>JAUALY010000006.1:14134852-24134852 GCA_030819805.1 Penstemon newberryi var. newberryi | reverse complement strand
TCGTGGGTCCATAACGAAAAACGAGGCTAAATGAACTCAAGGGTTAGCTGCGATGGTTAACCGACGACGATGTCGACCACCAAGTGGATCTAATAGTATGGCCAACGAGTCGTAGGTACTAGAAGATTACATTTGGGCCTTGAGCCCGCTAGGATATTTTATATTCCCGAAACTTATGTGTGGGCATAAGATTTTGATTAAAATAGTGGGAGTAATTTACAAATAAAAACCATGTTTGTAAATTGTGCATTTAAAATTAATCATTCGCGTATTTATTTCTTCTATCGTCTTATTTATAGATATGATGACTAAAGAGCTTAGAGCACTTAGAGATTTGTCCATCTCATCACTTGAACGTAACATCTTAAATGGACCAAACCTGCACTTCTGGACACACCACTTGAATGGACTTTTTGATGCTGAAAATATTTCATACGTTTTGTCTGTACCTCCACCCGTTGATATTTCACATGATGTTCCCGAAGAGCTTCGAAAAAGCATCACCAAATGGAAATTGGATGATAGCTTAGCTCGTGATTACATGTTGGAATATATGTCACTTGATCTGCGGTTACAACATGAGCATATGGTATCCGCGAAAAAGATTCTCTCGAATCTCAAATTCCTTTATGGGATTAGAGATGGACGTCGCAGATTCGCGATAACGAGAGAACTCTTGCAAGCAAGAAAGAGAAGAGAAACTCCTGTCGGAATCCACGTACACAAGATGATTCGACTTCTTTCTGAACTCGATGATATGGGTGTCGTGATGGACAATGATTTTCGTGTGGATATAATCCTACAATCTCTTCCTAGATCATATGACAGTTTTGTCGCGGACTTGAGTCTCCAAAGGCGAGAGATTACTGTGCACGTCCTGCGACAAATGCTCGAGGAACATGAAGCTTCTTTTGGAAAGAAAGCAGGGGTTGGTGATAGGACTGGGCGGCGATCAAAGTCGAGACAAATGGAAACCAGAGCTCCTTACTGCACGAGGTCAAGGGAGAGGATCAAAGTAGAGTTCTTGGAGAACTCGAAAGGTATATTCCTTGTTGAAGTTAATTTATCAATTAACTGTGCATCTTGGGTGTTAGACACTGCTTGTGGTTCTCATCTTTGTAATGATTTACAGGTGATGGGAGCAACAAGGCCACTTAGGCCTGGGGATTGGATCCTGCGATTTGTCAATGGAGCTAGAGCTGCTGCCGAGGCCATAGGCGAAGTGGAGTTAGATTTAGGTGGTAATAAGTTAGTCCTTAGGAACGTTCTTTATGTACCTGGCTTAGTGAAAAATATTATTTCTATTCCTGTTTTAGATAATGAAGGTTTTAATTTTAATATTAATAAAGGTTCCTTTTCATTATTTATGAATGATCATTTGTTTTTCACTGGTACATTAAGAGATGGACTATACACCATAGAACCACCTAAGTTAGTTATGCACGTACAACAAAACAAAAGGAAACAAGATAATGAAATTTCTACCCAATTATGGCACGCTCGACTTGGACATATATCCAAGTCAAGGATTCAAAAGTTAGCATCATCTGGCGCGCTTGAGATCAAGCACATTGATGAAATGCCAACATGTGAACCATGTCTTAAGGGTAAAATGGCTAAGTTGCCATTTAAAGGAAACCCCGAGCGAACCAAGCAAACATTGGACTTAATACATACTGACGTAGGTGGACCACTAAGAAAAAGCGCCCGAGGTGGCTACGACTACTTCATTACCTTCACTGACGACTATAGTCGTTATGGTTATGTGTTCTTGTTGAAACACAAGTCTGAAGCCTTTGAGCGATTCAAAGAATTCAAGATGGAAGTAGAGAATCAACTTGGTCATACGATAAAGGCTCTTCGTTCTGACCGAGGTGGAGAATTTCTTAGTAACGAATTTCTGAATTATCTTGTAGAGCATGGAATATTATCTCAGTGGACTCCTCCTGCTACACCGCAATTAAATGGAGTAGCTGAGAGAAGGAATCGAACCTTGATGGATATGGTTCGATCCATGATGAGTGCCACTGACCTTCCTCTTTCATTTTGGGGATATGCCCTCCTCACGGCAACGAAGATACTGAATATGGTACCTTCTAAATTCGTACAAAAGACACCATACGAATTATGGTTTGGCAAGGCACCCTCATACGCATTCATGCGCATATGGGGATCTCCCGCTTACGTCAAAAAGCTAGTGGGAGATAAATTGGAAACAAAATCCACTTTGTGCAAATTCGTGGGGTATCCAGAAAACTCGATAGGATACGAGTTCTATGATCCTACGATACAAACTACGTTTGTCTCAAGGAACGCACACTTCTTAGAGAAGGATTTCTTGGTGGACAAGAAAGAACACAACATAGAACTCGATGAGGTCACTGAAGCTGAAAAGGCCGAAGAGGTCGAACAAGCTGACCCATCACCACAGGCAGTGGGAGAACAAGAGCATGAAAGTGCACCAGTAAGTACACCAATACTTCGTAGGTCAGAAAGACAACGTAGAGAACCCGAAAGCTACTACGGTCTGCTGCATGAGACTGGACAGTCTCTAACCGACCCAAGGACTTACGATGAAGCTATGTTGGACATAGATTCGGGAAAGTGGCGCGAAGCCATGGAATCCGAATTGGACTCCATGCAGTCTAACAAGGTCTGGACCTTGGTAGATCCACCAGTCGGAGTGACTCCCGTGGGTTGCAATTGGATCTATAAGCGAAAGCTAGGAGTGAACGGAGAGGTAATAACTTACAAGGCGCGACTAGTGGCAAAAGGATACACTCAAAGACCAGGCATTGACTTTGAGGAAACCTTCTCGCCCGTCGCAATGCCTAAATCCGTTCGAATCTTGCTAGCCATAGCTGCGTGGTATAACTACGAGATATGGCAGATGAATGTGAAGACCGCCTTCCTCAATGGAGACATTGATAAGGAGATCTACATGGAGCAACCAAAAGGATATGCATCCTAAGGAGATGAGCACAAGGTGTGCAAACTCCAGAGGTCCATTTATGGATTGAAGCAAGCTTCCCGAAGTTGAAACATCCGTTTCGATGAAACAATCCAAACGTTTGGATTCATCAAAAACGTGTTCGAACCTTGTGTGTACAAGAAGATCAGTGGGAGTACAGTTGAATTTTTGGTGCTTTACGTTGATGACATCCTTCTCATTGGAAACAATATAAAGGTGTTATCCGAAACGAAAGCATGGTTGTCTACACAATTCTCAATGAAGGATTTGGGAGAAGCATCCTTTGTACTAGGTATAAGAATCTACCGAAATAGATCAAAAGGACTGTTGGGCCTCTCCCAATCACAGTACATAGATAAAATACTAAAGAGAATCCGTATGGAAGAATCCAAGAGAGGATTGCTTCCAATGAGACATGGAATTGCACTCTCTAAGTCTATGGCCCCAAAGACACCTGAAGAGAGAAGCAATATGTCTCAAATACCATATGCCTCCGCTATTGGAAGCATAATGTATGGTATGCTATGTACTAGACCAGACGTGGCGTACGCATTAAGCGTTACGAGTCGCTATCAGTCTGATCCAGGAGAGCAGCACTGGATAGCCGTAAAGGCAATTCTGAAGTACCTGAGAAGGACTAAGGAATTGTTCTTGGTATACGGTGGAGGAGAATTGAAATTGGAAGGCTTTACGGATTCGAGCTTCCAATGCGATGTAGACGATTTCAAGTCAACATCTGGATACGTATTCTGCCTCAATGGTGGTGCGGTAAGCTGGAAAAGCTCCAAGCAAGATACTACCAAAGATTCAACCACCGAAGCAGAGTACATTGCAGCGTGTGAAGCCGCAAAGGAAGGTGTTTGGATGAAAAACTTCATCCAGGAATTGGATGTGATACCTAGCATTGCTGAGCCCATTACTATCTTCTTTGATAACAATGGAGCAATGGCGCAAGCAAAGGAGCCGAGATCTCATCAGAAATCCAAGCACGTACTTCGACGATACCATTTGATAAGGGATATCATTGGTAGAGGAGACATTAAGATGGAACGTGTCGACTCGGAAGATAATACCGCGGACCCGCTTACGAATCCACTGCCTCAAAAGGCATACGAGAAACATCTGATAAAGATGGGACTCAAGAACATAGAAAGTTGGCTTTAGGACAAGTGGGAGATTGATAGAATAGTGTCCGGCAAGCCAACTGTATGGCTGCCATTTATTGTAATAAATAAAGGAACTATTCAATTTAGATTAATAAATGCATCTTTATTATATGGTCAACTTTATCTTATGTAATAATTATCTACACATAAGGATATAAGTCCTTAGATCACAGGGTTATGGGACAACCCGTAGACTGATCTCCAAGGCCGTGATCTAGAACATATTCAAGAGTCGTAGAATCTAATCGAGATGGGACATCGTTGGATTCGGTTAGACTCTCACTAATGTGTATACTCCGATGAACTGAAGGACGCTGGGGTCCACGAGCGTGACTGGGATAGTCGATACACATGAGTGGGTGACTTGCCGGGATGGCAAGTGCATCGAATACCCCAATTAGGAAATATTTCACCATGGAAGCGGTAGTCGCATATCGGAGTTGAAGTTATTCCTATTTACAACAGTATACGAGGAATGATCCCTAAATACTTGAGGTGATAGGGTTTATCTGGTGTGAGAACGTCTATACTTAGATGTGAGTTCCGACCGACTGGAGATCGCCAGAAAGTCTCTGTGGATTCACGTTGGGTATAGAGGAACTCGTATGCAGGTTCATATCATCAACAAAGGATCCATTGACACGACTTGATAGGTTGGGAAATTCTCCTATGGATTTCTGTGAGAAATTAATTCTGGTAAAATCCTTGGCCAAGGTATCTGACGGCTTTATGAAAGTAGCTCATAAAGATTAAGTCAAAGAGAATTATTTCGAGATCAGAATGCATAAAGTCAAAACGAATTAAAAGGGAACCGATGAAAAATCCATGCCCTTAAGTATTGACTGGGAGATCGATCGATGGAGATATTATAGCGTATATGGAAATTGTAAATGATTAAAAGGTTCACTGAATTAATTCACCAGTGATTGGGCTCCATGGGCTTGTGGCCAGACATCGACCGTGGAGTGTGGGAGAATTCCCAAATTAGCAGGGGTGCTAATTTTGGAATGATCAGTCGACAGAGTGTTCGATTGATTTAGAGTATTTAATACTCGAGTAATTAAATGAATATTTAATTATAACCCACGGCCAATTATGTGGTGAACCTACGGGGGCATACACAATACACATGAAGCGAAAGCGAGGAAATGAAGAACAACTGAGTCAACTATATCGACTGGGTCGATTGGGATGACTGGGTCGACCCAATTGGAGTGAACTTGATCCAATTGGAATTGGATCAAGACTGGAAATTAAATTGGAATTTAATTTGTGAGTTAGTTAATTAAATTGGATTTAATTAATAATGGGAATATTTAATTAAATAGACTTAGAGTCTAATTTAATTAAATGAGAAAGAAATAAATTAATTGGGCCATTTAATTGGGAAATTAAATAAAGACCCAATTAATTAAATCAAGTATGGGCCATGAATTAATTAGAAGACTTGGTCTTCCAATTAAAAGGGCCATGGCCCATGTAGGAGAATTAGAAGACTTGGAAGTCCTAATCCTAGGAGGATTAGGATGATGAGATTCCTATAAGTAGGAGACTTGATGTCATATCTCATACACACTAATCAAGAGCCAAAAAGCCAAGTCAAGAAAATTCTCTCCCTCTCTCCCTAGTGAAATCGGCCGAACACCCTTCTTCCTTTTGGAAGAATTTTTCGATTTCGTTTTCGTTTCAATCTTGTTCTCTAATCCTAGATATTAATATATCCTATGTTCTAGCCGATTAGGATATATTATATTTCGTGATATTGTGGTGAATCAACTCGTAGAGGCGCAACTCGTGGGGCGCTACAACAAAGCTTGGATCGATTCTACCGAGGGAGAAAACGCAACGACTTTGCTAGTTACTTGGATTTGCTAGGAGACAGGTATAATTTGGATCTAATTATTCTTGTCGTTTAATATTCATATATATACAACCAGTTTAGTATCCTGGCAAGATTCCGTAAGAGGTCCTTAAAATTTTGTTTTTCGTTGCCTGAAGGGCTGTTTATCTAACCGAATCCCAACACAGAGCCATGTACTAATTCTAGTAATTCGTAAATTAACTCGTTCACTTGAAATTGTCTGGAACTATAATCCGGGATGGTTTTAAGTGCACCTAGAAACGATCCTTTTAAAAGATCTCATGATCCTTGCCGAACAACTAACTTATACTGAGGAAATAGAACACAAGAAAATAAAGAGGGTGAGTCCTGAAAGACTCAGTGAGGGTATTAGTACAACAATAATCAAATGAAGATGAGATGAATTTAAGATGAAATTAGTAAGTATAATTTGTATAAATAAACCAAGAAATTAACGTAATAATGATTAAAGTGAGCTAAACGAAGATAGGAGAATAACAATTAGGGAAATTTACATAGACACCCCTTGACTATATGGCTAATTACAGGAACTTACCCTCTTGTTTCAAAAATTACAAAAACACCCCCTTGACTTAACGATCGTTAGTCAACTTTAACGGAACACTTAAAATGTCCAAAATACCCTTAGTTATTTTTAATATTTACAAAAATAAAAAATAAAATAAAAAAATAATGAATAGCCGCCGCTCCACCACCTCCGTTTTTTTCACTTTTCCGGCGACTCCGGACACGGTTTGAGCTCTTTTTGATGGCTATAGACTCGTATTCACGTCCTCTACAAATCCCAAGCATTAATTATAAGTTCCATGTTTTTCCCGTCACTCTATTTTCAGATCTACGAATTTTACATTTTTTCGATTTTACGCCGCCGTCAGCCGCCTCCCCTTTCAGCCGTGGACTCCCCTCGGTGTGACGGTCATTTTGGTACCAACCTTGTCCAATTTGGTGCTGAATTGAAGCTTCTCCATTTCCAAGCTTGAACATCAATGGCAGATGTTTCATCTTAGCAAAATCAGCCCCTCTACCCCATTCGCAAATTGACCCTTGTACTTTTCCACCTTTATAATATGTCCCTACATTTATAGAAAAACTCAAACTTCCACTTTGATTTTGTCAAAATTCACAATTTACATGTCACATGGCCCGCACATGGGCGATTTCGGGCTAATTTTAAAATTGGGCCTCAATTTGGACAAAAAATGCAATAATCCCGTAACAAAATCACCAAGCCCTAGATCCCCAAAATTTCTCTGGACTTCAAGAATTCGAATTGTGTTATTGTAGATAAATTTATTAAATTTTAAATGGGTTTGTTTTATTTTTGTAAGAAAAATATTTGTTATTAAAGTGAAACTTTATTTACCAATTGTGTTATTGTAAATAAATTATTAAATTTGAAAAGGGTTTTTTTTTTTTTTTGGTAAGAAAATATATGTTATTAAATAATTGTGTTATTGTAAATAAATTTAATAAATTTTAATTTGGTTTGTTTGATTTTTGAATGAAAATAAACGTTATTAAAACTTTATTTACCAGATTGAGTTATTGTAAATAAATTTATTAAATTTTAAATTGGTTTATTTTATTTTTTAAGGAAATATATGTTATTGAAATTTTATTTATCGAATTGTGTTATTGTAAAGTTATTAAAACTTTATTTATCGAATTGTGTTATTCTAAATAAATTTATTAAATTTTAATTGGTTTTAATAATTTTAAAATTTAATAAATTTATTTACAATATTTATTACACGGTTACAAATACACCCCTTGGGGGCAAAATTGGAAAAACATTAAATATTTCTGATGACGTCATCATCTACCGTAAAAAATTGACGCCGTAAGGGGTCTCCTTGTAATACTGTTTTGGTCGAGGGGGTGTCTTTGTAATATTTGCAACAGGAGGGTAAGTTCCTGTAATTAGCCTTAAAGCCAGGGGGTGTCTATGTAAATTTCCCTATTTGTTAATGATGAAATAAATATTAACTGTAAAAGCATTCGTACGAACCGAGATATGTTGATTACGAGATAAATGAGATTATGAGCACGTATACCATATAAAATATCACCTTGTATATATATATATATATTCCATCGAGTAGCGACCTCGTGGCTTGACTTGTAACTTGAAAGCTTCTAACTTTTAAGCTTATAACTTGTATTTGCAAGCTTGTAACTTGTAACTTGTAACTTGTAGTTGTAATTGGTTTACGTGCTCGATATTTGGGATAAGAATTTACAGTCAAGTAAAAGCCAGGATATAAACTTTATGTATCAAATTCAACAAGATTTGAATCGCAAGTATAGAGTTTCAAATAGATTAGAACCCATGAGATTCGAAGAATCGATCGAATAAGTAATCCAATTGACAACAAGAAGTCATTTCGAAAGGCTAGTATAGTTTAAGTCCCAATAGGAATGAGTTAAGTCGAAGAGATAATCAAAGAGTTCAAGAGCTAGTTCAAATCACAATCAAACCAAAGAGAGAATTTGACAAACTCGGAAGCTGAAAGTAGAGTAACTCTCGAATTAAGGAGAAGTTAACAACAATTTGGATCGAATTACATGTAATTCCAAGAAAAGTTATCTTAATCAAGGAGTCAACAAAAACGACTAATTTCATATGAACCAAAGTCAATTTCAGGACAATTCAAGTCGAGCAATGCCAAACATTAGGAGTCAAGCACAAATTGATTATTTTGCAATAAAAGCAAAGATATAAGACAACAATTAATCAAGTCCAATTTCCTCAGGACGTTGTGCCAACATAGTACGAAAGAAAGGATAGAACCCTCACCTAGTGATAGATATTATGTCAGTTGCTTGGAGCTGCCTGTGATCGTAACCTCGGTGATCGTCTCATTACCTATGAACAAGAATTATAATCATACATCAAGTACCGACATCTAATATTAACATAACTATTAATCGAATCGATGTGAAATACTCGACCCCACTTCATTAATATATAATTATTTTTACCTTGAAACATATTTGTCTAACTCGTATTATACGTAGTCTAATTCTTTTAGCTAAATGAACTCAAACCTTAAATCCAAAATTGATTAAGCTCAACTACAGTTCATTTATATCTATCCAACTAATTTTGACAGTTTAATCATGAAATAGTGTTAGTTAACCATGCTAAATCCATTCTTTCATGGAAATCCAACTCAATTATCCCCTGCATCATGTCTAATTAGATTAATTTAATCAAATTGCAACTCCTAATTAGATATTAATTCATACGATTATTCTAAGTAACCAAGTAATATACATGAACAGAGGATATACAAAGTCTTATTACCCAAAATGCTGCCACATCTTTTGCTTGATTTTTCTTACTTCCCTTTTCTTTTCTTTCTTGCTACCACAGCCGATACTTCTGTAAATTTCTTTCAACTTTTTATCCTGCATGTTCATTTTCTTCACTCCTTCATAGAGCTTCCGCCTTGAATTGACTTGCTGGACTTTCGTTTGTCACCGAGCCGATGCCCATCCCAAATTCCACCAAATGCCATCTTATATCCTTCTCTGCCCTTGATTCAACTCATCCAAGTCCATTAAACTCTCATCCGAGCACGGATCATCGAGCGGCTCCCTTCATCACCACCACGCATGATATTTGAACCATCCACCTCCTCGGCTCAAACCCAGATAAACAGAACCCCCTTCTAATATTAGTACCAATAGGTTTCTCTCTTTGAGCCGATTAATTTTCGCCATAAATTTACAAGATTTGGTTTAATTGCCAAAAGTTCCCAATTTATAGACTAATAGAGATTCATATATGTATGTTGTTGACTACTTGTATGTTCTAATGCGTATAAAGTGGAGAAGAGAATGAGGTTGGTGCTATTTATAGGTAGATCTCTAGCTTAAAACCCCTTGAACTACTTTGTATGTTAATTGAACCTCTAAACTTAACCCTTCAATTCAATTAAGTCCATGATGTTTTAAATTCTATTAATTGACCCCAAAACTATATTAAATATTCCGAATCTCGTATCTAAATTAAATAACTTATCTTTAAAAAAAATAGAAATGGTAAATAAAAATTATTATTTATGTATAGAGTTTTGGTATGTTACAATCACCCCTCCTTAAAAGAATTTGGTCCCCAAATTCTCACTCCTTGCCTCTCTCTAAATTCTCCCTAATAAATGAGGAAGAAAAAAAATTATACCTGAATATAATAGCAATAACTAGATTAGGAATAAATTAATATCATATATCTTATGAGTTATGAAAGATAGTAAATTCTTATGTCTTGATACAAGGAATAAAATTTATTTAGATCGAAGAGTAAGTGATCAAAGATGATTTCTAGTCCAAATTTAAGGAATCACATAACAAAGTATGAAAGATCAGGGGGTTTCATAAGATGTATTCACAGAGAATGTGGTTGTCAATTTATGATCAAGAATATGGATTAGAACTTTACCATAGAAGGCCTTAGAAACGAGATATTAGATACATGAAATAATCGAATAATTTTCAAGCTGAGTGCAATAAATGTGTCATTTATCACCTTTGATTTAATTAATGGAAAGCAAATCATAAGCATTATGAAGTATGCGATATATCTGAACTATAAGAAAGTTATAATCGTACTGAAATCAAACTTAATAACATCTATTGGTATATACATATATTATTAAAGCAAGGTAGAATCAAGATTCTCGTCGAAAGTAGTCAATTGAACGAACATAAGAATTCAATGTAACATAAGAATTCAGAATTAAAGAACTTGAGAATTTCAAAAAGATTGAGAAGAAGGGAAAATAGAGATCACGATTCCTTAATGATAAGATATTTCACCTATGAGGAAGCTAGGATAAAGTCGAAGCTAAAAGGTAACTCGAGATGGGGCCCCTTTTTTATTTTATTAACTCTATGATGTTTGTACTAGGTTTTCCTCTATCAATCTAAATCCTATTCTAAACGTGGTCGAATTCTTCTGCCATACAAATCTTCGTAAGAAGTGAATTGAAGTGTGTCTTATAACCTGATTGTTTAGATAAGTTTTATTGCTTGTATTACTTTTACAATCACTATGCTTTGCATTAGCATATACTCTTATTTCCATAGGTGTGCCCCTTAAATTATATGGTTAAGTTTCAGCTTGTTGGTGTAGGCCTTCAACAGAACTTAGAAAGGGAAATGGGTTCCCTGATTTCCACTGAACTAAGACAGTAATGAGAAAGGAAGAGCCCATTATGATAGACATGGGGCGCCAAATCAATTGAAAGTGCAGTAATAGATTGTGAAGAACCATATCGGGTCGATTTAGTATTGGGATCTTTCCTTCTTTGCGTTATGGTGCATACTGAACATCCAATCGGACTGAGCTTCGTATTGGGCCACTATCATAGTCCTTTAGATTAGATCCATGATCTCTCGTTAAAGTGCTTCGCTGACCTTGAGAAGTATAGAATTGATTTTGAACTTATTATTGAAGTTATCCTACATATGTGCGGTACCTACTGAACTTTAATGCCTAATCACTGAAATTCATCAATGTCGTGCGACTTACTCAAAGTGATATATTGTGCACTTGACAATTCGGGCTTCCTTATAGTTTTAACGATAAAATCTCCATTTATGTGGCCTTTGCTTTATGGTCATCCAATTCTCCTCAAAATCGATAGGCGGAACCTCATGAATCTCTCCAATTCCCGATCTTCTGTTGTAGAGTTGCAATTAGGCGTAGCACAACCAAACAATGCTTGGCTTTGAAAAAGTCGCATACGTTCGCTCCTGACCTCAAACGTAGTGAGAAAACTTTGTCCTTATGATCCTGCGTCGTGTCTAAGAGATTTGCTTGGGCATCTAAGTTACTAGCACATGCTCTGGTTGAGCTGGTTAATTGTCTCAAACTTGTAAAGTGTTCTTCACATCTTGAACTCCATTCGACCATTGTGCGAAGCTCGTATCTAAGTTATCACTCTAAGGATCTTTGGTGAACGACACAAATTAACTAGTAGCTATTCAAGTTAACTTTAATTGGTGAAGTAGTTGTCAAGAACTTTCTTATATATATGGTCCAAAGTAAGTATAAGAGGACGTTAAATTTTCGAAATATGAGATAAAAAAATTCATAATGGTCGAAGTTTGGTAAATGGTATTATAGTTCATTGAACTATGTGATAATTCAAGGCCTCAATGATCAGGGAAAAGTATCACTATGGATATTTCAGTAAAGTCACATTGGTGGACGATAAAACAATTCTTTTAGAAGAAATGTAAATGCTGACAGAATAAACGAGCTGGAATGAATCTAGATACAATAGCAAGGTAGCAAAGATATAATTGTAGTAATAATTAATGAGACTCTATTTGAAAGTTCAAGACCATGTGGGTTGTATTTTATATTAACACACAATTGCTAAGTAACAACAAAAGCACGACTATTAAGAAGCATGCATCATGAATTTAGCAAGGTGTTTGATCATGAACTGAACAGAAGGAGGATTGTATTACTATAGAACGCAATCGGAAAGGAAATCCTTTATGTTAACAATATAGTGAGATAATATAAATAACACTTATAAAAAAAAAGTGCAAGGAAGTCTTGGATCGACTTGATGTTTAAGTTCATTAGGAAGAAAAAGAAAGAAGAACAACTTAATAAAATAGGAAAATTTAGACCGAAGAATGTTTACTTATACAATAAATGAATGCCTTCTACTATGGAAAATCCAGGAACTTCTTACCATATGGATCGTATGAAGAGAATGAATATTTAAGAAGAATGACAAGGAATGAAACACCATGGGATATCAATTACGTAGTTAAGTTGATAAGGAGTTATATTGACAACTACATTCGTCGTAATGCGATACATCATTTGCGTAGGATCCATCAATAAAGAGTCTTCCTTGGATATTCAAATGGTTATCGTAACATATTAGATTCACCTCACCTAACCAAACAAGTCGGATCGAACCAAAAGTTGCTAACACCTTAACATGGCTCATTTTAGATCTTACCTTAAAGTCTTGGTATAGAGAGTACTAATTCAATTAGTAAGTATAATTTGTATAAATAAACCAAGAAATTAACGTAATAATGATTAAAGTGAGCTAAACGAAGATAGGAGAATAACAATTAATGATGAAATAAATATTAACTGTAAAAGCATTCGTACGAACCGAGATATGTTGATTACGAGATAAATGAGATTATGAGCACGTATACCATATAAAATATCACTTTATATATATATATATATATTCCATCAAGTAGCGACCTCGTAGCTTGACTTGTAACTTGTAAGCTTCTAACTTTTAAGCTTATAACTTGTACTTGCAAGCTTGTAATTTGTAACTTGTACTTGTAATTGGTTTACGTGCTCGATATTTGGGATAAGAATTTACAATCAAGTAAAAGCCAGGATATAAACTTTATGTATCAAATTCAACAAGATTTGAATCGCAAGTATAGAGTTTCAAATAGATTAGAACCCATGAGATTCGAAGAATTGATCGAATAAGTAATCCAATTGACAAAAAAAAGTCATTTCGAAAGGCTAGTATAGTTTAAGTCCCAATAGGAATGAGTTAAGTCGAAGAGATACTCAAAGAGTTTAAGAGCTTGATCAAATCACAATCAAACCAAAGAGAGAATTTGACAAACTTGGAAGTTGAAAATAGAGTAACTCTCGGATTCAGGAGAAGTTAACAACAATTTGGATCGAATTACATGTAATTCCAAGAAAAGTTACATGAATCAAGGAGTCAACAAAAACGACTAATTTCATATGAACCAAAGTTAATTTCAGGACAATTCAAGTCAAGCAATGCCAAACATTAGGAGTCAATGAAAGGATAGTGCCCTGCAAGCCAATATATTTAGCTTGTATTAGGACTATCGTAAACTTTCTCTAGTATAAATGAATTAATAGGCTCGTTTGTTTATAGTATGTAAATCAAACAATGGCCACCTTCATCTCTCGCAAATCACTTAAGCGATTGGATGAAATCCTTAGATCATAATAGACTATGGGACGATTCATGTTGGTCCCAAGTGGTCAGATGAGGTCTAGAGGGAGGGGGGGTGAATAGATCTCTGAAAATTTTAACTTTGAAATTCTCTAACTTTTTCTTTCAGCAGACTAAGCTGATCAAGATTCGTAAGTAGACTAAGCTGATCTTCGCACAAGGCTTTGAACAGCAAAGTTGACCACTCTTCTGATTTTACTTAGCTGATTTTGTGAAAATCAGAGTTTTAAATAACTTACTTGCAGCAGATTTATCAAGTGTTTTTCACAAGTAGTTATCTTTAACTTAGAAAAGGTTTTATCCTCAGTTTTTGCAAACTCCTTTTTAAAATCGTTTCGACAGTTAACTTTTAAGGTGTTTAAAAGCTTTTGAAATTTATGCAAGTAAAAATGCAGTAGACAAACACACAGAATTTTTATAGTGGTTAAATGGATATATCCTTTAGTCCACTCTTCTAAGTCACTTAGATCTTGGGTTATACTATAATCACACATATTACAATATACTCTGCTTGCGCCAAACAACAAATGAACTGGCCACAAGTTCGTTACAGGAAATCACTTAGAAGTCCTATACTACAAAGCTTTATCACTCACAAGGATGGATAACAGCTTCTCACAACACTTCTCTAACAAAATCACTCAGATTTATATGTGTATTCTTTTATCTCTCTTTTCTGCTTTCGTCAACAAATGACTAGGCTGATGAGTGTTCTGTTCTTGAGTTTGAGACTTAGAAGGATTTTGATTTGAAATTTTCTCTCAGTTGTGTTATCTCGCTTTCTTCAACTCTTGAACTTGAACTATTTATACTTGAGATTTGAAAATCTGCCCGTTGAGAGATCGACAGGTGTCCAAAACCTCGAGTACTGGTCCTTGTTTCAGAAACGGCTACCTGCGACTGAACACTGTACACTCTGCTGTACTTTCTGTCAGGTCGCATTAAATGCACTATGCTGATACGAGGTTTCTCCTCAATCATTTGTCTTTAATACCCTCTGCTGTACTTTCTGTCAGGTCGCATTAAATGCACTATGCTGATACGAGGTTTCTCTTCAATCATTTGTCTTTAATACCCTTTCCTTTCAGCATTTATTACATCAGGTGCATTTATTACCGTTGCAATAACTTCTGATCAATTTCACTCTGCTGATCGAATCAACTAGTCTGATGAACACTCTGCTGATCCAAATCAAACTCATCTGATTTGAGTCTGCTGAAAATCCACCAGTCTGATCCGAATGCAGCAACAGATCAGTAGTCTTCTGGACCATAGATTTGACCCTTCTGATTTGTCTTCTTCATTGGTCAAAAGTCTTCTGAGGGATTGACTAAGTTTCCATTACTTAGCTGATGACTTTTGGAAATCATCAAAACCTCCCTTCACTTCTAAGTCTTCATCTTCATCCAACAATTTCCCCCTTTTTGTTGATGACAAAACTTCAGCTAAGTACCTGTACCTAAAACTAAAGTTAAGTCCTCAAAAATTTCTGAGATAGAAATTATAAGTTGGAAACTTGACTTTTATAGATTTTCAATAAGCATTACAGTGCAAGTTTACAAAGAAGAACTTAAAGTGAAATTACAAACAAAGTAAGCTGATACAATGATTTTCAACTAAGTACCCTAGTCTAGAAAATCTAGTCTAGTCTTCAGCTTCGTCATCTTCTTCTTCCTCTTCCTCTTCTTCAACTTCATCTTCTTTTTCTTCTTCTCCACTAGAAAATACATCAGCAGTAGTCAGATTTCTATTTGCAGCTTCGACTCTTCTTCTGATTTCTTGAATCCTGCTGGTTTTCCTGAATGGATCTAGCTGTTCTTCAGCAGTGTCCTTAGAAGCAGCTATTTCTTTGTCAGCCTTAGCTACATCCTTGGGCTCTTCTTCAACTGCTTCTTCATCATCAGCTTTCTCTTCAAGTACTTCATCTTCAATAGGCTTTTCAGCAGCAGTTATTTGCTCTGGTACTTGAATAGTTGCAGTGGCAACACTCTTTTTAGCTGACTCCTCTTCCCCCTTTTTGTCATCATCAGCAGGGTTGAGTTGATTAGGAGAGACGTTGACAGCAGCACACAGCTTTCTGATGTTTTGATCCACAACTCGGAGTTGATCAGAGTGATGTTGTTGAGTAGCTTTCATTTCTCCAGCTTGGTCATTTAGATAATCAACATTCAACTGAAGTGTTGACATTTCATTTTGCGCTTTGTTGGTGACGGTTGTGAATTCTTGCATTAAGGCTATATTCTTCTCAATCTCAACTTCACCAACCTCTTTCATGACCTTTGCAATTCCTGCAATATCAGACTCATGCCTTTGAAGAGCAGTGTGCAGGTGACTTACATCAGCCTTCACATCTTCAACATTTCTGTTCATGCTTAGGATACTCTGAGTCAATGCTAAGGAATTGTCTGGTGGCAGAGGAAAATTCTCTATGGCATTCTGCACGATTTTTGCAGTAGCCTCCTGCACTTGCTTTAACATCATTTTGTTCCTTTCTTCCATTTCCTTCATGGCATTGTCAATCAGCAGCTGCATTGACTCCATCAGTGATGAATGAAAGTCAGCAGTAGGAATGGAGGTAGATGCTTCAGCAGGTTCTTCCTGGTGAACAGGAGCTTCATGAAGAACTTGAGTTTCTTCACCCTTCCACTCAAGAGCTAAAGGAATCTCTTCTTTAACAGCAGCAGGCAGTGACTTGGATGTATCAAGGTTGATCTCCACAGCATGATGGTATTTATTTGGTTCTTCATCAGCTGGCTCATCAGCTATGTGAATGACATCAGCACCATCAGTAGACACAATAGTCTTCTGATGAATCAAGTCAGCTGTAACAAATGTTGATGTAGACTGTTGAACACTCAGCTGTTCTTGAAATGTACTGATCTCTGAGCCAAAGGCAATTTGCTGTAAGCTTGGCAAACTAGGCATATCACTAGTTGTTCCTGGTTCATAACATTATCTTTGCACCCATTTCTCCAAGGTTGTGTAAACAAAAATCTTAACTGCTCTTTCAACTAGGTCATCAGTCGGACCTGGCTTATTTGGCAAGGAGTCCTTGATAGCAGTTGCCTCTCGTTTTACAATGGTTTTTGTAAAACCATGTAATCTGTCACGAACAAAATCTGAGTCCAAAGCTTTTGCAACTGAAGTAGTCTGCAGCCAACATAGAACCCAACGTCCTTCATCAGCAAACTCTCTCCATGCTTGAATTTCAGCTTCAGATTTGTTCAACCTGTATTCTCTCCATCTGTTGTATCTTATCTTCTCTGGGAGGAAAACAGTTCTTGTTTGAAGCAGCTGATTTAACCTCTCAAGCTCAGCTTCAAATTTTTCAAAGGCAGCAGAGTTACCTTTGACAATGTCAAGTGCTCTTCTGACTTCAAACTTCCTTCTTTTGATTGGTTTGGCTCTTGGTAGCACAAATTGCCCTTCCATGGGTTTTCCGATCACAATGCTTCTTTACCTTCTAGGTCCATAGGCATCTTTCTTTCTCTCTTCCAAGGCCTTAGCCAAATCTTCTGCCTCTTTGGCAGCAATCTCTGCATCAGTCAGCTGTTTTGATTGAGCATCAACTTTGCTCAGCTCAATAGCCTTTTGGATTTCAGCTTCATCTCTCTTTCTTTGTTCAGCCTCTTCTCTCTTCTTCTTGTGATAAGTAGAGACTTTAGCTTTTACAGTTCTTCTCTTTCTTTGAGCTCTGGATTCAGTGACTGGTGCGGCAGCAGTTGGTTCAAGGATCTGCACTTCAGGATCCTTTTGAGGTTGGTTAACCTCAGGTGTTGGGGCAGAAGAAGTATGTCTAGTCTGTTCAGCAGCTGCCTCTTGAACGGTAGACTTCTTCTCAGTTCCAACAGGCCTCTCTGCTGTTGGAAGACTTTCCCTTACTAACTCAAAAAGCTTAGTAGGCGATTCGATGAAACTCATCCTCGTCCTGACAGTGACTTTGGTATGAGTCACTTTGGAGGTTGCAGTGTCTTTTAGTGCGCTCCTTGTTCTGGCAGCAACATTCTCCAATGGCTTTTCAGCAGAGATGGTTCTGGAAGGCGAACCATAAGCCATGTCTTCAATTTCTTTTACTGTCTGATCTAAGATAGTATCAGCAGTATTCTTCTCAACAGGCGATTCTGTTCTGGCTTGAACAGCTGGCTTAGCTGTTTGAACAGAAGCATTAGGAGCAGTCACTTTGCTCCTCTTTGCCTTAGCAGCAGACTCCTTAGGCTCAGTAGCCTTCCTCTTAGATTGCCTCTTTTCTGGCACGACAACAGGCTCGTTTGATCTGACAGCCTTTACAACTTCATAGATTTTTAGTTCCTTAGCCTTGTGAATTTCTTTGCCGTTTGTCATAGAACATCCCAGACTCATCAGCAGATGACTGAGAAATATTCTGTGAAGTGTTTGACCACACTCCTTGTGATCAGCAAGAATGTACCAAACATAACTTGCCCAGTTTACTTTCAGCCCATAGTAAACTGCAATCATCATGTGAAACCTCTTCATAGGCACACTGTCAAGGGAGAAAGTGCAGTTCTCCACAACCTTGGCAATAAGGTCTGCCATTCTTTGAAATTCATCCTTCAGCTGGGGCTTCTTTATGTTTCCAGACAGGATTTCATTCTTTTTCGCAGCTATATTCCAGAAGTTAGCCTCCAATGGCTCAGCTAAAGTGGAAAGTTCAGTTGAACCTTCAAGGGTAGCCCATACTTTTCATTCAACACTTTGGGAGTTAGACATGTGTCTTTTCCCCCAACCATGGCTTTGATTTCCAGATTTTCATAATCTGGTTTGCTTTCTGACTTGTAAAACTCCAGAACTTCTGGTGTGAACACCATATCTTCATGAGCTTCCATGAAGTTAACCAGCGAAGCAGCTTTGAATTTCTCCAAAATCTCTTTCATGAGTTGAGTGCCCGTTGCATAGTAGGTCTGGTAGTTCAAGAATCTACCCTCCGCGTTTGCGTCTTTGGAACTCATTGTTTTCTGAAAAAGATTAGAAAGAAAAGGACGAGAGAAATTTGCAAAAAATATGAATGCAAAGTGCTCTTGTGCTCTTGAAATTTTGAAGGTGTGTAAAAGATCAGTCAGCTGATCAGATCTGGATTTATAAGGGTTGGTTTGATGTCGGTTTCCGTGATTCAAGCTAACCGTTAGATCAGTTATTGATAAAGTAAATCGTGTGAGCGAGATACGCGGATTTCAAAATTCATTAATTATGTCAGACTAGGCGGGAAAACGAAGCGTCACTAGTTTCTTATTCATAAAAGCATGTTTCTCATAAAACGTCTTTAATACAACACTGTTTATAAATTGACATAAGTAAACAGATGAGTAAAATAATACTTATCTGGCAGATGACTTGTCTGATACAATATATCACTAGTGAAAGCCAATATCTAGTGATCTTCCTTTGCTGTTTGTCAATCCAGCAAGATAAATAATCTTCAGTTCTTCAAGAATTAAGAACAAATCTTCTGATTAAAACAACTTCAACTAACTGTCATTGAAGATTTCATCTTTAAAACAGGAGTACCGCTAGTCTTACACGTTCCCCCTGAATTCAAGAATCTATCAGTCAACTAGTCTGTTGATAGTCAGTCTTCTTGAAGAATAATACTTGTTGTTATTAGATTAGTCAGCTAATGAACCCAGTCTTCTGATAGGTTCCCCCTCAGCTTATGAATCTGTTGGATGAAGATGAAGATAAAGACTTAAAAGTGAAGGGAGGTTTTGATGATTTCCAAAAGTCATCAGCTAAGTAATGGAAACTTAGTCAATCCCTTGGAAGATTTCTGACCAAGGAAGAAGACAAATCAGAAGGGTCAAATCTTATGGTCCAGAAGACTACTGATCTGTTACTGGATTTGGATCAGACTGCGGGATTTTCAGCAGACTCAAATCAGATGAGTTCAGTTTGGGATCAGCCGAGTGTTCATCAGACGAGTGGATTCGATCAGAAGTTATTACAACGGTAATAAATGCACGTGAAGTAATAAATGCTGAAAGGAAAGGGTATTAAAGACAAATGATTGAAGAGAAACCTCGTATCAGCAGAGTGCATTTAATGCGACCTGACAAAAAGTACAGCAGAGTGTACAGTGCTCAGTCGCAGGTAGCCGTTTCTGAAACAAGGACCGGTACTCAAGGATTTGGACACCTGTCGATCTCTCAACGGACAGATTTTCAAACCTCAAGTATAAATAGTTCAAGTTCAAGAGTTAGAGAAGAAGAGACAACACAACTGAGAGCAAATTTCGAATCTCAAACTCAAGAACAGAACACTCATCAGCTTAGTCATCTGTTGACGAAAGCAGAACTGAGAGATAAAAGAATATACATATAAATCTGAGTGATTTTGTTAGAAACGTGTTGTGAGAAGCTGTTATCCATCTGTGTGAGTGATAAATCTTTGTAGTATAGGACTTCTAAGTGATTTCCTGTAACGAACTTGTGGCCAGTTCATTTGTTGTTTGGCGCAAGCAGAGTATATTGTAATCTGTGTGATTATAGTATAACCCAAGATCTAAGTGACTTGGAAGAGTGGACTAAAAGATTTTTATCCATATAACCACTATAAAAATTCTGGTGTTTATACTTGCATTATTTTCTTGCATATTTTCAAAAAGCATACTAAACACTTAAGTTAACTGTTGAAAAGATTTTAAAAGGAGTTTGCAAAAACTGGGGATAAAACCTTTTCTAAGTTAAGAAAACTACTTGTGAAAAACACTTGACATATCCGCTGCAAGTAAGTTATTTAAAACTCTGATTTTCACAAAATCAGCTAAGTAAAATCAGAAGAGTGGTCAACTCTGCTGTTCAAAGCTTTGTGCAAGATCAACTTAGTATACTTACGAATCTTGATCAGCTTAGTCTGCTGACAAAAAAAGTTAGAGAATTTTAAAGGTAAAATTTTAAGAGGTCTATTCACCCCACCCCCCCTCTAGACATCATCTAACCACTTGGGACCAACAATTGGTATCAGAGCAGGTGGTTCATTTGAATCATTTGCCTGATCAACGAGCTTGATCCTAAAGTATTTTTGAAAAATAGATTGTATCAGCCATGTACCCCACGTTGGCGGAATGAGTTTGAGGACTGGAAAATACGCATGAAAATATTTCTTACTGCTTATAATGATAATATGTACAGGTGCATAACCAAAGGTACCATCAGAATTACCAAAACAATAAAGGTTGATGACCAAGATGTGGTTGTTGACAAGGAACCTGAAGAGATGACAGTTGAGGAGATAAAACTGAAGAATCTCGATAAGGTTGGAATCTTCATCATGAATAAAGCCCTCGACAACGACAGATTTGACAAGGTCAAACACTGCAAGACATCTAAGGAGATGTGGGATAAGGTTCGTGATATGAGTGAAGGGAATGATGCCATCAAAGAACACAATCTGAGCATAGCCCTGGAGAAGTTAGAAAGCTTCAAGATGAAACCTGGAGAAACCATTGACCAGATGGATTCAAGATTCACAAAGGCATTGAATAATGTACTGAAGTTGGGAAAAACCTTCACGGATAAAGAGATCACTGTTAAAGTTTTGAAGGCGCTACCACCAAAGTTCAACATGAAGATCACAGCAATGGAAGAATCAAGAGATCTGGGGAAGATCTCTCTGACGGAGTTATTTTCTGTACTCAAGGCGTACGAGTATAAATTGCCAAGAATGGGTATTGAAGAGACCTCAACTTCTAGTCCCACTGCTGCCCTGGTTGCTGTAGAAAAATCAAGGAGATCAGCCGGGAAGATAAGAGAAGTGGACTCATCTTATGAGACCACACTGCTCAACAAAAAGGAGTACACTGCTAGCGATGTTGCTTTGTTATTACATGGGTTCAAAAAGTTCTATAAAAGAAAAATGAAGAACAAATATAACAATACTTCTACTTCTAACCCTACCTCAACTTCATATAATAGTAAGGATGACTTTAAATCCAAACTAATGTGCTACAATTGCAGAAAATTGGGACACTTCATTAAGGACTACCCATATTCTAAAGCAGAGAAGTATAATGAGGAGGAAAAGAAAGCTAGGAAAGAGAGGAGACATCAGAAGAGCAAAGTATTGTTGTCTAAAGCTGAAAAGATAGCAGCCATCTACTCGTCTAATTCAGAATTGGGGACATCAGATGATGACTCAACTGAAGAAGAGACACCCGCACTGCTCTGTCTCATGGCCAATGAATCAGAGGATTCTGACAATGAGGTAACTCTCTCTGAAAATGAAAATGAGCTATTTAGTTCATTTGAGCAAATGATGAAAAACAACACAAATGTTGTTAATGAGTTTGCAAAGCTTAAGGAAGAGATGATTGTGCTGAAAAAGCAAAATACTGAACTGAAACTTAATGTTGAAAAATTGTAAGAATCAGCCAAGTATAAAAAGCTTTCACATGAGTATGAGTCTCTGAAAGCAGAATGTGAAGTTTACAAAGGAAAAATCATGGAGTTTGAAAAGATAATATCTAGTCATGATAAGTCGTATGTTGCATCAGTAGATACACCTAATGAACAGAGAACATCTTTAGTAAAAGAGAATTTAGAACTGAACAAGACTGAAAAGTTTATATCTGCTGATAACAGTAATGTTATTTTATATGTTCAGACTGCTAAATGTACTTCACTTGAGATTGAGAAAAAGGAGAAGAAATCTCCTAAGGCTAAAAAGGGTAAAAAACCTGAAAATGAAAAACAGACTGGTAAAACCAAACAGAAGAGAAGTCCTAAGAAGTCTGCTGATAAGAGTAAAACCAATCAGACTAGTAAAACTAAGTCGTCTGTTAAAGAGCAAGTAAAGAGCAAACCTAAGAAGCAAATAAATTATAATAATGATGCTTGGTATGGAAATGAGTCTTATTATGTGCAACATGCTTACTCGTCTTATTATGCTGCACCTCATTATCCACCTTATTATGCTACATATCCTGCTCATCCAATGCATGCATACACTGCTTATCATGCACCCTACCCTGCTTATGAGCATTATTCACATCATAATGACTATCAACATAATATGCCTGCTGATTATGATGAAGAAAAAGTTGCTCATGCTCCAGCTAAAACTCAAAAGCCTAAGAAGCCTAAGACTTCAACATCTTGGGTTGTCAAAGGTGATACTAATCCACCAGGGCCCTCTCAATAAAGGGTACCTAAAACAATTTTTTTTGTTTTGTAGATTAGGATTAGGAGTAGGAGTAAAGCAGAGAAGAAATGGTACTTGGACAGTGGATGTTCAAGGCACATGTGTGGAGACATACATGAACTGACTGATGCTGCTGCCGTAAATGGTCCAAGAGTCACTTTTGGAGACAGGAAAGAAGGCAAGATTGTTGCGGTTGGAAAGCTAATCAAAGGAAACATTGAGATATCTGACGTCTCTTATGTTAATGGCCTGAAGTACAATCTGCTAAGCATAAGTCAATTTTGTGACAAGGGATTTTCTGTTATCTTCTCATCAGATAGGTGCTACGTTAAACAAATTGGAACAAAGAAGGTTATTTTATCTGGAAGAAGACAAGGGAATATCTATGTAGTCGACTGGAATTCTGTGGACATGAATTCTAATGTTTGTTTGGTGGCTTCAACACCAAGTGAAATCAGTTGGCTTTGGCACAAAAGAACGAATCATTTGAATTTCAAGACCATCAACAGATTAATAAAGAATGATTTGGTAGAAGGAATTCCAAGGACAGTCATGAGCTAAGATAAGCTCTGTGACGCCTGTCAGAAGGGTAAACAAGTGAAGTCCACTTTCAAAAGCAAGAAGCACCAATCTTCAACCAGAATTTTGGAGCTACTACATATGGATCTGTTTGGCCCTATTGATCCTATCAGCAATGGTGGAAAGAAATATTGCCTAGCTGTTGTGGATGATTATTCAAGATTTACTTGGGTGATTTTCATGAAAAAGAAAAGTGAAACCAAGGAACATCTTACCAATCTGATGGAACTGATCCAGAATGAAAAGAGTCAAAGAATATTGAAGATTAGATCAGATAGAGGGACTGAATTTACAAACTCTACTGTTGAAGAGTATTGTAACTCCAGAGGAATCAACCATGAGTACTCTGCTGCCAGAACCCCTCAACAAAATGCAGTTGCTGAAAGGAGAAACAGAACTCTAAAAGAAGCTACCAGGACAATGATAGCTGAAGCAAAACTGCCCCAAAGATTCTGGGCAGAAGCCACAAATACAGCCTGCTACACCCAGAACAGATGCATGATCAACCAGAGTCAAAACAAGACAGTTTATGAACTATGGAACAACAGAAAGCCTAATCTTCATTATCTTAGGATTTTTGGTTGTAAACGTTATGTTTTGAATAGTGGGAAAAATCACCTTACTGCTTTTGCAGAAAAGGCTGATGAAGTTGTCTTTGTATGATACTCTACTGTTAGTAAAGCTTACAGAGTCTTCAACAAAAGAACTTTACTTGTAGAAGAATCTATTCATGTAGTATTTGATGAACCAAACCAATCTTTTGAAAAGAATCAAAGTGCTAATCCAGATATATCTGCTGATTTTCAGAAATTGAGTGTGGAAAGAAAAGAAGAGTATGTACCCATCTTACTACCTGATCTAAACCAAGCTGGTAACTCAAGTGCTGTTCAAAATCAGTCTGCTGATTGTCTAACAGAGGAGTTACAAACAGCTGACAGACCAGAGCCTGTTCAACAGACTACTACTGAGACTCCAACAGTAGTGTTGCAAGATCAATCAAGATGACAACATCCAGATTTGCATCCTGATCTCAGATGACTCAGAGATCACCCACCTGAACTAGTGATTGGTGATCCATTGGATAGAGTGAGAACAAGAAGGTCAACTACAAATGAAACAATATTTGTGAGTTTTCTTTCACAAATTGAGCCCAAGTTAATTGATGAAGCTCTTAGTGATTCTCACTGGATTGAAGCAATGTAAGAAAAGTTAAAACAATTTGAAAGTTATGAAGTCTGGTACTTAGTTACCAGACCTACTCATCAAAGAGTTATTGGTACTAAGTGGGTATTCAAGAATAAAATGAATGAAGATGGTATTGTTACCAGAAATAAAGCAAGACTAGTTGCCAAAGGTTACTGCCAGGAAGAAGGCATTGATTTTGATGAGACATTCGCACCAGTTGCAAGACTTGAAGCGATCAGATTATTCTTAGCCTATGCTGCTCACAAGAACTCCACTGTCTATCAGATGGATGTTAAGTCCGCTTTTCTCAATGGAGAATTGCAAGAAAAAGTTTACGTTGAACAACCTCCGGGATTTGAAGCGTATCAACAGGGAGACAAAGTATATCATCTAAAGAAAGCTCTTTATGGACTGAAACAGTCTCCAAGAGCATGGTATGATATTTTATCTGATTTTCTTTTAATTAAAGGATTTCGCAAAGGTAAAGTAGATAAGACTTTGTTCACTATTGAATGGGATAATCATATATTGTTAGTTCAAATATATGTGGACGATATTATTTTTGGTTCAACTAACCAACAGATGTGTGAAAAGTTCTCTAAGCTGATGCAGAACAAGTTTGAAATGAGCATGATGGGAGAACTAAATTACTTTCTTGGATTACAAGTCAAACAGCTACCTGATGGTATTTTTATTAACCAAGCTAAGTACAAAAAAGATCTGTTCAAGAAGTTTGGTATGGAAACTAGCTCATCTGTTAGTGTTCCTATGTCTCCTAGACTTCGTCTGATAAAGATGAAGATGGCAAATCAGTTGACATCACCAAATACAGAGGCATAATAGGGTCATTGTTATACTTAACAGCTAGCAGACCTGATATTATGTATTCTGTTGGGGTTTGTGCGAGATTTCAATCAAATCCTAAGCAATCTCACCTCTTAGCTGCCAAAAGGATATTAAGGTATCTCAAAGGCACTCAAGAATTGGGATTGTGGTATCCAAGGGAATCAGGATTTGAACTTATTGGATATTCAGATTCTGACCTTGCTGGCTGCAAGATTGATAGGAAGAGTACTACAGGTACCTGTCAACTTCTAGGCAGTCGTCTGATCTCATGGATGAGTAAGAAACATACTTCAGTATCCATATCTACTGCTGAAGCTGAATACATTGCTGCTGGAGCATGTTGTGCACAGATACTTTGGTTGAAGTATCAACTAGAAGATTACAATCTCAAGATCAGTGGAATCTCAATCTACTGTGGTAATACAAGTGCAATCTCACTTACTCAGAACACTACTAAACATTCCAGGACTAAGCATATTGAGATCAAACATCACTTCATCATAGATCATTTGGAGAAAGGAAATGTCATCATTGAGTATGTTCAAACAGATAATCAGATCGCTGACATTTTCACCAAACCATTGAGTGATGCAAGATTTTCTACTCTAGAGTAGAACTGGGCTTGTTAAAATTAGATTCATAAGCTGAGGGGGAACCTATCAGAAGACTGGGTTCATCAGCTGACTAATCTGATAGCAACAAGTGTTATCCTTCAAGAAGACTGACTCTCAACAGACTAGTTGACTAATGAATTCTTGAATTCAGGGGGAATGTGTAAGACTAGCGGTACTCCTGTTTTAAACATGAAATCTTCAATGACAGTCTGTTGAAGTTGTTTTAATCAGAAGATTTGTTCTTAATTCTTGAAGACTTGAAAGATTATTTATCTTGCTGGATTGACAAACAGCAAAGGAAGATCACTAGATATTGGCTTTCGCTAGTGATATATTGTATCAGACAAGTCATCTGCCAGATAAGTATTATTCTACTCATCTGTTTACTTATGTCAATTTATAAATAGTGTTGTATTAAAAACGTTTTATCAGAAACACGCCTTTATAAATAAAAGACAAGTGGCGTTTCAACTACCCGCCTAGTCTGACATAATTAATATTGTAACACCCCAAGTGGGATGCTACCCGCCTACGCCTTAACTCCTAGAGATATTATGGATCCGGATTCCAAGACGTAGAAACGGTCTAAGAAATCTAAGAGTAATAAACCATCTATAAACATGTACATATACAAACTGATCAAACCACTAGTTAGCGTACTTACATTACTTAAATCTCCTCAAAAGCTGAAATTACATAAACATTAAGTATGCGTCTAAGAATTAGACGCTAGACAGCTAGATGTGTACAAAAGCTACTTAAAACAACTAACGATAATAACTCCGTCTCTCACATCAGTGAGACTTGTACATGACCAAAACAAGATTCGAACTCTGGAGCTGATCGGTTAGTTCATTCTGAGGAAATAGAGCACAAGAGAACAAAAGAGGGTAAGTCCCGTTTGACTTAGTGAGGAAATATACAGGATAATAAATAAAGAGATTAGTTAAACAATATGTAATGAAAACGAATTATAAATCGACATACAGTTCAATCGTACAGAAGATCAGATTTCTAAAGAAAATGAGCACGAGTACCACATTAAATACCACCTTGTATATATATATTTTTCATCGAGGAGCGACCTCGGAACTTGTAAACTTGTAACTTTCAAGTTATAACTTGTAACTTTTAAGTTATAACTTGGAACTTGTATACTTTGTAACTTGTAACTTGTATAGCTTGTAACATGGTTACGTGCTCGATACTTGGGATAAGAATTCGTAATCAAGAGTCAAGTAAAAGGACAATATATAATTTTTCATTATCGAATCCCTTACTATTTGAGACCAAATATAAGACATATTTCAACCTAAATATATAGAAATACATCTAGATTGGAATCTGATTAGAGACAACAAGAGAGATTGACAACTTTGGAGATGGACAATTAAATCTCAACAAGGATGACAAGAGTCCAAGATATCGAATCAAGAAACTATGGTATTCCAGAAACTATTAAAAGAATAGTAAGAATCATCAGACATACGGATTCGTAGTGAATTAAGTCAAGTGAAATTCATGAAAACTAAATGGAATCCAAAGAAGGTTACTCAAACGGGATTTTGATCGATTCCCTAACCAGACGGAGAGATAAACAATCTGATTTGTGTATTCGAAAGAGCTGAATAACACATGTGAACAAGAGTTAACCCCGAACAATAAAATCAAGAAATGATCATATAACGGAATCGAGCACAAGTTGATCATTTGCAATAAAGTAAGGATAAAAGAAATAACGTCAATGATGCTCAAATTCTTCAGGGCATTGTGCCAAAGTATACGAAGAGAAGAATTGAATCCTTACCTTTCGATAGCTGCTCTATGGGCTGCTTGGAGCAGTAGTCTCGATCGCATCGACACCTAACCAATATTAATAATATGAATTAAGAGCTGTAATTATGCTTTTAGTACCTACTAAGACATCTATTGTTATCGTAACAGTTAGTCAATTGATTAAAGTACCGAAACCTGCTTCATATATTTATCTCTTGCTCAAGTCTATCTAATTAAGCTTAATATCTCAAAAATGCTAAATAACATAACAAACATATCCTTACACATAATTCCAGCCAAAGAACAAAATCCAGCAAGAAGTCTCAACTACTTCTAAATGGTTAACTATTCACATTTAACTAATGTAATACTTAATAAACATTGTAATTTACAGGTAAAAATTTATACTAAAAGCATAATCACATTTAAGGTCCATTACTCAAACATGCAGCTAATAACAACTTGCTTTTCTCATAATTCCTTTTCTTTTCTTTCTTACCAGTTCCTTTCTTCCTTTCTTTGCTGCAGTACCCAATTCCCTCTTATCTTCTTCTTTTACTTATTTTGTCTTTCCTTACCTTTTTGCTCTAATGTTTCTTCATTCTTTCTTTAACTTCTTTGTAGTTTGCTACCACTTGTCAAACCCAAGTTTTGCCACCACCTATAAGCCTTTCGGAGTTCCGATCAAGACCATGCAGACCACGTTTTCTTCCTTAAGAACTCGACTTACAACAGGCTCGATTTTCTCCCAAAATTAAGATGTAGCAGCCTCTAATAGTTATATGATGGAATGGTTTATTAGTTTTTTTTTTTTGATAGGTAACTAAGTTTTTAGAATTTTCTTCTCACTCAATTTGGGGTTTTCTATGGCTTCCATCCCAGCGTGTAGTAATGTTGGAATATGAAGAGTTTATTCATAAAGTGGGATGACTATTTATATACCAAAGTTTTTGCTCAAGACCCCCTAATTAACATAAATATCTTAAATAGAACAAGACTCTAAATTATACCACAATTAACCCCTACTACAAAAATTCTTCTAAAATTGGTCCAAGATAAATAAATCAAATACTTTATATAATTAATCATTGTTATCTTTATTATTAGCATTACTACTATTATTATTTTCAATATAATCATATTCGTAACTATAACGAAGTATTCTTGTGATAAAGGTATTAAATACCTTCTACACTATCACAATATTCCCCCCTTAAAAGAATCTGGTCCCCATATTCTTACCTGATATATTAAAGAGTTCGGGGTAGTATTGTCGCATTTCATCCTCGTGTTCCCATGTTGCTTCTTCAACCTTATGATTCTTCCATAACACCTTGACCAACGGTATCACCTTATTACGCAACTTTTGTATCTTTTGCTCAATTATTTGAACTGGTTTTTCTTCATAAGTAAGATTTTCCTCCAGCTGCAATTGATCGTGGTTGATGACGTGGGATGCGTCAGGATGGTATTTTCTGAGTTGAGAAATATGAAATACGTCATGAATCCCCGATAAATTAGTTGGCAATACTAGTCGGTAAGCCACACGCCCAATGCGCTCGCTAATTTCAAAAGGCCCCACATATCTAGGATTGAGTTTCCCTCCCTTTCCAATTCGTCTAAATCCTTTTCTTGGTTATACTTTAAGGAACACAAAATCTCCTACTTCAAACTCTAGTTCTCTTCTACGCTTGTCGGCGTAACTTTTTTGTCGATCTTGAGCAGCTTTGATTCTTTGCTTAATGACCTGTACTTTATCAATAGCTTCTTGTATAATATCTGGCTTTAGAGTTCTATGTTGCCCATCTGAAGTTCTTCTCCATTCGTCCAAGTCCCAGTGCAACGGTGATCGACACTTTCGACCGTACAAGGCTTCATAAGGAGCCATCTGGATGGTAGCTTGATAACTGTTATTATACGCAAACTCGATTAAAGGCAAATGTTTGTTCCAGCTCCCTCCATAGTCCATGGTACATGACCTTAGCATATCCTCCAGAAAGCCAATGACTCGCTCTGATTGTCCGTCAGTTTGAGGGTGAGCAGCGGTACTAAAATGCAGTTTCGTACCCAGACTTTCATGTAACTGCTTCTACAATCGCGAAGTGAATTTAGGGTCTCGATCATATACGATACTGACAGGGATTCCATGTAACTTAATCACCTCTTCCTTGTAAAGTTCAGCTAAAGTATCCACTCGGTAGTGGGTTCCTACTGGAAGAAAATGGGCAGACTTAGTAAGTCTATCAACGATCACCCAAATGCTATCACATCCACCTCTAATCTTAGGTAACCCAACCACAAAATCCATTGTGATATGATCCCATTTCCAATCTGGTATTGGCAGTGGTTGTAATTTCCCTGTGGGTTGTTGATGCTCAGCTTTCACCAACTGACACATCATGCACTTTTGAACAAAATCAGCAATATCTCTTTTCATACCATTCCACCAAAAATGTCGTTTGAGATCTTGATACATCTTCGTCCCTCCTGGATGTATCGTGTATCGGGTCTTATGAGCTTCATTCAACAGGCACTCTCTAATATTCCTTGGCACACAGATCCGATTGCGGTAAAATAACACCCCTTCTTCATTGACATTAAATTCAGACTTCTCTTTGCTTGATATGGATATTTTCTGGTTTTTTATCCATTCATCCTTTTCTTGGTTCACCTTTATCTCAGTGTATAACTCTGGTTGGATGATCAGTCCAGCTATTTGTGGCCGAGATTCTATGTATAAGATGTCTTTACTTAGCATCTCATTTGTTCCAATTTTCCCTTCAAAGTGAGCCAACTCAACCGTTTCAGTTTTCCTACTTAATGCATCAGCCACGATATTAGCCTTCCCAGGTTGGTAAAGTATGGTGCAATCATAATCCTCTAGAAATTCCATCCATCTTCTTTGTCTCATGTTTAAATCCTTCTGGGTGAATAAGTACTTCAAACTTTTGTGATCTGTGTAGATTTCGAATGTCGCACCATACAAGTAATGTCTCCATTTGGCTAAAGCGAAGACAATAGCTCCCAGCTCTAAATCGTGAGTAGGATAACTGTGCTCATGTGGTTTTAGTTTTCTTGATGCATAGGCTATGACTTTTCCATTCTGCATCAAAACACATCCCATACCCTCTTTTGAGGCATCCGTGCAAACTACCTATCCGTCTGATCCTTCGGGCAAAGCTAACACTGGTGTTGTGGTCAATCTTTTCTTTAATTCTTGGAAGCTTCTTTCACACCTTTCGCTCCATACAAATTGATTATTTTTCTGAGTTAATTGGGTTAATGGCCCAGCGATTTTCGAGAAATCCTTAACGAATCGGCGATAGTATCCAGCTAAGCCTAGAAAACTTCTTATCTCAGTAGCATTTTCAGGACGTTTCCAATTTACTATAGCTTCTATCTTTGACGGATCCACCTCTATGCCATTCCCCGAGACCACATGGCCTAAAAAGGTTACTTTCTCCAACCAAAATTCACACTTACTAAATTTAGCATACAACTTATGTTCTTTCAGAATTTGCAAGACTAATCTTAAATGAAGAGTATGCTCTTGCTTGGACTTGGAAAATACCAATATGTCGTCAATAAAGATCACCACAAACTGATCCAAGTAAGGCCTAAATGTACGGTGCATCATATCCATAAAAGCTGCCGGGGCATTGATTAACCCAAAGGGCATGACAACAAACTCAAAATGCCCATAGCGAGAATTAAATCCAGTTTTTGGGATATCTTCTTCTCGAATTTTCAACTGGTAATACCCTTGTTTTAGGTCCAACTTAGAGTAGACACAAGAACCTTGCAACGAGTCAAATAACTCATCAATGCGTGGTAGATGATACTTGTTCTTCACCGTAGCATTGTTTAAACCTCGATAATCTATACACATTCTCAAAATCCCATCTTTTTTCTTCACAAACAAGACAGGAGCTCCCCATGGAGAAGTACTTGGCCTGATAAATCCTCTTTCTAATAATTCTTGCAGTTGAGCTTTCAACTCTTTCAGTTCGGCAGGCGCCATTCGATATGGTGTTCTAGACACTGGGGTTGATCCTGGTAGGGTCTCGATTACGAATTCAATCTCTCTATCTGGCGGTAGCGAATCTAATTCTTCGGGAAAAACCTCAGGGAATTCCTTAACTACATCTACCTCTTCAATCTTAGTCCTCTCTTTGGGTTTATTGATCAAATAAGCAACATACCCGACTGCACCTTCCTTTATAAGTTTCCTAGCTTTTGTAGCCGTGATCACAATAGAGCCTTGCAATCCAGGTCCTATAAATTGTTTTCTCACCATTTGATTCTCCTAATTTCACGCTCTTTGTATAGCAGTCTAGTTGGGCATGGTTTTCGTACAACCAGTCCATCCCTAAGATCACGTCATACTTTTGGATCGGTAATTCAGTTAGGTTAGCCGGATAAGTTGTACCATCTATCTTAATTTCACAATTTCTATGAAACAAATCAGTAACCAAACTCATTCCCATAGGTGTACACACTTCAAAGTTAAAAGATAAAGTTTCAGCTTGTAGATTCAAACTTTCCGCAAATACTTTGGAAATAAATGAATGAGTAGCACCTGGATCGAAAAGAGCTTTACCAACTTGATTACGTATTGAAATCATACCTTCTACTACTGATGTTGGTTCAGGAGCTTCCTTTCCTTCAAGTGTGTTGGTCCCAAGTGGTCAGATGAGGTCTAGGGGGGGGGGGTGAATAGACCTCTTTAAAATTTACCTTTTAAAACTTTCTAACTTTTCTGTCAGCAGACTAAGCTGATCAAGAATCGTAAGTAGACTAAGCTGATCTCGCACAAAGCTTTGAACAGCAGAGTTGACCACTCTTCTGATTTTACTTAGCTGATTTTATCAAAATCAGAGTTTCAAAAATAACTAACTTGCAGCGGATTTATCAAGTGTTTTTCACAAGTAGTTTTCTTAACTTTGAAATAGTTTTGTCCCCAGTTTTAACAAACTCCTTAAAAACTTTTCAAACAGTTAACCTTTAAGTGTTTTAAGTATGCTGTTTCAAATATGCAGAAAATTATTCAAGTAAAAACACAAAGGATTTTTATAGTGGTTATATGGATAGAAATCCTTTAGTCCATTCTTCCAAGTCACTTAGATCTTGGGTTATACTAAATCACACAGATTACAGTATACAAAGCTTGCGCCTATCAACAAATGAAAAGGCCACAAGTGCGCAATAGGAAATCACAAAGAAACTCCTATCCTCTGAAGTAATATCACTCACTTAGATGGATATCTACTTCTCACAACACGGTTCTAACAAAATCACTCAGATTTATGTATATATTCTGTTTTCTCTCTATTCTGCTTCGTCAACAGATGACTAGGCTGATGAGTGTTCTGTTCTTGAGTTTGAGACTTAGAAGAATTCTGCTTCAGATTTTTGCTCTCAAAGTGTGTTGTTTTTCTTCTTCAACTCACGAACTGAACTATTTATACTTGAGATTTGAAAATCTGCCCGTTGAGAGATCGACAGGTATCCAAATCATCGAGTACTGGTCCTTCTGCAGAAACGGCTACCTGCGACTGAACACTGTACACTCTGCTGTACTTGCTGTCAGTCCACATTAAATGCACCAAGCTGATACGAGGTTTCTCTTCAATCATTTGTCATAAATACCCTTCCTCTTCAGCATTTATTACTCCAAGTGCATTTATTACCGTTGCACTAACTTCTGATCCACTTCCACTCTGATGATCGAAGTCACTCGTCTGATGTATACTCGGCTGATCCCAAACTTGAACTAATCTGATTTGAGTCGGCTGATAGTCCACCAGTCTGATTACTTCTTTAGCAACAGATCAGTAGTCTTCTGGACCATATTTGACTCGTCTGAAATACTTCTTCCTTGGTCAAATATCTTCTAAGGTTTGTACTAAGCTTCCACTTAGCTGATGACTTTGGAAATCATCAAAACCTCCCTTCACTTCAAAGTCTTCATCTTCATCCAACTATTTCCCCCTTTTTGATGATGACAAAACTTCAGCTAAGTACCTGTACCTAAAACTAAAGTTGAGTCCTCAAAAATTTCTGAGATAGAAATGATGTATTGGAAGCTTGAACTTTTATAGATAGATTAGAAAAGTTACAGTACAAGTTACAAGCAAAATTAGACTTAAGTGAAAAATTACAAGTAAAGAAAGCTGGTTTCAAATTTTCAACAGATGACCTAGTCTAGTAACTAGTCTAGTCCTCAGCTTCTTCATCTTCTTCATCATCCTCCTCTTCATCAACTTTTTCACTACTTTCTTCATCTTCACCAGATGAGAAAGCATCAGCAAAACCTTTTAATTTTTCCTTTCTTTCTTCAGCTTCAAATCTTGCTTTGATGTCCTCAATCCTCTTATACTTAACGTATGGATTGAGCTGTTCTTCAGCAGAGTACTTAGAAGTAGCTAACTCCTTGTAAGTTTTAGCTACATCCTTGGGCTCTACTTTATCATCAGCTTCCTTTTCAAGTACTTCATCTTCTTTTGGCTTTCCAGCAGCAGCCCGTTGGTCTCGTACTTGAATAGTTGCAGCAGCATCAACAGCTAACTTAGCTGATTCCTCTTCCCCCTTTTTGTCAGCATCAGCAGGGTTGAGTTGATCAGGAGTTATGTTGACAGCAGCACAAAGCTTCTTGATGTTTGCATCCATAATTCGTTGTTCAGCACAATGATGAGTTAGAGTAGTTTCCATGCGAAGTTGAGCAGCTTCCATGCGAAGTTGATTTGATTTTAACTCACCAACTTGGTCATTCAGACAATCAACATTCAACTGAAGTGTTGATATCTCATTTTGAGCTTTGTTAGCAACAGCAGTAAACTCTTGCATTAATGCAACATCCTTTTCCATCTCTGCTTCACCAACCTGTTTCATGACTCTAACAACTCCAGCAATATCAATTTCATTTCTTTGAAGAGCAGTGTGGAGTTGACTTACATCAGCCTTCACTTCTTCAATACTTCTGTTCATATTCAATATGCTCTGAGTCAGCATTAAGGAGTTATCTGGTGGTAGAGGAAAGTCTTCAATGGCATCCTTGACCATTTTTGCAGTCTCTTCCTGCATTTGCTTAATCATCAGCTGATTCCTTGTCTCCATCTCCTTCATAGTAGTTTCAATTAGCAGCTGGATGGATTCCATAAGAGAGGAATGCAAGTCAGCAGTAGGAGCAGGGTGTGATGATTCAGCAGGTTCCTCTTCCTGTTGAAATTCAGCAGGTTCTTCTTCCTGTTGAACAGGTGCTTCATGAAGAACAGGACTGTCTTCAGCTTTCCATTCCAAAGCTAAAGGAACTAAGTCCTTGACCACAGCAGGCAGCTTCTTTGATGTATCCAGGTTAATCTCCTCAGCTTGCTGGTCTTTCTTCTGTTCTTCACTAGCTGGCTCATCAGCTATGTGAATGATTTCAGTACCATCAGCAGACACAACAGTCTTCTGACGAATCAAGTCAGCTGGCACGAAGGGTGAAGTGGTCTGTTGAATACTCAACTTTTCTTGATAAGTACTGATATTAGAGCCATAAGCAATTTGTTGTAAGTTTGGCAGACTGGGCATTGAACTTGAAGTTCCTGGTTCAAATCTTGATCTTTCGGCCCATTTCTCCAAGGTTGTGTAAACAGCAATCTTGACTGCTCTATCAATCCTGTGATCAGCAGGACTTCGTTTCTTTGGAATTGAATCCTTGATAGCAGTCGCCTCCTGACTTACAATGACTCTAGCATAGTCATGTAGTCTGTCTCTCACAAAATCTGAGTCCAATGCCTTGGCAACAGAAGTTGTTTGCAACCAGTTCAAAACCCATCTTCCTTCTGTAGCAAACTCCTTCCAGGCTTGAATCTCCTCCTCAGATTTACTCAATCTATACTCTCTCCAGCGATTGTACCTTATCTTCTCAGGGAGAAAAGTAGTCCTTGATTGAAACAGCTGGTTTAGCCTTTCCAGCTCAGCTTCAAATCTCTTGAAGGCAGCAGAATCGCTTTGAACAATCTCTATTGCTCGTCTTACTTCCTTCTTTTTCTTTTTGATTGGTGCAGCCCTTGGTAGCACGAAGTCTCCTTCCTTAGGCTTTTCTCCAATTTTGATGCCTTCTGACCTCCGTGGTCCATAAGCATCCTTCTTGCTCTCTTCTAAGGCCTTTGCCAAGTCTGCTTCTTCCTTGGCGGCCAATTCAGCTTCTGTCATGTTCTTGAAATCAGCTTCTTTCTTGCTTGCTTCAAGAGCTCTTTTCAGTTCAGCTTCATCACGCTTTCTCTGTTCAGCTTCCTCGCGCTTCTTCTTGTGATAAGCTGACACTTTTGCCTTGCCAGTTCTTTTTCTTCTGGCATTTCTGGACTCAACAACTGGTGCCACAGCTGTTGATTCTGGTGGTGCAATTGCTACTGGTGCAGCAGCAATAGGCTCAAGGATCTGCACTTCAGGATCCTTTTGAGGTTCAGTAACCTCAGCCGTTGGTGTAGAAGTCTGTTTAACATGATCAGTCGTCTTCACTTCAGCAGACTTCTTCACTGTTTCAACAGGCCTCTCAGCAGATGGAGGACTTTTTCTAACCAACTCAGAAAGTTCCTTTTCTTCGCCAATAAATGTCATCCTATTTCTGATGGTTTTCTTTGTATGGAGAATAGGAGCAGTAGATGTGGCAGTATCTTTCAGGGCACTCCTTGTCCTTTTAGCCACATTTTCAGCTGGTAGCTCAGCTGAAACTGTTCTTTCAGGAGATGAGATAGCTGACATCTCATTAATCTCCTTGACTGTTTCATCAACAATCAGGTCAGCAGCATCCTTCCTTTTAGGTACGACTGTTCTGGCTTCAACAGCAGGCATTGCTGTTTGAACAGTTGTCTTGCTCTTCTTGCCTTTATCAGCAGGCACTTTAGGCTCAGCAGCCTTTCTTTTCTGTTGCTTTTTCTCAGGCACATCAGCAGGCTCCTTTGACTTTCCAGTTTTAACTGCATCATAAATCTTTAATTCCTTTGCCTTATGAACATCCTTGCCATTTGTCACTTCGCATCCCAAATTTACCAGTAAATGACTAAGGAAAATCCTGTGCAGAGTCAGACCACGCACTTTGTGATCAGCATGCACATACCATATGAAGTTTGCCCAATTTATCTTCAAGCCATAGAAAATGGCTATCATCGTGTGAAACCTCTTCATGGGTACGCTGTCCAATGAGAATGTGCAATTCTCAAGGACCTTTGCAACCAAATCAGCCATCCGCTGATATTCATCCTTCAGCTGATTCTTCTTTATGCTTCCAGACAGCACTTGATTTTTCTTCGAAGCCAGATTCCAGAAATCTGCTTCAAGAGGCTCAGCTAAGTTTGCAATATCAGTAGACCCTTCAAGAGAGAGTCCGTACATCTCATTCAGCAACTTGGGGGTTACACAGATAACTTTATCCCCAATTTTGGCTTTAATTTCCAGCTTTTCAAAGTTAACATTTTCTTTTGAACCATAAAATTCCATCAATTGCTCCTTGAAGATCATATCTTCATGGGCCTCCATGAAGTTAACTAGAGTAGCCGCTTTGAATTTCTCCAGAATTTCTTTCATCAATGGTGTGCCAGTCGCATGGTAGGTCAGGTAGTTTAAGAACATACCTTCAGCAACAGCTTCTTTGGCAGCAGTCATTCTGAAAAAGATTAAGGAAACGGAGAGAAATTTGCAGTAGAAATTTGCAGAATTGCTCTGAATGCTTTTGAAATTTTGAGGGTGCGTAAAAGCTTAGTAAGCTGATCAGATCTGGATTTATAGATGTTAGTTCTTGTTGGTTTCCGTGAAAAGTGGTAACCGTTAGATCAGTTACTGTAAAAACAGATCGTGCGATCGTAATACGCGGATTTCAAAATAGCATTTAATATGTCAGACGGGCGGGAATTTGAAACGCCACTTGTTTGTTACTAATAAAAGCGTGTTTCTGATAAAACGTTTTCAATGCAACACTTAATATAAGCAGACATAAATAAAAACAGATGAGTAAAATACTTATCTGATAGATGACTTGTCTGATACAATATATCACTAGTGAAAGCCAATATCTTGTGATCTTCCTTTGCTGTTTGTCAATCCAGCAAGATAAATAATCTTCAAATCTTCAAGAATTAAGAACAAATCTTCTGCTTAAAACAACTTCAACTAACTGTCATTGAAGATTTCATCTTCAAAACAAGGGTACCGCTAGTCTTACACGTTCCCCCTGAATTCAAGAATTCATCAGTCAACTAGTCTGTTGAGAGTCATTCTTCTTGAAGTGTAACACTTGTTGATATCAGATTAGTCAGCTGTTGAACCTAGTCTTCTGATAGGTTCCCCCTCAGCTTATAAATCCAATTTTAACAAGCCCAATTCCGCTCTTAGAGTGGAAAATCTTGCTTCATTCAATGGTTTGGTGAAAATGTCAGCAATCTGATTGTCTGTATGAACATACTCAATAATAACATTTCCTTTTTCAACATGGTCTCTGATGAAGTGATGTTTGATCTCAATATGCTTAGTCCTGGAATGACTAGTAGTATTCTAAGTAAGTGAGATTGCACTTGTATTATCACAGTAGATAGGGATTCCACTGATCTTGAGATTATAGTCTTCTAGTTGATGCTTCAACCAAAGTATTTGTGCACAACATGCTCCAGCAGCAATGTATTCAGCTTCAGCAGTAGATATGGACATGAAGTCTGTTTCTTACTCATCCATGAGATCAGACGACTGCCTAAAAATTGACAAGCACATGTAGTGCTCTTCCTATCAATTTTGCAGCCAGCAAGGTCAGAATCTGAATATCCAATAAGTTCAAATCCTGATTCCCTTGGGTACCACAATCCCAATTCTTGTGTGCCTTTGAGATATTTTAATATCCTTTTAGCAGCTAAGAGATGAGATTCCTTAGGATCTGATTGAAATCTCGCACAAACCCCAACAGAATACATAATATCAGGTCTGCTAGCTGTTAAGTATAACAGTGACCCAATTATGCCTCTGTATTTGGTGATGTCAACTGACTTGCCACCTTCATCCTTGTCCAGACGAAGTCCAGTAGACATAGGAACATTAACAGATGAGCTAGTTTCCATACCAAATTTCTTGAACAGATCTTTTGTGTATTTTGCTTGATTAATGAAAATACCATCAGGTAGCTGTTTAACTTGTAATCCAAGAAAGTAATTAAGTTCTCCTATCATGCTCATTTCAAACTTGTTCTGCATCAGCTTAGAGAACCTCTCACACATCTGTTTGTTAGTTGAACCAAAAATAATATCGTCCACATATATTTTTACTAGTAATATATGATTATCCCATTCAATAGTGAACAAATTTTTATCTACTTTACCTTTGCGAAATCCTTTAATCAAAAGAAAATCAGATAAAGTATCATACCATGCTCTTGGAGCCTGTTTCAGTCCATAGAGTGCTTTCTTCAGACGATATACCTTGTCTCCTTGTTGATAAACTTCAAAGCCAGGAGGTTGTTCAACATACACTTCTTCTTGCAATTCTCCATTGAGAAAAGCAGACTTCACATCCATCTGATAGACAGTGAAGTTCTTGTAAGCAGCATAGGCTAGGAACAATCTGATTGCTTAAAGCCTTGCAACTGGTGCGAATGTCTCATCAAAATCAATGCCTTCTTCTTGGCAGTAACCTTTGGCAACTAGTCTTGCTTTGTTTCTGGTAACCATACCATCTTTATTCATCTTATTCCTGAAAACCCACTTAGTGCCAATTACCCTTTGATGAGTAGGTCTGGGAACTAAGTACCAGACTTCATTCCTTTCAAATTGATTTAACTCTTCTTGCATTGCTTCAATCCAGTGAGAATCACTAAGAGCTTCATCAATCAACTTAGGCTCAATTTGTGAAAGAAAACTTACAAACATTGTTTCATTTGCAGTTGACCTTCTAGTTCTCACTCTATCCAAAGGATCACCAATCACTAACTCAGGTGGGTGATCTCTGAGCCATCTGAGATCAGGTTGCAAATCTGGATGTTGTCCTCTTGATTGATCTTGCAACACTACTGTTGGAGTTTCAGTAGTAGTCTGTTGAACAGTTGTAGTCTGTTGAACAGTCTCTGGTCTGTCAGCTGTTCGCAACTCCTCTGTTAGACAATCAGCAGACTGATTTTGAACAGCACTTGAGTTAACAGCTTGAGATAAATTAGGTAGTATGATGGGTACATATTCTTCCTTTCTTTCCACACTCAATTTCTGAAAGTCAGCAGATATCTCTGGATTTGTACTTTGATTCTTTTCGGAAGATTGGCTTGGTTCATCAAATACTACATGAATAGATTCTTCTACAAATAAAGTTCTTTTGTTAAACACTCTATAAGCTTTACTAACAGTAGAGTAACCTACAAAAACAGCTTCATCAGCCTTTTCTGCAAATGCAGTAAGGTGATTTTTCCCATTGTTCAAAACATAACATTTACAACCAAAAATCCTAAGATAATGTAAATTAGGATTTCTGTTGTTCCATAGCTCATAAGGTGTCTTGTTTTGACTTTTGTTGATCATACACCTGTTCTGTGTATAACATGCTGTATTTGTAGCTTCTGCCCAGAATCTTTGGGGCAGCTTTGCTTCAGCTATCATTGTCCTGGTAGCTTCTTTTAGAGTTATGTTTCTCCTTTCAGCAACTCCATTTTGTTGAGGGGTTCTGGCAGCAGAGTACTCATGATTGATTCCTCTGGAATTACAATACTCTTCAACAGTAGAGTTTGTAAACTCAGTCCCTCTATCTGATCTGATCTTCAATATTCTTTGACTCTTCTCATTCTGGATCAGTTCCATCAGATTAGTAAGATGTTCCTTGGTTTCACTTTTCTTCTTCATGAAAATCACCCAAGTAAATCTTGAAAAATCATCCACAACAGCCAGGCAGTATTTCTTTCCACCATTGCTGATTGGATCGATAGAGCCAAACAAATCCATATGTAACAGCTCCAAAATTCTGGTTGAAGATTGGTGCTTCTTGCTTTTGAAGGATGACTTAACTTGTTTACCCTTCTGACATGCGTCACAAAGCTTGTCTTTGCTCATGACTGTCTTTGGAATTCCTTCTACCAGATCATTCTTTATCAATCTGTTTATGGTCTTGAAATTCAAATGATTCATTCTTTTGTGCCAAAGCCAACTGATTTCACTTGGTGTAGAAGCCACCAAACAAACATTAGAACTCTTGTCCACAGAATTCCAGTCGACTACATAGATGTTTCCTTGTCTTCTTCCAGATAAAATAACCTTCTTTGTTCCAACTTGTTCAACATAGCACTTATCTGATGAAAACACTACGGAAAATCCCTTGTCACAAAATTGACTTATGCTCAGCAGATTGTACTTCAGGCCATTAACATATGAGACGTCAGATATCTCTATGTTTCCTTTGATAAGCTTTCCAACAGCTACAACCTTGCCTTCTTTGCTGTCTCCAAAAGTAACTCTTGGACCATTCACAGCAACAGCATCTGCCAGTTCATGTATGTCTCCACACATGTGCCTTGAACATCCACTGTCCAAGTACCATTTCTTCACTACTTTACTCCTACTCCTAATCCTAACCTACAAAACAAAATAAAAATGTTTTAGGTACCCTTTATTGAGAGGGTCCTGGTGGATTAGTGTCACCTTTGACAACCTAAGATGTTGAAGTCTTAGGCTTCTTAGGCTTCAGAGTTTTAGCAGGAGCATGAGCAACTTCATTTTCATCATAATCAGCAGGCATGTTATGTTGATAGTCATTATGATGAGGATAAGGCTCATAAGCAGGATAAGATGCATGATAAGCAGGGTAAGCATGCATTGGTTGATGAGCAGGATATGCAGAATAATAAGGTGGATAATGAGGTGCAGCATAATAAGACGAGTAAGCAGGTTGCACATGATAAGACTCATTTCCTTACCAAGCATTATTGTTATAATTTATTTGCTTCTTGGGTCTGCTCTTTACTTGCTCTTTAACAGACCACTTAGTTTTACTAGTCTGATTGGTTTTACTCTTATCAGCAGACTTCTTAGGAGTACTCTGCTGTTTGGTTTTACCAGTCTGTTTTTCATTTTCAGGCTTTTTACCCTTCTTAGCCTTAGGAGTTTTCATCTCCTTTTTCTCAGTTTCCAGTGAAGTAGGTTTAGCAGTCTGAACATACAGGACAATATTACTATTATCAGCAGATATAAACTTCTCAGCTTTGTTCAGTTCTAAACTTTCTTTTACTAAGGGAGTGCTCTGTTCAGTTGATTTCTCTATTGGCACAACAGATGACTTAGGAACAGATAACTTATTATATGAAGATAATCTAGCTTCAAGTTCCTTAATTTGTCCCTTGTACATTTCACATTCAGCTCTCAGAGATTCACATTCATGCGAAAGCTTTTTATACATGGCTGATTCTTCAGGTCTTTCAACCTTAAGTTTCAGTTTAGCATTTTGCTTTTTCAGCAGAATCATCTCGTCCTTAAGCTTAGCAAGCTCGTTAACAACATCTACTTTGTTGTTCATCATTTGCTCAAATGAGCTAAACAGTTCAAGCTCACTTTCAGAGAGTATTACCTCATTGTCAGAATCTTCAGATTCCTTGGCCATGAGACAGAGCAGTGCAGGTGTCTCGTCAAAAACAGAGTCATCACTTGACGTGCCAGATTCTGTGTTTGATGAGTAGATGGCTGCCATCTTTTCAGCTTCAGCCAACAACACTTTGCTCTTTTGGTATCTCTTCTCTCTTCTTTCTTTTCTTTGTTTCTTTTCCTCCTCTGTATATTTCTCCGCTTTAGGATATGGGCAGTCCTTGATGAAATGTCCCAATTTCCTGCAATTATAACACATCATTTTGGATTTATAATCATCCTTAATATCATGAGAATTAGAGGCAGGTTTAGAAGTAGAAGCATTGTTATATTTGTTCTTCATTTTTCTCTTGTAGAACTTTTTGAACCCGTTCAATAACAAAGCCACATCGCCAGCAGTGTATTCCTTTTTGCTCAGTACTGGGGCCTCATCAGATGAGTCCTCTTCTCTGCTTTTTCCGGCAGATCTTCTTGTTATTTCTGCAGCGACCAGTGCAGCAGTGGGGCCAGAAGTTGAGGTCTCTTCTATTCCCATCCTTGGCATCTTATACTCGTACGCCTTGAGTACAGAAAACAGCTCAGCCAGTGAGATCTTCCCCAGATCCTTGATTCTTCCATCGCTGTGATCTTCATGTTGAACTTTGGTGGTAGCGCCTTTAGAACTTTGACGGTGATCTCCTTATCAGAAAACGTCTTACCCAACTTCAGAACATTGTTCAACACTTTTGTAAACCTTGAATCCATCTGGTCAATGGTTTCTCCAGGTTTCATTTTGAAGTTCTCAAACTTCTCCATGGCAACACTTAGATTGTGTTCTTTGATGGCGTCATTTCCTTCACTCATATCACGGACTTTATCCCACATCTCTTTAGCTGTCGTACAGTGTTTGACTTTGTCAAACCTTTCGTTGTCCAGGGCTTTAGTCACGATGAAGATTCCAACTTTGTCTAGATTTTTCAGTTTTATTTCATCAGCTGTCATCTCGTCTTCATCTTTGTCAACAACCACATCTTGGCCATCAACCTTGATTGTTTTGGTGACTCTTATCGGACCTTTTGTTATGCCTCTATACATATTGTCATTATAAGCAGCAAGGAAAATTTCCATGCGTATTTTCCAGTCCTCAAAGCTCATACCGCCTATGTGGGGAACTAGGCTAATACAATCCATTTTTCAAAAAGTTTTGTTTTTCAAAAATATGCTCTTTTGAAAACTTTTGAAAACCTTTGAAAAAACACTTAAGGATCAAGCTCGTTGATCAGTCAGATGATTCAGATGAACCACCTGCTCTGATACCACTTGTTGGTCCCAAGTGGTCAGATGAGGTCTAGAGGGGGGGGGGGGGGGGGGTGAATAGACCTCTTTAAAATTTACCTTTTAAAACTTTCTAACTTTTCTGTCAGCAGACTAAGCTGATCAAGAATCGTAAGTAGACTAAGCTGATCTCGCACAAAGCTTTTAACAGCAGAGTTGACCACTCTTCTGATTTTACTTAGCTGATTTTATCAAAATCAGAGTTTCAAAAATAACTAACTTGCAGCGGATTTATCAAGTGTTTTTCACAAGTAGTTTTCTTAACTTTGAAATAGTTTTGTCCCCAGTTTTAACAAACTCCTTAAAAACTTTTCAAACAGTTAATCTTTAAGTGTTTTAAGTATGTTGTTTCAAATATGCAGAAAATTATGCAAGTAAAAACACAAAGGATTTTTATAGTGGTTATATGGATAGAAATCCTTTAGTCCACTCTTCCAAGTCACTTAGATCTTGGGTTTTACTAAATCACACAGATTACAGTATACAAAGCTTGCGCCTATCAACAAATGAAAAGGCCACAAGTGCGCAATAGGAAATCACAAAGAAACTCCTATCCTCTGAAGTAATATCACTCACTTAGATGGATATCTACTACTCACAACACGGTTCTAACAAAATCACTCAGATTTATGTATATATTCTGTTTTCTCTCTATTCTGTTTCGTCAACAGATGACTAGGCTGATGAGTGTTCTGTTCTTGAGTTTGAGACTTAGAAGAATTCTGCTTCAGATTTTTGCTCTCAAAGTGTGTTGTTTTTCTTCTTCAACTCACGAACTGAACTATTTATACTTGAGATTTGAAAATCTGCCCGTTGAGAGATCGACAGGTATCCAAATCATCGAGTACTGGTCCTTCTGCAGAAACGGCTACCTGCGACTGAACACTGTACACTCTGCTGTACTTGCTGTCAGTCCGCATTAAATGCACCAAGCTGATACGAGGTTTCTCTTCAATCATTTGTCATAAATACCCTTCATCTTCAGCATTTATTACTCCAAGTGCATTTATTACCGTTGCACTAACTTCTGATCCACTTCCACTCTGCTGATCGAAGTCACTCGTCTGATGTATACTCGGCTGATCCCAAACTTGAACTAATCTGATTTGAGTCGGCTGATAGTCCACCAGTCTGATTACTTCTTTAGCAACAGATCAGTAGTCTTCTGGACCATATTTGACTCGTCTGAAATACTTCTTCCTTGGTCAAATATCTTCTAAGGTTTGTACTAAGCTTCCACTTAGCTGATGACTTTGGAAATCATCAAAACCTCCCTTCACTTCAAAGTCTTCATCTTCATCCAACAAAGTGCATATGCTCGAGCTTGAACTCGTTGTTTTCCTTTCTATTTGGGCAGTCCTCTATACGATGCTGATCACTACCACATACGATACATTTACCATTCTTTTTCCAGCAATTTTCTTCCACATGATTTGGGTTACCACAAAATTTGCATCCCGTTGTCATGTTCGACTTGGGCTGAGCGTAAGGTACGCGAATCTCTTAGTATTTAGCATGGTAAGGTTGCGATACATTTTTAACTGGTGATGGCCCTTGATTCAGACGCTTGTTATTTGGACTGTTATATTCCCTTGATCTGTTCCGCTTCACTCTATCACCCACCTTCCTAAGTTCTTTGATTTCTGCCTCGACTTGTAATGCTTTATCCACAGCAGTAACATAATTGGAGTAATCTACAGAGATAAGAGCCCATCGAATTTCCAATCTCAGTCCTTCTACAAATTTCCTCACCTTTCGTACCTCGTCATCACGATAATGTGGTGCATGTTGGATCAACCGATTAAACTGTGCTTCATATTGTGACACAGTCATAGTTCCTTGGATTAAATCCATGAACTCTCGTTCACGTACAGTACGGACCACCAAAGGTATGAACTTGCTTTTGAATTCCTTAACAAAGTTATCCCATGTATATGCAGTACCTTCTTGATTCCTCGCCTATTCACCACGACCCACCAATGTCGTGCAGCCTCCTCAAGGCAATAAGCTGCATATTTGACCTTTTGCGTGTCGTTGCAGATTAATACTTCAAAAATCTTCTCCATTTCTGCGATCCAAGCTTCTGCTTTCTCATCATCAGGCTCTACAATGAATTTTGGTGGACGAAACCTCAAGAACCTCTCAATTGCTTGATCTTCTGCTGACAGGGATGCATTGGGCATTACACTGCCAGGCGTGGTTTGACTTTGACAGAATTGCATGAACTGGTTCCAGAATCCGATCATAGGTTGAAATTTTTGTGCTCCCGATCCCGTATCAGTGTTATGAACTTGACTTGGAGGCGCTTCAGTCGTTGGTACCTGCTCATGTATAGTTGTTTCAACACCTCTAGCATGTAGAGTTTCCTCGTATCCTTCACTTGATTCAGCCATTGGGTAAAACTTGTGTCAAAATTATCTCTCTAAGATCGTCTGTAGATGACACACGCCACAATTATTCACATCATTCTTGGGTGATCAAAGTATTTGAAGCATAGAAATACACAAGATCTGATGTAAAGTAGTTTTATCATAACAAAAAAAAAAGGCATGTATATACACACGTGAGACATTACTTGACATTCATTAACTTTGGAGATATTAAGTAAAATCCTTTTTACATACACCTATTCAATCAGCAAGGTTATATTACTGTAAAAATATATTATCAAGACACCCTCATCTCGACAAGAATCAATATCATATGTATCCTAATACATAAGTCTAACCAGAATACATGACCTCTTATCCATTTCAATTTTTATATGTTTGGCTCTGATACCATTCTGTAACACCCCAAGTGGGATGCTACCCGCCTACGCCTTAACTCCTAGAGATATTATGGATCCGGATTCCAAGACGTAGAAACGGTCTAAGAAATCTACGAGTAATAAACCATCTATAAACATGTACATATACAAACTGATCAAACCACTAGTTAGCGTACTTACATTACTTAAATCTCCTCAAAAGCTGAAATTACATAAACATTAAGTATGCGTCTAAGAATTAGACGCTAGACAGCTAGATGTGTACAAAAGCTACTTAAAACAACTAACGATAATAACTCCGTCTCTCACATCAGTGAGACTTGTACATGACCAAAACAAGATTCGAACTCTGGAGCTGATCGTTTAGTTCATTCTGAGGAAATAGAGCACAAGAGAACAAAAGAGGGTAAGTCCCGTTTGACTTAGTGAGGAAATATACAGGATAATAAATAAAGAGATTAGTTAAACAATATGTAATGAAATTGAATTATAAATCGACATAGAGTTCAATCGTACAGAAGATCAGATTTCTAAAGAAAATGAGCACGAGTACCACATTAAATACCACCTTGTATATATATATTTTTCATCGAGGAGCGGCCTCGGAACTTGTAAACTTGTAACTTTCAAGTTATAACTTGTAACTTTTAAGTTATAACTTGGAACTTGTATACTTTGTAACTTGTAACTTGTAACTTGTATAGCTTGTAACATGGTTACGTGCTCGATACTTGGGATAAGAATTCGTAATCAAGAGTCAAGTAAAAGGACAATATATAATTTTTCATTATCGAATCCCTTACTATTTGAGACCAAATATAAGACATATTTCAACCTAAATATATAGAAATACATCTAGATTGGAATCTGATTAGAGACAACAAGGGAGATTGACAACTTTGGAGATGGACAATTAAATCTCAACAAGGATGACAAGAGTCCAAGATATCGAATCAAGAAACTATGGTATTCCAGAAACTATTAAAAGAATAGTAAGAATCATCAGACATACGGATTCGTAGTGAATTAAGTCAAGTGAAATTCATGAAAACTAAATGGAATCCAAAGAAGGTTACTCAAACGGGATTTTGATCGATTCCCTAACCAGACGGAGAGATAAACAATCTAATTTGTGTATTCGAAAGAGCTGAATAACACATGTGAACAAGAGTTAACCCCGAACAATAAAATCAAGAAATGATCATATAACGGAATCGAGCACAAGTTGATCATTTGCAATAAAGTAAGGATAAAAGAAATAACGTCAATGATGCTCAAATTCTTCAGGGCATTGTGCCAAAGTATACGAAGAGAAGAATTGAATCCTCACCTTTCGATAGCTGCTCTATGGGCTGCTTGGAGCAGTAGTCTCGATCGCGTCGACACGTAACCAAAATTAATAATATGAATTAAGAGCTGTAATTATGATTTTAGTACCTACTAAGACATCTATTGTTATCGTAACAGTTAGTCAATTGGTTAAAGTACCGAAACCTGCTTCATATATTTATCTCTTGCTCAAGTCTATCTAATTAAGCTTAATATCTCAAAAATGCTAAATAACATAACAAACATATCCTTACACATAATTCCAGCCAAAGAACAAAATCCAGCAAGAAGTCTCAACTACTTCTAAATGGTTAACTATTCACATTTAACTAATGTAATACTTAATAAACATTGTAATTTACAGGTAAAAATTTATACTAAAATTTAAGGTCCATTACTCAAACATGCAGCTAATAACAACTTGCTTTTCTCATAATTCCTTTTCTTTTCTTTCTTACCAGTTCCTTTCTTCCTTTCTTTGCTGCAGTACCCAATTCCCTCTTATCTTCTTCTTTTACTTATATTGTCTTTCCTTAGCTTTTTGCTCTAATGTTTCTTCATTCTTTCTTTAACTTCTTTGTAGTTTGCTACCACTTGTCAAACCCAAGTTTTGCCACCACCTATAAGCCTTTCGGAGTTCCGATCAAGACCATGCAGACCACGTTTTCTTCCTTAAGAACTCCACTTACAACAGGCTCGATTTTCTCCCAAAATTAAGATGTAGCAGCCTCTAATAGTTATATGATGGAATGGTTTATTAGTTTTTTTTTTTGATAGGTAACTAAGTTATTAGAATTTTCTTCTCACTCAATTTGGGGTTTTCTATGGCTTCCATCCCAGCGTGTAGTAATGTTGGAATATGAAAAGTTTATTCATAAAGTGGGATGACTATTTATATACCAAAGTTTTTGCTCAAGACCCCCTAATTAACTCAAATATCTTAAATAGAACAAGACTCTAAATTATACCACAATTAACCCCTACTACAAAAATTCTTCTCAAATTGGTCCAAGATAAATAAATCAAATACTTTATATAATTAATCATTGTTATCTTTATTATTAGCATTACTACTATTATTATTTTCAATATAATCATATTCGTAACTATAACGAAGTATTCTTGTTATAAAGGTATTAAATACCTTCTACACTATCACAAATATATTTTGAAATCCGCGTATATCGCTCACACGATCTACTTTATCAGTAACTGATCTAACGGTTGGCTTGAATCACGGAAACCGACATCAAACCAACTCTTATAAATCCAGATCTGATCAGCTGACTGATCTTTTACGCTCCCTCAAAATTTCAAGAGCACAAGAGCACTTTGATTTCATATTATCTGCAAATTTCTCTCGTCTCTCTCTCTGATCTTCTTCAGAAAACAATGAGTTCCAAAGAAGCTAATGCTGAAGGTAGGTTCCTAAACTACCAGACTTATCACTCTACTGGTACTCAAGTGATTAAAGAAATCTTGGAAAAGTTTAAGGCCGCGGCACTGGTTGATTTCATGGAAGCCCATGAATCCATGGTATTCAAAGATCAAATCATGGAGTTTTATGGTTCTGCTGCAAAGCCCGACCATGAAAAGTTAGAAATCAAGGCGAAAGTTGAGGGAGTGGACATCTGTGTAACCCCTAAGCTGTTGAATGAGAAGTATCATCTATCTCTCGAAGGCACTACTGAAATCTCCACGTTGGCTGAACCGTTTGAAGCGGATTTCTGGAACTTGGTTGCCAAGAAAAATGAAGTTCTGTCTGGGAATATCAAGAAGACTCAGCTGAAGGATGAGTTTCAAAGGATGGCAGACCTGTTTGCCAAAGTGATAGAGAACTGCACCTTTTCATTGGACAGTGTGCCTATGAAGAGATTTCATTCCATGATCGCTGGGCAACTTTCGTGTGGTACATCTTGGCTGATCACAAGGAGCGTGGTCATTCCAACCACAGAATCTTTCTTAATCATCTGTTCGCCAGTCTTGGCTGCTCTATGACCCATGGAAAGGTCATACATAATGCTAAGGAGTTGAAAGTCTACGAGGTTGTTCGCTCAAAGACAACTGAAGTCACTACAGAGAAAAAGAAGGAGCAACCAAAGAGAAAGGATGCTGCTGAGCCAAAGCAGCCTGCTGCTAAGGCAAAGAGGAGCAAAGTGACTGCTCCTAAGGCTTCTGTTCAAACAGCCCAACCAGTTGTTCAAGAAAGCCCTTGGAAAAGGAAACTACTGATGCTCTTATAGATCAGACAGTCAAGGAGATTGAAGAACTGGCATACGATATATCTCCGGAAAGAACTCAATCTGCTGAGCTACCTTTGGAATATGTGGCTAAAAGAACAAGGAGTGCTCTCAAGGACACTGCCACAACAAGAATTGTTCACACAAAGGTAACTGCTCGAAAAAGGCTAACTCAGATAGATGATGAGCCAGCTGATGAAGAACCAAAGAAAGACCAGCATGCTGTGGAGATCAATCTTGATACATCCAAGTCACTGCCTGCTGCTGTTAAAGAAGACATTCCTTTATCTCTTGAGTGGAAAGCTGAAGAAGCTCAAGTTCTTCATGAAGCTCCTGTTAACCAGGAAGAACCTGCTGAAGCATCAACCTCCATTCCTACTGCTGACTTTCATTCATCACTGATGGAGTCAATGCAGCTGCTGATTGACAACGCCATGAAGGAAATGGAAGAGAGAACAAAATGATGTTAAAGCAAGTACAGGAGGCTATTGCAAAAATTGTGCAGAATGCCATAGAGAATTTTCCTCTGCCACCAGACAATTCCTTAGCACTGACTCAGAGTATCCTAAGCATGAACATAAATATTATAGATGTGAAGGCTGATGTAAGTCACCTGCACACTGCTCTTCAAAGACATGAGTTTGATATTGCAGGAATTGCAAAGGTCATGAAAGAGGTTGGTGAAGTTGAGATTGAGAAGAATATAGCCTTAATGCAAGAATTCACAACCGTCACCAACAAAGCGCAAAATGAAATGTCAACACTTCAGCTGAATGTTGATTATCTAAATGACCAAGCTGGAGAAATGAAAGCTACTCAACAACATAATTCTGATCAACTCCGAGTTGTGGATCAAAACATCAGAAAGTTGTGTGCTACTGTCAATGTCTCTCCTGATCAACTCAACCATGCTGCTGATGACAAAAAGGGGGAAGAGGAGTTAGCTAAAAAGAGTGTTGCCACTGCAACTGTTCAAGTACCAGAGCAAAGAACTGCTGCTGAAAAGCCTGCTGAAGATGAAGTACTTGAAGAGCTGATGATGAAGCTGTTGAAGAAGAGCCCAAGGATGTAGCTAAGACTGACAAAGAAATAGCTTCTTCTAAGGACACTGCTGAAGAACAGCTAGATCCATTCAGAAAAACCAGCAGGATTCAAGAAATCAGAAGAAGAGTCGAAGCTGCAAATAGAAATCTGACTTTTGCTTATTTATTTTCCGGTAGAGAAGAAGAAGAAGAAGAAGATGAAGTTGAAGAAGAGGAAGAGGAAGAGGAAGAGGAAGAAGAAGATGAAGAAGCTGATGACTAGACTAGATTTTCTAGGCTAGGTTTACTTATCTGAAATCAATGTAATCATTTTACTTCATTCTATCTCATCTATTCAAAACTTGTACTCCGTAATAATCTTCGAATATCTATAAAAGTCAAGTTTTATCCAACACATTATCTCTATCTCAGAAATTTTTGAGGACTTACTTTAGTTTTAGGTACAGGTACTTAGCTTAAGTTTTGTCATCATCAAAAATGGGGAAATTATTGGATGAAGATGAAGATAAAGACTTAAAAGTGAAGGGAGGTTTTGATGATTCCAAAAGTCATCAGCTAAGTAATGGAAACTTAGTCAATCCCTTGGAAGATTTCTGACCAAGGAAGAAGATAAATCAGAAGGGTCAAATTTTATGGTCCAGAAGACTACTGATCTGTTACTGCATTCGGATCAGACTAGTGGATTTTCAGCAGACTCAAATCAGATGAGTTCAGTTTGGGATCAGCCGAGTGTTCATCAGACGAGTGGATTCGATCAGCAGAGTGGAATTGATCAGAAGTTATTACAACGGTAATAAATGCACCTGAAGTAATAAATGCTGAAAGGAAAGGGTATTAAAGACACATGATTGAAGAGAAACCTCGTATCAGCAAAGTGCATTTAATGTGACCTGACAGAAAGTACAGCAGAGTGTACAGTGTTCAGTCGCAGGTAGCCGTTTCTGAAACAAGGACCAGTACTCGAGGATTTGAACACCTGTCGATCTTTCAATGGGCAGATTTTCAAACCTCAAGTATAAATAGTTCAAGTTCAAGAGTTGGAGAAGAAGAGACAACACAACTGAGAGCAAAATTTCGAAGCAAATTTCGCTTCACATCCATCGGATAGGCTAAGAATAATCTGATCGCTTCAAGCCTTGCAACTGGTGCGAATGTCTCTTAGAAGGATTTTGCTTCGAAATTTTCTCTCAGTTGTGTTGTCTCTCCTTCTTCAACTCTTGAACTTGAACTATTTATACTTGAGGTTTGAAAATCTGCCCGTTGAGAGATCGACAGGTGTCCAAATCCTCGAGTACTGGTCCTTGTTTAAAAAACGGCTACCTGCGACTGAACACTGTACACTCTTCTGTACTTTATGTCAGTTCGCATTAAATGCACTCTGCTGATCCGTGGTTTTCTTCAATCATTTGTCATAAATACCCTTCCTCTTCAGCATTTAATTCCATCAGCGCATTTATTACCGTTGTAATAACTTCTGATCACTTCCACTCTGCTGATCGAAATCACTCGTCTGATGAACACTTGGCTGATCCAAATCGAACTCATCTGATTTGAGTCTGCTGAAATCCACCAGTCTGATTCCATTCTTCAGCAACAAATCAGTAGTCTTCTGGACCATAAGATTTGACCCTTCTGATTTGGCTTCTTCCTTGGTCAAAAATCTTCTAAGGGATTGACTAAGTCCCATTACTTAGCTGATGATGATGTTTTGGAAATCATCAAAACCTCCCTTCACTTTTAAATCTCTATCTTCATCTTCATCCAACAATTTCCCCTTTTTTTTATGATGACAAAACTTCAGCTAAGTACCTGTACTTAAAACTAAAGTCAAGTCCTCAAAAATTTCTGAGATAGAAATAATGTGTTGAATAAAAAACTTGACTTTTATAGATGTTCAAAGACATTACAGAGTGCAAGTTTTGAATAAATGAGATACAATGAAGTAAACTAATTACATTGATTTCAGATAAGTAAACCTAGCCTAGAAAATCTAGTCTAGTCATCAGCTTCTTCATCTTCTTCCTCTTCCTCTTCTTCAAGTTCCTCATCTTCATCATCTTCACCACTTGAAAACACATCAGCAGCAAGGCTTCTATCAGCAGCGTCAATCTTCTTTCTGATGTCTTCCAATCTCTTATACTTCACATCAGGATTTAGCTGTTCTTCAGGAGTTTCCTTGGTAGCAGCAATTTCTTTGTCAGATTTTGTTGTTTCCTTGGTCTCTTCATCAGCAGCTTCATCAACAGCTTCCTTTTCAAGTACTTTGTCAGTTGGTCTGCTTGTCTCTTCTTCATTTGTCTTTTCAGCAGCAGATCTATCAGCAGATACTTGAACAGTTGCAGTTGCAACACTTTTCCTCGTAGCTGATCCCTCTTCCCCCTTTTTGTCATCATCAGCAGGGTTGAGTTCAACAGGCGAGATGTTGACAGCAACACAAACCTTCTTGATGTTTTGATCCATAATGTTAAGTTGAGTGGTCTGATGATTCAGAGTTGACTTGATTTCCCCAGCTTGGTCATTTACATAATCAACATTCAACTGAAGTGTTGATATTTCATTTTGTGCTTTGTTGGTGATGGTTGTGAATTCTTGCATCACCTTTGCAATTCCTGCAATATCAGACTCATGTCTTTGAAGAGCAGTGTACAGGTCACTTACATCAGCCTTCACATCTTCAATGTTTCTGTTCATACTTAGGATGCTCTGAGTCGGTACTAAGGAATTGTCTGGTGGTAGAGGAAAGTTTTCTATGGCATTCTGCACAATCTTTGCAGTAGCCTCCTCCACTTGCTTCAACATCAATTTATTCCTCTCTTCCATTTCCTTCATGGCATTGTCAATCAACAGCTGCATTGACTCCATCAGTGATGAATGAAAGTCAGCAGTAGGAATTGAGGTTGATGTTTCAGCAAGTTCTTCCTGGTGTACAAGAGTGTCTTGAAGAACATTATCAGCTATAGCTTGTTGTTCCTTGATCTGTTCTTCTTTTTCTGGCTCATCAGCTTTCTGAATGACTTCAGCAGTACCATCGGCTGACACAGAAGTCACCTGATGAATTAGGAGCAGCGGCATAAATTTTGAAGTAGACTGTTTAGTACTGAGCTGTTCCTGGTACTTGCTAATTTCAGAGCCAAAAGCTATATGTTGAAGGCTTGGCAGACTGGGCATATCACTTGAAGTACCTTGTCCATATCTGGACTTTTCTACCCACTTCTCCAAGGTTGTGTAGACAGCTATCTTAACTGCTCTATCTACGGGATCATCATTAGCTCCAAGCTTCTTTGGCAGCACATCCTTGATAGATTTAGCCTCTTTCTTTACAATGACTTTTGCATAGCCATGTAATCTGTCATGGACAAAGTCAGTGTCCAGGGCTTGCATAATGGAAGTGGTATGCAGCCAGGTTAGAACCTAGTTTTCCTCAACAGCAAACTACTTCCAGGCTCTAACTTCTGCCTCAGACTTGTTTACTCTGTACTCCCTCCACCTGTTGTATCTGATCTTTTCAGGAAGGAATGCAGTTTTAGTTTGAAGCAGCTGATCAAACTTCTCCAGCTCTGCTTTAAATCTTGCAAAAGCAGCAGGGTCACTCTTGACTATTTCAAGAGCTATGCGTACTTCAAATTTCATTCTTTTGGGCCTCAGACCAGGCGGCAGCAAGAACTTTCCTCCTAAGGATTATCCAATTTTGATGCCTCCAGTCCTTCTAGGACCATGAGCATCCTTTATGCTCAGTTCTATAGCTTTGACCAGATCTTCATCTTCTTTGGCCTTAAGCTCTGCCTCTGTCATCTGTTTCCTTTGAGCTTCAGCTTTGCTTAGCTCAAGGACCTTTTTGTATTCGGCCTCATCCCTTTTTCTCTGCTCTGCTTCTTCTCTTTTCTTCTTGTTAGCAGCAGACTCCTTTGCCTTTCTTTTTCCAATTCTTTTTCTCTTCAGGGGAACTGGTGCAGCAGCAGACGGTTCAGGGGCAATTGTAGCAATTGGTGCAACAGTAATGAGTTCGAGGATCTGCACTTCAGGATCCTCTTGAGGTTGGTTAACCACAGCTGTTGGGGCAGAAGTAGTCTGTTTAGTCTGATTTGCAGCTGATTCTTTGGCATCAGACTCCTTCTCAGTTCCAACAGGCCTCTCTGCTGTTGGAGGACTTTCCCTTACTAACTTAGAGAGCTTAGTGGGAGATTGGATGAAAGTCAACCTTTTTCTGACAGTGACTTTGGTATGAGTCACTTTGGAGGTGGCAGTGTCTTTTAATGCGCTCCTTGTTCTGGTAGCAACAGTCTCCAATGGCTTTTCAGCAGAAATGGTTCTGGAAGGAGAACCATAAGCCATATCTTCAATTTTCTTTACCGTCTGATCTAAGATAGCATCAGCAGCATCCTTATCAGCAGGCGATTCTGCTCTAGCTTGAACAGCTGGCTTAGCTGTTTGAACAGAAGCCTTGGGAGCAGTTGTCTTGCTCCTCTTTTTCCTATCAACAGCTGGCTGCTTTGGCTCAGCAGCAGCCTTTCGCTTTGGTTGCTCTTTCTTTTTCTCTGGAGTGACTTCAGTAGTCTTTGAGCGAACAACCTAGTAGACTTTCAACTCCTTAGCGTTATGAATGACCTTTCCATGGGTCATTGAGCAGCCAAGACTGGCGAATAGATGATTGAGAAAGATTATGTGGTTGGAATGACCACGCTCTTTGTGATCAGCCAAGATGTACCACACGAAGGTTGCCCAGTTCACCTTCAGTCCATAATAAACAGCAATCATGGAATGAAATCTCTTCATAGGCACACTGTCCAATGAAAAGGTGCAGTTCTCTATCACTTTGGCAAACATGTCTGCCATCCTTTGAAACTCATCCTTCAGCTGAGTCTTCTTGATATTCTCAGACAGAACTTCATTTATCATGGCAACCAGGTTCCAGAAATCCGCTTCAAACGGTTCAGCCAAGGTGGAGATTTCAGTAGTGCCTTCGAGGGATAGATGATATTTCTCATTCAGCAGCTTAGGGGTTATACAGATGTCCACTCCCCCAACTTTCGCCTTGATTTCTAACTTTTCATGGTCGGGCCTTGCAGTAGAACCATAAAACTCCATGATTTGATCTTTGAACACCATGGATTCATGGGCTTCCATGAAATCAACCAGTGTTGGTGCCTTGAACTTTTCCAAAATTTCTTTCATCACTTGAGTGCCAGTCGCGTGATAAATCTGGTAGTTCAGGAACCTACCTTCAGCATTAGCTTCTTTGGAACTCATTATTTTCTGAAAAATATTAGAGAGAGAGACGAGAGAAATTTGCAGATAGTATGACAACAAAGTGCTCTTGTGCTCTTGAAATTTTGAGGGTGCGTAAAAGATCAGTCAGCTGATCAGATCTGGATTTATAAGGTTGGATAATGTCGGTTTCCGTTATTCAAGCCAACCGTTAGATCAGTTACTGATATATTTAATCGTGTGAGCGAGATACGCGGAATTCAAAATTTATTAATTATGTCAGAGTAGGCGGGAAGTTGAAACGCCACTTGTGTTTTATTTATAAAAGCGTGTTTCTGATAATACGTTTTTAATACAACACATTTATAAATTGACATAAGTAAACAGATGAGTAAAATAATACTTATCTGACAGATGACTTGTCTGATACAATATATCACTAGTGAAGGCCAATATCTAGTGATCTTCCTTTGCTGTTTGTCAATCCAGCAAGATAAATAGTCTTCAAGTCTTCAAGAATTAAGAACAAATCTTCTGATTAAAACAGTTTCAACTAACTGTTATTGAAGATTTCATCAGTCAACTAGTCTGTTGAGAGTCAGTCTTCTTGAAGAATAATACTTGTTCCTATCAGATTAGTTAGCTGATAAACCCAGTCTTCTGATAGGTTCCCCCTCAGCTTATGAATCCAATCTTAACAAGCCTAATTCCACTCTTAGAGTAGAAAATCTTGAATCACTCAATGGTTTGGTAAAAATGTCAGCGATCTGATTATCTGTATGAACATACTTAATAATGACATTTCCTTTCTCCACATGATCTCTGATGAAGTGATGTTTGATCTCAATATGCTTAGTCCTGGAATGACTAGTGGTGTTTTGAGTAAGTGAAATTGCACTTGTATTATCACAGTAGATAGGTATTCCACTGATCTTGAGATTGTAATCTTCTAGTTGATGCTTCAACCAAAGTCTTTGTGCACAACATGCTCCAGCAGCAATGTATTCAGCTTCAGCAGTAGATATGGATACTGAAGTCTGTTTCTTACTCATCCATGAGATCAGACGACTGCCTAAAAATTGACAAGTACCTGTAGTACTTTTCCTATCAATCTTGCAGCCAGCAAGGTCAGAATCTAAATATCCAATAAGTTCAAATCCTGATTCCCTTGGATACCATCACCACACATGTGCCTCGAACATCCACTGTCCAAGTACCATTTCTTCTCTACTTTACTCCTACTCCTAATCCTAACCTACAAAAAAAAAATTGTTTTTAGGTACCCTCTATTGAGAGGGTCCTAGCGGATTAGTGTCACCTTTGACAACCCAAGATTTGGAAACCTTAGGCTTCTTAGGTTCAGTAGAGTTCGGTGGTGCTTTTGTTACTCTTGGTGCATCATAAATTTCAGTATGCATGTTGTCATGATAATCATTATGATGTGAGTAATGCTAATAAGTAGGGTACGATGCCTGATAAGCAGGATAAGCATGCATCGGATTATGAGCAGGATATGCAGCATAGTAAGGTGGATAATGAGGTGCAGCATTATGTGATGAATAAACAGGTTGCACATAATAAGACTCATTTCCATACCAAGCATTTTCATTTCTATGATTTCTTTGCTTCTTATGTTTAGTTTTTACTTGCTCATTAACAGACGACTTAGACTTGTCACTAGTCTGATTGTTTTTGCTCTTATCAGCAGACTTCTTAGGACTACTCTGTTGTTTAGCTTTACTAGTCTGTTTTTCAATTTTAGGCTCTTTACCCTTTTTAGCCTTTGGAGATTTCTTCTCATTTTTCTCTTTTTCCTGTGAAGTAGGTTTAGTGGTCTAAACATACAAGATAACATTGTTGTTATCGGCAAATATAAATTTTTCAATGCGGTTCAATTCTAAACTTTCTTTGACTAAAGGTAGGTTCTGTTCACTGGGTGTGTTCACTGATGCAACAGAAGACTTATCATGAGTGGATATTATCTTTTTGAGTTCCATGATTTTTCCTTTGTAAACTTCACATTCGGCTTTCAGAGATTCATTCTCATGCGCAAGTTGTTTATACTCATCTGATTCTTGCGGTTTTTCAACGTTAAGTTTCAGTAGAGAATTTTGCTTCTTCAGCACTGTCATCTATTCCTTAAACTTTGCAAATGCATCAACAACGTTTGTGTTGTTTTTCATCATTTGTTCAAATGAACTAAATAGCTCATTTTTATTTTCAGAGAGAGTTACCTCATTGTCAGAATCCTTTGATTCTTTGGCCATGAGACAGAGCAGTGCATGTGTCTCTTCTTCAGCAGAGTCATCTTCTAATGTCTCCGAGTCTAAATCAGATGAGTAGATGGCTTCTATCTTTTTAGCTTCATCCAATAGTACTTTGCTCTTTTGATGTCTCCTCTCATTCCTTACTTTCTTTTCTTCCTCTGTATATTTCTCGGCTTTAGGATATGGGCAGTCCTTGAAGATGATGGAATAGTGTCCTGCAAGCTAACTATTTTGGGTGCATTTAATTAGTAATGATTAAAAGAACTATTCAATTCGATTAATAAATACATTTATTTATATGGTCACCTTCATCTTATGAATAATTATCTAACATAAGGATGGAAGTCTTTAGATCACAAGGCTATGGGACAACCCGTGGACTGATATCCAAGGCCGTGATCTAAAACTAATTCAAGGGTCGTAGAATCCATTTGAGATGGGACATCAATGGATTCGGTTAGACCCTCACGAGTGTGTATACTCCGATGAACTGGAGGATGCTGGGGTCCACGAGCATGACTGGGATAGTCGATACACATGAGTGGGTGGCTTGCTGATATGGCAAGCGCACTGAATACCCCAACTAGGAAATAACTCACCATGGAAGCGGTAGTCGCATATCGGGGATGAAGTTATTCCTATTTACAATAGTGTACGAGGAACGATCCTTATTACTTGAGGTGATAGGGTTTATCTGGTGCACGAACGTCTATGCTTTAATATGAGTCCCGACTGACTGGAGTCTACCAGAAGGTCTCTGTGGGTTCATGTTGGGTATAGAGGAACGTGTATGCAGGTTCATATCATCAACAAAGGATCCGTTGACCCGACTTGATAGGTTGGGAGCTTCTCCTATGAATCCTTGGCCAAGGTATCTGACGCCTTTATGAAAGTAGCTCATAAAGGTTAAGTCAAAGGGAATAGTTTCGAGACCAGAATACATACAGTCAAGACAAGTAAGGAAATAGATGAAAGTCCATAACCTTAGTCTTGACTGGGAGACCAACTAATGGAAGGATTAAGTCGTACATGGTAATTGTAAGGGAGAAAAGGTTCACTGAATTAATTCACCAGTGATTGGGCTTCGCGGGCTTCTGACCAGACATCGACTGCGGAGTGTGGGAGAATTTCCAAATTAGCAGGGGTGCTGATTTGAGGAATGATCAATTGACAGAGTGTTCAATTGATTTTAAGAATAAGTGATTATTCCATTAATTGAACGAAAGTTTAATTATAACCCGCGGCCAATTATGTGATGGACCTACGGGGACATACACAATACAAATGGAGCGAAAACAAGTGAAATGAAGAAATGTGGGATCGATTGGGTCGACCCAAGTGGCCTTAGGATGATCTAATTAGATTGGATCATCATATGAATTAAATTGGATTTAATTATGAGATTAATTAATTAATTAGATAAATTAAATTGGATTTAATTTATGGGAGTGGATTTAATTAAATGGACTTGGTGTCCAAATTAATTAAATGTGAATTAATCAAATGGGCCAATTAATTTGGAGATTAATTGGAGCCCATATTTAATAAAAGGACTAGGCCCTTGAATTAATTGCAAGATTGGACTTGCAAATTAATTAAGGCATAGCCCAATTAAAATAGAAGATTTAGTCTTATTGGACAAGTAAAAGAAGTCTTCTGGTGTGAATAGAGTTTTAAAGATATCTAAGGAATCTTGGATTCCTAGTATCTATAAATAAGACTTATTAGTCTTGGAAACCAAGTTTCACTTTTTAGTCTTCTACTCAAAAGTGAAAACAAGAAAAACCCTAGCCACTCCTAAGCAAAAGCCGCCCACTCCTAGTGCAAGAAGCCATCGACTTCTTGCTTCTTTTTCTTCTAGTTCCTCGTCTAATTTTTTTGTGTTCTAGCCGATCAGATCAATTAGAGTATTCACGTAATTGTGGTGTACTGAACCGTAGAGACGCAACACATGGGGCGTTTTACAAAAGTTGCAGATCCACTTTATGGAGAAACAAAGGGGACGACTTTGCACAGATCCAGATATACAGAGTTGCTTTGGAAGTGCAAGGAACGAGGTATAAACTAGATCTGTTTATATATTCTTCTTTTATATTAGTTTAAATATATACCGGATTGTATCCTGACAAGATTCCCAAGGGGAGCCTAAAAGTTTTATATTTCCGCTGCCTGAGGCTCGTTTTCCCATAAGAATCCCAACAGATGAAGTGTCCCAATTTTGTGCAGTTACAGCACATTAGTTTGGATTTATAATTATCCTTACTTTCATGAGAGTAAGAGGTAGGGTTAGAAGTAGAAGCATTGTTGTATTTGTTCTTCATTTTTCTTTTGTAGAACTTCTTGAATCCATTCAGTAACAACGCGACGTCTCCAACAGTATACTCCTTTTTATTGAGTGTTATGGTCTCATTAGATGAGTCCATCTCTTTTGTTTGGCCTGCTGATCTTCTTGGTTTTTCTGCAGCAACTAAGGCGGCAGTGGGATTGGAAGTTGATGTCTCTTCTATTCCCATTCTAGGCATTTTATACTCATATGCCTTGAGAACAGAAAATAGCCCCGTTAGAGAGATCTTCCCTAGATCCCTTGATTTTTCCATGGCTGTGATCTTCATGTTGAACTTGGGAGGTAGCGCCTTTAGAACTTTGACAGTGATCTCTTTATCAGTGAAGGTATTTCCCAACTTTATCACGTTATTTAACGTCCTTGTAAACCTTGAGTCCTTTGGTCAATGGTTTCTCCGGACTTCGTTTTGAATTTTTCCAACTTCTCAAGAGATATGCTTAAGTTATGCTCTTTGATAGCATCATTCCCATCGCTGATATCACGAACTTTATCCCACATCTCTTTTGCAGTTTTGCAGTGTTTGACTTTGTCAAACCTGTCATTATCAAGGGCTCTCATCATTAACTTTAATTGTTTTGGTGATTCTGACCTTTGGTTATGCATCAATACATATTGTCATTGTAAGCAGCAAGGAAATTTTCCATGCGGATTTTTCAGTCCTCAAAACTCATCCCGCCGATGTGGGGTACATGGCTAATACAATCCATTTTCAAAAGATTTTATTTTTCAAAAATATGCTCTTTTGAAAGATTTCGAAAAACACACTCTGGATCAAGCTCGTTGATCAGGCAAATGATGCAGATGAACCACCTGCTCTGATACCACTTTTGGTCCCAAGTGGTCAGATGAGGTCTAGAGGGGGAGGGGGGTGAATAGACCCCTTTACCTTTTTATATTTCTCTAACTTTTCTTATCAGCAGAGTAAGCTCATCGAAACTGATGAGACTACTATGCTGATTGTGCACTTAGCTTAAACAGCAGAGTTGACCACTCGTCTGATTTACTTATCTGTTTCAATTTAAATCAGAGTTTGAAACTTGTATGCAGCGGATTTGTCAAGTGTTTTTCAAACAAGTTATTTTCGTACTTAAATATTTTTATCCCAAGTTTTTAAAACTCCTTTTTAAAATCTTTTGGTCTGATCAAAGTGTTTGTATGCTTTTGGTGTATGCAAGTAAAAAGCAAGTTCAAACACAGTGAATTTTAATAGTGGTTATATAGATAAGAATGTCTTTTAGCCCACTCTTCTAAATCACGAAGATTTAGGTTATACTAAAAACACTAAGTAACCTAGTACACTCTTCTTGTGCTTTTATAAAAAATGATAAAGCCATAAGTTCGCTATAGGAGATCACAAAGAAAACCTATACTATGAAGTTATATCACTCACAAAGATGGATATACACTTCGCACAATGCTCAAAGTTTACAGAAATAACTCAGATTTTGTTTTTACTTGTTTCTTCAACTCAGCATTGTCAACAGATGACTCGGTTGATGGTGATTTGTACTTGAATTTTTTAGACTTAGAAGATTTTGCTTGCTTGAGTTCTCTCTCAGTTGTTGTGTTGTTTCTAACTCTTGAATGCAGATCTATTTATACTCGCAAATTTGAATTTATGCCCAATGAAGTAAGACAGATTTTCAGATCTTCCTTGAGTACTGGTCCTTGTTTCAGAACGGCTTCTGCAACTGTTCACTATACAGTTCTGCTGTCAAGTTGCATTAAATGCACCATGCTGATACGAGGTTTCTCTTCAATCATTTATTTAATCATTAATACCCTCTTCTTACAGCATTTAGTACGCCAAGTGCATTTATTACCATTAGAAGAACTTTCTGGTCACTTCTATTCTGCTGATTGAATCCACTCTAATGATCACTCTGTTGATTCAAACCTAACTCATCTGATTTGACTCTGCTGAAATCCACCAGCCTGTTTCCGTACTCAGCATCAGATCAGTAGTCTTCGCGACCAAAATTCAACCCTTTTGATTTTACTTGTCTTCTCAGATTGAATTTCCCAGAGGTATTTATTCGTGTAGCTGGCATATTTCGATCTAATACTCGAACAGGCCCCATGGTGAGCTCCAACTGATGTTAGCCTAAATTCGCAACGAAGTAATAAGCTAGAACAGTACTAAAAAGAGTGTAAGTACGAGAATTATAATTATATTCCGATTTCGAGGTGTATCAATTACAAGGTCTATTCAAGTATTACAGGATGTCGTAGCTACAAAAGAGATATACAATTTCCTATCGTACTAGTCTGAGCAGGATGCCTTGGGATGTGTGTTCTATGTTATTAAATGCACTTGGTATTTATAGGTGTATGGTAGGACTAAGTGATATGTCCACATAAGAATATATCTCGGCCCATAGCCCAGGCCATTTGCCAGGCCTAGATTGTAACTCGAAGGAATATAGATCGGAAAGTAGCCCGTGATCATGGCAATGTATATAGATCGGAATACTCGCTTTGCAAATCGGAAATGAGTATCGAGCTGAGGGATATTTACTATTTTGGGTTATTAAGAAATATCCCTTATTAAAATCCACTCTGCTGATGAACACTCTGCTTATTCAAACAGAACTTATCTGATTTGACTCTACCGATATCCACCAATTTGATCCTGTACTCAGATCTGATCACTAGTCTTCCAGATCGAAATTCAATCTTTTGAATTTGCTTGTCTTCTCGATTGAACTTTTTCAGAGGTTTGCTAATCTTCCATTACTTAGCTGATGACTTTTGGAAATCATCAAAACCTCCCTTCACTTCTTCATCTTCATCCAACAGGTGTAACTACTTAGCTACCAAAAGTCTCTTCCCTCACGCGCACTGGGGAGGGTGAAAATCATGGATCGAAATTTGCTTCAAGCCTTCAAGACATGTACGAGCCCGCGACCTGCGGACATGAATGCAGCCAAATTTAAAGGATTTCGTACGGGCTCAATTTTTGCATTTTTTTTTCGGCCCATTAAAGTGAAAAATAAAAGACCTTTTCAATTTTGTAACTAAAGGCCTTTTAATTTTTTGAAACTGAAAATTGCGTAATCTCCGAGTTTAAGGAGGTGTAACATCCGAAATGGAAATCTCCATTAATTTTCCTGTTTCAATTTTGCCCTCATCTGTTCCTATAGATAGCAGCTCCCTTCATTCTGATTTTCACACCCAAAAAAAAAACAATCATCTTCTCTTCATTCTTGCTATTCAGTCCGAGTTCAAAGAGTTTCGGTTCGTTTAGCAAAAGCTTGGTGCAAAAGCTTCATTGCTAAAGCCGTTGTATCCTGGGAGACAAACGCTCAAGTAACCTCGAGCACGAACCCCCGAATGGTGAGGGAGCGAATTTGTCTTAAGGACACTGTGTTTTCACACAGGCCTCGGTTTGGATAATTTTTTTGTTAATTTTGTTTTATGTTTCTGTCCAGATTATATTTAGTTCATACTATTTAGATTGTTTGTAGTTTTTAATTGTTATTTATATTCCGCTTTCCTATTATATATGTGTAACAAAAATCGATGGTATGTGTCAAATGAAAATTTTATAGGTTTCAAGGGTTTGAATATTGATTTTTAATAGATTTACGATAAATTTCATGGGTCTGATGAAAACTCATTTCGAATGATTTTTGACCCAATCTCGCGAAACCAGCGAGGCCGAGCCAAAAGCCATCCTTATAGGCAAAAAACTTATTTCATGATCGAATCTTTCCTTTTTCCCTTATAATGCACCATAAATGTTAGAATTATTTGGTCTACACACAAATAATTAGAGAATTCAAGTTTGATTATATGATTGAAACCCGAATAATTTTTATGTAATAAAAAGGGGGAAACGATCTTGTTAGTAAATACATCATTTATGCTAATTTATTACTGTTTGTACCCAAAATATTTTTTTAGGTTTGTCAAGCTAATAATTGCTTCACAATAGATGATTGGGTACGGTCAGCCAGACCGACTGACAACAAGACCTTGATAATAAACAGACCCACTAAAATCAATATGATTAAAGGCTCAATTAAGTAATTAATTAATGAGGCTCAAAATTGGCCCAAACACATGTTTAATTAATTAAATTAATAGAGATATTAATTTAATTAAGGCCAAATCAGTTATGGAAAGTAGTCACGTAATAGACTAATTTTGGAGGAAAATAATGGATAAGCTGACATTAACCAACTCCCAAAAATATCTCAAAAGAAGTTAGACCTATGCTGGAAATAATCACCCAATAGACATGGGTCAAAGGAACTTTCAAAGTAGTGGAGATCATGCCTAAAAAGGGGGAAGTGGAAGAAGTGGACATTCATCAGGAGAAATATCCGTCAGGAGGCCTATAAATATCAGGAGGATGGGACATTCGACACAAACACACTCAATCAATCAAATCGATCTCTCAGATCAAATCACTTCAGTCTTAACTGAATCAGGCATCATGCCTCTCCAAAGTCAATAACACCACTCCTCGAAATCAGCCGCTCCTTTCAGCAAGCCGCAAGTCATGACTCTCTGAGGTTCAGCAACGCCGCCTCTCGAAGAAAGCCGCAAAGCTGCTTCCATAGTCAGAAACTCCGCTCCTCAAAGGAAGCCACTCTTTTCAGCTAGCCACTAGCTGCAAAACCTCATTTGAGTGCCCACGTACTGACATGATTTATTCGTCAAGTAGCCACCTGCTTGATGAATTTGTTGTCTGGTAGCCATCTGTCTGATAACTATCTGCTGAGTAGCCACCTACTCAGCCACCGCTGGTTAGGAGACCGATTGGTAGCCACCTGCCAAGGTTGGGCGATCAATCGATGGTAGCCACATGCCATCAATGTTACTTTCACGTCAACATGATAATTATTGCATATCAGCTCATATGGCCGGTCCCCTGCCAATCAAGGAGTCATTCTTCACGAACTAAAGGATCTATCAGCTCATTTGTCATGCTGATGCCAACAAAGGAGTTTAATTACGATATTACATACTCTGTCATGTCTGTAAATCTGGGAAATGTATTAGGCTAGATTTCAAGCATTTCATTTATCAACTCTATGTTTATTTAATATATCGAAGTATTTTCCTTCATCTCCTGATTTCATTTATGAGTATGTTTTCATCAAGTGAGTTTAATATGTCTCTGCTGCTATGATGTCAGTCTGTTAGTTCTGGTTTTAAATTAAGTTGACATGTTTTAAATCGCTTAGTAAATAACTCGATAATTGATGTTTTTGCAAATCTTTTGATATATCGAGTGAGCCACTTATTGGCTATAAAGTTTGGCATTTCAATAAAGATTATCATAAATTGTTAAGTCCTACGGCCAGGCAGGCATGGAAAAGAAGCAGGGGTAGAGTTTGCCTACTCCGCCACAATCAATTGATTAGAAGTCGGAGCCTTGTCAGGACATTGATTTATCATATTTTGTCCATTTTAAACCGTTATGTTTGCACGCACAGACATTGGCACGCCCCATACTTATTTTATTTTACATCGAGTCAATTGCACATCGAGGCAAGCTTCACAAAATTTAGAGCAAACAATTACTATAGTTACTGTTAGTGTTAACTATAAGGGAGGAAAATTCTCGAATTACCCTTTATCATAAATTAGTAAATTACACTCCTCAATAAGTTTTTACTAAAAATGTTCAACTTTGTTTATAATAACATGAAATCAAACTCAAATATTTGTCTATCATTTCGTGTAAAATTAAAGTATATCATCCATTATATGTGTCACCTCTTAATTGGCTAATTTGCACTAACTGGAAGATAAGCACCAAAGATCTAGTATCTCAGTACTCCGTACGCTATTGACCAAAATTATACTCCAAATATTAGAACTTTGAAATTCAACCTAATAATTCATTCGAAATTGGTTCTTTATTCACGAGAAATCAATCTTGAGTAACACCTATCCTTCATCAATTTTTTATTTCAATTTAATTCGACTCATTAACTTTTAAGAAAAAAGCTATCTTACAAAAATGAACCAATCAACCTCGTCTTATTTTGTTTGGTTAAAATTTATTCGAACTTATTTTAAAATTCCAGTTTCGACCCTTCAATCGTAATTTTAAAATTTATAATAATAAAAAAAAAATCAAATCGGCGCATGAGAATATCTCTCCTTAATGATTCCAATTTGAATATATTATATTATGAAAATCAATCTCTTTCGTTAGGATCAATCATCAGTTGGAGTGCAATTTGTCCTTAATTATAATTCTATCATATTATATTTTATATATATATACATACATAAATTAAAATCTGATAATTTAACCCATGACTAGTGGTGTACGTAAACCCCACCAAGTCGACCCGCCTGACCGACTTGACAAACTCATCTGTAATCCGCCGATTTTAATAATTAATTTTGGATTGGTAACTTATAAATTTTCATAGTATGGGTGGGGTGATGGATTTGTTGGACTCACCCACTACCCGTACTTAATCATCATTGAGGTAATAAATCACATTTATTAACAAATGACATAGAACAAAAAATAATTTTTTTCAATTTCTTGTTCAAATTCATGTTCATGGTATGTTGGTACATAAGTTGATAATCACATTTTTTACTTGAACTTATCTCTAAATTATAGTCATGGACATATAATTTGGTAAGACTAAACATAATTACAAGATAAATACTTACTCATAAAAATTATCAACCACCACCTGATCTAACCGAATAATGCGATTTGAAGATATAATAAACACGTTATGATTTGCTAATTAATTATCAAAAAAATAATTTAGCAACCTATTTGTATTGGGTCGGATTGTTATTCTACTCGAATCCGCCGATGTTCACTCCTACTCATAACCTAACATTCCAATATCTATGGACAAATGGTATAATAGGCGATCGGATATCGACCCCCACTAAATAATTCCAAAAAATCTTATACAAGAAGCAGACACCTGTCGCTTTTACAAACCACGTAATAGTCTGCTTCACACAAGTCTCCCGCGTTTACGCGCTCTTGTCTTCTCCAAATACTTTAATTTTATTCTTTAAAATTCATATACTAAACTTGTAGCAATTCAAAACTTTATAAGTAATCAATTTCCATTTTTGTACTTTCCTTTTCCTTATTAAATTTGTTTCAAGTTTCTTCAACCTTACTCTCGAAGGTACACAATTTGAAAACCCCTTTTTTTACCATCTCCGTTTACTATTTTCATGATATAGCTGATAAAATAGTACAATTTATTGTAATTGGGGAATTTAATTGAAAGCCCTAGATACCTCACCCTCGTTTGTATTTATCGAGACACTTGTATATCTCAAACTTGTCAATTTGTGCTATTTCAATCACTTTCGTGTGGTGGATCACCCGAATTTTCGGAGCTGAAAAAAAATGGAAATTATGAGTCGTATTTCTTGTCGTAAGCGCTCGAAATTTCGTGGAAGTTTCAATGGAGTCTGCGTCTTGGTTTTGCTTTTCCTTTTTTCCTACAAAGACGATATTCTTCAGAATCCATTTTCAAACAAGCCAATTTCAAATCTCAGCTTCAGAAATGATTTTGTTGAAAATTCTATTTTCCGGAGGAAAGTTTATGAGAAGATTTTTAATTCATCAATTGGGGAATTCGAAGCTAACAATTTACGGGCGAATAGAAACCCTACAATTTGCACAGGAATTCAGGGGCATAAGGGTTATAATTCCAAATGTGAGTACTTAAGAGCAAATCCAGATTGTAATTCCGGAGGAATTTTAAATTACATTTTGTTCTTTTACTGCGACTGCGAAAAATTTAAGGCCTTGGGGTATATAGTTCTTGCCATTTGGTTGTTAGCTTTGTTTTATTTGTTAGGGAATACTGCAGCTGATTACTTTTGTTGTTGTTTGGAGAAGCTTTCGAGTTTGTTGAATTTGCCGCCTACGGTTGCAGGGGTGACTCTGCTTCCTTTAGGAAACGGGGCTCCTGATGTTTTCGCTAGTATTGCCGCTTTTGTAGGCAGGGATTCTGGTGATGTAGGGTTAAATAGTGTATTGGGTGGGGCTGTTTTCGTAACATGCATTGTTGTAGGTATCGTGTCTATTTGCGTAGCTGAGCAAAATATAAGAATTGATAAGAAGTGTTTTATACGTGATGTGGGATTCTTTTTAGTTACAATTTTGTCACTTCTAGTTATTTTGGTTATTGGTAAGGTGAGTATAGGTGGTGCTATTGCGTTTGTTTCTTTGTATGTTGTTTACGCCTTGTGTATTGCTATAAGTGAGATACTGAGAAAGAACGGCAAAAGGTCGAAGATGGATTCCGCTATGCCTTTGCTACCAGTTACGGAGTATGAAGATAATGTACCACATCTCCAAGCTAAGCTTCCCTATTGGATATGGGCTTCTAATGTGGCTATCTATTCAAATGAAGCCGTGAACACAAATAATGAAGAAGGCCTTAAGTATTTGTGGGGTTGGAATGAGGATGATAATACGACCAGTAACCAATCATCTTTCTCGTGTTCCATGTTATGCTCGTTGTTAGAAATACCATTAGCACTCCCTAGAAGGCTTACAATTCCGTTAATCGAGGAGGCTCGATGGTCAAAGACGTATGCCGTGGCTAGTGCTTCTTTAGCACCCTTACTTTTGGCGCTTTTATGGAGCACTCAAGATAGTATAAGCCACCTATCTAAGGTACTCGGGTTTCTTATTGGTGCTTTAGTTGGATGTATACTTGGATTTCTTGCAATTATATACACGAAAAACGACCACCCGCCTCAAAAATTCTTACTGCCATGGGTTCTTGGTGGCTTTCTTATGAGTATTATATGGTTCTACATCATTGCAAATGAGCTTGTTGCATTGCTTGTGGCATTTGGTGTTATACTTGGAATTAAACCATCATTACTCGCATTGACTGTCTTGGCATGGGGAAATTCGATGGGTGATCTAATGTCTAATGTGGCTATAGCAATGAGTGGTGGTGATGGTGTACAAATTGCGATGTCGGGTTGCTATGCTGGGCCAATGTTCAATACGCTTATTGGTTTAGGAATCTCTTTGCTTATTGGAGCTTTGTATAAAAAACCGGGGTCGTATATAGTCCCGAGAGATGCTAGTTTGTACTCTACCTTGGGTTTTTTAGTACTAGGGCTTGTTTGGTCACTCGTTATATTACCGCGAAATGGCATGCGGCCCAGTAAATTGTTGGGTGTGGGCTTAATGACTATTTACTTGGGATTTTTGACTTTTCGAGCAACTATTGCATTGGGTGATGGATTTTTTCATGGGTAATATAGTTGACTACTAATGTGTGACCATAATCTTGACTTGGTGTAGGTAGAGAAGCAGAATTAGGGCAACTGGAAGTTGTTAATCAATTTGCTTTATTTAACCATGCAAAGCTGTGTACTCCATTGTTGTAGCTACACTATCTTTACTCGTATGATTTTGAAATTCTGTTTGTAGTTTCATATGAGAATATGTAACGAAAATGCCTCTGAAAAGCTATGGAAATTCATCTTTTTGTGATTCAATTTGCAGTTGGAAACATTATTATAGTTGAGAAAAATCTTCTCTGATTCATTTTCTGCATAACAAAGCATGTAGCTTGGTTTTATGTTCAACTTTACCTCTGTTGAAAGTTAACCGAGGAAAATGTAATTTATCAAAAAATCAGTAAATGTTGTTTATGTTTTTAAATAAAACAGAACCTAATGTCAATTCACCCCATGTAAAATGCATAATATTCAATTTATATCCCGTGATTTGAAAAAGAATATATTACTCCCAGTAATAATTTTAAGAAAGTAATTTACCTCCTTTAGTCGGAGAGTGTAACTAACTTGTTGTAACCGAGAATTGGCATGAAAAGTGTTTTTGTAACATAGTGGGATAAATTGTCACATTTATCATAACACATGGAGGTAAATTGATACATTTAACATAGGGGGTAAACTGTCACATTATCATAATACATGGGGTGATGTAGCACATATAAATATTTTAGGGAGACGATGTGAAACTTTTATAAAATTACAGGGTTAAACTTTCACAATTTGTTGAATTATATCCAGATATGCTCTAATTTAAAAATGAAGAATGCATTTTCTTGACAATTTAAATACATAGAAAAATAATCAGACAAGTTGATTTTTGTAAATGTAGCCACATTTGTGTACCATCCATCAGGGACGGATCCAGGATTGAAGAATCGGGGGGGTCGAGTTTAACCATCGATGAAACTAATTTAAGGAAATCGTTATCGAAGTTGTATACGACATTCTATCATATTATAAAATTCATCTATGAAAAATGAGTACCAAATTTCTCGATTTCTCAATGTTTATTTATTACCAACTTTATTGTTAAAATGATCTTTCGCTTGTTGCGGCAATAACAAGAAGACTTTTTTCTATTAAGTATAATAATATCAAGCAAATCAAAAGATCAACACCATAAATTTCTTGTACATGTAGCTCATAAATGTCGACAACCCTTTCTTTTATTCAAATTTAAGCGGATGTTTAATTAAATTAAGTTGGTGTAATAAGCAATTTAACATGGAAAGCTACAAAGAATAAATCTATTCATTATTAAAATTTTGTTGGGATGATAGATTTGATGAACGGAGACTTTAGAAACTTGTATTGGTCAATGCTCAATGAAGTATGTATAATTTTTTTTTGAGGAATGAAGTATTTATAATAAATTAATAAATATAATATTTGAACTCAAATAAATATCCAAAATTCTTGGGGGGGCCAAGGCCACCCCAAAATGTGGTAAGATCTGTCCATGCCATCCATAATTAGCTGCCATATGTCAAATTATATTGTATTGCATTATACTAGATTATTTGCTCCTCCTTCATCGTCTATCATATATTTTAACTTTTAAGTTTTAGCGTTCCTCTATCCAAATAAAACGCAAAATTAATGTACAAAAAGACAACAAAATTAGTTGTTGGACCTTAGGCGCTACCAGTTGTCCCAAAACCAATTGGTGTTAGGAAATGCACATACCCTTCCCTTATAGTGCATTCATTCAAGCGCCCACGATATTCGATTGTGACTCCACCCGCACACTCAGTTTGGGTGCCACCCGCACACTTAGTTTGGGTGCCACTGGACAATTGTTGTCACCCGCACACACAGTTTGGGTGCCCAACAATCTCCCCCTCAGCAATTGCTCCAGCTGGGAATCGAACACGTGACCTTGGCTCTGATACCACTTGTAGGACCTCAGGCGCTACCAGTTGTCCCAAAACCAATTGGTGTTAGTAAATGCGCATACCCTTCCCTTATAGTGCATTCATTCAAGCGCCCACGATATTCGATTGTGACTCCACCCGCATACTCAGTTTGGGTGCCACCCGCACACTCAGTTTGGGTGCCACTGGACAATTGTTGTCACCAGCACACACAGTTTGGGTGCCCAACAATAGTAAAATTAGATTAGCATTCAAAAAATTGTATTGATTTACAGAAATTTAATCCATGTATAATCTATTTATCTATCTACTTATATATATATTTGAGATAAGTCTTTTAACTAATCTGTTATTAATTTGACCAAATTCTATTTTTCTATAATTAGATTTTTCTTAAATCCCCAAAATTATTGCGAGAGTCAAGTTACAATTCAAATTTCCACACCCACATACCCACGTTCACTCCCCCCCCCCCCCCCCCCCCCCCCCCCCCAACGATTTCCACCGCCAAATTCCACACCCATGAATACTTCCATCAATTTTTCGTCTAAGATTTGTTCACCTCTCTTCCATATCTACTTATATATGAACAAAACCTATTTCTTCTTCTGCCATGGAAGATTCTCCACACTATTTGGTTCATTAGACACCAATTTTTTTTACTGAAAATAATTACTCATCTTCTCTATTGCTTTGTACCCTGAAATTCTTGTGAGGAGTATGTGTGAAGAACAATTTTTTAGAAAGATTGTATATGAGATGAGTCTTTTTTACCTCTTTATTACCAAAAAGTTGATTTTGGAATTGGTTATAGGTGACCCGCAGCTATTCCCTTCTTTTTACTTTTGAGCAAAGGTGTAATATTAAACAATTTTGTTCACTTATAAACAATTGAATTAAAGCCACTTGGATACTTCGAATATGTTTTTTTAATTAATTTTCTTTAATCTTGATTGCTTTCTGTAATTAACAATCAGCCACACAAGTTTCTGGCCTCCTTCATCTTCTTAAAACAGTCGTTCAACTTTTAGTAATTCCCTTCTTATTCATGTAAAATGTTCAACTCTTGGTCCCTTGAAAATAGAATACATCTCACTTCAACTAATTTGCAAGATTATTTCTTTTTGTTGTACTTATTTTCACTTGGACAGGTTGTTGGGCAGCAAGAAACAAGTACACCAGGCTAATTCTCATCATAAAAGCAGTGACATTTTCAAATTTTAAAGGTTAGAAGGTCAATGGAATAGAAAGTTATTGTCTTTAATGATTAATTATGATTGGTTTGATTAGATTATGAAGTTTACCTTTTGTCTGCTAAAATGAATCGTGATTGATATTGATCAAGGATAAAGGAAATGGTTGGACTTGGTTTAGTCCATGGTCATATAATGATAAAATTAAAAGTGGATGCATTAGTATGAGTTCAATAGAATGAAAAAACGAGATTGGTGTTTACTTTATTGTTTCATTGTTTTGGTTGATAGACATTAAATGTTATGGACTTTGTGAAATAGTTATTTAAAATGTTCAACTCTTGGTCCCTTCTAAATAGAATACATCTCACTTCAACTAATTTGCAAGCTTATTTCTCTTTGTTGTACTTAGTTTCACTTGGACAGGTTGTTGGGCAGCATGAAATAGTTTGATTGCTCAATGCGGGGAGAGGTGTGTCAAAACTTATAAACCAAAAAACTGGAAGTTCTTCTTTTTATCCATACCAAGATTTATGAGCTCGTCTACAATGAGATTTCATCGAATGAGGAGCACGTGAGATATCCTTTTCCATGTTGACAAGTGTCCAATTTTAAATTATCTATTTGTAGAAAGACAACAATACCCTATTTTGTCATATTTCAAATTTTATACTCTTTGATTATGTATATTACATGTAAAAATGTGTGAATTAAAATGACTAATAAAATTAACTTTCACTATATTTTTAATTAATAATTTAAAATATTATAACCATCAAATGTAGTTTATAATATTTATATTTTATATATTGTAAATGAAAAATTAATTAGAGAATGATTTTGTAATTATTACTTAATAATTCTGATTATTTGAAGGGTTAAAAATTATGATATTAAAGTTATTAGGGACTACCTTGAATTAAATCAGAAAATATAGAACCAAATTGACAATTCAAATTGCACTCAATCAAACAAATATTTAGAGTTTAAGGATGAAGATGCAATTTTCCAGAAAATTAACACACTCCCCCACCCCATTTCAATGGTCTCCCCTTACGCCACTCATCCCTTATGCAGAGTAAACAAATAAAATATTTTCATGAAATTTTCATGAAAATATGTAGATCTATACATAAATTAGACAAGACATTTGTAGGTCAAGCTACCTTTATTGCCGCATTCACCCGACTATCTCGATGAATTATTTAAGGACCGTCAGTTCATGGAAAACATTAGAATATTAAACTCAATGTTTTGTTTCACATCCATGGGTGCCAAAATAGACAAATCCGTTCTTGGTGGAAGGGGTCCACCATCTTTTAGAATTTCGGGCCAAATTTGTCATCGAACAGGATCCTTACCTCCTACGGATGAACCGATGAGTGGCTACGTGTTGTTTTACATTACTGATAATGAGGCTGAAGTTCGTAACCGAATGATTTTTTTCCAAAGAAATGTTAGTGGTCCACGTATAAGTACTTCTGTAGTTGAGGGACTAAAGAGCATGTTTGATAATATTAATCCTTATGTTTAAGTATTTCGTCGTGCAAGAGATGTTTTACAACATGACAACACTGCAAACTTGCATATACGCATTTTGCAATCCAAGGGAAATAGGCAGTACATCAGACCTACTACTAATGAAGTTGTTGCATTTATAGTTGGTGATGAACCGAGTACTAATGGGTGTCGTGACATCATTGTGTGTAAACAAGATGGACGTCTGAAACGAATTAGTGAAACACATCCTTCTTATACGCCAATGCAATACCCCCATCATCTTTCCATATGGCACATATGGGTGGAGATTAGGTATCCCTTATGCCTCAACATCACAACAGTCAACAAATAGATGTGTCACCATGAGAGAATATTGGTCATATCGCTGCCAACAAAGGTATTCTGAAGGAACAACAATTTTACAAGGAGGCCGATTGTATAATCAACTTGTTGTTGACTGTTTTGCTTCAATTGAACAAACAAGATTGAATTACATAAAAACACGTAAAGCTGATATGCGCGCAGATTTGTATCATGGTTTGGCGGATTCTGTTGTGGCATGAGATGCAGATACAAGTGCGGTTGGAAGGAGAATTGTTTTACCATCATCGTCACGGGAGGTCCACGTAACATGTTGCAACATTATCAAGATGCTATAGCCATATGTCGAACTACGGGAGCTCCTGATTTTTTTGTTACATTTACATGTAACCCGAGATGGCCAGATATTACGAGAGAACTTCAAAAGCTTCCTGGCCAACGTGCTGAAGATAGACCATATTTGGTCCCCAGAGTTTTCAGAATGAAACATAAGAAATTGATGCAACGTTTTAAGGAGAACAAAATTTCGGAGAGGTTGTGGCAGGTATATAACATAAATCAGCTATTAATTTAAACATGAAACTAATATTAAAATTAGAATTATTTACTTTTTTTCTTTTCATATTTACATTACAGATATTTTATTATGGAGTTTCAAATGCGCGGATTACCACATTCACATATATCTTTTGACTCTAGCAGAGCAAGATAAGCCAATCACACCCGAACAAATTGATCAGTTCATATGTGCTGAAATATCGGACAAGGTTGCAGATCATTTAGCTTATGAAACAGTGGTTTGATGCATGATACATGGTCCATGTGGGCCATATAACGAAAACGCATCATGTAGGGTAGATGGAAAATGTTCAAAACATTATCCTAAGAAATTCAGTAATCAAACTACCATCGATGCGAATGGATTAGTTTCATATAGGCGTCATTGCGACCCCAACAACACAGTATTTATAAATGGGGTGGAAATAGATAATAGATAGATTGTTCCTTACAATCGAGACTTGTTGGTAGAGTTTGATGCGCACATAAATGTTGAAAAATGTGCTTCGTCGAAATTGATGAAATATATGTACAAATACGTCTATAAGGGTGAGGATCGTGCTACGATTGTAATTGAAAACAACGTACAAAATCCGCAAAATAATGGTCAAACCATCTATAGAAATATTGATGAAATCAAACGATATTTGGATTGTCGCTATGTGTCTGCGGTTGAGGCTTTTGGGAGAATATATGATTTTGAACTTCAAAAGCAAAATCCTCATGTTGAGCGTTTACGATTTCATCTGCCTAATCAACAGTTTATTGTATTAAACGACAACGATCATTTACATGATATTCTCAATCATGAAGGTGTTCATGACACCATGCTGACTAAGTTGTTTGAAGCAAATATTACACATGAGACGGCAAGAAATTATACTTATGTTGAGTTTCCAAAAACATGGGTGTGGAAGAATTATAGGAAGGAATGGGCTGTAGGGAAAAAAGGTAAATACATAGGTAGATTTTCTTATGCACATCCTAACTCAGGAGAGTTATATTATTTGCGAATGCTGCTTTATAAAGTATGTGGAGCGCGAGGCTATGAAGATATAAAAACTCTTAATGAAAATGTATACCCTACGTTCAAGCAGGCACGTGCAGCCCGTGGTTTGTTAGACGATGAAAATGAGTGGCATGAAGCAATATATGAAACATCGACATGGGCATCACCAATGAAACTCCGAAATATGTTTTGCACAATGTTAATGTTCGCAGAGCTAACTGACCCAATTAGATTATGGGAACAAAATTGGAAGACAATGGTAGATGATTTTCAATATAGAGTCAGAAGAGATTTTGGGGATAACAACATACATTTAGATGACGCTAACTTGAAAGAATGGGGACTTTAAGAAATCGAATGCATAAGAAATGGAAAGAAACTTGCATATTTTCCTCCTATGCCTCAACCGTCTTCTGGATCATTTTGTCATCTAACAAAAACAATCTCATAAGGGAAGAGCTAAATTATGACACAGTTGAAGAAGCAAGCTTCTTTAAGTCCCACGTTCAAGGTTTGAAAAGTGACCAATTTAGGGTCTTCAATGCAATTATTGAAGCATATGAAATGAAGTGTGGCGGCCTTTTTATCATTAACAGAAGAGGTGGTACTGGAAAGATGTATTTATGGAGAACCATAATTGCTAAATTCGGGTCTGAGAGAAAAATTGTTCTATCTGTTGCATCTTCCAGAATCGCTGCATTGTTGTTGCCAAGAGGCCGAACAACGCATTCACATTCAAAATTCCTACAAATTTGCATGAAAAATCAACATGTTCGATCAACACGAACTCTGATTTGGTTGAACTCATTCTAGAGGCAACGTTTATAATGTGGGATGAGGCACCGATGCTACATCAACATTGTTTTAGAGCAATAAGTAAAACAATGGAGGATATACTAAAAGAAACTGATTCGTTTTTGCCTGACAAGCAATTTGGTGGAAAGCTTTGTATCCTTGGGGGGGGGGGGGGGGGGGCGGGATTTCAAGCAAATAATACCTGTGGTAGCAAAAGGTAGGCGTGAGGTCATTGTTGTAGCAACATTGCATAAATCAGAGTTATGGAAGCATTGCAAGGTTATTCATCTAAAGATAAACATGCGACTTAGAGCGGAAAATGGTTCTTCGCAATCACTTCAAGAATTGCGTACATTTGATGACTGGATAACCAAAATGGGAGAAGGTAAAACAAACCATTTTCATTTTCATGATGGGGTGAATCAGACTGGATTGAAATACCGCATAAGTTTCTCATTGAAAATGAAAATAATTCTTTACAACCATTGATATCATCCATATACCCTCGTATTAGGACTATCATAATCTTTCTCTAGTATAAATGAATTAATACGTTCGTTTGTTTATAGTACGTAAATAAAACAATTGCTTCGTCTCTCGCGAATCACTTAAACGATTGGATGAAATCCTTAGACCACAGTAGACTATGGGACGATTCACTTCAGTATGAGTGCAATCATGAAACAGTTTCTAAAGTCGTAATCTTAAAACACGTTCCAAGTCATAGATTCCGAACGAGACGGGGTATCAAAGGAATATCAAAGACTTGTACGAATATGCATGATTTACATGGAGTGAATTTGTAGCGTTTCATGAGCAAGGCATTTGATGCTAGTGCATATGAGTAGGTGGACGATAGGGGATCAAACGCATCGAACGACCCGAACAGAGAAACCCATTGTGGAAGCGCATGTCGCATATCGTTTATGGGATGTTTCTCAAGACTTATAATATTGTACGATTTAGTCCTTAAACTTGAGATGCTAGAGCGAATTCGGTGCACGGGTATACGTAATTTGACTTTGGTGCCGATCACGTAGCCTGATCATTGTGTGCCTACTTTGGGTACGTATAGTCGTGTACGCGGGTGGTTAGTGTCAATATAGGATCTACCGGCTCAACGTCGTGTGTTGAGAGAATTTCCTATACGTTCTTAGATAATAGATTCCGAGAAACTCGCGGCCGCGGTTGGTGACAGATTTGGAAATGGATTTCCAAATTTAGCAGTCACAATGGAATTATAATCCAGAATTAGAAAGTATAGTAATCGAGATAATTGGAGGTGCCGATCAATTCACACACCCTAGGTCTCGATCGGGAAATTAGTCGATAGAGGGACCGTATGTACATGGTACTATAAGAGGTGAGGTTCACTGAGATCAATTCACCTGAAGTTGGGCCTCATGGGCTTGTGGCTAGACATCGACCATGAGGTGTGCGTACTCATGAACTAATTGTAAGATTAATTCTTGAGTGATTAATTGAAGGTGTTCAATTAATCGGAGTAATTAATAAGCTCGCAAATTAAGTCACGAGAGTCGGGGGTCCGCGGCCAATTGATGGTGAACCTAGAGGGTCACACATAATACAATTGGACTGCAACAAATCATATAAGGAAAGTTTGATTTAAAGCGTTAAATCAAAACTAGAGAATTAAAATATTAATTCTTAAAGGAGAAAAATATTAATTAGAAGTAGTCTATTAATTAATGGAGAAGGATTAATTAATTAATTGGATTAATTAATTAAATGGTCTGAATTAATTAAAAGAGTTTAATTAATTAAAGAGTCTTATTAATTAAAGAGTTTAATTAATTAAAAGAGACCTAGTTAGTTAAGGAAGTAAAGATAGAATGAGATTCTACTTTCCTAACAAGATAAGTACAAATCTAGGTCAAGGCTCTTAGTATACAAGGAGTATAAGACTCCACAAAAAACCCTATCCTCCATACAATATAAGCCACGAAATTCCTACCTAGGAATTAGTGCCGCCCTCTCTTTTACAGAGATGGGTTCGGCCGAACCCTGTGAAATCGCACAGGGTTGTGCGATTTTCTCCTTCTTCCTGTCTGATCGCTTTTGGATCCTAGTTCTGAGCCTGTGGATTCAAAGGAGTTTCTTCAATCCAACTGGTGTGGATACCACTAGAGGCACAACACATGGGTGCTTCTCCGAACCAAAAGTCCTGCAGATCTGAAAGAAGACTGGAGAAAAACCACTACCGTTTCTGTGGTGAAGTAAATTCGTTAAAACCCCCTATGGATGTTTTAATTTGTATGAAACCCTTTTCGTATGATTATATGAATAAAGATCTTGTTTGGGTTACTTAAAAATTTTAAAATTCTGCTGCTTTAACCTTCTGACGTTACCTGTAACCCAACAGTGGTATCAGAGCTTAATTAATTACTATAATACGAAAATGTCTGAATATAATTTGATTGATTTAATTGTATTGCATGTTATATTCATTTTATTGATTCTTACTTGTTATGGATAGATCTGATTTTGGATAAAATTGCATAAAACGTTTTTGGGCCAATTTTGCATTTTACAAAAATTGAAGGGCTGATTTGCGATTAGTTATTTTTAGTAAAACTTGAATGAAATTGATATTTTTCGAACTGTGAGTTTTCTGGATAGAATGGAACTTATTGGAAATTTTCAAATTTGGGGCTGTTTTGTAATTACCGAAAGTTTTGGGGTTATTTTGTAAATACCAAAAGTTGCATTGGCTGAATTGCAGATTCAAAAAATTTCTGGAAATAATTTTATGTTTTCGGTCCTCTGCCCAATTTCAAATTTGGGGTTAATTTGTAATCTCCAAATCTTCAGTGGTCAAATCGCAATTTTCAAAAATTGGGGGCCAAATTGTAATTTTCAAAAGTTTAAAATTTTATTCATTTTTTTATGCATAAAATAGTTTTGATTATCCGAATATAGATTATCTATAATTAGTAGATACTAAAGTAAGAATCTATAAAAATATTTTAAAGGCGTTTAAAATAATTAAAGTAAGATATGAAACTAGTAAATTGTTTGCTTGTTTCTTTGCTCAAAATGAATTGTTTACGTGGTTTTCGATCGAGCCGAGCCTTGACCTTGAATGTGATTGGTTTATTTTGCTTTGGATTTTTGTTGGGCCTACGAGCCTTTATTTTGGGCCATTTTGTGCTAATGTAATAGATTAGGGTTTTTCTTAAATAGTTTAGGAATGATGCCCATTACATGCAAGGAGGAGGCTCATGAAGAATGAAGGCCAAGTAGGCTTGGTTATTAAGTAATAGCCTAGGCCCAATAAGAACCCATTAGATAGACCAATTGGGCCAACATTATTGGCTCAATGATGGCCCAAGCATAGGTGGCTCCCAATCGAAAACATGTTGTGTTAGAAATGCATGCTAGGTTTATTATTTATATCTTATTTATTTATTGGTTCTATTATTTAGCTTGTATGGTGATGCGCGCTAGAATATTACAACGTAAATAAGATAATTCATTATTGAAACGGTGAGATCTCGAGAGAGTTTGCCTTTAACTTTCAAACAAGTAAATCACCTTCTTGAAATAAATATTAAGTCATATTGGGTTAAAATAGAATGAAGTATTTATATAAATTCAAGCCTTCCATCAATAGGGAATAGCGTATGTTGTCTACTTATCGATTAAGGTGATCCAGAGTCTGGCACCCGAGGCGAAGAAAGGGACAATACGCAAAATCTCTCGATTCTTGTTTTTAAATAAACTCGACAAGAGTGGGGACTAGTCGGGACATGTATATCGACCGATAACCAGTTACGGGGATTTCATGACCGGGCCCGTTTCTCATCAAGATTGATGGGTTAGACTTAACAAGTAGTACCACTCATGATGTAGCAGTGCTAGATGGGTGCAAAAATCGAGGAAAAATAGCTTGAAGGTTGTGTAGGGACACAATGGGCAATAAGTATGCCTACCAGGGGAATTAGTTGTATGGCAACGAGTCGTGGGTGCAGTTAATATCCGCTAGGACATCAAGACCTACTAGGAAATAGGATTTCCCGAAAAATTGAAGGGGTAATTGTTTCGATAAAATAGTGAGAGAACTTTTACGATAGAAAGTCCAACCTTCGTAGATTATAAGTATTATTCATTAACTAGTCCACTAAATATTGTCTTCTCTTTAGATTAGATATTGAGATATCTTTACATTATCCAAGTTATCCATTTTTCTATTATCATTGACTTACAAAATAATTGGATTAAAACCATCAACTGGCTTAGAAACTTGAGGATTGTCCTCAAATTCCGAAAGTCGGAATCATGTTCTTAATAACTAGCCTTGATGAGGGCTATTTTACACCTATAGTTGTATAGTACTTTCCGAGCTAGTTCAGAATCGATCCGACCTGAGAAGTCAGAATGAGTCTCCTCGAAGGTTCCATGGTCAGCTCGATCTACTATTCTGCATCTAGTCGACCCGAGGATCGATCCCGAAGGCTTATTGGGCCATGCAGGACTCCTAGGCCATGCAAGATTCCTAGGCCTAGAAGGATTCCTAGATACGTTAGGATTAGGTATTCAGTATAAATAGCGAATACATGGTTGTAATACAGATCCAGAATTTTAATCTATCTATAATACTACAATTGTTCTCCTCTTTTATACCTGTTTTACGTGATTACGATATTTCATACTATTCTTGAATTGCACCATCCTGAGTACTTTAACCAAACCCCTAAAATATAAAGTTGTTCTCTTAATAATTTACTGAGATTAAACCTAAGACGAAATCAGGTTAAATCAGTTGGTGCCCACCGAGGGGCCAGATTAATTGCTCGATCGAATAAGGGTCAATCCAGCCTCCTCATGCTGTAGAGAGTCTACCTGAAAATTCCCAAAGAATTAGCGCTAATATATGCAGCCTCCTGCCGATCGTCAAAATTCAGACCGTGTGGAAGGGCATATTACAGCAAACGTAGACGATAACCAAAACACAGGAGGACGACAAACTCCTAGCAGGAGCAGGGCCCCTAACTCACCTGTTCGATCCGTCCCTCCTCCCCCACTACCGGCCGATCAAGAGAAGTTAAGGCAGATGGCTCAACTTGTAAGCTCACTGTGTGCTGAAATCTTACATGCACCGGGACCAGAAACGGCTGGCCCAAAGGTTGGTGAACAATATCAGGGGACCTCGAAGGGACAACGATCGAATATCGGCTGAAGCAGAGAGCCCTGAAGGGGATCAACTATCCCAAATTTCTCCACCAAATGTCGTTGAAAAGCACCCGGGTCGAAGAGATAATCAGGCAAGAGCTAATGCTCGTCCTGAACCTTATTTATCTAGAGAAAGAACGGATATTCCGATCGACGATGAGGTAGAGCCCCCAATAATTGATCGGCGAGCGACGAGAAGATTCTCTGAAAGAGATATTGAGAGAATGGTAGAGGAACGTTTGGAGCAAAGGTTGTTGACGATGAGACAACCCTGGCCCCGTTCCAGAGAAGTCCAGGATAGTATAGCCGCCTGTTCCCCATTCTGCCTAGAAAATAGAGAAGCACAGGTCTCGGGGCCTTTACCTACTCGACTTCCCAGATATGACGGGACTGGTGATCCGAGCGACTATATATTTAGTTTCACAAACATAATGAACTTATACGCTCATTCAGCGGAGTACACGGCGAAGTTAATCATCACGACTTTCGAGGGATTAGCATTGGACTCGTTCGAAAAATAGCCACCTAATTCGATCTTCAGTTTTAGAGAACTATGTAACAAACTAGAACAACAGTTCGCTAGCCAGAAAAGACAAAAGCTCCCCATGAGCTACTTGGGAACTATTATCCAACAGGAAGGATAATCCCTAAGAAGTTGGTTGGCAAGGTTCAATGTCGAACAACGCCTTGAGTCGGAAGCAGCCTCGAACCTTTGCCGAAATCATGACATTGGCTTCCAAGTATTTGACTCAAGAAGAAATGAATTCAATTAAAGATAGGAATAAGAATAAGGCTTCCACTTCAGGATCAAGGAAGCCTGACAAACCCCCGATGTCGAAAGCCATGAATTACGATCGATTTTCCCGAAAAGGAAATGTATTCCAGAGGTTGGAATATAGCGGAAGTAACCCTGAGAAAAGATCTAATGTCTACCTCAGGCCTCGATCTCCAGAAAGGAATGTCAGAGATCGGATAAGCTATGTGAAGTATACCAAACTAAACGCCCCCAGAGAGGATATTTTGGTAATATTGGAAAGAAATAACTTGATTCCCCCGGCCAAGAGAATCACGCAAGCTAAGCCTGGGGCAAAAAACTACGAGCTATATTGTAGATACCATCGAGCTCACGGTCATAGGACCGAGGATTGTTATCACTTAAAGCAGGAGATCGAAAAATTAATTCAACAAGGCAAGTTGAATGAGTTTGTGGACAAAACAGATCGAAGGAGACAAAGGACACGAAGTCCTAGGAGAAGGGAAGGGAATAGAAGCCCTTACCAGAGATCTCCAAGCAACCACGCGCCTCGGAGAGATGATATCGACAACGATCACATCAATGGTACCATACATGTAAGCTCTAGTGGTCCAGCTGGGGGTGATAGTCGAAACGCAAGGCGAAAGACAACCCGATCCTTGGAAAAAGGAATCGGGACTCCTACAGAAATATGGGCACTCAAAAATAAGAGCTGCGATAAACAGATAATCAGCTTCGATGAGAGTGAAGTCCCTAGAAATCTGAATTGGGATGTTAACAAAGACCACCCTGATTTTCCAATGGTAGTTTCATTAAAAATCTCCGACTTCAATGTTAAAAGAATTTTGATCGACAACGGAAGCTCGACTAACATTATAGCCATCGAAGCTTTGAACCAAATGAATCTGGGGAAGATAACTTTGCAAAGAGTGGCTACACCACTTATAGGATTTGGAGGATCGGAGATAGTTCCGGCTGGAACTATCAATCTAAGCGTAACCCTTGGAGGCAAACCTCATTGGGTGGTAAAGATGATAAAATTCTTAGTGGTCGAAACGCCATTTGCATATAATGCCATTCTAGGAAGACCGGCATTGTATAAATTCCGAGCCGTTGTTTCGACCTATCACTAGAAGATAAAATTCCCTACTATCTCAGGTGTCGGCGAAATAGTTAATGATCACTGCATGGCATGGGATTTTCATAATACCGCACTCTCTTTAAAAAGGAACGTCAATCCCTTAACGCCGTCAAAAAGAAAAGCAGTAGGGTCTTCAGTAGAAAGATCTCAAGAGCCAGAATTGCCCAGTACGGAAAGGATCGATAAAAAGGGAAAGGAACCTATAGATTTGACTCTACGTGCACCTGAGCATAAAGATGTTCAACTTATAGAGAATGATCCAAGCAAAATCACCAGAAATGGGACGGAGTTATCTCCACAAGGAGAAATTATGTTGCTTAACTTCTTAAGAAAAAATATGGACGTGTTTGCCTGGAGCTCGGAGGATATAGTGGGGAGTGACCCAAGAATAATAACCCACTCCTTAAAAATCGATCCAAACGCAAAACTAGTCAGGCAAAAGAAAGGGAATCACTGTCCTGTGAAAGACAAAATAATAAAAGCAGAGGTCGAGAGACTTTTAATGTCGAAACAGATAAGAGAAATACACTTTACTGAGTGGCTGTGTAATGTCGTATTAGTGTCAAAAGGTGACAAGAAGGATAATAAATGGAGAATGTGCAATGATTTTACGGACATAAACAAGTTATGTCCGAGAGACCCTTATCCGCTCCCAAGAATCGACCTGTTAGTCGACTCCACAGCTGGTTTTGCTATTTTCAGCATGATGATCGCATTCCAAGGTTTCTACCAAATATTCATGGACGAAAAAGATCAAGAAAAAACTGCCTTCGTTACTGAACAGGGAGTATATTGTTTCGTGGTAATGCCTTTCGGATTAAGAAACGCTGGAGCCACCTACCAACGATTGGTGAACTTAATGTTCAAAGAGTTGATCGAAGAGATAATGGAAGTATATGTGGATGACATGTTGGTCAAAAGCATGAGCGAAGAAGACCACATCGAACATCTCGATCGTTGTTTTAAAATTTTGAGGAAATATGGAATGAAGCTCAACCCTTTAAAATGCACCTTTGGAGTGAGATCTGGGAAATTTCTAGGTTATCTAGTTCACCAAAGAGGCATCGAAGCAAATCCTGAAAAGATACGTGCTATCACAGAAATGAAGCCTCCGAGGAATATTACTCAAGTACAAAGCCTAGTAGGGAAAATTGTAGACCTCAACAGGTTCATATCGAGATTGGCGGATAAAAGTCTGCCATTCTTTCAAACTTTAAGGAAAGCTAAAACGTTTGAGTGGACCGAAGCTTGCGACCAGGCATTTGATCAGCTAAAGGAATATTTGACTTCACCACCATTACTCGCCAAACCTACAGAAGGACAACCTCTCTATGTGTACATTGCGATCTCTGAGGCTGCCATAAGCTCGTTGTTAGTCAAAATAGAGGGCTCGGAACACAAGCCGATCTATTATTTGAGTAAATTACTACAAGGAGCTGAAAAGAATTATTTGGTAATTGAAAAATTTGCCTTGGCCTTGGTAACGTCAGCGCGAAGATTACGACCCTATTTCCAAACATATAAAATCATCGTCCTTACCAATCAACCTTTAAGGCAAATTTTGTCAAAACCAGAAGCCTCGGGAAGATTGATCAAATGGGCAGTAGAGCTAGGACAATACGAGATCGAATATCAACCACGAACGGCAATAAAAGCTCAAGTGCTTGCTGACTTCCTCCTAGAAACTCCGAGTCTGTCGGAGACTAGCCCAGAAGAGACATCTCCGAGTAATAATAACATCTTGATAGTTAATAATCTAGCATGGCTTATGCACGTCGATGGTGCATCAAGCATAGATGGTGGGGGTGCAGGAATTAATTTCCAAGGACCCAATGGAGAAGATATGAACTATGCCATCACCTTGGATTTCATGGTAACCAACAACGAAGCAGAGTATGAGGCTGTGATTGCAGGAATGAAAATGGCTATACAAGCCAACATAAAGGCTTTGAACGCCTTAACAGATTCCGAGCTGATTCAAAGACAGATCAATGGGATGTATGAGGCCAAAGAATACAACATGATAAAGTATTTGGCCAAAGTAAAAGAGTTGACTGAGAAATTTGATAAGTTTGAAATTCAGAACATCCCACGAGAAGAAAATCGATGGGCTGATCAACTGTCAAGATTTACGGGAACAAGAGATGGTAAGTCTAAAAGGGTGACCACTTGGTTAATCTCGAAAACACCATCGACCGATCTCGACACTGTCCCTGTTATTGAAATAATGGACATCGACTTGGCCGCAGATAGTTGGTTGACCCCTTTGATCAACTATTTCAAAGATGGGTCACTCCCTAGCAATAAGAATGAAGCTCGGAGAATTAGATATCGAGCACCAAGATATGCTATTGAAAATGGAAAACTCTACAGACGATCCGTCTCTGGAATTCTACTGAAATGCATTCTCGAGCACCAGACACAAAGCATCCTCAAAGATATCCATGAAGGAGAAGCAGGGAATCACAGTGGGGCTCGCGCACTCACACTCAAATGTTTGAGAACAGGATACTATTGGCCAACAATATATTCAGATGCGCAGGATTATGTAAAACATTGTCATTACTGCCAGGTGCATTCAAATATAATACATCAACCGGCAGAAACAATGCACCCAATCCCGATCTGTTGGCATTTTGACCAATGGGGAATTGATATAGTGGGACCATTCCCAATGGCCAGATCGAAAAAGAGTTATGTCCTGGTCGCTGTAGAATATTTCAGCAAGTGGATTGAATGTATAGCACTCGCTCGGATAACACAGTTCCAGATCATAAATTTCCTTTGGAAGAATATAGTCTGTCGTTTCGGAATCCCGAGGGTCTTGATTTCCGACAATGGGACTCAATTTGCTTGAAAACAAGTCCAAGAATGGTGCTCAAAGTTTGGGATACAGCAAAACTTTACATCTATAGGGCATCCTCGAACAAACGGGCAGACTGAAGTAGCAAATCGAGAAATTGTCAAATCCCTCGAAAAAAGACTAGATGACGCCAAAGGAAAATGGTTGGACGAACTTCCCGGCATCGTTTGGGCTAATAGAACTACCGTAAAAACTTCTACTGGTGAAACGCCTTTTAGCTTAGTTTATGGTTCGGAAGCAGTTATCCCAGTCGAGGCACTTGTTCCCAGCCCAAGGATCGAGTTATACGATGAAGAAACAAATGAACAACAAAAGATGATATCGACTTAAGTGAGGCCCTAAGGGAAAGAGCCAATCTTCGCCTACAAGCAGCTAAATCCAGCATGGAAAAGGCCTACAATCAAAGAGTAAGAATACGTTCATTCAAGGAGGGTGATCTGGTCCTTAAGAAGGTCGAAGTGTCAAAACATGTGGGAAAATTACAGCAAAATTGGGAAGGTCCATACATGGTAACGGCGGTCGGCAAGAAAGGGTCGTATAAAATAGCTCATTTGGATGGAACTCCACTTCCTCGAACATGGAATGCAGTAAATCTTAGAATGTATTATGGCCGATAGGCTTGAGAATTGGAGGTCTTGAAGATCAATTTGAATATTTCAAAACTAGCTTGTATTTTCAATTTTTAGAATAGCTTGTTTCGGTTAATTTCTTTCAAGTCTAGTGTTTTATTTACACAAATAATAAAAGCTTTTGCTTTATTTTTCTCTTAACACTGTATAAAGAGGAACCAACGTTCATACGATCTTCGAAGGTTAAAACCAATAATTGGTATACAACCTAAAGCTTCGAGTAAAATCGATTGGGTCGGTAAACACTCATCGATCTCCTAAAACAATCAGCAAATGGTTAAAACCAATAGTTGGTATACAACCTAAAGTTTTGAGTAAAACCGATTGGCTCGGTAAACACTCATCGATCTCCTAAACGATCTACAAAGGTTAAAACCAAAGAGTGGTACAAAACCTAAGTAAAATAAATCTTTGAGTAAAACCGATTGGGTCGGTACAAACTCATCGATCTCCTAAAAACAATCTACAATGGTTAAAACCAATAATTGGTACAAAACCTAAGTAAAATAAATTTTTGAGTAAAACCGATTGGGTCGGTAAACACTCATCGATCTAATGAAACGATCTTCAAAGGATAAAACCAATAATTGGTACAAAACCTAAGTAAAATACATATTTGAGCAAAACTGATTGGGTCGGTAGAGACTCATCAATCGACATCATACGACCTATGAAAAGGGAAATTAATATTAAAAATAAAAGAAGAATTTTATTTATATTCCTGAAACTATTACAAATAAGTAAAGTACATTGGAAAGATACAAAGATCTCCCTAATCGATCGACAACAAATCCTATTACATGCTAAAAGGAAGTCCTAATCGAGTACAGCTCGGTTGTCCGGTAGACTTGTAAAAAGCGATCTTACAAGATTATCTGATCGTCTGAGGTTATCAAGGTTTGAAGAGAGGCAGTATGAATTGCAGGCTTCTATCTTTATTTATCTTCATACTTTTTCCAGCCTTCTTGCCACCAGCTAAGCCCGGACGATGAGGACAACCGCCTTTTAAGTTCCGAAATTTCGACCACAAGCTTGGAGAATCTGAGGTCCATACTTCACCAGAGCTTTATGAGATCAAAATTTTACTTCGGTCGATGGTGGTCAGCAATCTCAATCAAATCTTCTTGTTTTAATGAACTACCCAGCTTTTCACCGACCGCAGAACTGTTAGATCGAAATACCACTGTACCGACCCTTATCCATTTGCACAGGGTGGTCGATACATGATAGGTATTCCAATCGATCCCCTTTTCTAGGGATCGAAGACTTCATGGTTTTTGAGAAGTCTCCATTTTTCGATTCCGCCCATACCAAGTTGTAATAATTACCAGTTTTCAGGAAATCCGAATTAGGTGGACGACCACCGTTTTGGAAAAAGAGGAAGTACATTATTAAGAAATTTTACTTTTGATGATAAATGAATGAAAGGTAAAGAATTCCTTTTATAGAAGAAAAGGTAAAAAATCCAACGGTGGAACTTATATCCAATCAACGGTGACGATATATTATCGGGATTTACCTTACATATTCATAACTACTAGCCATAAAGACAGGAGTCGTATTAAATGCACTACCAGGTTGGTCGATTAACAGTTATACCTTAGATCGACATTCATGGTGAAAAGATTCTCATTACAAAGATTATTTTACAAGTTTAAGATTCTTAGCTCAACCATACAATAGCATCGATCGATATACTAGCAGCCCTATCTACAGAATCACGGTAGAGAGTTTATCTTCGATGATCATCGGAATAAAAAGGCACCTCGGAAGCCTCGAGCTAAGGAACAACCGTCCTTACGAATATTTGAGAACAGTGACGAGAAACTAAAGTTCGGGCACCTCCCCTAAGGCTCGGAAGCTATAAGTAGTTGAGGAAAGTGTACATGCTATCTAATCTCGACCTCCTTAGAAAAGCTGATGCTTTGTCTTCATCAGGTGAGTCGACTTGATCTTTTGGATGGCATTCTCGACCTGTTAGAAACAAGTTGATTTCGATAAGGCAAGAATCCAGCTTTCCTCTGACCTCGAACTATACTAGATGGCATAGATTATGATGGAGCAAACCCCAATTTCAACATTTGCCCGGTCACCACCATATATGTTGGAGGCATCATTTTTCCAATTCCACCCATGCCAAGTCAGAAACTCATCCTTGTTAGGACAATATAATCTGGTGGTCGATCATGATTACACAGGTAAAAGTTTTTTAGGCACAACATGATTTCTGAAATAAGGAAAGAGGAAATGGCATTTTTATATGCAGAGATTAGGGAATCCAACGGTGATGCCTTGGGATCCTATCAACGGTCCAGATTATTGAGATAATTAAGGAATAGTATACGCAGTTGGGTTAGTTTTTAATGTTGGATAAATGTAAAACAACCATAAGTAAAAGACACAGGTCAACTATTCAAATAAAAATAATTTTATTAAAGACTTCAATGATTACAACTAGCAAATACGGTTGAAAGAATACATCGAGAAAGGAAGGTACATTCATTGCTAAGTTTTAATTGGAATTGTTACATTATTCGCCTACTAGCTACTCCTCGGGATGATTGCTCCTCCAATCCGACGTACTTCTTATTCTGGGAATCTTGTAACTGCTGTTGGATGAAGATGAAGACTTTGAAGTGAAGGGAGGTTTTGATGATTTCCAAAAGTCATCAGCTAAGGATGGAAGCTTAGTACAAACCTTAGAAGATATTTGACCAAGGAAGATTTATTTCAGACTAGTCAAATATGGTCCAGAAGACTACTGATGAATCAGACTGGTGGACTATCAGCCGACTCAAATCAGATTAGTTCAAGTTTGGGATCAGCCGAGTATACATCAGACGAGTGGCTTCAATCAGCACAGTGGAAGTGGATCAGAAGTTATTGCAATGGTAATAAATGCACTTGGTGTAATAAATGCTGAAGAGGAAGGGTATTTATGACAAATGATCGAAGAGAAACCTCGTATCAGCTTGGTGCATTTAATGCGCATTTAATGCGAAGCGACAGAAAGTACAACAGAGTGTACAGTGTTCAGTTGCAACAGCCGTTTCTGCAGAAGGACCAGTACTCGATGATTTGGACACTTGTCGATCTCTCAACGGGCAGATACGATAGCTATTCAAAGCAAAGAGAAAAAAATGGTGAGAAGATCGGGATTCAAATCTCAAGTATAAATAGTTCAGTTCGTGAGTTGAAGAAGAAGATACAACACATTTTGAGAGAAAAATCTGAAGCAGAATTCTTCTAAGTCTTAAACTCAAGAACAGAACACTCATCAGCCGAGTCATTTGTTGACGAAGCAGAATAGAGAGAAAATAGAAAATACTTATAAATCCGAGTGATTTTGTTAGAATCGTGTTGTGAGAAGTAGATATCCATCTTAGTGAGTGATATTACTTCAGAGGATAGGAGTTTATTTGTGATTTCCTATTACGCACTTGTGGCCTTTTCATTTGTTGATTGGCGCAAGCATTGTATACTGTAATCTGTGTGATTTAGTATAACCCAAGATCTGAGTGACTTGGAAGAGTGGACTAAAGGATTTCTATCCATATAACCACTATAAAAATCCTTTGTGTTTTTACTTGCATAATTTTCTGCATATTTGAAAGAGCATATTTAAAACACTTAAAGGTTAACTGCTGAAAAGTTTTAAAAAGGAGTTTGTTAAAACTGGGGATAAAACTATTTCAAAGTTAAAGAAAACTACTTGTGAAAAACACTTGACAAATCCGCTGCAAGTTAGTTATTTTAAAACTCTGATTTTGATAAAATCAGCTGAGTGAAATCGGAAGAGTGGTCAACTCTGCTGTTCAAAGCTTTGTGCGAGATCAGCATAGTCAACTTATGATTACTGATCAGCTTAGTCTGCTGACATAAAATTTAGAAGATTTTAAACGGTAAATTTTAAAGAGGTCTATTCACCCCCCCCCCCCCCCCCCCCTCTAGACCTCATCTGACCACTTGGGACCAACAAGTGGTATCAGACCAGGTGGTTCATCTGAATCATTTGCCTAATCAACGAGCTTGATCCTAGAGTGTTTTTCAAAGGTTTTCAAAAGTTTTCAAAAGAGCATCCTTTTGAAAAACAAAAACTTCTTGAAAAATGGATTGTATCAGCCTTGTTCCCCACATAGGCGGTATGAGCTTTGAGGACTGGAAAATACGCATGGAAATTTTCCTTGCTGCTTACAATGATAATATGTACAGGTGCATAACAAAAGGTCCGATAAGAGTCACCAAAACAATCAAGGTTGATGGCCAAGATACAGTCGTTGACAAAGATGAAGACGAGATGACAGCTGAAGAAATCAAGCTGAAAAATCTAGACAAAGTTGGAATCTTCATCATGACTAAAGCCCTGGACAATGAAAGGTTTGACAAGGTTAAACACTGTAAAACATCAAAAGAGATGTGGGATAAAGTCCGTGATATGAGTGAAGGGAATGATGCCATCAAAGAACACAATCTGAGCATAGCCCTGGAGAAGTTTGAAAACTTCAAGATGAAATCTGGAGAAACCATTGACCAGATGGATTCAAGGTTCACTAAAGTACTGAACAACGTGTTAAAGCTGGGTAAGACGTTCACAGACAAAGAGATTACTCTCAAAGTCCTGAAGGCGCTACCACCCAAGTTCAACATGAAGATCACAGCGATGGAAGAATCAAGGGATCTGGGGGAGATCTCTCTGACGGAGCTGTTTTCTGTACTCAAGGCGTACGAGTATAAAATGCCAAGAATGGGTATAGAAGAGACCTCAACTTCTAGTCCCACTGCTGCCCTGGTTGCTGCAGAAAAATCCAGAAGATCAGCCGGGAAGATAAGAGAAGTGGACTCATCTGATGAGGCCACAGTACTGAACAAAAATGAGTACTCTGCTGACGATGTTGCTTTGTTATTAAACGGGTTCAAAAAGTTCTATAAAAGAAAAATGAAGAACAAGAAATTGGGACATTTCATCAAGGACTGCCCATATCCTAAAGCGGAGAAATATACAGAGGAGGAAAAGAAACAAAGGAAAGAGAGAAGAGAGAAGAGATACCAGAAGAGCAAAGTGCTGTTGGCTGAAGCTGAAAAGATGGCAGCCATCTACTCATCAAACACAGAATCTGGCACGTCAAGTGATGACTCTGTTTTTGACGAGACACCTGCACTGCTCTGTCTCATGGCAAAAGAATCTGATGATTCTGACAATGAGGTAATACTCTCTGAAAGTGAACTTGAGCTATTTAGTTCATTTGAGCAAATGATGAACAATAAAGCCGATGTTGTTAATGAATTTGCTAAGCTTAAGGACGAGATGATTCTGCTGAAAAAGCAAAATGCAAAACTGAAACGCAGTGTTGAAAAACCTGAAGAATCAACCATGTATAAAAAGCTTTCGCATGAATGTGAATCTCTGAGAGCAGAATGTGAAGTTTACAAGGGACAAATCAAGGAACTTGAAGCTACAATATCTTCACTCAATAAATCGTCTGTTCCTAAGTCGTCTGTTGTGTCAATAGATAAATCAACTGAACATAGTACACCCTTAGTAAAAGAAAATTTAGAACTGAACAGAGCTGAGAAGTTTATATCTGCTGATAATAGTAATGTTATCTTGTATGTTCAGACTGCTAAATCTACTTCACTGGAAATTGAGAAAAAGGAGAAGAAATCTCCCAAGGCTAAAAAGGGTAAAAAGCCTGAAAATGAAAAATAGACTGGTAAAACCAAACAGCAGAATAGTCCTAAGAAGTCTGCTGATAAGAGTAAAACCAATTAGACTAGTAAACCTAAGTCGTTTGTTAAAGAGCAAGTAAAGAGCAGACCAAAGAAGCAAAGAAATTATAACAATAATGCTTGGTATGGAAATAAGTCTTATTATGTGCAACCTGCTTACTCACCTTATTATGTTGCACCTCATTATCCACCCTATTATGCTGCATATCCTGCTCATCAACCAATGCATGCCTACCCTGCCTATCATGCATCTTATCCTGCTTATGAGCCTTATCCTCATCATAATGATTATCGACATAACATGCCTGCTGATTATGATGGAAATGAAGTTGCTCATGCTCCTGCTAAAACTCTAAAGACTAAGAAGCCTAAGACTTCAACATCTTGGGTTGTCAAAGGTGACACTAATCCACCAGGACCCTCTCAATAAAGGGTACCTAAAACAATTTTATTTTGTTTTGTAGGTTAGGATTAGGAGTAGGAGTAAAGTAGTGAAGAAATGGTACTTGGACAGTGGATGTTCAAGGCACATGTGTGGAGACATACATGAACTGGCAGATGCTGTTGCTGTGAATGGTCCAAGAGTTACTTTTGGAGACAGCAAAGAAGGCAAGGTTGTTGCTGTTGGAAAGCTTATCAAAGGAAACATAGAGATATCTGACGTCTCTTATGTTAGTGGCCTGAAGTACAATCTGCTGAGCATAAGTCAATTTTGTGACAAGGGATTTTCTGTAATGTTTTCATCAGATAAGTGCTATGTTGAACAAATTGCAACAAAGAAGGTTATTTTATCTGGAAGAAGACAGGGAAATATCTATATAGTCGACTGGAATTCTGTGGACAAGAATTCTAATGTTTGTTTGGTGGCTTCTACACCAAGTGAAATCAGTTGGCTGTGGCACAAAAGAATGAATCATTTGAATTTCAAGACCATAAACAGATTAATAAAGAATGATCTGGTAGAAAAATTCCAAAGACAGTCATGAGCAAAGACAAGCTTTGTGACGCATGTCAGAAGGGTAAACAAGTGAAATCCTCTTTCAAAAGCAAGAAGCACCAATCTTCAACCAGAATTTTGGAGCTGTTACATATGGATTTGTTTGGCCCTATTGATCCTATCAGCAATGGTGGAAAGAAATACTGCCTAGCTGTTGTGGATGATTTTTCAAGATTTACTTGAGTGATTTTCATGAAGAAGAAAAGTGAAACCAAGGAACATCTTACTAATCTGATGGAACTGATCCAGAATGAGAAGAGTCAGAGAATATTAAAGATCAGATCAGATAGAGGGATTGAATTTACAAACTCTACTGTTGAAGAGTAATGTAACACCAGAGAAATCAATCATGAGTACTCTGCTGCCAGAACCCCTCAACAAAATGGAGTTGCTGAAAGGAGAAACAGAACTCTAAAAGAAGCTACCAGGACAATGATAGTTGAAGCAAAGCTGCCCCAAAGATTCTGGGCAGAAGCCACAAATACAGCATGTTATACACAAAACAGATGTATGATCAACAAAAGTCAAAACAAGACACCTTATGAGCTATGGAACAACAGAAAGCCTAATTTACATTATCTTAGGATTTTTGGTTGTAAATGTTATGTTTTGAACAATGGGAAAAATCACCTTACTGCTTTTGCAGAAAAGCCTGATGAAGCTGTTTTTGTAGGTTACTCTACTGTTAGTAAAGCTTATAGAGTGTTTAACAAAAGAACTTTACTTGTAGAAGAATCTATTCATGTAGTATTTGATGAACCAAGCCAATCTTCTGAAAAGAATAAAGTGCAAATCCAGAGGTATCTGCTGACTTTCAGAAATTGAGTGTGGAAAGAAAGGAAGAATATGTACCCATCATACTACCTGATTTAACTCAAGCTGTTAACTCAAGTGCTGTTCAAAATCAGTCTGCTGATTGTCTAACAGAGGAGTTGCAAACAGCTGACAGACCAGAGACTTTTCAATAGACTACAACTGTTCAACATACTACTACTGAGGCTCCAACAGTAGTGTTGCAAGATCAATCAAGAGGACAACATCCAGATTTGCAACCTGATCTCAGATGGCTCAGAGATCACCCACCTGACTTAGTGATTGGTGATCCTTTGGATAGAGTGAGAACGAGAAGGTCAACTGCAAATGAAACAATGTTTGTAAGTTTTCTTTCACAAATTGAGCCTAAGTTGATTGATGAAGCTCTTAGTGATTCTCACTGGATTGAAGCAATGCAAGTAGAGTTGAATCAATTTGAAAGGAATGAAGTCTGGTACTTAGTTCCCAGACCTACTCATCAAAGAGTAATTGGCACTAAGTGGGTATTCAAGAATAAAATGAATGAAGATGGTATTGTTACCAGAAACAAAGTAAGACTAGTTGCCAAGGGTTATTGCCAAGAATAAAGCATTGATTTTGATGAGACATTCGCACCCGTTGCAAGGCTTGAAGCAATCAGATTATTCTTAGCCTATGCTGCTTACAAGAACTTCACTGTCTATCAGATGGATGTGAAGTCTGCTTTTCTCAATGGAGAATTGCAAGAGGAAGTTTATGTTGAACAACCTCCTGGCTTTGAAGTTTATCAACAAGGAGATAAGGTGTATCGTCTGAAGAAAGCTCTCTATGGACTGAAACAGGCTCCAAGAGCATGGTATGATACTTTATCTGATTTTCTTTTAGTCAAAGGATTTCGCAAAGGTAAAGTAGATAAGACTTTGTTCACTATTGAATGGGATAATCATATATTGTTAGTACAAATATATGTGGACGATTTATTTTTGGTTCAACTAACAAACAGATGTGTGAAAGGTTCTCTAAGCTGATACAGAACAAGTTTGAAATGAGCATGATGGGAGAACTAAATTACTTTCTTGGTTTACAAGTTAAACAGCTACCTGATGGTATTTTTATTAATCAAGCAAAGTACACAAAAGATCTGTTCAAGAAATTTGGTATGGAAACTAGCTCATCTGTTAATGTTCCTATGTCTACTGGACTTCGTCTGGACAAGGATGAAGGTGGCAAATCAGTTGACATCACCAAATACAGAGGCATAATTGGGTCACTGTTATACTTAACAGCTAGCAGACCTGATATTATGTATTCTGTTGGGGTTTGTGCGAGATTTCATTCAGATCCTAAGGAATCTCACCTCTTAGCTGCTAAAAGGATATTAAAGTATCTCAAAGGCACACAAGATTTGGGATTATGGTACCCAAGGGAATCCGGATTTGAACTTATTGGATATTCAGATTCTGACCTTGCTGGCTGCAGAATTGATAGGAAGAGTACTACAAGTACTTGTCAATTTTTAGGCAGTCGTCTGATCTCATGGATGAGTAAGAAACAGACTTCAGTATCCATATCTACTGTTGAAGCTGAATACATTGCTGCTGGAGCATGTTGTGCACAAATACTTTGGTTGAAGCATCAACTAGAAGACTATAATCTCAAGATCAATGGAATCCCTATCTACTGTGACAATACAAGTGCAATCTCACTTACTCAGAATACTACTAGTCATTCTAGGACTAAGCATATTGAGATCAAACATCACTTCATCAGAGACCATGTTGAAAAAGGAAATGTTATTATTGAGTATGTTCATACAGACAATAAGATTGCTGAATTTTTCACCAAACCATTAAGTGATGCAAGATTTTCTACTCTAAGAGTGGAACTGGGATTGTTAAATTTGGATTCATAAGCTGAGGGGGAACCTATCAGAAGACTGGGTTCAACAGCTTACTAATCTGATATCAACAAGTGTTACACTTCAAGAAGACTGACTCTCAACAGACTAGTTGACTGATGAATTCTTGAATTCAGGGGGAACGTGTAAGACTAGCGGTACCCCTGTTTTATAGATGAAATCTTCAATGACAGTTAGTTGAAGTTGCTTTAATCAGAAGATTTGTTCTTAATTCTTGAAGATTTGAAGATTATTTATCTTGCTGGATTGACAAACAGCAAAGGAAGATCACTAGATATTGGCTTTCACTAGTGATATATTGTATCAGAGCCAAGGTCACGTGTTCGATTCCCAGCTGGAGCAATTTCTGAGGGGGAGATTGTTGGGCACCCAAACTGTGTGTGCGGGTGACAGCAATTGTCCAGTGGCACCCAAACTGAGTGTGCGGGTGACACCCAAACTGAGTGTGCGGGTGGAGTCACAATCGAATATCGTGGGCGCTTGAATGAATGCACTATAAGGGAAGGGTATGCGCATTTCCTAACACCAATTGGTTTTGGGACAACTGGTAGCGCCTGAGGTCCTACAAGTGGTATCCACTTGTCTGTTACTTATAAAAGCGTGTTTCAGAAAATGCGTTTTTTGTACAACACTTAAATATAAGCTTACATAAATAACAACAGATGAGTAAAATACTTATCTGATAGACGACTTGTCTGACATATTTAATGATATTTTGAAATCCGCGTATCACGATCACACGATCTGCTTTTTAAGTAACTGATCCAACGGTTACCACTTTTCACGGAAACCGACAAGAACTAACATCTATAAATCCAGATCTGATCAGCTTACTAAGCTTTTACGCACCCTCAAAATTTCAAAAGCATACAGAGCAATTATGCACCCATATACTGCGAATTTCTCTTCGTTTTTCCATTAATCTTTTTCAGAATGTCTGCCAAAGAAGCTGCTGCTGAAGGTATGTTCTTGAACTACCTGACCTACCATACGACTGGCACACCACTGATGAAAGAAATTTTGGAGAAGTTCAAAGCGGCTACATTGGTTACCTTCATGGAGGCCCATGAAGATATGATTTTCAAAGACCAAGTGATGGAATTTTATGGTACAAAAGATGATGTCAACTTTGAAAAGCTGGAGATTACTGCCAACATTGGGGATAAAGTTATCTGTGTGACCCCCAAACTGCTGAATGAGAAGTACGGACTATCTCTTGAAGGGTCTACTGAGATTTCCACTTACGGACTATCTCTTGAAGGGTCTACTGAGATTTCCACCTTAGCTGAACCTCTTGAAGCAGATTTCTGGAATCTGACTTCAAAGAAAAATCAAGTGCTGTCTGGAAGCATTAAGAAGAATCAACTGAAGGATGAATTTCAACGGATGGCTGATTTGGTTGCCAAGGTTCTTGAGAATTGCACATTCTCGTTGGACAGCGTACCAATGAAGAGATTTCACACAATGATAGCCATCTTCTATGGTTTGAAGGTGAACTGGGCAAACTTCATCTGGTATGTACTTGCCGATCACAACGTGCGTGGTCTGACTCTGCACAGGATATTCCTTAGTCATCTGCTGGTGAATTTGGGATTTAGTGTGACTAATGGCAAGGATGTTCACAAGGCGAAGGAGTTGAAGATTTATGACCCAGTGAAAACTGGAAAATCAAAGGAGCCTGCTGCTGTGCCTGAGAAGAAGCAAACAAAAAGAAAGGCTTCTGAGCCAGAAAAGCCTGATGATAAAGGCAAGAAGAGCAAGACAACTGTTCAAACAGCTAAGCCAGCTGTTAAAGCCAGAACAGGCGTGTCTAAAAAGAAGGATGCTGTGGATTCTATTATTGATGAAACAGTCAAGGAGATTGATGAGATGACAGTTGACTCATCTCCTGAAAGAACAGTTTCAGCTGAGCTACCAGCTGAAAATGTGGCTAAAAGGACAAGGAGTGCCATGAAGGACACTGCCATTTCTATTGCTGCTACTGTTCCTTTCACAAAGAAGACTGCCAGAAAGAAAATGACGTTCATAGAAGAAGACACTGAACTTTCGGAGCTGGTTAGAGAAAGTCCTCCATCTGCTGAGAGGCCTGTTGAAATAGTGAAGAAGTCTGCTGAAGTAAAGTCAGCTGATGAACAAGTGAAACAGACTTCTACACCAACAGCTGAGGTTGCTGAACCTCAAAAGGATCCTGAAGTGCAGATCCTTGAACCAATTGCTGCTGCACCAGTAGCAATTGCTGCTCCAGAACCAACAGCAGCGGCACCAAATGTTGAATCCAGAGCTGCCAGAAAGAAAAGAACTGGCAAGGCAAAAGTGTCAGCTTATAACAAGAAGAAGCATGAGGAACCTGAGCAGAGAAAACGTGATTAAGCTGAGCTTAAGAGAGCTCTTGAAGCGAGCAAAAAGGATGCTGATGTCAAAAAGATGACTGAAGCAGAGTTAGCTGCCAAGGAAGCAGAAGACTTGGCAAAAGCTCTTGAAGACAGTAAAAAGGATGCATATGGACCACGGAGGTCTGAAGGCATCGTGATTGGAGAAAGACCCAAGGAAGGACAATACATCTTACCGAGGGCCGAACCAATCAAGAAGAAAAAGTTTGAAGTCCGAAGAGCCATTGAAATAGTTCAAAGTGACTCTACTGCCTTCAAAAGATTTGAAGCTGAGCTAGAGAGGATGAATCAGCTGCTTCAATCTAGGACCACCTTTCTCCCAGAAAATATAAGGTACAATCGTTGGAGGGAGTATAGGTTGAACAAATCTGAGGAAGAGATCCAAGCATGGAAGGAATTTGCTGCTGAAGGCCGTTGGGTTCTAAGTTGGCTGCATACAAATTCTGTTGCGAAGGCATTGGACTCAGATTTTGTAAGAGACAGATTGCATGATTTTGCAAGAATCATTGCAATTCAGGAGGCAACTGCTATCAAGAATTCAATGCCAAAGAAACTTGGTCCTGCTGATGACCGGATTGATAGAGCAGTTAAAGTTGCTGTTTACACGACATTGGAGAAATGGGCTGAGAGATCAATATTTGAACCAGGAACATCAAGTTCAATGCCCAGTCTGCCAAGTTTACAGCAAATTGCTTATGGCTCTGAGATCAGTACTTATCAAGAAAAGCTGAGTATTAAACAGACTACTTCACCTTTCGTGCCAGCTGACTTGATTCGTCAGAAGACTGTTGTGTCTGCTGATGGTACTGAGATCATTCACATAGCTGATGAGCCAGCTAGTGAAGAACAAAAGAAAGACCAGCAAGCTACGGAGATCAACTTGGATACATCAACTAAGCTGCCTGCTGAGGTCAAGGACTTGGTCCCTTTAGCTTTGGAATGGAAAGCTGAAGGCAGTCCTGTTCTTCATGAAGCACCTATTCAACAGGAAGAGGAGCCTGCTAAATCATCACCCCCTGCTCCTACTGCTGACTTGCATTCCTCGCTGATGGAATCCATGCAGCTGCTGATTGAAACTGCCATAAAGGAGATGGAGTCAAGGAATCAGCTGATGATAAAGCAAATGCAGGAAGAGACTGCAAAAATGGTTAAGGACGCCATTGATAACTTTCCTCTACCACCAGACAACTCCCTGATGCTGACTCAGAGTATATTGAGCATGAACAGAAACATTGAAGACGTGAAGGTTGATGTTAGTCATCTGCATTCTCCACTTCAAAGGCATGAGTCTGACATTGCTGGGATTGCAAGAGTCATGAAGGAGGTTGGTGAAGCAGAAATTGAGAAGAATGTTGCATTAATGCAAGAGTTTAATGCTGTCACTACCAAAGCTCAAGCTGAAATATCAACACTTCAACTGAATGTTGATTGTTTAAATGACCAATCTGGTGAGATAAAATCTAATCAACTTCGCATGGAAGCTAATCAACTTCGCACGGAGACTACTCTGAATCATCACTGTGCTGAAAATCACATCATGGATCAAAACATCAAGAAGCTTTGTGCTGCTGTCAACATAACTCCTGATCAACTCAACCCTGCTGTTGATGACAAAAAGGGGGAAGAGGAATCAGCTAAGAGAACTGTTGATGATGCAACTATTCAAGTACGAGACCAACGGGCTGCTGCTGGAAAGCCAAGTGAAGAAGAAGTACTTGAAGAAGAAGCTGATGATAAAGTAGAGCCCAAGGATGTAGCTAAGACTGCCAAGGAGTTAGCTGCCTCTAAATACTCTGCTGAAGAACTGCTTAATCCAGATGTTAAGTATAAGAGGATTGAGGATATCAGAGCAAAGTTTGAAGCTGATGAAAGAAGAGAAAAATTAAAGGGTCTTGCTGATGTTTTCTCAAGTGGTGAAGATGAAAGTAGTGATGAAGTTGAAGAAGAAGAAGAAGAAGATGAAGAAGTTGAGGACTAGACTAGGATTACTAGGCTAGGTCATCTGTTGAATTTATGTAACCAGCTTACTTCACTTGTAATTTTTCACTCAAGTCTATTTTTGCTTGTAACTTGTACTGTAATTTTCAAAATCATTTATAAAAGTTCAAGCTTCCAATACATAATTTCTATCTCAGAAATTTTTGAGGACTCAACTTTAGTTTTAGGTACAGGTACTTAGCTGAAGTTTTGTCATCATCAAAAAGGGGGAAATTGTTGGATGAAGATGAAGACTTTGAAGTGAAGGGAGGTTTTGATGATTTCCAAAAGTCATCAGCTAAGTATGGAAGCTTAGTACAAACCTTAGAAGATATTTGACCAAGGAATATTTATTTCAGACTAGTCAAATATGGTCCAGAAGACTACTGATCTGTTGCTGAAGAAAGGAATCAGACTGGTGGACTATCAGCCGACTCAAATCAGATTAGTTCAAGTTTGGGATCAGCCGAGTATACATCAGACGAGTGGCTTCGATCAGCAGAGTGGAAGTGGATCAGAAGTTATTGCAACGGTAATAAATGCACTTGGTGTAATAAATGCTGAAGAGGAAGGGTATTTATGACAAATGATTGAAGAGAAACCTCGTATCAGCTTGGTGCATTTAATGCTCATTTAATGCGAAGCGACAGAAAGTACAGCAAAGTGTACAGTGTTCAGTCGCAACAGCCGTTTCTGCAGAAGGACCAGTACTCGATGATTTGGACACCTGTCGATCTCTCAACGGACAGATTTTCAAATCTCAAGTATAAATAGTTCAGTTCGTGAGTTGAAGAAGAAGATACAACACATTTTGAGAGCAAAAATCTGAAGCAGAATTCTTCTAAGTCTCAAACTCAAGAACAGAACACTCATCAGCCGAGTCATTTGTTGACGAAGCAGAATAGAGAGAAAATAGAAAATACTTATAAATCCGAGTGATTTTGTTAGAATCGTGTTGTGAGAAGTAGATATCCATCTTAGTGAGTGATATTACTTCAGAGGATAGGAGTTTCTTTGTGATTTCCTATTACGCACTTGTGGCCTTTTCATTTGTTGATTGGCGCAAGCATTGTATACTGTAATCTGTGTGATTTAGTATAACCCAAGATCTGAGTGACTTGGAAGAGTGGACTAAAGGATTTCTATCCATATAACCACTATAAAAATCCTTTGTGTTTTTACTTGCATAATTTTCTGCATATTTGAAAGAGCATATTTAAAACACTTAAAGGTTAACTGCTGAAAAGTTTTAAAAAGGAGTTTGTTAAAACTGGGGATAAAAGTATTTCAAAGTTAAAGAAAACTACTTGTGAAAAACACTTGACAAATCCGCTGCAAGTTAGTTATTTTAAAACTCTGATTTTGATAAATTCAGCTGAGTGAAATCAGAAGTGTGGTCAACTCTGCTGTTCAAAGCTTTGTGCGAGATTAGCATAGTCAACTTATGATTACTGATCAGCTTAGTCTGCTGACATAAAAGTTAGAAGATTTTAAAAGGTAAATTTTAAAGAGGTCTATTCACCCCCCCCCCCCCCCCCCTCTCTAGACCTCATCTGACCACTTGGGACCAACAACTGCATTGGTGAAGATTGGCAAATATACTTCACCAGATCTTTACGAAGTATCTGAGTCGAGGGATACCTCATCAGACTTTTACAAAGTAACCTCCTCGGTCGAAAAAAATACCCTGACACAGAGGATACCTTCATTTTAATGAACTAACCAGCTTTCCTTTATCGTAAATGGATCTAGTTCAAACATATTTCCGCCATAATCAGGATACCATAAGTACCACAGTGGGTTTGTATATCTTTCTGATGATGACATAATACTTCTTTGTATTTTAGTTCTTAGTATAATGGAATTATTTATAGAGGGAGGAATTTATTATTTAACGGGTGGCATACGAAACGTCCTATACCTACGGTTACGGCACAACTACCTAGGTGACTTTTCCTCTCCCGAGAAATTAGACAACATTTATTATGGTATTCAGATCGGAACGAGGAATTATTCTCCACGAAAACGATCGACAGAACATGAAGCTCTATTCATACAAAAATCTTATCATATTTACATTACAAAAAAAAAAAAAAAAATCGAAGACTCTCAGCAAGATCTTCTTTCTCTTTTGAGAGCTATTCATTAGCCGCTCGAAGACTCTCAACTTCGATCATCAGCAATCGATGAGCTGCAGCAATAGTGTCCAATCTTTCATGGGAATGATGTTCAGAAAAATAAGCTTCATCATTTTGTATTCTGAGCTGAACAGCTTCATGCTTAACCTATAAACAGATTGTCGAATATCAGAACAAAAAACTAAAAGAATTAGAAGACAAGGTATTTCTGATTAAGCAAAAATTTGTTGGGAATGCCCCGGTTGTCAAAACAACGAGAGTGTGGAATTTAAAATTTTTCCGAGGCACCCCAGCAGACCCAAGATATATTTTCCACCTTATGTATGCGAAAAGTTGAATCAAACAATCTACAATAGATAAAAGATGGAGATATGCGATTTACCTCACTGCAGGCAAGGTGGTGGCAATCTCCGGCTTTTTGCTGATTCACAACGAGTGATCAAATTGTCTCACATCCAGAGTGTATCCACACCAATTGGATTGTAGCAACACCTTCTATTCACAGGCTACGAACTAGAGATAGAAGGCTGTCAATGGAGGAAGAAACAGGTCTAGATTCAGATCTAGATCAAGCTATGGAAGACAGAGAGAGGGGGGGCGACACTGTGCAAGGGGGCGGCTAGGGTGTAGGGGCGGCTAGGGTTTTGTGTGCAAGAGTGAATTATTCAAGTGTATGGAAGAGTTGTGAGGAGATATCTATTTATAAGAGAAGAAACCTTCTCTTTGTAGATATCTCTTAAAGATCTTTTCCTTATCTTATAAGGAAATAAGATATACACATATATCTTCTTAGATCCTCCTTGTCATACAAGAAAACAAACTCTCCCTTCTTATCCTTAGCCATAAATCGCCCCACCCCTATCTTGCAAGACTTCTTCTGGGCTTTTAATTAAAAGGCCCATGTCTTGCAACTTAATTTAATTAACCATTAATTAAATCAGCCCAATTAATCTAATTAATTATTATCTCTCAATTAATTAACACTTTAATTAATATTTAATTAATTAGACCATCTAATTAATTATCCTTCCAATTGAATTAACACTTTAATTCATTTAATTGATTTAACTCCCTTAAATCAAATATTTCCTTCTTTGACTGTCACTGTTCAATTGTATTGTGTGTGACCCTCTAGGTTCACCATCAATTGGCAGCAGGCCTACGAACCCTTCGTGATTTAATTTATGAGCAATTAAATGCTCCGATCAATTAAACCCTTTTAATGACCACTCCAGAATTAATCTCCCTTATTAATTCAGGAGTACCCACACTTCATGGTCGATGTCTAGCCACAAGCCCATGAAGCCCAACTCCAGGTGAATTGATATTTGTGAACCTCACCTCTTATAATTGCCATGTACATACGGTCCTTCTATCGACTTAATTTCCCGATTGAGACCTAGGGTGTGTGAATTGATCGGCACCTCTAATTATCTCAATAACTATACTTTCTAATTCGGGATAATAATCCAGTGTGACTGCTAAATTTGGAAACCCCTTTCCAAATCCGTCACCGACCATGATCACGGGTTTCTCGGATCTATTATCTAAGAATCGTATAGGAAATTCTCTCATCCATTGCGACGAGTCGGTAGATTCCATCTTGGTACTAACCACTCGCGTACACAACTATAGGCACCCAACTTAGGCACATTATGGTCAGGCTACGTGACCAGTACCTAAATCTAAGTACATATACCCATGCACCGAATTCGCCCTAGCACCTCAAGTCTAAGGACTAAATCGTACACTATTATAAGTCTTGAGAAACATCCCATCACCGATATGCGTCATGCGCTTCCACAATGGGTTTCTCTGTTCGGGTCGTTCGATGCGTTCGATCCCCTATCGAACCACCTATTCATATGCACTGACATCAAATGTCTTGTTCATGAAACTCTACAAATTCACTCCATGTGAATCATGCATATTCATACAAGTCTTGGCGATTCCTTCGATACCCCGTCTCGTTCGGAATCTATGACTTGGAACGTGTTTTAAGATCACGACCTTAGAGACTGTTTCATGATTGCACTCAATACCGAAGTGAATCGTCCCATAGTCGAATGTGATCTAAGGATTTCATCCAATCGCTTAAATGTATTCGCGAGAGATGAATTTGGCCATTGTTTATTCTATACAGTTATAAATAAACGTGCGTATTATTCATAAGAATCAAAGATTGTTTATTACAGAATAGACCTAATACAAGCTAAAGTTAATTGGCTTGCTGGGCACTATCCTATCAAAAATCAAATTACCAACTCCAAATGCTTGAAGATGGATTGAACGAGCTGCAGAGAAGAATGGTTCTTCAGCTTATCAAGCTCCTTTGGCAGAATTATACCCATTCCCAAATTCCATGATACCCCGTCGGGCTCGAAAGATGCAGGAACGCTTGCATTAAGGGATACCCCTCCAGATCGAGCCACTGTAAAATCGATTATTTCTTCGACTTGTGATCGTAAGGGACAGTCATCTAAGAGAGAAGTATCGTCCATTGGATTCTCGGAACTTGACTTGCTGGGACCAGGTACAGTCTTGGTCATTTCTCGAGGAATGACAGAAGATGAGAGAACTTGAGTATCTTGAGAATAAGAGACGACAATGTTTGAGGTTAGAGGGGCAAAAAGAGACTCGGGAATATCTTCCACTGGTCCGCCCTTTTGCAAATCTGACCCGACTTCAGAATGAGGAGGAATAGAGTCGACCTGTTGAGAGGGTTCTTGATCAGAAGTTTGAATTACCATGATACTGGGAACAGGATTAGTACTTGGAACAGGATTAGGAGGGTTTTCTTTTGGTTGGTCGACAGGAGATGGAGAATTAACTTGAGACTCCTCGTTCCGACAAGCTGCTAGGATGTTCGGATCGACCATCGGACTATGAATCGAAACTCGGGAAGGACCCGTAGAAGAATCATGATTTCCTTCATTTGAGAAGGAGTATTCACCTCGGACCTCGGAATTTCACGCGGAGAGGTCGATACCTGATCGGAGGGAGGCACAGATTTTTGAAGAGCCTCTCCCTCGGAAGATGGCTGGTGTGAACTTTAGGTCCTAGCTTTCTTTTTTGGGGTTTCTCATCGAGATGGGCCTCGTAAAGACCGTTTAGTAGCACCAAAGAACAGGTTGGAACTCATGATCGAAAAATCAAAAAATTTTGGTGATTATCGAACTATAGCTCCGATCAATAACAGAGAAATTTTACATTGCAAGTGGGGACGCGCGGTAAAACTTCAAAGGTTTTTACCTTTATATATAGTAAAGGAAATGACAAATATGTCCTTAACCTATGGGGCGAACAGTAAAATTTCAAATGTATACCTAAGAAGGTTATAATTTGCATACCGTGATCATCAAAACAACAAAGGATACTTCGACAAGGGCAGATCCGACACTCAAGATTATATATAGCAAATAAAGGATTTTTCACTAACTTCATTCACAAAAAGTTACGTATTCTACTAGATAGATTAACAAAATATTACAAAGATTAAAGAAGAAAACTGATAAGACCCTAAACATGGACTAAGATGGGGGAGTGACTTCTTCTGAGGACGACCCTTCATTGTCTTCAGCTTCTCTTTCGTCCGCTTGATCTTCGTCGATACCCTGGGCTAACTCTAAGTCAGGAGCAGGCACAAGCAATGGAGTTCCAAACTCATCCACTAAATGGGCTAAAGGATGATTGCTATACTCGATGGAAGGCAAGGATTCTGGAGGGTATTCTCGCAGCCTTCGATCTCTTCCGATCTCCATAACCTTGCGATACTCCTCTCGCTTATCAGGAATCTGCCCAGATTCAATCAATTGATCGACCCCCTTGTAAAACGAGCTCAACAAAAGATCTCCTATATTCTGATGAATTATTGCCGTATGAAGAGGAGAATCAAGAAACTCCCTGACAACGGATTTGACGCCAGGAGTATGAACCTCATCTATAACCTTATCCAGGTTGGCATCGTCTTCCTTAGCCGCTAGTTGGGATCGGAGTAGGAGAATTTCCGACTCTAATTTACTGATCGAGGTGGCATGTGAAACGCGTTGGTCATCCAATTCTCGATTCAGTTGATCGACCTGTGCCTGGTATCGACTAGCATCCATCATCGTGCTGATAATGTGAGGATTATCAGTCTCCAGATTGGGATTGGTGATAGGATCGGGCTGAGTCTCAGCTAGAATACGAGAACTTTCGACTTGAGCAAGTTTGTCTTCGAGCTCTTTGATTCTGGCAGTTAGAATGTTGTTGGTCTCTTCCACAAACTTGCACTGTTCCCTATGTAATGTCGTATCATACATAGCGGTTACCAATGCATTCCCAGTCTGCAACAAGAGTATGTCATCTAAATGAGGAATGAAGTAAAGAAGTCAAAATATGATGAGAGCAAATGAAATAACAATGTATTACCACTGCATGGGCATGAGCTGCTCTTGCCAGTGTTCAAGAGGTTTCCTCTCATAATTCCGCTGCACATCCTTGACAAAAGTCGAAGACAGAAGAAGTCGAATTGACTTGTCGATGATGTTTTCCTTATCATCTGTCATCAATGAGTCCTTTTCAGAGTATCCGGCCGTCCGTTTTCCCTGAAGATGGCTCTCGATCATGTCTACCAAAGAAGCCTTATGGCTTGTATCCCCAACATGAGTAAAGAACTCACCTTCTCTGTCATAAAAATGCCTCTTTCTTTTTGCCTCAGGACCGGCAAGGTTACGTTCAGGCCAAGTCTTACAGCCCAGAATACCAAATTTATCCCTAATATATTTGGGAGGATAACCCCGTCCTGGGCGAGAGCTCGACGAGGGTATTTCCTCAGAAGTTTGATCAATCAGGGGAGGAGCTAGACGAATAGGATCTGCACTCTCGAAAGATTCTTCTTCAATGTCTTCCAGATCCTGGTGTTGATCTCTCCTCCTTTTTCTGGATTGTCTCTGCTCTATAGGAACTTTTCTCGTTGACTTCTTCGAGTTAGAAAGAACAGTCTTTCCAACCATTGTATAGCGGCATTTCTCGACCATGGAAGCTACAGTATAAGGTCACCAAGATTAGAAGAGGACAAAATTGAGTGATCCTTCTTTATGATAAAATAATAAAACCTTACTTAGGGGACGATCGTCTGTTGGAATGGGAAAATCTAGAGAGCTTAATCCAGCTTTCCGAAGGAAGATCTCTCCGACCAAGTAAGCCGACTGATATTTGTCCGATCTCATCCCCTCCACCATGTCTGAAGAAAAATGGTCATCTGGAGCCATTTCGCCGATCACTTTCCGACCGCCATACACCCAGGATTGGTTGTAACCCCAATCGTAAGTAAATTCTTCAGTTTCTCCATTCTCAAGTACCCGAAGGGTCGGAGCCTTAACGAAAAAGAAATTCGACTTCCATTCCATACTGTTACTTGAAATGGCATTTTCTAGAACAACAAATCCAGGTCTTTGGCTAACATAATAATAGCCTCGGTTGGAGGAGGTCGATATGGAAAGTCGAAAAAATGAAGGAAGTTACGAAACGAGGGTTGCAGACCTCTCGCGACCATCAAGACAGAAAAAGCCATTATGAAGGCTATGGCATTTGGTACGAGTTGGGTTAAAGAGACAAAGAAAGTCTCTAGAAGCTGACGAAGGATCGAAGAGAGGGGAAAGCGTAATCCGTGCTCGAAATGCGAAGTATAAAAAGCTCGACAGTTTGGGAGAGGTGTATTGACTCTCTCCTCAGCGGAAGGAATAATTATTTCAAAATTCGAGGGAAAATAACGACCATATTCCCTCTTCAAGGCTGGTAAATGCTCCTCCTTCAGTCGAGAAGGAAAGAACTCAATGGGGGAAAAAATTTGAGGTTGAGCAGTTTTGGATTTCTTAGATGCTCTGGAAAACCATTTCCTCCTCAGGAACGATCTCAACCACCAGACTATCAACTCCCTTCTCTTTGTAATCTCTAACTTCCTCGGCCTGAACGCCATCTCCTATTTCCTCATCATAAGAAAGAGCTTCTTGGTTGATGATATTTGGGATTCTGCAAAGTCGAGGCCATTATTTCTAGAGATGGTATGTTTGACGGAATGAATAAATTGCAAGATTATCGACTCAAACTTTTACTGCTGAAAGATCTAAATATTTGGGGTAAAAAGTAAAAAAGATCCCGCTTATTTCGGCTATATATACGGATAGGAAAAGACGGTTCAACCCTTCGCGTCTTTTCAGTTTCCCGCCAGTAAAGTCATGAGAAGACTCTGTAGATGTCTGACACACGTTACCAAGCAACGTGTCTTTACCTAAAAGGTTCATAGTAATGTGCACTCTTTTGTCCTTGCTCGGTTTTTATCCCATAAAGGGTTTGTCCGAACTAGGTTTTTAATGAGGCATATCTCATGAACCACTGAAGGTTGGTAATACAACTTTATCTACTTCTACGAGCTCCAGCTACGATTACGCTCTAGAAGTGAGGGAGTACTGATGAGGGCTATTTTACACCTATAGTTGTATAGTACTTTTCGAGCTAGTTCAGAATCGATCCGACCTGAGAAGTCAGAATGAGTCTCCTCGAAGGTTCCATGGTCAGCTCGATCTACTATTCTGCATCTAGTCGACCCGAGGATCGGTCCCAAAGGCTTATTGGGCCATGCAGGACTCCTAGGCCATGCAAGATTCCTAGGCCTAGAAGGATTCCTAGATACGTTAGGATTAGGTATTCAGTATAAATAGTGAATACATGGTTGTAATACAGATCCATAATTTTAATCTATCTATAATACTACAATTGTTCTCCTCTTTTATACCTGTTTTACGTGATTACGATATTTCATACTGTTCTTGAATTGCACCATCCTGAGTAATTTAACCAAACCCCTAAAATATAAAGTTGTTCTCTTAATAATTTACTGAGATTAAACCTAAGACGAAATCAGGTTAAATCAAGCCTATGCCTTATGCACTTCCGAGATGAGTCTCAAAAGAGGAACGAATCACCTATAGTGTATGGGAATCTCTATGATCGTTGCCTCATATAAACATCAAGATTGAACGAGCTAAAGAAGCGACATAGGAGTATGTCTGAAGCTTCTAAAACAAACTTCTACCTCAAACCTTGTTTTGAGGAGCAGTTTCAAACCGTTTGATTCGATACTTCTAAGGAGTTGTTTATATTCGAGAATAAGCAAAGGAACTGATGTCAAGGATCACTGTCATTGTCTTATCAATCTGGTTGAAAACTGGATTGATTAAACGTAGGCCTGCAAGTGATCTTAACATTGACCTCCTCCTAAATTCTCCTCCCCGCTCATTCAACAATTCGTCAAAAAACTTTGAACTTATTTGATAAGTTGATCACATTTTATGAATTAATCAAAGTATTGGTAAATGGCAAATAGGAACCTTTTAAAAGGTATACCTGCCATGATCACTCACACTTTGAGGACTGCAAAGTCGAAGAAGAGTAAAAAGAGGAAGAAATAGTTCTCTTCTAAAGCGACCATAAAGGTAGTCGAAAGAACACAAGAAGACTAAGAGTCGAATTATCTCACTGCACCTAAGAAAGGCACTGATAAGTTTAATTGATTAGAAGGTTCAATTAATTAAACAATGTTTTAATTAAAGAGTTAAATCCACATATATGGCATGCAAGGTTATATCACATTTCCATAGGAAGGATTCAAGAGTTGGTGTCATCGAAGCTTGTTGAAATATAGGGCTTAGATGAACTATCAACTTGCGAATCATGTATGAGAGAAAATATGACAAAGCTACCGTTTGTTGGGCATCCGGAGAGTATCAAACCAAAACTATGGATTTGATCCATACGAATAAATGTGGACCACTAAGTGTTAGTGCGTGAGGAGATTACTCGTACCTCGTAACTTTTATTGACGACTTTAGTCGTTAGTGATATTTGTATCTTATGAAGTACAAATCCGAAACCTTTTGAAGAGTTCAAAGAATTTTGAAATGAAGTAGAGAATAAACGAGGGCATAGTATTAAGGCCATTCGATCTGATCGAGATGGCAAATACTTAAGCTAAGAATTCCTCGATTATCTTACTGAGAATGGGATTCTCATACAACGAACTCCTCCTAAGACGCCTCAACTGATTGGAGTGTCTGAGAGAAGGAATAGAACCTTGTTGGACATTATTCGATCCATGATGAGTTATATTATGCTTCCTTATGCATTCTAGGAGTTGACCCTCCTGACTGCATCAAAAATACTGAACGTAGTACCTTCATAGTCCGTGCTACAATGACATACCAAGAATGGTATGGCAAAGCACCGCTATACTCTTACTTATGAGTATGGGGATCTCTTCCCTATGTTTGGAACAAGAAAGGAGATAAATTGGATTGTAGATCCAGTTTGTGTAAATTTGTGGGGTATCCAAAGAAATCCATTGGATACCTGTTCTACAATCCTTAAAAACAAACGGTGTTTGTTTCAAGGAATACCTATTTCTTAGAGGATGACTTCCTCATGAATAGAAACGGGACTCTTGTAGAACTTGATGAGGTCCAAGAAGTTGAACCCATCCCCACAAATAGTAGGAGCAAATCCAGAAACTACTGAACCGTCAAGTACACTAGTGCTTCGTAGATCTGATCAAGTTCGTAAGGAACCTGAAAGATATGGTTTCACCATATACGAAGAAGCTACATTGGATGTAGATGTGCATACATGGCAAGAGGCCATGCAATCCAAAATGGATTTCATGCATTCCAACAAGGTAGGAACCTTGGTCGATCCACCTGAGGGAATTATCCCTGCATGTTGTAAATGGATCTTCAAGCTAGGAATGAATGAAGAGGTGTTAACCTCTAAGACTCGCCTAATGACGAAAGGTTATTCACAAAGGCCTGAAACAGACTTTGATGAAACATTTTCCCCAATAGCAATGTCTAAATCCATTCGGATTCACATTCGTTTGATGAGACAGTCAAGGCTTTTGGCTTCATCAAAACGAATATGAACCTTGTGTGTACAAGAAGTTTAGTGGGAGCTCTTTGGAGTTCATTATTTTACATGTCGATGACATTCTGCTTATCGGGGATGATAACAGAATGTTAGCGCTGACGAAAGCATGGTTATCCATGCAATTCTCCATGAAAGATTTGGGAGAGGCATATTACTTATTGGGATGCGTATCTATAGAGATAGATCGAAGAAGATGTTGGGACTCTCTCAATCTAAGTACATAGAAACAATACTGAAAATATCCAGTATGGAGAATCCAAGAGAGGATTGCTTCCAATGAGACACTGTATATCTCCTTCCAAATCAATGTACCCTACATCGAATGAGGATAAAAATGAGAATGTTTCAAATACCTTATGTTTCGACACTAGGTAGCACATTGTATGCTATACCATGTACTAGACCAGACGTAGAACATACTCTAAAGTGTCACGAGCAGTTACCAGTCAAACTCCGGTGAAGAGCACTGGACCGCCGTAAAAGATATCCTTAAGTTCTTACGAAGGACCAAGTATTTGCTCTTGGTCTACGGTGGTAGTGGAGAATTAAAACTCGAAGGATTTACTGATTCGAGTTTCCAGTCTGATGTGGATGAATATAGATCTAATTATAAATACATACTTTGCCACAATGGGGGCAGCGGTAAGTTGGAAAGGTCCCAAGCAAAGCACCGTTGCCATCTTAACCACTGAAGCAGAACATCGCATCATCGAATACAGTGAAAGAAAGTGTTTGGATGAAAAACTTCATCCAAGAGTTGGATGTAGTGCCTAGCATTGCGAAGCTCGTGGTTATCTAATGTGATAACGATGGAGCTATTGCTAAAGCAAAGGAATCGATATCTCACCAGAAATCTAAACAAAATGAGAGAAAAGTACCATTTGATTAGAGAAATCATTGGTAGAGGAGACGTACATAATGGATACGTCGACTCAGAAGAAAACCTAGCATATCCACTAGCAAAGTCAGTGTCACGAAAGATGTTCGAAGAACATCTTTGGAAGTTAGGTCTTAGAAGCGTTTGTGATTGGCTTTAGGGAAAGTGGGAGATTGAAAGGATAATACCCTACAAGCCAATATATTTAGCTTGTATTAGGACTATCATAAACTTTCTCTAGTATAAATGAATTAATTCGTTCGTTTGTTTATAGTATGTAAATCAAACAAAGGCCAACTTCATCTCTCGCGAATCACTTAAGCGATTGGATGAAATCCTTAGATCACAATAGACTATGGGACGATTCACTTCAGTATGAGTGCAATCATGAAACCGTCTCTAAGGTCGTGATCTTAAAAGACGTTCCAAGTCATAGATTCCGAACGAGACGGGGTATCGAAGGAATCACAATGACTTGTACGAACATGCAGGATTCACATGGAGTGAATTTGTAGCGTTTCATGAGCAAGGCATTTGATGCTAGTGCATATGAGTAGGTGGTTCGACAGGGGATCGAACGCATCGAACGACCCGAACAGAGAAATCCATTGTGGAAGTGCATGTCGCATATTGGTGATGGGATGTTTCTCAAGACTTATAATAGTGTACGATTTAGTCCTTAGACTTGAGATGCTAGGGCGAATTCGGTGCACGGATGTACGTACTTTGACTTAGGTGCCGATCACATAGCCTGATCATTGTGTGCCTACTTTGGGTACGTATAGTCGTGTACGCGGGTGGTTAGTGTCAATATGAGATCTACCGGCTCAACGTAATGTGTTGAGAGAATTTCCTATACGTTCGTAGATATTAGATTCCGAGAAACTCGCGGCAACGGTTGGTGATGAATTTGGAAATGGGTTTCCAAATTTACCAGTCACACTGGAATTATTATCCGTAATTAGAAAGTATAGTAATCGAGATAATTAGAGTTGCCGATCAATTCACACACCCTAGGTCTTGATCGGAAAATTAGTCGATAGAGGGATTGTATGTACATGGTACTTATAAGAGGTGAGGTTCACTGAGATCAATTCACCTGAAGTTTGGCCTCATGGGCTTGTGGCTATACATCGACCATGAGGTGCGGGTACTCATGAATTAATTGTAAGATTAATTCTTGAGTGGTTTATTGGAGGTATTCAATTAATCGGAGCAATTAATAAGCTCGCAAATTAAGTAATGAAAGTCATGGGCCCGCGGCCAATTGATGGTGAACCTAGAGGGTCACACACAATGCAATTGGACTGCAACAAATCATATAAGGAAAGTTTGATTTAAAGAGTTAAATCAAAACTGGAGAATTAAAGTGTTAATTCTTAAAGGAGAAAAATATTAATTAGAAGTAGTCTAATTAATTAATAGAGAAGGATTAATTAATTAATTGGATTAATAAGTTAAATGGGCTGAATTAATTAAATTAATTAAAGAGTCTTATTAATTAAAGAGTTTAATTAATTAAAGGAGACCTAGTTAGTTAAGGAAGTAAAGATAGAATGAGATTCTACTTTCCTAACAAGATAAGTACAAATCTAGGTAAAGACTCTTAGTATATACGGAGTATAAGACTCCACAAAAAACACTAGCCTCCATACAACACAAGCCACGAAATTCCTACATAGGAATTAGCGCCGCACTCTCTCCTACAGAGATTGGTTCGGCCGAACCCTATGAAATCGCACAGGGTTGTGCGATTTTCTCCTTCTTCCTGTCTGATTGCTTTTGGATCCTAGTTATGAGCCTCTGGATTCAAAGGAGTTGCTTCAATCCAATTGGTGTGGATACCACTAGAGGCACAACACATGGGGTGCTTCTCCGAAAAAGTCCTGCAGATCTGAAAGAAGACCGGAGAAAAACCACCACCGTTCATGTGGTGAGGTAAATTCGTTAAAAACCCTTATGGATGTTTTAATTAGTATGAAACCCTTTTCATATGATTAGATGAATAAAGATCTTGTTTAAGTCACTTAAAATTTTTAAAATTCCGCTGCTTCAACGTTCTGACGTTACCAGTAACCCAACATCCTGCTTATTTGAAAGAACGGACAATTTTAGCTCCAAAAAATTGTGATGTGGATGAAATCAATTCTATAATGCTAGCAATGCTTCCAGGTGAATCTCGACAATTTTGTAGTATGGACAAACTTTGCCCAAGTGAATTCACCAACTATAAGCAAACTATGCACCCTACAGAGTTACCAATAAAGATATCTAGGATTCCTAATCACTGTATAGAGTTGAAGGAAGGCGCTCCTATAACGCTTTTAAAAGATATTAATCAAGCTTTGGGGTTGTACAACGGAACTAGACTTACAGTTTTAAAAATGGGTGAAAAAGTAATTTAAGCACGTGTAATCACAGGATCTCATTTCGGCGAAGTCGTATTAATTCCGTGCATCACTTTCTCGATATCCAGGTCTGAAACATTTATTCCAATGAAAAGAAGGCAGTTCCCAATAAAATTAGCATTTGCAATGACTATTAACAAGAGTCAAGGACAAACACTTGAGAGAGTTTGGTTGTACCTGCCAAATCCTGTATTCTCTCATGGACAACTGTATGTGGCATTATCACGAGTCAGAAATCCCTCGGGATTAAAAATACTGATCTGCAACACAGTAGGAATGCCAAATAATTTTACGAAAAATATAGTATATCCTGAAGTACTTGTTGCACTTGGTGATTAAATGTTTCCACTGTTAACCCTTAGTTTTATTCTACATTGAGGTTAGTGTTGCAATAGCAATGATGGTCGAAATCACAAATCATTCTCTTTACTTATTTCATATGTGAATATTATTTGTTTCTATAATTTGTAATTTATCAATTTATATATAGCACAATGTATCTGATACAAGATAAATATTTTTTCTATAGCAGGAAAGGCAGATTTAGTATATACACCTCTACATTTGTTGAATCCACACATTCAATATCATGGTTCGTTTGATAAGAATTGTATGTGTGTGCGGTCATCTCTACAGGGCGAAATCATTCAAAATGGTGTTTGTTGATGAAGAAGTAATATATAATACATAAAAAATAAAATAATTTAATTTATATATGTTTTACCTATGAATTTAATAACTTAATTTTTTTCCAAAAATTCTTCATTCAAGGTGTGGTCTATGATACCGACGTGGCACGCTTCAGTGACCAATTGATTGAAGGAAACATTTATTTTGTTCGTGATGCACATATGATTGTAGCAGATAGAAAATTTAAATTTGTGCCTCACCACTATCAAATATTGTTTGGACATGAGTCAAGGGTCGAAAAGTTATTGCAAAATAATCATAAGTTCTTATGAGATTTGAACTCCATCGTGGATTTGAAAGACATAGGAAACCATGTTAATATTGAAGATAAATTGATTGGTAAGTCAATGACTCACTTCCATGCGTAAAACTTCATTAATTATAAGTCACTATATTGATTGCTACATCTCTGCAGATACTACTGGATTGGTTGTGTGTGTTACCAATTGTTATACAACATGTGAAGGTATCACAACACGAGAACTTCTCTTAATTGATACCACGTAAGTTAACTATACCATTTATTATAAGAATCTTTTTATATGAATATATTTTCTAACTTTTTTTTTTACGTATAGCATGACAGTTGTTCGTATGGTCTTATGTGTTTCCACTGAAGAAGGGAAGACGTTATTCAGTATGCTTAATCGGGACAACATAATATTTGCATGTGGTGTTATTGTGAGAGATGTTGAAGGTAGACTACTTATATTTGTGAAAAACACAATGTGATTTTTATTTTCTAAATTTTTACCTTTCACGCAGGTACACCATCCATATACACACATCGGTTTTCAAAATTTTACTTCAATACCAACACAACTTCCACTGATGATTTAAAGAATTGGTATATATAAACTATGTATAATTTATCTAATTTGCATGTACTTATTATGTTGTAGAGTTAATAATAATTTAAATTATTCGTAAATTTGGACATCACGGTGGTGTGAGTGTCTTCCTTTCAATTTTCGTTGTACTCGTAGTTCAGTGTCATTGTTTTGACATTTTTCAAATTCAGGTTAAATTTTTCCGCATCATTGCACGTATTCAAAGTATTGATGTTGATAAGATGTGGGATGCACATTGTGTTAATTGTAGAGGTTTCTGCAAATCTTTGCTTGACAAAGTCATTTGTCTTAAGTGTGAAGATGTAGTGGATGCTATTTTCAGGTATTCATTCATTCATTCGATACATACTTAATTTTATCTTTTTATTTCTAAGTTGACACAAATGTATTTTTTTTTAGATTTTCGGGTTCGTCTTACAGTTGCAGATGGCAGTGGAACTATGAAGTTAGTGTTATATGATGACCAAGCAAAATATATATTTAGCAAGGAAGTTGCAAATCTAAAAAAGCTACAAGAACAGGTATAAATGTAATTTCGGTTTTTTTTATAGATTTAACATTAAACATAATGCAACTTTGACTAAAATAATGTATTACTCAGCAAAATGGTAACAAAATGTTAAGGGAGCACGTCTTTTCATTTCTACAACGTGCATTTACTTTTATCATTCCGGTGCCGCCGAGGTTTGCGAGGCCACATTCTTGGGCGGTTAAATTTGTTTTGACTGTAGACTGGTCCGAAGAATGATCATATCTTCGAAAGAGACGGTCGATTTTAGGTTAAAACAAGTAAGTCACAATTCATTACCTTAAATCCTAAATATGCATGAATAACTCAATTGAGATATTATTGACTTCTCTCTTGCTCATTATGCAAGTATCAATTCCACATCGATGGTGTACAAATAACCCCAACTAAATTATATTTGTTATATAGATGTCTAGAGTAATATATTTGTAAAGATTATAACTCCTTCCTCTATCAAACTCTAAGGATATTTAACATCTAGGTTTTTGGTTTTTTTTTATTTGTAAATAAATATTGTCATTTTACATGTTGGTTTTATTCGTTTTAACCATTACGTACGTTACACAATTTTAACATATTATGCAATGTAATTGACAAATTATATTTAGTAAGAGTCCGTGCATAGCAAGAAGCTTATACTAGTTGTAATTATAAAACAAAAAAAGGTCATGTATGTTGTTCCAAATAAAACACGATATTCAAATACTGAGAGCCAATGGAGTTAGTGTAATTAAATTAGCAGTTAAGAATTTTGAATTGATTTTTAGTTCTTCAAATCCATGTATGTTGTTCCAAAAAAATCTTGGTATTTTAATTCATTCGATTCTTAAGGTTCTACAATTTTCTTAATTTTTATAGCACAAAAATTGCATAGCATCATTGAATTACACTTACGAGCAATTGAAAATGGTTATTACAATTTGGGATCTATGATTTTGAAATGTCGGAGTAATTCCGATAGGATGCAGCAATGGCGTGATAATAAATTTCCTTTTTTTCTCTACACTAATTGTTGGTACAAAGAATCTTAATATCCTATCTCTCTCTAATTCATAGATCCACTTATACAATTATTTATAAATCGATTTTCTCATCTAGTGATTTGGCATAATAATCTCTAGTAATATTCTTAGCAGATTTGTAGATGTATGGGCGGATATAATGGAGTTAGTTGAAAGTTAAAGACATGAAGATGGGAAAATAATCTAGTGGGTGCAATACAATTTAATTTGTCATGTGGCAGTTAATTATGAATGGTACAAAAATGTGGTACACCATTGTGGTATAGAGGATCCCCAACCATCTATGTTGCACGGATACGAATACGGCGATACGAACGGATATGATATGATTGTTGGAGTTTTACCCAATCGGATCCGAACGATTCGACCCAATGAGTAAACAGGATCGAACTAATTCGACCCAATTGCGGAATTTGGTGGGTTTTATGTTTCCAGTATATTTCAAAAATAACTTACATAAATACGAGGATCCCATAAACGATAATTATTTTAATTATGCATAAGAAAGAAATAGAAAACTTACAGAAAGCTTCCCGTCCTTCGTTCTTTTGGTTGAACTTTTGGCTTCATGCTTTTCTTGAATTTGATGAACAAACGTCTTTGATCTTTTTCACCATTGATATCAACCACGTTCTCCTTCTATTAGGTGTGTGGGCACCAACTTAAGAGAATCGAACTTTTCATAAACGTTGTAGAGATCAAAACAAGAGGTGGCTTTTGTATGTTTAGGGTTGAAGAACTTTTTATTCTTTTGAGTGTAATCTTAATGATTTCATAAATCAATCATTATCTCTCATAAGATCTATATCTCATATGTATATTTATAGATATGGGAGGAGTTAAACTCCTACCATAACTCACTCAAAGTTTCCTACTAGGAAAAGAACTCTTCCTTCTCTTACCTTAAGAGAGTTATTAATTAAATACAACTCTTGTAAGTAATTAAAACATACGTAAATAAATTTATATATATAATTTCGAAAATTACATATAAAAATATATAATTTTTCCTTTTATTTATTATATAAATATATCATATATATTTACATAGTAAATAATGAATTTCTACAATTAGAAATATCATAAATGCCAATGTTTCCTTTTTCTTGAATCTAGTATTCAATTTCCATTAGATTCAATTCAATAATTAAATCTAATGTAACTAATCATGATTTTTTCTAATTAACTAATTCTAAATTAGTTAATTAAATACCATCTAATTAGTTCGGAGGTTCTATTTTGGGAAACTATTTTCAAAATGCAACGTGAATGAATTCGTTCTAATTTCTTAAGTTCAAATGTAGATTAACAGGAGCCGTGGTTGAGGACCTATGGACATGTAACTTCAAGCTCCAATAAATTGAATAATTTATCAAACTCTTTAATATAATTAATTTGATCTATTAATTCCAAGTGACTCCACTAATGACTTGGAATTGCACTCTTGTCATTACAATATATTTTACTCAAAAGATCAAGATAGTCCATTGATATAATCACTATAATGCAATTTGATCCTCCAATAATTGATTCGTAATTAGAGCTAGGCATAATTACCGTTTTGCCCCCGCTAATTACTTCTTTATCCTTAAGTTCCATTAGTTCACTAGTAAACAGTTTGATTTATGAACTTATTCATAAATCAGAGCGCTCTACTGTTCAGTTCCAGAACTAACACTTAAGGGAATCAATATTCCAGCTTCTCGCAAGAAGGGTTGGATTCCATATATGTAAAACACATTCCCAGCCATTTATCTCAACGGATCTTCAAGACATAAGTTTTAGGCTCGACATGGTTACGGGCCATTACATATGAGTCAAAAGAACTCGTTAACATAAACAGGAGTTTATGCCTACTCAGGATTTAGATCGATTCGCATATGATCATCAGTTGACATGTTCTAGAACCATAATATCAACGGTATCTTATTTATGATTCTAGATCATGTCTGGTCCAGTCCTATGTAATCGAATTACACAAAGTACCTCCATCTTCGATGTCTCTACATCAGTAATTCGGATCAAAATTACTACATTGTAAATGTTTCGTGGACCGTACTAGTAGTGTTTAGTTAAAGATCCCAACTTTAACTCACTACGGACTTTTTAGTCTATTAGCTATAGCTTAAATCCTCCAGTATAATATATATACTTAAGTCATAGTCTCTTTAATAGACTTGGAATTTTCTGATGTTTATATTATGCATTAAATGCATAATCGAAATGATTATATGAAAAATTAATTTCAAATTTATTTATTTTTTTCAATTAAAGAATGTCAAATACATGCTTTAAGAGCATCATGCCTAACAATATATTTCAATTAAAGAATGTCAAATACGGCGATACGAATTTTTAAAATTTATAGAATACGATACGATAAAAATACGTGTGTGTATATTTAAAAATATATTATAATAAGAAATCATTGTTTTAAAAATATATAATAAAAATTATGTAATATATATTTAGTTTACTTTTTATTCCATTTTAAAATGAACAATTCTATCTCCCTCTTATATAAGTGTTCAAATAAAACCATAGTATTAATATCATATGCAAAGTTTTTGACCTTTTACTGAATTTTAAGGGTTTTATGTAAATCACTTTGATAATATACATAATCTAGAAATTATTTGTAGAAATACATGCTCTTAAGTATTATGGGTGTTTCCGATACGCCTTCCTGTATATCCGATACAGTATCATTTTTATTTTTTATTTTCTTATTATTGAAAACGTCACGGTGGAATATTTCACAGTTATCGTTCGAATACATGAATATCCGAATATCCAATACACATATGATACTGCACGGTATATAATTTCGAAGTATTCGTGCAACCTAGCCAACCATTGTAATGTTAGCGGAAATGGGCCTTATCTTCAAACACTTTAGTGTCGGTATGATTGTTGGGAACTTCCAATGCTTTATGGGAAGCATTGAATCCACTGACAATAATGACCGCCCATGTCCTGAGTCTCATCATTGGCATAAAGTTTTGTACATGACATTCCCACTTTTTAACTATTTGTCCCTTTCCATTTCTATATTTCAAAAAAAAAAAAATACTCCATGTTTTAAATTAATTGATATATTTGTTAAATTTCTATGAATCAAATTAATAGAATATTTGATTGTTCAATGTAATTTTTTTTAATTTTGTCATTATTAGAAAGTTCAAGAGTCATCAATGAAAAAATAAAAAAAGATAGAAGAAAATGTATGAAGTAGTTCATGATAAAAGTGAAAGCAATGATTAAAGAGGATATTTTTTATATGTTTACCATAGAAAGTGATTCATTATGAGATTTTTAATTTGTATGAAAACAAGAAATATGTTAATTAATTTAAACCAAAGGAGTATAAATTTGAACTTTGAAGAGAAAAGATAAAAATAGAAACTCTACGGGCGACAAGCCTACAACTAATGTTACTGAAAAGATATAAGACATAAATAAAAGAAAAATCATATTCTTATTGAATATTAGTATATGACTTTTGTTCCAAGAATTTTGGATTTTTTTTGGTACTAGTATTATATAAATATCTCAATTATTGAGCCAATTCTGATAAGTAATCAAATTAGTCCTCGTATTTTTCACGCTAAATTGTCAGTTACACTTTAGACATAATATAAAACAACGGATTATCCATAATTTATGGTCTATGATTAATCTACAACGGATTATCCATAATTTATGGTCTATGATTAATCTACGACTGAAGAGTAAAAAGAAGTCTATGGCGTGACATTTGATTGATCATTTGATTCACTTGATTTACAACTCTTCTTGTTACTACCGCAACAATCGATTGATTATTTTTAGCAATGAATTTGGTCAAATTAAGCTGAATTAGAAACAAAACGAATGATCGATCTTTGTGGATTTTTTATTTACATAGAAAAGAAAATTGTTGAGAATTTGGTACTGATTCTATCATAGATGAACTTTTTGATATGAGAAAAAGTCGGGTACAACTTCGATAATTTTTTGATTAAATTACTTTTGGCATTTTAAATACAATGTAGTTTTAACTGGTAATATATTCTTATGCAAATAAAATATATTGAATATCAGTTTCAACTAATTCTTGTGATGGTTAAACTCGACTATTTCAACTAATTCTTCCGATGGTTAAACTCTGCCCTCACTACCATTCGTTTTTGGATCCGTCCCTGCTAGTAGAGTACCTTTCTAAATAAAATTAATTTTTTTTTAAATTGTCAAGTTGATAGACAATTTGTTCTAAAACATAGACAGATATTCTACATAGGAAGTATGTTATTACATTAGTTACTCCAAATGATGTATTTGATATTGGTCCAGTAGTAACCTTCTAAATACAAATTTAAATGTATTTTTAAAATAAATAACGATTCTCAAAAAAATATAATTTAATTAACATTTCTAGTTACATGTAAATGTATAGATAATTACAAAAAAATGTATATGTATAGAAATTTTTTATTTGTTAGGTCATATCCAACCGATCCGGCAATCGGGTATGATAGGGGATTGCCGGCGGTGCTCGGTTGGAGATGAGAAAGAGCAAGAGTGCGGGCAATTTGGGCAGGGCGGGCAGGATGGCAACCAGGTGGTCAACCATTGACCGCTCGCTTGCCGACGAGCATATGCAATGGATCTCTTTTTTTTTTTTTTATAAGTTTTATGCGTAGTTAGACCGGTTTCGTTAATTTCACAACTCAAGATTACTCTTTCACCAATCTTGCTTTAATTTTGTGAGATTTAAGTTAACTTTGTGGAATTGAAAAATTAGGGTGAAAATCTCCTTAAGCTGCTACTGTATGGGAAAACACGGTGAGGAAGATGAGTAATTTTCATATTCAGCCCCCAGGTTCCATATCTGGTCAAAATCACCCACAAAATTATTAAAAATACTTAATTTAAGAAGAATAATTTGAATATTAAAAATACAACTTAATTAGAATTCTGAAAAAAGACTTACTTTAAAAAGTGAAGGGAGGTTTTGATGATTTCCAAAGTCATCAGCTAAGTGGAAGCTTAGTATAAACCTTAGAAGATATTTGACCAAGGAAGAAGTATTTCAGACTAGTCAAATATGGTCCAGAAGACTACTGATCTGTTGCTGAAGAAGGAATCAGACTGGTGAACTATCAGCCGACTCAAATCAGATTAGTTCACGTTTGGGATCAGCCGAGTACACATCAGACGAGTGACTTCGATCAGCAGAGTGAAAGTGGATCAGAAGTTAGTGCAACGGTAATAAATGCACTTGGAGTAATAAATGCTGAAGAGGAAGGGTATTTATGACAAATGATTGAAGAGAAACCTCGTATCAGCTTGGTGCATTTAATGCGGACTGACAGCAAGTACAGCAGAGTGTACAGTGTTCAGTCGCAGGTAGCCGTTTCTGCAGAAGGACCAGTACTCGAGGATTTGGACACCTGTCGATCTCTCAACGGGTAGATTTTCAAATCTCAAGTATAAATAGTTCAGTTCGTGAGTTGAGGAAGAACACACAACACTGAGACAGCGCATTTGAGAGTAAAAATCTGAAGCAGAAATTCTTCTAAGTCTCAAACTCTAGAACAGAACACTCAACAGCTGAGTCATTTGTTGACGAAGCAGAATAGAGAGAAAACAGAAAATACTTGTAATATCTGAGTGATTTTGTTAGGTTTTGTTGTGAGGAGTAGATATCAATCTTTGTAAGCGATATTACTTCAGAGGATAGGAGTTTCTTTGTGATTTCCTATTGTGAACTTGTGGCCATTTCATTTGTTGGTTGGCGCAAGCAGCGAATAGTGTAAACTGTATGTTTATAGTATAACCCAAGATCTAAGTGACTTGGAAGAGTGGACTAAAGGATTTATATCCATATAACCACTATAAAAATCCTTTGTGTTTTTACTTGCATTAATTTCTGCATACTTAAAACAGCATATTTAAAACACTTAAAGGTTAACTGTTGGAAAAGTTTTGAAGGAGTTTGTTAAAAACTGGGGATAAAACTTTTTCTAAGTTAAAGAAAACTACTTGTGAAAAATACTTGATAAATCCGCTGCAAGTTAGTTTATTTTAAACTCTGATTTTGATAAAATCAGCTGAGTGAAATCAGAAGAGTGGTCAACTCTGCTGTTCAAAGCTTTGTGCAAGATCAGCTTAGTCTGCTTACGATTCTTGATCAGCTTAGTCTGCTGAACAGAAAAGTTAGAGATTTTAAAAGGTAAATTTTTAGAGGTCTATTCACCCCCCCCCCCCCCCCCCCCCCCCTCTAGACCTCATCTGACCACTTGGGACCAACAAGTGGTATCAGAGCAGGTGGTTCATCTGAATTATCTGACTGATCAACGAGCTTGATCCTTAAGTGTTTTTCAAAGGTTTTCAAAAGTTTTCAAAAGAGCATCTTTTTGAAAAACAAAACTTTTTGAAAAATGGATTGTATCAGCCTAGTTCCCCACATAGGCGGTATGAGCTTTGAGGACTGGAAGATACGCATGGAAATTTTCCTTGCTGCTTACAACGATAATATGTACAGATGCATAACAAAAGGTCCGATAAGAATCACTAAAACAATCAAGGTTGATGGCGTAGATACTGTCGTTGACAAATATGAAGACGAGATGACAACTGATGAAATCAAGCTGAAGAATCTTGACAAAGTTGGAATCTTCATCATGACAAAGGCCCTGGACAATGAAAGGTTTGACAAAGTTAAACATTGCAAAACATCTAAAGAGATGTGGGACAAAGTCCGTGATATGAGCGAAGGAAATGAGGCCGTCAAAGAACACAATCTAAGTGTTGCCATGGAGAAGTTTGAGAACTTCAAAATGAAAACTGGAGAAACCATTGACCAGATGGATTCAAGGTTTACAAAAGTGTTGAACAATGTTCTGAAGTTGGGAAAGACGTTTACAGATAAGAAGATCACTGTTAAAGTTTTAAAAGCGCTACCACCAAAGTTCAACATGAAGATAACAGCGATGGAAGAATCAAGGGATCTGGGGAAGATCTCACTGACTGAGCTGTTTTCTGCACTCAAGGCGTACGAGTATAAAATGCCAAGGATGGGAATAGAAGAGACCTCAACTTCTGGCCCCACTGCTGCACTGGTCACTGCAGAAAGAACAAGAAGATCCGCCGGAAAGATCATAGAAGAGGACTCATCTGATGAGGACCCAGTACTGAGCAAAAAGGAGTACACTGCTGGCGATGTGGCTTTGTTATTAAACGGGTTCAAAAAGTTCTACAAGAGAAAAATGAAGAACAAATATAACAATGCTTCTACTTCTAAACCTACCTCTAATTCTCATGATATTAAGGATGATTATAAATCCAAAATGATGTGCTATAATTGCAGGAAATTGGGACACTTTATCAAAGACTGCCCATATCCTAAAGCGGAGAAATATACGGAGGAGGAAAAGAAACAAAGAAAAGAAAGAAGAGAGAAGAGATACCAAAAGAGCAAGGTGCTGTTGGCTGAAGCTGAAAAGATGGCAGCCATCTACTCATCGAACACAGAATCTGGCACTTCAAGTGATGACTCTGTTTTTGACGAAACACCTGCACTGCTGTGTCTCATGGCCAAGGAATCTGATGATTCTGACAATGAGGTAATACTCTCTGAAAGTGAGCTTGAACTGTTTAGCTCATTTGAGCAAATGATGAACAACAAAGTAGATGTTGTTAATGAGCTTGCTAAGCTTAAGGACGAGATGATTCTGCTGAAAAAGCAAAATACTAAACTGAAACTTAAGGTTGAAAGACCTGAAGAATCAGCCATGTATAAAAAGCTTTCGCATGAATGTGAATCTCTGAGAGCTGAATATGAAATGTATAAGGGACAAATCAACGAACTTGAAGCTAGAATATCTTCACATAATAAGTCGTCTGTTCCTAAGTCGTCTGTTGAGCAAATAGAGAAACCTATTGAACAGAGCACTCCCTTAGTAAAAGAAAGTTTAGAACTGAACAAAGCTGAGAAGTTTATATCTGCTGATAATAGTAATATTATTTTGTATGTTCAGACTGCTAAACCTACTTCACCTGAGATTGAGAAAAAAGAGATAAAAACTCCTAAGGCTAAGAAGGGTAAAAAGCCTGAAAATGAAAAACAGACTGATAAAACCAAACAGCAGAGTAGTCAAAAGAAGTCTGCTGATAAGAGTAAAACCAATCAGACGAGTAAATCTAAGTCGTCTGTTAAAGAGCAAGTTAAGAGCAGACCAAAGAAGCAAAGAAATTATAACTATAATGCTTGGTATGGAAATGAGTCTCATTATGTGCAACCTGCTTATTCACCATATTATGCTGCACCTCATTATCCACCTTATTATGCTGCATATCCTGCTCATCAACCAATGCATGCTTACCCTGCTTATCATGCATCCTATCCTGCTTATGAGCCTTATCATCATCATAATGATTATCAACATAACATGCCTGCTGATTATGATGTTGAAGCCTAAGACTTCAACATCTTGGGTTGTCAAAGGTGATACTAATCCTCCAGGACCCTCTCAATAAAGGGTACCTAAAACATTTTTATTTTGTTTTGTAGGTTAGGATTAGGAGTAGGAGTAAAGTAGTGAAGAAATGGTACTTGGACAGTGGATGTTCAAGGCACATGTGTGGAGACATACATGAACCGGCAGATGTTGTTGCTGTAAATGGTCCAAGAGTTACTTTTGGGGACAGCAAAGAAGGCAAGGTTGTAGCTGTTGGAAAGCTTATCAAAGGAAACATAGAGATATCTGACGTCTCTTATGTTAGTGGCCTGAAGTACAATCTGCTGAGCATAAGTCAATTTTGTGACAAGGGATTTTCCGTAGTGTTTTCATCAGATAAGTGCTATGTTGAACAAGTTGGAACAAAGAAGGTTATTTTATCTGGAAGAAGACAGGGAAACATCTATGTAGTCGACTGGAATTCTGTGGACAAGAATTCTAATGTTTGTTTGGTGGCTTCTACCCCAAGTGAAATCAGTTGGCTTTGGCACAAAAGAATGAATCATTTGAATTTCAAGACCATAAACAGATTGATAAAGAATGATCTGGTAGAAGGAATTCCAAAGACAGTCATGAGCAAAGACAAGCTTTGTGACGCATGTCAGAAGGGAAAACAAGTAAAGTCATCTTTCAAAAGCAAGAAGCACCAATCTTCAACCAGAATTTTGGAGCTATTACATATGGATTTGTTTGGCCCTATAGATCCAATCAGCAATGGTGGAAAGAAATACTGCCTGGCTGTTGTGGATGATTTTTCAAGATTTACTTGGGTGATTTTCATGAAGAAGAAAAGTGAAACCAAGGAACATCTTACTAATCTGATGGAACTGATCCAGAATGAGAAAAGTCAAAGAATATTGAAGATCAGATCAGATAGAGGGACTGAGTTTACAAACTCTACTGTTGAAGAGTATTGTAATTCTAGAGGAATCAATCATGAGTACTCTGCTGCCAGAACCCCTCAACAAAATGGAGTTGCTGAAAGGAGAAACAGAACTCTAAAAGAAGCTACCAGGACAATGATAGCTGAAGCAAAGCTGCCCCAAAGATTCTGGGCAGAAGCCACAATACAGCATGTTATACACAGAACAGGTGTATGATCAACAAAAGTCAAAACAAGACACCCTATGAGATATGGAACAACAGAAAGCCTAATTTACATTATCTTAGGATTTTTGGTTGTAAATGTTATGTTTTGAACAATGGGGAAAATCACCTTACTACATTTGCAGAAAAGGCTGATGAAGCTGTTTTTGTAGGTTACTCTACTGTTAGTAAAGCTTATAGAGTGTTTAACAAAAGAACTTTACTTGTAGAAGAATCTATTTATGTAGTATTTGATGAACCAAGTCAATCATCTGAAAAGAATCAAAGTGCAAACCCAGAGATATCTGCTGACTTTCAGAAATTGAATGTGGAAAGAAAAGAATAATGTGTACCCATCATACTACCTGATTTAACTCAAGCTATTAACTCAAGTGCTGTTCAAAATCAGTCTGCTGATTGTCTAACAGAGGAGTTGCAAACAACTAACAGACCAGAGACTGTTCAACAGATTACAACTGTTCAACAGACTACTACTGAAACTCTAACAGTAGTGTTGCAAGATCAATCAAGAGGACAACATCCAGATTTGCAACCTGATCTCAGATGGCTCAGAGATCACCCACCTGAGTTAGTGATTGGTGATCCTTTGGATAGAGTGAGAACTAGAAGGTCAACTGCAAATGAAACAATGTTTGTAAGTTTTCTTTAACAAATTGAGCCTAAGTTGATTGATGAAGCTCTTGGTGATTCTCACTGGATTGAAGCAATGCAAGAAGAGTTGAATCAATTTGAAAGGAATGAAGTTTGGTACTTAGTTCCCAGACCTACTCATCAAAGGGTAATTGGCACTAAGTGGGTATTCAGGAATAAAATGAATGAAGACGGTATGGTTACCAGAAATAAAGCAAGACTAGTTGCCAAAGGTTACTGCCAAGAAGAAGGCATTGATTTTGATGAGACATTCGCACCAGTTGCAAGGCTTGAAGCAATCAGATTGTTCCTAGCCTATGCTGCTCACAAGAACTTCATTGTCTTCAAATGGATGTGAAGTCTGCTTTTCTCAATGGAGAACTGCAAGAGGAAGTTTATGTTGAACAACCTCCTGGCTTTGAAGTTTATCACCAAGGAGACAAAGTATATCGTCTGAAGAAAGCTCTCTATGGACTGAAACAGGCTCCAAGAGCATGGTATGACACTTTATCTGATTTTCTTTTAATTAAAGGATTTCGCAAAGGTAAAGTAGATAAAACCTTGTTTACTATTGAATGGGATAATCATATAATGTTGGTACAAATATATGTGGACGATATTATTTTTGGTTCAACTAACAAACAGATGTGTGAAAGATTCTCTAAGCTGATGCAGAACAAGTTTGAAATGAGCATGATGGGAGAATTAAATTACTTTCTTGGTTTACAAGTTAAACAGCTGCCTGATGGTATTTTCATTAATCAAGCAAAGTACACAAAAGATCTGTTCAAGAAATTTGGTATGGAAACTAGCTCATCTGTCAATGTTCCTATGTCTACTGGACTTCGTCTGGACAAGGATGAAAGTGGCAAATCAGTTGACATCACCAAATACAGAGGCATAATTGGGTCACTGTTATACTTAACAGCTAGTAGACCAGATATTATGTATTCTGTTGGGGTTTGTGCGAGATTTCAATCAAATCCTAAGGAATCTCATCTCTTAGCTGCTAAAAGGATATTAAAATATCTCAAAGGCACACAAGAATTGGGATTGTGGTACCCAAGGGAATCAGGATTTGAACTTATTGGATATTCAGATTCTGACCTTGCTGGCTGCAAGATTGATAGGAAGAGTACTACAGGTGCTTGCCAATTTTTAGGCAGTCGTCTGATCTCATGGATGAGTAAGAAACAAACTTCAGTATCCACATCTACTGCTGAAGCTGAATACATTGCTGCTGGAGCATGTTGTGCACAAATACTTTGGTTGAAGCATCAACTAGAAGACTATAATCTTAAGATCAGTGGAATCCCTATCTACTGTGACAATACAAGTGCAATCTCACTTACTCAGAATACGACTAGTCATTCCAAGACTAAGCATATTGAGATCAAACATCACTTCATCAGAGACCACGTTGAAAAGGGAAATGTTATTATTGAGTATGTTCATACAGACAATCAGATTGCTGACATTTTCACCAAACCTTTGAATGAAGCAAGATTCTCCACTCTAAGAGCGGAATTGGGCTTGTCAAAATTGGATTCATAAGCTGAGGGGGAACCTATCAGAAGACTGGGTTCAACAGCTGACTAATCTGATATCAACAAGTACTGTACTTCAAGAAGACTGACTCTCAACAGACTAGTTGGCTGATGAATTCTTGAATTCAGGGGGAACGTGTAAGACTAGCGGTACCCTTGTTTTAAAGATGAAATCTTCAATGACAGTTAGTTGAAGTTATTTAATCAGAAGATTTGTTCTTAATTCTTGATGATTTGAAGATTATTTATCTTGCTGGATTGACAAACAGCAAAGGAAGATCACTAGATATTGGCTTTCACTAGTGATATATTGTATCAGACAAGTCGTCTATCAGATAAGTATCATTTTACTCATCTGTTATTATTTATGTCATCTTATATTGAAGTGTTGTACTAAAAACGTTTATCAGAAACACGCTTTTATAAGTAACAGACAAGTGGCGTTTCAAATTCCCGCCTGTCTGACATATTAAATGCTATTTTGAAATCCGCGTAACACAATCGCACGATCTGATTTTACATAAACAGATCTAACGGTTACCACTTTTCACGGAAACCGACAAGAACTAACATCTATAAATCCAGATCTGATCAGCTTACTACGTTTTTACGCACCCTAAAAATTTCAAAAGCATACAGAGCAATTCTGCAAACTATCTACTGCAAATTTCTCTCCGTTCTCTTAATCTCTTTTTCAGAATGTCTGCCAAAGAAGCTGCTGCTGAAGGTATGTTCTTGAACTACCTGACTTACCATACGACTGGCACACCATTGATGAAAGAAATTTTGGAGAAATTCAAGGCAGCCACACTGGTTAACTTCATGGAGGCCCATGAGGATATGATTTTCAAGGACGAGGTTTTTGAATTTTATAGTTCAAAAGACGAGGTGAATTTTGAAAAGTTGGAAATCACTGCCAAAATTGGGGATAAAGCCATCCGTGTTACCCCCAAGTTGCTGAATGAGATGTACGGACTCTCTCTTGAAGGGTCTACTGATATTGCCAACTTAGCTGAACCCCTCGAGTCAGATTTCTGGAACTTGGCTTCGAAGAAAAATCAAGTGATGTCTAGAGGCATCAAGAAAAATCAGCTGAAGGATGAGTTTGAGCGGATGGCAGATTTGGCTGCCAAGGTCCTTGAGAATTGTACATTCTCATTGGACAGTGTACCAATGAAGAGATTTCACACGATGATAGCCATTTTCTATGGTTTGAAGGTGAATTGGGCGAACTTCATTTGGTATGTGCTTGCTGATCACAAAGTGCGTGGTCTGACTCTGCACAGGATATTCCTTAGTCACCTGCTGGTCAATTTGGGATGTACTGTGACAAATGGCAAGGATGTTCATAAGGCGAAGGAACTGAAAATTTATGAACCAGTGAAAACTGGGAAATCTAAAGAGCCTGCTGATGTGCCTGAGAAAAAGCAAACAAAAAGAAAGGCTTCTGAGCCTGAAAAGCCTGTTGTCAAAGGCAAAAAGAGTAAGACATCTGTTCAAACAGCTGAGCCAGCTGTTAAAGCCAGAACAGACGTGTCTAGGAGAAGGGATGTTGTTGACCTGATTGTGGATGAAACGGTCAAAGAAATTGATGAGATGTCAGCTATCTCATCTCCTGAAAGAACAGTTTCAGCTAAGCTACCAGCTGAAAATGTAGCTAAAAGGACAAGAAGTGCTATGAAGGACACTGCTACTTCTACTGCGACTAATGTTCCTTTTACAAAGAAGACTGCCAGAAAGAAGATGACGTTTATCAACGAAGATAAAGAACTTTCTGAGTTAGTAAGACAAAGCCCTCAATCTGCTGAGAGGCCTGTTGAAACTGTGAAGAAGTCTGCTGAAGTACTGTCAGCTGATGGACAAGTGAAAAAGACTTCTACACCAACAGCTGAGGTTGCTGAACCTCAAAAGGATCCTGAAGTGCAGATCCTTGAACCTGTTGCTGCTGCACCAGTAGCAATTGCACCACCAGAAACAACAGCTGTGGCACCAGTTGTTGAATCAAGAAATGCCAGAAGAAAAAGAACTGGCAAGGCAAAGGTGTCAGCTTATCACAAGAAGAAACGTGAGGAAGCTGAACAAAGAAAACGTGATGAAGCTGAGCTAAAGAGAGCTCTGGAAACAAGTAAAAAGGATGCTGACGTCAGGAAAATGACCGAAGCAGAACTGGCTGCCAAGGAAGAAGAAGACTTGGCAAAGGCCTTAGAGGAGAGCAAGAAAGATGCTTATGGACCAAGGAGGTCAGAAGGCATCAAAATTGGAGAGAAGCCCAAGGAAGGGGCTTTTGTTCTGCCAAGGGCTGAGCCCATTAAGAAGAAAAAGAAGGAGGTCAGAAGAGCAATTGAGATTGTTCAAAGTGACTCTGCTGCCTTCAAAAAGTTTGAAGCTGAGCTGGAAAGGCTTAACCAGCTATTTCAATTAAGGACTACTTTTCTCCCTGAGAAGATCAGATACAATCAATGGAGAGAGTATAGATTGAATAAATCTGAGGAGGAGATTCAAGCCTGGAAGGAGTTTGCTACAGAAGGCAGATGGGTTTTGAACTGGTTGCAAACAACTTCAGTTGCCAAGGCTTTGGACTCGGATTTTGTAAGGGACAGACTACATAACTTTGCAAAAGTCATTGTAAGTCAGGAAGCGACTGCCATCAAGGAATCTATTCCAAAGAATCTATTCCAAAGAAGCCAAGTCCTACTGATGACAGGATTGATAGAGCAGTCAAGATTGTTGTTTACACAACCCTGGAAAGATGGGCTGAAAGATCAAGATTTGAACCAGGAACATCAAGTACATCGCCTACTCTGCCAAGTTTACAGCAAATCTGCTATGGCTCTGATATCAGCACTTATCAAGAGAAGCTGAAGATCAAACAGACTACTTCACCCTTCGTACCAGCTGACTTGATTCGTCAGAAGACTATAGTGTCTACTGATGGTGCTGAAGTCATTCACATTGCTGATGAGCCAGCTAGTGAAGAACAAAGAAAAGACCAGCAAGCTGAGGAAATCAATTTGGATACATCAACGAAACTGCCTGCTGTGATCAAGGACTTAGCTCCTTTAGCTCTGGAATGGAAAGCTGAAGAAAGTCCTGTTCTTCATGATGCCCCTGTTCAACAGGAAGATGAACCTGCTGAATCATCACCCATTGCTCCCACTGCTAACTTGCATTCTTCACTGATGGAGTCATTGCAGCTGCTGATTGAAAACTCTATGAAGGAAATGGAGATGAGAAACCAGCTGTTCATTAAGCAAATGCAGGAAGAGACTGCAAGAATGGTTAAGAATGCCATTGAAGATTTTCCTCTACCACCAGATAACTCCTTGATGCTAACTCAGAGCATATTGAACTTGAATAGAAGTATTGAAGAAGTGAAGGCTGATGTAAGTCACCTCCACACTGCTCTTCAAAGGAATGAAGCTGATATTGCTGGAGTTATTAGGGTTATGAAACAAGTTGGTGAAGCAGAAATGGAAAAGAATGTTGCATTAATGCAAGAGATCACCAATGTCACCAACAAAGCACACACTGAACTGTCAACACTTCAATTGAATGTTGATTGCCTAAATGACCAAGCTGGTGAATCAAAGACAAATCAACTTCGCATGGAAGCTGCTCAACTTCGCATGGGAACCACTCTCGATCATCATTGTGCTGAACAACAAGTTCTGGACAGAAACATCAAGAAGCTTTGTGCTGCTGTCAACATAACTCCTGATCAACTCGACCCTGCTGATGCTGACAAAAAGGGGGAAGAGGAGTCAGCTAAGTTAACTGTTGATACTGCTGCAACCATTCAAGTACGAGACCAACGGGCTGCTGCTGGAAAGCCAAGTGAAGAAGTACTTGAAGAAGAAGCTGAAGGTGGAGCTGATGATAAAGTAGAGCCCAAGGATGTAGCTAAAACTGACAAGGAGTTAGCTGTCTCTAAATACTCTGCTGAAGAACAGCTTAATCCAGACTTAAAGGTGAAAAGGATTGAAGACATCAGAGCAAGATTTGAAGCTGAAGAAAGAAAGGAAAAACTAAAGAGTCTTGCTGATGCTTTCACATCTGGTGAAGATGATGATAGTAGTGATGAAGTTGAAGAAGAAGTTGAAGAAGAGGATGAAGAAGAAGATGAAGAAGCTGAAGACTAGACTAGTTACTAGACTAGGTCATCTGATGAATTTATGTAACCAGCTTACTTCATATGTAATTTCTCACTTAAGTCAGTTTTTTTTTTTTGCTTGTAACTTGTACTGTAATTTCAAAAATCAAATCTATAAAAGTTCAAGCTTCCAACATATCATTTCTATCTCAGAAATTTTTGAGGACTCAACTTTAGTTTTAGGTACAGGTACTTAGCTGAAGTTTTGTCATCATCAAAAAGGCGGAAATTGTTGGATGAAGATGAAGACTTTGAAGTGAAGGGAGGTTTTGATGATTTCCAAAGTCATCAGCTAAGTGGAAGCTTAGTATAAACCTTAGAAGATATTTGACCAAGGAAGAAGTATTTCAGACTAGTCAAATATGGTCCAGAAGACTACTGATCTGTTGCTGAAGAAGGAATCAGACTGGTGAACTATCAGCCGACTCAAATCAGATTAGTTCAAGTTTGGGATCAGCCGAGTACACATCAGACGAGTGACTTCGATCAGCAGAGTGAAAGTGGATCAGAAGTTAGTGCAACGGTAATAAATGCACTTGGAGTAATAAATGCTGAAGAGGAAGGGTATTTATGACAAATGATTGAAGAGAAACCTCGTATCAGCTTGGTGCATTTAATGCGGACTGACAGCAAGTACAACAGATTGTACAGTGTTCAGTCGCAGGTAGCCGTTTCTGCAGAAGGACCAGTACTCGAGGATTTGGACACCTGTCGATCTCTCAACGGGCAGATTTTCAAATCTCAAGTATAAATAGTTCAGTTCGTGAGTTGAGGAAGAAGACACAACACTGAGACAGCGCATTTGAGAGTAAAAATCTGAAGCAGAAATTCTTCTAAGTCTCAAACTCTAGAACAGAACACTCAACAGCTGAGTCATTTGTTGACGAAGCAGAATAGAGAGAAAACAGAAAATACTTGTAAAATCTGAGTGATTTTGTTAGGTTGTGTTGTGAGGAGTAGATATCAATCTTTGTGAGCGATATTATTTCAGAGGATAGGAGTTTCTTTGTGATTTCCTATTGTGAACTTGTGGCCATTTCATTTGTTGGTTGGCGCAAGCAGTGAATAGTGTAAACTGTATGTTTATAGTATAACCCAAGATCTAAGTGACTTGGAAGAGTGGACTAAAGGATTTATATCCATATAACCACTATAAAAATCCTTTGTGTTTTTACTTGCATTAATTTCTGCATACTTAAAACAACATATTTAAAACACTTAAAGGTTAACTGTTGGAAAAGTTTTAAAGGAGTTTTTTTAAAAACTGGGGATAAAACACTTTTTCTAAGTTAAAGAAAACTACTTGTGAAAAACACTTGATAAATCCGCTGCATTTAAACTCTGATTTTGATAAAATCAGCCGAGTGAAATCAGAAGAGTGGTCAACTCTGCTGTTCAAAGCTTTGTGCAAGATCAGCTTAGTCTGCTTACGATTCTTGATCAGCTTAGTCTGCTGAACAGAAAAGTTAGAGATTTTAAAAGGTAAATTTTTAGAGGTCTATTCACCCCCCCCCCCCCCCCCCCTCTAGACCTCATCTGACCACTTGGGACCAACAAGAAACAAAACGAATGATCGATCTTTGTGGATTTTTGGTTTATTTACATAGAAAAGAAAATTGTTGAGAATTTGGTACTGATTCTATCATAGATGAACTTTTTGATATGAGAAAAAGTCGGGTACAACTTCGATAATTTTTTGATTAAATTACTTTTGGCATTTTAAATACAATGTAGTTTTAACTGATAATATATTCTTATGCAAATAAAATATATTGAATATCAGTTTCAACTAATTCTTGTGATGGTTAAACTCGACTATTTCAACTAATTCTTCCGATGGTTAAACTCTGCCCTCACTACCATTCGTTTATGGATCCGTCCCTGCTAGTAGAGTACCTTTCTAAATACAAATTAATTTTTTTTTAAATTGTCAAGTTGATAGACAATTTGTTCTAAAACATAGACAGATATTCTACATAGGAAGTATGTTATTACATTAGTTACTCCAAATGATGTATTTGATATTGGTCCAGTAGTAACCTTCTAAATACAAATTTAAATGTATTTTTAAAATAAATAACGATTCTCAAAAAAATATAATTTAATTAACATTTCTAGTTACATGTAAATGTATAGATAATTACAAAAAAATGTATATGTATAGAAATTTTTTATTTGTTAGGCCATCTCCAACCGATCCGGCAATCGGGCATGAGAGGGGATTGCCGGCGGTGCTCGGTTGGAGATGAGAAAGAGCAAGAGTGCGGGCAATTTGGGCAGGGCGGGCAGGATGGCAACCAGGTGGTCAACCATTGACCGCTCGCTTGCCGACGAGCATATGCAATGGATCTCTTTTTTTTTTTTTTTTTAAGTTTTATGCGTAGTTAGACCGGTTTCGTTAATTTCACAACTCAAGATTACTCTTTCACCAATCTTGCTTTAATTTTGGGAGATTTAAGTTAACTTTGTGGAATTGAAAAATTAGGGTGAAAATATCCTTAAGCTGCTACTGTATGGGAAAACACGGTGAGGAAGATGAGTAATTTTCATATTCAGCCCCCAGGTTCTATATCTGGTCAAAATCACCCACAAAATTATTAAAAATACTTAATTTAAGAAGAATAATTTGAATATTAAAAATACAACTTAATTAGAATTCTGAAAAAAGACTTACTTTAAAAATACATTTTATTTAATACACAAAAAAAATTACGAAACGAAAAATAAGAAATATTAGATTATGATAACGAAAATTTTTACTTCTCTTAATATAGAAATACATTTGAATTAATACACAATACAACTGAAATAATATTAATAAGTGAGAGTGATGAATGTTGTGAAATTAAATTAAATAGAGGTTGATTGACAATCGATTGTAGATGAGTTTCTAGATGGATCAAAAGGACATGAGAGCAAAGACAAGTGGGAAGTCAAAGAGACAAGAGGGTAAGACCTTCGGTTAAGATCAATTGGATAAGTATTTCTTCCATTTTTTTTTTCTTTTTTAGGAAAAGTATTTCTTCCGGTTGGCGTGCTAAAGAATAGGATTCGTTTTTCGTGTTACGCCATCTTTTGCTTTTTCAACCGGCACATCCATTACATCTTCCTTTTTAATTCATCCAATTATACACAGAACCACACACAGAGATCTCCAATATTATATAATTGTTAAATAAAATAATCAAAGATGATGCACATGACACTGTACTGGGGCAAGGAAGTAACCCTCCTACTAAATTCATGGAAGACTGAGTCATGGCCAAGTTACGGACTCGCTTTACTCCTCTGCTTCTTCGTCGCCGTATTTTTCCAACGCCTAGAAGCCCTGCGCCTCAAATTGTCCAACCCACAATCCTCAACAACCCCATCTTCTGGATCGGTCAATTCGCCCCTGCTGAATAACCGAAAACCCGATCCGAATCGGACGATTCGGATCGCATCGGCTTTTTTGTTCGGAGTCAATTCGGCGATTGGGTACTTAATTATGCTGGTAATTATGTCGTACAACAGTGGCGTATTTTTGGCGGTGATTTTGGGATTGATTGTTGGTTATTATCTGTTTAGGAGTGGGGATTTTGGTGACGATGCGGATGATTTTGTTGCTGTTGATACTAGTAGTGTTACTTGCGCTTGTTCTTGATTGATTCAAGAGATAGGGTATTTTACTTTTTCTTTTTTTATTTTATATAATTTCATTTCTGCCCTTTCCTTTTGTTTACAAGATTTTTTTGGATTGCAATATTTGTAATTGTCATACTAGCGGAAAGGCGAAAGCCAAAAGTAATGAATGAGAAAGAGGTTCCTTTTTTTTTTTTAATTTATTTATGAGCTTTAATGATTTTTAGTAAACGAAAATTAAATTTATGTATTGAAATAGGAGTTCAACTTGTTCAAGTATGCAATTGAAAGGCTAGGTATGGTTTCTAAATTTTATTTATTTTTTAAATCAAATCTTGATATTAAATGGGTATTTTAAAATTAATTTGTTTAACTAATAAGGTATATAACTTTTTTTTTTTGATAATTTAATAAGGTATATAACTTAGTTTAGATAACCAACTGAATTTAATTCTAGTTCATGTTTGGCATTGTATTCAAATATATAGTATTATTTAATTCTTCTCGAGACGTGTCAGATATAGGAAATTCTTATTCATATCGAGCTTGGTCGAACCAAAAGTAATTATGCTTTGTGATTGGATAAAACATTTAGGAGAATAATCAATTACAAAGCAAATGCAATTTGGTTGGATGAGTTTGACCAAGACAAACTTGTACAAGAATTTTCCTCATATACAATATATGGGAATTTTTTTACCACATTGTGGAGATGGGACGTGTCACACACAATAGATGGAATTTTTTTCGCCACGTTCTGGTGACTAGTTTTTTTCACTAAATCATTAACTCGTGAAATAGTAGGTGAATTTTTTTTTGTCACATTAGGAATACTAGTTCTTTTCTAGATCAATAAGTTGTTGATTAAATGATTTTCTTTTTCTTAAAAGAGTTTCCAAATGGGTTATAATTAAACCCATCAATAAGTCTTCTAAAAACAAAAAAAAAAAAAAAACCATCACATTACGAATATAGTTTAAACTCACCACATGCTAAAAAAAAAAAAAAGAAAAAATCCTCTCACCACATATAAGGCCGACTTGATTGAGGCCTGTAAACTGTCTATGGGGCAATACGAGTTAGTCTTAGGCCATCTCCTATGATTAGAGGGGAGGGAGAAGTTGGATTTAGGGGGTAAGAATGGTGAAGTAATATGAAGCAAGGGGTGGGAAAGGCACTATTCCCTTGAGGGATTGATACACCACTTAAGCGGTGAGGCAAGGGGCCATCGAGTTTCAACACTCGCCCGCCCAGCAGCAGGTGGCTGACACTTGTCGGACACCTGTTATTTCTTTTTTTATTTATTTATTTTTTATTTAATAAAATAACCCTTTTTTTAAAAAAAAAATTCCTTTAAAATACCTTATTAAATGAAATGTAACTCTTATTTTATTTTAGTTTTAGTTAATTTGTGTATTATTTTTAAAAAGTTAATTTTTAGTTTAAAAAATGTAACTCTTATTTAATATAATCAAATTTAAAATTTTTAATTTAATAAAAAACCTTATTTTTTTAAAAAAAATCTTTAATTTGTGTATTATTTTTAAAAATTTAAATTTAGTTTTAATTATTAGAAACTCAAATTTAATTTAATTAATAAAAATTAAACTTTAAAAGAACTTAATGAATCTTAAATACGATTTGTTAAATTAAAAACGATATATGCCATTTAAAAAATTATTGGTTGTATTATTGTGTACCAATTTTATTTCTTATTATTAATGTCAATCTTAAATTATTTTTTATTATTCTCAAATAATGTCAATCATAAATATATTTTTTATTATTTCCAAATCGATTTGCGTATTATTATTAATTATTATTATTATTATTAATATTATTATAATTAAGTGAGAGTGGGGAAGAAGGAATATTGAAATTAATTGGAATAGGAAGATTGAATCACTGGAGATGACTATATAAATGGGAAGGAGAAGGGGAATGGGTGAAAAAGGAGAAGGAGTGAAAATGGGAAGGGGAAGGGGAAGTTGGACTGAAGTCACTGGAGATGGCCTTACTTACTATTATTTCAAGGGGGTCTTTGGTCAAATAATGTAATTTTGACTGAATTTTTTTTTTCATGTAGTTTAGAATTAATTTATTTATACAAAATGAAGCAACAACAAAAACCACTCCCCTGCACGTTTCTCATACACCTCAACCAACTTCTTTAGAATTTTATTTTCCCACCTCTTCTCCACTACATCCACTTTCCCACATTCTTCTATTATTCAATCGATTAATTCAGTTTCTTACGTTTCCTCTATTTTTTCCCCACCATTTGAGAATCTTATCTCCTACTTTATTTGATTTAGTGTGTGTAATATTTTCTTTGTAAGATTTTGTTGTTCTATTTTTTTTTTTTTGTTGTCTAAATTAACTTGGAACTGCATTGTTTTGCTTACAATTTTAGGAGTGAATGACTCGAGGCTGATACATGGATCAAAAGATGAAAAGGCGGTCATGTGCATGAAAAATCCAGTGGTTTTGTGTATCAAGCAAGAGGTTGATATTGAAATTGAGTAATGGAGGAGTTCGGGATCATGTCAAATTTGAGATAAATCCTCAAATTTATGTACAAACAAAGTTGTGCAGATAGTTTCTCTTATACTTTCGGTTGGATGTTTAGTAAGATGAATTTGGCTAATACTAAAAAGTATCTCAATTTTATTGATGTTCTTCGTTCATTGGTTTGTTTAATTTCTGACAGATTTCACGGTACGTGCAGTTGCACTTGAGCTACGAATGGGAATAAATGGTGGACAAATTTTTGTTGACACATGCCAGCCTTTCTGAATGAGAGTGTGAACTATATAATCTATGTTGTCAATGGGTCGGACTCGGATCGGATCAGGGCCGATCTTGATCTGAGTCCGATTTCCATTCTTTCTATCCGGATCCGTTTAGCACATTTAACAATAATTTTTTTTCGTTTTCCTCCAAATCTCTTGCAAATTACACCATCATGAATTAAAAATGTAATATTTTACTTATTTCATCGAAACTATTGCCTGAAAATTGTAGAAGATGGAATATGGTGATCAAATATAAACGATTAAAATTAGAACAAAAGGAATAAACAAAAATATAAGTAAAAAAGATATAAACTTGGACCCAAAAGAAGAAAACTCAATATTGAGAAATGAAAGAAAAAACAAAAATTGAAGGATGAATGGTTAGAGTTTTGATTTTTCTTATTAAATAGCATAAACTAATATGTTGTAGGCCCAATTAGTTATCATGTCAGTCCAACAACGTCTCTCGTGTATTTCTTTTTAAGATTATTTTTAATATAGTAAAATATTTTAGTGGAACATGGATAATTTATTTTTATTTTGGTTTAAATAAATAATATATAAACAATATATAGTAATATATAACAGATATAGATATGTAACGGATCGGATCAGCCTAGATCCATATTCGCTCCTTATAATTCGGATTACGGATCTTCTTAATCGGATCAGGTCTATCGGATCACTAATCGGACAATTATCCTAATAAATCGGACCGGATTCGGATCGAATCCGGATTGAAATCCGCCCCATTGACAACCCTATGTATAACCATAGGAAATTGTGTTTGTTATGCCCAAAAGAACATTCATTCCATTATGCTTACTATAACCACTATTATATTAAGATTTGACTTCACGATTTATATGAAATGGGTTTCTTTTCGTTGATCCTCGATTGAATTTCAATAAGCTAATAAGATTAATTACTTGGATTTAACGAATTGTTTAACACATACAAATTTGGGCTAGGATAAATCACATTAGTAGGTCAAAATGGGTTCAAATTTAGGCAATAATAACATATTGTTTTCAAGAAAAAGTATATTAATGGATTGAACCACTAAAAAAATAACTAATAAATTTACCTTTTGAGTTTTAGCAATTTCATCGTTTGTAGGTGTTTTTATGTTATTAAACTAATTCAAATAGTTTTAATTACATTTCTAAAATTTACTGAGCCTTCACATTTAATATAGTCCCGTGCATAGCACGAGTTTAAACTAGTTTAAGTTAAACCTAGTTTCTACCAATATTAACTTGAATTTCTATTTGCCCATTTACCCCAATATATCTTAATTTCGTCAATCAAGGGATATTGGGTCGGCAATCCAGTCGTTTTCATTCAGAGAGTCATTGACCCAAGAAACACAATCAAGGCTATCCGATTTTTTGGGAAGTTGGCGGATCCATGATTTTTTGTCAGGTGGTTAAAATAATAATAAAAAAAATTCAATCAAACAGTCAAAGCTTTATATTATTCATGAGAAAATTGACGTAATACAAAAACGAGGAGGTGAAGTTTGACAAAAATAATTCACGCAGGATACTTTAATTACATATGATACCTCATTATAGTCCCAAAGAGCCCAAAATATCTACGTATTTACATTACTAATTTACCACGGCGATTTTTCATTTGTTGAAATCGGTCCGTCATAGCGTCGCTTGAAATACTATCTTCATAGCCGAAAAAACTCTCTCTACTGATATAGTTGCAGCGAGTAGAATAAGATTTTTATTAGTGCTTGAAAATGCACTCAAGTTGTTCTTATTTTCTAAATAAATCAAGTGTTAATTTGATATTTTCATGAAATTAATAGAAATTATTGTGATTAGAAAATATTGAGTTTTGATTTGTTTTTGTAGAAAAATAAAATATGGACCCCGGAATATTTAGCTTTCTCGAATTGTAGCAGTCCCAAATGCATGATTTGAAGCAAGGAAAGTGATTAAGCTACTTTTCGTGGGATACCAATTATAGTAACTAAGCAAGCACAACCGCAAATAAAGGGAAGGCACTGTTGTATATTTATATTCCGAAAATGATTACAAATTACAAAGGTATATTCGAGTGTTACAGGATGCCGTACAACTATGAAGTTAAATACAATCAACAAGCTAATCTAAATCCTGAGGAGTCCGAGCTGAAAGTTCGAGCAGGGTGCACCTGGGAATGCGTGCCTGATGTCATAAATGCGCTTGGTATTTATAGGAACAATGGTGTGCTAGGTAGACCCTCCGTACCAGAACGCGTCTCAGCCCATAGGCTAGGCCTGGGGATCGGCCCAACAGTGAATCCGAGGTAGTAGGCAGATCGGAAACATGGTCTCGAAGTGTCAAGATGGTTTGATTGGAAATTACTGTCCTGCTGGTCGATGATTGTGTATGCGGGTCGAAATATCATAAATATCGACCTGGAGTAATTCCTGAAATAGAGCATGCGAAATATCCCTCATCAATACTCCCCCACTTCTCGAGCGCAGGCGTAGCCGAAGCTCGGAGAAGTAGATACTGCTTCAAAGTAACTGACTTCGAAAACCTGGTGCTTCGGATATGCCTCATTAAAAACCTAGTCCGGAAAAACCCAGTGGGATAAAAATCGAGCTAGGGAAAAATAGTGCATATCTTTTAGAAAATCCCCAAAAACACCAAATTACTTCTACAATAAATGAAACAAATCCTCGATCTGAAAGTGTATTCCGATCATCCGTTTGATCTGGGGTAGTTGAAGTTTTAGAGGTAAGAACAGTGCTGATCGAACTTTATCACCTTCGGTGCATCAGATATACCATAAACTGCTGCTCTCGAGCTGGAGAACCACTCTTCGAAAACTTATGAACTTGAAATGCTATTAATGGAAAAATGGTTTTTTGAAATTACTCAGTGGAAGCTTAACCGTCGCAGTTACACGAGGTTTGGTTTTGCAATTTTACCCTTTTAACCTTATATATATACGTTGACTTCAGAAGACCTGGGTATCACATCTCTACCAGTCTTAGATCGGAGCTTCCAGTTCGAAAATACAAAAATACACTGTTCAACGATCAGCAAAGCAATTTCCCTTCAGAATGTCTGACGCAGCAAATATTAAGGGCAAAGCCATTGTGCGAGAGGGTTCGGAATCATTGTGAGTATCTTTGACCTCGACGGGATTCTGAAGAAAACCACAACTGCTAAGCTTCAGAAGACCGAGAAAAGGGTCGATGACATTGTTTGCAGTTACCATCCCACCGATAGTCGGGCTGATTTGGAAGCCAAGTTCGGAAAATACCTTCCCAAAGGGTACTCGATAGGTATTCCGACCCCTGAACAACGCGTCGACGCTCCCCCATTTGGGTGCCAGGCGTTCTATAGTAAACAATTTTCATACGGGCTAAGGATCCCTTTTATTCCGCTGCTCGAAGAGGTATTGGAAGTTTTCGCTCTAGCGCCGGCTCAGATCTTGCCGAATTCGATAGGTTATTTGGTGGCGTTTAGTGTCTTAATGAAGGCCAAGAACAAATTAGCCAACTTCCAGAACTTTTGGCAGATCTTCAAGATCAGTAACTCTCCGGCCTCCAACGCGGGTTTCGTGTACTTTTCTTAATGCCCAAACCAATCAATTTTGTCGACCATGGTCTCGAGCAACTCCTCGGACTGGAAACGAGAGTTATTTTTCGTCAAAGGCCCAAACATGCCAATTGCTGAGGGGAGTTCAGAAATTGGTCCACATAGATGGAAAGGCGAGAGAGACTGGATCTACGGGAAACGGGAAATCAAAGGTTGAATCCTCCATGCACTGAGTGAAGCACTCGTTGCGTCTATGCATTCCGATCTCTACCAATTGGCCTACCTAGTTCTCGAACCTGTACTGAGGAAAGCGGGTTTGAGCCGAGCGACCTATCCCCTAGAGACGCCAGCAAAGGGGGACAATCCCGGGGTGGAAGGAGGAAAAGAGTGAAAGGATAGTACCCAGCAAGCCAACAATACTAGCTTGTAAGAGGACTACTTTAGGTTACATTCTTATGGTTTAAAAGATAATACGCCCGTTTATTTATAGTACGTAAATTAAACAATGGCCATCTTCATCTCTGGCAAACGTATCTAAGCGATTGGATGAAATCCTAAGATCACATTCGACTATGGGACGATTTACTTCAGTACTGAGTGCAATCATGAAACAGTCTCTAAGGTCGTGATCTTAAAACCGTTCCAAGTCATAGATTCCGATCGAGACGGGGTATCGAAGGAATCGCTAAGACTTGTATGATTATGCATGATTCACATGGAGTGAATTTGTAAAGTTTCTTGAACAAGGCATTTGATGCTAGTGCATATGACTAGGTGGTTCGATAGGTGATCAAACACATCGAACGACACGAACAGCGAAACCCATCGTGGAAGTGCATTAAGCATATCGGTAATGGGATGTTTCTCAAGGCTTATAATAGTGTATGATTTAGTCCTTAGACTTGCGGTATTAGGGCGAATTCGGTACACGAGAATACGTACTTTGATTTAGGAGCCGATCACGTAGCCTGATCATTGTGCGACTACTTTGGGTACGTATGATTGTGTACGCGAATGGTTAGTACTAAGAAAGGATCTATCGACTCATCCTGATAAGATGAGAGAATTTCCTGTACGTTCTTAGATAATAGATTTCGAGAAACCCACGGCCGTGGTTGGTGATGGATTTGGAAAGGGGTTTCCAAAGCAGTCACACTGGAATTATTATCCAGAATTAGAAAGTACAGAATTGAGATAATTAGAGGTGCCGATCAATTCACACACCCTAGGTCTCAATCGGGAAATTAGTTGCTAGAAGGACCGTATGTAAATGGCAGTTATAAGAGGTGAGGTTCACAAAGATCAATTCACCGGAAGTTGGGCCTCATGGGCTTGTGGCTAGACATCGACCATGAGGTGTGGGTACTCCTGAATTAATGGGAGATTAATTCTGGAGTGGTCAATTAAATTTGTTTAATTGATCGGAGCAATTAATTTCTAATAAATTGCTCATTAATTAAATCACGAAAGTCGTGGGCCTGCTGCCAATTGATGGTGAACCTAGAGGGTCACACACAATACAGTTGGACAGTGACAGTCATAAAAGGAAGTATTTGATTTAAAGGAGTTAAATCAATGAATGAATTAAAGTGTTAATTCAATAGGAAGAATAATTAATTAGATGGTCTAATTAATTAAATATGAATTAAAGTGTTAATTCAAAGTGGAGAGTTATTAATTAGGATGTTTAATTAATTAATTGATTGGAACGTCTAATTGATTAAAATATTAATTAAAGTGTTAATTAATTGGGAAGGTTGATTAATTAATTAAGCAATAAGGGGCGATTTTTTTTGCTAGGTAAGAATGGAAGAGATATATTCTTGTGAGACAAGAAAGAAGGTAGAGATTAAAGTATATCTTGTTTCCTTATATGATAAGGAAAGAAATAAAGATATGCTAGATATGAGATACCTATTAGAAGAAGTAGTCTTCCAATATATAAATATCTCATCTAATCTCTCATAACCCTAATAATTTTTTGCTGAAAATTTCCAGCCCTAGCCGCCCCAAAACCCTGGCAGCCCCCTCCTCTCCATTGCTTCTTCTCCATCTAGATCTGGATCTAGATCCAGTTCCTCCATTGACAAACCTTCTCTCCTAGTTCTAAGCCTCTGGTTTGAAGGTGTTGCTACCATCCTTCTAGTGTGGACTACTCTAAAGGCACAACACTTGGGGTGCTCTAGTGAACAAAGAGAAGACCGGAGAAAACCACCACCTTGCCTGTGTTGAGGTAATTTTCGAAATTACCATCTTTTATTTATGTACTTGTTGAATTATGATTCAACCCTTTTTGTATGAGTTAGATGTACTTTTCTTGGCTTTGGGTTTTGTACGAAAAATTTTAAATTCCGCAATTTGTTGTTCGACAATCGTACCCCCATAACCCAACAAAGAGCCAGCGGAGCAAGAAGGTAACCCTGAGGATTCCGAGGTCATAGATGATTCCCAATCATTAAGTAAGTCATTCAATTTTGCTTCGTTTAATTATCTGTTTGAATCCTATTTCCTTATCCCAGTTCACCTCCCTCTCCAGGCGACCTAGTCGATGGATTCCGAGCTTCTGTGGTAGGCATAACCGTCGCCTCGACCTCCAAGAAAACACAAGGTCAACCGAGGAGGCAAAATAAACCGGTCCGACCTCGTACAGATTCAGCCCCTCATCCCCCCGAGGAAGACAGTCCACTCGTGGATGAGGCCGATGCGACAGATAACGTTGAACATGCCGAACCGTTGAGGGTGGTTTTTCCAGAAGGTTCTTCAGATCCCTCATCTTCGTCGCAAGCAGGCTACATACTATATTCCTTTAAGAAGATATTAGGAAAGAAGAATCTTGAGCGACGATTGCTCGAAGATCGGAATAACGCGGTTCCCGCCTCGAAGAGAAGAAAGACTCATTTTGGTAAGTTCCATGCCGGGAAGGAAAGTTACTACCCGATATGGTGGACTTTATTGAAGATCACCTCAAGGGTCGAAGAGCGGCTGGGTATCCTTCTGGAGGAACCATATTAAACGACCGTGGTCCTGATGGGGAACACGTTGTTGATAAGGCATTCAGGATATTTATGGTTGGTCGCTTCGCGAAAGATCAAACTGAGCACTTTGCTCAGGATGCTTTTGAGATCTTCGGTCGATTTTCACGAGCACACCAAGAGGTTAGACTAGACCGTTATAAAGTTCTCTATTTTCATCATTCTTAATCATAAGTTGATAACCTTTTCCTTTTCAGGTTGGAGATTATTTTCTCCCTCAAGCATATCTGTGCGCCCTTGTGGAAGAGGAATCCGACCAAGTGCACTCGGCCCTCCAAAAGTCTCTCCTCAAAGAGGCCAAGCTCCGAGCTAATTTTGATAAAATCAACGGCGAGCTTACTGAAGTTAAGAAAGAGCTAGCGGAGGCTAAGAAGGAGAAATATACACCAGCGGTCGAGGAGAGCCTGGTTAATGTGGTTGTAGAGAAGAGCGTTCTCGAGGAGGAAAATGAAAGACTTAAGGAGGAGCTTGATCAGATTAAGGCGGATTTCGAGCAGTCCTTTAAACGAGGCAAAGAAGAGTCGCGTCTGGGTTCAATAAGGGAGTTACTGGAATCCCCTGCGCTCGACGCCATAGTTCGAAAAAGAGTCGGTGGGATTCTCCAAACTACCTTCTATAAAGGAGTTCAACAGTTGATAGCGGCAGGAATCATTCCCGAGAAGATGACTGAGTATGCCAACCATATGAGCATCCTGAAGAATAGAGATGGGGAAGATTACAATGTCCCATCTTCGAGTTCCATGGCCTGGGAGAAACATGAATTTGCTCCCTTCGTGACTAAGTTCGGGGTTCCCATGCCAAATCCAGACATGCTGGAGTTAGAAACATCCAGTACGAGCTCGAGCTCCGAAGAGGATGACGAAGATGATTCCGAGGAGGAAGGCGACGTTAATATCGAAGACAGCTCCGAAAGTGAAGATGATGGAGAAAACCCCGATCTATGATTTACTTTTTAACAGAGATAATAGTAGCTGTCCTCTTTTGTTCTTTCGTAATTGTTTTATAGACAATTTTATAATTAATGTAGCTTGAAGTTTTCTTTTTTTTCCTTTTTTATACAATTTTGTGTTGTGGCCAAAGTCATCCGCGAATAATTTATGTAGGATTCTGGTGCGTAACTTATCTTAGACAAAGATCTTCGTAAGTTATATGTAAGTCGAATAACATCTCGAACCAACAAAAGGGAAGAGCTCGAACTCTTTCCATAGACAACAATATGCTAATAATCGAACACGCCTTTTAGCTCGGAAAAACTAGGGAGTCACGACTGTTGGGTCCCAAAAGTAACTTTCTCTTTTCTATAAATATAAGGGGAGTAATATCAATTAATTACGCCCTTCCTTCCAATTAACTCACGTCGGAGCCTATAGATCGATATTTAATTTCGAACACATTGTTCTTAACAGGAGAAAAAATGGACGATCTAGTACGTGTCCCAATTGATACTAGCCAACTCTTCAAGGTTAAGAAAGAGAAAACCCAAAAATCTCGAGCCAGAATCCAAAACTCTCCAAATCGTCCCCTAAACCTTCCAAAGCCGAGGAGAGCAAAACAAAGGTTATTTCAACTCCAAAATCAAAGTCTACTCAGCCCGTGAAAGAGCCTATCATACAGGTAGCTGACTCCCCACCTGGATCGATAGCTGGTTCTAACGCGAAGGGACCGGACAATAAAGATCTAAGTGAGCAAACCGGTTCTGGTGGTTCTTCCAAAGCTTCGAAGACCTCATTCCGACCCAGGCATTAGGCCAACTAGCTGGGGAGAAAAAACCATTGAACGAAGCACTTAAGGCGTCCGAGGCTGGTAAAACCATTCTCCTCGAGGTTCAAGATAAAAAGATCAAAATAACCGACCCCTCCTTTGATAAACCCACGCTCCAAACTCCTCAACCAATGCCTCCAAATCCCTCTGCTTCCAGCTCCATTTCCAACGTTACTCGCACACTGACTGCGATTTACGAAGAAATGAAGGATAAATCCTGAGTTGAGGGTGTTTTTCCGGACTGCTGGGATATTGCTCTGAGCAATATTCGAGTCGCCGACCAAGAACGGCTAAGAGAAAAAAGTGCTCGGGAAATTGTGCAGTCGGGCTCAGATCTACTTACTTAAGTTAGTTTTGTAATTTGCATTATATATATATATATATATATATATTTTTTAACAGAATCTGCTTTCTGCCACAAATGCAGCTCGGGCAGTATCTCTTCAACCTCGGATTGCAAGTCGAGGTGGAGGCTGGACAATACGGAGCCATTGCACTTGAACTGGAGAAAAATAAGGCTACCCTACAGAATTCTCTCGAGGAAGCCAAAGCCATCGAACATAAGTTAACCCTCGAGGAGGAGAAGGTTGTAAAGCAGAAAGAAGATCGAATCCATGAAAATTTGAGGAAGGAGCTGGACAAATTGAGGTTCGTGATCGAGCAGGAGAAGAAAGATTCCGTGCGCCGTGAACAAGAGGCATATAATAGAGGTTACGAAGCCCGCAGCGCCGAGCACCGAAAATCTTTGGCCGAAAACAAGATAATCTTGAGATGTAACTTTATTGTAACTTTATCTTCTTTTTTATTTGTTGTAACTTTATTATCTTAATTCTGCACGATCCGTTGTAAAGATGAGAATCCTTTAGCTATAAATGTCTTTCTTTCATTAACACTTTACTGTATTTTGCTCGGAATTTGTCCACTACATGTGACTCGTCAGACAACACCCTCGAGGTTTATCCTACTTTGCACTCTTGTCGAGAAGGCAACATAGGATTAAGTTTCTAACTCCGACCTGATCTCAGCAGATTTTTTCGACCTCTTTAATAAAGTGGAAAAAGAGTTATAGGAGCTTCTGACCGAGTCAGAGAATCTCCACCCTTTTAGCTTAATTCCAAAATTGTCTGACCAAACAGTACCTATTTCTTGGGAAGCGGAACGGTCACCCGTGATTAATGTCTTCATCTGGACCGTTCAATCGTCTTATATCCTGACCGTGGATATTCAGATCCCCTTAGTATAAAAGGGGTTGTTTGCTCCATTAAAACTTTTCACTTTTTCTCCTAGTAAAAAAAAATGAGTTCTCCGAGAATCATGCTCGGGAAATTCCTACTTCCCACTCAATATTTTGAAATTCAACTTCGCTCTTTTTTTCCGAGCACTTAGACAACCCAATCTTTAACTCGGTATGGGTGGAATCGGAAAATGGGGACCTCTCTAATACCATGAAATCTTTAACTCTTTCTTTTTTCCTTTTTCGATATGAAGGGGAATGACTTCCTCTAGGTTCTTATTCAGTTGTTCAAGATCGACTTTCTCTTTGGTAAGTCTTTCCTTGACAAACTGCAACTCCTCACTATGTCAAGACAATCTTTCATTGTCGGCTCGGAGGCGCTCTACCCGACGCCATAAGAGATCGGTGAGCAGTGGTAATATTATCAAGTTTGCTATCATTAGCAAACTTAGCAAACTGTGCGTCGTCATTTTAACATCCCGAGCTGCACCATTTGATGTTTTACCTAAAGACAAAATGTGAGGAAGTTAACATATGTTAAAAATACGTAGGTCATATTTAAAAAGAATAAGGATCTATTAGCTTGAGGTATTTTAGGCTCGATTGAACCAAGTTCAAAGAGGAACAGTCCTTTAATTTGTCCAATTCAACATGCAAGATCGAGCTGGTTGCTAAGTTCCATGAGACACCATGGGGCTCACTGGATTCAGGGATGGCGACCTCGAGGGACACTCCCCCAGACCGATCAAGGTTGAAATTGATAGGATAGTGCCCTGCAAGCCAATATATTTAGCTTGTATTAGGACTATCGTAATCTTTCTCTAGTATAAATGAATTAATACGCTCGTTTGTTTATAGTATGTAAATCAAACAATGGCCAACTTCATCTCTCGCAAATCACTTAAGCGATTGGATGAAATCCTTAGATCACATTCGACTATGGGACGATTCACTTCGGTATTGAGTGCAATCATGAAACAGTCTCTAAGGTCGTGATCTTAAAACACGTTCCAAGTCATAGATTCCGAACGAGACGAGGTATCGAAGGAATCGCAAAGACTTGTATAAATATGCATGATTCACATGGAGTGAATTTGTAGCGTTTCTTGAGCAAGGCATTTGATGCTAGTGCATATGAGTAGGTGGTTCGATAGGGGATCGAACGCATCGAACGACCCGAACAGAGAAACCCATTGTGGAAGCGCATGACGCACATCGGCGATGGGATGTTTCTCAAACTTATAATAGTGTACGATTTAGTCCTTAGACTTGAGGTGCTAGGGCGAATTCGGTGCATGGGTATATGTACTTAGATTTAGGTACAGGTCACGTAGCCTGATCATAATGTGCCTAAGTTGGGTGCGTATAGTCGTGTACGCGAATGGTTAGCATCAATATGGGATCTACCGACTCAACGTAGTGTGTTGAGGGAATTTCCTATACGTTCTTAGATAATAGATTCCGAGAAACCTGTGGCCACAGTCGGTGACGGATTTGGAAAGGGGTTTCCAAATTTAGCAGACACACTGGAATCATTATCCGGAATTAGAAAGTATAGTTATCGAGATAATTAGAGGTGCCGATCAATTCACACACCCTAGGTCTCGATCGGGAAATTAAGTCGATAGAAGGACCGTATGTACATGGTACTTATAAGAGGTGAGGTTCACTGAGATCAATTCACCTGAAGTTGGGCCTCATGGGCTTGTGGCTAGACATCGACCATGAGGTGTGGGTACTCATGAATTAATAAGGAGATTAATTCTTGAGTGGTTAATTGAAGGGGTTCAATTAATCGGAGCAATTAATAAACTCATAAATTAAATCACGAAAGTCGTGGGCCCGCGACCAATTGATGGTGAACCTAGAGGGTCACACACAATACAATCTGACTGCAACATATCATATAAGGAAAGTTTGATTTAAGGAGTTAAATCAAAACTGGAGAATTAAAGTGTTAATTCTTAAAGGAGAAAAATATTAATTAGAAGTAGTCTAATTAATTAATGGAGAAGGAATAATTAATTAATTGGATTAATTAATTAAATGGGCTGAATTAATTAAAAGAGTTTAATTAATTAAAGAGTCTAATTAATTAAAGAGTTTAATTAATTAAAGGAGACCTAGTTAGTTAAGGAAATAAAGATAGAATGAGATTCTACTTTCCTAAACTAGATAAGGGGCGATTTTGCAAGATAAATAATGGAAGAGTTTGTTTTCTTGTGTGACAAGGAAAATCTAAGAGATATACATGTATATCTTGTTTCCTAATGAGATAAGGAAAAAGATCTTGATATACATGGAAGAGATATCTATTAAGAGAAGGATTCTTCTCTTATAAATATATATCTCTTCATACTCTTCCATAAGTAATAAGTGAAAACCTAAGCCCTACAAGACACAAATTTCGTGCCCCCTCTTCTCCAAATCTGAAAATTGCCGCCGCCCTTCATCTCTCTTGATGATCGGCTGAACCCTGTAAAATTCTACAGGGTTCATGCGATTTCTCTCTTCTTTCTTCCTTGCTTGATAACCTTTGGATCTTAGTTCTGAGCCTGTGGAAAAGGAGTTGCTTCAATCCAGTTGGTGTGGATACCGCTAGAGGCACAACACATGGGGTGCTTCTCTGAACCAAATCCTGCAGATCTGAAAGAAGACCGGAGAAAAATCACCACCATTCCCGTGGTAAGGTAAAATCGCTAAACACCCTATGGATGTTTCGATTTATGTAAAAATCCTTTTCGTATGACTAGATGAATAAAGATCTTGTTTGGGTTATTTAAAAATTTTTAAATTCCGCTGCTTTTAACGTTCTGACGTTACCAATAACCCAACAGTGGTATCAGAGCCTAATTCATTACTCTCATACGAAAAGGTCTGAATAAAATTTGATTGCTTTAATTGTATTGCATGTTATATTCGTGTTATTGATTCTTACTTGTTATGGGTAGATCTGATTTTGAGTAAAATTGCATAAAAACGTTTTTGGGCCAATTTTGTATTTTTCAAAAATAAAGGGCTGTTTTGCGATTAGCGATTTTTTGGAAAACTGGACTGAAATTGAGATTTTACGAACTGTGTGTTTTCTGGACAGAATGCAACTTTCTGGAAATTTTTGAATTTGGGGCTGTTTTGCAATTAACGAAAGTTTTGGGGCTGTTTTATAAATACAGAAAACTGCAGGGGCTGAATTGCAAATTCGAAATTTTTTCTAAAAATAAAATTTTAATTTTCGGTCCTCTGCCCAGTTTTAAATTTGGGATTAATTTGTAATTTCCAAAACTTCAGGGTTTCAAATCGCAATTTCCAAAAGTTGGAGGGCCGAATTGCAATTTTCAAAAGTTGAAGATTTTTATTCTGTTTTTATGCATAAAATGGTTTTGTTTATCCGAATATAGATTACTGATTTAACCGAATTTCGTGTAGGGTTTAATCTCAGTAAGTTATTTAATATTATATATTAAGGGTTTGGTTAAAGTACTCAGGATGGTGCAATTCAAGAACAAGCAACGTAATATAATGGTGTATAAAATAATAATGTGAAAGGCGAACAGTAGTAGTATATTTCGTAGATAAAATTCTAGATGCTCAATACAATGTAAGATTCGCTATTTATAATATTCCTCCTGTCCTAACTGAACTAGGAATCCTATTAAGCCTAGGAATCCTGCATGGCCTAGGAGTATCGCATGGCCCATTAAGTCCCCTGGATCGGACAGTAGGTCGACCAAATATGTTTTGGCGGGTCGAGCCGATTTCGTAGTTCATGCAGGTCGGATCGATCTTGATTCTCTTCGGATTTTCCTAGCTGGTTATATGTGCAAAATAGCCCTCATCAGTACTCCCTCACTTCTCGAGCGTAATCGTAGCTGGAGCTCGTAGAAGTAGAAGTAGTATTTACCTTGATCTTTTCATCGTTCATGAAATATGCCTCGTTAAAAACCTAGTTCGGAAAAACCCTTTTCGGGATAAAAACCGAACGAGGAAAAAAGAGTGCATATCCGTTTGAACCTTCTTCGTACAGACACGTATCTTGGTTAACGTGTGTCAGACGACGGCAGGGTCTTTTCATGATTTTAATTGGCGGGAATATGAAGAGACGCGAAGGGCTGAATCTGTCTTTTCACCGCCCATATATATAGTCGAAATTAGCGGGATATTTTACTTTTTACCCCAGATATTTAAATCTTTCAGCAGTAAAAGCTTAAGTCGATAATCTTGCAATTTTATTATTTTCTCGAGCGGATTATTTCAAGGGCCGATGGCTTCGACCTCGCAAAATCCCCATTCCTCATCTCAAAATGTAGAAGAACAAGTACCGCCTAATATCTCCAATCCAGACATCCCTTCATCTGATGACGAAGGAGCAGACAATCCTCAAGTAGAGGAGATCAGAGATTATGCTGAGAAAGAAGTTGATAGTTTGGTGGTGGAGATTATTCCAGAGGAAGAAATGGTGTCGAGGGCATCCAAAAAATCCAAAACGTCTCAACCTCAAATTTCTGCCCCCGTGGAACTCTTTCCTTCTCGATGGAAAGAAGAAGATCTACCTTTTTTGAAAAAGGAATACGGCCGCTATTTCCCATCGGATTTTGAGATCATTATTCCTTCTTCCGAGGAGAGAGTCCATACTCCTCTTGCCAACTGTCGAGCTTTCTATACGTCCCACTTCGAGCATGGGCTCCATTTTCCCCTCTCTTCAATTCTTCGTCAATTCCTGGAGACCTTCATTGTCTCACTGACTCAACTTGTTCCGAATGCCATAGCCTTTATTATGGCATTCTCTGTTTTGATGGTCGCACGAGGTCTGCAGCCCTCGTTCCGTAATTTTCTACACTTTTTTCGACTCTCCGTATCGACCTCCTCCAACAGAGGCTATTACTATGTTAGCCAAAGACCTGGCTGCGCAGTTCTTGAAAATGCCATTTCGAGCAACAGCACAGAGTGGAAATCAAATTTCTTCTTTGTTAAGGCTCCGACCGTGCATATCCTCGAAAACGGAGAAACTGAGGAGTTTACTCATGACTGGGGATACAATGATTCTTGGGTATACGATGGTCGAAAAGTGATTGGCGAAATGGCCACAGATGACCAATTTTCAACTGCTCTGATCGAGGAGATGAGATCAAACAAATACCAATCAGCTTATTTGATTGGAGAGATTTTCCTTCGGAAAGCTGGACTAAGTTCTTTGGATTTCCCAATTCCCTTGGACGATCGATCTTTAAGTAAGAATTTTCGTTAATAGTAAATTCATCTTTATTAAAAAAGGATTTTATGATTTTGTCGTTCATTAATGTTTATTGATTTCATATTGTAGCTTCCATGGTCAAGAATTGCCGCTTTTCCGTGGTTGGGAAATCAGTCCTATCGAACTCGAAAAAGTCCTGGGGTAAAGTCCCCATAGAGCAAAAGGAATCCAGAAAGAGGAGAAGAAATCAATTCCAGGATCTGGAGGACATTGAGGAGGAGTCGTCCGAGAATGCAGATCCTATCCGAGTAGCTCCTCCTTTCTCTGGTCTAACTTCTTCAGACATACCGTCTTCAAGCTCTCGCCCAGGCCGCGGTTATCCGCCCAAAACTTTTAGGGAGAAACATGGTATTCTGGGTAGTAAATATTGGCCTGAACGTAATCCAACTGGCCCTGAAGCCAAAAGAAGAACTCGATATTTCGACAAAGGAGGCGAGTATTTCACTCATGTTGGAGATACCAGCCATCAAGCTTCTTTGGTAGATATGATTGAGAGTCATCTTCAAGGAAAAAGGGCGGCTGGTTATTCCGAGAAGGATATATTGGTGTCTGACGATAAGGAGAACGTGGTCGATAAATCCATCCGAGTTCTCTTATCCTCGACCTTTGTTCGAGACGTGGAGAGGACTGTTACGAAGAAACCCCTCGAACAGCTAGCGAGGGCAGCTCATGCTCATGAAGTGGTAATATTCTTTTTAACTCCTTCCGTTCTTTTTAGTAGTCCTCAATACTTTTGTTGATCTTTACTTAGACAATTTTTTCTTGCCACAGACTGGTAATGCCTTGGTGTCCGCGCTATATGATACGGCTTTGCATAGAGATCAATGCAAATATGTTGAATAAAGCAACAACATTTTAACTGCCAGGGTTAAGGAGCTCGAAGATCAACTTGCTCGGGTCGGTAATTCTCGAGCTTCCGCTGAGACTCCATCTGCTCCTCTTGCTATTCCTAATTTAGAGACCGACAATCCTCATATTATCAGTATGATGACGGATTCTAGTCGATACCAGGCGCAGGTCGACCAGTTGACTCGAGAAATGGAAGAGCAACGAGTTGCGCATGCCACCGTTGTTAGCAAACTGGAGTCGGAGGTTGATACTCTTCGATCTCAACTTGCGTCTAAGGAAGATGATTCTTCAGACTTGGAGAGGGTCATAGATGAGCACCAATCTTCCGACGTCGAGCCCATTGTTCGAGAGTTTCTTGATTCTCCAGTGCACACTGCCATAATTCATCAAAAGATCGGAGGTTTGCTCTTGAGCTCGTTCTATAAGGGCGTCGACCAATTAATTGAGTCAGGACAGATCCCCGATAGGCGCGACGAATATCGCCGAGTTATGGCTATCGAAAAGGATCGAAGACTTCAAGACTATCCTGCTGATTGCTTGCCTTCCGTTGAGTATAGTAATCACCCTCTGGCTCATTTGGTCGATGAGTACGGAACTCCATTTTCCGTGCCTGCCCCTGATTTGGAGTTAATAAAGGATATCCTGGAGGATCAAGCAAGCGAAGAGGGAGACGACGACGAAGAGGGTATTGAAGGAGATCAGGTTGACGAGAGGAATGAAGAAGAAAAGGAAGGATCGCCTCCGAAGGAAACCAATTCCCCCATTTAGGATGTTTTTATTATTTCCTTTCATTTTCTTGTAAGTTTAGGTCTTTTGTGTAGCAAATCTTGTAGAATATGTAAACTTCCTTTTTTGATATATATGTGACTTTCACCGAAATATCCTTCGTCGATTCTATGATCGTAGTATATTATCAACCTGTTTATGTCATATTTTTGAATTTTTACTACGCGCGCCAAGGTCTGAGGACATAACTGTCATTTCCTTTGCTATATATAAAGGTAAATCTTTTGAGGTTTTACCGCGCGTCCCCACTTGTAATATAAAATTTTCTTGCTGTTGATCGGAGCTGATAGTTCAATAATTCACAAGCATTTCTGATTTTCTGACCATGAGTTCCAATCTGTTTTCTGGAGCTGTCAAACGATCTCTGCGGGGTCCATCCCGACGAGATATTCCGAGGAAGAAAGCTCGAACAGAAAGTTCTCATCAGTCATCTTCCCAGGGTGGATCTTCTTCTCGAGAAGCCATGCCTCGATCTGATTCGATATCACCCTCGTCAGGTGGAAACCCAAATATGGCGAAGAATATCCCTTCTCCGACAAGGGAAACTACGAACTCTTCGATGGAACTTTCAAGGGCTCCGATCCGTAGTCCCTTGGTTGATCCAAAAATTTTGGAAGCTTGGCAGACTGAAGGTTCTCGATCTATTTCTCCTCCTCCAGTAAATCAAACAACAAACGAGGAGTATAGAACTATTCTTCCTCCTCCTGTGGAGCAAATAACGAACGAGGAGTCCAGAGGTGCTACTCCTCCTCCAGTCGATCAGTCAATAAACGAGGAATCTAGAACTATTTCTCCTCCTCCCGTGGAACCAATAACGAATGATGAGTCTCGAGCTGCTTCTCCCCCTCCATTTGAACGATCAGTGGATGAACGTCCCCCTTCCGACCGAGATGCAACAAATCAATCTACAAGTCAAGAAGGTTGCGCACAGGTCGTGACTACTGCTCCCAATTCTGAGATTGATCCAATAGTGCAATTAAGGGGTTCTGTAGAAGACATCCCTGAGTCTTTCTTTGTCCCCCTGCGTTCTCAAGTTGTTGTTTCAAGCTCTCAACATATTCAAACCGTCTCCCCTGCCCGTATTTCTCAAGACGTATCAAAAACTGGCTCTGGTCCTAGTCATTCTGGTTTTGAAAATACGGCGGATGATCCGTCTCTTTTAGACGAACGTCCGTTCAAGGAGCAGGTCGAAGAAATAACTGAGTTTGGGATGCGTTGAGCTGGCGGGGTCTCGAGTGATGCATGTATTCCAACAACCCTCGAGCCTGATGGGGTTTCTTGGAATCTGGGAATGGGTACAATTCTGCCCAAGGAAATCGAGAAATTGAAGAACCACTCTTCTTTGCAGCTTGTTCAGTCTATTTTCAAACGTTTGGAGATGGTAAGCATATTTTTATTATTGCTAATAGATATCTAGATTTTTGAAGTTTCTTATCCACATATTTTTTTTTTTTTTTTTTTTTTTTTTTTTTTAACAGACTAAGCATGAAGCTCTTCAGCTCGGGATCCAAAATGATGAATTTTACTTTTCTCGAGAGGAATCTCTTGAACGGGTGAACTCGATTGCTGTTGCTCATGGAACGCTAATGACCGAGGTAGAGAATCTTCGAGCTGCTGCAGAAAGGCTTACCAAAGAGAAGGAAGAACTTGTTCTACTAAATAGCAGCTTGGAGTCTGATAAAGAGCAGCTTACTAAGGAGAAACAAAATCTTCTCCAGCTGAAAGATCAAGAGTTTGACAGAGGTTTTTCTCTTGGATATAAGCAACGTACCCAAGAAATGATGACTTATCTTGGTTATCCGACAATTTCTGATCAAGCTCAAGAACAGTAGACAAAGATCCTCTCTTTTTTTTTTTTTTTTTTGAAATGTAAATATACATTTTGCCTAATGAATAGAAGATCATGCTTTATGTTCGATTTCTGCGTCTTTTCGACCTGCCTGCCAATAAATAACTTCTTTCAATATTCTAGGAAGACGAGAAGTCAATTTGGTAGGTGTGCCGTAACTGTAGGAACGGTTCGTATGCTTTGTCCGTTGATTGATTAATTCCCCGTAGTATAAATAACTTATTGGAGAAGTAGGAAAAACCAAAGACTAAAATAATATGTCTCCCATAAACGTTTCAATTTGGTTTTTATGGCATGTCGACTATGGTGGAGATATCAAACCAAATAGTTTTTTGGATAAGCGAGAGCTGGTCAGTTCATTAAAAATGGTGGTGATCCCTGGGGAAGGTAAGGTTTCCGTCCATGCATGCTCGAAAACTTGCCTCCAAGGCATGGAGAATGAACCTGTCTCAATTGTATGACTGCAAAGTTCTTTCCTTCCTCGTTTGCAGGAAGAGTAGTATCTGAACCATTCCTTTCTCAGTGCGCTTTAGCTTGATACTGTGATCGGCCTTTGATGCAGCACGCTTCTCTTCCAGCATCAGCAAATATACGCACTTCTGCATGTTCCTTTTTTCCATGTAGTGGTAGTAGTCTGAGAATAAGGAGTAGGTCGGATTGAAAGAGCAGATCATTCCGAGGAGTAGCAAAATAGGACTAGTATTTGTAATACTTGTAATTAGACTCTGAAGATGAATGTAATTTTTCCTGATGATTTGGCTGTTTTCGTGAAATGTAATGATCCTCTTAAAGATCTGAATAAAATTAATTATTCTATGGCATTGATCGATCATTCATCCGACACTGTGAATTATTCTGGTAATACTTTTGATCTGGACCGTTGACAGGATTTCAATGTAACACCATTGGATCCTTTATCCCCCGCCTATAAAAAGGGTTATTCCATGTTTCTTCATCCTCAGAAATGAACTTGTCCAACAAGCATTGTTATTGTTACAATCATTGTCGTCCACCAAAACGTGTTATCTTGTCAAATGATGAATCTTTTATTCGGTATGGGAGGAATTGGAAAGAAAAGATCTCCATTATATATGGTGATGGTCGGGCAAATCTCCTAACTGGGGATTAGTCGACCATAAATCACGCCGTATAATGGAGGTCGAGTTTAGAGGAAAGCAGGATTCTATGCTTATCGAAATCAACTTGTTTCTAACAGGTCGACGATGTCATGCATGAGATCCTTCTGATCCCTAATCTATTATATAAGGAAGAAGCATCAACTTTTTCGAGGTGGTCGAGCTGAGAAGACACGTATCCTTCTCTTGACGATCGTCAGACGTCGATCTTGAGAAGAATGCCTGAACTTTAGTTTCTCGTCACTGTTCTCAAAGTAGAAAAAGATGATCAGTCCGATGAAACTTTGAAGCGTTTGGAGACCAGATTCTTTCTTTTGTTATTTTGTAGGTGTAATTGCTTAGTGCACTTGATCGACGAATATTCGACATGTAATATCAGCTCTGCTATGATAGTCTTTGTATTGTCTCCATCGATCTAATATAAGACTTCTATTTTGACCGAATCAAAAACGCATTTATTTCCAACCCTGTTTTTAAGGCTTGTAGTTATGACTTTGTAACGTAATTCCCGATGTGGCGTCATAGCCGTTGATTGGATGCGAGTTTCACCATAGGATTTCCACTCACCCTGTCTATAAAAGGAATCTTCCATCTTTTAGTTACCATCATAAGTAAAAACCTTTAAACAATGTACTTCTTCTTTGTTCAAAATGGCGGTCGGCCGCCTAATTCGAGAATCAAACAAAACACTTATCACGTCGACTCAGTATGGGCGGAATCGGAAAATGGGGATTTCACAAAAACCATGAAATCTCCGACCCCTAATAAGGGGAATAGATTGGAACGCCTACCCTCAACCGACTAAACTATGTAAATGGGTAAAGGTCGCTGTTGTGGGGTTGCGATCTATTAGTTACGCGGTCGGTGGAAAGCTGGTCAGTTCATTAAAACGAGAATGTATGATCAAAAAATGCTGACCACCATCGACCGTCGTAACATTATGATCTCTCAAAGCTCTCTCTGATTCCAAAGCTTTGTGGCCGTAAGCACGACTGGTCCTAGCTGGTGGCAAGAATTCTGAGAGAACTACGGAGATAAATCAGGCTAAAGACCCTTTGTTAGCTCCTTTCTTCATCATGTAATAGAATTTGCTGTCGATTAGTTAGGGGAGTTTGTATATCTTTCCGATGTATATGGTAGCTTTGAATTAATAAAACCTTGCAATATATCAACCCGTCAGTTTTATTCGTACGCTGAGATCTTATTAATCCAATTGGTTTTGTTGTAACATTCTGTTTTATTTAATTGTTTTGCCTATCTAGATCGTCTGTTAAGAGATCGATGAGTGTATACCGACCCAATCGGTTTTACTCAAGGATCTATTATACTTAGGTTTGTACCAACTGTGGTTTTAACCTTTGTAGATCGTTCGTTAGGAGATCGATGAGTTTATACCGACCCAATCGGTGTTACTCAAAGATATATTATACTTAGGTTTTATACCAACTGTGGTGTTAACCTTTGTAGATCGTTTCAGTAGATCGGTGAGTGTTTTCCGATTCATTCGGTTTTACTCAAAATTTTTAGGTTGTATACCAATTATTGGTTTTAACCTCTGTAGATCATTTCAGTAGATCGGTGAGCGTTTACCGATTCATCCGGTTTTACTCAAAATGTTTTAGGTTGTATACCAATTATTGGTTTTAACCTTTGTAGATCGTTTCAGTAGATCGATGAGTTTATACCGACCCAATCGGTGTTACTCAAAGATTTATTATACTTAGGTTTTATACCAACTGTGGTTTTAACCTTTGTAGATCGTTCGTGTAGGAGATCGATGAGTTTATACCGACCCAATCGGTTTTACTCAAAGATTTATTATACTTAGGTTTTATACCAACTGTGGTTTTAACCTTTGTAGGTCATTCGTGTAGGAGATCGATGAGTTTATACCGACCCAATCGGTTTTACTCAAAGATTTATTATACTTAGGTTTTATACCAACTGTGGTTTTAACCTTTGTAGATTGTTTTAGTAGGTCGGTGAGTGTTTCCCGATTCACTCGGTTTAACTCAAAATGTTTTAGGTTGTATACCAATTATTGGTTTTAACCTTTGTAGATCGTTTTTTGACAAAAGTCTTTTGAACGCGTCATATGGGGAAATAAGCAAAACTTTTTATTATAATTGTAGGTAATTTTAATGCATGAAAGGGAAATAACAAAATATTCTATAAAATGGAAAAACTAATTTCTTGCAAATCCTGTCTTCTCTCTAAAAACCCTCTTATCTTTGGATTTAACGACCATAATATCTTCTGAGATTTACCGCATTCCACGTTCGAGGAAGAGGAGTTCCATCCATATGTGGTATCTTGTACAATCCTTTTTTGCCGACCGCAATCACCATATAGGGACCCTCCCAATTTTGCTGTAACTTTCCCACGTGTTTGGATACTTCAACTTTTTTAAGTACCAAATCACCTTCTTTGAATGATCGTATCCTCACCCTTTGATTGTAGGCTTTTTCCATGCTGGATTTAGCCGCTTCTAAACGTAGACTTGCCTTTTCCCTCAAGGTCTCACTCAAATCGACGTCTTCCTTTCTCAATTGATCGTTTGATTCCTCCTCGTAGAGCTCAATTCTAGGGCTGGGGACTAGCGCCTCTACAGGGATAACTGCCTCCGACCCATAGACTAAGCTAAACGGTGTTTCACCCGTCGACGCTTTTACTATGGTTCTGTTGGCCCAAATGACGCCTGGCAGTTCGTCTAACCATTTCCCCTTGGCGTCGTCCAATCTTTTCTCGAGGGATTTGATAATCTCTCGATTTGCCACCTCAGTTTGTCCATTAGCTCTAGGATGTCCGACAGACGTGAAGTTTTGCTGTATTCCAAACTTCGAGCACCACTCTTGAACTTGTTTTCCAGCAAACTGGGTTCCATTGTCAGAGATCAGAATTCTCGGGATTCCAAAACGACAGACTATATTTTTCCTGAGAAAATTTATCACTTGGAACTGTGTTATCCGAGCTAGGGCTATGCATTCAATCCACTTGCTGAATTCGACGGCGACCAAAACATAACTCTTTTTCGACCGGGCCATTGGAAATGGCCACACTATATCGATTCCCCATTGATCAAAGGGCCAACAGATCGGAATTGGGTGTATTGTCTCAGCTGGTTGATGTATTATATTTGAATGTACCTGACAGTAATGACAGTGTTTAACATAGTCTTGTGCGTCCGCGTACATCGTTGGCCAATAGTAACCTGTTCTCAAGCATTTGAGCGTAAGTGCTCGAGCGCCACTGTGATTCCCAGCTTCTCCCTCATGTATGCTTCTAAGGACGTTTTCGGAATTGTGCTCGGGAATGCATTTTAACAGAATTCCTGAGACGGATCGTCTGTAGAGTTTTCCTTCTACCATTGTATATCTTGGTGCTCGATATCTTATCCTCCTAGCTTCATTTTTACAGCTAGGGAGTGATCCATCTTTTAAATAGGTGATTATCGGAGTCATCCAACTGTCTGCTGCCAAGTCGATATCCATTACTTCAGTAACTGGGACAGTATCGAGGTCGATCGAAGGTGTTTTGGAGATTAGCCAGGTGATCACTCTTTTAGATTTACCATCCCTTGTTCCTGTAAATCTAGATAGTTGATCAGCCCATCGATTTTCGTCTCGTGGGATATTTTGAATATCAAATTTATCAAATTTCCCAGTCAACTCTTTTACTTTCGCCAAATATTTTATCATGTTGTATTCTTTGGCTTCGTACATTCCGCTAATTTGTCTCTGAATTAGCTCGGAATCCGTCAGGACATTCAAAATCTTTATCTCGGCCTGTATAGCCATTTCCAACCCTGCAATTAGAGCTTCATATTCTGCTTCGTTATTAGTTACCACGAAGTCTAAAGTGATGGCATAATTCATATCCTCGCCGTTTGGTCCTTGGAAATTAATTCCTGCACCTCCACCATCTCTGCTTGATGCGCCATCGACATGGATAAGCCATGGTAGGTCATTGACGATCATAATACTGCTATCGCTTGTCGATGTCATTTCGGAGCTTGTCTCCGACAGACTTGGAGTTTCAAGGAGGAAATCAGCAAGTATTTGAGCTTTGATCGCAGTTCGTGGTCGATATTCGATCTCGTATTGTCCCAATTCTACAGCCCACTTGATTAACCTTCCCGAGGCTTCTGGCTTTGATAAAACTTGCCTCAAAGGTTGATTGGTAAGTACGATGATCTTGTATGTTTGGAAGTATGGCCGCAACCTACGCGCTGACGTTACCAAAGCCAGAGCGAATTTTTCAATTGTTAAATAATTCTTTTCCGCTCCTTGCAATAATTTACTCAAATAATAAACAGGCTTGTGTTCCGAGCCCTCAATTTTTACCATAACCGAGCTCACTGCAGCCTCGGAAATAGCGATGTATATGTATAGAGGCTGTCCCTCCGTAGGTTTGGCGAGCAGGGGTGGTGAGGTCAAATATTCTTTCAGCTGCTCGAATGCATGATCGCAAGCCTCGGTCCATTCGAAGGTCTTAGCTTTTCTCAAAGTTTGAAAAAATGGTAGACTTTTATCTGCGGACCTTGATATGAATCTATTAAGGGCAACAATCTTTCCGACCAGACTTTGAACCTGAGTAATATTTCTAGGAGGCTTCATTTCAGTAATAGCACGTATCTTCTCCGGATTTGCTTCGATGCCTCTCTCATGGACCAGATAACCTAAGAATTTTCCAGACCTTACCCCAAAGGTACATTTTAAGGGGTTGAGCTTCATTCCATATTTCCTCAAGATTTTGAAGCAACGATCAAGGTGTTTAATGTGGTCTTCTTCACTCATGCTTTTTACTAGCATGTCATCGACATACACTTCCATTATTTTACCGATCAACTCTTTAAACATCAAGTTGACCAACCGTTGATAGGTTGCTCCGGCATTTCTTAATCCGAACGGCATTACTATGAAACAATATACGCCCTGTTCGGTAATGAATGCAGTCTTTTCTTGATCTCTTTCATCCATGAAAATCTGGTAGAAACCTTGGAATGCATCCATCATACTGAAAATTGCAAAACCTGCTGTTGAGTCTACCAACAGGTCTATCCTTGGGAGAGGATAAGGATCTCTTGGACACAATTTATTTAAATCTGTGAAATCGTTACACATCCTCCACTTGTTATCCTTCTTGTCACCTTTTGAGACAAGTACGATATTACATAGCCATTCAGTAAAGTGTATTTCTCTAATCTGTTTAAACAATAAAAGCCTTTCAACCTCTGCTTTTATTATTTTGTCCTTCACGGGGCCATGATTTCTTTTCTTTTGTCTGACCGGTTTTGCGCTCGGATCTATCTTTAGAGAGTGCGTTATGATTCTTGGGTCGATCCCCACTATGTCCTCCGAGCTCCAGGCGAAAACATCTACATTTTTCCTTAAGAAATTGATCAACATGATTTCTCCCTGTGGAGACAGTTCAGTTCCGATCCTGGTGATTTTGGTTGGATCATTTTCGATAAGCTTGACCTCTTTATGCTCTGGCGCTCGTAGAGTTAGATCTATGGGTTCTTTCCCTTTTTTATCGATCCTATCCGTATTGGGAAACTCAGGCTCACTAGATTTTTCCGTCGAAGATCCTACTGTTTTTCTTTTTGACGGTGTTAGCGGATCGACATTCCTTTTCAAAGATAGTGCCGTGTTGTAACAATCCCAAGCCATGCAGTGGTCGTTGACGATTTCGCCTACCCCAGAGACTGCAGGAAATTTTATTTTCTGATGATAGGTTGACACAACTGCTCGAAATTGGTTTAATGCCGGTCTTCCTAAAATGGCATTATAGGCAAATGGTGTTTCGACCACTAAAAACTTTATCATTTTGGTTACTCGATGAGGTTTGTTCCCAAGGGTTACACTTAAATTGATAGTTCCAGCTGGAACTATTTCTGATCCTCCAAACCCTACCAGTGGTGTAGCTACCCTTTGGAGAGTTATTTTTCCCAGATTCATCTGGTTCAGCACTTCGATGGCTATTATGTTAGCCGAGCTTCCGTTGTCGATCAGGATTCTTTTGACATTGAAATCGGCAATTTTCAACGAGACTACCATGGGAAAATCGGGGTGGTCTTCGTTATTGTCCCAATTTAGATTTCTGGGGACTTCGCTCTCATCGAACCTGATTATTTGTTGGTTGGAGTTTTTACTCTCGAGTGCCCATACCTCCTTGGGGGCGATAAGTCCTTTTTCTAGAGATCGAGCAGTCTTGCGCCTTGCGTTCCGACTATCTCCCCCTGCTGGGCCACCAGAGATTACATTTATAGTACCATTGATCCGATCGTCATCGATATCGTTTCGCCGGGGTGCATGATTACTGGGAGATCTATCACGAGGACTTCTATTTTCTTCCCTCCTCCTAGGACTTCTCGTCCTTTGTCTTCTCCGATCTGCTCTATCAATGAATTCATTCAATTTACCCTGTTGAATCAATTTTTCGATTTCTTGTTTCAGGTGATAACAGCCCTCAGTCCTATGACCGTGAGCTCGATGGTACCTACAATATAAATCGTAGTTCTTTGCCCCGGGTTTAGCCTGTGTGATTCTTTTTGCTGGGGGGATTAAATTACTTCTTTCCAGTATCACCAGGATTTCTTCTCTTGGGGCATTTAGTTTTGTAAACTCCACATAACTAATTCGATCTCTTATATTCCTTTCTGGAGATCGAGGCCTGAGGTAGACATTGGGTCTTTTCTCAAGGTTACTCCCATTGTGTTCTAATCTTTGAAATACGTTTCCTCTTCGGGGAAATCGATCGTAATCCGTGACCCTTTGCATTGGGGGATTTTCAGGTTTTCTTGATCCTGAAGTCGATGCTTTATTCTTATTTTTGTCTTTGAAAGAATTCATCTCTTCCTGAGTCATATATTTGGAGGCCAACGTCATGATTTCTGCAAAGGTTCTTGGCTGCTTCCGACTCAATGCATTGCCAAATTTCCTATTTTTTGTCAGATCGAATAGAATTGATATGATGTAATCAATATTTGGAGAGTCGATCTTCAAAAGTTCCACATTGAACCTCGCTAACCAAGTTCTTAAGGACTCCCCATCTTGCTGGGTTATAGTTCCTAGATAGCTCATGGGGAGCTTCTGTTTTTTCTGGCTGGCAAATTGTTGTTCTAGCTTGTTGCATAACTCTCTAAAACTGAAGACCGAGTTAGGCGGTTGTTTTCCGAACCAATCCAATGCTAGCCCCTCGAAAGTTGTGATCATCAACTTGGCCGTATACTCCGCTGAATGAGCATACAAGCTCATTATGTTTGTGAAACTAAAGATATAGTCGGTCGGATCACTGGTTCCGTCATATCTGGGAAGTCGGGCAGGTATGGTCCCGGAGGCCTGCGCCTCTCTTATTTCTTGGCAGAATGGAGAACAGGTTGCTATGCTTTCCTGGACCTCCCGGGAGCGCGGCCAAGGTTGTCTCATGGTTAATAACCTTTGCTCTAATCGTTCCTCGACCATCCTTTCTATATCTCTTTCAGATATTCTTCTAGTAGCTTGTCGATTGACAACTGGGGGTTCCTCCATGTCATCGATAGGGACAACTGTCTGTTCCTTGGACAAGTGTGGTTCAGGACAAGCATTAACTCTTGCCTGATTAGTCCTTCGACCAAGGTGCCTTCCGGCTACGTTTGGTGGGGAGACTTGAGATCGTTGGTCTGCATCCGGACTCTCTGCTTGAGTGGACAGACGATCGTTATTTTCCCGAGGTTCCCTGTCATTATTAACCGCCCTCGAGGGACAAACAGCAGCCCTTGTTGGTCCCGCGACTGCCGGAATTGGAAGAATTTGAGGAAAAATTGAACTTAAAAGCTGAGCAATTTGTAGTATTTTCTCCTGGTCAGCCGGTAGCGGTGTGACAGGGATGGAGTGGATGGGTGAGTTAGGAGCCCGACTTGCGGTAGGAGTTTGTCGTCCTCCTATGTTTTGATTGATGTTTGCGTTTGCTGCAACGTGTTCCACTACAGGATCTAAATTTTGCTGACTTGCCGGAGGCTGCGTATTGTTAGCGCTGATCCTTTGGGAATCTTCAGGCAAGTTATCCATAGCACGAGAAGGTCGAGAATTCGTGCTTCTTCCTGCGTTACGTGTGCTTTTCCTTGGATTGGCCATATTTCGATCGAGTAATTAACCTAGCCCCACGGTGGGCGCCAACTGATTTAACCGAATTTCGTGTAAGGTTTAATCTCAGTAAGTTATTTAATATTATATATTAAGGGTTTGGTTAAAGTACTCAGGATGGTGTAATTCAAGAACAAGCAACGTAATATAATGGTGTATAAAATAATAATGTGAAAGGCGAACAGTAGTAGTATATTTCGTAGATAAAATTCTGGATGCTCAATACAATGTAAGATTCGCTATTTATAATATTCCTCCTGTCCTAACTGAACTAGGAATCCTATTAAGCCTAGGAATCCTGCATGGCCTAGGAGTATCGCATGGCCCATTAAGTCCCCTGGATCGGACAGTAGGTCGACCAGATATGTTTTGGCGGGTCGAGCCGATTTCGTAGTTCATGCAGGTCGGATCGATCTTGATTCTCTTCGGATTTTCCTAGCTGGTTATATGTGCAAAATAGCCCTCATCAATTACCTATAATTAGTAGAGACTAAAGTAAGAATCTAGAGAAATATTTTAAAGGCGTTTAAAATAATTAAAGTAAGATAGGAAACTAGTAAATGTGTTTGCTTGTTTCTTTACTCAACGTGAATTGTTTACGTGGTTTTCGATCGAGCCGAGCCTTGACCTTAGATGTGATTGGTTTATTTTACTTTGGATTTTTGTTGGGCCTGCGAGCCTTTATTTGGGCCTTTTTGTGCCAATGTAATAGATTAGGGCTTTACATTAAATAGTTTAGGATGGAGGCCCATTACATGCAAGAAGGAAGCCCAATGGAGAATGAAGGCCAAGTATGCTTGGTTATTAATGTAATAGCCTAGGCCCATTAAGAACCCATTAGATAGACCAATTGGGCCAACATTATTGGCTCAATGATGGCCCAAGCATAGGTGGCTCTTGATCGAAAACATATTGTGTTAGAAATGCATGCTAGGCTTGTTTATTTATGTTTTATTTATTTATTATTTGGCTTGTATGGTGATGCGCGCTAGAATATTAGAACGTAAATAAGATAATTCATAATCAAAGCGGTGAGATCTCGAGAGAGTTTGCCTTAAACTTTCAAACCAGCAAATCCCCTCTTGAATTAAATATTAAGTCATATTGGGTTAAAATAAAATGAAGTATTTATATAAATCCAACCCTTCCATCAATAGGGACTAGCGTATGTTGTCTACTTATCGATTAAGGTGATCCAGAGTCTGGCACCCGAGGCGAAGAAAGGGACAATACGTGAAATCTCTCGATTCTTGTTTATTTAATAAACTCGACAAGGGTGGGGACTGGTCGGGACATGTATAATCGACCGATAACCAGTTAAGGGGATTTCATGACCGGGCCCGTATCTCATCGAGATTGATTGGGTTAGACTTAACGAATAGTACCACTCATGATGTAGCAGTGCTAGATGGGTGCGAAAATCGAGGCAAAATAGCTTGAAGGTTGTGTAGGGACACAATTGGCAATAAGTATGCCTACCTGGGGAATTAGTTGTATGGCCACGAGTCGTGGGTGCAATTAATGTCCGCTGGGACGTCAAGACCTACTAGGAAATATGATTTCCCGAACAATTGAAGGTGTAATTGTTTCGATAAAATAGTGGGAGAACTTTTACGATAGAAAGTCCAACCTTTGTAGATTATAAGTATTATTTATTAACTAGTCCTCTATATATTTGTCTTCTCTTTAAAATAGATATTGAGATATCTATAAATTATCCATTTTACTATTTATCCTCGACTTATAAAAAACTGGATCAAAATATCGACTAGCGTAGAAACTAGAGGATTGTCCTCAATTCCGAAAGTCGGAATTATGTTCTTAATAACTAGCCTATGCCTGATGCACTTCCGAGCTGAGTCTAAAAGGAGGAACGAATCACCCGTAGGGTATGGGAACATTAAAGATCGTTTCCTCATATAAGGACGAGAAAGTGGAACGAATCACCTATAGGGTATGGGAATCTTAACGATCGTTTCCTCATATAAGCATCAAAATTGAACGAGCTAAATAAGCGACATAGGAGTATGTCTGAAGCTTCTAAAACAAACCTCCACTTCAAAAGCTTGTTTTGAGGAGCAGTTTCGAATCATTTGATTCGAGACCACTAAGGAGTTGTTTTAAAATTCGAGAATAAGTGAAGGAACTAATGTCAAGGATCACTGTCCTTGTTTTATCAATCTAGTTGAAAACTGGATCGATTAAACGTAGGCTTGCTAGTGATCTTAGCATTGACCTCCATTTAAATTCTCCTCCCGCTCATTCAAAAGATTCGTGAAATACTATGATCTTATTTGATAAGTTGATCACATTTCATGAATTAACCAAAGTATTGGTAAAAGGCAAATAGGATAAACCTGTCATGATCGTTTACACTTCATGGACTGCAAAGTCAAAGAAGAGTAATGTGAAGAAGAAGTTGTTCTCTTCTAAAATCGACCATAAAGGTAGTCGAAAGAACGCAAGTAGTCTAAAAGTCGAATTATCCCACTGAATCTTAGAAAGGCACTGATTAGTTTAATTGATTAGAAGGTCTAATTAATTAAGCAACGTTTCAATTAAAGGGTTAATTGAAAAATGAAATGAATCAATTAAATAGTTAATTGAAAGGAAGCAAATTAATTGAATTAAACCGTTAACTCAATTCTATTGAATTAATGTGCTTAGTTCAATTAATACCAAGATAATAATCCACAACTTTGGCACGCTAGACTTGGACATATCTCCAAGAGTAGGATTCAAAAGTTGGTTTCTTCTAAGGCTCCTGAAATATAGAACTTAGATGAACTTCCAACCTGCGAATCTTGTCTCATAGGAAAGATGACCAAATCTCCCTTCACAGGGAATCAAGAGCGAACCAAATAACTTTGGATTTGATCCATACGATTGAATGTGGACCACTAAAGGTTAGTGTAAGAGGAGATTACTCATACCTCGTACCTTTTTGCTAATGACTTTGGTCGTTAGTGATACATGTATCTAGTGAGATACAAATCCAAAAAACCTTTGAAAAGTTCAAAGAATTTCGAAACGAAGTAGAGAATCAACAAGGGCATAGTATTATGGCCATTCGATCTGATCGAGGTGGCAAATACTTAAGTCCAGGATTCCTCAATTATCTTACTGAGAATGGGGTTCTCATACAACAAACTCCTCCTATGACGCCTCAACTTATTGGAGTGTCTAAGAGAAGGAATCGAACATTGTTAGACATTGTTCAATCCATGTTGAGTTTTGTTAAAGCTTCCTTATACATTCTAGGGGTTGGTCCTCCTGGCTGCATCGAAGATACTGAGCAAAGTACCTTCAAAGTCCGTGCCTACAAAGCTTTACCAAGAAAGGTATGGCAAAATACCTCTGCACTTTTACTATTGAGTATGGAGATCTCCTGCCTAAGTTGGGAACTAGAAAGGAGATAAATTGGCTTGTAGATCCAATTTGTATGTAATTGTGGGGTATCCAACGAAATCCATTGGATACCTGTTCCACGACAATGAGAAACAATCATTTCTCCTAACTACTCGTTCCTCAGTTGATGAAATCCTCGTCAAAGGAAATAGGGAATGTGATGGAACTTGATGAAGTCCAAGATTTGGACCCATCCCCACAAACAGTGGGAGTTAATCCAGAAACTGCTAAACCGTCTAGTACACCAGTACTTCGTAGATCTGATCAAGTTCATGAAGAGCTTGAAAGATATGGTTTTACCATATACGAAGAAGCTACATTAGATGTAGACGTGCATGCATGGCAAGAGGCCATGCAACCCGAAATGGATTTCATGCATTCCAACAAGGTATGGACCTTGGTCAATCCACCCGAGGGATTTTTATCCCTGTAAGTAGTGAATGGATCTTCAAGCTAGGAATAAATGGAGAGGTGTTGACCTCTAAGACTCGACTAGTGGTAAAAGGCTATTCACAAAGTTCTGGAACATACTTTGATGAAACCTTTTCTCCAGTAGCAATGTCTAAATCCATTTAGATTCACGTTTGTTTTGATGAGACAGTCAAGGCATTTGACTTCATCAAAAATGAATATGAACCTTGAGTGTACAAAAGGATTAGTGGGAGCTCTATGAAGCTCATATTTTATATGTCGATCACATTCTGCTTATCTGGGATGATATCGGAATGTTAGCGCAGACGAAAGCATGGTTATCCATGCAATTCTCCATGAAAGATTTGGGAGATACATCTTGCGTATTGGGATACGTATCTATAGAGATAGATCGAAGAAGATGTTAGGATTCTGTCAATCTAAGTACATAGAAACAATACTGAAAAGATTCAGTATGGAAGAATCCAAGAGAGGATTGCTTCCAATGAGACATTGTATCTCTTTTTCCAAATCGATGTGCCCTACATCGAATGAGGATAAAGGAGAATGTCTCAAATACCTTATGTTTTGACAAAAGGTAGCATGTGGTATGCTATAATCTGTACTAGACCAGACGTAGAACCTGCTCAAGTGTCACGAGCAGTTACTAGTCAAACTCCGGTGAAGAGTACTGGACCACCGTAACAGATATCCTTAAGTTCTTGAGAAAGACTAAGGATTCGTTCTTGGTCTACGGTGGTAATGGAGAATTAAAACTCGAAGGATTTAATGATTCGAATTTTCAGTCTGATGTGGATGAATATATATATCCAATTTTGGATACATATTTTGCCTCAATGAGGTAGCGGTAAATTGGAAAGGTTCCAAGCAAAGCACCGTTGCCGACTCAACCACTGAAGCATAATATATCGCAGCATCGGATGCAACAAAAGAAAGTGTTTGGATGAAAAACTTCATCCAATAGTTGGATGTAGTGCCTAGCATTGCGAAGCTCATGGTTATCTTCTGTGATAAACAATATAGTTGTTGCTAAAGCAAAGGACTCGAGATCTCACCAGAAATCTAAACACAATGAGAGAAAAGTACCATTTGATTGGAGTAATCATTGGTAGAGTTAACGTACATAATGGATGCGTCGACTCGGAAGACAACTTAGCGGATCCACTAGTAAAGCCTGTGTCACGAAAAGAGTTCGAAGAACATCTTTGGAAGATGGGTCTTAGAAGCGTTTGTGATTGGCTTTAGGGCAAGTGGGAGATTGATAGGATAGTGCCCTGCAAGCCAATATATTTAGCTTGTATTAGGACTATCGTAATCTTTCTCTAGTATAAATGAATTAATACGCTCGTTTGTTTATAGTGTGTAAATCAAACAATGGCCAACTTCATCTCTCGCAAATCACTTAAGCGATTGGATGAAATCCTTAGATCACATTCGACTATGGGACGATTCACTTCGGTATTGAGTGCAATCATGAAACAGTCTCTAAGGTCGTGATCTTAAAACACGTTCCAAGTCATAGATTCCGAACGAGACGGGGTATCAAAGGAATTGCAAAGACTTGTATAAATATGCATGATTCACATGGAGTGAATTTGTAGCGTTTCATGAGCAAGGCATTTGATGCTAGTGCATATGAGTAGGTGGTTCGATAGGGGATCGAACGCATCGAACGACCCGAACAGAGAAACCCATTGTGGAAGCGCATGACGCACATCGGCGATGGGATGTTTCTCAAACTTATAATAGTGTACGATTTAGTCCTTAGACTTGAGGTGCTAGGGCGAATTCGGTGCATGGGTATATGTACTTAGATTTAGGTACAGGTCACGTAGCCTGATCATAATGTGCCTAAGTTGGGTGCGTATAGTCGTGTACGCGAATGGTTAGCATCAATATGGGATCTACCGACTCAACGTAGTGTGTTGAGGGAATTTCCTATACGTTCTTAGATAATAGATTCCGAGAAACCTGTGGCCACAGTCGGTGACGGATTTGGAAAGGGGTTTCCAAATTTAGCAGTCACACTGGAATCATTATCCGGAATTAGAAAGTAGAGTTATCGAGATAATTAGAGGTGCCGATCAATTCACACACCCTAGGTCTCGATCGGGAAATTAAGTCGATAGAAGGACCGTATGTACATGGTACTTATAAGAGGTGAGGTTCACTGAGATCAATTCACCTGAAGTTGGGCCTCATGGGCTTGTGGCTAGACATCGACCATGAGGTGTGGGTACTCATGAATTAATAAGGAGATTAATTCTTGAGTGGTTAATTGAAGGGGTTCAATTAATCGGTGCAATTAATAAGCTCATAAATTAAATCACGAACGTCGTGGGCCCGCGGCCAATTGATGGTGAACCTAGAGGGTCACACACAATACAATTGGACTGCAACATATCATATAAGGAAAGTTTGATTTAAGGAGTTAAATCAAAACTGGAGAATTAAAGTGTTAATTCTTAAAGGAGAAAAGTATTAATTAGAAGTAGTCTAACTAATTAATGGAGAAGGATTAATTAATTAATTGGATTAATTAATTAAATGGGCTGAATTAATTAAAAGAGTTTAATTAATTAAAGAGTCTAATTAATTAAAGAGTTTAATTAATTAAAGGAGACCTAGTTAGTTAAGGAAATAAAGATAGAATGGGATTCTACTTTCCTAAACTAGATAAGGGGCGATTTTGCAAGATAAATAATGGAAGAGTTTGTTTTCTTGTGTGACAAGGAAAATCTAAGAGATATACATGTATATCTTGTTTCCTAATGAGATAAGGAAAAAGATCTTGATACACATGGAAGAGATATCTATTAAGAGAAGGATTCTTCTCTTATAAATATATATCTCTTCATACTCTTCCATAAGTAATAAGTGAAAACCTAAGCCCTACAAGACACAAATTTTGTGCCCCCTCTTCTCCAAATCTGAAAATTGCCGCCGCCTTTCATCTCTCTTGATGATCGGCCGAACCCTGTAAAATTCTACAGGGTTCATGCGATTTCTCTCTTCTTTCTTCCTTGCTTGATAACCTTTGGATCTTAGTTCTGAGCCTGTGGATCCAAAGGAGTTGCTTCAATCCAGTTGGTGTGGATACCGCTAGAGGCACAACACATGGGGTGCTTCTCCGAACCAAATCCTGCAGATCTGAAAGATGACCGGAGAAAAATCACCACCGTTCCCGTGGTAAGGTAAAATCGCTAAACACCCTATGGATGTTTCGATTTATGTAAAAATCCTTTTCGTATGACTAGATGAATAAAGATCTTGTTTGGGTTATTTAAAATTTTTTAAATTCCGCTGCTTTTAACGTTCTGACGTTACCAATAACCCAACAGAAATTCCGGATCTCCTTGATTTGGTGAGAAAGCGATCAGTCATCCAATAGGACGGGGTCGTCGAAGGGATTGGATATTTTGTTGGGAATCTTTTGGGAAAACGAGTCTCAAGCAGCGGAAATATAAAATTTTGAGGCTCCCCTTGGGAATCTTTCCAGAATACAATCAGATATATATATTTAAACTAATATAAAAGAAGATTATATCAACAGATCTATTTTATGCCTCAATCCTTGCACTGCCAAAGCAACTCCGCATATCTGGATCTGTGTATAACTTTGACAGCAAATCGCCACCTTCATTTCTCCGGAAAGTTGCAACTTTTGTAAAACGCCCCACGTGTTGCGTCTCTACGGTTCAGTACACCACATTACACGAACGCTCTAACAAATCTGATCGGCTAGAACATATATAAATTAGACGAGAAACTGAAGACAAGAAGAGCAAGAATTCGATTGATTTCTTGCATAGGGTGGGCGGTTTTTTGCTTAATATTGGCTAGTAATTTTCTTGTTTTCACTTTTGAGTAGAAGACTAAAAAGTGTAACATAGTTTTCAAGACTAATAAGTTTTATTAATTAATTTGCAAGACCAATCTTATAATTAATTCAAGGCCTAGTCTTCTAATTAATCACTAAATTAATTGGCCCATTCAATTAATTTCCATTTAATTAATTTGGACTCCAAGTCCATTTAATTAAATCCACCCTCATAATTAAATACAATTTAATTTATCAGATGATCCAATCTAATCACATCAACTCACGCCCACTTGGGTCGGCCCAATCGATCCCACCTTTCTTAATTTCACTTGTTTTCTCTCCATGTGTGATTTTACCGATTTTCGTGTGTGTGGTAATATCAATAATAATAACTGTAACAATAATATATTTAGGGCTTGGTTAAAGTACTCAGGATGGTGCAAGTAAGGAATTGTACGAAACAGTGTGAATAAGTAATCTATCAATGGAGAAGAAAGAGTAAAATCCTTATTATCAATGGAGAAAATCCGAGCGTGTAACCCTTATTACAATAAAGGACCAACTATATATAACAACATGAAATCCTAGCACTAGTAGTATCCTAACATATCTAGGAATCCCGCATGGCCCATGAAGTCTTCGGGGTCTCTTTCATGGTCGATTAGATATGAATAGCAGATCGGGTCGATCTTGGATCATCCGATCGGACTCGGCCTTCGGCGCGGGTCAAATTGATCTGAGCCAGCTCGAAAGGTTCGATTCGTCATAAGTGTAAAATAGCCCCCATCAGTACTCCCTCACTTCTCGAGCGTAATCGTAGCTGAAGCTCGTAGAAGTAGTTAAAGCCTTTGAATCGATTATAGACGCTGAGGTTGGTGGAGTATGCCTCATTAAAAACCTGGTTCGGAAAAACCCTTTGTTGGGATAAAACCGAGCGAGGGAAAAAGAGTACATATCCGCTGAACCCATTCATGTAAAGACACGTTGCTTAATAGCATATGTCAGACGTCTTAGGATTCTTCCACAATCTCTTTGGCGGGAAACAGAATCGTCGCGAAGGATTGAAACGTCATTTCACCATCCATATATATATAATCGAATTAAACGAGATCTTTTTACTTTTACAACAAATATCCTGAGCTTTTAGCAGTAAAAGTTTAAGTCGAGATTTTCATTACTTATCCATCTCATCGAACATCCTGTCTATAAGCAAATTATGGCCTCAACACCAAACCCTAACTCCCCGACTCACAACGAAGAAGAAGAAGTCATTACTCATGTTGTTGAAAATCCTGAAACCCTTTCTTCAGATAACGAAGAGACAGGAGACGGTATTCAGGCCGAGGAAATAAAAGATTTTGTAGAAAAGGGGGTAGATGGGCTAGTAGTTGAAATAGTTCCTGAAGAGGAAATGGCCGCTAAGACCTCGAAGAAGTCAAAGACTGCTCAACCCCCGGTCTCTACCCCTATTGAGTTTTTCACTTCTCGATTTGGAGAAAAGGATTTGCCTGCTCTGCAGAGGGATTACGGTTGTTATTTTCCTTCAGACTTTGAGATAATCATCCCTTCTGCGGTAGAGAGGGTAAATACTCATCCGGGAAATTGCCGAGCTTTTTACACATCCCATTTGGATCATGGACTTCGTTATCCTCTTTCTCCAATCCTCCTTCAACTTCTAGAGACCTTCTTTGTCTTATTAACCCAACTAGTTCCCAACGCCATTGCTTTTATTATGGCTTTTTCTGTCCTTATGGTTGCGAAGGGTCTACGACCTACCTTTCGTAACTTTCTCCATTTCTTTCGATTTTCCATTTCAACCTCATCCAATAGAGGTTATTACTATGTCAGCCAATGACCTGGTTTTTCCGTTCTGGAGAATGCCATTTCAAGCAACAGGATGGAATGGAAGTCAAACAACTTCTTCGTCAAACCTCCGACCCATCGCGTGCTTGATAACGGAGTAACCGAGCCGTATGTTTATGAATGGGGTTATGACTCTTCTTGGGTATATGGTGGTCGGAAGGTTATCGGAGACTGATGACCATTTTTCTTCGAGTATGATTGCGGAAATGAGATCAGACAAATATCAATCAGCTTTCCTAGTCGAAGAAGTTTTTCTTCGTAAGGCAGGATTAAGCTCTTTTGACTTTCCCATCCCCACAGACAATCGTCCTCTGGGTAAGACTTATTTTCTCAATTACTTTGTCTTTAGAAGATTCCTTAATGATTATTCCTTTAATGGCGCAATTTTCATATTGTAGCATCCATGGTTGAAAAGTGTCATTTCTCTGTGGTCGGAAAGACTGTCCTCTCGAGCTCGAAGAAGTCATCGGGGAAAATGCCGATAGAACAAAGGGTGTCCAGAAAAAGAAGAAGGGATCAACACCAAGATCTTGAAGACATCGAGGAGAGTCTTTCGAAAGCGCTGATCCTATCCGCATTGCTCACCCTACTACTGATCAACCGTTTGCAAAACCTACTTCCTCAAGCACCAGTCCTGGGCGTGGATATCCTCCCAAGGCCATTAGGGAACGATTTGGGATCCTCGGTTGCAAAACCTGGCCAGAACGAAACCCTACCGGTCCATAGGCTAAGAGGAGGAAGCAGTTGTTTGACAAAGAGGGTGAATATTTTACCCATATTGGAGATTCGAGACACAAGGCCACCCTTGTAGACATGATCGAAAGCCACCTCCAGGGAAAACAAGCAGCCGGATATTCTGCGGAGGATACTTTGATGTCGGATGACAGGGAGAATATTCTCGACAAGTCCATTCGACTCCTTCTCTCCACAACCTTCACCCAAGATGTTCAACGCAATTTTGAGAGGGAACCTCTAGATCAGCTAGCAAGAGCAGCTCATGCACATGAAGTGGTAATACGTTTTTTGGATTCGTTATTCAACATAATTCGAACATCTTGTGTCCATACTCAATAGTATGATTCAATTTTGTAGATTGGAAACGCGCTGGTGACTGCTTTATATGACGCAGCCTTGCAAAGAGATCAATGGAAGTTTGTAGAGGAGACCAATAATATACTCATAGCAAGGAATAAAGAGCTCGAGGATAAACTTGCCCAGGTCGAAAATTCCCGAGCATCTGCAGAAGATCAGGCCGGTCCTAGAGATAATCCCAACCTGGAAACCGACAATCCACATATTATTAGTACTATGATGGATGCTAGTCGGTACCAAGCTCAGGTTGATAAACTGACTCAAGAATTGGAGGAGCAACGTATTTCTCACACAACTTCTTTGAGCACATTAGAGTCGGATAATCTTTCACTTCGAACCCAACTTCAAGCAAAAATTGAGGATACGGACATGGATAAGGTTATGGATGAAGCTCAGACAAAGAATGTTGAGCCCATAGTCAGGGAATTTCTCGATTCTCCCATTCACACTGCTATAATTCATCAGAAGATCGGAGATTTGTTGTTGAGTTCATTCTATAAAGGGGTCGATTAGCTGATCGAGTCGGGGTTAATTCCTGACAGGCAGGCAGATTATCGTAAAGTTATGGACATCAGCAACGATCGAAGGCTTCGAGAATATCCACCTAAATCCCTAACTTCCGTGGAATATAGCGGTCATCCCTTGGCTCATCTGGTGGATGAGTTGGAGGTCCCTTACCTGTGCCTGACCCCGATATTGAGCCTGAAGAGGAGGTCTAAGATGATCAAGATAATAGAGAAGAGACTGATGTTAACGAAGAAGTGTCCCCAAGAGAGGCTACTCCTATTGAATAGGCCATTTCTAACGACAAGAAATTTACGAAGATATTTGATTTACTCTTTGTAACAGGTTTCATTATTTTTCTTGTTAAACTTGTAATCCCTTGTAGATGAATCTTGTATCAATCCTTCCTCGAAATATATATATAATTTATTGCAATGTTGTCTCGTAGAATTTTTTCTTTGTTTCTGATACGATCAGGATGCCATAACAATTTATCATTTTCAATAAATTTTGAATTTTTCTTTTCGCGCCTTCCCTTAAGGGTTCAAATGTCATTTTTTTAGTTATATATAAGGGTAAATCCTTCAAAGAATTACTGCGCGTCCCCACTTGAAATATAAAATTCTCTGCAATAGTTCGAAGCGATAGCTCGAAGTTTACGTAGCTTTCACAAATTCTCGAGTATGAGTTCTAATATGTTTTCTGGCGCTGCAAAGCGAGCTTTGCGTGGTCCCACTAAAAGAGATACCCCGAAAAAAAGAGCTCGTACAGAGAGTTCTCGACAAACGTTTCCCGAGGGGGGAGAAGTTCCTCGTCAATCCACGCCTCTCGATGATCAAGTTCGTATTCGTTCGGAGGATCTGTCGTCTTCTGAGACGGATATTCTTTCTCGCTCCCCGACCAATACGGGTTCCCCTAGAGGTTATGGGAACTCCTCTGCAATTTTGATCCGCAGCCAATGGTTGACCCAGGTATTCTCGATGCTTGTCGGACTGAGGAGCCCCATGTTAATTCTCCAGCCCTTAATGATCGGGAGGAAATTACTCCTCAAATTCCCGTTTCGGATGCTACAATAATTCTAGTTCCCGAACAAGAGACTGGACGTGGGCTCGAGTCTGTTTCCCTCAATTCCGAGGCGGATCCTAATTCAGCGGTCGAAAGGAGTACGATGGAAGATATTCCAGAATCTATGTTCGTCGCATCGACTTCCCGAACAATCTTGTAGATCCGGGTTCCCTGCATACCCAGGTTCTTCCTTCTCCTCGTTTGACTCAACAAATGATTGACTCAGGACCCGGGCGTCTAAGCCGAGCTCCACGAATCCATCGAATGATCCTTCTCTACTAGATGACCGTCTGGTTAATACGCAAGTCGGTGAAATATCTGAGTTTGCTATGGATCGATCAGGAGGGGTGTTTGATGCATGTATTCCTGCTTCTCTTGGACCTGTCGGGGTATCCAGGAATTTGGGGATGGGTAAAATCCTCCCAGGAGAAATTGAAAAGTTGAAAGGCCATTCTCCTCTGGAACTTGTTCAGTCTATCTTCAAGCACTTGGAGCTGGTACTTTATGCCTTAACTTTAATCTCCCAACACTGTTTTATATTTTTTTAATTACTTTACGTTTTGTCATAGGTGAAACATCAAGCTGCAGCTCTGAATTCAGAATGACGAAGCCTATTTTGCTCGGTTTGCTACCGAATCTAGACTGGATAACATAGCTGCAACTCATCGATCATTGATGATCGAAGTGGAGAAACTTCGAGCTGCTAACGAAAAGCTTTCAAAGGAGAAAGAGGATCTCACTTGTGCGAATTGCGATCTGGAGTCCGAAAGAGAGCATCTAAAAAAGGAGAAAGAAGACTTGCTTCAGCTGAACAAGAATCTGGAGGAAGTTACCCAATCTCAAATCGAGAAAGGGAAGAAACATGAGTTCGAGAAAGGCTTCACTCTCGGATATAAGCAACGTACCCAAGAGTTGATCACCTATCTTGGTCATAGTACAAGTCCCGACCACATCCTCGAACAGTAGATCATTGGATATTTTTTTTTTTTGTGTGTAGAAAAATGACTTGTAAATATATGTGTCGATCAATATGTGATGTAGTCATATCCTTTGTACGGAAAGCTCATCGTTCAGAACTGACTAGATTAATTCGTATTGACCATTTCCTTGGGAGTGGAAAAGTCGCATAGATATACACGCCTTTATCGTAGCCATAGAACGATTCATCTTCTCTCCGTTAGATCACAAATTCTCTCAGCTATAAATAACAACTCTTTGCTAATAAAGAACCCGATATAAGTGAGAATCATGTCTTCATACGTAAGGCATAGACATCTTTGTCTTTTAACTTTCATTATGGGAGGTATCAGAGATATGTGGTTCCATGATGATTATGCTGTTTTTCGTTCGTATTGAATAAGGAAAGACGAGCAAAACAATAAATATATCGAGTGTGTAAAAGCCGTATATTAATATCAGTGTTCGAATACAAATTACAAAGTAGGTCTACCCAAGCATTACAGGACGTCGTACTACTAGTAAGACAAATACAAAGAGGAGACAAGCTAGATCCTAATTCGAACAGTAGGTCCGAGCTGAGGGTATTTCTTGGAAGTTGTGCCCCTGTTGATGTCATAAATGCGCCGCATATTTATAGGAACAGTAATGAGCTAGCTGGACCGTCTGTAGGAGAATACTTCTTGGCCAGCTGTGCAAAGCTGTAGGTCGGCCCCACAGTAATTCCGAGGATAGAAGTAGATCAAAAAATAGGATCTTGTGAGATCAACGTGACCTGATCGGGAAGCTATGTTCTTCTGGTCGGAGAATATCTTCTGGTCGGAAACTAGGTCGATCCCGAGCAGAGGTATTTCCTAAGATGGCGTATACGAAATATCCCTCATCAATACTCCACCACTTCTCGAGCGTAAGTGAAGCTGAAGCTCGGAGAAGTAAACAGCATTGCACCACAAGATTTGTTATGCCTCGTTAAAAACCTTACTCGGAAAAACCCAGTGGGATAAAATCCAAGCCAGGGAAAAAGAGCGCATATTTCTCTAGCGGAGCCGTGGAAAACTGATGCGCCTCGAACAATAGGGAGACGGTGTTCTCGATCTGGGGGTCTTACTTCGATAATTCGATAGGGCATAATAAAATCTGAAGATTAGAGAGACGAGCAACAAAGAGCGGGTCTCGAACGGTCTTGTGGCGGATATACCTCATTAAAAACCTTTACTCGGAAAAACCCAGGGGGATAAAAACCGAGCGAAGGGAAAAAGAGTGCATATCCTCAGAAGACAATGTAGTTAATCTTATTTTACCGACCCGAAAATGCTCATTTCAGAAACTTGGAGGACCATAAATGCTATTAACCGAAAGATAACCTTCAATTTATTGCGTGGAAGCTTAACCGTCGCGGTTACTCGGGGTTGAATTTGCAATTTACCCTTTTAACCTTTATATATATACGTTGACTTGAAAAGACGAGTACGTTTTCCATACTTACTTCTGATCGGAGCATTCAGATCGAAAAAAGAGTATCCCTTTTTCTTGTCGACCGTTGCAATAAATATTTCCCATCATGTCTACTTCCGAAAACCCTGAAATTCAAACCGATAATCCTACGCGATCGGATTCCGAGCTAGGATCCACAGGCGAATTCATTAACGCCTACAACGCTGACAACTCCTCTGATGAGACGAAAAGAATCGTCGATCAAATTGAGCGCGCCTTGGGGCCAAATGCTGGTGAGAGGACATCCGTTCAACAAAATTCCGAGCCTGGTGGGGAAGCGGAACAGAACACCGAGCTCGACGGCGAGGAAGGTGGAGATGGAGAAAATGCTGATTCCGGTAATGTGGACAGTTCGACTATGGCGCTGGACGAGCATGAGATAATGAGATACTCGATCGGAGGAGGGTGCAGTGTGAGAATTATCGACCTTGCTGGTGTCACAAAGAAGTCCAAAGCCATAGGTCGAGCTAAGAAAACTGAAAAACGGGTCGACGAGATTTCTTGTGCATACGATCCGAAAGAAGACAGAGAAAAACTCGAAGCTGAGATAGGCAAATTCCTTCCCGAGGGCTATACGCTAGTTATTCCGACCCCCTCTCAAAGGGTGAATCAGCCCCCGGAAGGATGTCAAGCTTTCTATACCAAGCAGTTCGACTATGGCTTGCGTATCCCTTTTGCCCCGTTACTCGAGCGGGTTCTAGATGTGTTCTCCCTGGCTCCCGCACAGATCCTCCCCAACTCGATTGGGTACTTCATAGCTTTCAGTGTCTTGATGAAGGCCAATGGCAAAGCTGCAAACTTCCACCATTTTTGGCAGTTCTTCAAAGTCAGCACTTCCTCTGCCTCGAACGCTGGGTTCGTGTATTTTTCCTAGCGTTCAAATCATTCGGTCTTATCGACCATCACCTCTAGCAATTCTTTCGACTGGAAGAGACGGTTCTTCTTTATCAAAGGACCTGAAGTACCAGCATCGGGGGGAGCTCGGAGATGGTTCCACATATATGGCCAGGTGAGCGAGACTGGGTGTACGGAAAACGAGAATTGATGGGTCAGCTTACGAAGGTTATTTCAGACAGCCTTGTCACTGCAATGCGCTCTGACCCGTACCAGTCGGCTTTCCTCGTTTTGGAGCCCGTCCTTCGGAAAGCGGAGCTCAGCCTAGCTACACACCCACTTGCAGACGCTGACGATCCTCGATCGTTAAGTAAGAATAATAATCTTTACCGAGCGTTCATAATAATAAGCTACACGTAAGGCTTCATTCCTAACTAATTTTATCTTTTCTTTCTTCAGGTACCATGGTAGAACAATACCGAGCTTCCATAGTAGGTAGGACAGTGGCTTCTACCTCGAAAAAGACGCCTGGCCAGCCGAGAAGACAAGTTAGGCCAGGCCCCGTGCAATCCAATCAAACTATCAACCCTCCTCGGGGAGGCCCCGCCCAACCTCAGCAGATCGAAAACGAGGGAGAGCCCGAGGATGCTGAACCCATCCGAATGGTACCTCCTCCGACCTAAGCTGGTCCTTCTTCTTCATCTGGCCTGGGCTATAGCATGTTCACCATGAAGAAGCTTAAAGGAAAAGAGATCCTTACTCGGCGAGCTCGGGATGATCGTGAGGGACCCCCCGAGGCAAAAAGGAGGACCGGACTGTGGGGTCGGCATCGAACACCTCTTACCTCTCGTTCTGGTCGAAGTAGGCCTGACATGGTGGACTTTATAGAAGATCAACTCAGAGGCTACCGAGCGGCAGTCCGAGAGGGGATCAATTCGGAGTGATCGCGACCCGAACGGCGAGAATGAGCATGATAAGGCGATAAAGATCTTCATGGCGGGGAGATTTGCCGAGGATCAGGAGGAGCTTTTGGCTCACTGTGACCTTGATGTATTGGGTCAATTCTGTCGAGCGTATCACACGGTAAAAGCCTTTGCAATGGTTATAACTGTTCTGGTCTTTCATCAAAATACTAATTATCCTATCTTTGCAGATTGGGGATTGCTTTCTCACTGAAGTAAATCGCACCTCGATGTTAGAAGATGAGTCCGACCGAGTCCACATGGCTTACCAGAATTTACTCGAGGAAGAGTCCCACCTTCGCAATCAATTCATCTCCGTTCAAAAAGAATTGGAGTCCACTAAGGCTAAGTACACCCCGGCCGTTGAGGAAGACTTGGTGAAGGTCGTGGCTGAGAAGAGCTTACTCGAGGAAAAAGTGAAGAAGCTTGAAGAGGAGCTCGCGCAGACCAAAGCAGATTCTGAGCTGTCTTATCAGCGTGGCAAGGAAGACTCGCGTTTGAGCTCGATAAGAGAATTTTTGGAGTCACCGGCGTTAGATGCCGTAGCTCGGAAAAGGGTAGACCAGATTCTTCAGACCACTTTTTACAAGGGTGTTCGACAGCTGGTATCGGCGAAGGTTATCCCCAAGAAGATCGATGAGTATCTGAAACATATGGACATCTTCAAGAATATGGACGGAGAGAACTATCGAGTCTCAGCCTCGAGCTCTGCAGACTGGGAAAATCACGAGTTCGCTCCATTTGTGAGAGAGTTCGGGGTTCCAATGCCCAATCCCGATTTGTTGGATTTGGAGACGTCCAGCACGAGCTCAAGTTCAGACAGTTCGGAGAGCGAAGATGGCCAAGATACTTCTGATGATGGGGACGATCGAGAAGCTTCTGGAGATGCTGAGGTCGACATCGAAGATGGGTCCGAGAACGAGGGCAAAGAGGAGCAGTCAAGCCCTTAAAATTCCCTGTAATAGATTGTAGGACTTTTCATTGTATGCTCTGTAATCATTTTGATCATTTATAAGATCTACTTTTGTCGTTTAACAAAGTTTTCCGAGTTCATTCAGTTAGAGCCTATCAGTGACTTATTATACCGCTTAATTATACAAGTGACTTTGTGAGCTACATTGTCCATAAAAGATCATCGATATCGAGCATATCTGTGCAGTTGAAAACTCATTTCCTTAGTAGGCAAGGTATTAAAACGATCGATCTTCATAATAAAGCACGGGAAAACTTGAAATTCGCGACTGTTGGGTCCCCAAAAGGCAACGTTCCTTTTTCTTATAAATAGAAGAAGGCAGTTTAAGATTTGTATCACTGAAATTATAACTCTTCCTTCATCGGAGCTCATTGATCGATAAAAAGAAATCGAGCGCTCTTCTTCATTAGAAATAAAACGACTATGGAAGGAATGGTGAACTCCAAGCTCGATCCGAAGTTGATGTTCAAAGTCAAGAAAGAGAGGCTTCCCAAGTCGAAAGTTAGAGAGCCTAAGTCCTCCTCGGAGGTAGGAAAAGTCTCTAAGAGCGATCGAGGCAAGCACAAGGTCGATTCTCCTTCGAAAGTGGTCACCAAACGAACCGAGGCCCCTAAGGGTGATCTTGGCAAAACTGAAACCAAGCCTCTGCCCAACTCGTCGCCCAATCGGACCGAGAATAAGGTAGTTATACCCATTTCGGACTCCCCTTCTAGATCGAAGAATAGCTCCGAGGGGGACAAGCAAGTCACATCTGGCGGGTCTGAGCTTGCTAAGAGGCCGCGCGTAGAGGATCTCATTCCGACTTCGGCTTTGATCGATATGGCTGGGGAAGCTCGAGAGGCTAGCAAGAGCGTTGTGAATGAGCCTCCTAATAAAAAGGTCAAAATAAATGACCCTTCTGTCGATCAGAAGAAAACCCCTGACCCTTCTGTCGATCAGAAGAAAACCCCTGACCCTTCTGTCGATCAGAAGAAAACCCCTTCATTGGGCGGGAATCTAGAAATCCAAAACTCTGTCCCCAACGTTGCTCGGACGCTTAGTGCCTTTTTTGAAGATGTGAAGAGTAAGGCATTGGCTGGAGGAATTACCCCAAGCAGTTGGGAGGTTACACTAAGCAGCATTCAATTGGCCGAGCAAGAACGGTTACGGGGAAAAAGTGCTCGGGAAATAGTGCAGTCGAGCACAGATCTGCTTAACCGAGTGAGTGTCTCTTCTTTTTTCTTTTTTTTTAACACCAATTTTTATCCATTGAAGGTTGGACAACAGTTATTCAACCTCGGGCTGCAAGTTGAGCAAGAAGTCGAGCAGCGTGCTAAGGCTATCCTCGAGCTGGAGGAAAAGAAGGTTGCACTGGCAAAATCTCTTGAAGAAGCCAGAGCTATCGAGCTGAAATTGGCTTTTGAGACGGAGAAAGCCGTGAAGGAGAAAGAAAACCAAGTCCATGAGCAGTTGAGTAAAGAGTTGGACAGGCTGCAGACCCTTGTCGAGCAGGAGAAGAAAAACGCCGAGCTGCGGGAGCAAGAGGCTTATCAAAAAGGTTATGAGGCCGGGTATGAGGCCCGCAACGTCGAGGTCCGCAAGCTCCTGTTCGAGAAAAGTGTCTAGGGATTTCTTCTTTATGCTCGACTAAATGTTGTACTTTTAAACTTTTTCCTTTTTGTACCTGTTCTTCTTGTTGAAATAATAAACCTTTTCTCCCTTCTAATCGATGATGTTGTGAATCTGAGGAAAATATTTACTGTGCCTTTTCATATTCAAGTTGCTTTCTTATCGTAGAACAATTTATACTCGAGCTAAGAGTGATCATTCAAGTTGTATTTTTATTGTAAAAACAATTTATACTCGAGTTAAGAGTGATCGAAATTCCGAGCATAAAGTGAAAACGGAAAGTTTCTGCTCCGCACATCTGACCAAGTCATAGTATTCCCCTTTTTTCAGCTAAGTTCCAAAGGAAATCTGGCCAAACGGTACCTAAATCTCGGGAAGCGGAACGGTCGCCCGTGATAAATGCCTTAATCTGGGCCGTTGGTTTCGTTGAATACAGACCGTCGATCAAATCTTCCTTTTAGTATAAATATGGCTTTTACCCAGTTGAAAATCTTTACCCTCCACTGTAAAAAATGTTTTATCCGAGAACTACGCTCGGATCCTTCCCTTTACCTGTTCATGTCTTTGAGATTCGGCTAAGAACGTATTTTCGATCTCACAATCAGATTATTTTTTCCTTTGGTATGGGTGGAATTGAAAAGAGGGGCCCCTCGATTATCAGGGGGTCTCCGATCCCTAAAATTGGGATCTCCCCTCGAGATGCGAATGTTCGATCAACCCTTGCTCGGGTACTTTGCGCAGGGTTAGCATTACGGATCTCGAGGGGTATACCCGAGTGTGGAAAGCTGGTCAATCCATTAAAAGGAAGTTTGACCTCGAGTCACCAATTTCTTCCTTTCTTCCTTGAAGATTGGTAACTTTGGGTCGAGCTTCCCGACTACAAGGTGATGACCGGCCGCTCTAGGTTGAACTTTTGGATCTTACAATGAGAAATTTCAACCTTACCAATGGTTGAAATTTCAGATCTTAAAATGAGGAATTTCAATCTTGGACGCCAACTCAGGGAAGTGATCGGGCTCGGCTGGTAGCAAGAATGCTGGGAAAAGTATGGAGATAATCAGAAAAGACGGTCTGCAATTCATACTGCCTCACTCCAAACCCAGATATCATTAGACGATAAACATAGACAGCTCGATCACTTTACAAGTCTACCGGACAACCTATTTATCACACAAAATGTGGTGCAGTCGTCGGATGCTTGCCGACCCTCCTGGTCGAGAACACATGAGGACGCCCGAAGACTATAGAATAGGGCCCAGTAGTTGTATTAGGATTTGATTAGTTGTAAAGACAACATTGTAATCTGCTCGATGAATATCAATAAAATTGTCATTCTTGTAATTCACTGATCTTTTGTATCTTGCTCGGAAATAATAAGAATCTTTTGTTTCAGATCAAATACTTGCAATCTTTCATTCTTTTCCATCGTCTTGTTATTAGTTTTCTTCTCGTACCCATCCGCTCGATAATGAATTAATAATCCGATGAAAATTTAACAATCTGGATGGGACGATTTAACTTGAAGTTAAACCGATAAAGTCTTCTCGGAAAAACTATCTGATAAAAGTTCAAATGAATAATATCTGAAAACTGAGATGTTTCCTTCGAGCATAACTGAGCTTAATAATAAATAATAATCCCAACTTAAGGGATTTCCAAATGATCATGAGTTTTTGAAAAATCTTCGAGTTTCGAGCAGATCTATTTTATCACAATATCTCGAGCATCGAGCTCTTTTCAAGCTGAATAGGCATGTTCTTTTTGAATAATTCCTTATCGAGGAAGGGTCATAGCGATAGCTTGCACCCTCGGTCGATTTTTATTTTTTGATCATGAATTTATCGAGGGAGGGTCATAGCAATAGCTTGCACCCTCGGCCGATCTTTATTTTCGATCATGATTTTATCGAGGGAGGGTCATAGCATTAGCTTGCACCCTCGGCCGATTTTTATTTTTGATCATGATTTTATCGAGGGAGGGTCATAGCATTAGCTTGCACCCTCGGCCGATTTTTATTTTTGATCATGATTTTATCGAGGGGGGGTCATAGCAATAGCTTGCACCCTCGGCCGATATTTATTTTTGATCATGATTTTATCGAGGGAGGGTCATAGCATTAGCTTGCACCCTCGGCCGATATTTATTTTTGATCATGATTTTATCGAGGGAGGGTCATAGCAGTAGCTTGCACCCTCGGCCGATTTTTATTTTTGGTCATGATTTTATCGAGGGAGGGTCATAGCATTAGCTTGCACCCTCGGCCGATATGAGTACTCTTTTTCTTCCTGGTGCTCGGAATACAGTTTGAATTCAAATAGAGGATTTCATTGCTTGTCCTTACACTTTTAGGGGAAACAAAACTGCCAAAACTGTGAATTACAAGAAAAATTTAAATGATTGCAACTATCTTCCGTAGTACTTCCTTAGGTTAACTGCATTCCAGGTTCTTGGCAAGACTTCACCGTTGAGGTGAGCAATTTTATAGGAACCCTTTTTTCCGACCTCTCGCACAACATAAGGGCCATCCCAGTTAGGCTGAAGCTTTCCGACGTGTTTAGATACCTCTACCTTTTTGAGCACTAAATCCCCAACTTTGAATGTTCTTATCCTGACTTTCTTGTCATAAGCTCTCTCCATGTTAGATTTGGTAGCTTGGATCTTTACGCACGCTCGGTCGCGTTTACTATCTGCGTGATCGACATCCATCTCTCTCAGCAATTGATTCTGATCGGGATCATAAGACTCAACCCTTGGCGATGGCACTAATGTCTCGACCGGGATCACCGCTTCCGAACCGTACACCAAGGAAAAAGGAGTTTCCCCTGTAGCTGACTTTATGGAGGTCCTGTTCGCCCAAATTACTCCAGGAAGCTCGTCTAACCATTTGCCTTTTGCTTCGGCCAGACGTTTTTCAAGTGATCGGACAATCTCCCTGTTGGCGACCTCGGTCTGTCCATTTGCCTGGGGATGCCCGACTGAGGTGAAATTCTGCTGGATCCCAAACTTTTCACACCACTCCAAAATTTGCCTTCCAGCAAATTGAGTTCCGTTGTCGGAGATGAGGATCCTCGGTATGCCGAACCTGCAAACAATATACTTCCAGAGAAAATTTATCACCTGAAACTGAGTAATTTTTGTCAGCGCAACGCATTCAATCCATTTGCTGAAGTATTCCACAGCAACCAGGACATAATTTTTTCTCGATCTAGCTGTTGGGAAAGGTCCCACAATATCGATCCCCCATTTGTCAAATGGCCAGCAAATCGGAATTGAATGCAGCTGCTCGGCAGGCTGATGAATCAAATTTGAATGAATTTGGCAATGATGGCACCTCTTAACATAGTCGATGGAATCTGAAATCATAGTAGGCCAATAGTATCCAGTCCTTGAACATTTCAAGGCTAATGCTCTTGCACCGCAATGACTTCCAGCCTCACCTTCGTGCACTTCCTTCAAGAGGAGATCGAATTGACTCTCTGGAATTCATTTCAACAGAACTCCCGAGCTTGACCTCTTGTAGAGCTGATCATCGATCAAAACATACACTGGAGCTCGATATTTAATCCTTCGAGCTTCATTTACGTCCTCCGGTAGAACACCGCTTCTTAAGTAACTTTTCAAAGGTTCCATCCAGGAAAGGCCTTGCGTGTCTATCTCCATGATTTCCGAGTTCGGAGCTACGTTCAAGTCTATAGCTGGAGAGTTGGACATCAACCAAGTTATTACTCTCTCCTTTCGCCCATCCATCGAACCTGTAAATTTTGAGAGAAAATCCGCCCAAGAGTTCTCTTCTCGAGGGATAGCTTGTATGTCGAATTTATCCAGCTTCTCCGCCAGATCCTTCACCCTTTTCAGATACTTCACCATGTTGAACTCTTTTGCATCATACACTCCCTTTACTTGTCTATGTACGAGCTCGGAGTCGGTCAATACGGTGAGAGACTTTATGTTCGCTTTAATTGCCATCTCTAATCCAGCGATCAGGGCCTCGTATTCTGCTTCATTGTTCGTCACTACGAAATCTAAGGTAATTGAATAACTGAGGTCTTCTCCCTCGGGACCCTGAATGTGAATTCCGGCCCCTCCTCCTTCTCTGGTCGATGACCCATCTACATGCATCACCCAAACTTTCTCCTGAACATCTTCAACCAGATTTACCACGGGAACTGACAAGTCTCCCGAACTAGATCCTGTCGATTCTGCAATGAAATCAGCCAGGACCTGGGCCTTGATTGCTGTTCGAGGTTGATACTCGATTTCGAACTGTCCAAGTTCCACCGCCCATTTAATCAATCTCCCGGACGCCTCTGGTTTTGACAGAACTTGCCTTAGAGGCTGGTTTGTCAAAACAATAATTCTGTAAGTCTGGAAATAAGGCCTCAGTCTTCGTGCGGCAATAACTAGAGCAAGTGCGAACTTCTCAATCTCTAAGTAGTTCTTCTCCGCCCCTTGAAGCAACTTACTTAGGTAATACACAGGCTTGTGCTCGGAATCTTGAATTCTCACTAAAACTGAGCTTATTGCCTCGGTCGATACTGCTATGTATAAATACAAAGGCTCCCCCTCGACCGGTTTTGCCAACATAGGTGGGGAGACCAAGTATTTCTTAAGCTCTTCGAAAGCTTTATCGCATTCCTCATTCCACTCGAAGCTTTTTGATCTCCTCTACAATTTGAAGAACGGCAAACTTTTGTCTGCTGAGCGGGTGTTGGTCCCAAGTGGTCAGATGAGGTCTAGAGGGGGGGTGAATAGACCTCTTTAAAAATTTACTTTTTAAAATCTCTAACTTTTCTGTTCAGCAAACTAAGCGGATCAAGAATAGTAAGCAGACTAAGCTGATCTCGCACAAAGCTTTGAACAGTAGAGTTGACCACTCTTCTGATTTCACTCAGCTGATTTTATCAAAATCAGAGTTTAAAATAAACTAACTTGCAGCGGATTTATCAAGTGTTTTCACAAGTTGTTTTCTTAACTTAGAAATAGTTTTGTCCCCAGTTTTATCAAACTCCTTTAAAACTTTTTCCACAGTTAACCTTTCAGTGTTTTAAATATGCTCTTGTAAATATGCAGAAAATAATGCAAGTTAAAAACACAAAGGATTTTTATAGTGGTTATATGGATAGAAATCCTTTAGTCCACTCTTCCAAGTCACTTAGATCTTGGGTTATACTAAATCACACAAATTACAGTATACACAGCTTACGCCAAACAACAAAAGATATGGCCGTAAGTTCACAATAGGAAATCACAAAGAAACTCCTATTCTACGAAGCTTTATCACTCACAAGGTTGGATAACAGCTCCTCACAACACGATTCAAACAAATCACTCAGATTTATGTATATATTCTGATTTCTCTCTTTTCTGCTTTGTCAACAAATGACTCGGCTGATGAGTGCTCTGTTCTTGAGTTTGAGACTTAGAAGAATTCTGCTTCAGATTTTTGCTCTCAAAGTGTGTTGTTATCTCCTTCAACTCACGAACTAAGCTATTTATACTTGGAGATTTGAAAATCTGCCCGTTGAGAGATCGGCAGCTGTCAAATCCTCGAGTACTGGTCCTTTTTGCAGAAACGGCTGCTGCGACTGAACACTGTACACTCTGCTGTACTTTCTGTCGCTTCGCATTAAATGCGCATTAAATGCACCAAGCTGATACGAGGTTTCTCTTCAATCATTTGTCATAAATACCCTTCCTCTTCAGCATTTATTACACCAAGTGCATTTATTACCGTTGCAATAACTTCTGATCCACTTCCACTCTGCTGATTGAAGTCACTCGTCTGATGTATACTCGGCTGATCCCAAACTTGAACTAATCTGATTTGAGTCGGTTGATAGTCCACCAGTCCGATTACTTCTTCAGCAACAGATCAGTAGTCTTCTGGACCATATTTGACTCTTCTGAAATACTTCTTCCTTGGTCAAATATCTTCTAAGGTTTGTACTAAGCTTCCACTTAGCTGATGACTTTGGAAATCATCAAAACCTCCCTTCACTTCAAAGTCTTCATCTTCATCCAACAATTTCCCCCTTTTTGATGATGACAAAACTTCAGCTAAGTACCTGTACCTAAAACTAAAGTTGAGTCCTCAAAAATTTCTGAGATAGAAATAGTGTGTTGGAAGCTTGAACTTTTATAGATAAATTTGAAAAGTTACAGTACAAGTTACAAGCAAAAGAAAAACTTAAGTGAAAAATTACAAGTAAAGAAAGCTGGTTACAAATTTTCAACAGATGACCTAGTCTAGTAGCTAGTCTAGTCCTCAGCTTCTTCATCTTCTTCTTCATCCTCCTCTCCTTCAACTTCTTCACTACTTTCTTCATCTTCACCAGATGAGAAAACATCAGCAAGGCCTTTTAATTTTTCCCTTCTTTCATCAGCCTCAAATCTTGCTTTGATGTCCTCAATCCTTTTATACTTAACGTATGGATTGAGCTGTTCTTCAGCAGAGTACTTAGAAGCAGCTAACTCCTTGTCAGTTTTAGCTACATCCTTGAGCTCCACTTTATCACCAGCTTCATCTTCAGCTTCCTTTTCAAGTACTTCATCTTCTTTTGGCTTTCCAGCAGCAGCCCGTTGGTCTCGTACTTGAATAGTTGCAGCAGCATCAACAGCTAACTTAGCTGATTCCTCTTCCCCCTTTTTGTCAGCATCAGCAGGGTTGAGGATCAGGAGTTATGTTGACAGCAGCACAAAGCTTCCTGATGTTTGCATCCATAATTCGTTGTTCAGCACAATGATGAGTGAGAGTAGTTTCCATGCGAAGTTGAGCAGCTTCCATGCGAAGTTGATTTGATTTTAACTCACCAGCTTGGTCATTCAGACAATCAACATTCAACTGAAGTGTTGATATCTCATTTTGAGCTTTGTCAGCAACAGCAGTAAACTCTTGCATTAATGCAACATCCTTTTCCATCTCTGCTTCACCAACCTGTTTCATGACCCTAACAACTCCAGCAATATCAACTTCATTTCTTTGAAGAGCAGTGTGGAGGTGATTTACATCAGCCTTCACTTATTCAATACTTCTGCTCATATTCAATATGCTCTGAGTCAGCATTAAGGAGTTATCTGGTGGTAGAGGAAAATCGTCAATGGCATCCTTGACCATTTTTGCAGTCTCTTCCTGCATTTGTTTAATCATCAGCTTATTCCTTGACTCCATCTCCTTCATGGAAGTTTCAATCAGCAGCTGGATGGATTCCATCAGTGAGGAATGCAAATCAGCAGTAGGAGCAGGGTGTGATGATTCAGCAGGTTCCTCTTCCTGTTGAATTTCAGCAGGTTCTTCTTCCTGTTGAACAGTTGTCTCATGAAGAGCAGGACTATCTTCAGCTTTCCATTCCAAAGCTAAAGGCACTAAGTCCTTGACCATATGATTTAACCGAAATTCGTCTTAAGGTTTTATCTCAGTAAATTATTAAGAACAATTTAATATATTAGGGGTTTGGTTAAAGTACTCAGGATGGAGCAATTCAAGAATAAGCAAAGCAATATAATTGAACAACAATCAGAGGAGGCGAACAAGAGTAGTATATTTCTTAGGTTAAATTTCGGATCCACAATACAATGTAAGATTTGCTATTTATAATATTCCTACTGTCCTAACTGAACTAGGAGTCCTATTTAGCCTAGGAAACCTGTATGGCCTTGGAGTATCGCTGGGCCCATTAAATCCCCTGGGACGGACAGTAGGTCGATCAAAGTAGGTCGATCAGATACGAATTTAACTGGTCGAGCCGATCTTGAAATCCCCGTTGGTCGGATCAATTCTGAACTGGCTCGATAAATACTTATTCGATCATAGGTGCAAAATAGCCCTCATCAATACTCCCTCACTTCTCGAGCGTAATCGTAGCTGGAGCTCGTAGAAGTAGAAGTAGTTATTTTTTCCTTGTTGTTCATGAAGTATGCCTCGTTAAAAACCTTGTTCGGAAAAACCCTCTTCGGGATAAAAACCAAACGAGGAAAAAAGAGTGCATATCCATTTGAACCTTCCTCGTACAGACACGTATCTTGGTTAACGTGTGTCAGAAGATGTCAAGGTCTTTTCATGATTTTAATTGGCGGGAATATGAAGAGACGCGAAGGGTTGAATCCGTCTTTTCACAACATATATATATAGTGGAAATCAACGGATCAATTTACTTTTACCCCAGATTGATATTTAACCCTTCCATCAGTAAAAGTTTACGTCGATAGTTTACCCATTTACTCATCCTCTCGAACACCTTTTATCCAAATATAAAGAAATGGCTTCGACCTCACAGAATCCTCCTTCTCCTACTCAAGCCGTTGGAGAAGAAATTCCGTCTAATATTCCCAATCCTGATATCCTTTCTTCTGACAATGAGGCAATAGACAATTCCCAAGCAGAAGAAGTTAGAGATTATGCCGAGGATGAAGTAGATAGTTTGGTCGTGGAAATTATTCCAGAAGGAGAGATGATGTCAAGAGCGTCTAAAAAATCTAAAACGACCCAACCTCAGATTTCTGCACCTGTAGAACTTTTTCCTTCTCGATGGAGAGAAGAAGATCTACCATTGTTGAAAAGGGAATATGGTCGCTATTTTCCATCAGATTTTGAGATCATTATTCCTACTTCCGAGCAGAGAGTTAATACTCCTCCTGCTAACTGTCGAGCTTTTTATACGTCCCACTTCGACCATGGGCTCCGTTTTCCTCTTTCCTCAGTTCTCCGTCAGTTTCTGGAGACTTTCATAGTCTCATTGACTCAACTCGTTCCGAACGCCATAGCTTTTATCATGGCATTTTCTGTTTTGATGGTTGCTCGAGGTCTACAGCCCTCGTTCCGTAATTTTCTTCACTTTTTTCGTTTTTCAGTATCGAGCTCCTCCAACAGGGGTTACTATTATGTTAGTCAGAGACCCGGCTATGCTATCCTCGAAAACGCCATTTCAAGCAACAGTACGGAATGGAAATCAAATTTCTTTTTTGTTAGAGCTCCGACCGTGTCTATCCTCGAGAATGGAGAAAAAGAGGAGTTTTCTCACGACTGGGGATATAATGATCTTTGGGTATATGGCGGTCGAAAGGTGATCGGACAGATGTCCCCAGATGATCAATTTTCATCTGCTTTAGTTGACCAGATGAGGTCGGATAAATATCAATCGGCCTATTTGATCGGAGAAATCTTTCTTAGGAAGGCTGGATTAAGTTCTCTGGAGTTTCCCATTCCATTGGATGATCGACCTCTTGGTAAGATCATTTCCTATCTTTGTTTTATTTATAAAAGAATCTATGAACTCGTTATTTACTAACGTCTAATTTCTTCTCAACGCAGCCACCATAGTGGAAAATTGCCGCTTTTCAGTGGTTGGAAAATCCGTTCTGTCGAACTCAAAAAAGTCCTAGGGTAAGGCCCCCATAGAGCAGAAGGAGTCGAGGAAAAGGAGGAGAGACCAATTTATGGATCTGGAGAATATCGAGGAAGAGTCGTTTGAAGATGTTGATCCTATCAGAGTAGCTCCTCCTTCTTCCGCTCAAACCTCATCGGACATACCGTCTTCAAGCTCTCGCCAAGGCCGCGGTTATCCTCCTAAATTTCTTAGGGATCAACATGGTATTCTCGGCTGTCAATCCTGGTCGGAGCGTAACCCTACCGGTCCTGAAGCTAAAAGGAGAAAACAATTCTTTGACAAAGGAGGGGAGTATTTTACTCATGTCGGAGATATTGGTCATAAAGCTTCCCTGGTAGATATGATCGAGAGTCATCTTCAAGGGAAACGGGCGGCTGGGTATTCTGAGAAGGATACATTGATGTCTGATGATAAGGAAAACGTCGTCGATAAATCCATTCGAATTCTTCTTTCTTCGACCTTCACTCAAGATGTTAACAGGACGGTAAAGAAAAAACCCCTCGAGCAATTCGCAAGAGCAGCACATGCTCACGCAGTGGTAATATTCCTCAATTTCTTCTGATCTTTTAATAATCTATAATATTCTATTTGAAGGTTAGTCATAAAATTTTCTTTGTAATAGGCGGGTAATGCCTTGGTGTCCGCTTTATACGATATGGCATTGCATAGGGACCAATGTGAATTTGTCGAGGAAAGCAACAGAATCTTGAACGCAAGGGTCAAAGAACTTGAAGAGCAGCTTGCTCAGGTCGGTGATTCTCGATCTTCCGTGGAAACTCAACCTGCTCCTCTTGCTAATAAGGATTTAGAAACTGATAATCCGCATATTATTGGCATGATGACGGATGCTAGTCGGTATCAGGCCCAGGTCGATCAGTTAACACGAGAATTGGATGATCAACGAGTGTCACACACCACCGTAGTTAGCAGGTTGGAATCGGAGATTGCCTTACTTCGATCTCAACTCGCGGCAAAGGAAGACGATTCTACTGACTTGGAAAAGATCATAGACGAGCATCCATCTTCCGAGGTTGAGCCCATTATCCGAGGTTTTCTGGATTCCCCAGTACATACTGCCATAATTCATCAGAAGATCGGAAGTCTGCTTTTGAGCTCGTTCTATAAAGGTGTTGATCAATTAATCGAATCTGGGCAGATTCCTGACAAGCGTGATGAGTATCGCAAGGTTTTGGCTATTGAAAAGGATCGAAGTCTTCAAGATTATCCTCCTGAGTCTTTACCTTCTGTTGATTATAGCGGCCATCCTCTGGCCCATTTAGTCGAGGAGTATGGAACTCCAATTCCCGTGCCAGAACCTGACTTAGATTTGATAAAGGATATTATAGAGGATCAATCAGGCGAGGAGGAAGATATCGTCGATGAAGGGGATGTTGAAGGAGACCAAGTCAACAAGGGGAATGAAGGAGAAAAGGGAGGCTCGCCTTTGAAAGAAACCAACATCCATAGTTAGGACGTTTTTATTTCTTCTTTTATCTTGTCGTAATTGTAGATCTTTTGAACTCTGTAGAACATGTAAATTTCCTTTTATAATATATATGATTTTACTTAGATATACTACGTCCTTGTGATGATCACAGTACATATTCGTTGACCTGCTTTTTCCTTACATTTGAATTTTTACTGTGCGCGCCAAGGTCCAAGGACATAACTGTCATTTCATTAACTATATATAAAGGTGAATCTTTTGGAGTTTTTACCGCGCGTCCCCACTCGCGATATAAAATTTTCTTGTTATTGATCGGAGCTCATAGTTCGATAATTCATAAGAACCTTTGATTGTTTGATCATGAGTTCCAACTTATTTTCTGGAGCTTCAAAACGCTCTCTGCGGGGTTCTTCCCGACGAGACACTCCGAGAAAAAAGCCTCGATTGGAAAGTTCTCATCAATCGTCCACCCAAGGGGGAGCTTCTTCTCGAGAAACCGTGCCTCGATCTGACCCAGCGTCGTCTTCACCTAATGGACATCCGAAGAATGCGAAGTCTATTCCTTCACCATCGGAGAAAGCTAGGCATTCCTCGACGGGTCTTCCGATCCGTAATCCCTTGGTTGATCCAAGAATTCTTGAAACTTATCAGAATGAGGGTTCTCGATCTATTTCTCCTCCTCTTGTAAACCCAACAATCGATCAGGAGTCTCGAGTTATATCTCCTCCTCCAGTCGACCCATCAATCGATGAGGAGTCTCGAGCTATCTCTCCTGCTCCTATCAATGATATAGCACACGACGGGAAGTCTCGAGCTATCTCTCCTTCTTCTATCGACCAATCAATGGAGGAACGTCCTCCTTCCGATCGAGGTATAACAAATCGACCCATAGGTCAAGAAAGTTCCCATCAGGCCGTGAATACTGCTCCAAATTCTGAGATTGTTGCTCCCAATTCTGAGATCGAGCCCACTCTGCAACTAAGAGGGCCCGTGGAAGACATTCCAGAATCTTTCTTTTCCCATCCAGGTTCGCAAGTTGTTTCGACCTCTCAAGACACTCAGGTTGTCTCTCCTGTTCGTGTTTCACAAGGAGCGTCGAAAACTGGGTCGGGTCCCAGTCGTTCTGCAATTGAAAAGGTCGCAGACGACCCGTTTCTTTTAGATGAACGTCCATTTAAAGAGCAGGTTGAAGAGATAACCGAGTTTGATATAACCCGATCAGGTGGGGTTTCAATTGACGCGAGTATACCATCAAACCTTAATCCTGATGGGGTTTCTTGGAATCTGGGAATGGGTACTATTTTGCCTAAGGAGCTTGAAAGATTGAAGAACCACTCTTCTCTGCAACTTGTCCAGTCCATCTTCAAACGTTTAGAGATGGTATGCGTATTTTGTTATTTTAAAAAGATCTAAGTGTTTTAAGTGTTTTACTTATATCTCTCAATACAAGCTAAACATGAAGCTCTCCAGCTCGGAATACAGAATGACGAATTCTATTTTGCTCGAGAAGAATCCCTGGATCGCACAAATATAATTGCCGCTGCTCATCGATTGCTGATGACTGAGGTTGAGCATCTCCGAGCTACCACTGAAAGGCTCACTAGAGAGAATGGAGAACTTGCTCGAGCAAATAGTAGTTTGGAGGCTGAAAAGGAGCAGCTTACTAAGGAGAAAACAGATCTTCTTCAACTGAAAGATCTGGAGTTTGATAGGGGTTTTTCCCTCGGATATGAGCAGCGTGCCCAAGAAATGATGACTTTTCTTGGTTATCCTACAATTCCTGCTCATGTTCACGAGACGGTAGACAAAGATCTTACCCCTGATCATACTCCCGAACAGTAGACAAGAGTCTTTCTGCATTTGTTTTTTTTTTTTTTTTTTTTTTTTTTTTTTTAAATGTAAAAATACATTTTGCCTGATGAATGGAAAAGAAAAAAAAAAAAAAAAAAAAAGTTGTTTGTTGTTCGGTTTCTGCGTCCCATCGACCTGCCTTTGAAGAAATAACTTCCTGCAATTTTATTGGAAGATGGGAAGTCAATTTTGATAGGCGTGCCATAACTGTAGGAACGATTCGTATGCCTTGTCCGTTGATTGGTTAATTCCCAATAGTATAAATAACTCCTTGGAGAAGTAGGAAAAGAAGCGAAACTGAAATAATATGCCGCCTCTGAATAGTTTAACTTGGTTTTTATGGCCTGTTGACTACGGTGGAGATATCAAACCAGAGAGTTCTTTAGATAGACGAGAGCTGGTTAGTTCATTAAAATGGTGTTTCGTCCATGCATGCTCGAAAACTTGCCCCCAAGGCAAGGAGAACGACCCTGTCTCAATTGTACGACTGCAAAGTTCTTTCCTTCGTAGTGTGCTTTAGCTTGATACTGTGATCGACACTAGATGCATTATGCCTCCTGGTTGCGATTTGGCTTATTTAGAGGTCGGTAATTCACCAGCATCAGCAAATATACGCACTTCTTCATGTTCCTCATTTTCTGTTCATCGATTGTAGTCTGAGGAGAAGGTCGATTTGAAGGAGCAGATCATTCCGTGGAGTAGCAAAGTAGCATTAATGTTTTAAATAATTTGTAATGATCCGTGAATGTAAATGTAGGTTTCCGTGATGATATGGCTATGTTTGTGAAATGTAATAACTCTCTCAAATACCTGAATAAACCCAATTATTCGTTGTATGTTCAACTCGAGAACAATGGTTGACTAACTTCTTTGATTCTCCAAACTATCTTTATAGCGTTGTAAATCTGGACCGTTGATAGGACCTTAAATTAACACCATTGGATCCTATGTCCTCTGCCTATAAAAAGATTCACTCCATCCCTCTTCATTTCTCAGAAGATGAATTCATTCAAGAAGAGTATGTACTGTTATAAGTATTGTCGGCCACCAAATTTGTCGATTTATCTACCGAGGAGGTCATGACTTGGTATGGGAGGAATTGGAAAAATGAGATCTCTATCTTAAATGGTGAGGGTCGGGCAAACCTCACAATCGGGGATTGGTTGACCATATATAACGCCGTATGATAGAGGTCGAGAGTGGAGGAAAGCAGGATTCTATGCTTTATCGAAATCAACTTGTTTCTAAATGGTTGGTGACGTCGAGCATGAGACCCTTCTGATCTCTATTTTAATCGATAAAGAAGAAGCATCAACTTTTTCAAGGTGGTGGCATCATGAAAGCCTGCGGCTTAGGTCACCCACCGGTACCCACCGATCAGTAAAATAAGCCTGAACATTAATTTCTCGTCACTGTTCTCAAAGTAGGAGAAAAGATGATCGTTCCGAGGAAAGTTTTGAATCGTTCTGAAACCAAATACTTTCTTTGTTATTTTGTAGGTGTAATTGTTTAGCGTAGCTGATCGATGAATATTCAATATGTAATACTAGCTCCGCTATGATAGTCGTTGTATTGTCTTCATCGATCTAATATAATACCTCTATTTCGACCGAGTCAAAAACGCATTTATTTCCATTCCTTTATTTACGGCTTGCAGTTATGATTTTGTAACGTAATTCCCGATGTGGTGTTATAGCCGTTGATTGGATGTGAGTCTCACCGTAGGATTTCAACTTATCCTGTCTATAAAAGGAATTTTCCTTCTTTTAGTTATCATCATAAGTAAAAATCCTTAAATAATGTACTTCTTCTTTGTCCAAAATGGCGGTCGTCCGCCTAATTCGAGAGTCAAACAAATCACTCACCACGTCGACTTGGTATGGGCGGAATCGGAAAATGGAGATTCTTCAAAAACCATGAAATCTCCGACCCCTAATAAGGGGAATGGATTGGAATGCCTACCCTCATCCGACCATCCTATGAAAATGGGTAAAGGTCGGTGCTGTGGGGTTCCGGTCTATTAGTTATGCGGTCGGTGGAAAGCTGGTCAGTTCATTAAAATGAGCTTATATGGTCAAAAAATGCTGACCACCACTGACCGTTGTAACATTATGATCTCTCAAAGCTCTCCCTGATTCCAAAGCTTTGTGACCGTGAGAACGATTGGTTCTAGCTGGTGGCAAGAATTCTGGGAGCAAGTCGGAGATAGATCAGGCGGAAGACCCCTTTGGTTGCCTCTTTGCTTCCTTATGTTTGCTATTGCTTTAGCTAGGATATTATAGGTATTTCCGATGTACATGTTTATCAGTGACATAAAATTTTACTGTATATCAGCTTTTCATTTGTGTAGATCGTTCGATGAATTTATACTTCATTTATCAATGTATACTTTTAGTCTTGTGTCAATCTTTGAATTTTGGTTTTAAACTTCGTAGATCATTCATTAGGAGATCGATGAGTGTATACCGACCCAATCGGTTTTACTCAGAGATTTGTAGGTTGTGTACCAATTATTGGTTTTAACCTTTGTAGATCATTTATGTAGGAGATCGATGAGTTTATACCGACCCAATCGGTGTTACTCAAAAATTATTATACTTAGGTTGTTTACCAAATGTGGTTTTAACCTTTGTAGATCGTTTATGTAGGAGATCGATGAGTTTATACCGACCCAATCGGTGTTACTCAAAAATTATTATACTTAGGTTGTTTACCAAATGTGGTTTTAACCTTTGTAGATCGTTTATGTAGGAGATCGATGTGTTTATACCGACCCAATCGGTGTTACTCAAAAATTATTATACTTAGGTTGTTTACCAAATGTGGTTTTAACCTTTGTAGATCGTTTATGTAGGAGATCGATGAGTTTATACCGACCCAATCGGTGTTACTCAAAAATTATCATACTTAGGTTGTTTACCAAATGTGGTTTTAACCTTTGTAGATCGTTCATTTCCGAGCGCGTTCAATGGAGAAGTAAGCAAAAGCTTTTATTATAGTTTGAAGACAAATTAATGGTAAAAGGAAAACAATCAAGACATACTGAAAAAACTAAAAAAGAAAACTAATTTCTTGGAAATCCTGTCTAATTCCTGAATCTTCTTATCTTTGAACTCTATCGACCATAATATCTTCTGAGATTTACAGCATTCCACGTCCGCGGGAGCGGAGTTCCATCCATATGAGCTATCTTGTATGATCCCTTCTTTCCGACCGCAATCACCACGTAGGGACCTTCCCAATTTTGCTGTAACTTTCCCACGTGTTTGGAAACTTCAACTTTTTTAAGTACCAAATCCCCTTCTTTGAATGATCGTATTCTCAGCTTTCGATTATAGCCCTTTTCCATGCTAGATTTTACTGCTTCTAGCCGAAGACTGGCCTTTTCTCTTAAGGTTTCACTCAGGTCGACGTCGTCTTTTCTGAGTTGAATATTTGTTTCCTCGTCGTATAATTCAATTCTCGGACTGGGAACAAGTGCCTCGACTGGGATGACCGCTTCGGAGCCATATACCAAGCTGAACGGTGTTTCACCAGTAGATGCTTTGATTGTAGTTCTGTTAGCCCAAACGACGCCAGGAAGCTCGTCCAACCATTTTCCTTTAGCGTCGTCAAGTCTTTTTTCGAGGGATTTTATAATTTCTCGATTTGCTACCTCAGTCTGCCCGTTTGCTCGAGGATGTCCAACAGATGTAAAGTTCTGTTGTATCCCTAACTTCGAGCACCACTCTTGAACTTGTTTTCCCGCAAATTGGGTTCCATTGTCGGAAATTAGAATCCTCGGAGTTCCAAAACGACAGACTATATTTTTCCAGAGAAAATTTATTACTTGAAACTGTGTTATCCGAGCTAGGGCAATGCATTCGATCCATTTACTGAAGTATTCGACAGCGACTAAAACATAACTCTTTTTTGACCTGGCCGGTGGGAAAGGTCCCACTATGTCAATTCCCCATTGGTCAAAAGGCCAGCAGATCGGAATTGAGTGCATTGTTTCAGCAGGTTGATGTATTATATTTGAATGCACTTGGCAATAATGACAATGTTTTACATAATCTTGCGCATCTGCATACATCGTTGGCCAATAGTATCCTGTTCTTAGGCATTTAAGCGCAAGTGCTCGAGCACCACTGTGATTCCCAGCTTCTCCCTCATGTATACTTTTAAGGATACTCTCGTACTGGTGCTCGGGAATGCATTTCATCAGAATTCCAGATGCAGATCGTCGATAGAGTTTTCCTTCCAATATTGCATACCTTGGTGCTCGATATCTTATCCTTCTAGCTTCATTCTTACAGCTAGGGAGAGATCCATCGTTCAAGTAGGTGATTAACGGAGTCATCCAACTGTCCGCCGCCAAGTCGATATCCATTACTTCACTGGCTGGGACAACATCGAGGTCGATGCAAGGAGTTTTGGAGATTAGCCAGGTAATCACCCTTTTAGATTTACCATCCCTTGTTCCTGTAAATCTGGATAGTTGATCAGCCCAACGATTTTCTTCACGTGGAATATTTTGAATATCAAATTTATCAAATTTCCCAGTTAACTTTTTTACTTTATCCAAGTATTTTATCATATTGAATTCTTTTGCTTCGTACATCCCGCTGATTTGTCTCTGAATTAGCTCGGAATCTGTCAAAACATTCAGAATCTTTATATCGGCTTGTATAGCCATTTCCAAACCTGCAACTAGAGCTTCGTATTCGGCTTCGTTATTGGTTACCACGAAGTCTAAAGTGATGGCATAATTCATGTCCTCGCCGTTTGGTCCTTGGAAATTGATTCCTGCACCTCCACCATCTCTGCTTGAAGCACCATCGACGTGCATAAGCCATGGCAGGTCATTGACGATCATAATACTGCTATTACTTGTTGATGTCACATTGGAGCTTGTTTCCGAAAGACTTGGAGTTTCTAGGAGGAAGTCTGCTAGTATCTGAGCCTTGATCGCAGCTCGTGGTCGATATTCGATCTCGTATTGTCCCAATTCTACAGCCCATTTGATCAATCTTCCTGAGGCCTCTGGTTTGGATAACACTTGCCTCAGAGGCTGATTGGTGAGTACGATGATCTTGTATGTTTGAAAGTAAGGCCGCAACCTTCGTGCTGACGTCACCAATGCCAGAGCAAATTTTTCAATTGTTAGGTAATTCTTCTCTGCTCCCTGCAATAACTTACTCAGATAATAGACGGGCTTGTGTTCCGAACCCTCTATCTTTACCATAACAGAGCTCACGGCCGCCTCGGAAATAGCGATGTATATATATAGAGGTTGTCCCTCTGTAGGTTTGGCGAGCATAGGTGGCGAGGTTAGGTAATTTTTCAGTTGCTCGAAAGCATGATCACAATCTTCAGTCCATTCAAAGGTCTTAGCTTTACGTAAAGTTTGAAAAAATGGTAAACTTTTGTCCGCGGACCTTGATATGAATCTATTGAGAGCGACAATTTTCCCTACTAGACTTTGTACCTGAGTAATATTTCTAGGGGGTTTCATGTCAGTGATTGCCCGTATCTTCTCTGGATTTGCTTCGATGCCTCTCTCGTGGACCAAATATCCTAAGAATTTTCCCGATCTTACCCCAAATGTACATTTTAATGGGTTGAGCTTCATTCCATATTTCCTTAAGATCTTGAAGCAACGATCAAGGTGCTTTATGTGATCTTCTTCACTCATGCTTTTTACTAGCATGTCATCGACGTAGACCTCCATTATTTCTCCTATTAGCTCTTTAAACATTAGGTTAACCAATCGTTGATAGGTTGCTCCAGCATTTCTTAATCCGAAAGGCATCACTATGAAGCAATATACACCTTGTTCGGTAATGAATGCAGTCTTTTCTTGGTCCTTTTCATTCATGAAAATTTGATAGAAGCCCTGGAATGCATCCATCATACTAAAGATTGCAAAGCCTGCCGTCGAGTCGACCAAAAGATCGATCCTTGGGAGAGGATAAGGATCTCTCGGACACAATTTATTCAAGTCAGTAAAATCATTGCACATCCTCCACTTGTTATCCTTCTTGTCTCCCTTTGAGACAAGTACGACATTACATAACCACTCAGTAAAGTGTATTTCCCTAATCTGTTTGGACAATAAAAGCCTTTCGACCTCTGCTTTTATTATTTTGTCCTTCACGGGGCCATGATTCCTTTTCTTTTGTCTGACTGGCTTTGCGCTCGGATCTATCTTTAAAGAGTGAGTTATAATTCTTGGGTCGATACCCACTATGTCTTCCGAGCTCCAGGCGAAAACATCCACATTTTTTCTTAAGAAGTTGATCAACATGACCTCTCCCTGTGGAGATAGTTCAGTTCCGATCCTGGTGATTTTGGTCGGGTCATTCTCGATAAGCTTAACCTCTTTATGCTCTGGTGCACGTAGAGTTAGATCAATGGGCTCTTTCCCTTTTTTGCTGATCGGATCCGTACTAGGCAATTCGGGATCCCGAGATCTATCTGTCGAGGACCCTACTGTTTTTCTTTTCGACGGCGTTAAAGGATCAACATTTCTTTTCAAAGATAGTGAGGTATTGTAACAATCCCAGGCCATACAATGGTCATTGACCATTTCGCCGACCCCGGAGATTGTAGGGAATTTGATTTTTTGGTGGTAGGTTGACACAACCGCTCGAAATTGGTTTAAGGCTGGTCTTCCCAAAATTGCATTATAAGCAAATGGTGCTTCAACCACTAAGAACTTAATCATTTTAATCACTCTATGAGGTTTATGTCCCAGAGTTACACTCAGGTTAATAGTTCCAGCTGGAACTATTTCCGATCCTCCAAACCCTACCAGGGGTGTAGCTACACTTTGGAGAGTTAATTTTCCGAGGTTCATCTGATTCAGCACTTCGATAGCTATTATGTTAGCTGAACTTCCATTGTCGATCAGAATCCTCTTGACGTTGAAATCGGATATTTTCAATGAGACCACCATAGGGAAATCGGGGTGGTCTTCGTTGTTGTCCCAATTCAGATTTCTGGGGACTTCGCTTTCGTCGAACTTGATGACTTGCTGATTAGAGCTCTTATTCTCAAGTGCCCATATCTCTTTGGGAGCGATTACTCCTCGTTCTAAAGATCGCGCAGTCCGTCGCCTTGCATTCCGACTGTCTCCCCCTGCGGGTCCACCAGAGATTACATGAATAGTTCCATTGACCCGATCGTCATCGCTATCATTCCGTCGAGGCGGATGGTTACTGGGCGATTTACCATGAGGACTTCTAATTTCCTCTCTCCTTCTAGGACTTCTTGTCCTTTGTCTTCTTCGATCTGATCTTTCAACAAATTCATTTAATTTACCTTGTTGAATCAATCTTTCGATTTCTTGTTTCAGATGGTAACAATCTTCGGTTCTATGACCGTGGGCTCGATGGTACCTGCAATACAAATCGTAGTTCTTTGCCCCTGGTTTTGCTTGTGTGATTCTTTTGGCTGGGGGAATCAGATTATTCCTTTCTAGTATCACCAGAATGTCTTCTCTTGGGGTATTTAATTTTGTAAACTCCACATAACTAATTCGATCTCTTATATTTCTTTCCGGAGATCGAGGCCTGAGGTAGACATTGGGTCTTTTCTCTAGGTTACTCCCATTGTGATCTAATCTTTGAAAAACATTCCCCCTTCGGGGAAATCGATCATATTCCGTTACCCTATTCATCGGAGGTTTTTCAGGTTTTCTTGACCCTGAAGTCGATGCTTTATTTTTATTTTTGTCCTTGAAAGAGTTCATCTCTTCTTGGGTCATATATTTGGAGGCTAACGTCATGATTTCCGCGAAGGTTCTAGGCTGCTTTCGACTCAAAGCGTTGCCAAACTGCCTATTTTTAGTCAGATCGAATAGGATTGATATGATGTAATCAATGTTCGGAGAGTCAATCTTCAAAAGTTCCACATTGAACTTAGCTAACCAAGTTCTTAAAGATTCTCCTTCTAGCTGAGTTATAGTTCCTAAATAGCTCATAGGGAGTTTCTGTTTTTTCTGGCTGGCAAATTGTTGTTCTAACTTATTGCATAATTCTCTAAAGCTGAAGATCGAGTTAGGCGGTTGTTTTCCGAACCAATCCAATGCTAACCCTTCAAACGTCGTGATCATCAACTTGGCCGTATATTCTGCTGAATGAGCATACAAGCTCATTATATTGGTGAAACTAAAGATGTAGTCGGTTGGGTCAGTGGTTCCATCGTATCTGGGGAGCCGGGCAGGTAAAGATCCAGAAGCATGTGCTTCCCTGATTTCTAAACAGAAAGGGGAACACGCAGCTATGCTATCCTGTATTTCACGGGAACGAGGCCGAGGTTGCTGCAGAGTCAGAAGCCTTTGTTCGACTCGCTCCTCGACCATCCTTTCTATATCTCTTTCAGAGATTCTCTTGGTCGCTCGACGATTGATAACTGGGGGTTCGTCCGCGTCATCGATCGGTATCACAGTGCGGTCCTTTGATATGCGAGGTTCAGATCGAGCATCAGCTCTTGCCTGATTAGTTTTTCGACCAAGGTTCCTTCCTGCTATGTTTGGTGGGGATATTTGAGATCGTTGGTCCGCGTCCGGACTTTCAGCTTGAGTTGACTGGTGGTCATTATTCACCCGAGGTTCCCTGACTTCGTTAGCCGCTCTTGAAGGACCAACGGCCGCCCTCACTGGTTCCGCAACTGCATGGGTTTGTAGAACTTGAGGAAAAAACGAACTTAAGATTTGAGCAATTTGTAGTATTTTTTCCTGGTCAGCGGAAAGCGGTGCGGCAGGGACGGATTGGATAGGTGGGTTAGGAATCCTACTTGTGGTAGGAGTTTGTCGCGCTCCGTCGTTATGATTGATGTTTTCGTTCGGCGCACCTTGTTCTTCTATAGGATCAAGATTCTGTTGGTTTACCGGAGGTTGTGTGTTATTAGCACTGACTCTTTGGGAATCTTCAGGCAAGCTATCCATAGCGCAAGAAGGTCGAGAATTCGTGCTTCTTCCTGCGTTACGTGCGCTTTTCCTTGGATTGACCATATTTCGTTCGAGCAATTAACCGGCCCCACGGTGGGCGCCAACTGATTTAACCGAAATTCGTCTTAAGGTTTTATCTCAGTAAATTATTAAGAACAATTTAATATATTAGGGGTTTGGTTAAAGTACTCAGGATGGAGCAATTCAAGAATAAGCAAAGCAATATAATTGAACAACAATCAGAGGAGGCGAACAAGAGTAGTATATTTCTTAGGTTAAATTTCGGATCCACAATACAATGTAAGATTTGCTATTTATAATATTCCTACTGTCCTAACTGAACTAGGAGTCCTATTTAGCCTAGGAAACCTGTATGGCCTTGGAGTATCGCTGGGCCCATTAAATCCCCTGGGACGGACAGTAGGTCGATCAAAGTAGGTCGATCAGATACGAATTTAACTGGTCGAGCCGATCTTGAAATCCCCGTTGGTCGGATCAATTCTGAACTGGCTCGATAAATACTTATTCGATCATAGGTGCAAAATAGCCCTCATCACCATAGTAGGCAGCTTCTTTGATGTATCCAAGTTGATCTCTTCAGCTTGCTGGTCTTTCTTTTGTTCTTCACTAGCTGGCTCATCAGCTACGTGAATGATTTCAGTACCATCAGTAGACACAACTGTCTTCTGACGAATCAAGTCAGCTGGCACGAATGGTGACGTAGTCTGTTGAATACTCAGTCTGATATCAGAGCCATAGGCAATTTGCTGTAAGTTTGGCAGAGTGGGCATTGTGCTTGATGTTCCTGGTTCAAATCTAGATCTCTCAGCCCATTTCTCCAGAGTCGTGTACACAGCAATCTTAACTGCTCTATCAATCCGGTCATCAGCAGGACCTGGTTTATTCGAAATAGAGTTCTTGATAGCAGTTGCCTCCTGAGTTGCAATGATTCTTGCAAAATCATGCAATCTGTCTCTTACGAAATCAGAGTCCAAAGCCTTCGCAACAGAATTTGTGCACAGCCAACTTAGAACCCAACGGCCTTCAGCAGCAAACTCCTTCCATGCTTGGATCTCTTCCTCTGATTTGTTCAACCTATACTCCCTCCAACGATTGTACCTTATCTTTTCTGGGAGAAAGGTGGTCCTAGATTGAAGCAGCTGATTCATCCTTTCTAGTTCAGCTTCAAATCTTTTGAATACAGCAGAGTCACTTTGGACTATCTGAAGTGCTCTTCTAACTTCAGACTTCTTCTTTTTGATTGGTTCAGCCCTTGGTAAGATGTATTGTCCTTCCTTGGGTCTTTCTCCAATCACGATGCCTCCAGACCTCCGTGGTCCATATGCATCCTTCTTGCTGTCTTCCAGGGCCTTTGCCAAGTCTGCTTCTTCCTTGGCAGCTAATTCAGCTTCTGTCATGTTTTTGACATCAGCTTCTTTCTTGCTCGCTTCAAGAGCCCTCTTCAGTTCAGCCTCATCACGTTTTCTCTGTTCAGCTTCTTCGCGCTTCTTTTTGTGATAAGCTGACACCTTTGTCTTGCCAGTTCTTCTCTTTCTGGCAGCTCTTGATTCAACAACTGGTGCCTCAGCTGTTGTTTCTGGTGGCGCAATTGCTACTGGTGCAGCAGCAATAGGCTCAAGGATCTGCACTTCAGGATCCTTTTGAGGTTTAGCAACCTCAGCTGTTGGTGCAGAAGTCTGTTTCTCTTGGTCAGCTGACTTCACTTCAGCAAACTTCTCTGTTGATCCAACAGGCCTCTCAGCAGATGGAGGACTTTTTCTAACCAGCTCAGAAAGTTCAGTAGGTTCCTCAATGAATGTCATCCTCTTTCTGATGGTTTTCTTGGTATGAAGAACAGGAGCAGTAGATATGGCAGTGTCTTTCAAAGCACTCCTTGTCCTTTTAGACACATTTTCAGCAGGTAGCTCAGCTGAAATTGTCTTGTCAGAAGATGTCTCAACTGACATTTCGTCAATTTCCTTGACTGTTTCATCAATAACAGAATCCACAGCGTCCTTTCTTTTTGGTACGACTGTTCTGGCTTCAACAGCAGGCTTTGCTGTTTGAACAGTTGTTTTGCTTTTCTTGTCTTTGTCAGCAGGCACTTTAGGCTCAGCAGCCTTTCTTTTCTGTTGCTTTTTCTCAGGCACAGCAGCAGGCTCTTTAGACCTTCCAGTTTTAACTGCGTCATAGATCTTTAACTCCTTCACCTTATGAATTTCCTTCCCATTAGTCACTTCACATCTCAAATTTACCAACAGATGACTAATGAATATCCTGTGCAGAGTCAGACCACGAGTCTTGTGATCAGCAAGGATGTACCAGATGAAGGTAGCCCAATTTACCTTCAAACCATAGTAAATGGCTATCATAGTGTGAAACCTCTTCATTGGTACGCTGTCCAGAGAGAATGTGCAGTTCTCTAGGACTTTTGCAACTAAATCAGCCATTCGCTGAAATTCGTCCTTCAGCTGATTCTTCTTGATGCTTCTAGACCAAACTTGATTTTTCTTCGAGGCCAAATTCCAGAAATCTGACTCAAAGGGTTCAGCTAGGGTTGCAATTTCAGTGGACCCTTCAAGAGAGAGTCCGTACTTCTCATTCAGCAACTTGGGGGTTACACGGATGTTTTTATCCCCAATCTTGGCTTTAATTTCCAGCTTTTCATAGTCAACGTCATCTTTGGAACCATAAAATTCCATCACTTGTTCCTTGAAGATCATATCTTCATGGCCCTCCATGAAGTTAACCAGAGTAGCCGCTTTGAATTTTTCCAGAATCTCTTTCATCAGTGGTGTGCCAGTCGCATGATAGGTTAGGTAGTTCAAGAACATACCTTCAGCAGCAGCTTCTTTGGTAGACATTCTGAAAGAGATTAAAGAAAACGGAGAGAAATTCGCAGTATATAGTTTGCAGAATTGCTCTGTATGCTTTTGAAATTTTGAGGGTGCGTAAAAGCTTAGTAAGCTGATCAGATCTGGATTTATAGATGTTAGTTCTTGTCGGTTTCCGTGAAAAGTGGTAACCGTTAGATCAGTTACTGAAAAGCAGATCGTGCGATCGTGATACGCGGATTTCAAAATAGCATTTAATATGTCAGACGGGCGGGAATTTGAAACGCCACTTGTCTGTTACTTATAAAAGCGTGTTTCTGATAAAAACGTTTTCAATGCAACACTTAATATAAGCTGACATAAATGAAAACAGATGAGTAAAGTACTTATCTGATAGACGACTTGTCTGATACAATATATCACTAGTGAAAGCCAATATCTAGTGATCTTCCTTTGCTGTTTGTCAATCCAGCAAGATAAATAATCTTCAAATCTTCAAGAATTAAGAACAAATCTTCTGTTTAACACAACATCAACTAACTGTCATTGAAGATTTCATCTTTAAAACAAGGGTACCGCTAGTCTTACACGTTCCCCCTGAATTCAAGAATTCATCAGTCAACTAGTCTGTTGAGAGTCAGTCTTCTTGAAATACAATACTTGTTGATATCAGATTAGTCAGCTGTTGAACCTGGTCTTCTAATAGGTTCCCCCTTAGCTTATGAATCCAATTTTAACAAGCCCAATTCCGCTCTTAGAGTGGAAAATCTTGCTTCATTCAGTGGTTTGGTGAAAATGTCAGCAATCTGATTGTCTGTCTGAACATATTCAATAATAACATTTCCCTTTGCAACATGGTCTCTGATGAAGTGATGTTTGATCTCAATATGCTTAGTCCTGGAATGACTAGTAGTATTCTGAGTGAGTGAGATTGCACTTGTATTGTCACAGTAGATAGGGATTCCACTGATCTTGAGATTATAGTCTTCTAGTTGATGCTTCAACCAAAGTATTTGTGCACAACATGCTCCAGCAGCAATGTATTCAGCTTCAGCAGTAGATATGGACACTGAAGTCTGTTTCTTACTCATCCATGAGATCAGACGACTGCCTAAAAATTGACAAGCACCTGTAGTACTTTTCCTATGAATTTTGCAGCCAGCAAGGTCAGAATCTGAATATCCAATAAGCTCAAAACCTGATTCCCTTGGGTACCACAATCCCAATTCTTGTGTGTCTTTGAGATACTTTAATATCCTTTTAGCAGCTAAGAGATGAGATTCCTTAGGATCTGATTGAAATCTCGCACAAACCCCAACAGAATACATAATATCAGGTCTGCTAGCTGTTAAGTATAACAGTGACCCAATTATGCCTCTGTATGTGGTGATGTCAACTGACTTGCCACCTTCATCCTTGTCCAGACGAAGTCCAGTAGACATAGGAACATTAACAGATGAGCTAGTTTCCATACCAAATTTCTTAAACAGATCTTTTGTGTACTTTGCTCGATTAATGAAAATACCATCAGGTAGCTGTTTAACTTGTAATCCAAGAAAGTAATTAAGTTCTCCCATCATGCTCATTTCAAACTTGTTCTGCATCAGCTTAGAGAACCTTTCACACATCTGTTTGTTAGTCGAACCAAAAATAATATCGTCCACATATATTTGTACTAGCAATATATGATTATCCCATTCAATAGTGAACAAGGTTTTATCTACTTTACCTATGCGAAATCCTTTAATTAAAAGAAAATCAGATAAAGTATCATACCATGCTCTTGGAGCCTGTTTCAGTCCATAGAGTGCTTTCTTCAGACGATATACCTTGTCTCCTTGTTGATAAACTTCAAATCCAGGAGGTTGTTCAACGTACACTTCCTCTTGCAATTCTCCATTGAGAAAAGCAGACTTCACATCCATCTGATATACAGTGAAGTTCTTGTAAGCAGCATAAGCTAGGAACAATCTGATTGCTTCAAGCCTTGCAACTGGTGCGAATGTCTAATCAAAATCAATGCCTTCTTCTTTGCAGTAACCCTTGGCAACTAGTCTTGCTTTGTTTCTGGTAACCATACCATCTTCATTCATCTTATTTCTGAAAACCCACTTAGTTCCAATTACTCTTTGATGAGTAGGTCTGGGAACTAGGTACCAGACTTCATTTCTTTCAAATTGATTCAACTCTTCTTGCATTGCTTCAATCCAGTGAGAATCACCAAGAGCTTCATCAATCACTTTAGGCTCAATTTGTGAAAGAAAACTTACAAACATTGTTTCATTTGCAGTTGACCTTCTAGTTCTCACTCTATCCAAAGGATCACCAATCACTAACTCAGGTGGGTGATCTCTGAGCCATCTGAGATCAGGTTGCAAACCTGGATGTTGTCCTCTTGATTGATCTTGCAACACTACTGTTGGAGTCTCAGTAGTAGTCTGTTGAACAGTTGTAGTCTGTTGAACAGTCTCTGGTCTGTCAGCTGTTCGCAACTCCTCTGTTAGACAATCAGCAGACTGATTTTGAACAGCACTTGAGTTAACAGCTTGAGTTAAATCAGGTAGTATGATGGGTACATATTCTTCCTTTCTTTCCACACTCAATTTCTGAAAGTCAGCAGATATCTTTGGATTTTCACTTTGATTCTTTTCAGAAGATTGGCTTGGTTCATCAAATACTACATGAATAGATTCTTCTACAAGTAAAGTTCTTTTGTTAAACACTCTATAAGCTTTACTAACAGTAGAATAACCTACAAAAACAGCTTCATCAGCCTTTTCTGCAAATGCAGTAAGGTGATTTTCCCATTGTTCAAAACATAACATTTACAACCAAAAATCCTAAGATAATGTAAATTAGGCTTTATGTTGTTCCATAGCTCATAAGGTGTCTTGTTTTGACTTTTATTGATCATACACCTGTTCTGTGTATAACATGCTGTATTTGTGGCTTCTGCCCAGAATCTTTGGGGCAGCTTTGCTTCAGCTATCATTGTCCTGGTAGCTTCTTTTAAAGTTCTGTTTCTCCTTTCAGCAACTCCATTTTGTTGAGGGGTTCTGGCAGCAGAGTACTCATGACTGATTCCTCTGGAATTACAATACTCTTCACTCAGTCCCTCTATCTGATCTGATCTTCAATATTCTTTGACTCTTCTCATTCTGGATCAGCTCCATCAGATTGGTAAGATGTTCCTTGGTTTCACTTTTCTTCTTCATGAAAATCACCCAAGTAAATCTTGAAAAATCATCCACAACAGCCAGGCAGTATTTCTTTCCACCATTGCTGATTGGATCAATAGGGCCAAACAAATCCATATGTAACAGCTCCAAAATTCTGGTTGAAGATTGGTGCTTCTTGCTTTTGAAAGATGACTTCACTTGTTTACCCTTCTGACATGCGTCACACAGCTTGTCTTTGCTCATGACTGTCTTTGGAATTCCTTCTACCAGATCATTCTTTATCAATCTGTTTATGGTCTTGAAATTCAAATGATTCATTCTTTTGTGCCAAAGCCAACTGATTTCACTTGGTGTAGAAGCCACCAAACAAACATTAGAACTCTTGTCCACAGAATTCCAGTCGACTACATAGATATTTCATTGTCTTTTTCCAGATAAAATAACCTTCTTTGTTCCAACTTGTTGAACATAGCACTTATCTGATGAAAACACCACGGAAAATCCCTTGTCACAAAATTGACTTATGCTCAGCAGATTGTACTTCAGGCCACTAACATAAGAGACGTCAGATATCTCTATGTTTCCTTTGATAAGCTTTCCAACAGCTACAACCTTGCCTTCTTTGCTGTCTCCAAAAGTAACTCTTGGACCATTCACAGCAACAGCATCTGCCAGTTCATGTATGTCTCCACACATGTGCCTTGAACATCCACTGTCCAAGTACCATTTCTTCACTACTTTACTCCTACTCCTAATCCTAACCTACAAAACAAAATAAAAATGTTTTAGGTACCCTTTATTGAGAGGGTCCTGGTGGATTAGTGTCACCTTTGACAACCCAAGATGTTGAAGTCTTAGGCTTCTTAGGCTTCAGAGTTTTAGCAGGAGCATGAGCAACTTCATTTTCATCATAATCAGCAGGCATGTTATGTTGATAGTCATTATGATGAGGATAAGGCTCATAAGCAGGATAAGATGCATGATAAGCAGGGTAAGCATGCATTGGTTGATGAGCAGGATATGCAGAATAATAAGGTGGATAATGAGGTGCAGCATAATAAGGTGAGTAAGCAGGTTGCACATGATAAGACTCATTTCCATACCAAGCATTATAGTTATAATTTCTTTGCTTCTTAGGTCTGCTCTTTACTTGCTCTTTAACAGACGACTTAGCTTTACTAGTCTGATTGGTTTTACTCTTTAACAGACGACTTAGCTTCTTAGCCTTAGGAGTTTTCATCTCCTTTTTCTCAATCTCAGGTGAAATGGGTTTAGCAGTCTGAACATACAGGACAATATTACTATTATCAGCAGATATAAACTTCTCAGCTTTGTTCAGTTCTAAACTTTCTTTTACTAAGGGAGTACTCTGTTCAGTTGGTTTGTCTATCGACACAACAAACGACTTAGGAACAGACGACTTATTATGTGAAGATAATCTAGCTTCAAGTTCCTTGATTTGTCCCTTGTACATTTCACATTCAGCTCTCAGAGATTCACATTCATGCGAAAGCTTTTTATACATGGCTGATTCTTCAGGTCTTTCAACCTTAAGTTTCAGTTTAGCATTTTGCTTTTTCAGCAGAATCATCTCGTCCTTAGGCTTAGCAAGCTCATTTACAACATCTACTTTGTTGTTCATCATTTGCTCAAATGAGCTAAACAGTTCAAGCTCACTTTCAGAGAGTATTACCTCATTGTCAGAATCCTCAAATTCCTTGGCCATGAGACAGAGCAGTGCAGGTGTCTCGTCAAAAACAGAGTCATCACTAGACGTGCCTGTTTCTGTGTTAGATGAGTAGATGGCTGCCATCTTTTCAGCTTCAGCCAACAACACTTTGCTCTTTTGGTATCTCCTCTCTTCTTTCTTTTCTTTGTTTCTTTTCCTCCTCTGTATATTTCTCCGCTTTAGGATATGGGCAGTCCTTGATGAAATGTCCCAATTTCCTGCAATTATAACACATCATTTTGGATTTATAATCATCCTTAATATCATGAGAATTAGAGGTAGGTTTAGAAGTAGAAGCATTGTTATATTTGTTCTTCATTTTTCTCTTGTAGAACTTTTTGAACCCGTTTAATAACAAAGCCACATTGCCAGCAGTGTACTCCTTTTTACTCAGTACTGTGGCCTCATCAGATGAGTCCTCGTCTCTGCTTTTTCCGGTGGATCTTCTTGTTCTTTCTGCAGCGACCAGTGCAGCAGTGGGGCCAGAAGTTGAGGTCTCTTCTATTCCCATCCTTGGCATTTTATACTCGTACGCCTTGAGTACAGAAAACAGCTCAGTCAGTGAGATCTTCCCCAGATCCCTTGATTCTTCCATCGCTGTTATCTTCATGTTGAACTTTGGTGGTAGCTCCTTTAGAACTTTGACGGTGATCTCCTTATCAGAGAACGTCTTGCCCAACTTCAGTACGTTGTTCAACACCTTTGTAAACATTGAATCCATCTGGTCAATGGTTTCTCCAGGTTTCATTTTGAAGTTCTCAAACTTCTCCATGGCAACACTTAGATTGTGTTCTTTGATTGCATCGTTTCCTTCGCTCATGTCACGGACTTTATCCCACATCTCCTTAGATGTTTTGCAATGTTTGACCTTGTCAAACCTTTCATTGTCCAGAGCCTTAGTCATGATGAAGATTCCAACTTTGTCTAGATTTTTCAGCTTGATTTCATCAGCTGTCATCTCATCTTCATCTTTGTCAACAACTACATCTTGGCCATCAACCTTGATTGTTTTGGTGACTCTTATCGGACCTTTTGTTATGCATCTATACATATTGTCATAATAAGCAGCAAGGAAAATTTCCATGCGTATTTTCCAGTCCTCAAAGCTCATACCGCCTATGTGGGGAACTAGGCTAATACAATCCATTTTTCAAAAAGTTTTGTTTTTCAAAAAATATGCTCTTTTGAAAACTTTTGAAAACCTTTGAAAAACACTTAAGGATCAAGCTCGTTGATCAGTCAGATGATTCAGATGAACCACCTGCTCTGATACCACTTGTTGGTCCCAAGTGGTCAGATGAGGTCTAGAGGAGGGGGTGAATAGGCCTCTTTAAAAATTTACTTTTTAAAATCTCTAACTTTTCTGTTCAGCAAACTAAGCTGATCAAGAATAGTAAGCAGACTAAGCTGATCTCGCACAAAGCTTTGAACAGCAGAGTTGACCACTCTTCTGATTTCACTCAGCTGATTTTATCAAAATCAGAGTTTAAAATAAACTAACTTGCAGCGGATTTATCAAGTGTTTTTCACAAGTTGTTTTCTTAACTTAGAAATAGTTTTGTCCCCAGTTTTATCAAACTCCTTTAAAACTTTTTCCACAGTTAACCTTTCAGTGTTTTAAATATGCTCTTGTAAATATGCAGAAAATAATGCAAGTTAAAAACACAAAGGATTTTTATAGTGGTTATATGGATAGAAATCCTTTAGTCCACTCTTCCAAGTCACTTAGATCTTGGGTTATACTAAATCACACAGATTACAGTATACACAGCTTACGCCAAACAACAAATGATATGGCCGTAAGTTCACAATAGGAAATCACAAAGAAACTCCTATTCTACGAAGCTTTATCACTCACAAGGTTGGATAACAGCTCCTCACAACACGATTCAAACAAATCACTCAGATTTATGTATATATTCTGATTTCTCTCTTTTCTGCTTTGTCAACAAATGACTCGGCTGATGAGTGCTCTGTTCTTGAGTTTGAGACTTAGAAGAATTCTGCTTCAGATTTTTGCTCTCAAAGTGTGTTGTTATCTCCTTCAACTCACGAACTAAGCTATTTATACTTGGAGATTTGAAAATCTGCTCGGCAGCTGTCAAATCCTCGAGTACTGGTCCTTTTTGCAGAAACGGCTGCTGCGACTGAACACTGTACACTCTGCTGTACTTTCTGTCGCTTCGCATTAAATGCGCATTAAATGCACCAAGCTGATACGAGGTTTCTCTTCAATCATTTGTCATAAATACCCTTCCTCTTCAGCATTTATTACACCAAGTGCATTTATTACCGTTGCAATAACTTCTGATCCACTTCCACTCTGCTGATTGAAGTCACTCGTCTGATGTATACTCGGCTGATCCCAAACTTGAACTAATCTGATTTGAGTCGGCTGATAGTCCACCAGTCTGATTACTTCTTCAGCAACAGATCAGTAGTCTTCTGGACCATATTTGACTCTTCTGAAATACTTCTTCCTTGGTCAAATATCTTCTAAGGTTTGTACTAAGCTTCCACTTAGCTGATGACTTTGGAAATCATCAAAACCTCCCTTCACTTCAAAGTCTTCATCTTCATCCAATAGCGGGATATAAACCTGTTCAACGATATTATTTTTCCGATCAAACTCTGCACTTCAGAAAGCTTTGTTGGTGGTTTTAGTTCGGCTATAGCTCGGATTTTCTCTGGGTTTGCCTCAATGCCGCGCTTGTGGACCAAATAGCCGAGGAATTTTCCCTATCTCACCCCAAAAGTGCACTTAGCAGGATTTAGTTTCATCCTATACTTCCTCAAGATCGCGAAACATTTGTCAAGGTGCTTTATATGGTCTTCCTCGGTCATACTCTTCACAAGCATGTCATCGACATAAACTTCCATAATTTCACCAATAAGATCCTTGAACATCATGTTCACGAGCCTCTGATAGGTTGCCCCTGCATTCCTCAGTCCGAAAGGCATTACTATAAAACAGTACACTCCTCGTTCGGTGATGAAGGCTGTCTTGTCCTTATCTCATTCATTCATAAATATTTGATAAAATCCTTGGAAAGCATCCATCATACTAAAGAAAATGAACCCTGCGGTCGAGTCAACCAGCATATCGATCCGTGGTAAGGGATAGGGGTCCCTTGGACACAACTTGTTCAGGTCGGTAAAGTCATTACACATTCTCCATTTGTTGTCGACCTTCTCTCCCTTCGATACCAACACCACATTGCAAAGCCACTCAGTGAATGTTATTTCCTTAATCTGCCCGGCAGCAAACAATCTGTCGACCTCTGCGTTAATGATTTTATCTTTTTCACGACCATGATTCCTCTTCTTTTGCCTAACTGGCTTCGCTTTTGGATCGATATTTAAAGAATGAGTAATTACCCTCGGGTCGATCCCTACGATGTCATCGGAGCTCCAAGCGAAGACATCGGCGTTGTTTCTCAGAAATTCAATTAGCATGGTCTCCATCCCTTGACTTAGCTCAGTCCCGATCCTGGTGAACTTCTCGGGGGAACCCGGGACTAATGTCACTTGTTTATGGTTCGGGGGCTGAACGCTCATATCGATCTCTTTTCCTTTTTTACCCTGGAGCTTTTCACAATCTGGCATGGGGAGGTCGGATACCGAAAAAACCTTTTCATCCTCCAACTTTCTTTTCGAGGGCAATACTGGCTCGAACTGCTTCTTCATGTTTAAGGACGTGTTATAACATTCCCACGCCATGCACTGGTCGTTCCTCATCTCTCCGACCCCGGCCAAAGTGGGGAACTTGACCATCTGATGGTAAGTCGAGACGACTGCTTTGAAAACGTTTAAAGCAGGTCTTCCCAAAATAGCATTATAAGCAAAAGGGGTACTCACTACCAAGAACTTAACCATCTTAGTAACATCTTTAGGTTTCTTGCCCATAGTAGTACTCAGGAGGATGGTCCCGAGAGGCACAATTTCCGATCCACCGAACCTAATGAGCGGGGTGGATACCCGATCCAGACGTGGATGCTGTAAATTCATTCTATCGAGAGCTTCTGAAGAGATTATGTTCGCTGAACTACCATTATCGATCAACACCCTCTTAACTTCAAAGTTAGCGATTTTCAAGGTTAAGACCATCGAAAAATCAGGGTCGTCTTCGTTAGTATCCCAAGTTATTTCACCTGGTCTGTCTGCCTCGGTAAAACTAATGACCCGAGTTATCGAGGGCGCTGACCTTAAGGTCATGACCTCACTCTTAGTCGACACACCCGTCTTTATCGACCTAGCTGTTCTTTTCCTTGCATTCCTGCTATCTCCCCCAGCAGGTCCACTAGCTATAACATTTATCACCTCGTTCGTCTGCTCTTCGCCTTGATGTTGATCAACACGGTGATGTTCGGAAGTCCTCCGTGGACTTCTAGATCGAAAACGGTTATTAGGACTCTCTCTTCTGATATATTCCTTTAATTTTCCCTGAGCAATCAACTTCTCAATTTCCTGTTTCAATTGAAAACAATCCTCGGTACTGTGCCCTCGGGTCCTGTGGTATCTGCAATACTTTTCCTGATTTATAGTCCCCGGTCTGGACTGAGCGACACGCCGAGCCTCAGGAACTAAATTCCTTTCCTTAAGCACAGTTAAGATTTCATCCCTTGAGGTATTCAACCTGGTAAAACTGCTTTTCTCATGCTCCGTCCTCGGAGTCCTCTCTGGCGATGCAGGTCGACCATAGACATTTGATCTGTTGGTCGGAGCCTGAGGTTTATAGACCTTAAGTCTTTGCCAAACCGAGCCTCTTTGCTGCGCGTTTGACCCTCCATAGTCGCTTGGCTTCGGGATAGGGGCTCGATCAGGTTTCTTTCCGATCGGGGGCCTAGGATTCTGAGCATTCTTTAACTTATTCATTTCCTCCTGGATCATGTACTTTTCAGCTATTTCCATGATTCGCTCGAAAGACTTTGGTTGCTTTCGGCAGAGAGCATTCCCGAACTGACTATTACGGGTTAGCTCGAACATCAATGACAACAGAAATTCAATTTGTGGGGTATCAACTTTCAGAAGTTCAATACTAAACCTTGCCAGCCATTGTCTTAGTGTTTCTCCTTCCAGTTGCTTCACGGTTCCCAAATGATTTGCAGGTAACCTTTGTTTCCTTTGGCTGGCAAATTGGTGTTTCAACTTATCGCATAACTCATCAAAAGAGAAGATAGAGTTCGGAGGCAGTTTTTCGAACCAGTCCAAAGCAATTCCTTCGAACGTGGTAACCATGATTTTGCAACAAAAATCTTCTGAATGCCCATATAAATTCAACACATTAATGAAACTATTTATATGCTCCCCGGGGTCGGAGGTTCCATTATATCTTGGCAATCTGGTAGGGACAGTCTCCGTTCCTCGAGCCTCTCTAATCTCTTGGCAGAATGGCGAACATCTCATGATATTCGTACTTAACTCCTTATCTCTTCCTTCCTCAAGGAATACGGCCCCATCCTCTCTGGCCTCAGTCCTTCGAGCCCTGACCTCTGCAGGTCGGGTTTCTTTTACCAACATTTCCCTTTTTAACTCCTTCACAACCCTTTCCTGCATAATCTTTTCCAAATCAGCCTCGATCACCTTCCTGTAGACCGGTTTCTTTGCCCTATCTGCGGCTTCGGGTTGACTCTTCCCGACCATTGAATCTTTCAAGTCTTGTACGGTTCTAGAAGGTTGCCCTGATCGGACAACGTTCCTAGCTCGAGGTGCTTTGGGTCGAACATCAGACGGTTCGCCCAAGTCAGATCGACGGATACTTCCTTCCCTCTGCCGGTTAGAAACGGGACCCCGAGCATCAGGTTGGTAGACCGGGGGCTGTTGACCAGGTAAAGTTTCACGATCCGCTCTCTCCGTGTTCAGGAACTCTCTACACATAGTTCCGATAATGGAACGAAGATCGGAAACAGTCGTATGAATAGGTAAATCATTCGGCGGGTCGAGCGGCGGCACCTCAGATTGGCGGGCCGCCCGGGATTGGTTACTTGGTTCGTTATTTACTGACTGCTGAGCTCCAACAGCTTGTGAAGGCTCGCCTCGATTGTACGTGTATCTCCTAGTAGTAGGCATATTTCGATCTAACACCCGAGTAGGCCCCACGGTGGGCGCCAATTGATTATGCTGTTTTTCGTTCGTATTGAATGAGGAAAGACGAGCAAAACAATAAATATATCGAGCGTGTAAAAGCCGTATATTAATATCAGTGTTCGAATACAAATTACAAAGTAGGTCTACCCGAGCATTACAGGACGTCGTACTACTAGTAAGACAAATACAAAGAGGAGACAAGCTAGATCCTAATTCGAACAGTAGGTCCGAGCTGAGGGTATTTCTTGGAAGTTGTGCCCCTGTTGATGTCATAAATGCGCCGCGTATTTATAGGAACAGTAATGAGCTAGCTGGACCGTCTGTAGGAGAATACTTCTTGGCCAGCTGTGCAAAGCTGTAGGTCGGCCCCACAGTAATTCCGAGGATAGAAGTAGATCGGAAAATAGGATCTTGTGAGATCAACGTGACCTGATCGGGAAGCTATGTTCTTCGGGTCGGAGAATATCTTCTGGTCGGAAACTAGGTCGATCCCGAGCAGAGGTATTTCCTAAGATGGCGTATACGAAATATCCCTCATCACATGATTACGATGGAATCTCCATCAATGATGGCCGTTGAAAAGAGAAAGCTGGTCAGTTCATTAAAAAGAAAGTATTCCTCATATCGGGTTATCCTCTTCGACCAAGGAGGATATTTTGTAAGAGTTTGGTGAGGTATTCTTCGACCGAGGAGGATACTTCGTAAGAGTTTGGTAATGTATTCCTCGAACAAGGAGGATACTTTGTAAAGGTCTTGTGAAGTATATTCACCGATCTCATCAAACGTAGGTCCAGAATTGCCTTTTAAAATCCCGAGCACTAATTGCCTATGAAGACAAGAATTTATTCGGTTTGGAGAAGCAATAATCTCGAGGAGCATCTTTTGAACGGATATACGAAATACTTTGATTTTGTAGTTTTTGTTTTAGATTTAGTTAGATTTTGCAATAAATGCAATCTTCTCTCATTTGTATTCATCTGTACGTATGTAGCAACCTCTTTTGAATGAATAAACATTTATGGAGTATTTCCTTAGCATAATTTTCGATCCTTGTCAGATATTTTTATGTTGTTATCCATTATCGACCAATAATCGTCGGTAATTTCGATTATATGTATGTTGGTCCCAAGTGGTCAGATGAGGTTTAGAGGGGGGGGGGGGGGGGTGAATAAACCTCTTCAAAAATTTGCCTTTTAAAAATCTCTAACTTTTCTGTCAGCAGACTAAGCTGATCAAGAATTGTAAGCAGACTAAGCTGATCTTGCACAAAGCTTTGAACAGCAGAGTTGACCACTCTTCTGATTTTACTTAGCTGATTTTATCAAAATCAGAGTTTCAAAATTAACTATCTTGCAGCGGATTTATCAAGTGTTTTTCACAAGTAGTTTACTTATCTTAGAAAAAGTTTTATCCCCAGTTTTAAACAAACTCCTTTTTAAAACTTTTCAAACAATCAACCTTAAAGTGTTTTTAGTATGCTGTTATGGATATGCAGAAAATAATGCAAGTTAAAAACACAAAGGATTTTTATAGTGGTTATATGGATGTAAATCCTTTAGTCCACTCTTCCAAGTCACTTAGATCTTGGGTTATACTATAGTCACAAAGATTACAGTACACTCTGCTTGCGCCAACCAACAGATGAACTGGCCACAAGTTCGTAGTAGGAAATCACAAAGAAATTCCTAACCTCTGAAGTAATATCGCTCACAAAGATTGATATCTACTCCTCACAACACAACCTAACAAAATCACTCAGATTTTACAAGTATTTTCTATTTTTCTCTCTATTTGCTTTGTCAACAAATGACTTAGCTGATGAGTGTTCTGTTCTTGAGTTTTGAGACTTAGAGAAGTTCTGCTTCGAATTTTAGCTCTCAAAGTGTGTTGTCTCTGTGTTGTTGTTCTCTTCAACTCATGAACTGAACTATTTATACTTGGAGATTTGAATTTCTGCCCGTTGAGAGATCGGCAGCTGTTCAAATCCTCGAGTACTGGTCCTTCCTGCAGAAACGGCTACCTGCGACTGAACACTGTACACTCTGCTGTACTTGCTGTCAGATCGCATTAAATGCACCAATCTGATACGAGGTTTCTCTTCAATCATTTGTCATTAATACCCTTCCTCTTCATCATTTATTACTCCAAGTGCATTTATTACCGTTGCACTGATCTTCTGATCTACTTCCACTCAGCTGATCGAAATTACTCGTCTGATGTATACTCGGCTGATCCCAAACTTGAACTAATCTGATTTGAGTCGGCTGATCGTCCACCAGTCTGATTTCTTCCTCAGCAATAGATCAGTAGTCTTCTGGACCATATTTGACTAGTCTGAATAAGTCTTCCTTAGTCAAATATCTTAGAAGGTTTTTACTAAGCTTCCATACTTAGCATATTCTGATGTTTTGGAAATCATCAAAACCTCCCTTCACTTTATGTCTTCCATCTTCATCTTCATCCAACAATTTCCCCCTTTTTTATGATGACAAAACTTCAGCTAAGTACCTGTTCCTAAAGCTAAAGTTTAAGTCCTCAAAAATTTCTGAGATAGAAATGATTTGTTGGAAACTTGAACTTTTATAGATATGTCAATTTATTACAGATTACAAGTTCAAATGATGAAGTAGCAGAAAGTAAAATTTTACAAGTTTAACAAAAAGATTACAAGTGACCTAGTCTAATGACTTAGTCTAGTCCTTCTTCTCTTCTTGTGTTTCTCCTTCTTCTTCATTTTCAGGGTCTTCATCTTCTTGTTCAGAACTAGAGAGATCTTGTTCAAGCATTTCAAATCTTCTTCTGAGATCCTCTATTCTTTTGTACTTGACGTATGGATCTAACTGTTCAGCAGCAGAGTCCTTGGAAGCAGCAATCTCCTTATCAGATTTTACTGGTTCTTTGGGCTCTTCATCAGCATCGTTGTCTGCCTCAGTTACTTCATTGTCTGGTCTGCTTGTATTTTCATCATCAGCATCCTTTTCAGCAGAGTCCAACTTTTCAGTAACTTCAGCTGATAGATTAGCATCAGCACCCTTCTTCTTCGTTGTAGAATCTCCATCTTCCCCCTTTTTGTCATCATCAGCAGGGTAGACAGGTTCTTCAGGCAGAACAGGAGTGATGTTAATTGCGTCACAAATCAATCTGATGTTTTTATCCACCGCCAGAAGATGATTTTCCCTCTTCAGTTGCTGCAATGTGTTGTAGGATTCAATCTTCTTGAATGTAAGATCCACTTGATCACAAAGTTGAATCTGAGAACTCAGAATCAAGTCAGCTGATGTAGTGAATGCTTTCAGCATGCTCTCAGCTTTTACTTCATGAGCCTCCATTGCATTTGCAACAACTTCATTAATGTCCCTCCAACCAGCTGTGTTGTTTTTGACCCTTGCACCAAATGTTTCCACATCCAGTCTGATAGCTTGTACTTCATTTTTGATGTTTGCCATTTCTTCCACTATCAGAGGGCTAGGATCAGCAGCCTTTGGGACTTTTTCAGCAGCAGCAGACAGCATAGTTAAGGCTACTTCCTTAAACGTATTCATTTGTTCTCTATGTCTGTCTTCCATTTCCTTCATTGAGTTGGCAATCAGCTGATGGATGGACTCCAAAATAGCTGGTTGCAAGTCTGTTGAAGTTGATGGAGTGGTTGTGCTTGCTTGAGCAATCTCAGGAGTTTTGTCAGTCTCCTTTGGTTCATCAGTCAGAGTAGTCTGCTGTTGGGGCAACTTCTCTGATGATGTTGAGATTTCAGCAATCTTCTGTTGGACCTGTGTTGGCTCATTTATCTCTGTAACAACATCAACACCATTATCAGCAACAACAGTTTTATGTGTAAATATAATAGCAGGTGTAAATGGTGAAGTTGTCTGTTCAGGTAAATCTTCATATGTTTTGATATCCGGTCCAAAGACGATCTGTTGTAAGCTTGGCATAGGTAACATTGAGCTGGGTTGACCCTTCTGATGTCTGGTCTTCTTTGCCCATACTTCCAAAGTTACAGATAATGCCAGCTTGACCATTCTGTTCTTTAAATTTTCATCTGAAGCAGGAGTTTCAGGAACAGAACTTTGTAGCAACTTGGCTTCAGACTTTGCCAACTTCCTCATTCGATAGTGAATCATATCAAAGAAGTGGTCTGAATCCAATGCTTGCCTCAGACATCCAGTTTCCAGAAATTGCAGGACCCATCTTTCCTCAGCAGCAAAATCCTTCCACTGTACTATTTGATCCTTTGTCTTGGTCAGACGATACTCTCTCCATCTGTTGTATCTGATCTTTTCCGTAACAAAGAGACTCTGACGGACCAAAACGTCGTTATACCGCTCAAGATATGCCACAAACTGTTTGAACATTTCTGGATCATTTTGAACTATGTTCAGAGCATATTTCAGTTCTGATCTCTTCTTCTTTGGCAGCTTGGGTGTTGGCATAACAGCCTTTGGCTTCTTGGGATCTCCAATTGTGATTCCACCACTGTACCTTGGACCTTGAGCATCCTTGGTACTGGCTTCAATAGCCTTAGCCAAATCATGAGCTTCTTTAGCAGCTATCTCAGCTTCAGACATGTTTTTAGTCTGAGCCTCAAGCTCCTTAAGTTTGCGAGCGTTTTCTTTTTCTTTCTTTTTCTTCTCAGCTTCATCTATCTTTTTCTGCTCAGCAGCAGTGATCACTTTAACCTTTGCCTTACCAGTTCTCTTCCTTCTGGCGGCAGGTGATTCAACTACTTGTAGTGGAACAGCAGCAGTTGGTGTAGGATGAATGAGTGGGACATTCTCCTCTGCTGGTAAAGTAGTTGGCTGTTCAGCAACAGCAGACTTGTCAAGAGATTGGTCCACTGCTGTCTCATCTTCTGCAGCTTTTTCTACTGCATCCACTGGTCTTTCAGCAGCAGGGTTTTCTCTGACTTGAGCAGTTGGGGCAGTTGTAAAGGTAACTCGTTGACCTCCCAGAGTTAACTTTCTTTTTGCCTTTGGCTTGGGCAAAACTTCAGGTTGTTGAGGTTCAGCAGTTCTCTTTACTGAACTTCTTGTTCTTCGTCCAACTTCTTTTACTTGAACTGGTTCGTCAGACTCAGTTCTTTCTGGAGATGTTTCAGTACTCATCTCACTGATTTCCTTAGTCACCTCAGTGACTATCTGGTTAGCAACATCAGCAGACTCTACTGATCTGGCTTCAACAGCAGGGTTTGCTGTTTGATCAGCAGACTTCGTTTTGATGGTAATTTTGGGTTTCTTGGCAGCAGGCTTCTCTTCTTTTCCTTTTGCCTTTCTTTTAGAGGTAGCTCCAATCTTAACTGGTTCATACATTTTCACTTCCTTCAGCTTGTGAACTGTCTTCCCGTTCACCAATGGACATCCCAGAGCTGAGAGTAGATGACTCATCATCACCACATGTCCATTCTTCTTTAACGCCAGAAGATAAAAGTAGTGAATAGCCCAGTTAACATCCAACCCATAGTAGATGCAAACCATTGTTTGGTACCTTCTCCTAGGTAACCCATCTAAGGAGCTCGTACAACACTCCAAAATTTTTGCAATGATATCAGCAAACCTTTGAAACTCGTCTTTCAGCTGAGTTTTCATAAGGCTTCCAGTCATTGGTTCTCCATCCTTCGCACAGACAAACCAAAATTCTTCCTCTTTTTCTTGAGCCAGAGTAAATACCTCTCCTCCTTCATTTTTCAGACCATAAATTTCATTCAAAACAGCAGGTGAAACACAGATAGTTTTACCTCCGACAGTAGCCACAGAAATCATTTTGGTTAGGTCATTTTTTCTAGATCCATAGTAGTCAGCAACATCTTCAGTGAAAACATACTCCTCATGAGCTTCCAAAACCTTCACCAATGATGCCTCTTTAATTTAGACCAAGATTTCCTTCATTAGAGGAGTTCCAGAAGCGTAGAACTTCTCGTAATTCAAATAACGTCCTTCAGCTCCGGCCATTTTGAAAAAAAATTTGTAGTAGCTTGAGAGAAATTTAACACTTTTAAGGCAGAAAAGATGAGTTAGTAACTTCTTTTTCACTTAGAATAATTTTGGGTGCGTAAGGTTTAACCCTTCTGATCAGATCTGGATTTATAGATTTCGAAATGCTTCGGTTTCCGTGTTATACGCGGACGGTTTGATTTGATCTGTCAGTTTTTAATCGTGCGGGCGAGAATCGCGGAATTCAAAATTTATTAATTATGTCAGGCAGGCGGGAATTTGAAACGCCGCTTGTCTGTTACTTATAAAAGCGTGCTTTTGGTAAAACGTTTTTGCACAACACTTTAAATATAAGATGACATAAATAATAACAGATGAGTAAAGTGATACTTATCTGATAAACGACTTGTCTGATACAATATATCACTAGTGAAAGCCAATATCTAGTGATCTTCCTTTGCTGTTTGTCAATCCAGCAAGATAAATAATCTTCGAATCTTCAAGAATTAAGAACAAATCTTCTGATTAAAACAACTTCAACTAACTGTCATTGAAGATTTCATCTTTAAAACAAGGGTACCGCTAGTCTTACACGTTCCCCCTGAATTCAAGAATTCATCAGTCAACTAGTCTGTTGAGAGTCAGCCTTCTTGAAGTGTAACGCTTGTTGATGTCAGATTAGTAAGCTGTTGAACCCAGTCTTCTGATAGGTTCCCCCTCAGCTTATGAATCCAATTTTAACAAGCCTAATTCCGCTCTTAGAGTGGAGAATCTAGCTTCATTCAGTGGTTTGGTGAAAATGTCAGCAATCTGGTTGTCTGTATGAACATACTCAATAATAACATTTCCCTTTTCAACATGGTCTCTGATGAAGTGATGTTTGATCTCAATATGTTTAGTCCTGGAATGACTAGTAGTATTCTGAGTAAGTGATATTGCACTTGTATTATCACAGTAGATAGGGATTCCACTGATCTTAAGATTATAGTCTTCAAGTTGATGCTTCAACCAAAGTATTTGTGCACAGCATGCTCCAGCAGCAATGTATTCAGCTTCAGCAGTAGATATGGATACTGAAGTCTGTTTCTTACTCATCCATGAGATCAGACGACTGCCTAAAAATTGACACGTACCTGTAGTACTCTTCCTATCAATTTTGCAGCCAGCAAGGTCAGAATCTGAATATCCAATAAGTTCAAATCCTGATTCCCTTGGGTACCACAATCCCAATTCTTGAGTGCCTTTGAGATACTTTAGTATTCTTTTAGCAGCTAAGAGATGAGATTCCTTAGGATCTGATTGAAATCTTGCACAGACCCCAACAGAATACATAATATCAGGTCTGCTAGCTGTTAAGTATAACAGTGACCCAATTATGCCTCTGTATTTGGTGATGTCAACTGATTTGCCACCTTCATCCTTGTCCAGACGAAGTCCAGTAGACATAGGAACAGTAACAGATGAGCTAGTTTCCATACCAAATTTCTTAAACAGATCTTTTGTGTACTTTGCTTGATTAATAAAGATACCATCAGGCAGCTGTTTGACTTGTAATCCAAGAAAGTAATTTAATTCTCCCATCATGCTCATTTCAAACTTGTTCTGCATCAGCTTAGAGAATCTTTCACACATCTGTTTGTTAGTTGAACCAAAAATAATATCGTCTACATATATTTGTACCAACAATATATGATTATCCCATTCAATAGTAAACAAGGTTTTATCTACTTTACCTTTGTGAAATCCTTTAATTAAAAGAAAATCAGATAAAGTATCATACCATGCTCTTGGAGCCTGTTTCAGTCCATAGAGAGCTTTCTTCAGACGATATACCTTATCTCCTTGTTGATAAACTTCAAATCCAGGAGGTTGTTCAACATACACTTCTTCTTGCAATTCTCCATTGAGAAAAGCAGACTTCACATCCATCTGATAGACAGTGAAGTTCTTGTGAGCAGCATAGGCTAGGAACAATCTGATTGCTTCAAGCCTTGCAACTGGTGCGAATGTCTCATCAAAATCAATGCCTTCTTCTTGGCAGTAACCTTTGGCAACTAGTCTTGCTTTGTTTCTGGTAACCATACCATCTTCATTCATTTTATTTCTGAAAACCCACTTAGTGCCAATTACTCTTTGATGAGTAGGTCTGGGAACTAAGTACCAGACTTCATTCCTTTCAAATTGATTCAACTCTTCTTGCATAGCTTCAATCCAGTGAGAATCACCAAGAGCTTCATCAATTAATTTAGGCTCAATTTGTGAAAGAAAACTTACAAACATTGTTTCATTTGCAGTTGACCTTCTTGTTCTAACTCTATCCAAGGGATCACCAATCACTAACTCTGGTGGGTGATCTCTGAGCCATCTGAGATCAGGTTGCAAATCTGGATGTTGTCCTCTGGATTGATCTTGCAACACCACTGTTGGAGTCTCAGTAGTAGTCTGTTGAACAGTTGTGGTCTGTTGAACAGTCTCTGGTCTGTCAGCTGTTTGCAACTCCTCTGTTAGACAATCAGCAGACTGATTTTGAACAGCACTTGAGTTAACAGCTTGAGATAAGTTGGGTAGTATGATGGGTACATATTCTTCCTTTCTTTCCACATTCAATTTCTGAAAGTCAGCAGATATCTCAGGGTTTGCACTTTGATTCTTTTCAGATGATTGACTTGGTTCATCAAATACTACATGAATAGATTCTTCTACAAGCAAAGTTCTTTTGTTAAACACTCTGTAAGCTTTACTAACAGTAGAGTAACCTACAAAAACAGCTTCATCAGCCTTCTCTGCAAATGCAGTGAGGTGATTTTTCCCATTGTTCAAAACATAACATTTACAACCAAAAATCCTAAGATAATGTAAATTAGGCTTTCTGTTGTTCCATAACTCATAAGGTGTCTTGTTTTGACTTTTGTTGATCATACACCTATTCTGTGTATAACACGCTGTGTTTGTAGCTTCTGCCCAGAATCTTTGGGGCAGCTTTGCTTCAGCTATCATTGTCCTGGTAGCTTCTTTTAGAGTTCTGTTTCTCCTTTCAGCAACTCCATTTTGTTGAGGGGTTCTGGCAGCAGAGTACTCATGACTGATTCCTCTGGAACTACAGTACTCTTCAACAGTAGAGTTTGTAAACTCAGTCCCTCTATCTGATCTGATCTTCAAAATTCTTTGACTCTTCTCATTCTGGATCAGTTCCATCAGATTTGTAAGATGTTCCTTGGTTTCACTCTTCTTCTTCATGAAGATTACCCAAGTAAATCTTGAAAAATCATCCACAACAGCTAGGCAGTATTTCTTTCCACCATTGCTGATTGGATCAATAGGGCCAAACAAATCCATATGCAATAGCTCCAAAATTCTGGTTGAAGATTGGTGCTTCTTGCTTTTGAAAGATGACTTCACTTGTTTACCCTTCTGACAGGCATCACAGAGCTTGTCTTTGCTCATGACTGTCTTTGGAATTCCTTCTACCAGATCATTCTTTATCAATCTGTTGATGGTCTTGAAATTCAAATGATTCATTCTTTTGTGCCAAAGCCAACTGATTTCGCTTGGTGTAGAAGCCACTAAGCAAACATTTGAATTCTTGTCCACAGAATTCCAGTCGACTACATAGATGTTTCCTTGTCTTCTTCCAGATAAAATAACCTTCTTTGTTCCAATTTGTTCAACATAACACTTATCTGATGAAAACACCACGGAAAATCCTTTGTCACAAAATTGACTTATGCTCAGCAGATTGTACTTCAAGCCACTAACATATGAGACGTCAGATATCTCTATGTTTCCTTTGATAAGCTTTCCAACAGCTACAACCTTGCCTTCTTTGCTGTCTCCAAAAGTAACTCTTGGACCATTCACAGCAACAGCATCTGCCAGTTCATGTATGTCTCCACACATGTGCCTTGAACATCCACTGTCCAAGTACCATTTCTTCGCTATTTTACTCCTACTCCTAATCCTAACCTACAAAACAAAATAAAAAGGTTTTAGGTACCCTTTATTGAGAGGGTCCTGGTGGATTAGTATCACCTTTGACAACCCAAGATGTTGAAGTCTTAGGCTTCTTAGGCTTTGCAGTCTTAGCAGGAGCATGAGCAACTTCATTTTCATCATAATCAGCAGGCATATTATGGTGATAATCATTATGATGATGATAAGGCTCATAAGCAGGATATGATGCATGATAAGTAGGGTAGGCATGCATTGTTTGATGAGCAGGATATGCAGCAAAATGAGGTGGATAATGAGGTGCAGCATAATATGGTGGATAAGCAGGTTGCACATAATAAGACTCATTTCCATAGTAAGCATTTTTGTTGTAATTTCTTTGCTTCTTAGGTCTACTCTTTACTTGCTCTTTAACAGACGACTTAGCTTTACTAGTCTGATTGGTTTTACTCTTATCAGCAGGCTTCTTGGGACTACTCTGCTGTTTGGTTTTACCAGTCTGTTTTTCAGTTTCAGGCTTTTTACCCTTCTTAGCCTCAGGAGTTTTTATCTCCTTTTTCTCAATCTCAGGTGAAATGGGTTTAGTAGTCTGAACATATAAGACAATATTACTATTATCAGCAGATATAAATTTCTCAGCTTTGTTCAGTTCTAAACTTTCTTTTTCTAAGGGAGTACTCTGTTCAGTTGGTTTATCTATTGTCACAACAGACGACTTAGGAACAGACGACTTATTATGCAAAGATATTCTAGCTTCAAGTTCTTTGATTTGTCCCTTGTACATTTCACATTCAGCTCTCAGAGATTCACATTCATGCGAAAGCTTTTTATACATGGCTGATTCGTCAGGTTTTTCAACCTTAAGTTTCAGTTTAGCATTTTGCTTTTTCAGCAGAATCATCTCGTCCTTAAGCTTAGCAAGCTCATTAACAACATCTACTTTGTTGTTCATCATTTGCTCAAATGAGTTAAACAGTTCAAGCTCACTTTCAGAGAGTATTACCTCATTGTCAGAATCATCAGATTCCTTTGCCATGAGACACAGTAGTGCAGGTGTTTCGTCAAAAACAGAGTCATCACTTGAAGTGCCAGATTCTGTGTTTGATGAGTGGATGGCTGCCATCTTTTCAGCTTCAGCCAACAGCACCTTGCTCTTTTGGTATCTCTTCTCTCTTCTTTCTTTTCTTTGTTTCTTTTCCTCCTCTGTGTACTTCTCCGCTTTAGGATATGGGCAGTCCTTGATGAAGTGTCCCAATTTCCTGCAATTATAGCACATCATTTTGGATTTATAATCATCCTTAATGTCATAAGAATTAGAGGAAGGTTTAGAAGTAGAAGCATTGTTATATTTGTTCTTCATTTTTCTCTTGTAGAACTTTTTGAACCCGTTCAATAACAACGCAACATCGTCGGCAGTATACTCCTTTTTGCTCAGTACTGGGGCCTCATCAGATGAGTCCACTTCTCTGCTTTTTCCAGACGATCTTCTTGTTCTTTCTGCAGCAACCAGTGCAGCAGTGGGGCCAGAAGTTGAGGTCTCTTCTATTCCCATCCTTGGTATTTTATACTCGTACGCCTTGAGTACAGAAAACAACTCTGTCAGAGAGATCTTCCCCAGATCCCTAGATTCTTCCATAGCTGTGATCTTCATGTTGAACTTGGGTGGTAGCGCGTTCAAGACTTTGAGAGTGATCTCTTTGTCTGTGAATGTCTTACCCAGCTTTAACACGTTGTTCAGCACTTTGGTAAACCTTGAACTCATCTGTTCAATGGTTTCTCCAGGCTTCATTTTGAAGTTATCAAACTTCTCCATGGCAACACTTAGATTGTGTTCCTTGATGGCTTCATTTCCTTCACTCATATCCCTGACTTTGTCCCACATCTCTTTTGATGTTTTACAGTGTTTGACATAGTCAAACCTTTCATTGTCCAGGGCTTTAGTCATGATGAAGATTCCAACTTTATCAAGATTTTTTAACTTGATTTCATCAGGTGACATCTCTTCTTCATCTTTATCAACAACAGTATCTACGCCATCGATTTTGATTGTCTTGGTAATCCTTATTGGACCTTTTGTTATGCATCTGTACATATTATCGTTGTAAGCAGCAAGGAAAATTTCCATGCGTATTTTCCAGTCCTCAAAGCTCATACCGCCTATGTGGGGAACGAGGCTAATGCAATCCATTTTTCAAAAAGTTTTGTTTTTCAAAAAGATGCTCTTTTGAAAACCTTTGAAAACCTTTGAAAAACACTTAAGGATCAAGCTCGTTGATCAGTCAGATGATTCAGATGAACCACCTGCTCTGATACCACTTGTTGGTCCCAAGTGGTCAGATGAGGTTTAGAGGGGGGGGGTGAATAAACCTCTTCAAAAATTTGCCTTTTAAAAATCTCTAACTTTTCTGTCAGCAGACTAAGCTGATCAAGAATTGTAAGCAGACTAAGCTGATCTTGCACAAAGCTTTGAACAGCAGAGTTGACCACTCTTCTGATTTTACTTAGCTGATTTTATCAAAATCAGAGTTTCAAAATTAACTATCTTGCAGCGGATTTATCAAGTGTTTTTCACAAGTAGTTTACTTATCTTAGAAAAAGTTTTATCCCCAGTTTTAAACAAACTCCTTTTTAAAACTTTTCAAACAATCAACCTTAAAGTGTTTTTAGTATGCTGTTATGGATATGCAGAAAATAATGCAAGTTAAAAACACAAAGGATTTTTATAGTGGTTATATGGATGTAAATCCTTTAGTCCACTCTTCCAAGTCACTTAGATCTTGGGTTATACTATAGTCACAAAGATTACAGTACACTCTGCTTGCGCCAACCAACAGATGAACTGGCCACAAGTTCGTAGTAGGAAATCACAAAGAAATTCCTAACCTCTGAAGTAATATCGCTCACAAAGATTGATATCTACTCCTCACAACACAACCTAACAAAATCACTCAGATTTTACAAGTATTTTCTATTTTTCTCTCTATTTGCTTTGTCAACAAATGACTTAGCTGATGAGTGTTCTGTTCTTGAGTTTTGAGACTTAGAGAAGTTCTGCTTCGAATTTTAGCTCTCAAAGTGTGTTGTCTTTGTGTTGTTGTTCTCTTCAACTCATGAACTGAACTATTTATACTTGGAGATTTGAATTTCTGCCCGTTGAGAGATCGACAGCTGTTCAAATCCTCGAGTACTGGTCCTTCCTGCAGAAACGGCTACCTGCGACTGAACACTGTACACTCTGCTGTACTTGCTGTCAGATCGCATTAAATGCACCAATCTGATACGAGGTTTCTCTTCAATCATTTGTCATTAATACCCTTCCTCTTCATCATTTATTACTCCAAGTGCATTTATTACCGTTGCACTGATCTTCTGATCTACTTCCACTCAGCTGATCGAAATTACTCGTCTGATGTATACTCGGCTGATCCCAAACTTGAACTAATCTGATTTGAGTCGGCTGATCGTCCACCAGTCTGATTTCTTCCTCAGCAATAGATCAGTAGTCTTCTGGACCATATTTGACTAGTCTGAATAAGTCTTCCTTAGTCAAATATCTTAGAAGGTTTTTACTAAGCTTCCATACTTAGCATATTCTGATGTTTTGGAAATCATCAAAACCTCCCTTCACTTTATGTCTTCCATCTTCATCTTCATCCAACAATGTATAACTTTCTTTCAACTGTTGTATCCCATATTCACGAATGTACTTGCGACAGATGTAGACGTTTGAAAGATGTACTGCCTATAAAATAATCCAGGTTGTTGAGAAGACTCTTAATTGTTACCGTTGGATTTACATCCATTAGCCTATATAAAGGCTTTTACCTCTTCCCTTACTCATTCCACAATGATGCTGTCAAAGAAAGAACTTTGTTTTCATTATTATGGTCGACCACCAGATTCTGGATTCTTGCTTTGTCGAAATCAACTTGTTTACGATGGAGCGAGAATACCTTGTGTGAGATCATATCGACCTAGTGTATCTCTGGTGAAATATGAGCATCAATTTCTTTAAGGGGGTCGATATTTTGAGTTTTACAATGGTGGTTGTCATCGTCCCTCGAGGCCTCCGAAATTACTCCTAGCTTTGGTCGAAGATTGCTCGAACTATCTGAAGATTGGGACTATATTCCCTTGATGGTGATAAACATAAACAATCTTCTCTTGACCTTTTAGAGAGTTCCTTCGCTATTTGCCATTCTATGGACGATCGAGCGTTTGTAATATAGGCGTGAAAGGAAAACAAATGAAATCTTTTTAAGGAGATGAGTCATTCCTTGGACTCGAGAATAATTCTCAAGTTTTCGAAGTCACTCAAAATTTGTTTGGGTTCAGTCAATTTATGCGATTCAAGTATGATGGTAATGATTATAGGATATATCACTTATGAAAAACTTTCATAAACACGACGATAAAATAAAATAAATACACGGCAGATTAATATCAATGCATAATTTACAAACATGGTTTTCATTTGTAAATTACTCCCACTATTTTTATCGAATACTTATGCCCCCACATAAGGTTCGGGAAATAAAAATTTCCTAATGGGCTCAAGGCCCAAATGCAATCGCTCAGTACCCACGACTCGTTGGCCATAATAATTGATACACTTGGTGGGTGAATACGTCGCCGGTTAACCATCGCAGCTAACCCTTGAGTTCATTTAACCTCGTTTTTTGTTAAGGACCCATGACTCATGAGACATCCATACTTACTCGCGTTAAATCATGTCCAATACCCCTGAAGAGAAATAGTTCAATCCTAGACGCCCCACGACTCCTGAGATAGCGCCTAGAACCTTGCTATCCCCTCCCACGGCACTAAATTGTGCATCGAGGCAATAGACATACCATCTTCCTATAACTCGACCCACGACTCGTGAGATATCGAGATATATTCATACGATATGCCTAAGACCTAGTAATTGGATAGGATTGGACCATAAACACCATTCTATGCGCCCGTTTTTTGATTTAATATTATAATTGAATTTTTAGGTTCAATTGGAGGTTTTATGAAATGTTCAAGTGCGAGGTCTAATCAGATTATCAATTATCTTGTTTAAGTTTTTCTATCCTAAGCATGCATCTCATACATCAAAGAATAATTACGAAAAAGTAAACATTCATCACCTAGAATTGCACATACAATTGATCGATTGCCCATCTTATGCGATCCATCACGAGCCATGTGATAGACCAATTGGTCAGTCTAGGGTGAAAATTAAATGACCTAATCTAATACATTTTCAGCCCCATGCATACATGGACCTTCATTTGTAATGTCCACCATCTTTCAGAATTTGGCTTCCATTCCCCCAAGGTAATGCCTCCATGTTGTTCTCCAAAGTCTTCATGAGGTCTTCCGGGCTCCAAGCCTAATCTAAGTCTAACTTAAGGACCTATTCTATTACATTTGAATTCAACAAAGAATGGGCACCAATCAGGCCCATTTAATTACAACCCATAGTGGAAAAACCAATAATAAACTACACCGGGCTTAAGGGCAATACGATCAATCCATTTATTCAAGCAAGAACATGCATAATTTCACATAAGAGCAATAATGTAAATTTACCGGGTTCTTTAAATTTTAATTCAAAAAATTATCCATGTAATTAATTCTGAATTGTCCAATATTAAAAGGACTATTATGCTCTTGCTTGAGCATCAAGGAATCTAATCTTGCGAGTTAATAAAAGATAGAAACAAAATTCAATTAGTTATCTATCCTTATTTGAATCTCTTAGTTTCCATATTTAATAAGATCTTCAAGATCTATATTCTTGGTAATTAACAAAAAGACATTATTTTTTAATTAAGTGTCTTATCATAAATAAAACTCTAAGTTTGCAAGTTAATAAGATCTCTAAGATCTTTAATCTTGGTAATTAACCAGAAAACATTAATTTTAACTAGATGTCTTATCATGAATGAAACTCTAAGTTTCCTAGTTAATTAGAATTTTCAAGATTTTGTTCAAGATTATCCAAAAACGAAAATTCCCGAAACTCTAATTCATCACTGTCGCGCGCGTGCAGTTTACGGGCAACTGCCGTGCAGCCACCGTGCAGTCACTGTGAAGCCGCTGCGCGACTACCTTGCAATCGCCGTGCGTCTGTCGTACAACTACCGTGCGATCATTGTGCGACTGCCGTGCGATTTTTAGATTTCGGTTCACAATACGGTTTTATATAACAATTTCTTGATTCCTTAATTAATTAAAATCAACAGTTTTAATCAATTTAATCCAAAATTAAAAACATGATAACAATAACGAATCTAAATTTACAGTTTTAACAAGCCAGTTAAAAATTACAGATCTATCTAACAGATCAAATCTACAGATCTAACATGCCCGTTAATCTAATAAACAGTAAAAATCAAACATATGATTTTAATCCACAGAGTTTACTCACTAGTTTAAATATATAGTCGGATTTGGCTCTGATACCACTGTTGGGATTCTTACGGGAAAACGAACTTTAGGCAGAGGAAATATAAAATTTAGAGGCTCCCTTGGGAATCTTGCCAGGATACAATTTGGTATATATACAAACTAATATAAAAGAAGAACACATAAACAAATCTAGTTTATACCTCATTCTTTGCACTTCCAAAGCAACTTTGTATAACTGGATCTATGTAGAACTTTAACAGCAAAATCGCCCCCTTCATTTCTCCGAAATGTGGATCTGCAACTTTTGTAAAACGCCCCACGTGTTGCGTCACTACGGTTTAGTACACCACATTACACGAACACTCTAACAAATCTGATCAGCTAGAACAAAGATAAATTAGATGAGAAACTGAAGAGAAGAAGAGCAAGAAGTTGATTGATTCTTGCACAAGGTGAGTGGTTTTTCGCTTGGGAGTGGCTAGGATTTTTCTTGTTTTCACTTTTAAGTAGAAGACTAAAAAGTGTAACTTAGTATTCAAGACTAATAAGTCTTATTTATAGATACTAGGAATCCTAGATTTCTTAGATAAATTTCAAACCCTGTTCACACTGGAAGACTCCTATTACTTCTCCAACTGGGCTAAGTCTTCAATTTTAATTGGGCTAGGCCTTAATTAATTTGCAAGACAAATCTTGTAATTAATTCAAGGCCTAGTCTTCCAATTAATCTCCAAATTAATTGGCCCATTCAATTAATTTTCATTTAATTAATTTGAACTCCAAGTCCATTTAATTAAATCCACTCTCATAATTAAATCTAATTTAATTTATCAGATGATCCAATCTAATCACATCATCTCACACCCACTTGGGTCGACCCAGTCGATCCCACCTTTCTTCATTTCACTTGTTTTCGCTCCATGTGTATTGTGTATGTCCCCGTAGGTCCACCACATAATTGGATGTGGGTTCTAATTAAACTTTCATTCAATTAATCGAGTAATCACTTACTCTTAAAGTCAACGGAACACTCTGTCAATTGACCATTCCTCAAATCAACACCCCTGCTAATTTGGGAATTCTCCCACACTACACAGTCGATGTATGGCCACAAGCCCGCAAAGTCCAATCACTGGTGAATTAATTCAGTGAACATTTTCTCATTTACAATTTCCATGTACGACTTAATCCTTCCATTGGTTGGTCTCCCAGTCAAGATTAAGGTTATGGACTTTCATCGGTTTCCTTACTTGTCTCGACTATATGTATTCTGGTCTCGAAACTATTCCCTTTGACTTAACCTTTATGAGCTACTTTCATAAAGCCGTCAGATACCTTGGCCAAGGATTTACCGGAATACGTTTCTCATAGAGATTCATAGGAGAAGCTCCCAACATATCAAGTCGGGTTAACGGATCCTCTATTGATGATATGAACCTGCATACACGTTCCTCTATATCCAACATGAATCCACAGAGACCTTCTGGTAGACTCCAGTCAGTTGGAACTCACATCAAAGCATAAATGTTCGTGCACCAGATAAACCCTATCACCTCAAGTAATAATCATCGTTCCTCGTACACTATTGTAAATAGGAATAACTTCATCCCCAATATGCGACTACCGCTTCCATGGTGAGTTATTTCCTAGTTAGGGTATTCATTGTGTTTGCCATCCCAACAAGCCACCCAATCGTGTGTATCGACTATCCGAGTCACGCTTGTGGACCCCAGTGTCCTCCATAAAAAGGAGTATACACATTTGTGAGGGTCTAACCGAATCCATTGATGTCCCATCTCAAATGGATTCTACGACCCTTGAATTAGTTTTAGATCACGGCATTGGAGATCAGTCTATGGGTTGTCCCATAGCCCTGTGATCTAAGGACTTCCATCCTTATGTTAGATAATTATTCATAAGATGAAGCTGACCATTTAATTAAATGCAGCTATTAATCTAATTGAATAGTTCATTTAATTATTACAAATTAAATGCAACCAAAACAGTTGGCTTGCAGGACACTTCTATCATATTTTTCCCTGGCTAGAAGCCCCGGCCTCAAAATTTATTATATATTGTTTGTTCCCAGCCGGAGGAGGAAAAACTTGGATGTTTTGGGTCAGGAGAAATAACAGCGGTACCAGAAACTCCCGCATCTGAAACAAGCTCTTCGTGACTTCCCGAATTGACCTTCTCAACCTCAACCTCTTGAGTGGAATCGACAGGAACCGTATCTAGCCGCTAATCAGTCTGCCCCACGGGATTATCGATCAATGACGTATCCAAACGAGGCACCTCGGGCTCGGAATCAACTTTATCACCGTCATTAGGAAGGCCATCAGTAGAATCATCATCCCTAAAAGCACCAAGGATATCTTCCTCGGTTAAAGGATAGGAGAAATGAGGGTCGACATGCTTCTCCGACGCAATTGTCAAAACAACGACGGGGTTAGATTGGGAAGGCGTGGGATTCCTTCCTTCAACACTGGAAGGACCCTCGAATTGATGTATTATTCGATCTTCGAGAGGATTAGATTTACTGACAACTCCTTCATGTCCAGTACCGGCTTGGCTCACATTATCAGTCCAAGCCATTTTCATTGGAATAATGTTCAATGGTGGTGCACACCTTTTTCATTTTTGAGGAGCGGAAAAAAGGTTTTCACTCATGTTCGAGAATTTTTAAAAGGAAGGGAATCTTCATCTAAAACTCCGATCTGTACGAGAGAATTTAAAAATGCAAGTAGGGACGCGGTGAAAATTTAGAACTTTTTACCCCCATATATACTAGTGGAATTAATAAAAAAGCCCTCAATAAAGAGCGCACAAGGTAAGCTTTGAAAATTTCGGCTGATTAAAAGACTATTGTCTAAGTTGACTTGCGTAATCTAAGCAGGAAATGGTAAAATCAACATAAAGACCTTTGTCTAATTGTAGATATAAAAGACGGCATGAGATAATAATTAAGCACAAATTTAAAAGGTTGCTTAGAAATAAAAAGGTGGTGTCATCAACTGTTCTGGCTTGAACAGTAGGGTTAACCACTATTTGAACAACAGGCTCGACCCCAAGAAAATCAAGCCGGTCCGAGTAGTATTCCGACCATTCGATTAGCAAAATGATCTAAGATTATTATTTTAATTTTCAATTTTGTGAGTTGAACCACCGTCAAGTGTTGCAGCAGACTTCTTGCCATCAATGGCAGCTAGTGGTATGGGGTGCGGTGGGTGCAAGGTAGCTAGGTTAAATTAAATAAAGAGAAACAAATCACAAAAAAGGATAAATTTATTTTTATGAAAATAATTCATTTAGAATAAAATAATTAGGGACAAGTGTCATAAAGGGATGACTATCTCATATTCCCTTCCCCACAGTATCTTATTTTAGACAAGTCCATGTTTTATAGACAGTAAAATAGGCTATCTTTACCACTGAAATTCACTCCTTAAATTCATTGAAAAAGGAAAGTTTAAAAAAAATTAAAGATCCTTGAATTTCAAATATTCATTAAGACAGGCAATTTGTCAATGCATGTTAAAGCCATTGATTTTAAAATCGGACCGGACCGGTCGGTTAACCCTGTTTAACCGCTAACCGGACCTAGTCCGGTCCGATCGATCCCTCAAAACCAGCAGCTTTCTCAACCAGTTCGAACAAATGAAAACGAGTCAAAAACCGGCAAGCCGACAAACCGCCTAAACCGCCGGTTCATTACTTTAAAAAAAATTGAAAGCACAATTGTTTTTCCTTTTATGCTCTAGAATGAAAGAAATAATGTTTCTCACACATTTTTAATCTTCTAATCTAACCAATATTTGTTTGTGAAGAGTAAAAATTATATATCATTAAAAAGAAAGAATTGGTTAAAGAAAAGAAGGAATAAAAACAAGAAAAAGTGGAGAGCTGAGCAAAAAATTTAAGCAAAGAGAGAGAAAAAAATAGGAGGGAGGAAGAAGAGATGATGCGGCTACTTCTTGTGCAAAGAATGGTGAATTTTTTTAGAGTTTTACCTTTTTGAATTAAAGAAGTTAAATTGCATTAATAAGATCTTATTTTAAACTATGTCAAGGCCCATTACATGAACAAACAAGATAGTTAAAATTTGATAGGTAATATTATTTTTATACTTGGCAACTTTCATTTAATGTATTTGTAAAAAAAAAAAAATTTCATTTAATGTTAGAATAAAATATAAGAGATTTTTTATTTATATTGATCTATTTAAGTTGTCAATATAATATAAAGTACACTTTTATGTACTTTTTGAGTTTTTTTAAATAAAAGTATGTTTTCTGTTTATTTTAGGATTTTATTTGTATTATTATTTATACAATATATTTACTATATTATGATGATGTCGTATCGGTTCAACCGGTTGAACCAATGATTAGTCCGACTGAACCAATCAAACCAATAATTAGTAAGCTTATCGGTTCTATATCCGATCCGATTATGAAAACACCTGTTAAAGCCATCATTCTCAATAAATGAACAATAATATTCCCCCACTGTTTGCTTTCGAAAAGAAAAAGAAACAAAAGCTTCCATTTTACGCTTCCTTCTTGCTTTTCTTCAAGGAAGGAATCACCATATTATTATAACACGTGAAAGAAATGAATAAAACAAAATCGAGTTGCGTCTAGTTATATCAATTTGGCAATTCATGTATATCCGAACTTTCACTTAGAAACGATAAAGTCAAATTGTACTATACAACATCTACAACACGTTACAAAATAATCAAATTAAAGTATAAGTTTTCCAATTCAAAAACAAGAAAAACAAAATTGCTATTTTAATAAATTGAGATCAATAACAATTTTGCCACAACAAATTATATATTATGTTAAATTAAGCATCTATAAATCAGCATCTGGTGGATCCATCATATATGTAATCAAGAACAGCTATAACTCCAAACACAAATGCTTGATCAATTCCAGCCTTTATTATTACATGGTAAAAGTCATTGCTTTCTATTACTTGCCCCATCTCCTTTACACCGATCTGTATGAAAAATCAATAAATTTTCAATAATTAGGTATCCCAGTTAATTCAATAATGTTCAAAACTTCAAATAATTCGCTTTTTATATTTTTATACCTCTGCAACTATATCTCCCCTCGAGTTGACAATGCTGCAAGATCTTCCCGGGAAATCGCCCCTAATCTCAAAATTTCCATAGCTGCAATACTCCTTTAATTCAATGGAGATTTTGATTGAAATCTTATTTGAAAAACATGAATTGGGCTCTTTTAATGTAAACACAAGCTTTTGAGCTCCTAAGAAGTCATAAGTGAACCCTTTCCATTGCCTAGTAAAGCTTAATGCTTCAATTATTGCTCCCTACAACAAAAAAAATATCATAAAATACATTAAAGTTGCATCAAAAATCACTTTATTGAAAATTATGTTAGAAAATATCACATATTACTTTATTGAAAATTATGTTAGAATATATTGCGAAGATATTCTCTTTATAGTTTCATGTTATGATTCTATATATTGTTCATATAGTTGTATATGACTAGATATAGTTAAATTAATTTCGCGAAAATTAAGTTTATAATACATCTTTCGTGGTCGAAGATGTACCTTAGAGAAGCTAATTTGCGCATTCTACCCCGTGCAAAAACGCTACTATTGTATATTTATTGATCTCATGGTAATGGTATTAAGAAAAATGTACCTTCCGCCTTATTAGTAACAAAGCATTTCCCTCCCCATCCCTTAGAATCAACTCTTCTTTTTTTCCAAGAATTCCACAACCATCAACTCTGAAAACAACCCTTTGACCGGAATCAGCCACTACAAAGCCGCCACCATTGGCCACGTTCGGCCGCCTTCTAACCACAAGAACCACCTCGGAAGGTGAACAATAGTCCTTGCTTACTATTGACATGACTATATTTGCTTTTGTAGACATTATTGTTTGATATAATCAATATTTTGAATTTGATGTTTAGCATACATAAGACAAGCCAATTTATAGATAGTTTCAATTGTTCTAAAGGGATCAATGCAAGTTGTATTATGTTTTCAAAAGTTTGGCAAAGTTCTTTTGACTATTTATTCAATACGAGAATCTTGTTGTGTATAGTGGATTCAATGCGTACACAAGTTTGTAGTCCTATACGTGACAACTTACTACATTCCCTGATTTGTGCATTTCTTGCTTAGGGATCTGGCTGCTAATCTTATCGTTTAACATATTAGTTTCTTGCTTTTTGAAGCAATATATTAAAAAAAGGGTATATTTGCTTTGTGAAATTTGGCTGCCTAATGAGCTTTTAGGGGGAATATTTTGAGCATGAAAATTGTAATGTCGACCAGAAATTATAAGTCAAGTCTATTTACACATATCATATCAATTACGAAATATATTTGTCATGTAAATGATTCTGATGTGTCGGACTGGTCCTCGTCTGATCTTCCATTGCTAGGATAAGTCCAAAATCGTGTTTTTCCAAGTAGTTTAGAGCATGTTTGATTTTCTGAATTTCAGAGATTGTGGAAGAGTTTTTGGGGAAAATGCACGATATTCTCTTGTGTTATGTGAAACCTGCACAAATCTATACCCTGTGAAATTTTTATTGCACCAAACTCCCATGTACTTTCAGAAATCCTGCAGAAACACCCAATTCGCCCCCTTCCGCCCATTTTTTAACATGCATGTGTTCCACGGGAACAATGTGCAATTTTTATTATCTATTTCCCTATTTTTTAAGCATAAATGACCACAATAATTTTTATTCATTACCCACCCTTAATAATAAAATGCATGACATCCCCTTGAACTTTTCAAGCATAGCCTGGAATATCCTTGTACCTTTAAACTCAGCATTGTACTTTTTGAACCTTGCACTTAATACCCGTGTGCCTTTGAAAGTTTGCACAAAATTTCCTTGTACTTTTGAACGTTTGCACAAAACTCCCTTGTACTTTCGAATGTTTGTACAAAACTACGGTGTAATTTCTTCTTAATATATCTAGGGGTAATTTAGATTAGTCATTTAAAAATTAACGTTGTTAGTAACCAACGGAGTAAGAGGAGAGTGTGCAAGATTTCTGAATGTACAAGGGTGTTTGGTGCAATAAAAATTTTACAAGGGAGTTTTGTGTAAGTTCGCATAACACTGGGGGAGTATCGTGCATTTTTCCCGAGTTTTTGTGATATCTCCATTTTTTTGCATTTGAAAAAATTATTTTGTTTTGACTGTTACAGATGGAACAAATAATATGTTTTTTGTATTTTTAAGAGAATTTGAAAAAAATATGTTATTTTATGTCAAATCAAAATTTTCAGTGCTCTTTCGTTTTTAGACATGAAAAAGGATAATTGTGTAAGGAATGTGTTGTTTTAGGTATTCTTTAGAAATAAAAGAAATATCAGAGTTTTTTTTTTTTTTTTTAGAGACTTTATAATAAAGGATCCTTTAAAAAGAAAAAGAAAATCATTTGTTTGATTTCGCAGAAAGCAATTATATGAAAAGCAAAACATACAAGCTCTTAGACTTTGTGTGTCATATTCATATCACTTTTAAAATCAATATTTTAGGGTAGTATAATATAATTCAATAAGAAAATTTAAATATTAGATCGAAAATGATTGTAGCATGCTCGAATTTAGTTTGAAAGGACATCAGGCAACTCAACCAGGTAGCATTTGAAGAATTTAAATGGAAATGACCTATGACCCCTGTCTCATCTAATTAAATGAATATTGTTTGCTTTTCATTTTTCATTTTGTCAAACGAAAAGACTAGGTATAAATTGGGATATTTACTTGGACTTTAATAGCATATATTAAAATTTCTTGAACGCTTATTTAAGCATGATTAATGTGAGGAGACTTTATCAATACCTATCGCTTTCAAGTTCAATGGAATAATGAATATATTTATAAAGATTTATTTGTCAACATTACATTGGAACTGATTATCTGACTTTTCACAAAATTATTTGGGCAAATTATCCCGACACCCTCCAGGTATAAGCCTAATTACAGGAACTTACCCTCCTGTTACAAATATTACCAAGACACCCCCTTGACTTAACGGCCGTTAGTCAACTATAACGGAAATTGTGAAATGTCTTAAATGACCCTGTATTTTGTGAGAAAAAATAATAATTAATTTAACCAATTAAGAAAAGACGAAAATACCCTCCTTATATCCCTTGTCTTTGTTTCCCGCTCATACCACAAAGTTAGCTTCTCTTCCACACCTCTCTCTTCCCGATCGCTCTCTTCCACCCTCTCACCCACGCGAAATTCTCCCACGATTGGCCATTAAAATTGCATATTATTGGAGTATTCTTCATTCTCTCCGGTTCGTGGTGCACAAATGAAAGAACCCAGGAAATTTTCTCCCTTTTTCGCGATGAAGCAGTACGTTTTTTAGGGTTTTAATTTTTTTTTTCATTTTTGTTCATCAATTTCTTCTCCAAATATGGGTTGTTTTCGTTAGTTTATTTCTCTTGTTTCTCCCCTGTTTTCATGTGAACCACAAGAAGACTTTTTGGGGGTTTTTGAATGTATTTTGTTCTTTTTCTAAAATTGCTGTCATTACGTGCCATTGAGATATTCTTAGGGTTTGTATTGTTGTTCAAATGTAATTTTACTAATTTTTGTGTTTTTAGCATGCCCTAGTTTGCCATATACGATAATATTTGGGGTATTTCAACATTTGCATTCTTTTTTCTGAAATTGAACGTACTTATGAGCAATTGGTGTCTCTTTGATAATTAACTTAAGCTGAAATTTCATTTTGCTTGTAATTATTTTTTGCATGTTTTGGACTTTGTGTTTCTAATTGGTTTTAACTGCCATGTATTGCAGAATGATGGGTAAATATTACTTTAAGCTTAGGTTTATACACGGTGATGACAAGTATATGATTAAGAAGGTTGATCTAGATAGTTACACATTCAAAGATTTACATGATGATTTCTGTGATAAGGTTGCTTTTAAGTTTAAGAGGATTAGGGAAATGTTTGTTCTATTTAAGACTGAAATTATTGGTTATGATAATGTAACAACTATAGTGAGCAATGATGAAGAAGTTCACGGTATGTTTGATATGAACAAGGGAAAAAAAATCATTGATATTTATGTGACTGTTAGAGTAGCTTGGCCTTATAATCTTCCAGAGGCTAAAGGTTACATGGCTGATATGTGTGAAGTTGAAGAAGGCAGTGGTGATGATAACAATCAAGAAGACAGTGAAGATGGAAGTGAAGAAGATAGTGGAGATGAAAGTGAAGAAGTTGAAGAAGTCTATCATGAAAAAGTTAATGTTCAAGAACAAGTTGAGGTTGAAAAAGAAGTTGAGGTTGAAAAAGAAGTTGAGGGTGAAGAATGAGTTGAGGTTCAAAAAGAAGTTGAGGTTCAAGCAGAAGGTGAGGTTGAAGAAGAAGCTGAGGTTCAAGGTCAGTGTCAAGAAAAAGGAAAGGGAAAAGTTGGTGAGGAGGGTATAGGTATTGAGGAAGAGAGGAGTGATGATGGTATGAGTGATTATCAATCTGATGATAATGGTTATGTAAGGCCTGGTGATTTCAGTGAGGAAGATATAGACTCCAGTGATGAGGAGCTTGAAAACATGCCTAGAAACACCAATCTTACCAAAACAGAAAGAGACTTCACAACTGGTGAAGGCAGTAAGATTGAATTAAGAAAGGGAGATGTGTTTTCTGATTTACATGCATTTAGGGGTGCACTCAAGTCTCTATCAATACAAGATGGTTTTGAGTTTGTAAGATTAAAATATGAGAGGACTAGGGTGACAGTCAAATGTAAAGCCCAGGATTGTCCATGGAGGTTGCATGCTTCTCTTCTGCAAGATAACATTACTTTCATGGTGAAAACCATTAAACCAAAACATACTTGTGTGAGGACAAATTCCTTGAAGGAAGCAACATCTAGATGGATGGCCTCTAAGTTGATAAATGTCTTGAGAGAGAATCCAGATATGAAACCAAGAGGAATTAGCAATGAACTTAGAAAGTATGGAGTTGATCCACCATATATGCAAATTTGGAGAGCAAGAAGACATGCTATGGAAATGATAGAAGGAAACTTTTCTGAGTCATTTGGGAAAATTCCCCGCTATTGTGAGATGGTTGCAGTGACAAATCCTGGGAGTAAAGTATGCATGCTGTTGGTCCCAAGTGGTCAGATGAGGTCTAGAGGGGGGGGGGGGGGGGGGGTGAATAGACCTCTTCAAAACTTATCTTTTAAAATTCTCTAACTTTTCTGTCAGCAGACTAAGCTGATCAGTAATCGTAAGTTGACTATGCTGATCTCGCACAAAGCTTTGAACAGCAGAGTTGACCACTCTTCTGATTTCACTCAGCTGATTTTTATCAAAATCAGAGTTTTAAAATGACTAACTTGCAGCGGATTTATCTAGTGTTTTTCACAAGTAGTTTTCTTAACTTAGAAAAAGTTTTATCCCCAGTTTTAATAAACTCCTTTTAAAAACTTTTCAACAGTTAATCTTTTCGTGTTTTAAATATGCTCTTTCAACGGCGCCAGTTGTAGGATCTCTAGCGCTTTACCACTACACCAAAAGCAATTGCTGTTAATGAGGGCGCAACTATTAATCTTTAACCCAAGGTTGATTCCTGTAGGGCACCCCCTACAGTTCACAACGGCAGCGCAGAGCCCCACACTAAGCGGTGGACGGACATGAGGGGCTTCGCAAGAATTCACGTGGATCCTCGGTTCTCCTCCGTGAACCTCGGCAAGTTGGGTTGCCAGACTCCGATGTAGCAATAACGCCACAGCGAATCCGCAAGGTGTTGGGATTCGGTAAGATAAACAGCCCTAAGCACAGCGGAAATTAAAATTTTAAGGACCTCTTACGGAATCTTGCCAGGATACTAAACTGGTTGTATATATATGAATATAAAACGACAAGAATAATTAGATCCAAATTATACCTGTCTCCTAGCAAATCCAAGTAAGTAGCAAAGTCGTTGCGTTTTCTCCCTCGGTAGAAATCGATCCAAGCCTTGTTGTAGCGCCCCACGTGTTGCGCCTCTACGAGTTGATACACCACAATATCACGAAATATAATATATCCTAATCGGCTAGAACATAGGATATATTAATATCTAGGATTAGAGAACAAGATGGGAACGAGAACGAAGTAGAAAAATTCTTCCAAGTGGAAGAGATGGTTCGGCCGATCACTAGGGAGAGAGAGGGAGAGAATTTTCTTGACTTGGCTTTTTGGCTCTTGATTAGTGTATATGAGATATGACCTCAAGTCTCCTACTTATAGGAATCTCATAATCCTAATCCTCCTAGGATTAGGATTCCCAAGTCTTCTAATTCTCCTACATGGGCCATGGCCCTTTTAATTGGAAGACTAAGTCTTCTAATTAATTCATGGCCCATTCTTGATTTAATTAATTGGGTCTTTATTTAATTCCCAATTAAATGGCCCAATTAATTTATTTCTTTCTCATTTAATTAAATTAGATTCTAAATCTATTTAATTAAATATTCCCATAATTAATTAAATCCAATTTAATTAATTAACTTCACAAATTAAATTCTAATTTAATTTCTAGTCTAGATCCAATTCCAATCGGATCAGTTTCGCTCCAATTGGGTCGACCCAGTCGACCCAGTCGACTCAGTCGACCCAGTCACCTCAATCGACCCAGTCGATTTAGTTGACTCAGTTGTTCTTCATTTCCTCGCTTTAGCTTCATGTGTATTGTGTATGCCCCCGTAGATTCACCACATAATTGGCCGTGGGTTGCAATTAAATATTTATTTAATTACTCGAGTATTAAATACTCTAAATCAATCGAACACTCTGTCGACTGATCATTCCAAAATTAGGACCCCTGCCAATTTGGGAATTCTCCCACACTCCACGGTCGATGTCTGGCCACAAGCCCATGGAGCCCAATCACTGGTGAATTAATTCAGTGAACCTTTTAATCATTTACAATTTCCATACACGCTATAATCTCTCCATCGATTGATCTCCCAGTCAATACTTAAGGGCATGGATTTTTCATCGGTTCCCTTTTAATTTGTTTTGACTTTATGCATTCTGATCTCGAAATAATTCTCTTTGACTTAATCTTTATGAGCTACTTTCATAAAGCCGTCAGATACCTTGGCCAAGGATTTTACCAGAATTAATTTCTCACAGAAATCCATAGGAGAATTTCCCAACCTATCAAGTCGGGTCAATGGATCCTTTGTTGATGATATGAACCTGCATACGAGTCCCTCTATACCCAACGTGAATCCACAGAGACTTTCTGGTGATCTCCAGTCGGTCGGAACTCACATCTAAGTATAGACGTTCTCGCACCAGATAAACCCTATCACCTCAAGTGTTTGGGGATCGTTCCTCGTATACTGTTGTAAATAGGAATAACTTCAACTCCGATATGCGACTACCGCGTCCATGGTGAGTTATTTCCTCATTGGGGTATTCAGTGCACTTGCCATCCCAGCAAGCCACCCACTTATGTGTATCGACTATCCCAGTCACGCTCGTGGACCCCAGCGTCCTCCAGTTCATCGGAGTATACACATTAGTGAGAGTCTAACCGAATCCAACGATGTCCCATCTCGATTGGATTCTACGACTCTTGAATATGTTCTAGATCACGGCCTTGGAGATCAGTCCACGGGTTGTCCCATAGCCCTGTGATCTAAGGACTTATATCCTTATGCGTAGATAATTATTACATAAGATAAAGTTGACCACATAATAAAGATGCATTTATTAATCTAAATTGAATAGTTCCTTTATTTATTACAATAAATGACAGCCATACAGTTGGCATGCCGGACACTATTCTATCAATCTCCCACTTGTCCTAAAGCCAACTTTCTATGTTTTTGAGTCCCATCTTTATCAGATGTTTCTCGTGTGCCTTTTGAGGCAGTGGCTTCGTAAGCGGGTCCGCAGTATTATCTTCCGAGTCGACACGTTCCATCTTTATGTCTCCTCTACCAATGATATCCCTAATCAAATGGTATCGTCTGAGTACGTGCTTGGATTTCTGATGAGATCTCGGCTCCTTTGCTTGCGCTATTGCTCCATTATTATCACAGAAGATAGTAATGGGCTCAGCAATGCTAGGTATCACATCCAATTCCTGGATGAAGTTTTTCATCCAAACACCTTCCTTTGCGGCTTCACACGCTGCAATGTACTCTGCTTCGGTGGTTGAATCTGCGGTAGTATCTTGCTTGGAACTTTTCCAGCTTACCGCACCACCATTGAGACAGAATACGTATCCAGATGTTGACTTGAAATCGTCTACATCGCATTGGAAGCTTGAATCTGTAAAGCCTTCCAATTTCAATTCTCCTCCACCGTATACCAAGAACAATTCCTTAGTCCTTCTCAGGTACTTCAGAATTGCCTTTACGGCTATCCAGTGCTGCTCTCCTGGATCAGACTGATAACGACTCGTAAAGCTTAATGCGTACGCCACGTCTGGTCTAGTACATAGCATACCATACATTATGCTTCCAATGGCGGAGGCATATGGTATTTGAGACATATTGCTTCTCTCTTCAGGCGTCTTTGGGGCCATAGACTTAGAGAGTGCAATTCCATGTCTCATTGGAAGTAATCCTCTCTTGGATTCTTCCATACGGAATTTCTTCAGTATTTTATCTATGTACTGTGATTGGGAGAGGCCCAGCAGTCCTTTTGATCTATCTCGGTAGATCCTTATACCTAGTACAAAGGATGCTTCTCCCAAATCCTTCATTGAGAATTGTGTAGACAACCATGCTTTCGTTTCGGATAACACCTTTACATTGTTTCCAATGAGAAGGATGTCATCAACGTAAAGCACCAAAAATTCAACTGTACTCCCACTGATCTTCTTGTACACGCAAGGTTCGAACACGTTTTTGATGAATCCAAAAGTTTGGATTGTTTCATCGAAACGGATGTTCCAACTTCGGGAAGCTTGCTTCAGTCCATAAATGGACCTCTGGAGTTTGCACACCTTGTGCACATCTCCTTTGGATGCATATCCTTTTGGTTGCTCCATGTAGATCTCCTTATCAATGTCTCCATTGAGGAAGGCAGTCTTCACATCCATTTGCCATATCTCGTAGTTATACCACGCAGCTATGGCTAGCAAGATTCGAATGGATTTAGGCATTGCGACAGGCGAAAAAGTTTCCTCAAAGTCAATGCCTGGTCTTTGAGTGTATCCTTTTGCCACTAGTCGCGCCTTGTAGGTTATCACCTCTCCGTTCACTCCTAGCTTTCGCTTATAGATCCACTTGCAACCCACGGGAGTCACTCCCACTGGTGGATCTACCAAGGTCCATACCTTGTTTGAGTGCATGGAGTCCAATTCGGATTCCATGGCTTCGCGCCATTTTCCCGAATCTATGTCCAACATAGCTTCATCGTAAGTCCTTGGGTCGGTTAGAGACTGTCCAGTCTCGTGCAGTAGACCGTAGTACCTCTCGGGTTCTCTACGTTGTCTTTCTGACCTACGAAGTATTGGTGTACTTACTGGTGCACTTTCATGCTCTTGTTCTCCCACTGCCTGTGGTGATGGGTCAGCTTGTTCGACCTCTTCGGCCTTTTCAGCTTCAGTGACCTCATCCAGTTCTATGTTATGTTCTTTCTTGTCCACCAAGAAATCCTTCTCTAAGAAGTGTGCGTTCCTTGAGACAAACGTAGTTTGTCTTGTAGGATCATAGAACTCGTATCCTATCGAGTTTTCTGGATACCCCACGAATTTGCACAAAGTGGATTTAGTTTCCAATTTATCTCCCACTAGCTTTTTTGACGTAAGCGGGAGATCCCCATATGCGCATGAATGCGTATGAGGGTGCCTTGCCAAACCATAATTCGTATGGTGTCTTTTGTACGGATTTAGAAGGTACCATATTTAGTATCTTCGTTGCCGTGAGGAGGGCATGTCCCCAAAATGAAAGAGGAAGGTCAGTGGCACTCATCATGGATCGAACCATATCCATCAAGGTTCGATTCCTTCTCTCAGCTACTCCATTTAATTGCGGTGTAGCAGGAGGAGTCCACTGAGATAATATTCCATGCTCTACAAGATAATTCAGAAATTCGTTACTAAGAAATTCTCCACCTCGGTCAGAACGAAGAGCCTTTATCGTATGACCAAGTTGATTTTCTACTTCCATCTTGAATTCTTTGAATCGTTCAAAAGCTTCAGACTTGTGTTTCAGCAAGAACACATATCCATAACGACTATAGTCGTCAGTGAAGGTGATGAAGTAGTCGTAGCCACCTCGGGCGCTTTTCCTTAGTGGTCCACATACGTCAGTATGTATCAAGTCCAATGTTTGCTTGGTTCGCTCGGGGTTTCCCTTAAATGGCAACTTAGCCATTTTACCCTTAAGACATGGTTCACATGTTGGCATTTCATCAATGTGCTTGATCTCAAGCTCGCCAGATGATGCTAACTTTTGAATCCTTGACTTGGATATATGTCCAAGTCGAGCGTGCCATAATTGGGCAGAAATTTCATTATCTTGTTTCCTTTTGTTTTGTTGTACGTGCATTACTAACTTAGGTGGTTCTATGGTGTATAGTCCATCTCTTAATGTACCAGTGAAAAACAAATGATCATTCATAAATAATGAAAAGGAACCTTTATTAATATTAAAATTAAAACCTTCATTATCTAAAACAGGAATAGATATAATATTTTTCACTAAACCAGGTACATAAAGAACGTTCCTAAGGACTAACTTATTACCACCTAAATCTAACTCCACTTCGCCTATGGCCTCGGCAGCAGCTCTAGCTCCATTGCCAAATCGCAGGATCCAATCCCCAGGCCTAAGTGGCCTTGTTGCTCCCATCACCTGTAAATCATTACAAAGATGAGAACCACAAGCATTGTCCAATACCCAAGATGCACAGTTAATTGATAAATTAACTTCAACAAGGAATATACCTTTCGAGTTCTTCAAGAACTCTACTTTAATCCTTTCCCTTGACCTTGTGCAGTAAGGAGCTCTGGTTTCCATTTGTCTTGACTTTGATCGCCGCCCAGTCCTATCGCCAACCCCTGCTTTCTTTCCAAAAGAAGCTTCATGTTCCTCGAGCATTTGTCGCAGGACGTGCACAGTAATCTCTCGCCTTTGGAGATTCAAGTCCGCGGCAAAACTGTCATATGATCTAGGAAGAGATTGTAGGATTATATCCACACGAAAATCATTGTCCATCACGACACCCATATCATCGAGTTCAGAAAGAAGTCGAATCACCTTGTGTACGTGGTTTCCGACAGGAGTGTTACACCTAAATTCTTAAAATATCCGGAGGACAAGTAAAATCTTTTTTCATATTTTTCGAGATATTAAGCTACTCATCGACGTGGCATATTTTGGAGCATTTGATCATCAAACCCGGATCATACCTATGTGGTCAATTATTTGTCATTTAATTAGAATTAATCATGGATCGCTGGATCAACCTTTAATAAAGTAGATCTTGTGGCCCAAATTTGACCAACCATGAAATTACCATTTTACCCCTGAATTTTTGCCTATAAATACCCCCTCCAATTCATAAAGAAATCAAGTGAAAAAGAAGTCGACCAAAGAAAACCAGAAATTGATCGATCACAAACATACAAGCTGATCAACTAAAGCAAGATAGAACGCAATTGACCAGGATAAAGAAAGGCCAATCGCCAAAGACCAAAGAGACCTGGACCACCTCGATCAACCAAAACAAGTCAGAACGCAATTGATCAGGATAAAGGAAGGCCAATCGCCAAAGACCAAAGTGGCCTGGACAACCTCGATCAACCGAAGCAAGACAGAACGCAATCGACCAGGACTGACCACCAACAACGCACATTATTAGCTATTCTGAAAACCCAAAAGATATATTCCTGAAGGTTTTTCTGAATTATATACCGAGTTCCATCTCCCCTTAAACGATGACGGATAAACTCCGGGACAACTAAGCAATATTTTTGACACGTGGATATCAAACTCCTATTTATCCTTAAATCGAAAACTATCCTCATCATTTTGGCGCCGTCTGTGGGAAACTTCGGTTGTATAATTGATTAGAATGGCTAATTCAAGAAGATTGGAAGAGTTAGAACAAGAAGGTGAGATTGTACCACGTACAGAACATATGGAAGCATGTCCAACTATACCAACCACAGTCCATCCGGAAGAAGGTCAAGCCGAACACCCAACTATGCCTGAGAAAGTATATCAGTTCACATCACATGACTTGGAAGAAATGATCAAAACTGTGCAACAGAAGGCACAAGAAGAATTTCAACCGCAAGGTCATAATCAACCTATGGCTCAGGGGTATGCCGCGGTTAGAAGGTTTAACGATCCAAATGAGGGTCATAGCAAGACACCTGAGGTTGTACGGCAACCTGAAATGGACATAGATTATCAGCCGCCAAAAATGTCTAGAGCTGAAGTCCATGAAATGGCACGCCAGGTCAAAACTCTTACCCAAATGATAAATAAAAAGGGTGGAATGAATAATGAAGGCATCTCACATACGCGGTTAAATACCGGATCACCATTTTGTGACGAAATTATATACGAAAGGGTGCACTATAAGTTGAAGATCCCGACTGCGTTACCCATATATGATGGTTCTGAGGACCCGCATGAGCATTTTTTTTAGATTCGATCATATAATGCAGTTGCATGGACACTCAGATAATGTTTGCGCTAAAGTATTTGTGACCACGCTGGCTGGGATAGCCCTAGACTGGTTCACACGATTAGCTGATAAATCCATTCAAACTTATGACCAATTAAGGAATGAATTTATCCATCAATTTGCAAGTAAGAAAAAGGCAAAATTACCGGCCAATCATCTGTATTCCATAGTACAGATACCTGCTGAGCCATTAAGGCAATTCATGTCCAGATTTAACACTGAGCTGCTAAAAGTAGAGAGACCAAAAGCAGATTTTCTAGCAATTGTGTTGTTCTCTAACTTATTACATGAAGGATTTGATAATAACTTGGTCAGGGAACAACCTCAAACTTATGAAAAAATTATGGACATGGCCGAGCAATATATGAATGAAGAAGAGATGATAAAAATGAAAGGATCTTTCGGGTTCACCCGAAGGTTTGACCATCATAATTCTAGAATAGACAATTATGAAGGAAGAGATGGTAGAAAAAGAGAATTGGATAAGCCACCGCAACGAGGAAATGGTCCGACTTCCCCGATCAGACGATACGTAAGATATACACCACTCAATACAAATCGTACCGAAATCTTGATGGCGATTGAAAACCGCAATATGTTAAAATCACCCAGAAAGATCTTAGAAAAGACGGACGGGCCCAACTCTAACAAGTATTGTAAGTTCCACAGACAAAGAGGGCATGATACAGAAGATTGTTACCAACTTCGTGATGAGATTGAAAGATTAATCCAACAAGGATATTTGGGAGGATTTGTGAAAAAAGAACGGTACGGATACAATTACCAGGATCGACTGAAGGGTCCTGAACAAAGAAACAATATAAGGAAAGATAGATCCAGGTCAAGAAGCCCAGAGAGAAAGTTGAAAGGAGATCACCTCCTAGAAGCTCCGCCTATGCAAGGGGATAATGTCCCGACAAAAGGCATTATACATGTTATAGCTGGAGGGCCCGCAGGTGGAGATACAAAAAGTTCACGAAAGAAGAGATCAAGGGAATTAATGTTGGAAGAAAAATGTAATGTATGTTCAATCATGCCCAAGGAAGAAAGTGTTTCTTTCGACAATTCTGACTTGATTGGCATGTCTGTTGAGGAATTTGAAGAAGATGGACCAAATTATCCGCTGGTGGTAATGCTCGATATCGCAAACTATTCAATTAAGAAGGTGTTAATCGATAATGGGAGCTCAGCAAATATTATATTTGCCGATACACTCAGAAAAATGGATCTAGGGTTCACACCCCTACAACCCATTAATACCCCAGTTACAGGATTTGGAGGATCGGAGGTAATGCCTTTAGGAACAATCGTGTTAGCCACTTCACTGGGAGAATATCCTGCGCGAAAAACCAGACTAATTAAATACTTAGTGGTAGATGCTCCTTTTGCGTACAACGCAATTTTTGGGAGACCTGCATTAAATATTTTTCGAGCAGTGGTGTCCACATTTCACCACAAAATGAAGTTTTATACTTCCAACGGAATAGGTGTAGTACAAGGTGATCAAAGAGAGGCGTGGGAGTGTTATTTGACATCATTGGAACCAAAGCATAAAGTTGAATGTACAACGTCAAAATGTACTACAACTGAACCGCCTATCTCGCTTGAAGAAAAAATGACGAAGAAGAATAAGATGGAAGAGGCTAGAGTTCAACCTATCGAGGAGTTTAAAAAAATTGAACTAATCCCCGGAGATACAACAAAAACCACAAGGATCGGAACACAGCTGACTTCGGACATGGAAGTAATGCTAATTGAGTTTCTAAGGTCCAATTCTGACATTTTTGCATGGACTGCATCAGATTTACAGGGAATTGACCCGGAAATGATTGTCCACCGATTGAATATTGACCCAACTGTCAAACCTGTACAACAAAAGAAAAGAAATTTTGGCCCCGAAAAGAATAAAATTATAAAGGCAGAGGTCGATAAATTATTAAAAGCCGGGTATGTCGTCGAAACCCATTTCGCGGATTGGGTATGCAACGTTGTACTTGTCCCAAAAAATGGAGGAAAATGGAGAATGTGCAATGATTTTACCGACCTCAACAAAGCATGTCCAAAAGATCCCTACCCTTTGCCCCGTATCGATACATTAGTAGATTCGACGGCAGGATGTTCAATATTAAGTATGATGGATGCATTTCAAGGTTTCTACCAAATCTACATGGCTAAAGAAGACCGCGATAAAACAGCTTTCGTTACCGACCAGGGACTCTATTGTTTTCTTGTAATGCCTTTCGGCTTGCGAAATGCAGGGGCCACTTATCAAAGATTAGTAAACAAAATGTTCCAAGAACAAATTGGAAAGACTATGGAAGTTTACGTAGATGATATGCTCGTAAAGAGTCTGAAGGATCAGGACCATTTGGCCCATTTGGAAGAATCTTTTAACATAATGAGAAGATATGGTATGAAGCTCAATCCAGATAAATGCACATTTGGGGTGAGATCTGGAAAATTCCTCGGTTATATGGTCAATGAACGTGGCATTGAAGCCAATCCTGAAAAAATAGGAGCTATAATACAAATGAAACAACCACGTTCAATCAAAGAAGTTCAAATCCTAGTCGGACGGATCACAGCGTTAAATCGATTCATCTCACGTTCAGCGGATCGAAGTTTACCCTTCTTTAAGATTCTAAGGAATCTTAAAACCTTTCGGTGGGATGAAAGTTGCTCAGAGGCCTTTGAACAATTGAAGAACTATTTGGCTGCCCCTCCACTATTATCTAAACCTGTTGAAGGAGAACCTTTGTACTTATATGTTGCAATTTCGGAGGATGCAATTAGTTCTGTTTTAGTAAGAGCAGAAGGAAGAAATCATATGCCAATCTACTATTTGAGTAAAATCTTACAAGGAGCAGAAAAGAATTATACCAATGTGGAAAAATTCGCTTTAGCTGTACTCACTGCCGCCCGGAAACTTAGACCATATTTTCAATCTCACCCAGTCACCGTTCTAACAAATCAACCTCTCAGGCAAGTTTTGGCTAAACCTGATGCTTCTGGAAGAATGATTAAATGGGCTATAGAGTTGGGTGAATATGGTATTGATTTTAAACCGAGGATGACAATCAAGGCACAAGTCCTGGCAGATTTTATAGTTGAAAATACTAGGTCCGATGTCAAGCCAATAACCGTTCGTTGGTTATTACATGTGGATGGATCATCCACTTCAAATGGAGGCGGAGCAGAAATCTATTTCCAAGGACCGGATGGTATTAATCTTGAATACGCCATAAAACTTGACTTTGTGGTAACAAACAATGAAGCGGAGTACGAAGCCCTGGCCGCTGGATTAAAGATGGCAATAATAGCTCAAATCGAATGTCTGACAGTGTACACAGATTCTCAACTAGTGGCATACCAGTTTAGTGGAGAATAGGAATCTATTTCCAAGGACCGGATGGTATTAATCTTGAATACGCCATAAAACTTGACTTTGTGGTAACAAACAATGAAGCGGAGTACGAAGCCCTGGCCGCTGGATTAAAGATGGCAATAATAGCTCAAATCGAATGTCTGACAGTGTACACAGATTCTCAACTAGTGGCATACCAGTTTAGTGGAGAATTTGAAACCAAAGAACAAGTCATGGAACATTATTTAAAATTGATCAAAGAGTTGGCATCACATTTTGAAGAGTTTCAGCTGTTACAGATCCCGCGAACAGAAAACTGTAGAGCAGATGCATTGGCCAGATTCGCATGTTCAAGTCAACCAAGTTTGGAGAGGAAGATCACGGTTATAACCTCAAGTCAGCCAATCATCGACAAAGAAATAAATCCAGAAAAAAATATGATGAGTATAGACGAAGAAAAACGCTCATGGATGGACGAGTTAGTGGATTATCTCAAAAATGGAAAACTAGGGGAAGACGCTATGGCCGCAAGACGAATAAAGTATAGGGCTCCGATGTACACCATGTTCAATGATAAACTCTATCGACGATCAACCAATGGAATTTTGCTACGGTGTGTATCTCCAATAGAAACAGATAAAATAATGAGTGAAATACATCAGGGTGTTGTTGGTGGACATGAAGGAGCTCGTTCTTTGGCATTAAAAATATCAAGACAGGGGTACTATTGGCCTTCAATACTTAGCGATACAAAAGAGTTTGTAAAGAAATGCAAAAAATGTCAAATACACGCCAACTTACCACATCAACTTGCACAAGACATGGAAACGGTACCTATAGCATGGCCGTTTGACCAATGGGGGATCGATATAGTAGGACCTTTTCCTATAGCACGAGCCCAGAAAAAATTCATTTTGGTTGCTGTAGAGTACTTTAGTAAATGGATAGAGGTTGTTGCATTAGCCAAAATAACAGCCTTTCAAGTTACCAGTTTTTTATGGAAAAATATCGTGTGCCGATTTGGAGTCCCTCGAGTGATAGTCTCAGATAATGGAAAACAGTTCCAAGCAGAAAAAGTAATGGATTGGTGCAAGAAATTGGGTATTCAACAACACTTTACGTCAGTTGGATATCCTCAATCAAATGGACAAACGGAGGTTACCAATAGGGAAATCATGAAAACTTTAAAGAAACGATTGGAGCAATCTAGTGGAGCATGGTTAGATGAATTGGATACCGTACTATGGGCATATCGTACTACACCAAGAACAGCCACAGGAGAAACACCTTTTAGTCTCGTATATGGATCAGAGGCAGTAATCCCTTTGGAAATAGAGATTCCCACTTCAAGGATTGAAGGATATGATACAACAAAAAATGATACACGAAGACAAGATGATCTCGACCACTTAGAAGGCAGGCGAGAGAAAGCATTGAAGAAAATCCAAGCATACAAATCCACCATGACTAAAGCTTATAACAAACATGTTCGCCTCAAGAACTTTCAAGTAGGAGACTTAGTATTAAGAAGAGTTGAAGTATCAAAACACGTAGGAAAGCTCGATCCCAACTGGGAAGGACCCTACAAAGTAATCAAGATTGCAAAAAAAGGCTCTTACCATCTTCAAACCATGGACGGACAGAACTTAACCAGATCATGGAACGCAGTAAACTTAAGGAAATTTTACGGTTAGAAGTAAAAAAGCAAAAGTTATGTAAATATTGTTGTAAATAAATAAAAGTTGTGATATCTAAGTTTTTGTATACAAATGAAACTTGACGATGTCGATCGCCAAGACGTAAGTAAAGCTTTGTAATGAAAATATGTTTCTTAAAAGCATGCGGTATGTTGATGTTTTGTATTTAGCCAGAAAATCAAAATCGATCAAAAATGCTTTGATCTCGCAAGATCTAAAGCACAACAAATCGATCAGAGAAAATCAGAATCGATCAAAAATGCTTTGATCTCGCAAGATCTAAAGCACAACAAATCGATCAGAGAAAATCAGAATCGATCAAAAATGCTTTGATCTCGCAAGATCTAAAGCACAACAAATCGATCAGAGAAAATCAAAATCGATCAAAAATGCTTTGATCTTGCAAGATCTAAAGCACAACAAATCGATCAGAGAAAATCAAAATCGATCAAAAATGCTTTGATCTCGCAAGATCTAAAGCACAACAAATCGATCAGAGAAAATCAAAATCGAGCAAAAATGCTTTGATCTCGTAAGATCTAAAGCACAACAAATCGATCAGAGAAAATCAAAATCGATCAAAAATGCTTTGATCTCGTAAGATCTAAAGCACAACAAATCGATCAGAGAAAATCAAAATCGATCAAAAATGCTTTGATCTCGCAAGATCTAAAGCACAAAAAATCGATCAGAGAAAATCAAAATCGATCAAAAATGCTTTGATCTCGCAAGATCTAAAGCACAACAAATCGATCAGAGAAAATCAAAATCGATCAAAAATGCTTTGATCTCGCAAGATCTAAAGCACAACAAATCGATCAGAGAAAATCAAAATCGATCAAAAATGCTTTGATCTCGCAAGATCTAAAGCACAACAAATCGATCAGAGAAAATCAAAATCGATCAAAAATGCTTTGATCTCGCAAGATCTAAAGCACAAAAAATCGATCAGAGAAAATCAAAATCGATCAAAAATGCTTTGATCTCGCAAGATCTAAAGCACAACAAATCGATCAGAGAAAATCAAAATCGATCAAAAATGCTTTGATCTCGCAAGATCTAAAGCACAACAAATCGATCAGAGAAAATCAAAATCGATCAAAAATGCTTTGATCTCGCAAGATCTAAAGCACAAAAAATCGATCAGAGAAAATCAAAATCGATCAAAAATGCTTTGATCTCGCAAGATCTAAAGCACGACAAATCGACCAGAGAAAATCAAAATCGATTAAAAAAAAAAAAAAAAAAAGAAAGAAAGAATTTAGTCTTTTATTTGGGGTTTCAAAATTGATGACAATAAATTCTATTGGAATTCTAGGTGCCACCACCGACTGGATTCATCAAGTAACATCCCCACCAAAACTCCAAGTCCTGTGGATCAAAAACAAGAAAACTTTGTGGTGATATGTGCGTAGATGTTATTTTCTTTGGATTAAGTTTCATCAAATTTAAATTCCATAAGACTCCATGGAATAGATCCAAATTTAAAAATTCTTCGAAGCACCTACACGGACTTGTCATCAGAATCGAACTCGGCCCAGTTCGATTCAGCTCACAACTCACTCGAGTGACATACAAATTTCCTATGCAGGACAAGTGAATACACGAACAAGATCAATCACCAAATTTCAAACAACCGAATCTGGTCGAACATGTGCGGCGGTGATTTTGGTCGAGCCTGGTACAAAGGCGGTTCTGATCGAACACGTTGGAAAGCGTGTCTGGTCGAGTAAGGTGGTGGTGGCTTTTGTTGATCGAGCAAAAGCGGTGACGGTGATTGTCGGTCGAGCAAGACGGTGGCGGTGGATATTTTGGTCAATAAAGGTGTGATGTAATCTTACCAGGTTATGTGGTAAAAAATGTGAGATAGGCCTTTTATATACATATATAAAAGGTAATATGCAAAAGTAACCCGTAAAGAATAACCACTATACAAAAACTACCCCAACCTTTCCTTTATTTAAAAAAAAAAAAAAAACGAATTTTCTCAAAATACGTCATCCAACTCGATCGATAAAAACCAAAGTGATTTAGATTGCATCATTTCGACCAGAAATGTTAAGTCATTTTGAATAAAAAGTCAATATACTTCTATGTCCTTGATATTCTCTCAAGCACAAGAAGTGGGGGACTTTTGTTACACCTAAATTCTTAAAATATCCGGAGGACCAGTAAAATCTTTTTTCATATTTTTCGAGATATTAAGCTACTCATCGACGTGGCATATTTTGGAGCATTTGATCATCAAACCCGGATCATACCTATGTGGTCAATTATTTGTCATTTAATTAGAATTAATCATGGATCGCTGGATCAACCTTTAATAAAGTAGATCTTGTGGCCCAAATTTGACCAACCATGAAATTACCATTTTACCCCTGAATTTTTGCCTATAAATACCCCCTCCAATTCATAAAGAAATCAAGTGAAAAAGAAGTCGACCAAAGAAAACCAGAAATTGATCGATCACAAACATACAAGCTGATCAACTAAAGCAAGATAGAACGCAATTGACCAGGATAAAGAAAGGCCAATCGCCAAAGACCAAAGAGACCTGGACCACCTCGATCAACCAAAACAAGTCAGAACGCAATTGATCAGGATAAAGGAAGGCCAATCGCCAAAGACCAAAGTGGCCTGGACCACCTCGATCAACCGAAGCAAGACAGAACGCAATCGACCAGGACTGACCACCAACAACGCACATTATTAGCTATTCTGAAAACCCAAAAGATATATTCCTGAAGGTTTTTCTGAATTATATACCGAGTTCCATCTCCCCTTAAACGATGACGGATAAACTCCGGGACAACTATGCAATATTTTTGACACGTGGATATCAAACTCCTATTTATCCTTAAATCGAAAACTATCCTCATCAAGGAGTTTCTCTTCTCTTTCTTGCTTGCAAGAGTTCTCTCGTTATCGCGAATCTGCGACAACCATCTCTAATCCCATAAAGGAATTTGAGATTCGAGAGAATCTCTTTCGCGGATACCATATGCTCATGTTGTAACCGCAGATCAAGTGACATATATTCCAACATGTAATCACGAGCTAAGCTATCATCCAATTTCCATTTGGTGATGCTTTTTCGAAGCTCATCGGGAACATCATGTGAAATATCAACGGGTGGAGGTACAGACAAAACGTATGAAATGTTTTCAGCATCAAAAAGTCCATTCAAGTGGTGTGTCCAGAAGTGCAGGTTTGGTCCAGTTAAAATGTTATGTTCAAGAGATGAGATGGACAAATCTCTAAGTGCTCTAAGCTCTTTAGTCATCATATCTATAAAAAGACGATAGAAGAAATAAATACGCGAATGATTAATTTTAAATGCACAATTTACAAACATGGTTTTTTATTTGTAAATTACTCCCACTATTTTAATCAAAATCTTATGCCCCCACATAAGTTTCGGGAATTTAAAATATCCTAGCGGGCTCAAGGCCCAAATGCAATCTTCTAGTACCCACGACTCGTTGGCCATACTATTAGATCCACTTGGTGGTCGACATCGTCGTCGGTTAACCATCGCAGCTAACCCCTGAGTTCATTTAGCCTCGTTTTTCGTTATGGACCCACGACTCGTGAGACATCCATATTTACTAGCGTTAAATCATGTCCAATACTCGTGAAGAGAAATAGTTCAATCCTAGACGCCCCACGACTCGTGAGACAGCGCCTAGAACCTTGCTATCCCCTCCCTTGGCACTAAACTGTGCATCGAGGCAATAAACATATTATCTTCCTATAGCTCGACCCACGACTCGTGAGACATCGAGATATATTCGTACAATATGCTTAAGACCTAGTAATTGGATAGGCTCGGACCATAGATACCATTCATATGCGCCCGTTATACGATTTAATATTATAATTGAGTTTTAAAGTTCAATTGGAGGTTTTTCTATTTTCTTGTGCGAGGTCTCATCAGATTATGCTTTATCTTGTTTACGTTATCTATTCTAAGCATGCATGACATACATCAAAGAATAATAAGTAAACATACATCACCTAGCAGGATATGATTGATCGATTGCCCATCCTATGCGATCCATCACGAGCCATGCGATGGATCAATTGGTCAGTCTAGGGTGGAAATAAAATGTCCTAACTATTACAATTTTCAAACCCATACATGCATGGGCCTTCTTGTAATATCCTCCTTGATTGGGCCTCCATGTATTGAATTGGGCCTCCACGTCCTCCAAGGTAATGGGCCTCCATGTGGATCTCCAAGTCTTCATGAGGTCTTCTTGGCTCCAAGCCTAAACTAAGTCTAACTTAAAATGGCCCTATTCTATTACATTTTAATTGCGCAAGCAAGGGGCACCAATCAGGCCCATTTAATTACAACCCATAAAAATAAATAAACCAAAACTACACAGGGCTTAGGGGCAAAATCGACCAATCCACATATTCACTCAAGAACATGCATAAATTCACATAAGGGCATAAATGTAAATTTATCGGCTCCTTTAATTTTAATTCACAAAAATTATCCAAGTAAATTAATTTTGAATTAACAGTTAATCTCTAAGATTAATTAACTCTTACTTGAGTTCTAAGTAATCTACAATACTTATCTTGATTAAGTTGGTTAATTAAGATAGTTACAAATCTTTCAAGATTCCTATCTTGTCCAAAACCCTAAGTTTCCCAATTATCAAAATCTCCAAGATTCTCAAGATAATCCTATTTTGACTAGATTAGATAACTAAGGTAGTTCCCAAATCTTCCAAGATTCCTACCTTATCCAAAACTCCAAGTTTCCTAATCTCACAAATCTCCAAGATTTTCAAACTTTCCAAAATAGGCAAATTAGAGACCAACCAAAAATCAGCCACATAGTGACCAATCGTGGACTGCCACGTGGCCAACCCACACTCGGCCCACAAGGGCCGCGCGTGGACTGCTCACGGCAGCCGCTGCTGCGCGTAGCAGCGCACGGCAGCGCGCGGCTGCGCGTGACAGCACGCGGCAGACAGCCCGTAGGCTGCTGCCGTGTGCCGCACGCGCATCCAGCGTGCTGCTTGCACGCTGCTGCGGGCAGCAGCTCACGGTGGCCGCCTAGCCGCGGTGCGCTGCTGCGCACCGCCGCGTGCCACCGCGGTTGGGTTCCAAAAAAATATTTTTTTTTTTTTTTGATTTCTTGATTACTTTTGATTTAATTAAAACAGATCCAATTAATTAAATCATAATCCAAAATAAAAATTAACATGATAAAATTTCGAATCAAAATTTTCTATTAACTCCAAGTTAATCAGATCTACGTTCTAAAACATGCATAGTAAAAGAACTAGCCACACATAAATCAAACATATGATTTAAAACACAGAATTTGCAAATTCATATATATACAAAGCCAGAGTTGGCTCTGATACCACTGTTGGGATTCGGTAAGATAAACAGCCCTAAGCACAGCGGAAATTAAAATTTTAAGGACTTCTTACGGAATCTTGCCAGGATACTAAACTTGTTGTATATATATGAATATAAAACGACAAGAATAATTAGATCCAAATTATACCTGTCTCCTAGCAAATCCAAGTAAGTAGCAAAGTCGTTGCGTTTTCTCCCTCGGTAGAAATCGAACCAAGCCTTGTTGTAGCGCCCCACGTGTTGCGCCTCTACGAGTTGATACACCACAATATCACGAAATATAATATATCCTAATCGGCTAGAACATAGGATATATTAATATCTAGGATTAGAGAACAAGATGGGAACGAGAACGAAATCGAAAAATTCTTCCAAGTGGAAAAGATGGTTCGGCCGATCACTAGGGAGAGAGAGGGAGAGAATTTTCTTGACTTGACTTTTTGGCTCTTGATTAGTGTATATGAGATATGACCTCAAGTCTCCTACTTATAGGAATCTCATAATCCTAATCCTCCTAGGATTATGATTCCCAAGTCTTCTAATTCTCCTACATGGACCATGGCCCTTTTAATTGGAAGACTAAGTCTTCTAATTAATTCATGGCCCATTCTTGATTTAATTAATTGGGTCTTTATTTAATTCCCAATTAAATGGCCCAATTAATTTATTTCTTTCTCATTTAATTAAATTAGATTCTAAATCTATTTAATTAAATATTCCCATAATTAATTAAATCCAATTTAATTAATTAACTTCACAAATTAAATTCTAATTTAATTTCTAGTCTAGATCCAATTCCAATCTGATCAGTTTCGCTCCAATTGGGTCGACCCAGTCGACTCAGTCGACCCAGTCACCTCAATCGACCCAGTTGTTCTGCATTTCCTCGCTTTCGCTTCATGTGTATTGTGTATGCCCCCGTAGGTTCACCACATAATTGGCCGTGGGTTGCAATTAAATATTTATTTAATTACTCGAGTATTAAATACTCTAAATCAATCGAACCCTCTGTCGACTGATCATTCCAAAATTAGCACCCCTGCCAATTTGGGAATTCTCCCACATTCCACGGTCGATGTCTGGCCACAAGCCCATGGAGCCCAATCACTGGTGAATTAATTCAGTGAACCTTTTAATCATTTACAATTTCCATATACGCTATAATCTCTCCATCGATCGATCTCCCAGTCAATACTTAAGGGCATGGATTTTTTCATCGGTTCCCTTTTAATTTGTTTTGACTTTATGCATTCTGATCTCGAAATAATTCTCTTTGACTTAATCTTTATGAGCTACTTTCATAAAGCCGTCAGATACCTTGGCCAAGGATTTTACCAGAATTAATTTCTCACAGAAATCCATAGGAGAATTTCCCAACCTATCAAGTCGGGTCAATGGATCCTTTGTTGATGATATGAACCTGCATACGAGTCCCTCTATACCCAACGTGAATCCACAGAGACTTTCTGGTGATCTCCAGTCGGTCGGAACTCACATCTAAGTATAGACGTTCTCGCACCAGATAAACCCTATCACCTCAAGTGTTTGGGGATCATTCCTCGTATACTGTTGTAAATAGGAATAACTTCAACTCCGATATGCGACTACCACTTCCATGGTGAGTTATTTCCTCATTGGGGTATTCAGTGCACTTGCCATCCCAGCAAGCCACCCACTTATGTGTATCGACTATCCCAGTCACGCTCGTGGACCCCAGCGTCCTCCAGTTCATCGAAGTATACACATTAGTGAGAGTCTAACCGAATCCAACGATGTCCCATCTCGATTGGATTCTATGACTCTTGAATATGTTCTAGATCACGGCCTTGGAGATCAGTCCACGGGTTGTCCCATAGCCCTGTGATCTAAGGACTTATATCCTTATGCGTAGATAATTATTACATAAGATAAAGTTGACCATATAATAAAGATGCATTTATTAATCTAAATTGAATAGTTCCTTTATTTATTACAATAAATGACAGCCATACAGTTGGCATGCCGGACACTATTCTATCATAAGGGTGACTACTCGAACCCCATAAATCCCAACAATCTCCCCCCCAGCGGCACCCGGGCGGATTCGAACCTGCAACCTCGCTTTGATACCAGTTGTAGGATCTCTAGCGCTTTACCACTACACCAAAAGCAATTGCTGTTAATGAGGGCGCAACTATTAATCTTTAACCCAAGGTTGATTCCTGTAGGGCACCCCCTACAATTCACAACGGCAGCGCAGAGCCCCACACTAAGTGGTGGACGAACATGAGGGGCTTCGCAAGAATTCACGTGGATCCTCGGTTCTCCTCCGTGAACCTCGGCAAGTTGGGTTGCCAGACTCCGATGTAGCAATAGCGCCACAGCGAATCCGTAAGGGTGACTGCTGGAACCCCATAAATCCCAACACATGCAATTTGAAGAATGGTATGATGACGAACACCCAGATATACCACAAGCATCTACTTTCAAGAGATTTTTTCTGGGTTTGAATGCTCTGAAAATGGGTTTTTTGGAAGGTTGCAGTCCTTTTTTGGGATTTGATGGTACTCATTTGAAGGGGCCATATGGAGGTGTTTTGCTAGCAGCCATAAGATTGGATGGTAATAATGGATTGTATCCTGTGGCATTTGCTGTGGTGGAGATTGAAAACAGTGATAGTTGGGGCTGGTTTTTTCAGTGTATGGAATCATTTCTTGGTGGCTTTAATCATGATACTCCCTGGACATTCATGCCTGATAGACAAAAGGTTATGCACTTGTACTTTCTAAGTTTGTTTGTTTCATTTACTATTTAAGTGACTAATCTCATTTCAAATTTTCAGGGCTTGGTGGAGTGTGTTAAAGAAATGTACCCTAATGTCATCAACAGGAAGTGTGTTAGGCACATCTTTGCTAATTATACGAAATCATTTTCTGGTCCTACTGCAATCAAGTATTATTGGATGGCTGCCAGAGCATATAATGCTGCAACATTCAACTATGCAATGAATTCACTCAGAACAAGTAAGAAAGCTGCCAGAGCATATGATTGGTTGATGAAGATACCTGTTGAACAATGGTCTAGGCATGCCTTTCATAAGGGTTTGAAGAATGACCACATCACTAACAACTTCACTGAGTCTTTCAATAATTGGGTAGGTGACATTAGGGGTAAACCAATACTAACTTTAGTAGATGGTTTGAGGACTAAGATGATGAATAGGATTCAAAAAAGAGCTGATAAGGGGAGGGCGTGGACTAACACTGTCACAGAACATGTGGTTAGTGAGCTAAATAAGGTCAAAGAGGCATCAAATGCTTGCAAGATTATGGCAGCTTGTGGTTCAGAGTTTCAGATTCAGGAAGACATTTCTGAAATGACATGTGATTGTGGGATGTGGGATCTTAGAGGAATACCATGTAAGCATGCTGCAGTGGGAATAGAGCATACTAGAGCTAGACTAGAAGACTTCACTGATCATGTTTGGTCCAAAGAAAAGTACATGAAGGCTTATAGTCATGGCATTAGACCAATCAGGCATGAGACATTTTGGCCCCCACATACTATACCTAGAACTGCATTACCACCAAATATAAAGAGGCAACCTGGTAGACCTAAGAAGCTCGGAAACAGAGAGGCTGGGGAGGAGGATCCAGCCAGGAGAGCTTCATCAGTGAAGTGTAAAATTTGTGGAGTCTTTGGACATAACAAGAGGACATGTGCAAGAAGGAATAAAAAAAAGGGAAAAAGAAAGGCAAAGATGGCACAAAATGTAAGTTATTTTTTCAGTTTTTGTTAAAACTTCATATTGGGTTTCATCTCATAATTTGCACTATTTTGTTTACAGGCTGCAACTGTAAATGCTGGCAATGCAAATTCAACTGGTGATGCAACTGTAAATGCAACTCCAGTTTCCCAGCAGGTACATTTGAATCAATTTTTTTTGTTGTAATGATAATCCTTACTTCAATGTAATTTTATTATGATTAGGGTACTGGAAAGAAGAGGAAAAATGCATCAAAAGACCCTTCACAGGGTACTGGAAAGAAGGGGCAAACTGTGGCATCAACTAGTGCTGCCCCCAGACAGACAAGAAGTTCTACTGCTCCTCCAAGGACTAGAAGTTGTATTGCTACTGTATCATGTTCAGCTCCTCCAAAGACTAGTACTTCTGTAAAAGGGGGTAGGAAAACCAAGAAGGATTGATAGGTTTTGTTGTGATATTTCGATGAAATGCAAATATTGGCATGTTTAGGATGATATTTTGGTATTTTTGGACTTATGATACTTGGGTGTTTTGGTATATTTTGTTATGATCTGCTGGAAAGGTTGATAGGTTCTTTGTGCTAGTTTGATGAAAAAATTCAAACATTTGCATGTTTTGATCTGCTGGAAAGTTGGTATATATATTGTGATCTAAGTTTTTGTTCTGCAAGTCTTGGTGGATTGCTATTTTTGTATCCAGATTTGATCTAACTTAGTATTGGGAAATAGTTGATTTGTATTTTGATTTGTATTTTGCAAGTTTTGGTGGATTGGTGCATTGGTGGATTGTTATTTGGTGTAAAATAAATGCATTGGGAAATAGTTGCATTAGATTGAACACATATGCATATTACATTAGGGTGGAATATTACATTGATGGGAAAATACATTACATTACATGTTGCATTACATTACACATGTTTTACACTCTAGAAAACATTCCTATTACTTGGCACATTAAGTATAACCCGAAAAGGGTTAAGTTTATGATCAACAACTTTCGAATTAAGTTCATGTCATCTTCGTTTTTGCCGTTGACTTCACTTGTTGGATGATTTCGACTTTGTGTTGGTGTTGGGGTATTAGTGGCTTCTTCTTCCCCAACATTAGCTCCAAAGCTTTGTTCGTCACCTTCAACGGGTTCACACCAATCCGTCCATCCATGGTCGGGGCAACAATAGAAAAGTCTTCCCGGATTTGAAGTCGAATTTGCCACCATTATTGTTGTATTCTTGTGACACTATTCACGGCTACCTAGGTTGCACGGATACTCCGAAAAATGGCCCCGTGCAGTATCCAGTACTCTGGGGATACGGATACGCGTCCGATACGCGTGGGATACGCGTACGGTACGCCATCTGGAGTATCCTAATTAAATTAAATAAAAAATAATTCGGATACGGGTACAATACATTTTTTTGGAGTATCCTGCAGGTTTTGGACACGTTTTGGATACGCACGGGGTATTTTTGTTAGTTTTTCAAAGTTATGGGTTAAAAATTAATAAATTAAAAGTTAAAAAAAACGAGTATTTTGAATGGTCTTGGATATGGGTATCAATACTCGTGATGTTTAGTTGGAAATTTCAAATAAATCCGGGTCTTGGACAATTTTAGTGTATAACTTTTATGTATTGTTGTCCAACCCGAAATTAAACTAGTAGACAATATATATTTTGAATATGATCTTTTGCTTTTGTGGTATAATAGAAGGATCAAATTAGTTATGTTGTTATGCATAATATAAAATTATTTTATTTTATATGCGTATCTTTGCCGTATCGAATCCTATAAATTTTAAAAATCCGTATCGCCGTATTCGTATCGTATTATATCGTATCGCCGTATCTGTATCCGTGCAATCTATACGGCTACACTTCGATTTTCGATATTTATTGTACCCAACACTAGATTTTGAGGTGTGTGAAGACATAGTAATGTTGTGTGAATGTTAATGCACAAAATAGTGCACAAATGGAGTCTATTTATAGGGAAAAAAAGCCCCCAACGGTCATGACCATCCTCCAACGGTCAATTTTTTCAAAAAACTGTCTCTGTTTCAATTATTACAAATACACCCCCTGTAAATAAAAATATATCACAAATACACCCCCTCTAACATACAATAAGTTACAAATACACCCCCTTGAGGGTATATATGTAAGCCAAAAAAAAGTCAACATTTCAAAAAAGTTGACCGAGGGAAAAATTGGAAAAACATTAAAAAAAATGATGACGTCATCCTCCGCCGTCAAAATTTGACGCCGTAAGGGGTCTTGTTGTAATATTATTTTGCCAGAGGGGGTGTCTTGGTAATATTTGTAACAGGAGGGTAAGTTCCTGTAATTAGGCTTATACCTGGGGGGTGTCTGGGTAATTTGCCCAAATTATTTTGTACATAGGAAAAGCGAAATAAACATATTTTATATTTTATCTCAGTTTTCTCATACTACTCTCTCAAAAGTTAAATAAATAATTATTTTCTTATTTCTAAATAGAAACCTACACAAAGTCTACATTGATTTGACATAAAGTAACTCATCTCTTACACGACTTATCTCACATAACAAACATGATTTGACATAAAATATTACACATCATACACCTACAGTTTAAAATATTCCAAAAAAATTCTACATCTACTTTATTTCCAAAACCACTATTCCAAAACTCAAACAAACAATATTACGTAAATCGAAATTATTTCGCAAACCTCAATTACTCTCATAAACTACTTTCACAAACACCAGACTAACAATCCCATTGCTATTGATCTATTATGCACGAATACTTCAAAAAATTATAAAATACAATGTCGGATACGATACTCCACATGGCGTGTTGGTAAATATAAATAAAAAAGAAAAACTGGACACATTTTTCGAATACTTCTTTAGGCATATCCAACACATTACATATTCTGAGTTTTGTTAAGTCACCACAATTGCTAAGAACAATGTAAGACGATGAACTACACTTTGTATTATATACAACTGCAATACAAGATAATTCGTCTATTACATGTCATATTTTATATAACATAATAAAATAATGAATATTGTGTATAATTAATAGTATTAAATCGGTAAACAATTTTTTCTTTCTAAAAGTTATGTAATTGAGTATTGTTTGGCTAAGAATAGTTCAACTTTGGGAGAACCATTGGTAGTTCTCCACTCAAAAGCTGCCATGTGGCAACAAAGTGACTTGAAACCTGATGAAAATTCTCCTTGGCCATTTGATAATTTTTATTTTTACCCTTATAGAGAAAAAAAAATTACTAACCCGTGTAACCCCGCCCCACCCGAATTCTAGGCCACCGCGGCCTGGGATTTGGTGGGGGGGGGGGGGGGGGGAGTGGGTCACGAGGTGTCGGTAGGGTAAATTAGTTAATTTTCTTTAAATTATAATTAATTATTTATAATATATAACTTTATTATTTTAATAAATATTAAATAAATTAATACTATTATATAATTTTTTTGAATTTTAAAGTATTATTTAATTGTTAATATTGCATATAAAATCAAATTAGTTAATAAATATGTAAATATAATAAGTGAAATCTTCAAATTGGTCCGCAATGTGTATGCACATTATGATAAAATTGAAATTTTTACATTAACCAACATAATTAAGGTTATGAGTCAATAATTAATATCAATTGGCTCAAAATGTGCATATTATGGATTTTTATAATATAGTGTAAACATAAAAAAAAATACACATTAAACTCTCACAAGTAATAGAAATAAAAATTGGATTCAATTCAAAAAATATTTGGGAACCTTAGGGTTAATTTATAATTTTACAAATTCGTAACTTTTAACACTTAATATTAAAAGTATAAATTCTTCTCACGATATTATGAATAAACTAAACAAGTATTATATATTAGTGAACTTTGTCGACCGTGATTATGTATAACTAAATTAAACGTAATCCAAATAAAAAAATGGCTCCATTAATTGATCAAATTCAACATTGTTGACCTTAAAGTAATGTATAATTAGGTCAATCATAATCTAAATTGACAATAGACTCGACTACTTGACCAAAGTCAACATTGTTAATCTTAAAGTAATGTATAATTAGGTTAATCGTAATTCAAATCGACAAATGACTCGATTAATTGACCAAAGTCTAACAATGTTGACCTTAATGTAATGTATAATTAAGTTAATCGTAATCAGAATGGACAAATGGCTCGATTAATTTATATAATATTATTAAATTATTTACTACTTATTAAAATATTAATCAAAATGTTGACTTTGGTCAATTAACGAGTTATTTATCAATTTGAATTATGATTAACCTAGTTATACATTACCCTAAGATAAAAAATGTTGACTTTGGTGAATTAATCGAGTCATTTGTCGATTTGGATTACGATTATCCTAATTATACATTGCCCTAAGGTCAACAATGTTGACTTTCGTCAACTAATCAAGTCATTTATCGATTTGGATTACGATTAACCTAGTTATACATTACCCTAAGGTCAACAATATTGACTTTGGTCAATTAATCGAGTCAATTATCGATTTGGATTACGATTAACTTAATTATGTTGGGTTACAGGTAACGTCAGAATGTTAATCAATGGAGTTTAAAATTTGTAAATAACACAAACCAACAATATTTATTCATCTAATCATACGAAAAGGTTTTGCCAACAAATTAAAACTACCAATAGAGGGTTTTAAGTGAATTACCTCACAAAATGGTGGTGGTTTTTCTCCGGTCTTCCTTACATCTGCAGAACTTTTGGTTCGAGAGAAGCACCCCAAGTGTTGTGCCCTCTAGCGGTATCCACACCAATTGAATTATTGCAACACTTCTGGATCAACATGCTCAGAACTAGAACGTAGAAGTTATCAGACAGGAAGAGAATAAGGAGAAAATCGCACAACCTTGTGCAATTTCACGGGGTTCGATCGAAACTTCTCTATTAGATAGGGCGGCGCTTTTTCCTAGGTAGGACTTTTGTGGCTTATGATGTCTGGAGGCTAGTGCGTGTTGTGGAGTCTTCTACTCTTTATATACTATTTGTAAGTTGGTCAATTTCACTTCTTGACCTAGGTTTGTGCTTATCTTATTAGGAAACTAGAATCTTATTCTATCTATGATTTCCTAACTAACTAGGTCTCCTTTAATTAATTAAACTTTTTAATTTTATTAGATTATTTAATTAATTAAAATTTATTAATTAATTCAGCCCCTTTAATTAATTAAGTAATCCTTCTCCATTAATTAATTAGACTACTTCTAGTTAATAATTTCCTCCTTTAAGAATTATCACTTTAATTCTCCACTTTTGATTTAACTCTTTAAATCAAACTTTTCTTATTTGATTTATTGCAATCCAATTGTATTTATTGTGTGTGACCCCCTAGGTGCACCATCAATTGGCTGCGGGCCCAAGACTCTCGTGATTTAATTTACGAGCTTATAAATTTCTCCGATTAATTGAACACATTCAATTAACCACTTCAAGAATTAATCCTACTATTAATTCATGATTACCCACACCTCATAGTTGATGTCTGGCCACAAGACCATGAGGCCCTGTTAGATTAAGATGAAGAAGTTAAGGGAGGTTTTGACGATTTTCAAAAGTCATCAGCTAAATAATGGAAGCTTAGCAATCCTTTGAAAAAGTTCAATCGAGAAGACAAATAAAATCAGAAGATTGAATTTCGGTCAGGAAGACAAGTGATCTCAAGTTGAGTACGAACTCAGATTGGTGGATATCAGCATAGTCAAACCTGATAAGTTCGGTTTGAATCATCAGAGTGAATTCAATCAGCAGAGTGGAAAGATATCAGAAGTCATTCCAACGGTAATAAATGCACTTGGTATAATAAATGATGTCCGAGAAGGGTATTTATGTCAAATGATTGGAGGAGTTATTTCAAAAACCTCGAATTAGTAGGGTGCATTTAATGCGACTGACAGATCCGTACAGCAGACTGTACAGTGAACAGTTGCAGGGAGCCGTTTAAGAATTTGACCGCAACTCGAGGAATATCTGAATTTATCTCTCACTTCAACGGACAAAATCTATATGACGAGTATAAATAGATCAATTCAAGAGTTAGAGAAACAACACAACAACTGAGAGAGAATTCAAAGAGAAATTTTTTCTAAGTATCAAACTCAAGAACATATCATCAGCTAAGTCATCTGTTGACGAAGCGAAGTCGCTAAAAGTCTGAGTGATTTTGTTCAACTAAGTGTTGTGAGAAGTAGATATCCATTGATATTACTTCGTAAAATAGGTCTTCTTTGTGATTTGCTATTGTGAGCTTGTTGCTTGGTCATTTGTTGTAAAAGCACAAGTATTGTACCAGTTACTAAGTGTTCTCGTAGAGCCTAAATCTTCGTGATTTAGAAGAGTGGATTAAGGGGTATTCTGCCTTCGGAACCACTATAAAAATTCATGTGTTATTTACATTACTTACTTGCATCTTCATTGCATAACTTTCATAAGATAAGTAAAAGCTTTAAAAGGCAAATATTTTAAAAGAGTAGTTTCTAAAAACTTGGGTAAAACCTTTGAAGTTAAACTAGGTTGAAAAACATACACATTCATATCCGCTGCATACAAGTTTAAAAACTCTGAAGTTGTCTGAAAAGTTAAGAAAATCAGACGAGTAGTTTACGCTGAATAAGCTAAGTGGTAAATCAACTGAGTAGTCTCATAAGAACGATAAGCACTTTGCTTATACAAAGTTAGAGAAAAAATTTAAAGGTACAGAGGTCTATGTATCCCCCCCCCCCCCCCCCTCCCCTCTAGACCTCTTCTGACCACTTAGGATATTTAGCTCATCTGCCTGATCAACGAGCTTGATCTGAGGTGTGTTTTTCATACGTTTTAAAAAAGGAGCATTTTTTTAAAAATCAGAAATTTTTGAAAATGGATTATATCGGCCATGTTCCTCACATTGGCTGTATAAGTTTTGAGGACTGAAAAATTCTCATGGAAATTTTCCTTGTTGCTTATAATGACAACATGTACACGTGCATTACAAGAAGTCCATTCAAAATCACCAAAACAATCAAAGTCAACGATGAAGAGTTGACAGTAGACAAAGAGCCTGAAGAGATGACTCACGATGATGGGGGCTATTTTACACTCATGACTGAATCGGACCTTTCGAGCTAGTTCAAATTGATCCGACCCGTACAACTGGTCAAGTCTTCTCGGAAGATCCAAGATCGACTCGATCTGCCATTCGCATCTAATCGACCTGAAGAAAGACTCTGAAGGTTCCATGGGCCATGTAGGTTTCCTAGTCTCGTTAGAATACTACTAGGGCTAGGATTAAATATGATATATATAGCTGATCCATCATTGTAAAAAGAGGGTTGAACTCTGATTTTCTCCATGAATAATAAAGGATTTTACTCTCTTCTCCATTAATTGATTACTTACTTATACTATTCTGTACTACTCCTTACTTGCATCATCCAAAATATTTTAACCAAGCCCTAATAATATTGTTATTTGAATTATCTTATTGATAATACCACACACTCAGTAAAATCAGTTGGCGCACACCGTGGGGCAGGTTAATTGCTCGAACGAAATATGGTCAATCCAAGGAAAAGTACGCGTAACGCCAAAAAAAGCACGGCTTTTCAACCTCCACGTACAGTTGAGGATCTACCTGAAAATTCCCGCAGAGTTAGTGGCAATTGTTGGTTGATATTGGAGAAGGTTTTGAAGATGACAAAAAAGGTATAATAATCAATAAGACTAATCTAGAGGTCATCAACTAAGAACTGAACAGCTTAGTAAAACCTATCTCATGGTCTGGAAGCTAAGTGACCGAATCAGCCGAGTGGGATATCAGATGGGTATTATCAGTCGAGTCAAGATAGATGTGTTCGTTCTTGAATCAGCCGAGAAGCCATCAGCCGAGTGATCAGCAGAGTGATCATCAGCGGAGTACTTCCACCAGCAGAGTGAAGACGGTCAGTAAGCTTGTCGACGGCTAAGAGCTGAGTGCATTAAATGCGACTGTGACATAAAGTAAACTCCGTACAGCAGAGTGTACAGTGCGACAGTTGCAGGGAGCCGTTTCGCGTGTCAGGACCAGAACTCAAGGACTGTAGCTTTCTGCCAACCTTCAACGGGCAGAAAATTCAAATCCTAGGAGTATAAATAGAAGACATAACTGAAGATCTTAAGAGAGCTTGCACAACTCAAGAACATATCATAAGAGCGAGATCCATCAGTTGAGTCGTCTGATCTTAAGCGAAGTCATTTGTTGACAAAGCTGATTGTTGAAGAACAAAGATCAAACGTTGTCTGTCTAAGTGACTTTCAACTGAGAATTGAAGGAGTGTATATCCATCTTTGTGAAGTGATATAACTTCTTAGTATAGGCTTTCTGAGTGATTCCTGTACTGAAAATAGCGTGAGGAGTGTAGATCCGTCTAAGTGAGTGATCTAGCTTCGGAGTGTAGGATTTCTGTGTGATTTCTTACAGCGCACTTGTGGCTTTTCATTTGTTGATCAGCGCAAGCATTGTATACTTGATTACTTTGTGTTTTCTAGTATAACCCAAGATCTGTGTGACTTGGAAGAGTGGACTAAAGGATTTTCATCCATATAACCACTATAAAAATCCTGTGTGTTTGATTTAATGTTTGCTTCACTTTGCATAATTTTTAAAGAACTCAAACATACGATTTAACCAAAAGATTTTAAAAGGAGTTGTAAAAACTGAGGATAAAATCTTTTGAGTGAGAAAACTTAAAGAGGAACAGCTTGGTGAAAAATACTTTGAATATCCGCTGCCAACTAGTTTCTAAAACTCTGATTTAATATCTTAAATCAGCTAAGTGAAAATCAGATGAGTGGTCAACTCTGCTGTTCAAAGCTTTGTGTGCGATCAGCTTAGTAGTCTTACAAATCTCGATCAGCTTAGTCTACTGATTTGAAAAGTTAAAAAAAAAAAGTTTTAAAGTTTTCAGAGGTCTATTCACCCCCCCCCCTCTAGACCTCATTGACCACCTTTGGGACCAACAAGTGGTATCAGAGCAGATTGGTTCATCTGATCCTCGGCCTGATCAAACGAACTTGATCCTCAGTGTGTTTTTCAAATTTTTCAAAAAGAGAGCATATTTTGAAAATCAAAACTTTTTGAAAAATGGATGCCATAAGCCATGTTCCTCACATTGGCCATATGGACTTTGAAAATTGGAAAATCAGAATGGAAATCTTCCTTGATGCTTATAATGAAGATATGCACACGTGTATTACAAAAGGACCATTCAGATTCCAGAAGACTGTGAAGGTTGCTGGCCAACCAGATCAGATAGTTGACAAAGAGCTGGATGAGCTGACACCTAAAGAAAACAAGTTGGTAAATCTTGATAAAAAGGCGAAGTTCATCATGTTCAGAGCTGTAGACGAAGAAAATTTCCAGAAGATCAAGCATCTCAAAACTGCCAAAGAGATGTGGGATAAAGTCTGCGAGCTAAGCGAAGGAAACGACGCTATCAAAGAACATAAGCTCAGTGTGGCTCTTGAGGAGTTTGAAAATTTCAAGATGAAGTCTGGTGAAACGATTGATCAGATGGATACCAGGTTTACCAAAGCTCTGAATGAGGTTCTAAGATTTGGTAAAGAATTTTCGAACAAGGAGATCACAACAAAGGTTCTAAGGCCTTGCCACCTAAATTCAACATGAAGGTGACAGCCATGGAAGAATCAAGGGATTTAGAGAAGATTTCTCTTTCCGAACTGTTCTCATCTCTCAAAGCTTATGAATATCATATGCCAAGATTGGGATTTGAAGTGTCAACCAGTTCAGACCCTACTGCTGCTCTAATGGCGTCAGACAAGTCAAGAAAATCAGCAGACAAGTCAAAACAGAAGACTGTGCTGAGTTCAGAAAAATATACTGCTGACGACGTTGCCCTGCTGCTGAAAGATTTTGAGAAGTTCTACAAGAAGAAAATGAAATCAAAATATAAAAATGCTACTTCATCTTCTTCTGATCTTTTTCAGGAAAACAGGGGCTCCTCCAAAGCAAAACTTAAAGATAGCGACGAAGAGGAGTATGGACTCTTGATCAAAGACCATCCAACCTCATCATCTGAGAAGTTTGCTACAAAGGAGAAGAATGCTAAAAAGGAGCGTAAGCTTAGTAAGAGCAAATCAAAGTTAGCTGATGCAGCAAAGCTAATAAACTCCCGCACATCTTATTCAGACCGTCAGTTGTCTGATAAAGAATTTGAAGAAGTACCCGAGACCATATGCTTAACTGCCATAGAATTTGATGATTCTGAAAATTGAGGTAACTTCTACTGATTAATGTAATGCACTATTTGAATCGATTGAATAAATGTTGAATTACAAATTCAAATACTGTTTGTGCATTTGCCAAGCTTAATGAAGAGATGACTCTGCTGAAAAGAGCAAATCAGATCACTGAAACCTCAGATTGAAAAATCTCAAGAATCAGCTGACTACTAAAAAGCTTGAGCATGAGAATGAAACTCTAAAAGATGAGTATGCAATGTGTTTTGAATGTATAAATGAACTTAAAAGAAGTAATTGCATCATTCTCTAAAAAGAAATCAGAGACTTAAGAGAACAAGTCTACTGATGCTCAATAGGTTAGAAAACCTAGTAAGCTACCTAAGACTAATCAGACTACTAAAACCCATCAGCCGAGTAAGCCGAAATAGGCTGCTGATTGGAGTAAATTTAAAGTGGTATCAAGTCTGTTGAATCTAAGGAGAGTTAGTAAATAACTCAGGTAAGAAATTAAGGCTAAAATGAACTATCTGGCAAATAATTTGAATCACACTATGGTAACTATTATTATAACATGCTTCATACTCATTCATATTATCATGCTGATCATATTCACTGTACTGACTGCCATCCTCATTTCAATATGCATGCTTATCACATATTTCATGCATCTTACCTTGCTTATGAGCTATGTTTAATCATGACCATTATGACAAACAAGTGTGGAAAAACCAACAAGTGGTATCATCACAAGTGGTATTATCATGATAAAACATAAGTCACTAGATCATCACATGTTTGTACTAACCCTGCTGGACCCACTAAATATGGGGTACCAAAAACAGTCATCTGTTTTGTAGGTGAAGCTCATGTGAGATGACAAAGATGAGTTGACTGCTTTCCAAATTTCATCAAGTTCAACAAGTGGTCTTACCAGCAAGCATGTACCAACAAGTGTTACCAAATCAGTGGTATCAGCAATTGGTATAATTCAAGTGGTAGACTCTATATTTGGAGATTTCAAGGAACGTGAGTTTGTTGAAAAGTTGAAGATTATCAAAGATTAACAAGTGGTTTCAGAGACCAAGTGGTATTAGAGACCAACAACTGATTGCAACAAGTGGTTTCACCAACCGTTCAAGTGGTATCAGTCAACCATGTGACAACAGAAATTGGTTTGTTGATTTTGGATTCATAAGTTGAGGGGGAACTTATCAGAAGACTAACCCAGAACAGCTTACTGAAATTCAACGGCTGAGTATATGTCAAGACTGACTCTCATCAGACTACTTGACTACAGACTCTTGAACTTAGGGGGAACGTGTACGACTAGCGGAACTCCTAAATAAAGATGAAGTTTTCAATAAGTCAAAATGAAGTTATCAGAAGACTGCTTCTCATCAGCCGACTGGAGCTCAACAGCCAAGTGACATTCAAGAATGTACTACACCAAGTAGTATCAGACTACAAGTGGAATTGGACCACAAATGGTATCAAGTAGTAAAAATTCTTGAAGTTAGGGGGAATTTTCTAGCTGGAGTGATAAACAGCAACGAAGACTACCTCAATCAGCCAAGTACTTACCTACCTGTCTTCAGCATACTAGTTTGCAATCTTATAGAAAATAAGTTATCCCAAATCCTAAAAAGGGGGAAGGATAAAAAGGAGAAGAAAAGATGCAACTAAAATTTTGGTGTTGATGACAAAAAGGGGGAAGATAGATGCAACTAAGAACTCTTTAACAGAAGATCAGAAAGGGAAAAAGAACCATCACATGCAAGTGATATTTTTTACAAAAGTTGTATCAGATCAATAAATTTCCATCTCAAGGTATGAAGACTAAATCTGAAGACTTAGATTGGTTCTTAGTTGAAGGTTTTGTCATCATCAAAAAGGGGGAAATTGTTGGTTGATATTGGAGAAGGTTTTGAAGATGACAAAAAGGGTATAATAATCAATAAGACTAATCTAGAGGTCATCAACTAAGAACTGAACAGCTTAGTAAAACCTATCTCATAGTCTGGAAGCTAAGTGACCGAATCAGCCGAGTGGGATATCAGATGGGTATTATCAGCCGAGTCAAGATAGATGTGTTCGTTCTTGAATCAGCCGAGAAGCCATCAGCCGAGTGATCAGCAGAGTGATCATCAGCGGAGTACTTCCACCAGCAGAGTGAAGACGGTCAGTAAGCTTGTCGACGGCTAAGAGCTGAGTGCATTAAATGCGACTGTGACATAAAGTAAACTCCGTACAGCAGAGTGTACAGTGCGACAGTTGCAGGGAGCCGTTTCGCGTGTCAGGACCAGAACTCAAGGACTGTAGCTTTCTGCCAACCTTCAACGGGCAGAAAATTCAAATCCTAGGAGTATAAATAGAAGACATAACTGAAGATCTTAAGAGAGCTTGCACAACTCAAGAACATATCATAAGAGCGAGATCTATCAGTTGAGTCGTCTGATCTTAAGCGAAGTCATTTGTTGACAAAGCTGATTGTTGAAGAACAAAGATCAAACGTTGTCTGTCTAAGTGACTTTCAACTGAGAATTGAAGGAGTGTATATCCATCTTTGTGAAGTGATATAACTTCTTAGTATAGGCTTTCTGAGTGATTCCTGTACTGAAAATAGCGTGAGGAGTGTAGATCCGTCTAAGTGAGTGATCTAGCTTCGGAGTGTAGGATTTCTGTGTGATTTCTTACAGCGCACTTGTGGCTTTTCATTTGTTGATCAGCGCAAGCATTGTATACTTGATTACTTTGTGTTTTCTAGTATAACCCAAGATCTGTGTGACTTGGAAGAGTGGACTAAAGGATTTTCATCCATATAACCACTATAAAAATCCTGTGTGTTTGATTTAATGTTTGCTTCACTTTGCATAATTTTTAAAGAACTCAAACATACGATTTAACCAAAAGATTTTAAAAGGAGTTGTAAAAACTGGGGATAAAATCTTTTGAGTGAGAAAACTTAAAGAGGAACAGCTTGCCGAAAAACACTTTGAATATCCGCTGCCAACTAGTTTCTAAAACTCTGATTTAATATCTTAAATCAGCTAAGTGAAAATCAGATGAGTGGTCAACTCTGCTGTTCAAAGCTTTGTGTGCGATCAGCTTAGTAGTCTTACAAATCTCGATCAGCTTAGTCTACTGATTTGAAAAGTTAAAAAAAAAAGTTTTAAAGTTTTCAGAGGTCTATTCACCCCCCCCCCCCCCTCTAGACCTCATTGACCACCTTTGGGACCAACAGCAATAATCATCAGCCTCCTGCCGGACGGCAGGAATCTGACCATATTGAGACTCGCATTACGGGGAACGCGATTGACAAAGAAAACGGTGAAGGGCAACAAATCCCTAGTCGAAGTAGACCACTAAACTCACATGCTCAATCCATTCCCCCACCCCTTCCAGCTGATCAGGAAAAATTCAAGAAAATTGCTCAACTTATGAGCTCGCTATGCGCTCAAATTCTGCAAGCACCGACACAGGAAACTGCTGGTCCAGTGGCGGCTGCGGTTCAGCCCTCTAGAGGGCTCAATACTAACAGGGTACCCCGAAGGGAAGTAGATCGAATTTCTGACCAAGCCGAAAGCCCAGACGCTGATCAGCGATCTCAAATTTCCTCACCAGTCAACTATGGAAGACCAGCTGATAATAACTTCCTAGGCGGTCGAAGAACCAATCAGGCAAGAGTTGATGCTCGTCCTGAACCACCTCAGTCTAGGGAAAGAACTGTTATTCCGATCGATGATGATTTGATACCTCCAATCAATGACCGTCGAACTACGAGAAGATTCTCAGAAAGAGATATCGAGAGAATGGTGGAGGAACGAGTGGAACAAAGGCTGTTGGCAGCAAGACAGCCCTGGCCTCGCTCGAGAGATGTGCAAGATAGCATTGTGACCTGTTCGCTCTTTTGTCCGGAAATCAAAGAAGCGCAGGTCTCAGGTCAATTACCTGGTCGACTTCCCTGATATGACGGAATTGGTGATCTATGTGATTATTTATTCAGCTTTACGAATATTATGAATTTATATGCGCACTCTACCGAATACACAACAAAATTGATGGTCACAACGTTCGAAGGATTGGCGTTAGACTGGTTCGGAAAACAACCTCCTAACTCAATTTTCAGCTTCAGGGAGCTATGTAACAAACTAGAGCAACAATTTGCGAGCCAGAAAAGACAAAATCTCTCTATGAGTTATCTTGGGACGATTACCCAACAAGAGGGAGAATCTTTAAGAAGCTGGCTGGCTAGATTCAATGTCGAGTAATTGAAGATCGATTCTCCAAATATCGACTATTTAATATCGATCTTATTCGACCTTACGAAAAACAGACAATTTGGTAATGCTCTAAGTCGGAAATAACCTTGGACTTTCACGGAAATTATGACTTTAGCTTCCAAATATATGACGCAGGAAGAGATGACCTCGTTCAAGGATAAAAATAAGAACAAATCCTCCACCTCAGGTCCGATCCCTAGAATAACTGACTATGATCGATCCTTCAGAAAAGGAAATGTCTTTCAAAGGCTGGAATATGGAGGAAATAACCCTAAGAAAAGACCTAATGTCTACCTCAGGCCCCGAACTCTAGACAGATATCAGGGATCGAATTGATTACGTGGAGTATACCAACTTAAATGCTCCTAGAGAAGATATATAGGTTATACTCGAAAGAAACAATTGGATTCCTCTGGCAAAAAGGATTACACAAGCTAAGCCCGGTGCAAAAAACTACAATCTCTATTGTAGATATCATCGAGCTCACGGTCATAGGACCGAGGATTGTTATCACCTTAAGCACAAGATCGAAAGGTTGATACAGGAAGGTAAATTGAATGAATATGTGGAGAGGACGGATCAAAGGAGACAACGGACACGTAGTCCCGGAAGGAGGAATGGACATAGAAGTCCATCCAGACGATCTCAAGTTAATAATGCGCCTCGTAGAGATAACACAAACAACGATCATGTAAATGGAACCATACATGTGATCTCTGGTGGTCCAGCCGGAGGGGATACTCGTAATGCAAGGCGAAGAACGGCTCGATCTTTAGTAAAGGACGTAGTGATCCCTAAGGAAGTATGGGCCCTCGAGAATAAAAGTTCCGAGATACAAATAATCAGTTTTGATGAGAGTGAAGTTCCAAAATATTTGAATTGGGACATCAATGAAGACAACACTGATTTTCCTATGGTAGTCTCACTTAAATTTTTTGACTTCAATTTCAAGAAAATTCTGATCGATAATGGCAGCTCAGCTAACATAATAGTCGTTGAAGCTCTGAACCAAATGAACTTGGGAAAATTAGCTCTACAAAAAGTGGCTACCCCTCTTGTCGGATTTGGAGGATCAGAGATCGTCCCAGCAGGCACGATCAATCTAAGTGTCACCCTCGGTAATAAACATCAGCGAGTTGTGAAAATGATAAAGTTCCTAGTGGTAGAGACGCCGTTCGCCTATAACGCCATTCTGGGTCGACCGGCTCTAAATCAATTTCGAGCTGTAGTATCAACCTACCATCAGAAAATAAAATTCCCCACTCTTTCTAGGGTCGGAGAAATCGTTAACGACCATTGCATGGCATGGGATTGTTATAACACGACGCTTTCCCTAAAACGGAATAATACCCACTCACACCCGCAAAAAGGAAAACAATAGGATCTTCAGTGGAAAGGTCAAGGGAAGAAGAAATTTCGAGTACTGAAATGATCGATAAAAAAGGAAAGAGCCAGTCGATCTAACTGTACGCGCCCCATATCATAAGGATGTTCAATTAGTAGAGATCGATCCGAGCAAGATCACTAGGATCGGAACGGAGCTCACACCGCAAGGGGAGATTATGTTGGTTGACTTCTTGAGAAGGAATACGGACGTGTTCACCTGGAGTTCAGAAGATATAGTAGGGATAGATCCAAGAATAATTACCCACTCTTTGAAAATAGATCCGAACGCGAGACCAGTTAGGCAAAAGAAGAGAAATCACGGTCCTGTTAAAGACAAAATAATAAAAGCTGAGGTCGAAAGGCTTTTAATGTCTAAACAGATAAGGGATATACACTTCACAGAATGGTTGTGTAATGTTGTGCTAGTGTCTAAAGGCGATAAGAAGGACAATACATGGAGAATGTGCAATGATTTTACGGACCTAGACAAATTATGTCCAAGGGATCCATATCCCCTTCCTAGAATCGACCTATTAGTTGACTCTACAGCGGGTTTTGCTATTTTTAGCATAATGGACGCATTTCAAGGATTTTATCAAATATTTATGGACGAAAGGGATCAAGAAAAAAGTGCCTTTGTTACATAACAGGGAGTATACTGCTTCATAGTAATGCCCTTCGGGTTGAGAAATGCTGGAGCAACCTATCAGCGACTAGTAAACCTAATGTTTAAATAACTAATCGGAGAGATTATGGAAGTATACGTGGATGATATGCTGGTCAAAAATATGAGTGAGAAGGACCACATTGATCATCTAGATCGCTGCTTCAGGATTTTGAGATAATATGGAATGAAGCTCAATCCGCCCAAATGCACCTTTGGAGTAAGGTAGGGAAAATTTCTGGGTTAATGGTTCACCAAAGAGGTAGCGAAGCAAATCTTCAAAAGATACGCGCGATCACCGAAATGAAGCCTCCCAAAACTATCTCTCAGGTGCAAAGTTTAGTAGGTAAGATAGTTGCTCTGAATAGGTTTATATCTAGATCGGCAAATAAAAGTCTATCATTCTTTCAGACTCTGAGAAAGTCCAAAACATTCGAATGGACCGAAGCATGCGATCGGGCTTTCGATCAATTGAAAGAATACCTAACTTCACCACCGCTGCTCGCCAAGCCAACGGAAGGACAACCTCTTTATATATACATTGCAATTTCCGAAGCTGCCGTAAGTTCGGTATTGGTCAAGATAGATGGATCGGAACATAAGCCAGTTTATTACTTGAGCAAGCTGCTGCAAGGAGCTGAAAAAAATTATTTTGAGGTAGAAAAGTCTGCCTTAGCTTTAGTAACATCAGCACGAAAGCTACGACCTTACTTTCGAACGTACAAAATTATTGTCCTCACCAATCAACCCTTAAGACAAATCTTGTCAAAACCCGAAACATCGGGAAGATTGATCAAATGGGCAATAGAACTAGGGCAGTATGAGATCGAGTACCAACCACGAACTGCGATAAAAGCTCAAGTGCTTGCAGATTTCCTCTTGGAGACCCCCAGTCCATCAGGAATGATCCCTGGCGAGACAAGTTCAAGCAATAACGACATCTTGGTTGTTGACAATCCAGTATGGCTTATGCACGTTGATGGCGCATCGAGCAAAGATGGTGGGGGTGCTGGAATAAATTTCCGAGGACCTGATGGAGAGGATTTGAACTATGCTATCACCCTAGATTTCATGGTAACAAATAATGAAGCAGAGTACGAAGCTTTAATTGCAGGAATGGAAATGGCCATAAAAGCTAGCATAAAAGTCTTGAATGTCTTGACAGACTCCGAGTTGGTTCAAAGACAAGTCAACGGGTTATATGCAGCCAAGGAGTACAACATGATCAAATACTTGGCAAAAGTAAAAGAATTGACTGGAAAGTTTGATAAATTTGAGATCCAGAACATCCCACGAGAACATAATCGTTGGGCCGATCAATTATATCGGTTTACCGGGTCGAGAGATGGTAAGACAAAAAGGGTGATCACATGGTTGATCTCCGATACACCATCAATTGATCTCGACACCATTCCTACCGCTGAGATCATGGATATAGATCTAGCTGCGGACAGCCGGATGAGCCCTTTGTTGAGTTATTTAAAAGACGGATCTCTCCCAAACATTGGTTGACGAGAAACTCTACAGACGATCAGTTTCTGGAATACTCTTAAAGTGTATCCCCGAACATCAGACTCAATCTATACTTAAGGAGATTCATGAAAGAGAGGCCGGAAATCATAGCGGGGCTCGAGCACTCGCTCTGAAGTGTTTAAGGACTGGATATTATTGGCCGACCTCATATTCAGATGCACAAGACTACGTGAAATACTGCCATCACTGCCAAGTACATTCGAACATAATTCATCAACCAGCAGAGATAATGCATCTAATTCCAATCTGTTGGCCATTTGATCAATGGGGAATCAATATTGTCGGCCCATTACCTACAGCCAGATCAAAAAACAGCTACGTCCTGGTCGCTATTGAATATTTCAGCAAATGGATCGAATGTGTGGCGCTCGCGCGAATTACGCAATTCCAAGTTATAATTTTTCTTTGGAAATACATAGTCTGCCGTTTCGGCATCCCAAGAGTGCTAATTTTCGACAATGGAACTCAATTTGCTGGAAAACAAGTTTTAGAATGGTGCTCCAAATTCGGGATACATCAAAATTTTACATCTATAGGTCATCCTCGAGTGAATGGACAGACAGAGGTTGTAAATCGGGAAATCATCAAATCCCTCGAAAAGAGGTTTGATGACGCCAAGGGAAAATGGTTGGATGAATTCCCCGGGGTCGTATGGGCAAATAGAACTACGGTAAAAGCATCTACTGGAGAAACACCTTTTAGCTTGATTTACGGGTCGGAAGCGGTTATTCCAGTCGAAGCACTTGTTCCCAGTCCGAGAATTGAATTATATGATGAGGAGAGAAACGACCAGTTAAGGAAAGACGACGTAGACTTAAGTGAGGCCCTAAGGGATAGGGCTAGTCTTCGTTTACAGGCGGCTAAGTCAAGCATGGAAAAAACCTATAATCAAAAAGTAAGAATACGATCGTTCATGGAGGGCGATCTGGTCCTTAAAAAGGTCAAAGTGTCCAAACACGTCGGAAAACTACAACAAAATTGGGAAGGTCCTTTTATGGTGACCGCGGTCGGCAAAAAATGATCCTATAAAATTGCTCAGTTAGATGGAACCCTACTACCTCGGACGTGGAATGCAGTAAACCTCAGACTGTACTATGGTCGTTGAAAGTTATGAAGAAAACTTAGGATAATAATTCGATTGTCTTATATTTAGATAGCATAGTTTGTTTATAGCTTATTTTCAATTTTATGGATTTCCTTGTTTCTTTCTTTTCTTGGACGTCGGGATTTATCTACAATAATACCAGAAAAGCTTTTGCTTAAGTTTCTCCATACATGATATTATGTCGGCACAATAAAGCTATTGTTGATCGACCTACTCCTAGAATCGATCTACAAGAGTTAAAACAAATAATTGGTATAAAGCCTAAGTAACCTTGATTGTTGAGTAAAACCGATTGGGTCGGTATAAACTCATCGATCTACTATCATTGATCTACAAAGGTTAAACCAATAATTGGTATAAAACCTAAGTAAAATCAAATGTTGAGTATAACTGATTGGGTCGGTATAAACTCATCGATCTACTATCATTGATCTACAAAGGTTAAATCAATAATTGGTATAAAACCTAAGTAAAATCAAATGTTGAGTAAAACCGATTGGATCGGTATAAACTCGTCGATCTCCTAAATCGAACTACAAAGGTTAAACCAATATTTGGTATAAAACCTAAGTAAAATCAAATATTGAGTAAAACCGATTGGGTCGGTATAAACTCGTCTATCTCCTAAATCGATCTACAACGGTTAAAACCTGATTTAGCTCTTTTTCGTTGGGATATTAATATAGAAAGTCGAGCTAAACAATAAATAAATCTGGTAGATGGTGAATGTATATTAATATTCAGATAAAATACAGTTTACAAAGTAGGTCTATTCGGGCGGTATTGGATGCCGTAAAACTAGCTAGATCAAATACAAAGGAAAGCGAGATAAAGCCTAATCCGAGCTCTAGGTCCGAGCTGGAGTGTTTCTTGGAAAACGTGTCCCCTTGATGTCATAAATGCGGTTGGTATTTATAGGAACAGTGATGAGCTAGGTAGACCCTCCGCAGGTGATTATATCTCGGCCAGCTGTCCAGGCCGGTGGTCGGGATCATGATAAATCCGAGGAGTTTAGTAGATCGGAAAGAGGAATCCCGAGCTATCAGTCTGACTTGGCTGGAGAGTTCTGGTTGGAGGATATCTTTCCTGGACGGGATCAAGGTCGATCTCGAGCAGAGGTATTTCCTAAAATGGCGTATACAAAATATCCCTCATCAATACTCCCCCACTTCTCGAGCGTAAGTAAAGCTGAAGCTCGGAGAAGTAAACAACATCGTAGCACAAAAATCGATATGCCTCATTAAAAACCTTACTCGGAAAAACCCAGTGGGACAAAATTCGAGATAGGGAAAAAGAGCGCATATTTTCTCTGGACGGGCCTTTGGAAAGGCAGGATGCTTTAATTCATTGGAGGTCGGAGTTCTCGATGTGTTTACTCTACCTCGAAGTCGTAGCAAAATCTGAGAAACGGAGAAATAAATAATGAAGATTAAGTCTTGAACGGTCTTGAGTCGGATATGCCTCGTTAAAAACCTTACTCGGAAAAACCCTGTGGGACAAAAACCGAGCAAAGGGAAAAAGAGTGCACATCTTCATAATACCGAGCTGAAAGACCAACTTCCAAAAACTTAGAGGACTGTAAGTGCCATTTTTAGAAAAGTTAATCTTCAATTTACTGAGTGGGAGCTTAACCGTCGCGGTTATTCGGGGTTTAATTTGCAATTTACCCTTTTAACCTTTATATATATGCGTTGACCTGAAGAGACGCCCACACCTTCTTAACTTTTACCGCAGATCGGAGTACTCGCGTCGATAGAAAGCATAACTCTTCGTCGACCATCGCAACAATCTCCTGAAATGTCTTCTGAGAAGCCAGAAACTCAAGACACTATTCCTCCGAGATCGGAATCCGATCTAGGGTCAATGGATGAATTCATTGATACTTTCAAAACCGCTGAAAATTCTCCCGACGAGGCGAATAAGACCATTGAACAAGTCGAGAGGGTGTTGGAGTCGGACGCTGGCGAGGGAACGCCTGGTCAAAAGATACCTGAACCCGAAGGTAACGCAGAGCAAAATACTGAGTCCAATGCCGAGCGCGAAGAAAATTCAGACTCCGATAGTGAAGGGGATGAGGTCGGGGCATTGGAAAAAAACGAAATAATGAAGTACCCCGTCGGTCATAAATGTATGGTGAGAATCCTCGATCTAGACTCCATTCCGAAGAAATCTACTACTACTGCTCCTGCTCGGGTTCAGAAAACTGAAAAACGGGTCGATGAGATAGCCTGTTCATATGATCCGATCAAGAGTGAAGCGGATCTCAATACTGAGATAGGGAAATATCTTCCCGAGGGATACTCGCTGGTCATCCCGACTTCCACTCAACGAGTAGATCAGCCGCCTGAGGGATGTCAAGCCTTCTACGCTAAGCAATTCGCTTACGGGCTGCGGATCCCTTTTGCACCCCTGGTCGATCAGGTTCTGGATGTATTCGCCCTTGCTCCTGCGCAGATCCTACCCAACTCCATAGGCTATTTGATAGCCTTCAGTGTACTGATGAAAGCCAAAGGCAAACGTGACAACTTCCAGAACTTTTGGCAGTTCTTTAAGATCAGCAACTCATCGGCCTCCAACGCGGGATTCGTGTACTTTTCACAAAGGCCAAACCAATCAATCTTATCCACAATCATTTCTAGTAACTCGATGGATTGGAAGAGGCAATTCTTCTTCGTCAGAGGACCCGACGAGCCGATTTTCGAGGGGAGCTCGGAGATGGGCCCTCACCAGTGGACGGGCCGACGTGACTGGGTGTGCGAAAAACGCGAATTCGTGGGCACACTTAAACAGGGCATTAGCGATAGGGCCGTTGCTGAGATGCATTCCGACCTATATCAGTCGGCATTTCTTATTTTGGAGCCCGTCATTCGGAAAGCAGGCCTTAGTTCAGCAACGTTCGATCACGCGGATGCCGTCGATCTCCGATCATTGAGTAAGTTCAAATTCTTAGTCTATCTTTTTTAGACTTATTGTCCCAAATTTCGAATTTTATTAGTATCATCTTATTTTTTAGGTGACATGGTCGGGTCTTATCGAGCTTCCATAGTCGGTAAAACCGTGGCTTCCACCTCAAAGAAAACGCCAGGTCAACCGAGGCGGCAAGTCAGAATTCCTCAAGTACCGGGTAATCGATCCACTGTTCCCCCACAAGGTAATCCTGCCCAAACTGCTCAAGACCAAACCGTCGAGGAGCCAGAGAATCCCGAACCGTTACGAATGGTCTTTCCAACAGACCAAGCTGGTCCTTCTACTTCGTCTGGATTGGGATACAGCTTGTTCACCATGAGAAAGATGAAGGGCTTGGAGATTAGTAACCGACGAACTTGGGAAGACCAGGAGGGAGCTCCCGAGGCAAAGAGAAGGGCAGGATTGTGGGGTCGACACCGAACACCCCTTACTCGCCGTCCGGGTCGAGAAAAACCTGACATGGTGGATTTTATCGAAAATCAGCTTAAAGGCCACCGAGCGTCGGGTTATCCTGGGGGAGGATCCATTCGGAGTGACCGCGGCCCCACTGGAGAAAACGAACACGACAAAGCGATAAAAATCTTCATGGCGGGAAGATTCGCAGAAGATCAGGAAGAACTTCTGTCTCACGACGATCTTGATATATTAGGTCGATTTGCGCGAGCGCATCATGAGGTAAAGAAACATTTGGAGTGATAACTCTTAGACGTTTATACAGAATATTAACTGTCCTCTTGTTTCTTGGCAGATCGGGGATTGCTTCCTCACAGAACTTAATCGCACCTCGCTGCTCGAAGACGAGTCCGATCGAGTCCACCTGGCCTATCAAAATTCCCTCTTTGAAGAAGCCAAACTTTGTCGAAAACTCGATGCGGTCCTGAAAGAACTGGAAGAGTCGAAGTTCAAGTATACCCCTGCGGTCGAGGAGGACTTAGTTAAGGTTGTCGGTGAGAAGAGTCTACTCGAGGACAGGGTGAAACAGCTCGAAGAAGAACTTGCGCAAACCAAGGCTGACTCAGAGTTGTCTTATCAACGCGGAAAAGAGGAGTCGCGCCTGAGCTCAATAAGGGAGTTTTTGGAGTCCCCTGCATTGGATGCCATAGCTCGAAAGAGGGTCGGCGAAATCCTTCAAACTACCTTTTTCAAAGGGGTTCAACAGTTGGCCGCAGCAAAGGTTATTCCCGACAAAATGACGGAGTATATAAAGTACATGGACATCATGAAGAATTCTCGTGGGGAAGACTATCGAACCGCGTCCTCGAGTTCTCAGAATTGGGAGATGTGTGAGTTCGCCCCTTTTGTAGAAGAGTTTGGGGTTCCTATGCCAAATCCTGATATGCTGGAAATAGCATCGTTTAGCTCGAGCTCGAGCGACGACGAAGAGAGCAACTCTACTGACGTTGATGTCGAGGGTAGTACTGAGAGCGAGGATAGCTCCGAGGATGAGGACGACGTGGAGTGATCAAATAGTTAGAAGTATTTTGTAATTGATAATAGGTTCCTCCTCTTATTGTATTGATATTCCTGATCATATAAAAATCCTCTTTTGCACTTGCAACGTGTCAGTTTCCGACGTAATAATTTTCTTCCAGTTTTGAACATAATTTAACCAGAACGATAGCATTCGCAAGTTTCTAGACGGCCTGACAAAGAAAATCGATGTCGAATCGATAGTCACAAAATTACTCCATATATAAAATAATAATCAATCGATCTCCATAATTCAGATCGGAAGAACTTTGGAATTCGTGACCGTTGGCCTCCTAAAGGCGACGTTTCTCTTCCTTATAAATACACGTGAGGTTCATAAGATTCGTACCATTTGAAATTCTAATTTCGTGCATCGGAGCTGTCAATTCGATCACATATTCCGACCTCTTCCTTTATTAAATATTTGATCATGGACGGATTGGTAGGCACCAAGCTCGATCCAACCAAGTTGATTAAGCCCAAGAGAGAAAAAACTCCTAAACCCAAAATCAAAGAGTCTAAGTACTCCGCGGAGGCATCAAAGATTTTGAAAGCTGATCGAGGCAAAAGCAAAGTCGATCCTAGCTTGAAAACAGGTCCGAAACAATCAGAGGCTCCCAAGGATGACCACGGAAAAACTGAGGTCGATCCTCCACTGAAATCCGCGCACACTAAGTTCGGGGAGGAGCCGGTTGTAGAGATTCCCGACTCCCCTTCTAAATCGAAGAACAGTCCTAGTAAGAAAAACACGTCCGGTGTTTCCGAGCAGGCTTCAAACAAAAGGCCTCATTCCGAGGATATGATTCCGACCTCGACCTTAATCCAAATGACCGGGGCAAATAAAGTACTAGGTGGGAGTACTTCGTCTATGGAGGCTGCTAAGGACGTTGTCACCGAGCCTCAAAATAAAAGGGTCAAAATAAATGACCCTTCTGCTGAGAAGGAGAAAGTCAAAATAAATGACCCTTCTGCTGAGAAGGAAAAACTCAAAATAAATGATCCTTCTGCTGAGAAGGAGAAGGTCGATATAAATCCCGAGGCTTTTCGCTCTGTCTCCGATGTCGGTTGTACACTTAGTGCAATTTTTGGGGAGGTAAAAGGTAATGCATCGGCTGGAGGCGTTGCCCCGAGCGGTTGGGACATTATTTTGAGTAGCATCCAGTTGGCCGAATAGGAGCGGTTGAAAGGAAAAAGCGCTCTGGAACTTGTTCAATCGAGCTCTGTCCTGCTCACTCAAGTTAGTTCAATATCTACCTTACAGCCCCATTTTTTTTTTTTTTTTTTTTTTAAAAAAATCCCAAAATATATATTTTTTTTTTTGTAAACCCCTGCAGGTCGGGCAGCACATTTTCAACCTCGGGCTGCAGGTTGAGCTCGAAACAGAGCAGCGTGCTGCAGCGGTTCGTGACTTGGAGAAACAGAGAATTGAGCTGGAAATATCTCGTGAAGAAGCTAGGGCTAACGAGCTGAAGTTGGCTTCCGAGGCAGAGAAAGCTGTGAAGCTGAGAGAAAGCCAAGTCCATGAGGAGTTGAGCAAAGAGCTGGACAAACTAAAGTCCATTCACGAGCAGGAGAAGAAAGATTCCGAGCTGCGGGAGCAAGAGGCATATAACAAGGGTTATGATGCAGGGTACGAGGCCCGCAGCGTCGAGCTCCGCAAGATCTTGTCCGAGAACAAGCTGATATAAAGATCCTTTCCTTTGTTTCTAATTTTATTCCTTTCTGCTTTATCAATGTTGCATTTTGATTATACCGTTTTTCGTTCGAGTTCAATAAAGAAAGCGGAGTATAACAATATATAAATCGAGCATGTGGAAACAGTATATTAATACAGGTGTTCGAATACAAATTACAAAGCGGGTCTACCCGAGCATTACTGGATGTCGTACTATCTAGGAAAGTAAATACAAAGAACAAACAACTGGTTCCTAATCCGAACGATAGGTCCGAGCAGAAGGAATATCTTGGAAGTCGTGTCCCCTTGATGCCATAAATGCGCCGCGTATTTATAGGAACAGTAATGAACTAGCTGGACCGTCTGTAGGAGAACGCTTCTCGGCCAGCTGTATAAAGCTGTGGGTCGGCCCCACAGTAATCACGAGGAGATGTGTAGGTCGGAGAGTAGAATCCCATACCACCGTTCTGGCTTGATCGGAATTATGTCCTTCTGGTCGGAGAGTACCATCTTGGTCGGGATCGAGGTCGACCTTGAGCAGGAGGTATTTCCTAAAGTTGCATATGCGAAATACCCCTCATCAATACTCCCCCACTTCTCGAGCGTAAGTGAAGCTGAAGCTCGGAGAAGTAAACACAGCATCACGGCGAAAGACTTTGATTTCTTGATGTTTCGGACATGCCTCGTTAAAAACCTAGTGCGGAAAAACCCAGTGGGACAAAATCCGAGCTAGGGAAAAAGAGCGCACATCTTCTTTGGAGCAATGGAAGGTATTGATATTTCGAACCATAGGAGGGCGGAGTTTTCGATCTGAGGGATTCACTTCGATGATTCACCAGGAACTGTAATATTTAAAGTTCGGAGAAACAGATAGTGGAGAACAGGCCTTGGACAGTCTTGAGTTGGATATGCCTCGTTAAAAACCTTACTCGGGAAAACCCTGTGGGATAAAAACCGAGCGAAGGGAAAAAGAGTGCATATTTTATCCTGCTGACTCGAAAATACTCATTTCTGAAGCTTGGAGGACCATAAATGCTATTAACAAAAGATAATCTTCAATTTTACTGAGTGGGAGCTTAACCGTCGCGGTTACTCGGGGTTGAATTTGCAATTTACCCTTTTAACCTTTATATATATGTTGACTTAGAAAAGACGAGTACGTCATTCATACTTAGTGCAGATCGGAGCAATCAGATCGATAAAAAGTACCCCTCTTTTATTGACCATCACAATAAGCATTTATCATCATGTCTACTTCCGAGAACCCAGAAATTCAAACTGATAATCCTACACGATCGGATTCCGAGCTAGGATCCACAGGAGAACTTATAAACGACTACAAAAATACTGAAAATTCTTCTGAAGAGACGAATAGGATCGTCAATCAAATAGAGAATGCCTTGGAGCCAAACACCGAAGAGGGAACATCTGGTCGACAAGGTTCCGACCACGACGGTGATGCGGAACCAAATGCTGAGGCCGACAGTGAGGAGGGTGGAGATGGAGAAAAAGCTGACTCCGACAATGATAATAGCTTGACTGTACCGTTTGATAAGCATGAGATAATGAGGTATCAAATCGGAGGCGGGTGCAGTGTGAGAATCCTCGACCTAGCCGGTGTTTCAAAAAAATCCAAAGCCACAGGTCGGGCTCAGAAGACCGAGAAACGGGTCGACGACATCTCAAGTGCGTATGATCCGAAAGAGCACGAGGCAAACCTCAAAGCTACGATAGGTAAATTCCTTCCCGAGGGTTACTCGCTAATCATCCCGACCCCTTCTCAAAGAGTGAATAAGCCCCCCGCAGGATGTCAAGCTTTCTATGCTCGGCAATTCGACTATGGGTTGCGTATTCCTTTTGCCCCCTTACTCGGGCAGGTCTTAGATGCATTCAGCCTGGCTCCCGCACAGATCCTTCCCAATTCGATTGGGTACTTGATAGCTTTTAGCGTCTTGGTGAAGGCCAAGAACCAAGCCGCTAATTTCCGACGCTTTTGGCAATTCTTCAAGATCAGTACTTCCTCCGCCTCGAACGTTGGGTTTGTGTATTTCTCCCAGCGTTCGAATCATTCGGTCTTATCGACCATCACTTCTAGCAATTCTCTCGATTGGAAGAAATAATTCTTCTTTATCAAAGGACCTGAAGTACCGGCTTCCGAGGGAAGTTCGGAGATGGTTCCACACAAATGGCCGGGTGAGCGAGAGTGGGTGTACGGAAAACGAGAACTGTTAGGTCCGCTCCAGAAGGTCATTCCTGACGATGTTGTCAAAGAGATGTGTTCGGATTTGTACCAGTCGGCTTTCCTTATTCTGGAACCCGTACTTCGAAAAGCTGGACTCAGCCGAGCTACCTTTCCACTAGCAGTTGCTGATGACCCTCGAACATTGAGTAAGGATAATAGTCTTTCCCGAGTGACTTTGATAGTAAGCTTTTCAGCGGATTTCATTACTTAACATTTCATTTCTTTATTTCTTCAGAAACAATGGTGGAGCAATACCGAGCTAAATTAGTCGGTAAAACTGTAGCATCTACCTCGAGGAAAACGCCCGGTCAACCGAGGAGGCAAACTAGACCGGAGCCCAGAACTGCTGTCCCTCCTCGGGGAAGCTCGGCTCGGACTGACCAGATCGGAAACGAGGAGGAGCCCGAGAATGCTGAGCCGATCCGAATGGTACCACCTCCTCACCAAGTTGGTCCTTCTTCCTCTTCTGGCTTAGGATACAGCCTGTTTACCATGAAGAAACTCAGAGGAACGGAGATCTCCCATCGGCGAGCTCGGGAAGATCTCGAGGGACCCCCCGAGGCAAAGAGGAGGACCGCATTGTGGGGTCGACATCGAACACCCCTCTCTTCCAGATCCGGTCGAAGTAGGCCTGATATGCTGGACTTCATCGAAGATCAACTTAGAGGTTCCCGAGCAGCGGGTTATCCCGAGAGGGGATCAATTCGAAGTGATCGCACCCCGAACGGCGAGAATGAGCATGATAAGGCGATCAAGATTTTCATGGCGGGGAGATTTGCCGAGGACCAGGAGGAGCTTCTCGGTCAATGCGACCTTGACGTACTAGGCCAATTCTCCAAAGCATATCATACGGTAGATCACTTTACATTCGTTGCGGCTGTTTAAGTCTCGGAATAAAATACTAATTACCCTGTTCTTGCAGATCGGGGACTGCTTTCTCACTGAGGTGAACCGTACCTCCATGTTAGAAGAGGAGTCTGATCGTGTTCATATCGCTTATAGGGACTTACTCAAGGAAGAGTCCCAACTACGCAAACAATTTACCTCCGTCCAAGCAGAATTGGAGTCGATGAAAGCCAAGTATACCCCGGCCGTCGAGGAAGACTTGGTGAAAGTTGTGGAAGAGAAGAGCTTGCTCGAGGAGAAAGTCAGGAAACTTGAAGAGGAGCTCGAGCAAACTAAGGCAGATTCCGAGTTGTCTTACCAGCGGGGCAAAGAAGAGTCTCGCCTAAGCTCGATAAGAGAATTTTTAGAGTCCCCCGCGTTGGATGTCATAGCTAGAAGGAGGGTCGGAGAAATCCTTCAAACTACCTTTTTCAAAGGGGTTCAACAGTTGGCCGCAGCAAAGGTTATTCCTGACAAAATGACGGAGTATATAAATCACATGGACATCATGAAAAATTCTCGCGGGGAAGACTATCGAACCACTCCCTCGAGCTCGGCCAACTGGGAAAAACACGAGTTCGCTCCGTTTGTGAAAGAGTTTGGAGTTCCAATGCCTAATCCCGACTTGATGGATTTGGATACATCCAGCTCGAGCTCGAGTTCAGATGGCTCCGATGAGGAAGATAACCAAGATAGTTCCGGAGATGATCAAGATTCTTCTGATGATGGGGATGATCGAGAAGCCTCTGGAGATAATGACGTCGACATCGAGGATGGCTCCGAGAGTGAGGGCAAAGAGGTGCAGTCAAAACCTTAGATTTCTTGTAATAGGTTGTAGGACTCTTTATTATATGCATTGTAAATATTTTGATCATCTATAAATTCTGCCTTTTCCGTTTAGGTTCTCTGAGTCCGCTCATCGATAATTTATTATACTGCTCAACTAGACAAAAGTCTTTGTGAGGCATAAGGTTCATAAAAAGAACGTCGATATCGAGCATTTTCGTGCGCGTGAATCACTTAGTAGGCATAGTATCAAAACAATCGACCTTTTTAAATAGGCACGGAAATCTTGAAATTCGCGACTGTTGGGCTCCCAAAAAGGCAACGTTCCTTTCTCTTATAAATAGACGGTAGTTTCAGATTTTTGTCACTGAAATTATAATTCACTCTTCTTCGGAGCTACTCGGTCGATAAATAAATCGAGCTCTCTTCTCCATTAGAAATATACAGATCATGGAAGGCCTGGTGAACTCCAAATTTGATCCCAAACTATTGTTGAAGGTCAAAAAGGAGAAGGGTCCCAAGTCCAAAATTAGAGAATCTAAATCCTCTTCGGACGTAGGAAAAACCTCTAAGAGCGACCGCGGGAAGCGCAAGATCGATTCTCCTTCGAATGTAGTCAACGAGCAAACTAAAATCCCTAAAGGTGATCTTGGCAAAGCTGAGACCAAGTCTTTGCTCAACCCGTCACCCGTTCGGATCGAGGACAAAGCCGTTATACCAATTTCGGACTCTCCTTCTAGGTCTAAGGGCAGCTCGGTGGTGAACAAGCAAAGCTCTGAGTCTGCTTTGATCAAAAATCCGGTCGTTGATGATCTGACTCCAACCTCAATTCTGATTCAGATGACGGGGGCAAACCAGACCTTGGCTGGTAACGTCTCGGCTCTGGAGGCAAATAAGGACACTGTGGTCGAGCCTCCCAATAAGAAGGTCAAAATAAATGACCCTCCCGTCGATCAGAAGAAAACTCCCTCGTCGGGTGGGAATCCAGAGCCCCAAAACACTGTCCCCAACGTTGCTCGGACGCTTAGCGCCTTTTTTGAAGAGGTGAAAAGTAAGGCCATGGCCGAGCCAGAAGGGAAAAATGCGAATGAAACGGCGCGATCGAGCACGGATCTGCTTTTTCAAGTAAGTGTCCTCTCTCTCCCCCTTCTTTTTTTTTTTTTTTACTAAATAACTTTTTGTACATTTAAGGTCGGACAACAGTTATTTACCCTCGGGCTACAAGTCGAGCAAGAAGCCGAACAGCGTGCGAAGGTTATCCTCGAGCTGGAGGAAAAGAAGGTTGCATTATCAAGGTCCCTTGAAGAAGCCAGAGCCATCGAGCTGAAATTGGCCTCCGAGACGGAGAAAGCTGTGAAGGAGAAAGAGAGCCAGGTTCACGAGGAGTTGAGCAAGGAGTTGGACAGGCTGAAGTCACTCGTCGAGCAGGAGAAGAAAAGCGCCGAGCAGCGGGAGAAAGAGGCCTATCAAAAAGGTTACGAGGCCGAGTATGAGGCCCGCAATGTTGAAGTCCGCAAGCTTCTGTTCGAGAAAAGTGTTTAGAGATTTCTCCTGTTTACTGCTCGATTAAATGTTGTACTTTTAAATTTTTCCTTTTGGAATAATAAACTTTTTCTTCCTTCTAATCGATGATGTTTTGTGTCTGGTGAAGTGGTTCACTGTATAAACAATTTATACTCGAGTTAAGAGTAACCATTCGAACGGTATTAGTGTAGAAACAATTTATACTCGAGTTAAGAGTGAACATTCAAGTTGCAGTTTCAGTGTTAAAACAATTTATACTCGAGTTAAGAGTGATCGAAATTCCGAGCATAAGGTAAAAATGGAAAGTTTCTGCACTGCATATTTGACCAAGTCATAGTATTCCCCTTTTTTCAGCTGAGTTTCAAAGAAAGTCTGTCCAAACAGTACCTTAATCTCGGGAAGTGGAACGGTCATCCGTGATAAATGCCTTAATCTGAGCCGTTGGTTTCGATGAATACTGACCGTTGATCAAATCTTCCTTTTAGTATAAATATGGCATTTGCTCAGTTGAAAATCTTTACCCTTTGCTGTCAATAATGTTTTATCCGAGGACGAAGCTCGGATCTTTTCTTCTCCCTGTACAAGTCTTCGAAATTCGGCTTCGAACCTATTTTCGACCTCATCATAAAAATACAGTTTCCTTTGGTATGAGTGGAATTGGAAAAGAGGGGATCCTCGGATATCGGGGGGTCTCCGATCCCTGAAAACGGGATCTCCCCTTGAAATACCAACAAGTGACTGACCCTTGCTTGGGTATTTTGGCCAGGGTTAGCATTGCTGGTTTCAAGGGGTATTCCCGAGGGCGGAAAGCTGGTCAGAAAATTAAAAGGAAGTTTGACCTCAAGTACTTTCTTTGAGGTTATCTTGTTTCACCAATTTCTTCCTTTCTTCCCTGAAGAATGGTAACTTTGGGTCAAGCTTCCCGATCGTAAAAAGATGACCGGCCGGCTTGGGTTGCAATTACGGATCTTTAAAATGAGGAATTGCAACCTTGGACGCCAACTCGGGGAAGTGATCGAGCTCGGCTGGTAGCAAGAATGCTGGGGACTGTATGGAGATCAGAAAATATAATCTGCGATCCATATTATCTAATTTCAAAACCAGATATCATCAGACGATAAACATATACAGCTCGATCACTTTGTCACAAATTGTGGTGCAATCATCGGATGCTCGGCGATATTCCTGGTCAACAACACTGAAAGATGCTCGAAGACTCGAAGACCATAGAATAGGGTACTGTAGTTGTATTAGGACTTCATTTGTACATTCAACAACTTTGTAATCTGTTCGATGAATGTCAATAAAGTAACATTTGCCTTTAATTGGTCTTTTGTATCTTGCTCGAAAATAATAATAAGAACCTATTGTTTCAAACCATATAGTTGCAACTTTACCTTTCCCTTCCATCGTCTTATTGTAAGTCTTCTGCTCGTAAAAGCCAATTCGATGATGAATTTATAAGAATATTTATCGATCGATAAACTGTCATCGGAAATAATATCTGAAAGTTGAGAAGTTCCCTTTAAGAATAATTGAACTTAGGAAATAATGATCCCAACTTTAGTAATTCCCCAGAATAAGAAACTCTTGAAAAGTGTTCGGGTTTTCGAGCAGAACTGCATCACCATAATATTTTGAGCATCGGTTGGAGTTGGATAGTCACGTTGAATTTCTATCGAGGAAAGGTCATAACAATTGCTTTCACCCTCGGCCGATTTAGATTTTCGAACATATTTTTATCGAGGGAAGGTCATAACAATAGCTTTCACCTTCGGCCGATTTAGATATTCGAACATATTTTATCGAGGGAGGGTCATAGCAAAAGCTTGCACCCTCGGCCGATTTTGATTTTTGAACATCTTTTTATCGAGGGAGGGTCATAGCAATAGCTTTCACCCTCGGCCGATTTTGATTTTCGAACAGATTTTATCGAGGGAGGGTCGTAGCAAAAGCTTTCACCCTCGGCCGATTTAGATATTCGAACATATTTTATCGAGGGAGGGTCGTAGCAAAAGCTTTCACCCTCGGCCGATTTTCATTTTTTGAATATGTTTTATCGAGGGAGGGTCGTAGCAAAAGCTTTCACCCTCGGCCGATAATATTAGCCTTTCTTCGTGATGGTACTCGGAATACAATTAGAACTTGAACCGAAGATTTCATTGAATGTCCTTACACTTTTGAGGAAAGTAAAGTTTGAGAAAACTGTAAATTACAGGAAAATTAAGATGATTGCAATTATCAACTACCGACCGTAGTATTTCCTTAGATTTACTGCGTTCCAGGCTCTTGGCAAGACTTCACCGTTGAGGTGAGCAATTTTATAGGACCCTTTCTTCCCGACCTCCTGCACGACATAAGGGCCGTCCCAGTTTGGCTGAAGCTTTCCGACATGCTTAGATACTTCCACCTTTTTGAGAACCAAATCCCCGACCTTGAATGTTCTTATTCTGACTTTCTTGTCATAAGCTCTTTCCATGCTGGACTTGGTGGCTTGGATCTTTATGCACGCTCGGTCGCGTTTACCATCTGCTTGATCGACATCCATCTCTCTCAGCGACTGATTCTGATCGGGGTCATAAGATTCGACCCTTGGTGATGGAACTAATGTTTCGACCGGGATTACCGCTTCCGAACCATATACCAAAGAAAAAGGAGTTTCTCCTGTAGCAGATTTTATGGAGGTCATGTTCGCCCAAATTACTCCAAGAAGCTCGTCCAACCATCTGCCTTTTGCTTCGGCCAAACGTTTTTCCAGTGATCGAACAATTTCCCTGTTGGTGACCTCGGTCTGCCCGTTCGCCTGGGGATGCCCGACTGAAGTGAAATTCTGCTGGATCCCAAACTTTTCGCACCACTCCAAAATTTGTTTTCCCGCAAACTGAGTTCCGTTGTCGGAGATGAGGACCCTCGGAATTCCGAACCTGCACACAATATGTTTCCGCAGAAAATTTATCACCTGGAACTGAGTGATTTTTGTTAAGGCAATGCATTCGATCCATTTACTGAAGTATTCCACAGCAACCAGGACATAGTTTTTTCTCGATCTAGCAGTTGGGAAAGGTCCCACTATATCGATTCCCCATTTGTCGAAGGGCCAGCAGATCGGAATTGGATGTAGCTGCTTGGCGGGCTGATGAATTAGATTTGAATAGATTTGGCAATGATGGCATTTCTTGACATAATTGATAGAATCCGAAATCATAGTAGGCCAATAATATCCAGTCCTGGAGCATTTCAAGGCTAAGGCTCGTTCAAAACGTACATTGGAGCTCGATATTTAATCCTTCGGGCTTCATTTGTATCTTCCGGCAAAGTACCGTCAGTTAGATAAGCTTTCAAAGGCTCCATCCAAGAAGACTCTCGAACATCTACCTCCATTATCTCCGAATTTGGGGTTACGTTCAAATCTATTGCCGGAGAGTTGGACCTCAACCAAGTTATCATTCTTTCCTTCCGTCCATCCATCGATCCCGTAAATTTTGAAAGCAAATCCGCCCAACAGTTTTCCTCTCGAGGGATAGCTTGTATATCAAACCTTTCAAACTTTGCCGCCAGATCCTTCACCCTTTTCAAATATTTTACCATGTTAAATTCTTTCGCGTCATAAACTCCCTTCACTTGTCTATGTACGAGCTCGGAGTCGGTCAACACTGTGAGGGACTTTATGCTCGCTTTAATCGCCATTTCTAAACCTGCAATCAAAGCCTCGTACTCCGCTTCATTGTTCGTGACTACGAAATCTAGAGTGATCGCATAACTGAGGTCCTCTCCCTCGGGACCTTGGAAATGAATTCCGGCCCCACCTCCTTCTCTGGTCGACGACCCATCAACATGCATCAACCAAATTTTCTCCTGAACGTCTACGACGAGGTTTACTTCTGTAACTAATCGATCTCCCGAGCCCGCTCCGGTCGACTCTGCAATAAAATCTGCCAGAACTTGAGCTTTGATGGCTGTTCGGGGTTGGTACTCGATTTCGAACTGTCCCAGTTCCACTGCCCATTTAATCAACCTGCCGGATGTCTCTGGTTTCGACAGAACTTGCCTTAGAGGCTGATTAGTCAGGACAATAATTTTGTAAGTTTGGAAATAAGGTCGCAGTCTCCGTGCGGCAATAACTAGAGCAAGTGCGAACTTCTCAATCTCCATGTAATTCTTCTCCGCCCCTTGAAGCAACTTACTCAGATAATATACCGGTTTATGCTCGGAATCCTGAATTCTCACCAAAACAGAACTTATTGCCGCATTCGAAACTGCTATGTATAAATACAAGGGCTCCCCCTCGACCGGTTTTGCCAACATCGGAGGGGAAACCAAATATCTTTTAAGCTCTTCGAAAGCTTTACTGCACTCCTCATTCCATTCGAAGCCTTTCGATTTCCTCAACAACTTGAAGAAAGGCAAACTCTTGTCTGCTGATCGGGATATAAACCTATTCAAGGATATTATTTTTCCGATCAGACTCTGCACTTCAGACAACTTGGTTGGCGGTTGTAGCTCAGCTATAGCTCGGATCTTTTCTGGGTTTGCCTCAATGCCTCGTTCGTGCACAAGATAACCGAGGAATTTACCCGACCTTACCCCGAAAGTGCACTTAGCCGGATTTAGTTTCATTCTGTATTTCCTTAGGATGGCGAAACATCTGTCAAGGTGCTTTATATGATCCTCCTCGGTCATGCTCTTCACTAGCATATCATCAACATAAACTTCCATGATCTCACCAATAAGATCTTTGAACATCATATTCACAAGCCTTTGATAAGTTGCTCCTGCATTCCTTAGCCCGAACGGCATTACAATGAAGCAGTACACTCCTCGTTCGGTAATAAAGGCTGTTTTATCCTGATCTCTCTCATTCATAAATATTTGATAAAACCCTTGGAAAGCATCCATCATACTAAAGAAAATGAATCCCGCAGTCGAGTCGACCAACATATCGATACGAGGTAAAGGATAGGGGTCCCTTGGGCACAATTTGTTTAGGTCGGTAAAATCGTTACACATTCTCCATTTGTTGTCGACCTTCTCTCCCTTGGACACCAACACTACATTGCAAAGCCATTCGGTGAAAGTTATTTCCCGAATCTGTTTCGCGGCCAATAATCTATCCACCTCAGCATTGATGATTTTGTCTTTTTCTCGACCGTGATTCCTCTTCTTTTGTCTGACTGGCTTTGCTTTAGGATCGATATTTAAAGAATGAGTGATCACCCTTGGGTCGATTCCGACGATATCGTCAGAACTCCAAGCAAAGACATCAGCGTTGTCTCTAAGGAATTCGATCAACATGGTCTCCATCCCTTGACTTAGCTCGGTTCCAATTCTGGTGAACTTCTCAGGAGAGCCAGGGATTAACGTTACTGGTTTATGATTTGGTGGTTGTACGCTCATATCGATCTCTTTTCCTTTTTTACTCTGCAACTTTTCACAAACTGGCAACGGGAGGTCGGATACTGAGAATACCTTTTCCTCTTCTAATTTTCTTTTCGAGGGCAATACTGGCTCAAACTGCTTCTTCATGTTTAAAGATGTGTTATAACATTCCCACGCCATGCATTGGTCGTTCCTCATCTCTCCGACCCCTGCCAAAGTGGGAAACTTGACCATCTGGTGGTAAGTCGACACGACCGCTTTGAATACGTTTAAAGCCGGTCTTCCCAAAATTGCATTGTAAGCGAACGGGGTACTCACGACCAAGAACTTAACCATCTTCGTAACATCTTTAGGTTTTTTACCCATAGTAGTACTCAAGAGTATGGTTCCGAGAGGAACAATTTCCGATCCACCGAACCCAATGAGCGGAGTGGATACCCGTTCCAGTCGCGGGTGTTGTAGATTCATTCTGTCGAGCGCCTCAGAAGAGATTATGTTTGCCGAACTGCCATTATCGATTAATACCCTCCTAACTTCGAAGTTAGCAATTTTCAGGGTCAAGACCATCGAAAAATCAGGGTCATCTTCATTAGTATCCCAAGTCACATCACTTGGTCTGTCAGCCTCGGAAAAACTAATGACTTGATTAATCGAGGGCGCTGGTCTTAAGGACATGACTTCTTTCTTAGTCGAGACACCAGTCTTTATCGACCTAGCAGTCCTTTTCCTCGCATTCCTGCTATCTCCCCCAGCTGGCCCACCAGATATCATATTGATCACCCGATTCGTCTGGTCCTCTGCTTGGTGTTGATCCTCACGGTGTTGTTCGGAGGACCTCCTAGGACTTCTGGATCGATAACGGCTATTATGGTTCTCCTTTCTGACATATTCCTTCAACTTTCCTTGAGCAATCAGTTTCTCGATTTCTTGTTTTAACTGAAAACAATCCTCGGTGCTATGCCCCGAGCTCTGTGGTATCTGCAATACTTATCGTGATTCATAGTCCCTGGCCTAGGTTGAGTGATACGCCGAGCTCCAGGGACCAAATTTCTCTCCTCGAGGACTGTTAGAATCTCGTCCCTTGAGGTATTCAGTCTGGTAAAGTTTCTTTTTTCATGCTCCGTCCTCGGAGCCCTATCAGGAGATGCAGGTCGACCGTAGACATTAGATCTGTGGGTCGGAGCCTGAGGTTTATAGACCTTAAGTCTCTGCCAAACCGAGCCTCTTTGCTGCGCGTTTGACCCTCCGTAGTCGCTTGGTTTAGGGATAGGGGCCCGATTAGGTTTCTTCACGATCGGGGGCCTAGGATTCTGTGCGTTCTTTAACTTATTCATTTCCTCCTGGATCATGTATTTCTCAGCTATTTCCATAATCCGCTCGAAAGACTTCGGTTGCTTTCGGCAGAGAGCATTCCCGAACTGGCTATTACGGGTTAGCTCGAACATCAACGATGATAGAAATTCAATCTGTGGGGTATCAACTTTCAGAAGTTCAATACTGAATCTTGCCAGCCACTGCCTCAGTGTTTCTCCTTCCATTTGTTTCACTGTTCCTAAATGATTAGCAGGTAACCTTTGTTTCCTTTGACTAGCAAACTGATGTTTCAATTTATCGCACAACTCATCGAAAGAGAAGATTGAGTTCGGAGGCAGTTTTCCGAACCAATCCAAAGCAATTCCCTCGAACGTGGTGACCATGATTTTGCAGCAAAAATCCTCCGAATGTCCATACAAGTTCAACACATTTATGAAACTGTTTATATGCTCCCCTGGGTCAGAGGTTCCATTATATCTTGGCAATCTGGTAGGGACTGTCTCCGTCCCTCGAGCCTCCTTAATTTCTTGGCAGAAAGGCGAGCATCGCATAATATTTGTACTCAATTCCCTATTTCGCCCCTCAAGGAAAACGGCCCCATACTCTTTGGCCTCAACTCCTCGAGCCCTGACATCTGCGGGTCGGGTTTCCTTTACTAACATCTCCTTCTCTAACTCCTTAGCAACCCTTTCTTGAACAATCTTTTCCAAGTCAGCCTCAGTCACCTTTCTGTAAGCTGGCTTTCTAGACCTCTCCACAGCTTTGGGTTGACTTTCCCCGACCACCGAATCCTCTAAATTTTGTACGTTCCTAGAAGGTTGCCCTGATCGGACAACGGTTCTAGCTCGCGGTGGGTTGGGTCTAATATCAGATGGTTCGCCCAAAGCTAATCGACGAACACTTCCTTCCCTTGGCCTATTGGAAATCGGACCCCGAGCGGTAGGTTGATCGACCGGGGGCTGCTGACCTGGCAGAGTTTCACGATCTGCTCTCTCCGTGTTCAAGAATTCTCTACACATGGTTCTGATAATGGAACGCAAATCTGCCACTGTCGTATGAATAGGCATATCATTCGGCGGGTCGAGCGGTGGCACCTCAGATTGGTGGGCCGCTCGGGATTGGTTACTTGGTTCATTGTTTACTGAGCGCTGCGCTCCAACAGCTTGCGAAGGCTCTCCTCGATTGTACGTGTACCTCCTAGTAGTAGGCATATTTCGATCTAATACCCGAGTAGGCCCCTCGGTGGGCGCCAATTGATTATGCTGTATTTCGTTCGTACTAAATAAGGAAAGTCGAGCAAAACAATAAGTGTATAGAGTACGTAAATCTTATATATCACAATCGAATATTGAGTTCAGGTTACAAGATGGGTCTACTCGAGCATTACAGGATGTCGTACAACTAGGAAAGTAGATACAAGGAATAAACAAGCTAGTTCCTAATCCGAACAGTAAGTCCGAGCTTAGGGCCTCTCTTGGAAGTTGTGCCGTCCCCCTCATGTCATAAATGCGCGGCGTATTTATAGGAACAGTAATGAGCTAGCTGGACCGTTCGTAGGAGAATACTTCTCGGCCAGCTGTAAAAAGCTGTGGGTCGGCCCCACAGTAATCCCGAGGAGATGAGTGGATCGGAGAGTAGACCCCGTACTATCAATCTGGCTTGATCGGGAAACTAGGTACTTCTGGTCGAGAATATCATTCCTGGTCGGGGAAGAGGTCGATCTCGAGCATAGGTACTTCCTAAAACGGCGTATGCGAAATACCCCTCATCAATTGATTTAACTCCTTTAAATTAAATATTTCCTTTTATGACTGTCACTGTCCAACTATATTGTGTGTGACCCTCTAGGTTCACCATCAATTGGCAGCAGGCCCACGACTTCCATTATTTAATTAATTAGCAATTAATTGCTCCCATCAATTAAACACTTTTAATTGACCACTCCAGAATTAATCTCCCTTTAATTCAGGAGTACCCACACCTCATGGTCGATGTCTAGCCACAAGCCCATGAGGCCCAACTTTCGGTGAATTGATCTTTGTGATCTTCACCTCTTATAATTTCCATGTACATACGGTCCTTCTAGCGACTAATTTCCCGATTGAGACCTAGGGTGTGTGAATTGATCGGCACCTTTAATTATCTCAATTCTGTACTTTCTAAATCTGGATAATAATTACAGTGTGACTGCTAAATTTGGAAACCCCTTTCCAAATCCGTCACCGACCACGGCCGTGGGTTTCTCGGAATCTATTATCTAAGAACGTACAGGAAATTCTCTCATCTTATCAGGATGAGTCGATAGATCCTTTCTTAGTACTAACCATTCGCGTACACGATCATACGTACCCAAAGTAGTCGCACAATGATCAGGCTTCGTGACCGACTCCTAAATCAAAGTATGTATTCTCGTGTATCGAATTCGCCCTAATACCTCAAGTCTAAGGACTAAATCGTACACTATTATAAGCCTTGAGAAACATCCCATTACCGATATGCTTAACGCACTTCCACGATGGGTTTCTCTGTTCGGGTCGTTCGATGTGTTCGATCCCCTATCGAACAACCTAGTCATATGCACTACCATCAAATGCCTTTTTCATGAAACTCTACAAATTCACTCCATGTGAATCATGCATTATCATACAAGTCTTAGCGATTGTTGGTCCCAAGTGGTCAGATAAGGTCTAGAGGGGGGGGGGGGGGGTGAATAGACCTCTTAAAACTTTCAAAAATTTCTCTAACTTTTCTTATCAGCAGAGTAAGCTGATCAAGAACGCGTAAGACTACTTCGCGGATTGCGCACTTAGCTTAATCAGTTTAGTTGACCACTAGTATGATGTAACTTATCTGATTCAAATATTATCAGAGTTTGAAATACTTGTTGGCAGCGGATTTGTCAAGTGTTTTTCAACAAGTTGTTTTCTTCCTTCAAAGATTTTATCCCCAATTTTTCAACTCCTTTTAAAATCTTTTGTTAAGTTCGTATGTTTGAAGTTCTTTGAAAATATGCAAGTTAAAATGCAGTAAACAAACACACAGAATTTTTATAGTTGTTATATGGATTGAAATCCTTTAGTCCACTCTTCCAAGTCACTTAGATCTTGGGTTATACTATAAACACACAGTTTACAATATACAATGCTTGCACAATTCAACAAATGAAAGGCCACAAGTTCACAGCAGGAAATCACAAAGAAAACCTATTCTCTGAAGCTAGATCATTCACTTAGATGGATCTACACTCCTCACAACTTTTTCTTTTACAGAAATCACACAGATTTATATTTGGCTTTGTTTTCTCAACTCGGCTGTTGTCAACAAATGACTAAGTTGATGGTGATCTGTATTTGAGTTTGAGACTTAGAAGATTTTGCTTGCTTCGATTTTTCTCTCAGTTGTTGTGTATGTCTTCTAACTCTTCAATTCAGATCTATTTATACTTGAGGTTTGAAAATATGCCCGTTGAGAGATCGACAGGTGTTCAAATTCCTCAAGTACTGGTCCCTGTTTTCAGAACGGCTTCTGCAACTATGCACTGTATACTCTGCTGTACTTTCTGTCAGTCGCATTAAATGCACTCTGCTGATGCGAGGTTTTTCTTCAATCATTTGTCTTTAATACCCTTCCCTTACAACATTTATTACTTCAGGTGCATTTATTACCGTTGCAATAACTTCCTGATCACTTCCACTCTGCTGATCGAATACACTCGTCTGATGAACACTCTGCTGATCCAAATCGAACTCATCTGATTTGAGTCTGCTGAAAATCCACCAGTCTGATTCCGAATACAGGAACAGATCAATAGTCTTCTGGACCATAAATTTGACCCGTCTGATTTTGAAAGGATAGTGCCCTGCAAGCCAATATATTTAGCTTGTATAAGGACTATCGTAAGCTTTTTCTAGTATAAATGAATTAATACGCTCGTTTGTTTTATAGTATGTAAATTAAACAATGGCATACTTCATCTCACGCAAATCACTTAAGCGATTGGATGAAATCCTTAGATCACAATAGACTATGGGACGATTCACTTCAGTATGAGTGCAATCATGAAACAGTCTCTAAGGTCGTGATCTTAAAACACGTTCCAAGTCATAGATTCTGACCGAGACAGGGTATCGAAGGAATCGCAAAGACTTGTACAAATATGCATGATTCACATGGAGTGAATTTGTAGCGTTTCATGAGCAAGGCATTTGATGCTAGTGCATATGAGTAGGTGGTTTGATAGGTGATCGAACGTATCGAACGACCCGAACAGAGAAACCCATTGTGGAAGTGCATGACGCACATCGGCGATGGGATGTTTCTCAAGACTTGTAATAGTCCTTTGACTTGAGGTGCTAGGGCGAATTCGGTGCACGTGAGTACGTACTTGATTTATGAGCCGATCACTTAGCCTGATCATTGTGCGACTACTTTGGGTATGTAGGATCGTGTACGCGAATGGTTAGCACTAATATGGGATCTACCGACTCAACGTAGTGTGTTGAGAGAATTTCCTATACGTTCTTAGATAATAGATTCCGAGAAACCTATGGCCATAGTTGGTGACGGATTTGGAAAGGGGTTTCCAAATTTAGCAGTCACACTGGAATCATTATCCGGAATTAGAAAGTATAGTTATCGAGATAATTAGAGGCGCCGATCAATTCACACACCCTAGGTCTCGATCGGGAAATTAAGTCGATAGAAGGACCGTATGTACATGGTACTTATAAGAGGTGAGGTTCACTGAAATCAATTCACCTGAAGTTAGGCCTCATGGGCTTGTGGCTAGACATTGACCATGAGGTGTGGGTACTCATGAATTAATAAGAAGATTAATTCTTGAGTGGTTAATTGAAGGTGTTCAATTAATCGGAGCAATTTATAAGCTCGTAAACTAAATCACGAAAGTCGTGGGCCCGCGGCCAATTAATGGTGAACCTAGAGGGTCACACATAACACAATTGGACTGCAACAAATCATATAAGGAAAGCTTGATTTAAATAGTTAAATCAAAATTGGAGAATTAAAGTGTTAATTCTTAAAGGAGAAAAATATTAATTAGAAGTAGTCTAATTAATTAATGGAGAAGAATTAATTAATTAATTGGATCAATTAATTAAATGGGCTTAATTAATTAAAAGATGGTCTAGGTCCATTAGGAAACAAATAAAGGCCATAAGTAAATGGGTTTTAAGTTTCCTAATAGGATTAGAACACATCTAGGTCAAGACTCCTTATCTATATAAGGAGCTCAAGACCTCAAAAACCAAAAAAAAAAAAAAAAAAAAAACTAAGTAGTAGCCGCCCCCCTCTCTCCAAGATCTTAAAATCACCCCCCCCCCCTTCCCTCTTACAGAGATGTTCGGCCGAACCCTATGAAATTGCACAGGGTTCATGCGATTTATGTCTTCTTCTTCCTGTCTGATATCTTTTGGATCTTAGTTCTGAGCCTATGGATTCAAAGGAGTTGCTACAATCCCGTTGGTGTGGACACCGCTAGAGGCACAACACATGGGGTGCTTCTCCGAACTAAAAGTCCTGCAGATCTGAAAGAAGACCGGAGAAAAACCACCACCGTTCCTGTGGTGAGGTAAAAATCGATAAACCCCCTATTGTTGGTTTATTTGTGTAAAAATCATTTTCGTACGACTAGATGAATAAAGATCTTGATTGGGTTATTTTAAAATTTTAAAATTCCACTGCTTTTAACGTCCTGACGTTACCAATAATCCAACAGTGTGGTGAGGTAAAAATCGATAAACCCCCTATTTTTGGTTTGTTTGTGTAAAAATCGTTTCCGTATGACTAGATGAATAAAGATCTTGATTGGGTTATTTTAAAATTTTAAAATTCCGCTGCTTTTAACGTTCTGACGTTACCAATAATCCAACAGTGGTATCAGAGCCTAATTCATTACTCTCATACGAAAAGGTCTGAATATAATTTGATTGCTTTAATTGTATTGCATGTTATATTCGTGTTATTGATTCTTACTTGTTATGGGTAGATATGATTTTGGTTAAAATTGAATAAAAATGTTTTGGGCCGATTTTGTAATTTACGAAAATTGAAGGGCTAATATGCGATTAGCGATTTTTCGAAATCTGGACTGAAATTGAAATTTTTGAACTGTGTGTTTTCTGGACTCAATTGTAATTTTCTGGAAATTTTTTAAATTTTGGGCTGTTTTGCAATTGCCGAAAGTTTTGGGGCTGTTTTGTAAATACCGAAAACTGCAGGGGCTGAATTGCAGATTCGAATTTTCTCTGGAGATAAAATTTTTATTTTCGGTCCTCTGCCCAGTTTTAATTTTGGGGTTGAATTGTAATTTCCAAAACTTCAGGGGTCAAATCGCAATTTCCAAAAGTTGGAGGGCCGAATTGCAATTTTCAAAAGTTGAAAATTTTTATTCTGTTTTTATGCATAAAATGGTTTTGTTTATCCGAATATAGATTACCTTTAATTAGTAGAGACTAAAGTAAGAATCTAGAGAAATATTTTAAAGGCGTTTAAAATAATTGATGTAAGATAGGAAACTAGTAAATGTGTTTGCTTGTTTCCTTGCTACGTGAATTGTTTACGTGGTTTTCGATCGAGCTGAGCCTTGACCTTAGATGTGATTGGTTTATTTTGCTTTGGATTTTTTTGTTGGGCCTGCGAGCCTTTATTTGGGCCTTTTTGTGCCAATGTAATAGATTAGGGCTTTACATCAAATAGTTTAGGATGGAGGCCCATTACATGCAAGAAGGAAGCCCAGTGGAGAATGAAGGCCAAGTATACTTGGTTATTAATGTAATAGTCTAGGCCCATTAAGAACCCATTAGATAGACCAATTGGGCCAACATTATTGGCTCAATGATGGCCTAAGCATAGGTAGCTCCCGATCGACAACATATTGTGTTAGAAATGCATGCTAGGTTTATTTATTTATGTCTTATTTATTTATTGGTTCTATTATTTGGCTTGTATGGTGATGTGCGCTAGAATATTAGAACGTAAATAAGATAATTCATAATTTAAGCGGTGAGATCTCGAGAGAGTTTGCTTAAACTTTCAAACCAACAAATCCCCTCTTGAATTAAATATTAATCATATTGGGTTAAAATAAAATGAAATATTTATATAAATCCAAGCCTTCCATCAATAAGGACTAGCGTATGTTGTCTACTTATCGATTAAGGTGATCCAGAGTCTGGCACCTGAGGCGAAGAAAGGGACAATACGTGAAATCTCTCGATTCTTGTTTATTAAATAAACTCGACAAGGGTGAGGACTGGTCGTGACATGTATAATCGACCGATAACCAGTTACGGGGATTTCATGACCGGGCCTGTTGCTCATCGAGATTGATGGGTTTGACTTATCGAGTGGTACCACTCATGATGTAGCACTGCTAGATGAGTGTGAAAATCGAGGCAAAATAACTTGAAGGTTGTGTAGGGACACAATTGGCAATATGTATGCCTACCTGGGGAATTAGTTGTATAGCCACGAGTCGTGGGTACAATTAATGTCCGCTGGGACGTCAAGACCTACTAGGAAATAGGATTTCCCGAACAATTGAAGGGGTAATTGTTTCGATAAAATAGTGGGAGAACTTTTATGATAGAAAGTCCAACCTTCGTAGATTATAAGTAGTACTCGTTAACTAGTCCTCTATATCTTTATCTTCTCTTTAAAATAGATATTGAGATATCTATAATTATCCATTTTACTATTTATCCTCGACTAATAAAATAACTGGATCAAAATATCGACTGGCTTAGAAACTTGAGGATTGTCCTCAATTCCGAAAGTCAGAATTATGTTCTTAACAACTAGCCTAGGCCTGATGCACTTCCGAAATGAGTCTCAAAAGGAGGAACGAATCACCTATAGGGTATGGAAGTCTTAATGATCGTTTCCTCAAATAAGCATCAAGATTGAACCAGCTACAGAAGCGACATAGGAGTATGTCTGAAGCTTCTAAAACAAACCTCCACCTTAAAAGCTTGTTTTGAGGAGCAGTTTCAAATCATTTGATTCGAGACCACTAAGGAGTTGTTTTTAAAACTCGAGAATAAGTGAAGGAGCTGATGGCAAGGATCACTGTCCTTGTTTTATCAATCTGGTTGAAAACTGGATCGATTAAACGTAGGCCTGCAAGTGATCTTAACATTGACCTCCACCTAAATTCTTCTCCTGCTCACTCAAACGATTCGTGAAATACTCTGAAATTATTAGATAAGCTGATCACATTTCATGAATTAACCAAACTATTGGGAAAAGGCAATTAGGAAGAACCTGTTATGATCGTTCCCACTTCAAGGACTGCAAAGTCAAAGAAGGGTAAAAAGAAGAAGAAATTGTTCTCTTCTAAAAGTGACCATAAAGGTAATCGAAAGAACTCAAGTAGCCTTAAAGTCGAATTATCCCACTGCACCTAAGAAAGGCACTGATAGGTTTAATTGATTAGAATGTCTAATTAATTAAGCAAAGTTTCAATTAAAGAGTTAATTGAAAAGGAAACGAATCAATAAAAGAGTTAACTGAAAGGAAGTAAATTTATTGAATTGAAAAGGTGAATTCAATTCGATTGAATTAAATAGTTAGTTCAAATTTATACTAAGATAATAATCCACATATATGGGACGCAAAGTTAGGTCACATTTCCATAGGAAGGATTCAAAAGCTAGTGTCATCGATGCTTCTTGAAATACAGAGCTTAGATGAACTATCAACTTGCTAATCCCGTCTGAAGGAAAAGATGACAAAGCTACCGTTTGCTGGGCATCCGGTGCGTACCAAAATAACTTTGGATTTGATCCATGAAAAAGAATGTGGACCACTAAACGTTAGTGTGAGAGGAGAGTACTCAAACCTCGTGACTTTTACATCAGACTTTAGTCGTTAGTGATATATGTATCTTATGAAATACAAATCCGAAAAACCTTTGAAAAGTTCAAAGAATTTCGAAACGAAGTAGAGAATCAACAAAGGCATAGTATTACGGCCACTCGATCTAATCGAGATGGCAAATACATAAGCCAAGAATTCCTCAATTATCTTACTGAGAATGGGATTCTCATACAACAAACTCCTAAGACGCCTCAACCTATTGGAGTGCCTGAGAGAAGGAATCGACTCTTACTGTTGAGTATGGGGATCTCCTACCTTAGTTAGGAACAAGAAAGGAGATAAATTGGATAGTAGATCCAATTTGTATAAATTTGTGGGGTATCCAAAGAAATCCATTGGATACCTGTTCTACAATCCTCAAAACAAACGGTGTTTGTTTCAAGGAATGTCCATTTCTTAGAGCATGACTTCCTCATGAATAGAAATGGTACCCTTGTAGAACTTGATGAGGTTCAAGAAGTGAACCCATCACCACAAACAGTGGGAGCAAATCCAGAAACTGCTGAACCGTCTAGTACACCAGTACTTCGTAGATCTGATCAAGTTCGTAAGGAACTTGAAAGATAGGTTTCACCATATACGAAGAAGCTACATTGGATGTAGAAGCGCATGCATGGTGAGAGGCCGTGCAATCAGAAATGGATTTCATGCATTCCAACAAGGTATGGACCTTGGTCGATCCACCTAAGGGATTTATCCCTATAAGTTGTGAATGGATCTTCAAGCTAGGAATGAATGGAGAGGTGTTGACCTATAAGACTTGCCTATTGGCTAAATGTTATTCACAAAGACCTGAAACAGACTTTGATGAAACCTTTCCTCCAGTAGCAATGTCTGAATCCATTCAGATTCACATTTGTTATGATGAGACAGTCAAGGCATTTGGCTTCATCAAAAACAAATCTGAACCTTGTGTGTACAAGAGGTTTAGTGGGAGCTCTATGGAGTTCACTATTTTATATGTCGATAACATTATGCTTATCGGAAATGATATCGGAATGTTAGCACAGACGAAAGCATGGTTATCCATGCAATTCTCCATGAAAGATTTAAGAGAGACATCTTGAGTATTGGGATACATATCCATAGAGATAGATGGAAGAAGATGTTGGGAACCTCTCAATCTAAGTACATAGAAATAATACTAAAAAGATTCAGTATGGAAGAATTCAATAGAGGATTGCTTCCAATGAGACACTGTATCTCTTTTTCCAAATCGATGTGCCCTACATCGAATGAGGATAAAAGAAGAATGTCTCAAATAACTTATGTTTCAAAAAAAGGTAGCATATTGAACATGCTCTAAGTGTCACGAGCAGTTACTAGTCAAACTCCAGTGAAAAGCACTGGACCACCGTCAAAGATATCCTTAAGCTCTTGAGAAAGACTAAGGATTTGTTCTTGGACCACGGTGGTAGTGGGGAATTGAAACTCGAAGGATTTATTGATTCGAGTTTCCAGTCTAATGTGTATTAATATAGATCCAATGGGGTAGCAGTAAATGGAAAGGTTCCAAGCAAAGCACCGTTACCTTCTTAACCACTGAAGCAAGATATATCGCAGCATCAGATGCAACGAAATAAAGTGTATGGATGAAAAACTGCATCCAATAGTTTGATGTAGTGCCTAGCATTGCGAAGCTCATGGTTATCTTTTGTGATAACAATGGAGCTATTGCTTAAGCAAAGGAATCGAGATCTCACCTGAAATCTAAACACATTGATAGAAAAAGTACCATTTGATTGGAGAGATCATTGTTAGAGTAGACGTACATAATGGATCACGTCGACGAGGGAGACAATATAGCGGATCCACTAACAAAGCCTTTTTTCACAAAAAGAGTTCGAAGAACATCTTTTAGAAGATGGGTCCTAGAAGCGTTTGTGATTGGCTTTAGGGCAAGTGGGAGATTGAAAGGATAATGCCCTGCAAGCCAATATATTTAGCTTGTATAAGGACTATCATAAGCTTTCTCTAGTATAAATGAATCAATACGCTCATTTCTTTATAGTATGTAAATCAAACAATGGCCATCTTCATCTCTCGCGAATCACTTAAGCGATTGGATGAAATCCTTAGATCACAATAGACTTTGGGACGATTCAATTCAGTATGAGTGCAATCATGAAACAGTCTCAAGGTCATGATCTTAAAACAAGTTCCAAGTCATAGATTCCGACCGAGACGGGGTATCGAAGGAATCGCAAAGACTTGTACAAATATGCATGATTCACATGGAGTGAATTTATAGTGTTTCATGAGCAAGGCATTTGATGCTAGTGCATATGAGTAGGTGGTTCGATAGGGGATCGGACGCATCGAACGACCCGAACAGAGGAACCCATTGTGGAAGCGCATAACGCACATCGGCGATGGGATGTTTCTCAAGACTTATAATAGTGTACGATTTAGTCCTTTGACTTGAGGTGCTAGGGCGAATTCGGTGCACGTGAGTATGTACTTTGATTTAGGAACCGATCACTTAGCCTGATCATTGTGCGACTACTTTGTGTACGTAGGATCGTGTACGCGAATGATTAGCACTAATATGGGATCTACCGACTCAACGTAGTGTGTTGAGAGAATTTCCTATACATTCTTAGATAATAGATTCCGAGAAACCTATGGCCATAGTTGGTGACGGATTTGGAAAGGAGTTTCCAAATTTAGCAATCACACTGGAATCCTTATTCGGAATTAGAAAGTATAGTTATCGAGATAATTAGAGGTGCCGATCAATTCACACACCCTAGGTCTCGATCGGGAAATTAAGTCGATAGAAGGACCGTATGTACATGGTACTTATAAGAGGTGAGGTTCACTGAGATCAATTCACCTGAAGTTGGGCCTCATGGGCATGTGGCTAGACATCGACCATGAGATGTGGGTACTCATGAAAGTCGTGGGCCCGCGGCCAATTGATGGTGAACCTAGAGGGTCACACACAATACAATTGGACTGCAACAAATCATATAATGAAAGTTTGATTTAAAGAGTTAAATCAAAATTGGAGATTTAAAGTGTTAATTCTTAAAGGAGAAAAATATTAATTATAAGTATTCTAATTAATTAATGGAGAAGAATTAATTAATTAATTGGATTAATTAATTAAATAGGCTGAATTAATTAAACGAGTTTAATTAATTAAAAGATTGTCTTGGTCCATTAGGAAACAAATAAAGGCCATAAGTAAATGGGCTTTAAGTTTCCTAGTAGGATTAGAACACATCTAGGTCAAAACTCCTTATCTATATAAGGAGCTCAAGACCTCAAAAACCAAAAAAAAAAAAAAGACTTAAGTAGTAACCGCCCCTCTCTCTCCATGATCTGAAAATCGCCCCCCCCCCCCTTCCCTCTTACAGAGATGGTCGGCCGAACCCTGTGAAATTGCATAGGGTTCATGGGATTTCTGTCTTCTTCTTCCTGTCTGATATCTTTTGGATCTTAGTTCTGAGCCTATGGATTCAAAGGAGTTGCTACAATCCAGTTGGTGTGGACACCGCTAGAGGCACAACACATGGGGTGCTTCTCCGAACCAAAAGTCCTGCAGATCTGAAAGAAGACCGGAGAAAATCAACCACCATTCCTGTGGTGAGGTAAAAATCGATAAACCCCCTATTGTTGGTTTATTTGTGTAAAAGTCCTTTTCGTATGACTAGATGAATAAAGATCTTGATTGGGTTATTTTAAAATTTTAAAATTCCGCTGCTTTTAACGTTCTGACGTTACCAATAACCCAACCGATTTGGCTTGTCTCCCTTGTTCAAATAATTATAGAGGTTTGAGCTAATCTTCCAATATTTAGCTGATGATGTTTTGGAAATCATCAAAACCTCCCTTCACTTCTAAGTCTTCATCTTTATCCAACAATTTCCCCCTTTTTGACGATGACAAAACTTCAGCTAAGTACCTGTACCTAAACTAAAGTTAAGTCCTCAAAAATAATATTTATGAGATAGAAATAATATGTTGGAAACTTGAACTTTTATAGATTTGATCCTTGAAGTTACAGTGCAAGTTTACAAAGATGGACTTAAAATAAAAATTACAATAAAGTAAGCTGATACAATAATTTTCAACTAAGTGACCTAGTCTAGAAAGTCTAGTCTAGTCTTCAGCTTCTTCATCTTCTTCCTCTTCTTCTTCTTCTCCTTCTTCTTCAACTTCATCTTCCTCATCTTCTCCACTAAAAAACACATCAGCAGGAGTCAGATTTCTATTGGCAGCTTCAACTCTTCTTCTGATCTCCTCCATCTTGCTTGTTTTCCTAAATGGATCGAGCTGTTCTTCAGTAGTGTCCTTGGAAGCAGCAATCTCTTTGTCAGATTTTGCAACGTCCTTGGGCTCTTATTCAGCAGCTTCTTCATCATCTTCAGCTTTCTCTTCAAGTACTTCATATGCTGGTCTACTTATCTCTTCTTCAGCAGGCTTTTCAGCAGCAGATCCTTGCTCAGTTACTTACACAGTTGCAGTGGCAACACTCTTCTTTTTAGCTGATCCCTCTTCCCCCTTTTTGTCATCATCAGCAGGGTTGAGTTGATCAGGAGAAATGTTGACAGCAGCACACAGTTTCCTGATGTTTTGATCCACCACTTGGAGTTGAGAAGATTGATGTTGTTGAGTAGCTTTCATTGCACCATCTTGGTCATTCATGTAATCAACATTCAGCTGAAGTGTTGATATTTCACTATGAACTTTATCAACAGCAGCAGAGAAATCTTGCATCATACTTTCAGTCTTCAATATCTCAGCATCAGATATGTCTCTTAATGATTTCACCACCCTTGACCAATCTGACTTATTTCTCTCAAGAGCAGCATGCAAGTGATTGACATCTGCCTTTACATCTTCAATGTTCTGATTCATGCTCAGGATCCTTCGAGTCAGTTGCAATGAATTATCAGCTGGGAGAGGAAAGTTGTCAATGGCATCCTGCACTATCTTGGCAGTAGCCTCCTCTAATTGCTTTAGCATCAGCCTGTTTCTCTCTTCCATTTCCTTCATAGCGTTTTCAATTAAGTGCTGCATTGACTACATGAGTGAGGAATGGATATCAGTAGTAGGAATGGTTGAGGGTGATGCAGTAGCAGCTTCTTGGTGAACAGGTGTGTCATGAAGAACTTGAGCTTCTTCAGCCTTCCACTCAAGTGCCAAAGTGCTCTTCTCTACAACTTCAGCAGACAGTGGCTTGGATGGATCAATATTGATCTCCACAACATGCTTGTCTTTCTTTGGTTCTTTATCAGCTGGCTCATCAGGTATGTGGATGATATTAACACCATCAATAGACACGATAGTCCTCTGACGAATCAAGAGAGCTGGTACAAACTTGGATGTAGACTGTTGGACACTCAGCTGTTCTTGAAACGTACTGATCTCTGAGCCAAATGCAATTTGCTGTAAACTTGGCAGACTGGGCAGATCACTGGTTGTTCCTTGTCCATAACGTGACTTCTGCACCCATTTCTCCATAGTTGTATAGAAAGCAATCTTGACTGCTTTATCAACATGGTCATCAGATGGACCAGGCTTAGGCAATGAGTCCTTGATAGCAGTCGCCTCTGGATTGACAATGGCTTTTGCAAAACCATGCAATCTATCATGTACGAAGTCTGAATCCAAATATTTTGCAACGGAGTTTGTTTGCAGCCAACTAAGAACCTATCGTTCTTCTTCAGCAAACTCTCTCCAGGCTTGGATTTCAGCTTCAGACTTATTCAATGTGCAATATATCCATCTGTTATATCTTATCTTCTCTGGGAGGAAAACAATTCTTGTTTGAAGCAGCTGATCAAAACTTTCAAGTTCAGCTTCAAACTTGGCGAAGGCAGCAGTGTCACCCTTGACAATGTCAAGTGCTCTTCTGACTTCAAATTTCTTTTTCTTTACAGGCTTGGCTCTTGGCAGCACAAATTTCCCTTCCATGGGTTTTCCAATTACTATGCCACCTGACCTTCTAGGTCCATGGGCATCCTTTTTGCTTATTTCCAGGGCCTCAGCCAAATCTTCTGCTTCTTTAGCAGCAATCTCTGCATCAGTCATCTTCTTTGTTTGAGCATCAATTTTGCTCAGCTCAATGGCCTTCTGGACTTCTGCATCGTCTCTTTTCCTCTGTTCCGCCTCTTCTCTCTTCTTTTTGTGATAGGTAGAGACCTTGGCTTTTCCAGTTCTTTTCCTTCTTTGAGCTCTGGTTTCAGTGACTGGTGCGACAACAGTAGGTTCCGGGGCAGCAGTTGCAATTGGTTTAACAACAATAGGATCAATGATCATTACTTCTGGCTCCTCTTGAGGTATGCTCACCTCAGCTGTTGGTGCAGTAGTCTGATTAGTCTGAGCAGCAGACTCTTGCTCACTTCCAACAGGCCTCTCTGCTGATGAAGGACTTTTCCTTACTAAGTCAGTCAATGTAATGGGTGAATCGATCTGAGTTAGCCTCTTTCTAACAGTTGCCTTTGTGTGAACAACTCTTGTAGTGGCAGTGTCTTTGAGAGCACTCCTTGTTCTTCTTGCTATATTTTCCAAAGGCAGCTCAGCAAATGGGGTTCTTTCAGGAGAGTCAAGAGGCATTTCCTCTATCTCCCTAGCTGTTTGATTTATGATAACATCGGTAGCTTCTTGTTCCTTAGCTTTTACTTCTGTTCTGGCTTGAACAGCTGGCTGGGCTGTTTGAACAGAAGCCTTAGGTGCAGTTACCTTACTCCTCTTCATTCTTTCAGCAGCAGGCTTCTTAGGCTTAGCAACAGCCTTCCTCTTAGGTTGCTCTTTCTTTTTCTCAGGAGTTACATCAGCATTCTTTGATCATACAGCTTCGTAAACCTTCAACTCATTTGCATTATGAATGACCTTCCCATGGGTCATTGAACAGCCAAGACTTGCGAACAGATGGCTGAGGAAAATCCTGTGGTGAGTATGACCACGCTCCTTGTGATCAGCCAAGTTGTACCACACGAATGCAGCCCAGTTCACCTTCAGTCCGTAGTAGACTGCAATCATGGAGTGGAATCTTTTCATAGGCACGCTGTCCAGTGAAAAAGTGCAGTTTTCTACCACTTTGGCAAAGATATCCGCCATTCTTTGAAACTGTTGGTCCCAAGTGGTCAGATGAGGTCTAGAGGGAGGGGGGGGGGGGGGGGTGTGATTAGACCTATAAAAAATTTAACTTAAAATCTTCTAACTTTTTTTCTGAGCAGACTAAGCTGATTAAGATTCGTAAGTAGACTAAGCTGATCTCGCACAAGGCTTTGAAAAGTAGAGTTGGCCACTCTTCTGATTCTACTTAGCTGATTTTGAGAAAATCAGAGTTTTAAATAACTTACTTGCAGCAGATTTATTAAGTGTTTTTCACAAGTAGTTTTCTTTAACTTAAAAGATTTTATCCCCAGTTTTTGCAAACTCCTTTTTAAAATCATTAATAGTTAACTTAAGTGTTTGAAAACTTTTGAAAAATATGCAAGCAAAAATGCAAACTTAAACACATGCAATTTTTATAGTGGTTATATGGATGTAAATCATTTGGTCCACTCTTCCAAGTCACTTAGATCTTGGGTTATACTATAAACACACAGTTTACAATATACAATGCTTGCGCCAAACAACAAATGAAATGGCCACAAGTGCGCAATAGGAAATCACAAAGAAAACCTATCCTCTGAAGTAATATAACTCACTAAGATGGATATCTACTTCTCACAACACTTCTCTTATAAAATCACTCAAATTTATGTGTATATCTTTGATCTTCAACTTCGGCTTTCGTTAACAGATGACTAGGCTGATGAGTGTTCTGTTCTTGAGATTTTGAGACTTATATAAATTTTGCTTCGAAATTTCTCTCAACTGTGTTGCTTCGGATTTTTTCTAACTCTTGAACTTTGAACTATTTATACTTGAGATTTTTTATTACCGTTGCAATAACTTCTGATCACTTCCACTCTGCTGATCGAATCCACTCATCTGATGAACACTCTGCTGATCCAAATCGAACTCATCTGATTTGAGTCTACTGAAAATCCACCAGTCTGATTCCGAATACAGCAACAGATCAGTAGTTTTCTGGACCATAAATTTGACCCTTCTGATTTGTCTTCATCCTTGGTCAAATAATTAAAGAAGTTTGAACTAAGCTTCCAATACTTAGCTGATGACTTTTGGAAATCATCAAAACCTCCCTTCACTTCTCAGTCTTCATCTTCATCCAATAGAAACTCATCTTTCAACTAGGTTTTCTTGATGTTTCCAGAGAGGACTTTATTCTCCTTAGCAATTAAATTCCAGAAATCTGTCTCAAACGGCTCAGTCAAGGTAGAGATTTCAGTAGTACCTTCAAGAGTCAGACGATACTTTTAATTCAACAGCTTGGGGGTTATGCAGATGTCGAATCCCCCAATTTTCGCCTTAATCTCCATTTTTCTGTGGTCGGGCTTAGCAGCAGATCCATAGAACTCCATTACTTGATCTTTGAACACCATAGTTTCATGGGCCTCCATGAAATCTACAAGCGTTGCAGCCTTGAATTTCGCCAGAATTTCCTTCATAAGTTGAGTGCCAGTTGCGTGATAAGTTTGGTAGTTCAGAAATCTACCCTCAGCGTTTGCTTCTTTGGTACCCATAGTATTTCCTGAAATAGATATGAGAAAACGAGAGTAGATTTGTAGAAAACTGGAAGCAAATATTCTCTCTAAGTGCTTGAATATTTGAGGGTGCGTAAAAGCTAAGTAAGCTGATCAGATCTATTTTTATAAAGGTTGGGTGATTTCGGTTTCCGTGAATCACGCCATCCGTTAGATCAGTTACTTGTCAGATATGATCGGGTGAACAAGATACGCGGAATTCAAATTTCAAAATGATCAGCGGACTGGGCGGGAATGCGAACCATCCCTAGTCTCTACTTATAAAAGCGTGTTTTAAATAAAGCGTTTTTAGTACACCCTTTTATAAAGTATCAGAACAGTAAATAAAACCGAATACTTAACTGTTAGACGACTGAACTGTCAGCTGATATCACTAGTGAAAGCTAATAACTAGTGATCTTCCTTTGCTGTTTGTCAATCCAGCAAAAAATTAAATAATCTTCAGGTCTTCAAGAATTAAGAACAAATCTTCTGATAAAATAACTTCAACTAACTGTCATTGAAGATTTCATCTTTAAAACAGGAGTACCGCTAGTCTTACACGTTCCCCCTGAATTCAAGAATCTATCAGTCAGCTAGTCTGTTGAGAGTCAGTCTTCTTGAAGAATAATACTTGCTGTCATAAGATTAGTCAGCTTATGAACACGGTCTTCTGATAGGTTCCCCCTCAGCTTATGAATCCAATTTTAACAAGCCTAGTTCCACCCTTAGAGTAGAAAATCTTGCATCACTCAATGGTTTGGTGAAAATGTCAACGATCTGATTATCTGTATGAACATACTCAATAATAACATTTCCTTTTTCAACATGATCTCTTAAGAAGTGATGTTTGATCTCAATATGCTTAGTCCTGGAATGACTAATAGTATTCTGAGTAAGTGAGATTGCACTTGTATTATCACAGTAGATAGGGATTCCACTGATCTTGAGATTATAACCTTCTAGCTGATGTTTCAACCAAAGTATATGTGCACAACATGCTCCAATAGCTACGTATTCAGCTTCAGCAGTATATGGATACTGAAGTCTGTTTCTTACTCATCCATGAGATCAAACGACTGCCTAGAAATTGACATGTACCTGTAGTACTCTTCTTATCAATTTTGCAGCCAGCAAGGTCAGAATCTGAATATCCAATAATTTCAAATCCTGATTCCCTTGGGTACCACAATCCCAATTCTTGAGTTCCTTTGAGATACCTTAATATCCTTTTGGCAGCTAAGAGATGAGATTCCTTAGGATTTGATTGAAATCTCAAACAAATCCCAACAGAGTACATAATGTCTGGTCTGCTAGCATTTAGATATAACAGTGACCCTATTATGCCTCTATATTTGGTGATGTCCACTGATTTGCCATCTTCATCTTTATCCAGACGAAGACCAGTAGACATTGGAACACTAACAGATGAGCTAGTTTCCATACCAAATTTCTTGAACAGATCTTTTGTGTACTTTGCTTGATTTATAAATATACTGTCAGGCAACTGTTTCACTTGTAATCCAAGAAAGTAATTTAGTTCTCCCATCATGCTCATTTCAAACTTGTTCTGCATCAGCTTAGAGAACTTTTCACACATCTGTTTGTTAGTTAAACCAAAAATAATGTCGTCCACATATATTTGAACTAACAATATATGATTTTCCCATAAATAGTAAACAAGGTATTGTCTACTTTACCTTTGCGAAATCCTTTGATTAAAAGAAAATCAGATAAAGTATCATACCATGCTCTTGGTGCTTGCTTAAGTCCATAGAGAGCTTTCTTCAGACGATATACTTTGTCTCCTTGTTGATAGACTTCAAAACCCGGAGGTTTTTCAACATAAACTTCTTCTTGTAATTCTCCATTGAGAAAAGCAGACTTCACATCCATTTGATAGACAGTGAAGTTCTTGTTAGCAGCATAGGCTAAGAATAATCTGATTGCTTCAAGCCTTGCAACTGGTGCGAATGTCTCATCAAAATCAATGCCTTCTTCTTGGCAGTAACCTTTGGTAACTAGTCTTGCTTTATTTCTGGTAACAATACCATCTTCATTCATTTTGTTCCTGAATACTCACTTAGTGCCAATGACTCTAGGTACCAAGTACCAAACCTCATTCCTTTCAAATTCATTTAACTCTTCTTGCATTGCTTCAATCCAGTGAGAATCACTAAGAGCTTCATCAATTAATTTGGGCTCAATTTGTGAAAGAAAACTTACAAACATTGTTTCATTTGTAGTTGACCTTCTAGTTCTCACTCTATCCAATGGATCACCAATCACTAGTTCAGGTGGGTGATCTCTGAGCCATCTGAGATCAGGTTCCAAATCTGGATGTTGTCCTCTTTATTGATCTTGCAACACTACTATTGGAGTCTCAGTAGTAGTCTGTTGAACAGGCTCTGGTCTGTCAGCTATTTGCAACTCCTCTGTTAGACAATCAACAGACTGATTTTGAACCGCACTTGAGTTATCAGCTTGGTTTAGATCAGGTAGTCAGATGGGTACATACTCTTGTTTTCTTTCCACATTCAATTTCTGAAAATCAGTAGATATATCTGGATTAGTACTTTGATTCTTTTCAGAAGATTGATTTGGCTCATCAAATACCATATGAATTGATTCTTCTACAAGTAAAGTCTTTTTGTTAAAAACTCTATAGGCTTTACTAACAGTAGAGTAACCTACAAAAACAGCTTCATCAGCCTTCTCTGCAAAGGCAGTAAGGTGATTTTTCCCATTATTCAAAACAAAACATTTACAACCAAATATCCTAAGATAATGAATATTGGGTTTTCTGTTGTTCCACAGTTCATAAGGTGTTTTATTTTGACTTTTGTTGATCATGCATCTGTTCTGGGTATAGCAGGCTGTATTTGTGGCTTCTGCCCAGAATCTTTGAGGCAGTTTAGCTTCAGCTATCATTGTCATGGTAGCTTCTTTTAGAGTTCTGTTTCTACTTTCAGCAACTCCATTTTGTTGAGGGGTTCTGGCAGCAGAGTACTCATGGTTGATTCCTCTGGAGTTACAATACTCTTCAACGGTAGAGTTTGTAAATTCAGTGCCCCTGTCTGATCTGATCTTCAATATTCTTAAACTCTTTTCATTCTGGATCAGTTCCATCAGATTGGTAAGATGTTCATTGGTTTCACTTTTCTTTTTCATAAATATCACCCAAGTGAATCTTGAATAATCATCCACAACAGCTAGGCAGTATTTCTTCCACCATTGCTGATAGGATCAATAGGGCCAAACAAATCCATGTGAAGTAGCTCCAAAATTCTGGTTGAAGACTGGTGCTTCTTGCTTTTGAAAGATGATTTCACTTCTTTACCCTTCTGACATGTGTCACATAGCTTGTCTTTGCTCATGACTGTCTTTGGAATTCCTTCTACTAGATCATTCTTGATTAATCTGTTGATGGTCTTGAAATTCACTTGATTCATTCTTTTGTGCCATAGCCAACTGATTTCGCTTGTTGTAGAGGCCACCAAACAAACACTAGAATTCTTGTCCAAAGAATTCCAGTCGACTATATTGATATTCCCTTGTCTTCTTCCAGATAATATCACCTTCTTGGTTCCAACTTGCTCTACATAGCACATACCTGATGAGAAGATAACAGAAAATCCTTCGTCACAAAATTGACTTATGCTCAACAGATTGTACTTCAGGCCTTTAACATAAGAGACGTCAGATATCTCGATGTTTCCATTGATTAGCTTTCCAACCGCAAAAATCTTGCCTTCTTTGCTGTCTCCAAAAGTTACTCTTGGACCATCTACGGTAGCAGCATCTGTCAGTTCATGTATGTCACCACACGTGCCTCGAACATCCACTGTCCAAGTACCATTTCTTCTCTACTTTACTCCTACTCCTAATCCTAACCTACAAAACAAAAAAAAATTGTTTTAGGTACCCTTTATTGAGAGGGTCCTAGCGGATTAGTATCACCTTTGACAACCCAAGATTTGGAAACCTTAGGCTTCTCAGGTTCAGTAGAGTTTGGTGGTGATTTCTTCACTCTTGAATCATCATAATTTTCAGTATGCATCTGTTCATGATAATTATTATGATGAGAGTAATGCTCATAAGCAGGGAACGGTGCATGATAAGCAAGATATGCATGCTTCGGATGATGAGCAGGATAAGCAGCATAGTAAGGTGGATAATGAGGTGCAGCATAATATGATGAATAAGCAGGTTGCACATAATAAGACTCATTTCCATACCAACCATCATTATTATAATTTCTTTGCTTCTTTGGTTTACTCTTTACTTGCTCTTTAACAGACGACTTAGTTTTACTAGTCTGATTGGTTTTATTCTTATCAGCAGACTTCTTAGGACTACTCTGCTATTTAGTTTTATCAGTCTGTTTTTCTGTTTTAGCAGATTTCTTCTCCTTTTTCTCTATTTCAAGTGAAGCAGATTTGGCAGTCTGAACATACAAGATAACATTGTTGTTATCAGCAGATATAAATTTCTCAGTTCGGTTCAGTTCTAAATTCTCTTTTACTAAAGGTCTTCTCTGTTCAATAGATGTATTAACTGATGCAACAGACGACTTATCATGAGTAGATATGATCTTTTCTAATTCCATGATTTTTCCTTTGTAAACTTCACATTCTGCTTTCAGAGATTCACACTCATTTGAAAGCTTTTTATACTCAGCTGATTCTTGTGGTTTTTCACCATTAAGTTTCAGTGAGAATTTTTCTTTTTCAGCACAGTCATCTCTTCCTTAAGCTTTGTAAATTCATTTACAACATTTGTATTGTTTTTCATCATTTGCTCAAATGAACTAAATAGTTCATTTTCATATTCAGTGAGAGTTACCTCATTGTCAGAATCCTCTGATTGTTTGGCCATGAAACAGAGCAGTGAGGGTGTCTCTTTTTCAGCAGAGTCATCATCTGATGTCCCCGATTCTGAATTAGATGAGTAGATGACTGCTATCTTTTCAGCTTCAGCCAACAATACTTTGCTCTTCTGATGTCTCCTCTCTTTTCTAGCTTTCTTTTCCTCCTCGGTATACTTCTCGGTTTTAGGATATGGGCAGTCCTTAATGAAGTGTCCCAATTTCCTGCAATTGTAGCACATTAGTTTGGATTTAAAGTCATCCTTACTATTATATGAAGTAGAGGTAGGGTTAGAAGTAGAAGCATTGTTATATTTGTTCTTCATTTTTCTTTTATAAAACCTTTTGAACCCATTTAACAACAACGCAACATCGCCAGCAGTGTACTCCTTTTTGTTGAGCAGCGTGGTCTCATCAGATGAGTCCACTTCTCTTATTTTTTCGGCTGATCTCCTTGATCTTTCTGCAGCAACTAGGGCAGCAGTGGGGCTTGAAGTTGAGGTCTCTTCTATTCCCATTCTTGGAAGTTTATACTCGTACACCTTGAGTACAGAAAACAGCTCTATCAGAGAGATCTTCCCCAGATCCCTTGATTCTTCCCCAGATCCCTTGATTCTTCCATTGTTGTGATCTTCATGTTGAACTTGGGTGGTAGCGCCTTTAACACTTTGACAGTGATCTCCTTGTCAGAGAAGGTCTTTCCCAACTTAAGTACATTGTTCAACGCTTTTGTAAACCTTGAATCCATCTGGTCAATGGTTTCTCCAGGCTTCATCTTGAAGTTTTCTAACTTCTCCAGGGCTATGCTCAAGTTGTGTTCTTTGATGGCATCATCCCTTCACTCATATCACGGACCTTATCTCACATCTCTTTAGATGTCTTGCAGTGTTTGACCTTGTAAAATCTGTCATTGTCGAGGGCTTTAGTCATTATGAAGATTCCAACCTTATCAAGATTACTCAGCTTATTGCCTCAGCTGTCATCTCTTCAGGTTCCTAGTCAACAACAATCTCTTGGTCATTAACCTTGACTGTTTTGGTGACTCTGATAGGACCTTTGGTTATGCACCTGTACATATTATAATTATAGGCAGCAAGGAAAATTTCCATGCGTATTTTCCAGTCCTCAAAGCTCATTCCGCGATGCTCTTTTGAAAACTTTTGAAAACCTTTGAAAAACACACTAGGATCAAGCTTGTTGATCAGGCAAATGATTCAAATGAACCACCTGCTCTGATACCACTTGTTGGTCCCAAGTGGTCAGATGAGGTCTAGGGGGGGGGGGGGGGGGGAGGGGTGAATAGACCTCTTAAAACTTTCAAAAATTTCTCTAACTTTTCTTATCAGCAGAGTAAGCTGATCAAGAACGCGTAAGACTACTTCGCTGATTGCGCACTTAGCTTAATCAGTTTAGTTGACCACTCGTCTGATGTAACTTATCTGATTCAAATATTATCAGAGTTTGAAATACTTGTTGGCAGCGGATTTGTCAAGTGTTTTTCAACAAGTTATTTTCTTCCTTAAAGATTTTATCCCTAGTTTTTCAACTCCTTTTAAAATATTTTGTTAAGTTCTTATGTTTGAAGTTCTTTGAATATTTGCAAGTTAAAATGCAGTAAACAAACACACAGAATTTTTATAGTGGTTATATGGATTGAAATCCTTTAGTCCACTCTTCCAAGTCACATAGATCTTGGGTTATACTATAAACACATAGTTTACAATATACAATGCTTGTGCAATTCAGCAAATGAAAAGCCACTAGTTCACAGCAGAAAATCACAAAGAAAACCTACTCTCTGAAGCTAGATCACTCACTTAGATGGATCTACACTCCTCACAACTTTCTCTTTTACAAGAAATCACACAGATTTATATTTGGCTTTGTTTTCTCAACTCGGTTGTTGTCAACGACTAAGCTGATGGTGATCTGTATTTGAGTTTGAGACTTAGAAGATTTGCTTGCTTCGATTTTTCTCTCAGTTGTTGTGTATGTCTTCTAACTCTTCAATTCAGATCCATTTATACTTGAGGTTTGAAAATCTGCCCGTTTAGAGATCGACAGGTGTTCAAATTCCTCAAGTACTGGTCCTTGTTTTCAGAACGGCTTCGGCAACTATGCACTGTACACTCTGCTGTACTTTCTGTCAGTCGCATTATATGCACTCTGCTGATCCGAGGTTTTTCTTCAATCATTGGTCTTTAATACCCTTCCCTTACAGCATTTATTACTTCAGGTGCATGTATTACCGTTGCAATAACTTCCTAATCACTTCCACTCTGCTGATCGAATCCACTTGTCTGATGAACACTCTGCTGATCCAAATCAAACTCATCTGATTTGAGTCTGCCGAAAATCCACCAGTCTGATTTCGAATACAGCAAAAGATCAGTAGTCTTCTAGACCATAAATTTGACCCGTCTGATTTGGCTTGTCTCCCTTGGTCAAATAATTATAGAGGTTTGAGCTAAGCTTCCAATATTTAGCTGATGATGTTTTGGAAATCATCAAAACCTCCCTTTGATAGGATAGTGCCCAGCAAGCCAATTCTCTTTAGCTTGTAATAGGACTATTCTGTAATAAACAATTCTCCAGTAGCGATGTCAAAATCCATTCGGATACTATTAGCCATAGCCGCGTGGTACGACTACGAAATATGGCAAATGGACGTAAAGACCGCCTTTCTCAATGGAGACATTGACAAGGAGATCTTTATGCAACAGCCCGAAGGCTTTGCGTCCAAAGGAAGCGAGCACAAGGTGTGCAAACTTCAAAGGTCAATTTATGGCCTCAAACAGGCGTCCCGAACCTGGAACATACGATTTGATGAGACAGTCAAAGCTTTTGGCTTCATCAAAAACGTATTTGAACCTTGTGTGTACAAGAAGAATAGTGTGAGTTCGGTCCAATTCATAGTTTTATACGTCGATGATATTCTGTTGATCGGGGACGATATCAGAATATTAGCGCAGACGAAAGCGTGGTTATCCGCGCAGTTCTCCATGAAAGATTTAGGAGAGGCATCTTACGTATTGGGGATACGTATCTATAGGGATAGATCGAAGAAGATGTTGGGACTCTCCCAATCTCAGTATATCAACACGATATTGAAGAGATTCAATATGGAAGAATCCAAGAGAGGATTGTTTCCAATGAGACATGGAATCTCTCTTTCCAAGTCAATGTGCCCTACAACTGACGAAGAAAAGAAGAGAATGTCTCTCATACCTTATGCCTCTGCTATAGGGAGCATAATGTATGCGATGTTGTGTACTAGACCAGACGTAGCACACGCTCTTAGTGTAACGAGCCGCTATCAGTCGAATCAAGGCGAAGAGCACTGGACTGCCGTTAAAGCAATCCTTAAGTACTTGCGAAGGACTAAGGATATGTTTTTGGTCTACGGTGGTAGTGGAGAATTGAAACTTGAAGGATTCACTGATTCAAGTTTCCAGTCTGACGTGGATGATTACAAGTCCAATTCTGGATACATATTCCGCCTCAATGGCGCAGCGGTGAGTTGGAAAAGTTCCAAGCAATCCACCACTGCCGACTCAACCACTGAAGCAGAATATATTGCAGCATCGGATGCAGCAAAAGAGAGTGTTTGGATGAGAAACTTCATCCAAGAGTTGGATGTAGTTCCTAGCATTGCAGAGCCTGTAGTAGTCTTCTGTGACAACAACGGGGCGATAGCTCAAGCGAAGGAGCCGAGATCACACCACCAATCTAAACACGTAATGAGGAAATACCATGTGATCAGGGAGATCATTGGTAGAGGAGACATGCACGTGGATCGTGTCAACTCAGAAGACAACATAGCTGACCCACTAACAAAGCCACTTTCGCAAAAAGCGTTCGAGGGACATCTTGTAAAGATGGGTCTTAGAAATGTTTGTGAATGGCTTTAGGGCAAGTGGGAGATTGATAGGATAGTGCCCAGCAAGCCAATTCTCTTTAGCTTGTAATAGGACTATTCTGTAATAAACAATCTTTGATTTTTATGAATAATACGCACGTTTATTTATAACTGTATAGAATAAACAATGGCCAAATTCATCTCTCGCGAATACATTTAAGCGATTGGATGAAATCCTTAGATCACATTCGACTATGGGACGATTCACTTCGGTGTTGAGTGCAATCATGAAACAGTCTCTAAGGTCGTGATCTTAAAACACGTTCCAAGTCATAGATTCTGAACGAGACGGGGTATCGAAGGAATCGCCAAGACTTGTACGAATATGCATGATTCACATGGAGTGAATTTGTAGAGTTTCATGAACAAGACATTTGATGTCAGTGCATATGAGTAGGTGGTTCGATAGGGGATCGAACGCATCGAACGACCCGAACAGAGAAACCCATTGTGGAAGCGCATGACGCATATCGGTGATGGGACGTTTCTCAAGACTTATAATAGTGTACGATATAGTCCTTAGACTTGAGGTGCTAGGGCGGATTCGGTGCATAGGTATATGTACTTAGATTAGGTACTGGTCACGTAGCCTGACCATAATGTGCCTAAGTTGGGTGCCTATAGTTGTGTACGCGAGTGGTTAGTACCAAGATGGAATCTACCGACTCATCGTAATGGATGAGAGAATTTCCTATACGATTCTTAGATAATAGATCCAAGAAACCCGTGGCCACGGTCGGTGACGGATTTGGAAAGGGGTTTCCAAATTTAGCAGTCACACTGGATTATTATCCCGAATTAGAAAGTATAGTTATTGAGATAATTAGAGGTGCCGATCAATTCACACACCCTAGGTCTCAATCGGGAAATAAAGTCGATAGAAGGACCGTATGTACATGGCAATTATAAGAGGTGAGGTTCACAAATATCAATTCACCTGAAGTTGGGCTTCATGGGCTTGTGGCTAGACATCGACCATGAAGTGTAGGCACTCCTGAATTAATAAAGGAGATTAATTCTGGAGTGGTCAATTAAAAGGGTTTAATTGATCGGAGCATTTAATTGCTCATAAATTAAATCACGAAGGGTTCGTGGGCCTGCTGCCAATTGATGGTGAACCTAGAGGGTCACACACAATACAATTGGACAGTGACAGTCATAAAAGGAAATATTTGATTTAAGGGAGTTAAATCAATTAAATGAATTAAAGTGTTAATTCAATTGGAAGGATAATTAATTAGATGGTCTAATTAATTAAATATTAATTAAAGTGTTGATTAATTGAGAGATAATAATTAATTGGATTAATTGGGCTGATTTAATTAATGGTTAATTAAATTAAGTTGCAAGACATGGGCCTTTAATTAAAAGCCCAGAAGAAGTCTTCCAAGATAAGGTGGGGGGCGATTTTTGGCTAGGGACAAGAAGGGAGAGTTTGCTTCCTTGTGTGACAAGGAGGATCCAAGAAGATATACAAGTATATCTTGTTACCTTATTAGATAAGGAAGAGATCTTTAAGAGATATCTACAAAGAGAAGGTTTCTTCTCTTATAAATAGATATCTCCTCACAACTCTCCAAAAGTTAATCTTCAAGAACTCTTGCACTCACAAAAACCCTAGCCGCCCCCTAGCCCTAGCCGCACCACCACAGCGCCGCCCCTTCTCTCTCTGTTCTTCTATATCTGGATCTAGATCTGAATCTAGATCTGTTCTTCCTCCATTGATAGCCTTCTATCTCTAGTTCGTAGCCTGTGAATAGAAGGTGTTGCTACAATCCAATTGGTGTGGATACACTCTGGAGGTGAGACAATTGGATCACTCGTTGTGAATCAGCAAAAAGCCGGAGGTTGCCACCACCTTGCCTGTGGTGAGGTAAAATCGCATATCTCCTTCTTTTATCTATTGTAGATTTGTTTGATTCAACCTTTTCGCATACATAAGGTGGAAAATATATCTTGGGTCTGCTGGGTTGCCTCGGAAAAATTTTAAATTCCGCACTCTCGTTGTTTTGACAACCGGGGCATATCCCAACACCCTTCACTTCTAAGTCTTCATCTTCATCCAACAGCGATTCCTTCGATACCCCATCTCGATCGGAATCTTTGACTTGGAACGGTTTTAAGATCACGGCCTTAGAGACTGTTTCATGATTGAACTCAGTACTGAAGTGAATCGTCCCATAGTCGAATGTGATCTTAGGATTTCATCCAATCGCTTAGATACGTTCGCGAGAGATGAAGATGGCCATTGTTTAATTTACGTACTATAAATAAATGGGCGTATTATCTTTTAAATCATAAGAATGCAACCTAAGGTAGTCCTCTTACAAGCTAGTATTGTTGGCTATACATTTCTAAGGCCCATCGTCCCCAAGATGTCCGTCGAACTCTTTTATGACTATGGCTTCAATTAGTGGATCTGCTAAGTTGTTTATAGACGTGATCCATGTACACGTCCTTTCTACCTATGATTTCTCCAAATCATATGATATACTTTAATATGTGTTTAGATCATAGGTGAGATCTCGATCACCTTGCTTAAGCAATTGCCTCATGGTTATCATGGAAGATAATCACTGGCCTTGCAATGCTAGGTACTACTTCCAACTATTGGAAGAAGTTTTCATCCAAACACTTTCTTTCGCTGCATCCAATACTGCGAGACATTATGTTCTAGTTGTTTAGTTGGCATCAAATTCTATTTGAACTCCTTCAAATCATTGTTACCCCATTAAGACAGAATATAGTATCCACATCAGACAAGAAACTCAAATCACTAAATCCTTTGAGTTTCAATTCTTCATTATTACCGTTGACCAGCAATATATCCTTAGAGCTTTCTAAAGTTCTTAAGGATTGCCCTTTTCGGTAATCCAGTACTCCTTACTGGTGTTCGACTAACAGTAGCTCATAAAATTCTGAGCATGTGTCTAGTCTGGTCTTGTACATGACATTGCATACCTTATGCCACCTTTTGCCTAAAAGGGTGTATACAGATAAAGGGCACATAGATTTTGAGAGAGATTTTATGTCTCTGTGGAAGTAGTCCTCTCTAGGATCCTTCCATACTGAATCCATTCAGTTTTGTCTATGTACTAAGATTTGGGAATTCTGAAATCTTCTTCAATCTATCTCTATAGATACTTATTGCTAATATGTGAGATGTGTCCCTTAAATCTTCTATGAAGAATTATCGTCAAGTTATATTACGAACCGCACAAAACTCCCACTGATACTTTTGTACACTCAGATTTATATTCAATTTGATAAAGTCAACTGCTTTGACTTGTCTCATCTTAGTTGCATGTTCCAGGTTCGGGATACATGTTTAGAGTCATATTTTTACCTTTGGAAAGATATCCAATGGTTATACTTCGTAGTCATACCACGCTTTTATGGCTCAGTGTTTCCAAATGGATTTTGACATTCCTGTTGGAAAGAAGTTATCCTTGTAGTCTTTAAAAGACCTCGAGATAATCTTTTCACCAATAGGTAAGTCTTGCAAATCAAAGATTTTCCCTTTTATTCCAAGCTTATGCTTTTGAAGATCCATCTGTAACCTTTAGGGATGAATCCCTCAGGTGGATCAATCAAGGTCCCAACCTTGCTAGAATTCATGAAATCCATTCAGATCGCATGGCCTCAAGCCATGTGCCCGAGTCTATGTCATACATAGCTTTTTCGCAAGTCCTTGGTTCACTATCCAATTGATCACTTTCCTGAATGAACAGGTTCTTTACGAATATGATCGGATCTTCGAAATATTGGTGTAGAATTTTGGTTCAGTAGGTTTGGGAAAAAACTCCCACCATTTGTAGGGATGGGTCCGAATCTAGGACATCATCAAGTTCTATGATAATCCCATTTCTATCAGCAAGGGAACCACCCTCTAAGAATTGGGTATTCCTAAAACGAACTTCTTTCATTCATTAGGATCGTAGAACAGTTATCCAATGGAATTCGTTGGAGACCCTACCAATTTGTTCAAATTTGATCCACTATCCAATTTATCATTCATAGGTGATACACCATACTTTAGTTAGTACGGTGTTGTAGGAATTGACTTTAAAAGGTACTAGCTCAAGTATCCTTGAAGAGTCAGAGGGTTGAACCCTAGAGTAAAATAAGGAATTTTAGCAATACTAATTATGGAACGAACCTTGTCTTACATAGTTCGACTCCTTCTATTAGATTCAGTTTGCTACTCAAGAATCCCATTCTTGATTAAGATAATCGAGTAATTTAGGGCTTATGTATTCACTACTTCGATCATATCGAACGGTTATACTTTAATGCCTTTGTTTGCTTCGGTTTTTGGAACTCCTTTGGATCCTTTCAACATTTCCATATTTGTACTTCACCAAGGTCCTATATGGAACCCTTTTGAACCTTTCAACATTTCCAAACTTGTACTTCACAAAGTACTTATATCCTTAAAGCCGCCAGGATTTTTCATGAAGCAATTTATTTCTCGCACTAATGCTTTAGTGATCAACATGTGTTTTTATGGACCAGATCCATCGATCACTTGGTATGCTTAAGTTGCCTTGCAAATCGATCATCTTCCCTTTGAGACAAGATTCACAAGTTTTTAGTTCATCTATATTCTTTATTTCAAGAGCCAAGAATGAAAACAATCTTTTGAATCCTTCCTTTGGGAAGTATGTTCAAATATAAGCATGCCAACAATGTGAATTATTATCTATTTGTTTTACTTTTCTCGATATAGCATAAAGGTCATTAGGTTTTATCATTATTTTATTTCCTTGCTTTAGATACATTCCATTTATAATGGTAAAGCAATTTTGTACAAAGTAAATGCTTTAATTAAAATAATTCCATTCATAATGGTAAAGAAATATTGTTTCGTAAAAGGTTCGGAATAAAGCTCAAAACAGATAAAACTATAACTAATGTTAAAGACGAAAATTTCAATTAAAACTCTTGCTAAAAAGAAAAGTCTAGGTGCTTCTTGACCCAACTCCTGAAGCATTTTTCCCTTATTTCTCGAAGCAACTCTTTCCTTCGTCTTATAATGCGTGCCCTCTTTCCCAAGGGCAAGGGAATGTGATCATCTTACAGATGTGAGGAACTATTTAGATGTCATACATCAAAGAATAACTAGGTCAACCTTTGTTCATTCTCTTCAGGAATTTCTTTCCAGCAAGCATCCTTAAATCATTGTCTTTCCCACACAAAGGGCAATCCTTTCCTTCACTCAAACCCTCTCCTTTCTCAAAGGCTTTCTCATATTTGTCCAACAACTTATGTAAATCATTTGTTTTAATTCCGTCAGACGGAATGTCACAATGATACATAAAATGAGTCAGAAAAGCCATTGATGATAATCTCTAATTCATCATTTTGATCCAAATCAACGCCTAGCCTTTTGATTCGTCTCATCATCTTGATTAGGTAAAAACAATATTCACTAACATTTTTAAACCCAATCATGCTTGTCTCGTGGAGTGAATACGTCGTGATTTGTGCTAATGTTTGTTCGTACATGATTGGGGATTTTCAAATGGCTAAAATAAACAATAAAAGACAATAATAAGTAGACAGGTTTAAGACTAATACTTATAATTAACGAAAATTGGTCCTTTTATCGAAAAAGTTCTCCCACTATTTTATCGAAACAATAACCCCTTTAATTGTTCGCGAAATCCTATTTCCTAGTAGGTCTTGACGTCCCAGCAGACATTAATTGCACCCACGACTCGCGGCCATACAATTAATTCCCTAGGTAGGTATAGTTTTACCAATTGTGTCCCTACACAACCTTCAAGCTATTTTGCCTCGATTTTCGCATTCATCTAGCATTGCTACATCTTAAATGGTACTACTCGTTAAGTCTAACCCATCAATCGTGATGAGCAACGTGCCCGGTCATGAAATCACCGTAACTGGTTATCGGTCGATATTCACGTTCCGACCAGTTTCCACCCTTGTCAAGTTTAATTAAAAACAAGAGTCGAGAGATTTCGCATATTGCCCCTTTCTTCGCCTCAGGTGCCAGACTATGGATCATCTTAATCAATAAGTAGACAACCTACGCTAGTCCCTATTGATGGAAGGCTTGGATTTATAAAACTTCATTTTATAGTTAACCCAATATGACTTTCTTATTTCTTATATTATTTTAAAACTCCCTTTTAAAATAACTCAAGATTCTAATTTTAAAACCCCTTTTAAAACAATCTTTGATTCTTATTTTAAAACCCCTTTTAAAATAATCCTTGATTTCTATTTTAAAACACCTTTTAAAATAACCCATGATTCTTGCTCTAGTCTCTACTAATTATGATAAAATTAATCTTTCGGATAAACAAAACCCCTTTTAAGCATAAAACGGATTCTAAAATTTCAACTTTTGAAAAATTACAATTTGGTCCCTCAATTTTCGAAAAATACTTTTTGACCCCTCAACTTTTGAAAATTACCAATTAACCCCAAAAATTCCAGAACATGCAAATCCGCCCAGAAATTAACAATTTAAATCCAGAAACTTTCGTTAACTGCAAACAGATCCCTGAAATTACGTAAATAACTAAATAGCCCCCAAACTTTTCGGTAATTGCAAACAGACCCCAGTTTTCAGAAAACCCAGAATTTACAGTTTCAGCCCAGAAGTTGCAGAAAAACAAAATTTCAGATTCTGTCCAGATTTTCGAAAAATCATAATTTGCAATTTAGTCCAGTAAGTTTCGAAAATTGCAGTTTTGGCCCAAATTGAATTATGCTATTTACCTGAACACATAACATATCATAACAAGCAAGAATCCATACATAGAACACGACAAACAAATATAAACATATATTATGAAGTGTTCAAGCCTTTTCCGTATGAGCTTATTGACTTTGGCTCTGATACCATTGTTGGGTTTTAGGGGTACGATTGTCAAGGAAGAAAGAAGAGGAAGAAATCGCATGAACCCTGTAGAATTCTACAGGGTTCGGCCGACCATCAAGATTGATGAAGGGCGGCGGCTATTTCAGATTTGGAGAGAGGGGGGCACGAAATTCTTGTGTTGTAGCTTAGGTTTTTCACTTATGGAAGAGGTATGAAGAGATATATATTTATAAGAGAAGAATCCTTCTCTTAATAGATATCTCTTCCATGTATATCAAGACATTTTTCCTTATCCCATTAGGAAACAAGATATACATGTACATCTCTTAGATTTTTCTTGTCACACAAGAAAACAAACTCTTCCGTTATTTATGTTGTAAAAATCGCCCCTTATCTAGTTAGGAAAGTAGAATCCCATTCTATCTTTATTTCCTTAACTAACTAGGTCTCCTTTAATTAATTAAACTCTTTAATTAATTAGACTCTTTAATTAATTAAACTCTTTTAATTAATTCAGCCCATTTAATTAATTAATCCAATTAATTAATTCTTCTCCATTAATTAATTAGACTACTTCTAATTAATATTTTTCTCCTTTAAGAATTAACATGTTAATTCTCCAGTTTTGATTTAACTCCTTAAATCAAACTTTCCTTTAATGATTTGTTGCAGTCCAATTGGCCGCGGGCCCACGACTTTCGTGATATAATTTGCGAGCTTATTAATTGCTCCGATTAATTGAACACCTTCAATTAACCACTCAAGAATTAATCTCCTTATTAATTCATGAGTACCCACACCTCATGGTCGATGTCTAGCCACAAGCCCATGAGGCCCTACTTCAGGTGAATTGATCTTAGTGAACCTCACCTCTTATAAGTACCATGTACATACGGTCCTTCTATCGACTTAATTTCCCGACCGAGACCTAGGGTGTGTGAATTGATCGGCACCTCTAATTATCTCGATTCTGTACTTTCTAATTCTGGCTAATAATTCCAGTGTGACTGCTAAATTTGGAAACCCCTTTCCAAATCCGTCACCGACCACGGCCGTGGGTTTCTCGGAATCTATTATCTAAGAACGTACAGGAAATTCTCTCAACACACTACGTTGAGTCGGTAGATCCCATATTGATACTAACCATTCGCGTACACAACTATATGCACCCAACTTAGGCACATTATGATCAGGCTACGTGACCTGTACCTAAATCTAAGTACATATACCCATGCACCGAATTCGCCCTAGCATCTCAAGTCTAAGGACTAAATCGTACACTATTATAAGTTTGAGAAACATCCCATCGCCGATGTGCATCATGCGCTTCCACAATGGGTTTCTCTGTTCGGGTCGTTCGATGCGTTCGATCCCCTATCGAACCACCTACTCATATGCACTAGCATAAAATGCCTTGCTCATGAAACGCTACAAATTCACTCCATGTGAATCATGCATATTTATACAAGTCTTTGCGATTCCTTCGATACCCCGTCTCGTTCGGAATCTATGACTTGGAACATTTTTTAAGATCACGACCTTAGAGACTGTTTCATGATTGCACTCATACTGAAGTGAATCGTCCCATAGTCTATTGTGAGCTAAGGATTTCATCCAATCGCTTAAGTGATTTGCGAGAGATGAAGTTGGTCATTGTTTGATTTACATACTATAAACAAACGAGCGTATTAATTCATTTATACTAGAGAAAGATTACGATAGTCCTAATACAAGCTAAATATATTGGCTTGCAGGGCACTATCATATCAGGAGTATCCCTTGATGAATGCATTCCTGCATCTTACGAGCCTGACGGGGTATCTTGGAATTTGGGGATGGGCACCATTCTCCCAAGAGAGCTCGATAAGTTAAAGAATCATTCTTCTCTACAACTTATCCAATCCATTTTCAATCATTTGGAGCTGGTAATAAGATTCTCTGCTATTTGAAATTCGCCATATTACTTTATCTTCTAATTCCTTTATGTCTTGTCATAGGTCAAACATGAAGCTGCTCAACTCGGAATTCAGAATAATGAAGCCTATTTTACCCGGCTTGCTGCTAATACCAAATTGGACAATATAGTTGTAGCTCATCGATCACTGATGACCGAAGTAGAGAATCTTCGAGCTGCTAATGAAAAGCTTGCTAAAGAGAAACAAGATCTTGCTCGGGTGTATTGCAGCCTGGAGTCCGAAAAAGAGCAACTTAAAAAGGAGAAAGAAGACCTGTTCCCGCTAAACAAAAATCTGGAGGAAGCTACCCAATCTCAAATTGAGAAAGGGAAGAAACAGGAGTTCGAGAAAGGCTTTGCTCTTGGATATAAGCAACGTACTCAAGAGAAAGGCTTTTTTTGTTTTTTTTTTTGGGAAAAACTTCGTGTAATTTTCTCTGATGTATTCATATTCTTTGTACGGAAAAAGCTCCTCGTTCAGAACCGACCAGATTAACTTGTATTGACCATTTCCTTGGGAGAGGAAAAGTCGCATAGATATATGCACCTTTACCGTAGCCATATAACGTTTCATCTTATGTCCGTTAGATCACGAACTCTCTTAGCTATAAATAACAACTCTTTGTTAAGCATCTGAAATAAGTGAAAATCATGTTTACATTCATAATGCATAGACATCTTCGTCTTTTAAATTTCATTATGGGAGGTATAGGAGATTTATGGTTCCCTGATTATGGTGGAATCTCCATCAATAATGGCTGTTGAAAAAGAGAAAGCCGGTTAGTTCATTAAAAAGAAAGTATTCCTCATGTCGGGTTATCCTCTTCGACCAAGGAGGATACTTTGTAAGAGTGTAGTGAAGTATTCCTCGACCAAGGAGGATACTTTGTAAAGGTCTAGTGAAGTATATTCGCCGATCTCATCAAACGTAGGTCCAGAATAGCCAAATATAAGAGTTCGTTTGGTCTGGAGAAACAATGGTCTCGAGGAGCATCTCTTGAACGGATATTCAGAATATTTTTATTTTGTAGTCTTTGTAGTATATTTAGTTAGACTTTTGTAATAAATGTAATCTTCTTTCTTTTGTATTCATCTGACCATACGTATCAACCTCTTTTAAATGAATAAACATTTATAGAAATTTTCTTCAGCATAATTTTTTATCCTTGTCCTATATCTTTATACTATTATCCACTGTTGATCAGCAATCGTAGACAAATCCGAGTATGCGTATAACTTTCTTCCAACTATTGCAATGTACTGTCAATCTGAACCGTTGATAAGATCCTTAATTATCGCCATTGGATTCTCATCCATCTGCCTATATAAAGGCCTTTACCTCCTTCCTCATTTATTTCAAAACGATGTTGTCAAAGAAAGAAAGTTGTTTTTATTACCATGGTCGACCACCAGATTCTGTTGTCTTTAAGAATCGACGAGTTTTCGACTTGGTATGGGTGGAATTGGAAATATGAGACCTCTAGGAATATGAGGTAGTGATCGAGCATCCCTTATAGTTGTGTGTTGGTCGATCATTGCTTGTGCCATATGGTGTAGTTCGAGGTTAGAGGAAAGCTGGATTCTTGCTTTATCGAAATCAACTTGTTTACGATGGAGTGAGAATACCATGTGTGAGATCATATCGACCTAGAGCAGATCTGGTGAAGTGTGAGCATCAGTTTCTTTAAGGGGTCGATATTTTGAACCTTGCTAGGATGGTCGTCTTCACCCCTCGAAGCCTCCGAAATTACTCCTAGCTTTGGTCGAAGATTGCTCGAACTATCTGAAGGTCGAGAGTACTTTCCCTTGATGGTGGAAAACATAAACTATCTTCTCTTGGCCTGTAAAGTAAGTTATTTTGCTATTAACCATTCTATTGTATGATCGAGCGTTTGTGTGATAGGAACCATAAATGTGTAATATGATCTTTGTAAAATTTGCTTAATCTAATTTTACTCGGGTCGAGCATCGATCTAAGCTTCGGTATTTAATCGATCATTCTTGTACTGCATTAAATACTGTTCCGATATTTATGACTGGTAGTTGTGACATTGTAACGCAAGTCCCGATAAATCATTGCCACCGTTGATTTGATATTATTTCAACCATTGGATCTTTACCGTTCCATCTATAAAAGGGTTTTACCTGTCACTTATTTTCTATCTCAGGTAAAAACTTCTTTCAATGGACTTCTTTCTTTTTAAAAACGGTGGTCGTCCACCCAATTCGGAAATTTCGAAAATTGCTCAAAATTGCGACTTGGTATGGGTGGAATTGGAAAGTGGAGACTTCTCAAAAACCATGAAGTCTCTGATCCCTGAAAAATGGGATTGAAAGGAATGCCTATAGTATACCGGCCATCTTATGCAAATGGATAAAGGTCGGTACTGTGGTATTCCGATCTAATAGTTCCGTGGTCGGTGGAAAGCTGGTCAGTTCATTAAAATAAGAAAATGTGATCGAGACTGCTGACCACCATCGACCGAAGGAGAATTTCGACTTCATGAAGCTCTGGTGAAGTATGAGCACCAGCTTCTTCAAGGTTGGGGTCGAAATTTCGGAACATAAAACGGCGGTTGTCCTTGTCGATCGGGCTCAGCTGGTGACAAGAATGCTGGAAGGCGTATGATGATAAATAAAGACATAAGTCTGTAATCCATACTGCCTCTCTTAAAAACCAGATATCATCATTCGATAAAATGAGCCTATTAGATTGCTTTTTACAAGTCTACTGGACAATCGAGCTTTATTGGATAGGACCCTTTTTTAGCATGTAATAGGGTTTGTCGTTGATCAATGTAGGAAATATTTGTATCTTTCCAATTTATATCATTTGTAACAGCTCTGGGATTATGAATAAACTTTGTTTTTGCGTAATATCTTGTAATCCAACAATTTGTAAATGAAATCAGAGGTTGACTTTTGTAGATCGAATTTTCTAATAGATTGAAGATTTTACCGATTCAATCAATTTTTGTCGAAATATTCGATTTAAGTTAAGTTTCATACCAATTGTTGCTCGTAACCCATGTAGATCGATTGTAGGAGATCGATGAGTTTTTACCGACCCAATCGGTTTTCCTCAAACATCAATTTTACTTAGGTTTTATACCAATTATTGGTTTTAATCTTTGTAGATCGTTTTTTAGGAGATCGATGAGTTTTTATCGACCCAATCGGTTTTACTCAAAATATCAAGTTTACTTAGGTTTTATACCGATTATTGGTTTTAACCTTGTAGATCATTTTTAGGAGATTGATGAGTTTTTACCGATCCAATCGGTTTTACTCAAACATCAATTTTCCTTAGGTTTTATACCAATTATTGGTTTTAACCTTTGTAGATCGTTTTTAGAAGATCGATGAGTTTTTACCGACCCAATCGGTTTTACTCAAACATCAATTTTCCTTAGGTTTTACACCAATTATTGGTTTTAACCTTTGTAGATAGTTTTTAGGAGATCGATGAGTTTTTACTGACCCAATCGGTTTTACTCAAACATCAATTTTCCTCAGGTTTTATACCAATTATTGGTTTTAACCTTTGTAGATCGTTTTTAGGAGATCGATGAGTTTTTACCGACCCAATCGATTTTACTCAAACATCAATTTTCCTTAGGTTTTATACCAAATATTGGTTTTAACCTTTTTAGAGCTAATCGATAATGACTTTATTGCGCCATCAAAAATGCAATGTATGGAGAAAATTAAGCAAAAGCTTTTACTATAATCGTAGATGAACTCTGACATCGAAAAGAAATAACAAGAAAAACCGTAATAAGAAAATAAACAATAAACGGGCTACATTCCGTAAGGGATGAGATATTCAAACTAGTTTCCTAAGTCTTTTTTCTTGACCTCAACGACCATAATATAGTCTGAAATTTACTGCGTTCCAAGTTCGAGGAAGCGGGGTTCCATCTAACTGAGCAATTTTATAAGATCCTTTTTTGCTGAATGCAGTTACTATAAAAGGACCTTCCCAATTTTGTTGTAGCTTTCCGACGTGTTTGGATACTTCGACCTTCTTAAGAACCAAATCGCCTTCCTTAAACGATATCCTTACTCATTGATTGTAGGCCTTTTCCATGCTTGACTTAGCTGCTTGTAAACTAAGACTGGCCCTTTCCCTTAGGGCCTCACTTAAGTCAATGTCATCTTTTCTCAACTAATCGTTTCTCTCCTCATCATATGTTGGTCCCAAGTGGTCAGATGAGGTCTAGAGGGGGGGGGGGGGGGGGGTGAATAGACCTCTAAAAATTTATCTTTCAAAATCTCTAACTTTTTCTGTCAGTAGACTAAGCTGATCAGGAATCGTAAGTTGACTAAGCTGATCTCGCACAAAGCTTTGAACAGCAGAGTTGACCACTCTTCTGCTTTTACTTAGCTGATTTTATAAAAATCAGAGTTTTAAATTAACTAACTTGCAGCGTATTTTTCTAGTGTTTATCACAAGTAGTTTTCTTAACTTAGAGAAAGTTTTATCCCTAGTTTTGTAAACTCCTTTTTAAAACTTTTTGACAGTTAACCTTTTCGTGTTAAAGAATGCTCTTTGAAATATGCAGAAAATAATGCAAGTATAACACAAAGGATTTTTATAGTGGTTATATGGATAGAAATCCTTTAGTCCACTCTTCCAAGTCACTTAGATCTTGGGTTATACTATAGTCACACAGATTACAGTATACAATGCTTGCGCCAATCAACAAATGAAAAGGCCACAAGTGCGCAATAGGAAATCACAAAGAAACTCCTACTCTCTGAAGTAATATCACTCACTTAGATGGATATCTACTTCTCACAACACGATTCTAACAAAATCACTCAGATTTATATGTATACTTTGTTTTCTCTCTTGATTTGACCTGAATTCGTCTTAAGGTTAAATTCAGTAAATTATTAAGAGAATAACTTTATATTTGGGGTTTGGTTAAAGTACTCAGGATGGCGCAACTCAAGAACAATATAATCACGTAAAAACAAGTATATTGGAGGCGAAATAAGTGTAGTATTATTGATAGGTTAAATTCTGGATCCTTAATACATTGTAAGATTCACTATTTATAATATTCATCATGTCCTAACAGAGCTAGGAGTCCTATTAAGCCTAGGAATCCTGCATGGCCTGGGAGTACCGCATGGCCCAATAAGTCTTCTGAATCGGACATTAGGTCGATCAGATACATTTTGGTAGGTCGAGCCGATCTTGCTGTCTACACGGGTCGGATCGATCTTGATTCTCCTCGGAAAACCCTGCTCGGTTATATGTGTAAAAATAGCCCTCATCAGTACTCCCTCACTTCTCGAGCGTAAGTAAATGTGGTTGTTACTTTGGTCCTTTCATCGTTCATGAAATATGCCTCGTTAAAAACCTAGTCGGAAAAACCCTTCATGGGATAAAAACCGAATAAGGGAAAAAGAGTGCATTTTCGACTGAACCATCCAGATAGGGACACGTATTTTAGTAACGTGTGTCAGATAATCATAAAGTCTTTTCAAGGTTTGATTTGGCGGGAATACGAAGAGACGCGAAGGGTTGAATCCGTCTTTTCACCGCCCATATATATAATCGAAAATTGCGGGATATTTTACTTTTTACCCCAGATATTTAGATCCTCTTGCAGTAAAAGTTTAAGTCGATAAACTTGCCATTTTCTTATTTCATCGAGCACATTACTTCAAGGGTCAATGGCTTCGTCCTCGCAGAATCCCCATTCCTCAACTCAAAATGTAGGAGAACAAGTACCACCTAACATTTCCAATCCTGATATCCTTTCATCTGAGGATGAAGCAGCAGACGATGCTCGAGTAGAAGAGATCAGAGATTATGAAGAAAAGGAGGTTGATAGCTTGGTGGTAGAAATTGTTCCAGAGGAGGAGATGATGTCCAGGGCATCCAAAAAATCTAAGACGGCTCAACCTCAAATTTCTGCTCCTGTGGAATTCTTTCCTTCTCGATGGAAAGAAGAAGATCTACCTATTTTGAAAAGGGAATACGGTCGTTATTTCCCGTCGGATTTTGAGATCATTATTCCTTCCCCCGAGGAGAGAGTCAATACCCCTCCTACGAACTGTCGAGCTTTCTATACGTCCCACTTCGAACATGGGCTCCGTTTTCCCCTTTCTCCAATTCTTCGTCAATTCTTAGAGACTTTCTTTGTCTCTCTGACCCAACTTGTTCCAAATGCCATAGCCTTTATGATGGCTTTCTCTGTTTTGATGGTCGCACGAGGTCTGCAGCCCTCATTCCGTAATTTTCTTCACTTTTTTCGACTTTCCATATCGACCTCCTCCAACAGAGGCTATTATTACGTTAGCCAAAGACCTGGGTATGCTGTTCTTGAAAATGCCATTTCGAGCAATAGTACGGAATGGAAATCGAACTTCTTTTTTGTTAAGGCTCCGACCGTGCATGTCCTTGAAAACGGAGAAACAGAGGAGTTTACTCATGATTGGGGATACAATGAATCTTGGGTGTACGGGGGTCGAAAGGTAATTGGTGAGATGGCCCCAGACGACCAATTTTCATCCGATTTGATCGAGGAGAAGTTTTCCTTCGGAAGGCTGGATTGAGTTCTTTGGATTTTCCCATTCCATCGGACAATCGATCTCTAGGTAAGATTTTTTCTGTTTAGTTATTTTATTCTTTTAGAAAAGGATTTATGAATTTGTCGTCCACTAATGTTTATCGATTTCATGTTGCAGCCTCCATGGTCGAGAACTGCCATTTTTCCGTGGTCGGAAAATCTGTCCTTTCAAATTCGAAAAAGTCATCGGGCAAAGTCCCCATAGAGCATAAGCAATCCAGAAAGAGGAGAAGAAATCAAATCCTGGATCTGGAGGACATTGAGGAGGACTCGTTCGAGAATTCAGATCCTATCCGAGTAGCTCCCCCTTCTTCTGGTCAATTCATCAGATATACCGTCTACAAGCTCTCGCCCAGGCCGCGGTTATCCACCCAAATTCCTTATGGAAGAACATGGTATTCTGGGCTGTCAATCTTGGCCAGAGCATAATCCTACTGGCCCTGAAGCTAGAAGAAGAACTCCGTTCTTTGACAAAGAAGGAGAGTATTTTACTCACATCGGAGATACTAGTCATAAAGCTTCTCTGGTATATATGATTGAGAGTCATCTTCTAGGGAAACGGGCGGCCGGATATTCCGAGAAGGATTCACTACTGTCCGATGATAAGGAGAACGTCATCGATAAATCCATTCGACTTCTCCTATCTTCGACCTTTGTCCGAGATGTAGATAGGACGGTTAGGAAAAAGCCTCTCGAACAGTTGGCAAGGGCAGCACATGCCCATGAAGTGGTAATATTTTTCAACTCCGTCCATTCTTTTAATAAACCTCAATATTCTACTCCATTTTTATCTAGACAATTTTTTCTTGCCACAGACTGGTAATGCTTTGGTGTCCGCGCTATATGACATGGCATTGCATAGAGAACAATGCAAGTATGTTGAAGAAAGCAACAAAATTTTAACCGCTAAAGTTAAGGAGCTCGAAGATCAACTTGCTCGGACCGATAATTCTCACGCTTCTGCTGAAACTCAATCTGCTCCTATTGCCAATCCGAACCTGGAGGCCGACAATCCTCATATTATCAGTATGATGATGGATTCTAGTCGATACCAGGCGCAGGTCGACCAGATGAATCGAGAAATGGAAGACCAACGAGTTGCGCATGCCACTGTAGTTAGCAAACTGGAGTCGGAGATTGTTACACTTCGATCTAAACTTGCGACCAAGGAAGATGGCTCCTCTGATTTGGATAAGGTCATAGATGAGCACCACTCTCTCGACGTTGAACCCATTGTTTGAGAGTTTCTTGATTCTCCAGTGCACACTGCCATAATTCATCAGAAAATTGGAGATCTGCTCTTGAGCTCATTCTTTAAGGGGGTCGATCAATTAATCGAGTCTAGGCAGATTCCTGATAGGTGTGATAAATATAGCGAAGTTATGGCTATCAAGAAGGATCGAAGACTCCGAGATTATCCTCTTGATTGCTTGCCCTCTGTCGAATATAGTAACCATCCTCTAGCTCACTTAGTCGATGAGTACGGAACTCCGCTTCCCGTACCTGCGCCCGACTTGGGGTTAATAGAGCACGCAGTAGAAGATCGAGAAGATGAAGAAGAAGACGAAGATAATGAAAAGGACACTGAAGGAAATCAGGCCGATGAGGGAGAGAAGGAAAATGAGGAAAGATTGTCTTCGAAGGAAGTTAATTCCCCATCTTAGGTTGTTTTCAAGATGTTAGGATTTTGTTTTCTTCCTTAATCCTTGTAATTTTTGCCACTTTATTTAGCAAATCTAGCAAAATCTGTAGTTGATGTAAAGTTCCTCCGTTGGTATATGATTTTCCATGAAACATTCTTTGTCGTTTTGATGATCGTAGTATGCATTTGATAATCCGTCTTGTTATTTATTCATTCCGTTATTTATTTGAATTTTTACTGCGCGCGCCAAGGATTGATGGCATAAATGTCATTTCCTTTACTATATATAAAGGTAAAACCTTTGAAGTTTTACCGCGCGTCCCCACTTGCAATATAAAATTTCCTTGTTGATCGGAGCTCATAGTTCGATAATCCATAAGAAGTTTTGATTTTCTGATCATGAGTTCCAATCTCTTTTCTGGAGCTACAAAACGATCTTTACGTGATCTACCCCGACGAGATACTCCAAAGAAGAAACCTCGAACGGAAAGTTCACAACAATCTTCCTCCCATGGAGAAGCTTCTTCTCGGGAAGCCATGCCTCAGTCCGACCCGCTGTCGTCGTCTTTAGGAGGAATTCCAAACATAGTGAAGAATATTCCTTCACCGTCAAAGGAAACAATGAACTCTTCAACGGGACCTTCACGGGCTCCGATCCGTAGTCCCTTGGTTGATCCGAGAGTTCTGGAGGCTTACCAGAACGAGGGTTCTCGATCTATTTCTCCTCCTCTTGTAGATCAAACAACCAACGATGAGTTTCGAGCTATTTCTCCTCCTCCAGTTGACCAAACATCAAACGAGGAGTCTCGAGCTATTTCTCCTCCTCCCGTCGACCGATCAACGGAGGAACGTCCCTCTTCCGATCGAGATACAACAAATCAAAACTCAGGTCAAGAAGGTTCCCATCAGGTCGTAATTACTGTTCCCAACTCTGAGGTTGAGCCAACTTTGCAACTAAGGGGGCCTGTGGAAGATATCTCTGAGTCTTTCTTTGCCCCTTTGCGTTCTCAGGGTGTTGTTTCAACTCCTCAACATACCCAAGCCATCTCTCCTGTCCCCATTTCTCAAGATGTATCAAAAACTGGGTCTGGTCCCAGTCATTCTGGTTTCGAAAATACCGCGGACGATCCGTCTCTTTTAGACGACCGTCCATTTAAGGAGCAGGTCGAAGAGATAACTGAGTTCGGGATGAGTCGATCCGGTGGGGTTTCCACTGATGTATGCATTCCAACAACCCTCGAGCCTGATGGGGTTTCTTGGAATCTGGGAATGGGTACAATTCTTCCCAAGGAGCTTGATAAACTGAAGAACCATTCTTCTTTGCGTCTTGTTCAGTCCATTTTTAAGCGTTTGGAGATGGTAAGTGGACTTTTGTTATTGTTGTAACAGGGAGCTTATCATCTTCTAGACTTTTGAAGTTCCTTATTCTTATTTTTTCATAACAGGCTAAGCATGAGGCTCTCCAGCTTGGGATACAAAATGATGAGTCTTACTTTTCTCGAGAAGAGTCTCTTGAACAGATGAACTCAATCGCTGTAGCTCATCGATCGCTGATGACTGAGGTGGAGAATCTCCGAGCTGCTACTGAAAAACTTTCAAAAGAGAAAGAAGAACTTGTTCGAGCAAATAGCAGCTTGGTGTCCGATAAGGAACAGCTCACTAAGGAAAAAGAAGACCTTCTTCAATTGAAACGGCGAGAGTTCGACAGGGGTTTTTCTCTTGGATATAAGCAACGCACCAAAGAAATGATGAATTATCTTGCTCATCAGACGAGTCCCGATCATGCTCTCGAATAGTAGACAAGGGTCTTTCATCCTTTTTTTTTTTTTTTTTTTAGAAATGTAACATAACAAACTATTTTTTGTCATGAATAGAATAGTTCGTTATCTTAATCATTTATATTTAGACTCATACATTGTTTCGACCTGATAGCCAAAAAACAACTGCTTTCTATATTCTTGGGAGAGAAGAAGTCAACTTGGTAGTTGTGCTGTAACCGTAGGACGTTTCGTATTCTTGGTCCATTAATTGAACATTTCCCCATTCTATAAATAATTCTTTTGAGAAGTAGGAAGCATAAAGGATGAAAATAACATGTCTCCAATAAATATTTCAATTTGGTATTTATGGCATGTAGACTACGGTGGAGATATCGACCCGATGATTTCGTGAGAGGCGAGAGCTGGTTAGTTCATTAAAATGACGGTATCCCCTGTGTCAGGTATGCTCTTCGACCAAGGAGGCTACTTTGTATGAGTTGGATGAGCTATCCTTCGACTCAGGCGGATACTTTGCAATCTTCCATCAGGACATCCTCCGACCAGGGAGGATACTTCGTTAAGGTCTGGTGAAGTATATTTGCCAATCTTCACCAATGCAGTGACAAGAGTCCAAGAATAAGGAGTGAGTCGGATTGGAGGAGCAGATCATTTCGAGGAGCAGCATAGTAGGCTAGTGCTTGTAACAACTGTAGTTAGATTTCAAGAATGAATGTACTTGCATGTTTTGATCGACTGTAGTTTGTCAAATATAATGATCTTAAAAAATTTCAATAAAATCAGTTACTTTTGACATGTTCATCTGTGGTATTTCATTTTTGATTCTATAGTAATAATCGAACTTATATTCGACGCTGTGAATCAACTTGTTAACGTATTTAATCTGGACCGCTGATAGGATCTCAATGCAACACCATTGGATCCTTTACCCCTGCCTATAAAGAGGGTCATTCCATGCTTCTCCATTTCTCAGAAATGAATTTGTTCAAAGAGAATTTTTATTGTTATAAGCATTGTCGACCACCAAAATGTGTTACCTTATCAAATGAGGAATTCTTGACTTGGTATGGGAGGAATTGGAAAAATGAGATCTCCATCTTATATGGTGATGGTCGGGCGAATCTCATAACTGGGGATTAGTCGACCATAAATTACGCCATATGATAAAGGTCGAGATCAGAGGAAAGCAGGATTCTTGGTTTATCGAAATCAACTTGTTTCTAACAGGTCGGCGATGCCATGCATGAGATCCTTCTGATCCCTATTTTACTTTGTAAAGAAGAAGCATCAGCTTTTTCGAGGTGGTCGAGTTGAGAAAGTACGTATTCTTCCCTCGATGATCGACAGACGTCGACTTTAAGAAGAATGCCTGAACATTAGTTTCTCGTCACTGTTCTCAAAGTAGAAGAAAAGACGATCGTTTCGAGGAAGCTTTAAAGTGTTTGAAGATAAATTCCTTCTTTGTAGGTATAACCGTTAGAGTATCGATCGATGTTTCCTGTTCAGATAGGAATATTTGATATGTAATATAAGTTTCTATGATAGCTTTTGTACCGTCCTCATCGATCTAATATATGACTTTTATTGACCAACTCAATAGTACATTTAATTCAAGTCCTATATTCAAGGGTTGTAGTTATGACTATGTAACGTAATTCCCGATATAACGTCTCAGCCGTTGATAGGATGTGAGTTTCACCGTTGGATTTTTACCCTCCTGTCTATAAAATGAATCTTTTATCTTTATTCATGTACCTTTAAAGGTAAAATTTCTCAACAATGTATTTCTTCTTTTCTCAAAATGGTGGTCGTCCACCTGACTCAGAAAATCAGCAATCTGTTAATTATGTCGACTTGGTATGGGCGGAATCGGAAAATGGAGACTTCTCAAAAACCATGAAGTCTCCGATCCCTAAAAAAGGGGATCGATCGGAGTGTTTGTCGTATACCGACCATCCTGTGCAAAAGGGTAAGGGTCGATATGGTGGCATTCCGATCTAGTAGTTCCGTGGTTGGTGGAAAGCTAGTCAGTTCATTAAAATCAGAAGGTAAAATCGAGAATGCTGACCACCACCGACCGATGTAAGATTATGATCTCACAAAGCTCTCTCTGATTCCGGGCTGTGTGGTCATAGTCGTGGAACTTAAAGGCGGTTGTCTTTGTCGACCGGCTGTAGCTGGTGGCAAGAATCCTGGGAATTGCACGGAGGTGAATAAAAACAGAAGCCCACTATTCGTGCCGCCATCCTTCAAACCTGAACAGCTGTAGTCGATGAGTTGACTTTGTAAGATTGCTTTTTACAAGTCTACCGGACAGCCCAGCAGTACTTCAATTAAGAGTTCTATTTGGCATGTAATGGGACTTTTTGTCGATCGATTAGGAAAATCTATGTATTCTTCCGATGTATATCCGTATTAATAAAAATTTAGCATTATATCAACTGACTCTTCAATTGTAGATCGTTTGTTATTTGTATGATGAGTTACTATCGACCAAATTGGTTTTACTTTAAAACTTTATCTCAGGTGTTTATACCAACTGTGGTTTTAATCTTTGTAAAGCATTTGTTAGGAGTTCGACGAGTTTATACCGACCCAATCGGTTTTACTCAAAGATTTATCGTACTTAGGTTTTTTACCGATTTTGGTTTTTAACCTTTGTAGATCATCCGTTAAGAGATCGATGAGTTTATACCGACCCAATCGGTTTTACTCAAAGATTTATCGTACTTTAGGTTTTTTACCAATTTTGGTTTTTAACCTTTGTAGTTCATTCGTTAGGAGATCGATGAGTTTTTTACCGACCCAATCGGTTTTACTCAAAGATTTATTGTACTTAGGTTTTTTACCAATTTTGGTTTTTTAACCTTTGTAGTTCATTCGTTAGGAGATCGATGAGTTTTTTACCGACCCAATCGGTTTTACTCAAAGATTTATTGTACTTAGGTTTTTTACCAATTTTGGTTTTTTAACCTTTGTAGTTCATTCGTTAGGAGATCGATGAGTTTTTTACCGACCCAATCGGTTTTACTCAAAGATTTATTGTACTTAGGTTGTTTACCAATTTTGGTTTTTTAACCTTTGTAGTTCATTCGTTAGGAGATCGATGAGTTTTTTACCGACCCAATCGGTTTTACTCAAAGATTTACTGTACTTAGGTTTTTTACCAATTTTGGTTTTTTAACCTTTGTAGTTCATTCGTTAGGAGATCGATGAGTTTTTACCGACCCAATCGGTTTTACTCAAAGATTTATCGTACTTCGGTTTTTTACCAATTTTGGTTTTTAACCTTTGTAGTTCATCGTTAGGAGATCGATGAGTTTTTACCGACCCAATCGGTTTTACTCAAAGATTTATCGTACTTAGGTTTTTTACCAATTTTGGTTTTTAACCTTTGTAGAGTGAATTTTGACAATGGTCTTTTAAGTCGTTTGTGAGAAAAAGTAAGCAAAGGCTTTTATTATAATCGCAGATAAATTTGATGTCCAAAAAGGAGATAACACAACAGACTAAAGAATGAAAAACAAGCTAATTAATTGCAAAATCCCATCTAATCCCAACATTTTCCTTATCTCGAGGTTAACGGCCATAATATCTTCTAAGGTTCACTGCATTCCATGTTCGAGGAAGTGGGGTTCCATCCATATGGGCTATCTTATACGATCCCTTTTTGCCGACCGCCGTCACCACGTATGGACCTTCCCAATTTTGCTGTAATTTACCCACATGCTTCGACACCTCGACCTTCTTAAGTACCAAATCACCTTCTTTGAAGGATCGTATTCTTACTCTTTGGTTGTAGGCTTTTTCCATGCTGGATTTAGCTGCTTCTAAACGAAGACTAGCTTTTTCCCTTAAGGTCTCACTTAAATCGATGTCGTCCTTTCTTAGTTGATCATTTGATTCTTCATCGTATAATTCAATTCTGGGGCTGGGGACTAGCGCCTCAACTGGGATAACGGCCTCCGACCCATAGACTAAGCTAAACGGTGTTTCACCGGTAGAGGCTTTGACTGTAGTTCTGTTGGCCCAAATGACACCTGGGAGCTCGTGTAACCATTTTCCTTTAGCTTCGTCCAGCCTTTTCTCTAGGGATTTGATAATTTCTCGATTTGCTACTTCAGTCTACCCATTTGCTCGAGGATGTCCAACAGATGTGAAGTTTTGTTGTATCCCAAACTTTGAGCACCATTTTTGAACTTGTTTTCCAGCAAATTGTGTCCCATTATCGGAAATCAAAACCCTCGGGATTCCAAAACGACAGACTATATATTTCCAAACAAAATTTATGACCTGGAATTGTGTTATTCGAGCTAAAGCTATACATTCAATCCATTTGCTGAAATACTCGACAGCGACGAGGACATAACTCTTTTTTGATCTGGCTATTGGGAACGGTCCCACTATATCAATACCCCACTGGTCAAAAGGCCAACAGATCGGGATTGGGTTCATTGTCTCTGCTGGTTGATGTATTATGTTCTAGTGTACTTGGCAATAATGACAATGTTTTACAAAATTTTGCGCATCAGCGTACATCGTTGGCCAGTAGTACCCAGTTCTCAAACATTTTAGTGTGAGTGCTCGAGCTCCACTGTGATTTCCCGCTTCTCCTTCACGGATACTGCTGAGGATGTTTTGGACCTGGTGCTCGGGAATGCATTTTAATAAGATTCCAGAGACGGATCGTCTATAGAGTTTTCCCTCTACTATGGCATATCTAGGTGCTCGATACCTTATTCTTCTAGCTTCATTTTTACTGCTGAGGAGTGACCCATCTTTCAAATAAGCGATTATCGCAGTCATCCAGCTGTCTGCAGCTAATTCGATGTCCATTACTTCGACCACAGGAACAGTATCGAGATCAATGGACGGTGTTTTGGAGATTAACCAGGTGATCACTCTTTTAGACTTACCATCCCTCGTTCCTGTGAATCTAGATAGTTGATCAGCCCATCGATTCTCTTCTCGTGGGATGTTTTGAATATCAAACTTATCAAACTCTTCGGTCAACTCTTTTACTTTTGCCAAGTATTTTATCATGTTGTATTCATTTGCCTCATACAATCCATTAATTTGTCTCTGAATCAGCTCGGAATCCGTTAAAACATTTAAAACCTTTATATTATCTTGTACAGCCATCTCCATTCCCGCAATCAGAGCCTCATATTCCGCTTCGTTGTTGGTTACCATGAAGTCTAAAGTGATGGCATAATTCATATCCTCGCCGTTTGGTCCTTGGAAATTAATTCCTGCACCTCCGCCATCTCTGCTTGATGCACCATCGACGTGCATTAGCCATGCTAGGTTATTGACGATCAAAACGTTATTATCACTAGCAGATGTTATTTCAGAGCTTGTCTCTGACTGAATTGGAGTTTCTAGGAGGAAGTCAGCAAGTACTTGAGCTTTGATTGCCGTTCGTGGTTGATATTCGATCTCGTATTGTCCCAGCTCTACAGCCCATTTAATTAATCTTCTTGAGGTTTCAGGTTTTGATAAGATTTGCCTCAAAGGTTGATTGGTAAGTACGATGATTTTATATGTTTGGAAGTATGGTCGTAATTTTCGTGCCGAGGTATTGATGAGGGGTATTTCGCACATACTACTTTAGGAAATACCTCTCCTCGGGATTCCGACCAGGAGAGGTGTTCTCCGACCAGAAGAACATAGTTTTCCGATCAAGCCAGAATGGTAGCGCAAGATCCTTTCTTCCGATCTGCTTCTATCCTCGGAATTACTGTGGGGCCGACCTACAACTTTGTACAGCTGGCCGAGAGGTATTCTCCTACGGACGGTCCAGCTAGCTCATTACTGTTCCTATATATACGCGGCGCATTTATGACATCAGGGACGGCACAACTTCCAAGAAATACCCTCATCTCGGACCTACTGTTCGGATTAGGATCTAGCTTGTTTTCTCTTTGTATTTACCTTCCTAGTAGTACGACATCCTGTAATGCTCGGGTAGACCTACTTTGTAATTTGTACTTGAATATAAATATTAATATACAGCTTAAACACATTCCGTACATTTATCGTTTGCTCAACTTTCCTTATTCAATACGAACGAAAAACAGCATAATCAATTGGCGCCCACCGTGGGGCCTACTCGGGTGTTAGATCGAAAAATGGCTACTACTAGGAGATACACGTACAATCGTGGCGAACCTTCACAAGCTATTGGAGCTCAGCAGTTAGTAAACAACGAACCAAGCAACCAATCCCGAGCGGCCCGCCAATCTGAGGTGCCGCCGTTCGACCCGCCAAATGATTTACCTATTCATACGACAGTTGCCGATCTTCGTTCCATTATCGGAACCATGTGTAGAGAATTCCTGAACACGGAGAGAGCGGATAGTGAAACTCTGCCCGGTCAACAGCCCCCGATCGACCAACCTGCTGTTCGGGGTCCCGTTTCTAACAGACAGAGGGAAGGAAGTATCCGTCGATCTGCTTTGGGTGAACCATCCGATGTTCGACCCAGAGCACCTCGAGCTAGGACCGTTGTCCGCTCAGGGCAACCTTCTAGAACAGTTCAAGAATTGGAAGATTCGGTGGTCGGGGAGAGTCAACCCGAAGCCACAGATAGGGTAAAGAAACCGGTCTACAGAAAGGTGACCGAGGCTGACTTGGAGAAGATCGTGTAGGAAAGGGTTGTGAAGGAGTTAAAGAGGGAAGTGTTGTTAAAGGAAACCCGACCTGCAGAAGTCAGGACTCGAAGGACTGAGGCCAGAGAGGATGGGGCCGTTTTCCTTGAGGAAGGAAGAGATAAGGAGTTAAGTACGAATATCATGAGATGTTCGCCATTCTGCCAAGAGATTAGAGAGGCTCGAGGAACGGAAACTGTCCCTACCAGATTGCCAAGATATAATGGAACCTCCGACCCCGGGGAGCATATAAATAGTTTCATTAATGTGTTGAACTTATATGGACATTCAGAAGATTTTTGTTGCAAAATCATGGTCACCACTTTCGAGGGAATCGCTCTGGACTGGTTCGGAAAATTACCACCGAACTCTATCTTCTCTTTTGATGAGTTATGTGACAAACTAAAACATCTTCCCTTCCGGATTTTTAAGTTTCACCGGATTGTTAGTTCGTTGTCGAGTGGGATGTTGCAAGCAATAACTAGAAATAAAAGCGATGGAAAAGAAAGATGGATTGCAAATATGTTATTTGGAACAAAAGGTTCTTATTATTTTCGAGCAAGATACAAAAGATCAGTGAAGTACAAGAATTACAACTTTATTGATATTCATCGAACAGATTACAAAGTTGAGTATCTTTACAAACAATATCCTAATACAACTACTGTGCCCTATTCTATGATCTTTGAGCATCCCTTGGTGTTCTCGACCAGAAGGATTGGCGAGCGTCCGGTGAATGTACCACAATTTGTTTGACAAATCAGTTGTCCCCTGGACTTGTAAAGTGATCGAGCTGTCTATGTTTATCGTCTAATGATATTTGGTTTTGAAGTGAGGCAGTACGAATTGCAGACCATCTTTTCTGATTATCTCCGTACTTTTCCCAGCATTCTTGGTACCAGACGAGCCCGATCACTTCCCCGAGTTGGCGTGCAAGGTTGAAATTCCTCATTTTTAGATCCGAAATTTCAACCATTGGTAAGGTTGAAATTTCTCATTGTATGATCCGAAAGTTCAACCTAGAACGGCCGGTCATCATCTTATGATTCGAAAGCTCGACCCAAAGTTACCATTCCTCGGGGAAGAAAGGAAGAAATTGGTACTCGAGGTCAAACTTCCTTTTAATGGATTGACCAGCTTTCCACCCTCGGGGATTGATTATGCTGTATTTCGTTGGTATTAAATAAGGAAAGTCGAGCAAAACAATGAGTGTATAGAGTGCGTAAATCTTATATATCGCTATCAAATATCGAGTTCAGATTACAAGACGGGTCTACTCGAGCATTACAGGATGTCGTACAACTAGGAAAGTAAATACAAGGAATAAACAAGCTAGTTCCTAATCCGAACAGTAAGTCCGAGCTTAGGGCCTCTCTTGGAAGTTGTGCCGTTCCTGATGTCATAAATGCGCTGCGTATTTATAGGAACAGTTATGAGCTAGCTGGACCGTCCGTAGGACGATACTTCTCGGCCAGCTGTATAATGCTGTGGGTCGGCCCCACAGTAATCCCGAGGAGATGGGTAGATCGGAGAGTAGAATCTAGTACTACCGTTCTGGCTTGATCGGAAAACCATGTCTTTCAGGTCGGAGAATACCATCCTGGTCGGGATCGAGGTCGACCTAGCAGAAGGTATTTCCTAAAGTGGCGTATGCAAAATACCCCTCATCAATACTCCCCCACTTCTCGAGCGTAAGTGAAGCTGAAGCTCGGAGAAGTAAACACAGCATCACGGAAAAGACTTTGATTTCTTGATGTTTCGGACATGCCTCGTTAAAAACCTAGTCCGGAAAAACCCAGTGGGACAAAATCCGAGCTAGGGAAAAAGAGTGCATATCTTCTTCGGAGGAGTCTCAAAATACCGAATCGCCCCAATAATAGAAGGGTGAAGTTTTTTTGACCTGAGAGATTCACTTCGATGATTCACAAGGAGCTACAACATTTGAAGTTCGGAGAAACAAATAATAGAGAATAAGCCTTGAACAGTCTTGAGTCGGATATGCCTCGTTAAAAACCTTACTCGGAAAAACCCAGTGGGATAAAAACCGAGCGAAGGGAAAAAGAGCGCACATCCTCGGAAGACAATGTAGTTGATCTTATCCTGCTGACTCGAAAATACTCATTTCTGAAACTCGGAGGACCATAATTGCTATTAACGAAAAGATAATCTTCAATTTTACTGAGTGGGAGCTTAACCGTCGCGGTTACTCGGGGTTGAATTTGCAATTTACCTTTTTAACCTTTATATATATACGTTGACTTGAAAAAGACGAGTACGTCTTTCATACTTATTACAGATCGGAGCATTCAGATCGATAAAGAGTACCCTTCTTTTATTGACCGTCACAATAAGCATCTCTCATCATGTCTACTTCCGAAAACCCAGAAATTCAAACTAATAATCCTACACGATCGGATTCCGAACTAGGATCCACAGGTGAACTCATTAATGACTACAAAAACACCGAAAACTCCTCTGAAGAGACGCAGCGAATCGTCGACCAACTAGAGCATGCCTTGGAGCCAAACGCTGGAGAGGGGACATCCGGTCAACAGGACTCCGAGCACGGTGGCGATGCGGAACAGAACATCGAGGCCAATAGCGAGAAAGGTGGAAACGGAGAAAAATCTGATTCCGATAATGTGGATGGCCCAAACGTAGTGCTGGACGAGCATGAGATAATGAGATACCAGATCGGAGGCGGGTGTAGTGTGAGAATCCTCGACCTAGCCGGTGTCGCGAAAAAGTCCAAAGCCACAGGTCGGGCTCAGAAGACCGAGAAACGGGTCGATGAAATCTCCAGTGCGTATGATCCAATAGAGGATTAGGCAAACCTCCAAGCTGCGATAGGTAAATTCCTTCCCGAGGGCTATTCGCTAGTCATTCCGACCTCCTCTCAAAGAGTGAATAAGCCCCCAGCAGGATGTCAAGCTTTCTATGCTAAGCAATTTGACTATGGGTTGCGCATTCCTTTTGCCCCATTACTCGAGCAGGTTTTAGATGCATTCACCCTGGCTCCCGCACAGATCCTTCCCAACTCGATGGGGTATTTGATAGCTTTCAGTGTTTTGATGAAGGCCAAGGACAAAGCTGCTAATTTCCGGCATTTTTGGCAATTTTTCAAGATCAGTACTTCCTCCGCCTCGAACGCTGGGTTTGTGTATCTCTCCCAGCGTTCAAATCATTCAGTCTTATCGACCATAACTTCTAGCAATTCTCTCAACTGGAAGAAACAGTTTTTCTTTATCAAAGGACCTGAAGTACCGGCTTCCGAGGGGAGCTCGGAGATGGTTCCACACAAATGGCCAGGTGAGCGAGACTGGGTGTTCGAAAAACGAGAACTGTTAGGTCAGCTCAAGAAGGTCATTCAAGACGATCTTGTCAAAGAGATGCGCTCCGACCCGTATCAGTCGGCCTTCCTGGTCCTAGAGCCCGTTCTTCGGACAGCTGGGCTCAGCCAAGCTACCTATCGACTAGCAGATGCTGAAGACCCTCGAACGTTGAGTAAGGATAATAGCCTTTCCCGAGTGACCGTAATAGTAAGCTATTCAGAGAATTTCATTACTTATCATTTCACTTTTTTACTTCTTCAGGTACAATGGTGGAGCAATACCGAGCTTCCATAGTCGGTAGAACTGTGGCATCTACCTCGAGAAAGACACCCGGTCAGCCGAGGAGACAAATTAGACCAGAGCCTACAACTGTCGTCCCTCCTCGGGGAAGCTCGACTCAAACTGACCAGATCGGAAATGAAGGGGAGCCCGAGGATGCTGAGCCGATTCAAATGGTACCTCCTCCGAACCAAGCTGGCCCTTCTTCTTCTTCTGGCTTAGGATACAACATGTTTACCATGAAGAAGCTCAAAGGGAAAGAGATCTATAATCGGCGAGCTCGGGAAGATCTCGAGGGACCCCCCGAGGCTAAAAGAAGGACCGGATTGTGGGGTCGACACCGAACACCTCTTTCTTCCCGTTCTGGTCGAAGTAGGCCTGATATGGTGGACTTCATCGAAGATCAACTTAGAGGTTCCCGAGCAGTGGGTTATCCCGAGAGGGGATCAGTTCGAAGTGATCGCACCCCAAACGGCGAGAACGAGCACGACAAGGCGATCAAGATTTTCATGGCGGGGAGATTCGCCGAGGACCAGGAGGAGCTTCTTGGCCATTGCGACCTTGACGTATTAGGCCAATTCTCCAAAGCATATCACACGGTAAATCCCTTTATATTTGTTGTAACCGTTTAAGTCTTGGAACTAAATACTAACCACCCTGTTCTTGCAGATCGGGGACTGCTTTCTTACCGAGGTGAATCGTACCTCAATGTTAGAAGAGGAGTCCGATCGGGTCCATATCGCTTATCGGGACTTACTCAAGGAAGAGTCCAAACTTCGCGATCAATTTATCTCCGTCCAGAAAGAATTGGAGTACATGAAAGCCAAGTACACCCCGGCCGTTGAGGAAGACTTGGTGAAGGTCGTGAGCGAGAAGAGCGTGCTCGAAGAGGAAGTCAAAAGACTTAAAGAGGAGCTTGCGCAGACCAAAGCAGATTCAGAGTTATCTTATCAGCGGGGCAAGGAGGACTCACGCCTAAGCTCGATAAGGGAATTTTTAGAGTCTCCCGCGTTGGATGCTATAGCTCGTAAAAGGGTCGATCAAGTCCTCCAGACAACTTTCTATAAAGGTGTTCGACAACTTGTCTCCGCGAAAGTCATTCCCAATAAGATAGATGAGTACTTGAAACACATGAATATTTTCAAGAATATGGACGGAGAAGATTATCGAGTCTCATCCTCGAGCTCCGCCAACTGGGAAGAACATGAGTTCGCTCCGTTTGTGGAAGAGTTCGGAGTTCCAATGCCCAATCCTGATTTGATGGACTTGGATACGTCCAGCACGAGCTCGAGTTCAGATAGCTCTGATGACGAAAACAACCAAGACAGTTCCGGAGAGGAAGATCAAGATTCTTCTGACGATGGGGATGATCGAGAAGCTTCTGGAGATAATAACGTCGACATCGATGGTGGCTCCGAGAGTGAGGGCAAAGAGGAGCAGTCAAACCCTTAGATTTCTTGTAATAGATTGAAGGACTCTTTATTATATGCATTGTAATTATTTCGATCATTTATAAAATCTGCTTTTTCTGTTTAAGTTTTCTGAGTCCGCTCATCAGTAATTTATTATACTACTCAACTAGACAAAAGTCTTTGTGAGCCATACGGTTCAGTAAAGGTCGTCGATATCGAGCATTTTCGTGCATGTGGATCACTTAGTAGGCACGGTATCAAAACAATCGACCTTTTTAATAGGGCACGGAAAAACTTGAAATTCGCGACTGTTGGGTCCCCAAAAAGGCAACGTTCCTTTTTCTTATAAATAGAAGGCAGTTTAAGATATGTATCACTGAAATTATAATTCTCTTCTTCGTCGGAGCTAATTGATCGATAAAATAAACCGAGCTCTCTTCTCCACTAGAAATATACAGATCATGGAAGGCCTGGTGAACTCCAAGATCGACCCGAGGCTGTTGCTCAAAGTCAAGAAAGAGAAATCTTCCAAGTCCAGAGTCAAAGAACCTAAGTCCTCCTCGGAAGCAGGAAAGACCTCTAAGAACGACCGAGGCAAGCACAAGGTCGATTCTCCTTCGAAGGCGGTCATTGAATCAACTGGGGCTCCCAAGGGTGACCTTGGCAAAACTACGGCCAAGCAATTATCTGGATCCGAGAAAGGGCCGGTCATACCAATTCCGGACTCCCCCTCTCAGTCGAAAAATAGCTCTGAGGGGAACAAGCAGGTCGAGAGACCTAATAAGCAAATCACATCTGGTGACTCTGACCGTGCTCCCCATAAAAGACCGCATGTGGACGATCTGATTCCAACCTCGGCCTTGATTCAAATGACGGGGGAAAATAAGACATTGGCTGATAGTGTTCTGGCCTTGGAGGCTAATAAGGATGTTGTGGTTGAGCCTCCCAAAAAGAAGGTCAAAATAAATGACCCTCCCGTCGATCAGAAGAAAACTCCTTCGTCGGGTGTGAACCCAGAACCCCAAAACTCTGTCCCCAACGTTGCTCGGACGCTTAGTGCCTTTTTTGAAGAGGTGAAATGTAAGGCCATGGCCGAACAAGAAGGGAAAAATGCGAATGAAATGGTGCAATCGAGCACAGATCTGCTTTTTCAAGTGAGCGTCCTCTCTCTCTTTCTTTTTTTTTTTTTTTTTTTTTTTTTTTTTTTTTTTTTTTTTACTAACACTACAACGTTTGTCCATTTAAGGTTGGACAACAGTTATTTAACCTCGGGCTGCAAGTCGAGCAAGAAGCCGAGCAGCGTGCTAAGGTTATCCTCGAGCTGGAGGAAAAGAAGGTTGCGCTATCAAGGTCCCTCGAAGAAGCTAGAGCTATCGAGCTGAAATTGGCCTCCGAGACGGAGAAAGCTGTGAAGCAAAAAGAGAGCCAGGTTCACGAGGAGTTGAGCAAGGAGCTGGATAGGCTGAAGTCACTTGTCGAGCAGGAGAAGAAAAATGCCGAGCAGCGGGAGCAAGAGGCCTATCAAAAAGGTTATGAGGCCGGGTATGAGGCCCGCAATGTTGAGGTTCGCAAACTCCTGTTCGAGAAAAGTGTCTAGGGATTTCTTCTTTATGCTCGACTAAATGTTGTACTTTTAAATTTCTTTCCCTTTGTACCTGTTCTTGTTGTTGGAATAATAAACCTTTTCTCCCTTTTAATCGATGATGTTGTGAATCTCAGGAAAATATTTATTGTTCCTTTTCATATTCAAGTTGCTTTTTTATCGTAAAACAATTTATACTCGAGCTAAGAGTGATCATTAAAATTGTATTATTGTAAAAACAATTTATACTCGAGTTAAGAGTGTTCGAAATTCCGAACATAAAGCGAAGAGGGAAAACTCCTCCATTGCACCTCTGACCCAGTCATAGTATTCCCCTTTTTTCAGCTAAGTTCCAAAGGAAGTCTGACCAAACAGTGCCTAAACCTTGGGAAGCGGAACGGTCACCCGTGATAAATGCCTTGATCTTGGCCGTTGGCTTCGTTAAATAATAGCCGTCGATCAAATTTTCCTTTTAGTATAAATATGGCTTTTACTCAGTTGAAAATCTTTACCCACCACTGTCAAAAATGTTCTATCCGAGAACGAAGCTCGGATCTTTCCTCCTTCCTGTTCAAACCTTTGAAATTCGGCTTCGAACATATTTCCGATCTTACAAACAAGATATATACTTCTTTGGTGTGGGTGGAATCGGAAAAGAGGGGCCCCTCGATCATCTGGGGGTCTCTGATCCCTGAAATTGGGACCTCCCCTCGAGAGGTGAATGTTCGATCAACCCTTGCTCGGGTACTTTGCGCAGGGTTAGCATTACGGATCTCGAGGGGTATACCCGAGGGTGGAAAGCTGGTCAGATAATCAAAAGGAAGTTCATCCTCAAATCACCAATTTCTTCCTTTCTTCCCTGAGGAATGGAAATTTTGGGTTGAGCTTCCCGATCATAAAAAGATGACCGGCCGTTCTAGGTTGAGCTTTTGGATCTTACAATGAGAAATTTCAACCTTACCAATGGTTGAAATTTCAGATCTTAAAATGAGGAATTTCAACCTTGGACGCCAACTCGGGGAAATGATCGGGCTCTGCTGGTAGCAAGAATGCTGGGAAAAGTATGGAGATAATCAGAAAACCCAGATATCATTAGACGATAAACATAGACAGCTCGATCGCTTTACGAGTCGAGGGGACAACTGATTTGTCAAACAAATTGTGGTGCACTCATCGGATGCTCGCCAATATTCCAGGTCAACAACACTGAAGGATGCTCAAAGACCATAGAATAGGGTACAGTAGTTGTATTAGGACTTTGTTTGTAAACATACTCTGTTCGATGGATGTTAATAAAGTTGTAGGGTCTGTTTGTTTGGCATTTCCCAAAATTTTTTCGTGTTTGGGAAATGCCAAATAAACATGTTTTCTATTTTCCGAAATAAATTTTTCATCCATTAATTTTCTCAAACTACTCTCTCAAAAGCCAAACAAACAACAATTTTCTTATCTCTAAACAAAACCTATACAAACTCTACTTTGATTTGACATAAAGTAATCTATCTCTTACACAATTTATCTCACATAACAAACATGATTTGACATAAAGTCTTACACATCTTACACCTACAACCCAACTCTTCCAAAAAAACCTACACCTACTTTATTTCTCAAACCACTCTCTCAAAACCCAAACAAACAACATTACGCAAATCGAAATTATTTCACAAACCTCCACTACTCTCCCAAAGTACTTTCCCAAACGCCAAACAAACAGCCCCGTAACCTTTGCTTCTCATTGATCTTTGTATCTTGCTCGAAAATAATAATAAGAACCTTTCGTTTCAAATCAAATAGTTGCAACTTTACTTTTCTTTTCCATCGTTTTAATATCAGTGTTCTGCTCATAAAAACCAACTCGATGACGAATTAATGATCCGATGAAACATAAATATTTGGATGATAAGGTTGAACTTGTATCTGGAACATTTATTGATCGATAAACTGTCCTCGGAAAGATTATCCGATAATCGTCCAAATGAATAATATCTGAAAACTGAGAAGTTCCTCTTAAGTGTAATTGAATTTATTAAACAATAATCCCAACTTAAGAAACAATAATCCCAACTTAAGGAATTTCCAAGTGGTAAGAAATTCTTGAAGAGTGTTCGGGTTTCGAGCAGAACTGTTTCATCATAACATTTCGATCGTCGAGTTCTTATTTAAGCTGAATAGTCACGTTAAATCTTTATCGAGGGAGGGTCATAGCAAAAGCTTTCACCCTCGGCCGATATTTATTTTCGAACAAATTTTATCGAGAGAGGGTCATAGCAAAAGCTTTCACCCTCGGCCGATATTTATTTTCGAACAAATTTTAACGAGGGAGGGTCATAGCATAAGCTTTCACCCTCGGCCGATATTTATTTTCGAACAAATTTTATCGAGGGAGGGTCATAGCAAAAGCTTTCACCCTCGGCCGATATTTATTTTCGAACAAATTTTATCGAGGGAGGGTCATAGCAAAAGCTTTCACCCTCGGCCGATTTTTATTTTCGAACAAATTTTATCGAGGGAGGGTCATAGCAATAGCTTTCACCCTCGGCCGATATTTATTTTCGAACAAATTTTTATCGAGGGAGGGTCATAGCAAAGGCTTTCACCCTCGGCCGATTTTCATTTTTTTGAACATGATTTATCGAGGGAGGGTCATAGCAAAAGCTTTCACCCTCGACCGATTTTGATTTTTGAACATATTTTATCGAGGGAGGGTCATAGCAAAAGCTTTCACCCTCGGCCGATTTTCATTTTTTTGAACATGATTTATCGAGGGAGGGTCATAGCAAAAGCTTTCACCCTCAGCCGATTTTGATTTTTGAACATATTTTATCGAGGGAGGGTCATAGCAAAAGCTTTCACCCTCGGCCGATTTTCATTTTTTTGAACATGATTTATCGAGGGAGGGTCATAGCAAAAGCTTTCACCCTCGGCCGATTTTGATTTTTGAACATATTTTATCGAGGGAGGGTCATAGCAAAAGCTTTCACCCTCGGCCGATAATATTAGTCTTTCTTTGTCATGGTACTCGGAATACGATTTGAATTTGAACCAAGGATTTCATTGATATGCACTCTTTAGGGAAAGTAAAGTTTGAGAAAACTGTAAATTACAAGGAAAATTAAAAATAATGCATCTATCTTCCATAATATTTCATCAGATTAACTGCATTCCAAGTTCTTGGCAAAACTTCACCGTTGAGGTGAGCAATTTTATAGGACCCCTTATTCCCGACCTCCTGCACGACATAAGGGCCGTCCCAGTTTGGCTGAAGCTTTCCGACATGCTTAGATACTTCCACCTTTTTGAGAACCAAATCCCCGACTTTGAATGTTCTAATCCTGACTTTCTTGTCATAAGCTTTTTCCATGCTGGACTTGGTGGCTTGGATCTTTATGCACGCTCGGTCGCGTTTACCATCTGCGTGATCGACATCCATCTCTCTCAGCAATTGATTCTGATCGGGGTCATAAGATTCGACCCTTGGAGATGGAACTAATGTTTCGACCGGGATTACCGCTTCCGAACCGTATACCAAAGAAAAAGGAGTTTCTCCTGTAGCAGACTTTATGGAGGTCCTGTTCGCCCAAATTACTCCAGGAAGCTCGTCTAACCATTTGCCTTTTGCTTCGGCCAAACGTTTTTCCAGTGATCGAACAATTTCCCTGTTGGTGACCTCGGTCTGCCCGTTCGCCTGGGGATGCCCGACCGAGGTGAAAATCTGCTGGATCCCAAACTTTTCGCACCACTCCAAAATTTGTTTTCCCGCAAATTGAGTTCCGTTGTCGGAGATGAGGACCCTCGGAATTCCGAACCAGCAAACAATATACTTCCATAGAAAATTTATCACCTGGAACTGAGTGATTTTTGTTAAGGCAATGCATTCGATCCATTTACTGAAGTATTCCACAGCAACCAGGACATAGTTTTTTCTCGATCTAGCAGTTGGGAAAGGTCCACAATATCGATTCCCCATTTGTCGAAGGGCCAGCAGATCGAAATTGAATGCAGCTGCTCGGCGGGCTGATGAATTAGATTTGAATAGATTTGGCAATGATGGCATTTTTTGACATAATCGATAGAATCCGAAATCATAGTAGGCCAATAATATCCAGTCCTCGAGCATTTCAAGGCTAAGGCTCGTGCACCGCAATGACTCCCCGCTTCACCTTCGTGAACTTCCTTTAAAATAAGATCGAACTGACTCTCGGGAATGCATTTCAACAAAATTCCTGAGCTTGATCTTTTAAAAAGCTTATCCTCGTTCAAAACGTACATTGGAGCCCGATATTTAATCCTTCGGGCTTCATTTGTGTCTTCCGGCAAAGTACCATCTCTTAGATAAGCCTTCAAAGGCTCCATCCAAAAAGACTCTCGAACATCTATCTCCATTATCTCCGAGTTTGGGGTTACGTTCGAATCTATAGCCGGAGAGTTGGACATCAACCAAGTTATCACTCTTTCCTTCCGTCCATCCATCAACCCCGTAAATTTCGAAAGCAAATCCGCCCAACAGTTCTCTTCTCGAGGGATAGCTTGTATATCAAACCTTTCGAACTTTGCCGCCAGATCCTTCACCCTTTTCAAATATTTCACCATGTTAAATTCTTTTGCTTCATAAACCCCCTTTACTTGTCTGTGTACGAGCTCGGAGTCAGTTAACACTGTGAGCGACTTTATGTTTGCTTTAACCGCCATTTCTAATCCTGCAATCAATGCCTCGTATTCAGCTTCATTGTTCGTGACTACGAAATCTAGGGTGATCGCATAACTGAGATCCTCTCCCTCGGGACCTTGAAAGTGAATTCCGGCCCCACCTCCTTCTCTGGTCGACGACCCATCGACATGCATCAACCAAACTTTCCCTTGAACATCTACTACGAGGTTCACTTCGGTAATAAGCTGCTTTTCCGAGCTGGCCCCTGTCGACTCTGCAATAAAATCGGCAAGAACTTGAGCTTTGATGGCTGTTCGGGGATGGTATTCGATTTCGAACTGTCCCAGTTCCACATCCCATTTAATCAATCTCCCAGATGTCTCTGGTTTTGATAAAACTTGCCTTAGAGGTTGATTAGTCAGAACAATAATTTTGTAAGTTTGGAAATAAGGTCGCAGTCTCCGTGCGGCAATAACTAGAGCAAGTGCGAACTTCTCGATCTCCATGTAGTTCTTCTCCGCCCCTTGAAGCAACTTACTCAGATAATATACCGGTTTATGCTCGGAATCCTGAATTCTCACCAAAACAGAACTTATTGCCTCATTCGATACTGCTATGTATAAATACAAGGGCTCTCCCTCAACCGGTTTTGCCAACATCGGAGGGGAAACCAAATATCTTTTAAGCTCTTCGAAAGCTTTACTGCACTCCTCATTCCATTCGAAGCCTTTCGATTTCCTCAACAACTTGAAGAAAGGCAAACTCTTGTCTGCTGATCGAGATATAAACCTATTCAAGGATATTATTTTTTCGATTAGACTCTGCACTTCAGACAACTTAGTTGGCGGTTGTAGCTCAGCTATAGCTCGGACTTTTTCTGGATTTGCCTCAATGCCACGCTCGTGAACCAGATAACCGAGGAATTTTCCCGACCTTACCCCGAAAGTGCATTTTGCCGGATTTAACTTCATTCTGTACTTCCTTAGGATCGCGAAACATCTGTCAAGGTGCTTTATATGATCCTCCTCGGTCATACTCTTCACAAGCATATCATCAACGTAAACTTCCATAATCTCACCGATGAGATCCTTGAACATCATATTCACGAGCCTTTGATAAGTTGCTCCTGCATTCCTTAGCCCGAACGGCATTACAATGAAGCAGTACACTCCTCGTTCGGTAATAAAGGCTGTTTTATCCTGATCTCTCTCATTCATAAATATTTGATAGAACCCTTGGAAAGCATCCATCATACTAAAGAAAATAAAGCCAGCGGTCGAGTCAACCAGCATATCGATCCGCGGTAAGGGATAGGGGTCCCTTGGACACAATTTGTTCAGGTCGGTAAAGTCGTTACACATTCTCCACTTGTTGTCAACCTTCTCTCCCTTCGATACCAACACCACATTGCAAAGCCACTCGATAAATGTTATTTCCTTAATCTGCCCAGCGGCTAACAATCTATCGACTTCAGCATTTATGATTTTATCTTTTTCTCGACCGTGATTCCTCTTCTTTTGTCTAACTGGCTTTGCTTTAGGATCGATATTTAAAGAGTGAGTAATCACCCTTGGGTCGATTCCGACGATATCATCAGAACTCCAAGCAAGGACATCGGCGTTGTTTCTAAGGAATTCGATCAGCATGGTCTCCATCCCTTGACTTAGCTCGGTCCCAATTCTGGTGAACTTCTCGGGAGAGCCAGGGATTAATGTTACTTGTTTATGATTTGGGGGTTGTACGTTCATATCGATCTCTTTTCCTTTTTTACTCTGCAACTTTTCACAATCTGGCAAAGGGAGGTCAGAAACAGAGAACACCTTTTCATCTTCTAACTTCCTCTTCGAGGGCAATATTGGCTCGAACTGCTTCTTCATGTTTAGGGACGTGTTGTAACATTCCCATGCCATGCATTGGTCGTTCCTCATTTCTCCGACCCCTGCCAAAGTGGGAAACTTGACCATCTGGTGGTAAGTTGACACGACCGCTTTGAATACATTTAAAGCCGGTCTTCCCAAAATTGCATTATAAGCGAACGGGGTACTCACGACCAAGAACTTAACCATCTTCGTAACATCTTTAGGTTTCTTACCCATAGTAGTACTCAAGAGTATGGTTCCGAGAGGAACAATTTCCGATCCACCGAACCCAACGAGCGGGGTGGATACCCGTTCCAGTCGCGGATGTTGTAGATTCATTCTGTCGAGCGCCTCAGAAGAGATTATGTTTGCCGAACTGCCATTATCGATCAACACCCTCTTAACCTCAAAGTTAGCAATTCTCAAGGTTAAGACCATCGAGAAATCAGGGTCGTCTTCATTTGTATCCCAAGTTATTTCACTTGGTCTGTCAGCCTCGGTAAAACTAATGACTTGATTTATCGAGGGCGCCGGTCTTAAGGACATGACTTCCTTCCTGGTCGAGACACCTGTCTTTATCGACCTAGCAGTCCTTTTCCTCGCATTCCTACTATCTCCCCCAGCTGGTCCACCAGCTATCATATTTATCACCCCATTAGTCTGGTCTTCTGCCTGATGATGATCCTCACGGTGCTGTTCGGAGGACCTCCTAGGACTTCTGGATCGATAACGGCTGTTAGGATTCTCCTTTCTGACATACTCCTTCAACTTTCCTTGAGCAATCAGTTTCTCGATTTCTTGTTTTAACTGAAAACAATCCTCGGTGCTATGCCCCCGAGCCCTGTGGTATCTGCAATACTTATCGTGATTCATAGTCCCTGGCCTAGGTTGAGTGATACGCCGAGCTCCAGGGACCAAATTTCTCTCCTCGAGCACAGTTAGGATCTCGTCCCTCGAGGTATTCAACCTGGTAAAGTTGCTTTTTTCATGCTCCGTCCTCGGAACCCTCTCTGGAGATGCAGGCCGACCGTAGACATTAGATCTGTGGGTCGGAGCCTGAGGTTTATAGACCTTAAGTCTTTGCCAAACCGAGCCTCTCTGCTGCGCGTTTGACCCTCCATAGTCGCTAGGCTTTGGGATAGGGGCCCGATCAGGTTTCTTCCCGATCGGGGGCCTGGGATTCTGTGCATTCTTTAACTTATTCATTTCCTCCTGGATCATGTATTTCTCCGCTATTTCCATAATTCGCTCGAAAGACTTTGGCTGCTTTCGGCAGAGAGCATTCCCGAACTGGCTATTACGGGTTAGCTCGAACATTAATGATGACAGAAATTCAATCTGTGGGGTATCAACTTTCAGAAGTTCTATACTAAATCTTGCCAGCCACTGCCTCAGTGTTTCTCCTTCCAGTTGCTTCACCGTTCCCAAATGATTAGCAGGTAACCTTTGTTTCCTTTGGCTGGCAAACTGGTGTTTTAATTTATCGCACAACTCGTCGAAAGAGAAGATCGAGTTCGGAGGCAGTTTTCCTAACCAATCCAAAGCAATTCCCTCGAACGTGGTGACCATGATTTTGCAGCAAAAATCCTCCGAATGTCCATATAAATTCAACACATTTATGAAACTGTTTATATGCTCCCCGGGGTCAGAGGTTCCATTATATCTTGGCAATCTGGTAGGGACTGTCTCCGTCCCTCGAGCCTCCTTAATTTCTAGGCAGAAAGGCGAGCATCGCATAATATTTGTACTCAATTCCCTATTTCGCCCTTCAAGGAAAACGGCCCCATCCTCTTTGGCCTCAACTCCTCGAGCCCTGACATCTGCGGGTCGGGTTTCCTTTACTAGCATCTCCTTCTCTAACTCCTTAGCAACCCTTTCTTGCACAATCTTTTCCAAGTCAGCCTCAGTCACCTTTCTGTACGCTGGCTTTCTAGACCTCTCCACAGCTTTGGGTTGACTTTCCCCGACCACCGAATCCTCTAAGTTTTGTACGTTCCTAGAAGGTTGCCCTGATCGGACAACGGTTCTAGCTCGTGGTGGGTTGGGTTGAACATCAGATGGTTCGCCCAAAGCAGATCGACGAATACTTCCTTCCCTTGGCCTGTTGGAAATCGGACCCCGAGTAGTAGGTTGATCGACGGGGGGCTGCTGACCTGGCAGAGTTTCACGATCTGCTCTTTCCGTGTTCAAGAATTCTCTACACATAGTTCCGATAATGGAACGCAAATCTGCCACTGTCGTATGGATAGGCATATCATTCGGCGGGTCGAGCGGCGGCACCTCAGATTGGTGGGCCGCTCGGGATTGGTTACTTGGTTCATTGTTTACTGAGCGCTCACTCCAACGGCTTGCGAGGGCTCGCCACGATTGTATGTGTATCTCCTAGTAGTAGGCATTTTTCGATCTAACACCCGAGTAGGCCCCTCGGTGGGCGCCAATTGATTATGTTGTATTTCGTTGGTATTAAATAAGGAAAGTCGAGCAAAACAATGAGTGTATAGAGTGCGTAAATCTTATATATCGCTATCAAATATCGAGTTCAGATTACAAGACGGGTTTACTCGAGCATTACAGGATGTCGTACAACTAGGAAAGTAAATACAAGGAATAAACAAGCTAGTTCCTAATCCGAACAGTAAGTCCGAGCTTAGGGCCTCTCTTGGAAGTTGTGCCGTTCCTGATGTCATAAATGCGCTGCGTATTTATAGGAACAGTTATGAGCTAGCTGGACCGTCCGTAGGACGATACTTCTCGGCCAGCTGTATAATGCTGTGGGTCGGCCCCACAGTAATCCCGAGGAGATGGGTAGATCGGAGAGTAGAATCTAGTACTACCGTTCTGGCTTGATAGGAAAACCATGTCTTTCAGGTCGGAGAATACCATCCTGGTCGGGATCGAGGTCGACCTCGAGCAGAAGGTATTTCCTAAAGTTTATGCAAAATACCCCTCATCAGGGATACCCCTCGAGATCCGCAATGCCAACCCTGCACAAAACGTTCGAGCAAGGGTCAATCGATCATTGGCATTTCGAGGGGAGATCCCGTTTTCAGGGATCAGAGACCCCCAGATAGAGGAGGTGCCCCTAATTTCTAATTCCACCCATACCAAAAAAGTACATGTCTTGTCTGTAAGATCGAAAGTATGTTCGAAGTCGAATTTCAAAGGCTTGAACAGGAAGGAGGAAAGATCCGAGCTGCGTCCTCGGATAAAACATTTTTGACAGTGGAGGGTAAAGATTTTCAACTGAGTAAAAGCCATATTTATACTAAAAGGAAGATCTGATCGACGGTCTGTATTCAACTAAACCAACGGCCCAGATTAAGGCATTTATCACGGGCGACCGTTCCGCTTCCCGAGGTTTAGGTACCGTTTGGCCAGATTTTCTTTGGAACTTAGCTGAAAAAAGGTGAATACTATGACTTGGTCAGATGTGCAGTGCAGAAACTTTCCGTTTTCACTTTATGCTCGGAATTTCAATCACTCTTAACTCGAGTATAAAATGTTTTTACAATAAGAATACAATTTAAATGATCACTCTTAGCTCGAGTATAAATTGTTCTACGATAAGAAGGTAACTTGAATATAAAAAGACAGTAAATATTTTCCTCAGATTCACAACATCGTCGATTAGAAGGGAGAAAAAGTTTATTATTTCAACAAGAAGAACAAGTACAAAAAGGAAAAATTTAAAAGTACAATATTTAGTCGAGCATAAAGGAGAAATCCCTAGACACTTTTCTCGAACAGGAGCTTGCGGACCTCGACGTTGCGGGCCTCATACCCGGCCTCATAACCTTTTTTTATAAGCCTCTTGCTCCCGCAGCTCGGCGTTTTTCTTCTCCTGCTCGATAAGGGTCTGCAGCCTGTCCAACTCTTTACTCAACTGCTCGTGGACTTGGTTTTCTTTCTGCTTCACGGCTTTTTTCGTCTCAGAGGCCAATTTCAGCTCGATAGCTCTGGTATCTTCAAGCGACTTTGCCAGTGCAACCTTCTTTTCCTCCAGCTCGAGAACAGCCATAGCACGTTGTTCCGCTTCTTGCTCGACCTGCAGCCCCAGGGTAAAAAGCTGCTGTCCAACCTTTCAGGAATAAAAGGTGGAGCGTTAAAAAAAAAAAAATAATAATAATAATAATAATAAAAAATATGTTAAAGTTGGAAACTCACTTGGGTAAGCAGATCTGCGCTCGATTGCACAATTTCCCGAGCACTTTGTCCCTTCGACCGTTCTTGCTCGGCCAACTGAATGCTGCTGAGGAAGTTTTCCCAATTGCTCGGGCCAGCTCCTGCAGCTACCGCCTTAATTTTCATCTCTTCAAAGTAGGCTGCAAGTGTGCGGTCAACGCGGGAGACCTCGACCTTGGGATTCTCACCTGGTGGAGGAGTTTTCTTCTGATCGACAGAAGGGTCATTTATTTTGACCCTTTTATTAGGAAGCTCGCTCGTAACGTTCTTATTGGCCTCCAGAGCCAAAATGCTTCCAGTTAATATCTTGTTCTCCCCAGTCATTTGAATTAAGGCAGGGGTCCGAATCAGATCATCCACACGCGGCCTCTTTTTGGGGGCAGGCTCTGAGCCACCAGGTATGGCTTGCTCATTGGGGACAACAACCTGCTTATTCCCCTCGGAGGTGTTCTTCGACCTAGAAGGGGAATCCGCAATTTGTATAACTGACCCCGTCTCGGAGCGAACGGGCACGGAGTTAGGCAACGGATTTGTTTCAGTTTGGGCGAGATCACCCTTAGGAACCTCGGACTGTTTGGGCTCAGGATTTGAAGAGGATTCGACCTTATTTTTGCCTCCATCGGCCTTAGAAATTTTTCCGACCTCCGTGGAGGACTTGGACTCTCTGACTTTGGACTTAGGGCCCTTCTCCTTTTTGACCTTGAGCAATTGCTTTAGATCAAGCTTGGAGCTCACCATACCCTCCATGATCAAAATTTTAGTAATGAGAAGAAGGCTCGATTTATTTTATCGACCAATGGGCTCCGACGAAGATAGAGTTATAATTTCAGTGATACAAATCTTAAACTGCCTTCTATTTATAAGAAAAATGAACGTTGCCTTTTGGGGACCCAACAGTCGCGAATTTCAAGTTTTCCCGTGCCCTATTATGAAGGTCCATCATTTTTATATCTCCTAAAGAAGTCTATCTTAGACAATGGGTCTAACTCATTATGGATATTATATCTCGAGCTCACCACAGCTTACTAAGACTTTTGTCTAGTTAAGCTGTATAATCAATCACAGATAACCGGAAAAACGCTGCTAAACAAAGAAAGAGAATTTCATATATAACCAAGATTGCAATACATACATTGAGTCCTACAATCTATTACAAGAAATCTTAAGGGTTTGACTGCTCCTCTTTGCCCTCGCTCTCGGACCCATCTTCGATGTCGACCTCAGCATCCCCAGAAGCTTCTCGATCATCCCCATCATCAGAAGTATCTTGGCCATCTTCGTCCTCCGAACTGTCTGAACTTGAGCTCGTGCTGGACGTCTCCAAATCCAGCAAATCGGGATTGGGCATTGGAACCTCGAACTCTCTCACAAATGGAGCGAACTCATGGTTTTCCCAGTCTGCGGAGCTCGAGGCTGCGACTCGATAGTTCTCTCCGTCCATGTTTTTGAAGATGTCCATATGCTTCAGATACTCATCTATATTATTGGGGATAACCTTCGCCGAGACCAACTGTCGAACACCCTTGTAAAAGGTGGTCTGAAGAATCTGATCTACCCTTTTCCGAGCTATGGCATCCAGTGCGGGAGACTCTAAAAATTCTCTTATCGAGCTCAAACACGAGTCTTCCTTGCCACGCTGATAAGACAGCTCGGAATCTGCTTTGGTCTGCGCGAGCTCCTTTTCAAGCTTCTTCACTTTTTCCTCGAGTAAACTCTTCTCAGCCACGACCTTCACCAAGTCTTCCTCAACGGCCGGGGTGTACTTAGCCCTAGTGGACTCCAATTCTTTTTGAACGGAGATGAATTGATTGCGAAGTTGGGACTCTTCCTCGAGTAAATTCCGGTAAGCCATGTGGACTCGGTCGGACTCATCTTCTAACATCGAGGTGCGATTTACATCAGTGAGAAAGCAGTCCCCAATCTGCAAAGACAGGATAATTAGTATTTTATTAAAAGACCAGAACAGTTATAACCTTTGCAAAGAACTTTTACCGCATGATACGCTCGACAGAATTGACCCAATACGTCAAGGTCGCAGTGAGCCAAAAGCTCCTCCTGATCCTTGGCAAATCTCCCCGCCATGAAGATCTTTATCGCCTTATCATGCTCATTCTCGCCGTTTGGGTCGCGATCACTTTGAATCGATCCCCTCTCGGGATAACCCGCCGCTCGGTAACCTCTAAGTTGATCTTCAATAAAGTCCACCATATCAGGCCTACTTCGACCAGAACAGGAGGTGAGAGCTGTTCGGTGCCGACCCCAAAGTCTGGTCCTCCTTTTTGCCTCGGGGGTCCCTCACGATCGTCCCGAGCTCGCCGAGTAAGGATCTCTTTTCCTTTAAGCTTCTTCATGGTGAACATGCTGTATCCTAAACCAGATGAAAAGGAAGGACCAGCTTGGTTCTGAGGAACCACCATTCGGATGGGTTCAGCATCCTCGGGCTCTCCCTCATTTCGGGCAGAGCCTCCTCGAGGAGGGTTGATAGTTTGATTGGATTGCGCGGAGCCTGGCCTAACTTGTCTCCTCGGCTGACCCGGCATCTTTTTCGAGGTAGAGGCCACTATCCTACCGACTATGGAAGCTCGATATTGCTCTACCATCGTACCTGAAGAAAGGAAAAGTTATTTTGACTAAGGAATGAAACTTTCTAGATAACATATTATTATGGTCGGTCGAAAAAGATATATTCTTACTTAACGATCGAGGATCGTCGGGGTCTGCAAGAGGGTATGTAGATTGGCTGAGCTCCGCTTTCCGAAGAACAGGCTCCAAAACAAGAAAGGCCGACTGATACGGGTCGGAGCGCATTGCGGTGACAAGGGCGTCTGAAATAACCTTCTTAAGCCCACCTATCAATTCCCGTTTTCCGTACACCCAGTCTCGCTGACCTGGCCATTTGTGTGGGACCATCTCCGAGCTCCCCTCGGAAGCTGGTACTTCAGGTCCTTTGACGAAGAAGAACCGTCTCTTCCAGTCGAGAGAATTGCTAGAGATTATGGTCGATAAGACCGAATGATTCGAATGCTGGGAAAAATACACAAATCCGGCGTTCGAGGCGGAGGAAGTGCTGACTTTGAAGAACTGCCAAAAATGGTGGAAATTAGCAGTTTTGCCCTTAGCCTTCATCAAAACACTGAAAGCTATCAAGTACCCAATCGAGTTGGGGAGAATCTGTGTGGGAGCCAGGGAGAACACGTCTAGAACCCGCTCGAGTAACGGGGCAAAAGGGATGCGCAGGCCGTAATCAAATTGCTTGGCGTAGAAAGCTTGACATCCTTCAGGTGGCTGATTTACCCTTTGAGAGGAGGTCGGGATAACTAACGAATAGCCCTCGGGAAGGAATTTGCCTATCGCAGCTTCGAGGTTTGCTTCATCCTCTATTGGATCATACGCACTAGAGATCTCATCGACCCGTTTCTCGGTCTTCTGTGCTCGACCAGTGGCTTTGGACTTCTTCGTGACGCCGGCAAGATCGAGAATTCTCACACTGCATCCTCCTCCGATCGAGTATCTCATTATCTCATGCTCAACCGGTGCCATAGTCGAACTATCCTCATTACCGGAATCAGCATTTTGTCCATCTCCACCTTCCTCGCCATCGGGCTCGGTGTTCTGTTCCGCTTCCCCACCAGGCTCGGAATTCTGTTGACCGGATGTCCCCTCACCAGCATTTGGCCCCAAGGCACGCTCAATTTGATCGACGATTCTTTTCGTCTCATCAGAGGAGTTTTCAGTGGTTTGGTAGGCATTAATGAGTTCGCCTGTGGATCCTAGGTCGGAATCCGATCGCGTAGGAGTATTGGTTTGAATTTCTGGGTTTTCGGAAGTAGATATGATGGGAAATATTTATTGATACGGTCGACAAAAAAAGGTTACTCTTTATCGATCTAAATGCTCCGATCTGTAGTAAGTATGGAAGACGTACTCGTCTTTTCAAGTCAACGTATATATATAAAGGTTAAAAGGGTAAATTGCAAATTCAACCCCGAGTAACCGCGACGGTTAAGCTTCCACTCAGTAAAATTGAAGATTATCTTTCCATAAATAGCATCTACGGCCCTCTAAGTTTTTAAAGTTGATTTTTTAAACTCAGAAGATTAAGAGTAACAACACTGTCTTCCGAGGATGTGCACTCTTTTTCCCTTCGCTCGGTTTTTATCCCACAGGGTTTTTCCGAGTAAGGTTTTTAACGAGGCATGTCCGACACAAGACTATTCAACACTCGACTTATATTATTATTTCTCCGAGCTGCAAATGTAGTAACGTCATCAAAGCAAAATATTCAGATCGAAAATCTTTACAAGACTCCTCCAGAGAAAATATGTGCTCTTTTTCCCTATCTCGGATTTTGTCCCACTGGGTTTTTCCGAGTAAGGTTTTTAATGAGGCATAACAATTCTTGTGGTACGGTGCTGTATTTACTTCTCCGAGCTTCAACTTCACTTACGCTCGAGAAGTGGGGGAGTATTGATGAGGGGTATTTCGCACATACTACTTTAGGAATACCTCTGCTCGGGATTCCGACCAGGAGAGGTGTTCTCCGACCAGAAGAACATAGTTTTCCTATCAAGCCAGAATGGTAGCGCAAGATCCTTTCTTCCGATCTGCTTCTATCCTCGGAATTACTGTGGGGCCGACCTACAGCTTTGTACAGCTGGCCGAGAGGTATTCTCCTACGGACGGTCCAGCTAGCTCATTACTGTTCCTATATATACGCGGCGCATTTATGACATCAGGGACGGCACAACTTCCAAGAAATACCCTCAGCTCGGACCTACTGTTTGGATTAGGATCTAGCTTGTTTTCTCTTTGTATTTACCTTCCTAGTAGTACGACATCCTGTAATGCTCGAGTAGACCTACTTTGTAATTTGTACTTGAATATAAATATTAATATACAGCTTAGACACATTCCGTACACTTATCGTTTGCTCAACTTTCCTTATTCAATACGAACGAAAAACAGCATAATCACGAGGTCACCAAAGCCAAAGCAAATTTTTCAATTTCCAAATAGTTCTTTTCAGCCCCTTGTAGTAATTTACTCAAATAATAGACTGGCTTGTGTTCCGAGCCCTCAATTTTTACCATAACCGACCTTACTGCTGCCTCGGAGATAGCGATGTATATGTAAAGAGGCTGCCCTTCTGCAGGTTTGGCGAGTAGTGGCGGTGAGGTCAAGTATTCTTTCAGTTGATCGAAGGCGTGATCACAAGCTTCTGTCCATTCGAAGGTCTTAGCTTTTCTCAAAGTTTGAAAAAATGGCAGACTCTTATCTGCCGACCTTGAAATGAATCTGTTGAGGGCAACAATTTTTCCAACCAAGCTTTGCACTTGGGTAATATTTCTGGGAGGCTTCATTTCTGTGATAGCACGTATTTTTTCTGGATTTGCCTCGATGCCTCTTTCGTGAACAAGGTAACCTAAGAACTTCCCAGACCTTACCCCAAAGGTACATTTTAAGGGGTTGAGTTTCATTCCATACTTCCTTAAGATTTTAAAACAGCGATCAAGGTGCTGAATGTGGTCTTCTTCGCTCATGCTTTTAACCAACATATCATCGACATACACCTCCATTACTTCTCCGATCAAATCTTTAAACATCAAATTCACCAACCGTTGATATGTCGCTCCGGCATTTCTTAGTCCGAACGGCATCACTACAAAACAATATACTCCCTGTTCAGTAATGAAGGCAGTTTTTTCTTGATCTTTTTCGTCCATGAAAATTTGGTAAAAACCTTGGAAAGCATCCATCATACTGAAGATCGCGAAACCAGCTGTCGAGTCGACCAACAGATCGATCCTTGGGAGTGGGTAAGGATCTCTTGGACATAATTTATTTAAGTCTGTAAAATCGTTACACATCCTCCATTTGTTATCCTTCTTGTCACCCTTCGAGACAAGTACGACATTGCACAGCCATTCAGTAAAGTGTATTTGTCTTATCTGTTTAGACATTAAAAGCCTCTCGACCTCCGCTTTTATTATTTTGTCTTTCACCGGGCCGTGATTCCTTTTCTTCTGCCTCACCGGTTTTGCGCTCGGATCAATTTTCAAAGAGTGGGTTATTATTCTAGGATCAATTCCCACTATGTCCTCCGAGCTCCAAGCAAACACGTCTATATTTTTCCTTAAGAAGTTGATCAACATGATTTCTCCTTGCGGAGACAATTCCGTTCCAATTCTGGTTATTTTGGTTGGATCATTCTCGATAAGTTTGACTTCTTTATGCTCGGGTGCTCGCAAAGTTAAATCTATAGGTTCTTTCCCCTTTTTATCGATCCTTTCCGTATTAGGCAATTCTGGCTCTTGAGATCTTTCAACTGGAGATCCTACCGTTTATCTTTTTCATGGCGTTAATGGATCGACATTCCTTTTTAAAGATAGTGCCGTATTATAACAATCCCATGCCATACAGTGATCGTTAACTATTTCGCCGACCCCAGATACCGTCGGGAATTTTATCTTCTGGTGATAGGTTGAAACGATTGCTCGGAATTGGTTTAATGCTGGTCTGCCTAAGATGGCGTTGTAGGCAAATGGTGTCTCCACCACCAAGAACTTTATCATTTTTACCACTCGATGAGGTTTGCTCCCAAGGGTTACACTTAAATTTATGGTTCCGGCCGGAACTATTTCCGATCCTCCAAATCGTATTAATGGCGTAGCTACTCTTTGAAGAGTTATCTTTCCCAGGTTCATTTGATTCAAAGCTTCGATGGCTATTATGTTAGCCGAGCTCCCGTTGTCGATCAGAATTCTTTTGACATTAAATTCGGAAATTCTTAATGAGACAACCATAGGAAAATCTGGGTGGTCCTCGTTGATGTCCCAATTCAAATTTCTTGGGACTTCACTCTCATCGAAACTGATTATCTGTTCATCAGAACTTTTATTCTCAAGTGCCCAAATTTCCTTAGGAACGATAATCCCATTTTCTAGGGATCGAGTGGTTTTTCGTCTTGCATTTCGACTATCACCCCCAGCAGGACCACCAGAGATTACATGTATTGTACCGTTGACATGGTCGTTATCGAGATCATTCCTACGTGGTACATGATTACATGTATTCAAATTCGCGAGGGCTTCTGTTCCCTTCCCTTCTTCTCGGACTCCTCGTCCTTTGTCTATTTCGGCCTGTTCTATCCACAAATTCGTTCAACTTGCCTTGTTGAATTAATTTGTCAATCTCCTATTTTAAGTGATAGCAATCCTCGGTCCTATGACCGTGAGCTCGATGGTACCTACAAAATAGATCGTAATTCTTTGCCCCTGGTTTGTCTGTGTGATTCTTTTTGCTGGGGGAATAAGATTACTTCTTTCCAGAATCACCAGAATATCCTCTCTTGGGGCGTTTAGTTTGGTATACTCCACATAGCTCACCCGATCTCTAATATTTCTTTCTGGAGATCGAGGCCTGAGGTAGACATTAGGTCTTTTCTCAAAGTTACTCCCGCTATATTCTAACCTTTGGAATACGTTTCCCCTTCGGGAAAATCGATCGTAATCCGTGATTCTTTGCATCGGGGGTTTTTCAGGTTTCCTTGACCCTGAAGTTGATGCTTTATTCTTATTTTTGTCTTTGAATGAATTCATCTCTTCTTGAGTCATATACTTGGAGGCCAACGTCATGATTTCTGCGAAGGTTCTTGGCTGTTTCCGACTTAAGGCATTGCCGAACTGCCTATTTTTTGTCAAGTCGAATAGAATAGATATGATATAATCAATATTTGGGGACTCGATTTTCAACAGTTCGACATTGAATCTTGCCAACCAAGTTCTTAGAGATTCCCCTTCTTGTTGGACAATGGTTCCTAGATAGCTCATGGGGAGCTTTTGTCTTTTCTGACTGGCAAACTGTTGTTCTAGTTTGTTGCATAGCTCTCTAAAACTAAATATCGAATTAGGTGGTTGTTTTTCGAACCAGTCTAGTGCCAATCCCTCGAAGGTTGTGATCATTAATTTCGCCATGTATTCTGCTGAATGAGCGTGTATAAGTTCATTATGTTTGTGAAACTAAAAATATAATCAGTCGGATCGCCAGTTCCATCGTATCTAGGGAGTCGAGCAGGTAAAGGCCCTGAAGCCTGTGCTTCTCTAATTTTTGGGCAGAATGGTGAACATGTAGCTATGCTGTCTTGGATTTCTCGGGAATGAGGCCAAGGTTGTCTCAAAGTCAAAAGCCTTTGTTCCACTCGCTCCTCTACCATTCTTTCAATATCTCTTTCAGAGAATCTTTTTGTTGTTCGTCGATCGATGATTTGGGGCTCCTCCTCCTCTTCTATCGGGACGACCGTCTTTTCTCTTGATAGATAATGCTCAGGACGAGCATTAGCTCTTGCCTGATTATCTCTTTGACCAGGATGTCTTTTAGCGACGTTTGGTGGGGATATATGAGATCGTTGGTCCCCATCTGGGCTTTCAGCTTCAGCCGAAACTCGGTCGTTGTCTCCTCGAGCTCGCCTGATATTGTTTACCAATCTGGTTGGCGGAATTGGGGCCACATCTGGACCATTATTTTCTGGTCCAGGTGCATGTGCGATCCCAGCACATAATGAATTCACGAGTTGAGCTATCTGCATTAACTTCTCTTGATCGGCCGGTAACGGGGGAAGAGGGACGGATCGAACAGGTGAGTTCGAAGCCCTACTTCTGCTAGGAGTTTGATGTTCTTCATTATTATGGTTGTTGATTATGTTTGAAGTAATATGTCCCTCTGCTCGATCTAAATTTTGATGTTCTGTGGGAGGCGGCATGTTATTAGCGCTGATTCTTTGGGAATTTTCGGGCAGAGTTTCTACAGCACGTGGATGCTGAGAAGTTGTGCTTCTTCCTGTATTACGTGTGATTCTTCTTGGATTGACCATATTCGATCGAGTAATTAACCTGCCCCACGGTGGGCGCCAACTGATTTGACCTGAATTCGTCTTAAGGTTAAATTCAGTAAATTATTAAGAGAATAACTTTATATTTGGGGTTTGGTTAAAGTACTCAGGATGGCGCAACTAAAAAAAAAAATATAATCACGTAAAAACAAGTATATTGGAGGCGAAATAAGTGTAGTATTATTGATAGGTTAAATTCTGGATCCTTAATACATTGTAAGATTCACTATTTATAATATTCATCATGTCCTAACAGAGCTAGGAGTCCTATTAAGCCTAGGAATCCTGCATGGCATGGGAGTACCGCATGGCCCAATAAGTCTTCTGAATCGGACATTAGGTCGATCAGATACATTTTGGTAGGTCGACCCGATCTTGCTGTCTACACGGGTCGGATCGATCTTGATTCTCCTCGGAAAACCCTGCTCGGTTATATGTGTAAAAATAGCCCTCATCATCTCTATTCTGCTTCGTCAACAAATGACTCGGCTGATGAGTGTTCTGTTCTTGAGTTTGAGACTTAGAAGAATTTTGCTTCGATAATAATCTTAGTTGTGTTGTTATCTTCTTCTTCAACTCATGAACTGAACTAGTTATACTTGAGATTTGAAAATCTGCCCGTTGAGAGATCGACAGGTGTTCAAATCCTCGAGTACTGGTCCTTTCTGCAGAAACGGCTACCTGCGACTGAACACTGTACACTCTGTTGTACCTTCTGTCAGTCCGCATTAAATGCACCAAGCTGATACGAGGTTTCTCTTCAATCATTTGTCATAAATACCCTTCCTCTTCAGCATTTATTACTCCAAGTGCATTTATTACCGTTGCAATAACTTCTGATCCACTTCCACTCTGCTGATCGAAATCACTCGTCTGATGTACACTCTGCTGATCCCAAACTTGAACTAATCTGATTTGAGTCGGCTGAAAATCCACCAGTCTGATTCCTTTCTTCAGCAACAGATCAGTAGTCTTCTGGACCATATTTGACTCGTCTGAAATAAATTCTTCCTTGGTCAAATATCTTCTAAGGTTTGTACTAAGTTTCCATACTTAGCTGATGACTTTTGGGAATCATCAAAACCTCCCTTCACTTCAATGTCTTCATCTTCATCCAACAATTTCCCCCTTTTTGATGATGACAAAACTTCAGCTAAGTACCTGTACCTAAAACTAAAGTTAAGTCCTCAAAGATTTCTGAGATAGAAATAATTTATTGGAAACTTGAACTTTTATAAATTTGATCTTGAAATTACAATACAAGTTACAAGGAAAATGAACTTAAGTGAATATTACAAGTAAAGTAAGTTGATTACAGATTTTCAACAGATAACCTAGTCTAGAAAATCTAGTCTAGTCCTCAGCTTCTTCATCTTCTTCTTCTTCCTCTTCTTCAACTTCATCACTACTTTCTTCATCTTCACCACTTGAGAAGGCATCAGCAAGATTCTTTAATTTTTCTCTTCTTTCATCAGCTTCGAATTTTGCTTTGATGTCCTCAATTATTTTATATTTCACGTATGGATTAAGCTGTTCTTCAGCAGAGTACTTAGAGGCAGCTAACTCTTTGTCAGTCTTAGCTACATCCTTGGGCTCTACTTTATCACCAGCTTCATCATCAGCTTCCTCTTCAAGTACTACATCTTCACTTGGCTTTTCAGCAGCAGCACGTTGGTCTTGTACTTGAACAGTTGCAGCAACAACAGTCCTCTTGGCTGATTCCTCTTCCCCCTTTTTGTCGTCAGCAGCAGGGTTGAGTTGATCAGGAGTTATGGTGACAGCAGCACAAAGCTTCCTGATGTTTTGATCCATAACTTGGTGCTGATCATCGAGATGATTCAGAGTAGCTTCCATGCGAAGTTGAGTAGTCTTTATCTCACCAGACTGGTCATTTAAGCAATCAACATTCAGTTGAAGTGTTGATATTTCACTTTGAGCTTTATTGGTGACAACAGTGAACTCTTGCATTAAAGCAACATTTTTCTCTATCTCCGCCTCACCAACTTCCTTCATGACTCTGGCAATTCCTGCAATATCAGATTCATGCCTTTGAAGAGCAGTGTGCAGATGACTCACATCAGCCTTCACGTCTTCAATATTTCTATTCATGCTCAATATACTCTGAGTCAGTGGATTCCTCTTTTCCATCTCCTTCATGGCATTATCAATCAGCATCTGCATTGACTCCATCAATGAAGAATGCAAGTCAGCAGTAGGAACAGAGTTTGATGTTTCAGCAGGTTCTTCCTGTTGAACAGGAGCTTCATGAAGAACTTGAATTTCTTCAGCCTTCCATTCAATGGCTAAAGGAACCAAATCTTTGACTTCTGCAGGCAGCTTGCTTGATGTATCCAGATTAATCTCTTCAGCTTGCTGGTCCTTCTTCCGTTCTTCACTAGCTGGCTCATCAGCAATGTGAATGATCTCAGTACCATCAGTAGACACTACAGTCTTCTGACGAATCAAGTCAGCTGGAACAAAAGGTGATGTAGACTGTTGAGCACTCAGCTGTTCTTGATAAGTACTGATCTATGAGCCAAAGGCAATATGCTGTAAACTTGGCAGAGTGGGCATTGTACTTGATGTTTCTGGTTCATACCTTGATCTCTCGGCCCATTTCTCCAATGTCGTAAAAACAGCAATTTTAACTGCTCTATCAACTCGGTCATCAGCAGGACCAGGCTTATTTGGCAATGAGTCCTTGATAGCAGTTGCCTCCTGACTTACAATGACTCTGGCAAAGTCATGCAGTCTGTCTCTTACAAAGTCTGAATCCAATGCCTTCGCAACAGAAGTGGTTTGCAGCCAATTCAGGACCCAGCGTCCTTCTGCAGCAAACTCCCTCCAAGCTTGGATTTCTTCTTCAGACTTGTTCAACCAGTACTCCCTCCATCTGTTGTATCTTATCTTTTCAGGGAGAAAGGTAGTTCTTGATTGAAGCAGCTGATTTAACCTTTCTAGCTCAGCTTCAAATCTCTTAAAAGCAGTTGAGTCATTTTGAACAACTTCAATTGCTCTTCTGACTTCAAACTTCTTTCTTTTAATTGGTTCTGCCCTTGGTAGAACAAACTGTCCCTCCTTGGGTTTTCCTCCAATTACGATGCCTTCTGACCTTCTTGGTCCATATGCATCCTTCTTACTGTCTTCTAAAGCCTTTGCCAAGTCTTCTTCTTCTTTGGCAGCTAATTCAACTTCAGTCATCTTTTTTACTTCAGCTGCTTTCTTGCTCGCTTCAAGTGCTCTCTTAAGCTCAGTTTCATCACGTTTTCTTTGTTCAGCTTCCTCGCGCTTCTTCTTGTGATAAGCTGGCACTTTAGCTTTGCCAATTCTTTTCTTCCTGGCAGCTCTAGATTCAACAACTGGTGCCGCAGCTGTTGGTTCTTGAGCAGCAATTGCTACTGGTGCAGCAGCAATTGGTTCAAGGATCTGCATTTCAGGATCCTTTTGAGGTTGAGCAACCTCAGTTGTTGGTGCAGAAGTCTGTTTCACATTTTCATCAGCTGACTTCACGACAGCAGACTCCTTTTCAGATCCAACAGGCCTCTCTGCTGTTGGAGGACTTTCCCTAACTAGCGCAGAAAGTTCAGTATCTTCTTCAACAAATGTCATCTTCTTTCTGGCAGTTTTCTTTGTGTAAGGAACAGCAGCAGATGTGGCAGTGTCTTTCATAGCGCTCCTTGTCCTTTTAGATACATTTTCAGCTGGCACTTCAGCTAAAATAGTTCTTTCAGGAGATGTTTCAATTGCCATCTTATCAATCTCCTTGACTGTTTCATCAACAATCAGATCAACATCATCCTTTTTCTTAGACAGAACTGTTCAGGCTTGAACAGCTGGCTTAGCTGTTTGAACAGTTATCTTACTTTTCTTGGCCTTATCAGCTGGCTCTTTAGGCTCACCAGCCTTCCTTTTCGATTCCCTCTTTTCAGGCACATTAGCAGGCTCTTTCGACCTTCCAGTCTTCACTGGTTCATAAATTTTCAGCTCCTTGGCCTTGTGAACGTCTTTGCCATTGGTCACTGAACATCTCAAATTCACCAGCAGATGACTAAGAAAGATTCTGTGAAGTGTATGACCACGTTCCTTGTGATCAACAAGAATGTACCAGATGAAGGTTGCCCAGCTCACCTTCAAACCACAAAAGATAGCAATCATGGTGTGAAACCTCTTCATTGGCACACTATCCAATGAGAATGTACAATTCTCCAGTACTTTGGCAACTAAATCTGCCATACGCTGAAATTCGTCCTTCAGCTGATTCTTTTTTATGCTTCCAGACAACACTTCATTCTTCTTTGAAGCCAGATTCCAGAAATCTGCTTCAAGAGGTTGAGCAAGGGTTGAAATCTCTGTTGATCCTTCAAGAGAGAGTTCGATCTCTCATTCAGCAGCTTGGGGGTTATACAGATAACCTTATCCCCAATTTTGGCATTAATTTCCAGGTTTTCAAAGTCAGGTTTCCCTTTCGAACCATAATACTCCATTACTTGATCTTTGAAATCCATATCTTCATGAGCCTCCATGAAGTTAACTAAGGTAGCCGCCTTGAATTTTTCCAGTATTTCCTTCATCAACGGAGTGCCAGTTGTATGATACGTCAGGTAGTTCAAGAACATACCTTCTGCGCTAGCTTCTTTGGTAGACATCTCTGAAAAAGATTAAGGAAAACGGAGAGAAATTTGCAGTAGAAAGAGTGCAAAATTGCTCTGTGCTCTTTTGAAATTTTGAGGGTGCGTAAAAGCTTAGTAAGCTGATCAGATCTGGATTTATAGATGTTGGTTTATTGTCGGTTTTCGTGAATAGTGTCAACCGTTAGATCAGTTACTGAAAAGCAAATCGTGTGAGCGATATACGCGGATTTCAAAAAATCATTAATTATGTTAGACGGGCGGGAATTTGAAACGCCACTTGTCTGTTACTTATAAAAGTGTGTTTCTGATAAAACGTTTTTAATACAACACTTTAAATATAAGCTGACATAAATGAAAACAGATGAGTAAAATAATACTTATCTGATAGAGGACTTGTCTGATACAATATATCACTACTGAAAGCCAATATCTAGTGATCTTCCTTTGCTGTTTGTCAATCCAGCAAGATAAATAATCTTCAAGTCTTCAAGAATTAAGAACAAATCTTCTGATTAAAACTACTTCAACTAACTGTCACTGAAGATTTCATCTTTAAAACAGGAGTACCGCTAGTCTTACACGTTCCCCCTGAATTCAAGAATTCATCAGTCAACTAGTCTGTTGAGAGTCAGTCTTCTTGAAGTGCAACACTTGTTGATATCAGATTAGTCAGCTGTTGCACCCAGTCTTCTGATAGGTTCCCCCTTAGCTTATGAATCCAATTTTAACAAGCCCAATTCCACTCTTAGAGTAGAAAATCTTGCATCACTTAATGGTTTGGTGAAAATGTCAGCAATCTGATTGTCTGTATGAACACACTCAATAATAACATTTCCTTTTTCAACATGGTCTCTGATGAAGTGATGTTTGATTTCAATATGCTTAGTCCTGGAATGACTAGTAGTATTCTGAGTAAGTGAGATTGCACTTGTATTGTCACAGTAGATAGGGATTCCACTGATCTTGAGATTATAGTCTTCTAGTTGATGCTTCAACCAAAGTATTCGTGCACAACATGCTCCAGCAGCAATGTATTCAGCTTCAGCAGTAGATATGGATACTGAAGTCTGTTTCTTACTCATCCATGAGATCAGACGACTGCCTAAAAATTGACAAGTACCTGTAGTACTCTTCCTATCAATTTTACAGCCAGCAAGGTCAGAATCTAAATATCCAGTAAGTTCAAATCCTGATTCCCTTGGATACCACAATCCCAATTCTTGTGTGCCTTTGAGATACCTTAATATCCTTTTAGCAGCTAAGAGATGAGATTCCTTAGGATTTGATTGAAATATCGCACAAACCCCAACAGAATACATAATATCAGGTCTGCTAGCTGTTAAGTATAACAGTGACCCAATTATGCCTCTGTACTTGGTGATGTCAACTGATTTGCCACCTTCATCCTTATCCAGACGAAGTCCAGTAGACATAGGAACACTAACAGATGAGCTAGTTTCCATACCAAATTTCTTGAACAGATCTTTTGTGTACTTTGCTTGATTAATAAAAATACCATCAGGAGCTGTTTAACTTGTAATCCAAGAAAGTAATTTAGTTCTCCCATCATGCTCATTTCAAACTTGTTCTGCATCAGCTTAGAGAACTTCTCACACATCTGTTTGTTAGTTGAACCAAAAATGATATCGTCCACATATATTTGAACTAACAATATATGATTATCCCATTCAATAGTGAACAAAGTCTTATCTACTTTACCTTTGCGAAATCCTTTAACTAAAAGAAAATCAGGTAAAGTATCATACCATGCTCTTGGAGCCTGTTTGATTATACCGTTTTTCGTTCGTGTTCAATAAAGAAAGTTGAGTATAACAAAATATGAATCGAGCGTGTGAAAACTGTATATTAATATCGGTGTTCGAATACAAATTACAAAGCGGGTCTACCCGAGCATTACGGGATGCCGTACTACTAGAAAGACTAATACAAAGAGAATACAAGCTAATTCCTAGTCCGAACAGTAGGTCCGAGCAGAGGGTATCCCTTGGAAGATGTGCCGTCCCTGATGTCATAAATGCGCCGCGTATTTATAGGAACAGTAATGAGCTAGCTGGACCGCCTGTAGGAGAACGCTTCTCGGCCAGCTGTATAAAGCTGTGGGTCGGCCCCACAGTAATCCCGAGGAGAAGAGTAGGTCGGAGAGTAGAATCCCATACCACCGTTCTGGCTTGATCGGAAAACCATGTTCTTCAGGTCGGAAAGTACCATCTTGGTCGGGATCGAGGTCGACCTCGAGCAGAAGGTATTTCCTAAAGAGGCATATGCGAAATACCCCTCATCAATACTCCCCCACTTCTCGAGCGTAAGTGAAGCTGAAGCTCGGAGAAGTAAACACAGCATCACGGCGAAAGACTTTAATTTCTTGATGTTTTGGATATGCCTCGTTAAAAACCTAGTCCGGAAAAACCCAGTGGGACAAAATCCGAGCTAGGGAAAAAGAGTGCGCATTTTCTTCGGAGAAGTCTCAAAATACCGAATCGCCCCAATAGTAGAAGGGTAAAGTTCTTTGGCCTGGGAGATTTACCTCGATGATTCACGATATTTGAAGTTAAGAAAGATAAATACTAGAGAATAAGCCTCGAACAGTCTTGGGTCGGACATGCCTCGTTAAAAACCTTACTCGGAAAAACCCAGTGGGATAAAAACCGAGCGAAGGGAAAAAGAGTGCATATCCTCGGGAGACAATGTAGTTGATCTTATCCTGCTGACTCGAAAATACCCATTTCTGAAACTTGGAGGACCATAATTTCTATTAACGAAAAGATAATCTCCAATTTTACTGAGTGGGAGCTTAACCGTCGCGGTTACTCGGGGTTGAATTTGCAATTTACCCTTTTAACCTTTATATATACGTTGACTTAGAAAAGATGAGTACGTCTTTCATACTTATTACAGATCGGAGCATTCAGATCGATAAAGAGTACCCTTCTTTTATTGACCGTCACAATAAGCATCTCTCATCATGTCTACTTCCCAGAATCCCGAAATCCAAACCAATATTCGTTCTCGATCGGATTCCGACCTAGGATCCACTGGCGAACTCATTAATGACTACAAAACCACTAAAATCTCTTCTGAAGAGACGAATAGAATCGTCGACCAAATAGAGCATGCCTTGGGGCCAAACGCTGGAGAGAGAACATCCGGCCGACAGGGTTCCGAGCACGGTGGTGATGCGGAACAAAATGCCGAGGCCGACAGCGAGGAGGGTGGAGATGGGGAAAAAGCTGACTCCGACAATGAGAATAGCTTGACTGTACCGTTTGACAAGCACGAGATAATGAGATATCAAATCGGAGGCGGGTGCAGTGTGAGAATCCTCGACCTAGCCGGTGTCGCGAAAAAGTCCAAAGTAACAGGTCGGGCTCAGAAGACCGAGAAACGGGTCGACGACATCTCAAGTGCGTATGATCCAAAAGAGGATGAGGCAAACCTCCAAGCTGCGATAGGTAAATTCCTTCCCGAGGGCTACTCGCTAGTCATTCCGACCACCTCTCAAAGAGTGAATAAGCCCCCAGCAGGATGTCAAGCTTTCTATGCTAGGCAGTTTGACTATGGGTTGCGCATTCCTTTCGCCCCATTACTCGAGCAGGTTTTAGATGCATTCAGCCTGGCTCCCGCACAGATCCTTCCCAACTCGATTGGGTACTTGATAGCTTTCAGTGTTTTGATGAAGGCCAAGAAGCAAGCTACTAATTTCCGGCATTTTTGGCAATTTTTCAAGATCAGTACCTCCTCCGCCTCGAACGCTGGGTTCGTGTATTTCTCCCATCGTTCGAATCATTCGGTCTTGTCGACCATAACTTCTAGCAACTCTCTCGACTGGAAGAAACAGTTCTTCTTTATCAAAGGACCTGAAGTACCGGCTTCCGAGGGAAGCTCTGAGATGGTTCCACACAAATGGCCAGGTGAGCGAGAAAGGGTGTACGGAAAACGAGAATTGTTAGGTCAGCTCCAGAAGGTCATTCCAGACGATGTTGTCAAAGAGATGCGCTCCGACCTGTATCAGTCGGCCTTCCTGGTCCTAGAGCCCGTTCTTCGGAAGGCTGGGCTCAGCCAAGCTACCTATCGACTAGCAGATGCTGAAGACCCTCGAACGTTGATGATTATACTGTATTTCGTTCGAGTTCAATAAGGAAAGTAGAGTATAACAATATATGAATCGAGCGTGTGAAAACTGTATATTGATATCGGTGTTTGAATACAAATTACAAAGCGGGTCTACCCGAGCATTACAGGATGCTGTACCACTAGAAAGACTAAATACAATGAGAATACAAGCTAGTCCCTAATCCGAACAGTAGGTCCGAGCAGAAGGAATATCTTGGAAGTTGTGCCCCTGATGTCATAAATGCGCCGCGTATTTATAGGAACAGTAATGAGCTAGGTAGACCATCCGTAGGAGAACACCTCTCGGCCAGCTGTATAAAGCTGTAGGTCGGCCCCGCAGTAATCCCGAGGAGACGAGTAGATCGGGAAGAAGCGGGTACTTGATCGAGAGCTATCAGTCAGGCTTGATCGGAAAACCATGTTCTTCTGGTCGGGAAATACCATTCTGGTCGGGATCGAGGTCGACCTCGAGCAGAAGGTATTTCCTAAAGTGGCATATGCGAAATACCCCTCATCAATACTCCCCCACTTCTCGAGCGTAAGTGAAGCAGAAGCTCGGAGAAGTAAATATTGCATTACGGCGAAAGACTTTGATCTCTTGATGTTTTCGGACATGCCTCGTTAAAAACCTAGTCCGGAAAAACCCAGTGGGAAAAATCCGAGCTAGGGAAAAAGAGTGCACATCATCCTTGGGAGATCCTCGAAAAACCGAATCGCTCCAAAGATAGAAGGGTGAAGTTTTCGACTTGAGAGATTCACCTCGATGATTCACCAAGAGCTGCAATACTTGAAGTTCGGAAAAACAGATAGTAGAGAACAGGCCTCGGACAGTCTTGAGTTGGATATGCCTCGTTAAAAACCTTACTCGGAAAAACCCAGTGGGATAAAAACCGAGCGAAGGGAAAAAGAGTACATATTTTATCCTGTTGAGTCGAGAAATACTCATTTCCGAAGCTTGGAGGACCACTAATGCTATTAACAAAAGATAATCTTCAAATTTACTGAGTTGGAGCCTAACCGTCGCGGTTAATCGGGGTTGAATTTGCAATTTACCCTTTTAACCTTTATAAATATGTTTACTTGGAGAAAGAAAAGTGCATCTTTACAATTCACAGCGGATCGGAGCTTTTAGATCGATAAACAGTATTTTCTTTAATTCGATCATTCAAATAAATATCTTCCAATCATGTCTACTTCCCAGAATCCCGACGTTCAAACCCAGATCCCCTCTGGATCAGATTCCGACCTGGGATCCACTGGGGAACTCATCAATGATTTCAAAACCACTGAAAACTCTTCCGAAGAGACGAATAGAATCGTCAATCAAATAGAGCATGCCATAGAGTCAAACGCTGGAGAGGGTACATCAGGTCGACAAGATTCCGAGCACGATGGTGATGCGGAACAAAATGCCAAGGCCAACAGTGAGGAAGGTGGAGATGGAGAAAAAACTGACTCCGAGAATGAGGGCGGCAACGGCTTGGCTGTACCGTTCGATAAGCATGAGATAATGAGGTATGAGATCGGAGGCGGGTGTAGTGTGCGAATCCTCGACTTGGCCGGTGTCTCGAAAAAATCCAAAGCCACAGGTCGGGCACAAAAGACCGAGAAACGGGTTGACGAGATCTCAAGTTCGTACGATCCGAAAGAGCACGAAGCGAACCTCAAAGCTACAATAGGCAAATTCCTTCCCGAGGGTTACTCGCTAATAATCCCGACCCCCTCTCAAAGAGTGAATAAGCCCCCCGCAGGATGTCAAGCTTTCTATGCTCGGCAGTTCGACTATGGGTTGCGTATTCCTTTTGCTCCCTTACTCGTGCAGGTTTTAGACGCATTTAGCCTGGCACCCGCACAAATTCTTCCCAACTCGATCGGGTATCTGATAGCTTTCAGCGTTTTGATGAAGGCCAAGAATCAAGTTGCTAACTTCCGACGCTTCTGGCAATTCTTCAAGATCAGTACCTCCTCCGCCTCGAACGTTGGGTTCGTGTATTTCTCCCAACGTTCGAATCATTCGGTCTTATCGACCATCACTTCCAGCAATTCTCTTGACTGGAAGAAACAGTTCTTCTTCATTAGAGGTCCTGAAGAACCAGCTTCTGAGGGAAGCTCGGAGATGGTCCCACACAGATGGCCAGGTGAGCGAGAATGGGTGTTCGGAAAACGGGAACTATTAGGTCAGCTTCAGAAGGTCATTCCGGACGCCGTTGTCAAAGAAATGTGTTCGGATTTGTACCAGTCGGCTTTCCTCATTCTGGAACCCGTACTTCGAAAAGCAGAACTCAGCCGAGCTACCTTTCCACTAGCAGTCGCTGATGATCCTCGAACATTGAGTAAGGAAAAATAGTTTTTCCCGAGTGACTTATAATAGTGAGTTTTTTCAGCTGATTTCATTACTTACAATTCATCTTTTATTTCTTCAGGAACAATGGTGGAGCAATACCGAGCTTCTATAGTCGGTAAAACTGTAGCATCTACCTCGAGGAAAACACCCGGTCAACCTAGGAGGCAAACTAGACCGGAGCCCAGAACTGCCGTCGCTCCTCGGGAAAGCTCGGCCCAAACTGACCAGGTCAGAAACGAAGAGGAGCCCGAGAATGCTGAGCCGATACGAATGGTGCGACCTCCTCATCAAGCTGGTCCTTCTTCTTCTTCTGGTTTATGATATAGCATGTTTACCATGAAGAAGCTTAGAGGGACAGAGATCTATAATCGGAGAGCTCGGGAAGATCTCGAGGGAGCCCCCGAGGCCAAAAGGAGAACCGGACTATGGGGTCGACACCGAACGCCCCTTTCTTCCCGTCCTGGTCGAAGTAGGCCTGACATGGTAGATTTTATTGAGGATCAACTTAGAGGTTCCCGAGCAGCGGGTTATCCCGAGAGGGGATCAATTCGAAGCGATCGCACCCCGAACGGCGAGAATGAACATGACAAGGCGATCAAGATTTTCATGGCGGGGAGATTTGCCGAAGACCAAGAGGAGCTTCTTGGCCATTCCGATCTCGACGTACTGGGCCAATTCTCCAAAGCATATCACACGGTAAATTCCTTTACATTTGTTGCAACTGTTTTAAGTCTTGGAATAAAGTATTAATCAGCCTGTTCTTGCAGATCGGGGACTGCTTTCTCACAGAGGTGAATCGTGTGTCGATGCTGGAAGAGGAGTCCGATCGAGTCCATATTGCTTATATGGATTTGCTCAAGGAGGAATCCCAACTGCGTAATCAATTTTCTTCTGTCCAAGCAGAATTGGAGTCCATGAAAGCCAAGTATACCCCTGCCGTCGAGGAAAACTTGGTTAAGGTCGTGGAAGAGAAAAGCTTGCTCGAGGAGAAAGTTAGGAAACTTGAAGAGGAGCTTGCGCAGACTAAGGCTGATTCCGAGCTGTCTTATCAGCGCGGCAAAGAAGATTCTCGCCTAAGCTCGATAAGAGAATTCTTGGAGTCCCCCGCTTTGGACGCCATAGCTCGAGGGAGGGTCGGCGAAATCCTTCAAACTACTTTTTTCAAAGGTGTTCAACAATTGGCCGCAGCAAAAGTTATTCCCGACAAAATGACGGAGTATATAAAGCATATGGACATCATGAAAAACTCTAGCGGGGAAGACTATCGAACCGCGTCCTCGAGCTCGGCCAACTGGGAAGAACATGAGTTCGCTCCCTTTGTGGAAGAATTTGGAGTCCCAATGCCCAACCCTGACTTGATGGACTTGGATACCTCCAGCGCAAGCTCGAGTTCAGATAGCTCAGACCGTTCGGATACCTCCGATGACGATTCCGATGGGGACGATCGAGAAGCTTCTGGAGATGATGACGTCGATGTCGAGGGTAACTCCGAAGGTGAGGGCAAAGAGGCGCAGCCAAACCTTTAAATTTCTTGTAATAGATTGTAAGATTGTAGGATCGTTTATCATATGCCCTGTAATTGTTTCGATCATCTATAGAATATGCTTTATCTGTTTTTCCGAGTGCTCTCACCATTAATTTATCATACTGCTCAACTAGACAAAAGTCTTTGTAAGCCATAAGGTTCATAGAAAGAACGTCGATATCAAAACAATCGATCTTCTTAAATGAGCGCGAAAATCTTGAAATTCGCGACTGTTGGTCTCCCAAAAAGGCAACGTTCCTTTTTCTTATAAATAGACGGTAGTTTAAGATTTTTGTCACTGAAATTATAATTCACTCTTCGTCGGAGCTATTCGGTCGATAAGTAAATCGAGCTCTCTTCTGCATTAGAAACATACAGATCATGGAAGGCCTGGTGAACTCCAAGATCGACCCGAGGTTGTTGCTTAAAGTCAAGAAAGAAAAACCTTCCAAGTCGAAAGTCAAAGAACCTAAGTCGTCGGAAGCAGGAAAGACTTCTAAGAACGACCGAGGCAAACATAAGGTCGATTCTCCTTCGAAGGCGGTCATTGAATCAACCGGTGACCTTGGCAAAACTGTGGCCAAGAAATTATCTGGCTTCGAGAAAGGGCCGGTCATACCAATTCCGGACTCCCCTTCTCAGTCGAAAATTAGCTCCGAGGGTAACAAGAAGGTCGATAGGCCTAATAAGCAAATCACCTCTGATGACTCTGAGTCTGCTCCAAATAAAAGATCGTTCGTGGACGATCTGATTCCAACCTCAGCCTTGATTCAAATGACTGGGGAGAAGAGGACAATAACTGATAGTGTTCTGACCTCGGAGGTTAATAAGGATGTGGTTGAGCCTTCCAAAAAGAAGGTCAAAATAAATGACCCTCCCGTCGATCAGAAGAAGACTCCCTCGTCGGGCGGGAATCCCGAGCCCCAAAATACTGTCCCTAAGGTTGCTCGGACGCTTAGCGCCTTTTTTGAAGAGGTGAAAAGTAAGGCCATGGCCGAGCCAGACGGGAAAAACGCGAATGAAACGGCGCGATCGAGCACGGATCTGCTTTTTCAAGTAAGTGTTAAGTGTTAAGTGTTCAAAGGCGCTTAGTGCCCCTTTTTTTTTTTTTTTTTTTTTTTTTTTTTTTTTTTTTACTAAATAACTATTTGTCCCTTTAAGGTCGGACAACAGTTATTTACCCTCGGGCTGCAAGTCGAACAAGAAATCGAACAGCGTGCAAAGGTTATCTTCGAGCTGGAGGAAAAGAAGGTTGCACTAACAAAGTCCCTTGAAGAAACCAGAGCCATCGAGCAGAAATTGGCCTCCGAGACGGAGAAAGCTGTGAAGGAGAAGGAGAGCCAGGTTCACGAGGAGTTGAGCAAGGAGTTGGACAGGTTGAAGACACTCGTCGAGCAGGAGAAGAAAAGCAACGAGCAGCGGGAGAAAGAGGCCTATCAAAAAGGTTACGAGGCCGGGTATGAGGCCCGCAACGTCGAAGTCCGCAAGCTTCTCTTTGAGAAAAGTGTTTAGGGATTTCTTCTGTTGACTGCTCGATTAAATGTTGTACTTTTAGTTTTTTCCTTTTGTACTTGTTCTCCTCGTTGGAATAATAAACTTTTTCTTCCTTCTAATCGATTATGTTTTGTGTTCTGACAGTGATTTACTGTATAAACAATTTATACTCGAGTTAAGAGTAGGCAATCAAGTAGCATTTTCGGTGTTAAAATAATTTATACTCGAGTTAAGAGTGATCGCTCGCATTCCGAGCATAATTTAAAGATGGAAAGTTCCTGCACTGCATATTTGATCAAGTCATAGTATTCCTCTTTTTTCAGCTAAGTTTCAAAGAAAGTCTGTCCAAACAGTACCTCTATCTCGGGAAGTGGAAAGGTCACCTGTGATAAATGAATTAATCTGAGCCGTTGGTTTGATTGAATAGTAACCGTCGATCAAATCATCCTTTTAGTATAAATATGGCATTCACCCAGTTGAAAATCTTTACCCTTTGCTGTCAAAAATGTTTTATCCGAGGACGAAGCTCAGATCTTTTCCTCTTCCCGATCAAGCCTTTGAAATTCGGCTTCGAACTTACTTCCGATCTCCTCTTAAAAATACAGTTTCTTTTGGTATGGGTGGAATTGGAAAAAAGGGGACCCTCGGATATCGGGGGGTCTCCGATCCCTGAAAATGGGATCTCCCCTTGAAATACCAACAAGTGACTGACCCTTGCTTGAGTATTTTGGGCAGGGTTAGCATTGCTGACTTCGAGGGGTATACCTGAGGGCGGAAAGCAGGTCAGAAAATTAAAAGGGAGTTTGACCTCACGTACTTTCTTTGGGGTTATCTTGTTTCACGAATTTCTTCCTTTCTTCCTCGAAGAATGGTTACTTCGGGTCAAGCTTCCCGATCATAAAAAGATGACCTGCCAAAGGTTGAAATTTCGGATCTAAAAATGAGGAATTTCAACCTTGTATGCCAACTCGGGGAAGTGATCGGGCTCGGCTGGTAGCGAGAACGCTGGGAGAAGTATGGAGATCAGAAACAATAATCTGCAATCCATATTGTCTAATTTCAAACCCAGATATCATAAGACGATAAACATATACAGCTCGATCACTTTGTCACAAATTGTGGTGCAATCATCGGATGCTCGGCGATATTCCTGGTCGACAATACTGAAAGATGCTCGAAAGCTCGAAGACCATAGAATAGGGTACTGTAGTTGTAGTAAGACTTCATTTGTAACAACTTTGTAATTTGTTCGATGAATGTCAATAAAGTTGTAACATTTGCTTTTCATTGATCTTTTGTATCTTGCTCGAAAATATTAATGAGAACTTTATTGTTTCAAACCATATAGTTGCAACTTTGCTTTTCCTTTCCATCGTCTTATTGTAAGTCTTCTGCTCGTAAAAGCCAATTCGATGATGAATTAATGAGAATATTTATCGATCGATAAAATGTCCTCGGAAAGATTATCCGATAATTGTCCAAATAAATAATATCTGAAAGTTGAGAAGTTCCCTTGAAGAATAAAAACTTTTGAAAGCTGTTCGGGTTTCGATCAGAACCGCGTCATCATAACATTTTGAGCACCAGTTGGGGTTGGATAGTCACGTTGAATTTTATCAAGGGAGGGTCATAGCAAAGGCTTTCACCCTCGGCCGATTTTTATTTTTATTGATCATATTTTATCGAGGGAGGGTCATAGCAACAGCTTTCACCCTCGGCCGATTTTGATTTTTCGAACATCTTTTTATCGAGGGAGGGTCATAGCAACAGCTTTCACCCTCGGCCGATTTTTATTTTTATTGATCATATTTTATCGAGGGAGGGTCATAGCAACAGCTTTCACCCTCGGCCGATTTTTATTTTTATTGATCATATTTTATCGAGGGAGGGTCATAGCAACAGCTTTCACCCTCGGCCGATTTTCATTTTTATTGATCATATTTTATCGAGGGAGGGTCATAGCAACAGCTTTCACCCTCGGCCGATTTTGATTTTTCGAACATCTTTTTATCGAGGGAGGGTCATAGCAACAGCTTTCACCCTCGGCCGATTTTTATTTTTATTGATCATATTTTATCGAGGGAGGGTCATAGCAACAGCTTTCACCCTCGGCCGATTTTGATTTTTCGAACATCTTTTTATCGAGGGAGGGTCATAGCAACAACTTTCACCCTCGGCCGATTTTTATTTTTATTGATCATATTTTATCGAGGGAGGGTCATAGCAACAGCTTTCACCCTCGGCCGATTTTTATTTTTATTGATCATATTTTATCGAGGGAGGGTCATAGCAACAGCTTTCACCCTCGGCCGATTTTCATTTTTATTGATCATATTTTATCGAGGGAGGGTCATAGCAACAGCTTTCACCCTCGGCCGATTTTGATTTTTCGAACATCTTTTCATCGAGGGAGGGTCATAGCAACAACTTTCACCCTCGGCCGATTTTTATTTTTATTGATCATATTTTATCGAGGGAGGGTCATAGCAACAGCTTTCACCCTCGGCCGATTTTTATTTTTATTGATCATATTTTATCGAGGGAGGGTCATAGCAACAGCTTTCACCCTCGGCCGATTTTCATTTTTATTGATCATATTTTATCGAGGGAGGGTCATAGCAACAGCTTTCACCCTCGGCCGATTTTGATTTTTCGAACATCTTTTTATCGAGGGAGGGTCATAGCAACAGCTTTCACCCTCGGCCGATTTTTATTTTTATTGATCATATTTTATCGAGGGAGGGTCATAGCAACAGCTTTCACCCTCGGCCGATTTTGATTTTTCGAACATCTTTTTATCGAGGGAGGGTCATAGCAACAACTTTCACCCTCGGCCGATTTTTATTTTTATTGATCATATTTTATCGAGGGAGGGTCATAGCAACAGCTTTCACCCTCGGCCGATTTTTATTTTTATTGATCATATTTTATCGAGGGAGGGTCATAGCAACAGCTTTCACCCTCGGCCGATTTTCATTTTTATTGATCATATTTTATCGAGGGAGGGTCATAGCAACAGCTTTCACCCTCGGCCGATTTTGATTTTTCGAACATCTTTTCATCGAGGGAGGGTCATAGCAACAGCTTTCACCCTCGGCCGATAATATTAGCCTTTCTCCGTGATGGTACCTGGAAAACAATTAGAACTCGAACCAAAGACTTCATTGAATGTCCTTACACCTAGGAAAGTGAAGTCTGAGAAAACTGTAAATTACAATAAAAATTAAAAATGACAACATCTATCTTCCATAATATTTCCTCAGATTGACTGCGTTCCAAGTTCTTGGCAAAACATCACCGTTGAGGTGAGCAATTTTATAGGACCCCTTTTTTCCGACCTCCTGCACGATGTAAGGGCCATCCCAGTTTGGCTGAAGTTTTCCGACATGCTTAGATACTTCCACCTTTTTGAGGACTAAATCCCCGACTTTGAATGTTCTTATCCTGACTTTCTTGTCATAAGCTTTTTCCATGCTAGACTTGGTGGCTTGAATTCTTATGCGTGCTCGATCGCGTTTTCCATCTGCGTGATCGACATCCAACTCTCTCAACGACTGATTCTGATCGGGGTCATAAGATTCTATCCTCGGAGAAGGAACTAATGATTCGACCGGTATAACAGCCTCCGACCCATAAACCAATGAGAAAGGGTTCTCTCCAGTAGCAGACTTTACTGTAGTCCTGTTCGCCCAAATTACTCCTGGAAGCTCGTCTAACCAATTGCCTTTCGCTTCGGCTAAACGTTTTTCCAGTGATCGAACAATTTCCCTGTTGGTGACCTCGGTTTGTCCGTTCGCCTGGGGATGTCCGACCGACGTGAAATTCTGCTGGATCCCAAACCTTTCGCACCACTCCAAAATTCGTTTACCCGCGAACTGAGTTCCATTGTCGGAAATAAGGATCCTCGGTATACCAAACCTGCAAACAATATTCTTCCAGAGAAAACTTATCACCTGAAATTGAGTAATTTTTGTTAGCGCAATGCATTCAATCCATTTACTGAAGTATTCCACGGCGACCAGGACATAGTTTTTCCTCGATCTAGCAGTTGGGAAAGGTCCCACAATATCGATTCCCCACTTGTCGAAGGGCCAGCAGATCGGAATCGAATGCATCTGCTCGGCGGGCTGATGAATTAGATTTGAATAGATTTGGCAATGATGGCATTTCTTGACATAATCGATAGAATCCGAGATCATAGTGGGCCAATAATATCCAGTCCTCGAGCACTTCAAGGCTAAGGCGCGTGCACCACAATGACTTCCCGCTTCACCTTCGTGAACCTCCTTTAAAATTAGATCGAACTGACTCTCAGGAATGCACTTCAACAAAACTCCTGAGCTTGATCTTTTATAAAGCCTACCTTCGTTCAAAACGTACATTGGGGCTCGATACTTAATCCTTCGAGCTTGATTAGTGTCTTCCGGCAAGGTACCATCTCTTAGATAAGCTTTCAAAGGCTCCATCCAAGAAGATTCTCGAACATCTATCTCCATTACCTCCGAGTTTAGGGCTAGGTCGGAGTCTATAGCTGGGGAGTTGGACATTAGCCAAGTTATCACTCTTTCCTTCCGTCCATCTATCGAGCCAGTGAACTTCGAAAGCAAATCCGCCCAACAGTTCTCTTCTCGAGGGATAGCTTGTATATCAAATATCTCGAACTTCGTCACCAGATCCTTCACTCTTTTCAAATATTTCACCATGTTAAACTCTTTTGCTTCATAAACCCCTTTTACTTGTCTATGTACGAGCTCCGAGTCGGTTAACACTGTCAACGACCTTATGTTTGCTTTAACTGCCATTTCTAAACCCGCGATCAAAGCCTCGTACTCTGCTTCATTGTTCGTGACTACAAAATCTAGGGTGATCGCATAACTGAGATCCTCCCCCTCGGGACCCTGAAAGTGAATTCCGGCCCCACCACCTTCTCTGGTCGACGACCCGTCGACATGCATCACCCAAACTTTGTGCTGAACATCCTCGACCAGATTTACCACGGGAATGGACAAGTCGCCCGAACTGGACCCTGTTGATTCTGCAATGAAATCAGCTAAGACTTGAGCCTTGATTGTAGTTCGAGGTTGGTACTCGATCTCGAACTGACCCAGCTCCACCGCCCATTTAATCAATCTCCCGGACGTCTCTGGCTTTGATAGAACTTGCCGTAGAGGTTGATTAGTCAGAACAATAATTTTGTAAGTTTGGAAATAAGGTCGCAGCCTTCGTGCGGCAATAACTAAAGCTAGTGCGAATTTCTCGATCTCCAGGTAATTCTTTTCTGCCCCTTGAAGCAACTTACTCAGATAGTATACAGGTTTATGCTCGAAATCCTGAATTCTCACCAAAACAGAACTTATTGCCTCACTTGATACCGCTATGTACAGATACAAAGGTTCCCCCTCGACCGGTTTTGCCAACATCGGAGGGGAAACTAAATACCTTTTAAGTTCTTCGAAAGCTTTACTGCATTCCTCACTCCATTCAAAGCCTTTCGATTTTCTCAACAACTTGAAGAAAGGCAAACTCTTGTCTGCTGATCGGGATATAAACCTATTCAAAGATATTATTTTTCCGATTAGACTCTGCACTTCAGACAATTTAGTTGGCGGTCGTAGTTCAGCTATAGCTCGAATTTTTTCTGGATTCGCCTCGATTCCGCGCTCGTGAACCAGATAGCCGAGGAACTTTCCCGACCTTACCCCGAAGGTGCACTTGGCCGGGTTTAATTTCATTCTGTACTTCCTTAGGATTGCGAAACATCTGTCCAGGTGCTTTATATGTTCCTCCTCGGTCATGCTCTTCACTAGCATATCATCAACATAAACTTCCATGATCTCACCAATGAGATCCTTGAACATCATATTCACGAGCCTTTGATAAGTTGCTCCCGCGTTCCTTAGCCCGAACGGCATTACAATGAAGCAGTATACTCCCCGTTCGGTAATAAAAGCTGTTTTATCCTGATCTCTTTCATTCATAAATATTTGATAAAATCCTTGGAAAGCATCCATCATACTAAAGAATATGAATCCTGCAGTCGAGTCAACTAGCATATCGATCCGTGGTAAAGGATAGGGGTCCCTTGGACACAACTTGTTCAGGTCGGTAAAATCATTACACATCCTCCATTTGTTGTCGACCTTCTCTCCCTTCGATACCAACACTACATTGCAAAGCCATTCAGTGAAAGTTATTTCCCGAATCTGTTTCGCAGCCAATAACCTATCCACCTCAGCATTGATGATTTTGTCTTTTTCTCGACCGTGATTCCTCTTCTTTTGCCTAACTGGCTTTGCTTTAGGATCGATATTTAAAGAATGAGTGATCACTCTCGGGTCGATTCCGACTATATCATCAGAACTCCAAGCAAAGACATCGGCGTTGTTTCTAAGGAATTCGATCAGCATGGTCTCCATCCCTTGGCTTAGCTCGGTCCCAATCCTGGTGAACTTCTCGGGAGAGCCAGGGATTAACGTTACTTGTTTATGATTTGGGGGTTGTACGCTCATATCGATCTCTTTTCCTTTTTTACTCTGCAACCTTTCACAATCTGGCAACGGGAGGTCGGAAACAGAGAATACCTTTTCCTCTTCTAACTTTCTCTTCGAGGGCAATAATGGCTCGAACTGCTTCTTCATGTTTAGGGACGTGTTGTAACATTCCCAAGCCATGCATTGATCGTTTCTCATTTCTCCGACCCCCGCCAAAGTGGGAAACTTTACCATCTGGTGGTAAGTTGACACGACCGCTTTGAATACGTTTAAAGCCGGTCTTCCCAATATTGCATTATAAGCGAACGGGGTACTCACGACTAGGAATTTAACCATCTTCGTAACATCTCTAGGTTTCTTGCCCATAGTAGTACTCAAGAGTATGGTTCCTAGAGGAATAATTTCCGATCCACCGAACCCAATGAGCGGGGTGGATACTCGTTCCAATCGCGGATGTTGTAGATTCATTCTGTCGAGCGCCTCAGAAGAGATTATGTTTGCCGAACTGCCATTATCGATTAACACCCTCCTAACCTCGAAGTTAGCAATTCTCAGGGTCAAGACCATCGAAAAATCAGGGTCATCTTCATTAGTATCCCAAGTCACATCACTAGGTCTGTCAGCTTCAGAAAAACTAATGACTTGATTTATCGAGGGCGCTGGTCTTAAGGACATGACCTCTTTCTTAGTCGAGACACCAGTCTTTATCGACCTTGCAGTCCTTTTCCTCGCATTCCTGCTATCTCCCCCAGCTGGTCCACCAGATATCATATTTATCACCCGATTCGTCTGCTCCTCCGGTTGTTGTTGATCCTCACGGTGTTGTTCGGAAGACCTCCTTGGACTCCTGGATCGATAACGGCTGTTATGGTTCTCCTTTCTGACATATTCCTTCAATTTTCCCTGAGCAATCAGTTTCTCGATTTCTTGTTTTAACTGAAAACAATCCTCGGTGCTATGCCCCCGAGCTCTGTGGTATCTGCAATACTTATCGTGATTCATAGTCCCTGGTCTAGGTTGAGTGATACGCCGAGCTCCAGGGACCAAATTCCTCTCTTCGAGTACCGTTAGAATCTCGTCCCTCGAAGTATTCAATCTGGTAAAGTTGCTTTTTTCATGCTCCGTCCTCGGAGCCCTATCAGGAGATGCAGGTCGACCGTAGACATTAGATCTGTGGGTCGGAGCCTGAGGTTTATAGACCTTAAGTCTTTGCCAAACCGAGCCTTTTTGCTGCGCGTTTGATCCCCCGTAGTCGCTTGGTTTAGGGATAGGGGCCCGATCAGGTTTCTTCACGATCGGGGGCCTAGGATTCTGTGCGTTCTTTAACTTATTCATTTCCTCCTGGATCATGTATTTCTCAGCTATTTCCATAATCCGCTCGAAAGACTTTGGCTGCTTTCGGCAGAGAGCATTCCCGAACTGGCTGTTGCGAGTTAGCTCGAACATCAACGATGATAGGAATTCGATCTGCGGGGTATCAACTTTCAGAAGTTCAATACTGAATCTTGCCAGCCACTGCCTCAGCGTTTCTCCTTCCATTTGTTTCACCGTTCCCAAATGATTAGCAGGTAACCTCTGTTTCCTTTGGCTAGCAAACTGATGTTTCAATTTATCGCATAACTCATCGAAAGAGAAGATCGAGTTCGGGGGTAGTTTTTCGAACCAATCCAAAGCAATCCCTTCGAATGTGGTGACCATGATTTTGCAGCAAAAATCCTCCGAGTGTCCATACAAATTCAACACATTTATGAAACTGTTTATATGCTCCCCGGGGTCAGAGGTTCCATTATATCTTGGCAATCTTGTAGGGACTGACTCTGTTCCTCGAGCTTCCTTAATTTCTTGACAGAAAGGCGAGCATCGCATAATATTTGTACTCAATTCCCTGCTCCGTACTTCAGGGAACACGACCCCATCATCTTTGGCCTCGACTCCTCGAGCCCTGACACCTGTGGGTCGGGTTTCCTTTTCTAGCTTCTCTTTTTCTAACTCCTTAGCAACCCTTTCTTGCACCATCCTTTCTAAGTCAGCCTCAGTTACCTTTCTGTAAGCTGGCTTTCTAGACCTCTCCACAACTTTAGGTTGACTTTCTCCGACCACGGAGTCCTCTAAATTTTGTATGTTCCTAGAAGGTTGCCCCGATCGAACAACGGTTCTAACTCGTGGTGGATTGGGTCGGACATCAGATGGTTCGCCCAGAGCAGATCGACGAATACTTCCTTCCCTTGGCCTGTTGGAAATCGGACCCCGAGCAGTAGGTTGATCGACCGGGGGTTGCTGACCCGGCAGAGTTTCACGATCTGCTCTCTCCGTATTCAAGAATTCTCTACACATGGTTCCGATAATGGAACGCAAATCTGCTATTGTCGTATGAATAGGCATATCGTTCGGCGGGTCGAGCGGCGGCACCTCAGATTGGTGGGCCGCTCGGGATTGGTTACTTGGTTCATTGTTTACAGAACGTTGAGCTCCTACGGCGTGTGAAGGCTCGCCACGATTGTACGTAAATCTCCTAGTAGTAGGCATATTTCGATCTAACACCCGAGCAGGCCCCACGGTGGGCGCCAATTGATTATACTGTATTTCGTTCGAGTTCAATAAGGAAAGTAGAGTATAACAATATATGAATCGAGCGTGTGAAAACTGTATATTGATATCGGTGTTTGAATACAAATTACAAAGCGGGTCTACCCGAGCATTACGGGATGCTGTACCACTAGAAAGACTAAATACAATGAGAATACAAGCTAGTCCCTAATCCGAACAGTAGGTCCGAGCAGAAGGAATATCTTGGAAGTTGTGCCCCTGATGTCATAAATGCGCCGCGTATTTATAGGAACAGTAATGAGCTAGGTAGACCATCCGTAGGAGAAAACCTCTCGGCCAGCTGTATAAAGCTGTAGGTCGGCCCCGCAGTAATCCCGAGGAGACGAGTAGATCGGGAAGAAGCGGGTACTTGATCGAGAGCTATCAGTCAGGCTTGATCGGAAAACCATGTTCTTCTGGTCGGGAAATACAATTCTGGTCGGGATCGAGGTCGACCTCGAGCAGAAGGTATTTCCTAAAGTGGCATATGCGAAATACCCCTCATCAGTTGAGTAAGGATAATAGCCTTTCCCGAGTGACCTTGATAGTAAGCTTTTCAGCGAATTTCATTACTTAACACTTCACTTTTTTATTTCTTCAGGTACAATGGTGGAGCAATACCGAGCTTCCATAGTCGGTAAAACTGTAGCATCCACCTCGAGAAAGACGCCCGGTCAACCGAGGAGACAAATTAGACCAGAGCCTAGAACTGTCGTCCCTCCTCGGGGAAGCTCGGCTCAGACTGACCAGATCGGAAACGAAGGGGAGCCCGAGAATGCTGAGCCGATTCAAATGGTACCACCTCCTCACCAAGCTGGTCCTTCTTCTTCTTCTGGCTTAGGATACAGCATGTTCACCATGAAGAAGCTCAAAGGGACAGAGATCTACAATCGGCGAGCTCGGGAAGATCTCGAGGGACCCCCCGAGGCTAAAAGAAGGACCGGATTGTGGGGTCGACACCGAACACCTCTTTCTTCCCGTTCTGGTCAAAGAAGGCCTGATATGGTGGACTTCATCGAAGATCAACTAAGAGGTTCCCGAGCTGCGGGTTATCCCGAGAAGGGATCAATTCGAAGTGATCGCACCCCAAACGGCGAGAACGAGCACGACAAGGCGATCAAGATTTTCATGGCGGGGAGATTTGCCGAGGACCAGGAGGAGCTTCTTGGCCATTGCGACCTTGACGTATTAGGCCAATTCTCCAAAGCATATCACACAGTAAATCCCTTTACATTTGTTGTAACTGTTTAAGTCTTGGAACAAAATACTAACCACCCTGTTCTTGCAGATCGGGGACTGCTTTCTTACTGAGGTGAACCGTTCCTCAATGTTAGAAGAGGAGTCCGATCGGGTCCATATTGCTTATAGGGACTTACTCAAGGAAGAGTCCCAACTTCGCAATCAATTTACCTCCGTCCAAAAAGAATTGGAGTCCATGAAAGCCAAGTATACCCCGGTCGTCGAGGAAGACTTTGTGAAGGTCGTGGAAGAGAAGAGCTTGCTCGAGGAGAAGGTTAAGAAACTTGAAGAGGAGCTGGCGCAAACTAAGGCTGATTCCGAGTTATCTTATCAGCATGGCAAAGAAGACTCTCGCCTAAGCTCGATAAGAGAATTTTTAGAGTCTCCCGCACTGGATGCTATAGCTCGTAAAAGGGTCGATCAAGTCCTCCAGACTACCTTCTATAAAGGCGTTCGACAACTTGTCTCCGCGAAAGTCATTCCCAATAAGATAGATAAGTACTTGAAACATATGAACATTTTCAAGAATATGGACGGAGAAGATTATCAAGTCTCATCCTCGAGCTCTGCCAACTGGGAAAAACATGAGTTCGCTCCGTTTGTGGAAGAGTTCGGAGTTCCAATGCCCAATCCTGACTTGATGGACTTGGATACTTCCAGCACGAGCTCGAGTTCAGATGGCTCCGATGAGGAAAGTACCCAAGACAGTTCCGGAGAGGAAGATCGAGATTCTTCTGATGATGGGGATGATCGAGAAGCTTCTGGAGATAATGACGTCGACGTCGAGGGTGGGTCCGAGAGTGAGGGCAAAGAGGAGCAGTCAAACCCTTAGATTTCTTGTAATAGATTGTAGGACCCTATATCATATGCACTGTAATTATTTCGATCATCTATAAAATCTGCTTTTTCTGTTTTTCTCTGAGTTCGCTCATCAGTAACTTATTATATTACTCAACTAGACAAAAGTCTTTGTGAGCCATAAGGTTCATAAAAGATCGTCGATATCGAGCATTATCGCGTATGTGAGTCACTTAGTAGGCAAGTTATCAAAACGATCGAGCCTTTTAATAGGGCACGGAAAAACTCGAAGTCCGCGACTGTTGGGTTCCCAAAAAAAAGGCAATGTTCCATTTTCTTATAAATAGAAGGCAATTTAAGATTTGCACCACTGAAATTATAAGTCTTTGCTCATCGGAGCCCATTGATCGATAACGCAAATCGAACCTTCTTCTTTTATACTAAAAAATAGATCATGGAGGGTATGGTGAGTTCCAAACTCGACCCCAAACTATTGTTGAAGGTCAAAAAGGAGAAGGGTCCCAAGTCCAAAATTAGAGAGTCAAAATCCTCCTCGGACGTAGGAAAAACCTCTAAGAGCGACCGCGGGAAGCGCAAGATCGATTCTCCTTCGAATGTGGTCAACGAGCAAACTGTAGCCCCTAAAGGTGATCTTGGCAAAGCTGAGACCAAGCCTTTTCCCAACCCGTCACCCGTTCGGATCGAGGACAAAGCAGTTATACCAATTTCGGACTCTCCTTCTAGGTCTAAGGACAGCTCGGTGGGGAACAAGCAAAGCTCTGAGTCTGCTTTGATCAAAAATCCAGTCGTTGAAGATCTGACTCCAACCTCAATTCTGATTCAGATGACGGGGGCGAACCAAACATTGGCTGGTAGTGTCTTGGCTCTGGAGGCAAATAAGGACACTGTGGTCGAGCCTCCCAATAAGAAGGTCAAAATAAATGACCCCCTCGTCGATCAGAAGAAAACTCCCTCGTCGGGTGGGAACCCAGAGCTCCAAAACTCTGTCCCCAACGTTGCTCGGACACTTAGCGCCTTTTTTGAAGAGGTGAAAAGTAAGGCCATGGCCGAACCAGAGGGGAAAAATGCGAGTGAAATGGCGCAATCGAGCACAGATCTGCTTTTTCAAGTAAGCGTCCTCTTTCTCCCCCTTTTTTTTTTTTTTTTTTTTTTTTTTTTTTTTACTAAACAACTTTTTGTCCATTTAAGGTCGGACAACAGTTATTTACCCTCGGGCTGCAAGTCGAGCAAGAAGCCGAACAGCGTGCGAAGGTTATCCTCGAGCTGGAGGAAAAGAAGGTTGCATTAACAAGGTCCCTTGAAGAAGCCAGAGCCATCGAGCTGAAATTGGCCTCCTAGACGGAGAAAGCTGTGAAGCAGAAAGAGAGCCAGGTTCACGAGGAGTTGAGCAAGGAGCTGGATAGGCTGAAGTCACTTGTCGAGCAGGAGAAGAAAAACGGCGAGCAGCGGGAGCAAGAGGCCTATCAAAAAGGTTATGAGGCCGGGTATGAGGCCCGCAACGTTGAAGTCCGCAAGCTTTTGTTCGAGAAAAGTGTTTAGAGATTTCTTCTTTTGCTCAACTAAATGTTGTACTTTTAAACTTCTTCCTTTTGTACTTGTTTTCCCCGTTGGAATAATAAACTTTTTCTTCCTTCTAATCGATGGTATTTTGTGTCTGGTGAAGTGATTTACTGTATAACAATTTATACTTCGAGTTGCGAGTAATCAATCAAGTTGCATTCTTACTGTTGGAACAATTTATACTCGAGTTAAGAGTGATCATTCAAATTGTACTTTTTGTAAAAACAAATTATACTCGAGTTAAGAGTGTTCATTCATGTTGCATTCTTAATGCATAAACAATTTATACTCGAGTTAAGAGTGATCGTTCAAATTGTATTATTGCAAAAACACTTTATACTCGAGTTAAGAGTAACCATTCAAATGGTATTATTGAAAAAACAATTTATACTCGAGTTAAGAGTGATCGAAATTCCGAGCATAAGGTAAAAATGGAAAGTTTCTGCACTGCATATTTGACCAAGTCATAGTATTCCCCTTTTTTCAGCTAAGTTTCAAAGAAAGTCTGTCCAAACAGTACCTTAATCTCGGGAAGTGGAACGGTCATCCGTGATAAATGCCTTAATCTAAGCCGTTGGTGTCGTTGAATACAGACCGTCGATCAAATCTTCCTTTTAGTATAAATATGGCATTTGCTCAGTTGAAAATCTTTACCCTCCGCTGTCAAAAATGTTTTATCCGAGGACGAAGCTCGGAACCTTCCTTCTTCCCGTTCAAGCCTTTGAAATTTGGCTTCGAACGTACGTCCGATCTTTCGTACAAGACATAAACTTCTTTGGTATGGGTGGAATCGGAAAAAAGGGGCCCCTCGATCGTCTTGGGGTCTCCGATCCCTGAAAATGGGATCCCCCCTTGAAATACCAGCAAGTGACCGACCCTTGCTTGGATATTTTGGGCAGGGTTAGCATTGCGGTTTCCGAGGGGTATCCCCGAGGGTGGAAAGCTGGTCAATCCATTAAAAGGAAGTTTGACCTCAAGTACTTTCTTTGAGGTTATCTTGTTTCACCAATTTCTTCCTTTCTTCCTTGAAGAATGGTAACCTTGGGTCAAGCTTCCCGATCATAAAAAGATGACTTGCCAAAGGTTGAAATTTCGGATCTCAAACTGAGGAATTTCAATCTTGGACGCCAACTCGGGGAAGTGATCGAGCTCGGCTGGTAGCAAGAATGCTGGGAAAAGTATGGAGATTATCTGAAAAGATAATCTGCAATTCATACTGCCTCACTTCAAACCCAGATATCATTAGACGATAAACATATATAGCTCGATCGCTTTACAAGTCGAGGGGACAACTGATTTGTCAAACAAATTGTGGTGCACTCATCGGATGCTCGAAGACCATAGAATAGGGTACAGTAGTTGTATTAGGACTGTTTGTAATCATACTAACTTTGTAATCTGTTCGATGGATGTTAATAAAGTTGTAACCTTTGCTTCTCATTGATCTTTGTATCCTGCTCGAAAATAATGATGAGAATCTTTCGTTTCAAATCAAATAGTTGCAACTTTTCTTTTCCATCGTCTTAATATTAGTATTCTGCTCGTAAAAACCAATTCGACGACGAATAAATGATTCGATGAAACAAAGGTTGAACTTGTATCTGGAACATTTATTGATCGATAAACTGTCCTCGGAGAGATTATCCGATGGTCGTCCAAATGAATAATATCTGAAAGTTGAGAAGTTCCCTTTAAGAATAATTGAACTTAAGAAATAATGATCCCAACTTTAGTAATTCCCCAAATAATAAGAAACTCTTGAAAAGTGTTCGGGTTTCGAGCAGAACTGCATCATGATAACATTTTGAGCATCAGTTGGAGTTAACCAAAATTGAACTGTTTGCTTACATAATTTACCGCTATTCAGTGAGCTGGATAGACCGATTTTGACTTTCGAACATATTTTATCGAGGGAGGGTCATAGCAAAAGCTTTCACCCTCGGCCGATTTTGATTTTTGATCATGATTTTATCGAGGGAGGGTCATAGCAAAAGCTTTCACCCTCGGCCGATTTTCATTTTCGAACAAATTTTATCGAGGGAGGGTCATAGCAAAAGCTTTCACCCTCGGCCGATTTTCATTTTTGAACGTATTTTATCGAGGGAGGGTCATAGCAAAAGCTTTCACCCTCGGCCAATAATTATTTTCGAACAAATTTTATCGATGGAGGGTCATAGCAATAGCTTTCACCCTCGGCCGATTTTCATTTTTGAACATATTTTATCGAGGGAGGGTCATAGCAAAAGCTTTCACCCTCGGTCGATAATTATTTTCGAACAAATTTTTATCGAGGGAGGGTCATAGCAAAAGCTTTCACCCTCGGCCGATAATATTAGTCTTTCCTTGTCATGGAACTCGGAATACGATTTGAACTTAAATAGGGGATTTCATTGATCATCCATACAAGTTTTTAGGGAAAGTGAAATTTGAGAAAACTGAAAATTACAGTAAAAATTAAAAATGAGTGCAACTATCTTCCATAATATTTCCTCAGATTAACTGCATTCCAAGTTCTTGGCAAAACTTCACCGTTGAGGTGAGCAATTTTATAGGACCCCTTTTTTCCGACCTCCTGCACGACATAAGGGCCGTCCCAGTTTGGCTGATGTTTTCCGACATGCTTAGATACTTCCATCTTTTTGAGAACCAAATCCCCGACTTTGAATGTTCTTATCCTGACTTTCTTGTCATAAGCTTTTTCCATGCTGGACTTGGTGGCTTGGATCTTTATGCACGCTCGGTCACGTTTACCATCTACAAGATCGACATCCATTTCTCTCAACAATTGATTCTGGTCGGGATCATAAGATTCGACCCTTGGTGAAGGAACTAATGTTTCGACCGGGATTACCGCTTCCGAACCGTATACCAAAGAAAAAGGAGTTTCTCCTGTAGCAGACTTTATGGAGGTCCTGTTCGCCCAAATTACTCCAGGAAGCTCGTCCAACCATTTGCCTTTTGCTTCGGCCAAACGTTTTTCCAATGATCGAACAATTTCCCTGTTGGTGACTTCGGTCTGTCCGTTCGCCTGGGGATGCCCTACCGAGGTGAAATTCTGCTGGATCCCAAACTTTTCGCACCATTCCAAAATTTGTTTTCCCGCAAATTGAGTTCCGTTGTCGGAGATAAGGACCCTCAGAATTCCGAACCTGCAAACAATATATTTCCATAGAAAATTTATCACCTGGAATTGAGTGATTTTTGTTAGCGCAATGCATTCGATCCATTTACTGAAGTATTCCACAGCAACCAGGACATAGTTTTTTCTCGATCTAGCAGTTGGGAAAGGTCCCACAATATCGATTCCCCATTTGTCGAAGGGCCAGCAGATCGGAATTGAATGCAGCTGCTAGGCGGGCTGATGAATCAAATTTGAATAAATTTGGCAATGATGGCATTTCTTGACATAATCGATACAATCCGACATCATAGTAGGCCAATAATATCCAGTTGATTATACCGTTTTTCGTTCGTGTTCAATAAAGAAAGTTGAGTATAACAAAATATGAATCGAGCGTGTGAAAACTGTATATTAATATCGGTGTTCGAATACAAATTACAAAGCGGGTCTACCCGAGCATTACGGGATGCCGTACTACTAGAAAGACTAATACAAAGAGAATACAAGCTAATTCCTAGTCCGAACAGTAGGTCCGAGCAGAGGGTATCCCTTGGAAGATGTGCCGTCCCTGATGTCATAAATGCGCCGCGTATTTATAGGAACAGTAATGAGCTAGCTGGACCGCCTGTAGGAGAACGCTTCTCGGCCAGCTGTATAAAGCTGTGGGTCGGCCCCACAGTAATCCCGAGAAGAAGAGTAGGTCGGAGAGTAGAATCCCATACCACCGTTCTGGCTTGATCGGAAAACCATGTTCTTCAGGTCGGAAAGTACCATCTTGGTCGGGATCGAGGACGACCTCGAGCAGAAGGTATTTCCTAAAGTGGCATATGCGAAATACCCCTCATCACTGTTTCAGTCCATAGAGAGCTTTCTTCAGACGATACACTTTGTCTCCTTGTTGATAAGCTTCAAAACCAGGAGGTTGTTCAACATAGACTTCCTCTTGCAATTCTCCATTGAGAAAAGCAGACTTCACATCCATCTGATAGACAGTAAAGTTCTTGTGAGCAGCATAGGCTAATAATAATCTGATTGCTTCAAGCCTTGCAACTGGTGCGAATGTCTCATCAAAATCAATGCCTTCTTCTTGGCAATAACCTTTGGCAACTAGTCTTGCTTTGTTTCTGGTAACAATACCATCTTCATTCATTTTATTCCTGAATACCCACTTAGTGCCAATTACCCTTTGATGAGTAGGTCTGGCAACTAAGTACCAGACTTCATTCCTTTCAAATTGATTCAACTCTTCTTGCATTGCTTCAATCCAGTGTGAATCACTAAGAGCTTCATCAATTAACTTAGGCTCAATTTGTGAAAGAAAACTTACAAACATTGTTTCATTTGCAGTTGACCTTCTAGTTCTCACTCTATCCAAAGGATCACCAATCACTAAGCCAGGTGGGTGATCTCTGAGCCATCTGAGATCAGGTTGCAAATCTGGATGTTGTCCTCTTGATTAATCTTGCAACACTACTGTTGGAGTCTCAGTAGTAGTCTGTTGTACAGGCCCTGGTCCGTCAGCTGTTTGCAACTCCTCTGTTAGACAATCAGCAGACTGATTTTGAACAGCACTTGAGTTAACAGCTTGACTCAAATCAGGTAGTATGATGGGAACATATTCTTCTTTTCTTTCCATACTCAATTTCTGAAGGTCAGCAGATATCTCTGGATTAGCACTTTGATTCTTTTCAGAAGATTGGTTTGGTTCATCAAACACTACATGAATAGATTCTTTTACAAGTAAAGTTCTTTTGTTAAATACTATGTAAGCTTTACTAACAGTAGAGTAACCTACAAAAATAGCTTCATCGGCCTTTTCTGCAAATGCAGTAAGGTGATTTTTCCCATTATTCAAAACATAACATTTACAACCAAAAATCCAAAGATAATGTAAATTAGGCTTTCTGTTGTTCCATAGCTCATAAGGTGTCTTGTTTTGACTTTTGTTTATCATACATCTGTATAGTGTATAACATGTTGTATTTGTGGCTTTTGCCCAGAATCTTTGGGGTAGCTTTGCTTCAGCTATCATTGTCCTGGTAGCTTCCTTTAGAGTTATGTTTCTCCTTTCAGCAACTCCATTTTGTCGAGGGGTTCTGGCAGCAGAGTAATCATGATTGATTCCTCTGGAGTTACAATACTCTTCAACAGTAGAGTTTGTAAATTCAGTCCCTCTATCTGATCTAATCTTCAATATTCTTTGACTCTTCTCATTCTGGATCAGTTCCATCAGATTGGTAAGATGTTCCTTGGTTTCACTTTTCTTCTTCATGAAAATCACCCAAGTAAATCTTGAAAAATCATCCACAACAGCTAGGCAGTATTTCTTTCCACCATTGCTGATAGGATCAATAGGGCCAAACAAATCCATATGTAACAGCTCCAAAATTCTGGTTGAAGATTGGTGCTTCTTTCTTTTGAAAGTGGACTTCACTTGTTTACCCTTCTGACATGCGTCACAAAGCTTGTCTATGCTCATGACTGTCTTTGGAATTCCTTCTACCAGATCATTCTTTATCAATCTGTTTATGGTCTTGAAATTCAAATGATTCATTCTTTTGTGCCACAGCCAACTGATTTCACTTGGTGTAGAAACCACCAAACAAACATTAGAATTCTTGTCCACAGAATTCCAGTCGACTACATAGATATTTCCCTATCTTCTTCCAGATAAAATAACCTTCTTTGTTCCAACTTGTTCAACATAGCACTTATCTGATGAAAACGTTACAAAAAATCCCTTGTGACAAAATTGACTTATGCTCAGCCGATTGTACTTCAGGCCATTAACATAAGAGACGTCAGATATCTCTATGTTTCCTTTGATTAGCTTTCCAACAGCAACAACCTTGCCTTCTTTGCTGTCTCCAAAAGTAACTCTTGGACCATTCACAGAAACAGCATCCGCCAGTTCATGTATGTCTCCACACATGTGCCTTGAACATCCACTGTCCAAGTACCATTTCTTCACTACTTTACTCCTACTCTTAATCCTAACCTACAAAACAAAATAAAAATATTTTAGGTACCCATTATTAAGAGGGTCCTGGTGGATTAGTGTCACTTTTGACAACCCAAGATGTTGAAGTCTTAGGCTTCTTAGGCTTTTGAGTTTTAGCAGGAGCATGAGCAACTTTGTTTTCATCATAATCAGCAGACATATTATGTTGATAATCATTATGATGTGAATAAGGCTCATAAGCAGGATAAGATGCATGATAAGCAGGGTAAGCATGCATTGGTTGATGAGCAGGATATGCAGCATAATAAGGTGGATAATGAGGTGAGGTGAATAAGCAGGTTGCACATAATAAGACTTATTTCCATACAAAGCATTATTGTTATAATTTATTTGCTTCTTAGGTCTGCTCTTTACTTGCTCTTTAACAGACAACTTAGCTTTACTAGTCTGATTTGTTTTACTCTTATCAGCAGACTTCTTAGGACTATTCTGCTGTTTGGTATTACCAGTCTGTTTTTCATTTTCAGGCTTTTTACCCTTTTTAGCCTTAGGAGATTTCTTCTCCTTTTTCTCAATCTCAAGTGAATTAGATTTAGCAGTCTGAACATATAAAATAACATTACTGTTATCAGTAGATATGAATTTCTAATCTTTCCGGCCGATCTTCTTGTTCTTTCTGCAGCGACCAGGGCAGCAGTGGAGCCAGAAGTTGAGGTCTCTTCTATACCCATTCTTGGCATTTTATACTCGTACGCCTTGAGTACAGAAAACAGCTCCGTCAGCGAGATCTTCCCCAGATCCCTTGATTCTTCTATCGCTGTGATCTTCATGTTGAACTTGGGTGGCAGCGCCTTTAAGACTTTGACGGTGATCTCCTTATCAGAAAACGTCTTTCCCAACTTTAGTACATTGTTCAACACCTTTGTAAACCTTGAATCCATCTGGTCAATGGTTTCTCCAGGTTTCATCTTGAAGTTTTCAAACTTCTCCAGGGCTACGCTCAGATTGTGTTTTTTGATTGAGTCATTCCCTTCACTCATGTCACGGACTTTGTCCCACATCTCCTTAGATGTTTTGCAGTGTTTGACCTTGTCAAACCTTTCATTGTCGAGGGCCTTTTTCATGAGGAAGATTCCCACTTTGTCAAGATTCTTCAACTTGATTTCATCAGGTGACATCTCTGATCGTTCTTTATCAATGACCGTATCTTGGCCATCAATTTTGATTGTCTTGGTAACTCTTATAGGACCTTGTGTTATGCATGTGTACATATTGTCATTATAAGCAGCAAGGAAAATTTCAATGCGTATATTCCAGTCCTCAAAGCTCATACCGCCTATGTGGGGAACAAGGCTGATACAATCCATTTTTCAAAAATTTTTATTTTTCAAAAAGATGCTCTTTTGAAAACCTTTGAAAAACACTCTAGGATCAAGCTCGTTGATCAGGCAAATGATTCAGATGAACCACCTGCTCTGATACCACTTGTTGGTCCCAAGTGATCAGATGAGGTCTAGAGGGGGGGTTTGAATAGACCTCTAAAAATTTATCTTTCAAAATCTCTAACTTTTTATGTCAGCAGACTAAGCTGATCAGGAATCGTAAGTTGACTAAGCTGATCTCGCACAAAGCTTTGAACAGCAGAGTTGACCACTCTTCTGATTTTACTTAGCTGATTTTATCAAAATCAGAGTTTTAAATTAACTAACTTGCAGCGGATTTTTCTAGTGTTTTTCACAAGTAATTTTCTTAACTTAGAGAAAGTTTTCTCCCCAGTTTTGTAAACTCCTTTTTAAAACTTTTTGACAGTTAACCTTTTCGTGTTAAAGAATGCTCTTTGAAATATGCAGAAAATAATGCAAGTATAACACAAAGGATTTTTATAGTGGTTATATGGATAGAAATCCTTTAGTCCACTCTTCCAAGTCACTTAGATCTTGGGTTATACTATAGTCACACAGATTACAGTATACAATGCTTGCGCCAATCAACAAATGAAAAGGCCACAAGTGCGCAATAGGAAATCACAAAGAAACTCCTACTCTCTGAAGTAATATCACTCACTTAGATGGATATCTACTTCTCACAACACGATTCTAACAAAATCACTCAGATTTATATGTATACTTTGTTTTCTCTCTATTCTGCTTCGTCAACAAATGACTCGGCTGATGAGTGTTCTGTTCTTAAGTTTGAGACTTAGAAGAATTTTGCTTCGATAATAATCTCAGTTGTGTTGTTATCTTCTTCTTCAACTCATGAACTGAACTATTTATACTTGAGATTTAAAAATCTGCCCGTTGAGAGATCGATAGGTGTTCAAATCCTCGAGTACTGGTCCTTTCTGCAGAAACGGCTACCTGCGACTGAACACTGTACATTCTTTTTTACTTCAGCTGCTTTCTTGCTAGCTTCAAGTGCTCTCTTAAGCTCAGCTTCATCACGTTTTCTTTGTTCAGCTTCCTCGCGCTTCTTCTTGTGATAAGCTGGCACTTTAGCTTTGCCAATTCTTTTCTTCCTGGCTGCTCTAGATTCAACAACTGGTGGCGCAGCTGTTGGTTCTGGAGCAGCAATTGCTACTGGTGCAGCAGCAATTGGTTCAAGGATCTGCACTTCAGGATCCTTTTGAGGTTGAGCAACCTCAGCTGTTGGTGCAGAAGTCTGTTTCACATTTTCATTAGCTGACTTCATGACAGCAGACTCCTTTTCAGATCCAACAGGCCTCTCTGTTGTTGGAGGACTTTCCCTAACTAGCGCAGAAAGTTCAATATCTTCTTCAACAAATGTCATCTTCTTTCTGGCAGTTTTCTTTATGTAAGGAACAGCAGCAGATGTGGCGGTGTCTTTCATAGCGCTCCTTGTCCTTTTAGATACATTTTCAGCTGGCACTTCAGCTAAAATAGTTCTTTCAGGAGATGTTTCAATTGCCATCTTATCAATCTCCTTGACTGTTTCATCAACAATCAGATCAACGTCATCCTTTTTCATAGACAGAACTGTTCTGGCTTGAACAGCTGGCTTAGCTGTTTGAACAGTTGTCTTACTTTTCTTGGCCTTATCAACTGGCTCTTTTGGCTCACCAGCCTTCCATTTCGATTGCCTCTTTTCAGGCACATTAGCAGGCTCTTTCGACCTTCCAGTCTTCACTGGTTCATAAATTTTCAGCTCCTTGGCCTTGTGAACGTCTTTGCCATTGGTCACTGAACATCTCAAATTCACCAACAGATGACTAAGAAAGATTCTGTGAAGTGTATGACCACGTTCCTTGTGATCAGCAAGAATGTACCAGATGAAGGTTGCCCAGCTCACCTTCAAACCATAAAAGATAGCAATCATGGTGTGAAACCTCTTCATTGGCACACTATCCAATGAGAATGTACAATTCTCCAGTACTTTGGCAACTAAATCTGCCATACGCTGAAATTCGTCCTTCAGCTGATTCTTTTTTATGCTTCCGGAAAACACTTCATTCTTCTTTGAAGCCAGATTCCAGAAATCTTCTTCAAGAGGTTCAGCAAGGGTTGAAATCTCAGTTGATCGTTCAAGAAAGAGTCCGTATTTCTCATTCAGCAGCTTGGGGGTTATACAGATAACCTTATCCCCAATTTTGGCATTAATTTCCAGGTTTTCAAAGTCAGGCTTCCCTTTCGAACCATAATACTCCATTACTTGATCTTTGAAAACCATATCTTCATGAGCCTCCATGAAGTTAACTAAGGTAGCCGCCTTGAATTTTTCCAGTATTTCCTTCATCAACGGAGTGCCAGTTGTATGATACGTCAGGTAGTTCAAGAACATACCTTCAGCGCTAGCTTCTTTGGTAGACATCTCTGAAAAAGATTAAGGAAAACGGAGAGAAATTTGCAGTAGAAAGAATGCAAAATTGCTTTGTGCTCTTTTGAAATTTTGAGGGTGCGTAAAAGCTTAGTAAGCTTATCAGATCTGGATTTATAGATGTTGGTTTATTGTCGGTTTTCGTGATTAGTGTCAACCGTTAGATCAGTTACTGAAAAGCAAATCGTGTGAGCGATATACGCGGATTTCAAAAAATCATTAATTATGTTAGATGGGCGGGAATTTGAAACGTCACTTGTCTGTTACTTATAAAAGCGTGTTTCTGATAAAACGTTTTTAATACAACACTTTAAATATAAGCTGACATAAATGAAAACATACAATATATCACTACTGAAAGCCAATATCTAGTGATCTTCCTTTGCTGTTTGTCAATCCAGCAAGATAAATAATCTTCAAGTCTTCAAGAATTAAGATCAAATCTTCTGATTAAAACTACTTCAACTAACTGTCACTGAAGATTTCATCTTTAAAACAGGAGTACCGCTAGTCTTACACGTTCCCCCAGAATTCAAGAATTCATCAGTCAACTAGTCTGTTGAGAGCCAGTCTTCTTGAAGTGCAACACTTGTTGATATCAGATTAGTCAGCTGTTGCACCCAGTCTTCTGATAGGTTCCCCCTCAGCTTATGAATCCAATTTTAACAAGCCCAATTCCACTCTTAGAGTAGAAAATCTTGCATCACTTAATGGTTTGGTGAAAATGTCAGCAATCTGATTGTCTGTATGAACACACTCAATAATAACATTTCCTTTTTCAACATGGTCTCTGATGAAGTGATGTTTGATCTCAATATGCTTAGTCCTGGAATGACTAGTAGTATTCTGAGTAAATGAGATTGCACTTGTATTGTCACAGTATATAGGGATTCCACTGATCTTGAGATTATAGTCTTCTAGTTGATGCTTCAACCAAAGTATTTGTGTACAACATGCTCCAGCAGCAATGTATTCAGCTTCAGCAGTAGATATGGATACTGAAGTCTGTTTCTTACTCATCCATGAGATCAGACGACTGCCTAAAAATTGACAAGTACCTGTAGTACTCTTCCTATCAATTTTACAGCCAGCAAGGTCAGAATCTGAATATCTAGTAAGTTCAAATCCTGATTCCCTTGGATACCACAATCCCAATTCTTGTGTGCCTTTGAGATACCTTAATATCCTTTTAGCAGCTAAGAGATGAGATTCCTTAGGATTTGATTGAAACCTCGCATAAACCCCAACATAATACATAATATCAGGTCTGCTAGCTGTTAAGTATAACAGTGACCCAATTATGCCTCTGTACTTGGTGATGTCAACTGATTTGCCACCTTCATCCTTGTCCAGACGAAGTCCAGTAGACATAGGAACACTAACAGATGAGCTAGTTTCCATACCAAATTTCTTGAACAGATCTTTTGTGTACTTTGCTTGATTAATAAAAATACCATCAGGAGCTGTTTAACTTGTAATCCAAGAAAGTAATTTAGTTCTCCCATCATGCTCATTTCAAACTTGTTCTGCATCAGCTTAGATAACTTCTCACACATCTGTTTGTTAGTTGAACCAAAAATGATATCGTCCACATATATTTGAACTAACAATATATGATTATCCCATTCAATAGTGAACAAAGTCTTATCTACTTTACCTTTGCGAAATCCTTTAACTAAAAGAAAATCAGGTAAAGTATCATACCATGCTCTTGGAGCCTATTTCAGTCCATAGAGAGCTTTCTTCAGACGATACACTTTGTCTCCTTGTTGATAAGCTTCAAAACCAGGAGGTTGTTCAACATAGACTTCCTCTTGCAATTCTCCATTGAGAAAAGCAGACTTCACATCCATCTGATAGACAGTGAAGTTCTTGTGAGCAGCATAGGTTAAAAATAATCTGATTGCTTCAAGCCTTGCAACTGGTGCGAATGTCTCATCAAAATCAATGCCTTCTTCTTGGCAATAACCTTTGGCAACTAGTCTTGCTTTGTTTCTGGTAACAATACCATCTTCATTCATTTTATTCCTGAATACCCACTTAGTGCCAATTACCCTTTGATGAGTAGGTCTGGGAACTAAGTACCAGACTTCATTCCTTTCAAATTGATTCAACTCTTCTTGCATTGCTTCAATCCAGTGTGAATCACTAAGAGCTTCATCAATTAACTTAGGCTCAATTTGTGAAAGAAAACTTACAAACATTGTTTCATTTGCAGTTGACCTTCTAGTTCTCACTCTATCCAAAGGATCACCAATCACTAAGCCAGGTGGGTGATCTCTGAGCCATCTGAGATCAGGTTGCAAATCTGGATGTTGTCCTCTTGATTAATCTTGCAACACTACTGTTGGAGTCTCAGTAGTAGTCTGTTGTACAGGCTCTGGTCCGTCAGCTGTTTGCAACTCCTCTGTTAGACAATCAGCAGACTGATTTTGAACAGCACTTGAGTTAACAGCTTGACTCAAATCAGGTAGTATGATGGGAACATATTCTTCTTTTCTTTCCATACTCAATTTCTGAAGGTCAGCAGATATCTCTGGATTAGCACTTTGATTCTTTTCAGAAGATTGGTTTGGTTCATCAAACACTACATGAATAGATTCTTCTACAAGTAAAGTTCTTTTGTTAAATACTCTGTAAGCTTTACAAACAGTATAGTAACCTACAAAAACAGCTTCATCAGCCTTTTCTGCAAATGCAGTAAGGTGATTTTTCCCATTATTCAAAACATAACATTTACAACCAAAAATCCTAAGATAATGTAAATTAGGCTTTCTGTTGTTCCATAGCTCATAAGGTGTCTTGTTTTGAATTTTGTTGATCATACATCTGTTCTGTGTATAACATGTTGTATTTGTGGCTTCTGCCTAGAATCTTTGGGTCAGCTTTGCTTCAGCTATCATTGTCCTGGTAGCTTCCTTTAGAGTTCTGTTTCTCCTTTCAGCAACTCCATTTTGTCGAGGGGTTCTGGCAGCAGAGTACTCATGATTGATTCCTCTGGAGTTACAATACTCTTCAACAGTAGAGTTTGTAAATTCAGTCCCTCTATCTGATCTGATCTTCAATATTCTTTGACTCTTCTCATTCTGGATCAGTTCCATCAGATTGGTAAGATGTTCCTTGGTTTCACTTTTCTTCTTCATGAAAATCACCCAAGTAAATCTTGAAAAATCATCCACAACAGCTAGGCAGTATTTCTTTCCACCATTGCTGATAGGATCAATAGGGCCAAACAAATCCATATGTAACAGCTCCAAAATTCTGGTTAAAGATTGGTGCTTCTTTCTTTTGAAAGTGGACTTCACTTGTTTACCCTTCTGACATGCGTCACAAAGCTTGTCTTTGCTCATGACTGTCTTTGGAATTCCTTCTACCAGATCATTCTTTATCAATCTGTTTATGGTCTTGAAATTCAAATGATTCATTCTTTTGTGCCACAGCCAACTGATTTCACTTGGTGTAGAAACCACCAAACAAACATTAGAATTCTTGTCCACATAATTCCAGTCGACTACATAGATATTTCCCTATCTTCTTCCAGATAAAATAACCTTCTTTGTTCCAACTTGTTCAACATAGCACTTATCTGATGAAAACGTTACAAAAAATCCCTTGTGACAAAATTGACTTATGCTCAGCCGATTGTACTTCAGGCCATTAACATAAGAGACGTCAGATATCTCTATGTTTCCTTTGATTAGCTTTCCAACAGCAACAACCTTGCCTTCTTTGCTGTCTCCAAAAGTAACTCTTGGACCATTCACAGAAACAACATCTGCTAGTTCATATATGTCTCTACACATGTGCCTTGAACATCCACTGTCCAAGTACCATTTCTTCACTACTTTACTCCTACTCCTAATCCTAACCTACAAAACAAAATAAAAATATTTTAGGTACCCTTTATTGAGAGGGTCCTGGTGGATTAGTGTCACCTTTGACAACCCAAGATGTTGAAGTCTTAGGCTTCTTAGGCTTTTGAGTTTTAGCAGGAGCATGAGCAACTTTGTTTTCATCATAATCAGCAGAGATATTATGTTGATAATCATTATGATGTGAATAAGGCTCATAAGCAGGATAAGATGAAGGATAAGCAGGGTAAGCATGCATTGGTTGATGAGCAGGATATGCAGCATAATAAGGTGGATAATGAGGTGCAGCATAATAAGGTGAATAAGCAGGTTGCACATAATAAGACTTATTTCCTTACCAAGCATTATTGTTATAATTTCTTTGCTTCTTAGGTCTGCTCTTTACTTGCTCTTTAACAGATGACTTAGCTTTACTAGTCTGATTTGTTTTACTCTTATCAGCAGACTTCTTAGGACTATTTTGCTATTTGGTATTACCAGTCTGTTTTTCATTTTCAGGCTTTTTACCCTTTTTAGCCTTGGGATATTTCTTCACCTTTTTCTCAATCTCAAGTGAATTAGATTTAGCAGTCTGAACATATAAAATAACATTACTGTTATCAGTAGATATGAATTTCTCAGTTTTGTTCAGTTCTAAATTCTCTTTTACTAAGGGTGTTCTCTGTTCATTAGATTTATCTACTGATGCAACAGACGACTTATCATGTAGAGATATTATAGCTTCAAGTTCCATGATTTGTCCTTTGTAAACTTCACATTCTGCTCTCAGAGATTCACATTCATGCGAAAGCTTTTTATACATAGCTGAATCGTCATGTTTTCCAACATTACGTTTCAGTTTAGCATTTTGCTTTTTCAGCAAGATCATCTCGTCATTAAGCTTAGCAAATTCTTTAACAACATCTGCTTTGTTATTCATCATTAGCTCAAATGAGCTAAATAGCTCCATTTCACTTTCAGAGAGTATTACCTCATTGTCAGAATCATCTGATTCTTTGGCCATGAGACAGAGCAGTGCAGGTGTCTCTTCTTCAGCAAAGTCATCACTTGACGTCCCTGATTCTGAGTTAGACGAATAGGTGGCTGCTATCTTTTCAGCTTCAGCCAACAACACTTTGCTTTTCTGATGTCTCCTCTCTTTCCTCTGTTTCTTTTCCTCCTCAGTATACTTCTCAGCTTTAGGATATGGGCAGTCCTTGATGAAATGTCCTAATTTCCTGCAATTATAGCACATCATTTTGGATTTATAATCATCCTTATTATCATGAGAATAAGAGGTAGGTTTAGAAGTAGAAGCATTGTTATATTTGTTCTTCATTTTTCTTTTGTAGAACTTTTTGAACCCGTTCAATAACAAAGCAACATCGCCAGCAGTGTACTCCTTTTTGCTCAGTATTGTGGTCTCATCAGACGAGTCCACTTCTCTAATCTTTCCGGCTGATCTTCTTGTTCTTTCTGCAGCGACCAGGGCAGCAGTGGAGCCAGAAGTTGAGGTCTCTTCTATACCCATTCTTGGCATTTTATACTCGTACGCCTTGAGTACAGAAAACAGCTCCGTCAGCGAGATCTTCCCCAGATCCCTTGATTCTTCCATCGCTGTGATCTTCATGTTGAACTTGGGTGGCAGCGCCTTTAAGACTTTGACGGTGATCTCCTTATCAGAAAACGTCTTTCCCAACTTTAGTACATTGTTCAACACCTTTGTAAACCTTGAATCCATCTGGTTAATGGTTTCTCCAGGTTTCATCTTGAAGTTTTCAAACTTCTCCAGGGCTACGCTCAGATTGTGTTTTTTGATTGAGCCATTCCCTTCACTCATGTCACGGACTTTGTCCCACATCTCCTTAGATGTTTTGCAGTGTTTGACCTTGTCAAACCTTTCATTGTCGAGGGCCTTTGTCATGATGAAGATTCCAACTTTGTCAAGATTCTTCAACTTGATTTCATCAGGTGACATCTCTGATCGTTCTTTATCAACGACCGTATCTTGGCCATCAATTTTGATTGTCTTGGTAACTCTTATAGGACCTTGTGTTATGCACGTGTACATATTGTCATTATAAGCAGCAAGGAAAATTTCCATGCGTATATTCCAGTCCTCAAAACTCATACCGCCTATGTGGGGAACAAGGCTGATACAATCCATTTTTCAAAAAGTTTTTATTTTTCAAAAAGATGCTCTTTTGAAAACCTTTGAAAAACACTCTAGGATCAAGCTCGTTGATCAGGCAAATGATTCAGATGAACCACCTGCTCTGATACCACTTGTTGGTCCCAAGTGATCAGATGAGGTCTAGAGGGGGGGTTTGAACAGACCTCTAAAAATTTATCTTTCAAAATCTCTAACTTTTTATGTCAGCAGACTAAGCTGATCAGGAATCGTAAGTTGACTAAGCTGATCTCGCACAAAGCTTTGAACAGCAGAGTTGACCACTCTTCTGATTTTACTTAGCTGATTTTATCAAAATCAGAGTTTTAAATTAACTAACTTGCAGCGGATTTTTCTAGTGTTTTTCACAAGTAGTTTTCTTAACTTAGAGAAAGTTTTCTCCCCAGTTTTGTAAACTCCTTTTTAAAACTTTTTGACATTTAACCTTTTCGTGTTAAAGAATGATCTTTGAAATATGCAGAAAATAATGCAAGTATAACACAAAGGATTTTTATAGTGGTTATATGGATAGAAATCCTTTAGTTCACTCTTCCAAGTCACTTAGATCTTGGGTTATACTATAGTCACACAGATTACAGTATACAATGCTTGCGCCAATCAACAAATGAAAAGGCCACAAGTGCGCAATAGGAAATCACAAAGAAACTCCTACTCTCTGAAGTAATATCATTCACTTAGATGGATATCTACTTCTCACAACACGATTCTAACAAAATCACTCAGATTTATATGTATACTTTGTTTTCTCTCTATTCTGCTTCGTCAACAAATGACTCGGCTGATGAGTGTTCTGTTCTTAAGTTTGAGACTTAGAAGAATTTTGCTTCGATAATAATCTCAGTTGTGTTGTTATCTTCTTCTTCAACTCATGAACTGAACTATTTATACTTGAGATTTAAAAATCTGCCCGCTGAGAGATCGACAGGTGTTCAAATCTTCGAGTACTGGTCCTTTCTGCAGAAACAGCTACCTGCGACTGAACACTGTACACTCTTTTTGACTTCAGCTGCTTTCTTGCTCGCTTTAAGTGCTCTCTTAAGCTCAGCTTGTTGGAGTTTTACCCAATCGGATCCGAAGTATTCGACCCAACGAGTAAACAGGATCGAACTAATTCGACCCAATTGGGGAATTTGGTGGGATTTATGTTCCCAGTATATTTCAAAAATAACTAACATAAAAACGAGGATCCCATAAACGATAATTATTTTAATTATGCATAAGAAAGAAATAGAAAACTTACAGAAAGCTTCCTGTCCTTCGTTCTTTTGGTTGAACTTTTGGATTCATGCTTTTCTTGAGTTTGATGAACAAACGTCTTTGATCTTTTTCACCATTGATATCAACCACGTTCTCCTTCTACTAGGTGTGTGGGCACCAACTTAAGAGAATCGAACTTTTCATTAACGTTTTAGAAATCAAAACTTCAAGATCAAAAATCTCTTTTTGTTTCTTGAACAAGGGATGGCTTTTGTATGTTTAGGGTTGAAGAAGTTTTTCTTCTTTTGAGTGTAATCTTAATGATTTCACAAATCAATAATTCTCTCTTTAGATCTATATCTCATATGTATATTTATAGATATGGGAGGAGTTAAACTCCTACCATAACTCACTCAAAGTTTCCTACTAGGAAAAGAACTCTTCCTTCTCTTACCTTAAGAGAGTTATTATTTAAATACAACTCTTGTAAGTAACTAAAACATACATAAATATATTTATATATATAATTTCGAAAATTACATATAAAAATATATAATTTTTCCTTTTATTTATTATATAAATATATCATATATATTTACATAGTAAATAATGAATTTCTACAATTAGAAATTCCATAAATGCCAATGTTTCCTTTTTCTTGAATCTAGTATTCAATTTCCATTAGATTCAATTCAATAATTAAATCTAATGTAACTAATCATGATTTTTTCTAATTAACTAATTCTAAATTAGTTAATTAAATATCATCTAATTAGTTCGGAGTTTCTATTTTGGGAAACTATTTCCAAAATGCAACGTGAATGAATTCGTTCTAATTTCTTAAGTTCAAATGTAGATTAACAGGAGCCGTGGTTGAGGACCTATGGACATGTAACTTCAAGCTCCAATAAATCGAATAATTTATCAAACTCTTTAATATAATTAATTCGATCTATTAATTCCAAGTGACTCCACTAATGACTTGGAATTGCACTCTTGTCATTACAATATATTTTACTCAAAAGATCAAGATAGTCCATTGATATAATCACTACATGCAATTTGATCCTCCAATAATTGATTCGTAACTAGAGCTAGGTGTAATTACCGTTTTGCCCCTCTAATTACTTCTTTATCCTTAAGTTCCATTAGTTCACTAGTAAACAGTTTGATTTATGAACTTATTCATAAATCAGAGCGCTCTACTGTTCAGTTCCAGAACTAACACTTAAGGGAATCAATATTCCAGCTTCTCGCAAGAAGGGTTGGATTCCATATCTGTAAAACACATTCCCAGCCATTTATCTCAATGGATCTTCAAGACATAAGTTTTAGGCTCGACATGGTTACGGGCCATTACATATGAGTCAAAAGAACTCGTTAACATAAACAGGAGTTTATGCCTACTCAGGATTTAGATCGATTCGCATATGATCATCAGTTGACATGTTCTAGAACCATAATATCAACGGTATCTTATTTATGATTCTAGATCATGTCTGGTCCAGTCCTATGTAATCTAATTACACAAAGTACCTCCACCTTCGATGTCTCTACATCAGTAATTCGGATCAAAATTACTACATTGTAAATGTTTCGTGGACCGTACTAGTAGTGTTTAGTTAAAGATCCCAACTTTAACTCACTACAGACTTTTTAGTCTATTAGCTATAGCTTAAATCCTCCAGTATAATATATATACTTAAGTCATAGTCTCTTTAATAGACTTGGAATTTTCTGATGTTTATATTAAGCATTAAATGCATAATCGAAATGATTATATGAAAAATTAATTTCAAATTTATTTATTTATTTCATTTAAAGAATGTCAAATACATGCTTTAAGAGCATCATGCCTAACACAGCTTCATCACGTTTTCTTTGTTCAGCTTCCTCGCGCTTCTTCTTGTGATAAGCTGGCACTTTAGCTTTGCCAATTCTTTTCTTCCTGGCAGCTCTAGATTCAACAACTGGTGCCGCAGCTGTTGGTTCTGGAGCAGCAATTGCTACTGGTGCAGAAACAATTGGTTCAAGGATCTGCACTTCAGGATCCTTTTGAGGTTGAGCAACCTCAGCTGTTGGTGCAAAAGTCTGTTTCACATTTTCATCAGCTGACTTCACGACAGCAGACTCCTTTTCAGATCCAACAGGCCTCTCTGCTGTTAGAGGACTTTCCCTAACTAGCGCAGAAAGTTCAGTATCTTCTTCAACCAATGTCATCTTCTTTCTGGCAGTTTTCTTTGTGTAAGGAACAGCAGCAGATGTGGCAGTGTCTTTCATAGCGCTCCTTGTCCTTTTAGATACATTTTCAGCTGGCACTTCAGCTAAAATAGTTCTTTCAGGAGATGTTTCAATTGCCATCTTATCAATCTCCTTGACTGTTTCATCAACAATCAAATCAACGTCATCCTTTTTCTTAGACAGAACTGTTCTGGCTTGAACAGCTGGCTTAGCTGTTTGAACAGTTGTCTTACTTTTCTTGGCCTTATCAGCTGGCTCTTTAGGCTCACCAGCCTTACTTTTCGATTGCCTCTTTTCAGGCACATTAGCAGGCTCTTTCGACCTTCCAGTCTTCACTGGTTCATAAATTTTCAGCTCCTTGGCCTTGTGAACGTCTTTGCCATTGGTCACTGAACATCTCAAATTCACCAGCAGATGACTTAGAAAGATTATGTGAAGTGTATGACCACGTTCCTTGTGATCAGCAAGAATGTACCAGATGAAGGTTGCCCATCTCACCTTCAAACCATAAAAGATAGCAATCATGGTGTGAAACCTCTTCATTGGCACACTATCCAATGAGAATGTACAATTCTCCAGTACTTTGGCAACTAAATCTGCCATACGCTGAAATTCGTCCTTCAGCTGATTCTTTTTTATGCTGCCAGACAACACTTCATTCTTCTTTGAAGCCAGATTCCAGAAATCTGCTTCAAGAGGTTCAGCAAGGGTTGAAATCTCAGTTGATCCTTCAAGAGAGAGTTCGTATCTCTCATTCAGCAGCTTGGGGGTTATACAGAAAACCTTATCCCAAATTTTGGCATTAATTTCCAGTTTTTCAAAGTCAGGCTTCCCTTTCGAACCATAATACTCCACTACTTGATCTTTGAAAACCATATCTTCATGAGCCTCCATGAAGTTAACTAAGGTAGCCGCCTTGAATTTTTCCAGTATTTCCATCATCAACGGAGTGCCAGTTGTATGATACGTCAGGTAGTTCAAGAACATACCTTCGGCGCTAGCTTCTTTGGTAGACATCTCTGAAAAAGATTAAGGAAAACGGAGAGAAATTTGCAGTAGAAAGAGTGCAAAATTGCTTTGTGCTCTTTTGAAATTTTGAGGGTGCGTAAAAGCTTAGTAAGCTGATCAGATCTGGATTTATAGATGTTGGTTTATTGTCGGTTTTCGTGATTAGTGTCAACCGTTAGATCAGTTACTGAAAAGCAGATCGTGTGAGCGATATACGCGGATTTCAAAAAATCATTAATTATGTTAGACGGGCGGGAATTTGAAACGCCACTTGTCTGTTACTTATAAAAGCGTGTTTCTGATAAAACGTTTTTAATACAACACTTTAAATATAAGCTGACATAAATGAAAACAGATGAGTAAAATAATACTTATCTGATAGACGACTTGTTTGATACAATATATCACTACTGAAAGCCAATATCTAGTGATCTTCCTTTGCTGTTTGTCAATCCAGCAAGATAAATAATCTTCAAGTCTTCAAGAATTAAGAACAAATCTTCTGATTAAAACTACTTCAACTAACTGTCACTGAAGATTTCATCTTTAAAACAGGAGTACCGCTAGTCTTACACGTTCCCCCTGAATTCAAGAATTCATCAGTCAACTAGTCTGTTGAGAGCCAGTCTTCTTGAAGTGCAACACTTGTTGATATCAGATTAGTCAGCTGTTGCACCCAGTCTTCTGATAGGTTCCCCCTCAGCTTATGAATCTAATTTTAACAAGCCAAATTCCACTCTTAGAGTAGAAAAGCTTGCATCACTTAATGGTTTGGTGAAAATGTCAGCAATCTGATTGTCTGTATGAACACACTCAATAATAACATTTCCTTTTTCAACATGGTCTCTGATGAAGTGATGTTTGATCTCAATATGCTTAGTCCTGGAATGACTAGTAGTATTCTGAGTAAGTGAGATTGCACTTGTATTGACATAGTATATAGGGATTCCACTGATCTTGAGATTATAGTCTTCTAGTTGATGCTTCAACCAAAGTATTTGTGTACAACATGCTCCAGCATCAATGTATTCAGCTTCAGCAGTAGATATGGATACTGAAGTCTGTTTCTTACTCATCCATGAGATCAGACGACTGCCTAAAAATTGACAAGTACCTGTAGTACTCTTCCTATCAATTTTACAGCCAGCAAGGTCAGAATCTGAATATCCAGTAAGTTCAAATCCTGATTCCCTTGGATACCACAGTCCCAATTCTTGTGTGCCTTTGAGATACCTTAATATCCTTTTAGCAGCTAAGAGATGAGATTCCTTAGGATTTTATTGAAATCTCGCACAAACCCCAACAGAATACATAATATCAGGTCTGCTAGCTGTTAAGTATAACAGTGACCCAATTATGCCTCTGTACTTGGTGATGTCAACTGATTTGCCACCTTCATCCTTGTCCAGACGAAGTCCAGTAGACATAGGAACACTAACAGATGAGCTAGTTTCCATACCAAATTTCTTGAACAGATCTTTTGTGTACTTTGCTTGATTAATAAAAATACCATCAGGAGCTGTTTAACTTGTAATCCAAGAAAGTAATTTAGTTCTCCCATCATGCTCATTTCAAACTTGTTCTGCATCAGCTTAGATAACTTCTCACACATCTGTTTGTTAGTTGAACCAAAAATGATATCGTCCACATATATTTGAACTAACAATATATGATTATCCCATTCAATAGTGAACAAAGTCTTATCTACTTTACCTTTGCGAAATCCTTTAACTAAAAGAAAATCAGGTAAAGTATCATACCATGCTCTTGGAGCCTGTTTCAGTCCATAGAGAGCTTTCTTCAGACGATACACTTTGTCTCCTTGTTGATAAGCTTCAAAACCAGGAGGTTGTTCAACATAGACTTCCTCTTGCAATTCTCCATTGAGAAAAGCAGACTTCACATCCATCTGATAGACAGTGAAGTTCTTGTGAGCAGCATAGGCTAAAAATAATCTGATTGCTTCAAGCCTTGCAACTGGTGCGAATGTCTCATCAAAATCAATGCCTTCTTCTTGGCAATAACCTTTGGCAACTAGTCTTGCTTTGTTTCTGGTAACAATACCATCTTCATTCATTTTATTCCTGAATACCCACTTAGTGCCAATTACCCTTTGATGGGTAGGTCTGGGAACTAAGTACCAGACTTCATTCCTTTCAAATTGATTCAACTCTTCTTGCATTGCTTCAATCCAGTGAGAATCACTAAGAGCTTCATCAATTAACTTAGGCTTAATTTGTGAAAGAAAACTTACAAACATTGTTTCATTTGCAGTTGACCTTCTAGTTCTCACTCTATCCAAAGGATCACCAATCACTAAGCCAGGTGGGTGATCTCTGAGCCATCTGAGATCATGTTGCAAATCTGGATGTTGTCCTCTTGATTGATATTGCAACACTACTGTTGGAGTCTCAGTAGTAGTCTGTTGTACAGGCTCTGGTCTGTCAGCTGTTTGCAACTCCTCTGTTAGACAATCAGCAGACTGATTTTGAACAGCACTTGAGTTAACAGCTTGACTCAAATCAGGTAGTATGATGGGAACATATTCTTCTTTTCTTTCCGTACTCAATTTCTGAAGGTCAGCAGATATCTCTGGATTAGCACTTTGATTCTTTTCAGAAGATTGGTTTGGTTCATCAAACACTACATGAATAGATTCTTCTACAAGTAAAGTTCTTTTGTTAAATACTCTGTAAGCTTTACTAACAGTATAGTAACCTACAAAAACAGCTTCATCAGCCTTTTCTGCAAATGCAGTAAGGTGATTTTTCCCATTATTCAAAACATAACATTTACAACCAAAAATCCTAAGATAATGTAAATTAGGCTTTCTGTTGTTCCATAGCTCATAAGGTGTCTTGTTTTGACTTTTGTTGATCATACATCTGTTCTGTGTATAACATGTTGTATTTGTGGCTTCTGCCCAGAATCTTTGGGTCAGCTTTGCTTCAGCTATCATTGTCCTGGTAGCTTCCTTTAGAGTTCTGTTTCTCCTTTCAGCAACTCCATTTTGTCGAGGGGTTCTGGCAGCAGAGTACTCATGATTGATTCCTCTGGAGTTACAATACTCTTCAACAGTAGAGTTTGTAAATTTAGTCCCTCTATCTGATCTGATCTTCAATATTCTTTGACTCTTCTCATTCTGGATCAGTTCCATCAGATTGGTAAGATGTTCCTTGGTTTCACTTTTCTTCTTCATGAAAATCACCCAAGTAAATCTTGAAAAATCATCCACAACAGCTAGGCAGTATTTCTTTCCACCATTGCTGATAGGATCAATAGGGCCAAACAAATCCATATGTAACAGCTCCAAAATTCTGGTTGAAGATTGGTGCTTCTTTCTTTTGAAAGTGGACTTCACTTGTTTACCCTTCTGACATGCGTAACAAAGCTTGTCTTTGCTCATGACTGTCTTTGGAATTCCTTCTACCAGATCATTCTTTATCAATCTGTTTATGGTCTTGAAATTCAAATGATTCATTCTTTTGTGCCACAGCCAACTGATTTCACTTGGTGTAGAAACCACCAAACAAACATTAGAATTCTTGTCCACAGAATTCCAGTCGACTACATAGATATTTCCCTATCTTCTTCCAGATAAAATAACCTTCTTTGTTCCAACTTGTTCAACATAGCACTTATCTGATGAAAACGTTACAGAAAATCCCTTGTCACAAAATTGACTTATGCTCAGCAGATTGTACTTCAGGCCATTAACATAAGAGACGTCAGATATCTCTATGTTTCCTTTGATTAGCTTTCCAACAGCAACAACCTTGCCTTCTTTGCTGTCTCCAAAAGTAACTCTTGGACCATTCACAGAAACAGCATCTGCCAGTTCATGTATGTCTCCACACATGTGCCTTGAACATCCACTGTCCAAGTACCATTTCTTCACTACTTTACTCCTACTCCTAATCCTAACCTACAAAACAAAATAAAATATTTTAGGTACCCTTTATTGAGAGGGTCCTGGTGGATTAGTGTCACCTTTGACAACCCAAGATGTTGAAGTCTTAGGCTTCTTAGGCTTTTGAGTTTTAGCAGGAGCATGAGCAACTTTGTTTTCATCATAATCAGCAGACATATTATGTTGATAATCATTATGATGTGAATAAGGCTCATAAGCAGGATAAGATGCATAATAAGCAGGGTAAGCATGCATTGGTTGATGAGCAGGATATGCAGCATAATAAGGTGGATAATGAGGTGCAGCATAATAAGGTGAATAAGCAGGTTGCACATAATAAGACTTATTTCCTTACCAAGCATTATTGTTATAATTTCTTTGCTTCTTAGGTCTGCTCTTTACTTGCTCTTTAACAGACGACTTAGCTTTACTAGTCTGATTTGTTTTACTCTTATCAGCAGACTTCTTAGGACTATTCTGCTGTTTGGTATTACCAGTCTGTTTTTCATTTTCAGGCTTTTTACCCTTTTTAGCCTTGGGAGATTTCTTCTCCTTTTTCTCAATCTCAAGTGAATCAGATTTAGCAGAGTCATCACTTGACGTCCCTGATTCTGAGTTAGACGAATAGATGGCTGCTATCTTTTCAGCTTCAGCCAACAACACTTTGCTTTTCTGGTGTCTCCTCTCTTTCCTCTGTTTCTTTTCCTCCTCAGTATACTTCTCAGCTTTAGGATATGGGCAGTCCTTGATGAAATGTCCCAATTTCCTGCAATTATAGCACATCATTTTGGATTTATAATCATCCTTATTATCATGAGAATAAGAGGTAGGTTTAGAAGTAGAAGCATTGTTATATTTGTTCTTCATTTTTCTTTTGTAGAACTTTTTGAACCTGTTCAATAACAAAGCAACATCGCCAGCAATGTACTCCTTTTTGCTCAGTACTGTGGTCTCATCAAATGAGTCCACTTCTCTAATCTTTCCGGTTGATCTTCTTGTTCTTTCTGCAGCGACCAGGGCAGCAGTGGAGCCAGAAGTTGAGGTCTCTTCTATACCCATTCTTGGCATTTTATACTCGTACGCCTTTAGTACAGAAAACAGCTCCGTCAGCGAGATCTTCCCCAGATCCCTTGATTCTTCCATCGCTGTGATCTTCATGTTAAACTTGGGTTGCAGCGCCTTTAAGACTTTGACGGTGATCTCCTTATCAGAAAACGTCTTTCCCAACTTTAGTACATTGTTCAACACCTTTGTAAACCTTGAATCCATCTGGTCAATGGTTTCTCCAGGTTTCATCTTGAAGTTTTCAAACTTCTCCAGGGCTACGCTCAGATTGTGTTCTTTGATTGAGTCATTCCCTTCACTCATGTCACAGACTTTGTCCCACATCTCCTTAGATGTTTTGCAGTGTTTGACCTTGTCAAACCTTTCATTGTCGAGGGCCTTTGTCATGATGAAGATTCCAACTTTGTCAAGATTCTTCAACTTGATTTCATCAAGTGACATCTCTGATCGTTCTTTATCAACGACCGTATCTTGGCCATCAATTTTGATTGTCTTGGTAACTCTTATAGGACCTTGTGTTATGCATGTGTATATATTGTCATTATAAGCAGCAAGGAAAATTTCCATGCGTATTTTCCAGTCCTCAAAGCTCATACCGCCTATGTGGGGAACAAGGCTGATACAATCCATTTTTCAAAAAGATGCTCTTTTGAAAACCTTTGAAAAACACTCTAGGATCAAGCTCGTTGATCAGGCAAATGATTCAGATGAACCACCTGCTCTGATACCACTTGTTGGTCCCAAGCGGTCAGATGAGGTCTAGAGGGGGGGGGGGGGGGGGGGGTGAATAGACCTCTAAAAATTTATCTTTCAAAATCTCTAACTTTTTATGTCAGCAGACTAAGCTGATCAGGAATCGTAAGTTGACTAAGCTGATCTCGCACAAAGCTTTGAACAGCAGAGTTGACCACTCTTCTGATTTTACTTAGCTGATTTTATCAAAATCAGAGTTTTAAATTAACTAACTTGCAGCGGATTTTTCTAGTGTTTTTCACAAGTAGTTTTCTTAACTTAGAGAAAGTTTTCTCCCCAGTTTTGTAAACTCCTTTTTAAAACTTTTTGACAGTTAACCTTTTCGTGTTAAAGAATGCTCTTTGAAATATGCAGAAAATAATGCAAGTATAACACAAAGGATTTTTATAGTGGTTATATGGATAGAAATCCTTTAGTCCACTCTTCCAAGTCACTTAGATCTTGGGTTATACTATAGTCACACAGATTACAGTATAAAATGCTTGCGCCAATCAACAAATGAAAAGGCCACAAGTGCGCAATAGGAAATCACAAAGAAACTACTACTCTCTGAAGTAATATCACTCACTTAGATGGATATCTACTTCTCACAACACGATTCTAACAAAATCACTCAGATTTATATGTATACTTTGTTTTCTCTCTATTCTGCTTCGTCAACAAATGACTCGGCTGATGAGTGTTCTGTTCTTAAGTTTGAGACTTAGAAGAATTTTGCTTCGATAATAATCTCAGTTGTGTTGTTATCTTCTTCTTCAACTCATGAACTGAACTATTTATACTTGAGATTTAAAAATCTGCCCGTTGAGAGATCGACAGGTGTTCAAATCCTCGAGTACTGGTCCTTTTTGCAGAAACGGCTACCTGCGACTGAACACTGTACACGCTGTTGTACCTTCTGTCAGTCCGCATTAAATGCACCAAGCTGATACGAAGTTTCTCTTCAATCATTTGTCATAAATACCCTTCCTCTTCAGCATTTATTACTCCAAGTGCATTTATTACCGTTGCAATAACTTCCGATCCACTTCCACTCTACTAATCGAAATCACTCGTCTGATGTACACTCGGCTGATCCCAAACTTGAACTAATCTGATTTGAGTCGGCTGAAAATCCACCAATCTGATTCCTTTCTTCAGCAACAGATCAGTAGTCTTCTGGACCATATTTGACTCATCTGAAATAAATTCTTCCTTGGTCAAATATCTTCTAAGGTTTGTACTAAGTTTCCATACTTAGCTGATGACTTTTGGGAATCATCAAAACCTCCCTGCACTTCAAAGTCTTCATCTTTATCCAACATCACATAATTCGATTCTCGGACTTAGGGCCTCACTTAAGTAAATGTCATCTTTTCTCAACTGGTCGTTTATCTCCTCGTCATATAATTCGATTCTCGGACTGGGAACAAGTGCTTCGACTGGAATAACCGCTTCTGATCCATAAACCAAGCTAAAGGTCGTTTCTCCCGTAGAGGCTTTTACAGTAATTCTATTTGCCCAAACAACCCCTGGAGCTCATCCAACCACTTTTCTTTGGCGGCATCCAATCTCTTTCCAAGGGACTTGACGATTTCTCGATTTGCGACCTCTGTTTGTCCATTCGCTCGAGGATGTCCCATAGACGTAAAGTTTTGCTGTATTCCAAACTTGGAGCACCATTCTTGAACTTGTTTCCCAGCGAATTGAGTTCCATTGTCTGAAATTAGGACTCTCGGAATGTAAATATATTCTTTCAAAGAAAATTTATAACCTGAAATTGTGTAATTCGCGCGAGTGCCATACATTCAATCCATTTGCTGAAATACTCAACAGCGACCAGAACGTAGCTCTTTTTTGACCTAGCAGTAGGGAATGGTCCCACAATATCGATTCCCCATTGATCGAAAGGCCAACAGATTGGAATTGGGTGCATTATCTCTGCTGGTTGATGGATTATGTTCGAGTGCACTTGGCAGTAATGACAACATTTCACGTAATCTTGAGCATCTGAATATAAGGTCGGCCAATAATAGCCAGTCCTTAAACACTTGAGAGTGAGTGCACGAGCCCCACTATGATTCCCGGCCTCTCCTTCATGAATTTTGTTGAGGATACTTTGAGTTTGATGCTCTGGAATACATTATAATAGTATTCCAGAAACGGATCGTCTATAGAGTTTCTCATCTACGATAGCATACATCGGCGCCCGGTATCTAATTCTTCGAGCTTCATTTTTATCATTAGGGAGAGATCCATCTTTTAAATAGCTCAACAAAGGGCTCATCCAACTATCTGCAGCCAGATCGATATCCATTATCTCAGTAGTAGGAAGGGTATTGAGGTCGATCGATGGTTTATTAGAGATCAACCAGGTGATCACCCTCTTGATTTTACCGTCTCTCGACCCTATAAACCTAGACAATTGATCAGGCCATCGATTTTCTTCTCGCGGGATATTATGAATTTCAAACTTTGGCCAAATATTTGATCATGTTGTATTCTTTGGCCTCATATAGTCCGTTGACTTGTCTTTGAACCAGCTCGGAGTCTATTAAGACATTCAAGGCTTTTATGCTAGCTTGTATAGCCATCTCCATTCCTGCAATAAAAGCCTCATACTCAGCTTCGTTATTTGTCACCATGTAATCCAGGGTAATGGCATAGTTCAAATCCTCCCTATTTGGTCCTTGGAAATTTATACCAGCAGCCCCGCCATCTTTGCTTGATGCGCCATCGACGTGCATAAGCCACACCGGATTGTTAACGATTAAGATGTTGTTATTGCTTGAACTTGTCTCTTCAAGGATCGTTTATGATGGACTGGGGGTCTCTAAGAGGAAATCTGCAAGTACTTGAGCCACACCTTCCTGACGTTTCAGGTTTTGACAGAACTTGTCTTAAGGGTTGATTGGTGAGGACAATAACTTTGTATGTTTGGAAGTAAGGTCGTAACTTTCGCGCTGACGTTACTAAAGCTAAGGCAAAATTTTCTATCTCCAAATAATTCTTTTCAGCTCCTTGCAGCAGTTTACTTAAGTAATAGACTGGCTTATGTTCCGAACCATCTATCTTGACTAATACCGAACTTATGGCTGCTTCGGAAATTGCAATGTACATATAAAGAGCTTGTCCTTCCGTTGGCTTGGCGAGCAGCGGCGGTGAAGTCAGGTATTCTTTCAATTGATCGAAAGCCCTATCACAGGCGTAGGTCCATTCGAATGTTTTAGATTTTCTCAAAGTCTGAAAGAATGGCAGACTTTTATCCGCTGATCTAGATATGAACCTATTCAGGCTACTATTTTACCCACCAGGCTTTGCACCTGAGAAATATTTCTTGGAGGCTTCATTTCAGTGATAGCGCGTATCTTTTCTGGATTTGCTTCGATGCCTCTTTGGTGAACCAAGTAACCCAGAAATTTCCCCGACTTTACTCCAAGGGTGCACTTAGCTGGGTTGAGCTTCATTCCATACTTCCTTAAAATCTTGAAGCAGCGATCTACATGTTCAATGTGGTCCTCTTCGCTTATACTTTTAACCAGCATATCATCCACATATACCTCCATAATTTCTCCAATTAGTTCCTTAAACATTAGGTTTACCAACAGTTGATAAGTTGCTCTAGCGTTTCTCAATCCGAAAGGCATCACTACAAAGCAGTATACTCCATATTCTGTAATGAAGGCAGTTTTTTCTTGATCCCTTTCGTCCATAAATATATGGTAAAAACCTTGGAATGCGTCCATCATACTGAAAATAGCAAAGCCAGCTGTAGAGTCAACCAACAGGTCGATTCTAGGGAGGGGGTACAGATCACTTGGACATAATTTGTTTAGGTCCGTAAAGTCGTTTCACATTCTCCACTTATTATCCTTCTTATCGCCTTTTGACACTAGTACAACATTACATAATTATTCTGTAAAGTGTATTTCCCTTATTTGTTTAGACATTAAAAGCCTTTCGACCTCGGCTTTTATTATTTTGTCTTTAACAGGGCCGTGATTTCTTTTCTTTTGCCTAACTGGTCTTGCGTTCGGATCTATTTTTAAAGAGTGGGTTATTATTCTCGGGTCTATCCCAACTATATCTTCCGAACTCCAAGCAAACACGTCCGTATTCTTTCTCAAGAAGTTAATCAACAAGATTTCACCTCGCTGAGTTAGCTCCGTTCCAATCCTAGTGATTTTGCTCGGATCGTTCTCTATTAGTTGAATATCCTTAAGCACAGGGGCGCGTACAGTCAGATCGATCGGCTCTTTCCCTTTTTTATCGATCCTTTCAGTACTCGGGATTTCTGGTTCTTGCGATCTTTCCACTGAAGATCCTACCATTTTCCTTTTTGATGGTGTTAGTGGGTCGATGTTCCGTTTTAGGGAAAGTGTTGTATTATAACAATCCCATGCCATGCAATGGTCGTTAACTATTTCTCCGACTCTCGAAATAGTGGGGAATTTTATTTTCTGATGATAGGTCGATACCACGGCTCGAAATTGATTTAGGAATTGTCCTTCTTGTTGGGGAATTGTCCCTTAAAGATTATCATTCTTGTTGGGGAATTGCCCCTAAGTAACTCATAGGGGAGTTTTTGTCTTTTCTGGCTTGCAAATTGTTGCTCTAGTTTGTTACATAGCTCTCTGAAGCTAAAGATTGAATTAGGTGGTTGTTTTCCGAACCAATCTAATGCTAATCCTTTGAATGTTGTGACCATTAATTTTGCGGTGTATTCAGCTGAGTGCGCATACAAATTCATTATATTCGTGAAGCTGAATATATAATCACATGGATCACCTATCCCGTCATATCGGGGGAGCCGACTAGGTAATTGGCCCGAGGCCTGTGCTTCTTAATTTCTAGGAAAAAAGGGGAATAGGTCGCAATGCTATCTTGTACGTCTCTCGAGCGGGGCCAAGGTTGTCTGGCAGCTAACAGCTTTTGTTCCACTCGTTCCTCCACCATTCTCTCGATATGTCTGTCCGAGAATCTTCTCGTTGCTCGACGATCAATGATCGGGGGTATCACATCGTCGTCGATTGGAATAACAGTTCTTTCTCTAGACTGATGTGGTTCAGGACGAGCATTAACTCTTGCATGATTAATTCTTCGACCATGAGGTCTTTCATAATTGTTTGGTGGAGAAATCTGAGATGGATGATCTGCTTCTGGGCTCTCTGCTTGAACAGACACTCGATCCACTTCAGCTCGAGGTACCCTATTATTATTGGGCACTCTTGGGGGCTGAACCGCGGTCGCCGCTGGATCAGCCATTTCCTGTGCCGGTGTTTGCAGAATTTGAGCACATAGCGAGCTATTAAGTTGAGCAATTTGCCTCGACCTTTCCTTGTTAGCTGGTAGTGGTGGCGGGACGGATCGAGCAGGTGAGTTTGGGAACCTGCTCTGACTAGGGACTTGTTGTCCTTCTGCGTTTTGGTTGTTAACTCTGTTCCCCGTAACATGTGTCTCAATAGGATCTATTCCCTGCCGCTCAACTAGAGGCGGCAGATTATTGCCACTAACCCTTTGAGAAGTTTGAGGTAAATTAATTATCAACCGTACGGGGAGGCTGAGAAACCGTGCTTTTTCCGGCGTTGCGCGTACTCTTCCTTGGATTGACCATATTTCGTTGGAGTAATTAACCTGTCCCACGGTGGGCGCCAACTGATTTTACCGAATTTGGTGTGTGGTAATATTAATAATAATAACTGTAACAATAATATATTTAGGGTTTGGTCAAAGTAATTAGGATGGTGCAATTCAGGAATCGTAAGTAATAACGTAAATAGGTAACCAATTAATGGAGGAGAATAGTAGAATTCTTATTATCAATAGAGAAAATTGGAGTCCCTTAATACAATGAAGGATCCGCTATTTATAACAAATACACAATATGGCCTAATTCTAGTAGTATCCTAACATAACTAGGAATTCCGCATGGGCCATAAAACCTTCGGAGTTTGTCTTCAGGTCGACTAGATACGATGAGAGATCGAGCCGATCTTGTATTTTTCGAGGACCCTTGATCGGTCGCGCGGGTCGGATCGATCTGAACTAGCTCGAAAGGCCCAATTCAGTTATAAGTGTAAAGTAGCCCCCATCAGAACTATTAGATCGGAATACCACGGCACCAACCCTTATCCATTTGCATATGATGGCCGGTAGACCCTTGTCATTCCGTTTTATCCAATTTTACAGGGATCGGATACTTCATGGTCTTTGAGAAGTCCCCATTTTCCAATTCCACCCATACCAAGTCGTAATTGTGAGGAACATTCGAGATTTTCGAAGTTGGGTGGACGACCACCGTTTTGAAAAAGGAAAAAATCCATTTAAAGAAGTTTTTCACCTAAGATAGAAAACACTGAGAGGGAAAACCCCTTTTTATAGATGGAATGGTAAAGATCCAAGGGTTGAAATAATATCAGATCAACGGTGGCAATAGTTTATCGGGACTCGCGTTGAATGTTTCAACTACTAGTAATAAATATGAAACAAGAAAGATCGATAGACCCTACATTCTGAATCAATACTTGACCGGAAAAATATCCGATCAAATGAATACTCGATAAGACTTTTTCGAGGCACATACAATAACATAATACAACAACAAGAATGTGTTCGAGATTACAAATATTCTATTACATATTTATGGCTCCTATTCTACAACGCTCGATCATCTCGAAGAGTGTTCGATAACAATCAGAATCTATAGCGAAGTCAAGAGAAGATAGTTTATGTTTATCGCCATAAAGGGAAAATAGTCCCGATCTTCAGATAGTTTGAGCGATATTCGACCCAAACTAGGAGTAATTTAAGAGGCTTCGAGGGACGAGGACAACCACCATTGCGAAACTCAAAATATCGACCCCCTTAAACAAAATGATGCTCATACTTCACCAGAGCTACATTAGGTCGATATAACCTTCCGCATGGTGTTCCCGCTCCTTCATGAACAAGTTGATTTCGACAAAGCAAGAATCCAGCTTTCCTTTAACCTCGGCTTGACCTCTGTGGCATAAGTAGCGATCAACTAATACCCATCTATATGGGATGCTCGATCACTACCTCATATCCCACAAGATCCAATTATACTGGGATCGGAGTCTTTATTCTATATAAGGGATCTCATATTTCCAATTCCACCCATACCAAGACGGAAATTTGTCCACTCTTCAAGATAACAGAATCTGGTGGACGACCATAGTAATAAAAACAAAGGTTTTTCCTTGACAGTATTTTTACTGGAGTAAATAAGGAAAGAGGTAAATGCCTTTTATAGGCAAAATGGGTGAAAATCAAACGGTGTTGGTTAAAGGTCTCATCAACGGCCTAGATTATTTTATCGGCAGTATACTTTCAAAACGTCAGCACTTGTTGCAAGTACATTCCCGCTACAACAGTTGGAAGAAAATTATACATATAATCGAAATTATATACGAATATTGGTCGATAATGGATAACAGTATAAAGATATTTGACAAGGATCGAAAATTAGGCTAAGGAAATATTTCATAAAATGTTTACTCATTCAGAAAAGGTTGCTACATACGTACAAATGGATAAAAACGATTGAAGATTGCATTTATTGCAAAAACTAACTATACTAAATCTATTTCGCATATGCCACTTTAGGAAATACCTTCTGCTCGAGGTCGACCTAGGTCCCGACCAGGATGGTACTCTCCGACCAGAAGAACATGGTTTTCCGATCAAGCCAGAACGGTAGTATGAGATACTACTCTCCGACCTACTCTTCTCCTCGGGATTACTGTGGGGCCGACCCACAGCTTTATACAGCTGGCCGAGAAGTGTTCTCCTACAGACGGTCCAGCTAGCTCATTACTGTTCCTATAAATACGCGGCGCATTTATGACATCAGGGACGGCACATCTTCCAAGGAATACCCTCTGCTCGGACCTACTGTTCGGACTAGAAATTAGCTTGTATTCTCTTTGTATTAGTCTTTCTAGTAGTACGGCATCCCGTAATGCTCGGGTAGACCCGCTTTGTAATTTGTATTCGAACACCGATATTAATATACAGTTTTCACACGCCCGATTCATATTTTGTTATACTCAACTTTCCTTATTGAACACGAACGAAAAACGGTATTATCAATTGGCGCCCACCTTGGGGCCTACTCGGGTGTTAGATCGAAATATGCCTACTACTAGGAGGTACACGTACAATCGAGGTGAGCCTTCACAAGCTGTTGGAGCGCAGCGCTCAGTAAACAATGAACCAAGTAACCAATCCCGAGCGGCCCACCAATCTGAGGTGCCGCCGCTCGACCCGCCGAATGATATGCCTATTCATACGACTGTGGCAGATTTAAGTTCCATTATCGGAACCATGTGTAGAGAATTCTTGAACACGGAGAGAGCAGATCGTGAAACTCTGCCAGGTCAGCAGCCCCCGGTCGATCAACCTACTGCTCGGGGTCCGATTTCCAACAGGCCAAGGGAAGGAAGTGTTCGTCGATCTGCTTTGGGCGAGCCGTCTAATGTAAGGCCCAACCCACCGCGAGCTAGAACCGTTGTCCGATCAGGGCAACCTTCTAGGAACGTACAAAATTTAGAGGATTCGATGGTCGGGGAAAGTCAACCCAAAGCCGTGGAGAGATCTAGAAAGCCAGCCTACAGAAAGGTGACCGAGGCTGACTTGGAAAAGATTGTTCAAGAAAGAGTTACTAAGGAGTTGGAGAAGGAGATGTTAATAAAGGAAACCCGACCCGCAGACGTCAGGGCTCGAGGAGTTGAGGCCAAAGAGGATGGGGCCGTTTTCCTTGAAGGACGAAATAGGGAACTGAGCACGAATATTATGCGATGTTCGCCTTTCTGTCAAGAAATTAGAGAAGCTCGGGGAATAGAAACGGTCCCGACCAGATTGCCAAGATATAATGGGACCTCTGACCCCGGGGAGCATATAAACAGTTTCATAAATGTGTTGAATTTATATGGACATTCGGAGGATTTTTGTTGCAAAATCATGGTCACCACGTTCGAGGGAATTGCTTTGGATTGGTTTGGAAAACTGCCTCCGAACTCGATCTTCTCTTTTGACGAGTATTAAAACACCAATTTGCCAGCCAAAGGAAACAAAGGTTACCTGCTAATCATTTGGGAACGGTGAAGCAAATGGAAGGAGAAACACTGAGGCAGTGGCTGGCTAGATTTAGTATTGAACTTCTAAAAGTTGATACCCCACAGATTGAGTTTATGTCGTCATTAATGTTCGAGCTGACCCGTAATAGCCAGTTCGGGAATGCTCTCTGCCGAAAGCAACCGAAGTCTTTCGAGCGGATTATGGAAATAGCTGAGAAATACATGATCCAGGAGAAAATGAATAAGTTAAAGAACGCACAGAATCCTAGGCCCCCGATCGTGAAGAAACCTGATCGGGCCCCTATCCCAAAACCAAGCGACTACGGAGGGTCAAACGCGCAGCAAAGAGGCTCGGTTTGGCAGAGACTTAAGGTCTATAAACCTCAGGCTCCGACCCACAGATCTAATGTCTACGGTCGACCTGCATCTCCAGAGAGGGTTCCGAGGATGGAGCATGAAAAAAGCAACTATTCCAGGTTGAACACCTCGAGGGACGAGATCCTAACTGTTCTCGAGGAAAGAAATTTGGTCCCTGGAGCTCGGCGTATCACTCAACCAAGGCCAGGGACTATGAATCACGATAAGTATTGCAGATATCATAGGGCTCGGGGGCATAGCACCGAGGATTGTTTTCAATTAAAACAAGAGATCGAAAAACTGATTGCTCAGGGAAAATTGAAGGAATATGTCAGAAAGGAGAACCATAACAGCCGTTATCGATCCAGAAGTCCTAGAAGGTCCTCCGAACAGCACCGTGAGGATCAACAACAAGCAGAGGACCAGACGAATCGGGTGATAAATATGATATCTGGTGGGCCAGCTGGGGGAGATAGCAGGAATGCGAGGAAAAGGACTGCTAGGTCAATAAAGACTGGTGTCTCGACCAGGAAAGAGGTCATGTCCTTAAGACCAGCGCCCTCAATAAATCAAGTCATTAGTTTTTCCGAAGCTGACAGACCTAGTGATGTGACTTGGGATACTAATGAAGATGACCCCGATTTTTCGATGGTCTTGACCCTGAGAATTGCTAACTTCGAGGTTAGGAGAGTGTTAATCGATAATGGCAGTTCGGCAAACATAATCTCTTCTGAGGCGCTTGACAGAATGAATCTACAACATCCGCGACTGGAACGAGTATCCACCCCGCTCATTGGTTTCGGTGGATCGGAAATTGTTCCTCTCGGAACCATACTCTTGAGTAATACTATGGGTAAAAAACCTAAAGATGTTACGAAGATGGTTAAGTTCTTGGTCGTGAGTACCCCATTCGCTTATAATGCAATTTTGGGAAGACCGGCTTTAAATGTATTCAAAGCGGTCGTGTCAACTTACCATCAGATGGTCAAGTTTCCCACTTTGGCAGGGGTCGGAGAAATGAGGAACGACCAATGCATGGCGTGGGAATGTTATAACACATCTTTAAACATGAAGAAGCAGTTCGAGCCGGTATTGCCCTCGAAAAGAAAGTTAGAGGAGGAAAAGGTATTCTCGGTATCCGACCTCCCGTTGCCAGATTGTGAGAAGTTGCAGAGTAAAAAAGGAAAAGAGATCGATATGAGCGTACAACCCCCAAATCATAAACAAGTAACATTAATCCCTGGCTCTCCCGAGAAGTTCACCAGAATTGGGACCGAGCTAAGTCAAGGGATGGAGACCATGTTGATCGAATTCCTTAGAAACAACGCCGATGTCTTTGCTTGGAGTTCTGATGATATCGTAGGAATCGACCCAAGGGTGATCACTCACTCTTTAAATATCGATCCTAAAGCAAAGCCAGTTAGACAAAAGAAGAGGAATCACGGTCGAGAAAAAGACAAAATCATCAATGCTGAGGTGGATAGATTATTGGCGGCAAAACAGATTCGGGAAATAACATTCACTGAGTGGCTTTGCAATGTAGTGTTGGTGTCGAAGGGAGAGAAGGTCGACAACAAATGGAGAATGTGTAATGATTTTACCGACCTAAACAAACTATGTCCAAGGGACCCCTATCCTTTACCTCGGATCGATATGCTGGTCGACTCGACTGCAGGATTCATTTTCTTCAGTATGATGGATGCTTTCCAAGGGTTTTATCAAATATTTATGAATGAGAGAGATCAGGATAAAACAGCCTTTATTACCGAACGAGGAGTGTACTGCTTCATTGTAATGCCGTTCGGGCTAAGGAATGCAGGAGCAACTTATCAAAGGCTTGTGAATATGATGTTCAAAGATCTTATCGGTGAGATCATGGAAGTTTATGTTGATGATATGCTAGTGAAGAGCATGACCGAAGAGGATCATATAAAGCACCTTGACAGATGTTTCGCCATCCTAAGGAAATACAGAATGAAACTGAATCCGGCTAAGTGCACTTTCGGGGTAAGGTCGGGAAAATTCCTCGGTTATGTGGTGCACGAACGAGGAATTGAGGCAAACCCAGAAAAGATCCGAGCTATAGCTGAGCTACAACCGCCAACTAAGTTGTCTGAAGTGCAGAGTCTAATCGGAAAAATAATATCTTTGAATAGGTTTATATCCCGATCAGCTGACAAGAGTTTGCCTTTCTTCAAATTGTTGAGGAAATCGAAAGGCTTCGAATGGAATGAGGAGTGCAGTAAAGCTTTCGAAGAGCTTAAAAGATATTTGGTTTCCCCTCCGATGTTGGCAAAACCGGTCGAGGGAGAACCCTTGTATTTATACATAGCAGTTTCGAATGCGGCAATAAGTTCTGTTTTGGTGAGAATTCAGGATTCCGAGCATAAACCGGTATATTATCTGAGTAAGTTGCTTCAAGGGGCAGAGAAGAATTACATGGAGATTGAGAAGTTCGCACTTGCTCTAGTTATTGCCGCACGGAGACTGCGACCTTATTTCCAAACTTACAAAATTATTGTTCTGACTAATCAGCCTCTAAGGCAAGTTCTGTCGAAACCAGAGACATCCGGCATATTGATTAAATGGGCAGTGGAACTGGGACAGTTCGAAATCGAGTACCAACCCCGAACAGCCATCAAAGCTCAAGTTCTGGCAGATTTTATTGCAGAGTCGACAGGAGCGGGATCGGGAGATCGATTAGTTACAGAAGTAAACCTCGTGGTAGACGTTCAGGAGAAAATTTGGTCGATGCATGTTGATGGGTCGTCGACCAGAGAAGGAGGTGGGGCCGGAATTCATTTCCAAGGTCCCGAGGGAGAGGACCTCAGTTATGCGATCACTCTAGATTTCGTAGTCACGAACAATGAAGCGGAGTACGAGGCTTTGATTGCAGGTTTAGAAATGGCGATTAAAGCGAGCATAAAGTCCCTCACAGTGTTGACCGACTCCGAGCTCGTACATAGACAAGTGAAGGGAGTTTATGACGCGAAAGAATTTAACATGGTAAAATATTTGAAAAGGGTGAAGGATCTGGCGGCAAAGTTTGAAAGGTTTGATATACAAGCTATCCCTCGAGAGGAAAACTGTTGGGCGGATTTGCTTTCGAAATTTACGGGATCGATGGATGGACGGAAGGAAAGAATGATAACTTGGTTGATGTCCAACTCTCCGGCAATAGATTTGAACGTAACCCCAAATGCAGAGATAATGGAGGTAGATGTTCGAGAGTCTTCTTGGATGGAGCCTTTGAAAGCTTATCTAACTGATGGTACTTTGCCGGAAGACACAAATGAAGCCCGAAGGATTAAATATCGGGCTCCAATGTACGTTTTGGACGAGGACAAACTTTATAAGAGATCAAGCTCAGGAATTTTGTTGAAGTGCATTCCCGAGAGTCAGTTCGATCTTATTTTAAAGGAAGTTCACGAAGGCGAAGCTGGAAGTCATTGCGGTGCAAGAGCCTTAGCCTTGAAATGCTCGAGAAGTGGATATTATTGGCCTACTATGATGTCGGATTGTATCGATTATGTCAAGAAATGCCATCATTGCAAAATTTATTCAAATTTGATTCATCAGCCCGCCGAGCAGCTGCATTCAATTCCGATCTGCTGGCCCTTCGACAAATGGGGAATCGATATTGTGGGACCTTTCCCAACTGCTAGATCAAGAAAAAATTATGTCCTGGTCGCCGTGGAATATTTTAGTAAATGGATCGAATGCATTGCCTTAACAAAAATCACTCAATTCCAGGTGATAAATTTTCTATGGAAATATATTGTTTGCAGGTTCGGAATTCCGAGGGTCCTTATCTCCGACAATGGAACTCAATTTGCGGGAAAACAAATTTTGGAATGGGGCGAAAAGTTTGGGATCCAGCAGAATTTCACCTCGGTAGGGCATCCCCATGCGAACGGACAGACCGAGGTCGCCAACAGGGAAATTGTTCGATCATTGGAAAAACGTTTGGCCGAAGCAAAAGGCAAATGGTTGGACGAGCTTCCTGGAGTAATTTGGGCGAACAGGACCTCCATAAAGTCTGCTACAGGAGAAACTCCTTTTTCTTTGGTATACGGTTCGGAAGCGGTAATCCCGGTCGAAACATTAGTTCCTTCACCAAGGGTCGAATCTTATGATCCCGACCAGAATCAATTGTTGAGAGAAATGGATGTCGATCTTGCAGATGGTAAACGTGACCGAGCGTGCATAAAGATCCAAGCCACCAAGTCCAGCATGGAAAAAGATTATGACAAGAAAGTCAGGATAAGAACATTCAAAGTCGGGGATTTGGTTCTCAAAAAGGTGGAAGTATCTAAGCATGTCGGAAAGCTTCAGCCAAACTGGGACGGCCCTTATGTCGTGCAGGAGGTCGGGAAGAAGGGGTCCTATAAAATTGCTCACCTCAACGGTGAAGTTTTGCCAAGAACTTGGAATGCAGTCAATCTGAGGAAATATTATGGAAGATAGATGTGCTCATTTTAATTTTTCTTGTAATTTACAGTTTTCTCAAACTTTACTTTCCCTAAAGAGTGCATATCAATGAAATCCTGGGTTTAAGTTCAAATCGTATTCCGAGTTCCATGACAAGGAAAGACTAATATTATCGGCCGAGGGTGAAAGCTTTTGCTATGACCCTCCCTCGATGAAATATGTTCAAAAATCAAAATCGGCCGAGGGTGAAAGCTTTTGCTATGACCCTCCCTCGATGAAATATTCAAAAATCAAAATCGGCCGAGGGTGAAAGCTTTTGCTATGACCCTCCCTCGATGAAATATGTTCAAAAATCAAAATCAGCCGAGGGTGAAAGCTTTTGCTATGACCCTCCCTCGATAAAATATGTTCAAAAATCAAAATCGGCCGAGGGTGAAAGCTTTTGCTATGACCCTCCCTCGATAAAATATGTTCAAAAATCAAAATCGGCCGAGGGTGGAAGCTTTTCCTATGACCCTCCCTCGATAAAATATGTTCAAAAATCAAAATCGGCCGAGAATGAAAGCTTTTGCTATGACCCTCCCTCGATAAAATATGTTCAAAAAACAAAATCGGCCGAGGGTGAAAGCTTTTGCTATGACCCTCCCTCGATAAAATATGTTCAAAAATCAAAATCGACCGAGGGTGAAAGCAATTGTTATGACCCTTCCTCGATAAAAATCCAACACGACCATCCAGCTCACTGAATAGCGGTCAATTATGTAAGCAAACAGTTCAATTTTGGTTAACTCCAACTGATGCTCAAAATGTTATGATGATGCAGTTCTGCTCGAAACCCGAACACTTTTCAAGAGTTTCTTATTATTTGGGGAATTACTAAAGTTGGGATCATTATTTCTTAAGTTCAATTATTCTTAAAGGGAACTTCTCAACTTTCAGATATTATTCATTTGGACGACCATCGGACAATCTCTCCGAGGACGGTTTATCGATCAATAAATGTTCCGGATACAAGTTCAACCTTTGTTTCATCGAATCATTTATTCGTCGTCGAATTGGTTTTTACGAGCAGAATACTAATATTAAGACGATGGAAAAGAAAAGTTGCAACTATTTGATTTGAAACGAAAGATTCTCATTATTATTTTCGAGCAGGATACAAAGATCAATGAGAAGCAAAGGTTACAACTTTATTAACATCCATCGAACAGATTACAAAGTTAGTATGATTACAGTCCTAATACAACTACTGTACCCTATTCTATGGTCTTCGAGCATCCGATGAGTGCACCACAATTTGTTTGACAAATCAGTTGTCCCCTCGACTTGTAAAGCGATCGAGCTATATATGTTTATCGTCTAATGATATCTGGGTTTGAAGTGAGGCAGTATGAATTGCAGATTATCTTTTCAGATTATCTCCATACTTTTCCCAGCATTCTTGCTACCAGCCGAGCTCGATCACTTCCCCGAGTTGGCGTCCAAGATTGAAATTCCTCAGTTTGAGATCTGAAATTTCAACCTTTGGCAAGTCATCTTTTTATGATCGGGAAGCTTGACCCAAGGTTACCATTCTTCAAGGAAGAAAGGAAGAAATTGGTGAAACAAGATAACCTCAAAGAAAGTACTTGAGATCAAACTTCCTTTTAATGGATTGACCAGCTTTCCACCCTCGGGGATACCCCTCGGAAACCGCAATGCTAACCCTGCCCAAAATATCCAAGCAAGGGTCGGTCACTTGCTGGTATTCTAAGGGGGGATCCCATTTTCAGGGATCGGAGACCCCAAGACGATCGAGGGGCCCCTCTTTTCCAATTCCACCCATACCAAAGGAAAAATTATACCGATTGAGAGATCGAAAATATGTCCTTATCCGAATCTCAAAGATATGAACGGGTGAAAGGAAGGATCCGAGCGTAATTCTCGGATGAAACATTTTTGACAGCGGAGGGTAAAGATTTTCAACTGACCAAATGCCATATTTATACTAAAAGGAAGATTTGATCGACGGTCTGTATTCAACGAAACCAACGGCTTAGATTAAGGCATTTATCACGGATGACCGTTCCACTTCCCGAGATTAAGGTACTGTTTGGACAGACTTCCTTTGAAACTTAGCTGAAAAAAGGGGAATACTATGACTTGGTCAAATATGCAGTGCAGAAACTTTCCATTTTTACCTTATGCTCGGAATTTCGATCACTCTTAACTCGAGTATAAATTGTTTTAACACTGAAACTGCAACATGAATGATCACTCTTAACTCGAGTATAAATTGTTTTTACACTAATACCATTCGAATGGTTACTCTTAACTCGAGTACAAAATGGTTTATACAGTGAACAACTTCACCAGACACAAAACATCATCGATTAGAAAGAAGAAAAAGTTTATTATTCCAACGGGGAAAACAAGTACGAAAGGGAAAAATTTAAAAGTACAACATTTAATCGAGCAGCAAACAGAAGAAATCTCTAAACACTTTTCTCGAACAGAAGTTTGCGGACTTCGACGTTGCGGGCCTCGTACCCCGCATTGTATCCTTTGTTATAAGCCTCTTGCTCCCGCAACTCGGCATTTTTCTTCTCCTGCTCGACAAGTGACTTCAGCCTATCCAGCTACTTGCTCAACTCCTCGTGAACCTGGCTCTCTTTCTGCTTCACAGCTTTCTCCGTCTCGGAGGCCAATTTCAGCTCGATGGCTCTGGCTTCTTCAAGGGACCTTGTTAATGCAACCTTCTTTTCCTCCAGCTCGAGGATAACCTTCGCACGCTGTTCGGCTTCTTGCTCGATTTGCAGCCCGAGGGTAAATAACTGTTGTCCGACCTTAATTGGACAAAAAGTTGTTTAGTAAAAAAAAAAAAAAAAAAAAAAAAAGAAGGGGGGAGAGAGAGGACGCTTACTTGAAAAAGCAGATTTGTGCTCGATTGCGCCATTTCACTCGCACTTTTCCCCTCTGGTTCGGCCATGGCCTTACTTTTCACCTCTTCAAAAAAGGCGCTAAGCGTCCGAGCAACGTTGGGGACAGAGTTTTGGGGCTCTGGGTTCCCACCCGACGAGGGAGTTTTCTTCTGATCGACGAGGGGGTCATTTATTTTGACCTTCTTATTGGGAGGCTCAACCACAGTATCCTTATTTGCCTCCAGAGCCAAGACACTACCAGCCAATGTTTGGTTCGCCCCCGTCATCTGAATCAGAATTGAGGTTGGAGTCAGATCGTCAACGACTGGATTTTTGATCAAAGCAGACTCAGAGCTTTGCTTGTTCCCCACCGAGCTGTCCTTAGACCTAGAAGGAGAGTCCGAAATTGGTATAACTGCTTTGTCCTCGATCTGAACGGGTGACGGGTTGGGAAAAGGCTTGGTCTCAGCTTTGCCAAGATCACCTTTAGGGGCTTCAGTTTGCTCGTTGACCACATTCGAAGGAGAATCGATCTTGCGCTTCCCGCGGTCGCTCTTAGAGGTTTTTCCTACGTCCGAGGAAGATTTTGACTCTCTAATTTTGGACTTGGGACCCTTCTCCTTTTTGACCTTCAACAATAGTTTGGGATCGAGTTTGGAACTCACCATACCCTCCCTGATCTATTTGTTAGTATAAAAGAAGAAGGTTCGATTTACGTTATCGATCAATGGGCTCCGATGAGGAAAGACTTATAATTTCAGTGGTGCAAATCTTAAATTGCCTTCTATTTATAAGAAAATGGAACGTTGCCTTTTTTGGGAACCCAACAGTCGCGAACTTCGAGTTTTTCCGTGCCCTATTAAAAGGCTCGATCGTTTTGATAACTTGCCTACTAAGTAACTCACATGCGCGATAATGCTCGATATCGACGATCTTTTATGAACCTTATGGCTCACAAAGACTTTTGTCTAGTTGAGTAATATAATAAGTTACTGATGAGCTGACTCAGAGAACTTAAACAGAAAAAGCAGATTTTATAAATGGTCGAAATAATTACAGTGCATATAATAAAGAGTCCTACAATCTATTACAAGAAGTCTTAGGGGTTTGACTGCTCCTCTTGGCCCTCACCCTCGGAGTCACCCTCGACGTCGACGTCATTATCTCCAGAAGCTTCTCGATCATCCCCATCATCAGAAGAATCTCGATCTTCCTCTCCGGAACTGTCTTGGGTACTTTCCTCATCGGAGCCATCAGAACTCGAGCTCGTGCTGGAAGTATCCAAGTCCATCAAGTCAGGATTGGGCATTGGAACTCCGAACTCTTCCACAAACGGAGCGAACTCATGTTTTTCCCAGTTGGCGGAGCTCGAGGATGAGACTTGATAATCTTTTCCGTCCATATTCTTGAAAATATTCATGTGTTTCAAGTACTCATCTATCTTATTGGGAATGACTTTCGCGGAGACAAGTTGTCGAACGCCTTTATAGAAGGTAGTCTGGAGGACTTGATCGACCCTTTTACGAGCTATAGCATCCAGTGCGGGAGACTCTAAAAATTCTCTTATCGGGCTTAGGCGAGAGTCTTCTTTGCCACGCTGATAAGATAACTCGGAATCAGCCTTAGTTTGCGCCAGCTCCTCTTCAAGTTTCTTAACCTTCTCCTCGAGCAAGCTCTTCTCTTCCACGACCTTCACCAAGTCTTCCTCGACGGCCGGGGTATACTTGGCTTTCATGGACTCCAATTCTTTTTGGACGGAGGTAAATTGATTGCGAAGTTGGGACTCTTCCTTGAGTAAGTCCCTATAAGCAATATGGACCCGATCGGACTCCTCTTCTAACATTGAGGAACGGTTTACCTCAGTAAGAAAGCAGTCCCCGATCTGCAAGAACAGGGTGGTTAGTATTTTGTTCCAAAGATTTAAACAGTTACAACAAATGTAAAGGGATTTACCGTGTGATATGCTTTGGAGAATTGGCCTAATACGTCAAGGTCGCAATGGCCAAGAAGCTCCTCCTGGTCCTCGGCAAATCTCCCCGCCATGAAAATCTTGATAGCCTTGTCGTGCTCGTTCTCGCCGTTTGGGGTGCGATCACTTCGAATTGATCCCCTCTCGGGATAACCCGCAGCTCGGGAACCTCTTAGTTGATCTTCGATGAAGTCCACCATATCAAGCCTTCTTTGACCAGAACGGGAAGAAAGAGGTGTTCGGTGTCGACCCCACAACCCGGTCCTCCTTTTAGCCTCGGGGGGTCCCTCGAGATCTTCCCGAGCTCGCCGATTGAAGATCTCTGTCCCTTTGAGTTTCTTCATGGTAAACATGCTGTATCCTAAGCCAGAAGAAGAAGAAGGACCAGCTTGGTGAGGAGGTGGTACCATTCGGATCGGCTCAGCATTCTCGGGCTCCTCTTCGTTTCCGATCTGGTCAGTCTGAGCCGAGCTTCCCCGAGGAGGGACGACAGTTCTGGGCTCCGGTCTAATTTGTCTCCTCGGTTGACCGGGCGTCTTTCTCGAGGTAGATGCTACAGTTTTACCGACTATGGAAGCTAGGTATTGCTCCACCATTGTACCTGAAGAAATAAAAAGGGGAAGTGTTAAGTAATGAAATCCGCTGAAAGGCTTACTATCAAGGTCACTCGGGAAAGGCCATTATCCTTACTCAATGTTCGAGGGTCATCAGCATCTGCTAGTCGATAGGTAGCTCGGCTGAGTCCAGCTTTTCGAAGAACGGGTTCCAGAACAAGGAAAGCCGACTGATACAGATCAGAACACATCTCTTTAACAAGATCGTCTGGGATAACCTTCGCAAGCTGGCCTAACAATTCTCGTTTTCCGTACACCCATTCTCGCTCACCTGGCCATTTGTGAGGAACCATCTCCGAGCTTCCCTCGGAAGCCGGTGCTTCAGGTCCTTTGATAAAGAAGAACTGTTTCTTCCAGTCAAGAGAATTGCTAGAAGTTATGGTCGACAAGACCGAATGATTCGAACGCTGGGAGAAATACACGAATCCAGCGTTCGAGGCGGAGGAGGTACTGATCTTGAAAAATTGCCAAAAACGCCGGAAATTAGCAGCTTGTTTCTTGGCCTTCATCAAAACACTGAAAGCTATCAAGTACCCAATCGAGTTGGGAAGGATCTGTGCGGGAGCCAGGCTGAATGCATCTAAAACCTGCTCGAGTAATGGGGCGAAAGGAATGCGCAACCCATAGTCAAACTGCCTAGCATAGAAAGCTTGACATCCTGCTGGGGGCTTATTCACTCTTTGAGAGGTGGTCGGAATGACTAGCGAGTAGCCCTCGGGAAGGAATTTACCTATCGCAGCTTGGAGGTTTGCCTCATCCTCTTTTGGATCATACGCACTTGAGATGTCGTCGACCCGTTTCTCGGTCTTCTGAGCCCGACCTGCGGCTTTGGACTTTTTCGCGACACCGGCTAGGTCGAGGATTCTCACACTGCACCCGCCTCCGATTTGGTATCTCATTATCTCATGCTTGTCAAACGGCACAGTCAAGCTGTTCTCATGGTCGGAGTCAGCTTTTTCTCCATCTCCACCCTCCTCGCTGTCGGCCTCGGCATTTTGTTCTGCATCACCACCGTGTTTGGAACCCTGTCGACCAGATGTTCCCTCTCCAGCGTTTGGCCCCAAGGCATTCTCTATTTGGTTGACGATCCTATTCGTCTCTTCAGAAGAATTTTCAGTATTCTTGTAGTCATTAATGAGTTCACCAGTGGATCCTAACTCGGAATCCGATCGTGTAGGATTATTAGTTTGAATTTCTGGGTTTTCGGAAGTAGACATGATGAAAGATGCTTATTGTAACGGTCAATAAAAGAAGGGTACTCTTTATCGATCTGAATGCTCCGATCTGTAATAAGTATGAAAGACGTACTCATCTTTTCTAAGTCAACGTATATATAAAGGTTAAAAGGGTAAATTGCAAATTCAACCCCGAGTAACCGCGACGGTTAAGCTCCCACTCAGTAAAATTGGAGATTATCTTTTCGTTAATAGCAATTATGGTCCTCCAAGTTTCAGAAATGGGTATTTTCGAGTCAGCAGGATAAGATCAACTACATTGTCTCCCGAGGATATGCACTCTTTTTCCCCTCGCTCGGTTTTTATCCCACTGGGTTTTTCCGAGTAAGGTTTTTAACGAGGCATGTCCGACCCGAGACTGTTCGAGGCTTATTCTCTATTATTTATCTTTCCGAACTTCAAATATCATAAATCATCGAGGTAAATCTCCCAGGCCAAAGAACTTTACCCTTCTAATATTGGGGCGATTCGGTATTTTGAGACTTCTCCGAAGAAAATGTGCACTCTTTTTCCCTAGCTCGGATTTTGTCCCACTGGGTTTTTCCGGACTAGGTTTTTAACGAGGCATATCCAAAACATCAAGAAATTAAAGTCTTTCGCCGTGATGCTGTGTTTACTTCTCCGAGCTTCAGCTTCACTTACGCTCGAGAAGTGGGGGAGTATTGATGAGGGCTATTTCGCATATGCCACCTTAGGAAATACCTTCTGCTCGAGGTCGACCTAGGTCCCGACCAGGATGGTACTCTCCGACCAGAAGAACATGGTTTTCCGATCAAGCCAGAACGGTAGTATGAGATACTACTCTCCGACCTACTCTTCTCCTCGGGATTACTGTGGGGCCGACCCACAGCTTTATACAGCTGGCCGAGAAGTGTTCTCCTACAGACGGTCCAGCTAGCTCATTACTGTTCCTATAAATACGCGGCGCATTTATGACATCAGGGACGGCACATCTTCCAAGGAATACCCTCTGCTCGGACCTACTGTTCGGACTAGAAATTAGCTTGTATTCTCTTTGTATTAGTCTTTCTAGTAGTACGGCATCCCGTAATGCTCGGGTAGACCCGCTTTGTAATTTGTATTCGAACACCGATATTAATATACAGTTTTCACACGCCCGATTCATATTTTGTTCTTCATTGGCAAAGAAGTGATATTTAATGGACGGGAGATGAACAGTTCTATGGCCACGATAAAGACGCATATACCTATGCGACTTTTTCACTCCCAAGGAAATGGTCAATACGAGACAAATTGTTCAGCTATGCACTATGAACTTTTAAGTATATCAAAAGCATATGAGTTCGTCATATATTGATCGATACATAGTCGATCCCATATACATACGACTCATTACTCTATAAAAGAAAAAAAATTATATATGCAAACTACTAATCTACTACTATTCGAGAATGAGATCGGGACTTGTGCTATGACCAAGATAAGTGATCAACTCTTGAGTACTTTGTTTATATCCAAGAGCGAAGCCTTTCTCGAACTTCTGTTTCTTTCCTTTCTCGATTTGAGATTGGGTAACTTCCTCTAGATTCTTGTTCAGCTGAAGCAAGTCTTCTTTCTCCTTTTTAAGTTGCTCTCTTTCAGACTCCAGGTCGCAGTTCACACGAGCAAGATCTTCTTTCTCCCTTGCAAGCTTCTCGTTATTAACTCGAAGATTCTTCACTTCGATCATCAATGCTCGATGAGCTGCAGCTATGTTATCCAATTTGGAATCAGAGCAAGCCGAGCAAAATAGGCTTCGTCATTCTAAATTCCGAGTTGAGCAGCTTGATGTTTCACCTACGACAAAACATAAAGGAGTTAAAATGTAAAACAATGTTGTGAAGCTCAAATTAAGGCATAAAGTTACCAGCTCCAAATACTTGAAAATAGACTGAACAAGTTGTAGAGAAGAATGATCTTTCAGTTTTTCAAGCTCTCCTAGGAGGATTGTACCCATCCCCAAATTCCAGGATACCCCATCGGGTTCATGAGAAGCTGGAATGCAGGCCTCAAGGGATACCCCTCCTGATCGATCCATAGCAAAGTCGGATATTTCTTCGACTTGTGTTCTAAGCGGACGATCATCTAGTAGCGAAGGATAATCCAACAGATTTATGGAGTTCGGTTTGGTCGGCCCGGATCCCGATTCAATCATTCGTTAGGTAAAACGAGGAGAAGGAAGAACTTGGGTACCAAAGGAGCCCGAGTGTACGACAGCAGTTTCTGAGGTCGACACGACGAAAAGAGATTCTGGAACAGCTTCCATCATGCTCTTCTCGATCTGTGTTAGGATCGGCCTCGGAATCAGGGGAACAGACTTGGATTGCCGACCAGTCTCTTGTTCGGAAGCTTGAATTATTGCGACATTCGAAACGGGGATTTGAGGATTGACTTCTTCCCGATCATTAAAGGCAGGAGAGTTAGCTTGGAACTCCTCATTCTAACAAGCGTCGAGAATGTCCTGATCAACCAATGGACTGCGGATCGGAACTGCGGATAAGCTTCCAAAACCTCTAGGAGAATCCGTATGAGGTGGTGATCGAGAAAGGATATTCGTCTTAGAAGTCGAAAGATCCTCAGAAGGGATCGAAGCTTGATCAGCAAGGGGCGTAGGTTTACGGGGAATCTGTTCCCCCTCGAAAAATGTTTGTCAAGAACTCTCAGTACGAGCTCTTTTCTTTGGGGCATCTCTTTTAGGGGAACCACGCAAAGTTAGCTTTGCAGCGCCATAAAACAGATTAGAACTCATACTCGAAAATTTGCGAAAACTACGTAAACTTCGATCTATTGCTTCGAACTGCTGCAGATAATTTTATATTTCAAATGGGGACGCGCGGTAATTCTTTGAAGAATTTACCCTTATATATAACTAAGGAAAAAAACATTTGAACCCTTAAGGGAAGGCGCGAAAAGAAAATTCAAAATTTATTGAAAATGATAAATTGTTTGAGCGTCCAGATCGTATTAGAAATAAAGGAAAAATCCAACGAGACAACAGTGCAATGAAATATATATATCTCAAGGAAGGGTTGATACAAATTCATCTACAAGGGATTACAAGTTCAACAAGAAAAATAGTTAGACTTGTTACAAAGAATAAATCAACTATCTTCGGTAAATTCCTTGTCATTAGAAATGGCCTATTCAGTAGGAGCAGCCTCTTTTGGGGATGCTTCGTCGTTAATGTCAGCCTCCTCCCTTTTATCCTGATCATCTTCGACCTTGTCTTTAGGCTCTATATCGGGGTCAGGCACATGTAAGGGATCTCCAAACTTCTCCACCAGATGAGCCAGGGCATGACCGCTGTATTCCACAGAAGTTAGGGACTCATGTGGATATTCTCGAAGCTTTCAATCCTTGCTAATATCCAAAGCTTTACGATAATCTGCCCGCCTATCGGGGATTAACCCAAACTCGATCAGCTGATCGACCCCTTTATAGAAAGAACTCAACAACAAATATACGATCTTCTAATGAATTATAGCAGTGTGAACAGGAAAATCGAGAAATTCCCTGACGATGGGCTCAACATTCTCTGTATGAACTTCACTCATGACCTTATCAATGTCCGCATCGTCATTTTTAACCTGAAGCTCGGTTCAAAGTGAAAGATTATCCGACTCTAATGTGCTCAAAGAAGTTGTGTGAGAAACACGTTGCTCCTCCAGTTCTCAAGTCAGTCGATCAACCTGAGCTTGGTACCGACTAGCATCCATCATAGTATTAATAATATGTGGATTGTCGGTTTCCAGGTTGGGATTATTACTACGACCGGCCTGATTCCCTGCTGATGCTCGAGAACTTTCGAACTTGGCAAGTTTATCCTCCAGCTCTTTATTCCTTGCCATAAGTATCTTGTTGGTCTCCTCCACGAACTTCCATTGCTCTCTATGCAAGGCTGCATCGTACAGAGCAGTCACCAATCCGTTTCAAGTCTACAAGATTGAATTATATGATTAGATATGGACAAATTATATTCGAATTTTGTTGAGTAACAAATCCAAAAGATGTATTACCACTTCATGAGCATGAGCTGCTCTTGCTAGTTGATCCAGAGGTTCCCTCTTGAAGTTGCGTTGGATATTTTTGGTGAATGTTGTGGAGAGAAGGAGTCGAATGGATTTGTCAAGAATATTCTCCCTGTCATCTGACATCAAAGAATCCTTCGCAGAATATATGGCTGCTCGTTTGCCCTGGAGGTGGCTTTCGATCATGTCTACAAGGGAGGCCTTGTGACTTGAATCTCCAATATGGATAAAATATTCAACCTGTTTGTCGAAAAACTGTTTTCTCCTTTTTGCCTCTGGACCGGTAAGGTTTCGTTCAGGCCAGGTTTTGCAACCGAGGATCCCAAATTGATCCCTTATAGCCTTGGGAGGATATCCACGCCCGGGACTGGTGCTGGAGGAAGAGGGTTCTGCAGACGGTTGATCAGTAGTAGGGTGAACGATGCGGATAGGATCAGCGCTCTCGAAAGACTCTTCCTTCTTCTTTTTCTAGACACCCTCTGATCTATAGAATTTTCCCCGACGACTTCTTCGAGCTCGAGAGGACAGTCTTTCCGACCACAGAGAAATGACACTTTTCAACCATGGATGCTACAATATGAAAATTGCGCAATTAAAGGATCAATAGTTAAGGAATCTTCTAAAGACAAAAAAATTAAGAACATGAGTCTTACCCAGAGGACGATTGTCTGAGGGGATGGGAAAGTCAAAAGAGCTTAATCCTGTCTTACGAAGAAAAACTTCTCCGACTAGGAAAACTGATTGATATTTGTCCGATCCAATTTCCGCAATCATACTCGAAGAAAAATGATCATCAGGAGCCAGTTCTCCGATAACCTTCCGACCACCATACACCCAAGAAGAGTCATAACCCCATTCGTAAACATACGGCTCGCTTACTCCGTTCTCAAGCACGCGATGGCTCAGAGGTTCGACGAAGAAGTAGTTCGATTTCCATTCCATGCTGTTGCTCGAAATGGCATTCTCCAGAATGGCAAAACCAGGTCGTTGGCTAACATAGTAACAACCTCTGTTGGACGAGGTTGAAATGGAGAACCGAAAGAAATGAAGAAAATTGCGAAAGGTAGGCCGTAAACCCTTCGCAACCAAGGACAGAAAAAGCCATAATAAAAGAAGTTAAAGGAGGATTGGAGAAAAGGGATAACGGAGTCCATGATCTAAATGGGAATTGTAAAAAGTGCGGCAATTTCCCGGAGAAGTATTTACCCTCTCTTCAGCAGAAAGAAGGATTATCTCAAAGTCAGAAGCAAAATAACGACCATAATCTCTCTGAAGAGCAGGCAAATCATGTTCTTTAAATCGAGAAGGGAAAAACTCAATAGGGGCGGAGACCTGAGGTTGGGCAGTTTTTGACTTCTTCGAGGTCTTAGCAGCCACCTCCTCCTCAGGAACTATTTCAACTACTAGCCCGTCTACCCCCTTTTCTACAAAATATTTGATCTCCTCGGCCTGAATCCCATCTCCTGTCTCTTCGTTTTCAGAAGAAAGGGTTTCAGGGTTTTCAATAGCATGAGTAATGATTTATTCTTCTTCGTTATGAGTCGGGGAGTTATGGTTTGGTTTTAGCGAAGCCATAATTTGTTTAAAGACAGGAAGCTCGATGAGATGGATAAGTAATGAGAATCTCGACTTAAGTTTTTACTGCTCAAATCTCGGGATATTTGAGGTAAAATTAGAAAGATCTCATTTAATTCGACTATATATATGGGAAGGGAAAAGACGCTTCAGCCCTTAGTGACGGTTCAGTTTCCCGCCAAGGAAATTGTGGGAAAATCCCAAGACGTCTGATATACGCTATTAAGCAACGTGTCTTTACATGGATGGCTTCAAATGAACATGTACTATTTTCCCCTCGTTCGGTTTTTATCCCAAAAAAGGGTTTTTCCGAACCAGGTTTTTAATGAGGCATACTTCATGAATCTCGGCGTGTGTAATCGATCCAAAGGCTTTATCTACTTCTACGAGCTTCAGCTACGATTATGCTCGAGAAGTGAGGGAGTAATGATGGGTGCTATTTTACACTAATGACTGAATCGGACCTTTCGAGCTAGTTCAGATCGATCCGACCTGTACAACTGGTCAAGTCTTCTCGGAAGATCCAAGATCGGGTCGATCTGCCATTCGCATCCAATCGACCTGAAGAAAGACTCCGAAGGTTCCATGGGCCATGCAGGTTTCTTAGTCTCGTTAGAATACTACTAGGGCTAGGATTAAATATGATATATATAGCTGATCCATCATTGTAAAAAGGGGTTGAACTCTGATTTTCTCCATGAATAATAAAGGATTTTACTCTCTTCTCCGTTAATTGATTACTTACTTATACTATTATGTACTACTCCTTACTTACATCATCCAGAGTACTTTAATCAAGCCCTAATAATATTGTTATTTGAATTATCTTATTGATATTACCACACACACGAAATTCGGTAAAATCACCCGAAGAAATCAAGTTAAAAAATCTTGATAAAGTTGCTAGATTCATCATGACCAGAGCCCTCGACAATGAAATATTTGACAAAGTCAAACATTGCAAAAAGGCAAAAGAAATGTGGGACGAGGTTCGCGACATGAGCTAAGGGAATGATACTATCAAGGAGCACAATCTCAGCATATTTCTTGAAAAGCTAGAAAACTTCAAAATGATATCCGGAGAGACCATTGACAAGATGGATACAAGGTTTACAAGGACCCTCAAAGAAGTTCTAAAGATGGGAAAGACTTTCACGGATAAAGAGATCACTGTAAATGTTCTCAAGGCATTGCCATCAAAGTTGAAATAATGTAGACATAACAAGAGCAAAATAATGTTGGATGAAGCTGAAAAGATATCTGCCATCTACTCGTCTCATTCAGACTCGGATACATCTGAAGATGACTTTGTTGAAGTAGAGACACCTACATTGCTCTGTCTCATGGCCAAAGAATCAGATGATTATGATACTGAGGTGACTCTCATTGAAGAAGAAAATGTGTTATTTAGTTCTTTTGAACAAATGATGATTAACTAAACAAGTGTTGTAACTGCTTTAGCTAAGTTTAAGGGAGAGATGACTATGCTGAAAGAGCAAAATGCTTCACTGAAATTCAAGGTTGAAAAACCACAAGAATCAGTTGAATACAAAAAGCTTGAGCATGATAATGAAACTTTGAAAGCAGAATGTGAAGTTCATAATGGAAAAATCATGGAACTTGAAAAGATTCTTGCGTCCAAAGTCTTCTGATTTATTAGATAACATGTCTAGTAATCAGAAACTACCTTATGAGAAAACAGGTTTAAGCTTTTACTATGCTGAACAATTCACATCTTCTAGTAATAATACGGTGATCTTATATGCTCAAAATGTCAAACCTGCTTCACTAGAAAAAGAGACTAGAGAGAAGAAGTCTCAAAAGGCTACTAAGTGTAAAGAGCCTAAGAAAGATAAACAGACTAGTAAAGCCAAACAGCATAACGACTAAGAAGTCTGCTAATAAGTGCAAACCAAATCAAACTAGTGATAAGTTTAAAAGTATGTGAATTGTTGGATGAAGATGAAGAAGTGAAGGAGGTTTTGATGATTTCCAAAAGTCATCAGCTAAGGAATGGAAGCTTAGCAAACCTCGAGAAGACAAGTTAAAATCAGAAGGTTAAATTTTGGTCCAGAAGACTACTGATCTGATGCTGAGTTCGGAATCAGACTAGTGGATTTCAGCAGATTCAAATCAGATGAGTTCGATTTGAATCAGTAGAGTGATCATCAGCAAAGTGGAATCGATCAGCAGAGTAGAAGTAATCAGAAAGTTATTCCAACGGTAATTAATGCACGTGGCGTAATAAATGTTGTAAAAGAAGGGTATTAAGAACAAATGATTGAAGAGAAACCTCGTATCAGCCAGATGCATTAAATGCGACTGATAGATCCGTACAGCAGAATGTACAGTGAACAGTTGCAGAGAGCCATCCAGAATCAGGGACCAGTATTCGAGGAAGATCTGAATGATGTCTTACTTCAACAGGCATAATTCAAATTCACGGGTATAAATAGTTCAAGATTCAAGAATTTGAGAAGAAGAACACAACAATTGGGAGAACATTCAAAGATCAAATTCTTCTAAGTCTCAAAAACTCAAGAACATAACACTATCAGCCGAGTCATCTGTTGACAAAGCAAGTTGAAGAAAAATGAAAACATCTACAAATCTTAGTGATTTCTATAATAATTGATTCTTTTGAGAAGTGTATATCCATCTTTGTGAGTGATATAACTTCAGAATATAGGTTTTCTTTGTGATTCCCTATAGCGAACGTGTGGCTTTATCATTTGTTGTAAAAAGGCAAGTAGAGTGTACTATTTACTTAGTGTTCATAGTATAACCTAAATCTTTGTGATTTAGAAGAGTGGACTAAAAGACATTCTTGTCTATATAACCACAATAAAAATTCTTGTGTTGGTTTACTTGTTTTTACTTGCATATTTTCATAAGTAACCAAACTTTGAAAAGACTTAAAATTTTAAAAGGAGTTTTCAAAATCTGGGGATAAAATCTTTAAGCAAGAAAAACTTGTTTGAAAAACACTTGACAAAAATCCGCTGCATAACAAGTTTCAAACTCTAATTCAATCTGAAACAGATAAGTAAAATCAGACTAATGGTCAACTTACGCTGAACAAGCTTTGTGCGCGAACAACTGAGTAATCTCATAGTTTTGATCAGCTTACTCTGCTGATAAGAAAAGTTAGAGAAATTTCAAAAAGGTACAGAGGTCTATTCACCCCCCCATCCCCCTAGACCTCATCTGACCACTTGGGACCAACAAGTGGTATCAGAGCAGGTGGTTCATTTGAATCATTTGCCTGATCAACGAGCTTGATACAGAGTGTGTTTTTCAAAGGCTTCAAAAGAGCATATTTTAGAAAAATAAAAATCTTTTGAAAATGGATTGTATTAGCCATTTTCCCCACATTGGCGGGATGAGTTTTGAGGATTGGAAGATCCGAATGGAAATCTTTCTTGCTGCTTATAATGACAATATGTATAGATGCATAACCAAAGGTCCTATCAGAATTACCAAGAAAATCAAAGTTAATGACCAGGATGTAGTCGTTGACAAAGATCTTGAACAGATGTCAGCTGAAGAAATTAAGCTGAATAATCCTGACAAAGTTGGCATATTCATCATGAGAACCCTTGACAATGACAGATTTGACAAAGTTAACCACTGCAAAACTGCAAAAGAGATGTGGGACAAGGTTCGTGATATGAGCGAAGGGAATGATGCTATCAGAGAGCATAACTTGAGCATATCCCTTGAGAAGTTGGAAAACTTCAAAATGAAGTCTGGAGAAACCATTGACCAAATGGACACAAGGTTTATAAGGACGGTTAATGATGTGTTAAAGTTGGGAAAGACCTTTATTGATAAAGAGATCACTGTCAAAGTTCTAAAGGCGTTGCCTCCCAAGTTCAATATGAAGATAACATCGATGGAAGAATCAAGATATTTGGGAAAAATCTCTCTTACTGAACTGTTCTCTGTACTCAAGACATATGAGTATGAACTGCCAACGATGGGAATAGAAGAAACATTCTGATGTATTTGTTTGGAGCTCCGACGATATCGTAGGATTTGACCCGCGAGTTATTACGCACTCTTTGAATATCGACCCAAAAGCCAAACCAGTTAGGCAGAAGAAGAGAAACCATGGCCGAGAAAAGGATAAAATTATCAATGCGGAAGTAGATAGACTTTTGGCCGCCGGTCAAATCTGGGAAATAACGTTTACTAAGTGGTTGTGCAACGTAGTGTTGGTATCTAAAGGAAGCAAGGTCGATAACAAGTGGAGAATGTGCAACAACTTTACAGATTTGAACAAGTTGTGTCCGAGAGATCCTTATCCCTTGCCTCGGATCGATATGTTGGTCGATTCGACCGCAGGATTTATCATGATGGATGCCTTTCAGGGTTTCTATCAAATCTTCATGAAAGAAAGGGATCAGGACAAAACCGCTTTCATTACCGAGCGTGGAGTATATTGTTTCATTGTAATGCCTTTTGGACTACGTAACGCAGGAGCAACATATCAAAGACTTGTGAACATGATGTTTAAGGAGTTGATCGGAGAAATTATGGAAGTCTACGTTGACGATATGCTCGTAAAGAGTATGATCGAAGAGGATCACATTAAACACTTGGATAAATGCTTCGGGATTTTGAGAAAGTACGGAATGAAATTGAATCCCGCGAAGTGTACCTCTGGAGTGAGATCGGGAAAGTTTCTGGGTTACCTAGTCCACAAGCGAGGTATCGAGGCGAACCCTGAAAAAATAAGAGCTATTGCTGAGGCCACCGAGAAAACTTTTCGAGGTTCAGAGCTTAATCGGAAAGATCATATCTTTAAACAGATTTATATCCCGTTCTGCGGATAAAATCTTACCCTTCTTTAAATTGTTGAGAAAATCTAAGAATTTTGAGTGGAACGAAGAGTGTGACAAGGCTTTTGAAGATCTTAAAAAATACTTAGTCTCTCCGCCAATGCTAGCAAAACCAGTTGAGGGGGAGCCTTTGTTTTTGTACATAGCTATGTCAGAAGAGGCCATAAGTTCAGTTTTGGTAAAGGTTGAAAACTCCGATCATAAGCCAGTATATTACCTAAGCAAGTAACTCCAAGGCGCAGAAAAGAATTATTTGGAGATCGAAAAATTCGCGCTGGCTCTAGTAATTGCCGCAAGGAAGCTAAGACCCTACTTTCAAACTTATAAAATAATCGTCTTGTCGAACCAGCCTCTGAGGTAGGTATTGTCAAAACCCGAGGCCTCTAGGAGACTAATCAAGTGGGCAGTGGAACTGGGGCAGTTTGAAATCGAATATCAACCCCGAACGGCAATCAAGGCACAGGTCCTTGCTGACTTTATTGTGGAATCAACGGGAAAGGAACAATTCGAGGAAGACGTTTCCGAGGTCAACTTGGTTGTGGAGGTCGAGGAAAAGATATGGGTGATGCATGTAGATGGTTCATCAACCAGAGAAGGAGGAGGGGCCGGAATTCATTTTCAAGGGCCCGAAGGGGAAGATCTAAGTTACGCAATTACCTTGGATTTCGTGGTTACAAATAATGAGGCTGAATATGAGGCTTTGATCGCGGGGCTGGAAATGGCGATAAAAGCAAACATTAAGTCTCTTACCATATTGACCGACTCCGAGCTGGTGCATAGACAGGTGAAGGGAGTATATGAGGCGAAGGACTTCAATATGGTGAAATACTTGAAAAGAGTAAAGGATCTAGCTTCAAAATTGGACAAATTCGAGATTCAAGCTATCTCTAGGGAGGAAAATTCTTGGGCAGATCTTTTGTCAAAATTTACTAGTTCTATGGGTGGACGGAAAGAAAGAACTATAACTTGGTTATTGTCAAATACTACGGCAATTGACTTGAACGCGTCTCCGAGCTCAGAAATCATGGAGGTTGATACCCAAAAGCCTTCATGGATGGAGCCTCTAAAAGCTTATCTGAAAGAGGGTATTTTGCCTAAGGAGCCTAATGAGGCTTGACGAATCAAATACCGAGCCCCGATGTACGTATTGATCGAGGATCAACTTTACAGGAGATCTTGCTCGGAGATGTTATTGAAATGTGGTTTCAAAAGTCAGTACGAATTTATTTTGAAGGAAATACATGAAGGGGAAGCTGGCAGTCATTGCGGTGCAAGATCGCTAGCATTAAAGTGTTCTAGGGCTGGTTATTATTGGCCTACTTTGATCGGACTCAATATATTACGTCAAAAAATGCCACCACTGTCAAATTTACTCGAACTTGATTCACCAACCCGTCGAGCAAATGCATTCGATTCCGATCTGCTGGCCTTTTGATAAATGGGGAGTTGATATCATAGGCCCTTTTTCGACTGCCAGGTCGAAGAAAAATTATGTCTTGGTTGCAGTTGAATATTTTAGCAAATGGATGGAATGTACTGCACTAACCAAAATTACTCAATTTCAAGTCATAAATTTTCTATGGAAGAATATTGTTTGCAGGTTCGGAATACCGAGGGTATTGATCTCCGACAACGGAACACAGTTCGCGGGCAAGCAAATTATAGAGTGGTGTGAAAAATTTGGAATTCAACAAAATTTTACCTCTGTCTGCCATCCCCAAGCAAACGGGCAGACCGAGGTCACTAATAGAGAAATTGTCCGATCGCTTGAAAAGCGCTTAACTGATGCAAAGGAAAGTGGTTGGATGAGCTTCATGGGGTCATATGGGCAAATAGAACTTCAGTTAAAACAGCTACTGGCGAGACTCCTTTCTGCTAGGTTTACGGTTCGGAGGTCGTAATCCCGATCTAAACTTTGGTGCCATCGCCAAGAGTCATGTCTTATGAATCCAATCTAAATCACTCTTTCAGAGAAATGGATATCGACCATGCGGACAGCAAGCGGGATCGAGCCAGTTTAAAGATCCAAGCTGCCAAATCTAGCATGGAGAAGGCATATGATCAGAAGGTCAGAATAAGAACTTTCAAGGTAAGGGACTTGGCCCTCAAAAAAGTGGAGGTCTCAAAGCATGTTGGAAAACTTCAGCCCAGCCCTTACGTCGTGCAAGAGGTTGGAAAGAAGGGATCGTACAAGATTGCTCACCTCAACGGCGAAACATTGCCAAGAAGCTGGAATGCTGTTAACTTACGAAAGTATTATGGAAGATAACTTTTGTAATCAGTTCTGTTTTTGTAATTATGTTTTGTTCCAAGTATTTGCACAATTAATGAAGTTGTCCTTTGTTCCCAATATGTTCCGAATACCTTTGAGTAAAAAAAAAAAAAAGAGAGAGAGAGCAAATGTCTCGACTAAGGGTGAAGTTACAGACTTGCGTAAAAAAGAGCAAATGTCTCGACTAAGGGTGAAAGTCGTTGCTACGACCCTTAGCTCGGAAAAAGACTTGCATAAAAAGCAAAATGGCTCGGCTAAGGGTGAAAGCCGTTGCTACGACCCTTAGATCGGAAAAAGACTTGCATAAAAAGCAAGATGTCTCGACTAAGGGTGAAAGCCATTGCTATGACCCTTAGATCGGAAAAAGACTTGCATAAAAGCAAAAATGTCTCGACTAAGGGTGAAAACCGTTGCTACGACCCTTAGCTCGGAAAAAGACTTGCATAAAAAGCAAAATGTCTCGACTAAGGGTGAAAGTCGTTGCTACGACCCTTAGATCGGAAAAAGACTTGCATAAAAGCAAAAATGTCTCGACTAAGGGTGAAAGCCGTTGCTACGACCCTTAGCTCGGAAAAAGACTTGCATAAAAAGCAAGATGTCTCGACTAAGGGTGAAAGCCGTTGCTACGACCCTTAGATCGGAAAAAGACTTGCATAAAAAGCAAGATGTCTCGACTAAGGGTGAAAGTCGTTGCTACGACCCTTAGCTCGGAAAAAGACTTGCATATAAAAAGCAAAATATCTCGACTAAGGGTGAAAGTCGTTGCTACGACCCTTAGATCGGAAAAAGACTTGCATAAAAGCAAAAATGTCTCGACTAAAGGTGAAAGCCATTGCTACGACCCTTAGCTCGGAAAAAGACTTGCGTAAAAAGCAAAATGTCTCGGCTATAGGTGAAAGTTGTTGCTACGACCCTTAGATCGGAAAAAGACTTGCATATAAAGCAAGATGTCTCGACTAAGGGTGAAAGTCATTGCTACGACCCTTAGATCAAAAAAAGACTTGCATAAAAGCAAAATGTCTCGACTAAGGGTGAAAGTCTTTGCTACGACCCTTAGCTCAGAAAAAGACTTGCATAAAAAGCAAAATGTCACGGCTAAGGGTGAAAGTCGTTGCTACGACCCTTAGCTCGGAAAAAGACTTGTATAAAAAGCGAAATGTCTCGACTAAGGGTGAAAGTTGTTGCTACGACCTTTAGATCGGAAAAAGACTTGCATAAAAAGCAAGATGTCTCGACTAAGGGTGAAAGCTGTTGCTACGACCCTTAGATCGGAAAAAGCGACTAAGGGTGAAAGTTGTTGATACGACCCTTATCTCGAAAATAGACTTGCATAAAAAGCAAAGTGTCTCAACTAAAGGTCAAGAGTGAAAGCCGTTGCTAAGACTCTTAGATCGAAAAATAAAAGTCAAACTACATCAATCAAAAATGGAAGTCATTTACCTTGAATAATGTGTTAATCAGAAAAAGACATGCTGGTTGATACCAAGAAAATTATTTCATCCTTACAAACGGCAGTACGAGATAATAAGTTAAGGTTACAACAGAAAACAGTAGAAAGGAAAGAATCACAACGAAGCTAAATCTCTAGATTAGCTTATTCTCAGTCAGAATCTTTCGAAGCTCGGCGCTGCGGGCTTCATAACCTCTATTATATGCCTCTTGTTCCCGGCGCTCGGAGTCCTTCTTCTCCTGCTCAAAAATGGACCTCAGGTTGTCCAGCTCCTTGCTCAATTCTTCACGGACCTATTTCTCCTTCTGCTTTACAGCCTTCTCCTTCTCGGAAGCTAATTTCTACTCGATAGCTTTAGCTTCCTCGAGATTGCTCTGCAGGGCAGCCTTATTTTTCTCCAGATCAAGAGCAATGGATGCACGTTGTCCGGCCTCCAGCTCAACTTGCAACCCGAGGTTAAAAAGATGTTGCCCGAGATGCATTTGGTTGCAAAAAAGAGTTTATAAAAAAAAAAAAAAAAAAGAAAGAGAAGATAAGTAATATGGAAAAGGAAAGACTCACTTGAGTAAGCAAATCGGAGCCCGACTGCACAATTTCGCGAGCACTTTTTTCTTTCAGCCGTTCTTGCTCGGTGACCAGAATACTGCTCAGAGCAATATCCCAACGGTTCGGAGGCACACCATCAACCGAGGTTTTATTTTTCATTTCTTCAAAAATAGCGGTCAATGTGCGGCTAACGTCGGAAACAGAGCTGGAAACCACAGGATTTTTGGGCGTCGGCTGAGGAGCACGAAGTATTTTCTTATCAAGGGTAGGGTCATTTGGCTTGATCTTTTTATTCTAAGTATCGAGAAGAACAGCCTTAGCAGCCTCAGACGCCGAAATCTGCTCGAGAAGGATGTTTCTAGCAGCCTCAGATGCCGAAATGGCTTCGCTCAATAACTTCTTCTCCCCAGCCATTTGGCGTAACGCCTGGGTTGGAATGAGATCCTCCGGCGGGATCTCTTATTCGAGGCACGGAAAGAATCACCAGAGCTGAGTTGCTCACTATGACCTTTATTGTCCAGTACTTTCGCTTCGGGAGAAGTTTTCGATCCAGGTGGGGAGTCCGCTATTTGTATAGCCGGCTCTTTCTCGAGCTGGGTAGGCTCTGAGTTCGAAGAAGAATCGGCCTTGGTTTTGCCACGGTCGGCTTTGGAAGTTTTTGGGACCACTTTCGGGATCTTAGGGTCCTTAGGTCGGGATTTTTGAGTTTTTTCTTTCTTAGCTTTGAAAAGTTGGCTAGGATCGAGCTGAAAACCTACTAAATCGTCCATTGTATGATGTTAAAAAGCGATGTGTGCGGAATTTGATCTCGATTTATCAGCTCCGATGTGAGATATTTGGAAACAATGATGATGGATTATAGTTACTTCCATGTATTTATAAGAAAGAGAAAAGTTGTCTTTGGGACCCAACAGTCGCCACTTCCTAGTTTCTCCGAGCTATAAAGCGAAGTTCGATTATTAGCATATTATTATCTACAAAGAGAATTTGAATTCTTCCCACGCATAAATTATTCATCGATGGTCCGAGATATCATTCGACCTGCGTGCAACTTACGAAGATTATTGTCTAAGATAAGTTTCACACCAGAGTCCGATTTAAAATTACTGGCAGATAGCTTTGGATATAACACAAAAATTCTAAAGGAAAAAAGTCATCGAGCTACCTTGATTATAAATTGATCAAAAAAATTATTACAAAGCAACGAGTTAGGAATCCTACTTCTACCTATTACAAAATCTATCAGGGGTCGGGAGTCTCTCCATCGTCTTCACTCTCGGAACTATTCTCGATATCGACGTCTTCATCCTCGGAATCATCTTGATCATCTTCTTCTGAGCCCGAGCTCGTGCTAGATGTTTCTAGCTCCAACATGTCAGGATTCGGCATGGGAACCCCGAACTCGTTCACAAAGAGGGCGAACTCATGTGTCTCCCAAGCCTTGGAACTCGAAGAGGAATCTTGGTAGTCTTCCCCATCTCTATTCTCTAGGATGTTCATGTGACTGGAGTACTCCGTCATCTTGTCGGGAATGACCCCTGTAGCTATTAACTGTTGAACTCCTTTATAGAATGTGGTTTGGAGAATTCCACCAAACCTTTTCCGAGCACTGGCATCTAGCGCGGGAGATTCCAAAAACTCCCTTATTGAGCTCATACGCGACTCTTCTTTACCACGCTTATAGGACTGCTCGGAATCCGCCCTGATTTGTTCAAGCTCTTCTTTGAGTCTTTGATTTTCCTCCTCGAGGACGCTCTTCTCTGCAACTACCTTCACCAAGCTCTCCTCGACTGCTGGAGTATATTTTTCCTTCTTGGCCTCGACCAACTCCTTTTTCACCTGAGTAAGCTCTCTGGTGGTTTTGTCAAGTTGAGCTCGGAGCCTGGCCTCCTCAAAAAGAGACTTTTGGAGGGCCAAGTGAAGACGATCGGATTCATCTTCCAAAAGAGCAGTCCGATATACTTGATGAAGGAAACAATCTCCGACCTACACAGGGTTAATGGCAGATAAGAATTCATGAATATATCATGCAATAGAAGGAAAGATTACAAGTCCATGTAAAAGCGCGGTACCCCTTGATGTGCGCGAGAGAACCAGCCTAAGATGTCGAGTTCACCATGAGCGAAGAGCTCATCCTGATCCTCGGCGAAGCTCCCAGCCATAAAAACCTTCATAGATTTATCGTAGACATTTTCTTCTGCCGGGCCGCGATCGCTTGTAATAGACCCATCCTCGGGATAGCCACCTGCTCTTCGACCTTTGAGATGATCCTTGATAAAATCCACCATGTCCGGCGAGGATCGGCCTTCGCGGCATGGGAGAGGTCTATTATTTCAACCTAGTAAATATCTCTTCCACTTTGCTAGAGGGACTCCACTGTTCTGATCCTCAATTGCCCACTTCTGGAAAATCTCCTTCCCCTTCATCTTCTTAAGGGTAAATAGGATGTACCCTTTTCCCGTCAAGGAGGAGGGGCCTCCTGGACCCGCGGGATGAACCATTTGCAGCGGCTCGACATTTTTAGGGTTTTTCTCCATATCAGCCCGGGCCCCTTGTGAGTGACTATCTCGAGGAGGGATAGCGGTTCGACCAACCTGAGTTTGCGGCGGTTTAGTTTGCCTCCTGAGCTGACCTGGCGTCTTCTTCGAGGTTGACACCATGGTTTTACCAACCATGGAAGCTCGATAGCTTTCCACCATCTCACCTAAGAAAAGAAGGGAGTTTCGTAAAGGAACGATAAGTTTTTAAGGATGATGCATCTAAAATAGAAAAGTATCTTACTCAAGGTTCGGGGATCTTCCCCGACCCCGAGATCGAATGTGGCTTGACTTAGCCCCGCCTTCGTCAAAAAAGGCTCCAAAATGAGGAAAGTCGATTGATATAGATCGGAATGCATGGAGGCGACGAAGGACTCGCTAAAAGACCACCGAATGTGGCCTTGGATTTCACGTTTTCCATAGACCCAATCGAGTTGACCTTTCCATCGATGCGGAACCATTTCCGAGCTCCCCTCGGTAGCCAGCACATCCGGGCCATAAATGAAGAAAAATCGACGTTTCCAATCCATAGAGTTACTAGAAACGACGGTCGATAAAATGGATTGGTTCGGACATTGAGAGAAGTACACGAACCCAGCATTGGAATCTGGGGAGTTGCTGATCTTGAAGATCTGCCAAAAATTTTGGAAGTTGGCGCGTTTATTTTTTGGCCTTCATCAAGACAGAGAAAGCCACCAAGTATCCGATTGAGTTCGGAAGAATCTGGGGGCCAAGGAAAACAGATCTAGAACCTCGTCCAGAAGTAGGATGAACGGGATCCTTAGCCCGTACGAAAATTGCTTCGTATATAAGGCTTGACATCCTTCCGGGGGGCATCGACCCGTTGTTCTGCGGTCGGAATAACGATGGAATAACCTTCTGATAGGATAGTGCCCTGCAAGCCAATATATTTAGCTTGTATTAGGACTATCGTAATCTTTCTCTAGTATAAATGAATTAATACGCTCGTTTGTTTATAGTATGTAAATCAAACAATGGCCAACTTCATCTCTCGCGAATCACTTAAGCGATTGGATGAAATCCTAAGATCACATTCGACTATGGGACGATTCACTTCGGTATTGAGTGCAATCATGAAACAGCCTCTAAGGTCGTGATCTTAAAACATGTTCCAAGTCATAGATTCCGAACGAGACGGGGTATCGAAGGAATCGCAAAGACTTGTATAAATATGCATGATTCACATGGAGTGAATTTGTAGCGTTTCATGAGCAAGGCATTTGATGCTAGTGCATATGAGTAGGTGGTTCGATAGGGGATCGAATGCATCGAACGACCCGAACAGAGAAACCCATTGTGGAAGCGCAAGACGCACATCGGCGATGGGATGTTTCTCAAACTTATAATAGTGTACGATTTAGTCCTTAGACTTGAGGTGCTAGGGCGAATTCGGTGCATGGGTGTGCGTACTTAGATTTAGGTGCCGATCACGTAGCCTGATCATTGTGTGCCTAAGTTGGGTGCGTATAGTCGTGTACGCGAATGGTTAGTACCAATAAGGGATCTACCGACTCAACGTGGTGTGTTGAGAGAATTTCCTATACGTTCTCAGATAATAGATTCCGAGAAACTTATGGCCATAGTTGGTGACGGATTTGGAAAGGGGTTTCCAAATTTAGCAGTCACACTGGAATCATTATCCAGAATTAGAAATTATAGTTATCAAGATAATTAGAGGTGCCGATCAATTCACACACCCTAGGTCTCGATCGGGAAATTAAGTCGATAGAAGGACCGTATGTACATGGTACTTATAAGAGGTGAGGTTCACTGAGATCAATTCACCTGAAGTTGGGCCCATGGGCTTGTGGCTAGACATCGACCATGAGGTGTGGGTACTCATGAATTAATAAGGAGATTAATTCTTGAGTGGTTAATTGAAGGTGTTCAATTAATCGGAGCGATAATAAGCTCATAAATTAAATCACGAAAGTCGTGGGCCCGCGGTCAATTGATGGTGAACCTAGAGGGTCACACACAATACAATTGGACTGCAACATATCTATATAAGGAAAGTTTGATTTAAAGAGTTAAATCAAAACTGAAGAATTAAAGTGTTAATCCTTAAAGAAGAAAAACTAATTAATTAAAGTGTTAATTAATAAGAGAGGAATTAATTTAGTTAATTAATTGGATTAATTAATTAAATGGGCTGAATTAATTAAAGGAGTTTAATTAATTAAAAGGTGGTCTAGGTCCATTAGGAAACAAATAAAGGCCATAAGTAAATGGGTTTTAAGTTTCCTAGTTGGATTAGGTCAAAGCTAGGTCAAAAGTAATCTATAAATAAGGAGTAGGAGACTCCAAAAACCCTAGCCTCCATAAAGCCACGAAATTCCACCTAGGAATGTGTGCCGCCCCCTTCTCCAAGCTAGAGAGGCCGCCCCTCTCTCATCCAGATCTAGATCTGGATCTAGATCTGGTTTTCTTCTTCATTCTTTCTGCTTGATATCTCTTCCATCCTAGTTCTGAGCCTGAGGATTCAAGAGAGTTGCTTCAATCCAGTTGGTGTGGATACCGCTAGATGCACAACACTTGGGGTGCTTCTCTCGAACCAAATCCTGCAGATCTGAAAGAAGACCGGAGAAAAATCACCACCGTTCCCGTGGTAAGGTAAAATCGCTAAACACCCTATGGATGTTTCGATTTATGTAAAAATCCTTTTCGTATGACTAGATGAATAAAGATTCTGCTTGGGTTGTTTTAAAAATTTTAAATTCCGCTGCTTTTAACGTTGTGACGTTACCAATAACCCAACAGTGGTATCAGAGCCTAATTCATTACTCTCATACGAAAAGGTCTGAATATAATTTGATTGCTTTATTGTATTGCATGTTATATTCGTGTTATTGATTCTTACTTGTTATGGGTAGATCTGATATTGGGTAAAATTGCATAAAAACGTTTTGGGCCAATTTTGTATTTTTTGAAAATAAAGGGCTGTTTTTGCAATTAGCGAATTTTTGAAAAACTGGACTGAAATTGAAATTTTCGAACTGTGTGTTTTCTGGACTCAATTGTAACTTTCTGGAAATTTTCAAATTTGGGGCTGTTTTGCAATTACCAAAAGTTTTGGGGCTATTTTGTAAATACCAAAAACTGCAGGGGCTGAATTGCAAATTCGAAATTTTTCTGCAAATAAAATTTTATTTTCGGTCCTCTGCCCAGTTATAAATTTGGGATTAATTTGTAATTTCCAAAACTTCAGGGTTTCAAATCGTAATTTCCAAAAGTTGGAGGGCCGAATTGTAATTTTCAAAAGTTGAAAATTTTTATTCTGTTTTTTATGCATAAAATGGTTTTGTTTATCCAAATATAGATTACCTATAATTAGTAGAGACTAAAGTAAGAATCTAGAGAAATATTTTAAAGGCGTTTAAAATAATTAAAGTAAGATAGGAAACTAGTAAATGTGTTTGCTTGTTTCTTTGCTCAACGTGAATTGTTTACGTGGTTTTCGATCGAGCCGAGCCTTGACCTTAGATGTGATTGGTTTATTTTGCTTTGGATTTTTGTTGGGCCTGCGAGCCTTTATTTGGGCCTTTTGTGCCAATGTAATAGATTAGGGCTTTACATTAAATAGTTTAGGATGGAGGCCCATTACATGCAAGAAGGAAGCCCAGTGAAGAATGAAGGCCAAGTATGCTTGGTTATTAATGTAATAGCCTAGGCCCATTAAGAACCCATTAGATAGACCAATTGGGCCAACATTATTGGCTCAATGATGGCCCAAGCATAGGTGGCTCCCGATCGAAAACATATTGTGTTAGAAATGCATGCTAGGTTTATTTATTTATTGATTCTATTATTTGGCTTGTATGGTGATGCGCGCTAGAATATTAGAACGTAAATAAGATAATTCATAATTAAAGCGGTGAGATCTCGAGAGAGTTTGCCTTAAACTTTCAAACCAGCAAATCCCCTCTTGAATTAAATATTAAGTCATATTGGATTAAAATAAAATGAAGTATTTATATAAATCCAAGCCTTCCATCAATAGGGACTAGCGTATGTTGTCTACTTATCGATTAAGGTGATCCAGAGTCTGGCATCCGAGGCGAAGAAAGGGACAATACGTGAAATCTCTCGATTCTTGCTTATTTAATAAACTCGACAAGGGTGGGGACTGGTCGGGACATGTATAATCGACCGATAACCAGTTACGGGGATTTCATGACCGGCCCGTTGCTCATCGAGATTGATTGGGTTAGACTTAACGAGTAGTACCACTCATGATGTAGCAGTGCTAGATGGGTGCGAAAATCGAGGCAAAATAGCTTGAAGGTTGTGTAGGGACACAATTGGCAATAAGTATGCCTACCTAGGGAATTAGTTGTATGGCCACGAGTCGTGGGTGCAATTAATGTCCGCTGGGACGTCAAGACCTACTAGGAAATAGGATTTCTCGAACAATTGAAGGGGTAATTGTTTCGATAAAATAGTGGGAGAACTTTTACGATAGAAAGTCCAACCTTCGTAGATTATAAGTGTTATTCATTAACTAGTCCACTAAATGTTTGTCTTCTCTTTAAAATAGATATTGAGATATCTATAATTATCCATTTTACTATTTATCCTCGACTTATAAAATAACTGGATCAAAACATCGACTGGCGTAGAAACTTTAGGATTGTCCTCAATTCCGAAAGTCGGAATCATGTTCTTAATAACTAGCCTATGCCTGATGCACTTCCTAGATGAGTCTAAAAGGAGGAACGAATCACCCGTAGGGTATGGGAATATTAATGATCATTTCCTCATATAAGGACGAGTCTCAAGAGTGGAACGAATCCCCTATAGGGTATGGGAATCTCAACGATCGTTTCCTCATATAAGCATCAAGATTGAACGAGCAAAAGAAGCGACATAGGAGTATGTCTGAAGCTTCTAAAACAAACCTCCACTTCAAAAGCTTGTTTTGAGGAGCAGTTTCGAATCGTTTGAATCGAGACCACTTAGGAGTTGTTTTAAAACTCGAGAATAAATGAAGGAGCTGATGTCAAAGTATCACTGTCCTTGTTTTTATCAATCTAGTTGAAAACTGGATCGATTAAACGTAGGCCTGCAAGTGATCTTAGCATTGACCTCCATTTAAATTCTCCTCCCGCTCATTCAAAAGATTCGTGAAATAATCTGATCTTATTTGATAAGTTGATCACATTTCATGAATTAACCAAAGTATTGGTAAAAGGCAAATAGGATAAACCTGTCATGATCGTTTACACTTCTTGGACTGCAAAGTCAAAGAAGAGTAATATGAAGAAGAAGTTGTTCTCTTCTAAAATCGACCATAAAGGTAGTCGAAAGAACGCAAGTAGTCTAAAAGTCGAATTATCCCACTGAATCTTAGAAAGGCACTGATTAGTTTAATTAATTAGAAGGTCTAATTAATTAAGCAACGTTTCAATTAAAAGGTTAATTGAATAAGGAGATGAATCAATTAAAGAGTTAATTGAAATGAAGCAAATTAATTGAATTAAACCGTTAACTCAATTCTATTGAGTTAATGTGCTTAGTCCAATTAATACCAAGATAATAATCCACAACTTTGGCACGCTAGACTTGGACATATCTCCAAGAGTAGGATTCAAAAGTTGTTTTCTTCTAAGGCTCTTGAAATATAGAACTTAGATGAACTTCCAACCTGCGAATCCTGTCTCATAGGAAAGATGACCAAATCTCCCTTCACAGGGAATCAAGAGCGAACCAAATAATTTTGGATTTGATCCATACGATTGAATGTGGACCACTAAAGGTTAGTGTATGAAGAGATTACTCATACCTCGTACCTTTTTGCTAATGACTTTGGTCGTTAGTGATATATGTATCTAGTGAGATACAAATCCGAAAAACCTTTGAAAAGTTCAAAGAATTTCGAAACGAAGTAGAGAATCAACAAGGGCATAGTATTATGGCCATTCGATCTGATCGAGGTGGCAAATACTTAAGCTTACAATTCCTCGATTATCTTACTGAGAATGGGATTCTCATATAACTAACTCATTCTAAGACACCTCAACTGATTGAAGTGTCTAAGAGAAGGAATCGAACATTGTTAGACATTGTTCAATCCATGTTGAGTTTTGTTAAGCTTCCTTATGCATTCTAGGGGTTGGTCCTCCTGGCTGCATCGAAGATACTGAGCAAAGTACCTCCAAAGTCCGTGCCTACAAAGCTTTACCAAGAAAGGTATGGCAAAATACCTCTGCACTTTTACTATTGAGTATGGAGATCTCCTGCCTAAGTTGGGAACTAGAAAGGAGATAAATTGGCTAGTAGATCCAATTTGTATATAATTGTGGGGTATCCAACGAAATCCATTGGATACCTGTTCCACGACAATGAGAAACAATCGTTTCTCCTAACTACCCGTTCCTCTGTTGATGAATTCCTCATCAAAGGAAATAGGGAATGTCATGGAACTTGATGAAGTCCATGATTTGGACCCATCCCCACAAACAGTGGAAGTTAATCCAGAAACTGCTAAACCGTCTAGTACACCAGTACTTCGTAGATCTGGTCAAGTTCGTAAGAAGCTAGAAAGATATGGTTTCACCATATAAGAAGAAGCTACATTAGATGTAGACGTGCATGCATGGCAAGAGGCCATGCAACCCGAAATGGATTTCATGCATTCCAACAAGGTATGGACCTTGGTCGATCCACCCGAGGGATTTTATCCCTGTAAGTAGTGAATGGATCTTCAAGCTAGGAATAAATGGAGAGGTGTTGACCTCTAAGACTCGACTAGTGGTAAAAGGCTATTCACAAAGTCCTGGAACAGACTTTGATGAAACCTTTTCTCCAGTAGCAATGTCTGAATCCATTTAGATTCACGTTTGTTTTGATGAGACAGTCAAGGCATTTGACTTCATCAAAAACGAATATGAACCTTGAGTGTACAAAATGATTAGTGGGAGCTCTATGAAGCTCATATTTTATATGTCGATCACATTCTGCTTATCTGGGATGATATCGGAATGTTAGCGCAGACGAAAGCATGGTTATCCATGCAATTCTCCATGAAAGATTTGGGAGAGACATCTTGCGTATTGGGATACGTATCTATAGAGATAGATCGAAGAAGATGTTTGGACTCTCTAAATCTAAGTACATAGAAACAATACTGAAAAGATTCAGTGTGGAAGAATCCAAGAGAGGATTGCTTCCAATGAGACATTGTAACTCTTTATCCAAATCGATGTGCCCTACATCGAATGAGGATAAAGGAGAATGTCTCAAATACCTTATGTTTCGACAAAAGGTAGCATGTGGTATGCTATAATATGTACTAAGACCAGACGTAGAACTTGCTCAAGTGTCACGAGCAGTTACTAGTCAAACTCCGGTGAAGAGTACTGGACCACCGTAACAGATATCCTTAAGTTCTTGAGAAAGACTAAGGATTCGTTCTTGGTCTACGGTGGTAATGGAGAATTAAAACTCGAAGGATTTAATGATTCGAGTTTTCAGTCTGATGTGGATGAATATATATATCCAATTTTGGATACATATTTTGCCTTAATGGGGGTAGCGGTAAATTGGAAATGTTTGGAGCAAAGCACCGTTGCCGACTCAACCACTGAAGCATAATATATCGCAGCATCGGATGCAACAAAAGAAAGTGTTTGGATAAAAAAAGCTTCATCCAAAAGTTGGATGTAGTGCCTAGCATTGCGAAGCTCATGGTTATCTTCTGTGATAACAATGGAGCTATTGCTAAAGCAAAGGAATCGAGATCTCACCAGAAATCTAAACACGATGAGATAAAAGTACCACTTGATTAGAGAGATCATTGGTAGAGTAGACGTACATAATGGATCACGTCGACTCAGAAGACAACCTAGCGGATCCACTAGTAAAGTCTTTGTCACGAAAAGAGTTCGAAGAACATCTTTGGAAAATGGGTCTTAGAAGCGTTTGTGATTGGCTTTAGGGCAAGTGGGAGATTGATAGGATAGTGCCCTGCAAGCCAATATATTTAGCTTGTATTAGGACTATCGTAATCTTTCTCTAGTATAAATGAATTAATACGCTCGTTTGTTTATAGTATGTAAATCAAACAATGGCCAACTTCATCTCTCGCGAATCACTTAAGCGATTGGATGAAATCCTAAGATCACATTCGACTATGGGACGATTCACTTCGGTATTGAGTGCAATCATGAAACAGTCTCTAAGGTCGTGATCTTAAAACATGTTCCAAGTCATAGATTCCGAACGAGACGGGGTATCGAAGGAATCGCAAAGACTTGTATAAATATGCATGATTCACATGGAGTGAATTTGTAGCGTTTCATGAGCAAGGCATTTGATGCTAGTGGATATGAGTAGGTGGTTCGATAGGGGATCGAATGCATCGAACGACCCGAACAGAGAAACCCATTGTGGAAGCGCAAGACGCACATCGGCGATGGGATGTTTCTCAAACTTATAATAGTGTACGATTTAGTCCTTAGACTTGAGGTGCTAGGGCGAATTCGGTGCATGGGTGTGCGTACTTAGATTTAGGTGCCGATCACGTAGGCTGATCATTGTGTGCCTAAGTTGGGTGCGTATAGTCGTGTACGCGAATGGTTAGTACCAATAAGGGATCTACCGACTCAACGTGGTGTGTTGAGAGAATTTCCTATACGTTCTTAGATAATAGATTCCGAGAAACCTATGGCCATAGTTGGTGACGGAGTTGGAAAGGGGTTTCCAAATTTAGCAGTCACACTGGAATCATTATCCGGAATTAGAAAGTATAGTTATCGAGATAATTAGAGGTGCCGATCAATTCACACACCCTAGGTCTCGATCGGGAAATTAAGTCGATAGAAGGACCGTATGTACATGGTACTTATAAGAGGTGAGGTTCACTGAGATGAATTCACCTGAAGTTGGGCCTCATGGGCTTGTGGCTAGACATCGACCATGAGGTGTGGGTACTCATGAATTAATAAGGAGATTAATTCTTGAGTGGTTAATTAAAGGTGTTCAATTAATCGGAGCGATAATAAGCTCATAAATTAAATCACGAAAGTTGTGGGCCCGCGGCCAATTGATGGTGAACCTAGAGGGTCCACACAATACAATTGGACTGCAACATATCTATATAAGGAAAGTTTGATTTAAAGAGTTAAATCAAAACTGAAGAATTAAAGTGTTAATTCTCAAAGAAGAAAAACTAATTAATTAAAGTGTTAATTAATAAGAGAGGAATTAATTTAGTTAATTAATTGGATTAATTAATTAAATGGGCTGAATTAATTAAAGGAGTTTAATTAATTAAAAGGTGGTCTAGGTCCATTAGGAAACAAATAAAGGCCATAAGTAAATGGGCTTTAAGTTTCCTAGTTGGATTAGGTCAAAGCTAGGTCAAGAGTAATCTATAAATAAGGAGTAGGAGACTCCAAAAACCCTAGCCTCCATAAAGCCACAAAATTCCACCTAGGAATGTGTGCCGCCCCCTTCTCCAAGCTAGAGAGGCCGCCCCTCTCTCATCCAGATCTAGATCTAGATCTAGATCTGGTTTTCTTCTTCATTCTTCCTGCTTGATATCTCTTCCATCCTAATTCTGAGCCTGAGGATTCAAGAGAGTTGCTTCAATCCAGTTGGTGTGGATACCGCTAGAGGCACAACACTTGGGGTGCTTCTCTCGAACCAAATACTGCAGATCTGAAAGAAGACCGGAAAAAAATCACCACCGTTCCCGTGGTAAGGTAAAATCGCTAAACACCCTATGGATGTTTCGATTTATGTAAAAATTCTTTTCGTATGACTAGATGAATAAAGATTCTGCTTGGGTTGTTTTAAAAATTTTAAATTCCGCTGCTTTTAACGTTGTGACGTTACCAATAACCCAACAGTGGTATCAGAGCCTAATTCATTACTCTCATACGAAAAGGTCTGAATATAATTTGATTGCTTTATTGTATTGCATGTTATATTCGTGTTATTGATTCTTACTTGTTATGGGTAGATCTGATATTGGGTAAAATTGCATAAAAACGTTTTGGGCCAATTTTGTATTTTTTGAAAATAAAGGGCTGTTTTTGCAATTAGCAAATTTTTGAAAAACTGGACTGAAATTGAAATTTTCGAACTGTGTGTTTTCTGGACTCAATTGTAACTTTCTGGAAATTTTCAAATTTGGGGCTGTTTTGCAATTACCAAAAGTTTTGGGGCTATTTTGTAAATACCAAAAACTGCAGGGGCTGAATTGCAAATTCGAAATTTTTCTGGAAATAAAATTTTATTTTCGGTCCTCTGCCCAGTTATAAATTTGGGATTAATTTGTAATTTCCAAAACTTCAGGGTTTCAAATCGTAATTTCCAAAAGTTGGAGGGCCGAATTGTAATTTTCAAAAGTTGAAAATTTTTATTCTGTTTTTTATGCATAAAATGGTTTTGTTTATCCAAATATAGATTACCTATAATTAGTAGAGACTAAAGTAAGAATCTAGAGAAATATTTTAAAGGCGTTTAAAATAATTAAAGTAAGATAGGAAACTAGTAAATGTGTTTGCTTGTTTCTTTGCTCAACGTGAATTGTTTACGTGGTTTTCGATCGAGCCGAGCCTTGACCTTAGATGTGATTGGTTTATTTTGCTTTGGATTTTTGTTGGGCCTGCGAGCCTTTATTTGGGCCTTTTGTGCCAATGTAATAGATTAGGGCTTTACATTAAATAGTTTAGGATGGAGGCCCATTACATGCAAGAAGGAAGCCCAGTGAAGAATGAAGGCCAAGTATGCTTGGTTATTAATGTAATAGCCTAGGCCCATTAAGAACCCATTAGATAGACCAATTGGGCCAACATTATTGGCTCAATGATGGCCCAAGCATAGGTGGCTCCCGATCGAAAACATATTGTGTTAGAAATGCATGCTAGGTTTATTTATTTATTGATTCTATTATTTGGCTTGTATGGTGATGCGCGCTAGAATATTAGAACGTAAATAAGATAATTCATAATTAAAGCGGTGAGATCTCGAGAGAGTTTGCCTTAAACTTTCAAACCAGCAAATCCCCTCTTGAATTAAATATTAAGTCATATTGGATTAAAATAAAATGAAGTATTTATATAAATCCAAGCCTTCCATCAATAGGGACTAGCGTATGTTGTCTACTTATCGATTAAGGTGATCCAGAGTCTGGCATCCGAGGCGAAGAAAGGGACAATACGTGAAATCTCTCGATTCTTGCTTATTTAATAAACTCGACAAGGGTGGGGACTGGTCGGGACATGTATAATCGACCGATAACCAGTTACGGGGATTTCATGACCGGGCCCGTTGCTCATCGAGATTGATTGGGTTAGACTTAACGAGTAGTACCACTCATGATGTAGCAGTGCTAGATGGGTGCGAAAATCGAGGCAAAATAGCTTGAAGGTTGTGTAGGGACACAATTGGCAATAAGTATGCCTACCTAGGGAATTAGTTGTATGGCCACGAGTCGTGGGTGCAATTAATGTCCGCTGGGACGTCAAGACCTACTAGGAAATAGGATTTCTCGAACAATTGAAGGGGTAATTGTTTCGATAAAATAGTGGGAGAACTTTTACGATAGAAAGTCCAACCTTCGTAGATTATAAGTGTTATTCATTAACTAGTCCACTAAATGTTTGTCTTCTCTTTAAAATAGATATTGAGATATCTATAATTATCCATTTTACTATTTATCCTCGACTTATAAAATAACTGGATCAAAACATCGACTGGCGTAGAAACTTGAGGATTGTCCTCAATTCCGAAAGTCGGAATCATGTTCTTAATAACTAGCCTATGCCTGATGCACTTCCGAGATGAGTCTAAAAGGAGGAACGAATCACCCGTAGGGTATGGGAATATTAAGGATCATTTCCTCATATAAGGACGAGTCTCAAGAGTGGAACGAATCCCCTATAGGGTATGGGAATCTCAACGATCGTTTCCTCATATAAGCATCAAGATTGAACGAGCTAAAGAAGCGACATAGGAGTATGTCTGAAGCTTCTAAAACAAACCTCCACTTCAAAAGCTTGTTTTGAGGAGCAGTTTCGAATCGTTTGAATCGAGACCACTTAGGAGTTGTTTTAAAACTCGAGAATAAATGAAACGATTAAACGTAGGCCTACAAGTGATCTTAGCAATGACCTCCATTTAAATTCTCCTCCCGCTCATTCAAAAGATTCGTGAAATAATCTGATCTTATTTGATAAGTTGATCACATTTCATGAATTAACCAAAGTATTGGTAAAAGGCAAATAGGATAAACCTGTCATGATCGTTTACACTTCATGGACTGCAAAGTCAAAGAAGAGTAATATGAAGAAGAAGTTGTTCTCTTCTAAAATCGACCATAAAGGTAGTCGAAAGAACGCAAGTAGTCTAAAAGTCGAATTATCCCACTGAATCATAGAAAGGCACTGATTAGTTTAATTAATTAGAAGGTCTAATTAATTAAGCAACGTTTCAATTAAAAGGTTAATTGAATAAGGAGATGAATCAATTAAAGAGTTAATTGAAAGGAAGCAAATTAATTGAATTAAACCGTTAACTCAATTCTATTGAGTTAATGTGCTTAGTCCAATTAATACCAAGATAATAATCCACAACTTTGGCACGCTAGACTTGGACATATCTCCAAGAGTAGGATTCAAAAGTTGTTTTCTTCTAAGGCTCTTGAAATATAGAACTTAGATGAACTTCCAACCTGCGAATCCTGTCTCATAGGAAAGATGACCAAATCTCCCTTCACAGGGAATCAAGAGCGAACCAAATAATTTTGGATTTGATCCATATGATTGAATGTGGACCACTAAAGGTTAGTGTATGAAGAGATTACTCATACCTCGTACCTTTTTGCTAATGACTTTGGTCGTTAGTGATATATGTATCTAGTGAGATACAAATCCGAAAAACCTTTGAAAAGTTCAAAGAATTTCGAAACGAAGTAGAGAATCAACAAGGGCATAGTATTATGGCCATTCGATCTGATCGAGGTGGCAAATACTTAAGCTTACAATTCCTCGATTATCTTACTGAGAATGGGATTCTCATATAACTAACTCATTCTAAGACACCTCAACTGATTGAAGTGTCTAAGAGAAGGAATCGAACATTGTTAGACATTGTTCAATCCATGTTGAGTTTTGTTAAGCTTCCTTATGCATTCTAGGGGTTGGTCCTCCTGGCTGCATCGAAGATACTGAGCAAAGTACCTCCAAAGTCCGTGCCTACAAAGCTTTACCAAGAAAGGTATGGCAAAATACCTCTGCACTTTTACTATTGAGTATGGAGATCTCCTGCCTAAGTTGGGAACTAGAAAGGAGATAAATTGGCTAGTAGATCCAATTTGTATATAATTGTGGGGTATCCAACGAAATCCATTGGATACCTGTTCCACGACAATGAGAAACAATCGTTTCTCCTAACTACCCGTTCCTCTGTTGATGAATTCCTCATCAAAGGAAATAGGGAATGTCATGGAACTTGATGAAGTCCATGATTTGGACCCATCCCCACAAACAGTGGAAGTTAATCCAGAAACTGCTAAACCGTCTAGTACACCAGTACTTCGTAGATCTGGTCAAGTTCGTAAGAAGCTAGAAAGATATGGTTTCACCATATAAGAAGAAGCTACATTAGATGTAGACGTGCATGCATGGCAAGAGGCCATGCAACCCGAAATGGATTTCATGCATTCCAACAAGGTATGGACCTTGGTCGATCCACCCGAGGGATTTTATCCCTGTAAGTAGTGAATGGATCTTCAAGCTAGGAATAAATGGAGAGGTGTTGACCTCTAAGACTCGACTAGTGGTAAAAGGCTATTCACAAAGTCCTGGAACAGACTTTGATGAAACCTTTTCTCCAGTAGCAATGTCTGAATCCATTTAGATTCACGTTTGTTTTGATGAGACAGTCAAGGCATTTGACTTCATCAAAAACGAATATGAACCTTGAGTGTACAAAATGATTAGTGGGAGCTCTATGAAGCTCATATTTTATATGTCGATCACATTCTGCTTATCTGGGATGATATCGGAATGTTAGCGCAGACGAAAGCATGGTTATCCATGCAATTCTCCATGAAAGATTTGGGAGAGACATCTTGCGTATTGGGATACGTATCTATAGAGATAGATCGAAGAAGATGTTTGGACTCTCTAAATCTAAGTACATAGAAACAATACTGAAAAGATTCAGTGTGGAAGAATCCAAGAGAGGATTGCTTCCAATGAGACATTGTAACTCTTTATCCAAATCGATGTGCCCTACATCGAATGAGGATAAAGGAGAATGTCTCAAATACCTTATGTTTCGACAAAAGGTAGCATGTGGTATGCTATAATATGTACTAAGACCAGACGTAGAACTTGCTCAAGTGTCACGAGCAGTTACTAGTCAAACTCCGGTGAAGAGTACTGGACCACCGTAACAGATATCCTTAAGTTCTTGAGAAAGACTAAGGATTCGTTCTTGGTCTACGGTGGTAATGGAGAATTAAAACTCGAAGGATTTAATGATTCGAGTTTTCAGTCTGATGTGGATGAATATATATATCCAATTTTGGATACATATTTTGCCTTAATGGGGGTAGCGGTAAATTGGAAATGTTTGGAGCAAAGCACCGTTGCCGACTCAACCACTGAAGCATAATATATCGCAGCATCGGATGCAACAAAAGAAAGTGTTTGGATAAAAAAAGCTTCATCCAAAAGTTGGATGTAGTGCCTAGCATTGCGAAGCTCATGGTTATCTTCTGTGATAACAATGGAGCTATTGCTAAAGCAAAGGAATCGAGATCTCACCAGAAATCTAAACACGATGAGATAAAAGTACCACTTGATTAGAGAGATCATTGGTAGAGTAGACGTACATAATGGATCACGTCGACTCAGAAGACAACCTAGCGGATCCACTAGTAAAGTCTTTGTCACGAAAAGAGTTCGAAGAACATCTTTGGAAAATGGGTCTTAGAAGCGTTTGTGATTGGCTTTAGGGCAAGTGGGAGATTGATAGGATAGTGCCCTGCAAGCCAATATATTTAGCTTGTATTAGGACTATCGTAATCTTTCTCTAGTATAAATGAATTAATACGCTCGTTTGTTTATAGTATGTAAATCAAACAATGGCCAACTTCATCTCTCGCGAATCACTTAAGCGATTGGATGAAATCCTAAGATCACATTCGACTATGGGACGATTCACTTCGGTATTGAGTGCAATCATGAAACAGTCTCTAAGGTCGTGATCTTAAAACATGTTCCAAGTCATAGATTCCGAACGAGACGGGGTATCGAAGGAATCGCAAAGACTTGTATAAATATGCATGATTCACATGGAGTGAATTTGTAGCGTTTCATGAGCAAGGCATTTGATGCTAGTGGATATGAGTAGGTGGTTCGATAGGGGATCGAATGCATCGAACGACCCGAACAGAGAAACCCATTGTGGAAGCGCAAGACGCACATCGGCGATGGGATGTTTCTCAAACTTATAATAGTGTACGATTTAGTCCTTAGACTTGAGGTGCTAGGGCGAATTCGGTGCATGGGTGTGCGTACTTAGATTTAGGTGCCGATCACGTAGGCTGATCATTGTGTGCCTAAGTTGGGTGCGTATAGTCGTGTACGCGAATGGTTAGTACCAATAAGGGATCTACCGACTCAACGTGGTGTGTTGAGAGAATTTCCTATACGTTCTTAGATAATAGATTCCGAGAAACCTATGGCCATAGTTGGTGACGGAGTTGGAAAGGGGTTTCCAAATTTAGCAGTCACACTGGAATCATTATCCGGAATTAGAAAGTATAGTTATCGAGATAATTAGAGGTGCCGATCAATTCACACACCCTAGGTCTCGATCGGGAAATTAAGTCGATAGAAGGACCGTATGTACATGGTACTTATAAGAGGTGAGGTTCACTGAGATGAATTCACCTGAAGTTGGGCCTCATGGGCTTGTGGCTAGACATCGACCATGAGGTGTGGGTACTCATGAATTAATAAGGAGATTAATTCTTGAGTGGTTAATTAAAGGTGTTCAATTAATCGGAGCGATAATAAGCTCATAAATTAAATCACGAAAGTTGTGGGCCCGCGGCCAATTGATGGTGAACCTAGAGGGTCCACACAATACAATTGGACTGCAACATATCTATATAAGGAAAGTTTGATTTAAAGAGTTAAATCAAAACTGAAGAATTAAAGTGTTAATTCTCAAAGAAGAAAAACTAATTAATTAAAGTGTTAATTAATAAGAGAGGAATTAATTTAGTTAATTAATTGGATTAATTAATTAAATGGGCTGAATTAATTAAAGGAGTTTAATTAATTAAAAGGTGGTCTAGGTCCATTAGGAAACAAATAAAGGCCATAAGTAAATGGGCTTTAAGTTTCCTAGTTGGATTAGGTCAAAGCTAGGTCAAGAGTAATCTATAAATAAGGAGTAGGAGACTCCAAAAACCCTAGCCTCCATAAAGCCACAAAATTCCACCTAGGAATGTGTGCCGCCCCCTTCTCCAAGCTAGAGAGGCCGCCCCTCTCTCATCCAGATCTAGATCTAGATCTAGATCTGGTTTTCTTCTTCATTCTTCCTGCTTGATATCTCTTCCATCCTAATTCTGAGCCTGAGGATTCAAGAGAGTTGCTTCAATCCAGTTGGTGTGGATACCGCTAGAGGCACAACACTTGGGGTGCTTCTCTCGAACCAAATACTGCAGATCTGAAAGAAGACCGGAAAAAAATCACCACCGTTCCCGTGGTAAGGTAAAATCGCTAAACACCCTATGGATGTTTCGATTTATGTAAAAATTCTTTTCGTATGACTAGATGAATAAAGATTCTGCTTGGGTTGTTTTAAAAATTTTAAATTCCGCTGCTTTTAACGTTGTGACGTTACCAATAACCCAACAGTGGTATCAGAGCCTAATTCATTACTCTCATACGAAAAGGTCTGAATATAATTTGATTGCTTTATTGTATTGCATGTTATATTCGTGTTATTGATTCTTACTTGTTATGGGTAGATCTGATATTGGGTAAAATTGCATAAAAACGTTTTGGGCCAATTTTGTATTTTTTGAAAATAAAGGGCTGTTTTTGCAATTAGCAAATTTTTGAAAAACTGGACTGAAATTGAAATTTTCGAACTGTGTGTTTTCTGGACTCAATTGTAACTTTCTGGAAATTTTCAAATTTGGGGCTGTTTTGCAATTACCAAAAGTTTTGGGGCTATTTTGTAAATACCAAAAACTGCAGGGGCTGAATTGCAAATTCGAAATTTTTCTGGAAATAAAATTTTATTTTCGGTCCTCTGCCCAGTTATAAATTTGGGATTAATTTGTAATTTCCAAAACTTCAGGGTTTCAAATCGTAATTTCCAAAAGTTGGAGGGCCGAATTGTAATTTTCAAAAGTTGAAAATTTTTATTCTGTTTTTTATGCATAAAATGGTTTTGTTTATCCAAATATAGATTACCTATAATTAGTAGAGACTAAAGTAAGAATCTAGAGAAATATTTTAAAGGCGTTTAAAATAATTAAAGTAAGATAGGAAACTAGTAAATGTGTTTGCTTGTTTCTTTGCTCAACGTGAATTGTTTACGTGGTTTTCGATCGAGCCGAGCCTTGACCTTAGATGTGATTGGTTTATTTTGCTTTGGATTTTTGTTGGGCCTGCGAGCCTTTATTTGGGCCTTTTGTGCCAATGTAATAGATTAGGGCTTTACATTAAATAGTTTAGGATGGAGGCCCATTACATGCAAGAAGGAAGCCCAGTGAAGAATGAAGGCCAAGTATGCTTGGTTATTAATGTAATAGCCTAGGCCCATTAAGAACCCATTAGATAGACCAATTGGGCCAACATTATTGGCTCAATGATGGCCCAAGCATAGGTGGCTCCCGATCGAAAACATATTGTGTTAGAAATGCATGCTAGGTTTATTTATTTATTGATTCTATTATTTGGCTTGTATGGTGATGCGCGCTAGAATATTAGAACGTAAATAAGATAATTCATAATTAAAGCGGTGAGATCTCGAGAGAGTTTGCCTTAAACTTTCAAACCAGCAAATCCCCTCTTGAATTAAATATTAAGTCATATTGGATTAAAATAAAATGAAGTATTTATATAAATCCAAGCCTTCCATCAATAGGGACTAGCGTATGTTGTCTACTTATCGATTAAGGTGATCCAGAGTCTGGCATCCGAGGCGAAGAAAGGGACAATACGTGAAATCTCTCGATTCTTGCTTATTTAATAAACTCGACAAGGGTGGGGACTGGTCGGGACATGTATAATCGACCGATAACCAGTTACGGGGATTTCATGACCGGCCCGTTGCTCATCGAGATTGATTGGGTTAGACTTAACGAGTAGTACCACTCATGATGTAGCAGTGCTAGATGGGTGCGAAAATCGAGGCAAAATAGCTTGAAGGTTGTGTAGGGACACAATTGGCAATAAGTATGCCTACCTAGGGAATTAGTTGTATGGCCACGAGTCGTGGGTGCAATTAATGTCCGCTGGGACGTCAAGACCTACTAGGAAATAGGATTTCTCGAACAATTGAAGGGGTAATTGTTTCGATAAAATAGTGGGAGAACTTTTACGATAGAAAGTCCAACCTTCGTAGATTATAAGTGTTATTCATTAACTAGTCCACTAAATGTTTGTCTTCTCTTTAAAATAGATATTGAGATATCTATAATTATCCATTTTACTATTTATCCTCGACTTATAAAATAACTGGATCAAAACATCGACTGGCGTAGAAACTTTAGGATTGTCCTCAATTCCGAAAGTCGGAATCATGTTCTTAATAACTAGCCTATGCCTGATGCACTTCCTAGATGAGTCTAAAAGGAGGAACGAATCACCCGTAGGGTATGGGAATATTAATGATCATTTCCTCATATAAGGACGAGTCTCAAGAGTGGAACGAATCCCCTATAGGGTATGGGAATCTCAACGATCGTTTCCTCATATAAGCATCAAGATTGAACGAGCAAAAGAAGCGACATAGGAGTATGTCTGAAGCTTCTAAAACAAACCTCCACTTCAAAAGCTTGTTTTGAGGAGCAGTTTCGAATCGTTTGAATCGAGACCACTTAGGAGTTGTTTTAAAACTCGAGAATAAATGAAGGAGCTGATGTCAAAGTATCACTGTCCTTGTTTTTATCAATCTAGTTGAAAACTGGATCGATTAAACGTAGGCCTGCAAGTGATCTTAGCATTGACCTCCATTTAAATTCTCCTCCCGCTCATTCAAAAGATTCGTGAAATAATCTGATCTTATTTGATAAGTTGATCACATTTCATGAATTAACCAAAGTATTGGTAAAAGGCAAATAGGATAAACCTGTCATGATCGTTTACACTTCTTGGACTGCAAAGTCAAAGAAGAGTAATATGAAGAAGAAGTTGTTCTCTTCTAAAATCGACCATAAAGGTAGTCGAAAGAACGCAAGTAGTCTAAAAGTCGAATTATCCCACTGAATCTTAGAAAGGCACTGATTAGTTTAATTAATTAGAAGGTCTAATTAATTAAGCAACGTTTCAATTAAAAGGTTAATTGAATAAGGAGATGAATCAATTAAAGAGTTAATTGAAATGAAGCAAATTAATTGAATTAAACCGTTAACTCAATTCTATTGAGTTAATGTGCTTAGTCCAATTAATACCAAGATAATAATCCACAACTTTGGCACGCTAGACTTGGACATATCTCCAAGAGTAGGATTCAAAAGTTGTTTTCTTCTAAGGCTCTTGAAATATAGAACTTAGATGAACTTCCAACCTGCGAATCCTGTCTCATAGGAAAGATGACCAAATCTCCCTTCACAGGGAATCAAGAGCGAACCAAATAATTTTGGATTTGATCCATACGATTGAATGTGGACCACTAAAGGTTAGTGTATGAAGAGATTACTCATACCTCGTACCTTTTTGCTAATGACTTTGGTCGTTAGTGATATATGTATCTAGTGAGATACAAATCCGAAAAACCTTTGAAAAGTTCAAAGAATTTCGAAACGAAGTAGAGAATCAACAAGGGCATAGTATTATGGCCATTCGATCTGATCGAGGTGGCAAATACTTAAGCTTACAATTCCTCGATTATCTTACTGAGAATGGGATTCTCATATAACTAACTCATTCTAAGACACCTCAACTGATTGAAGTGTCTAAGAGAAGGAATCGAACATTGTTAGACATTGTTCAATCCATGTTGAGTTTTGTTAAGCTTCCTTATGCATTCTAGGGGTTGGTCCTCCTGGCTGCATCGAAGATACTGAGCAAAGTATCTCCAAAGTCCGTGCCTACAAAGCTTTACCAAGAATGGTATGGCAAAATACCTCTGCACTTTTACTATTGAGTATGGAGATCTCCTGCCTAAGTTGGGAACTAGAAAGGAGATAAATTGGCTAGTAGATCCAATTTGTATATAATTGTGGGGTATCCAACGAAATCCATTGGATACCTGTTCCAGAACAATGAGAAACAATCGTTTCTCCTAACTACCCGTTCCTCTGTTGATGAATTCCTCGTCAAAGGAAATAGGGAATGTCATGGAACTTGATGAAGTCCATGATTTGGACCCATCCCCACAAACAGTGGAAGTTAATCCAGAAACTGCTAAACCGTCTAGTACACCAGTACTTCGTAGATCTGGTCAAGTTCGTAAGAAGCTAGAAAGATATGGTTTCACCATATACGAAGAAGCTACATTAGATGTAGACGTGCATGCATGGCAAGAGGCCATGCAACCCGAAATGGATTTCATGCATTCCAACAAGGTATGGACCTTGGTCGATCCACCCGAGGGATTTTATCCCTGTAAGTAGTGAATGGATCTTCAAGCTAGGAATAAATGGAGAGGTGTTGACCTCTAAGACTCGACTAGTGGTAAAAGGCTATTCACAAAGTCCTGGAACAGACTTTGATGAAACCTTTTCTCCAGTAGCAATGTCTGAATCCACTTAGATTCACGTTTGTTTTGATGAGACAGTCAAGGCATTTGACTTCATCAAAAACGAATATGAACCTTGAGTGTACAAAATGATTAGTGGGAGCTCTATGAAGCTCATATTTTATATGTCGATCACATTCTGCTTATCTGGGATGATATCGGAATGTTAGCGCAGACGAAAGCATGGTTATCCATGCAATTCTCCATGAAAGATTTGGGAGAGACATCTTGCGTATTGGGATACGTATCTATAGAGATAGATCGAAGAAGATGTTTGGACTCTCTAAATCTAAGTACATAGAAACAATACTGAAAAGATTCAGTGTGGAAGAATCCAAGAGAGGATTGCTTCCAATGAGACATTGTAACTCTTTATCCAAATCGATGTGCCCTACATCGAATGAGGATAAAGGAGAATGTCTCAAATACCTTATGTTTCGACAAAAGGTAGCATGTGGTATGCTATAATATGTACTAAGACCAGACGTAGAACTTGCTCAAGTGTCACGAGCAGTTACTAGTCAAACTCCGGTGAAGAGTACTGGACCACCGTAACAGATATCCTTAAGTTATTGAGGAAGACTAAGGATTCGTTCTTGGTCTACGGTGGTAATGGAGAATTAAAACTCGAAGGATTTAATGATTCGAGTTTTCAGTCTGATGTGGATGAATATATATATCCAATTTTGGATACATATTTTGCCTTAATGGGGGTAGCGGTAAATTGGAAACGTTTGGAGCAAAGCACCGTTGCCGACTCAACCACTGAAGCATAATATATCGCAGCATCGGATGCAACAAAAGAAAGTGTTTGGATAAAAAAAGCTTCATCCAAAAGTTGGATGTAGTGCCTAGCATTGCGAAGCTCATGGTTATCTTCTGTGATAACAATGGAGCTATTGCTAAAGCAAAGGAATCGAGATCTCACCAGAAATCTAAACACGATGAGATAAAAGTACCACTTGATTAGAGAGATCATTGGTAGAGTAGACGTACATAATGGATCACGTCGACTCAGAAGACAACCTAGCGGATCCACTACTAAAGTCTTTGTCACGAAATGAGTTCGAAGAACATCTTTGGAAGATGGGTCTTAGAAGCGTTTGTGATTGGCTTTAGGGCAAGTGGGAGATTGATAGGATAGTGCCCTGCAAGCTAATATATTTAGCTTGTATTAGGACTATCGTAATCTTTCTCTAGTATAAATGAATTAATACGCTCGTTTGTTTATAGTATGTAAATCAAACAATGGCCAACTTCATCTCTCGCGAATCACTTAAGCGATTGGATGAAATCCTAAGATCACATTCGACTATGGGACGATTCACTTCGGTATTGAGTGCAATCATGAAACAGTCTCTAAGGTCGTGATCTTAAAACATGTTCCAAGTCATAGATTCCGAACGAGACGGGGTATCGAAGGAATCGCAAAGACTTGTATAAATATGCATGATTCACATGGAGTGAATTTGTAGCGTTTCATGAGCAAGGCATTTGATGCTAGTGCATATGAGTAGGTGGTTCGATAGGGGATCGAATGCATCGAACGACCCGAACAGAGAAACCCATTGTGGATGCGCAAGACGCACATCGGCGATGGGATGTTTCTCAAACTTATAATAGTGTACGATTTAGTCCTTAGACTTGAGGTGCTAGGGCGAATTCGGTGCATGGGTGTGCGTACTTAGATTTAGGTGCCGATCACGTAGCCTGATCATTGTGTGCCTAAGTTGGGGGCGTATAGTCGTGTACGCGAATGGTTAGTACCAATAAGGGATCTACCGACTCAACGTGGTGTGTTGAGAGAATTTCCTATACGTTCTTAGATAATAGATTCCGAGAAACCTATGGCCATAGTTGGTGACGGATTTGGAAAGGGGTTTCCAAATTTAGCAGTCACACTGGAATCATTATCCGGAATTAGAAAGTATAGTTATCGAGATAATTAGAGGTGCCGATCAATTCACACACCCTAGGTCTCGATCGGGAAATTAAGTCGATAGAAGGACCGTATGTACATGGTACTTATAAGAGGTGAGGTTCACTGAGATGAATTCACCTGAAGTTGGGCCTCATGGGCTTGTGGCTAGACATCGACCATGAGGTGTGGGTACTCATGAATTAATAAGGAGATTAATTCTTGAGTGGTTAATTGAAGGTGTTCAATTAATCGGAGCGATAATAAGCTCATAAATTAAATCACGAAAGTCGTGGGCCCGCGGCCAATTGATGGTGAACCTAGAGGGTCACACACAATACAATTGGACTGTAACATATCTATATAAGGAAAGTTTGATTTAAAGAGTTAAATCAAAACTGAAGAATTAAAGTGTTAATTCTTAAAGAAGAAAAACTAATTAATTAAAGTGTTAATTAATAAGAGAGGAATTAATTTAGTTAATTAATTGGATTAATTAATTAAATGGGCTGAATTAATTAAAGGAGTTTAATTAATTAAAAGGTGGTCTAGGTCCATTAGGAAACAAATAAAGGCCATAAGTAAATGGGCTTTAAGTTTCCTAGTTGGATTAGGTCAAAGCTATGTCATGAGTAATCTATAAATAAGGAGTAGGAGACTCCAAAAACCCTAGCCTCCATAAAGCCACGAAATTCCACCTAGGAATGTGTGCCGCCCCCTTCTCCAAGCTAGAGAGGCCGCCCCTCTCTCATCCAGATCTAGATCTGGATCTAGATCTGGTTTTCTTCTTCATTCTTCCTGCTTGATATCTCTTCCATCCTAGTTCTGAGCCTGAGGATTCAAGAGAGTTGATTCAATCCAGTTGGTGTGGATACCGCTAGAGGCACAACACTTGGGGTGCTTCTCTCGAACCAAATCCTGCAGATCTGAAAGAAGACCGGAGAAAAATCACCACCGTTCCCGTGGTAAGGTAAAATCGCTAAACACCCTGTGGATGTTTCGATTTATGTAAAAATCATTTTCGTATGACTAGATGAATAAAGATTCTGCTTGGGTTGTTTTAAAAATTTTAAATTCCGCTGCTTTTAACGTTGTGACGTTACCAATAACCCAACACCTTCTAGGAGAAATTTCCTTATCTCTGCTTCAAGCTCAGCGCGGCTCTCGATCGGATCATAGGAACAAAGAATTCCGTCGACCCGTTTCTCAGTCTTCTGAAGCCTCCCTGTAGCATTTGACTTTCTTGGGATGGCGTCCAGGTCGAGAATTCTCATATAAGCATTATTCCCTATGGAATATCTCATTATTTCATGGTCCCCCAGCGATTCGGACGATTTGTCATCACTGCCGACCTCCGCATTTTGTCCTCCATCTCCTTCGCGCTCGATAGTTCGTTTTTCCGAAATTTCTTCGCCTTCTTCCGAGCGTATTGAATCCAACGCGGCATTGATTACTAAATCTATCTCATCCGTCGCATCTCCCGTCGGTTGATACGTATTTATATAATGAGTCTCAGAATCAGGATCGGACTCCGACCCCGGGGAGTTTATAGCTTTACCTTTGACGTCTTTTAGCTCAGACATTCTGAAAGGTTTATTTTGCTGATCGATAAGTAGAAGTATATTTGCCTTCCTCGATATGAGTACTCCGATCTGCAGTAATTTTATAAGTGTGCCCATCTCTTCAGGTCAACATATATATAAGGGCTAAAAGGGTAAATTGCAAATCAGACCCCGAGTAACCGCGACGGTTAAGCTTCCACTCAGTAATTTCAAGAATCATTTTACCATTAATGGCATTTCCGGTCCACAAGTTTTCGAAGTATGATATTTCAGCTCGGAAGCAACCAATTATTGTCATCGTCTTCCACGTATATATACTCTTTTTCCCCCACTCGGTTTTTTCTCCCACATGGTATTTCCGAGAGAGGTTTTTAACGAGGATGCATCATGAGTTCGAGATTGATTAACATCTGCGTTTTATTATCTACTCTTCACGAGCTCCAACTATCCTAGTGCCAGAAGGAACAATAATAGCAAACTCTCAGATCGAAGGTTTATTTCATCTATTATTGAAGCGATTCGGCATTCTGGGACTTCTCCAAAAAGGTGTGCACTCTTTTTTCCTAGCTCGGATTTTATCCCACTTGGTTTTTCAGGATTAGGTTTTTAATGAGGCATATCCAAAACACCAAGAATCAAAGTCATTTACCTTGAAGTTGTGTTTACTTCTCCAAGCTTCAGTTTCACTTACGCTCGAGAAGTGGGGGAGTATTGATGAGGGATATTTCGCATGCTCTATTCTAGGAAATACCCCTGCTTGAGACGGACCGATTTCGAGCAATAAGGCATATTTTCCGACCTACAGGACACAAATTCCGATCAAGCAGACTTGGATTGTGCGAGGCCCTATTTCCAATCTACCCCTCCCCTCGGATTCACTGTTGGGCCGTTTCTCAAGATGGGCCTATGGGCCGAGACGTATTCACACGCGGAGGGTCTACCTAGCACATCACTGTTCCTATAAATACCAAGCGCATTTATGACATCAGACACGCTTCCCCAGGTGCACCTAGCTCGGACATTCAGATCGGATTCCCTCGCGACTTAGACTAGCTCACTTATTGTACTTATTAACTAATTGTACGGCATCCAGTAATGCTCAAATAGACCTTTGTAACTTGTAATCAGATTGGAATATTAATATACATCCTTATATTCTCGAACTCATAATTGTGCTTGCATTAGCTTTTCTCCATACTTGTTCCCCTACGAAAAACAGCATAATCATTCCACAACTATATAAATCCATATCTGATCAGAAGAGTGACTTTATGCACCCTCAAATTCTCTAAATTGCAAATCTACTACTTTGTGCTTGCAAAAGTTTTCCTTGCACTCTCTACTCTTAATTCAACAGATATCATGGGTTCCAAAGCTGAAGCTAATGCTGAAGGAAGGTACTTGAATTAGGAGCTGTATTACGCAACTGGTGCGAAGCTAATGAAGGAAATAATGGAAAATTTCAAAGGGGCTTCGCTGGTAAACTATATGGAAGCTCACGAAACAATGGTTTGCAATCCTGAGGTAGATGAATTCTACAGAAATGCCAAGACTGACTTACAAAAATTGGAAATCATTTCTAGGGTTGGAGATAAGGATATTCGTATCACTCCTGCCTTACCGAGTGAGAAATATGGGCTGGTAAATGAAGGAGCCACTGATCTCTCAGTGTTGGCTGCTCCGAGAGAGAAGGATTTCTGGAACATTGCTGAGAAGAAAGGAGAAATTATTTCTGGGTCTGTTAAGAAGACGCAACTAGTAGATGAATTTCAAAGGATGGCTGACCTATTTGCTAAGGTCATAGAAAATTGTACAAGTGCAATGGATGGCTTGCCAAAGAGAAGACTACACTCGATGATAGCAGTTTACTTTGAAATGAAGGTAAACCGGGCTGCCTACGTTTTTTATGTGATAGCAGATCACAAGGAGGTTAAACACAATCATCACAAGATTTTCTTAAGTCATCTACTGATGAACTTAGGCTGTGCAATGACCCATGGAAAAGTCATTCACAGAGCTAAAGAAGTAAAGGTGTATGAGGCTATCAAAGCAGAATCAAAGCCCTCTGTTACACCTGAAAGAAAGCAGCAGAAGAGAAAAGTTGTTGAAGCAAAAGTGCCTGTTATTAAGGCTAAGAAAAGCAAAGTCCAAGTTAAGGCTACTGAGCCTGCTGCTCAAACACAGGATCTTCCTGCTATTGAAGCCAGAGCAGTTGAACAAGATAATGCAGATAAAATCATCTCCGATGTCGCCAAGGAGATTGATGAGATGCCTCTGGACGCATCTCATGAACGAACAGAATCAGATGAACTTTCTTTATCAAAAAGGACAAGGAGTTCACTGAAAATTCCTACTGTTGTACCAACAGTTCCATTCACCAAGTCTACAGCAAGAAAGAAACTGATACTGGGAGGACAGAAAGTTAGAATTTCTGAAACAGTCAGAGAAGTCCCTTAGTCTGCTGAAAGACCAACAAAATCAATAAAGGAGTCTGATACTGCAAATCAGACGACAGCTGAGGTATCTGCACCTCAAGCTGATCAGACTGTTGTTCCAACAGCTAAGTCTACTGAGACACCAGCCGCCAGAAGGAAGAGAACTGGTAAGGCTAAGGTATCACAATACCATAAGAAAAAGCGAGAACAGAGATGAAGCTGAACTCAAAGCTGCTTTGGAGGCCAGTAAGTCAGAAGCTGCTCTTAAACAGTTAACTGATGAGGAGTTAGCAGCCAAGGAGGCTGAAGACTTGGCTAGAGCTCTTGAAGCGAGCAAAGAGGATGCTCATGGCCCCAGAAGAAGCGATGATATAGTGTTTGGAGAACCCAAAGAAAGTTCTGTTGTGTTACCTCGTCCTCAACTTGTAAAGAAGAAGAAGAAGGCAGTCAAATATGCACTGGAAATAGTGAAGAGTGACCCTGTTGTCTTTGCAAGGTTTGAAGAAGAACTGGAGAGGTACAACAACTTACCGCAAACCAAGAGTACTTTCCTCGCAGAAAAGATTAGATACAATCGTTGGAGGGAGTACAGATTGGCTAAGTCAAAGGAAAAGATCCTTGCTAGGAAGGAGTTTGCTGATGAAGAAAGATGGATCTTAAACTGGTTGCAAACAAATTCCATCAGACAAGCATTGGACTCAGATTTCTTCCACGACAGAGTACATGAGTATATCAAACTCATTGTACAGAAGGAGTCAACAGCTCTGCGAGAGACAATGACAAATAAACCCAGAAGAGATGAAGACCTGCGTGAAAGAGCTGTAAAGATTGCCATTTCTGTAACTTTGGATAAATGGAATGAAAGATCAAGATACGGACAAGGGACATCAAGTGATCTGCCAACTCTACCAAGCTTACAACAAATTGTTTTTGGTTCAGAAATCAGCAATTACCAAGAAACTGATAGGATAGTGCCCAGCAAGCCAATTCTCTTTAGCTTGTAATAGGACTATTCTGTAATAAACAATCTTTGACTTTATGAATAATACGCACGTTTATTTATAACTGTATAGAATAAACAATGGCCATATTCATCTCTCGCGAATACATTTAAGCGATTGGATGAAATCCTTAGATCACATTCGACTATGGGACGATTCACTTCGGTATTGAGTGCAATCATGAAACAGTCTCTAAGGTCGTGATCTTAAAACACGTTCCAAGTCATAGATTCCGAACAAGACGGGGTATCGAAGGAATCGCCAAGACTTGTATGAATATGCATGATTCACATGGAGTGAATTTGTAGAGTTTCATGAACAAGACATTTGATGTCAGTGCATATGACTAGGTGGTTCGATAGGGGATCGAACGCATCGAACGACCCGAACAGAGAAACCCATTGTGGAAGCGCATGACGCATATCGGTGATGGGACGTTTCTCAAGACTTATAATAGTGTACGATTTAGTCCTTAGACTTGAGGTGCTAGGGCGAATTCGGTGCATAGGTATATGTACTTAGATTTAGGTACTGGTCACGTAGCCTGACCATAATGTGCCTAAGTTGGGTGTTTATAGTTGTGTACGCGAGTGGTTAGTACCAAGATGGAATCTACCGACTCATCATAATGGATGAGAGAATTTCCTATACGATTCTTAGATGATAGATCCAAGAAACCCGTGGCCACGGTCAGTGACGGATTTGGAAAGGGGTTTCCAAATTTAGCAGTCACACTGGATTATTATCCCGAATTAGAAAGTATAGCTATTGAGATAATTAGAGGTGCCGATCAATTCACACACCCTAGGTCTCAATCGGGAAATTAAGTCGATAGAAGGACCGTATGTACATGGCAGTTATAAGAGGTGAGGTTCACAAATATCAATTCACCTGATGTTGGGCTTCATGGGCTTGTGGCTAGACATCGACCATGAAGTGTGGGTACTCATGAATTAATAAGGGAGATTAATTCTGGAGTGGTCAATTAAAAGGGTTTAATTGATCGGAGCATTTAATTGCTCATAAATTAAATCACGAAGGGTTCGTGGGCCTGCTGCCAATTGATGGTGAACCTAGAGGGTCACACACAATACAATTGGACAGTGACAGTCAAAGAAGGAAATATTTGATTTAAGGGAGTTAAATCAATTAAATGAATTAAAGTGTTAATTCAAAGGGAAGGATAATTAATTAGATGGTCTAATTAATTAAATATTAATTAAAGTGTTAATTAATTGAGAGAAAATAATTAATTGGATTAATTGGGCTGATTTAATTAATGGTTAATTAAATTAAGTTGCAAGACATGGGCCTTTAATTAAAAAGCCCAGAAGAAGTCTTGCAAGACTAGGTGGGGGGCGATTTTATGGCTAAGGATAAGAAGGAGAGTTTGTGTTCATGTATGACAGGGAGGATCTAAGAAGATATATGATATATCTTATTTCCTTATGAGATAAGGAAGAGATCTTTAAGAGATATCTACAAAGAGAAGGTTTCTTCTCTTATAAATAGATATCTCCTCACAACTCTTCCACACACTTAACACTTGAAACAAAGAGCTGAAAATTAAACCCTAGCCGCCCCCTACACCCTAGCCGCCCCTAGCAGTGCCGCCGCCCCCTCTCTCTCTGTCCTCCATTGCTGGATCTAGATCTGTTCTTCCTCCATTGACAACCTTCTATCTCTAGTTCGTAGCCTGTGAATAGAAGGTGTTGCTACAATCCAATTGGTGTGGATACACTCTGGAGGTGAGACAATTGGATCACTTGTTGTGAATCAGCAATAGCCGGAGATTGCCGCCACCTTCCTGCAGTGAGGTAAATCGCATATCTCCTACTTTATTCTAATGTAGAATTGTTTGATTCAACCCTTTCGCATATATAAGGTGGAATATATATCTTGGGTCTGCTGGGGTGCCTCGGAAAAATTTTAAATTCCGCACTCTCGTTGTTTTGACAACCGGGGCATTCCCAACAGTGGTATCAGAGCCAATTCCATTACTATTATGCGAAAAGGCCTGAACATAAATAAATATATGGATATTTGTGATTGTTATGTTCTGTGTGATTATTCTTGCTTGTTATGATATGATCTTTGATTGGGTAAAATCGCATATTGAGATTTGTGGCAAATTTATAGTTTTTGAAACTTCAGGACTTTTATGCAAGTCGCGATCTTTGTGAAATAAAGGGCTGGAAATTTATTTTCTGTTTTCTGGAAATATTTGAAAAATCTGGACTGTTTTTGCAATTCTGGTCTGTACGTATTTTTGGGTCGTTTTGGTAATTTCCGAAAATTAAAGGACTGTTTTGTAATTTCCGAAAGTTCAGGGGTCTGTTTGTGAAACTGAAAATTTTCTGGATTCAAATTTTAATTTTCTGTCCTCTGGCCGATTTGTAAATTGGGGCTGTTTTGCAATTTTCAAATCTTTGGGGTTAAAAGTGCAATTTCCGTGAGTTGAGGGGCCGAACTGCAATTTTCAAAAGTTGAAAAATCCGAATCTGATTTTATGCGGAAAAATTGTTTTTGTTTACCCGAAAATTGATTTTATCATAATTAGTAGTGACTAAAGTAAGAATCATAGGATGTTATTTTTAAAAGGTGTTTTAAAAGTAAGAAAGAAATACGTAAAAAGTTGTTTGCTTGTTTCTTGCTCTACGTGAACTGTTTACGTGGTTTTCGATCGTGCCGAGCCTTGACCTTAGGGTAGATGTGATTGGTTTAATTTATTGTTGTTTTTATTGGGCCTGCGAGCCTTAAGTTTTTGGGCCACTTTGAGCCTTTGTAATAGATAGGGTTTTACTGTTTTAAATAGTTTAGGATGGAGGCCCATTACAAGCAAGGTGGGAGCCCAAGAAGGAATGAAGGCCATGTATGCATGGTTATTTTTGTAATAGCCTAGGTCCATTAAGAACCCTTTAGATTGACCAATTGGGCCAACATCATGGCTCGATGATGGCCCACATAGGAGGCTCCCGATCGAAAACATATTGTGGTAGTATGCATGCTAGGCTTGTATGTTTTAATTTATTTATCGATTTATTTATTTAGCTTGTATGTGATGCGCGCTAGAATCTAGATCGTAAATAAAAGATAAAGCATAACTTATGCGGTGAGATCTCGAGGAGAGTTACTTTGAACTTTCAAACCCGAAAACCCCCTCTCGAATTAAATATTAAGTCAAATTGGGTACATTTAAAATGAAGTTTTAAAGATCCAAGCCTTCCATCAATAGGAACTAGCATGAGTTGTCTACTTATTGACAGAGGTGATCCAGAGTCTGGCACCCGAGTCGAAGAAAGGGACAATACGCAAAATTCCTTGACTCCTGTTTTTAACTAAACTAGACAAGGGTGAGGACTCGTCGGGATGTGAATATCGACCGATAACCAGTTACGGGGATTTCACGACCGGGCCTGTTGCTCATCATGATTGATGGGCTAGACTTAACGATTAGTAACACTTATGATGTAGCAGTGCTAGATAAGTGAGAAAACCGAGGCAAAATAGCTTGAAGGTTGTGTAGTGACACAATTGGTAAAAGTATACCTACCTGGAGAATTAACTGTATGGCCACGAGTCGTGGGTACAATTAATGTCTGCTGGGACGTCAAGACCTACTAGGAAATAAGATTTCCCGAGCAATCAAAGGGGTGATTGTTTCGACAAAATAGTGGGAGAACTTTTTCGAAACCAAGACCAAAATTCGTTAATTATAAGTATTAGGCATAGATCAGTCAGCTAAACGTTGTCTTCTTTCCATTTGTAGATATTTATTGAACAATGTCTAAAAATCCATTATCTGTCATCCTCGACGCTAATAAACTAAATGGGTCAAACTTTGTCGACTGGCTGAGAAACTTTAGGATAGTCCTCGACTCCGAACGTCGGAGCTATGTACTCGACACGCCAATGCCTGCTGCACCCGCAGCACGAGCTACTGAGGAACAACGAACCGCCCATGCTAAAAGGGTTGATGATGATCTTCAGGTTCGCTGCCTCATGTTAGCTTCAATGTCAAATGAGCTGCAGAAACAGCATGCTGGTATACCGCTTGCTAGAGATATACTTCTCCACCTCCAACAGATGTTTGGAGAAAGGTCTCGTACCGAAAGGTTCGCAGCCACTAAGGAGTTGTTTAGTCTCAAGATGGCTGAGGGAAGCAGTGTCAAGGATCACTGTCTGCGTTTCATCAACCTGATTGAAAATTTGGGGAGATTGGAAGTAGAATTGCACGCTGATCTTAGCACTGATCTTCTCCTCCATACTCTGCCTCGCTCGTTCGACCAGTTCGTGTTGAACTTCAACATGGAAGAGAGAAATCTCGCTCTTCACGAACTGACCAATCTGTTGGTTATGGCAGAAGCCACTCTCAAGAAAGAGAAACCCGTGATGATTGCTCACCAATCGAAGGCTGCAAAGCCCAAGAAAGGTAAAAAGAAGAAGAAGGTGTTCTCTTCTAAATCAATCACCAAGGTTGTCGAGAAGAAGCGCAAAAGTCCAGAAGACGAATGCTTCCACTGCAAGAAAGCAGGGCACTGGAAAAGGAACTGCCCAGACTACCTGAAAACGGTAGCCAAAGGTATTTTCTTGGTTGAAGTTAATATTTCTATTAACTGTGCATCTTGGGTGTTAGACACCGCAGCGGGTTCTCATATCTGCAATGATTTGCAGGTGATGGGAGCAGTAAGAACGCTCAAGCCCGGGGATAGGATCCTGCGTTTTGGAAACGGAGCAAGAGTTGCTGCAGAGGCTATAGGAGACGTGGAGTTAGTGATAGGGAATTTTACTTTACTTTTAAAAGACTGTTTGTACGTACCAACGATTATTAAGAACATTATTTCTATTCCGTTATTAGATAATGATGGTTTTAATTTTTCCATTATGAATGGATCTATGAGCATAATTAAAAATGGTTTAATTTATGCTAGTGGTACTTTGATGGATGGTCTATATTCCCTTGAACCTACAAACTCCAACGTTTTGCACATACAATCAAGAAAAAGAAAATATGATAATCACACACCACAACTTTGGCACGCTAGACTTGGACATATCTCCAAGAGTAGGATCCAAAAGTTGGTTTCCTCTAAGGCTCTTGAAATACAGAACTTAGATGAACTTCCGACTTGCGAATCTTGTCTCAAAGGAAAGATGACCAAATCACCCTTCACCGGGAATCCTGAGCGAACCAAACAAACTTTGGATTTGATCCATACTGATGTTTGTGGACCACTGAGTGTCAGTGCAAGAGGAGGATACTCCTACTTCGTCACATTCACTGACGACTTCAGTCGTTATGGATATGTGTACTTGATGAAGTACAAATCCGAAACTTTTGAAAAGTTCAAGGAGTTTCGAATGGAAGTAGAGAATCAACTTGGACATAGTATTAAAGCAATTCGATCTGATCAAGGAGGAGAATACTTAAGTCAAGAATTCCTCGATTATCTAAAAGAGAATGGGATTCTCGCTCAGCGAACTCCCCCTAGGACGCCTCAACTCAATGGAGTGTCTGAAAGGAGGAATCGAACTTTGTTGGACATGGTTCGTTCCATGATGAGCTTCGCTGAACTTCCCTTTTCGTTTTGGGGCTTAGCCCTATTAACTGCTTCGAAGATACTGAACATAGTACCTTCAAAGTCAGTGCCAACAACACCACATCAAGAATGGTATGGTAAAGCACCCGTATATTCGTATCTACGAGTATGGGGATCTCCCGCCTATGTTAAGAACAAGAAAGGAGATAAGCTGGATAGTAGATCTAGTTTGTGCAAATTTGTGGGGTATCCAAAGGAATCCATTGGATACTTGTTCTACGATCCTAAAGAACGTAATACGTTCGTGTCTAGGAATGCCCACTTCTTAGAGGATGATTTCCTCACCAACAGAAATGGGACAATCGTAGAACTCGATGAAGTCCAAGAATCGGACCCATCCTCACAAACAGTGGGAGCTGATCCTAATTTTACTGAACCTACTAGTACACCTACACTTCGAAGGTCTGATCGAATTCGTAAAGAACCAGAGAGATTTGGTTTCATTCACGAAAACGATAAGTTGGATACTGATCCAAGGACTTATGAAGAAGCTATGTCTGACATAGAATCGGGTGCGTGGCTCGAAGCCATGCAATCCGAAATGGATTCCATGCATTCCAACAAGGTTTGGACCTTGGTCGATCCACCTGAGGGAACTATCCCTGTAGGATGCAAATGGATCTTCAAGCGTAAGCTTGGAATGAATGGAGAGGTAATAACCCATAAGGCTCGCCTAGTGGCGAAAGGTTATTCTCAAAGGCCTGGAATAGACTATGAGGAAACCTTTTCTCCAGTAGCGATGTCGAAATCCATTCGGATACTATTAGCCATAGCCGCGTGGTACGACTACGAAATATGGCAGATGGACGTAAAGACCGCCTTTCTCAATGGAGACATTGACAAGGAGATCTTTATGCAACAGCCCGAAGGCTTTGCGTCCAAAGGAAGCGAGCACAAGGTGTGCAAACTTCAAAGGTCAATTTATGGCCTCAAACAGGCGTCCCGAACCTGGAACATACGATTTGATGAGACAGTCAAAGCTTTTGGCTTCATCGAAAACGTATTTGAACCTTGTGTGTACAAGAAGAATAGTGGGAGTTCGGTCCAATTCATAGTTTTATATGTCGATGATATTCTGTTGATCGAGGACGATATCAGAATGTTAGCGCAGACAAAAGCGTGGTTATCCGCGCAGTTCTCCATGAAAGATTTAGGAGAGGCATCTTACGTATTGGGAATACGTATCTATAGGGATAGATCGAAGAAGATGTTGGGACTCTCCCAATCTCAGTATATCAACACGATATTGAAAAGATTCAATATGGAAGAATCCAAGAGAGGATTGCTTCCAATGAGACATGGAATCTCTCTTTCCAAGTCAATGTGCCCTACGACTGACGAAGAAAAGAAGAGAATGTCTCTCATACCTTATGCCTCTGCTATAGGGAGCATAATGTATGCAATGTTGTGTACTAGACCAGACGTAGCACACGCTCTTAGTGTAACGAGCCGCTATCAGTCGAATCCAGGCGAAGAGCACTGGACTGCCGTTAAAGCAATCCTTAAGTACTTGCGAAGGACTAAGGATATGTTCTTGGTCTACGGTGGTAGTGGAGAATTGAAACTTGAAGGATTCACTGATTCAAGTTTCCAGTCTGACGTGGATGATTACAAATCCAATTCTGGATACATATTCCGCCTCAATGGCGCAGCGGTGAGTTGGAAAAGTTCCAAGCAATCCACCACTGCCGACTCAACCACTGAAGCAGAATACATTGCAGCATCGGATGCAGCAAAAGAGAGTGTTTGGATGAGAAACTTCATCCAAGAGTTGGATGTAGTTCCTAGCATTGCGGAGCCTGTAGTAGTCTTCTGTGACAACAACGGGGCAATAGCTCAAGCGAAGGAGCCGAGATCACACCACCAATCTAAACACGTAATGAGGAAATACCATGTGATCAGGGAGATCATTGGTAGAGGAGACATACACGTGGATCGTGTCAACTCAGAAGACAACATAGCTGACCCACTAACGAAGCCACTTTCGCAAAAAGCATTCGAGGGACATCTTGTAAAGATGGGTCTTATAAATGTTTGTGAATGGCTTTAGGGCAAGTGGGAGATTGATAGGATAGTGCCCAGCAAGCCAATTCTCTTTAGCTTGTAATAGGACTATTCTGTAATAAACAATCTTTGACTTTATGAATAATACGCACGTTTATTTATAACTGTATAGAATAAACAATGGCCATATTCATCTCTCGCGAATACATTTAAGCGATTGGATGAAATCCTTAGATCACATTCGACTATGGGACGATTCACTTCGGTATTGAGTGCAATCATGAAACAGTCTCTAAGGTCGTGATCTTAAAACACGTTCCAAGTCATAGATTCCGAACGAGACGGGGTATCGAAGGAATCGCCAAGACTTGTATGAATATGCATGATTCACATGGAGTGAATTTGTAGAGTTTCATGAACAAGACATTTGATGTCAGTGCATATGACTAGGTGGTTCGATAGGGGATCGAACGCATCGAACGACCCGAACAGAGAAACCCATTGTGGAAGCGCATGACGCATATCGGTGATGGGACGTTTCTCAAGACTTATAATAGTGTACGATTTAGTCCTTAGACTTGAGGTGCTAGGGCGAATTCGGTGCATAGGTATATGTACTTAGATTTAGGTACTGGTCACGTAGCCTGACCATAATGTGCCTAAGTTGGGTGCTTATAGTTGTGTAAGCGAGTGGTTAGTACCAAGATGGAATCTACCGACTCATCATAATGGATGAGAGAATTTCCTATACGATTCTTAGATGATAGATCCAAGAAACCCGTGGCCACGGTCAGTGACGGATTTGGAAAGGGGTTTCCAAATTTAGCAGTCACACTGGATTATTATCCCGAATTAGAAAGTATAGCTATTGAGATAATTAGAGGTGCCGATCAATTCACACACCCTAGGTCTCAATCGGGAAATTAAGTCGATAGAAGGACCGTATGTACATGGCAGTTATAAGAGGTGAGGTTCACAAATATCAATTCACCTGATGTTGGGCTTCATGGGCTTGTGGCTAGACATCGACCATGAAGTGTGGGTACTCATGAATTAATAAGGGAGATTAATTCTGGAGTGGTCAATTAAAAGGGTTTAATTGATCGGAGCATTTAATTGCTCATAAATTAAATCACGAAGGGTTCGTGGGCCTGCTGCCAATTGATGGTGAACCTAGAGGGTCACACACAATACAATTGGACAGTGACAGTCAAAGAAGGAAATATTTGATTTAAGGGAGTTAAATCAATTAAATGAATTAAAGTGTTAATTCAAAGGGAAGGATAATTAATTAGATGGTCTAATTAATTAAATATTAATTAAAGTGTTAATTAATTGAGAGAAAATAATTAATTGGATTAATTGGGCTGATTTAATTAATGGTTAATTAAATTAAGTTGCAAGACATGGGCCTTTAATTAAAAAGCCCAGAAGAAGTCTTGCAAGACTAGGTGGGGGGCGATTTTATGGCTAAGGATAAGAAGGAGAGTTTGTGTTCATGTATGACAGGGAGGATCTAAGAAGATATATGATATATCTTATTTCCTTATGAGATAAGGAAGAGATCTTTAAGAGATATCTACAAAGAGAAGGTTTCTTCTCTTATAAATAGATATCTCCTCACAACTCTTCCACACACTTAACACTTGAAACAAAGAGCTGAAAATTAAACCCCTAGCCGCCCCCTACACCCTAGCCGCCCCTAGCAGTGCCGCCGCCCCCTCTCTCTCTGTCCTCCATTGCTGGATCTAGATCTGATTCTAGATCTGTTCTTCCTCCATTGACAACCTTCTATCTCTAGTTCGTAGCCTGTGAATAGAAGGTGTTGCTACAATCCAATTGGTGTGGATACACTCTGGAGGTGAGACAATTGGATCACTTGTTGTGAATCAGCAATAGCCGGAGATTGCCGCCACCTTCCTGCAGTGAGGTAAATCGCATATCTCCTACTTTATTCTAATGTAGAATTGTTTGATTCAACCCTTTCGCATATATAAGGTGGAATATATATCTTGGGTCTGCTGGGGTGCCTCGGAAAAATTTTAAATTCCGCACTCTCGTTGTTTTGACAACCGGGGCATTCCCAACAGAAACAGATCACTCTCATCAGACGACTTCAACTTTATTCCTGCAGATTTTATTTGTCATAAAACAGTCGTGTCTACTGATGGTGTTGATTTTATTCATATTACAGATGCTGGTGCTAACCTGAATCAAACTACCACAAAGGACTCATCTGAGGAACTGAACATTGCTGATATTCAAGTTCCACTAGATGATGTACTTAGAGAAAATGAGCCTTTAGCCGTTGAATGGAGAGCTGAAGTCACTCATGAAAATCAAGAAAGTGTTGTTCCTTCAAATTCTGATGACAATGTTCAATCAACCTTTCTGAATTCCATGCAGGCTCTGATTGAAAATGCTATGAAGGAAATGGAGGAATAGAATAAAGAGCTGCTAAGAAAATTTGGGGAGGCTGTCTCAACTCTTGGTCAAAGCACTGTTCAAAGTATTCCACAGCCTACTGACAACTCTGTGTTGTTGAAAGAAGGTTTAATTACCTTAACGAATCAATTTGGTGGTATGAAGGCTGATATTCAACAAATTAGTGAAACCATTCAAAAGAATGAGGCTGATTGGATAAAGGTTAACCAAGAATTCGTGGATGCTACAAAATTTGGAGAAGAAAAGACAACAAGTCTAATCCAAGGATTCTGTGAAAGTACAAATTAGATATGTGCAGAGGTTACAACTCTCCATCACAACCTGGACAATCTGAATGATCAAGTTGCGATACTGATGGCTAATCAGAAACAACAAGCACTACAACTTCACGCTATGGATCACAACATCAGGATGCTATGCAATGCAGTAAACATTACTCCTGTTCAAGCTGAGAAACTCGACACTGCTGATGATGACAAAAAAGGGGGAAGAGGGATCTGCTAACAAGGAAAATGCTACTGAAGAAGCTACTGAAGTAGTTCAAAGTTCTGAAGAGGTTACAACTAAGCATGCTGAAGATACTAAGGTTGCTGATGAGGCTGGGCAGACTACTAATGCTACTGATGATGTTGAAGATAAGGCTGAAGAAGAAGAACCCAAGGATGCGACAAATGAAGACAAACGGATTGCTACCTCTAAGGATTCTGCTGAAGAACAGCTTGATCCATTTCGGAAGGCTAAGAGAATAGATGAAATCAAAGCTAAATCGAGGTTGCTGCCAAGAAATTAGAACTATTCTCTAGTGGTGAAGACGATGAAGATGATAATGAAGAAGAAGAAGAAGAAATATAAGAATAGACTACTTTACTTCTCTTATCATTTCATTGTAAATTTATGTAACTTTTCATTTTTTTTGTAATCTGATGTAATTGTAATATGTTCTAAATTAATAAAAGATTACAGAAGTTTATCCAACTTAATTTATATCTCAAAAATTTTGTGTGAAGACTTAACTTTAGTTGGTTACAGGTACTTAGCTGAAGTTTTGTCATCATCAAAAAGGGGGAAATTGTTGGATGAAGATGAAGAAGTGAAGGGAGGTTTTGATGACTTCCAAAATTCATCAGCTAAGTAATGGAAGCTTAGCAACCTCTGGGAAATTCAATCTGAGAAGACAAGTAAAATCAGGAGGGTTGAATTTTGGTCCAGAAGACTACTGATCTGATGCTGAGTACGGAATTAGACTGGTGGATTTCAGCAGAGTCAAATCAGATGGGTTCGGTTTGAATCAGCAGAGTGTTCATCAGCAAAGTGAATTCAATCAGCAAAGTAGAAGTGATCAGAAAGTTCTTCCAACAGTAATAAATGTACTTGGCGTAACAAATGATGTAGGTATTAATGACAAATGATTGAAGAGAAACCTCGGATCAGCACGGTGCATTTAATGCGACTTGATAGAAAGTACAACAGAACTGTACAGTGAACAGTTGCAGAAGTCGTTCTGAAACAAGGACCAGTACTCGAGGAAGATCTGAAAATCTCTCTTACTTCAACGGGCAGAAATTCAAATTCGCGAGTATAAATAAATCTGCATTCAAGAGTTAGAGACAGACAACACGACTGAGAGAGAATTCAAGCAAGCAAAATTTTCTAAGTCTCAAAAACTCAAGTACAGATCACAATCAGCCGAGTCATCTGTTGACAAAGCCGAGTTGAAGAAACAAGCAAAAACAAAATCTGAGTGATTTCTGTAAACTTTGAATGTTGTACGAAGTGTATATCCATCTTTGTGAGTGATATAACTTCATAGTATAGGTTTTCTTTGTGATCTCCTATAGCGAACTTGTGACTTTATCATTTGTTGTAAAAGCGCAAGAAGAGCGTACTAGGTTACTTAGTGTTTCTAGTATAACCTAAATCTTCGTGATTTAGAAGAGTGGACTAAAAGACATTCTTGTCTATATAATCACTATAAAAATTCACTGTGTCTGATTAATTGCATTTTTACTTGCATAATCCAAAAGCATACAAACACTTTGATCAGACTAAAAGATTTTAAAGAGGAGTGTTTAAAACTGGGGACAAAATCTTTAAGTAAGAAAATAACTTGTTTGAAAAACACTTGACAAATCCACTGTATACAAGTTTCAAACTCTGATTTAAATTGAAACAGAAAAGTAAATCAGACGAGTGGTCAACTCTACTGTTTAAGCTAAGTGCACAATCAGCATAGTAGTCTCACCAGTTTCGATCAGTTTACTCTGCTGATAAGAAAAGTTAGAGAAATTTTAAAAAGGTACAGAGGTCTATTCTCCCTCCCCCTCTCTAGACCTCATCTGACCACTACGTGATCGGCTCCTAAATCAAAGTACATACTCACGTGTATCAAAGTCTCCCTAGCACCTCAAATCAAAAGAATAAATCGTGCACTGTTATAAGTCTTGAGTAACATCTCATCGCCGATATACGTCATGTGCTTCCACAATGGGTTTCTCTATTCGGGTCGTTCGATGCATTTGATCCCCTATCGAACCACCTACTCATATGCATTAGCATCAAATGTCTTGCTCATGAAATGCTACAAATTCACTCCACGTAAATCATGCATATTCGTACAAGTCTTAGAGATTCCTTCTATACCCCGTCTCGTTCGGAATCTATGACTTGGAACGTGTTTTAAGATCACGACTTTAGTGACTGTTTCATGATTGCACCCATACTTAAGTGCATCATCCCATAGTCAATTGTCATCTAAGGATTTAATCCAATCGTTTAAGTTATTCGCCAGAGATGAAGTTGGTCATTGTTTGGTTTACATACTATAAACAAACGAACGAATTAATTCATTTATACCAAAGAAGATTCATTACACGATAGTCCTATTACAAGCTAATTTTGTTGGCTTGCAGGGCACTATCCTTTCAATTATACATTACTCTAAGGTCAACAATGTTGACTTTAGTGAATTAATCGAGTCCTTTGTCGATTTTGATTACGATTAACTTAATTATACATTACTTCAAGGTTAACAATGTTAACTTTGGTCAATTAATCGAGTTATTTGTCGATTTGAATTATGATTAACCTAATTATACATTACCCTAAGGTCAACAATGTTGACTTTGGTGAATTAATCGAGTCATTTATCGATTTAGGTTACGATTATCCTAATTATACATTACCCTTAGGTCAACAATGTTGACTTTGGTCAATTAATCGAGTCATTTATTGATTTGGATTACATTATCCTAATTATACATTAACTCAAGGTCGCCAATATTGACTTTGGTCAATTAATCGAGTCATTTGTCGATTTGGATTACGATTAACCTAATTATAGATTATCCTAAGGTCAACTATGTTGACTTTGGTCAATTATTCGATTCATTTGTTGATTTGAATTACCATTATCCTAATTATACATTACCCTAAGGTCAACAATATTGACATTGGTGAATTAATCGAGTCATTTGTCGATTTGGATTATGATATCCTAATTATATATTACCCTAAGGTCAATAATGTTGACTTTGATCAATTAATGAGTCATTTGTCGATTTTGATTATGATTAACCTAATTATATATTATCCTAAGGTCAACGATATTGACTTTAATTAATCGAGTTATTTGTCGATTTGAATTACGTTTAGTTTAGTTATACATGGCTATAAGATTTGAATATAGAATATATTTCCTTATAATTTAAATGACCTTTTAATTTATTTGTACTTCAATAATATAGAAAATCAATTGACGTGTACTGTATATGCTCAAATGTTTATGATGTTTAGTTGACCAATTTTTTTCTTTTCAAAATCATATAATAATAAATCTCAATATATATATATATATATATATATATATATATATATATATTAAACAACACATCATTAAGAATATTTGATTTTTCATTCCTCATTAAGAATAAATTAAATATTTTTTTTAAAAATATCAAAATAAAAAAAAAATCTATTTTTTCAAATCTATAATTTATATAATGTATAATTTATTTAATATTTATTAAAATAATAATGTTATATATTATTAATAAATAATTATAATTTAAGAAAAGAAATAACTAAACCTTATCCACCCAACCCCAAATACCAGGCCGCGGTGGCCTAGGATGGACTGGCTGCCTGGGTTGCAGAACCCAAACCACCACGGTCTGGGTTGCAGAACCAAGGTCGTGGTGGCCTGGGTTTGTCCGTCCTAGGCCACCGCGGTCTAGGACAACGATCCCAGGCCACCGACGGTCTGGGATTTGGGGTTCGAGGTGGGTTACGGGATGGGGGTGGTGGGGTGGGTAGGGTTTATGGTATTAAGGTAATGTACATAAAATCACTAAAAATAATTACCAGCTAATGTGAACTTTGATTCAGGTTAAAAAATATATATAAATGAGTGGCTAAGAGGGCTGAACTATCAGTAGTTCTGATCAACCTGAACTATTCTTAGACACTCCCAATTGAGTAATTTATTACTTATGAAACTTACTTTGATCTTTTTCAATATGTATGAATATATAAATATATTATTTTACTTATATCAATATGCATAAATATATAAATTATTTTTATGTCAGTTCCATGTCGTATTGTATTCATCAAATATTTAAAACCTCGTGTCGTCGTGTCCATATATGTGCAACATAGCTATTGATTCACCCCTAATACTTAATTATGTCGTATTTTTTACTTTCACACTTCAGCTACATTTGAAACTCAAAAGAGAATAAAACTGAATATAAACAAAACACAAATTAAGCTATGCCATTTTATGCAAAACTGTTTTTTTTAAACTCCGTCTTGTTTTAATCAATTGTAATGGAAGACAAAATGAAACAATTAAAATAAAAATATTGATTTTTTAAACCACAACTCAAAATTTAAGATTCCTAGATTGTACAATAAATAATAAGTATGAATACAACAGTTTACATTTATGAGAGAAGGAACTTGAATCATTATTTGATATCTAGTGAAATTACAAAAACTTCCTCTAATGGTGTGTTGGTAATTTTAACGGGCAAAAGATTTTCTATTTCATTTTAGTGTCTTATTTTTGTGATATGTGATGAATTCACCATTCAAATGTATGCGTGCAAATGTCCATTTAAATTTTGAATTTGAACACATATAGATCTATATGTATGACACCAAAATGAAATAGAATATGCAACCCGATAATTAACCTATGAGAATGCTCTGTCACATTTTGGTGTTACATGTTTGTGTCACACTTATAAATATATCGACAAATGTAAATTTTTAACTTTTTTTTGTGGATTTGTAAATACACTTTAAATATGGATATATAATGTGACACAAATGTCCGACAAATCCTCCCCTTATTTGATGCATATGCCAACCCTACAAAATTAGTGCATTTCAATTATTTCAATAGGAAAGTACATTATTGCTTCAATAGTTTGGCCCCGGGAATCAATTGTCTGCTAATGCAGAAGTATCAGAAGAAATACTTTACGCTTTCTCATGTACTTGTATTTTTATTATGCATGCTACCCCAACTAATTAAAGAAATTGATGGGCGTGTTTGTTTGACTTTAAAAAAAAATATTTCAATGTTTTCTGAAAAGGTAATTAAAAAAGAAATTTTGTGTTAAAAAGAGACTTATAATATACTTCATTCGTCCCATTTATTTTGCTCTCTTTGCTATAGTACTTGGTCAAACTTTTAATTTTTTAAGTGACTTATCATATCAAATTATTCACATTTGTGGTGTATTAAATATTAAAATATATGGTGTCATATGATATTATTAACTTATTAGTGAAATATATTAATTAAATTATTTATTATAAATTTTATAAATTTAATCTAGTTGACCAGCTGATCTTACTAAGGGAACAAAATAAATGGGATGGAGGAAGTATAATAAATCCCAATTTACAAGGACAATCTTATCAAAAAAAAATCTATATTATTTCTGAGAAGAACCTAAACAAACTCTATTTGATTAACATAAAGTAATATATCTAGTATCTTAATTTATTTTACATAATTTGATTTTGACATAAAATAACTTATTTTTCACCTTACTTAGATCTCTAAATTGCACAATCTCTAAATACTTCTTACAATATTTTGAAAAATAACTTATTATTATTTTCATATTTAAAAATTCAAACAAACAAACTCTCTTTTCAAACATACAAAAACCAAGAGTGAGTATATTCTAAAAAAACTCAAACAAAGGGCCTATTTGGAAAGGTTTTTATTTAGAAAGTCATACTCAAACTCTTGAAATCTATAAAACTTTGATTTGACCCTTGCCACCTTTTTTTTTTCCCAAACTTTATAAAAAATATGAATTTGACACCTACCATATACTTTGTTCCCCAAATTCCAACATCCAAACTCAATCCAAGTGGGGTTTCAACTTTTTCAAATCTCCAAAACCCAACATCCAAAATCTAATAAAACGGGGTTTCAAAAGTTTCACCGAAATTACCCAAACCCTTTTTGAAACCTAGACCAAAGAAACCGAGCCAAAAACTTTTCAAATAGGCCTTACAGACCCGTAATTTATGGCATAAATATTTACCTGACAATGTTTACAATTTTTAAAAAAAAAATGAATTTGACACCTACCATATACTTTGTTCCCCAAATTCCAACATCCAAACTCAATCCAAGTGGGGTTTCAACTTTTTCAAATCCCCAAAACCCAACATCCAAAATCTAATAAAACGGGGTTTCAAAAGTTTCACCGAAATTACCCAAACCCTTTTTGAAACCTAGACCAAAGAAACCGAGCCAAAAACTTTTCAAATAGGCCTTACAGACCCGTAATTTATGGCATAAATATTTACCTGACAATGTTTACATTCTTGGATTGTTTGAGTTAAATAATAGTTTCAAATAAAAAGAAGAGAGCTTGCTATGCGAGTTAGTTTAAAAATTTTAATTTTCAAAATAAAATTATTTTTCACTAAATTATCACGCCATACAAAGTTAAAATGCAATGCCACTATTTATCAACACTAAAAATTTAAAAAACAAAATTAGTATAATTTCTGAATCCTTGTAAGAAAATCTTAAAAACCTAACCTTTGTAATATACTACTACTAAAAAAATATGGCAGGCGACATTTACATTGAATAAAAGAAAAACATCTGTCTAACAGCAGCAACAGAGATTCTCTATTCTCCCCAAAAAAAAAATGAAAAAACTTATTAGCTGTTCCAAAATTGTTTTGACGCACTGAATTTTACATGAAGAAAAATCTAACCAAAATTTTACCCAACAACGAGGATGATGGCAATATCAATATTATGGTACGTACTATTAAAAAACTTTTTTCATTTTCTGATTTTCTCACACACAGACACAGAGTACACAGTCATATTCACGTGTGCTCTGCAGTACGGCCGTTGAGCTTTTCACCCCGTTCCCCCGCCATATCTCTGCAACTACACCACCACCACCACCACCACCACCATCAAAAAATATTTACACCCAAACACCCTTTACTGCGTGAAAAGCTCTTACTTTAACGTATCATAATAATCACTTTTATTTTGTTTCTTCCTACCTCAATCCTCACCTACCCTGCCCACATATGTCATTTGCAGCTTTTTCACCATTACCCATCACTAATTAATCGATTTTTCTTCACTTAAACCATGGAAATAAGTTGGGTCATTGATTCATGAATTAATAATTATGCACACACACTGTTTGTGCAAATGTCTAAGTGAAATAATGTGTAGTTGTAATAGTGACAATTGGTTGCGATAGTTGTTGCGTGCCAGAAACTTTTGGGGCCTGGACCCCCTGTAATGTAATTACCCTGAGTAGTCAGAACCCTCAGTAATTATTTCCTCTGTCTTTTTTTTTCCTTCTTCAATTCTAACTTCACATACCTAACCGCATTTCCTCTCTTACCCCCTTTCTCTCTCTTTCTCTTTCTGTAGTGTCTATGTGTGTGTTCTTATGTGAATCAATAATTCTACAATATTTTTGTTCAATGCTTACAATTATGTGACTATTTAAGTAGATATAGAAATAGTGCAGGGTAAAAGGATCTTGGAGAAATGTCTGGTGTAATGGGTAAACCTTCATTGCCATCTCTGCCACCGCCAAGGCCAAAGTCGCCACCGGAATATCCCGATTTATACGGGAAGCGTCGAGAGTTGGCCAAGGTTCAGATGCTGGAAAGGGAAATAAGTTTTCTTGAGGTGATGATATAATATTACTCTGTTTTAGTTGTTTCCTTATTTAAGTACTAGTATAATTGAAATTTGAATAGTTGGATTTGGCCAATTCTTGGGAAATTTTAAGCTGTGTTTCTGTCGTGGATTTTAGTGAGAAATGTTGTTCATGCATTAAACGATATAATAATGTGCTTCGTTATTTGTTAAATTTCATTTTTCTTATCAATTTACTCACTGAATTCCAAGAACCAAGCCGCATTGGTGTTTCTTTGCGAATTTGTTGTAACTAACAATGTTTTGATTAATTATGTTTTAAACATTTGCTAATGCATGTTGATTAAGGAAATGTTATTCTGACGTTAGATGATCGAACTTTGTTATTTGTTTATTCTCTTTTTTTTTTTACTCACTGAATTTCAAGAACCGAGTGTAACCTTGGTGTTTATTTGATAATTTGTTGCAAATTAATAAATTTTTGATTAGTTTTGGTTTAAACATTTCCTAATGCATGTTGATTGATGATCTTCTTGTTTATTTTAAGTATGTTGTCTGGTAGGTGGGGAGGAGACTTGAATGAGACCTTACTTAGATAGCATATGATGACTCTGACTGTTTTCTATTTATAGAAAATCAATACACTTGATATTTTGATGAGTGTCTTGTCATATATTGCATTATGCAACTTCATTTAATGTTTGGCAATGTTTGGACCACTTCAATCAAACCAAAATGTGACATCTATGTTTTCTCTCTTTATACGCTTGAGGTAATTGTGAAATTCAATTTTCATAAAAGTTATTTTACATAAGTGATTGCATAGAATTTTTGTTGTAAGCAGGAAGAACTGAAATTTGTTGAAGTCCTTCAACCAGCATCAAGATCCTGTAAAGAGTATGATACTTTTCCGGAATGCATTACATTTGAATTTCAAATTTCCACCTAATAGATTTGAATCCGGGAAATTGCATATTTAGTACCATATAATAGGGCACTTTGCAACCTTGATACCACTTGATACGTAAATGCACATTTAGTACCACAATTTAAATATTGATTGCAATGTTCATACCAAGGTCAAATATTTTGACCGAAATGCACGGAATATATAGGAGGAAAAGTTGTAACGTTTGCCTCACGTTTTCACGTTAAGGACGAGATAACAACGCTTGCACGTGGCCTATTTCGTTCCTTTCAGTCCAATTATTTGATGGTAGTATGAACATTGCAACCAATATTTAAATTGTGATACTAAATGTGCATTTACGTATCCAGTAGTGCTCTATTGTATGGTGCCAAATTTGTGATTTTCCCAATTTGAATATAACACATACAGTCATGTCAAATTATGGTTTTCATTTCTCAAATTATGCCAATTATATCGATTTACCCGTTATTAACTTATTTCAGCTTGGCAGGGTTGTCGATTTTGTCACGAGAAATGCAGATCCTTTTATCCACACGTAAGAACAAGCACTGATTATATTTTCAATAAATCAGAATGCAGAATCCTACTAAGTTCTCATTTTTCATATATTTAATGGTTGATCCTTAAAAGCAGAACTAAGAAGATTCGAAGATCAAAACGCTTTTGGAAATGGCTCTGGTAATGAATTGTAAATTCTGTTATTTTAAGAGTTAATGGCAATTTACCCCCTGTGATATACATAATATTCAATTTACTCCCTTGTGATTTGTAAAAGAGCACTTTACCACCTATAATTTTATGATTTTTTTCACACCGCCTCCCTGACATTTTCAACTTAAAAATATAATTTGACAATATACTATACTTCCACTCAGGCAACTTATAAATGTGGCACTTCAACCCCTGTGTTATTATATAACTGTGGCATTTTACCCCTGTATTAAGATATACGTGGCATTTTAACCCCATGTGTTTTGATAAGTGTGACACTAACCCTCTTGTGTTATGATAAATGTCTTGTGTTATGATAAATGTGACACTTTACCCCACTTAAGAGTAATTTTTTTCTTTTCACACAACACTTTTCATATTCATTCTCAATTTCGAAGAGTGTGTTACGCTCTCCTTCCGACGGAAAATTGCTCCATTAAGGGTATTTACTGAATATTTCCCATTTTCATGAATTTCCTAAAAACTAAGACGAGTTTCCTTTTTCGTGCAGTGGAGTATCATGTTTCAACATTTCATCGATTTTCTGCTGTTGCTCGTGTCGTCTGAAGGAGACAAAATGCTGCGAGTGCAGTATATGTAACTGCAGCAACCCATGTGGTAACTGTCGTATGCCTAAATGCCGATGTTCTTCCTACTGGAGTAGCCAATGCTTTAGCATGTCTACATGTAGCTGGAATTGTTGTATCCCTAAGTGTCCTTCATGCTTAAATTGTTGTAGCTTAAGAAGTTGTACATGTTATCCTAAGTGTCCTAAGGTAAATATATGTTCGTGTTGTAACAAAAACTGCTGTTGTTACTCTTGCTACTTTTGTTGTTAGAAGAAACTTGCTTGTGTAGTTACAAATGTTGCCTTCAACCTTCTTGAATCTCTCTATTTTAAAATGTCATTTTGTTTGCAAGATATTGACAATAACGGTTACCTAGGGTGTTTATGTGATATTGGCTTATTCTACTTTAACATCTTCATTTTTAGAATACATTTATCGATAATGATTATATCATCATTTCAATAATTGTTCAAGTACAAAAAATTATAAATAATAAATCACAATCAAACACTATTATTAAACTAAAGAAAAATCCACATTAGTGGGAGTTGAACTCAAAACCTCTTGTTTTAAATAACATAAAAGCTAGTCGGCATGGTATTAGATTTCAGGTACACTTATATGAATTTATATGACTTCGAGCTCTCTAACTTTTGAAAAGAAATTCTCCCAAGTCTTATATCATGAAACGTCCTCCATTGTGAGAAAGTTCCACAAGCCTCTCTAACTTTTGAAAAGAAATTCTCCCAAGTCTTATATCATGAAACGTCCTCCAATTGTGAGAAAGTTCCACAAGCCTCGGTTAAAACAATATACGAGCTAAATGCCAAAAAAGCCCCATGTGTTTTATTTAATTAGCAAAAATCTCGCTATATATTTTTATTAGCAAAAACTCTCCGTGTTCTTTTTATTATTAGCAAAATATCTCACTCAATTTTTTAAGTAACCTGGGGTTATTGTCATTTTTTAGTTCTTTTTGCACTTTTTGTGAAAGGGTATTATTATCATTTTTTTCTACAAATATTTACTACAGCTTAGGAGGGGGGATTTGGTTAATAGAAAAATATACATGGCGGTTTTGCTAATTAGGCAAAATATAGGGGATAGTTTTGCATTTCACTCCACTTTATACATTACCATTCTGCAATTTTGTGTTTTTGGGCCGGAATAAAGTTACTTCCCATTAAAAAGAAAAAAAAACAGATAGGCCAACAACTCTGGCATGGAATGCCGAGTATTCACTACATTCAACATCACTAATACACTAAGATCAACCAACCTTGGGAAAAACATATGTTAATAAACACTTGTATTTGCAAATGAAGTCTATTCAGGTCCCTTACTGTAATAACTGAAGCCCAGAAGGTCAATACAATCTTCATAAGCGCGTCCATGAGAAGGCAACCGGACTCTTCACTTGATATTGCGCATTAGTCCAAGAAATCGAGCCAAATGCATTCCTCAACGGACTCACACCTTTCTGAGATACAAACGTAACTGTATAACTCAACTTATCCCCAACATTTCTAAAGACAAGTTTGGATGGCTTCACACTCATCACAACATTACGCGGTGCTTCGACCGAAACTTGGTAAACGGACCCTGCAACACCCACATTAGTCAATTCTCGAGTGTACCTCACAACCCTTGACTTCCCAAACAAAACGGAGAACGAGGGATAGTTAAGCTGGCCAGGATCACGGAATTTCTTAGCACAAGTGATGTTTGGTCTCTTAGCAATGGTTTGTATCATCTCAATGGTGTAATCCAAAGAGCAAAGGAATGAAATGTAATCTTCGGGTGTGGCATCGTATACGAGCCCTGGAGTGAGCGCCTTGTGGGGGTCCACGTGGCCTGCCCCGTGAGCGAATGGCGTGGAGAGTGAGTAATCAGCTGCATCACGGAGAGAGGAGTTGGTGTTATCGACTGTGTAGGATGTGGTCATTAGTGCTGATTTTATGGCACTTGGGCTCCATTCTGGATGTGCGGCCTTAAGCAAAGCTGCTAGTCCACTTATGTGTGGGCAGGACATGGATGTACCTAGACATTTCATCAAACAATTGAGAGTCAATAAAGTAATAACAATGGCAATGACCAAACTTTAAGAGAAAAAAAGTATGGAATTTGAGTGCCCTTTATCAGAAAATGACCAACATAAAAGCACGTTGCATTAAAAAAGTATGGACTTTGAGTACTTTACAGCTCATGTTGCTCTATAATTCAGATCTTCTTTCTTTTTGTAGATCCCTATTCCATTAATCAAGGGGAGATTGTTTGTATCTAAGACTTGATCATGAAGTGGGAACCCATCCCAGCATTTAATGGTGATTTAGACTCATACCTCTGAGTTTTATCATAATTACCAAAAAAACCTATGATTTCAAAAATTGCAAACACCCCCTCTTGAGGTTTTTTGTAAACATTTTCACAAATTGTAGGGGATATTTTTCTAAGGATTGTTGAATTGTAAGGGATATTTTGATACATAATCTAAACCAAAGGGGGTATCTTTGTAATTTATGAAACTTTAGAGGTTTCTTATAAAACAACTAAACCTCAGGGATCCGATCATAAATCACCCATAATTTAATTCAAACCAAAATCATGATAATTTTGGATCTATATACATTATACACTACACAATCGCACTAGTATCTATTCAATTAGTTAAAAAAAAATTAGTGGCATCACATTAAATAAACTAAAGGCCCCACAACCTTTTCCGACATAGAGAAAGGTCCTGCACATAGTAATCTTTGGGAGAAAATAATTGAACACAATTTTGTAAAGTGAACAATGTTCACCAGCTTTGCCTTCATCTTTAAAAGATGAAATAACTACTTGCACCTTATAAATTAAATGAGCCTCCATAAATTACCAAAAACATAAATTTGAAGCTACCACGATTCCTCACCCATGTACATCGTGAGCTTAACCCGACAAAACATTAAATAAGCACAACAAGCATTGAGATGATATATAGTACCAAAACAATAAATGATAAATATGAATAAAATATAATGATTTATAGCCGTTATTAAAAGATATTCAACTCACCAGACATGATGTTGAACTGAGTCTTCCTTTTATCCTTAGCAAGACCAGTGGGCCCCACAGCCTGTGACCAAGCTGCCAAAATATTCACACCCGGCCCAATCACATCCGGTTTCAATATCTCCGGAGTCACCATATTCGGTCCCCTCGAACTAAACGCCGCCACCACAGGCGACGGCTTAACATTCACCACCGTCCCACCAAAGCTCAGCACCGCCGTTGCCCTCTTCTCCGTCTTTAAATACTCTCTTATCACGTCCCCTACTTTCCTCCCCACCGCCACAGCCGGCAACAAATGACTATCCGCCACCAACTCCTCACCACTCTCCTCCGTGTTCGCAAGTATCATACCCACCCCACCCGCATCTCTAACAACCGCACCCTTTTCGACCCTCGCATTAACACCTCTATCACATAACACAACCTTTCCACGCACGATTTTCGGGTCGAGTGAACCCGGCATACACAAATTGCTAGAGCTATTACTCCCCTTGTTATAAACCAATTCCACCATTTTCTTCCCCATTCCTTTCCCACTGTATAAAGACATCCCAGTAAATTTCTTTCCGTTTCCTAAAGTAGCAAAAGCAGGGAAATCCCTATCAATTGTTCCAGCACCAACAGTCAAGATCCACGGCGCTACATTAGCTAAAGAAGCTTTAGCAGGACCACTATTCCCCGCCGAACACGAAACCACAATCCCCTTCTCCATAGCCGCAAAAGCACCAACAGCAATAGTATCACGAGAGTAAGGCGCAGATCCACCGCCTAAGGACATAGACAACACATCAACCCCATCGAGAATCGCACGATCGATTGCAGCTAGTATATCCGACCCGAGACAACCCGATTTCCAACACACCTTGTAAGCTGCAATTCTAGCGTGTGTCGCCATTCCTCGAGCATTTCCTTTCGCGTAGCCTAATAAACTCGCATTTCTTACCAGGTTTCCTGCGGCGGTGCTCGCCGTGTGGGTCCCATGGCCATCGTTATCGCGTGGAGACTGGAGTTCATTTTCTCCTTCCCCGGAAACAGCCATAGCGTAACCTCTGGAGAAAAATCTCGCTCCAATCAACTTCTTATTACAATGATTCTTAGGATCGAAATCAGCAGCAGCCTGACATTCACCACGCCACCTTGACGGAACATTAGGCATGTTCACATCATTAAACGACATCGATTCAGGCCAGATTCCAGTATCCAGAACCCCTATTATAACGTCCTGTGAAGCCTGATTGAGTTCCTGAATACTATGCCCTGTCCACGGGCCGAGCTCCGTATCAAGCCCTAGAAACTCGGGAGTGCGAGTGGTGTGGAGAGTGTAAACTGTGTCTTCGTAAACTCCTAAAACGGCGTCGGATTGGCGGAGAGATTCGACCTCGGAAGGAGAGAGTGCGGCGGCGAAGCCGGGGTAAGCGGCGTCGTAGGTGTAGAGGATAGAGTCGGAGGAGGCGGAAGTTAGGGTTTGGAAGTGATCGGAGTACCACTCGGATTGGGTGGCGTAGGATGTGGGTTTCTGGTGGTGCTTCATTTGGACAATGTAAGTTTTTTTGGCGGAGATTAGTGGAAGTAGAAGAAGGAAGATAATATTGCAGAAGCAAATCAAAGATCTTAACGCCATTGGAGTTGTAGAATGACTGAAGAAATCTACTGTGTGTGTTTGTGTGTGAAAAAAATGGGGAGTGTGTGCACAGTCTGGGTGAGACTGTCAGAGGATGGAAGAGGAAGGAATGGTAGTATGGGGGTTATAAACGAGAAGGGAAATATAATAAGGCTTGAATTTCGAGTTTGTTACGAGAATGCCATTGCCAACACATGGGGTAGGGGGTAGGAGGTGGTTGTTTTAGTTTTCGTGCGCAACTGACCGATGGTGGGAGCGGATTCTTTTTTTTTTTTTTTTTTTTTTTTTTTTTTTGTAATTTAGACAGTAACAAAGTGGGTAAAATTTGAAAAATAGTCCGTTGGAATCACTTCAAAATAGTCCTGGGACTAAATTAAATACATTTAAACATTTAAGTTTCACCAAATTTCAATATTAGTCATATACATAACAAATTTTTTCCTCGAAATTTCAGTTAATATCATTTTCGTCCTACAATTATAAATATTATCTTGTTACCGGAGAAGAAGTTTGTAATTTGCACGACAAAAATTGAAACTTATTAAAAGTTCGAGGACGAAATTTATAATTGCATGACGATAAATGAAACTTATTGAAATTTAAAGGACGACATAAATTGGATAAGTGTGTTCATATAGTTATAGGACTATTATTGAAAAAATTCCAAAGTTGCAGGTATTATTTAATCATCTAAGTTTCACTAAAATTCAATTTTAGTCATATGCATAGCAAATTTTGTCCTCGAAATTATGCATAGCAAATTTTGTCCTCGAAATTTCAAGTAGTTTCATTTTCGTCCTAAATTACAAATTTGATCCTGTTACCGGAGAAGAAGTTTGTAATTTCATGACAAAAATTGAAACTTACTGAAAGTTAGAGGACGAAATTTATAATTACATGACGATAACTGAAACTTATTGAAATTTAAAGGACGACATAAATTGGATGAAATTTAAAGAACTAAGTGTGTGTTTATAATAGTTATAGGACTATTATTGAAAAACTTCCAAAGTTGCAGGACTACTTCTAAAATTTTGCCATACAAACTTTGGGATTCTTTCAAAAATAGTCTTGTAAACATACCAAATACACATTTAGTCCTCTAACTTTCACTCAATTTCAATTTTAGTCTTATGCATAACAAATTTCGTCCCCTAACATTTAATGAGTTTCAATTATCGTCGTATAGTTACAAATTTTGACCTCCAATTTTTAATATGTTTCAAATTTTGTTCTTCGGTTACAAAAAAATTCTCCGGTAATAAAATCAAATTTGTAATTGCAGGACGGAAATTGAAACCTATTGAAAGTTAGATGACGATAATTGGTATGCATAGGACTATAATTGAAATTAGTGAAAGTTAAAAAATTAAATTTATTATGCATAATACTAAATTTGAAATAGGGTAAAACCTAAACAAAAGTTAGAAGACTATTTTTGAAAAACTTCCAGAGTTACAAGGCCATTTTTCAAAATTTGCCATAACAAAATCTTAAAAAACAAATTCTATGAAGTAGTTGTTCTAAAAGAAATTTCACTTTTCAAAATATTCAGCTTCGGTAGGTTTTTTGACATTTTGCACTCTGAAAATATGGAGTTTTTGGCATTTTTAAAAGTACTAGTATTTATAGAGTTCCACGTGTCTCTATAATAGAGCCCTAAGGCCGAAGGCCTGGTGCAGCCTAGGACTTGATCTGGCAGTTGTGATCGAACGTGTAGATCGATAATGTTTCTTCTAACGTTTTCGGATCTGAAATGATTGTCTTGATCTTGATCGATGAAGACCCCTAAGTGATCGGGATCGATCTTGAGCAGAGGGGATGATTCTGATCTTGAGTTGTACGGAGTATCCCTCATTAGTACCCCCCACTTCTCAAGCGTAAGTGCAGTTGTAGCTCGGAGAAGTAAAAATAAGCCTTTGAATTGCTTCCTATTGTATATCGGACATGCCTCGTTAAAAACCTTGCTCGAAAAAATCCATTAGGATAAAAATCGACTAAGAGAAAAAGAGTACATATCCGTTGATATATACAAATTGTTAAAGTAAATAATGTATCTGCTAGTAGCTTCTTAACGTTCCATAACTTCTTCAAGGGCTTGAGTTACAATTTTTCTAGGACGAAAAATGAATCGTCGCCATTACTTCCAAATAAGCTAGATTGGCGCGTATTTAATGAGCATATCAGTTTATTTGTGATCAATCGAGACAAAACTGAAGGATGTCGACCCCAGGTTTAATCCATATCTTGTTGACCGGGGATAATGAAAGCAATCTGGGCCCAAACCCTAAGATTGAATTTTTTACCAACTTAATTGTTTTATTCCTTTATGGATCGTAGATCATAGATCGAGCTTTACCGATCGACGTTTTATGCTCAAAAGATTGGATTTTTTACCAACTTAATGGTTTTATTCGTTTATGGATCTTAGATCATAGATCAGAGATCATAGATCAGAGATCGTAGATCACAGATCGAGCTTTACCGATCGACGATTTATGCTCATAAGATTGAAATTTTCCCAAACTTAATGGCTTATGGATCGTAGATCACATGTCGAGCTTTACCGATCGACTGTTTATGCTCAATATTTACTTGTGGGAGTTTTACCAAATTAATGGTTTTGTTCATCTTCTTCGATCAAGGAGTTATACCAAAAATAATTTTACTCATTATTTTTCGATCAAGAGTTCATACCAAATTCACGGTTTTACTCATTATTTTTCGATCAAGAGTTTTTACCAAGTTAATGGTTTTGCTCATCTTTTTCGATCAAGAGTTTATACCAAATTAATGGTTTTACTCAATTTTTTTTATCAAGAAGTTTATACCAAAAATGATTTTACTCCTTTTTTTCGATCAATAGTTTATACCAAATTAATGGTTTTACTCATCTTTTTCGATCAAGGAGTTTATACCAAAAATGGTTTTACTCATTATTTTTCGATCAAGAGTTTTATACTAAATTAATGGTTTAATCATCTTTTTCGATCAAGGAGTTTATACCAAAACGGGTTTTACTCATTATTTTTTTATCAGAGTTTATACAAAATTAATAATTTTACTCGTCTTTTTCGATCAAGGAGTCTATACCAAAAGGGTTTTACTCATTATTTCTGATCAAGGAGTTTATACCAAAAATGGTTTTACTCACTTTTTCGATCAAGAGTTATATCAACAAATTTTACTCTTATTAATTTCGAGCATAAAGTCATATCAATAGATTTTACTCTTTAAGTCTCTCCATAAATTTCGATCACAGAATTATATCAACATATTTTACTCTTGTAAATTTCGAGCATAGAGTTATATCAATAGATTTTACTCTTTAACTTTCTTCAGAAATTTCGATCACATAGTTATATCAACATATTTTACTCTTGTAAATTTTGAGCATAGAGTTATATCAATAGATTTTACTCTTTAATATCAACAAATTTTACTCTTGTAAATTTTGATCACAAAGTTATATCAACATATTTTTGTAAATTTCGAACATAGAGTTATATCAATATATTTTACTCTTTAAATCTTTTCAGAAATTTCGATCACAGAGTTATATCAACAAATTTTACTCTTGTAAATTTCGATCCTCAGGACGAACAAAAGTTCTTGCCTGGTCATAGGATATATAGTCTTTCCCTTTTGGCTCAATTAAGCCCTGACTTCTTTATTCGGAGATTGCTGCTCGGGGATCAACTCGTGCAAAATGGGCAGAAGGTTGACCCTTCTCGAGTATCTTGGGGCTTCTGGTATTATTTGAGTTAGGCATATTTCGATCTAGCAATCCACCAGGCCCCACGGTGGGCACCAACTGATTTGATCGTAATTCGTTAGAACACGGAAAACAGTAAATATGAACCAATAAGATCAAGTAAATGGGGTGAATACTGATTTATTAGTAATATCGATCTTGAACTTTACAAAAGAGGGTATTTTTCAAAACTATAGGATCCCGTATACAAGTAAGTAATACAAGAAGAGCCTATCGATCTAGCTAGTCTGAGCAGTAGTGTGTGGAAAAGCCTCTCCAAAAATCCCCTACATCATTAAAAATACTATTGTTTATAGAGTTCCATGTGTCTCCATGATTGAGCCCTATATCCCAAGGCCCAAGGCCTAGTGCGGCCCAGGACTTGATCTGGCAGTTGTGATCGGACGTGTAGATCAATAATATTTCTTCTGACCTTTCCGAATCTGAAATGGTTGTCCTGATATTGATCGATGAAGGCGTCTAAGTGATCGGGATCAATCTTGATCATATAAGATCGATCTTGAGCAGAGGGGATGATTCCGATCTGGAGCTATACGAAATATCCCTCATCAAATACACAAAATGCGTTGGTCCCAAGTGGTCAGATGAGGTCTAGAGGGGGAGGGGGTGGTGAATAGACCTCTGTACCTTTTTTTTAAAATTTCTCTAACTTTTCTTATCAGTAGAGTAAGCTGATCGAAACTGGTGAGACTACTATGCTGATTGTGCACTTAGCTTAAACAACAAAGTTGACCACTCGTCTAATTTACTTATATGTTTCAATTTAAATCATTGTTTGAAACTTGTATGCAACGGATTTGTCAAGTGTTTTTCAAACAAGTTATTTTCTTACTTAAAGATTTTGTCCCCAGTTTTAAAAACTCCTTTTTAAAATCTTTTAGTCTGATCAAGGTGTTTGTATGCTTTTGAAGTATGCAAGTAATCAAACACAGTGAATTTTTATAGTGGTTATATAGACAAGAATGTCTTTCCATTCTTCTAAATCACGAAGATTTAGGTTATACTTGAAACACTAAGTAACATAGTACACTCTTCTTGTGTTTTTACAACAAATGATAAAGACACAAGTTCGCTATAGGAGAACACAAAGAAAACCTATACTATGAAGTTATTTGACGCACAAAGACGAAATATACACTTCGCACAACACTCAAAATTTACAGAAATCACTTTGATTTTTGTTTATGCTTCTTCAACTCGACTTTGTCAACAGATGACTTGGCTGATGGTGATCTGTACTTGAGTTTTTGAGACTTAGAAGATTTTGTTTGCTTGAATTTTCTCTCAGTTGTGTTGTGTTGTTCTCTAACTCTTGAATGCAGATCTATTTATACTCGCGAATTTGAATTTCTGCCTGTTGAAGTAAGACAGATTTTCAGATCTTCCTCGAGTACTAGTCCTTGTTTCAGAACGGCTTCTGCAACTGTTCACTGTACAATTCTGCTGTACTTTCTGTCAAGTTGCATTTAATGCACCATGCTGATCCGAGGTTTCTCTTCAATCATTTGTCTTTAATACCCTTCTCTTACAGCATTTATTACGCCAAGTGCATTTATTACCGTTGGAAGAACTTTCTGATCACTTCTACTCTGCTGATGAACACTCTGCTGATTCAAACCGAACTCATCTGATTTGACTCTGCTGAAATCCACCAGTCTGATTCCGTACTCAGCATCAGATCAGTAGTCTTCTGGACCAAAATCCAACCTTTCTGATTTTATTTGTCTTCTCAGATTGAATTTCCCAGAGGTTGCTAAGCTTCCATTACTTAGCTGATGACTTTTGGAAATCATCAAAACTTCCCTTCACTTCTTCATCTTCATCCAACAATTTCCCACTTTTTGATGATGACAAAACTTCAACTAAGTACCTATAACTAAACTAAAGTTAAGCCTTCACACAAAATTTCTGAGATGAAATTAAGTTGGAATTTGTAATCTTTTATTAATTCAAAACATATTACAATTACATCAGATTACAAAAAGATGAAAAGTTACATAATTTTACAATGAAATGATAAGATAAGTAAAGTAGTCTATTCTTCTGTTTCTTCTTCTTCTTCTTCTTCTTCTTCTTCTTCTTCTTCTTCTTCTTCATCTTCATTATCTTCACCACTAGAGAATAGTTCTAATTTCTTGGCGACAGCCTCGATTTTAGCTTTGTTTTCATCTATTCTCTTAGCCTTCCGAAATGGATCAAGTTGTTCTTCAGCAGAATCCTTAGAGGCAGTAATCCGTTTGTCTTCCTTAGCCGCATCCTTGGGTTCTTCTTCTTCAGCCTTATCTTCAACATCATCAGTGGCATTAGTACGGGTTAATTATTAATATTTTAGCATTTTTATAGTGCATTTAATTAATGTCCATATTTTTCCTCATTAACCATAATTTTTATTCATTATCCTTATACTATAATTTTTTTTAAATTGTGAAAAAAAAAGTAAAATTATTAATATTACATGTTAAATATGAATAATTATGAATATTTTTTGCACTTTCATAATGGTCTTTTTATTTATCTTCAAGTTTATTTTTTCTTATGATTTTCAATAATTTATTCACTTTCCCTTGTACATCAATTTTAAAAACTTTATGAAAAAAGTTTGAAATGAATATCCACACATTAATAAAATAATTTAAAGTTTCACTAATTTTTTTAATATTTACACCCAAAAACAAACCATATCATTGCATTGAAATCCTTCACATGCACCAAACATAACAAGGGTATAATTGTCAATGAAAATAGATATAGTAATCTCAAGGGTAAAATGAGATTTTCAATAAAATTTGGGTGATAACATCAGCGAAAACTGACGGTGGACCTATGGATGTAAGATTTTGTAAACGTCAGGGGAGGTCTCTGTGATTCTTCGAGGGGATTGGATGAGACATACACTAAACCACAGGGGAGGTCCTTGTAATTAACCCTTATTTTTAGAGAAAAATACTATAAAAACCACAATATCAAAATTTAATCAATACTTTTATAATGGAAACACGAAAAATAAATTTTTTGTCTATTGTAGGAATATCACAATTAATGCAAATGAGTGTCTATTTTAGAAAAAAAAAATGTACTAATATTTACCAAAAAAAAAAAACCTATGATTTACTTATGTGATTGAACTCAAAATAAAAACATCTTTTTTTTTTTTTTTTTTTTTTTCATTTTTCATTTTCTATTTACCATTTTTATGGTTGTACAGGAAAAATAACCATTTTATCTCTCCACCGACGACAGTCATGGGCTTTTTTCAAAGGTAAACACATTAGGATGCAAAATGTCAGAAGATATATTTCTAGGTTGCAAAATATTAGAAAATATATTTCTAGGATGCAAAGTGTCAAAGTTTTTAAATCAGAGGGTGGAATATGGCAACATTTTATATTTTCAGGGTACAAAATGCCAATATTCTATAATTTAGGGTGCAAATTGTCAAATTCTATATTTTTAGGTGCAAAGTGCCAACAAAAATTCTAAAATGACTATTATACCGTTCCACCAACAGACTTTCTCAAAACACACACTAGAGTGCAAAGTGCCAAATGAATTGTCATTTCAGGGTGCAAAGTGCCAAAACTTTAAAGTCGATGTACAAAGTGCCAAAACTCTATATTTCGAGGGTGTAAAATGTCAAAAGTCCCAATTCAAGTCCTAAATTCACCAGAACTAAAATTAGTGTCCTTAAAACTGTTACGCAAACAAACAAATTGGGGGATTTGTCCCTTTGACTGCCACGCGGTGATAGTCCATCACGTCACATTGTCAAATTAGCTAAAATTGAAGAAAAAATAACACCTTATTTACTCCATTTCTTTTCCTACCTACTAATTATTAGCAAAAAAATGTTATGATGTTTCAATATGTTGCTTGGTTTATAATTTTAAGGGCACTAATTTTACTTCGAGTGGATTTAGGACTAAAATTATGGGTAAGATGACTAAAATTTTGACACCGTAAAACATAATTGATGTAAATTGCTCGTCGAAACTAAAAGTGTCCCATTTACACGTCCCTGCCAAAGTTAAAGAATTATTATTGCTTTTTTGCCTACTTTTGTTGAAGGCAGGCGCCCTTTTTTTTTTTTTAATTGAAGTTTTTTGGGGCCAACTTTACTAGGACATCATGTTATTTAGCTCTATTTTCATATTATTATTTTTTCTTTCTGTTTTGAGGCATGAATAGATAAATTACAATCTGTATTTGAGTATTTATATTGAGATCGATATTTGAACATTTTATGACGATTAAGTGATGATCCTAATGTAATATAATAAGTTCAATCTAATCCTACTCAATAAGTTCAAAGCTTTATAAATAAAATTAGTTGGAAAGTATTCTAATGTAACTGGATCCAACTCTTTTACTGCATCGTGGTTTCGAGTCATCAAACTAGTTTAATAGATTCTTGAGCTTTTATAAAATCCAATTAAACCTTAATATGAAGTATATTCAAATTATATGTACATAGAATAATGAGTAATTAAATTCGGGTCTATTAAAATATATTCCAATAAGTATTTTACTACAAAAATGGATACACTGTGAGTAATGATTTCCAGCTTGTAGTTGTACCATCATTATTGTGCAAACTTCATCATAATGTTACCACTCAAAAAGTTAGTTAAATTGGACCAAATTGAATTCAGACTACTTATGATTTTCTACCAAACTTTAACCATCTTTAGTACCTTTTCAAGTCCATCTAATTTCAATATTATCATTAAAAAGGAATAGAAAATCAATCCAATTCCATGTGAATGATTCTTAATATGATCCCCCACCCATTGCAAGGTTGAGAGGTTTCATGATTGCGACTTTTTTGGTTCTAATTACAGTTGTACAGAATTGTGAAACCTTAGTGTGATTCATACTAATAAATTTGTTATTTATGACTTTTAGTTTACTGGGAAAGTACACGTACGTTGTACGTGTCTAGTTAATTTCATGGGTATTTTTTGTAAATTAGAGTGAAATTAATTTTATTATGTCATAAAATAGAGCAAATTAACCCGTTTCACCTATTTTAATTTATTAGTTTAATTCATTTTTCACCGATTTAACATGTTTTTAACCGATTTGATTTATTTTTACCAGTTAATTTTTTTTTTACCGTTTTACCCATTTTTATCAGTCATAACTTATTTTCACCCTTTTTTCGATTTTGTCCTTTTGTTTTTCCATTTTAAACTATTTTTCTACCGGTTTCACCTTATTTTGTTTGTTAAATTTTTTTTTTCATTGATTTCATACGTTTTTATCGTATTAACCCGTTTTCACATATTTCACACATTCTTTTCCCTGATTTTATATGTTCTTTTCACCAATTGCACCTGAATTTTCATTGACTTGACACGTTTTCACCGACTTTATCTATTTTATCACCGATTTCACATACTTTTCACTGATGTTGTCGTTTCACCGGTTTCATCTTTTTTTCACTAATTTTCATCGATTTCACCCAAATTTTCACCAGCTTCGCCAGTGTTCACCAATTTCACCCGAATTTTCATCGATTTCACATGTTTTCAATGATTTCATAGATTTTATTTTATTGATTTCACCATTTTCCACGAACTTCACTAAAAGAACTCCATGAAAATTTGATGTTATGCATGCCTTGATATTATTGAATATTCTTTATATTTTTTTATTCTAGCCAAAGTAAAATTACGTAATTAGCTAAGTCATAAGTAATATTTATTCTTTTATAGTAAGATGCGATCAATTTTTTTTTAACAGAATGATATTTAAGAAAATTTCATTTTAAACTTTTATAATTATTAAATATCACTTTACAATTTAAACAGGGGTATTTTAGTCTTCACAAAAAAGTTAAGAAATATTCATGATTTTATAATAGTAGAGATAAATAGGGGCATTTTAGCCTTCACAAAAAAGTTAAGAAATATTCATGCTTTTATAATAGTAGAGATTATTAAATATCACTTTACAATTTAAATAGGGGTATTTTAGTGTTCACAAAAAAGTTAAGAAATATTCATGCTTTTATAATAATAGTAGAGATAAATAGGGGTATTTTAGTCTTCACAAAAAAAGTTAAAAAATATTCATGCTTTTATAATAGTAGAGATAATTATCGTATTGTAATAATTAGTTGCAGACTAATATTCTATATGTAATAAGTAATGTTTAACTGAAAAAGAAAAGTTAAGAAAAAAAGGTTCAACTATACTTATTTCAATTTCACTTTTAAAACCAAAGGGCCGAAGCGGATTTTTGGCAATTTGCACTTTCGAAATATAAAGTTTTGGCACTTTGCACTTCGACTTAAAAGTTTAGGCATTTTGCACCTTGAAAATATAATTTTTTTGGCACTTTGCACCATAGTGTGTGTTTTAGGGAGAAAGTTTGTTGGTGGAAGGGTATAATAGTCATTTTAGAATTTTTTTTGGCAGTTTACACCCTAGAAATATAGACGTTGGCACTTTACACCCTAAATTATAGAATGTTGGCATTTTGCACCAGGAAAATATAAAATTTTGGCACATTCCACTCTCTGATTTATAAACTTTGACACTTTGCATCCTAGAAATATATTTTATAATAGTTTGCACCCTAGAAATATATTTTCTGACATTTTGTACCCTAATCTGTTTACCTTTGAAAAAAGCCCATGAATATCGTCGGTGGAGAGATAAAATGGTTATTTTTCCTGTACAACCATAAAAAATGGTAAATGGAAAATGAAAAATGAAAAATGAAAAAAAAAAGATGTTTTTATTTTGAGTTCAATCACAAAAGTAAATCATAGTTTTTTTTTTGGGTAAATTACGAATACCCCCCTCAGGTAAGCCCTAATTACAAAAAGCACCCTCACGTATTGGATATTACAAAAATCCCCCTCAGGTTTGTCACCTTCTTACAATTAACCCCTTGCCCATAAAATATTCCAATTTTGCCCTTGGGTGTTATTTGTATTGTTTGTAATGTCTTATAAATGTTAAAACTTGGGATCTAATTATTATATCTTAATTATTAGAAAAGAGATAATTATATATTTACTACCAGAATAATTGATAAAATTTATAATTGTCCATAAGTTTTAATAAATATTGCAAAAGAAAAGGTATTTATATATTTATTAGCAATTTAAATTGTAAAATATTAAATTAAATAGAATTTTAATAATATATTTTATAAATATGAATTGTTTACACATTAGTTAAATGAGTTTATTTTTTAAATTAGTAAATTTAATAAATTATATTGTATTATAAATAAGATATTTTAATTTATTAAAGTTTATATTGTATTATAAATTGAAATATTTATTGAAATTTATGCGAAATTATAAATTATATCAATTATTTTGGTGCTAAATATATGATTATTATTTTTATATTTACAAGATAAAACAATTAACACCCAATTTTTAAAATTTATAACATATTATAAACATTACAAATAACTTCCAAGGGCAAAATTGGAACATTTTAGGGACAAGGGGTTAATTGTAAGAATGTGACAAACCTGAGGGGGATTTTTGTAATACCCAATACGTGAGGGGAGATTTTTGTAATTAGGCCTTACCCGAGGGGGGTATTCGTAATTTACCCTTTTTTTTTTTTTGGCAAATTTTATGTACATTTTGTTCTAAAATAGAATCTCACTTGCATTAATTGTGATATTCATACAATAGACACAAACATTATTTTTCTTGTTTCCATAATAAAAGTATTGATTAAATTTTGATATTGTGGTTTTTATAGCATTTTTTTCTCTAAAAAAATAAGGGTTAATTACAGGGACCTCCCCTATGGTTTAGTATATTTCGCGTCCAATCCTCTCGAAGAATTATAATTACTGAGACCTCCCCTGACTTTTACAAAACCTTACATCCGTACGTCCCACGTTAGTTTTCGCTGACATCATCACTCAAATTTTATTGAAAATCTCATTTTACCCTTGAGGTTATTGTATCTATTTTCATGGACAATTATACACTTGTTACGTGTGGTGCATGTGAAGGGTTTCAATGCAATGATATGGTTTATTTTTGGGACTTTAAATTATTTTATTAATGTGTAGATATTAATTTCAAATATTTTTCATAAAGTTTTTAAAATTGATGTCCAAGGGAAAGTGAATAAATTATTGAAAATAGTAAGAAAAAATAAACTTTAAGATAAATAAAAAGACCATTATGAAAATACCAAAATATTCATAATTATTCATATTTAACTCGTAAGATTAATAATTTTACTTTTTTTTAATGATTAAAAAAAATTAAAGTACAAGGATAATGAATAAAAATTATGGTTAATGACGAAAAAAATGGACATTAATTAATTTCACTATAAAAATGATATAATTTTAATAATTAACCCGTTTCATAAAATTTTAACTAAAAACATCAATTCTTTTTTTAACATAATATAAAAATACTCTGAATTGAAATATAAATTTTAATAAAATAATTATCTACATAGTGTTTACAGTTAAATTGATGGGGTTATTTTTTGAAAAATGATACCCAATTATTTTAGTTTTAGACTTATATATTCACAAGTATTTAATATTTTACAATTATAAATTTATTTCTTACTTTAATACAATACGATTACTTTAATACAATACGATTGAATACTATTTTACTATAAAATACGAAAATAAAATCTTATTTATATATTTATGAAATTATAATTACTATTAAAAAATTATATGAAAATGATATCTAACACTTTTATAAAATTTGGTCTAATTGATAAACTATTTTTCTTTTTCTTTTTTGTGTGTATAAATTGGATTATATTAAAGTTTAAATGCAAACATGAATTTTTGTAAGGTTTCAAAAACCTCAGGGGAGGTCGAAGTAATTAAAATATGATAGGATAAGAAGTAATTGCACGCATTCTGTCCACCTATGTTAGGCTCCATTAGGGTTTTGTAAGGTTTTGCAAACCTCAGGGATGGTCTCTGTAACTATGATTCTCCAAGGAAATGGGACGCAAAATACACCGAACCACAGAGGAGGTCCCTGTAATTAACCCAAAAAATAATAAGTTTATTTACTGATTTTTGTGACGTATTCATTTCTTAAACATCTTAATTATATATATAAAAAAAATATTAACATGTTATTTGTAATCTATTTTAGTTTGAATAACTTATTTTAACATTTTCTCTAAGTAAAACTTACATTGATCAAGTGAAAAAAGACATTGTCTCGTGTTGTGTCCAGGTATTCTCTAGATTGTTGACAACTTATCTTAAAAATATGTTTACATATCTAACACCTTATCATATTGCATGATATTATTGTTATAAAACTCACATGTAGTTAAAATAAAAAATGTGCCAAAATTTTTAAGTTGGGTGAGTAGTGCGAAAAGTGGGTCTTTAGCATTTGAATCCTGAAAATATATGGTTTTGATACTTTGCACCCCGACTTAAAAGTTTATATTTCAAGGGTGCAAAGTACCAATATTATATAATTTTAGGGTGCATAGTACCAAAGTCTATATTTCCAAGGTATAAAGTGCCATAAAAGATATAAAATGACAATTCCACCCTTCCTACATGGAAATTTCCTCACCAAAACATACATTGTACCATAAAAAATCAAAAATGACAATTCTACCCTTCCTATATGGAAATTTTCTCACTAGGGTATAAATTGTCAAAGAGATTGTATTTTCAAGGTGCGAAGTGCCAAAAGTTTTAAGTCATAGTGCAAAGTACCAAAACTCCATCTTCAGTGTGCAATGCCAAAAAATTAATAAAATTATTGTTTGCCAAAATTAGAAGTGTTCCATTTTCTCCTCACCCCCAAAGATAAATGACTAAAATTGCTTTTTTCCACTCACAATTCAACTGTGTGTCATTCGCAAAATTAGTAAAAACAAGAATCGAGCAAGGGCATTCTTGGGAAAGAGATGTGGAAAGTGGAAACATTGATCATTCATGAACTGTAACGGCTATATTTCCGCATGGGGTTCTGGCTTTGGGACCCTTTTTGACTGAAATTTTGTTTACCTTCCCTTATTCACGTTTTTAAATAAAGTAAGAAACTACTTTAGGAAAAGCTGGTTAGTTTTTCAAAAAGTACTATCTAAATATTATAAGAAACAACCTGACACCTGTCTACTAAGAATAAATAATATAGTATACTTAAAGAAATAATATTAAGGTAAATTCTCATGTGACTCTGTGTTTCGGTTTTCATCTTCAACATTTTTTTTTAATCATTTTCCCTTGAAGTGAAAAAAGCTTAGAGCATCTCCAATGATCCGGGGAGAGGGATCCGTGGGAAGGGGGATAAAAAATGAACTTTGATGAGAAGGAGGGAGGGAGAGAGGGGAGTGTGTGGGAGGTGGTTATCCACCTCCCAAAGGTGTGGGGCGGTGGTTCCACACACCTTTGAATGGGGTTGGGCACGCGCCCAGCCCCATTGTGTTACTTTTTTTTTTTTTATTTTTTTATTTAGATTAATTATAGTTAAAAAATGTATTTTTTTTAAATCTTAATATTAGTTTAATTTTATTAATTGTATAATTTGTACTTTTATAACTTATAATATTGTAATTTTATGTACAATGTTTATTAATTGTTATTATTATATAGCTCTATTATCATTAATTTTATGAAAAATAGTGAAAATATATGAAAATTAGAATTTTGTGAAATAAATGGTAATAAAGATAACATTAATAAAGATATTTTATTACTTGTAATATTATAACTTTTATGTTATAAACTCAACATTAATTTAATTATTAATTATTGTGATGTTATTGTATTGTTATTGTAATGTTATTATTAAATGTTATTTATTATTAATGTCAATGCTAAATTAGTTATTATTAATGCCAATGTTAAATTACTTATTATTAATGCCAATATTTAATTTACTATTGACTTAATTATTATTATTATTATTATTTGTTATTATTATTATTATTATTATTATTATTATTATCATGAAACCAATTATGAGCAATATATAAAGAGTGGGAAGATTAAGTGAGAGTGGGAAAGTATGAGAATTTAAATTAAATAGAATGGGAAGATTGAATCACTGAAGATGACTATAAAAAGAGGAGTCTGAAGGGGAAGGGGAGTCTGAGGAGAAGGGGAGTCCATACTCACTGAAGATGGCCTTATTCTAAATTATTTTCGTCATTCAAGATAGAGTTCCCATAGTGGTTGTTCATGGGCTTCATTGGAAATTGAATTATAATTCCACTTTACAAAATTTTAATAGGAGTAAACATAATTGTATATGTATTTAATGTATTTAAGAATGGGAGAAATACATACTCCCTCAGTCCTTTTTTTCAACTCTTTCTATTTTTTGGCACAAAGTTTTTGGTAAAAATTATAAATGTAAAACTTTTGGGTTTTTTTTCTTCTATATTCTTCAAAGTAGCGGTTGAGAATTAGCGTTGTCAAATCTTTAATTTATGTGAAAGGTTATTTTTTAGAAACATAATTTCATTCATAGAAATGAAGTCTAATTTGATCCCATCCTAGGAGTGGGGCGAGGAGAAAGCTTGGGGTTAGGCAAAAAAACATCTCCAACCACGGGGGTGGAGCTTAGGGTGGCGATTGGGTTTGAGCTAGGGGTGGAGGAGGAGCTTTGCTTCACCCCTGGAGCTTCTACTCGCTGCACGCAAAAGCGTAGGTACAAAAAATAGCACAATTGCCAAACAAATTAGCATTCAGCAGGACAAAAAAATAGTCCAATTAGTAATCCCCAACCAAAAAAAAAAAAAGTCCAATTCAAATTCAACCCAATATTAATCCACCATTCCACCCTAATATTACCTAATCCACACTACCCAAGCCCCAATTAGAGCTCAAATCTTCTCCCAACTCCCAATCCACTCCCAACATCTCCAAACTCTAACCCTAGCCGCATTCGACTATGAAGATAGTAAAGAATCGACTTCGTAACCGAATGGACGATCATTGACTAAATGATATTCTAGTTGTCTTTATAGAGAGAGACATATTTATTAGTATTCAAATGCTATCATAGACCGATATCAAAAAATGAAATGATAGTCTAGTTGTCTTTATAGAGAGAGACATATTTATTAGTATTTCAAATGCTATCAACGATATGAAAAATCATCGTGGTCAATTATTAATGTAAATACGTAAATAATTTGGGTTTTTTGGTACTATTACGGGGTATCATATGTAATTAAAGTATCTAGTAGGTGTTATTTTTGTCAAACTTCACCCCCCCATTTTTGTATTGTGTCATATATTTTCTCGTGAATAATATAAGCTTTAAATTTGACTGTTTGATTAATTTTTTTATTCTTTATTTTAGCCCCTAACCAAAAATCCTGGATCCGCCCCTGGCTGCACGTACGCGTTCCCCGTGCAACGCATCAGGTGGCGCCACATGATGTTTTCCCTTTTTTTCTTTGTACTTGCCGTGAATGGTGATGAGGACTATTTTACACACAAGCCTGGATAGGACTTTTCGAGCTTGTCCAGATCAATCCAATCCACTCAACAGGTCTAAGCTCCTCGGAAGGTCAAAGATCGATCCGACCCGCAAATTCGTATCTTATTGATCTGTCGAAAGTATCCGAATATCGGTTGGGCCACGAGTTTCCTAATCCTCTTAGGATACTACTAGGGTTAGGATTGTGATTATTATATATAGCGGATAGACTCTGAAATTCTCCTTTAATAATAAAGATACTTATCTTGCTCCAATTCCAGGGAGTTCTTTTAATTACATTATGTTATTTTACCTTGTTTTGCATCATCCGGAGTACTTTAACCAGGCCCTAAACTTAGATTATTAATTGTAATAGATGTCCTTTTACTCATATCGCACGTTATTCCATTGTTTTGTTGATATTATTGCATACACCAAATTTGGTAAAATTAGTTGGCACCCACCGTGGGGCCGGTTAATTGCTCGAACGAAATATGGTCAATCCAAGGAAAAGTATGAACAGACTGGTCAATAGTTCAAGTCTGCTCCCCTTGATTCTGTGGCCTATCCTAATTCAGAGGTCGAGAAGAGTACGATGGAAGATATTCCAGAATCGCTCTTCGTCGTATCGACTTCTGAAACAACTGTTGTTAATTCGTGACCCCTTGGCACCCAGGTTCTCCCTTCTCCTCGCTTAACCAATCAATGATTGACTCGGGACCTGGCCGTCTAATCCGAGGAGCGCCTTGAATCCGTTGGATGATCCTTCGCTGCTGGATGACCGTCCGCTTAGAACTCAAGTCGATGAGATATCTGATTTTGCTATGGAACGACGAGGAGGGGTATCCCTCGATGCCAGTATTCCTGCTTCTTATGGACCTGATGGGGTGTCCTGGAATTTGGGGATGGGCACAATCCTTCCTGGAGAACTTGAAAAGCTGAAGGATCATTCTCCCTTGCAACTTGTCCAGCCTATTTTCAAGCACTTGGAGCTGGTAAATTTTATTAACTCTAATTTTGCCAAACTTTCTTTATATCATAACCGGTTCCGTTTTCTCGTAGGCGAAACATCAAACTGCTCAGCTCGGAATTCAAAACGATGACGCATATTTTGCTCAGTTCACTACTGACACTAAGCTGGACAATATTGTTGCGGCTCATCGTGTGTTGATGATCGAGGCTGAGCGTCTTCGAGCTGACAATGAAAGGCTCGCAAGGGAGAAAGAGAATCTCGTTCAGCTGAATAATAACCTGGAGTCTGACAAAGAAAATCTCATAAAAGAAAAGGAAAACTTGATTCAACTGAACAAGAATTTGGAGGAGGTCACCTAATCTCAAATTGAGAAAGGGAAAAAGCAAGAGTTTGAAAAAGGCTTCGCTCTTGGATACAAAAAACGCACCCAGGAATTGATCTCCTATCTTGGACATAGTACTGGTCCAGACCATATCTTCGAGCAGTAGATTGTTTTCATTTTTTTTTACAACGGATTAATGAATTGTGCTTGTATGGATCTGAATACGTGTCGATCAATATAGTTCGAACTCATATTCTTTTGATGTACTTACAAACTCATCGTTCATAGCTGAATATATTAGCTCGTATCGACCATATTCTTGGGAGTGAAACAGTCGCATAGATTTAAGCGCCGTTATCGTAACCGTAGAACGGTTCAACTTCTGTCCGTTAGATTATAATTCCCTTAATTATAAATAGCAACTTGTTGTGGAATGAGAAAACCAAATATAAGTGAAAACTCATGTCTTCGGACGTATTACATATTCCGCTCATTAAAACTAACTTGTTCGACAGTCGTGTGCAGACCTTCTGGCGATGGCAGAGACATCCCAGTTCAATTGCACATTTGATTAATCTTCCCGATGCCTCGGGTTTCGATAATATTTGCCTAAGGGTTGATTTGTGAGGACAATAGTTTTATACGTTTGGAAGTAAGGTCGTAACTTCCGCGCTGCAGTCACCAGTGCTAAGACAAATTTTTCTATCTCCAGATAATTCTTCTCAGCCCCTTGTAATAGCTTGCTCAAGTAATAAACTGGCTTATGTTCCGTCGCATTTATTTTGACTAACACCGAACTTACAGCCACCTCGGAAATCGCGATGTATATATAAAGAGGTTGTCCTTCCGCCGGTTTGGTAAGTAGTGGTGGGGAAGTTAGGTACTCCTTCAGTTGGTCGAAAGCCCGATCGCATTCTTCCGTCCATTTGAACATCTTAGATTTTCTCAGAGTTTGAAAGAATGGTAGACTTTTGTCTGCTGATCTTGATATAAACCTGTTTAGCGCAACTATCTTTCCAACCAAACTTTGAACCTGTGAGATCGTTCTTGGGGGCTTCATCTCGGTGATCGCGCGTATCTTCTCAGGATTTGCTTCTATACCCCTTTGGTGGACCAAGTAGCCCAAGAATTTTCCAGATCTTACACCGAAGGTACACTTAGCCGGATTGAGCTTCATTCCATATTTCCTTAAAATCCTGAAAATACGATCCAAATGATCAATATGATTTTTCTCGCTCATACTCTTGACGAGCATATCATCCACGTAAACTTCCATGATTTCTCCTATAAGTTCTTTAAACATTAGGTTTACTAGTCGTTGATAGGTTGCTCCAGCATTTCTCAATCCGAAAGGCATCACTATGATGCCTGTTCGGTAACAAAGGCAGTTTTTTCTTGATCCCTAAAAATAGCAAATCCCGTTGTAGAGTCGACCAATAAGTCGATTATGGGAAGAGGATATGGATCCCGAGGACATAACTTGTTTAGGTCCGTAAAATCATTGCACATCATCCACTTATTATCCTTCTTATCACCTTTTGATACTAAGACCACGTTACACAACCATTCTGTAAAATGCACTTCCCTTATTTGTTTAGACATTAAAAGCCTTTCGACCTCGGCTTTTATTATTTAATCTTTAACAGGGCCGTGAATTCTATTCTTTTGTCTAACCGGCTTTGCACTCGGATCAATTTTTAAAGAGTGGGTGATTATTCTATGTCTTTCGAACTCCATGCGAACACGTCCAAATTCTTTCTCAAAAAGTTAATTAGCATAATTTCTCCTTGGGGTGTGAGCTCAGTCCCGATCCTAGTGGTCTTACTTGGATCGTTCTCGATCAATTGAATATCCTTATGCTCCGGAGCTCGGATAGTTAGATCAATCGGCTCTTTCCCTTTTCTATCGATCCGTTCGGTACTCGGAATCTCTTGTTCCGTTGATCTTTCTATTAATGATCCAACAATTTTCCTTTTGGAGGGTGTGAGCGGTTCGAGATTCCGTTTAAGGGAAAGTGATGTGTTGTAACAATCCCAAGCCATGCAGTGGTCGTTAACAATTTCTCCGATCCCGGAAGCAGTCGGGAACTTTATCTTTTGATGGTAGGTTGATACAACCGCTCGAAATAAGTTGAGCGCCGGTCGACCTAAAATGGCGTTATAGGCGAATGGTGTCTCCACTACCAAGAACTTGATCATTTTCACGATTCGTTGCGGCTTTTTTCCGAGCGTGACACTTAAATTGATCGTCCCTGCAGGCACGATCTCTGATCCTCCAAATCCAATAAGAGGGGTGGCCACTCTTTGGAGAGCTATCTTTCCCAAGTTCATTTGATTCAACGCTTCCATGGCTATTATATTGGCCGAGCTACCATTATCGATCAATATCCTCTTTACATTGAAGCTAGATATCTAAAGCGAGACCACCATAGGAAAATTAGGGTTGTCCTCGTTGACGTCCCAATTCAAATTTCTCGGTACTTTGCTCTCATCAAAACTAATTATCTCTTTGTCGGTGGTTTTGTTTTCGAGAGTCCATATTTCATTGGGAGCTGTTACTCCCTTCTCTAGTGATCGAGCAGTTCTCTGCCTTGCGTTACGACTATCTCCTCATGCTGGACCTCCAGAAATCACATGTATAGTTCCATTAACATGATCGTTGTCCATTTCCTCCCGACCGGGGGGGGGGGGGTTATTGATTGGAGATCATTTGTCCTTCTCAGACTACGTGTCCTCTATCTTTTTCGATCTGTTCTCTCCACAAACTCACCTAATTTTCCCTCCTGTATTAACCTTTCTATATCTTACTTCAGGTGATAACAATCTTCGGTTCGATGACCGTGAGCTCGATGATATCTACAATATAGGCCATAGTTTTTGGCACCCGGTTTGGCTTGTGTAATCCTCTTTGCCGGGGGAATCCAGTTATTTCTTTCGAGTATGCATAATATGTCTTCCCTGGGAACATTCAACTTTGTGAAATCTACATAGTCAATCCGATCTCTGATATTCCGATCAGGAGATCGCGGTCTGACGTAGACATTAGGTCTTTTGTCAGAGTTGTTTCCCTCGTACTCAAGTCTTTGAAAGACATTATATTTTCTAAAGGGTCGATCATAATCAGATATTCTTGGGATCGGTTTATCAGATTTCTTTATTCCCGAGGTAGAGGCCTTGGCCTTGTTTTTATCCTTAAACGAATTCATCTCCTCTTGGGTCATATATTTGGAGGCCAACGTCATGATTTCTGCAAAGGTCCGTGGTTGCTTTCGACTTAGAGCGTTACCGAACTGCCTGTTTTTTTAAGGTCAAACAAAATCGATATTATCTAGTCTATATTTGGGGAATCGATCTTTAATAATTCGACGTTGAACCTCGCGAGCCAGCTTCTCAAAGATTCTCCATCCAGTTGGGGAATTGTCCCTAGATAACTCATTGGGAGTTTTTGTCTTTTTTGGCTCGCAAATTGTTGCTCTAGTTACAGAGTTCCCTGTAGCTGAATATGGAGTTCGGAGGTTGTTTTTCGAACCAATCTAACGCCAAACCCTCGAACGTCGTGACCATCAATTTCGCCGTGTACTCGGCTAAGTGTGCATACAAACTCATTATTTGCAAAGATAAATATGTAATCACTTGGATCACCTGTGCCATCGTATCGGGGGAGCCGACCAGGTAGTTGGCCTGATGCCTGTGCTTCCTTGATCTCTACACAGAGGGGAGAGCAGGCGGCAATACTATCTTGAGTTTTTCTCGAGCCGGGCCAGTGCTGTCTCGCCATTAACATCTTCTGCTCCACTCGTTCCTCCTCCATCCTTTCGATGTCTCTCTCAGAAAAATTGTGTTAGGACGCCGATCACGAATATGAGGTACTAAATCATCGTCAATCGGAATAATGGTTTGTTCTTTAGATCGAGGTTGTTCAGGACGAGCATCGGCTCTTGCCTGATTAACCCTTTGACCGGCTCGGATGTTATTATTAGCCGGTTTTCTATTATTGAGCGGCGGAGAAATTTGAGAACGTTGATCAACCTCTGGGCTTTCGACTTGATCAGAAATTCGATCCGCTTCTCCGTGAGGCCTTCTATCGGCATCGGGCCTTCTGGGAGGTGGTATTATATTTGCCCTTGGGTCTACAGCTTCCTGGTCCGGCCCTTGCAGAATTTGGACGCACAAAGCACTCATAAGTTGATCTATTTGTCTCAACTTTTCTTTTTCGGCCGTAAGAGCTGGAGGAATTTGATAGCATCTCTTGATTAAGATTTTGTCATCCTTGCGAGTTTTGCCTACCTGCCTCGTTCTCAGTAATAGGAGTTCCGATCCGATTGGATTCCTGCTGCCCGGCCGGGGGCTACTGATTATTGCCACTATTTCTTTGAGAATTCTCATTCACCTCATCTGCAGCAGGCGGAGCCTGAGAAGTCGTGTTTTTTCCGGTGTTACGTGTACTTTTCCTTGGATTGACCATATTTCGTTCGAGCAATTAACCGGCCCCACGGTGGGCGCCAATTGATTTTATCGAATTTGGTGTATGCGATAATCTAAGTTCAGGGCCTGGTTAAAGTACTCCGAATGATGCAAAACAAGGTAAAATAACATAATGTAATTAAAAGAACTCCCTAGAATTGGAGCAAGATAAGTATCTTTATTATTAAAGGAGAATTACAGAGTCTAACCCCTATTACAATGAAGGATCCACTATATATAATAATCACAATCCTAACCCTAGTAGTATCCTAAGAGGATTAGGAAACTCGTGGCCGAACCGATATTCAGATACTTTCGACAAGTCGATAAGATACAAATTTGAAGGTCGGATCGATCTTTGACCTTCCGAGGAGCTTAGACCTATTGAGCGGATCGGATTGATCTGGACAAGCTCGAAGAGTCCTATCCAGGCTTGTGTGTAAAATAGCCCTCATCAGTATTCTAGCAGTTCCACATTTCCAATTCCACCCATACCAAGTCATAATTTTGAGAGAATTTTGATGCTTTTAAATTGGGTGGATGACCACCGTTTTGAAAAAGGAAAGAGTCCATTGAAAGCAGTTTCACATGAGATAAAAAAAATTGATAGAAGTAAAACCCCTTTTATAGTTGAAGTGGTAAAGATCCAACAGTTGAAATGAGAATAGATTAACGGTGGTGATATTTTATCGGAAAACGTGTTGAACGTTTCAACCACTAGTAATAAATGCGGTACAAGAATATTCGATCTGTAACACCCCGTAATTTTAAAATATTTTAAAATGAAGTTATTGAATTTTAATCCGATTTTTGTGTGACGCATTTTATTTTTAATGAAACATAGTTTTTCTTTAAGCTTAAACGTACAATTAAAAATTTTCGAGCGTAAAAATAGAACTTGAAAATGATTTGGAAGGTAATAAAAACCTTATGAATGTTTTGGAAAAATTTAGAGAAGTTATGGGTTTGATCGCGCATTTATTTTTATTTTGGGGTAAAAAATGCACTTTTCAAAAAATTGAGGGGGCAAAGTGCAAATCCGCTGGAAATTATGAAAAATCTGCAGGAGTGCAATTGAGTGTTCTCCTATAGTCCTAGGGATGCTATGCTAGCTTTGCATCAGACCTTGGATGGAGAAAAACTCTCCATCCAAGTTTTCTTCCATTGGAGAGCTTGGGAGGTGAGAAATCATTATTTTTCTCTTCCTAAAGCCTTTAGGTGTCTCTAAATCTGCATTTTCAGATTCACAAAGTTAGGGTCACATTTTTATGAGTTTATAGAAATAAAGAGAGATAGAAAGAGAGTTAGAAAAAAAAAAAAGTGAGAGAAGTGAGTCTTCTTTTGGAAGAGGAATAACCACCACCACCACTACCGCCGTGCCGCCACTGCCACCGTGCTGCCGCCACTGCCGGAATCCGCCGCCGCCACCACCATCGGAGTCAAGGGCAGTGAGCTTTGGAGAAAGAAATCAACTATTCAAAGTTTAGGTATAAACCCTTTCTACCCCTTTTTTGGTGTTTTTGTTAGTTGTTAAGAAATAAATTTATGTAGAAAAGACTACAAATCCTTGTTTTCCCTTTTTAAAACTTCTTGACTCCTAGATCTAGAGTTTCGATTTTCGGATTCGAGTTTTGAAGTTTTGATTTTCTTATGTGAAAGAGATAATTTTTGGACTTTATTAAAGACCTATGTTTGAGTTTTCAAACTTTTATTTAAACAAGCACATTTTTATAAAATGTAATGAAATTTGATTTTTGATGTTTTGGTTGTGAATGATGATTTAAAATGCATGATTTGAAATTGTTCTTAAAATCATTGTGATGAATATTGTTGGGTTATGAAAGAATGATACTTTTATTTTAAGTTTCAAAGAGTTTTGTGGTTAAAATGAAGATTTCAAAATCTTGGGGATTTTATTGAAATAAAAGTTTAAGCTATTCTCCAACACTAAAAGTAGAATTTTTGAGAAAAATTTTTGTTGAATCTTATTTTATAAGTTTGATTAGTAAATTAATGAACCAAAGTTTTTGTTGTGTTTTAAATGGGTAGAAAATATAAAAATTACATAGTAGAAGGGGGTGGGGGTGCAATTTTCTAGTGGGTGGCCGAAGCCACCCCACCGTCGCCGCCGGCCAGCCTGGCTGCTGCTGGTGCAGCAAGCCGTTTGTGCTTGCTGCACACAGCAGCAAGCATTTGGGCCTGTTGTCTTTGCAACAGGCCCAGGTCTGTTGTCTTTGCAACAGGCCCAGGTCTGTTGCTTTGGCAACAGACCACCAAATTGGGCCTGTTGCTAATGCAACAGGCCACTCAGCCCATTTGTTGACTGGCCCAAAGGCCAGTCAAAAAAAAAAAAAAAAAAAAAAAAAAAAAGAATTTACGGAAATTAAATTATTATTAAATAAAAAATAAAAAGAGAAAATATGGAAAAGCTATTAAACATAAATGTGTTAAGTATCTAAAGTAATCTACTTTTAAAATAACGAAATAAATAAATTTTACAAAGTAAACAATTAAACCTAAATTGTCTTAAAGAAAATAATTGTTTCATTACTTTCTAATATTAAATTCTGAAAATGATGATTTATTAAAATTAAGTAACAATAATTTCATTCTAGAGTAAAATAAATAAAATTAAATTTTCGAAATTAATAATTTTATTATTGAAAAAAAAAATAATATGTTAACTTGTAATTATAGTAAATACTTAACTTTTTATGAGTAAATAAAAAGTAATTTATAATAAAGAGATTTTATATGAAAATAATAAATTGTAAATATCAAAAGTCATTTTAGTAATTATATTTAAATAATAATTTCTGAAATATATCTTTATATCCAAATTATTTTTAAAGTGTATTATGAAAATAATAAATATAATAATAGTAATAAATATTCTTGAAAATAAAAGAATTATTTAAACACCGAAATAAATTTTTATAAAGAAAACAATTTTGAGAAAATTAAATAAACTTAAAATAATTTTTAAATTTGTAATTTATTTCGGAAAATAAAATTTTAAATATTAAAAATTATTTTAAATTTAGAAAAATAAACATTTAGAAATTAAAATTAAATAATTTTAAATAATTATTTTCTGAAAAATAAATAATAAACCATTTTCTGAATAAAAAAAATATTTAATAAATATTTGCCGAAAATAAATATATTACTTAAATAATTTAAAAATAAAATAAAATATTTTTGATTAAATATTTTTCTGAATTTAATAAATTAGAAAATAAAATTTTTAAATATTAAATATAATTTTAATTAATCTTGAATATTAATTTTCATAAAGAAAATTCGTAAATAATTTGATTAATATTTTCTGGAAATAAATAATTTCAAAAAATAAATTAAAATAATTTTGGATAATTATTTTTCTGAATTAAGTAATTTCAAAAATAAATTATAATTATTCCGAATAATGATTTTTCTGAATTTTAATTAATCTGAAAATAAAGATAAAAAAGGTTTTAAAAAAAATACATAATTAAGGAGAAGGAATTTAATTATTTATCCAAAAAAAAAATGATAAACAATAATCAATTATTTTTAAAATAAATTGATAAATAAATTAATATTTTATAAAAGATAAAATAAATAAAGTTTAATTTTTGAAAATAAAATGTTTCTAATAAAATTAAAATTATAAATTTGAAAATAAGTTATTGTTTGAATACTTGAGAAACATAAAATTATTTGAAAGTAATAACTTAACGTAAAACCTTTAATTAAATATTTTAAAGCTCGATTAAGATGGTTATGTTCTAGTTTAACTCTTTTGTGGCTATGTTTACCACATTTCATGAACGAACCATAGAACCTTTAGATCGGTCGTAAATATCCAAGTTTTTATCGTGGCTTCGTTATTGAACAACCACGATTCAATTGTTTACTCGACTAAAGCATTGCTTTAGTCACTCTAGAATCCTTGTGGTGTAATTAGATTCTAAGATCATTACATAAACGTGTACAGGAACCGAAGACGCTACCTTTCCGCATTTTCTCGAGAATCGTAAGCTACACAGGTGAGTGCTGTGTGTTACATGTGTGTCAGTCTGGATGTGCTAGTAGGCAGAGTCATAACTGTAGCTTAGTCCCTAAATGAACGAGCATGCGATGTATGATACAATGAATAACACGACTGCTAGGACGAACTAATCATGTTGAATTATTATGCTAATGCTTATGTGCTTATGAGTACTTGATATTGTATACCAAATTGCTTTGATTTATTGAGTTGTTTACTGATTTCCTGTTACTGTACTGTACTGTATTGTTATTGGATTGTTATTGTACTGAATTGTTACTGTACTGTATTGTTTGTTATTATTGTGTGGGCCCTATTTTGGTGTGCGGAATCGGGGTAACTCGGAAGGTTAGGGCCGGAGGGTTACCTCGATCCACCGTAGACCCGCTTCACGAGCCAAGTGTGGAGGTTACACTTGGGGAGTGAATGTCAAACTCCTGGCATCAGACGTCTATGCGCACAGTTAGTAAGGTAGCTCCTTACTTGGAGTGTTCGGTGGGGGCGTCATAATATGGACTGGAGGGTAAGAGGAGGACGGCATCAGCAACAGTTAGTTACTTGTTTAACTTGCTTAAATTGTTATCGCATGTGTTTATTTGTTGTACTGTTATATATGTTCATGTATATTATGTTGCATCCACGCATCACACGCACATGTGCACTACGGCCTCACTAAGTTGGACGATCAACTTACGCATTCGCGTTTACTTCTTTTCAGATACAGGTATCCCATGGTCTGATGTCTAGCGTTGGTGTTGTCAGTCTCCGAGATCCTGTCTGTCGATCGTCGAGGGTCATCCTCGTTGTTATCTTTTGCTTTTATTATGTTATGTTTTGTGTCGGTTATGTATCTGGCTTGATCAGTACTTAAGAGTGTTTATTTTGGAAAGTTGTTATCGTTCAATTCCGCTTGTTTTGAATATCGTGCCCGCGCCTGCACATAGCAGAGTTTCGGGTTTTTATTATCTCATGTTTGAACTATAATTTGAATTAATGTGCTGTCGTTTTTTTTAAAAAAAAAATTTAGGTCAAAATTTGGTTGTGTTCATCGAATACGGACCCGGACTCGGGGGTGGGACCACGTAGGACCCGACCCGGGGGCTCGGGCCGTCACAAGTGGTATCAGAGCTTAGGCTTATAAGTCAGGTCAAGGATCCTCGGAAATCGTCTGTCGTGTTGTGTTTTAACCATATTTTCTAGTCTTTAAATGTAATTATTATATGTTAGGTATTTGTTACTTATCTTACGAGTGTGATAGGATGTCGAGCCAAGGTAGTCTTCGCTCAAGCGCATGAGAGAGAGACATGATTTTTGAGGTTGAGTTGGGGCCTCGCAGGGCCAATGCTGCCCCAACTCGTAATGATTCTCCCCCTCGTAGCTCGGTTAGTCGACGTTCTCAACCTCGTCGGGTCTATCCGCCCTTCCCTAATCATGTGCGACTTGGAGGTTGTCAATTGAGGGGTGATTATCCTAATAGTGTGGTGCATGAGTTGGAGGTTGGCCTTGATCAGTACTCTTGGGTTGCTTCATTTATAAGGACTCGTGCTCAGGAAGCGGAAATTTGGGAACGAGTGATTGAAGATCTACTAAATGTCATGAGGGCCCGAATGGAGGATTATCGGCTCATTAGGATTCATGGATTGCTCCAATCCAACCCGATTCAAGATGGGTTGAGGGGTATAACCAATTCCCTTTTGGTTGCTAGAGAGGAGTTGGGTGAGTAAATCCCCGAAGAGGAGGACCCCGTGGATGAGGCATTTCCTATGGTTGGTGAAGATCCCCGATTTGGTGACTCAGGAGACGGCATTTAAGATGACTTACATTGAGAGCTCGTTTAGGACTTCCTTTTTAACTTTGTTTGTTTTGAAGTCGTCTTGGCTCGTTGAATGTTTTATCGTACTATGTGTTTGTTTTGATACCCTATGATTATTTTTGTGTCGTTCGACAACATTTTGATTGATTGGCGGTTTGCCATTATGCCATAATTAGTTGAGTTTTGAATGGTTTTCTTTTCGTCATATATAGTAGGTTCGGTCTCGTTATGCTAACGAGCCGTCCTTCATTGTTTAGATGGCAGGAACTCATGGTGATAGTCGTGCTAGTCGATTGGTTCCCTCTCGTCAGTCTGAGGGAGCACCGACAGCCCCACCAGTTGAACATGCTGAGCGGATCATTGCCGCTTTGGCAGAGTTCACCCAAGCCCTGCAAGGCACTGCACGAGCTGCGCCTCTTCCCTTTGCACCGCTAGCTTTGGACCAGACCTTGGAACGTTTTCTGCAGTTCCAACCTCCCCAATTTCTTGGAAAGCCTGACGATCAAAATGCTGAAGTGTGGTTGGCCGAGATTGAGTATATCTTCCGAGTCATGAACTACTCGAACATTACAAAAATTTCATTGGCCACTTATTGTTTGAAAGATTTCGCTAAGGCATGGTGGCAAACGAGGGAAATGGTTTGGGAGCAGAACCGAACCGAGAGAACCTGGGAGAACTTTGTTAAGGACTTTATCGATAAGTATGTGCCGCCTATTATTAGGGGACTACGTGAAGAGCAGTTTAATACTCTTAAGCAAGAGAATATGAGTGTGCCGGAGTTTGAGGTTGTCTATTCCCGGCTAGTTCGTTATGCTCCCCACCTGACGATGGATGAACCTCGTCGCACCCTCCAATTTATCAAGTGTTTGAGGCCTGAACTTCAACAAACCCTTCTCTCCCACAACATAACCTCTTATATCGAAGTAGTTGGGAGGGCCACCAGGATTGAGAATGGCCTGATTGAGCTCAAACCATTGCGGGTTCCAGAGAAGAAGTCGAGACCTTCGCAGCCAAATTGGCACACTGGAAGAGGTTCAGGCAAGGCACCGAGGTTTGGAAATTCAAGCTCAAAAAATCTGAACAATTGTAGCCAATTCAATCGACCACAAAAACAATCGGGGAAATTAGATAAGGGTGCTTGCGTGTATTGTGGAGGGAAGGGGCATGGAGAGCCCACGTGCTGGAAGAAAGCTGGCAAGTGCCTGAGGTGTGGAAGTCAAGATCATTTCGTAAAATATTGTCCCAAGGCACCGCCTACACCAGCTCCAGCTACAACTAGCAAAAGACTATCATTGGCCACAAAAAGTGTGAAAGCGCAAAACTCTCAGGTGAATCCTTACAATGGAAAAGTAGCGACGGACGGAGCTTGACCTATGGTGCTATGTAAGGTATACAATATTGTTTTAAGGATTTATGTGTAGTGTCATTTAGATATGGGGCATCGCATTCCTTCGTATCATTGTGTTATGGATCTATGTTATTGAGTATGGTTTAATGAGTTTCGTATAAGTTAGGATTTCGTACTCCGTTAGAACCTCGTTTATAGCGAGTTCAACTCAGAGATGCGAGGTTAAGATCAAGATAAGGGATGTTTCCTGCCAATTTGATCGCATTCCTGATCCTAGATTGTGATATAAGGATGGACCGGATTTCAAATTAAGATATCATCATAAGAAGTTGAAACTTTTTACCATCAACTTTTCGAACATCATGAACGAATTTGGGGACCAAATTCTTTTAAGGAGGGAGGATTGTAACACCCCGTAATTTTAAAATATTTTAAAATGAAGTTATTGAATTTTAATCCGATTTTTGTGTGACGCATTTTATTTTTAATGAAACATAGTTTTTCTTTAAGCTTAAACGTACAATTAAAAATTTTCGAGCGTAAAAATAGAACTTGAAAATGATTTGGAAGGTAATAAAAACCTTATGAATGTTTTGGAAAAATTTAGAGAAGTTATGGGTTTGATCGCGCATTTATTTTTATTTTGGGGTAAAAAATGCACTTTTCAAAAAATTGAGGGGGCAAAGTGCAAATCCGCTGGAAATTATGAAAAATCTGCAGGAGTGCAATTGAGTGTTCTCCTATAGTCCTAGGGATGCTATGCTAGCTTTGCATCAGACCTTGGATGGAGAAAAACTCTCCATCCAAGTTTTCTTCCATTGGAGAGCTTGGGAGGTGAGATATCATTATTTTTCTCTTCCTAAAGCCTTTAGGTGTCTCTAAATCTGCATTTTCAGATTCACAAAGTTAGGGTCACATTTTTATGAGTTTATAGAAATAAAGAGAGATAGAAAGAGAGTTAGAAAAAAAAAAAGTGAGAGAAGTGAGTCTTCTTTTGGAAGAGGAATAACCACCACCACCACTACCGCCGTGCCGCCACTGCCACCGTGCTGCCGCCACTGCCGGAATCCGCCGCCGCCACCACCATCGGAGTCAAGGGCAGTGAGCTTTGGAGAAAGAAATCAACTATTCAAAGTTTAGGTATAAACCCTTTCTACCCCTTTTTTGGTGTTTTTGTTAGTTGTTAAGAAATAAATTTATGTAGAAAAGACTACAAATCCTTGTTTTCCCTTTTTAAAACTTCTTGACTCCTAGATCTAGAGTTTCGATTTTTGGATTCGAGTTTTGAAGTTTTGATTTTCTTATGTGAAAGAGATAATTTTTGGACTTTATTAAAGACCTATGTTTGAGTTTTCAAACTTTTATTTAAACAAGCACATTTTTATAAAATGTAATGAAGTTTGATTTTTGATGTTTTGGTTGTGAATGATGATTTAAAATGCATGATTTGAAATTGTTCTTAAAATCATTGTGATGAATATTGTTGGGTTATGAAAGAATGATACTTTTATTTTAAGTTTCAAAGAGTTTTGTGGTTAAAATGAAGATTTCAAAATCTTGGGGATTTTATTGAAATAAAAGTTTAAGCTATTCTCCAACACTAAAAGTAGAATTTTTGAGAAAAATTTTTGTTGAATCTTATTTTATAAGTTTGATTTGTAAATTAATGAACCAAAGTTTTTGTTGTGTTTTAAATGGGTAGAAAATATAAAAATTACATAGTAGAAGGGGGTGGGGTGCAATTTTCTAGTGGGTGGCCGAAGCCACCCCACCGTCGCCGCCGGCCAGCCTGGCTGCTGCTGGTGCAGCAAGCCGTTTGTGCTTGCTGCACACAGCAGCAAGCATTTGGGCCTGTTGTCTTTGCAACAGGCCCAGGTCTGTTGCTTTGGCAACAGACCACCAAATTGGGCCTGTTGCTAATGCAACAGGCCACTCAGCCCATTTGTTGACTGGCCCAAAGGCCAGTCAAAAAAAAAAAAAAAAAAAAAAAAAAAAAAAGAATTTATGGAAATTAAATTATTATTAAATAAAAAATAAAAAGAGAAAATATGGAAAAGCTATTAAACATAAATGTGTTAAGTATCTAAAGTAATCTACTTTTAAAATAACGAAATAAATAAAATTTACAAAGTAAACAATTAAACCTAAATTGTCTTAAAGAAAATAATTGTTTCATTACTTTCTAATATTAAATTCTGAAAATGATGATTTATTAAAATTAAGTAACAATAATTTCATTCTAGAGTAAAATAAATAAAATTAAATTTTCGAAATTAATAATTTTATTATTGAAAAAAAAATAATATGATAACTTGTAATTATAGTAAATACTTAACTTTTTATGAGTAAATAAAAAGTAATTTATAATAAAGAGATTTTATATGAAAATAATAAATTGTAAATATCAAAAGTCATTTTAGTAATTATATTTAAATAATAATTTCTGAAATATATCTTTATATCCAAATTATTTTTAAAGTGTATTATGAAAATAATAAATATAATAATAGTAATAAATATTCTTGAAAATAAAAGAATTATTTAAACACCGAAATAAATTTTTATAAAGAAAACAATTTTGAGAAAATTAAATAAACTTAAAATAATTTTTAAATTTGTAATTTATTTCTGAAAATAAAATTTTAAATATTAAAAATTATTTTAAATTTAGAAAAATAAACATTTAGAAATTAAAATTAAATAATTTTAAATAATTATTTTCTGAAAAATAAATAATAAACCATTTTCTGAATAAAAAAATATTTAATAAATATTTGCCGAAAATAAATATATTACTTAAATAATTTAAAAATAAAATAAAATATTTTTGATTAAATATTTTTCTGAATTTAATAAATTAGAAAATAAAATTTTTAAATATTAAATATAATTTTAATTAATCTTGAATATTAATTTTCATAAAGAAAATTCGTAAATAATTTGATTAATATTTTCTGGAAATAAATAATTTCAAAAAATAAATTAAAATAATTTTGGATAATTATTTTTCTGAATTAAGTAATTTCAAAAATAAATTATAATTATTCCGAATAATGATTTTTCTGAATTTTAATTAATCTGAAAATAAAGATAAAAAAGGTTTTAAAAAAATACATAATTAAGGAGAAGGAATTTAATTATTTATCCAAAAAAAAAATGATAAACAATAATCAATTATTTTTAAAATAAATTGATAAATAAATTAATATTTTATAAAAGATAAAATAAATAAAGTTTAATTTTTGAAAATAAAATGTTTCTAATAAAATTAAAATTATAAATTTGAAAATAAGTTATTGTTTGAATACTTGAGAAACATAAAATTATTTGAAAGTAATAACTTAACGTAAAACCTTTAATTAAATATTTTAAAGCTCGATTAAGATGGTTATGTTCTAGTTTAACTCTTTTGTGGCTATGTTTACCACATTTCATGAACGAACCATAGAACCTTTAGATCGGTCGTAAATATCCAAGTTTTTATCGTGGCTTCGTTATTGAACAACCACGATTCAATTGTTTACTCGACTAAAGCATTGCTTTAGTCACTCTAGAATCCTTGTGGTGTAATTAGATTCTAAGATCATTACATAAACGTGTACAGGAACCGAAGACGCTACCTTTCCGCATTTTCTCGAGAATCGTAAGCTACACAGGTGAGTGCTGTGTGTTACATGTGTGTCAGTCTGGATGTGCTAGTAGGCAGAGTCATAACTGTAGCTTAGTCCCTAAATGAACGAGCATGCGATGTATGATACAATGAATAACACGACTGCTAGGACGAACTAATCATGTTGAATTATTATGCTAATGCTTATGTGCTTATGAGTACTTGATATTGTATACCAAATTGCTTTGATTTATTGAGTTGTTTACTGATTTCCTGTTACCGTACTGTACTGTATTGTTATTGGATTGTTATTGTACTGAATTGTTACTGTACTGTATTGTTTGTTATTATTGTGTGGGCCCTATTTTGGTGTGCGGAATCGGGGTAACTCGGAAGGTTAGGGCCGGAGGGTTACCTCGATCCACCGTAGACCCGCTTCACGAGCCAAGTGTGGAGGTTACACTTGGGGAGTGAATGTCAAACTCCTGGCATCAGACGTCTATGCGCACAGTTAGTAAGGTAGCTCCTTACTTGGAGTGTTCGGTGGGGGCGTCATAATATGGACTTGTTGGATGAAGATGAAGATGGAAGACATAAAGTGAAGGGAGGTTTTGATGATTTCCAAAACATCAGAATCAGCTAAGTATGGAAGCTTAGTAAAAACCTTCTAAGATATTTGACTAAGGAAGAAGTTCATCAGACTAGTCAAATATGGTCCAGAAGACTACTGATCTATTGCTGAGGAAGAAATCAGACTGGTGGACGATCAGCCGACTCAAATCAGATTAGTTCAAGTTTGGGATCAGCCGAGTATACATCAGACGAGTAATTTCGATCAGCCAAGTGGAAGTAGATCAGAAGATCAGTGCAACGGTAATAAATGCACTTGGAGTAATAAATGATGAAGAGGAAGGGTATTAATGACAAATGATTGAAGAGAAACCTCGTATCAGATTGGTGCATTTAATGCGATCTGACAGCAAGTACAGCAGAGTGTACAGTGTTCAGTCGCAGGTAGCCGTTTCTGCAGGAAGGACCAGTACTCGAGGATTTGAACAGCTGTCGATCTCTCAACGGGCAGAAATTCAAATCTCCAAGTATAAATAGTTCAGTTCATGAGTTGAAGAGAAGAACAACACAGAGACAACACACTTTGAGAGCTAAAATTCGAAGCAGAACTTCTCTAAGTCTCAAAACTCAAGAACAGAACACTCATCAGCTAAGTCATTTGTTGACGAAGCAAATAGAGAGAAAAACAGAAAATACTTGTAAAATCTGAGTGATTTTGTTAGGTTGTGTTGTGAGGAGTAGATATCAATCTTTGTGAGCGATATTACTTCAGAGATTAGGAATTTCTTTGTGATTTCCTACTACGAACTTGTGGCCAGTTCATCTGTTGGTTGGCGCAAGCAGAGTGTACTGTAATCGTTGTGACTATAGTATAACCCAAGATCTAAGTGACTTGGAAGAGTGGACTAAAGGATTTACATCCATATAACCACTATAAAAATCCTTTGTGTTTTTAACTTGCATTATTTTCTGCATATTTGAAAGAACAGTTCTAAAACACCAAAAAGGTTAACTGCTGAAAAGTTTTATAAAGGAGTTTATTTAAAAACTGGGGATAAAACTATTTCAAGGTTAAAGAAAACTACTTGTGAAAAACACTTGATAAATCCGCTGCAAGTTAGTTTATTTTAAACTCTGATTTTGATAAAATCAGCTGAGTGAAATCAGAAGAGTGGTCAACTCTGCTGTTCAAAGCTTAGTGCTAGATCAGCTTAGTCTGCTTACTGTTCTCGATCAGCTTAGTCTGCTGAACAGAAAAGTTAGAAGTTTTAAAAGGCAAAATTTTAAAGAGGTTTATTCACCCCCCCCTCTAAACCTCATCTGACCACTTGGGACCAACAAGTGGTATCAGAGCAGGTGGTTCATCTGAATCATCTGACTGATCAACGAGCTTGATCCTTAAGTGTTTTTCAAAGGTTTTCAAAAGTTTTCAAAAGAGCATCTTTTTGAAAAACAAAACTTTTTGAAAATGGATTGTATTAGCCTTGTTCCCCACATAGGCGGTATGAGCTTTGAGGACTGGAAGATACGCATGGAAATTTTCCTTGCTGCTTACAATGATAATATGTACAGATGCATAACAAAAGGTCCAATAAGGGTTACCAAGACAATCAAAATCGATGGCGTAGATACTGTTGTTGATAAAGATGAAGAAGAGATGTCACCTGATGAAATCAAGTTGAAAAATCTTGATAAAGTTGGAATCTTCATCATGACTAAAGCCCTGGACAATGAAAGGTTTGACTATGTTAAACACTGCAAAACATCAAAAGAGATGTGGGACAAAGTCAGGGATATGAGTGAAGGAAACGAAGCCATCAAGGAACACAATCTAAGTGTTGCCATGGAGAAGTTTGATAACTTCAAAATGAAGCCTGGAGAAACCATTGAACAGATGAGTTCAAGGTTTACCAAAGTGCTGAACAACGTGTTAAAGCTGGGTAAGACATTCACAGACAAAGAGATCACTCTCAAAGTCTTGAAAGCGTTACCACCCAAGTTCAACATGAAGATCACAGCTATGGAAGAATCTAGGGATCTGGGGAAGATCTCTCTGACAGAGTTGTTTTCTGTACTCAAGGCGTACGAGTATAAAATACCAAGGATGGGAATAGAAGAGACCTCAACTTCTGGCCCCACTGCTGCACTGGTTGCTGCAGAAAGAACAAGAAGATCGTCTGGAAAAAGCAGAGAAGTGGACTCATCTGATGAGGCCCCAGTACTGAGCAAAAAGGAGTATACTGCTGACGATGTTGCGTTGTTATTGAACGGGTTCAAAAAGTTCTACAAGAGAAAAATGAAGAACAAATATAACAATGCTTCTACTTCTAAACCTACCTCTAATTCTTATGACATTAAGGATGATTATAAATCCAAAATGATGTGCTATAATTGCAGGAAATTGGGACACTTCATCAAGGACTGCCCATATCCTAAAGCGGAGAAGTACACAGAGGAGGAAAAGAAACAAAGAAAAGAAAGAAGAGAGAAGAGATACCAAAAGAGCAAGGTGCTGTTGGCTGAAGCTGAAAAGATGGCAGCCATCCACTCATCAAACTCAGAATCTGGCACTTCAAGTGATGACTCTGTTTTTGACGAAACACCTGCACTGTTGTGTCTCATGGCAAAGGAATCTGATGATTCTGACAATGAGGTAATGCTCTCTGAAAGTGAGCTTGAACTGTTTAACTCATTTGAGCAAATGATGAACAACAAAGTAGATGTTGTTAATGAGCTTGCTAAGCTTAAGGACGAGATGATTCTGCTGAAAAAGCAAAATGCTAAACTGAAACTTAAGGTTGAAAAACCTGACGAATCAGCCATGTATAAAAAGCTTTCGCATGAATGTGAATCTCTGAGAGCTGAATGTGAAATGTACAAGGGACAAATTAAAGAACTTGAAGCTAGAATATCTTTACATAATAAGTCGTCTGTTCCTAAGTCGTCTGTTGTGACAATAGATAAACCAACTGAACAGAGTACTCCCTTAGTAAAAGAAAGTTTAGAACTGAACAAAGCTGAAAAATTTATATCTGCTGATAATAGTAATATTGTCTTGTATGTTCAGACTACTAAACCCATTTCACCTGAGATTGAGAAAAAGGAGATAAAAACTCCTAAGGCTAAGAAGGGTAAAAAGCCTGAAACTGAAAAACAGACTGGTAAAACCAAACAGCAGAGTAGTCCCAAGAAGTCTGCTGATAAGAGTAAAACCAATCAGACTAGTAAAGCTAAGTCGTCTGTTAAAGAGCAAGTAAAGAGCAGACCTAAGAAGCAAAGAAATTACAACAAAAATGCTTACTATGGAAATGAGTCTTATTATGTGCAACCTGCTTATCCACCATATTATGCTGCACCTCATTATCCACCTCATTTTGCTGCATATCCTGCTCATCAAACAATGCATGCCTACCCTACTTATCATGCATCATATCCTGCTTATGAGCCTTATCATCATCATAATGATTATCACCATAATATGCCTGCTGATTATGATGTAAATGAAGTTGCTCATGCTCCTGCTAAGACTGCAAAGCCTAAGAAGCCTAAGACTTCAACATCTTGGGTTGTCAAAGGTGATACTAATCCGCCAGGACCCTCTCAATAAAGGGTACCTAAAACATTTTTATTTTGTTTTGTAGGTTAGGATTAGGAGTAGGAGTAAAATAGCGAAGAAATGGTACTTGGACAGTGGATGTTCAAGGCACATGTGTGGAGACATACATGAACTGGCAGATGCTGTTGCTGTGAATGGTCCAAGAGTTACTTTTGGAGACAGCAAAGAAGGCAAGGTTGTAGCTGTTGGAAAGCTTATCAAAGGAAACATAGAGATATCTGACGTCTCATATGTTAGTGGCCTGAAGTACAATCTGCTGAGCATAAGTCAATTTTGTGACAAAGGATTTTCCGTGGTGTTTTCATCAGATAAGTGTTATGTTGAACAAATTGGAACAAAGAAGGTTATTTTATCTGGAAGAAGACAAGGAAACATCTATGTAGTCGACTGGAATTCTGTGGACAAGAATTCAAATGTTTGCTTAGTGGCTTCTACACCAAGTGAAATCAGTTGGCTTTGGCACAAAAGAATGAATCATTTGAATTTCAAGACCATCAACAGATTGATAAAGAATGATTTGGTAGAAGGAATTCCTAAGACAGTCATGAGCAAAGACAAGCTCTGTGATGCCTGTCAGAAGGGTAAACAAGTGAAGTCATCTTTCAAAAGCAAGAAGCACCAATCTTCAATCAGAATTTTGGAGCTACTGCATATGGATTTGTTTGGCCCTATTGATCCAATCAGCAATGGTGGGAAGAAATACTGCCTAGCTGTTGTGGATGATTTTTCAAGATTTACTTGGGTAATCTTCATGAAGAAGAAAAGTGAAACCAAGGAACATCTTACAAATCTGATGGAACTGATCCAGAATGAGAAGAGTCAAAGAATTTTGAAGATCAGATCAGATAGAGGGACTGAGTTTACAAACTCTACTGTTGAAGAGTACTGTAATTCCAGAGGAATCAGTCATGAGTACTCTGCTGCCAGAACCCCTCAACAAAATGGAGTTGCTGAAAGGAGAAACAGAACTCTAAAAGAAGCTACCAGGACAATGATAGCTGAAGCAAAGCTGCCCCAAAGATTCTGGGCAGAAGCTACAAACACAGCATGTTATACACAGAATAGGTGTATGATCAACAAAAGTCAAAACAAGACACCTTATGAGTTATGGAACAACAGAAAGCCTAATTTACATTATCTTAGGATTTTTGGTTGTAAATGTTATGTTTTGAACAATGGGAAAAATCACCTCACTGCATTTGCAGAGAAGGCTGATGAAGCTGTTTTTGTAGGTTACTCTACTGTTAGTAAAGCTTACAGAGTGTTTAACAAAAGAACTTTGCTTGTAGAAGAATCTATTCATGTAGTATTTGATGAACCAAGTCAATCATCTGAAAAGAATCAAAGTGCAAACCCTGAGATATCTGCTGACTTTCAGAAATTGAATGTGGAAAGAAAGGAAGAATATGTACCCATCATACTACCCAACTTATCTCAAGCTGTTAACTCAAGTGCTGTTCAAAATCAGTCTGCTGATTGTCTAACAGAGGAGTTGCAAACAGCTGACAGACCAGAGACTGTTCAACAGACCACAACTGTTCAACAGACTACTACTGAGACTCCAACAGTAGTGTTGCAAGATCAATCCAGAGGACAACATCCAGATTTGCAACCTGATCTCAGATGGCTCAGAGATCACCCACCAGAATTAGTGATTGGTGATCCCTTGGATAGAGTTAGAACAAGAAGGTCAACTGCAAATGAAACAATGTTTGTAAGTTTTCTTTCACAAATTGAGCCTAAATTAATTGATGAAGCTCTTGGTGATTCTCACTGGATTGAAGCTATGCAAGAAGAGTTGAATCAATTTGAAAGGAATGAAGTCTGGTACTTAGTTCCCAGACCTACTCATCAAAGAGTAATTGGCACTAAGTGGGTTTTCAGAAATAAGATGAATGAAGATGGAATGGTTACCAGAAACAAAGCAAGACTAGTTGCCAAAGGTTACTGCCAAGAAGAAGGCATTGATTTTGATGAGACATTCGCACCAGTTGCAAGGCTTGAAGCAATCAGATTGTTCCTAGCCTATGCTGCTCACAAGAACTTCACTGTCTTTCAGATGGATGTGAAGTCTGCTTTTCTCAATGGAGAATTGCAAGAAGAAGTGTATGTTGAACAACCTCCTGGATTTGAAGTTTATCAACAAGGAGATAAGGTATATCGTCTGAAGAAAGCTCTCTATGGACTGAAACAGGCTCCAAGAGCATGGTATGATACTTTATCTGATTTTCTTTTAATTAAAGGATTTCACAAAGGTAAAGTAGATAAAACCTTGTTTACTATTGAATGGGATAATCATATATTGTTGGTACAAATATATGTAGACGATATTATTTTTGGTTCAACTAACAAACGGATGTGTGAAAGATTCTCTAAGCTGATGCAGAACAAGTTTGAAATGAGCATGATGGGAGAATTAAATTACTTTCTTGGTTTACAAGTCAAACAGCTGCCTGATGGTATTTTTATTAATCAAGCAAAGTACACAAAAGATCTGTTTAAGAAATTTGGTATGGAAACTAGCTCATCTGTTACTGTTCCTATGTCTACTGGACTTCGTCTGGACAAGGATGAAGGTGGCAAATCAGTTGACATCACCAAATACAGAGGCATAATTGGGTCACTGTTATACTTAACAGCTAGCAGACCTGATATTATGTATTCTGTTGGGGTCTGTGCAAGATTTCAATCAGATCCTAAGGAATCTCATCTCTTAGCTGCTAAAAGAATACTAAAGTATCTCAAAGGCACTCAAGAATTGGGATTGTGGTACCCAAGGGAATCAGGATTTGAACTTGTTGGATATTCAGACTCTGACCTTGCTGGCTGCAAAATTGATAGGAAGAGTACTACAGGTACATGTCAATTTTTAGGCAGTCGTCTGATCTCATGGATGAGTAAGAAACAGACTTCAGTATCCATATCTACTGCTGAAGCTGAATACATTGCTGCTGGAGCATGTTGTGCACAAATACTTTGGTTGAAGCATCAACTTGAAGACTATAATCTCAAGATCAGTGGAATCCCTATCTACTGTGATAATACAATTGCAATCTCACTTACTCAGAATACTACTAGTCATTCCAGGACTAAACATATTGAGATCAAACATCACTTCATCAGAGACCATGTTGAAAAGGGAAATGTTATTATTGAGTATGTTCATACAGACAACCAGATTGCTGACATTTTCACCAAACCACTGAATGAAGCTAGATTCTCCACTCTAAGAGCGGAATTAGGCTTGTTAAAATTGGATCCATAAGCTGAGGGGGAACCTATCAGAAGACTGGGTTCAACAGCTTACTAATCTGACATCAACAAGCGTTACACTTCAAGAAGGCTGACTCTCAACAGACTAGTTGACTGATGAATTCTTGAATTCAGGGGGAACGTGTAAGACTAGCGGTACCCTTGTTTTAAAGATGAAATCCTCAATGACAGTTAGTTGAAGTTGTTTTAATCAGAAGATTTGTTCTTAATTCTTGAAGATTCAAAGATTATTTTTCTTGCTGGATTGACAAACAGCAAAGGAAGATCACTAGATATTGGCTTTCACTAGTGATATATTGTATCAGACAAGTCGCTTATCAGATAAGTATCACTTTACTCATCTGTTATTATTTATGTCATCTTATATTTAAAGTGATGTGCAAAAACGTTTTATCAAAAGCACGCTTTTATAAGTAACAGACAAGTGGCGTTTCAAATTCCCGCCTGCCTGACATAATTAATAAATTTTGAATTCCGCGATTCTCGCCCGCACGATTAAAAACTGACAGATCAAATCAAACCGTCCGCGTATAACACGGAAACCGAAGCATTTCGAAATCTATAAATCCAGATCTGATCAGAAGGGTTAAACCTTACGCATCCAAAATTATTCTAAGTGAAAAAGAAGTTACTAACTCATCTTTTCTGCCTTAAAAGTGTTAAATTTCTCTCAAGCTACTACAAATTTTTCAAAATGGCCGGAGCTGAAGGACGTTATTTGAATTACGAGAAGTTCTACTCTTCTGGAACTCCTCTAATGAAGGAAATCTTGGTCAAAATTAAAGAGGCATCATTGGTGAAGGTTTTGGAGGCTCATGAGGAGTATGTTTTCACCGAAGATGTGGCTGACTACTATGGATCTAGAAAAAATGACCTAACCAAAATGATTTCTGTGGCTACTGTCGGAGGTAAAACTGTCTGTGTTTCACCTGCTGTTTTGAATGAAATTTATGGCCTTAAAAATGAAGGAGGAGAGGTATTTACCCTGGCTCAAGAAAAGGAGGAGGAATTTTGGTTTGTCTGTGCAAAGGATGGAGAACCAATGACTGGAAGCCTTATGAAAACTCAGCTGAAAGACGAGTTTCAAAGGTTTGCTGATATCATTGCAAAAATATTGGAGTGTTGTACGAGCTCCTTGGATGGGTTACCTAGGAGAAGGTACCAAACAATGGTTTGCATCTACTATGGGTTGGATGTTAACTGGGCTATTCACTACTTTTATCTTCTGGCGTTAAAGAAGAATGGACATGTGGTGATGATGAGTCATCTACTCTCAGCTCTGGGATGTCCATTGATGAACGGGAAGACAGTTCATAAGCTGAAGGAAGTGAAGATGTATGAACCAGTTAAGATTGGAGCTACTTCTAAAAGAAAGGCAAAAGGAAAAGAAGAGAAGCCTGCTGCCAAGAAACCCAAGATTACCATCAAGACGAAGTCTGCTGATCAAACAGCAAACCCTGCTGTTGAAGCCAGATCAGTAGAGTCTGCTGATGCTACTAACCAGATAGTCACTGAGGTGACTAAGGAAATCAGTGAGATGAGTACTGAAACATCTCCAGAAAGAACTGAGTCTGACGAACCAGTTCAGATTAAAGAAGTTGGACGAAGAACAAGAAGTTCAGTAAAGAGAACTGCTGAACCTCAACGACCTGAAGTTTTGCCCAAGCCAAAGGCAAAAAGAAAGTTAACTCTGGGAGGTCAACGAGTTACCTTTACAACTGCCCCAACTGTTCAAGTCAGAGAAAACCCTGCTGCTGAAAGACCAGTGGATGCAGTAGACCAATCTCTTGACAAGTCTGCTGTTGATGAACAGCCAACTACTTCACCAGCAGAGGAGAATGTCCCACTCATTCATCCTGCACCAACTGCTGCTGTTCCACTACAAGTAGTTGAATCACCTGCCGCCAGAAGGAAGAGAACTGGTAAGGCAAAAGTTAAAGTGATTACTGCTGCTGAGCAGAAAAAGATAGATGAAGCTGAGAAGAAAAAGAAAGAAAAAGAAAACGCTCGCAAACTTAAGGAGCTTGAGGCTCAGACTAAAAACATGTCTGAAGCTGAGAAAGCTGCTAAAGAAGCTCATGATTTGGCTTTGGCTATTGAAGCCAGTACCAAGGATGCTCAAGGTCCAAGGTACAGTGGTGGAATCACAATTGGAGATCCCAAGAAGCCAAAGGCTGTTATGCCAACACCCAAGCTGCCAAAGAAGAAGAGATCAGAACTGAAATATGCTCTGAACATAGTTCAAAATGATCCAGAGATGTTCAAACAATTTGTGGCAGACCTTGAGCGGTATAACGACGTTTTGGTCCGTCAGAGTCTCTTTGTTAAGGAAAAGATAAGATACAACAGATGGAGAGAATATCGTCTGACCAAGACAAAGGATCAAATAGTACAGTGGAAGGATTTTGCTGCTGAGGAAAGATGGGTCCTGCAATTTCTGGAAACTGGATGTCTGAGACAAGCATTGGATTCAGACCACTTCTTTGATATGATTCACTATCGAATGAGGAAGTTGGCAAAGTCTGAAGCCAAGTTGCTACAAAGTTCTGTTCCTGAAACTCCTGCTTCAGATGAAAATCTACAGAACAGAATGGTCAAGCTGGCATTATCTGTAACTTTGGAAGTATGGGCAAAGAAGACCAGACATCAGAAGGGTCAACCCAGCTCAATGTTACCTATGCCAAGCTTACAACAGATCGTCTTTGGACCGGCTATCAAAACATATGAAGACTTACCTGAACAGACAACTTCACCATTTACACCTGCTCTTATATTTACACATAAAACTGTTGTTGCTGATAATGGTGTTGATGTTGTTACAGAGATAAATGAGCCAACACAGGTCCAACAGAAGATTGCTGAAATCTCAACATCATCAGAGAAGTTGCCCCAACAGCAGACTACTCTGACTGATGAACCAAAGGAGACTGACAAAACTCCTGAGATTGCTCAAGCAAGCACAGCCACTCCATCAACTTCAACAGACTTGCAACCAGCTATTTTGGAGTCCATCCATCAGCTGATTGCCAACTCAATGAAGGAAATGGAAGACAGACATAGAGAACAAATGAATACGTTTAAGGAAGTAGCCTTAACTATGCTGTCTGCTGCTGCTGAAAAAGTCCCAAAGGCTGCTGATCCTAGCCCTCTGATAGTGGAAGAAATGGCAAACATCAAAAATGAAGTACAAGCTATCAGACTGGATGTGGAAACATTTGGTGCAAGGGTCAAAAACAACACAGCTGGTTGGAGGGACATCAATGAAGTTGTTGCAAATGCAATGGAGGCTCATGAAGTAAAAGCTGAGAGCATGCTGAAAGCATTCACTACTTCAGCTGACTTAATTCTGAGTTCTCAGATTCAACTGTGTGATCAAGTGGATCTTACATTCAAGAAGATTGAATCCTACAACACATTGCAGCAACTGAAGAGGGAAAATCATCTTCTGACAGTGGATAAAAACATCAGACTGATTTGTGACGCAATTAACATCACTCCTGTTCTGCCTGAAGAACCTGTCTACCCTGCTGATGATGACAAAAAGGGGGAAGATGGAGATTCTACAACGAAGAAGAAGGGTGCTGATGCTAACCTATCAGCTGAAGTTACTGAAAAGTTGGACTCTGCTGAAAAGGATGCTGATGATGAAAATACAAGCAGACCAGACAATGAAGTAACTGAGGCAGACAACGATGCTGATGAAGAGCCCAAAGAACCAGTAAAATCTGATAAGGAGATTGCTGCTTCCAAGGACTCTGCTGCTGAACAGTTAGATCCATATGTCAAGTACAAAAGAATAGAGGATCTCAGAAGAAGATTTGAAATGCTTGAACAAGATCTCTCTAGTTCTGAACAAGAAGATGAAGACCCTGAAAATGAAGAAGAAGGAGAAACACAAGAAGAGAAGAAGGACTAGACTAAGTTATTAGACTAGGTCACTTGTAATCTTTTTGTTAAACTTGTAAAATTTTACTTTCTGTTATCTCATCTGTTAAACTTGTAACTTGTAATCAATTGATATAATCTATAAAAGTTCAAGTTTCCAACAAATCATTTCTATCTCAGAAATTTTTGAGGACTTAAACTTTAGCTTTAGGAACAGGTACTTAGCTGAAGTTTTGTCATCATCAAAAAGGGGGAAATTGTTGGATGAAGATGAAGATGGAAGACATAAAGTGAAGGGAGGTTTTGATGATTTCCAAAACATCAGAATCAGCTAAGTATGGAAGCTTAGTAAAAACCTTCTAAGATATTTGACTAAGGAAGAAGTTCATCAGACTAGTCAAATATGGTCCAGAAGACTACTGATCTATTGCTGAGGAAGAAATCAGACTGGTGGACGATCAGCCGACTCAAATCAGATTAGTTCAAGTTTGGGATCAGCCGAGTATACATCAGACGAGTAATTTCGATCAGCCAAGTGGAAGTAGATCAGAAGATCAGTGCAACGGTAATAAATGCACTTGGAGTAATAAATGATGAAGAGGAAGGGTATTAATGACAAATGATTGAAGAGAAACCTCGTATCAGATTGGTGCATTTAATGCGATCTGACAGCAAGTACAGCAGAGTGTACAGTGTTCAGTCGCAGGTAGCCGTTTCTGCAGGAAGGACCAGTACTCGAGGATTTGAACAGCTGTCGATCTCTCAACGGGCAGAAATTCAAATCTCCAAGTATAAATAGTTCAGTTCATGAGTTGAAGAGAAGAACAACACAGAGACAACACACTTTGAGAGCTAAAATTCGAAGCAGAACTTCTCTAAGTCTCAAAACTCAAGAACAGAACACTCATCAGCTAAGTCATTTGTTGACGAAGCAAATAGAGAGAAAAACAGAAAATACTTGTAAAATCTGAGTGATTTTGTTAGGTTGTGTTGTGAGGAGTAGATATCAATCTTTGTGAGCGATATTACTTCAGAGATTAGGAATTTCTTTGTGATTTCCTACTACGAACTTGTGGCCAGTTCATCTGTTGGTTGGCGCAAGCAGAGTGTACTGTAATCGTTGTGACTATAGTATAACCCAAGATCTAAGTGACTTGGAAGAGTGGACTAAAGGATTTACATCCATATAACCACTATAAAAATCCTTTGTGTTTTTAACTTGCATTATTTTCTGCATATTTGAAAGAACAGTTCTAAAACACCAAAAAGGTTAACTGCTGAAAAGTTTTATAAAGGAGTTTATTTAAAAACTGGGGATAAAACTATTTCAAGGTTAAAGAAAACTACTTGTGAAAAACACTTGATAAATCCGCTGCAAGTTAGTTTATTTTAAACTCTGATTTTGATAAAATCAGCTGAGTGAAATCAGAAGAGTGGTCAACTCTGCTGTTCAAAGCTTAGTGCTAGATCAGCTTAGTCTGCTTACTGTTCTCGATCAGCTTAGTCTGCTGAACAGAAAAGTTAGAAGTTTTAAAAGGCAAAATTTTAAAGAGGTTTATTCACCCCCCCCTCTAAACCTCATCTGACCACTTGGGACCAACAGGACTGGAGGGTAAGAGGAGGACGGCATCAGCAACAGTTAGTTACTTGTTTAACTTGCTTAAATTGTTATCGCATGTGTTTATTTGTTGTACTGTTATATATGTTCATGTATATTATGTTGCATCCACGCATCACACGCACATGTGCACTACGGCCTCACTAAGTTGGACGATCAACTTACGCATTCGCGTTTACTTCTTTTCAGATACAGGTATCCCATGGTCTGATGTCTAGCGTTGGTGTTGTCAGTCTCCGAGATCCTGTCTGTCGATCGTCGAGGGTCATCCTCGTTGTTATCTTTTGCTTTTATTATGTTATGTTTTGTGTCGGTTATGTATCTGGCTTGATCAGTACTTAAGAGTGTTTATTTTGGAAAGTTGTTATCGTTCAATTCCGCTTGTTTTGAATATCGTGCCCGCGCCTGCACATAGCAGAGTTTCGGGTTTTTATTATCTCATGTTTGAACTATAATTTGAATTAATGTGCTGTCGTTTTTTTTAAAAAAAAAAATTTAGGTCAAAATTTGGTTGTGTTCATCGAATACGGACCCGGACTCGGGGGTGGGACCACGTAGGACCCGACCCGGGGGCTCGGGCCGTCACACGATCTACACTATATTCAAGATCGATGCTCGCCCAGAAAAATATCCGATCAAATACAATTTTAAAGCAAAATATCACTACGCCATAAAGGAATACTCGACAAGACTTTTCGAGGCATATACAATAACGTAGTACAGCGCAAATAATCTAAATTTGGAGAAAGAAATACGCCCGACATTAGCAACTGCGTATCATTACTAAAGCTTTGAGACAGAAAACTTACAACAACATCAATTTGTTCATCCTAGATTACAAATATTCTATTACACGTTTATGACTCCTATTCTACAACGCTCAATCATCCCGTAGAATGGTCGACAACAATTTGAATCTCTAGCAAGGTCAAGAGAAGATTGTTTATGTTTATTGGCATCGAAGGAAGATAGTCTCGATCTTTGAATACTCTGAGCAACTTTCGACCTAAACTAGGAGTAATTTCGGAGGCCTTGAGGGACGAGAACAACCACCATTTCGAAACTCGAAATATTGACCCCCTTGAAGAAACTGATGCTCATACTTCACCAGAGCTTCATAAGGTCGATATTATCTTATGCTTCATCATGGTCGACCCTTCGCGAACAAGTTGATCTTGACAAAGCAAGAATCCTGCTTTCTTCGAACCTCGCTATATTAATTCGGAATACGTGAGGCCAGATCGATGCCCGATCACAGTCCATATTTAGTCACTGCCTCATATTCCATAGGATCCCAAGTTTTGGGGATCGGAGACTTTATGATCTAAAAGGGGTCTCATATTTCCAAATCCACCCATACCAACACAAAACACTTTGTCATGTTTAGAACGATCTAAATCCAGTGGGTGACCATAATAACAAAAAGAGAGAGCCATCATCATGTAGTAATTTCGTGAAGTAGAAATGGAAGGGGATAGAAAGCCTTTTTATAGACAATTGGATAAAGATCCAACGGTTACCACGGAAATTTCATTAATGGTTCAGATTGTTTGATTGATTAAACGTCCTCAACCACCCCAGCATATTGCACATACAAACCCTTTTTCGGGAATCAATGGGAATTGATCCCAATATGTTCGAAATTAACTACAGTTAACAATCGAGGACTATCTACAACATACACACCATTCGAATTTTACCATGGAAGACAGCGTAAGAATGCTCAGTGAAAAATAGAGACATAAGATTCGATAAAAAGTATTAAAAATATTTTATTCATGACAGCATATATACAATTGCAAAATTATTTACACGGTACACTTTTGATAAAATTAGTCCTAAACGACATTGGCCACTTTGTCTTGATGCGCTCGGGATGAGCAGGGGTCGACTTGCGCTCCACTTGATGAGGTCGGTGCATATACTTCACCAGACCTTTACAAAGTATCCTCCTTGGTCGAAAAGGATACCATACTCCGAGGAATAAATTCTTTCTAATGAACTGCCCAAATCTTCAATACGATCGCTCTCGTGAGATCGGATTCCATTATAATTGAGGAACCCAAGGTTTCCGATGCCTCCCATACTAAATGGTGAAAGACTGAGATGTCTTTGCCATCGCCAGAAGGTCCGCACACGACTGTCGAACAAATTAGTTTTAATGAGCGGAATATGTAATACGTCCGAAGACATGGGTTTTCACTTATATTAGGTTTTCTCATTCGACAACAAGTTGCTATTTATAATTAAGGGAATTATAATCTAACGGACAGAAGTTGAACCGTTCTACGGTTACTATAACGGCGCTTAAATCTATGCGACTGTTTCACTCCCAAGAATATGGTCGATACGAGCTAATAGATTCAGCTATGCACAATGAGTTTGTAAGTACATCAAAAGAATATGAGTTCGAACTATATTGATCGACACGTAATCAGATCCATACAAGCACAATTCATTAATCCGTTGTAAAAAAAAAAATGAAAACAATCTACTGCTCGAAGATATGGTCTGGACCAGTACTATGTCCAAGATAGGAGATCAATTCCTGGGTGCGTTTTTTGTATCCAAGAGCGAAGCCTTTGTCAAACTCTTGCTTTTTCCCTTTCTCAATTTGAAATTAGGTGACCTCCTCCAAATTCTTGTTCAACTGAATCAAGTTTTCCTTTTCTTTTATGAGATTTTCTTTGTCAGACTCCAGGTTATTATTCAGCTGAACGAGATTCTCTTTCTCCCTTGCGAGCCTTTCATTGTCAGCTCGAAGAAGCTCAGCCTCGATCATCAACACACAAAGAGCCGCAACAATGTTGTCTAGCTTAGTGTCAGTAGTGAACCGAGCAAAATATGCGTCATCGTTTTGAATTCCGAGCTAAGCAATTTGATGTTTCGCCTACGAGAAAATGCAATCGGTCAGGATATAAAGAAAGTTTGGCAAAATCAGAGTCAAGGTATAAAATGTACCAGCTCCAAGTGCTTGAAAATAGACTGGACAAGTTGCAAGGGAGAATGATCCGCCAGCTTTTCAAGTTCTCCAGGAAGGATTGTGCCCATCCCCAAATTCCAGGACACCCCATTGTACTCTTCTCGACCTCTGATTTAGGATCGGCCGCAGAATCAAGGGGAGCAGACTTGAACTGCTGACCAGTCTGTTCATCGGGAACATGAATCACGGCGACATCCGAAACAGGAACTTTGGAAATGACGTCCTCCCGATCAGTGATACCTGGGGAATTAACAATAGACTCCTCATTTCGACAAGCATTGAGAATATCTTGGTCAACTAACGGACTGCGGATCGGAACTTCAGATGGATACCCGAACCTCTAGGGGAACCAGTATAAGGATGTGATTGGAGAGGAGTGCCCTCCTCAGAAGCTGAATGATCTTCAGGACGGGTCGGATCTTGATCGTCGGGAGGTGTAGATTTATGAGGAGTTTCTCCCATTTCGGAAGACATTTGTCGAGTACCTTCAGTACGAGCTCTTTTCTTCGGGACATTTCTCTTCGAGGGATCACTTAAGGTTCGCTTAGCAGCACCAAAAAAGAGGTTAGAACTCATTCTCGAAGAAAGATAAGAAATACGAAAACTTCGATCTTTTACTCCGAACTACTGCAGAGAATTTTATATTTCAAGTGGGGACGCGCGGTAACTTTTTGAAGATTTTACCCTTATGTATACCTAAGGAAATGACATTAGAACCCTCGAGGGAAGGCGCGAAAAGGGAATTCAAAAATTCGAGGGGAATATTAGATCATCTAAACATGAATCCCGAGCCAGAAACGAACGTTTGACGGTTGAAATTAAAAAGACTTATGTCTAAAAATGAAGATAAGACAACAAAGCAGCAGAGTATAAAATCAAAATATTTCCATGAATTGAGCTACTACATATACAAATACCTTTGCAAAATTATAGTCATATACATCTAAAAGTAATAATTCGCTACCAACTGATTAAGATCAATTACAAGATTATGAATTATCCGTCAGAAGGTATCTTCAATTCTTCTTTATTAATTCCATTTCCTTTGGAAGTGGCCTACTCAGCGCGAGCTGCTTCTCCGGCGTTCTCTTCGGCTTCGACCTCAACTCCTTCTTCATTATCCCGATCGTCTATGATCTCATTATCTGACTCTTCATCAGGAGCAGGCACTGGTAAGGGAGTTCCAAACTCCTCCACTAAATGAGCCAGGGGATGGCCGTTGAAATCGACATAAGCTATGGCCTCAGGCGGGTACTCTCGAAACTTTCGATCCTTGCTAATGTCCATAGCTTCGAAATATTCGACCCGCCTGTTAGGAATTAGTCCCAATTCGATCAATTGATTGACTCCCTTATAGAATGAGCTCATCAGCAGTTCCCCGATCTTCTGATGAATTATGGCAGTATGAACTCTGGAGAATTGAGGAATTCCCTAATGATGGGTTCAACGTTCTCGTTCTGAACTTCTCGCATGGCCTCATCTGTATCAGTCCCATCATTTTTTGCCTCAAGTTGCATACGAAGAAAACGATTTTTCGATTCTAACGCACTTATAGAAGTCGCGAAAGAGACCCGTTGCTCTTCCAGTTCTTGGGTCAGTCGATCGACCTGGACTTGGTACCGACTAGCATCCATCATAGTACTAATTATATGAGGATTATTGGTTTCCATGCCGGGATTATTGGTGGGACCGACCTGATCTCCTGCTGATGCTCGAGAACTTTCGAGCTCGGAAAGTTTATCCTCCAGCTCTTTGTTCCTCGCTAAAAGGATTTTATTGGTCTCCTCCACAAACTTCCATTGATCTCTATGTAAGGCTGTATCATACATAGCAGTCACCAACGCGCTTCCAATCTGCCACATTGCGTTGTACAATTAAATATTGACAAGTCATATTCGAATTCCGATGAACGTTATGTCAAAAGATATATTACCACTTCATGAGCATGAGCTGCTCTTGCTAGTTGATCTAGAGGTTCCCTTTCGAAGGTGCGCTGGACATCTCTAGTGAATACTGTGGACAGAAGGAGTCGGATGGATTTATCAAGAATATGCTCCTTGTCATCAGAAATTAAAGAATCCTCCGCGGAATATCCTGCTGCCCGTTTTCCCTCGAGGTGGCTTTCGATCATGTCTTCAAGGGAAGCCTTGCGACTCGAGTCTCCACTGTCGGCAAAATATTCACCCTGCTTATTGAAGAAATGCTTCCTTCTTTTTGCCTCCGGACCGGTAAGATTACGTTTGGACCAGGTTTTGCAACCAAGAATTCCAAATTGCTGCCTAGTGGCCATGGGAGGATATCCACGTCCGGGATAAACGCTCGAGGAGGAAGGTTTAGCAGACGCTTGATTGGTAGTAGGATGAATACTGTGGATAGGGTCGGCATTGTCGAAAGACTCTTCCTCGATGTCTTCAAGATCTTGATGTCAATCCCTTCTTCTTTTTCTTGACACTCTCTGCTCTATGGGCATTTTTCCTGAAGATTTCTTGGAGCTCGAGAGAACAATCACTTTTCGACCATGAATGCTATAATGTAAACATAGAAGAATCATTCAGTTTAAGGGTTAAAACCACTCTGAAAAGTCCTAAATCTAAAATGATCAAGAAAAGAAAGACTCACCCAGAGGACGACTGTCTGCAGGGATAGGAAAATCAAAGGAACTTAGTCCCGCCTTACGAAGAAAAATTTCTCCGACTAGGAAGGCCGATTGATACTTGTTCGATCTCATTTTCGCGATCATACTAGAAGAGAAAATATCATCCGAAACCAGTTCTCCGATGACCTTTCGACCACCATATACCCAAGTAGAATCATAACCCCATTTGTGGTCATAGAGCTCGGACATTCCGCTCTCAAGAACGCGTTGAGTAGGAGGTCTTACGAAGAAATAATTTGCTTTCTATTCCATACTGTTGCTCGAAATGGCATTCTCCAGGATGGCAAAACCAGGTCGTTGACTGACGTAGTAATAACCTCCATTGGACGAGGTCGAAATGGAAAATCGAAAGAAATGAAAGAAATTGCGAAAAGTAGGTCGTAGACCCTTCGCAACCATAAGAACAAAAAAAGCAGTGATGAAAGCGATGGTATTGGGAACGAGCTGAGTTAGTGAGACGATGAAGGTTTCAAGAAGTTGAAGAAGAATTGGAGAAAAGGGATACCTGAGCCCATGATCCAAATGAGAAGTATAAAAAGCATGACAATTTCTTGGGGGAGTGTTTACCCTCTCCTCGGCCGAAGGGATGATTATCTCGAAATTTGATGGAAAGTAACGACCATAATCCCTCTGTATAGCAGACAAATCCCTCTCTCTATATCGGGAGGGAAAGAATTCAATAGGGGCAGAGACTTGGGGTTGGGTATTTTTAAACTTCTTCGAAGTTTTAGCCGCCACCTCTTCTTCAGGCACTATTTCGACTACTAGCCCATCTACCCCTTTTTCTACACAATCCCTAACTTCCTCGGCTGGAATCCCATCTCCTGCCTCTTCGTTCTCAGAAGAAGCTTCTTCAGGGTTTTCAATAACATTAGTGATAACTACTTCTTCCTCGTTGCGAGGAGGAGAGTTTGGGTTGGATGTTGAAGATGCCATTTTAAGAGACACAATGAGCTCGGTGAGATTGATAAATACTGAGAATCTCGATTTAAAATATTACTGCTTAGAGCTCAGTGTATTTACGGTAAAAAGCGAAAATGACCTTATTAAATTCAACTATATATATGAGTAAGAAAATGACGGTTCGGCCCCTGGTGACGATTCAGTTTCCCGCCAATAAAACTATGGAGAAAATCTAGGGACATCTGACACCGCCTTTTAGCAACGTGTATATGTACTCTTTTTTCCTCATTCGGTTTTTATCCCAAAAAAGGGTTTTTCCGAACAAGGTTTTTAATGAGGCATACTTCATGAATCACAATATGCGGAGTCAACACAAATATTTTAATTACTTCTACGAGCTACGGCTACGATTTCGCTCGAGAAGTGAGGGAGTATTGATGAGGGCTATTTTACACACAAGCCTGGATAGGACTCTTTGAGCTTGTCCAGATCAATCCGATCCGCTCAACAGGTCTTGAAAGGTCAAAGATCGATCTGACCTGCAAATTCATATCTTATTGACCTGTTGAAAGTATCTGAATATCGGTTGGGCCACGAGTTTCCTAATCCTCTTAGGATACTACTAGGGTTAGGATTGTGATTATTATATATAGCGGATCCTTCATTGTAATAGGGGTTAGACTCTGAAATTCTCCTTTAATAATAAAGATACTTATCTTGCTCTAGGGAGTTCTTTTAATTACATTACATTATTTTACCTTGTTTTGCATCATCCAGAGTACTTTAACCAGGCCCTGAACTTAGATTATTAATTGTAATAGTTGTACTTTTACTCATATCGCACGTTATTCCATTGTTTTACTGATATTATCGCATACACCAAATTCGATAAAATCAAATGGCGATAACAATTTCCTTATTTTTTTCCCCGTGTTGAAGCCGTGAATGGCTTGCACAATTTTCCCTTTTCTTCTTTCATTTTTTAATTCAGTTTTACATGGATAATTTATTTTTCACATTTTTGTAAAATAGATTTTGTATTGAAATTTTATGTTATTTTTAATAAATTGTAATTATAAATAAATCATCAACATTTATCTCAAGGTATAAATTTAAAATCTTTAATTTTAAATTTAATTAGAATATAACTGGATATATATTTAATACGAATATTTGAAAATAAATTTCGTTATGATTCAATTTAAACAATACAATTTCCAATTTAAAATATCGATTTAATTGGAAATACAATTTAAATACTTAAACAAATATGATTAAATTCATCCACGATTTAATAAACACTTAAACAAAATGCAAATTAATTGAAATACATTTTGACAAACACTTAAACAAAATAAAATATTTAATTAAATACAATTATTCTTATTCTTATTTTTACGATATTAATATGATTATTATTAATTTAACTATATTGTTATTATCATCACTATTATTATTATTATTATTATTATTATTATTATTATTATTATTATTATTATTATTATTTGTAGTATTATTATTATTGTTATAATAATTATTAATATGATGGTGAGAGTGGAGAAAATTTGAAATTAGAATTAATTGAAGGGGGAAGCCCTAGGATTAGAGACGACTAGGCAAGGACAACCCCAAGGCTTTCAGCCCGAGCCCTACCCCCAAGATTGGAGATGTCCAAGTTAGTGAAAAATTACTGCGCTTACATTGATTTTGGATACTCGTGTTTACCACTGATTTTTTATTTCCTGTGTCATTACTTTTTTTTTTGAATGAGAAGAAAGTTTATGTTGCACAACATTTTGACCACTTGCATTTCAAGTCCAGACAAATCAAAATGCACTACATTTCTAAAATAAAAAATAAAAAATGCACGTCCAAATTACCTTCCCATTTTTTGGTGTGATAGTTATTAGATGTAACAATGTTGTTAAATTTGACTTCTAATTTGCACCGCATGTCTTTGATTTAAAAATATAGTTGTACTAAAGTTCAAATTATTCAATTTTTTAGGCTGAGCTAAATGTCACATTTCCATATGACTTAAATACTGGACTCACATGCATAATAATCTATCCAATTGGAGATGGGGAAAAAAAAAAAAGGGGAGAATCAAAATGAACATGAAATGATCGAGAGCAGGTGGAATTAGAAGCGCAGATGGTGGCGTTATTCGCTCTTTTAATTAACACTCTCTAGTAGGGGTATGTTTTCTTCTGAGAAAATCTGCCAGGAAATACGCATGCCTTCACATTCTTTCTCAATTCATTATTTAATTAATTTTTCGTTTTTGTTTGGTGACAAGTACATGTAAAACTGGTAATAGTATAATCGAGCAAGAAAAAACAATAATAGTCCCTTAACTTTAGCAAATACGTAAAAATGGGACACTTATAGGTTCAGCAAGTAATTTACATCACTTATATTTTAAGTTATCGTAATTTTAGTCCTCTTACCCGTAATTTTAGTCCTATATTCGTCGAAATTAAAATTGGTGTCAATAAATTGCCACATAAGCAAACAAATTAGGACATTCTAACATTTTGCCCTAATAATTAGTATGTAGGGAAAGAAATTGAGGAAAATAAAGTGTTATTTTTCCTTAGGTGACATGGTGGATTACCATCGAGTGATAGCCAGAGGACAAAATCTCTCAATTAGTTTGCTTTGCGTATCAATTTAATGACAATTGACATTGCTTTTAATTCCGACGAATTTATGATTAAAATTGGAGTGAGAGGATTAAAATTGCTGCAACTTAAAATATAAAGGATGTAAATTGGTAATCGAAACTATATATGTCCTATTTTCGTATCTCTGCAAAAATTAAAGGACTAAAATTGCTATATTGCTTTTCTCAATTCATTATTTAATTAATTTATTGTTTTAGTTTGGTCATGGGTACATGAAAAGCTGGTAATAGAATAATCGCTTTCCCACCTACGCGGCTTGTACTTTCCTCAAAATTCAGTCCGGACAGCTATCCAGCTAGCACATGATTTTCAATTATGTATTTTATCTTTCACCGTCTTGGGATTCATGTGTCTTAATTTGGAATTGATTGATACAGGAGGGTAGGATACAAATGAGGTTGAATTATCGGATTATTAGTTATTATCGATAAAATACTTTAAGTCGGTGGATTGACGTAAAACAGAAAATAATCAAAGGTTTTTTTTTTTTTTGAATTAGATTAATTTTAGTACGTTTCAATATTTTGGTCATAACTGTTATGATTATCAGAATTGTGATTTAGATCCTTATTCGAAAAATTATTGACTGCACGTATACCATTACGACTAAACTTCACTTTATGAACTATGATTTCGTCCCTAAATTACATCGTTTTCCTTGTCAAAATGAGGTTGAATTATCGGATTATTAGTTATTATCGTTAAAATATTATAAGTTGGTGGATTGACGCAAAAATATAAATTAATCAAAGTTTTTTTTTTTTTTTTAAATTGGATTAATTTTAATAGTTTTCACTATTTTGGTCATAACTGTTGATATGATTTTCAGAATTGTGATTTAGACCTTTATTCGAAAAGCTATCGACTGCACGCATACTATTGCGACTCAACTTCACTCTATCAACTTTGATTTCGCTCCTAAAGTACATCGTTTTCCTCGTCAAAACTATATTCTAATATAATTTTTGTCAGTTTTTTTATTTTCAATTAATTACGAGGCCGAATTAACCTTTTCCGGACCATATTTTGATCACGGTCCTTATTTCATTACATACTTCAATTTAGTTTGATTTTTGGATTTTATCATTTTGATAAATTTTACCTTTTTATTCTTAGTGACTTTATAATTCGGCTTTTGTGTTGTTTTGATCAATTTTACATTTTTGATAAATTTATAAGGTTTTTATCAAAATGGTAAAATTTCAGATTATTGTAACTATTAGTTTATCATCCCTACTTTACCATTCCTAAGGGAAGATTGGAGGACCAATTCACTCGAGGATGAATTTAATTACATAGAAGTTATTTTCTAAATACTAGTTACCATTCTTGGTGTAAGTAGGCATTCATCCCTTCTGTAAGAGAAAATTTTCAAACAATACCTAAACTGATTTATAATCTCGACAATTATCATTAAATGGGCCACCGTATATAATCACCAACTTAAGACAAACCATGTTTTTGAATTAAAGTTATTATTATCAATATATGGCAAAAAAAATAATTCAGGATCATGTAAGAAAAATCAAACATTTCACCAAAGTTATCAATCAAACCTAATTATGCACTGAATTTAATTAAAGCCATTTGGCAATTCCGGGCACGTATCTTGCAGTTAAGTACTGATGGCCAAAAGATATAATTGCATATGTTATCTAGTGGTGTGTGAAATTAATTAATTAAGTATGAAAACTATGATGTAGGAGTGATAATTTTTTCCAGGAAAAAGGTGAAGTATGATCCCAGAACATGATTTGTTCACCCAAAAGAAGAAGCATGATTATTAGTATTGTCTTTTCATATCTGGGTGGCATTATGTGGCTCCATAAGTTCATATATATATATATATATATTTTTAATCTCCATATAAAATATATATAATATGAATTCATGACAATGAATGACGTCACAAATATTTATAAAAATAAAACTGTTATGACCAGAAAAACAAAAGCGTCGCTTTGGCCGAGTGGTTAAGGCGTGTGCCTGCTAAGTACATGGGGTTTCCCCGCGAGAGTTCGAATCTCTCAGGCGACGTGGGTTTATTTTTTCTTTCAAGTTAGATTTTCCATCTAATTTTATTTAGAAATCAGCCTTAGAAGTGATTCAATATTTGGATAGGCCAAACACTATTCTCTTTTTTCCAAATAAGATTTTCCATCTATTTTATATGGCAATCATCCTTGCAAACATATTTGTACAAACTTTTGATTATCCAAACAACAAAGCTCATTATTAAAGTAATTTGACTGGTTTTCGTACAGTTTGATTTCAAAAATTGTTTGGAAGTTTTCGGCGAAACTTTGAAACTTGATTTAAATAATGATTTTAATGAAATATTGAGAATAGTAAAATATTATTAAATAATAATAAGTGTGTTTTGAAACTAATTGAGATGTGATTGAATTGGGGTTTGAGGATAAAAGTAGGTGTGGTAAATGTCAAATCAATAACTTTGTATGAAAAAAAGATGACAACTGTGAAATCGATAATTTTATAGATTTCAAATAGGGTTTTGTAGGTTTCAGTTTGGGTTGAAACTGAGTTTGGACTGAAACCTCTTCAAACTCATCATGCAATGGGGTTTGACTCGGTTTGAGTGACACCAAACCCAACTTGATGTAGGTGTGATACTGAAGATAAAAGTAGGGGTGGTAAATGTCAAATCAATAACTTTGTATGAAAAAGAGATGACAACAGTGAAATCAATAATTTTATAGGTTTCAAATAGGGTTTTGTAGGTTTCAGTTTGGGTTGAAACTGAGTTTGGATTGAAACCTCTTCAAACTCGTCATACAATGGGGTTTGACTCGGTTTGAGTGACACCAAACCCAGCTTGATGTAGGTGTGATACCGAAAATTCGTGTTCGGTATGCGCTGCTTCAAGAACTTGGATACTCCGTGCTTCCAAGATCTGTAAAACAAAGACTACGCGTCAGTGGGGTACCAACGGAGCCTCCTCTAATGCTTAAGTCAACAAGATGTTGTTGGAGCTTAAGAAAATATGCTAAGAAAAAGTATAGGAGTATGAAAGTAGTGAGATCGTCCTTATGTGCATGCATGGGAGTTTTCATGTTTATGGAGATATGTTTCCTAAAGAGGTTAGGAGTCTGGATATGTTAGATCTTTCCTTTTGGGAGTTGGAGGCTCACGGTAGGGAGGCCTTGTACACGGAAACTTGATGCACAAAATAGAAAGAGATATACACAAGAATCTAGCACACACTGTATGAGACAACGGCGGCAAAAACGTGGTACACTCTCTCTCGAATACACACAAACACATGATAAACAATCAATTTCATGATCTCAATGTACATACGCAAGTATACGTCTCACAAGTAATAATAAGACAGTAAGTAACCAAATATCAAATTCCAACGAGTGGGTAAAAGGTGGGAATTCATGAATAAATTGACAACATATTTCGTCTAAGAATGCTCGATACAAAATGATCAAACCTGTATGTAAGATAGGGGTGATTTTATTTAAACTACTAAAACACATATACTAAATCTATTTAGGAAAGCAAGTAAATGGGGGGAGTTAATTATGTGGTAAGGAGGAAATACATGGAGAAATCATGCAGATGTTGGGTTAATTATTCAATTGAACCTAGATATTATTACTGACCGTTTGAATTCATAATAACCAACTCGGCTCCATACAATCACTCTTCTACTTGATTCTATTCCTACATTCGAATACTATTTAGTTAAGGTCCTTTTTGGTTAGCGCTGTCACCAAATAGGTCGAAGCGGTCTACATGGTCTCAATACACTACAGTAATTTAAATGGTGATCCCTGAGCCCATGCCACTACCCAACCTTCGTCATTACTAGTGCACCTGCTCTAACTAGCCGAATCATGAAATGCATTCAAGGCCGAACCCATTCTACGATAATGGACATTCCCTTAGCCACACTTCCTTCCATGGTGAAAATGTGCAAGCAAATAATCCACTAAAAGTCATCTTACCCCTCTCTCAGATCCCAATTCAAGTTTCCTTAAGAGGCATTTCTCTAAGTACGTGATCATAAAAAATTAAGTTACTTAAACAATAATCACCACAATCATGTCCCAAAGATGCAATTAAACAATAAAATCCGACATACTTGTAATAACCAAAATCATCAACACAATAACTAACAAATCAACATCATACAAATAAATCCAGAGAATCGAAATCTACCTAATCATGCTCCAAATCATAAATACTACAACTACCAGCAAACCTATTTATGCACAATTAGGGGAATAAGGGCGAATTAAATTATTGAAACATAACTCAATAGATCTAACAACATTTCAACACATTCTTGCACAAAATAGGAAATAACACAATCACTACCGTACCAATGACAACCAATTAGTGGAATATAAAGGATATAACCTAATTGAAGCATAAACATGAAGAAATTGGAGCTAGGATGTTGGTCCCAAATGGTCATGATGAGGTCTAGATGGGGTGGGGTTGAGAGTGGAGTTGATTCGATCTCTTTACATTTTAAAACTTGTTCTCTAACTCGGCTTAAGTAGAGTAAACTTATCAGTAAGGTAAGACTACTAAGCTGTTTCGGCACTAAGTTGATCAATAGGGTATGTTGGTCCCAAGTGGTCAGATGAGATCTAAAAGGGAGGGGGTGAATAAACCTCTGTACCTTTAATTTTTTCCTCTAACTTTGTATAAGCAGAGTAAGCTTATCGTTCGTATGAGACTACTCAGCTGATTTAGCACTTAGCTTATTCAGCGTACCACTAGTCTGATTCGCTTATATTTTCAGACAACTTCAGAGTTTTAAAACTAGTATGCAGCGGATATAAATGTTTATGTTTTTCAAACAAGTTCAACTTCAAAGGTTTTACTCCAGTTTTTAGAAATTCATCTTTTAAAAGATTTGCCTTTTAAAAACTTTTACTTATCTTATGGATGTTATGCAATGAAGATGCAAGTAAGTAAGGTAAGTAATACATGAAGTTTTATAGTGGTTCCGAAGGCAGAATACCCCTTAATCCACTCTTCTAAATCTCGAAGATTTAGGTTCTAGAAAACTTAGAAACTAGTACAATACTTGTGCTTTTACAACAAATGACCAAGCAACGAGCTCACAAAAGGAAATCACAAAGAAGACCTATTCTACGAAGTAATATCACTTAAAAGAAGTAAGATAAAAAGCAGAGTCTTCTTAGTCTTTGTTTTCTTCGTCTTCTTCTTCTACTTCTACTTCTACTTCTTCTTCTTCTTCACTAGAAATTTCTAGTGCCAATTTTTTGGCTTTATGAGCAGCCTCAATCTTAGCAACTAGTTCCTATATCCTTTTGGTCTTTCTGAATGGATCAAGTTGTTCTTCAGCAGAACCTTAGAATCATCAATTTATTTGTCTTCCTTTGCCAGATCCTTGGGTTCTTCTTCTAATTTATCAGCTTCCTTAACATCATCAGCATCCTTTACTTCTTCAACAACTTTAACTTCCTCTTTTTCAACAGATTACTCTTCCCCCTTTTTGTCATCATCAGTAAGGTTGAGTTCTTCAACTGGTGCAGGTAGAATGTTCAAGGCTTCACAAAGCTTCCTGATGTTTTGATCCATAGCAGACAAAAACTTATCATGTTGAAGAGATTTAGTGTTGGATGAAGATGAATATAGAGACTTAAAAGTGAAGAGAGGTTTTGATGATTTCCAAAGCATCATCATCAGCTAAGTAATGGAAACTTAGTTAATCCCTTAGAAGATTTTTGACCAAGGAAGAAGACAAATCAGAAGGGTCAAATCTATGGTCCAGAAGACTACTGATCTGTTGCTGCATTCGGATCAGACTGTGGATTTTCAGCAGACTCAAATCAGATGAGTTCGGTTTGGGATCAACCAAGTGTTCATCAGACGAGTGGATTCGATCAGCAGAGTGGAAGTGATCAGAAGTTATTACAACGGTAATAAATGCACCTGAAGTAATAAATGCTGAAGAGGAAGGGTATTTATGACAAATGATTGAAGAGAAACCTCGGATCAGAAGAGTGCATTAAATGCAACTGACAGAAAGTACAGCAGAGTGTATAGTGTTCAGTCGCAGGTAGCCGTTTCTGAAAACAGGACCAGTACTCGAGGATTTGGACTCCTGTCGATCTCCCAACGGGCAGATTTCAAACCTCAAGTATAAATAGTTCAAGTTCAAGAGTTAGAGAAAAATGAGAAGCAACACAACTGAGAGAAAATTTCGAAGCAAAATTCTTCTAAGTCCCAGAACTCAAGAACAGAACACTCATCAGCCTAGTCATCTGTTGACGAAAGCAGAAAAGAGAGATAAAAGAAAATACGCATAAATCTGAGTGATTTTGTAAGAGGAGTGTTGTGAGAAGTAGATATCCATCTTAGTGAGTGATATTACTTAAGAGGATAGGTTTTCTTTGTGATTTCCTATTGCGCACTTGTGGCCATTTCATTTGTTGTTTAGCGCAAGCATTGTATATTGTAAACTGTGTGTTTATAGTATAACCCAAGATCTAAGTGACTTGGAAGAGTGGACTAAAGGATTTTTATCCATATAACCACTATAAAAATTCTGGTGTTTAAACTTGCATTATTTCCTTCATATTTTCAAAAAGCATACTAAACACCTAAGTTAACTGTTGAAAAGATTTTTAAAGAAGTTTGCTAGGGATAAAACCTTTTCTAAGTTAAGAAAATTTACTTGTGAAAAACACTTATAAAATCCGCTGCAAGTAATCTGCTTAAAACTCTGATTTTATCAAAATCAGCTAAGTCATATCAGAAGAGTGGTCTACTCTGATGCTCAAAGATTTGTGCTCGATCAGCTTAGTCAACTTACTAATCTTGATCAGCTTAGTTTGCTCATAGAAAAAGTTGGAGAAATTTTAAGTTAGAATTTTTCAGAGGTCTATTCACCCCCCACCCCCCCCTTTCTAGACCTCATCTGACCACTTGGGACCAACATTTAACATTGAGTTCCTCTCCACGTTTGTAAAGAAAATCCATGTTCTGATGAAGAGTGTTGACTTCTTCACCTAGACGAGTTATCCCTTCTAGCTGTTGATTTACTCCAGCACATAACTCTTCACACATGGCTTCAGTTTTGTGTTGCTCTGCTTCCATTGATTCAACAACAACTTTGGAAATTCTGCCCAACCACTCTGATTCTTATCAGTGAACTAATCAACAACAGACCTCACTGAGTTGACTTCCTCTTTGATATTATTCAACTCTACTCTTGTCAGCAGTCTTGTGTTGTCAGCTATTTCAACAGCTCTTTCCGTGCTTGCAACAACTCTTGAGGCAATCTCCTCAAATCTCTGCATATAAGACTTGTTTTTCCTCTATATCCTTCATCTCATTCAGAGTGCTTTCATTGGCTTGATAAGTGTCTTGCATTTTCTTGACAGTTTCTTCCATATACTTCTTCATCAACTTCCAACCAGCAGACTGAACGTTTGCTTGTTCACTTGAAGAAGGAATAGCACTTGACTTAGTTTCCTCAGGAGCAGTTTCATATTTCCACTCAATAGCTAACTTCTTGTTGGATGAAGATGAAGACTTTGAAGTGAAGGGAGGTTTCGATGATTTCCAAAAGTCATCAGCTAAGTGGAAGCTTAGTACAAACCTTAGAAGATATTTGACCAAGGAAGAAGTATTTCAGACTAGTCAAATATGGTCCAGAAGACTACTGATCTGTTGCTGAAGAAGGAATCAGACTGGTGGACTATCAGTCGACTCAAATCAGATTAGTTCAAGTTTGGGATCAGCCGAGTACACATCAGACGAGTGATTTCGATCAGCAGAGTGGAAGTGGATCAGAAGTTAGTGCAACGGTAATAAATGCACTTGGAGTAATAAATGCTGAAGAGGAAGGGTATTTATGACAAATGATTGAAGAGAAACCTCGTATCAGCTTGGTGCATTTAATGCGGACTGACAGAAGGTACAACAGAGTGTACAGTGTTCAGTCGCAGGTAGCCGTTTCTGCAGAAGGACCAGTACTCGATGATTTGGACACCTGTCGATCTCTCAACGGGCAGATTTTCAAATCTCAAGTATAAATAGTTCAGTTCGTGAGTTGAAGAAGAAGAGACAACACATTTTGAGAGCAAAAATCTGAAGCAGAATTCTTCTAAGTCTCAAACTCAAGAACAGAACACTCATCAGCCGAGTCATTTGTTGACGAAGCAGAATAGAGAGAAAATTGAAAATACTTATAAATCTGAGTGATTTTGTTAGAATAGTGTTGTGAGAAGTAGATATCCATCTTAGTGAGTGATATTACTTCAGAGGATAGGAGTTTCTTTGTGATTTCCTATTACGCACTTGTGGCCTTTTCATTTGTTGATTGGCGCAAGCATTTTGTATACTGTAATCTGTGTGACTATAGTATAACCCAAGATCTAAGTGACTTGTTAGAGTGGACTAAAGGATTTCTATCCATATAACCACTATAAAAATCCTTTGTGTTTATACTTGCATTATTTCTTGCATATTTTGAAGAGCATATTTTAAACACGTAAAAAGGTCTAACTGATTGAAAAGGTTTTAAAAAGGAGTTTTTAAAACTGGGGATAAAACTTTTTCTAAGTTAAGAAAACTACTTGTGAAAAACACTAGAAAAATCCGCTGCAAGTTAGTTATTTTAAAACTCTGATTTTGACAAAATCAGAAGAGTGCTCAACTCTGCTGTTCAAAGCTTTGTGCGAGATCAGCATAGTCAACTTACGATTACTGATCAGCTTAGTCTGCTGACAGAAAAGTTAGAGAATTTTGAAAAGACAAATTTTTATAGAGGTCTATTCACACCCCCCCCCCCCTCTAGACCTCATCTGACCACTTGGGACCAACAAGTGGTATCAGAGCAGGTGGTTCATCTGAATCATTTGCCTGATCAACGAGCTTGATCCTAGAGTGTTTTCCAAAGGTTTTCAAAAGTTTTCAAAAGAGCATCTTTTTGAAAAACAAAAACTTTTTGAAAATGGATTGTATCAGCCTAGTTCCCCACATAGGCGGTATGAGCTTTGAGGACTGGAAAATACGCATGGAAATTTTCCTTGCTGCTTACAATGATAATATGTACAGGTGCATAACAAAATGTCCGATAAGAGTCACCAAAACTATCAAGGTTGATGGCCAAGATGAGGTCGTTGACAAAGATGAAGACGAGATGATAGCTGAAGAAATCAAGCTGAAAAATCTAGACAAAGTTGGAATCTTCATCATGACTAAAGCCCTGGACAATGAAAGGTTTGACAAGGTCAAACATTGTAAAACATCAAAAGAGATGTGGGATAAAGTCCGTGATATGAGTGAAGGGAATGATGCCATTAAAGAACACAATCTGAGCATAGCCCTGGAGAAGTTTGAAAACTTCAAGATGAAATCTGGAGAAACCATTGACCAGATGGAATCAAGGTTCACTAAAGTGCTGAACAACGTGTTAAAGCTGGGTAAGCCGTTCACAGACAAAGAGATTACTCTTAAAGTCCTGAAGGCGCTACCACCCAAATTCAACATGAAGATCACAGCAATGGAAGAATCAAGGGATCTGGGGAAGATCTCTCTGACGGAGCTGTTTTCTGTACTCAAGGCGTACGAGTATAAAATGCCCTCAACTTCTAGTCCCACTGCTGCCCTAGTTGCTGCAGAAAAATCCAGAAGATCAGCCGGAAGAACTATAGAAGTGGACTCATCTGATGAGACCCCAGTGCTCAACAAAAAGGAGTACGCTGCTGGCGATGTTGCTTTGTTATTGAACGGGTTCAAAAAGTTCTATAAAAGAAAAATGAAGAACAAATATAACAATGCTTCTACTTCTAAACCTACCTCTAATTCTCATGATATCAAGGATGATTATAAATCCAAAATGATGTGCTATAATTACAGGAAATTGGGACATTTCATCAAGGACTGCCCATATCCTAAAGCGGAGAAATATACAAAGGAGGAAAAGAAACAAAGGAAAGAGAGAAGAGAGAAGAGATACCAAAAAAGCAAGGTGTTGTTGGCTGAAGCTGAAAAGATGGCAGCCATCTACTCATCCAATTCAGAATCAGGCACGTCAAGTGATGACTCTGTTTTTGAAGAGACACCTGCACTGCTCTGTCTCATGGCAAAGGAATCTGATGATTCTGACAATGAGGTAATACTCTCTGAAAGTGAACTTGAGCTATTTAGTTCATTTAAGCAAATGATGAACAATAAAGCCGATGTTGTTAATGAATTTGCTAAGCTTAAGGACGAGATGATTCTGCTGAAAAAGCAAAATGCTAAACTGAAACGCAGTGTTGAAAAACCTGAAGAATCAGCCATGTATAAAAAGCTTTCGCATGAATGTGAATATCTGAGAGCAGAATGTGAAGTTTACAAAGGAAAAATCAAGGAACTTGAAGCTACAATATCTTTACATAATAAGTCGTCTGTTCCTAAGTCGTCTGTTGTGTCAATAGATAAATCAAATGAACAGAGCACACCCTTGGTAAAAGAAAATTTGGAACTGAACAGAACTGAGAAATTTATATCTGCTGATAATAGCAATGTTCTTGTATGTTCAGACTGCTAAATCTACTTCACTGGAAATTGAGAAAAAGGAGAAGAGTCCTCCTAAGGCTAAAAAGGGTAAAAAGCCTGAAAATGAAAAACAGACTGGTAAAACCAAACAGCAGAATAGTCCTAAGAAGTCTGCTGATAAGAGTAAAACCAATCAGACTAGTAAACCTAAGTCGTCTGTTAAAGAGCAAGTAAAGAGCAGACCTAAGAAGCAAAGAAATTATAACAATAATGCTTGGCATGGAAATGAGTCTTACTATGTGCAACCTGCTTACTCACCTTATTATGCTGCACCTCATTATCCACCCTATTATGCTGCATATCCTGCTCATCAACCAATGCATGCTTACCCTGCTTATCATGCATCTTATCCTGCTTATGAGCCTTATCCTCATCATAATGATTATCAACATAACATGCCTGCTGATTATGATGAAAATGAAGTTGCTCATGCTCCTGCTAAAACTCTAAAGCCTAAGAAGCCTAAGACTTCAACATCTTGGGTTGTCAAAGGTGACACTAATCCACCAGGACCCTCTCAATAAAGGGTACCTAAAACAATTTTTATTTTGTTTTGTAGGTTAGGAGTAGGAGTAGGAGTAAAGTAGTGAAGAAATGGTACTTGGACAGTGGATGTTCAAGGCACATGTGTGGAGACATACATGAACTGGCAGATGCTGTTGCTGTGAATGGTCCAAGAGTTACTTTTGGAGACAACAAAGAAGGCAAGGTTGTTGCTGTTGGAAAGCTTATCAAAGGAAACATAGAGATATCTGACGTCTCTTATGTTAATGGACTGAAGTACAATTTGCTGAGCATAAGTCAATTTTGTGACAAGGGATTTTCTGTAAAGTTTTCATCAGATAAGTGCTATGTTGAACAAATTGGAATAAAGAAGGTTATTTTATCTGGAAGAAGACAGGGAAACATCTATGTAGTCGACTGGAATTCTGTGGACAAGAATTCTAATGTTTGTTTGGTGGCTTCTACACCAAGTGAAATCAGTTGGCTGTGGCACAAAAGAATGAATCATTTGAATTTCAAGACCATAAACAGATTGATAAAGAATGATCTGGTAGAAGGAATTCCAAAGACAGTCATGAGCAAAGACAAGCTTTGTGACGCATGTCAGAAGGGTAAACAAGTGAAGTCCACTTTCAAAAGCAAGAAGCACCAATCTTCAACCAGAATTTTGGAGCTGTTACATATGGATATGTTTGGCCCTATTGATCCAATCAGCAATGGTGGAAAGAAATACTTCCTAGCTGTTGTGGATGACTTTTCAAGATTTACTTGGGTGATTTTCATGAAGAAGAAAAGTGAAACCAAGGAACATCTTACCAATCTGATGGAACTGATCCAGAATGAGAAAAGTCAAAGAATATTAAAGATCAGATCAGATAGAGGGACTGAATTTACAAACTTTACTGTTGAAGAGTATTGTAACTCCAGAGGAATCAATCATGAGTACTCTGCTGCCAGAACCCCTCAACAAAATGGAGTTGCTGAAAGGAGAAACAAAACTCTAAAAGAAGCTACCAGGACAATGATAGCTGAAGCAAAGCTGCCCCAAAGTTCTGGGCAGAAGCCACAAATACAGCATGTTATACACATAACAGATGTATGATCAACAAAAGTCAAAACAAGACACCTTATGAGCTATGGAACAACAGAAAGCCTAATTTACATTATCTTAGGATTTTTGGTTGTAAATGTTATGTTTTGAACAATGAGAAAAATCACCTTACTGCATTTGCAGAAAAGGCTGATGAAGCTGTTTTTGTAGGTTACTCTACTGTTAGTAAAGCTTACAGAGTCTTTAACAAAATAACTTTACTTGTAGAAGAATCTATTCATGTAGTATTTGATGAACCAAGTCAATCATCTGAAAAGAATCAAAGTGCAAATCCAGAGGTATCTGCTGACTTTCAGAAATTGAGTGTGGAAAGAAAGGAAGAATATGTACCCATCATACTACCTGATTTAACTCAAGCTATTAACTCAAGTGCTGTTCAAAATCAGTCTGCTGATTGTCTAACTGAGGAGTTGCGAACAGCTGACAGACCAGAGCCTGTACAACAGACTACTACTGAGACTCCAACAGTAGTGTTGCAAGATCAATCAAGAGGACAACATCCAGATTTGCAACCTGATCTCAGATGGCTCAGAGATCACCCACCTGACTTAGTGATTGGTGATCCCTTGGATAGAGTGAGAACTAGAAGGTCAACTGCAAATGAAACAATGTTTGTAAGTTTTCCTTCACAAATTGAGCCTAAGTTGATTGATGAAGCTCTTAGTGATACTCACTGGATTGAAGCAATGCAAGAAGAGTTGAATCAATTTGAAAGGAATGAAGTCTGGTACTTAGTTCCCAGACCTACTCATCAAAGAGTAATTGGCACTAAGTGGGTATTCAGGAATAAAATGAATGAAGATGGTATTGTTACAAGAAACAAAGCAAGACTAGTTGCCAAAGGTTATTGCCAAGAAGAAGGCATTGATTTTGATGAGACATTCGCACCAGTTGCTAGGCTTGAAGCAATCAGATTATTCTTAGCCTATGCTGCTTACAAGAACTTCACTGTCTATCAGATGGATGTGAAGTCTACTTTTCTCAATGGAGAATTGCAAGAGGAAGTTTATGTTGAACAACCTCCTGGTTTTGAAGCTTATCAACAAGGAGACAAAGTGTATCGTCTGAAGAAAGCTCTCTATGGACTGAAACAGGCTCCAAGAGCATGGTATGATACTTTATCTGATTTTCTTTTAGTCAAAGGATTTCGTTAGGGTAAAGTAGATAAGACTTTGTTTACTATTGAATGGGATAATCATATATTGTTGGTACAAATATATGTGGACGATATTATTTTTGGTTCAACTAACAAACAGATGTGTGAAAGATTCTCGAAGCTGATGCAGAACAAGTTTGAAATGAGCATGATTGGAGAATTAAATTACTTTCTTGGATTACAAGTTAAACAGCTACCTGATGGTATTTTTATTAATCAAGCAAAGTACACAAAAGATCTGTTCAAGAAATTTGGTATGGAAACTAGCTCATCTGTTAATGTTCCTATGTCTACTGGACTTCGTCTGGACAAGGATGAAGGTGGTAAATCAGTTGACATTACCAAATACAGAGGCATAATTGGGTCACTGTTATACTTAACAGCTAGCAGACCTGATATTATGTATTCTGTTGGGGTTTGTGCGAGATTTCAATCAGATCCTAAGGAATCTCACCTCTTAGCTGCTAAAAGGATATTAAAGTATCTCAAAGGCACACAAGATTTGGGATTGTGGTACCCAAGGGAATCAGGATTTGAACTTACTGCATACTCAGATTCTGACCTTGCTGGCTGTAAAATTGATAGAAAGAGTGCTACAGGTACTTGTCAATTTTTAGGCAGTCGTCTGATCTCATGGATGAGTAAGAAACAGACTTCAGTATCCATATCTACTGCTGAAGCCGAATACATTGCTGCTGGAACTGAATACATTGCTGCTGGAGCATGTTGTTCACAAATACTTTGGTTGAAACATCAACTAGAAGATTATAATCTCAAGATCAGTGGAATCCCTATCTACTGTGACAATACAAGTGCAATCTCACTCACTCAAAATACTACTAGTCATTCCAGGACTAAACATATCGAGATCAAACATCACTTCATCAGAGACCATGTTGAAAAAGGAAATGTTATTATTGAATATGTTCATACAGACAACCAGATCGCTGACATTTTAACCAAACCATTAAGTGATGCAAGATTTTCTACTCTAAGAGTGGAACTGGGCTTGTTAAATTTAGATTCATAAGATGAGGGGGAACCTATCAGAAGACTGGGTTCAACAGCTGATTAATCTTATACCAACAAGTGTTACACTTCAAGAAGACTGACTCTCAACAGACTAGTTGACTGATGAATTCTTGAATTCAGGGGGAACGTGTAAGACTAGCGGTACTCCTGCTTTAAAGATGAAATCTTCAATGACAGTTAGTTGAAGTTGTTTTAATCAGAAGATTTGTTCTTAATTCTTGAAGATTTGAAGATTATTTATCTTGCTGGATTGACAAACAGCAAAGGAAAATCACTAGATATTGGCTTTCACTAGTGATATATATTGTATCAGACAAGTCAACTATCAGATAAGTACTGATTTACTCATCTGTTTTCATTTATGTCAGCTTATATTTAAGTGTTGTACTGTAAACGTTCTTATCAAAAACAGGCATTTATAAGTAACAGACAAGTGGCGTTTCAAATTCCCGCCTGTCTGACATAATAAATGTTATTTTGAAATCCGCGTATCACGATCGCACGATCTACTTTTTCAGTAACTGATCTAACGGTTGACGCTTTTCACGGAAACCAACATTAAACCTACGTCTATAAATCCAGATCTGATCAGCTTACTATGCTTTTATGCACCCTCAAAATTTCAAAAGCATACAGAGAAATTCTGCAATTATCTACTGCAAATTTCTCTTCGTTTTCCTTAATCTTTTTCAGAATGTCTGCCTAAGAAGCTACTGCTGAAGGTATGTTCTTGAACTACCTAACCTACCATACGACTGGCACTCCATTAATGAAGGAAATTTTGGAAAAGTTCAAGGCAGCCACACTGGTTAACTTCATGGAGGCCCATGAAGATATGATTTTCAAAGACCGGGTGATGGAATTTTATGGTTCAAAAGATGATGTTAACTTTGAAAAGATGGAGATTACTGCCAAACTTCATTTTTGTGAAATGGAGAAGCACAGAATGACCTTTTTATAGGCAGGGGGTACATGATCCAATGGTGTTGCGGTAAGATCCCATCAACGGTCCAGATTAAATAAGTTAACAAATTTATTCACGGCGTCGGGAATACGTTCGATTAATACCATAAATAAAAAGTGCAAGAACACAGAGGAACGAGTCCAACGTATTTATTAAATTTTTTTCAGAATCATTACAAATACAGTCGATCAACTATAGAAGGAAAAAGTACATTCGTTCCTAAAATCCTACTACGCTGCTCCTCGGAATGATCTGCTACTCCAATCCGACGTACTTCTCAATCTTGGACTCCTGTCACTGCATTGGTGAAGATTGGCAAATATACTTCACCAGACCTTTGAGAGACACCCTCCTCGTTCGAAGGATGTCCAGAAGGAAGATTACAAAGTATCCGCCTGAGTCGAAGGAAATCTCATCCAACTCATACGAAGTATCCTCCTTGGTCGAAGAGAATAACCTGACACAGGGGATACCATCATTTTAATGAACTAACCAGCTTTCATCTCTCTTAAACAGATTTGGTTAATATATTCACCATAATCAGGATGCCATAAGTGCCTGTGTGAATTTTTTAATGAAGGCATGTTATTTCCTTCTATTATGTTTCTTATTTTTCAAAGGGATTATTTATAGTATGAGGAAGCTATCAGTTAATGGACAAGCATGCGAAACGTCCTACGGTTACGGCACAACTACCAAGGTGCCTTTTTCTCTCCCAAGAAGATAGACAACAATTATTTTGGCATTTAGGTCGGAACAACGTATTATTCTACATATAAGCGATTGAAACAACGAACTGCTCTATTCACGACAAAAAAGAGTTTGTTATATTACATTTCTCTAAAAAAAAAAAAAAAAAAAAAAAAGAAGGCAGACCTTTGTTTACTGTTCAAAAGCATGATCGGGACTCGTTTGATGAGCAAGATAGGTCATCATTTCCTTTGTACGTTGCTTATATCCAAGAGAGAAAACCCTTTCAAACTCTTGTCTTTTGCTCTTATCGATCTGGGACTGCGTAGCTTCTTCAAGATTCCTGTTCAATTGAAGAAGGTCTTCTTTCTCCTTAGTGAGCTGCTCCTTATCGGACTCCAAGCTGCTATTTACTCCAGCAAGTTCTTCCTTCTCTTTAGAAAGCCTTTCAGTAGCAGATCAGAGATTCTCGACCTCAGTCATAAGCGATCGATGAGCAGCAGCAATAGTGTTCATCCGTTCAAGAGACTCTTCTCGAGAAAAGTAGGACTCATCATTTTGTATCCCAAGCTGAAGAGCTTCATGCTTAGCCTATTATGGAAGAATAAGAATAAGGAACTTCAAAAAACTAAAAGATAAAAGATCTCTGTTCAATAACAAAAGTCTACTTACCATCTCCAAACGCTTGAAAATGGACTGAACAAGACGCAAAGAAGAGTAGTTCTTCAGTTTATCAAGCTCCTTGGGCAGAATCGTACCCATTCCCAGATTCCAAGAAACCCCATCAGGCTCGAGGGATGTTGGAATGCATGCATCAATGGAAACCTCACCAGATCGACTCATCCCAAAGTCAGTTATCTCTTCGACCTGCTCCTTAAAGGGACGGTCGTCTAAAAGAGACGGATCGTCCATGGTATTTTCAAAACCAGAGTGACTGGGACCAGACCCAGTTTTAGATACGTCTTGGGAAATAGTGACAGGAGAGATGACTTGGGTATGTTGAGAAGTTGAAACAACAACATTAGAACTTAAAGAGGCAAAGAGAGACTCAGGAATATCTTCCATAGGCCCCCTCATTTGCAAAGTTGGCTCAACTTCAGAGCTGGGAGGAGTAATTATGACCTGCTGAAAATCTTCTTGACCTGAGGTTTGATTTGTTGTGGCACCTCGATCGGAAGGGGGACGCTCGTCCATTGTTTGGTCGACGAGAGGAAGAGAAGCATCTCGAGACTCCTCGTTTGTTGTTTGGTCGACAAGAGGAGGAGAAGTAGCTCGAGACTCCTCGTTCTGGTAAACCTCCAGAATATTGGGATCCACCAGTGGACTTTGGATCGGAGCCCGTGAAGGTCCCATTGAAGAATCCGTTGTTTCCTTCACCGGAGGGTGAATATTCGTTGGTATTTTTGGAATTCCTCCTGAAGAAGACGACACCGGGTCGGATTGAGGCATGGCTTCCCGAGAAGAAGCTCCTCCCTGGGAGGATGATTGATGCGAACTTTCCGTTCGGGTTTTCTTCTTCGGAGTATCTCGTCGGGATAGACCCCGTAGAGATCGTTTTGTAGCTCCAGAAAAAAGATTGGAACTCATGATCAGAAAACCAGAAAATCTTACGAATTATCGAACTATGAGCTCCGATTTACAACAAGGAAATTTTATATTGCAAGTGGGGACGCGCGGTAAAACTTCAAAGATTTTACCTTTATATATAGTAAAGGAAATGACACTTATGTCCTCAATCCTTGGCGCGCACAATAAAATTTCTAATAAATGTCGGAATGGATCATCTATTACGTGCTATGATCATCAAAACGAGAAAGAATATTTCGACAAAAACGAGAAACAATCATATATATTAGCCGAGGAATGTGCATCAACAAAATTTACAAACTTTTCAAAGTTCCACTAAATAAAGTGACAAAAATTACAAGGATCGAAAAAGAAAACAAATGAAATCCTAACATCTTGAAAACAACCTAAGATGGTGAGTTGACTTCCTTCGAGGACAAACTTCCCTCCTCTTCTTTCTCTCCTTCATCGGCCAAAACTCCTTCAATGTCCTCTTCGTAATCCTCGTCTTTCTCTTCACCTGCTCGATCGTCCGCAACGTCCTCTATTAACTCCAAGTCGGGTGCAGGCATGGAAAAGGGAGTTCCATACTCAGCTACTAAATGAGCTAAAGGATGTTGACTATACTCAACAGAAGGCAAGCAATCAGGAGGATATTCTCGGAGTTTTCGATCCTTTTCGATAGCCATTGCCCCAGGGTATTCATCGCGCCTATCAGGAATCTGACCTGACTCGATCAGTTGATCGACCCATTTGTAAAATGAGCTCAGTAGCAGACCTCCGATCTTCTGATGTATAATAGCCATATGTACTGGAGAATCAAGAAACTCCCTAACAATAGATTCTACACCAGGGGAGTGATGTTCGTCTATAATGTTATCTAAACTGGAATCATCTTCCTTAGCCGAAAGTTGTGATCGAAGTGATGCTATCTCCGACTCCAGTTTACTAACCACAGTGGCATGTGAAAATCGTTGCTTATCCATTTCTCGATTCAATAGGTCGAGTTGTGCCTGGTATCGACTAGCATCCGTCATTATATTAATAATGTGAGGATTGTCAGTCTCCAAATTTGTATTGGCGCTCGGAACAGGTTGAGTAGGAGCAGGAGCATGAGAACTATCGACCTGAGCAAGTTGATCTTCGAGCTCCTTGATCCTGGCGGCCAGAATATTGTTGGATTCCTCCAGAAACTTAGACTGATCTCTATGTAATGCCGTATCATACATGGCAGATACCAAAGCATTACCAGTCTGTGGCAGGAACATGTTGTCTAAATAAGAAATAAGATAAAGAAGCTGAAATTTGTTGATAGGATAGACAGAGTTTTGGCATATTACCACTTCATGGGCATGAGCGGCTCTTGCCAATTGATCAAAAGGATTTTTCTTTAAGGTCCGCTGCACGTCTCTGACAAAAGTAGAAGATAGGAGAAGTCGGATCGACTTATCGATGACATTCTCCTTATCATCAGTCAACAAGGAATCCCTTTCGGAGTATCCAGCCGCTCGTTTCCCCTGAAGATGATTCTCGATCATGTCTATCAAGGAAGCTTTATGGATTGTATCTCCGACATGAGTAAAATACTCACCTTCTTTGTCATAGAGCTGACTTCTTCTTTTGGCATCGGGACCAGTAGGATTCCGTTCTGGCCAAGATTTACAGCCCAAGATGCCAAATTCATCCCTGAGATTTTTAGGTGGAAAGCCGCGACCAGGGCGAGAGCTCGTTGATGGAATACTTGTCGAAGTTTGACCAGATGCGGGAGGCGCTACTCGGATAGGATCTGCATTTTCGAACGACTCTTCTTCAATGTCTTCTAAATCCTGATATTGGTCTCTTCTCCTTTTTCTGGACTGCCTCTGCTCGATTGGAACTTTTCCCAACGACTTCTTCGAGTTTGAAAGGACAGTTTTTCCAACCACAGAAAAACGGCAGCTCTCGACCATGGAAGCTACAATATAAGATCGATAAACATTACTAGACGAAAAACTTATAGATCCTTTTCTAAAGATGAGATAATTATTAGTAAAATCTTACCTAGGGAACGATCGTCTGATGGGATAGGAAAACCCAAAGAGCTCAATCCAGCCTTGCGTAGGAAGATTTCTCCGATCAAATAAGCTGATTGATACTTATTCGATCTCATCTCCTCGACCAAATCAGACGAAAACTGGTCATCCGGGACCATCTCACCAGTCACCTTTCGACCACCGTATATCCAAGATTGGTTATATCCCCAGTCATGAGTGAACTCTTCAGTTTCTCCATTCTCAAGGATACGCACGGTCGGAGCTTTAACAAAAAAGAAGTTCGACTTCCACTCGGTAGTGTTGCTCGAAATGGCATTTTCAAGAATGGCAAACCCTGGTCTTTGGCTAACGTAATAATAGCCTCTATTAGAGGAGGTCGATATGGAAAGTCGGAAAAAATGAAGGAAATTACGAAATGAGGGCTGCAGACTTCGTGCAACCATCAGAACGGAAAATGCCATCATAAAGGCTATGGCATTTAGGACAAGTTGGGTTAAAGAGACAAAGAAAGTCTCTAAAAATCTAGCGAAGGATCGGAGAAAGGGGAAAACGCAGCCCATGTTCGAAGTGAGACGTATAGAAAGCTCGACAGTTTGGGGGAGGGGTATTGACTCTCTCCTCGGGGGAAGGGGTAATGATTTCAAAATCCGAAGGGAAATATCGACCATATTCTCTTTTCAAAGTAGGTAGATCTTCTTCTTTCCATCGGGAAGGAAAGAACTCGACAGGAGCGGAAATTTGAGGTTGGGCAGTTTTGGATTTTTTGGATGCCCTGGCCATCATCTCCTCCTCTGGAACGATCTCCACCACCAAACTATCAACCTCTTTTTCTTCATAATCTCTGATTTCTTCAGCTTGAATATCGTCTGCTAATTCCTCTTCAGAAGAAAGGACTTCAGGATTTGAGGTATGAGGTGGTACTTGTTCTTCTTCATTTTAGGTTGAAGAATTGGGATTTTGCGAAGTCGAAGCCATTGGCTCTTGAAGTAATGTGCTCGGTGAAGTAAATGAATTGTAAGATTATCGATTCAAACTTTTAGTGCAAGAAGACCTAAATATATGGGGTAAAAAGTAAAAAGATCCCGATAATCTCGACTATATATATGGGCGGTGAAAAGACGGATCAACCCCTTCGCGTCTCTTCAGCTTCCCGCCAATTATGAAAAGACTTTATATTTGTCTGACACACGTTACCAAACTACGTGTCTCTACCTGAAAAGTTCTGACGAGTATGCACTCTTTTTCCCTTGTTCGGTTTTTATCCTATACAGGGTTTTTCCGAACCAGGTTTTTGACGAGGCATGCTTCCCGAATTGTGAAAGTATTTATGCGACAATTCTATCTACTTCTACGAGCTCCAGCTACGATTTCGCTTGAGAAGTGAGGGAGTACTGATGAGGGCAATTTTACACACATAATGGGATAAAGCTTTCCGAGGATATTCAGGATCGATCCGACCTGTAAAGACTACAAGGTCGGCTCGACCCGCTCATATGTATCTGATCGACCTAAAGACCGATCCAGAAGAGTTAATGGGCCATGCAGTACTCCTAAGCCATGCAGGATTCATAGGCCTAATAGGACTCCATGTCGAGTTAGGACTAGGCAATTATTATAAATACTGAGTTTTATATTGTATCATGGATCCAGATTTTAACCTATCAATATATACTACTCTTGTTTCGCCTCCTATTAACCTGTTCTTACGTGTTTTATATTGTTCTTGAAATTGTGCCATCCTGAGTACTTTAACCAAACCCCTAACATAAAATTGTTCCTTTAATAATTTACTGAGATTAACCTAAACACGAAATCAGGCTAAATCAGACTCTGTGGGGGCTACTCTATATCTAGCTAGGTCGGATCCCTCAAGCTGGTCTAGATTAAGTTATGACAGTTCGATTCCTACCAGCCTCAGTATCCATCGACCTGGTCAAACAAATGTACGGTTCGACGCGCCTCTTTTTGATCCTCATGGTCAATCAGCACAGACATACTCGCCCGTGGGCCGTACTGAATCTCCGATGGGCTCTAGGACTCTATTAGAGCAAGATATATTAGCCTATAAATATGAGAATAATTAATGTAATAGGGACTTTTTGCACTTTTAATCTCCACACATTATACCTTATTAGCATATCAGAATTATAGGTCAACAAAACTATTATTCTGATTATGCTCTTTTTCGTACGAGGTTAATTAAGAAAGTCGAGCAAAAACAATAATCTAGATTGAGTGTGTAAATGATATTTATTGATATTCCGTTCCAATCACCAGTTACAAAGTAGGTCTATTCGAGCGTTACCGGATGCCGCACAACTAGTTAGACAAATACAAAAGAAAGCAAGCAAGTCCTATTCCGATCTCTACGTCCGAGTTGGGGCACTCCTAGGGAATTGTGTCGTCGTCGATGTCATAAATGCACTGGGTATTTATAGGAACAGTGATGAGCTAGCTAGACCCACCGCAGGGGAATATGTCTCGGCCAGCTGTCCAGGCCTGTGGGTCGGCCCAACAGTGATTCCGAGGGGAGAAGTAGATCGGAAAAAGGACCTTGTGCTATTAGTCTGGCTTGATCTGGAACTGAGTTCTGCAGGTCGGAAAACAGCCTTCCTGGTCGGGATCGAGGTCGATCTCGATCTGAGGTATTTCCTAAAATAGTGTATACGAAATATCCCTCATCAATACTCCTCCACTTCTCGATCGTAAGTGAAGCTGAAGCTCGGAGAAGTAAACACAGCATCATGGTAAAATTTTCAATATGCCTCATTAAAAACCTTACTCGGAAAAAAACCCAGTGGGACAAAATCCGAGCTAGGGAAAAAGAGAGCACATTTTATCTGGAGGAGCCCTGGAAAAGGTGAGATGCTTCAGATGATAGAAGGACGAAGTCCCCGATCCGAGAGTTTCACTTTGATGATTCATCCTGGTATTACGATATCTGAAGCTCAGAGAAATAAATAATAGAGGATAAGTGTTGAATGATCTTTGCGTCGGATATACCTCATTAAAAACCTTACTCGGAAAAACCCAGAGGGATAAAAACCGAGCGAGGGAAAAAGAATGCATATCCTCAGGAGATGATGATGTTAATCTGCAACTTATCGAGCTAAAAGATCACCTTTCAAGACTTTGAGGACCGGAAATGCCATTAATGGAAAGATAACCTTTGAATTTACTGAGTGGAAGCTTAACCGTCGCGGTTACTTGGGGTTTAATTTGCAATTTACCCTTTTAACCCTTATATATATGCGTTGACCAGATAAGACGAGCACTGCTTCATAAATTACTACAGATCGGAGTACTCACATCGATAAAAGCTTTCTTTATTCACCGACCATCACAGTAACCCTCTTTAGAATGTCAAACACAGAAAACATAGGAAACCAAATGACGACTCTTCAAAGATCGGAGTCCGACCTGGGATCTTCGAGCCATTTCATAAATACCTACGAACCCACAGGAGATTCTACGAACGAAGTAAACATAGCCGTCAACATGGCTATAAAGTTCTTGGAGTCAGATAAGGGCGAGGAAACTTCCGGGAGACAAATTACCGAGCGCGAAGGGGACGAAAATCAGAACGTGGAGCCCAATATCTAGCCCGAGGGAGAGGGGGAACAAAATGCGAACTCTGGTAGCGAAGAAGGTTCGGCCGAAGTGCTGGGAGAGCACGAGATAATGAAATACCCGATCGGAAATAAATTCTTTGTGAGAATCCTCGATCTCGACGCTATCTCGAAGAAGTCTAACATCTCGGGGCGACTTCAGAAAACTGAGAAACGGGTCGACGAGATTATCTGCGCTTACGATCCGATCGAGAGTAGGGCGGAACTTGAGGCAGAAATAGGGAAATTTCTCCCCGAAGGTTACTCGTTGGTCATCCTGACCTCCTCTCAACGGGTCAATGAGCCTCCAGAAGGATGCCAAGCCTTCTACACTAAACAATTCTCTTATGGACTGCGGATTCCTTTCGCCCCACTACTCGAGGATGTTTTGGATGTATTTTACCTAGCTCCCGCACAGATCTTTCCCAACTCCATCGGATACTTGATAGCTTTTAGTGTTTTGATAAAAAGCAAAGGCAAACTTGCCAATTTCTAGAATTTTTGGCAGTTCTTTAAAATCAGCAACTCCCGGACTTCCAACGCGGGATTTGTATATTTCTCCCAATGCCCGAACCACTCGGTTTTATCCATGATCGTCTCTAGCAACTCTCTGGATTGGAAGAAATGATTCTTCTTCGTTAAGGGACCGGACGAGCCGGTTTCCGAGGGGAGCTCGAAAACGATCCCGCACCGATGGGCAGGTCGGCGTGATTGGGTGTACGGCAAACGCGAGCTCATGGGTCGGGTTAAACAGGGTATCCGCGACTATATTGTTGCCTCGATGCATTCCGACCTCTATCAGTCAGCTTTTCTGATTTTGGAGCCCGTTCTTCGGAAAGCGGAGCATAGTAAGGCGACGTTCGCTCTCGCGGACGCTGACGATTCCGGATCCTTGAGTAAGATATTTTTCTATTTTTTAAACATGTTATTTCAAAACTTCGTTCCCTAATGTCATTTTTCCTTTCTTCAGGTGAGATGGTAGAGAGTTACCGAGCTTCCATAGTCGGTAGAATTGTTGCCTCTACCTCGAAAAAGACGCCGGGCCAACCGAGGAGACAAGTTAAACCTCATCAGGCGCAGACTAGTCGAACTACGGTTCCTCCGCAGGGCAACCCTTCTCAAACTGCTCGATCTAAAGCAGATGAAGAGCCTGAAGATGCTGAGCCGCTGCAAATGGTTCGCCCCTTAGACCAAGCTGGTCCTTCCACGTCCTCGGGATTAGGGTACAATTTGTTTACTATGAGGAAGATGAGGGGGGAAGAGATCCGTCATAGGAGAGCCAGGGAAAGTCCAGGCAGGGCCCCCGAAGCGAAGAGGAAGAAAAACTTATGGGGACAAAACAATAGACCTCTCACCCGTCGCGAGGGTCGTGAAAAACCCGATATGGTTGATTTTATCGAGGAGCAGCTCAAGGGTCGCAGAGCGGCTGGTTATCCCGAGGAAGGATCTATCCTGAGCGACGCCCCAACGGAGAGAACGTCTACGATAAATCAATCAAAGTCTTTATGGCGGGGCGCTTTGCCGAGGACCAGGAAGAGCTTTTGGCTCATGATGACCTCGATATCCTAGGCCGATTCGCTCGAGCACATCAGGCGGTATAGCATCTTTCACTGTAATAGTAATTTTGTCTTTTTATACAGCATACTTACTGTTTCCTGTTATCCCTTTACATGCTGGAGATTATTTCCTCACCCAGCTAAATCGCACCTCACTCTTGGAGGATGAGCCTGATCGAGTTCATAAGGCTTTCCAGAATTCTCTCTTCGAAGAATCCAGACTCCGAAATCAACTCGCTCGGTCCAGCAAGAATTAGATGATTCCAAAGCTAAGTATACCCCGGCGGTCGAGGAGAGCTTGGTGAAAGTAGTTGCGAAGAAAAGCCTGCTCGAAGATAAGGTCAAGAGGCTCGAAGAGGAGCTTGCACAGACCAAGGCGGATTTTGAGTTGTCTTACTAGCGTGGTAAAGAGGAATCGCGCCTGAGATCGATAAGGGAGTTTTTGGAATCTCCCGCACTGGATGCCATTGCTCGGAAAAGGGTTAGTGAGATTCTTCAGACCACTTTCTTCAAAGGGGTTCAACAACTGATTGCCGCGGATGTCATCCCTGACAAGATGGACGAGTATGTGGTTCACATGGACATTATGAAGAACAGGGATGGAGAAGAATATTGAGCTTCCTCCTCGAGTTCCAAGGACTGGGAGACACACGAGTTCGCCCCTATTGTGGAAGAGTTCGGGGTTCCCATGCAAAATCCCGATCTACTTGAATTGGAAGTATCCAGTACGAGCTCGAGTTCAGACGAAGACGATCAAGATAGTTCTGGAGATGAGGGTGATCAAGAGACTTCTGGAGATGAGGATGATCAAGAAGCTTCTGGAGATGAGAACGTCGACGTCGAGAACAGCTCCGAGGGCGAGGACGAGGAGAAGGGACCAAGCCCTTAGAAATGATTTTTTTGTAATAGACAATAGGGTTTTCCATTTGCTGCAATGTAATCCTCCTTATTATTTATAAATCCTCTTTTCTATCTGTGATATGTGCCAAATCTCGACGTTAAACTCTTGTCGGACCTCATCGTACAACTCAACTAGACAATAGTCTTTGTAAGTTGCACGCGGCTCGAAAAGAACATCGATAACAAACTATGCAACGTAGGTTAAAGCAAATTTTCTTAGCAGATAAAATTTACCAATAATCGATCTTCATGACATAGCTCGGAAAAACTTGAAATTCGCGACTGTTGGGTCCCCAAAAGGCAACGTTTCTTTTTCTTATAAATACACAAGAAACCAATAATGTTTATATCATTGAAATCCTAATCTTTCACATCGGAGCTCACAAATCGATAAAATAATCCGAGCCATTTCTTCATTAAATACTTCGTCCATGGAAGGATTAATAAGTTCCAAGCTTGACCCAACCCAACTCTACAAAGCCAAGAAAGACAAAGCTCCCAAATCCAATTCCAAGGATCCCAAGGCTTCGACAAAGGTCCAAAAGGTTTCGAAAGCTGATCGTGGTAAAAACAAGGTCGATCCTTCGTCGAACTCCGGACCCAATCGATCCGAGGCTCCCAAAGTTGACCGCGGTAAAGCCAAGTTCGATCCTTCATTGACCTCTGGGCCTAATCGTTCCGAGAGGGAGCCGGTCATACAGATTGCGGACTCTCCTTCTAGAGCGAAAACCAGCTCCGAAGTGAAAGCGCAGGTCGCTAAAAGTCCTAGCAAACAAGCCAAATCTGGTGATTCCGTGCTTGCCTCGAACAAGAGATCTCGTATGGATGATCTGATTCCGACCCAGACCTTAATCCAAATGGCCGGGGAGAAGAAATCGTTGGGCGAAAACATTCTGGCTTCGGAGGCTGCTAAGAACGTCGATATCGAGCCTCCAAATAAAATGTTCAAAATAAATGACCCTTCTGTTAGTGGGAAAAAGCCTCCTCTGCCGGGTAAGAATCCCGAGGCTTCCAGCTCCGTCTTCGATGTCACTCGCACATTAAGTGCGATCTTTGAGGAGATGAAAAATAAGGTCGTGGTTGGGAGCGTACCTCCGAACTGTTGGGATATTGCTTTGAGTAGTATTCAGGTGGCCGAGCAGGAATAGTTGAGAGGAAAAAGTGCTCGGGAAATTGTGCAATCGAGCTCTGACCTGCTTACTCAAGTGAGTCTTATATTCATATATATTTTCTAAGATTCTTCTCTCTTTTTTTTTTTTTTTTTAAATAAACTCTCTTCTGTGATCCCACGTAGGTCGGGCAGCATCTTTTCAACCTCGGACTGCAAGTTGAGCTTGAGGTCGAGCAGCGTGCTGCAGTAGTTCTTGACTTGGAGAAACAAAAGATCGCCCTGTATAGGTTTCTCGATGAAGCTAGAGCTATCGAGCAGAAGCTGGCCTCTGAGAAGGAGAAGGCTGTGAAACAGAAAGAGAGCCAAGTCCATGAGGAACTGAGCAAGGAGTTGGACAAGCTGAAGTCCATTGTTGAGCAAGAGAAGAAAGATTTCGAGCGCCGGGAGCAAGAGGCATATAAGAAAGGCTATGATGAAGGGTATGAGACCCGCAGCGTCGAGCTCCGCAAGATCTTAGCTGAGAATAAGCTGATTTAGAGGCTTTAGCCTTTGTTGTAATTTTATTCTTCCTGCTCGTTCAAATGTTGTAACTTTATCTTTTTTCCCTTTCTGTATCGTTATTTGCTGCGTATGAATAAATTCTATCTTTCTCTAAATAATGCTGTGTTCTGCTCGGAAATTTACACTTGCTTTAAACTTCTTTAAACTCAAGTCGCTCGATATTTTTGCACGTACACAAATATCTCGTCGTGAAAAATAAGTAAAAACCTAAGCTTCTTATTCGAGTTGCAATCTGCTGAATTTCCGACCTGAGAGAATAAGAAAGAAAGTTTTCTGCATCGGGCTCTGGCTGAGTCATAGTATTCCCACATTTTCAGCAAAGTTCCAACGTTGTTCTGACCAAACAGTACCTAAGCCTCGGGAAGCGGAACAGTCACCCGTGATAAATGCCTTAATCTGGGCCGTTAGATCCGCTGAATAATGACCGTCGATCTTCCCATCCCCTTAGTATAAAAGGGGCACTTCATTCATTTAAAATTTTTCCACCTTACAGTATGAAAATGGGTTATCCGAGGACCAAGCTCGGTTCATCCCTCCTTTCTATTCAAGTCTTCGAAATTTGGCTTCGAACTTTCTTCCGAGCTCATAAACAACTTACTTCTTTCTTTGGTTTGGGTGGAATCGGAAAAAAGGGCCCCTCGAAGACCGGGGGGTCTCCGATCCCTGAAAATGGGATCTCCCTTCGAAACTCCAATATGCGACCGACCTGAAAATGGGATCTCAGCTCATAATTGTTTGCTCGATAAACATTATCATAGTTAGGAAAAATATGAAAAATCCGAACTTAATATTGGATTTCACTCGAACCTGAAATCAATCTGCAACTTGGAGAATTATCGATCGATAATCAAGAAAAAAAACTTTCTCGAGAGGTAAGATATCCACAAGAAACAATAACTTAAGCCTGAGAAATTCACTTCGAGCAGAACTTGATCTTTAAAAATAATCAATCAACTTAGGAAGGAAGTTTGAGGAACATGATTGCTTTAGAATTTGCCATATTTCGAACATGTCATCTGATGACTTTTATTACTCAAGTACTTATTTTCAAACCTAAGTAGTCAGGTCATTTTCCGAGCTGAGGGGCGTAGCAACAGCTTTCACCCTCAGTCGAGATATTCTGGTTTTTCATGCAAGTCTTTTTCCAATCTGAGGGGCCTAGCAACAACCTTCACCCTCAGTCGAGACATTTTGCTTTTTCTTTTGCAAGTCTTTTCCGATTTGAGGGGCATAGCAACAGCCTTCACCCTCAGTCGAGACATTTTGCTTTTTTATGCAAGTCTTTTTCCGATCTGAGGGGCATATCAACAATTTTCACCCTCAGTCGAGACATTTTACTTTTTTATGCAAGTATTTTTCCGATCTGAGGGGCATAGCAGCAGCTTTCACCCTCAGTCGAGACATTTTGCTTTTTTATGCAAGTCTGTAACCGATCTGAGGGGCATAGCAACAACTTTAACCCCCAGTCGAGACATTTTGTTTTTTTATGCAAGTCTGTAACCGATCTGAGGGGTATATCAACAGCTTTCACCCTCAGTCGAGACATTTTGCTTTTTTATGCAAGTCTGTAACCGATCTGAGGGGCATAGCAACAACTTTCACCCTCAGTCGAGACATTTTGCTTTTTTATGCAAGTCTTTTTTCGATCTGAGGGGCATAGCAACAACTTTCACCCTCAGTCGAGACATTTTGCTTTTTATGCAAGTCTGTAACCGATCTGAGGGGCATAGCAACAACTTTCACCCTCAGTCGAGACATTTTGCTTTTTTATGCAAGTCTTTTTCCGATCTGAGGGGGCATAGCAACAGATTTAACCCTCAGTCGAGACATTTTGCTTTTTATGCAAGTCTGTAACCGATCTGAGGGGCATAGCAACAACTTTCACTCTCAGTCGAGACATTTTGCTTTTTTATGCAAGTCTTTTTCCGATCGGAGGGGCATAGCAACAACTTTCACCCTCAGTCGAGACATTTTGCTTTTTATGCAAGTCTGTAACCGATCTGAGGGGCATAGCAACAGCTTTCACCCTCAGTCGAGACATTTTGGTCTTTCTTCAACAGGGTACTCGAAACACGGTTGGAACAAAAAGGAGAACTTCATTGATTGTGCTTACACTTGGAATAAAATAGGGTTGCAAAAACAGAAATTACAAGAAATAGAAAATGATTACAACTATTTTCCATAGTATCTTCTTAGGTTGACTGCATTCCAGCTTCTCGACAAAGTTTCATCGTTAAGGTGAGCAATTTTATAGGACCCCTTCTTTCCGACCTCCTGCACGACGTAAGGGCCATCCCAGTTTGGTTGAAGTTTTCCGACATGTTTTGATACCTCCACTTTTTTGAGGACCAAGTCCCCCACTTTAAAAATTCTTATTATCACCTTCTTATCATAAGCTTTTTCCATGCTATACTTGGTAGCTTGGATTTTCAAATTAGCTCGATCCCGCTTACCATCCGCATTGTATACATCCATTTCCCTCAATGATCGATTTAGGTCGGGATCATAAGATAAAACTCTTGGTGATGGCACCAAGGTCTCGATCGGGATAACGGCATCCGAACCGTAAACTAAGGAGAAAGGAGTCTCTCCCGTAGATGATTTAACTGAAGTTCTATTCGCCCAAATGACCCCGGGAAGCTCATCTTACCATTTTCCCTTTGCCTCAGTTAAGCGCTTTTCAAGGGATCGGACTATTTCCCTGTTGGTGACCTCGGTCTGCCCGTTCGCTCGGTGATGGCGACTGAAGTGAAATTTTGCTGAATCCCAAATTTTTCACACCACTCCAGAACTTGCTTACCCGCGAACTGAGTTCCGTTGTCAGAGATCAATACTCTCTGTATCCCGAACCTGCAAACAATATACTTCCAGAGAAAATTTATAACCTGAAACTGAGTAATCTTGGTTAGTGCAATGCATTCTACCCATTTGCTAAAGTATTCAACAGCAACCAAGACATAGTTTTTTCTCAATCTAGCAGTTGGGAAGGGTCCCACGATATCGATCCCCCATTTATCAAATGGCCAGCAGATCGGAATTCAGTGTAACTGTTCGACAGGTTGATGAATCAAGTTTGAATAAATCTGGCAGTGGTGGCATTTCTTGACGTAGTCGATAGAATCCGAAATCAAAGTAGGCCAATAATAGCCAGTCCTGGAGCACTTTAAGGCCAACCTCGCCTTCATGAATTTCTTTCAAGATAAGATCAAATTGAGTTTCAAGTACACACTTCAACAGTATTCCCGAGATGGACCTCTTGTAGAGCTGGTCTTCGACCAAAACATACATCGGGGCTCGATATTTAATCCGCCGGGCCTCATTCGGTTCATCGCGTAAAATGCCGTCCTTGAGATAATCTTTTAAAGGTTCCATCCAAGAAGGCCCTTGAGTGTCTATCTCCATGATTTCTGAGCTCGGAGATACGTTCAAGTCTATTGCGGGAGTGTTAGACAATAACCAAGTTATTATCCTCTCTTTTCGTTCATCCATCAATCCTGTAAATTTTGACAGCAAATCTGCCCAAGAGTTCTCTTCCCGAGGGATAGCTTGAATCTCGAACTTATCTAGTTTCGAAACCAGATCCTTCACCCTTCCTAAATATTTAACCATGTTGAACTCTTTTGCTTCATAGACCCCTTTCACCTGCCTATGTATTAGCTCGGAGTCGGTCAACACAGTAAGAAATTTAATGCTTGCCTTTATTGCCATTTCTAGTCCCGCGATCAGAGCCTCATACTCCGCCTCATTATTTGTTACCACGAAATCCAAAGTAACTGTGTAACTAAGGTCCTCCCCATCAGGGCCTTGAAAGTGGATTTTGGCCCCTCCTCCTTCTCTAGTCGATGAACCATCGACGTGCATTAACCAGACTTTTTCCTGAACATCTGACACCAAGTTAACTTCGGGAACAAGCTGCTCGAGGGATTCTGTTCCCGTTGATTCTGCAATAAAATCAGCAAGGACCTGTGCCTTGATCGCCGTTCTTGGTTGGTACTCGATCTCGAACTGTCCAAGTTCCACTGCCCATTTAATCAATATCCCGGAGGCCTCGAGTTTTGACAATACCTGCCTTAAAGGCTGGTTTGTCAAACGATAATTTTATAAGTCTGAAAATAAGGCCTTAGCTTCCGAGCTGCAATTACCAGAGCTAGTGCGAATTTCTCGATCTCTAAATAATTCTTCTCCGCACCTTGGAGCATCTTGCTTAGGTAATACACCGGCTTGTGATCGGAATTCTCAACTCTCACCAAAACAGAACTTATGGCCTCTTCTGAAACTGCTATATATAAATACAAAGGCTCCCCCTCGACCGGTTTCGCTAGCATTGGCGGGGAGACTAAGTATTTTTTAAGCTCCTCAAAAGCTTTATCGCACTCCTCATTCCACTCAAATTTTTTTTGATTTCCTCAACAATTTAAAGAAAGGCAAGCTCTTATCCGCAGAACGGGATATGAATCTGTTCAAAGATATAATTTTTCCGATTAAACTCTGCACTTCGGAAAGTTTCCTTGGTGGTCTGAGCTCAACAATAGCTCTAATTTTTTCAGGGTTCGCCTCGATACCACGCTCGGGGACCAAGTAGCCCAAAAATTTTCCCGACCTCACACCAAAGATGCACTTTGCTGGATTTAGCTTCATTCCATACTTTCTCAAGATTCCGAAACACCTATCGAGGTGCTGGATGTTCTCGGTCATGCTCTTGACGAGCATATCATTTACATAAACTTCCATGATTTCCCCGATTAAATATTTGAACATCATGTTCACAAGTCTTTGATACGTTGCTCCTGCATTTCGCAATCCAAAAGGCATCACTATGAAACAATACACTCCGCGCTCGGTAATGAAAGCGGTTTTGTCTTGATCCCTTTCATTCATAAAGATTTGATAGAAGCCTTGGAAGGCATCCATCATGCTAAAAAAGATGAAACCAGCGGTCGAATCGACCAGCATATCGATCCGTGGTAAGGGATAAGGGTCTCTCGGACACAGCTTGTTCAAGTCTGTAAAATCATTAAACATTGTCCACTTGTTGTCTGCCTTTTCTCCCTTAGATACTAACACAACATTGCAAAGCCATTCAATAAATGTTATCTCCTTAATTTGTCCAGCAGCTAACAGCTTATCCACCTCGGCGTTAATGATCCTATCTTTTTCCCGACCATGATTCCTTTTCTTTTGCCTAACCGGCTTTGCCTTAAGGTCGATATTCAGTGAATGAGTGATTACCCATGGGTCAATCCCCACAATGTCGTCGGAGCTCCAAGCAAAAACATCAGCATTATTTTTCAAAAACTCAATCAGCATAGTTTCCATTCCCTGACTCAGCTCGGTCCCGATCCTGGTGAACTTCTCGGGCGAGCCCTTAACTAACGTCACCTGTTTATGATTCGGAGGCTGCACACTCATATCGATCTCTTTTCCCTTTTTTCCTTGCAATTTATCCCAATCTGGTAAAGGTAGATCGGATACCGAAAAAACCTTTTCATCGACCAACTTCCGTTTCGCGGGTAGCACGGGCTCGATTTTCTTCTTCATGGTTAAGGAGGTGTTGTAACACTCCCATGCCATGCACTGGTCATTTCTCATCTCTCCGACCCCCGCCTAAGTGGGAAACTTGACCTTCTGATGGTAAGTTTACACGACCGCTTTGAAGATGTTCAGCGCCGGTCTTCCCAAAATAGCGTTATATGCAAAAGGAGTACTCACAACTAGAAATTTAATCATCTTTGTTACATCCTTTGGCTTTCTCCCCAAGGTGGTGCTCAAAAGAATGGTTCCGAGAGGGACAATTTCCGAGCCACCAAAACCAATAAGTGGAGTAGACACTCGATCCAGACGTGGATGCTGCAAATTCATCCGATCAAGGGCTTCAGAGGAGATTATGTTTGTCGAGCTGCCATTGTCGATCAGTATTCTCTTAACCTCGAAGTTTGCAATTTTGAGGGTCAGAACCATCGAGAAGTCGGGGTCATCTTCATTAGTGTCCGAAGTCACCTCGCGCGGCCTATCAGCCTCCGTGAAACTAATACTGACTCATCGATGGTCCTGACTCCAAGGACATAATTTCCCTTCCGGTCGAGACACCTGTCTTTATCGATCTCTCTGTCCTTTTTCTCGCATTCCTGCTATCTCCTCCAGCAGGTCCACCAGCGATCACGTTTATCACTCCGTTCGTTTGCTGCTCGACCTAATGCTGATCATTGCGGTGCTGCTCAGAAAACTTTCGCGGACTCTTCGATCTAAACCGGTTGTTGGGGTTGCCCCTTCTCACATACTCTTTTAATTTTCCTTGAGCAATTAACTTCTCAATCTCCTGTTTCAACTGAAAACAATCCTAGGTGCTGTTCCCCCGAGCTCTGTGGTACCTGCAATATTTATCATGATTCATTGTCCCCGGCCTGGCTTGAGTGATACGCCGAGCCTCTGGGACTAAGTTTCTTTCCTCAAGCATGGTGAGTATTTCGTCCCTCGAAGTATTCAGCTTGGTGAAACTACTTTTTTCAGGCTCTCTCCTTGGAGCCAACTCTGGAGAAGCAGGTCGACCGTAGACATTAGATCTGTGGGTCGGAACCTGAGGTTTATAGACGTTAAGTCTTTGCAAAACAGAGCCTCTTCGCTGCGCGTTTTACCCTCCGTAATCACTTGGTTTTGGGATAGGGGCCCTGTCAGGCTTCTTTTCGACCTGGGGCCTGGGGTTCTGGGCATTTTTTAACTTGTTCATTTCCTCCTGAATCATGTATTTCTCAGCTATCTCCATGATCCGCTCGAAAGATTTTTGTTGCTTTCGACAAAGAGCGTTCCCGAACTGTGTGTTCCGGGTTAGCTCAAACATCAGTGATGAAAAGAATTCAATCTGTGGAGTATCAACCTTCAGAAGTTCGATACTGAACCTAGCCAGCCATTGCCTCAGCGTTTCCCCTTCTAACTGCTTTACCGTTCCCAAGTGGTTAGCAGGTAACCTCCGTTTCCTTTGACTCGCAAATTGATGATTCAATTTATCGCATAACTCGTCGAAAGAGAAAATAGAGTTCGTAGGCAATTTTCCGAACCAGTCCAAGGCAATTCCTTCAAAAGTGGTGACCATAATTTTGCAACAGAAGTCTTCCGAGTGCCGTACAAATTCAACACATTTATGAAACTATTAATGTGCTCTCCCGGATCAGTAGTTCCACTATATCTCGGTAACCTTGTCGGGACAGTTTCAGTACCTCGAGCCTCTCTAATCTCTTGACAAAAGGGTGAACATCTCATGATATTCGAACTTAACTCCTTATCTCGACCATCCTCGAGAACCACAGCTCCATCCTCCTTAGCTTCAGTTCGTCGAGTCCTTACATCCATAGGTCGGGTTTCCTTAATCAATTTCTCCTTCTTCAACTCCTCAACAACCCTCTCCGGCACGATCTTCTCTAAGTCAACTTCGGTCACTTTACAGTAAACCGAATTTTTTAACTTGTCCACTGCTTCGGGCTGGCTCTCCCCGACTACAGAATCTTCCAGATCTCGAACGGTTCTAGATGGTTGCCATGAGCAGACAACAGTTCTAGCTCGAGCTGCTCGGGGAAGGTTATCTGATGGAGCACCCATTGTAGATCGGCGAATGCTTCTTTCCCTTTGCTGGTTTGAAACGGGAGCTCGAGCTTTGGGTTGGTCAACCGGGGGCTGTTGGCTAGGTAAGGTTTCACGATCTGCCCTTTCAGTATTCAGAAATTCTCTACACATAGTGCCAATAATAGATCGCAGATCAGCCACTGTCGTATGTATAGGCAAGTCGTTAGGCGGGTCGACCGGCGGCACTTCAGACTGGTGGGCCGCTCGTGATTGATTGCTTGGTTCATTGTTTACTGAGCGTTGAGCTCCAACGGCATGTGAAGGCTCGCCGCGATTGTACGTGAATCTCCTAGTAGTAGGCATTTTTTCGATCTAACGCTCGAATAGGCCCCACGGTGGGCGCCAATTGATTATGCTCTTTTTCGTACGAGGTTAATTAGGAAAGTCGAGCAAAAAAAATAATCTAGATCAAGTGTGTAAATGATATTTATTGATATTCCGTTCCAATCACCAGTTACAAAGTAGGTCTATTCGAGCGTTACAGGATGCCGTACAACTAGTTAGACAAATACAAAAGAAAACAAGCAAGTCCTATTCCGATCTCTACGTCCGAGCTGGGGCACTCCTAGGGAATTGTGCCGTCGTCGATGTCATAAATGCGCTGGGTATTTATAAGAACAGTGATGAGCTAGCTAGACCCTCCGCAGGGGAATATGTCTCGGCCAGCTGCCCAGGCCTGTGGGTCGGCCCAACAGTGATTTCGAGAGAAGTAGATCGGAAAAAGGACCTTGTGCTATCAGTCTGGCTTGATCGGGAACTGAGTTCTGCAGGTCAAAAAATAGCCTTCCTGGTCGAGATCGAGGTCGATCTCGATCTGAGGTATTTCCTAAAATAGTGTATACGAAATATCCCTCATCATATTCTCTAGATTCGTTGAGTCGCACAATCCTGAGTAGTTTGGCCAGGCCCTTTTATACTTTGTAATCGATCCTCTTTCTTAATAAAGTACACGCTATCTTGATTGATTTAAAGATTTATCATCTTTTATTGATTTTGCCCAACTAAATAAAATTTGTTAAAATCAGTTGGCGCCCACCGTGGGGCAAGGTTAATTACTCGAACGAAATATGGCCAACACAAGGAATCAACCGAGGAAGGGAACAAGGACATCGGGGAGAAATCAATCCTCCCAAGCTCCTACGTCCCAAACTTAGACCTTGCACGGGGATGTGCCCGCCCATTCCGCCAGAAACAACATTAATAACTTAGTTGCGCAAGTGGGACAACACAAATATAATCGTATTGAACCCCGCGTTAATCAAGAAGCGGCTGGTAGACAGGGCTCTTAAGGTCATGAAGTCCCCGATCCGAACATCGCACCGAATCCTCCACATCCAAATATCCATGTTCCACTAAACTCGCTAGACAAATAACTCCAATAATTAGTTCAACTGATGAGTACCTTTTGTAATCAGATATTGGAGAAATCAACGCAAAACTCAATTGAACATGAGCTGAACCATCCTCAACCTCCCCAAAGATCTAATGTCTACTGGAGGCCACAACAACAACTCGATCGAATATCTGATCAAGGAGATAGCCCTGTCGACGGTCAAAGAACTCACATATTTGGGCAGGTTGCTGACCTGAGACAGCCTCGAACTAACGTTGTACCATAACAGGGAGATGCTCGAGCAAGAGCTTTTGCTCGTCCCGAGCAACGACAATCTGGAGAACACACAATTATACCAGTTGACGACAAAATTGTGCCAAATGCGCGAGACATCTGTTGGGATATCTCGGTTGTCAAAACAACGAGAGTGCGGAATTTAAAAATATTTCCGAGATACCCATCAGTCCCAAGATATAATTTCCACCTTATGTATGCGAAAAGGTTGAATCAAACAACAACAATAAACATAAAGGGGGTGATATGCGATTTTTACCTCACCACAGGCAATGTGGTGGTGACCTCCGGCTTTGTTGTTGATTCACAAGCAATCATCCAATTGTCTCACCTCCAGAGTGTATCCACACCACCTGGATTGTAGTAACACCTTCAAGTCACAGGCTACGAACTAGATCTTGAAGGTTGTCAATGGAGGAAAAAGCAGATCTAGATTCAGATCTAGATCTAGATATGGAAGACCAGAGAGAGAAGGGACGGCGCAGGCAGGGGGCGGCTAGGGTTTATGCAAGATTGTGTAAGATTGTGTTTGAGTCTCTCCTAGACTCTTTATATATGCCCCCTTTGATGAGGGCTATTTTACACTTATTATAGAAGGGTACTTTCCGAGCTAATTTAGAATCGATCCGACATGTGAAGTCGGAATAAGTCTCCTCGAAGGTTCCATGATCGGCTCGATCTTCCTTTCTGCATCTGGTCGACCTGAAGATCGATCTCGAAGGTTTATTGGGCCATGCTGGACTCCTAGGTCACGCAGGACTCCTAATTATGTTAGGATACTACTTACGTTAGGATTAGAGATTCAGTATAAATAGCGAATACTTCATTGTATCAAGGATCCGAATTTTTTCCTATCCATAATAAGAATTCAATTGTTCTCCATCTACATTATTTGTCTACGTATTTAAGATAATTCATTGAAGTCTTGAATTGAACCTTCCTGAGCACTTTAACCAAACCCCTAAAATAAATATTGTTATCATTGTTTTCACTGATATTATAACCCACACGAAACTAGGTTAAATCACCAATAATAGGGGAACTCGAGGGGACGTCGATCGAGTATCGGCTCAAGAGGAGAGTCCAAAAGCAGATCAACGATCCCAGATTTCTCCACCTAACATTTATGAAAGACCTCACGGTCGAGGAGTTAATCAGGAAAGAGTTAATGCTCGTCCTGAACCACATCAGTTTAGAGAAATGATTGTTATTCCGATCGACGATGATATGGAGCCCCCAATCATTGATCGACGAGCAACTAGAAGATTCTCAGAGAGAGATATCGAAATAATGGTGGAGGAACGAGTGGAACAGAGGTTGTTGGCTACAAGACAGCCCTGGCCCCGTTCAAGAGAAGTACAAGATAGTATCGCGACATGTTCTCCGTTTTGCCTGGAGATTAAAGAAGCACAGGCCTCGGGACCTTTACCTAGTCGACTTCCCAGATACGATGGGACAGGTGATCCGTGTGACTATATCGAATATAATGAACTTATACGCTCACTGCAAAGTTAATGGTCACAACGTTTGAAGGATTAGAGATGGATTGGTTCGAAAAACAACCACCTAATTCAATCTTTAGCTTCAGAGAACTATGTAACAAGCTAGAGCAACAGTTTGCAAGCCAGAAAAGACAAAAGCTCCCTATGAGCTACTTAGGAACTATTACCCAACAGGAAGGAGAATCCCTAAGAAGCTGGTTGGCGTGGTTCAACGTCGAATTGTTAAAGATCGACTCCCCAAATATTGACTATATTATATCAATTTTGTTCGACCTTACGAAAAATAGGCAATTTGGCAATGCATTATGTCGGAAGCAACCTCGAACCTTCGCGGAAATTATGACATTGGCTTCAAAATATATGACCCAAGAGGAAATGAATTTGTTTAAAGATAAGAACAAGAATAAGGTTTCTGTTGGGTTATTGGTAACCTCAGAACGTTAAAAGCAGCGGAATTTAAAATTTTTTAAATAACCCAAACCAGCAATCTTTATTCATCTAGTCATACGAAAAGGATTTTTACATAAATCGAAACATCCATAGGGTGTTTAGCGATTTTACCTTACCACGGGAACGGTGGTGATTTTTCTCCGGTCCTCTTTCAGATCTGCAGGACTTTTGGTTCGGAGAAGCACCCCATGTGTTGTGCCTCTAGCGGTGTCCACACCAACTGGATTGAAACAACTCCATTGGATCCATAGGCTTAGAACTAAGATCCAAAGGTTATCAAGCAAGGAAGAAAGAAGAGGAAGAAATCGCATGAACCATGTGCAATTTCACAAGGTTCGGCCGAACCCTTCTCTGTAAGAGAGGGGGCGGCGCAAATCTGATCTGGGGAGAAGGGGGCGACTATTTGTGTTGTAGCTTAGGTTTTTGAGGTCTTGAACTCCTTATATAAGGAGTCTTGACCTAGATGTGTTCTAATCCTACTAGGAAACTTAAAGCCCATTTACTTATGGCCTTTTGTTTCCTAATGGACCTAGACCACCTTTTAATTAATTAAACCCCTTTAATTAATTCAGCCCATTTAATTAATTAATCCAATTAATTAATTAATCCTTCTCCATTAATTAATTAGACTACTTCTAATTAATATTTTTCTCCTTTAAGAATTAACACTTTAATTTTCCAATTTTGATTTAACTCTTTAAATCAAACTTTCCTTACATGATTTGTTGCAGTCCAATTGTATTGTGTGTGACCCTCTAGGTTCACCATCAATTGGCCGCGGGCCCACGACTTTCGTGATTTAATTTGCGAGCTTTATTAATTGCTCCGATTAATTGAACACCTTCAATTAACCACTCAAGAATTAATCTCCTTATTAATTCATGAGTACCCACACCTCATGGTCGATGTCTAGCCACAAGCCCATGAGGCCCAACTTCAGGTGAATTGATCTCAGTGAACCTCACCTCTTATAAGTACCATGTACATACGGTCCTTCTATCGACTTAATTTCCCGATCGAGACCTAGGGTGTGTGAATTGATCGGCACCTCTAATTATCTCGATTCTGTACTTTCTAATTCTGGATAATAATTCCAGTGTGACTGCTAAATTTGGAAACCCCTTTCCAAATCCGTCACCGACCACGGCCGTGGGTTTCTCGGAATCTATTATCTAAGAACGTTCAGGAAATTCTCTCAACACACTACGTTGAGTCGGTAGATCCCATATTGATGCTAACCATTCGCGTACACGACTATACGCACCCAACTTAGGTACACAATGATCAGGCTACGTGATCGGCACCTAAATCTAATTACGCACACCCATGCACCGAATTCGCCCTAGCATCTCAAGTCTAAGGACTAAATCGTACACTATTATAAGTTTGAGAAACATCCCATCGCCGATGTGCGTCATGCGCTTCCACAATGGGTTTCTCTGTTCGGGTCGTTCGATCCCCTATCGAACCACCTACTCATATGCACTAGCATCAAATGCCTTGCTCATGAAACGCTACAAATTCACTCCATGTGAATCATGCATATTTATACAGATCTTTGCGATTCCTTCGATACCCCGTCTCGTTCGGAATCTATGACTTGGAACATGTTTTAAGATCACGACCTTAGAGACTGTTTCATGATTGCACTCATACTGAAGTGAATCGTCCCATAGTCTATTGTGATCCAAGGATTTCATCCAATCGCTTAAGTGATTCGCGAGAGATGAAGTTGGCCATTGTTTAATTTACATACTATAAACAGACAAGCGTATTAATTCATTTATACTAGAGAAAGATTACGATAGTCCTAATACAAGCTAAATATATTGGCTTGCAGGGCACTATCCTATCAATCTCCCACTTGCCCTAAAGCCAATCACAAACGCTTCTAAGACCCATCTTCCAAAGATGTTCTTCAAACTCTTTTCGTTAATAAGACTTTACTAGTGGATCCGCTAGGTTGTCTTCCGAGTCGACGCATCCATTATGTACGTCTACTCTACCAAATGATCTCTCCAATCAAATGGTACTTTTCTCTCATTGTGTTTAGATTTCTGGTGAGATCTCGGGTCCTTTGCTTTAGCAACAGCTCCATTGTTATCACAGAAGATAACCACGAGCTTCGCAATGCTAGGCACTACATCCAACATTTGGATGAAGTTTTTCATCCAAACACTTTCTTACGCTGCAGTCCTTGCTGCGATATATCTTGCTTCAGTGGTTAAGATGGCAACGGTGTTTTGCTTGGAACCTTTCCAACTTACCGCTACCCCATTGAGGCAAAATAAGTATCCAAAATTGGATATATATATTCATCCACATCAGATTGAAAATTCGAATCATTAAGTCCTTCGAGTTTCAATTCTCCATTACCACCGTAGACCAAGAACAAATCCTTAGTCTTTCTCAAGAGCTTAAGGATATCTGTTACGGTGGTCTAGTACTCTTCACCGGAGTTTGACTAGTAACTGCTCATGACACTTGAGCAGGTTCTACGTGATAGGATAGTGCCCAGCAAGCCAATTCTCTTTAGCTTGTAATAGGTCTATTCTGTAATAAACAATCTTTGATTCTTATGAATAATACGCACGTTTATTTATAACTGTATAGAATAAACAATGGTCAAATTCATCTCTCGCGAATACATTTAAGCGATTGGATGAAATCGTTAGATCACATTCGACTATGGGACGATTCACTTCGGTATTGAGTGCAATCATGAAACAGTCTCTAAGGTCGTGATCTTAAAACACGTTCCAAGTCATAGATTCCGAACGAGACGGGGTATCGAAGGAATCGCCAAGACTTGTACGAATATGCATGATTCACATGGAGTGAATTTGTAGAGTTTCATGAACAAGACATTTGATGTCAGTGCATATGAGTAAGTGGTTCGATAGGGGATCGAACGCATCGAACGACCCGAACAGAGAAACCCATTATGGAAGCGCATGACGCATATCGGTGATGGGACGTTTCTCAAGACTTATAATAGTGTACGATTTAGTCCTTAGACTTGAGGTGCTAGGGCGAATTCGGTGCATAGGTATATGTACTTAGATTTAGGTACTGGTCACGTAGCCTGACCATAATGTGCCTAAGTTGGGTGCCTATAGTTGTGTACGCGAGTGGTTAGTACCAAAATGGAATCTACCGACTCATCGTAACGGATGAGAGAATTTCCTATACGATTCTTAGATAATAGATCCAAGAAACCCGTGGCCACGGTCGGTGACGGATTTGGAAAGGGGTTTTCAAATTTAGCAGTCACACTGGGTTATTATCCCGAATTAGAAAGTATAGTTATTGAGATAATTAGAGGTGCCGATCAATTCACACACCCTAGGTCTCAATCGGGAAATTAAGTCGATAGAAGGACCGTATGTACATGGCAATTGTAAGAGGTGAGGTTCACAAATATCAATTCACCTGAAGTTGGGCTTCATGGGCTTGTGGCTAGACATCGACCATGAAGTGTAGGTACTCCTGAATTAATAAGGGAGATTAATTCTGGAGTGGTCAATTAAAAGGGTTTAATTGATCGGAGCATTTAATTGCTCATAAATTAAATCACGAAGGGTTCGTGGGCCTGCTGCCAATTGATGGTGAACCTAGAGGGTCACACACAATACAATTTGACAGTGACAGTCATAAAAGGAAATATTTGATTTAAGGGAGTTAAATCAATTAAATGAATTAAAGTGTTAATTCAAATGGAAGGATAATTAATTAGGTGGTCTAATTAATTAAATATTAATTAAAGTGTTAATTGATTGAGAGATATTAGTTAAATTGGATTAATTGGGCTGGTTTAATTAATGGTTAGTTAAATTTAGTTGCAAGACATGGGCCATTTAATTAAAAGCCCAGAAGAATTCTTGCAAGACTAGGTAGGGGCGATTTTTGGCTAAGGAAAGGAAGGGAGAGTTTGTTTTCTTGTATGACAAGGAGGATCTAAGAAGATATACAAGTATATCTTGTTACCTTATTAGATAAGGAAGAGATCTTTAAGAGATATCTACAAAGAGAAGGTTTCTTCTCTTATAAATAGATATCTCCTCACAACTCTCCATAAGTTAATCTTCAAGATCTAAATAGATATCTACATAGAGAAAGTTTCTTCTAGCCGCACCACCACAGCGCCGCCCCCTCTCTCTCTGTTCTTCCATATCTGGATCTAGATCTGAATCTAGATCTGTTCTTCCTCCATTGACAACCTTCTATTTCTAGTTCGTAGCCTCTGAATAGAAGGTGTTGCTACAATCCAATTGGTGTGGATACACTCTGGAGGTGAGACAATTGGATCACTTGTTGCGAATCAGCCAAAGCCGGAGATTGTCGCCACCTTGCCTGCAGTGAGGTAAATCGCATATCTCCTTCTTTATTCTATTGTAGATTTGTTTGATTCAACCTTTTCGCATACATAAAGTGGAAAATATATCTTGGGTCTGCTGGGATGCCTCGGAAAAATTTTAAATTCCGCACTCTCGTTGTTTTGACAACCGGGGCATATCCCAACAGTGGTATCAGAGCCAGATTCCATTACTATTATGCGAAAAGGCCTGAACATAAATAAATATATGGATATTTGTGATTGTTATGTTCTGTGTGATGATTCTTGCTTGTTATGATATGATCTTTGATTGGGTAAAATCGCATATTAAGATTTGGGGCAAATTTATAGTTTTTGAAACTTGAGGACTTTTTATGCAAATCGCGATTTTGTGAAATAAAGAGCTGGAAATTTATTTTCTGTTTTCTGGAAATATTTGAAAAATCTGGACTGTTTTTGCAAATCTGGTCTGCACGTATTTTTGGGTCATTTTTGCAATTTCCAAAAATTAAAGGACTATTTTGTAATTTTCGAAAGTTCAGGGGTCTGTTTGCGAAACTGAAAATTTTCTGGATTCAAATTTTAATTTTCTGTCCTCTGGCCGATTTTTAAATTGGGGCTGTTTTGTAATTTTCAAATCTTTGGGGTTATAAGTGTAATTTCTGTGAGTTGAGGGGCCGAACTGCAATTTTCAAAAGTTGAAAAATCCGAATCTGATTTTATGATGAAAAATTGTTTTGTTTACCCGAAAATTGATTTTGTCATAATTAGTAGTGACTAAAGTGAGAATCATAGGATATTATTTTTAAAAGGAGTTTTAAAAGTAAGAAAGAAATACGTAAAAAGTTGTTTGCTTGTTTCCTGCTCTACGTGAACTGTTTACGTGGTTTTCGATGGTGCCGAGCCTTGACCTTAGGGTAGATGTGATTGGTTTAATTTATTGTTGTTTTTATTGGGCCTGCGAGCCTTAAGTTTTTGGGCCACTTTGAGCCTTTGTAATAGATAGGGCTTTACTGTTTTAAATAGTTTAGGATGGAGGCCCGTTACAAGCAAGGTGGGAGCCCAAGAAGGTATGAAGGCCATGTATGCATGGTTATTTTTGTAATAGCCTAGGTCCATTAAGAACCCTTTAGATTGACCAATTGGGCCAACATCATGGCTCGATGATGGCCCACATAGGAGGCTCCCGATCGAAAACATATTGTGGTAGTATGCATGCTAGGCTTGTATGTTTTAATTTATTTATCGATTTATTTATTTAGCTTGTATGTGATGCGCGCTAGAATCTAGATCATAAATAAAAGATAAAGCATAACTTATGCGGTGAGATCTCGAGGAGAGTTACTTTGAACTTTCAAACCCGAAAACCCCCTCTCGAATTTAAATATTAAGTCATATTGGGTACATTTAAAATGAAGTTTTAAAGATCCAAGCCTTCCATCAATAGGAACTAGCGTGAGTTGTCTACTTATTGATCCAGAGTCTGGCACCCGAGTCGAAGAAAGGGACAATACGCAAAATTCCTTGACTCCTGTTTTTAACTAAACTAGACAAGGGTGAGGACTCGTCGGGATGTGAATATCGACCGATAACCAGTTACGGGGATTTCACGACCGGGCCTGTTGCTCATCATGATTGATGGGATAGACTTAACGATTAGAAACACTTATGATGTAGCAGTGCTAGATAAGTGAGAAAACCGAGGCAAAATAGCTTGAAGGTTGTGTAGTGACACAATTGGTAAAAGTATACCTACCTGGAGAATTAACTGTATGGCCACGAGTCGTGGGTGCAATTAATGTCTGTTGGGACGTCAAGACCTACTAGGTAATAAGATTTCCCGTGCAATCAAAGGGGTGATTGTTTCGACAAATAAGTGGGAGAACTTTTTCGAAACCAAGACCGAATTCGTTAATTATAAGTATTAGGCATAGATCAGTCAGCTAAACGTTGTATTCTTTCCATTTGTAGATATTTACTGAACAATGTCTAAAAATCCATTATCTGTCATCCTCGACGCTAATAAACTAAATGGGGCAAACTTTCTCGACTGGCTGAGAAACTTGAGGATAGTCCTCGACTCCGAACGTCGGAGCTATGTACTCGACACGCCTATGCCTGCTGCACCCGCAGCACGAGCTACTGAGGAACAACGAACCGCCCATGCTAAAAGGGTTGATGATGATCTTCAGGTTCGCTGCCTCATGCTAGCTTCAATGTCAAATGAGCTGCAGAAACAACATGCTGGTATACCGCTTGCTAGAGATATACTTCTCCACCTCCAACAGATGTTTGGAGAAAGGTCTCGTACCGAAAGGTTCGCAGCAACTAAGGAGTTGTTTAGTCTCAAGATGGCTGAGGGAAGCAGTGTCAAGGATCACTGTCTGCGTTTCATCAACTTGGTTGAAAAACTGGGGCGATTAGACGTGGAATTGCACGCTGATCTTAGCACTGACCTCCTTCTCCATACTCTACCTCGCTCGTTCGACCAGTTCGTGTTGAATTTCAACATGGAAGACAGAAACCTTGCTCTTCACGAACTGACCAATCTGTTGGTTACGGCAGAAGCCACTCTCAAGAAAGAGAAACCCGTGATGATTGCTCACCAATCGAAGGCTGCAAAGCCCAAGAAAGGTAAAAAGAAGAAGAAGGTGTTCTCTTCTAAAGCAGTCACCAAGGTTGTCGAGAAAAAGCGCAAAAGCCCAGAAGACGAATACTTCCACTGCAAGAAAGCAGGGCACTGGAAAAGGAACAGCCCAGACTACCTGAAAACGGTAGCCAAAGGTATTTTCTTGGTTGAAGTTAATATTTCTATTAACTGTGCATCTTGGGTGTTAGACACCGCAACGGGTTCTCATATCTGCAATGATTTGCAGGTGATGGGAGCAGTAAGAACACTTATGCCCGGGGATAGGATCCTGCGTTTTGGAAACGGAGCAAGAGTTGCTGCAGAGGCTATAGGAGACATGGTGTTAGTAATAGGGAATTTTACTTTACTTTTAAAAGACTGTTTGTACGTACCAACAATTATTAAAAACATTATTTCTATTCCGCTATTAGATAATGATGGTTTTAATTTTTCCATTATGAATGGATCTATGAGCATAATTAAAAATGGTTTAATTTATGCTAGTGGTACTTTGATGGATGGTCTATATTCCCTTGAACCTACAAACTCCAACGTTTTGCACATACAATCAAGAAAAAGAAAATACGATAATCACACACCACAACTTTGGCACGCTAGACTTGGACATATCTCCAAGAGTAGGATCCAAAAGTTGGTTTCCTCTAAGGCTCTTGAAATACAGAACTTAGATGAACTTCCGACTTGCGAATCTTGTCTCAAAGGAAAGATGACCAAATCACCCTTCACCGGGAATCTTGAGCGAACCAAACAAATATTGGATTTAATCCATACTGATGTTTGTGGACCACTGAGTGTCAGTGCAAGAGGAGGATACTCCTACTTCGTCACATTCACTGACGACTTCAGTCGTTATGGATACGTGTACTTGATGAAGTACAAATCCGAAACTTTTGAAAAGTTCAAGGAGTTTCGAATGGAAGTAGAGAATCAACTTGGACATAGTATTAAAGCACTTCCATCTGATCGAGAAGGAGAATACTTAAGTCAAAAATTCCTCGATTATCTAAAAGAGAATGGGAATCTCGCTCAGCGAACTCCCCCTAGGACGCCCCAACTCAATGGAGTGTCTGAAAGGAGGAATCGAACTTTGTTGGACATGGTTCGTTCCATGATGAGCTTCGCTGAACTTCCCTTTTCATTTTGGGGCTTAGCCCTATTAACTGCTTCGAAGATACTGAACATAGTACCTTCAAAGTCAGTGCCAACAACACCACATCAAAAATGGTATGGTAAAGCACCCGTATATTCGTATCTACGAGTATGGGGATCTCCTGCCTATGTTAAGAACAAGAAAGGAGATAAGCTGGATAGTAGATCTAGTTTGTGCAAATTTGTGGGGTATCCAAAGGAATCCATTGGATACTTGTTTTACGATCCTAAAGAACGTAATACGTTCGTGTCTAGGAATGCCCACTTCTTAGAGGATGACTTCCTCACCAACAGAAATGGGACAATCATAGAACTCGATGAAGTCCAAGAATAGGACCCATCCTCACAAACAGTGGGAGCTGATCCTGATTTTACTGAACCTACTAGTACACCTATAATTCGAAGGTCTGATCGAGTTTGTAAGGAACCAGAGAGATTTGGTTTCATTCACGAAAACGATAAGTTGGATACTGATCCAAGGAATTATGAAGAAGCTATGTAAGCCATGCAATCTGAAATGGATTCCATGCATTCCAACAAGGTTTGAACCTTGGTCGATCCACCTGAGGGAACTATCCCTGTAGGATGCAAATGGATCTTCAAGCGTAAGCTTGGAATGAATGGAGAGGTAATAACCCATAAGGCTCGCCTAGTGGCGAAAGGTTATTCTCAAAGGCCTGGAATAGACTATGAGGAAACCTTCTCTCCAGTAGCGATGTCGAAATCCATTCGGATACTATTAGCCATAGCCGCGTGGTACGACTACGAAATATGGCAAATGAACGTAAAGACCGCCTTTCTCAATGGAGACATTGAGAAGGAGATCTTTATGCAACAGCCCGAAGGCTTTGCGTCCAAAGGAAGCGAGCACAAGGTGTGCAAACATCAAAGGTCAATTTATGGCCTCAAACAGGCGTCCCGAACCTGGAACATACGATTTGATGAGACAGTCAAAGCTTTTGGCTTCATCAAAAACGTATTTGAACCTTGTGTGTACAAGAAGAATAGTGGGAGTTCGGTCCAATTCATAGTTTTATACGTCGATGATATTCTGTTGATCGGGGCGATATCAGAATATTAGCGCAGACGAAAGCGTGGTTATCCGCCCAGTTCTCCATGAAAGATTTAGGAGAGGCATCTTACGTATTGGGGATACGTATCTATAGGGATAGATCGAAGAAGATGTTGGGACTCTCCCAATCTCAGTATATCAACACGATATTGAAGAGATTCAATATGGAAGAATCCAAGAGAGGATTGCTTCCAATGAGACATGGAATCTCTCTTTCCAAGTCAATGTGCCCTACAACTGACGAAGAAAAGAAGAGAATGTCTCTCATACCTTATGCCTCTGCTATAGGAAGCATAATGTATGCGATGTTGTGTACTAGACCAGACGTAGCACACGCTCTTAGTGTAACGAGCCGCTATCAGTCGAAACCAGGCGAAGAGCACTGGACTGCCGTTAAAGCAATCCTTAAGTACTTGAGAAGGACTAAGGATATGTTTTTGGTCTACGGTGGTAGTGGAGAATTGAAACTTGAAGGATTCACTGATTCAAGTTTCCAGTCTGACGTGGATGATTACAAATCCAATTCTGGATACATATTCCGCCTCAATGGCGTAGCGGTGAGTTGGAAAAGTTCCAAGCAATCCCCCACTGCCGACTCAACCACTGAAGCAGAATATATTGCAGCATCGGATGCAGCAAAAGAGAGTGTTTGGATGAGAAACTTCATCCAAGAGTTGGATGTAGTTCCTAGCATTGCAGAGCCTGTAGTAGTCTTCTGTGACAAAAACGGGGCGATAGCTCAAGCGAAGGAGTCGAGATCACACCACCAATCTAAACACGTAATGAGGAAATACCATGTGATCAGGGAGATCATTGGTAGAGGATACATACACGTGGATCGTGTCAACTCAGAAGACAACATATCTGACCCACTAACGAAGCCACTTTCGCAAAAAGCGTTCGAGGGACATCTTGTAAAGATGGGTCTTAGAAATGTTTGTGAATGGATTTAGGGCAAGTGGGAGATTGATAGGATAGTGCCCAGCAAGCCAATTCTCTTTAGCTTGTAATAGGTCTATTCTGTAATAAACAATCTTTGATTCTTATGAATAATACGCACGTTTATTTATAATTGTATAGAATAAACAATGGCCAAATACATCTCTCGCGAATACATTTAAGCGATTGGATGAAATCCTTAGATCACATTCGACTATGGGACGATTCACTTCGGTATTGAGTGCAATCCTGAAACAATCTCTAAGGTCGTGATCTTAAAACACGTTCCAAGTCATAGATTCCGAACGAGACGGGGTATCGAAGGAATCGCCAAGACTTGTACGAATATGCATGATTCACATGGAGTGAATTTGTAGAGTTTCATGAACAAGACATTTGATGTCAGTGCATATGAGTAAGTGGTTCGATAGGGGATCGAACGCATCGAACGACCCGAACAGAGAAACTCATTGTGGAAGCGCATGACGCATATCGGTGATGGGACGTTTCTCAAGACTTATAATAGTGTACGATTTAGTCCTTAGACTTGAGGTGCTAGGGCGAATTCGGTGCACAGGTATATTTACTTAGATTTAGGTACTGGTCACGTAGCCTGACCATAATGTGCCTAAGTTGGGTGCCTATAGTTGTGTACGCGAGTGGTTAGTACCAAAATAGAATCTACCGACTCATCGTAATGGATGAGAGAATTTCCTATACGATTCTTAGATAATAGATCCAAGAAACCCGTGGCCACGGTCGGTGACGGATTTGGAAAGGGGTTTCCAAATTTAGCAGTCACACTGGATTATTATCTCGAATTAGAAAGTGTAGTTATTGAGATAATTAGAGGTGCCGATCAATTCACACACCCTAGGTCTCAATCGGGAAATTAAGTCGATAGAAGGACCGTATGTACATGGCAATTGTAAGAGGTGAGGTTCACAAATATCAATTCACCTGAAGTTGGGCTTCATGGGCTTGTGGCTAGACATCGACCATGAAGTGTAGGTACTCCAGAATTAATAAGGGAGATTAATTCTGGAGTGGTCAATTAAAAGGGTTTAATTGATCGGAGCATTTAATTGCTCATAAATTAAATCACGAAGGGTTCGTGGGCCTGCTGCCAATTGATGGTGAACCTAGAGGGTCACACACAATACAATTGGACAGTGATAGTAATAAAAGGAAATATTTGATTTAAGGGAGTTAAATCAATTAAATGAATTAAAGTGTTAATTCAAATGGAAGGATAATTAATTAGATGGTCTAATTAATTAAATATTAATTAAAGTGTTAATTGATTGAGAGATATTAATTAAATTGGATTAATTTGGCTGATTTAATTAATGGTTAATTAAATTAAGTTGCAAGACATGGGCCTTTTAATTAAAAGCCCAGAAGAAGTCTTGCAAGACTAGGTAGGGGCGATTTTTGGCTAAGGAAAGGAAGGGAGAGTTTGTTTTCTTGTATGACAAGGAGGATCTAAGAAGATATACAAGTATATCTTGTTACTTTATTAGATAAGGAAGAGATCTTTAAGAGATATCTACAAAGAGAAGGTTTCTTATCTTATAAATAGATATCTCCTCACAACTCTCCATAAGTTAATCTTCAAGAACTCTTGCACTCCCAAAAACCCTAGCCGCACCACCACAGCGCCGCCCCGTCTCTCTCTGTTCTTCCATATCTGGATCTAGATCTGAATCTACATATGTTCTTCCGCCATTGACAACCTTCTATTTCTAGTTCGTAGCCTGTGAATAGAAGGTGTTGCTACAATCCAATTGGTGTGGATACACTCTGGAGGTGAGACAATTGGATCACTTGTTGTGAATCAGCAAAAGTCGGAGATTGCCTCCACCTTGCCTGCAGTGAGGTAAATCGCATATCTCCTTCTTTATTCTATTGTAGATTTGTTTGATTCAATCTTTTCGCATACATAAGGTGGAAAAAATATCTTGGGTCTGCTGGGTTGCCTTGGAAAAATTTTAAATTCCGCACTCTCGTTGTTTTGACAACCGGGGCATATCCCAACACTACGTCTGGTCTAGTACATAGTATAGCATGCCACATGCTACCTTTTGTCGAAACATAAGGTATTTGAAACATTCTCCTTTTATCCTCATTCGATGTAGGGCACATCGAGTTGGAAAAAGAGATATAGTGTCTCATTGGAAGCAATCCTCTCTTGAATTCTTCCATACTGAATCTTTTCAGTATTGTTTCTATGTACTTAGATTGAGAGATTCCCAACATCTTCTTCGATCTATCTTTATAGATACGTATCTCAATACGCAAGATGTCTCTCCCAAATCTTTCATGGAGAATTGCATGGATAACCATGCTTTCGTCTGCGCTAACATTCCGATATCATCCCAGATAAGCAGAATGTGATCGACATATAAAATATGAGCTTCACAGAGCTCCCACTAATCCTTTTGTACACTCAAGGTTCATATTCGTTTTTGATGAAGTCAAATGCCTTGACCGTCTCATCAAAACAAATGTGAATCTAAATGGATTCCGACATTGCTACTGGAGAAAAAGTTTCATCAAAGTCTGTTCCAGAACTTTGTGAATAGCCTTTTACCACTAGTCGAGTCTTAGAGGTTAACACCTCTCCAATTATTCCTAACTTGAAGATCCATTCACTACTTACAGGGATAAAATCCCTCGGGTGGATCGACCAAGGTCCATACCTTGTTGGAATGTATGGAATCCATTTCGGGTTGCATGGCCTCTTGCCATGATACACGTCTACATCCAATGTAGCTTCTTCGTATATGGTAAAACCATATCTTTCAAGCTTCTTACGAAGTTGATCAGTTCTACGAAGTATTGGTGTACTAGATGGTTTAGCAGTTTATGGATTAACTCCCACTGTTTGTGGGGATGGGTCCAAATCATGGACTTCATCAAGTTCCATGACATTCCCTATTTCCTTTGACGAGGATTTCATCAACTGAGGAACGGGTAGTTAGGAGAAACGATTGTTTCTCATTGTCGTGGAATAAGCACGAAGTTTGTGAATAAGTGATTGTCTGATAATGAGCAAGGAATACCCGTCTTTCTGCTAAACAGGGTGTATTGAACTCATAATTCAATAGATACTTTTTATGAATGTCAACTAAGTATCGTAAGTAAATTGCTCCCGGTTGTTCAATCATTTGATAACCAGAGTCATTCTTTGATAAATGATCACTATGAGTCAGACTCAATAGAATTTGATCAATCCTTTTTTCTGTCGTTAAGGCGGAGAACGGAACCAAGAATTCTCTTTCTTCATCATCAATCGAATCACTGTTCGCGACCCAGGATTCTATTTTATCATCAATCCAATCCCCATTCACGTTTTTCCTTTTTCTTATCAATGACCCCACAATTATATACAAATTGGATCTACTAGCCAATTTATCTCCTTTCTAGTTCCCAACTTAGGGAGGAGATCTCCATACTCAATAGTAAAAGTGCAGAGGTATTTTGCCATACCTTTCTTGGTAAAGCTTTGTAGGCACGGACTTTGAAGGTACTTTGCTCAGTATCTTTCGATGCAGCCAGGAGGACCAACCCCTAGAATGCATAAGGAAGCTTAACAAAACTCAACATGGGCTGAACAATGTCTAACAATGTTCGATTCCTTCTCTTAGACACTCCAATAAGTTGAGGCGTCATAGGAGGAGTTTGTTGTATGAGAACCCCATTCTCAGTAAGATAATTGAGGAATTCTTGACTTAAGTATTTGCCATCTCGATTAGATCGAATGGCCATAATACTATGCCTTTGTTACTTCTCTACTTCGTTTCGAAAATTCTTTGAACTTTTCAAAGGTTTTTTTTCGGATTTGTATCTCACTAGATACATATATCACTGACGACTAAAGTCGTCAGTAAAAGTTACGAGGTACGAGTAATCTCCTCATGCACTAACCTTTAGTGGTCCACATTCATTCGTATGGATCTAATCCAAAGTTATTTGGTTCGCTCTTGATTCCCTGTGGAGGGAGATCTGGTCATCTTTCCTGTGAGACAAGATTCGCAGGTTGGAAGTTCATCTAAGTTCTATATTTCAAGAGCCTTAGAAGAAACCAACTTTTGAATCCTACTCTTAGAGATATGTCCAAGTCTAGCGTGCCAAAGTTGCGGATTATTATCTTGGTATTAATTGAACTTAGCACATTAATTCAATAGAATTGAGTTAACGGTTTAATTCAATTAATGTGCTTCCTTTCAATTAACTCCTTAATTGATTCATCTCCTTTTTCAATTAACCCTTTAATTGAAACGTTGCTTAATTAATTAGACTTTCTAATCAATTAAACTAATCAGTGTCTTTCTAAGATTCAGTGGGATAATTCGACTTTTAGACTACTTGCGTTCTTTCGACTACCTTTATGGTCGATTTTAGAAGAGGACAACTTCTTCTTCACATTACTCTTCTTTGACTTTGCAGTCCATGAAGTGTGAACGATGATGACAGGTTTATCCTATTTGCCTTTTACCAATACTTTGGTTAATTCATGAAATGTGATCAACTTATCAAATAAGATCAGAGTATTTCACGAATCTTTTGAATGAGCAGGAGGAGAATTTAAATGGAGGTCAATGCTAAGATCACTTGCAGGCCTACGTTTAATCGATCCAGTTTTCAACTAGATTAATAAAACAAGGACAGTGATCATTCACATTAGTTCCTTCACTTATTCTCGAGTTTTAAAACAACTCCTTAGTGGTCTCGAATCAAACGATTCTAAACTGCTTCTCAAAACAAGCTTTTGAAGTGGAGGTTTGTTTTAGAAGCTTCAGACATACTCCTATGTCGCTTCTTTGAGCTCGTTCAATCTTGATGCTTATATGAGGAAACGATCGTTAAAGATTCCCATACCCTATAGGTGATTCGTTCCACTTTTGAGACTCGTCCTTATATGAGGAAACGATCATTAATATTCCCATACCCTACGGGTGATTCGTTCCTCCTTTTAGACTCATCTTAGAAGTGCATCAGACATAGGCTAGTTATTAAGAACATTATTCCGACTTTCGGAATTGAGGACAATCCTCAAGTTTCTAAGCCAGTCGATATTTTGATCCAGTTATTTTATAAGTCGAGGATAAATAGTATAATGGATTATTATAAATATCTTAATATCTATTTTAAAGAGAAGACAAATATATAGAGGACTAGTTAACGAATAATACTTATAATCTACGAAGGTTGGACTTTCTATCGTAAAAGTTCTCCCACTATTTTATCGAAACAATTACCCCTTCAATTGTTCGGGAAATCCTATTTCCTAGTAGGTCTTGACGTCCCAGCGGACATTAATTGCACCCACGCTCGTGGCCATACAACTAATTCCCCAGGTAGGCATACGTATTGCCAATTGTGTCCCTACACAACCTTCAAGCTATTTTGCCTCGATTTTCGCACCCATCTAGCACTGCTACATCATGAGTGGTACTACTCGTTAAGTCTAACCCAATCAATCTCGATGAGCAACGGGCCCGGTCATGAAATCCCCGTAACTGGTTATCGGTCAATTATACATGTCCCGACCAGTCCCCACCTTTGTCGAGTTTATTTAATAAACAAGAATCGAGAGATTTCACGTAGTGTCCCTTACTTCGCCTCTGGTGCCAGACTCTGGATCACCTTAATCGATAAGTAGACAACATACGCTACCCTATTGATGGAAGGCTTGGATTTATATAAATACTTCATTTTATTTTAACCCAATATAACTTAATATTTAATACAAGAGGGGATTTGCTGATTTGAAAGTTTAAGGCAAACTCTCTCGAGATCTCACCGCTTCGATTATGAATTATCTTATTTACGTTCTAATATTCTAGCACGCATCACCATACAAGCCAAATAATAGAAGCAATAAATAAATAAAACATAAATAAATAAACCTAGCATGCATTTCTAACACAATATGTTTTCGATCGGGAGCCACCTTGATAGGATAGTGCCCAGCAAGCCAATGTTAATTAGCTTGTAAGAGGACTACCTTCTTATGGATTAATAAATATACGACTGTTAATTTATAGTACGTAAATTAAACAATGGCCAACTTCATCTTTCGCGAACTTATCTAAGCGATTGGATGAAATCCTAAGGTCACATTCGACTATGGGACGATTCACTTCAGTATGAGTGCAATCATGAAACAGTCTCTAAGGTCGTGATCTTAAAACACGTTCCAAGTCATAGATTCCGAACGAGACAGGGTATCGAAGGAATCGCTAAGACTTATACGAGTATGCATGATTCACATGGAGTGAATTTGTAGAGTTTCATGAACAAGACATTTGATGTCAGTGCATATGACTAGGTGGTTCGATAGGGGATCGAACGCATCGAACGACCCGAACAGAGAAACCCATTGTGGAAGCGCGTGACGCATATCGGTGATGGGATGTTTCTCAAGGCTTATAATAGTGTACGATTTAGTCCTTAGACTTGAGGTACTAGGGCGAATTCGGTGCATGGGTGTACGTATTTAGATTTAGGTGCTGGTGACGTAGCCTGACCTTAATGTGCCTAAGTTGGGTGCGTATAGTCGTGTACGCGAGTGGTTAGTACTAAGAAAGGATCTATCGACTCATCCTGATAAGGTGGGAGAATTTCCTATACGTTCTTAGATAATATGTTCCGAGGAACCTGCGGCCGCAGTCGGTGACGGATTTGGAAAGGAGTTTCCAAATTTAGCAGTCACACTGGAATTATTATCCTGAATTAGAAAGTATAGTTGTCGAGATAATTAGAGGTGCCGGTCAATTCACACACCCTAGGTCTCGGTCGGGAAATTAGTCTTTGGAAGGACCGTATGTACATGGCAATTATAAGAGGTGAGGTTCACAAGATCAATTCACCTGAAGTTGGGCTTCATGGGCTTGTGGCTAGACATCGACCATGAAGTGTGGGTACTCCTGAATTAATAAAGGAGATTAATTCTGGAGTGGTCAATTAAAAGTGTTTAATTGATCGGAGCATTTAATTGCTCGTTAATTAAATCGCGAAAGTCGTGGGCCTGCTGCCAATTGATGGTGAACCCAGAAGGTCACACACAATACAGTTGGACAGTGACAGTCATAAAAGGAAATAGTTGATTTAAGGAAGTTAAATCAAAGTTGATGAATTAAAGTGTCAATTCAAAGAAATCAAAGTTAATGAATTAAAGTGTTAATTCAAGAAGAAGAATTATTAATTAGAATATCTAATTAATTTATTAGAGTGTCTAATTAATTAATTGGATTATCTAATTAATTATGAGATTAATTAAAGTAGTTAATTAATTAAATGGAAGAAGAATATAGCATGCAATTTTCGGACTTGCATGATTATGGCATAAGGGGCGATTTTTGTAGCTAAGGTAAGTTGGAAGAATTTGTTTCTTGTGGGACAAGAAAGAAGGAAGAGATTCATGTATATCTAGTTTCCTAATGAGATAAGGAAAATCTATAAGATATACATGTATATCTTGTTTCCTAATGAGATAAGGAAAAGAGGTATTGATATACATGGAAAAGGATATCTATTAAGAGAAGGATTCTTCTCTTATAAATATCTCTCTTCATAACTCTTCCAAGAGCAATGTACAAGAGAGAGAACAAAAAGGAGAGAATTTTCAAGAGCTGAAAATCGATCAGCCCTAGCCCAAAAAGCCTGTGCCGCCGCCGCCGCCCCTTCCTGTTCTCTTCTTCATCTGGATCTGGTTCAAGAGCTGGATCCAGTTCCAACTCTTCCTTCATTGACAAGTTTCCAAGGTCTAGTTCGTAGCCTGTGACTTGGAGACGTTGCTACAATCCATCTGGTGTGGATACATTCTGGAGGTGAGACAATTGGATCACTGCTTCGTGAATCAAACAAAGAAAAGCCGGAACCGGCAGTGAGGTATTTCGCAAAACACCCCCTTTGTTTTCTGTTACTGTTTGATTCAACCTGTTTCATATAAATAATATGGAGATCGATTTATGGGACTGATGGGATGCCTCGGAAAATTTTAAATTCCGCACTTTTTGTTGTTTTGACAACCGGGGCATACCCAACAGTGATATCAGAGCCAACTCTATTATTATTATGTGAAAAAGGCCTGAACATAATTTAATATATGATATTGGTGATTATTATGTTCCATGTGATGATTCTTGCTTGTTATGATATTATGTATGCTCGGATAAATTTGCATGAATTAGTTTGGTCCGATTTTGAATTTCCGAAAATTAGTGGACTGTTTTTGCAAAATAGCGATTTACGAAAAACTGGACCAAAATTGAAAATTTCGTTTTCTGCATGTTTCTGGACTGAAATTGTAATTTTCTGGATTTTTTGAAAACTGGGTCGGTTTTGCAATTTCCGTAAGTTTGGGCTGTTTTTGTAATTTACGTAAAGTTCAGGGGTCTGTTTGCAATTAACGAAAATTTCTGGGTAGATTCTGTAAGTTCCTGTTTTCTGGACTGATTTGCAGCTGTCAAAAATTTTTGGGGTTAAATTGTTAATTCCCGAAACTTGAGGGGTCAAAAATATAATTTTTGAAAGTTAAGGGACCAAACTGTAATTTTCAAAAGTTGAAAAACAGAATCTGTTTTTGTGCATAAAAGGTGTTTTTGTTTATCCGAAAATTAATTTTATCATAATTAGTAGAGACTAAAGTAAGAATCATGGATTATTTTAAAAAGGGGTTTTAAAATAAGGAAGATAAGAAATATGTAAAAGTTGTTTGCTTGTTTCTTGCTCTACGTGAACTGTTTACGTGGTTTTCGATCGCGCCGAGCCTTGACCCTAGGGGTAGATGTGATTGGTTTAATTTTAATTGTGTTGTTTTTATTGGGCCTGCGAGCCTTAAAGTTTTTGGGCCACTTTGAGCCTTTGTAATAGAATAGGGCTTTACTGTTTTAAATAGTTTAGGATGGAGGCCCATTACAAGCAAGGTGAAAGGCCCAAGAAGGAATGAAGGCCATGTATGCATGGTTATTACTGTAATAGCCTAGGTCCATTAAGAACCCAATTAGATTGACCAATTGGGCCAACATCATGGCTCGATGCTGGCCCGCATAGGAGGCTCCCGATTGAAAACATACTGTGATAGCATGCATGCTAGGTGTGAATGTTTTATTTTTATTTGTCGATTTACATGGCTTGTATGTGATGCGCGCTAGTAATTAGATCGTAAATAAAAGATAAAGCATAATTAAATGCGGTGAGATCTCGAGGAGAGTTTCTTCAAACTTTCAAAAACCAAAAATCCCCTCTTGAATAAATATTAAGTCATATTGGGTTAACTATAAAATGAAGTTTTATAAATCCAAGCCTTCCATTAATAGGAACTAGCGTGAGTTGTCTACTTATCGATTAAGGTGATCCAGAGTCTGGCACCCGAGGCGAAGAAAGGGACAATACGCAAAATTTCTTGATTCTTGTTTTTCTTAAAAAAAAAAAAAACTCGACAAGGGTGGGGACTCGTCGGGACATGTATATCGACCGATAACCAGTTACGGGGATTTCATGACCGGGCCCGTTGCTCATCATGATTAATGGGTTAGACTTAACGAATAGTAACATTTATGATGTAGCAGTGCTAGATAAATGTGAAAACCGAGGCAAAATAGCTTGAAGGTTGTGTAGGGACACAATTGGTAAAAGTATACCTACCTAGGGAATTAATTGTATGGCCACGAGTCGTGGGTGCAGTTAATGTCTGCCGGGACATCAAGACCTACTAGGAAATAGGATTTCCCGAACAAATAAGGGGTTATTGTTTCGATAAAAATAGTGGGAGAACTTTTTCGATAAAAAGTCCAATTTTCGTTAATTATAAGTATTTTATTAAACCTGTCTGCTTATTTTTGTCTTTTAAATTGTTTATATATAGCCATACAAAATCCACAATCATGTACGAACAAACTTTGGGACAAATCATGAGTTTATCACTCTGCGAGACAAGCATGGTTGGGTTCGACAATCTTAGAGAATATTGTTCTTACCTAATCAAGATGATGAAACGAATCAAAAAGCTAGGCGCTGATTTGGATCAGAATGATGAGATAGAAATTATTCTCAATGTCTTGTCTGACTCATTTTCTCATTTTGTGCATCATTTGGAAATTCCGTGTGACGGGATTAAGACAAATGATTTGCGCAAGTTGTTGGACAAATATGAGAAAACCCATCTACAGGGATTGGGTCTGAGTGAAGGAAAGGATTGCCCCTTGTGTAAGAAAGATAAGCAACTAAGGATGCTTGCTGGAAAGAAATTCCTGAAGAGAATTAACAAAGGTATGACCTAGTTATTTCTTTTGATGTATGACATCTCATAGACCCGCATTTCTGTAAAGTGTTTGCAGGTGATGACGGCATTCCCTTGCCCTTGGGAAGAAGGGCATTCCTTGGAAGGAGGAGGCAAGAGTTGCAACAATATATAAGGGAAAAATGCTTCAGGAGTTGGGTCGAGAAGAATCTAGACTTTACTTTTTAGCAAAGTGTTTTACTTAGTTTTTCGTCTTAGCATAAGTTTTGGTTTTATTTTGTTTTTGAGTATTATTTCGAATTTTTGTACAAGACAGCATTGCTTTACCATTATGAATGGAATATTATTTATTTAAAGCTTTTACCTTGTACAAAACATTGATGCTTTACCATTATGAATGGAATGTCTTTAAAGCATAGAAATGAATCAATGATAAACAATTAAAACTTCAAGTAAATTGTATGCTAAATCGAGAGAAGTAAAACAACAAGATAATCACCCACATACTTGAAATGCATATTTTGGACATATTTCCAAAAGAAGGATTCGAACGGTTGATTTCATTTGAGATTCTTGAAACATAGAACTTAGATGAATTCGCATCTTACGAATCTTGTCTCAAAGGAATAATGACCAAAATATAGTTTGCTAGGCATTCTAAGCATATCAAACGAATGGATTTAATCCATGAAGACAAACGTGGAGAACTAAAAGGTTAGTTCAAAAGGACGTTACTTCAAATATACTTACGATTTTTTTAATAGTCAAAAGCATATGTGTACTTTGTGAAGTACAATTCCAAAACTGTTGAAATGTTCAAAGAAGATTTGGAAATGAAGTAATTAAGAGCATAATGTTGAAACCGTTTGATCTAATCAAATTGGCCAAAACATAAGCTATAAATTCCTCGATTATCTAAACGAGAATAGAATTCTCATGGAGCGAATTAAGTAGGAATTGAACTTGGTTAGACTTAGTTCATTTCACAATAAGACTTCGCTGAACCTCCTTATTTACTTTTGGGGATAACCTCCACTGACTCTTCAAAAGAAGATACTTAGGCTAGTACCTTTCGAAGTAAGTCCTTACACCGCCGTACCATATACGATATGGCATAATACCCTTGCAGTACAAATTGGATAGTAGATCCAATTCACGCAAACTTGTGGGATATCCAACGAAATCCATTGGATACCTGTTCTACGACAATGAGAAACAATAGGTCAATCGTTTCTCACAAATACCCGTTCCTCTGTTGATGAATTCTTCGTCAAAGGAAATAGGGAATGTCATGGAACTTGATGAAGTCCAAGATCTGGACCCATCCCCACAAACAGTGGGAGCAAATCCTAAACCTACTGAACCAAATTTCGCACATACACTTCGTGATTCAAATCAAATTCGTAAGGAACTCGAAATTCCATTTTACGAGATTGATAAATTGGATATTGATCCAAGATTACAACGAAACTATGTTTGACATAGACTTAGGGATGTGGCATGAGGCCATGAGATCCGAAATGGAAAGGTTCAACTTGTTTGACTCGCTTAATGGCGGAAGGTTGTTCTTCAAAAGCTTTTTGAAGACTAATGAAAATACCTTCTATCCATTTTTGAACGTCAAAATCCATTTCGAAATTATTAGCCATAGAAGAGTGGTTTGACTACTAAAATATGACTATTGGATATGAATTCTGCCTCTCACAATTGGAAATTGATGAGAAGATCTTTATTCAAATCCATAGGTCAATCTATGACTTTTAACATAATCCCAAACTTGGAATATGCGACTTGATAAGATTATCAAGACTGTTGACTTTGTCAAAAGGCATATAGATTCCAACTGTGCAAAAGAATCAGTGGGAGCATAGTGAAGTTCGTAACAAAACATGACGACGTTCTGATTATCAAGGACGATATCAGAATATCAAGCGCAGACGAAAGCGTGTTTTTCACGCAAATTTCTCCATGATAAGATTTGGAAATTACATCTCACGTATTGGCAATACGTATCTATAGAGATAGAACGAAGTAGATGTTGCAATTCTCCAAATCTAAGTACATAGACTAAATATTGAATGAATTCAATATGGAAGAATCCAAGAAAGGATTAGTTCCAATGAGATACAGAATCTCTCTTTCTTACTCTATGAGCCCTACATATGATAAGTAAAGAAGAGGATGTTTCGAAAGTCTTATGCTTCGGCATTTGATTGCATGTAGCTTGCAATGTCTTGTACTAGACCTGACTTAACATATGATGTGACTTTCACGAGCTACTGTTAGTCAAACACCAGTAAGGGACACTGGACTGCCGTAAAGCAATCCTCGAAGATAATTAAAGGATATAATGCTGGTCTGCGGTAGTAGTGGAGGATTAAGACTCGAAGGATTTAGTGATTCGAGTTGTTCAAGTCTGATGTGAATGATTTATTCTGTCTCGATGGAGCAGAGGTAAATTGGAATAAACCCCAATAGTCTACCACTGCCAACTCAAACAGAATATATATCGCAGCATAGGATGCAGCAGAAGAAAGTGTTTGGATAAGAAAACTCATCCAACAGTTGGATGGAATACCTAGCATAGCAAAAGCCTATTGTTATCTTCATTGATAAAATAAGGCAATTGCTAAATGAAAGGGAATCGAGATCACACCAACGATCTGAACACAAAAACCATATGATTAGATAAATCATAGGTAGTTGAGGCACGTAAAAGTGTTACGTCATCTCAACAGACAACTTAGCAGATCCACTAGTAAAGTCATTATCGCAAAAGGGTTCGAAGGACATCTTGATAAGATGGGTCTTAGAAATGTTGTGATTGGCTTTAGGGCAAGTGGGAGATTGATAGGATAGTGCCCAGCAAGCCAATGTTAATTAGCTTGTAAGAGGACTACCTTCTTATGGATTAATAAATATACGACTGTTTATTTATAGTACGTAAATTAAACAATGGCCAACTTCATCTTTCGCGAACTTATCTAAGCGATTGGATGAAATCCTAAGGTCACATTCGACTATGGGACGATTCACTTCAGTATGATTGCAATCATGAAACAGTCTCTAAGGTCGTGATCTTAAAACACGTTCCAAGTCATAGATTCCGAACGAGACAGGGTATCGAAGGAATCGCTAAGACTTGTACGAGTATGCATGATTCACATGGAGTGAATTTGTAGAGTTTCATGAACAAGACATTTGATGTCAGTGCATATGACTAGGTGGTTCGATAGGGGATCGAACGCATCGAACGACCCGAACAGAGAAACCCATTGTGGAAGCGCGTGACGCATATCGGTGATGGGATGTTTCTCAAGGCTTATAATAGTGTACGATTTAGTCCTTAGACTTGAGGTACTAGGGCGAATTCGGTGCATGGGTGTACGTATTTAGATTTAGGTGCTGGTCACGTAGCCTGACCTTAATGTGCCTAAGTTGGGTGCGTATAGTCGTGTACGCGAGTGGTTAGTACTAAGAAAGGATCTATCGACTCATCCTGATAAGGTGGGAGAATTTCCTATACGTTCTTAGATAATATGTTCCGAGGAACCTGCGGCCACAGTCGGTGACGGATTTGGAAAGGAGTTTCCAAATTTAGCAGTCACACTGGAATTATTATCCTGAATTAGAAAGTATAGTTGTCGAGATAATTAGAGGTGCCGGTCAATTCACACACCCTAGGTCTCGGTCGGGAAATTAGTCTTTGGAAGGACCGTATGTACATGGCAATTATAAGAGGTGAGGTTCACAAGATCAATTCACCTGAAGTTGGGCTTCATGGGCTTGTGGCTAGACATCGACCATGAAGTGTGGGTACTCCTGAATTAATAAAGGAGATTAATTCTGGAGTGGTCAATTAAAAGTGTTTAATTGATCGGAGCATTTAATTGCTCGTTAATTAAATCGCGAAAGTCGTGGGCCTGCTGCCAATTGATGGTGAACCCAGAAGGTCACACACAATACAGTTGGACAGTGACAGTCATAAAAGGAAATAGTTGATTTAAGGAAGTTAAATCAAAGTTGATGAATTAAAGTGTCAATTCAAAGAAATCAAAGTTAATGAATTAAAGTGTTAATTCAAGAAGAAGAATTATTAATTAGAATATCTAATTAATTTATTAGAGTGTCTAATTAATTAATTGGATTATCTAATTAATTATGAGATTAATTAAAGTAGTTAATTAATTAAATGGAAGAAGAATATAGCATGCAATTTTCGGACTTGCATGATTATGGCATAAGGGGCGATTTTTGTAGCTAAGGTAAGTTGGAAGAATTTGTTTCTTGTGGGACAAGAAAGAAGGAAGAGATTCATGTATATCTAGTTTCCTAATGAGATAAGGAAAATCTATAAGATATACATGTATATCTTGTTTCCTAATGAGATAAGGAAAAGAGGTATTGATATACATGGAAAAGGATATCTATTAAGAGAAGGATTCTTCTCTTATAAATATCTCTCTTCATAACTCTTCCAAGAGCAATGTACAAGAGAGAGAACAAAAAGGAGAGAATTTTCAAGAGCTGAAAATCGATCAGCCCTAGCCCAAAAAGCCTGTGCCGCCGCCGCCCTTCCTGTTCTCTTCTTCATCTGGATCTGGTTCAAGAGCTGGATCCAGTTCCAACTCTTCCTTCATTTACAAGTTTCCAAGGTCTAGTTCGTAGCCTGTGACTTGGAGACGTTGCTACAATCCATCTGGTGTGGATACATTCTGGAGGTGAGACAATTGGATCACTGCTTCGTGAATCAAACAAAGAAAAGCCGGAACCGGCAATGAGGTATTTCGCAAAACACCCCCTTTGTTTTCTGTTACTGTTTGATTCAACCTGTTTCATATAAATAATATGGAGATCGATTTATGGGACTGATGGGATGCCTCGGAAAATTTTAAATTCCGCACTTTTTGTTGTTTTGACAACCGGGGCATACCCAACACACCTATGCTTGGGCCATCATTTAGCCAATAATGTTGGCCCAATTGGTCTATCTAATGGGTTCTTAATGGGCCTACGCTATTACATTAATAACCAAGCATACTTGGCCTTCATTCTCCACTGGGCTTCCTTCTTGCATGTAATGGGCCTCCATCCTAAACTATTTAATGTAAAGCCCTAATCTATTACATTGGCACAAAAAGGCCCAAATAAAGGCTCGTAGGCCCAACAAAGATCCAAAGCAAAATAAACCAATCACATCTAAGGTCAAGGCTCGGCTCGATCGAAAACCACGTAAACAATTCACGTTGAGCAAAGAAACAAGCAAACACATTTACTAGTTTCCTATCTTACTTCAATTATTTTAAACGCCTTTAAAATATTTCTCTAGATTTTTACTTTAGTCTCTACTAATTATAGGTAATCTATATTCGGATAAACAAAACCATTTTATGCATAAAAACATAATAAAAAATTTCAAATTTTGAAAATTGCAATTCGGCCCTCCAACTTTTGGAAATTGCGATTTGTAACCCTGAAGTTTTGGAAATTACAAATTAATCCCAAATTTAAAACCGGGCAGAGGACCGAAAATAAAAATTTTATTTCCAGAAAAAATTTCGAATTTGCAATTCAGCCCCTGCAGTTTTCGGTATTTACAAAATAGCCCCAAAACTTTCGTTAATTGGAAAACAGCCCCAAATTTAAAAATTTCCAGAAAGTTTTATTCTGTCCAGAAAGTACACAGTTCGTAAAATCTCAATTTCGGTCCAGGTTTTCCAAAAAAATGGCTAATCGCAAAAACAGCCCTTTATTTTCGAAAAATACAAAATTGGCCTAAAACGTTTTTATGCAATTTTACCCAAAATCAGATCTACCCATAACAAGTAAGAATCAATAACACGAATATAACATGCAATACAATAAGGCAATCAAATTATATTCAAACCTTTTCGTATGAGAGTAATGAATTAGGCTCTGATACCACTTTTGGGTTATTGGTAACGTCAGAACGTTAAAAGCAGCGGAATTTAAAATTTTTTAAATAACCCAAACCAGCAATCTTTATTCATCTAGTCATATGAAAAGGACATTTACATAAATCGAAACATCCATAGGGTGTTTAGCGATTTTACCTTACCACGGGAACGGTGGTGATTTTTCTCCGGTCTTCTTTCAAATCTGCAGGACTTTTGGTTCGGAGAAGCACCCCATGTGTTGTGCCTCTAGCGGTGTCCACACCAACTGGATTGAAGCAACTCCATTGGATCCATAGGCTCAGAACTAAGATCCAAAGGTTATCAAGCAAGGAAGAAAGAAGAGGAAGAAATCGCATGAACCATGTGCAATTTCACAGGGTTCGGCCGAACCCTTCTCTGTAAGAGAGGGGGCGGCGCAAATCTATTTGTGTTGTAGCTTAGGTTTTTGAGGTCTAGAACTCCTTATATAAGGAGTCTTGACCTAGATGTGTTCTAATCCTACTAGGAAACTATAAGCCCATTTACTTATGGCCTTTTGTTTCCTAATGGACCTAGACCACCTTTTAATTAATTAAACCCTTTTAATTAATTCAGCCAATTTAATTAATTAATCCAAACTCTTCCATTATTTATCTTGCAAAATCGCCCCTTATCTAGTTAGGAAAGTAGAATCTCATTCTATCTTTATTTCCTTAACTTACTAGGTCTCCTTTAATTAATTAAACTCTTTAATTAATTAGACTCTTTAATTAATTAAACTCTTTTTTTTAATTCAGCCCATTTAATTAATTAATCCAATTAATTAATTAATTCTTCTCCATTAATTAATTAGACTACTTCTAATTAATATTTTTCTCCTTTAAGAATTAACACTTTAATTCTCCAGTTTTGATTTAACTCTTTAAATCAAACTTTCCTTATATGATTTGTTGCAGTCCAATTGTATTGTGTGTGACCCTCTAGGTTCACCATCAATTGGCCGCGGGCCCACGACTTTCGTGATTTAATTTGCGAGCTTTATTAATTGCTCCGATTAATTGAACACCTTCAATTAACCACTCAAGAATTAATCTCCTTATTAATTCATGAGTACCCACACCTCATGGTCGATGTCTAGCCACAAGCCCATGAGGCCCAACTTCAGGTGAATTGATCTCAGTGAACCTCACCTCTTATAAGTACCATGTACATACGGTCCTTCTATAGACTTAATTTCCCGATCGAGACCTAGGGTGTGTGAATTGATCGGCACCTCTAATTATCTCGATTCTGTACTTTCTAATTCTGGATAATAATTCCAGTGTGACTGCTAAATTTGGAAACCCCTTTCCAAATCCGTCACCGACCACAACCGTGGGTTTCTCGGAATCTATTATCTAAGAACGTACAGGAAATTCTCTCAACAATCTACGTTTAGTCGGTAGATCCCATATTGATGCTAACCATTCGCGTACACGACTATACGCACCCAACTTAGGTACACAATGATCAGGCTATGTGATCGGCACCTAAATCTAAGTACGCACATCCGTGCACCGAATTCGTCCTAGCATCTCAAGTCTAAGGACTAAATCGTACACTATTATAAGTTTGAGAAACATCCCATCGCCGATGTGCATCATGCGCTTCCACAATGGGTTTCTCTGTTCGGGTCGTTCGATGCGTTTGATCCCCCTATCGAACCACCTACTCATATGCACTAGCATCAAATGCCTTGCTCATGAAACGCTAAAAATTCACTCCATGTGAATCATGCATATTTATACAAGTCTTTGCGATTCCTTCTATACCCCGTCTCGTTCGGAATCTATGACTTGGAACATGTTTTAAGATCACGACCTTAGAGACTGTTTCATGATTGCACTCATACTGAAGTGAATCGTCCCATAGTCTATTGTGATCCAAGGATTTCATCCAATCGCTTAAGTGATTCGCGAGAGATGAAGTTGGCCATTGTTTAATTTACATACTATAAACAAACGAGCGTATTAATTTATTTATACTAGAGAAAGATTACGATAGTCCTAATACAAGCTAAATATATTGGCTTGCAGGGCACTATCCTATCAGCTTCCACCTCAGGATCAAGGAGACCTGATAAAGTCCCAATGCCTAAAACCATGGACTACGATCGATTTTCCCGAAAAGGGAATGTATTTCAAAGATTGGAATATGGCGGAAGCAACCCTGAGAAAAGACCTAATGTCTACCTCAGACCTCGAACTCCAGAAAGGAATGTCATAGATCGGATCAGTTATGTGGTGTATACCAAACTAAATGCTCCCAGAGAGGATATATTGGTGATACTGGAAAGAAACAACTGGATTCCACCGGCAAAAAGAATCACACAAGCTAAGCCTGGGGTGAAAAACTACGATCTCTATTGTAGGTATCATCGAGCACACGGTCATAGGACCGTGGATTGTTATCACTTGAAGCATGAGATCGAAAAATTGATCCAAGAAGGCAAATTGAGTGAGTTTGTGGAAAGAACAGATCGAATGAGACAAAGGACACACAGTCCCAGAAGAAGGGAGGGGAATAGAAGCCCACCCAGGAAGTCTCCAGGCAACAACGCGCCTCGTAGAGATGACATCGATAACGATCACGTCAATGGAACCATCCATGTGATCTCTGGTGGTCCGGCGGGGGGAGATAGTCGTAACGCTAGACGAAGAACGACTCGATCTCTGGAAAAGGAGGTTGTAATCCCTAAAGAAATATGGACACTCGAGAATAAGAATTCCGAGAAATAGATAATCACCTTTGATGAGAGTGAGGTCCCGAAAAAGTCGAATTGGGATGTTAACGAAGACCACCCTGATTTTCCTATGGTGGTTTCGCTGAAAATTTCCGACTTCAATTTCAAGAGAATTCTGATCGATAATGGTAGCTCGGCTAACATAATAGCCATTGAAGCTCTGAATCAAATGAATCTAGGAAAGTTAACTTTACAGAGGGTAGCTACCCCGCTGGTAGGGTTCGGAGGGTCGGAGATCGTACCAGCAGGAACTATCAATCTGAGTGTCACCCTCGGGAGTAAACCTCACCGAGTCGTAAAAATGATAAAGTTCCTGGTAGTGGAGACGCCGTTCGCCTATAATGCCATACTAGGCAGACCGTAGTATCGACTTACCATCAGAAGATAAAATTTCCTACTATTTCGGGGGGGTCTGGGAAATAGTTAACAATCACTGCATGGCATAGGATTGTTATAATACGGCACTTTCCTTAAAGAGGAATGTCGACGCATTAACGCCATAAAAAAGAAAGGCGATAGGACCATCGGTGGAAAAATCCCAAGATCCAAAACTGCCTAGTACGGAAAGGATCGATAAAAAGGGGAAAAAACCTATCGATCTGACTCTGCGTGCACCTGAGCATAAGGACGTTCGACTCATAGAAAACGATCCAAGCAAAATCACTAGGATCGGAACGGAGTTATCTCCACAAGGAGAAATCATGTTAATTAACTTCTTGAGAAAAAATACGGACGTGTTTGCCTGGAGCTAGGAGGATATAGTGGGAATAGATCCGAGAATAATAACCCACTCTTTGAAAATTGATCCGACCGCGAAACCAGTCAGGCAAAAGAAAAGGAATCACGGCCCTGTGAAAGACAAAATAATAAAAGCAGAGGTCGAGAGGCTATTAATGTCTAAGCAGATAAGAGAAATACACTTTACAGAGTGGCTGTGTAATGTTGTATTGGTATCGAAGGGTGACAAGAAGGACAATAAATGGAGGATGTGCAACGATTTTACGGACTTAAACAAATTATGTCCAAGGGATCCATACCCCCTCCCCAGAATCGACCTATTAGTCGACTCGACAGCTGGTTTTGCTATTTTCAGCATGATGGACGTGTTCCAAGGTTTTTACCAGATATTTATGGATGAAAAAGATCAAGAAAAAACTGCCTTTGTTACCGAACAAGGAGTACACTGCTTTGTGGTAATGCCGTTCGGATTGAGAACTTGATGTTTAGAGAACTAATCGGAAAAATAATGGAGGTATATGTGGATGACATGTTGGTCAAAAGCATGAGCGAGAAGGACCATATCGAACACGTAGATCGTTGCTTCAAAATTTTAAGGAAGTATGGAATGAAGCTCAACCTTTTGAAATGCACCTTTGGAGTAAGGTCGGGAAAGTTTCTAGGTTACTTAGTTCATCAAAGGGGCATCGAAGCAAATCCTGAAAAGATACGTGCTATCACTGAGATGAAACCTCCAAAAAATATTTCTCAGGTACAAAGCCTGGTGGGTAAAATTGTAGCCCTGAACAGGTTCATATCTAGATCGGCGGATAAAAGTCTGCCATTCTTTCAGACTTTAAGAAAATCTAAAACATTCAAATGGACCGAAGCCTGTGACCTGGCATTCGATCAACTGAAAGAATACCTGACCTCACCGCCACTGTTCGCCAAGCCAACGGAAGGACAACCTCTTTACATGTACATTGCAATTTTTGAGGCAGCCATAAGTTCAGTATTAGTCAAGATAGATGGATCAGAACACAAGCCAGTCTATTACTTTAGTAAATTACTGCAAGGAGCTGAAAAGAATTACTTGGAAATAGAAAAGTTTGCCTTAGCTATGGTAACATCAGCACGAAGGTTACGACCTTATTTCCAAACTTATAAAGTCATTGTCCTTACTAATCAACCTTTGAGACAAATTTTATCAAAACTAGAAGCATCAGGAAGGTTAATCAAATGGGCAGTGGAGTTGGGACAATATGAGATCGAATATAAACCCCGGACTGTGATAAAAGCTCAAGTGCTTGCAGATTTCCTTTTGGAGACCTCATGTCCATCAGTAACGATCCCTGATGAGACATCTTCAAGCAATAATGATATCTTGATCGTTAATAATCCTGTATGGCTAATGCACGTCGATGACGCATCGAGCAGAGACGGTGGGGGTGCTGGAATAAATTTTCAAGGGCCAAACGGTGAAGATTTGAACTATGCTATCACTTTGGATTTCATGGTAACAAACAACGAAGCTGAGTATGAAGCTTTAATAGCAGGAATGGAAATGGCTGTCCAAGCCAACATAAAAGCTTTGAACGTCTTAACGGACTCCGAGCTGATCCAGAGACAAATTAGAGGAGTGTACGAGGCCAAGGAATACAACATGATAAAGTATTTGGCCAAAGTAAAAGAGTTGACTGGGAAATTTGACAAATTTGAAATTCATAACATTCCGCGAGAAGAAAATCGATGGGCTGATAAATTGTCTAGATTCACAGGGTCGAGAGACGGTAAGGCTAAGAGGGTGATCACATGGTTGATCTCCAATACACCCGCAATCGACCTCGACACCGTCCCTGCTACTGAGATAATGATATCGATCTGGCGGCAAATAGTTGGATGAGCCCTCTGTTGACTTATTTGAAAGATGGCTCTCTCCCTAATGATAAAAACAAAGCTCGGAGGATTAGATATCGACCACCGAGGTATGCTATTGTAAATGGGAAACTCTACAGATGATCCGTTTCCGGAATACTACAAAAGTGTATTCCCGAACATCAAACTCAAAGCATCCTCAAAGACATTCATGAAGGAGAAGCTGGGAATCATAGTGGGGCTCGAGTACTCACGCTCAAATGTTTCAGAACTGAGTATTACTGGCCAACCTTGTATTCCGACGCACAAGGTTATGTGAAATATTGTCATTATTGCCAAGTTCACTCGAATATAATTCATCAACCAGCAGAGACGATGCACCCAATTCCGATCTGTTGTCCTTTCGATCAATGGGGAATCGATATTGTAGGGCCATTCCCGATCGAGAGGTCAAAGAAGAGCTATGTCTTGGTCGCTGTTGAATATTTCAGCAAGTGGATTGAATGTATAGCACTCGCTCGAATAACACAATTCCAGGTCATAAATTTTTTTTGGAAAAATATAGTTTGCCGTTTCGGTATTCCGAGAGTCTTGATTTCCGACAACGGAACCCAATTTGCTGGGAAACAAATCCAAGAATGGTGTTCGAAGTTTGGGATATAGCAAAATTTTACATCTGTGGGGCATCATCGAGCGAATGGACAGACAGAAGTCGCAAATCGGGAAATTGTCAAGTCCCTCGAGAAAAGATTGGATGACGCCAAAGGAAAATGGTTGGATGAGCTTCCCGGCGTTGTTTGGGCAAACAGAACTACGGTGAAAGCTTCTACGGGTGAAACGCCTTTTAGCTTAGTTTATGGATCAGAAGCAGTTATACCAGTCGAGGCACTTGTTTTCGGTCCAAGGATCGAGTTATACGATGAAGAAACAAACGACCAATTGAGAAAAGATGATGTTGACTTAAGTGAAGCTCTAAGGGAAAAAGCCAATCTTCGTTTACAAGCAGCTAAGTCCAGCATGGAAAAGGCCTACAATCCGAGAGTAAGAATACGGTCATTCAAGGAAGGTGATTTGGTACTTAAGAAGGTCGAAGTGTCAAAACATGTTGGAAAATTACAACAAAATTGGGAAGGTCCGTTCATAGTAACTGCGGTCGGCAAGAAGGGATCTTATAAAATAGCTCATTTGGATGGAACTCCACTTCCTCGAACTTGGAATGCAGTAAACCTCAGATTATATTATGGCCGTTGAGCTCGAGATAGGAGGTCGGAAGATCAGTTGGAATTTTACAGAAGGTAGCATGTTTTTCATTTTAAGATAGTTTGTCTTGTTATTTTCTTTTCGACATCAAGTTTGTCTACAATAATAATAAAAGCTTTTGCTTACTTTCTCCATACGTTGCACTCAAGAAACCATTGTCGATTAGCTCTAAGAGGGTTAAAACCAATAATTGGTACAAAACCTAAGTGAGATAAAACCTTTGAGTAAAACCGATTGGGTCGGTACAAACTCATCGATTTCCTAACACGATCTACAAAGGTTAAAACCAAAAATTGGTATAAAACCTAAGTAAAATAAAATCTTTGAGCAAAACCGATTGGGTCGGTACAAACTCATCGATCTCCTAACACGATCTACAAAGGTTAAAACTGATAATTGGTACAAAACTTAAGTGAGATAAAATCTTTGAGTAAGACCGATTGGGTCGGTACAAACTCATCGATCTCCTAACACGATCTACAAAGGTTAAAACCAATAATTGGTATAAAACCTAAGTAAAATAAAATCTTTGAGTAAAACCGATTGGGTCGGTACAAACTCATCGATCTCCTAACACGATCTACAAAGGTTAAAACCAATAATTGGTACAAAACCTAAGTGAGATAAACTCTTTGAGTAAAACCGATTGGGTCGGTACAAACTCATCGATCTCCTAACGCGATCTACAAAGGTTAAAACCAATAATTGGTATAAAACCTAAGTAAAATAAAATCTTTTAGTAAAATCCGATCGGGTCGGTAGAAACTCATCGAACCTATAAAAACGACTTACTCATATTTAATGCCAACAATCGAGATGGAATTAATTAAGTTCAGATAATTCTTTCTCAACCTTTGATTCACAAGCTATTGGTTTACAAATTATTGATCATAAAACAAATTTTATTCATATTCCTAGAGCTGTTACAAATAATATATGTTGAATAGATACAAAGATTTTCTACATTGATCAACGACAAGCATTATTACATGCTAAAAAGGGGTCCTATCAAGTGAAGCTCGGTTGTCCAGTAGATTTGTAAAAAGCAATCTTACAAGCTCATCTTATCGACTGATGATATATGGGTTTGAAGAGAGGCAGTATGAATTACAGGCTTCTGTCTTTGTTTATCATCATACGCCTTCCAGTATCCTTGTCACCAGCTGAGCCCGGTCGACGAGGACAACCGCCTTTTAGGTTCCGAAATTTCGACCCCAAGCTTGGAGAATCTGGGATTCATACTTCACTAGAGCTTCATAAGATCGAAATTCTCCTTCGGTCGATGGTGGTCAGCAGTCTCGATCATATCTTCTAATTTTAATGAACTGACCAGCTTTCCACCGACCACGGAACTATTAGATCGGAATACCATTGTACCGACCCTTATCCATTTGCACACGATGGTCGATACATGATAGGCATTCCAATCGATCCCCTTTTCTAGGGACCAGAGACTTCATGGTTTTTGAGAAGTCTCCATTTTCCGATTCCGGCCATACCAAGTCATCACTTTCAACAATTTTCAAATAATTCGAGTTGGGTGGACGACCACCGTTTTGGAAAAGGAGAAAGTCCATTATTATGCAGTTTTACTTGAGATAGAAAATAAGTGAAAGGTAACAAAATCCTTTTATAGAAGGAGCGGTAAAAGATCCAACGGTGGAATTAATATCTAATCAACGGTGACGATAAATCATCGGGACTTGCGTTACATATTCATAACTACCAGCCATAAAGATAGGAATTGTATTAAATGCACTACAAGATTGATCGATTGAATATTACATCTTAGATCGATAATCGACCTGATAAACTTCTCATTACAAAGATTATCTTACAGTTTTATGATTCCTATCATACATAGGCTCGACCATACAAAAGCGATGATCAATAAATGAAGTAACTCTCAGTACAGGACTAGAGAAGATAGTTTATGTTTGACGCCATCAGAATACAGGCACTTCCGACCATCAGATAGTTCGAGCGATCTCAAACCAAAGCCAGCAGTAATTTCGAAAGCTTCGAGCTGGGGGATGTCCGTTCTGCAAAATGATAAAAATTATTTCTACTTTGAAAACAGTGACGAGAAACAAAAGTTCAGGCATTCCCTCTAAGGCTAGGAAGCTGTAAGTAGTTGTGGAAAGTGTACATGCTATCTGATATCGACCACCTTAAAGAAGCTGATGCTTTTTATTCACCAGATCCACCATAGGTCGAGATAATCTCACGCATGAAATTCTCGCCCTGTCGGAAACAAGTTGATTTCGATAAGGCAAGAATCCAGCTTTCCTCTAACCTCGAATTATACCATATGACACGAGTAATGATCGACCAACCACCAATTTTAGGGATTGCCCGATCATTACCGCATATCCTTGTGGCCTCATTTTTCCAATTCCACCCATGCCAAGTCGGGAACTCATCCATTATTAAAGACAACAAATTCTGGTGGTCGACCATGATTATAAAGATAAAAATCTTTCCTTGACAACATCTTTTATGAAATGAGGAAGGAGATAATGGCCTTTTTTTAGAGGCAGGAAAATGGGAATCCAACGGCGATAACTAAGGATCCTATGAACGGTCCAGATTTTAAAGGACGGTGCATTGTAATAATTGGGATAAAGTTATATGCACAATTGATATAGTCTACAATATCGAGTAAACGATCAATAGCAATAAACAAAACGAAAGTAAATAACACAGGGCGATAATTCAGTCGAGAATAATATTCATAAATATTTCTACAATTACACTTGGATTGATAGATATGATCGAATGAATACATCTAGAAAGGGAAATACATTCGTTGCTAAAGTCTAATTGGATTTATTACAAATAGTCCAAATGGTTCGTTTATCAGCTGCTCCTCGAGATTATTGCTCCTACAATCCGACCTACTTCTTATTCTTGGAATCTTGCACCTGCCTTTGATGAAGATAAGTGAATATACTTCATCAGACCTTTACGAAGTATGCTCCTTGGTCGGGGGAGACCTCAACAAACTCCTACAAAGTATCCTCCTTGGTCGAAGGATATCTTGCTACAATGTTACAAAGTATCCTCCTGAGTCGAAGAAAACGACCCATACTGGAGAATACTTTCCTCTTAATGAACTAACCAGCTCTCTTTTTTCTCAACAGCCATGATAAAGTTTCCACCATAATCAGGGCACCACAAGTATCCCATACCTCCCATAAGATATCTAAGTCTTACAGATGATGACATGATTTTTCCTTGTGTTGGAATTCTATTTAGCAAAGAGTTATTTATAGTTGGGAGAATTTATGATTTAACGGACATCATATGAAACGCTCTACGGCTACGGTTACGGCACAAATATCTAAGCGACTTTTTCTCTCCCGAGAAAATAGTCAACAATCATTACTATGGTCAGTTCGGAACGAGGAACTTTTCCGCACAAATATGATTAATTAAGAACGAGAAGCTTTTCCATACAAAAAATGTTATATTTACATCAGACACGAATACAGGACATTTCTTCTCCAAAAAAAAAAAAAAAAAAAAAAAAAAAGAGGTTGGTCTACAGTTCGAGAATGTGATTGCGGCTCGTGCGATGACCGAGATAGGTGATCAACTCTTGAGTACGTTGTTTGTACCCGAGAGCAAAACCTCTATCGAACTCTTGTTTCTTCCCTTCTTCGATCTGAGAGTGGGTAACTTCCTCCAGATTTTTATTCAGCCGAAGCAGGTCTTGTTTCTCCTTTTCAAGTTGCTCTTTGTCGGACTCCAAACTACTTTTCGTCCGAGCAAGATCTTCTTTCTCTTTAGAAAGCCTTTCATTAGCAGCTCGAAGACTCTCAGATTCGGTCATCAGTAATCGATGAGCTGCAGCAATGGTATCCAGTCTTTCATTAGAATCTGATGAGGGCTAGTTTACACATATGATTGTGGAGTACTTTCTGAGCTAGTTAAGAATCAATCCGATCTGTGAAGCTGGGATATGTATCCTCTAAGGCTACATGATGAGGGGTATTTCGCATACGCCACTTTAGGAAATACCTTCTGCTCGAGGTCGGCCTCGATCCCGACCAGAATGGTATTCTCCGACCAGAAGAACATGGTTTTCCGATCAAGCCTGGTTGATAGACCTAGATCGAGTACTCCGACCTTCTTCCCGATCTACTCGTCTCCTCGGAATTACTGTGGGGCCGACCTACAGCTTTATACAGCTGGCCGAGAGGTATTCTCCTACGGATGGTCTAGCTAGCTCATTACTGTTCCTATAAATACGCGGCGCATTTATGACATCAAGGAGGGCACAACTTCCAAGATATCCCTTCTGCTCGGACCTACTGTTCGAACTAGGAGCTAGTTTGTATTCTCTTTGTATTGATCATTTTAGTAGTGCGGCATCCCGTAATGCTCGGGTAGACCTGCCTTATAATTTGTATTCGAACACCAATATTAATATACGGTTTTTACGTACTCGATTCATAGATTGTTATGCTCCACTTTCCTTATTGAACTCGAACGAAACACTGTATAATCAATTGGCGCCCACCGTGGGGCCTGCTCGGGTGTTAGATCGAAATATGCCTACTACTAGGAGATTTACGTACAATCGTGGCGAGCCTTCACACGCCGTAGGAGCTCAACGTTCTGTAAACAATGAACCAAGTAACCAATCCCGAGCGGCCCACCAATCTGAGGTGCCGCCGCTCGACCCGCCGAATGATATGCCTTTTCGTACGACAGTGGCAGATTTACGTTCCATTATCGGAACCATGTGTAGAGAATTCTTGAATACGGAGAGAGCAGATCGTGAAACTCTGCCAGGTCAGCAGCCCCCGGTCGATCAACCTACTGCTCGGGGTCCGATTTCCAACAGGCCAAGGGAAGGAAGTATTCGTCGATCTGCTCTGGGCGAACCATCTGAGGTTCGACCCAACCCACCACAAGCTAGAACCATTGTCCGATCTGGGCAACCTTCTAGGAACATACAAAACTTAGAGGATTCCGTGGTCGGGGAAAGTCAACCCAAAGTTGCGGAGAGGTCTAGAAAGCCAGCCTATAGAAAGGTAACTGAGGCTGACTTGGAAAGGATGGTGCAAGAAAGGGTTGCTAAGGAGTTAGAAAAAGAGAAGCTAGTAAAGGAAACCCGACCCACAGGTGTCAGGGCTCGAGGAGTTGAGGCCAAAGAGGATGGGGTCGTGTTCCCTGAAGTGCGAAGTAGGGAATTGAGTACAAATATTATGCGATGCTCGCCTTTCTGTCAAGAAATTAAGGAAGCTCGAGGAACAGAGTCAGTCCCTACAAGATTGCCAAGATATAATGGAACCTCTGACCCCGGGGAGCATATAAACAGTTTCATAAATGTGTTGAATTTATATGGACACTCGGAGGATTTTTGCTGCAAAATCATGGTCACCACATTCGAAGGAATTGCTTTGGATTGGTTCGGAAAACTGCCTCCGAACTCGATCTTCTCCTTTGACGAGCTGTGCGATAAATTAAAACATCAGTTTGCCAGCCAAAGGAAACAAAGGTTACCTGCTAATCATTTGGGGACGGTGAAACAAATGGAAGGAGAAACACTGAGGCAGTGGCTGGCTAGATTTAGTATTGAACTTCTGAAAGTTGATACCCCACAGATTGAGTTTCTATCGTCATTAATGTTCGAGCTGACCCGTAATAGCCAGTTCGGAAATGCTCTCTGCCGAAAGCAACCAAAGTCTTTCGAGCGAATTATGGAAATAGCTGAGAAATACATGATCCAGGAGGAAATGAATAAGTTAAAAAATGCACAGAATCCTAGGCCCCCGATCGTGAAGAAACCTGATCGGGCCCCTATCCCTAAACCAAGCGACTACGGAGGGTCAAACGCGCAGCAGAAAGGCTCGGTTTGGCAGAGACTAAAGGTCTATAAACCTCAAGCTCCGACCCACAGATCTAATGTCTACGGTCGACCTGCATCTCCAGAGAGGACTCCGAGGACGGGGCATGAAAAAAGCAACTTTACCAGATTGAATACTTCGAGGGACGAGATTCTAACGGTACTCGAAGAGAGAAATTTGGTCCCCTGAGCTCGGCGTATCACTCAACCTAGGCCAGGGACTATGAATCACGATAATTATTGTAGATACCACAGAGCTCGGGGGCATAGCACCGAGGATTGCTTCCAGTTGAAACAAGAGATTGAAAAACTGATTGCTCAGGGAAAGTTGAAGGAATATGTCAGGAAGGAAAACCATAACAGCCGTTATAGGTCCAGGAGTCCTAGGAGGTCCTCCGAACAACACCATGAGGATCAACGACAAGCAGAGGACCAGACGACTCGGGTGATAAATATGATATCTGGTGGGCCAGCCGGGGGAGATAGCAGGAATGCGAGGAAAAGGACCGCTAGGTCGATAAAGACTGGTCTCTCGTCTAGGAAGGAGGTCATGTCCTTAAGACCAGCGCCCTCGGTGAGCCAAGTCATTAGCTTTTCCGAGGCTGACAGACCAAGTGATGTGACTTGGGATACTAATGAAGACGACCCTGATTTTTCAATGGTCTTGACCCTGAGAATTGCTAACTTCGAGGTTAGGAGGGTGTTAATCGATAATGGCAGTTCGGCAAACATAATCTCTTCTGAGGCGCTCGACAGAATGAATCTACAACACCCGCGATTGGAACGAGTATCCACCCCGCTCATTGGGTTCGGTGGATCAGAAATTGTTCCTCTCGGAACCATACTCTTGAGTACTACTATGGGCAAGAAACCCAGAGATGTTACGAAGATGGTTAAGTTCCTAGTCGTGAGTACCCCGTTCGCTTATAATGCAATCTTGGGGAGACCGGCTTTAAATGTATTCAAAGCGGTCGTGTCAACTTACCACCAGATGGTCAAGTTTCCCACTTTGGCAGGGGTCGGAGAAATGAGAAACGACCAATGCATGGCATGGGAATGTTATAACACATCTTTAAACATGAAGAAGCAGTTCGAACCAGTATTGCCCTCGAAGAGAAAGTTAGAGGAGGAAAAGGTATTATCAGTATCCGACCTCCCGTTGCCAGATTGTGAAAAGTTGCAGAGTAAAAAAGGAAAAGAGATCGATATGAGCGTACAACCCCCAAATCATAAACAAGTAACGTTAATCCCTGGCTCTCCCGAGAAGTTCACCAGGATTGGGACCGAGCTAAGTCAAGGGATGGAGACCATGTTGATCGAATTCCTTAGAAACAACGCCGATGTCTTTGCTTGGAGTTCTGATGATATAGTCGGAATCGACCCGAGAGTGATCACTCATTCTTTAAATATCGATCCTAAAGCAAAGCCAGTTAGGCAAAAGAAGAGGAATCACGGTCGAGAAAAAGACAAAATCATCAATGCTGAGGTGGATAGGTTATTGGCCGCGAAACAGATTCGGGAAATAACTTTCACTGAATGGCTTTGCAATGTAGTGTTGGTGTCGAAGGGAGAGAAGGTCGACAACAAATGGAGGATGTGTAATGATTTTACCGACCTGAACAAGTTATGTCCAAGGGACCCTTATCCTTTACCACGGATCGATATGCTGGTTGACTCGACTGCGGGATTCATTTTCTTTAGTATGATGGATGCTTTCCAAGGGTTTTATCAAATATTTATGAATGAAAGAGATCAGGATAAAACAACTTTTATTACCGAACGGGGAGTGTACTGCTTCATTGTAATGCCGTTCGGGCTAAGGAATGCAGGAGCAACTTATCAAAGGCTCGTGAATATGATGTTCAAGGATCTTATTGGTGAGATCATGGAAGTTTATGTTGATGATATGCTAGTGAAGAGCATGACCGAGGAGGAACATATAAAGCACCTTGACAGATGTTTCGCAATCCTAAGGAAGTATAGAATGAAATTAAATCCGGCCAAGTGCACTTTCGGGGTAAGGTCGGGAAAGTTCCTCGGTTATCTGGTTCACGAGCGCGGAATCGAGGCGAATCCAGAAAAAATCCGAGCTATAGCTGAGCTACAACCGCCAACTAAATTGTCTGAAGTTCAGAGTCTAATCGGAAAAATAATATCTTTGAATAGGTTTATATCCCGATCAGCAGACAAGAGTTTGCCTTTCTTCAAGTTGTTGAGGAAATCGAAAGGCTTCGAATGGAGTGAGGAATGCAGTAAAGCTTTCGAAGAGCTTAAAAGATATTTAGTTTCCCCTCCGATGTTGGCAAAACCGGTCGAGGGGGAACCCTTGTATCTGTACATAGCGGTATCAAGTGAGGCAATAAGTTCTGTTTTGGTGAGAATTCAGGATTCCGAGCATAAACCGGTATACTATCTGAGTAAGTTGCTTCAAGGGGCAGAAAAGAATTACCTGGAGATCGAGAAATTCGCACTGGCTTTAGTTATTGCCGCACGAAGGCTGCGACCTTATTTCCAAACTTACAAAATTATTGTTCTGACTAATCAACCTCTACGGCAAGTTCTATCAAAACCAGAGACGTCCGGGAGATTGATTAAATGGGCGGTGGAACTGGGTCAGTTCGAGATCGAGTACCAACCTCGAACTACAATCAAGGCTCAAGTCCTGGCTGATTTCATTGCAGAATCAACAGGGTCCAGTTCGGGCGACCTGTCAATTCCCGTGGTAAATCTGGTTGAGGATGTTCAGCACAAAGTTTGGGTAATGCATGTCGACGGGTCGTCGACCAGAGAAGGTGGTGGGGCCGGAATTCACTTTCAGGGTCCCGAGGGGGAGGATCTCAGTTATGCGATCACCCTGGACTTCGTTGTCACGAACAATGAGGCAGAGTATGAGGCTTTGATCGCAGGTTTAGAAATGGCAGTTAAAGCAAATATAAAGTCACTGACAGTGCTAACTGACTCTGAGCTCGTACACAGACAAATAAAAGGGGTTTATGAAGCAAAAGAGTTTAACATGGTGAAATATTTGAAAAGAGTGAAGGATCTGGCGACAAAGTTCGAGATATTTGATATACAAGCTATCCCTCGAGAAGAGAACTGTTGGGCGGATTTGCTTTCGAAATTTACGGGGGCGTTTGACGGACGGAAGGAAAGAATAATAACCTGGCTAATGTCCAACTCCCCAGCTATAGACTCCGACCTAACCCCAAACTCGGAGGTAATGGAGATAGATGTTCGAGAATCTTCTTGGATGGAGCCTTTGAAGGCTTATCTAAGAGATGGTACTTTACCGGAAGAGACAAATCAAGCCCGAAGGATTAAATATCGAGCGCCTATGTACGTTTTGAACGAAGATAGGCTTTATAAAAGATCAAGCTCAGGAGTTTTGTTGAAATGCATTCCTGAGAGTCAGTTCGATCTAATTTTAAAGGAGGTTCACGAAGGTGAAGCGGGAAGTCATTGCGGTGCACGAGCCTTAGCCTTGAAGTGCTCGAGGACCGGATATTATTGGCCCACTATGATCTCAGATTCCATCGACTATGTCAAGAAATGCCATCATTGCCAAATCTATTCAAATCTAATTCATCAGCCCGCCGAGCAGATGCATTCGATTCCGATCTGCTGGCCCTTCGACAAGTGGGGAATTGATATTGTGGGACCTTTCCCAACTGCTAGATCGAAAAAAAACTATGTCCTGGTCGCTGTGGAATACTTCAGCAAGTGGATCGAATGCATTGTGCTAACAAAAATTACTCAATTTCAGGTGATAAATTTTCTCTGGAAGAATATTGTTTGCAGGTTTGGTATACCGAGGATCCTCATCTCCGACAATGGAACTCAGTTCGCGGGAAAACAAATTTTGGAGTGGTGCGAAAGGTTTGGGATCCAGCAGAATTTCACGTCGGTCGGACATCCCCAGGCGAACGGACAAACCGAGGTCACCAACAGGGAAATTGTTCGATCACTTGAAAAACGTTTAGCCGAAGCGAAAGGCCATTGGTTAGACGAGCTTCCAGGAGTAATTTGGGCGAACAGGACTACAGTAAAGTCTGCTACTGGAGAAACTCCTTTCTCATTGGTTTATGGGTCGGAGGCTGTTATACCGGTGGAGACGTTAGTACCTTCACCAAGGGTCGAATCTTATGATCCTGATCAGAATCAATTGCTGAGGCAGTTGGATGTCGATCAAGCAGATGGTAAACGCGACCGAGCGTGCATAAAGATACAGCCACCAAGTCCAGCATGGAAAGAGCTTATGATAAAAAAGTCAGGATACGCACATTCAAGGTCGGGGATTTGGTTCTAAAAAAGGTGGAAGTGTCTAAGCATGTCGGAAAGCTTCAGCCAAACTGGGACGGCCCTTATGTCGTGCAGGAAGTCGGAAAAAAGGGATCCTATAAAATTGCTCACCTCAACGGTGAAGCTTTGCCAAGAACTTGGAATGCAGTCAATCTGAGGAAATATTATGGAAGATAGATGTTATCATTTTTAATTTTTCTTGTAATTTACAGTCTTCTCAAACTTTACTTTCCAAAAGTGTAAGGACAATCAATGAAATCCTTGGTTCAAGTTCAAATTGTTTTCCGAGTACCATGACAAAGAAAGTCTAAGAAAATCGGCCGAGGGTGAAAGCTGTTGCTATGACCCTCCCTCGATAAAATATGATCGAAAAAAGAAAATCGGCCGAGGGTGAAAGCTGTTGCTATGACCCTCCCTCGATAAAATATGATCGAAAAAAGAAAATCGGCCGAGGGTGAAAGCTGTTGCTATGACCCTCCCTCGATAAAATATGATCAAAAAAAAAAAAAAAATCGGCCGAGGGTGAAAGCTGTTGCTATGACCCTCCCTCGATAAAATTCAACGTAACTATCCAACTCCAACTGATGCTCCAAATGTTATGATGACGCAGTTCTGCTCGAAACCCGAACAACGTTCAAAAGTTTCTGATTATCTGGGGGACTACTAAAGTTGGGATCATTATTTCCTAAGTTCAATTATTCTTCAAGGGAACTTCTCAACTTTCAGATATTATTTATTTGGACGATTATCGGATAATATTTCCGAGGACAGTTTATCGATCAATAAATATTCTCATTAATTCATCATCAAATCGGCTTTTACGAGCAGAAGACTTACAATAAGACGATGGAAAGGAAAAGTAAAGTGGCAACTATATGGTTTGAAACAATAGGTTCTCATTATTATTTTCGAGCAAGATACAAAAGATCAATGAAAGGCAAATGTTACAACTTTATTGACATTCATCGAACAAATTACAAAGTTGTTAAGAGTGTACAAATGAAGTCCTACTACAACTACATTACCCTATTCTATGGTCTTTGAGTCTTCGAGCATCTTTCAGTGTTGTCGACCAGGAATACCGCCGAACATCCGATAATTGCACCACAATTTGGGGCAAAGTGATCGAGCTGTATATGTTTATCGTCTTATGATATCTGCTTTTGAAATTAGACAATATGGATCGCGAATTATTGTTTCTGATCTCCATACAGCCCCCAGCATTCTCGCTACCAGCCGAGCCCGATCACTTCCCCGAGTTGGCGTACAAGGTTGAAATTCCTCATTTTTAGATCCGAAATTTCAACCTTTGGCAAGTCATCTTTTTATGATCGGGAAGCTTGACCCAAAGTGACCATTCTTCAAGGAAGAAAGGAAGAACTTCGTGAAACAAGATAACCCCAAAGAAAGTACTTGAGGTCAAACTCCCTTTTGATTATCTGACCTGCTTTTCGCCCTCAGGTATACCCCTCGAAACCAGCAATGCTAACCCTGCCCAAAATACTCAAGCAAGGGTCAGCCACTTGTTGGTATTTCAAGGGGAGATCCCATTTTCAGGGATCGGAGACCCCTCGATATCCGAGGGGCCACTTTTTTCCAATTCCACCCATACCAAAGGAAACCGTATTTTTAAGATGAGATCGGAAATAAGTTCGAAGCCGAATTTCAAAGGCTTGATCAGGAAGAGGGAAAAATCCGAGCTTCGTCCTCGGATAAAACATTTTTGACAGCGAAGGGTAAAGATTTTCAACTGGGTAAATGCCATATTTATACTAAAAGGATGATTCGATCGACGGTCAGTATTCAACGAAACCAACGGCGAAGATTAATTCATTTATCACGGATGACCTTTCCACTTCCCGAGATTGAGGTACTGTTTGGACAGACTTTCTTTGAAACTTAGCTGAAAAAAGAGGAATACTATGACTTGGTCAAATATGCAGTGCAGAAACTTTCCATCTCTAAAATATGCTCGGAGTTCGAACGACCACTCTTAACTCGAGTATAAATTGTTTTGACTAAGAATGCTACTTGATTGCTTACTCTTAACTCGAGTATAAATTATTTATACAGTAAATCACTTTATCAGAACACAAAACATCATCGATTAGAAGGAAGAAAAAGTTTATTATTTCAACGAGGAAAACAAGTACAAAAGGAAAAATTTAAAAGTACAACATTTAATCGAGCAGTCGACAGAGGAAATCTCTAAGCACTTTTCTCGAAGAGAAGCTTGCGGACTTCAACATTGCGGGCCTCATACCCGGCATCATAACCTTTTTGATAGGCCTCTTTCTCCCGCTGCTCGGCGCTTTTCTTCTCCTGCTCGACGAGTGACTTCAGCCTATCCAACTCCTTGCCCAACTCCTCGTGAACCTGGCTCTCTTTCTCCTTCACAGCTTTCTCCGTCTCGGAGGCCAATTTCAACTCAATGGCGCTGGCTTCTTCAAGGCACTTTGATAATGCAACCTTCTTTTCCTCCAGCTCGAGGATAACCTTCGCACGCTGTTCGGCTTCTTGTTCGACTTGAAGCCCGAGGGTAAATAACTGTTGTCCGACCTTAAATGGACAAAAAGTTATTTAGTAAAAAAAAAAAAAAAAGAAGGGGAAGAGAGAGAACACAACACTTACTTGAAAAAGCAGGTCCGTGCTCGATCGCGCCGTTTCATTCGCATTTTTCCCTTCTGGCTCGGCCATGGCCTTACTTTTCACCTCTTCAAAAAAGGCGCTAAGCGTCCGAGCAACGTTGGGGACAGTGCTTTGGGGCTCTGGATTCCCACCCGACGAGGGAGTTGTCTTTTGATCGACGGGAGGGTCATTTATTTTGACCTTCTTTTTGGGAGGCTCAACCACAACATCCTTATTAGCCTCCAAGGCCAGAACACTATCAGCTATTGTCCTTTTTTCCCCAGTCATTTGAATCAAGGCCGAGGTTGGAATCAGATCGTCCACGAGCGGTCTTTTATATGGAGCAGGCTCAGAGTCACCAGATGTGATTTGCTTATTAGGCCTATTGACCTTCTTGTTGCCCTCGGAACTATTTTTCGACTGAGAGGGGGAGTCCGGAATTGGTATGACCGGCCCTTTCTCGGAGCCAGATATTTGCTTGGCCACAGTTTTGCCAAGGTCACCAATTGATTCAATAACCGCCTTCGAAGGAGAATCGACCTTGTGCTTACCTCGGTCGTTCTTAGAAGTCTTTCCTGCTTCCGAGGAGGACTTAGGTTCTTTGACTTTCGACTTGGAAGGTTTCTCTTTCTTGACTTTAAGCAACAACCTCGGGTCGATCTTGGAGTTCACCAGGCCTTCCATGATCTGTATATTTCTAATGGAGAAGAGAGCTCGATTTACTTATCGACCGAATAGCTCCGACGAAGAGTGAATTATAATTTCAGTGACAAAAATCTTAAACTACCGTCTATTTATAAGAGAAAGGAACGTTGCCTTTTTGGGAGCCCAACAGTCACGAATTTCAAGATTTCCGTGCCTATTTAAAAAGGTCGATTGTTTTGATACTACGCCTACTAAATGATTCACGCGCACGAAAATACTCGATATCGACGTTCTTTTCATGAACCCTATGCCTCACAAAGACTTTTGTCTAGTTGAGCAGTATAATAAATTATCGATGAGGACTCAGAGAAAAACAGAAAAAGCTGATTTATAGATGATCAAAATATTTACAATGCATATAAAGAGAGTCCTACAACCTATTACATAAAATCTAAGGTTTTGACGGCTCCCCTTTGCCCTCACTCTCGGAGCCATCCTCGATGTCAACGTCATTATCTCCAGAGGCTTCCCGATCATCCCCATTATCAGAAGAATCTTGATCGTCTCCGGAACTATCTTGGTTATCTTCCTCATCGGAGCCTTCTGAACTCGAGCTCGAGCCGGATGTATCCAAATCCATCATGTCAGGATTGGGCATCGGAACTCCGAACTCTTCCACAAACGGAGCGAACTCGTGTCTTTCCCAGTCGGCCGAGCTCGAGGACGCGGTTCGATAGTCTTCCCCGCTAGAATTTTTCATTATATCCATGTGCTTTATATACTCCGTCATTTTGTCTGGAATAACCTTTGCCGCGGCCAACTGTTGAACCCTTTTGAAAAAGGTAGTTTGAAGGATTTCGCCGACCCTCCTTCGAGCTATGGCATCCAATGCGGGAGACTCCAAAAATTCTCTTATCGAGCTTAGGCGAGAATCTTCTTTGCCCCGCTGATAAGATAGCTCGGAATCAGCCTTAGTCTGCGCAAGCTCCTCTTCAAGTTTCCTAACTTTCTCCTCGAGCAAGCTTTTCTCTTCCACGACCTTCACCAAGTTTTCCTCGACGGCAGGGGTATATTTGGCTTTCATGGACTCCAATTCTGCTTGGACGGAGGAAAATTGATTGCGCAGTTGGGATTCCTCCTTGAGCAAGTCCCTATAAGCAATATGGACTCGATCGGACTCCTCTTCTAACATAGACACACGATTCACCTCAGTGAGAAAGCAGTCCCCGATCTGCAAGAACAGGGTGGTTAGTACTTTGCTCCAAAACTTAAAACAGTTGCAACAATTGTAAAGGGATTTACCGTGTGATATGCTTTGGAGAATTGGCCTAGTACGTCGAGGTCGCAATGGCCAAGAAGCTCCTCCTGGTCCTCGGCAAATCTCCCCGCCATGAAAATCTTGATCGCCTTATCATGTTCATTCTCGCCGTTCGGGGTGCGATCGCTTCGAATTGATCCCCTCTCGGGATAACCTGCCGCTCGGGAACCTCTAAGTTGGTCTTCGATGAAATCCACCATGTCAGGCCTACTTCGACCAGGACGGGAAGAAAGGGGCGTTCGGTGTCGACCCCACAGTCCGGTCCTCCTTTTGGCCTCAGGGGGTCCCTCGAGATCTTCCCGAGCTCTCCGATTATAAATCTCTGTCCCTCTGAGCTTCTTCATGGTAAACATGCTGTATCCTAAGCCAGAAGAAGAAGAACCAGCTTGATGAGGAGGTCGCACCATTTGGATTGGCTCAGCATTCTCAGGCTCCTCTTCGTTTCCGACCTGGCCAGTCTGGGCCGAGCTTCCCCGAGGAGGGACGACAGTTCTGAGCTCCGGTCTAACTTGTCTCCTCGGCTGACCGGGCATCTTTCTCGAGGTAGACGCTACCGTTTTACCAACTATGGAAGCTCGGTATTGCTCCACCATCGTACCTAAAAAACAAAAATGATAACTAATAAAATTCTCTGGATAGTTTACTATTACGGGCACACGGGAAAGATTGTTATCCTTACTCAGTGATCGAGGATCGTCAGCATCTGCTAGTCGATAGGTAGCTTGGCTGAGACCAACTTTCCGAAGAACGGGCTCTAGGACCAGGAAAGCCGACTGAAACAGATCAGAACGCATCTCTTTAACCAGGTCGTCTGAGACAACCTTCCCAAGCTGGCCTAACACTTCTCGTTTCCCGTACACCCATTCTTGCTCGCCTGGCCATTGGTATGGAACCATCTCCGAGCTTCCCTCAGAGGCTGGTACTTCAGGTCCCTTGATAAAAAAGAACTGTTTCTTCCAGTCAAGAGAATTGCTGGAAGTTAGGGTCGATAAGACCGAATGATTCGAACGCTGGGAGAAATACACAAACCCAGCGTTCGAGGCGGAGGAGGTGCTAATCTTAAAGAATTGCCAGAAGCGTCGGAAATTAGCAGCTTGGTTCTTGGCCTTCATCACAACGCTAAAAGCTATCAAGTACCCAATAGAATTGGGAAGGATCTGTGCGGGAGCCAAGCTGAATGCATCTAAAACCTGCTTGAGCAAGGGGGCAAAAGGAATGCGCAACCCATAGTCAAACTGCTTAGCGTAGAAGGCTTGACATCCTGCTGAGGGCTTATTCACTCTTTGAGAGGAGGTCGGAATGATTAGCGAGTAGCCCTCGGGAAGGAATTTACCAATCGTAGCTTTGAGGCTTGCCTCATGCTCTTTTGGATCGTACGCACTGGGGATGTCGTCGACCCGTTTCTCGGTCTTCTGAGCTCGACCGGTGGCTTTGGACTTTTTCGCGACACCGGCTAGATCAAGAATCCTCACGCTGCACCCGCCTCCGATCTCATATCTCATAATCTCGGGCTTGTCAAACGGTACAGTCAAGCTATTCTCATGATCGGAATCTGCTTCTTCTCCATCTCCACCCTCCTTGCTGCCGCCTTCGGCATTTTCTTCCGCATCACCATCGTGCTCGGAATCCTGTCGACCTGATGTACCCTCTCCTGCGTTCGACCCCATGGCATATTCTATTTGATTGACGATTATGTTCGTCTCTTCGGAAGAATTTTCAGTGGTTTTGAAGTCATTGATGAGTTCCCCAGTGGATCCCAGGTCGGAATCTGATCCAGAGGGAATGTTGGTTTGGACGTCGGGATTCTGGGAAGTAGACATGATTAGAAGATATTTATTGGAATGCTCGAAGTAAAGAAGAAATACTGTTTATCGATCTAAAAGCTCCGATCAGCTGTGAATTGTAAAGATGCGCTCTTTTTTCTCCAAGTAAACATATATATAAAGGTTAAAAGGGTAAATTGCAAATTCAACCCCGAGTAACCGCGACGGTTAGGCTCCCACTCAGTAAAATTGAAGATTATCTTTTGCTAATAGCATTTATGGTCCTCCAAGCTTCGGAAATGAGTATTTTTCGACTCAACGGGATAAATATGTACTCTTTTTCACCTTCGATCGGTTTTTATCCCACGGGGTTTTTCCGAGCAAGGTTTTTAACGAGGCATATCCAACCCAAGACTGTCCGGGGCCTGTTCTCTACTATCTATCTTTCCGAATTTCAATTTTGCAGCTCTTGGTGAATCATCGAGGTGAATCTCTCAGGTCAAAAACCTCACCCTTCATCTTGGGGGCGATTCGGTATTTCGAGGCTCATCCAAGGAAGATGTGCACTATTTTTCCCTAGCTCGGATTTTGTCCCACTGGGTTTTTCCGGACTAGGTTTTTAACGAGGCATGTCCGAAAACATCAAGAGATCAAAGTCTTTCGCCGTGATGCAGTATTTACTTCTCCGAGCTTCATCTTCACTTACGCTCAAGAAGTGGGGGAGTATTGATGAGGGGTATTTCGCATACGCCACTTTAGGAAATACCTTCTGCTCGAGGTCGGCCTCGATCCCGACCAGAATGGTATTCTCTGACCAGAAGAACATGGTTTTCCGATCAAGCCTGGTTGATAGCCCTAGATCGAGTACTCCGACCTTCTTCCCGATCTACTCGTCTCCTCGGAATTACTGTGGGGCCGACCTACAGCTTTATACAGCTGGCCGAGAGGTATTCTCCTACGGATGGTCTAGCTAGCTCATTACTGTTCCTATAAATACGCGGCGCATTTATGACATCAAGGAGGGCACAACTTCCAAGATATCCCTTCTGCTCGGACCTACTGTTCGAACTAGGAGCTAGTTTGTATTCTCTTTGTATTGATCATTTTAGTAGTGCGGCATCCCGTAATGCTCGGGTAGACCTGCCTTATAATTTGTATTCGAACACCAATATTAATATACGGTTTTTACGTACTCGATTCATAGATTGTTATGCTCCACTTTCCTTATTGAACTCGAACGAAACACTGTATAATCACTACATGATCGGCTCGACCTGCCCTAATACATCTGGTCGACCTGAAGACCGATCCTGAAGAATTATTGGGCCATGCGGTACTCCTAGGCCATGCAGGATTCCTAGGCCTAACAGGACTCCTAGTTACGTTAGGATTAGATAATCATTATAAATACTGAGTTTTACATTGTATCAAGGATCCAGATCTTAACCTATTAATAATACCACAACCGTTTATCCACTCGCATACTTATTTTTACGTGATTATATTATTTCATACTGTTCTTGAATTGCACCATCCGAAGTACTTTAACCAAACCCCTATGATGAGGGATATTTCGCATGCTTTATCTTAGGAAATATCTCTGCTCGAGATCGACCTAGATCCCGACCAGGAAAGGCGTTCTCCGACCAGAAGAACATGGTTCTCCGATCAAGTCAGAATGATAGCGCAAGATCCAACTTTCCGATCTACTCCTATCCTCGGAATTACTGTGGGGTCGACCCACAGCTTTGGACAGCTGGTGAGACGTATTCCCATGCGGAGGGTTTACCTAGCTCAATACTGTTCCTATATATACGGGGTGCATTTATGACATCAGGGACGACACAATTCCCAAGAAAGACTCCTGCTCGGACTTAAAGCTCGGAATAGGCTTTAGCTTGCTTTTCATTATATTTATCTAGCTAGTGGTACGGCGTCCTGTAATGCTCGGATAGACCTACTTTGTAACTTGCATCCGGATCTTGATACTAATATACACATTTACACGCTCGATACATTTATTGTTTTGCTCGACTTTCCTGATTTGACACGAACGAAAAATAGCATAATCAATTGGTGCCCACCGAGGGGCCTACCCGAGTATTAGATCGAAAAATGCCTACTACTAGGAGATATACGTACCAACGTGGCGAGCCTTCACAAGCTGTTGGAGCTCAACAGTCGGTAAACAACGAACCAAGTAACCAATCCCGAGCGGCCCACCAGTCTGAGGTGCCGCCGCTCGACCCACCGAACGATTTACCTATTCATACGAAAGTGGATGATCTGCGTTCTATTATTGGAACTATGTGTAGAGAATTCCTGAACACGGAGAGAGCAGATCGTGAAACTCTGCTTGGCCAACAGACACCGGTCGATCAACCTACTGCTCGGGGTCCCGTTTCTAACAGGTAGAGGGAAGGAAGTATCCGTCGATCTGCTTTGGGTGAACCGTCCGATGTTCGACCCAGAGCACCTCGAGCTAGGACCGTGGTCCGCTCAGGGCAACCTTCTAGAGGCGTACAAGACTTGGAAGATTCAGTGGTCGGGGAGAGTCAACCCGAAGCCGCGGATAGGGTAAAGAAACCGATCTACAGAAAGGTGACCGAGGCTGACTTGGAAAAGATTGTGCAGGAAAGGGTTGTGAAGGAGTTAAAGAGGGAAATGCTAGTAAAGGAAACCCGACCTGCAGATATCAGGGCTCGAAGAACGGAGGCCAAAGAGGATGGGGCCGTGTTCCTCGAGGATGGGCGAGACAAGGAATTGAGTACGAATATCATGCGATGTTCACCCTTTTGCCAAGAAATTAGAGAAGCTCGAGGTACCGAGACCGTCCCTACCAGGTTGCCAAAATATAATGGAACCTCCGACCCGAGGGAACATATTAACAATTTCATAAATGTGTTGAACTTATATGGGCATTCAGAAGATTTTTGTTGCAAAATCATGGTCACCACGTTCGAAGGAATTGCTTTGGATTGGTTCGGAAAGTTACCTCCGAACTCTATCTTCTCTTTCGATGAGTTATGCGATAAATTAAAACACCAATTTGCCAGCCAAAGGAAACAAAGGTTACCTGCCAATCATCTGGGAACAGTGAAGCAACTGGAAGGAGAAACATTGAGGCAATGGCTGGCAAGGTTTAGTATTGAACTTCTGAAAGTTGATACCCCACAGATTGAATTTCTATCGTCACTAATGTTCGATCTAACCCGTAATACCCAATTCGGGAATGCTCTCTGCCGAAAGCAACCAAAGTGGCGAATCATGGAAATAGCTGAAAAATACATGATTCAGGAGGAAATGAATAAATTGAAGAATGCTCAGAATCCTAGGCCCCCGATCGGAAAGAAACCTGATCGGGCCCCTATCCCAAAGCCAAGCGACTATGGAGGGTCAAACGCGCAGCAAAGAGGCTCGGTTTGGCAGAGAGTTAAAGTCTATAAACCTCAGGCTCCGACCCACAGATCTAACGTCCACGGTCGACCTGCATTGCCAGAGAGGGCTCCAAGAACGGAGCATGAAAAGAGCAGTTTTACCAGGTTGAATGCCTCGAGGGACGAAATCTTAACTGTGCTCGAGGAGAGGAATTTGGTCCCTGAAGCTCGGCGTGTCACTCAGTCCAGGCCGGGGACTGTGAATCACGATAGGTATTGCAGATATCACAGGGCTCGAGGGCACAGCACCGAGGATTGTTTTCAGTTGAAACAGGAAATTGAGAAATTAATCGCTCAGGGAAAGTTAAAGGAGTATATTAGAAAGGGGAATCCTGACAACCGTCTCCGATCTAGAAGTCCATGGAGGTTTTCCGAACAACACCGTGTAGATCGACATCAAGCCGAAGAGCAAACGAACGGGGTGATAAATGTAATAGCTGGTGGACCTGCTGGGGGAGATAGCAGGAATGCAAGAAAAAGGACGGCTAGGTCGATAAAGACAGGTGTCTCAATCAGGAGTGAGGTCATGTCTTTAAGGTCAGCGCCCTTGGTAAAGCAGGTCATTAGTTTTACCGAGGCTGACAGACCAAGTGAAATAACTTGGGATACTAATGAAGATGACCCTGATTTTTCGATGGTCTTAACCTTGAGGATTGATAACTTTGAGGTTAAGAGGGTGTTGATCGATAATGGTAGCTCGGTGAACATAATCTCTTCAGAAGCTCTCGTTAGAATGAATTTACAGCATCCACGTCTGGATCGGGTGTCCACCCCGCTTATTGGCTTCGGTGGATCATAAATCGTCCTTCTCGGAACCATCCTCCTGAGTACCACAATGGGCAAGAAACCTAAAGATATTACAAAGATGATCAAGTTCTTGGTCGTGAGTACCCCTTTCGCTTATAATGCTATTTTGGGAAGACCGGCTTTAAACGTTTTTAAAGCAGTCGTGTCGACTTACCATCAGATGGTCAAGTTTCCCACTTCGGCAGGGGTCGGAGAAATGAGGAATGACCAATGCATGGCATGGGAATGTTATAACACGTCCCTAAACATGAAGAAGCAGTTCGAGCCAATATTGCCCTCGAAAAGAAAGTTAGAGGATGAAAAGGTATTCTCGGTATCCGACCTCCCTTTGCCAGATTGTGAAAAACTCCAAAGTAAGAAAGGAAAAGAGATCGATATGAGCGTTCAACCCCCAAACCATAAACAGGTAACATTAGTTTCGGGCTCACCCGAGAAGTTCACCAGGATCGGGACTGAGCTAAGCCAAGGGATGGAGACTATGCTGATCGAATTCCTAAGAAACAATGTCGATGTCTTTGCTTGGAGCTCCGATGACATCGTGGGGATTGATCCGAGGGTGATTACTCATTCACTAAATATCGATCCTAGTGCAAAGCCAGTAAGGCAAAAGAAGAGGAATCATGGTCGGGAAAAAGATAAAATCATCAACGCTGAGGTCGATAGACTGCTAGCCGCCGGGCAGATCAAGGAAATAACGTTTACCGAATGGCTTTGTAATGTGGTGTTGGTATCGAAGGGAGAAAAGGTGGACAACAAATGGAGGATGTGTAATGATTTTACCGACTTGAATAAGTTATGTCCGATAGATCCCTATCCTTTACCGCGGATCGATATGCTGGTCGACTCGACCGCTGGTTTCATCTTCTTTAGCATGATGGATGCCTTCCAAGGGTTCTATCAAATTTTTATGAATGAAAGGGATCAAGACAAAACCGCCTTCATTGCCGAACGAGGAGTGTACTGTTTCATAGTAATGCCTTTTGGACTCAGAAATGCTGGAGCAACTTATCAAAGGCTCGTGAATATGATGTTCAAGGATCTCATCGGTGAAATTATGGAAGTTTACGTTGACGATATGCTCGTGAAGAGCATGACTGAGGAGGATCATATAAAGCCCCTTGACAAATGTTTCGCGATCTTAAGGAAGTACAGGATGAAACTAAATCCTGCAAAGTGTACTTTCGGGGTGAGATCGGGAAAATTCCTCGGCTATTTGGTCCACGAGCGTGGCATCGAGGCAAACCCTGAGAAAATCAGAGCCATTGCCGAGCTAAAACCACCAACGAAATTATCTGAAGTGCAGAGTTAGATCGGAAAAATAATATCATTGAATAGGTTTATATCCCGCTCAGCGGACAAGAGTTTGCCTTTCTTCAAATTGTTGAGGAGATCAAAAAGCTTCGAATGGAATGAGGAATGCGATAAAGCTTTTGAAGATCTTAAGAAATACTTAGTCTCCCCACCAATGTTGGCAAAACCAGTCGAGGGGGAGCCTTTATATTTATACATAGCAGTATCGACCGAGGCCATAAGTTCAGTTTTGGTGAGAGTTCAGGATTCCGAGCACAAGCCGGTGTATTATCTGAGTAAGTTGCTTCAAGGGGCAGAGAAGAATTACTTGGAGATCGAGAAGTTCGCGCTTGCTTTAGTTATCGCCGCACGGAAACTCCGACCTTATTTTCAGACTTACAAAATTATTGTTTTGACAAACCAGCCTCTAAGGCAAGTTCTGTCAAGACCAGAGACGTCCGGGAGATTGATTAAATGGGCAGTGGAACTTGGACAGTTTGAAATCGAATACCAACCCCGAACAGCGATCAAAGCCCAGGTCCTGGCTAATTTCATTGCGGAGTCGACAGGATCCGGTTCGGAAAAGCCACAAATTCCCGAGGTAAACCTAGTGATAGATGTTCAGGAGAAAGTTTGGTTGATGCACGTCGATGGATCGTCGACCAGAGAAGGAGGTGGGGCCGGAATTCATTTTCAGGGTCCCGAGGGAGAGGATCTCAGTTATGCAATCACCCTAGATTTTGTGGTCACGAACAATGAAGCAGAGTACGAGGCCTTGGTTGCGGGATTAGAAATGGCAGTTAAAGCGAGCATAAAGTCCCTCACCGTGTTGACCGACTCCGAGCTCATACACAGACAAGTGAAGGGGGTTTATGAAGCAAAAGAGTTTAACATGATGAAGTATCTAAAAAGGGTGAAGGATCTGGTGGCAAAGCTGGAAAAATTTGATATACAGGCTATCCCTCGAGAAGAAAACTCTTAGGCGGATTTGCTTTCAAAATTTACGGGGTCGATGGATGGACGTAAGGTGAGAATAATAACTTGGTTGATGTCCAACTCTCCAGCTATAGATTTGAACGTAACTCCGAGTTCGGAGATAATGGAGATAGATGCTCAAGGGCCTTCATGGATGGAGCCATTGAAAACTTATCTAAGAAATGGTACTTTGCCAGAGGACACAAACGAAGCCCATCGAGCTCCAATGTACGTTTTGATCGAGGACCAGCTTTATAAGAGGTCGAGCTCGGGAGTTTTGTTAAAATGCATTTCGGAGAGTCAATTCGATTTTATTTTAAAGGAAGTTCACGAAGGCGAAGCTGGAAATCATTGTGGTGCAAGAGCATTAGCCTTGAAATGCTCGAGGACTGGATATTATTGGCCTACCATGATTTCAGATTCCATGGACTATGTTAAGAGATGTCATCATTGCCAAATTCACTCGAATTTGATTCATCAGCCCGCTGAACAGCTGCATTCTATTCCGATCTGTTGTCCATTCGATAAATGGGGGATCGATATCGTGGGACCTTTCCCAACAGCTAGATCGAGAAAAAATTATGTCCTAGTTGCCGTTGAATACTTCAGTAAATGGATCGAATGCATTGCGTTAACCAAGATTACTCAGTTTCAGGTTATAAATTTTCTCTGGAAATTTTTTCTTTGCAGGTTCGGGATATCGAGGGTCTTAATCTCCGACAACGGAACTCAATTTGCGGGAAGACAGATTTTGGAGTGGTGCAAAAAGTTTGGAATCCAGCAGAACTTCACTTCGGTCGGGCATCCCCAGGCAAACGGCCAGACCCGAGGTCACCAACAGAGAAATTGTCCGGTCACTTGAAAAACGTTTGGCCGAGGCAAAAGGCAAGTGGTTAGACGAGCTTCCTGGAGTGATATGGGCGAACAGAACCTCAATAAAATCAGCTACTGGAGAGACTCCTTTTTCGCTGGTGTATGATTCGGAGGCTGTAATCACGATCGAAACATTAGTTCCATCACCAAGGGTCGAGTCTTACGATCCTGACCAGAACCAGTTTTTGAGAGAAATGGACATCGACCATGCAGATGGCAAACGCGACCGAGCGTGCATAAAGATCCAAGCCACCAAATCTAGAATGGAAAGGGCTTATGACAAGAAAGTCAGGATAAGAACATTCAAAGTAGGGGACTTGGTCCTCAAAAAGGTGGAAGTATCCAAGCACGTCGGAAAGCTTCAACCGAACTGGGATGGCCCTTATGTCGTGCAGGAGGTCGAAAAGAAGGGGTCCTATAAGATTGCTCACCTCAACGGTGAAGTTTTGCCAAGAACCTGGAATGCGGTTAACCTGAGGAAATACTATGGAAGATAGTTGCAATCATTTTAATTTTTCCAGTAATTTACGGTTTTTTACAACTCTGTTTTCCCTCAAGTGTAAGGACAATCAATGAAATCCTCTATTTAAGTTCCAATTGTATTCCGAGTACCACGATAAAGAAATAGCAAAAAGTCTCGACCAAGGGTGAAAGTTGTTGCTATGACCCTTCCTCGATAAAGACTTGTTCAGAAATGAAAAAATCGACCGAGGGTGAAAGCCGTTGCTGTGACCCTTCCTCGATACAGATTTGTTCAGAAATGAAAAAATCGACCGAGGGTGAAAGCCGTTGCTATGACCCTTCCTCGATACAGATTTGTTCAAAAAAATAAAAAAATCGACCGAGGGTGAAAGCTGTTGCTATGACCCTTCCTCGATACAGACTTGTTCAAAAATAAAAAATCGACCGAGGGTGAAAGCTGTTGCTATGACCCTTCCTCGATACAGATTTGTTCAAAAAAATAAAAAAATCGACCGAGGGTGAAAGCTGTTGCTATGACCCTTCCTCGATACAGACTTGTTCAAAAATAAAAAATCGACCGAGGGTGAAAGCTGTTGCTATGACCCTTCCTCGATACAGATTTGTTCAAAAAAATAAAAAAATAGACCGAGGGTGAAAGCTGTTGCTATGACCCTTCCTCGATAAAGACTTGTTCAAAAAAAATAATAATAAAAATAAAAAAATCGACTGAGGGTGAAAGCTGTTGCTATGACCCTTCCTCGATAAAGACTTGTTCAAAAAATAAATAAATAAATAATAAAAAAATCGACCGAGGGTGAAAGCTGTGGCTATGACCCTTCCTCGATACAGACTTGTTCAAAAATAAAAAATCGACCGAGGGTGAAAGCTGTTGCTATGACTCTCCCTCGATAAAGACTTGTTCAGAAATGAAAAAATCGACCGAGGGTGAAAGTTGTTGCTATGACTCTCCCTCGATAAAGACTTGTTCAAAAAAATAAAAAAATCGACCGAGGGTGAAAGCTGTTGCTATGACCCTTCCTCGATACAGATTTGTTCAAAAAAAGAACGTGACTATCTAGCTCGGAAAACTGTGCTCAATTAATGAAGTCAAAAGATCTATTGTATGATAAAATCAACTGATCCTTGAAATGATATAATGAAGTAGCTCTGCTCGAAATTTGAAGATTTTTCGAGGACTTCATGTTCCTCAAGCTGGGGTTATTATTTCTTAAAGTTCAGTTATGCTCGAAGAAAACTTCTCAGATTTCGGTTATTATTCTTTCTAATACTTATCAGATAATCTTCCCGAGAAGACCTTATCGATCAATAAGTGTTACAGATTTGGGTTAATCTTCCCACCCATATTTTTAAGTTTCATCTGATTACTAGTTCGTCATCGAGTTGGATGTTGCAAGCAAAATAACTAATAATAAAAATGATGAGAAAGAAAGATGGATTGCAAGTATTCTATTTGAAACAAAGGGCTCTTATTATTTTCGAGCAAGATACAAAAGATCAGTGAAATACAAAAATTACAACTTTATTGATATTCATCGAACAGATTACAAAGTTATTGAGTATGTTTACAAATAAAGTCCTAATACAACTACTGGGCCCTATTCTATAGTCTTCGGGCATCCTTTTGTGTTCTCGACCAGGAGGGTCGGCGAGCATCCGATGAGTGCACCACATTTTGTGTGACAAATAGGTTGTCCGGTAGACTTGTAAAGTGATCGAGCTGTATATGTTTATCGTCTGGTGATATCTGGTTTTGAAATTAGACAATATGGATCGCAGATTACTTTTTCTGATCTCCATACAGTCCCCAGCATTCTTGCTACCAGCCGGGCCCGATCACTTCCCCGAGTTGACGTCTAAGTTGAAATTTCTCATTGTAAGATCCGAAATTTCAATCTAGAGCGGACAGTCGTCATCTTATGATTCGAAAGCTCGACCCAAAGTTACCATTCTTCATGGAAGAAAGGAAGAAATTGGTACTCGAGGTCAAACTTCCTTTTTTAATTTTCTAACCAGCCTTCCGCCCTCGGGGATACCCCTCGAAATCTGCCATGCTAACCCTGCCCAAAATACCCGAGCAAGGGTCAGTCACTTGCTGGTATTCCAAGGGGAGATTCCATTTTCAGGGATCAGAGACCCCCAGGTGATCGAGGGGCCCCTCTTTTCCGATTCCGCCCATACCAAAGAAGTATACATCTTGTTTGTAAGATCGGAAGTACGTTCGAAGCCAAATCTCAAAGGCTTGAACAGGAAGAGGGAAGGCTCCGAACTTAGTCCTCGGATAAAACATTTTAACTGTGCAAGTTAAAGATGTTCAGCTGAATAAAAAGCTCTTTATATACTAAAACAAAAATCTGATCGACGGTCAGTATTCAACAAGGCCAACGGCCCAGATCAAGGCATTAATCACGGGTGACGGTTCCGCTTCCCGAGAATTAGGTACTGTTTGGTCAGAATTTCCTTGGATTTTTGCTAAAAATATGGGAATACTATGACTTGGTCATATGCGCGGTGCATAAACTTTCCGTTTTAACTCTACGCTCGGAATTTCGATCGCTCTTAGCTCGAGTATAAATTGTTTCTACAATAAGACTTCCCGAACACACAACGACGCCGATTAAAATGAAAAGATTTATTATTCCAAAGAGAATAGCAATACAATAAGGAGAAAAATGAGAGTACAACATTTGATCAAGCAAAAAGCAGAAGAGTTACACACGAAATCTCTACACTATATTTCTCGAATAAGAGTCTGCGGAGTTCGACATTGCGGGCCTCGTACCCCACGTCATAACCTTTCTTATAAGCCTCTTGCTCTCGCAGCTCGGCATTTTTCTTCTCCTGCTCGACAAGGGACTTCAGCCTATCCAACTCCTTGCTCAACTCCTCGTGAACTTGGCTCTCTCTCTGCTTCACAGCTTTCTCCGTCTCAGAGGCCAATTTCAGCTCGATGGCTCTGGTTTCTTCAAGAGACTTCGCCAGTGCAACTTTCTTCTCCTCCAACTCGAGGGTAGCCACAGCACGCTGCTCGGCTTCTAGCTCGACCTGCAGCCCGAGGTTGAATAGCTGTTGTCCAACCTTCAATGCATAAAGTTGGAGTATTAATATAAAAAAAAAAAAAGTTGGAGTGTTAAAGTTGGAGACTCACTTGGGTAAGCAGATCTGTGCTCGATTGCACTATTTCCCGAGCACTTTTTCCCCTCAACCGTTCTTGCTCGGCCAACTGAATACTGCTGAGGAGGATCTCCCAACTGCTCGGGGCAGCTCTTGCAGCTACTGCCTTATTTTTCACCTCTTCAAAGTAGGCGGCAAGTGTGCGATCAACGCAGGAGACCGAACTCTCGACCTTGGGATTCTCACCCGACGGAGGAGGTTTCTTCTGATCGACATAAGGGTCATTTATTTTGACCTTTTTATTAGGAGGCTCGTTTATAACGCTCTTATTAGCCTCCAGAGCCAAAATACTTCCAGCCAACGTCTTATTTTCCCCCGTCATTTGGATTAAGGCTGGGGTCGGAATCAGATCGTCCACGCGCCCCCTTTTGTTGGGGGCAGGCTCGGAGCCACCAGATGTGACTTGCTTACCAGGGATAACAACCTGCTTGCCCCCCTCGGAGATATTCTTCGATCGGGAGAGGGAGTCAGAAATCTATATAACCGGCCTTTTCTCGGAGCGAATGGGCACGGAGTTAGGTGAAGAGTTGGCCTCAGTTTTGGCAAGATCACCCTTAGGAATCTCGGATTGTTTGGGCTCGGGATTCGAAGGGGAGTCGACCTTACTTTTGCCTCGATCGCCCTTAGAGATTTCCCCTGCCTCCGTGGAGGACTTAGAATCTCTGACTTTGGACTTGGGTCCCTTTTCCTTTTTGACTTTGAACAGTTGTTTTGGGTCAAGCTTCGAGCTCACCATTACCTCCATGATCGATTTTGTTTTTTAAGTAAAGAAGAGTGCTCGATTTATTCTATCGGTCTATGAGCTCCGACGTGAAAAGAATTATGGTTTTGTATTGCAAATCTAAAGTTCTCCCTTCTATTTATAAGAAGAAGAAACGTTGCCTATTGGGGACCCAACAGTCGCGAATTTCAAGTTTTCCCGTACACGTATACGAAGATTGATCATTTCCCGTACGTTTGATCGATGGTACCTAACTCGTTATTGACGTTATATTCCGAGCTCCTTACAGCTTACAAAGATTGTTGTCTAGTTAAGTTGTATTTTAAATTCCCACGAACTTTAAACATCAGGACTTGGTAAATCTTGCAAGCAAAGAATGGAAGTTTTATAAATGATCGAGAAGATTACATTACATACGAGGAAAAAATCCTATAATCTATTACAAAGATTCTTCCTAAGAATTTTGCTCCTCCTCATTGCCCTCGTTCTCGGAACCGTCCACGACGTCGACCTCTTCGTCTCCGGAAGCCTCTCGATCATCCTCATCTCCAGAACTATCTAGGCTGTCTCCGTCCTCAGAACTATCTGAACTTGAGCTCGAGCTGGACGTTTCTAAATCCAGCATGTCGGGATTAGGCATTGGAACTCCGAACTCCCTCACAAAAGGAGCGAACTCATGTTTTTCCCAGTCTGCGGAACTCGAGGATGAAACTCGATAGTTTTCTCCGTCCATATTCTTGAAGATATCCATGTGCTTTAAATACTCATCTATTTTGTTGGGGATAACTTTCGCAGAGACTAGTTGTCGAACGCCTTTGTAAAAGGTGGTCTGAAGGATTTGATCAACCCTTTTTCGAGCTATGGCATCTAGCGCGGGAGACTCCAAAAACTCTCTTATCAAGCTTAGGCGTGAATCTTCCTTGCCGCGTTGATAAGACTCCAAAAACTCTCTTATCGAGCTTAGGATTTGGTCTGCGCGAGCACCTCTTCAAGTTTCTTGACCTTATCCTCCAGCACGCTTTTCTCGGCCACGACCTTCACCAAGCTTTCCTCCACTGCCGGGGTGTACTTAGCTCTGGAGGCCTCCAATTCTTTTTGAACGGCGATGAACTGATCGCGGAGTTTGGATTCTTCCTCGAGTAAATTTCGATAAGCCAGGTGGACCCGATCGGACTCATCTTCCAGTATCGAGGTGCGATTTACTTCAGTGAGAAAGCAGTCCCCGATCTACAATGACAGAATAATTAATATTTTGTTCAAAGACCTAAACAGTTATAACCATTGCAAAGGGCTTTTACCGTATGGTACGCTCGGCAGAATCGACCTAATACATCGAGGTCACAATGAGCCAAAAGCTCCTCCTGATCCTCGGCGAATCTCCCCGCCATGAAGATCTTTATCGCCTTGGCGTGCTCATTCTCGCCGTTTGGGTCGCGATCACTCCGAATCGATCCCCTCTCGGGATAACCCGCCGCTCGGTAACCTCTAAGTTGATCTTCAATAAAGTCCACCATATCAGGCTTACCTCGACCCGAACGGCTGGTGAGGGCTGTTCGGTGCCGACCCCACAGTCCAGTCCTTCTTTTCGCCTCGGGGGGTCCATCACGATCTTCCCGGGCTCGCCGATTAAGGATCTCTTTCCCTTTAAGCTTCTTCATGGTGAACATACTGTATCCTAGACCAGAAGAAGAAGAAGGGCCAGCTTGGTTCGGAGGAGGTACCATTCGGATCGGCTCAGCATCCTCGGGCTCTCCCTCATTTCCGACCTGGTCAGGTTGAGCTGAGCCTCCCCGAAGAGGAATTGTAGTTCGGATGGTTTGTGCAGGGTGTGGTTTGACTTGCCTCCTCGGCTGGCCAGGCGTCTTTTTCGAGGTAGAAGCCACTGTCCTACCGACTATGGAAGCTCGGTATTGTTCTACCATTGTACCTGAAGAAACGAAAGATTAAACTGATTAAGGAATGAAACTCTCTGAATAGCATACTACTGTGGTGGGTCGAAAAAAAAATTGTTATTCTTACTTAACGATCGAGGATCGACAGCGTCTGCGAGCGGGTAAGTAGCTTGGCTGAGCTCCGCTTTCCGAAGAACTGGCTCTAAAACAAGAAAAGCCGACTGATACGGGTCGGAACGCATCGCGGTAACAAGCTCGTCTCGAATAACCTTCTTGAGCGGACCTATCAATTCGCGTTTTCCGTACACCCAGTCTCGCTGACCCTTCCATGTAAGTGGAACCATCTCCGAGCTCCCCTCGGAAGCGGGTTCTTCAGGTCCTTTAATGAAGAAAAACTGTCTCTTCCAATCAAGAGAATTGCTGGAGATAATGGTCGATAAGACCGAATGATTCGAACGTTGGGAAAAATACACAAACCCAGCGTTGGAGGCAGAGGAAGTGCTAACTTAAAGAACTGCCAAAAATGATGAAAATTAACAACTTTGTCCTTAGCCTTCATCAAAACACTGAAAGCTATCAGATATCCGATCGAGTTGGGGAGGATCAATGCGGGAGCCAGGGAGAATACATCTAGAACCTGTTCGAGTAACGGGGCAAAAGGGATACGCAACCCATAGGCAAATTGCTTGGCATAGAAAGCTTGACATCCTTCAGGTGGCTGATTCACCCTTTGAGAGGGGGTCGGAATAACTAGTGGATAGCCCTCGGGAAGGAATTTACCTATCTCAGCTTTGAGGTTTGCTTCGTCTTCTATTGGATCGTATGCACTAGAGATCTCGTCGACTCGTTTCTCAGTTTCTGAGCTCGACCTTTGGCTTTGGACTTCTTCGTGACACCCGCAAGGTCCAGGATTCTCACGCTGCATCCTCCTCCGATTGGATATCTCATTATCTCGTGCTCTTCCTGCGCCACAGTCGAACTATCCTCATTATCGGAATCAGGATTTTCTCCATCTCCTCCTTTCTCGCTATTGGGCTCGATGTTTTGTTCCGCGTCCCCACCAGGCTCGGAATTTTGTTGACCAGACGTCCCCTCGCCAGCATTTGATCCTAGGGCACGCTCAATTCGATCGACGATTTTATTCGTCTCATTAGGAGAATTTTCAGTGGTTTTGTAGGCGTTGATGAATTCGTCCATGGACCCTAGGTCGGAATTTGACCTCGGAGGATTATTGGACGGAACCTCTGGATTCTGGGAGGTAGACATGTTAGAAAGTATTTGTTGGAATGGTCGACAAGAAAGAATACTCTTTATCGATCTGAATGCTCCGATCTGCAGTAAGTTGGGAAGGCGTACTCGTCTTTTCAGGTCAACGTATATATATAAAGGTTAAAAGGGTAAATTGCAAATTCAACCCCGAGTAACCGCGACGGTTAAGCTTCCACTCAGTAAAATTGAAGATCATCTTTCCATAAATAGCATTTGCGGTCCTCTTAGTTTTAAAAGTTGATATTTTAACTCGGTAGATTAAGATTAACGACAGCGTCTTCCGAAGATGTGCACTCTTTTTCCCTTCGCTCGGTTTTTATCCCACAGGGTTTTCCCGAGTAAGGTTTTTAACGAGGCATGTCCGATCCAAGACTATTCAACACTCGACCTCTATTATTATTTCTCCGAGCTGCAAATATGGTAACGTCATCAAAGCGACATATTCAAATCAGAAAACTCTTACAAGGCTCCTCCATAGAAAATATGTGCTCTTTTTCCTGTCTCGGATTTTGTCCCACTGGGTTTTTCCGAGTAAGGTTTTTAATGAGGCATATCAAAACGTGTGCTACGATGCTGTGTTTACTTCTCCGAGCTTCAACTTCACTTACACTCGAGAAGTGGGGGAGTATTGATGAGGGATATTTCGCATGCTTTATCTTAGGAAATACCTCTGCTCGAGATCGACCTAGATCCCGACCAGGAAAGGCGTTCTCCGACCAGAAGAACATGGTTCTCCGATCAAGTCAGAATGATAGCGCAAGATCCAACTTTCCGATCTACTCCTATCCTCGGAATTACTGTGGGGCCGACCCACAGCTTTGGACAGCTGGCGAGACGTATTCCCATGCGGAGGGTTTACCTAGCTCAATAATGTTCCTATATATACGGGGTGCATTTATGACATCAGGGACGACACAATTCCCAAGAAAGACTCCTGCTCGGACTTAAAGCTCGGAATAGGCTTTAGCTTGCTTTTCTTTATATTTATCTAGCTAGTGGTACGGCGTCCTGTAATGCTCGGATAGACCTACTTTGTAACTTGCATCCGGATCTTGATATTAATATACACATTTACACGCTCGATACATTTATTGTTTTGCTCGACTTTCCTTATTTGACACGAACGAAAAAGAGCATAATCACCCTAATATATAACGTTTTTCTTTTAACAATTTACTGAGTTTAACCCTAAAACGAAATCAGGATAAATCAGTTGGCGCGCACCGTGGGGCAGGTTAATTGATTGAACGAAATATGGTCAATCCAAGAAAAAGCACGTGTAACGCAGGAAGAAGCACAACTTCTCAGCCTCCTCGTGCTGTAGAAAGCCTGCCTGAAAATTCCCAAAGGGTCAGCACTAATAATATGCAGCCTCCGGCCGATCCTCAAAATTTAGACCGTGTGGAAGGGCATATGACAGCAAACGCGGACGACAACCAAAACACAGGAGGACGACATACTCCTAGCAGGAGTAGGGCCCCTAACTCACCCGTTCGATCTGTCCCACCTCCCCCTCTACCGGCCGATCAAGAGAAGATAAGGCAGATGGCTCAACTCATAAGCTCACTATGTGCTGAAATCTTACATGTACCAGGACCAGAAATGGCCGGCCCAGAGGCTGCCTCAATTCAGCCATCTAGATTGGTGAACAATATCAGGGGACCTCGAGAGGACAATGATCGAGTATCGGCCGAAGCGGAGAGCTCAGATGGGGATCAGCGATCCCAAATCTCCCCACCAAACGCCGCCGAAAGGCGCCCTGGTCGAAGAGGTAACCAGGCAAGAGCTAATGCTCGACCTGAACCTTATTTATCCAGGGAAAGAACGGTTATCCCGATCGATGATGAGGTGGAGCCCCCAGTTATCGATCGACGAGCGACTAGAAGATTCTCTGAAAGAGATATTGAGAGGATGGTGGAGGAACGATTGGAACAAAGGTTATTAACTATAAGACAACCTTGGCCACGTTCCAGAGAGGCCCAGGATAGTATAGCAACCTGTTCCCCATTCTGCCTAGAAATTAGAGAAGCACATGCCTCGGGGCCTTTGCCTACTCGACTTCCTAGATATGACGGAACAGGCGATCCGAGAGACTATATATTTAGTTTCACGAACATAATGAACTTATACGCTCATTCAGCGGAGTATACGGCAAAGTTAATGATCACGACTTTTGAGGGGTTAGCATTGGACTGGTTCGGAAAACAACTACCTAATTCAATCTTCAGTTTTAGAGAACTATGTAACAAACTAGAACAACAGTTCGCTAGCCAGAAAAGACAGAAGCTTCCTATGAGTTACTTGGGAACTATTATCCAGCAGGAAGGAGAATCCTTGAGAAGTTGGTTGGCAAGGTTCAATGTTGAACTATTAAAGATCGATTCCCCGAACATTGATTATATTATATCTATTTTGTTCGACCTGACGAAAAATAGGCAATTTGGCAACGCCTTAAGTCGGAAGCAGCCTCGAACCTTTGCCGAAATCATGACCTTGGCTTCCAAGTATATGACTCAAGAAGAAATGAATTCGATTAAGGATAAAAATAAGAATAAGGCCTCAACTTCAGGATCAAGGAAACCCGACAAACCTCCGATGCCAAAAGCCATGGATTACGATCGATTTTCCCAAAAAGGAAACGTATTCCAGAGGTTGGAATATAGCGGGAGTAACCCTGAGAAATGACCTATTGTCTACCTCAGGCCTCGATCTCCATAAAGGAATGTCAGAGATCGAATAAGCTATGTGGAGTATACCAAACTAAACGCCCCCAGAGAGGATATTTTGGTAATACTGGAAAGAAATAACTTGATTCCCCCGGCAAAGAGAATCACGCAAGCTAAGCCTGGGGCAAAAAACTACGAACTATATTGCAGATATCATCGAGCTCACGGTCATAGGACCGAGGATTGTTATCACTTAAAGCAGGAGATCCAAAAATTAATCCAACAAGGCAAGTTGAACGAGTTCGTGGACAGAACAGATCGAAGGAGACAAAGGACGCGAAGTCCTAGAAGGAGGGAGGGGAATAGGAGCCCTCACCAGAGATCTCCAAGCAACCACGCGCCTAGAAGAGATGATATCGATAACGATCACATCAATGGTACCATACATGTAATCTCTGGTGGACCAGCTGGGGGTGATAGTCGAAACGCAAGGCGAAAGATAGCCCGATACTTGGAAAAAGGAATCATCACTCCTAAGGAAATATGGGCACTCGAGAATAAGAGCTCTAATAAACAAATAATCAGCTTCGATGAAAGTGAAGTCCCTAGAAATTTGAATTGGGATGTTAACGAAGACCACCCTGATTTTCCAATGGTTGTCTCATTAAAAATCTCCGACTTCAACGTTAAAAGAATTTTGATCGACAACGGAAGCTCGGCAAACATTATAGCCATTGAAGCTTTGAACCAAATGAATCTGGGGAAGATAATTTTGCAAAGAGTGGCTACACCACTTATAGGATTTGGAGGATCGGAGATAGTTCCTGTTGGAACTATCAATCTAAGCGTAACCCTTGGAGGCAAACCTCATCGGGTAGTAAAAATGATAAAATTCTTAGTGATCGAAATGCCATTTGCTTACAATGCCATTCTAGGAAGACCGGCATTGAACCAATTCCGAGCCGTTGTTTCGACCTATCACCAGAAGATAAAATTCCCTACTATCTCAGGTGTCGGTGAAATAGTTAACGATCACTGCATGGCATGGGATTGTTATAATACCGCGCTCTCTTTAAAAAGGAACGTCGATCCATTAACGCCGTCAAAAAGAAAAGCAGTAGGATATTCAGTAGAAAGATCTCAAGAGCCGGAGTTGCCCAATACGGAAAGGATCGATAAGAAGGGAAAGGAGCCTATAGATTTGACTCTACGTGCACCTGAGCATAAAGACGTTCAACTTATAAAGAATGATCCAAGCAAAATCACCATAATTGGAACGGAGCTATCTCCACAAGGAGAAGTTATGTTAGTTAACTTTTTAAGGAAAAATATGGACGTATTTGCCTGGAGCTCGGAGGATATAGTGGGGATTGACCCAAGAATAATAACCCACTCCTTAAAAATCGATCCAAACGCAAAACCAGTCAGGCAAAAGAAAAGGAATCACGGTCCTGTGAAAGACAAAATAATAAAAGCAGAGGTCGAGAAACTTTTAATGTCAAAACAGATAAGAGAGATACACTTTACTGAGTGGCTGTGTAATGTCGTATTAGTGTCAAAGGGTGACAAGAAGGATAATAAATGGAGAATGTGCAATGATTTTACGGACTTAAACAAGTTATGTCCGAGAGACCCTTATCCGCTCCATAGAATCGACCTGTTAGTCGACTCCACAGCTGGTTTTGCTATTTTCAGCATGATGGACGCATTCCAAGGTTTCTACCAAATATTCATGGATGAAAAAGATCAAGAAAAAACTGCCTTCGTTACTGAACAGGGAGTATACTGTTTCGTGGTAATGCCTTTCGGATTAAGAAACGCTGGAGCCACCTACCAACGATTGGTGAACTTAATGTTCAAAGAATTGATCGGAGAGATAATGGAAGTATATGTGGATGACATGTTGGTAAAAAGCATGAGCGAAGAAGACCACATCGAACATCTCGATCATTGTTTTAAAATTTTGAGGAAATATGGAATGAAACTCAACCCTTTAAAATGCACCTTTGGAGTGAGATCTGGGAAATTTCTAGGTTATCTAGTTCACCAGAGAGGCATCGAAGCAAATCCTGAAAAGATACGTGCTATCACAGAAATGAAGCCTCCGAGGAATATTACTCAAGTACAAAGCCTAGTAGGGAAAATTGTAGCCCTCAATAGATTCATATCGAGATCGGCAGATAAAAGCCTACCATTCTTTCAAACTTTAAGAAAAGCTAAAACGTTTGAATGGACCGAGGCTTGCGACCAAGCATTCAATCAACTGAAAGAATACTTGACTTTGCCACCTCTGCTCGCCAAACCTACTGAAGGACAGCCTCTTTATATGTACATCGCGATTTCTGAGGCGGCAATAAGCTCACTTTTGGTTAAAACTGAGGGCTCGGAACACAAGCCAGTCTATTATTTGAGTAAATTATTACAAGGAGCTGAAAAGAATTATTTGGTAATTGAAAAATTTGCCTTGGCCTTGGTGACGTCAGCACGACGATTACGACCCTATTTCCAAACATATAAAATCATCGTCCTTACCAATCAATCTTTAAGGCAAATTTTGTCAAAACCAGAAGCCTCGGGAAGATTGATCAAATGGGCAGTAGAGCTAGGACAATATGAGATCGAATATCAACCACGAACGGCAATAAAAGTTCAAGTGCTTGTTGACTTCCTCCTAGAAACTCCGAGGCTGTCGGAGACAAGCCCAGAAGAGACATCTTCGAGTAATAATAACATCCTGGTTGTTAATAATCTAGCATGGCTTATGCACGTCGATGGTGCATCAAGCAGGGATGGTGGGGGTGCAGGAATTAATTTCCTAGGACCCAATGGAGAAGATATGAACTATGCCATCACCTTGGATTTCATGGTAACCAACAATGAAGCAGAGTATGAGGCTCTGATTGCAGGAATGGAAATGGCTATACAAGCCAACATAAAGGCTTTGAACGTCTTAACAGATTCCGAGCTGATTCAAAGACAGATCAATGGGATGTATGAGGCCAAAGAATACAACATGATAAAGTATTTGGCCAAGGTAAAAGAGTTGACTGAGAAATTTGATAAGTTTGAAATTCAGAACATCCCACGAGAAGAAAATCGATGGGCTGATCAACTGTCAAGATTTACAGGAACAAGGGATGGTAAGTCTAAAAGGGTGATCACTTGGTTAATCTCGAAAACACCGTCGATAGATCTCGACACGGTCCCTGTTATTGAAATAATGGACATTGACTTGGCCGCAGATAGTTGGTTAACCCCTTTGATCAACTATTTGAAAGATGGGTCACTCCCTAGCAATAAGAATGAAGCTCGGAGAATTAGATATCGAGCACCAAGGTATGCTATTGAAAATGGAAAACTCTACAGACGATCCGTCTCTGGAATTCTACTGAAATGTATTCTCGAGCACCAGACGCAAAGCATCCTCAAAGATATCCATGAAGGAGAAGCAGGAAATCACAGTGGGGCTCGCGCACTCACACTCAAATGTTTGAGAACAAGATACTATTGGCCAACAATATATTCAAATGCGCAGGATTATGTAAAACATTGTCATTACTGCCAGGTACATTCAAATATAATACATCAACCGACAGAAACAATGCACCCAATCCCGATCTGTTGGCCTTTTGACCAATGGGGAATTGATATAGTGGGACCATTCCCGATGGCCAGATCGAAAAAGTGTTATGTCCTGGTTGCAGTCGAATATTTCAGCAAGTGGATTGAATGTGTAGCACTCGCTCGGATAACACAATTCCAGATCATAAATTTCCTTTGGAAGAATATAGTATGTCGTTTCGGGATCCCGAGGATCTTGATCTCCGACAATGGGACCCAATTTGCTGGAAAACAAGTCCAAGAATGGTGCTCAAAGTTTGGGATACAACAAAACTTTACATCTGTAGGGCATCCTCGAGCAAACGGGCAGACTGAAGTAGCAAATCGAGAAATTGTCAAATCTATCGAAAAAAGACTAGATGACGCCAAAGGAAAATGGTTGGACGAACTTCCCGGCGTCGTTTGGGCTAATAGAACAACCGTAAAGGCTTCTACGGGTGAAACGCCTTTTAGCCTAGTTTATGGTTCGGAAGCAATTATCCCAGTTGAGGCACTTGTTCCTAGTCCAAGGATCGAGTTATACGATGAAGAAACAAACGACCAATTGAGAAAAGATGATGTTGATTTAAGTGAAGCTCTAAGGGAAAAAGCCAATCTTCGCTTACAAGCTGCTAAATCCAGCATGGAAAAGGCCCACAATCAGAGAGTAAGGATACGTTCATTCAAGGAAGGTGACCTGGTTCTTAAAAAGGTCGAGGTATCAAAACATGTTGGAAAATTACAGCAGAATTGGGAAGGTCCTTTCATTGTAACTGCGGTTGGCAAGAAAGGATCTTATAAAATAGCTCATTTGGATGGAACTCCACTTCCTCGAACTTGGAATGCAGTAAATCTTAGACTATATTATGGCCGATGAGCTCGAGAATTGGAGGTCTTGAATATCAGTTTGAGTATTTCAGAAGTTAGCTTGTATTTTCTTTTTCTTTTAAGGCAATTTGTTTCAGTCATTTTCTTTTAGACGTTTAGTTTGTTTACAAAAATAAAAAAAGCTTTTGCTTATTTTCTCCATACATTGCATTCAAAGAAACCAATATTCATACGATCTACAAAGGTTAAAACCAATAATTGGTATACAACCTAGGTACAAATAATCTTTGAGGAAAATCGATTGGGTCGGTATAAACTCATCGATAACACGATCTACGAAAGTTAAAACCAATAATTGGTATACAACCTAAGTACAAACAATCTTTGAGTAAAACCGATTGGGTCGGTATAAACTCATCGATAACACGATCTACAAAGGTTAAAACCAATAATTGGTATACAACCTAAGTACAAACAATATTTGAGTAAAACCGATTAGGTCGGTATAAACTCATCGATAACATGATTTACCAAGGTTAAAACCAATAATTGGTATACAACCTAAGTACAAACAATATTTGAGTAAAACCGATTGGGTCGGTATAAACTCATCGATAACATGATTTACCAAGGTTCAAACCAAAAAATTGGTATACAACCTAAGTACAAACAATCTTTGAGTAAAATCGATTGGGTCGGTAAAACTCATCGATAACACGATCTACCAAGGTTAAAACCAATGATTGGTATAAAAACCTAAGTAAAAATAAAATCTTGGGGAAAAACCGATTCGGTCCGTATCGATCTCCATAAAACGATCTTCAAAGGTTTGAAACCAATGATTGCTACAAAAACCTAAGTAAAGTAAAATCTTTGAGCAAAACCGATGGGGTCGGTAAAAACTCATCGATCTCCATCAAACGATCTACAAATATGAAAACCAGTATTAATAATAAAAATAAGGTCTATTCATATTCCTGAAACTATTACAAATAATAAAGTACATTGGAAAGATACGAAGGTTTCTCTAATTGATCGACGACAAATCCTATTACATGCTAAAAAGAAGTTCTGTTAAAGTACAGCTCGGTTGTCCGATAGACTTGTAAAAATCAATCTTACAAAATCATCTCATCGACTGTCGATATCTGGGTTCGAAGAAAGGCAGTATGAATTGCAGGCTTCTGTCTTTGTTTATCTTCATACTTTTTCCAGCCTTCTTGCCACCAGTTGCGCCCGGTCGATGAGGACAACCGCCTTTTAACTTCCGAAATTTCTACCACAAGCTTGGAGAATCCGAGATCCATACTTCACCAGAGCTTCATGAGATCGAAATTTTACTTCACTCGATGGTGGTCAGCAGTCTCGATCAAATCTTCTCGTTTTAATGAACTGACCAGCTTTCCACCAACCGCGGAACTGTTAGATCGAAATACCACTGTACCGACCCTTATCCATTTGCACAGGGTGGTCGATACATGATAGGTATTCCAATCGATCCCCTTTTCTAGGGATCGGAGACTTCATGGTTTTTGAGAAGTCTCCATTTTTCGGTTCCGCCCATACCAAGTCATAATAGCTACTAGTTTCAGGAAATCCGAATTAGGTGGACGACCACCATTTCGGAAAAAGAGGAAGTACATTATTAAGAAATTTTACTTTTGATGGTAAATGAATGAAAGGTAAAGAATTCCTTTTATAAAAGAAATGGTAAAAAATCCAACGGTGGAATTTATATCCAATCAACGGTGATGACATAGTATCGGGATTTATGTTACATATTCATAATTCCCAGCCATAAAAACAGGAGTTGAATTAAATGCACTACCAGGTTGGTCGATTAAAAGTTATACATTAGATCGATATTCATGGTGCAAAGATTCTCATTACAAATATTATTTTGCAAGTTTAAGATTCTTATCTCAACTATACAAAAGCATCGATCGATATACTAGTAGCCCTATCTACAGAATCTCGAGAAAGAGTTTATCTTCGACGATCGTCAGAATAACAGGCACTTCGGAAGCTTCGAGCCACAAGAACAACCATCTTTACGTCTACTTTGAAAACAGTGACGAGAAACTAAAGTTCAGGCATTTTCTTCTGAGGCTCGGAAGCTGTAGGTAGTCGAGGAAAGAGTACATGCTATCTAAACTTGTTGGTCCCAAGTGGTCAGATGAGGTTTAGAGGGGGGGGGGGGGGTGAATAAACCTCATTAAAAAATTTTACCTTTTTAAAATCTCTAACTTTTCTGTCAGCAGACTAAGCTGATCAAAAATTGTAAGCAAACTAAGCTGATCTCGCACAAAGCTTTGAACAGCAGAATTGACCACTCTTCTGATTTTACTTAGCTGATTTTATCAAAATCAGAGTTTCAAAAATAACTAACTTGCAGCGGATTTATCAAGTGTTTTTCACAAGTAGTTTTCCTTAACTTTGAAATAGTTTTATCCCCAGTTTTAACAAACTCCTTTTTAAAACTTTTCAAACGGTTAACCTTTAAGTGTTTTAAGTATGCTGTTTCAAATATGCAGAAAATAATGCAAGTTAAAAACACAAAGGATTTTTATAGTGGTTATATGGATGTAAATCCTTTAGTCCACTCTTCCAAGTCACTTAGATCTTGGGTTATACTAAATCACACAGATTACAGTATACACTTCTTACGCCAAACAACAAATGAAATGGCCGTAAGTTCACAATAGGAAATCACAAAGAAACTCCTATCCTCTGAAGTAATATCGCTCACAAAGATTGATATCTACTCCTCACAACACAACCTAACAAAATCACTCAGATTTTTAAGTATATTCTGTTTTCTCTCTTTTCTGCTTCGTCAACAGATGACTAGGCTGATGAGTGTTCTGTTCTTGAGTTTTGAGACTTAGAAAATTTCTGGTTCAGATTTTTGCTCTCAAAGTGTGTTGTCTCAGTGTTGTGTATCTTCTTCAACTCACGAACTGAACTATTTATACTTGGAGATTTGAATTTCTGCCCGTTGAGAGATCGACAGCTGTTCAAATCCTCGAGTACTGGTCCTTTCTGCAGAAACGGCTACCTGCGACTGAACACTGTACACTCTGCTGTACTTGCTGTCAGATCGCATTAAATGCACCAATCTGATACGAGGTTTTTCTTCAATCATTTGTCATTAATACCCTTCCTCTTCAGCATTTATTACTCCAAGTGCATTTATTACCGTTGCACTGATCTTCTGATCTACTTCCACTTAGCTGATCGAAATTACTCGTCTGATGTATACTCGGCTGATCCCAAACTTGAACTAATCTGATTTGAGTCGGCTGATTGTCCACCAGTCTGATTCCTTTCTTCAGCAATAGATCAGTAGTCTTCTGGACCATATTTGACTAGTCTGAATAAGTCTTCCTTAGTCAAATATCTTCGAAGGTTTTTACTAAGCTTTCATACTTAGCTGATTCTGATGTTTTGGAAATCATCAAAACCTCCCTTCACTTTATGCCTTCTATCTTCATCTTCATCCAACAAAACTCGACCACCTCGGAGAAGCTGATGCTTTTTCTTCGCCAGATCAACAGGGGATCAGAAAGATCTCATGCATGGCATTCTCAACCTGTTAGAAACAAGTTGATTTCGATAAAGCAAGAATCCAGCTTTCCTCTGACCTCGAGCTATATCCTATGGCGTACATTATGGTCGACCAAACCCTAATTACAAGGTTTGTCCGAGCATCACCATATATGTTGGAGGCCGCATTTTTCCAATTACACCCATACCAAATCAGGAACTTTTCCTTTGATTAAAACAATACATCTGGTGGACGATGATGACTAAACTGATAAAAGTTTTTCATGAACAACTTCATTTTTGAAATACAGAAGGAGGAGATAGCCTTTTTATAGGCAGGAAACGGAGAATCCAACGGTGATGCCTTGAGATCCTATCAACGGTCCAGATTAATGAGATAACTAAGGAATGTTATACTAGCAATTGATTTAGTTTTCATGAAATCAAAAATGAAGAACACAGATCAACTATTCGAAAATAAATGATTTTATTAAAATTTTCAATGGTTACATTTGGCAGACACAGAGCATATATTGAGAAAGAGAAATTACAAATACTCGACATTATTAGCCTACTAGCTACTCCTCGGAATGATTACTCCTCCAATCCGACGTACTTCTTGGAATCTTGTCACTGCATTGATGAAGATTGGCAAATATACTTCACCAGACCTTTACGAAGTATCCTCCTTGATCGGAGGATGTCCAGATGGAAAATTACAAAGTATCCGCCTGAGTCGAGGGATACCTCATCAGACTTATACAAAGTAACCTCCTTGGTCGAAGAAAGTACCCTGACACAGAGGATACCTTCATTTTAATGAACTAACCAGCTTTCCTTTATCATGCATGGATTTGGATTTCCACCATAGTCTGGATACCATAAGTACCACAAGAGATTCTTATATCTTATTAAGGATGACATAATGCTTCATTGTGTTATAGTTCTTCTTATGAAAAGAAATATTTATAGAAGGAGGGATATATTATTTAAACGGGCAGCATACGAAACGTCCTATACCTACGGTTACGGCACAATTTCCTAGATGACTTTTCATCTCCCGAGAAAATAGACAACAGTTATTATGGCATTCAGATCAGAACAAAGCATTCTTCTACACAGAAACGATCGACAGAACATAAAGCTCTATTCATATCAAAAGAAATTTGTTATATTTACAAAAAAAAAAAAAAAAAAAAATGGAAAGAGGCCTAGTCTACTGTTCGAGAACATGGTCGGGACTCGTTTGATGACCAAGATAAGTGATCAATTCTTTAGTACGTTGCTTATATCCAAGAGAAAAACCTCTATCGAACTCTTGTTTTTTCCCTTTCTCGATCTGAGATTGGGTAACTTCTTCTAGATTCTTGTTCAGTTGGAGCAAGTCTTCTTTCTCCTTAGTAAGCTGCTCTTTGTCGGACTCCAAGCTGCTATTTGCCCGAGCTAGGTCTTCTTTCTCTTTAGAGAGCTTTGCGTTAGCTGCTCGAAGACTCTCAGCTTCATTCATCAGCAACCGATGAGCAGCAGCAATTTTGTCCAGTCTTTTAAGGGAATTATGTTGAGAAAAATAAGCCTCATCATTTTGTATCCCGAGCTGAAGAGCTTCATGCTTAGCCTATTAGAATAAAAACTTTAAGAGTTAGAGGATAAGAGATTTATATTAAAATAAAAAGTCCATTTACCAGCTCCAAACGCTTGAAGATGGATTGAACTAGCCGCAAAGAAGAGTGGTCCTTCAGTTTATCAAGCTCCTTGGGCAGAATGGTACCCATTCCCAAATTCCAAGATACCCCATCAGGCTCAAAGGTTGCAGGAACGCATGCATCTATGGAGACCCCTCCAGATCGATCTGTCACAAAATCGGTTATTTCTTCGACCTGATCTCTTAAAGAACGGTCGTCTAAAAGAGAAGGATCGTCCATGGGATTCTTGAAACTAGATTTGCTGGGACCAGATCTAGTTTTAGCCATTTCTTGAGGAATAGCAGAGGGAGAAAGAACTTGGGTATCTTGAGAACTGGAAACGACAACATTAGAGGTCAGAGGGGCAAAAAGAGACTCGGGAATATCTTCCACTGGTCCGCCCATTTACAAATTTGGTTCGACCTCAGGATTAGGAGAATGGTATCAACCTGCTGAAAAGCTTCTCGATCAGAAGTTTGATTTATTGTGACATTTTGAACAGAATGAGGAGGGTCATCTCTTGTTTGGTCGACGGGAGCAGGAGAATTGACTTGAGACTCCTTGTTCTGACAGACTTCCAGGATGATCGGGTCGATCAATGGACTGTGGATCGAAACCCGGGAATGACCCGTAGAAGAATCCATAATTTCCTTCGCCTGAGAAGGAGTATCCACTTCTGATCTCGGAATTTCACTCGGAGAGGTCGACGCCTGGTCGGACTGAGGCACGGGTTTCCGAGGAGGAGCTCCTCCCTCGGAAGATGGCTGGTGTGAACTTTCAGTCCGGGTTTTCTTTTTTGGTGTTTCTCGTCGAGATGGGCCCCGTAAAGATCGTTTTGTAGCCCCAGAGAATAGGTTCGAACTCATGATTTAAAATCAGAAAATTTGGTGATTATTGAACTCTAGCTCCGATCAATAACGGAGAAATTTTATATTGTAAGTGGGGACGCGCAGTAAAACTTCAAAGATTTTACCTTTATATATAGTAAAGGAAATGACAGTTATGTCCCAGCAAAATTTCAAATATATGTCAGAGTAGATTATTAATTGCATACTACGATCGTCAAAACGACAAAGGATAACTCGACAGAGACAAATCTAACGCTGAAAATTATATATGGCAAATAAAGGATTTTTACTAATTTCATTTACAAATGTTACAAGTTCTACTGGATAGATTGACAAAAAAAAAATTACAAAGATTAAAGGAGAAAACGGATGAGATCCTAGTCTTAAACATGGCCTAAAGTGGGGAATTGACTTCTTCCGAGGACGACCCTTCATTATCTTCATCTTCTCTTTCGTCTGCTCGATCTCCATCAACACCCCCTGCTAACTCCAAGTCAGGTGAAGTTACAGGCAATGGAGTTCCAAAATCAGCCACTAAATGGGCTAAAGGATGATTGTTGTACTCGACGGAAGGCAAAGGTTCAGGAGGGTACTCTTGGAGCTTTCGATCTTTTCCGATCTCCGTAACCTTGCGGTATTCATCTCGCATATCAGGAATCAGCCCAGACTCAATCAATTGATCGACCCCCTTGTAAAACGAGCTCAACAGCAGACCTCCTATCTTCTGATGAATTATGGTCGTATGAACTGGAGAATCAAGAAACTCCCTGACAGCGGACTCGACGTCAAGGGATTGATGATCATCTATGGTCTTATCCAAGTTAGAATCATCTTCTTTGGCCGCAAGTTGGGATCGGAGTGAGAGAATCTCCGACTCCAGTTTACTAATCGAGGTGGCATGTGAAACACGTTGCTCATCCAATTCTTGATTCAGTTGGTCAACCTGCGCTTGATATCGACTAGCATCCATCATCGTGCTGATAATATGAGGGTTATCAGTCTCCAAGTTTGGATTGGCGGTAGGAGCAGGTTGAGTCTCAACAGATGTACGAGAATGGTCAACCTGAGGAAGTTGATCTTCAAGCTCTTTGATTCTGGCAGATAAAATGTTATTGGTTTCTTCAACAAACTTGCACTGTTCTCTATGCAATGTCGTATCATACATGGCAGTTACCAATGCATTACCAGTCTGCAGCAAGAACATATCATCTAAATAAGAAATGAAATAAAGGAGTTAAAATTTGTTGAAGAGCGAACATAATAATAATATAGTACCACTTCATGGGCATGAGCGGCTCTTGCGAGCTGATCAAGAGGTTTTTTCTCAAAACTCCGCTGCACGTCCTTGACAAAGGTCGAAGACAGAAGAAGTCGAATTGACTTATCGATGATGTTCTCCTTATCATCGGTCGTCAGTGAATCCTTTTCGGAATATCCAGCCGCCCGTTTTACCTGAAGATGGCTCTCGATCATGTCTACCAAAGAAGCCTTATGGCTCGTATCTCCAACATGAGTGAAGTATTCACCTTCTTTGTCATAAAATTGCTTCTTTCTTTTAGCATCAAGACCAGTAGGATTCCGTTCTGGCCAAGTCTTACAGCCCAGAATACCAAATTCTTCCCTAAGGAATTTGGGTGGAAAACCACGTCCTGGGCGAGAGCTCGACGAAGGTATTTCCATAGAAGTTTGATCAGTTGGGGGAGGAGCTACACGAATAGGGTCTACGCTCTCGAAAGATTCTTCTTCGATGTCTTCCAGATCTTGATGTTGTTCTCTCCTCCTTTTTCTGGATTGTCTTTGCTCTATTGGGACTTTTCCCGTTGACTTCTTCGAGTTAGAAAGGACAGTCTTTCCAACCACTGAATAACGGCATTTCTCGACCATGGAAGCTACAATATAAGTTCACCAAGATTAAAAGATGACAAATTGAATGATCATTCTTTAAGATAAAATGATAAAACCTTACTTAGGGAACGATCGTCCGTAGGGATAGGAAAATCCAGAGAGCTTAATCCAGCTTTCCGAAGGAAGATCTCTCCGACCAAGTAAGCTGACTGGTACTTATCCGATCTCATCTCCTCGATCATATCTGAAGAAAAATGGTCGTCGGGAGCCATTTCACCAATCACTTTCCGACCACCATACACCCATGATTGGTTATAACCCCGATCATAAGTGAATTCTTCTGCCTCTCCGTTCTCGAGTACCCGAAGGGTCGGAGCCTTAACAAAAAAGAAATTCGACTTCCATTCCATACTGTTACTTGAAATGGCGTTTTCAAGAACAGCAAATCCAGGTCTTTGACTAACATAATAGTAGCCTCTGTTGGAGGAGGTCGATATGGAGAGTCGGAAAAAGTGAAGAAAGTTGCGAAACGAGGGTTGCAGACCTCTCGCAACCATCAAAACTGAAAAAACCATTATAAAGGCTATGGCATTTGGTACAAGTTGGGTTAAAGAGACAAAGAAAGTCTCTAGAAGCTGACGAAGGATGGGAGAAAGGGGAAAACGTAATCCGTGCTCGAAATGAGAAGTATAAAAAGCTCGACAGTGGGGGGGAGGTGTATTCACTCTCTCCTCGGGGGAAGGAATAATTATTTCAAAATCCAAGGGGAAATAACGACCGTATTCCCTCTTCAGAGCAGGTAAATGCTCCTCCTTCAGTCGAGAAGGAAAAAACTCAATAGGGGCAGAGATTTGAGGTTGAGTAGTTTTGGATTTTTTAGATTCTCTGGCAATCATTTCCTCCTCAGGAACGATCTCAACCACCAGACTGTCAACTCATAATCTCTAACTTCCTCGGCCTGAACGCCGTCTCCCACTTCCTCATCAGAAGAAAGAGTTTCTGGGTTAACGATATTTGGCGGTGCTTGTTGTTCTTCATTCTGGGTAGAAGAATTGGGATTCTGCGAAGACGAGGCCATTATTTCCTAGAAATGGTATGTTCGATGAAGTGAATAAATCACAAGTTTATCGACTCAAACTGTTACTGCAAAGATCTAGATATTTGGGGTAAAACGTAAAAAGATCCCGCTTATTTCGACTATATATACGGATAGTGAAAAGACGGTTCAACCCTTCGCGTCTTTTCAGTTTCCCGCCAGTAAAATCATGAGAAGACTCTATAGATGTCTGACACACGTTACCAAGCTACGTGTCTTTACCTGAAAAGTTCAGACGAATATGCACTCTTTTTCCCTTGCTCGGTTTTTATCCCATAAAGGGTTTTTCCAAACTAGGTTTTTAACGAGGCATACTTCATGAACTATTGAAGGGTTGATGCTGCGACTTTATCTACTTCTACGAGCTCCAGCTACGATTACGCTCGAGAAGTGAGGGAGTACTGATGAGGGCTATTTTACACATATGATTGTGGAGTACTTTCCGAGCTAGTTCAGAATCATTCCGATCTGTGAAGCTGGGATAGGTATCCTCGAAGGCTACATGATCGGCTCGACCTGCCCTAATACATCTGGTCGACCTCCTGAAGAATTATTGGGCCATGATGTACTCCTAGGCCATGCAGGATTCCTAGGCCTAACAGGACTCCTAGTTACGTTAGGATTAGATAATCATTATAAATACTGAGTTTTACATTGTATCAAGGATCCAGATCTTAACCTATTAATAATAACACAACTGTTTCTCCTCTCGCATACTTATTTTTACGTGATTATATTATTTCATACTGTTATTGAATTGCACCATCCGAAGTACTTTAACCAAACCCCTAATATATAACGTTGTTCTTTTAACAATTTACCGAGTTTAACCCTAAAACGAAATCAGGCTAAATCAGAATCGAGTCGGGAAAAGTGAGATTCGTCGTTTTGAATTCCGAGCGGAGCAGCTTCGTGCTTGACCTGTGACAATTTATGAAAGAATCAGAATAAAGAATAAAGGAATTAGAAGACAAAAATATTTTTGACAAACAGAAAATTCTATTACCAACTCCAACTCCAAATGCTTAAAAATGGAATGAACAAGCTACAGCGAAGAGCGGTTCTTCAATTTATCGAGCTCCTTGGGCAAAATAGTACCCATTCCCAGATTCCAAGATACCCCATCAGGCTCGAAAGTTGCAGGAATGTATGCGTCAAGAGATACTTCTCCTGATCGATCCAAAGTAAACTCGGATATATCTTCAACTTGTGAGTTTAAAGGACGATCGTCTAATAGCGAAGGATCATCCGATGGATTTGCAGAGCTCGAGTTACTGGAGCCGGATCCTGCTTTGGTTATCTCTCGAGAAACGTGGGGAGGAGAAAGAACTTGAGTATTCTGAGAACTAGATTGTATTCCGGCAATGTTGGAGGTCGGAGGAGCAAAAAGAGATTCGGGAATATCTTCCATTACGGATCCTCCCACCTGCAAATCTGGCTCGACCTCAGGATTAGAAGGGATAGGGTTGACTTGCTGATCGGCTTCATGTTCGGGAATTTGAATTAAGGTGTTGTCCGAGACAGGAATTGAAGGATCAACTCCTGGTCGATCATCAGGAACAGGAGAGTTAGCTTGAGACTCCTCGTTCCGACAAGCTTCCAGGATAGTTGGATCGACCAGTGGGCTATGGATCAAAACTTTAGAAGGACCCATAGGAGATTCCGTGTTTTCCTTCGTTTGGGAAGGGGTGTTCACCTTAGACGTCGAAAGATCTTTCGGAGGGGTCGAGACTCGAGCAGAAGGGGGCACAGATTTTTGGGGAACACCCCTCCCCCTCGGAAGATGTTTGGTGTGAGCTCTCGATCCGAGCTTTCTTTTTTGGAGTCTCTCGTCTGGAAGGACCACGTAGAGATCGCTTGGTAGCACCGGAGAATAGGTTGGAACTCATGGCCGAAGAATAAAGGAAATCGTGTGAATATCGAGCTATTACTTCGATCTATTACAGAGAAATTTTATACTGCAAGTGGGGACGCGCGGTAAATCTTCAAAGAATTTACCTTTATATATAGTAAAGGAAATGACGGTTATGTCCTCTACGTAAGGCGCGAACAGTAAAATTTCAAAACTACTAAGAGAAGGTTAAGTTAATTACACGTTCCCGATCATGAAAACAACAGAGGAAAATTCGACGAAGACAATTCTACGATTAAATTTATATACATCAAAAAGGGTATACTACAAGCTTCATTTTACAAAGGGCTATATGTTCAACTAGAAAGAATAACAAAGACTTGTTGCAGAAAATTAATAAAACCCTGGTCGTAAATGTGGCCAAATTGGTGGGAGTAATTTCTTCAGAGAATGTCTCTTCATTGACATCAGCTTCTTCTTCTTCCTCTTGATCGTCGTCAACATCCTCTGCAGGCTCTAGGTCAGGGTCGGGCACAGGTAAGGGAATTCCGAACTCAGCCACTAGATGAGCCAAGGGATGATCGTTGTATTGAACGGAAGTCAAGGATTCTGGGGGATATTCTCGAAGCCTTCGGTCTTTGCCGATGTCCATAACTTTGCGATAATCAGCCCACCTATCAGGAATTAGCTCAGACTCGATCAATTGATCGACCCTCTTATAAAACGAGCTCAGCAATAGGTCCCTATTTTTTTATGGATTATAGTCGTGCTGACAGGAGAATTAAGAAACTCCCTAACAATAGGCTCGACATTGGGGGTCTGAACTCCATCCATGACCTTGTCTAGGTTGGCGTTATCGTCCTTAGCTGCAAGTTGGGATCGAAGCGAAAGAACCTCCGACTCTAGTTTTCTTATTGAAGCAGCATGAGAAATACGTTGCTCGTCCAATTCCCGATTTAGTTGGTCGACATGTGCCTGATACCGACTTGCATCCATCATACTGATAATATGAGGATTGTCGGTCTCCAAATTGGGATTATCATTGGAACCAGGCTGAGTTTCAATGGGTGCTCTGGAACTTTCGACCCTGGCAAGTTTATCCTCGAGCTCCCTGATCCTAGCCGTTAGGATATTGTTGGTCTCTTCCACAAACTTCCACTGATCCCTGTGTAATGCGGCATCGTATAAGGCAGTCACCAACGCATTCCCAGTATGCAAAATTATGTCATCTGATTGAGAATGAGTCAAAGAAATTTAAGTTACGTTGGAATAATATCGTTGCAAAGGATATATTACCACTTCATGAGCATGTGCGGCTCTTGCAAGCTGGTCGAGTGGCTCCCCCACAAAATTTCGCTGAACGTCCCTGGTGAAGGTCGAAGACAAAAGAATTCGAGTAGATTTATCAAGTATATTCTCTTTATCGCCAGTTATTAGAGAATCCTCTGCAGAATATCTGGCTGCTCACTTCCCCTGACATTGCTTTCGATCATGTCTACCAAGGAGGCCTTGTGGCTCGAATCTCCGATGTGAGTAAAAAACTCACATTGTTTGTCATAGAACTGTTTCCTTCTTTTCGCTGCTGGACCAGTGGGGTTACGCTCAGGCCAAGTTTTACAACCAAGAATACCATATTGATCCCTAATGAACTTGGGAGAGAAGCCATGTCCTGGACCAGTGCTCGACGAGGGTGTTTCCGCTGAAGGTTGGTCGGTCGTAGGAGGAGCAACGCGGATAGGATCAGCACTCTCAAAGGACTCTTCCTCGATGTCTTCCAGATCCTGATGCTGATCTCTTCTCCTTTTTCTGGACACTCTCTGCTCTATCGGCACCTTTCCCGGTGACTTCCTCGAGTTTGAAAGGACTGTCTTTCCAACCACCGAGTAACGACACTTTTCGACCATGGAGGCTACAACATAAAAATCACAACGTTAAAGGAACGATAGTTGAGAATCCCTTTTAAAGGTAGCATTAACTGAGATATTAAGAGTCTTACCCAGTGGACGATCATCTGTTGGAAGGGGGAAATCAAGGGAACTCAATTCGGCTTTTCGAAGAAAGATTTCTCCAACTAAGAAGGCCGACTGGTATTTATCCGATCTCATCTCCGTTATCAGGCTTGAAGGAAAATGATCATCCGGAGCCATTTCTCTGATCACCTTCCGACCACCATACACCTAGGATGGGTCGTAACCCCAGTCGAAAATAAACGGTTCAGTTTCTCCATTCTCGAGTACACGGTGGGTCGGAGGTTTGACAAAAAAGTAGTTTGATTTCCACTCCATGCTGTTACTTGAGATAGCATTTTCCAGAACAGCAAAGCCTGGTCATGGCTGACGTAGTAGTAGCCTCGATTGGAGGAAGTCGATATGGAAAGTCGAAAAAAATGAAGAAAATTACGAAAAGAGGGTTGCAGTCCCTTCGCAACCATCAAAACAGAAAAAGCCATAATGAAGGCAATGGCATTTGGTACAAGCTAGGTTAAAGAAACGAAGAAGGTCTCTAGAAATTGGAGGAGGGTCGGAGAAAGGGGCAAACGCAATCCATGATCAAAATGAGAAGTGTAGAAAGCTCGGCAGTTTTCTGGAGGTGTGTTAACCCTTTCCTCCGCAGAAGGAAGAATTATCTCAAAGTCCGAGGGGAAGTAACGACCATAATCCCTCCTCAAGGCTGGTAAATCCTTTTCTTTTAGTCGAGAAGGAAAGAACTCGATAGGGGCAGAGATTTGAGGTTGGGCAGTTTTCGGTTTTTTTGAGGTCTTGGTGGCCATTTCTTCTTCAGGAACTATTTCGACCATCAAACTATCAACCCCCTTCTCCTCGTAATCTCTAATTTCTTAGGCCTGAACGCCATCTCCTACTTCCTCGTTATCCAAAGAAAGGGTTTCAGGGTTAACAATGTTTTGAAGTACAGGTTCTTCTTCATTCTGACTAGGGGAGTTGGGGTTCTGTGATGATGAAGCCATTTTCTTTCTGAAGATAAGTATGTTCGACAAATTGAACAAGCTGCGAGAATATCGATTCAAACTTTTACTGCTGGGAGATCTAAATATTTGAGGTAAAAAGTAAAAAGATCCCCCTTAATTAGACTATATATACGGACGGTGAAAAGACGATTCAACCCTTCGCGACGTTTCAATTTCCCGCCAGTAAAATCATAGGAAAATCCTGTAGACGTTTGACACACGTTATTGAGCAACGTGTCATTACATGAAAGGGTTCAACGAATATGCACTCTTTTTCCCTTGCTCGGTTTTTATACCTTAAAAGGGTTTTTCCGAACTAGGTTTTTAATGAGGCATACTTCATGAACCACTGAAAGTTGACACTACGACTTTATCTACTTCTACGAGCTCCAGCTACGATTACGCTCGAGAAGTGAGGGAGTACTGATGAGGGCTATTTTACACTTATTATAGAAGGGTATTTTCCGGGCTAAATCAGAATCGATCCGACCTGTGAAGTCGGAATAAGTCTCCTCGAAGGTTCCATGATCGGCTCGATCTGCCTTTCTGCATCTGGTCGACCTGAAGATCGATCCCGAAGGTTTATTGGGCCATGCTGGACTCCTAGGTCACGCAGGACTCCTAATTATGTTAGGATACTACTTACGTTAGGATTAGAGATTCAGTATAAATAGCGAATACTTCATTGTATCAAGGATCCGATTTTTTTCCTATCAATAATAAGAATTCAATTGTTCTCCATCTACATTATTTGTCTACGTATTTAAGATAATTCATTGAAGTCTTGAATTGCACCTTCCTGAGCACTTTAACCAAACCCCTAAAATATATATTGTTATCATTGTTTTCACTGATATTATAACCCACACGAAACTAGGTTAAATCACCCTTAGTTAACCTAGTCTTGCAAGACTTCTTCTGGGCTATTAATTAAAAGGCCCATGTCTTGCAACTTAATTTAATTAACCCATTAATTAAATTAGCCCAATTAATCTAATTAATTAATATCTCTCAATTAATTAACACTTTAATTAAAATTTAATTAATTAGACTATCTAATTAATTATTCTTCCAATTGAATTAACACTTTAATTCATTTATTGATTTAACTCCCTTAAATCAAATATTTCCTTTTATGACTGTCACTGTCCAACTGTCTTGTGTGTGAGCCTCTAGGTTTACCATCAATTGGCAGCAGGCCCACGAACCCTTTGTGATTTAATTTACGAGCAATTAATTGCTCCGATCAGCTAAACCCTTTTAATTGACCACTCCAGAATTAATCTCCCTTATTAATTCAGGAGTACCCACACCTCATGGTCGATGTCTAGCCACAAGCCCATGAGGCCCAAATTCAGGTGAACTGATATTTGTGAACCTCACCTCTTATAACTGCCATGTACATACGGTCCTTCTATCGACTTAATTTCCCGATCGAGACCTAGGGCGTGTGAATTGATCGGCACCTCTAATTATCTCGATAACTATACTTTCTAATTCAGGATAATAATCCAGTGTGACTGCTAAATTTGGAAACCACTTTCCAAATTCGTCACCGACCGTGGCCACGGGTTTCTCGAATCTATTATCTAAGAATCGTATAGGAAATTCTCTCATCCATTACGATGAGTCGGTAGATTCCATATTGGTACTAACCACTCGCGTACACAACTATACGCACCCAACTAGGCACACTATGGTCAGGCTACATGACCTGCACCTAGATCAAAGTACGTATACCCATGCACCGAATTCGCCCTAGCACCTAAAGTCTAAGGACTAAATCGTACATTATTATAAGCCTTGAGAAACATCTCATCACCGATATGCGTCATGCGCTTCCACAATGGGTTTCTCTGTTCGGGTCGTTCGATGCGTTCGATCCCCTATCGATCCACCTACTCATATGCACTGACATCAAATGTCTTGTTCATGAAACTCTACAAATTCACTCCATGTGAATCATGCATATTCATACAAGTCTTGGCGATTCCTTCAATACCCCATCTCGTTCGGAATCTATGACTTGGAACGTGTTTTAAGATCACGACCTTAGAGACTGTTTCATGATTGCACTCAATACCGAAGTGAATCGTCCCATAGTCGAATGTGATCTAAGGATTTCATCCAATCGCTTAAATGTATTCGCCAGAGATGAAGTTGGCCATTGTTTATTCTATACAGTTATAAATAAACGCGCTTATTATTCATAAAATCAAAGATTGTTTATTACAGAATAGACCTATTACAAGCTAAAGTGAATTGACTTGCTGGGCACTATCCTATCAACATCAGGCCAACTATAAGGGTCTCTGAAAAATGATGGTGACCACTTTCCAAGATATGGCATTGGATTGGTTCGGAAAACAGCCTCCGAATTCCATATTTAGCTTTAGAGAACTCCGCAATAAGTTGGAACAACAGTTTGCCAGCTAGAAGAGGCAAAAACTTTCGATGAGCTATTTAAGAACAATTCTCCAACACGAAGGGGAGTCCTTAAGGAACCGGTTGGGAAGATTCAATGTGGAGTTTCTGAAGATCGATTCCCCCAACATAGATTATATTATCTCGATCATGTTCGACCTCACGAAGAACAGACAATTTGGTAATGCTTTAAGTTAGAAACAGCCGCGAACTTTTGCGGAGATTATGACGTTAGCCTCCAAATATATGACACATGAGGAGATGAATTTGTTTAAGGAGCAGAACAAGGCAAAAGGCTCAACCTCGGGATCGAAAAAACCCGACAAAGCTCCAATCCTGAGGATTTCCGACTATGATCATTCTTTCAAAAAGGGAAATGTCTTTCAAAGATTGGATTATGCAGGTCCAGATTCTAACAAAAAATCCAATGTCTACGTTAGACCTTGTTCCCCGAATCGAAATTTGAGAGAGAGAATTATTTATGTGAACTTCACAAAATTAAATGCTCTAAGGGAGGAAATATTAGCCGTCCTGGAGAACAATAACTGGATTCCCCCGGCAGAGAGGATCACACAAGCTAGACCAGGAGCCAAAAACTACAATTTATATTGTAGGTATCATCGGGCTCATGGTCATCGGACGGAAGATTGAATCACTTGAAACAGGAAATTGAGAGATTAATACAAGAAGGGAGGTTAAACGAATTCGTCGAAAGGTCAGATCTAAAACAACAACAATCTCGTAGTCCTCAGAGAAGAAACGACCGAGAAAGTCCCTCAAGACGTTCACCCAACAACAGTATACCCAATCGGTGATTTGGACAGTGATTACATTAACAGTACAATACATGTAACTTCTGGAGGACCTGCAGGAGGAGATAGCCGAAATGCTAGAAAAAAACTTCTAGATTGATGTAAAAGGGAATCATAGCTCCCAGGGAAGTATTGACTTTGGATAGTAGAGCCATAGATAAGCAGGTCATTAGTTTCGATGAAAGTGAGGTTCCAAGAAACCTAAACTGGGATCTCAATGAAGATAACACTGATTTCCCTATAGTAATCTCACTTAAAATAGCCAGATTCAATATTAAGAGAATATTGATCGACAACGGTAGTTCGACCAACATAATAGCTTTCGAGGCCCTGAATAAGATGAACTTAGGAAAATTGTCCTTAGAGAAAGTGGCTACTCCATTAATTGGGTTTGGAGGATCAAAGATCGTTCCGGCAGGGACGATCAACCTGAGCGTCACACCCGGAAAAAAACTGCAGCGGATCGTGAAAATGATCAAATTTTTAGTCGCCGAAGCACCATTCGCTTATAACGCCATCCTGGGACGACCTACACTAACTCAGTTTCGAGCTGTCGTTTCAACTTACCATCATAAAACGAAGTTCCCAACAACATATGGAATTGGTGAAATAATCAACGATCACTGTATGGCCTGGGACTGCTATAACACCGCGCATTCCCTAAGACAGAAAGTGGATTCCACCTTGTAAAAGGAAGTCCGTTGGGTCATCCATTGAGAGGTCAATTGTAAAATCCCAAAAATTCAGTTATGAATTTCTTTACTATAATTTTTAATTTATTTGAAATTGATACTTTTATATGTGGGTTTAAAATTGAAACTCAAATTCTTATCTATGTTGTTTAAACTCAACGAGTGAGAGAATTTCAAAAGAGTTTTAATATAATAAATTATTAGCTACTTGAATTATTATTGGTTTACAGATTTTGTATTATGAAGGATTCACTCTTGTGTTATTTTGAGGATTTAAATGCAAGAATAAAATAAAAAAGGGAATTGATGTATTGTCCCAAGACTTTGAGAACTAAAATGTACTACCCACTTCTTGAGGGTGTTAAAGGCAAAATATCCATTAAATATGAAAAAAAATCTGTCAATTCCTCTCATTTTTCATTTCGTCTCCTCCATTGACACGCACAAAAAGGTATTTTTGCACACACAAAATCTCTACTCTTCAAAAGTTCATATCTTCTTCATTTCTTAACCAAATCGGGTAAATGAGCAGTCAAAATTGATCTACTCGACGAGAGGAACACAATGGTGGTGGTAATTGAAGGAATAGAAGATGTTTTCCAGCGAAAATAGGAAGTGGAATTGGCGGTATTAAGTGGGTTTCTTTGCATGCTCCTTTTCCGGTCATGTCTTCGACAATTGGGCTTTACCACGGTGTTGTAGGCGAAGAGGAGAGCTTATTGATGGTGGTTGAAAATTTTTCCGGCAACGGTCAAAAGTGGTCAACTCTGGTCACCGGTGTGATCAACGGTGGCTAGTCCGACAACGGCATAATTTGGGCGTGGGTTCTTTATTTCCGGTTTCTGATTTTCGATTTGAGATCATCTAAGTGAAGGCCACGAACGATAATCACTTTAATCCGTAATAGGTGAGAGCCTTATCTTGTTTGTAATTATGTGTTTATTTATTGTATGTGCATGTTGCGATGTGTATGCTTGAATATTATAGTAGAACACTTAGAATTTTGCGTTTGCGATGTTCGCAATAATTGATCGCACTTTATGGATTGAAATTGGTTACATATAGTTTTCAACGTTAGCACAATTTGTTATAATAAACCGTGCATGATTGATTGCATAAATATATATATTTTTATAGTGCTTGTACTATTTGTTTACTTGATATATATATATGTATATTGTCAGTTTGCTAAATGTTGTCGGGGGTGTAGTACTTTATCTCACTCTACATGTTTACTTTTATGTTTATACTTGTATGTTTGGGTGTGAAAATGATGTTCGTGTGATGGTGGTCGGTTTGGGTAAAACTTGATCTACCGCTATCTTGATCTTATAAGGGGATAATGTTATTGGTATATAAGATCTTTCGTGGCAGCGACCGGTCAATGTATTTCGTGGTTCGTGAGTTATAAAATTCGTGTAGTGCAGCATCAACAAACCCAAATTTTGGGTTCCGTATCCTTTCTATGTGATTATAAATCTTTGAAGCGTTAATTCATGAGAATATTATGTGATTTATGAATGAGTACCAAATGTGCACTACTGAAAATACTATAATACATGATTAGAATCTGAATATATGTTCTGAGTATTGTTATTTATTTTATGTCACATACGTACAATATATTATATAATTTTCAGTTGCACTCACTACATTCATCAACTTATGCTTGTTTTTTTGCTATTTTTATACAATTCAGGCATCGTGATCAATTGGGAGTAAGTTTGGTCTGGACATGTATTATATGTTTGTATGTTACATTGTTTGTTTCTTTTTGTATATTGAAATTCTTGCGATTTCGTCATATGTGTTGAGTAATTGGTCGGCATCTGAATCCCACTAGCCCCATGTAGTTACGAGTTCTGTGTACTGATCTGTCTGATTATCTGTTTCATTCGTGAATATTTTCTGACAACTGTTAGAGAATTTTAACTGATACGCATCATTTTGGCATGTTTGCTTCACTCATCACGTGCACGTGCGCACCGACCTCACTAAGTTGGACGATCAACTAACGCGCTCTGTGTTTCAATATTTTCAGCTACGGTTGTTGGGGTTTGATAGTTCTGGTTGCGGTTAGGTCGTCCTGATTGCGGTCCCACCCTAGTTTCAAAAAACATATGTATTTAAATGTTTGAAATATGTCATTTTTCGTTTCGTCAAATCTTTTGTACATTTGAAGTGTTTTATAATAATTCGACTAAAAGTGGTCAATTTTATAATTAAAATTGATGGGTTTCTGCTGAAGTTGATTTTGAGTTTTATAAAAATTTAAGTATTTCAAATCATCCTTTTTATATCAATTGTTCTTGACTGGATTATTTCAGTTGGACCTCAATCATTTTAATAAACTATTGGCTTTTATCTCTCTTAAGTCTTATTTTAATCAAGTATTTGGTCATGATTCAAATCAATCACTTCATTTTTGAACTTCTGTCATTGAAATTGATTGTATAAATGTTGTCAAAAATTAGCATCTTAAACATTTTCATAAATTACTGTTTGATCGAGTGATATCTAACGGCCCGCGGAGTCGGGTCATTGCAGATGGTATCAGTGCATTAGCTCAAGGCCAGGACAGGATCCTCATAATTTTTTTTAAACTAAGGGACTAGTTAGGTGGGACATACCGTCAAGAGTTTCGGGTGTGTCAACCCATGTCGGGTAGTTCATATTAGGTCAAGACCGCATTCTAAACATACGTGTCCTCGTGGTAGGGGCTATGCTTGATTTTTCTGTGTCGTCTTGATTTGATGTCTATTGTCGGTAACTAGAATACCTTCAATGTTATTTGAATTTTATTATCTGAATTACCGTCTGATTGTGACTGTTTCTGAGTTCGCCCTATAATGTTGTGCATTATGTGCATATTGGGTTCCTTAAATCAATTGAGTAGTACACCCCTTGGAGTTTAAACCAAAATAGTTACTATAACTATAGTGTTAATCGGAATGGATGTGATTTGGAGATGCCTTGTTTTTTGATATTGCTTTTCCATGACCAATTTATCCTCATATGTTTTTCGAGCTTTGGTTTTTGAGCTTTACTTATTCGAGTTCTTTCCTTGAACTCTAACTATGAATTTTTTTGGGTGACATCGTGAACAATATTCTCGTCAATTCATGGATGGTCTTTCGTCATAAAATGCTTTCAAGTTTCTTATAAGTTCAGTTCTTCAATTATTGAAAACTCTCATATTGTAAGCTTTGAATGACACCATTCGTCATTAATTCTGAAACCTTTATGATTCTAATATCGATTAAATTGAATTGTTAAAACTTATTTCATATATCTCTTTGGTATGTTTACCAAATTTCACTAATCTTTTACTTAACCACACTTTCACAATGTTAATCGATATATCTCATCCATAACGATTTTGTAAATTAAACTTTCTTAAACTTATTTCAGTATGATAAGAATACCATTCATTTCTCTTGTCATTATTTTTAGACTTTTCAGTCAAACTCAAATCTTGTTGGGTTCAACGTCTAACAACTTATTACTTTAAGGAATGTGGGATAGAAGTAGAACTGATAGCTTACCTTGACCTGGTAGTGTAAAAACGTTGAGAGGAAGCGGTTAGGTAAGTATGTCTCTATAGAAAATAAGTGGTACCATAGTTTTGCCGGTTGAAGGACCTTACGCAAGTCAGGGGCATAAAGATCAAAACTAACTATTTTACGGCCAAAATATATGATTAAAAAAAACTACAATACTGAAGTGACACAATATATGAGACTGCTAACGACGAAAGAAGATAGGGCGTGCAGTAAGTGTGAAGATTTTTCATTCCCCATCGAGTATTGGGTTTTGGGGAAGAATTCCCAAGCGTTACAACAAGCAATGTTGCAGAGACCTGGTACGATGCCCCACATTTCTCACCATGACCAAGGCCTACCAGAGAATTCATGATTGACTATCTAGCAGAATTCAGAACCATTTTTTTTCGTCTTGTCGTTCAATGAAGATACGAAAAGGACTCCAAGAATCGAAGTTGTTTTAGCAAACCAAGACCATCGTTACATCGAGAAAGAAGGATGAGGATGTTGCGACTATATCAATTAGACTTTAAAGTTTTGTAGGCGTTCACTGGAGAATTCATCTTATCCCCTCGAGTTTTTAGACCCGATGCCTTAAGGTAATTGACCATCTTTCATCTAAAACTCATTTCCATTGACTTCTTTTGATCAGTCATTTGTATTGACTTCATTAATGAGTTACTTATCCTTGAACTCTAGTAGTGCCCTTTGTTCGTTTACGAGAGAGAATATTTTCGCTAATGTTTTCTTTTCCATCGGTTTTGTAGGTAATAGTGAGGTTGTTCCTCTCCTTTTTGGTTTTGAGTTGACCATAATTTTCTTGAATCTTTCATGAATTTTATCCTTGAACTTGTTTACCTTGATCTCGTACTCTCAATCATTGTTTCTCGTGAATTCTTGCATCAGACTTTTCATCATGAATTGATTACCAATCACATTGAGACTCTTAATTTGACTGTTCCGAAATTTTATCGTAAATTTCCATTCAGCTCGTAGTTGCCTTATCGAAGGTTAAGATTTGATAGTTAAATTTCATTCTCGTTAGGAGTTTACACTAAGGTAAATTCACAAGTAATTTCTTCATGAATCGTACAGCTTACATTGACCTAATTTAATGGCTACGGATATTCCTTGTTTCTATTTCCATGAATCTATTTATTGAACTATGAAATATGATTTCATATTATTCATGTTTGTTGAATTTAACTATGTGATCTTTGAAGTATCTTGAAATGATCGAATAATCGTCAGTTCCCTTTTAAATTCAGATTTTCATTATGTTCATTCAGGACTTGTTCCATTGTTTATCTTATGCATCCTTGTCAGTCTCATGAATAAGATCGATTCGTTTTCAACTTTCTTTTGAATTTCAGACTTTCATCATGATCCTTTAGAACTTGTTCCACTGATATTTTATTCATCCTTGTTAGCCTCATTAATCAGGTCGATTAGTTCTCGACTCTCTTTTGAACTTCATGCTTGTTTCTAATCCGTTCTAAACTTGTTTATATTATTATCTTGCTTAATCGATTCATTGTCCTTTATCGATGAATCTTATTTAATTTCTTTGTTAATTACATTGACCTTTTGACTCGGTACCCTTTAATTATCATCATTATCGTTGTCCTGCTCCTTCTGCAATCTTCATTCTATTAGATTCTTGTCACCATTATTGAGCCTTTCCTTGTTATTTCCATCGTGATTTTTTAATCAAGCACTCTTTGGAATCATGGTCGAGACTCTTCTTTGGACTGTCATTTTTATTTCTTGCTGAGAACCCCAAGTCAGATGCCTTTCACTATCTTTTGAGTTTCATTGGCTAAACTGAAATTATGTGTTATGATGTAAAAAGCTTTCCTCTTAGGAAGAATCTAACTGCGGCATGAGTTGGATTTTCCGTCGAGCCTCGATTTATCGAGTCTCGATTTATCGAATCTCGATTTATCGAGTGAAATTTCCACGAATAGTATCTGAAGTGCCATATGGATTGCTCTCATGCTCGCGACTACATAGCATCAAACCTCCAGAAACATCTAAAGTTAGATGAAATAATTGTTCGCATACTCGTCTGAATCAAGAAACCAGTGGATTTCACCGTTAAAAGCCTCACGATGCAGTCAAAGTATACAAGAAACGACTTGGGAAATACAAAAAAAAAAGATACGACAAAATCACTCGAACTTCTCGAACCTCAAGTGTGAATTTGGGGACCAAATTCTTTTAAGGGGGGAAGAATGTAAAATCCCAAAAATTCAGTTATGAATTTCTTTACTATAATTTTTAATTTATTTGAAATTGATACTTTTATATGTGGGTTTAATAATTGAAACTCAAATTCTTATCTATGTTGTTTAAACTCAACGAGTGAGAGAATTTTAAAAGAGTTTCAATATAATAAAGTATTAGCTACTTGAATTATTATTGGTTTACAGATTTTGTATTATGAAGGTGATGAGGGCTATTTTGCACATAAAACCAGCTAGGAATATCCGAGGAGATTCAAGATCGATCCGACCTGTTTAAAGCTAAGGGATCGGCTCGACCAGCCCAATGCATATCTGATCGACCTACTCTGTTCGACCTACTATCCGTTTTAGGGGACTTAATGGGCCGTGCAATACTCCTAGGCCATGCAGGTTTCCTAGGCAATATAGGACTCCTAGTTCAATTAGGACGGAAGGGACATTATAAATAGCAAATCTTACATTGTATTAAGGATCCAGAATTTTACCTAACGAAATATACTACAGTTATTCGCCGTTCATATTATTGTTATTTTACGCCATTATATTATTTCGCTTGTTCTTGAATTGCACCATCCTGAGTACTTTAACCAAACCTCTAATATATAAATTTGTTCTTTTTATAATTTACTGGGTTTAACCTTAAGATGAAATTAGGTTAAATCAGTTGGCGCCCACCGTGGGGCAAGGTTAATTACTCGATCGGAATATGGCCAATCCAAGGAGAAGCGCACGTAACGCGGGAAGAAGCACGAATTCTCGACCCTCTCGTGCTATGGATAGCTTGCCTGAAGGTTCCCAAAGGATCAGCGCTAACAATACACAACCTCCGGGAAACCAACAGAATCTAGACCCTTTGGAGGAACAAGTTGCACCAAACGAAAACATCAATCGAAACGACGGAGCACGACAAACTCCTACCACAAGTAGGATTCCTAACCCACCTGTCCAATCCGTCCCTGCCGCACCGCTTTCCGCTGACCAGGAAAAAATACTACAAATTGCTCAAATTTTAAGTTCGTTTTTTCCTCAAAATCTACAAACTCATGCAGTTGCGGAGCCGGTAAGGGCAGCTGTTGGTCCTTCTAGAGCGGTTAACAATACCAAGGAACCTCGGGAGAATAATGACCACCAGTCAACTCAAGCTGAAAGTCCGGACGCGGATCAACGATCTCAAGTATCCCTGCCAAACGTAGCAGGAAGAAACCTTGGTCGAAAAATTAATCAGGCAAGAGCTAATGCTCGATCTGAACCTCGCTTATCCAAGGACCGCACTGTTATACCGATCGACGATGCGGACGAACCCCCAGTTATCAATCGACAAGCGACCAAGAGGATCTCTGAAAGAGACATAGAAAGGATGGTCGAGGAGCGAGTCGAGCAGAGGCTTCTGACTCTGCAGCAACCTTGGCCTCGTTCCCGTGAAATACAGGATAGTATAGCTGCGTGTTCCCCTTTCTGTTTAGAAATCAGGGAAGCACATGCTTCTGGATCTTTGCCCGCCCGGCTCCCCAGATACGACGGAACCACTGACCCAACTGACTACATCTTTAGTTTCACTAATATAATGAGCCTGTATGCTCATTCAGCTGAATATACGGCCAAATTGATGATCACAACGTTTGAGGGGTTAGCATTGGATTGGTTCGGAAAACAACCGCCTAACTCCATCTTCAGCTTTAGAGAATTGTGCAACAAGTTAGAACAACAATTTGCCAGCCAGAAAAAACAAAAACTCCCCATGAGCTATCTAGGAACTATAACCCAGCTAGAAGGGGAGTCGTTAAGAACTTGGTTAGCAAGGTTTAATGTGGAACTTTTGAAGATTGACTCTCCGAACATTGATTACATCATATCAATTCTATTTGATCTGACTAAGAATAGGCAATTTGGCAACGCCTTGAGTCGAAAGCAACCTAGAACCTTTGCTGAAATCATGACGTTGGCCTCCAAATATATGACACAAGAAGAGATGAACTCTTTTAAGGACAAAAACAAGAATAAAGCATCGACTTCAGGATCAAGGAAACCTGAAAAACCCCCAATGAATAGAGTAACGGAATATGATCGATTTCCCCGAAGAGGGAACGTGTTTCAAAGGTTAGAACACAGTGGGAGTAACCTTGAGAAAAGACCCAATGTCTACCTCAGGCCTCGATCTCCAGAAAGGAATATAAGAGATCGAATTAGTTATGTGGAGTTTACAAAACTAAATACCCCTAGAGAAGACATCCTGGTGATACTGGAAAGGAATAATCTAATTCCCCCAGCAAAAAGAATCACACAAGCTAAACCTGGGGCAAAGAACTACGATTTATACTGTAGGTACCATCGTGCTCACGGTCATAGAACCGAAGATTGTTATCATCTGAAACAAGAAATCGAAAAATTGATTCAACAAGGCAAATTAAATGAATTTGTTGATAGAGCAGATCGAAGAAGACAAAGGACAAGAAGTCCTAGAAGGAGAGAGGAAAATAGAAGTCCTCGTGAAAGATCTCCCAGTAACCGTCCACCCCGACGAAACGATAGCAATGACGATCGGATCAACGGAACTATACATGTAATCTCTGGTGGACCTGCAGGGGGAGACAGTCGGAATGCGAGGCGACGAACCGCACGATCTCTAGAGAAAGGAATAATAGCTCCCAGAGAAATATGGGCACTTGAGAGTAAGAGCTCTAACCAGCAAGTGATCAAGTTCGACGAGAGCGAAGTTCCCAGAAATTTGAATTGGGACAACAACGAAGACCACCCCGATTTCCCTATGGTGATCTCGTTTAAAATATCCGATTTCAATGTTAAGAGAATTCTGATCGATAACGGAAGCTCGGCTAACATAATAGCCATTGATGTGCTCAATCAAATGAACCTCGGGAAATTGACCCTACAAAGAGTAGCTACGCCCCTAGTAGGATTTGGAGGGTCAGAAATAGTTCCAGCTGGAACCATTAACTTGAGTATAACTCTTGGAAATAAACCTCATCGAGTGACCAAGATGATTAAGTTTTTAGTGGTTGAAACGCCATTCGCTTATAACGCCATTCTGGGAAGACCAGCACTAAACCAATTTCGAGCAGTAGTGTCGACCTATCACCAGAAGATCAAATTTCCAACAATCTCTGGGGTTGGTGAAATAGTTAACGACCATTGCATGGCTTGGGATTGTTACAACACGTCACTATCCTTAAAAAGAAATGTCGATCCTCTAACCCCATCGAAAAGAAAAACGGTGGGATCTTCGACGGAAAGAACTCAAGAACCTGAATTACCAAGCACGGATCCGATCAGCAAAAAGGGAAAAGAACCGATAGATTTGACTCTGCGTGCACCTGAGCACAAAGAAGTCAACCTTGTCGAAGATGACCCAACCAAGATCACCAGGATCGGAACTGAATTATCTCCACAGGGAGAAATCATGTTGATCAACTTCTTAAGAAAAAATGTGGATATTTTCGCTTGGAGCTCGGAAGATATAGTCGGAATCGACCCAAGAATCATAACTCACTCCTTGAAGATAGATCCGAGCGCAAAACCGGTCCGGCAAAAGAAAAGAAATCATGGCCCAGTGAAGGATAAAATAATAAAGGCTGAGGTCGAGAGACTTTTACTATCTAAACAAATTAAAGAAATACACTTTACCGAGTGGTTGTGTAATGTCGTACTTGTCTCAAAGGGAGACAAGAAGGATAACAAGTGGAGGATGTGCAACGATTTTACGGACTTGAATAAACTGTGTCCAAGAGATCCTTATCCTCTCCCAAGGATCGACCTGTTGGTTGACTCAACAGCGGGTTTTGCAATCTTCAGTATGATGGATGCATTCCAAGGCTTCGATCAGATTTTCATGGATGAAAAAGATCAAGAAAAAACTGCATTCATTACCGAACAAGGCGTGTATTGTTTCATAGTAATGCCGTTCGGATTAAGAAATGCTGGAGCAACCTATCAACGATTGGTTAACCTAATGTTTAAAGAGCTAATAGGAGAAATAATGGAGGTATATGTCGACGACATGCTAGTAAAAAGCATGAGCGAAGAAGATCATATAAAGCACCTTGACCGTTGCTTCAAGATCTTGAGGAAATATGGAATGAAGCTCAACCCCTTAAAATGTACATTTGGGGTAAGGTCGGGAAAATTCTTAGGATACCTGGTCCATGAGAGAGGCATCGAAGCAAATCCAGAGAAGATACGGGCAATCACTGAAATGAAGCCCCCCAGAAATATTACTCAGGTACAAAGCCTAGTAGGGAAGATCGTTGCTCTCAATAGATTCATATCAAGGTCCGCAGACAAAAGTTTACCATTTTTTCAAACTTTACGAAAAGCTAAGACCTTTGAATGGACTGAAGAGTGTGATCATGCTTTCGAACAACTGAAAAACTATATAACGTCACCACCTATGCTCGCCAAACCTACGGAAGGACAACCTCTATATATATACATCGCTATTTCCGAGGCGGCCGTGAGCTCGGTTATGGTAAAAATAGAGGGCTCGGAACACAAGCCCGTCTATTATTTGAGTAAGTTATTGCAGGGAGCTGAGAAAAATTATCTAACAATTGAAAAATTTGCTCTGGCTTTGGTGACGTCAGCACGAAGGTTGCGGCCTTACTTTCAAACATACAAGATCATCGTACTCACCAATCAGCCTCTGAGGCAAGTGTTATCCAAACCAGAAGCCTCAGGAAGATTGATCAAATGGGCTGTAGAATTGGGACAATACGAGATCGAATATCGACCACGAACTGCAATCAAGGCTCAGATACTGGCAGACTTCCTCCTTGAAACTCCGGGCCTATCGGAGACAAGCTCCAATGTGACATCGCCAAGCGATAGCAGTATTATGATCGTCACTGACCTGCCATGGCTTATGCACGTCGATGGTGCTTCAAGCAGAGAAGGTGGAGGCGCAGGGATCAATTTCCAAGGACCGAACGGCGAGGACATGAATTATGCCATCACTTTGGACTTCGTGGTAACCAATAACGAAGCCGAATACGAAGCTCTAATTGCGGGTTTGGAAATGGCTATACAAGCCAATATAAAGGTTTTGAATGTTTTGACAGATTCCGAGCTAATTCAGAGACAAATTAGCGGGATGTACGAAGCAAAAGAATTCAATATGATAAAATACTTGGATAAAGTAAAAAAGTTGACCGGGAAATTTGATAAGTTTGATATTCAAAATATTCCACGTGAAGAAAATCGTTGGGCCGATCAACTATCCAGGTTTACAGGAACAAGGGATGGTAAATCTAAAAGGGTGATCACCTGGCTAATCTCCAAAACTCCTTCCATCGACCTCGATATTGTCCCAGCTAATGAAGTAATGGATATCGACTTGGCGGCGGACAGTTGGATGACTCCGTTAATCACCTATCTGAACGACGGATCTCTCCCTAGCCGTAAGAATGAAGCTAGAAGGATAAGATATCGAGCACCAAGGTATGCAATGTTGGAAGGAAAACTCTATCGACGATCTGTCTCTGGAATTCTGCTGAAATGCATTCCTGAGCACCAGTACGAGAGTATCCTTAAAAGTATACATGAAGGAGAAGCTGGGAATCACAGCGGCGCTCGAGCACTCGCGTTCAAATGTTTAAGAACTGGATACTACTGGCCGACGATGTATGCAGATGCACAAGATTATGTAAAACATTGTCATTATTGCCAAGTACATTCGAATATAATACATCAACCTGCTGAAACAATGCACTCAATTCCGATCTGCTGGCCTTTTGACCAATGGGGGATTGATATAGTGGGACCTTTTCCACCGGCCAGGTCAAAAAAGAGTTATGTCTTAGTAGCAGTCGAATACTTCAGTAAATGGATCGAATGCATTGCCCTAGCTCGGTTTACACAGTTTCAAGTAATAAATTTTCTCTGGAAAAATATAGTCTGTCGTTTTGGAATTCCGAGGATTTTAATTTCCGACAATGGAACCCAATTTGCGGGGAAACAAGTTCAAGAGTGGTGCTCGAAGTTAGGGATACAACAAAACTTTACATCTGTTGGACATCCTCGAGCAAACGGGCAGACTGAGGTAGCAAATCGAGAAATTATAAAATCCCTCGAAAAAAGACTTGACGACGCTAAAGGAAAATGGTTGGACGAACTTCCTGGTGTCGTTTGGGCTAACAGAACTACAGTCAAAGCATCTACTGGTGAAACACCTTTCAGCTTGGTATATGGTTCGGAAGCGGTCATCCCAGTCGAAGCACTTGTTCCCAGTCCGAGAATTGAGTTGTACGATGAAGATACAAATAATCAACTCAGAAAGGACGACATCGACCTAAGCGAGACCTTGAGAGAAAAAGCCAGTCTTCGGCTAGAAGCAGCAAAATCTAGCATGGAAAAGGCCTATAATCAAAGGGTGAGAATACGGTCATTCAAAGAAGGTGACTTGGTGCTTAAAAAAGTTGAAGTATCCAAACATGTGGGAAAATTACAGCAGAATTGGGAAGGCCCTTATGTGGTAATTGCGGTCGGAAAGAAGGGATCATACAAGATAGCTCATATGGATGGAACTCCGCTCCCGCGGACGTGGAATGCTGTAAATCTCAGAAGATATTATGGTCGATAGAGTTCAAAGATAAGAAGATTCAGAAATTTGACAGGATTTCCAAAGAAATTAGTTTTCTTTTTAGTATGTTTTGTTATTTTCTTTTTACCATTAATTTGTCTTCAACTATAATAAAAGCTTTTGCTTACTTCTCCATCGGACGCGCTCAGAAAACGATTTTTTAAATGAATGATCTACAAAGGTTAAAACCACATTTGGTAAACAACCTAAGTATAATAATCTTTGAGTAACACCGATTGGGTCGGTATAAACTCATCGATCTCCTACATGAACGATCTACAAAGGTTAAAACCACAATTGGTAAACAACCTAAGTATAATAATCTTTGAGTAACACCGATTGGGTCGGTATAAACTCATCGATCTCCTACATGAACGATCTACAAAGGTTAAAACCACAATTGGTAAACAACCTAAGTATAATAATCTTTGAGTAACACCGATTGGGTCGGTATAAACTCATCGATCTCCTACATGAAAGATCTACAAAGGTTAAAACCACAATTGGTAAACAACCTAAGTATAATAATCTTTGAGTAACACCGATTGGGTCGGTATAAACTCATCGATCTCCTACATGAACGATCTACAAAGCTTAAAACCACATTTGGTAAACAACCTAAGTATAATAATCTTTGAGTAACACCGATTGGGTCGGTATAAACTCATCGATCTCCTACATGAACGATCTACAAAGGTTAAAACCACAATTTGTAAACAACCTAAGTATAATAATCTTTGAGTAACACCGATTGGGTCGGTATAAACTCATCGATCTCCTACATGAAAGATCTACAAAGGTTAAAACCACAATTGGTAAACAACCTAAGTATAATAATCTTTGAGTAACACCGATTGGGTCGGTATAAACTCATCGATCTCCTACATGAACGATCTACAAAGGTTAAAACCACATTTGGTAAACAACCTAAGTATAATAATTTTTGAGTAACACCGATTGGGTCGGTATAAACTCATCGCTCTCCTACAGGAACGATCTACAAAAGTTAAAATACAACAAATGGTATAAAACCTAAATATAACTACAGATTTACGCAAATAAACGAACTAATATTAATATATATAATTTTATTATCACTGATGAAATATACATCATAAACTACCCTAGCTACATAAAACAACAAATTCCATTATGCGATAAAGTAAGGAGGTAACAAAAGGACTTCAGCTCGATTATTCTCTGTATTTCTCTCAGAATTCTTGCCACCAGCTAGAACCGATCGAACCCAGTCAAGCTCGCAGCCACAAAGCTTTGGAATCAGAGAGAGCTTTGAGATATCATAATGTTACAACGGTCGATGGTAGTCAGCATTTTTCGGACGTACGTTCTCGTTTTAATGAACTAACCAGCTTTCCACCGACCGCGTAACTAATAGATCGGAACCCCACAACACCGACCCTTACCCATCTTCATAGGATGGTCGGATGAGGGTAGGCATTCCAATCCATTCCCCTTATTAGGGGTCGGAGATTTCATGGTTTTTGAGAAATCTCCATTTTCCGATTCCGCCCATACCAAGTCGACGTGGTGAATGATTTGTTTGACTCTCGAATTAGGTGGACGACCGCCATTTTGGACAAAGAAGAAGTACATCATTTAAGGATTTTTACTTATGATGATAACTAAAGGAAGGAAGATTCCTTTTATAGACAGGTTAAGTTGAAATCCTACGGTGAGATTCGCATCCAATCAACGGCTAGAACAACACATCGGGAATAACGTTACAAAATCATAAACGCAAGCCGTAAATAAAGGAATGGAAATAAATGCGTTTTTGACTCGATCGAAATAGAGGTATTATATTAGATCGATGAAGACAATACAACGACTATCATAGCAGAGCTAGTATTACATATTCAATATTCATTGATCAGCTACGCTAAACAATTACACCTACAAAATAACAAAAGAAAGAATTTGGTTTCAGAACGCTTCAAATTTTCCTCGGAACGATCATCTTTTCTCCTACTTTGAGAACAGTGACGAGAACCTAATGTTCAGGCTTATTCTACTGATCGGTGGGTACCAGTGGGCGACCTAAGCCGCACGCTATCATGATGCCACCACCTTGAAGAAGTTGATGCTTCTTCTTTATCGATTAAAATAGAGATCAGAAGGGTCTCATGCTCGACGTCACCAACCATTTAGAAACAAGTTGATTTCGATAAAGCATAGAATCCTGCTTTCCTCCATTATCGACCTCTATCATACGGCGTTGTATATGGTCAACCAATCCCCGGTTGTGAGGTTTGCCCGACCCTCACCATTTAAGCTAGAGATCTCATTTTTCCAATTCCTCCCATACCAAGTCATGACCTCCTCGGTAGGTAAATCGACAAATTTGGTGGCCGACAATACTTATAACAATGCATATTCATATTGAAGGACTTCATCTTCTGTGAGATGGAGAGGGATGGAGTGAATCTATTTATAGGCGGAGGATAAAGGATCCAATGGTGTAAATTGAGGTCCTATCAACGGCCCAGATTAAAAACGTTGTAAGAATGGTTCGCAGAATCAGGACAAATGATCGATCATTATTTTTGAAATGAAGATACAAGGAATAATGGATTTTATTCAGATCTTTGAGAAGGTCGTTACATTTCACAACAATATCGTCACAAAAAACTACATTTACATTCAAGGATCGTTACAATTATTTCTAACGTTAATCCTACTTTGCTACTCCTCGGAATGATCTGCTCCTTCAAATTGACCTTCTCCTCGGACTACTACCGCTGCATGAAAACGAGGAACATGCAGAAGTGCGTATATTTGCTGATGCTGGTGAAAACGAGGAACATATAGCATCTAGGGTCGATCACAGTATCAAGCTAAAGCACGCTGAGAAGGAAAAAACTTGGCTGTCATACAATTGAGACAGGATCGTTCTCCTTGCCTTGGGGGCAAGTTTTCAAGCATGCATGGATGCAACGCCATTTTAATGAACTAACCAGCTCTCGTCTATCTAAAGAACTCTCTGGTTTGATATCTCCACCGTAGTCCACCGTAGTTAAACTATTCAGAGGTGGCATATTATTTTAGTTTTTCTTCTTTTCCTACTTCTCCAATGAGTTATTTATACTATGGGGAATTAACCAATCAACGGACAAGGCATACGAATCGTTCCTACAGTTATGGCACACCTACCAAGTTGACTTCTCATCTTTCAATAATATTGCATGAAATTAATTATCAACATACAGGTCGGAGAGGCGCAGAAATAGAACAAAAGGTTCTTCCGTTTATCAGGCAAAAATATATATTTACATTTCAAAAAAAAAAAAAAAAAAAAAAAAAAAAAAACATAGCAGAAGATCTGTTGTCTACTGCTCAGGAGTATGATCGGAAGTAAGACCTTTGTCTACCGTTTCGTGAACACGAGCAGGAATTGTTGGATAACCAAGATAGGTCATCATCTCTTGGGCACGCTGCTCATATCCGAGGGAAAAACCCCTATCAAACTCCAGATCTTTCAGTTGAAGAAGATCTGTTTTCTCCTTAGTAAGCTGCTCCTTTTCAGCCTCCAAGCTACTATTTACTCGAGCAAGTTCTCCATTCTCTCTAGTGAGCCTTTCAGTGGTAGCTCGGAGATGCTCAACCTCAGTCATCAGCAATCGATGAGCAGCGGCAATTATATTTACCCGATCGAGGGATTCTTCTCGAGCAAAATAGAATTCGTCATTTTGTATCCCGAGTTGGAGAGCTTCATGCTTAGCCTGTATTGAGAAATATAAGTAAAACACTTAAAACACCTAGATCTTTTTAACAAATAACAAAATACGCATACCATCTCTAAACGTTTGAAGATGGACTGGACAAGTTGCAGAGAAGAGTGGTTCTTCAATTTTTCAAGCTCCTTAGGCAAGATGGTACCCATTCCCAGATTCCAAGAAACCCCATCAGGATCGAGGGTTGGTGGAATACTCGCATCAATTGAAACCCCACCTGATCGGGTTATATCGAACTCAGTTATCTCTTCAACCTGCTCCTTAAATGGACGCTCGTCTAAAAGAAATGGATCGTCCGCAACCTTTTCAATTGCAGAACGACTGGGACCAGATCCTGTTTTCGACGCTCCTTGTGAAATACGAACAGGAGAGACAACCTGAGTGTTTTGAGAGGTCGAAACAATTTGCGAACCAGGATGGGCAAAGAAAGATTCCGGAATATCTTCCACAGGCCCCCTTAATTGTATAGTGGGATCGATCTCAGAAACGGGAGTGGCAATTTCAGAATGAAGAGCAGTAGCCTTGACCTGAGCACAACCATCTCGACTTATAGACTGAATTGTTACATCTCTGCCCGAAGGGGAATGATCATCCACTGAGCGTTCATCTGGAAAAAGTGGAACAGTTTGTGACTCCTCATTTATTGATTGTTCCACGAGGACAGGAGAAATAGCTCGACTTTTCTCGTTCGTTGTATGGACACTTGGAGGGGGAGAAACGGTTCGCGACTCCTCATTATTGGTTTGCTCTCCGAGATTAGGAGAAATAGCTTGACTTTCCTCGTTTGTCGTATGGACGACTGGAGGGGGGGAAACGGTTCGTGATACCTCGTTAAATGTTTGCTCTACTAAAGGAGGAGAAGTAGAGCAAGAACCTTCACTCCGGAAAGCCTCCAGCATCTTCGGATCGACAATCGGACTGCGGATCGGGGCATTAGAAGGGATATCCTTCGTTTCTTTTAAATTCCCGCTTGACGAGGATAATTTTGGATCAGGTCGAGGAATGGTTTCCCGAGAAGAAGCTCCCCCTTGGGAGGATGATTGATGAGAACTTTCCGTTCGGGATCTTTTCTTCGGGGTATCTCGTCGGGGAAGACCTCGTAGAGATCGTTTGGCAGCTCCAGAAAATAGGTTGGAACTCATGATCAAAAAATCAGGAATATTTGTGAATTATCGAACTATGAGCTCCGATCAATGACAAGAAAATTTTATATAGTAAGTGGGGACGCGCGGTAAAACCCCAAAAGATTTACCTTTATATATAGTTAAGGAAATGACTATTATGTCCTTGAACCTTGGCGCGCACTGTAAAAATTCGAAATTAAGGTAAAAACGAGTCATCAAATATGCATTATGATCAGCATAACGACAAAGTATATCAGATCTAGAATAATATATATCACAAAAAGGAGTTTACATAATCTACGAGATTAAAAAGGCCTAGCTTTACAACAAAATAAAAGACAACCATTAAAATATCCTAACTGGGTGAATTGATTTCCTTGGGGGACGATCCCTCCTTTTCCTCTTTGTTCCTTTCGTCGACACGGTCTCCCTCGATATCTTCCTCGGCATCATCACCTTCCTCTTCGCCTGACTGATTCTCCATAATATCCTTTATCAAATCCAAATCAGGTGTTGGCACGGGAATTGGAGCTCCATATTCCTCGACAAGGTGAGCCAATGGATGATTGTTATACTCTACAGAGGATAAGCAGTCGGGAGGATAGTCTTGAAGACTTCGATCCTTTTCGATGGCCATGACTTTGCGATATTCTTCCCGCTTATCAGGAATCTGCCCAGACTCGATTAATTGATCGACACCCTTATAAAACGAGCTCAAGAGCAGACCACCAATCTTTTGATGAATTATGGCAGTATGCACGGGAGAATTGAGAAACTCTCGAACTATGGGCTCGACGTCTAAAGATTGATGCGCATCTATGACCCTCTCTATGTCAGAAGAATCATCTTCCTTAGCCGCGAGTTGGGATCGAAGAGCAGCAATATCCGACTCAAGCTTGCTAACGAGGGTGGCATGCGCGACTCTTTGCTCTTCTATTTCACGAGTCATTTGGTCGACCTGCGCTTGATACCTACTAGAATCCGTCATCATGCTAATAATGTGAGGATTGTCAGTCTCCAAATTAGGATTATCAAGAGGATCAGACGAAGTGGCAGCAGAAGCTCGAGAATTATCAACCTGAGCAAGTTGATCTTCAAGCTCCTTAACTCTGGCAGATAAAATCCTGTTACTTTCTTCAACAAAGCTGCATTGATCCCTATGCAACGCCATATCATACAGTGCCGACACCAAAGCATTTCCAGTCTATATGAAGAAAAAATTTATCTAAATCAATATAGAATAAAAGAACATTTACTAAAAGGGTTTGACAAATTAAAGAACATCACCACTTCATGAGCATGAGCTGCTCTTGCCAGCTGTTCGAGAGGTTTTTTCTTGATCGTCCTATTTACATCTTGAGTGAAGGTCGAAGAAAGGAGAATTCGAATGGATTTATCGACGACATTCTCCTTATCATCAGACGCCAATGTATCCTTCTCGGAGTATCCAGCCGCCCGTTTCCCTTGAAGGTGACTCTCGATCATATCTACCAGGGAAGCTTTGTGACCATTATCTCCGACATGAGTAAAATATTCCCCTCCTTTGTCGAAGAACTGTTTTCTCCTTTTTGCTTCGGGGCCGGTAGGATTGCGCTCTGACCAAGATTGACAGCCTAGAATACCATGTTGATCCCTAAGAAATTTGGGCGGATAACCGCGGCCTTGACGAGAGCTTGAAGACGGTATATCCGATGAGGTTTGGCCAGAAGAAGGAGGAGCTACTCGGATAGGATCAGCATTTTCGAACGACTCCTCCTCGATATCCTCCAAACCCATAAACTGATCTCTTCTTCTTTTTCTGGATTCTTTTTGCTCTATGGGAGATTTACCCCAAGACTTTTTTGAATTTGAAAGGACTGATTTACCGACCACGGAAAAACGGCAATTCTCGACCATGATGGCTGCATTGCGAAAAAAATAGGTATTAGAAAATGACGAGTTCATAAATCTTTTATGAATAAAATCAGTTAGGAAATGACTTTACTTAGAGATCGATTATCCGATGGAATGGAAAATTCCAGAGAACTCAGTCCTGCTTTTCGAAGAAAGATCTCTCCGATCAAATGAGCTGATTGCTACTTATTTAGTCTCATCTCCTCGATCATAGTGGATGAGAATTGGTCGTCCGGGGCCATCTCGCCGATTACTCTTCGACCACCGTATACCCAAGAATCATTATAGCCCCAATCATGAGCAAACTCCTGATTCTCTCCGTTCTCAAGAATGCGCACTGTCGGAGCTTTAACAAAGAAGAAATTTGACTTCCATTCCGTGCTGTTGCTGGAAATGGCATTTTCAAGCACAGCATACCCCGGTCTCTGGCTAACATAATAATAACCTCTGTTTGAGGAGGTCGATACTGAAAATCGAAAAAAGTGAAGGAAATTGCGGAAAGGTGGTTGAAAACCTCGTGCTACCATTAAAACTGAAAAGGCCATAATAAAGGCTATGGCGTTAGGAACAAGTTGGGTCAGTGAGACGATAAAGGTCTCCAGAAACTGACGAAGAATTGAAGATAAGGGAAAACGGAGCCCATGATCAAAATGGGACGTATAAAAAGCTCGACAGTTAGCAGGTGGAGTGTTTACTCTTTCCTCGGAAGTAGGAATGATGATCTCAAAATCCGATGGGAAGTAACGACCATATTCCTTTTTTAGAAAAGGTAAATCTTTCTCTTTAAATCGAGAAGGAAAAAGTTCCACAGGATTAGAAATTTGAGGTTGGGCTGTTTTGGATTTTTTAGATGCCCTCGACATCATTTCTTCTTCCGAAATAATTTCCACGACCAAACTATCAACTTCATCTTCGGCATAGTCTCTAACCTCTTCTGCTGGAGAATCGTTCGCTACTTCATTGTCAGAAGAAGGAATATCAGGATTGAGAATATTAAGTGGTGCTTGTTCTCCTACATTCTGAATTGGGGAAGGGAGATTCTGTGACGTCGATGCCATTAGTCTTTGAAGTAATGGGCTCGAAAAAATAAGAAAATAATAAGATCGTCGACTTAAGCTTTTACTGCTGGAAGATTTAAATATCTGGGGTAAAAGTAAAATATCCCGCAAATTTCGATTATATATATGGGCGGTGAAAAGACGGATTCAGCCCTTCGCGTCTCTTCATTTTCCCGCCAATCAAAATCGTGAAAAGACCCAGCCGTTGTCTGACACACGTTAACCAAGATACATGTCTGTACGTAGAAGGTTCAAACGGATATGCACTCTTTTTTCCTCGTTCGGTTTTTATCCCGATGAGGGTTTTTCCGAACTAGGTTTTTAACGAGGCATATTTCGTAAACGATCAAAAAATCAAGGTAACAACTACTTCTACTTCTATGAGCTACAGCTACGATTACGCTCAAGAAGTGAGGGAGTACTGATGAGGGCTATTTTGCACATAAAACCAGCTAGGAATATCCGAGGAGATTCAAGATCGATCCGACCTGTTTAAAGCTAAGGGATCGGCTCGACCAGCCCAATGCATATCTGATCGACCTACTCTGTTCGACCTACTATCCGTTTTAGGGGACTTAATGGGCCGTGCAATACTCCTAGGCCATGCAGGTTTCCTAGGCAATATAGGACTCCTAGTTCAATTAGGACGGGAGGGACATTATAAATAGCAAATCTTACATTGTATTAAGGATCCAGAATTTTACCTAACGAAATATACTACAGTTATTCGCCGTTCATATTATTGTTATTTTACGCCATTATATTATTTCGCTTGTTCTTGAATTGCACCATCCTGAGTACTTTAACCAAACCTCTAATATATAAATTTGTTCTTTTTATAATTTACTGGGTTTAACCTTAAGACGAAATTAGGTTAAATCAGAAGGATTCACTCTTGTGTTATTTTGAGGATTTAAATGCAAGAATAAAATAAAAAAAGGGAATTGATGTATTGTCCCAAGACTTTGAGAACTAAAATGTACTACCCACTTCTTGAGGGTGTTAAAGGCAAAATATCCATTAAATATGAAAAAAATATGTCAATTCCTCTCATTTTTCATTTCGTCTCCTCCATTGACACACACAAAAAGGTATTTTTGCACACACAAAATCTCTACTCTTCAAAAGTTCATATCTTCTTCATTTCTTAACCAAATCGGGTAAATGAGTAGTCAAAATTGATCTACTCGACGAGAGGAACACAATGGTGTTGGTAATTGAAGGAATAGAAGGTGTTTTCCAGCGAAAATAGGAAGTGGAATTGGCTATTTTAAGTGGGTTTCTTTGCATGCTCCTTTTCCGGTCATGTCTTCGACAATCGGGATTTACCACGGTGTTGTAGGCGAAGAGGGGAGCTTATTGATGGTGGTTGCAAATTTTTCCGGCAACGGTGAAAAGTGGTCAACTCCGGTCACCGGTGCGGTCAACGGTGGCTAGTCCGACAACGGCATAATTTTGGCTTGGGTTCTTCATTTCCGGTTTCTGATTTTCGATTTGAGTTCATCTAGGTGAAGGTCACGAACGATAATCACTTTAATCCGTAATAGGTGAGAGCCTTATCTTGTTTGTAATTATGTGTTTATTTATTGTATGTGCATGTTGCGATGTGTATGCTTGAATATTATAGTAGAACATTTAGAATTTTGCGTTTGCGATGTTCGCAATAATTGATCGCACTTTATGGATTGAAATTAGTTACATATAGTTTTCAACGTTAGCACAATTTGTTATAATAAACCGTGCATGATTGATTGCATAAATATATATATTTTTATAGTACTTGTACTATTTGTTTACTTGATATATATATATGTATATTGTCAGTTTGCTAAATGTTGTCGGGGTGTAGTACTTTATCTCACTCTACATGTTTACTTTTATGTTTATACTTGTATGTTTGGGTGTGAAAATGATGTTCGTGTGATGGTGGTCTGTTTGGGTAAAACTTGATCTACCAATATCTTGATCTTACATTAAGGGGATAATGTTATTGGTATATAAGATCTTTCGTGGCATCGACTGGTCAATGCATTTCGTGGTTCGTGAGTGATAAAATTCGTGTAGTGCAGCATCAACAAACCCAAATTTTGGGTTCCGTATCCTTTCTATGTGATTATAAATCTTTGAAGAGTTAATTCATGAGAATATTATGTGATTTATGAATGAGTATCAAATGTGCACTACTGAAAATACTATAATACATGATTAGAATCTGAATATATGTTCTGAGTATTGTTATTTATTTTATGTCACATACGTACAATATATTATATAATTTTCAGTTGCACTCACTACATTCATCAACTTATGCTTGTTTTGTTGCTATTTTTATACAATTCAGGCATCGTGATCAATTGGGAGTAAGTTTGGTCTGGACATGTATTATATGTTTGTATGTTACATTGTTTGTTTCTTTATGTATATTGAAATTCTTGTGATTTCGTCATATGTGTTGAGTAATTGGTCGGCATCTGAATCCCACTAGCCCTATGTAGTTACGAGTTCTGTGTACTGATCTGTCTGATTATCTGTTTCATTCGTGAATATTTTCTGACAACTGTTAGAGAATTTTAACTGATACGCATCATTTTGGCATGTTTGCTTCACTCATCACGTGCACGTGCGCACCGGCCTCACTAAGTTGGACGATCAACTTACGCGCTCTGTGTTTCAATCTTTTCTGCTACAGGTGTTGCGGTTTTATAGTTCTGGTTGCGGTTAGGTCGTCCTGATTGTGGTCCCACCCTAGTTTCAAAAAACATATGCATTTAAATGTTTGAAATATGTCATTTTTCGTTTCGTCAAATCTTTTGTACATTTGAAGTGTTTTATAATAATTCGACTAAAAGTGGTCAATTATATAATTAAATTGATGGGTTTCTGTTGAAGTTGATTTTGAGTTTTATAAAAATTTAAGTATTTCAAATCATCCTTTTTATATCAATTGTTCTTGACAGGTTTATTTCAGTTGGACCTCAATCATTTTAATAAACTATTGGCTTTTATCTCTCTTAAGTCTTATTTTAATCAAGTATTTGGTCATGATTCAAATCAATCACTTCATTTTTGAACTTTTGTCATTGAAATTGATTGTATAAATGTTGTCAAAAATTAGCATCTTAAACATTTTCATAAATTACTGTTTGATCGAGTGATATCTAACGGCCCGCGGAGTCGGGTCGTTACATCAATGGAATGCGAGATCCTGTTGGTCCCAAGTGGTCAGATGAGGTTTAGAGGGGGGGGGGTGAATAAACCTCTTTAAAAAAAAATTAACCTGTTAAAAATCTCTAACTTTTCTGTCAGCAGACTAAGCTGATCAAGAATTGTAAGCAGACTAAGCTGATCTCGCACAAAGCTCTGAACAGCAGAGTTGACCACTCTTCTGATTTTACTTAGCTGATTTTATCAAAATCAAAGTTTCAAAATTAACTATCTTGCAGCGGGTTTGTCAAGTGTTTTTCACAAGTAGTTTCCTTAACTTAGAAAAAGTTTTATCCCCAGTTTTAAACAAACTCCTTTTTAAAACTTTTCAAACAGTTAACCTTTAAGTGTTTTCAGTATGCTGTTATAAATATGCAGAGAATAATGCAAGTTAAAAACACAAAGGATTTTTATAGTGGTTATATGGATGTAAATCCTTTAGTCCACTCTTCCAAGTCACTTAGATCTTGGGTTATACTAAATCACACAGATTACAGTATACTCTTCTTACGCCAAGCAACAAATGAAATGGCCGTAAGTTCACAATAGGAAATCACAAAGAAATTCCTAACCTCTGAAGTAATATCGCTCACAAAGATTGATATCTACTCCTCACAACACAACCTAACAAAATCACTCAGATTTTACAAGTATTTTCTGTTTTCCCTCTATTTGCTTCGTCAACAAATGACTCAGCTGATGAGTGTTCTGTTCTTGAGTTTTGAGACTTGAAAAAGTTATGCTTCGAATTTTTGCTCTCAAAGTGTGTTGTCTCTCTTCTTCAACTCACGAACTGAACTATTTATACTTGGAGATTTGAATTTCTGCCCGTTGAGAGATCGACAGCTGTTCAAATCCTCGAGTACTGGTCCTTTCTGCAGAAACGGCTACCTGCGACTGAACACTGTACACTCTGCTGTACTTGCTGTCAGATCGCATTAAATACACCAATCTGATACGAGGTTTCTCTTCAATCATTTGTCATTAATACCCTTCCTCTTCAGCATTTATTACTCCAAGTGCATTTATTACCGTTGCACTGATCTTCTGATCTACTTCCAGTTAGCTGATCGAAATTACTCGTCTGATGTATACTCGGCTGATCCCAAACTTGAACTAATCTGATTTGAGTCGGCTGATTGTCCACCAGTCTGATTTCTTCTTCAGCAATAGATCAGTAATCTTCTGGACCATATTTGACTAGTCTGAATAAGTCTTCCTTAGTCAAATATCTTCGAAGGTTTTTACTAAGCTTCCATACTTAGCTGATTCTGATGTTTTGGAAATCATCAAAACCTCCCTTCACTTTATGCCTTCTATCTTCATCTTCATCCAACAATTTCCCCCTTTTTGATGATGACAAAACTTCAGCTAAGTACCTGTACCTAAGGCTAAAGTTTAAGTCCACAAAAATTTCTGAGATAGAAATAATTTGTTGGAAACTTGAACTTTTATAGATATGTCAATTGATTACAGATTACAAGTTCAAAAGATGAGGTAGCACAAAGTAAAATTTTACAAGTTTAACAAAAAGATTACAAGTGACCTAGTCTAATAACTTAGTCTAGTCCTTCTTCTCTTCTTGTGTTTCTCCTTCTTCTTCATTTTCAAGGTCTTCATCTTCTTGTTCAGAACTAGAGAGATCTTGTTCAAGCATTTCAAATCTTTTTCTGAGATCCTCTATTCTTTTGTACTTGACGTATGGATCTAACTGTTCAGCAGCAGAGTCCTTGGAAGCAGCAATTTCCTTATCAGATTTTACTGGTTCTTTGGGCTCTTCATCAGCATCGTTGTCTGCCTCAGTTACTTCATTATCTGGTCTGCTTGTATTTTCATCATCAGCATCCTTTTCAGCAGAGTCCAATTTTTCAGTAACGTCAGCTGATAGATTAGCATCAGCACCCTTCTTCTTTGTTGTAGAATCTCCATCTTCCCCCTTTTTGTCATCATCAGCAGGGTAGACGGGTTCTTCAGGCAGAACAGGAGTGATGTTAATTGCGTCACAAATCAATCTGATGTTTTTATCCACCGCTAGAAGATGTTTTTCCCTCTTCAGCTGCTGCAATGTGTTATATGATTCAATCTTCTTGAATGTAAGATCCACTTGATCACAGAGTTGAATCTGAGAACTCAGAATCAAGTCAGCTGATGTAGTGAATGCTTTCAGCATGCTCTCAGCTTTTACTTCATGAGCCTCCATTGCATTTGCAACAACCTCATTTATGTCCCTCCAACCAGCTGTATTGTTTTTGACCCTTGCACCAAATGTTTCCACATCCAGTCTGATAGCCTGTACTTCATTTTTGATGTTTGTCATTTCTTCCACTATCAGAGGGCTAGGATCAGCAGCCTTTGGGACTTTTTCAGCAGCAGCAGACAGCATAGTTAAGGCTACTCCTTCAAAGTTCTTCATCTGTTCTCTATGTCTGTCTTCCATTTCCTTCATAGAGTTGGCAATCAACTGTTGGATGGACTCCAAGATAGTTGGTTGTAAATTTTCTGAAGGTGATGGAGTAACTGTGCTTGCGGGTACAATCTCAGGAGTTTTCTCAGACTCCGTGGGTTCATCAGTCAGAGTAGGCTGCTGTTGGGGCAACTTCTCTCATGATGTTGAAATTTCAGTAGTCTTCTGTTGGACCCGTATTGGCTCATTTACCTCTGTAACAACATCAACACCATTATCAGCAACAACAGTTTTATGTGTAAATATAATAGCAGGTATAAATGGTGAAGTTGTCTGTTCAGGTAGATCTTCATATGTTTTGATAGCCGGTCCAAAGACGATCTGTTGTAAGCTTGGCATAGGTAACAGTGAGCTTGGTTGACCCTTCTGATGTCTGGTCTTCTTTGCCCATACTTCCAAAGTTACAGATAATGCCAGCTTTACCATTCTGTTATTTAAGTCTTCATCTGAAGCACGAATTTCAGGAACAGAATTTTGTAGCATCTTGGCTTCAGACTTTGCCAACTTCCTCATCCGATAGTGGATCATATCAAAGAAGTGATCTGAATCCAATGCTTGCCTCAGACATCCAGTTTCCAGAAATTGCAGGACCCATCTTTCCTCAGCAGCAAATTCCTTCCACTGTACGATTTGATCCTTGGTCTTTGTCAGACGATACTCTCTCCATCTGTTGTATCTGATCTTTTCCGTAACAAAGAGACTCTGACGGACCAAAACGTCGTTATACCGTTCAAGATCTGCCACAAACTGTTTGAACATCTCTGGATCATTTTGAACTATGTCCAGAGCATATTTCAGTTCTGATCTCTTCTTCTTTGGCAGCTTAGGTGTTGGCATAACAGCCTTTGGCTTCTTGGGATCTCCAATAGTAATTCCACCACTGTACCTTGGACCTTGGGCATCCTTGGTATTGGCTTCAATAGCCTTAGCCAAATCCTGAGCTTCCTTAGCAGCTATCTCAGCTTCAGACATGTTTTTAGTCTGAGCCTCAAGCTCCTTAAGTTTACGAGCATTTTCTTTTTCTTTCTTTTTCTTCTCAGCTTCATCTATCTTTTTCTGTTCAGCAGCAGTGATCACTTTAACCTTTGCCTTACCAGTTCTCTTCCTTCTGGCAGCAGGTGATTTTACTGTTTGTAGTGGAGCAGCAGCAATTGGGCTAGGATGAATGAGTGGGACATTCTCCTCTGCTGGCACAGTAGTCGGCTGTTCATCAACAGCAGACTTGTCAAGAGATTGGTCCTCTGCTGTCTTATCTTCTGCAGCTTTTTCTACTGCATCCACTGGTCTTTCAGCAGCAGGGGTTTCTCTGACTTGAGTAGTTGGAACAGTGGTAAAGGTAACTCGTTGACCACCCAGAGTTAACTTTCTTTTTGCCTTTGGCTTGGGCAAAACTTCAGTTTGTCGAGGTTCAGCAATTCTCTTCACTGAACTTCTTGTTCTTCGTCCAACCTCTTTTATTTGAACTGGTTCGTCAGACTCAGTTCTTTCTGGAGATGTTTCAGTACTCATCTCATCAATTTCCTTAGTCACCTCAGTGACTATCTTGTCAGCAACATCAGTAGACTCTACTGATCTGGCTTCAACAGCAGGGTTTGCTGTTTGATCAGCAGACTTAGCCTTGATTGTAATTTTGGGCTTCTTGGCAGCAGGCTTCTCTTCTTTTCCTTTTGCTTTTCTTTTAGAAGTGGCTCCAATCTTAACTGGTTCATACATTTTTACTTCCTTCAGCTTGTGAACTGTCTTCCCATTCACCATTGGGCATCCCAGAGCTGAGAGTAGATGACTCATCATCACCACATGTCCATTTTTCTTTAACGCCAGAAGATAAAATAATGAATAGCCCAGTTTACGTTCAACCCATAGTAGATGCAGACCATCGTCTGGTACCTTCTCCTAGGTAACCCATCTAAAGAACTCGTAGAACACTCCAAAATCTTCGCAATGATATCAGCAAACCTTTGAAACTCATCTTTCAGCTGAGTTTTCATTAGGTTTCCAGACATTGGTTCTCCATCCTTCGCACAAATAAACCAAAACTCTTCCTCTTTTTCTTAAGCTAGAGTGAATACCTCTCCTCCTTCATTTTTCAGATCGTAAATTTCATTCAAAACAGCAGGCGAAATACAGATAGTTTTACCTCCGACAGTAGCCACAGAAATCATCTTGGTTAGGTCATTTTTCCTAGATTCGTAGTAATCAGCGACATCTTCAGTGAAAACATACTCCTCATGAGCTTCCAAAACTTTCACCAATGACGCCTCTTTGATTTTAACCATGATTTCCTTCATTAGAGGAGTTCCAGAAGCGTAGAACTTCTCGTAATTCAAGTAGCGTCCTTCAGCTCCGGCCATTTTAATGAAATTGAAGTAGCTTGAGAGAATTTAAACACTTTTAAGACAGAAAAGAAGAGTTAGTAACTTCTTTTTCACTTAGAATAATTTTGGGTGCATAAGGTTTAACCCTTCTGATCAGATCTGGATTTATAGATTTCGAATTGCTTCGGTTTCCGTGTTATACGCGGACGGTTTGATTTGATCTATCAGTTTTTAATCGTGCGGGCGAGAATCGCGGAATTCAAAATTTATTAATTATGTCAGGCAGGCGGAAATTTGAAACGCCACTTGTCTGTTACTTATAAAAGCGTGCTTTTGATAAAACGTTTTTGCACAACACTTTAAATATAAGATGACATAAATAATAACAGATGAGTAAAGTAATGCTTATCTGATAGACGACTTGTCTGATACAATATATCACTAGTGAAAGCCGATATCTAGTGATCTTCCTTTGCTGTTTGTCAATCCAGCAAGATAAATAATCTTCAAGTCTTCAAGAATTAAGAACAAATCTTCTGATTAAATAACTTCAACTAACTGTCATTGAAGATTTCATCTTTAAAACAAGGGTACCGCTAGTCTTACACGTTCCCCCTGAATTCAAGAATTCATCAGTCAACTAGTCTGTTGAGAGTCAGTCTTCTTGAAGTGTAACACTTGTTGATATCAGATTAGTAAGCTGTTGAACCCAGTCTTCTGATAGGTTCCCCCTCAGCTTATGAATCCAATTTTAACAAGCCCAATTCCGCTCTTAGAGTGGAAAATCTAGCTTCATTCAGTGGTTTAGTGAAAATGTCAGCAATCTGGTTGTCTGTATGAACATACTCAATAATAACATTTCCTTTTTCAACATGGTCTCTGATGAAGTGATGTTTGATCTCAATATGCTTAGTCCTGGAATGACTAGTAGTATTCTGAGTAAGTGAGATGGCACTTGTATTATCACAGTAGATAGGGATTCCACTGATCTTAAGATTATAATCTTCTAGTTGATGTTTCAACCAAAGTATTTGTGCACAACATGCTCCAGCAGCAATGTATTCAGCTTCAGCAGTAGAGATGGACACTGAAGTCTGTTTCTTACTCATCCATGAGATCAGACGACTGCCCAAAAATTGACATGTACCTGTAGTATTCTTCCTATCAATTTTGCAGCCTGCAAGGTCAGAATCTGAATATCCAGTAAGTTCAAATCCTGATTCCCTTGGGTACCACAATCCCAATTCTTGAGTGCCGATGAGATACTTTAGTATTCTTTTAGCAGCTAAGAGATGAGATTCCTTAGGGTCTGATTGAAATCTCGCACAAACCCCAACAGAATACATAATATCTGGTCTGCTAGCTGTTAAGTATAACAGTGACCCAATTATGCCTCTGTATTTGGTGATGTCAACTGATTTGCCACCTTCATCCTTGTCCAGACGAAGTCCAGTAGACATAGGAATATTAACAGATGAACTAGTTTCCATACCAAATTTCTTGAACAGATCTTTTGTGTACTTTGCTTGATTAATAAAGATGCCATCAGGCAGTTGTTTGACTTGTAGTCCAAGAAAGTAATTTAATTCTCCCATCATGCTCATTTCAAACTTGTTTTGCATCAGCTTAGAGAATCTTTCACACATCTGTTTGTTAGTTGAACCAAGAATAATATCGTCCACATATATTTGTACCAATAATATATGTTTATCCCATTCAATAGTGAACAGCGTTTTATCTACTTGACCTTTACGAAATCCTTTAATTAAAAGAAAATCAGATAAAGTATCATACCATGCTCTTGGAGCCTGTTTCAGTCCATAGAGAGCTTTCTTCAGACGATACACTTTGTCTCCCTGTTGATATGCTTCAAAACCAGGGGGTTGTTCAACGTACACTTCTTCTTGCAATTCTCCATTGAGAAAAGCAGACTTCACATCCATCTGATAGACAGTGAAGTTCTTGTGAGCAGCATAGGCTAGGAACAATCTGATTGCTTCAAGCCTTGCAACTGGTGCGAATGTCTCATCAAAATCAATGCCTTCTTCTTGGCAGTAGCCTTTGGCAACTAGTCTTGCTTTGTTTCTGGTAACCATACCATCTTCATTCATCTTATTTATGAAAACCCACTTAGTGCCAATTACTCTTTGATGAGTAGGTCTGGGAACTAAGTACCATACTTCATTCCTTTCAAATTGATTCAACTCTTCTTGCATAGCTTCAATCCAGTGAGAATCACCAAGAGCTTCATCAATTAATTTAGGCTCAATTTGTGAAAGAAAACTTACAAACATTGTTTCATTTGCAGTTGACCTTCTTGTTCTAACTCTATCCAAAGGATCACCAATCACTAACTCAGGTGGGTGATCTCTGAGCCATCTGAGATCAGGTTGCAAATCTGGATGCTGTCCTCTAGATTGATCTTGCAACACCACTGTTGGAGTCTCAGTAGTAGTCTGTTGAACAGTTGTAGTCAGTTGAACAGTCTCTGGTCTGTCAGCTGTTTGCAACTCCTCTGTTAGACAATCAGTAGACTGATTTTGAACAGCACTTGAGTTAACAGCTCTTGTCAAATCAGGTAGTATGATGGGTACATATTCTTCTTTTCTTTCAAAACTCAATTTCTGAAAGTCAGCAGGTATCTCAGGGTTTGCACTTTGATTCTTTTCAGATGATTGACTTGGTTCATCAAATACTACATGAATAGATTCTTCTACAAGTAAAGTTCTTTTGTTAAACACTCTATAAGCTTTACTAATAGTAGAGTAACCTACAAAAACAGCTTCATCAGCTTTCTCTGCAAATGCAGTAAGGTGATTTTTCCCATTGTTCAAAACCTAACATTTACAACCAAAAATCCTAAGATAATGTAAATTAGGCTTTCTGTTGTTCCATAGCTCATAAGGTGTCTTGTTTTGACTTTTGTTGATCATACACCTATTCTGTGTATATCATGCTGTGTTTGTAGCTTCTGCCCAGAATCTTTGGGGTAGCTTTGCTTCAGCTATCATTGTCCTGGTAGCTTCTTTTAGAGTTCTGTTTCTCCTTTCAGCAACTCCATTTTGTTGAGGGGTTCTGGCAGCAGAGTACTCATGACTGATTCCTCTGGAATTACAATACTCTTCAACAGTAGAGTTTGTAAACTCAGTCCCTCTATCTGATCTGATCTTCAAAATTCTTTGACTCTTCTCATTCTGGATCAGTTCCATCAGATTAGTAAGATGTTCCTTGGTTTCACTTTTCTTCTTCATGAAAATCACCCAAGTAAATCTTGAAAAATCATCCACAACAGCTAGGCAGTATTTCTTTCCACCGTTGCTGATTGGATCAATAGGGCCAAACAAATCCATATGTAGTAGCTCCAAAATTCTGGTTGAAGATTGGTGCTTCTTGCTTTTGAAAGATGACTTCACTTGTTTACCCTTCTGACAGGCATCACAGAGCTTGTCTTTGCTCATGACTGTCTTTGGAATTCCTTCTACCAGATTATTCTTTATCAATCTGTTGATGGTCTTGAAATTCAAGTGATTCATTCTTTTGTGCCAAAGCCAACTGATTTCACTTGGTGTAGAGGCCACTAAGCAAACATTAGAATTCCTGTCCACAGAATTCCAGTCGACTACATAGATATTTCCTTGTCTTCTTCCAGATAAAATAACCTTCTTTGTTCCAATTTGCTCAACATAGCACTTATCTGATGAAAACACTACGGAAAATCCATTGTCACAAAATTGACTTATGCTCAACAGATTGTATTTCAGGCCACTAACATAAGAGACGTCGGATATCTCTATGTTTCCTTTGATAAGCTTTCCAACAGCTACAACCTTGCCTTCTTTGCTGTCTCCAAAGGTAACTTTTGGACCATTCACAGCAACAGCATCTGCCAGTTCATGTATGTCTCCACACATGTGCCTTGAACATCCACTGTCCAAGTACCATTTCTTCACTACTTTACTCCTACTCCTAATCCTAACCTACAAAACAAAATAAAAATGTTTTAGGTACCCTTTATTGAGAGGGCCCTGGTGGATTAGTGTCACCTTTGACAACCCAAGATGTTGAAGTCTTAGGCTTCTTAGGCTTTACAGTTTTAGCAGGAGCATGAGCAATTTCATTTTCATCATAATTAGCAGGCATGTTATGTTGATAATCATTATGATGATGATAAGGCTCAAAAGCAGGATAAGATGCATGATAAGCAGGGTAAGCATGCATTGGTTGGTGAGCAGGATATGCAGCAAAATGAGGTGGATAATGAGGTGCAGCATAATATGGTGGATAAGCAGGTTGCACATAATAAGACTCATTTTCATACCAAGCATTATTGTTATAGTATCTTTGCTTCTTGGGTCTGCTCTTAACTTGCTCTTTAACAGACGACTTAGGTATACTAGTCTGATTGGTTTTACTCTTATCAGCAGACTTCTTGGGACTACTCTGCTGTTTGGTTTTACCAGTCTGTTTTTCATTTTCAGGCTTTTTACCCTTTTTAGCCTTAGGAGTTTTCATCTCCTTTTTCTCAATCTCAGGTGAGACAGGTTTAGTAGTCTGAACATACAAGACAATATTACTATTATCAGCAGATATAAATTTTTCAGCTTTGTTCAGTTCTAAACTTTCTTTTACTAAGGGAGTGCTCTGTTCAATAGGTTTCTCTATTTGCATAACAGATGACTTAGGAACAGACGACTTATTATATAAGTTTATTGTAGCTTCGAGTTCCATAATTTTTCCCTTATACATTTCACATTCAGCTCTCAGAGATTCACATTCATGCGAAAGCTTTTTATACATGGCTGATTCTTCAGGTTTTTCAACCTTAAGTTTCAGTTTAGTATTTTGCTTTTTCAGTAGAATCATCTCGTCCTTAAGCTTAGCGAGCTCATTCACAACATCTACTTTGTTGTTCATCATTTGCTCAAATGAGCTAAACAGTTCAAGCTCACTTTCAGAGAGTATTACCTCATTGTCAGAATCATCAGATTCCTTTGCCATGAGACAGAGCAGTGCAGGTGTTTCGTCGAAAACAGAGTCATCACTTGAAGTGCCAGATTCTGTGTTTGATGAGTAGATGGCTGCCATCTTTTCAGCTTCAGCCAACAGCACCTTGCTCTTTTGGTATCTCTTCTCTCTTCTCTATTTTCTTTGTTTCTTTTCCTCCTCTGTGTATTTCTCTACTTTAGGATATGGACAGTCCTTGATGAAGTGTCCCAATTTCCTGCAATTATAGCACATTAGTTTGGATTTATAATCATCCTTACTATCATGAGAAAATGAGGTAGGTTTAGAAGTAGAAGCATTGTTATATTTGTTCTTCATTTTTCTTTTATAGAATTTTTTGAACCCATTTAGTAACAACGCAACATCGTCAGCCGTGTACTCCTTTTAACTCAGTACTGTGGCCTCATCAGATAAGTCCACTTCCATAGTTCTTCCGGCTGATCTTCTGTATTTTTCTGCAGCAACCAGGGCAGCAGTGGGACTAGAAGTTGAGGTCTCTTCTATACCCATCCTTGGCATTTTATACTCGTACGCCTTGAGTACAGAAAACAGCTCCGTCAGAGAGATCTTCCCCAGATCCCTAGATTCTTCCATAGCTGTGATCTTCATGTTGAATTTGGGTGGTAGCGCCTTCAGGACTTTGAGAGTAATCTCTTTGTCTGTGAATGTCTTTCCCAGCTTCAACACGTTGTTTAGCACTTTGATAAACCTTGAACTCATCTGTTCAATGGTTTCTCCAGGCTTCATTTTGAAGTTCTCAAACTTCTCCATGGCAACACTCAGATTGTGTTCCTTGATGGCTTCATTTCCTTCACTCATATCCCTGACTTTGTCCCACATCTCTTTTGATGTTTTACAGTGTTTGACATAGTCAAACCTTTCATTGTCCAGGGCTTTAGTCATGATGAAGATTCCAACTTTATCAAGATTTCTCAACTTGATTTCTTCAGGTGTCATCTCTTCTTCATCTTTGTCCACGATCACTTCTTGATCATTGACTTTGATGGTTTTTGTGACTCTTATCGGACCTTTGGTTATGCATCTATACATATTATCATTATAAGCAGCAAGGAAAATTTCCATGCGTATTTTCCAGTCCTCAAAGCTCATACCGCCAATGTGGGGAACATGGCTGATACAGTCCATTTTTCAAAAAATTTATTTTTCAAAAAGATGCTCTTTTGAAAACTTTTGAAAACTTTTGAAAAACACTTAAGGATCAAGCTCGTTGATCAGTCAGATGATTCAGATGAACCACCTGCTCTGATACCACTTGTTGGTCCCAAGTGGTCAGATGAGGTTTAGAGGGGGGGGGGGGTGAATAAACCTCTTTAAAAAAAATTTAACCTGTTAAAAATCTCTAACTTTTCTGTCAGCAGACTAAGCTGATCAAGAATTGTAAGCAGACTAAGCTGATCTCGCACAAAGCTCTGAACAGCAGAGTTGACCACTCTTCTGATTTTACTTAGCTGATTTTATCAAAATTAGAGTTTCAAAATTAACTATCTTGCAGCGGGTTTGTCAAGTGTTTTTCACAAGTAGTTTCCTTAACTTAGAAAAAGTTTTATCCCCAGTTTTAAACAAACTCCTTTTTAAAACTTTTCAAACAGTTAACCTTTAAGTGTTTTCAGTATGCTGTTATAAATATGCAGAGAATAATGCAAGTTAAAAACACAAAGGATTTTTATAGTGGTTATATGGATGTAAATCCTTTAGTCCACTCTTCCAAGTCACTTAGATCTTGGGTTATACTAAATCACACAGATTACAGTAAACTCTTCTTACGCCAAGCAACAAATGAAATGGCCGTAAGTTCACAATAGGAAATCACAAAGAAATTCCTAACCTCTGAAGTAATATCGCTCACAAAGATTGATATCTACTCCTCACAACACAACCTAACAAAATCACTCAGATTTTACAAGTATTTTCTGTTTTCCCTCTATTTGCTTCGTCAACAAATGACTCAGCTGATGAGTGTTCTGTTCTTGAGTTTTGAGACTTGAAAAAGTTATGCTTCGAATTTTTGCTCTCAAAGTGTGTTGTCTCTCTTCTTCAACTCACGAACTGAACTATTTATACTTGGAGATTTGAATTTCTGCCCGTTGAGAGATCGACAGCTGTTCAAATCCTCGAGTACTGGTCCTTTCTGCAGAAACGGCTACCTGCGACTGAACACTGTACACTCTGTTGTACTTGCTGTCAGATCGCATTAAATGCACCAATCTGATACGAGGTTTCTCTTCAATCATTTGTCATTAATACCCTTCCTCTTCAGCATTTATTACTCCAAGTGCATTTATTACCGTTGCACTGATCTTCTGATCTACTTCCACTTAGCTGATCGAAATTACTCGTCTGATGTATACTCGGCTGATCCCAAACTTGAACTAATCTGATTTGAGTCGGCTGATTGTCCACCAGTCTGATTTCTTCTTCAGCAATAGATCAGTAATCTTCTGGACCATATTTGACTAGTCTGAATAAGTCTTCCTTAGTCAAATATCTTCGAAGGTTTTTACTAAGCTTCCATACTTAGCTGATTCTGATGTTTTGGAAATCATCAAAACCTCCCTTCACTTTATGCCTTCTATCTTCATCTTCATCCAACAGATCCCGTGTACTGATAGGATCGACAGGAAAGTAAAAGAACCGGTCGACCTAACCATTCGACCTCCAGAGCATAAAGATGTCCAGCTGATGGAAGGTGATCCTAGTAAAACAACTAGGATCGGGACATAACTCACTCCACAAGGAGAAATCATGCTCGTTGATTTCCTGAGAAACAATACAGATGTTTTCGCCTGGAGTTTGGAAGACATAATGGGTATTGATCCACCACTCACTGAAAATAGATCCGAGCGCGAAACCTGTTAGGCAGAAGAAAAGGAACCATGGCCCTGTTAAAGATAAAATCATAAAAGATGAATTCGAGAGGCTTTTGATGTCTAAACAGATACGCGAAATACATTTTACCGAATGGTTGTGTAATGTGGTCCTTGTAGCAAAAGGTAGTAAGAAAGAGAATAAGTGGAGAATGTGCAGTGACTTCACCGACCTGAATAAAATATGCCCACGAGATCCGTATCATCTTCCAAGGATCGATTTGTTGGTCGTCTCTACCGCAGGATTCACCATATTCAGTATAATGGATGCTTTCCAGGGGTTCTACTAAATATTTATGGATGAAATGGATCATGAAAAGACTGCGTTTGTAACCAAGCAAGGAGTACACTGCTTCGTATTAATGCCATTCGGACTAAAGAATGCGGGAGCAACATTTCAAAGGTTGGTTAACTTGATATCTAAGGAGCTTATCGGTGAGTTATGTAGACGACATGCTGGTCAAAAGCATGAGCAAAAGGGATCATATCGATCACTTAGATCACTGCTTCAAGATATTAAGAAAATACGGAATGAAGCTCAATACAGAAATGAGACCTCTGAGATCGATCTCATAAGTACAAAGCCTGGTCGACAAAATTGTCTATTTGAATAGATTCATATCCAGATCAGCAGATAAAAGTTTGCCCTTTTTCCAGACACTGAGGAAGATTAAAACTTTCGAATGGACGGAAGAGTGCGATCGAGCCTTTGAGCAGCTATAAGAATATTTAATTCCCTCCTCATTGCTCACCAAGCCAACTGAGGGACAACCCCTTTATCTCTATATTGTGGTCTCCGACGCTGCAGTTAGTTCAGTCTCGGTCAAAATTGAGAATTTGGAGCACAAGCCAGTATACTACCTCAGCAAGTTATTACAAGGGGCTGACAAGAAATATATGGAGATAGAAAAAATTGCTTTTGCTTTTGCTCTTGTAATAGCAGCTCGAAAGTTAAGACCTTACTTCCAAACATTTAAGATCATAGTCCTTACTAACCAACCCTTAAGTCAGGTGCTCTCAAAGCCAGAGGCATCAGGAAGGTTGATAAAGTGGGCTACGAACTAGGGCAATATGAGATTGAATACCAACCTAGAACGGCCATAAAAGCCCAGGTACTAGCGGATTTCCTCCTCGAGACCCCGGGCTCATCATATATGATAATCGATGCGCCAAGCTCAAGCACCAACGATGTTTTAATTGTAAATAATCTGATCTGGCTCATGCACGTTGATGGAGCATCCAACAAGAATGGTGGAGGTGCATGAATCAATTTCCGAGGACCAGACGAAGAGGATCTTAACTATGCAATCACTCTGGACTTCATGGTAACTAATAATGAAGCAGTTTATGAAGCATTGATAGAAGGAATGGAAATGACAATCAAGGCTGGAATAAGAATTTTGAATGTGTTAACGGACTCCGAGCTAGTTCAAAGGCAGGTCAACAGTTTGTACGAGGCCAAATAATACAATATGATCAAATATTTGGCTAAAGTTAAAATAGCCAATTCGATAAATTTGAAGTACATAACATACCGAGAGAAGAAAATCGATGGGCAGATCAATTATCCCGCTTCACTTGGATCAAGAGACGGAAGGACCGAAAAGGTAATCACTTGGCTGATCTCCAACACCCCTGCCATAGATCTTGATTCAATACCTAATGCGAAGGTGATGGATATCGATGTGGCATCAGATATTTAGGTCACCTCGTTAATGAATTATCTTAGTGAGGATAAACTTCCGACTGATCAAAATGAGGCAAGAAGACTTAAGTATCGAGCTCCGAGGTATGCGATTATATATGGAAGGAAAACTATACATACGGTCAGTATCGTGTCTATTACTGAAATGTATTCACGAGCATCAAACGCAAAGTATCTTAAAAGAGATTCACGAAGGAGAGACCGAAATTCACAGTGGAGCTCGAGCTCTTGCTCTAAAGTGCCTAAGGACTGTCTACTATTGGCCAACTTTAACTTCAGACTCGATGGAATATGTGAAAAGGTGCCATCGCTGCCAAGTGCACTCTAACATAATTCATCAACCAGCAGAAATGATACATTCGATACCGATCTGTTGGCCCTTCGACCAATAGGGTATCGATATTATCAGTCCTGTCCCTATTGTAAGGTCGAAAAAGAGTTATGTACTAGTAGCGGTTGAGTATTTTAGCAAATGGATAGAGTGCGTTGCTTTAGCACGAATTACCCAATTTCAAGTCATAAATTTCTTAGGAAAACACATAGTATGCAGACTCGGAATCCCGAGGATATTAATCTACGACAACTGAACTCAATTTGCTGGAAAAAAGGTCCTGGATTGGTGCTCGAATATGGGATACAATAGAATTTTACATCTGTCGGACATCCCAGATCGAATGGCAAACTGAGGTAGCGAATAGAGAAATAATAAAGTCCCTCGAGAAAACACGTAAGGTCATATTTGAAAAGAATAGAGATCTACCAGCTCAAGGTATTTTAGGCTCAATTGAATCAAGTTCAAAGAGGAACAATCCTTTATTTTGTCCAGTTCAGCAGGCAAAATCGAACTGGTTTCTAAGTTCCATGAAACTTCATCGGGCTCATTAGATTCAGGGATGGTGGCCTCGATGGAAACTCCCCCAGACCGATCAAGGTTGAAATCTCGGATCTCCTCGATCTGGTGAGAAAGCGATCGATCATCCAACAAAAGGGGGTCGTCGTAGGGATTGAATATTTTCCCCTAGCTAAAAGCCCCGACCTCAAAACTTATTATTTGTTGTTTGTTCCCAGCCGGAGAAGGAGAAACAGGGATATCTTGGTCGCAGGAGAAATAACAATAGTACTGGAAACTCCAGCATTCGAAACAATTCTTCGTGATTTTCGGGGTGGCCTTCTCGACCTCAATCTCTTGAGTGGAATTGACAGGAACCGTCTCCGGCTGCTGATCAGTCTGCCCCGCGAGAGTATTGAATCAATGATGTATCCGAACGAGGTACCTCGGGCTCGGAATCAACTTTATCACCCTCACTAGGAGGGTTAGCAGTAGAATCACCATCCCTAAAGCCACCAATGATATCTTCCTCAGTTAAAGGATTGGAGAAAGGAGGGTCGACTTGCTTCTCTGATTCAGCTGTTGAACTAACGACGAGATTAAGTTGGGATGGCCTGGGACTTCTTCCTTCGGCATTGGAAGCACCCTCGAATTGGTGTATCACTCGATCTATGGAGGACATAGATTTATTTATAACTTTTCAGTTCCGGCATCGACTTGGCTCACGTTATCAGTTCGAGCCGTTTTCTTCGGAACAGAGTTCGAAGGAGGTGCTCGCCTCTTTCGTTTTTTAGGAGCGGAAAAAGATTCTCACTCATATTCAAGAATGTACAAAAAGTAAGGGAATCTCGATCTAAAACTCTGATCTACACGAGAGAATTTAAAAATAGAAGTGGGGACGCGCTGAAAGTTTTGAACGTTTTACCCTTATATATACTAGTGGAATTGACAAAAATTCCTTGCAAAAGAGAGCGCAAGGCAAACTTTGAAAATTTCGGCAGATTAAAAGACTATTGTCTGATTGATTTGCGTAATCTAAGCAAGAAATGGAGAAATCAACATAAAGACCTTTGTCTAATTGTAGATATGAAAAACAGCAGGAGATAATAATTAAGCACAAATTGAAAAATTACTTAGAAATGATATCGAGGAGAAAGGGTTGAAAGCGTATTCATTAAAGTAGCAAGATAGATACAAAATTACATTTATATTACAAGGAAACCTATCTCAAACTACAGGGGAACCAATATGAGCATCTTCTCCTTCTCCAGCAGTATTTTCTCTTTCTTCATCGATGGGAACTTCGTCTCCAGCAACAGTGTTGTTTTCTTCCCCCGACTCCTCATCATCCTCACCCTCGGAGATCTTGTCAGGATCGGGCAAAGGCACTCAAACTCCTCAACCAAGTGAGCTAGGGGATGACCACTATACTCGACCTCGGGAATGGCCTCCGGAGGATAATCTTTGCACCAACTATCCTTATTAAGGTCCATGGCCCGATAATATTGATCCAATTTATCTGGGATAATCTTTAGCTCAACCAGTTGCTCAACCCCTTTGTAAAAAGAGCTCGACAAAAGTCGCTTAACTCTTCGATAAAGGATCGCGTTAGGAACTGGAGAATTGAGAAAATCCCGATCAATTGGCTCCACATTCTCAGCCTGGATCTCTCGCATGCCTTCTTCTAAATGATCATCTTCGGCCTTCGATTGAAATTGATCCTTGAGAGATTCGATCTCTGCTTCCAGGGCACTAATTGAGGTCGCAGAAGTAACCCGTTGCTATTCTAGTTCCCGAGTCAATTCATCCACCTGTGCCTGATACCGCATAGTATCCATCATGGTATTAACAACATGAGCATTATTTGTTTCCATGGTAGGAATACTACTGGGACCAACTTGATTTTCTTGGGATCGAGAACTTCCGAGCCCGACGAGTATATCCTCGATCCTATTATTTTCACGCTGAATAATCTTGTTAGACTCCTCGACGAACTTCAATTGCTCTATAAGATATCAGAAGATTGAATTTTGGTCCATAAGATTACTGATATGATGTTGGGTTTGGAATCGGACTGGTGAATTTTCAGCAGAGTCAGATCAGATGAGTTCGATTTGCATCAACAGAGTAGATTTGATCAGGAGAGTAGAAGAGATCAGAAGATACTTCAACGGTAATAAATGCACTCGGTTTAATAAATGCCGTAAGAGAAGGGTATTAATGGCAATGATTGAAGGAAAACTTCGTATCAGCATGGTGCATTTAATGCGACTGATAGAACCGTACATCAGACTGTACAAATGGAACAGTTGCAGAGAGCCGTTCAGAGACAGGGACCAGTAATCATTGTTGAAATTGTAAGGGGTATTTTGATACATAATCTAAACCAGAAGAGGTCTCCTTATAATTTCTAAAACGTCAAGTGACAAAAAACCTTCAAATATATAAAAAAAAGGAGGGAAAAATAATTTTCATACCAAACATTTATCAACTCGACATTTTTCATATCAGACTTTTTCGAAAAACACATTCAACACCTCAATTTCATAATTTTGGACACTTTTGCATTTTTCGTTAAAAATTAGACGAAACTACGTTAACTTCTGAAACGAGGGAAAAATACTTTTCATATCAAACCTTTGTCAACTCGACGTTTTTTATACCAAACTTTTTCAACAAACACATTTCATTCCAGAATTTCAGATTTTTGGACACTTTTGCATTTTCCGTTAAAAATTGGACGGAATAATGCGCGTGTGCAACACGCACCTATTAACTTCATAAACAAAGGGAAAAAATCACGTGATGAGCACGTGTGAATTTCGGGCAGGGGGGTAATTGCATTTTGGCAGGGAAGACCTAATTTTTTCCTCCTTATACACCATTTCCCTCCATTTTTTTTCCTTCTTACACGCCATTCCTCCATTAATTTCCTCTCTCTTTCTTTCTATCAAACCTCCATTAATTTTGTTTCTCTTTCCTTCTACCAAACCATACAATATCTTGAGACTAAATGTCCAACATTGGTTGAAATTCATAGTTAAGTCCACTTTGTAAGGTCTTGGACAACCCTCATCTTACAAGCTAGATTTTGAGTTTGAGTTAAGTCCAAGCCATGTGAGTGGAATTAGCCCAACCCATGTGGTGAATTCTAATTTGGTATCATAGCACCCTCACGACAGGCTGGTCCATTAACAACCCAGGAAGACGGTTTTATGCTTATGTGAACTACCACAGAGAAGATGGATGTCTTTTCTTTGAATGGAAAGATGAACCCATGTGTGCAAAGTCAAAGGAAATAATATTTGTGTTATTGCGCAAAATTAATAAGTTGGAAGCTGAAATCAAGACGAAGGACGAAGGAATTAGCAAAAGAGATGGAGAATCTGTAAAGACCTTGACCCACTTCTGGCCTTGTCAACATTGTTGAGCTCTAGTCCACTAGCCCAAAATGCTTAAACCCATATTGACAAGTAGAAGTAGGTCAAGTCTTTATTAACCATTCATCCACAATCAATGTGGGATTGGGGTGTTACAATCCCCCCAACTCAAATACTAGACGTCCTCGTCGAGTCCAGATCAATAGCCCCAGACCGTCCTCATGGATAACACCACGAAGTCGGCTCTGATACCATTTGTAAAGCCTTGACCCACTTCTAGCCTTGTCAATATTGTTGAGCTCTAGTCCACTAGCCCAAAATGCTTAAACCCATATTGACAAGTAGAAGTAGGTCAAGTCTTTATTAACCATTCAAACAATTCATCCACAATCAATGTGGGATTGGGGTGTTACAGAATCAAAGGAAATAATACATGGCTTAATAGAAAAAATCAACAATTTCTCTATCATTTTTCCAAAATTTCTCAATCCTTTTTGCTAAGTTCTTCATCCATTATTGCGCAAAATTAATAAGTTGGAAGTTGAAATCAAGACAAAGGACCAAAGAATTAGCAAAAGGGATGAAGAATCAAAGGAAATAATACCTGGCTTAATCGGCAAAATCAACGAACTAGAATGTGAAATCAAGAAGAAGGATGAAGAACTTAGGAAAAGGGATAGAGAAATTTCGAAAAAGGATAGAGAAATTGTTGATTTCAAATTCTAGTTCGTTGATTTTTATGATTAAGCCATGTATTATTTCATTTGACTCTCCATCCCTTTTGCTAATTCCTTCGTCCTTCATCTTGATTTCAGCTTCCAACTTATTAATTTTGCGCAATAATCCAGGTACTATTTCCTTTGACCTTGCACACATGAGTTCATCTTCCCATTCAAGGAAACGACATCCATCTTCCTTGCGGTCGTTCACACAAGCATAAAATCGTCTTCCTGGGTTGTTAATGGACCAGCATGTTGTGAGGGGAATGGGTAGGCCACATATACATTTCAATTCCCTTTTGGACTATTGTACGAATGCCTGTAATTGGAGCTTAAAGATGACATGAACTAAACTGAACTGAAGTTGAAGCCTTTCTTTGATTTTTGTTGTATGCTTGTAGAAGGAAATTAATGGTGGTTTGGTAGAAGGAAAGAGAAAGGAAATTAATGGAGGTTTGGTTGAAAGAAAGAGAGAGAAAATAAATGGAGGAATGATGTGTAAGAAGGAGAAAAAATGGAGGGAAATGGTGTATAAGAAGGAGGGAAAACTAGGTCTTCCCTGCCCAAATGCAATTACCTCTGTTTATGAAGATAACAGGCGCGTGTTGCACACGCGCGTTATTCCGTCCAATTTTTAACGAAAAATACAAAAGTGTCCAAAGTTTTAAAATTGTGGTATGAAATGACTTTTTTGAAAAAGCTTGGTATTAAAAGTGTCGAGTTGATAAAGGTTTGGTATGAAAAGTGTTTTTCCCCATTTCTGAAGTTAACGAGCACGTGTCCGTCCAATTTTTAACGAAAAATACAAAAGTGTCCAAAGTTCTGAAATTGTTGCATGAAATGTGTTTTTTGAAAAAGCTTCGTATGAAAAGTGTCGAGTTGATAAATGTTTGGTATGAAAAGTGTTTTTCTCTAAAAAAAGCCTTCAAATATTAAATTCGAACAAAATTAGGTTTAATGTACAATTCTTTTAGGAAAAAATGAGCATTTTTAAAACTAGTTAGTTTATCATACTGTTTATACCCAAAATATTTTTCATGATTATCAGGCCAATAATGGCCCGACAAGAAATAATTGACTCGATGATCAGGGGAGTAGTGAAGCAGGTGGGCCATAATAATAAACGGGCCTAACATTATTAATTCGTGCAATCTAATTGATTAAGAAGGCCAAAATATTTAAAGGCTCAGTTGTTGGATTAATGGTCGAACCGTGAGATATGGCCCAAAGGCTAGCCCTAATCATGTTATTAATTGAATTAATGATAGAATTAATTTAATTAAGGCAGGTCGTGGCCAAGTAATTAAAGTGAAAAACTAAATAGGGGATAAGGTCAAGTTGTAACCAACTCCAAGAATGTCTCAAAATTTGTTACACATGGGCTGGGAATAACTGTAAAAAGAAAACGCAGCAGATTTGAAATAGCTCAGATGATAATAAACCGCCACAAGAGTATGGAGGTTTAAACGTGAAATACAAATGTTGAAGTAGTGGGGATCATGCTCAACAAGAGAAGAAGTGGGTGAAATGTACATTCATCAGGAAGTAACCATTTGGAGAGTGACCTATAAATATCAGGAGGACGACACATTCACGGACACACTCAATCAATCAACAACTCAGTCTTCACTGAATCAGGCACAATGCTTCTCTAAGTCGACGTTGCACCTGAAGCCAGCTGTGAGCTGCAACCTCTCATGTAAGTGCCCACGTACTGACATGATTTATTCGTCAAGTAGTCACCTGCTTGATGAATTTGTTGTCTGGTAGCCATATGCCTGATAACTATCTGCTGATTAGCCACCTGCTCAACAGATGCCCTTTCCATTGGTCACCTGCTGGTTAGGAGCCCGATTGGTAGCCACCTACCATGGTTAGACGATCCATCGATGGTAGCCACCTGCCATCAATGTTACTTTCACGTCAACAATATAATTATTGCATATCAGCTCATATGGCGGTTCCCTACCAATCAAGGAGTCATTCTTCACGAACTAAAAGACCAAAAGTTTTCGTACATCAACGTAGTATATCTTAGTTTTGGGGGTTCAGACCACGCACCGATCATCATCAGAATTCTTGATCAGAAAATGGAGAACCATGGGCCTAAGAAACGCAGATTTATGTTTGAATCCATGTGGATGAACGACACTAATTGTTCTATGGTGGTTAAAGATTCTTGGGAGACAGTGGGATTATTTTCTTCTACTAATGATTTTTGGGATAAATTGAGTTATTGCAGTAAGGGTCTTGAATTTTGGAGCCGCAACTCTTTTGGTGCGGTTTCGAAACATATTACTAAGCTAAGAGATAGGATTGATGTTCTTCGTAAGGGAATTATGTCCCCTGAGGCCAAGAAAGAACTTCATCACCTTTCCGTGGAGCTTGAGGATACTTTAAATAAAGAAGAAAAGATGTGGCAGCAATGGGCAAAATCTCATTGGATGCGGGAGGGTGATCGAAATACCAGATATTTTCATAGCCGGGCATCGGGGCTTAAGAAAAGAATCGCATCAGGGGTATTAAGAAAAAGGATGGAACTTGGTGTAGTACTGATTCTCAAATTGAGGCAGAGGAAGTGAGCTATTTTTTCGCTATTTTCACTTCGAGTCGACCATCAGAGGGTGAATTAAACATGGTGTTGAGTGATTTGGAGATGAAAGTGAATTGAAGATAATCAGTATCTCCTTCAGCCTTACTCAGCAGACGAGGTATCCCGTGCCCTATTTTCTATGTACCCCCTCAAATCCCCTGGCCCTGATGGCTTCCCCCTTTATTTTTTCAGAAATATTGGTCACTTGTTGGTAGTGATGTGACAAATTGGGTTTTAAATTTTCTTAATAAAGGCACTTTTAATGAATCTTGTAACTTCACTAACATTGCTCTGATTCCTAAATGTACCAATCCTGAAAATATGACTAAGTTACGTCCTTTTAGCTTCTGTAATGTTGTGTACAAAATAGCCTCGAAAACCATAGCAAATAGGCTGAAACCATTTATGAACTCTATGATTTCTGAATCCCAATCTATTTTTGTTCCAGGTAGACATATCACTGATAATGTACATGTCGCTTATGAAACGAATCACTTTATGAAAAAACAAACTAGGGGCGATGTGGGCATAAAGCCTATGATAGAGTAGAGTGGGATTTTCTTAGGGCTATGATGATCCGTTTAGGTTTGATGTGAGACTTGTGAATTTGATTATGACGTGTGTTTCATCTGTTACGTATTCTTTTATTCATAATGGTGCTCAAATTGGCTTTGTTAAACCGAATAGAGGCATCCGTCAAGGAGATCCCAATTCCCTGTATTTATTCCTTTTTTGTGCAGAAAGTTTGAGCTCACTTATTACTCAAGAGGAGAACAGGGGTAACATTCAAGGGATCTCGGTTTGCAATGGGGCTCCTAGTGTCTCTCATTTACTCTATGCGGACGATACTTTGATATTTTGCCAAGCCACATCAGAAGCTGCTATTCGGGTACACTTCTTACAAGCATATGGTATCGCATCCGGCCAAAATATCAACCTTGAAAAGTCTAGTGTGGTTTTCAAAAGGAATACGCCAGAAGCTGCGATTGATACTATATTTTCCTATTTCCCAATCAAAAGAGAACTTAAACATGATCGTTATATGGGTCTTCCCTTATCAGTGGGAAAATCAAAGCGGGAGGTGTTCGATTATATTCGAGAAAGAGTTTGGAGTAGACTACAAAGCTTGCGGGTTAATTCTCTATCTAAAGCCGGGAAAGAAGTTCTCATTAAATCGGTTATTCAAGCTATTCCATCATATTTGATGAGTTGCTTCAAACTCCCGACTTATCTTATTGCAGAGATTGAGTCTATGGTTGCTTGTTTTTAGTGGGATGATAAAGAAGCAAAAAAGATACACTGGATAAAATGGGATTCTCTTTGTTCAAGCAAAAGAGATGGTGGGTTGGGTTTTCGGGATCTCAGTTCTTTTAACATGGCCATCTTTTCAAAACAAGTGTGGTGTATATTGATGAATCCGGTTAACTTACTTAGTAGGATCTTCCGAGCTCGTTATTTCCCAAATTCACATATTGGCGGATTCTCTAGGCTCCAACCCATCCCTTACTGGGAATCCATTAAATTCGTAGCGGCTGGACTTAGATGGAGAATCGGAAATGATACAAAAGTCCGAATATGGGAAGATAAATGGTTGCCTCGCTTTCATTCATTTAAGGTTACCTCTTTACCTCATTCTATTTTATTTGATAGTACGTTAATTTTATTTTGATACATTGAGAGGTTCTAGGAATCGTTTGTTGGTGGAGGAATTATTCTGTGAAGAGGAGGTACGGTTAATCCTTTCCATCCTTCTTCGAAACCATAGTGGAGAAGACCGTCTCTTGTGGCATTTTGCTCGTTCAGGACAATTCACGCGGTTAAATCTGCTTATAGGTTGATTCGTGAGTTGAAAAACATGGACTTAGAAGCGATAGTAGGGGGACCTAGTTCAAGAACTCCGAAAAATTGGGGTTGGATTTGGAAGTTGGATGTGCCTCCAAAGATCCGTTTATTCCTATGGAATTGTTGTTATGGGGCTGTTCCAGTTCGTGAAAGACTTAGGCAGCGGAAAGTTATTGAAGAGGCCATTGTCCGCGATGTAATCTTGAGTTGGAGACCATTCTTCATTGTCTTTTGGGTTGTACATTTGCAAGGCAGTTTTGGGCCTCATCAAACTTCCCTTGTGAATTATATAGTTGCACTGGAGATATTATTGAGGCTTGGTTTCTTCATGTTCATGCAAAAACTGATGCTAGTCAAATGGGTCTGTTTGCTACCATGCGTTGGTGGATTTGGTTTGGAAGAAATAAGTTGCTATGGGAAATGATGTTATTCTCCCACTTACTTTGGTTTCTCTTGCCAAAGAGTTTTATGCTAGATTCAAATCTGCTTCTATATCCAATCGACTTCCTCCTTTAGTACGTTCTCAAGCAAGATGGCAGCCTCCACCCGATTTGTATATAAAAATTAATGTTGATGCGGCTTTATCAAAAGAAGGTGACACTGTTGGTTTTGGAATAATTGCCCGAAATAGAGACTGTTATTGTGTAGGTTGGAAAGCTTTGAAAATCAGTTTGCCTCTTGACCCAGAAGCTGACGAAGCTTCAGCGGCACTCCGACCAATTGAGTTTGGTATGAGTTCAGGATGGAGTCGTCTTATTCTTGCAGGAGACTGTTATTCGGTCATAAAGGGTCTCTCCAATTCTTCTACTAATTTCGGTTCACTAGGACATCTTTTTTATGAAATTAAGGAATTGACCTCGCATTTGGAGCGTTTTAGAGCATCTCATGTAGTTCGCGAATGCAACATGGCTTCACACCTTTTAGCTAAACTAGTTGTTTCTAATTTCCAGTTTTCGGTTAATCTTCCTAGTTCTGTTTTTGACATTGTAATTTCGGAAACCCCTTGAGTTTATTTATATCAAATTTGTTTCTCAAAAAAAAATTAGCGATATTAATTGTTTTGAGTTTGTATATGAAAAGTCATTTTTGTATGCCTTCAGTTTGCATTGCTTTCTTGGCCCAGTTCGGTTGGCTCAATGATTGGACAGGATTGGCAATTTTGCCAAATGACCCAATTGGGCCATTAACTTAACATACTCCAAGGTTTCTGATATAACCCCAAATGAAAATTCGAAGGTCTCGGGCTTTTTGGCCTAAGCGAAGTATCGATTCTCTCCTAGGTGCCAATTTCGTCGCCCATAATCTCGCGGTTTTGGTCTTTACTTCGAACTGGTTGAAAATGACTTTTTTTTTAGTGATTTAATCATTTTTAAGGCGGATTGAGCACATTAACTAGGTACCTCTCCCAACAAGGATTTGAACCTGAGTCCGCTAATTTGTAGTGACTAGTCCCTTCTACTAGACTAATTACGTATAGCGTTTTTTGCAATTTGAACTTGTTCAACCTATTCTTATAAAAGAAAAGATATAATCACTATTCTTAAATTTTATTTCCTATAAAGTTTGGTTTAATCTCAATTCGGTAAGCTAAAATTTGATAAAATGTAACTCGGTACTTGACATAAGTTCGTCGACCTCGGTTTGTATGACAGTCAAATCAAGGTCTCGGTTTGTATGACAGTCAAATCAAGGTCAAACACAATTTCAAGCTCTTACCAAATTTTAAACAATGTATGGTTTAACTCTACTCCACTCGTTCACACTCTTATTCTTTTCTTTTGACTTGATTATACATATTATCTAGGGATGTCAATGGGTCAGATTATAGTCGGATCAGGCTCGTCCAGATCCAACTCTATTTATATCGGATCGAATCCTGTCGAATTTGGATCTTGTTCGAATTGTGCTCGGATCTAGATTTTTTGAATCCAATGGATCTTGGTCGGATTTGGCCGGATATCGGATCTTTTTCAGATCCAATAAATTTTTCATTTAGAAAATTACATTGATATTTTTTTCTAAAACAAGTTTATTAACTTTACAATTTTATTTAATTTTAGCTCACATGTTCAAACATCATTTACTAATATTCATATTTTTAGATGAAAATATTGGTTTAAATAAATTTATAAATGAGAAATTACTATCTTCTTAAATTGACGGTGAAATATTATTAATGGTACTTACTTTTATAAAACATTATACATATATCATTCTTTTTATTTTTTATCCGATACGGGTCTTTAACGGATCGGATCGACCTAAATTCATATTCGCTCCATGTGTTTCGGGTTACGGATCATTATAATCGGATCAGGTCCATCGAATCTCTAATCGGAGAATTATCCTAATAAATAGACTGGATTCGGACGGATCCGGATTAAAATCCACCCCATTGACAGCCCTAATATTATCCCATGTTTAATTTTTATTTTTTTTATTTTTATTTCAAAAGGATTTAATTCCTTTCGAGGCACTTCAAACATATTATATTGAAACTTCTCCCAGTAAAAATTCGAACTAGGATCGCCACTTTGGGGGAATTAGTATCTTCCACTAGAAAATAACAAATCAACATACAATATTTTTTTTAATAAAACTATCAATACATCATTACATGATGCAACCTGATTAATTACTAGAAAATTAAATAAAAATGTTCAACCAACCAATAAAATTTAGTGAATGGTATGTTAGAGTACTTGAGATGTATTTTACATGAATTTTTAGGGGCAAAATCGAAAAGTGGAGTTAATTTTTCAATTTTTCATCACGTTAATGATTGACGACGGCGAAAAAGCATTTTACGTTCTTTAACTTTCTTAGGGTTTCGCAATTTTGGTCCACTTTCCTGTAATTCCAGTCGCTATTTCGCCGAAAATTACATAGATGTTCATAAATTGCCAACTATGCAAACAATTTGTACTGATGAAGATTGTGGCATTTTTTTTGTATGGGGCATACAATTTTGTAATGTTTATAATTTCTAAACATTGTTATAAATTCCGGCGAAATAGGAATTGAAATTGCAGTCAAGTGGACCGAAATTGTGGGTACAAGAAAAATATGGTATATAATTTGCTCTCCGAAAAATAAAGTATCCTAATCCCGCGGACCTGTAAAATTTGAAGGACCTAAAATGTTTTTTTTTTCCGATGATGACTGTCTTCTTATGGAAAAATTAATGGAAGTGTGTAACTCAAGAATTAGCAGCATAGTGATGGTAGGCCAAGCACATATAAATTATTAAAGCAAAGCAAACGTATGTAAAATGAATCCTAAAACGCTAGTGGAAGTGGGAACTATATGTTATCGATTTATCTTCTAACCTATGTTGCACGGACATAGATATGATGATACAAATAAATCACGATATAGATACGATGTCATGTATTTTTAAAAATTTATTGGATACGATACGACATGGATACGAATCTAAAAAATATATATTTATATATTTATGCATATTAAAATAAGTAAAATAATATATTTATATATTCATAAATATTGAAATAGATCAAGTTAAGTTTCATAAGTACTAAATTGAATAACTTTTAGAAAAAAAAATTGTTGAGTAATTTAATACTATTAATTATACATCATGTTCATTGTTTTATTTTGTTATATAAAACATGTTCCGTTATAGATATTTTATCTTGTATTGCAGTTGTATATAATACAAAATGTGTTTTGACGTCTTACATTGTTCTTACCAATTGTGGTGACTTAGCAAAATTCAGAATATGAAATGTGTTGGATACATCTAAATAAGTATATGATACGTGTGTCCAATTTTTCTTTTAATTATCGATACGCCACGTGGAGTGTCGAATACGTATCCCACGAGTATCCAAGGAGTACCATATCCGAGAAGTATCCGACACGGCACTTTATAATTTTTTGAAGTATATGTGCATCATAGCTTGTAACGTGATGGTCCATATCACGCGTGTCTGGAACTTCTCAATGAATCAATTAAAACAACATGCAAAAGTAAAAAAAAAAAATTAAAAAAAAAAAAGAAAAATACAATTATTGGATTAAGTTAAGGTCACCCTAAAAAAATTATGGTTTTAACAATGGTAGATTTCGCTTGATTTTAATTTTAAAATGTTGGTTTCGATGATCACTGTAAAACTTTTGAAATCCAATTTAAAGTGAACTTGTGTGTTGGATTTTTTGAGTTAAAAGTTTCAAAATACAACTTAAGTTGAGTTTGTATCTCGGAGTTTGAGATGGAAAAATACACACTAAATATCAAAACAATGAGTCTTATAGAGAAACACTAGATAGTAACATCCAAGAGTCTAGCTAAACCCATATGGACCCTTGTTAAGGTAGTGAAATTAGATGGCACCTTGAAAAATGTCACATTTTATGAAGTTATGAGAGGATTGATGGTGACTTCTCAAAAATATGTCACATCTTATGGCTATGATTGTGACTAGACGTCAACAATTATCATCAAAATTTCACAATCCAAATATGTATTCACGGAAAATTCGCATCATAACCTCAAAAAATCTCAAGCATGAAAACGACAATAAAAATAAGAGTAAATGGGAGCATAGACAAAATAACTAACAGAGGGACTTAATAGCAATGCAGAATGCTCAAATCTTGATTTACACATAATATATTTCCACGGATCTAGGTTCTCAATATCTGCCTTCAATAGAGAATTAAAGGAAAGCAGCATAGCAATAATTTAGTTCAATCTGTCCAACTGTTGTTTCGACAATAAGAAAATTTCACATGTTGATTCCAAGAAAGATTCTCTAGTGACCGTACTTCTGAAACTCCCACTCGCTGTTATCTGTTGAATATTGTTAAAGATTAGATATAAATCCCGTACAATAATGCCATTGCATTATAGAGAAATCAAGATAGGGCAGAAAGATTACCCAGAGGACAAACTTGACGAGTCTTCAGCCATCTGCTAATACAGTGGAAGTGAAAGGCATGGTTGCAAACACCTGACAAAATTATTGTAGAAAAAATTCCAATGAAGGAGAGAATTTATATGCAAATAATAGATGAACACGAAAGTGGTTTAAAGATGATCCACAAATGAATGTATATAGTAAATAGCAAAAACAAGCTTATAATAACATCGTAAACTCAACTATTTAAGGTTCATCTAGGGGAGAATGAATAGCTAATAAAGTACACACAAATCCCACCTTAACAGCCAAAGATTCATATTTACCTCTCAACTATCCCATTCCCATCAAGTGAAGAGTTTGTGACTAGTCCAGCTTATGACTATTGAACTATTTACAATGGCACCACAACCAACTCAACCAGTTTGAATATTTCCTAATTGCTGGAGGAAATCAGAAATTTTGCTACAAACAATATCGAAGCAACAAAAACATAGGACAGCGCAAATTTGGCATCATATAAAAGTACCAAAAATGGATAAGTAAGCTTTCAATCATAGAAACCAAAGACTATCTGAACATCTACAGAGAGCTTCAGAAAGAACTCATAACTTAAGATGATGATATCATCCACAACAGCAATAAATCCCCTTAGAAGTGGCCCACGGCAGATCTCAACAGACAAGTATATAGCATTCAATCGAGTGCTAAATCACCTCCTTTATAGTCCCAATCATACAAGAAAACTCTCGATGACGTAATGATATCTTAATACACAGCCTTTCATTGCCTTTCATATGATAGGTCAAGGACCATCAAGAAGAACAATTCATATAACTTAATTGGTTCCACAAACTTAGGTTACTAATCAAGATATTGTTATAAATTTTTAAAGCCTGAATAACAATATCCAACAACATCAGGTACAGCAAGTTTTACCCTTAAAAAAAGGCACAACCAACTTAGGTTGCAACAAATAGTCATTGCTTGTATTTCTGTATGCTAAAAATAATCTACGATGGCGAAGAAACCTACCCCCTCAACCCCAACCTTTAGTTGAAAAAACCATTCTTATCAAATTTATGAAAATGCAAATAACTCATATTATAACCACAAAAAATAAGTGTTACATCCCAATTGATCTAGGAAACTATATCACTAATCCAATCACATTAAATCAAACAACATAGTATTAAAGCTCAGTCACAAAGAGATAATAAAGACTACTATACAGCAGAGCAACGTACCCCAAGCCACGGTGCACTCCTCGCTAGTTGCACTAGCTTGATTAGCCTGACACTCAATGCCTAAATCACAAATTCACAAAATTATTCACACAAATTGAATCAAAATCAAACCAAAAAGGAAAAACGAAAATAAAAAGAACTCACAGAGATCCATAATATGATTCCTGCAAATAGCACAATTATCCACAACAATATCTGCAGAATAAAAATTAGGGTTAGGGTCTCCCGCATCAACTAAAATCAGAATACAAATTCCTAGTCATATGTAAGCCTATTTCAATAAAAAAAAATAGAATCAAAGTAAAAAGATAAATTAGAGTCGATAATAATACCCCAAGCCCATAAAGAGACAGCGTTCCACTTTTTGATCTCGAATCGCTTGGCTTTCTTAGAGGACTGCGACGGAGCTGCCGGATTGGAAGGTCCAGCACCGGAGGATCCCTCACCGGCGGGCACCATATTCACGTCGGTGTCGAGCGACGCCATCTAGGGTTCAGGTTTCTGAGTTGGGTTTTGTGATTTTTCGCTTTCCCAGCTGCGAAACAGTAGAATGATCAAATTACAATAATGAGAAAACGAAAATAATTTGGTAATATATATGGGAAAATAATGTGGTCATTTAACGCAAACAATGTGGTCATAAATTTTATTGGGCTTTGGCCCATGATAAAAGCGGCTGAGCCCAACTTAACCAACTTCCATTCCAATCATTTAAAAATTATCTTTACTTTTTATTTTCGAAGAACATTATTTAAAATAAATAATGATAATTAATAATTGAATTACGGATACAGTAAAATTGGGATTGTATTTTAATTTAGGTAGATTGGTGTTTGTGGGATTTTGGGAGGTACCTTTAGAGTAAAATGAGAGCGACCTGAAAACAGAAAATATTGTGAGAGAATACTAAATAAGAATATAGTTTATCGTGAGTATTATGGGGTATTTATAAGGGTGTAATTGTAGAGACCTTATGGGAGTCTTGATGATGATGGGAGTTTTAATTATTTATAAGGAAGTAGAATCTGACGAGGATTGAGCGTATTAGAGTCATATTATGGTAGTTAATTGATGTCATTATATTTGGGCCGCGGAATTCATATTTGGTGGATCCAAGGCCTCCATATGGGCTAAGGTATGTAAGTGTATTGGGGTCCGAATTCGATCTTCCGTTCGGATATTTATTCGATTAAGGATTCGATAGATATGATTCGATTAAGAAGATTCGGAATTCAAAATATATGGAACGGATATTAATTTAGTCAAATCCAATTCGTTACAGATTTGTATTCAATATATAATATATATTGTTTATATATTATTTATTTAAACCAAAATAAAAATAAAAATTATCTATGTTCACCTAAAACCTTTAACTAAAAATAATCTTAAAAATAAATGCATGAGACATGATGGGAGGCTGGTGACTAATTGGGCCATAACTATAACATATTAAGTTATGTTATTCAACTTATTTGATAAGAAAAACCAAAACCAAAACCAAAACCAATTAGCTGTCATCTTCCATCTACTACTTCTTCCTTCAATTATTGCCTTCTCCTTTTCTCGTTTATATTTGCATCATATTCAATCTTCTAAAATTTTCAACAACAATTTCGATGAAACGAGTTAAATGTTACATTTGTAAATTATGATGGTAGAATCTGCAATTGGTTTGTATGAAAATGAAAGCAAAACAATTATTGCTAAATGTGTTACACAGGTTCGAATATTTTATCCGGACCATGGATATCCACCGAATTCGAATCCGGTCGCTAATTTTCAACATCCATGCGGACCCGGATGGAAGAAATGGAAATTGAACTCGGATCCGGGTCGACAATGATCAGGTCCGAGTTCGAACCATTGACAACCCTATTGATTCACAATCATATTAATATTTTCAAATTTTTCAAATATTTATTATTGTTTATTTATTGTTATATTTTATGTGTGTTTTTTATTCAGTAGTTATTATATGTTAGTAAAATTTCACATTTTATTCCATAGTTTTCACTCAAATTTTCAAGATGAGATTTACATGCGAAATTGTAACATTGTTATCTTACATAAAGTGTTGGGGGTTTATGATTGAAGTCGTACTGATTCATTGGAAAATCAAACAAAAAAGGAGGAATACAGAACACAGTTTCTTCCGGCCATCTCCAACCGAAGTAGACAATAGCCCCCTCTTGCCTACTTGTCTGTCTGCCTGCTTGTTTGTCTGTTTCTCTTGCCTAGTTTATCATCTCTAACCGAACCAATAATTCAAAATATTTATTTCAATTTCAAACTTTTCTCACTCTCACTTAACAATAACAATAACAATAATAATTGATCTTAAAATTGTATTTAAAAATACTTTTGATACCAAACTTTAGTTCAAAAAACACATTTGGTACCAAACTTTTTGAAAAAACACATTTCATACTGTGATTCACACAATCTTGACACATTTAGTTTTCTTCACCCCAACAACTACAATTTAGGGTGGGGGACTAACCCAAATGTTCCATGTGATTATACTGTATTTCGTTCGAGTTCAATAAGGAAAGTGGACTATAACAATATATGAATCGAGCGTGTGAAAACTGTATATTGATATCGGTGTTCGAATACAAATTACAAAGCGGGCCTACCCGAGCATTACGGGATGCCGTACTACTAGAAAGACTAAATACAATGAGAATATAAGCTAGTTCCTAATCCGAACAGTAGGTCCGAACAGAAGGAATATCTTGGAAGTTGTGCCGTCCCTGATGTCATAAATGCGCCGCGTATTTATAGGAACAGTAATAAGCTAGCTAGACCATCCGTAGGAGAACACCTCTCGGCCAGCTGTACAAGGCTGTAGGTCGGCCCCACAGTAATCCCGAGGAGACGAGTAGATCGGGAAGAAGGTCGGGGTACTTGATCGAGAGCTATCGGTCAGGCTTGATCGGAGAACCATATTCTTCTGGTCGATGAATACCATTCTGTTCGAGATCGAGGGTGACCCCGAGCAGAAGGTATTTCCTAGATCGGCGTATGCGAAATACCCCTCATCAATACTCCCCCACTTCTCGAGCGTAAGTGAAGCTGAAGCTCGGAGAAGTAAATACTGCATCACGGCGAAAGACTTTGATCTCTTGATGTTTTTGGACATGCCTCGTTAAAAACCTAGTTCGGAAAAACCCAATGGGACAAAATCCGAACTAGGGAAAAAGAGTGCACATCTTCCTTGGAGGAGCCTCGAAATGCCGAATCGCCCCCAAGATAGAAGGGTGAGGTTTTTGACCTGAGAGATTCACCTCGAAGATTTACCAAGAGCTGCAATATTGAAATTCGGAAAGATAGATAGTAGAGAACAGGCCTCGGACAGTCTTGAGTTGGATATGCCTCGTTAAAAACCTTACTCGGAAAAACCCAGTGGGATAAAAACCGAGCGAAGGGAAAAAGAGTACATATTTTATCCTGTTGAGTCGAGAAATACTCATTTCCGAAGCTTGGAGGACCATAAATGCTATTAACAAAAGATAATCTTCAATTTTACTGAGTGGGAGCCTAACCGTCGCGGTTACTCGGGGTTGAATTTGCAATTTACCCTTTTAACCTTTATATATATGTTTACTTGGAGAAAAAAAAAAGTGCATCTTTACAATTCACAGCTGATCGGAGCTTTTAGATCGATAAACAGTATTTCTTCTTTACTTCGAGCATTCCAATAAATATCTTCTAATCATGTCTACTTCCCAGAATCCCGACGTCCAAACCAACATCCCCTCTGGATCAGATTCCGACCTGGGATCCACTGGGGAACTCATCAATGACTTCAAAACCACTGAAAATTCTTCCGAAGAGACGAATAGAATCGTCAATCAAATAGAGCATGCCATGGGGTCGAACGCTGGAGAGGGTACATCAGGTCGACAGGATTCCGAGCACGATGGTGATGCGGAACAAGATGCCAAGGCCAACAGTGAGGAAGGTGGAGATGGAGAAAAAACTGACTCCGAGAATGAGAACGGCTTGACTGTACCGTTCGATAAGCATGAGATAATGAGGTATGAGATCGGAGGCGGGTGCAGTGTGCGAATCCTCGACTTAGCCGGTGTCTCGAAAAAATCCAAAGCCACAGGTCGGGTTCAAAAGACCGAGAAACGGGTCGACGATATCTCAAGTGGGTACGATCCGAAAGAGCACGAGGCGAACCTCAAAGTTACGATAGGCAAATTCCTTCCCGAGGGTTACTCGCTAGTAATCCCGACCCCCTCTCAAAGAGTGAATAAGCCCCCAGCAGGATGTCAAGCTTTCTATGCTCGGCAATTCGACTATGGGTTGCGTATTCCTTTTGCTCCCTTACTCGTGCAGGTTTTAGATGCATTTAGCCTGGCACCCGCACAGATTCTTCCCAACTCGATCGGGTATCTGATAGCTTTCAGCGTTTTGATGAAGGCCAAGAATCAAGTTGCTAACTTCCGACGCTTCTGGCAATTCTTCAAGATCAGTACCTCCTCTGCCTCGAACGCTGGGTTCGTGTATTTCTCCCAGCGTTCGAATCATTCGGTCTTATCGACCATAACTTCCAGCAATTCTCTTGATTGGAAGAAACAGTTCTTCTTCATTAAAGGTCCTGAAGAACCAGCTTCTGAGGGAAGCTCGGAGATGGTCCCACACAGATGGCCAGGTGAGCGAGACTGGGTGTACGGAAAACGGGAACTATTAGGTCGGCTTCAGAAGGTCATTCCGGACAACGTTGTCAAAGAGATGTGCTCGGATTTGTACCAGTCGGCTTTCCTCATTCTGGAACCCGTACTTCGAAAAGCAGAACTCAGCCGAGCTACCTTTCCACTAGCAGTCGCTGATGATCCTCGAACATTGAGTAAGGAAAAACAGTCTTTCCCGAGTGACTTATATAGTGAGCTTTTCAGCGGATTTTATTACTTACATTTTATCTCTTTATTTTTTCAGGAACAATGGTGGAGCAATACCGAGCTTCTATAGTCGGTAAAACTGTAGCATCTACCTCGAGGAAAACACCCGGTCAACCGAGGAGGCAAACTAGACCGGAGCCCAGAATTGCCGTCCCTCCTCGGGGAAACTCGGCCCGAACTGACCAGGTCGGAAATGAAGAGGAGCTCGAGAATGCTGAGCCGATACAAATGGTACGACCTCCTCATCAAGCTGGTCCTTCTTCTTCTTCTGGCTTAGGATACAGCATGTTTACCATGAAGAAGCTTAGAGGGACAGAGATCTATAATCGGAGAGCTCGGGAGGATCTCGAGGGACCCCCCGAGGCCAAAAGGAGGACCGGACTGTGGGGTCGACACCGAACGCCCCTTTCTTCCCGTCCTGGTCGAAGTAGGCCTGACATGGTGGATTTCATCGAAGACCAACTTTGATTTAACCGAATTTCGTCTTAAGGTTTTATCTCAGTAAATTATTAAGAACAATTTAGTATATTAGGGGTTTGGTTAAAGTACTCAGGATGGAGCAATTCAAGAATAAGCAAAGTAATATAATTGAATGGAAAACAACAATCAGAGGAGGCGAACAATAGTAGTATATTCCTTAGGTTAAATTTCGGATCCACAATACAATGTAAGATTTGCTATTTATAATATTCCTACTGTCCTAACTGAACTAGGAGTCCTATTTAGCCTAGGAAACCTGTATGGCCTTGGAGTATCGCTGGGCCCATTAAATCCCCTGGGACGGACAGTAGGTCGATCAAAGTAGGTCGATCAGATACGAATTTAACTGGTCGAGCCGATCTTGAAATCCCCGTTGGTCGGATCAATTCTGAACTGGCTCGATAAATACTTATTCGATCATAGGTACAAAATAGCCCTCATCAATACTCCCTCACTTCTCGAGCGTAATCGTAGCTGGAGCTCGTAGAAGTAGAAGTAGTTATTTTTTCCTTGTTGTTCATGAAGTATGCCTCGTTAAAAACCTTGTTCGGAAAAACCCTCTTCGGGATAAAAACCAAACGAGGAAAAAAGAGTGCATATCCATTTGAACCTTCCTCGTACAGACACGTATTTTGGTTAACGTGTGTCAGAAGATGTCAAGGTCTTTTCATGATTTTAATTGGCGGGAATACGAAGAGACGCGAAGGGTTGAATCCGTCTTTTCACAATATATATATATAGTGGAAATCAATGGATCAATTTACTTTTACCCCAGATTGATATTTAACCCTTCCAGCAGTAAAAGTTTACGTCGATAGTTTACCCATTTACTCATCCTCTCGAACACCTTTTATCCAAATATAAAGAAATGGCTTCGACCTCACAGAATCCTCCTTCTCCTACTCAAGCCGTTGGAGAAGAAATTCCATCTAATATTCCCAATCCTGATATCCTTTCTTCTGACAATGAGGCAATAGACAATTCCCAAGCAGAAGAAGTTAGAGATTATGCCGAGGATGAAGTAGATAGTTTGGTCGTGGAAATTATTCCAGAAGGAGAGATGATGTCAAGAGCGTCTAAAAAATCTAAAACGACCCAACCTCAGATTTCTGCACCTGTAGAACTTTTTCCTTCTCGATGGAGAGAAGAAGATCTACCATTGTTGAAAAGGGAATATGGTCGCTATTTTCCATCAGATTTTGAGATCATTATTCCTACTTCCGAGCAGAGAGTTAATACTCCTCCTGCTAACTGTCGAGCTTTTTATACGTCCCACTTCGACCATGGGCTCCGTTTTCCCCTTTCCTCAGTTCTCCGACAGTTTCTGGAGACTTTCATAGTCTCCTTGACACAACTTGTTCCGAACGCCATAGCTTTTATTATGGCATTTTCTGTTTTGATGGTTGCACGAGGTCTACAACCCTCTTTCCGAAATTTTCTTCATTTCTTTCGCTTTTCAGTATCGAGCTCCTCCAACAGAGGTTACTATTATGTTAGTCAGAGACCTGGCTACGCTATTCTCGAAAACGCCATTTCAAGCAATAGTATGGAATGGAAATCAAATTTCTTCTTTGTTAGAGCTCCGACCGTGTCTATCCTCGAAAATGGAGAAAAAGAGGAGTTTTCTCACGACTGGGGATACAATGATCTTTGGGTATACGGCGGTCGAAAGGTGATCGGTCAGATGTCCCCAGATGATCAATTTTCATCTGCTTTAATTGACCAGATGAGGTCGGATAAATATCAATCGGCCTACTTGATCGGAGAAATCATTCTTAGAAAGGCTGGATTAAGTTCACTGGAGTTTCCCATTTCATTGGATGATCGACCTCTTGGTAAGATCATTTCCCATTTTTAATTTATAAAAGGATCTATGAATTCGTTATTTACTATCGTCTAATTTCTTCTCAACGCAGCCACCCTAGTGGAGAATTGCCGTTTTTCAGTGGTTGGAAAATCCGTTCTCTCGAACTCAAAAAAGTCCTGGGGTAGAGCCCCCATAGAGCAGAAGGAGTCGAGAAAAAGAAGAAGAGATCAATTTATGGATTTGGAGAATATCGAGGAAGAGTCGTTTGAAGATGTTGATCCTATCAGAGTAGCTCCTCCTTCTTCCGCTCAAACCTCATCGGACATACCGTCTTCAAGCTCTCGCCAAGGCCGCGGTTATCCTCCTAAATTTCTTAGGGATCAACATGGTATTCTCGGCTGTCAATCCTGGTCGGAGCGTAACCCTACCGGTCCTGAAGCTAAAAGGAGAAAACAATTCTTTGACAAAGGAGGGGAGTATTTTACTCATGTCGGAGATATTGGTCATAAAGCTTCCCTGGTAGATATGATCGAGAGTCATCTTCAAGGGAAACGGGCGGCTGGGTATTCTGAGAAGGATACATTGATGTCTGATGATAAGGAAAACGTCGTCGATAAATCCATTCGAATTCTTCTTTCTTCGACCTTCACTCAAGATGTTAACAGGACGGTAAAGAAAAAACCCCTCGAGCAATTCGCAAGAGCAGCACATGCTCACGCAGTGGTAATATTCCTCAATTTCTTCTGATCTTTTAATAATCTATAATATTCTATTTGAAGGTTAGTCATAAAATTTTCTTTGTAATAGGCGGGTAATGCCTTGGTGTCCGCTTTATACGATATGGCATTGCATAGGGACCAATGTGAATTTGTCGAGGAAAGCAACAGAATCTTGAACGCAAGGGTCAAAGAACTTGAAGAGCAGCTTGCTCAGGTCGGTGATTCTCGATCTTCCGTGGAAACTCAACCTGTTCCTCTTGCTAATAAGGATTTAGAAACTGATAATCCGCATATTATTGGCATGATGACGGATGCTAGTCGGTATCAGGCCCAGGTCGATCAGTTAACACGAGAATTGGATGATCAACGAGTGTCACACACCACCGTAGTTAGCAGGTTGGAATCGGAGATTGCCTTACTTCGATCTCAACTCGCGGCAAAGGAAGACGATTCTACTGATTTGGAAAAGATCATAGACGAGCATCCATCTTCCGAGGTTGAGCCCATTATCCGAGGTTTTCTGGATTCCCCAGTACATACTGCCATAATTCATCAGAAGATCGGAAGTCTGCTTTTGAGCTCGTTCTATAAAGGTGTTGATCAATTAATCGAATCTGGGCAGATTCCTGACAAGCGTGATGAGTATCGCAAGGTTTTGGCTATTGAAAAGGATCGAAGTCTTCAAGATTATCCTCCTGAGTCTTTACCTTCTGTTGATTATAGCGGCCATCCTCTGGCTCATTTAGTCGAGGAGTATGGAACTCCAATTCCCGTGCCAGAACCTGACTTAGATTTGATAAAGGATATTATGGAGGATCAATCAGGCGAGGAGGAAGATATCGTCGATGAAGGGGATGTTGAAGGAGACCAAGTCAACAAGGGGAATGAAGGAGAAAAGGGAGGCTCGCCTTTGAAAGAAACCAACATCCATAGTTAGGACGTTTTTATTTCTTCTTTTATCTTGTCGTAATTGTAGATCTTTTGAACTCTGTAGAACATGTAAATTTCCTTTTATAATATATATGATTTTACTTAGATATACTACGTCCTTATGATGATCACAGTACATATTCGTTGACCTGCTTTTTCCTTACATTTGAATTTTTACTGTGCGCGCCAAGGTCCAAGGACATAACTGTCATTTCCTTAACTATATATAAAGGTGAATCTTTTGGAGTTTTTACCGCGCGTCCCCACTTGCGATATAAAATTTTCTTGTTATTGATCGGAGCTCATAGTTCGATTATTCATAAGAACCTTTGATTGTTTGATCATGAGTTCCAACTTATTTTCTGGAGCTTCAAGACGCTCTCTGCGGGGTTCTTCCCGACGAGACACTCCGAGAAAAAAGCCTCGACTGGAAAGTTCTCATCAATCGCCCACCCAAGGGGGAGCTTCTTCTCGAGAAACCGTGCCTCGATCTGACCCAGCGTCGTCTTCACCTAATGGACATCCGAAGAATGCGAAGTCTATTCCTTCACCATCGGAGAAAGCTAGGCATTCCTCGACGGGTCTTCCGATCCGTAATCCCTTGGTTGATCCAAGAATTCTTGAAACTTATCAGAATGAGGGTTCTCGATCTATTTCTCCTCCTCTTGTAAACCCAACAATTGACCAAGAGTTGCGTGTTATATCTCCTCCTCCAGTTAACCCATCAGCCAATGAGGAGTCTCGAGCTATCTCTCCTGCTCCCATCAACGATATAGCCCACGAGGAGTCTCGAGCTATCTCTCCTTCTTCTGTCGACCAATCAACGGAGGAACGTCCTCCTTCCGATCGAGGTGTAACAAATCTACCCATAGGTCAAGAAAGTTCCCATCTGGTCGTAAATACTGCTTCCAATTCTGAGATTGCTGCTCCCAATTCTGAAATCGATTCCACTCTGCAATTAAGGGGGCCTGTGGAAGACATTCCAGAATTTTTCTTTGCCCATCCAGGTTCGCAAGTTGTTTCGACCTCTCAAGACACTCAGATTGTCTCTCCTGTTCGTATTTCACAAGGAGCGTCGAAAACTGGGTCAGGTCCCAGTCGTTCAGTAATTGAAAAGGTCGCAGATGACCCATCTCTTTTAGACGAACGTCCATTTAAGGAGCAGGTCGAAGAGATAACTGAGTTCGATATGACCCGATCAGGTGGGGTTTCGATTGATGCATGTATTCCAACAACCCTCGAGCCTGATGGGGTTTCTTGGAATCTGGGGATGGGTACAATTTTGCCTAAAGAACTTGATAAACTGAAGAATCATTCTTCTTTGCAACTTGTACAGTCCATTTTCAAACGTTTGGAGATGGTAAGCATATTTTGTTCTTTGTCAAAAAAGATCTAGGTGTTTTAAGTTTCTCACCCACATTTCTCAAAACAGGCTAAGCATGAAGCTCTCCAACTCGGGATACAAAATGACGAAAGTTATTTCGCTCGAGAAGAATCCCTCGATCGGGTGAATTCAATTGCCGCTGCTCATCAATTGCTGATGACCGAAGTTGAGGACCTCCGAGCTACCGTTGAAAGTCTCACTAAAGAAAAAGAGCAGCTTACTAAGGAGAAAGCAGATCTTCTTCAGTTGAAAGATCTGGAGTTTGACAGGGGTTTTTCTCATGGATATGAGCAACGTACTCAAGAAATGATGACTTATCTTGGTTATCCTACAATTCCTGCTCATGTTCACGAGACGGTAGACAAAGATCTTACCCCTGATCATACTCCCGAACAGTAGACAAGAGTCTTTTTTTTTTTTTTTTTTTTTTTTTTTTAAATGTAAAAATACATTTTGCCTGATGAATGGAAAAAAAAAGTTGTTTGTTGTTCGGTTTCTGCGTCCCATCGACCTGCCTTTGAATAAATAACTTCCTGCAATTTTATTGGAAGATGGGAAGTCAATTTTGATAGGCGTGCCATAACTGTAGGAACGATTCGTATGCCTTGTCCGTTGATTGGTTAATTCCCCATAGTATAAATAACTCCTTGGAGAAGTAGGAAAAGAAGCGAAACTGAAATAATATGCCGCCTCTGAATAATTTAACTTGGTTTTTATGGCCTGTTGACTACGGTGGATATATCAAACCAGAGAGTTCTTTAGATGGACGAGAGCTGGTTAGTTCATTAAAATGGTGTTTCGTCCATGCATGCTCGAAAACTTGCCCCCAAGGCAAGGAGAACGATCCTGTCTCAATTGTACGACTGCAAAGTTCTTTCCTTCGTAGTGTGCTTTAGCTTGATACTGTGATCGACACTAGATGCATCATGCCTCCTGGTTGCGATTTGGCTCATTTAGAGGTCGGTAATTCACCAGCATCAGCAAATATACGCACTTCTTCATGTTCCTCATTTTCTGTTCATCGATTGTAGTCTGAGGAGAAGGTCGATTTGAAGGAGCAGATCATTCCGTGGAGTAGCAAAGTAGCATTAATGTTTTAAATAATTTGTAATGATCCGTGAATGTAAATGTAGGTTTCCGTGATGATATGGCTATGCTTGTGAAATGTAATAACTCTCTCAAATACCTGAATAAACCCAATTATTCTTTGTATGTTCAACTCGAGAACAATGGTTGATTAACTTCTTTGATTCTACAAACTATCTTTATAGCGTTGTAAATCTGGACCGTTGATAGGACCTTAAATTAACACCATTGGATCCTATGTCCTCTGCCTATAAAAAGATTCACTCCATCCCTCTTCATTTCTCAGAAGATGAATTCATTCAAGAAGAGTATGTACTGTTATAAATATCATCGACCACCAAATCTGTCGATTTATATGCCTAGGAGGTCACGACTTGGTATGGGAGGAATTGGAAAAATGGGATCTTCATCTGAAGCTGTGATGGTCGGGCAAATCTCATAATTGGGGATTAGTTGACCATATATCGCGTCATATGATAGAGGTCGATGGTGGAGGAAAGCAGGATTCTATGCTTTATCGGAATCAACTTGTTTCTAACTGGTTGGTGATGTCAGGCATGAGACCCTTCTGATCTCTATTTTAATTGGTGAAGAAACAGCATTAACTTCTTCGAGGTGGTCGAATCGTGATAGCATGTGGCTGTATTTGCCCGATGACACTTGCTTACCCATAGAAGAAGTCTGAACTTTAGGTTCTCGTCACTGTTCTGAAAGTAGAAAAAGGACGGTCGTTCCGAGGAGGTTCAAGAGCGTTTTGGAATCAAATTCTCTTTTTTGTTATTTTGTAGGTGTAACTGTTTAGTGTAGCTGATCGATGAATATTCAATATATAATACTAGTTCTACTATGGTAGTCATTGTATTGTCTTCATCAATGTAATATAATAGCTCTATTTCGACCGTGTCAAAAATGCATTTATTCCCATTCCTTTATTTACGGTTTGTAGTTATGACTTTGTAACGTAATTTCCGATGTGGTGTCATAGCCGTTGATTGGATATGAGTCTCACCGTAGGATTTCAACTTATCCTGTCTATAAAAGGGATCTTCTTTTTTCCATTAAGTTACCATAAGTAAAAACTCCTGAAATAATGTTCCTCTTCTTTGTCCAAAATGGCGGTTGTCCGCCTAATTCGAGAATCCAGAAGAAAGCTTCATCATGTCGACTTGGTATGGGTGGAATTGGAAAACAGAGATTTCTAAAAAACCATGAAATCTCCAACCCCTAATAAGGGGGATGGATCGGAACTCTTATAACCATTCGACCAACCTATGTAAATGGGTAAAGGTCGGTGTTGAGGGGTTCAGTCCCATTAGTTACGTGGTTGGTGGAAAGCTGGTCAGTTCATTAAAATGAGCTTATATGGTCAAAAAATGCTGACCACCACCGACCGTTGTAACATTGTGATCTCTCAAAGCTCTCCCTGATTCCAAAGCTTTGTGACCGTGAGAACGATTGGTTCTAGCTGGTGGCAAGAATTCTGGGAGCAAGTCGGAGATAGATCAGGCGGAAGACCCTTTGGTTGCCTCTTTGCTTCCTTATGTTTGCTATTGCTTTAGCTAGGATATTATAGGTTTTTCCGATGTACGTGTTTATCAGTGACATAAAATTTTACTGTATATCAGCTATTCATTTGTGTAGATCGTTCGATGAATGTATACTTCATTTATCAATGTATACTTTTAGTCTTGTGTCAATCTTTGAATTTTGGTTTTAAACTTCGTAGATCATTCATTAGGAGATCGATGAGTGTATACCGACCCAATCGGTTTTACTCAGAGATTTGTAGGTTGTGTACCAATTATTGGTTTTAACCTTTGTAGATCATTTATGTAGGAGATCGATGAGTTTATACCGACCCAATCGGTGTTACTCAAAAATTTTTATACTTAGGTTGTTTACCAAATGTGGTTTTAACCTTTGTAGATCGTTTATGTAGGAGATCGATGAGTTTATACCGACCCAATCGGTGTTACTCAAAAATTATTATACTTAGGTTGTTTACCAAATGTGGTTTTAACCTTTGTAGATCGTTTATGTAGGAGATCGATGAGTTTATACCGACCCAATCGGTGTTACTCAAAAATTATTATACTTAGGTTGTTTACCAAATGTGGTTTTAACCTTTGTAGATCGTTCATTTCCGAGCGCGTTCAATGGAGAAGTAAGCAAAAGCTTTTATTATAGTTTGAAGACAAATTAATGATAAAAGGAAAACAATCAAGACATACTGAAAAAACTAAAAAAGAAAACTAATTTCTTGGAAATCCTGTCTAATTCCTGAATCTTCTTATCTTTGAACTCTATCGACCATAATATCTTCTGAGATTTACAGCATTCCACGTCCGCGGGAGCGGAGTTCCATCCATATGAGCTATCTTGTATGATCCCTTCTTTCCGACCGCAATCACCACGTAGGGACCTTCCCAATTTTGCTGTAACTTTCCCACGTGTTTGGAAACTTCAACCTTTTTAAGTACCAAATCCCCTTCTTTGAATGATCGTATTCTCACCTTTTGATTATAGGCCTTTTCCATGCTAGATTTTGCTGCTTCTAGCCGAAGACTGGCCTTTTCTCTTAAGGTTTCACTTAGGTCGATGTCGTCTTTTCTGAGTTGAATATTTGTTTCCTCGTCGTATAATTCAATTCTCGGACTGGGAACAAGTGCCTCGACTGGGATGACCGCTTCGGAGCCATATACCAAGCTGAACGGTGTTTCACCAGTAGATGCTTTGATTGTAGTTCTGTTAGCCCAAACGACGCCAGGAAGCTCGTCCAACCATTTTCCTTTTGCGTCGTCAAGTCTTTTTTCGAGGGATTTTATAATTTCTCGATTTGCTACCTCAGTCTGCCCGTTTGCTCGAGGATGTCCAACAGATGTAAAGTTCTGTTGTATCCCTAACTTCGAGCACCACTCTTGAACTTGTTTTCCCGCAAATTGGGTTCCATTGTCGGAAATTAGAATCCTCGGAATTCCAAAACGACAGACCATATTTTTCCAGAGAAAATTTATTACTTGAAACTGTGTTATCCGAGCTAGGGCAATGCATTCGATCCATTTACTGAAGTATTCGACAGCGACTAAAACATAACTCTTTTTTGACCTGGCCGGTGGGAAAGGTCCCACTATGTCAATTCCCCATTGGTCAAAAGGCCAGCAGATCGGAATTGAGTGCATTGTTTCAGCAGGTTGATGTATTATATTTGAATGCACTTGGCAATAATGACAATGTTTTACATAATCTTGCGCATCTGCATACATCGTTGGCCAATAGTATCCTGTTCTTAGGCATTTGAGCGCAAGTGCTCGAGCACCACTGTGATTCCCAGCTTCTCCCTCATGTATACTTTTAAGGATACTCTCGTACTGGTGCTCGGGAATGCATTTCATCAGAATTCCAGATGCAGATCGTCGATAGAGTTTTCCTTCCAATATTGCATACCTTGGTGCTCGATATTTTATTCTTCTAGCTTCATTCTTACAGCTAGGGAGAGATCCATCGTTCAAGTAGGTGATTAACGGAGTCATCCAACTGTCCGCCGCCAAGTCGATATCCATTACTTCACTGGCTGGGACAACATCGAGGTCGATGCAAGGAGTTTTGGAGATTAGCCAGGTAATCACCCTTTTAGATTTACCATCCCTTGTTCCTGTAAATCTGGATAGTTGATCGGCCCAACGATTTTCTTCACGTGGAATATTTTGAATATCAAATTTATCAAATTTTCCAGTTAACTTTTTTACTTTATCCAAGTATTTTATCATATTGAATTCTTTTGCTTCGTACATCCCGCTAATTTGTCTCTGAATTAGCTCGAAATCTGTCAAAACATTCAGAATCTTTATATTGGCTTGTATAGCCATTTCCAAACCTGCAATTAGAGCTTCGTATTCGGCTTCGTTATTGGTTACCACGAAGTCTAAAGTGATGGCATAATTCATGTCCTCGCCGTTTGGCCCTTGGAAATTGATCCCTGCGCCTCCACCATCTCTGCTTGAAGCACCATCGACGTGCATAAGCCATGGCAGGTCATTGACGATCATAATACTGCTATCGCTTGTTGATGTCACATTGGAGCTTGTCTCCGATAGAGTTGGAGTTTCGAGGAGGAAGTCTGCCAGTATCTGAGCCTTGATTGCAGTTCGTGGTCGATATTCGATCTCGTATTGTCCCAATTCTACAGCCCATTTGATCAATCTTCCTGAGGCCTCTGGTTTGGATAACACTTGCCTCAGAGGCTGATTGGTGAGTACGATGATCTTGTATGTTTGAAAGTAAGGCCGCAATCTTCGTGCTGATGTTACCAGAGCCAAAGCAAATTTTTCGATTGTTAGATAATTCTTCTCAGCTCCCTGCAATAACTTACTCAAATAGTAGACGGGCTTGTGTTCCGAGCCCTCTATTTTTATCATAACCGAGCTCACAGCCGCCTCGGAAATAGCGATGTATATATATAGAGGTTGTCCCTCTGTAGGTTTGGCGAGCATAGGTGGCGAGGTTAGGTAATTTTTCAGTTGCTCGAAAGCATGATCACAATCTTCAGTCCATTCAAAGGTCTTAGCTTTACGTAAAGTTTGAAAAAATGGTAAACTTTTGTCCGCGGACCTTGATATGAATCTATTGAGAGCGACAATTTTCCCTACTAGACTTTGTACCTGAGTAATATTTCTAGGGGGTTTCATTTCAGTGATTGCCCGTATCTTCTCTGGATTTGCTTCGATGCCTCTCTCGTGGACCAAATATCCTAAGAATTTTCCCGATCTTACCCCAAATGTACATTTTAATGGGTTGAGCTTCATTCCATATTTCCTTAAGATCTTGAAGCAACGATCAAGGTGCTTTATGTGATCTTCTTCACTCATGCTTTTTACTAGCATGTCATCGACGTAGACCTCCATTATTTCTCCTATTAGCTCTTTAAACATTAGGTTAACCAATCGTTGATAGGTTGCTCCAGCATTTCTTAATCCGAAAGGCATCACTATGAAGCAATATACACCTTGTTCGGTAATGAATGCAGTCTTTTCTTGATCCTTTTCATTCATGAAAATTTGATAGAAGCCCTGGAATGCATCCATCATACTAAAGATTGCAAAGCCTGCCGTCGAGTCGACCAAAAGATCGATCCTTGGGAGAGGATAAGGATCTCTCGGACACAATTTATTCAAGTCAGTAAAATCATTGCACATCCTCCACTTGTTATCCTTCTTATCTCCCTTTGAGACAAGTACGACATTACATAACCACTCAGTAAAGTGTATTTCCCTAATCTGTTTGGACAATAAAAGCCTTTCGACCTCTGCTTTTATTATTTTGTCCTTCACGGGGCCATGATTCCTTTTCTTTTGTCTGACTGGCTTTGCGCTCGGATCTATCTTTAAAGAGTGAGTTATAATTCTTGGGTCGATACCCACTATGTCTTCCGAGCTCCAGGCGAAAACATCCACATTTTTTCTTAAGAAGTTGATCAACATGACCTCTCCCTGTGGAGATAGTTCAGTTCCGATCCTGGTGATTTTGGTCGGGTCATTCTCGATAAGCTTAACCTCTTTATGCTCTGGTGCACGTAGAGTTAGATCAATGGGCTCTTTCCCTTTTTTGCTGATCGGATCCGTACTAGGCAATTCGGGATCCCGAGATCTATCTGTCGAAGACCCTACTGTTTTTCTTTTCGACGGCGTTAAAGGATCAACACTTCTTTTCAAAGATAGTGAGGTATTGTAACAATCCCAGGCCATACAATGGTCATTGACCATTTCGCCGACCCCAGAGATTGTAGGGAATTTGATTTTTTGGTGGTAGGTTGACACAACCGCTCGAAATTGGTTTAAGGCTGGTCTTCCCAAAATTGCATTATAAGCAAATGGTGCTTCAACCACTAAGAACTTAATCATTTTAATCACTTTATGAGGTTTATGTCCCAGAGTTACACTCAGGTTAATAGTTCCAGCTGGAACTATTTCCGATCCTCCAAACCCTACCAGGGGTGTAGCTACACTTTGGAGAGTTAATTTTCCGAGGTTCATCTGATTCAGCACTTCGATAGCTATTATGTTAGCTGAACTTCCATTGTCGATCAGAATCCTCTTGACGTTGAAATCGGATATTTTCAATGAGACCACCATAGGGAAATCGGGGTGGTCTTCGTTGTTGTCCCAATTCAGATTTCTGGGGACTTCGCTTTCGTCGAACTTGATGACTTGCTGATTAGAGCTCTTATTCTCAAGTGCCCATATCTCTTTGGGAGCGATTACTCCTCGTTCTAAAGATCGCGCAGTCCGTCGCCTTGCATTCCGACTGTCTCCCCCTGCGGGTCCACCAGAGATTACATGAATAGTTCCATTGACCCGATCGTCATCGCTATCATTCCGTCGAGGCGGATGGTTACTGGGCGATTTACCATGAGGACTTCTAATTTCCTCTCTCCTTCTAGGACTTCTTGTCCTTTGTCTTCTTCGATCTGATCTTTCAACAAATTCATTTAATTTACCTTGTTGAATCAATCTTTCGATTTCTTGTTTCAGATGGTAACAATCTTCGGTTCTATGACCGTGGGCTCGATGGTACCTGCAATACAAATCGTAGTTCTTTGCCCCTGGTTTTGCTTGTGTGATTCTTTTGGCTGGGGGAATCAGATTATTCCTTTCTAGTATCACCAGAATGTCTTCTCTTGGGGTATTTAATTTTGTAAACTCCACATAACTAATTCGATCTCTTATATTTCTTTCCGGAGATCGAGGCCTGAGGTAGACATTGGGTCTTTTCTCTAGGTTACTTCCATTGTGATCTAATCTTTGAAAGACATTCCCCCTTCGGGGAAATCGATCATATTCCGTTACCCTATTCATCGGAGGTTTTTCAGGTTTTCTTGACCCTGAAGTCGATGCTTTATTTTTATTTTTGTCCTTGAAAGAGTTCATCTCTTCTTGGGTCATATATTTGGAGGCTAACGTCATGATTTCCGCGAAGGTTCTAGGCTGCTTTCGACTCAAAGCGTTGCCAAACTGCCTATTTTTAGTCAGATCGAATAGGATTGATATGATGTAATCAATGTTCGGAGAGTCAATCTTCAAAAGTTCCACATTGAACCTAGCTAACCAAGTTCTTAAAGACTCTCCTTCTAGCTGAGTTATAGTTCCTAGATAGCTCATAGGGAGTTTCTGTTTTTTCTGGCTGGCAAATTGTTGTTCTAACTTATTGCATAATTCTCTAAAGCTGAAGATCGAGTTAGGCGGTTGTTTTCCGAACCAATCCAATGCTAACCCTTCAAACGTCGTGATCATCAACTTGGCCGTATATTCTGCTGAATGAGCATACAAGCTCATTATATTGGTGAAACTAAAGATGTAGTCGGTTGGGTCAGTGGTTCCATCGTATCTGGGGAGCCGGGCAGGTAAAGATCCGGAAGCATGTGCTTCCCTGATTTCTAAACAGAAAGGGGAACACGCAGCTATGCTATCCTGTATTTCGCGGGAACGAGGCCGAGGTTGCTGCAGAGTCAGAAGCCTTTGTTCGACTCGCTCCTCGACCATCCTTTCTATATCTCTTTCAGAGATTCTCTTGGTCGCTCGACGATTGATAACTGGGGGTTCGTCCGCGTCATCGATCGGTATCACAGTGCGGTCCTTTGATAGGCGAGGTTCAGATCGAGCATCAGCTCTTGCCTGATTAGTTTTTCGACCAAGGTTCCTTCCTGCTATGTTTGGTGGGGATATTTGAGATCGTTGGTCCGCGTCCGGACTTTCAGCTTGAGTTGACTGGTGGTCATTATTCACCCGAGGTTCCCTGACTTCGTTAGCCGCTCTTGAAGGACCAACGGCCGCCCTTACTGGTTCCGCAACTGCATGGGTTTGTAGAACTTGAGGAAAAAACGAACTTAAGATCTGAGCAATTTGTAGTATTTTTTCCTGGTCAGCGGAAAGCGGTGCGGCAGGGACGGATTGGATAGGTGGGTTAGGAATCCTACTTGTGGTAGGAGTTTGTCGCGCTCCGTCGTTATGATTGATGTTTTCGTTCGGCGCACCTTGTTCTTCTATAGGATCAAGATTCTGTTGGTTTACCGGAGGTTGTGTGTTATTAGCACTGACTCTTTGGGAATCTTCAGGCAAGCTATCCATAGCGCAAGAAGGTCGAGAATTCGTGCTTCTTCCTGCGTTACGTGCGCTTTTCCTTGGATTGACCATATTTCGTTCGAGCAATTAACCGGCCCCACGGTGGGCGCCAACTGATTTAACCGAATTTCGTCTTAAGGTTTTATCTCAGTAAATTATTAAGAACAATTTAGTATATTAGGGGTTTGGTTAAAGTACTCAGGATGGAGCAGTTCAAGAATAAGCAAAGTAATATAATTGAATGGAAAACAACAATCAGAGGAGGCGAACAATAGTAGTATATTCCTTAGGTTAAATTTCGGATCCACAATACAATGTAAGATTTGCTATTTATAATATTCCTACTGTCCTAACTGAACTAGGAGTCCTATTTAGCCTAGGAAACCTGTATGGCCTTGGAGTATCGCTGGGCCCATTAAATCCCCTGGGACGGACAGTAGGTCGATCAAAGTAGGTCGATCAGATACGAATTTAACTGGTCGAGCCGATCTTGAAATCCCCGTTGGTCGGATCAATTCTGAACTGGCTCGATAAATACTTATTCGATCATAGGTACAAAATAGCCCTCATCAAACTTAGAGGTTCCCGAGCAGCGGGTTATCCCGAGAGGGGATCAATTCGAAGCGATCGCACCCCGAACGGCGAGAATGAACATGACAAGGCGATCAAGATTTTTATGGCGGGGAGATTTGCCGAGGACCAAGAGGAGCTTCTTGGCCATTCCGATCTCGACGTACTGGGCCAATTCTCCAAAGCATATCACACGGTAAATTCCTTTGCTTTTGTTGCAACTGTTTTAAGTCTTGGAATAAAGTACTAACCAGCCTGTTCTTGCAGATCGGGGACTGCTTTCTCACAGAGGTGAATCGTGTGTCGATGTTAGAAGAGGAGTCCGATCGAGTCCATATTGCTTATATGGACTTGCTCAAGGAGGAATCCCAACTGCGTAATCGATTTTCCTCCGTCCAAGCAGAATTGGAGTCCATGAAATCCAAATATACCCCTGCCGTCGAGGAAAACTTGGTGAAGGTCGTGGAAGAGAAAAGCTTGCTCGAGGAGAAAGTTAGGAAACTTGAAGAGGAGCTTGCGCAGACTAAGGCTGATTCCGAGCTATCTTATCAGTGGGGCAAAGAAGAGTCTCGCCTAAGCTCGATAAGAGAATTTTTGGAGTCTCCCGCATTGGATGCCATAGCTCGAGGGAGGGTCGGCGAAATCCTTCAGACTACCTTTTTCAAAGGGGTTCAACAGTTGGCCGCAGCAAAGGTTATTCCCGACAAAATGACGGAGTATATTAAGCACATGGACATCATGAAAAATTCTAGCGGGGAAGACTATCGAACCGCATCCTCGAGCTCGGCCAACTGGGAAGAACATGAGTTCGCTCCCTTTGTGGAAGAGTTCGGAGTTCCAATGCCCAACCCTGACTTGATGGACTTGGATACCTCCAGCGCAAGCTCGAGTTCAGATAGCTCAGACCGTTCGGATACCTCTGATGACAGTTCCGATGGGGACGATCGAGAAGCTTCTGGAGATGATGACGTCGATGTCGAGGGTAACTCCGAAGGTGAGGGTAAAGAGGCGCAGCCAAATCTTTAGATTTCTTGTAATAGATTGTAAGATTGTAGGACCCTTTATTACATGCATTGTAATTATTTCGATCATCTATAAAATCAGCTTTTTCTGTTTTTCCGAGTCCTCTCATCAGTAATTTATCATACGTCGATATCAAAACAATCGATCTTCTTAAATGGGCACGGAAATCTTGAAATTCGTGACTGTTGGGCTCCCAAAAAGGCAACGTTCCTTTCTCTTATAAATAGACGGTAGTTTAAGATTTTTGTCACTGAAATTATAATTCACTCTTCGTCGGAGCTATTCGGTCGATAAGTACATCGAGCTCTCTTCTCTATTAGAAACATACAGATCATGGAAGGCCTGGTGAACTCAAAGATCGACCCGAGGTTGTTGCTTAAAGTCAAGAGAGAGAAACCTTCCAAGTCGAAAGTCAAAGAACCTAAGTCCTCCTCGGAAGCAGGAAAGACTTCTAAGAACGACCGAGGTAAGCACAAGGTCGATTCTCCTTCGAAGGCGGTTATTGAATCAATTGGTGACCTTGGCAAAACTGTGGCCAAGCAAATATCTGGCTCCGAGAAAGGGCCGGTCATACCAATTCCGGACTCCCCCTCTCAGTTGAAAAATAGTTCCGAGGGCAAGAAGAAGGTCGATAGGCCTAATAAGCAAATCACATCTGGTGACTCTGAGCCTGCTCCACATAAAAGACCGCTCGTGGACGATCTGATTCCAACCTCGGCCTTGATTCAAATGACGGGGGAAAAAAGGACAATAGCTGATAGTGTTCTGGCCTTGGAGGCTAATAAGGATGTTGTGGTTGAGCCTCCCAAAAAGAAGGTCAAAATAAATGACCCTCCGTCGGGTGGGAATCCAGAGCCCCAAAGCACTGTCCCCAACGTTGCTCGGACGCTTAGCGCCTTTTTTGAAGAGGTGAAAAGTAAGGCCATGGCCGAGCCAGCAGGGAAAGATGCGAATGAAACGGCGCGATCGAGCACGGATCTGCTTTTTCAAGTAAGTGTTGTGTTCACTCTCTTCCCCTTCTTTTTTTTTTTTTTTTTTTTTTTACTAAATAACTTTTTGTCCATTTAAGGTCGGACAACAGTTATTTACCCTCGGGCTTCAAGTCGAACAAGAAGCCGAACAGCGTGCGAAGGTTATCCTCGAGCTGGAGGAAAAGAAGGTTGCATTATCAAGGTCCCTTGAAGAAGCCAGAGCTATTGAGCTGAAATTGGCCTCCGAGACGGAGAAAGCTGTGAAGGAGAAAGAGAGCCAGGTTCACGAGGAGTTGAGCAAAGAGTTGGATAGGCTGAAGTCGCTCGTCGAGCAGGAGAAGAAAAGCACCGAGCAGCGGGAGAAAGAGGCCTATCAAAAAGGTTATGAGGCCGGGTATGAGGCCCGCAACGTTGAAGTCCGCAAGCTTCTTTTCGAGAAAAGTGTTTAGAGATTCCTTTTGTTGACTGCTCGATTAAATGTTGTATTTTTAGATTTTTCCTTTTGTACTTGTTTTCTTCGTTGGAATAATAACCTTTTTCTTCCTTCTAATCGATGATGTTTCGTGTTCTGATAAAGTGATTTACTGTATAAACAATTTATACTCGAGTTGAGAGTAAGCAATCAAGTAGCATTTTCAGAGTTAAAACAATTTATACTCGAGTTAAGAGTGATCGCTCGAATTCCGAGCATAATTTAGAGATGGAAAGTTTCTGCACTGCATATTTGACCAAATCATAGTATTCCTCTTTTTTCAGCTAAGTTTCAAAGAAAGTCTGTCCAAACAGTACCTCAATCTCGGGAAGTGGAAAGGTCATCTGTGATAAATGAATTAATCTGAGCCGTTGGTTTCGTTGAATACTGATCGTCGATCAAATCATCCTTTTAGTATAAATATGGCATTTACCCAGTTGAAAATCTTTACCCTTTGCTGTCAAAAATGTTTTATCCGAGGACGAAGCTCGGATCTTTTCCTCTTCCTGATCAAGCCTTTGAAATTCGGCTTCGAACTTACTTCCGATCTCATCTTAAAAATACAGTTTCTTTTGGTATGGGTGGAATTGGAAAAAAGGGGACCCTTGGATATCGGGGGGTCTCCGATCCCTGAAAATGGGATCTCCCCTTGAAATACCAACAAGTGACTGACCCTTGCTTGAGTATTTTGGGCAGGGTTAGCATTGCTGGTTTCGAGGGGTATACCTGAGGGCGGAAAGCAGGTCAGATAATCAAAAGGGAGTTTGACCTCAAGTACTTTCTTTGGGGTTATCTTGTTTCACGAAGTTCTTCCTTTCTTCCTTGAAGAATGGTCACTTTGGGTCAAGCTTCCTGATCATAAAAAGATGACTTGCCAAAGGTTGAAATTTCGGATCTAAAAATGAGGAATTTCAACCTTGTACGCCAACTCGGGGAAGTGATCGGGCTCGGCTGGTAGCGAGAATGCTGGGGGCTGTATGGAGATCAGAAACAATAATTCGCGATCCATATTGTCTAATTTCAAAACCAGATATCATAAGACGATAAACATATACAGCTCGATCACTTTGCCCCAGATTGTGGTGCAATTATCGGATGTTCGGCGGTACTCCTGGTCGACAACACTGAAGGATGCTCGAAGACTCAAAGACCATAGAATAGGGTAATGTAGTTGTAGTAGGACTTCATTTGTACACTCTTAACAACTTTGTAATTTGTTCGATGAATGTCAATAAAGTTGTAACATTTGCCTTTCATTGATCTTTTGTATCTTGCTCGAAAATAATAATGAGAACCTATTGTTTTAAACCATATAGTTGCCACTTTACTTTTCCTGTCCATCGTTTTATTGTAAGTCTTCTGCTCGTAAAAGCCAATTCGATGATGAGAATATTTGTTGATCGATAAACTGTCCTCGGGGATATTATCCGATAATCGTCCAAATAAATAATATCTGAGAGTTGAGAAGTTCCCTTGAAGAATAATTGAACTTAGGAAATAACGATCCCAACTTTAATAGTCCCCCAGATAATCAGAAACTTTTGAAAGTTGTTCGGGTTTCGAGCAGAACTGCGTCATCATAACATTTTGAGCATTAGTTGGAATTGACGCAAAATTTAATCGACCGTTACTAAGTGAACTAGATAGTCACGTAAAATTTTCATTCCCTCGGCCGATTTCTTTTTTCGATCATATTTTATCGAGGGAGGGTCATAGCAACAGCTTTCACCCTCGGCCGATTATTTTTTTTTTTTTTTTTTTTATTGATCATATTTTATCGAGGGAGGGTCATAGCAACAGCTTTCACCCTCGGCCGATTTTCTTTTTCGATCATATTTTATCGAGGGAGGGTCATAGCAACAGCTTTCACCCTCGGCCGATTTTGATTTTTGAACACGTTGCATCGAGGGAGGGTCATAGCAAAGCTTTCACCCTCGGCCGATTATGATTTTTGAACACGTTGCATCGAGGGAGGGTCATAGCAAAAGCTTTCACCCTCGGCCGATTATGATTTTTGAACACGTTGCATCGAGGGAGGGTCATAGCAAAAGCTTTCACCCTCGGCCGATAACGTTAGACTTCCTTTGTCATGGTACTCGGAAAACAATTTGAACTTGAACCAAGGATTTCATTGATTGTCCTTACACTTTTGGAAAGTAAAGTTTGAGAAGACTGTAAATTACAAGAAAAATTAAAAATGATAACATCTATCTTCCATAATATTTCCTCAGATTGACTGCATTCCAAGTTCTTGGCAAAGCTTCACCGTTGAGGTGGGCAATTTTATAGGATCCCTTTTTTCCGACCTCCTGCACGACATAAGGGCCGTCCCAGTTTGGCTGAAGCTTTCCGACGTGCTTAGACACTTCTACCTTTTTTAGTACCCCGACCTTGAATGTGCGTATCCTGACTTTTTTATCATAAGCTCTTTCCATGCTGGACTTGGTAGCTTGTATCTTTATGCATGCTCGGTCGCGTTTACCATCTGCTTGATCGACATCCAACTGCCGCAGCAATTGATTATGATCAGGATCATAAGATTCGACCCTTGGTGAAGGTACTAATGTCTCCACCGGTATAACAGCCTCCGACCCATAAACCAACGAGAAAGGAGTTTCTCCAGTAGCAGACTTTACTGTAGTCCTGTTCGCCCAAATTACTCCTGGAAGCTCGTCTAACCAATGGCCTTTCGCTTCGGCTAAACGTTTTTCAAGTGATCGAACAATTTCCCTGTTGGTGACCTCGGTTTGTCCGTTCGCCTGGGGATGTCCGACCGACGTGAAATTCTGCTGGATCCCAAACCTTTCGCACCACTCCAAAATTTGTTTTCCCGCGAACTGAGTTCCATTGTCGGAGATGAGGATCCTCGGTATACCAAACCTGCAAACAATATTCTTCCAGAGAAAATTTATCACCTGAAATTGAGTAATTTTTGTTAGCGCAATGCATTCGATCCACTTGCTGAAGTATTCCACAGCGACCAGGACATAGTTTTTTCTCGATCTAGCAGTTGGGAAAGGTCCCACAATATCAATTCTCCACTTGTCGAAGGGCCAGCAGATCGAAATCGAATGCATCTGCTCGGCGGGCTGATGAATTAGATTTGGCAATGATGGCATTTCTTGACATAGTCGATGGAATCTGAGATCATAGTGGGCCAATAATATCCGGTCCTCGAGCACTTCAAGGCTAAGGCTCGTGCACCGCAATGACTTCCCGCTTCACCTTCGTGAACCTCCTTTAAAATTAGATCGAACTGACTTTCAGGAATGCACTTCAACAAAACTCCTGAGCTTGATCTTTTATAAAGCCTATCTTCGTTCAAAACGTACATAGGAGCTCGATATTTAATTCTTCGAGCTTGATTTGTATCTTCCGGTAAAGTACCATCTCTTAGATAAGCCTTCAAAGGCTCCATCCAAGAAGATTCTCGAACATCTATCTCCATTACCTCCGAGTTTGGGGTTAGGTCGGAGTCTATAGCTGGGGAGTTGGACATTAGCCAAGTTATCACTCTTTCCTTCCGTCCATCTACCGAGCCAGTAAACTTCGAAAGCAAATCCGCCCAACAGTTCTCTTCTCGAGGGATAGCTTGTATATCAAATCTTTCGAACTTTGTCGCCAGATCTTTTACCCTTTTCAAATATTTCACCATGTTAAACTCTTTTGCTTCATAAACCCCTTTCACTTGTCTATGTACGAGCTCCGAGTCGGTTAACACTGTCAACGACCTTATGTTTGCTTTAACTGCCATTTCTAAACCCGCGACCAAAGCTTCGTACTCCGCTTCATTGTTCGTGACTACAAAATCTAGGGTGATCGCATAACTGAGATCCTCCCCCTCGGGACCCTGAAAGTGAATTCCGGCCCCACCACCTTCTCTGGTCGACGACCCGTCGACATGCATCACCCAAACTTTGTGCTGAATATCCTCAACCAGATTTACTGCGGGAACTGGCAAGTCGTCCGAACTGGATCCTGTTGATTCTGCAATGAAATCAGCCAGGACTTGAGCTTTGATCGCTTTTCGAGGTTGGTACTCGATCTCGAATTGACCCAGTTCCACCGCCCATTTAATCAATCTCCCGGACGTCTCTGGTTTTGATAGAACTTGCCTTAGAGGTTGATTAGTTAGAACAATTATTTTGTAAGTTTGGAAATAAGGTCGCAGCCTTCGTGCGGCAATAACTAAAGCCAGTGCGAATTTCTCGATCTCCAGGTAATTCTTTTCCGCCCCTTGAAGCAACTTACTCAGATAGTACACCGGTTTATGCTCGGAATCCTGAATTCTCACCAAAACAGAACTTATTGCCTCACTTGATACCGCTATGTACAGATACAAGGGTTCCCCCTCAACCGGTTTTGCCAACATCGGAGGGGAAACCAAATACCTTTTAAGCTCTTCGAAAGCTTTACTGCATTCCTCATTCCATTCGAAGCCTTTCGATTTCCTCAACAATTTGAAGAAGGGTAAACTCTTGTCTGCAGATCGGGATATAAACCTATTCAAAGATATTATTTTTCCGATTAGACTCTGCACTTCAGACAATTTTGTTGGCGGTTGTAGCTCAGCTATAGCTCGGATTTTTTCTGGATTCGCCTGGATTCCGCGCTCGTGAACCAGATAACCGAGGAACTTTCCCGACCTTACCCCGAAAGTGCACTTGGCCGGATTTAATTTCATTCTGTACTTCCTTAGGATTGCGAAACATCTGTCAAGGTGCTTTATATGTTCTTCCTCGGTCATGCTCTTCACTAGCATATCATCAACATAAACTTCCATGATCTCACCAATAAGATCCTTGAACATCATATTCACGAGCCTTTGATAAGTTGCTCCTGCATTCCTTAGCCCGAACGGCATTACAATGAAGCAGTACACTCCCCGTTCGGTAATAAAAGCTGTTTTATCCTGATCTCTTTCATTCATAAATATTTGATAAAACCCTTGGAAAGCATCCATCATACTAAAGAAAATGAAACCCGCAGTCGAGTCAACCAGCATATCGATCCGTGGTAAAGGATAGGGGTCCCTTGGACACAACTTGTTCAGGTCGGTAAAATCATTACACATCCTCCATTTGTTGTCGACCTTCTCTCCCTTCGACACCAACACTACATTGCAAAGCCATTCAGTGAAAGTTATTTCCCGAATCTGTTTCGCGGCCAATAACCTATCCACCTCAGCATTGATGATTTTGTCTTTTTCTCGGCCGTGATTCCTCTTCTTTTGCCTAACTGGCTTTGCTTTAGGATCGATATTTAGAGAATGAGTGATCACTCTCGGGTCGATTCCGACTATATCATCAGAACTCCAAGCAAAGACATCGGCATTGTTTCTAAGGAATTCGATCAACATGGTCTCCATCCCTTGACTTAGCTCGGTCCCAATCCTAGTGAACTTCTCGGGAGAGCCAGGGATTAACGTTACCTGCTTATGATTTGGGGGTTGTACGCTCATATCGATCTCTTTTCCTTTTTTACTCTGCAACTTTTCACAATCTGGCAACGCGAGGTCGGATACTGAGAATACCTTTTCCTCCTCTAGCTTTCTCTTCGAGGGCAATACTGGTTCGAACTGCTTCTTCATGTTTAAAGATGTGTTATAACATTCCCATGCCATGCATTGGTCGTTTCTCATTTCTCCGACCCCTGCCAAAGTGGGAAACTTGACCATCTGGTGGTAAGTTGACACGACCGCTTTGAATATGTTTAAAGCCGGTCTCCCCAAGATTGCATTATAAGCGAACGGGGTACTCACGACTAGGAACTTAACCATCTTCGTAACATCTCTAGGTTTCTTGCCCATAGTAGTACTCAAGAGTATGGTTCCGAGAGGAACAATTTCCGATCCACCGAACCCAATGAGCGGGGTGGATACTCGTTCCAATCGCGGGTGTTGTAGATTCATTCTGTCGAATGCCTCAGAAGAGATTATGTTTGCCGAACTGCCATTATCGATTAACACCCTCCTAACCTCGGAGTTAGCAATTCTCAGGGTCAAGACCATCGAAAAATCGGGGTCATCTTCATTTGTATCCCAAGTCACATCACTAGGTCTGTCAGCCTCGGAAAAACTAATGACTTGATTTATCGAGGGCGCTGGTCTTAAGGACATGACCTCTTTCCTAGTCGAGACACCGGTCTTTATCGACCTAGCAGTCCTTTTCCTCGCATTCCTGCTATCTCCCCCAGCTGGCCCACCAGATATCATATTTATCACCCGATTCGTCTGGTCCTCTGCTTGTTGTCGATCCTCACGGTGTTGTTCGGAGGTCCTCCTAGGACTCCTGGATCGATAACGACTGTTATGGTTCTCCTTTCTGACATATTCCTTCAACTTTCCCTGAGCAATCAGTTTCTCGATCTCTTGTTTTAACTGAAAGCAATCCTCGGTGCTATGCCCCCGAGCTCTGTGGTATCTGCAATATTTATCGTGATTCATAGTTCCTGGTCTAGGTTGAGTGATACGCCGAGCTCCAGGGACCAAATTCCTCTCTTCGAGTACCGTTAGAATCTCGTCCCTTGAAGTATTCAATCTGGTAAAGTTGCTTTTTTCATGCTCCGTCCTCGGAGCCCTATCAGGAGATGCAGGTCGACCGTAGACATTAGATCTGTGGGTCGGAGCCTGAGGTTTATAGACCTTAAGTCTCTGCCAAACCGAGCCTTTTTGCTGCGCGTTTGACCCTCCGTAGTCGCTTGGTTTAGGGATAGGGGCCCGATCAGGTTTCTTCACGATCGGGGGCCTAGGATTCTGTGCGTTCTTTAACTTATTCATTTCCTCCTGGATCATGTATTTCTCAGCTATTTCCATAATCCGCTCGAAAGACTTTGGTTGCTTTCGGCAGAGAGCATTCCCGAACTGGCTATTGTGGGTTAGCTCGAACATCAACGATGATAGAAATTCAATCTGCGGGGTATCAACTTTCAGAAGTTCAATACTGAATCTTGCCAGCCACTGCCTCAGTGTTTCTCCTTCCATTTGTTTCACCGTTCCCAAATGATTAGCAGGTAACCTTTGTTTCCTTTGGCTAGCAAACTGATGTTTCAATTTATCGCATAACTCATCGAAAGAGAAGATCGAGTTCCGGGGTAGTTTTCCGAACCAATCCAAAGCAATTCCTTCGAATGTGGTGACCATGATTTTGCAGCAAAAATCCTCCGAGTGTCCATATAAATTCAACACATTTATGAAACTGTTTATATGCTCCCCGGGGTCAGAGGTTCCATTATATCTTGGCAATCTTGTAGGGACTGACTCTGTTCCTCGAGCTTCCTTAATTTCTTGACAAAAAGGCGAGCATCGCATAATATTTGTACTCAATTCCCTACTTCGCACTTCAGGGAACACGACCCCATCCTCTTTGGCCTCAACTCCTCGAGCCCTGACACCTGTGGGTCGGGTTTCCTTTACCAGCTTCTCTTTTTCTAACTCCTTAGCAACCCTTTCTTGCACTATCCTTTCCAAGTCAGCTTCAGTTACCTTTCTATAGGCTGGCTTTCTAGACCTCTCCACAACTTTGGGTTGACTTTCCCCGACCACGGAATCCTCTAAGTTTTGTATGTTCCTAGAAGGTTGCCCAGATCGGACAATGGTTCTAGCTTGTGGTGGGTTAGGTCGAACCTCAGATGGTTCGCCCAGAGCAGATCGACGAATACTTCCTTCCCTTGGCCTGTCGGAAATCGGACCCCGAGCAGTAGGTTGATCGACCGGGGGCTGCTGACCTGGCAGAGTTTCACGATCTGCTCTCTCCGTATTCAAGAATTCTTTACACATGGTTCCGATAATGGAACGCAAATCTGCTACTGTCGTATGAATAGGCATATCATTCGGCGGGTCGAGCGGTGGCACCTCAGATTGGCGGGCCGCTCGGGATTGGTTACTTGGTTCATTGTTTACAGAACGTTGAGCTCCTACGGCGTGTGAAGGCTCGCCACGATTGTACGTAAATCTCCTAGTAGTAGTCATATTTCGATCTAACACCCGAGCAGGCCCCTCGGTGGGCGCCAATTGATTATACTGTATTTCGTTCGAGTTCAATAAGGAAAGTGGACTATAACAATATATGAATCGAGCGTGTGAAAACTGTATATTGATATCGGTGTTCGAATACAAATTACAAAGCGGGCCTACCCGAGCATTACGGGATGCCGTACTACTAGAAAGACTAAATACAATGAGAATATAAGCTAGTTCCTAATCCGAACAGTAGGTCCGAACAGAAGGAATATCTTGGAAGTTGTGCCGTCCCTGATGTCATAAATGCGCCGCGTATTTATAGGAACAGTAATGAGCTAGCTAGACCATCCGTAGGAGAACACCTCTCGGCCAGCTGTATAAAGCTGTAGGTCGGCCCCACAGTAATCCCGAGGAGACGAGTAGATCGGGAAGAAGGTCGGGGTACTTGATCGAGAGCTATCGGTCAGGCTTGATCGGAGAACCATATTCTTCTGGTCGATGAATACCATTCTGTTCGAGATCGAGGGTGACCCCGAGCAGAAGGTATTTCCTAGATCGGCGTATGCGAAATACCCCTCATCACCATGGAGCGATGATCTGGGTATTGATCAATACACAAACTTCATGATGACCAACTCATTCATACTTCCAAGCTATCAAGAATATTCTCATCCACCACCAACAGAACCAAGTCCCGCACTTATGGAGGCATTCAACGATTATATGGAAGTTATGGACATACATCGCCAAGAGATGGATAAGATCGCAACTAAAATAGAGGAGCTATCTTTGTTTCTAGAAGCATCAAGGAAAGATGTAAGAATGGGTAATCCACCTCAAGACTCACTCTCGAATGAAGAGGATAATTCGATATTATCAAATTCTATGCCGAGCGAGACAAATTCTCTTATTGTTGAGAGCGAAATAGAGCAGCCACATAGCAATAAATTGACAAGTTTCGATGTTAGTCATAACGAGGAGATCTCGGATGCGGAAGAAAACATCTTAACCATTCCGGAGGACGAAGAAATCAAGGGAGACATCGAACTCGACAAGTCAAGTAGTGCAAGAACGAAAAAGGAAAAAGCTGCCAGAAATGTTGATGTGCACTCCAAGGACCATAACTCTTTCAAGGAAGCTCCAATGAAGTTGAATTTAGTGTATGTTGTAGAGGAATGAGTTAGCTACACCACAGATTTTACGGATCTTGATTTGGAGTTCGGAGCTGAAAGTTATGCCACTTGCAAAACTGTTGCGCAAAGCTGACGCGATTTTCAGCGGGATTTTAAGAGAAAACTTGGGCCCAAAGTCTCCTACTAGGCCTCAACTTGGTAGATCTATTTAAGGACTCCTAGGTCACGAAATTAGACTTCTTTGATCAGCTTTCAACACACTTTTCTCATAGAATACACCTAGAACATCAAAGATCTACTTGGAGAAAGATTGAAGAAGAAAAGAGAGAAGTCCTGAAGATCACCCAAGCAAGGCGAACACAATATTGAAGATCTTTATCTCGGATTCATCGTTTTGTCTATAAAACCACATGAACTCAGATTTTTTTTCTTTATTATTTTTCTTCATATATTTATCATGAACTAATTCTTTAGGATCTAGGTTTTTTTATGAAACTTTGTTACTTTGATTATTTTTATTGGATTATTCGTAGTTAGGGGCAATTCTTTTGTTTGATTCAATTTCGTTCTCTATGCTTGCAACTTGATTGATCACCTATTTGTTAGATTTAATATTCTTTTTGAACTTGGAAAAGGGTGATTGGAATTAGATAGAAATTGAATAGTAAACGATCCTTAAGATAGGAATATACTTAAGGCGTTTATACCCGTTACATGAGGTTTGTGTTTAATGCTTTGTTTTATTTACGAATCACCTAGGGATAGAGTTGATTTGGGTAATACATTAGTTCTTACGTAATTCGGAAGATACGTAGGAAAATACATGAATCCTCGGGTAGCACTCTTGTCACCACAATAACTACGAAAATCTCAATTGACCAATCGATAGATAACATAGTGGATTATAACTCTAGGTTTCTCTTCTCATTATTCGAACTCAATCCAAGTACTTTAGATAGTTAGCTAATTTAGTTAATCTAGTTAAAAACCCCAAAAATATATTTGAATTAGGAACCAGATTAAAAGTAAATTAGGAATTGAAATTGGTAGAAATTTAATCAAGTCCCTGTGGAGACGATACTCTTATACTTACTCTTTATTACTTGTTCGATACGTGCACTTGCGTTTATTTGCGTGTGTAAAATCCGCAACAAGTTTTCGGCGCCGTTGCCGGGGACTTGCAACATTTATTTGCCAATTTTTATTTTTGATTTTTCTTTTGGTTGGTTCCAAGTTAGTTGTTCTTTTTCTCGTTCTCTTCATTTGGTATGAATCATATCATTTATCATTGGCTTAATGAAGGAACAACTTGTGTGTATTGTGCAGGTGGACACTCGTACGATTTGTGCCCACTGAATCCCAATTCATGGTTATACGTGGATCAATTTCAGGGTAGTCAGTATGGTCAGAATCTTCACCCCAACAACTACAATTTAGGGTGGGGGACTAACCCAAATGTTCCATGGAGCGATGATCTGGGTATTGATCAATACACAAACTTCATGATGACCAACTCATTCATACTTCCAAGCTATCAAGAATATTCTCATCCACCACCAACAGAACCAAGTCCCGCACTTATGGAGGCATTCAACGATTATATGGAATTTATGGACATACATCGCCAAGAGATGGATAAGATCGCAACTAAAATAGAGGAGCTATCTTTGTTTCTAGAAGCATCAAGCAAAGATGTAAGAATGGGTAATCCACCTCAAGACTCACTCTCGAATGAAGAGGATAATTCGATATTATCAAATACTATGCCGAGCGAGACAAATTCTCTTATTGTTGAGAGCGAAATAGAGCAGCCACATAGCAATAAATTGACAAGTTTCGATGTTAGTCATAACGAGGAGATCTCGGATGCGGAAGAAAACATCTTAACCATTCCGGAGGACGAAGAAATCAAGGGAGACATCGAACTCGACAATTCATTGACGTTGATAGACTTGATCGACGTAATGGAGATAGAGGAGGATACGATTGAGTTTGTCATACCTCCAATTTATGATTCAAAAGAGGCTGGATCTTATTTTGGTGTGGATGAGATATTAATGAGAGATACGCAAAAATGAAGGGTTTATGATAAAGCAAACTATAATATGCATATCCATCCTCGAAGCGTGACTTGGATAAGAGTTGGTAAAGATTACAAGATATTTGAGCATGGGGATAGAACTAGTCGATTCGATACGAGGTTCAAATTTGTCCCAATTGAACTTACAAGGAAAAGATCAAATTTCGGGACAGCAAAAGCAAAAAGGCCAGGACTTATACTTGATCCGGACGGGGTCCTATTCGATTATTGGCCACCTTAAAAGGGAAGTATCAAAGTCGAGCTAAGGACTTAAAACTAAGCGCTTCTTGGGAGGCAACCCAAGTTTTCATTTTTTTTTTTTTTGTGTTTTGTGTCTTGTTGCGTGTTTTGTTTTTTGGTGTTTGTTTTGTGTGCAGATACATCGATGGTCTGGAGAATATTAAAAATCTGACGAAGAGAATGGCACATCAAGGTGGAGGGTAACACGAATGGAAAATTTCCATCAGCTTCAGGCCATGGCTCAAATGGATATAAGCCATGGCCTAATTTCTTGAACAAACAAAAGTGGGAATTTCCAGCAGCTTCAGGCCATGGCTCAAATGGAGTCAAGCCATGGCCTCATTTTCAGAAAAAAAAAAAAAAAAAAAAAAAAAAAAAAAAATTGATGGACAGAGCATGATCCGCCCCCGCGGAAAGAATTTTTCGCCCCAGCTAAAATTGATTGGCCTGAATATGGAGCTAATTTTCAGAACTCACTTCGCCCCAGCGCAAAAATACTCCGCCCCCGCAAGGTTACCTCTGGAATTATAGCTAATTTTCAGAACTCACTCCGCCCCACGCAGCCCGCCATCACCACACCGCCGCCAGCAAGACCCGTGTACTGCCGCTATCACCAGGTGCGCCGTCGCTGTACAGTTCACCACCGAGACCCAATTTCGTAGCCATTATCCTCCTCCACTGCAAATCTCCTACACCGCCAATTATGGAGAAATCCGTCTCCATTTATTACCACCAGCCGAAGCACCACCAATTGGCCATCGTCCTCAACATATTATCTCCAATTTCAACTTTATTAATGTTGGTTTGGTTGATTCCGAAACTATGGCTCGAAAGTAATGTTTGCAAAAATTGGGGATTTTGATTGAATTTCAATATGCCGGAGCCGAACCCCATCACAGAGAAGAGCTACAAGTCATGGGAACCCACTTAAGTCAGGGGCGTTTTCTTTCTCCAATTCTCCTTTACATTGATGTATTCTGTTTTTGTTTGTTTGTCGGTGTCGACCTCTTTTTACCTCTTTGGGTCGCACTGGGGACACTGCTTAGTTTAAGTTTGGGGGTGCGAGGTCGCATTTACTTCTTGCATGCTAGGTCGACTTAGACTAAATTTTTTTGAAATTTTATGTATTTTTGATTGTTTTTCCCGCAATATTCTAAGCACTAATGCATAATCGAGGATTCAGGATGAAGTTAGTGAATTATAATCTAGATTCGAGGGTTAAAATACTAAGAGTCTAAGTGATAGTTTTGCTTAAGTTTGGGGGGGAAGGATAACTTTAACAAGAAACAAATGAAGCAAATAGTTGAAAAACTATAAGTTAAATTCAAAGAAAATAACCTCACTTGTATGAGACCTGAAAGACCTCATCGCTTGAGACTTATATTTGCACTCCTCTAACTTGACTGCGATAAGTTGAACGATATATGGATGCATCGACTTAACTATTCTGCATTCCTCTATGTTGACCGCCTCTTTAGAACGAGTTATGAGTGTGAGTGGTGCTAAATACACTTAAGTTGTGCTAAATAATGAACAAAGTGCTAAGTGAAAGTTCGAACTTAAAGGAGTCCATAACTTCGACTGAAAGCGTTGCTAGAACTTAGTAATTTGTGTGATAATCTATGAAAATAGAGAATTTGTTTGGCAATTTAGGAATTCATGCAATTAGGCTCAATGATTTCGAAGCTATAGTGATCTAGGTGAGTCCGACATTCTTGTATTATGTAGACACACACACACGCAGGAACTACATGATAGAATGCATAACGTTTTGAAATTGATGGTTAGTAGTTTGACTTGGGATGCATGATTGTAAATGCTCGTGTCGTTGTCTGAGTTTTTGTCATCACTCGAGGACGAGCAATAGTTTAAGTTTGGGGGTGTGATAACTCTGTAAAAATAGTGTTATCAAGTCTATTTCCTTTACTTGTTGGTTTACTTTATTCGAGTTTTGGTCGAATCTTAGGCAATTTTAGTTAGTTTTGTGTTTTGTTCGCTCGAGTCATTGGTTTGATTGTTTTGTGCATGAATTGAGGTATTTCTTATATATTGTGTTCATATTTTAGGCCTAAGCTAATGTGGATATAAGGACATGATTGGAAGTGAAGAACAACGAATTAAAGATCAAATGAAGTCAAGTAGTGCAAGAACGAAAAAGGAAAAAGCTGCCAGAAATGTTGATGTGCACTCCAAGGACCATAACTCTTTCAAGGAAGCTCCAATGAAGTTGAATTTAGAGTATGTTGTAGAGGAATGAGTTAGCTACCCCACAGATTTTACGGATCTTGATTTGGAGTTCGGAGCTGAAAGTTATGCCACTTGCAAAACTGTTGCGCAAAGCTGACGCGATTTTCAGCGGGATTTTAAGAGAAAACTTGGGCCCAAAGTCTCCTACTAGGCCTCAACTTGGTAGATCTATTTAAGGACTCCTAGGTCACGAAATTAGACATCTTTGATCAGCTTTCAACACACTTTTCTCATAGAATACACCTAGAACATCAAAGATCTACTTGGAGAAAGATTGAAGAAGAAAAGAGAGAAGTCCTGAAGATCACCCAAGCAAGGAGAACACAATATTGAAGATCTTTATCTTAGATTCATCGTTTTGTCTATAAAACCACATGAACTCAGATTTGTTTTTCTTTATTATTTTTCTTCATATATTTATCATGAACTAATTATTTAGGATCTAGGGTATTTTATGAAACTATGTTACTTTGATTATTTTTATTAGATTATTCGTAGTTAGGGGCAATTCTTGTGTTTGATTCAATTTCGTTCTTTGTGCTTGCAACTTGATTGATCACCTAGTTGTTAGATTTAATATTCTTTTTGAACTTGGAAAAGGGAGATTAGGATTAGATAGAAATTGAATAGTAAACGACCCTTAGGATAGGAATATACTTAAGGTGTTTATACCCGTTACATGAGGTTTGTGTTTAATGCTTTGTTTTATTTACGAATCACCTAGGGATAGAGTCGATTTGGATAATACATTAGTTCTTACGTAATTCGGAAGATACGTAGGAAAATACTTGAATCCTCGGGTAGCACTCTTGTCACCACAATAACTACGGAAATCTCAATTGGCCAATCGATAGATAACATAGTGGATTATAACCCTAGGTTTCTCTTCTCATTATTCGAATTCAATCCAAGTACTTTAGATAGTTAGCTAATTAAGTTAATCTAGTTGAAAACCCCAAAAATATATTTGGATTAGGAACCATATTAAAAGTAAATTAGGAATTGAAATTGGTAGATATTTAGTCAAGTCCCTATGGAGACGATACTCTTATACTTACTCTTTATTACTTGTTCGATACGTGCACTTGCGTTTATTTGCGTGTGTAAATTCCGCAACAGCTACCAGGACAATGATAGCTGAAGCAAAACTGCCCCAAAGATTCTGGGCAGAAGCCACAAATACAGCATGTTACACCCAGAACAGATGTATGATCAAAAAGAGTCAAAACAAGACACCTTATGAGCTATGAAACAACAGAAAGCCTAATTTACATTATCTTAGGATTTTTGGTTGTAAATGTTATGTTTTGAATAATGGGAAAAATCACCTTACTGCATTTGCAGAGAAGGCTGATGAAGCTGTTTTTGTAGGATACTCTACTGTTAGTAAAGCTTACAGAGTCTTTAACAAAAGAACTTTACTTGTAGAAGAATCTATTCATGTAGTGTTTGATGAACCAAGCCAGTCTTCTGAAAAGAATCAAATTGCTTGATGAGAGGTATTTCGCATACGCCACTTTAGGAAATACCTTCTGCTCGAGGTCGACCTCGATCCCGACCAGAATGGTATTCTCCGACCAGAAGAACATGGTTTTCCGATCAAGCCTGATTGATAGCTCTCGATCAAGTACCCCGACCTTCTTCCCGATCTACTCGTCTCCTCGGGATTACTGTGGGGCCGACCTACAGCATTATACAGCTGGCCGAGAGGTGTTCTCCTACGGATGGTCTACCTAGCTCATTACTGTTCCTATAAATACGCGGCGCATTTATGACATCAGGGGGCACAACTTCCAAGATATTCCTTCTGCTCGGACCTACTGTTCGGATTAGGAACTAGCTTGTATTCTCATTGAATTTAGTCTTCTTAGTAGTACGGCATCCCGTAATGCTCGGGTAGACTCGCTTTGTAATTTGTATTCGAACACCAACATCAATATACAGTTTTCACACACTCGATTCATATATCGTTATACTTAACTTTCCTTATTGAACTTGAACGAAATACAGTATAATCAATTGGCGCCCACCGTGGGGTCTGCTCGGGTGTTAGATCGAAATATGCCTACTACTAGAAGATTTACGTACAATCGTGGCGAGCCTTCACACGCCGTAGGAGCTCAACGTTCTGTAAACAATGAACCAAGTAACCAATCCCGAGCGGCCCACCAATCTGAGGTGCCGCCGCTCGACCCGCCGAATGATATGCCTATTCATACGACAGTAGCAGATTTGCGTTCCATTATCGGAACCATGTGTAGAGAATTCTTGAATACGGAGAGAGCAGATCGTGAAACTCTGCCGGGTCAGCAACCCCCGGTCGATCAACCTACTGCTCGGGGTCCGATTTCCAACAGGCCAAGGGAAGGAAGTATTCGTCGATCTGCTCTGGGCGAACCAACTGATGTTCGACCCAATCCACCACGAGTTAGAACCGTTGTTCGATCGGGGCAACCTTCTAGGAACATACAAAATTTAGAGGACTCCGTGGTCGGAGAAAGTCAACCTAAAGTTGTGGAGAGGTCTAGAAAGCCAGCTTACAGAAAGGTAACTGAGGCTGACTTGGAAAGGATGGTGCAAGAAAGGGTTGCTAAGGAGTTAGAAAAAGAGAAGCTAGTAAAGGAAACCCGACCCACAGGTGTCAGGGCTCGAGGAGTTGAGGCCAAAGAGGATGGGGTCGTGTTCCCTGAGGTGCGGAGCAGGGAATTGAGTACAAATATTATGCGATGCTCGCCTTTCTGTCAAGAAATTAAGGAAGCTCGAGGAACAGAGTCAGTCCCTACAAGATTGCCAAGGTATAATGGAACCTCTGACCCCGGGGAGCATATAAACAGTTTCATAAATGTGTTGAATTTGTATGGACACTCGGAGGATTTTTGCTGCAAAATCATGGTCACCACATTCGAAGGGATTGCTTTGGATTGGTTCGGAAAACTACCCCCGAACTCGATCTTCTCTTTCGATGAGTTATGCGATAAATTGAAACATCAGTTTGCTAGCCAAAGGAAACAGAGGTTACCTGCTAATCATTTGGGAACGGTGAAACAAATGGAAGGAGAGACACTGAGGCAGTGGCTGGCAAGATTCAGTATTGAACTTCTGAAAGTTGATACCCCGCAGATTGAATTTCTATCATCGTTGATGTTCGAGCTAACCCGCAATAGCCAGTTCGGGAATGCTCTCTGCCGAAAGCAACCAAAGTCTTTCGAGCGGATTATGGAAATAGCTGAGAAATACATGATCCAGGAGGAAATGAATAAGTTAAAGAACGCACAGAATCCCAGGCCCCCGATCGTGAATAAACCTGATCGGGCCCCTATCCCTAAACCAAGCGACTACGGAGGGTCAAACGCGCAGCAAAAAGGCTCGGTTTGGCAGAGACTTAAGGTCTATAAACCTCAGGCTCCGACCCACAGATCTAATGTCTACGGTCGACCTGCATCTCCTGATAGGGTTCGAGGACGGAGCATGAAAAAAGCAACTTTACCAGATTGAATACTTCGAGGGACGAGATTCTAACGGTACTCGAAGAGAGGAATTTGGTCCCTGGAGCTCGGCGTATCACTCAACCTAGACCAGGGACTATGAATCACGATAAGTATTGCAGATACCACAGAGCTTGGGGGCATAGCACCGAGGATTGTTTTCAGTTAAAACAAGAGATCGAGAAACTGATTGCTCAGGGAAAATTGAAGGAATATGTCAGAAAGGAGAACCATAACAGCCGTTATCGATCCAGGAGTCCAAGGAGGTCTTCCGAACAACACCGTGAGGATCGACAACAAGCAGAGGAGCAGACGAATCGGGTAATAAATATGATATCTGGTGGGCCAGCTGGGGGAGATAGCAGGAATGCGAGGAAAAGGACTGCTAGGTCGATAAAGACTGGTGTCTCGACTAAGAAAGAGGTCATGTCCTTAAGACCAGCGCCCTCGATAAATCAAGTCATTAGTTTTTCCGAGGCTGACAGACCTAGTGATGTGACTTGGGATACTAATGAAGACGACCCTGATTTTTCAATGGTCTTGACCCTGAGAATTGCTAACTTCGAGGTTAGGAGGGTGTTAATCGATAATGGCAGTTCGGCAAACATAATCTCTTCTGAGGCGCTCGACAGAATGAATCTACAACACCCGCGTTTGGAACGAGTATCCACCCCGCTCATTGGGTTCGGTGGATCAGAAATTGTTCCTCTCGGAACCATACTCTTGAGTACTACTATGGGCAAGAAACCTAGAGATGTTACGAAGATGGTTAAATTCCTAGTCGTGAGTACCCCGTTCGCTTAAAATGCAATCTTGGGGAGACCGGCTTTAAACGTATTCAAAGCGGTCGTGTCAACTTACCACCAGATGGTCAAGTTTCCCACTTTGGCAGGGGTCGGAGAAATGAGAAACGACCAATGCATGGCATGGGAATGTTATAACACATCCCTAAACATGAAGAAGCAGTTCGAGCCATTATTGCCCTCGAAGAGAAAGTTAGAGGAGGAAAAGGTATTCTCTGTTTCCGACCTCCCGCTGCCAGATTGTGAAAAGTTGCAGAGTAAAAAAGGAAAAGAGATCGATATAAGTGTACAACCCCCAAATCATAAACAAGTAACGCTAATCCCTGGCTCTCCCAAGAAGTTCACCAGGATTGGGACTGAGCTAAGTCAAGGGATGGAGACCATGCTGATCGAATTCCTTAGAAACAACGCCGATGTCTTTGCTTGGAGTTCTGATGATATAGTCGGAATCGACCCGAGAGTGATCACTCATTCTTTAAATATCGATCCTAAAGCAAAGCCAGTTAGGCAAAAGAAGAGGAATCACGGTCGAGAAAAAGACAAAATCATCAATGCTGAGGTGGATAGGTTATTGGCCGCGAAACAGATTCGGGAAATAACTTTCACTGAATGGCTTTGCAATGTAGTGTTGGTGTCGAAGGGAGAGAAGGTCGACAACAAATGGAGGATGTGTAATGATTTTACCGACCTGAACAAGTTGTGTCCAAGGGACCCCTATCCTTTACCACGGATCGATATGCTGGTTGACTCGACTGCGGGATTCATTTTCTTTAGTATGATGGATGCTTTCCAAGGATTTTATCAAATATTTATGAATGAAAGAGATCAGGATAAAACAGCTTTTATTACCGAACGGGGAGTGTACTGCTTCATTGTAATGCCGTTCGGGCTAAGGAATGCAGGAGCAACTTATCAAAGGCTCGTGAATATGATGTTCAAGGATCTTATTGGTGAGATCATGGAAGTTTATGTTGATGATATGCTAGTGAAGAGCATGACTGAGGAGGAACATATAAAGCACCTTGACAGATGTTTCGCAATCCTAAGGAAGTACAGAATGAAATTAAATCCGGCCAAGTGCACCTTCGGGGTAAGGTCGGGAAAGTTCCTCGGTTATCTGGTTCACGAGCGCGGCATTGAGGCAAACCCAGAAAAGATCCGAGCTATAGCTGAGCTACAACCACCAACCAAGTTGTCTGAAGTACAGAGTCTGATCGGAAAAATAATATCGTTGAATAGGTTTATATCCCGATCAGCAGACAAGAGTTTGCCTTTCTTCAAGTTGTTGAGGAAATCAAAAGGCTTCGAATGGAATGAGGAATGCAGTAAAGCTTTCGAAGAGCTTAAAAGATATTTGGTTTCCCCTCCGATGTTGGCAAAACCGGTCGAGGGAGAGCCCTTGTATCTCTACATAGCGGTATCAAGTGAGGCAATAAGTTCTGTCTTGGTGAGAATTCAGGATTCCGAGCATAAACCAGTATACTATCTGAGTAAGTTGCTTCAAGGGGCAGAAAAGAATTACCTGGAGATCGAGAAATTCGCACTGGCTTTAGTTATTGCCGCACGAAGGCTGCGACCTTATTTCCAAACTTACAAAATTATTGTTCTGACTAATCAACCTCTACGGCAAGTTCTATCAAAGCCAGAGACGTCCGGGAGATTGATTAAATGGGCGGTGGAGCTGGGTCAGTTCGAGATCGAGTACCAACCTCGAACTACAATCAAGGCTCAAGTCTTAGCTGATTTCATTGCAGAATCAACAGGGTCCAGTTCGGGCGACTTGTCCATTCCCGTGGTAAATCTGGTCGAGAATGTTCAGCACAAAGTTTGGGTGATGCATGTCGACGGGTCGTCGACCAGAGAAGGTGGTGGGGCCGGAATTCACTTTCAGGGTCCCGAGGGGGAGGATATCAGTTATGCGATCACCCTAGATTTTGTGGTCACGAACAATGAAGCAGAGTACGAGGCTTTGATCGCGGGTTTAGAAATGGCAGTTAAAGCAAACATAAGGTCGTTGACAGTGTTAACCGACTCGGAGCTCGTACATAGACAAGTAAAAGGGGTTTATGAAGCAAAAGAGTTTAACATGGTGAAATATTTGAAAAGAGTGAAGGATCTGGAGACAAAGTTCGAGATATTTGATATACAAGCTATCCCTCGAGAAGAGAACTGTTGGGCGGATTTGCTTTCGAAGTTTACTGGCTCGATAGATGGACGGAAGGAAAGAGTGATAACTTGGCTAATGTCCAACTCCCCAGCTATAGACTCCGACCTAGCCCTAAACTCGGAGGTAATGGAGATAGATGTTCGATTATCTTCTTGGATGGAGCCTTTGAAAGCTTATCTAAGAGATGGTACCTTACCGGAAGACACTAATCAAGCTCGAAGGATTAAGTATCGAGCCCCAATGTACGTTTTGAACGAAGGTAGGCTTTATAAAAGATCAAGCTCAGGAGTTTTGTTGAAGTGCATTCCTGAGAGTCAGTTCGATCTAATTTTAAAGGAGGTTCACGAAGGTGAAGCGGGAAGTCATTGTGGTGCACGCGCCTTAGCCTTGAAGTGCTCGAGGACTGGATATTATTGGCCCACTATGATCTCGGATTCCATCGATTATGTCAAGAAATGCCATAATTGCCAAATCTATTCAAATCTAATTCATCAGCCCGCCGAGCAGATGCATTCGATTCCAATCTGCTGGCCCTTCGACAAGTGGGGAATCGATATTGTGGGACCTTTCCCAACTGCTAGATCGAGAAAAAACTATGTCCTGGTCGCCGTGGAATACTTCAGTAAATGGATTGAATGCATTGCGCTAACAAAAATTACTCAATTTCAGGTGATAAATTTTCTCTGGAAGAATGTTGTTTGCAGGTTTGGTATACCGAGGATCCTTATTTCCGACAATGGAACTCAGTTCGCGGGAAAACAAATTTTGGAGTGGTGCGAAAGGTTTGGGATCCAGCAGAATTTCACGTCGGTCGGACATCCCCAGGCGAACGGACAAACCGAGGTCACCAACAGGGAAATTGTTCGATCACTTGAAAAACGTTTAGCCGAAGCGAAAGGCAATTGGTTAGACGAGCTTCCAGGAGTAATTTGGGCGAACAGGACTACAGTAAAATCTGCTACTGGAGAAACTCCTTTCTCATTGGTTTACGGGTCGGAGGCTGTTATACCGGTCGAAGCATTAGTTCCTTCTCCGAGGATAGAATCTTATGACCCCGATCGGAATCAATCGCTGCGAGAGATGGATGTCGATCACGCAGATGGGAAACGCGACCGAGCATGCATAAGGATTCAAGCCACCAAGTCTAGCATGGAAAAAGCTTATGACAAGAAAGTCAGGATAAGAACATTCAAAGTCGGGGATTTAGTCCTCAAAAAGGTGGAAGTATCTAAGCATGTCGGAAAACTTCAGCCAAACTGGGACGGCCCTTATGTCGTGCAGGAGGTCGGAAAAAAGGGGTCCTATAAAATTGCTCACCTCAACGGTGATGTTTTGCCAAGAACTTGGAATGCAGTCAATCTGAGGAAATATTATGGAAGATAGTTGCACTCATTTTAATTTTATTGTAATTTACAGTTTTCTCAAACTTTACTTTCCTCATAGGTGTAAGGACAATCAATGAAATCTTTGGCTCAAGTTCTAATTGTATTCCAAGTACCATCACGAAGAAAGGCTAATATTATCGGCCGAGGGTGAAAGCTGTTGCTATGACCCTCCCTCGATAAAAAGATGTTCAAAATCGGCCGAGGGTGAAAGCTGTTGCTATGACCCTCCCTCGATAAAAAGATGTTCAAAATCGGCCGAGGGTGAAAGCTGTTGCTATGACCCTCCCTCGATAAAAAGATGTTCAAAATCGGCCGAGGGTGAAAGCTGTTGCTATGACCCTCCCTCGATAAAAAGATGTTCAAAATCGGCCGAGGGTGAAAGTTGTTGCTACGACCCTCCCTCGATAAAATCTATTCGAAAATAAATATCGGCCGAAGGTGAAAGCTTGTGCTATGACCTTCCCTCGATAAAATCTATTCGAAAATAAATATCGGCCGAAGGTGAAAGCTTGTGCTATGACCTTCCCTCGATAAAATCTATTCGAAAATAAATATCGGCCGAAGGTGAAAGCTTGTGCAATGACCTTTCCTCGATAAAAAATCAAGGATGATTGTGCAGCTCACTGAATAGCGGCAAATTATACAAGCAAACAATATAATTTTGATTAACTCCAACTGATGTTCTAAATGCTTTGATGAAGCAGTTCTGCTCGAAACCCGAACACCCTTCAAGAATTTCTTACCACTTGAAAATTCTTTAAGTTAGAATTGCTATTTCTTAAGTTGGGATCATTATTTCCTGAGTTCAATTATTCTTCAAGGGAACTTCTCAACTTTCAGATACTATTTACTTGGACAATTATCGGATTATCTTTCCGAGGACATTTTATCGATCGATAAATATTCTTATTAATTCATCATCGAATTGGCTTTTACGAGCAGAAAACTTACAATAAGACGATGGAAAGGAAAAGCAAAGTTGCAACTATATGGTTTGAACAATAAGTTCTCATTATTATTTTCGAGCAAGTTACAAAAGATCAATTGAAGGCAAATGTTACAACTTTATTGACATTCATCGAGCAGACTACAAAATTGTTGAATGTACAAATGAAGTCCTAATACAACTAGTATCCTATTCTATGGTCTTCGAGTCTTCAAGCATCTTTCAGTGTTGTTGACCAGGAATATCGCCGAGCATCCGATGATTGCATCACAATTTGTTGTCAGTGATCGAGCTGTATATGTTTATCGTCTGATGATATCTGGTTTTGAAATTAGACAATATGGATTGCAGATTATCGTTTCTGATCTCCATACTTCTCCCAGCGTTCTCACTACCAGCCGAGCCCGATCACTTCCCCGAGTTGGCGTACAAGGTTGAAATTCCTCATTTTTAGATCCGAAATTTCAACCTTTGGCAAGTCATCTTTTTATGATCGGGAAGCTTGACCCAAAGTGACCATTCTTCAAGGAAGAAAGGAAGAACTTCGTGAAACAAGATAACCCCAAAGAAAGTACTTGAGGTCAAACTCCCTTTTGATTATCTGACCTGCTTTCCGCCCTCAGGTATACCCCTCGAAACCAGCAATGCTAACCCTGCCCAAAATACTCAAGCAAGGGTCAGTCACTTGTTGGTATTTCAAGGGGAGATCCCATTTTCAGGGATCGGAGACCCCCCGATATCCGAGGGTTTCCTTTTTTCCAATTCCACCCATACCAAAAGAAACTGTATTTTTAAGAGGAGATCGGAAGTAGGTTCGAAGCCGAATTTCAAAGGCTTGATCAGGAAGAAGAAAAAATCCGAGCTTCGTCCTCGGATAAAACATTTTTGACAGCAAAGGGTAAAGATTTTCAACTGGGTAAATGCCATATTTATACTAAAAGGATGATTTGATCGACGGTCACTATTCAATGAAACCAACGGCTCAGATTAATTCATTTATCACAGATGACCTTTCCACTTCCCGAGATAGAGGTACTGTTTGGACAGACTTTATTTGAAACTTAGCTGAAAAAAGAGGAATACTATGACCTGGTCAAATATGCAGTGCAGGAACTTTCCATCTTTAAGTTATGCTCGGAATTCGAGCGATCACTCTTAACTCGAGTATAAATTGTTTTAACACTGAGAATGCTACTCGATTGTTTACTCTTAACTTGAGTATAAATTGTCTATACAGTAAATCACTTTATCAGAACACAAAACATCATCGACCAGAAGGAAGAAAAATTTATTATTCCAACACGGAAAACAAGTACAAAAGGAAAAGTTTAAAAGTACAACATTTAGTCGAGCAAAAGAAGAAATTTCTAAGCACTTTTCTCGAACAAAAGCTTGCGGACTTCAGCGTTGCGGGCCTCATACCCAGCATCATAACCTTTTTGATAGGCCTCTTTCTCCCGCTGCTCGGCGCATTTCTTCTCCTGCTCGACGAGTGACTTCAGCCTGTCCAATTCCTTGCTCAACTCCTCGTGAACTTGGCTCTCCTTCTCCTTCACAGCTTTCTCCGTCTCGGAGGCCAATTTCTGCTCGATGGCCCTGGTTTCTTCAAGAGACCTTGTTAGTGCAACCTTCTTTTCCTCCAGCTCGAGGACAACCTTTGCACGCTGTTCGATTTCTTGCTCGACTTGCAGCCCGAGGGTAAATAATTGTTGTCCGACCTTAAAGGGACAAAAAAGTTATTTAGTAAAAAAAAAAAAAAAAAAAAAAAAAGGGGGGGGGGAAGAGATAGGACAACACTTACTTGAAAAAGCAGATCCGTGCTCGATCGCGCCGTTTCATTCGCGTTTTTCCCGTCTGGCTCGGCCATGGCCTTACTTTTCACCTCTTCAAAAAAGGCGCTAAGCGTCCGAGCAACCTTAGGGACAGTGTTTTGGGGCTCGGGATTCCCACCCGACGAGGGAGTCTTCTTCTGATCGACGGGAGGGTCATTTATTTTGACCTTCTTTTTGGAAGGCTCAACCACATCCTTATTAGCCTCCGAGGTCAGAACACTATTAGTTATCGTCCTTTTCTACCCAGTCATTTGAATCAAGGCTGAGGTTGGAATCAGATCGTCCACGAACGATCTTTTATTTGGAGCAGACTCAGAGTCATCAGAGGTGATTTGCTTATTAGGCCTATCGACCTTCTTGTTACCCTCGGAGCTAATTTTCGACTGAGAAGGGGAGTCCGGAATTGGTATGACCGGCCCTTTCTCGAAGCCAGTTGATTCAATGACCGCCTTCGAAGGAGAGTCGACCTTATGCTTGCCTCGGTCGTTCTTAGAAGTCTTTCCTGCTTCCGAGGAGGACTTAGGTTCTTTGACTTTCGACTTGGAGGGTTTTTCTTTCTTAACTTTAAGCAACAACCTCGGGTCGATCTTGGAGTTCACCAGGCCTTCCATGATCTGTATGTGTCTAATGCAGAAGAGAGCTCGATTTACTTATCGACCGAATAGCTCCGACGAAGAGTGAATTATAATTTCAGTGACAAAAATCTTAAACTACCGTCTATTTATAAGAAAAAGGAACGTTGCCTTTTCGGGAGCCCAACAGTCGCGAATTTCAAGATTTTCGTGCTCAATTAAGAAGATCGATTGTTTTGGTATCGACGTTCTTTCCATGAACCTTATGGCTCACAAAGACTTTTGTCTAGTTGAGCAATATGATAAATTAATGATGAGAGCGCTCGGAAAAACAGAAAAAGCAGATTTTATAGATGATCGAAACAATTACAGGACATATGATAAACGATCCTACAATCTTACAATCTATTACAAGAAATTTAAAGGTTTGGCTGCGCCTCTTTGCCCTCACCTTCGGAGTTACCCTCGACATCGACGTCATCATCTCCAGAAGCTCCTTGATCGTCATCATCGGAATCGTCATCAGAGGTATCCGAACGGTCTGAGCTATCTGAACTCGAGCTTCCGCTGGAGGTATCCAAGTCCATCAAGTCAGGGTTGGGCATTGGGACTCCAAATTCTTCCACAAAGGGAGCGAACTCATGTTCTTCCCAGTTGGCCGAGCTCGAGGACGCGGTTCGATAATCTTCCCCGCTAGAGTTTTTCATGATGTCCATATGCTTTATATACTCCGTCATTTTGTCGGGAATAACCTTCGCTGCGGCCAATTGTTGAACACCTTTGAAAAAAGTAGTTTGAAGGATTTCGCCGACCCTCCCTCGGGCTATGGCATCCAATGCAGGAGACTCCAAAAATTCTCTTATCGAGCTTAGGCGAGAATCTTCTTTGCCCCGCTGATAAGACAGCTCGGAATCAGCCTTAGTCTGCGCAAGCTCCTCTTCAAGTTTCCTAACTTTCTCCTCGAGCAAGCTTTTCTCTTCCACGACCTTCACCAAGTTTTCCTCGACGGCTGGGGTATACTTGGCTTTCATGGACTCCAATTCTGCTTGGACAGAGGAAAATTGATTACGCAGTTGGGATTCCTCCTTGAGCAACTCCATATAAGCTATATGGACTCGATCGGACTCCTCTTCCAACATCGACACACGATTCACCTCTGTGAGAAAGCAGTCCCCGATCTGCAAGAACAGGCTGGTTAGTACTTTATTCCAAGACTTAAAACAGTTGCAACAAATGTAAAGGAATTTACCGTGTGATATGCTTTGGAGAATTGGCCCAGTACGTCGAGATCGGAATGGCCAAGAAGCTCCTCTTGGTCCTCGGCAAATCTCCCTGCCATGAAAATCTTGATCGCCTTGTCATGTTCATTCTCGCCGTTCGGGGTGCGATCGCTTCGAATTGATCCCCTCTCGGGATAACCCGCTGCTCGGGAACCTCTAAGTTGATCTTCGATGAAATCCACCATGTCAGGCCTACTTCGACCAGGACGGGAAGAAAAGGCGTTCGGTGTCGACCCCACAGTCCGGTCCTCCTTTTGGCCTCGGGGGCTCCCTCGAGATCTTCCCGAGCTCTCCGATTATAGATCTCTGTCCCTCTAAGCTTCTTCATGGTAAACATGCTATATCCTAAACCAGAAGAAGAAGAAGGACCAGCTTGATGAGGAGGTCGTACCATTCGTATCGGCTCAGCATTCTCGGGCTCCTCTTCGTTTCTGACCTGGTCAGTTTGGGCTGAGCTTCCCCGAGGAGGGACGGCAGTTCTGGGCTCCGGTCTAGTTTGCCTCCTAGGTTGACCGGGTGTTTTCCTCGAGGTAGATGCTACAGTTTTACCGACTATAGAAGCTCGGTATTGCTCCACCATTGTTCCTGAAGAAATAAAGAGATGAAATGTAAGTAATGAAATACGTTGAAAAACTCACTATAAAAGTCACTCGGGAAAGACTGTTTTTCCTTACTCAATGTTCGAGGATCATCAGCGGCTGCTAGCGGAAAGGTAGCTCGGCTGAGTTCTGCTTTTCGAAGTACGGGTTCCAGAATGAGGAAAGCCGACTGGTACAAATCCGAACACATCTCTTTGACAACGACGTCCGGAATGACCTTCTGAAGCTGACCTAATAGTTCCCGTTTTCCGTACACCCATTCTCGCTCACCTGGCCATCTGTGTGGGACCATCTCCGAGCTTCCCTCAGAAGCTGGTTCTTCAGGACCTTTAATGAAGAAGAACTGTTTCTTCCAGTCAAGAGAATTGCTGGAAGTTATGGTCGATAAGACCGAATGATTCGAACGCTGGGAGAAATACACGAACCCAACGTTCGAGGCGGAGGAGGTACTGATCTTGAAGAATTGCCAGAAGCGTCGGAAGTTAGCAACTTGATTCTTGGCCTTCATCAAAACGCTGAAAGCTATCAGATACCCGATCGAGTTGGGAAGAATCTGTGCGGGTGCCAGGCTAAATGCATCTAAAACCTGCACGAGCAAGGGAGCAAAAGGAATACGCAACCCATAGTCGAATTGCCGAGCATAGAAAGCTTGACATCCTGCGGGGGGCTTATTCACTCTTTGAGAGGGGTTCGGGATTATTAGCGAGTAACCCTCGGGAAGGAATTTGCCTATTGTAGCTTTGAGGTTCGCCTCGTGCTCTTTCGGATCGTACGAACTTGAGATGTCGTCGACCCGTTTCTCGGTCTTTTGAGCCCGACCTGTGGCTTTGGATTTTTTCGAGACACCGGCTAAGTCGAGGATTCACACACTGCACCCGCCTCCGATCTCATACCTCATTATCTCATGCTTATCGAACGGTACAGACAAGCCGTTGCCGTTCTCATTCTCGGAGTCAGTCTTTTCTCCATCTCCACCTTCCTTTTCTCCATCTCCACCTTCCTCACTGTTGGCCTTGGCATTTTGTTCCGCATCACCATCGTGCTCGGAATCTTGTCGACCTGATGTACCCTCTCCAGCGTTCGACTCTATGGCATGCTCTATTTGATTGACGATTCTATTCGTCTCTTCGGAAGAATTTTCAGTGGTTTTGAAGTCATTGATGAGTTCCCCAGTGGATCCCAGGTCGGAATCTGATCCAGAGGGGATGTTGGTTTGAACGTTGGGATTCTGGGAAGTAGACATGATTAGAAGATATTTATTGGAATGCTCGAATTAAAGAAAAATACTGTTTATCGATCAAAAGGCTCCGATCAGCTGCGAATTGTAAAGATGCACTTTTCTTTCTCCAAGTAAACATATATATAAAGGTTAAAAGGGTAAATTGCAAATTCAACCCCGAGTAACCGCGACGGTTAGGCTCCCACTCAGTAAATTTGAAGATTATCTTTTGTTAATAGCATTTATGGTCCTCCAAGCTTCGGAAATGAGTATTTCTCGACTCAACAGGATAAAATATGTACTCTTTTTCCCTTCGCTCGGTTTTTATCCCACTAGGTTTTTCCGAGTAAGGTTTTTAACGAGGCATATCCAACTCAAGACTATCCGAGGCCTGTTCTCTACTATCTATTTTTCCGAACTTTAAGTATTGCAGCTCTTGGTGAATCATCGAGGTGAATCTCTCAGGTCAAAAACCTCACTCTTCTATCTTTGGAGCGATTCGGTTTTTCGAGGCTCTCCCAAGGATGATGTGCACTCTTTTTCCCTAGCTCGGATTTTTTCCCACTGGGTTTTTCCGGACTAGGTTTTTAACGAGGCATGTCCGAAAACATCAAGAGATCAAAGTCTTTCGCCGTAATGCAATGTTTACTTCTCCGAGCTTCTGCTTCACTTACGCTCGAGAAGTGGGGGAGTATTGATGAGAGGTATTTCGCATACGCCACTTTAGGAAATACCTTCTGCTCGAGGTCGACCTCGATCCCGACCAGAATGGTATTCTCCGACCAGAAGAACATGGTTTTCCGATCAAGCCTGATTGATAGCTCTCGATCAAGTACCCCGACCTTCTTCCCGATCTACTCGTCTCCTCGGGATTACTGTGGGGCCGACCTACAGCATTATACAGCTGGCCGAGAGGTGTTCTCCTACGGATGGTCTACCTAGCTCATTACTGTTCCTATAAATACGCGGCGCATTTATGACATCAGGGGGCACAACTTCCAAGATATTCCTTCTGCTCGGACCTACTGTTCGGATTAGGAACTAGCTTGTATTCTCATTGAATTTAGTCTTCTTAGTAGTACGGCATCCCGTAATGCTCGGGTAGACTCGCTTTGTAATTTGTATTCGAACACCAACATCAATATACAGTTTTCACACACTCGATTCATATATCGTTATACTTAACTTTCCTTATTGAACTTGAACGAAATACAGTATAATCATTGCTAATCCAAAGATATCTGCTGACTTTCAGAATTGAGTGTGGAAAGAAAAGAAGAATATGTTCTCATCATACTACCTGATTTAAAAAAAGCTGTTAACTCAAGTGCTGTTCAAAATCAGTCTGCTGATTGTCTAACAGAGGAGTTGCAAACAGCTGACAGACCAGAGACTGTTCAACAAACTACACATGTTCAACAGACTACTACTGAGACTCCAACAGTAGTGTTGCAAGATCATTCAAGAGGACAACATCCAGATTTGCAACCTGATCTTAGATGGCTCAGAGATCACCCACCTGAACTAGTGATTTGTGATCCATTGGATAGAGTTAGAACAAGAAGGTCAACTGCAAATGAAACAATGTTTGTAAGTTTTCTTTCTCAAATTGAGCCTAAGTTGATTGATGAAGCTCTTAGTGATTCTCACTGGATTGAAGCTATGCAAGAAGAGTTAAATCAATTTGAAAGGAATGAGGTTTGGTACTTAGTACCTAGACCTACTCATCAAAGAGTAATTGGCACTAAGTGGGTATTCGGGAATAAAATGAATGAAGATGGTATTGTTACCAGAAACAAAGCAAGACTAGTTGCCAAAGGTTATTGCCAAGAAGAAGGCATTGATTTTGATGAGACATTCGTACCAGTTGCAAGGCTTGAAGCAATCAGATTATTCTTAGCCTATGCTGCTCATAAGAACTTCTCTGTCTATCAGATGGATGTGAAGTCTGCTTTTCTCAATGGAGAATTGCAAGAGGAAGTTTATGTTGAACAACCTCCTGGATTTGAAGCTTATCAACAAGGAGACAAAGTGTATCGTCTAAGGAAAGCTCTCTATGGACTGAAACAGGCTCCAACAGCATGGTATGATACTTTATCTGATTTTCATTTGGTTAAAGGATTTCGCAAAGGTAAAGTAGATATGACTTTGTTCACTATTGAATGGGATAATCATATATTGTGTTGGATGAAGATGAAGACTTTGAAGTGAAGGGAGGTTTTGATGATTTCCAAAAGTCATCAGCTAAGTGGAAGCTTAGCACAAACCTTAGAAGATATTTGACCAAGGAAGATTTATTTCAGAAGAGTCAAATATGGTCCAGAAGACTACTGATCTGTTGCTGAAGAAGGAATCAGACTGGTGGACTATCAGCCCACTCAAATCAGATTAGTTCAAGTTTGGGATCAGCCGAGTATACATCAGACGAGTGACTTCGATCAGCAGAGTGGAAGTGGATCAGAAGTTATTGCAACGGTAATAAATGCACTTGGTGTAATAAATGCTGAAGAGGAAGGGTATTTATGACAAATGATTGAAGAGAAACCTCGTATCAGCTTGGTGCATTTAATGCGAAGCGACAGAAAGTACAGCAGAGTGTACAGTGTTCAGTCGCAACAGCCGTTTCTGCAGAAGGACCAGTACTCGATGATTTGGACACCTGTCGATCTCTCAACGGGCAGATTTTCAAATCTCAAGTATAAATAGTTCAGTTCGTGAGTTGAAGAAGAAGAGACAGCACATTTTTGAGAGCAAAAATCTGAAGCATAATTCTTCTAAGTCTCAAACTCAAGAACAGAACACTCATCAGCCGAGTCATTTGTTGACGAAGCAGAATAGAGAGAAAACAGAAAATACTTACAAATCTGAGTGGATTTGTTAGAACTGTGTTGTGAGAAGTAGATATCCATCTTAGTGAATGATATTACTTCAGAGAATAGGAGTTTCTTTGTGATTTCCTATTACGCACTTGTGGCCGTTTCATTTGTTGATGGGCGCAAGCAGAGTGTACTGTAATCTTTGTGACTATAGTATAACCCAAGATCTAAGTGACTTGGAAGAGTGGACTAAAGGATTTATATCCATATAACCACTATAAAAATCCTTTGTGTTTTTACTTGCATAATTTTCTGCATATTTGAAAGAGCATATTTAAAACACATAAAGGTTAACTGTTGGAAAAGTTTTAAAAAGGAGTTTGTTAAAACTGGGGATAAAACTATTTCAAAGTTAAAGAAAACTACTTGTGAAAAACACTTGACAAATCCGCTGCAAGTTAGTTATTTTAAAACTCTGATTTTGATAAAATCAGCTGAGTGAAATCGGAAGAGTGGTCAACTCTGCTGTTCAAAGCTTTGTGCGAGATCAGCATAGTCAACTTACGCTTACTGATCAGCTTAGTCTGCTGACAGAAAAGTTGGAAGATTTTAAAAGGTAAATTTTAAAGAGGTCTATTCACCCCCCCCCCCCCCCCCTCTAGACCTCATCTGACCACTTGGGACCAACAAGTGGTATCAGAGCAGGTGGTTCATCTGAATCATTTGCCTGATCAATGAGCTTGATCCTAGAGTGTTTTTCAAAGGTTTTCAAAAGTTTTCAAAAGAGCATCTTTTTGAAAAACTAAAACTTTTTGAAAATGGATTGTATCAGCCTAGTTCCCCACATAGGCGGTATGAGCTTTGAGGACTAGAAAATACGCATGGAAATTTTCCTTGCTGCTTACAATGATAATATGTACAGGTGCATAACAAAAGGTCCGATAAGAGTCACCAAAATAATCAAGGTTGATGGCCAAGATACGGTCGTTGACAAAGATGAAGACGAGATGATAGCTGAAGAAATCAAGCTGAAAAATCTTGATAAAGTTGGAATCTTCATCATGACTAAAGCCCTGGACAATGAAAGGTTTGACAAGGTCAAACATTGTAAAACATCAAAAGAGATGTGGGATAAAGTCCGTGATATGAGTGAAGGGAATGATGCCATCAAAGAACACAATCTGAGCATAGCCCTGGAGTAGTTTGAAAACTTCAAGATGAAGTCTGGAGAAACCATTGACCAGATGGATTCAAGGTTCACTAAAGTGCTGAACAACGTGTTAAAGCTGGGTAAGACGTTCACAGACAAAGAGATTACTCTCAAAGTCCTGAAGGCGCTACCACCCAAGTTCAACATGAAGATCACAACAATGGAAGAATCAAGGGATCTGGGGAAGATCTCTCTGACGGAGCTGTTTTATGTACTCAAGGCGTACGAGTATAAAATGCCAAGAATGGGTATAGAAGAGACCTCAACTTCTAGTCCCACTGCTGCCCTGGTTGCTGCAGAAAAATCCAGAAGATCAGCCGGAAGAACTATAGAAGTGGACTCATCTGATGAGACCACAGTACTGAACAAAAAGGAGTATTCTGCTGATGATGTTGCTTTGTTATTGAACGGGTTCAAAAAGTTCTACAAAAGAAAAATGAAGAACAAATATAACAATGCTTCTACTTCTAAACCTACCTCTCATTCTCATGATATTAAGGATGACTATAAATACAAAATGATGTGCTATAATTGCAAGAAATTGGGACATTTCATCAAGGACTGCCCATATCCTAAAGCGGAGAAGTATACAGAGGAGGAAAAGAAACAAAGGAAAGAAAGAAGAGAGAAGAGATACCAAAAGAGCAAAGTGCTGTTGGCTGAAGCTGAAAAGATGGCAGCCATCTACTCATCAAATTCAGAATCAGGCACGTCAAGTGATGACTCTATTTTTGAAGAGACACCTGCACTGCTCTGTCTCATGGCAAAGGAATCTGATGATTCTGACAATGAGGTAATACTCTCTGAACCAATAAAGCCGATGTTGTTAATGAATTTGCTAAGCTTAAGGACTAGATGATTCTGCTGAAAAAGCAAAATGCTAAGCTGAAACGCAGTGTTGAAAAACCTGAAGAATCAGCCATGTATAAAAAGCTTTCGCATGAATGTTAATCTCTGAGAGCAGAATGTGAAGTTTACAAGGGACAAATCAAGGAACTTGAAGCTACAATATCTTTTCATAATAAGTCGTCTGTTGTGACAATAGATAAATCAACTGAACAGAGTCCACCCTTAGTAAAAGAAAATTTAGAACTGAACAGAGCTGAGAAGTTTATATCTGCTGATAATAGTAATGTTATCCTATATGTTCAGACTGCTAAATCTACTTCACTGGATATTGAGAAAAAGGAGAAGAGTCCTCCTAAGGCTAAAAAGGGTAAAAAACCTGAAAATGAAAAACAGACTGGTAAAACCAAACAGCAGATTAGTCCTAAGAAGTCTGCTTATAAGAGTAAAACCAATCAGACTAGTAAACCTAAGTCGTCTGTTAAAGAGCAAGTAAAGAGCAGACCAAAGAAGCAAAGAAATTATAATAATAATGCTTGGTATGGAAATGAGTCTTATTATGTGCAACCTGCTTACTCACCTTATTATGCTGCACCTCATTATCCACCCTATTATGCTGCATATCCTGCTCATCAACCAATGCATGCCTACCCTGCTTATCTAGCATCTTATCCTGCTTATGAGCCTTATCCTCATCATAATGATTATCAACATAACATGCCTGCTGATTATGATGAAAATGAAGTTGCTCATGCTCCTGCTAAAACTCTAAAGCCTAAGAAGCCTAAGACTTCAACATCTTGGGTTGTCAAAGGTGACACTAATCCACCAGGACCCTCTCAATAAAGGGTACCTAAAACATTTTTATTTTGTTTTGTAGATTAGGATTAGAAGTAGGAGTAAAGTAGTGAAGAAATGGTACTTGGACAGTGGATGTTCAAGGCACATGTGTGGAGACATACATGAACTGGCAGATGCAGTTGCTGTAAATGGTCCAAGAGTTACTTTTGGAGACAACAAAGAAGGCAAGGTTGTTGCTGTTGGAAAGCTTATCAAAGGAAACGTAGAGATATCTGACGTCTCTTATGTTAGTGGCCTGAAGTACAATCTGCTGAGCATAAGTCAATTTTGTGACAAGGGATTTTCCGTAGTGTTTTCATCAGATAAGTGCCATGTTGAACAAATTGGAACAAAGAAGGTTATTTTATCTGGAAGAAGACAGGGAAATATCTATGTAGTCGACTGGAATTTTGTGGACAAGAATTCTAATGTTTGTTTGGTGGCTTCTACACCAAGTGAAATAAGTTGGCTGTGGCACAAAAGAATGAATCATTTGAATTTCAAGACCATAAACAGATTGATAAAGAATGATCTGGTAGAAGGAATTCCAAAGACAGTCATGAGCAAAGACAAGCTTTGTAACGCATGTCAGAAGGGTAAACAAGTAAAGTCATCTTTCAAAAGCAAGAAGCACCAATCTTCAACCAGAATTTTGGAGCTGTTACATATGGATTTGTTTGGCCCTATTGATCCAATCAGCAATGGTGGAAAGAAATACTGCCTAGCTGTTGTGGATGATTTTTCAAGATTTACTTGGGTGATTTTCATGAAGAAGAAAAGTGAAACCAAGGAACATCTTACTAATCTGATGGAACTGATCCAGAATGAGAAGAGTCAAAGAATATTGAAGATCAGATCAGATAGAGGGACTGAATTTACAAACTCTACTGTTGAAGAGTATTGTAACACCAGAGGAATCAATCATGAGTATTCTGCTGCCAGAACCCCTCAACAAAATGGAGTTGCTGAAAGGAGAAACAAAACTCTAAAAGAAGCTACCAGGACAACGATAGCTGAAGCAAAGCTGCCCCAAAGATTCTGGGCAGAAGCCACAAACACAGCATGTTATACACAGAACAGGTGTATGATCAACAAAAACCAAAACAAGACACCTTATGAGCTATGGAACAACAGAAAGCCTAATATACATTATCTTAGGATTTTTGTTTGTAAATGTTATGTTTTGAACAATGGGAAAAATCACCTTACTGCATTTGCAGAAAAGGCTGATGAAGCTGTTTTTGTAGGTTACTCTACTGTCAGTAAAGCTTATAGAGTGTTTAACAAAAGAACTTTACTTGTAGAAGAATCTATTCATGTAGTATTTGATGAACCAAGTCAATAATCTGAAAAGAATCAAAGTGCAAACCCAGAAGTATCTGCTGACTTTCAGAAATTGAGTGTGGAAAGAAAGGAAGAATATGTACCCATCATACTACCTGATTTAACTCAAGCTGTTAACTCAAGTGCTGTTCAAAATCAGTCTGCTGATTGTCTAACAGAGGAGTTGCGAACAGCTGACAGACCAGAGACTGTTCAACAGACTACAACTGTTCAACAAACTACTACTAAGACTCCAACAATAGTGTTGCAAGATCAATCAAGAGGACAACATCCAGATTTGCAACCTGATCTCAGATGGCTCAAAGATCACCCACCTGACTTAGTGATTGGTGATCCTTTGGATAAAGTGAGAACTAGAAGGTCAACTGCAAATGAAACTATGTCTGTAAGTTTTCTTTCACAAATTGAGCCTAAGTTAATTGATGAAGCTCTTAGTGATTCTCACTGGATTGAAGCAATGCAAGAAGAGTTGAATCAATTTGAAAGGAATGAAGTCTGGTACTTAGTTCCCAGACCTACTCATCAAAGAGTAATTGGCACTAAGTGGGTATTCAGGAATAAAATGAATGAAGATGGTATTGTTACCAGAAACAAAGCAAGACTAGTTGCCAAAGGTTATTGCCAAGAAGAAGGCATTGATTTTTATGAGACATTCGCACCAGTTGCTAGGCTTGAAGCAATCAGATTATTCTTAGCCTATGCTGCTTACAAGAACTTCACTGTCTATCAGATGGATGTGAAGTCTGCTTTTCTCAATGCAGAATTGCAAGAGGAAGTTTATGTTGAACAACCTCCTGGTTTTGAAGTTTATCAACAAGGAGACAAGGTATATCGTCTGAAGAAAGCTCTCTATGGACTGAAACTGGCTCCAAGAGCATGGTATGATACCTTATCTGATTTTCTTTTAGTTAAAGGATTTCGTAAAGGTAAAGTAGATAAGACTTTGTTCACTATCGAATTGGATAATCATATATTATTGGTACAAATATATGTGGACGATATTATTTTTGGTTCAACTAACAAACAGATGTGTGAAAGATTCTCTAAGCTGATGCAGAACAAATTTGAAATGAGCATGATGGGAGAATTAAATTACTTTCTTGGATTACAAGTTAAACAGCTACCAAGATGGTATTTTTATTAATCAAGCAAAGTACACAAAAGATCTGTTCAAGAAATTTGGTATGGAAACTAGCTCATCTGTTAATGTTCCTATGTCTACTGGACTTCGCCTGGACAAGGATGAAGGTGGCAAATCAGTTGACATCACCAAATACAGAGGCATAATTGGGTCACTGTTATACTTAACAGCTAGCAGACCAGATATTATGTATTCTGTTGGGGTTTGTGCGAGATTTCAATCAGATCCTAAGGAATCTCATCTCTTAGCTACTAAAAGGATATTAAAGTATCTCTAAGGCACACAAGAATTGGGATTGTGGTACCCAAGGGAATCAGGATTTGAACTTATTGGATATTCAGATTCTGACCTTGCTGGCTGTAAAATTGATAGGAAGAGTACTACAGTGTTGGGAATGCCCCGGTTGTCAAAACAACGAGAGTGCGGAATTTAAAAATTTTCCGAGGCACCCCAGCAGACCCAAGATATATTTTCCACCTTATGTATGCGAAAAGGTTGAATTGGTGGGTGCAAAGATTGTGCATGAAGTTGTGCAATAACACGTAGGCACATAAAATAAACGCCCATCCAAAAAAACTGATGAAATATTAATAAGAAAAGGTGCTTCCTTCGTGGATCCATTTGCAATTTGGCTGTCAATATATGGAAAAAAAAAATTGAACCCAAAAGGCTTTATACAAGAACAAATCAGGGGACTTTATGAAACAATAATTGTTCATAGGCAAACTTTACAAAATTTCGACACTCAAAAACCTACCTAAATGTCGTAATCAAATACACATAAACCTTAAACAAGAACAAAGTGAGGACCTTATTATAAAAATACCAACACTCAATATGCAAACTTTAGAATTAATATAACAAACATTCAAGACTAAAATATGCAACATATTCATCCATAATCAAATACACATAAAAATTATACAAGAACACCTTGAGGACTTTATTATAAAAAAATTCCACTCAAATCAATATGCAAACTTTATATAAAAATATTTTCAGTACAATCTAAAGGCATTCAACAAAAATTCATATTAAACACAGAAATCATATTTTCAAGACCTGTACAAGAACAATTAACATTAATCACACTATTCTAAAAATTGATACTCCTCTGGCTAGTAGGTTTAGGATTCTCAATAATGGCTAAAATGAACTAAAATGAAAATTTAAGCATACAAATCAAAAAATCCGAACAAAATAGAATATAAAAGTTTGCAACCCATTCAACAAATAGGAGAAATTATTCACTGATATAAATTCAAGAAATTGGAGAAAATTATTCACTGCATTTCCATTTGCACATAAAAACAATCAAGAACCGCACATACATTAGGAATTTCAAATTATTGCTATGAACTGACCTAGGTTCGGGACGCCCAACTGGAATGGAAGCTTCGGTGCTCTAACCTACAATTCCAAAAAATCCAAACATTAGGGCAAGAATATTGGAAGTAGATGTTAAAGAGTGTAAACAAAATCAAAGTGCGAAGAACTCCATGATTGAATTTCAGAGTTTTGGCGTCGGTGCTCACTTGTGAAGAAGGAGGAAATGTCGCGTGAGAGAGGGAAATGAAAATTTTCAGAGTTTTGTTCAATTTCTCATGGTTATTTCGCAATTTCTGTCAAAACTAAGGGCAAAATCGTTAGAGAAAAGTTAATCTGGGCCTGCGAATTACAATTGCACAGGAGGGTCTCCAACTACAATGGGCTGGATAAAGGGAGTGGCCCACATTTCTGGCGAATTAACACGGGCTGCCCGTTCTTTTATTAGCCCATCCGAATGCAATTATCTGGCCCCAATAAATATAGTCAGTCTCATTATTCAGCTTATTTGGGCCTAATCCAGCAAACCGAACGTAGCCTTAAAGAGTTAAATCAAAACTGAAGAATTAAAGTGTTAATTCTTGAAGAAGAAACCTAATTAATTAAAGAGTTAATTAATAAGAGAGGAATTAATTTAATTAATTAATTGGATTAATTAGTTAAATGGGCTGAACTAATTAAAGGGGTTTAATTAATTAATTATGATCTAGGTCCATTAGGAAACAAATAAAGGCCATAAGAAAATGGGCTTTAAGTTTCCTAGTTGGACTAGGCCACATTAGGTCAAGACTCCTTATCTATAAATAAGGAGTAGGAGACCAAAAACCCTAGCTCTAGTTATCACAACTAGCCGCCCCCCTTCTTGGAGAAGAAGTGTGGCCGCCCCCCCTCTCCAATGGAAGAGAGGCCGCCTCGTCTCTGTTGGGAATGCCCCGGTTGTCAAAACAACGAGGGTGTGGAATTTAAAATTTTTTCGAGGCACCCCAGCAGACCCAAGATGTATTTTCCACCTTATGTATGCGAAGAGGTTGAATCAAACAATCTACAATAGATAAAAAGAGGAGATATGCGATTTTACCTCACTGCAGGCAAGGTGGTGGCAATCTCCGGCTTTTTCCTGATTCACAACGAGTGATCCAATTGTCTCACCTCCAGAGTGTATCCACACCAATTGGATTTTAGCAACACCTTCTATTCACAGGCTACGAACTAGAGATAGAAGGCTGTCAATGGAGGAAGAAACAGATCTAGATTCAGATCTAGATCCAGCAATGGAAGACAGAGAGAGGAGGGGACGGCGATGTGCAGGGGGCGGCTAGGGTGTAGGGACGGCTAGGATTTATTTTCAGCTCTTGGTGTTCAAGTGTGTGGAAGAGTTGTGAGGAGATATCTATTTATAAGAGAAGAATCATTCTCTTAATAGATATCTCTTCAAGACCTTTTCCTTATCTTATAAGGAAACAAGATATACACATATATCTTCTTAGATTCTCCTTGTCATACAAGAAAACAAACTCTCCCTTCTTATCCTTAGCCAAAATCGCCCCACACCTTATCTTGCAAGACTTCTTCTAGGCTTTTAATTAAAAGGCCCATGTCTTGCAACTTAATTTAACTAACCATTAATTAAATCAGCCCAATTAATCCAATTAATTATTATCTCTCAATTAATTAACACTTCAATTAATATTTAATTAATTAGACCATCTAATTAATTATCCTTCCAATTGAATTAACACTTTAATTCATTTGATTGATTTAACTCCCTTAAATCAAATATTTTCTTTTATGACTGTCACTGTCCAACTGTATTGTGTGTGACCCTCTAGGTTCACCATCAATTGGCAGTAGGCCCACGAACCCTTCGTGATTTAATTTATGAGCAATTAAATGCTCCGATCAATTAAACCCTTTTAATTGACCACTCCATAATTAATCTCCCTTATTAATTCAGGAGTACCCACACTTCATGGTCGATGTCTAGCCACAAGCCCATGAAGCCCAACTTCAGGTGAATTGATATTTGTGAACCTCACCTCTTATAATTGCCATGTACATACGGTCCTTCTATCGACTTAATTTCCCGATTGAGACCTAGGGTGTGTGAATTGATCGGCACCTCCAATTATCTCAATAACTATACTTTCTAATTCGGGATAATAATCCAATGTGACTGCTAAATTTGGAAACCCCTTTCCAAATCCGTCACCGACCGTGATCACGGGTTTCTCGGATCTATTATCTAAGAATCATATAGGAAATTCTCTCATACATTACGACGAGTCGGTAGATTCCATCTTGGTACTAACCACTCGCGTACACAACTATAGGCACCCAACTTAGGCACATTATGGTCAGGCTACGTGACCAGTACCTAAATCTAAGTACATATACCCATGCACCTAATTCGCCCTAGCACCTCAAGTCTAAGGACTAAATCGTACACTATTATAAGTCTTGAGAAACATCCCATCCCTGATATGCGTCATGCGCTTCCACAATGGGTTTCTCTGTTCGGGTCGTTCGATGCGTTCGATCCCCTATCGAGCCACCTACTCATATGCACTGACATCAAATGTCTTGTTCATGAAACTCTACAAATTCACTCCATGTGAATTATGCATATTCATACAAGTCTTGGCGATTCCTTCGATACCCCGTCTCGTTCGGAATCTATGACTTGGAACGTGTTTTAAGATCACGACCTTAGAGACTGTTTCATGATTGCACTCAATACCGAAGTGAATCGTCCCATAGTCGAATGTGATCTAAGGATTTCATCCAATCGCTTAAATGTATTCGCGAGAGATGAATTTGGCCATTGTTTATTCTATACAGTTATAAATAAACGTGCGTATTATTCATAAGAATCAAAGATCGTTTATTACAGAATAGACCTAATACAAGCTAAAGTTAATTGGCTTGCTGGGCACTATCCTATCAATCTCCCACTTGCCCTAAAGCCATTCACAAACATTTCTAAGACCCATCTTTACAAGTTGTCCCTCGAACGTCTTTTGCGAAAGTGGCTTCGTTAGTGGGTCAGCTATGTTGTCTTCTGAGTTGACACGATCCACGTGTATGTCTCCTCTACCAATGATCTCCCTGATCACATGGTATTTCCTCATTACGTGTTTAGATTGGTGGTGTGATCTCGGCTCCTTCGCTTGAGCTATCGCCCCGTTGTTGTCACAGAAGACTACTACAGGCTCTGCAATGCTAGAAGCTACATCCAACTCTTGGATGAAGTTTCACATCCAAACACTCTCTTTTGCTGCATCCGATGCTGCAATATATTATGCTTCAGTGGTTGAGTCGGCAGTTGTGGACTGTTTGGAACTTTTCCAACTCACCGCTGCGCCATTGAGGCGGAATATGTATCCAGAATTGGATTTGTAATCATCCACGTCAGACTGGAAACTTGAATCAGTGAATCCTTCAAGTTTCAATTCTCCACTACCACCGTAGACCAAAAACATATCCTTAGTCCTTCGCAAGTACTTAAGGATTGCTTTAACGGCAGTCCAGTGCTCTTCGCCTGGATTCGACTGATAGCGGCTTGTTACACTAAGAGCGTGTGCTACGTCTGGTCTAGTACACAACATTGCATACATTATGCTCCCTATCGCAGAGGCATAAGGTATGAGAGACAATCTCTTCTTTTCTTCGTCAGTTGTAGGGCACATTGACTTAGAAAGAGAGATTTCATGTCTCATTGGAAGCAATCCTCTCTTGGACTCTTCCATATTGAATCTCTTCAATATCGCGTTGATGTACTGATTGGGAGAGTCCCAACATCTTCTTCGATCTATCCCTATAGATACGTATCCCCAATACGTAAGATGCCTCTCCTAAATCTTTCATGGAGAACTGCGCGGATAACCACGCTTTTGTCTGCGCTAACATTCTGATATCGTCCCCGATCAAAAGAATATCATCGACGTATAAAACTATGAATTGTACCGAACTCCCACTATTTTTCTTGTACACACAAGGCTCAAATACGTTTTTGATGAAGCCAAAAGCTTTGACTGTCTCATCAAATCGTATGTTCCAGGTTCGGAACGCTTGTTTGAGGCCATAAATTGACCTTTGAAGTTTGCACACCTTGTGCTCGCTTCCTTTGGACGCAAAGCCTTCGGGCTGTTGCATAAAGATCTCCTTGTCAATGTCTCCATTGAGAAAGGAGGTCTTTACATCCATTTGCCATATTTCGTAGTCGTACCACGCGGCTATGGCTAAAAGTATCCGAATGGATTTCGACATCGCTACTGGAGAAAAGGTTTCCTCATAGTCTATTCCAGGCCTTTGAGAATAACCTTTCGCCACTAGGCGAGCCTTATGGGTTATAACCTCTCCATTCATTCCAAGCTTACGCTTGAAGATCCATTTGCATCCTACAGGGACAGTTCCCTCATGTGGATCGACCAAGGTCCAAACCTTGTTGGAATGCATGGAATCCATTTCGGATTGCATTGCTTCGAGCCACGCACCCGATTCTATGTCAGACATAGCTTCTTCATAAGTCCTTGGATCAGTATCCAACTTATCGTTTTCGTGAATGAAACCAAATCTCTCTGGTTCCCTACGAATTCGATCAGACCTTCGAAGTATAGGTGTACTAGTAGGTTCAGTGAATTCAGGATCAGCTCCCACTGTTTGTGAGGATGGGTCCGATTCTTGGACTTCATCGAGTTCTACGATTGTCCCATTTCTGTTGGTGAGGAAATCATCCTCTAAGAAGTGGGCATTCCTAGACACGAACGTATTACGTTCTTTAGGATCGTAGAACAAGTATCCAATGGATTCCTTTGGATACCCCACAAATTTGCACAAACTAGATCTACTATCTAGCTTATCTCCTTTCTTGTTCTTAACATAGGCGGGAGATCCCCATACTCGTAGATACGAATATACGAGTGCTTTACCATACCATTCTTGATGTGGTGTTGTTGGCACTGACTTTGAAGGTACTATGTTCAGTATCTTCGAAGCAGTTAATAGGGCTAAGCCCCAAAATGAAAAGGGAAGTTCAGCGAAGCTCATCATGTAACGAACCATGTCCAACAAAGTTCGATTCCTCCTTTCAGACACTCCATTGAGTTGGGGCGTCCTAGGGAGAGTTCGCTGAGCGAGAATCCCATTCTCTTTTAGATAATCGAGGAATTCTTGACTTAAGTATTCTCCTCCTCGATCAGATCGAAGTGCCTTAATACTATGTACAAGTTGATTCTCTACTTCCTTTCGAAACTCCTTGAACTTTTCAAAAGTTTCGGATTTGTACTTCATCAAGTACACATATCCATAACGACTGAAGTCGTCAGTGAATGTTACGAAGTAGGAGTATCCTCCTCTTGCACTGACACTCAGTGGTCCACAAACGTCAGTATGGATCAAATCCAACGTTTGTTTGGTTCGCTCAGGATTCCTGGTGAAGGGTGATTTGGTCATCTTTCCTTTGAGACAAGATTCGCAAGTCGGCAGTTCATCTAAGTTCTGTATTTCAAGAGCCTTAGAGGAAACCAACTTTTGGATCCTACTCTTGGAGATATGTCCAAGTCTAGCGTGCCAAAGTTGTGGTGTGTGATTATCGTATTTTCTTTTTCTTGATTGTATGTGCAAAACGTTGGAGTTTGTAGGTTCAAGGGAATATAGACCATCCATCAAAGTACCATTAGCATAGATTAAACCATTTTTAAATATGCTCATAGATCCATTCATAATGGAAAAATTAAAACCATAATTATCTAATAGCGGAATAGAAATAATGTTCTTAATAATAGTTGGTACGTACAAACAGTCTTTTAAAAGTAAATTAAAATTCCCTATCACTAACTCCACGTCTCCTATAGCCTCTACAACAACTCTTGCTCCGTTTCCAAAATGCAGGATCCTATCCCCGGGCTTAAGTGTTCTTACTGCTCCCATCACCTGCAAATCATTGCAGATATGAGAACCCGCTGCGGTGTCTAACACCCATGATGCACAGTTAATAGAAATATTAACTTCAACCAAGAAAATACCTTTGGCTACCATTTTCAGGTAGTCGGGGTAGTTCCTTTTCCAGTGCCCTGCTTTCTTGTAGTGGAAGCATTCGTCTTCTGGGCTTTTGCGCTTTTTCTCGACAACCTTGGTGACTGCTTTAGAAGAGAACACCTTCTTCTTCTTTTTACCTTTCTTAGGCTTTACAGCCTTCGATTGGTGAGCAATCATCACCTGTTTCTCTTTCTTGAGAGTAGTTTCTGCCGTAACCAACAGATTGGTCAGTTCGTGAAGAGCAAGGTTTCTGTCTTCCATGTTGAAATTCAACACGAACTGGTCGAACGAGCGAGGCAGAGTATGGAGAAGGAGGTCAGTGCTAAGATCAGCGTGCAATTCCACGTCTAATAGCCCCAGTTTTTCAACCAAGTTGATGAAACGCAGACAGTGATCCTTGACACTGCTTCCCTCAGCCATCTTGAGACTAAACAACTCCTTAGTGGCTGCGAACCTTTCGGTACGAGACCTTTCTCCAAACATCTGTTGGAGGTGGAGAAGTATATCTCTAGCAAGTGGTATACCAGCATGCTGTTTCTGCAGCTCATTTGACATTGAAGCTAGCATGAGGCAGCGAACCTGAAGATCATCATCAACCCTTTTAGCATGGGCGGTTCGTTGTTCCTCAATAGCTCGTGCTGCAGGTGCAGAATGCATAGGTATGTCGAGTACATAGCTCCGACGTTCGGAGTCGAGGACTATCCTCAAGTTTCTCAGCCAGTCGATAAAGTTTGATCCATTTAGTTTATTAGTGTCGAGGACGACAGATAATGGATTTTTAGACATTGTTCAATAAATATCTACAAATGGAAAGAAGACAACGTTTAGCTGACTGATCTATGCCTAATACTTATAATTAACGAATTTTGGTCTTGGTTTCGAAAAAGTTCTCCCACTATTTTGTCGAATCAATCACCCCTTTGATTGCTCGGGAAATCTTATTTCCTAGTAGGTCTTGACGTCCCAACAGACATTAATTGCACCCACGACTCGTGGCCATACAATTAATTCTCCAGGTAGGTATACTTTTACCAATTGTGTCACTACACAACCTTCAAGCTATTTTGCCTCGGTTTTCTCACTTATCTAGCACTGCTACATCATAAGTGTTACTAATCGTTAAGTCTATCCCATCAATCATGATGAGCAACAGGTCCGGTCGTGAAATCCCCGTAACTGGTTATCGGTCGATATTCACATCCCGACCAGTCCTCACCCTTGTCTAGTTTAGTTAAAAACAGGAGTCAAGGAATTTTGCGTATTGTCTCTTTCTTCGACTCGGGTGCCAGACTCGGGATCACCTCTGTCAATAAGTAGACAACTCACGCTAGTTCCTATTGATGGAAGGCTTGGATCTTTAAAACTTCATTTTAAATGTACCCAATTTGACTTAATATTTAATTCGAGAGGGGGTTTTCGGGTTTGAAAGTTCAAAGTAACTCTCCTCGTGATCTCACCTCATAAGTTATGCTTGATCTTTTATTTACGATCTAGATTCTAGAGCGCATCACATACAAGCAAAATAAATAAATCGATAAATAAATTAAAACAAACAAGCCTAGTGCATACTACCACAATATGTTTTCGATCGGGAGCCTCCTATGTGGGCCATCATCGAGCCATGATGTTCGCCCAATTGGTCAATCTAAAGGGTTCTTAACGAACCTAGGCTATTACAAAAATAACCATGCATACATGACCTTCAATCCTTCTTGGGCTCCCACCTTGCTTGTTACGGGCCTCCATCCTAAACTATTTAAAACAGTAAAGCCCTATCTATTACAAAGGCTCAAAGTGGCCCAAAAACTTAAGGCTCGCAGGCCCAATAAAAACCAGACAATAAATTAAACAAATCACATCTACCCTAGGGTCAAGGCTCGTGTTGGTCCCAAAAGTGGTCAATGAGATCTAGAGGGGGGGGAGGGGGGGGGGGGGTGAATAGACCTCTGAAAACTTTAAAACTTTTTCTCTAACTTTTCAAATCAGCAGACTAAGCTGATCGAGATTTGTAAGACTACTAAGCTGATGCGCACAAAGCTTTATCAGCAGAGTTGACCACTCATCTGATTTTCACTCAGCTGATTTCAGATGTTAAATCAGAGTTTTTAGAAACTAGTTGGCAGCGGATTTGTCAAGTGTTTTTTCAACCAATTTGTTCCTCTTTAAGTTTTCTTACTCAAAAGATTTTGTCCCCAGTTTTTACAACTCCTTTTAAAATCTTTTGGTTAAATCGTATGTTTGAGTTCTTTGATAAATATGCAAAGTATAGCAGTAAATAATTCAAACACACACAGGATTTTTATAGTGGTTATATAGACAATCGTCTTTTAGTCCACTCTTCCAAGTCACACAGATCTTGGGTTATACTAGAAAACACAAAGTAATCAAGTATACAATGCTTGCGCTGATCAACAAATGAAAAGCCACAAGTGCGCTGTAAGAAATCACACAGAAATCCTACACTCTGAAGCTAGATCACTCACTTAGACGGATCTACACTCCTCACGCTATTTTCAGTACAAGTAATCACTCAGAAAACCTATACTAAGAAGCTATATCACTCACAAACATGGATATACACTCCTTCTATTTTCAGTTGACAGTCACTTAGACAGGCAACGCTTGATCTTTGTTCTTCAACAAACAGCTTCGTCAACAAATGACTTCGCTTACGATCAGACGACTCAACTGATGGATCTCGCTCTTAGGATATGATCTTGAATAATGCAAGCTCCCTTTAGATCTTCAGTTATGTCTTCTATTTATACTCTCAGATTTTGAATTTCTGCCCGTTGAAGGTTGGCAGGAATCTACAGTCCTCGAGTTCTGGTCCTGACACGCGGAACGGCTCCCTGCAACTGTTGCACTGTACACTCTGTTGTACGGATGTCTACTTTATGTCAGTCGCATTTAATGCACTCAGCTCTTAGCTGGTTCCCGTTGATAAGCTTCCTGACCGTCTTCACTCTGCTGGTGGAAGTACTCTGCTGATGATCACTCTGATGATCACTCGGCTGATGGCTTCTCGGCTGGTTCAAGAATGAACACATCTATCTTGACTCGGCTGATAACACCCATCTGATATCCCACTTCGCTGATTCGGTCACTTAGCTTCCAGACCATGAGATAGGTTTCACTAAGCTGTTCAGTTCTTAGTTGATGACTTCCAGATTACCCTTTTTGTCATCTTCAAAACCTTCTCCAATATTAACCAACAATTTCCCCCTTTTTGATGATGACAAAACCTTCTCCAATATTCTTTTGGTCTAATACAACTTTCAAAAAAAATTACCACTTGCATGTGATGGTTCTTTTTCCCTTTCCGATCTTCTGCTTAAAGGGTTCTTAGTTGCATCCATCTTCCCCCTTTTTGTCATCAACACCAAAACTTTAGTTGCATCTTTTCTTCTCCATTTTATCCTTCCCCCTTTTTAGGAGTTGAGATAACTTCTTTTCCATAAGATTGCAAACTAGTATGCTGAAGACAGGTAGGTAAGCACTTGGCTGATCGAGGTAGTCTTCTTTGCTGTTTATCACTCCAGCTAGAAAGATTTCCCCTTAACTTCAAGAATTTTTACCACTTGATACCACTTGTGGTCGGATTCCACTTGTAGTCTGATGCTACTTGTATGGATACAAATCAGATTAGTCAGCTGATATCACTTGTTGATGTGATAGCACTTGCTGATACCACTTGGTGTAGTACATTCTTGAAAATCACTTGGCTGTTGAGTTCCAGTCAGCTGATAAGAAGCAGTCTTCTGATAGCTTCATTTTGACTTATTGACAACTTCATCTTTTATTTAGGAGTACCGCTAGTCGTACACGTTCCCCCTAAGTTCAAGAATTCGTGGTCAAGTAGTCTGATGAGAGTTTCTCTTCAAGCACACTCAGCCGTTGAATTCCCGTAAGCTGTTCTGGGTTAGTCTTCTGATAAGTTCCCCCTCAACTTATGAATCCAAAATCAACAAACCAATTTCTGTTGTCACATGGTTGACTGATACCACTTGAATGGTGATACCACTTGTTGCAAACAGTTGATGGCCTCTAATGCCACTTGGTCTCTGAAACCACTTGTTAATCTTTGATAATCTTCAACTTTTCAACAAACTTACGTTCCTTGAAATCTCCAAATGTAGAGTCTACCACTTGAAATATACCAATTGTTGATACCACTGATTTGATACCACTTGCTGGTACATGCTTGTTGGTGAGACTACTTGTTGAACTTGGTGAAATTTGCAAGGCACTCAACTCATCTTTGTCATCTCACATGTGTTTCACCTGCAAAACAGATGACTGTTTTTGGTACCCCTTGTTTATTGGGTCCAGCATGGTTAGTGTAACCTTTAACATGTGATGATCTAGTGACTTATGTTTTATCATGATAATACCACTTGTTGGTACTTGATACCACTTGTTGTTTTTCAACATTTGTTGGTCATGATTAAAACATAGCTCATAAGCAAGGTAAGATGCATGAAATATGTGATAAGCATGCATATTGAAATGAGGATGGCAATCAGCACAGTGAACATGATCAGCATGATAATATGAATAGGCATAAAGCATGTTGATATAACAGTTATCATAATGTGATTCAAATTCTTGCCAGATAATTCATTTTTGACTCAATTTCTTACCTGAGTTATTTAATAACTCTCCTTAGATTCAACAGACTTGATACCACTTTAAATTTACTCCTATCAGCAGCCTATTTCAGCTTACTTGCTGATAAGTTTTAGTAGTCTGATTTGTCTTAGGTAGCTTACTAGGTTTTCTAACCTATTGAGCATCAATAGACTTGTTCTCTTAAGCCTCTGATTTTCCTTTTATTTAGAGAATGATGCAATTACTTCTTCTAAGTTCATTTATATCTTCAAAACAACTTGCATACTCAGCCTTTAGAGTTTCATTCTCATGCTCAAGCTTTTTGGTAGTCAGCTGATTCTTGTGGTTTTTCAACCTGAAGTTTCAGTGAACTGATTTGCTCTTTTCAGCAGAGTCATCTCTTTATTAAGCTTGGCAAATGTACAAACAATATTTGAATTTGAAATTCAGCATTTATTCAATCGATTCAAATAGTGCATTACATTAATCAGTAGAAGTTACCCCAATCTTCAGAATCATTAAATTCTATGGCAGTTAAGCATATTGTCTCAGGTACTTCTTCAAATTCTTTATCAGACGACTGACGGTCTGAATAAGATGTGCAGGAGTTTATTAGCTTTGCTGCATTAGCTAACTTTGATTTGCTCTTACTAAGCTTACGCTCCTTTTTAGCACTCTTCTCCTTTGTAGCAAACTTCTCAGATGATGAGGTTGGATGGTCTTTGATCAAGAGTCCATACTCCTCTTCGTCGCTGTCTATAAGTTTTGCTTTGGAGGAACCCCTGTTTTCCTGAAAAAGATCAGAAGAAGATGAAGTAGCATTTTTATATTTTAATTTCATTTTCTTCTTGTAGAACTTCTTGAAATCATTCAGCAGCAGGGTAACGTCGTCAGCAGTGTATCCCTTTTCTGAACTCAGCACAGTCTTCTTTTTTGACTTTTCTGCTGATTTTCTTGACTTGTCTGACGCCATTAGAGCAGCAGTAGGGTCTGAACTGGTTGACACTTCTAATCCAAATCTTGGCATATGATACTCATAAGCTTTGAGAGATGAGAACAGTTCGGAAAGAGAAATCTTCTCTAAATCCCTTGATTCTTCCATGGCTGTCACCTTCATGTTGAATTTAGGTGGCAAGGCCTTGAGAACCTTTGTTGTGATCTCCTTGTTCGAAAATTCTTTACCAAACCTTAGAACTTCATTCAGGGCTTTGGTAAATCTGGTATCCATCTGATCAATCGTTTCACCAGACTTCATTTTGAAATTTTCAAACTCCTCAAGAGCCACACTGAGCTTGTGTTCTTTGATAGCGTCGTTTCCTTCGCTTAGCTCGCAGACTTTATCCCACATCTCTTTGGCAGTTTTGAGATGCTTGATCTTTTGGAAATTGTCTTCGTCTACAGCTCTGAACATGATGAACTTCGCCTTTTTTATCAAGATTTACTAACTTGTTTTCTTTAGGTGTCAGCTCATCCAGCTCTTTGTCAACTCTCTGATCAGGTTGGCCAGCAACCTTCACAGTCTTCTGGAATCTGAATGGTCCTTTTGTAGTACATGTAAACATGTCATCATTATAAGCAGCAAGAAAGATTTCCATTCTGATTTTCCAGTTTTCAAAGCTCATAAGACCAATGTGAGGAACATGGTTTATGGCATCCATTTTTCAAAAAGTTTTGATTTTCAAAATATGCTCTCTTTTTGAAAAATTTGAAAAACACACTTTGGATCAAGCTCGTTGATCAGGCAGCTGATTTAAGATAAACCACCTACCACGATGCTACTTGATGGTATCAGGTAAATTACCAGAGCAACCTGCTCTGATACCACTTGTTGGTCCCAAAAGTGGTCAATGAGGTCTAGAGGGGGGGGGGGGGGGTGAATAGACCTCTGAAAACTTTAAAACTTTTTCTCTAACTTTTCAAATCAGCAGACTAAACTGATCGAGATTTGTAAGACTACTAAGCTGATGCGCACAAAGCTTTATCAGCAGAGTTGACCACTAATCTGATTTTCACTCAGCTGATTTCAGATGTTAAATCAGAGTTTTTAGAAACTAGTTGGCAGCGGATTTGTCAAGTGTTTTTTCAACCAATTTGTTCCTCTTTAAGTTTTCTTACTCAAAGATTTTGTCCCCAGTTTTTACAACTCCTTTTAAAATCTTTTGGTTAAATCGTATGTTTGAGTTCTTTGATAAATATGCAAAGTATAGCAGTAAATAATTCAAACACACACAGGATTTTTATAGTGGCTATATAGGCAATCGTCTTTTAGTCCACTCTTCCAAGTCACACAGATCTTGGGTTATACTAGAAAACACAAAGTAATCAAGTATACAATGCTTGCGTTGATCAACAAATGAAAAGCCACAAGTGCGCTGTAAGAAATCACACAGAAATCCTACACTCTGAAGCTAGATCACTCACTTAGACGGATCTACACTCCTCACGCTATTTTCAGTACAAGTAATCACTCAGAAAACCTATACTAAGAAGCTATATCACTCACAAAGATGGATATACACTCCTTCTATTTTCAGTTGACAGTCACTTAGACAGGCAACGCTTGATCTTTGTTCTTCAACAAACAGCTTCGTCAACAAATGACTTCGCTTACGATCAGACGACTCAACTGATGGATCTCGCTCTTAGGATATGATCTTGAATAATGCAAGCTCTCTTTAGATCTTCAGTTATGTCTTCTATTTATACTCTCAGATTTTGAATTTCTGCCCGTTGAAGGTTGGCAGGAATCTACAGTCCTCGAGTTCTGGTCCTGACACGCGGAACAGCTCCCTGCAACTGTTGCACTGTACACTCTGCTGTACGGATGTCTACTTTATGTCAGTCGCATTTAATGCACTCAGCTCTTAGCTGGTTCCCGTTGATAAGCTTCCTGACCGTCTTCACTCTGCTGTTGGAAGTATTCTGCTGATGATCATGTTGGGTTTTCATGGGTATGATTGTCAAAAACAACGTTGCGGAATTTAAAATTTTTCAATTTTTCATACACCAAATCCCAAGAACATTTATTAGCACATATGAATAAGGTTGAATACAATTTAGCAACAAATTTACTAAATTGAAATATGGTAAATCGAGATTTACCTCACCACAGGCAAGGTGGTGGTTTCTCCGGTCTTCTCTTTTCGTTGACTTGAGCACCCCAAGTGTTGTGCCTCCAGAGATTAGTCCACACCAGATGGATTGAATGACTCCTTCAATTCTTAGGCTTAGAAATGGAAGAGAAGGTTTGTCAATGGCAGATCTAGATCCAGATCTAGATCTAAGTGAAGGAGAGAGCAAGAGGGAGAGAGGGGGCGGCCAAGTGAGGGGGGGCGGCTAGGGTTGTAAGTTTTCTTAGGGTTAGAGTCTCAACTTAGACTCCTTTATATAGCCACCTCCAAAGCCCCTTTGTGTGCAAGACTTGCTATTGGGCCATTAATTAAATTGGCCCATGTCTTGCATTAATTTAATTAAACCCTTTAATTAAATTAACCCAATTAATCTAATTAATTATCTCCCACTTTAATTAACTCTTTAATTAATATTTAATTAATTAGACTATCTAATTAATTATTTCTCTCTCAGAATTAACTCTTTAATTCTTTTATTTGATTTAACTCTTTAAATCAAACCTTTCCTTAATTGACTGTCACTGTCCAACTGTATTGTGTGTGACCCTCTAGGTTCACCATCAATTGGCCGTAGGCCCACGACTTTCGTGATTTAATTAACGAGCAATTAATATTCAATTAATTGCTCCGATCAATAAACTCCTTTAATTGACCACTCCAGAATTAATCTCCCATTAATTCAGGAGTACCCACACCTCATGGTCGATGTCTAGCCACAAGCCCATGAGGCCCAACTTCAGGTGAATTGATATTAGTGAACCTCACCTCTTATAAGTACCATGTACATACGGTCCCTCTAACGACTAATTTCCCGATCGAGACCTAGGGTGTGTGAATTAGTCAGCACCTCTAATTATCTCGATTCTGTACTTTCTAATTCTGGATAATAATTCCAGTGTGACTGCTAAATTTGGAAACCCCTTTCCAAATCCGTCACTGACCATGGCCATGGATTTCTCGGAATGTATTATCTAAGAATGTACAGGAAATTCCCTCATTCATTACAATGAGTCGGTAGATCCTATCTTGATGCTAACCATTCGCGTATATGACTGTACGTACCCAATGTAGGCGCACAATGGTCAGGCTACGTGACCGGCTCCTAAATCAAAGCACGCACACCCGTATACCGAATTCGCCCTAGCACCTCAAGTCTAAGGACTAAATCGTACACTGTTATAAGTCCTGAGAAACATCCCATCACTGATATGCTTTACGCACTTCCACAATGGGTTTCTCTGTTCGGGTCGTTCGATGCGTTCGATCCCCTATCGAACCACCTAGTCATATGCACTGACATCAAATGTCTTGTTCATGAAACTCCACAAATTCACTCCATGTGAATCATGCATAATCCTACAAGTCTTGACGATTCCTTCGATACCCCGTCTCGACAGGAATCTATGACTTGGAACACTTTTGAGATCACGACCTTAGAGACTGTTTCATGATTGCACTCAATACTGAAGTGAATCGTCCCATAGTCATGAGTGATCTCAGGGTTTCAACCAATCGCTTAAATGTGTTCGCGAAAGATGAAGTTGGCCATTAGTTTATCTTATCAAATAAATAAACTTTGCGTATTAATTAATAAATCAAAGATTCATACAAGATAAAATAGTCCTATTACAAGCTATTGAGTTGGCTTGCAGGGCACTATCCTATCAATCTCCCACTTGCCCTAAAGCCAATCACAAACATTTCTAAGACCCATCTTCACAAGATGTTCTTCGAACACTTTTTGCGATAGTGGCTTCGTTAGTGGATCAGCTACGTTATCTTTTGAGTCGACACGTTCCATTTGAATGTCTCCTCTACCAATGATTTCTCTAATCACATGGTATTTCCTCATTACGTGTTTGGACTGATGGTGTGATCTCGGCTCCTTTGCTTGAGCGATTGCCCCATTGTTGTCACAGAAGACTACTATGGGTTCTGCAATGCTAGGTACTACATCCAACTCTTGGATGAAGTTTCTTATCCAAACACTTTCCTTTGCTGCATCCGATGCGGAAATATATTCTGCTTCAGTGGTTGAATCTGCAGTGGTGGACTGTTTGGAACTCTTCCAACTCACCGCTGCTCCGTTGAGGCAAAATATATATCCAGAATTGGATTTATAATCATCCACGTCAGACTGGAAACTCGAATCCGTGAATCCTTCGAGCTTCAATTCTCCACTACCGCCGTAGACCAAGAACATATCCTTAGTCCTTCTCAGGTACTTGAGGATAGCCTTTACGGCGGTCCAGTGTTCCTCCCCTGGATTTGACTGGTAGCGACTCGTCACACTCAGAGCGTGTGCTACGTCAGGTCTAGTACATAACATCGCATACATTATGCTGCCTATGGCAGACGCATAAGGTATGAGAGACATCCTCTTTCTTTCTTCATCATTTGTAGGGCTCATAGATTTAGAAAGAGAGATCCCATGTCTCATAGGAAGCAATCCCTTCTTGGATTCTTCCATACTGAACCGTTTCAGTATAGTGTTAATGTACTGAGATTGGGAGAGTCCTAACATCTTCTTCGATCTATCTCTATAGATACGTATTCCCAATACGTAAGATGCATCTCCCATATCTTTCATGGAGAATTGCGTGGATAACCACGCTTTCGTCTGCGTTAACGTTCTGATATCGTCTCCGATCAACAGAATGTCATCGACATACAACACAATAAATTGTACTGAACCCCTTTCGAATTTCTTGTACACACATGACTCATAAACGTTCTTGATGAAGCCAAACCCTTTGACTGTCTCATCAAAACGTTTGTTCCAGGTTCGGGATGCCTGTTTTAGGCCATAAATTGACCTTTGAAGTTTGCATACCTTATGCTCACTTCCTTTAGATGTAAAGCCTTTTGGCTGTTGCATAAAGATTTCCTTATCAATGTCTCCATTGAGAAAGGCGGTCTTTACATCCATTTGCCATATCTCGTAGTCATACCACGCGGCTATGGCTAATAAGATCCGAATGGATTTTGACATCGCTACTGGAGAAAAGGTTTCCTCATAGTCTATACCAGGCCTTTGAGAATAACCTTTCGCCACAAGGCGAGCCTTATGAGTCAAAACTTCTCCATTCATTCCAAGCTTGCGCTTGAAGATCCACTTACAGCCTACAGGGACAGTTCCCTCAGGTGGATCAACCAAGGTCCATACCTTGTTGGAATGCATGGAATCCATTTCGGATTGCATGGCTTCCTGCCATGCACCCGAGTCTATGTCTGACATAGCTTCTTCGTACGTCCTTGGATCACCATCCAATTGATCATTTTCGTGGATGAAGCCGAACCTTTCGGGTTCTCTACTAATTCGATCGGACCTTCGAAGTACTGGTGTACTAGATGGTTCAATAGGTTCAGGATCAACTCCCACTGTTTGTGGGGATGGGTCCAGTTCCTGGACTTCATCAAGTTCTACGGACACCCCGCTTCTTTTAGTGAGGAAGTCATCCTCTAAGAAGTGGGCGTTCCTAGACACGAACGTCTTTCGTTCTTTAGGGTCGTAGAACAGGTATCCAATGGATTCCTTTGGATACCCCACAAATTTGCACAAACTAGATCTACTATCTAGTTTATCTCCCTTCTTGTTCCTAACATAGGCAGGAGATCCCCATACTCGTAGGTACGAATACATGGGTGCTTTACCAAACCATTCTTGGTGTGGCGTCGTCGGCACCGACTTTGAAGGTACTATATTAAGTATCTTTGAAGCCGTTAAGAGGGCTAAGCCCCAAAATGAAAAAGGTAGATCAGCGAAACTCATCATGGAACGAACCATGTCCAACAAAGTTCGGTTCCTTCTCTCAGACACACCATTCAACTGTGGTGTTCTAGGAGGAATTCGCTGTGAGAGAATTCCATTCTCTACAAGATAATCGAGGAATTCTTGACTTAAGTATTCCCCACCTCGATCAGATCGAAGTGCCTTAATACTATGTCCAAGTTGGTTCTCAACTTCCATTCGAAACTCTTTGAACTTTTCAAAAGCTTCGGACTTATACTTCATTAGGTACACATACCCAAAACGACTGTAGTCGTCTGTGAAGGTAATGAAGTACGAGAAACCTCCTCTTGCACTGACACTCAGTGGTCCACAAACATCGGTATGGATCAAATCCAAGGTTTGTTTGGTTCGCTCTGGTTTCCCAGTAAAAGGCGTTTTGGTCATCTTTCCCTTGAGACAGGACTCGCAAGTTGAGAGATCATCTAGGTTCTGTATTTCAAGAGCCCTAGAGGAAACCAACTTTTGAATTCTACTCTTGGATATATGTCCAAGCCTAGCGTGCCATAACTGTGGACTATTATCATCTTGTTTTCTTTTCTTTGATTGAATGTGCATGACATTAGAATTAGCAGGTTCTAAGGAGTAAAGACCATCTATCAAAGTACCACTAGCATAAGTAAAACCACCTTTTATTATGCTAAAATTTCCATTAGAAATGGAAAAACAAAAACCATCATTATCCAGCAAAGGAATCGAAATAATGTTTTTGATAATTGTTGGTACGTACAAACAGTCCTTTAAAACCAAAGTAAAATTGCCAAAAACTAATTCTACGTCCCCTATGGCCTCTGCCGCAACCCTTGCTCCGTTTCCAAAACGTAGGATCCTATCCCCAGGCTTAAGAGGTCTTACTGCTCCCATCACCTGCAAATCATTGCAGATATGAGAACCAGCTGCGGTGTCTAACACCCATGATGCACAGTTAATTGAAATATTAACTTCAATAAAGAAAATACCTTTGGCTACCGTTTTAAGGTAGTCAGGGCAGTTCCTTTTCCAGTGCCCTGCTTTCTTGCAGTGGAAACATTCATCTTCTGGGCTCTTTCTCTTTTTCTCGACAACCTTCTTGGTTGTTTTAGAAGAGAACACTTTCTTCTTCTTCTTGCCCTTCTTTGGCTTTGCAGCCTTGGGTTGCTCAGCAATCAAGACAGATTTTTCCTTCTTAAGGGTAGCTTCTGCCGTTACCAACATATTGGTCAGTTCGTGAAGAGCGAGATTTCTCTCCTCCATGTTGAAATTCAACACGAACTGATCAAATGAGCGTGGTAGAGTATGGAGTAAGAGGTCAGTCCTAAGATCAACGTGCAAGTCTACTTCCAAATTCTCCAATTTTTCAATCAGATTAATGAAACGAAGACAGTGATCTTTGACACTGGCTCCCTCAGCCATTCTCAGATTAAACAACTCCCTTGTAGTCTTGAACCTTTCGGTCCTAGACTTCTCTCCAAATAAATCTCGGAGATGGAGAAGTATATCAGCAGCATGAGGCATCTTAGCATGCTGTTTCTGTAGCTCATTGGTCATTGATGCTAGCATTAGGCAACGAACCTGAATATCATCATCAACCCATCTTGCATGGGTGGCTCGTTCCTCTTCCGAAACACCTTCCGGAAGTGCACCAGGCATTGGGGCATCGAGAACATAGCTCCGACGATCGGAGTCGAGGACTATCCTCAAATTTCTTAGCCAGTCGATAAAATTTGATCCGTTCAGTTTGTTAGTGTCAAGGATGATAGATAATGGATTCTTAGACATTTTCGCAAAATGATCTACAATATAGAATGATAACGTTCAGCTGACTGATCTAAATTAATACTTATAATTAACGACTATTGGACTTGTTATCGAAAAAGTTCTCCCACTATTTTCTCGAAACAATTACCCCTTCAATTGTTCGGGAAATCTTATTTCCTAGCAGGTCTTGACGTCCCAGCAGACATTAATTGCACCCACGACTCGCGGCCATACAATTAATTCCCTAGGTAGGTATACTATTACCAATTGTGTCCCTACACAACCTTCAAGCTATTTTGCCTCGATTTTCGCACTCATCTAGCACTGCTACATCATGAGTGGTACTACTCGTTAAGTCTAACCCATCAATCTTGATGAGCAACGGGCCCGGTCATGAAATCCCCATAACTTGGTTATGATCGATGTTCACATCCCGACCAATCCTCACCCTTGTCAAGTTTAGTTAAAAACGAGAATCAAGGAGTTTTGCGTATTGTCTCTTTCCTCGACTCGGGTGCCAGACTCTGGATCACCTTAATCGACAAGTGGACAACTCACGCTAGTTCCTATTGATGGAAGGCTTGGATATTAAAACTTCATTTTAATGTACCCAATATGACTTAATATAATTATCAAGAGGGGGTTTTCGGGTTTAAGAGTTTGAGGTAACTCTACTCGAGATCTCACCGTTCCAGTTATGCATTATCTTTTATTTACGATCTAAATTACTAGCGCGTATCACCATACATGCTAAAATATAAATGCGTAAATAAAAACATACACACCTAGCATGCATGCTACCACAGTATGTTTTCGATCGGGAGCCTCCTATGTGGACCACCATCGAGCCAAAGACGATGGTCCTATTGGTCAATCTAATAGGTTTCAAAGAGGCTTACACTATTACACATTTTACCATGCATACATGGCCTTTAGTCTTCTTGGGCTCCCACCTTGCTTGTAACGGGCCTTCATCCTAATCTAATTAAAACTGTAAAGCCCTATCTATTACAAAGGCTCAAAGTGGCCCAAAAACTTAAGGCTCGCAGGCCCAATAAAACCAGCAAATTAAAATTAACCAATCACATCTACCCTAAGGGTCAAGGCTCGGCGCGATCGAAAACCACGTAAACAGTTCACGTAGAGCAAGAAACAAGCAAAACAGATTTTCTTATTTCTTATCCTATTTTAAAACTCCTTTTAAAATGTCTTTCAGATTCTAGTTTTAAAACTCATTTTAAAACAATCCATAATCTTATTTTAAAACACATTTTAAAACAATCTCTTTGATTCTCACTCTAGTCCCTACTAATTATGATAAAATTAACTTTTCGGATATACTAAACCCTTTTAGTGCACAAAACAGTTTCTGTTTTTCAACCTTTGAAAAAATTTCAGTTCGGCCCCTGAATTTTCGAAAATTACATTTTGACCCCTCAACTTTTGGAATTTACAAATCAGCCCCAAAATTTCCAGAACATGCAAATCGGACCAGCAAGCAGAAAATTAACAAAATTTCCAGAAACTTTCGTTTAATGCAAAACAGACCCCTGAATTTACGACAATTGCAAAAACAGCCCAAACCTTTCGTAAATTGCAAAAACAGTCCAGATTTTAAAAATTCCAGAAATTACAATTTGGTCCAGAATTGCAGAAAATGAAAATTTTACTTTCTGTCCAGATTTTTCAAAAATCGCAATTTGCAAACAAGCCCTCAAATTTTCGGTAATTACAGATTTGGCCCAAAACCGAAAAGTGCATAGATCCGAACAATTTAATTCATCATAACAAGCAAGAATCAAAAATCAGAACACAACAAACACATATATCCATATATTTTGATGTGTTCAGGCCTTTTCATATGTGCATAATAAATTTGGCTCTGATACCACTGTTGGGTTTTCATGGGTATGATTGTCAAAAACAACGTTGCGGAATTTAAAATTTTTCAATTTTTCATACACCAAATCCCAAGAACATTTATTAGCACATATGAATAAGGTTGAATACAATTTAGCAACAAATTTACTAAATTGAAATATGGTAAATCGAGATTTACCTCACCACAGGCAAGGTGGTGGTTTCTCCGGTCTTCTCTTTTCGTTCACTTGAGCACCCCAAGTGTTGTGCCTCCAGAGATTAGTCCACACCAGATGGATTGAATGACTCCTTCAATTCTTAGGCTTAGAAATGGAAGAGAAGGTTTGTCAATGGCAGATCTAGATCCAGATCTAGATCTAAGTGAAGGAGAGAGCAAGAGGGAGAGAGGGGGCGGCCAAGTGAGGGGGGGCGGCTAGGGTTGTAAGTTTTCTTAGGGTTAGAGTCTCAACTTAGACTCCTTTATATAGCCACCTCCAAAGCCCCTTTGTGTGCAAGACTTGCTATTGGGCCATTAATTAAATTGGCCCATGTCTTGCATTAATTTAATTAAACCCTTTAATTAAATTAACCCAATTAATCTAATTAATTATCTCCCACTTTAATTAACTCTTTAATTAATATTTAATTAATTAGACTATCTAATTAATTATTTCTCTCTCAGAATTAACTCTTTAATTCTTTTATTTGATTTAACTCTTTAAATCAAACCTTTCCTTAATTGACTGTCACTGTCCAACTGTATTGTGTGTGACCCTCTAGGTTCACCATCAATTGGCCGTAGGCCCACGACTTTCGTGATTTAATTAACGAGCAATTAATATTCAATTAATTGCTCCGATCAATAAACTCCTTTAATTGACCACTCCAGAATTAATCTCCCATTAATTCAGGAGTACCCACACCTCATGGTCGATGTCTAGCCACAAGCCCATGAGGCCCAACTTCAGGTGAATTGATATTAGTGAACCTCACCTCTTATAAGTACCATGTACATACGGTCCCTCTAACGACTAATTTCCCGATCGAGACCTAGGGTGTGTGAATTAGTCAGCACCTCTAATTATCTCGATTCTGTACTTTCTAATTCTGGATAATAATTCCAGTGTGACTGCTAAATTTGGAAACCCCTTTCCAAATCCGTCACTGACCATGGCCATGGATTTCTCGGAATGTATTATCTAAGAATGTACAGGAAATTCCCTCATTCATTACAATGAGTCGGTAGATCCTATCTTGATGCTAACCATTCGCGTATATGACTGTACGTACCCAATGTAGGCGCACAATGGTCAGGCTACGTGACCGGCTCCTAAATCAAAGCACGCACACCCGTATACCGAATTCGCCCTAGCACCTCAAGTCTAAGGACTAAATCGTACACTGTTATAAGTCCTGAGAAACATCCCATCACTGATATGCTTTACGCACTTCCACAATGGGTTTCTCTGTTCGGGTCGTTCGATGCGTTCGATCCCCTATCGAACCACCTAGTCATATGCACTGACATCAAATGTCTTGTTCATGAAACTCCACAAATTCACTCCATGTGAATCATGCATAATCCTACAAGTCTTGACGATTCCTTCGATACCCCGTCTCGACAGGAATCTATGACTTGGAACACTTTTGAGATCACGACCTTAGAGACTGTTTCATGATTGCACTCAATACTGAAGTGAATCGTCCCATAGTCATGAGTGATCTCAGGGTTTCAACCAATCGCTTAAATGTGTTCGCGAAAGATGAAGTTGGCCATTAGTTTATCTTATCAAATAAATAAACTTTGCGTATTAATTAATAAATCAAAGATTCATACAAGATAAAATAGTCCTATTACAAGCTATTGAGTTGGCTTGCAGGGCACTATCCTATCAGATCACTCTGATGATCACTCGGCTGATGGCTTCTCGGCTGGTTCAAGAATGAACACATCTATCTTGACTCGGCTGATAACACCCATCTGATATCCCACTTCGCTGATTCGGTCACTTAGCTTCCAGACCATGAGATAGGTTTCACTAAGCTGTTCAGTTCTTAGTTGATGACTTCCAGATTACCCTTTTTGTCATCTTCAAAACCTTCTCCAATATTAACCAACAGCTCGGCACGATCGAAAACCATGTAAACAGTTCACGTAGAGCAAGAAACAAGTAAACAACTTTTTACTTATTTCTTTCTTATTTTTAAAACTCCATTGAAAAATAACAACCTATGATTCTTACTTTATTCACTACTAATTATGACAACATCAATTTTCGGGTAAACAAAACAATTTTTTCCGCATAAAATCAGATTCGGATTTTTCAACTTTTGAAAATTGCAGGTCGGCCCCTCATCTTACGGAATTGCACTTTTAACCCCAAAGATTTGAAAATTGCAAAACAGCCCCAATTTACAAATCGGCCAGAGGACAGAAAATTAAAATTTGAATCCAGAAAATTTTCAGTTTTGCAAACAGACCCCTGAACTTTTAGAAATTACAAAACAGTCCTTTAATTTTTGGAAATTGCAAAACCGACCAAAAAATACGTACAGACCAGATTTGCAAAAACAGTCCAGATTTTCAAATATTTCCAGAAAACAGAAAATAAATTTCCAGCCCTTTATTTCACAAAATCGCGATTTGCATAAAAAGTCCTAAAGTTTCAAAAACTATAAATTTGCCCCAAATCTTAATATGCGATTTTACCCAATCAAAGATCATATCATAACAAGCAAGAATCATCACACAGAACATAACAATCACAAATATCCATATATTTATTTATGTTTAGACCTTTTCGCATAATAGTAATGGAATTGGCTCTGATACCACTGTTGGGAATGCACCGGTTGTCAAACCAACGAGAGTGCGGAATTTAAAATTTTTCCGAGGCACCCCAGCAGACCCAAGATGTATTTTCCACCTTATGTATGCGAAGAGGTTGAATCAAACAATCTACAATAGATAAAAAGAGGAGATATGCGATTTTACCTCACTGCAGGCAAGGTGGTGGCAATCTCCCGCTTTTTGCTGATTCACAACGAGTGATCCAATTGTCTCACCTCCAGAGTGTATCCACATCAATTGGATTGTAGCAACACCTTCTATTCACAGGCTACGAACTAGAGATAGAAGGCTGTCAATGGAGGAAGAAACAGATCTAGATTCAGATCTAGATCCAGCAATGGAAGACAGAGAGAGGAGGGGGCGGCGATGTGCAGGGGACGGCTAGGGTGTAGGGGCGGCTAGGGTTTATTTTCATCTCTTGGTGTTCAAGTGAGTGGAAGAGTTGTGAGGAGATATCTATTTATAATAGAAGAATCCTTCTCTTAATAGATATCCCTTCAAGACCTTTTCCTTATCTTATAAGGAAACAAGATATACACATATATCTTCTTGGATTCTCCTTGTCATACAAGAAAACAAACTCTCCCTTCTTATCCTTAGCCAAAATCGCCCCACACCTTATCTTGCAAGACTTCTTCTGGGCTTTTAATTAAAAGGCCCATGTCTTGCAACTTAATTTAACTAACAATTAATTAAATCAGCCCAATTAATCCAATTAATTATTATCTCTCAATTAATTAACACTTCAATTAATATTTAATTAATTAGACCATCTAATTAATTATCCTTCCAATTAAATTAACACTTTAATTCATTTAATTGATTTAACTCCCTTAAATCAAATATGGGGGATTCTAGGGTGCCGTTGCGTTAGGTGCCGCTAATTTAATTTGAACCGTTAGATTATAATTATGTAATCAATACCACACAAAATTCAACATATTAAAAATATGAAAAATAAAATGACAAAAGGTAACCTGTTTATCCGGTTAATCTAATTTTTAATTTACCATTATTTCTTTCCCCTTCTTTCTTTTCTCCCCAAACAATTATTTCCCCTTCTTTCTATTCTCCCCAAAAATCCCGTAACCACTTCCATTAATTCTCCAACTTCAACCAGATAAAAATATATATGCAATCTCATCATGTTATGATCGGAACCACTTCTTATGTTTATATATATACACAAACATACATCCATATATACAATTCTTTCCCCTTCTTTATATTCTCCCCAAAAATCCCAAGAGGAATGGAGAAGAAGTAAGGGGTCTCTCGATTTCAATTGAAAGCCCTTCGTCTCTCTTTCAATTTCATTTGGATTGCTAAAAAAATTGATTGAGAATCTTGAAGATTTTGGTGAAATTTGGCAATTATGATTTGATTGTTTTGTTGAGAAAAACTAGCAGGGTGCAAATTCTTGGATTTTTTTAAACTCAAGGGTGCTAGGTGCTAGGTGCTAGGTGTTATTCTTTAGTTTTGAGGGTTAAAATTGCTTATTTTGCCTATTTTGGGGTGGAAAATTCCAAAAATCAAAATTTAATAATACTTGTTTGGTAAATTAGGTTAAGGGATTATTGATTAAATTTCATAAACTTGGGAGAATTGCAAAAGGATCGGTGTGATATTAATATAGGCAATTGATAAAAGTAATATATAATTAAGTTAATCGTAATCAAATCGTTAATTGGCTTAAGGTAATGTATACTTAGATTAATCGTAATTCAAATCGATAATTGGCTCGACTAATTTACTGAAGTCAACATTATTGACCTTAGGTTAATGTATAATTAAGTTAATCGTAATTCAAATCGATAACTGGTTCAACTAATTGACCAAAGTCAACATTATTAACCTTAAAGTAATGTATGATTATGTTAATCGTTATTCAAATCAATAATTTGCTCGACCAATTGACCAAAGTCAAAATTGTTAACCTTAGGATAATGTATAATTAGGTTAGTCGTAATCAAAATCGATAATCGACTCGACTAATTGATCGAAATCAACATTTGACTTTAAGGTAATGTATAATTAGGTTAATCATAATTCAAATCGATAATCGACTAGACTAATTGATCGAAGTCAATATTATTGACCTTAAAGTAATGTATGATTAGGTTAATCGTACTTCAAAATCGATAATATGCTCGACTAATTAACCAAAATCAACATTATCGAGGTTACTCCGCATTAGGTGATATTACCGTTAATACCACGAATGTGTATCACATTCTATGGTATAACTCACATGTGTACGGGCTCACATTACATAGTATTAACCCTATTTATTTAGTATGATCCCACATCATGTAGTATTTATTCCACATTAGGTGGTATTACCACGCAATGTATATCACATTCTATGGTATAACTCACATGTGATAGTACGGGCTCACATTTCGTAGTATTAACCCCACACCATGTAGTATTTATTCCACACTACGTGATATTACCACGCAATGTGTATCACATTGCTCACATTACATAGTATTAACCCCATATATTTAGTATGACTCCACATCATGTAGTATTTATTTCACATCAGGTGGTATTACCACGCAATGTGTATCACATTATATGGTATAACTCGCATGTGATAGTACAGGCTCACATTACATAGTATTAACTCCATATATTTAGTATGACCCCACATCATGTAATATTTATTCCACATTAGGTGATATTACCACGCAATGTGTATCACATTCTATGGTATAACTCACATGAGTATTAACTCCATATATTTAGTATGACCCCACATCATGTAGTATTTATTCCACATTACGTGATATTACCACGCAATGTGTATCACATTGCTCACATTACATAATATTAACCCCATATATTTAGTATGACCCCACATCATGTAGTATTTATTCCACATTAGGTGGTATTACCATGCAATGTGTATCACATTCTATGGTATAACTCACATGTGACAGTACGGACTCACATTGCATAGTATTAACCCCATACGTTTAGTATGACCCCATATCATGTAGTATTTATTCCACATTAGGTGGTATTACCACACAATGCGTATCACATTCTATGGTATAACTCACATGTGACAGTACGGACTCACATTACACAGTATTAACCCTATATATCTAGTATGACCCCACATAATGCAGTATTTATTCCACATTAGGTGGTATTACCACGCAATTTGTATCACATTCTATGACTCACATGTGACAGTACGGGCTCACATTACACAATATTAACCCCATATATCTAGTATGACCCCACATCATGTAGTATTTATTCTACATTAGGTGGTATTACCACGTAATGTGTATCACATTCTATAGTATAACTCACATTACATAATATTAACCCCATATATCTAGTATAACCCCATATCATATCGTATTTATTCCACATTAGGTGGTATAACCACGCAATGTGTATCACATTTTATGGTATATCTCACATGTGACAATACGAGCTCACATTACATAGTATTAACCCCATATATTTAGTATGATTCCACATCAAATAGTATTTATTCCAAATTAGGTGGTATTATTCAATTTTTTAAAACTTAATATTAATTATTCAACAAAAATATTACATACTGTTTATTTTAAAATATTATTGTAATATTCATTTATTTATTTCCATAATAATTTACTATTTGATGTGAATAAATATATAATATAGTATCATTTGTTGTGGTATAGTACCACTTATTGTGGTAATATTATTATGACCTGTTGGCAACTTGTTTAACAGGTTACTAATTAATGACATGTCTTATTCCTATTGGTTATAACTAGCGGCACCTAACGTAGCGGCACCCTAGAATTTTCCATCAAATATTTCCTTTTATGACCGTCACTGTCCAACTGTATTGTGTGTGACCCTCTAGGTTCACCATCAATTGGCAGCAAGCCCACGAACCCTTCGTGATTTAATTTATGAGCAATTAAATGCTCCGATCAATTAAACCCTTTTAATTGACCACTCCAGAATTAATCTCCCTTATTAATTTAGGAGTACCCACACTTCATGGTCGATGTCTAGCCACAAGCCCATGAAGCCCAACCTCAGGTGAATTGATATTTGTGAACCTCACCTCTTATAATTGCCATGTACATACGGTCCTTCTATCGACTTAATTTCCCGATTGAGACCTAGGGTGTGTGAATTGATCGGCACCTCTAATTATCTCAATAACTATACTTTCTAATTCGGGATAATAATCCAGTGTGACTGCTAAATTTGGAAACCCCTTTCCAAATCCGTCACCGACCGTGATCACGGGTTTCTCGGATCTATTATCTAAGAATCGTATAGGAAATTCTCTCATCCATTACGACGAGTCGGTAGATTCCATCTTGGTACTAACCACTCGCGTACACAACTATAGGCACCCAACTTAGGCACATTATGGTCAGGCTACGTGACCAGTACCTAAATCTAAGTACATATACCCATGCACCGAATTCGCCCTAGCACCTCAAGTCTAAGGACTAAATCGTACACTATTATAAGTCTTGAGAAACATCCCATCACCGATATGCATCATGCGCTTCCACAATGGGTTTCTCTGTTCGGGTCGTTCGATGCGTTCGATCCCCTATCGAACCACCTACTCATATGCACTGACATCAAATGTCTTGTTCGTGAAACTCTACAAATTCACTCCATGTGAATCATGCATATTCATACAAGTCTTGGCGATTCCTTCGATACCCCGTCTCGTTCGGAATCTATGACTTGGAACGTGTTTTAAGATCACGACCTGAGAGACTGTTTCATGATTGCACTCAATACCGAAGTGAATCGTCCCATGGTCGAATGTGATCTAAGGATTTCATCCAATCGCTTAAATGTATTCGCGAGAGATGAATTTGGCCATTGTTTATTCTATACAGTTATAAATAAACGTGCGTATTATTCATAAGAATCAAAGATCGTTTATTACAGAATAGACCTAATACAAGCTAAAGTTAATTGGCTTGCTGGGCACTATCCTATCACTCTCTTCCTCCAGATCTAGATCTGAATCTAGATCTGGTTTTCTTCGTTCTTCCATGTCTGATTACCCTTGAATCCTAGTTCTGAGCCTGTGGATTCAAAGGGGTTGCTTCAATCCAGTTGGTGTGGATACCGCTAGAGGCACAACACTTGGGGTGCTTCTCTCGAGCCGAATCCATCAGATCTGAAAGAAGACCGGAGAAAAACCACCACCGTGCCTGTGGTGAGGTAATTTCGAATTACACCCTTTTATTTTGTAAATTGTTGCAAAATTTAATTCAACCTATTCGTATGAGCTAGAGAAAAATCCTAGGATTATGGGTGTATGAAATTTTTTAAATTCCGCACTGTTGTATGACAATCATACCCCATGAAATCCCAACAGTTTCATGATTGCACTTAGTATTGAGGTGAATCGTCCCATAGTCGAATGTGATCTTAAGATTTCATCCAATTGCTTAGATACGTTCGCGAGAGATGAAAATGGCCATTGTTTAATTTATGTACTATAAATTAACGGGCGTATTATCTTTTATACCATAAGAATGCAACATAAGATAGTCCTCTTACAAGCTAGTTTTGGTTGGCTTGCTGGGCACTATCCTTTCAATTCTCTGCCGCAACCCTTGCTCCGTTTCCAAAACGCAGGATCCTATCCCCGGGCTTAAGTGTTCTTATTGCTCCCATCACCCGCAAATCATTGCAGATATGAGAACCTGCTGCGGTGTCTAACACCCATGATGCACAGTTAATAGAAATATTAACTTCAACCAAGAAAATACCTTTGGCTACCATTTTCAGGTAGTTTGGGCAGTTCCTTTTCCAGTTCCCTGCTTTCTTGCAGTGGAAGCATTCGTCGTCTCGGCTTTTGTGCTTTTTCTCGACAACTTTAGAACAGAACACCTTCTTCTTCTTTGAACGCGTTTTAAGATCACGACCTTAGAGACTGCTTCATGATTGCACTCAATACCGAAGTGAATCGTCCCATAGTCGAATGTGATCTAAGGATTTCATCCAATCGCTTAAATGTATTCGCGAGAGATGAAGTTGGCCATTGTTTATTCTATACAGTTATAAATAAACGTGCGTATTATTCATAAAATCAAAGATTGTTTATTACAGAATAGACCTATTACAAGCTAAGGTGAATTGGCTTGCTGGGTACTATCCTATCATAAGTTCAAATCCTGATTCCCTTGGATACCACAATCCCAATTCTTGAATGCCTTTGAGATACTTTAATATCCTTTTGGCAGCTAAGAGATGAGATTCCTTGGGAATTCATTGAAATCTCACACAAACCCCAACAGAGTACATAATGTCTGGTCTGCTAGCTGTTAGAAATAACAATGACCCTATTATGCCTCTATATTTGGTGATGTCAACTGACTTGCCATCTTCATCTTTATCCAAACGAAGTCCAGTAGACATTGGAATACTAACAGATGAGCTAATTTCAATACCAAATTTCTTATACAGATCTTTTGTATACTTTGCTTGATTAATAAAAATACCATCAGGTAGCTGTTTGACTTGTAATCCAAGAAAGTAGTTAAGTTCTCCTATAATGCTCATTTCAAACTTGTTCTGCATCAGCTTAAAGAACTTTTCACACATTTGTTCGTTAGTTAAACCAAAAATAATAGGGATAATTACAGGGACCTCCCCTGAGGTTTGGGGTAATTATTGCCCAATCCCCTCGCAATTTCATAATTACATCCACCTCCCTCGACGTTTCGAAAACCTTACATTTTGATGACGTCATCGTCAAATTTTTATTGAACTTTCTATTTTACCCTTGAGGTTACTGTAGCTATATTGCTGGACAATTATACCCTTGTTATGTTTGGTACATAGGAGGGGTTTCTTTGCAATGTATATGTATAAGTATGGGTTCAAATGTTATAACTAGTTTATTAGTGTATATGTATTTTTAAAATAAAAATATAATAACACATGAACATTTTTTTCCAATTTTTTTCATAATGCTTTTACAATTAAAGTACAAGGAAAAATAAATAAATATGGATAATTATAAGAAAAAAACATTGTAGACATAAATAAAAATGTAAATACATTCAACTCTACATTTAACCCGTAATTTTAATAATTTCAAAATTTTTCCTAATTAAAGTAAAATAATAAATGAATGAATTAGGTTTAAAAGAATAAATGAATTTTAATAGTAGTGTATATGTATTCTTAAAATAAAAATATAATAACACATCAATGATTTTTTCCAAATTTTTTCCATAATGCTTTTACAATTAAAGTACAAGGAAAAGTAAATAAATTATGGTTAATTATAAGAAAAAAATATTTTAGAACATAAATAAAAAATTTAAATACATTCAACTTAACATTTAACCTGTAATTTTAATAATTTCAATATTTTTCATAATTAAAGTACAATGATAAATTAATGAATTACGTTTAATCATGAGAAGAAAAAAACTTTAACAGTATTAGACATTATAAAAATGCTCACATGTTTACTAAATTTTTTCTTAAACTTTTAACCAAAATTGTTATTATAAAATCAATAATTTTTTTACAAAAATTAAAAATACTCGATTTAATAAAATAGTTTATTGATTTATTAATATTTTTATATAAATAAGTTATGATTTTTAATATTTCTTACTTAAATACAATAATATTAAAATCATATCTCATTTATATAAAAATATTAATAAATCAATAAACTATTTTAATATAATTTTTTTTTTAAAAAAAAACAACTATTTTAATATAATTTTTTTTTAAAAAAAAAACCCTCATCATCCCTAGCCTCCCACCCCAACCACCCCTAGCCCTCCACCCCAACCACCCCAATCCCGAACCCCACACCCGCCGGTCCCCAACCCCTCACCCGACTTCCCCAACCCTGCAAATCTCTTCCCAGGCCGCGCCGCATTCAATAGTGAACAAAGTCTTGTCTACTTTACCTTTGCGAAATCCTTTAATTAAAACAAAATTAGATAAAGTATCATACCATGCTCTTGGAGCCTGTTTCAGTCCATTGATAGCTTTCTTCTGACGATATACTTTGTCTCCTTATTGAAAAGCTTCAAAACCTGGAGGTTGTTCAACATAAACTTCTTCTTGCAATTCTCCATTGAGAAAGGCAGACTTCACATCCATTTGATAGACTGTGAAGTTCTTGTGAGCAGAATAAGCTAAGAATAATCTGATTGCTTCAAGCCTTGCTACTGGTGCAAATGTCTCATCAAAATCAATGCCTTCTTCTTGGCAGTAACCCTTGGCAACTAGTCTTGCTTTGTTTCTGGTAACCATACCATTTTCATTCATCTTTTTTCTGAAGACCCACTTAGTGCCAATTACCCTTTGATGAGTAGGTCTAGGTACTAAGTACCAAACCTCATTTCTTTTAAATTGATTTAACTCTTCTTGCATTGCTTCAATCCAGTGAGAATCACTAAGAGCTTCTTCAATTTTCTTGGGCTCAATCTATGAGAAAAAACTTACAAACATAGATTCATTTGCAGCAGCTCTTCTAGTTTTCACTCTATCCAGTGGATCACCAATCATTAAGTCAGGTGGGTGATCTCTGAGCCATCTGAGATCAGGTTGCAAATCTGGATGTTGTCCTCTTGAATGATCTTGCAACACTATTGTTGGAGTCTCAGTAGTAGTCTGTTGAACAGAAGTGGTCTGTTGAACAATCTCTGATCTGTCAGTTGTTTGCAACTCCTCCGTTAGACAATCAGTAGACTAATTTTGAACAGCACTTGAGTTACCAGCTGAGTTGAGATCAGGCTGTATGATGGGAACATATTCTTCTTTTCTTTCTGATTTTACCGAATTTGGACGTGCTGTAAAATCAATACGATGTTTCTTTAAACAAATAATTAGGTTTAGGGCCTGATTAATGTGCTCTGGATGACGCAATATTAGGCAAAGTAATCAATAGTTAATAGGGTCGATGTATGAGGTTTTATATAATATAGGAGAAAAGAAAATGATCTTTATTGATAATGCAGGGAAATTCAGAGTCTCTATTACAATGATGTATCCACTATTTATAACTTAATCTTCATCCTAGCCTTTATAGTATTCTAATAAGACTAGGAGACATGCATGGCCCCTAAATCCTTCGGAGTCTTCCTCTTGGTCGATAAGATTCACATGGCAGATCGGAATGACCTAAATCTTCCGAGGAGGCTTGATAGTTAACTAGGTCGAATTGATCTGGATCAGGTTGACTTGACTTACTCGTGCTAATGTGTAAAATAGCCCCCATCAGTACTCCCCCACTTCTCGAGCGTAATCGTAGCTGAAGCTCGAAGAAGTATATAAAGTCATCGGCTTGGATCCATACGTTAAGATTCACGAAGTATGCCTCATTAAAAACTTGGTTCGGAAAAACCCTTCTGGGATAAAAACCGAAAGAGGGAAAAGAGTACATATCCATTGAACCTTTTCACAAACTAACACGTTGCTTGACGGAAGGTGTTAGATTCCCATATATATTGTTGGATGAAGATGAAGATGGAAGACATAAAGTGAAGGGAGGTTTTGATGATTTCCAAAACATCAGAATCAGCTAAGTATGGAAGCTTAGTAAAAACCTTCTAAGATATTTGACTAAGGAAGACTTATTCAGACTAGTCAAATATGGTCCAGAAGACTACTGATCTATTGCTGAGAAAGAAATCAGACTGGTGGACGATCAGCCGACTCAAATCAGATTAGTTCAAGTTTGGGATCAGCCGAGTATACATCAGACGAGTAATTTCGATCAGCTAAGTGGAAGTAGATCAGAAGATCAGTGCAACGGTAATAAATGCACTTGGAGTAATAAATGATGAAGAGGAAGGGTATTAATGACAAATGATTGAAGAGAAACCTCGTATCAGATTGGTGCATTTAATGCGATCTGACAGCAAGTACAGCAGAGTGTACAGTGTTCAGTCGCAGGTAGCCGTTTCTGCAGGAAGGACCAGTACTCGAGGATTTGAACAGCTGTCGATCTCTCAACGGGCAGAAATTCAAATCTCCAAGTATAAATAGTTCAGTTCATGAGTTGAAGAGAAGAACAACACAGAGACAACACACTTTGAGAGCTAAAATTCGAAGCAGAACTTCTCTAAGTCTCAAAACTCAAGAACAGAACACTCATCAGCTAAGTCATTTGTTGACGAAGCAAATAGAGAGAAAAATAGAAAATACTTGTAAAATCTGAGTGATTTTGTTAGGTTGTGTTGTGAGGAGTAGATATCAATCTTTGTGAGCGATATTACTTCAGAGATTAGGAATTTCTTTGTGATTTCCTACTACGAACTTGTGGCCAGTTTATCTGTTGGTTGGCGCAAGCAGAGTGTACTGTAATCTTTGTGACTATAGTATAACCCAAGATCTAAGTGACTTGGAAGAGTGGACTAAAGGATTTACATCCATATAACCACTATAAAAATCCTTTGTGTTTTTAACTTGCATTATTTTCTGCATATTTGAAAGAACAGTTTTAAAACACTTAAAAGGTTAACTGCTGAAAAGTTTTATAAAGGAGTTTATTTAAAAACTGGGGATAAAACTATTTCAAGGTTAAAGAAAACTACTTGTGAAAAACACTTGATAAATCCGCTGCAAGATAGTTAATTTTGAAACTCTGATTTTGATAAAATCAGCTAAGTAAAATCAGAAGAGTGGTCAACTCTGCTGTTCAAAGCTTTGTGCAAGATCAGCTTAGTCTGCTTACAATTCTTGATCAGCTTAGTCTGCTGACAGAAAAGTTAGAGATTTTTAAAAGGCAAATTTTTAAAGAGGTTTATTCACCCCCCCCCCTCTAAACCTCATCTGACCACTTGGGACCAACAAGTGGTATCAGAGCAGGTGGTTCATCTGAATCATCTGACTGATCAACGAGCTTGATCCTTAAGTGTTTTTCAAAGGTTTTCAAAAGTTTTCAAAAGAGCATCTCTTTGAAAAACAAAACTTTTTGAAAAATGGATTGTATCAGCCTTGTTCCCCACATAGGCGGTATGAGCTTTGAGGACTGGAAAATACGCATGGAAATTTTCCTTGCTGCTTACAACGATAATATGTACAGATGCATAACAAAAGGTCCAATAAGGATTACCAAAACAATCAAAATCGATGGCGTAGATACTGTTGTTGATAAAGATGAAGAAGAGATGTCACCTGATGAAATCAAGTTGAAAAATCTTGATAAAGTTGGAATCTTCATCATGACTAAAGCCCTGGACAATGAAAGGTTTGACTATGTCAAACACTGCAAAACATCAAAAGAGATGTGGGACAAAGTCAGGGATATGAGTGAAGGAAACGAAGCCATCAAGGAACACAATCTAAGTGTTGCCATGGAGAAGTTTGATAACTTCAAAATGAAGCCTGGAGAAACCATTGAGCAGATGAGTTCAAGGTTTACCAAAGTGCTGAACAACGTGTTAAAGCTGGGTAAGACATTCACAGACAAAGAGATCACTCTCAAAGTCTTGAAGGCGCTACCACCCAAGTTCAACATGAAGATCACAGCTATGGAAGAATCTAGGGATCTGGGGAAGATCTCTCTGACAGAGTTGTTTTCTGTACTCAAGGCGTACGAGTATAAAATACCAAGGATGGGAATAGAAGAGACCTCAACTTCTGGCCCCACTGCTGCACTGGTTGCTGCAGAAAGAACAAGAAGATCGTCTGGAAAAAGCAGAGAAGTGGACTCATCTGATGAGGCCCCAGTACTGAGCAAAAAGGAGTATACTGCTGACGATGTTGCGTTGTTACTGAACGGGTTCAAAAAGTTCTACAAGAGAAAAATGAAGAACAAATATAACAATGCTTCTACTTCTAAACCTACCTCTAATACTTATGACATTAAGGATGATTATAAATCCAAAATGATGTGCTATAATTGCAGGAAATTGGGACACTTCATCAAGGACTGCCCATATCCTAAAGCGGAGAAGTACACAGAGGAGGAAAAGAAACAAAGAAAAGAAAGAAGAGAAAAGAGATACCAAAAGAGCAAGGTGCTGTTGGCTGAAGCTGAAAAGATGGCAGCCATCCACTCATCAAACACAGAATCTGGCACTTCAAGTGATGACTCTGTTTTTGACGAAACACCTGCACTACTGTGTCTCATGGCAAAGGAATCTGATGATTCTGACAATGAGGTAATACTCTCTGAAAGTGAGCTTGAACTGTTTAACTCATTTGAGCAAATGATGAACAACAAAGTAGATGTTGTTAATGAGCTTGCTAAGCTTAAGGACGAGATGATTCTGCTGAAAAAGCAAAATGCTAAACTGAAACTTAAGGTTGAAAAACCTGACGAATCAGCCATGTATAAAAAGCTTTCGCATGAATGTGAATCTCTGAGAGCTGAATGTGAAATGTACAAGGGACAAATCAAAGAACTTGAAGCTAGAATATCTTTGCATAATAAGTCGTCTGTTCCTAAGTCGTCTGTTGTGACAATAGATAAACCAACTGAACAGAGTACTCCCTTAGTAAAAGAAAGTTTAGAACTGAACAAAGCTGAAAAATTTATATCTGCTGATAATAGTAATATTGTCTTGTATGTTCAGACTACTAAACCCATTTCACCTGAGATTGAGAAAAAGGAGATAAAGACTCCTAAGGCTAAGAAGGGTAAAAAGCCTGAAACTGAAAAACAGACTGGTAAAACCAAACAGCAGAGTAGTCCCAAGAAGTCTGCTGATAAGAGTAAAACCAATCAGACTAGTAAAGCTAAGTCGTCTGTTAAAGAGCAAGTAAAGAGCAGACCTAAGAAGCAAAGAAATTACAACAAAAATGCTTACTATGGAAATGAGTCTTATTATGTGCAACCTGCTTATCCACCATATTATGCTGCACCTCATTATCCACCTCATTTTGCTGCATATCCTGCTCATCAAACAATGCATGCCTACCCTACTTATCATGCATCATATCCTGCTTATGAGCCTTATCATCATCATAATGATTATCACCATAATATGCCTGCTGATTATGATGTAAATGAAGTTGCTCATGCTCCTGCTAAGACTGCAAAGCCTAAGAAGCCTAAGACTTCAACATCTTGGGTTGTCAAAGGTGATACTAATCCACCAGGACCCTCTCAATAAAGGGTACCTAAAACATTTTTATTTTGTTTTGTAGGTTAGGATTAGGAGTAGGAGTAAAATAGCGAAGAAATGGTACTTGGACAGTGGATGTTCAAGGCACATGTGTGGAGACATACATGAACTGGCAGATGCTGTTGCTGTAAATGGTCCAAGAGTTACTTTTGGAGACAGCAAAGAAGGCAAGGTTGTAGCTGTTGGAAAGCTTATCAAAGGAAACATAGAGATATCTGACGTCTCATATGTTAGTGGCCTGAAGTACAATCTGCTGAGCATAAGTCAATTTTGTGACAAAGGATTTTCCGTGGTGTTTTCATCAGATAAGTGTTATGTTGAACAAATTGGAACAAAGAAGGTTATTTTATCTGGAAGAAGACAAGGAAACATCTATGTAGTCGACTGGAATTCTGTGGACAAGAATTCAAATGTTTGCTTAGTGGCTTCTACACCAAGTGAAATCAGTTGGCTTTGGCACAAAAGAATGAATCATTTGAATTTCAAGACCATCAACAGATTGATAAAGAATGATCTGGTAGAAGGAATTCCAAAGACAGTCATGAGCAAAGACAAGCTCTGTGATGCCTGTCAGAAGGGTAAACAAGTGAAGTCATCTTTCAAAAGCAAGAAGCACCAATCTTCAACCAGAAACCTCGTATCAGATTGGTGCATTTAATGCGATCTGACAGCAAGTAATAAATGATGAAGAGGAAGGGTATTAATGACAAATGATTGAAGAGAAACCTCGTATCAGATTGGTGCATTTAATGCGATCTGACAGCAAGTACAGCAGAGTGTACAGTGTTCAGTCGCAGGTAGCCGTTTCTGCAGGAAGGACCAGTACTCGAGGATTTGAACAGCTGTCGATCTCTCAACGGGCAGAAATTCAAATCTCCAAGTATAGATAGTTCAGTTCATGAGTTGAAGAGAAGAACAACACAGAGACAACACACTTTGAGAGCTAAAATTCGAAGCAGAACTTCTCTAAGTCTCAAAACTCAAGAACAGAACACTCATCAGCTAAGTCATTTGTTGACGAAGCAAATAGAGAGAAAAATAGAAAATACTTGTAAAATCTGAGTGATTTTGTTAGGTTGTGTTGTGAGGAGTAGATATCAATCTTTGTGAGCGATATTACTTCAGAGATTAGGAATTTCTTTGTGATTTCCTACTACGAACTTGTGGCCAGTTCATCTGTTGGTTGGCGCAAGCAGAGTGTACTGTAATCTTTGTGACTATAGTATAACCCAAGATCTAAGTGACTTGGAAGAGTGGACTAAAGGATTTACATCCATATAACCACTATAAAAATCCTTTGTGTTTTTAACTTGCATTATTTTCTGCATATTTGAAAGAACAGTTTTAAAACACTTAAAAGGTTAACTGCTGAAAAGTTTTATAAAGGAGTTTATTTAAAAACTGGGGATAAAACTATTTCAAGGTTAAAGAAAACTACTTGTGAAAAACACTTGATAAATCCGCTGCAAGATAGTTAATTTTGAAACTCTGATTTTGATAAAATCAGCTAAGTAAAATCAGAAGAGTGGTCAACTCTGCTGTTCAAAGCTTTGTGCAAGATCAGCTTAGTCTGCTTACAATTCTTGATCAGCTTAGTCTGCTGACAGAAAAGTTAGAGATTTTTAAAAGGCAAATTTTTAAAGAGGTTTATTCACCCCCCCCCCTCTAAACCTCATCTGACCACTTGGGACCAACATATATTTTACAGGCGGGAAAATGAAACGACACCAAGGGCTGAATCGTCATTTCCTGACTTGTATATATAGTTGGAATAAGGTCATCCTAACTTTTTTACCATAAATAGTATGAGCTTTAAGCAGTAAAACTTAGTCGAAATTCTCAATATCCAGCAATTTTACCGACCTTCCTGTCTTTTCCAAAAATATGGCATCTTCCCCTTCGAACCCGAGCCAACAATCTCACGCCGAAGATACGGTGGTTAACAAAAATATCTCCGAAAACCCTGAAATCTCTACCTCCGAGAATGAAGAAGCTACATAAGGAATTGAGGAAGTCAAAGATTGTGTGGAAGAGGAAGTAAATGATATCGCTGTTGAGATTATCCCTGAAGAAGAAGTGGTCGCCAGGGCTTCGAAAAAGTCTAAAACTAGTCAACCCCAAGCCTCAGCTCCCATTGAGTTTCTTCCCTCTCGTTTCACAGAACGAGATTTACCAGCTTTAAGGAAGGGTTACGCTCGTTATTTCCCCTCGGATTTTGAGATAATCCTTCCTTCCGCCGACCAGAGGGTAAATACCCCTCCTGAAAATTGTCGTGCCTTTTATTCTTCACACTTGGACCATGGACTTCGTTATCCCCTTTCTCCCATTTTCCTCCAAATTCTCGAAACCTTTATAGTTTCGTTAACCCAGCTGGTTCCAAATGCCATTGCTTTTATTGTTGCCTTCTCTGTTCTTATGGTTGCGAAGGGTTTTCAACCTACTTTTCGTAACTTTTTCCATTTTTTCCGATTTTCTATTTCGACTTCCTCCAATAAAGGATACTTTTATATAAGCCAACGACCAGGTTTTGCTGTTCTAGAGAATTCGAGCAACAGCATGGAATGGAAGGCCAATTAGTTTTTTGTTAAACCCCCTACTCATCGAGTACTTGAGAGCGGAGAAATTGTACCTTATGTTCATCAGTGGGATCATGATGCTGCTTGGATGTATGGTGGTCGGAAAATCACTGGAGAAACGTACCCAGGAGTTGATTACTTATCTCGGACATAGCACAAGTCCCGACCACGAATTTGAATAGTAGATTTTCAATCATTTTTTTTTTTTTTTTTTTTTTTTTGTAGCCATGGAATGTCTTTGTAAAAAATTTGGGCTGCATATTGATTGATATTCAAATGACCCATCTTTTAATTGCTTGCGTTTAAAGATAAAAAATGAGGTCGAATTGATCAAGTTCATGAGAACTGAACCGTCACATAAATTTATGTGCGAGTATCGCAGCCGTTGAACGGTTCACCTTCTATCCGTTGGATCATGATCATCTTAGATATAAATAACAAATTATCTCCGGTTAAGGAAATCAAATCCAACTAATAATCATGTCATTTCACGTAAGATATAAAATAACCATCTTCCTGATTTGCGTACATACCGTTTGGAAAAGGCCTAGACATCCGTGTCTTTTACCATTCAGTATGGGAGGTATCAGAAATGATGGGTTCCTCGATAACGCAGGAATCCGTATCAGCAGTTGGGATCAGCATGGAAAGCTGGTCAGTTCATTAAAAGGGAGTTACTCCTTGGATCGGGCTATGTTTTCCGACCAAGGAGGATACTTTGTAACGATCTGGTGAGGTATATGCAGGTACTTCACCTGGTGGAAACCAATCAACTGCCCCCGACCAGTGTAGGTGCCTCTTGTTTTCTGAAGATCAAAACTCTCTCTGTTCGGGGTACAACCAGGCTCGGAGAATATTTTTCGAACACATACCTAAATAGGCTGATACTATAATTAGTAGTATAGGTTTTTTTGGAGGATAAATATAATCCCAGACTATTTGTAATCATTGTAATATTTTCCTTGAATGAATAATTTTTTAACTATTTTCGTGTCTTAATTTTCGATCCTAAAACTCAGTCTTATAATATCTTCATATACTGAATATTGTATATAATGTCGACCAAAATGTTCATGCTTTTTCGACTGCTTCTCCGATATACATGTTGAATTTTCGTGCCAGAAACTTAGATGTCCGAAAATAGTCTAGGCCATTGATTAGATCTTTGATTGCAGCCGTTGGATCTCCCTTCAATAGTCTATAAAAAGGGTTGTAACCTTTCTTTATTTATTTGAGGTAAAAGAGAATGCAGTCAAAGGTGTACTTCTTTTCTTACCACCATGGTCATCCTCCTGACCATATTATCATCCTCAATGTACCTCTTTTTTATTCGGTATGAGTGGAATTGGAAATGAGGCTTTATTGGAATATGAGACAGTGATCGAGCAATCTCTCTAGAATGGTATTGATCGATTGCTGCTCATGCCATGTGAGTCAGTTCGGGGTTAGAGGAAAGCTGGATTCTTGTCTTATCGAAATCAACTTGTTTGCGATGGAGCGAGAACACCAAGCGGGAGATTATATCGACCTCGAGCAGATCTAGTGAAGTATAAGCATCAACTTTTTCAAGGTGGTTGATATTTCATGTTTCGCAATGGTGGTCATTGTCGTTCCTCGAAGCCTCGGAAATTACTCCTAGTTTGAGTTAAATATTGCTCAAATATTTAAAAGATCAGAATGACTATCTTCCTATAATGATAAACATACACTATCTTCTCTTGGTATTGCTGGAGATTCTGGCGTTTATCGAAGATACCATGGAATGATCAAGCAGCATAGAATAGTAATTTCATACTTGTAACTTAATATTTGTAATTTACCGTGAATAAATACAAGCTGTTGTATTATAACACATGCTGCAATAGTTTTCTTCATACGGATGTTTCTTCTTGCAAATATGAAATGATCAGATATTCTCCAGTTCGATTATCGACCTAGAACGTTGCGTTTTTCAATCAAGTTAGTATTGTAGTAAATACTGTTCCGATATTTATGACAAGTAGTTGCGACATTGTAACATAAGTCCCGAGAAATTATTGCCACCGTGGATATGATTTTATTTCAACCACTAGATATTTACCGTTCTATCTATATATAGGGGTTTTACTTTTCACTTTTCTCAGGTAAAATTTTTCCAAAATGGATCTTCTGCTTTCTCAAAACGGTGGCCGTCCACCCAACTCTGAAATCTCGAAGATTTGTTTAAAGCTATGACTTGGTATGGGTGGAATTGGAAATTTAGAGCTCTTCGAATACGAAGAAATCTCCGATCAATCACGTGATTTGAAGTCGAGGAGTTCGTATTCGTATGTTCTAACTGTGTCTTCCAGTCCCCACTTTGAAGTTGTTTTCCTCGGAGCTCTTGATAAAACCATCAATCTCCGAAGAAATGAGACCAAAGTTAATAACCCTGGGGACGGGAGATACGGAAAAAATTGCCACAGGGTCTCAGGCTTGTCAGGCCTTGCTTCTGTTGGTTGGTCGAGCTTACTCGTCCTCAAGCATCGAACTAAAGAAGTCTGCAAATTTCAGGAGGTAGCTGTCGAAGCTGTTCATAGAATTCGGATCTTCCGATGCAAGTTATAGATTGAGTTGAACCCATTTTGTCGAGAACATTGTCGCAGTAAATTCATTGTAATTTCTGGTTTTTTCTGTATATCGATTAGTATAGGTCGATATGTCTTGTACCCTTATCTTCTTGTAACTTTGGATTGAGATTGTAATGAAATTTTACTGTCTTGCTGTATTTATTTCTTACTATTTTATTTATGTAACCTCGAAGATAGTTATGTATGCCATCGATGAGTTTATACCGACCCAATCGGTATTACTCAAAAATTCCACTTTATTTAGGTTTTATACCAAACATTGGTTTTTAACCTTTGTAGATTGTTTTTAGGAGATCATTGAGTTTGTACCGACCATATCGGTTTTACTCCTGATTTAACTTTGACTTAGGTTTTGTACCAATTATCTGTTTTAACCTTTGTAGATTGTTTTTTGGAGATCAATGAGTTTGTACCGACCATATCGATTTTACTCCTGATTTAACTTTGACTTAGGTTTTGTACCAATTATCTGTTTTAACCTTTGTAGATTGTTTTTTGGAGATCAATGAGTTTGTACCGACCATATCGATTTTACTCCTGATATAACTTTGACTTAGGTTTTGTACCAATTATTGGTTTTAACCTTTGTAGATTGTTTTTTGGAGATCAATGAGTTTGTACCCACCTTATCGGTTTTACTCAGGATTTAACTTTGACTTTAGGTTTTGTACCAATTATTGGTTTTAACCTTTGTAGATTGTTTTTAGGAGATCAATGAGTTTGTACCGACAATATCGGTTTTACTCAGGATTTAACTTTGACTTAGGTTTTGTACCAATTATTGGTTTTAACCTTTGTAGATTGTTTTTAGGAGATCAATGAGTTTGTACCGACCATATCGGTTTTACTCAGGATTTAACTTTGACTTAGGTTTTGTACTAATTATTGGTTTTAACCTTTGGGGATCGTTTAGCAAAAGCTTTTGATCGAACATTTCACATTTGTGCAGAAACTTAAGCAAAAGCTTTTATTTCACGTTTAGTAAAATTCTGCAAAAAATAAAATACAATACATAGAACGAGCTAACCTAATCAAGAAGGTAATAAATTAACTAATTTCCTTATTGTTTTTTTAAACTCTCCACGACCATAATATAGTCTAAGATTTACTGCATTCCACGTTCGAGGTAGTGGAGTTCCATCTAAACGAGCAATCTCATAGGATCCTTTCTTTCCTACCGCGATTACCACAAAAGGACCTTCCCAATTTTGCTGCAATTTTCCCACATGTTTGGATACTTCGACCTTTTTGAGCACTAGATCGCTTTCTTTAAACGATCTTACCCTTACTTTTTGATTATAGGCTTTTTCCATGCTCGATTTTTCTTTCCGTAGTCGAAGATTTGCTCTGTCCCTCAAAGTTTCACTTAGGTCGACGTCATCTTTCCTTAGCTGGTCGTTACTTTCTTCGTTATATAATTATGTTCTTGGGTTGGGGACGAGTATTTCGATCGGAATGACTGCCTCCGACCCATACACCAAGCTGAAAGGTGTTTCTCCTGTAGAAGTCTTGACGATAGTTCGATTTGCCCATATGACCCCGGGTAGCTCGTCCAACCACTTTCCTTTTGCATCGTTCAATCTTTTCTCCAAGGATTTAATAATTTCCCTGTTTGCCACCTCCGTCTGTCCATTGGCTCGACGATGACCTACGGAAGTAAAATTTTGTTGTATCCCGAACTTGGAGCACCATTCCAGGACTTGTTTTCCAGCAAATTGAGTTCCTTTATCGGAAATTAAGATTCTCGGAATTCCGAATCGACAAACTATATACTTCCACATAAAGTTTATAATCTGGAACTGCGTGATTCTCGCGAGTGCCACACATTCGATCCATTTGCTGAAGTATTAGACAGCGACTAACACATAGCTCTTTTTTGACCTGGCTACCGAAAAGGGACCTACTATGTCGATTCCCCATTGATCGAATGGCCGACATATCGGGATCGGATGCATTAACTCAGCAGGCTAATGAATTATGTTTGAATGTATTTGGCAATGATGACAATACTTCACATACTCGATAGCATCATAGTTCATAGTTGGCCAAAAGTACCCAGTCCTTAGACACTTCAAAGCAAGTGCTCAAGCCCCTCCATGATTTTCGGCCTCTCCTTCGTGTATTTCTTTGAGGATACTTTGAGTTTGATGTTCGGGGATACATTTCAATAGTATTCCCGAAATGGATCGTTTGTAAAGTTTTTCCTCTATTATGGCATATTTTGGAGCACGGTATTTAATCCGTCGAGCTTCATTTTGATCGCTTGGGAGAGATCCATCTTTCAAATAGTTTAATAGGGGGCTCATCCAGCTATCTTTAGCTAGATCGATGTCCATTACTTCGGCGGTAGGGATAGCATCCAAGTCAATCGATGGTGTTTTGGAGATCAGCCATGTGATCACTCTTTTAGTTTTACCATCTCTCGATCCAGTAAACCTAGATAACTGATCTGCCCATCGGTTTTCCGCCCTTGGGATATTCTGTATCTCGAACTTACTAAATTTTCCCGACAATTCTTTTACCTTGGCCAAGTATTTGATCATATTGTACTCCTTGGCCTCATACGATCCATTGATTTGTCGTTGAACTAGTTCGGAGTCAGTTAAGACGTTCAATGCTTTAATGTTGGCTTTTGTTGCCATTTCCATTCCCGCAATTAAGGCCTCATATTCTGCCTCATTATTTGTCACCATGAAATCCAATGTAATGGCGTAATTCAAGTCTTCCCCATCAGGTCCTTGAAAATTAATGTCTGCCCCTCCACCATCTTTGTTTGATGCACCATCAACATGCATAAGCCAAACTGGTTCATTAACGACCATGACGTCGTTGTTGCTTGTGCTTGGTTCATCGACGATTATCTCAGGTGAACTCGGGGTTTCTAGGAGAAAATCCGCAAGTACCTGAGCTTTTATATCGGTCCGTGGTCGGTATTTGACCTCGTACTGCCCTAGTTCAATCGCCCATTTTATCACTCTACCTGAGGCCTCTGGTTTCGATAAAACTTGTCTCAACGGCTGATTGGTGAGAACGATAATTTTGTACGTTTGAAAGTAAGGCCTTAGTTTTCGTGCTGTTGTTACTAATGCTAGGGCAAATTTCTCTATCTCTAAGTAATTTTTTTTCTGCTCCTTGCAACAGTTTACTTAAGTAATAGACAAGTTTGTACTCTGTCAGATCTATTTTTACCAACACTGAGCTTACTGCTACCTCTGAGATCGCGATATAAAGATAGAGAGGTTGTCCTTAGGTTGGTTTGGCGAGCAGTGGTGGAGAAGTAAGATATGCTTATAACTGGTCGAAAGCTCGATAACATTCACTGGTCCAGTCGAATGTCTTTGCTTTTCTCAGGGTCTGAAAGAACGGCAGGCTTTTATCTGCTGATCTGGATATGAATTTGTTTAGTGCTACTATTTTTTCAACCAAACTCCGTACCTGAGAGATCGTTCTGGGAGGCTTCATTTCAGTGATTGCTCGTATCTTTTCTGGATTAGCTTCGATGCCTCTTTGGTGGACTAAATACCCTAGGAATTTTCCCGATCTTACCCCAAAGGTGCATTTGGCTGGATTGAGTTTCATCCCATACTTTCTTAAAATTCTAAAGCAACGATCCAAATGATTGATGTGGTCGGTTTCGCTCATGCTTTTGACCAGCATATCATCTACGTAAACCTCCATAATTTCTCTGATTAATTCTTTGAACATCAGGTTTACTAGTCGTTGGTAAGTTGCCCCTGCATTTTTTAACCCGAAGGGCATTACGATAAAGCAGTAAACTCCCTGTTCGGTGATAAAGGCAGTTTTCTCTTGATCCCTCTCATCCATAAATATTTGGTAGAATCCTTGAAATGCATCCATCATACTAAAAATAACAAACCCAGCGGTTGAGTCAACCAACAAGTCGATCCTAGGAAGGGGATATGGATCTCGAGGACATAACTTGTTGAGGTCTGTAAAGTCATTACACACCCTCTACTTATTGTCTTTCTTATCTCCTTTTGCTACCAGGACCACATTACACAACCATTTTGTAAAATGCACCTCCCTTATTTGTTTAGACTTTAAAAGCCTTTCGACTTCAGCTTTTATTATTTTATCTTTAATTGGGCCGTGATTCCTTTTCTTTTGTCGCACTGGTTTAGCAGCTGGATCGATGTTTAAAGAGTGGGTGATTATTCTTGGATCGATTCCCACTATATCTTCCGCACTCCATGCGAACACATCCGTATTTTTCCTCAAGAAGTTAATCAGCATAAGTTCTCCTTGAGTTGTGAGCTCGGTTCTGATCCTAGTGATCTTGATGGGATCATTCTCGATCAATTGTATCTCTTTGTATTCAGGGGCTCGTATAGTTAGATCGATCGGCTCTTTTCCCTTTTTATCGATCCTTTCGGTACTGGGGATCATTGGATCGATTTGTTGGGTATGCCCCGGTTGTCAGAACAACGAAAGTGCGGAATTTAAAATTTTTCCGAGGCACCCCATCAGTCCCATAAATCGATCTCCATATTATTTATATGAAACAGGTTGAATCAAACAGTAACATAAAACAAAGGGGGTGTTTTGCGAAATACCTCACTGCCGGTTCCGGCTTTTCTTTGTTTGATTCACGAAGCAGTGATCCAATTGTCTCACCTCCAGAATGTATCCACACCAGATGGATTGCAGCAACGTCTCCAAGTCACAGGCTACGAACTAGACCTTGGAAACTTGTCAATGAAGGAAGAGTTGGAACTGGATCCAGCTCTTGAACCAGATCCAGATGAAGAAGAGAAGAAGAAGAGGGCGGCGGCGGCACTGGCCTTTTGGCTAGGGCTGGTCGATTTTTCTTCTCAATTTTCAGCTATATTTTTCTCTTGTGTTTTTGATCACTTATCGACCCTTATGGAAGAATTATGAAGAGAGATATTTATAAGAGAAGAGTCCTTCTCTTAATAGATATCCTTTTCCATGTACATCAATATCTCTTCTCCTTATCTCATTAGGAAACTAGATATACATGAATATCTTCCTTCTTTCTTGTCCCACAAGAAACAAATTCTTCCAACTTACCTTAGCTACAAAAATCGCCCCTTATGCCATAATCATGCAAATCCGAAAATTGCATGCTATATTCTTCTTCCATTTAATTAATTAACTACTTTAATTAATCTCATAATTAATTAGATAATCCAATTAATTAATTAGACACTCTAATAAATTAATTAGATATTCTAATTTATAATTCTTCTTCTTGAATTAACACTTTAATTCATTAACTTTGATTTCTTTGAATTAACACTTTAATTCATCAACTTTGATTTAACTTCCTTAAATCAACTATTTCCTTTTATGACTGTCACTGTCCAACTGTATTGTGTGTGACCCTCTGGGTTCACCATCAATTGGCAGCAGGCCCACGACTTTCGTGATTTAATTAACGAGCAATTAAATGCTCCGATCGATTAAACACTTTTAATTGACCACTCCAGAATTAATCTCCTTTATTAATTCAGGAGTACCCACACTTCTTGGTCGATGTCTAGCCACAAGCCCATGAAGCCCAACTTCAGGTGAATTGATCTTGTGAACCTCACCTCTTATAATTGCCATGTACATACGGTCCTTCCAAAGACTAATTTCCCGACCGAGACCTAGGGTGTGTGAATTGACCGGCACCTCTAATTATCTCGACAACTATACTTTCTAATTCAGGATAATAATTCTAGTGTGACTGCTAAATTTGGAAACTCCTTCCCAAATCCGTCACCGACTGCGGCCGCAGGTTCCTCGGAACATATTATCTAAGAACGTATAGGAAATTCTCCTACCTTATCAGGATGAGTCGATAGATCCTTTCTTAGTACTAACCACTCGCGTACACGACTATACGCACCCAACTTAGGCACATTAAGGTCAGGCTACGTGACCAGTACCTAAATCTAAATACGTACACCCATGCACCGAATTCGCCCTAGTACCTCAAGTCTAAGGACTAAATCGTACACTATTATAAGCCTTGAGAAAAATATCCCATCACCGATATGCGTCACGCGCTTCCACAATGGGTTTCTCTGTTCGGGTCGTTCGATGCGTTCGATCCCCTATCGAACCACCTAGTCATATGCACTAACATCAAATGTCTTGTTCATGAAACTCTACAAATTCACTCCATGTGAATCATGCATACTCGTACAAGTGTTAGCGATTCCTTCGATACCCTGTCTCGTTCGGAATCTATGACTTGGAACGTGTTTTAAGATCACGACCTTAGAGACTGTTTCATGATTGCACTCAATACTGAAGTGAATCGTCCCATAGTCGAATGTGACCTTAGGATTTCATCCAATCGCTTAGATAAGTTCGCGAGAGATGAAGTTGGCCATTGTTTAATTTACGTACTATAAATAAACAGTCGTATATTTATTAATCCATAAGAAGATAGTCCTCTTACAAGCTAATTAACATTGGCTTGCTGGGCACTATCCTATCAATCTCCCACTTGCCGTAAAGCCAATCACAACATTTCTAAGACCCATCTTACCAAGATGTCCTTCGAACCCTTTTGCGATAATGACTTTACTAGTGGATCTGCTAAGTTGTCAGTTGAGGTAACGTAACACTTCTACGTGTCTCAACTATTTATGATTTATCTAATCATATGGTTTTGTGTTCAGATCATTGGTGTGATCTCGATTCCCTTTCATTTAGCAATTGCCCTATTTTATCAGTGAAGATAACGATAGGCTTTGCTATGCTAGGTATTACATCCAACTATTGGATGAATTTTCTTATCCAAACACTTTCTTCTGCTGCATCCTATGCTGCGATATATATATTCTGTTTGAGTTGGCAGTGGTAGACTATTGGGGTTTATTCAAATTTACCTCTGCTCCATCGAGACAGAATAAATCATCCACATCAGACTTGAACAACTCGAATCACTAAATCCTTCGAGTCTTAATCCTCCACTACTACCGCAGACCAGTATTATATCCTTTAATTATCTTCGAGGATTGCTTTACGGCAGTCCAGTGTCCCTTACTGGTGTTTGACTAACAATAGCTCGTGAAAATCACAGCATATGTTAAGTCAGGTCTAGTACAAGACTTTGCATGCTACATGCAAACCAAATGCCTAAGCATAAGACTTTTGATACATCCTCTTCTTTACTTATCATATGTAGGGCTCATAGAGTAAGAAAGAGAGATTCTATATCTCATTGGAACTAATCCTTTCTTGGATTCTTCCATATTGAATTCATTCAATATTTAGTCTATGTACTTAGATTTGAAGAATTGCAACATCTACTTCGTTCTATCTCTATAGATACCTATTGCCAATACGTGAGATGTAATTCTCAAATCTTATCATGGAGAATTTGCGTTAAAGACACGCTTTCGTCTGCGCTTGATATTCTGATATCGTCCTTGATAATCAGAACGTCGTCATGTTTTGTTACGAACTTCACTATGCTCCCACTGATTCTTTTGCACAGTTGGAATCTATATGCCTTTTGACGAAGTCAACAGTCTTGATCATCTTATCAAGTCGCATATTCCAAGTTTGGGATTATGTTAAAAGTCATAGATTGACCTATGGATTTGAATAAAGATCTTCTCATCAATTTCCAATTGTGAGAGGCAGAATTCATATCCAATAGTCATATTTTAGTAGTCAAACCACTCTTCTATGGCTAATAATTTCGAAATGGATTTTGACGTTTAAAAATGGAGCGAAGGTATCTTCATTAGTCTTCAAAAAGCTTTTGAAGAATAATCTTCCGCCATTAAGCGAGTCAAACAAGTTGAACCTTTCCATTTCGGATCTCATGACCTCATGCCACATCCCTAAGTCTATGTCAAACATAGTTTCTTTGTAATCTTGGATCAATATCCAATTTATCAATTTCGTAAAATGAAATTTTGAGTTCCTTACGAATTTGATTTGAATTACGAAGTGTTTGTGCGTAATTTGGTTCAGTAGGTTTAGGATTTGCTCCCACTGTTTGTGGGGATGGGTCCAGATCTTGGACTTCATCAAGTTCCATGACATTCCCTATTTCCTTTGACGAAGAATCCATCAACAGAGGAACGGGTATTTGTGAGAAACGATTGACCTATTGTTTCTCATTGTCGTAGAACAGGTATCCAATGGATTTCGTTGGATATCCCACAAGTTTGCGTGAATTGGATCTACTATCCAATTTGTACTGCAAGGGTATTATGCCATATCGTATATGGTATGGTGGTGTAAGGACTTACTTCGAAAGGTACTAGCCTAAGTATCTTCTTTTGAAGAGTCAGGGGAGGCTATCCCCAAAAGTAAACAAGGAAGTTCAGCGAAGTCTTATCGTGAAATGAACTAAGTCTAACCAAGTTCAATTCCTACTTAATTCGCTCCATGAGAATTCTATTCTCGTTTAGATAATCGAGGAATTTATAGCTTATGTTTTGGCCAATTTGATTAGATCAAATGGTTTCAACATTATGCTCTTAATTACTTCATTTCCAAAAACTTCTTTGAACATTTCAACAGTTTTGGAATTGTACTTCACAAAGTACACATATACTTTGATTAAAAATCGTAGGTATACATGAAGTAACGTCCTTTTGAACTAACCCTTTAGTTCTCCACGTTAGTCCTTATGGATTAAATCCATTCGGTTGATATGCTTAGAATGCCTAGCAAACTTTATTTTTTTTCATTATTCCTTTGAGACAAGATTCGTAAGATGCGAATTCATCTAAGTTCTATGTTTCAAGAATCTCAAACGGAATCAATCTTTCGAATCCTTCTTTTGGAAAAATGTCCAAAATATGCATTTCAAGTATGTGGGTGATTATCTTGTTGTTTTACTTTTCTCGATTTAGCATATAATTTACTCGAAGTTTTAATTGTTTATCATTGATTCATTTCTATGCTTTAAAGACATTCCATTCATAATGGTAAAGCATCAATGTTTTGTACAAGGTAAAAGCTTTAAATAAATAATATTCCATTCATAATGGTAAAGCAATGCTGTCTTGTACAAAAATTCGAAATAATACTAAAAAACACAATAAAACCAAAACTCATGCTAAGACGAAAAATTAAGTAAAACACTTTGCTAAAAAGTAAAGTCTAGATTCTTCTCGACCCAACTCCTGAAGCATTTTTCCCTTATATATTGTTGCAACTCTTGCCTCCTCCTTCCAAGGAATGCCCTTCTTCCCAAGGGCAAGGGAATGCCGTCATCACCTGCAAACACTTTACAGAAATGAGGGTCTATGAGATGTCATACATCAAAAGAAATAACTAGGTCATACCTTTGTTAATTCTCTTCAGGAATTTCTTTCCAGCAAGCATCCTTAGTTGCTTATCTTTCTTACACAAGGGGCAATCCTTTCCTTCACTCAGACCCAAACCCTGTAGATGGGCTTTCTCATATTTGTCCAACAACTTGCGCAAATCATTTGTCTTAATCCCGTCACACGGAATTTCCAGATGATGCACAAAATGAGAAAATGAGTCAGACAAGCCATTGAGAATAATTTCTATCTCATCATTTTGATCCAAATCAGCGCCTAGCTTTTTGATTCGTTTCATCATCTTGATTAGGTAAGAACAATATTCTCTAACATTGTCGAACCCAACCATGCTTGTCTCGTAGAGTGAAAAACTCATGATTTGCCCCAAAGTTTGTTCGTACATGATTGTGGATTTTGTATGGCTATATATAAACAATTTAAAAGACAACAATAAGCAGACAGGTTTAAAAAAATCCTTATAATTAACGAAAATTGGACTTTTTATCGAAAAAGTTCTCCCACTATTTTTATCGAAACAATAACTCCTTATTTGTTCGGGAAATCCTATTTCCTAGTAGGTCTTGATGTCCCGGCAGACATTAACTGCACCCACGACTCGTGGCCATACAATTAATTCCCTAGGTAGGTATACTTTTACCAATTGTGTCCCTACACAACCTTCAAGCTATTTTGCCTCGGTTTTCACATTTATCTAGCACTGCTACATCATAAATGTTACTATTCGTTAAGTCTAACCCATTAATCATGATGAGCAACGGGCCCGGTCATGAAATCCCCGTAACTGGTTATCGGTCGATATACATGTCCCGAGGAGTCCCCACCCTTGTCGAGTTTTTAAGAAAAACAAGAATCAAGGAATTTCGCGTATTGTCCCTTTCTTCGCCTCGGGTGCCAGACTCTGGATCACCTTAATCGATAAGTAGACAACTCACGCTAGTTCCTATTAATGGAAGGCTTGGATTTATAAAACTTCATTTTATAGTTAACCCAATATGACTTAATATTTATTCAAGAGGGGATTTTCGGTTTTTGAAAGTTTGAAGAAACTCTCCTCAAGATCTCACCGTATTTAATTATGCTTTATCCTTTTTATTTACGATCTAATTACTAGCGCGCATCACATACAAGCCATAAATAAATCGACAAACAAAATTAAAACATTCACACCTAGCATGCATGCTATCACAGTATGTTTTCGATCGGGAGCCTCCTATGCGGGCCAGCATCGAGCCATGATGTTGGCCCAATTGGTCAATCTAATTGGGTTCTTAATGGACCTAGGCTATTACAGTAATAACCATGCATACATGGCCTTCATTCCTTTTTGGGCCTTCACCTTGCTTGTAATGGGCCTCCATCCTAAACTATTTAAAACAGTAAAGCCCTATTCTATTACAAAGGCTCAAAATGGCCCAATAACTTTAAGGTTCGCAGGCCCAATAAAAACAACACAATTAAAATTAAACCAATCACATCTACCCCTAGGGTCAAGGCTCGGCGCGATCGAAAACCACATAAACAGTTCACGTAGAGCAAGAAACAAGCAAACAACTTTTACATATTTCTTATCTTCCTTATTTTAAAACTCCCTTTTAAAATAATCCATGATCCTTACTTTAGTCTCTACTAATTATGATAAAATTAATTTTCGGATAAACAAAAACACTTTTTATGCACAAATACAGATTCTGTTTTTCAACTTTTGAAAATTAAAGTTTGGTCCCTTAATTTTCGAAAATTATATTTTTGACCCCTCAAGTTTCGGGAATTAACAATTTAACCCCAAAAATTTTGACAGCTGCAAATCAGTCCAGAAAACAGGAACTTACAGAATCTACCCAGAAATTTTCGTTAATTGCAAACAGACCCCTGAACTTTACGTAAATTACAAAAACAGCCCAAACTTACGGAAATTGCAAAACCGACCCAGTTTTCAAAAAATCCAGAAAATTACAATTTCAGTCCAGAAACATGCAAAAACGAAATTTTCAATTTTGGTTCAGTTTTTCGAAAATCGCTATTTGCAAAAACAGTCCACTAATTTTCGGAAATTCAAAATCGGCCCAAACTAATTCATGCAAATTTATCCGAGCATACATAATATCATAACAAGCAAGAATCATCACATAGAACATAATAATCACCAATATCATATATTAAATTATGTTCAGGCCTTTTTCACATAATAATAATGGAGTTGGCTCTGATACCACTGTTGGGTATGCCCCGGTTGTCAGAACAACGAAAGTGCGGAAATTAAAATTTTTCCGAGGCACCCCATCAGTCCCATAAATCGATCTCCATATTATTTATATGAAACAGGTTGAATCAAACAGTAACATAAAACAAAGGGGGTGTTTTGCGAAATACCTCACTGCCGGTTCCGGCTTTTCTTTGTTTGATTCACGAAGCAGTGATCCAATTGTCTCACCTCCAGAATGTATCCACACCAGATGGATTGTAGCAACGTCTCCAAGTCACAGGCTACGAACTAGACCTTGGAAACTTGTCAATGAAGGAAGAGTTGGAACTGGATCCAGCTCTTGAACCAGATCCAGATGAAGAAGAGAAGAAGAAGAGGGCGGCGGCGGCACTGGCCTTTTGGCTAGGGCTGGTCGATTTTTCTTCTCAATTTTCAGCTATATTTTTCTCTTGTGTTTTTTATCACTTATCGACCCTTATGGAAGAATTATGAAGAGAGATATTTATAAGAGAAGAGTCCTTCTCTTAATAGATATCCTTTTCCATGTACATCAATATCTCTTCTCCTTATCTCATTAGGAAACTAGATATACATGAATCTCTTCCTTCTTTCTTGTCCCACAAGAAACAAATTCTTCCAACTTACCTTAGCTACAAAAATCGCCCCTTATGCCATAATCATGCAAATCCGAAAATTGCATGCTATATTCTTCTTCCATTTAATTAATTAACTACTTTAATTAATCTCATGATTAATTAGATAATCCAATTAATTAATTAGACACTCTAATAAATTAATTAGATATTCTAATTAATAATTCTTCTTCTTGAATTAACACTTTAATTCATTAACTTTGACTTCTTTGAATTAACACTTTAATTCATCAACTTTGATTTAACTTCCTTAAATCAACTATTTCCTTTTATGACTGTCACTGTCCAACTGTATTGTGTGTGACCCTCTGGGTTCACCATCAATTGGCAGCAGGCCCACGACTTTCGTGATTTAATTAACGAGCAATTAAATGCTCCGATCGATTAAACACTTTTAATTGACCACTCCAGAATTAATCTCCTTTATTAATTCAGGAGTACCCACACTTCATGGTCGATGTCTAGCCACAAGCCCATGAAGCCCAACTTCAGGTGAATTGATCTTGTGAACCTCACCTCTTATAATTGCCATGTACATACGGTCCTTCCAAAGACTAATTTCCCGACCGAGACCTAGGGTGTGTGAATTGACCGGCACCTCTAATTATCTCGACAACTATACTTTCTAATTCAGGATAATAATTCCAGTGTGACTGCTAAATTTGGAAACTCCTTTCCAAATCCGTCACTGACTGCGGCCGCAGGTTCCTCGGAACATATTATCTAAGAACGTATAGGAAATTCTCCCACCTTATCAGGATGAGTCGATAGATCCTTTCTTAGTACTAACCACTCGCGTACACGACTATACGCACCCAACTTAGGCACATTAAGGTCAGGCTACGTGACCAGTACCTAAATCTAAATACGTACACCCATGCACCGAATTCGCCCTAGTACCTTGTTGGTCCCAAGTGGTCAAATGAGGTTTAGAGGGGGGGGGGGGGGGGTGAATAAACCTCTTTAAAATTTTTACTCTTTCTAAAATCTCTAACTTTTCAGTCAGCAGACTAAGCTGATCAAGAATTGTAAGCAGACTAAGTTGATCTCGCACTAAGCTTTGAACAGCGGAGTTGACCACTCTTCTGATTTTACTTAGCTGATTTTATCAAAATCAGAGTTTCAAAAATAACTAACTTGCAGCGGATTTATCAAGTGTTTTTCACAAGTAGTTTTCCTTAATCTTGAAATAGTTTTATCCCCAGTTTTAACAAACTCCTTTTTAAAACTTTTCAGACGATTAACCTTTAAGTGTTTTAAGTATGCTGTTTCAAATGTGCAGTAAATAATGCAAGTTAAAAACACAAAGGATTTTTATAGTGGTTATATGGATGTAAATCCTTTAGTCCACTCTTCCAAGTCACTTAGATCTTGGGTTATACTAAATCACACAGATTACAGTATACACTTCTTACGCCAGACAACAAATGAAATGGCCGTAAGTTCACAATAGGAAATCACAAAGAAACTCCTATCCTCTGAAGTAATATCGCTCACAAAGATTGATATCTACTCCTCACAACACAACCTCACAAAATCACTCAGATTTTTAAGTATATTCTATTTTCTCTCTTTTCTGCTTCGTCAACAGATGACTCGGCTGATGAGTGTTCTGTTCTTTGAGTTTTGAGACTTAGAAAAGTTCTGCTTTGGATTTTTGCTCTCAAAGTGTGTTGTCTCTTTTCTTCAACTCCCGAACTGAACAATTTATACTTGGAGATTTGAATTTCTGCCCGTTGAGAGATCGACAGCTGTTCAAATCCTCGAGTACTGGTCCTTTCTGCAGAAACGGCTACCTGCGACTGAACACTGTACACTCTGCTGTACTTGCTGTCAGATCGCATTAAATGCACCAATCTGATACGAGGTTTCTCTTCAATCATTTGTCATTAATACCCTTCCTCTTCAGCATTTATTACTCCAAGTGCATTTATTACCGTTGCACTGATCTTCTGATCTACTTCCACGTAGCTGATCGAAATTACTCGTCTGATGTATACTCGGCTGATCCCAAACTTGAACTAATCTGATTTGAGTCGGCTGATTTGTCCACCAGTCTGATTTCTTCTTCAGCAATAGATCAGTAGTCTTCTGGACCATATTTGACTAGTCTGAATAAGTCTTCCTTAGTCAGATATCTTCGAAGGTTTTTTTTTTTACTAAGCTTCCATACTTAGCTGATTCTGATGTTTTGGAAATCATCAAAACCTCCCTTCACTTTATGCCTTCTATCTTCATCTTCATCCAACAATTTCCCCCTTTTTGATGATGACAAAACTTCAGCTAAGTACCGGTACCTAAAGCTAAAGTTTAAGTCCTCAAAAATTTCTGAGATAGAAATAGTTTGTTGGAAACTTGAACTTTTATAGATATGTCAATTGATTACAGATTACAAGTTCAAAATGATGAAGTAGCAGAAAGTAAAATTTTACAAGTTTAACAAAAAGATTACAAGTGACCTAGTCTAATAACCTAGTCTAGTCCTTCTTCTCTTCTTGTGTTTCTCCTTCTTCTTCATCTTCAGGGTCTTCATCTTCTTGTTCAGAACTAGAGAGATCTTGTTCAAGCATTTCAAATCTTTTTCTGAGATCCTCTATTCTTTTGTACTTGACGTATGGATCTAACTGTTCAGCAGCAGAGTCCTTGGAAGCAGCAATTTCCTTATCAGATTTTACTGGTTCTTTGGGCTCTTCATCAGCATCGTTGTCTGCCTCAGTTACTTCATTATCTGGTCTGCTTGTATTTTCATCATCAGCATCCTTTTCAGCAGAGTCCAATTTTTCAGTAACGTCAGCTGATAGATTAGCATCAGCACCCTTCTTCTTCGTTGTAGAATCTCCATCTTCCCCCTTTTTGTCATCATCAGCAGGGTAGACGGGTTCTTCAGGCAGAACAGGAGTGATGTTAATTGCGTCACAAATCAATCTGATGTTTTTATCCACCGCCAGAAGATGATTTTCCCTCTTCAGTTGCTGCAATGTGTTATACGACTCAATCTTCTTGAAAGTAAGATCCACTTGATCACATAGTTGAATCTGAGAACTCAGAATCAAGTCAGCTGATGTAGTGAATGCTTTCAGCATGCTCTCAGCTTTTACTTCATGAGCCTCCATTGCATTTGCAACAACTTCATTAATGTCCCTCCAACCAGCTGTGTTGTTTTTGACCCTTGCACCAAATGTTTCCACATCCAGTCTGATAGCCTGTACTTCATTTTTGATGTTTGCCATTTCTTCTACTATCAGAGGGCTAGGATCAGCAGCCTTTGGGACTTTTTCAGCAGCAGCAGACAGCATAGTTAAGGCTACTCCTTCAAAGTTCTTCATCTGTTCTCTATGTCTGTCTTCCATTTCCTTCATAGAATTGGCAATCAACTGTTGGATGGACTCCAAGATGGTTGGTTGTAGATTTTCTGAAGGTGATGGAGTAACTGTGCTTGCTGGTACAATCTCAGGAATTTTCTCAGACTCCTTTGGTTCATCAGTCAGAGTAGGTTGCTGTTGGGGCAACTTTTCTGATGATGTTGAGATTTCAGCAGTCTTCTGTTGGACCTGTATTGGCTCATTTACCTCTGTGACAACATCAACACCATTATTAGCAACAACAGTTTTATGTGTAAATATAATAGCAGGTATAAATGGTGAAGTTGTCTGTTCAGGTAGATCTTCATAAGTCTTAATAGTCGGTCCAAAGACGATCTGTTGTAAGCTTGGCATAGGTAACAGTGAGCTTGGTTGACCCTTCTGATGTCTGGTCTTCTTTGCCCATACTTCCAAGGTTACAGATAATGCCAGCTTTACCATTCTGTTCTTTAAATCTTCATCTGAAGCAGGAATTTCAGGAACAGACTTTTGTAGCAACTTGGCTTCAGACTTTGCCAACTTTCTCATCCGATAGTGGATCATATCAAAGAAGTGATCTGAATCCAATGCTTACCTCAGACATCCAGTTTCCAGAAATTGCAGGACCCATCTTTCCTCAGCAGCAAATTCCTTCCAATGTACTATTTGATCCTTGGTTTTTGTCAGACGATACTCTCTCCATCTGTTGTATCTGATCTTTTCCGTAACAAAGAGACTCTGACGGACCAAAACGTCGTTATACCGCTCAAGATCTGCCACAAACTGTTTGAACATCTCTGGATCATTTTGAACTATTTCCAGAGCATATTTCAGTTCTGATCTTTTCTTCTTTGGCAGCTTAGGTGTTGGCATAACAGCCTTTTGCTTCTTGGGATCTCCAATAGTAATTCCACCACTGTACCTTGGACCTTGGGCATCCTTGGTACTGGCTTCAATAGCCTTAGCCAAATCCTGAGCTTCTTTAGCAGCTATCTCAGCTTCAGACATGTTTTTAGTCTGAGCCTCAAGCTCCTTAAGTTTACGAGCGTTTTCTTTTTCTTTCTTTTTCTTCTCAGCTTCATCTATCTTCTTCTGTTCAGCAGCTGTAATCACTTTAACCTTTGCCTTACCAGTTCTCTTCCTTCTGGCGGCAGGTGATTCAACTACTTGTAGTGGAGCAGCAGCAATTGGTGTAGGATGAATGAGTGGGACATTCTCCTCTGCTGTCAAAGTAGTTGGCTGTTCAGCAACAGCAGACTTGTCAAGAGATTGGTCCTCTGCTGTCTTATCTTCTGCAGCTTTTTCTACTGCATCCACTGGTCTTTCAGCAGCAGGGGTTTCTCTGACTTGAGTAGTTGGAGCAGTGGTAAAGGTAACTCGTTGACCACCCAGAGTTAACTTTCTTTTTGCCTTTGGCTTGGGCAAAGCTTCAGGTTGTCGAGGTTCAGCAATTCTCTTCACTGAACTTCTTGTTCTTCGTCCAACTTCTTTTATTTGAACTGGTTCGTCAGACTCAGTTCTTTCTGGAGATGTTTCAGTACTCATCTCATCAATTTCCTTAGTCACCTCAGTGACTATCTTGTCAGCAACATCAGTAGACTCTACTGATCTGGCTTCAACAGCAGGGTTTGCTGTTTGATCAGCAGACTTCGCCTTGATGGTAATTTTGGGCCTCTTGGCAGCAGGCTTCTCTTCTTTTCCTTTTGCCTTTCTTTTAGAAGGGGCTCCAATCTTAACTGGTTCATACATTTTTACTTCTTTCAGCTTGTGAACTGTCTTCCCATTCACCAATGGGCATCCCAGAGCTGAGAGTAGATGACTCATCATCACCACATGTCCATTTCTCTTTAACGCCAGAAGATAAAAGTAATGAATAGCCCAGTTTACATCCAACCCATAGTAGATGCAGACCATTGTCTGGTACCTTCTCCTAGGTAACCCATCTAAAGAGCTCGTACAACACTCCAAAATCTTCGCAATGATATCAGCAAACCTTTGAAACTCATCTTTCAGTTGAGTTTTCATTAGGCTTCCAGTCATTGGTTCTCCATCCTTCGCACAAATAAACCAAAACTCTTCCTCTTTTTCTTGAGCCAGAGTGTATACCTCTCCTCCTTCATTTTTCAGACCGTAAATTTCATTCAAAACAGCAGGTGAAATACATATATTTTTACCTCCGACGGTAGCCACATAAATCATCTTGGTTAGGTCATTTTTCCTAGATTCGTAGTAATCAGCAACATCTTCAGTGAAAACATACTCCTCATGAGCTTCCAAAACCTTCACCAATGATGCCTCTTTAATTTTGACCATGATTTCCTTCATTAGGGGAGTTCCAGAAGCGTAGAACTTCTCGTAATTCAAGTAACGTCCTTCGGCTCCGGCCATCTTGAAATAATTTTGAGTAGCTTGAGAGAAATTAAACACTTTTAAGGCAGAATAGATGAGTTAGTAACTTCTTTTTCACTTAGAATAATTTTGGGTGCGTAAGGTTTAACCCTTCTGATCAGATCTGGATTTATAGATTTCGAATTGCTTCGGTTTCCGTGTAATACGCGGACGGTTTGATTTGATCTGTCAGTTTTTAATCGTGTGGGCGAGAATCGCGGAATTCAAAATTTATTAATTATGTCAGGCAGGCGGGAATTTGAAACGCCACTTGTCTGTTACTTATAAAAGCGTGCTTTTGATAAAACGTTTTTGCACAACACTTTAAATATAAGATGACATAAATAATAACAGATGAGTAAAGTAATACTTATCTGATAGACGACTTGTCTGATACAATATATCACTAGTGAAAGCCAATATCTAGTGATCTTCCTTTGCTGTTTGTCAATCCAGCAAGATAATTAATCTTCAAATCTTCAAGAATTTAGAACAAATCTTCTGATTAAAACAACTTCAACTAACTGTCATTGAAGATTTCATCTTTAAAACAAGGGTACAGCTAGTCTTACACGTTCCCCCTGAATTCAAGAATTCATCAGTCAACTAGTCTGTTGAGAGTCAGTCTTCTTGAAGTGTAACACTTGTTGATGTCAGATTAGTAAGCTGTTGAACCCAGTCTTCTGATAGGTTCCCCCTCAGCTTATGAATCCAATTTTAACAAGCCCAATTCCGCTCTTAGAGTGGAAAATCTAGCTTCATTCAGTGGTTTGGTGAAAATGTCAGCAATCTGGTTGTCTGTATGAACATACTCAATAATAACATTTCCTTTTTCAACATGGTCTCTGATGAAGTGATGTTTGATCTCATTATGCTTAGTCCTGGAATGGCTAGTAGTATTCTGAGTAAGTGAGATTGCACTTGTATTATCACAGTAGATAGGGATTCCACTGATCTTAAGATTATAATCTTCTAGTTGGTGTTTCAACCAAAGTATTTGTGCACAACATGCTCCAGCAGCAATGTATTCAGCTTCAGCAGTAGATATGGACACTGAAGTCTGTTTCTTACTCATCCATGAGATCAGACGACTACCCAAAAATTGACAAGTACCTGTAGTACTCTTCCTATCAATTTTGCAAACAGCAAGGTCAGAATCTGAATATCCTGTAAGTTCAAATCCTGATTCCCTTGGGTACCACAATCCCAATTCTTGAGTGCCTTTGAGATACTTTAGTATTCTTTTAGCAGATAAGAGATGAGATTCCTTAGGATCTTATTGAAATCTCGCACAAACCCCAACAGAATACATAATATCAGGTCTGCTAGCTGTTAAGTATAACAGTGACCCAATTATGCCTCTGTATTTGGTGATGTCAACTGATTTTCCACCTTCATCCTTGTCCAGACGAAGTCCAGTAGACATAGGAACAGTAACAGATGAACTAGTTTCCATACCAAATTTCTTGAACAGATCTTTTGTGTACTTTGCTTGATTAATAAAGATGCCATCAGGCAGCTGTTTAACTTGTAATCCAAGAAAGTAATTTAATTCTCCCATCATGCTCATTTCAAACTTGTTTTGCATCAGCTTAGAGAATCTTTCACACATCTGTTTGTTAGTTAAACCAAAAATAATATCGTCCACATATATTTGTACCAATAATATATGTTTATCCCATTCAATAGTGAACAAGGTTTTATCTACTTTACCTTTACGAAATCCTTTAATTAAAAGAAAGTCAGATAAAGTGTCATACCATGCTCTTGGAGCCTGTTTCAGTCCATAGAGAGCTTTCCTCAGACGATACACTTTGTCTTCCTGTTGATATGCTTCAAAACCAGGGGGTTGTTCAACATACACTTCTTCTTGCAATTCTCCATTGAGAAAGGCAGACTTCACATCCATCTGATAGACAGTGAAGTTCTTGTGAGCAGCGTAGGCTAGGAACAGTCTGATTGCTTCAAGCCTTGCAACTGGTGCGAATGTCTCATCAAAATCAATGCCTTCTTCTTGGCAGTAACCTTTGGCAACTAGTCTTGCTTTGTTTCTGGTAACCATACCATCTTCATTCATCTTATTTCTGAAAACCCACTTAGTGCCAATTACTCTTTGATGAGTAGGTCTGGGAACTAAGTACCAGACTTCATTTCAAATTGATTCAACTCTTCTTGCATAGCTTCAATCCAGTGAGAATCACCAAGAGCTTCATCAATTAATTTAGGCTCAATTTGTGAAAGAAAACTTGCAAACATTGTTTCATTTGCAGTTGACCTTCTTGTTCTAACTCTATCCAAAGGATCACCAATCACTAACTCAGGTGGGTGATCTCTGAGCCATCTGAGATCAGGTTGCAAATCTGGATGTTGTCCTCTAGATTGATCTTGCAACACCACTGTTGGAGTCTCAGTAGTAGTCTGTTGAACAGTTGTAGTTTGTTGAACAGTCTCTGGTCTGTCAGCTGTTTGTAACTCCTCTGTTAGACAATCAGTAGACTGATTTTGAACAACACTTGAGTTGACAGCTTGAGTTAAATCAGGTAGTATGATGGGTACATATTCTTCTTTTCTTTCAACACTCAATTTCTGAAAGTCAGCAGATATCTCAGGGTTTGCACTTCGATTCTTTTCAGATGATTGACTTGGTTCATCAAATACTACATGAATAGATTCTTCTACAAGTAAAGTTCTTTTGTTAAACACTCTATAAGCTTTACTAACAGTAGAGTAACTTACAAAAACATCTTCATCAGCCTTCTCTGCAAATGCAGTAAGGTGATTTTTCCCATTGTTCAAAACATAACATTTACAACCAAAAATCCTAAGATAATGTAAATTAGGCTTTCTGTTGTTCCATAGCTCATAAGGTGTCTTGTTTTGACTTTTGTTGATCATACACCTATTCTGTGTATAACATGCTGTGTTTGTAGCTTCTGCCCAGAATCTTTGGGGCAGCTTTGCTTCAGCTATCATTGTCCTGGTAGCTTCTTTTAGAGTTCTGTTTCTCCTTTCAGCAACTCCATTTTGTTGAGGGGTTCTGGCAGCAGAGTACTCATGACTGATTCCTCTGGAATTACAATACTCTTCAACAGTAGAGTTTGTAAACTCAGTCCCTCTATCTGATCTGATCTTCAAAATTCTTTGACTCTTCTCATTCTGGATCAGTTCCATCAGATTTGTAAGATGTTCCTTGGTTTCACTTTTCTTCTTCATGAAAATTACCCAAGTAAATCTTGAAAAATCATCCACAACAGCTAGGCAGTATTTCTTCCCACCATTGCTGATTGGATCAATAGGGCCAAACAAATCCATATGCAATAGCTCCAAAATTCTGGTTGAAGATTGGTGCTTCTTGCTTTTGAAAGATGATTTCACTTGTTTACCCTTCTGACAGGCATCACAGAGCTTGTCTTTGCTCATAACTGTCTTTGGAATTCCTTCTACCAGATCACTCTTTATCAATCTGTTGATGGTCTTGAAATTCAAATGATTCATTCTTTTGTGCCAAAGCCAACTGATTTCACTTGGTGTAGAAGCCACTAAGCAAACATTAAAATTCTTGTCCACAGAATTCCAGTCGACTACATAGATGTTTCCCTGTCTTCTTCCAGATAAAATAACCTTTTTTGTTCCAATTTGTTCAACATAGCACTTATCTGATGAAAACACTACGGAAAATCCCTTGTCACAAAATTGACTTATGCTCAGCAGATTGTACTTCAGGCCATTTACATATGAGACGTCAGATATCTCTATGTTTCCTTTGATAAGCTTTCCAACAGCCATAATCTTGCCTTCTTTGTTGTCTCCAAAAGTGACTTTTGGACCATTTACAGCAACAGCCTCTGCCAGTTCATGTATGTCTCCACACATGTGCCTTGAACATCCACTGTCCAAGTACCATTTCTTCACTACTTTACTCCTACTCCTAATTCTAACCTACAAAACAAAATAAAAATGTTTTAGGTACCCTTTATTGAGAGGGTCCTGGTGGATTAGTGTCACCTTTGACAACCCAAGATGTTGAAGTCTTAGGCTTCTTAGGTTTTACAGTTTTAGCAGGAGCATGAGCAATTTCATTTTCATCATAATTAGCAGGCATGTTATGTTGATAATCATTATGATGATGATAAGGCTCAAAAGCAGGATAAGATGCATGATAAGCAGGGTAAGCATGCATTGGTTGGTGAGCAGGATATGCAGCAAAATGAGGTGGATAATGAGGTGCAGCATAATAGGGTGGATAAGCAGGTTGCACATAATTAGACTCATTTCCATACCAAGCATTATTGTTATAATTTCTTTGCTTCTTAGGTCTGCTCTTTACTTGCTCTTTAACAGACGACTTAGCTTTACTAGTCTGATTGGTTTTACTCTTATCAGCAGACTTTTTGGAACTACTCTGCTGTTTGGTTTTACCAGTCTGTTTTTCATTTTCAGGCTTTTTACCCTTCTTAGCCTTAGGAGTTTTTATCTCCTTTTTCTCAATCTCAGGTGAGACAGGTTTAGTAGTCTGAACATACAAGACAATATTGCTATTATCAGCAGATATAAATTTTTCAGCTTTGTTCAGTTCTAAACTTTCTTTTACTAAGGGAGTGCTCTTTTCAACAGGTTTCTCTATTTGCACAACAGACGACTTAGGAACAGACGACTTATTATATAAATTTATTGTAGCTTCGAGTTCCATGATTTTTCCCTTATACATTTCACATTCAGCTCTCAGAGATTCACATTCATGTGAAAGCTTTTTATACATGGCTGATTCTTCAGGTTTTTCAACCTTAAGTTTCAGTTTAGTATTTTGCTTTTTCAGTAGAATCATCTCGTCCTTATGTTGGGTATGCCCCGGTTGTCAAAACAACGAGAGTGCGGAATTTAAAATTTTCCGAGGCATCCCATCAGTCCCATAAATCGATCTCCATATTATTTATGTGAAATAGGTTGAATCAAACAGTAATAGAAAACAAAGGGGTGTTTTGCGTAATACCTCAAAACTTGTTTCGGCTTTTCTAGTTTGATTCACGAAGCAGTGATCCAATTGTCTCACCTCCAGAATGTATCCACACCAGATGGATTGTAGCAACGTTTCCAAATCACAGGCTACGAACTAGATCTTGGAAACTTGTCAGTGAAGGAAGAGTTGGAACTGGATCCAGCTCTTGAACCAGATCCAGATGAAGAAGAGAAGAAGATGAGGGCGGCGGCGGCACTGGCCTTTTGGCTAGGGCTGGTCGATTTTTCTCTTCAATTTTCAGCTATTGAAAATCTCTTGTGTTTTTTGATCACCTTTTTATTATTGCTTTTTTAGCTTATGGAAGAATTATGAAGAGAGATATTTATAAGAGAAGAGTCCTTATCTTAATAGATATCCTTTTCCATGTACATCAATATCTCTTTTCCTTATCTCATTAGGAAATAAGATATACAAGTATATCTTATAGATTTTCCTTATCTCATTAGGAAACTAGATATACATGAATCTCTTCCTTCTTTCTTGTCCCACAAGAAACAAATTCTTCCAACTTTCCTTAGCCTCAAAAATCGCCCCTATGCCTTATTCATGTAAATCCGAAAATTTCATGATAAATCCTTCTTCCATTTAATTAATTAACTACTTTAATTAATCTCATAATTAATTAGATAATCCAATTAATTAATTAGACACTCTAATAAATTAATTAGGTATTCTAATTAATAATTCTTCTTCTTGAATTAACACTTTAATTCATTAACTTTGATTTCTTTGAATTAACACTTTAATTCATCAACTTTGATTTAACTTCCTTAAATCAACTATTTCCTTTTTGACTGTCACTGTCCAACTGTATTGTGTGTGACCCTCTGGGTTCACCATCAATTGGCAGCAGGCCCACGACTTTCGTGATTTAATTAATGAACAATTAAATGCTCCGATCAATTAAACACTTTTAATTGACCACTCCAGAATTAATTTCCCTTATTAATTTAGGAGTACCCACACTTCATGGTCGATGTCTAGCCACAAGCCCATGAAGCCCAACTTCAGGTGAATTGATCTTGTGAACCTCACCTCTTATAATTGCCATGTACATACGGTCCTTCTTTCGACTTATTTCCCGATTGAGACCTAGGGTGTGTGAATTGATCGGCACCTCTAATTATCTCAATAACTATACTTTCTAATTCAGGATAATAATTCCAGTGTGACTGCTAAATTTGGAAACTCCTTTCCAAATCCGTCACCGACTGCGGCCGCAGGTTCCTCGGAACATATTATCTAAGAACGTATAGGAAATTCTCCCACCTTATCAGGATGAGTCGATAGATCCTTTCTTAGTACTAACCACTCGCGTACACGACTATACGCACCCAACTTAGGCACATTAAGGTCAGGCTACGTGACCAGCACCTAAATCTAAATACGTACACCCATGCACCGAATTCGCCCTAGAACCTCAAGTCTAAGGACTAAATCGTACACTATTATAAGCCTTGAGAAACATCCCATCACCGATATGCGTCATGCGCTTCCACAATGGGTTTCTCTGTTCGGGTCGTTCGATGCGTTCGATCCCCTATCGAACCACCTAGTCATATGCACTGACATCAAATGTCTTGTTCATGAAACTCTACAAATTCACTCCATGTGAATCATGCATACTCGTACAAGTCTTAGCGATTCCTTCGATACCCCGTCTCGTTCGGAATCTATGACTTGGAACGTGTTTTAAGATCACGACCTTAGAGACTGTTTCATGATTGCACTCAGTACTGAAGTGAATCGTCCCATAGTCGAATGTGACCTTAGGATTTCATCCAATCGCTTAGATAAGTTCGCGAGAGATGAAGTTGGCCATTGTTTAATTTACATACTATAAATAAACGGTCGTATATTTATTAATCCATAAGAAGATAGTCCTCTTACAAGCTAATTAACATTGGCTTGCTGGGCACTATCCTATCAATCTCCCACTTGCCCTAAAGCCAATCACAACATTTCTAAGACCCATCTTATCAAGATGTCCTTCGAACTCTTTTGCGATAATGACTTTACTAGTGGATCTGCTAAGTTGTCTATTGAGATAACGTAACACTTTTACGTATCTCAACTATCTATGATTTATCTAATCATATGTTTTTGTGTTCAGATCGTTGGTGTGATCTCGATTCCCTTTCATTTAGCAATTGCCCTATTTTATCAGTGAAGATAACGATAGGCTTTTGCTATGCTAGGTATTACATCTAACCATTAGATGAATTTACTTATCCAAACACTTCCTTCTGCTGCATCCTATGCTGCGATATATATTCTGTTTGAGTTGGCAGTGGTAGACTATTGGGGTTTATTCCAATTTACCTCTGCTCCATCGAGACAGAATAAATCATCCACATCAGACTTGAAAGCTCGAATCATTAAATCCTTCGAGTTTCAATCCTCCACTACTACCGCAGACCAGCATTATATCCTTTAATTATCTTCGAGGATTGCTTTACGGCAGTCCAGTGTCCCTTACTGGTGTTTGACTAACAGTAGCTCGTGAAAATCACAGCATGTGTTAAGTCAGGTCTAGTACAAGACTTTGCATGCTACATGCAAACCAAATGCCTAAGCATAAGACTTTTTGAGACATCCTCTTCTTTCCTTATCAAATGTAGGGCACATTGAATAAGAAAGAGAGATTTTGTATCTCCTTGGAACTAATCCTTTCTTGGATTCTTCCATATTGAATTCATTCAATAATTAGTCTATGTACTTAGATTTGGAGAATTGCAACATCTACTTCGTTCTATCTGTATAGATACGTATTGCCAATACGTGAGATGTAATTCCCAAATCTTATCATGGAGAATTTGCGTGAAAAACACGCTTTCGTCTGCGCTTGATATTCTGATATCGTCCTTGATAATCAGAACGTCGTCATGTTTTGTTACGAACTTCACTATGCTCCCACTGATTCTTTTGCACAATTGGAATCTATATGCCTTTTGACGAAGTCAACAGTCTTGATCATCTTATCAAGTCGCATATTCCAAGTTTGGGATTGTGTTAAAAGTCATAGATTGACCTATGGATTTGAATAAAGATCTTCTCATCAATTTCCAATTGTGAGAGGCAGAATTCGTATCCAATAGTCATATTTTAGTAGTCAAACCACTTTTCTATGGCTAATAATTTCGAAATGGATTTTGACGTTTGAAAAATGGAGCGAAGGTATCTTCATTAGTCTTCAAAAAGCTTTTGAAGAATAACCTTCCGCCATTAAGCGAGTCAAATAAGTTGAACCTTTCCATTTCGGATCTCATGGCCTCATGCCACATCCCTAAGTCTATGTCAAACATAGTTTCTTTGTAATCTTGGATCAATATCCAATTTGTCAATCTCGTAAAATGGAATTTTGAGTTCCTTACGAATTTGATTTGAATTATGAAGTGTTTGTGCGTAATTTGGTTCAGTAGGTTAAGGATTTGCTCCCACTGTTTGTGGGGATGGGTCCAGATCTTGGACTTCATCAAGTTCCATGACATTCCCTATTTCCTTTGACGAAGAATTCATCAACAGAGGAACGGGTACTTGTGAGAAACGATTTACCTATTGTTTCTCATTGTCGCAGAACAGATATCCAATGGATTTCGTTGGATATCCCACAAATTTGCGCGAATTGGATCTACCATCCAATTTGTCGTGCAAGGGTATTATGCCATATCGTATATGGTACGGTGGTGTAAGGACTTGCTTCGAAAGGTACCAACCTAAGTATCCTTTGAATAGTCAGGGGAGGCTATCCCCAAAAGTAAATAAGGAAGTTCAGCGAAGTCTTATCGTGAAATGAACTAAGTCTAACCAAGTTCAATTCCTACTTAATTCGCTCCGTGAGAATCCTATTCTCGTTTAGATAATCGTGGAACTTATAGCTTATGTTTCGGCCAGTTTGATTAGATCAAACGGTTTCAACATCATGCTCTTAATTACTTCATTTCCAAACTTCTTTGAACATTTCAACAGTTTTGGAACTGTATTTTCACAAAGTACTCATATGCTTTTGATGATCAAAAAAAAATCGTAAGTATACATGAAGTAACGTCCTTTTGAACTAACCTTTTTAGTTCTCCACGTTTGTCCCTATGGATTAAATCCATTCGGTTGATATGCTTAGAATGCCTAGCAAACTTTATTTTGGTCATTATTCCTTTGAGACAAGATTCGTAAGTTACGAGTTCATCTAAGTTCTGTGTTTCAAGAATCTCAAATGAAATCAATCTTTCGAATCCTTCTTTTGGAAATATGTCCAAAAATGTGCATTTCAAGTATGTGGGCGATTATCTTTGTTGTTTTACCTTTCTCGATTTAGCATACAATTTACTTGAAGTTTTAATTGTTTATTATTGATTCATTTCTATGCTTTAAAGACATTCCATTCATAATGGTAAAGCATCAATATTTTGTACAAAGTAAAAGCTTTAAATAAATAATATTCCATTCATAATGGTAAAGCAATGCTGTCTTGTACAAAAAAAATTCGAAAGAATACTCAAAAACAAAATAAAACCAAAATTCATGCTAAGACGAAAAACTAAGTAAAACACTTTGCTAAAAAGTAAAGTCTAGATTCTTCTCGACCCAACTCCTGAAGCATTTTTCCCTTATATATTGTTGCAACTCTTGCCTCCTCCTTCCAAGGAATGCCCTTCTTCCCAAGGGCAAGGGAATGCCGTCATCACCTGCAAACACTTTACAGATATGAGGGTCTATGAGATGTCATACATCAAAAAGAAATAACTAGGTCATACCGTTGTTAATTCTCTTCAGGAATTTCTTTCCAGCAAGCATCCTTAGTTGCTTATCTTTCTTACACAAGGGGCAACCCTTTCCTTCACTCAGACCCAATCCCTGTAGATGGGCTTTCTCATATTTGTCCAACAACTTGCGCAAATCGTTTGTCTTAATCCCATCACATGGAATTTCCAAATGATGCACAAAATGAGAAAATGAGTCAGACAAGCCAGTGAGAATAATTTCTATCTCATCATTCTGATCCAAATCAGCGCCTAGCTTTTTGATTCGTTTCATCATCTTGATTAGGTAAGAACAATATTCTCTAACATTGTCGAACCCAACCATGCTTGTCTCGTAGAGTGAATAACTCATGATTTGTCCCAAAGTTTGTTCGTACATGATTGTGGATTTTGAATGGCTATATATAAACAATTTAAAAGACAACAATAAGCAGACAGGTTTAATAAAATACTTATAATTAACGAAAATTGGACTTTTTATCGAAAAAGTTCTCCCACTATTTTTTATCGAAACAATAACCCCTTATTTGTTCGGGAAATCCTATTTCCTAGTAGGTCTTGATGTCCCGGCAGACATTAACTGCACCCACGACTCGTGGCCATACAATTAATTCCCTAGGTAGGTATACTTTTACCAATTGTGTCCCTACACAACCTTCAAGCTATTTTGCCTCGGTTTTCACATTTATCTAGCACTGCTACATCATAAATGTTACTATTCGTTAAGTCTAACCCATTAATCATGATGAGCAACGGGCCCGGTCATGAAATCCCCGTAACTGGTTATCGGTCGATATACATGTCCCGACCAGTCCCCACCCTTGTCAAGTTTTTAAGGAAAACAAGAATCAAGGAATTTTGCGTATTGTCCCTTTCTTCGCCTCGGGTGCCAGACTTTGGATCACCTTAATCGATAAGTAGACAACTCACGCTAGTTCCTATTAATGGAAGGCTTGGATTTATAAAAATCCCTTTTATAGTTAACCCAATATGACTTAATATTTATTCAAGAGGGGATTTTCGGTTTTGAAAGTTTGAAGAAACTCTCCTCGAGATCTCACCGCATTAATTATGCTTTATCATTTATTTACGATCTAATTACTAGCGCGCATCACATACAAGCCATAAATAAATCGACAAATAAAACAAAACATTCACACCTAGCATGCATGCTATCACAGTATGTTTTCGATCGGGAGCCTCCTATGTGGGCCAGCATCGAGCCATGATGTTGGCCCAATTGGTCAATCTAATTGGGTTCTTAATGGACCTAGGCTATTACAATAATAACCATGCATACATGGCCTTCATTCCTTCTTGGGCCTCCACCTTGCTTGTAATGGGCCTCCATCCTAAACTATTTAAAACAGTAAAGCCCTATTCTATTACAAAGGCTCAAAGTGGCCCAAAAACTTTAAGGCTCGCAGGCCCAATAAAAACAACACAATTAAAATTAAACCAATCACATCTACCCCTAGGGTCAAGGCTCGGCGCGATCGAAAACCACATAAACAGTTCACGTAGAGCAAGAAACAAGCAAACAACTTTCACATATTTCTTTTCTTCCTTATTTTAAAACTCCCTTTTAAAATAGTCCATGATCCTTACTTTAGTCTCTACTAATTATGATAAAATTAATTTTCGGATAAACAAAAACACCTTTTATGCACAAATACAGATTCTGTTTTTCAACTTTTGAAAATTACAGTTTGGTCCCTTAACTTTCGAAAATTATATTTTTGACCCCTCAAGTTTCGGGAATTAACAATTTAAAGCCAAAAATTTTGACAGCTGCAAATCAGTCCAGAAAACAGGAACTTACAGAATCTACCCAGAAATTTTCGTTAATTGCAAACAGACCCCTGAACTTTACGTAAATTACAAAACAGCCCAGTTTTACGGAAATTGCAAACAGACCCAGTTTTCAAAAATTCCAGAAAATTACAATTTCAGTCCAGAAACATGCAGAGAACGAAATTTTTAATTTTGGTCCAGTTTTTCGTAAATCGCTATTTGCAAAAACAGTCCACTAATTTTCGGAAATTCAAAATCGGCCCAAACTAATTCATGCAAATTTATCCGAGCATACATAATATCATAACAAGCAAGAATCATCACACAGAACATAATAATCACCAATATCATATATTAAATTATGTTCAGGCCTTTTTCACATAATAATAATGGAGTTGGCTCTGATACCACTGTTGGGTATGCCCCGGTTGTCAAAACAACGAGAGTGCGGAATTTAAAATTTTCCGAGGCATCCCATCAGTCCCATAAATCGATCTCCATATTATTTATGTGAAATAGGTTGAATCAAACAGTAATAGAAAACAAAGGGGTGTTTTGCGTAATACCTCAAAACTTGTTTCGGCTTTTCTAGTTTGATTCACGAAGCAGTGATCCAATTGTCTCACCTCCAGAATGTATCCACACCAGATGGATTCTAGCAACGTTTCCAAATCACAGGCTACGAACTAGATCTTGGAAACTTGTCAGTGAAGGAAGAGTTGGAACTGGATCCAGCTCTTGAACCAGATCCAGATGAAGAAGAGAAGAAGATGAGGGCGGCGGCGGCACTGGCCTTTTGGCTAGGGCTGGTCGATTTTTCTCTTCAATTTTCAGCTATTGAAAATCTCTTGTGTTTTTTGATCACCTTTTTATTATTGCTTTTTTAGCTTATGGAAGAATTATGAAGAGAGATATTTATAAGAGAAGAGTCCTTCTCTTAATAGATATCCTTTTCCATGTACATCAATATCTCTTTTCCTTATCTCATTAGGAAATAAGATATACAAGTATATCTTATAGATTTTCCTTATCTCATTAGGAAACTAGATATACATGAATCTCTTCCTTCTTTCTTGTCCCACAAGAAACAAATTCTTCCAACTTTCCTTAGCCTCAAAAATCGCCCCTATGCCTTATTCATGTAAATCCAAAAATTTCATGATAAATCCTTCTTCCATTTAATTAATTAACTACTTTAATTAATCTCATAATTAATTAGATAATCCAATTAATTAATTAGACACTCTAATAAATTAATTAGGTATTCTAATTAATAATTCTTCTTCTTGAATTAACACTTTAATTCATTAACTTTGATTTCTTTGAATTAACACTTTAATTCATCAACTTTGATTTAACTTCCTTAAATCAACTATTTCCTTTTTGACTGTCACTGTCCAACTGTATTGTGTGTGACCCTCTGGGTTCACCATCAATTGGCAGCAGGCCCACGACTTTCGTGATTTAATTAATGAACAATTAAATGCTCCGATCAATTAAACACTTTTAATTGACCACTCCAGAATTAATTTCCCTTATTAATTTAGGAGTACCCACACTTCATGGTCGATGTCTAGCCACAAGCCCATGAAGCCCAACTTCAGGTGAATTGATCTTGTGAACCTCACCTCTTATAATTGCCATGTACATACGGTCCTTCTTTCGACTTATTTCCCGATTGAGACCTAGGGTGTGTGAATTGATCGGCACCTCTAATTATCTCAATAACTATACTTTCTAATTCAGGATAATAATTCCAGTGTGACTGCTAAATTTGGAAACTCCTTTCCAAATCCGTCACCGACTGCGGCCGCAGGTTCCTCGGAACATATTATCTAAGAACGTATAGGAAATTCTCCCACCTTATCAGGATGAGTCGATAGATCCTTTCTTAGTACTAACCACTCGCGTACACGACTATACGCACCCAACTTAGGCACATTAAGGTCAGGCTACGTGACCAGCACCTAAATCTAAATACGTACACCCATGCACCGAATTCGCCCTAGTACCTCAAGTCTAAGGACTAAATCGTACACTATTATAAGCCTTGAGAAACATCCCATCACCGATATGCGTCATGCGCTTCCACAATGGGTTTCTCTGTTCGGGTCGTTCGATGCGTTCGATCCCCTATCGAACCACCTAGTCATATGCACTGACATCAAATGTCTTGTTCATGAAACTCTACAAATTCACTCCATGTGAATCATGCATACTCGTACAAGTCTTAGCGATTCCTTCGATACCCCGTCTCGTTCGGAATCTATGACTTGGAACGTGTTTTAAGATCACGACCTTAGAGACTGTTTCATGATTGCACTCAGTACTGAAGTGAATCGTCCCATAGTCGAATGTGACCTTAGGATTTCATCCAATCGCTTAGATAAGTTCGCGAGAGATGAAGTTGGCCATTGTTTAATTTACATACTATAAATAAACGGTCGTATATTTATTAATCCATAAGAAGATAGTCCTCTTACAAGCTAATTAACATTGGCTTGCTGGGCACTATCCTATCACCTTAAGCTTAGCAAGCTCATTTACAACATCTACTTTGTTGTTCATCATTTGCTCAAATGAGCTAAATAGTTCAAGCTCACTTTCAGAGAGTATTACCTCATTGTCAGAATCATCAGATTCCTTTGCCATGAGACACAGCAGTGCAGGTGTTTCGTCAAAAACAGAGTCATCACTTGAAGTGCTAGATTCTGTGTTTGATGAGTAGATGGCTGCCATCTTTTCAGCTTCAGCCAACAACACCTTGCTCTTTTGGTATCTCTTCTCTCTTCTCTCTCTTCTTTGTTTCTTTTCCTCCTCTGTGTATTTCTCTGCTTTAGGATATGGACAGTCCTTGATGAAGTGTCCCAATTTCCTGCAATTATAGCACATTAGCTTGGATTTATAATCATCCTTACTATCATGAGAAAATGAGGTAGGTTTAGAAGTAGAAGCATTGTTATATTTGTTCTTCATTTTTCTTTTATAGAACTTTTTGAACCCATTTAGTAACAACGCAACATCATCAGCCGTGTACTCCTTTTTACTTAGCACTGTGGCCTCATCAGATAAGTCCACTTCCATAGTTCTTCCAGCTGATCTTCTGTATTTTTCTGCAGCAACTAGTGCAGCAGTGGGACTAGAAGTTGAGGTCTCTTCTATACCCATCCTTGGCATTTTATACTCGTACGCCTTGAGTACAGAAAACAGCTCCGTCAGAGAGATCTTCCCCAGATCCCTAGATTATTCCATAGCTGTGATCTTCATGTTGAATTTGGGTGGTAGCGCCTTCAGGACTTTGAGAGTAATCTCTTTGTCTGTGAACGTCTTTCCCAGCTTCAACACGTTGTTTAGCACTTTGGTAAACCTTGAACTCATCTGTTCAATGGTTTCTCCAGGCTTCATTTTGAAGTTCTCAAACTTCTCCATGGCAACACTCAGATTGTGTTCCTTGATGGCTTCATTTCCTTCACTCATATCCCTGACTTTGTCCCACATCTCTTTTGATGTTTTACAGTGTTTGACATAGTCAAACCTCTCATTGTCCAGGGCTTCTTGATCATTGACTTTGATGGTTTTTGTGACTCTTATCGGACCTTTGGTTATGCATCTATACATATTATCATTATAAGCAGCAAGGAAAATTTCCATGCGTATTTTCCAGTCCTCAAAGCTCATACCGCCAATGTGGGGAACATGGCCGATACAGTCCATTTTTCAAAAATTTTATTTTTAAAAGAAATGCTCTTTTGAAAACTTTTGAAAAACACTTAAGGATCAAGCTCGTTGATCAGTCAGATGATTCAGATGAACCACCTGCTCTGATACCACTTGTTGGTCCCAAGTGGTCAAATGAGGTTTAGAGGGGGGGGGGGGGGGGGGTGAATAAACCTCTTTAAAATTTTTACTCTTTCTAAAATCTCTAACTTTTCAGTCAGCAGACTAAGCTGATCAAGAATTGTAAGCAGACTAAGCTGATCTCGCACTAAGCTTTGAACAGCGGAGTTGACCACTCTTCTGATTTTACTTAGCTGATTTTATCAAAATCAGAGTTTCAAAAATAACTAACTTGCAGCGGATTTATCAAGTGTTTTTCACAAGTAGTTTTCCTTAATCTTGAAATAGTTTTATCCCCAGTTTTAACAAACTCCTTTTTAAAACTTTTCAGACGATTAACCTTTAAGTGTTTTAAGTATGCTGTTTCAAATGTGCAGTAAATAATGCAAGTTAAAAACACAAAGGATTTTTATAGTGGTTATATGGATGTAAATCCTTTAGTCCACTCTTCCAAGTCACTTAGATCTTGGGTTATACTAAATCACACAGATTACAGTATACACTTCTTACGCCAGACAACAAATGAAATGGCCGTAAGTTCACAATAGGAAATCACAAAGAAACTCATATCCTCTGAAGTAATATCGCTCACAAAGATTGATATCTACTCCTCACAACACAACCTCACAAAATCACTCAGATTTTTAAGTATATTCTATTTTCTCTCTTTTCTGCTTCGTCAACAGATGACTCGGCTGATGAGTGTTCTGTTCTTTGAGTTTTGAGACTTAGAAAAGTTCTGCTTTGGATTTTTGCTCTCAAAGTGTGTTGTCTCTTTTCTTCAACTCCCGAACTGAACTATTTATACTTGGAGATTTGAATTTCTGCCCGTTGAGAGATCGACAGCTGTTCAAATCCTCGAGTACTGGTCCTTTCTGCAGAAACGGCTACCTGCGACTGAACACTGTACACTCTGCTGTACTTGCTGTCAGATCGCATTAAATGCACCAATCTGATACGAGGTTTCTCTTCAATCATTTGTCATTAATACCCTTACTCTTCAGCATTTATTACTCCAAGTGCATTTATTACCGTTGCACTGATCTTCTGATCTACTTCCACTTAGCTGATCGAAATTACTCGTCTGATGTATACTCGGCTGATCCCAAACTTGAACTAATCTGATTTGAGTCGGCTGATTTGTCCACCAGTCTGATTTCTTCTTCAGCAATAGATCAGTAGTCTTCTGGACCATATTTGACTAGTCTGAATAAGTCTTCCTTAGTCAGATATCTTCGAAGGTTTTTTTTTTACTAAGCTTCCATACTTAGCTGATTCTGATGTTTTGGAAATCATCAAAACCTCCCTTCACTTTATGCCTTCTATCTTCATCTTCATCCAACATACCTCAAGTCTAAGGACTAAATCGTACACTATTATAAGCCTTGAGAAAAATATCCCATCACCGATATGCGTCACGCGCTTCCACAATGGGTTTCTCTGTTCGGGTCGTTCGATGCGTTCGATCCCCTATCGAACCACCTAGTCATATGCACTGACATCAAATGTCTTGTTCATGAAACTCTACAAATTCACTCCATGTGAATCATGCATACTCGTACAAGTCTTAGCGATTCCTTCGATACCCTGTCTCGTTCGGAATCTATGACTTGGAACGTGTTTTAAGATCACGACCTTAGAGACTGTTTCATGATTGCACTCAATACTGAAGTGAATCGTCCCATAGTCGAATGTGACCTTAGGATTTCATCCAATCGCTTAGATAAGTTCGCGAGAGATGAAGTTGGCCATTGTTTAATTTACGTACTATAATCGTATATTTATTAATCCATAAGAAGATAGTCCTCTTACAAGCTAATTAACATTGGTTTGCTGGGCACTATCCTATCACGATTGATCTTTCCACTGCAGTCCCCACAGATTTTCTTTTTGAAGGATTTGTTTTAATGACAATGATGTACTATAACAATCCCAAGCCATGCAATGATCGTTAACGTTTTCTCCTATTCCTGATGCAGTAGGGAATTTTATCTTCTGGTGATAGGTCGATACAATTGCTCGGAACATATGTGATGCCCCGCTCCCCGAGTTGGGTCTTATGTGGCCCATCCCCGAGTTCGGGATCGCCCGGCGCGGGGTAATCCATCAGAGTTGCTGAATTTTTTTTTTTTTTAAAAAAACAAGACGACATAAATAAAGCATGCGATAAATCCAAATTATAATTCGAAAAGCCTACTAACTCCGTTATATACGGAGAAGGGCAAAAATACGGTCATACGGGTAACCCCGCAAGCCTACGGAAAACAGATACACAATATTCAAAATACATCATTCAACCTTATAACAAGGTGACAACAAGAGTAACAAAATAGCAAAAGCAAATAAGACAAAGGAAACAATCTCTCAACGCCCAACTGGATCCTGGAAACTGACTCAACGACTCAACCATCATAACCCGAGACTCCTGCATCTAAAAGATTGATAAAAGGAACGCGTAAGTTGATCGTCCAACTTAGTGAGGTTGTGGTGCATTGTGTGTGTGACACATGGATGCTACATAATATATATCGTGAGCATATAAACGAATTAAGCATATATCACATATATATAAAATCAAAGCATAGAGTTCAAATAACCAAAAGTTGCTGATGCCGACCTCCACTTACCCTCCATCCTTATTCTGATGTCCATCCAAACACACCGAGTAAGGAGCGACCTTACTATCTGAAGTGCATCGACATGTCTTTGCCAAAGTTCGTCCTTACTCCCCAAGTGTTCCTCCCCACTTGGATTGTAAGGCCAGGCCTATCGGTAACCGTGACAATCCTGCCGGCCCTTTGCCGGCCAGGTTGCCATCGGGTCCATATACCAAACAAATAGGGCCCACACAAAATCGGAAACAAACGGAAACATAACATATCAAACAAATATAACATTTTACCAACAATAACAATTCACCGAAATCAATTTAGATATATGGCCAGGTGAACATATTCGCAACTAAGTAGATCTAGATTCGGGTGTAACATATATTAGGGCAATCATGTTGATATGCTAAGTGATTCATACAAGTCAACCTATTTGCAATATATACAAGGAGAGTAACATAGCACATGTTCGGATTATTCATAGCTAATGTACATGCTTAGACTCGACCTACTAGCATATCAGACTGACACACAAATGAACACACAGCGCTCACCTGTGTTGCTTACGGTTCTTGAAAGTTTCTCGGTAGAACGGCGATCCCAGATCCTGTACATATTTACGTAGCGTTTAAGAATCTAATCACGAGAACTTACGATCGACTAAGGAACACTTTAGCACTTAGTGGTGTCATGGTCGAAACGAGACCATGATTCAACTTGGACTAATTAACCCGGTTTAGGGGTTCCTAGAGCTACGTGGTATGGAAAGCCACGAATAAGGATTTATAAGAACCCAAGAAAATTATTTAATAAAAGGCATTCATTTAATTTCAATAAATCAAAGTTTATATTAAAGTTATTTCTTTTTCTAATTTTGAAAACTTTATTTATTTACAGATTTTATTTTTGAATTAATTAAATTCAGAAAAATATTTAATCAAAAATATTTTATTTTATTTTCAAATTATTTATTTTACGAAAAATTATTATTAGAAATTATTTTATTCATTATCAAATTATTTATTTTTCAAAAAAATCATTATTAAAAATTATTTATTTATTTATTTTTCAAATTATGAATTAATTTTAATTAAGAATTAAAGTTCACTTGAAATTATTTTCTTTTTTAAAATTATTATTTTTCATGATCTTATACAAAAATAATTTATTATATTTAACCAGATATTTTATTTTTAAAAAAATTAATTAGATTTCGGAAAACCTTTTTATTTGATTTAACCCTATGTTCTTTCATAATTATCAAAGTAATATATTTATTTTCGAAAATATATTTATTATTTACATTAAATAAATATTTTATTTTCCGGAAAAATGGATTTATTATTTATAATTCAGAAACTAATTATTTATAATTTTTTTTTTCAAAATTATTTATTATTTTTCTTTTTCAAAATTTAATGTTAAATAATTATTAAAATTATTTTTTAATAAATACAAATTATATTTTCAGAATTCATTCATTAACTTCAAAATTATTTTAGGTTTATTTAATTTTATTTTCAAAATTTAATATTAAAAAGAGTTTTCAAACAATTTTATGATATGCAAATAATTCTTCTATTTTCAAAAGTATTTAATATTTTTCAGAATATATACTTAAAAATTATTTCTCCAATTTTCATATTTATTTTATTATGTACTATGTATTTTTTTTTTCAAAATTATTTATTACGTATTATTAATATATTTCAGAAATAATTTATTTAATTATTATTTTTTTTTTTTTTTTTTTCAGAGATGTGGACTGGCCCAATTTGGCCAGCCCACACACAGGCCCTAGTGGCAACAGGGCCTGTTGCTTGTGCCCAAAGTTGGGTCTGTTGCACAAGCAACAGACCCGGCAGCAACCTGGCCGCTGCACAGCGGCCGGAGTTTGCTGCCGGAGGTGGGGTGGCTCCGGCCACCTCACCAAAAATGCATAAATACCCCCTATTTTTTTCAGATTTACAGAAATAGCCCCAGATAAAAGATACAGATCTTTTTATAACCTAAAACATTCACAAATTTGAAATCTTTCATGAAAAATTTATAGATCTATAATGTAACATATTCTTTTGTAATTTTACACATGTAATTTTTGGAAATAACATACTTTTTTTTTTTTTTGTCAAAAATCCCAAAAATATTATTTCATGGAGAAACCCATAGATCTATTAAAAATCCAACAAAATCAACAATCAATAAGAAACATTCATGTATCAATATCCCAAATCAATGCATCTTAGACATTACAAACAAAATATAAACTTAAATAACTTGATCTAAGGTGTTTTAAACATACTAAAATATTTTTAGGAGCAAAAGGCTAGGATTTCTAAGGTTGGGTAAAAAAAAAATAAACCATCAAGAGAAAGCATAAGGAGGAGTTACCGAAACTTGAACTCCTCCAAACACGGTGGCAACGTGGCGGCGTACTGGTGGCGGTCCGGCAGTGGCTGGTGGTCCTCCGGTGGCTTCACGGTGGTGATGGTGGCCTCTACTCTCCCTTCTCTCCTCCACTTTCTAACTTTTTCACACTAACTTTCACCTCTTCTCACACACTCTTTATTTTTCTCTAATTCTAACTTAACTATGAACTCTAAGGTGTAAATGAGAGGAGAGAAATCTGAAAATGAAGAGAAAGGTGTTTAAGTACACCTTGGGAAGATGAGAGATATCATTACTCCCCAAGAAACAAGCCAATGCATGTCCATCTTGGATAGAGAAGTTTCTCTAACCAAGAGGCATGCTTGGCCACCCCCAGGGCTGGCTAGGAGAGCTATAAAGGCTCTCCTATCAGCTGCAATCAAGTATGGGTCGGATTTTGCACTTTGCCCCCCCGAAGTTTCGGTAAAATGCATTTTTGCCTCAAAAATTATTTATTTTGCACAATTAAGTCCAAATATATTTCAAAAGAGGTATATGATTATTTTAAAGTATTTTTGTCTTTCTAAATCATTTTAAAGTTAATAAGAACATAGGAGATAATTTAATTGTACATTTGAATACAAAGTAGCACTTAATTTTGAAAATAAGATATAACACATAAAAATTGGATTAAAAATTCAATAAAATACAATTGAAAATCCCCGAAATTTACGGGGCGTTACAATCCTCCCCCCTTAAAAGAATTTGGTCCCCAAACTCGATTGTGGGATTCAGAAGGTTCGGGTTAGAAAGCATCACTTGCTAATGACAACATTCTATTCGGGGCAAAAAGATGGACAATAAGTCCTTACTTAGAATCACGTCAAAACCTAGGGCCGGAGATGTGATTAGATCGGTAGAAATTACCATCTCCCGATCTTGACCATGAGTACTTTGAGAACCAAACTCGTTACAAACGAGGTTTCTAACGAAATATGAGCCTTCAACTCATAGGGTTAATTTCTACCATACTCTATTGGAACTATACTATAGTACTACGAATGAATGAGATGCTCCAATATCAAACTACACTCTACATGATGGATCAGAAACAAAAGTTTACCTTCCAACACGTCATTCATATTTGGCTCATAAAGCTCCTTTCCAGCCACAATAAGTTCAAGCTCCATTCGGTGTCTTTCCCGAATTATTCTGTGGCCAGTTATTCTGTTGAGGACCCTTCGGATTTCCTGAGTTCAACTGTCCTATCCTTGGTACCTTCCCTGTATTCTTCCCCAACTGCCAATTCTCCTGAGAAGGCCTCGACTTCTTCTCCAAAATCTGCATATCATTGAGCTCAATCAACCCGTTCTCAACTCGGGTGGCTCTCTCCACCGCTTCAATGTATGATACAATGTTGTGAGAGAGAAGGGCTCGCTGGAGCTCTGGCCTCAAGCATTTTATGAACATGCGAGTGCGACGGGGTTCATCTATCATCAAGTGGGGAGCATAACGAACTAGTCGGGAGAAAATAGCCTCAAATCGCGGCACCCTCATACTCCCTTGCTTTAGAGCATTGAATTGCTCCTCACGTTGTTCCCGAACAACAGGCGGAACATACTTGTCGTTAAACTCCTTCACAAAGTTCACCCAAGTCCTTTCGGTTTGTTCTCGCTCCCAAACCATCTCCCTCGTCTGCCACCAAGATCTAGCGGCATCCTCAAAGCGATAGGTGGCCAATGATATCTTCAAAGTGTCCGAGTAGTCCAGGGCTCGGAATATGTTTTCGATCTCAGCTAGCCAGGCTTCTGCCTTCCGATCATGTGGCTCTCCAAGAAAATTGGGTGGTTGGAACAGCATAAAACGTTCCAAAGTTTGGTCCAAGGCAGGCGGTGTCGTAGCTGGAGGCACGACTCGAGCAGTGCCTTGCAGAGCTTGGGTGAATTCAGCCAAAGCGGCAATGATGCGCTCAGCCGGATCAACGGGAGTTGTCACTGGTGGGACTACCGGTGCCCCCTCAGAAGGGTCAGAGGTAACCCGACGACTAGTACGACTATCGGCTCGATTGCCTGCCATCTGATCATGAGAATGGCTCAGTAGCTAATCAAGACTAAATCCCAGAACCCCACGAAGTAACTAAATTCAAACCAAACCAAACTATATACGTCGTATATTTAGGTAAACTGCTAAAACGTCAAATACTACCTTAATATGAAACACTATCAAACTCTGAAGACAAGAAAAATAATAAATTCACATAACATTTTATGCATGAAGACCCAAAAGACTTAGAACACGACTCAAGATACGACTTCCAAGGATCCGTGACTCGATTTGAAAACCAAAAGCTCTGATACCACCTGTGACGCCCCACTCCCCGAGTTGGGTCTTATGTGGCCCATCCCCGAGTCCGGGATCGCCCGGCGCGGGGTAATCCATCAGAGTTGCTGAATTTTTTTTTTTTTTTTTTAAAAACAAGACGACATAAATAAAGCATGCGATAAATCCAAATTATAATTCGAAAGGCCTACTAACTCCGTTATATACGGAGAAGGGCAAAAATACGGTCATACGGGTAACCCCGCAAGCCTACGGAAAACATATACACAATATTCAAAATACATCATTCAACCTTATAACAAGGTGACAACAAGAGTAACAAAATAGCAAAAGCAAATAAGACAAAGGAAACAATCTCTCAACGCCCAACTGGATCCTGGAAACTGACTCAACGACTCAACCATCATAACCCGAGACTCCAGCATCTAAAAGATTGATAAAAGGAACGCGTAAGTTGATCGTCCAACTTAGTGAGGTTGTGGTGCATCGTGTGTGTGACACATGGATGCTACATAATATATATCGTGAGCATATAAACGAATTAAGCATATATCACATATATAAAATCAAAGCATAGAGTTCAAATAACCAAGAGTTGCTGATGCCGACCTCCACTTACCCTCCATCCTTATTCTGATGTCCATCCAAACACACCGAGTAAGGAGCGACCTTACTATCTGAAGTGTATCGACATGTCTTTGCCAAAGTTCGTCCTTACTCCCCAAGTGTTCCTCCCCACTTGGATTGTAAGGCCAGGCCTACGGGTAACCGTGACAATCCTGCCGGCCCTTTGCCGGCCAGGTTGCCATCGGGTCCATATACCAAACAAATAGGGCCCACACAAAATCGGAAACAAACGGAAACATAACATATCAAACAAATATAACATTTTACCAACAATAACAATTCAACGAAATCAATTTAGATATATGGCCAGGTGAACATATTCGCAACTAAGTAGATCTAGATTCAGGTGTAACATATATTAGGGCAATCATGTTGATATGCTAAGTGATTCATACAAGTCAACCTATTTGCAATATATACAAGGAAAGTAACATAGCACATGTTCGGATTATTCATAGCTAATGTACATGCTTAGACTCGACCTACTAGCATATCAGACTGACACACAAATGAACACACAGCGCTCACCTGTGTTGCTTACGGTTCTTGAAAGTTTCTCGGTAGAACGGTGATCCCAGATCCTGTACATATTTACGTAGCGTTTAAGAATCTAATCACGAGAACTTACGATCGACTAAGGAACACTTTAGCACTTAGTGGTGTCATGGTCGAAACGAGACCGTGATTCAACTTGGACTAATTAACCCGGTTTAGGGGTTCCTAGAGCTACGTGGTATGGAAAGCCACGAATAAGGATTTATAAGAACCCAAGAAAATTATTTAATAAAAGGCATTCATTTAATTTCAATAAATCAAAGTTTATATTAAAGTTATTTCTTTTTCTAATTTTGAAAACTTTATTTATTTACAGATTTTATTTTTGAATTAATTAAATTCAGAAAAATATTTAATCAAAAATATTTTATTTTATTTTCAAATTATTTATTTTCCGAAAAATTATTATTAGAAATTATTTTATTTATTATCAAATTATTTATTTTTCGAAAAAATCATTATTAAAAATTATTTATTTATTTATTTTTCAAATTATGAATTAATTTTAATTAAGAATTAAAGTTCACTTGAAATTATTTTCTTTTTTAAAATTATTATTTTTCATGATCTTATACAAAAATAATTTATTATATTTAACCTGATATTTTATTTTTAAAAAAATTAATTAGATTTCGGAAAACCCTTTTATTTGATTTAACCCTATGTTCTTTCATAATTATCTAAGTAATATATTTATTTTCGAAAATATATTTATTATTTACATTAAATAAATATTTTATTTTCCGAAAAAATGGATTTATTATTTATATTTCAGAAACTAATTATTTATAAATTTTTTTTTCGAAATTATTTATTATTTTTCTTTTTCAAAATTTAATGTTAAATAATTATTAAAATTATTTTTTAATAAATACAAATTTTATTTTCAGAATTCATTCATTAACTTCAAAATTATTTTAGGTTTATTTAATTTTATTTTCAGAATTTAATATTAAAAAGAGTTTTCAAACAATTTTATGATATGCAAATAATTCTTCTATTTTCAAAAGTATTTAATATTTTTCAGAATATATACTTAAAAATTATTTCTCCAATTTTCAGATTTCTTGCTTTCTTCCGTTCTATGGCCATGAGCCCTGTGGTACCTACAATACTGATCGTAGTTTCTGGCTCCAGGTTTGGCCTGTGTAATTCTTTTCGCTGGTGGGATCCATTTATTTCTTTCCAGTATAACCAATATTTCTTCTCTCGGAGTATTTAATCTTGTATATTCCATATAACCGACGTGATTTCTAGTGTTCCGATCTGGAGATCTGGGTCTTGGGTAGACGTTAGGTATTTTCTCAAAGTTATTCCCCTCATAATCCAATCACTGGAAGACATTGCCCCTCCTTAAGGGACGATCATAGTCAGATAATCTCGGGATTGGGGCTTTGTCAGGTTTCTTCGATCCTGAGGTAGAAACCTTATGCTTGTTCTTGTCTTTGAATGAGTTCATCTACTCTTCGGTCATGTATTTGGATGCTAACGTCATTATCTCAGCAAAAGTCCTAGGTTGCTTTCGACTTAAAGCGTTACCAAATTGTCTATTTCTGGTAATGTCGAACAAGATTGATATGATATAATCTATGTTCGGAGAATCGATTTTTAAGAGCTCGCCATTGAACCTTGCTAACCATTTCCTCAGGGATTCTCCATCTTGTTGGGTTATGGTTCCCAAATAACTCATCGGGAGTTTTGTCTCTTCTGGCTTGCGAACTGTTGAGAGAGTTTATTGCACAGTTCTCTGAAGCTGAATATGGAGTTTGAAGGTTGTTTTCCGAACCAATCTAATGCCAAACCTTCGAAGGTTGTGACCATCAATTTTGCAGTATATTCGGCCGAATGTGCATAAGGATTCATTATATTGGTGAAACTGAGGGATGTCTTGCTGGCAATTGACCTGAGGCTTGTGATTCATTATATTCAGTATAATCGTCTGGATCACCTGTTCCATCATATCGGGGAAGTCTAGCCTGGCAATTGACCTGAGGCTTGTGCTTCGCTAATTTCTAGACAAAGGGGGAGCAAGCGGCAATACTATATTGTATTTCTCTGGATCGAGACCAGGGATGTCTTGCTGTTAATAATCTTTGTTCCAACCGTTCCTCTACCATCCTCCCAATATCTCTTTCAGATATCCTCCTCGTTGCTTGATGTCCCCGGATCGGAGGTGTCAAATCATCATCAATTGGGATAATTGTTTTCTCCTTAGATTGGGGTTGCTCAGGGCGAGCATCGGCTCTTGCCTGATCAACTTTCCGATCATTACGGTGGTTATTCCTAGCAGGCCTTCTATTGCCTGGGTGTGGATATATCTGCGATCGCTGATCCTCACCGGGGCTTTCTGCTTGATCAAAAATTTGATCTGCACTTCCTCGGGGTGTCCTGTTGATATAGGGCCCTCTTTGGGCTGGGATCGCAGCTGTCTGTGGGTCAGCAGGTCCCTAGATCGGTCCTTGTATAATTTGAGCACATAGGGGGCCTATGAGCTAGGCTAGCTGCTTCAGTTTTTCTTGTTCAGCGGAGAGGGGCTGAGGGATTGATCGTGCAGGTAAGTCTGCGGGCATGCTCCGATTAGAGATTTGTTGCCCCTGGGTGTTTCGTTGATCAGCAGGACTTACCGCGGCAGGGGCCTTGATATGATCCGATCCCCGAGTTCTAGTTTGGGGCTGCTGGTTATTGGCGCTGTTTCCATCAAGACCTCCCTGTGAGTCTCCGATCGTTCGTGGAGGTTGAGAAGCTACACTTTTCCCGGCGTTGCGAGGACCTTTCCTTGTATTGGCCATATTCCGTTCGAGCAATTAATCTTGGCCCCTCGGTGGGCGCCGATTGATTTTACCGAATTTGGACGTGCTGTAAAATCAATACGATGTTTCTTTAAACAAATAATTAGGTTTAGGGCCTGATTAATGTGCTCTGGATGACGCAATATTAGGCAAAGTAATCAATAGTTAATAGGGTCGATGTATGAGGTTTTATATAATATAGGAGAAAAGACAATGATCTTTATTGATAATGCAGGGAAATTCAAAGTCTCTATTACAATTATGTATCCACTATTTTATAACTTAATCTTCATCCTAGCCCTAATAGTATTCTAATAAGATTCGCATGGCAGATCGGAATGACCTAAATCTTCCGAGGAGGCTTGATAGTTAAATAGGTCGAATTGATCTGGATCAGTTCGACTTGACTTACTCGTGCTAATGTGTAAAATAGCCCCCATCACTTTCCATAGTCAGTTTCTGAAAATCAGTAGATATCTCTGTAGTTGAACTTTGATTCTTTTCAGAAGATTGATATGGTTCATCAAATACTACATGAATTGACTCTTCTACCAGTAAAGTCCTTTTGTTAAAAACTCTATAGGCTTTACTAACAGTAGAGTAACCTACAAAAATAGCTTCATCAGCATTTTCTGCAAATGCAGTAAGGTGATTTTTCCCATTATTCAAAACATAACATTTACAACCAAAAATCCTAAGATAGTGTATATTAGGCTTTCTGTTGTTCCAGACTTCATAAGATGTCTTGTTTTGACTCTTGTTGATCATACATCTGTTCTGGGTGTAGCAGGTTGTGTTTGTGGTTTCTGCCCAAAATCTTTGAGGCAGTTTTGCTTCAACTATCATAGTCCTGGTAACTTCTTTTAGAGTTATGTTTCTCCTTTCAGCAACTCCATTTTGTTGAGGTGTTCTGGCAGCAGAGTACTCATGGTTGATTCCTCTGGTGTTACAATACTCTTCAACAGTAGAGTTTGTAAATTCAGTCCCTCTATCTAATCTGATCTTTAAGATCTTCAAGCTTTTCTCATTCTGGATCAGTTTCAATCAGATTAGTAAGATGCTCCTTGGTTTCACTTTTCTTCTTCATGAAAATCAACCCAAGTGTATCTTGAAAAATCATCCACAACAGCTAGGCCGTACTTCTTTCCACCATTGCTGATTAGATCAATAGGGCGAAACAAATCCATATGAAGTAGCTCCAAAATGCTGATTGAAGATTGGTGCTTCTTGCTTTTGAAAGTGGACTTCACTTGTTTACCCTTCTGACAGGCGTCACAGAGCTTATCTTTGCTCGTGACTGTCTTTGGAATTCCTTCTACCAAATTGTTCTTTATTAATCTTTTTATGGTCTTGAAATTCAGATGATTCATTCTTTTGTGCCAAAGCCATCTGATTTCACTTGGTGTAGAAGCCACCAGACAAACATTAGAATTCCAGTCGACTACATAGATATTCCCTTGTCTTCTTCCAGATAGTATCACTTTCTTGGTTTCAACTTGCTCGACATAGCACTTATCTGATGAGAAGATAACCGAGAATCCCTTGTCACAAAATTGACTTATGCTCAACAGATTGTACTTGAGGCCTTTAACATAAGAAACATCAGATATTTCAATGTTGCCTTTGATTAGCTTTCCACACGCCACAATCTTGCCTTCTTTGTTGTCTCCAAATGTAACTTTTGGACCGTCTATGGCAACAGTATCAGTCAGTTCATGTATGTCTCCACACATGTGCCTTGAACATCCACTGTCCAAGTACCATTTCTTCTCTACTTAATTCCTACTCCTAAACCTAACCTACAAAACAAAATAAAATTGTTTTAGGTACCCTTTATTGAGATGGTCCTTGCGGATTAGTATCACCTTTGACAACCCAAGATTTTGAAGTCTTAGGCTTCTTAGGCTTTGGAGTATTTGCAGGAGCATGAGGTACTCTGTTATCATCATAATTTTCAGCAGGTATGTTATTGTTATAATCATTATGATGTATGACTCATAAGTAGGATAAGATGCATGATAAGCAGGGTAAGCATGCATTGGATGATGAGCAGGATATGCAGCATAGTAAGATGGAAATTGAGGTGCATGATATAATGGTGGATATGCAGGTTGCACATAATATGATGACTCATTTCCATACCAAGCATTTTCATATTTATAATTCTTATGCTTATTTTGTTTGCTCTTAGCTTGCTCATTAACAGACGACTTAGATTTACTAGTCTGATTAGTTTTACTTTTATCAGCAGACTTCTTAGGACTCTGTTTTTTAGTTTTACCAGTCTGTTTTTCAGTTTTAGGCTCTTTACCCTTTTTCGCCTTAGGAGTTTTATTCTCCTTTTTCTCTTTTTCTTGTGAAGCAGGTTTAGTAGTCTGAACATACAAGTTAACATTACTATTATCAGCAGATATAAACTTTTCAGTTCAGTTCAGTTCTAAACTTTCAGTCACTAAAGGTGTTCTCTATTCATTAGATGTGTTCATTGATGCAACAAACGACTTATCATGGTTAGATATTATCTTTTCTAATTCCATGATTTTTCCTTTGTAAACTTCACATTCAGCTTTCAGAGACTCATTCTCTTGCTCAAGCTTTTTATACTCAGCTGATTCTTGTGGTCTTTCAACCTTAAGTTTCAGTGAAGCATTTTGCTCTTTTAGCATAGTCATCTCTTCCTTAAGCTTTGCAAATTCATTAACAACATTTGTGTTATTTTTCATCATTTGCTCAAATGAACTAAATAGCTCATTTTCAGTAGGAGTTACCTCATCATCAGAAGATTCTGAATCTTTGGCCATTAGACAAAGTAGTGCAGGTTGCTCATCTTCAGTAGAGTTGTCATCAGACGTCTCTGAATCTGAATCAGACGAGTAGACAACAGCCATTTTTTCAGCTTCTGCCATTAGCACTTTACTTTTGTGGTATCTCTTCTCTTTTCGATAAAGGCTTTGCTCTTGGATACAAACAACGTACCCAGGAGTTGATTACTTATCTCGGACATAGCACAAGTCCCGACCACGAATTTGAATAGTAGATTTTCACTCATTTTTTTTTTTTTTTTGTAGACATGGAATGTCTTTGTAAAAAATTCGGGCTGCATATTGATTGATATTCAAATGACCCATCTTTTAATTGCTTGCGTTTAAAGATAAAAAATGAGGTCGTATTGATCAGGTTCATGAGAACTGAACCGTCACATAAATTTATGTGCGAGTATCGCAGCCGTTGAACGGTTCACCTTCTATCCGTTGGATCATGATCTTCTTAGATATAAATAACAAATTATCTCCGGTTAAGGAAATCAAATCCAACTAATAATCATGTCATTTCACGTAAGATATAAATAACCATCTTCCTGATTTGCGTACATACCGTTTGGAAAAGGCCTAGACATCCGTGTCTTTTACCATTCAGTATGGGAGGTATCAGAAACGATGGGTTCCTCGATATCAGCAGTTGGGATCAGCATGGAAAGCTGGTTAGTTCATTCGGGCTGTGTTTTCCGACCAAGGAGGATACTTTGTAACGATCTGGTGAAGTATATGCAGGTACTTCAGCAGGTGGAAACCAATCATCTGCCCCCGACCAGTGTAGGTGCCTCTTGTTTTCTGAAGATCAAAACTCTCTCTGTTCGGGGTACAACCAGGCTCAGAGAATATTTTTCGAACACATACCTAAATAGGCTGATACTATAATTAGTAGTATAGGTTTTTTTGGAGGATAAATATAATCCCAGACTATTTGTAATCATTGTAATATTTTCCTTGAATGAATAATTTTTTAACTATTTTCGTGTCTTAATTTTCGATCCTAAAACTCAGTCTTATAATATCTTCATATACTGAATATTGTATATAATGTCGACCAAAATGTTCATGCTTTTTCGACTGCTTCTCCGATATACATGTTGAATTTTCGTGCCAAAAACTTAGATGTCCGAAAATAGTCTAGGCCATTGATTAGATCTTTGATTGCAGCAGTTGGATCTCCCTTCAATAGTCTATAAAAAGGGTTGTAACCTTTCTTTATTTATTTGAGGTAAAAGAGAATGCAGTCAAAGGTGTACTTCTTTTCTTACCACCATGGTCATCCTCCTGACCATATTATCATCCTCAATGTACCTCTTTTTTATTCGGTATAGGTGGAATTGGAAATGAGGCTTTATTGGAATATGAGACAGTGATCGAGCAATCTCTCTAGAATGGTATTGATCGATTGCTGCTCATGCCATGTGAGTCAGTTCGGGGTTAGAGGAAAGCTGGATTCTTGTCTTATCGAAATCAACTTGTTTGCGATGGAGCGAGAACACCAAGCGGGAGATTATATCGACCTCGAGCAGATCTAGTGAAGTATAAGCATCAACTTTTTCAAGGTGGTTGATATTTCATGTTTCGCAATGGTGGTCATTCTCGTTCCTCGAAGCCTCGGAAATTACTCCTAGTTTGAGTTAAATATTGCTCAAATATTTAAAAGATCAGAACGACTATCTTCCTATAATGATAAACATACACTATCTTCTCTTGGTATTGCTGGAGATTCTGGCGTTTATCGAAGATACCATGGAATAATCAAGCAGCATAGAATAGTAATTTCATACTTGTAACTTAATATTTGTAATTTACCGTGAATAAATACAAGCTGTTGTATTATGACACATGCTGCAATAGTTTTCTTCATACGGATGTTTCTTCTTGCAAATATGAAATGATCAGATATTCTCAAGTTCGATTATCGACCTAGAACGTTGCGTTTTTCAATCAAGTTAGTATTGTAGTAAATATTGTTCCGATATTTATGACAAGTAGTTGCGACATTGTAACGTAAGTCCCGAGAAATTATTGCCACCGTTGATATGATTTTATTTCAACCACTAGATCTTTACCGTTCTATCTATAAAAAGGGGTTTTACTTTTCACTTTTCTCATGTAAAATTTTTCCAAAATGGATCTTCTGCTTTCTCAAAACGGTGGCCGTCCACCCAACTCTAAAATCTCGAAGATTTGTTTAAAGCTATGACTTGGTATGGGTGGAATTGGAAATTTAGAGCTGTTCGTATACGAAGAAATCTCTGATCAATCACGTGATTTGAAGTCGAGGAGTTCGTATTCGTCTGTTCTAACTGTGTCTTCCAGTCCCCACTTTGAAGTTGTTTTCCTCGGAGCTCTTGGTAAAACCATCAATCTTCGAAGAAATGAGACCAAAGTTAATAACCTTGGGGACGGGAGATACGGAAAAAATTGCCACAGGGTCTCAGGCTTGTCAGGCCTTGCTTCTGTGGGGTGGTCGAGCTTACTCGTCCTCAAGCATCGAACTAAAGAAGTCTGCAAATTTAGAGCTGTCGAAGTTGTTCATAGAATTCGGATCTTCCGATGCAAGTTATAGATTGAGTTGAACCCATTTTGTCGAGAACATTGTCGCAGTAAATTCATTGTAATTTCTGGTTTTTTCTGTATATCGATTAGTATAGGTCGATATGTCTTGTACCATTATCTTCTTGTAACTTTGGATTGAGATTGTAATGAAATTTTACTGTCTTGCTGTATTTATTTCTTACTATTTTATTTATGTAACCTCGAAGATAGTTATGTATGCCATCGATGAGTTTATACCGACCCAATCGGTATTACTAAAAAATTCAACTTTATTTAGGTTTTATACCAAACATTGGTTTTTAACCTTTGTAGATTGTTTTTAGGAGATCATTGAGTTTGTACCGACCATATCGGTTTTACTCCTGATTTAACTTTGACTTAGGTTTTGTACCAATTATCTGTTTTAACCTTTGTAGATTGTTTTATGGAGATCAATGAGTTTGTACCGACCATATCGATTTTACTCCTGATATAACTTTGACTTAGGTTTTGTACCAATTATTGGTTTTAACCTTTGTAGATTGTTTTTTGGAGATCAATGAGTTTGTACCCACCATATCGGTTTTACTCAGGATTTAACTTTGACTTTAAGTTTTGTACCAATTATTGGTTTTAACCTTTGTAGATTGTTCTTAGGAGATCAATGAGTTTGTACCGACCATATCGGTTTTACTCAAGATTTAACTTTGACTTAGGTTTTGTACCAATTATTGGTTTTAGCCTTTGTAGATTGTTTTTAGGAGATCAATGAGTTTGTACCGACCATATCGGTTTTACTCAGGATTTAACTTTGACTTAGGTTTTGTACCAATTATTGGTTTTAACCTTTGGAGATCGTTTAGCAAAAGCTTTTGATCGAACATTTCACATTTGTGCAGAAACTTAAGCAAAAGCTTTTTTTTCACGTTTAGTAAAATTCTGCAAAAAATAAAATACAATACATAGAACGAGCTAACCTAATCAAGAAGGTAATAAATGAACTAATTTCCTTATTATTTTTTTAAACTCTCAACGACCATAATATAGTCTAAGATTTACTGCATTCCACGTTCGAGGTAGTGGAGTTCCATCTAAACGAGCAATCTCATAGGATCCTTTCTTTCCTACCGCGATTACCACAAAAGGACCTTCCCAATTTTGCTACAATTTTCCCACATGTTTGGATACTTCGACCTTTTTGAGCACTAGATCGCCTTCTTTAAAAGATCTTACACTTACTTTTTGATTATAGGCTTTTTCCATGCTCGATTTTGCTTTCCGTAGTCAAAGATTTGCTCTGTCCCTCAAAGTTTCACTTAGGTCGACGTCATCTTTCCTTAGCTGGTCGTTACTTTCTTCGTTATATAATTCTGTTCTTGGGTTCGGGACGAGTATTTCGATCGGAATGACTGCCTCCGACCCATACACCAAGCTGAAAGGTGTTTCTCCTGTAGAAGTCTTGACGATAGTTCGATTTGCCCATATGACCCCGGGTAGCTCGTCCAACCACTTTCCTTTTGCATCGTTCAATCTTTTCTCCAAGGATTTAATAATTTCCCTGTTTGCCACCTCCGTCTGTCCATTGGCTCGACGATGACCTACGGAAGTAAAATTTTGTTGTATCCCGAACTTGGAGCACCATTCCAGGACTTGTTTTCCAGCAAATTGAGTTCCGTTATCGGAAATTAAGATTCTCGGAATTCCGAATCGACAAACTATATACCTCCACAGAAAGTTTATAATCTGGAACTGCGTGATTCTCGCGAGTGCCACACATTCGATCCATTTGCTGAAGTATTCGACAGCGACTAACACATAGCTCTTTTTTGACCTGGCTACCAAAAAGGGACCTACTATGTCGATTCCCCATTGATCGAAGGGCCAACATATCGGGATCGGATGCATTAACTCAGCAGGCTAATGAATTATGTTTGAATGTATTTGGCAATGATGACAATACTTCACATACTCGATAGCATCATAGTTCATAGTTGGCCAAAAGTACCCAGTCCTTAGACACTTCAAAGCAAGTGCTCGAGCCCCTCCATGATTTTCGGCCTCTCCTTCGTGTATTTCTTTGAGGATACTTTGAGTTTGATGTTCGGGGATACATTTAAATAGTATTCCCGAAATGGATCGTTTGTAAAGTTTTTCCTCTATTATGGCATATTTTGGAGCACGGTATTTAATCCGTCGAGCTTCATTTTGATCGCTTGGGAGAGATCCATCTTTCAAATATTTCAATAGGGGGCTCATCCAACTATCTTTAGCTAGATTGATGTCCATTACTTCGGCGGTAGGGATAGCATCCAAGTCAATCGATGGAGTTTTGGAGATCAGCCATGTGATCACTCTTTTAGTTTTACCATCTCTCGATCCAGTAAACCTAGATAACTGATCTGCCCATCGGTTTTCCGCCCTTGGGATATTCTGTATCTCGAACTTACTAAATTTTCCCGACAATTCTTTTACCTTGGCCAAGTATTTGATCATATTGTACTCCTTGGCCTCGTACGATCCATTGATTTGTCGTTGAACTAGTTCGGAGTCAGTTAAGACGTTCAATGCTTTAATGTTGGCTTTTGTTGCCATTTCCATTCCCGCAATTAAGGCCTCATATTCTACCTCATTATTCGTCACCATGAAATCCAATGTAATGGCGTAATTCAAGTCTTCCCCATCAGGTCCTTAAAAATTAATGTCTGCCCCTCCACCATCTTTGTTTGATGCACCACTGGTTCATTATCGACCATGACGTCGTTGTTGCTTGTGCTTGGTTTATCGACGATAATCTGTAGGATCTCTAGCGCTTTACCACTACACCAAAAGCAATTGCTGTTAATGAGGGCGCAACTATTAATCTTTAACCCAAGGTTGATTCCTGTAGGGCACCCCCTACAGTTCACAACGGCAGCGCAGAGCCCCACACTAAGCGGTGGACGGACATGAGGGGCTTCGCAAGAATTCACGTGGATCCTCGGGTCTCCTCCGTGAAACCTCGGCAAGTTGGGTTGCCAGACTCCGATGTAGCAATAGCGCCACAGCGAATCCGTAAGGGTGACTGCTGGAACCCCATAAATCCCAACAATCTCCCCCCCAGCGGCACCCGGGCGGATTTGAACCTGCAACCTCGCTCTGATACCAGTTGTAGGATCTCTAGCGCTTTACCACTACACCAAAAGCAATTGCTGTTAATGAGGGCGCAACTATTAATCTTTAACCCAAGGTTGATTCCTGTAGGGCACCCCCTACAGTTCACAACGGCAGCGCAGAGCCCCACACTAAGCGGTGGACGGACATGAGGGGCTTCGCAAGAATTCACGTGGATCCTCGGGTCTCCTCCGTGAAACCTCGGCAAGTTGGGTTGCCAGACTCCGATGTAGCAATAGCGCCACAGCGAATCCGTAAGGGTGACTGCTGGAACCCCATAAATCCCAACATAATCTCAGGTGAACTCGGGGTTTCTAGGAGAAAATCCGCAAGTACCTGAGCTTTTATAGCGGTCCGTGGTCGGTATTCGACCTAGTATTTCCCTAGTTCAATCGCCCATTTTATCACTCTACCTGAGGCCTCAGGTTTCGATAAAACTTGTCTCAACGGCTGATTGGTGAGAACGATAATTTAGTACGTTTGAAAGTAAGGCCTTAGTTTCCGTGCTGTTGTTACTAATGCTAGGGCAAATTTCTCTATCTCTAAGTAATTTTTTTCTGCTCCTTGCAACAGTTTACTTAAGTAATAAACAGGTTTGTACTCTGTCAGATCTATTTTTACCAACACTGAGCTTACTGCTACCTCTGAGATCGCGATATAAAGATAGAGAGGTTGTCCTTCGGTTGGTTTGGCGAGCAGTGGTGGAGAAGTAAGATATGCTTTTAACTGGTCGAAAGCTCGATCGCATTCACTGGTCCAGTCGAATGTCTTTGCTTTTCTCAGGGTCTGAAAGAACGGCAGGCTTTTATCTGCTGATCTGGATATGAATTTGTTTAGTGCTACTATTTTTTCAACCAAACTCCGTACCTGAGAGATCGTTCTGGGAGGCTTCATTTCAGTGATTGCTCGTATCTTTTCTGGATTAGCTTCGATGCCTCTTTGGTGGACTAAATACCCTAGGAATTTTCCCGATCTTACCCCAAAGGTGCATTTAGCTGGATTGAGTTTCATCCCATACTTTCTTAAAATTCTAAAGCAACGATCCAAATGATTGATGTGGTCGGTTTCGCTCATGCTTTTGACCAGCATATCATCTACGTAAACCTCCATAATTTCTCTGATTAATTCTTTGAACATCAGGTTTACTAGTCGTTGGTAAGTTGCCCCTGCACTTTTTAACCCGAAGGGCATTACGATGAAGCAGTAAACTCCCTGTTCGGTGATAAAGGCAGTTTTCTCTTGATCCCTCTCATCCATAAATATTTGGTAGAATCCTTGAAATGCATCCATCATACTAAAAATAACAAACCCAGCGGTTGAGTCAACCAACAAGTCGATCCTAGGAAGGGGATATGGATCTCGAGGACATAACTTGTTGAGGTCTGTAAAGTCATTACACATCCTCCACTTATTGTCTTTCTTATCTCCTTTTGCTACCAGGACCACATTACACAACCATTTTGTAAAATGCACCTCCCTTATTTGTTTAGACTTTAAAAGCCTTTCGACTTCAGCTTTTATTATTTTATCTTTAATTGGGCCGTGATTCCTTTTCTTTTGTCGCACTGGTTTAGCAGCTGGATCGATGTTTAAAGAGTGGGTGATTATTCTTGGATCGATTCCCACTATATCTTCCGCACTCCATGCGAACACATCCATATTTTTCCTCAAGAAGTTAATCAGCATAAGTTCTCCTTGAGTTGTGGGCTCGGTTCTGATCCTAGTGATCTTGCTGGGATCGTTCTCGATCAATTGTATCTCTTTGTATTCAGGGGCTCGTATAGTTAGATCGATCGGCTCTTTTCCCTTTTTATCGATCCTTTCGGTACTGGGGATCATTGGATCGATTGATCTTTCCACTGCAGTCCCCACAGATTTTCTTTTTGAAGGCATTAGTGGTTCGAGGTTTTGTTTTAATGACAATGATGTACTGTAACAATCCCAAGCCATGCAATGATCGTTAACGATTTCTCCTATTCCCGATGTAGTAGGGAATTTTATCTTCTGGTGATAGGTCGATACAATTGCTCGGAACAGATTTAGTGCCGGTCGACCTAGAATTGCATTATAGGCGAATGGCCTTTCGACGACTAGGAATTTTACCATTTTCACAACTTGCAAGGGGTTTTTACCTAGCGCTACACTTAGGTAGATTGTCCCTATGGGCACGATTTCCGAGCCACCAAATCCGACTAGGGGAGTTGCTACTCTTTGGAGAGCTAATTTTCCCAAATTAATTTGGTTCAAGACCTCCAAGGCTATTATATTGGCCGAACTGCCATTATCGATTAAGATCCTTTTTACAATGAAATTTGAGATCTTAAGAGATACTACCATAGGAAAATCAGGGTTATCTTCAGTGGTGTCCCACTTCATGTCTCTTGGGACTTCATTTTCATTGAAGTTGATTATATCTCCATAAGATCTTTTGTTATCGAGTGCCCAAACTTCATTTCGGATTGTTACCCTTTGTTCTATCGACCGAGTGGTTCTCCGTCTCGCATTCCCACTATCTCCTCCAGCTAGACCGCCAACGATCACATGTATTGTACCATTAAATTGATCGTTATCGATCTAATCCCGACCGGGTGGGTTACCTTCCCCAATCCTTCTTACTGGACTACGTGTCCTACGTCTCAATTGATCCGTTCTTTCCACGTATTCTCTCAGTTTTCCTTGTCGTATGAGTTTTTCGATCTCTTGCTTCAAATGATAACAGTCTTCCGTTCTATGGCCATGAGCCCTGTGGTACCTACAATACTGATCGTAGTTTCTGGCTCCAGGTTTGGCCTGTGTAATTCTTTTCGCTGGTGGGATCCATTTATTTCTTTCCAGTATAACCAATATTTCTTCTCTCGGAGTATTTAATCTTGTATATTCCATATAACCGACGTGATTTCTAGTGTTCCGATCTGGAGATCTGGGTCTTGGGTAGACATTAGGTATTTTCTCAAAGTTATTCCCCTCATAATCCAATCACTGGAAGACATTGCCCCTCCGTAAGGGACGATCATAGTCAGACAATCTCGGGATTGGGGCTTTGTCAGGTTTCTTCGATCCTGAGTTAGAAACCTTATGCTTGTTCTTGTCTTTGAATGAGTTCATCTCCTCTTCGGTCATGTATTTGGATGCTAATGTCATTATCTCAGGAAAAGTCCTAGGTTGCTTTCGACTTAAAGCGTTAACAAATTGTCTATTTTTGGTAAGGTCGAACAAGATTGATATGATATAATCTATGTTCGGAGAATCGATTTTTAAGAGCTCGACATTGAACCTTGCTAACCGTTTCCTCAGGGATTCTCCATCTTGTTGGGTTATGGTTCCCAAATAACTCATAGGGAGTTTTTGTCTCTTCTGGCTTGCGAACTGTTGAGAGAGTTTATTGCATAGTTCTCTGAAGCTGACTATGGAGTTTGAAGGTTGTTTTCCGAACCAAACTAATGCCAAACCTTCGAAGGTCGTGACCATCAATTTTGCAGTATATTCGGCCGAATGTGCATAAAGATTCATTATATTGGTGAAACTGAGGGATGTCTTGCTGGCAATTGACCTGAGGCTTGTGATTCATTATATTCAGTATAATCGTCTGGATCACCTGTTCCATCATATCGGGGAAGTCTGCCTGGCAATTGACCTGAGGCTTGTGCTTCCCTAATTTCCACACAAAAGGGGGAGCAAGCGGCAATACTGTCTTGTATTTCTTTGGATCGAGACCAGGGATGTCTTGCTGTTAATAATCTTTGTTCCAACCGTTCCTCTACCATCCTCTCAATATCTCTTTCAGAGATCCTCCTCGTTGCTTGATGTCCCCGGATCGGAGGTGTCAAATCATCATCAATTGGGATAATTGTTTTCTCCTTAGATTGGGGTTGCTCAAGGCGAGCATTGGCTCTTGCCTGATCAAATTTCCGATCATTACGGGGGTTATTCCTAGCAGACCTTCTATTGCCGGGGTGTGGAGATATCTGCGATCGCTGATCCTCACCGAGGCTTTCTGCTTGATCGAAAATTTGATCTGCACTTCCTCGGGGTGTCCTGTTAATATAGGGCCCTCTTTGGGCTAGGATCGCAGCTGTCTGTGGGTCAGCAGGTCCCTAGATCGGCCCTTGTATAATTTGAGCACATAGGGGGCCCATGAGCTGGGCTAGCTGCTTCAGTTTTTCTTGTTCGGCGGAGAGGGGCTGAGGGATTGATCATGCAGGTAAGTCTGCGGGCATGCTCCGATTAGAGATTTGTTGCCCCTGGGTGTTTCGTTGATCAGCAGGACTTACCGCGGCAGGAGCCTCGATCTGATCCGATCCCCGAGTTCTAGTTTGGGGCTGCTGGTTATTGGCGCTGTTTCCATCAAGACCTCCCTGTGAGTCTCCGATCGTTCGTGGAGGTTGAGAAGCTACACTTTTCCCGGCGTTGCGATGACCTTTCCTTGTAGTGGCCATATTCCGTTCGAGCAATTAATCTTGGCCCCTCGGTGGGTGCCAACTGATTTTACCGAATTTGGACGTGTAGTAAAATCAATACGATGTTTCTTCAAACAAATAATTAGGTTTAGGGCCTGATTAATGTGCTCTGGATGACGCAATATTAGGCAAAGTAATCAATAGTTAATAGGGTCGATGTATGAGGTTTTATATAATATAGGAGAAAAGACAATGATCTTTATTGATAATGCAGGGAAATTCAAAGTCTCTATTACAATTATGTATCCACTATTTATAACTTAATCTTCATCCTAGCCCTAATAGTATTCTAATAAGACTAGGAAACATGCATGGCCCATAAATCCTTCGGAGTCTTCCTCTTGGTCGATAAGATTCGCATGGCAGATCGGAATGACCTAAATCTTCCGAGGAGGCTTGATAGTTAAATAGGTCGAATTGATCTGGATCAGGTCGACTTGACTTACTCGTGCTAATGTGTAAAATAGCCCCCATCACTTTCCATAGTCAGTTTCTGAAAATCAGCAGATATCTCTGTAGTTGAACTTTGATTCTTTTCAGAAGATTGATATGGTTCATCAAATACTACATGAATTGACTCTTCTACCAGTAAAGTCCTTTTGTTAAAAACTCTATAGGCTTTACTAACAGTAGAGTAACCTACAAAAATAGCTTCATCAGCATTTTCTGCAAATGCAGTAAGGTGATTTTTCCCATTATTCAAAACATAACATTTACAACCAAAAATCCTAAGATAGTGTATATTAGGCTTTCTGTTGTTCCAGACTTCATAAGGTGTCTTGTTTTGACTCTTGTTGATCATACATCTGTTCTGGGTGTAGCAGGCTGTGTTTGTAGTTTCTGCCCAAAATCTTTGAGGCAGTTTTGCTTCAGCTATCATAGTCCTGGTAACTTCTTTTAAAGTTATGTTTCTCCTTTCAAATACTCCATTTTGTTGAGGTGTTCTGGCAGCAGAGTACTCATGGTTGATTCCTCTGGTGTTACAATACTCTTCAACAGTAGAGTTTGTAAATTGAGTCCCTCTATCTAATCTGATCTTTAAGATCTTCAAGCTTTTCTCATTCTGGATCAGTTTCAATCAGATTTGTAAGATGCTCCTTGGTTTCACTTTTCTTCTTCGTGAAAATCACCCAAGTGTATCTTGAAAAATCATCCACAACAGCTAGGCAGTACTTATTTCTACCATTGCTGATTGGATCAATAGAGCGAAACAAATCCATATGAAGTGGCTCCAAAATTCTGATTGAAGATTGGTGCTTCTTGCTTTTGAAAGTGGACTTCACTTGTTTACCCTTCTGACAGGCGTCACAGAGCTTATCTTTGCTCATGACTGTCTTTGGAATTCCTTCTACCAAATTGTTCTTTATTAATCTTTTTATGGTCTTGAAATTCAGATGATTCATTCTTTTGTGCCAAAGCCATATGATTTCACTTGGTGTAGAAGCCACCAAACAAACATTAGAATTCCTGTCCACAGAATTCCAGTCGACTACATAGATATTCCCTTGTCTTCTTCCAGATAGTATCACTTTCTTGGTTTCAACTTGCTCGACATAGCACTTATCTGATGAGAAGATAACCGAGAATCCCTTGTCACAAAATTGACTTATGCTCAACAGATTTTACGTGAGGCCTTTGACATTAGAAACATCAGATATTTCAATGTTGCCTTTGATTAGCTTTCCACACGCCACAATCTTGCCTTCTTTGTTGTCTCCAAATGTAACTTTTGGACCGTCTATGGAAACAGCATCAGTCAGTTCATGTATGTCTCCACACATGTGCCTTGAACATCCACTGTCCAAGTACCATTTCTTCTCTACTTAACTCCTACTCCTAACCCTAACCTACAAAACAAAATAAAATTGTTTTAGGTACCCTTTATTGAGATGGTCCTTGCGGATTAGTATCACCTTTGACAACCCAAGATTTTGAAGTCTTAGGCTTCTTAGGCTTTGGAGTATTTGCAGGAGCATGAGGTACTCTGTTATCATCATAATTTTCAGCAGGTATGTTATTGTTATAATCATTATGATGTATGACTCATAAGTAGGATAAGATGCATGATAAGTAGGGTAAGCATGCATTGGATGATGAGCAGGATATGCAGCATAGTAAGATGGAAATTGAGGTGCATGATATAATGGTGGATATGTAGGTTACACATAATATGATGACTCATTTCCATACCAAGCATTTTCATATTTATAATTCTTATGCTTATTTTGTTTGCTCTTAGCTTGCTCATTAACAGACGACTTAGATTTACTAGTCTGATTGGTTTTACTTTTATCAGCAGACTTCTTAGGACTCTGTTTTTTAGTTTTACCAGTCTGTTTTTCAGTTTTAGGCTCTTTACCCTTTTTCGCCTTAGGAGTTTTATTCTCCTTTTTCTCTTTTTCTTGTGAAGCAGGTTTAGTAGTCTGAACATACAAGTTAACATTACTATTATCAGCAGATATAAACTTTTCAGTTCTGTTCAGTTCTAAACTTTCAGTCACTAAAGGTATTCTATGTTCATTAGATGTGTTCATTGATGCAACAGACGACTTATCATGATTAGATATTATCTTTTCTAATTCCATGATTTTTCCTTTGTAAACTTCACATTCAGCTTTCAGAGACTCATTCTCTTGCTCAAGCTTTTTATACTCAGCTGATTCTTGTGGTCTTTCAACCTTAAGTTTCAGTGAAGCATTTTGCTCTTTTAGCATAGTCATCTCTTCCTTAAGCTTTGCAAATTCATTAACAACATTTGTGTTATTTTTCATCATTTGCTCAAATGAACTAAATAGCTCATTTTCAGTAGGAGTTACCTCATCATCAGAAGATTCTGAATCTTTGGCCATTAGACAAAGTAGTGCAGGTTGCTCATCTTCAGTAGAGTTGTCATCAGACGTCTCTGAATCTGAATCAGACGAGTAGACAACAACCATTTTTTCAGCTTCTGCCATTAGCACTTTACTTTTGTTGTATCTCTTCTCCTTTCTGATTTTGTTTTCCTCCTCAGTATACTTCTCAGCTTTAGGATATGGGCATTCCTTGATGAAATGTCCCAATTTCCTGCAGTTATAGCACATTACTTTGGATTTATAGCTATCATTACTATCATGAGAATGTGAGGTAGGGTTAGAAGTAGAAGCATTGTTGTATTTGTTCTTCATTTTTCTCTTATAGAACTTCTTGAATCCATTTAACAACAGTGCGACGTCACCAGCAGTGTACTCCTTTTTATTGAGCAGCATGGTCTCATCAGATGAGTCCATTTCTTTACTTTTGTTTGCTAATCTTCTTGAATTTTCAGCAACAACCAGGGCAGCTGTGGGACTAGAAGTTGATGTCTCTTCTATACCCATTCTTGGCAGTTTATACTCGTACGCCTTGAGTACAGAAAACATCTCGGTGAGAGAGATCTTCCCCAGATCCCTTGATTCATCCATGGCTGTAATCTTCATGTTGAATTTGGGAGGTAGCGCCTTCAAAACTTTGACAGTGACTCTTTATCCGAGAAGGTCTTTCCCAACTTCTATACTTCATTTAGAGTCCTTGTAAACCTTGTATCCATCTGATCAATGGTTTCTCCAGACTTCATCTTGAAGTTCTCCAACTTTTCAAGAGCTATGCTCAAGTTGTGTTCTTTGATGGCATCATTTCCTTCGCTCATGTCACGAACCTTGTCCCACATTTCTTTTGCAGTTTTGCAATGCTTGACCTTATCAAATCGGTTATTGTCTAGGACTCTAGTCATGATGAAACGGCCAACTTTATCTAGATTGAACAGCTTAACTTCCTCAGCTGTGATCTCATCAAGCTCTTTATTCACCACCATTTCTTCGTCATTTACTTTGATGGTCGTGGTGATTTTGAAAGGACCTTTGGTTATGCACGTGTACATATTATCGTTGTAAACAGCAAGGAATATTTCCATGCGGATCTTCCATTCTCAAAGCTCATACCGCCGATGTGGGGAACATGGCTGATACAATCCATTTTTCAAAAAGTTTTTATTTTTCAAATATGATCTTTTGAAAACTTTTGTAAACCTTTGAAAAACACACTAGGATCAAGCTTGTTGATCAGGCAAATGATTCAAATGAACCACCTGCTCTGATACCACTTGTTGGTCCCAAGTGGTCAGATGAGGTCTAGAGGGGGGGGGGGGGGGGGTGAATAGACCTCTAAAAATTTTTAATACTAAAATTCTCTAACTTTTTCTGTGAACAGACTAAGCTGATCAAGATTCGTAAGTAGACTAAGCTGATCGCGCACAAAGCTTAGAACAGCAGAGTTGGCCACTCTTCTGATTTTACTTAGCTGATTTTGAGAAAATCAGAGTTTTAAATAGCTTACTTGCAGCGGATTTATCAAGTATTTTTCACAAGTAGGTTTCTTTAACTTAAAAGATTTTATCTCCAGTTTTTGCAAACTCCTTTTTAAAATCTTTTAGCAGTTAAATAAAGTGTTTGAAAGCTTTTGAAAAATATGCAAGTAAAAATGCAAACTTAAACACAATCAATTTTTATAGTGGTTATATGGATGTAAATCAATTAGTCCACTCTTCCAAGTCACTTAGATCTTGGGTTATACTATAAACACACAGTTTACAATATACAAAGCTTGCGCCAAACAAAAAATGAAATGGCCACAAGTGCGCAATAGGAAATCACAAAGAAAACCTATCCTCTGAAGTAATATCACTCACTAAGATGGATATCTACTTCTCACAACTTTCTCTTGTACATAAATCACACAGATTTATATTTGGCTTTGTTTTCTCAACTTGGCTGTTGTCAACAAATGACTAAGCTGATGGTGATCTGTATTTGAGATTGAGACTTAGAAGATTTTGCTTGCTTTGAATTTTCTCTTAGAAGTTGTGTCTACTTCAAACTCTTCAATTCAGATCTATTTATACTTGAGATTTGAAAATTTGCCCGTTGAGAGGTCGACAGTGTTCAAATTTTCGAGTACTGGTCCCTGTTTTCATAACGGCTTCTGCAACTGTGCACTGTACAGTTCTGCTGTACTTTCTGTCACTTCGCATTAAATGCACTCTGCTGATCCGAGGTTTCTCTTCAATCATTTGTCTTTAATACCCTTCCCTTACAACATTTATTACTTCAGGTGCATTTATTACCGTTGCAATAACTTCTGATCACCTCCACTCTGCTGATCGAATCCACTCGTATGATGAACACCTGCTGATCCAAATCGAACTCATCTGATTTGAGTTTGCTCAAAATCAACCAGTCTGATTCCGAATGCAGCAACAGATCAATAGTCTTTTGGACCATAAATTTGACCCTTCTGATTTATCTTCTTCCTTGGTCAAATAATTAAAGGTTTGAACTAAGCTTCCAATACTTAGCTGATGACTTTTGGAAATCATCAAAACCTCCCTTCACTTCTAAGTCTTCATCTTCATCCAACAACTATTGAATGGGATAATCATATATTGTTAGTTCAAATATATGTGGACGATAATATTTTTGGTTCAACTAACGAACAGATGTGTGAGAAGTTCTCTAAGCTGATGCAGAACAAGTTTGAAATCAGCATGATGGGAGAACTTAATTACTTTCTTGGATTACAAGTCAAACAGCTACCTGATGGTATTTTTATTAATCAAGCAAAGTACACAAAAGACCTGTTCAAGAAATTTGGTATGGAAACTAGCTCATCTGTTAGTATTCCAATGTCTACTGGACTTCGGTTGGATAAAGATGAAGATGGCAAATCAGTTGACATCACCAAATATAGAGGTATAATAGGGTCACTACTAAATCTAACAGCTAGCAGACCAGACATTATGTACTATGTTGGGGTTTGTGCGAGATTTCAATCAAATCCTGATGAGGGATATTTCGCATGTTATATTCTAGGAAATACCCCGCTCGAGATCGACCTGGATTCCGACCAGGAAGGCTATTTTCCAACCTGCAGAACTCAGTTCCCGATCAAGCCAGATTGATAGCACTAGATCCTATTTTCCAATCTACTTCTCTCCTCGGAATCACTGTGGGCCCGACCCACAGGTCTAGACAGCTGGCCGAGACATATTCCCCTGCGGAGGGTCTAGCTAGCTCATCACTGTTCCTATAAATACCCAGCGCATTTATGACATCAAGAACGACACGATTCCCTAGGAACACCCCAGCTCGGACGCAGAGATCGTAATAGGATAGGCTTGTTTTTCTTTTGTATTGGTCTAACTAGTTGTACGGCATCCTGTAACGCTTGAATAGACCTACTTTGTAACTTGTAATTGGATCGGAATATCAGTACACATCATTTATACACTCGATCTTAATCATTGTTTTTGTTCGACTTTCCTAATTAACCTCATAAGAAAAAGAGCATAATCAATTGGCGCACACCGTGGGGCCTATTCGAGTGTTAGATCGAAAAAATGCCTACTACTAGGAGATTCACGTACAATCGCGGCGAGCCTTCACATGCCGTTGGAGCTCAACACTCAGTAAACAATGAACCAAGCAATCAATCCCGAGCGGCTCACCAGTCGGAACTGCCGCCGGTCGACCCGCCAAATGACTTGCTTATACATGTGTAGAGAATTCTTGAACACGGAGCGAGCAGACCGTGAAACCTTACCTGGCCAACAGCCCCCGGTTGACCAACCTACTGCTCGAGCCCCCGTTTCTAACCAGCAAAAGGAAAGGAGCATTCGCCGATCTACGATGGGTGCTCCGTCAGATAACCTCCCTCGAGCAGCCCGAGCTGGAACTGTTGTCTGCTCAGGGCAGCCCTCTAGAACTGTTCGAGATCTGGAAGATTCTGTAGTCGGGGAGAGTCAGCCGAAGCAGTGGACAAGCTTAAAAAGCCGGTTTACTGTAAAGTGACCGAAGCTGACTTAAAGAAGATCGTGCAGGAGAGGGTTATTAAGGAGTTGAAGTAGGAGAAATTGATTAAGGAAACCCGACCTGTGGATGTAAGGGCTCGACGAGCTGAAGCTAAGGAGGATGGAGTTGTGGTTCTCGAGGATAGTCGAGATAAGGATTTAAGTACGAATATAATGAAATGTTCACCTTTTTGTCAGGAAATTAGGGAGGCTCGAGGTACTGAAACTGTCCCGACAAGGTTACCGAGGTATAATGGAACTACTGACCCGGGAGAGACTCCTTTCTCCATGGTTTACGGCTCGGAGGCCGTTATCCCGATCGAGACCTTGGTGCCATCACCAAGAGTTATGTCTTACGATCCCGACCTAAATCAGTCACTGAGGGAAATTGATGTCGACCATACGGATGGTAAGCGGGATCGAGCTAGCTTGAAAATCCAAGCGGCTAAGTCTAGCATGGAAAAGGCTTATGATAAGAAGGTCAGAATAAGGACTTTTAAGGTAGGGGACTTGGTCCTCAAAAAAGTGGAGGTATCAAAGCATGTTGGAAAACTTCAACCGAACTGGGATGGCCCTTACGTCGTGCAGGAGGTTGGAAAGAAGGGGTCCTATAAAATTGCTCACCTTAATGGTGAAACTTTGCCGAGAAGCTGGAATGCGGTCAACTTAAGGAAGTACTATGGAAAATAGTTGTACTATTTTCTTCTATTTCTTGTAATTTCTGTTTATGCAATCCTATTTTATTCCAAGTGTAAGCACAATTAAATGAAGTTTTCTTTCCTTTTCCAACTGTGTTCCAAGTACCCTGCTGAAGAAAGAGCAAAATGTCTCGACTGAGGGTGAAAGCTGTTGCTATGTCCCTCAGCTCGGAAAAAGACCAGCTCGTAAAAAAAAAAAAAAAAAATATGCAAAAGAAAGCAAAATGTCTCGACTGAGGGTGAAAGTTGTTGCTATGCCCCTCAGCTCGGTAAAAGGCTTGCAAAAGGAGGCAAAATGTCTCGACTGAGGGTGAAAGTTGTTGCTATGCCCCTCAGCTCGGTAAAAGACTTGCAAAAGAAAGCAAAATGTCTCGACTGAGGGTGAAAGTTGTTGCTATGCCCCTCAGCTCGGTAAAAAACTTGCAAAAGGAGGCAAAATGTCTCGACTGAGGGTGAAAGTTGTTGCTATGCCCCTCATCTCGGTAAAAGACTTGCAAAAGGAGGCAAAATGTCTCGACTTAGGGTGAAAGTTGTTGCTATGCCCCTCAGCTCGGTAACAGACTTGCTCAAAAATAATGCAGAATGTCTCGACTGAGGGTGAAAGCTGTTGCTATGCCCCTCAGCTCGGTAGAAGACTTGCATAAAAAGCAAAATATCTCGACTTAGGGTGAAAGTTGTTGCTATGCCCCTCAGCTCGGTAGAAGACTTGCATAAAAAGCAAAATGTCTCGAATGAGGGTGAAAGTTGTTGCTATGCCCCTCAGTTCGGAAAAGACTTGCATAAAAAGCAGAATGTCTCGACTGAGAGTGAAAGTTGTTGCTATGCCCCTTAGTTCGAAAACGACTTGCATAAAAAGTAAAATGTCTCGACTGAGGGTGAAAGTTGTTGCTATGCCCCTCAGTTCGGAAAAGACTTGCATAAAGAGCAAAATGTCTCGACTGAGGGTGAAAGTTGTTGCTATGCCCCTCAGTTCGGAAAAGACTTGAATAAAAAGCAAAATGTCTCCACTGAGGGTGAAAGCTGTTGCTATGCCCCTCAGATCGGAAAAGGCTTACATAAAAGCAGAATATCTCGACTGAGGGTGAAAGTTGTTGCTACGCCCCTCAGCTCGGAAAAAGACTAGCAAGAAAAAGCAGAATGTCTCGACTGAGGGTGAAAGTTGTTGCTATGCCCCTCAGCTCGGTAAAGACTTGCATAAAAAGAACATGACTATTTAGCTTGGAAAAAAAGGACTTGAATGATAAAGATTGTCGAATGATTTATTATTTCCAAAATCAAGTGCTGCTCGAAATAAAATTCTGAGGTAGCCCTGCTCGAGATATGGACGTTTTGAAGCATTCATGTTCCTTGAAATTCCTTCCCAAGTTGATTTATTATTTTCAAGATTATGTTCTGAACGAAGTAAATTTCTCAGACCTAAGCTATTGTTCATGTGAATGTCTCACTTATCGAGAAGGGTTTCTCCGAGGTGATTTATCCGATCGATAATTCTCCAGTTGCGGTTTGATTTTAGGTTCGAATTTTAGAAAATTTTCCAGACTATGATAACGTTTATCGAGCGAGAAATTATGAGCAAGAACAATTACAAGACAATTGGACGAGAGATAAATTGCAAAAATGTTCAAAGTAAAACATAAGGAAATATTTTATTTATAAAATTCCGAACAAGATACAAAGGCCCAATCAGATACAAGGAACAACAATTTTCATTGATATTTCTCGAACGGATTACAAAATCCTTGAGTACATTTACAAGTAAAATCCTATTACAACTACTATGCCCTATTCTACGGTCTTCGAACATCCTTTAGTGTCGTCGACGGCGAGCAGAGGCGAGCATCCGATGAGTGCACCACAGTTTGTGTGACAGATCGGTTGCCCAGTAGACTTGTAAAAAGTGATCGAGCCGGCTATGTTTATCGTCTAATGATATCTGGTTTTGAAGTTAGACAATATGAATCGCAGACCACCTTTTCTGCTTATCTCCATACAGTCCCCAGCCTTCTTGCCACCAGCTGATCCCGATCACTTCCCCGAGGTAGCAGGTAAAGCTGAGATTCCTCATTTTAAGATCCGAAATTTCAACCTAAAGTGGCCAGTCGTCATTTTATGATCCGAAAGCTCGACCTAAAGTTACCATTCTTCAAGAAAATCTTAAAGAAGTTGGTGCTCGAGGTCGATCTTCCTTTTAATCGACTGACCAGCTTTCCGTCCTCGGGAAGTCCCTTCGAAATCCGCAATGCTAACCCTGCCCAAAATACCCGAGCGACGGAGGGTCGCATATTGGTATTTCGAAGGGAGATCCCATTTTCAGGGATCGGAGACCCCCCGGTCTTTGAGGGGCCCCTTTTTTCCGATTCCACCCATATCAAAGAAAGAAGAAAGTTGTTTCTGAACTCGGAAGAAAGTTCGAAGCCAAATTTCGAACACTTGAACAGAAAGGAGGGAGGAACCGAGCTTAGTCCTCGGATAACCCATTTTCATAAGTGTAAAGTGAAAATTTTTAACTGAGTGAAGTGCCCTTTTTATACTAAGGGGAAGGGGAGATCGACGGTCATTGTTCAACAGGATTTAACGGCCCAGATTAAAGCATTTATCATGGGTGACTGTTCCGCTTCCCGAGGGTTAGGTACTGTTTGGTCAGAACATCTTTGGAACTTTGCCGAAAATGTGGGAATACTATGACTCGGTCAGAGCCCAATGCAGAAAATTTCCCACCTTTCCATTCAGGTCGGAAAAATCTGAAAAATGCAACTCGAGTAAAAAGTTTCGATCTTCCTTATTCTCCACGACGAGATATGTGCGTGCATACAAAGTTATCGAACAACTTGGGTTTAAAGAAGTTTAAAGCAAGTATAAATTTCCGAGCGGAACACGGCATTATTTAAAGAAAGATAGAATTTATTCATCCGCAGCAAATAACGTTACAAAAAGGAAAAAGATAAAGTTACAACATTTGAACGAGCTGGAAGAGTAAGATTACAAACAAAGGCTAAAGCCTCTAAATCAGCTTATTCTCAGCTAAGATCTTGCGGAGCTCCACGCTGCGGGTCTCATACCCTTCATCATAGCCTTTCTTATATGCCTCTTGCTACCGGCGCTCGGAATCTTTCTTCTCTTGCTCGACAATGGACTTCAGCATGTCCAACTCCTTGCTCAGTTCCTCATGAACTTGGCTCTCTTTCTGCTTCACAGCCTTCTCTTTCTCGGAGGCCAGCTTCAGCTCGGTAACTCTAGCTTCATCGAGAGATCTTTCCAAGGCGATCTTTTGTTTCTCCAAGTCGAGGACTATAGAAGCACGCTACTCGGCTTCAAGCTCGACCTGCAACCCGAGATTGAATAGATGATGTCCAACCTACGGGGGATTACAGATAAGAGATTAAAAAATAAAAAAAATAAAAAAATAGAGGAGAATGAAGTATATATAAGTATAAGTATAAGACTCACTTGAGTAAGCAGATCAGAGCTCGATTGCACAATCTCCCGAGCACTCTTTCCTCTCAACCGTTCCTGCTCGGCCACCTGAATACTACTCATAGTAATATCCCAACAGTTCGGAGTTATGCCCCCAACCACGGCCTTATTTTTCATCTCCTCAAAGATCGCACTCAATGTGCGAGTGACATCGGAGACGGAGGCGGAAGCCTCGGGATTCCTACCCAGCAGAGGAGGCTTTTTCCTATCATCAGAAGGGTCATTTATTTTGACCTTTTTATTTGGAGGCTCGATATCGACGTTCTTAGCACCCTCCGAAGCCAGAATGTTTTCGCCCAAAGATTTCTTCTCCCCGGCCATTTGGATTAAGGTCTGGGTTGGAATCAGATCATCTATACGAGATCTTTTGTTCGAGGCAAGCACGGAATCACCAGATTTGGCTTGCTTGCTAGGACTTTTAGCGACCTGCGCTTTCACGTCGGAGCTGGTTTTCGCTATAGAAGGAGAGTCCGCTATCTGTATGACCGGCTCCCTCTCGGATCGATTAGGCCCATAGATCAATGAAGGATCGACCTTGGCTTTACCGCGGTCAATTTTGGGAGCCTCGGATCGATTGGATCCGGAGTTCGATGGAGGATCGACCTTGTTTTTACCACGATCAGCTTTCGAAACCTTTGGGACCTCTGTCGAAGCCTTGGAATCCTTGGACTTGGATTTGGGAGCTTTGTCTTTCTTGGCCTTATAGAGTTGAGTTGGATCGAGTTTGGAGCTTATTAATCCTTCCATGGTCAAATATTTAGTGAAGAAGTGGCTCGGATTATTCTATCGATTCGTGAGCTCCGATGTGAAAGATTATGATTTCAATGATATAAACTTTATTGGTTCTGCTAAGAAAGTTTGCTTTAACCTACGTTGCATAGTTTGTAATCGATGTTCTTTTCGAACCGCGTGCAATTTACAAAGACTATAGTCTGGTTGAATTGTACTATGAAATCCGACGAGAATTTAGACGTCGGGGTTTGGCGCATATCACAGATAGAAAGAAGGTTTTATAAACGATCAGGAGGATTACATTACAGCAAAAGGAAAGCCCTATTGTCTATTACAAAAATCATTCTAAGGGTTTGGTCCCTCCTCGTCGTCCTCGCCCTCGGAGTTGTTCTCGACGTCGACGTCCTCATATCCAGAAGCCTCTTGATCACCCTCATCTTCAGAAGTCTCTTGTTTATCCTCATCTCCAGAACTATCTTGGTCGTCTTCATCTGAACTCGAGCTTGAACTGGATACTTCTAATTCCAATAGATCAGGATTTGGCATGGGAACCCCGAACTCTGCCACAAAAGGAGCGAACTCGTGTGTCTCCCAGTCTTTGGAACTCGAGGATGAAGCTCGATACTCCTCTCCATCGCTGTTCTTCAGAATGTCCATGTGTTTCACGTACTCATCCATCTTGTCAGGGATGGCATCTGCAGCGATCAACTGTTGAACCCCTTTGTAGAAAGTGGTTTGAAGAATCTCACCGACCCTTTTCCGAGCAATGGCATCCAATGCGGGAGATTCCAGAAACTCCCTTATCGAGCTCAGGCGTGATTCCTCCTTACCACGCTGATAAGATAATTCAGAATCAACCTTGGTCTGTGCGAGTTCCTCTTCGAGCCTCTTGACCTTATCCTCGAGTAGGCTATTCTCCGCAACTACTTCCACCAAGCTCTCCTCGACCGCCGGGGTATACTTAGCTTTAGAATCATCTAATTCTTTCTGGACCGCGCAAGTTGATTTCGATGTCTGGATTCTTCGAAGAGAGAATTTTGGTAGGCCTGATGAACTCGATCAGACTCATCCTCCAAGAGTGAGGTACGATTCAGCTCAGTGAGGAAGCAATCTCCGACCTGTAAAGGAATTGCAGGAAACAGTAAGTATGCTGTATAAAGAGACGAGTTATTATTACAGTGAAAGGTGTTGTACCGCCTGGTGTGCTCGAGCGAACCGGCCTAGGATATCGAGGTCGTCATGAGCCAAAAGCTCCTCGTGATCCTCGGCGAAGCGCCCCGCCATAAAGACTTTGATTGATTTGTCATGGACATTCTCTCCGTTCGGGCTGCGATCACTCAAGATAAATCCTCCCTCGGGGTAGCCTGCAGCTCTGCGACCTTTGAGTTGGTCCTCGATAAAATCAACCATGTTGGGTTTTTCTCGACCCTCGTGACGGGTGAGAGATCTATTGTTTCGCCCCCATAAGTCTTTCTTCCTCTTCGCTTCGGGGGCCCCGTCATGAGTTTTGTTGGGTTATTGGTAACGTCAGAACGTTAAAAGCAGCGGAATTAAATTTTTTTTTTAAAATAACCCAAACCAACAATCTTTATTCATCTAGTCATACGAAAAGGATTTTACATAAATCGAAACATCCATAGGGTGTTTAGCGATTTTACCTTACCACGGGAACGGTGGTGATTTTTCTCCGGTCTTCTTTCAGATCTGATGGATTTGGTTCGAGAGAAGCACCCCAAGCGTTGTGCCTCTAGCGGTATCCACACCAACTGGATAGAAGCAACTCCTTTGGATCCTCAGGCTCAGAACTAAGATACAAAGGTTATCAAGCAAGGAAGAAAGAAGGAAGAAATCGCATGAACCTTGTGCAAGTGCACAGGATTCGGCCAACCTCAAAAGGAAGAGAGGTGGCGGCTGATTTTCTTGGAGAAGAAAGGGGGGGCGGCTCCTTGTTGTGTTAGGGCTTAGGTTTTTCAAGTTGAAGAGTTATGAAGAGTTGTCTATTTATAAGAGAAGAATCCTTCTTTTAATAGATATCTCTTCAAGACCTTTTCCTTATCTTATAAGGAAACAAGATATACACATATATCTTCTTAGATCCTCCTTGTCATACAAGAAAACAAACTCTCCCATCCTTATCCTAGCAAAAATCGCCCCTTATCTTGTTAGGAAAGTAGAATCCCATTCTATCTTTATTTTCTTAACTAACTAGGTCTCCTTTAATTAATTAAACTCTTTAATTAATTAGACTCTTTAATTAATTAAACTCTTTTAATTAATTCAGCCCATTTAATTAATTAATCCAATTAATTAATTAATCCTTCTTCATTAATTAATTAGACTACTTCTAATTAATATTTTTCTCCCTTAAGAATTAACACTTTAATTCTCCAGTTTTGATTTAACTCTTTAAATCAAAATTTCCTTATATGATTTGTTGCAGTCCAATTGTATTGTGTGTGACCCTCTAGGTTCACCATCAATTGGCCGCGGGCCCACGACTTTCGTGATTTAATTATGAGCTTATTAATTGCTCCGATTAATTGAACCCCTTCAATTAACCACTCAAGAATTAATCTCCTTATTAATTCATGAGTACCCACACCTCATGGTCGATGTCTAGCCACAAGCCCATGAGGCCCAACTTCAGGTGAATTGATCTCAGTGAACCTCACCTCTTATAAGTACCATGCACATACGGTCCTTCTATCGACTTAATTTCCCGATCGAGACCTAGGGTGTGTGAATTGATCGGCACCTCTAATTATCTCGATAACTATACTTTCTAATTCCGGATAATGATTCCAGTGTGACTGCTAAATTTGGAAACCCCTTTCCAAATCCGTCACCAACTGTGGCCACAGGTTCCTCGGAATCTATTATCTAAGAACGTATAGGAAATTCCCTCAACATACTACGTTGAGTCGGTAGATCCCTTATTGGTACTAACCACTCGCGTACACAACTATACGCACCCAACTTAGGCACATTATGGTCAGGCTACGTGACCTGTACCTAGATCAAAGTACGTATACCCATGCACCGAATTCGCCCTAGCACCTCAAGTCTAAGGACTAAATCGTACACTATTATAAGTTTGAGAAACACCCCATCGCCGATGTGCGTCATGCGCTTCCACAATGGGTTTCTCTGTTCGGGTCGTTCGATGCGTTCGATCCCCTATCGAACCACCTACTCATATGCACTAGCATCAAATGCCTTGCTCATGAAACTCTACAAATTCACTCCATGTGAATCATGCATATATATACAAGTCTTTGCGATTCCTTCGATACCCCGTCTCGTTCGGAATCTATGACTTGGAACATTTTTAAGATCACAACCTTAGGGACTGTTTCATGATTGCACTCAATACCGAAGTGAATCGTCCCATAGTCGAATGTGATCTTAGGGTTTCATTCAATCGCTTAAGTGATTCGCGAGAGATGAAGTTGGCCATTGTTTGATTTACATACTATAAACAAACGAGCGTATTAATTCATTTATACTAGAGAAAGATTACGATAGTCCTAATACAAGCTAAATATATTGGCTTGCAGGGCACTATCCTATCAATCTCCCACTTGCCCTAAAGCCAATCACAAACGCTTCTAAGACCCATCTTCCAAAGATGTTCTTCGAACTCTTTTCGTGACACAGGCTTTACTAGTGGATCCGCTAAGTTGTCTTCCGAGTCGACGCATCCATTATGTGCGTTAACTCTACCAATGATTACTCCAATCAAATGGTACTTTTCTCTCATTGTGTTTAGATTTCTGGTGAGATCTCGAGTCCTTTGCTTTAGCAACAACTCCATTGTTATCACAGAAGATAACCACGAGCTTCGCAATGCTAGGCACTACATCCAACCATTGGATGAAGTTTTTCATCCAAACACTTTCTTTTGTTTCATCCGATGCTGCGATATATTATGCTTCAGTGGTTGAGTCGGCAACGGTGCTTTGCTTGGAACCTTTCCAATATACCGCTACCCCATTGAGGCAAAATATGTATCCAAAATTGGATATATATATTCATCCACATCAGACTGAAAATTCGAATCATTAAATCCTTCGAGTTTTAATTCTCCATTACCACCGTAGACCAAGAACGAATCCTTAGTCTTTCTCAAGAACTTAAGGATATCTGTTACGGTGGTCCAGTACTCTTCACCGGATTTTGACTAGTAACTGCTCGTGACACTTGAGCAGGTTCTATGTCTGGTCTAGTACATATTATAGCATACCACATGCTACCTTTTGTCGAAACATAAGGTATTTGAGACATTCTCCTTTATCCTCATTCGATGTAGAGCACATCGATTTGGAAAAAGAGTTACAGTGTCTCATTGGAAGCAATCCTCTCTTGGATTCTTCCATACTGAATCTTTTCAGTATTGTTTCTATGCACTTAGATTGAGAGAATCCCAACATCTTCTTCGATCTATCTCTATAGATACGTATCCCAATACGCAAGATGTCTCTCCCAAATCTGTCATGGAGAATTGCATGGATAACCATGCTTTCGTCTGCGCTAACATTCTGATATCATCCCAGATAAGCAGAATGTGATCGACATATAAAATATGAGCTTCATAGAGCTCCCACTAATCCTTTTGTACACTCAAGGTTCATATTCGTTTTTGATGAAGTCAAATGCCTTGACTGTCTCATCAAAACAAATGTGAATCTAAATGGATTCAGACATTGCTAATGGAGAAAAGGTTTCATCAAAGTCTGTTCCAGAACTTTGTGAATAGCCTTTTACCACTAGTCGAGTCTTAGAGGTCAACACCTCTCCATTTATTCCTAGTTTGAAGATCCATTCACTACTTACAGGGATAAAAACCCCTCGGGTGGATCGACCAAGGTCCATACCTTGTTGGAATGTATGGAATCCAATTCGGGTTGCATGACCTCTTGCCATGATGCACGTCTACATCTAATGTAGCTTCTTCGTATATGGTAAAACCATATCTTTCAAGCTTCTTATGAACTTGATCAGATCTACGAAGTACTGGTGTACTAGACGATTCAGTAGTTTCTGGATTAACTCCCACTGTTTGTGGGGATGGGTCCCAATCTTGGACTTCATCAAGTTCCATGACATTCCCTATTTCCTTTGACGAGGATTTCATCAACTGAGGAATGGGTAGTTATGAGAAACGATTGTTTCTCATTGTCGTGGAACAGGTATCCAATGGATTTCGTTGGATACCCCACAATTATATACAAATTGGATCTACTAGCCAATTTATCTCCTTTCTAGTTCCCAACTTAGGGAGGAGATCTCCATACTCAATAGTAAAAGTGCAGAGGTATTTTGCCATACCTTTCTTGGTAAAGCTTTGTAGGCACGGACTTTGAAGGTACTTTGCTCAATATCTTCGATGCAGCCAGGAGGACCAACCCCTAGAATGCATAAGGAAGCTTAACAAAACTAATTATGGATCGAACCATGTCCAACAAAGTTCGATTCATTCTCTAAGACACCTCAATTATGTCTTAGAATGAGTTAGTTATATGAGAATCCCATTCTCAGTAAGATAATCGAGGAATTCTAAGCTTAAGTATTTGCCACCTCGATCAGATCGAATGGCCATAATACTATGCCCCTGTTGATTCTCTACTTCGTTTTGAAATTCTTTGAACTTTTCAAAGGTTTTTCGGATTTGTATCTCACTAGATACATATATCACTAACGACCAAAGTCATTAGCAAAAAGGTACGAGGTATGAGTAATCTCCTCTTACACTAACCTTTAGTGGTCCACATTCATTCGTATGGATCAAATCCAAAGTTATTTGGTTCGCTCTTGATTCCCTGTGAAGGGAGATTTGGTCATCTTTCCTGTGAGACAGGATTCGCAGGTTGGAAGTTCATCTACGTTCTATATTTCAAGAGCCTTAGAAAAAACCAACTTTTGAATCCTACTCTTGGAGATATGTCCAAGTCTAGCGTGCCAAAGTTGTGGATTATTATCTTGGTATTAATTGAACTAAGTACATTAATTCAATAGAATTGAGTTAACGGTTTAATTCAATTAATTTGCTTCCTTTCAATTAACCTTTTAATTGATTCATCTCCTTTTTCAATTAACCACTTTAATTGAAACATTGCTTAATTAATTAGACCTTCTAATCAATTAAACTAACCAGTGCCTTTCTAAGATTCAGTGGGATAATTCGACTTTTAGACTACTTGCGCTCTTTCGACTACCTTTATGGTCGATTTTAGAAGAGAACAACTTCTTCTTCATATTACTCTTCTTTGACTTTGCAGTCCATGAAGTGTAAACGATCATGACAGGTTTATCCTATTTGCCTTTTACCAATACTTTGGTTAATTCATGAAATGTAATCAACTTATCAAATAAGATCAGAGTATTTCACGAATCTTTTGAATGAGCGGGAGGAGAATTTAAATGGAGGTCAATGCTAAGATCACTTGCAGGCCTACGTTTAATCGATCCAGTTTTCAACTAGATTGATAAAAACAAGGACAGTGATACTTTGACATCAGCTCCTTCACTTATTCTCGAGTTTTAAAACAACTCCTTAGTGGTCTCGAATCAAAAGATTCGAAACTGCTCCTCAAAACAAGCTTTTGAATTGGAGGTTTGTTTTAGAAACTTCAGACATACTCTTATGTCGCTTCTTTAGCTCGTTCAATCTTGATGCTTATATGAGGAAACAATCGTTAAGATTCCCATACCCTATAGGTGATTCGTTCCACTTTTGAGACTCGGCCTTATATGGGGAAACAATCATTAATATTCCCATACCCTACGGGTGATTCGTTCCTCCTTTTAGACTCATCTCGGAAGTGCATCAGGCATAGGCTAGTTATTAAGAACATGATTCCGACTTTCGGAATTGAGGACAATCCTCAAGTTTCTACGCCAGTCGATATTTTGATCCAGTTATTTTATAAGTCGAGGATAAATAGTAAAAATGGATAATTATAGATATCTTAATATCTATTTTAAAGAGAAGACAAAAATACAGAGGACTAGTTAATGAATAATACTTATAATCTACGAAGGTTGGACTTTCTATCGTAAAAGTTCTCCCACTATTTTATCGAAACAATTACCCCTTCAATTGTTCGGGAAATCCTATTTCCTAGTAGGTCTTGACGTCCCAGCGGACATTAATTGCACCCACGACTCGTGGCCATACAACTAATTCCCCAGGTAGGCATACGTATTGCCAATTGTGTCCCTACACAACCTTCAAGCTATTTTGCCTCGATTTTCGCACCCATCTAGCACTGCTACATCATGAGTGGTACTACTCGTTAAGTCTAACCCAATCAATCTCGATGAGCAACGGGCCCGGTCATGAAATCCCCGTAACTGGTTATCGGTCGATTATACATGTCCCGACCAGTCCCCACCCTTGTCGAGTTTATTAAATAAACAAGAATCGAGAGATTTCACGTATTGTCCCTTTCTTCGCCTCGGGTGCCAGACTCTGGATCACCTTAATCGATAAGTAGACAACATACGCTAGTCCCTATTGATGGAAGGCTTGGATTTATATAAATACTTCATTTTATTTTAACCCAATATGACTTAATATTTAATTCAAGAGGGGATTTGCTGGTTTGAAAGTTTAAGGCAAACTCTCTCGAGATCTCACCGCTTCAATTATGAATTATCTTATTTACGTTCTAATATTCTAGCACGCATCACCATACAAGCCAAATAATAGAATCAATAAATAAATAAAACATAAATAAATAAACCTAGCATGCATTTCTAACACAATATGTTTTCGATCGGGAGCCACCTATGCTTGGGCCATCATTGAGCCAATAATGTTGGCCCAATTGGTCTATCTAATGGCTTCTTAATGGGCCTAGGCTATTACATTAATAACCAAGCATACTTGGCCTTCATTCTCCATTGGGCTTCCTTCTTGCATGTAATGGGCCTCCATCCTAAACTATTTAATGTAAAGCCCTAATCTATTACATTGGCACAAAAAGGCCCAAATAAAGGCTCGCAGGCCCAGCAAAAATCCAAAGCAAAATAAACCAATCACATCTAAGGTCAAGGCTCGGCTCGATCGAAAACCACGTAAACAATTCACGTTGAGTAAAGAAACAAGCAAACACATTTACTAGTTTCCTATCTTACTTTAATTATTTTAAACGCCTTTAAAATATTTCTCTAGATTCTTACTTTAGTCTCTACTAATTATAGGTAATCTATATTCGGATAAACAAAACCATTTTATGCATAAAAACAGAATAAAAATTTTCAACTTTTGAAAATTACAATTCGGCCCTCCAACTTTTGGAAATTGCGATTTGAAACCCATGAAGTTTTGGAAATTACAATTTAACCCCAAAATTAAAACTGGGCAGAGGACCAAAAATTAAAATTTTATTTCCAGAAAAATTTCGAATTTGCAATTCAGCCCCTGCAGTTTTCGGTATTTACAAAATAGCCCCAAAACTTTTAGTAATTGCAAAACAGCCCCAAATTCAAAAATTTCCAGAAAGTTGCATTCTGTCCAGAAAACACACAGTTCGTAAAATCTCAATTTCAGTCCAGTTTTCCAAAAATTCCCTAATCGCAAAAACAGCCCTTTATTTTCGAAAAATACAAAATTGGCCCAAAACGTTTTTATGCAATTTTACCCAAAATCAGATCTACCCATAACAAGTAAGAATCAATAACACGAATATAACATGCAATACAATAAAGCAATCAAATTATATTCAGACATTTTCGTATGAGAGTAATGAATTAGGCTCTGATACCACTGTTGGGTTATTGGTAACGTCAGAACGTTAAAAGCAGCGGAATTTAAATTTTTTTTTTTAAATAACCCAAACCAACAATCTTTATTCATCTAGTCATACGAAAAGGATTTTACATAAATCGAAACATCCATAGGGTGTTTAGCGATTTTACCTTACCACGGGAACGGTGGTGATTTTTCTCCGGTCTTCTTTCAGATCTGATGGATTTGGTTCGAGAGAAGCACCCCAAGCGTTGTGCCTCTAGCGGTATCCACACCAACTGGATTGAAGCAACTCCTTTGGATCCTCAGGCTCAGAACTAATATCCAAAGGTTATCAAGCAAGGAAGAAAGAAGGAAGAAATCGCATGAACCCTGTGCAAGTGCACAGGATTCGGCCAACCTCAAAAGGAAGAGAGGTGGCGGCTGATTTTCTTGGAGAAGAAAGGGGGGGCGGCTCCTTGTTGTGTTAGGGCTTAGGTTTTTCAAGTCTTGAAGAGTTATGAAGAGTTGTCTATTTATAAGAGAAGAATCCTTCTCTTAATAGATATCTCTTCAAGACCTTTTCCTTATCTTATAAGGAAACAAGATATACACATATATCTTCTTAGATCCTCCTTGTCATACAAGAAAACAAACTCTCCCATCCTTATCCTAGCAAAAATCGCCCCTTATCTTGTTAGGAAAGTAGAATCCCATTCTATCTTTATTTCCTTAACTAACTAGGTCTCCTTTAATTAATTAAACTCTTTAATTAATTAGACTCTTTAATTAATTAAACTCTTTTAATTAATTCAGCCCATTTAATTAATTAATCCTTCTTCATTAATTAATTAGACTACTTCTAATTAATATTTTTCTCCCTTAAGAATTAACACTTTAATTCTCCAGTTTTGATTTAACTCTTTAAATCAAAATTTCCTTATATGATTTGTTGCAGTCCAATTGTATTGTGTGTGACCCTCTAGGTTCACCATCAATTGGCCACGGGCCCACGACTTTCGTGATTTAATTTATGAGCTTATTAATTGCTCCGATTAATTGAACCCCTTCAATTAACCACTCAAGAATTAATCTCCTTATTAATTCATGAGTACCCACACCTCATGGTCGATGTCTAGCCACAAGCCCATGAGGCCCAACTTCAGGTGAATTGATCTCAGTGAACCTCACCTCTTATAAGTACCATGCACATACGGTCCTTCTATCGACTTAATTTCCCGATCGAGACCTAGGGTGTGTGAATTGATCGGCACCTCTAATTATCTCGATAACTATACTTTCTAATTCCGGATAATGATTCCAGTGTGACTGCTAAATTTGGAAACCCCTTTCCAAATCCGTCACCAACTGTGGCCACAGGTTCCTCGGAATCTATTATCTAAGAACGTATAGGAAATTCCCTCAACATACTACGTTGAGTCGGTAGATCCCTTATTGGTACTAACCACTCGCGTACACAACTATACGCACCCAACTTAGGCACATTATGGTCAGGCTACGTGACCTGTACCTAGATCAAAGTACGTATACCCATGCACCGAATTCGCCCTAGCACCTCAAGTCTAAGGACTAAATCGTACACTATTATAAGTTTGAGAAACACCCCATCGCCGATGTGCGTCATGCGCTTCCACAATGGGTTTCTCTGTTCGGGTCGTTCGATGCGTTCGATCCCCTATCGAACCACCTACTCATATGCACTAGCATCAAATGCCTTACTCATGAAACGCTACAAATTCACTCCATGTGAATCATGCATATTTATACAAGTCTTTGCGATTCCTTCGATACCCCGTCTAGTTCGGAATCTATGACTTGGAACATTTTTAAGATCAGGACCTTAGAGACTGTTTCATGATTGCACTCAATACCGAAGTGAATCGTCCCATAGTCGAATGTGATCTTAGGGTTTCATCCAATCGCTTAAGTGATTCGCGAGAGATGAAGTTGGCCATTGTTTGATTTACATACTATAAACAAACGAGCGTATTAATTCATTTATACTAGAGAAAGATTACGATAGTCCTAATACAAGCTAAATATATTGCCTTGCAGGGCACTATCCTATCAAGTTTCCCTGGCTCGCCTTGCTGAGCTCTGCTTTCGAAAGAACAGGCTCCAAAATGAGAACAACTAGCAGACCAGACATTATGTACTCTGTTGGGGTTTGTGCGAGATTTCAATCAAATCATGATGAGGGATATTTCGCACGTTCTATTCTAGGAAATACCCCGCTCGAGATCGACCTGGATTCCGACCAGGAAGGCTATTTTCCGACCTGCAGAACTCAGTTCCCGATCAAGCCAGATTGATAGCACTAGATCCTATTTTCCGATCTACTTCTCTCCTCGGAATCATTGTGGGCCCGACCCATAGGTCTAGACTGCTGGCCGAGACATATTCCCGTGCGGAGGGTCTAGCTAGCTCATCACTGTTCCTATAAATACCCAGCGCATTTATGACATCAAGAACGACACGATTCCCTAGGAACACTTCAGCTCGGACGCAGAGATCGGAATAGGATAGGCTTGTTTTTCTTTTGTATTGGTCTAACTAGTTGTACGGCATCCTGTAACGCTCGAATAGACCTACTTTGTAACTTGTAATTGTATCGGAATATCAATACACATCATTTATACACTCGATCTTAATCATTGTTTTTGCTCGACTTTCCTAATTAACCTCATACGAAAAAGAGCATAATCAAATCCTAGGGAATCACATCTCTTAGCTGCCAAAAGGAAATTAAGGTATCTCAAAGGCACTCAAGAATTGGGATTGTGGTATCCAAGAGAATCAGGATTTGAACTTACTGGATATTCAGATTCTGACCTTGCTGTCTGCAAAATTGATAGGAAGAGTACTACAGGTACATGTCAATTTTAAGCAGTCGTCTGATCTCATGGATGAGTAAGAAACAGACTTCAGTATCCATATCCACTGCTGAAGCTGAATACATTGCCGCTGGAGCATGTTGCGCACATATACTTTGGTTGAAGCATCAACTAGAAGATTATAATCTCAAGATCAGTGGAATACCTGTTGGTCCCAAGTGGTCATATGAGGTCTAGAGGGGGAGGGTGAATAGACCTCTGAAAATTTGACTTTAAAATTCTCTAACTTTTTCTGTGAACAGACTAAGCTGATCAAGATTCGTGAGTAGACTAAGCTGATCTCGCATAAAGCTTTGAACAGCATAGTTGACCACTCTTCTGATTTTACTTAGCTGATTTTGAGAAAATCAGAGTTTTAAATACCTTATTTGGCAGCGGATTATCAAGTGTTTTTCACAAGTAGGTTCCTTTAACTAAAAAGATTTTATCCCCAGTTTTTGCAAACTTATTTTTAAAATCTTTAACAGTTAACTCAAGTGTTTGAAAGCTTTTGAAAAATATGCAAGTAAAAATGCAAACTTAAACACAGTCAATTTTTATAGTGGTTATATGGATGTAAATCCTTTAGTCCACTCTTCCAAGTCACTTAGATCTTGGGTTATACTATAAACACAAAGTTTACAATATACAATGCTTGTGCCAAACAACAAATGAAATGTCCACAACTGCGCAATAGGAAATCACAAAGAAAACCTATCCTCTGAAGTAATATCACTCACTAAGATGGATATCTACTTCTCACAACACTTTTCTTACAAAATCACTCAGATTTATATGAATATGATGAGGGCTATTTTGCACGACTAACCAGCAAGGAATATCCGAGCAGACTGAAGATCGATACGACCTATTTTAACTATGAGATCGGCTCGACCAGCTGGATGCGTATCTGGTCGACCTACTGTGATCGACCTACTGCCCGTTTTAAGGGACTAAATGGGCCATGCAGTACTCCTAGGCCGTGTAGGATTCCAAGACTAAATAGGACTCCTAGTTCAGTTAGGACTGGGGGAATATTATAAATAGCAAATCTTACATTGTATTGAGGATCCGGAATTTAGCCTACGAAATATACTAAAGTTGTTCGCCGCTCATATTATTGTTATTTTTACGCTATTATATTACGTTGCTCGTTCTTGAATTGCACCATCCTGAGTACTTTATCCAAACCCCTATTACACAAAATCGTGATCTTAAATAATTTACTGAGTTTTAACCTAAGACGAAATCAGGTTAAATCAGTTGGCGCCCACCGAGGGGCCAGGAAGAGCGCGCGTAACGCAGGAAGAAGTACAAATTCTAGACCTTCTCGTGCTGCGGATAGCCTGCCTGAAAATTCCCAAAGGGTCAGCGCTAATAATACGCAGCCTCCCGCAAATCACCAAAATTTAGACCCTGTGGAGGAACATGTTGCAGCAAACGCTAACAACAATCAAAACCAGGGAAGACAACGAACTCCTAGCGTGAGTCAGGCCCCAAACTCACCCATTCAATCCGTCCCGGCTCCCCCGCTTTCCGCTGACCAGGAAAAAATACTACAAATTGCTCAACTTTTAAGTTCGTTTTTTCCTCAAATTCTACAGATTCCGGCAGTTGCGGAACCAGTAAGGGCAGCTGTTGGTCCTTCAAGAGCGGTTAACAATGTCAGGGAACCTCGGGAAAATAATGACCACCAGTCAACCCAAGCAGAAAGTCCGGACGCGGATCAACGATCTCAAATCTCCCCGCCAAACGTAGCAGGAAGGAACCTTGGTCGAAAAACTAGTCAGGCAAGAGCTAATGCTCGACCTGAACCTCGCCTATCCAAGGAACGCACTGTAATACCGATCGATGATATGGACGAACCCCCAGTTATCAATCGACAAACAAATAGAAGAGTTTCTGAAAGGGAGTTAGAGAGGATGGTCGAGGAACGAGTGGAACAAAGGCTTTTGACTTTGCAACAACCTTGGCCTCGCTCCCGGGAAATACAGGATAGTATAGCTGCTTGTTCCCCTTTCTGCTTAGAAATTAGGGAATCACATGCTTCTGGATCTTTACCTGCTCGGCTCCCCAGATATGACGGAACTAGTGATCCGACCAACTATATCTTTAGTTTTACAAATATAATGAGCTTGTATGCTCATTCAGCAGAGTATACGGCCAAGCTGATGATCACAACGTTCGAGGGGTTGGCACTGGATTGGTTCGGAAAACAACCGCCCAACTCAATCTTCAGTTTTAGAGAACTATGCAACAAGCTGGAACAACAATTTGCTAGTCAGAAAAGACAAAAGCTTCCCATGAGTTATTTAGGAACTATAGTCCAACAAGATGGAGAATCTTTAAGAGCTTGGTTAGCGAGGTTCAATGTAGAACTACTGAAGATCGATTCCCCAAATATTGATTATATTATATCTATATTGTTCGATCTAACCAAGAATAGGCAGTTTGGTAACGCATTAAGTCGGAAACAGCCTAGAACCTTTACTGAAATCATGACTTTAGCCTCCAAATATATGACCCAGGAAGAGATGAACTCTTACAAAGATAAAAATAAGAAAGCTTCCGTTTCGGGACCCAGAAAACCTGAAAAACCCCCAATCCAGAAACCCGTGGATTACGATCGGTTTTCGCGAAGAGGAAACGTATTTCATAGATTAGAACATAACGGGAATAACCCTGAGAAAACACCCAATGTCTACCTCAGGCCTCGATCTCCAGAAAGGAATATAAGAGATCGAATCAGTTATGTGGAGTTCACAAAACTAAATGCCCCAAGGGAAGACATCCTGGTGATACTGGAAAGAAATAATTTAATCCCCCCAGCAAAAAGAATCACACAAGCCAAACCTGGGGCAAAGAACTACGATTTATATTGTAAGTACCATCGAGCTCATGGTCATAGGACCGAGGACAATTATCACCTGAAACAAGAAATCGAAAAATTGATTCAACAGGGTAGATTGAATGAATTCATAGATAGAGCAGATCGAAGAAGACAAAGGACAAGAAGTCCTAGAAGGAGAGAGGAAAATAGAAGTCCTCATGATAGATCTCCCAGTAATCATGCTCCCCGAAGAAATGAAATCGATGATGATCAGGTCAATGGTACAATACATGTGATTTCTGGTGGACCAGCGGGCGGAGATAGTCGGAATGCCAGACGAAAGGTCGCACGATCTCTAGAAAAGGGGATTATGACCCCTAAAGAGGTATGGGCGCTCGAGAGGAAAAACTCCGACCAGCACATAATTAAGTTCGATGAGAGCGAAGTCCCCAGAAACCTGAATAGGGATAATAACGAAGACCACCCCGATTTTCCCATGGTGGTCTCACTGAAAATAGCCGATTTCAATGTCAAGAGAATTCTGATCGACAATGGAAGCTCGGCTAACATAATAGCCATCGAAGTCCTGAACCAGATGAACCTGGGAAAAATAACTCTCCAAAAAGTAGCTACGCCACTGGTAGGATTTGGAGGATCAGAAATAGTCCCAACCGGAACTATCAATTTGAGTGTAACTCTTGGGAACAAACCTCATCGAGTGGTCAAGATGATAAAATTCTTAGTGGTAGAAGCACCTTTCGCCTATAATGCCATTTTGGGAAGACCGGCATTAAACCAATTTCGAGCAGTTGTATCAACATATCACCAGAAGATAAAATTTCCTACAGTCTCTGGTGTCGGCGAAATCGTCAACGACCACTGCATGGCCTGGGATTGTTACAACACGGCACTGTCTTTAAAAAGGAACGTCGATCCTCTAACACCGTCGAAAAGAAAAACAGTAGGATCCTCGACTGAGAGATCTCATGATCCTGAGTTGCCTAGCACGGATCGGATCGATAAAAAAGGAAAAGAGCCCATAGATTTGACCCTACGTGCGCCAGAGCATAAAGAGGTCAAGTTGATCGAGAATGATCCAACGAAAATCACCAGGATCGGAACTGAACTGTCTCCACAGGGAGAAATTTTGTTGATCAATTTTTTAAGGGAAAATGTAGATGTTTTCGCCTGGAGCTCGGAGGACATAATGGGGATCGACCCAAGAATAATAACCCACTCTTTGAAGATAGATCCGAGCGCAAAACCGGTCAGACAAAAGAAAAGGAATCATGGTCCTGTCAAGGACAAAATAATAAAAGCGGAGGTCGAAAGGTTGTTATTATCTAAGCAGATTAGAGAAATACACTTTACTGAATGGCTATGTAATGTCGTACTTGTCTCAAAGGGTGACAAGAAGGATAATAAGTGGCGAATGTGCAACGATTTTACAGATTTGAATAAATTGTGTCCAAGAGATCCTTATCCTCTCCCAAGGATCGACCTGTTGGTCGACTCAACAGCAGGCTTTGCAATCTTTAGTATGATGGATGCATTCTAAGGTTTCTATCAGATTTTCATGGATGAAAGAGATCAAGAAAAGACTGCATTCATTACCGAGCAAGGCGTCTATTGTTTCATAGTGATGCCATTCGGATTAAGAAACGCTGGAGCAACCTATCAACGGTTGGTCAACCTGATGTTTAAAGAGTTGATCGGAGAAATAATGGAAGTATATGTCGATGACATGCTGGTAAAAAGCATGAGTTAAGAAGATCACATTAAACACCTTGATCGTTGCTTCAAAATCTTGAGGAAATATGGAATGAAACTCAACCCCTTAAAATGTACATTTGGGGTAAGGTCTGGAAAATTCTTGGGATACCTGGTCCATGAGAGAGGCATCGAAGCAAATCCAGAGAAGATACGTGCTATTACTGAAATGAAGCCTCCTAGAAATATTACTCAGGTGCAAAGTCTGGTCGGAAAAATTGTTGCCCTTAATAGATTCATATCCAGGTCCGCAGATAAAAGTCTACCATTTTTTCAAACTTTGAGAAAAGCTAAGACCTTTGAATGGACCGAGGCTTTTGATCATGCATTCGAGCAGCTGAAAGAATATTTAACCTCACCTCCCCTGCTCGCCAAACCTACGGAGGGACAACCTCTATACATGTACATCGCTATTTCCGAGGCTGCAGTGAGCTCGGTCATGGTGAAAATTGAGGGCTCGGAACACAAGCCTGTATATTATTTGAGTAAATTATTGCAAGGAGCGGAAAAGAATTATTTAACGATTGAAAAATTCGCTCTGGCTTTAGTAACGTCAGCGCGTAGGTTGCGGCCATACTTTCAAACATACAAGATCATCGTGCTTACCAATCAAACTTTGAGGCAAGTTTTGTCGAAGCCAGAAGCCTCGGGAAGGTTAATCAAATGGGCTGTAGAACTGGGACAATACGAGATCGAATATCGACCACGAACTGCAATCAAAGCTCAGATACTTGCTGATTTCCTCCTTGAAACTTCAAGTCTGTCGGAGACAAGCTCTGCAGCAGCATCGACAAGCGATAACAGTATTATGATCGTCAATGAACTACCATGCCTTATGCATGTCGATGGCGCATCAAGCAGAGATGGGGGAGGTGCGGGAATTAATTTCCAAGGGCCTAACGGCGAGGATAAGAATTATGCCATCACTTTAGACTTCGTGGTAACCAATAACGAAGCAGAATATGAAGCTCTGATCGCTGGATTGGAAATGGCTATACAAGCCAATATGAAAGTTTTGAATGTCTTGACAGATTCTGAACTAATTCAGAGACAAATTAGTGGAATGTACGAAGCGAAAGAGTTCAACATGATAAAATATTTGGAGAAAGTAAAAGAATTAACTGGGAAATTTGATAAATTTGATATCCAAAATATCCCACGAGAAGAAAATCGATGGGCTGATCAACTATCTAGATTTACAGGAACAAGGGATGGTAAATCTAAAAGGGTAATCACCTGGCTGATCTCCAAGACACATGCGATCGACCTCGACACTTTCCCTGTTGCTGAAGTAATGGAAATTGACCTGGCAGCAGACAGTTGGATGACTCCATTAATTGCCTATTTGAAAGACGGTTCACTCCCTAGCTGTAAAAATGAAGCCAGAAGGATAAGGTATCGAGCACCAAGATATGCAATGTTAGAAGGAAACATTTACAGAAGATCCGTCTCAGGAATTCTGCTAAAATGTATTCCCGAACACAATTCCGAAAGCATCCTTCGAAGCATACATGAGGGAGAAGCTGGGAATCACAGTGGCGCTCGAGCATTTACACTCAAATGCTTGAGAACAGGTTACTATTGGCCAACGATGTACGCCGACGCCCAAGACTACGTTAAACACTGTCATTACTGTCAGGTACATTCAAATATAATACACCAACCAGCTGAGACAATACACCCAATTCCGATCTGTTGGCCTTTTGATCAATGGGGAATCGATATTGTGGGACCGTTCCCAATGGCCATATCGAAGAAAAGTTATGTTTTGGTCGCTGTCGAATATTTCAGCAAGTGGATCGAATGCATAGCCTTAGCTCGGATAACACAGTTCCAAGTTATAAATTTTCTCTGGAAAAATATAGTTTGTCGTTTCGGAATCCCAAGAATTCTGATTTCTGACAATGGTACCCAATTTGCTGGAAAACAAGTTCAAGAATGGTGCTCGAAGCTTGGAATACAGCAAAACTTCACGTCTGTCGGACATCCTAGAGCTAATGGACAAATTGAAGTGGCAAATCGGGAGATTGTCAAATCACTCGAGAAAAGACTGGACGACGCCAAAGGGAAATGGTTGGACGAACTGCCAGGCGTCATTTGGGCCAACAGAACTACAGTAAAAGCCTCAACGGGTGAAACACCGTTTAGCCTAGTCTATGGGTCGGAGGCAGTCATCCCAGTAGAGGCACTAGTCCCCAGCCCCAGAATTGAGCTCTACGAGGAGGAATCAAACGATCAACTGAGAAAAGATGATATCGATTTGAGCGAGACCTTAAGGGAAAAAGCCAGTCTGCGTTTAGAAGCGGCTAAGTCCAGCATGGAAAAAGCCTACAATCAAAAGGTGAGGATACGATCATTCAAGGAAGGTGATTTGGTACTTAAAAAAGTTGAAGTTTCCAAACACGTGGGAAAGTTACAACAAAATTGGGAAGGTCCCTACGTGGTGATTGCGGTCGGAAAAAAGGGATCGTATAAGATAGCACATATGGATGGGACTCCACTTCCTCGAACGTGGAATGCAGTAAACCTCAGAAGATATTATGGTCGATAACTTCGAGATAAAAAGATTTTAGACAGGATTTGCAAGGAATTAATTTTTCCATTTTATAGAATATTTTGTTATTTCCCTTTCATGCATTAAAATTACCTACAATTCTAATAAAAAGCTTTTGCTTATTTCCACATATGACATGCTCAAAAGACTTTTGTCAAAAAACAATCTACAAAGGTTAAAACCAATAATTGGTATACAACCTAATAAATCTTTGAGTAAACACCGATTGGGTCGGTATAAACTCATCGATCTCCTACACAAACGATCTACAAAGGTTAAAACCAATAATTGGTATACAACCTAATAAATCTTTGAGTAAACACCGATTGGGTCGGTATAAACTCATCGATCTCCTACACAAACGATCTACAAAGGTTAAAACCACAATTGGTATACAACCTAATAAATTTTTGAGTAACACCGATTGGGTCGGTATAAACTCATCAATCTCCTACACAAACGATCTACAAAGGTTAAAACCACAATTGGTATAAAACCTAAGTATAATAAATTTTTGAGTAACACTGATTGGGTCGGTATAAACTCATCGTTCTCCTACACAAACGATCTACAAAGGTTAAAACCACAATTGGTATAAAACCTAAGTATAATAAATCTTTGAGTAACACCGATACGGTCGGTATAAACTCATCGATCTCCTACACGAACGATCTACAAAGGTTAAAACAACGTTTGGTATAAAACCTAAATATGATAAAACTTTGAGTAAAACCGATTGGGTCGGTATAAACTCATCAATCTCATAACTGACAAACAGCTGGTATAATGTAACATGTTATTATAAAAATGCAGATCGAAAAGATACATAAACTCCCCTAGCTAAGTCAATAGCAAATCCTATTACATGGTAAAGAAAGAAGCTAACAAAACGACTTCAGCTTGATTTATCTCTGCATTTCCCTCAGAATTCTTGCCACCAGCTCTCCAGTCGTGCTTGCGGCCACAAAGCTTTGGAATCAGAGAGAGCTTTGAGAGATCATAATGTTACAACGGTCGATGGTGGTCAGCATTTTTTGGCCATACATTCTCGTTTTAATGAACTGACCAGCTTTTCACCAACCGCGTAACTAGTAGATCGGAACTCCACAACACCGACCTTTACCTATTTACGTAGGTTGGTCGGGTAAGGATAGGCATTCCAACCTATTCCCCTTATTAAGGGTCGGAGATTTCATGGTTTTTGAGAAATCCCCATTTTCCGATTCCGCCCATACCGAGTCGATGTAATAAGTGTTTTGTTTGATTTTCGAATTAGGTGGACGACCGCCATTTTGAACAAAGAGGAAGTACATTTGTTTAAATGGTAACTAGAAGGAAGATAAAGATTCCTTTTATAGACAGGGAAGATTAAAATCCAACGGTGAAACTCGTATCTAATCAACGGCAATGACGCCACATCGGGAATTACGTTACACAGTCATAACTGCAAGCCTTAAATACAGGATAGGAAGTAAATACGTTCTTGAGTCGGTCAAAACAAAGTCATATATTAGATCGATAGATACACTACGAGGAATATTATATAGCAACAGCAATATTACATATCCTAGAGTCCTATCTGAACGGAAATCATCGATCAACGCACTAAGCAATTACGACTACAAAATATTAAAGGAAAGAATTTGGTTTCAAAACGCTTCAGAGCTTCCTCGGAACAATCATCTTCCTTTCTACTTTGAGAACAGTGACGAGAAACTAAAGTTCAGGCTTCTTCTAAAGATCGGAAGGTGTCGTCGAGCGAGCAAAGCCGCATGCTATCATGATTCGACCACCTCGAAGAAGTTGATGCTTTTTCTTCGCCAATTAAAGTAGGGATCAGAAGGGTCTCATGCATGACATCACCAACCTGTTAGAAACAAGTTGATTTCGATAAAGCATAGAATCCTGCTTTCCTCCACTCTCGACCTCTATCATACGGCTTGGTATATGGTCGACCAATCCACAGTTGTGAGATTTGCCCGACCGTCACCGTTTAAGATGGAAATCTCATTTTTCCAATTCCTCCCATACCAAGTCATGACCTCCTAGGTAGATAAATCGACAAATTTGGTGGTCGATGATACTTACAACAATACATATTCATCTTGAACGACTTCATCTTCTGAGGAATGGAGAGGAAAGAAGTGACCTTTTTATAGGCAGGGGATAAAGGATCCAATGGTGTTACATTAAGGCCCTATCAACGGTCCAGATTTAAAGCATTGTTAGGATGGTTCTCAGCAGTGAAAATATGATCAATCATTGTTATCGAACTGAAAGTACAAGAATAATTGATTTTATTCAGATCTTTAGGAGTATCGTTACATTTCACGGATACAGCCATAACATCAGAAAAATCTACATTTATCTTAAGAGTCTAATTATAATTATTCCAAATACTAGTCCTAATTTGCTACTCCTCGGATTGATCTGCTCCTTCAATTCGACCCACTCTTTATTCTCAGATTACTACCACTGCATATAAACGAGGAACATGCAGAAGTGCGTATATTTGCTGATGCTGATGAATTAACGACCTCCAAACGGGCCACATGGCAATCAGGAAGCAGCTGCATCTAGGGTCTATCACGGTATCAAGCTAAAGCACACTGAGAAAGGAATGGTTCAGATAATAGAGAACCTTGCTGTCATACGATTGAGAAAGGTTCGTTCTCCATGCCTTGGAGGCAAGTTTTCAAGCATGCATGGACGCAAAACCTTACCTTCCCCAGGGTTCACCATCATTTTTAATGAACTAACCAGCTCTTGCTTCTCCAAAAAACTTTTTGGTTTAATATCTCCACTATGGTCTACATGCCATAAAAGCCAAATTGAAAAGTTTATAGGAGGCATCTTCTCCAATAAGTTATTTATACTACAGGGAATTAATCCTTCAACGGACAAAACATACGAACCGTCCCTACAGTTACGGCACACCTACCCAGTTGATCGGGAATGGTCGGATAACCAAGATAGGTCATCATTTCTTGGGCTCGCTGCTTATATCCAAGAGAAAAACCTCTGTCAAACTCTAGAGTTTTCAATTGAAGAAGATCTTCTTTCTCCATTGCAAGCTGCTCTCTTTCAGATTCCAAACTGCTATTTACTCGAGCAAGTTCTTCTTTCTCTTTAGTAAGCCTTTCAGTAGTAGCTCGAAGATGCTCGACCTCAATCGACAGCAATTGAGGAGCAGCAGTAATTGTATTTAGACGTTCGAGAGATGCTTCTCGTTCAAAGTAGGAATCATCATTTTGTATCCCGAGCTGAAGAGCTTCATGCTTAGCCTGTTTTGAGAAATATGAGTGAGAAACTTAAAACGCCTAGATCTCTTTTAACAACAACAAAATACACTTACCATTTCCAAACGTTTGAAAATGGACTGGACAAGCTGCAAGGAAGAGTGGTTCTTCAATTTATCAAGCTCCTTGGGCAAAATTGTACCCATTCCCAAATTCCAAGAAACCCCATCAGGCTCAAGGGAGGTTGGGATACAGGCATCAATCGAAACCCCACCTGATCGGCTCATATCGAACTCGGTTATCTCTTCGACCTGCTCCTTGAATGGACGTTCATCTAAAAGTGACGGGTCGTCAGAGATACTTTTAAAACCAGAACGACTGGGACCAGACCCAGTTTTTGACACACCTAAAGAAATATGGGCAGGAGAGACGACTTGAGTATGTTGAGAAGTCGAAGCAACGACTTGAGAATGCGGAGGGGCGAAGAAAGATTCAGGGATGTCTTCCACAGAACCCCTTATTTGCAATATTTGATCTGTCTTGGAATTGGGAGCAGTAGTTTCGACCTGTGCGCAACTTTCTTGACTTATAGATTGGTTTGTTGCATCTCAACCAAAAGGGGAAAGTTCATTTGCTGATCGATCATCTGGAAGAGTAGAAGCGGCTCGGGAATCATCATTCCTTATTGGTTCCACGGGAGGAGGAGAAACAACTCGAGACTCCTCGTTTTTATCTTGGTCGACGGGAGGAGGAGAAATAACTCGGGATTCCTCATTTATTATTGGTTCCACGAAAGCAGGAGAAATAGCTTGAGTCTCCTCGTTCGTCATATGGACGACTGGAGGAGGAGAAATAGTGCGTGACTCCTCATTTAATGTTTGCTCTACGAGAGGGGGAGAAGTAGGGCGAGAACCCTCGTTCTGGTAAGCCTCCAGCACTTTCGGATCGACAATTGGACTACGGATAGGGGCACTTGAAAATCCCATCGAAGAATTCATGGTTTCCTTTGTTGAAGAGATATTCTTCGTTTCTTTTGGGTTTCCAGTTGACGAGGATAACTTTGGATCAGATCGAGGAATAGTTTCCCGAGAGGAAGCTCCTCCCTGGGAAGACGATTGATGTGAACCATCAGTTCGGAATTTCTTCTTCGGAGTATCTCGACGAGATAGACCCCATTGAGATCGTTTGGCCGCTCCAGAAAAAAGGTTGGAACTCATGGTCAGAAAATCAGGAATTCCTTCGAAATATCGAACTAAGAGCTCCGATCGACAGCAAGAATATTTTATATTACTAAGTAGGGACGCGCGGTAAAACCCCAAAAGATTTACCTTTATATATAGCTAAGGAAATGACAATTATGTCCTCGAACCTTGGCGCGCAGAGTAAAAATTCAAATATGAGGCAAAAGCAAGTCGTCAAATACGTATTATGATGATCAAAACGACGTAATATATCAGAGTTAAAATCATATATATCATGAAAGGGATTTTATATGTTCTACGAAGATTTAAAAGATCTAACTTTACAACAAAATAAAAGAAAATCATAAAAAACATCCTAACTAGGTGAATTGGTTTCCTTGGGGGATGATCCTTCCTCTCCTTCTTCATTCCCTTCGTCGACATGGTCTCCTTCGATATCCTCCTCGGCATCGTCGATTTCCTCATCGCCTGCTTCATTCTCCATGATATCCTTTATTAATTCCAAATCAGGGGCTGGCACGGAAAATGGAGTTCCATACTCCTCGACTAGGTGAGCCAGAGGATGGTTACTATAATCAACAGAAGATAAGCAGTCGGGAGGATAGTCTTGAAGGCTGATAGGATAGTGCCCTGCAAGCCAACTCAATAGCTTGTAAAAGGACTATTTTATCTTGTATGAATCTTTGATTTATTAATTAATACGCAAAGTTTATTTATTTGATAAGATAAACTAATGGCCAACTTCATCTTTCGCGAACACATTTAAGCGATTGGTTGAAACCCTGAGATCACTCATGACTATGGGACGATTCACTTCAGTATTGAGTGCAATCATGAAACAGTCTCTAAGGTCGTGATCTCAAAAGTGTTCCAAGTCATAGATTCCTGTCGAGACGGGGTATCGAAGGAATCGTCAAGACTTGTAGGATTATGCATGATTCACATGGAGTGAATTTGTGGAGTTTCATGAACAAGACATTTGATGTCAGTGCATATGACTAGGTGGTTCGATAGGGGATCGAACGCATCGAACGACCCGAACAGAGAAACCCATTGTGGAAGTGCGTAAAGCATATCAGTGATGGGATGTTTCTCAAGACTTATAACAGTGTACGATTTAGTCCTTAGACTTGAGGTGCTAGGGCGAATTCGGTATACGGGTGTGCGTGCTTTGATTTAGGAGCCGGTCACGTAGCCTGACCATTGTGCGCCTACATTGGGTACGTACAGTCGTATATGCGGATGGTTAGCATCAAGATGGGATCTACCGACTCATTGTAATGAATGAGGGAATTTCCTGTACGTTCTTAGATAATAGATTCCTAGAAATCCATGGCCATGGTCAGTGACGGATTTGGAAAGGGGTTTCCAAATTTAGCAGTCACACTGGAATTATTATCCAGAATTAGAAAGTACATAATCGAGATAATTAGAGGTGCTGACTAATTCACACACCCTAGGTCTCGATCGGGAAATTAGTCGTTAGAGGGACCGTATGTACATGGTACTTATAAGAGGTGAGGTTCACTAATATCAATTCACCTGAAGTTGGGCCTCATGGGCTTGTGGCTAGACATCGACCATGAGGTGTGGGTACTCCTGAATTAATGGGAGATTAATTCTGGAGTGGTCAATTAAAAGAGTTTATTGATCGGAGCAATTAATTGAATATTAATTGCTCGTTAATTAAATCACGAAAGTCGTGGGCCTACGGCCAATTGATGGTGAACCTAGAGGGTCACACACAATACAATTGGACAGTGACAGTCAATTAAGGAAAGGTTTGATTTAAAGAGTTAAATCAAATAAAAGAATTAAAGAGTTAATTCTGATAGAGAAATAATTAATTAGATAGTCTAATTAATTAAATATTAATTAAAGAGTTAATTAAAGTGGGAGATAATTAATTAGATTAATTGGGTTAATTTAATTAAAGTGTTTAATTAAATTAATGCAAGACATGGGCCAATTTAATTAATGGCCCAATAGCAAGTCTTGCACACAAAGGTGCTTTGGAGGTGGCTATATAAAGGAGTCTAAGTTGAGACTCAAACCCTAAGCTAAAAACCTAGCCCTAGCCGCCCCCCTCACTTGGCCGCCCCCCCTCTCTCCCTCTTGCTCTCTCCTTCACTTAGATCTAGATCTAGATCTAGATCAGCCATTGACAAGAATCCTTCTCTTCCATTTCTAAGCCTAAGAATTGATGGAGTCATTCAATCCATCTGGTGTGGACTAATCTCTGGAGGCACAACACTTGGGGTGCTCTAGTGAACAAGGAAAGAGAAGACCGGAGAAACCACCACCTTGCCTGTGGTGAGGTAAATTCGATTTACCATCTTTTAATTTAGTAATTTGTTGCTAAATTGTATTCAACCTTTATTTATATGTGCTAATAAATGTTCTTGGGAGTTGGTGTATGAAAAATTGAAAAATTTTATATTCCGCAACGTTGTTTTTGACAATCATACCCATAAAATCCCAACAGTGGTATCAGAGCCAAATTTATTATGCACATATGAAAAGGCCTGAACACATCAAAATATATGGATATATGTGTTTGTTGTGTTCTGATTTTGATTCTTGCTTGTTATGATAAATTAAATTGTTCGGATCTATGCAATTTTCGGTTTTGGGCCAAATCTGTAATTACCGAAAATTTGAGGGCTTGTTTGCAAATTGCGATTTTTGAAAAATCTGGACAGAAAGTAAAATTTTCATTTTCTGCAATTCTGGACCAAATTGTAATTTCTGGAATTTTTAAAATCTGGACTGTTTTTGCAATTTACGAAAGGTTTGGGTTGTTTTTGCAATTGCCGTAAATTCAGGGGTCTGTTTTGCATTAAACGAAAGTTTCTGGAAATTTTGTTAATTTTCTGCTTGCTGGTCCGATTTGCATGTTCTGGAAATTTTGGGGCTGATTTGTAATTTCCAAAAGTTGAGGGGTCAAAATGTAATTTTCGAAAATTCAGGGGCCGAACACAAATTTTTCAAAGGTTGAAAAACAGAAACTGTTTTGTGCACTAAAAGGGTTTAGTATATCGAAAAAGTTAATTTTATCATAATTAGTAGGGACTAGAGTGAGAATCAAAGGGATTGTTTTAAAAGGTGTTTTAAAATAAGATTATTGATTGTTTTAAAATAAGTTTTAAAACTAGAATCTGAAAGGCAATTTTAAAAGGAGTTTTAAAATATGATAAGAAATAAGAAAATGTGTTTTGCTTGTTTCTTGCTCTACGTGAATTGTTTACGTGGTTTTTCGATCGCGCCGAGCCTTGACCCTTAGGGTAGATGTGATTGGTTAATTTTAATTTGTTGGTTTTATTGGGCCTGCGAGCCTTAAGTTTTTGGGCCACTTTGAGCCTTTGTAATAGATAGGGCTTTACAGTTTTAATTAGATTAGGATGAAGGCCTGTTACAAGCAAGGTGGGAGCCCAAGAAGACTAAAGGCCATGTATGCATGGTAAAATGTGTAATAGCATAAGCCTCTTTGAAACCTATTAGATTGACCAATAGGACCATCGTCTTTGGCTCGATGGTGGTCCGCATAGGAGGCTCCCGATCGAAAACATACTGTGGTAGCATGCATGCTAGGTGTGTATGTTTTTATTTACGCATTTATATTTTAGCATGTATGGTGATACGCGCTAGTAATTTAGATCGTAAATAAAAGATAATGCATAACTGGAACGGTGAGATCTCGAGTAGAGTTACCTCAAACTCTTAAACCCGAAAAACCCCTCTTGATAATTATATTAAGTCATATTGGGTACATTAAAATAAAGTTTTAATATCCAAGCCTTCCATCAATAGGAACTAGCGTGAGTTGTCCACTTGTCGATTAAGGTGATCCAGAGTCTGGCACCCGAGTCGAGGAAAGAGACAATACGCGAAACTCCTTGATTCTCGTTTTTAACTAAACTTGACAAGGGTGAGGATTGGTCGGGATGTGAACATCGATCATAACCAAGTTATGGGGATTTCATGACCGGGCCCGTTGCTCATCAAGATTGATGGGTTAGACTTAACGAGTAGTACCACTCATGATGTAGCAGTGCTAGATGAGTGCGAAAATCGAGGCAAAATAGCTTGAAGGTTGTGTAGGGACACAATTGGTAATAGTATACCTACCTAGGGAATTAATTGTATGGCCGCGAGTCGTGGGTGCAATTAATGTCTGCTGGGACGTCAAGACCTGCTAGGAAATAAGATTTCCCGAACAATTGAAGGGGTAATTTTTCGAGAAAATAGTGGGAGAACTTTTTCGATAACAAGTCCAATAGTCGTCAATTATAAGTATTAATTTAGATCAGTCAGCTGAACGTTATCATTCTATTTTGTAGATCATTTTGCGAAAATGTCTAAGAATCCATTATCTATCATCCTTGACACTAACAAACTGAACGAATCAAATTTTATCGACTGGCTAAGAAATTTGAGGATAGTCCTCGACTCCGATCGTCGGAGCTATGTTCTCGATGCCCCAATGCCTGGAGCACTTCCGGAAGGAGTTTCGGAAGAGGAACGAGCCACCCATGCTAGATGGGTTGTGATGATATTCAGGTTCGTTGCCTAATGTTAGCATCAATGACCAATGAGCTACAGAAACAGCATGCAAAGATGTTGCATTCTGTTGATATACTTCTCCATCTCCGAAATATATTTGGAGAAAAGTCTAGGACAGAAAGGTTCAAGACGACGAGGGAGTTATTCAATCTGAGAATGGCTGAGGGTTCAAGTGTGAAAGATCACTGTCTTCGTTTCGTTAATCTGATTGAAAAATTGGAGAATTTGGAAGTAGACTTGCATGCTGATCTTAGCACTGACCTCTTACTCCATACTCTACCACGCTCATTTGATCAGTTCGTGTTGAATTTCAACATGGAGGAGAGAAATCTCGCTCTTCACGAACTGACCAATATGTTGGTAACGGCAGAAGCTACCCTTAAGAAGGAGAAATCTGTCTTGATTGCTGAGCAACCCAAGGCTGCAAAGCCAAAGAAGGGCAAGAAGAAGAAGAAAGTGTTCTCTTCTAAAACAACCAAGAAGGTTGTCGAGAAAAAGAGAAAGAGCCCAGAAGATGAATGTTTCCACTGCAAGAAAGCAGGGCACTGGAAAAGGAACTGCCCTGACTACCTTAAAACGGTAGCCAAAGGTATTTTCTTTATTGAAGTTAATATTTCAATTAACTGTGCATCATGGGTGTTAGACACCGCAGCTGGTTCTCATATCTGCAATGATTTGCAGGTGATGGGAGCAGTAAGACCTCTTAAGCCTGGGGATAGGATCCTACGTTTTGGAAACGGAGCAAGGGTTGCGGCAGAGGCCATAGGGGACGTAGAATTAGTTTTTGGCAATTTTACTTTGGTTTTAAAGGACTGTTTGTACGTACCAACAATTATCAAAAACATTATTTCGATTCCTTCGCTGGATAATGATGGTTTTTGTTTTTCCATTTCTAATGGAAATTTTAGCATAATAAAAGGTGGTTTTACTTATGCTAGTGGTACTTTGATAGATGGTCTTTATTCCTTAGAACCTGCTAATTCTAATGTCATGCACATTCAATCAAAGAAAAGAAAACAAGATGATAATAGTCCACAGTTATGGCACGCTAGGCTTGGACATATATCCAAGAGTAGAATTCAAAAGTTGGTTTCCTCTAGGGCTCTTGAAATACAGAACCTAGATGATCTCTCAACTTGCGAGTCCTGTCTCAAGGGAAAGATGACCAAAACGCCTTTTACTGGGAAACCAGAGCGAACCAAACAAACCTTGGATTTGATCCATACCGATGTTGGTGGACCACTGAGTGTCAGTGCAAGAGGAGGATTCTCATACTTCATTACCTTCACAGACGACTACAGTCGTTTTGGGTATGTGTACCTAATGAAGTATAAGTCCGAAGCTTTTGAAAAGTTCAAAGAGTTTCGAATGGAAGTTGAGAACCAACTTGGACACAGTATTAAGACACTTCGATCTGATCGAGGTGGGGAATACTTAAGTCAAGAATTCCTCGATTATCTTGTAGAGAATGGAATTCTCTCACAGCGAACTCCTCCTAGAACACCACAGTTGAATGGTGTGTCTGAGAGAAGGAACCGAACTTTGTTGGACATGGTTCGTTCCATGATGAGTTTCGCTGATCTACCTTTTTCATTTTGGGGCTTAGCCCTCTTAACGGCTTCAAAGATACTTAATATAGTACCTTCAAAGTCGGTGCCGACGACGCCACACCAAGAATGGTTTGGTAAAGCACCCATGTATTCGTACTTACGAGTATGGGGATCTCCTGCCTATGTTAGGAACAAGAAGGGAGATAAACTAGATAGTAGATCTAGTTTGTGCAAATTTGTGGGGTATCCAAAGGAATCCATTGGATACCTGTTCTACGACCCTAAAGAACGAAAGACGTTCGTGTCTAGGAACGCCCACTTCTTAGAGGATGACTTCCTCACTAAAAGAAGCGGGGTGTCCGTAGAACTTGATGAAGTCCAGGAAGTGGACCCATCCCCACAAACAGTGGGAGTTGATCCTGAACCATCTAGTACACCAGTACTTCGAAGGTCCGATCGAATTCGTAGAGAACCCGAAAGGTTCGGCTTCATCCACGAAAATGATCAATTAGATGGTGATCCAAGGACATACGAAGAAGCTATGTCAGACATAGACTCGGGTGCATGGCAGGAAGCCATGCAATCCGAAATGGATTCCATGCATTCCAACAAGGTATGGACCTTGGTTGATCCACCTGAGGGAACTGTCCATGTAGGCTGTAAGTGGATCTTCAAGCGCAAGCTTGGAATGAATGGAGAGGTTTTGACTCATAAGGCTCGCCTTGTGGCGAAAGGTTATTCTCAAAGGCCTGGTATAGACTATGAGGAAACTTTTTCCCCAGTGGCGATGTCAAAATCCATTCGGATATTATTAGCCATAGCCGCGTGGTATGACTACGAGATATGGCAAATGGATGTAAATACCGCCTTTCTCAATGGAGACATTGATAAGGAAATCTTTATGCAACAGCCAAAAGGCTTTACATCTAAAGGAAGTGAGCATAAGGTATGCAAACTTCAAAGGTCAATTTATGGCCTAAAACAGGCATCCCGAACCTGGAACAAACGTTTTGATGAGACAGTTAAAGGGTTTGGCTTCATCAAGAACGTTTATGAGTCATGTGTGTACAAGAAATTCGAAGGGGGTTCAGTACAATTTATTGTGTTGTATGTCGATGACATTCTGTTGATCGGAGACGATATCAGAACGTTAACGCAGACGAAAGCGTGGTTATCCACGCAATTCTCCATGAAAGATATGGGAGACGCATCTTACGTATTGGGAATACGTATCTATAGAGATAGATCGAAGAAGATGTTAGGACTCTCCCAATCTCAGTACATTAACACTATACTGAAACGGTTCAGTATGGAAGAATCAAGAAGGGATTGCTTCCTATGAGACATGGGATCTCTCTTTCTAAATCTATGAGCCCTACAAATGATGAAGAAAGAAAGAGGATGTCTCTCATACCTTATGCGTCTGCCATAGGCAGCATAATGTATGCGATGTTATGTACTAGACCTGACGTAGCACACGCTCTGAGTGTGACGAGTCGCTACCAGTCAAATCCAAGGGAGGAACACTGGACCGCCGTAAAGGCTATCCTCAAGTACCTAAGAAGGACTAAGGATATGTTCTTGGTCTACGGCGGTAGTGGAAAATTGAAGCTCGAAGGATTCACGGATTCGAGTTTCCAGTCTGACGTGGATGATTATAAATCCAATTCTGGATATATATTTTGCCTCAACGGAGCAGCGGTGAGTTGGAAGAGTTCCAAGCAGTCCACCACTGCAGATTCAACCACTGAAGCAGAATATATTGCCGCATCGGATGCAACAAAGGAAAGTGTTTGGATAAGAAACTTCATCCAAGAGTTGGATGTAGTACCTAGCATTGCAGAACCCATAGTAGTCTTCTGTGACAACAATGGGGCAATCGCTCAAGCAAAGGAGCCGAGATCACACCATCAGTCCAAACACGTGATGAGGAAATACCATGTGATTAGAGAAATCATTGGTAGAGGAGACATTCAAATGGAACGTGTCGACTCAAAAGATAACGTAGCTGATCCACTAACGAAGCCACTATCGCAAAAAGTGTTCGAAGAACATCTTGTGAAGATGGGTCTTAGAAATGTTTGTGATTGGCTTTAGGGCAAGTGGGAGATTGATAGGATAGTGCCCTGCAAGCCAACTCAATAGCTTGTAAAAGGACTATTTTATCTTGTATGAATCTTTGATTTATTAATTAATACGCAAAGTTTATTTATTTGATAAGATAAACTAATGGCCAACTTCATCTTTCGCGAACACATTTAAGCGATTGGTTGAAACCCTGAGATCACTCATGACTATGGGACGATTCACTTCAGTATTGAGTGCAATCATGAAACAGTCTCTAAGGTCGTGATCTCAAAAGTGTTCCAAGTCATAGATTCCTGTCGAGACGGGGTATCGAAGGAATCGTCAAGACTTGTAGGATTATGCATGATTCACATGGAGTGAATTTGTGGAGTTTCATGAACAAGACATTTGATGTCAGTGCATATGACTAGGTGGTTCGATAGGGGATCGAACGCATCGAACGACCCGAACAGAGAAACCCATTGTGGAAGTGCGTAAAGCATATCAGTGATGGGATGTTTCTCAAGACTTATAACAGTGTACGATTTAGTCCTTAGACTTGAGGTGCTAGGGCGAATTCGGTATACGGGTGTGCGTGCTTTGATTTAGGAGCCGGTCACGTAGCCTGACCATTGTGCGCCTACATTGGGTACGTACAGTCGTATATGCGGATGGTTAGCATCAAGATGGGATCTACCGACTCATTGTAATGAATGAGGGAATTTCCTGTACGTTCTTAGATAATAGATTCCTAGAAATCCATGGCCATGGTCAGTGACGGATTTGGAAAGGGGTTTCCAAATTTAGCAGTCACACTGGAATTATTATCCAGAATTAGAAAGTACAGAATCGAGATAATTAGAGGTGCTGACTAATTCACACACCCTAGGTCTCGATCGGGAAATTAGTTGTTAGAGGGACCGTATGTACATGGTACTTATAAGAGGTGAGGTTCACTAATATCAATTCACCTGAAGTTGGGCCTCATGGGCTTGTGGCTAGACATCGACCATGAGGTGTGGGTACTCCTGAATTAATGGGAGATTAATTCTGGAGTGGTCAATTAAAGGAGTTTATTGATCGGAGCAATTAATTGAATATTAATTGCTCGTTAATTAAATCACGAAAGTCGTGGGCCTACGGCCAATTGATGGTGAACCTAGAGGGTCACACACAATACAGTTGGACAGTGACAGTCAATTAAGGAAAGGTTTGATTTAAAGAGTTAAATCAAATAAAAGAATTAAAGAGTTAATTCTGAGAGAGAAATAATTAATTAGATAGTCTAATTAATTAAATATTAATTAAAGAGTTAATTAAAGTGGGAGATAATTAATTAGATTAATTGGGTTAATTTAATTAAAGTGTTTAATTAAATTAATGCAAGACATGGGCCAATTTAATTAATGGCCCAATAGCAAGTCTTGCACACAAAGGGGCTTTGGAGGTGGCTATATAAAGGAGTCTAAGTTGAGACTCAAACCCTAAGCTAAAAACCTAGCCCTAGCCGCCCCCTCACTTGGCCGCCCCCCCTCTCTCCCTCTCTCCTTCACTTAGATCTAGATCTAGATCAGCCATTGACAAGAATCCTTCTCTTCCATTTCTAAGCCTAAGAATTGAAGGAGTCATTCAATCCATCTGGTGTGGACTAATCTCTGGAGGCACAACACTTGGGGTGCTCTAGTGAACAAGGAAAGAGAAGACCGGAGAAACCACCACCTTGCCTGTGGTGAGGTAAATTCGATTTACCATCTTTTAATTTAGTAATTTGTTGCTAAATTGTATTCAACCTTTATTCATATGTGCTAATAAATGTTCTTGGGAGTTGGTGTATGAAAAATTGAAAAATTTTATATTCCGCAACGTTGTTTTTGACAATCATACCCATAAAATCCCAACAAAGGCTTCGGTCCTTTTCAATGGCCATAACTTTACGATATTCCTCACGCTTATCTGGGATTTGCCGAGACTCGATTAATTGATCGATGCCCTTATAGAACGAGCTTAAGAGCAAACCTCCGATCTTTTGATGAATTATGGCAGTATGCACGGGGGAATCAAGGAACTCTCGGACTATGGGCTCGACGTCTAAAGATTGGTGCTTGTCTATAACCCTCTCTAAGTCAGAAGAATCATCTTCCTTGGTCGCAAGTTGGGATCGAAGAGCAGCAACATCCGACTCCAGCTTGCTAACGAGGGTGGCGTGCGCAACTCGTTGCTCTTCCATTTCTCGAGTCAACTGGTCGACCTGCGCCTGGTATCGACTGGAATCCGTCATCATACTGATAATATGAGGATTGTCGGTTTCCAAATTAGGATTAGCGAGAGGATCGGATGAAGTGGCAGCGGAAGCCCGGGAATTACTGACCTGAGCAAGTTGATCTTCGAGCTCCTTAACCCTGGCAGTTAAAATATTGTTGCTTTCTTCAACATATTTACACTAATCTCTATGCAGTGCCATATCATATAGCGCAGATACCAAGGCATTACCGGTCTGTAGCAAGAAAAAATTGTCTAAATAAAGACCAAGAAGAATATTGAGGATTATTAAAAAGAACAAAAGGAGTTAAAGAATATTACCACTTCATGAGCATGAGCAGCCCTCACTAGCTGTTCGAGAGGTTTCTTCATAACAGTCCTCTCCACGTCTCGAACAAAGGTCGAGGATAGAAGGACTCGAATGGATTTATCGACCACGTTCTCCTTATCATCAGACATCAAGGAATCCTTCTCGGAAGAACCAGCCGCTCTTTTTCCTTGAAGATGACTCTCAATCATATCTACCAGAGAAGCCTGATGACTTGTATCTCCGACGTGGGTGAAATACTCACCTCCCTTGTCAAAATATTGAGTTTTTCGTTTGGCTTCAGGGCCAGTAGGAGTACGTTCAGGCCAATATTTACTACCCAGAATGCCATATTTCTCCCTAAAAGTTTTGGGAGGATAACCGCGACCTGGACGAGAGCTTGAAGTCGGTATGTCTGAAGAAGTTAAACCAGAGAGAGGAGGAGCTACTCGGATAGGATCTGCATTCTCGGACGACTCCTCCTCATTGTCCTCCAGATCTTGGAATTGATTCCTTCTCCTTTTTCTAGATTCCTTTTGCTCTATGGGGATTTTACCCCAGGACTTTTTCGAGTTCGAAAGGACAGATTTTCCGACCACGGAAAATCGGCAATTCTCGACCATGGTGGCTGCAAAGGGAAGTCGATAAATATTAGTAAATGACGAATTCATAAATCCTTTTAAGAATGAAATGACAAGATGGGAAATGATCTTATCTAGAGATCGATTATCCGATGGAATAGAAAATTCCAAAGAACTAAGTCCGGCTTTCCGAAGAAAGATCTCTCCGATCAAATAAGCTGATTGATACTTATTCGATCTCATCTCCTCGATCATAGCAGATGAAAATTGGTCATCCGGGGCCATCTCGCCGATTACTTTTCGACCACCATATACCCATGAATCATTGTATCCCCAATCATGAGTAAACTCCTTAGTTTCCCCGTTTTCGAGAATATGCACGGTCGGAGCTTTGACGAAAAAGAAATTTGATTTCCACTCCATGCTATTGCTCGAGATGGCGTTTTCAAGAACAGCATACCCAGGTCTTTGACTAACGTAATAATAACCCCTATTAGATGAGGTCGATACAAAAAGTCGGAAAAAGTGAAGAAAATTACGGAACGAGGGCCGCAGACCTCGTGCGACCATCAAAACAGAGAACGCCATAATAAAGGCTATAGCATTCGGAACAAGTTGAGTCAATGAGACAATGAAGGTCTCCAGGAATTGACGAAGAATTGAAGAAAGAGGAAAACGGAGCCCATGCTCGAAGTGGGATGTATAAAAAGCTCGACAGTTGGAAGGAGGGGTGTTGACTCTTTCTTCGGAAGAAGGAATAATGATCTCAAAGTCCGATGGGAAATAGCGACCGTATTCCTTTTTTAAGAAGGGTAGATCTTCTTTTGTCCATCGAGAGGGAAAGAGTTCTACAGGGGCGGAAATTTGAGGTTGAGCTGTCTTAGACTTTTTGGATGCCCTCGACATCATCCCCTCCTCCGGGACGATTTCCACAACCAAGCTATCAACCCCCTATTCTTCGTAATTTCTGACTTCTTCTACTTGAGCAATATCTGCAGCTTCTTCCTCAGATGAAGGGATTTCAGGATTAAGGGTGTTAGGTAATACTTGTTCATCTACATTTTGGGTTGAAGAATGAGGATTCTGCGAGGTCGAAGCCATCAGTCCTTCAAATAGTAAGCTCGAGGAAGTAAGAAATTGACAAGATTGTCGATTTAAGCTTTTACTGTGGGAAGGATTAAAAATCTGGGGTAAAAGTAAAATATCCCGCAAATTTCGATTATATATATGGGCGGTGAAAAGACGGATTCAGCCCTTCGCGTCTCTTCATATTCCCGCCAATCAAAGTAATGAAAAGACCCAACTGTTGTCTGACACACGTTAACCAAAGTACATGTCTGTATGTAAACGGTTCAAACGGATATGCACTCTTTTTTCCTCGTTTGTTTTTATCCCGAAAGGGTTTTTCCGAACTAGGTTTTTAACGAGGCGTATTCCGTGAACGATGAAAAGGTCAAGGTAACTGCTATCTCTACTTCTACAAGCTTCAGCTACGATTACGCTCGAGAAGTGAGGGAGTACTGATGAGGGCTATTTTGCACGACTAACCAGCAAGGAATATCCGAGCAGACTGAAGATCGATACGACCTATTTTAACTATGAGATCGGCTCGACCAGCTGGATACGTATCTGGTCGACCTACTGTGATCGACCTACTGCCCGTTTTAAGGGACTAAATGGGCCATGCAGTACTTCTAGGCCGTGTAGGATTCCAAGACTAAATAGGACTCCTAGTTCAGTTAGGACTGGGGGAACATTATAAATAGCAAATCTTACATTGTATTGAGGATCCAGAATTTAGCCTACGAAATATACTAAAGTTGTTCGCCGCTCATATTATTGTTATTTTTACGCTATTATATTACGTTGCTCGTTCTTGAATTGCACCATCCTGAGTACTTTATCCAAACCCCTATTACACAAAATCGTGATCTTAAATAATTTACTGAGTTTTAACCTAAGACGAAATCAGGTTAAATCAGAATATCTTTTATCTCTCAGTTCTGCTTTCATCAACAGATGACTAAGCTGATGAGTTTTCTGTTCTTGAGTTTTGAGACTTAGAGAAATTCTGCTTCAAAATTTTGCTCTCAGTTGTGTTGATTGTCTCTAACTCTTGAATCTCGAACTATTTATACTTGAGGTTTGAAAATCTTCCCGTTGAGAGTTCGACAGGTGTTCAAATTCCTCGAGTACAGGTCCCTGTTTTCAGAACGGCTTCTGCAACTGTGCACTGTACTGTTCTGATGTAATTTTTGTCACTTCGCTTTAAATGCACTCTGCTGATTCGAGGTTTCTCTTCAATCATTTGTCTTTAATACCCTTCCCTTACATCATTTATTACTTCAGGTGCATTTATTATCGTTGCAATAACTTCTGATCACTTCCACTCTGCTAATCGAATCCACTCGTCTGATGAACACTCTGCTGATTCAAATCGAACTCATCTGATTTGAGTCTGTTGAAAATCCACCAGTCTGATTCCGAATGCAGCAACAGATCAGTAGTCTTCTGGACCATAAATTGGACCCTTCTGATTTGTCTTCTTCCTTGGTCAAATAATCTTTAGAGGTTGACTAAGTTTTCAATTCTTAGCTGATGGCATTTGGAAATCATCAAAACCTCCCTTCACTTCTAAGTCTTCATCTTCATCCAACAATTTTCCCTTTTTGATGATGACAAAACTTCAGCTAAGTACCTGTACCTAAAACTAAAGTTAAGTCCTCAAAAATTTCTGAGATAGAAATGATATGTTGGAAACTTGAACTTTAATAGATTTTCATTGAATATTAAAGTACAAGTTTACAAGTAAAGAAATAATATTTTACAATGAAGTGAGCTGATACAAAAATTTATAAGATAAGAACCTAGTCTAGAAAATCTAGTCTAGTCTTCAGCTTCTTCATCATCTTCTTCTTCAACTTCATCTTCTTCTTCTTCTTCTCCACTGGAGAAAACTTCGACAAAATTCTTAGAGGCAGCATCTATCTTCTTTTTGATTTCCTCTATCCTTTTGGCTTTTCTCCAAGGATCAAGCGGTTCTTCAGCTGAGTCTTTGGAAGCAGCAATCTCCTTATCAGATTTTGCTACGTCCTTGGGCTCCTCTTCAGCAGCTTCCTTTGTTTTGGTTACTTCAATTGCTGGTCTACTTGTCTCTTCATCAGCAGGTTTTTCAGTAGGCTCCACTTTTTCAGTAACTTCAACGGTAGATGCAACATTCTTCTTGCAAGCTGACCCCTTTTCCCCCTTTTTGTCATCATCAGCGGGGTTGAGTTGTGCAACTGGAACAGTAGTAAAAAAATAATAGTTAAGTTCACCTTATAAGGTTTTGAGCATTTCTCACTTCTTAATCTAGCTTTTGAGGTGTGTGCATTACATAGCAGCCTGATGATTTGATCCATAGTTTGAAGTCGAATATTTTGTTGAGTCTGATTACTCTTCAAAGCAGCAGTCTGGTCATTCAGATAATCCACGTTAACTTGCAAAGTGGCAACCTTTGAAGTAACCTGAGCAGCTTGTTCAGTGAAATTCTGAAACAGATAGGCAGTGTTCTCAGCCTCTGCTTCAATTGCCTCTTGAAATGCTTGACCAACTTTGTTCCAATCCATCTCATGTCTATGAAGAGTTGCATGTATCTGATTCACGTCAATCTTAACATCTTCAACCTGACGAGTTAATGCAACAATTCCTTCCTTGAGCATCACGGAATGGTCAGCTGGTTGTGGAAGGCTTTCCACAGCATTCTGAACCATCTTAGCAGCTGCTTCTTCAAACTTGTGGCAGCAGCTCCTTATTTCTTTCTTCCATTTCCTTCATTGAACTTTCAATCAGGGCCTTCATTGAATCCATAAATGAATGTTGAGTAGTTTCAGCTTGAATGGAAGGTGCAGCAGTCAACAACTTTTGAGTTGGTTCAGAGGTAGGCTCAGTTGTCTTCTGTTCTTCAGTTGATTCTTTATCAGCAGGCTTATCTGTCGTATGAACAAAATCAGAGCCATCAGCAGATAAAACAGTCTTCTGACGTATGAAATCAGCAGGCACAAAGGGAGAAGTTGTCTGAAGTTTTCTGTTTTGCTCTTGATAAGTACTGATCTCAGAACCAAAGGCAATTTGTTGCAGACTTGGCAAACTGGGCAGATCACTGGATGTTCCTTTGATGTAAACTGATCTTTCAACCCATTTTTCCAAGGTGACATATACTGCAACTTTGACAGCTCTCTCAAATAGGTCATGAGCTGGACCAGGCTTATTTGGCATTGAATTTTTTAGAGCAGTTGCCTCCTGAGTCACGATGAGTTTGGCATACTCATGTACTCTATCATGGAAGAAATATGTGTCTAGGGCCTGTTGAATATCATTGGTCTGCAACCAATTCATAATCCAACTTTCTTCAGCAGCAGCCTCCTTCCAGTCTCTGAATTCTTCACAAGATTTCTTCAGTCTGTAATTCCTCCATCTATTGTATCTGATCTTCTCAGCCAGGAATACAGTTCTGGATTGGAGAAGGGAGTTGTACCTTTCCAGTTCAGCTTCAGGGTCTTTTTTGAAAACTTCAAATGCCCTTTAACTTCTTTCTTCTTTCTTTTGATGGGCTGGGCTCTGGGCAGTAAGAACTTTCCTTCCAGTGATTTGCCAATCACTATGCCACTAGTCTTCCTTGGACCATGGGCATCCTTTTTACTTTCTTCGAGGGCCTTAGCTAAATCCTCTTCTTCTTTAGCAGCTAGCTCAGCCTCAGTCATGTTTTTGACCTCAGCTTCCACTATGCTTGCTTCAATGACCTTTGACGTTCATCTTCATCCCTTTTCTCTTATTCTGCCTCTTCCCGTTTCTTCTTGTGATAGGCGGACATCTTAGCTTTACCAGTTCTCTTCCTTCTGGCAGCTTTGGTTTCAACAACTGGTGCCTCAGCTGTTGGAACAGCAGACTGAACTGCTTGAGTAGTAATCTTATCAGGTTGAGGTGTTGATGCCTCAGCTGTCGGCTGATCAGATTCCTTAGCTGAAATAACTGGTCTTTCAGCAGACTGAGTGACTTTTCTAACTGTTTCAGCAATTCTGGCATCTTGATCACTCAGAACCAGTTTCTTTCTAGCAGTTGATTTAGTGAGAACAGCAGCAGATGCAACAGTGTCTTTCAATGCGCTCCTTGTTCTCTTAGCAACATTTTCAGCTGGCACTTCAGCTGCAATTGTTCTTTCTGGAGAGATGTCATAAGCCATTGTCTCAATTTCCTTCACAGTTTCATTAATGATGTTTGCAGCAGGGTCCACTGATTTGGCTTGAACAGCTGGAGAAGTTGTTTGATCAGCAGCCTTGGAAACTGTGGCCTTGCTTTTCTTTGCTTTCACAGCAGGCTCCTTAGGCTCCGCAGCCTTCCTCTTAGATTGCCTCTTTTCTGGCATGGCAACATGCTCTTTAATTCTAACAGCCTTGACGGCCTCATAGATCTTCAGTTCTTTGGCCTTGTGAATTTCTTTGCCATTCCTCATTCTACATCCCAGATTCATCAGCAAATGACTGAGAAAGATTATGTGATGAGTATGACCACGTTCCTTGTGATCAACAATTATGTACCAAACGAATTTTGCCCAGTTTACTTTTAGGCCATAGTAAACTGCAATCATCGTGTGAAATCTCTTCATTGGTACGCTATCGAGGGAGAAGGTGCAGTTTTCAACTACCTTGGCAAAGAGGTCTGCCATTCTCTGAAATTCATCCTTAAGCTGGGGCTTCTTGATGTTCCCAGAAAGGATTTCATTTGACTTCGCAGAAATTTTCCAGAAGTCAACTTCCAATGGTTCAGCCAAAGTGGAGAGTTCAGTTGAACCTTCAATAGATAGCCCATACTTCTCGTTCAACAACCCAGGAGTCAGACAGATGTCTTTTCCTCCAACCTGAGCCTTTATTTCCAGTTTTTCATAGTCTGGTTTCCCAGCAGCTTTGTAGAACTCCAAAACTTCTGGTGTAAACACCATTTCTTCATGAGCCTCCATGAAGTTTACCAGCGAAGCATCTTTGAATTTCTCCAGAATTTCTTTCATGAGTTGAGTGCCTGTGGCGTAATAGGTCTGGTAGTTCAAGAATCTACCCTCCGTGTTTGCTTCTTTTGAACTCATTTTGTTTTCTGAAAAAGATCAAAGAAAAGGACGAGAGAAATTTGAAGAAAATATGAATGCAAAGTGCTCTTGTGCTCTTGAAAGTTTGAAGATGCGTAAAAGATCAGTCAGCTGATCAGATCTGGATTTATAGGAGTTGGATGATGTCGGTTTCCGTGAATTAAGTCAACCGTTAGATAAATAATCTTCAAGTCTTCAAGATTTAAGAACAACTCTTCTGATCAAAACAACTTCAACTAACTGTCATTGAAGATTTCATCTTTAAAACAGGAGTACCGCTAGTCTTACACGTTCCCCCTGAATTCAAGAATCCATCAATCAACTAGTCTGTTGAGAATCAGTCTTCTTGAAGAAAGGCATTAGATTAGTAAGTTGATGAACTTTAGTCTTCTGATAAGTTCCCCCTCAGCTTATGAATCCAATTTTAACAGGCCTAGTTCCACTCTTAGAGTAGAAAATCTTGCATCACTCAATGGTTTAGTGAAAATGTCAGCGATCTGATTATCTGTATGAACATATTCAATAATAACATTTCCTTTTTCAACATGGTTTCTGATGAAGTGATGTTTGATCACAATGTGCTTAGTCCTGGAATGACTAGTAGTGTGATTGCACTTGTATTGTCACAGTAGATAGGTATTCCACTGATCTTGAGATTATAATCTTCTAGTTGATGCTTCAACCAAAGTATCTGTGCACAACATGCTCCAGCGGCAATGTACTCAGCCTCAGCAGTAGATATGGATACTGAAGTCTGTTTCTTACTCATCCATGAGATCAGACGACTGCCTAAAAATTGACAAGTACCTGTAGTACTCTTCCTATCAATCTTACAGCCAGCAAGGTCAGAATCTGAATATCCAATAAGTTCAAATCCTGATTCCCTTGGACACCACAATCCCAATTCTTGAGTACCTTTGAGATACCTTAATATCCTTTTGGCAGCTAAGAGATGAGATTCCTTAGGATTTGATTGAAATCTCGCACAAACCCCAACAGAGTACATAATGTCTGGTTTGCTAGCTGTTAGATATAACAGTGACCCTATTATGCCTCTATATTTGGTGATGTCAACCGATTTTCCATCTTCATCTTTATCCAAACGAAGTCCAGTAGACATTGGAACACTAACAGATGAGCTAGTTTCCATATCAAATTTCTTAAACAGATCTTTTGTGTACTTTGCTTGATTAATAAAAATACCATCAGGTAGTTGTTTAACTTGTAATCCAAGAAAGTAATTAAGTTCTCTCTTCATGCTCATTTCAAACTTATTATGCATCAGCTTAGAGAACTTTTCACACATCTGTTCGTTAGTTGAACCAAAAATAATATCGTCCACATATATTTGAACTAACAATATATGATTATCCCATTCAATAGTGAACAAAGTCTTATCTACTTTACCTTTGCGAAATCCTTTAATTAAAAGAAAGTCAGATAAAGTATCATACCATGCTCTTGGAGCCTGTTTCAGTCCATAGAGAGCTTTCTTCAGACGATATACTTTGTCTCCCTGTTGATAAGCTTCAAAACCTGGAGGTTGTTCAACATAAACTTCTTCTTGCAATTCTCCATTGAGAAAAGCACACTTCACATCCATCTGATAGACTTTGAAGTTCTTGTGAGCAGCATAAGCTAAGAATAATCTGATTGCTTCAAGCCTTGCTACTGGTGCAAATGTCTCATCAAAATCAATGCCTTCTTCTTGGCAGTAACCCTTGGCGACTAGTCTTGCTTTGTTTCTGGTAACCATACCATCTTCATTCATTTTGTTCCTGAAGACCCACTTAGTGCCAATTACCCTTTGATGAGTAGGTCTAGGTACCAAGTACCAAACCTCATTTCTTTCAAATTGATTTAGCTCTTCTTGCATTGCTTCAATCCAGTGAGAATCACTAAGAGCTTCTTCAATTTGCTTGGGCTCAATCTTTGAGAGAAAACTTACAAACATAGATTCATTTGCAGCAGCTCTTCTAGTTTTCACTCTATGCAGTGGATCACCAATCACTAAGTCAGGTGGGTGATCTCTGAGCCATCTGAGATAAGGTTGCAAATCTGGATGTTGTCCTCCTGAATAATCTTGCAACACTATTGTTGGAGTCTCAGTAGTAGTCTGTTGAATAGAAGTGGTCTGTTGAACAGTCTCTGGTCTGTCAGCTGTTTGCAATTCCTCTGTTAGACAATCAGTAGACTGATTTTGAACAGCACTTGAGTTACCAGCTGGGTTGAGATTAGGTAGTATGATGGGAACATATTCTTCTTTTCTTTCCATAGTCAGCTTCTGAAAGTCAGTGGATATCTTTATGGTTGAACTTTGATTCTTTTTAGAAGATTGATTTGGCTCATCAAATACTACATGAATTGATTCTTCTACCAGTAAAGTCCTTTTGTTAAAAACTCTATAGGCTTTACTAACAGTAGAGTAACCTACAAAAATAGCTTCATCAGTCTTCTCTGCAAATGCAGTACGGTGATTCTTCCCATTATTCAAAACATAACATTTACAACCAAAAATCCTAAGATAGTGTATATTAGGTTTTATGTTGTTCCAGACTTCATAAGGTGTCTTGTTTTGAATTTTGTTGATCATACATCTATTCTGGGTGTAGCAAACTGTGTTTGTAGCTTCTGCCCAAAATCTTTGAGGCAGTTTTGCTTCAGCTATCATGGTTCTGGTAGCTTCTTTTAGAGTTCTGTTTCTCCTTTCAGCAACTCCATTTTGTTGAGGTGTCCTGGCACCAGAGTACTCATGATTAATTCCTCTGGTGTTACAATACTCTTCAACAGTAGAGTTTGTAAATTCAGTCCCTCTATCTTATTTGATCTTTAAGATCTTCAAGCTTTTCTCATTCTGGATCAGTTCCATCAGATTGGTAAGATGCTCCTTGGTTTCACTTTTCTTCTTAATGAAAATCACCCAAGTGTATCTTGAAAAATCATCCACAACAGCTAGGCAGTACTTCTTTCCACCATTGCTGATTGGATCAATAGGGCCAAACAAATCCATATGTAGTAGCTCCAAAATTCTGATTGAAGATTGGTGCTTCTTGCTTTTGAAAGTGGACTTCACTTGTTTACCCTTCTGACAGGCGTTACAGAGCTTATCTTTGCTCATGACTGTCTTTGGAATTCCTTCTACCAAATTGTTCTTTATTAATCTGTTTATGATCTTGAAATTCAGATGATTCATTCTTTTGTGCCAAAGCCAACTGATTTCACTTGGTGTAGAAGCCACCAAACAAACATTATAATTTTTGTCCACAGAATTCCAGTCGACTACATAGATATTCCCTTGTCTTCTTCCATATAGTATCACTTTCTTGGTTCCAACTTGCTCTACATAACACTTATCTGAAGAGAAGATAACAGAAAATCCCTTGTCACAAAATTGACTTATGCTCAGCAAATTGTATTTGAGGCCTTTAACGTAAGAAACGTCAGATATTTCAACGTTGCCTTTGATTAACTTTTCACTCGCCACAATCTTGCCTTCTTTGCTGTCTCCAAATGTAACTTTTGGACCGTCTATGGCAGCAGCATCGGTCAGTTCATGTATGTGTCCACACATGTGCCTTGAACATCAACTGTCCAAGTACAATTTCTTCTCTACTTTACTCCTAATCCTAATCCTAACCTACAAAACAAAATAAAATTGTTTTAGGTACCCTTTATTGAGAGGGTCCTTGCGGATTAGTATCACCTTTGACAACCCAAGATTTTGAAATGTTAGGCTTCTTAGGCTTTGGAGTATTTGCAGGAGCATGAGGTACTCTGTTATCATCATAATTTTTAGCAGGCATGTTATTGTGATAATCATTATGATGTGAGTATGGCTCATAAGTAGGATATGATGCATGATAAGCAGGGTAAGCATGCATTTGATGATGAGCAGGGTATGCAGCATAATAAGATGGAAATTGAGGTGCATGATATAATGGTGGATATGCAGGTTGCACATAATATGATGACTCATTTCCATACCAAGCATTTTCATATTTATAATTCTTATGCTTCTTTGGTTTGCTCTTAGCTTGCTCATTAATAGACGACTTAGATTTACTAGCTCTTAGCTTGCTCATTAACTTCTTGAATCCATTCAACAACAGTGAGACGTCACCAGCAGTGTACTTCTTTTTATTGAGCAATATGGTCTCATCAGATGAGTCCATTTCTTTACTTTTGTTTGCTCATCTTCTTGAATTTTCAGCAACTAGGGCAGCTGTGGGACTAGAAGATGAGATTTCTTCTATACCCATTCTTGGCAGTTTATACTCATACGCCTTGAGTACAGAAAACAACTCGGTGAGAGAGATCTTCCCCAGATCCTTTGATTCTTCCATGGCTGTAATCTTCATGTTGAATTTGGGAGGTAGTGCCTTCAACACTTTGACAGTGATCTCTTTATCCGAGAAGGTCTTTCCCAGCTTCAATACTTCATTTAGAGTCCTTGTAAACCTTATATCCATCTGATCAATGGTTTCTCCAGACTTCATCTTGAAGTTTTCCAACTTTTCAAGAGCTATGCTTAAGTTGTGCTCTTTGATGGCATCATTTCCTTCGCTCATGTCACGAACCTTGTCCCATATTTCTTTTGCAGTTTTTCAATGCTTGACCTTATCAAATCGGTCATTGTCTAAGGCTCTGGTCATGATGAAACGGCTAACTTTTTCTAGATTGAACAGCTTGACTTCCTCAGCTGTCATCTCATCAAGCTCTTTATTCACCACCAGTTCTTCGTCATCTACTTTGATGGTCTTGGTGATTTTGAAAGGACCTTTGGTTATGCACGTATACATATTATCGTTGTAAGCAGCAAGGAAGATTTCCATGCGGATCTTCCAGTCCTCAAAACTCATACCGCCAATGTGGGGAACATGGCTGATACAATCCATTTTTCCAAAAGTTTTTATTTTTCAAAATATGCTCTTTTGAAAACTTTTTCAAACCTTTGAAAAACACACTAGGATCAAGCTCGTTGATCAGGCAAATGATTCAAATGGACCACCTGCTCTGATACCACTTGTTGGTCCCAAGTGGTCAGATGAGGTCTAGAGAGTGGGGAGGGGGGTGAATAGATCTCTGCAAATTTGACTTTAAAATTCTCTAACTTTTTCCGTGAGCAGACTAAGCTGATCAAGATTCGTAAGTAGACTACGCTGATCTCGCACAAAGCTTTGAACAGCAGAGTTGACCACTTTTCTGATTTTACTTAGCTGATTTTGAGAAAATCAGAGTTTTAAATACCTTACTTGGCAGCGGAATATCAAGTGTTTTTCACAAGTAGGTTCCTTTAACTAAAAATATTTTATCCCCCAGTTTTTGAAAACTACTTTTTAAATCTTTAACATTTAACTCAAGTGTTTGAAAGCTTTTGAAAAATATGCAAGTAAAAATGCAAACTTAAACACAGTCAATTTTTATAGTGGTTATATGGATGTAAATCCTTTAGTCCACTCTTCCAAATCACTTAGATCTTGGGTTATACTATAAACACAAAGTTTACAATATACAATGCTTGTGCCAAACAACAAAAATCACAAAGAAAACCTATCCTCTGAAGTAATATCACTCACTAAGATGGATATCTACTTCTCACAACACTTCTCTTACAAAATCACTCAGATTTATGTGAATATCTTTTATCTCTCAGTTCTGCTTTCGTCAAAAGATGACTAAGCTGATGAGTGTTCTGTTCTTAAGTTTTGAGATTTAGAGAAATTCTACTTCAAAATTTTGCTCTCAGATGTGTTGCTTGTCTCTAACTCTTGAATCTCGAACAATTTATACTTGAGGTTTGAAAATCTGCCCGTTGAGAGTTTGACAGGTGTTCAAATTCCTCGAGTACTGGTCCCTGTTTTCAGAACGGCTTCTGCAACTGTGCACTGTACAGTTCTGTTGTACTTTCTATCACTTTGCATTAAATGCACTCTGCTGATCCGAGGTTTCTCTTCAATCATTTGTCTTTAATACCCTTCCCTTGCAGCATTTATTACTTCAAGTGCATTTATTACCGTTGCAATAACTTCTAATCACTTCCACTCTGCTGATCGAATCCACTCTGCTGATCCAAATCGAACTCATTTGATTTGAGTCTGCTGAAAATCCACCAGTCTGATTCCAAATGGAGCAATAGATCAGAAGTCTTCTGGACCATAAATTTGACCCTTCTGATTTTTCTTCTTCCTTGGTCAAATAATCTTTAGAGGTTGCCTAAGTTTCCAATACTTAGCTGATGACTTTTGGAAATCATCAAAACCTCCCTTCACTTCTAAGTCTTCATCTTCATCCAACAATACCTATCTACTGTGACAATACAAGTGCAATCTCACTTACTCAGAATACTACTAGTCATTCCAGGACTAAGCATATTGAGATCAAACATCACTTCATCAGAGACCATGTTGAAAAAAGAAATGTTATTATTGAGTATGTTCGTACAGATAACCAGATCGCTGACATTTTCACCAAACCATTGAGTGATGCAAGATTTTCTACTCTGAGAGTGGAACTAGGCTTATTAAAATTGGATTCATAAACTGAGGGGGAACTTATCAGAAGACTAAAGTTCATCAGCTTACTAATCTGATGCCTTTCTTCAAGAAGACTGACTCTCAACAGACTAGTTGACTGATAGATTCTTGAATTCAGGGGGAACGTGTAAGACTAGCGGTACTCCTGTTTTAAAGATGAAATCTTCAATGACAGTTAGTTGAAGTTATTTTAATCAGAAGATTTGTTCTTAAATTCTTGAAGACCTGAAGATTATTTATTTTGCTGGATTGACAAACAGCAAAGGAAGATCACTAGTTATTGGCTTTCACTAGTGATATCAGGTGACAGCTCAGTCATCTAACAGTTAAGTATTCTGTTTTATTTACTGTTCTGTTATCTTATAAAAGAATGTACTAAAAATGCGTTATTTAAACCCGCTTTTGTAAGTAGAGACTAGGGACGGTTCACATTCCAGCCGAGTGTGCTGATTATGTTGATATTTGAATTCCGAGTATTTTGTACAAACGATCATATCTGACAAGTAACTGATCTAACGGATGGCTTGATTCAAGGAGACCGAAATCACCCAACCTCTATAAATACAGATCTGATCAGCTTACTTAGCTTTTACGCACCCTCAAATATTCAAGAACTTAGAGAGAATTTTTGCTTCCAGTTTTCTGCAAATCTACTCTCGTTTTCTCTAATCTTTTTCAGAAACACAAGATGAGTTCCAAAGAAGCTAACGCTAAAGGTAGATTTATGAACTACCAAACCTATCACGCAACTGGCACTCAAGTAATGAAGGAGATTTTGGAGAAGTTTAAGGCTGCAACGCTTGTGGATTTCATGGAGGCCCATGAGTCCATGGTGTTTAAAGTTCAGATAAGGAGTTCTACGGATCTACTGCGAAGCCCGACCATGAGAAGTTGGAGATTAAGGCTAAAGTTGGGGACGTTGACATCTGCATAACCCCCAAGCTGTTGAATGAAAAGTACCATCTGTCTATTGAAGGTACTACTGAAATCTCCACCATGGCTGAACCGTTTGAGACGGATTTCTGGAACTTGGTTGCCAAGAAGAATGAAGTCCTCTCTGGGAACATCAAGAAAACCCAACTGAAGGATGAGTTTCAAAGGATGGCAGATATTTTTGCCAAAGTGGTAGAGAACTGCACCTTTTCACTGCACAGCGTGCCTATGAAAAGATTTCACTCCCTGATTGTAGTCTGCTATGGACTGAAGGTGAACTAGGTTGCATTCGTGTGGTATATCTTGGCTGATCACAAGGAGCGTGGTTACACTCACCAAAGGATTTTCCTCAGTCATCTGTTCGACAGTCTTGGATGTTCAATGACCCATGGAAAGGTCATTCACAATGTTTGACCCAAGAGAAAGGTTGCTGCTGAGCCGAAGCAGCCTGCTGCTGAAAAGAAAAAGAGGAGTAAGTAACTGCTCCTAAGTATTCTGTTCAAACAGCCCAGCCAGCTGTTCAAGCCAGAACAGAAGAAAAGTCTAAGGAACAGGATGATGCTGATGTTATCATAAATCAGACAGCTAGGGAGATAGAGGAAATGCCCCTTGACTCTCCTGAAAGAACACCATCTGCTGAGCTACCTTTGGAGAATTTTGCTAGAATAACAAGGAGTGCTCTCAAAGACACTGCCACCACAAAGTTCGTTCATACAAACGTAACTATCAGGAAAAGGCTAACTCAGATCGATTGCAACTGCTGCTCCTGAACCAACTGCTGCCGCACCAATCATTGAATCCAGAGCTCAAAGAAAAAGAAGGACTGGAAAAGCTAAGGTCTCTGCCTATCATAAGAAGAAGAGAGAAGAGGCTGAACAGAGGAAAAGAGACGATGCTGAAGTCCAGAAGGTTATTGAGCTAAGCAAGATTGATGCTCAATCAAAGCAAATGACTGATGCAGAAATTGCAGCTAAGGAAGCAGAAGATTTGGCAAAGGCCTTGGAGTTAAGCAAGAAAGATGCCTATGGACCTAGAAGGTCAGGAGGCATAGTGATTGGAAAACCCATGGAGGGAAATTCGTGCTGCCAAGAGCCAAACCTGTCAAAAGAAAGAAATTTGAAGTCAGAAGAGCACTTGAAATTGTCGAGAGTGACTCTGTTGCCTGTGAGAAGTTTGAAGCTGAACTTGAAAGGCTTAATCAGCTGCTTCAAACAAGAACTGTTTTCCTCCCAGAGAAGATCAGATACAATAGATGGAGAGAATACAGATTGAACAAGTTTGAAGCTGAAATCCAGGCATGGAGAGAGTTTGCAGAAGAAGGACGTTGGGTTCTGAGTTGGCTACAAACAAACTCAGTTGCAAAAGCTTTGGATTCAGACTTCGTACGTGACAGACTGCATGGTTTTGCAAAAACCATTGTCAAGCAAGAGGCAACTGCTATAAAGGATTCATTGCCAAATAAGCTAGGTCCATCTGATGACCTCGTTGATAGAGCAGTCAAGATTGTTGTTTACACTACTTTGGAGAAATGGGTGCAAATATCACGTTATGAACAAGGAACAACCAGTGATATGCCCAGTCTGCCAAGTTTACAGGAAATTGCCTTTGGCTCAGAGATCAGTACATTTCAAGAACAGCTGAGTGTCTAACAGTCTACATCAACATTTGTTCCAGCTATCTTGATTCATCAGAAGACTATCGTGTCTGCTGATGATGCTGATTTCATTCACATAGCTGATGAGCCAGCTGATGAAGAACCAATAAAAGACCAGCATGCTGTGGAGATCAATCTCGATACATCCAAGCTACTGCCTGTTGTTGTTATAGAGAAGAGCCCTTTAGCACTTGAGTGGAAGGCTGAAGAAGCTCCAGTTCTTCATGAAGCACCTGTTCATCAGGAAGCTGCTCCTGCATCACCCTCAACCATTCCTACTGCTGATATCCATTCCTCACTCATGGAGTCAATGCAGAACTTAATTGAAAATGCTATGAAGGAAATGGAAGAGAGAAACAAGCTGATGCTGAAGCAAGTAGAGGAGGATACTGCCAAGATTGTACGGGGTGCCATTGACAACTTTCCTCTCCCAGCTGATAATTCATTGCAACTGACTCGAAGCATCCTGAGCATGAATCAAAATATTGAAGATGTAAAGGCGGATGTTAATCACTTACATGCTACTCTTCAGAGAAATGAGTCAGATTGGTCAAGAATGGAGAAAACTCTAAGAGATCTATCTGATGCTGAGATAGTGAAAACTGAAAGCATGATGCAAGAGTTCTCTACTGCTGTTATTAAAGTTCATGATGAAATATCAACGCTTCAGCTGAATGTTGATTACATGAATGACCAAGCTGGTGCAATGAAAGCTACTCAACAACATCACTCTGCTCAACTCCAAGTGGTGGATCACAACATCAGGAAGTTGTGTGCTGCTGTCAACATCTCTCCTGATCAACTCAACCCTGCTGATGATGACAAAAAGGGGGAAGTGGGATCAGCTAAAATGAGTGTTTCCACTGCAACTGTTCAAGTACCAGAGCAAAGATCTGCTGCTGAAAAGCCTGCTGAAGATGAAGTACTTGAAGAGAAAGCTGAAGATGATGAAGAAGCTGCTGAAGAAGAGCCCAAGGACGTAGCAAAATCAGACAAAGAGATTGCTGCCTCCAAGGACACTCATGAAGAACAGCTTGATCCATTCAGGAAAACAAGCAAGATGGAGGAGATCAGAAGAAGAGTTGAAGCTGCCAATAGAAACCTGACTCCTGCTGATGTGTTTTCTAGTGGAGAAGATGAGGATGATGATGAAGTTGAAGAAGGAGAAGAAGAAGAGGAAGATGATGAAGAAGCTGAAGACTTTCTAGACTAGGTCTCTTAATTGAAATTTTTTTTGTATCAGCTTACTTTGTTGTAAATTTTACTTTAAGTCCATCTTTGTAAACTTGTACTGTAATATTCAAAGAAAATCTATAAAAGTTCAAGTTTCCAACATATTATTTATATCTCATAAATTTTTGAGAACTTAACTTTAGTTTTAGGTACAGGTACTTAGCTGAAGTTTTGTCATCATCAAAAAGGGGGAAATTGTTGGATGAAGATGAAGACTTAGAAGTGATGGGAGGTTTTGATGATTTCCAAAAGTCATCAGCTAAGTATTGGAAGCTTAGGCAACCTCTGAAGTTTATTTGACCAAGGATGAAGACAAATCAGAAGGGTCAATTTATGGTCCAGAAGACTACTGATCTGTTGCTGTATTCGGAATCAGACTGGTGGATTTTCAGCAGACTCAAATCAGATGAGTTCAATTTGGATCAGCAGAGTGTTCATCAGACGAGTGGATTCGATCAGCAGAGTGAAAGTGATCAGAAGTTATTGCAACGGTAATAAATGCACCTGAAGAAATAAATATTGTAAGGTAAGGGTATTAAAGACAAATGATTGAAGAAAAACCTCGGATCAGCAGAGTGCATTTAATGCAACTGACAGAAAGTACAGCAGAGTGTACAGTGCAACAGTTGCAGGTAGCCGTTCCTGAAATTGGGGGACCAGTACTCGAGAAATCAGATTATGTCTTTCTTCAACGGACAGAATTCGATTCTCAAGTATAAATAGTTCAAGGTCCAAGAGTTTTAGAGAATCCGAAGCAAGACACTTGAGAGAAATTTCGAAGCAGAATTTATCTAAGTGTCAAAAACTCAAGAACAGAATACTCATCAGCCTAGTCATATGTTGACGAAAGCCGAAGTTGAAGATAAAATATATACACATAAATCTGAGTGATTTGGTAAAAGAAGTGTTGTGAGAAGTAGATATCCATCTTAGTGAGTGATATTACTTCAGAGGAAAGTTTTTCTTTGTGATTTCCTATTGCGCACTTGTGGCCATTTCATTTGTTGTTTGGCGCAAGCATTGTATATTGTAAACTGTGTGTTTATAGTATAACCCAAGATCTAAGTGACTTGGAAGAGTGGACTAAAGGATTTACATCCATATAACCACTATAAAAATTGCTTGTGTTTAAGTTTGCATATTTTTCAAAAAGCTTTCAAACACTTAAGTTAACTGTTAAAGATTTTAAAAAGAAGTTTGTTAAAACTGGGGATAAAATCTTTCAAGATAAAGAAACCTACTTGTGAAAAACACTTGATAAATCCGCTGCCAAGTAAGTTATTAAAAACTCTGATTCTCTCAAAATCAGCTAAGTAAAATCAAAAGAGTGGTCAACTCTGCTGTTCAAAGCTTTGCGTGCGATCAGCTTAGTCTACTTACGAATCTTGATCAGCTTAGTCTGCTCACAGAAAAAGTTAGAGAATTTTAAAGTTAAAATTTTAAGAGGTCTATTCACACCCCCCCCCCCCCCTCTCTAGACCTCATCTGCCCATTTGGGACCAACAAATGGTCAATTTTATCTTATGTAATAATTATCGAAGCATAAGGATAGAAGTCCTTAGATCACAGGGCTATGGGACAACACGTGGACTGATCTCCAAGGCCGTGATCTAGAACATATTCAAGAGTCGTAGAATCCATTTGAGAAAGGACATCATTGGATTCGGTTAGACTCTCACTAATGTGTATACTCCGATGAACTGGAGGATGCTGGGGTCCACGAGCGTGACTGGGATAGTCGATACACATAAGTGGGTGACTTGCTGGGATGGCAAGTGCACTAAATACCCCAATTAGGAAATAACTCACCATGGAAGCGGTAGTCGCATATCAGAGTTGAAGTTATTCCTATTTACAATAGTATACGAGGAATGATCCCTAAAACTTGAGATGATAGGGTTTGTCTGGTGCGAGAACGTCTATACTTTGATGTGAGTTCCGACCGACTGGAGATTACCAAAAGGTCTCTGTGAATTCACGTTGGGTATAGGGGAACTCGTATGCAGGTTCATATCATCAACAAAGGATCCATTGACCCGACTTGATAGGTTGGGAAATTCTCCAATGGATTTCTGTGAGAAATTAATTCTGATAAAACCCTCGGCCGAGGTATCTGACGACTTTATGAAAGTAACTCATAAAGATTAAGTCAAAGAGAATTATTTCGAGACCAGAGTGCATAACTTCAAGACGAGGAAAGGGAACCGATGAAAAGTCCATACCCTTAAGTCTCGACTGGGAGAACGATTGATGGAGAGATCATGTCGTATATGGAAATTGTAAATGTTTAAAGGTTCACCGAATTAATTCACCAGTGATTGGGCTCCATGGGCTTGTGGCCAGACATCGACCATGGAGTGTGGGATAATTCCTAAATTGGCAGGGGTGCTAATTTTGGAATGATCAGTCGACAGAACATTCGATTGATTTAGAGTTTTTAATACTCGAGTAATTAAATAAATATTTAATTATAACCCACGGCCAATTATGTGGTGAACCTACGGGGGAATACACAATACACATGAAGCGAAAGCAAGGAAACGAAGAACAACTGAATCGACTGGGTCGACCCAATTGGAGCAGAAGAGATCCAATTGGAATTGGATCGAGATTATAAATTAATTGGAATTTAATTTGTAAGTTAATTAATTAAATTAGATTTAATTAATTATATAGAGATATTTAATTAATTAGGCTTGGAGTCTAATTTAATTAAATGAGAGAGTAATTGATTAATTGGGCCATTTAATTGGGAAATTAAATAAAGCCTCCATTAATTAATTAGAATGGGTCATTAATTAATTAGAAGACTTAGTCTTCCAATTAAAAGGCCATGGCCGATGTAGGAGAAAAGATAAGACTTGAAGTCCTTCCTTTTAGGATTAGGAGTTATGAGATATCAATATATATGAGAATATATATTATATCTCATATAGAACATCAAACACACAAGAATATCAAGTCTTGCAAAATTCTCTCTCTCTATTTCGGCCGAACACTTCCTCTCACTAGAGGAGTTTTTGATTTTTGATTTTTGCTCCCAATTGTTCTCTAGTTTTAGATCTTAATAATTTCTATGTTCTAGCCGATTAGGATTATTAAGGTTTTCGTGATATTGTGGTGTATCAACCCGTAGAGGCGCAACACGTGGGGCGCTATATTATCTTGGGATCAAAGGTGCAAAAGAAAGGGAGAAACGCATCCACTTTTCTAGGCTTGGATTTGCAAGGAGACAGGTATAACTTTGTGACAAAGTTTTACCTGTCATCCACTTTTCTAGGCTTGGATTTGCAAGGAGACGGGTATAACTTTGTGACAAAGTTTTATCTTCGTTATTTATATTCATATATATACATCCAGATTGTATCCTTGCAAGATTCATCTAAGAGGTCCTTAAAAAAATTTTAAATTCTGCTGCCTGAAGGGCTGTTTATCTTACTGAATCCCAACAAACTCAGCATCAGATCAGTAGTCTTCTGGACCAAAATTCAACCCTTCTGATTTTACTTGTCTTCTCAGATTGAATTTCCCAGAGGTTGCCAAGCTTCCATTACTTAGCTGATGACTTTTGGAAATCATCAAAACCTCCCTTCACTTCTTCATCTTCATCCAACAATAAATATCTGATAGATTCCCTGGAAGGCATCCATCATGCTGAATATGGCGAACCCCGCAGTTGAGTCGACCAACAAATCAATCCTGGGAAGTGGGCAAGGATCTCGTGGACAAAGTTTATTCAGGTCCGTAAAATCATTGCACATTCTCCATTTATTTTCTTTCTTACTACCCTTCGCCACTAAGACCACATTACATAACCATTATGTAAAGTGGATTTCCCTTATCTGTTTAGACATCAAAAGCCTCTCAACTTCGGCCTTTATAATCTTGTCTTTAACAGGACCATGGTTTCTCTTCTTCTATCTGACTGATTTTGCGCTCGGATCTATCTTCAAAGAGTGGGTAATGATTCTTGGATCAATACCGACTATGTCCTCCGAACTCCAGGGGAAAACATCTGTGTTGTTTCTTAAGAAATCAATTGCATTATTTCTCCCTGCGGTGTAAGCTCTGTCCCAGTCCTAGTTATTTTACTGGGATCATTTCGAATTAATTGGACCTCCATATGTTCAGAAGATCGGATAGTCAGATCGACGGGCTCCTTTCCTTTCTTGTCGGTCCTATCAGTACTGGGAATTTCAGACTCCATGGATCTTTCCACGGTTAAACGAACTGATTTTCTCTTAGAAGGTGTAAGTGGTTCAATTTTTTATTTTAGTGAAAGCGCTGTGTTATAGCAGTCCTAGGCCATACAGTGGTCGTTGACTATTTCTCGATACATGGTCGGGAACTTCATCTTCTGATGGTAAGTTGAGACAACGGCTCGAAATTCATTGGGCACGGGTCGTCCCAGAATGGCGTTATAAGCGAATGGCGCCTCAGCAACTAAGAACTTGATCATTTTCACAATCCATCGCGGCTTCTTTCTGAGTGTGACACTTAGGTTGATCGTCCCTATAGGAACAATTTCAGATCCTCCAAATCCGATAAGAGGCGTAGCCAATCTCTGCAAGGATAATTTTCCTAAGTTCAACTGGCTTAAAGCTTCGAAGGCTATTATATTTGTTGAACTACCGTTATCGATTAATATTCTCTTAACATTGAAGCTGGCAACTTTTAGAGATATCACCATAGGAAAATTGGGGTTGTCTTCGTTGGGATCCCAATTTATGTTTTTGGGAAACTCACTTTCATCAGAACTGATAACCTGCTTATCTACTGTTTTGCTGTCTGGAGTTAGTATTTCTTGAGGGGTTATTATTCCCTTCTCTATTGATCGACCAGTTCTTTTTCTCGCATTTTAACTATCTCCTCATACGGGCCCACCAAAAATCATGTGTATCATACCGTTAATGTCTTCGCTTTCCAGATCATTCCAATTCGGTATGTTGTTGCTAGGAGAACGTCTCGAAGGATTTCCATGTTGATTCCTTACACGTGGATTACGAGATCGATGTCGGTTTCGATCTGATTTTTCGACGTATTCACTTAACATGCCCCGTTAAATTAACCTCTCGATTTCCTGTTTTAGATGATGACAATCCTCGGTTCGATGACCGTTAGCTCGATGGTATCTATAATATAAGTTATAAATTTTAGCTCCTGGTTTTGCCTGTGTGATTCTCTTTGCCGGGGGAATCCAGTTATTCTTCTCCATGATAGCTAATATCTCCTCCCTAGGAGTATTTAGTTTCTTGAATTCCACGTACCAATCCTATCTGTGATATTTCAATCTAGGGTACGTGGTCTAAAATAGACATTAGATCTTTTGTCAGAGTCAGTACTTCCATACTCCAGTCTTTGAAAAACATTGCCCTTTTTGAATGATCTATCGTAGTCGGGTATTCTTGGGATCGGAGCTCTATCAGGTTTTTTAGATCCTGAAGTAGAACCCTTTGCTTTGTTCTAGTCCTTAAACAAATTCATTTCCTCTTGCGTCATATACTTAGAAGCCAAGGTCATAATTTCTGCAAAAGTTCGCGGTTGTTTCCGACTTAGAGCATTACCAAATTGTATCTTCTTCGTGAGGTCGAACAAGATTGATATAATGTAGTCTATATTTGGAGAGTCGATCTTTAACAATTCAACATTGAATCTACCCGACCAGTTTCTTAAGGACTCCCCTTCATGTTGTCGGATTGTCCCCAAATAGCTCATCGGAAGTTTCTATCTTTTCTGGCTCGCAAATTGTATCTCTAACTTATTGCAGAGCTCCCTGAAGCTAATATAGAGTTCGGAGGTTGTTTTCCGAACCAGTATAAAGCAAGTCCTTCGAAAGTGGTCACCATTAATTTTGCCGTATATTTTGCCGAGTGAGCGTATAGATTCATTATATTCAAAAAGCTGAATACATATTCATTTGGATCTCCCGTGCCGTCATATTTGGGTAATCGGCTCGGTAGAGGACCTGAAGCTTGTGCTTCTTTGATCTCCACACAAAAAGGCGAACACACGACTATACTATCCTGCACCTCCCGAGATCGAGGCCAAGGTTGCTTGCTACTAATAAACGCTGCTCCACTCGTTCTTCCACCATCCTTTCAGTATCTCTTTCGGAAAATCGTTTGGTTGGTCGGTTATCGATGATCGGAGGTGCAATACTATCATTGATTCGAATAATAGTATGTTCTCTAGATTGACGTTGTTCAAGACGAGCATCGGATCTTGCCTGAGTATTCCGGTGTTCTTGTCGAAGGTTAGCATTCGCTTGTCCTAAGTTATCGACCTGCTGAGAGTTGTGGGTCCTCTGATCACCAGCCGGACTATCACCTTGATCGAAAATCTGGTTTCGTTCATCTTGAGGCCTCCTGTAGACATTGGGTCTTTGAGGAGGCTGGGTGGGACCTACTTCGGGCTCGATTAGATTTTGCATAGGTTTCTGCAATTTTTGATTGCAAAACGAGCTCACTAGTTGAGCTATTTGCCTTAGCTGCTCGTTATCGGCGGTGAGGGGTGGAGGGATAGGTTGAGCTGGAGGATTCAGGGGGATATTTAGATCGGGAAATTGTCGGCTCGGGGTGTTTTGCATGTTAATCCCTCCTTGACTAGCATGAGTCATCATGCGATTTGACCTTTGTGGTCCATCCAGAGGCCCCTGATTGTTGCTGCTATTCTTGGGAGAATTCTCATGGCCATAGTTGGAGCTTGAGAAACCGTATTTTTCCCTACTGTTTGGGTACTTTTCCTTGGATTGACCATATTTCGTTCGAGTAATTGACCTAGCCTCTCGGTGGGCGCCAACAGATTTTACCGAATTTCGTTTAGGTTATGTAAAATCAATAAAGTAACAAATCAGATCCACAAAGAAAGATAACAAGAGCTTTTATCCAATAAAATCAATATGAATTATAATGTATAAAGGGCTTGGTCAATCTACTCAGGATGACGCAATACAAATAATATGCTATATGTATATTATGTTGAGCTATAGTACCGAACTAAAATAAATATAATAAGTTGAATGCCCAAGGTTAAAAAAAGTCGTATTTATAGCCCAATACATCTTGACCTAATAGATTCCTAAGGCTCGTAGGAGTCCTCACGTGGCCCATGGATTGTCCATAAAGTTAGTCAAGCCTAACATGCGAAGATGATCTTCTGTTGTCTGACTATTTGTTTAGGTCGACAAGCTCCAGGCCAGGTCGATAATGTCATAGCTCGATCAGGATCTGATCGAGGAATCTGACCTAGCTAGATTTAAAATAGCCCCCATCAAGTTGATTTGAGTTGGGTTGATGTTTAGCAATTTCGGTGAACACCCCTAGTCAATATTCTCCCCACAGCTCTAATACAATGATACTAGCTTCTGATTAGTAGGATGTAAACATACCCACTAGTATCGTACCACACGTTGTTTAAGTTTATTTAAATCTTGTCAATTTTTGGTTATCGAGTCGAGCTCAACTGAAAACTGAACTTAATAAAGTTTCACACTAAAAAAATTGTTGAAATTCATTTGATTTGCATGTCAAATCGAATTTAAGGAACTTTTATTAAACAAGTTTACGTGGGTATACATAATTGTTGGGGGGATACTGTTGGTCCCAAAAGTGGTCAGTGAGGTCTGGAGGGGGGGGGAGGGGGGGGTTGAATAGACCTCTGAAAACTTTAAAACTTTTTCTCTAACTTTTCAAATCAGCAGACTAAGCTGATCGAGATTTGTAAGACTACTAAGCTGATGCGCACAAAGCTTTATCAGCAGAGTTGACCACTCATCTGATTTTCACTCAGCTGATTTCAGATGTTAAATCAGAATTTTTAGAAACTAGTTGGCAGCGGATATTCCAAGTGTTTTTCACCAAGCTGTTCCTCTTTAAGTTTTCTCACTCAAAAGATTTTGTCCCAGGTTTTACAACTCCTTTTAAAATCTTTTGGTTAAATCGTATGTTTGAGTTCTTTGATAAATATGCAAAGTAAAGCAAACAGTAAATCAAACACACAGGATTTTTATAGTGGTTATATGGATAAAAATCCTTTAGTCCACTCTTCCAAGTCACTAAGATCTTGGGTTATACTAGAAAACACAAAGTAATCAAGTATACAATGCTTGCGCTGATCAACAAATGAAAAGCCACAAGTGCGCTGTAAGAAATCACACAGAAATCCTACACTCTGAAGCTAGATCACTCACTTAGACGGATCTACACTCCTCACGCTATTTTCAGTACAGAAGATCACTCATAAATCCTATACTAGGAAGCTATATCACTCACAAAGATGGATATACACTCCTCTCTTTTACAGCTGAAAGTCACTCAAACAGACAACTAAGTTCTCTGTTCTTCAACGAAAAGCTTTGTCAACAAATGACTTCGGCTTGTGATCAGATGACTCAACTGATGGATCTTGCTCTTATGATATGATCTTGAGTTGTGCAAGCTCTCTTTAGATCTTCAGTTATGTCTTCTATTTATACTCCTCGGATTTGAATTTTCTGCCCGTTGAAGGTTGACAGAAAGCTACAGTCCTCGAGTACTGGTCCTGACACGCGGAACGGCTCCCTGCAACTGTTGCACTGTACACTCTGCTGTACGGATGTCTACTTTATGTCAGTCGCATTTAATGCTCTCAGCTCACAGCTGGTTCCCGTTGATAAGCTTACTGACCATCTTTACTCTGCTGGTGGAAGTACTCTGCTGATGATCACTTTGCTGATCACTCGGCTGATGGCTTCTCGGCTGATTCAAGAATGAACACATCTATCTTGACTCGGCTGATAATACCCATCTGATGTCCCACTCGGCTGATTCGGTCACTTAGCTTCCAGACCATGAGATAGGTTTCACTAAGTTGTTTAGTTCTTAGTTGATGACTTCCAGATTACCCTTTTTGTCATCTTCAAAACCTTCTCCAATATTAACCAACAATTTCCCCCTTTTTTATGATGACAAAACCTTCAACTAAGAACCAATCTTAAGTCTTCAGATTTAGTCTTCATGCCTTGAGATGGAAATTATTGCTCTGATACAACTTTAAAAAAAAATTACCAATTACCACTTGAATGGTTCTTTTTTTTTTTTTTTTTTTATCTTCTGCTTAAAGGGTTCTTAGTTGCATTTATCTTCCCCTTTTTTGTCATCAACCCCAAGACTTTAGTTGTATCTTTTCTTCTCCATTTTATCCTTCCCCCTTTTTAGGATTTGTGATAACTTCTTTTCCATAAGATTGCAAACTAGTATGCTGAAGACAGGTAGGTAAGCACTTGGTTGATCGAGGTAGTCTTCGTTGCCGTTTATCACTCCAGCTAGAGAATTTCCCCTTAACTTCAAGAATTTTTACCACTTGTGGTCTGATTTCACTTGTAGTCTGATACTACTTGTAAGGGTGTAAATCAGATTAGTCAGCTGATACCACTTGTTGATGTGATAGCACTTGCTGATACCACTTGGTGTAGTACATTCTTGAAAATTACTTGGCTGTTGAGTTCCAGTCAGCTGATAAGAAGCAGTCTTCTGATAGCTTCACTTTGACTTATTGACAACTTCATCTTTTATTTAGGAGTACCGCTAGTCGTACACGTTCCCCCTAAGTTCAATAATTCGTGGTCAAGTAGTCTGATGAGAGTTTCTCTTCATAGACACTCAGCTGTTGAATTCCAGTAAGCTGTTCTGGGTTAGTCTTCTGATAAGTTCCCCATCAACTTATGAATCCAAAATCAACAAACCAATTTCTGTTGTCACATGGTTGACTGATACCACTTGAATGGTGATACCACTTGTTGCAAACAGTTGATGGCCTCTAATCCCACTTGGTCTCTGAAACCACTTGTTAATCTTTGATGATCTTCAACTTTTCAACAAACTCACGTTCCTTGAAATCTCCAAATGTAGAGTCTACCACTTGAATTATACCAATTGCTGATACCACTGATTTGATACCACTTGCTGGTACATGCTTGTTGGTGAGACTACTTGTTGAACTTGGTGAAATTTGCAAGGCAATCAACTCATCTTTGTCATCTCACATGTGTTTCATCTGCAAAACAGATGACTGTTTTTGGTACCCCTTGTTTATTGGGTCCAGCATGGTTAGTGTAACCTTTAACATGTGATGATCTAGTGACTTATGTTTTATCATGATAATACATCTTGTTGTTTTTCAACATTTGTTGGTCATGATTAAAACATAGCTCATAAGCAAGGTAAGATGCATGAAATATGTGACAAGCATGCATATTGAAATGAGGATGGCAATCAGCACAGTGAACATGATCAGCATGATAATATGAATAGGCATAAAGCATGTTGAAATAGCAATTATCATAATGTGATTCAAATTCTTTGTCAGATAATTCATTTTTACCTCAATTTCTTACCTGAGTTATTTAATAACTCTCCTTAGATTCAACAGACTTGATACCATTTTAATTTTACTCCTATCAGCAGCCTATTTCAGCTTACTCGGCTGATGAGTTTTAGTAGTCTGATTTGTCTTAGGAAGCTTACTAGGTTTTCTAACCTATTGAGCATCAGTAGACTTGTTCTCTTAAGCCTCTGATTTTCTTTTTAGAGAATGATGCAATTACTTCTTTCAGATTTATTTATATTTTCAAAACAAATTGCATACTCAGTTTTAGAGTTTCATTCTCATGCTCAAGCTTTTTGGTAGTCAGCTGATTCTTGAGGAACTCTCCTTAGATTCAACAGACTTGATATCATTTTAATTTTACTCCTATCAGCAGCCTATTTCAGCTTACTCGGCTGATGAGTTTTAGTAGTCTGATTTTTCTAATGAAGCTTACTAGGTTTTCTAACCTATTGAGCATTAGTAGACTTGTTCTCTTAAGCCTCTGATTTTCTTTTTAGAGAATGATGCAATTACTTCTTTCAGATATATTTATATTTTCAAAACAAATTGCATACTCAGCTTTTAGAGTTTCATTCTCATGCTCAAGCTTTTTGGTAGTCAGCTGATTCTTGAGGTTTTTCAACCTGAAGTTTCAGTGATCTGATTTGCTCTTTTCAGCAGAGTCATCTCTTCATTAAGCTTGGCAAATGCACAAACAGTATTTGAATTTGTAATTCAGCATTTATTCAATCGATTCAAATAGTGCATTACATTAATCAGTAGAAGTTACCCCAATTTTCAGAATCATCAAATTCTATGGCTGTTAAGCATATGGTTTCAGGTACTTCTTCAAATTCTTTATCAGACGACTTGCGGTCTGAATAAGATGTGCGGGAGTTTATTAGCTTGGCTGCATCAGCTAACTTTGATTTGCTCTTACTAAGCTTACACTCCTTTTTAGCACGCTTTTCCTTTTCAGCAAACTTCTCAGATGATGAGGTTGGATGGTCTTTGATCAAGAGCCCATACTCCTCTTCATGGTAGTCTCTAAGTTTTGCTTTGTAGGAATCCCTGTTTTCCTGAAAATGATCAGAAGAAGATGAAGTAGCATTTTTATATTTTAATTTCATTTTCTTCTTGTAGAACTTCTTGAAATCATTTAGCAGCAGGGTAACGTCGTCAGCAGTGTATCCCTTTTCTGAACTCAGCACAGTCTTCTGTTTTGACTTGTCTGCTGATTTTCTTAACTTGTCTGACGCCATTAGAGCAGCAGTAGGGTCTGAACTGGTTGACACTTCTAATCCCAATCTTGGCATATGATACTCATACGCTTTGAGAGATGAGAACAGTTCGGAAAGAGAAATCTTCTCTAAATCCCTTGATTCTTCCATGGCTGTCACCTTCATGTTGAATTTGGGTGGCAAGGCCTTGAGAACCTTTGTTGTGATCTCCTTGTTCGAAAATTCTTTACCAAACCCTAGAACTTCATTCAGGGCTTTGGTAAATCTGGTATCCATCTGATCAATCGTTTCACCAGACTTCATTTTGAAATTTTCAAACTCCTGAAGAGCCACACTGAGCTTGTATTCTTTGATAGCGTCGTTTCCTTCGCTTAGCCCGCAGACTTTATCCCACATCTCTTTGGCAGTTCTGAGATGCTTGATCTTCTGAAAATTGTCTTCGTCTACAGCTATGAACATGATGAACTTCGTCTTTTTATCAAGATTTACTAATTTGTTTTCTTTAGGTGTCAGCTCATCCAGCTCTTTGTCAACTATCTGATCTGGTTGGCCAGCAACCTTCACAGTCTTCTGGAATCTGAATGGTCCTTTTGTAATACATGTAAACATGTCATCATTATAAGCAGCAAGAAAGATTTCCATTCTGATTTTCCAGTTTTCAAAGCTCATAAGACCAATGTGAGGAACATGGTTTATGGCATCCATTTATCAAAAGGTTTTGATTTTCAAAATATGCTCCCTTTTTGAAAAATTTGAAAAAACACACTTTGGATCAAGCTCGTTGATCAGGCAGCTGATTCAAGATAAACCACCTAACTTGATGCTACTTGATGGTATCAGGTAAATTACCAGAGCAACCTGCTCTGATACCACTTGTTGGTCCCAAAAGTGGTCAGTGAGGTCTAGAGGGGGGGGGGGGGGGTGAATAGACCTCTGAAAACTTTAAAACTTTTTCTCTAACTTTTCAAATCAGCAGACTAAGCTGATCGAGATTTGTAAGACTACTAAGCTGATGCGCACAAAGCTTTATCAGCAGAGTTGACCACTCATCTGATTTTCACTCAGCTGATTTCAGATGTTAAATCAGAGTTTTTAGAAACTAGTTGGCAGCGGATATTCCAAGTGTTTTTCACCAAGCTGTTCCTCTTTAAGTTTTCTCACTCAAAAGATTTTGTCCCCAGTTTTTACAACTCCTTTTAAAATCTTTTGGTTAAATCGTATGTTTGAGTTCTTTGATAAATATGCAAAGTAAAGCAAACAGTAAATCAAACACACAGGATTTTTATAGTGGTTATATGGATAAAAATCCTTTAGTCCACTTTTCCAAGTCACTAAGATCTTGGGTTATACTAGAAAACACAAAGTAATCAAGTATACAATGCTTGCGCTGATCAACAAATGAAAAGCCACAAGTGCGCTGTAAGAAATCACACAGAAATCCTACACTCTGAAGCTAGATCACTCACTTAGACGGATCTACACTCCTCACGCTATTTTCAGTACAGAAGATCACTCAGAAATCCTATACTAGGAAGCTATATCACTCACAAAGATGGATATACACTCCTCTCTTTTACAGCTGAAAGTCACTTAGACAGACAACTAAGTTCTCTGTTCTTCAACGAAAAGCTTTGTCAACAAATGACTTCGGCTTGTGATCAGATGACTCAACTGATGGATCTTGCTCTTATGATATGATCTTGAGTTGTGCAAGCTCTCTTTAGATCTTCAGTTATGTCTTCTATTTATACTCCTCGGATTTGAATTTTCTGCCCGTTGAAGGTTGACAGAAAGCTACAGTCCTCGAGTACTGGTCCTGACACGCAGAACGGCTCCCTGCAACTGTTGCACTGTACACTCTGCTGTACGGATGTCTACTTTATGTCAGTCACATTTAATGCTCTCAGCTCACAGCTGGTTCCCGTTGATAAGCTTACTGACCATCTTTACTCTGCTGGTGGAAGTACTTTGCTGATGATCACTTTGCTGATCACTCGGCTGATTCAAGAATGAACACATCTATCTTGACTCGGCTGATAATACCCATCTGATATCCCACTCGGCTGATTCGGTCACTTAGCTTCCAGACTGATTTAACCTAGTTTCGTCTTAGGTTTAATCTCAGTATATTTATATAAGATCACAAAGTTATGATTTAATGGGTTTGGTTAAAGTACTCAGGATGGTGCAATTCAAGAACAAGCAACGTAATATAATTGAATCAATAACAATAACGTGAGAGGCGAACAATAATAGTATCTTTCGTAGGTAAAAACTCCCTAATACAATGTAAAACTCAGTATTTATAATAATTCTCAAGTCCTAATTTGACTAGGAGTCCTATTAGGCCTAGGAATCCTGCCTGACTTAGGAGAACCGCACAGCCCACTTAAATCTTCTAGATCGATCTGTCTGGTCGATCTGATACATTTGGGCGGATCGAGTCGATCTTGTAGTATTCACAGGTCGGATCGATCCTGGACCTCCTCGGGAAGCTTTAGTCCCTTATATGTGTAAAATAGCCCTCATCAGTACTCCCTCACTTCTCGAGCGTAATTGTAGCTGTAGCTCGTAGAAGTAAAAAATAGTAGTTACCCTGGTCTTTTCATCGTTCATGAAATATGCCTCATTAAAAACCTAGTTCGGAAAAACCCTTTTTGGGATAAAAACCGAACGAGGAAAAAAGAGTGCAAATCTGTTCGAACCTTTTATGTATAGACATGTATTTTGGGTTAACGTGTGTCAGACAACGGCTGGTCTTTTCATGACTTTGATTGGCGGGAATACGAAGAGACGCGGAGGGCTGAATCCGTCTTTTCACCACCCATATATATAGTCGAAATTTGCGGGATATTTTTACTTTTACCCCAGATATTTAATCCTCCCAGCAGTAAAAGCTTAAATCGATAATCTTGTCAATTTCTTACTTCCTCGAGCATATTATTTCAAGGACTAATGGCTTCGACGTCGCAGAATCCTCCTTCTTCAACCCAAAACGTAGATGAACAAGTACCTCCTAACATCCTTAATCCTGAAATCCCTCCATCTGAGGAAGAAGCTGCGGATATTGCCCAAGTAGAGGAAGTCAGAAAGTACGAAGAACAGGAGGTTGATGGCTTGGTGGTGGAGATTATCCCAGAGGAAGAGATGGTATCGTGGGCATCTAAGAAATCAAAAATGTCTCAACCTCAAATTTCTGCCCCCGTGGAATTTTTTCCTTCTCGATGGAAAAAGGATGATCTACCTTCTTTGAAAAAGGAATACGGTCGCTTTTTCCCCTCGGACTTTGAGATCATTATTCCTTCTTCCGAGGAGAGAGTCAATACTCCTCCCGCCAACTGTCGAGATTTTTACACGTCCCCTTTCGAGCATGGGCTCCGTTTTCCCCTATCTTCAGTTCTTCGTCAATTTCTGGAGACTTTTATTGTCTCATTGACCCAACTTGTTCCGAATGCTATAGCTTTTATTATGGCATTTTCTGTGTTGATGGTTGCTCGAGGTCTGCAACCCTCATTCCGCAATTTTCTCCACTTTTTCCGACTCTCTGTATCGACCTCCTCCAACAGAGGTTATTATTATGTCAGCCAAAGACCTGGCTACGCAATTCTTGAAAACGCCATTTCAAGTAACAGCACGGAATGGAAATCCAGTTTCTTTTTCGTTAAGGCTCCGACTGTGCATATCCTCGAGAATGGTGAACCCGAGGAGTTTACTCATGATTGGGGATATAACGATGCTTGGGTATATGGTGGTCGAAAAGTGATTGGCGAGATGGCCCCGGACGACCAATTCTCATCCGCTATGATCGAGGAGATGAGACTAAATAAGTACCAATCAGCTTATTTGATCGTAGAGATCTTTCTTCGAAAAGCAGGACTGAGTTCTCTGGAGTTTTCCATTCCACCGGATAATCGATCTCTAGGTAAAGTCATTTCCTAACTTCACTTTATTCATAAAAAGATTATGAACTCGACATTTTCTAACACCTATCTTTTTCGCAATGCAGCCACCATGGTTGAGAACTGCCGTTTTTCCGTAGTCGGAAAATCTGTTCTTTCGAATTCGAAAAAGTCCTGGGGTAAAGCCCCCATAGAGCAAAAGGAATCTAGAAAGAGGAGAAGGAATCAATTCCAAGATCTGGAAGACATCGAGGAGGAGTCATCCGAGAATGCAGATCCTATCCGAATAGCTCCTCCTTTCTCTGGTCTAACTTCTTCAGACATACCGAATTCAAGCTCTCGTCCAGGCCGTGGTTATCCTCCCAAAACTTTTAGGGAGAAATATGGCATTCTAGGTAGTAAAGATTGGCCCGAACGTAATCCTACAGGTCCTGAAGCCAAAAGAAGAACCCAGTTTTTTGACAAAGGAGGAGAGTACTTCACTCATGTCGGAGATTCTAGCCATCAAGCTTCTTTGGTAGACATGATTGAGAGTCATCTTCAAGGAAAACGGGCAGCCGGTTATTCCGAGAAGGATTCATTGGTCTCTGACGATAAGGAGAACGTGGTCGATAAATCCATTCGAGTTCTTCTATCCTCGACCTTTGTCCGAGACGTGGAGAGGACCATTAGGAAGAAACCCCTCGAACAGCTAGCGAGGGCAGCTCATGCTCACGAAGTGGTAATATTATTTGGCTCTCTCTATTCTTTTAACAGCCTTCAATATTTTTCTTGATTTTTATTTAGACAAGTTTCCTACACGACAGGCCGGAAATGCCATGGTGTCTGCGCTATACGATATGGCGTTGCATAGGGATCAATGCAAATATGTTGAGGAAAACAACAATATTTTAATCGCCAGAGTTAAGGAGCTTGAAGATCAACTTGCTCAGGTCGATAATTCTCGAGCTTCCGCTGCCACTTCATCCGATCCTCTTGCTAATCCTAATTTGGAGACCGACAATCCTCACATTATTAGCATGATGACGGATTCTAGTCGATACCAAGCGCAGGTCGACCAATTGACTCGTGAAATGGAAGAGCAACGAATTGCGCATGCCACCCTCGTTAGCAAGCTTGAGTCGGATATTGATGCTCTTCGATCTCAACTTGCGACCAAGGAAGATGATTCTTCTGACTTAGAGAGGGTCATAGATGCGCACCAATCTTCAGACGTCGAGCCCATAGTCCGTGAGTTTCTCGATTCTCCCGTGCATACTGCCATAATTCATCAAAAGATTGGAGGTCTGCTCTTAAGCTCGTTCTATAAGGGTGTCGATCAATTAATCGAGTCTGGGCAGATTCCTGATAAGCGGGAGAAATATCGCAGAGTTATGGCCATTGAAAAGGACCGAAGTCTTCAAGACTATCCTCCCGACTGCTTATCCTCTGTTGAGTATAGTAATCATCCATTGGCTCACCTAGTCGAGGAGTATGGAGCCCCAATTCCTGTGCCAACACCTGATTTGGATTTGATAAAGGATATCATGGAGAATCAGTCAGGCGAAGAGGAAGGCGACGATGCCGAGGAGGATATCGAGGGAGACCATGTCGACGAAGGGAATGAAGAAGGAGAGGAAGAATCGTCCCCCAAGGAAACCAATTTACCCAGTTAGGATGTTTTTTATGATTTTCTTTTATTTTGTTGTAAAGCTAGGACTTTTAAATCTCGTAGATTATGTAAAACTTCTTTTTGAGATATATATCATTTTAATTCTGATATACTTCGTCGTTATGATGATCATAGTACATATTTGATGACCCGCTTTTACCTTATTTTTGAATTTTAACTGTGCGCGCCAAGGTCCGAGGACATAATTGTCATTTCCTTAGCTATATATAAAGGTAAATCTTTTTGGGGTTTTACAGCGCGTCCCCACTTGCAATATAAAATTTTCTTGCCATTGATCGGAGCTCTTAGTTCGATATTTCATAGGAATTCCTGATTTTCTGACCATGAGTTCCAATCTATTTTCTGGAGCTTCCAAACGATCCCAACGGGCTTTACCTCGTCGGGAGACTCCGAGAAAGAAATCTCGAACGGACGGTTCACATCCATCATCTTTCCAGGGAGGAGTTTCCTCTCTGGAAACCATTCCTCGACCTGATCCAAAATTATCCTCGTCAAGCGGGAACTTAAAAGAAACGAAGAACATCCCCTCTAACGCCCCGATCCGCAGTCCAATTGTCGATCCGAAGATGCTGGAGGCTTTCCAGAGTGAAGGTTCTCGCTCTACTTCTCCTCCTTTAGTAGAGCAAACATTTAATGAGGTATCACGAACTGTTTCCCCCCCTCCAATCGTCCATACGACGAACGAGGAAAGTCAAGCTATTTCTCCTATTCTCGGGGGGCAAACCATAAATGAGGAGTCGCGAACCGTTTCTCCTCCTCCAGTCGTCCATATGATGAACGAGGAAAGTCAAGCTATTTCTCCTACTCTCGGGGAACAATCAACGAATGAGGAGTCACGAGCTGTTCCTACTTTTCCAGATGAACGATCAGTGGATGAACATTCCCCTTCAGGCCGAGATGCAACAAATCAATCTATAAGTCGAGATGGTTGCGCTCAGGTCTCGGCTACTGCTCCTCATTCTGAGATTGCCGCTCCCAATTCTGAGATCGATCCCACCCTGCAATTAAGGGGGCCTGTGGAAGATATTCTAGAATCTTTCTTTGCCCCTCCAGGTTCACAGGTTGTTTCGACCTCTCAAGACACTCAGGTTGTCTCTCCTGTTCGTATTTCACAAGAAGCGTCAAAAACTGGGTCTGGTCCCAGTCGTTCTGATTTTGAAAAGGTCGCGGATGACCCGTTTCTTTTAGACGAACGTCCATTTAAGTACAGGTCGAAGAGATAACTGAGTTTGATATGACCCGATCAGGTGGGGTTTCGATTGATGCATGTATTCCAACAACCCTCGAGCCTGATGGGGTTTCTTGGAATCTGGGAATGGGTACTATTTTGCCTAAGGAGCTTGATAAATTGAAGAACCACTCTTCCTTGCAACTTGTCCAGTCCATTTTCAAACGTTTGGAGATGGTAAGCGTATTTTGTTGTTTGTCAAAAAAGATCTAGGTGTTTTAAGTTTTTCACCTATATTTCTCAAAACAGGCTAAGCATGAAGCTCTCCAGCTCGGGATACAAAATGACGAATCTTATTTTGCTCGAGAAGAATCCCTCGATCGGGTAAATACAATTGTCGCTGCTCATCGATTGCAGATGACTGAGGTTGAGCACCTCCGAGCTACCACTGAAAGGCTCACTAGAGAGAAGGAAGAACTTGCTCGAGTAAATAGCAGTTTGGAGGCTGAAAAAGAGCAGCTTACCAAGGAGAAAACAGATCTTCTTCAGTTGAAAGATCTGGAGTTTGATAGGGGTTTTTCCCTTGGATATGAGCAGCGTGCCCAAGAAATGATGACTTATCTTGGTTATCCGACAATTCCTGCTCATGTTCACGAAACGGTAGACAAAGATCTTACCTCCGATCATACTCCCGAGCAGTAGACAAGAGTTTTTCCGCTTTTTTTTTTTTTTTTTTTTTTTTGATTGAAATGTAAATATATATTTTGCCTGATAAATGGAAGAACATGCTTTTTGTTCGATTTCTGCGCCTCTTCGACCTGCATGTTGATAATTAACTTCTTGCAATATTATTGGAAGACGAGAAGTCAACTTGGTAGGTGTGCCATAACTGTAGGAACGATTCGTATGCTCTGTCCATTGATTGGTTATTTCCCCGTAGTATAAAGAACTTGTTGGAGAAGTAGGAAAATAAGAAATACGGATACAATATGCCACCTCTGAACAGTTTAATTTGGTTTTTATGTCCTGTTGACTATGGTGGAGATATCAACCAGATAGTTTTTTGGATAGGCGAGAGCTGGTTAGTTCATTAAAATAATGTTTTTGTTGGTTATTGGTAACGTCAGAACGTTAAAAGCAGCGGAATTTAAAATTTTAAAATAACCCAAACCAGCAATCTTTATTTATCTAGTCATACGAAAAGGATTTTTACATAAATCGAAACATCCATAGGGTGTTTAGCGATTTTACCTTACCACGGGAACGGTGGTGATTTTTCTCCGGTCTTCTTTCAGATCTGCAGGATTTGGTTCGGAGAAGCACCTCATGTGTTGTGCCTCTAGCGGTATCCACACCAACTGGATTGAAGCAACTCCTTTGGATCCTCAGGCTCAAAACTAAGATCCAAAGGTTATCAAGCAAGGAAGAAAGAAGGGAGAAATCGCATGAACCCTGGGCAATTTCACAGGGTTCGGCCGAACCTTCTCTTTAAGAGAAAGGGCGGCGCTTTTCAGCTTTGGAGAGAGGGGGGGCACGAAATTTTGTGTCTTAGGGCTTAGGTTTTTCAAGTGTATGAAGAGTTATGAAGAGTTGTCTATTTGTAAGAGAAGAATCCTTCTCTTAATAGATATCTCTTCAAGACCTTTTCCTTATCTTATAAGGAAACAAGATATACACATATATCTTCTTAGATCCTCCTTGTCATACAAGAAAACAAACTCTCCCATCCTTATCCTAGCAAAAATCGCCCCTTATCTTGTTAGGAAAGTAGAATCTTTATTTCCTTAACTAACAAGGTCTCTTTTAATTAATTAAACTCTTTAATTAGTTAGATTCTTTAATTAATTAAACTCTTTTAATTAATTCAGCCCATTTAACAAATTAATCCAATTAATTAATTAATTCTTCTCCATTAATTAATTAGACTACTTCTAATTAATATTTTTCTCCTTTAAGAATTAACACTTTAATTCTCCAGTTTTGATTTAACTCTTTAAATCAAACTTTCCTTATATGATTTGTTGCAGTCCAATTGTATTGTGTGTGACCCTCTAGGTTCACCATCAATTGGCCGCGGGCCCACGACTTTCGTGATTTAATTTGCGAACTTATTAATTGCTCCGATTAATTGAACACCTTCAATTAACCACTCAAGAATTAATCTCCTTATTAATTCATGAGTACCCACACCTCATGGTCGATGTCTAGCCACAAGCCCATGAGGCCCAACTTCAGGTGAATTGATCTCAGTGAACCTCACCTCTTATAAGTACCATGTACATACGGTCCTTCTATCGACTTAATTTCCCGATCGAGACCTAGGGTGTGTGAATTGATCGGCACCTCTAATTATCTCGATAACTATACTTTCTAATTCCGGATAATGATTCCAGTGTGACTGCTAAATTTGGAAACCCCTTTCCAAATCCGTCACCAACTATGGCCATAGGTTTCTCGGAATCTATTATCTAAGAACGTATAGGAAATTCCCTCATCCATTACGATGAGTCGGTAGATTCCATCTTGGTACTAACCACTCGCGTACACAACTATAGGCACCCAACTTAGGCACATTATGGTCAGGCTACGTGACCAGTACCTAAATCTATGTACATATACCTATGCACCGAATTCGCCCTAGCACCTCAAGTCTAAGGACTAAATCGTACACTATTATAAGTCTTGAGAAACGTCCCATCACCGATATGCGTCATGCGCTTCCACAATGGGTTTCTCTGTTCGGGTCGTTCGATGCGTTCGATCCCCTATCGAACCACCTACTCATATGCACTGACATCAAATGTCTTGTTCATGAAACTCTACAAATTCACTCCATGTGAATCATGCATATTCGTACAAGTCTTGGCGATTCCTTCGATTCCTTCGATACCCCGTCTCGTTCGGAATCTATGACTTGGAACGTGTTTTAAGATCACGACCTTAGAGACTGTTTCATGATTGCACTCAATACCGAAGTGAATCGTCCCATAGTCGAATGTGATCTAAGGATTTCATCCAATCGCTTAAATGTATTCGCGAGAGATGAATTTGGCCATTGTTTGATTTACATACTATAAACAAACGAGCGTATTAATTCATTTATACTAGAGAAAGATTACGATAGTCCTAATACAAGCTAAATATATTGGCTTGCAGGGCACTATCCTATCAATCTCCCACTTGCCCTAAAGCCAATCACAAACGCTTCTAAGACCCATCTTCCAAAGATGTTCTTCGAACTCTTTTCGTGACACAGGCTTTACTAGTGGATCCGCTAAGTTGTCTTCCGAGTCGACGTGATCCATTATGTACGTCTACTCTACCAATGATCTCTCTAATCAAGTGGTACTTTTCTCTCATTGTGTTTAGATTTCTGGTGAGATCTCGAATCCTTTGCTTTAGCAATAACTCCATTGTTATCACAGAAGATAACCATGAGCTTCGCAATGCTAGGCACTACATCCAACTATTGTATGAAGTTTTTCATCCAAACACTTTCTTTTGTTGCATCCGATGCTGCGATATATTATGCTTCAGTGGTTGAGTCGGCAACGGTGCTTTGCTTGGAACCTTTCCAATTTACCGCTACCCCATTGAGGCAAAATATGTATCCAAAATTGGATGTATATATTTATCCACATCAGACTGAAAATTCGAATCACTAAATCCTTCGAGTTTTAATTCTCCATTACCACCGCAGACCAAGAACGAATCCTTAGTCTTTCTCAAGAGCTTAAGGATATCTTTTACGGTGGTCCAGTACTCTTCACCGTAGTTTGACTAGTAACTGCTCGTGGCACTTGAGCAAGTTCTACGTCTGGTCTTAGTACATATTATAGCATACCACATGCTACCTTTTGTCGAAACATAAGGCATTTGAGACATTCTCCTTTATCCTCATTCGATGTAGGGCACATCGATTAGAAAAAGAGTTACAATGTCTCATTGGAAGCAATCCTCTCTTGGATTCTTCCACACTGAATCTTTTCAGTATTGTTTCTATGTACTTAGATTTAGAGAGTCCAAACATCTTCTTCGATCTATCTCTATAGATACGTATCCCAATACGCAAGATGTCTCTCCCAAATCTTTCATGGAGAATTGCATGGATAACCATGCTTTCGTCTGCGCTAACATTCCGATATCATCCCAGATAAGCAGAATGTGATCGACATATAAAATATGAGCTTCATAGAGCTCGCACTAATCCTTTTGTACACTCAAGGTTCATATTCATTTTTGATGAAGTCAAATGCCTTGACTGTCTCATCAAAACAAACGTGAATCTTAATGGATTCAGACATTGCTACTGGAGAAAAGGTTTCATCAAAGTCTGTTCCAGAACTTTGTGAATAGCCTTTTACCACTAGTCGAGTCCTAGAGGTCAACACCTCTCCATTTATTCCTAGCTTGAAGATCCATTCACTACTTACAGGGATAAAATCCCTCGGGTGGATCGACCAAGGTCCATACCTTGTTGGAATGTATGAAATCCATTTCGGGTTGCATGGCCTCTTGCCATGATATACGTCTACATCTAATGTACTTCTTCGTATACGGTAAAACCATATCTTTCAAGCTCTTCATGAACTTGATCAAATCTACGAAATATTGGTGTACTAGATGATTCAGTAGTTTCTGGATTAACTCCCACTGTTTGCGGGGATGGGTCCAAATCTTGGACTTCATCAAGTTCCATGACATTCCCTATTTCCTTTGACGAGGATTTCATCAACTGAGGAACGGGTAGTTAGGAGAAACGATTGTTTCTCATTGTCGTGGAACAGGTATCCAATGGATTTCGTTGGATACCCCACAATTATATACAAATTGGATCTACTAGCCAATTTATCTCATTTCTAGTTCCCAACTTAGGCAGGAGATCTCCATACTCAATAGTAAAAGTGCAGAGGTATTTTGCCATACCTTTCTTGGTAAAGCTTTGTAGGCACGGACTTTGAAGGTACTTTGCTCAGTATCTCCGATGCAGCCAGGAGGACCAACCCCTAGAATGCATAAGGAAGCTTTAACAAAACTCAACATGGATTGAACAATGTCTAACAATGTTCGATTCCTTCTCTTAGACACTCCAATAAGTTGAGGCGTCATAGGAGGAGTTTGTTGTATGAGAACCCCATTCTCAGTAAGATAATTGAGGAATTCTTGACTTAAGTATTTGCCACCTCGATCAGATCGAATGGCCATAATACTATGCCCTTGTTGATTCTCTACTTCGTTTCGAAATTCTTTGAACTTTTGAAAGGTTTTTCGGATTTGTATCTCACTAGATACATATATCACTAACGACCAAAGTCATTAGCAAAAAGGTACGAGGTATGAGTAATCTCCTATTACACTAACCTTTAGTGGTCCACATTCATTCGTATGGATCAAATCCAAAGTTATTTGGTTTGCTCTTGATTCCCTGTGAAGGGAGATTTGGTCATCTTTCTTGTGAGACAGGATTCGCAGGTTGGAAGTTCATCTAAGTTCTATATTTCAAGAGACTTAGAATAAACCAACTTTTGAATCCTACTCTTGGAGATATGTCCAAGTCTAGCGTGCCAAAGTTGTGGATTATTATCTTGGTATTAACTGAACTAAGCACATTAACTCAATAGAATTGAGTTAACGGTTTAATTCAATTAATTTGCTTCCTTTCAATTAACTCTTTAATTGATTCATCTCCTTTTTCAATTAAACCTTTAATTGAAACGTTGCTTAATTAATTAGACCTTCTAATCAATTAAACTAATCAGTGCCTTTCTAAGTGCAGTGGGACAATTCGACTTTTAGGCTGTCTTTGTTCTTTCGACTACCTTTATGGTCGATTTTAGAAGAGAACAACTTCTTCTCCATATTACTCTTCTTTGACTTTGCAGTCCATGAAGTGTAAACGATCATGACAGGTTTATCCTATTTGCCTTTTACCAATACTTTGGTTAATTCATGAAATGTGAACAACTTATCAAATAAGATCAGAGTATTTCACGAATCTTTTGAATGAGCGGGAGGAGAATTTAGATGGAGGTCAATGCTAAGATCACATGCAGGCCTACGTTTAATCGATCCAGTTTTCAACTAGACTGATAAAACAGGGACAGTGATACTTTGACATCAGCTCCTTCACTTATTCTCGAGTTTTAAAACAACTCCTTAGTGGTCTCGAATCAAACGATTCGAAACTGCTCCTCAAAACAAGCTTTTGAAGTGGAGGTTTGTTTTAGAAGCTTCAGACATACTCCTATGTCGCTTCTTTAGCTCGTTCAATCTTGATGCTTATATGAGGAAACGATCGTTAAGATTCCCATACCCTATAGGTGATTCGTTCCACTTTTGAGACTCGTCCTTTTATGAGGAAATAATCATTAATATTCCCATACCCTACGGGTGATTCGTTCCTCCTTTTAGACTCATCTCGGAAGTGCATCAGGCATAGGCTTGTTATTAAGAACATGATTCCGACTTTCGGAATTGAGGACAATCCTCAAGTTTCTACGCCAGTCTATATTTTGATCCAGTTATTTTATAAGTCGAGGATAAATAGTATAATGGATTATTATAGATATCTTAATATCTATTACAAAGAGAAGACAATATATACAGAGGACTAGTTAATGAATAATACTTATAATCTACGAAGGTTGGACTTTCTATCGTAAAAGTTCTCCCACTATTTTATCGAAACAATTACCCCTTCAATTGTTCGGGAAATCTTATTCCCTAGTAGGTCTTGACGTCCCAGCGGACATTAATTGCACCCACGACTCGTGGCCATACAACTAATTCCCCAGGTAGGCATACGTATTGCCAATTGTGTCCCTACACAACCTTCAAGCTATTTTGCCTCGATTTTCGCACCCATCTAGCACTGCTACATCATGAGTGGTACTACTCGTTAAGTCTAACCCAATCAATCTCGATGAGCAACGGGCCCGGTCATGAAATCCCCGTAACTGGTTATCGGTCGATTATACATGTCCCGACCAGTCCCCACCCTTGTCGAGTTTATTAAATAAACAAGAATCGAGAGATTTCACGTATTGTCCCTTTCTTCGCCTCGGGTGCCAGACTCTGGATCACCTTAATCGATAAGTAGACAACATACGCTAGTCCCTATTGATGGAAGGCTTGGATTTATATAAATACTTCATTTTATTTTAACCCAATATGACTTAATATTTAATTCAAGAGGGGATTTGCTGGTTTGAAAGTTTAACGCAAACTCTCTCGAGATCTCACCGCTTCAATTATGAATTATTTTATTTACGTTCTAATATTCTAGCGCGCATCACCATACAAGCCAAATAATAGAATCAATAAATAAATAAAACATAAATAAATAAACCTAGCATGCATTTCTAACACAATATGTTTTCGATCGGGAGCCACCTATGCTTGGGCCATCATTGAGCCAATAATGTTGGCCCAATTGGTCTATCTAATGGGTTCTTAATGGGCCTAGGCTATTACATTAATAACCAAGCATACTTGGCCTTCATTCTCCATTGGGCTTCCTTCTTGCATGTAATGGGCCTCCATCCTAAACTATTTAATGTAAAGCCCTAATCTATTACATTGGCACAAAAAGGCCCAAATAAAGGCTCGCAGGCCCAGCAAAAAACCAAAGCAAAATAAACCAATCACATCTAAGGTCAAGGCTCGGCTCGATCGAAAACCACGTAAACAATTCACGTTGAGCAAAGAAACAAGAAAACACATTTACTAGTTTCCTATCTTACTTTAATTATTTTAAACGCCTTTAAAATATTTCTCTAGATTCTTACTTTAGTCTCTACTAATTATAGGTAATCTATATTTGGATAAACAAAACCATTTTATGCATAAAAACAGAATAAAAAATTTCAACTTTTGAAAATTGCAATTCGGCCCTCCAACTTTTGGAAATTGCGATTTGAAACCCTGAAGTTTTGGAAATAACAATTTAACCCCAAAATTAAAACTGGGCAGAGGACCAAAAATAAAAATTTTATTTCCAGAAAAATTTCGAATTTGCAATTCAGCCCCTGCAGTTTTTGGTATTTACAAAACAGCCCCAAAACTTTTGGTAATTGCAAAACAGCCCCAAATATGAAAATTTCCAGAAAGTTCCATTCTGTCCAGAAAGTACACAGTTCATAAAATCTCAATTTCAGTCCAGTTTTCCAAAAAATCGCTAATCGCCAAAACAGCCCTTTATTTTTCATAAAATTCAAAATTGGCCCAAAACGTTTTTATGCAATTTTACCCAAAATCAGATCTACCCATAACAAGTAAGAATCAATAACACGAATATAACATGCAATACAATAAGGCAATCAAATTATATTCAGACCTTTTCGTATGAGAGTAATGAATTAGGCTCTGATACCACTGTTGGTTATTGGTAACGTCAGAACGTTAAAAGCAGCGGAATTTAAAATTTTAAAATAACCCAAACCAGCAATCTTTATTCATCTAGTCATACGAAAAGGATTTTTACATAAATCGAAACATCCATAGGGTGTTTAGCGATTTTACCTTACCACGGGAACGGTGGTGATTTTTCTCCGGTCTTCTTTCAGATCTGCAGGATTTGGTTCGGAGAAGCACCTCATGTGTTGTGCCTCTAGCGGTATCCACACCAACTGGATTGAAGCAACTCCTTTGGATCCTCAGGCTCAAAACTAAGATCCAAAGGTTATCAAGCAAGGAAGAAAGAAGGGAGAAATCGCATGAACCCTGGGCAATTTCACAGGGTTCGGCCGAACCTTCTCTTTAAGAGAAAGGGCGGCGCTTTTCAGCTTTGGAGAGAGGGGGGCACGAAATTTTGTGTCTTAGGGCTTAGGTTTTTCAAGTGTATGAAGAGTTATGAAGAGTTGTCTATTTGTAAGAGAAGAATCCTTCTCTTAATAGATATCTCTTCAAGACCTTTTCCTTATCTTATAAGGAAACAAGATATACACATATATCTTCTTAGATCCTCCTTGTCATACAAGAAAACAAACTCTCCCATCCTTATCCTAGCAAAAATCGCCCCTTATCTTGTTAGGAAAGTAGAATCTTTATTTCCTTAACTAACAAGGTCTCTTTTAATTAATTAAACTCTTTAATTAGTTAGATTCTTTAATTAATTAAACTCTTTTAATTAATTCAGCCCATTTAACAAATTAATCCAATTAATTAATTAATTCTTCTCCATTAATTAATTAGACTACTTCTAATTAATATTTTTCTCCTTTAAGAATTAACACTTTAATTCTCCAGTTTTGATTTAACTCTTTAAATCAAACTTTCCTTATATGATTTGTTGCAGTCCAATTGTATTGTGTGTGACCCTCTAGGTTCACCATCAATTGGCCGCGGGCCCACGACTTTCGTGATTTAATTTGCGAACTTATTAATTGCTCCGATTAATTGAACACCTTCAATTAACCACTCAAGAATTAATCTCCTTATTAATTCATGAGTACCCACACCTCATGGTCGATGTCTAGCCACAAGCCCATGAGGCCCAACTTCAGGTGAATTGATTTCAGTGAACCTCACCTCTTATAAGTACCATGTACATACGGTCCTTCTATCGACTTAATTTCCCGATCGAGACCTAGGGTGTGTGAATTGATCGGCACCTCTAATTATCTCGATAACTATACTTTCTAATTCCGGATAATGATTCCAGTGTGACTGCTAAATTTGGAAACCCCTTTCCAAATCCGTCACCAACTATGGCCATAGGTTTCTCGGAATCTATTATCTAAGAACGTATAGGAAATTCCCTCATCCATTACGATGAGTCGGTAGATTCCATCTTGGTACTAACCACTCGCGTACACAACTATAGGCACCCAACTTAGGCACATTATGGTCAGGCTACGTGACCAGTACCTAAATCTAAGTACATATACCTATGCACCGAATTCGCCCTAGCACCTCAAGTCTAAGGACTAAATCGTACACTATTATAAGTCTTGAGAAACGTCCCATCACCGATATGCGTCATGCGCTTCCACAATGGGTTTCTCTGTTCGGGTCGTTCGATGCGTTCGATCCCCTATCGAACCACCTACTCATATGCACTGACATCAAATGTCTTGTTCATGAAACTCTACAAATTCACTCCATGTGAATCATGCATATTCGTACAAGTCTTGGCGATTCCTTCGATTCCTTCGATACCCCGTCTCGTTCGGAATCTATGACTTGGAACGTGTTTTAAGATCACGACCTTAGAGACTGTTTCATGATTGCACTCAATACCGAAGTGAATCGTCCCATAGTCGAATGTGATCTAAGGATTTCATCCAATCGCTTAAATGTATTCGCGAGAGATGAATTTGGCCATTGTTTGATTTACATACTATAAACAAACGAGCGTATTAATTCATTTATACTAGAGAAAGATTACGATAGTCCTAATACAAGCTAAATATATTGGCTTGCAGGGCACTATCCTATCAGTTTTGTCCATGCATGCTCGAAAACTTGCCCCCAAGGCAAGGAGAACGAACTTGTCTCAATTGTATGACAGCAAAGTTCTTCCCCTCTTAGTGTGCTTTAGCTTGATACTGTGATCGACCCTAGATGCAGTATGCCTCCTGGTTACCACTTGGCTCATTTAGAGGTCGGTAATTCACCAGCATCAGCAAATATACGCACTTCTGCATGTTCCTCGTTTTTATGCAGCGGTAGTAGTCTGAGGAGAAGGTCGATTTGAAGGAGCAGATCATTCCGAGGAGTAGCAAAGTAGGACTAGTGTTTGAAATAATTGTAACGATCCTTGAATGTAAATGTAGTTTTTTGTGACGATATGGCTGTACTTGTGAAATGTAATGACTCTCTCAAAGACCTGAATAAAATCAATTATTCTTTGTATGTTCAGTCCGATAACAATGATTGATCATTTTTTCTGATACTGCGATCCATTCTTATAACGTTTTAAATCTGGACCGTTGATAGGACCTTAATTTAACACCATTGGATCCTTTATCCTCCGCCTATAAATAGATTCACTCCATCCCTCTCCATTTCTCAGAAGATGAAGTCATTCAAGATGAATATGTATTGTTATAAGTATCATCGTCGACCAAACTTGTCGATTTATTTACCTAAGAGGTCATGAGTTGGTATGGGAGGAATTGGAAAAATGAGATCTCCATTTTAAGCTGTGATGGTCGGGCAATTCTCACAACTGGGGATTAGCTGATCATATGTCACGCCTTATGATAGAGGTCGAGAGTGGAGGAAAGCAGGATTCTATGCTTTATCGAAATCAACTTGTTTCTAACTGGTTGGTGACATCATGCATGAGACCCTTCTGATCTCTACTTTAATCGGCGAAGAAGAAGCATCAACTTCTTCGAGGTGGTGGCATCATGATAGCGTGCGGCTTAGGTCGCCCACTGGTACCCGCCGATCTGTAGAATAAGCCTGAACTTTAGGTTCTCGTCACTGTTCTCAAAGTGGGAGAAAAGATGATCGTTCCGAGGAAGCTTTGAAGCGTTTTGACAACGAAGTCTTTCCTTTGATATTTGTAGTTGTAATCGCTTAGTGCTTAGATCGATGATTTCCGTTCGGATAAGGCTCTTGTACATGTATTATTGCTTTTGCTCTACAATATTCTTCGTAATGTATCTATCGATCTAATACAATATTGCTTTTTATCGACTCAAGAACGTATTTACTTCCAATCCTTGTTATTTAATGCTTGCAGTTATGTCTTTGGAACGTAACTCCCGATGTGGCGTCATGGCCGTTGATTATATAAGAGTGTGACCGTTGGATTTCGACTCATCCTGTCTATAAAAGGAATCTTTTATCTTCCATTTAGTTACCATCAGGAGTAAAGTTCTAAACAATGTACTCCCTCTTTGTTCACAACCGCGGTCGTCCACCTAATTCGCGGATCCAACTAATCATTCATTACTTCGACTCGGTATGGGCGGAATCGGAAAATGGAGGCTTTTCAAAAACCATGAAGTCTCCGACCCCTAATAAGGGGATTAGATTGGAACGTTGTCCATAATTCGATCAACCTATTTAAATAGGTAAAGGTCGGTGTTGTGGGGTTCCGATCTAATAGTTACGTGGTAGGTGGAAAGCTGGTCAGTTCATTAAAAATATTTATGTGTGACCGGGAATGCTGACCACCATCGACCATCGTAACATTATGATCTCACAAAGCTCTCTCTGATTCCAAAGCTTTGTGGTCGTCATCACGAAACTTAAAGGCGGTCGTCTTCGTCGAGCTTTGGCGTTGATGGTATCAAAGATGGATATAACATGTAATAGGATCTGGTGTCGTTAGATCAGGGAGATCTGTTTTTGTCTTTTCAAGATATTTTATGTATTTGCAATAGTTTTAGGGTCATAAATAAAATTCTTCTTTTTACTTATTAAATTCCCATTTATACCAACTGTGGTTTTTACCTCTGTAGATCGTTTGTTAGTAGATCGATGAGTTTATACCGACCCAATCGGTGTTACTCAAAGATTTATTATACTTAGGTTTTATACCAACTGTGGTTTTAACCTTTGTAGACGTTCTTTATTAGATCGATGAGTTTATACCGACCCAATTGGTGTTACTCAAAGATTTATTATACTTAGGTTTTATACCAAATGTGGTTTTAACCTTTGTAGATCGTTCGTTAGTAGATCGATGAGTTTATATCGACCCAATCGGTGTTACTCAAAGATTTATTATACTTAGGTTTTATACCAAATGTGGTTTTAACCTTTGTAGATCGTTCGTTAGTAGATCGATGAGTTTATACCGACCCAATCGGTGTTACTCAAAGATTTATTATACTTAGGTTTTATACCAAATGTGGTTTTAACCTTTGTCGATCGTTCGTTAGTAGATCGATGAGTTTATACCGACCCAATCGGTGTTACTCAAAGATTTATTATACTTAGGTTTTATACCAAATGTGGTTTTAACCTTTGTAGATCGTTCATTAGTAGATCGATGAGTTTATACCGACCCAATCGGTGTTACTCAAAGATTTATTGTACTTAGGTTTTATACCAAATGTGGTTTTAACCTTTGTAGATCGTTCGTTGACAAAAGTCTTTTGAACATGTCACATGTGGAAATAAGCAAAAGCTTTTTACTAGAATTGTAGGTCATTTTAATGCATGAAAGGAAAAAATCAAAACATTCTAGAAAATGGAAAAACTAATTTCTTGCAAATCCTATCTAACTTCTAAATCTTCTTGGCTCGAACTTAACGACCATAATATCTTCTGAGATTCACCGCATTCCATGTTCGAGGAAGCGGAGTCCCATCCATATGTGCTATCTTGTACGATCCCTTTTTTCCGACCGCAATCACCACATAGGGACCTTCCCAATTTTGTTGTAACTTTCCCACGTGTTTGGAAACTTCAACTTTTTTAAGTACCAGATCACCTTCTTTGAATGAGCGTATCCTCACCTTTTGATTGTAGGCTTTTTCCATGCTGGACTTTGCCGCTTCTAAACGCAGACTGGCTTTATCCCTTAAGGTTTCGCTCAAATCGATATTATCTTTTCTCAGTTGATCGTTTGATTCCTCCTCGTAGAGCTCAATTCTAGGGCTGGGGACTAGCGCCTCTACTGGGATGACTGCCTCCGACCCATAGACTAGGCTAAACGGTGTTTCACCCGTTGAGGCTTTTATTGTAGTTCTGTTGGCCCAAATGACGCCTGGCAGTTCGTCCAACCATTTCCCTTTGGCGTCGTCCAGTCTTTTCTCGAGTGATTTGACAATCTCTCGATTTGCCACTTCAGTTTGTCCATTAGCTCTAGGATGTCCGACAGACGTGAAGTTTTGCTGTATTCCAAGCTTCGAGCACCATTCTTGAACTTGTTTTCCAGCAAATTGGGTTCCATTGTCAGAAATCAGAATTCTTGGGATTCCGAAACGACAAACTATATTTTTCCAGAGAAAATTTATAACTTGGAACTGTGTTATCCGAGCTAAAGCTATGCATTCGATCCACTTGCTGAAATATTCGACAGCGACCAAAACATAACTCTTCTTTGATCTGGCCATTGGGAATGGTCCCACAATATCGATTCCCCATTGATCAAAAGGCCAACAGATCGGAATTGGGTGTATCGTTTCAGCTGGTTGGTGTATTATATTTGAATGTACCTGACAGTAATGACAGTGTTTAACGTAGTCTTGTGCGTCGGTGTACATCGTCGGCCAATAATAACCTGTTCTCAAGCATTTTAGCGTAAGTGCTCGAGCGCCACTGTGATTCCCAGCTTCTCCTTCATGTATGCTTCTAAGGATGCTTTCGGAATTGTGTTCGGGAATGCATTTCAACAGAATTCCTGAGACGGACCGTCTGTAGAGTTTTCCTTCTATCATTGCATATCTTGGTGCTCGATATTTTATCCTCCTAGCTTCATTTTTACAGCTAGGGAGTGATCCATCTCTCAAATAGGTGATCAATGGAGTCATCCAACTATCCGCTGCTAAGTCGATATCCATTACTTCGATAACTGGAACAGTATCGAGGTCGATCGAAGGAGTTTTGGAGATTAACCAGGTGATTACTCTTTTAGATTTACCATCCCTTGTCCCTGTAAATCTAGATAGTTGATCAGCCCATCGATTTTCTTCTCGTGGGATATTTTGGATATCAAACTTATCAAATTTCCCAGTCAAATCTTTTACTTTCGCCAAATACTTTATCATGTTGTATTCTTTTGCTTCGTACATTCCATTAATTTGTCTCTGAATTAGCTCGGAATCCGTTAAGACATTTAGAATCTTTATATTGGCCTTTATAGCCATTTCCAATCCCGCAACTAGAGCTTCGTACTCAGCTTCGTTATTGGTTACCACGAAGTCTAAAGTAATGGCATAATTCATGTCCTCGCCGTTTGGCCCTTGAAAATTAATTCCTGCCCCCCCACCATCTCTGCTTGATGCGCCATCGACATGCATAAGCCATGGCGGGTCATTGACAATCATAATACTGTTATCTCTTGTCGATGCAGCTTCGGGGCTTGTTTCCGACATACTTGGAGTTTCAAGGAGGAAATCAGCAAGTATCTGAGCCTTGATTGCAGTTCGCGGTTGATATTCGATCTCATACTGTCCCAATTCTACCGCCCATTTGATTAATCTTCCCGAGGCTTCTGGTTTCGATAAAACTTGCCTCAGAGGTTGATTTGTAAGTACGATGATCTTATATGTCTGGAAGTATGGCCGCAACCTTCGTGCTGACGTCACCAAGGCCAGAGCAAATTTTTCAATTGTTAAATAATTCTTTTCCGCTCCTTGCAGCAACTTACTCAAATAATAGACAGGCTTGTGTTCCGAGCCCTCAATTTTTACCATAACCGAGCTCACAGCCGCCTCGGAAATTGCAATGTAAATGTATAGAGGTTGTCCTTCTGTAGGTTTGGCAAGCATAGGTGGTGAGGTCAAATAATTTTTGAGTTGCTCGAATGCATGATCACATTCCTCAGTCCATTCAAAGGTCTTAGCTTTTCGCAAAGTTTGAAAAAATGGTAAACTTTTGTCTGCGGACCTTGATATGAATCTATTAAGAGCAACAATCTTCCCGACCAGACTTTGCACCTGAGTAATATTTCTAGGAGGCTTCATTTCAGTAATAGCACGTATCTTCTCAGGATTCGCTTCGATGCCTCTCTCGTGGACCAGGTAACCTAAGAATTTCCCTGACCTTACCCCAAAGGTACATTTTAAGGGGTTGAGCTTCATTCCGTATTTCCTCAAGATTTTGAAGCATCGATCAAGGTGTCTAATGTGGTCTTCTTCACTCATGCTTTTCACCAACATGTCATCGACATAAACTTCCATTATTTCCCCGATCAACTCTTTAAACATCAAGTTGACCAACCGTTGATATGTAGCTCCGGCATTTCTTAATCCAAACGGCATTACTATGAAACAATATACGCCCTGTTCGGTAATGAACGCAGTCTTTTCTTGATCTCTTTCATCCATAAAAATCTGATAGAAACCTTGGAATGCATCCATCATACTAAAAATTGCAAAGCATGCTGTCGAGTCGACCAACAGGTCGATCCTTGGGAGAGGATAAGGATCTCTCGGACATAATTTATTCAAGTCTGTAAAATCGTTGCACATCCTCCACTTGTTATCCTTTTTGTCACCCTTCGAGACAAGTACGACATTACACAACCATTCAGTAAAGTGTATTTCTCTAATCTGCTTAGATAATAAAAGTCTTTCGACCTCTGCTTTTATTATTTTATCCTTCACTGGGCCATGATTTCTTTTCTTTTGTCTGACAGGTTTTGCGCTCGGATCTATCTTCAAAGAGTGAGTTATGATTCTCGGGTCGATCCCCACTATATCTTCCGAGCTCCAGGCGAAAACATCCACATTTTTTCTTAAGAAGTTGATCAACATGATTTCTCCCTGTGGGGATAGTTCTGTTCCGATCCTGGTGATTTTGGTCGGATCACTTTCGATAAGCTTGACTTCTTTATGCTCTGGTGCCCGTAGAGTCAGATCTATGGGCTCTTTCCCTTTTTTACTAATCGGGTCCGTGCTAGGCAACTCAGGCTCCCGAGATCTTTCCGTCGAGGATCCCACCGTTTTTCTTTTTGACGGTGTTAGAGGATCGACGTTCCTTTTTAAAGACAGTGCCGTGTTGTAACAATCCCAGGCCATGCAGTGGTCGTTAACGATTTCGCCGACACCAGATACTGTAGGAAATTTTATCTTCTGGTGATAAGTTGATACAACTGCTCGAAATTGGTTTAATGCCGGTCTCCCCAAAATGGCATTATAAGTGAAAGGTGCTTCTACCACTAAGAATTTTATCATTTTGACCACTCGATGAGGTTTGTTCCCAAGAGTTACACTCAGATTGATAGTTCCGGCTGGAACTATTTCTGATCCTCCAAATCCTACCAGTGGCGTAGCTACTTTTTGGAGAGTTATTTTTCCCAAATTCATCTGGTTCAGCACTTCGATGGCTATTATGTTAGCCGAGCTCCCATTGTCGATTAAAATTCTCTTGACATTGAAATCGGCAATTTTCAATGAGACTACCATGGGAAAATCGGGGTGGTCTTCGTTATTATCCCAATTCAGGTTTCTGGGGGCTTCGCTCTCGTCGAACTTAATTATGTGTTGGTCGGAGTTTTTCCTCTCGAGCGCCCATACCTCTTTAGGGGTCATAATCCCCTTTTCTAGAGATCGTGCGACCTTTCGTCTAGCATTCCGACTATCTCCCCCCGCTGGTCCACCGGATATCACATGTATTGTACCATTGACCTGGTCGTCATCGATTTCATTCCTTCGGGGAGCATGATTACTGGTAGATCTATCACGAGGACTTCTATTTTCCTCTCTCCTTCTAGGACTTCTTGTTCTTTGTCTTCTTCGATCTGCTCTATCTATTAATTCATTCAATCTACCTTGTTGAATCAATTTTTCAATTTCTTGTTTCAGGTGATAACAGTCCTCGGTCCTATGACCATGAGCTCGATGGTACCTACAATATAAATCGTAGTTCTTTGCCCCCGGTTTTGCCTGTGTGATTCTTTTTGCTGGGGGGATTAAATTATTTCTTTCCAGTATCACCAAGATGTCTTCTCTTGGGGCATTTAGTTTTGTAAACTCCACGTAACTTATTCGATCTCTTATATTCCTTTCAGGAGATCGAGGCCTGAGGTAGACATTGGGTCTTCTCTCAGGGTTACTCCCATTGTGTTCTAATCTTTGAAAAACGTTCCTCTACGGGGAAATCGATCATAATCCGTTACCCTTTGCACCGGAGGTTTTTCAGGTTTTCTTGACCCTGAAGTCGATGCTTTATTCTTATTTTTGTCTTTGAAAGAATTCATTTCTTCTTGGGTCATATATTTGGAGGCCAAAGTCATAATTTCTGCAAAGGTTCTTGGCTGCTTTCGACTCAAAGCGTTGCCAAATTGCCTATTTTTTGTCAGATCAAAAAGAATTGAAATGATGTAATCAATATTTGGGGAGTCAATCTTCAAAAGTTCTACATTGAACCTTGCTAACCATGTTCTTAAGGATTCCCCATCTTGCTGGACTATTGTTCCCAGATAGCTCATGGGGAGCTTTTGTTTTTTCTGGCTGGCAAATTGTTGTTCTAGCTTGTTGCACAACTCTCTAAAACTGAAGATCGAGTTAGGCGGTTGTTTTCCGAACCAATCTAGTGCCAACCCCTCGAACGTTGTGATCATCAATTTGGTCGTATATTCTGCTGAATGAGCATACAAGCTCATTATGTTTGTAAAACTAAATATATAGTCGGTCGGGTCACTAGTTCCATCGTATCTGGGGAGCCGAGCAGGTAGAGATCCAGAAGCATGGGCTTCCCTAATTTCTAAGCAAAAAGGGGAACAAGCAGCTATACTATCCTGTATCTCTCGGGAGCGAGGCCAAGGTTGTTGCAAAGTCAAAAGCCTTTGTTCCACTCGTTCCTCGACCATCCTCTCTAATTCTCTTTCAGAAACTCTTCTATTTGTTTGTCGATTAACAACTGGAGGATCGTCCACGTCGTCGATCGGAATAACAGAGCGTTCCTTGGATAGGCGAGGTTCAGGTCGAGCATTAGCTCTTGCCTGATTAGTTTTTCGACCAAGGTTCCTTCCTGCTACGTTTGGCGGGGATATTTGAGATCGTTGATCCGCGTCCGGACTTTCTGCTTGAGTTGACTGGTGGTCATTATTCTCCCGAGGTTCCCTGACATTATTAACCGCTCTCGAAGGACCAACAGTCGCCCTTACTGGTTCCGCAACTGCCGGAGTCTGTAGAATTTGAGGAAAAAACGAACCTAAAAGTTGAGCAATTTGCAGTATTTTTTCCTGGTCAGCGGAGAGCGGGGGAGCCGGGACAGATCGAACGGGTGAGTTAGGGGCCTGACTCACTCTAGGAGTTCGTTGTCCTCCCTGACTTTGATTGTTGTTAGCGTTTGCTGCAACATGTTCCTCCACAGGGTCTAAATTTTGATGATTTGCGGGAGGCTGCGTATTATTAGCGGTGACCCTGTGGGAATTTTCAGGAAGGCTATCCGCAGCATGAGAAGGTCTTGAATTGGTGCTTCTTCCTGCGTTACGCGCGCTCTTCCTTGGATTGGCCATATTCGATCGAGTAATTAACCTGCCCCACGGTGGGCGCCAACTGATTTAACCTAGTTTCGTCTTAGGTTTAATCTCAGTATATTTATATAAGATCACAAAGTTATGATTTAAGGGGTTTGGTTAAAGTACTCAGGATGGTGCAATTCAAGAACAAGCAACGTAATATAATTGAATCAATAACAATAACGTGAGAGGCGAACAATAATAGTATCTTTCGTAGGTAAAAACTCCCTAATACAATGTAAAACTCAGTATTTATAATAATTCTCAAGTCCTAATTTGACTAGGAGTCCTATTAGGCCTAGGAATCCTGCCTGACTTAGGAGAACCGCACAGCCCACTTAAATCTTCTAGATCGATCTGTCTGGTCGATCTGATACATTTGGGCGGATCGAGTCGATCTTGTAGTATTCACAGGTCGGATCGATCCTGGACCTCCTCGGGAAGCTTTAGTCCCTTATACGTGTAAAATAGCCCTCATCACAGACCATGAGATAGGTTTCACTAAGCTGTTTAGTTCTTAGTTGATGACTTCCAGATTACCCTTTTTGTCATCTTCAAAACCTTCTCCAATATTAACCAACAGATACAGTGTTAGGAATAGTGCTCATAAAGCGTTTGATGAACATTATTAATTGAAAATAAATAAATTATTTGGTTTTTTGAATTTCATATATTCGATTCGATTATGCTTTTTATCTAGTATAATATAATTATCAGAAAATTCCATGTCTATTTATTAAATATGACTTTTGTATATATAAGGATGTACAAGAGGATTAAAGTTATAAACAATAGACTAAATAGTCCATAGTAAGTTAAAGTTGGGATCTTTAACTAATTACTACAAGTACGGTCCACTGAAAATTAAGAATTCAATGATCTCGATCCGGATCATTGATGTTGTGACATTAAAGGTGGAGGTGCTTTATGTGATATGATTTACATAGGACTCGACCAGACATGAATTGAAATCTATTATAAGATACCGTTAACTTTAGATTTCAGTACATGTCACACGATGATTATATATGAATTAATCTGAATCCTGAGTAGACATAAACTCCTGTTTATGTCAGCGAGTCCTTTTGACTCATGGGTAGTGACTTGTTTGTTAATCATGTCACACACTTATGTCTTGGAGGTCCGTTGAGATAAATGGCTGGGAATGTGCAGTACAGATATGGAATCCAACTCTTTCTGCGGAAAGCTGAGTTAATTGATTCCCTTAAGTGTTAATTCTGGAACTGAACAGTTCGAGTACTCTGGTTTGTGAAAATGTTTATAAACCAAACTGTTCACTAGTAAATTAATTGAACTTAAGGATTAAGAAATAATTATAGGGGTAAAACGGTAATTTCGCCTAGCTTTTTAATTATGAATCAATTCTTGGAGGGTTAAATCATATGTAATGATTATATCAATGGACACTCTGATCTTTCGAGTAAAATATAATGTAAGGACAAGAGTGCAATTCCAGGTCTTTAGTGGAGTCACTTGGAATTAATAAATTGAATATATTAATTAATGAGTTTAATTAGTTATTTAATTTATTGGAGCTCGAAATTACATGTCCATAGGTCCCAATTCCGGCTCCTATTATTCTACGATTGAACCTATAATAAGAATGATTAAACTCTCGATATATTTTGGGAAATTGTTTTGTCTAAAATATACATGATGAATTAATTGTGATATTTAATTGATGAATTGTGAATTAATGAATTATAAATATGACAATTGATTAAATCAAATTTAATTATTGAATTAAATTTGTGTAGGAATTTCCTTAATAGGAAAATGCATTTTATGATTATATATGATATACTCATAATATAAGATATATACAAATAATGCAATTACCTAGAAGGAAGGAGATGGAATCCTATTTGAGTTAGGAGAAAGATAAGGAAAGAGGATATGTATGATATATCTATATATATGAGATATCTCTTTTCTAATCACATAAGTTTTTTGCAGAGATACAATTTTGTAACAAAAAGCAAGAAAATCTCTCTTTTTTTCTCTACACAAAAATCGTCCATCACCTTAGAAATTAGGAGAAATTTGTTCTTCTAATTTCTAGAGTTTAATTATCCAAACTTAAAAGATTAGTGCCCACCCACTAGTAGAAGGGGAAACGGGGTTGAAGATCAAGGGTTAAATGTTGGGATTTCATGGGGTATGATTGTCATACAACAGTGCGGAATTTAAAAAAATTTCATACACCCAAAACCCTAGGATTTATTTACTAGCACATATGAACAGGTTGAATATAATTTAGCAACAAATTACTAAATTTAAAGGGTGTAAATCGAAATTTACCTCACCACAGGAACGGTGGTGGTTTTTCTCCGGACTTCTTTCAGATCTGATGGATTTGGTTCGAGAGAAGCACCCCATGTGTTGTGCCTCTAGCGGTGTCCACACCAACTGGATTGAAGCAACTCTCTTGAATCCTCAGGCTCAGAACTAGGATGGAAGAGATATCAAGCAGGAAGAATGAAGAAGAAAACCAGATCTGGATGAGAGAGGGGCGGCCTCTCTAACTTGGAGAAGGGGGCGGCACACATTCCTAGGTGGAATTTCGTGGCTTTATGGAGGCTAGGGTTTTTGGAGTCTCATACTCCTTATTTATAGATTACTCTTGACCTAGTTTTGACCTAATCCAACTAGGAAACTTAAAGCCCATTTACCTATGGCCTTTATTTGTTTCCTAATGGACCTAGACCACCTTTTAATTAATTAAACTCCTTTAATTAATTCAGCCCAATTAATTAATTAATCCAATTAATTAATTAAATTAATTCCTCTCTCATTAATTAACTCTTTAATTAATTAGTTTTCTTCTTCAAGAATTAACACTTTAATTCTTCAGTTTTGATTTAACTCTTTAAATCAAACTTTCCTTGTATGATTTGTTGCAGTCCAATTGTATTGTGTGTGACCCTCTAGGTTCACCATCAATTGGCCGCGGGCCCACGACTTTCGTGATTTAATTTGTGAGCTTATAAATTGCTCCGATTAATTGAACACCTTCAATTAACCACTCAAGAATTAATCTTACAATTAATTCATGAGTACCCACACCTCATGGTCGATGTCTAGCCACAAGCCCATGAGGCCCAACTTCAGGTGAATTGATCTCAGTGAACCTCACCTCTTATAAGTGCCATGTACATACGGTCCCTCTATCGACTAATTTCCCGATCGAGACCCAGGGTGTGTGAATTGATCGGCACCTCTAATTATCTCGATAACTATACTTTCTAATTCGGGATAATGATTCCAGTGTGACTGCTAAATTTGGAAACCCCTTTCCAAATCCGTCACCGACCGTGGCCACGGGTTTCTCGGAATCTATTATCTAAGAACGTATAGGAAATTCTCTCAACGCACTATGTTGAGTCGGTAGATCCCATATTAGTGCTAACCATTCGCGTACACGATCCTACGTACCCAAAGTAGTCGCACAATGATCAGGCTAAGTGATCGGCTCCTAAATCAAAGTACGCACTCACGTGCACCGAATTCGCCCTAGCACCTCAAGTCAAAGGACTAAATCGTACACTATTATAAGTCTTGAGAAACATCCCATCGCCGATGTGCGACATGCGCTTCCACAATGGGTTTCTCTGTTCGGGTCGTTCGATGCGTTCGATCCCTTATCGAACCACCTACTCATATGCACTGGCATCAAATGCCTTGCTCATGAAACGCTACAAATTCACTCCATGTGAATCATGCATACTCGTACAAGTCTTAACGATTCCTTCGATACCCCGTCTCGACAGGAATCTATAACTTGGAACGTTTTTAAGGTCACGACCTTAGAGACTGTTTCATGATTGCACTCATACTGAAGTGAATCGTCCCATAGTCTATTGTGATCTAAGGATTTCATCCAATCGCTTAAGTGATTCGCGAGAGATGAAGTTGGCCATTGTTTGATTTACATACTATAAACAAACGAGCGTATTAATTCATTTATACTAGAGAAAGCTCATCACGTGATAGTCCTTATACAAGCTAAAATCTATTGGCTTGCAGGGCACTATCCTTTCATTAAAAAGATCAAGAAAGTTTGTTGATCTCATCCTAACACCAAAGTTCAACCGAAAAGACGAAGGACAGGAAGCTTTCGGTATGATTTGCTTTCTCTCTCTTTTGCATAAATTAAAATAATATTCGTTATGTGATCCTCATGTTTTATGTAAAATATTTTTGAAATATACTGAAAACATAAAATCCACCGAATTCCGCAACTGGTTCGAATAAGTTCGATCCTGTTTTATTCAATTGGATCGAATTGTTCATGATCCGATTGGGTAAAAACCAACATACAGGAATAGAAGAGTAGATAAGTTGAATCATGAATGAAGTTCAAGGAACTTTAAGGGCCTATTTGGAAGGATTTTGAGTCGATTTCACGGGTCTCGGTTTCGAAAAATATGGTTTGGGTGGTTTCGGTGAAACCTTTGAAACCTCATTTGGTTAGGTTCTGGATGTTGGGTTTTGTGGTTTTGAAAAAATTCAAACCCTACTTGGAATGGGTTTGGATGTTGGGGTTTGGTAAAAAAGTAGGTGGTAGCATGGTAGATGTTAAATCAATGTTTTTTTTATAGAGTTTAAAGGGGAAATAGGTGGTATGTGTCAAATCAATGTTTTATAGGTTACAAGAATTTGAGTGTGAGTTTCTGAATAGGTTTGTGATGGGTTTCATGGGTTTTGTCAAACTCCATTTAGAAGAGTTTTGACTCAGTTTCGCGACACCGGACCAAAACCCAGCCAAATAAGCCATAACTAATACAACTTGATGTTTTCTACGTTCAACATTAACTAATCGAGTTCAATCAAAATTGGATTCAAAAACTATTTACGAGTAATGTTATTCAAACTAGACTACTACAAAATTGATTTTATTTTACTAGCGTTCTGTTTCTTTCTTCTTTAAATTTCTTGGTTCTTTTATCCCTACATTGTTTCTCTTGACCTCATAAACAAGACAAAAAATATTTGTCTAATCTGAATTACGACATAGCATAAGTATCCATTTCGCACGATACAATTACAAATATAAGTAACATAATCACCACACAAGGTATATGGTGGTATTCTCAATTGCTAGAGAAAACCCTTATTCATCCTTTTCTTGTTAGATTTTAACAAGACGGATTTCGAGATTTCTAACGAATTTAAATACAAGGGATAAATTATCGATCATCGTAATACAGTTTGTAAAAATAACAAAGCCCTTTCTGCGATAAAATGTAACACAATGGCGCAATGAAAAGCCTTACCAACATTTTAATAAAAATGAATAAATGTATAATGAGCTTCAAAACTACAACACTTATAAATAAAGGCAAGCGATATTGCCAGAGCACGAATTAATCAATTACCCCTGAATTGCCCCTCTTTAAGCAATAAACTTTGATTATATCAACTACTTATTGTCAATTTTCCCCAATGGCAAATACTTAATTCTCTCTCACTTTAATACATACCAATTTTTTTAATCTCTCTTTATACCCAAGTGATCACAATTGAAAAGTTTTTTATTGATTTGTATTATTTACAACTTAATACTTTTATATCAAAAAAATTAATTCTCTCCATGATTGGTATTTAATAAAAGTGTTTTCTTGATTTATAATAATTACAACATTTCATTTTGTCCTAGGTTATAGAAATAAAATCCAACTTTATAGATCAAAGTAAAAGATTTAAGATTACTTCAGACAATTAATTTATAAGGCTTCCAAAAACAAGTTTACACTAAATTCGTGAAAGAAAAAAAGTAAAAAAAAAATGGACAAAATACACGCGTATTCAGACATATCAACAAAATTGTTTTTGTATAACTAGGAAAGTGCACGTACGTTGTACGTGTCTAGTTGATTTCATGGGTCTTTTTTGTAAATTAGAGTGAAAATAATTTTATTATGTCATAAAATAGAGTCCTTTTGTTTTTTTCCGTTTTAAACTATTCTTCTACCGGTTTCACCTTATTTTGTTTGTTAAACTTTTTTTTTTTACTGATTTCAATTTTTTTTATCATATTAACCCGTTTTCACATATTTCACATATTTTTTTTCACTTATTTCATATGTTCTTTTCACCAATTGCACCCGAATTTTCATTGTTTTGACACGTTTTCACCAACTTTATTTATTTTATCACCGATTTCACGTACTTATGTTGTTGTTTCACCGGTTTCATCTTTTTTCCACTAATTGTCATCGATTTCACCCAAATTTTCACCAGCTTCGCCAGTGTTCACCAATTTCACCCAAATTTTTATTTCATATGTTTTCAATTATTACATAGATTTTATTTTATTGGTTTCACCATTTTTCACAAATTTCACCCATTTTTCACTAAAAGAACTGCATGAAAATTTGATGTTATATGCATACCTTGATATTATTGAATATTCTTTATATTTTTATATTCTAACCAAAGTAAATTACGTAATTAGCTAAGTCATTAATAATATTTATTCTTTGATACTAAGATGCGATCAATTTTTTTTTTTTAACAGAATAATATTTAAGAAAATTTTATTTTAAACTTTTATAATAATTAAATATCACTTTACAATTTAAATAGGGGTATTTTAGTCTTCACAAAAAAGTTAAGAAATATTCATGCTTTTATAATAGTAGAGATGTGACTGTTCAATTTTCAAATGGGTCTCTCACTCTCTAGTTCTCTTAATATATTTGGTATCAAAAATAAAAAATTATTAATTATAAATATATATATATATATATATATATATAATTAGTTTTTGTCAAATTCGTTAATTAAGAGAGAAGATTTGACTTTATAAAATCAAAAAGTTAGCAGAGTTAATGTAAAGTGAAGTATTCTTGAAAATAATAAAGTCAGTTTTGACCGCATTTATTAGGATGGGCAAATTAGAAATAATATGGGCATGTTTGTTTGGCGTTTGAAAAAGTAGTTTGGGAGAGTAGTGGAGATTTATGAAATAATCTTGATTTGCGTAATGTTGTTTATTTGGATTTTGAGAAAATAATTTGAGAAATAGAGTAGGTTTAGGTTTTTTTGGGAGAGTTGGATTGTAGGTGTAAGATATGTAAGACTTTATGTCAAATCATGTTTGTTATGTGAGATAAATTGTATAAAAGATAAATTATTTTATGTCAAATTAAAATAAAATTTATATAGATTTTATTTAGAGATAAGAAAATTGTTGTTTGTTTGACTTTTGAGAGAATAGTTTGAGAAAATTAATGGATGAAAAATTTATTTCGTAAAATAGAAAATATGTTTGTTTGGCATTTCCCAAACACGAAAAAATTCTGAAAAACGCCAAACAAACAGGCCCTATAGCTTTTGACAACAACAATTTATGCTCCGGGAACATCTCTAGCCATAAATAATGTTATACCATCAATTGCAACGGAGAATAGTAAGATATGAAAGAGAAACAAGGCGTACTAGGAAATCCTTCTTACACATGGTTCATCCTTGCAAACACACATCAAATTCCTACCCAAAACAGAGAACCAAAGTAACTCTTTATTTTATTAACTGAAACATAGGCAAACAAGAACATAAGAAAACCATTACTAAAACTCAATCAAACAGGACTGATGCATCTCATTACCATGAAACACACAAAGAAACAAGACTGAAAGAAAAATGAAAGAACACGAAAGAAGGAAAGACGTTTAATGTGGGCCGTTAGACGGCCCCACGCCTGGAAACCCGCTAGCCAACACCCTCACTTCCTTCGGCACAAACCTCCGCATCCAAACATGCTTTCCATTAATGTTGAACTTAGCCTTGTTAACTCCATTGAGAATCAAGTTTATAAACTTAGGACTAAGAAAAACAATTCTAGCATAAAGAGCTTGCTCATCAGACCTCACCTCTTGCATATGAAACGACTCAATGCAGTTCCCCAAGATCCTCTTAAAAAACAGCCTCACTTCAGTTTCAGCCACAGGATAGCCCTTTGAGAATGTAACAAACATAGTTCTCTCATACCTTGGTGTCTCGTTTGCTCTAGACCTGCCTCTAGAAGAGGAGGGTGGTAGTCCTCCAATGTTCAAGCCAGAGATGTTTTGCGCTCGTGAGTTTTCAGCAAGAGACGATGATGCCCTCATGATTTGGTTTGCTGATGAACTTGATGTAGGTCGGACAGGGATATCCATTATTAGGTCAGATAATGCAGGGATGCATACTTCAGTTACCAAGTTTAAAACTTCACGTAAAGCAGTGAATCGATTTTCATGGAAAAACTGGAGAGAGATCTCTTTTTTGACAAGGGCATGAGTTAGCGGGATTTCGGCAGCTGATTCAGATAAGAACGGGAACTGACCGATTAAACACTTGAGGCATAGTACAGCCTCGTCAGCAAATTCGTTGATTAGGAACTGAGGAAGGTACAACATCTTATTAATGATATTGCTAAATCCCCCGCGTTCTAACCAAATCCACAAGCCCATGATTTGTAGGCATTCTATGGGATTCCGCCAAAGATCTCGTACAAGGATGGTGTATAGCCTTCGGTCAATCCCATGGAAAAGCCTGTGTTCCTCTAGTGTCACGGTATATCCTGAGCCATCCATGGTGATATCCTGATAAGACACTAGTTATAAAAAAAATTTATGGGATTTATATAAGGAATATAAAGGATCGATGAAATTTAACAAGAACGAGGCAGATGAAGTAGACATTAAAATGGTCTGTAGAACTCGAACACTAACTGACAAACAGAACATTAAAATAGCAGAAAACATCAAGGCAATGATAAATCAGAAAAAATTAAAGAACAGAAAAGGCTTATACAAACAACATAGGAGCAGCATCAAAAAAGAAATCAAAAAGGGTTTTTCATCTTCAAACAAAAGACCAGCACCATAAATAAATCAAGAAAAGGGTTTTTCATTTTTAAACAAAGACCAGCACCATAAATAAATCAAGAAAATGGTTTTTTCAATTTTCTTTTTTTTAAAATAGCATCAGAATAGACATTAAAACATATCTATCAAAAAGATGAATGGATCCACTTAAGTGCCCAAATCTTCACAACAAAAATTTGCAAAAAGTCAGTAAGAACACTTGTGGAACTCTTTGGAAATAAATACCCATTTCATCACAAATGCAGTTGAAATACAATTGTGAGTCTATCAAATTCTAAATAAATTTAGCACATTTCAGGACATGGAGTAGAAAGATAAACCTGATAGGGATGGGGAAATCCTTCTTGAATGAATCTCTTCCTACTAATGAACTTGACAATCCAACCCTGTTTATATAGCCCTCTGAGTGATGTAAGTTGTGCTTATCAGTGCTTTACGGAAAGACGAGCAATAATTATGCTGAGTTGGAGTCGTTTATGAAGAGGAGCCATCTATGGTAGGTGGTAATTATTATACAACTAGGATTATAGAAATAAGGCCAGTAGAATTATGATTTTTCCGTTTCAGTCCGTCTGCCGTGAGAACTTTACACGTGTCGTATATGGATAAAGGCGAAGAAATCCAAGAACTCAACCACTTACCTATTGACCAGACTACTAGGGATTACAAAACACGCCCAATTATAAAAATAAAATTTGAAAAGATTGTAACGCTCTCCAACCAACCTAAAGAGAAAGGACGAATTAACACTTGATAGATTGCCAAGATCTAGCAAATCTAAGACATAGCTAGGTAATTGGTAATTACATGCTTCACACTATACCGTCCTTCCAGAGATTAACAATTAGATTTTCCAAAATATATTATATATAAAAAACCAAATACTTCACTATTTTCACTCTTTCTCATGACTTACATGGACTTCTTTCCTTTTTCTATAACTAATTCTCAACATTGGTAAAAACACTCGAAAGAAGAAAACACATATAGTAACCTCAATTGGATGACATCCAAAAAACCAAAAAACTTTATTTCCCTATTTTCATGAATTGGCCCTCTTCTTTCCTTTTCCTTTTTTAACTAATTAATAAGACGACATTCAAGCACCATCAAAGATTTTGGATGTCCAGGTTTTCTATGTTTGCGTTATTCGATTAATCAGACAATTCTATATACTATATCTTGACTAATGAAATAACATAAATCATCATCTAGAGTGTCTTAATCACTAATTATTGTTGATTTTTTATTTGGCAAATCAAATACGTGACATTATGCAATGTACCAAAGTGGCACCCCAGCAACCAAGAATTATACGAACAATACAAATATATTAGCACAATGTAGCGACATAAATCCATTATATCTTGACTAATGAAATAACATAAATCCTCATGTACAGTTTTTTTTTTTTTTTTTTTTAAGGGAAATGTACAGAGTCTTCAATCACTAATTGTTGCTGAACTTTTTTTGCAAACGAGAAGTAGGTGACATTATGCAAAGTACGAAAGAGGCACCCCATCAACTAATTACACGAAAAAAATATATATATTAGCTGTGTAATTCAACATACTATATATTGACTAATGAAATAACCTAAATCCTCATCTAGAGTGTATTCAATCACTAATTGTGGCTGAATTTTTTTGCAAAAGGTGACATTATGCAACGTACCAAAGATAATTTGTCATAGACCGAACATATGAACATCTTGTGTTAGATTTGTTATTTGAGCAAAGTTGTCATAGACCGAACATATTACCGAGCTAAGTTAATTCCCTTTACTGGTCCCATAGCTTCATAATGAGTATCATGGTCTAGCTAAATTTTGAAAAGAACCTTCTCATAGATGCCTTTTACAAGCCAGGTTGTCCAGGAGTCAATTTTGTGAAATTCAACCAATCGTCATGTTGAAAAAATCATAGCCTTTTACACTAGGCTTGACCATCTACAACTTTGTCCTTCTCCAGTCTATATATATATGTTATCAGAATGACTCAACTCACTATTGAACTATTGGCTGTTTAGACACCATGAATGCTTTAGAAGCTTTACTCAGCTAGGTGACAAGATGGTGTCACAGTCTTCCATGTGTCACAAAGAGTATCACTTTAAACGGGCTCCGACCGACTTCTAATGGCACAATAGTTCTTTTCATTTAAACGGAGATCATCACTCGTCATTTACATTGTCTAGTAGGTCAAGAATAACTTCAACGCTCGGTGTGACATATGAATGGCTTAGTAGTTCTATCTAACTTTTACATCAAAGTCAACACACAAAATTTCAGCACAAATCATACGCTCAAAATGCATTAACTAATTCATTTTCATGTTTTTTAAGAACAAAAAAGATAAAAAGAATAACTCAATCAAGACAAAATTTGCAGCATACCTTCGAGGATTTCAAATGAAAATCTATCATGGTAACTCAACCACCACCTCCTTCCATCTCTGGTGATGGAATTCCTCTAGGCCCTTGCAGCAATTGCATAGCCAAAAGTTGGGAAACTCTGGCTGCGACCACCATATTTATGAAGCTAGTCAAGAAATTAAATTAACGACAAAAAACCAAGCCATTACAGAACAAGAAACAATAAACTTAAAGAGATAACAGGTGACCACTTGAATTTATCTCCGAGGATGCAGACTATACATATTAGTAGCGTCAAACCTTACTCTCGACATAGTAAGAGCGCGACAATGTCAAACAACTTTCAGCTCAAAAAAGAAACACTTGTGGAAAGTAGGCAAGTGCATCTACCTGCCTATGGAATTTTCAAGGGGCATCATCATAATTGTTAGAAAAGAATAGAGAGCTCCCAGACTTCACAGAAGTTTCATTCAGATATATACTCAACAAGGTGAGAAAAGCAAACTACTAAAGTATGTTTCAGCGTTTACATTCTGAAAATGCCCAAAGAGCAAGTCATACCTAAACAGTAACTACGACAGCCAGAAGCACAAACAGAAAACAAGAAGATAGTACAAATGTCTCCACCTCCATGAATATCTAACAAAATTCAAACTCATAGGGTGAAATGAAGGCAAGATCTACAGTTTGCTCATTTCTCGCTGGTGTCGATCCATAGGCTAGTAACACTGGGAGCATCAACTGCAGCTGCAGCAGCACCTTGGAGATCCGACAATGAGAAAGACCGAAATGAAGGGAACTTCTCAACAGGAGGTACTGGTGGCAACTCATGATGTACAGCTTTTTTCGCATGTGGTGGCAAGGGAGGAAGGCAGCAACCCGATGATGAATTAGAGTTGGAAGTTTCGCCACTATTGCTCTCAGAGCAGTTCATGGTAGCTGCAAGAGACAGCATACTTCTAGAATTAGTAGGCCTTTTTGGTGTTCCCCCACTGCTGCCTCTCGCAATGCTATTACGATTCTTGTCCAACAAGTTATCAAACGCTAGCAAGTTCTTGCGTTTCCTGGTGTACGCATTTTCTGGTTTAGTGATGTCTTTCATAGAGGAGCACGTTGCAGCATCAGATAGACTGGTAAAAGATTTGGATTTACCGCAGTAGAACTTCGATATGCTTCTCCTGAAATAAGAGGAACCAAGGGCAACAAATATCATCACACAGACATGGAAAAAATAAAGAGATGAAATTTAACACCCGGAAGCTTTCTTCTACTGCTCCATGCGAATGGAAGCGAAACACTAATAATGCTTTACTACATATGAAGCATTTAAAATGTTCAATGTTCAGATGACAAATAACCATAAACAGTGGAACATAGGTCTACCAGACAATGACCGACATCTGTATAATTGGATTTCATTTGAAGAGAAAAACAAAAACGAACTGATGTACAGAAGTCAGAAGGGGGTGGTATTGAGATAGTACATGATAAAAGAAAAATGTGAAATAAAAATGACCGGAAAAAAAAAGCACAACACTCATGTTACAAAAGCTTATACATCCATAAGCAGAAATGCATACTGTGCTAGATGATATATTAGAGAAAAAACACAAGGTCGGGTAATTTAACCTACTGGAGATCAAATTTAATGTTTATGTTTAAGTGATCTTTCCTTCAATCAGCTTAAGTATCAATAGTCCTCAAACAAATAATTCTATCATGCGAGCTTCAAGAAATGTGGTGAGTTTCCCAATGATATTTCTAGGGAAGATCTAAAGAATAGATCAAGAAACAACGTAATAGAGAACATGACAAATGAGTAAAGGTTTAGCTCCCAACACTCTCATTCCAAAACAATAAGTACATATGGATGATATTCACAGAACTTCCATTCTCACACATTATATTCTTCAACTGGGACACTGAAACTCGAGATTTTGAAATAGGAGAGATAAAAAAGAAGTGGTCAAAACAAGGCCCCTACACGAGAGTTTAACACTAAACTTCTGTTGGTCTCTCGAAAGTCAAATTAGGTTATTTACCAACAAGAGTAAGTACTAGTCCTGATGAATAAGACCATGATAGATTAAGTGAACAGTTTTTTTTCTTTAATAAGTAAATTCAATTCGAGTCATTTGCATATATGACCTTTATGGAAAGTTTAATTTGTAAAACTAGCTTTTTCATTTTTTTTTTCCAAAACTAGCCTTACTTACAAAAAAACCCGAAAATGCCGCCCAAACGACAAGTGACAAAAATTTGGGATGGATTTTTTGGAGAGTTTTTGTAGTGAGAGAAATTTGAATTGAGAGTGAAAATGAATTTTTATGGATGTTTTGTATTATTATTATTAGGTAAATTGATTAATTAGACTTAATTGAGTTTAAATAGATTTAATTGTTATTAAAATCAAGAAAAAAGAAAAAAAAAAAAGAAAAGGCTTGTTTTGCAAATAGAACATTTGATGAAGCCATTGAGCCAAATATCCCAATTCAAAACCAGGAATTTCAAAAATGTAAACCACAGAACAACAAAACATGCATCCGAAAGTCATCAAAACAAAATCACAGCAATGAAACAGGCCAACAGTGAACATAAAATGTAAACCTCTTAAGCTATCTCGCTTCCATAGAAATCCATCACTTCAAAAGGACAAGCTATCACAAGAAATTTCCAAAACACAACGATTTCCATCAACTCAAAACCCTAAGATTTAAGAACAAGGGGAAAAGTATAAACAAAAATAAGACGAATAAATTCACTTACTTCATAGGCAAAACTTCCTCCAAAGCATTCAAACTGTCCAGCGGCCCTCCTTTATACTCACTCTGCACCTCTTCTTCATCATCTCCGCCGCCGCCGCCGCCGGAATCGTCGCTGTTTTTTCCGATTGAAGAAGAAGACGATGACGGTGACAACGAACCGTTCCGATCATCCTGCTCCAACATCCGATCCGTTGATTTGAAGATCGATGAAACACAAACCACCGAGCTTTTAACAAATACTGGCCGTTCGATCCGGGGATCCCCACCGGAGCCGTTCCTCTCCAAAACAACCGGCATCTCTGAGTTACAGTTCCGATGAAATTTCTTCTCAAATTGATAAAAACTAATACAGTGTATGTAACTGTGCAAGTATAGGGGGTGAGAGAAGTAAACGGTGAGAAATCAAATGAAACAACAAAGCAAAGGGAAGAGGTATTGATGGTGAAAGGCCTTATCTTTATCCAGACAAACCAAATATTGTACTATTTTGGAAATGGGACAATTAAACAAGCTTATCTTTTTCCAATTGTATAATCTAATGTAGGAGATATTATTTAGTGTGGGGAGGTGTACTGTAACTGGGTATTGGCGGCTTTTGTAGGTGATCGCAGACGTTGGTTAAATGGGGATGCAATTAGTGGAGTGAAGGTCTGGATAAATTTTGAAAGGGTGCCACGAAATGAAAGGATAAGTTGGAATATTCTAATTTAATGTTGGTCAGTCAAAGGTGAGTGGGGAAATTTGGAGAATTTTTTAAATTTTTTCAGAAATGAAGGTCTAGCAAAGCCAATTAAATAGAGCTTCAATAGAGTAGATTTTATGCTTTTCTTTTTTTCTAAAACTATTCATCCTCAACACGTGTTTTCGTGCGCATGTAAGCATATAATTTTCGGACACAAAAGATAAGGTCCTTCTTTGAGATTGATACAAAGAAAATAAAAATTAATTTTATCAATGAATGTAGGAAAACCCCATGAATGTAATGAGGAAGTTGGGGTCTATGTGGATAGATTTTGGTCCGATCTCACGAAACTGACCAAAATCATTTCAAATAAGTTTTCGTCAAACACATGAAACTCATCGTGACAATCATATTTAGAAACACACACCCAAACTCTTGAAACCTATAAAATTTGATTTGACACCTACAACCTATTTTTTCCTCCCAAACTCTATAAAAAAAAGACATTGATATAACACCTACTACCTATTTTTTTTCCTCAAACTCATTCTAAGTGGTGTTTCAGCTTTTTCAAGACCACAAAACCCAACATCCAAAACTAACCAAATGGAATTTCAAATGTTTCACCTTTTAAAACTGACATCCACGAAATAAAGTCAAAACCCTTCCAAATAGGAACTTAGAAGAATAAAAAAATTCTTGTATCATAACATGTGATCTCCTTTTGTATAGTATGGATAATGTTACTCAAGGAAAGCTACCTTAGTTCAACGTAAGACATAACGCAAATTTGTGTTGGTCCAATTTTGAATGGTTTTAATTTCATAAAATATGTTTGATATTTTCAGCAAAAACTTTAAAATACAATTTCTACTTGATTTGGACATGAATTATGAAAATTTAAGATAATATTATTGGTAAATGCTAAATTACTGATTTTTATAAGAAAAGACAAACGTTATTTCAATAATAACTTTTATATGTTTGAGATTAACTGGATTTGAGAAGATGTGACGGAACTAAATTTGGACTTGTAATATAATTTGGTTGCAGTAACCATGAGTCGACATGGATAGCAGTACCAAAAAAAAAAAAAGACATTGATATAGAGCCACCAAATTTGAGATATAAATAATGGAGCAATCCGTGTTGATGATGCTGATTCTCTTTCCTCGACAACAAAGTCAAAACCGTACATGAATATCATTATCAAAGGCAAACTCAAAAGCTTTTTTTTATATATATATATATATATATACCATCAGGTGATTGGTTTAGTGGAAGGGAATAGTAACTACAAAATAGCGGACTCAGGTTCGAATCCTTGTTGGGAGAGGTACCCACTTATTGTGCCCAACCCGCCTCGAAAGGGATTAAACCCTTGGGAAACCAAAAAAAAAAAAACAAAAAGCTTTTCTATAATTTTTATTAAAATAATTTCATGTTAAAATAAAAACCAGCCATGTTGAAACTAGGATTGTTAATGGGTCGAATCATGCTCGTTCATATTCGGCTCCATTTGTATCGGATCGGATTATGTCGGATTCAGATTTTGTTCGGATTGTACTCGGATCTAGAATTTTTGAATTCAATGGATCTTGATCGGACTTTTTTAGATATCTAATCTTTTTTATCCAATAAAATTTTCATTAAAAAAATTACATTAATATTTTTATTTAATTTTAGCTCACATTTCAAACATCATTTACTATATAGGTTTAGATAAATTTATAAATGAATTATAAATTACTATCTTCTTAAATTGACAGTGGAATATTATTAATTGTACTTACATTTATAAAATATTATATATATATAAATATATATATATATATATATATATATATATATATATTTCTTTTTATTTTTTATCGGATATAGATCTTTAACGGATTGGATCGACCTAAATCCATATTCGCTCCATTAGTTTCGGATTATGGATCATTATAATCATATCAGGTCAATCGAATCTCTAAACGGACAATTATCCTAATAAATCGAATCGAATTCGGACGGGTCGGGATTGAAATCTGCACCATTGATAGCCCTAGTTGAAACTACATCTCGCAGTCCTTTTAGCCGAATTTCGATTCTTAAACTGTTCCGACCAGATGACTAACTCCTAGTTGAACTACAAATATTGTGATTTATATTTTTTTTTGAGAAAAAATATTGTGATATTCTAAAAGTCGTAAGAATGGGGACTTCTGTCAGGAAGCCCTGTTTATTTGGCATTGGGAGAGTAGTTAATGAGAGGGGGTTGTGAAATAATCTCGATTTGCGTAATGTTGTTTGTTTGAATTTTAGGATAGTGGTTTGGGAAATAAAGTGGATATAATTTTTTTAGAATATTTAGACTGTATGAGTAAGATGTGTAAGATTTTATGTCAAATCATGTTTGTTATGTGAACTAAGTTGTGTAAGAGATTTATTACTTAATGTCAAACCAAAGTTGATTTTACAGTAATTCTTCAAACCACGGAAAACGGCAATAAGATCTAATAAGATCAACTAAACGGGTAAAACACTGATTTATTGATGATGTTAAACAGTATTACAAAATAATAGGGTCTGACCAAGCTACTAAAGATGGCGTAAAATAAAGAATTAATAACACGTGTAGAATATTGATCAAAAGTACCGATCTAACAAAGTATGAGTACGTGAGGAATGCCAAAAGTCCGTTACATTAATAACCATCCTAGTATTTATAGCCTAACATGTGTCTTCTCGGTAGAGCCCTAGGGACCATAAGAGAATGCGTACGGCCCACGAGCGGATCAAAATATGTAAGTCAGCCAGGCAGATCGATGTGAGAAGCCATGAGAGGTACTTCTGCTAATCCTGGTCGAAAATAACGGAGATCGATCGGGACAAGAGAGTACCAGGTCGATCTTGATCAGGTCGAAGAACCCGATCTGGTGAGATGTGAAATAGCCTTCATCAGTAGTCCCTCACTTATCGAGCGTAAGTGTAGATATCTGGAGCTCGTAGAAGTAAAATTATGCCTTTCATCATCCTCCAGATGTATATTGAGCATGCCTCGTTAAAAACCTTACCCGAAAAAATTAATTAGGATAAAAACCGAACAAGGGAAAAAGAGTACATATTCGTCGAAATATACAGATCGTGGAGAAGGATGTAGATAAACTCCCAGTAAACTTTACTTGGCATTATGATATCTTCAGGGACTGGGATTGCGATTATATAAGGCGGGAAAACTGAAACGACGTCAAGAAGCCAAGGGTTGAAACATCATTACTCTTCCTTCATATAAATAGGGGAAGTCAACGAAGTCTTTTTCACTTTTACCATATCATCATCAAGATCGGAGCAGTAAAATTTCCTTATTCGATAATCCTTCAAACCGTTCAACTTATCGAACCTTTTTTACCAAAAATGTCGACCTCCCAGACAAACCCCAACTTTTCTCCTCATAACGAAGCTGAAATTGAACGCATTACTAGATCTATTGGAGAGGGTCTGGAAAACCCAACTTCTGAACACGAAGAGCTCGAAGATGGGGTGCCGACAGAAGAGGTTAATACCCACGGGGAAAGAAAAATGGACGGGCTTGAGGTTTACGTTACGGATCTTGCTGCTAAACCTCCGAGGAAACCTTCCAAAAAAATCCAAGCCTCAACAAACAGTCTTACCGGTCGATGAAATCATCTGTAAATATGAAGAGACGCCTGAGCAACAAGCCAAACTGCAAACAGAGTACGAAAAGTATTTTTCACCTAGGTTTCAGATAATTGTTCCTAAACCCACTGACAGAGTTATTTCTCCCCTTGTTGGTCATCGACCCTTCTATGCCATATTCTTTGATCACGGACTTAGATATCCTCTTCCTTCTCTGGTTACAGAAGTATTGACCACCTTCAAATTGGCTATAACTCAATTTGTACCGAACTCTCTAGTTTTTATGATAGCATTTTATGTTCTCATGATTGCGAAGGGTTTAAAACCATCCCTCCGCAATATCTGACATTTCTTCAAGATGACAATTTCAACCTCCTCGAATAGAAGTTTTTTCTATTTTTCTCAAAAACCTAGTTTCTCCATTCTATAGAATGATATTTCGAGCAACAATTCAGAATGGAAAGAACACTTCTTCTTTGTAAAAAACCCCACCCATCGTGAGCTCGAAGACGGGAGTCTGGAAGAATACAACCACGACTGGGAGTTCCAATCTTTCTGGGAATTCAAGGGGCGGACCATTTCTGGCACTTTAGTTATGGACGATCTTTTTTCTGATAGTATGATCGAGGAGATGACTCGCAGCCAATACCAATATTTGATCGGAGAGGCTTACCTCCGCAAGGCGGGATTGAGCTTGTCTACCTTCAAAATTCCTTAAGTACATAACTTTTTCTTTCAATATAATATACGTATTAGCATTTGTATTTCTCTTTTGTAGACTTAAACAAATCTCTCTTTGTCCTTTAGATAACATGGTAGAAAACAACAGGAATTCAGTGGTTGGCAATAGTGTAGTTTCGACCTCTAAAAATAGGTCTGTAAAACGGCCTATCAAACAAAGGCAATCAAATAAAAGGAGAACGACTCAAAATGAAACAACAGACGATCTAGATGAGGAGCCGGCTATTAATGTTGAACCTCTTAGTATGTTTCGACCTACTATTAGTCGATCCGGTAGCAACCGAGCATCCTCCAATTCCGCACCTGCACATGGTCGTGGAATTTCCCCTTTGATGAGAAGATTACATTTCGGAATCCATCAATGCAAAGGCTGGGCAGAGAACAATTCCTCCGGAGAACGGGCCAAGAAGAAAAAGGGGCTTTATGGAAAACAGGCTCACGTCGATAATAACGCTGACATCCCTACCACCCTCGTCGATATGATCGAGGAGCATCTAAAAGGGAGAAGAGCAGCAGGCTATCTTCAGGAAGGAACTCTCCTATGTGATGATAAGGAAAATACTACTGATAAAGCCATAAGGATGCTCCTGTCTACCCAATTTACTCGGGATATACAAAGGCACTTAGAAGCAAATATGGAGTATCAATTGTCGAAATTTTCTCACGCCCATTCCGTGGTAAACTTTTTCCCAAATTAGATAGTTTAGATAGGTCAAGATGATCTTCCCTTATTAACTTCCTGACCAATTTTTACTAGGCTGGCAGTATTGCAACTGGAGCAATTTATAGCACAACTTTGCTTCAAGACCAAGTGGAGTTCCTTAATGAGACAAACTTGGCGCTTATAGATGAAAACGACGAACTCAAGGCCAAGATCACTGAGCTAAGTGGATAATCCAATCGACCTCGAAATGATGAGGCTGGTCCGAGCATTGAACCGGCTATGGAGACCGATAATCCCCATATTGTCCGCACTATGGAGTACGCCAATCGATTTCAGGCTCAGTTCGAACAGATGACTCAAGAGCTCGAGGAACAAAGGATAAATTCAGCAACAACATTCAGTGCTCTTGAGGAAGAAATCAGGGCTTTAAAAGATCAACTGCAATCCCAAAGAGAAGAAGTCAAGATGAACAAGGGCATGCAGGAGGTCCAGGCTGAAAAAGAAGAACAAGTGGTCTGTGATTTTCTTAACTCCGCAGTTCATACAATGATCGTATATCGTAAGGTTCGGGGATTACTTCAGAGTTCTTTCTATATAGGGGTTTAACTGGATTATTACTATGCGGCCATGAGGTTCGATAAAAATCGCCAGTGTCGGGATTACCCTTTGAGACCATTCCTAGGGTCAAATTCGAGCAGCACCCTATGGCTCATCTGGTCGAAGAGTTCGGAGTTCCTTTGCTTGATCCCGATAAGTCAGAAGAATCCGAAGAAGAACAAGACGGCTTCCCAGATGATTCATCAGAATCTCCTTCAATTTAGATCTTTAATTGTACTTTGCTAATCTAGATAATGTATTATCCGATTTACAATGTTTTGTTGAACACGAAGACATGTCTTCTTTATGTTTTCCCCATATATTTGTTTCATCAGATATATATTACAATGTATTTAGCTTCCTGCCATAATTCATAAGGTTTTTAGACAAAAGTCTTTTAATTAACCATAGTTGGCTTTACGTAATAATCCCTAGGGTTTCAGACATAAGTCTTTATTTTTGCTAACGAATTGATGTTTTGATTTGACATCTAGCAATATTTGAACCTTACGGTGGCCTAAAATATTTTCCAACTTATTCACATGTCTGTTCAAAGGTCTTTCTTGTCAATTCATTAGTATAAATATTGGGTGAAAAGTCCAAAAGTTACTCCGCGTCCCCACATTCCATATTTACAACTCTCTATAGCTGATCGGAGCTCTAATTTGATATTCTAGCACTTCTCTTAGACCAACGACCATGAGTGAAAACCTTTTTTCTCCGACTATCAAAGTACGAAAAAGGCGTGCGGCGAATACCAACGTAGAATCGAAGAAAACGCTCTGAACCGAAGGTTCGGATCCATCCTCGACTAAGAGAATTATAGTTATTAATGAACCTACCTCTTTGGTCGAGCATGGGGGTCCGACTATGCCAGGTTTAGAAACCTCAGTAGGCCCCGCCATTGCAAATCCTACGGGTCTTGTGGTTAATCCTAATCCAGATCCATCACGTGGGACTGCTGCTCAGGTCGAAATTCTGAACGTATCACACAACGATCCTCACATAAAAAATATAATTGATGCACCTGTTCAAGAGGCATCAATTAATGACCCTCCTCCCATGATCAACGAAGGTAAGAGCGAGATCGGCGAGGCCCATTAAAATGTGCCTCTGACAATAACCACGACGCTCCTTGTAGACCAGAACAAAGAAGGCGAAGATCCTATCCAGGGATCAGGGGGTGAGGCCGGACTGACTGCGCCAGAAAAGAATAATGATCTGGTTCTTGACAAAGGTCTCGTCGATAAAGTTATCATCTCACCGATGATGATAATCGTCGGAGTTATTTCCTCCATATCTGCTGTGGAAGATAGGCAAGCTATTTTGACAAATGTTGAACCAGAATCTATAGATCGAGCTGCCGTTTCCGATCCTTCGACTTAGTCGTTCCTGCTGGATGATCGGTCTCTCTCGAGTTAGATCGATGATATTAGGGAGCTTGCCCTTGAGCGTGCTGGCGGAGTCCCTATTGAAGCTACCATCCCTGACTTAATGATCCTGATGGAATATCTTGGAGTTTAGGGATCAACTCTGTATTACCTGCTGAGCTCGATAAGCTAAAGGATTTCGCCTCTTTGAGCGTGGTTCAATCACGCGTTAAACATATGGAACTGGTATATTTCTAATTTTTCCATTTTGCAATATTCCAACTTATGTTATTACTGATATTTCCCTGTGTTTGGTTAGGCTAAACATCACATTATACAATTTGGCTTGCTTACTGAGGACGATCAGCTCGAGAGGGAGACTTCGAATAGGAAGCTTGATAACATTGTTGTTGCTCATAGATCTCTGTTGAAGGAAGTGGAGCGCCTTCGAGGTGAAAACGAAAGGCTTCTACAGCTCAACTTTGAGCTTTGCTCTGATAAAGAGAAGCTTATCAAGCAAAATGAGGAGACAGCTCAAGCGCAAATGGAAGATGCTAAGAAACACGAATTTGACTCGGGTTTCGCTCATGAATACAAGCTTCGTACTGAAGAATTAATGAATTTCCTCACCCATAGCAACAATCAGAGCAATAATCCAGAGCTGTTGATTTTGTTTTCTATTCCCTCGTAGATTTTGTATTGAAATTGATGAACGGATATTCTGTCTTCTCCTCCTTTGTTGTGTTGAATTATATGTTATCCCTCTGATGATTTGTCGATTTTGAATATATTATCTTTAGAATGTAGAGATGGTCGTATACTAGATCGAATCATAAGCATCTGAGCCTTCTTCTCTTTTTTTTTTTTAGCAAACATAATCAACTCGTATCGATCACGATGCACCCATCAGACCTTGGAGGATTTCCGACCTCTTCAAAAAGTTGGAGAATTTACCCGCATTTAATTCGGGTAGTTGGAGAGGCTGTTGTAGTAAATTCGGGCAGTTGAAAGGGTGGGTGTTTCCCTATATTCAATATGCGTCGTTGATCACCTCTATCCCAGCCGTTGGATCTTCTCTTTTATCACTATAAAAGGCATCCAAATTTTACTTACCATTTTCATACTTTATATCAAAATGGAAACATCCTTCTTTCAAACTGGTGGCCGACCACCTAATTTACTCAGCTCAACAATTCAATAAACTTTATTTTGGTATGGGTGAAATTGCAAAATATATTTGCTCAAATACAATGAAATCTCCGATCGTGTAACGGCCCGAAACCGGCACCTGCTTGCTACAAATAAAATAATATTAATATAACCATTATAAATTTCCAATAAATGCAGTTCAGAGCTCTAACTATCTGTTACAACACACGAATTCTCCCAACTAACTTATTACATTGAAACTTCTCATTACAAACCTAACCTTCACCTGACGGATTCTACATACTCTATTGTAGATGCCCAACAAAATCCGTATCAGCTATGTTGTTCATCCCGCTCTTCTGTAAGATTCTGAAAGAGTATTTATTTGAAAGCGTAAGTTGCAAAAACAACTTAGTGAGGCCAGTGCAGGGGTGCAGTTGAGTTTTATGAATAAACGATTTAGAAATCCATGTACTGCCTATTAAATTTCAAAGCCAATGATATTTCACAATAGTATAGTAAATACGTTAATAACACAGAGGATATCACATTCAATTAGCACGATTGTTAGATGAGGGATAAGGTGCTACCTTTCCCTATAAAATTGGCAGACATGTCTTAGCCAGAATCAGGTGAGTCACTCTCCAAGGGGCTCTAATCCCTAGTTCGTGAGTCCGATCAATGGCAGAGCTCTGGCAATTCTGTAGCCTCCAGTTTCCCAGAATTATCTGGAGAATACCACCAAGCGAGAGCAGACGAGCGCTCAACTATAAAGCTAATGTTTATATTTTACTAATAGTCTAGTTCAAGAATTCATGATTACATGTCCAAAATCATTTAAAGTTATTTATAAGTTCAACTAAATTTTATAAGCTAATACGATCAAGTCTAACAAGTATTTTTATTAAACTAATTATTATTATTAGTTAAAATAAATATGAATTCGTACTTAATTGTACTACTTGTTAATATCTCAATCAAGTCCAATATATTTTCAGTCCACTTAAAAGTTCAATTAGTTTTCAAGTCCAATCTAATTTCAGTTTTGGTCCATAAGTCCAATTTAATATCAATTTTGGTCCAAATCATTAAGTCCAATACACTAAACCCCATTTATATTAACAAACTCATAATTAAAATCAATCCAAGCAATGAAGGCCCAAAAGACGAAGGCCTATTAATACTAAAGCCCAATTAAATTACCTGAAATTGGGTTGACCCAAAACTAACTGGCCCACCTAAATCTAATCACCCTAACCCAACTAAATCACACTCAAGGCCCAAAATACTTAAAGCCCAATCTCCAAACTCTACCCAAATAATCAAGCCCAATAACACATCCCAAACCCTAACCCTAATTCATCTTCTTCCAACCCTCAAACCTAGCCGCCGCCGTTACTCTTCCTCCGCCGCTGCCGCACATTCTCCGTCGCCGTACCCCCACCGAAAACCACCATCAGCCCCATATCAACTCTAAACAACCCAAGTCCGAGCCCAATCGTACCCCCACCTTAATTGCATCTTCTTCCTCCATCTCCATAGTCACCACCGCCGCCGCTGTCAACAAGCCACTACAACAATCGTACCACCTTCACAAGCCACCACACTCAACCGTAGCATCCCGCCGCTGCTCCCTCTCTCTCACTCGTCTCAACCCGAGCACAAAATAGGAAAGGAACCCCCCATAATCTCTCCACTACCACCACCTTTGCACCACCGCCAGCCGCGACTCTTCTCTCTCTCTCTCACTGTGTGTAAAACGCACACAGTGATTGTGTACAAACTTGGTGTGTATGTGCCGTAACTCGTAATGTGTGTGTATAAGGATATGTATCTAGTTATGTGTATATCTACATTAATTTAGGAGAGGACAAGGGCCTGTTTGTTTGGCGTTTGGGAAAGTAGTTTGGGAGAGTAGTGGAGGTTTGTGAAATAATCTCGATTTGCGTAATATTGTTTGTTTGGGTTTTGAGAGAGTGGTTTGAGAAATAAAGTAGGTGTAGGTTTTTTTGGAAGAGTTGGGTTGTAGGTGTAAGATGTGTAAGACTTTATGTCAAATCATGTTTGTTATGTGAGATAAATTGTGTAAGAGATAGGTTACTTTATGTCAAATCAAAGTAGAGTTTGTATAGGTTTTATTTAGAGATAAAAAAAATTGTTGTTTGTTTGGCTTTTGAGAGAGTAGTTTGAGAAAATTAATGGATGAAAAATTTATTTCGGAAAATAGAAAACATGTTTGTTTGGCATTTCCCAAACACGAAAAAAATCTGGGAAACGCCAAACAAACAGGCCCCAAGTATCTATTCCAAACCAAGAGTCACCCAAATCCCTCTATTAATTTTGTACTGTAGTATATATATATCTAGATACATACTTGCATATAAGATAGATAAGCATACAACCAATATAAATGTCAAACTACTAATTTCATATTAGGTCCATAATTTTATTTTAACATTCATATTACCCTTACCTATTAATGATCTATTCAATTGACCCTAAATGAATTTAATGAGTCCTACATTCTTACAACGAAAACACCCAAGTCCCTATAAGTCTCATTCCAAACCTAATAAATTAAGTTTCCTGTTTAAATTAAAATTTAATTAAAAATTCATTTTACTCTTATTTAAAACTTCGGGATATTACAGATCGACTTCTATCGTAACGTCGACGATATTGTAACCACCCTTTACATCGGAGCATTATGGTTGCAAATTGTATTTGACAACTACGCTCGAGCCTACCTCTCTTCCATTTGGTATGACTTTTGTCGAGCCCTAGAGAAATCCAATGCTCCTCATGGAAGCTACACAAATGTCGAAATTCTAGGCGGTTCGAGCATAAAATCGCGTAGGCCATCGATCTGGGTGGAACTTGCAAAACTTTGGACAGATAACCACACATGTTTTCTCTATTTGAGTAAGGTCCGAAGAAGTTCCTAACCAGTTCACTCGTCCTCGAGCATCGAACTAAAGAAGTGCAGACTTGTTCGATCAACTGTTGTCCATATATCTCATGGAAGCTACACTAGAATTGACATTACACATCTTCTGAATCGTGGACGAGGGGTAACTCGAGTAAATGTTGTCTTGGTCGATCCCGATAAGTATGACGGAATTCAGAAAACAACCAAGATTGATTATTGTTTCCAACATCATAGCTTGTATATGTCAAAATTCCTGTAATCTATTTGTAAAATTATGTTCTTTGTAATATCTGTACCCTTTTCACATTGAATAAGATTGGTGAGTATTAGTCCAATTTATTAATTGTTTTCAGTTCGTTCAAATTCATTCGATATTTGCAAACTTCAATCAACTTCAATCTTCATTAGCTCACATTGCATATTTCTTAGTTAGGCTTTATTGCCATGAACATTTTAATCCTATTGGAGCTTGATGAGTATATGCCAATCTCAAAGGGTTTACCTTAGGATATAAAACACTTAGGTTTTTTACCACTAATTTTGGTTTTAACCTGTAGGCTTTCGATGAATGCATACCGATTTAACGGTTTTACTTAAATCTTCTAAATACTTAGGTTTTATACCAATTATTGATTTTAACCTTTGGAGATCAATTAGGAGATTAACTAGTGTATACCGACATAACGGTTTTACTCATAACTTCTAGATACTTAGGTTTTATACCAATTATTGGTTTTAACCTTTGGAGATCGATTTGGAGATTAACGAGTGTATACCGACCTAACGATTTTACTCATAACTTATAAATACTTAGGTTTTATACCAATTATTAGTTTTAACCTTTGGGGACCGATTTGGAGATTAAGCAACATCATTTCAGTAAGTCGATAACAGAACAAGCGATAGGTTTCATAGAACAATCAACAACTTTGAACTTTTACCTGTGGAGATCAATGAGTAATTAAGCAAAAGCTTTTATTAATTGAATAAAGAATGATAACAATATGTCTGAATGAAAATGGACTTATTCAAAAACAAAACTTATCAAAACTTTAGAAATTAACTTATCAGATTGGTGATTATCAGCCGAGTCAAGATAGATGTGTTCAGTCATGAATCAGCAGACTCATCCCATCAGCTAAGTGAAATCGGTCAGTAAGCTCATCAACGGTAACAAGCTGAGTGCATTAAATGTGACTGACATAAAGTAGATATCCGTACAGCAGAGTGTACAGAGAACAGTCTGCAAAAGCTGCCGTAGAAATGAAGATCGTTGCTCAGGATTAAAATTTAATTTCTCCTATCTTCAACGGGCAGAATTTCAAATTCGAGAGTATAAATAGATCAGGGACTGAAGATTGAAGAGAGACTTGCACAATTCAAGATCACATCTTTAGAGCAAGAATCCATCAGTTGAGTCGTCTGATCACAAGCGAAGTCATCTGTTGACGAAGCCATTTGTTGAAGGACAAGATCATTCTCTTGTCTGTCTGAGTGACATTCAACTGAAAATTGAAGGAGTTTATATCCATCTTTGTGAGTGATATAACTTCATAGTATAGGTCTTCTGAGTGATTTCCTATATTAAAAGAGCAAGGTTAATCTGAGTGATTTTCCGAGAGTGAACTGAGTGTTCTTATTTAAGGCTTATCATTTGTTGTAAAGCTTAAGTGTTCTTTAACTGAGTGCTTTAGAGTAGGTTTTTCTTAGTGATCTACCTGGGAGCTGAGTGTTCGACTTGAGGCTTGTCATATTGATGAGGGATATTTCACATGTTCTATTCTAGGAAATACCTCTGCTCGATATTTGAGGAATTCCGAGCAACAAGACATGTTTTCCGACCAAGATAGCTCGACAGCTCGGAACTCATGTCCGAGCAGGACTTCTCCTCGGAATTACTATTGGGCCTGCTCCCAGGCTTAGCCTATGGGCCGAGACATGTTTCCATGAGGAGGGTCTACCTGGCACATCATTACACCTATAAATACCCAATGCATTTATGACATCAGACACGCATTCCCAAGTGCTCTCAGCTCAGTCTTAAAGCTCACATTGCTCGGACCCTCAGTTCGACTTTCTCATATTTTAAATTAGATTACCGTAGCTAGCCTCAATATTGTATGGCATCTTGTAACACTTGAATAGATCTTTGTAACTCAAAACATTTAATTCGGAAATATATTTACACATCGGATCTACCTCCTCATTTACTATTGTATTTTCCTTACTTTCCTACATTGTCCGCGTATGAAAAACAGGCAAATTATTTGGCGCCCACCGTGGGGCCTGATGGGGGCTATTTTACACCTAAAACTGGATCAGATTTCTCGAATGAATTCAGGTCGAGCTTTGTGGTCATCCCGACCTGCTATTGCGTATCTCATCTGATAGGATAGTGCCCAGCAAACCAACACAATAGCTTGTAATAGGACTATTCTATGTTGGACAAATCTTTGATTTAATAATTAATACGCAAAGTTTATTTATTTCGTGTATAAGATAAACTAATGGCCATCTTTATCTTTCGCGAATACATTTAAGCGATTGGTTGAAACCCTGAGATCACTTATGACTACGGGACGATTCACTTCAGTATTGAGTGCAATCATGAAACAGTCTCTAAGTTCGTGATCTTAAAAATGTTCCAAGTCATAGATTCCTGTCGAGACGGGGTATCGAAGGAATCGTCAAGACTTGTACGATTATGCATGATTCACATGGAGTGAATTTGTAGAGTTTCATGAACAAAACATTTGATGTCAGTGCATATGACTAGGTGGTTCGATAGGGGATCGAACGCATCGAACGACCCGAACAGAGAAGCCCATTGTGGAATTGCATAAAGCATATCGGTGATGGGATGTTTCTCAAGACTTATAATAGTGTACGATTTAGTCCTTAGACTTGAGATGCTAGGGCGAATTCGGCATACGGGTGTGCGTGTTTTGATTTAGGAGCCGGTCACGTAGCCTGACCATTGTGTGCCTACTTTGGGTACGTATAGTCGTATGTGCGGATGGTTAGCATCAAGATGGGATCTACCGACTCATTGTAATGAATGAGGGAATTTCCTGTACGTTCTTAGATAATAGATTCCGAGAAACTCATGGCCATGGTCGGTGACGGATTTGGAAAGGGGTTTCCAAATTTAGCAGTCACACTGGATTTATTATCCAGAATTAGAAAGTACAGAATCGAGATAATTAGAGGTGCCGACCAATTCACACACCCTAGGTCTCGATCGGGAAATTAGTCGTTAGAGGGACCGTATGTACATGGTACTTATAAGAGATAAGGTTCACTAATATCAATTCACCTGAAGTTGGGCCTCATGGGCTTGTGGCTAGACATCGACCATGAGGTGTGGGTACTCCTGAATTAATGGGAGATTAATTCTGGAGTGGTCAATTAAAGGGGTTTAATTGATCGGAGCAATTACTTTAATATTAAATGCTCATTAATTAAATCACGAAAGTCGTGGGCCTACGGTCAATTGATGGTGAACCTAGAGGGTCACACACAATACAGTTGAACAGTGACAGTCAATTAAGGAAAGATTTGATTTAAAGAGTTAAATCAACAAATGAATTAAAGAGTTAATTCTGTGAGAGAAATAATTAATTAGATAGTCTAATTAATTAAATATTAATTAAAGAGTTAATTAAAGAGATAGAAAATTAATTGGATTAATTGGGTTAATTTAATTAAAGGGCTTAATTAAATTAATGTAAGACATGGGCCAATTTAATTAATGGCCTATACTAAGTCTTGCACATAAGGGGCCTTGAAGGTGGCTATAAAAAGGAGTCAAGAGGAGACTCAAAACCCTAAGCAAAACAAAACCCTGGCCGCCCCCCCTATGCCCTAGTCGCCCCTCTCTCTCTTGCTCTCTCCTTCACCTAGAGTTGGATCTAGATCCAGTTCCTCCATTGACAAGCCTTCTCTCCTAGTTCTTAGCCTGAGGTTTGAAGGTGTTGCTCTCATCCTACTGGTGTGGACTACTCTAGAGGCACAACACGTGGGGTGCTTCAGTGAACAAAGAGAAGACCGGAGAAAAACCACCACCTTGCCTTGATAGAATAGTGCCCTGCAAGCCAATATATTTAGCTTGTATTAGGACTATCGTAATCTTTCTCTAGTATAAATGAATTAATACGCTCGTTTGTTTATAGTATGTAAATCAAACAATGGCCAACTTCATCTCTCGCAAATCACTTAAGCGATTGGATGAAATCCTTAGATCACAATAGACTATGGAACGATTCACTTCAGTATGAGTGCAATCATGAAACAGTTTCTAAGGTCGTGATCTTAAAACGTTCCAAGTCATAGATTCCGAACGAGACGGGGTATCGAAGGAATCGCAAAGACTTGTACAAGTATGCATGATTCACTTGGAGTGAATTTGTAGCGTTTCATGAGCAAGGCATTTGATGCTAGTGCATATGAGTAGGTGGTTCGATAGGGGATCGAACGCATCGAACGACCCGAACAGAGAAACCCATTGTGGAAGCGCATGACGCACATCGGCGATGGGATGTTTCTCAAACTTATAATAGTGTACGATTTAGTCCTTAGACTTGAGATGCTAGGGCGAATTCGGTACATGGGTGTGCGTACTTAGATTTAGGTGCCGATCACGTAGCCTGATCATTGTGTGCCTAAGTTGGGTACGTATAGTCGTGTACGCGAATGGTTAGCATCAATATGGGATCTACCGACTCAACGTGGTGTGTTGAGAGAATTTCCTATACGTTCTTAGATAATAGATTTCGAGAAACCCATGGCCATGGTTGGTGACGGATTTGGAAAGGGGTTTCCAAATTTAGCAGTCACACTGAAATCATTATCCGGAATTAGAAAGTATAGTTATCGAGATAATTAGAGGTGCCGATCAATTCACACACCCTAGGTCTCGATCGGGAAATTAAGTCGATAGAAGGACCGTATGTACATGGTACTTATAAGAGGTGAGGTTCACTGAGATCAATTCACCTGAAGTTGGGCCTCATGGGCTTGTGGCTAGACATCGACCATGAGGTGTGGGTACTCATGAATTAATAAGGAGATTAATTCTTGAGTGGTTAATTGAAGGTGTTCAATTAATCGGAGCAATTCATAAGCTCACAAATTAAATCACGAAAGTCGTGGGCCCGCGGCCAATTGATGGTGAACCTAGAGGGTCACACACAATACAATTGGACTGCAACAAATCATATAAGGAAAGTTTGATTTAAAGAGTTAAATCAAAACTGGAGAATTAAAGTGTTAATTCTTAAAGGAGAAAAATATTAATTAGAAGTAGTCTAATTAATTAATGGAGAAGAATTAATTAATTAATTGGATTAATTAATTAAATGGGCTGAATTAATTAAAAGAGTTTAATTAATTAAAGTGTCTAATTAATTAAAGAGTTTAATTAATTAAAGGAGACCTAGTTAGTTAAGGAAATAAAGATAGAATGGGATTCTACTTTCCTAAACTAGATAAGGGGCGATTTTGCAAGATATATAATGGAAGAGTTTGTTTTCTTGTGTGACAAGGAAAATCTAAGAGATATACATGTATATCTTGTTTCCTAATGAGATAAGGAAAAAGATCTTGATATACATGGAAGAGATATCTATTAAGAGAAGGATTCTTCTCTTATAAATATATATCTCTTCATACTCTTCCACAAGTCATAAGTGAAAAACCTAAGCCCTAGAAGACACAAAATTTCGTGCCCCCCCTCTCTCCAAAGCTGAAAAACGCCGCCCCCTCTCTTGCAGAGAAGGTTCGGCCGAACCCTGTGCAATTGCACAGGGTTCACGCAATTTCTGTCTTCTTTCTTCCTTGCATGGTATCTCTTCCATCCTAGTTCTGAGCCTAAGGATTCAAGAGAGTTGCTTCAATCCAGTTGGTGTGGATACCGCTAGAGGCACAACACATGGGGTGCTTCTTCGAACCAAATCCTGCAGATCTGAAAGAAGACCGGAGAAAAATCACCACCGTTCCCGTGGTAAGGTAAAATCGCTAAACACCCTATGGATGTTTCGATTTATGTATAAATCCATTTCGTATGACTAGATGAATAAAGATTCTGATTGGGTTATTTTAAAAAATTTTAAATTCCGCTGCTTTTGACGTTCTGACGTTACCAATAACCCAACAGTGGTATCAGAGCCTAATTCATTACTCTCATACGAAAAGGTCTGAATATAATTTGATTGCTTTAATTGTATTGCATGTTATATTCGTGTTGTTGATTCTTACTTGTTATGGGTAGATCTGATTTTGGGTAAAATTGCATAAAAATGTTTTGGGCCAATTTTGTATTTTACGAAAATAAAAGGGCTGTTTTTGCGATTAGCGAATTGCTGGAAAAACTGGACTGAAACTGATATTTTACGAACTGTATGTTTTCTGGACAGATTGTAATTTTCTGGAAAATTTTGAATTTGGGGCTGTTTTGTAAATACCGAAAGTTTTGGGGCTGTTTTGTAAATACCGAAAACTGCAGGGGCTTAATTGCAAATTCGAAATTTTTTCTGGAAATAAAATTTTTATTTTCGGTCCTCTGCCCAGTTTTAATTTTGGGGTTAATTTGTAATTTCCAAAACTTCAGGGGTCAAATCTCAATTTCCAAAAGTTGGAGGGCCGAATTGCAATTTTCAAAAGTTGAAAATTTTATTCTGTTTTTATGCATAAAATGGTTTTGTTTATCCGAATATAGATTACCTATAATTAGTAGAGACTAAAGTAAGAATCTAGAGAAATATTTTAAAGGCGTTTAAAATAATTGAAGTAAGATAGGAAACTAGTAAATGTGTTTGCTTGTTTCTTTGCTCAACGTGAATTGTTTACGTGGTTTTCGATCGAGCCGAGCCTTGACATTAGATGTGATTGGTTTATTTTGCTTTGGATTTTTGTTGGGCCTGCGAGCCTTTATTTGGGCCTTTTTGTGCCAATGTAATAGATTGGGCTTTACATTAAATAGTTTAGGATGGAGGCCCATTACATGCAAGAAGGAAGCCCAATGGAGAATGAAGGCCAAGTATGCTTTGGTTATTAATGTAATAGCCTAGGCCCATTAAGAACCCATTAGATAGACCAATTGGGCCAACATTATTGGCTCAATGATGGCCCAAGCATAGGTGGCTCCCGATCGAAAACATATTGTGTTAGAAATGCATGCTAGGTTTATTTATTTATGTTTTATTTATTTATTGCTTCTATTATTTGGCTTGTATGGTGATGCGCGCTAGAATATTAGAACGTAAATAAGATAATTCATAATCGAAAGCGGTGAGATCTCGAGAGAGTTTGTCTTAAACTTTCAAACCAGCAAATCCCCTCTTGAATTAAATATTAAGTCATATTGGGTTAAAATAAAATGAAGTATTTATATAAATCCAAGCCTTCCATCAATAGGGACTAGCGTATGTTGTCTACTTATCGATTAAGGTGATCCAGAGTCTGGCACCCAAGGCGAAGAAAGGGACAATACGTGAAACTCTCGATTCTTGTTTATTAAATAAACTCGACAAGGGTGGGGACTGGTCGGGACATGTATAATCGACCGATAACCAGTTACGGGGATTTCATGACCGGGCCCGTTGCTCATCAAGATTGATTGGGTTAGACTTAACGAGTAGTACCACTCATGATGTAGCAGTGCTAGATGAGTGCGAAAATCGAGGCAAAATAGCTTGAAGGTTGTGTAGAGACACAATTGGCAATAAGTATGCCTACCTAGGGAATTAGTTGTATGGCCACGAGTCGTGGGTGCAATTAATGTCCGCTGGGACGTCAAGACCTACTAGGAAATAGGATTTCCCGAACAATTGAAGGGGTAATTGTTTCGATAAAATAGTGGGAGAACTTTTACGATAGAAAGTCCAACCTTCGTAAATTATAAGTATTATTCATTAACTAGTCCTCTATATAATTGTCTTCTCTTTAAAATAGATATTGAGATATCTATAATTATCCATTATACTATTTATCCTCGACTTATAAAATAACTGGATCAAAATATCGACTGTCTTAGAAACTTGAGGATTGTCCTCAATTCCGAAAGTCGGAATCATGTTCTTAATAACTAGCCTATGCCTGATGCACTTCCGAGATGAGTCTAAAAGGAGGAACGAATCACCCGTAGGGTATGGGAATGTTAATGATCGTTTCCTCATATAAGATTAAGTCTCAAAAGTGGAACGAATCACCTATAGGGTATGGGAATCTTAATGATCGTTTCCTCAAATAAGCATCAAGATTGAACGAGCTAAAGAAGCGACATAGGAGTATGTCTGAAGCTTCTAAAAACAAACCTCCACTTCAAAAGCTTGTTTTGAGGAGCAGTTTCGAATCGTTTGATTCGAGACCACTAAGGAGCTGTTTTAAAACTCGAGAATAAGTGAAGGAACTAATGTCAAGGATCACCGTCCTTGTTTTATCAATCTAGTTGAAAACTGGATCGATTAAACGTAGGCCTGCAAGTGATCTTAACATTGACCTCCACCTAAATTCTCCTACCTGCTCATTCAAATGATTCGTGAAAACTATGAACTTATTTGATAAGTTGTTCACATTTCATGAATTAACCAAAGTATTGGTAAAAGGCAAATAGGATAAACCTGTCATGATCGATTACACTTCATGGACTGCAAAGTCAAAGAAGGGTAAAAAGAAGAAGAAGTTGTTCTCTTCTAAAATCGACCATAAAGGTAGTCGAAAGAACGCAAGTAGTCTAAAAGACGAATTATCCCACTGAATCTTAGAAAGGCACTGATTAGTTTAATTGATTAGAAGGTCTAATTAATTAAGCAACGTTTCGATTAAAGAGTTAATTGAAAATGAGATGAATCAATTAAAGAGTTAATTGAAAGGAAGCAAATTAATTGAATTAAAACCGTTAACTCAATTCGATTGAAATAATGTATTAGTTCAATTAATACCAAGATAATAATCCACAACTTTGGCACGCTAGACTTGGACATATCTCCAAGAGTAGGATTCAAAAGTTGGTTTCTTCTAAGACTCTTGAAATATAGAACTTAGATGAACTTCCAACCTGCGAATCCTGTCTCATAGGAAAGATGACCAAATCTCACTTCACAGGGAATCAAGAGCGAACCAAATAACTTTGGATTTGATCCATACGATTGAATGTGGACCACTAAAGGTTAGTGTAAGAGGAGATTACTCGTACCTCGTACCTTTTTGCTAATGACTTTGGTCGTTAGTGATATATGTATCTAGTGAGATACAAATCCGAAAAACCTTTGAAAAGTTCAAAGAATTTTCGAAACGAAGTAGAGAATCAACAAGACATAGTATTATGGTCGTTCGATTTGATCGAGGTGGCAAATACTTAAGAATTCCTCAATTATTTTACTGAGAATGGGGTTCTCATACAAACAAACTCCTCCTATGACGCCTCAACTTATTGGAGTGTCTAAGAGAAAGAATCGAACATTGTTAGACATTGTTCAAATCCATGTTGAGTTTTGTTAAGCTTCCATATGCATTCTAGGGGTTGGTGCTCCTGACTGCATCGAAGATACTGAGCAAAGTACCTTCAAAGTCCGTGCCTACAAAGCTTTACCAAGAAAGGTATGGCAAAACACCTCTATACTCTTATTTTTGAGTATGGAGATCTCCTCCCTAAGTTGGGAACTAGAAAGGAGATAAATTGGCTAGTAGATCCAATTTGTATATAATTGTGGGGTATCCAACGAAATCCATTGGATACCTGTTCCACGACAATGAGAAACAATCGTTTCTCATAACTACCCGTTCCTCAGTTGATGAAATCCTCGTCAAAGGAAATAGGGAATGTCATGGAACTTGATGAAGCCCAAGATTTGGACCCATCCCCACAAACAATGGGAGTTAATCCAGAAACTGCTAAACCGTCTGGTACACCAGTACTTCGTAGATCTAATCAAGTTCGTAAGAAGCTTGAAAGATATGGTTTCACCATATACGAAGAAGCTACATTAGATGTAGACGTGCATGCATGACAAAAGTTCATGCAACCCGAAATGGATTTCATGCATTCCAACAAGGTATGGACCTTGGTCGATCCACCCGAGGGATTTATCCCTGTAAGTTGTGAATGGACCTTCAAGTTAGGAATGAATGGAGAGGTGTTGACCTCTAAGTCTCGACTAGTGGTAAAAGGCTATTCACAAAGTTCTGGAACAGACTTTGATGAAACCTTTTCTCCATTAGCAATGTCTGAATCCATTTAGATTCACGTTTGTTTTGATGAGACAGTCAAGTCATTTGACTTCATCAAAAACGAATATGAACCTTGAGTGTACAAAAGGATTAGTGGGAGCTCTATGAAGCTCATATTTTATATGTCGATCACATTCTGCTTATCTGGGATGATATCGGAATGTTAGCGCAGACGAAAGCATGGTTATCCATGCAATTCTCCATGAAAGATTTGGGAGAGACATCTTGCGTATTGGGATACGTATCTATAGGGATAGATCGAAGAAGATGTTGGAATTCTCTAAATCTAAGTACATAGGAACAATACTGAAAAGATTCAGTATGGAAGAATCCAAGAGAGGATTGCTTCCAATGAGATACTGTAACTCTTTTTCCAAATCGATGTGCCCTACATCGAATGAGGATAAAAGGAGAATGTCTCAAATACCTTATGTTTGAAACAAAAGGTAGCATATGGTATGCTATACTATGTACTAGACCAGACATAGAACCTGCTCAAGTGTCACGAGCAGTTACTAGTCAAACTCCGGTGAAGAGTACTGGACCACCGTAAAAGATATCCTTAAGCTCTTGAGAAAGACTAAGGATTTGTTCTTGGTCTACGGTGGTAATGGAGAATTAAAACTCGAAGGATTTAATGATTCGAATTTTCAGTCTGATGTGGATGATTATATATCCAATTTTGGATACATATTTTGCCTCAATGGGGTAGCGGTAAATTGGAAAGGTTCCAAGCAAAACACCATTGCCATCTTAACCACTGAAGCAAGATATATCGCAGCAAGGACTGCAGCGAAAGAAAGTGTTTGGATGAAAAACTTCATCCAATAGTTGGATGTAGTGCCTAGCATTGCGAAGCTCATGGTTATCTTCTGTGATAACAATGGAGCTATTGTTAAAGCAAAGGAATCGAGATCTCACCAGAAATCTGAACACAATAAGAGAAAAGTACCATTTGATTGGAGAAATCATTGGTAGAGTTAACGCATATAATGGATGCGTCGACTCGGAAGACAACCTAGATGATCCACTAGTAAAGTCTTAGTCACGAAAAGAGTTCGAAGAACATCTTTGGAAGATGGGTCTTAGAAGCGTTTGTGATTGGCTTTAGGGCAAGTGGGAGATTGATAGGATAGTGCCCTGCAAGCCAATATATTTAGCTTGTATTAGGACTATCGTAATCTTTCTCTAGTATAAATGAATTAATACGCTCGTTTGTTTATAGTATGTAAATCAAACAATGGCCAACTTCATCTCTCGCAAATCACTTAAGCGATTGGATGAAATCCTTAGATCACAATAGACTATGGAACGATTCACTTCAGTATGAGTGCAATCATGAAACAGTTTCTAAGGTCGTGATCTTAAAACGTTCCAAGTCATAGATTCCGAACGAGACGGGGTATCGAAGGAATCGCAAAGACTTGTACAAGTATGCATGATTCACTTGGAGTGAATTTGTAGCGTTTCATGAGCAAGGCATTTGATGCTAGTGCATATGAGTAGGTGGTTCGATAGGGGATCGAACGCATCGAACGACCCGAATAGAGAAACCCATTGTGGAAGCGCATGACGCACATCGGCGATGGGATGTTTCTCAAACTTATAATAGTGTACGATTTAGTCCTTAGACTTGAGATGCTAGGGCGAATTCGGTACATGGGTGTGCGTACTTAGATTTAGGTGCCGATCACGTAGCCTGATCATTGTGTGCCTAAGTTGGGTACGTATAGTCGTGTACGCGAATGGTTAGCATCAATATGGGATCTACCGACTCAACGTGGTGTGTTGAGAGAATTTCCTATACGTTCTTAGATAATAGATTTCGAGAAACCCATGGCCATGGTTGGTGACGGATTTGGAAAGGGGTTTCCAAATTTAGCAGTCACACTGAAATCATTATCCGGAATTAGAAAGTATAGTTATCGAGATAATTAGAGGTGCCGATCAATTCACACACCCTAGGTCTCGATCGGGAAATTAAGTCGATAGAAGGACCGTATGTACATGGTACTTATAAGAGGTGAGGTTCACTGAGATCAATTCACCTGAAGTTGGGCCTCATGGGCTTGTGGCTAGACATCGACCATGAGGTGTGGGTACTCATGAATTAATAAGGAGATTAATTCTTGAGTGGTTAATTGAAGGTGTTCAATTAATCGGAGCAATTCATAAGCTCACAAATTAAATCACGAAAGTCGTGGGCCCGCGGCCAATTGATGGTGAACCTAGAGGGTCACACACAATACAATTGGACTGCAACAAATCATATAAGGAAAGTTTGATTTAAAGAGTTAAATCAAAACTGGAGAATTAAAGTGTTAATTCTTAAAGGAGAAAAATATTAATTAGAAGTAGTCTAATTAATTAATGGAGAAGAATTAATTAATTAATTGGATTAATTAATTAAATGGGCTGAATTAATTAAAAGAGTTTAATTAATTAAAGTGTCTAATTAATTAAAGAGTTTAATTAATTAAAGGAGACCTAGTTAGTTAAGGAAATAAAGATAGAATGGGATTCTACTTTCCTAAACTAGATAAGGGGCGATTTTGCAAGATATATAATGGAAGAGTTTGTTTTCTTGTGTGACAAGGAAAATCTAAGAGATATACATGTATATCTTGTTTCCTAATGAGATAAGGAAAAAGATCTTGATATACATGGAAGAGATATCTATTAAGAGAAGGATTCTTCTCTTATAAATATATATCTCTTCATACTCTTCCACAAGTCATAAGTGAAAAACCTAAGCCCTAGAAGACACAAAATTTCGTGCCCCCCCTCTCTCCAAAGCTGAAAAACGCCGCCCCCTCTCTTGCAGAGAAGGTTTGGCCGAACCCTGTGCAATTGCACAGGGTTCACGCAATTTCTGTCTTCTTTCTTCCTTGCATGGTATCTCTTCCATCCTAGTTCTGAGCCTAAGGATTCAAGAGAGTTGCTTCAATCCAGTTGGTGTGGATACTGCTAGAGGCACAACACATGGGGTGCTTCTCCGAACCAAATCCTGCAGATCTGAAAGAAGACCGGAGAAAAATCACCACCGTTCCCGTGGTAAGGTAAAATCGCTAAACACCCTATGGATGTTTCGATTTATGTATAAATCCATTTCGTATGACTAGATGAATAAAGATTCTGATTGGGTTATTTTAAAAAATTTTAAATTCCGCTGCTTTTGACGTTCTGACGTTACCAATAACCCAACATGCCTGTGGTGAGGTAATTTCGAATTACACCCTCTTTTATTTTGTAATTGTTGCAAAATTAGATTCAACCTATTCATATGAGCTAGATGAAAATCCTAGGATTATGGGTAGTATGAAAATTTTTAAATTCCACACTGTTGTATGACAATCATACCCCATGAAATCCCAACAGTGGTATCAGAGCCAAATTCACTAAGCTCATACGAAAAGGCCTGAACACTTCAAAATATATGTGTATATCTGTTTGTTGTGTTCTATGATTTGATTCTTGCTTGTTATGATAAATTATGTGTTCGGATATTTGCATAATTCATGTTTGAGCCTAAACTGCAATTTCCGAAAATTAAAGGGCTAATGTGCAAATTGTGATTTTTCGAAAATCTGGACAGAAAGTTAAATTTTGTTTTTCTGCAATTCTGGACCAAATTGTAATTTCTTGAGTTTTCAAAATCTGGGCTGTTTTGCAATTTACGTAAGGCTAGGGGCTGTTTTTGCAATTACCGTAAAAATCTGGGGTCTGTTTGCAATTAAAAAAAGTTTCTGGAAATAGTTTGTTAATTTCTGCTTTCTGGTCCGATTTGCATATTCTGGAAATTTTGGGGCTAATTTGAAATTTCCGAAAGATGAGGGGTCAAGATGTAATTTTTGATAATTCAGGGGCCGAAATGCAATTTTTTCAAAAGTTGAAAAACAGAAACTGTTTTCTGCACTAAAGGAGTTTAGTATATCCGAAAAAATTAATTGTATCATAATTAGTGGGGACTAGAGTGAGAATCAATGGGTTATTTTAAAAGGGGTTTTAAAATAAAATTGTGGATTGTTTTAAAAGGAGTTTTAACACTAGAATCTTAAGGTATTTTAAAAGGGAGTTTTAAAATAAGATAATAAATAAGAAAATGTGTTTTGCTTGTTTCTTGCTCTATGTGAACTGTTTACGTGGTTTTCGATCACGCCGAGCCTTGACCCCAGGGTAGATGTGATTGGTTAATTTTAATTGTGTTGGTTTTATTGGGCCTGCGAGCCTTAAGTTTTTGGGCCACTTTGAGCCTTTGTAATAGATTGGGGCTTTTACTGTTTTAAATAGTTTAGGATGGAGGCCCGTTACAAGCAAGGTGGGAGCCCAAGAAGAGTGAAGGCCATGTATGCATGGTTATTAATGTAATAGCCTAGGTCCTTTAGAACCCAATTAGATTGACCAATTGGGCCAGCATCTTTGGCTCGATGATGGCCCGCATAGGAGGCTCCCGATCGAAAATATATTGTGGTAGTATGCATGCTAGGTGTGTATGTTTTATTTACTGATTTATCTTATAGCATGTATGGTGATGCGCGCTAGTAATTTAGATCGTAAATAAAAGAATTAAGCATAACTGGAACGGTGAGATCTCGAGGAGAGTTACCTCAAACTCTTTGACCCGAAAAACCCCTCTTGATAATTATATTAAGTCATATTGGGTACTTTAAAATGAAGTTTTAAGATCCAAGCCTTCCATCAATAGGAACTAGCGTGAGTTGTCCACTTATCGATTAAGGTGATCCAGAGTCTGGCACCCGAGTCGAAGAAAGAGACAATACGCGAAACTCCTTGATTCTCATTTTTTTTAAATAAACTTGACGAGGATGGGGACTGGTCGGGACATGAACATCGACCGATAACTAGTTACGGGGATTTCATGACCGGGCCCGTTGCTCATCAAGATTGATGGGTTAGACTTAACGAGTAGTACCACTCATGATGTAGCAGTGCTAGATGAGTGCAAAAGTCGAGGCAAAATAGCTTGAAGGTTGTGTAGAGACACAATTGGTAAAAGTATACCTACCTGGGGAATTAATTGTATGGCCGCGAGTCGTGGGTACAATTAATGTCTGCTGGGACGTCAAGACCTGCTAGGAAATAAGATTTCCCGAACAATTGAAGGGGTAATTGTTTCGAGAAAATAGTGGGAGAACTTTATCGATAATAAGTCCAAAATTCGTTAATTATAAGTATTAATTTAGATCAGTCAGCTGAACGTTATCATATTTTTTTGTAGATCATTTTTGCGAAAATGTCTAAGAATCCATTATCTATCATCCTTGACACTAACAAACTGAACGGATCAAATTTTATCGACTGGCTAAGAAATTTGAGGATAGTCCTCGACTCCGATCGTCGGAGCTATGTTCTCGATGCACCGATGCCTGGTGCACTTCCGGAAGGAGTTTCGGAAGAGGAACGAGCCACCCATGCTAAATGGGTTGATGATGATATTCAGGTGCGTTGCCTAATGCTAGCATCCATGACCAATGAGCTGCAGAAATAGCATGCAAAGATGTTGCATTCTGCTGATATACTTCTCCATCTCCGAAATTTATTTGGAGAGAAGTCTAGGACCGAAAGGTTCAAGACGACGAGGGAGTTATTCAATCTGAGAATGACTGAGGGTTCAAGTGTGAAAGATCACTGTCTTCGTTTCATTAATCTGATTGAAAAATTGGAGAACTTGGAAGTAGACTTGCACGCTGATCTTAGCACTGACCTCCTACTCCATACTCTGCCATGCTCATTTGATCAGTTCGTGTTGAATTTCAACATGGAGGTGAGAAATCTCGCTCTTCATGAACTGACCAATTTATTGGTAACGGCAGAAGCTACCCTTAAGAAGGAGAAATCTGTCTTGATTGCTGAGTAACCCAAGGCTGCAAAGCCGAAAAAGGGCAAGTAGAAGAAGAAAGTGTTCTCTTCCAAAACAACCAAGAAGGTTGTCGAGAAAAAGCGTAAGAGCCCAGAAGATGAATGTTTCCACTGCAAGAAAGCAGGGCACTGGAAAAGGAATTGCCCAGACTACCTTAAGACGGTAGCCAAAGGTATTTTCTTTATTGAAGTTAATATTTCTGTTAACTGTGCATCATGGGTGTTGGACACCGCAGCTGGTTCTCATATCTGCAATAATTTGCAGGTGATGGGAGCAGTAAGGCCTCTTAAGCCCGGGGATAGGATCCTGCATTTTGGAAACGGTGCAAGGGTTGCGGCAGAGGCTATAGGGGACGTAGAATTAGTAATAGGGAATTTTTCTTTAGTTTTAAAAGACTGTTTGTACGTACCGACGATTATCAAAAACATTATTTCGATTCCTTTGTTGGATAATGATGGTTTTTGTTTTTCCATTTCGAATGGAAAATTTAGCATAATAAAAGGTAGTTTTACTTGTGCTAGTGGTACTTTGATAGATGGTCTGTATTCCCTTGAACCAACTAATTCTAACGTATTGCACATTCAATCAAAGAAAAGAAAACAAGATGATAATAGTCCACAGTTATGGCACGCTAGGCTTACATATGTCCAAGAGTAGAATTCAAAAGTTGGTTTCCACTAGGGGTCTTGAAATACAGAACCTAGATGATCTCCCAACTTGCGAGTCCTGTCTCAAGGGAAAGATGACCAAAACACCTTTTACTGGGAAACCGGAGCGAACCAAACAAACATTGGATTTGATCCATACCGATGTTTGTGGACCACTGAGTGTCAGTGCAAGAGGAGGATTCTCATACTTCATAACCTTCACAGACGACTATAGTCGTTTTGGGTATGTGTACCTAATGAAGTATAAGTCCGAAGATTTTGAAAAGTTCAAAGAGTTTCGAATGGAAGTTGAGAATCAACTTGGACACAGTATTAAGGCACTTCAATCGGATCGAGGTGGGGAATACTTAAGTCAAGAATTCCTCGATTATCTTGTAGAGAATGGAATTCTCTCACAGCGAACTCCTCCTAGAACACCACAGTTGAATGGTGTGTCTGAGAGAAGGAATCGAACTTTGTTGGACATGGTTCGTTCCATGATGAGTTTCGCTGATCTTCCTTTTCCGTTTTGGGGTTTAGCCCTCTTAACGGCTTCGAAGATACTTAATATAGTACCTTCTAAGTCGGTGCCGACTGTTGGATGAAGATGAAGACTTAGAAGTGAAGGGAGGTTTTGATGATTTCCAAAAGTCATCAGCTAAGTATGGAAGCTTAGTTAAAACCTTAGAAGATATTTGACCAAGGAAGAAACTACTTCAGACAAGTCAAATATGGTCCAGAAGACTACTGATCTATTGCTGAAGAAAGGAATTAGACTGGTGGATTTTCAGCAGACTCAAATCAAATTAGTTCAGTTTGGGATCAGCCGAGTGTACATCAGACGAGTGATTTCGATCAGCAGAGTGGAAGTGGATAAGAAGTTATTGCAACGGTAATAAATGCACTTGGAGTAATAAATGCTGAAGAGGAAGGGTATTTATGACAAATGATTGAAGAGAAACCTCGTATCAGCTTGGTGCATTTAATGCGAACTGACAGAAAGTACAGCAGAGTGTACAGTGATCAGTCGCAGGTAGCCGTTTCTGCAAAAAGGACCGGTATTTGAGGATTTGAACACCTGTCGATCTCTCAACGGGCAGATTTTTAAATCTCAAGTATAAATAGTTCAGTTCAAGAGTTGAAGAAGAACAGACAACACATCTGAGAGCAAATCCGAAGCAAAATTCTTCTAACTCTCAACCTCAAGAACAGAACACTCATCAGCCGAGTCATTTGTTGACGAAGCAGAAAAGAGAGATAAACAAATATGCATACAAATCTGAGTGATTTTGTGAGAAAAGTGTTGTGAGAAGTATATATCCATCTTAGTGAGTGATATTACTTCAGATGATAGGTTTTCTTTGTGATTTCCTATTGCGCACTTGTGGCCATTTCATTTGTTGTTTGGCGCAAGCATTGTATATTGTAAACTGTGTGTTTATAGTATAACCCAAGATCTAAGTGACTTGGAAGAGTGGACTAAAGGATTTCTATCCATATAACCACTATAAAAATCATGTGTGTTTTTACTTGCATTATTTTCTGCATATTTCAAAAGAGCATATTTAAACACATAAGTTAACTGTTGAAAAGTTTTTAAAAGGAGTTTGTAAAAACTGGGGACAAAATCTTTTCTAAGTTAAGAAAACAACTTGTGAAAAACACTAGATAAATCCGCTGCAAGTTAGTAAATTTGAAACTCTGATTTTGATAAAATCAGCTAAGTAAATCAGAAGAGTGGTCAACTCTGCTGTTCAAAGCTTTGTGCGAGATCAGCTTAGTCTACTTACAATTCTTGATCAGCTTAGTCTGCTGACAGAAAAAGTTAGAGATTTTATAAGGTAAATTTTCAGAGGTCTATTTACCCCCCCCCCCCCCCCCCCTTCTAGACCTCATCTGACCACTTGGGACCAACAAGTGGTATCAGAGCAGGTGGTTCATCTGAATCATTTGCCTGATCAACGAGCTTGATCCTAGAGTGTTTTTCAAAAGTTTTCAAAAGAGCATCTTTTTTAAAATAATTTTTTTTTGAAAAATGGATTGTATCAGCCTTGTTCCCCACATCGGCGGTATGAGCTTTGAGGACTGGAAAACACGCATGGAAATTTTCCTTGCTGCTTACAATGATAATATGTACAGGTGCATAACCCAAGGTCCGATAAGAATCACCAAAACAATCAAAGTTGATGGCCAAGATAAGGTCGTTGACAAAGAACCTGAAGAGATGACAACTGAGGAAATCAAGCTGAAAAATCTTGACAAGGTTGGAATCTTCATCAGGACCAAAGCCCTCGACAACGAAAGGTTTGACAAGGTCAAACACTGTAAAACATCTAAGGAGATGTGGGATAAGGTCCGTGACATGAGTGAAGGGAATGACTCCATCAAAGAACACAATCTGAGTGTTGCCCTGGAGAAGTTTGAGAACTTCAAAATGAAACCTGGAGAAACCATTGACCAGATGGATACAAGGTTTACAAAGGTGTTGAACAACGTGCTAAAGTTGGGAAAGACGTTTACTTATAAAGAGATCACTCTTAAAGTCTTAAAGGCGCTGCCACCCAAGTTCAACATGAAGATCACAGCTATGGAAGAATCAAGGGATCTGGGGAAGATCTCACTGACGGAGCTGTTTTCTGTACTCAAGGCGTACGAGTATAAAATGCAAAGAATGGGTATAGAAGAGACCTCAACTTCTGGCCCCACTGCTGCCCTGGTCGTTGCAGAAAGATCTAGAAGATCAGCTGGGAAGATAAGAGAAGTGGACTCATCTGATGAGACCACAGTGCTCAACAAAAAGGAGTACACTGCTGGCGATGTTGCCTTGTTATTAAATGGGTTCAAAAAGTTCGATAAAAGAAAAATGAAGAACAAATATAACAATGCTTCTACTTCTAAACCTACCTCTTATTCTCATGATAGTAAGGATGATTATAAATCCAAAATGATGTGCTATAACTGCAGGAAATTGGGACATTTCATCAAGGACTGCCCTTATCCTAAAGCTGAGAAGTATACTGAGGAGGAAAAGAAATGGAGGAAAGAGAGGAGACACCAGAAAAGCAAAGTGTTGTTGGCTGAAGCTGAAAGATTGCAGCCATCTATTCGTCTAACTCAGAATCAGGGACATCAAGTGATGACTCTACTGGAGAAGAGACACCTGCACTGCTCTGTCTCATGGCCAAAGAATCAGAGGATTCTGATACTGAGGTAACTCTCACTGAAAATGAAGATGAGCTATTCAACTCATTTGAGCAAATGATGAAAACCAACGCATATGTTGTTAATGAATTTGCAAAGCTTAAGGAAGAGATGATTGTGCTGAAAAAGCAAAATGCTAAACTGAAAGTTACTGTTGAAAAACAACAAGATTCAGCTAAGTATAAAAAGCTTTCGCATGAATGTGAATCTCTGAAAGCAGAATGTGAAGTTTACAAAGGAAAAATCATGGAACTTGAAAAGATAATATCTTGTCATGATAAGTCGTCTGTTGCATCAGTAGACACATCTAATGAACAGAGAACACCTTTAGCAAAAGAGAATTTAGAACTGAACAAAACTGAGAAATTCATATCTGCTGATAACAGTAATGTTTTTTTATATGTTCAGACTGCTAAATCTACTTCACTTGAAACTGAGAAAAAGGAGAAGAAATCTCCTAAGGCTAAAAAGGGTAAAAAGCCTGAAAATGAAAAACAGACTGGTAAAACTAAACAACAGAGTAGTCCCAAGAAGTCTGCTGATAAGACTAAAACCAATCAGACTAGTAAAACTAAGTCGTCTGTTAAAGAGCAAGTAAAGAGCAGACCTAAGAAGTAAAGAAATTATAATAATGATGCTTGGTATGGAAATGAGTCTTATTATGTGCAACCTGCTTATTCATCTTATTATGCTGCACCTCATTATCCACATTACTATGCTGCATATCCTGCTAATCATCCAATGCATGCTTACCCTGCTTATCATGCATCTTACCCTGCTTATGAGCATTATTCACATCATAATGATTATCAACATAATATGCCTGCTGATTATGGTGAAGAAAAAGTTGCTCATGCTCCTGCTAAAACTCAAAAGCCTAAGAAGCCTAAGACTTCAACATCTTGGGTTGTCAAAGGTGACACTAATCCACCAGGACCCTCTCAATAAAGGGTACCTAAAACAATTTTATTTTGTTTTGTGTTAGGATTAGGATTATGAGTAAAGTAGAGAAGAAATGGTACTTGGACAGTGGATGTTCAAGGCACATGCGTGGAGACATACATGAACTGACGAATGCTATTGCTGTGAATGGTCCAAAAGTCACTTTTGGAGACAACAGAGAAGGCAAGGTTGTTGCGGTTGGAAAGCTAATCAAAGGAAACATTGAGATATCTGACGTCTCTTATGTTAATGGCCTGAAGTACAATCTGCTAAGCATAAGTCAATTTTGTGACAAGGGATTTTCTGTAATGTTTTCATCAGATAGGTGCTACGTTGAACAAATTGGAACAAAGAAGGTTATCTTATCTGGAAGAAGACAGGGAAATATCTATGTAGTCGACTGGAATTCTGTGGACATGAATTCTAATGTTTGTTTGGTGGCTTCTACACCAAGTGAAATCAGTTGCCTGTGGCACAAAAGAATGAATCATCTGAATTTCAAGACAATAAACAGATTGATAAAGAATGATTTGGTAGAAGGAATTCCAAAGACAGTCATGGGCAAAGATAAGCTCCGTGACGCCTGTCAGAAGGGTAAACAAGTGAAGTCCACTTTCAAAAGCAAGAAGCACCAATCTTCAACCAGAATTTTGGAGCTGTTACATATGGATTTGTTTGGCTCTATTGATCATATCAGCAATGGTGGAAAGAAATACTGCCTAGCTGTTGTGGATGATTTTTCAAGATTTACTTGGGTGATTTTCATGAAGAAGAAAAGTGAAACCAAGGAACATCTTACTAATCTGATGGAACTGATCCAGAATGAAAAGAGTCAAAGAATATTGAAGATTAGATCAGATAGAGGGACTGAATTTACAAACTCTACTGTTGAAGAGTATTGTAACTCCAGAGGAATCTATCATGAGTACTCTACTGCCAGAACCCCTCAACAAAATGGAGTTGCTGAAAGGAGAAACAGAACTCTAAAGGAAGCTACCAGGACAATGATAGCTGAAGCAAAACTGCCCCAAAGTTTCTGGGCAGAAGCCATAAATACATCATGTTATACCCAGAACAGATGTATGATCAACAAAAGTCAAAACAAGACACCTTATGAGCTATGGAACAACAGAAAGCCTAATTTACATTATCTTAGGATTTTTGTTTGTAAATGTTATGTTTTGAATAATGGGAAAAATCACCTTACTGCTTTTGCAGAAAAGGCTGATGAAGCTGTTTTTGTAGGATACTCTACTGTTAGTAAAGCTTACAGAGTCTTTAACAAAAGAACTTTACTTGTAGAAGAATCTATTCATGTAGTATTTGATGAACCAATCCAATCTTCTGAAAAGAATCAAAGTGCTAATCCAGAGATATCAGCTGACCTTTAGAAATTGAGTGTGGAAAGAAAAGAAGAATATGTACCCATCATACTACCTGATCTAAACCAAGCTGTTAACTCAAGTGCTGTTCAAAATAAGTCTGCTGATTGTCTAACAGAGGAGTTGCAAACAACTGACAGACCAGAGCCTGTTCAACATACTACTACTGAGACTCCAACAGTAGTGTTGCAAGATCATTCAAGAGGACAACATCCAGATTTGCAACCTGATCTCAGATGGCTCAGAGATCACCCACCTGACTTAGTGATTGGTGATCCACTGGATAGAGTGAGAACAAGAAGGTCAACTGCAAATGAAACAATGTTTGTAAGTTTTCTTTCACAAATTGAGCCTAAATTAATTTATGAAGCTCTTAGTGATTCTCACTGGATTGAAGCAATGCAAGAAGAGTTGAATCAATTTGAAAGGAATGAAGTCTGGTACTTAGTTCCCAGACCTACTCATCAAAGGGTAATTGACACTAAGTGGGTATTCAGGAATAAAATGAATGAAGATGGTATTGTTACCAGAAATAAAACAAGACTAGTTGCCAAAGGTTATTGCCAGGAAGAAGGCATTGATTTTGATGAGACATTCGCACCAGTTGCTAGGCTTGAAGCGATCAGATTATTCTTAGCCTATGCTGCTCACAAGAACTTCACTGTCTATCAGATGGATGTGAAGTCTGCTTTTCTCAATGGAGAATTGCAAGAAGAAGTTTACGTTGAACAACCTCCTGGATTTGAAGCTTATCAACAAGGAGACAAAGTATATCGTCTGAAGAAAGCTCTATATGGACTGAAACAAGCTCCAAGAGCATGGTATGTACTTTATCTGATTTTCTTTTAGTTAAAGGATTTCGCAAAGGTAAAGTAGACAAAACTTTGTTCACTATTGAATGGGATAATCATATATTGTTAGTTCAAATATATGTGGACGATATTATTTTTGGTTAAACTAACCAACAGATGTGTGAGAAGTTCTCTAAGCTGATGCAGAACAAGTTTGAAATGGGCATGATGGGAGAACTAAATTACTTTCTTGGATTACAAGTCAAACAGCTACCTGATGGTATTTTCATTAATCAAGCAAAGTACACAAAAGATCTGTTTAAGAAATTTGGTATGGAAACTAGCTCATCTGTTAGTGTTCCTATGTCTGATGGACTTCGTCTGGACAAGGATGAAGATGGAAAATCAGTTGACATCACCAAGTACAGAGGCATAATTGGGTCACTGTTATACTTAACAGCTAGCAGACCTGATATTATGTATTCTGTTGGGGTTTGTGCGAGATTTCAATCAAATCCTAAGGAATCTCATCTCTTAGCTGCTAAAAGGATATTAAGGTATCTTAAAAGCACACAAGAATTGGGATTGTGGTAAGGGAATCAGGATTTGAACTTATTGGATATTCAGATTCTGACCTTGCTGGCTGGAAAATTGATAGGAAGAGTACTACATGTACTTGTCAATTTCTAGGCAGTCGTCTGATCTCATGGATGAGTAAGAAACAGACTTCAATATCCATATCTACTGCTGAAGCTGAATACATTGCTGCTGGAGCATGTTGTGCACAGATACTTTGGTTGAAGCCTCAACTAGAATACTATAATCTCAAGATCAGTGGAATCCCTATCTACTGTGACAATACAAGTGCAATCTCACTTACTCAGAATACTACTAGTCATTCCAGGACTAAGCATATCGAGATCAAACATCACTTCATCAGAGACCATGTTGAAAAAGGAAATGTTATTATTGAGTATGTTCATACAGATAATCAGATTGCTGACATTTTCACCAAACCATTAAGTGATGCAAGGTTTTCTACTCTAAGAGTGGAACTGGGCTTGTTAAAATTGGATTCATAAGCTGAGGGGGAACCTATCAGAAGACTGGGTTCAACAGCTGACTAATCTGATAGCAACAAGTGTTACACTTCAAGAAGACTGACTCTCAACAGACTAGTTGACTGATGGATTCTTGAATTAAGGGGGAACGTGTAAGACTAGCGGTACTCCTTTTTTATAGATGAAATCTTCAATGACAGTTAGTTGAAGTTGTTTTAATCAGAAGATTTGTTCTTAATTCTTGAAGACTTGAAGATTATTTATCTTGCTGGATTGACAAACAGCAAAGGAAGATCACTAGATATTGGCTTTCACTAGTGATATATTGTATCAGACAAGTCATCTATCAGATAAGTATTATTTTACTCATTTGTTTATTTATGTCAGCTTATATTTAAGTGTTGTACTAAAAACGTTTTATCAGAAACACGCTTTTATAAGTAACAGACAAGTGGCGTTTCAAATTCCCCCCTGTCTGACATAATTAATGAATTTTGAAATCCGGGTATCACGATCCACCTTTTCAGTACCTGATCTAACGGTTGGCACAAATCAAGGAAACCGACATTAAACCAACCTTTATAAATTCAGATCTGATCAGCTGACTGATCTTTTACGCAACCTCAAAATTTCAAAAGCTCAAGAGCATTTTTGCATTCAATATTCCTGCAAATTTCTCTCGTTTTCCTTCAATCTTTTTCAGAAAATGACTACCAAGGACGCGAATGCTGAAGGTAGATTCTTGAATTACCAAACTTATTATGCTACCAGCACTCCGCTGATGAAGGAGATTCTGGAAAAGTTCAAGGCGACAACACTGGTTAACTTCATGGAGGCCCATGAAGATATGGTGTTCACACCAGAAGTACTGGAGTTCTATAAATCGGATGGGAAGCCAGACTACGAGAAATTGGAGATTAGAGCCACAGTTGGGGGAAATGATATCTGCATAACCCCCAAGCTGCTGAGTGAGAAGTATGGGCTTTCACTTGAAGGTTCAACTGAACTTTCATCTCTGGCTGAGCCGTTGGAGGCTGACTTCTGGAGTATTGCTGCTAAAAAGAAGGATGAAGTCCTGTCTGGGAACATTAAGAAGCCCCAGCCGAAGGGCGAGTTTCTAAGGATGGCATATTTACTTGCCAAGGTTGTGGAGAACTGTACCTTCTCTTTGGATAGTGTACCTATGAAAAGGTATCACACGATGATAGCGGTTTACTACAGTCTGAAAGTAAACTGGGCAAATCAGATTTGGTACATTCTTGCTGATCACAAGGCGCGTGGTCAAACGCTTCACAGAATTTTCCTTAGTCATCTGCTGCTAGATTTGGGATGTACGATGACAAATGGCAAGGACGTTCATAAGGCTAAGGAGCTAAAGATTTATGAAGCAGTAAAATCTGGAAGTTCGCAATCAAAAAGGAAGGCTACTGAGCCTAAGGAACCCGCTGATAAGGCGAAGAAAAGCAAAGTGACTGCCCCCAAGGCAACTGTTCAAACAGCAAAGCCAGCTGTTCAAGCTAGAACAGAGTCACCTGCTAAGAAGGATGCTGTTGATGATATTATCAATCAGACAGCTAAGGAGATTGAACAAATGACCTTTGACATCTCTCCTGAGAGAACTGTTTCAGCTGAAGTGCCAGCTGAAAACGTTTCTAAAAGGACAAGGAGCGCTTTGAAAGATACTGCTACATCTGCTGCTGTCCATCATACAAAGAAAACAGCTAGAAAGAAGATGACATTTACTGAAGAAACTACTGAACTTTCTGAGCTGGTAAGGGAAAGTCCTCCAACAGCAGAGAGGCCTGTTGGATCTGAGAAGAAGTCTGTTGCCGTGGAGTCAGCTGCTGAACAAGTTAAACAGGCTACTTCTGCACCAACAGCTGAGGTTGCTCAACCTCAAAAGGATCCTGAAGTGCAGATCCTTGAACCAATTGCTGCTGCACCAGTAGCAATTGCTGCTCCAGAACCAACAGCTGTGGCACCAGTTGTTGAGTCAAGAGTTGCCAGAAGAAAAAGGACTGGCAAAACCAAAATGTCAGCTTATCACAAGAAGAAGCGCGATGAAGCAAAACAAAGGAAGCGTGATGAAGCTGAACTTAAGAGAGCTCTTGAGGCTAGCAAGAAAGTAGCTGAAGTCAAGAAGATGACTGAAGCTGAATTAGCTGCTAAGGAAGAAGCAGACTTGGCCAAGGCTCTAGAAGAAAGTAAGAAGGATGCATATGGACCAAGACGGTCAGAAGGCATCTTGATTGGCAAACCCAAGGAAGGGCAATTTGTTCTACCAAGGGCTCAACCAATCAAAAGGAAGAAATTCGAAGTCAGAAGAGCACTTGATATTGTTCAAAGTGACTCTGCTGCCTTTGTGAAGTTTGAAGCGGAGCTAGAAAAGATGAATCAACTGCTTCAATCAAAAACCACCTTTCTCCCAGAAACGATAAGGTACAACAGATGGAGGGAGTATAGGTTGAACAAGTCTGCGGAAGAAATCCAAGCATGGAAGGAGTTTGCTGATAAGGGACGCTGGGTTCTGAATTGGCTACAGACCACTTTTGTTGCAAAGGCCTTGGATTCAGACTTTGTCAGAAACAGACTACATGACTTTGCAAGAGTCATTGCAAGTAAAGAGGCAACTGTTATCAAGAATTCACTACCAAACAAGCCAGGTCCTGCTGATGACCTAATTCATAGAGCAGTTAAAGTTGCTGTGTATACAACTATGGAGAAATGGGCTGAGAGATCGAAATATGAACCTGGTTCAACCAGTGATATGCCTACTCTACCAAGTTTACAGTGCATTGCCTTTGGCTCAGAAATCAGCACATTTCTGAGCCATGAACATTTTAATCCTATTGGAGCTTGATGAGTATATGCCAATCTCAAAGGGTTTACCTTAGGATATAAAACACTTAGGTTTTTCACCACTAATTTTGGTTTTAACCTGTAGGCTGTCGATGAATGTATACCGATTTAACGGTTTTACTTAAATCTTCTAAATACTTCGGTTTTATACCAATTATTGGTTTTAACCTTTGGAGATCAATTAGGAGTGTTGGTCCCAAGTGGTCAGATGAGGTCTAGAGGGGGGGGGGGGGGGGGGGGGTGAATAGACCTCTTCAAAATTTCCCTGCTAAAATCTTCTAACTTTTCTGTCAGCAGACTAAGCTGATCAGTAAGCGTAAGTTGACTATGCTGATCTCGCACAAAGCTTTGAACAGCAGAGTTGACCACTCTTCTGATTTCACTCAGCTGATTTTATCAAAATCAGAGTTTTAAAATAACTAACTTGCAGCGGATTTGTCAAGTGTTTTTCACAAGTAGTTTTCTTTAACTTTGAAATAGTTTTATCCCCAGTTTTAACAAACTTCTTTTTAAAACTTTTCCAACAGTTAACCTTTAAGTGTTTTAAATATGCTCTTTCAAATATGCAGAAAATTATGCAAGTAAAAACACAAAGGATTTTTTTATAGTGGTTATATGGATAGAAATCCTTTAGTCCACTCTTCCAAGTCACTTAGATCTTGGGTTATACTATAGTCACAAAGATTACAGTACACTCTGCTTGCGCCTATCAACAAATGAAACGGCCACAAGTGCGTAATACGAAATCACAAAGAAACTCCTATTCTCTGTAGTAATATCACTCACTAAGATGGATATCTACTTCTCACAACACTATTCTAACAAAATCACTCAGATCTATAAGTATTTTCTGTTTCCTCTCTATTCTGCTTCGTCAACAAATGACTCGGCTGAGGAGTGTTCTGTTCTTGAGTTTGAGACTTAGAAGAATTCTGCTTCAGATTTTTGCTCTAAAAAATGTGTTGTCTCTTCTTCTTCAACTCACGAACTGAACTATTTATACTTGAGATTTGAAAATCTGCCCGTTGAGAGATCGACAGGTGTCCAAATCATCGAGTACTGGTCCTTCTGCAGAAACGGCTACCTGCGACTGAGCACTGTACACTCTGCTGTACTTTCTGTCAGATCGCATTTAATGCACTAATCTGATACGAGGTTTCTCTTCAATCATTTGTCATAAATACCCTTCCTCTTCAGCATTTATTACTCCAAGTGCATTTATTACCGTTGATCAGACTTCTTGATCCCTTCTACTCTGCTGATCGAAATTACTCGTCTGATGTATACTCGGCTGATCCCAAACTTGAACTAATCTTATTTGAGTCGGCTGATAGTCCACCAGTCTGATTCCTTTCTTCAGCAACAGATCAGTAGTCTTCTGGACCATATTTGACTCGTCTGAAATAAATCTTCCTTGGTCAAATATATTCTAAGGTTTATACTAAGTTTCCATACTTAGCTGATTCTGATATTTTGGAAATCATCAAAACCTCCCTTCACTTCATACCTTTCATCTTTATCTTCATCTTCATCCAACAATTTCCCCCTTTTTGATGATGACAAAACTTCAGCTAAGTACCTGTACCTAAAGCTAAAGTTTAAGTCCTCAAAAATTTCTGAGATAGAAATAATTTGTTGGAACCTTGAACTTTTATAGATTATATCAATTGATTACAAGTTACAAGTTCATCAGATGAGACAACAGAAAGTAATATTTTACAAGGTTTACAAAAAGATTACAAGAGACCTAGTCTAATAACTTAGTCTAGTCCTTCTTCTCTTCTTGTGTTTCTCCTTCTTCTTCATCTTCAAGGTCTTCATCTTCTTGTTCGGAACTAGAGAGATCTTGTTCAAGCATTTCAAATCTTTTTCTGAGATCCTCTATTCTCTTATACTTGACGTATGGATTTAGCTGTTCAGCAGCTGAGTCCTTGGAAGCAGCAATTTCCTTATCAGATTTTACTGGTTCTTTGGGCTCTTCATCAGTATCGTTTTCTACCTCAGTTACTTCATCATCTGGTCTGCTTGTATTTGCATCATCAGCATCCTTTTCAGCAGAATCCAATTTTTCAGTATCTTCAGCTGAAAGATTAGCATCAGCACCCTTCTTCTTCGTTGTAGAACTTCCATCTTCCCCCTTTTTGTCATCATCAGCAGGGTAGACGGGTTCTTCAGGCAGAACTGGAGTGATGTTAATAGCGTCACATATTAGTCTGATGTTTTTATCCACCGCCAGAAGATGATTCTCCCTTTTAAGTTGCTGCAATGTAGCATAAGACTCAATCTTTTGAAATGTAAGATCCACTTGATCACATAGTTGAATCAGAGAACTCAGAATCAGATCAACTGAGGTGGTGAATGCTTTCAACATGTTCTCAGTTTTCTCCTCTTGAGCCTCCATGGCATTCGCAACGACTTCAGTTATGTCCCTCCAACCAGCTGTGTTATTCTTGACCCTTGCACCAAATGTTTCCACATCTAGTCTGATAGCCTGTACTTCATTTTTGATACTTGCTATTTCTTCCACTATCAGATAGCTAGGATCAGCAGCCTTGGGAACTCTTTCAGCAGCAGCAACAGACAGTATAGTTGAGGCCACTTCCTCAAATTTCTTTAACTGCTCTCTGTGTCTATCTTCCATTTCCCTCATAGAGTTTGCAATCAACTGTTGGATGGACTCCAAAATAGATGGTTGCATGCTTGCTGAAGTTGATGGAATGACTGTGCTTGCTGGAACAATCTCAGGAGTTTCCTCAGACTCCTTTGGTTTATCAGTCAGAGTAGTCTGTTGTTGGGGCAACTGCTCTGATGATGATGAGATTTTCTCATCAGTCTTCTTTTGGACCTGTACTGGCTCATTTACTTCTGTAATAACATCAACACCATTATCAGCAACAACAATTTTATGAGTAAATATAAGAGCAGGTACAAATGGTGATGTTGTCTGTTCAGGTAGATCTTCATAAGTTTTAATAGTCGGTCTGAAGACAATCTGTTGTAGCTTGGCAGGGGTGTCAGAGAACTTGGTTGACCCTTCTGGTATCTGGTCCTCTTAGCCCACATTTCCAAAGTTACGGAAAGTGCCAGCTTTGCTGCTCTCTCCTTTAAATCTTCATTTTCTGCTGGAGTTTCAGGAACAGAGTTTTGTAGTTTCTTGGCTTCAGACTTTGCCAACTTCCTTAGCCGATAGTGGACCATATCCAGGAAGGGATCTGAATCCAGTGCTTGCCTCAAGCACCCAGTTTCCAGAAACTGCAGAACCCATCTTTCCTCCGCAGCAAACTCCTTCCACTGAACTATTTGCTCCTTGGTCTTTGTCAGACGATACTCTCTCCATCTGTTATATCTTATCTTTTCAGTAACAAAGAGACTCTGACGGACCAAAATGTTGTTATACCTTTCAAGATCTGCTACAAACTGTTTGAATATCTCTGGATCATTTTGAACTATTGCCAGAGCATATTTTAGCTCAGATCTTTTCTTCTTTGGCAGCTTGGGTGTGGGCATAACGGCCCTTGGCTTCTTCTTATCTCCAATTGTAATTCCACCACTGTACCTTGGACCATGGGCATCCTTGGTACTGGCTTCTAAAGCTTGAGCCAAGTCCTGAGCTTCTTAGCAGCTATCTCAGCAGCAGACATATTTCTAGCCTGAGCTTCAAGCTCACTAAGTTTAAGAGAATGTTGGTGCTCTTTCTTTTTCTTTTCTTTTTCCTCTCTCCTTTTCTCTTCGGCAGCAGTAACCACTTTAATTTTTGCCTTACCAGTTCTCTTCCTTCTGGCGGCAGGGGATTCCACTATTTGCAGTGGAGCAGCATCTATTGGTGTAAGATGAATGAGTGGGACATTCTCCTCTGCTGTCAAATTAGTCGGCTGTTCAGTAACAGCAGACTTGTTGAGAGATTGATCCTCTGCAGTCTTATCTTCTGCAGCTTTCTCTACTGCATCTACTGGTCTTTCAGCAGCAGGATTTTCTCTGACTTGAGTGATTGGATCAGTAGTGAAGGTAACTCTTTGACCACCTAAAGTTAACTTACTTTTTGCCTTTGGCTTAGGCAATATTTCAGTTTGTCGAGGTTCAGCAGTCCTCTTTACTGAACTTCTTGTTCTTCATCCAACCTCTTTCACTTGAACTGGTTCGTCAGACTCAGTTCTCTCTGGAGATGTTTCAGAAGTCATCTCCTCAATCTCTTTAGTCACCTCAGTGACTATCTTATCAGCAACATCAGCTTCAGACTCTACTGATCTGGCTTGAACAGCAGGGTTTGCTGTTTGATCAGCAGACTTAGCCTTTGTATCAATTTTAGGCTTTTTGGCAGCAGCAGACTTCTCTGCCTTTCCCTTCGCCTTTCTTTTTGAAGCGACTTCAACTTTTACCCGTTCATACACCTTCACCTCCTTTAGCTTGTGGACTATCTTCCCATTTACAAGTGGACAACCAAGAGTCGAAAGCAGATGACTCAACATTATCACATGCCCATTTTTCTTCAAAGCCAGAAGATAAAAATAATGAACAGCCCAGTTAACTGGTAACCCATAGTAGATACAAACCATTGTTTGGTACCTTCTTCTAGGTAACCCATCCAAGGAGCTAGTAGAACACTCCAAAATCTTTGCAATAATATCTGCAAACCTCTGAAACTCGTCCTTCAACTGAGTTTTCATCAGGGTTCCAGTCATTGCTTCTCCCTCCTTAGCACAGATAAACCAAAATTCCTCCTCTTTTTCTGAACCCAGAGTGAATACCTCTCCTCCTTCATTTTTCAGATCATAAATTTCATTTAGAACAGCAGGGGAGACACATATAGTCTTTCCTCCTACAGTAGCCACATAAATCATCTTGGTTAAATCATTCTTCCTGGTTCTGTAAAACTCAGCTACATCTTCAGTGAACACATAATCTTCATGAGCTTCCAAAACTTTTACCAGAGAAGCCTCTTTAATTTTAACCATGATTTCCTTCATTAGAGGAGTTCCAGAAGCGTGGAACTTCTCGTAATTCAGGTAGCTTCCTTCAGCTCCGGCCATTGTAGTGAAATTGAAGTAGTTTGAGAGAATTTAAAACACTTTAAGACAGAAAATAGATGAATCAGTAACTTCTTTTTCACTTGAGATAATTTTGGGTGCGTAAGGTTTACCCTTCTGATCAGATCTGGATTTATAGATTATGAAACGCCTAGGTTTCCATGTTTTACGCGAACGGTTTGATTTAATCTGTCAGTTTCTAATCGTGCGGGCGAGAATTGCGGAATTCAAAATTTATTAATTATGTCAGACAGGCGGGAATTTGAAACGCCACATGTCTGTTACTTATAAAAGTGTTGATTTAACCTGATTTCGTCTTAGGTTAAAACTCAGTAAATTATTTAAGATCACGATTTTATGTTATAGGGGTTTGGTTAAAGTACTCAGGATGGTGCAATTCAAGAACGAGCAACGTAATATAACAGCGTAAAATAACAATAATATGAACGGCGAACAACTGTAGTATATTTCGTAGGTTAAATTCTGGATCCTCAATACAATGTAAGATTTGCTATTTATAATACTCTCTCAGTCCTAACTGAACTAGGAGTCCTATTTAGTCTTGGAATCCTATACGGCCTAGGAGTACTGCATATCCCATTTAGTCCCTTAAAACGGGCAGTAGGTCGATCAGAGTAGGTCGACCAGATACGCATCCAGCTGGTCGAGCCGATCTCACAGTTAAAATAGGCCGGATCGATCTTCAGTCTGCTCGGATATTCCTTGCTGGTTAGTCGTGCAAAATAGCCCTCATCAGTACTCCCTCACTTCTCGAGCGTAATCGTAGCTGAAGCTCGTAGAAGTAGAAATAGCAGTTACCTTGATCTTTTCATCGTTCACGGAATACGCCTCGTTAAAAACCTAGTTTGGAAAAACCCTTTCGGGACGAAAACCATACGAGGAAAAAAGAGTGCATATCCGTTTGAACCGTCTTCGTACAGACATGTATTTTGGTTAACGTGTGTCAGACAACAGTGGGGTCTTTTCATTACTTTGATTGGCGGGAATATGAAGAGACACGAAGGGCTGAATCCGTCTTTTCACCGCCCATATATATAATCGAATTTTGCGGGATATTTTACTTTTACCCCAGATTTTTAATCCTTCCAACAGTAAAAGCTTAAATCGACAATCTTGTCAATTTCTTACTTCCTCGAGCTTACTATTTCAAGGACTGATGGCTTCGACCTCGCAGAATCCTCATTCTTCAACCCAAAATGTAGATGAACCAGTATTACCTAACACCCTTAATCCTGAAATCCCTTCATCTGAGGAAGAAGCTGCAAATATTGCTCAAGTAGAAGAAGTCAGAAATTACGAAGAACAGGGGGTTGATGGCTTGGTTGTGGAAATCGTCCCGGAGGAGGGGATGATGTCGAGGGCATCCAAAAAGTCTAAGACAGCTCAACCTCAAATTTCCGCTCCTGTAGAACTCTTTCCTTCTCGATGGACAAAATAAGATCTACCCTTCTTAAAAAAGGAATACGGTCGTTATTTCCCATCGGATTTTGAGATCATTATTCCTTCTTCCGAAGAAAGAGTCAATACCCCTCCTACCAACTGTCGAGCTTTTTATACATCCCACTTCGAGCATGGGCTCCGTTTTCCTCTTTCTTCAATTCTTCGTCAATTCCTGGAGACCTTCATTGTCTCATTGACTCAACTTGTTCCGAATGCCATAGCCTTTATTATGGCATTCTCTGTTTTGATGGTCGCACGAGGTCTGCGGCCCTCGTTCCGTAATTTTCTTCACTTTTTTCGACTTTCTGTATCGACCTCATCTAATAGGGGTTATTATTACGTTAGTCAAAGACCTGGGTATGCTGTTCTTGAAAACGCCATCTCGAGCAATAGCATGGAGTGGAAATCAAATTTCTTTTTCGTCAAAGCTCCGACCGTGCATATTATCGAAAACGGAGAAACTAAGGAGTTTACTCATGATTGGGGATACAATGATTCTTGGGTATATGGTGGTCGAAAAGTAATCGGTGAGATGACCCCGGATGACCAATTTTCATCTGCTATGATCGAGGAGATGAGATCGAATAAGTATCAATCTGCTTATTTGATCGGAGAGATCTTTCTTCGGAAAGCCGGACTGAGTTCTTTGGAATTTTCTATTCCATCGGATAATCGATCTCTAAGTAAGATCATTTCCCATCTTGTCACTTCATTCTTAAAAGGATTTATGAATTCATCATTTACTAATATCTATCGACTTCCCATTGCAGCCACCATGGTCGAGAATTGCCTATTTTTCGTGGTCGAAAAATCTGTTCTTTCGAACTCGAAAAAGTCCTGGGGTAAAATACCCATAGAGCAAAAGGAATCTAGAAAAAGGAGAAGGAATCAATTCCAAGATCTGGAGGACATTGAGGAGGAGTTGTCCGAGAATGCAGATCCTATCCGAGTAGCTCCTCCTCTCTCTGGTCTAACTTCTTCAGACATACCGGCTTCAAGCTCTCGTCCTGGTCGCGGTTATTGTTGGGTTTTGCGCGGTACTATTGTCAAAAACAACGTGCGGAATATTAAAAATTTTAGTACACACGAAATACCCATGAGCCCATGATCTCAGTTATCTAACTCATACGAAAGCAGGTATTTTGAATCACAATTCAAAACATAAATAAATAGGTAATTTCGAAAATTACCTCACCACAGGCAAGGTGGTGGTTCTTCTCCAGTCTTCAAAAGTTCACTAGAGCACCCCAAGTGTTGTGCCTCTAGAGAAAGTCCACACCAGATGGATTTGAATGACTTCACGTAATCCTCAGGCTCAGAACTAGGATTATGGAATTGTCTATGAAGGAATTCAATCTAGATCTAGATCTAGATGGAGAAGAAACAAGGAGAACAAGGGGCGGCTATGGCAGGGTTCGGCCAAGGTAGAGGGCGGCTAGGGCTTAGAATTTTCAGCTAAAATTCTTTTGCATGAGTTGTGCATTAGTTTTTAAGGTTAGAGATATTATGATATATATATCTCTTATTAGAAGACTCCTTCTTCTAATAGAGATATATCATATCTTTGATATATCTTTCCTTATCACATAAGGAAGATATATATCATATCTTTAGTATATCTTTCCTTATCACATAAGGAAGATATATATAGATATCATATCTTCTTCTTCTTTCTTGTCCTACAAGAATATATATCTTCCAACTTTATTTCCTAGCAAAATCGCCCCCTAGCTTAATTAATTAATCCGAGATTAATTCAATTAATATTCCCTTAGATTAAAATCGGCCCTTATGTCTAATTGATTAATCCAAGATTAATCAATTAACATTTCCATGGTTAAAATCGGCCCATGAAGTTTAATTAATTAATCCACTATTAATTAATTAATCTTCCTAATTAATTAACACCTTAATTAATAGTTTAATCAATTAGACATTCTAATCGATTATTTAATTAGACATTCTAATTAATAACTCTCCATTTCGAATTAACACTTTAATTCACGTTTAATTAATTAGATCATCTAATTAATTATTCTTCTCACTTGAATTAACACTTTAATTCATTTATTGATTTAATCCCTTAAATCAAACGTTTCCTTTTAGACTGTCACTGTCCAACTGTATTGTGTGTGACCCTCTAGGTTCACCATCAATTGGCAGTAGGCCCACGACTCTCGTGATTTAATTAGTGAGCAATTAATTGCTCCGATCAATTAAACACTTTTAATTGACCACTCCATAATTAATTTCCTATTAATTCAGGAGTACCCACACCTCATGGTCGATGTCTAGCCACAAGCCCATGAGGCCCAACTTCAGGTGAATTGATATTCGTGAACCTTCACCTCTTATAAATACCATGTACATACGGTCCTTCTAACGACTAATTTCCCGATTGAGACCTAGGGTGTGTGAATTGGTCGGCACCTCTAATTATCTCAATTCTGTACTTTCTAATTCAGGATAATAATTCCAGTGTGACTGCTAAATTTGGAAACCCCTTTCCAAATCCGTCACTGACCACGGCCGTGGGTTTCTCGGAATTTACTATCTAAGAACGTACAGGAAATTCTCTCATCTTATCAAGACGAGTCGATAGATCCTATATTAGTACTAACCATTCGCGTACACGTTCATACGTACCCAAAGTAATCGCACAATAATCAGGCTACGTGATCGGCTCCTAAATCAAAGTACGTATTCCCGTGTACCGAATTCGCCCTAGTACCTCAAGTCCGAGGACTAAATCGTACACTATTATAAGTCTTGAGAGACTTCCCATTACCGATATGCTTAATGCACTTCCACGATGGGTCTCTCTGTTCGGGTCGTTCGATGCGTTCGATCTCCTATCGAACCACCTAGTCATATGCACTGACATCAAAATGTCTTGTTCATGAAACTCTACAAATTCACTTCATGTGAATCATGCATAATCCTACAAGTCTTAGCGATTCCCTCGATACCCCGTCTCGATAGGAATCTACGACTTGGAACAGTTTTAAGATCACGACCTTAGAGACTGTTTCATGATTGCACTCAGTACTGAAGTGAATCGTCCCATAGTCGAATGTGATCTTAGGATTTCATCCAATCGCTTAGATAAGTTCGCGAGAGATGAAGATGGCCATTGTTTAATTCACGTACTATGAATAAACGGGCGTATTATCTTATGAATCATAAGATTGCTTTCTAAGGTAGTCCCTTTACAAGCTCGTATAAGTTGGCTTGCTGGGCACTATCCTATCAATCTCCCACTTGCCCTAAAGCCAACCACATCTTTCTCAAGATGCCCGTCGAACCCTTTTGTGATTATGACTTAATTAGTGGATCTGCTATGTTGTCTCTTGACGTGGATTACTTCCACGTCTTTTTCTACCTATGATTTCTCCAAATCATACAGTATACTTTAATATGTGTTTAGATCGTAGGTGAGATCTCGATTCCTTTGCTTAAGCAACTGCCTCATTGTTGTCATAGAAGACAACCACAGGCCTTGCAATGCTAGGTACTACTTCCAATTATTGGAAGAGGTTTTATCCAAACACTTTCTTTTGCTGTATCCAATACTGCGAGATATTCTGTTCTACTGGTTGAGTTGGCATCGATTCTCTATTTGAACTCCTTCAAATCATCGTTGCCCCATTTAGACAGAATATAGAATCCACATCAGACAGGAAACTCGAATCTCTAAATCCTTCGAGATTCAATTTCTCCATTATTACCGCTGACCAGCAATATTTCCTTTAAGCTTGTTAAGCTCTTAAGGATTGCTTCTTTTCGGTAACCCAGTCCTCCTTACTGGTGTTCGACTAACAGTACAACTCATAAAATTTGAGCATGTGTCTAGTCTGGTCTTGTACATGACGTTGCATACCTTATGCTACCTTTTCTTAAAAGGGTGTTCAGAAACAATCTCCTTTTTACTCATCACATGTAGGGCACATTGATTTTGAGAGAGATTTTGTGTCTCTATGGAAGTAATCCTCTCTAGGATTCTTCCATACTGAATCCATTCAGTTTTTGTCCATGTACTTAGATTTAAGATTTGAGACATCTTCTATAATCTATCTCCATAGATACGTATTGCCAATACGTGAGATGTATCCCTTAAATCTTTTAATGAAGAATTGCGTGATCGAACACGCTTTCGTCTGCGTTTTAACATTCATACATCTCTATGTCAACTTCAATGTTATTATCATGTTATTTTACGAACAGCACAAAACTCCCACTGATTCTTTTGTACATTCAGATTTACATGCAATTTTGATAAAGTCAACTGCCTTGACTGTCTCATCTAGTCGCATGTTCCAGTTTCGGGTTACTGGTCTAGAGTCATAGATTTACCTTTGGAAATACATCCAATGGTTATGCCTCGTAGTCAAACCACGTTTCTATGGCTTAGTGTTTCTTAATGGACTTTGACAATCCATTTAGTTTACATGGCGTTAAGCTATGTGCCCGAATCTATGTCATACATAGTCTTTTCGCAAATCCTTGGATCACTATCCAACTGATCATTTTTGTAAATGAACAGGTTCTTTACAAATTTGATCGGGTCTTCGAAACTTTGGTGTACAAAATTTTGGTTCAGTAAGTTTGGAAAGAGTCTCCCACTATTTGTAGGGATGGGTCCAAGTCTAGGACTTCATCAAGTTCTATTATAATCCCATTTCTATTTGCGAGGGAACCACCCTCTAAGAATTGGGTATTCCTAAAACGAACTCCTTTCGTTCTTTAGGATAATAGAACAGGTATCCAACGGATTTGGTTGGATACCCTACAAATTTGCTCGAATCGGATCTACTATCCAATTCACTATTCATGGGTGATACACCATACTTTAGTCAGTACGGTGTTTGTAGGAATTGACTTTAAGAGGTTACTTGTTTAAGTATCCTTGTATATTCAGAGGGTTGAACCCCAGAATTGATTGAGGAATTTCTTAGCAACACTAATTAAGGAATGAATCTAGTCTTTCATAGTTCGATTCCTTTTTATTAGTTTTAACTTGCTATTCAAGAATTCTATTCTTGATTTAGATAATTGAGTAATTTAAAGCTTATGTATTCATCACTTCGATCATATCGAACGACCATACATCAATGCCCTTATTTGCTTCGGTTTTGGAACTTCTTTTGAATCCTTTCAACATTTCCAAAACTTGTACTTTCAAAGTACTTATATCCTAAAACCATCAGGATAATTCTGTGAAGCAATTAATTTCTCACACTAACGCCTTAGTGATCCACATGTGTCTTTATGGATTAGATCCATTGATCACTTGGTATGTTTACAAATCGATCAATTTTCCCTTATCAGACAGGATTCGCAAGTTCATAGTTCATCAAGGTTCTTTATTTCAAGAGACCTTTAAATGATGAACAACTCGTTGATTCCTTCTATGGAAATTAGTTCGATTTTAAGCATGCCATAACTGTGGATAATTATCTAGTTAGTTTTACTTTTCTCGATTTAGCATAAATGTCATTTAGGTTTTATCATCGTTTATTTCTTTGCTTTAAATACATTCCATTCATAATGGTAAAGCAATTTTGTACAAAGTAAAAGCTTTAATTAAAACTATTCCATTCATAATGGTAAAGCTAAAAGGTTTCGTACAAAGTTTGAAATAAATCTTAAATAGATAAAACTATGACTAATGCTTAACTCGAAAATTAAGAAAAACAATTGCTAAAAAGAAAAATCTAGGTTCTTCTTGACCCAGCTCCTGAAGCATTTTTCCCTTATTTGCCGAAGCAACTCTTTCCTTCGTCTTACAAGGTATGCCCTCTTTCCCAAGGGCAAGGGAATGCCATCATCACCTGCAAACACTTTACAGATGTGAGTGACTATTTAGATGTCATACATCAAAGAATAACTAGGTCATACCTTTGTTCATTCTCTTCAGGAATTTCTTTCCAGCGAGTTTCCTCAACTCTTCGTCTTTCCCACATAATGGGCAATCCTTTCCTTCACTCAAACCTTCACCTTTCTCAAAGGCTTTCTCATATTTGTCCAACAACTTATGTAAATCACTTGTTGTAATTCCGTCACACGGAATGTCACAATGATCCATAAAATGAGAAAAAGTATCAGACAAGCCATTGATGATAATCTCTATTTCATCATTTTGATTCAAATCAGCTCCAAGCTTTTTGATTCGTTTCATCATCTTGATCAGGTAAGAACAATATTCACTAACATGGTTAAACCCAATCATTCTTGTCTCGTGGAGTGAATTCATCATGAGTTGTGCTAATGTTGGTTCGTACATGATCGTGGATTTTCAAATGGCTAAAATTAAATTAAGAGACAACAGTAAGCAGACAGATTTAAGATAATACTTATAATTAACGAAATTTGGTCTTTCTATCGAAAAAGTTCTCCCACTATTTTATCGAAACAATAACCCCTTTAATTGTTCGGGAAATCCTATTTCCTAGTAGGTCTTGACGTCCCAGCAGACATTAATTGCACCCACGACTCGCGGCCATACAATTAATTCCCTAGGTAGGTATACAATTACCAATTGTGTCTCTACACAACCTTCAAGCTATTTTGCCTCGATTTTCACATTTATCTAGCACTGCTACATCATAAATGGTACTACTCGTTAAGTCTAACCCATCAATCGTGATGAGCAATGGGCCCGAACATGTCAACCCCTGGGACTCCCAGTCGATCGCATGCCCCGACCAATTCCCACCCTTGTCAAGTTTATCTAAAAACGAGAATCGAGAGATTTCGCGTATTGTCCCTTTCTTCGCCTCGGGTGCCAGACTCTGGATCACCTTAATCGATAAGTAGACAACTCACGCTAGTCCCTATTGATGGAAGGCTTGGATTTATAAAACTTCCTTTTATAGTTAACCCAATATGACTTAATATTTTATTCAAGAGGGGATTTTCGGTTTTAGAAAGTTTGAGGTAACTCTCTTCGAGATCTCACCGCATTCAATTATGCTTTATCTTTTATTTAGTGATCTAACTTCTAGCGCGCATCACATACAAGCCAAAATAAATCAATAAATAATATAAAGCATTCACACCTAGCATGCATGCTACCACAGTATGTTTTCGATCGGGAGCCTCCTATGCGGGCCATCATCGAGCCATGATGTTGGCCCAATTGGTCAATCTAATTAGGTTCTTAAAGGATCTAACAAGTTACATAAGTAACCATGCATACATGGCCTTCATTCCTTCTTGGGCCTCCACCTTGCTTGTAATGGGCCTCCATCCTAAACTATTTAAAATAAAGCCCTAATCTATTACAAAGGCTCAAAGTGGCCCAAAAACTAAAGGCTCGCAGGCCCAATAAAAACCAAGACAATTAAATTAAACCAATCACATCTACCCTAGGGTCAAGGCTCGGCACGATCGAAAACCACGTAAACAGTTCACGTTGAGCAAGAAACAAGCAAAACATATTTTACTTATTTCTTATATTATTTTAAAACTACCTTTTAAAATAACTCAAGATTCTAATTTTAAAACTCCTTTTAAAACAATCTTTTAACTTTCATTTTAAAACTCCTTTTAAAATAAATCACAATTTCTATTTTAAAACCCCTTTTAAAATATGTCATGGTTCTTACTTTAGTCTCCACTAATTATGATAAAATTAATCCTTCGGATAATAAAACACCTTTTAAGCATAAATCAGGTTCTGGAAATTTCAACTTTTGAAAATTACAGTTTGGTCCCTCAATTTTCGAAAAATACGTTTTGACCCCAAAACTTTCGGAAATAACAAATTAAACCCAAAAATTCCAGAACATGCAAATCGGCCCAGAAAACAGGAATTAACACTTTAATTCCAGAAACTTTCATTAATCGCAAAACAGCCCCCTGAAGTTACGGAAAATTCAAAACAGCCCCATGATTTACGGAAATTGCGAACAGCCCCAATTTCCAGAAAAACAGAATTTCAATTCCAGCCCAGATTTTGCAGAAAAATAAAATTTCAGATTCTGTCCAGATTTTATAAAAATCGCAATTTGCATTTTCAGTCCTGTAAATTTCGTAAATTGCAGATCTGGCCCAAACAAGAATTATGCTATTTACCCGAACACATAATTAATCATAATCAGCAAGATCCATGCACAGAACACGACAAATATATATATACATAAAATTTGAAGTGTTCAGATCCGTTTTCGTATGAGCGTAATAACTTTGGCTCTGATACCACTGTTGGGTTTTGCGCGGTACTATTGTCAAAAACAACGTGCGGAATATTAAAAATTTTAGTACACACGAAATACCCATGAGCCCAGGATCTCAGTTATCTAACTCATACGAAAGCAGGTATTTTGAATCACAATTCAAAACATAAATAAATAGGTAATTTCGAAAATTACCTCACCACAGGCAAGGTGGTGGTTCTTCTCCGGTCTTCAAAAGTTCACTAGAGCACCCCAAGTGTTGTGCCTCTAGAGAAAGTCCACACCAGATGGATTTGAATGACTTCACGTAATCCTCAGGCTCAGAACTAGGATTATGGAATTGTCTATGAAGGAATTCAATCTAGATCTAGATCTAGATGGAGAAGAAACAAGGAGAACAAGGGGCGGCTATGGCAGGGTTCGGCCAAGGTAGAGGGCGGCTAGGGCTTAGAATTTTCAGCTAAAATTCTTTTGCATGAGTTGTGCATTAGTTTTTAAGGTTAGAGATATTATGATATATATATCTCTTATTAGAAGACTCCTTCTTCTAATAGAGATATATCATATCTTTGATATATCTTTCCTTATCACATAAGGAAGATATATATCATATCTTTAGTATATCTTTCCTTATCACATAAGGAAGATATATATAGATATCATATCTTCTTCTTCTTTCTTGTCCTACAAGAATATATATCTTCCAACTTTATTTCCTAGCAAAATCGCCCCCTAGCTTAATTAATTAATCCGAGATTAATTCAATTAATATTCCCTTAGATTAAAATCGGCCCTTATGTCTAATTGATTAATCCAAGATTAATCAATTAACATTTCCATGGTTAAAATCGGCCCATGAAGTTTAATTAATTAATCCACTATTAATTAATTAATCTTCCTAATTAATTAACACCTTAATTAATAGTTTAATCAATTAGACATTCTAATCGATTATTTAATTAGACATTCTAATTAATAACTCTCCATTTCGAATTAACACTTTAATTCACGTTTAATTAATTAGATCATCTAATTAATTATTCTTCTCACTTGAATTAACACTTTAATTCATTTATTGATTTAATCCCTTAAATCAAACGTTTCCTTTTAGACTGTCACTGTCCAACTGTATTGTGTGTGACCCTCTAGGTTCACCATCAATTGGCAGTAGGCCCACGACTCTCGTGATTTAATTAGTGAGCAATTAATTGCTCCGATCAATTAAACACTTTTAATTGACCACTCCATAATTAATTTCCTATTAATTCAGGAGTACCCACACCTCATGGTCGATGTCTAGCCACAAGCCCATGAGGCCCAACTTCAGGTGAATTGATATTCGTGAACCTTCACCTCTTATAAATACCATGTACATACGGTCCTTCTAACGACTAATTTCCCGATTGAGACCTAGGGTGTGTGAATTGGTCGGCACCTCTAATTATCTCAATTCTGTACTTTCTAATTCAGGATAATAATTCCAGTGTGACTGCTAAATTTGGAAACCCCTTTCCAAATCCGTCACTGACCACGGCCGTGGGTTTCTCGGAATTTACTATCTAAGAACGTACAGGAAATTCTCTCATCTTATCAAGACGAGTCGATAGATCCTATATTAGTACTAACCATTCGCGTACACGTTCATACGTACCCAAAGTAATCGCACAATAATCAGGCTACGTGATCGGCTCCTAAATCAAAGTACGTATTCCCGTGTACCGAATTCGCCCTAGTACCTCAAGTCCGAGGACTAAATCGTACACTATTATAAGTCTTGAGAGACTTCCCATTACCGATATGCTTAATGCACTTCCACGATGGGTCTCTCTGTTCGGGTCGTTCGATGCGTTCGATCTCCTATCGAACCACCTAGTCATATGCACTGACATCAAAATGTCTTGTTCATGAAACTCTACAAATTCACTTCATGTGAATCATGCATAATCCTACAAGTCTTAGCGATTCCCTCGATACCCCGTCTCGATAGGAATCTACGACTTGGAACAGTTTTAAGATCACGACCTTAGAGACTGTTTCATGATTGCACTCAGTACTGAAGTGAATCGTCCCATAGTCGAATGTGATCTTAGGATTTCATCCAATCGCTTAGATAAGTTCGCGAGAGATGAAGATGGCCATTGTTTAATTCACGTACTATGAATAAACGGGCGTATTATCTTATGAATCATAAGATTGCTTTCTAAGGTAGTCCCTTTACAAGCTCGTATAAGTTGGCTTGCTGGGCACTATCCTATCAGTTATCCTCCCAAAACTTTTAGGGAGAAATATGGCATTCTGGGTAGTAAATATTGGCCTGAACGTACTCCTACTGGCCCTGAAGCCAAACGAAAAACTCAATATTTTGACAAGGGAGGTGAGTACTTTACCCACGTCGGAGATACAAGTCATCAGGCTTCTCTGGTAGATATGATTGAGAGTCATCTTCAAGGAAAAAGAGCGACTGGTTATTCCGAGAAGGATTCCTTGATGTCTGATGATAAGGAGAACGTGGTCGATAAATCCATTCGAGTCCTTCTATCCTCGACCTTTGTTCGAGACGTGGATAGGACTGTTAAGAAGCAACCTCTCGAATAGCTAGCGAGGGCTGCTCATGCTCATGAAGTGGTAATATTCTTTAACTCCTTTTGTTCTTTTAATAATCCTCAATATTCTTCTTGGTCTTTATTTAGACAATTTTTTCTTGCTACAGACCGGTAATGCCTTGGTATCTGCGCTATATGATATGGCATTGCATAGAGATCAGTGTAAATATGTTGAGGAAAGCAACAATATTTTAACTGCCAGGGTTAAGGAGTTCGAAGATCAACTTGCTCAGGTCGGTAATTCCCGAGCATCCGCTGCCACTTCATCCGATCCTCTCGCTGATCCTAATTTGGAAACCGACAATCCTCATATTATCAGTATGATGATGGATTCCAGTCGATACCAGCGCAGGTCGACCAATTGATTCGAGAAATGGAAGAGCAACGAGTTGCGCATGCCACCCTCGTTAGCAAGCTGGAGTCGGATGTTGATGCTCTTCGATCCCAACTTGCGACCAAGGAGGACGATTCTTCTGACTTAGAAAGGGTCATAGATGAGCACCAATCTTCAGACGTCGAGCCCATAGTCCGAGAGTTCCTTGATTCCCCCGTGCATACTGCCATAATTCATCAAAAGATCGGAGGTTTGCTCTTAAGCTCGTTCTATAAGGGCGTCGATCAATTAATCGAGTCTGGGCAGATCCCAGATAAGCGTGAGGAATACAACAAAGTTATGGCCATTGAAAAGGACCGAAGTCTTCAAGACTATCCTCCTGACTTCTTATCTTCTGTTGTGATTATAGTAACCATCCTCTGGCTCACCTAGTCGAGGAGTATGGAACTCCATTTTCCGTGCCAGCCCCTGATTTGGAATTAATAAAGGATATCATGGAGAATGAAGCAGGCGATGAGGAAGGCGACGATGCCGAGGAGGATATCGAAGGAGACCATGTCGACGAAGGGAATGAAGAAGGAGAGGAAGGATCGTACCCCAAGGAAACCAATTCACCCAGTTAGGATGTTTTTTATGATTTTCTTTTATTTTGTTGTAAAGTTAGATCTTTTAAATCTCGTAGGACATGTAAAAATCCCTTTTATGATATATCTATGATTTTAGCTAAGATATACTTCGTCGCTTTGATGATCATAGTACGTATTTGATGACCCACTTTTACCTTATATTTGAATTTTTACTGTGCGCGCCAAGGTCCAAGGACATAATTGTCATTTCCTTAACTATATATAAAGGTAAATCTTTTGGAGTTTTACCGCGCGTCCCTACTTAGTAATATAAAATATCCTTGCCGTTGATCGGAGCTCTTAGTTTGATATTTCAAAAGAATTCCTGATTTTCTGACCATGAGTTCCAACCTTTTTTCTGGAGCTGCCAAACGATCCCAACGGGGTCTATCTCGTCGAGATACTACGAGGAAGAAGTCCCGAACCGATGGTTCACATCAATCATCTTCCCAGGGAGGAGCTTCCTCTCGGGAAACTATTCCTCGATCTGATTCGAAATTATCCTCGTCGAGTGGAAAACCAAAAGAAATGGAGAATATCCCTTCGACAAGGGAAACCATGAATTCTTCGATAGGAGTTTCAAGTGCCCCTATCCGCAGTCCAATTGTCGATCCGAAAGTGCTGGTGGCTTACCAGAATGAGGGTTCTCGCTCTACTTCTCCTCCTTTCGTAGAGCAAACATTAAATGAGGAGTCACGAACTGTTTCTCCTCCTCCAATCGTCCATACGACGAACGAGGAGACTCAAGCTATTTCTCCTGCTCTCGTGGAACCAATAATAAATGAGGAATCCCGAGTTATTTCTCCTCCTCCCGTCGACCAATATATAAACGAGGAGTCTCGAGTTGTTTCTCCTCCTCCCGTAGAACAAATAATGAATGATGATTCTTGAGCCGCTTCTACTCTTCCAGATGATCGATCAGTAAATGAACTTCCCCCTTTTGGTCGAGATGCAACAAACCAATCTATAAGTCAAGAAGGTTGCGCACAGGTCGTGACTACTGCTCCCAAATCCAAGACTGATCAAATATTGCAATTAAGGGGTTCTGTGGAAGACATCTGTTGCGTTCCAAATACTAATACGCAAACTACGCAAGTATACGGTCGTTACAAGTAATATAAAACGGTAAGTACATACCGAGTATCGAATCCCCACGAATGGGTAAAAGGTGGGAATAAACGAATCAATCGACGGCTTATTTCAGTTATGAACGCTTGACACAAAATTATCAAACCCAATTATATGATAAGGGTGATTTTATTTAACTACGAGCGGTAAAGTAAATCTAACTACGAAAGCAAGTAAATATGGGAGTTAATTATGCGGTAAGGAGGATTCATAAGCACTCAATTAAAGCGGACAAATTATGCAGTTGTTAGGTTAGCTATGCAAACAATTCTAGGTTTAGTTGTTGTTTGTGAGTTCTAAATTAGTTAAGTCTCCCTGTCGGTCTCACTTAACTCTACCAATCTACCCAAACTCTCCATCTCCAGATCAATCACAAACATCGTTGTCACTCGAGGCTCTAAGAGGGCTCAAAGGCGTACCGTTGTCACCCGGGACCTAAGACACCCAAATCCCCGAATAAAGAGAATCTAAGTTATTTGATGCATTCACGAACGAACTCATTATACAAACACGGACCACACTAGGTATATGCCTATCCTAGGTCGAAATCCACAAATCGTCACTCGCCTAACCTTCAAAGTCCTATGTCTAGGAAGCATTCAAGGTAGAATTAAGTCTGATTACATGATTACGGCAAATCAAAGTACTTAAACAATAATCTACTACAATCATTGGCCAAAAGTGCGATAGAACAATAAACCCAACAATTCAACCATAGCCCAACATCAAAACATAACTAATCAAACGATAACAATGACTCGACAATTAATATATTATGCTCGTGTTGCTACTCAAGGATTCAAGAACGTTCGTATGTATCTTCCGAGTTGCATACAAACCTATCGAGTTAAACTAATCCAATTTATGTCTAAATGGATTAAAATCTAATCGATGCATTAAACTCAAACCTTAAACGAATATGAAACGACATAGGTATATGTCTATCCTAAAATCGAATCACAATCCAAATTCATAATCAAATCCTCAAAATCACTATGTCTAGCAATCAAGAATCAATAAATCTCATCTCAAAGGTTGTCAAACCATAAGATGAACGATAAGCACGGAATCGGATTAACGAACACATATAAGCACCATACTAATCATCAAGACATCATTTAATCAAACAATAACATAAATATAAATAAATCCAAAGAATTCAAATCCACAACCTTTGTTCCAAATAGAAAATAACAACATTCACATCCTAATCATAGACAACTAGGAAATAGAAAGATATCACCTAATTGGAACAAAGTCGAGAGATGGATTCTCCTCCCTTTAATCACCACCTAATCACTCCCCAAGGGTGGTGATTAACTCACCCCCTTGGTGGAGTCTTCAATACAAGAAAAATAAGAAAAACTAAAGAGAGAGTTTATGGAGGCTTGAGAGGAAAAAGGGAGGCAAGGTATGAGGGAATGTGAATTGTGAGCTTCTCTTGACCCTCTTAACCTAGAAAACAAGACCAAAAAGTCCCCAAAAGGTCATGAAATACAAGTGGGGGAAAAGGGAATATGTACAAAAAGCCCCTCCAATCCGCGCAGAAAACAGAGCAGGTCTCGCGGCCACGAGACCTAAGCTCGCCGCCGCGAGCCTTCAGTTGGGCAGGACCTCGCGGCCGCGAGATCAAAGCTCGCGGCCGCGAGGTTGAGGCAGAGAGTTTGCACAACTCTCTGCCACCAACTCGCGGCCGCGGGAAATAACCTCGCGGCGGCGAGGTGAGGCAGATGCCTAAATTCTCTATTCTTGCTCTTTCTTTTGCGTTTGGCCTCACCTCGGTTGAAAGCGACTTGCACTCCACGCAGTAAACACTCCCGAAATTGCTTCAAGGTGTCGAATCCTGCAAACCACCTATAAACTCAATTAAAACACGAACAAAACACGAAAAACGAACAAAGGTCGAACAAAGGGACCAAAAGCACAAAAGACACGAAAACAAGCAAAGACAAACAGAAACTCGGATCAAAACAAGATATTTCGGGCTTAAAGAGATAGATAATAACGACGTTTTCACTGCGTTATCAACATCCCTGAATCTTTCTTCGCCCCTCCGCATTCTCAAGTCGTTGTTTCGACTTCTCAACATACTCAAGTCGTCTCTCCTGCCCATATTTCTCAAGGTGTGTTGAAAACTGGGTCTGGTCCCAGTCGTTCTGGTTTTAAAAGTATCTCTGACGACCCGTCACTTTTAGATGAACGTCCATTCAAGGAGCAGGTCGAAGAGATAACCGAGTTCGATATGAGCCGATCAGGTGGGGTTTCGATTGATGCCTGTATTCCAACCTCCCTTGAGCCTGATGGGGTTTCTGGGAATTTGGGAATGGGTACAATTTTGCCCAAGGAGCTTGAGAAATTGAAGAACCACTCTTCCTTGCAGCTTGTCCAGTCCATTTTCAAACGTTTGGAAATGGTAAGTGTATTTTGTTGTTGTTAAAAGAGATCTAGGCGTTTTAAGTTTCTCACTCATATTTCTCAAAACAGGCTAAGCATGAAGCTCTTCAGCTCGGGATACAAAATGATGATTCCTACTTTGAACGAGAAGCATCTCTCGAACGTCTAAATACAATTACTGCTGCTCATCAATTGCTGTCGATTGAGGTCGAGCATCTTCGAGCTACTACTGAAAGGCTTACTAAAGAGAAAGAAGAACTTGCTCGAGTAAATAGCAGTTTGGAATCTGAAAGAGAGCAGCTTGCAATGGAGAAAGAAGATCTTCTTCAATTGAAAAATCTAGAGTTTGATAGAGGTTTTTCTCTTGGATATAAGCAGCGAGCCCAAGAAATGATGACCTATCTTGGTTATCCGACCATTCCCGATCATGATCATGAGCAGTAGACAAGGATCTTATATTCTTTTTTTTTTTTTTTTTACTTTTTTTTTTTTTTTTTTTTTTTTTTTTAAAAAAAAAAAAAATTGGAATGTAAATATACATTTTGCCTGATGAATAGAAGATCATGTTTTGTTGTTCGATTTCTGCGTTTTTTCGATTTGCCTGCCAATAAATAATTTCCTTCAATATTTTCGGAAGACGAGGCGTCAACTGGGTAGGTGTGCCGTAACTGTAGGGACGGTTCGTATGTTTTGTCCGTTGAAGGATTAATTCCCTGTAGTATAAATAACTTATTGGAGAAGATGCCTCCTATAAACTTTTCAATTTGGCTTTTATGGCATGTAGACCATGGTGGAGATATTAAACCAAAAAGTTTTTTGGAGAAGCAAGAGCTGGTTAGTTCATTAAAAATGGTGGTGAACCCTGGGGAAGGTAAGGTTTTGCGTCCATGCATGCTCGAAAACTTCCAAGGCATGGAGAATGAACCTGTCTCAATTGTATGATAGCAAGGTTCTCTAGTATCTGAACCATTCCTTTCTCAGTGTGCTTTAGCTTGATACCGTGATCGACCCTAGATGTAGCTGCTTCCTGATTGCCATGTGGCCCGTTTGGAGGTCGTTAATTCACCAGCATCAGCAAATATACGCACTTCTGCATGTTCCTCGTTTATATGCAGTGGTAGTAGTCTGAGAATAAAGAGTGGGTCGAATTGAAGGAGCAGATCAATCCGAGGAGTAGCAAATTAGGACTAGTATTTGGAATAATTATAATTAGACTCTTAAGATAAATGTAGATTTTTCTGATGATATGGCTGTATCCGTGAAATGTAACGATCCTCCTAAAGATCTGAATAAAATCAATTATTCTTGTACTTTCAGTTCGATAACAATGATTGATCATATTTCCACTGCTGAGAACCATCCTAATAATGCTTTAAATCTGGACCGTTGATAGGGCCTTAATGTAACACCATTGGAACCTTTATCCCCTGCCTATAAAAAGGTCACTCCTTTCCTCTCCATTCCTCAGAAGATGAAGTCGTTCAAGATGAATATGTATTGTTATAAGTATCATCGACCACCAAATTTGTCGATTTATCTACCTAGGAGGTCATGACTTGGTATGGGAGGAATTGGAAAAATGAGATCTCCATCTTAAACGGTGACGGTCGGGCAAATCTCACAACTGTGGATTGGTTGACCATATACCATGCCGTATGATAGAGGTCGAGAGTGGAGGAAAGCAGGATTCTATGCTTTATCGAAAACAACTTGTTTCTAACAGGTTGGTGATGTCATGCATGAGACCCTTCTGATCCCTACTTTAATTGGCGAAGAAAAAGCATCAACTTCTTCGAGGTGGTCGAATCATGATAGCATGCGGCTTTGCTCGCCCGACGACACCTTTCGATCTATAGAAGAAGCCTGAACTTTAGGTTCTCGTCACTGTTCTCAAAGTAGAAAGAAAGATGATCGTTCCGAGGAAGCTCTGAAGCGTTTTGAAACCAAATTCTTTCCTTTGATATTTTGTAGTTGTAATTGCTTAGTGCGTTGATCGATGATTTCTGTTCAGATAGGACTCTTGGATATGAAATATTGCTTTTGCTATATAATATTCCTCGTAGCGTATCTATCGATCTAATATACGATTTTTATTTTGACCGACTCAACAACACATTTATTCCGTATTTAATGCTTGTAGTTATGACGTTGTAACGTAAATCCCGATGATATGTCATCGCCGTTGATGCTATATGAATTCCACCGTTGGATTTCTATCCCTTTATCTATAAAAGGGGTCTTCTAAACAATTCTAAACAATGTATTTCCTCTTTGTTCAAGATGGCGGTCGTCCGCCTAATTCACGAATCCAACCAATTATTCATTACCTCGACTTGGTATGGGCGGAATCGGAAAATGGAGGCTTCTCAAGAACCATGAAGTCTCCGACCCCTAATAAGGGGATTAGATTGGAATACCGACCATAAATCGATCGACCTATGTAAATAGGTAAAGGTCGGTGTTGTGGGGTTCCGATCTATTAGTTACGTGGTAGGTGGAAAGCTGGTAAGTTCATTAAAATTTTAATGTGCGACTAGAACTGCTGACCACCATCGTAACATTATGATCTCACAAAGCTCTCTCTGATTCCAAAGCTTTGTGGCCGTCATCACGAAACCTAAAGGCGGTCGTCTTCGTCGAGCTTTGGGGTAGTTGGTATCAAGAACGGATATAGCATGTAATAGGACCTGGTGTCGTTAGATCAGGGAGATCTGTTTTGTCTTTCCAAGATATTTTATGTAATTGTAACAGTTTTAGGGACATAAATAAAATACTTCTTTTTATTTATTAAATTCCCTTTTTATATATTATGTCGATCAATAATTTCATATCGACCCAATCGATATTACTCAAAATTTTGTCGTACTTAGGTTTTTTACCAAGTTTGGTTTTAACCTTTGTTGATCGTTTTAGTAGATCGATGAGTTTATACCGACCCAATTGGTGTTTACTCAAAGATTTATTATACTTAGGTTTTATACCAACTGTGGTTTTAACCTTTGTAGATCGTTTCAGTAGAACGATGAGTTTATACCGACCCAATCGGTGTTTACTCAAAGATTTATTAGGTTGTATACCAACTATGGTTTTAACCTTTGTAGATCGTTTCAGTAGAACGATGAGTTTATACCGACCCAATCGGTGTTTACTCAAAGATTTATTAGGTTGTATACCAATTATTGGTTTTAACCTTTGTAGATCGTTTCAGTAGAACGATGAGTTTATACCGACCCAATCGGTGTTTACTCAAAGATTTATTAGGTTGTATACCAATTATTGGTTTTAACCTTTGTAGATCGTTTTTTGACAAAAGTCTTTTGAACATGTCACATGTGGAAATAAGCAAAAGCTTTTTATTAGAATTGTAGGTAATTTTAATGCATGAAAGGGAAATAACAAAATATTCTATAAAATGGAAAAACTAATTCCTTGCAAATCCTGTCTATATTCTAAATCTTTTTATCTCGAAGTTATCGACCATAATATCTTCTGAGATTTACTGCATTCCACGTTCGAGGAAGTGGAGTCCCATCCATATGTGCTATCTTATACGATCCCTTTTTTCCGACCGCAATCACCACGTAGGCACCTTCCCAATTTTGTTGTAACTTTCCCACGTGTTTGGAAACTTCAACTTTTTTAAGTACCAAATCACCTTCTTTGAATGATCGTATCCTCACCTTTTGATTGTAGGCTTTTTCCATGCTGGACTTAGCCGCTTCTAAACGCAGACTGGCTTTTTCCCTTAAGGTCTCGCTCAAATCGATATCATCTTTTCTCAGTTGATCGTTTGATTCCTCCTCGTAGAGCTCAATTTTAGGGCTGGGAACTAGTGCCTCTACTGGGATGACTGCCTCCGACCCATAGACTAGGCTAAACGGTGTTTCACCCGTTGAGGCTTTTACTGTAGTTCTGTTGGCCCAAATGACGCCTGGCAGTTCGTCCAACCATTTCCCTTTGGCGTCGTCCAGTCTCTTCTCGAGTGATTTGACAATCTCTCGATTTGCCACTTCAGTTTGTCCATTAGCTCTAGGATGTCCGACAGACGTGAAGTTTTGTTGTATTCCAAGCTTCGAGCACCATTCTTGAACTTGTTTTCCAGCAAATTGGGTTCCATTGTCAGAAATCAGAATTCTTGGGATTCCGAAACGACAAACTATATTTTTCCAGAGAAAATTTATAACTTGGAACTGTGTTATCCGCGCTAAGGCTATGCATTCGATCCACTTGCTGAAATATTCGACAGCGACCAAAACATAACTCTTCTTCGATCTGGCCATTGGGAACGGTCCCACAATATCGATTCCCCATTGATCAAAAGGCCAACAGATCGGAATTGGGTGTATCGTCTCAGCTGGTTGGTGTATTATATTTGAATGTACCTGACAGTAATGACAGTGTTTAACGTAGTCTTGGGCGTCGGCGTACATCGTTGGCCAATAGTAACCTGTTCTCAAGCATTTGAGTGTAAGTGCTCGAGCGCCACTGTGATTCCCAGCTTCTCCCTCGTGTATGCTTCGAAGGATGCTTTCGGAATTGTGTTCGGGAATACATTTTAGCAGAATTCCTGAGACGGATCTTCTGTAAAGTTTTCCTTCTAACATTGCATATCTTGGTGCTCGATAACTTATCCTTCTGGCTTCATTTTTACAGCTAGGGAGTGAACCGTCTTTTAAATAGGCAATTAATGGAGTCATCCAACTGTCTGCTGCCAGGTCAATTTCCATTACTTCAGCAACAGGGAAAGTGTCGAGGTCGATCGCGGGTGTCTTGGAGATCAGCCAGGTGATTACCCTTTTAGATTTACCATCCCTTGTTCCTGTAAATCTAGATAGTTGATCAGCCCATCGATTTTCTTCTCGTGGGATATTTTGGATATCAAATTTATCAAATTTCCCAGTTAATTCTTTTACTTTCTCCAAATATTTTATCATGTTGAACTCTTTTGCTTCGTACATTCCACTAATTTGTCTCTGAATTAGTTCAGAATCTGTCAAGACATTCAAAACTTTCATATTGGCTTGTATAGCCATTTCCAATCCAGCGATCAGAGCTTCATATTCTGCTTCGTTATTGGTTACCACGAAGTCTAAAGTGATGGCATAATTCATATCCTCGCCGTTAGGCCCTTGGAAATTAATTCCTGCACATCCCCCATCTCTGCTTGATGCGCCATCGACATGCATAAGCCATGGTAGTTCATTGACGATCATAATACTGTTATCGCTTGTCGATGTTGCTGCGGAGCTTGTCTCCGACAGACTTGGAGTTTCAAGGAGGAAATCAGCAAGTATCTGAGCTTTGATTGCAGTTCGTGGTCGATATTCGATCTCGTATTGTCCCAATTCTACAGCCCATTTGATTAACCTTCCCGAGGCTTCTGGCTTCGATAAAACTTGCCTCAAAGGTTGATTGGTAAGCACGATGATCTTGTATGTTTGAAAGTATGGCCGTAACCTACGCGCTGACGTTACCAAAGCCAGAGCGAATTTTTCAATTGTTAAATAATTCTTTTCCGCTCCTTGCAATAATTTACTCAAATAATATACAGGCTTGTGTTCCGAGCCCTCAATTTTCACCATAACCGAGCTCACTGCTGCCTCGGAAATAGCGATGTATATGTATAGAGGCTGTCCCTCCGTAGGTTTGGCGAGCAGGGGAGGTGAGGTCAAATATTCTTTCAGCTGCTCGAATGCATGATCACAAGCCTCGGTCCATTCAAAGGTCTTAGCTTTTCTCAAAGTTTGAAAAAATGGTAGACTTTTATCTGCGGACCTGGATATGAATCTATTAAGGGCAACAATCTTTCCGACCAGACTTTGCACCTGAGTGATATTTCTAGGAGGTTTCATTTCAGTAATAGCACGTATCTTCTCTGGATTTGCTTCGATGCCTCTCTCATGGACCAGGTATCCCAAGAATTTTCCAGACCTTACCCCAAATGTACATTTTAAGGGGTTGAGTTTCATTCCATATTTCCTCAAGATTTTGAAGCAACGATCAAGGTGTTTAATGTGATCTTCTTCACTCATGCTTTTTACCAGCATGTCATCGACATATACTTCCATTATTTCTCCGATCAACTCTTTAAACATCAGGTTGACCAACCGTTGATAGGTTGCTCCAGCGTTTCTTAATCCGAATGGCATCACTATGAAACAATAGACGCCTTGTTCGGTAATGAATGCAGTCTTTTCTTGATCTCTTTCATCCATGAAAATCTGATAGAAACCTTGGAATGCATCCATCATACTAAAGATTGCAAAGCCTGCTGTTGAGTCGACCAATAGGTCGATCCTTGGGAGAGGATAAGGATCTCTTGGACACAATTTATTCAAGTCTGTAAAATCGTTGCACATTCGCCACTTATTATCCTTCTTGTCACCCTTTGAGACAAGTACGACATTACATAGCCATTCAGTAAAGTGTATTTCTCTAATCTGCTTAGATAATAACAACCTTTCGACCTCCGCTTTTATTATTTTGTCCTTGACAGGACCATGATTCCTTTTCTTTTGTCTGACCGGTTTTGCGCTCGGATCTATCTTCAAAGAGTGGGTTATTATTCTTGGGTCGATCCCCACTATGTCCTCCGAGCTCCAGGCGAAAACATCTACATTTTCCCTTAAAAAATTGACCAACATAATTTCTCCCGGTGAAGACAGTTCAGTTCCGATCCTGGTGATTTTTGTTGGATCATTCTCGATCAACTTGACCTCTTTATGCTCTGGCGCACGTAGGGTCAAATCTATGGGCTCTTTTCCTTTTTTATCGATCCGATCCGTGCTAGGCAACTCAGGATCATGAGATCTCTCAGTCGAGGATCCTACTATTTTTCTTTTCGACGGTGTTAGAGGATCGACGTTCCTTTTTAAAGACAGTGCCGTGTTGTAACAATCCCAGGCCATGCAGTGGTCGTTGACGATTTCGCCGACACCAGAGACTGTAGGAAATTTTATCTTCTGGTGATAGGTTGATACAACTGCTCGAAATTGGTTTAATGCCGGTCTTCCCAAAATGGCATTATAAGCGAAAGGTGCTTCTACCACTAAGAATTTTATCATTTTGACCACTCGATGAGGTTTGTTCCCAAGAGTTACACTCAAATTGATAGTTCCGGCTGGAACTATTTCTGATCCTCCAAATCCTACCAGTGGCGTAGCTACTTTTTGGAGAGTTATTTTTCCCAGGTTCATCTGGTTCAGCACTTCGATGGCTATTATGTTAGCCGAGCTTCCATTGTCGATCAGAATTCTCTTGACATTGAAATCGGCAATTTTCAGTGAGACCACCATGAGAAAATCGGGGTGGTCTTCGTTATTATCCCAATTCAGGTTTCTGGGGACTTCGCTCTCATCGAACTTAATTATGTGTTGGTCGGAGTTTTTCCTCTCGAGCGCCCATACCTCTTTAGGGGTCATAATCCCCTTTTCTAGAGATCGTGCGACCTTTCGTCTGGCATTCCGACTATCTCCCCCCGCTGGTCCACCAGAGATCACATGTATTGTACCATTGACCTGGTCATCATCGATTTCATTTCTTCGGGGAGCATGATTACAGGGAGATCTATCACGAGGACTTCTATTTTCCTCTCTCCTTCTAGGACTTCTTGTCCTTTGTCTTCTTCGATCTGCTCTATCTATGAATTCATTCAATCTACCCTGTTGAATCAATTTTTCGATTTCTTGTTTCAGGTGATAACAGTCCTCGGTCCTATGACCATGAGCTCGATGGTACCTACAATATAAATCATAGTTCTTTGCTCCAGGTTTGGCTTGTGTGATTCTTTTTGCTGGGGGGATTAAATTATTTCTTTCCAGTATCACCAGGATGTCTTCTCTTGGGGCATTTAGTTTTGTGAATTCCACATAACTGATTCGATCTCTTATATTCCTTTCTGGAGATCGAGGCCTGAGGTAGACATTGGGTCTTTTCTCAGGGTTATCCCCGTTATGTTCTAATCTATGAAATACGTTTCCTCTTCGCGAAAACCGATCGTAATCCATGGCTTTCTGGATTGGGGGTTTTTCAGGTTTTTTGGGTCCCGAAACGGACGCTTTCTTATTTTTATCTTTGTAAGAGTTCATCTCTTCCCGGGTCATATATTTGGAGGCTAAAGTCATGATTTCAGTAAAGGTTCTAGGCTGTTTCCGACTTAATGCGTTACCAAACTGCCTATTCTTGGTTAGATCGAACAGTATAGATATAATATAATCAATATTTGGGGAATCGATCTTCAGTAGTTCTACATTGAACCTCGCTAACCAAGCTCTTAAAGATTCTCCATCTTGTTGGACTATAGTTCCTAAATAACTCATGGGAAGCTTTTGTCTTTTCTGACTAGCAAATTGTTGTTCCAGCTTGTTGCATAGTTCTCTAAAACTGAAGATTGAGTTGGGCGGTTGTTTTCCGAACCAATCCAGTGCCAACCCCTCGAACGTTGTGATCATCAGCTTGGCCGTATACTCTGCTGAATGAGCATACAAGCTCATTATATTTGTAAAACTAAAGATATAGTCGGTCGGATCACTAGTTCCGTCATATCTGGGGAGCCGAGCAGGTAAAGATCCAGAAGCATGTGCTTTCCTAATTTCTAAGCAGAAAGGGGAACAAGCAGCTATACTATCCTGTATTTCTCGGGAGCGAGGCCAAGGTTGTTGCAAAGTCAAAAGTCTTTGTTCCACTCGTTCCTCGACCATCCTCTCTACTCCCTTTCAGAAACTCTTCTATTTTTTTGTCGATTGATAACTGGGGGTTCGTCCATATCATCGATCGGTATAACAGTGCGTTCCTTGGATAGGCGAGGTTCAGGTCGAGCATTAGCTCTTGCCTGATTAGTTTTTCGACCAAGGTTCCTTCCTGCTACGTTTGGCGGGGAGATTTGAGATCGTTGATCCGCGTCCGGACTTTCTGCTTGGGTTGACTGGTGGTCATTATTTTCCCGAGGTTCCCTGACATTGTTAACCGCTCTTGAAGGACCAACAGCTGCCCTTACTGGTTCCGCAACTGCCGGAGTCTGTAGAATTTGAGGAAAAAACAAACTTAAAAGTTGAGCAATTTGTAGTATTTTTTCCTGGTCAGCGGAAAGCGGGGGAGCCGGGACGGATCGAATGGGTGAGTTTGGGGCCTGACTCACGCTAGGAGTTCGTTGTCCTCCCTGGTTTTGATTGTTGTTAGCGTTTGCTGCAACATGTTCCTCCACAGGGTCTAAATTTTGGTGATTTGCGGGAGGCTGCGTATTATTAGCGCTGACCCTTTGGGAATTTTCAGGCAGGCTATCCGCAGCACGAGAAGGTCTAGAATTTGTGCTTCTTCCTGCGTTACGCGCGCTCTTCCTTGGATTGGCCATATTCGATCGAGTAATTAAACTTGCCCCACGGTGGGCGCCAACTGATTTAACCTGATTTCGTCTTAGGTTAAAACTCAGTAAATTATTTAAGATCACGATTTTATGTTATAGGGGTTTGGTTAAAGTACTCAGGATGGTGCAATTCAAGAACGAGCAACGTAATATAACAGCGTAAAATAACAATAATATGAACGGCGAACAACTGTAGTATATTTCGTAGGTTAAATTCTGGATCCTCAATACAATGTAAGATTTGCTATTTATAATACTCCCTCAGTCCTAACTGAACTAGGAGTCCTATTTAGTCTTGGAATCCTATATGGCCTAGGAGTACTGCATGGCCCATTTAGTCCCTTAAAACGGGCAGTAGGTCGATCAGAGTAGGTCGACCAGATACGCATCCAGCTGGTCGAGCCGATCTCACAGTTAAAATAGGTCGGATCGATCTTCAGTCTGCTCGAATATTCCTTGCTGGTTAGTCGTGCAAAATAGCCCTCATCAAGCGTGTTTCAGAAAATGCGTTTTTAGTACAACACTTAAATATAAGCTGACATAAATAAAAACAGATGAGTAAAATAATACTTATCTGATAGACGACTTGTCTGATACAATATATCACTAGTGAAAGCCAATATCTAGTGATCTTCCTTTGCTGTTTGTCAATCCAGCAAGATAAACAGTCTTCAAATCTTCAAGAATTAAGAACAAATCTTCTGATTAAAACAACTTCAACTAACTGTCATTGAAGATTTCATCTTTAAGACAGGAGTACCGCTAGTCTTACACGTTCCCCCTGAATTCAAGAATTCATCAGTCAACTAGTCTGTTGAGAGTCAGTCTTCTTGAAGTGTAACACTTGTTGATATCAGATTAGTAAGCTGTTGAACCCAGTCTTCTGATATGTTCCCCATCAGCTTATGAATCCAAATTTAACAAGCCAAGTTCCACTCTTAGAGTAGAAAATCTTGCATCACTTAATGGTTTGGTGAAAATGTCAGCAATCTGGTTGTCTGTATGAACATATTCAATAATAACATTTCCCTTTTCAACATGGTCTCTGATGAAATGATGTTTGATCTCAATATGCTTAGTCCTGGAATGACTAGTAGTATTCTGAGTAAGTGAGATTGCACTTGTATTGTCACAGTAGATAGGGATTCCACTGATCTTGAGATTATAGACTTCTAGTTGATGCTTCAACCAAAGTATTTGTGCACAACATGCTCCAGCAGCAATGTATTCAGCTTCAACATAGATATGGATACTGAAGTCTGTTTCTTACTCATCCATGAGATCAGACGACTGCCTAAAAATTGACAAGTACCTGTAGTACTCTTCCTATCAATTTTGCAGCCAGGAAGGTCAGAATCTGAATATCCAATAAGTTCAAATCCTGATTCCCTTGGGTACCACAATCCCAAATCTTGTGTGCCTTTGAGATACTTTAGTATCCTTTTAGCAGCTAAGAGGTGAGATTCTTTAGGATCTGATTGAAATCTCGCACAAACCCCAACAGAATACATAATATCAGGTTCTGCTAGCTGTTAAGTATAACAGTGACCCAATTATGCCTCTGTATTTGGTGATGTCAACTGATTTGCCACCTTCATCTTTGTCCAGACGAAGTCCAGTAGACATAGGAACATTAACAGATGAACTAGTTTCCATACCAAATTTCTTGAACAGATCTTTTGTGTACTTTGCTTGATTAATAAAAATACCATCAGGTAGTTGTTTAACTTGTAATCCAAGAAAGTAATTTAGTTCTCCCATCATGCTCATTTCAAACTTGTTCTGCATCAGCTTAGAGAACCTTTCACACATCTGTTTGTTAGTTGAACCAAAAATAATATCGTCCACATATATTTGTACCAACAATATATGATTATCCCATTCAATAGTGAACAAAGTCTTATCTACTTTACCTTTACGAAATCCTGTAACTAAAAGAAAATCAGATAAAGTATCATACCATGCTCTTGGAGCCTGTTTCAGTCCATAGAGAGCTTTCTTCAGACGATATACCTTGTCTCCTTGTTGATAAACTTCAAAACCAGGAGGTTGTTCAACATAAACTTCCTCTTGCAATTCTCCATTGAGAAAAGCAGACTTCACATCCATCTGATAGACAGTGAAGTTCTTGTAAGCAGCATAGGCTAAGAATAATCTGATTGCTTCAAGCCTAGCAACTGGTGCGAATGTCTCATCAAAATCAATGCCTTCTTCTTGGCAGTAACCTTTGGCAACTGGTCTTGCTTTGTTTCTGGTAACAATACCATCTTCATTCATTTTATTCCTGAATACCCACTTAGTGCCAATTACTCTTTGATGAGTAGGTCTGGGAACTAAGTACCAGACTTCATTCCTTTCGAATTTATTCAACTCTTCTTGCATTGCTTCAATCCAGTGAGAATCACTAAGAGCTTCATCAATCAACTTAGGCTCAATTTGTGAAAGAAAACTTACAAACATAGTTTCATTTGCAGTTGACCTTCTAGTTCTCACTCTATCCAAGGGATCACCAATCACTAAGTCAGGTGGGTGATCTTTGAGGCATCTGAGATCAAGTTGCAAATCTGGATGTTGTCCTCTTGATTGATCTTGCAACACTACTGTTGGAGTCTCAGTAGTAGTCTGTTGAACAGTTGTAGTCTGTTGAACAGCCTCTGGTCTGTTAGCTGTTTGCAACTTCTCTGTTAGACAATCAGCAGACTGATTTTGAACAGCACTTGAGTTAACAGCTTGAGTTAAATCAGGTAGTATGATGGGTACATATTCTTCCTTTCTTTCCACACTCAATTTCTGAAAGTCAGCAGATACCTCTGGGTTTGCACTTTGATTCTTTTCAGATGATTGGCTGGGTTAATCAAATACTACATGAATAGATTCTTCTACAAGTAAAGTTCTTTTGTTAAACACTCTATAAGCTTTACTAACAGTAGAGTAACCTACAAAAACAGCTTCATCAGCCTTTTCTGCAAATGCAGTAAGGTGATTTTTCCCATTATTCAAAACATAACATTTACAACCAAAAATCCTAAGATAATGTATATTAGGCTTTCTGTTGTTCCATAGCTCATAAGGTGTCTTGTTTTGACTTTTGTTGATCATACATCTGTTCTGTGTATAACATGCTGTATTTGAGGCTTCTGCCCAGAATCTTTGGGGCAGCTTTGCTTCAGCTATCATTGTCCAGTGCTTTAGTCATGATGAAGATTCCAACTTTGTCAAGATTTTTCAGCTTGATTTCTTCAGCTGTCATCTCGTCTTCATCTTTGTCAACGACCGTATCTTGGCCATCAACCTTGATTGTTTTGGTAACTCTTATCGGACCTTTTGTTATGCACCTGTACATATTATCATTGTAAGCAGCAAGGAAAATTTCCATGCGTATTTTCCAGTCCTCAAAGCTCATACTGCCTATGTGGGGAACAAGGCTGATACAATCCATTTTCAAAAAGTTTTAGTTTTTCAAAAAGATGCTCTTTTGAAAACTTTCGAAAACCTTTGAAAAACACTCTAGGATCAAGCTCGTTGATCAGGCAAATGATTCAGATGAACCACCTGCTCTGATACCACTTGTTGGTCCCAAGTGGTCAGATGAGGTCTAGAGGGGGGGGGGGGGGGGGGGGTGAATAGACCTCTTCAAAATTTCCCTTCTAAAATCTTCTAACTTTTCTGTCAGCAGACTAAGCTGATCAGTAAGCGTAAGTTGACTATGCTGATCTCGCACAAAGCTTTGAACAGCAGAGTTGACCACTCTTCTGATTTCACTCAGCTGATCTTATCAAAATCAGAGTTTTAAAATAACTAACTTGCAGCGGATTTGTCAAGTGTTTTTCAAAAGTAGTTTTCTTTAACTTTGAAATAGTTTTATCTCCAGTTTTAACAAACTTCTTTTTAAAACTTTTCCAACAGTTAACCTTTAAGTGTTTTAAATATGCTCTTTCAAATATGCAGAAAATTATGCAAGTAAAAACACAAAGGATTTTTATAGTGGTTATATGGATAGAAATCCTTTAGTTAACTCTTCCAAGTCACTTAGATCTTGGGTTATACTATAGTCACAAAGATTACAGTACACTCTGCTTGCGCCTATCAACAAATGAAACGGCCACAAGTGCGTAATAGGAAATCACAAAGAAACTCCTATTCTCTGAAGTAATATCACTCACTAAGATGGATATCTACTTCTCACAACACTATTCTAACAAAATCACTCAGATCTATAAGTATTTTCTGTTTCCTCTCTATTCTGCTTCGTCAACAAATGACTCGGCTGATGAGTGTTCTGTTCTTGAGTTTGAGACTTAGAAAAATTCTGCTTCAAATTTTTGCTCTCAAAAATGTGCTGTCTCTTCTTCTTCAACTCACGAACTGAACTATTTATACTTGAGATTTGAAAATCTGCCCGTTGAGAGATCGGCAGGTGTCCAAATCATCGAGTACTGGTCCTTCTGCAGAAACGGTTACCTGCGACTGAGCACTGTACACTCTGCTGTACTTTCTGTCAGATCGCATTTAATGCACTAATCTGATACGAGGTTTCTCTTCAATCATTTGTCATAAATACCCTTCCTCTTCAGCATTTATTACTCCAAGTGCATTTATTACCGTTGATCAGACTTCTTGATCCCTTCTACTCTGCTGATCCAAATTACTCGTCTGATGTATACTCGGCTGATCCCAAACTTGAACTAATCTTATTTGAGTCGGCTGATAGTCCACCAGTCTGATTCCTTTATTCAACAACAGATCAGTAGTCTTTTGGACCATATTTGACTCGTCTGAAATAAATCTTCCTTGGTCAAATATCTTCTAAGGTTTATACTAAGTTTCCATACTTAGTTGATTCTGATGTTTTGGAAATCATCAAAACCTCCCTACTTAGCCAATATATAAACGAGGAGTCTCGAGTTGTTTCTCCTCCTCCCGTAGAACAAATAATGAATGATGATTCTCGAGCCGCTTCTACTCTTCCAGATGATCGATCAGTAAATGAACTTCCCCCTTTTGGTCGAGATGCAACAAACCAATCTATAAGTCAAGAAGGTTGCGCACAGGTCGTGACTACTGCTCCCAAATCCAAGACTGATCAAATATTGCAATTAAGGGGTTCTGTGGAAGACATCTGTTGCGTTCCAAATACTAATACGCAAACTACGCAAGTATACGGTCGTTACAAGTAATATAAAACGGTAAGTACATACCGAGTATCGAATCCCCACGAATGGGTAAAAGGTGGGAATAAACGAATCAATCGACGGCTTATTTCAGTTATGAACGCTTGACACAAAATTATCAAACCCAATTATATGATAAGGGTGATTTTATTTAACTACGAGCGGTAAAGTAAATCTAACTACGAAAGCAAGTAAATTGGGGAGTTAATTATGCGGTAAGGAGGATTCATAAGCACTCAATTAAAGCGGACAAATTATGCAGTTGTTAGGTTAGCTATGCAAACAATTCTAGGTTTAGTTGTTGTTTGTGAGTTCTAAATTAGTTAAGTCTCCCTGTCGGTCTCACTTAACTCTACCAATCTACCCAAACTCTCCATCTCCAGATCAATCACAAACATCGTTGTCACTCGAGGCTCTAAGAGGGCTCAAAGGCGTACCGTTGTCACCCGGGACCTAAGACACCCAAATCCCCGAATAAAGAGAATCTAAGTTATTTGATGCATTCACGAACGAACTCATTATACAAACACGGACCACACTAGGTATATGCCTATCCTAGGTCGAAATCCACAAATCGTCACTCGCCTAACCTTCAAAGTCCTATGTCTAGGATGCATTCAAGGTAGAATTAAGTCTGATTACATGATTACGGCAAATCAAAGTACTTAAACAATAATCTACTACAATCATTGGCCAAAAGTGCGATAGAACAATAAACCCAACAATTCAACCATAGCCCAACATCAAAACATAACTAATCAAACGATAACAATGACTCGACAATTAATATATTATGCTCGTGTTGCTACTCAAGGATTCAAGAACGTTCGTATGTATCTTCCGAGTTGCATACAAACCTATCGAGTTAAACTAATCCAATTTATGTCTAAATGGATTAAAATCTAATCGATGCATTAAACTCAAACCTTAAACGAATATGAAACGACATAGGTATATGTCTATCCTAAAATCGAATCACAATCCAAATTCATAATCAAATCCTCAAAATCACTATGTCTAGCAATCAAGAATCAATAAATCTCATCTCAAAGGTTGTCAAACCATAAGATGAACGATAAGCACGGAATCGGATTAACGAACACATATAAGCACCATACTAATCATCAAGACATCATTTAATCAAACAATAACATAAATATAAATAAATCCAAAGTATTCAAATCCACAACCTTTGTTCCAAATAGAAAATAACAACATTCACATCCTAATCATAGACAACTAGGAAATAGAAAGATATCACCTAATTGGAACAAAGTCGAGAGATGGATTCTCCTCCCTTTAATCACCACCTAATCACTCCCCAAGGGTGGTGATTAACTCACCCCCTTGGTGGAGTCTTCAATACAAGAAAAATAAGAAAAACTAAAGAGAGAGTTTATGGAGGCTTGAGAGGAAAAAGGGAGGCAAGGTATGAGGGAATGTGAATTGTGAGCTTCTCTTGACCCTCTTAACCTAGAAAACAAGACCAAAAAGTCCCCAAAAGGTCATGAAATACAAGTGGGGGAAAAGGGAATATGTACAAAAAGCCCCTCCAATCCGCGCAGAAAACAGAGCAGGTCTCGCGGCCACGAGACCTAAGCTCGCCGCCGCGAGCCTTCAGTTGGGCAGGACCTCGCGGCCGCGAGATCAAAGCTCGCGGCCGCGAGGTTGAGGCAGAGAGTTTGCACAACTCTCTGCCACCAACTCGCGGCCGCGGGAAATAACCTCGCGGCGGCGAGGTGAGGCAGATGCCTAAATTCTCTATTCTTGCTCTTTCTTTTGCGTTAGGCCTCGCCTCGGTTGAAAGCGACTTGCACTCCACGCAGTAAACACTCCCGAAATTGCTTCAAGGTGTCGAATCCTGCAAACCACCTATAAACTCAATTAAAACACGAACAAAACACGAAAAACGAACAAAGGTCGAACAAAGGGACCAAAAGCACAAAAGACATGAAAACAAGCAAAGACAAACAGAAACTCGGATCAAAACAAGATATTTCGGGCTTAAAGAGATAGATAATAACGACGTTTTCACGGCGTTATCAACATCCCTGAATCTTTCTTCGCCCCTCCGCATTCTCAAGTCGTTGTTTCGACTTCTCAACATACTCAAGTCGTCTCTCCTGCCCATATTTCTCAAGGTGTGTTGAAAACTGGGTCTGGTCCCAGTCGTTCTGGTTTTAAAAGTATCTCTGACGACCCGTCACTTTTAGATGAACGTCCATTCAAGGAGCAGGTCGAAGAGATAACCGAGTTCGATATGAGCCGATCAGGTGGGGTTTCGATTGATGCCTGTATTCCAACCTCCCTTGAGCCTGATGGGGTTTCTTGGAATTTGGGAATGGGTACAATTTTGCCCAAGGAGCTTGAGAAATTGAAGAACCACTCTTCCTTGCAGCTTGTCCAGTCCATTTTCAAACGTTTGGAAATGGTAAGTGTATTTTGTTGTTGTTAAAAGAGATCTAGGCGTTTTAAGTTTCTCACTCATATTTCTCAAAACAGGCTAAGCATGAAGCTCTTCAGCTCGGGATACAAAATGATGATTCCTACTTTGAACGAGAAGCATCTCTCGAACGTCTAAATACAATTACTGCTGCTCATCAATTGCTGTCGATTGAGGTCGAGCATCTTACTAAAGAGAAAGAAGAACTTGCTCGAGTAAATAGCAGTTTGGAATCTGAAAGAGAGCAGCTTGCAATGGAGAAAGAAGATCTTCTTCAATTGAAAAATCTAGAGTTTGATAGAGGTTTTTCTCTTGGATATAAGCAGCGAGCCCAAGAAATGATGACCTATCTTGGTTATCCTACCATTCCCGATCATGATCATGAGCAGTAGACAAGGATCTTATATTTTTTTTTTTTTTTTTTTTTACTTTTTTTTTTTTTTTTTTTTTTTTTTTTTTTTTTTTTTAAAAAAAAATGGAATGTAAATATACATTTTGCCTGATGAATAGAAGATCATGTTTTGTTGTTCGATTTCTGCGTTTTTTCGATTTGCCTGCCAATAAATAATTTCCTTCAATATTTTCGGAAGACGAGGCGTCAACTGGGTAGGTGTGCCGTAACTGTAGGGACGGTTCGTATGTTTTGTCCGTTGAAGGATTAATTCCCTGTAGTATAAATAACTTATTGGAGAAGATGCCTCCTATAAACTTTTCAATTTGGCTTTTATGGCATGTAGACCATGGTGGAGATATTAAACCAAAAAGTTTTTTGGAGAAGCAAGAGCTGGTTAGTTCATTAAAAATGGTGGTGAACCCTGGGGAAGGTAAGGTTTTGCGTCCATGCATGCTCGAAAACTTCCAAGGCATGGAGAATGAACCTGTCTCAATTGTATGACAGCAAGGTTCTCTAGTATCTGAACCATTCCTTTCTCAGTGTGCTTTAGCTTGATACCGTGATCGACCCTAGATGTAGCTGCTTCCTGATTGCCATGTGGCCCGTTTGGAGGTCGTTAATTCACCAGCATCAGCAAATATACGCACTTCTGCATGTTCCTCGTTTATATGCAGTGGTAGTAGTCTGAGAATAAAGAGTGGGTCGAATTGAAGGAGCAGATCAATCCGAGGAGTAGCAAATTAGGACTAGTATTTGGAATAATTATAATTAGACTCTTAAGATAAATGTAGATTTTTCTGATGATATGGCTGTATCCGTGAAATGTAACGATCCTCCTAAAGATCTGAATAAAATCAATTATTCTTGTACTTTCAGTTCGATAACAATGATTGATCATATTTCCACTGCTGAGAACCATCCTAATAATGCTTTAAATCTGGACCGTTGATAGGGCCTTAATGTAACACCATTGGATCCTTTATCCCCTGCCTATAAAAAGGTCACTCCTTTCCTCTCCATTCCTCAGAAGATGAAGTCGTTCAAGATGAATATGTATTGTTATAAGTATCATCGACCACCAAATTTGTCGATTTATCTACCTAGGAGGTCATGACTTGGTATGGGAGGAATTGGAAAAATGAGATCTCCATCTTAAACGGTGACGGTCAGGCAAATCTCACAACTGTGGATTGGTTGACCATATACCATGCCGTATGATAGAGGTCGAGAGTGGAGGAAAGCAGGATTCTATGCTTTATCGAAATCAACTTGTTTCTAACAGGTTGGTGATGTCATGCATGAGACCCTTCTGATCCCTACTTTAATTGGCGAAGAAAAAGCATCAACTTCTTCGAGGTGGTCGAATCATGATAGCATGCGGCTTTGCTCGCCCGACGACACCTTTCGATCTATAGAAGAAGCCTGAACTTTAGGTTCTCGTCACTGTTCTCAAAGTAGAAAGAAAGATGATCGTTCCGAGGAAGCTCTGAAGCGTTTTGAAACCAAATTCTTTCCTTTGATATTTTGTAGTTGTAATTGCTTAGTGCGTTGATCGATGATTTCTGTTCAGATAGGACTCTTGGATATGAAATATTGCTTTTGCTATATAATATTCCTCGTAGCGTATCTATCGATCTAATATACGATTTTTATTTTGACCGACTCAACAACACATTTATTCCGTATTTAATGCTTGTAGTTATGACGTTGTAACGTAAATCCCGATGATATGTCATCGCCGTTGATGCTATATGAATTCCACCGTTGGATTTCTATCCCTTTATCTATAAAAGGGGTCTTCTAAACAATTCTAAACAATGTATTTCCTCTTTGTTCAAGATGGCGGTCGTCCGCCTAATTCACGAATCCAACCAATTATTCATTACCTCGACTTGGTATGGGCGGAATCGGAAAATGGAGGCTTCTCAAGAACCATGAAGTCTCCGACCCCTAATAAGGGGATTAGATTGGAATACCGACCATAAATCGATCGACCTATGTAAATAGGTAAAGGTCGGTGTTGTGGGGTTCCGATCTATTAGTTACGTGGTAGGTGGAAAGCTGGTAAGTTCATTAAAATTTTAATGTGCGACCAGAACTGCTGACCACCATCGTAACATTATGATCTCACAAAGCTCTCTCTGATTCCAAAGCTTTGTGGCCGTCATCACGAAACCTAAAGGCGGTCGTCTTCGTCGAGCTTTGGGGTAGTTGGTATCAAGAACGGATATAGCATGTAATAGGACCTGGTGTGGTTAGATCAGGGAGATCTGTTTTGTCTTTCCAAGATATTTTATGTAATTGTAACAGTTTTAGGGACATAAATAAAATACTTCTTTTTATTTATTAAATTCCCTTTTTATATATTATGTCGATCAATAATTTCATATCGACCCAATCGATATTACTCAAAATTTTGTCGTACTTAGGTTTTTTACCAAGTTTGGTTTTAACCTTTGTTGATCGTTTTAGTAGATCGATGAGTTTATACCGACCCAATTGGTGTTTACTCAAAGATTTATTATACTTAGGTTTTATACCAACTGTGGTTTTAACCTTTGTAGATCGTTTCAGTAGAACGATGAGTTTATACCGACCCAATCGGTGTTTACTCAAAGATTTATTAGGTTGTATACCAACTATGGTTTTAACCTTTGTAGATCGTTTCAGTAGAACGATGAGTTTATACCGACCCAATCGGTGTTTACTCAAAGATTTATTAGGTTGTATACCAATTATTGGTTTTAACCTTTGTAGATCGTTTCAGTAGAACGATGAGTTTATACCGACCCAATCGGTGTTTACTCAAAGATTTATTAGGTTGTATACCAATTATTGGTTTTAACCTTTGTAGATCGTTTTTTGACAAAAGTCTTTTGAACATGTCACATGTGGAAATAATCAAAAGCTTTTTATTAGAATTGTAGGTAATTTTAATGCATGAAAGGGAAATAACAAAATATTCTATAAAATGGAAAAACTAATTCCTTGCAAATCCTGTCTAAATTCTAAATCTTTTTATCTCGAAGTTATCGACCATAATATCTTCTGAGATTTACTGCATTCCACGTTCGAGGAAGTGGAGTCCCATCCATATGTGCTATCTTATACGATCCCTTTTTTCCGACCGCAATCACCACGTAGGGACCTTCCCAATTTTGTTGTAACTTTCCCACGTGTTTGGAAACTTCAACTTTTTTAAGTACCAAATCACCTTCTTTGAATGATCGTATCCTCACCTTTTGATTGTAGGCTTTTTCCATGCTGGACTTAGCCGCTTCTAAACGCAGACTGGCTTTTTCCCTTAAGGTCTCGCTCAAATCGATATCATCTTTTCTCAGTTGATCGTTTGATTCCTCCTCGTAGAGCTCAATTTTAGGGCTGGGAACTAGTGCCTCTACTGGGATGACTGCCTCCGACCCATAGACTAGGCTAAACGGTGTTTCACCCGTTGAGGCTTTTACTGTAGTTCTGTTGGCCCAAATGACGCCTGGCAGTTCGTCCAACCATTTCCCTTTGGCGTCGTCCAGTCTCTTCTCGAGTGATTTGACAATCTCTCGATTTGCCACTTCAGTTTGTCCATTAGCTCTAGGATGTCCGACAGACGTGAAGTTTTGCTGTATTCCAAGCTTCGAGCACCATTCTTGAACTTGTTTTCCAGCAAATTGGGTTCCATTGTCAGAAATCAGAATTCTTGGGATTCCGAAACGACAAACTATATTTTTCCAGAGAAAATTTATAACTTGGAACTGTGTTATCCGCGCTAAGGCTATGCATTCGATCCACTTGCTGAAATATTCGACAGCGACCAAAACATAACTCTTCTTCGATCTGGCCATTGGGAACGGTCCCACAATATCGATTCCCCATTGATCAAAAGGCCAACAGATCGGAATTGGGTGTATCGTCTCAGCTGGTTGGTGTATTATATTTGAATGTACCTGACAGTAATGACAGTGTTTAACGTAGTCTTGGGCGTCGGCGTACATCGTTGGCCAATAGTAACCTGTTCTCAAGCATTTGAGTGTAAGTGCTCGAGCGCCACTGTGATTCCCAGCTTCTCCCTCGTGTATGCTTCGAAGGATGCTTTCGGAATTGTGTTCGGGAATACATTTTAGCAGAATTCCTGAAACGGATCTTCTGTAAAGTTTTCCTTCTAACATTGCATATCTTGGTGCTCGATAACTTATCCTTCTGGCTTCATTTTTACAGCTAGGGAGTGAACCGTCTTTTAAATAGGCAATTAATGGAGTCATCCAACTGTCTGCTGCCAGGTCAATTTCCATTACTTCAGCAACAGGGAAAGTGTCGAGGTCGATCGCGGGTGTCTTGGAGATCAGCCAGGTGATTACCCTTTTAGATTTACCATCCCTTGTTCCTGTAAATCTAGATAGTTGATCAGCCCATCGATTTTCTTCTCGTGGGATATTTTGGATATCAAATTTATCAAATTTCCCAGTTAATTCTTTTACTTTCTCCAAATATTTTATCATGTTGAACTCTTTTGCTTCGTACATTCCACTAATTTGTCTCTGAATTAGTTCAGAATCTGTCAAGACATTCAAAACTTTCATATTGGCTTGTATAGCCATTTCCAATCCAGCGATCAGAGCTTCATATTCTGCTTCGTTATTGGTTACCACGAAGTCTAAAGTGATGGCATAATTCATATCCTCGCCGTTAGGCCCTTGGAAATTAATTCCTGCACATCCCCCATCTCTGCTTGATGCGCCATCGACATGCATAAGCCATGGTAGTTCATTGACGATCATAATACTGTTATCGCTTGTCGATGTTGCTGCGGAGCTTGTCTCCGACAGACTTGGAGTTTCAAGGAGGAAATCAGCAAGTATCTGAGCTTTGATTGCAGTTCGTGGTCGATATTCGATCTCGTATTGTCCCAATTCTACAGCCCATTTGATTAACCTTCCCGAGGCTTCTGGCTTCGATAAAACTTGCCTCAAAGGTTGATTGGTAAGCACGATGATCTTGTATGTTTGAAAGTATGGCCGTAACCTACGCGCTGACGTTACCAAAGCCAGAGCGAATTTTTCAATTGTTAAATAATTCTTTTCCGCTCCTTGCAATAATTTACTCAAATAATATACAGGCTTGTGTTCCGAGCCCTCAATTTTCACCATAACCGAGCTCACTGCTGCCTCGGAAATAGCGATGTATATGTATAGAGGCTGTCCCTCCGTAGGTTTGGCGAGCAGGGGAGGTGAGGTCAAATATTCTTTCAGCTGCTCGAATGCATGATCACAAGCCTCGGTCCATTCAAAGGTCTTAGCTTTTCTCAAAGTTTGAAAAAATGGTAGACTTTTATCTGCGGACCTGGATATGAATCTATTAAGGGCAACAATCTTTCCGACCAGACTTTGCACCTGAGTGATATTTCTAGGAGGTTTCATTTCAGTAATAGCACGTATCTTCTCTGGATTTGCTTCGATGCCTCTCTCATGGACCAGGTATCCCAAGAATTTTCCAGACCTTACCCCAAATGTACATTTTAAGGGGTTGAGTTTCATTCCATATTTCCTCAAGATTTTGAAGCAACGATCAAGGTGTTTAATGTGATCTTCTTCACTCATGCTTTTTACCAGCATGTCATCGACATATACTTCCATTATTTCTCCGATCAACTCTTTAAACATCAGGTTGACCAACCGTTGATAGGTTGCTCCAGCGTTTCTTAATCCGAATGGCATCACTATGAAACAATAGACGCCTTGTTCGGTAATGAATGCAGTCTTTTCTTGATCTCTTTCATCCATGAAAATCTGATAGAAACCTTGGAATGCATCCATCATACTAAAGATTGCAAAGCCTGCTGTTGAGTCGACCAATAGGTCGATCCTTGGGAGAGGATAAGGATCTCTTGGACACAATTTATTCAAGTCTGTAAAATCGTTGCACATTCGCCACTTATTATCCTTCTTGTCACCCTTTGAGACAAGTACGACATTACATAGCCATTCAGTAAAGTGTATTTCTCTAATCTGCTTAGATAATAACAACCTTTCGACCTCCGCTTTTATTATTTTGTCCTTGACAGGACCATGATTCCTTTTCTTTTGTCTGACCGGTTTTGCGCTCGGATCTATCTTCAAAGAGTGGGTTATTATTCTTGGGTCGATCCCCACTATGTCCTCCGAGCTCCAGGCGAAAACATCTACATTTTCCCTTAAAAAATTGACCAACATAATTTCTCCCGGTGAAGACAGTTCAGTTCCGATCCTGGTGATTTTTGTTGGATCATTCTCGATCAACTTGACCTCTTTATGCTCTGGCGCACGTAGGGTCAAATCTATGGGCTCTTTTCCTTTTTTATTGATCCGATCCGTGCTAGGCAACTCAGGATCATGAGATCTCTCAGTCGAGGATCCTACTATTTTTCTTTTCGACGGTGTTAGAGGATCGACGTTCCTTTTTAAAGACAGTGCCGTGTTGTAACAATCCCAGGCCATGCAGTGGTCGTTGACGATTTCGCCGACACCAGAGACTGTAGGAAATTTTATCTTCTGGTGATAGGTTGATACAACTGCTCGAAATTGGTTTAATGCCGGTCTTCCCAAAATGGCATTATAAGCGAAAGGTGCTTCTACCACTAAGAATTTTATCATTTTGACCACTCGATGAGGTTTGTTCCCAAGAGTTACACTCAAATTGATAGTTCCGGCTGGAACTATTTCTGATCCTCCAAATCCTACCAGTGGCGTAGCTACTTTTTGGAGAGTTATTTTTCCCAAGTTCATCTGGTTCAGCACTTCGATGGCTATTATGTTAGCCGAGCTTCCATTGTCGATCAGAATTCTCTTGACATTGAAATCGGCAATTTTCAGTGAGACCACCATGAGAAAATCGGGGTGGTCTTCGTTATTATCCCAATTCAGGTTTCTGGGGACTTCGCTCTCATCGAACTTAATTATGTGTTGGTCGGAGTTTTTCCTCTCGAGCGCCCATACCTCTTTAGGGGTCATAATCCCCTTTTCTAGAGATCGTGCGACCTTTCGTCTGGCATTCCGACTATCTCCCCCCGCTGGTCCACCAGAGATCACATGTATTGTACCATTGACCTGGTCATCATCGATTTCATTTCTTCGGGGAGCATGATTACTGGGAGATCTATCACGAGGACTTCTATTTTCCTCTCTCCTTCTAGGACTTCTTGTCCTTTGTCTTCTTCGATCTGCTCTATCTATGAATTCATTCAATCTACCCTGTTGAATCAATTTTTCGATTTCTTGTTTCAGGTGATAACAGTCCTCGGTCCTATGACCATGAGCTCGATGGTACCTACAATATAAATCATAGTTCTTTGCTCCAGGTTTGGCTTGTGTGATTCTTTTTGCTGGGGGGATTAAATTATTTCTTTCCAGTATCACCAGGATGTCTTCTCTTGGGGCATTTAGTTTTGTGAATTCCACATAACTGATTCGATCTCTTATATTCCTTTCTGGAGATCGAGGCCTGAGGTAGACATTGGGTCTTTTCTCAGGGTTATCCCCGTTATGTTCTAATCTATGAAATACGTTTCCTCTTCGCGAAAACCGATCGTAATCCATGGCTTTCTGGATTGGGGGTTTTTCAGGTTTTTTGGGTCCCGAAACGGACGCTTTCTTATTTTTATCTTTGTAAGAGTTCATCTCTTCCCGGGTCATATATTTGGAGGCTAAAGTCATGATTTCAGTAAAGGTTCTAGGCTGTTTCCGACTTAATGCGTTACCAAACTGCCTATTCTTGGTTAGATCGAACAGTATAGATATAATATAATCAATATTTGGGGAATCGATCTTTAGTAGTTCTACATTGAACCTCGCTAACCAAGCTCTTAAAGATTCTCCATCTTGTTGGACTATAGTTCCTAAATAACTCATGGGAAGCTTTTGTCTTTTCTGACTAGCAAATTGTTGTTCCAGCTTGTTGCATAGTTCTCTAAAACTGAAGATTGAGTTGGGCGGTTGTTTTCCGAACCAATCCAGTGCCAACCCCTCGAACGTTGTGATCATCAGCTTGGCCGTATACTCTGCTGAATGAGCATACAAGCTCATTATATTTGTAAAACTAAAGATATAGTCGGTCGGATCACTAGTTCCGTCATATCTGGGGAGCCGAGCAGGTAAAGATCCAGAAGCATGTGCTTTCCTAATTTCTAAGCAGAAAGGGGAACAAGCAGCTATACTATCCTGTATTTCTCGGGAGCGAGGCCAAGGTTGTTGCAAAGTCAAAAGTCTTTGTTCCACTCGTTCCTCGACCATCCTCTCTAACTCCCTTTCAGAAACTCTTCTATTTTTTTGTCGATTGATAACTGGGGGTTCGTCCATATCATCGATCGGTATAACAGTGCGTTCCTTGGATAGGCGAGGTTCAGGTCGAGCATTAGCTCTTGCCTGATTAGTTTTTCGACCAAGGTTCCTTCCTGCTACGTTTGGCGGGGAGATTTGAGATCGTTGATCCGCGTCCGGACTTTCTGCTTGGGTTGACTGGTGGTCATTATTTTCCCGAGGTTCCCTGACATTGTTAACCGCTCTTGAAGGACCAACAGCTGCCCTTACTGGTTCCGCAACTGCCGGAGTCTGTAGAATTTGAGGAAAAAACAAACTTAAAAGTTGAGCAATTTGTAGTATTTTTTCCTGGTCAGCGGAAAGCGGGAGAGCCGGGACGGATCGAATGGGTGAGTTTGGGGCCTGACTCACGCTAGGAGTTCGTTGTCCTCCCTGGTTTTGATTGTTGTTAGCGTTTGCTGCAACATGTTCCTCCACAGGGTCTAAATTTTGGTGATTTGCGGGAGGCTGCGTATTATTAGCGCTGACCCTTTGGGAATTTTCAGGCAGGCTATCCGCAGCACGAGAAGGTCTAGAATTTGTGCTTCTTCCTGCGTTACGCGCGCTCTTCCTTGGATTGGCCATATTCGATCGAGTAATTAACCTTGCCCCACGGTGGGCGCCAACTGATTTAACCTGATTTCGTCTTAGGTTAAAACTCAGTAAATTATTTAAGATCACGATTTTATGTTATAGGGGTTTGGTTAAAGTACTCAGGATGGTGCAATTCAAGAACGAGCAACGTAATATAACAGCGTAAAATAACAATAATATGAACGGCGAACAACTGTAGTATATTTCGTAGGTTAAATTCTGGATCCTCAATACAATGTAAGATTTGCTATTTATAATACTCCCTCAGTCCTAACTGAACTAGGAGTCCTATTTAGTCTTGGAATCCTATATGGCCTAGGAGTACTGCATGGCCCATTTAGTCCCTTAAAACGGGCAGTAGGTCGATCAGAGTAGGTCGACCAGATACGCATCCAGCTGGTCGAGCCGATCTCACAGTTAAAATAGGTCGGATCGATCTTCAGTCTGCTCGAATATTCCTTGCTGGTTAGTCGTGCAAAATAGCCCTCATCAAGCGTGTTTCAGAAAATGCGTTTTTAGTACAACACTTAAATATAAGCTGACATAAATAAAAACAGATGAGTAAAATAATACTTATCTGATAGACGACTTGTCTGATACAATATATCACTAGTGAAAGCCAATATCTAGTGATCTTCCTTTGCTGTTTGTCAATCCAGCAAGATAAACAGTCTTCAAATCTTCAAGAATTAAGAACAAATCTTCTGATTAAAACAACTTCAACTAACTGTCATTGAAGATTTCATCTTTAAGACAGGAGTACCGCTAGTCTTACACGTTCCCCCTGAATTCAAGAATTCATCAGTCAACTAGTCTGTTGAGAGTCAGTCTTCTTGAAGTGTAACACTTGTTGATATCAGATTAGTAAGCTGTTGAACCCAGTCTTCTGATATGTTCCCCCTCAGCTTATGAATCCAAATTTAACAAGCCAAGTTCCACTCTTAGAGTAGAAAATCTTGCATCACTTAATGGTTTGGTGAAAATGTCAGCAATCTGGTTGTCTGTATGAACATATTCAATAATAACATTTCCCTTTTCAACATGGTCTCTGATGAAATGATGTTTGATCTCAATATGCTTAGTCCTGGAATGACTAGTAGTATTCTGAGTAAGTGAGATTGCACTTGTATTGTCACAGTAGATAGGGATTCCACTGATCTTGAGATTATAGACTTCTAGTTGATGCTTCAACCAAAGTATTTGTGCACAACATGCTCCAGCAGCAATGTATTCAGCTTCAGCATAGATATGGATACTGAAGTCTGTTTCTTACTCATCCATGAGATCAGACGACTGCCTAAAAATTGACAAGTACCTGTAGTACTCTTCCTATCAATTTTGCAGCCAGGAAGGTCAGAATCTGAATATCCAATAAGTTCAAATCCTGATTCCCTTGGGTACCACAATCCCAAATCTTGTGTGCCTTTGAGATACTTTAGTATCCTTTTAGCAGCTAAGAGGTGAGATTCTTTAGGATCTGATTGAAATCTCGCACAAACCCCAACAGAATACATAATATCAGGTCTGTTAGCTGTTAAGTATAACAGTGACCCAATTATGCCTCTGTATTTGGTGATGTCAACTGATTTGCCACCTTCATCTTTGTCCAGACGAAGTCCAGTAGACATAGAAACATTAACAGATGAACTAGTTTCCATACCAAATTTCTTGAACAGATCTTTTGTGTACTTTGCTTGATTAATAAAAATACCATCAGGTAGCTGTTTAACTTGTAATCCAAGAAAGTAATTTAGTTCTCCCATCATGCTCATTTCAAACTTGTTCTGCATCAGCTTAGAGAACCTTTCACACATCTGTTTGTTAGTTGAACCAAAAATAATATCGTCCACATATATTTGTACCAACAATATATGATTATCCCATTCAATAGTGAACAAAGTCTTATCTACTTTACCTTTACGAAATCCTGTAACTAAAAGAAAATCAGATAAAGTATTATACCATGCTCTTGGAGCCTGTTTCAGTCCATAGAGAGCTTTCTTCAGACGATATACCTTGTCTCCTTGTTGATAAACTTCAAAACCAGGAGGTTGTTCAACATAAACTTCCTCTTGCAATTCTCCATTGAGAAAAGCAGACTTCACATCCATCTGATAGACAGTGAAGTTCTTGTAAGCAGCATAGGCTAAGAATAATCTGATTGCTTCAAGCCTAGCAACTGGTGCGAATGTCTCATCAAAATCAATGTCTTCTTCTTGGCAGTAACCTTTGGCAACTGGTCTTGCTTTGTTTCTGGTAACAATACCATCTTCATTCATTTTATTCCTGAATACCCACTTAGTGCCAATTACTCTTTGATGAGTAGGTCTGGGAACTAAGTACCAGACTTCATTCCTTTCGAATTGATTCAACTCTTCTTGCATTGCTTCAATCCAGTGAGAATCACTAAGAGCTTCATCAATCAACTTAGGCTCAATTTGTGAAAGAAAACTTACAAACATTGTTTCATTTGCAGTTGACCTTCTAGTTCTCACTCTATCCAAGGGATCACCAATCACTAAGTCAGGTGGGTGATCTTTGAGGCATCTGAGATCAGGTTGCAAATCTGGATGTTGTCCTCTTGATTGATCTTGCAACACTACTGTTGGAGTCTCAGTAGTAGTCTGTTGAACAGTTGTAGTCTGTTGAACAGCCTCTGGTCTGTTAGCTGTTTGCAACTTCTCTGTTAGACAATCAGCAGACTGATTTTGAACAGCACTTGAGTTAACAGCTTGAGTTAAATCAGGTAGTACGATGGGTACATATTCTTCCTTTCTTTCCACACTCAATTTCTGAAAGTCAGCAGATACCTCTGGGTTTGCACTTTGATTCTTTTCAGATGATTGGCTTGGTTAATCAAATACTACATGAATAGATTCTTCTACAAGTAAAGTTCTTTTGTTAAACACTCTATAAGCTTTACTAACAGTAGAGTAACCTACAAAAACAGCTTCATCAGCCTTTTCTGCAAATGCAGTAAGGTGATTTTTCCCATTATTCAAAACATAACATTTACAACCAAAAATCCTAAGATAATGTATATTAGGCTTTCTGTTGTTCCATAGCTCATAAGGTGTCTTGTTTTGACTTTTGTTGATCATACATCTGTTCTGTGTATAACATGCTGTATTTGAGGCTTCTGCCCAGAATCTTTGGGGCAGCTTTGCTTCAGCTATCATTGTCCAGTGCTTTAGTCATGATGAAGATTCCAACTTTGTCAAGATTTTTCAGCTTGATTTCTTCAGCTGTCATCTCGTCTTCATCTTTGTCAACGACCGTATCTTGGCCATCAACCTTGATTGTTTTGGTAACTCTTATCGGACCTTTTGTTATGCACCTGTACATATTATCATTGTAAGCAGCAAGGAAAATTTCCATGCGTATTTTCCAGTCCTCAAAGCTCATACTGCCTATGTGGGGAACAAGGCTGATACAATCCATTTTCAAAAAGTTTTAGTTTTTCAAAAAGATGCTCTTTTGAAAACTTTCGAAAACCTTTGAAAAACACTCTAGGATCAAGCTCGTTGATCAGGCAAATGATTCAGATGAACCACCTGCTCTGATACCACTTGTTGGTCCCAAGTGGTCAGATGAGGTCTAGAGGGGGGGGGGGGGGGGTGAATAGACCTCTTCAAAATTTCCCTTCTAAAATCTTCTAACTTTTCTGTCAGCAGACTAAGCTGATCAGTAAGCGTAAGTTGACTATGCTGATCTCGCACAAAGCTTTGAACAGCAGAGTTGACCACTCTTCTGATTTCACTCAGCTGATCTTATCAAAATCAGAGTTTTAAAATAACTAACTTGCAGCGGATTTGTCAAGTGTTTTTCAAAAGTAGTTTTCTTTAACTTTGAAATAGTTTTATCCCCAGTTTTAACAAACTTCTTTTTAAAACTTTTCCAACAGTTAACCTTTAAGTGTTTTAAATATGCTCTTTCAAATATGCAGAAAATTATGCAAGTAAAAACACAAAGGATTTTTATAGTGGTTATATGGATAGAAATCCTTTAGTTAACTCTTCCAAGTCACTTAGATCTTGGGTTATACTATAGTCACAAAGATTACAGTACACTCTGCTTGCGCCTATCAACAAATGAAACGGCCACAAGTGCGTAATAGGAAATCACAAAGAAACTCCTATTCTCTGAAGTAATATCACTCACTAAGATGGATATCTACTTCTCACAACACTATTCTAACAAAATCACTCAGATCTATAAGTATTTTCTGTTTCCTCTCTATTCTGCTTCGTCAACAAATGACTCGGCTGATGAGTGTTCTGTTCTTGAGTTTGAGACTTAGAAGAATTCTGCTTCAAATTTTTGCTCTCAAAAATGTGCTGTCTCTTCTTCTTCAACTCACGAACTGAACTATTTATACTTGAGATTTGAAAATCTGCCCGTTGAGAGATCGGCAGGTGTCCAAATCATCGAGTACTGGTCCTTCTGCAGAAACGGCTACCTGCGACTGAGCACTGTACACTCTGCTGTACTTTCTGTCAGATCGCATTTAATGCACTAATCTGATACGAGGTTTCTCTTCAATCATTTGTCATAAATACCCTTCCTCTTCAGCATTTATTACTCCAAGTGCATTTATTACCGTTGATCAGACTTCTTGATCCCTTCTACTCTGCTGATCCAAATTACTCGTCTGATGTATACTCGGCTGATCCCAAACTTGAACTAATCTTATTTGAGTCGGCTGATAGTCCACCAGTCTGATTCCTTTATTCAACAACAGATCAGTAGTCTTTTGGACCATATTTGACTCGTCTGAAATAAATCTTCCTTGGTCAAATATCTTCTAAGGTTTATACTAAGTTTCCATACTTAGTTGATTCTGATGTTTTGGAAATCATCAAAACCTCCCTACTTAGCCAATATATAAACGAGGAGTCTCGAGTTGTTTCTCCTCCTCCCGTAGAACAAATAATGAATGATGATTCTCGAGCCGCTTCTACTCTTCCAGATGATCGATCAGTAAATGAACTTCCCCCTTTTGGTCGAGATGCAACAAACCAATCTATAAGTCAAGAAGGTTGCGCACAGGTCGTGACTACTGCTCCCAAATCCAAGACTGATCAAATATTGCAATTAAGGGGTTCTGTGGAAGACATCTGTTGCGTTCCAAATACTAATACGCAAACTACGCAAGTATACGGTCGTTACAAGTAATATAAAACGGTAAGTACATACCGAGTATCGAATCCCCACGAATGGGTAAAAGGTGGGAATAAACGAATCAATCGACGGCTTATTTCAGTTATGAACGCTTGACACAAAATTATCAAACCCAATTATATGATAAGGGTGATTTTATTTAACTACGAGCGGTAAAGTAAATCTAACTACGAAAGCAAGTAAATTGGGGAGTTAATTATGCGGTAAGGAGGATTCATAAGCACTCAATTAAAGCGGACAAATTATGCAGTTGTTAGGTTAGCTATGCAAACAATTCTAGGTTTAGTTGTTGTTTGTGAGTTCTAAATTAGTTAAGTCTCCCTGTCGGTCTCACTTAACTCTACCAATCTACCCAAACTCTCCATCTCCAGATCAATCACAAACATCGTTGTCACTCGAGGCTCTAAGAGGGCTCAAAGGCGTACCGTTGTCACCCGGGACCTAAGACACCCAAATCCCCGAATAAAGAGAATCTAAGTTATTTGATGCATTCACGAACGAACTCATTATACAAACACGGACCACACTAGGTATATGCCTATCCTAGGTCGAAATCCACAAATCGTCACTCGCCTAACCTTCAAAGTCCTATGTCTAGGATGCATTCAAGGTAGAATTAAGTCTGATTACATGATTACGACAAATCAAAGTACTTAAACAATAATCTACTACAATCATTGGCCAAAAGTGCGATAGAACAATAAACCCAACAATTCAACCATAGCCCAACATCAAAACATAACTAATCAAACGATAACAATGACTCGACAATTAATATATTATGCTCGTGTTGCTACTCAAGGATTCAAGAACGTTCGTATGTATCTTCCGAGTTGCATACAAACCTATCGAGTTAAACTAATCCAATTTATGTCTAAATGGATTAAAATCTAATCGATGCATTAAACTCAAACCTTAAACGAATATGAAACGACATAGGTATATGTCTATCCTAAAATCGAATCACAATCCAAATTCATAATCAAATCCTCAAAATCACTATGTCTAGCAATCAAGAATCAATAAATCTCATCTCAAAGGTTGTCAAACCATAAGATGAACGATAAGCACGGAATCGGATTAACGAACACATATAAGCACCATACTAATCATCAAGACATCATTTAATCAAACAATAACATAAATATAAATAAATCCAAAGTATTCAAATCCACAACCTTTGTTCCAAATAGAAAATAACAACATTCACATCCTAATCATAGACAACTAGGAAATAGAAAGATATCACCTAATTGGAACAAAGTCGAGAGATGGATTCTCCTCCCTTTAATCACCACCTAATCACTCCCCAAGGGTGGTGATTAACTCACCCCCTTGGTGGAGTCTTCAATACAAGAAAAATAAGAAAAACTAAAGAGAGAGTTTATGGAGGCTTGAGAGGAAAAAGGGAGGCAAGGTATGAGGGAATGTGAATTGTGAGCTTCTCTTGACCCTCTTAACCTAGAAAACAAGACCAAAAAGTCCCCAAAAGGTCATGAAATACAAGTGGGGGAAAAGGGAATATGTACAAAAAGCCCCTCCAATCCGCGCAGAAAACAGAGCAGGTCTCGCGGCCACGAGACCTAAGCTCGCCGCCGCGAGCCTTCAGTTGGGCAGGACCTCGCGGCCGCGAGATCAAAGCTCGCGGCCGCGAGGTTGAGGCAGAGAGTTTGCACAACTCTCTGCCACCAACTCGTGGCCGCGGGAAATAACCTCGCGGCGGCGAGGTGAGGCAGATGCCTAAATTCTCTATTCTTGCTCTTTCTTTTGCGTTAGGCCTCGCCTCGGTTGAAAGCGACTTGCACTCCACGCAGTAAACACTCCCGAAATTGCTTCAAGGTGTCGAATCCTGCAAACCACCTATAAACTCAATTAAAACACGAACAAAACATGAAAAACGAACAAAGGTCGAACAAAGGGACCAAAAGCACAAAAGACATGAAAACAAGCAAAGACAAACAGAAACTCGGATCAAAACAAGATATTTCGGGCTTAAAGAGATAGATAATAATGACGTTTTCACGGCGTTATCAACATCCCTGAATCTTTCTTCGCCCCTCCGCATTCTCAAGTCGTTGTTTCGACTTCTCAACATACTCAAGTCGTCTCTCCTGCCCATATTTCTCAAGGTGTGTTGAAAACTAGGTCTGGTCCCAGTCGTTCTGGTTTTAAAAGTATCTCTGACGACCCGTCACTTTTAGATGAACGTCCATTCAAGGAGCAGGTCGAAGAGATAACCGAGTTCGATATGAGCCGATCAGGTGGGGTTTCGATTGATGCCTGTATTCCAACCTCCCTTGAGCCTGATGGGGTTTCTTGGAATTTGGGAATGGGTACAATTTTGCCCAAGGAGCTTGAGAAATTGAAGAACCACTCTTCCTTGCAGCTTGTCCAGTCCATTTTCAAACGTTTGGAAATGGTAAGTGTATTTTGTTGTTGTTAAAAGAGATCTAGGCGTTTTAAGTTTCTCACTCATATTTCTCAAAACAGGCTAAGCATGAAGCTCTTCAGCTCGGGATACAAAATGATGATTCCTACTTTGAACGAGAAGCATCTCTCGAACGTCTAAATACAATTACTGCTGCTCATCAATTGCTGTCGATTGAGGTCGAGCATCTTACTAAAGAGAAAGAAGAACTTGCTCGAGTAAATAGCAGTTTGGAATCTGAAAGAGAGCAGCTTGCAATGGAGAAAGAAGATCTTCTTCAATTGAAAAATCTAGAGTTTGATAGAGGTTTTTCTCTTGGATATAAGCAGCGAGCCCAAGAAATGATGACCTATCTTGGTTATCCTACCATTCCCGATCATGATCATGAGCAGTAGACAAGGATCTTATATTTTTTTTTTTTTTTTTTTTTACTTTTTTTTATTTTTTATTTTTTTTTTTTTTAAAAAAAAAAAAAATGGAATGTAAATATACATTTTGCCTGATGAATAGAAGATCATGTTTTGTTGTTCGATTTCTGCGTTTTTTCGATTTGCCTGCCAATAAATAATTTCCTTCAATATTTTCGGAAGACGAGGCGTCAACTGGGTAGGTGTGCCGTAACTGTAGGGACGGTTCGTATGTTTTGTCCGTTGAAGGATTAATTCCCTGTAGTATAAATAACTTATTGGAGAAGATGCCTCCTATAAACTTTTCAATTTGGCTTTTATGGCATGTAGACCATGGTGGAGATATTAAACCAAAAAGTTTTTTGGAGAAGCAAGAGCTGGTTAGTTCATTAAAAATGGTGGTGAACCCTGGGGAAGGTAAGGTTTTGCGTCCATGCATGCTCGAAAACTTCCAAGGCATGGAGAATGAACCTGTCTCAATTGTATGACAGCAAGGTTCTCTAGTATCTGAACCATTCCTTTCTCAGTGTGCTTTAGCTTGATACCGTGATCGACCCTAGATGTAGCTGCTTCCTGATTGCCATGTGGCCCGTTTGGAGGTCGTTAATTCACCAGCATCAGCAAATATACGCACTTCTGCATGTTCCTCGTTTATATGCAGTGGTAGTAGTCTGAGAATAAAGAGTGGGTCGAATTGAAGGAGCAGATCAATCCGAGGAGTAGCAAATTAGGACTAGTATTTGGAATAATTATAATTAGACTCTTAAGATAAATGTAGATTTTTCTGATGATATGGCTGTATCCGTGAAATGTAACGATCCTCCTAAAGATCTGAATAAAATCAATTATTCTTGTACTTTCAGTTCGATAACAATGATTGATCATATTTCCACTGCTGAGAACCATCCTAATAATGCTTTAAATCTGGACCGTTGATAGGGCCTTAATGTAACACCATTGGATCCTTTATCCCCTGCCTATAAAAAGGTCACTCCTTTCCTCTCCATTCCTCAGAAGATGAAGTCGTTCAAGATGAATATGTATTGTTATAAGTATCATCGACCACCAAATTTGTCGATTTATCTACCTAGGAGGTCATGACTTGGTATGGGAGGAATTGGAAAAATGAGATCTCCATCTTAAACGGTGACGGTCAGGCAAATCTCACAACTGTGGATTGGTTGACCATATACCATGCCGTATGATAGAGGTCGAGAGTGGAGGAAAGCAGGATTCTATGCTTTATCGAAATCAACTTGTTTCTAACAGGTTGGTGATGTCATGCATGAGACCCTTCTGATCCCTACTTTAATTGGCGAAGAAAAAGCATCAACTTCTTCGAGGTGGTCGAATCATGATAGCATGCGGCTTTGCTCGCCCGACGACACCTTTCGATCTATAGAAGAAGCCTGAACTTTAGGTTCTCGTCACTGTTCTCAAAGTAGAAAGAAAGATGATCGTTCCGAGGAAGCTCTGAAGCGTTTTGAAACCAAATTCTTTCCTTTGATATTTTGTAGTTGTAATTGCTTAGTGCGTTGATCGATGATTTCTGTTCAGATAGGACTCTTGGATATGAAATATTGCTTTTGCTATATAATATTCCTCGTAGCGTATCTATCGATCTAATATACGATTTTTATTTTGACCGACTCAACAACACATTTATTCCGTATTTAATGCTTGTAGTTATGACGTTGTAACGTAAATCCCGATGATATGTCATCGCCGTTGATGCTATATGAATTCCACCGTTGGATTTCTATCCCTTTATCTATAAAAGGGGTCTTCTAAACAATTCTAAACAATGTATTTCCTCTTTGTTCAAGATGGCGGTCGTCCGCCTAATTCACGAATCCAACCAATTATTCATTACCTCGACTTGGTATGGGCGGAATCGGAAAATGGAGGCTTCTCAAGAACCATGAAGTCTCCGACCCCTAATAAGGGGATTAGATTGGAATACCGACCATAAATCGATCGACCTATGTAAATAGGTAAAGGTCGGTGTTGTGGGGTTCCGATCTATTAGTTACGTGGTAGGTGGAAAGCTGGTAAGTTCATTAAAATTTTAATGTGCGACCAGAACTGCTGACCACCATCGTAACATTATGATCTCACAAAGCTCTCTCTGATTCCAAAGCTTTGTGGCCGTCATCACGAAACCTAAAGGCGGTCGTCTTCGTCGAGCTTTGGGGTAGTTGGTATCAAGAACGGATATAGCATGTAATAGGACCTGGTGTCGTTAGATCAGGGAGATCTGTTTTGTCTTTCCAAGATATTTTATGTAATTGTAACAGTTTTAGGGACATAAATAAAATACTTCTTTTTATTTATTAAATTCCCTTTTTATATATTATGTCGATCAATAATTTCATATCGACCCAATCGATATTACTCAAAATTTTGTCGTACTTAGGTTTTTTACCAAGTTTGGTTTTAGCCTTTGTTGATCGTTTTAGTAGATCGATGAGTTTATACCGACCCAATTGGTGTTTACTCAAAGATTTATTATACTTAGGTTTTATACCAACTGTGGTTTTAACCTTTGTAGATCGTTTCAGTAGAACGATGAGTTTATACCGACCCAATCGGTGTTTACTCAAAGATTTATTAGGTTGTATACCAACTATGGTTTTAACCTTTGTAGATCGTTTCAGTAGAACGATGAGTTTATACCGACCCAATCGGTGTTTACTCAAAGATTTATTAGGTTGTATACCAATTATTGGTTTTAACCTTTGTAGATCGTTTCAGTAGAACGATGAGTTTATACCGACCCAATCGGTGTTTACTCAAAGATTTATTAGGTTGTATACCAATTATTGGTTTTAACCTTTGTAGATCGTTTTTTGACAAAAGTCTTTTGAACATGTCACATGTGGAAATAATCAAAAGCTTTTTATTAGAATTGTAGGTAATTTTAATGCATGAAAGGGAAATAACAAAATATTCTATAAAATGGAAAAACTAATTCCTTGCAAATCCTGTCTAAATTCTAAATCTTTTTATCTCGAAGTTATCGACCATAATATCTTCTGAGATTTACTGCATTCCACGTTCGAGGAAGTGGAGTCCCATCCATATGTGCTATCTTATACGATCCCTTTTTTCCGACCGCAATCACCACGTAGGGACCTTCCCAATTTTGTTGTAACTTTCCCACGTGTTTGGAAACTTCAACTTTTTTAAGTACCAAATCACCTTCTTTGAATGATCGTATCCTCACCTTTTGATTGTAGGCTTTTTCCATGCTGGACTTAGCCGCTTCTAAACGCAGACTGGCTTTTTCCCTTAAGGTCTCGCTCAAATCGATATCATCTTTTCTCAGTTGATCGTTTGATTCCTCCTCGTAGAGCTCAATTTTAGGGCTGGGAACTAGTGCCTCTACTGGGATGACTGCCTCCGACCCATAGACTAGGCTAAACGGTGTTTCACCCGTTGAGGCTTTTACTGTAGTTCTGTTGGCCCAAATGACGCCTGGCAGTTCGTCCAACCATTTCCCTTTGGCGTCGTCCAGTCTCTTCTCGAGTGATTTGACAATCTCTCGATTTGCCACTTCAGTTTGTCCATTAGCTCTAGGATGTCCGACAGACGTGAAGTTTTGCTGTATTCCAAGCTTCGAGCACCATTCTTGAACTTGTTTTCCAGCAAATTGGGTTCCATTGTCAGAAATCAGAATTCTTGGGATTCCGAAACGACAAACTATATTTTTCCAGAGAAAATTTATAACTTGGAACTGTGTTATCCGCGCTAAGGCTATGCATTCGATCCACTTGCTGAAATATTCGACAGCGACCAAAACATAACTCTTCTTCGATCTGGCCATTGGGAACGGTCCCACAATATCGATTCCCCATTGATCAAAAGGCCAACAGATCGGAATTGGGTGTATCGTCTCAGCTGGTTGGTGTATTATATTTGAATGTACCTGACAGTAATGACAGTGTTTAACGTAGTCTTGGGCGTCGGCGTACATCGTTGGCCAATAGTAACCTGTTCTCAAGCATTTGAGTGTAAGTGCTCGAGCGCCACTGTGATTCCCAGCTTCTCCCTCGTGTATGCTTCGAAGGATGCTTTCGGAATTGTGTTCGGGAATACATTTTAGCAGAATTCCTGAAACGGATCTTCTGTAAAGTTTTCCTTCTAACATTGCATATCTTGGTGCTCGATAACTTATCCTTCTGGCTTCATTTTTACAGCTAGGGAGTGAACCGTCTTTTAAATAGGCAATTAATGGAGTCATCCAACTGTCTGCTGCCAGGTCAATTTCCATTACTTCAGCAACAGGGAAAGTGTCGAGGTCGATCGCGGGTGTCTTGGAGATCAGCCAGGTGATTACCCTTTTAGATTTACCATCCCTTGTTCCTGTAAATCTAGATAGTTGATCAGCCCATCGATTTTCTTCTCGTGGGATATTTTGGATATCAAATTTATCAAATTTCCCAGTTAATTCTTTTACTTTCTCCAAATATTTTATCATGTTGAACTCTTTTGCTTCGTACATTCCACTAATTTGTCTCTGAATTAGTTCAGAATCTGTCAAGACATTCAAAACTTTCATATTGGCTTGTATAGCCATTTCCAATCCAGCGATCAGAGCTTCATATTCTGCTTCGTTATTGGTTACCACGAAGTCTAAAGTGATGGCATAATTCATATCCTCGCCGTTAGGCCCTTGGAAATTAATTCCTGCACATCCCCCATCTCTGCTTGATGCGCCATCGACATGCATAAGCCATGGTAGTTCATTGACGATCATAATACTGTTATCGCTTGTCGATGTTGCTGCGGAGCTTGTCTCCGACAGACTTGGAGTTTCAAGGAGGAAATCAGCAAGTATCTGAGCTTTGATTGCAGTTCGTGGTCGATATTCGATCTCGTATTGTCCCAATTCTACAGCCCATTTGATTAACCTTCCCGAGGCTTCTGGCTTCGATAAAACTTGCCTCAAAGGTTGATTGGTAAGCACGATGATCTTGTATGTTTGAAAGTATGGCCGTAACCTACGCGCTGACGTTAGCAAAGCCAGAGCGAATTTTTCAATTGTTAAATAATTCTTTTCCGCTCCTTGCAATAATTTACTCAAATAATATACAGGCTTGTGTTCCGAGCCCTCAATTTTCACCATAACCGAGCTCACTGCTGCCTCGGAAATAGCGATGTATATGTATAGAGGCTGTCCCTCCGTAGGTTTGGCGAGCAGGGGAGGTGAGGTCAAATATTCTTTCAGCTGCTCGAATGCATGATCACAAGCCTCGGTCCATTCAAAGGTCTTAGCTTTTCTCAAAGTTTGAAAAAATGGTAGACTTTTATCTGCGGACCTGGATATGAATCTATTAAGGGCAACAATCTTTCCGACCAGACTTTGCACCTGAGTGATATTTCTAGGAGGTTTCATTTCAGTAATAGCACGTATCTTCTCTGGATTTGCTTCGATGCCTCTCTCATGGACCAGGTATCCCAAGAATTTTCCAGACCTTACCCCAAATGTACATTTTAAGGGGTTGAGTTTCATTCCATATTTCCTCAAGATTTTGAAGCAACGATCAAGGTGTTTAATGTGATCTTCTTCACTCATGCTTTTTACCAGCATGTCATCGACATATACTTCCATTATTTCTCCGATCAACTCTTTAAACATCAGGTTGACCAACCGTTGATAGGTTGCTCCAGCGTTTCTTAATCCGAATGGCATCACTATGAAACAATAGACGCCTTGTTCGGTAATGAATGCAGTCTTTTCTTGATCTCTTTCATCCATGAAAATCTGATAGAAACCTTGGAATGCATCCATCATACTAAAGATTGCAAAGCCTGCTGTTGAGTCGACCAATAGGTCGATCCTTGGGAGAGGATAAGGATCTCTTGGACACAATTTATTCAAGTCTGTAAAATCGTTGCACATTCGCCAGTTATTATCCTTCTTGTCACCCTTTGAGACAAGTACGACATTACATAGCCATTCAGTAAAGTGTATTTCTCTAATCTGCTTAGATAATAACAACCTTTCGACCTCCGCTTTTATTATTTTGTCCTTGACAGGACCATGATTCCTTTTCTTTTGTCTGACCGGTTTTGCGCTCGGATCTATCTTCAAAGAGTGGGTTATTATTCTTGGGTCGATCCCCACTATGTCCTCCGAGCTCCAGGCGAAAACATCTACATTTTCCCTTAAAAAATTGACCAACATAATTTCTCCCGGTGAAGACAGTTCAGTTCCGATCCTGGTGATTTTTGTTGGATCATTCTCGATCAACTTGACCTCTTTATGCTCTGGCGCACGTAGGGTCAAATCTATGGGCTCTTTTCCCTTTTTATCGATCCGATCCGTGCTAGGCAACTCAGGATCATGAGATCTCTCAGTCGAGGATCCTACTATTTTTCTTTTCGACGGTGTTAGAGGATCGACGTTCCTTTTTAAAGACAGTGCCGTGTTGTAACAATCCCAGGCCATGCAGTGGTCGTTGACGATTTCGCCGACACCAGAGACTGTAGGAAATTTTATCTTCTGGTGATAGGTTGATACAACTGCTCGAAATTGGTTTAATGCCGGTCTTCCCAAAATGGCATTATAAGCGAAAGGTGCTTCTACCACTAAGAATTTTATCATTTTGACCACTCGATGAGGTTTGTTCCCAAGAGTTACACTCAAATTGATAGTTCCGGCTGGAACTATTTCTGATCCTCCAAATCCTACCAGTGGCGTAGCTACTTTTTGGAGAGTTATTTTTCCCAGGTTCATCTGGTTCAGCACTTCGATGGCTATTATGTTAGCCGAGCTTCCATTGTCGATCAGAATTCTCTTGACATTGAAATCGGCAATTTTCAGTGAGACCACCATGAGAAAATCGGGGTGGTCTTCGTTATTATCCCAATTCAGGTTTCTGGGGACTTCGCTCTCATCGAACTTAATTATGTGTTGGTCGGAGTTTTTCCTCTCGAGCGCCCATACCTCTTTAGGGGTCATAATCCCCTTTTCTAGAGATCGTGCGACCTTTCGTCTGGCATTCCGACTATCTCCCCCCGCTGGTCCACCAGAGATCACATGTATTGTACCATTGACCTGGTCATCATCGATTTCATTTCTTCGGGGAGCATGATTACTGGGAGATCTATCACGAGGACTTCTATTTTCCTCTCTCCTTCTAGGACTTCTTGTCCTTTGTCTTCTTCGATCTGCTCTATCTATGAATTCATTCAATCTACCCTGTTGAATCAATTTTTCGATTTCTTGTTTCAGGTGATAACAGTCCTCGGTCCTATGACCATGAGCTCGATGGTACCTACAATATAAATCATAGTTCTTTGCTCCAGGTTTGGCTTGTGTGATTCTTTTTGCTGGGGGGATTAAATTATTTCTTTCCAGTATCACCAGGATGTCTTCTCTTGGGGCATTTAGTTTTGTGAATTCCACATAACTGATTCGATCTCTTATATTCCTTTCTGGAGATCGAGGCCTGAGGTAGACATTGGGTCTTTTCTCAGGGTTATCCCCGTTATGTTCTAATCTATGAAATACGTTTCCTCTTCGCGAAAACCGATCGTAATCCATGGCTTTCTGGATTGGGGGTTTTTCAGGTTTTTTGGGTCCCGAAACGGACGCTTTCTTATTTTTATCTTTGTAAGAGTTCATCTCTTCCCGGGTCATATATTTGGAGGCTAAAGTCATGATTTCAGTAAAGGTTCTAGGCTGTTTCCGACTTAATGCGTTACCAAACTGCCTATTCTTGGTTAGATCGAACAGTATAGATATAATATAATCAATATTTGGGGAATCGATCTTTAGTAGTTCTACATTGAACCTCGCTAACCAAGCTCTTAAAGATTCTCCATCTTGTTGGACTATAGTTCCTAAATAACTCATGGGAAGCTTTTGTCTTTTCTGACTAGCAAATTGTTGTTCCAGCTTGTTGCATAGTTCTCTAAAACTGAAGATTGAGTTGGGCGGTTGTTTTCCGAACCAATCCAGTGCCAACCCCTCGAACGTTGTGATCATCAGCTTGGCCGTATACTCTGCTGAATGAGCATACAAGCTCATTATATTTGTAAAACTAAAGATATAGTCGGTCGGATCACTAGTTCCGTCATATCTGGGGAGCCGAGCAGGTAAAGATCCAGAAGCATGTGCTTTCCTAATTTCTAAGCAGAAAGGGGAACAAGCAGCTATACTATCCTGTATTTCTCGGGAGCGAGGCCAAGGTTGTTGCAAAGTCAAAAGTCTTTGTTCCACTCGTTCCTCGACCATCCTCTCTAACTCCCTTTCAGAAACTCTTCTATTTTTTTGTCGATTGATAACTGGGGGTTCGTCCATATCATCGATCGGTATAACAGTGCGTTCCTTGGATAGGCGAGGTTCAGGTCGAGCATTAGCTCTTGCCTGATTAGTTTTTTGACCAAGGTTCCTTCCTGCTACGTTTGGCGGGGAGATTTGAGATCGTTGATCCGCGTCCGGACTTTCTGCTTGGGTTGACTGGTGGTCATTATTTTCCCGAGGTTCCCTGACATTGTTAACCGCTCTTGAAGGACCAACAGCTGCCCTTACTGGTTCCGCAACTGCCGGAGTCTGTAGAATTTGAGGAAAAAACAAACTTAAAAGTTGAGCAATTTGTAGTATTTTTTCCTGGTCAGCGGAAAGCGGGGGAGCCGGGACGGATCGAATGGGTGAGTTTGGGGCCTGACTCACGCTAGGAGTTCGTTGTCCTCCCTGGTTTTGATTGTTGTTAGCGTTTGCTGCAACATGTTCCTCCACAGGGTCTAAATTTTGGTGATTTGCGGGAGGCTGCGTATTATTAGCGCTGACCCTTTGGGAATTTTCAGGCAGGCTATCCGCAGCACGAGAAGGTCTAGAATTTGTGCTTCTTCCTGCGTTACGCGCGCTCTTCCTTGGATTGGCCATATTCGATCGAGTAATTAACCTTGCCCCACGGTGGGCGCCAACTGATTTAACCTGATTTCGTCTTAGGTTAAAACTCAGTAAATTATTTAAGATCACGATTTTATGTTATAGGGGTTTGGTTAAAGTACTCAGGATGGTGCAATTCAAGAACGAGCAACGTAATATAACAGCGTAAAATAACAATAATATGAACGGCGAACAACTGTAGTATATTTCGTAGGTTAAATTCTGGATCCTCAATACAATGTAAGATTTGCTATTTATAATACTCCCTCAGTCCTAACTGAACTAGGAGTCCTATTTAGTCTTGGAATCCTATATGGCCTAGGAGTACTGCATGGCCCATTTAGTCCCTTAAAACGGGCAGTAGGTCGATCAGAGTAGGTCGACCAGATACGCATCCAGCTGGTCGAGCCGATCTCACAGTTAAAATAGGTCGGATCGATCTTCAGTCTGCTCGAATATTCCTTGCTGGTTAGTCGTGCAAAATAGCCCTCATCAAGCGTGTTTCAGAAAATGCGTTTTTAGTACAACACTTAAATATAAGCTGACATAAATAAAAACAGATGAGTAAAATAATACTTATCTGATAGACGACTTGTCTGATACAATATATCACTAGTGAAAGCCAATATCTAGTGATCTTCCTTTGCTGTTTGTCAATCCAGCAAGATAAACAGTCTTCAAATCTTCAAGAATTAAGAACAAATATTCTGATTAAAACAACTTCAACTAACTGTCATTGAAGATTTCATCTTTAAGACAGGAGTACCGCTAGTCTTACACGTTCCCCCTGAATTCAAGAATTCATCAGTCAACTAGTCTGTTGAGAGTCAGTCTTCTTGAAGTGTAACACTTGTTGATATCAGATTAGTAAGCTGTTGAACCCAGTCTTCTGATATGTTCCCCCTCAGCTTATGAATCCAAATTTAACAAGCCAAGTTCCACTCTTAGAGTAGAAAATCTTGCATCACTTAATGGTTTGGTGAAAATGTCAGCAATCTGGTTGTCTGTATGAACATATTCAATAATAACATTTCCCTTTTCAACATGGTCTCTGATGAAATGATGTTTGATCTCAATATGCTTAGTCCTGGAATGACTAGTAGTATTCTGAGTAAGTGAGATTGCACTTGTATTGTCACAGTAGATAGGGATTCCACTGATCTTGAGATTATAGACTTCTAGTTGATGCTTCAACCAAAGTATTTGTGCACAACATGCTCCAGCAGCAATGTATTCAGCTTCAGCATAGATATGGATACTGAAGTCTGTTTCTTACTCATCCATGAGATCAGACGACTGCCTAAAAATTGACAAGTACCTGTAGTACTCTTCCTATCAATTTTGCAGCCAGGAAGGTCAGAATCTGAATATCCAATAAGTTCAAATCCTGATTCCCTTGGGTACCACAATCCCAAATCTTGTGTGCCTTTGAGATACTTTAGTATCCTTTTAGCAGCTAAGAGGTGAGATTCTTTAGGATCTGATTGAAATCTCGCACAAACCCCAACAGAATACATAATATCAGGTCTGCTAGCTGTTAAGTATAACAGTGACCCAATTATGCCTCTGTATTTGGTGATGTCAACTGATTTGCCACCTTCATCTTTGTCCAGACGAAGTCCAGTAGACATAGGAACATTAACAGATGAACTAGTTTCCATACCAAATTTCTTGAACAGATCTTTTGTGTACTTTGCTTGATTAATAAAAATACCATCAGGTAGCTGTTTAACTTGTAATCCAAGAAAGTAATTTAGTTCTCCCATCATGCTCATTTCAAACTTGTTCTGCATCAGCTTAGAGAACCTTTCACACATCTGTTTGTTAGTTGAACCAAAAATAATATCGTCCACATATATTTGTACCAACAATATATGATTATCCCATTCAATAGTGAACAAAGTCTTATCTACTTTACCTTTACGAAATCCTGTAACTAAAAGAAAATCAGATAAAGTATCATACCATGCTCTTGGAGCCTGTTTCAGTCCATAGAGAGCTTTCTTCAGACGATATACCTTGTCTCCTTGTTGATAAACTTCAAAACCAGGAGGTTGTTCAACATAAACTTCCTCTTGCAATTCTCCATTGAGAAAAGCAGACTTCACATCCATCTGATAGACAGTGAAGTTCTTGTAAGCAGCATAGGCTAAGAATAATCTGATTGCTTCAAGCCTAGCAACTGGTGCGAATGTCTCATCAAAATCAATGCCTTCTTCTTGGCAGTAACCTTTGGCAACTGGTCTTGCTTTGTTTCTGGTAACAATACCATCTTCATTCATTTTATTCCTGAATACCCACTTAGTGCCAATTACTCTTTGATGAGTAGGTCTGGGAACTAAGTACCAGACTTCATTCCTTTCGAATTGATTCAACTCTTCTTGCATTGCTTCAATACAGTGAGAATCACTAAGAGCTTCATCAATCAACTTAGGCTCAATTTGTGAAAGAAAACTTACAAACATTGTTTCATTTGCAGTTGACCTTCTAGTTCTCACTCTATCCAAGGGATCACCAATCACTAAGTCAGGTGGGTGATCTTTGAGGCATCTGAGATCAGGTTGCAAATCTGGATGTTGTCCTCTTGATTGATCTTGCAACACTACTGTTGGAGTCTCAGTAGTAGTCTGTTGAACAGTTGTAGTCTGTTGAACAGCCTCTGGTCTGTTAGCTGTTTGCAACTTCTCTGTTAGACAATCAGCAGACTGATTTTGAACAGCACTTGAGTTAACAGCTTGAGTTAAATCAGGTAGTATGATGGGTACATATTCTTCCTTTCTTTCCACACTCAATTTCTGAAAGTCAGCAGATACCTCTGGGTTTGCACTTTGATTCTTTTCAGATGATTGGCTTGGTTAATCAAATACTACATGAATAGATTCTTCTACAAGTAAAGTTCTTTTGTTAAACACTCTATAAGCTTTACTAACAGTAGAGTAACCTACAAAAACAGCTTCATCAGCCTTTTCTGCAAATGCAGTAAGGTGATTTTTCCCATTATTCAAAACATAACATTTACAACCAAAAATCCTAAGATAATGTATATTAGGCTTTCTGTTGTTCCATAGCTCATAAGGTGTCTTGTTTTGACTTTTGTTGATCATACATCTGTTCTGTGTATAACATGCTGTATTTGAGGCTTCTGCCCAGAATCTTTGGGGCAGCTTTGCTTCAGCTATCATTGTCCAGTGCTTTAGTCATGATGAAGATTCCAACTTTGTCAAGATTTTTCAGCTTGATTTCTTCAGCTGTCATCTCGTCTTCATCTTTGTCAACGACCGTATCTTGGCCATCAACCTTGATTGTTTTGGTAACTCTTATCGGACCTTTTGTTATGCACCTGTACATATTATCATTGTAAGCAGCAAGGAAAATTTCCATGCGTATTTTCCAGTCCTCAAAGCTCATACTGCCTATGTGGGGAACAAGGCTGATACAATCCATTTTCAAAAAGTTTTAGTTTTTCAAAAAGATGCTCTTTTGAAAACTTTCGAAAACCTTTGAAAAACACTCTAGGATCAAGCTCGTTGATCAGGCAAATGATTCAGATGAACCACCTGCTCTGATACCACTTGTTGGTCCCAAGTGGTCAGATGAGGTCTAGAGGGGGGGGGGGGGGGGGGTGAATAGACCTCTTCAAAATTTCCCTTCTAAAATCTTCTAACTTTTCTGTCAGCAGACTAAGCTGATCAGTAAGCGTAAGTTGACTATGCTGATCTCGCACAAAGCTTTGAACAGCAGAGTTGACCACTCTTCTGATTTCACTCAGCTGATCTTATCAAAATCAGAGTTTTAAAATAACTAACTTGCAGCGGATTTGTCAAGTGTTTTTCAAAAGTAGTTTTCTTTAACTTTGAAATAGTTTTATCCCCAGTTTTAACAAACTTCTTTTTAAAACTTTTCCAACAGTTAACCTTTAAGTGTTTTAAATATGCTCTTTCAAATATGCAGAAAATTATGCAAGTAAAAACACAAAGGATTTTTATAGTGGTTATATGGATAGAAATCCTTTAGTTAACTCTTCCAAGTCACTTAGATCTTGGGTTATACTATAGTCACAAAGATTACAGTACACTCTGCTTGCGCCTATCAACAAATGAAACGGCCACAAGTGCGTAATAGGAAATCACAAAGAAACTCCTATTCTCTGAAGTAATATCACTCACTAAGATGGATATCTACTTCTCACAACACTATTCTAACAAAATCACTCAGATCTATAAGTATTTTCTGTTTCCTCTCTATTCTGCTTCGTCAACAAATGACTCGGCTGATGAGTGTTCTGTTCTTGAGTTTGAGACTTAGAAGAATTCTGCTTCAAATTTTTGCTCTCAAAAATGTGCTGTCTCTTCTTCTTCAACTCACGAACTGAACTATTTATACTTGAGATTTGAAAATCTGCCCGTTGAGAGATCGGCAGGTGTCCAAATCATCGAGTACTGGTCTTTCTGCAGAAACGGCTACCTGCGACTGAGCACTGTACACTCTGCTGTACTTTCTGTCAGATCGCATTTAATGCACTAATCTGATACGAGGTTTCTCTTCAATCATTTGTCATAAATACCCTTCCTCTTCAGCATTTATTACTCCAAGTGCATTTATTACCGTTGATCAGACTTCTTGATCCCTTCTACTCTGCTGATCCAAATTACTCGTCTGATGTATACTCGGCTGATCCCAAACTTGAACTAATCTTATTTGAGTCGGCTGATAGTCCACCAGTCTGATTCCTTTATTCAACAACAGATCAGTAGTCTTTTGGACCATATTTGACTCGTCTGAAATAAATCTTCCTTGGTCAAATATCTTCTAAGGTTTATACTAAGTTTCCATACTTAGTTGATTCTGATGTTTTGGAAATCATCAAAACCTCCCTTCACTTCATACCTTTCATCTTTATCTTCATCTTCATCCAACAAGGAGATTAACTAGTGTATACCGACATAACGGTTTTACTCATAACTTCTAGATATGATGAGGGATATTTCGTAGCTCCCAAGATAAGAAATATTCCTCGGCCAAAATCTGACCTGCAGCGCCAAAATCCGACCTGCAGCTCTAAAATCCGACCTCAAGCTCTAAAATCCGACCTCAAGCTCAAAAATCCGACCTCCATCTGTTCTCCGAGCAGCAGACATTCGAGCTATCATTTGGGCCTGACAAGGGGCCAGGCCTTTGGGCCAGGATTTATTCACATACAGGCGGATCACCTAGTCCTACGCCACACCTATATATACCCAATGCATTAATGACTTAAAGGGGGGGGAGGCCTATGAATACACACCCTCAACTCGGACCAAGCAGCTCGGCCTAACACATTATCTCCATTCCGCACGGACTAGCTGTTAGGTCTCATATTTGTAATTCTTTTGTAGTTACGGCATCCAATAACGCTCGGACAGACCCTGTAAACTTTACATCTGAGATCGGAATTTATATACACATCGGATTTTCCCTTCTCATATTATTGTTCTTGCTTAAATTACTTGATTACGAATTTCGGTAAGATCAATTGGCGCCCACCGTGGGGCCTGGTCGAGCGTTAGATCGAAATATGCCTGCTACACGGAGATATGCCTGCCAAATGAAGAAGAGCAACTCGAGTTGCTGCTCAAAATTTGAAGTGAAGCAGCTTGAATTGCTGCTCGGAATTTCAAAAAGAGCTAGACGCTCTATAAAAAAGTCTATAAAAAAGAGCTAGACGCTCTATAAAAAGTCTATAAAAAAGAGCTAGACGCTCTATAAAAAAGTCTATAAAAAAGAGCTAGACGCTCCATAAAAAAGTCTACAAAAAAGAGCAAGACGCTCTATAAAAAAGTCTATAAAAAAGAGCAAGACGCTCTATAAAAAAGTCTATAAAAAAGAGCAAGATGCTCTATAAAAAAGAGCAAAATGTCTCGACTAAGAGTGAAAGCTATTGTTATGACTCTTGGCTCGAATTTTCTGCTCGAAATTGCAGCTCGGAATTCCTGGTCGGAATTTGAAAAAGAGCTGCTCGAAATTGAAGGAAAGAGCAAGAGTGAAAGATGTTGTTATGACTCTTGGCTCGAAATTGCAGCTCGGAATTCCTGCTCGGAATTTGAAAAAGAGCTGCTCGAAATTGAAGGAAAGAGCAAGAGTGAAAGATGTTGTTATGACTCTTGGCTCGAAATTGCAGCTCGGAATTCCTGCTCGGAATTTCAAAAAGAGCTGCTCGAAATTGAAGGAAAGAGCAAGAGTGAAAGCTGTTGTTATGACTCTTGGCTCGAATTTTCTGCTCGAATTTTGCAGCTCGGAATTCCTGCTCGGAATTTGAAAAAGAGCTGCTCGAAATTGAAGGAAAGAGCAAGAGTGAAAGCTGTTGTTATGACTCTTGGCTCGAATTTTCTGCTCGGAATTCCTGCTCGGAATTTCAAAAAGAGCTGCTCGAAATTGAAGAAGAGAGCAAGAGTGAAAGCTATTGTTATGACTCTTGGCTCGAAATTGCAGCTCGGAATTCCTGCTCGGAATTTCAAAAAGAGCTGCTCGAAATTGAAGGAAAGAGCAAGAATGAAAGCTGTTGTTATGACTCTTGGCTCGAAATTGCAGCTCGGAATTCCTGCTCGGAATTTCAAAAAGAGCTGCTCGAAATTGAAGAAGAGAGCAAGAGTGAAAGCTATTGTTATGACTCTTGGCTCGAAATTGCAGCTCGGAATTCTTGCTCGGAATTTGAAAAAGAGCTGCTCGAAATTGAAGGAAAGAGCAAGAGTGAAAGCTGTTGTTATGACTCTTGGCTCGAATTTTCTGCTCGGAATTCCTGATCGGAATTTCAAAAAGAGCTGCTCGAAATTAAAGAAGAGAGCAAGAGTGAAAGCTGTTGTTATGACTCTTGGCTCGAATTTTCTGCTCGGAATTCCTGATCGGAATTTCAAAAAGAGCTGCTCGAAATTAAAGAAGAGAGCAAGAGTGAAAGCTGTAGTTATGACTCTTGGCTCGAATTTTCTGCTCGGAATTCCTGCTCGGAATTTCAAAAAGAGCTGCTCGAAATTAAAGAAGAGAGCAAGAGTGAAAGCTGTTGTTATGACTCTTGGCTCGAATTTTCTGCTCGAAATTGCAGTTGCTGCTCGGAAATGCAGCTCGAAATTGAAGAAAAGAGCTGATGAATAGCATAATGGACCCCTCAGTTTTGAAAAAGGTTTTTCCGAATAAGGTTTTTAACGAGGTATATCTGACGCATCAAGATTTCGAGGTCGATCAGCACCTCAACACAATTACTACTTCTCAAAGCTTCAGCTACACTTACACGTTGATGAGACGTAAAACTACCCTGGAAGGGACTCTCAGTTCGAAGGTTTATCTCGTTTATTATTACTACCCACTATTAAAAGCAGTTCGGCATTTTGGGGGCTTCTAAGATGCGCACTCTTTTTCCCTAGCTCGGTTTTTATCCCATTGGGTTTTTCCGGACTAGGTTTTTAATGAGGCGTATCCGAAGCATCAAATAGTTGAAGGCAGCCATTCACCTAGAAGGCAGTATCTACTTCTCTGAGCTTCAGCTGCACTTGCGCTCGAGAAGTGGGGGGGTATTGATGAGGGATATTTCGTAGCTCCCAAGATAAGAAATATTCCTCGGCCAAAATCTGACCTGCAGCGCCAAAATCCGACCTGCAACTCTAAAATCCGACCTCAAGCTCTAAAATCCGACCTCAAGCTCAAAAATCCGACCTCCATCTGTTCTCCGAGCAGCAGACATTCGAGCTATCATTTGGGCCTGACAAGGGGCCAGGCCTTTGGGCCAGGATTTATTCACATACAGGCGGATCACCTAGTCCAACGCCACACCTATATATACCCAATGCATTAATGACTTAAAGGGGGGGGAGGCCTATGAATACACACCCTCAACTCGGACCAAGCAGCTCGGCCTAACACATTATCTCCATTCCGCACGGACTAGCTGTTAGGTCTCATATTTGTAATTCTTTTGTAGTTACGGCATCCAATAACGCTCGGACAGACCCTGTAAACTTCACATCTGAGATCGGAATTTATATACACATCGGATTTTCCCTTCTCATATTATTGTTCTTGCTTAAATTACTTGATTACGAATTTCGGTAAGATCAAGATACTTAGGTTTTATACCAATTATTGGTTTTAACCTTTGGAGATCGATTTGGAGATTAACGAGTGTATACCGACCTAACGATTTTACTCATAACTTCTAAATACTTAGGTTTTAAACCAATTATTGGTTTTAACCTTTGGGGATCGATTTGGAGATTAAGCAACAGCATTTCAGTAAGTCGATAACAGAACAAGCGATAGGTTTCATAGAACAATCAACAACTTTGAACTTTTACCTGTGGAGATCAATGAGTAATTAAGCAAAAGCTTTTATTAATTGAATAAAGAATGATAACAATATGTCTGAATGAAAATGGACTTATTCAAAAACAAAACTTATCAAAACTTTAGAAATTAACTTATCAGATTGGTGATTATCAGCCGAGTCAAGATAGATGTGTTCAGTCATGAATCAACAGACTCATCCAATCAGCTAAGTGAAATCGGTCGGTAAGCTCATCAACGGTAACAAGCTGAGTGCATTAAATGTGACTGACATAAAGTAGATATCCGTATAGCAGAGTGTACAGAGAACAGTCTGCAAAAGCTGCCGTAGAAATGAAGATCGTTGCTCAGGATTAAAATTTAATTTCGCCTATCTTCAACGGGCATAATTTCAAATTCGAGAGTATAAATAGATCAGGGACTGAAGATTGAAGAGAGACCTGCACAATTCAAGATCACATCTTTAGAGCAAGAATCCATCAGTTGAGTCGTCTGATCACAAGCGAAGTCATCTGTTGACGAAGCCATTTGTTGAAGGACAAGATCAATCTCTTGTCTGTCTGAGTGACATTCAACTGAAAATTGAAGGAGTTTATATCCATCTTTGTGAGTGATATAACTTCATAGTATAGGTTTTCTGAGTGATTTCCTATATTAAAAGAGCAAGGTTAATCTGAGTGATTTTCCGAGAGTGAACTGAGTGTTCTTATTTAAGGCTTATCATTTGTTGTAAAGCTTAAGTGTTCTTTAACTGAGTGCTTTAGAGTAGGTTTTTCTTAGTGATCTACCTGGGAGCTGAGTGTTCGACTTGAGGCTTGTCATATTGATAAGGGATATTTCACATGTTCTATTCTAGGAAATACCCCCTGCTCGATATTTGAGGAATTCCGAGCAACAAGACATGTTTTCCGACCAAGATAGCTCGACAGCTCGGAACTCATGTCCGAGCAGGACTTCTCCTCGGAATTACTATTCGGCCTGCTCCCAGGCTTAGCCTATGGGCCGAGACATGTTTCCATGAGGAGGGTCTACCTGGCACATCATTACACCTATAAATACCCAATGCATTTATGACATCAGACACGCATTCCCAAGTGCTCTCAGCTCAGTCTTAAAGCTCACATTGCTCGGACCCTCAGTTCGACTTTCTCAGATTTTAAATTAGATTACCGTAGCTAGCCTCAATATTGTACGGCATCTTGTAACACTTGAATAGATCTTTGTAACTCAAAACATTTAATTCGGAAATATATTTACACATCGGATCTACCTCCTCATGTACTATTGTATTTTCCTTACTTTCCTACATTGTCCGCGTATGAAAAACAGGCAAATTATTTGGCGCCCACCGTGGGGCCTGATGGGGGCTATTTTACACCTAAAACTGGATCAGACTTCTCGAATGAATTCAGGTCGAGCTTTGTGGTCATCCCGACCTGCTATTGCGTATCTCATCTGATAGGATAGTGCCCAGCAAGCCAACACAATAGCTTGTAATAGGACTATTCTATGTTGGACAAATCTTTGATTTAATAATTAATACGCAAAGTTTATTTATTTCGTGTATAAGACAAACTAATGGCAGTCTTCATCTTTCGCGAATACATTTAAGCGATTGGTTGAAACCCTGAGATCACTTATGACTATGGGACGATTCACTTCAGTATTGAGTGCAATCATGAAACAGTCTCTAAGGTCGTGATCTTAAAAATGTTCCAAGTCATAGATTCCTGTCGAGACGGGGTATCAAAGGAATCGTCAAGACTTGTACGATTATGCATGATTCACATGGAGTGAATTTGTAGAGTTTCATGAACAAGACATTTGATGTCAGTGCATATGACTAGGTGGTTCGATAGGGGATCGAACGCATCGAACGACTCGAACAGAGAAGCCCATTGTGGAATTGAATAAAGCATATCGGTGATGGGATGTTTCTCAAGACTTATAATAGTGTACGATTTAGTCCTTAGACTTGAGATGCTAGGGCGAATTCGGCATACGGGTGTGCGTGTTTTGATTTAGGAGCCGGTCACGTAGCCTGACCATTGTGCGCCTACTTTGGGTACGTATAGTCGTATGTGCGGATGGTTAGCATCAAGATGGGATCTACCGACTCATTGTAATGAATGAGGGAATTTCCTATACGTTCTTAAATAATAGATTCCGAGAAACTCATGGCCATGGTCGGTGACTGATTTGGAAAGGGGTTTCCAAATTTAGCAGTCACACTGGAATTATTATCCAGAATTAGAAAGTACAGAATCGAGATAATTAGAGGTGCCGACCAATTCACACACCCTAGGTCTCGATCGGGAAATTAGTCGTTAGAGGGACCGTATGTACATGGTACTTATAAGAGATAATGTTCACTAATATCAATTCACCTGAAGTTGGGCCTCATGGGCTTGTGGCTAGACATCGACCATGAGGTGTGGGTACTCCTGAATTAATGGGAGATTAATTCTGGACTGGTCAATTAAAGGGGTTTAATTGATCGGAGCAATTACTTGAATATTAAATGCTCATTAATTAAATCACGAAAGTCGTGGGCCTACGGTCAATTGATGGTGAACCTAGAGGGTCACACACAATACAGTTGAACAGTGACAGTCAATTAAGGAAAGATTTGATTTAAAGAGTTAAATCAACAATTGAATTAAAGAGTTAATTCTGTGAGAGAAATAATTAATTAGATAGTCTAATTAATTAAATATTAATTAAAGAGTTAATTAAAGAGAGAGAAAATTAATTGGATTAATTGGGTTAATTTAATTAAAGGGCTTAATTAAATTAATGTAAGACATGGGCCAATTTAATTAATGGCCCATACTAAGTCTTGCACATAAGGGGCCTTGAAGGTAGCTATAAAAAGGAGTCAAGAGGAGACTCAAAACCCTAAGCAAAACAAAACCCTGGCCGCCCCCCCTATGCCCTAGCCGCCCCTCTCTCTCTTGCTCTCTCCTTCACCTAGAGTTGGATCTAGATCCAGTTCCTCCATTGACAAGCCTTCTCTCCTAGTTCTTAGCCTGAGGTTTGAAGGTGTTGCTCTCATCCTACTGGTGTGGACTACTCTAGAGGCACAACACGTGGGGTGCTTCAGTGAACAAAGAGAAGACCGGAGAAAAACCACCACCTTGCCTGTGGTGAGGTAATTTCGAATTACACCCTCTTTTATTTTGTAATTGTTGCAAAATTAGATTCAACCTATTCGTATGAGCTAGATGAGAATCCTAGGATTATGGGTAGTATGAAAATTTTTAAATTCCACACTGTTGTATGAAAATCATACCCCATGAAATCCCAACAGTGGTATCAGAGCCAAATTCACTAAGCTCATACGAAAAGGCCTGAACACTTCAAAATATATGTGTATATCTGTTTGTTGTGTTCTATGATTTGATTCTTGCTTGTTATGATAAATTATGTGTTCGGATATTTGCATAATTCATGTTTGAGCCTAAACTGCAATTTCCGAAAATTAAAGGGCTAATGTGCAAATTGCTATATTTCAAAAATCTTGACAGAAAGTTAAATTTTGTTTTTCTGTAATTCTGGACCAAATTGTAATTTCTGGAGTTTTCAAAATCTGGGCTGTTTTGCAATTTACATAAGGCTAGGGGCTATTTTTGCAATTACCGTAAAAATCTGGGGTCTGTTTGCAATTAACAAAAGTTTCTGGAAATAGTTTGTTAATTTCTGCTTTCTGGTCCGATTTGCATATTCTGGATTTTGGGGCTGATTTGAAATTTCCGAAAGATGAGGGGTCAAGATGTAATTTTTGATAATTCAGGGGCCGAACTGCAATTTTTTCAAAAGTTGAAAAACAGAAACTGTTTTGTGCACTAAAGGAGTTTAGTATATCCGAAAAAATTAATTGTATCATAATTAGTGGGGACTAGAGTGAGAATCAATGGGTTATTTTAAAAGGGGTTTTAAAATAAAATTGTGGATTGTTTTAAAAGGAGTTTTAAAACTAGAATCTTAAGGTATTTTAAAAGGGATTTTTAAAATAAGATAAGAAATAAGAAAATGTGGTTTGCTTGTTTCTTGCTCTACGTGAACTGTTTACGTGGTTTTCGATCGCGCCGAGCCTTGACCCCAGGGTAGATGTGATTGGTTAATTTTAATTGTGTTGGTTTTATTGGGCCTGCGAGCCTTAAGTTTTTGGGCCACTTTGAGCCTTGAGCCTTTGTAATAGATTAGGGCTTTTACTGTTTTAAATAGTTTAGGATGGAGGCCCGTTACAAGCAAGGTGGGAGCCCAAGAAGAGTGATGCATGGTTATTAATGTAATAGCCTAGGTCCTTTAGAACCCAATTAGATTGACCAATTGGGCCAACATCTTTGGCTCGATGATGGCCCGCATAGGAGGCTCCTGATCGAAAACATATTGTGGTAGCATGCATGCTAGGTGTGTATGTTTTATTTACTGATTTATCTTATAGCATGTATGGTGATGCGCGCTAGTAATTTAGATCGTAAATAAAAGAATTAAGCATAACTGGAACTGTGAGATCTCGAGGAGAGTTACCTCAAACTCTTTGACCCGGAAAACCCCTCTTGATAATTATATTAAGTCATATTGGGTACTTTAAAATGATGTTTTAAGATCCAAGCCTTCCATCAATAGGAACTAGCGTGAGTTGTCCACTTATCGATTAAGGTGATCCAGAGTCTGGCACCCGAGTCGAAGAAAGAGACAATACGCGAAACTCCTTGATTCTCGTTTTTTTTTAAATAAACTTGACGAGGATGGGGACTGGTCGGGACATGAACATCGACCGATAACTAGTTACGGGGATTTCATGACCGGGCCCGTTGCTCATCAAGATTGATGGGTTAGACTTAACGAGTAGTACCACTCATGATGTAGCAGTGCTAGATGAGTGCGAAAGTCGAGTCAAAATAGCTTGAAGGTTGTGTAGAGACACAATTGGTAAAAGTATACCTACCTGGGGAATTAATTGTATGGCCGCGAGTCGTGGGTACAATTAATGTCTGCTGGGACGTCAAGACCTGCTAGGAAATAAGATTTCCCGAACAATTGAAGGGGTAATTGTTTCGAGAAAATAGTGGGAGAACTTTATCGATAATAAGTCCAAAATTCGTTAATTATAAGTATTAAATTAGATCAGTCAGCTGAACGTAATCATATTTTTTTGTAGATCATTTTTGCGAAAATGTCTAAGAATCCATTATAATCATCCTTGACACTAACAAATTAAACGGATCAAATTTTATCGACTGGCTAAGAAATTTGAGGATAGTCCTCTACTCCGATCGTCGGAGCTATGTTCTCGATGCACCGATGCCTGGTGCACTTCCGGAAGGAGTTTCGGAAGAGGAACGAGCCACCCATGCTAAATGGGTTGATGATGATATTCAGGTTCGTTGCCTAATGCTAGCATCCATGACCAATGAGCTGCAGAAACAGCATGCAAAGATGTTGCATTCTGCTGATATACTTCTCCTTCTCCGAAATTTATTTCGAGAGAAGTCTAGGACCGAAAGGTTCAAGACGACGAGGGAGTTATTCAATCTGAGAATGGCTGAGGGTTCAAGTGTGAAAGATCACTGTCTTCGTTTCATTAATCTGATTGAAAAATTGGAGAACTTGGAAGTAGACTTGCACGCTGATCTTAGCACTGACCTCCTACTCTATACTCTGCCATGCTCATTTGATCAGTTCGTGTTGAATTTCAACATGGAGGAGAGAAATCTCGCTCTTCATGAACTGACCAATTTATTGGTAACGGCAGAAGCTTCCCTTAAGAAGGAGAAATCTGTCTTGATTGCTGAGTAACCCAAGGCTGCAAAGCCGAAAAAGGGCAAGTAGAAGAAGAAAGTGTTCTCTTCCAAAACAACCAAGAAGGTTGTTGAGAAAAAGCGTAAGAGCCCAGAAGATGAATGTTTCCACTGCAAGAAAGCAGGGCACTGGAAAAGGAATTGCCCAGACTACCTTAAGACGATAGCCAAAGGTATTTTCTTTATTGAAGTTAATATTTCTGTTAACTGTGCATCATGGGTGTTGGACACCGCAGCTGGTTCTCATATCTGAAATAATTTGCAGGTGATGGGAGCAGTAAGGCCTCTTAAGCCCGGGGATAGGATCCTGCATTTTGGAAACGGTGCAAGGGTTGCGGCAGAGGCTATAGGGGACGTAGAATTAGTAATAGGGAATTTTTCTTTAGTTTTAAAAGACTGTTTGTACGTACCGACGATTATCAAAAACATTATTTCGATTCCTTTGTTGGATAATGATGGTTTTTGTTTTTCCATTTCGAATGGAAAATTTAGCATAATAAAAGGTAGTTTTACTTATGCTAGTGGTACTTTGATAGATGGTCTGTATTCCCTTGAACCAACTAATTCTAACGTATTGCACATTCAATCAAAGAAAAGAAAACAAGATGATAATAGTCCACAGTTATGGCACGCTAGGCTTGGACATATATCCAAGAGTAGAATTCAAAAGTTGGTTTCCTCTAGGGGTCTTGAAATACAGAACCTAGATGATCTCCCAACTTGCGAGTCCTGTCTCAAGGGAAAGATGACCAAAACACCTTTTACTGAGAAACCGGAGCGAACCAAACAAACATTGGATTTGATCCATACCGATGTTTGTGGACCACTGAGTGTCAGTGCAAGAGGAGGATTCTCATACTTCATAACCTTCACAGACGACTATAGTCGTTTTGGGTATGTGTACCTAATGAAGTATAAGTCCGAGGATTTTGAAAAGTTCAAAGAGTTTCGAATGGAAGTTGAGAATCAACTTGGACACAGTATTAAGGCACTTCAATCGGATCGAGGTGGGGAATACTTAAGTCAAGAATTCCTCGATTATCTTGTAGAGAATGGAATTCTCTCACAGCGAACTCCTCCTAGAACACCACAGTTGAATGTTGTGTCTGAGAGAAGGAATCGAACTTTGTTGGACATGGTTCGTTCCGAGATGAGTTTCGCTGATCTTCCTTTTCCGTTTTAGGGTTTAGCCCTTTTAACGGCTTCGAAGATACTTAATATAGTACCTTCTAAGTCGGTGCCGACTGTTGGATGAAGATGAAGACTTAGAAGTGAAGGGAGGTTTTGATGATTTCCAAAAGTCATCAGCTAAGTATGGAAGCTTAGTTTAAACCTTAGAAGATATTTGACCAAGGAAGACGTCACTTCAGACGAGTCAAATATGGTCCAGAAGACTACTGATCTGTTGCTGAAGAAAGGAATTAGACTGGTGGATTTTCAGCCGACTCAAATCAGATTAGTTCAGTTTGGGATCAGCCGAGTGTACATCAGACGAGTGATTTCGATCAGCAGAGTGGAAGTGGATAAGAAGTTATTGCAACGGTAATAAATGCACTTGGAGTAATAAATGCGGAAGAGGAAGGGTATTTATGACAAATGATTGAAGAGAAACCTCGTATCAGCTTGGTGCATTTAATGCGAACTGACAGAAAGTACAACAGAGTGTACAGTGATCAGTCGCAGGTAGCCGTTTCTGCAAAAAGGACCGGTATTCGAGGATTTGAACACCTGTCGATCTCTCAACGGGCAGATTTTTAAATCTCAAGTATAAATAGTTCAGTTCAAGAGTTGAAGAAGAAGAGACAACACATCTGAGAGCAAATCCGAAGCAAAATTCTTCTAACTCTCAACCTCAAGAACAGAACACTCATCAGCCGAGTCATTTGTTGACGAAGCAGAAAAGAGAGATAAACAAATATACATACAAATCTGAGTGATTTTGTGAGAAAAGTGTTGTGAGAAGTAGATATCCATCTTAGTGAGTGATATTACTTCAGAGGATAGGTTTTCTTTGTGATTTCCTATTGCCCACTTGTGGCCATTTCATTTGTTGTTTGGCGCAAGCATTGTATATTGTAAACTGTGTGTTTATAGTATAACCCAAGATCTAAGTGACTTGGAAGAGTGGACTAAAGGATTTCTATCCATATAACCACTATAAAAATCATGTGTGTTTTTACTTGCATTATTTTCTGCATATTTCAAAAGAGCATATTTAAACACATAAGTTAACTGTTGAAAAGGTTTTAAAAGGAGTTTGTAAAAACTGGGGACAAAATTTTTTCTAAGTTAAGAAAACAACTTGTGAAAAACGCTAGATAAATCCGCTGCAAGTTAGTAAATTTGAAACTCTAATTTTGATAAAATCAGCTAAGTAAAATCAGAAGAGTGGTCAACTCTGCTGTTCAATGCTTTGTGCGAGATTAGCTTAGTCTACTTACAATTCTTGATCAGCTTAGTCTGCTGACAGAAAAAGTTAGAGATTTTAAAAGATAAATTTTTAGAGGTCTATTCACCCCCCCCCCCCCCCCCTCTAGACCTCATCTGACCACTTGGGACCAACAAGTGGTATCAGAGCAGGTGGTTCATCTGAATCATTTGCCTGATCAACGAGCTTGATCCTATAGTGTTTTTCAAAAGTTTTCAAAAGAGCATCTTTTTGAAAATAATTTTTTTTTGAAAAATGGATTGTATCAGCCTTGTTCCCCACATCGGCGGTATGAGCTTTGAGGACTGGAAAACACGCATGGAAATTTTCCTTGCTGCTTACAATGATAATATGTACAGGTGCATAACCCAAGGTCCGATAAGAATCACCAAAACAATCAAAGTTGATGGCCAAGATAAGGTCGTTGACAAAGAACCTGAAGAGATGACAGCTGAGGAAATCAAGCTGAAAAATCTTGACAAGGTTGGAATCTTCATCAGGACCAAAGCCCTCGACAACGAAAGGTTTGACAAGGTCAAACACTGTAAAACATCTAAGGAGATGTGGGATAAGGTCCGTGACATGAGTGAAGGGAATGACTCCATCAAAGAACACAATCTGAGTGTTGCCCTGGAGAAGTTTGAGAACTTCAAAATGAAACCTGGAGAAACCATTGACCAGATGGATACAAGGTTTACAAAGGTGTTGAACAACGTGCTAAAGTTGGGAAAGACGTTTACTTATAAAGAGATCACTCTTAAAGTCTTAAAGGCGCTGCCACCCAAGTTCAACATGAAGATCACAGCTATGGAAGAATCAAGGGATCTGGGGAAGATCTCACTGACGGAGTTGTTTTCTGTACTCAAGGCGTACGAGTATAAAATTTAAAGAATGGGTATAGAAGAGACCTCAACTTCTGGCCCCACTGCTGCCCTGGTCATTGCAGAAAGATCTAGAAGATCAGCTGGGAAGATAAGAGAAGTGGACTCATCTGATGAGACCACAGTGCTCAACAAAAAGGAGTACACTGCTGGCGATGTTGCCTTGTTATTAAATGGGTTCAAAAAGTTCGATAAAAGAAAAATGAAAAACAAATATAACAATGCTTCTACTTCTAAACCTACCTCTTATTCTCATGATAGTAAGGATGATTATAAATCCAAAATAATGTGCTATAACTGCAGGAAATTGGGACATTTCATCAAGGACTGCCCATATCCTAAAGCTGAGAAGTATACTGAGGAGGAAAAGAAAGGGAGGAAAGAGAGGAGACACCAGAAAAGCAAAGTGCTGTTGGCTGAAGCTGAAAAGATTGCAGCCATCTATTCGTCTAACTCAGAATCAGGGACATCAAGTGATGACTCTACTGGAGAAGAGACACCTGCACTGCTCTGTCTCATGGCCAAAGAATCAGAGGATTCTGATACTGAGGTAACTCTCACTGAAAATGAAGATGAGCTATTCAACTCATTTGAGCAAATGATGAAAAACAACGCAGATGTTGTTAATGAATTTGCAAAGCTTAAGGAAGAGATGATTGTGCTGAAAAAGCAAAATGCTAAACTGAAACTTAGTGTTGAAAAACAACAAGATTCAGCTAAGTATAAAAAGCTTTCGCATGAATGTGAATCTCTGAAAGCAGAATGTGAAGTTTACAAAGGAAAAATCATGGAACTTGAAAAGATAATATCTTGTCATGATAAGTCGTCTGTTGCATCAGTAGACACATCTAATGAACAGAGAACACCTTTAGCAAAAGAGAATTTCGAACTGAACAAAACTGAGAAATTCATATCTGCTGATAACAGTAATGTTTTTTTATATGTTCAGACTGCTAAATCTACTTCACTTGAAACTGAGAAAAAGGAGAAGAAATCTCCTAAGGTTAAAAAGGGTACAAAGCCTGAAAATGAAAAACAGACTGGTAAAACTAAACAACAGAATAGTCCCAAGAAGTCTGCTGATAAGAGTAAAACCAATCAGACTAGTAAAAATAAGTCGTCTGTTAAAGAGCAAGTAAAGAGCAGACCTAAGAAGTAAAGAAATTATAATAATGATGCTTGGTATGGAAATGAGTCTTAATATGTGCAACCTGCTTATTCATCTTATTATGCTGCACCTCATTATCCACCTTACTATGCTGCATATCCTGCTCATCATCCAATGCATGCTTACCCTGCTTATCATGCATCTTACCCTGCTTATGAGCATTATTCACATCATAATGATTATCAACATAATATGCCTGCTGATTATGGTGAAGAAAAAGTTGCTCATGCTCCTGCTAAAACTCAAAAGCCTAAGAAGCCTAAGACTTCAACATCTTGGGCTGTCAAAGGTGACACTAATCCACCAGGACCCTCTCAATAAAGGGTACCTAAAACAATTTTATTTTGTTTTGTGTTAGGATTAGGATTAGGAGTAAAGTAGAGAAGAAATGGTACTTGGACAGTGGATGTTCAAGGCACATGCGTGGAGACATACATGAACTGACGAATGCTGTTGCTGTGAATGGTCCAAAAGTCACTTTTGGAGACAGCAAAGAAGGCAAGGTTGTTGCGGTTGGAAAGCTAATCAAAGGAAACATTGAGATATCTGACGTCTCTTATGTTAATGGCCTGAATTACAATCTGCTAAGCATAAGTCAATTTTGTGACAAGGAATTTTCTGTAATGTTTTCATCAGATAGGTGCTACGTTGAACAAATTGGAACAAAGAAGGTTATCTTATCTGGAAGAAGACAGGGAAATATCTATGTACTGGAATTATGTGGACATGAATTCTAATGTTTGTTTGGTGGCTTCTACACCAAGTGAAATCAGTTGGCTGTGGCACAAAAGAATGAATCATCTGAATTTCAAGACCATAAACAGATTGATAAAGAATGATTTGGTAGAAGGAATTCCAAAGACAGTCATGAGCAAAGATAAGCTCCGTGACGCCTGTCAGAAGGGTAAACAAGTGAAGTCCACTTTCAAAAGCAAGAAGCACCAATCTTCAACCAGAATTTTGGAGCTGTTACATATGGATTTGTTTGGCCCTATTGATCCTATCAGCAATGGTGGAAAGAAATACTGCCTAGCTGTTGTGGATGATTTTTCAAGATTTACTTGGGTGATTTTCATGAAGAAGAAAAGTGAAACCAAGGAACATCTTACTAATCTGATGGAACTGATCCAGAATGAAAAGAGTCAAAGAATATTGAAGATTAGATCAGATAGAGGGACTGAATTTACAAACTCTACTGTTGAAGAGTATTGTAACTCCAGAGGAATAAATCATGAGTACTCTGCTGCCAGAACCCCTCAACAAAATGGAGTTGCTGAAAGGAGAAATACAGCATGTTATACCCAGAACAGATGTATGATCAACAAAAGTCAACACAAGACACCTTATGAGCTATGGAACAACAGAAAGCCTAATTTACATTATCTTAGGATTTTTGGTTGTAAATGTTATGTTTTGAATAATGGGAAAAATCACCTTATTGCTTTTGCAGAAAAGGCTGATGAAGCTGTTTTTGTAGGATACTCTACTGTTAGTAAAGCTTACAGAGTCTTTAACAAAAGAACTTTACTTGTAGAAGAATCTATTCATGTAGTATTTGATGAACCAAGCCAATCTTCTGAAAAGAATCAAAGTGCTAATCCAGAGATATCAGCTGACCTTCTGAAATTGAGTGTGGAAAGAAAAGAAGAATATGTACCCATCATACTACCTGATCTAAACCAAGCTGTTAACTCAAGTGCTGTTCAAAATCAGTCTGTGATATTCTAACAGAGGAGTTGCAAACAACTGACAGACCAGAGCCTGTTCAACATACTACTACTGAGACTCCAACAGTAGTGTTGCAAGATCATTCAAGAGGACAACATCCAGATTTGCAACCTGATCTCAGATGGCTCAGAGATCACCCACCTGACTTAGTGATTGGTGATCCACTAGATAGAGTGAGAACAAGAAGGTCAACTGCAAATGAAACAATGTTTGTAAGTTTTCTTTCACAAATTGAGCCTAAATTAATTGATGAAGCTCTTAGTGATTCTCACTGGATTGAAGCAATGCAAGAAGAGTTGAATCAATTTGAAAGGAATGAAGTCTGGTACTTAGTTCCCAGACCTACTCATCAAAGGGTAATTGGCACTAAGTGGGTATTCAGGAATAAAATGAATGGAGATGGTATTGTTACCAGAAATAAAGCAAGACTATTTGCCAAAGGTTATTGCCAGGAAGAAGGCAATGATTTTGATGAGACATTCGCACCAGTTGCTAGGCTTGAAGCGATCAGATTATTCTTAGCCTATGCTGCTCACAAGAACTTCACTGTCTATCAGATGGATGTGAAGTCTGCTTTTCTCAATGGAGAATTGCAAGAAGAAGTTTACGTTGAACAACCTCCTGGATTTGAAGCTTATCAACAAGGAGACAAAGTATATCGTCTGAAGAAAGCTCTCTATTGACTGAAACAGGCTCCAAGAGCATGGTATGTACTTTATCTGATTTTCTTTTAGTTAAAGGATTTCGCAAAGGTAAAGTAGACAAAACTTTTTTCACTATTGAATGGGATAATCATATATTGTTAGTTCAAATATATGTGGACGATATTATTTTTGGTTCAACTAACCAACAGATGTGTGAGAAGTTCTCTAAGCTGATGCAGAACAATTTTGAAATGAGCATGATGGGAGAACTAAATTACTTTCTTGGATTACAAGTCAAACAGCTACCTGATGGTATTTTCATTAATCAAGCAAAGTACACAAAAGATCTGTTTAAGAAATTTGGTATGGAAACTAGCTCATCTGTTAGTGTTCCTATGTCTACTGGACTTCGTCTGGACAAGGATGAAGATGGAAAATCAGTTGACATCACCAAGTACAGAGGCATAATTGGGTCACTGTTATACTTAACAGCTAGCAGACCTGATATTATGTATTCTGTTGGGGTTTGTGCGAGATTTCAATCAAATCCTAAGGAATCTCATCTCTTAGCTGCTAAAAGGATATTAAAGTATCTTAAAGGCACACAAGAATTGGGATTGTGGTATCCAAGGGAATCCAGATTTGAACTTATTGGATATTCAGATTCTGACCTTGCTGGCTGCAAAATTGATAGGAAGAGTACTACAAGTACTTGTCAATTTCTAGGCAGTCGTCTGATCTCATGGATGAGTAAGAAACAGACTTCAGTATCCATATCTACTGCTGAAGCTGAATACATTGCTGCTAGAGCATGTTGTGCACATATACTTTGGTTGAAGCCTCAACTAGAAGACTATAATCTCAAGATCAGTGGAATCCCTATCTACTGTGACAATACAAGTGCAATCTCACTTACTCAGAATACTACTAGTCATTCCAGGACTAAGCATATCGAGATCAAACATCACTTCATCAGAGACCATGTTGAAAAAGGAAATATTATTATTGAGTATGTTCATACAGATAATCAGATTGCTGACATTTTCACCAAACCATTAAGTGATGCAAGGTTTTCTACTCTAAGAGTGGAACTGGGCTTGTTAAAATTGGATTCATAAGCTGAGGGGGAACCTATCAGAAGACTGGGTTCAACAGCTGACTAATCTGATAGCAACAAGTGTTACACTTCAAGAAGACTGACTCTCAACAGACTAGTTGACTGATGGATTCTTGAATTAAGGGGGAACGTGTAAGACTAGCGGTACTCCTGTTTTATAGATGAAATCTTCAATGACAGTTAATTGAAGTTGTTTTAATCAGAAGATTTGTTCTTAATTCTTGAAGACTTGAAGATTATTTATCTTGCTGGATTGACAAACAGCAAAGGAAGATCACTAGATATTGGCTTTCACTAGTGATATATTGTATCAGACAAGTCATCTATCAGATAAGTATTATTTTACTCATTTGTTTATTTATGTCAGCTTATATTTAAGTGTTGTACTAAAAACGTTTTATTAGAAACACGCTTTTATAAGTAACAGACAAGTGGCGTTTCAAATTCCCGCATGTCTGACATAATTAATGAATTTTGAAATCCGGGTATCACGATCCACCTTTTCAGTAACTGATCTAACGGTTGGCACAAATCACGGAAACCGACATTAAACCAACCTTTATAAATTCAGATCTGATCAGCTGACTGATATTCTACGCAACCTCAAAATTTCAAAAGCACAAGAGCATTTTTGCATTCAATATTCCTGCAAATTTCTCTCTTTTTCCTTCAATCTTTTTCAGAAAATGACTACCAAGGATGGGAATGTTGAAGGTAGATTCTTGAATTACCAAACTTATTATGCTACCAGCACTCCGCTGATGAAGGAGATTCTGGAAAAGTTCAAGGCGACAACACTGGTTAACTTCATGGAGGCCCATGAAGATATGGTGTTCACACCAGAAGTACTGGAGTTCTATAAATCGGATGGGAAGCCAGACTACGAGAAATTGGAGATTAGAGCCACAGTTGGGGGAAAGGATATCTGCATAACCCCCAAGCTGCTGAGTGAGAAGTATGGGCTTTCACTTGAAGGTTCAACTGAACTTTCATCTCTGGCTGAGCCGTTGGAGGCTGACTTCTGGAGTATTGCTGCTAAAAAGAAGGATGAAGTCCTGTCTGGGAACATTAAGAAGCCCCAGCTGAAGGGCGAGTTTCTAAGGATGGCATATTTACTTGCCAAGGTTGTGGAGAACTGTACCTTCTCTTTGGATAGTGTACCTATGAAAAGGTATCACATGATGATAGCGGTTTACTACAGCCTGAAAGTAAACTGGGCAAATCAGATTTGGTACATTCTTGCTGATCACAAGGCGCGTGGTCAAACGCTTCACAGAATTTTCCTTAGTCACCTGCTGCTAGATTTGGGATGTACGATGACAAACGGCAAGGACGTTCATAAGGCTAAGGAGCTAAAGATTTATGAAGCAGTAAAATCTGGAAGGTCTAAAGGACCTGCTGATGTGCCAGATAAGAGGCAATCAAAAAGGAAGGCTACTGAGCCTAAGGAACCCGCTGATAAGGCGAAGAAAAGCAAAGTGACTGCCCCCAAGACAACTGTTCAAACAGCAAAGCCAGCTGTTCAAGCTACAACATAGTCACCTGCTAAGAAGGATGCTGTTGATGATATTATCAATCAGACAGCTAAGGAGATTGAACAAATGGCCTTTGACATCTCTCCTGAGAGAACTGTTTCAGCTGAAGTGCAAGCTGAAAATGTTTCTAAAAGGACAAGGAGCGCTTTGAAAGATACTGCTACATCTGCTGCTGTCCATCATACAAAGAAAACAGCTAGAAAGAAGATGACATTTATTGAAGAAACTACTGAACTTTCTGAGATGGTAAGGGAAAGTCCTCCAACAGCAGAGAGGCCTGTTGGATCTGAGAGGAAGTCTGCTGCCGTGGAGTCAGCTGCTGAACAAGTTAAACAGACTACTTCTGCACCAACAGCTGAGGTTGCTCAACCTCAAAAGGATTCTGAAGTGCAGATCCTTGAACCAATTTCTGCTGCACCAGTAGCAATTGCTCGTCCAGAACCAACAGATGTGGCACCAGTTGTTGAGTCAAGAGCTGCCAGAAGAAAAAGGATTGGCAAAACCAAAATGTCAGCTTATCACAAGAAGAAGCGCGAGGAAGCAGAACAAAGGAAGCGTGATGAAGCTGAACTTAAGAGAGCTCTTGAGGCTAGCAAGAAAGTAGCTGAAGTCAAGAAGATGACTGAAGATGAATTAGCTGCTAAGGAAGAAGCAGACTTGGCCAAGGCTCTAGAAGAAAGTAAGAAGGATGCATATGGACCAAGACGGTCAGAAGGCATCTTGATTGGCAAACCCAAGGAAGGACGATTTGTTCTACCAAGGGCTCAACCAATCAAAAGGAAGAAATTCGAAGTCAGAAGAGCACTTGATATTGTTCAAAGTGACTCTGCTGCCTTTGAGAAGTTTGAAGCGGAGCTAGAAAAGATGAATCAGCTGCTTCAATCAAAAACCACCTTTCTCCCAGAAACGATAAGGTACAACAGATGGAGGGAGTATAGGTTGAACAAGTCTGAGGAAGAAATCCAAGCATGGAAGGAGTTTGCTGATGAGGGACGCTAGGTTCTGAATTGGCTACAGACCACTTCTGTTGCAAAGGCCTTGGATTCAGACTTTGTCAGAAACAGACTACATGACTTTGCAAGAGTCATTGCATGTAAAGAGGCAACTGCTATCAAGAATTCACTACCAAACAATCCAGGTCCTGCTGATGACCTAATTGATAGAGCAGTCAAAGTTGTTGTGTATACAACTATGGAGAAATGGGCTGAGAGATCGAAATATGAACCTGGTTCAACCAGTGATATGCCTACTCTACCAAGTTTACAGTGCATAGCCTTTGGCTCAGAAATCAGCACATTTCAAGAACAGCTGAGTGTTAAACAGTCTATTTCACCTTTTGTTCCAGCTGACTTGATTTATCAGAAGACTGTTGTGTCTGCTGATGGTGCTGAAGTTATTCACATTGCTGATGAGCCAGCTGATGAAGAACACAAGGAAGACAAGCAAGCTGTGGAGATAAATCTTGATACATCCAAGTCACTGCCTGCTGCTGTCAAGGAGATTGCTTTAGCTATTGAGTGGAAAGCTGAAGAGAGTCCAGTTCTTCATGAAGCCCCTGTTTAACAGGAAGAGCCTGCAGAAGCATCAACCTCTGTTCCAACTGCTGACTTTCATTCTTCACTGATGGAGTCAATGCAGATGCTAATTGATAATGCTATGAAGGAAATGGAAAAGAGGAATCAGTTGATGTTGAAGCAAATGCAGGAGACTACTACAAAGATGGTGCAGGAAGCCATAGAGAACTTTCCTCTACCACCAGACAATTCCCTTACACTGACTCAGAGTATTTTGAGCATGAACATAGCATTGAAGACGTGAAAGCTGATGTGAATCATCTGCACACCGCTCTTCAAAGGCACGAGTCTGACATTGCAGGAATTGCTAGAGTCATGAAAGAAGTTGGTGAAGCTGAGATAGAGAAAAATGTTGCACTTAAGCAAGAGTTCACAATTGTCACCAACAAGGCACAAAATGAAATGTCAACACTTCAGCTGAATGTTGACTACTTAAATGACCAATCTGGTGAGATGAAAACTACTCAACTTCGAATGGAAGCGACTCAAAATCATTACTCTGATCAACTCCGAGTTGTGGATCAAAACATCAGAAAGCTTTGTGCTGCTGTCAACGTCTCTCCTGATCAGCTCAACCCTGCTGCTGATGACAAAAAGGGGGTAGAGGAATCAGCTAAGAAGACTGTTGTTGTTGCAACTATTCAAGTACAAGACCAAAGAGCTGCTGCTGAAAAGCCAAGTGAAGACAAAGTACTTGAAGAGGAAGCTGATGATGAAGAGACTGATGAAGAAGTAGAGCCCAAGGACGTAGCTAAGACTGATAAAGAAATAGCTGCTTCTAAGGACACTGTTGAAGAACAGGTGGATCCATTCAGGAAAACCAGCAGAATTCAAGAAATCAGAAGAAGAGTTGAAGCTGCAGGAAGAAACTTGACCAATGCTGATCTGTTTTCCAGTGGAGAAGATGAAGATGATGAAAGTGAAGAATTTGAAGAAGAGGAAGAAGAAGACAATGAAAAAGCTGAAGACTAGACTAGATTTTCTAGACTAGGTTAACTGTTGAAAATTTGTATCAGCTTACTTTATTTTGTAATTTCACTTAAGTCCATTTTCTTGTAAACTTGTACTGTAATTTCAAAGTATATCTATAAAAGTCAAGTTTCCAACAAATCATTTCTATCTCAGAAATTTTTGAGGACTTAACTTTACCTTCAGGTACAAGTACTTAGCTGAAGTTTTGTCATCATCAAAAAGGGGGAAATTGTTGGATGAAGATGAAGACTTAGAAGTGAAGGGAGGTTTTGATGATTTCCAAAAGTCATCAGCTAAGTATGGAAGCTTAGTTTAAACCTTAGAAGATATTTGACCAAGGAAGAAGTTACTTCAGACGAGTCAAATATGGTCCAGAAGACTATTGATCTGTTGCTGAAGAAAGGAATCAGACTGGTGGATTTTCAGTCGACTCAAATCAGATTAGTTCAGTTTGGGATCAGCCGAGTTTACATCAGACGAGTGATTTCGATCAGCAGAGTGGAAGTGGATCAGAAGTTATTGCAACGGTAATAAATGCACTTGGAGTAATAAATGCTGAAGAGGAAGGGTATTTATGACAAATGATTGAAGAGAAACCTCGTATCAGCTTGGTGCATTTAATGCGAACTGACAGAAAGTACAGCAGAGTGTACAGTGATCAGTCGCAGGTAGCCGTTTCTGCAGAAAGGACCGGTACTCGAGGATTTGAACACCTGTCGATCTCTCAACGGGCAGATTTTCAAATCTCAAGTATAAATAGTTCAGTTCAAGAGTTGAAGAAGAAGAGACAACACATCTGAGAGCAAATCCGAAGCAAAATTCTTCTAACTCTCAACCTCAAGAACAGAACACTCATCAGCCGAGTCATTTGTTGACGAAGCAGAAAAGAGAGATAAACAAATATACATACAAATCTGAGTGATTTTGTGAGAAAAGTGTTGCGAGAAGTAGATATCCATCTTATTGAGTGATATTACTTCAGAGGATAGGTTTTCTTTGTGATTTCCTATTGCGCACTTGTGGCCATTTCATTTGTTGTTTGGCGCAAGCATTGTATATTGTAAACTGTGTGTTTATAGTATAACCCAAGATCTAAGTGACTTGGAAGAGTGAACTAAAGGATTTCCATCCATATAACCACTATAAAAATCCTGTGAGTTTTTACTTGCATTATTTTCTGCATATTTCAAAAGAGCATATTTAAACACATAATTTAACTGTTGAAAAGTTTTTAAAAGGAGTTTGTAAAAACTGGGGACAAAATCTTTTCTAAGTTAAGAAAACAACTTGTCAAAAACACTAGATAAATCCGCTGCAAGTTAGTAAATTTGAAATCAGAAACAAAGCTTTGTGCGAGATCAGCTTAGTCTACTTACAATTCTTGATCAGCTTAGTCTGCTGACAGAAAAAGATAGAGATTTTAAAAGATAAATTTTTAGAGGTCTATTCACCCCTCCCCCCCCCCCCCTAGACCTCATCTGACCACTTGCGACCAACACCGACGACGCCACACCAGGAGTGGTATGGTAAATCACCCGTATATTCGTACTTACGAGTATGGGGATCTCCTGCCTACAGGGCCGGCCCTGAGTTTTCAGTGGCCCTAAGCCAACTTTGAATTTGTGGCCCTTAAATTTTCATATAAAAAAATCTTGCTTTGTAAAATACATCGATAATACGAAACATAATTATATTAAATAAGAAATAATTGCATTCGTGTGTTGGTCCCAAAAGTGGTCAATGAGGTCTAGAGGGGGGGGGGGGGGGGTGAATAGACCTCTGAAAACTTTAAAACTTTTTCTCTAACTTTTTCTGTCAGCAGACTAAGGTGATCTCGAATTCGTAAGACTACTAAGCTGTTCGAGCACAAAGCTTTGAGCAGCAGAGTTGACCACTCATCTGATTTAACTTAACTGATTCAGATGAAATATCAGAGTTTTAGAAACTAGTTGGCAGCGGATTTGTCAAGTGTTTTTCAACCAATCTGTTCCTCTTTAAGTTTTTTCACACAAAAGATTTTATCCCCAGTTTTTACAACTCCTTTTAAAATCTTTTGGTTCAGTTCGTATATTTGAGTTCTTTTGAAAATATGCAAAGTAAGCAAACAGTAAATCAAACACACATAATTTTTATAGTGGTTATATGGATAAAAATCCTTTAATACACTCTTCCAAGTCACACAGATCTTGGGTTATACTAGAAAACACAAAGTTAACAGCATACAATGCTTGCGCCAGACAACAAATGAAAGGCCACAAGTGCGCAGTAAGAAATCACAAAGAAATCCTACTCTACGAAGCTAGATCACTCACTTAGATGGATCTACACTCCTCACGCTATTTTCAGTATAGGAGGTCACAAAGAAAACCTACACTAAGAAGCTATATAACTTCACACAGATGGATATACACTCCTCTCTTTTCTCAGTTGAAAGTCACTCAGACAGACAACGTAAGTTCTCTGTTCTTCAACGAAAAGCTTCGTCAACAGATGACTAGGCTTGTGATCAGACGACTCAACTGATGGATCTTGCTCTATAGATGTGATCTTGAATTTTGCAAGTCTCTCTTCAGATCTTCAGTCAGTCTTCTATTTATACTCCCGGATTCGAATTTCTGCCCGTTGAAGGAAGGCAAAATTACTCTTTAATCCTGAGCAACTGTCTTATTCTCTGGCGGCAGCTTTTGCTTTTGCAGACTGTCTTCTGTACACTCTGCTGTACGGATATTCACTTTCTGTCCAGTCGCATTTAATGCACTCAGCTGGTTACCGTTGATAAGTTTACTTCACCGACTTCACTTCGCTGATGGGAATGCTCGACTGATGACCACTCTCCTGATGATCACTTGGCTGATGGCTACCCGGCTGATTCAAGAATGAACACATCTATCTTGACTCGGCTGATGATAACCAATCTGATATCCCACTCGGCTGATTCGGTTACTTTGCTTCAAGACCTTGAGATAGGTTTCACTAAGTTGTTCTTAGTTGATGACTTAACCTTTTGATCTTCAAAACTATTATGGCCTTTTTGTCATCTTCAAAACCTTCTCTAATTTATACCAACAATTTCCCCCTTTTTGATGATGACAAAACCTTCAACTAAGAACGTCTTCCAAGTCTTCAGATTTAGTCTTCATACCTTGAGATGGAAATTTATTGAACTGATACAACTTTAAAAAAAATTACCAAATTGATGGTTCTTTTTCCCTTTCTGATCTTCTGCTTAAAGGGTTCTTAGTTGCATCCTTTATCTTCCCCCTTTTTGTCATCAACACCAATACTTGAGTTGCATCTCTTCTTCCCCTTTTTCTCTTTATAGGATTGCAAACTTAGTATGCTGAAGACAATTAGGTGAGTACTAGGCTGATCGAGGTAGTCTTCATTGCTGTTTATCACTCCAGCTAGAAAATTTCCCCTTTAACTTCAAGAATTAATACCACTTGATACCATTTGTGGTCTGATTCCACTTGTAGTCTGATGCTACTTGTAGTCTGATACTACTTGTATGAATGTAAATCAGATTAGTCAGCTGATACCACTTGTTGGTGTGATAATACTTGCTGATACCACTTGGTGTAGTATATTCTTGAATATCACTTGGCTGTTGAGTTACAGTCGGCTGATGAGAAGCAGTCTTCTGATAACTTCATTTTGACTTATTGAAAACTCCATCTTTATTCAGGAGTACCGCTAGTTGTACACGTTCCCCCTAAGTTCAAGAATCAGTGGTCAAGTAGTCTGATGGAGTTTCTCTTCAAAGACACTCAGCCGTTGAATTCCAGTAAGTTGTTCTGGGTTAGTCTTCTGATAAGTTCCCCCTCAACTTATGAATCCAAAGTCAACGAACCAATTTCTTTGTCACATGGTTGACTGATACCACACTTGTTGGTGATAGTGCTTGTTGCGATTAGTTGTTGGTCTCTAATACCACTTATTATTCTTTGATAATCTTCAACTTTTCAACAAACTTGCTTTCCTTGAAATCTCCAAATGTAGAGTCTACCACTTGAAAAATACCAATTTGTTGATACCACTTATTTGATAACACACTTGTTGATATATGCTTGTTGGTGAGACAACTTGTTGAACTCGGTGAAATTTGCAAGGCAGTCAACTCATCTTTGTCATATCACATGTGCTTCATCTACAAAACAGATGACTGTTTTTGGTACCCCTTATTTACTGGGTCCAGCAGGGTTAGTACAAACATGTGATGATCTAGTGACTTATGTTTTATCATGATAATACCACTTGTTGGTCATGATTAAAACAATGCTCATAAGCAAGGTAAGATGCATAAATTATGTGATAAGCATGCATATTGAAATGAGGATGGCAATCAGTACAGTGAACATGATCAACATGATAATATGAATAATCATAGTGCATGTCATAATAGCAATTATCGTAATGTGATTCAAATTCTTGCCAGATAATTCATTTTTTACGTCAATTTCTTACCCGAGTTATTTAATAACTCTCCTTAGATTTAGCAGACTTGACATTTTAAATTTACTCCTATCAGCAGCCTATTTCAGCTTACTCGGCTGATGGGTTTTAGTAGTCTGATTTTTCTTAGGTAGCTTACTAGGTTTTCTAACCTGTTGAGTATCAGTAGACTTCTTCTTTTAAGTCTCTGATTTCTTTTTAGAGAATGATGCAATTACTTCTTTCAAGTTCATTTGTATTTTCTAAACAAGTTGCATACTCAGCTTTTAGAGTTTCATTCTCATGCTCAAGCTTTTTGTAGTCAGCTGATTCTTGAGGTTTTTCAACCTGAAGTTTCAGTGATCTGATTTGCTCTTTTCAGCAGAGTTATCTCTTCATTAAGCTTGGCAAATGCACAAATAATATTTGAATTTGTAATTTAGCATTTATTCAAACGATTCAAATAGTGCATTTCATTTAATTAGTAGAAGTTACCTCAGTTTTCAGAATCATCAAATTCTATGGCAGTTAAGCATAGGGTTTCAGGTACTTCTTCAAATTCTTTATCAGACGACTGACGGTCTGAATAAGATGTGCAGGAGTTTATTAGCTTTGCTGCATCAGCTAACTTTGATTTGCTCTTACTTAGCTTACGCTCCTTTTTGGCACGCTTTTCCTTTTCAGCAAACTTCTCTAATGATAAGTGTGGATGATCTTTGATCAAGAGTCCATACTCTTCTTCATTGTTGTCTCTAAGTTTTGCTTTGGAGGAATCCCTGTTTTCCTGAAAATGATCAGAAGAAGATGAGGTAGCATTTTTATATTTTAATTTCATTTTCTTCTTGTAGAACTTCTCAAAATCATTCAGCAGCAGGGTAACGTCGTCAGCAGTGTAGACATTTTCTGAACTCAGCAGAGTCTTCTGTTTTGACTTGTCTAACGACATTAGAGCAGCAGTAGGGTCTGAACTGGTTTACACTTCTAATCCCATTCTTGGCATTTGATACTCATATGCTTTGAGGGATGAGAACAGTTCAGAAAGAGAAAGCTTCTCTAAATCCCTTGATTCTTCCATGGCTGTCACCTTCATGTTGAATTTGGGTGGCAAGGCCTTGAGAACCTTTGTGGTGATCTCCTTGTTCGAAAATTCTTTACCAAACCTTAGAACTTCATTCAGAGCTTTGGTAAATCTGGTATCCATCTGATCAATCGTTTCACCAGACTTTATCTTGAAATTTTCAAACTCCTCAAGAGCCACACTGAGCTTATGTTCTTTGATAGCGTTGTTTCCTTTGCTTAGCTCGCAGATTTTATCCCACATCTCTTTGGCAGTTTTGAAATGCTTGATCTTCTGGAATCTGTCTTCGTCTACAGCTTTGAACATGATGAGCTTAGCCTTTTTATCAAGGTTTACTAACTTGACTTCTTTGGGTGTCAGCTCATCCAGCTCTTTGTCAACTATCTGATCTGGTTGGCCAGCAACCTTCACAGTCTTCTGAAATCTGAATGGTCCTTTTGTAATACATGTGAACGTGTTGTCGTCGTAAGCAGCAAGAAGGATTTCCATTCTGATTTTCCAGCTTTCAAAGTCCATAAGACCAATGTGAGGAACATGGCTTATGACATCCATTTTTCAAAAAGTTTTTGATTTTCAAAATATGACTCTTTTTGAAAAAATTTGGAAAACAAACCTTGGATCAAATTCGTTGATCAGGCAACTGATTCAAATGAACCACCTGCTCTGATACCACTTGTTGGTCCCAAAAGTGGTCAATGAGGTCTAGAGGGGGGGTGGGGAGTGAATAGACCTCTGAAAACTTTAAAACTTTTTCTCTAACTTTTTCTATCAGCAGACTAAGCTGATCTCGAATTCGTAAGACTACTAAGCTGTTCGAGCACAAAGCTTTGAGCAACAGAGTTGACCACTCATCTGATTTCACTTAACTGATTCGGATGAAATATCAGAGTTTTAGAAACTAGTTGGCAGCGGATTTGTCAAGTGTTTTTCAACCAATCTGTTCCTCTTTAAATTTTCTCACACAAAAGATTTTATCCCCAGTTTTTACAACTCCTTTTAAAATCTTTTGGTTCAGTTCGTATGTTTGAGTTCTTTTGAAAATTTGCAAAGTAAGCAAATAGTAAATCAAACACACATAATTTTTATAGTGGTTATATGGATAAAAATCATTTAGTCCACTCTTCCAAGTCACACAGATCTTGGGTTATACTAGAAAACACAAAGTTAACAGTATACAATGCTTGCGCCAGACAACAAATGAAAGGCCACAAGTGCGCAGTAGAAATCACAAAGAAATCCTACTCTACGAAGCTAGATCACTCAGTTAGATGGATCTACACTCCTCACGCTATTTTCATTATAGGAGGTCACAAAGAAAACCTACACTAAGAAGCTATATCACTTCACACAGATGGATATACACTCCTCTCTTTTCTCAGTTGAAAGTCACTCAGACAGACAACGTAAGTTCTCTGTTCTTCAACGAAAAGCTTCGTCAACAGATGACTAGGCTTGTGATCAGACGACTCAACTTGTGATCAGACGACTCAACTGATGGATCTTGCTCTATAGATGTGATCTTGAATTTTGCAAGTCTCTCTTCAGATCTTGAGTCAGTCTTCTATTTACACTCCCGGATTTGAATTTCTGCCCGTTGAAGGAAGGCGAAATTACTCTTTAATCCTGAGCAACGGTCTTATTCTCTGACGGCAGCTTTTGCTTTTGCAGACTGTCCTTTGTACACTCTGATGTACGGATATTCACTTTCTGTCCAGTCGCATTTAATGCACTCAGCTGGTTACCGTTGATAAGCTTACTTCACCGACTTCACTTCGCTGATGGGAATGCTCGGCTGATGACCACTCTCCTGATGATCACTCGGCTGATGGCTACCCGGCTGATTCAAGAATGAACACATCTATCTTGACTCGGCTGATGATAACCAATCTGATATCCCACTCGGCTGATTCGGTTACTTTGCTTCAAGACCTTGAGATAGGTTTCACTAAGCTGTTCTTAGTTGATGACTTAACCTTTTGATCTTCAAAACCATTATGGCCTTTTTGTCATCTTCAAAACCTTCTCTAATTTATACCAACATCGTGAATACAACATAAACAATTAAACTCTTAATAAAATATTATTATTTAAATATTACTCCTATCATTTTTTGAAGCAAAATCACTAATTACGCTTGCATAATCAATCTTCTTTACCATATTATTTTCAATCGACAACATGGCTAACCCATTCAACCTCTCTTGTGACATTGTTGATCAGAGGGAAGACTTAATCAATTTTAACTTCGAAAATGTTCTCTCTGCAGCTGCAACTGTAACAGGAATAGCTAACAATATTCTATAAGCAATCCATGTATTTGGGAACCCACCATCTATAGCTTGCAAATAATTCAACACATCAATTGGCCTTTTTAGTTCTTCTGGTAAAATACATCTCAAGACTCTAAACTCAGAAGATAAGTCTCTCCCATCTATATCGTAAGTGTCATGCTTCAAATACTCTTCAAGCTTGATACAATAAGTACTTAAAATCTCATCATCAACAGACTTTAACTTCTTCAAGTCGAACAAAAAACCAAAGTTCTCCTCATATATCTGAAGTTGTTCAAACCTCGTGTTAAGCGACAAAAGAGCTTGATCTACCACATACAAAAAGTAATTAACTCTAAAGGATTCCTCAGTTGATTGTGACACATCTTCACTAGTACTCTCATCAAATCTTTTCTTTCTGTGAATGATGCGTTTTTCATGAAATATTGGATCAATTCCCATTGTATTTGCAAGTTCCTTCGCTTCAATCTTAGCATCTAAAAATCCTGTTTCTCTGTACTTTTCAAAAAAGGAAATAAGTCCCTTAAGTTGTTTGATAGCAACATCTATATCCATATCTTCAGCTTGCAGGGTTTTGCTAACAACATTAATAGTAAATAACAAATTATGCCAAATAATCATACCGAACAAGAATTCAAAATTCTCAAGTTCATGTGTCACCAAGGAATTAGCTTCACTCTTTGTCTTTGGGTCTTCTCTACTATTTGCCAAGTCTATCAATGCATCTCGTATTTTTGGCGCTTGGTACCTAATAGCTCTAAGACTTTCAACACGGCTTTCCCAACGAGTTTGGGACAATGACTTCAGTGTGAGCTTTTGCACATGACGTTTCAAAATATCCCACCGCTTTGTCGAAGATGCAAACAAACTATATATACGTTGCACTACTCCAAAAAAAGACTCTGCTTTCGTACAACAACTGGCCATATCACAAAGTGTAAGATTTAGACTATGACAACCACACGGCGTATAAAATGCTCTAGGGTTTACTTCATGTAATCGTCTCTGAACACCTTTGTGTTTTCCTTTCATGTTAGCTCCATTATCATACCCTTGTCCTCTTATATCACCAATATCAAGTTCAAGAGTGTTCAATGCATCATTAAGTACATTAAAAAGTCCCAATCCTGTTGTATCGTCTACTTTAAAAAATTGCAGAAAGAACTCTTTTACCATTATTGGCTCTGCTGAAATATCCACACATCGAAGTACAAGAGTCATTTGTTCTTCATGACTAACATCAGGAGTACAATCAAGTATTACTGAAAAATATTTTGCCTCCTTCACTATTTTGATGATTGCATTCCTAGTTTCACCTGCTAACATTTGAATTAATTCATTTTGAATTTTGTGGCTAAGATATTGATAGTGAACTGACTCATCCTTAATACGCCGAATGTGATCTTGCATAACTGGATCAAACTCTGCAATCATCTGAATGAAGCTTAAAAAGTTTCCATTGTTCTCTTGGTCAATTTTCTCATTGTTCCCACGAAATGCTAAATTGTTATTAGCAAGAGTTTTAACAAGAGCAATTATCCTCAATAATACTTGTTTCCAATGTTCTTTCTCTTTGTTGATTTGTTCTTGCAAATGTTTATCTATTGTTTCATTCTTTTTCAATCTCATATGTAGATCAATCCATTTACTCAAGCATGTAAGGTGGTCTCTACTAATTTCATGACTTTTCAACCTCTTACCAATATTCCTCCAATCCTTATATCCTTCAGTGGTTAGTTGAGAAATGAGTTTATCTTCTTTGAACAATTTACAACAAAAACAGTATACTCTGTTTGCAACAACATAATATACTAGCCATTTCTATCTTGTTTCTCTCCATTTGATAGATGTCGAATATAAAATGTACATGAAAAATGTCTACCACTCTCGTCTTTAGGAAAAATGACATCATTGTCTGTAATTCTTATTGGACCTCTTTCTACCAAAATATTTCTAATATTATGATCAATACTATCCCAATTTCCCGAATCATATATGTTCAATGGTCCCGCTTCACGTACATCGTCAAACTCTGGATTCTGATTATCCACATTCAAATTTTCATTAATAATTTCATTTATATGTTGATCGGGTTCTTCGTTCACCAAGCCTGCATCTTCTCCAATCACATAATCTTCATTTTTCTCGTTTGGAAAATCATCATTCACCGAATTTTCAACTAAAGTCGAACCCGAACCCGAACCCATGTCAGTTGCATTTTTATTGATAGTAATAAACTTATCAAGTGCACCTGCTTGAGATTGAATAAGTTTTTCAACTCGTTGTTTTTTTTTTCTTTTTTCATGCCCAGACATGTGTTTTCTAGGACCCATGGTTAACTTAGCAATCGAATTTCAAAAGCACAATTCACATACAAATTCTAAAAGTAGCACTCAAGCAAGCCCAACAAACATATTAAAGAAAAAAGATCAAGTCCTTACCCGAAGAAAAATTATCTATAAAGAGTGAAGATTAAGCTTGAAGATGCCTCATGTTCGTCTTGTGTTTCAATGTTTTTGCAATTAGGCTTTGCAATATGCTTGTTTAGATTAATCCCCAATTTTTGCAATTAGGGTTTTCAATTTGTTTGCTTAGATTTATCCCTACAACCCACTGTATTTTTTTTTCTTACTTTTAAGTAGAAAGACGTTTTTTGCAATTATTTATTTGTTGTAAATTTTTCATATAAATTTGTACACGGCGGCAGCTAATGTCTCAAGTGTGTGTGTGTGTTTTTCATCAACCTAGTCAATTTAAAATAAAATTAATAAGGCCCACTTAACTTTTACTCCACCAACAAGCCCAATCCAGAATAGTAAAATTTAGGCCCATATAACACTTTCTCTTCTTCCCCAGTTGCCGATCTGCAACTTCTTCCATTAACTTCCTCCATTAATATGCTACAAGCTTTGATTTCTTCATAATTCATTAATTCTAATTCTTTTTCCACAACATTAATTCGAAAATCAACTTCTTATGCAACACTATTAGCCTATTTCTTCATATTTTTTTAAAGATATATAGTTGTATATATATATAATAGTAAAAAATTCGGAGGCCCTCTCGGATCGGTGGCCCTAAGCGGCCGCATACGCGGCTTACGCTCAGGGCCGGCCCTGCCTGCCTATGTTAGGAACAAGAAATGAGATAAACTAGATAGCAGATCTAGTTTGTGATAGGATAGTGCCCTGCAAGCCAACTCAATAGCTTGTAATAGGACTATTTTATCTTGTATGAATCTTTGATTTATTAATTAATACGCAAAGTTTATTTATTTGATAAGATAAACTAATGGCCAACTTCATCTTTCGCGAACACATTTAAGCGATTGGTTGAAACCCTGAGATCACTCATGACTATGGGACGATTCACTTCAGTATTGAGTGCAATCATAAAACAGTCTCTAAGGTCGTGATCTCAAAAGTGTTCCAAGTCATAGATTCCTGTCGAGACGGGGTATCGAAGGAATCGTCAAGACTTGTAGGATTATGCATGATTCACATGGAGTGAATTTGTGGAGTTTCATGAACAAGACATTTGATGTCAGTGCATATGACTAGGTGGTTCGATAGGGGATCGAACGCATCGAACGACCCGAACAGAGAAACCCATTGTGGAAGTGCGTAAAGCATATCAGTGATGGGATGTTTCTCAGGACTTATAACAGTGTACGATTTAGTCCTTAGACTTGAGGTGCTAGGGCGAATTCGGTATACGGGTGTGCGTGCTTTGATTTAGGAGCCGGTCACGTAGCCTGACCATTGTGCGCCTACATTGGGTACGTACAGTCATATACGCGAATGGTTAGCATCAAGATAGGATCTACCGACTCATTGTAATGAATGAGGGAATTTCCTGTACATTCTTAGATAATACATTCCGAGAAATCCATGGCCATGGTCAGTGACGGATTTGGAAAGGGGTTTCCAAATTTAGCAGTCACACTGGAATTATTATCCAGAATTAGAAAGTACAGAATCGAGATAATTAGAGGTGCTGACTAATTCACACACCCTAGGTCTCGATCGGGAAATTAGTCGTTAGAGGGACCGTATGTACATGGTACTTATAAGAGGTGAGGTTCACTAATATCAATTCACCTGAAGTTGGGCCTCATGGGCTTGTGGCTAGACATCGACCATGAGGTGTGGGTACTCCTGAATTAATGGGAGATTAATTCTGGAGTGGTCAATTAAAGGAGTTTATTGATCGGAGCAATTAATTGAATATTAATTGCTCGTTAATTAAATCACGAAAGTCGTGGGCCTACGGCCAATTGATGGTGAACCTAGAGGGTCACACACAATACAGTTGGACAGTGACAGTCAATTAAGGAAAGGTTTGATTTAAAGAGTTAAATCAAATAAAAGAATTAAAGAGTTAATTCTGAGAGAGAAATAATTAATTAGATAGTCTAATTAATTAAATATTAATTAAAGAGTTAATTAAAGTGGGAGATAATTAATTAGATTAATTGGGTTAATTTAATTAAAGTGTTTAATTAAATTAATGCAAGACATGGGCCGATTTAATTAATGGCCCAATAGCAAGTCTTGCACACAAAGGGGCTTTGGAGGTGGCTATATAAAGGAGTCTAAGTTGAGACTCAAACCCTAAGCTAAAAACCAACCCTAGCCGCCCCCCCTCACTTGGCCGCCCCCTCTCTCCCTCTTGCTCTCTCCTTCACTTAGATCTAGATCTGGATCTAGATCTGCCATTGACAAACATTCTCTTCCATTTCTAAGCCTAAGAATTGAAGGAGTCATTCAATCCATCTGGTGTGGACTAATCTCTGGAGGCACAACACTTGGGGTGCTCTAGTGAACGAGAAGAGAAGACCGGAGAAACCACCACCTTGCCTGTGGTGAGGTAAATCTCGATTTACCATATTTCAATTTAGTAAATTTGTTGCTAAATTGTATTCAACCTTATTCATATGTGCTAATAAATGTTCTTGGGATTTGGTGTATGAAAAATTGAAAAATTTTAAATTCCGCAACGTTGTTTTTGACAATCATACCCATGAAAACCCAACAGTGGTATCAGAGCCAAATTTATTATGCACATATGAAAAGGCCTGAACACATCAAAATATATGGATATATGTGTTTGTTGTGTTCTGATTTTTGATTCTTGCTTGTTATGATGAATTAAATTGTTCGGATCTATGCACTTTTCGGTTTTGGGCCAAATCTGTAATTACCGAAAATTTGAGGGCTTGTTTGCAAATTGCGATTTTTTGAAAAATCTGGACAGAAAGTAAAATTTTCATTTTCTGCAATTCTGGACCAAATTGTAATTTCTGGAATTTTTAAAATCTGGACTGTTTTTGCAATTGTCGTAAATTCAGGGGTCTGTTTTGCATTAAATGAAAGTTTCTGGAAATTTTGTTAATTTTCTGCTTGCTGGTCCGATTTGCATGTTCTGGAAATTTTGGGGCTGATTTGTAAATTCCAAAAGTTGAGGGGTCAAAATGTAATTTTCGAAAATTCAGGGGCCGAACTGAAATTTTTTCAAAGGTTGAAAAACAGAAACTGTTTTGTGCACTAAAAGGGTTTAGTATATCCGAAAAGTTAATTTTATCATAATTAGTAGGGACTAGAGTGAGAATCAAAGAGATTGTTTTAAAATGTGTTTTAAAATAAGATTATGGATTGTTTTAAAATGAGTTTTAAAACTAGAATCTGAAAGACATTTTAAAAGGAGTTTTAAAATAGGATAAGAAATAAGAAAATCTGTTTTGCTTGTTTCTTGCTCTACGTGAACTGTTTACGTGGTTTTCGATCGCGCCGAGCCTTGACCCTTAGGGTAGATGTGATTGGTTAATTTTAATTTGCTGGTTTTATTGGGCCTGCGAGCCTTAAGTTTTTGGGCCACTTTGAGCCTTTGTAATAGATAGGGCTTTACAGTTTTAATTAGATTAGGATGAAGGCCCGTTACAAGCAAGGTGGGAGCCCAAGAAGACTAAAGGCCATGTATGCATGGTAAAATGTGTAATAGTGTAAGCCTCTTTGAAACCTATTAGATTGACCAATAGGACCATCGTCTTTGGCTCGATGGTGGTCCACATAGGAGGCTCCCGATCGAAAACATACTGTGGTAGCATGCATGCTAGGTGTGTATGTTTTTATTTACGCATTTATATTTTAGCATGTATGGTGATACGCGCTAGTAATTTAGATCGTAAATAAAAGATAATGCATAACTGGAACGGTGAGATCTCGAGTAGAGTTACCTCAAACTCTTAAACCCGAAAAACCCCTCTTGATAATTATATTAAGTCATATTGGGTACATTAAAATGAAGTTTTAATATCCAAGCCTTCCATCAATAGGAACTAGCGTGAGTTGTCCACTTGTTGATTAAGGTGATCCAGAGTCTGGCACCCGAGTCGAGGAAAGAGACAATACGCAAAACTCCTTGATTCTCGTTTTTAACTAAACTTGACAAGGGTGAGGATTGGTCGGGATGTGAACATCGATCATAACCAAGTTATGGGGATTTCATGACCGGGCCCGTTGCTCATCAAGATTGATGGGTTAGACTTAACGAGTAGTACCACTCATGATGTAGCAGTGCTAGATGAGTGCGAAAATCGAGGCAAAATAGCTTGAAGGTTGTGTAGGGACACAATTGGTAATAGTATACCTACCTAGGGAATTAATTGTATGGCCGCGAGTCGTGGGTGCAATTAATGTCTGCTGGGACGTCAAGACCTGCTAGGAAATAAGATTTCCCGAACAATTGAAGGGGTAATTGTTTCGAGAAAATAGTGGGAGAACTTTTTCGATAACAAGTCCAATAGTCGTTAATTATAAGTATTAATTTAGATCAGTCAGCTGAACGTTATCATTCTATTTTGTAGATCATTTTGCGAAAATGTCTAAGAATCCATTATCTATCATCCTTGACACTAACAAACTGAACGGATCAAATTTTATCGACTGGCTAAGAAATTTGAGGATAGTCCTCGACTCCGATCGTCGGAGCTATGTTCTCGATGCCCCAATGCCTGATGCACTTCCGGAAGGTGTTTCGGAAGAGGAACGAGCCACCCATGCTAGATGGGTTGATGATGATATTCAGGTTCATTGCCTAATGCTAGCATCAATGACCAATGAGCTACAGAAACAGCATGCAAAGATGTTGCATTCTGTTGATATACTTCTCCATCTCCGAAACATGTTTGGAGAGAAGTCTCGGACCGAAAGGTTCAAGACGACGAGGGAGTTATTCAATCTGAGAATGGCTGAGGGTTCAAGTGTGAAAGATCACTGTCTTCGTTTCATTAATCTGATTGAAAAATTAGAAAACTTGGAAGTAGACTTGCACGCTGATCTTAGCACTGACCTTCTGCTCCATACTCTGCCACGCTCATTTGATCAGTTCGTGTTGAATTTCAACATGGAGGAGAGAAATCTCGCTCTTCACGAACTGACCAATATGTTGGTAACGGCAGAAGCTACCCTTAAGAAGGAAAAGTCTGTCTTGATTGCTGAGCAACCCAAGGCTGCAAAGCCAAATAAGGGCAAGAAGAAGAAGAAAGTGTTCTCTTCTAAAACAACCAAGAAGGTTGTCGAGAAAAAGAGAAAGAGCCCAGAAGATGAATGTCTCCACTGCAAGAAAGCAGGGCACTGGAAAAGGAACTGCCCTGACTACCTTAAAACGGTAGCCAAAGGTATTTTCTTTATTGAAGTTAATATTTCAATTAACTGTGCATCATGGGTGTTAGACACCGCAGCTGGTTCTCATATCTGCAATGATTTGCAGGTGATGGGAGCAGTAAGACCTCTTAAGCCTGGGGATAGGATCCTACGTTTTGGAAACGGAGCAAGGGTTGCGGCAGAGGCCATAGGGGACGTAGAATTAGTTTTTGGCAATTTTACTTTGGTTTTAAAGGACTGTTTGTACGTACCAACAATTATCAAAAACATTATTTCGATTCCTTTGCTGGATAATGATGGTTTTTGTTTTTCCATTTCTAATGGAAATTTTAGCATAATAAAAGGTGGTTTTACTTATGCTAGTGGTACTTTGATAGATGGTCTTTACTCCTTAGAACCTGCTAATTCTAATGTCATGCACATTCAATCAAAGAAAAGAAAACAAGATGATAATAGTCCACAGTTATGGCACGCTAGGCTTGGACATATATCCAAGAGTAGAATTCAAAAGTTGGTTTCCTCTAGGGCTCTTGAAATACAGAACCTAGATGATCTCTCAACTTGCGAGTCCTGTCTCAAGGGAAAGATGACCAAAACGCCTTTTACTGGGAAACCAGAGCGAACCAAACAAACCTTGGATTTGATCCATACCGATGTTTGTGGACCACTGAGTGTCAGTGCAAGAGGAGGTTTCTCGTACTTCATTACCTTCACAGACGACTACAGTCGTTTTGGGTATGTGTACCTAATGAAGTATAAGTCCGAAGCTTTTGAAAAGTTCAAAGAGTTTCGAATGGAAGTTGAGAACCAACTTGGACATAGTATTAAGGCACTTCGATCTGATCGAGGTGGGGAATACTTAAGTCAAGAATTCCTCGATTATCTTGTAGAGAATGGAATTCTCTCACAGCGAACTCCTCCTAGAACACCACAGTTGAATGGTGTGTCTGAGAGAAGGAACCGAACTTTGTTGGACATGGTTCGTTCCATGATGAGTTTCGCTGATCTACCTTTTTCATTTTGGGGCTTAGCCCTCTTAACGGCTTCAAAGATACTTAATATAGTACCTTCAAAGTCGGTGCCGACGACGCCACACCAAGAATGGTTTGGTAAAGCACCCATGTATTCGTACCTACGAGTATGGGGATCTCCTGCCTATGTTAGGAACAAGAAGGGAGATAAACTAGATAGTAGATCTAGTTTGTGCAAATTTGTGGGGTATCCAAAGGAATCCATTGGATACCTGTTCTACGACCCTAAAGAACGAAAGACGTTCGTGTCTAGGAACGCCCACTTCTTAGAGGATGACTTCCTCACTAAAAGAAGCGGGGTGTCCGTAGAACTTGATGAAGTCCAGGAACTGGACCCATCCCCACAAACAGTGGGAGTTGATCCTGAACCTATTGAACCATCTAGTACACCAGTACTTCGAAGGTCCGATCGAATTCGTAGAGAACCCGAAAGGTTCGGCTTCATCCACGAAAATGATCAATTGGATGGTGATCCAAGGACGTACGAAGAAGCTATGTCAGACATAGACTCGGGTGCATGGCAGGAAGCCATGCAATCCGAAATGGATTCCATGCATTCCAACAAGGTATGGACCTTGGTTGATCCACCTGAGGGAACTGTCCCTGTAGGCTGTAAGTGGATCTTCAAGCGCAAGCTTGGAATGAATGGAGAAGTTTTGACTCATAAGGCTCGCCTTGTGGCGAAAGGTTATACTCAAAGGCCTGGTATAGACTATGAGGAAACCTTTTCTCCAGTAGCGATGTCAAAATCCATTCGGATCTTATTAGCCATAGCCGCGTGGTATGACTACGAGATATGGCAAATGGATGTAAAGACCGCCTTTCTCAATGGAGACATTGATAAGGAAATCTTTATGCAACAGCCAAAAGGCTTTACATCTAAAGGAAGTGAGCATAAGGTATGCAAACTTCAAAGGTCAATTTATGGCCTAAAATAGGCATCCCGAACCTGGAACAAACGTTTTGATGAGACAGTCAAAGGGTTTGGCTTCATCAAGAACGTTTATGAGTCATGTGTGTACAAGAAATTCGAAAGGGGTTCAGTACAATTTATTGTGTTGTATGTCGATGACATTCTGTTGATCGGAGACGATATCAGAACGTTAACGCAGACGAAAGCGTGGTTATCCACGCAATTCTCCATGAAAGATATGGGAGACGCATCTTACGTATTGGGAATACGTATCTATAGAGATAGATCGAAGAAGATGTTAGGACTCTCCCAATCTCAGTACATTAACACTATACTGAAACGGTTCAGTATGGAAGAATCCAAGAAGGGATTGCTTCCTATGAGACATGGGATCTCTCTTTCTAAATCTATGAGCCCTACAAATGATGAAGAAAGAAAGAGGATGTCTCTCATACCTTATGCGTCTGCCATAGGCAGCATAATGTATGCGATGTTATGTACTAGACCTGACGTAGGACACGCTCTGAGTGTGACGAGTCGCTACCAGTCAAATCCAGGGGAGGAACACTGGACCGCCGTAAAGGCTATCCTCAAGTACCTGAGAAGGACTAAGGATATATTCTTGGTCTACGGCGGTAGTGGAGAATTGAAGCTCGAAGGATTCACGGATTCGAGTTTCCAGTCTGACGTGGATGATTATAAATCCAATTCTGGATATATATTTTGCCTCAACGGAGCAGCGGTGAGTTGGAAGAGTTCCAAACAGTCCACCACTGCAGATTCAACTACTGAAGCAGAATATATTGCCGCATCGGATGCAGCAAAGGAAAGTGTTTGGATAAGAAACTTCATCCAAGAGTTGGATGTAGTACCTAGCATTGCAGAACCCATAGTAGTCTTCTGTGACAACAATGGGGCAATCGCTCAAGCAAAGGAGCCGAGATCACACCATCAGTCCAAACACGTAATGAGGAAATACCATGTGATTAGAGAAATCATTGGTAGAGGAGACATTCAAATGGAACGTGTCGACTCAAAAGATAACGTAGCTGATCCACTAACGAAGCCACTATCGCAAAAAGTGTTCGAAGAACATCTTGTGAAGATGGGTCTTAGAAATGTTTGTGATTGGCTTTAGGGCAAGTGGGAGATTGATAGGATAGTGCCCTGCAAGCCAACTCAATAGCTTGTAATAGGACTATTTTATCTTGTATGAATCTTTGATTTATTAATTAATACGCAAAGTTTATTTATTTGATAAGATAAACTAATGGCCAACTTCATCTTTCGCGAACACATTTAAGCGATTGGTTGAAACCCTGAGATCACTCATGACTATGGGACGATTCACTTCAGTATTGAGTGCAATCATGAAACAGTCTCTAAGGTCGTGATCTCAAAAGTGTTCCAAGTCATAGATTCCTGTCGAGACGGGGTATCGAAGGAATCGTCAAGACTTGTAGGATTATGCATGATTCACATGGAGTGAATTTGTGGAGTTTCATGAACAAGACATTTGATGTCAGTGCATATGACTAGGTGGTTCGATAGGGGATCGAACGCATCGAACGACCCGAACAGAGAAACCCATTGTGGAAGTGCGTAAAGCATATCAGTGATGGGATGTTTCTCAGGACTTATAACAGTGAACGATTTAGTCCTTAGACTTGAGGTGCTAGGGCGAATTCGGTATACGGGTGTGCGTGCTTTGATTTAGGAGCCGGTCACGTAGCCTGACCATTGTGCGCCTACATTGGGTACGTACAGTCATATACGCGAATGGTTAGCATCAAGATAGGATCTACCGACTCATTGTAATGAATGAGGGAATTTCCTGTACATTCTTAGATAATACATTCCGAGAAATCCATGGCCATGGTCAGTGACGGATTTGGAAAGGGGTTTCCAAATTTAGCAGTCACACTGGAATTATTATCCAGAATTAGAAAGTACAGAATCGAGATAATTAGAGGTGCTGACTAATTCACACACCCTAGGTCTCGATCGGGAAATTAGTCGTTAGAGGGACCGTATGTACATGGTACTTATAAGAGGTGAGGTTCACTAATATCAATTCACCTGAAGTTGGGCCTCATGGGCTTGTGGCTAGACATCGACCATGAGGTGTGGGTACTCCTGAATTAATGGGAGATTAATTCTGGAGTGGTCAATTAAAGGAGTTTATTGATCGGAGCAATTAATTGAATATTAATTGCTCGTTAATTAAATCACGAAAGTCGTGGGCCTACGGCCAATTGATGGTGAACCTAGAGGGTCACACACAATACAGTTGGACAGTGACAGTCAATTAAGGAAAGGTTTGATTTAAAGAGTTAAATCAAATAAAAGAATTAAAGAGTTAATTCTGAGAGAGAAATAATTAATTAGATAGTCTAATTAATTAAATATTAATTAAAGAGTTAATTAAAGTGGGAGATAATTAATTAGATTAATTGGGTTAATTTAATTAAAGTGTTTAATTAAATTAATGCAAGACATGGGCCGATTTAATTAATGGCCCAATAGCAAGTCTTGCACACAAAGGGGCTTTGGAGGTGGCTATATAAAGGAGTCTAAGTTGAGACTCAAACCCTAAGCTAAAAACCAACCCTAGCCGCCCCCCCTCACTTGGCCGCCCCCTCTCTCCCTCTTGCTCTCTCCTTCACTTAGATCTAGATCTGGATCTAGATCTGCCATTGACAAACCTTCTCTTCCATTTCTAAGCCTAAGAATTGAAAGAGTCATTCAATCCATCTGGTGTGGACTAATCTCTGGAGGCACAACACTTGGGGTGCTCTAGTGAACGAGAAGAGAAGACCGGAGAAACCACCACCTTGCCTGTGGTGAGGTAAATCTCGATTTACCATATTTCAATTTAGTAAATTTGTTGCTAAATTGTATTCAACCTTATTCATATGTGCTAATAAATGTTCTTGGGATTTGGTGTATGAAAAATTGAAAAATTTTAAATTCCGCAACGTTGTTTTTGACAATCATACCCATGAAAACCCAACAGTTTGTGCAAATTTGTGGGGTATCCAAAGGAATCCATTGGATACCTGTTCTACGACCCTAAAGAACGAAAGACGTTCGTGTCTAGGAACGCCCACTTCTTAGAGGATGACTTCCTCACTAAAAGAAATGGGATATCCGTAGAACTTGATGAAGTCCAGGAAGTGGACCCATCCCCGCAAACAGTGGGATTTGATCCTGAACCTATTGAACCATCTAGTACACCAGTACTTCGAAGGTCCGATCGAATTCGTAGAGAACCCGAAAGGTTCGGCTTCATCCACGAGAATGATCAGTTGGATGGTGATCCAAGGACATACGAAGAAGCTATGTCAGACATAGACTCGGGGGCATGGCAGGAGGCCATGCAATCCGAAATGGATTCCATGCATTCCAACGAGGTATGGACCTTGGTTGATCCACCTGAGGGAACTGTCCCTGTAGGCTGCAAGTGGATCTTCAAGCGCAAGCTTGGAATGAATGGAGAAGTTTTGACTCATAAGGCTTGTTGGTCCCAAGTAGTCAGATGAGGTCTAGAGGGGGGGGGGGGGGGGGTGAATAGACCTCTAAAAATTTTATCTTTAAAATTCTCTAACTTTTTCTGTCAGCAGACTAAGCTGATCAAGAATCGTAAGTAGACTAAGTTGATCTCGCACAAAGCTTTGAACAACAGAGTTGACCACTCTTCTGATTTTACTTAGCTGATTTTATGAAAATCAGAGTTTTAAAATAATTAACTTGCAGCGGAATTGTCTAGTATTTTTCACAAGTTGTTTTCTTAACTTAGAAAAAGTTTTATCCCCAGTTTTTACAAACTTCTTTTAAAACTTTTCAACAGTTAACTTAAGTGTTTAAATATGCTCTTTGAAAATATGCAAGGAATAATGCAAGTATAGACACACAGAATTTTTATAGTGGTTATATGGATAAGAAATCCTTTAGTCCACTCTTCCAAGTCACGTAGATCTTGGGTTATACTATAATCACACAGATTACAATACACTCTGCTTGCGCCAAATAACAAATGAACTGGCCACAAGTTCGTTACAGGAAATCACAAAGAAGTCCTATACTACAAAGCTTTATAACTCACAAAGATGGATAACAGCTTCTCACAACACTTTTCTCACAAAATCACTCAAATTTTATATGTATATTCTTTTCTCTCTATTCTGCCTTTGTCAACAAATGACTCGGCTGATGAGTGTTCTGTTCTTGAGTTTGAGACTTTGAAGAATTCTGCTTCGGATTTGCTCTCAGTTGTGTTGTCTCTTCTTCTCCAAGTCTTGAACTGAACTATTTATACTTGAGATTTGAAAATCTGCCCGTTCAGAGATCGACAGGTGTTCAAATCCTCGAGTACTGGTCCTTTCTGCAGAAACGGCTACCTGCGACTGATCACTGTACACTCTGCTGTACTTCCTGTCAGTTCGCATTTAATGCACCAAGCTGATACGAGGTTTCTCTTGAATCATTTGTCATAAATACCCTTCCTCTTCAGCATTTATTACTCCAAGTGTATTTATTACCGTTGCAATAACTTCTGATCACTTCCACTCTGTTGATCGAAATCACTCGTCTGATGTACATTCGGCTGATCCCAAACTGAACTCATCTGATTTGAGTCTGCTGAAAATCCACCAGTCTAATTCCTTTCTTCAGCAATAGATCAGTAGTCTTCTGGACCATATTTGACTTGTCTGAAGTAGTTTCTTCCTTGGTCAAATATCTTCTAAGGTTTTAACTAAGCTTCCATACTTAGCTGATGACTTTTGGAAATCATCAAAACCTCCCTTCACTTCTAAGTCTTCATCTTCATCCAACAAGGCTCGCCTTGTGGCGAAAGGTTATTCTAAAAGGCCTGGTATAGACTATGAGGAAACCTTCTCTCCAGTGGCGATGACAAAATCCATTTGGATACTATTAGCCATAGCCGCGTGGTACGACTACGAGATATGGCAAATGGATGTAAAGACCGCCTTTCTCAATGGAGACATTGATAAGGAAATCTATATGCAACAACCAAAAGGCTTTACATCCAAAGGAAGTGAGCATAAGGTCTGCAAACTTCAAAGGTCAATTTATGGCCTAAAACAGGCGTCCCGAACCTGGAACAAACGATTTGATGAGACAGTCAAGGGGTTTGGCTTCATCAAAAACGTATATGAGTCATGCGTGTACATGAAATTTAGTGGGGGTTCGGTACAATTTATTGTGTTGTATGTCAATGACATTCTGTTGATCGGGGACGATATCAGAACATTAACGCAGACGAAAGCGTGGTTATCCACGCAATTCTCCATGAAAGATATGGGAGACGCATCTTACGTATTGGGGATACGTATCTATAGAGATAGATCGAAGAAGATGTTGAGACTCTCCCAATTTCAGTACATTAACACGATACTGAAACGGTTCAGTATGGAAGAATCCAAGAAGGGATTGCTTCCAATGAGACATGGGATCTCTCTTTCTAAATCAATGTGCCCTACAAGTGATGAAGAAAAGAAGAGAATGTCTCTCATACCTTATGCATCTTCCATAGGCAGCATAATGTATGCGATGTTATGTACTAGACCTGACGTAGCACACGCTCTAAGTGTAACGAGCCGCTACCAGTCGAATCCAGGGGAGGAACACTGGACCGCCGTTAAGGCTATCCTCAAGTACCTGAGAAGGACTAAGGATATGTTCTTGGTCAACGGCGGTAGTGGAAAATTGAAACTCGAAGGATTCACGGATTCGAGTTTCCAGTCTGACGTGGATGATTATAAATCCAATTCTGGATATATATTTTGCCTCAACGGAGGAGCAGTGAGTTGGAAGAGTTCCAAGCAGTCCACCACTGCAGACTCAACCACTGAAGCAGAATATATTGCCATATCAGATGCAGCAAAGGAAAGTGTTTGGATGAAAAACTTCATCCAAGAGTTGGATGTAGTACCTAGCATTGCAGAGCCCATAGTAGTCTTCTGTGACAACAATGGGGCAATCGCTCAAGCAAAGGAGCCGATATCACACCATCAGTCCAAAGACGTGATGAGGAAATACCATGTGATTAGAGAAATCATTGGTAGAGGAGACATTCAAATGGAACGTGTCGACTCAAAGGATAACGTAGCTGATCCACTAACGAAGCCACTATCGCAAAAAGTGTTCGAAGAACATCTTGGGAAGATGGGTCTTAGAAATGTTTGTGAATGGCTTTAGGGCAAGTGGGAGATTGATAGGATAGTGCCCAACAAGCCAACACAATAGCTTGTAATAGGACTATTCTATGTTGGACAAATCTTTGATTTAATAATTAATACGCAAAGTTTATTTATTTCGTGTTAAGATAAACTAATGGCCATCTTCATTTTTCGCGAATACATTTAAGCGATTGGTTGAAACCCTGAGATCACTTATGACTATGGGACGATTCACTTCAGTATTGAGTGCAATCATGAAACAGTCTCTAAAGTCGTGATCTTAAAAATGTTCCAAGTCATAGATTCCTGTCGAGACGGGGTATTGCAGGAATCGTCAAGACTTGTACGATTATGCATGATTCACATGGAGTGAATTTGTAGAGTTTCATGAACAAGACATTTGATGTCAGTGCATATGACTAGGTGATTCGATAGGGGATCAAACGCATCGAACGACCCGAACAGAGAAACCCATTGTGGAAGTGCATAAAGCATATCGGTGATGGGATGTTTCTCAAGACTTATAATAGTGTACGATTAAGTCCTTAGACTTGAGATGCTAGGGCGAATTCTGTTGGGTATGCCCCGGTTGTCAGAACAACGAAAGTGCGGAATTTAAAAAATTGTCCGAGGCACCCCATCAGTCCCATAAATCGATCTCCATATTATTTATATGAAACAGGTTGAATCAAACAGTAACAGAAAACAAAGGGGGTGTTTGACGAAATACCTCACTGCCGGTTCCGGCTTTTCTTTGTTTGATTCACGAAGCAGTGATCCAATTGTCTCACCTCCAGAATGTATCCACACCAGATGGATTGTAGCAAAGTCTCCAAGTCACAGGCTACGAACTAGACCTTGGAAACTTGTCAATGAAGGGAGAGTTGGAACTGGATCCAGCTCTTGAACCAGATCCAGATGAAGAAGAGAAGAAGAAGAGGGCGGCGGCGGCACTGGCCTTTTGGCTAGGGCTGGTCGATTTTTCTTCTCAATTTTCAGCTATAATTTTTCTTGTGTTTTTGATCACTTATGGATCCTTATGGAAGAATTATGAAGAGAGATATTTATAAGAGAAGAGTCCTTCTCTTAATAGATATCCTTTTCCATGTACATCAATATCTCTTCTCCTTATCTCATTAGGAAACTAGATATACATGAATCTCTTCCTTCTTTCTTGTCCCACAAGAAACAAATTCTTCCAACTTACCTTAGCTACAAAAATCGCCCCTTATGCCATAATCATGCAAATCCGAAAATTGCATGCTATATTCTTCTTCCATTTAATTAATTAACTACTTTAATTAATCTCATAATTAATTAGATAATCCAATTAATTAATTAGACACTCTAATAAATTAATTAGATATTCTAATTAATAATTCTTCTTCTTGAATTAACACTTTAATTCATTAACTTTGATTTCTTTGAATTAACACTTTAATTCATCAACTTTGATTTAACTTCCTTAAATCAACTATTTCCTTTTATGACTGTCACTGTCCAACTGTATTGTGTGTGACCCTCTGGGTTCACCATCAATTGGCAGCAGGCCCACGACTTTCGTGATTTAATTAACGAGCAATTAAATGCTCCGATCGATTAAACACTTTTAATTGAACACTCCAGAATTAATCTCCTTTATTAATTCAGGAGTACCCACACTTCATGGTCGATGTCTAGCCACAAGCCCATGAAGCCCAACTTCAGGTGAATTGATCTTGTGAACCTCACCTCTTATAATTGCCATGTACATACGGTCCTTCCAAAGACTAATTTCCCGACCGAGACCTAGGGTGTGTGAATTGACCGGCACCTCTAATTATCTCGACAACTATACTTTCTAATTCAGGATAATAATTCCAGTGTGACTTCTAAATTTGGAAACTCCTTTCCAAATCCGTCACCGACTGCGGCCGCAGGTTCCTCGGAACATATTATCTAAGAACGTATAGGAAATTCTCCCACCTTATCAGGATGAGTCGATAGATCCTTTCTTAGTACTAACCACTCGCGCACAGGACTATACGCACCCAACTTAGGCACATTAAGGTCAGGCTACGTGACCAGTACCTAAATCTAAATACGTACACCCATGCACCGAATTCGCCCTAGTACCTCAAGTCTAAGGACTAAATCGTACACTATTATAAGCCTTGAGAAACTTCCCATCACCGATATGCGTCACGCGCTTCCACAATGGGTTTCTCTGTTCGGGTCGTTCGATGCGTTCGATCCCCTATCGAACCACCTAGTCATATGCACTGACATCAAATGTCTTGTTCATGAAACTCTACAAATTCACTCCATGTGAATCATGCATACTCGTACAAGTCTTAGCGATTCCTTCGATACCCCGTCTCGTTCGGAATCTATGACTTGGAACGTGTTTTAAGATCACGACCTTAGAGACTGTTTCATGATTGCACTCAATACTGAAGTGAATCGTCCCATAGTCGAATGTGACCTTAGGATTTCATCCAATCGCTTAGATAAGTTCGCGAGAGATGAAGTTGGCCATTGTTTAATTTACGTACTATAAATAACAGTCGTATATTTATTAATCCATAAGAAGATAGTCCTCTTACAAGCTAATTAACATTGGCTTGCTGGGCACTATCCTATCAAATTCGGCATACGGGTGGGCGTGTTTTGATTTAGGAGTCGGTGACGTAGCCTGACCATTGTGCGCCTACTTTGGGTCCGTATAGTCGTATGTGCGGATGGTTAGCATCAAGATGGGATCTACCGACTCATTGTAATGAATGAGGGAATTTCCTGTACGTTCTTAGATAATAGATTCCGAGAAACCCATGGCCATGGTCGGTGACGGATTTGGAAATGGGTTTCCAAATTTAGCAGTCACAGTGGAATTATTATCCAGAATTAGAAAGTACAGAATCGAGATAATTAGAGGTGCAGACCAATTCACACACCCTAGGTCTCGATCGGGAAATTAGTCATTAGAGGGACCGTATGTACATGGTACTTATAAGAGATAAGGTTCACTAATATCAATTCACCTGAAGTTGGGCCTCATGGGCTTGTGGCTAGACATCGACCATGAGGTGTGGGTTTAATTGATCGGAGTAATTACTTGAATATTAATTGTTCATTAATTAAATCACGAAAGTCGTGGGCCTACGGCCAATTGATGGTGAACCTAGAGGGTCACACACAATACAGTTGGACAGTGACAGTCAATTAAGGAAATATTTGATTTAAAGAGTTAAATCAACAAATGAATTAAAGAGTTAATTCTGTGAGAGAAATAATTAATTAGATAGTCTAATTAATTAAATATTAATTAGAGAGTTAATTAAAGAGAGAGAAAATAATTGGATTAATTGGGTTAATTTAATTAAAGGGCTTAATTAAATTAATGTAAGACATGGGCCAATTTAATTAATGGCCCATACTAAGTCTTGCACATAAGGGGCCTTGAAGGTGGCTATAAAAAGGAGTCAAGAGGAGACTCAAAACCCTAAGCAAAACAAAACCCTGGCCGCCCCCCCTATGCCCTAGCCGCCCTCCTCTCTCTTGCTCTCTCCTTCACCTAGAGTTGGATCTAGATCCAGTTCCTCCATTGACAAGCCTTCTCTCCTAGTCCTTAGCCTGAGGTTTGAAGGTGTTGCTCTCATCCTACAGGTGTGGACTACTCTAGAGGCACAACACGTGGGGTGCTTCAGTGAACAAAGAGAAGACCGGAGAAAAACCACCACCTTGCCTGTGGTGAGGTAATTTCTAATTACACCCTCTTTTATTTTGTAATTGTTGCAAAATTATATTCAACCTATTCGTATGAGCTAGATGAAAATCCTAGGATTATGGGTAGTATGAAAAATTTTAAATTCCGCACTGTTGTATGACAATCATACCCCATGAAATCCCAACATCATCGACCGACAAGGCCTCTGGACCCATCGTGGGCCACACCATGTTTCCTATACGTCATAGGACTCCATTAGGGCTAGGAATATTATGTTATAAATAGGAGATTTATCATTGTATAAAGGGTCGGAATCTGGATTACTCTACTGATAATAAATTACATTACTTTTACTCTCAATTGTTTAGTAATTTATGGCGTCTATATTGCATATTCTTTGAGTTGCACCATCCGGAGTACTTTAACTAGACCTTATCTCTGATCGATAATATTTATTATAACTTCGTTTAATAAATATTATTGATATTTTACTTACTCATTGATCTTACCCTACCACACGAAATTCGGTAAAATCAGTTGGCGGCCACCGTGGGGTTAGGTTAATTGCTCAAAATAAATATGGTTAATCCAAGTAAAGGTACTCGGACTCCAGGGAGGAATTCAACTTCACAAGCTCCCCCTACAATGGACAATCTGCATGCATCATCCTCATCTACCATGGTCTCCCTGTTTCGAGGCTTGTCAGGATCAGGCAAAGGGGTCCCATACTCCTGGACTAAGTGAGCTAATGGATGATCACCATAATTGAGTTGAGGAAGGGCCTCGGCAGGATAGGGTTGGAGGTCTCTATCTTTTGTAATGTCAAGGGACTTGTTGTATTTGCGCCATTTCCTCGGAATCCTTCTTGCGGCGATGAGTTGCTCAATGCTTTTATAGTGAGCATGAGCTGCTCTGGCAAGTTGTTCTAGAGGTCCCTTGTCGAGGGCGCGCTGGATATCTCTGGTAAACACCGTAGATAGAAACAGCCTTATGGATTTGTCTATAACACTCTCCTTATCGTCAGTGAGAAGGGTATCCTCTGCTGAATAGCCTGCAGCTCGTTTTCCCTCCAGGTGATTCTCGATCATGTCGACAAGAGAAGCCTCACGACCTAAACCTCCGACGTGAGTAAAGTGTTCGACCTGCTTATCGAAAAACTGCTTCCTCTTCTTTGCCTCCGGACCTGTGAAATTACGTTCTGCCCAAGTTTTACAACCTAATATTCCAAACTGGGTCCTGGTCGCCATAGGAGGATATCCACGACCTGGAGTACTGTTGGAAGAAGAAGGTTGATTGGAAGGCTGACTTGAAGATGGACGACGACCGCTGATACATCTTCGAACGATTCTTCTTCCACTTCTTCAAGGTCCTGGTTTTGATCTCTTCTTCTTTTCCTCGACCCTCTTTGTTCTATGGGCATTTTGTCCGAGGATTTCTTAGATGTCGAAAGAACAGTTTTTCCGACCACGGAGAAGCGGCATTTCTCAACCATAGTTGCTGCAATATAAAACACAAAAATCGACTCAGGAATAAAAATAAGTAGTAAAAATACGCAAGCCTCATTTCAATAAAGGAGATCAAGAAGAAGTTACCCGAAGGACGACTGCCTACTGGTATGAGAAAGGTGCAAGGACTTAATCATGCCTTACGAAGAAAAACTTCCCCGATCAAGTTGGCTGATTGATATTTGTTAGTTCTCATTTCCATGATCAGGCCTGGAGAAAATAGGTCATCTGACGCTAGCACTCCGTTAATTTTTCGACCACCAAATTCCCAAGAGGAGTCATAACCCCATTCGTAAGTGTATTCCTCAGAAGTTCCCTCTTCGAGCACATGATGAGTTGGAGGTCTAACAAAGAAGTAATTCTCTTTCCACTCAGAACTGTTACTCGAAATGGCATTTTCTAGGATAGCAAAGCCAGGTCTCTGGCAAAATAATAGAAGCCTCTATTAGACGAGGTCGAGATGGTAAATCGGAAAAAATGATAAAAGTTGCAAAAAGTAGGTTTAAAACCCTTCGCAATCTTGAGAATGGAAAAGGCCATGATGAAGGCCACGAAATTGGGGACGAGCTGAGTTAGGGAGATGATGAAGGTCTTAAGGATGTCAAGAAGGATAGAAGGAAAAGGGTATTGAAGTCCGGGGTCGAGGTGGGAAGTGTAGAAAGCTCGATAATTATCTGGAGAAGTATTAACTCTTTCCTCTGCAGTTGGGATGACTATCTCAAAATCCGAAGGAAAGTATCGACCATAATCCCGTTGCAACGCATCCAAATCTTCCACTTTGAACCTCGAGGGAACAAGTTCAACAGGAGCTGAAACTTGAGGTTGGGCGGTTTTCGCCTTTTTTGAGGTTTTCATCTCCATTTCCTCCTCGAGAGTAATCTCTACTACAAGCCCATCGACGCCTTTTTCTGCACAATTTGTATTTTCATCAGCAGGAATTTCGTCTCCTATTTCCTCATTATCCGAAGAAACATTTACCGGATTCTCGAGGACGTTTCTGGTAACCACTTCATCTTCAGTATGGGGAGAAGGATTGTGTTTTGATGTTGAAGTTGACATTTTGAGATAGAAACAGTAAAGCTCGAGAAGATTGATAAATGCTGAGAATTTTGACTTAAAATATTACTGCTCCGATCTTGAAGTTTATTGCGGTAAAAGTGAAAATGGCCTCGTTGACTTCGACTATATATATGGGTAAGGAAATGACGTTTTGGCCCTTGGCGACGTTTCATCTTTCCGCCTATGTATAATTTCTCTGTTAGCCACTTTCCATTTGCTCTGGATGCCCAACAGATGTAAAGTTATGTTGTATTTCGAATTTCGATCACCAATCCAATACTTGTTTCCAGAAACTGTGTACCATTGTTGCATATCAAGATTCATGGAATCCCGAAGCGGCATACAATGTATTTCCATAAGAAATTTATCACCTGGAACTGTGTAATCCGTGTTAAAGCGATGTATTCGATCTATTTGGTGAAAATATTCGACAACCACTATGACGTAACTCTTCTTCAATCTTGCGGTCGAAAATGGACCTATGATATCAACTCCCCACTGATCTAAAGGCCAGCAGATCGGTATCGAGTGCATCATTTCAGCAGGCTGATGAATTATGTTGGAATGTACCCGACAATAATGGCATGTCTTTACATATTCAACATAATCTGGTGTTAAGGTTGGCCAATAGTAGCCATTCCTTAGACATTTCAAAGCCAAAGCTCGAGCCTCGCTATGGTTTCTAGCCTCTCCTTCATGTATAGCTTTCAAGATATCTTGTGTTTGATGCTCGGGAATACACTTCAACAATGGACCCGAAGCAGATCACTTGTAAAGTTTTCCTTCCATGATGGCATATCTGGGAGCTCGATACTTGATCCTTCGAGCAACATTTTGATCAGCAGGTATATCACCATTGATTAGGTAATTCATCAACGGCGTGATCCAAGTATCCGGAGCAGAGACGATTTCCATTACTTCCGAACCAGGTAGTACATCGAGATCTATAGCTGGAGTGTTAGAGATTAACCAGGTGAACCCTTTATGTTTTTCCATCCATGTAGCCTATATATCGTGACAGTTGATATGCCCATTAGTTCTCTTCCTTTGGTATGCTTTGAAACTCGAACTTATCGAACTTGGTTGCTAGCTCCTTAACCTTCACTAGGTATTTTATCATGTTATATTTCTAGGCCTCGTAGCTACTGTTGACCTGCTTTTGAACCAACTCAGAATCAGTGAGTATGTTCAAGGTCCTGATATTTGCCTTAACTACTATTTCCATGCCTGCAATCAAAGCTTCATACTCAGCTTCATTATTAGTTACCATAAAATCTAGAGTAATCGCATAATTCAAATCTGGGCCTCTAAAGTTTATTAATGCACCACCACCATCTTTGCTAGAAGCTCCGTCAACATGCATCAGCCAAGCTGGATCGATTACAACCAGGACGTCGTTAGACGTAAATCCCGACGTATCGACTCTGAAGAGTTTGAGGTCTCCTGCAAAAAATATGCTAGCACTTGAGCTTTTATTGCCGTTCTCGACTGATACTCGATCTCATATTGCCCGAGCTCGACTGCTGATGAGGGCTATTTCGTATGTAACCAAATCAGGTTCTTCGACTTGATCAAGATCAATAGGGAACACTTCAATCCCGATCAGCTTTTATACTTACTGTTGGTCCCAAAGTGGTCAGATGAGGTCTAGCCTTTTTGTCTTCTTCAAAACAGTCTTCTCAATTCTTAACTCAACTGATAAGATCACTTAGCTGTTCTTGAGTTAATAACTTCTTCCAACACTTATCGACCAAGGTTAGCAGATATACGTCTCGTAGCCTGTCACGACAATCTTGTCTGGCCGATCTACGCTTTACGAGCAGCTCATGGGCAGTACAAAGTCTCCTATGGTCCATAGGGTTCCATTAAGAAGACACATGTTAGTCTATAAATACTAGAATAATTAATGGCATCGGGCACTTTTAAAGTTCCTCACGTATTTCCACTTTGTTAGATCAGTACTCTAGATTGATATTCCACACGCTTTACTTATTCTTTGTCATGAGCCATCCTTAGTAGTTTGGCCAGGCCCTATTACATTGTATTACTGTTTAATATCATTAATAAATCAGTATTAACCCCATTTACTTATTCTTGCTCAATTTTATTTACTATTTTTCGTGGTTTAACGAATTACGGTAAAATCAGTTGGCGCCCACCGTGGGGTAGGTCAAACACTAGATCGAAATATGGTCAACATAGTACAAGAATAACGGGAATGAACCAATCTTCTCAAGCACCTACTATGGCTAGAAATTGACCTGAAGATTCAGCCAGAAACAGCAGCAACAATCATGCGGAGAATGGTAGGCCAGAGCGGTCAAATCACACAGGAGCCCGCACTAACCCTGGAGGGGCTGATAGGCAAGGCCCCTTAAGCCAGCAGATCCCCGATCCGGCTATCCCGCCAAATCCTCCGATCAAAACTATCCCGACACCTTTAATCGAACAAAACGAGCAACTCACTCAGCTGGTTCAACTAATGAGCGCGTTTTGTAATCAAATATTAGAAAAATAGAAGCAAAATACAGCTCAGCCCGAGGTGAATCATACTCAACCTCTGATTATGCTCTTTTTTGTTCGGGACAAATAGGGAAAGTCGAGCAAAACAATAAATAAAGTCGAGTGTGTAAATGAAGTATATTAATAATCAGATCCGATTACAGGTTACAAAGTAGGTCTATCCGAGCGTTACTGGATGCCGTACAACTAGCTAGATGAATACAAAGGAAAGCAAGCTAAAATCTATTCCGAGCTCTAAGTCCGAGCTGGGGTGTTCCTTGGGAATTGTGCCGTCGTTGATGTCATAAATGCGCTGGATATATATAGGAACAGTGATGAGCTAGCTAGACCCTCCGCAGGGAAATGTGTCTCGGCCAGCTGTCCAGGCCTGAGGGTCGGCCCCACAGTGATTCCGAGGAGAGACGTAGATCGGAAAATAGGGTCTCGTGCTAATGGTCTGGCTTGACCGGAAACAGCGTTCTGCAGGTCGAAAAATAGATTCCTGGTCGGGACCGAGGTCGATCTCGAGCTGAGGTATTTCCTAAAATGGCGTATACGAAATATCCCTCATCAATACTCCCCCACTTCTCGAGCGTAAGTGAAGCTGAAGCTCGGAGAAGTAAACACAGCATCGTAGTAAGAAGTTTGGATGTGCCTCATTAAAAACCTTACTCGAAAAAACCCAGTGGGATAAAATCCGAGCTAGGGAAAAAGAGCGCACATTTTCTCTGGGGGAGCCCTAGATAGGTAAAATGCTCCAAGTAGAAGGACGGCGTTCTCGATCTGAGAGTTTCACTTCGGTGAATCACGAGGAGCTACCATACTTGAAGTTCTGAGAAATAAATAATAGAGAGCAGGTCCTGAACAGTCTTGCGTCGGATATGCCTCGTTAAAAACCTTACTCGGAAAAACCCAGTGGGATAAAAATCGAGGAAAGGGAAAAAGAGCACACACCTTCGGAAGACGATGTCGTTAATCATAATTTACCGAGCTGAAATACTACCTTTTAAAACTTAGAGGACCGGAAATGGCATTAATGGAAAGATAACTTTTGATTTACTGAGTGAAAGCTTAACCGTCGCGGTTACTCGGGGTTTAATTTGCAATTTACCCTTTTAACCTTTAAATATATGCGTTGACCTGACGAGACGAGTACCGCTTCCCCAATTACTGCAGATCGGAGTACTCATATCGATAAAGACTTTTCTTTCTTATCGATCTTCACAACCTCTTTCATAATGTCTAACCCGGAAAACCCAGAGAACCAAACCAAAATCCCTCCGAGATCAGACTCCGACCTAGGGTCAATGGACGATCTCATAAATACGTACAAACCGATGGAAAACTCCCCTGATGAAGTAAATAAGATCGTTGATCAGGCTAAACAGGTCTTGGGGTCGGATACTGGCGAGGGAACTTCTGGTCAACAGAACCCTGAGCACGATGGGGATGGAGAACAAAACGTCGAGCCCAACGCCGAGCGCGAAGGAGAGGACGAACAAAATGCAGATTCTGGTAGCGAGGAAGGTTCGGCCGAAGCGCTGGGAGAGCACGAGATAATGAGATACACGGTCGGAAATAACGTCTCTGTGAGAATCCTCAACCTAGCAGCTATCTCAAAGAAGTCCAGCACTAAAGGGCGGCTCCAGAAAACTGAAAAACGGGTCGATGAGATTGCCAGTGCATACGATCCGATCGAAAGCAAAGCAGAACTCGAGGCTGAGATAGGGAAATTTCTCCCCGAAGGTTACTCGCTGGTTATCCCGACCTCCTCTCAACGGGTCAATGAGCCGCCGGAAGGATGTCAAGCCTTCTATGCTAAGCAATTTTCTTACGGGCTGCGGATTCCTTTTGCACCACTGCTCGAGCAAGTTTTGGATGTTTTCTCTTTAGCTCCCGCGCAGATCCTTCCCAACTCCATCGGATATCTAATAGCCTTTAGTGTCCTGATGAAAGCTAAAGGCAAACGTGACGATTTCCAAAACTTTTGGCAGTTCTTCATGATCAGCAACTCCTCGGCCTCCAATGCAGGGTTCGTGTATTTCTCACAACGCTCAAACCATTCAGTCTTATCCACAATTGTCTCCAGCAACTCTCTGGATTGGAAGAAGCGGTTCTTCTTCGTCAAAGGACCTGATGAGCCAGTTTCCGAGGGGAGCTCGGAGATGGTCCCACACAAATGGAAAGGTCGGCGTGACTGGGTGTACGGAAAACACGAACTCATGGGCCAAATTAAGCAGAGTGTCCGTGACTACGTCGTTGCCGAGATGCATTCCGCCCGTATCAGTCGGCTTTTCTTATTTTGGAGCCCGTTCTTCGGAAAGCGGGGTTTAGCAAAGCAACGTTCCCACTTGCGGACGCCGTCGATCCCCGATCGTTAAGTAAGAAAGAAATTTAATTCTTATTATATAAATGTGTTATTCAGAAACATCATTCCTTAACCACTTTTTCCTTTCTTCAGGTGCTATGGTAGAACAATACCGAGCTTCCATAATCGGTAGAATCGTGGCTTCTACCTCGAAAAAGACGCCGGGCCAACCGAGAAGGCAAGTTAAACCCCATCAGGCACAGACTAACCGAACTGCAGTCCCTCCTCGGGGCGATTCTTCTCAAGCTGCCCGAACTGAAACGGATGGAGAGCCCGAGAATGCTGAGTCGTAGCAAATGGTTCCTCCTCTAAACCAAGTTGGCCCTTCCACTTCATCCGAATTGGGATACAGTTTGTTTACCATGAGGAAGATGAGGGGGGAAGAGATCCTTCATCGGCGAGCCAGGGAAGATCAAGAAGGGGCCCCCGAAGCGAAGAGGAGGACGGGATTGTGGGGACGACATAGAGGACCTCTCACTCGTCGTCTGGGTCGAGATAAACCCGATATGGTAGATTTTATCGAGGATCAGCTTAAGGGTCACAGAGCGGCAGTTTATCCCGAGGGAGGATCAATTTTGAGCGATCGCGACCCGAGGGGGGAGAACGAGCATGACAAATCAATCAAAATCTTCATGGCTGGGCGATTCGCCGAGGATCAGGAGGAACTTTTGGCTCACAACGACCTCGATGTACTAGGTCAATTCGCTCGAGCACATCATATGGTACAAGTTCCTTTATTGTAATAATAACTCTTTGGATCTTTATACAGAATATTAACTGTTTTTTGCTATCCCTTTGCAGATTGGAGACTGTTTTCTCTCTGAGTTGAATCATACCTCGCTGTTGGAAGACGAGTCCGATCGAGTTCATACGGCCTACCAAAACTCTCTCTTCGAAGAAGCCAGACTTCAAAATCAGCTTAACGCGGTCCAGAAAGAATTGGAAGATTCTAAAGCTAAGTATACCCCAGCGGTCGCGGAGAGTTTGGTGAAAGTGGTTGAGGGGCATAGCAACAGCTTTCACCCTCAGTCGAGACATTTTGCTTTTTTATGCAAGTCTTTTTCCCAGCTGAGGGGCATAGCAACAGCTTTCACACTCAGTCGAGACATTTTGCTTTTTTGATCAAGTCTTTTTCCGAGCTGAGGGGCATAGCAACGGCTTTCACCCTCAGTCGAGACATTTTGCTTTTTTGATCAAGTCTTTTTCCGAGCTGAGGGGCATAGCAACAGCTTTAACCCTCAGTCGAGACATTTTACTTTTTTGAGCAAGTCTTTATCGAACTGAGGGGCATAGCAACAGCTTTCACCCTCAGTCGAGACATTTTGCTTTTTTGAGCAAGTCTTTTTCCGAGCTGAGGGGCATAGCAACAGCTTTCACCCTCAGTCGAGACATTTTCCTTTTTTATGCAAGTCTTTTTCCGAGTTGAGGGGCATAGCAACAGCTTTCACTCTAGCTTTCACCCTCAGTCGAGACATTTTGCTCTTTTTTTTTTTTTTTTTTTCGAGCGTCTTTAACCGGGCTGAGGGGCATGGCGATAGCTTTCACCCTCAGTCGAGACATTTTGCTCTTTCTTCAGCATGGAGCTCGGAATACATATGGAGCAGAAAGGAGAACTTCATTGATTGTGCTTACACTTGAAATAAAATAGAATTGCCATAAACAGGAAATTACAAGAAAAGAAAATGATTACAACTATCTTCTATAGTATTTCCTCAGGTTAACAGCTTCTTGGCAAAGTTTCACCGTTAAGGTGAGCAATCTTATAGGATCCCTTCTTTCCGACCTCCTGCACGACGTAAGGGCCATCCCAGTTCGGTTGAAGCTTTCCGACGTGCTTTGATATCTCCACTTTTTTGAGGACCAAATCCCCGACTTTAAACGTTCTTATTTTGACTTTCTTGTCATAAGCCCTTTCCATGTTGGACTTGGTAGCTTGGATTTTAATGCATGCTCGGTCACGCTTGCCATCCACATGGTCGACGTCCATCTCTCTCAACGAACGGTTTTGGTCGGGATCATAAGATTCAACTCTTGGTGATGGCACCAATGTCTCGATCGGGATAACAGCCTCCGAACCGTAAACCAATGAGAAAGGAGTCTCTCCCGTAGCAGATTTTACTGAGGTTCTATTCGCCCAAATGACTCCAGGAAGCTCATCTAACCATTTTCCCTTTGCCTCGGCCAAATGTTTTTCAAGTGATCGGACAATTTCCCTGTTGGTGACTTCGGTTTGTCCGTTCGCTTGGGGATGTCCGACCTAGGTGAAATTTTGCTGGATTCCAAATTTTTCACACCATTCTAGAATTTGCTTTCCCGCGAACTGAGTTCCGTTGTCGGAGATCAATACTCTTGGAATCCCAAACCTGCAAACAATATACTTCCAGAGAAAATTCATAACCTGAAACTGAGTAATCTTTGTTAGTGCAACGCATTCTACCACTTGCTGAAGTATTCAACAGCAACCAAGACATAGTTTTTCCTCGATCTGACTGTTCGGAAAGGTCCCACGATATCGATCCCCCATTTATCGAATGGCCAGCAGATCGGAATAGAGTGCAGCTGTTCAGCAGGTTGATGAATCAAATTTGAATAGTCTGGCAGTGATGGCATTTCTTGACATAGTCGACAGAATCCGAAATTAAAGTGGGCCAGTAATAGCCAGTTCTTGAGCACTTTAAGGCTAATGCTCTCGCACCGCAATGGCTTCCAGCTTCACCTTCGTGAATTTCTTTTAAGATAAGATCAAATTGACTCTCGGGAACACATTTCAACAAAATTCCCGAGATGGACCTCTTGTACAGCTGGTCCTCGACCAAAACATACATTGGAGCTCGATATTTAACTCGCCGTGCTTCATTTGCTTCCTCTGGTAAGACGCCATTCCTTAGATAAGTTTTCAAAGGTTCCATCCAGGAAAGCCCTTGAGTATCTATCTCCATGATTTCCGAGCTCGGGGATATGTTCAAATCTATAGCTGGAGTGTTAGACATCAACCAAGTTATTACTCTCTCTTTTCGTCCATCCATCGACCTTGTAAATTTTGACAACAAATCCGCCCAAAAGTTCTCTTCTCGAGGAATAGCTTGAATATCGAACTTATCCAGCTTTGCCACTAGATCCTTGACCCTTTTTAGATATTTAACCATGTTGAATTCTTTCGCTTCATAGACCCCTTTCACTTTCCTATGTATCAGCTCGGAGTCGGTCAACACGGTAAGAGACTTTATACTTGCTTTTATTGCCATTTCTAATCCAGCGATTAGAGCCTCGTACTCTGCTTCATTGTTCGTTACCGTAAAATCCAGAGTGATTGCATAACTAAGGTCCTCCCCTTCAGGGCCCTGCAAATGAATTCCGGCCCCTCCACCTTCTCTAGTCGAAGAACCATCGACGTGCATCAACCAAACTTTCTCCTGAACACCTGCTACCAAATTTACCTCGGGAACTGGTTGTTCTTCCGAACTTGCTCCCGTTGACTCTGCAATAAAATCCGCAAGGACCTGGGCTTTGATCGCCATACGAGGTTGGTACTCGATTTCGAATTGTCCAAGTTCTACTGCCCATTTAATCAATCTTTCGGACGCCTCTGGTTTTGAGAGAACCTGCCTTAGAGGCTGGTTCGTCAAAACAATAATTTTATAAGTCTGAAAATAAGGCCTTAATTTCCTTGCGGCAATCACCAGAGCAAGTGCGAATTTCTCGATCTCCAAATAATTCTTCTCCGCGCCTTGAAGCAACTTACTCAGGTAATACACCGGCTTGTGATCGGAATTCTCAACTCTTACCAAAACTGAGCTTATGGCATCTTCTGATACTGCTATGTACAAATATAAAGGCTCCCCCTTGGCCGGTTTTGCTAGCATCGGTGGGGAGACTAAGTATTTTTTGAGCTCCTCAAAAGCTTTATCGCACTCCTCATTCCACTCGAAACTTTTTAATTTCCTCAACAATTTAAAGAAAGGCAAACTCTTATCCGCAGAACGGGATATGAATCTGTTCAGAGATATTATCTTTCCTATTAAACTCTGTACTTCGGAAAGCTTCTTTGGTGGTTTTAGCTCGGCAATAGCTCTGATTTTCTCTGGGTTTGCCTCGATACCACGTTCGTGGACCAAGTAGGCAAGAAACTTTCCCGATCTCACCCCGAATGTGCACTTTGCTGGATTCAGCTTCATTCTGTATTTTCTCAAAATCCCAAAACATTTGTCGAGGTGCTTGATATGGTCTTCCTCAGTCATGCTCTTCACGAGCATATCATCGACATAAACTTCCATGATTTCTCCAATTAAATCCTTGAACATCATGTTCACGAGCCTTTGATAAGTTGCTCCCGCATTCCGCAATCCAAAAGGCATCACTACGAAGCAATTTACTCCACGCTCGGTAATGAAAGCGATTTTGTCTTGATCCCTTTCATTCATAAAAATCTGATAGAAACCTTGGAAGGCATCCATCATGCTAAAGAAGATGAAACCGGCGGTCGAATCGACCAGCATATCGATCCGCGGCAAGGGATAGGGATCTCTCGGACACAATTTGTTCAAGTCTGTAAAATCATTACACATTCTCCACTTATTGTCCACCTTTTCTCCCTTAGATACCAACACAACATTACAAAGCCATTCAGTGAATGTTATTTCCTTGATCTGTCCAGCGGCTAACAATCTATCGACTTCTGCATTAATGATTTTATCTTTTTCCCGACCATGATTCCTTTTCTTTTGCCTAACAGGCTTTGCCTTAGGATCAATATTTAGCGAGTGAGTAATTACCCGTGGGTCGATCCCCACAATATCGTCGGAGCTCCAGGCGAAGACATCAGCATTGTTTCTCAGAAATTCGATCAGCATAGTTTCCATTCCCTGACTCAGCTCGGTCCCGATCCTGGTGAATTTCTCGGGGGAGCCTGGAACTAACGTCACATGTTTATGATTTGGGGTTGCACACTCATATCAATCTCTTTTCCTTTCTTACCCTGTAACTTTTCACAATCTGGTAAAGGGAGATCGGATACGGAGAAGACCTTTTCATCGACCAACTTCCTTTTCGAGGGCAAAATAGGTTCGACCTGCTTCTTCATGGTTAGGGAAGTGTTGTAACACTCCCATGCCATGCACTGATCGTTTCTCATCTCTCCGACCCCCGCCAGAGTGGGAAACTTGACCTTTTGATGGTAAGTTGACACGACCGCTTTGAAAATGTTTAGTGCCGGTCTTCCCAAAATGGCATTATAAGCAAAAGGGGTACTCACCACCAAGAACTTGACCATCTTCGTCACATCTTTTGGTTTCTTGCCCAAAGTGGTACTCAGAAGGATGGTTTCGAGAGGGATAATTTCCGAGCCACCGAAACCAATAAGAGGAGTAGATACCCGATCTAGACGTGGATGCTGCAAATTCATCCGATCGAGGGCTTCAGAGGAGATTATGTTTGCCGAGCTACCATTATCGATCAACACCCTCTTGACTTCGAAGTTGGCAATTTTCAAGGTTAATACCATCGAGAAATCGGGGTCATCCTCATTAGTGTCCCAAGTTACTTCACTCGGTCTGTCAGCCTCGGTAAAACTAATGACCTGATTTATCGAAGGTGCTGGCTCTAAGGACATAATTTCATTTCTGGTCGAGACACCTGTTTTTATCGACCTAGTTGTCCTTTTCCTCGCATTCCTGCTATCTCCTCCTGCAGGTCCGCCAGCTTTTACATTTATCAGTCCGTTCGTCTGCTCCTCGACTTGATGTTGATCATTACGGTGTTGTTCAGAAAACTTCCGGGGGCTCCTCGACCGGAACCGGTCATTGGGATTTCCCCTTCTAACAAACTCCTTTAACTTTTCCTGAGCAATCAACTTCTCAATTTCCTGTTTTAACTAAAAACAATCCTCGGTGTTGTGCCCCCGAGCCTTGTGGTACTTGCAATACTTATCATGATTCATCGTCCCCGTCCTGGCCTGAGTGATACGCCGAGCCTCCGGGACCAAATTCCTTTCCTCGAGCACGGTTAGTATCTCGTCCCTCGAGGTATTCAGCTTAGTAAAACCACTTTTTTCAGGTTCCCTCCTATGTGCTATTTCAGGAGAAACAGGTCGACCGTAGACATTAGATCTGTGGGTCGAAGCCTGAAGTTTATAGCCGTTAAGTCTCTGCCAAACCGAGCCTCTTCGCTGCGCGTTTGACCCTCCGTAATCACTTGGCTTAGGGATAGGGGCCCTATCAGGTTTCTTCCGACCGGGGTCCTGGGATTCTGAGCGTTTTTTAACTTGTTCATTTCCTCCTGAATCATGTATTTTTCAGCTATTTCCATGATCCATTCGAAAGATTTTGGTTGCTTTCGACAAAGAGTGTTTCCGAACTGAGTATTTCGGGTTAGCTCAAACATCAGCGATGATAAAAATTCAATCTGAGGGGTGTCGACCTTCAGAAGCTCGATGCTAAACCTAGCCAGCCATTGCCTTAGTGTTTCCCCCTCTAACTGTTTTACCGTTCCCAAATGGTTGGCCGGTAATCTTTGTTTCCTCTGACTTGCGAATTGGTGTTTCAACTTATCGCACAACTCATCAAAAGAGAAGATAGAGTTCGGAGGTAACTTTCCGAACCAGTCCAAAGCAATTCCTTCGAACGTGGTTACCATAATTTTGCAACAGAAGTCTTCTGAGTGCCCATATAAATTCAACACATTTATGAAACTATTAATATGCTCGCCTAGATCGGTGGTTCCATTATACCTTGGTAACCTCGTCGGAACAGTCTCAGTACCTCGAGCTTCTCTAATCTCTTGGCAAAAGGGTGAACGTCGCATGATATTCGTACTTAACTCCTTTTCCCGACCGTCCTCAAGGAATACGGCCCCATCCTCTTTAGCCTCAGCTCGCCGAGCCCTAACGTCCACGGGTTGGGTTTCCTTAAACAGCATTTCCTTCTTCAACTCTTTTTCAACTCTCTCCTGCAAAATCTTCTCCAAGTCAGCCTCGGTCACTTTTCTGTAGACCGGCTTCTTTAACTTATCCGCAGTTTCGGGCTGACTTTCCCCGACTACTGAATCTTCCAAGTCTAGGACGGTTCTAGATGGTTGCCCTGAGCGGACAACAGTTCTAGCTCGGGGTGCTCGGGGTGGTACATCGAACGGGGCACCCGTAGCAATAGGTTGATCGACTGGGGGCTGCTGACCAGGCATAGTTTCACGATTTGCTCTCTCCGTGTTCAAAAACTCTCTACACATGGTTCCAATAATAGATCGCAGATCGGCCACTGTCGTATGTATAGGCAGATCGTTTGGCGGGTCGGTCGGCGGCACTTCTGACTGGTGTGCCGCTCGGGATTGATTACTTGGTTCATTGTTTACTGAGCGTTGAGCTCCAACTGCATGTGAAAGCTCTCCGCGATTGTACGTGTACCTCCTAGTAGTAGGCATTTTTCGATCTAACACCCGAATAGGCCCCACGGTGGGCGCCAATTGATTATGCTCTTTTTCGTTCGGGACAAATAGGGAAAGTCGAGCAAAATAATAAATAAAGTCGAGTGTGTAAATGAAGTATATTAATAATCAGATCCGATTACAGGTTACAAAGTAGGTCTATCCGAGCGTTACTGGATGCCGTACAACTAGCTAGATAAATACAAAGGAAAGCAAGCTAAAATCTATTCCGAGCTCTAAGTCCGAGCTGGGGTGTTCCTTGGGAATTGTGCCGTCGTTGATGTCATAAATGCGCTGGATATATATAGGAACAGTGATGAGCTAGCTAGACCCTCCGCAGGGGAATGTGTCTCGGCCAGCTGTCCAGGCCTGAGGGTCGGCCCCACAGTGATTCCGAGGAGAGACGTAGATCGGAAATTAGGGTCTCGTGCTAATAGTCTGGCTTGACCGGAAACAGCGTTCTGCAGGTCGAAAAATAGCTTCCTGGTCGGGACCGAGGTCGATCTCGAGCTGAGGTATTTCCTAAAATGGCGTATACGAAATATCCCTCATCAACCTCCTCAAAGACCTAATGTCTATAGGAGGCCACAACAACAACCCGACCAGAAATCCGATCAAGGTGACAGCCATGTGATCGATCAAAAGACTCACAATTCCGAGCGAATGGGTACTGTGGGACATGCAAGAACTAATGTTTGTCCTGAACAAAAGGATGTTCATGCGAGAGCCTTTGCTCATCCTGAGCGACAACAAACTAAGGAATATACTATCATCCCTGTTGACAATAGTGTGATACCCAACGGCAACGACACTAGAGCTACCAGGAGAGTCTCCGGGAGGGACCTTGAGCGAATGGTCGAGGAACGGGTGGCGCAACGATTAGCTGTGGAGACATAACCTTGGCCTAAATCTCGAGAAGTGCGGGATAGTATAGCTAATGGCTCACCGTTCTTGAAGAAATTAGAGAAGCAGTTGCATGTGGATGTTTGCCAGGTCGCCTACCAAGATATGATGGAGCCGGAGATCCTCACGATTATGTGTTCAATTTTTTGAACATAATGAACTTATATGCTCATTCATCGGAATATACAGCTAAATTGATGGTGACCACTTTTGAAGGTCTTGCGTTAGATTGGTTCGAAAAACAGCCTCCGAACTCGATATTTAGTTTCAGGGAGCTGTGTAATAAACTGGAGCCAAAATTTGCTAGCCAAAAGAGGCAGAAGCTTCCGATGAGTTATTTGGGAACTATTCGTCAACATGAGGACGAATATTTAAGGAACTGGTTGGAAAGATTCAATGTAGAACTGTTAAAGATCGACTTCTCAAATATAGACTATATAATTTCAATCTTGTTCGATTTAACAAGAAATAAATAGTTCGGTAATGCCTTGTGTAGGAAGAAGCCGCGGACATTCGCGGAAATTATGACGTTGGCTTTGAAGTACATGACGCAATAAGAAATGAACTTATTAAAAGATCAGAGTAAGACTAAGGGATCATGATCGGGATGGAGGAAATTTGGCAAAACACCGATCCCAAAGTATTCCAGAGATTGGATTATGGGGGGCTTAGAGGCTAACAAAAGATCGGATGTCTACGTTAGGCGCGCTCACCTGATCGAAGTCAGAAGACGAGGATTGATTTCGTGAATTTTACTAGGCTAAATACTTCCAGGGAAGAAATTTTAGCCGTCTTAGAAAAGAATAATTGGATTCCTTCAGCGAAGAGGATTACCCAGGCACGACCAGGAGCAAATAATTACAATTTATATTGCAGATATCATCGAGCCCATGATCATCTAACCGAGTATTACCACCATTTAAAACAAGAAATAGAGAGATTAATTCAGGAAGGCAGATTGAATGAATATGTCGACATATCATATTGTAAATGACAGTGGTCTCATAGTTCTCGAAGAAGAATTGAGCAAGGTAGCCCATCGAGACGTTCTCCTAGCAAGAACGCTCATCACAGGAATGATTTAGATAGTAAAAATGTTGATGGCACTATACATATGATCTCGGGGGGACCTGCTGGTATGGATAGAGAAATGCAATCGGGATTTTGAGCAATTGAAGGGATATCTAACCTCGTCTCCACTTCTTGCTAAGCCAACTGAGGGACAACCTCTTTATCTCTACATTGTTGTTTCGGACTCGGCGGTCATTTTGGTTTAGTATAAATAGAAGATTCATACCATAAGCCGGTGTATTATCTCAGTAAACTATTGCAAGGGGCGGAAAAGAATTACATGGAGATAGAAAAGTTTGCATTGGCCCTTGTAGTGGCATCTCGAAAGTTGAGACCTTATTTTCAAACTTTTAAGGTCAATGTTCTCACTAATCAACCTTTGAGGCAGGTTCTATCAAAGCCAGAAGCATCAGGTAGATTGATCAAGTGGGCGGTCAAGCTAGGGCAATAGGAGATTGAATATCAATCGAGAACGGTGATAAAGTCTCAGGTATTAGTGGAAATCCTCATGGAAACCCCGAACTCTTTTGATATGGCAATCGATACATCATGGTACTTGATTAACGACATCCTGGTCGTAAATGATCCCATCTGGCTTATGCATGTTGATGGAGCTTCTAGCAAAGATGGTGGTGGTGCTGGAATAAACTTTAGAGGCCCAGAAGGAGAAGATTTGAATTATGTCACTCTCGATTTTATGGTGTCCAATAATGAGGCCGAGTATGAAACTTTAGTTGTGGGCATGAAAATGGCAGTTAAAGCTAATATCAAAACTTTGAATGTACTAACTGACTCTAAGTTAGTTCAAAGACAAGTTAGTGGTACGTACGAAGCCAAAGAATACAACGTGATATAATATCTGGCGAAAGTTAAGGAACTGGCGACCAAGTTCGATAAGTTCGAGCTGCAAAGCATACCAAGGGAAGAGAATCAATGGGCAGATCAATTGTCATGGTTTACTGGATCCAGAGATGGTAAAACAAAAAGGGTAATCACTTGGTTGATCTCTAGCACTCCTGCTATAGATCTCGATGTAGTACCTGGATCGGAGGTGATGGATATTGACCTGGAACCAGATAGTTGGATTACTCCATTGATGAACTACTTAAGCAACGGTGATCTTCCTGCTGATCAGAATGCGGCTCAAAGGATTAAATATCGAGCACCAAGATATGCCGTCGTGGAAGGAAAACTTTACAAGCGATCTGCGTCAGATCTATTGTTAAAGTGTATTCCAGAACATCAAACTCACGATATCTTGAAAGAAATACATGAAGGAAAAGCTGGAAACCATATCGGGCTCGAGCTTTGGCTCTGAAATGTCGAAGGAACGGCTACTATTGGCCAACCTTAACTACAGATTCTATCGAACATGTGAAGAGATGCCATTATTGTCAGGTACACTCCAACATGATTCGTCAGCCTGCATAAATGATGCACTCGATATCGATTTGCTGGCCTCCCGATCAATGGAGAATTGATATTATAGGCTCTTTCCCGACGGCAAGATCAAATGAGAATTACGTACGAGTGGCCTCCCGATCAATGCATTGCTTTAACTCGTATTACACAGTTCTAGGTGATTAATTTCTCGTGGAAATACATTGTATGCCGCTTCGGGATTCCACAGATCTTGATATCCGACAATGGTACGCAATTTGCTGTAAAATAAGTGTTGGACTGGTGTTCGAAATTCAAAATTAATATGAACCTCGCCACGAATAACGAGACCCGAATTATTAGGACTCCAAGGATCGTTCTACAATCAGGTTTAGATGGATTAATGAAGACGCCACAAACGATGATGGATGAATCGCTTGATAAGTCGATGGATGAACGCCACAAGTCTTCTTGATAAGTTCATGAGGACGCCACAAACGATGTTGACTGAATTGTTTGATAAGTCGGAACGCCACAAGAATGCTTGATAAGTTCGTGAGGACGCCACAAACGATGATGAATGAATCGTTTGATAAGTCATAGAATGCCACAAAGATTTTACTCATCTTTGATAAGTTCATGAAGAAGAACTCTTCAAAGAAGGTGGAGAATACTCAACACAAATTAATAGAAGACTAAATCTTGAATTCATTAAAGCAAAAAGGTCCTTTAAATAGGACAAGATTACATCTTGAAAAGAACTAGGAAACTATAAAATAGTAAACTAACCTAATACCAAAAGGAAATGAAATTCTAGTAAAGAATAAACTAACTCCTACAAAAACAAGTAAACCAAATCTAAATCTGAAAAGGTAACAAAATTAAAAACTCCTACATGACAATTAATTATTGGGCTAGATCTTCTTCAATCTTGATCGTCAAGTAATCGTCATAAGTTTTTCTTCCAAGTCTTCCACGTATTTTCACTTCGTTTATTGTACTCATCATTGTCACATCATTCTCCCCCTCTTGAAAGAGATTTGTCCTCAAATCTTCGCCACCTTGTAGATCTAACATGTAAATAATGCAAAACTCCTCCTTCTCTTTCTTTTTTTTTTTCCTTTTCACAATTTTTTTCCTCATTTTTTTTTTTGCACGAATTTCTCTCTCTTTTTTTTTTTGAAATTTATTTTTTCGAATTTTTTTTTCAACTTTTTTTTTTAACATGAAAATAAAAGATAAGCAAACCTGAGACTAGAACTAAGCTCTGATACCAAATGATATGAACCTCGCCACGAATAACGAGACCCGAATTATTAGGACTCCAAGGATCGTTCTACAATCAGGTTTAGATGGATTTAATGAAGACGTCACAAACGTTGATGGATGAATCTCATGATAAGTCGATGGATGAACGCCACAAGTCTTCTTGATAAGTTCATGAGGAAGCCACAAACGATGTTGACTGAATCGTTTGATAAGTCGGAACACCACAAGAATGCTTGATAAGTTCGTGAGGACGCAACATACGATGATGAATGAATCGTTTGATAAGTCATAGAATGCCACAAAGATTTTACTGATCTTTGATAAGTTCATGAAGAAGAACTCTTCAAAGAAGGTGGAGAATCACAAATTAATTGAAGACTAAATCTTGAATTCATTAAAGAAAAAAGGTCCTTTAAATAGGACAAGATTATATCTTGAAAAGAACTAGGAAACTATAAAATAGTAAACTAACCTAATACCAAAAGGAAACTAAATTCTAGTAAAGAATAAACTAACTCCTACAAAAACAAGGAAACCAAATCTAAATCTGAAAAGGTAACTAAATTAAAAACTCCTACATGACAATTAATTATTGGGCTAGATCTTCTTCAATCTTGATCGTCAAGTAATTGTCATAACTTTTTCTTCCAAGTCTTCCACGTATTTTCACTTCGTTTATTGTACTCATCATGGTCACATCAGGAATACAACAAAACTTTACATATGTTGGGAACCCCAGAGCAAATGGACAAACTGAAGTGGCTAACAGGAAAATAATAAAGTCCCTTGAAAAACGGTTGGATGAAGCCAAAGGAAAATGGTTGGATGAGATGTCAGGAGTAATTTGGGCTAATCGAACTACCGTAAAGGCTTCCACGGGAGAAACGCCTTTTAGTCTAGTTTATGGATCGGAGGCTGTTATACCAATAAAGGTCCTGATTCCAAGTCCAGGAGCTGAGTTTTATGATAAAGATACTAATGATCTTTTGCGCGAGCACGATATCGACCAAGCTGAGGCTTTACGTGAAAGATCTATTGAGCATGGAGAAGGCTTACAATCAACGAGTGCGGATCCAAACTTTCAAGGAAGGAGACTTGGTACTTAAGAAAGTAGGAGTTTCAAAGCATGTTGGAAAGTTGCAACAGAACTACGAAGGTCCTTATGTAGTGATTGGAGTCGGGAAGAAATGATCCTACAAGATCACTTACATGAACGACACACCTTTGCCACGAACTTAGAATGCGGTCAACCTGAGGCATTACTATGGAATATAATCATTAAGTTGTGTTCTGTTGAATGAAGATGGAGAAGTGAAGGGAGGTTTTGATGATTTTCAAAAGTCATCAGCTAAGTAATGGAAGCTTAGCAAGTCTCTGAAAATTCAATCTGAGAAGACAAGTAAAATCAGAAGGATTGAATTTTGGTCCAGAAGACTACTGATTTGATGAGTACGGAATCAGACTGGTGGATTTCAGCAGAGTCAAATTAGATGTGTTCGAATTGAATCAGCAGAGTAGATTCGATCAGCAGAGTGGAAGTGATCAGGAAGTTATTACAACGGTAATAAATGCACTTGGTGTAATAAATGCTGTAAGAAAAGGGTATTAAAGACAAATGATTAAAGAGAAACCTCGGATCAGCAAGGTGCATTAAATGAGACTTGACATAAAGTACAGCAGAACTGTACAGTGAACAGTTGCAGAAGCCATTCTGAAAGGACCACTGCTCGAGGAAGATCCGAAAATCTGTCTTACTTCAACGGACATAAATACAAATTCATGAGTATAAATAGATCTGAATTCAAGAGTTAGAGACAACCACAACCACAACAACAACTGAGAGAGCATTCAAAGATCAAAATCTTCTAAGTCTCAAAAACTCAAAAATAGATCACTATCAGCCGAGTCATCTGTTGAAAAAGACGAGTTGAAGAAACAAAGCCAAAACAAAATCTGAGTAATTTATGTAAATTGTGAGTGTTGTGCGAAGTGTATATCCATCTTTGTGAGTGATATAACTTCATAGTATATGTTTTCTTTGTGATCTCCTATAGCAAACTTGTGGCTTTATCATTTGTTGTAAAAGCACAAGAAGAGTGTACTAGGTTACTTAGTGTTTCTAGTATAACCCAAAATCTTCGTGATTTGAAAGAGTGGACTAAAAGACATTCTTGTCTATATAACCACTATAAAAATTCCTTCTGTTTGATTAAAATAAGAGTTTTAAGTAACTTACTTGCAGCGGATTTTATGAGTGTTTTTCACAAGTAAATTTTCTTAACTTCGAAAAGGTTTTGTCCCCAATTTTTGCAAACTTCTTTTAAAATCTTTTCAACAGTTAACTTAAGTGTTTAGTATGCTTTTTGAAAATATGCAAGAAAATAATGCAAGTTTAAACACCAAAATTTTTATAGTGGTTATATGGATAAAAATCCTTTAGTCCACTCTTCCAGTCACTTAGATCTTGGGTTATACTATAAACACACAGTTTACAATATATAATGCTTGCGCCAAACAACAAATGAAATGGCCACAAGTGCGCAATAGGAAATCACAAAGAAAACCTATCCTCTGAAGTAATATCACTCACTAAGATAGATATTTACTTCTCACAACACTTCTCTAACAAAATCATTCAGATTTATGTGTATATTCTTTTATCTCTCGCTTCTGCTTTCGTCAACAGATGACTATGCTGATGAGTGTTCTGTTCTTGAGTTTTGAGACTTAAAAGAATTTTTCTTCGAAATTTTCTCTCAGTTGTGTTGCTTCGGATTCTTCTCTAACTCTTGAACTTGAACTATTTATACTTGAGGTTTGAAAATATGCCCGTTGAGAGATCGACAGGTGTCCAAATCCTCGAGTACTGGTCCTGTTTTCAGAAACGACTACCTGCGACTGAACACTGTACACTCTGCTGTACTTTCTGTAAGTTGCATTTAATGCACTCTGCTGATCCGGGGTTTCTCTTCAATCATTTGTCATAAATACCCTTCCTCTTCAACATTTATTACTTCAGGTGCATTTATTACCGTTGCAATAACTTCTGATCACTTCTACTCTGCTGATCGAATCCACTCGTCTGATGAACACTTGGCTGATCCCAAACCGAACTCATCTGATTTGAGTCTGCTGAAAATCCACCAGTCTGATCCGAATGCAGCAACAGATCAGTAGTCTTCTGGACCATAAGATTTGACCCTTCTGATTTGGCTTCTTCCTTGGTCAAAAATCTTCTAAGGGATTGACTAAGTTTCCATTACTTATCTGGTGATGATGTTTTGGAAATCATCAAAACCTCCCTTCACTTTTAAGTCTCTATCTTCATCTTCATCCAACAATTTTCCCCTTTTTGATGATGACAAAACTTCAGCTAAGTACATGTACCTAAAACTAAAGTTAAGTTCTCAAAAATTTATGAGATAGAAATAGTGTGTTGGAGAAAACTTGAATTTTATAGATTTTCAATGATTATTACAGTGCAAATTTACAAGGAAGGACTTAAGGTGAAATTACAAACAAAGTAAGCTGATGTACAGATTTTCAATTTAAAGTCCTAGTCTATAAACTCTAGTCTAGTCTTCAGCTTCTTCATCTTCTTCATCTTCTTCAACTTCTTCTTCTTCTTCTTCTTCTCCACTGGAGAAGGCTTCAACCAAATTTTTAGAGGCAGCTTCGATCTTCTTTTTGATGTCCTCTATCCTTTTGGTTTTCCTCCAAGGATCAAGATGTTCTTCAGCAAAGTCTTTGGAAGCAGCAATCTCTTTGTCTGATTTTGCCAAATCCTTAGGCTCTTCAACATTTTCAGCTTCTTCATCAGCAGCTTTCTTTGTCTTGGTTACTTCAGCAGTTGGTCTACTTGTCTCTTCATCAGCAGGCTTTTCAGTGGACTCCACTTTCTCAGTAACTTCAACAGCAGATGCAACATTCTTCTTGTTAGCTGATCCCTCTTCCCCCTTTTTGTCATCATCAGTAAAGTTGAGTTGAGCAACTGGAATAGGAGTAATGTTGACAGCATCACATAGCAGTCTGATGTTTTGATCCACGGTGTGAAGTCGAAGATTCTGTTGAACTTGATTACATTTCAAGGCAGCAGTCTGGTCATTCAGATAATCCACATTTACTTGTAAGGGGGCCATTTCTGAAGTAACCTGAGCAGCTTGTTCAGTGAAATTTTGAAACAGATAGGCAGTCTTCTCCGTTTCTGCTTCAGTTGCCTCTTGAAATGCTTGACCAACTTTAGTCCAATCCATCTCATGTCTTTTAAGAGTTGCATGAATTTGATTTACATACATCTTGACGTCTTCAACCTGACGAGTCAATGCAACAATTCCCTCCTTTAGTAGCATGGAATGGTCAGCTGGTTGTGGAAGGCTTTCCACAACACTTTGAACAAGTTTAGCAGCTGTTTCTTCAAACTTGCACAGCAGCTCTTTGTTCTTTTCTTCCATTTCCTTCATTGAGTTTTCAGTCATCCCGTTTCCAGTCCGAGGAGTTGCTCAAGACCATGGTTGACAAAATTGATTGGTTTGGGCGTTGAGAAAAGTACACGAAACCCGCGTTGGAGGCCGAAGAGTTACTGATCTTGAAGATTTGCCAAAAGTTCTGGAAGTTGGCTAATTTGTTATTGGCCTTCATTAAGACGCTGAATGCCACCAAATAACCAATCGAGTTCGGCAGGATCTAGAAGCTCCGATCTAGGACTGAAAGATATGTGATACCCAGGTCTTCTGAGGTCAACGTATATATATAATGTTAAAAGGGTAAAATTGCAAACCAAACCCCGTGTAACCGCGACGGTTAAGCTTCCACTCAGTAATTTCAAAAAACTGTTTTTCCATTAATAGCATTTTGTGCCAGCTGAAAACGTTGCAAAGAGAACAAGAAGTGCACTAAAAGACACTGCTGCATCTGCTATTGTTCCCCATACAGAGGCATCTGCTAGAAAGAAACTGGTTCTAAGAGATCAAGACGCTAACATTGCTGAGATTGTTAGAGAAGTCACTCAGATTGCTGAAAGACCAGTTATTTCAGCTAAGGAGTCTGATCAGCCGATAGCTGAGGCATCAACACCTCAACCTGATCAGATTACTACTCAAGCAGTTCAGTCTGCTGTTCCAACAGCTGAGGCACCAGTTGTTGAAACTAAAGCTGCCAGAAGGAAAAGAACTGGTAAAGCTAAAGTGTCTGCCTATCACAAGATGAAAAGAGAAGAGGCAGAACAGAAGAAAAGGGATGAAGCTGAACTTCAACGGGTTCTTGAAGACAGCAAAGTTGAAGCTGAAGTCAAAAATATGACTGAAGCTGAACTAGCTGCCAAGGAGGAAGCTGATCTAGCCAAGGCCCTTGAAGAAAGCAAGAAGGATGCCCATGGTCCAATGAGGACTGGTGGGATAGTGATTGGCAAATCACTGGAGGGAAAATTCTTGCTGCCAAGAGCTCAGCCGATCAAAAGGAAGAAGAAGGAAGTGAAAAGGGCACTTGAAGTTGTCAAGAGTGACCCCAACACTTTCTCAAAGTTTGAAGCTGAATTGGAAAAGTATAACTCCCTTATCCAATCCAAAATTGTGTTCCTAGCTGAGAAGATAAGATACAATAAATGGAGGAACTACAGGTTAAAGAAAACATGTGAAGAATTCAGAGCCTGGAAGGAGGCTGCTGCTGAAGAGAGATGGATTATGAATTGGCTCCAAACCAATAATATCCAACAGGCCTTAAACACTGATTTCTTCCATGACAGAGTACATGAGTATGCCAAACTCATTGTGACTCAGGAGGCAACTGCTCTCAAGGGATCCATGCCCAACAAACCTGGTCCAACTGATGACCTTTTTGAGAGAGCGATCAAGGTTGCAGTGTATGTCACCTTGGAAAAATGGGTTGAAAGATCAATCTACATCAGAGGAACATCTAGTGAACTGCCTAGTTTACCAAGTCTGCAACAAATAGCCTTTGGTTCTGAAATCAGTTCTTATCAAGAGCAAAACAGCCAACTTCAGACAACGTCTCCCTTTGTGCCTGCTGATTTTATACGTCATAAGACTGTTGTATCTGCTGATGGTTCTGATTTTATTCATGTGACAGATAAGCCAGCTGATAAGAATCAACTGAAGAACAGAAGACAGCTGAGCCTAAAGCTGAAACTAATACAAAGCTGTTAACTGCTACACCTTCCATTCCAGTTGAATCTGCTCAACTTTCAATCATGGACTCAATAAAGTCCATAAGTTTTCGAAGAGTGGTTCTTCAGCTCGAGAGCAGCGGTTTGTGGTATATCTGATGCACCGAAGGTGATAAAGTTCGGTTCGTACCTCTAAAACTTCAACTACCCCAGATCGAACGGATGATCGAAATACACTTTCAGATCGAGGATTTATTTTATTTATTGTAGAAGCAATTCGACATTTTTGGGGCTTTCTCTAAAAGATGTGCACTCTTTTTCCCTAGCTCGGTTTTTGTCCCATTGGATTTTTCCGAACTAGGTTTTTAATGAGGCATATCCGAAGCACCAAGGATTCGAAGTCAGTTACTTTGAAGCAGTATCTACTTCTCCGAGCCTCAGCTACACTTGCGCTCGAGAAGTGGGGGAGTATTGATGAGGGATATTTCACACGCTGTATTTCAGGAACTACTCCAGGTCGATATTTGTGGTATTCCAACCCGCATACACATTTTTCGTCCAGCAGGACAACCTTTACCGATCAGGCCATCTTGACACTTCGAGGCCATGTTTCCGATTTGCCTCCTACCTCGGATTCACTGTTGGGCCGATCCCCAGGCCAGGCCTATGGGCCGAAACGCGTTCTGGTACGGAGGGTCTACCTAGCACATAAATACCAAGCGCATTTATGACATCAGGCACGCATTCCTAGGTGCACACAACTCGGACTCCTTGGAATTTAGTCTAGCCCACTTATTGTACTTAGCCCCGTAGTTGTATGGCATCCTGTAACACTCGAATAGACCTTTAAAACTTGTAACTTGTAATCGGATCTGAATATCAATATACATCAGTGCATTTCCGTTCATTTGTGATGGTGCTTACTTTATCTCCTGTAATTATTCTTATTCGAAAGTTGCATAATCATCTGATGAGTGGGCATATAAATTCATTATGTTCATAAAACTAAACACATAATCATGAGGATCTCGGTCCCATCGTATCTCGGTAATCGACCCGTCAATGGTCCGCAAATGACAACTTCTTTTATTTCCTCGCAGAACGGCGAGCAATTAGCTATACTATTGATGAGGGGTATTTCGCATACGCCACTTTAGGAAATACCTTCTGCTCGAGGTCGGCCTCGATCCCGACCAGAATGGTATTCTCCAACCAGAAGAACATGGTTTTCCGATCAAGCCTGACTGATAGCTCTCGATCAAGTACCCCAACCTTCTTCCCGATCTACTCGTCTCCTCGGGATTACTGTGGGGCCGACCTACAGCTTTATACAGCTGGCCGAGAGGTGTTCTCCTACGGATGGTCTACCTAGCTCATTACTGTTCCTATAAATACGCGGCGCATTTATGACATCAGGGGACGGCACAACTTCCAAGATATTCCTTCTGCTCGGACCTACTGTTCGGATTAGGAACTAGCTTGTATTCTCATTGAATTTAGTCATCTTAGTAGTACGGCATCCCGTAATGCTCGGGTAGACTCGCTTTATAATTTGTATTCGAACACCAATATCAATATACAGTTTTCACACGCTCGATTCATATATTGTTATACTTCACTTTTCTTATTGAACTTGAACGAAATACGGTATAATCAATTGGCGCCCACCGTGGGGCCTGCTCGGGTGTTAGATCGAAATATGCCTACTACTAGAAGATTTACGTACAATCGTGGCGAGCCTTCACACGCCGTAGGAGCTCAACGTTCTGTAAACAATGAACCAAGTAACCAATCCCGAGCGGCCCACCAATCTGAGGTGCCGCCGCTCGACCCGCCGAATGATATGCCTATTCATACGACAGTAGCAGATTTGCGTTCTATTATCGGAACTATGTGTAGAGAATTCTTGAATACGGAGAGAGCAGATCGTGAAACTCTGCCGGGTCAGCAACCCCCGGTCGATCAACCTACTGCTCGGGGTCCGATTTCCAACAGGCCAAGGGAAGGAAGTATTCGTCGATCTGCTCTGGGCGAACCATCTGATGTTCGACCCAATCCACCACAAGTTAGAACCGCTGTTCGATCGGGGCAACCTTCTAGGAACATACAAAATTTAGAGGACTCCGTGGTCGGAGAAAGTCAACCTAAAGTTGTGGAGAGGTCTAGAAAGCCAGCTTATAGAAAGGTAACTGAGGCTGACTTGGAAAGGATGGTGCAAGAAAGGGTTGCTAAGGAGTTAGAAAAAGAGAAGCTAGTAAAGGAAACCCGACCCACAGGTGTCAGGGCTCGAGGAGCCGAGGCCAAAGAGGATGGGGTCGTGTTCCCTGAAGTGCGGAGCAGGGAATTGAGTACAAATATTATGCGATGCTCGCCTTTCTGTCAAGAAATTAAGGAAGCTCGAGGAACAGAGTCAGTCCCTACAAGATTGCCAAGATATAATGGAACCTCTGACCCCGGGGAGCATATAAACAGTTTCATAAATGTGTTGAATTTGTATGGACACTCGGAGGATTTTTTGCTGCAAAATCATGGTCACCACATTCGAAGGGATTGCTTTGGATTGGTTCGGAAAACTACCCCCCGAACTCGATCTTCTCTTTCGATGAGTTATGCGATAAATTGAAACATCAGTTTGCCAGCCAAAGGAAACAGAGGTTACCTGCTAATCATTTGGGAACGGTGAAACAAATGGAAGGAGAAACACTGAGGCAGTGGCTGGCAAGATTCAGTATTGAACTTCTGAAAGTTGATACCCCGCAGATTGAATTTCTATCATCGTTGATGTTCGAGCTAACCCGCAATAGCCAATTCGGGAATGCTCTCTGCCGAAAGCAACCAAAGTCTTTCGAGCGGATTATGGAAATAGCTGAGAAATACATGATCCAGGAGGAAATGAATAAGTTAAAGAACGCACAGAATCCTAGGCCCCCGATCGTGAAGAAACCTGATCGGGCCCCTATCCCTAAACCAAGCGACTACGGAGGGTCAAACGCGCAGCAAAAAGGCTCGGTTTGGCAGAGACTTAAGGTCTATAAACCTCAGGCTCCGACCCACAGATCTAATGTCTACGGTCGACCTGCATCTCCTGATAGGGCTCCGAGGACGGAGCATGAAAAAAGCAACTTTACCAGATTGAATACTTCGAGGGACGAGATTCTAACGGTACTCGAAGAGAGGAATTTGGTCCCTGGAGCTCGGCGTATCACTCAACCTAGACCAGGGACTATGAATCACGATAAGTATTGCAGATACCACAGAGCTCGGGGGCATAGCACCGAGGATTGCTTTCAGTTAAAACAAGAAATCGAGAAACTGATTGCTCAGGGAAAGTTGAAGGAATATGTCAGAAAGGAGAACCATAACAGCCGTTATCGATCCAGGAGTCCTAGGAGGTCCTCCGAACAACACCGTGAGGATCGACAACAAGCAGAGGACCAGACGAATCGGGTGATAAATATGATATCTGGTGGGCCAGCTGGGGGAGATAGCAGGAATGCAAGGAAAAGGACTACTAGGTCGATAAAGACTGGTGTCTCGACTAGGAAAGAGGTCATGTCCTTAAGACCAGCGCCCTCGATAAATCAAGTCATTAGTTTTTCCGAGGCTGACAGACCTAGTGATGTGACTTGGGATACTAATGAAGACGACCCTGATTTTTCAATGGTCTTGACCCTGAGAATTGCTAACTTCGAGGTTAGGAAGGTGTTAATCGATAATGGCAGTTCGGCAAACATAATCTCTTCTGAGGCGCTCGACAGAATGAATCTACAACACCCGCGATTAGAACGAGTATCCACCCCGCTCATTGGGTTTGGTGGATCGGAAATTGTTCCTCTCGGAACCATACTCTTGAGTACTACTATGGGCAAGAAACCTAGAGATGTTACGAAGATGGTTAAATTCCTAGTCGTGAGTACCCCGTTCGCTTATAATGCAATCTTGGGGAGACCGGCTTTAAACGTATTCAAAGCGGTCGTGTCAACTTACCACCAGATGGTAAAGTTTCCAACTTTGGCGGGGGTCGGAGAAATGAGAAACGACCAATGCATGGCATGGGAATGTTACAACACATCCCTAAACATGAAGAAGCAGTTCGAGCCATTATTGCCCTCGAAAAGAAAGTTAGAGGAGGAAAAGGTATTCTCTGTTTCCGACCTCCCATTGCCAGATTGTGAAAAGTTGCAGAGTAAAAAAGGAAAAGAGATCGATATGAGTGTACAACCCCCAAATCATAAACAAGTAACGTTAATCCCTGGCTCTCCCGAGAAGTTCACCGGGATTGGGACCGAGCTAAGTCAAGGGATGGAGACCATGCTGATCGAATTCCTTAGAAACAACGCCGATGTCTTTGCTTGGAGTTCTGATGATATAGTCGGAATCGACCCGAGAGTGATCACTCATTCTTTAAATATCGATCCTAAAGCAAAGCCAGTTAGGCAAAAGAAGAGGAATCACGGTCGAGAAAAAGACAAAATCATCAATGCTGAGGTGGATAGGTTATTGGCCGCGAAACAGATTCGGGAAATAACTTTCACTGAATGGCTTTGCAATGTAGTGTTGGTGTCGAAGGGAGAGAAGGTCGACAACAAATGGAGGATGTGTAATGATTTTACCGACCTGAACAAGTTGTGTCCAAGGGACCCCTATCCTTTACCACGGATCGATATGCTGGTTGACTCGACTGCGGGATTCATTTTCTTTAGTATGATGGATGCTTTCCAAGGGTTTTATCAAATATTTATGAATGAAAGAGATCAGGATAAAACAGCTTTTATTACCGAACGGGGAGTATACTGCTTCATTGTAATGCCGTTCGGGCTAAGGAATGCAGGAGCAACTTATCAAAGGCTCGTGAATATGATGTTCAAGGATCTTATTGGTGAGATCATGGAAGTTTATGTTGATGATATGCTAGTGAAGAGCATGACCGAGGAGGAACATATAAAGCACCTTGACAGATGTTTCACAATCCTGAGGAAGTACAGAATGAAATTAAATCCGAGCTATAGCTGAGCTACAACCGCCAACTAAATTGTCTGAAGTGCAGAGTCTAATCGGAAAAATAATATCTTTGAATAGGTTTATATCCCGATCAGCAGACAAGAGTTTGCCTTTCTTCAAGTTGTTAAGGAAATCGAAAGGCTTCGAATGGAATGAGGAATGCAGTAAAGCTTTCGAAGAGCTTAAAAGGTATTTAGTTTCCCCTCCGATGTTGGCAAAACCGGTCGAGGGGGAACCTTTGTATCTGTACATAGCGGTATCAAGTGAGGCAATAAGTTTTGGTGAGAATTCAGGATTTCGAGCATAAACCGGTATACTATCTGAGTAAGTTGCTTCAAGGGGCAGAAAAGAATTACCTGGAGATCGAGAAATTCGCACTGGCTTTAGTTATTGCCGCACGAAGGCTGCGACCTTATTTCCAAACTTACAAAATTATTGTTCTGACTAATCAACCTCTACGGCAAGTTCTATCAAAGCCAGAGACGTCCGGGAGATTGATTAAATGGGCGGTGGAACTGGGACAGTTCGAAATTGAGTACCAACCTCGGACAGCAATCAAGGCTCAAGTCTTAGCTGATTTCATTGCAGAATCAACAGGGTCCAGTTCGGGCGACTTGTCCATTCCCGTGGTAAATCTGGTCGAGGATGTTCAGCACAAAGTTTGGGTGATGCATGTCGACGGGTCGTCGACCAGAGAAGGTGGTGGGGCCGGAATTCACTTTCAGGGTCCCGAGGGGGAGGATCTCAGTTATGCGATCACCCTAGATTTTGTAGTCACAAACAATGAAGCAGAGTACGAGGCTTTGATCGCGGGTTTAGAAATGGCAGTTAAAGCAAACATAAGGTCGTTGACAGTGTTAACAGACTCGGAGCTCGTACATAGACAAGTAAAAGGGGTTTATGAAGCAAAAGAGTTTAACATGGTGAAATATTTGAAAAGAGTAAAGGATCTGGCGACAAAGTTCGAGATATTTGATATACAAGCTATCCCTCGAGAAGAGAACTGTTGGGCAGATTTGCTTTCGAAGTTTACTGGCTCGATAGATGGACGGAAGGAAAGAGTGACAACTTGGCTAATGTCCAACTCCCCAGCTATAGACTCCGACCTAGCCCTAAACTCGGAGGTAATGGAGATAGATGTTCGAGAATCTTCTTGGATGGAGCCTTTGAAAGCTTATCTAAGAGATGGTACCTTGCCGGAAGACACTAATCAAGCTCGAAGGATTAAGTATCGAGCCCCAATGTACGTTTTGAACGAGGGTAGGCTGTATAAAAGATCAAGCTCAGGAGTTTTGTTGAAGTGCATTCCTGAGAGTCAGTTCGATCTAATTTTAAAGGAGGTTCACGAAGGTGAAGCAGGAAGTCATTGTGGTGCACGCGCCTTAGCCTTGAAGTGCTCGAGGACTGGATATTATTGGCCCACTATGATCTCGGATTCCATCGATTATGTCAAGAAATGCCATCATTGCCAAATTTATTCAAATCTAATTCATCAGCCCGCCGAGCAGATGCATTCGATTCTGATCTGCTGGCCCTTCGACAAGTGGGGAATCGATATTGTGGGACATTTCCCAACTGCTAGATCGAGAAAAAACTATGTCCTGGTCGCCGTGGAATACTTCAGTAAATGGATTGAATGCATTGCGCTAACAAAAATTACTCAATTTCAGGTGATAAATTTTCTCTGGAAGAATGTTGTTTGCAGGTTTGGTATACCGAGGATCCTCATTTCCGACAATGGAACTCAGTTCGCGGGAAAACGAATTTTGGAGTGGTGCGAAAGGTTTGGGATCCAGCAGAATTTCACGTCGGTCGGACATCCCCAGGCGAACGGACAAACCGAGGTCACCAACAGGGAAATTGTTCGATCACTTGAAAAACGTTTAGCCGAAGCGAAAGGCAATTGGTTAGACGAGCTTCCAGGAGTAATTTGGGCGAACAGGACTACAGTAAAGTCTGCTACTGGAGAGACTCCTTTCTCATTGGTTTATGGGTCGGAGGCTGTTATACCGGTCGAATCATTAGTTCCTTCTCCGAGGATAGAATCTTATGACCCCGATCAGAATCAATCGTTGCGAGAAATGGACGTCGATCACGCAGATGGGAAACGCGACCGAGCGTGCATAAGAATTCAAGCCACCAAGTCTAGCATGGAAAAAGCTTATGACAAGAAAGTCAGGATAAGAACATTCAAAGTCGGGGATTTAGTCCTCAAGAAGGTGGAAGTATCTAAGCATGTCGGAAAACTTCAGCCAAACTGGGAGGGCCCTTATGTCGTGCAAGAGGTCGGAAAAAAGGGGTCCTATAAAATTGCTCACCTCAACGGTGATGTTTTGCCAAGAACTTGGAACGCAGTCAATCTGAGGAAATATTATGGAAAATAGATGTTATCATTTTTAATTTTTATTGTAATTTACAGTTTTCTAAGACTTTACTTTCCTCAAAGGTGTAAGGACAATCAATGAAATCCTTGGTTCGAGTTCTAATTGTTTTCCAAGTACCATCACGGAAAAAGGCTAATATTATCGGCCGAGGGTGAAAGCTGTTGCTATGACCCTCCCTCGATAAAAGATGATCGAAAAAGAAAATCGGCCGAGGGTGAAAGCTGTTGCTATGACCCTCCCTCGATAAAAAGATATTCAAAAAATCAAAATCGGCCGAGGGTGAAAGCTGTTGCTATGACCCTCCCTCGATAAAAGATGATCGAAAAAGAAAATCGGCCGAGGGTGAAAGCTGTTGCTATGACCCTCCCTCGATAAAAAGATGTTCAAAAAATCAAAATCGGCCGAGGGTGAAAGCTGTTGCTATGACCCTCCCTCGATAAAAAGATATTCAAAAAATCAAAATCGGCCGAGGGTGAAAGCTGTTGCTATGACCCTCCCTCGATAAAAGATGATCGAAAAAAGAAAATCGGCCGAGGGTGAAAGCTGTTGCTATGACCCTCCCTCGATAAAAAGATGTTCAAAAAATCAAAATCGGCCGAGGGTGAAAGCTGTTGCTATGACCCTCCCTCGATAAAATATGATCAATAAAAAATAATCGGCCGAGGGTGAAAGCTGTTGCTATGACCCTCCCTCGATAAAATATGATCAATAAAAAATAATCGGCCGAGGGTGAAAGCTGTTGCTATGACCCTCCCTCGATAAAATATGATCAATAAAAAATAATCGGTCGAGGGTGAAAACTGTTGCTATGACCCTCCCTCGATAAAATATGATCGAAAAAGAAAATTTAAATTTTATCGTGACTATCTAGTTCACTTAGTAACGGTCGATTAAATTTTGCGTCAATTCCAACTAATGCTCGAAATGTTATGATGACGCAGTTCCGCTCGAAACCCGAACAACTTTCAAAAGTTTCTGATTATCTGGGGAACCACTAAAGTTGGGATCATTATTTCCTAAGTTCAATTATTCTTCAAGGGAACTTCTCAACTTTCAGATATTATTTTTTTTGGACGATTATCGGATAATATTTCCGAGGACAGTTTATCGATCGATAAATATTCTCATTGATTCATCATCAAATTGGCTTTCACGAGCAGAAGACTTGCAATAAGACGATGGAAAGGAAAAATAAAGTGGCAACTATATGGTTTGAAACAATAGGTTCTCATTAATATTTTCGAGCAAGATACAAAGATCAATGAAAGGCAAATGTTACAGCTTTATTGACATTCATCGAACAAATTACAAAGTTGTTGAGTGTACAAATGAAGTCCTACTACAACTACTTTACCCTATTCTATGGTCTTTGAGTCTTCGAGCATCTTTCAGTGTTACCGACCAGGAATACCGCCGAACATCCGATAATTGCACCACAATTTGGGGCAAAGTGATCGAGCTGTATATGTTTATCGTCTTATGATATCTGGGTTTGAAATTAGACAATATGGATTGCAGATTATTGTTTCTGATCTCCATACTTCTCCCAGCGTTCTCGCTACCAGCCGAGCCCGATCACTTCCCCGAGTTGGCGTACAAGGTTGAAATTCCTCATTTTTAGATCCGAAATTTCAACCTTTGGCAAGTCATCTTTTTATGATCGGGAAGCTTGACCCAAAGTAACCATTCTTCAAGGAAGAAAGGAAGAACTTCGTGAAACAAGATAACCCCAAAGAAAGTACTTGAGGTCAAACTCCCTTTTGATTATCTGACCTGCTTTCCGCCCTCAGGTATACCCCTCGAAACCAGCAATGCTAACCCTGCCCAAAATACTCAAGCAAGGGTCAGTCACTTGTTGGTATTTCAAGGGGAGATCCCATTTTCAGGGATCGGAGACCCCCCAATATCCGAGGGTCCCCTTTTTTCCAATTCCACCCATACCAAAAGAAACTGTATTTTTAAGAGGAGATCGGAAGTAGGTTCGAAGCCGAATTTCAAAGGCTTGACCAGGAAGAGGAAAAGATCCGAGCTTCGTCCTCGGATAAAACATTTTTGACAGCAAAGGGTAAAGATTTTCAACTGGGTAAATGCCATATTTATACTAAAAGGATGATTTGATCGACGGTCACTATTCAATGAAACCAACGGCTCAGATTAATTCATTTATCACAGATGACCTTTCCACTTCCCGAGATAGAGGTACTGTTTGGACAGACTTTCTCTGAAACTTAGCTGAAAAAAGAGGAATACTATGACCTGGTCAAATATGCAGTGCAGGAACTTTCCATCTTTAAATTATGCTCGGAATTCGAGCGATCACTCTTAACTCGAGTATAAATTGTTTTAACACTGAAAATGCTACTTGATTGCTTACTCTTAACTCGAGTATAAATTGTTTATACAGAATCACTTTATCAGAACACAAAACATAATCGATTAGAAGGAAGAAAAAGTTTATTATTCCAACGAGGAAAACAAGTACAAAAGGAAAAATCTAAAAGTACAACATTTAATCGAGCAGTCAACAGAAGAAATCTCTAAACACTTTTCTCGAAGAGAAGCTTGCGGACTTCGACGTTGCGGGCCTCATACCCGGCCTCATAACCTTTTTGATAGGCCTCTTTCTCCCGCTGCTCGTTGCTTTTCTTCTCCTGCTCGACGAGTGACTTCAGCCTGTCCAACTCCTTGCTCAACTCCTCGTGAACCTGGCTCTCCTTCTCCTTCACAGCTTTCTCCGTCTCGGAGGCCAATTTCTGCTCGATGGCTCTGGTTTCTTCAAGGGACCTTGTTAGTGCAACCTTCTTTTCCTCCAGCTCGAGGATAACCTTTGCACGCTGTTCGATTTCTTGCTCGACTTGCAGCCCGAGGGTAAATAACTGTTGTCCGACCTTAAAGGGACAGAAAGTTATTTAGTAAAAAAAAAAAAAAAAAAAAAAAAAAAAAAAAAAGAAGGGGGGGAAGAGATAGGACAACACTTACTTGAAAAAGCAGATCCGTGCTCGATCGCGCCGTTTCATTCGCATTTTTCCCGTCTGGCTCGGCCACGGCCTTACTTTTCACCTCTTCAAAAAAGGCGCTAAGCGTCCGAGCAACCTTAGGGACAGTGTTTTGGGGCTCGGGATTCCCACCCGACGAGGGAGTTTTCTTCTGATCGACGGGAGGGTCATTTATTTTGACCTTCTTTTTGGAAGGCTCAACCACATCCTTATTAGCCTCCAAGGTCAGAACACTATCAGTTATTGCCCTCTTTTCCCCAGTCATTTGAATCAAGGCTGAGGTTGGAATCAGATCGCCCACGAACGATCTTTTATTTGGAGCAGGCTCAGAGTCAGCTGAGGTGATTTGTTTATTAGGCCTATTGACCTTCTTGTTACCCTCGGAGCTAATTTTCGACTGAGAAGGGGAGTCCGGAATTGGTATGACAGGCCCTTTCTCGGAGCCAGATGATTTCTTGGCCACAGTTTTGCCAAAGTCACCAGTTGATTCAATGACCGCCTTCGAAGGAGAATCGACCTTATGCTTGCCTCGGTCGCTCTTAGAAGTCTTTCCTGCTTCCGAGGAGGACTTAGATTCTTTGACTTTCGACTTGGAAGGTTTCTCTTTCTTGACTTTAAGCAACAACCTCGGATCGATCTTGGAGTTCACCAGGCCTTCCATGGTCAGTATATTTCTAATGGAGAAGAGAGCTCGATTTACTTATCGACCGAATAGCTCCGACGAAGAGTGAATTATAATTTCAGTGACAAAAATCTTAAACTACCATCTATTTATAAGAGAAAGGAACGTTGCCTTTTTGGGAGCCCAACAGTCGCGAATTTCAAGATTTTCGTGCTCATTTAAGAAGATCGATTGTTTCGATATCGACGTTCTTTCTATGAACCTTATGGCTCACAAAGACTCTTGTCTAGTTGAGCAGTATGATAAATTAATGGTGAGAGCACTTGGAAAAACAGAAAAAGCATATTTTATAGATGATCGAAACAATTACAGGGCATATAATAAACGATCCTACAATCTTACAATCTATTACAAGAAATTTAAAGGTTTGGCTGCGCCTCTTTGCCCTCATCTTCGGAGTTACCCTCGACATCGACGTCATCATCTCCAGAAGCTTCTCGATCGTCCCCATCGGAATTGTCATCAGAGGTATCCGAACGGTCTGAGCTATCTGAACTCGAGCTTGCGCTGGAGGTATCCAAGTCCATCAAGTCAGGGTTGAGCATTGGAACTCCAAACTCTTCCACAAAGGGAGCGAACTCATGTTCTTCCCAGTTGGCCGAGCTCGAGGACGCAGTTCGATAGTCTTCCCCGCTAGAATTTTTCATGATGTCCATATGCTTTATATACTCCGTCATTTTGTCGGGAATAACCTTTGCTGCGGCCAATTGTGGAACCCCTTTGAAAAAGGTAGTTTGAAGGATTTCGCCGACCCTCCCTCGAGCTATAGCATCCAATGCGGGAGACTCCAAAAATTCTCTTATCGAGCTTAGGCGAGAATCTTCTTTGCCCCGCTGATAAGACAGCTCGGAATCAGCCTTAGTCTGCGCAAGCTCCTCTTCAAGTTTCCTAACTTTCTCCTCGAGCAAGCTTTTCTCTTCCACGACCTTCACCAAGTTTTCCTCGACGGCAGGGGTATACTTGGCTTTCATGGACTCCAATTCTGCTTGGACAGAGGAAAATTGATTACGCAGTTGGGATTCCTCCTTGAGCAAGTCCATATAAGCTATATGGACTCGATCGGACTCCTCTTCCAACATCGACACACGATTCACCTCTGTGAGAAAGCAGTCCCCGATCTGCAAGAACGGGCCGGTTAGTACTTTATTCCAAGACTTAAAACAGTTGCAACAAATATAAAGGAATTTACCGTGTGATATGCTTTGGAGAATTGGCCCAGTACGTCGAGATCGGAATGGCCAAGAAGCTCCTCTTGGTCCTCGGCAAATCTCCCCGCCATGAAAATCTTGATCGCCTTGTCATGTTCATTCTCGCCGTTCGGGGTGCGATCGCTTCGAATTGATCCCCTCTCGGGATAACCCGCTGCTCGGGAACCTCTAAGTTGATCTTCGATGAAATCCACCATGTCAGGCCTACTTCGACCAGGACGGGAAGAAAGGGGCGATCGGTGTCGACCCCACAGTCCGGTCCTCCTCTTGGCCTCGGGGGCTCCCTCGAGATCTTCCCGAGCTCTCCGATTATAGATCTCTGTCCCTCTAAGCTTCTTCATGGTAAACATGCTATATCCTAAGCCAGAAGAAGAAGAAGGACCAGCTTGATGAGGAGGTCGTACCATTCGTATCGGCTCAGCATTCTCGGGCTCCTCTTCGTTTCTGACCTGGTCAGTTTGGGCCGAGCTTCCCCGAGGAGGGACGGCAGTTCTGGGCTCCGGTCTAGTTTGCCTCCTAGGTTGACCGGGTGTTTTCCTCGAGGTAGATGCTACAGTTTTACCGACTATAGAAGCTCGGTATTGCTCCACCATTGTTCCTGAAGAAATAAAGAGATGAAACGTAAGTAATGAAATCCGCTGAAAAACTCACTATATAAGTCACTCGGGAAAGACTGTTTTTCCTTACTCAATGTTCGAGGATCATCAGCGACTGCTAGTGGAAAGGTAGCTCGGCTGAGTTCTGCTTTTCAAAGTACGGGTTCCAGAATGAGGAAAGCCGACTGGTACAAATCCGAACACATCTCTTTGACAACAACGTCCGGAATGACCTTCTGAAGCTGACCTAATAGTTCCCGTTTTCCGTACACCCATTCTCGCTCACCTGGCCATCTGTGTGGAACCATCTCCGAGCTTCCCTCAGAAGCTGGTTCTTCAGGACCTTTAATGAAGAAGAACTGTTTCTTCCAGTCAAGAGAATTGCTGGAAGTTATGGTCGATAAGACCGAATGATTCGAACGCTGGGAGAAATACACGAACCCAACGTTCGAGGCGGAGGAGGTACTGATCTTGAAGAATTGCCAGAAGCGTCGGAAGTTAGCAACTTGATTCTTGGCCTTCATCAAAACGCTGAAAGCTATCAGATACCCGATCGAGTTGGGAAGAATATGTGCGGGTGCCAGGCTAAATGCATCTAAAACCTGCACGAGTAAGGGAGCAAATGGAATACGCAACACATAGTCGAATTGCCGAGCATAGAAAGCTTGACATCCTGCGGGGGGCTTATTCACTCTTTGAGAGGGGGTCGGGATTATTAGCGAGTAACCCTCGGGAAGGAATTTGCCTATTGTAGCTTTGAGTTTCGCCTCGTGCTCTTTCGGATCGTACGAACTTGAGATGTCGTCGACCCGTTTCTCGGTCTTTTGAGCCCGACCTGTGGCTTTGGATTTTTTCGAGACACCGGCCAAGTCGAGGATTCGCACACTGCACCCACCTCCGATCTCATACCTCATTATCTCATGCTTATCGAACGGTACAGTCAAGCCGTTGCCGTTCTCATTCTCGGAGTCAGTTTTTTCTCCGTCTCCACCTTCCTTTTCTCCATCTCCACCTTCCTCACTGTTGGCCTTGGCATTTTGTTCCGCATCACCATCGTGCTCGGAATCTTGTCGACCTGATGTACCCTCTCCAGCGTTCGACTCTATGGCATGCTCTATTTGATTGACGATTCTATTCGTCTCTTCGGAAGAATTTTCAGTGGTTTTGAAGTCATTGATGAGTTCCCCAGTGGATCCCAGGTCGGAATCTGATCCAGAGGGGATGTTGGTTTGAACGACGGGATTCTGGGAAGTAGACATGATTAGAAGATATTTATTGGAATGCTCGAATTAAAGAAAATACTGTTTATCGATCTAAAAGCTCCGATCAGCTGCGAATTGTAAAGATGCACTTTTTTTTCTCCAAGTAAACATATATATAAAGGTTAAAAGGGTAAATTGCAAATTCAACCCCGAGTAACCGCGACGGTTAGGCTTCCACTCAGTAAATTTGAAGATTATCTTTTGTTAATAGCATTTATGGTCCTCCAAGCTTCGGAAATGAGTATTTCTCGACTCAACAGGACAAAATATGTACTCTTTTTCCCTTCGCTCGGTTTTTATCCCACCGGGTTTTTTCGAGTAAGGTTTTTAACGAGGCATATCCAACTCAAGACCGTCTGAAGCCTGTTCTCTACTATCTATTTTTCCGAACTTCAAATATTGCAGCTCTTGGTGAATCATCGAGGTGAATCTCTCAGGTCAAAAACCTCACCCTTCTATCTTTGGAGCGATTCGGTATTTCGAGGCTCTCCCAAGGAAGATGTGCACTCTTTTTCCCTAGCTCGGATTTTTTCCCACTGGGTTTTTCCGGACTAGGTTTTTAACGAGGCATGTCCGAAAACATCAAGAGATCAAAGTCTTTCGCCGTAATGCAATGATTACTTCTCCGAGCTTCTGCTTCACTTACGCTCGAGAAGTGGGGGAGTATTGATGAGGGGTATTTCGCATACGCCACTTTAGGAAATACCTTCTGCTCGAGGTCGGCCTCGATCCCGACCAGCATGGTATTCTCCGACCAGAAGAACATGGTTTTCCGATCAAGCCTGACTGATAGCTCTCGATCAAGTACCCCGACCTTCTTCCCGATCTACTCGTCTCCTCGGGATTACTGTGGGGCCGACCTACAGCTTTATACAGCTGGCCGAGAGGTGTTCTCCTACGGATGGTCAACCTAGCTCATTACTGTTCCTATAAATACGCGGCGCATTTATGACATCAGGGGACGGCACAACTTCCAAGATATTCCTTCTGCTCGGACCTACTGTTCGGATTAGGAACTAGCTTGTATTCTCATTGAATTTAGTCATCTTAGTAGTACGGCATCCCGTAATGCTCGGGTAGACTCGCTTTATAATTTGTATTCGAACACCAATATCAATATACAGTTTTCACACGCTCGATTCATATATTGTTATACTTCACTTTTCTTATTGAACTTGAACGAAATACGGTATAATCAACTATCTTGCACTTCTCGAGATCACCAAGGTTGTCTTTCCACAGCCAATCATTGTGCCACTCGTTCCACGACCATTCTTTCGAGATCCCTCTCAAAAACTCTCATGGTAGCTCTAGCGTCGATTCGGTCGGGTATTATACTATCATCAACCGGGATGATAGTTCGTTTCTTAGTCTGTTGTCGCTCAAGACGAGCAAAGGCTCTTGCCTGAGTATCCTTTGGTTCAGGACGAACATTAGTTCTTGCATGTCCCACATTACCCACTCTTTCAGAATTGTGCATCTTTTGATTAGCCGCTGGGCTGTCACCTTGATCGGATTTCTGGTCGAGTTGTTGTTGTGGCCTCCTATAGACATTGGGTTTTTGAGGAGGCTGAGCGCAATTTCCCTCAGGCTCTGTTGGGTTCTATGTCTGTCATTCCAATATCTGATTACAGAACGCGGTCATTAGTTGAACTAGCTGAGTGAACTGCTCGTTCTGGGCAGTTTGTGGTGCAGGGATGGCTTGGACCGAAGGAGTTGGTGGAATAGTCTGATCCGGAACCTGTTGGCTTGGGGGGCCTTGCATGTCGGCACCTCCTCGATTAGAATGGGTTCCAATGTGGTTCGATTGCTCCGGCCTACCAAGCTCTGTATGATTGTTGCTGCTATTTCTGGCTGAATCTTCAGGTCGATGTCCAATCATAGATGGTGCCTGAGAGGATTGATCTTTCCCTGTCATTTTGGTACTCTTCCTCGGTGGATTCTTTGTGTTGACCATATTTCGATCTAGTATTTTACTTGTCTCAAGGTGGGCCCCAACTGATTTTACCGTAATTCGTCTAACCACGAAAAACAGTAAATGAGATATAATAAGATCAAGTAAACGGGTAAAACAATGATTTATTGATAATGTTAAACAATATTACAAAATAATAGGGCATGGCCAAGCTACTAAGGATGGCGCAAGACAAAGAATTAATAACACGTGTGGAATATTGATCAAGAGTACCGATCTAACAAAGTATGAGTACGTGAGGAATGCCAAAAGTCCTTTACATCAATAATCATCCTAGTATTTATAGCCAGACACGTGTCTTCTCGGTAGAGCCCTAGGGCCCATAGGAGACTGCGTACGGCCCACGAGCGGATCAAAATATGTAAGTCGGCCAGGCAAATCGATGTGAGAAGCATGAGAGGTACTTCTGTTAATCCTGGTCGAAAATAACTGAGATCGATCGGGACAAGAGAGTACCAGGTCAATCTTGATCAGGTCGAAGAACCCGATCTGGTGAGATGTTAAATAGCCCTCATCAAAAGTAGAGTTTGTGTAGGTTTATTAGAGATAAGAAAATTGTTGTTTGTTTGACTTTTGGGAGAGTAGTTTGGGAAAATTAAGAGAAAATAAATTTACTTCAGAATGTAAAAATGGTGTTTGTCTCGTTTTTCTCAAACACAATTTTTTTTTTGGAGATACTGGGCTGACCTGACCGAACATGGCTACATCTCTGTTGCAATTATACTGTAGAAAATTGTTTGGGTGAATACCACAAATGGTCCTCCTTATGTATAACATCTTACAGAGTCATTCCTCTTAATTTTTTTTCCTCACGTTAGTTTCTACTAAGAATTATTTGTTTCACTTTGACCTTTTTCAGGGCGGCTTCGATGTCACGTGCCCTGCACGTGGCGGTATTTTCGTCCATTCACTAGGATAGTGTTACACTTAAGTCCCCCATAAAATCTAATTGTATCAATTTAATCTCTGACTTTTATGAGAAATAATAATTTCAAATAACAAAAAAAATCCTTTAAATATAACCTTTTTGAATCAAAAATCATTTAAAATGAATCGAAAATTCAAAATAATAAAGTTTACATATTTGTATCAATATAAATTAGAAAATAATTAAAATAATTGTTGGATGAAGATGAAGACTTAAAAGTGAAGGGAGGTTTTGATGATTTCCAAAAGTCATCAGCTAAGTTTGGAAGCTTAGTTCAAACCTTAGAAGATATTTGACCAAGGAAGAATTTATTTTAGACGAGTCAAATATGGTCCAGAAGACTACTGATCTGTTGCTGAAGAAAGGAATCAGACTGGTGGATTTTCAGCCGACTCAGATCAAATTAGTTCAAGTTTGGGATCAGCCGAGTGTACATCAGACGAGTGATTTCGATCAGCAGAGTGGAAGTGGATCAGAAGTTATTGCAACGGTAATAAATGCACTTGGAGTAATAAATGCTGAAGAGGAAGGGTATTTATGACAAATGATTGAAGAGAAACCTCGTATCAGCTTGGTGCATTAAATGCGAACTGGCAGGAAGTACAGCAGAGTGTACAGTGATCAGTCGCAGGTAGCCGTTTCTGCAGAAGGGACCAGTACTCGAGGATTTAAACACCTGTCGATCTCTCAACGGGCAGATTTTCAAATCTCAAGTATAAATAGTTCAGTTCAAGAGTTGAAGAAAAAGAGACAACACAACTGAGATTAAAATCGAAGCAGAATTCTTCTAAGTCTCAACTTCAAGAACAGAACACTCATCAGCCGAGTCATTTGTTGACGAAGCAGAATAGAGAGAAAACAAAATATACATACAAATCTGAGTGATTTTGTGAGAAAAGTGTTGTGAGAAGTAGATATCCATCTAAGAGAGTGATATTACTTCAGAGAGTAGGAGTTTCTTTGTGATTTCCTATTGCGCACTTGTGGCCATTTCATTTGCTGTTTGGCGCAAGCTTTTTATATTGTAAACTGTGTGTTTATTGTATAACCCAAGATCTAAGTGACTTGGAAGAGTGGACTAAAGGATTTCTATCCATATAACCACTATAAAAATTCTTTGTGTTTATACTTGCATTATTTCTTGCATATTTTCAAAGAGCATATTTAAACACGTAAAAGTTAACTGTTGAAAAGTTTTAAAAGGAGTTTGCAAAACTAGGGATAAAACTTTTTCTAAGTTAAGAAAACAACTTGTGAAAAATACTTGATAAATTCGCTGCAAGTTAGTAAACTTAAAACTCTGATTTTGATAAAATCAGCTAAGTAAAATCAGAAGAGTGGTCAACTCTGCTGTTCAAAGCTTTGTGCGAGATCAGCTTAGTCTACTTACAATTCTTGATCAGCTTAGTCTGCTGGCAGAAAAAGTTAGAGAATTTTAAAGATAAATTTTTAGAGGTCTATTCACCCCCCCCCCCCCCCCCTCTAGACCTCATCTGACCACTTGGGACCAACAAGTGGTATCAGAGCAGGTGGTTCATCTGAATCATTTGCCTGATCAACGAGCTTGATCCTAGAGTGTTTTTCAAAGGTTTTCAAAAGTTTTCAAAAGAGCATCTTTTTGAAAAGAAAAACTTTTTGAAAAATGGATTGTATCAGCCTTGTTCCCCACATTGGCGGTATGAGCTTTGAGGACTGGAAAATACGCATGGAAATTTTCCTTGCTGCTTACAATGATAATATGTACAGGTGCATAACTCAAGGCCCGATAAAAATTACCAAAACAATCAAAGTTGATGGCCAAGATAAGGTTGTTGACAAAGAACCTGAAGAGATGACAGCTGAGGAAATCAAGCTGAAAAATCTTGACAAGGTTGGAATCTTCATCATGACCAAAGCCCTCGACAACGAAAGGTTTGACAAGGTCAAACACTGCAAAACGTCTAAGGAGATGTGGGATAAGGTCCCTGACATGAGTGAAGGGAATGACTCCATCAAAGAACACAATCTGAGTGTTGCCTTGGAGAAGTTTGAGAACTTCAAGATGAAACCTGGAGAAACCATTAACCAGATGGATACAAGGTTTACAAAAGTGTTGAACAACGTGCTAAAATTGGGAAAGACGTTTACTGATAAAGAGATCACCCTGAAAGTCTTAAAGGCGCTGCCACCCAAGTTCAACATGAAGATCACAGCTATGGAAGAATCAAGGGATCCGGGGAAGATCTCTCTGACGGAGCTGCTTTCTGTACTCAAGGCGTACGAGTATAAAATGCCAAGAATGGGTATAGAAGAAACCTCAACTTCTGGCCCCACTGTTGCCCTGGTCGTTGCAGAAAGATCTAGAAGATCAGCTGGGAAGATTAGAGAAGTGGACTCATCTGATGAGACCACAGTGCTCAACAAGAAGGAGTACACTGCTGGCGATGTTGCTTTGTAATTGAACGGGTTCAAAAAGTTCTATAAAAGAAAAATGAAAGAACAAATATAACAATGCTTCTACTTCTAAACCTACCTATTATTCTCATGATAGTAAGGATGATTATAAATCCAAAATGATGTGCTATAACTGCAGGAAATTGGGACATTTCATCAAGGACTGCCCATATCCTAAAGCTGAGAAGTATACTGAGGAGGAAAAGAAACAGAGGAAAGAGAGGAGACACCAGAAAAGCAAAGTGTTGTTGGCTGAAGCTAAAAAGATTGCAGCCATCTATTCGTCTAACTCAGAATCAGGGAATCAAGTGATGACTCTACTGAAGGAGAGACACCTGCACTGCTATGTCTCATGGCCAAAGAATCAGAGGATTCTGATACTGAGGTAATTCTCTCTGAAAATGAAGATGAGCTATTTAACTCATTTGAGCAAATGATGAAAAACAACGCAGATGTTGTTAATGAATTTGCAAAGCTTAAGGAAGAGATGATTGTGCTGAAAAAGCAAAATGCTAAACTGAAACTTAGTGTTGAAAAACAACAAGATTCAGCTAAGTATAAAAAGCTTTCGCATGAATGTGAATCTCTGAGAGCTGAATGTGAAGTTTACAAAGGAAAAATCATGGAACTTGAAAAGATAATATCTTGTCATCATAAGTCGTCTATTGCATCAGTAGACACATCTAATGAACAGAGAACACCTTTAGTAAAAGAGAATTTAGAACTGAACAAAACTGAGAAGTTCATATCTGCTGATAACAGTAATGTTATTTTATATGTTCAGACTGCTAAATCTACTTCACTTGAAACTGAGAAAAAGGAGAAGAAATCTCCTAAGGCTAAAAAGGGTAAAAAGCCTGAAAATAAAAAACAGACTGGTAAAACTAAACAGCAGAATAGTCCTAAGAAGTCTGCTGATAAGAGTAAAACCAATCAGACGAGTAAAACTAAGTCGTCTGTTAAAGAGCAAGTAAAGAGCAGACCTAAGAAGCAAAGAAATTATAACAATGATGCTTGGTATGGAAATGAGTCTTATTATGTGCAACCTGCTTATTCATCTTATTCTGCTGCACCTCATTATCCACCTTATTATGCTGCATATCCTGCTCATCATCCAATGCATGCTTACCCTGCTTATCATGCATCTTACCCTGCTTATGAGCATTACTCACATCATAATGATTATCAACATAATATGCCTGCTGATTATGGTGAAGAAAAAGTTGCTCATGCTCCTGCTAAAACTCAAAAGCCTAAGAAGCCTAAGACTTCAACATCTTGGGTTGTCAAAGGTGAAACTAATCCACCAGGACCCTCTCAATAAAGGGTACCTAAAACAATTTTATTTTGTTTTGTAGGTTAGGATTAGGAGTAGGAGTAAAGTAGAGAAGAAATGGTACTTGGACAGTGGATGTTCAAGGCACATGTGTGGAGACATACTTGAACTGACAAATGCTGTTGCTGTGAATGGTCCAAGAGTCACTTTTGGAGATAGCTAAGAAGGCAAGGTTGTTGCGGTTGGAAAGCTAATCAAAGGAAACATAGAGATATCTGACGTCTCTTATGTTAATGGCCTAAAGTACAATCTACTGAGCATAAGTCAATTTTGTGACAAGGGATTTTCTGTAATGTTTTCATCAGATAGGTGCTACGTTGAACAAATTGGAACAAAGAAGGTTATCTTATCTGGAAGAAGACAGGGAAATATCTATGTAGTCGACTGGAATTCTGTGGATAGGAATTCTAATGTTTGTTTGGTGGCTTCTACACCAAGTGAAATTAGTTGGCTTTGGCACAAAAGAATGAATCATCTGAATTTCAAGACCATAAACAAATTGATAAAGAATGATTTGGTAGAACGAATTTCAAAGACAGTCATGAGCAAAGATAAGCTTTGTGACGCCTGTCAGAAGGGTAAACAAGTGAAGTCCACTTTCAAAAACAAGAAGCACCAATCTTCAACCAGAATTTTGGAGCTGTTACATATGGATTTGTTTGGCCCTATTGATCCTATCAGCAATGGTGGAAAGAAATACTGCCTAGCTGTTGTGGATGATTATTCAAGATTTACTTGGGTGATTTTCATGAAGAAGAAAAGTGAAACCAAGGAACATCTTACTAATCTGATGGAACTGATCCAGAATGAGAAGAGTCAAAGAATATTGAAGATCAGATCAGATAGAGGGACTAAATTTACAAACTCTACTGTTGAAGAGTATTGTAACTCCAGAGGAATCAATCATGAGTACTCTGCTGCCAGAACCCCTCAACAAAATGGAGTTGCTGAAAGGAGAAACAGAACTCTAAAGGAAGCTACCAGGAAAATGATAGCTGAAGCAAAACTGCCCCAAAGATTCTGGGCAGAAGCCACAAATACAGCATGTTATACACAGAACAGATGTATGATCAACAAAAGTCAAAACAACACACCCTATGAGCTATGGAACAACAGAAAACCTAATTTACATTATCTTAGGATTTTTGGTTGTAAATGTTATGTTTTGAATAATGGGAAAAATCACCTTACTGCTTTTGCAGAAAAGGCTGATGAAGCTGTTTTTCTAGGATACTCTACTGTTAGTAAAGCTTACAGAGTCTTTAACAAAAGAACTTTACTTGTAGAAGAATCTATTCATGTAGTATTTGATGAACCAAGCCAATCTTCTGAAAAGAATCAAAGTGCTAATCCAGAGATATCTGCTGACTTTCAGAAATTGAATGTGGAAAGGAAAGAAGAATATGTACCCATCATACTACCTGATCTAAACCAAGTTGTTAACTCAAGTGCTGTTCAAAATCAGTCTTCTGATTGTCTAACAGAGGAGTTGCAAACAGCTGACAAACCAGAGCCTGTTCAACAGACTACTACTGAGACTCCAACAGTAGTGTTGCAAGATCATTCAAGAGGACAACATCCAGATTTGCAACCTGATCTCAGATGGCTCAGAGATCACCCACCTGATTTAGTGATTGGTGATCCACTGGATAGAGTGAGAACAAGAAGGTCAACTGCAAATGAAACAATGTTTGTAAGTTTTCTTTCACAAATTGAGCCCAAGTTGATTGATGAAGCTCTTAGTGATTCTCACTGGATTGAAGCAATGCAAGAAGAGTTAAATCAATTTGAAAGGAATAAAGTCTGGTACTTAGTTCCCAGACCTACTCATCAAAGGGTAATTGGCACTAAGTGGGTATTCAGGAATAAAATGAATGAAGATGGTATTGTCACCAGAAACAAAGCAAGACTAGTTGCCAAAGGTTATTGCCAAGAAGAAGGCATTGATTTTGATGAGACATTCGCACCAGTTGCAAGGCTTGAAGCGATCAAATTATTCTTAGCCTATGCTGCTCACAAGAACTTCACAGTCTATCAGATGGATGTGAAGTCTGCTTTTCTCAATGGAGAATTGCAAGAAGAAGTTTACGTTGAACAACCTCCTAGTTTTGAAGCTTATCAACAAGGAGACAAAGTATATCGTTTGAAGAAAGCTCTCTATGGACTGAAACAGGCTCCAAGAGCATGGTATGATACTTTATCTGATTTTTTTTTAGTTAAAGGATTTCGCAAAGGTAAAGTAGATAAGACTTTGTTCACTATTGAATGGGATAATCATATATTGTTAGTTCAAATATATGTGGACGATATTATTTTTGGTTCTACTAACCAACAGATGTGTGAGAAGTTCTCTAAGCTGATGCAGAACAAGTTTGAAATGAGCATGATGGGAGAACTAAATTACTTTCTTGGATTACAAGTCAAACAGCTACCTGATGGAATTTTTATTAATCAAGCAAAGTACACAAAAGATCTGTTCAAGAAATTTGGTATGGAAACTAGCTTATCTGTTAGTGTTCCAATGTCTACTGGACTTCGTCTAGACAAGGATGAAGATGGCAAATGATAGGATAGTGCCCTGCAAGCCAATATATTTAGCTTGTATTAGGACTATCGTAATCTTTCTCTAGTATAAATGAATTAATACGCTCGTTTGTTTATAGTATGTAAATCAAACAATGGCCAACTTCATCTCTCGCAAATCACTTAAGCGATTGGATGAAATCCTTAGATCACAATAGACTATGGGACGATTCACTTCAGTATGTGTGCAATCATGAAACAGTTTCTAAGGTCGTGATCTTAAAACGTTCCAAGTCATAGATTCCGAACGAGACGGGGTATCGAAGGAATCGCAAAGACTTGTACAAGTATGCATGATTCACTTGGAGTGAATTTGTAGCGTTTCATGAGCAAGGCATTTGATGCTAGTGCATATGAGTAGGTGGTTCGATAGGGGATCGAACGCATCGAACGACCCGAACAGAGAAACCCATTGTGGAAGCGCATGACGCACATCGGCGATGGGATGTTTCTCAAACTTATAATAGTGTACGATTTAGTCCTTGGACTTGAGATGCTAGGGCGAATTCGGTGCATGGGTGTGCGTACTTAGATTTGGGTGCCGATCACGTAGCCTGATCATTGTGTGCCTAAGTTTGGTGCGTATAGTCGTGTACGCGAATGGTTAGCATCAATATGGGATCTACCGACTCAACGTGGTGTGTTGAGAGAATTTCCTATACGTTTAGATAATAGATTTCGAAAAACCCATGGCCATGGTTGGTGACGGATTTGGAAAGGGGTTTCCAAATTTAGCAGTCACACTGAAATCATTATCCGGAATTAGAAAGTATAGTTATCGAGATAATTAGAGGTGCCGATCAATTCACACACCCTAGGTCTCGATCGGGAAATTAAGTCGATAGAAGGACCGTATGTACATGGTACTTATAAGAGGTGAGGTTCACTGAGATCAATTCACCAGAAGTTGGGCCTCATGGGCTTGTGGCTAGACATCGACCATGAGGTGTGGGTACTCATGAATTAATAAGGAGATTAATTCTTGAGTGGTTAATTGAAGGTGTTCAATTAATCGGAGCAATTCATAAGCTCACAAATTAAATCACGAAAGTCGTGGGCCCTCGGCCAATTGATGGTGAACCTAGAGGGTCACACACAATACAATTGGACTGCAACAAATCATATAAGGAAAGTTTGATTTAAGGAGTTAAATCAAAACTGAAGAATTAAAGTGTTAATTCTTAAAGAAGAAATCTAATATTAATTAAAGTGTTAATTAATTGAGAGATAACAATTAATTGGATTAATTGGGCTGATTTAATTAATGGTTAATTAAATTAAGTTGCAAGACATGGGCCTTTAATTAAAAGCCCAAAAGAAGTCTTGCATGATAAGGGTGGGGCGATTTTTTGGCTAAGGATAAGAAGGGAGAGTTTGTTTCCATGTGAAACAAGGAGGATCTAAGAAGATATATGTGTATATCTTATTTCCTTATAAGATAAGGAAAAGATCTTGAAGAGATATCTACAAAGAGAAGGTTTCTTCTCTTATAAATAGATATCTCCTCACAACTCTTCCATAGAGACTTAACACTTGAACACAAAGAGCTGAAAATTAAGCCCTAGACTAAGTAGTAGCCGCCCCCCCTCTCCCAAGATCTGGTTTGCGCCGCCCCCTCTCTTACAGAGAAGGGTTCGGCCGAACCCTGTGCAATTGTACAGGGTTCACGCAATTTCTGTCTTCTTTCTTCCTTGCATGGTATCTCTTCCATCCTAGTTCTGAGCCTGAGGATTCAAGAGAGTTGCTTCAATCCAGTTGGTGTGGATACCGCTAGAGGCACAACACATGGGGTGCTTCTCCGAACCAAATCCTGCAGATCTGGAAGAAGACCGGAGAAAAATCACCACCGTTCTCGTGGTAAGGTAAAATCGCTAAACACCCTATGGATGTTTCGATTTATGTAAAAATCCTTTTCGTATGACTAGATGAATAAAGATTCTGCTTGGGTTATTTTAAAAAATTTAAATTCCGCTGATTTTGACGTTCTGACGTTACCAATAACCCAACAGTGGTATCAGAGCCTAATTCATTACTCTCATACGAAAAGGTCTGAATATAATTTGATTGCTTTAATTGTATTGCATGTTATATTCGTGTTGTTGATTCTTACTTGTTATGGGTAGATCTGATTTTTGGTAAAATTGCATAAAAACGTTTTGGGCCAATTTTGTATTTTACGAAAATAAAAGGGCTGTTTTTGCGATTAGCGAATTGCTGAAAAACTGGACTGAAACTGATATTTTACGAACTGTATGTTTTCTGGACAGATTGTAATTTTCTGGAAAATTTTGAATTTGGGGCTGTTTTGTAAATACCGAAAGTTTTGGGGCTGTTTTTTAAATACCGAAAACTGCAGGGGCTGAATTGCAAATTCGAATTTTTCTGGAAATAAAATTTTTATTTTCGGTCCTCTGCCCAGTTTTAATTTTGGGGTTAATTTGTAATTTCCAAAACTTCAGGGGTCAAATCGCAATTTCCAAAAGTTGGAGGGCCGAATTGCAATTTTCAAAAGTTGAGAAATTTTTATTCTGTTTTTATGCATAAAATGGTTTTGTTTATCCGAATATAGATTACCTATAATTAGTAGAGACTAAAGTAAGAATCTAGAGAAATATTTTAAAGGCGTTTAAAATAATTGAAGTAAGATAGGAAACTAGTAAATGTGTTTGCTTGTTTCTTTGCTCAACGTGAATTGTTTACGTGGTTTTCGATCGAGTCGAGCCTTGACCTTAGATGTGATTGGTTTATTTTGCTTTGGATTTTTGTTGGGCCTGCGAGCCTTTATTTGGGCATTTTTGTGCCAATGTAATAGATTAGGGCTTTACATTAAATAGTTTAGGATGGAGGCCCATTACATGCAAGAAGGAAGTCCAATGGAGAATGAAGGCCAAGTATGCTTGGTTATTAATGTAATAGCCTAGGCCCATTAAGAACCCATTAGATAGACCAATTGGGCCAACATTATTGGCTCAATGATGGCCCAAGAATAGGTGGCTCCCGATCGAAAACATATTGTGTTAGAAATGCATGCTAGGTTTATTTATTTATGTTTTATTTATTTATTGCTTCTATTATTTGGCTTGTATGGTGATGCGCGCTAGAATATTAGAACGTAAATAAGATAATTCATAATCGAAGCGGTGAGATCTCGAGAGAGTTTGTCTTAAACTTTCAAACCAGTAAATCCCCTCTTGAATTAAATATTAAGTCATATTGGGTTAAAATAAAATGAAGTATTTATATAAATCCAAGCCTTCCATCAATAGGGACTAGCGTATGTTGTCTACTTATCGATTAAGGTGATCCAGAGTCTGGCACCCAAGGCGAAGAAAGGGACAATACGTGAAATCTCTCGATTCTTGTTTATTAAATAAACTCGACAAGGGTGGGGACTGGTCGGGACATGTATAATCGACCGATAACCAGTTACGGAAATTTCATTACCGGGCCCGTTGCTCATCAAGATTGATTGGGTTAGACTTAACGAGTAGTACCACTCATGATGTAGCAGTGCTAGATGAGTGCGAAAATCGAGGCAAAATAGCTTGAAGGTTGTGTAGAGACACAATTGGCAATAAGTATGCCTACCTGAGGAATTAGTTATATGGCCACGAGTCGTGGGTGCAATTAATGTCCGCTAGGACGTCAAGACCTACTAGGAAATAAGATTTCCCGAACAATTGAAGGGGTAATTGTTTCGATAAAATAGTGGGAGAACTTTTACGATAGAAAGTCCAACCTTCGTAGATTATAAGCATTACTCATTAACTAGTCCTCTATATAATTGTCTTCTCTTTAAAATAGATATTGAGATATCTATAATTATCCATTTTTTACTATTTATCCTCGACTTATAAAATAACTGGATCAAAATATCGATTGTCTTAGAAACTTGAGGATTGTCCTCAATTCCGAAAGTCGGAATCATGTTCTTAATAACTAGCCTATGCCTGATGCACTTCCGAGATGAGTCTAAAAGGAGGAACGAATCACCCGTTGGGTATGGGATCATTAATGATCGTTTCCTCATATAAGACTAAGTCTCAAAAGTGTAACGAATCACCTATAGGGTATGGGAATCTTAATGATCGTTTCCTCATATAAGCATCAAGATTGAACGAGCTAAAGAAGCGACATAGGAGTATGTCAGAAGCTTCTAAAACAAACCTCCACTTCAAAAGCTTGTTTTGAGGAGCAGTTTCGAATCGTTTGATTCGAGACCACTAAGGAGCTGTTTTAAAACTCGAGAATAAGTGAAGGAACTAATGTCAAGGATCACCGTCCTTGTTTTATCAATCTAGTTGAAAACTGGATCGATTAAACGTAGGCCTGCAAGTGATCTTAACATTGACCTCCACCTAAATTCTCCTACCTGCTCATTCAAATGATTCGTGAAAACTATGAACTTATTTGATAAGTTGTTCACATTTCATGAATTAACCAAAGTATTGGTAAAAGGCAAATAGGATAAACTTGTCATGATCGATTACACTTCATGGACTGCAAAGTCAAAGAAGGGTAAAAAGAAGAAGATGTTGTTCTCTTCTAAAATCGACCATAAAGGTAGTCGAAAAAACGCAAGTAGTCTAAAAGTCGAATTATCCCACTGAATCTTAGAAAGGCACTGATTAGTTTAATTGATTAGAAGGTCTAATTATTTAAGCAACGTTTCAATTAAAGAGTTAATTGAAAATGAGATGAATCAATTAAAGAGTTAATTGAAAGGAAGCAAATTAATTGAAGTAAAACCGTTAACTCAATTCGATTGAAATAATGTGTTAGTTCAATTAATACCAAGATAATAATCCACAACTTTGGCACGCTAGACTTGGACATATCTCCAAGAGTAGGATTCAAAAGTTGGTTTCTTCTAAGACTCTTGAAATATAGAACTTAGATGAACTTCCAACCTGCGAATCCTGTCTCACAGGAAAGATGACCAGATCTCCCTTCACAGGGAATCAAGAGCGAACCAAATAACTTTGGATTTGATCCATACGAATGAATGTGGACCACTAAAGGTTAGTGTAAGAGGAGATTACTCATACCTCGTACCTTTTTGCTAATGACTTTGGTCGTTAGTGATATATGTATCTAGTGAGATACAAGTCCAAAAAACCTTTGAAAAGTTCAAAGAATTTTTGAAAGGAAGTAGAGAATCAACAAGACATAGTATTAAGGTCATTCGATCTGATCGAGGTGGCAAATACCTAAGTCAAGAATTCCTCAATTATCTTACTGAGAATGGGGTTCTCATACAACAAACTCCTCCTATGACGCCTCAACTTATTGGAGTGTCTAAGAGAAGGAATCGAACATTGTTAGACATTGTTCAAATCCATGTTGAGTTTTGTTAAGCTTCCATATGCATTCTAGGGGTTGGTCCTCCTGACTGCATCGAAGATACTGAGCAAAGTACCTTCAAAGTCCGTGCCTACAAAGCTTTACCAAGAAAGGTATGGCAAAAACACCTCTATACTCTTATCTTTGAGTATGGAGATCTCCTACCTAAGTTAGGAACAAGAAAGGAGATAAATTGGATAGTAGATCCAATTTGTATAAGTTTGTGGGGTATCCAACGAAATCCATTGGATACCTATTCCACGACAATGAGAAACAATCGTTTCTCATAACAACCCGTTCCTCAGTTGATGAATTCCTCGTCAAAGGAAATAGGGAATGTCATGGAACTTGATGAAGTCTAAGATTTGGACCCATCCCCACAAACAGTGGGAGTTAATCCAGAAACTGCTAAACCGTCTAGTACACCAGTACTTCGTAGATATAATCAAGTTCGTAAGAAGCTTGAAAGATATGGTTTCACCATATACGAAGAAGCTACATTAGATGTAGACGTGCATGCATGACAAGAGTTCATGCAACCCGAAATGGATTTCATGCATTCCAACAAGGTATGGACCTTGGTCGATCCACCCGAGGGATTTATCCCTGTATGTTGTGAATGGATCTTCAAGCTAGGAATGAATTGAGAGGTGTTGACCTCTAAGACTCGACTAGTGGTAAAAGGCTATTCACAAAGTTCTGGAACAGACTTTGATGAAACCTTTTCTCCATTAGCAATGTCTGAATCCATTTAGATTCACATTTGTTTTGATGAGACAGTCAAGGCATTTGACTTCATCAAAAATGAATATGAACCTTGAGTGTACAAAAGGATTAGTGGGAGCTCTATGAAGCTCATATTATATATGTCGATCACATTCTGCTTATCTGGGATGATATCGGAATGTTAGCGCAGACGAAAGCATGGTTTTCCATGCAATTCTCCATGAAAGATTTGGGAGAGGCATCTTGCGTATTGGGATACGTATCTATTGAGATAGATCAAAGAAGATGTTGGTACTCTATAAATCTAAGTACATAGAAACAATACTGAAAAGATTCAGTATGGAAGAATCCAAGAGAGGATTGCTTCCAATGAGACATTGTATCTCTCTTTTTCCCAATCGATGTGCCCTACATCGAATGAGGATAAAAGGAGAATGTCTCAAAAACCTTATGTTTCAAACAAAAGGTAGCATATGGTATGCTATACTATGTACTAGACCAGACATAGAACTTGCTCAAGTGTCACGAGCAATTACTAGTCAAACTCCAGTGAAGAGTACTGGACCACCGTAAAAGATATCCTTAAGCTCTTGAGAAAGACTAAGGATTTGTTCTTGGTCTACGGTGGTAATGGAGAATTAAAACTCGAAGGATTTAATGATTCGAATTTTCAGTCTGATGTGGATGAATATATATCCAATTTTGGATACATATTTTGCCTCAATGGGGTAGCGGTAAATTGGAAAGGTTCCAAGCAAAACACCATTGCCATCTTAACCACTGAAGCAAGATATATCGCAGCAAGGACTGCAGCGAAAGAAAGTGTTTGGATGAAAAACTTCATCCAATAGTTGGATGTAGTGCCTAGCATTGCGAAGCTCGTGGTTATCTTCTTTGATAACAATGGAGCTATTGCTAAAGCAAAGGAATCGAGATCTCACCAAAAATCTGAACACAATAAGAGAAAAGTACCATTTGATTAGAGAAATCATTGGTAGAGTTAACGCACATATTGGATGCGTCGACTCGGAAGACAATCTAGCGGATCCACTAGTAAAGTCTTAGTCACGAAAAGAGTTCGAAGAACATCTTTGGAAGATGGGTCTTAGAAGCGTTTGTGATTGGCTTTAGGGCAAGTGGGAGATTGATAGGATAGTGCCCTGCAAGCCAATATATTTAGCTTGTATTAGGACTATCGTAATCTTTCTCTAGTATAAATGAATTAATACGCTCGTTTGTTTATAGTATGTAAATCAAACAATGGCCAACTTCATCTCTCGCAAATCACTTAAGCGATTGGATGAAATCCTTAGATCACAATAGACTATGGAACGATTCACTTCAGTATGAGTGCAATCATGAAACAGTTTCTAAGGTCGTGATCTTAAAACGTTCCAAGTCATAGATTCCGAACGAGACGGGGTATCGAAGGAATCGCAAAGACTTGTACAAGTATGCATGATTCACTTGGAGTGAATTTGTAGCGTTTCATGAGCAAGGCATTTGATGCTAGTGCATATGAGTAGGTGGTTCGATAGGGGATCGAACGCATCGAACGACCCGAACAGAGAAACCCATTGTGGAAGCGCATGACGCACATCGGCGATGGGATGTTTCTCAAACTTATAATAGTGTACGATTTAGTCCTTAGACTTGAGATGCTAGGGCGAATTCGGTGCATGGGTGTGCGTACTTAGATTTGGGTGCCGATCACGTAGCCTGATCATTGTGTGCCTAAGTTGAGTGCGTATAGTCGTGTACGCGAATGGTTAGCATCAATATGGGATCTACCGACTCAACGTGGTGTGTTGAGAGAATTTCCTATACGTTCTTAGATAATAGATTTTGAGAAACCCATGGCCATGGTTGGTGACGGATTTGGAAAGGGGTTTCCAAATTTAGCAGTCACACTGAAATCATTATCCGGAATTAGAAAGTATAGTTATCGAGATAATTAGAGGTGCCGATCAATTCACACACCCTAGGTCTCGATCGGGAAATTAAGTCGATAGAAGGACCGTATGTACATGGTACTTATAAGAGGTGAGGTTCACTGAGATCAATTCACCTGAAGTTGGGCCTCATGGGCTTGTGGCTAGACATCGACCATGAGGTGTGGGTACTCATGAATTAATAAGGAGATTAATTCTTGAGTGGTTAATTGAAGGTGTTCAATTAATCGGAGCAATTCATAAGCTCACAAATTAAATCACGAAAGTCGTGGACCCGCGGCCAATTGATGGTGAACCTAGAGGGTCACACACAATACAATTGGACTGCAACAAATCATATAAGGAAAGTTTGATTTAAGGAGTTAAATCAAAACTGAATAATTAAAGTGTTAATTCTTAAAGAAGAAATCTAATATTAATTAAAGTGTTAATTAATTGAGAGATAACAATTAATTGGATTAATTGGGCTGATTTAATTAATGGTTAATTAAATTAAGTTGCAAGACATGGGCCTTTAATTAAAAGCCCAGAAGAAGTCTTGCATGATAAGGGTGGGGCGAATTTTTGGCTAAGGATAAGAAGGGAGAGTTTGTTTCCATGTGAAACAAGGAGGATCTAAGAAGATATATGTGTATATCTTATTTCCTTATAAGATAAGGAAAAGATCTTGAAGAGATATCTACAAAGAGAAGGTTTATTCTCTTATAAATAGATATCTCCTCACAACTCTTCCATAGAGACTTAACACTTGAAACAAAGAGCTGAAAATTAAGCCTTAAACTAAGTAGTAGCCGCCCCCCCTCTCCCAAGATCTGGTTTGCGCCGCCCCCTCTCTTACAGAGAAAGGTTCGGCCGAACCCTGTGCAATTGTACAGGGTTCACGCAATTTCTGTCTTCTTTCTTCCTTGCATGGTATCTCTTCCATCCTAGTTCTGAGCCTGAGGATTCAAGAGAGTTGCTTCACTCCAGTTGGTGTGGATACCGCTAGAGGCACAACACATGGGGTGCTTCTCCGAACCAAATCCTGCAGATCTGGAAGAAGACCGGAGAAAAATCACCACCGTTCTCGTGGTAAGGTAAAATCGCTAAACACCCTATGGATGTTTCGATTTATGTAAAAATCCTTTTCGTATGACTAGATGAATAAAGATTCTGCTTGGGTTATTTTAAAAATTTTAAATTTCGCTGCTTTTGACGTTCTGACGTTACCAATAACCCAACAGGCAAATCAGTTGACATCACCAAGTACAGAGGCATAATTGGGTCACTGTTATACTTAACAGCTAGCAGACCTGATATTATGTATTCTGTTGGGGTTTGTGCGAGATTTCAATCAAATCCTAAGGAATCTCATCTCTTAGCTGCTAAAAGGATATTAAGGTATCTTAAAAGCACACAAGAATTGGGATTGTGGTAAGGGAATCAGGATTTGAACTTATTGGATATTCAGATTCTGACCTTGCAGGCTGCAAAATTGATAGGAAGAGTACTACATGTACTTGTCAATTTCTAGGCAGTCGTCTGATCTCATGGATGAGTAAGAAACAAACTTCAGTATCCATATCTACTGCTGAAGCTGAATACATTGCTGCTGGAGCATGTTGTGCACAGATACTTTGGTTGAAGCCTCAACTAGAAGACTATAATCTCAAGATCAGTGGAATCCCTATCTACTGTGACAATACAAGTGCAATCTCACTTACTCAGAATACTACTAGTCATTCCAGGACTAAGCATATTGAGATTAAACATCACTTCATCAGAGACCATGTTGAAAAAGGAAATGTTATTATTGAGTATGTTCATACAGACAATCAGATTGCTGACATTTTCACCAAACCTTTAAGTGATGCAAGATTTTCTACTCTAAGAGTGGAACTGGGCTTGTTAAAATTGGATTCATAAGCTGAGGGGGGGACCTATCAGAAGACTGGGTTCAACAGCTGACTAATCTGATAGCAACAAGTGTTACACTTCAAGAAGACTGACTCTCAACAGACTAGTTGACTGATGAATTCTTGAATTTAGGGGGAACGTGTAAGACTAGCGGTACTCCTGTTATATAGATGAAATCTTCAATGACAGTTAGTTGAAGTTGTTTTAATCAGAAGATTTGTTCTTAATTCTTGAAGACTTGAAGATTATTTATCTTGCTGGATTGACAAACAGCAAAGGTAGATCACTAGATATTGGCTTTCACTAGTGATATATTGTATCAGACAAGTCATCTATCAGATAAGTATTATTTTACTCATCTGTTTATTTATGTCAGCTTTGATGAGGGGTATTTCGCATACGCCGATCTAGGAAATACCTTCTGCTCGGGGTCACCCTCGATCTCGAACAGAATGGTATTCATCGACCAGAAGAATATGGTTCTCCGATCAAGCCTGACCGATAGCTCTCGATCAAGTACCCCGACCTTCTTCCCGATCTACTCGTCTCCTCGGGATTACTGTGGGGCCGACCTACAGCCTTATACAGCTGGCCGAGAGGTGTTCTCCTACGGATGGTCTAGCTAGCTCATTACTGTTCCTATAAATACGCGGCGCATTTATGACATCACGGACGGCACAACTTCCAAGATATTCCTTCTGTTCGGACCTACTGTTCGGATTAGGAACTAGCTTATATTCTCATTGTATTTAGTCTTTCTAGTAGTACGGCATCCCGTAATGCTCGGGTAGGCCCGCTTTGTAATTTGTATTCGAACACCGATATCAATATACAGTTTTCACAAGCTCGATTCATATATTGTTATAGTCCACTTTCCTTATTGAACTCGAACGAAATACAGTATAATCAATTGGCGCCCACCGAGGGGCCTGCTCGGGTGTTAGATCGAAATATGCCTACTACTAGGAGATTTACGTACAATCGTGGCGAGCCTTCACACGCCGTAGGAGCTCAACGTTCTGTAAACAATGAACCAAGTAACCAATCCCGAGCGGCCCGCCAATCTGAGGTGCCACCGCTCGACTCGCCGAATGATATGCCTATTCATACGACAGTAGCAGATTTGTGTTCCATTATCGGAACCATGTGTAAAGAATTCTTGAATACGGAGAGAGCAGATCGTGAAACTCTGCCAGGTCAGCAGCCCCCGGTCGATCAACCTACTGCTCGGGGTCCGATTTCCGACAGGCCAAGGGAAGGAAGTATTCGTCGATCTGCTCTGGGCGAACCATCTGAGGTTCGACCCAACCCACCACAAGCTAGAACCATTGTCCGATCTGGGCAACCTTCTAGGAACATACAAAACTTAGAGGATTCCGTGGTCGGGGAAAGTCAACCCAAAGTTGTGGAGAGGTCTAGAAAGCCAGCCTATAGAAAGGTAACTGAAGCTGACTTGGAAAGGATAGTGCAAGAAAGGGTTGCTAAGGAGTTAGAAAAAGAGAAGCTGGTAAAGGAAACCCGACCCACAGGTGTCAGGGCCCGAGGAGTTGAGGCCAAAGAGGATGGGGTCGTGTTCCCTGAAGTGCGAAGTAGGGAATTGAGTACAAATATTATGCGATGCTCGCCTTTCTGTCAAGAAATTAAGGAAGCTCGAGGAACAGAGTCAGTCCCTACAAGATTGCCAAGATATAATGGAACCTCTGACCCCGGGGAGCATATAAACAGTTTCATAAATGTGTTGAATTTATATGGACACTCGGAGGATTTTTGCTGCAAAATCATGGTCACCACATTCGAAGGAATTGCTTTGGATTGGTTCGGAAAACTACCCCCGAACTCGATCTTCTCTTTCGATGAGTTGTGCGATAAATTGAAACATCAGTTTGCTAGCCAAAGGAAACAAAGGTTACCTGCTAATCATTTGGGAACGGTGAAACAAATGGAAGGAGAAACACTGAGGCAGTGGCTGGCAAGATTCAGTATTGAACTTCTGAAAGTTGATACCCCGCAGATTGAATTTCTATCATCGTTGATGTTCGAGCTAACCCGCAATAGCCAGTTCGGGAATGCTCTCTGCCGAAAGCAACCAAAGTCTTTCGAGCGGATTATGGAAATAGCTGAGAAATACATGATCCAGGAGGAAATGAATAAGTTAAAGAACGCACAGAATCCTAGGCCCCCGATCGTGAAGAAACCTGATCGGGCCCCTATCCCTAAACCAAGCGACTACGGAGGGTCAAACGCGCAGCAAAAAGGCTCGGTTTGGCAGAGACTTAAGGTCTATAAACCTCAGGCTCCGACCCACAGATCTAATGTCTACGGTCGACCTGCATCTCCTGATAGGGCTCCGAGGACGGAGCATGAAAAAAGCAACTTTACCAGATTGAATACTTCAAGGGACGAGATTCTAACGGTACTCGAAGAGAGGAATTTGGTCCCTGGAGCTCGGCGTATCACTCAACCTAGACCAGGAACTATGAATCACGATAAATATTGCAGATACCACAGAGCTCGGGGGCATAGCACCGAGGATTGCTTTCAGTTAAAACAAGAGATCGAGAAACTGATTGCTCAGGGAAAGTTGAAGGAATATGTCAGAAAGGAGAACCATAACAGCCGTTATCGATCCAGGAGTCCTAGGAGGACCTCCGAACAACACCGTGAGGATCGACAACAAGCAGAGGACCAGACGAATCGGGTGATAAATATGATATCTGGTGGGCCAGCTGGGGGAGATAGCAGAAATGCGAGGAAAAGGACTGCTAGGTCGATAAAGATCGGTGTCTCGACTAGGAAAGAGGTCATGTCCTTAAGACCAGCGCCCTCGATAAATCAAGTCATTAGTTTTTCCGAGGCTGACAGACCTAGTGATGTGACTTGGGATACAAATGAAGATGACCCCGATTTTTCGATGGTCTTGACCCTGAGAATTGCTAACTTCGAGGTTAGGAGGGTGTTAATCGATAATGGCAGTTCGGCAAACATAATCTCTTCTGAGGCGCTCGACAGAATGAATCTACAACACCCGCGATTGGAACGAGTATCCACCCCGCTCATTGGGTTCGGTGGATCGGAAATTGTTCCTCTCGGAACCATACTCTTGAGTACTACTATGGGCAAGAAACCTAGAGATGTTACGAAGATGGTTAAGTTCCTAGTCGTGAGTACCCCGTTCGCTTATAATGCAATCTTGGGGAGACCGGCTTTAAACATATTCAAAGCGGTCGTGTCAACTTACCACCAGATGGTCAAGTTTCCCACTTTGGCAGGGGTCGGAGAAATGAGAAACGACCAATGCATGGCATGGGAATGTTATAACACATCTTTAAACATGAAGAAGCAGTTCGAACCAGTATTGCCCTCGAAGAGAAAGCTAGAGGAGGAAAAGGTATTCTCAGTATCCGACCTCCCGTTGCCAGATTGTGAAAAGTTGCAGAGTAAAAAAGGAAAAGAGATCGATATGAGCGTACAACCCCCAAATCATAAGCAGGTAACGTTAATCCCTGGCTCTCCCGAGAAGTTCACCAGGATTGGGACCGAGCTAAGTCAAGGGATGGAGACCATGTTGATCGAATTCCTTAGAAACAATGCCGATGTCTTTGCTTGGAGTTCTGATGATATAGTCGGAATCGACCCGAGAGTGATCACTCATTCTCTAAATATCGATCCTAAAGCAAAGCCAGTTAGGCAAAAGAAGAGGAATCACGGCCGAGAAAAAGACAAAATCATCAATGCTGAGGTGGATAGGTTATTGGCCGCGAAACAGATTCGGGAAATAACTTTCACTGAATGGCTTTGCAATGTAGTGTTGGTGTCAAAGGGAGAGAAGGTCGACAACAAATGGAGGATGTGTAATGATTTTACCGACCTGAACAAGTTGTGTCCAAGGGACCCCTATCCTTTACCACGGATCGATATGCTGGTTGACTCGACTGCGGGTTTCATTTTCTTTAGTATGATGGATGCTTTCCAAGGGTTTTATCAAATATTTATGAATGAAAGAGATCAGGATAAAACAGCTTTTATTACCGAACGGGGAGTGTACTGCTTCATTGTAATGCCGTTCGGGCTAAGGAATGCAGGAGCAACTTATCAAAGGCTCGTGAATATGATGTTCAAGGATCTTATTGGTGAGATCATGGAAGTTTATGTTGATGATATGCTAGTGAAGAGCATGACCGAGGAAGAACATATAAAGCACCTTGACAGATGTTTCGCAATCCTAAGGAAGTACAGAATGAAATTAAATCCGGCCAAGTGCACTTTCGGGGTAAGGTCGGGAAAGTTCCTCGGTTATCTGGTTCACGAGCGTGGAATCGAGGCGAATCCAGAAAAAATCCGAGCTATAGCTGAGCTACAACCGCCAACAAAATTGTCTGAAGTGCAGAGTCTAATCGGAAAAATAATATCTTTGAATAGGTTTATATCCCGATCTGCAGACAAGAGTTTACCCTTCTTCAAATTGTTGAGGAAATCGAAAGGCTTCGAATGGAATGAGGAATGCAGTAAAGCTTTCGAAGAGCTTAAAAGGTATTTGGTTTCCCCTCCGATGTTGGCAAAACCGGTTGAGGGGGAACCCTTGTATCTGTACATAGCGGTATCAAGTGAGGCAACAAGTTCTGTTTTGGTGAGAATTCAGGATTCCGAGCATAAACCGGTGTACTATCTGAGTAAGTTGCTTCAAGGGGCGGAAAAGAATTACCTGGAGATCGAGAAATTCGTACTGGCTTTAGTTATTGCCGCACGAAGGCTGCGACCTTATTTCCAAACTTACAAAATAATTGTTCTAACTAATCAACCTCTAAGGCAAGTTCTATCAAAACCAGAGACGTCCGGGAGATTGATTAAATGGGCGGTGGAACTGGGTCAATTCGAGATCGAGTACCAACCTCGAACAGCGATCAAAGCTCAAGTCCTAGCTGATTTCATTGCAGAATCAACAGGATCCAGTTCGGACGACTTGCCAGTTCCCGCAGTAAATCTGGTTGAGGATATTCAGCACAAAGTTTGGGTGATGCATGTCGACGGGTCGTCGACCAGAGAAGGTGGTGGGGCCGGAATTCATTTTCAGGGTCCCGAGGGGGAGGATCTCAGTTATGCGATCACCCTAGATTTTGTAGTCACGAACAATGAAGCGGAGTACGAAGCTTTGGTCGCGGGTTTAGAAATGGCAGTTAAAGCAAACATAAGGTCGTTGACAGTGTTAACCGACTCGGAGCTCGTACATAGACAAGTGAAAGGGGTTTATGAAGCAAAAGAGTTTAACATGGTGAAATATTTGAAAAGGGTAAAAGATCTGGCGACAAAGTTCGAAAGATTTGATATACAAGCTATCCCTCGAGAAGAGAACTGTTGGGCGGATTTGCTTTCGAAGTTTACTGGCTCGGTAGATGGACGGAAGGAAAGAGTGATAACTTGGCTAATGTCCAACTCCCCAGCTATAGACTCCGACCTAACCCCAAACTCGGAGGTAATGGAGATAGATGTTCGAGAATCTTCTTGGATGGAGCCTTTGAAGGCTTATCTAAGAGATGGTACTTTACCGGAAGATACAAATCAAGCTCGAAGAATTAAATATCGAGCTCCTATGTACGTTTTGAACGAAGATAGGCTTTATAAAAGATCAAGCTCAGGAGTTTTGTTGAAGTGCATTCCTGAAAGTCAGTTCGATCTAATTTTAAAGGAGGTTCACGAAGGTGAAGCGGGAAGTCATTGCGGTGCACGAGCCTTAGCCTTGAAGTGCTCGAGGACCGGATATTATTGGCCCACTATGATCTCAGATTCCATCGACTATGTCAAGAAATGCCATCATTGCCAAATCTATTCAAATCTAATTCATCAGCCCGCCGAGCAGATGCATTCGATTCCGATCTGCTGGCCCTTCGACAAGTGGGGAATTGATATTGTGGGACCTTTCCCAACTGCTAGATCGAGAAAAAACTATGTCCTGGTCGCTGTGGAATACTTCAGCAAGTGGATCGAATGCATTGCGCTAACAAAAATTACTCAATTTCAGGTGATAAATTTTCTCTGGAAGAATATTGTTTGCAGGTTTGGTATACCGAGGATCCTCATCTCCGACAATGGAACTCAGTTCGCGGGAAAACAAATTTTGGAGTGGTGCGAAAGGTTTGGGATCCAGCAGAATTTCAGGTCGGTCGGACATCCCCAGGCGAACGGACAAACCGAGGTCACCAACAGGGAAATTGTTCGATCACTTGAAAAACGTTTAGCCGAAGCGAAAGGCCATTGGTTAGACGAGCTTCCAGGAGTAATTTGGGCGAACAGGACTACAGTAAAGTCTGCTACTGGAGAAACTCCTTTCTCGTTGGTTTATGGGTCGGAGGCTGTTATACCGGTGGAGACATTAGTACCTTCACCAAGGGTCGAATCTTATGATCCTGATCATAATCAATTGCTGCGGCAGTTGGATGTCGATCAAGCAGATGGTAAACGCGACCGAGCATGCATAAAGATACAAGCTACCAAGTCCAGCATGGAAAGAGCTTATGATAAAAAAGTCAGGATACGCACATTCAAGGTCGGGGATTTGGTTCTAAAAAAGGTAGAAGTGTCTAAGCACGTCGGAAAGCTTCAGCCAAACTGGGACGGCCCTTATGTCGTGCAGGAGGTCGGAAAAAAGGGATCCTATAAAATTGCCCACCTCAACGGTGAAGCTTTGCCAAGAACTTGGAATGCAGTCAATCTGAGGAAATATTATGGAAGATAGATGTTATCATTTTTAATTTTTCTTGTAATTTACAGTCTTCTCAAACTTTACTTTCCAAAAGTGTAAGGACAATCAATGAAATCCTTGGTTCAAGTTCAAATTGTTTTCCGAGTACCATGACAAAGGAAGTCTAACGTTATCGGCCGGGGGTGAAAGCTTTTGCTATGACCCTCCCTCGATGCAACGTGTTCAAAAATCATAATCGGCCGAGGGTGAAAGCTTTTGCTATGACCCTCCCTCGATGCAACGTGTTCAAAAATCATAATCGGCCGAGGGTGGAAGCTTTTGCTATGACCCTCCCTCGATGCAACGTGTTCAAAAATCATAATCGGCCGAGGGTGAAAGCTTTTGCTATGACCCTCCCTCGATGCAACGTGTTCAAAAATCAAAATCGGCCGAGGGTGAAAGCTGTTGCTATGACCCTCCCTCTATAAAATATGATCGAAAAAGAAAATCGGCCGAGGGTGAAAGCTGTTGCTATGACCCTCCCTCGATAAAATATGATCAATAAAAAAAAAAAAAAAAAAAAAAAAAAAAAAAGAAATAATCGGTCGAGGGTGAAAGCTGTTGCTATGACCCTCCCTCGATAAAATATGATCGAAAAAAGAAATCGGCCGAGGGAATGAAAATTTTACGTGACTATCTAGTTCACTTAGTAACGGTCGATTAAATTTTGCGTCAATTCCAACTAATGCTCGAAATGTTATGATGACGCAGTTCTGCTCGAAACCCGAACAACTTTCAAAAGTTTCTGATTATCTGGGGGACTATTAAAGTTGGGATCGTTATTTCCTAAGTTCAATTATTCTTCAAGGGAACTTCTCAACTCTCAGATATTATTTATTTGGACGATTATCGGATAATATCCCCGAGGACAGTTTATCGATCAACAAATATTCTCATCATCGAATTGGCTTTTACGAGCAGAAGACTTACAATAAAACGATGGACAGGAAAAGTAAAGTGGCAACTATATGGTTTAAAACAATAGGTTCTCATTATTATTTTCGAGCAAGATACAAAAGATCAATGAAAGGCAAATGTTACAACTTTATTGACATTCATCGAACAAATTACAAAGTTGTTAAGAGTGTACAAATGAAGTCCTACTACAACTACATTACCCTATTCTATGGTCTTTGAGTCTTCGAGCATCCTTCAGTGTTGTCGACCAGGAGTACCGCCGAACATCCGATAATTGCACCACAATCTGGGGCAAAGTGATCGAGCTGTATATGTTTATCGTCTTATGATATCTGGTTTTGAAATTAGACAATATGGATCGCGAATTATTGTTTCTGATCTCCATACAGCCCCCAGCATTCTCGCTACCAGCCGAGCCCGATCACTTCCCCGAGTTGGCGTACAAGGTTGAAATTCCTCATTTTTAGATCCGAAATTTCAACCTTTGGCAAGTCATCTTTTTATGATCAGGAAGCTTGACCCAAAGTGACCATTCTTCAAGGAAGAAAGGAAGAACTTCGTGAAACAAGATAACCCCAAAGAAAGTACTTGAGGTCAAACTCCCTTTTGATTATCTGACCTGCTTTCCGCCCTCAGGTATACCCCTCGAAACCAGCAATGCTAACCCTGCCCAAAATACTCAAGCAAGGGTCAGTCACTTGTTGGTATTTCAAGGGGAGATCCCATTTTCAGGGATCGGAGACCCCCCGATATCCAAGGGTCCCCTTTTTTCCAATACCACCCATACCAAAAGAAACTGTATTTTTAAGATGAGATCGGAAGTAAGTTCGAAGCCGAATTTCAAAGGCTTGATCAGGAAGAGGAAAAGATCCGAGCTTCGTCCTCGGATAAAACATTTTTGATAGCAAAGGGTAAAGATTTTCAACTGGGTAAATGCCATATTTATACTAAAAGGATGATTTGATCGACGATCAGTATTCAACGAAACCAACGGCTCAGATTAATTCATTTATCACAGATGACCTTTCCACTTCCCGAGATTGAGGTACTGTTTGGACAGACTTTCTTTGAAACTTAGCTGAAAAAAGAGGAATACTATGACTTGGTCAAATATGCAGTGCAGAAACTTTCCATCTCTAAATTATGCTCGGAATTCGAGCGATCACTCTTAACTCGAGTATAAATTGTTTTAACTCTGAAAATGCTACTTGATTGCTTACTCTCAACTCGAGTATAAATTGTTTATACAGTAAATCACTTTATCAGAACACGAAACATCATCGATTAGAAGGAAGAAAAAGTTTATTATTCCAACGAAGAAAACAAGTACAAAAGGAAAAATCTAAAAATACAACATTTAATCGAGCAGTCAACAAAAGGAATCTCTAAACACTTTTCTCGAAAAGAAGCTTGCGGACTTCAACGTTGCGGGCCTCATACCCGGCCTCATAACCTTTTTGATAGGCCTCTTTCTCCCGCTGCTCGGTGCTTTTCTTCTCCTGCTCGACGAGCGACTTCAGCCTATCCAACTCTTTGCTCAACTCCTCGTGAACCTGGCTCTCTTTCTCCTTCACAGCTTTCTCCGTCTCGGAGGCCAATTTCAGCTCAATAGCTCTGGCTTCTTCAAGGGACCTTGATAATGCAACCTTCTTTTCCTCCAGCTCGAGGATAACCTTCGCACGCTGTTCGGCTTCTTGTTCGACTTGAAGCCCGAGGGTAAATAACTGTTGTCCGACCTTAAATGGACAAAAAGTTATTTAGTAAAAAAAAAAAAAAAGAAGGGGAAGAGAGTGAACACAACACTTACTTGAAAAAGCAGATCCGTGCTCGATCGCGCCGTTTCATTCGCATCTTTCCCTGCTGGCTCGGCCATGGCCTTACTTTTCACCTCTTCAAAAAAGGCGCTAAGCGTCCGAGCAACGTTGGGGACAGTGCTTTGGGGCTCTGGATTCCCACCCGACGGAGGGTCATTTATTTTGACCTTCTTTTTGGGAGGCTCAACCACAACATCCTTATTAGCCTCCAAGGCCAGAACACTATCAGCTATTGTCCTTTTTTCCCCCGTCATTTGAATCAAGGCCGAGGTTGGAATCAGATCGTCCACGAGCGGTCTTTTATGTGGAGCAGGCTCAGAGTCACCAGATGTGATTTGCTTATTAGGCCTATCGACCTTCTTCTTGCCCTCGGAACTATTTTTCAACTGAGAGGGGGAGTCCGGAATTGGTATGACCGGCCCTTTCTCGGAGCCAGATATTTGCTTGGCCACAGTTTTGCCAAGGTCACCAATTGATTCAATAACCGCCTTCGAAGGAGAATCGACCTTGTGCTTACCTCGGTCGTTCTTAGAAGTCTTTCCTGCTTCCGAGGAGGACTTAGGTTCTTTGACTTTCGACTTGGAAGGTTTCTCTCTCTTGACTTTAAGCAACAACCTCGGGTCGATCTTGGAGTTCACCAGGCCTTCCATGATCTGTATGTTTCTAATAGAGAAGAGAGCTCGATGTACTTATCGATCGAATAGCTCCGACGAAGAGTGAATTATAATTTCAGTGACAAAAATCTTAAACTACCGTCTATTTATAAGAGAAAGGAACGTTGCCTTTTTGGGAGCCCAACAGTCACGAATTTCAAGATTTCCGTGCCCATTTAAGAAGATCGATTGTTTTGATATCGACGTATGATAAATTACTGATGAGAGGACTCGGAAAAACAGAAAAAGCAGATTTTATAGATGATCGAAATATTTACAATGCATGTAATAAAGGGTCCTACAATCTTACAATCTATTACAAGAAATCTAAAGATTTGGCTGCGCCTCTTTACCCTCACCTTCGGAGTTACCCTCGACATCGACGTCATCATCTCCAGAAGCTTCTTGATTGTCCCCATCGGAACTGTCATCAGAGGTATCCGAACGGTCTGAGCTATCTGAACTCGAGCTTGCGCTGGAGGTATCCAAGTCCATCAAGTCAGGGTTGGGCATTGGAACTCCGAACTCTTCCACAAAGGGAGCGAACTCATGTTCTTCCCAGTTGGCCGAGCTCGAGGATGCGGTTCGATAGTCTTCCCCGCTAGAATTTTTCATGATGTCCATGTGCTTAATATACTCCGTCATTTTGTCGGGAATAACCTTTGTTGCGGCCAACTGTTGAACCCCTTTGAAAAAGGTAGTCTGAAGGATTTCGCCGACCCTCCCTCGAGCTATGGCATCCAATGCGGGAGACTCCAAAAATTCTCTTATCGAGCTTAGGCGAGACTCTTCTTTGCCCCGCTGATAAGATAGCTCGGAATCAGCCTTAGTCTGCGCAAGCTCCTCTTCAAGTTTCCTAACTTTCTCCTCGAGCAAGCTTTTCTCTTCCACGACCTTCACCAAGTTTTCCTCGACAGCAGGGGTATATTTGGATTTCATGGACTCCAATTCTGCTTGGACGGAGGAAAATCGATTACGCAGTTGGGATTCCTCCTTGAGCAAGTCCATATAAGCAATATGGACTCGATCGGACTCCTCTTCTAACATCGACACATGATTCACCTCTGTGAGAAAGCAGTCCCCGATCTGCAAGAACAGGCTGGTTAGTACTTTATTCCAAGACTTAAAACAGTCGCAACAAAAGCAAAGGAATTTACCGTGTGATATGCTTTGGAGAATTGGCCCAGTACGTCGAGATCGGAATGGCCAAGAAGCTCCTCTTGGTCCTCGGCAAATCTCCCCGCCATAAAAATCTTGATCGCCTTGTCATGTTCATTCTCGCCGTTCGGGGTGCGATCGCTTCGAATTGATCCCCTCTCGGGATAACCCGCTGCTCGGGAACCTCTAAGTTGGTCTTCGATGAAATCCACCATGTCAGGCCTACTTCGACCAGGACGGGAAGAAAGGGGCGTTCGGTGTCGACCCCACAGTCCGGTCCTCCTTTTGGCCTCGGGGGGTCCCTCGAGATCCTCCCGAGCTCTCCGATTATAGATCTCTGTCCCTCTAAGCTTCTTCATGGTAAACATGCTGTATCCTAAGCCAGAAGAAGAAGAAGGACCAGCTTGATGAGGAGGTCGTACCATTTGTATCGGCTCAGCATTCTCGAGCTCCTCTTCGTTTCCGACCTGGTCAGTTCGGGCCGAGCTTCCCCGAGGAGGGACGGCAATTGTGGGCTCCGGTCTAGTTTGCCTCCTCGGTTGACCGGGTGTTTTCCTCGAGGTAGATGCTACAGTTTTACCGACTATAGAAGCTCGGTATTGCTCCACCATTGTTCCTGAAAAAATAAAGAGATAAAATGTAAGTAATAAAATCCGCTGAAAAGCTCACTATATAAGTCACTCGGGAAAGACTGTTTTTCCTTACTCAATGTTCGAGGATCATCAGCGACTGCTAGTGGAAAGGTAGCTCGGCTGAGTTCTGCTTTTCGAAGTACGGGTTCCAGAATGAGGAAAGCCGACTGGTACAAATCCGAGCACATCTCTTTGACAACGTTGTCCGGAATGACCTTCTGAAGCCGACCTAATAGTTCCCGTTTTCCGTACACCCAGTCTCGCTCACCTGGCCATCTGTGTGGAACCATCTCCGAGCTTCCCTCAGAAGCTGGTTCTTCAGGACCTTTAATGAAGAAGAACTGTTTCTTCCAGTCAAGAGAATTGCTGGAAGTTATGGTCGATAAGACCGAATGATTCGAACGCTGGGAGAAATACACGAACCCAGCGTTCGAGGCAGAGGAGGTACTGATCTTGAAGAATTGCCAGAAGCGTCGGAAGTTAGCAACTTGATTCTTGGCCTTCATCAAAACGCTGAAAGCTATCAGATACCCGATCGAGTTGGGAAGAATCTGTGCGGGTGCCAGGCTAAATGCATCTAAAACCTGCACGAGTAAGGGAGCAAAAGGAATACGCAACCCATAGTCGAATTGCCGAGCATAGAAAGCTTGACATCCTGCGGGGGGCTTATTCACTCTTTGAGAGGGGGTCGGGATTACTAGCGAGTAACCCTCGGGAAGGAATTTGCCTATCGTAACTTTGAGGTTCGCCTCGTGCTCTTTCGGATCGTACGCACTTGAGATATCGTCGACCCGTTTCTCGGTCTTTTGAACCCGACCTGTGGCTTTGGATTTTTTCGAGACACCGGCTAAGTCGAGGATTCGCACACTGCACCCGCCTCCGATCTCATACCTCATTATCTCATGCTTATCGAACGGTACAGTCAAGCCGTTCTCATTCTCGGAGTCAGTTTTTTCTCCATCTCCACCTTCCTCACTGTTGGCCTTGGCATCTTGTTCCGCATCACCATCGTGCTCGGAATCCTGTCGACCTGATGTACCCTCTCCAGCGTTCGACCCCATGGTATGCTCTATTTGATTGACGATTATATTCGTCTCTTCGGAAGAATTTTCAGTGGTTTTGAAGTCATTGATGAGTTCCCCAGTGGATCCCAGGTCGGAATCTGATCCAGAGGGGATGTTGGTTTGGACGTCGGGATTCTGGGAAGTAGACATGATTAGAAGATATTTATTGGAATGCTCGAAGTAAAGAAGAAATACTGTTTATCGATCTAAAAGCTCCGATCAGCTGTGAATTGTAAAGATGCACTTTTTTTTCTCCAAGTAAACATATATATAAAGGTTAAAAGGGTAAATTGCAAATTCAACCCCGAGTAACCGCGACGGTTAGGCTCCCACTCAGTAAAATTGAAGATTATCTTTTGTTAATAGCATTTATGGTCCTCCAAGCTTCGGAAATGAGTATTTCTCGACTCAACAGGATAAAATATGTACTCTTTTTCCCTTCGCTCGGTTTTTATCCCACTGGGTTTTTCCGAGTAAGGTTTTTAACGAGGCATATCCAACTCAAGACTGTCCGAGGCCTGTTCTCTACTATCTATCTTTCCGAATTTCAATATTGCAGCTCTTGGTAAATCTTCGAGGTGAATCTCTCAGGTCAAAAACCTCACCCTTCTATCTTGGGGGCGATTCGGCATTTCGAGGCTCCTCCAAGGAAGATGTGCACTCTTTTTCCCTAGTTCGGATTTTGTCCCATTGGGTTTTTCCGAACTAGGTTTTTAACGAGGCATGTCCAAAAACATCAAGAGATCAAAGTCTTTCGCCGTGATGCAGTATTTACTTCTCCGAGCTTCAGCTTCACTTACGCTCGAGAAGTGGGGGAGTATTGATGAGGGGTATTTCGCATACGCCGATCTAGGAAATACCTTCTGCTCGGGGTCACCCTCGATCTCGAACAGAATGGTATTCATCGACCAGAAGAATATGGTTCTCCGATCAAGCCTGACCGATAGCTCTCGATCAAGTACCCCGACCTTCTTCCCGATCTACTCGTCTCCTCGGGATTACTGTGGGGCCGACCTACAGCCTTATACAGCTGGCCGAGAGGTGTTCTCCTACGGATGGTCTAGCTAGCTCATTACTGTTCCTATAAATACGCGGCGCATTTATGACATCACGGACGGCACAACTTCCAAGATATTCCTTCTGTTCGGACCTACTGTTCGGATTAGGAACTAGCTTATATTCTCATTGTATTTAGTCTTTCTAGTAGTACGGCATCCCGTAATGCTCGGGTAGGCCCGCTTTGTAATTTGTATTCGAACACCGATATCAATATACAGTTTTCACACGCTCGATTCATATATTGTTATAGTCCACTTTCCTTATTGAACTCGAACGAAATACAGTATAATCAAGCTTATAGTTAAGTGTTGTACCAAAAACGTTTTTATCTAAAACACGCCTTTATAAGTAACAGACAAGTGGCGTTTCAAATTCCCGCCTGTCTGACATATTAAATGCATTTTGAAATCCGCGTATATCGCTCACACGATCTACTTTTCAGTAACTGATCTAACGGTTGGCACTAATCACGGAAACCGACATCAAACCAACATCTATAAATCCAGATCTGATCAGCTTACTAAGCTTTACGCACCCTCAAAATTTCAAAAGCACAGAGCATTTTTGCATTCAAGTTTACTGCAAATCTCTCTCGTTTTTCCTTAATCTTTTTCAGAGATGTCGACCAAAGAAGCTAATGCTGAAGGTAGATTCTTGAACTACCTAACTTATCACGCGACTGGCACTCCTCAAATGAAAGAAATTCTGGAGAAATTTAAAGTTGCTACACTAGTTGATTTCATGGAGGCCCATGAAACAATGGTGTTCAATGACCAAATAATGGAGTATTATGGTTCGAAGGAGATGCCTGATTTTGATAAATTGGAAATAAAGACTAAAGTTGGGGGTAAGGATATTTGCATAACTCCCAAGCTGCTGCACGAGAAATATCATTTATCTATGGAAGGCTCCACAGAAATCTCTACCCTTGCTGAGCCCTTTGAAGCAGATTTCTGGAATCTGGCTGCAAAGAAGAATGAAGTTTTGTCTGGTAACATCAAGAAGAATTAGCTGAAGGACGAATTTCAGCGTATGGCAGATTTAGTTGCCAAAGTACTGGAAAATTGCACATTTTCACTAGATAGTGTGCCAATGAAGAGATTTCACACCATGATTGCTATCTATTATGGTTTGAAGGTGAACTGGGCAACCTTCATGTGGTACATTTTGGCTGATCACAAGCAGCGTGGTCACACACTCCACAGAATCTTCCTTAGTCATCTACTACTAAATTTGAGTTGTACGATGACAAATGGCAAGGACGTTCATAAGGCTAAAGAGCTAAAGATTTACGAAGCAGTAAAGTCTGGAAGGTCTAAAGGACCTGCTGATGTGCCAGAAAAGAGGCAACCAAAGAGAAAGGCTACTGCTGAGCCTAAAGAACCAGCTGTTAAAGCTAAAAGGAGTAAGGCTTCTGTTCAAACAGCTAAGCCAGCTGTTCAAGCCAGCACAGTTTCGCCTAAGGATAAGAAAGTTGCTGATGCTATTATAGATCAGACAACTAAGGAAATTGAGGAGATGGCATATGACATATCTCCTGAAAGAACCGTTTTAGTTGAAGTGCCAGCTGAAAATGTTTCAAAAAGGACAAGGAGCGCGTTAAAAGACACTGCTACATCTGTTGTTGTCCATCACACCAAAAAGACTGCTTGAAAGAAGATGACATTTATTGAAGAGACCACAGAACTTTCTGAGCTAGTCAGGGAAAGTCCTCTAACAGCAGAGAGGCATGTTGGATCAGAAAAGAAGTCTGCTGAAGTAGAGTCAGCTGCTGATCAAGTAAAACAGACTACTTCCACACCAACAGCTGAGGTTGCTCAACCTCAAAAGGATCCTGAAGTGCCGATCCTTGAACCGATTGTTGCTGCACCAGTAGCAATTGCTGCTCCAAAACCAACAGTTGTGGCACCAGTTGTTGAATCAAGAGCTGCCAGAAAGAAAAGGACTGGCAAATCCAAAATGTCAGCTTATCACAAGAAGAAGCGCGAAGAAGCAGAACAAAGGAAGCGTGATGATGCTGAATTGAAAAGAGTACTTGAAGCTAGCAAGAAAGATGCTGAAGTCAAGAAGATGACTGAAGCAGAGTTAGCTGCCAAGGAAGAAGAAGACTTGGCAAAGGCTTTAGAGGAAAGTACAAAGGATGCTTATGGACCAAGACGGTCAGAAGGCATCGTGATTGGCAAACCTAAGGAAGGACAGTTTGTGCTACCAAGGGCTAAACCAATTAAAAGAAATAAGGCTGAAATCAGACGAGCACTTGAAATTGTTCAGAGTGACTCTACTATCTTTAGAAAGTTTGAAGAGGCGACTGCTATAAAGGATTCAATGCCAAATAAACCAAGTCTTGCTGATGACTTAGTCGATAGAGCAGTTAAGATCGTTGTCTACACAACTATGGAGAAATGGGCTGAACGATCAAGATATGAACCTGGTTCAACCAGTGATGTTCCCACTTTACCAAGTTTGCAGCGTAATGCCTTTGGCTCAGAGATCAGTACATATCAAGACCAGCTGAGTGCTCAACAGTCTACTTCACCTTTTATTCCAGCTGACTTGATTCGTCAGAAGACTGTGGTGTCTGCTGATGGTACTGAAATAATTCACATTGCTGATGAGCCAGCTAGTGAAGAACAAAAGAAAGACCAGCATGCTGCAGAAATCAACCTGGACACATCCAACAAACTGCCTGCTGAAGTCAAGGATATGATTCATTTAGCCATTGACTGGAAAGCTGAAGAGAATCAAGTTCTTCATGAAGCCCCTGTTCAACAGGAAGAGCCTGCTGAAGCATCACCCTCTGTTCCAACTGCTGACTTACATTCTTCACTGATGGAGTCAATGCAGATGTTGATTGATAATGCTATGAAGGAGATGGGAAAGAGGAATCAGCTGATGTTGAAGCAAATGCAGGAGGCTACTGCAAAGATGGTGCAGGAAGCCATAGAAAATTTTCCTCTACCACCAGACAATTCCCTTGCACTGACTCAGAGTATTTTGAGCATGAACAGAAGTATTGAAGACGTGAAAGCTGATGTGAATCATCTGCGCACTGCTCTTCAAAAGCACGAGTCTGATATTGCAGGAATTGCTAGAGTCATGAAGGAAGTTGGTGATGCGGAGATTGAAAAGAATGTTGCACTGATGCAAGAGTTCACAGGTGTCACCAACAAAGCTCACAGTGAAATGTCAACACTTCAGCTGAATGTTGACTACTTAAATGACCAATCTGGTGAGATGAAGACTACTCAACTTCGTATGGAAACAACTCTAAATCATCACTCTGATCAACTCCGAGTTGTGGATCAAAACATCAGAAAGCTTTGTGCTGCTGTCAACGTCACTCCTGATCAACTCAACCCTGTTGCTGATGACAAAAAGGGGGAAGAGGAATCAGCTAAGAAGACTGTTGTTGTTGCAACTGTTCAAGTACAAGACCAATGTGCTGCTGCTGAAAAACCAAGTGAATATAAAGTACTTGAAGAGGAAGCTGATGATGATGAAGCTGCTGAAGAAGAGCCTAAGGACGTAGCAAAATCTGACAAAGAGTTGGCTGCCTTCAAAGACTCTGCTGAAGAACAGCTAGATCCAGACAGAAAATACAAGAGATTAGAGGACATTAAAAGAAAGATCGAAGCTGCCTCTAAGAACTTGGAAGCATTTTCTAGTGGAGAAGATGAAGATGATGAAAGTGATGAAGTTGAAGAAGAGGAAGAGGAAGAGGATGAAGAAGCTGAAGACTAGACTAGATTCTCTAGACTAGGTTATCTGTTGCAAATTTGTATCAGCTTACTTTACCTGTAATTTTCACTTAAGTACTTTTTCTTGTAAACTTGTACTGTAATCTTTCAAAGAACATTTATAAAAGTCAAGTTTCCAACATATAATTTCTATCTCAGAAATTTTTGAGGACTTAACTTTAGTTTTAGGTACAGGTACTTAGCTGAAGTTTTGTCATCATCAAAAAGGGGGAAATTGTTGGATGAAGATGAAGACTTAAAAGTGAAGGGAGGTTTTGATGATTTCCAAAAGTCATCAGCTAAGTTTGGAAGCTTAGTTCAAACCTTAGAAGATATTTGACCAAGGAAGAATTTATTTCAGACGAGTCAAATATGGTCCAGAAGACTACTGATCTGTTGCTGAAGAAAGGAATCAGACTGGTGGATTTTCAGCCGACTCAAATCAGATTAGTTCAAGTTTGGGATCAGCCGAGTGTACATCAGACGAGTGATTTCGATCAGCAGAGTGGAAGTGGATCAGAAGTTATTGCAACGGTAATAAATGCACTTGGAGTAATAAATGCTGAAGATGAAGGGTATTTATGACAAATGATTGAAGAGAAACCTCGTATCAGCTTGGTGCATTAAATGCGAACTGACAGGAAGTACAACAGAGTGTACAGTGATCAGTCGCAGGTAGCCGTTTCTGCAGAAGGGACCAGTACTCGAGGATTTGAACACCTGTCGATCTCTCAACGGGCAGATTTTCAAATCTCAATTATAAATAGTTCAGTTCAAGAGTTGAAGAAAAAGAGACAACACAACTGAGATTAAAATCGAAGCAGAATTCTTCTAAGTCTCAACTTCAAGAACAGAACACTCATCAGCCGAGTCATTTGATGACGAAGCAGAATAGAGAGAAAACAAAATATACATACAAATATGAGTGATTTTGTGAGAAAAGTGTTGTGAGAAGTAGATATCCATCTAAGTGAGTGATATTACTTCAGAGAGTAGGAGTTTCTTTGCGATTTCCTATTGCGCACTTGTGGCCATTTCATTTGTTGTTTGGCGCAAGCTTTGTATATTGTAAACTGTGTGTTTATAGTATAACCCAAGATCTAAGTGACTTGGAAGAATATTGGACTAGAGGATTTCTATCCATATAACCACTATAAAAATCCTTTGTGTTTATACTTGCATTATTTCTTGCATATTTTCAAAGAGCATATTTAAACACGTAAAAGTTAATTGTTGAAAAGTTTTAAAAGGAGTTTACAAAACTGGGGATAAAACTTTTTCTAAGTTAAGAAAACAACTTGTGAAAAACACTTGATAAATCCGCTGCAAGTTAGTAAACTTAAAACTCTGATTTTGATAAAATCAGCTAAGTAAAATCAGAAGAGTGGTCAACTCTGCTGTTCAAAGCTTTGTGCGAGATCAGCTTAGTCTACTTACAATTCTTGATCAGCTTAGTCTGCTGACAGAAAAAGTTAGAGAATATTAAAGATAAATATTTAGAGGTCTATTCACCCCCCCCCCCCTCTATACCTCATCTGACCACTTGGGACCAACAATAATAGAAAATTTAAAAAATATGTACTAATATTAATTAGAAAATAATTTTAAAAATCAAAATAATATTTTTAAAAATAAATAATGTTGTAGTTGAAGAGTTGGAGGATAAATGGGTTTTGGGGGTGGTGGGTGGGTGGGTATGATGATTTTTTTAATTATTTTCATTTATTTTATTTTTTTTATTTTCATTTCAGTTTTATTCGATTTTTTAATTTTTAAATATTTTTAAGTTTTGATTTTTTTAATTAATACAAATAGATGATTTTTTTTATTTTGGTTTTGATTTTTAACATTGTCATAGCCAACGGACGAAAATACCTTTTCTTGCAGGTCACGTGACATCGGAGCCACCGTTCTCAGCATGAAAAGGGCCAAAATGAAACAAATATCCCGTAGTGGGACTAAATGTTAATAATAAAGCCACTTTTATTGGCTTAGCTTATACTTCCTTAGTTAGGAAGAATTCTTAATGTATAAGCTTACTTCTACACTAAGGAATTGAAGTCAAAGTTGGTGGCTCTCTTGAAGGTAGTAGGAAGCTTGAGGAGGTGCAAAACTTGGCTAGCAAAGAAGTAATCTTGTGTGCTAAGTAATTGGAAGTCAACAAAAGTGGCTAACAATTTGTTACTTCATGTTGAAGTTCTTTCCACCGCCTCAAGTCATCTATATATATGTTACATTAGTTGTAACATTTGGAGAGTGGAGAGTACAATTAATTGAATCCCATTTTGAGAGCAAAATAGGAATTGATTCCCATTTGAGAGAATAACATCGAGAGAGTGTGAGAAAATATATAGAGAATAAAAGTGAGGTTTCTCCTAATATTTTGTGTCTCTACTTTGTTATACAAAGTGTTGTAATCATTTTGCTATAATAAAATCCTTCTACGGTTTGCTCGACTCCAATTGTTTATATCATTTTCACAAGTTTTCTCATTTCCACTTTAGTTGTTTTGAGGTGTCGGTACCACAACTTCCTAACAATGGTATCAGAGCCACCAGGTTTATAGCCGATTCTTTGTGCTACAGTAAGATCCAATTAGTGGTAAAAGAAGACATCCTCAAAGATGACGGCAAAGTACGAAATAGAGAAGTTCAATGGGAATAATTTCTCATTATGGAAAATGAGAATGAAAGCAGTGTTGAGAAAAGATAATTGCTTGGCGACAATTGGAGATAAACCCGAGGAGATCACTGATGACAAATGGAACGAAATGGATGGCAATGCTATTGCTGATTTACACTTAGCATTAGCTGACGAAGTGTTGTCAAGTGTGGCTGAGAAGTAGACGGCAAAAGAGATTTGGGATACACTAATAAAACTATACGAGGCCAAATCACTACACAACAAAATCTTCTTGAAAAGAAAGCTTTACACCCTTCGGATGATGGAGTCAACCACGGTGACTGACCACATCAATACCCTCAACACTTTATTTTCACAGCTCACAACGATGGGGCATAATATGGAGACGAGCGAACGTGCCGAAATTCTACTTCAAAGTCTTCCTGATTCGTATGATCAACTCATCATCAACATAACAAACAGTTTAGAAGTTCTAATCTTCGATGATATTGCTGCTGCGGTTCTTGAAGAAGAAAGTCGGCGCAAGAACAAAGAAGATAGAATAGGAAGCTCACAACAAGTTGAAGCTTTGACGATGACGAGAGGGAGATCAACGGAACGTGGCCCCAGTGGGAGTCAAAATCACGGGAGATCAAAATCCAGAAGTAAGAAAAATGCCAAATGTTATCACTGTGGCAAGAGAGGGCACTATAAAAGTGAGTGTAGGCATCTCAAGAAGAACGATGAAGCTAAAGGAAAAAAAATTGAGTCATCAAAAGCTCAAGGTTGTGTAGCAAGTACATCTGACGATGGAGAAATTTTATACAGCGAGGCAGCAACAATTACCGGAGGCAGAAAAAGATTCACTGATGTCTGGCATATGGACTCAGGAGCGACATGGCATATGACTCCTAGGAGAGAATGGTTTCACCAGTACAAACCTATCTCAGGAGGATCTGTATTCATGGGAGATGTTCATGCCTTGGAGATTGCTGGTATTGGTACCGTCAAATTAAAGATGTATGATGGTACAGTTCGCACCATCCAAGAGGTACGACATGTGAAGGGCCTGAAGAAAAATCTATTTTCTTTGGGACAATTAGATAGTAATGGGTGCAAAACCCATATTCAAGACGGGATTATGAAGATAATCAAAGGCGCGCTTGTGGTGATGAAAGCAGAAAAGATAGCTGCAAATATGTAAATGCTTAAAGGAGAAACACGACAAGTAGGAGAAGCATCTATGGCATCAACAACTTCAGCAGAAGACTTAACGATGATGTGGCACCATAAACTTGGCCACATGTCGGAACGAGGCTTGAAGATTCTTGATGAACAAAAGCTTCTTCCAGGGCTCAAAAAGGTATCATTTGTTGTAAATAATTGATTATAGCTCTTTGGTTTAGTGATTGAGGTAAAGAGATTGATAATAATATAATAACTGTAAAGAGAAAGAAAGAAGAACACAGAGATAATACGTAGAATAATTAGGGTTGTCTTTTTGGGGAGGGGAGAACTTTTATTTATATCCAAACAAGTTACAAGTAGGGTACAAAGTCCATTTACAAGATGGAAGCCCATAAATGGATATATTACAACTAAGTCCCTAAACTATTATATTAGCAATAGGAATACCCACTAATATATGATATTTACAACACTCCCCCTTGGGGATTCCTATTGAGCCATAATTATGCTTTTCGTGTTGTCTCGTTAAAACCTTCCGAGTAATAAAAACCCAGTGGGAAAAAAGAACCTCGGTTAGGAAAAAGAGTACAACACATAATCTTTTCAACCAGCAAATGTTGCCTCATTAAAACCTTGGCGGGTAACAAAAACCCTGTGGGAAAAATAAACCCCGCTCAAAGGAAAAAGAGTACAACAGGGCACCCGGGTATCTTCTGGATATGGAATACCTACACGGTACTCCCCCTCAAGTTAACTCCACTTAAACCTATAATGGAGCGAGCTCAGAAAACCTACGCAAGCCAATATCTTTAACATGTTTCTCAAAAGGGGCTTTCGGTAATGACTTAGTCAATAAGTCGGCGCAGTTGTCATGAATTCTAATATGTTGAATCACTATTTGCTTGAGCTCTTGTTGTTGCTGATTGAAGAAAATTTTCGGAGCTATGTGCTTGGTGTTGTCGCCCTTAATGAAACCCGTTTTCATCTGCTTGATGCAAGCCGCATTATCCTCAAATATAATCGTAGGATCTTCTGTGGTAGCCAATTCACAGGAACCTCGAACATGCCCAATCACGGCCCTAAGCCATGTGCATTCACGCACTGCCTCGTGAAGCGCTAAAATCTCGGCATGATTCGACGAAGTGGCAACTAAAGTCTGTTTTGTAGACCTCCAAGACACAGTTGTGTTCCCAATCGTAAAGACATACCCGGCCTGGGAACGAGCTTTATGCGGGTCCGATAGATAACCAGCATCGGCATACCCCCACAAGCTTCGCGTCCTTTAGTGACGCATAGGGATAGAACAAACCCATGTCCGTCGTACCACGAAGGTATCGAAATATGTCTTTTATACCATTCCAATGGCGGCGTGTCGGTGCTGAGCTAAACCTAGCTAGCAGATTTACCGCAAACGCGATATCAGGTCGAGTACATTGAGCTAAGTACAATAATGCGCCTATTGCACTTAAGTATGGCACCTCAGGTGCTAACACTTCATCGCCCTCCTCCACGGGACGAAATGGATTCTTCGACCTATCCAATGATCGGACTACCATTGACGTGCTTAATCGCTTCGTTTTATCCTAATTAAATCGTCTTAACATATTTTGGATGTAATTCGATTGATGGACCAAAATCCCATCAGCACGGTGTACTATCTCAAGCCCGAGACAGAAATTAGTACGTCCGAGATCCTTCATCTCAAATTCGGATTTCAGGAGTTGGGCTGTCTCCCTAACCTCTTCAGGAGTCCCGATCAAGTTCATGTCATCGACATAAACGGTAACAGTAGCAAACCTAGAACCTGTCCTCTTAATGAACACGCAAGGACAAATATCGTAGTTCACGTATCCCCTTTTGAGCAAGTACTCACTTAGGCGATTATACCACATTCTCCCGGATTGTTTCAAGCCATAAAGTGAACGCCTCAACCTCACAGAGAGCGTGTTCCGTGGTCTAGAACTACTTGCATTGGGTACCATAAGTCCATATGGGACTTTCATATATATAATCGTATCTAGATCCCCATAAAGATACGTTGTGACCACATCCATGAGCTGCATAGTCAGTTCCTCGGATACTACTAAACTGACTAAGTATATGAACATAATAACGTCCATCACGGGAGAATATGTCTCCTCAAAGTCAATCCCAGGTCGCTGAGAAAATTCTTGTGCAACGAGACGAGCCTTGTACCTCACAATCTCATTCTTCTCGTTTCTTTTTCTCGTAAATACCCATTTGTATCCCACGGGTAGAACTCCGGGAGGTGTAGGAGCAATTTGTCCAAACACTCCTCTTTTCGATAATGAATCAAAATCTGCCTGGATTGCTTTTTTCCATTTCAGCTAATCATCCCTTTGTTTGCACTCGTCCACCGACCGATGCTCAATATCATCCTTTGATATAATTTCAGTAGCTACTGTGTAAGCAAACACGTCATTGATAATTATTTCATCCCGATGCCACACCTCATTCATACATGAATAACCAACCGAGATTTCCCTATTCTCGGGGATGGATACTGATGTCGAGGCGTCCCCCCCGATGTCGTCTCCAAGAAGGATCCAAAGTCCGGAACTATTGAATGAGATGGATCGGGTGGGATCCCATTGTTACTAGTGCTAACCAAATTTAACAATCATGCATTCGCCCGCTTCCAGGGATGCATATCATTTCATCCAATTGGTCTCCCCCTCTTATGGGCCGGGAGATATGATTGATTAGCTGGGATTGATGGCCTTCCCATATTTTGTCCCTCTTGGACATTTATCCTTGCAGGCACATTTGCAGCTGGTATATATTAAATCTCGTCACTTTAGCCAAGTCAGAGAATGAGTCTGGCATGTTATTGGCTACTTTCTGAAGTTCGATTATTCAACGTACTTCAGATTCTCTGACTGCTGTAAGGGGATCATGATGAGACACAGTGGGGTCGTTCCACACGACTTCACGCCGTTCATCCTGAACGTTAGTGTGAATATTATTTCCTCCCCCTAACGGCGGGAAGACAATCTCATCAAAGTGACAGTCCGCAAATCGTGCGGTAAAGAGATCGCATGTCAAGGGTTTCAAATACTGTATAATAGATGGCGATACAAACCCCGTATGTATGCCCAATCGATGTTGAGGTCCCATTTTAGTCCGCTGTGGCGGAGCAATCGACACATATACTGCGCACCCAAATGTGCGTATATGGGAAATGTTTGATGTATACCCGAACACCAATTATAAGGTTGGGTCGCAGTGGGCCTCAAACGTACTAGCATCGCTGCATACAATATTGCATAGCCCCAAGCAGAGATCGGGGGTTTGGTGCGCATAACCAAAGTCCGAACTATTCTCTGTAAGTTCTTAATAAGTGCCTCCACTAGGCCATTTTGGGTGTGAACATGTGCTACCAGATGTTTTACACCAATATCCAAGGACATGCAATAGTCGTTGAAAAATCACGACGTAAACTCCGCGGCATTATCCCGTCTAATAGACTTAATGGGATAATCCGAATAGTGTGCTCTCAACCATATAATCTGAGACAGGAGTTTAGCATATGCAGCGTTGATTGTGAACAATAAATCGACATGTGACCACTTGGTCGAGTCATCAACCATCACCATAAAATACTTAAAAAAAAATCTCCACATATGTCCAATTGGATACGCTCCAAGAAAGCGAGGGAATCCTTGTTCATTTGTGCATAAGCTGACATAAGATCCAATTTTTCAATAAAATTTGGTACACACAAGTTATCACTGTGTACTTGATTCTTATTATTCGTTAGTGAATGCCCGATAGAAGTTTTAATAATACAGCACATCACATTTTGACCCGGTTGTCCTGGCCGGTCATGTCATAGAAAATACATGTTTGAGTCACTTGGCTTCGAGCTATCGACAAGGTGTGCCTCTGGCACTCGTATTGTGGTCCTATATAACTCAGTCGATAGTCTCTCTAATTTATTCCAAGTACGCTTTTTGCCGTACAAATTAGAGGTAATGCACATATTCTATTCCCTTTTCCTTAGTGGTTTCAATGTGATAATCATTAGCTCGAATATCTTTAAACTCAACATCGTTCTCCTTGAACGTGGAGCATAAACAACCTCTTTAATGGCTAAAATCGTGTCATTTGACAACATAAGGTGGGCATTTCCAAAGCCATCTATCAAATCACATGTGCCATATATTGTTGTCATAGAGGTTTTACTAGGCATTATATTAATAAAATATGGTATATCCCTTAGGATGGTGTGCGTAGTTGCACTATCAGCCAGACATTCTTCCCCACATGTCATGCCTAGGAACCAAATATATTCCAATATTAACATTTACTTGAAAAAGTAAATCGAGCTTATACCACGAAATACCATAATAATTGGATTAAAACAAAACCACCCAAAATGTGGTCCAAAATAAATCAAACATAGTTCAAATTTAAATATGGTTCAAAATATTACCACCCATAATAAAAATATCTCAAAAACCAACAATTGAATGTCCAGAAGTTTATACGGATTACATAAAACTTTTGATGATCCTGAATTGATGAGTAGTCCAACCTAAGAGCCTCATCAATGTGTTTCCTGATAAGAACCATAACCTCAGCTTTTTGGACACCAGTTAGCAAATTGTCCCCGACAATTGTCATGTTTATTTTCTTATGGATATATAGCCTCCATAAGTAATTTAATTGAACCCATTTAAGTATATGTATATTACGGCCCTATAGCCTCCATAAGTAATTATAAATGAACCCCTTTGGTTCCATTTCTTGATTCAGAATGAACTAAGTGATTTTAATCCGAGGGAACTCCAGTCCCAATATTCGTGAACCCCAAATTCACTCACATTCATTTATCACGCAACAATTCATCACATGCATAAGAATAAACATAAAAACAAAGCCCAATTTAAAGCTTATAATTCATAAACTTATGCCCCTAAAATAAAACATGATAAATAAATGAGATATCATATGTTCGATTGGCAAGTGGATATTAACTTCAAAATTAAAAAACTTGCCAAAAAATGGACCATAACCATTTATTCCTCTAAACCAACAGACCCAATTCAAAGGTTCATCCCAAAACATAATCATGATCCAGTTAAATCAAAGTCTTAATTACTTAATTTACTGATAAATAACGAGAAATATAGCCTTAATTCGTGTTTGTTGAAAATTCAAATAGAAGTGAGATAAATACCACGATGCACATGTGTATGAAATCAAGTAAATATTAAATTTCAACATAAATTGGAATATAGCACGTAAAAGTCAATTGGCACAATGCTACTTTGTCTAGTTTACTCCGCCTAGGATTATATGGGCTCATTTAAATAATAAATTACGTATATCTGCTCCTTTTCTTTTCGAAACCAAAAAGTAGAAAAATAAAAATCCAAACAATCCTTGGACATGTCTACCAATTTTAAAAGTATCACAATGCTAATTTGCAGAGTTTCAATTTACATCAAAGACATATGCTCTCATCCATGTAATCGCCATAAACCATAACAATTCAAGATAAACATGCAATACAATTGTTTCATCGAATATCATATTTATCTAGCATGTCCAAAAATAATTTTGAAACTCTCTGGATTATATAAACATAATATAATCATACAATTTTCAGAAAATAATCTATTTGGACAGTTTCTTTGTCAAAATTGAGATGTTCAAACACAAAAATAATTACCAACATCAAGTTCTTCAACAATTTAACACAAAATATGAAGAAACCAAAAAAAAATTTGAGAGTAGACATGTGTATTATGCTTATATATTCTTTTAACCAATTTTCAGATTATTCAAGTAATTTACAGAGGCTTGAAACTCAAATAACTTATTAAATACTTATCCAAAAAATAATATGGGCACATGGTTAGAAAGCTAATTTCAAGAAGATTCTAAGAATATGCAGCAAGTTACATAACTCCAAATATTCAAATGGGAAATCGCATATTAGTTTTGATAGAAAACAATTATTTCAGAACAAATTACATATCCAACAAATCTGAAAAAATTTATTCGGTTACAATATTATACTAGAATGCTTCAATAAAAGTTTCAAGTCAATCGCATATGAATAGAATGCTCAGAAAATTATCACTTCCTTATAAACATATCATACAAGAATTTTCATATAAATTCTGAATTTAGTTAAAATTCTCATGCTTGCATTATCATAATATTCATGCTAATAAAGACAAAGTTGAATCCGAAATTTTGATCACAAACAATATGTAAATCAAACCAAAATTTTTATTTACATAAATCGGTTCAAGCTAAATAATACATGGATTAAATTATGCAATTCATGTATTCCAAATCACAAAAATATGAATCTAAAGGTAAGCATAAACTTTTAGATCACATAATTAGAGTACCAAATTAAGTAGTAGAACCCATCAAATTTTTCCGAATAGATAAACAACTTCAGTTCTTATGAACAATAATTAAACTTAAACCCTAGAGCATGCTTTAGATTCATAAATTTTTCAGATTTAAAGCATATAATTCATAAGGGTTCAAAATATTCGGACTTACTTGAAAATTGTTAGTAACACCAAGGAATATGAATTATTGACACCACGGAGTTGTTTGTTAATTTGATCATACCAGATAGAGGATAAGGCTACTTCCTTTAACTTTTTCGTAAAGTTATGGTGGCTGCCGTTTCATTTACAAATACTGGAATGACGATCCGAACGGTCCAAATTAAGATCCTGTTGTGATGAACCTTCAGTTCAAATTTGAAAACGATCCAACGGTGGAGAAGACCGTAATGATCGAAAAACTGAAGTTGTTGCATGCAAATCCGAAAATCTACATCTCAAAATGTTTTCCTCTTTTCTCTCTTGTTTTGTGATATATTGTGATAACCTTGAAATCGAGTTATAGAGCAAACTCGTGCTGATAATGTGTTGTAAATAATTGATTATAGCTCTTTGGTTTAGTGATTGAGGTAAAGAGATTGATAATAATATAATAACTGTAAAGAGAAAGAAAGAAGAACACAGAGATAATACATAGAATAATTAGGGTTGTGTTTTTTGGGAGGGGAGAACTCTTATTTATATCCAAACAAGTTACAAGTAGGGTACAAAGCCCATTTGCAAGATGGAAGCCCATAAATGGATATATTACAACTAAGTCCCTAAACTATTATATTAGCAACAGGAATACCCACTAATATATGATATTTACAACATCATTATCATTTTGTGAGCATTGTGTCACTAGTAAGCAGCACAGATTAAATTTCAACAGTTCAAATGTTAGAAGCAAAGATATCTTAGAACTGATTCATTCCGATGTTTGGCAAGCACCAGTTATGTCCCTAGGAGGTGCAAAATACTATGTGTCTTTTATTGATGATTACTCCAGGAGATGTTGGGTGTATCCAATCAAGAAGAAATCAGATGTGTTTTCAGTTTTCAAAACATTCAAAGCGTGGTTGGAACTTGAATCTGAAAAGAAGATCAAGTGTCTGAGGACAGACAATGGAGGAGAATATACCATAAATGAATTTGATAACTTCTGTCAACAAGAAGGAATCAAGAGACAGTTCACAGTGGCATATACTCCACAATAAAATGGAGTAGCAGAGCGGATGAACAGAACCTTGTTAGAACGGACAAGAGCTATGTTGAGAACTGCAGGGATGGCCAAATCATTTTGGGCAGAAGCAGTCAAGACCGCCTATTATGTGATTAATCGGTCACCATCAACCGCAATTGATCTGAAAATGCTAATGGAGATGTGGACTGGTAAGCCAGTTGATTATTCTCATTTACATACATTTGGAAGTCCTGTGTACGTTATGTACAATGCCCAAGAAAGATCGAAGTTGGATCCAAAATCCAGGAAATGTATTTTCTTAGGGTATGCTGATGGAGTTAAGGGGTACCGCCTGTGGGATCCCACTACCCACAAGGTGATAATCAGCAAAGATGTGATATTCACAGACGATGAAATACAAGAAAAGGAAAATGATAGCACGTCAAAAGAAAAACCAGATACTACTATGGTTGAAGTTGAAGATAGACAAGAGCAAGAAGTTCTAGATTCTTCTGAAGCAGTATCAGAACATGAAGAACAAGAGCAAGTTGAGTTTACAACACCACAATTTCGACGATCAACTCGGGGGAGAAGACAACCAGCTTAGCACTCAGATTACATTATGGAGGGAAACGTTGCATACTGTCTACTCACAGAGGATGGAGAGCCTTCAACTTTCCATGAGGCTACAAAAGGTCAGGAAGCTTATTTGTGGATGACAGCAATGCAAGAAGAAATTGAAGCTCTTCATAAAAACAAAACATGGGATCTTGTTCCACTACCACAAGGAAGAAAAGCCATTGGAAACAAATGGGTCTACAAGATCAAACGAGATGGCAATGACCAAGTGGAGCGATATCGTGCTAGATTGGTGGTGAAAGGATTTGCTCAGAAAACTTCAATGAAATATTTTCTCCAGTTGTTCGACTAACAACGGTCAGAGTAGTATTGGCAATGTGTGCTACATTCGACTTGTATCTAGAGCAGTTAGATGTGAAAACTGCATTTCTTCGTGGAGATCTTGAAGAAGAAATATATATGCTCCAACCAGAAGGTTTTGAAGAAAAAGAAAATGAGACTTGGTTTGCAGGTTGAACAAATCTCTATACGGTCTTAAACAGGCTCCGAGGTGTTGGTATAAGAGATTTGATTCCTTCATCATGAGCCTTGGATACAACAGACTTAATTCAGATCCTTGTGCTTACTACAAGAGATTTGGTGATGGTGATTTCGTTATTCTGTTGTTGTATGTTGACGATATGTTGGTAGCAGGCCCCAACAAAGATCGTATTAAAGAATTAAAGGCACAACTGGCTAGGGAATTTGAAATGAAGGACTTGGGACCAGCAAACAATATTCTAGGGATGCAAATTTACCCGAGACAGAAATAATAGGAAGATTTGGCTCTCTCAGCAAAATTATCTGAAGAAAATTTTGCGGCGCTTCAACATGCAAGACTGTAAGCCAATCTCTACCCCTCTTCCTATTAATTTCAAGTTATCCTCAAGTATGAGTCCTAGCAACGAAGCAGAGAGGATAGAAATGTCTCGAGTACCGTATGCATCAGCAGTGGGTAGCTTAATGTTTGCTATGGTTTGTACTAGACCAGACATTGCACAAGCAGTGGGAGCAGTTAGTCGGTACATGGTGAATCCTGGTAAAGAGCATTGGAGTGCTATGAAGAGGATTATGAGGTACATCAAGGGTACCTCAAATGCTGCATTATGTTATGGGGGATCATACTTTACTGTCAGAGGCTATGTTGATTCAGATTTTGCAGGTGATCTTGATAAAAACAAGTCCACCACAGGTTATGTGTTTACTCTTGATGAAGGAGTTGTAAGCTGGGTTTCAAACTGCAGTCTATCGTGGCTACTTCTACGACAGAAGCAGAATACGTAGCAGCTAGCAAAGAGGCAATATGGTTGCAAATGTTACAGGAAGAGCTCGGACACAAACAAGAGAAAATTGCTCTATTTTGTGATAGTCAGAGCGCTTTGCACTTGGCAAAGAATCCAGCATTTCACTCAAAGTCAAAACATATACGAGTTCAGTACCACTTTGTACGAGAGAAGGTGGAAGAACGAAGTGTGGATTTTCAAAAAATCCATACGGAGGACAACCTAGCAGATGTTCTAACAAAGCCGTTAAATAAAGACAAGTTTTTTTGGTGTCGATCCTCTATTGGCCTAGCAGAAATGTAAGCGACATGGAAATAGCAAAGTGAAAGGATGAAGAGCTACAACAAAAGTGACTTTAAGTGGGAGAATGTTAATAATAAAGCCACTTTTATTGGCTTAGCTTATACTTCCTTAGCTAGGAAGAATTCTTAATGTATAAGCTTACTTCTACACTAAGGAATCAAAGTCAAAGTTGGTGGCTCTCTTGAAGGTAGTAGAAAGCTTGAGGAGGTGCAAAACTTGGCTAGCAAAGAAGTAATCTTGTTTGCTAAGTAATTGGAAGTCAACAAAAGTGGCTAACAATTTGTTACATCATGTTGAAGTTCTTTCCACCGCATCAAGTCACCGCCTCAAGTCATCTATATATATGTTACATTAGTTGTAACATTTGGAGAGTGGAGAGTACAATTAATTGAATCCCATTTTCAGAGCAAAATAGGGATTGATTCCCACTTGAGAGAATAACATCGAGAGAGTGTGAGAAAATACAGAGAGAATAAAAGTGAGATTTCTCCTAATATTTTGTGTCTCTCCTTTGTTATACAAAGTTTTGTAATCCTTTTGCTATAATAAAATTCTTATGCGGTTTGCTCGACTCCAATTGTTTATATCATTTTCACAAGTTTTCTCATTTCTACTTTAATTGTATTGAGGTGTCGGTACCACAACTTCCTAACAACGTGGGAAAAAAAAACTTAAGAGGAACAACTCTGTAAAAATGTTAATGATAAGGAGAACCATATGTGGTGTTTACCCAAACTGCTTTAATGATATACCAAATTCAATTGCTGTACAATTTCTTTGGACTAAAGAATCATATGCCAAATTCTTCTGTAACAGGAAATATAAACAAAGATTGAAAACCTTACATCACATGAATACACCTCAGGACAAAGGATAGAACACAAACTTGGTTTTGATAATCAAATTACTGATCCAGATGCAATGCTTGTTCAACTTGTTCTTGTGTTGTTTGAGACTTTAATGTTGTAATTTTCTTTTGCAGTTCCAAATTTGATATGCGTTCAAGCTCCAATGCACGCTCGAGCTTTTATTTGTCCAGAAACACAAGTTAGTCTCTAATCATACGAGCACACGCAGACACACACAGATATCGATAAGGAAAAAAGGGGTCGGTCTACCTTAGCTGCTCTGGTACTCCACTCCCCTAATATCGCTCTAAGCCTTTCGTTCTCCTCAACGTACTGCAACAAAATTGAAAAACATAACGGAAGATTGATATACTGATTTGTGTATTACTTTAATCAATGCTATGACAAAACAATTTTGGCTCATTATTGTTGGTCAAAACCAAATTGGCTCCTTGCTTCTTTTACTAAATAACCACTTTATAATCAATAAAAAAACCCATTAAAATAGATGCAGAAAGAAATTTTGTGTTTAGTAACTTTGCATGTTCTAATTTCAGATTTATAAACCTTGGTGCAAGAGCCCTCAGCCTTACAATGTCCACACAGATTTTGACATCTACTTGGACACAAAATAAGAATAAAACATAGAAAAGTATTCTGCATATACGCACCTGATTGTTTGTACTGCGAACACGTTGCATTTCCAAATCCCTCTCAGCAATCAGAGATCGAGCAAGCCTTAGTTCAGACTGCAAATGATTCATCTGCAACATGAAAACATTTCAATATGTATCAAGAAATGGGGTAAGAAAAGGACGTTCATCTATTTATAAGTAGCTTTAGATTCTAAGTCGTACAGCACCATATGCACATTCTTAATAAGTCGATCAATATGTTGTTTCGTCAATCAACAATCCTTATTTATTCGTTTTCTCAAGATATGTATACAATAACTGACTCTTGACCTTTCATAAATACAAAATAATTTCTCCATGATACATTACAAAAATAGTGACAGTGTGTTAAAAAAAATGCAAATTAGGGACTGCACTTGGTGGATCAAATAAAATTAGCATTGTGTCAAATCCAATACAAATTATTTATCTCATCTACATTATAATTATCTACTATGCACAGATTTCCCATCAATGATTAAACAAAAATGCAGGCCACAACAGGTATGATCTCATAAGATCATAAGCAAAGAAAAGCTAGAGAAGATATATATGAATTTGAAAACCTCTTGAGTAGATATATCTACTAAGTTAAAAGAAAATAATTCAAAGTACTTCAGAGGGCATATCAATGAACATCCATGCATATAGCACAAACCAGGCTACCTCTGCTGACAGTGTTCGCAATTCTTGATCACGAGCTGCTAACAGATGAGCAAGATCAACCTGCAAGGTCCAATATGTCAAAACGGTGAGGTGAAAGGACATCAAATAAATATTTACACAACCAAAATGGAAAGTAGCATATAGATCTGAGTACTGTGAGAAGTTAAAAAATTGCCACCATAATAGTCACTCCAAGTAGAAAAATGCAACCAATAATTAAATTACTTTAATGAGGTAAAACTGGATAAAGTACCACTAAAATGCTGCTCCATAGCCATCCTTAGACTCACATAGTATTTAATATAATCATTTACAATGACATCAGCATTCTCAAAATTTTGTTCACAAACACTTCAGACAGCATGAGCCAGGTGATACAATTCTCTTTTCTTTTTTCTCACAAAATAGATGACGCATGTCATACACGTGAATCGATTTTTCAACAATGATTATTACCTGAGGAGTGCTCCCATCATCTGATCTTTCATACTTGCTTAAGCATTCCTGCAATCTAAGAATCTGCAAAAAAAAAAAAAAAAAAAGTATGTATATATATAATATGATCAAATGCCACCCAAGCACTATCCTAACTATTGTTGAGTGAATAACTGCAAACCGTCCCCAACTCCTAGCTCTCAATTGAGCTCGAATGAACAGAAGTTCTAGGGATTCGTAAGTAATCTTAACCAAACAAGCAAATTATTACACAATTAGAGTCCAATGAATCACCAAAATTTGTAGGCATCTTATTGCAATATGTTTTATGTCAAAAAACAAGCAGGAACCTTTTGGATTCATTTACAACAAATTCTCAATCACCATTTACCTCCTCGCTTAGAAAGTGAAGGTTTTCTCTCTGATATTGCAACAAGGCCATTTGCTGATCAGATAGCCGTCCACCATCATGGTACCTATCACCAAAAATAAATATAATTACATATGGTAAACTAACTTTAAAGCTTGCAAGTTTGGGGGATTAAGCTCGACTGTATAATGCATAAAAATCTGATTTTAAGGGTTTACACCAATTAAGAAAAGGATGATAAGTGAAAGATCATGAGGTTCACTCAATAGAGTATTATCAAATATGATTGTGGGCCTCTTTTAAGATTAAGCTACCATAGAAGACATAGCAAACTGCGACTTTACCACGGTTCATCGACAGTACACACACACACATGAATAAAGATGGTCAATACACAATATGGTGTATCTGAAATAATGTTTTTTCTTACCATTAAGGTGGCTAAAAGTGTTGGCAGCCCTAATTCAGATCATTAGGTCAACCTGACTGCCTAAAGTTGAATAATCTCCAGCAGGAAATAGTATGCAAAGGCTTCTGAATAGCTGTTGGAGCGTAGACCCTTCCAGCTAGTATTTCCAAAATGTAATCACAGTTCCAACAAACAAAGCGCAAGCAAGAGCAAAGTTGCAAAAAACTTTGACCAGGAAATGTCAGGCTAAAGAAAAAAAATCACCGATCCCAACCTTATAGTCGATTTAAAGATCCTACTCTTCCTCAACAACTATAGTACTCAACTTGTGCATTTTATTTCACTTATTTTGAAGCAAAAATGTCGCTGTAACTGCCCACAAGTTGAGAAACCGCATTTAAAGAGTGTGGATGGTTGGCTGCTTCTCAAATCTAGTCGTAAGAACAATTTGATTGCAGTACTACGGATGGATCAAACTCCATTTATTTGCAATAAAACAATAATTAATAGAATGAGAGAGCACAGTCTCAGATATGCTATAACCTACAAGGTTTATCTCCGAAGCACTTCTTACTACAGTTGCATCTCTGACACCAAAAAGGGCCAACTAACACTTTTGTCAGTGACTAGGAGCTGCAGGATTCGAATCTTCAAGAGTGTTGGATTCACTTTTTCGAGATAACTCTTCTTTTCATACGTTACGAAAAGAGAGGTATGGCACAATAATATGAAGGGACAATTACCAACACCACCTTAATATGTGCACAAGTAACTATAATATTTGCAAAATGAGTTGAACAAAGAAGAAATAACTGAATCAGATAATTGAAACAGAGCCTTTCAGTTTTTCATAGAAGCCAGTTAGCCAATTGCATCTATATCAACATACACTCTTGTATTACATGAAGATATTTAGTATGCCACTTAAACAAAATTAGTAACATAAAAATTTAAATCTAGAATATTAAAACAATTTATCTGACGAGGAGAAGCATTAACAAATCAATACCTCAAGCCTTCCAAAGAGCTTGACTGTTGCAAAGGCGAGTAAAGAGAGCTCAAAACATCAGGCTGGCAATCCAAAGAATTGTACTGGTGCACATAACCTGCAGCCACCACGATGATTTTGAGCAATAAGTTCAATCAAATATCACAGTCGAACACCTTTCAAACTTTGTGTATTCTATAGAAAATTCAAATTTTCACTAATTTCATCCTTATCTTCACTCTAAGATGAATCTTCAGTTTCAAGCACGAGGTGGTTATTTTCTTTCATCTTGATCAGCCTTTGGCCAAAAAAGAAGAGGGCAAATGTATGATTGACTGACAAGGTTGGTCATCATTTATATATTTTCACGATTAAATTCCCATCGTATCACTACATATAGTAGTATATATTTCAAGAGCACAAGAGATGAGCTATACTCAACTTTTAACTGTTTAAAATTAGCAGTTCTGTTCTGAAACATTTTCTGGAATAATTTAGAATTTGATTCCATCATATCATTGACAACCTAACTCACCAATATAGACGCTCATAAAAAAACCAGCACATATTGCTTCAACCAGCATAATGATTCTGCAAATTTGACAGGCAATAATGAGTCATCAGCAAATATAGTCATCTTATATAGCGATCAAAATAACATTAAATATCAGAAAAAGGACTAAATAAATTCCTAAAACACACATTCAAGCTGATGCAGAAAACTTAAATATTTCGTGCTGCATCATTTATTTACATATTGATACAGGTGGAATTGTTATTACTAGTAATTCGAACAATCACAGATGTCTAAATGGAAAGTACCTCTTAAGTAATTTCATGGCAGGAAATAAACACAATTAGATTTCAAGGTAACATGTGACATAGATGTGCATAAGATTTTCGGAATTTATTAGGCATTAATATTGAAGAAAACTTATCCGTCTTTCAATTGTGCGAAAAGATTACTGACACAAAAAAAGTTGATGCCGAGAAGACTATGAATGAGGGGCTCAATCTATGAAACCCTGTCTGACCTAACACAATCAGTTTTCAAGCATGTGAATATTTTGATTCAAAACTTAATCAGCTTTAATAAAACATGAGTTCTAGTCATAAAGTTAGAGTGAGTGGAAGGTACAATTGATGTCATGTCAACAAAAAAGAAAAGAACACGTCACTTTTATCACGATAAATCAGAAATTATTTTATGGACGGGTGGCGAAGGACTATCTAGAGCCAGAACATCAGAATACATAATATCCAACTGGTATAGTAACTGTAGTTGCAGCTCTTGGTTTCTTGCATAATATATACTATTCAAGCAAAGAAATTTAGTTTGTTTGACCTGAGTAACATAGTGATGGAAAGAATATCTATATGGGGTTTCCATGCCATGATAAGCAGCATTGCAGCAGTTCCTGCATTGAAAATGATACAGTTATGTCCTAATTCATTCTCTTTATCCACCCTCTGCACCAACACCACAATCACTCTCATTGTCGAAGAACCATCTCTGCATATGATACTAGGACATGGAGATCACATTGTAAAAAGGGTTATATTATTCAACCCTACGATTTACATCAGTTTCAAAAAAATTCAACAAAAATGTCTTGGACAGTTTGAGGGTGAGAGAACTATAGTCAGAGAGTGACAGCTAACAATGTAGGACACAATATAGGAAATAAGGCCATTGGTGTTTATAACAGAAAGAAGAGGAACAGGTACTTTTGTCTGAGCACAGCGTCAAAGATGTTAACTTTTGAAATCGAAACTGGAAGGATATGAGACTGTCTCAAAGAATCTAGGAGTCCTCCAGTTTCTGCTCTATTTGCAAAAGACTAGAGTGGATTAATAAACACACTATGATATATCATTCATGAGTCAACCAACATTGCCATAAACTTGATCTAATAACTAAAAAATGTGACTTCAATACATCCACACTAGATTTCCTTAAAATGATAATGTAAATAGCCAATAAATGCCAATACAAATTTAGTACTCAACTAAAAATTTAATTATTTTACATCATCTCGCAGTCCTTTTATGAGAGAAACGAAAGTGCCACATAGTCAGAGGATTCAGTGATGCCATGGTAAAAGACAAAGAGGCTTTCTATTAGACGGTGGGGGCAGTGGCGGGCAGAGGGAAAGGACAAAGAAACTTTAAATGTAGTTAATTTCATGGATTTAGTTAAGGAAAAATAGTATTAATGACTTCTATAGAAAAAAAGTAAATTTACAAGATTTCCTTCTTATAATAAAATCTAGTAGGACTTTTCCAATAAAATATTAATAATTGGGCCATTTTTTTTTTCTGTGGGGAGTTGAAGGAGCTTAATTGCTGAAAATTTCATTAATCAATAGATATTTTATTATCAACCACAAAAGAGTGACTGCAAACTAAGCATATTACATGAAGAAACACATACCATATGCAATGGTAGCAAATGGTAGGCGAATTATGTGCTTCAACTTTTGGCTGAACCCGTAGTAACCCTGCAAATCAAAAGTGTATTTCATGCTTCCAGCAGCATACATGTTATAAATGATCAAGTTAAAGCTGTAGCAACATGCAAATAGATACTTTTTAGTCTTCCATTTCCAAAATAAGAGGACTTTGCATGCTCAAGTCAAAATGCATAACAGGCCTTGGTTATATTTATTTTTCATGCCTTACTTCCATGAGTAGTTACGGATTCTGAACTTTATGCAAACATGCAATCTGACTCCCTCCCTCCTTACACCCCCTCTCTCTCTATCTCTCTCTCTCCCTCTCTTGTTCCTGATATCTTAAGGAACTTTAATGCTTTCAATTGACTGACCACATGTAACCAATCTCCATCCCTCTTCATCCTTACTATCATTTTCCTTTATTGTCAGCATTTTTTGAATGACAAAAAATGATAATAGATAGTAAATAAACTACCTGCAGGCGTATTTTCTGGACCTGGTAAACCAGATATTGCTGAAATATACCTGTAAAATATGGAAAAGATTATTCAGCAGGAAGACCGATCATCAAAGTTCAATAAAAAAAGGCTTTAGTAGCTTAATCTCTATGTAAATTATTGGAACCGTGTCTGCAACATATCTAAGAACCCAAAATCTCAATTCTGATTTTAGTAAGCAAATAAAGTGTCCATCACTGTTCGATAATCTACAGTTGCTGTTTCAGCATATAGCAAAAAAAAAGGGAAATAGATAAGTAAAGACATAAACAAAGCAATACTAGTGGGCAATTCAAGCTTCCCAAAAAAAAAAAAAAAAGGACACCTATGTGCAATTTATGCTACAAGACTAGCACGAAAAGGTTTCAGCAGGTAGAGGTGCAATGAAATTAATTTTGAAGTCAGATAACTGGGAAATAACAAAGGGAAATAGAAGTCATAAAGATACGAGAAATTGGTAAAGACCTGTGACAACCAAAAGAATGACATCACAGCTACAGAGTAGCAGAGCAACTAATCCTTGCACGGATTGAAGTATCCATTCAGCTCCTACAGCTAATATCGCATAACCTGCCTAGAATCAAAAGAAAATCCCCTTTACCAAATAAAATTGTTTTCAGGTTTATGCACAAAAGATGCAATCAACAGCAAAACTTGCCAATAAGAGACAATAGAAGATACTCCCAATTATCCTTGTTGGCTTCCGGTGACCAAACAAAGGAGCCTCTTGCAATATGTCAAGGAACCTATGAAGAAAGAAGGAAAAGTATCATAAGAAACAAAACTAGACACTACTACTATGGCCACAATATAAAATACCCCTTAAATCATACATATCTCAAGGGGAAATTTTCTAGACTTATATCAAATTCAATTTTGACCGTAAAGAAAGTTCTAAAAGGGAGAACAAACTGGCAAACTGAAAAGGTGTGTCGTTCCAATGCATAATGTTAATTATAGTCATAACTTGAGATACCATGCTTCCCCTCAAAAAAAAAAAAAAGAGATACCATACTTGTGTCCATAACAATGTAAAAGAGAAGAGCTCTTAGACTTCCTGATGTAAAAACCGTTTCAGCAACAACAATTTTGCTTAAACTAATTCTAAGCAACCTAGAGTGTGGAACTATGGCATATATCCAAATGTATCTCTTCGAATTCAACCAGACAACTTGATTTGCTCTCTGGACTCAAATGTGAACCATATGACTACATTCCTACACCCACTCTTACTAATTTAGCATTTTCTGTCCAAAATTGAGGAATTTCTATAAAATAAAAAATTATACAAACACGCAAAAATAAAAATAAAAATAAAAATCAATAAATAAACTAGAGTTGGACAATACTAATAAGAATTCAGCAATTAGTCATATTCAGTTTAAACAACAACATAATTAAAATTGCGTGGAACAATTAACAAATTCCACCGTGATTTCACAACATAATTATACGCGGTTATTGGTAAATCTTACAGGTTGTTTTCATCAGGAGATGCAGAGAATAAAGAAGACTGCCTGTCCGCTGACATTTTCCCTTTCAATTGATTGCCTAAATCATACTAAGTACGTTTCTAAATGGCGCTTCGAGTTGAATTTTAAGCTGCGTGTGTTTTCGCAGCTGTTTTTTTAATTATACAATTTTCTTTTAACTCACCGGATGAAGTTCGTAGACCTGTCGAGGGTCGGGTTTGGACCTGGAACAGACCCTATATTATTGATCGGGTCGCAAGTAGTATTTAAGGCTACTTATAGAAGTAGTTTGGCTGAGTTTGGTCTCACTCAAATTGAGCCAAACTCGATTAGAGAAAAAGTTGAGAGGTCTCAGTCCAAGTCCAATTTCAACACAAACTGAAAAAAAAATCTTACTTTTAAAAATCGACATATTACAAAAAATCATCTTTAAAATATATCACGTGAAGTTATAGGGACCAACTTGAATATTTTAAAAATAATTTCTTGAAATAAATCCAAAACGACCTATTTTTTACAAGTTGGGTGTTTTTTACTGTGTTTTTTAAAACACAAGAAAATTTGGCGTAGTAAAAATTTCACAGGGTAATTTCTTACAGGTTTAGCATAACACGGGGGAGTATCTTGCATTTACCCCCAATCCAAATCACATCTCAAATTTTCAAACCCCAATAATTATTATTTAATAATAATCTACTATCTCAATATTCTATTGAAACTATTATCCATATCGAGTTTCAAAGTTTCGCCGAAAACTTCCAAATCACTTTTTGAAACTAGCCAAGACGAAATTTAGCCAAACTACTTCCATATTAAGCCTAAATATATATCCATTAAAAAGTGGGTCATTTCAATGTTTAAACGACCTAATTGATTAAATTCAATTGATATTTCGATCCATGAGAAATCTAGGGTCTATTTGGATGGGTTTTGGCTCAGTTTCACGGGTCTCGGTTTAAAAAAATGGTTTGGGTGGTTTCGATGAAACCTTTGAGACCTCATTTAGATGAGTTTTGGTTGTTGGGCTTTGTGGTTTGAATAAGTTGAAACCCCATTTTTATTGAGTTTGGATGTTGGAGTTTAGGGGAAAAAGTGGGTGGTAGGTGTCAAATCAATGTATTTTTTAGTGAGATTTGAGGGAAAACATAGGTGGTAGGTGTCAAATCAATGTTTTATAGGTTTGAAGAGTTTAAGTGTGAGTTTCTTGAATAGGTTTTTGATAGTTTTCTGAGATTGGCGAAAACTCATTTAAAAGGGTTTTGGCTCAATCTCGTGAAACCCGCGAGGCCGGGCCAAAACCCATCCACATACACCCCTAGACACAATGGCAAAATCCGATCCACATGTGGCCATATAGAGCATATGGTTTGGCCTATCTGACTAGGCCAAACCCAATCTAGATAAGGGTGGCTCAGACTCAGATTCTATGTTGCACGAATAAAAATATGGGGATATGGATGCAGTACGATACGGGTAGAGTGACACGAATTTTTGGAATTTATTGGATACGATACGACATGGATACGGATGTAAAAATATAATTTAAATTTATTTAAGCAACTAATTCATTCAATTTAAGTCCTAAAAGCAAAAATTCGTCCATTATGATATAAACAAAAGTTATATAACTCCAAATGCAAACATAATTCATTATTAACATGACGCATCAACGGAAGGAATTCATTATTGAGATTTCATGACCTAGGAGATGGATTTGAATAAAGATACAGAGTAGTGATACTAGTCGTTTATGTCTAACCCTAGAGACTTTATCATTTTTAATAATTTAAATATGACCTGAAATATTACATAAAAAATCTATCGGTGTATCCTGATGTCCAATTAGTATATCCGATACATATCTATTTTAATTTTTATTACTGATATGCCACGTGCCGTTTCAAATACGTATCCCACGCATATCGATATCCCCCGTGTATTCGGTACAATACTTTGTCTTTTTTCAAAATATCTTAATGTCATAGCTTAGATTTTGGGCCATGGTCGAAACCTGTCCAAACCGAGGTTTACGGGCAAGTGTAAAACACTACAAATCATCATTGTCTTCCCCTTCTCTATTTCCTTTGTTAATTTTTGTTTTTTGTTTTCTCTATTTTCTCCCTATGTCACAATTCCACAATAGAAATAGAAGTATTATAGTAGTATTTAAATTGTATCAATTACATTATTAATTTTTATATAGCATTCCCAAAAGGAGTATTATACATAAATTGTTTCAATTACGTTTTTAATTTTTATCATAGTATTCAATTTTTGAATTATCAATTTTCACATTTATCAATTGTTATGAAGATATCTAACTACAATTTTAAATGTTATATTCGTTTATGTTAGTTGGCAAAAATTAAGTTTATTTTAATATTCAATATATTTTTCTCAAAAAAAAAAAATTGTATACATATTAGAACATAATTATTATCATAATAAATATATTATAGCCATTTCTTAATCATCACTACGATATAATAATTCATCATCTCAATCATTACATAATATAATATATTATTTCTCAATCAAAGTTATTGATTTGACATTTATCACTTACTTTTCTTTCCGAAACCTCAACAACCAAACCTCAATTCAAATCAAATCTCAAATTTTCAAAACTCACTAACTATTATTTAATAATATTTTACAATCTCAATATTCCATTAAAACCATTATCCAAATCGAGTTTCAAAGATTTTGTCGAAACCTTCGAAATCACTTGAAACCAAATCGAGACCAACCTCAGCCAAACTACTTCCATATTAACCCATAAGGGTATATATGGATATGATTTGGCCCGGTTTGGTCTCAACCAAACTGGGCCAAACCTTGTTTGGCAATGGGCCTGGGAGGGTTTCAGCCCAGACCCTGGTTTCGGCTCAAGGCCGAAACCTGTCCAGGTCGAGTAGTATACAGGCGTTGACAATTGTCAGCGCTTATCTATATATTTTTTTTTCTTTTTTGCCTTTTGCTTTTGCTTTTGCTTTTTGTTTGTTTGTTTTTTCCCTTATGGTTTCTATAATTTATTTTCTCCATGTATATGTCACATTTATATAATTTATATTTCAATGTTATTAATTAAATTATTATGATATTTGATTTTTGCATTATCAATTTTTATATTTATCAATTGTTATCTAACTATAATTTTAAATGTTATATTAAGTTATATTAGTTAGCGAAAATGAAGTTCATTTTAATATTGTATATAATTCAACATAAAAAATATTAATTATCTCATTAAATATACATTCTATTTGTAATAACATTAATCATTATAATAATCACAATAAAATAGTTAAAATCACTTCTCAATAATCCCAAAAAATAATCAAATATACATTCTATTTATAATAACCTTAATTGTTGGTTAATATTGGAGAAGGTTTTGAAGATGACAAAAAGGGTAATCTGGAAGTCATCAACTAAGAACTAAACAGCTTAGTGAAACCTATCTCATGGTCTGAAAGCTATGTGACCGAATCAGGATATCAGATGGGTATTATCAGCTGAGTCAAGATAGATGTGTTCATTCTTGAATCAGCCGAGAAGCCATCAGCCGAGTGATCAGCAAAGTGATCATCAGCAGAGTACTTCCTCCAGCAGAGTGAAGACGGTCAGGAAGCTTATCAACGGGAACCAGCTGTGAGCTGAGAGCATTAAATGCGACTGACATAAAGCAAACATCCGTACAGCAGAGTGTACAGTGCAACAGTTGCAGGGAGCCGTTCCGCGTGTCAGGACCAGTACTCGAGGACTGTAGCTTTCTGTCAACCTTCAACGGGCAGAAAATTCAAATCCGAGGAGTATAAATAGAAGACAAACTGAAGATCTTAAGAGAGCTTGCACAACTCAAGATCATATCATAAGAGCAAGATCCATCAGTTGAGTCATCTGATCACAAGCCGAAGTCATTTGTTGACAAAGCTTTTCGTTGAAGAACAGAGAACTTAGTTGTCTGTCTGAGTGACTTTCAGCTGTAAAAGAGAGGAGTGTATATCCATCTTTGTGAGTGATATAGCTTCCTAGTATAGGATTTCTGAGTGATCTTCTGTACTGAAAAATAGAGTGAGGAGTGTAGATCCGTCTAAGTGAGTGATCTAGCTTCAGAGTGTAGGATTTCTGTGTGATTTCTTACAGCGCACTTGTGGCTTTTCATTTGTTGATCAGCGCAAGCATTGTATACTTGATTACTTTGTGTTTTCTAGTATAACCTAAGATCTGTGTGACTTGGAAGAGTGGACTAAAGGATTTTTATCCATATAACCACTATAAAAATCCTGTGTGTTTGATCTATTTACTGCTATACTTTGCATATCTCTGAAAGAACTCAAACATACGATTTAACCAAAAGATTTTAAAAGGAGTTGTAAAAACTGGGGACAAAATCTTTTGAGTGAGAAAACTTAAAGAGGAACAGCTTGGTGAAAAACACTTTGAATATCCGCTGCCAACTAGTTTCTAAAAACTCTGATTTAACATCTGAAATCAGCTGAGTGAAAATCAGATGAGTGGTCAACTCTGCTGATAAAGCTTTGTGCGCATCAGCTTAGTAGTCTTACAAATCTCGATCAGCTTAGTCTGCTGATTTGAAAAGTTAGAGAAAAAGTTTTAAAGTTTTCAGAGGTCTATTCACCCCCCTCCCCCCCCCCCCCCCCCCCCCCTCTAGACCTCATTGACCACTTTTGGGACCAACAAGTGGTATCAGAGCAGGTTGCTCTGGTAATTTACCTGATACCATCAAGTAGCATCTGGGTAGGTGGTTTATCTTGAATCAGCTGCCTGATCAACGAGCTTGATCCAAAGTGTGTTTTTCAATTTTTTCAAAAAGAGAGCATATTTTGAAAATCAAAACTTTTTGAAAAATGGATGCCATAAACCATGTTCCTCACATTGGTCTTATGAGCTTTGAAAACTGGAAAATCAGAATGGAAATCTTTCTTGCTGCTTATAATGATGACATGTTTACATGTATTACAAAAGGACCATTCAGATTCCAGAAGATTGTGACGGTTGCTGGACAACCAGATCAGATAGTTGACAAAGAGCTGGATGAGCTGACACCTAAAGAAAACAAGTTGGTAAATCTTGATAAAAAGGCGAAGTTCATCATGTTCAGAGCTGTAGACGAAGACAATTTTCAAAAGATCAAGCATCTCAAAACTGCCAAAGAGATGTGGGATAAAGTCTGTGAGCTAAGCGAAGGAAACAACGCTATCAAAGAACACAAGCTCAATGTGGCTCTTGAGGAGTTTGAAAATTTCAAAATGAAGTCTGGTGAAACGATTGATCAGATGGATACCAGATTTACCAAAGCCCTGAATAAAGTTCTAAGATTTGGTAAAGAATTTTCGAACAAGGAGATCACAGCAAAGGTTCTCAAGGCCTTGCCACCCAAATTCAACATGAAGGTGACAACCATGGAAGAATCAAGGGATTTAGAGAAGATCTCTCTTTTTGAACTGTTCTCATCTCTCAAAGCGTATGAGTATCATATGCCAAGATTGAGATTAGAAGTGTGAACCAGTTCAGACCCTACTGCTGCTCTAATGGCGTCAGACAAGTCAAGAAAATCAGCAGACAAGTCAAAACAGAAGACTGTGCTGAGTTCAGAAAAGGGATACACTGCTGACGACGTTACCCTGCTGCTAAATGATTTCAAGAAGTTCTACAAGAAGAAAATGAAATTAAAATATAAAAATGCTACTTCATCTTCTTCTGATCATTTTCAGGAAAACAGGGACTCCTACAAAGCAAAACTTAGAGACTACTATGAAGAGGAGTATGGGCTCTTGATCAAAGACCATCCAACCTCATCATCTGAGAAGTTTGTTGAAAAGGAAAAGCGTGCTAAAAAGGAGCGTAAGCTTAGTAAGAGCAAATCAAAGTTAGCTGATGCAGCAAAGCTAATAAACTCCCGCACATCTTATTCAGACCGCAAGTCGTCTGATAAAGAATTTGAAGAAGTACCTGAAACCTTATGCTTAACTGCCATAGGATCTGATGATTTTGAAAATTGAGGTAACTTCTACCTATAAATGAAATGCACTATTTGAATCGATTGAATAAATGCTGAATTTCAAATTCAAATATTGTTTGTACACTTGCCAAGCTTAATGAAGAGATGACTCTGCTGAAAAGAGCAAATCAGATCACTGAAACTTCAGGTTGAAAAACCTCAAGAATCAGCTGACTACCAAAAAGCTTGAGCATGAGAATGAAACTCTAAAATCTTAGTATGCAATTTTTTTGAAAATATAAATAAACCTGAAAGAAGTAATTGCATCATTCTCTAAAAAGAAAATCAGAGGCTTAAGAGAACAAGTCTACTGATGCTCAATAGGTTAGAAAACCTAGTAAGCTACCTAAGACAAATCAGACTACTAAAACTCATCAGTGAGTAAGCTGAAATAGGCTGCTGATAGGAGTAAAATTAAAGTGGTATCAAGTCTGTTGAATCTAAGGAGAGTTATTAAATAACTCAGGTAAAAAAATTGAGGTTAAAATGAATTATTTGGCAAGAATTTGAATCACATTATGATAATTGTTATTTCAACATGCTTTATGCCTATTCATATTATCATGCTGATCATGTTCACAGTGCTTATTGCCATCCTCATTTCAATATGCATGCTTATCACATATTTCATGCATCTTACCTTGCTTATGAGATATGTTTTAATCATGACCAACAAATGTTGAAAAACAACAAGTGGTATTATCATGATAAAACTTAAGTCACTAGATCATCACATGTTAAAGGTTACACTAACCATGCTGGACCCAATAAACAAGGGGTACCAAAAACAGTCATCTGTTTTGCAGGTGAAACACATGTGAGATGACAAAGATGAGTTGACTGCCTTTCAAATATCACCAAGTTCAACAAGTGGTATCACCAACTATTCAAGTGGTATCAGTCAACCATGTGACAACAGAAATTGATTTGTTGATTTTGGATTCATAAGTTGAGGGGGAACTTATCCGAAGACCAACCCAGAACAGCTTACTGGAATTCAACGGCTGAGTGTCTTTGAAGAGAAACTCTCATCAGACTACTTGACCACGAATTCTTGAACTTAGGGGGAACGTGTACGACTAGCGGTACTCCTAAATAAAAGATGAAGTTGTCAATAAGTCAAAATGAAGCTATCAGAAGACTGCTTCTTATCAGCTGACTGGAACTCAACAGCCAAGTGATTTTCAAGAATGTACTACACCAAGTGGTATCAGCAAGTGCTATCACATCAACAAGTGATATCAGCTGACTAATCTGATTTGTATCCATACAAGTAGTATCAGACTACAAGTAGCTTCAGACTACAAGTGGAATCAGACCACAAGGGGTATCAAGTGGTAAAAATTCTTGAAGTTAAGAGGAAATTTTCTAGCTGGAGTGATAAACGGCAACGAAGACTACCTCGATCAGCCAAGTGCTTACCTACCTATCTTCAGCATACTAGTTTGCAATCTTATGGAAAAGAAGTTATCACAAATCCTAAAAAGGGGGAAAGATAAAATGGAGAAGAAAAGATGCAACTAAAGTTTTGGTGTTGATGACAAAAAGGGGGAAGATGGATGCAACTAAGAACCCTTTAAGCAGAAGATCAGAAAGGGAAAAAGAACCATCACATGCAAGTGGTACTTTTTAAAAAGTTGTATCGGACCAAAAGAATTTCCATCTCAAGGCATGAAGACTAAATCTGAAGACTTAAGATTGGTTCTTAGTTGAAGGTTTTGTCATCATCAAAAAGGGGGAAATTGTTGGTTAATATTGGAGAAGGTTTTGAAGATGACAAAAAGGGTAATCTGGAAGTCATCAACTAAGAACTAAACAGCTTAGTGAAACCTATCTCATGGTCTGAAAGCTATGTGACCGAATCAGCAAAGTGGGATATCAGATGGGTATTATCAGCCGAGTCAAGATAGATGTGTTCATTCTTGAATCAGCCGAGTGATCAGCAAAGTGATCATCAGCAGAGTACTTCCACCAGCAGAGTGAAGACGGTCAGGAAGCTTATCAACGGGAACCAGCTGTGAGCTGAGAGCATTAAATGCGACTGACATAAAGCAAACATCCGTACAGCAGAGTGTACAGTGCAACAGTTGCAGGGAGCCGTTCCGCGTGTCAGGACCAGTACTCGAGGACTGTAGCTTTCTGTCAACCTTCAACGGGCAGAAAATTCAAATCTGAGGAGTATAAATAGAAGACAAACTGAAGATCTTACGAGAGTTTGCACAACTCAAGATCATATCATAAGAGCAAGATCCATCAGTTGAGTCATCTGATCACAAGCCGAAGTCATTTGTTGACAAAGCTTTCGTTGAAGAACAGAGAACTTAGTTGTCTGTCTGAGTGACTTTCAGCTGTAAAAGAGAGGAGTGTATATCCATCTTTGTGAGTGATATAGCTTCCTAGTATAGGATTTCTGAGTGATCTTCTGTACTGAAAAATAGAGTGAGGAGTGTAGATCCGTCTAAGTGAGTGATCTAACTTCAGAGTGTAGGATTTCTGTGTGATTTCTTACAGCGCACTTGTGGCTTTTCATTTGTTGATCAGCGCAAGCATTGTATACTTGATTACTTTGTGTTTTATAGTATAACCCAAGATCTGTGTGACTTGGAAGAGTGGACTAAAGGATTTTTATCCATATAACCACTATAAAAATCCTGTGTGTTTGATCTATTTACTGCTATACTTTGCATATCTCTGAAAGAACTCAAACATACGATTTAACCAAAAGATTTTAAAAGGAGTTGTAAAAACTGGGGACAAAATCTTTTGAGTGAGAAAACTTAAAGAGGAACAGCTTGGTGAAAAACACTTTGAATATCCGCTGCCAACTAGTTTCTAAAAACTCTGATTTAACATCTGAAATCAGCTGAGTGAAAATCAGATGAGTGGTCAACTCTGCTGATAAAGCTTTGTGCGCATCAGCTTAGTAGTCTTACAAATCTCGATCAGCTTAGTCTGCTGATTTGAAAAGTTAGAGAAAAAGTTTTAAAGTTTTCAGAGGTCTATTCACCCCCCCCCCCTCTAGACCTCATTGACCACTTTTGGGACCAACATTAATCATTATAATAATTACAATCACTTTTCAATAATCACAAAATATAATATTAATACTTTATCATTTTAATCATTACACAATATAATATATCATTTCAAACACTGTAAAGTTATTGATTTGACACACATCATTTAGTTTTCTCCCCAAACCCCAACAATCAAACCTCAATTCAAATTAAATCTCAAATTTTCAAAATTCACTAACTATTATTTAATACTCCCTTCGTTTCATATTAATTGGCATATTTCTTGTTTTCACACATATTAAGAAATCTCATCATTACATACTTTTTTATGGTAAAATGTCTCAAATATCCTTTATAATGATGACTACTTTTTAATTTTTATTAGTGAGTGGTGACCATTGAGTTTCCCAACTTAAATGACTAAAAAGGGCAAAATTAAAAAAAATTGCTTTGAAAACTCAAACATGCCAACTAATTTTAAACAAAAAACTTTGGCAAATGTGCCAATTAATATGAAACGGGGGGAATAATATTTTACAATCTCAATATTCCATTGAAATCATTATCCAAATCGAGTTTCAAATATTTTGCCGAAACCTCTGAAACTAGTTGTTGAGATCAAACCTTGTCAAACTACTTCTGTGTAAACACTAAGAGTTCATATATGTTCGAATGTATTTCACGATTTTAGAACTTTTGAGCAGAATAAACATTAAAATATGGTTTGCATGAGCCAAAGAAACTCAGGCCTTGGAGGAAATCTGTTGAATCAATTGACTTTTCGTGAGCTCAAATACATATATATATTTTACTCTATATAAGATCTTACGGCTTCTGTGAACAATGGCCCTTCTTTTATATACCTTTTTTTTTTTTTGCCTTTTTAACACTAAAACGACGCAGTTTTGGGTATTTTCCTGCAACATATGCTTGAGATGAATTTTTTTTCCAATTAATTTCACATGTATTGACCATGTTCCTCTCAGCCTGTGGGTCCCACTCTTATTTTCTATTTTCATTTTGCGACTTATCCCTGGTAAACCAGATATTTTCTGGACCTGGTAAACCAGATATTTTCTGAAATATACCTGTAAAATATGGAAAAGATTATTCAGCAGGAAGACCGATCATCAAAGTTCAATTACAGTCATAATTACATATCGTAGCAATAATAGCTCAACAGATTTAACCCTGCAATCTATGATGCACATATGTTTTTACTGAGGCTGTATCTATAGTGGATCCCTAGGTCCCTCTAAATAAACAAAATTAGGACCAAACCAGAGTGAGTAAGCACAAATAGATCTATGAATGAAACATTCAAGTTCCTGTTCTCGTTGGAATGAATGAGAGAATGATACCCTTTGACACGTCTTAAAAATGACAAAACATCGACATAATCGAGAACTATAGATATTGGACACATATCCATCACTGAGTGATGCGCTTTAGGGCCTGTTTGTTTGGCATTTGGGAGAGTGGTTTGGGAAAGTGGTAGAGGTTTGGGAAATAATCTCGATTTGCGTAATGTTGTTTGTTTGGGTTTTGGGAGAGTGGTTTGGGAAAAAAAGTAGGTATAGATTTTTTTGGTAGGTTTGAGTTAGTTAATTAGGTGTAAGATAGTGTAAGACTTTATGTCACATCAGTTAGTTATATATAATTTAATTTATTGGTGTATATATTATATGTAATATATGTGGGAAATAATATTTTATAATAAATTATTTGTGCTTTCTAAAATAATGAAAAATAAAGTAGATTAATTTCATTTTTTCGAATTTTTTTTATAAAATATTATAATAAAATCCTTTTAATTATTTTATCTCACCGACAAATCCATTCAAATAACATATTAAATATGCCAGCAATTACACAATATCCTTAAAATATTAACCTAATAGTTATTACACAATATCCAGATTAATCTACGAACGGAAATAACATATTAAGTTGTCTTCATATTGTCTAGCATAATAAAAATTAACGGCAATTTTATAATAAATGTAACTAATTCCACGAAGGTGGGAATGGACCAGTAGTGTTATCCGACCAATCATGACTATTATTCCTTCCACGGCGGGCCAACCGCCTCCGAGTCAAGAACTCTGCACGGAACCAATATGTGATGAAATACCGTAATTGATCCTCAAAAGGAACACTTGCGGATATATATGTGCCATCAATTGCACCGACACAGTCCTAGAAAATTTTAAAAGTACAAAATATTTTAAGTTTAAATGAAAATAACTTGTTGAAAATTAATAAATATTGCAAAATAGATTAAGTTAAGTTATTTGCCTGAAAGTATGGATAGAACTGGTCATTCTCCATAATTTGTGTTGGAATCAATTTATACATTTATTAGTTAGTTTCAAATAATAATTTATAAAAGTTTGTTTAAATTATGAAAAAATAAGTTATACATTTTTTATATATTTACACCGGTCGAGATTTTTTGTCTATTGAAGTAACTCTGTACCCGAAAGATTTTTTTATTTGATTATATCAATCAAGAATGATATTTAATACTAATTACAGTAATATCGAATATGGACCTAATTCCGATTAAAATCCGCCCATTCACAATCCTAATCAAACCTATTTATTAACATTTTACATTAATATGATTTTAGATGAATTTGAACATTCATTCCATTGCATAAGAACCAAAAAATTAAAGACAAGCACCTTGTAATTTTTTATGCTTTTGTTTGTCTATTGAATTAACTACGTAGTTATAATTGAAAAGATTGCGAATTTATGTAAAATGCAATAAAGTAACATCAATGAAACAGTGAGCATAAAACATAATAAATTAATAATTTGAGTTTGGCATCAAAATTCTTACATATTATACAACAACCTATACTCCACTGATGATCAAAGTTGTAACAGAAAAACCAATATAAAATACTACACTTTAACAAAGTAATGGGTTTGTATACAATCACAATACATGTTTAAGAACATAGACCTTGTAATTATTTTTATAAAATAATGTATGATATGTTTCATAAACCATTGGAAAATAAATTTCACCAAGTTCAATGCATATCAAATTAATATGAGGTTGCTCACACAAAGTCTAATTTAACAATGTGATCGTGTGCAAATGAGAAACTATAGCATATCTATTCAACTATATCACATATCAGAAGGCCTCAAAACCAAAATGATTTAAAACCCTTCCTTAGTTTCAATTTCTTAGATAGTGATTCTAGATGTCTTCAAAGCTATCTGTTTACTATCAGCTTCATGTTATAAAACATTATCTAGGTGAAGTAAATTTACAAATCTTAAATTTCTCTTAAAAACAAAATCAAAGACAAAAAAAGGGATTTAAATCAAAGAATCAATCATATCTCAATGAAACCAATAAAAACAGAGTGATGGGGTGGGGGCAGTCAATTTTTGGCTTTCATACTACATTTTCTGTCATTGTTGTAAAATTGAGGCATTACATGCATATCCCTTCAATTTTCTCATCTTTTAACAAAAGAAACAGCAAAGCCAAATCATTTTTAGCAAACGAAAAAAGCAGAATTAACACAAATATTCTCAGGTAGCTAGCAAAAGTTAACATTCATAAACAATATTTGCAAGCAAAAATCGGCAACAACTCGAAAAATTACCAAATTTCAGCCCAACAATTGAAAAAATGAAACGGCAAAAACAATTTCAGCCCACAATTTTTCACAAATATTCTCAGGTAGCTAGCAAAAGTTAACATTCATAAACAATATTTCCAAGAAAAAATCGGCAACATCTCCAAAAATTACCAAATTTCAGCCCAACAATTGAAAAAATGAAACGGCAAAAAGAATTTCAGCCCACAATTTTACAGAGCACCAAATCAATTTTCAAAAAATAGAACACCAAAAACTGAAGAGTACCTTCAGTTTTCCTGTTGGTGGTGATGACGGCCACTCGCTTGAGTCACACACAAATCCGTTTTCTCCCGTCGTCGTGCTCGTGTGCAATTAAAAAGCCCTAATTTATTTGCTACTCAATACTATCCAAACTAGTGTTTCAAAAAATTTCAAGCACAAATCCAACACACATATAAAAAATTCAGAGGAACCATTGTTTAGTTCGTGATTTTACAGAGAGATTGTGAGAAGAGAGAAGAGAGAAGCGCCGCGGAAATGAGAGAGAGGAGAGAGAGAGAGAGAGAGAGAGAGAGAGAGAGAGAGAGAGAGAGTAGTGTTAGGTGTAGGGTTTTTTCGGTCAAAATGGGCTGCAGCCCAATTTTCAGAAATTGATTTCGGAAATAATGGACTGGGGGAGAAATTTTCGGAAATGATGTGGGCTGTTTGTCTCGCATCTCGGAAGTGAGAAATAATTTTCCCAGATGCTAGACAAACAGGCCCTTACTGTTTATTTACTTCTTCAGAGGAAGATTGAACTATGTATGTTTCTTATTATCCCAAAAATTGTAACATGCTTTGCATAATTTCAATAAAAAAAGGCTTTAGTAGCTTAATCTCTATGTAAATTATTGGAACCGTGTCTGCAACATATCTAAGAACCTAAAATCTCAATTCTGATTTTAGTAAGCAAATAAAGTGTCCATCACTGTCCGATAATCTACAGTTGCTGTTTGAGCATATAGCAAAAAAAGGATAATAGATAAGTAAAGACATAAACAAAGCAATACTAGTGGGCAATTCAAGCTTAGAAGAAAATGTTCTCCTACCCCCACCCCCTCCACCCCCCACCCCATCCCCACCCCCCAAAAAAATAAAAAAGGACACCTATGTGCAATTTATGCTACAAGTAGCAATTTAAGGTATATATTGAGAAAGATCTAGCACAAAAATGTTTCAGCAGGTAGAGGTGCAATGAAATTAATTTTGAAGTTCGATAACTGGGAAATAACAAAGGGAATTAATTTTGCTCTGCTACTCTGTAGCTGTGACAACCAAAAGAATGACATCACAGCTACAGAGTAGCAGAGCAACTAATTCTTGCACGGATTGAAGTATCCATTCAGCTCCTACACCTAATATCGAGCAAAAGATAAAAACACCCCCTATACTTTGTCTAACTCCCAAAAAATCCCCTGTGTTATTTTAACTCCCAAAAAACCCCTTGTTATCTCAAATAAGTGCCAAATACACCCTCAAAAAAGAGAGTGTGTTTCAAATGCCAAAATTGCAAGTATTTGTTCATATTTTGCTTTTGATATGACAATTTTACCCCTGACATCGAAAGACAAAAACACCCCCTATGCTTTGTCTAACTCCCAAAAAACCCCCCATGTGTCATTTTATATCCCCAAAACCCCCCTGTGTTTGATTTTAAATACCACACGCGACCCAAGTAGTATATACTTAATTTTTCAAAAAGAATAAATAAATTTAAAAAAAACAAACACATAGGGGTAATCTTGTCATTCCACCAAAAGTCAAAAATAAAATTATAAGTATACACTACTTGGGTCGAGTGTGGTATTTAAAACCAAACACAGGGGGGGAGGGGGGGGGGGGGGGGGGTTGGGAGTTAAAATAACACATGGGATTTTTGGGAGTTAGACAAAGCACAGGGGGTATTTTTGTCTTTTGCTCGCTAATATCACATAACCTGCCTAGAATCAAAAGTAAATCCCCTTTACCAAATAAAATTGTTTTCAGGTTTATGCACAAAAGATGCAATCAACAGCAAAACTTGCCAATAAGAGACAATAGAAGATACTCCCAATTATCCTTGTTGGCTTCCGGTGACCAAACAAAGGAGCCTCTTGCAATATGTCAAGGAACCTATGAAGAAAGAAGGAAAAGTATCATAAGAAACAAAACTAGACACTACTACTATGGCCATAATATAAAATACCCCTTAAATCACACATATCTCAAGGGGAAAATTTCTAGACTTATATCAAATTCAATTTTGACCGTAAAGATGTAGGTGTTTTACCCAATCGGATCCGAACTATTCGACCCGACGAGTAAACAAGATCGAACTAATTCGACCCAATTGCGGAATTTAGTGGGTTTTATGTTCATAGTATATTTCAAAAATAACTAACATAAAAACGAGGATCCCATAAACGATAATTATTTTAATTATGCATAAGAAAGAAATAGAAAACTTACAGAAAGCTTTCCATCCTTCGTTCTTTTGGTTGAACTTTTTGTTTCATGTTTTTCTTGAGTTTGATGAACAAACGGCTTTGATCTTTTTCACCATGGATATCAACCACGTTCTCCTTCTACTAGGTGTGTGGGCACCAACTTAAGAGAATCAAACTTTTCATTAACGTTTAGAGATCAAAATTTCAAGATGAAATTCCTTTTGATTTCTTGAACAAAGGGTGGCTTTTGTATGTTTAGGGTTGAAGAACTTTTTCTTCTTTTGGGTGTAATCTTAATGATTTCATAAATCAATTAATCATCTCTTTTTAAGATCTATATCTCATATGTATATTTATAGATATGAGAGGAGTTAAACTCCTACCATAACTCACTCAAAGTTTCCTACTAGGAAAATAATTCTTCTCTCTCTTACCTTAAGAGAGTTATTAATTAAATACAACTCTAGTAAGTAATTAAAACATACATAAATATATTTATTTATATAATTTCGAAAATTACATATAAAAATATATAATTTTTCCTTATATTTATTACATAAATATATCATATATATTTACATAGTAAATAATAAATTTCTACCATTAGAAATTCCATAAATGCCAATATTTCCTTTTTCTTGAATCTAGTATTTAATTTTCATTAGATTCAATTCTATAATTAAATCTAATATAACTAATCATGATATTTTCTAATTAACTAATTCTAAATTAGTTAATTAAATATCATCTAATTAGTTCGGAGTTTCTATTTTGGGAAACTATTTCCAAAATACAACGTGAATGAATTCGTTCTAATTTCTTAAGTTCAAAAGTAGATTAACATGAGCCGTGGTTGAGGACCTATGGACATGTAACTTCAAGCTCCAATAAATCGAATAATTTATCAAACTCTTTAATATAATTAATTCGATCTATTAATTCCAAGTGACTCCACTAATGACTTGGAATTGCACTCTTGTCATTACAATATATTTTACTCAAAAGATCAAGATAGTCCATTGATATAATCACTACATGCAATTTGATCCTCCAATAATTGATTCGTAATTAGAGCTAGGCGTAATTACCGTTTTGCCCCTCTAATTACTTCTTTATCCTTAAGTTCCATTAGTTCACTAGTAAACAGTTTGATTTATGAACTTATTCATAAATCAGAGCGCTCTACTGTTCAGTTCCAGAACTAACACTTAAGGGAATCAATATTCCAGCTTCTCGCAAGAAGGGTTGGATTCCATATATGTAAAACACATTCCCAGCCATTTATCTCAACGGATCTTCAAGACATAAGTTTTAAGCTCGACATGGTTACGGGCCATTACATATGAGTCAAAAGAACTCGTTAACATAAACTGGAGTTTATGCCTACTCAGGATTTAGATCGATTCGCATATGATCATCATTTGACATGTTCTAGAACCATAATATCAACGGTATCTTATTTATGATTCTAGATCATGTCTGGTCCAGTCCTATGTAATCGAATTACACAAAGTACCTCCACCTTCGATGTCTCTACATCAGTAATTCGGATCAAAATTACTATATTGTAAATGTTTCGTGGACCGTACTAGTAGTGTTTAGTTAAAGATCCCAACTTTAACTTACAACGGAGTTTTTAGTCTATTAGCTATAACTTAAATCCTCCAGTATAATATATATACTTAAGTCATAGTCTCTTTAATAGACTTGGAATTTTCTGATGTTTATATTATGCATTAAATGCATAATCGAAATGATTATATGAAAAATGAATTTCAAATTTATTTATTTATTTCAATTAAAGAATGTCAAATACACGCTTTAAGAGCACCATGCCTAACAATCTCCCACTTGCTCTAAAGCATATGAGATATGTCTCTCAAACCCATTTGCTCCAAATGTGCTTCAAACGATTTTGAAGGCACAATTTGGTAATTGTCTTTTAGCTGCTTCACAAGCTGCTATTCAGTTTATATGGTCATATAGTACTGAGTTGTTTCAAATAACAACTATACCATCAAGATGTCGACTTTCGACTTTCTTTGACTAAGTGTCAAAATCAATTATCCTTCAAGGTTCAGGTCTCCACCTAAATACACACGCTTATAATACATTGCTCTTCCTAGGATATTTGAGAATACGTTTCGCTCGAACTCATCGTTTTTAACGACATATGATATCATATGTCATTCCAAATGAGATAGACATCATCAATATAAACTACTAAGAAAACCACTTTCTTTTCTTTGATATACTTGTATACACAAGGTCCATCAATTGTTTCCCTCAAATCAATGGGCTTTGATTGTTTCATCAAACCTTAGATTTCAGGACTTACATGCTTGCTTAAAAGTCTACAAATGGACTTTTGCAGCTAACAGACTTTCTGCTCTTGGCCTTGATCAATGAACCCTTCTGGTTGCATATTAAAGATGCTCTCCTTAAGATAGCTATTCAAAAAAGTTGTCTTGACATCCAATTTTCATATCATATAATAAATGTTGGATGTGATGGATAAGATGATGTGTATGGAACTAAGCTTAGCAACATGTGAGAAAGTTTCTTCATAGTCAACTCCCTCTTTTCAAGTGTAACCACTTTGTTATTAGCCTAACCTTTTGAAAATCTATACTTTCTTGTTCATACTTCTCTTATTCTTATAGATCCAATTATATAAAATATATTTGATCTTATCATGTGTATCTATAAATTTTCCAGAAGTTATAGGATTCATCGCACCTTGCCATTTTTCCTTAAATTTCTTTCATTATTATTTAACTATGAGGGTTAAAGTTTGGTATCTAGCTTTCCTCAATAAAAGTGATATTCGTCGATACGAATCCTCTTTTATCTTGGGTGCTACGAAATCCTCAACTTCTAGCTTCGAGTAGTTTGCCTAGAAACAAACACACTTCAAACCACAGTTTCAACTTTTCAGTCCTTCCTTTCAGCACGTGTGCTAGACACTCACATAAGTGAAAGTATTGTAAACTAACTTTACAATCATTCCACAACTCTATGGGAGTCGTATGGATTGACTTGCTTGTAGATTGCGATTTCTAGTGCCTATCACAAGAAAGACATTGGCAATGAGGAGTATAGTTCATTATTGATCTAACCATTTCTAAGAAACTTCTATTGTAGAGTTTCAGGTGCTGTGAGTCGGATTAAATTCCATGCTCCAGCGTGTAGTCCTTGAATTCGTAATCCAAGTATTCTCTTCCTTGATCTTATCAAAGAGTTTTGAGTGATTTACCTAAATGCTTTTCAACATCTCTAGGAATTCTTTAATCTTCCCAGAAGATTCAGATTTATTTTGCTATAAGTAAACATGAAGATTGTTGACTTTCAACTCTCTTAAAGGACATTCCTTTATTGCATGTTTATCCTATCAAGGTTAATAAGTACTAACCTTAGATCCCAAAGATATATGTTATCACTCTTAAAAGTTTTAGAACGTATGATTGATCAATAAAGTATAGGAATAAAGTTTAGGAATAAAGTATACATTGTTCAAAACAATGAATCTATGCCTAAATTCTAAGTGGACTGTTCATATGGCCTTTACAAAAAATGATCGTGTTGGATGAAGATGAAGACTTTGAAGTGAAGGGAGGTTTTGATGATTTCCAAAAGTCATCAGCTAAGTATGGAAACTTAGTACAAACCTTAGAAGATATTTGACCAAGGAAGAATTATATTCAGACTAGTCAAATATGGTCCAGAAGACTACTGATCTGTTGCTGAAGAAAGGAATCAGACTGGTGGACTATCAGCTGACTCAAATCAGATTAGTTCAAGTTTGGGATCAACCGAGTATACATCAGACGAGTGATTTCGATCAGCAGAGTGGAAGTAGATAAAAAGTTATTGCAACGGTAATAAATGCACTTGGAGTAATAAATGCTGAAGAGGAAGGGTATTTATGACAAATGATTGAAGAGAAACCTCGTATCACCTTGGTGCATTTAATGCGGACTGACAACAAGTACAGCAGAGTGTACAGTGTTCAGTCGCAGGTAGCCGTTTCTGCAGAAGGGATCAGTACTAGATGATTTGGCCTGTCGATCTCTCAACGGGCAGATTTTCAAATCTCAAGTATAAATAGTTCAGTTCGTGAGTTGAAGAAGAAAATACAACACATTTGAGAGCAAAAATCTGAAGCAGAATTCTTCTAAGTCTCAAACTCAAGAACAGAACACTCAATTGCCTAGTCATTTGTTGAAGAAGCAGAATAGAGAGAAAACAGAATATACACATAAATCTGAGTGATTTTGTTAGAATCGTGTTGTGAGAAGTAGATATCCATCTTAGTGAGTGATATTACTTCAGAGAGTAGGAATTTCTTTGTGATTTCCTATTGCGCACTTGTGGCCGTTTCATTTGTTGATAGGCGCAAGCATTGTATACTGTAATCTGTGTGACTATAGTATAACCCAAGATCTAAGTGACTTGGAAGAGTGGACTAAAGGATTTCTATCCATATAACCACTATAAAAATCCTTTGTGTTATACTTGCATTATTTTCTGCATATTTTAAAGAGCATACTTTAACACAAAAAGTTAACTGTTGAAAAGTTTTAAAAAGGAGTTTGTTAAAACTGGGATAAAACTTTTTCTAAGTTAAGAAAACTACTTGTGAAAAACACTAGAAATATCCGCTGCAAGTTAGTAATTTTAAAACTCTGATTTTGATAAAATCAGCTGAGTGAAATCAGAAGAGTGGTCAACTCTGCTGTTCAAAGCTTTGTGCGAGATCAGCATAGTCAACTTACAATTACTGATCAGCTTAGTCTGCTGACAGAAAAAGTTAGAGATTTTGAAAGATAAATTTTTAAGAGGTCTATTCCCCCCCCCCCCCCCCCCCCCTCTAAACCTCATCTGACCACTTGGGACCAACATATCGCCCATTTTCTAACATTCATTGTGACATTCCATTTGGCAAGTCCCTTTGAAGAACCAAACATCTAAAGAAGAACAAATGCGATTAGTGGTCTCTAATTTAAATATTCAGAATAGCAAATCATTTTCCACTAATAAGTTTCAAAAAACCAGTAAATCAAATTTACCTTTTCGTTTTGATCTTCTTATCGCAGAGATACCTTTTATAGTTTCTCTTTCAATGCCCATGAAATCCATAATGAAAACATTTTCTCTTATGGATTTTGTTCATGGAGTTGTTCTTATTTCACTTGCCCTAGGATGATCATAGCTTCCTTGTGTCCTGACTCAGACCCACCTTTCGCCCTCTTCCTCTTTTTGTTCTTAATGGTAGAGGAAGACAAACCTTGCTTGACAACGTTTGCCTCATACTTTTAGCCTTATGTTTAAATATGGCTTCAAAAGTCTGCAATTCGTTTTAGCAATTTAGTCATGCTATAAACCAACTTATTCCTAATATAGTTGGGTGTGAATGCAGAAAAGTCTGGCATGAGTGACCCAATAATTACACTAATTTGAGTCATCTCTTCAATGGTGGCCTCTTGTATTGCCGCCTTGTGCATAATTTTGATCATGTCAAGTACATAATCTCCTACCGAAGTGTCCTTCTTAAACTTGGCCTTCATGAATCTATGAGACGATTCATGTCGACTTTGTTCAGAAGGTTTGCTAAACATGACTTGTAAAGATTCTCATAACTCGTATGAGTTCTCCATGTACTAATGTTTCTTCTTAAGAACAATGTTCACTGAAGCAATCATGTAGCAATGCACCTTGTTGTTGGTTCGGAACCAATTATCAAATTTATCTCGTACGGTACGAGAAGCACCAGCGAGAGGTTCTAGAGGACAATCCTCTGTGAGAACGAACTCGTGATTCTCACAAATAATTCGTATATATGCTAATATTGGATTTTCAATTAACGTAGTTACGTTCCCCAGTTAGTTTTTCGTTCGAGAGTAAACCGACAAATAAGTTTGTAATAGACATAATTGTTGAATAAATAAATAAATTGAAATTCGATCATACATGCATAATAAACATCATATTTCGGAATAGTAAACGTGATGCATGAATGCAACTCTTAAGAAAAACACATAAAGCAATTTACTAATCCGCGATATAATAATTTAGCTACTAATATGCTGCCGTATGGTCAATCATATTAATACTAAATTAAGTTCGAGACAGTCTCAAATTAATAAGTGAACTAAAATATCTCATATTCATCTTTCACTATTAATTGCCGCATTATTTGGTCTACATGTATTCAACTAACTTAAATACATGATTATGAGTGCAACCTATTGTTTCAGATTTTATGACTTAACTTAGGGTTGTCACCGTAGGGTAGATCAAGCTAAAATACATCAATAAATCCTATCTCAAGGAAGTTTAATCTTGTTATTGATATAGGTGAGACACCTTCCGTAGGGAGGATGCAATCTAGGCACCGCGAGGCGCTACCTAAATCTCACTTTATTAAACTAACAATAGAGACCGTAGGATATATATCGACATATATCCTTCTCATACTCAATAATTTTAAAACATGTGTTTTATCTAAATAAATATTTACGTTTTAATAATCTACATCAACATTACTAGATTTTTCCCCACTCAATGATTAAGTTCTAAACTTAATTTCAGACCACAAATTGTGCCAATGGTCTAGATCAAATAATTTTGAGTAAGTTCTAAACTTAATTCAACACCTACAATTTAAACTTGCACCCGTGATCCAAGGCAAGGTCAATTTCGCAAATTGACTCACAATTTAAAATTGCAATATCAGATCAAAATTTTAAAAAAAAATCCTAATTTATTTTCATAAAATAAAAACAGGCTTTTCTTTCATGCATGACTTGGCTCACGGTAAATCTAATTCACGTCTGTTAATTTTGGGACCAATCCTATTACAGGTAATGTTGTATATCCCATCGTATGGAATAAACCTTGCAACAAATTGCATTAAATCTCTTTGCAATCATACCATAATTAATTAAAATATGATTTGCACTTTCTGGATATGATCTCAAGCGCGTGAGCATAAGCAGGCTTTGAAGAAAAGGTTTGATCTTTCACCGACCAAATTCTCAATTCAAATCTATATCTTTGAATTTGCGGAGCTCAAGGAATCAATTTTAATTTCGACCCGTATGTTTTCCCTCGTTTTCTTCATGTCTTCTTCGGATATATGAATAATTTAATTATTACAGACATCCTATGCCAAAAAAAAATTGGCGTACAGTTGATCTAGGAAATTAAATAACAATAATAAAACTCTAACCCAAAAACACCAAATTCGACCCTTAAATAAAAATATTCATCCATTCACAATTTAAACATGCATATACCCACAATCAATTAAAATAAAATCGTTATGGACCGCTCTGATACCAATTGTAGGTATTTTACCCAATCGGATCCGAACTATTCGACCCGACGAGTAAACAAGATCGAACTAATTCGACCCAATTGCGGAATTTAGTGGGTTTTATGTTCATAGTATATTTCAAAAATAACTAACATAAAAACGAGGATCCCATAAACGATAATTATTTTAATTATGCATAAGAAAGAAATAGAAAACTCACAGAAAGCTTCCCGTCCTTCATTCTTTTGGTTGAACTTTTTGTTTCATGCTTTTCTTGAGTTTGATGAACAAACGGCTTTGATCTTTTTCACCATGGATATCAACCACGTTCTCCTTCTACTAGGTGTGTGGGCACCAACTTAAGAGAATCAAACTTTTCATTAACGTTTAGAGATCAAAATTTCAAGATGAAATTCCTTTTGATTTCTTGAACAAGGGGTGGCTTTTGTATGTTTAGGGTTGAAGAACTTTTTCTTCTTTTGGGTGTAATCTTAATGATTTCATAAATCAATTAATCATCTCTTTCTAAGATCTATATCTCATATGTATATTTATAGATATGAGAGGAGTTAAACTCCTACCATAACTCACTCAAAGTTTCCTACTAGGAAAATAATTCTTCTCTCTCTTACCTTAAGAGAGTTATTAATTAAATACAACTCTTGTAAGTAATTAAAACATACATAAATATATTTATTTATATAATTTCGAAAATTACATATAAAAATATATAATTTTTCCTTATATTTATTACATAAATATATCATATATGTTTACATAGTAAATAATAAATTTCTACCATTAGAAATTCCATAAATGCCAATATTTCCTTTTTCTTGAATCTAGTATTTAATTTTAATTAGATTCAATTCTATAATTAAATCTAATATAACTAATCAGGATATTTTCTAATTAACTAATTCTAAATTAGTTAATTAAATATCATCTAATTAGTTCGGAGTTTCTATTTTGGGAAACTATTTCCAAAATGCAACGTGAATGAATTCGTTCTAATTTCTTAAGTTCAAAAGTAGATTAACAGGAGCCGTGGTTGAGGACCTATGGACATGTAACTTCAAGCTCCAATAAATCGAATAATTTATTGATTTAGCCTGATTTCGTCTTAAGGTTAAACTCAGTAAATTAATAAGAGAACACAATATATATTAGGGTTTGGTTAAAGTACTCAGGATGATGCAATTCAAGAACAGTTTAAAGAACAATAATCACGTACGAACAAGTATATTGGATGAGAAATAGTTGTAGTATTATTGATAGGTTAAATTCTGGATCCATGATACAATGTAAAACTCAGTATTTATAATAATAGTCTCATCCTAACGCGACTAGGAGTCCTACTAGGCCTAGGAATCCTGCCTGGCTTAGGAGTACTGCCTGGCCCAATAAATCTTCAGGATCGGTCTTCAGGTCGATCATATACATATGGGCAGGTCGAGCCGATCCTGCAATCTCCATAGGTCGGATCGATCCTGAACCTTCTCGGAAAGCTTTATGTTATTATATGTGTAAGATAGCCCTCATCAGTACTCCCCCACTTCTCGAGCGTAATCGTAGCTGGATCTCGTAGAAGTAGATATAGTTGCCGCGTCAGTCCTTTCACAGTTTATGAAGTATGCCTCGTTAAAAACCTGGTCGGAAAAACCCTTTATGGGATAAAAACCGAGCAAGGGAAAAAGAGTGCATATCCATCTGAACTTTCCAAGTAGGGACACGTAGCTTGGTAACGCGTGTCAGGCATCCGTAAAGCCTTTTCATGATTTTATTGGCGGGAAACTGAAGAGACGCAAAGGGTTGATCCGTCTTTTCACCGTCCATATATATAATCGAAATTAGCGGGATCTTTTTACTTTTTACCCCAGATATTTAGATCTTTTTGCAGTAAAAATTTGAGTCGATAATCTCGTAATTTACTTACTTCATCGAACATACTACCTCAAGAGACAATGGCCTCGACTTCGCAGAATCCCAATTCTTCAACCCAAAATGAAGAACAACGAACACCTCCTAACATCGCTAACCCTGAAATCCTTTCTTCTGAAGAGGAAGTAGCAGACGGCGTACAGGCAGAAGAAGTTAGAGATTATGAAGAGAAAGAGGTTGATAGTCTGGTGGTTGAAATTGTTCCAGAGGAGGAAATGATTGCCAGAGCATCCAAAAAATCAAAAACTGCTCAACCTCAAATCTCCGCTCCTATTGAGTTTTTTCCTTCTCGACTGAAGGAGGAAAATTTACCCGCTTTGAAGAGGGAATACGGTCGTTATTTCCCTTCGAACTTTGAAATAATTATTCCTTCCCCCGAGGAGAGAGTCAATACCCCTCCCCCAAACTGTCGTGCTTTCTATACGTCTCATTTCGAGCATGGGCTCCGTTTTCCCCTTTCTCCGATCCTTCGGCAACTTTTAGAGACTTTCTTTGTCTCTTTAACCCAACTCGTACCAAATGCCATAGCCTTTATAATGGCATTTTCTGTTTTGATGGTTGCAAGAGGTCTGCAACCCTCATTCCGTAATTTTCTTCACTTCTTCCGACTTTCCATATCGACCTCCTCCAACAGAGGCTACTACTATGTTAGCCAAAGACCCGGGTTTGCCGTTCTAGAAAATGCCATTTCGAGCAACAATATGGAATGGAAGTCGAACTTCTTTTTTGTTAAGGCTCCGACTTTGCGTATACTTGAGAATGGAGAAACTGAAGAGTTTCCTCATGACTGGGGTTATAACCAATCTTGGGTGTACGGTGGTCGAAAGGTGACTAGCGAAATGGCCCCAGACGACCATTTTTCGTCTGACTTGATCGAGGAGATGAGATCGGATAAGTATCAATCAGCTTACCTGGTTGGAGAAATCTTCCTTCGGAAGGCTGGTTTGAGTTCTCTGGATTTTCCCATCCCATCGGACGATCGATCCCTAAGTAAGATTTTATTATTAGTTATTTTATTCCTTAAAAAAGATCTTTAAATTCGTCGTTCATTAACGTTATCGATCTTATATTGTAGCTTCTATGGTCGAGAATTGCCGTTTTTCTGTGGTTGGAAAGACTGTCCTTTCAAATTCGAAGAAGTCGTCGGGAAAAGTTCCAATAGAGCAGAGGCAATCCAGAAAAAGGAGAAGAGACCAACATCAGGATCTAGAAGACATTGAGGAGGAATCGTTCGAGAATGCAGATCCTATCCGAGTAGCTCCTCCCCCAAATGATCAAACTTCATAAGAGATTCCTTCGACGAGCTCCCGCCCAGGCCTTGGTTTTCCACCCAAATTCCTTGGGGAGAAATATGGTATTCTGGGTTGTAAGACTTGGCCAGAACGCAATCCCACTGGTCCCGATGCTAAAAGAAAAACTCAGTTCTATGATAAAGAGGGCGAGTATTTCACTCATGTTGGAGATACAAGTCATAAAGCTTCCTTGATAGACATGATCGAGAGCCATCTTCAAGGAAAACGGGCGGCTGGGTATTCCGAAAGGGATTCATTGACGACCGATGATAAGGAGAACGTCATCGATAAGTCGATTCGGCTTCTTCTGTCTTCGACCTTTGTCAAAGACGTGCAGCAAACTTTTAAGAAAAATCCTCTCGATCAGTTGGCAAGAGCCGCTCATGCTCATGAAGTGGTAATATATTATAATTCTGTTCGCTTTTTCATCAAATTTCAACTACTTTTCATCATTTCTTATGTAGACAACATGTTCTTACCACAGACTGGTAATGCTTTGGTATTTGCTATGTATGATACGACATTGCATAGAGAACAGTGCAAGTTCGTTGAGGAATCCAACAATATTCTGACCGCCAGAGTCAAGGAGCTTGAAGATCAACTTGCTCAGGTCGATAATTCTCGTGCATCTGCTGAGACTCAGCTTGCTCCTAGTGCCAATCCAAACTTGGAGACTGATAATCCTCATATTATCAACACAATGTTGGATGCTAGTCGTTACCAAGCGCAGGTTGATCGACTGAATCGAGAGTTGGACGAGCAACGTGTTTCACACGCCACCGTGATCAGTAAACTGGAATCGGAGATTCTTTCTCTCCGATCTCAACTTGTGGCCAAAGAATATGATTCCAATTTGGATCAGGCTATAGACGAACATCAATCTCCTGACGTTGAATCCGTTGTCCGGGAGTTTCTTGATTCTCCAGTTTATACGGCCATAATTCATCAGAAAATAGGAGATCTGCTATTGAGCTCGTTTTTCAAGGGGATCGATCAATTGATCGAGTTTGGGCAGATCCCTGATAAGCGAGATGAATACCGCAAGGTCATGGAGATTGGAAAGGATCGAAAACTCCAAGAGTACCCCCCTGATTTCTTGCCTTCTGTCGAGTACCGCCATCATCCTTTAGCCCATTTAGTGGCTGAGTTTGGAACTCCATTGCCTGTGCCTGCACCTGACTTGGAGTTAGCAGGGGACGTCGAAGGGGATGAAGCAGACGAACGATCTGATGAAGATAATGAAAGGTCGTCCTCGGAAGAAGACAATTCTCCACTTTAGGCCATTTTTAAGATTAGGATCTCATTTGTTTTCTTCTTCAACCTTTGTAATTTTATTTTATCCGGTAGAACTTGCAATATTTGTAAATGTAGTCATTAAAAATCCCTTACTTGGTATATATAATTTTCAGCGTTAAATTTGTCTTCGTCGAGGTATTCTCTGTCATTTTGATGATCGTAATACCTAACTAACGATCCATTCTGATATATTTTTGAAATTTTACCGCGCGCGCCAAAGACTAGGGACATAACTGTCATTTCCTTTACTATATATAAAGGTAAATCTTCGAAGTTTTTACCGCTCGTCCCCACTTGCAATTTTAAAATTTCTCTCTTATAAATCGGAGATAGAGTTCAATAATCATAGAATTCTCTGATTTTTTGACCATGAGTTCCAATCTATTTTCTGGGGCCACGAAGCGATCTTTACGGGGCACATCCCGACGAGAAACACCAAAAAAGAAAATCCGAACTGAAAGTTCCTACCAGCCAACTTCCGAGGGAGGAGCTCCTCCTCGAAAACCTGTGTCTCAGTCCGATCAGGTGTCGACCTCTCCAGGTGAAATTCCCCGATCAGAGGTGGATACTGCTTCTCAGGCGAAGGAAACTTTGGATTCTTCCACGGGTCCTTCTCGGCTTTCGATCAGTAGTCCTTTGGTCGATCCGATCGTCCTGGAAGCTTACCAGAACGAGGGGTCTCAAGTTAGTTTTCCTTCTCCAGCTGACCACACAAGAGATGACCCTCCTCATTCTGTACAAGATGCCACAACAAATCAAACCTCTGGTCGAGAAGACTCTCAGCAGATCGTTACCATTCCTCCTAATCCCGAGGTCGAGCCAAATTTGCAGATAGGCGGACCAGTGGAAGATATTCCCGAGTCTCTTTTCGCCCCTCTAACCTCTAATGTTGTCGTTTCCAACTCCCAAAATACTCAAGTTCTCTCTCCTTCTGCAATTCCTCAAGAAATGTCTAAAACTGGGTCTGGTCCCAGCAAATCTAGTTCCAAAAATCCCATGGACGATCCCGCTCTTTTAGACGACCGTTCTTTAAAAGAGCAGGTCGAAGAAATAATCGATTTTGAGATGAATCGATCTGGAGGGGTCTCCTTAGATGCATGCATTCCTGCAACCATCGAGCCTGATGGGGTATCTTGGAATTTGGGAATGGGTACAATTCTTCCCAAGGAGCTTGATAAACTGAAGGACCACTCTTCTTTGCGGCTTTTTCAATCTATCTTCAAGCGTTTGGAGCAGGTTAATGCACTTTTTGTTTCACTAGAAGTCTTTTTGTCGACCAATTCTTAAAGTTTTTTATTCTGATGTTTCCACAATAGGCTAAGCATGAAGCTCTTCAGCTTGGGATACAAAATGATGAGGCTTATTTTTCTCGACAAGAATCCCTTGAACGGATGGACACAATTGCTGCTGCTCATCGGTTGCTGATGAACGAAGCCGAGAATCTCCGAGCGGCTAATGAAAAACTCTCTAAAGAGAAGGAAGACCTAGCTCGGGCAAACCTCAGCTTAGAGTCCGATAAGGAGCAGCTTACCAAGGAGAAAGAAGAGTTGCTCCAATTGAACAAAACCCTAGAAGAGGTTACCCAATCTCAGATCGAGAAAGGGAAAAAGCAGGAGTTTGATAGGGGTTTTTCTCTTGGATATAAGCAACGTACGAAAGAAATGCTCACTTATCTTGCTCATCAGACCAGTCCCGATCATGCTTTTGAGCAGCAGTAGGCAAAGCCTCCTTTTTTTTTTTTTTTTTTTTTTTTTTTTTTGTGTAGAAATGTAAATATAATGAATTCCTTTTGTTGTGAATAGGGCAGCTCGATATTTTAATCGTTTTTTCGTGTAGAAGCATACATCGTTTCGATCTGAATGCCATAATAACTGTTGCCTTTTTTTCTCGGGAGAGGAAAAGTCGCATGTGTAGTTGTGCCGTAACAGTAGATATAGGACGTTTCGTATGCTGTGTCCGTTAACTGATAAATTCTTTGTACTATAAATATTTCTTTTGACAATAAGAATCATAATAGAAATAACAAATATGTCATCATTAGGAAGACATAAGAATCCAACTTGGTACTTATGGTATCCAGATTATGGTGGAGATATTAACCAAATCTGTTTATGCGAGATGAGAGCTGGTTAGTTCATTAAAATGATGGTATCCCCTGTGTCAGGGTATTCTCTTCGACCAAGGAGGATACTTTGTATGAGTTGGATGAGATATCCTTCGACTCAGGCGGATACTTTGTAATCTTCCATCTGGACATCCTTGGATCAAGGAGGGTGTTTCACAAAGGTCTGGTGAAGTATATTTGCCAATCTTTACCAATGCAGTCACAAGATTCCAAGAAGGAGGAGCAATACTTTCGAGGATTAATTAGTAGGCTAGTTAATGTCGAATATTTGTAACTATTCTAGTTTGTAACTGAAGGATGAATAATTTCCTTCCTCGATGTACTCAGTCGAAAGTACTTGTTTAACGTAACCATTGAAGATTTTAATAAAATCATTATTTTTGAATAGTTAATCTGCGTCTTTTCCTTAGATTTCTTGACTGTAGTTGATCATATGTTATGATGTTGAGGACTTAAATCAATGGCTTAGTATAATATTCGTTAGTCGTCTGATCAATCTAGACCTTAGATAGGATCTCAAGGTAACACCGTTGGATCCTTTATCTCCTGCCTATAAAAAGGTCATTCCCTGCTTCTTTGTTCTTCAATAATGAAGTTGTTCAAGAAAAATCTTCATCAGTATAACCATCATCGTCCACCAAAATGTATTATCTCATCAACGGATGAATTCTTGATTTGGTATGGGATGAATTGGAAAAATGAAATCTCCATCATATGTGCTGATGCTCGAACAAATCTCGTGATGAGGGATTAGTCGACCATAAGTTACGTGATAGGCTATAGGTCGAGGTCAGAGGAAAGCTGGATTCTTGCTTTATCGAAATCAACTTGTTTCTAACAGGTCGATGATGCCACGCATGAGATCCTTCTGATCCCTACTTTACCTGGCGAAGGAAAAGCATCAGCTTCTTCGAGGTGGTCGAGTTGTGATAGCATGTACTCTTCCCTCGACCAGTGACAGCTACCGATCTTTAGAAGAAAACCTGAACTTTAGTTTCTCGTCACTGTTTTCAAAGTAGACGTAAAGATGGTATATTCTGTAGCTCGAAGGTTCCGAAGTACTTGTCATTATGATGATCATCGAAGATAAATTCTTTCTCGAAATTTTGTAGATAGAGTTGCTAGTATCTCGATCGGTGCCTTTGTATAGTTGAGATAAGAATCTTAAACTTGTAAAATAATCTTTGTAATGATAATCTTTGTATCATCAATATCGATCAAATCTATAACTTTTTATCGACCAACCTGGTAGTGCATTTAATTCAACTCTCGTCTTTATGGCTGGTAGTTATGAATATGTAACGTAAATCCCGATAACATGTTATCATCGTTGATTGGATATGAATTCCACCGTTGGATTTCTTGCCATTTCTTCTATAAAAGGAATTCTTTACCTTTTATTTATTTACCATCAAATCAAAAAGTAAAATTTCTTAACAATGTGCATCCTCTTTTTTTTAAAATGGTGGTCGTCTGATAGGATAGTGCCCAGCAAGCCAACTCAATAGCTTGTAATAGGACTATTTTATCTTGAATGAATCTTTGATTTATTAATTAATACGCAAAGTTTATTTATTTCAAGTATAAGATAAACTAATGGCCAACTTCATCTCTCGCGAACACATTTAAGGGATTGGTTGAAACCCTGAGATCACTCATGACTATGGGACGATTCACTTCAGTATTGAGTGCAATCATGAAACAATCTCTAAGGTCGTGATCTCAAAAGTGTTCCAAGTCATAGATTCCTGTCGAGACGGGGTATCGAAGGAATCGTCAAGACTTGTAGGATTATGCATGATTCACATGGAGTGAATTTGTGGAGTTTCATGAACAAGACATTTGATGTCAGAGCATATGACTAGGTGGTTCGATAGGGAATCGAACGCATCGAACGACCCGAACAGAGAAACCCATTGTGGAAGTGCGTAAAGCATATCAGTGATGGGATGTTTCTCAGGACTTATAACAGTGTACGATTTAGTCCTTAGACTTGAGGTGCTAGGGCGAATTCGGTATACGGGTGTGCGTGTTTTGATTTAGGAACCGGTCACGTAGCCTGACCATTGTGCGCCTACATTGGGTACTTACAGTCGTACACGCGGGTGGTTAGCATCAAGAAGGGATCTACCGACTCATTGTAATGAATGAGGGAATTTCCTGTACGTTCTTAGATAATAGATTCCGAGAAATCCATGGCCATGGTCGGTGACGGATTTGGAAAGGGGTTTTCCAAATTTAGCAGTCACACTGGAATTATTATCCAGAATTAGAAAGTACAAAATCGAGATAATTAGAGGTGCTGTCTAATTCACACACCATAGGTCTCAATCGGGAAATTAGTCGTTAGAAGGACCGTATGTACAAGGTACTTATAAGAGGTGAGGTTCACTAATGTCAATTCACCTGAAGTTGGGCCTCATGGGCTTGTGGCTAGACATCGACCATGAGATCTGGGTACTCCTGAATTAATGGGAGATTAATTCTGGAGTGGTCAATTAAAAGTAGTTTATTGATCGGAGCAATTAATTAAATATTAATTGCTCGTTAATTAAATCACAGAAATGTGAGCCTGCGGCCAATTGATGGTGAACCTAGAGGGTCACACACAATACAGTTGGAACTGTGATAGTCAATTGTAGAAAGAATTGATTTAAAGGGTTAAATCAAAGTAAAAGAATTAAAGGGTTAATTCTAGGAGAGAGAAAATTAATTAGAATTATCTAATTAATTAAATAATTAATTAAAGGGTTAATTAAAGTATTAAATCTTTAATTAGATTTTTTGGAACATTTAATTAAAGTGTTAATTAAATGAATGGGCCATTTAATTAAATGACTGGGCTATTTAATTAATGAATTAATTAAATAGGAGGGATGGGCCAACTTAACTAGTGGCCCATTAGATAAGGAGAGATAGGGTTTGATGTAAACTATAAATAGGAGTCTTGGAGACTCAAAACCCTAAGCAAGAAAAACACAAACCCTAGCCTCTCTCTCCCTAGTAGCCGCCGCCCCTCCCCTTTGCCCTAGCCACCGCCACCGTCCAAAACAACCACACAGCCGCCGTGGTTGTGTAGATCGGTCGTGCACCACCTCTCTCTACCTTCTAAATCTACATCTAGAGTTGGATCTTGATCCAAATCTTGAATCTGACGTGTTTCTTTCCTAGTTCTAAGCCTGAGGACTGAAGCAATCACAGATCTAGCTGGTGTGGACTTATCTCTAGAGGCACAACACTTGGGGTGCTCTAGTGATCCGAAAAGAAGACCGGAGAAACCACCACCTTGCCCGTGGTGAGGTAAAATTGCATTTACCACCCTATTTATTTTAGTAATTGCTTGCTAAAATGAATTCAACCTTATTCATATGTGCTAATAAGTGTTCCTGGGATTTGGTGTATGAAAATTGAAAAATTTTAAATTCCGCAACGTTGTATTTGGCAATCATACCCCATAAAACCCAACAGTGGTATCAGAGCCAGGTTTATTATGCACATATGAATAGGCCTGAACACATCAAAATATATGGATATATGTGTTTGTTGTGTTCTGTTTTTTGATTCTTGCTTGTTATGATAAATTAAATGTTCGGATGTATGCACTTTTCGGTTTTGGGCCAAAACTGTAATTACCAAAAATTTGAGGGCTTGTGTGCAAATTACAATTTTTGTAAATTCTGGACAGAAAGTAAAATTTTGATTTTCTGCAATTCTGGACCAAATTGTAATTTCTGGAATTTTTCAAAATCTGGACTGTTTTGCAATTTACGAAAAGGCTGGGGGCTGTTTTTGCAATTACCGTAAATTCAGGGGTCTGTTTTGCATTAAACAAAAGTTTCTGGAAATTTTGTTAATTTTCTGCTTGCTGGTCCGATTTGCATGTTCTGGAAATTTGGGGGCTGATTTGTAATTTCCAAATGTTGAGGGGTCAAAATGTAATTTTCAAAAATTCAGGGGCCGAACTGCCATTTTTCAAAATTTGACAAACAGAAACTGTTTTGTGCACTAAAAGGGTTTAGTATATCCGGAAAGTTAATTTTTATCATAATTAGTGGGGACTAAAGTGAGAATAAAAAAGGGTTGTTTTAAAAGGAGTTTTAAAATAAGATAAGAAATAAGAAAATATGTTTTGCTTGTTTCTTGCTCTACGTGAACTGTTTACGTGGTTTTCGATCGCGCCGAGCCTTGACCCTAGGGGTAGATGTATTGGTTAATTTTTAATTTGTTGGTTTTATTGGGCCTGCGAGCCTTAAGTTTTTGGGCCACTTTGAGCCTTGTAATAGATAGGGCTTTACTGTTTTAAATAGTTTAGGATGGAGGCCCGTTACAAGCAAGGTGGGAGCCCAAGAAGAATAAATGCCATGTATGCATGGTAATTTGTGTAATAGTCTAGGTCTCTTTAAAACCCAATTAGATTGACCAATAGGACCATCATCTTTGGCTCGATGATGGTCCGCATAGGAGGCTCCCGATTGAAAACATATTGTGGTAGCATGCATGCTAGGTGTGTATGTTTTATTTACGTATTTATTATTTTTAGCATGTATGGTGATACGCGCTAGTAATTTAGATCGTAAATAAAAGATAATGCATAACTGAAACGGTGAGATCTCGAGTAGAGTTACCTAAAACTCTTAAACCCGAAAACCCCCTCTTGATAAATAATATTAAGTCATATTGGGTACATTAAAATAAAGTTTTAATATCCAAGCCTTCCATCAATAGGAACTAGCGTGAGTTGTCCACTTATCGATTAAGGTGATCCAGAGTCTGGCACCCGAGTCGAAGAAAGAGACATTACGCGAAACTCCTTGATTCTCGTTTTTAACTAAACTTGACAAGGGTGGGGACTGGTCGGGACATAAACATCGACCATAACCAAGTTATGGGGATTTCATGATCGGGCCAGTTGCTCATCAAGATTGTTGGGTTAGACTTAACGAGTAGTACCACTCATGATGTAGCACTGCTAGATGAGTGCGAAAATCGAAGCAAAATAGCTTGAAGGTTGTGTAGGGACACAATTGGTAAAAGTATACCTACCTAGGGAATTTATTGTATGGCCGCGAGTCGTGGGTGCAATTAATGTCTGCTGGGACGTCAAGACCTGCTAGGAAATAAGATTTCCCGAACAATTGAAGGGGTAATTGTATCGAGAAAATAGTGGAAGTACTTTTTCGATAACAAGTCCAATAGTCGTTAATTATAAGTATTAATTTAGATCAGTCAGCTGAACGTTATCATTCTATTTTGTAGATCATTTCTGCAAAATGTCTAAGAATCCATTATCTATCATCCTTGACACTAACAAACTGAACGGATCAAATTTTATCGACTGGCTAAGAAATTTGAGGATAGTCCTCGACTCCGATCGTCGGAGCTATGTTCTCGATGCACCGATGCCTGGTGCGCTTCCGGAAGGTGTTTCGGAAGAGGAACGAACCACCCATGCTAAATGGGTTGATGATGATATTCAGGTTCGTTGCCTAATGCTAGCATCAATGACCAATGAGCTACAGAAACAGCATGCTAAGATGCCTCATGCTGCTGATATACTTCTCCATCTCCGAGATTTATTTGGAGAGAAGTCTAGGACCGAAAGGTTCAAGACGGCGAGGGAGTTGTTTAATCTGAGAATGGCTGAGGGAGCCAGTGTCAAAGATCACTGTCTTCGTTTCATTAATCTGTTTGAAAAATTGGAGAATTTGGAAGTAGACTTGCACGTTGATCTTAGGACTGACCTCCTACTCCATACTCTACCACGCTCATTTGATCAGTTCGTGTTGAATTTCAACATGGAGGAGAGAAATCTCGCTCTTCACGAACTGACCAACATGTTGGTAACGGCAGAAGCTACCCTTAAGAAGGAGAAGTCTGTCTTGATTGCTGAGCAACCCAAGGCTGCAAAGCCAAAGAAGGGCAAGAAGAAGAAGAAAGTGTTCTCTTCCAAAACAACCAAGAAGGTTGTCGAGAAAAAGCGTAAGAGCCCAGAAGATGAATGTTTCCACTGCAAGTAAGCAGGGCACTGGAAAAGGAACCGCCCTGACTACCTTAAAACGGTAGCCAAAGGTATTTTCTTTATTGAAGTTAATATTTCAATTAACTGTGCATCATGGGTGTTAGACACCGCAGCTGGTTCTCATATCTGCAATGATTTGCAGGTGATGGGAGCAGTAAGACCTCTTAAACCTGGGGATAGGATCCTGCACTTTGGAAACGGAGCAAGGGTTGCGGCAGAGGCCATAGGGGACGTTGAATTAGTTTTTGGGAATTTTACTTTAGTTTTAAAGGACTGTTTGTACGTACCGACAATTATCAAAAACATTATTTCGATTCCTTTGTTGGATAATGATGGTTTTTGTTTTTCCATTTCTAATGGAAATTTTAACATAATAAAATGTGGTTTTACTTATGCTAGTGGAACTTTGGTAGATGGTCTTTATTCCCTTGAACCAACTAATTCTAACGTATTGCACATTCAATCAAAGAAAAGAAAACAAGATGATAATAGTCCACAGTTATGGCACGCTAGGCTTGGACATATATCCAAGAGTAGAATTCAAAAGTTGGTTTCCTCTAGGGCTCTTGAAATACAGAACCTAGATGATCTCTCAACTTGCGAGTCCTGTCTCAAGGGAAAGATGACCAAAACGCCTTTTACTGGGAAACCGGAGCGAACCAAACAAACCTTGGATTTGATCCATACCGATGTCTGTGGACCACTGAGTGTCAGTGCAAGAGGAGGATTCTCATACTTCATAACCTTCACAGACGACTATAGTCGTTTTGGGTATGTATACCTAATGAAGTATAAATCCGAAGCTTTTGAAAAGTTCAAAGAGTTTCGAATGGAAGTTGAGAACAAACTTGGACATAGTATTAAGGCACTTCGATCGGATCGAGGTGGGGAATACTTAAGTCCAGAATTCCTCGATTATCTTGTGGAGAATGGAATTCTTTCACAGCGTACTCCTCCTAGAACACCACAGTTGAATGGTGTGTCTGAGAAAAGGAACCGAACTTTGTTGGACATGGTTCGTTCCATGATTAGTTTCGCTGATCTTCCTTTTTCATTTTGGGGCTTAGCCCTCTTAACGGCTTCAAAGATACTTAATATAGTACCTTCAAAGTCGGTGCCGACGACGCCACACCAAGAATGGTTTGGTAAAGCACCCATGTACTCGTATTTACGAGTATGGGGATCTCCTGCCTATGTTAGGAACAAGAAAGGAGATAAACTAGACAGTAGATCTAGTTTGTGCAAATTTGTGGGGTATCCAAAAGAATCCATTGGATACCTGTTCTATGACCCTAAAGAACGAAAGACGTTCGTATCTAGGAACGCCCACTTCTTAGAGGATGACTTCTTCACTAAAAGAAGCGGGGTGTCCGTAGAACTTGATGAAGTCCAGGAAGTGGACCCATCCCCACAAACAGTGGGAGTTGATCCTGAACCTATTGAACCATCTAGTGCACCAGTACTTCAAAGGTCCGATCGAGTTCGTAGAGCGCCTGAAAGGTATGGCTTTATCCACGAGAACGATCAATTGGATGGTGATCCAAGGACATACGAAGAAGCTATGTCAGACATAGACTCGGGTGCATGGCAGGAAGCCATGCAATCCGAAATGGATTACATGCATTCCAACAAGGTATGGACCTTGGTTGATCCACCTGAGGGAACTGTCCCTATAGGCTGTAAGTGGATCTTCAAGCGCAAGCTTGGAATGAATGGAGAGGTTTTGACTCATAAGGCTCGCCTTGTGGCGAAAGGGTATTCTCAAAGGCCTTGAATAGACTATGAGGAAACCTTTTCTCCATTGGCAATGTCAAAATCCATTCGGATACTATTAGCCATAGCCGCGTGGTATGACTACGAAATATGGCAAATGGATGTAAAGACCGCCTTTCTCAATGGAGACATTGATAAGGAAATCTTTATGCAACAGCCAAAAGGCTTTACATCTAAAGGAAGTGAGCATAAGGTCTGCAAACTTCAAAGGTCAATTTATGGCCTAAAACAGGCTTCATCAAGAACGTATAAGAGTCATGCGTGTACAAGAAATTCGATGGGGGTTCAGTACAATTTATTGTGTTGTATGTCGATGACATTCTGTTGATCGGGGACGATATCAGAACGTTGACGCAGACGAAAGCGTGGTTATCCACGCAATTCTCCATGAAAGATATGGGAGACGCATCTTACGTATTGGGAATACGTATCTATAGAGACAGATCAAAGAAGATGTTAGGACTCTCCCAATCTCAGTACATTAACACTATACTGAAACGGTTCAGTATGGAAGAATCCAAGAAGGGATTGCTTCCAATGAGACATGGGATCTCTCTTTCTAAATCCAAGAATGTCAAATACACGCTTTAAGAGCACAATGCCTAACAATCTCCCACTTGCTCTAAATCATATGAGATATGTCTCTCAAACCCATTTGCTCCAAATGTGCTTCAAACGATTTTGAAGGCACAATTTGGTAATTGTCTTTTAGCTGCTTCACAAGCTGCTATTCAGTTTATATGGTCATATAGTACTGAGTTGTTTCAAATAACAACTATACCATCAAGATGTCGACTTTCGACTTTCTTTGACTAAGAGTCAAAATCAATTATCCTTCAAGGTTCAGGTCTCCACCTAAATACACGCGCTTATAATACATTGCTCTTCCTAGGATATTTGAGAATACGTTTCGCTCGAACTCATCGTTTTTAACGACATATGATATCATATGTCATTCCAAATGAGATAGACATCATCAATATAAACTACTAAGAAAACCACTTTCTTTTCTTTGATATACTTGTATACACAAGGTCCATCAATTGTTTCCCTCAAATCAATGGGCTTTGATTGTTTCATCAAACCTTAGATTTCAGGACTTACATGCTTGCTTAAAAGTCTACAAATGGACTTTTCCAGCTAACAGACTTTCTGCTCTTGGCCTTGATCAATGAACCCTTCTGGTTGCATCTTATAGATGCTCTCCTTAAGATAGCTATTCAAAAAAGCTGTCTTGACATCCAATTTTCATATCATATAATAAATGTTGGATGTGATGGATAAGATGATGTGTATGGAACTAAGCTTAGCAACATGTGAGAAAGTTTCTTCATAGTCAACTCCCTCTTTTCAAGTGTAACCACTTTGTTATTAGCCTAACCTTTTGAAAGTCTATACTTTCTTGTTCATACTTCTCTTATTCTTATAGATCCAATTATATAAAATATATTTGATCTTATCATGTGTATCTATAAATTTTCCAGAAGTTATAGGATTCATCGCACCTTGCCATTTTTCCTTAAATTTCTTTCATTATTATTTAACTATGAGGGTTAAAGTTTGTTATCTAGCTTTCCTCAATAAAAGTGATATTCGTCGATACGAATCCTCTTTTATCTTGGGTGCTACGAAATCATCAACTTCTAGCTTCGAGTAGTTTGCCTAGAAACAAACACACTTCAAACCACAGTTTCAACTTTTCAGTCCTTCCTTTCAGCACGTGTGCTAGACACTCACATAAGTGAAAGTATTGTAAACTAACTTTACAGTCATTCCACAACTCTATGGGAGTCGTATGGATTGACTTGCTTGTAGATTGCGATTTCTAGTGCCTATCACAAGAAAGACATTGGCAATGAGGAGTATAGTTCATTATTGATCTAACCATTTCTAAGAAACTTCTATTGTAGAGTTTCAGGTGCTGTGAGTCGGATTAAATTCCATGCTCCAGCGTGTAGTCCTTGAATTCGTAATCCAAGTATTCTCTTCCTTGATCTTATCTAAGAGTTTTGAGTGATTTACCTAAATGCTTTTCAACATCTCTAGGAATTCTTTAATCTTCCCAGAAGATTCAGATTTATTTTGCTATAAGTAAACATGAAGATTGTTGACTTTCAACTCTCTTAAAGGACATTCTTTTATTACATGTTTATCCTATCAAGGTTAATAAGTACTAACCTTAGATCCCAAAGATATATGTTATCACTCTTAAAAGTTTTAGAACGTATGATTGATCAATAATTTGCTACTTAAAATAATTCATAAATTATTTATTGATCATCTTCAGACATTTATAATACAGTCCATGTTCTATGTTTGCATGATAACCATTTTCTGAAATAACAATTTTATTATCAGAAAAAGTAAAATAACAATCTTATTCATGCAATCATAATTGAGAAATCAAATTTCTAGAAAAGTTTAGGAATAAAGTATACATTGTTCAAAAAAATGAATCTATGCCTAAATTCTAAGTGGACTGTTCATATGGTCTTTACAAAAAATGATCGTTCATTTTCCAACATTCATTGTGACATTCCATTTGACAAGTCCCTTTGAAGAACCAAACATCTAAAGAAGAACAAATGCGATTAGTGGTCTCTGATTTAAATATTCAGAATAACAAATCATTTTCCACTAATAAGTTTCAAAAAACCAGTAAATCAAATTTACCTTTTCGTTTTGATCTTCTTATCGCAGAGATACCTTTTATAGTTTCTCTTTCAATGCCCATGAAATCCATACTGAAAACATTTTCTCTTATGGATTTTGTTCATGGAGTTGTTCTTATTTCACTTGCCCTAGGATGATCATAGCTTCCTTGTGTCCTGACTCAGACACACCTTTCGCCCTCTTCCTCTTTTTGTTCTTAATGGTAGAGGAAGACAAACCTTGCTTGACAACGTTTGCCTCATACTTTTTAGCCTTATGTTTAAATATGGCTTCAAAAGTCTGCAATTCGTTTTAGCAATTTAGTCATGCTATAAACCAACTTATTCCTAATATAGTTGGGTGTGAATGCAGAAAAGTCTGACATGAGTGACCCAATAATTACACTAATTTGAGTCATCTCTTCAATGGTGACCTCTTGTATTGCCGCCTTGTGCATAATTTTGATCATGTCAAGTACATAATCTCCTACTGAAGTGTCCTTCTTAAGCTTGGCCTTCATGAATCTATGAGGCGATTCATGTCGACTTTGTTCAGAAGGTTTCCTAAACATGACTTGTAAAGATTCTCATAACTCGTATGAGTTCTCCATGTACTAATGTTTCTTCTTAAGAACAATGTTCACGGAAGCAATCATGTAGCAATGCACCTTGTTGTTGGTTCGGAACTAATTATCAAATTTATCTCGTATGGTACGAGAAGCACCAGCGAGAGGTTCTAGAGGACAATCCTCTGTGAGAACGAACTCGTGATTCTCACAAATAATTCGTATGCTAATATTGGATTTTCAATTAACGTAGTTACGTTCCCCAGTTAATTTTTCGTTCGAGAGTAAACCGGCAAATAAGTTTGTAATAGACATAATTGTTGAATAAATAAATAAATTGAAATTCGATCATACATGCATAATAAACATCATATTTCAGAATAGTAAACGTGATGCATGAATGCAACTCCTAAGAAAAACACATAAAGCAATTTACTAATCCGCGATAAAATAATTTAGCTAATAATATGCTGCCGTAGGGTCAATCATATTAATACTAAATTAAGTTCGAGACAGTCTCAAATTAATAAGTGAACTAAAATATCTCATATTCATCTTTCACTATTTATTACCGCATTATTTGGTCTACATGTATTCAACTAACTTAAATACATGATTATGAGTGCAACCTATTGTTTTAGATTTTATGACTTAACTTAGGTTTGTCACCGTAGGGTAGATCAAGCTAAAATACATCAATAAATCCTATCTCAAGGAAGTTTAATCTTGTTATTGATACAGGTGAGACACCTTCCGTAGGGAGGATGCAATCTAGGCACCGCGAGGCGCTACCTAAATCTCACTTTATTAAACTAACAATAGAGACCGTATGATATATCGACATATATCCTTCTCCCACTCAATAATTTTAAAACATGTGTTTTATCTAAATAAACATGTTCTCCCTCGTTTTCTTCATGTCTTCTTCGGATATATGAATATATTAATTATTACAAACATCCTATGCCAAAAAAAAATTGGCGTACAGTTGATCTGGGAAATTAAATAACAATAATAAAACTCTAACCCAAAAACACCAAATTTGACCCTTAAATAAAAATATTCATCCATTCACAATTTAAACATGCATATACCCACAATAAATTAAAATAAAATCGTTATGGACCGCTCTGATACCAATTGTAGGTATTTTACCCAATCGGATCCGAACTATTCGACCCGACGAGTAAACAAGATCGAACTAATTCGACCCAATTGCGGAATTTAGTGGGTTTATGTTCATAGTATATTTCAAAAATAACTAACATAAAAACGAGGATCCCATAAACGATAATTATTTTAATTATGCATAAGAAAGAAATAGAAAACTCACAGAAAGCTTCCCGTCCTTCGTTCTTTAGGTTGAACTTTTTGTTTCATGCTTTTCTTGAGTTTGATGAACAAATGGCTTTGATCTTTTTCACCATGGATATCAACCACGTTCTCCTTCTACTAGGTGTGTGGGCACCAACTTAAGAGAATCAAACTTTTCATTAACGTTTAGAGATCAAAATTTCAAGATGAAATTCCTTTTGATTTCTTGAACAAGGGGTGGCTTTAACAAGGGGTGGCTTTTGTATGTTTAGGGTTGAAGAACTTTTTCTTCTTTTGGGTGTAATCTTAATGATTTCATAAATCAATTAATCATCTCTTTTTAAGATCTATATCTCATATGTATATTTATAGATATGAGAGGAGTTAAACTCCTACCATAACTCACTCAAAGTTTCCTACTAGGAAAAGAATTATTCTCTCTCTTACCTTAAGAGAGTTATTAATTAAATACAACTCTTGTAAGTAATTAAAACATACATAAATATATTTATTTATATAATTTCGAAAATTACATATAAAAATATATAATTTTTCCTTATATTTATTACATAAATATATCATATAAATTTACATAGTAAATAATAAATTTCTACCATTAGAAATTCCATAAATGCCAATATTTCCTTTTTCTTGAATCTAGTATTTAATTTTAATTAGATTCAATTCTATAATTAAATCTAATATAACTAATCATGATATTTTCTAATTAACTAATTCTAAATTAGTTAATTAAATATCATCTAATTAGTTCGGAGTTTCTATTTTGGGAAACTATTTCCAAAATGCAACGTGAATGAATTCGTTCTAATTTCTTAAGTTCAAAAGTAGATTAACAGGAGCCGTGGTTGAGGACCTATGGACATGTAACTTCAAGCTCCAATAAATCGAATAATTTATCAAACTCTTTAATTTCGATCTATTAATTCCAAGTGACTCCACTAATGACTTGGAATTGCACTCTTGTCATTACAATATATTTAATCAAAAGATCAAGATAGTCCATTGATATAATCACTACATGCAATTTGATCCTCCAATAATTGATTAGTAATTAGAGCTAGGCGTAATTACCGTTTTGCCCCTCTAATTACTTCTTTATCCTTAAGTTCCATTAGTTCACTAGTAAAGAGTTTGATTTATGAACTTATTCATAAATCAGAGCGCTCTACTGTTCAGTTCCAGAACTAACACTTAAGGGAATCAATATTCCAGCTTCTCGCAAGAAGGGTTGGATTCCATATCTGTAAAACACATTCCCAGCGATTTATCTCAACGGATCTTCAAGACATAAGTTTTAGGCTCGACATGGTTACGGGCCATTACATATGAGTCAAAAGAACTCGTTAACATAAACAGGAGTTTATGCCTACTCAGGATTTAGATCGATTCGCATATGATCATCAGTTGACATGTTCTAGAACCATAATATCAACGGTATCTTATTTATGATTCTAGATCATGTCTGGTCCAGTCCTATGTAATCGAATTACACAAAGTACCTCCACCTTCGATGTCTCTACATTAGTAATTCGGATCAAAATTACTACATAGTAAATGTTTCGTGGACCGTACTAGTAGTGTTTAGTTAAAGATCCCAACTTTAACTCACAACGGACTTTTTAGTCTATTAGCTATAACTTAAATCCTCCAGTATAATATATACTTAAGTCATAGTCTCTTTAATAGTCTTGGAATTTTCTGATGTTTATATTATGCAATAAATGCATAATCGAAATGATTATATGAAAAATGAATTTCAAATTTATTTATTTATTTCAATTAAAGAATGTCAAATACACGCTTTAAGAGCACCATGCCTAACAGAAAGTTCTAAAAGGGAGAACAATCTGGCAAATTGAAAAGGTGTGTCGTTCCACTGCATAATGTTAATTATAGTCATAACATGAGATACCATGCTTCCCCTCAAAAAAAAAAAAAGAGATACCATACTTGTGTCCATAACTATGTAAAAGAGAAGAGCTCTTAGACTTCCTGATGTAAAACCCGTTTCAGCAACAACAATTTTGCTTAAACTAATTCTAAGCAACCTAGAGTGTGGAACTATGGCATATATCCAAATGTATCTCTTCGAATTCAACCAGACAACTTGATTTGCTCACTGGACTCAAATGTGAACCATATGACTGCATTCCTACACCCACTCTTACTAATTTAGCATTTTCTGTCCAAAATTGAGGAATTTCTATAAAAAAAAAAATTATACAAACACGTAAAAATAAAAATAAAAATAAAAATCAAGAAATAAATTAGAGTTGGACAATACTAATAAGAATTCAGCAATTAGTCATATTCAGTTTAAACAACAACATAATTAAAATTGCGTGCAACAATTAACAAATTCCACCGTGATTTCACAACATAATTATACGCCGTTATTGGTAATTCTTACAGGTTGTTTTCATCAGGAGATGCAGAGAATAAAGAAGACTGCCTGTCCGCTGACATTTTCCCTTTCAATTGATTGCCTAAATCATACTAAGTACGTTTCTAAATGGCGCTTCGAGTTGAATTTTAAGCTGCGTGTGTTTTCGCAGCTGTTTTTTTAATTATACAATTTTCTTTTAACTCACCGGATGAAGTTCGTAGACCTGTCGAGGGTCGGGTTTGGACCTGGAACAGACCCTAAATTATTGATCTGGTCGCAAGTAGTATTTAAGGCTACTTATAGAAGTTGTTTGGCTGAGTTTGGTCTCACTCAAATTGAGCCAAACTCGATTAGAGAAAATGTTGAGAGGTCTCAGTCCAAGTCCAGTTTCAACACAAACTGAAATATAAAAAATCTTACTTGATACCTGTAAAATTATTGATATTGATATTTGTCGTCTCTTTTCTCACACATAAAATTATTGATTTAACAGCTACTACCTACTTTTTTCCTTCAAACCACAACAACCAAATCTCAATCCAAGGGGAAAATGCAAGATATTCCCTTGTGTTATGCTAAACCTGCAAGAAACTACCCTGTGAAATTTTTATTACGTCAAACTTCCTCGTGTTTTCAAAATCCCTACAAAAACTTTGTAAAAAATTGGTCGTTTTGGATCGACATATTTCAGGAAATCATTTTTAAAATGTATCACGTGAAGTTATAGGGACCAATTTGAAGTATTTTAAAAATGATTTCTTGAAATATATCGATCCAAAACGACCTATTTTTTACAAATTGGGTGTTTTTTACAGTGTTTTTGAAAACACAAGAAAATTTGGCATAATAAAAATTTCACAGGGTAATTTCTTGCAGGTTTAGCATAACACGGGGGAGTATCTTGCATTTACCCCCAATCCAAATCACATCTCAATTTTCAAACCCCAATAATTGTTATTTAATCCACTATCTCAATATTCTATTGAAACTATTATCCATAAAAAAATAAAATGTCTCGACTAAGGGTGAAAGTTGTTGCTACGACCCTGAGCTCGGTTACAGACTTGCATAAAAAGGCAAAATATCTCGACTAAGGGTGAAAGTTGTTGCTACGACCCTTAGCTCGGAAAAAGACTTGCATAAAAAACCAAAATGTCTAGACTGAGGGTGAAAGTTGTTGCTATGACCCTAATCTCGGAAAAAGACTTGCGTAAAAAAAGCAAAATGTCTAGACTGAGGGTGAAAGTTTTTGCTATGACCCTTAGCTCAGTTACAGACTTGCATAAAAAAGCAAAATGTCTCGACTAAGGGTGAAAGCTGTTGCTACGACCCTTAGCTCGGTTACAGACTTGCATAAAAAATAAAATGTCTCGACTAAGGGTGAAAGCTGTTGCTATGACCCTTAGCTCGAAAAAAGACTTGCATAAGCAGCAAAATGTTTCGACTAAAGGTCAAGAGTGAAAGCCGTTGCTACGACTCGTAGATCGGAAAATAAAAAAAAAAGTCAAAATGCATCGATCTAAAATGGGAGTCATAAAATTGTCTTGTTTCGAGTTGTAGCAATCTTGGACAAGTTCTGTTTATTAAAATTTTCTTCACCAGTTGATTGATTATTCTTAAACAGATTGATTTGGATTAAGCTTTCTGAAGAAATCTATCTTCTTGAAATGGTTTACCGAGTGGAATTATCGTACAACGATTATCTTACTCCTCGAAATGATTTATCCCGACTGAATTTTATCCTACGAGTATCTACTTCTCTCGCGGCGGATTGGTCGAGTTGGTTATTAAGAAACATCATGCTTACAGAAGACCTTGGAAGAAGTAGATTTTCAGTTCAAGATTAAAACAATATAGAAGCTAAAACAAAAGCAATCTTTTATTGTAAATTTTCGAGCAGTCACAAGATCGAGAAACTTTATAAGTATTACAGTACAATCCAAAATGCCGAGCAAATATGGGTGATCGAGATACAAAAATAGAAAAAACAATTCATTCATACTTCCGAGTAGTTACAAGTGCTCGAGATTCAAAAAAGTTACAAAACACCTCTTTACACGGTTCAATATCGAACCCTATTACATGTCCAAGAGACCTATTCTATGAAGCTCGGTTGTCCGGTAGACTTGTAAAAAGCAATCAAGCCAGCTTGGTTTATCATCTAATGATGTGTGATTTTGAAGTAAGGCAGTATGAATTACAGACTTCTGTCTTTGTTTATCATCATACGCCTTCCAGCATTCTTGCCACCAGCTGAGCCCGATCGCTTCTCCGAGGCAGCAAGTAAAGCGGACAATCATCATTTTAAGATCTGAAATTTCAACCTAAAGTCACCATTCTTGAAGAAAAACTTTAAAGAAGCTGGTGCTCGAGGTCGATCTTCCTTTTTAATGAACTGACCAGCTTTCCACTGGCCTCAGAACCATTAGCACGGAATACAAAAGCACCGGCCCTTATCCAATTGCGAATGATGGCCGATGGACCATTGGTATTCCGCTTTATCCCATTTTTCTGGGATCGAAGACTTCATGGTTTTTGAGAAATCCCTTTTTTCCGATTCCACCCATACCGAAGAAAAGTTTGAAGTATCTAAGTGCTCGAAAGAAAGTTCGAAGTTGAATTTCAAAGCGTTGAACGGAAAGGAGGGAGGCTCCGAGCATGGTCCTCGAATAACCCATTTTCATATAGCAGAGTGAAAATTTTTAACTGAGCAAACTACCCCTTTTATACTAAGAAGATTTGAAGATCGACGGCCAATATTTAAGATGATTTAATGGCCCAGATGAAGGCATTAATCACGGGTGACCGTTTCGATTCCCGAGGAATAGGTACTGTTTGGTCAGAATGATTTTGGAATTTTGCTAAAAATGTAAGGATCCTATGACTCGGTCAGAACTTGGTGCAGGCTTATTTCCATCCTTATTTTGAGATCGAAAATTCAGTAAATCACAAGTCGAGATAAAGAGTTCAAGGTGTTCTTGTTTTCACAACAAAATACGCGCATGCAAGAAAAATCTCGAACAAGATAAATATTCCAAGCAATAAGGTATTAATCAGAAAAAGACATGTTGATTGATACTAAGAAAATTATTTCATCCTTACAAACGGCAGTACGAGGTAATATGTTAAAATTACAATAGTAAAACAAGCAGGAAGAACAGAATTACAACAAAGCTGAATCCCTAGATGAGCTTATTCTCAGTCAGAATCTTTCGGAGCTCGACACTGCGGGCTTCATACCCTCTATTATACGCCTCTTGCTCCCGGCGCTCGGAGTCCTTCTTCTCCTGCTCGACGATGGACCTCAGCTTGTCTAGCTCCTTGCTCAATTCTTCGTGGACCTGGCTCTCCTTCTACTTTACAACCTTCTCCTTCTCGGAAGCTAACTTCTGCTCGATAGCTTTAGCCTCCTCGAGAGAGCTCTGCAGGGCATCTTTGTGTTTCTCCAGATCAAGAGCCACGGCAGCACGTTGTCCAGCCTCCAGCTGAACTTGCAAACCGAGATTAAAAAGATGCTGCCCGAGCTGCATTTGGTTGCAAAAAAGAGATTAAAATAAAAAAGATAAGTAATATGGAAAAGAAACGCAAGAATGCAAGACTCACTTGAGTAAGCAAGTCGGAGCTCGACTGCACAATTTTCCGAGCACTCTTTTCTTTTAGCCGTTCTTGTTCGGCGACTCGATTATTGCTCAGAGCAATATCCCAACGGTTCGGAGCCACATCGTCTACTAAGGTTTTATCCTTCATTTCTTCAAAGATGGCGGTCAATGTGCGGGTAACATCGAAAACAGAGCCGGAAGCCTCAGGATTCTTAACCGTCGGATGAGGTATTTTCTTATCAAGGAAGGGTCATTTATTTTGATCTTCGTACTTTGAGTCTCGAGGAGAGCACTTTTGGCAGCCTCAGACGCCGAAATCTGCTCGAGAAGGACGCTTCCAGCAGCCTCAGAGACCAATATGGCTTCACTCAATTTCTTCTCCCCAGCCATTTGGCGTAACGCCTGGGTCGGAATGAGATCCTCCAAACGGGGTCTCTTATTCGAAGCGCGGGATGAATTTCCAGAGCTGGTTTGCTCACTAGGACCTTTATTGTCATGTACTTTCGCATCAGAACCGGTTTTCGATCCAGGTGGGGAGTCCGCTATTTGTATAGTCGACTCTTTCTCGAGCCGGTTAGGCTCTGGGGTCGAAGAGGAATCAGTCTTGGTTTTTCCGCGATCGGCTTTTGAAGTTTTTGGGATTGTTTTCGGGATCTTGGGGTCCTTGGGTCGGGATTTATGAGTTTTGTCTTTCTTGGCCTTAAAAAGTTGGCTAGGATCGAGCTGAGCACCTACTAAATCATCCATGGTCTGATATTAAAAAGCAACGTGTTCGGAGTATGACGTCGACTAATGAACTCCGATGTGAGATGTTTGGAAGCAATGATAATGGATTATAGTTACTTCCTGCGTATTTATAAGAAAGAAAAAAGTTGCTTTTGGGACCCAACGGTCGCGACATCCTAGTTTTTCCGAGCTATAAGGCGAAGCTCGATTATTACTATTTTTCTTATTTATAAAGAAAATTCGAGTTCTTACCACGCGTAACTTATTTATCGTTGGCTCAAGATATTTTTCGATCTGGGTGCAACTTACGAAGATTATCATCTATACGCCGGAATTCAATATAAAATTACTGACAGAAGACTTTGCACATGACACAAATTTCTAAAGAAAAAGATTCCTCGAACTATTTAGCTTATAAAACAGTCAAAAGGGTTTACAATGCTACGAATGAGAAAGCCTACTTCTACCTATTACAAAATCTATCAAGGGTCGAGAGTCTCCCTATCGTCTTCACCCTCAGAACTATTCTCGATGTCGATATCTTCGTCCTCATAATCATCTTGATCATCTTCTTCTGAGCCCGAGCTTGTGCTAGATGTTTCTAGCTCCAACATGTCGGGATTCGACATGGGAACCCCGAACTCATTCACAAACGGGGCGAACTCATGAGTCTCCCACGCCTTGGAGCTCGAGGAGGAAACTTTGTAGTCTTCGCCGTCTCTGTTCTTTAAGATGTTCATATGGCTGGCGTACTCGGTCATCATGTCCAGAATGACCCCAACATCTATCAGCTGTTGAACTCCTTTGTAGAATGTGGTTTGAAGAATTCCTCCAACCCTTTTCCGAGCAGTGGCATCTAACACGGGAGATTCCAAAAACTCTCTTATCGAGCTCATACGCGATTCTTCTTTTCCACGCTTATAGGACTGCTCGGAATCCGCCCTGATTTGATCAAGTTCTTCTTTGAGTCTTTTATTCTCTTCCTCGAGCACGCTCTTCTCTGCGACTACCTTCACCAAGCTCTCCTCGACCGCAGAAGTGTACTTCTCTTTAGAATCAGCCAGCTCCTTTTTAACCTGAGTAAGCTCTCTGGTAGTTTTATCAACTTGAGCTCGAAGCCTAGCTTCTTCGAAGAGAGACTTTTGGAAGGCCACATGCAGACGATCGGATTCGTCTTCCAAAAGTGCGGTCTGATAGAGTTGATTGAGGAAATAATCTCCGACCTACAAAGGGACAATGGAAAATGGTAAAAATTTTATGCAAAGGAAAAAAGACTACTAATCCAGGGGAAAGTGCAGTACCCCTTGATGTGCGCGAGAGAACCGTCCGAGAATATCGAGATCACCATGAGCAAAGAGCTCATCTTGGTCCTCGCCAAAGCGTCCCGCCATAAAAACCTTCTGGATTTATCATAGAAATTTTCCCCTTCGGGGCCGCGATCGCTCGAAATAGACCCGTCCTCAGGATAACCACCAGCTCTTCGGCCCTTGAGGTGGTCCTCGATGAAATCCACCATATCAGGCGAGGTACGGCCTTCACGGCGTGGGAGAGTTCTATTGTTCCGACCTATTAAATCCCTCTTCCTCTTCGCTATGGGGACCCCGCTGTTCCGATCTTCGTTGGCCCGTTTTTGGAAAATCTCCTTCCCTTTCGTCTTTTTAAGGGTATATAGGTTGTACCCTTGTCCAGTCGAGGAGGAGAGGCCTCCTGGACCTACATGAGGAACCATTCGCAGCGGCTCGACATTTTCAGGCTCTTCCCCTATATCAATTCGGCCCCCTGTGAGAGATTATCTCAAGGAGGAACAACAGTTAGACCTGCCTGAGTTTGAGGAGGTTTATTTTGCCTCCTCGGCTGACCCGGCGTCTTCTTCGAGGTTGAAGCAACGATTTTACCAACTTTGGAAGCTCGGTAGCTTTCCACCATCTCACCTAAGAAAATGAAGGAATTTCATCAAGGAATTATAGCTTTTTAAGAGTGATATATCTAAAATAGAGAAGTATGTTACTCAAGATTAAGTGATCTTCTGCAACCCCGAGATCGAATGTGGCCTGGCTTAGCCCCGCTTTTCTCAAAACAGGCTCCAAAATAAGAAAGGCCGATTGATATAGATCGGAATGCAATTTGGCTTTGGATTTCACGTTTTCCATATATCCAATCTAGTTGACCTTTCCACCGATGCGGAACCATTTTCGAACTCCCCTCGGCAACCGGTATGTTTGGGCCCTTAACGAAGAAAAATCGACGTTTCCAGTCCATAGAGTTACTAGAGACGATGGTTGAAAAATTAGACTGGTTCCGACGTTGAGAGAAGTACACGAACCCTGCATTAGAAGCTGGGGAGTTACTGATCTTGAAGATCTGCCAGAAATTTTAAAAGTTGGCACGTTTATTCTTGGCCTTCATCAGGACACTGAAAGCGATCAAGTACCCGATTGAGTTCGGAAGAATCTGCTCGGGGGCCAAGGAAAATAGGTCCAGAACTTCCTCGAGCAATTGGATGAAAGGGATCCGCAGCCCATAGGAAAACTGTTTAGTGTAGAAGGCTTGACATCCTTCCGGCGGAGCATCGACGCGTTGTGCGGCGGTCGGGATAACTAACGAATAACCTTCTGGCAGAAATTTTCCTATCTCCACCTCAAGTTCGGCTGGGCTCTCGATCGGATCATAAGAACAGAGAATTTCATTGACCCGTTTTTCAGTCTTTTGAAGCCTCCCCGTGGCATTTGACTTCTTCGGGATGCGTCCAGGTTGAGAATTCTCATATAGGCATTATTTCCTATAGAATATCTCATTAATTCGTGCTCCCCTAGCATTTAAGAGGAATCATCATCACTGCCGACCACCGCATTATGTCTCCTATCTCCTTCAGGCTCGACTTCGACCTCCTCATTATGTCCACCATCTCCTTCGGGCTGGATATTTTGCTTTTCCGAAGTTTCCTCGCCATCTTTTGAGTTTAATGAGTCCAACGCGGCATTGATCACTAAATCTAACTCATCCGTCGCATCTCCCGTCGGTTGATACGTATTTATAAGATAAGTCTCAGATTCAGGATCGAACTCCGATCCCGCGGAAATTACAGCCTTGCCTTTGACATTTTCTGCGTCAGACATTCTGGAAGAATTACTCTGCTGATCGATAAGTAGACGTATTTTTTGCTTTTTTCGATGTGAGCACTCCGATCTGCGGTAATTTTAAGAAACAATGCCTGTCTCTTCAGGTCAACGTATATATATAAAGGTTAAAAGGGTAAATTGCAAATCAAACCCCGAGTAACCGCGACGGTTAAGCTTCCACTCAGTAATTTCAAAAATTATTTTCCCGTTAATGGCATTTCCGGTCCACAAGTTTTTGAGCTCGAAGGTAACAAATTAACGCCATCATCTTCCGTGAGTATATACTCTTTTTCCCTTGCTCGGTTTTTATCCCACAGGGTTTTTTCGAGAGAGGTTTTTAACGAGGTATATCCGACGCAAGGTCGATCAACACTTGTTCTCGATTATCAATTTATCTGATCTTCAAATATCTTAGTGCCAGAACGGACAATCATGATAGACTCTCAGATTGAAGACTTTATTCATCTATTATCGAAGCAATTCGGCATTCTGGGACTTTTCCAACAAGGTGTGCACTCTTTTTCCCTAGCTCGGATTTTATCCCGCTGGGTTTTTCCGGACTAGGTTTCTAATGAGGCATATCCAAAACACCAAGAATCAAAGTCATTTACCTTGAAGCTGTGTTTACTTCTCCGAGCTTCAGCTTCACTTACGCTCGAGAAGTGGGGGAGTATTGATGAGGGATATTTCGCATGCTCTATTCTAGGAAATACCCTGCTCGAGATCGATCAGATTCCGACCAAGAAGGCGTATTTTCCGACCTGCAGGACACAGTTTCCGATCAAGCCGGTTAGACAGCGCAAGACCCTATTTCTGATCTACCCCTCTCCTCGGGTTCACTGTTGGGCCGACCCATGGGCCTGGCCTACGGGCCGAGACGTGTTCTCATGCGGAGGGTACATGTCTACCTAGCACGCCACTGTTCCTATAAATACCAAGCGCATTTATGACATCACGCACGCTTCCCCAGGTGCACCTAGCTCGGACTTTCAGATCGGATTCCCTTGGAACTTAGACTAGCTCGCTTGTTGTACTTGTTAACTAGTTGTACGGCATCCAGTAATGCTCAAATAGACCTTTGTAACTTGTAATCAGATCGGAACATTAATATACATCTTTATATTCTCGAACTCATAATTGTGCTCGCATTAGCTTATTTCCATACTTGTTCCCCCTACGAAAAATAGCATAATCATCTTGGTTGAGCATTTTATCTTTGATTGATCAATTTCTCGTAAATGGGTCTTTCTTCAATTTATAAGCTTCTCAATAATTCCTGCTAAGATTAAACTCAAGAAAAAAGCTCAAATATCAAGTTGTTTATTAATAATTAATCATTCGGCTATCAATTTTATTTATAATAACCTTAATCATTATAATAATTACGATCACTTTTCAATAATCACAAAATATAATAATAATAATAATTTATCATCTTAATCATTACACAATATAATATATCATTTCAAACACTATAAAGTTATTGATTTGACACACATCATTTATTTTTCTCCCCAAACCCCAACAATCAAACCTCAATTCAAATTAAATCTCAAATTTTCAAAATTCACTAACTATTATTTAATACTCCATTCGTTTCATATTAATTGACATATTTATTGTTTTCATACAGATTAAAAAACTCATCATTACATTATTTAATGGTAAAATGTCTCAAACACCCCTTGTAATGATGACTACTTTTTAATTTTTTATTAGTGAGTGGTGATCATTGAGTTTCCCAACTTAAATGATTAAAAATGGCAAAATTAAAAAAAAATTGCTTTGAAAACCCAAACTTGCTAATTAATTTTAAACAAAAAACTTTGGCAAATGTGCCAATTAATATGAAACGGGGGGAACAATATTTTACAATCTCAATATTCCATTGAAACCATTATCCATATCGAGTTTCAAATATTTTGCCGAAACCTCTGAAACTAGTTATTGAGATCAAACTTAGTCAAACTACTTCCATGTAAACACTAAGGGCCTGTTTGTTTGGCGTTTCCCAGAATTTTTTCGTGTTTGGGAAATGCCAAACAAACATGTTTTCTATTTTCCGAAATAAATTTTTCATCTCTCAATTTTCTCAAACTACTTTTTCAAAAGCCAAACAAACAACAATTTTCTTATCTCTAAATAAAACCTATACAAACTCTACTTTGATTTGACATAAAGTAACCTATCTCTTACACAATTTATCTCACATAACAAACATGATTTGACATAAAGTCTTACACATCTTACACCTACAACCCAACTCTTCAAAAAAAACCTACACCTACTTTATTTCTCAAACCACTCTCTCAAAACCCAAACAAACAACATTACGCAAATCGAGATTATTTCACAAACCTCCACTACTCTCCCAAACTACTTTCCCAAACGCCAAACAAACAGGCCCTAAGAGTTCATATATGTTTGAATGTATTTCACGATTTTAGAACTTTTGAGCAGATTAAACATTAAAATAGGGTTTGTATGAACCAAAGAAACTCAGGCCTTGGAGGAAATCTGTTGAATCAATTGACTTTTTGTGAGCTCAAATATATATATTATTACTCCATATAAGATCTTACGGCTTCTGTGAACAATGGCCCTTCTTTTATAATTTTTTTTTTCGCCTTTTTAACCCCAAAACGACGCCGTTTTGGGTATTTTCCTGCCAACTTATGCTTGAGATGAATTTCTTTTTCAATTAATTTTCACATGTATTGACCATGTTCCTCTCAGCCTGTGGGTTCCACTCCTATTTTCCATTTTCTTTTTGCGGCTTCTCCCTTTCTTCAGTTTTAATTAAACTAACAGACTTTGATTCTTATTCAAACAAACTCCTATGCCTAATTATTTGATTCAGTTGTAATTGAACTGTTCTACCAGAAATTCCCTTCTTTTTCAAACATCTCCTCCGCCTCATCATTCCATTCTGCTTTATCTTCTGATCCCTCAAATTTTATACAATATTTTAAAGGAATTTTAGTGGTATTATTTTACTAAAGGGTTCACCCAAATTCTGTTCCATGTCATGATTGAAACGGTTTTCCAAACATGATTGTGATTTGCAGTACCGCCAGTTATCCTGTCTGCTGTGTACAAGGGCGGGCGGACATAAGGACAAGGGTAAATTGTAGCGGTGTATTTTTTTTTTGAAAAAAAAAAGTTCAATAAATTAGCTCAATATGAAATTTTCAGCCCAAATATAATCTTAGTCCACTTAATATCACACAACCCACTCTAATAATAACTCACTCTACCCAATTTCTAAGCCCCAATGAAATGTCCAATTTTTTTCTATATATATTTATGATATATGTTTGTGCAATTGTGCTTATGTAATAAACTAATAGTATTATACATTCATTATTGATGTTTATATTCACTTCCCAAAATCAATTTTTAGATTCAAGTTTCATTTTTGTGCTTAAAGTTATATACTTGTTAAGATTTTCATAAGTATTAGATTAAGATATGAGGATAACTATTATATTAAAATAATATAATGATTAAATCAAGATGCAATAGAGTTAATAATATTCATTTACATATCAAACACTAATCTTAGATGGTTAATAGTTTTTTTTTAATTGAAATGTCAAACACTAATCTTATATTCTTAATAGTTTTTTATTAGCATTTATTGGACTATTAGGATTCAACCTCTCTTGTTTTATCAAATTGAATGAAAAATAAGTCTTGTCATTATTATGTCTCTATTATATTTAACTTCTACTTCTTGAGAATGTCATTATTCTTGAGATAGTTATGTTTTGTACTTTTTATGGTATTAGAAATATGGAGAGATACTTTAAGGCTACACCTACACCTCATGAGGAGCCTTCAAGTAACGTTCACATTCAAAGTAACCCGCATGAGCTTCCAAACTTTCATATTGAAACGAACTTGCCCGAGCTTCCGAGTGATCCCGGTCTACGACCTCATATAACTTTATATGATTCTAACATTCGAGAGAGAGTTCGTAGAGCATAATTGCTCAAAGGTCCATGTCAACCACGCAACCTTGAGTTTCGGCAAACGTTAATGGGAGGTCAATGGCTAAATGATAGTTTAGTTGCCTTTATAGAGAGAGACATATTTAGTAGTATTTCAAACGATGCTATCATGGATCGATTTTAAAAGATGAAAAACCGTCGTGGTCAATTATTAAAGTAAATATGAAGATATTTTGGGTTCTTTTGGGACTATAACGGGGTATCATATGTAATTAAAATATCTCGTGGGGTTTATTTTTGTCAAACTCCACCTTCCCATTTTTGTATTGCATCATATATTTTCTCGTGAATAATATAAACTTTAAGTTTAACTGTTTGATAGATTTTTTCTTTTTTTGTATAAGTTTAGCCCCCCGACCAAAAATCCTTGATCCGCCCTGGCTGTGTACATGAAATTGGTTGTAAGTTTCATTTTCCCTAAAGTCTCGTTCTTTCTTTTATTGTATTAATTCGTTTCCTGTTTTATTGAGAGGTGTATCAGTATATATCTAAAATCCCCAAATTTTCAATTTTCAATTCTTCTCTAGAGGTGTATTTGATGTACCAAGTCTTCGTCCTCTGACGTGGCACTCAAATAAATATTATAATATAGAACCATCAAGAACACTTGGCAAGAGCAGAAATCCACCTGTGAGAAATGCCTCGATATCGATATCTGTACAAACGACCGTTCACATCGATCTCTTAGTCTAAAGTGACCTGCACATCGATATATGATAATAATCTTGGATCCAGTTACTGCTGGATCGAATTAAATAGTTCGGATCCATATCAGAAACTTATGCGTCTTGTCATGATCCGACCCGGTAGTTGAAATCTACTACTATAAATACCCCTCTTAAATAAGAAAAGAGGTACGCACAATCCACAAACCATAACTCTAACTTTGATCTCATATCTCGAGACTGACTTAGGCATCGGAGGGTTATCACCGGGTCACCACCAGTATTAACCCAACGTAGTCTTTTTTTATTACAGGTTAGGATCCCCTATACAAACGAGGAGAAGTTTGATTGACCTGCTTGTCCCCGCATTCGAGAACAGTGTTTATATTGACACCTGGACTTGAACCATAAAGTAAAATTAGACTAAAAACACGCTCATCAATTGGCGCCGTCTGTGGGAAACACTAACTATGAATTGAAAAAAGATGACTACGAGATCTGATTATGCTCTTTTTCGTTCGGGATAAATAAAGAAAGTTGAGCAACACAATAGTAAGTCAAGTGTATAAGCGATGTATATTAATATCAAGATCTGAGTACAAATTACAAGGAGGGTCTATTCGAGCGTTACAGGATGCCGTACTACTAGCTAGATAAATACAAAGGAAAGTAGGCTATGGCCTGTTCCGAGCTCTTAGTCCGAGCAGGAGTGTATCTTGGGAATAGTGCCTCCCTGATGTCATAAATGCGCCGCGTATATATAGGAACAGTGATGCACTAGCTAGACCCTCCGCAGGGGAATACATCTTGCCAGCTGTCCAGGGCTGAGGGTCGACCCCACAGTAGTTCCGAAGAAAACGATAAGGTCGGAAATCAGATCGGAATATTGGCTCTCGAGCTAGTAATCTGGCTTGATCGGAAACAGCGTTCTGTAGGTTGAAGAATAGTCCTCCTGATCGAAAATTGTGGTCGATCACGAGCAGGGGTATTTCCTAAAATGGCGCATGCGAAATATCCCTCATCAATACTCCCCCACTTCTCGAGCGTAAGTGAAGTTGAAGCTCGGAGAAGTAAACACAGGATCATAACACAAAATTTGATATGCCTCGTTAAAAACCTTACTCGGAAAAACCCAATGGGACAAAATCCGAGCTAGGGAAAAAGAGCGCATATTTTCTCTGGATGGGCCTTGGATAGGCGCGATGCTTCAAACTGCTAGAGGGCGGAGTTCTTGATCGGATTAGTCTGCCTCGGTGATATTACAATATCCGCAGTTCGGAGAGATAAATAATAGAGATCGAGTGTAGAAAAGTCTTGAGTTGAATATGCCTCGTTAAAAACCTTACTCAGAAAAACCCAATGGGACAAAAACCGAGCGAAGGGAAAAAGAGTGCACATCTTCGGAAGACAATGTCGTTAATCTTAAATTACCGAGTTGAAATACCAACTTTTAAAACTTAGAGGACCGTAAATGCCATTTATGGAAAGGTAATCTTCAATTTACTGAGAGGAAGCTTAACCGTCGCGGTTACTCGGGGTTTAATTTACAATTTACCCTTTTAACCTTTATATATATGCGTTGACTTGAAGAGACGGGTACATCTTCTCAACTTACCGCAGATCGGAGCATTAACATCGATAAAGAGTATCCTTTCTTGTCGACCATTTCAATAAACACTCTCTAACATGTCCACCTCCGAGAGCCCAGAGATTCCATCCAATATTCCTCCGAGAACAGATTCCGACCTTGGGTCGATGGACGAAATGATTAACACTTACGAAGCTACCGAAAATTCTCCTGACGAGGCGAGTAAGATCGTCGACCAAATTGAACGAGCCTTAGGGTCAGATGTTGGCGAGGGAACGTCCGATCAACAGAACCCCGAGCGTGATGGGGAAGGAGAACAAAATACCGAGCGCGACACCGAGGATGGTGGAGAAGGTGAAGACAACGCTGACTCCGATAGTGAAGACAGCTCGACAGGGGTGCTGGGAGACCACGAAATTATGAGATACTCAGTTGGAAGGGGTTGCACCGTGAGAATCCTCGACCTTGCGGCCGTCCCGAAGAAGTCCAAAGCTAAAGGTCGAGTTCAGAAAACTGAGAAACGGGTCGACGAGATCTCTAGTGCATATGATCCAATAGAAAGCAAAACAACTCTTGAAGCTGAGGTAGGGAAATTTCTTCCCGAGGGCTATTCACTGATTATTCCGACCCCCACTCAACGGGTCAATCAGGCACCAGAAGGATGTCAATCCTTCTATTCTAAACAATTCGCTTACGGGCTGCGTATCCCCTTTGCCCCGTTGCTCGAGCAGGTTTTAGATGTATTCTCCTTAGCTCCCGCGCAGATCCTTCCCAATTCGATCGGATACTTAATAGCCTTTAGCGTCTTGATGAAGGCTAAAGGCAAATTTGATAGCTTCCAGAATTTCTGGCAATTCTTCAAAGTCAGCACTTCCTCGGCCTCCAACGCTGGGTTTGTGTATTTCTCCCAACGCTCGAACCATTCTGTCTTATCGACTATCGTTTCTAGCAACTCTCTTGATTGGAAGAAACGGTTCTTCTTCATCAAAGGGCCTGATGAGCCTGCTTCCAAGGGGAGCTCGGAGATGGTACCACATTGGTGGATAGGTCGGCGAGACTGGGTGTACGGGAAACGCGAATTGATAGGCCATCTTAAGAAAAATGTTTCAGATGAGCTCGTCGCCGCAATGCGTTCCGACCCGTATCAGTCCGCTTTTCTTGTTTTGGAGCCCGTTCTTCGAAAAGTGGAGCTTAGCAAAGCGACGTACCTACTGGCGGACGCCGTCGATCCTCGATCGTTAAGTAAGCAAGTCATTTTCTATCATAGTAGCGTGTTATCCAAAAAGTTCTATCTCTTAACCATTTTTTCCTTTCTTTAGGTACCATGGTAGAGCAATACCGAGCTTCTATAGTCGGTAGAACAGTGGCCTCCACCTCGAAAATGACGCCTGGCCAACCGAGGAGGCAAGCTAAGCCACACCTTGCGCAATCCCACCAAACTACGATCCCTCCTCGGGGAGGTTCAGCTCAACCTGACCAGGTAGGAATGGGGGGAGAGCCCCTGGATGCCGAGCCGATCCAAATGGTACCTCCTTTGAACCAAGCTGGTCCTTCCTCTTCATCTGGTCTAGGATACAGTCTGTTCACCATGAAGAAACTTAAGGGGACAGAGGTCGCCAATCGACGAGCCAGGGAAGATCGAGAAGGGCCCCCTGAAGCGAAAAGAAGGACTGGATTGTGGGGTCGGCACCGAACACCCCTCACCCGTCGTCCGGGTCAAGATAAGCCTGATATGGTGGATTTTATTGAGAATCAACTTTAAGGTTACCGAGCGGCGGGTTATCCCGAGATAGGATCGATTCGAAGCGATCGTGACTCAAACGGTGAGAACGAGCATGACAAGGCAATAAAAATCTTCATGGCGGGGAGATTCGCCGAAGATCAGGAAGAACTTTTGGCGCACAACGACCTCGACGTGTTGGGTCGATTCTCTCGAGCGTATCATACGGTAAAAACCCTTTATGGTGACTATAACTCTTTAGATCCTTGTACAAATTATTAATTGTTCCCCGTTATTCCCTTGCATATCGGGGACTGCTTTCTCACTGAGCTGAATCGCACCTCGATGTTGGAGGATGAGTCAGATCGAGTCCATATAGCCTACCGAAATTCTCTCGAGGAAGAGTCCAAACTCCGCGATCAGCTCATCGCCGTTCAGAAAGAATTGGAGGCCTCCACAGCCAAGTACACCCCGGCGGTCGAAGCAAGCTTGGTGAAGGTTGTGGCTGAGAATAGCTTGCTCGAGAAAAAGGTCAAGAAACTTGAAGAAGAGCTCGCGCAGACCAAAGCCGATTCAGAGTTGTCTTATCAACGTGGCAAAGAAGACTCGCGCCTAAGCTCGATAAGAGAGTTTCTGGAATCTCCCGCGCTAGAAGCCATAGCTCGGAAAAGGTTGAGCGAAATTCTTCAGACTACCTTTTACAAGGGCGTTCGACAGCTGGTTTCCGCGAAGGTCATCCCCAATAACATAGATGAGTACTTGAAGCACATGGACATCTTCAAGAACATGGACGGAGAAAACTATCGAGTCTCATACTCGAGTTCCACAGATTGGGAAAAACATGAGTTTGCTCCTTTCGTGAGAGAGTTCGGGGTTCCAATGCCTAATCCCGACATGCTGGAATTGGAAACGTCCAGCTCGAGCTTGAGTTCAGATAGTTATGAGGATGAAGACAGCCAATATAGTTCTGGAGATGATCAAGATACTTCTGAAGACGGGGATGATCGAGAAGCTTCTGGAGACGCCAAGATTGACGTCGAGGGTGGTTCCGAGAGTGAGGGCTACGAGGAGGAGCAAAATCCTTAGAAAGATTCCTTGTAATAGATTATAGGATATTACTTCATCTGTAATGTAATCTTCTCGATCATCTATAAAATCTCCTTTCTTTGCTTGCGATATTTACCAAGTCCAGATGCTTAAAATTTGTCGGAATGTATAATACAACTTAACTAGACAATCATCTTTGTAAGCTGTAAGGAGCTCGAAATACAATGTCGATAACGAGTTAGGCATCATAGATCAAAATAGATTAAAGACGATCGATCTCCGTACATGCGAACGGAAAAACTTGAAATTCGCGACTGTTGGGTCCCCAATAGGCAACGTTTCTCTTTCTTATAAATAGAAGGGAGAACTTTTAGATTTGTAACATAAAACCATAATTCTTTTTCACGTCGGAGCTCATAGATCGATAAAAATAAATTGAGCCCTTATCTTTACTCTATAATTCGACCATGGAGGGGTTAGTGAATTCCAAACTTGACCCAACTTAGATGTTCAAAGTCAAGAAAGAAAAAGCTCCTAAGTCTAAAACTTGGGATTCTAAGGCCACTGAGGCAGGCAAAGTTTCTAAGGCCGACCGTGGAAAAAATAAGGTCGATCCTCCTTTGAACCCAGGGCCCCAACGATCAGAGGTCCCTAAGGGTGATCTTGCCAAAATTGAGGCCCATCTTGTGCCTAACCCCCCGCCCATTCGCTCCGAGAAAGGGCCGGTTATACAAATTGCCGACTCCCTCTCCTGGTCGAATAATAGGTCCGAGACGAAAAAACAGGTCGTTAGCCCTAACAAGCAAGTCGCATCTGGTGGCTCCGAGCCTGCCCCCAACAAAAGGCCGCGCGTGGACGATCTGATTCCGACCCCAGCCTTAATCCAAATGGCTGGGGAAAATAAGACATTGGCTGGAAGTATTCTGGCTCTGGAGGCTAATAAAAGCGTTATAAATGAGCCTCCTAATAAAAAGGTCAAAATAAATGATCCCTCTGTCGATCAGAAGAAGTCTTCCTAACAAATTGGCTGGAGGGGTTGCCTCGAGCAGTTGGGAGATTACTCTGAGCAGTATTCAGTTGGCCGAGCAGGAACGGTTGAGAGGGAAAAGTGCTCGGGAAATCGTGCAATCGAGTGCAGATCTGCTTACCCAAGTGAGTCTCATTATTTTGCTATATATATATATATATATTTTTTACAGTTCAACTTTGATCCCCACGGTGGGCGCCAATTGATTATGCTCTTTTTTGTTCGGAATAAATAAAGAAAGTTGAGCAACACAATAGTAAGTCAAGTGTATAAGCGATGTATATTAATATGAAGATCTGAGTACAAATTACAAGGAGGGTCTATTCGAGCGTTACAGTGTTGGATGAAGATGAAGACTTTGAAGTGAAGGGAGGTTTTGATGATTTCCAAAAGTCATCAGCTAAGTATGGAAACTTAGTACAAACCTTAGAAGATATTTGACCAAGGAAGATTTATTTCAGACTAGTCAAATATGGTCCAGAAGACTACTGATCTGTTGCTGAAGAAGGAATCAGACTGGTGGAATATCAGCCGACTCAAATCAGATTTGTTCAAGTTTGCGATCAGTCGAGTATACATCAGACGAGTGATTTCGTCCAGCAGAGTGGAAGTGGATCAGAAGTTAGTGCAACGGTAATAAATGCACTTGGAGTAATAAATCCTGAAGAGGAAGGGTATTTATGACAAATGATTGAAGAGAAACCTCGTATAAGCTTGGTGCATTTAATGCGGACTGACAGCAAGTACAGCAGAGTGTACAGTGTTCAGTTGCAGGTAGCCGTTTCTGCAGAAGGACCAGTACTCGATGATTTGGACACCTGTTGATCTCTCAACGGGCAGATTTTCAAATCTCAAGTATAAATAGTTCAGTTCGTGAGTTGAAGAAGAAGAGACAACACATTTTGAGAGCAAAAATCTGAAGCAGAATTCTTCTAAGTCTCAAACTCAAGAACAGAACACTCATCAACCGAGTCATTTGTTGACGAAGCAGAATAGAGAGAATACAAAGAATACTTATAAATCTGAGTGATTTTGTTTGAATCGTGTTGTGAGAAGCTGTTATCCATCTTTGTGAGTGATAAAGCTTTGTAGTATAGGACTTCTTTGTGATTTCCTGTAAAGATCTTGTGGCCAGTTCATTTGTTGTTTGGCGCAAACAGAGTATACTGTAATCTGTGTGACTATAGTATAACCCAAGATCTAAGTGACTTGGAAGAGTGGACTAAAGGATTTCTATCCATATAACCACTATAAAAATCCTTTATGTTTATACTTGCATTATTTCTTGCATATTTTGAAGATCATATTTTAAACACGCAAAAAGGTTTAACTGATTGAAAAGGTTTTAAAAAGGAGTTTATAAAACTGGGGATAAAACTTTTTCTAAGTTAAGAAAACTACTTGTGAAAAACACTAGATATATCCGCTGCAGGTTAGTTATTTTAAAACTCTGATTTTGATAAAATCAGCTGAGTGAAATCAGAAGAGTGGTCAACTCTGTTGTTCAAAGCTTTGTGCGAGATCAGCATAGTCAACTTACGATTACTGATCAGCTTAGTCTGCTGACAGAAAAGTTAGAAGATTTTAAAAGATAATTTTTTAAGAGGTCTATTCACCCCCCCCCCCCCCCCTCCCCCTCCTCTAGACCTCATCTGACCACTTGGGACCAACAAGTGGTATCAGAGCAGGTGGTTCATCTGAATCATTTTCCTGATAAACGAGCTTGATCCTAGAGTGTTTTTCAAAGGTTTTCAAAAGTTTTCAAAAGAGCATCTTTTTGAAAAACAAAAACTTTTTGAAAATGGATTGTATCAGCCTTGTTCCCCACATAAGCGGTATGATCTTTGAGGACTGGAAAATACGCACTGCTTACAATGATAATATGTACAGATGCATAACTCAAGGTTTTGATGATTTCCAAAAGTCATCAGCTAAGTATGGAAAAAGAAGTTGAAGAGATGACACCTGAAGTAATCAAGCTGAATAATCTTGACAAGGTTGGAATCTTCATCATGACCAAGGCCCTGGACAATGAAATGTTTGACTAGGTCAAACATTGCAAAACATCTAAAGAGGTGTGGGACAAAGTCCGTGACATGAGCGAAGGGAACGACTCCATTAAAGAACACAATCTAAGTGTTGCCATGGAGAAGTTTGAGAACTTCAAAATGAAACCTGGAGAAACCATTGACCAGATGGATACAAGGTTTACAAAGGTGTTGAACAATGTACTAAAGTTGGGAAAGACGTTTACAGATAAAGAGATCACTCTCAAAGTCCTAAAGACGCTACCACCAAAGTTCAACATGAAGATCACAGCGATGGAAGAATCAAGGGATCTGGGGAAGATCTCACTGACTGAGCTGTTTTCTGTACTCAAGGCGTACGAGTATAAAATGCCAAGAATGGGTATAGAAGAGACCTCAACTTCTGGCCCCACTGCTGCACTGGTCGCTGCAGAAAGAACTAGAAGATCAGCCGGAAATAGTAGAGAAGTGGACTCATCTGATGAGGCCAAAGTACTGAACAAGAAAGAGTACACTGCTGGCGATGTTGCTTTGTATTTGAACGGGTTCAAAAAGTTCTACAAAAGAAAAATGAAGAACAAATGTAACAATGCTTCTACTTCTAAACCTACCTCTCATTCTCATGATATTAAGGATGATTATAAATCCAAAATGATGTGCTATAATTGCAGGAAATTGGGACATTTCATCAAGGACTGCCCATATCCTAAAGCGGAGAAATATACAGAGGAGGAAAAGAAACAAAGGAAAGAGAGAAGAGAAAAGAGATACCAAAAAAGCAAAGTGTTGTTGGCTGAAGCTGAAAAGATGGCAGCCATCTACTCATCTAATTCAGAATCAGGCACGTCAAGTGATGACTCTATTTTTGAAGAGACACCTGCACTGCTCTGTCTCATGGCCAAGGAATCTGATGATTCCGACAATGAGGTAATGCTCTCTGAAAGTGAACTTGAGCTATTTAGCTCATTTGAGCAAATGATGAACAACAAAGCAGATGTTGTTAATGAATTTGCTAAGCTTAAGGACGAGATGATCCTGCTGAAAAAGCAAAATGCTAAACTGAAACGTAGTGTTGAAAAACCTAACGAATCAGCTATGTATAAAAAGCTTTCGCATGAATATGAATCTCTGAAAACAGAATGTGAAGTTTACAAGGGACAAATCATGGAACTCGAAGCTACAATATCTGTACTCAATAAGTCGTCTGTTCCTAAGTCGTCTGTTGTGTCAATAGATAAATCAAATGAACAGAGTGCACCCTTAGTAAAAGAAAATTTAGAACTGAACAAAGCTGAGAAGTTTATATCTGCTGATAACAGTAATGTTATCTTGTATGTTCAGACCGCTAAATCTACTTCACTGGAAATTGAGAAAAAGGAAAAGAGTCATCTAAGGCTAAAAAGGGTAAAAAGCCTGAAAATGAAAAACAGACTGGTAAAACCAAACAGCAGAATAGTCCAAAGAAATCTGCTGATAAGAGTAAAACCAATCAGACTAGTAAAACTAAGTTGTCTGTTAAAGAGCAAGTAAAGAGCAGACCTAAGAAGCAAAGAAATTGTAACAATAATGCTTGGTATGGAAATGAGTCTTATTATGTGCAACCTGCTTACTCACCTTATTATGCTGCACCTCATTATCCACCTTATTATGCTGCATATCATGCTCATCAACCAATGCATGCTTACCCTGCTTATCATGCATCTTATCCTGCTTATGAGCCTTATCCTCATCATAATGATTATCAACATAACATGCCTGCTGATTATGATGAAGATGAAGTTGCTCATGCTCCTACAAAAACTCTGAAGCCTAAGAAGCCTAAGACTTCAACATCTTGGGTTGTCAAAGGTGACACTAATCCACCAGGACCCTCTCAATAAAGGGTACCTAAAACATTTTTATTTTGTTTTGTAGGTTAGGATTAGGTGTAGGAGTAAAGTAGTGAAGAAATGGTACTTGGACAGTGGATGTTCAAGGCACATGTGTGGAGACATACATGAACTGGCAGATGCTGTTGCTGTGAATGGTCCAAGAGTTACTTTTGGAGACAGCAAAGAAGGCAAGGTTGTTGCTGTTGGAAAGCTTATCAAAGGAAACATAGAGATATCTGACATCTCTTATGTTAATTGTCTGAAGTACAATCTGCTGAGCATAAGTCAATTTTGTGACAAGGGATTTTCTGTAATGTTTTCATCAGATAAGTGCTATGTTGAACAAATTGGAACAAAGAAGGTTATTTTATCTGGAAGAAGACAGGGAAATATCTATGTAGTCGACTGGAATTCTGTGGACAAGAATTCTAATGTTTGTTTGGTGGCTTCTACACCAAGTGAAATCAGTTGGCTGTAGCACAAAAGAATGAATCATTTGAATTTCAAGACCATAAACAGATTGATAAAGAATGATCTGGTAGAAGGAATTCCAAAGACAGTCATGAGCAAAGACAAGCTTTGTGACGCATGTCAGAAGGGTAAACAAGTGAAGTCCACTTTCAAAAGCAAGAAGCACCAATCTTCAACCAGAATTTTGGAGCTATTACATATGGATTTGTTTGGCCCTATTGATCCAATCAGCAATGGTGGAAAGAAATACTGCCTGGCTGTTGTGTATGATTTTTCAAGATTTACTTGGGTGATTTTCATGAAGAAGAAAAGTGAAACCAAGGAACATCTTACTAATATGATGGAACTGATCCAGAATGAGAAGAGTCAAAGAATATTAAAGATCAGATCAGATAGAGGGACTGAATTTACAAACTCTACTGTTGAAGAGTATTGTAACTCCAGAGGAATCAATCATGAGTACTCTGCTGCCAGAACCCCTCAACAAAATGGAGTTGCTGAAAGGAGAAACAGAACTCTAAAAGAAGCTACCAGGACAATGATAGCTGAAGCAAAACTGCCCCAAAGATTCTGGGCAGAAGCCACAAATACAGCATGTTATACACAGAACAGATGTATGATCAACAAAAGTCAAAACAAGACACCCTATGAGCTATGGAACAACAGAAAGCCTAATTTACATTATCATAGGATTTTTGGTTGTAAATGTTATGTTTTGAACAATGGGAAAAATCACCTTACTGCATTTGCAGAAAAGGATGATGAAGCTGTTTTTGTAGGTTACTCTACTATTAGTAAAGCTTATAGAGTCTTTAACAAAAGAACTTTACTTGTAGAAGAATCTATTCATGTAGTATTTTGATGAACCAAGCCAATCATCTGAAAAGAATCAAAGTGCAAATCCGGAGGTATCTGCTGACTTTCAGAAATTGAGTGTGGAAAGAAAGGAAGAATATGTACCCATCATACTACCTGATTTAACTCAAGCTGTTAACTCAAGTGCTGTTCAAAATCAGTCTGCTGATTGTCTAACAGAGGAGTTGCGAACAGCTGACAGACCAGAGCCTGTACAACAGACTACTACTGAGACTCCAACAGTAGTGTTGCAAGATCAATCAAGAGGACAACATCCAGATTTGCAACCTGATCTCAGATGGCTCAGAGATCACCCACCTGACTTAGTGATTGGTGATCCTTTGGATAGAGTGAGAACTAGAAGGTCAACTGCAAATGAAACAATGTTTGTAAGTTTTCTTTCACAAATTGAGCCTAAGTTGATTGATGAAGCTCTTAGTGATACTCACTGGATTGAAGCAATGCAAGAAGAGTTGAGTCAATTTGAAAGGAATGAAGTCTGGTACTTAGTTCCCAGACCTACCCATCAAAGAGTAATTGGCACTAAGTGGGTATTCAGAAATAAAATGAATGAAGATGGTATTGTTACCAGAAACAAAGCAAGACTAGTTTCCAAAGGTTATTGCCAAGAAGAAGGCATTGATTTTGATGAGACATTCGCACCAGTTGCTAGGCTTGAAGCAATCAGATTATTCTTAGCCTATGCTGCTTACAAGAACTTCACTGTCTATCAGATGGATGTGAAGTCTGCTTTTCTCAATGGAGAATTGCAAGAAGAAGTCTATGTTGAACAACCTCCTGGTTTTGAAGCTTATCAACAAGGAGACAAAGTTTATCGTCTGAAGAAAGCTCTCTATGGACTGAAACAGGCTCCAAGAGCATGGTATGATACTTTATCTGATTTTCTTTTAGTCAAAGGATTTCATAAGGGTAAAGTAGATAAGACTTTGTTCACTATTGAATGGGATAATCATATATTGCTGGTACAAATATATGTGGACGATATTATTTTTGGTTCAACTAACAAACAGATGTGTGAAAGGTTCTCTAAGCTGATGCAGAAGAAGTTTGAAATGAGCATGATGGGAGAACTAAATTACTTTCTTGGATTACATGTCAAACAACTACCTGATGGTATTTTTATTAATCAAGCAAAGTACACAAAAGATCTGTTCAAGAAATTTGGTATGGAAACTAGCTCATCTGTTAATGTTCCAATGTCTACTGGTCTTCGTCTGGACAAGGATGAAGGTGGCAAATCAGTTGACATCACCAAATACAGAGGCATAATTGGGTCACTGTTATACTTAACAGCTAGCAGACCTGATATTATGTATTCTGTTGGGGTTTGTGCGAGATTTCAATCAGATCCTAAGGAATCTCATCTCTTAGCTACCAGAAGGATATTCAAATGCACACAAGAATTGGGATTGTGGTAGCCAAGGGAATCAGGATTTGAACTTATTGGATATTCAGATTCTGACCTTGCTGGCTGCAAAATTGATAGAAAGAGTACTACAGGTACTTGTCAATTTTTAGGCAGTCGTCTGATCTCATGGATGAGTAAGAAACAGACTTCAGAATCCATATCTACTGCTGAAGCTGAATACATTGCTGCTGGAGCATGTTGTGCACAAATACTTTGGTTGAAGCATCAACTAGAAGACTATAATCTAAAGATCAGTGGAATCCCTATCTACTGTGACAATACAAGTGCAATCTCAGTTACTCAGAATACTACTAGTCATTCCAGGACTAAGCATATTGAGATCAAACATCACTTCATCAGTGACCATGTTGAAAAGGGAAATGTTATTATTGAGTATGTTCATACAGACAATCAGATTGCTGACATTTTCACCAAACCATTAAGTGATGCAAGATTTTCTACTCTAAGAGTGGAACTGGGCTTGTTAAATTTGGATTCATAAGCTGAGGGGGAACCTATCAGAAGACTGGGTTCAACAGCTTACTAATATGATATCAACAAGTGTAACACTTCAAGAAGACTGACTCTCAACAGACTAGTTGACTGATGAATTCTTGAATTCAGGGGGAACGTGTAAGACTAGCGGTACTCCTGTCTTAATGATGAAATCCTCAATGACAGTTAGTTGAAGTTGTTTTAATCAGAAGATTTGTTCTTAATTCTTGAAGATTTGAAGATTATTTATCTTGCTGGATTGACAAACAGCAAAGGAAGATCACTAGATATTGGCTTTCACTAGTGATATATTGTATCAGACAAGTCGTCTATCAGATAAGTATTTTACTCATCTGTTTTCATTTATGTCAGCTTATGTTTAAGTGTTGTACAAAAACGTTTTTATTAAAAGCACGCTTTCATAAGTAACAGACAAGTGGCTTTTCAAATTCCCGCCTGTCTGGCATAATTAATGATATTTTGAAATCCGTGTATCACGATCACATGATCTGCTTTTCAAGTAACTGATCTAACGGTTACCACTTTTCACGGAAACCGACAAGAACTAACATCTATAAATCCAGATCTGATCAGCTTACTAAGCTTTTACGCACCCTCAAAATTTCAAAAGTATACAGAGCAATTCTGCACTCATCTACTGCAAATTTATCTCCGTTTTTCCTTAATCTTTTTCAGAATGTCTGCCAAAGAAGCTCCTGCTGAAGGTATGTTCTTGAATTACCTGACGTATCACACTACTGGCACCCCGTTGATGAAGGAAATCTTGGAAAAGTTCAAGGCGGCCACATTGGTTAATTTCATGGAGGCGCATGAGGATATGATTTTCAAAGACCAGGTTATGGAGTTCTATGGTTCAAAAGAGAAACCTGACTTTGAAAAGAAGGAGATTGTTGCCAAAATTGGGGATAAAGTTATTTGCATAACCCCCAAATTGCTGAGTGAGAGATATGGACTATCTCAAGAAGGCTCGACTGAAATTGCAACCCTAGCTGAACCTCTTGAAGCAGATTTCTGGAATTTGACTTCAAAGAAAAATCAAGTAATGTCTGGAGGTATCAAGAAGAATCAGCTGAAGGATGAATTTCAGCGGATGGCAGATTTAGTTGCCAAGGTCCTGGAGAATTGCACATTCTCACTGGACAGTGTACCAATGAAGCGTTTTCACACAATGATAGCCATTTTCTATGGTTTGAAGGTGAATTGGGCAAACTTCATCTGGTATATACTTGCTGATCACAAGGAGCGTGGTCTGACTCTGCACAGAATATTTCTTAGCCATCTGCTGGTGAACTTGAGGTGTTCAGTGACTAATGGAAAGGAAATTCACAAGGCAAAGGAGATAAAGATTTATGATCCAGTGAAAACTGGAAAGTCAAAAGAGCCTGCTGTTGTGCCAGAGAAGAAGCAACAAAAGAGAAAGGCTGCTGAGCCTAAAGACCCTGCTGATAAAGGCAAGAAGAGCAAGACAACTGTTCAAACACCTAATCCAGCTGTTCAAGCCAGAACAGTCGGGTCAAAGAAGAAAGATGTTGTTGACTTGATTGTTGATGAAACAGTCAAGGAAATTGATGAAATGGAGGTTGAAACATCTCCTGAGAGAACCGTTTCAGCTGAGCTACCAGATGAGAACGTGGCTAAAAGGACAAGGAGCGCATTAAAAGATACTGCTACATCAGCTGTTATCCATCACACCAAAAAGACAGTCAGAAAGAGGATGCCATTTATTGAAGAACATACAGAGCTTTCTGAACTGGTCAGAGAAAGTCCTCAAACAGCTGAGAGGCCTGTTGAATCAGTGAAGGAGTCTGCTGAAGTAAAGTCAGCTGATCAAGTGAAACAGACTTCTACACCAACAGCTGAGGTTGCTCAACCTCAAAAGGATCATGAAGTGCAGATCTTTGAACCAGTTGCTGCTGCACCAATAGCAATTGCTGCTCCAGAACCAACAGCTGCGGCACCAGTTGTTGAGTCCAGAGCTGCCAGGAAGAGAAGAACTGGCAAGGCAAAAGTGTCAGCTAATCACAAGAAAAAGTGCGAAGAAGCTGAACAAAGAAAGCGTGATGAGGCTGAACTTAAAAGAGCCTTAGAAGCGAGCAAGAAAAAAGCTGATGTCAAGAATATGACAGAAGCTGAACTGACTGCCAAGGAGGAAGCTGACCTGGCAAAGGCCTTTGAAGACAGCAAAAAGGATGCCTATGGACCAAGAAGGTCAGAAGGCATCACAATTGGAGAAAAACCCAAGGAAGGACAGTTTGTTCTACCAAGGGCAGAGCCAATTAAAAGAAAAAAATTTGAAGTCAGGAGAGCCATTGAAATAGTTCAAGGTGACTCTGCTGCTTTCAAGAAATTTGAAGTTGAGCTAGAAAGGCTAAACCAGCTGCTTCAATCAAGGACTACTTTTCTCCCTGAAAAGATCAGATATAACAGATGGAGAGAGTACAGACTGAACAAATCTGAGGAAGAGATCTGATGAGGGCTATTTTACGCATATAATGGAATAAAGCTTTTCGAGGAGGTTCATGATCGATCCGACCTGTGAATACAACAAGATCGACTCGATCCGCCCAAACGTATCCGGTCGACCTACTCTGATCGACCTATAGTCCGTTCCAGGGGACTTAATGGGCCATAGAATACTCCTAGGCCATACAGGATTCCTAGACTAAATAGGACTTCTAGTTCAGTTAGGAAAGGGGGAATATTATAAATAGTGAATCTTACATTGTATTGAGGATCCAGAATTTAACCTATCAATAGATATACAATTATTCTCCTCTCTTATACTTGTTTTACGTGATTATAATATTTCATACTATTCTTGAATTGCACCGTCCTGAGTACTTCAACCAAACCCTTAACACATAAAAACGTGCTCATAAACAATATTACTGAGACTAAACCTAAGACGAAATTCGGTTAAATCAGTTGGCGCCCACCGTGGGGCAAGGTTAATTACTCGATCGAATACGGTCAATGCAAGAAAAAGCGCGCGTAACGCAGGAAGAAGCACAAATTCTAGACCTTCTCGAGCTGTGGATAGCCTGCCTGAGAATTCCCAGAGGGTCAGCGCTAATAATATGCAGCCTCCCGCAAATCACCAAAATTTAGACCCTGTAGAGGAACATGTTGCAGCAAACGCTAACAACAATCAAAACCAGGGAGGACAACGAACTCCTAGTGTGAGTCAGGCCCCTAACTCACCCATTCGATCCGTCCCGGCTCCCCCGCTTTCCGCTGACCAGGAAAAAATACTACAAATTGCTCAACTTTTAAGTTCGTTTTTTCCTCAAATTCTACAGACTGCGGAACCAGTAAGGGCGGCTGTTGGTCCTTCAAGAGCGGTTAACAACGTCAGGGAACCTTGGGAAAATAATGACCATCAATCAACTCAAGCAGAAAGTCCAGACGCGGATCAACGATCTCAAATCTCCCCACCAAACGTAGCAGGAATGAAGTTTGGTCGAAGAACTAATCAGGCAAGAGCTAATGCTCGACCTGAACCTCGCCTGTCCAAAGAACACACTGTTATACTGATCGACGACATGGACGACCCCCAGTTGTCAATCGACAAACACATAGAAGAGTCTCTGAAAGAGAATTAGAGAGGATGGTCGAGGAACGAGTGGAACAAAGGCTTTTGACGTTGCAACAACCTTGGCCTCGTTCCCGAGAAATACAGGATAGTATAGCTGCATGTTCCCCTTTCTGCTTAGAAATTAGGGAAGCACATGCTTCTGGATCCTTACCTGCTCGGCTCCCCAGATATGACGGAACCAGTGATCCGACCGACTATATCTTTAGTTTTACAAATATAATGAGCTTGTATGCTCATTCAGCAGAGTATACGGCCAAGCTGATGATCACAACGTTCGAGGGGTTGGCACTGGATTGGTTCGGAAAACAAACGCCCAATTCAATCTTCAGTTTTAGAGAATTATGCAACAAGCTGGAACAACAATTTGCTAGTCAGAAAAGACAAAAGCTTCCCATGAGTTATTTGGGAACTATAGTCCAACAAGATGGAGAATCTTTAAGAGCTTGGTTGGCAAGGTTCAACGTAGAACTACTGAAGATCGATTCCCCAAATATTGATTATATTATATCTATTATGTTCGATCTAACCAAAAATAGGCAGTTTGGTAACGCATTAAGTCGGAAACAGCCTAGAACCTTCACTGAAATCATGACTTTAGCCTCCAAATATATGACCCAGGAAGAGATGAACTCTTTTAAAGATAAAAATAAGAAAGCGTCCGTTTCGGGACCCAAAAAACCTGAAAAACCCCCAATCCAGAAAACCATGGATTACGATCGGTTTTCGCGAAGAGGAAACGTATTCCATAGATTAGAACATAACGGGAATAACCCTGAGAAAAGACCCAATGTCTACCTCAGGTCTCGATCTCCAGAAAGGAATATAAGAGATCGAATCAGTTATGTGGAGTTCACAAAACTAAATGCCCCAAGAGAAGACATCCTGGTGATACTGGAAAGAAATAATTTAATCCCCCCAGCAAAAAGAATCACACAAGCCAAACCTGGGGCAAAGAACTACGATTTATATTGTAGGTACCATCAAGCTCACGGTCATAGGACCGAGGACTGTTATCACCTGAAACAAGAAATCGAAAAATTGATTCAACAGGGTAGATTGAATGAATTCATAGACAGAGCAGATCGGAGAAGACAAAGGACAAGAAGTCCTAGAAGGAGAGAGGAAAATAGAAGTCCTCATGATAGATCTCCCAGTAATCATGCTCCCCGAAGAAATGAAATCGATGATGACCAGGTCAATGGTACGATACACGTGATCTCCGGTGGACCAGCGGGGGGGGGGGGGGGATAGTCGGAATTCCAGACGAAAGGTCGCACGATCTCTAGAAAAGGGGATTATGACCCCTAAAGAGGTATGGGCGCTCGAGAGTAAAAACTCCAACCAACAGATAATTAAGTTCGATGAGAGCGAAGTCCCCAGAAACCTGAATTGGGATAATAACGAAGACCACCCCGATTTTCCCATGGTGGTCTCACTGAAAATTTCCGATTTCAATGTCAAGAGAATTTTGATCGACAATGGAAGCTCGGCTAACATAATAGCCATCGAAGTGCTGAACCAGATGAACCTGGGAAAAATAACTCTCCAAAAAGTAGCTACGCCACTGGTAGGATTTGGAGGTTCAGAGATAGTTCCAGCCGGAACTATCAATTTGAGTGTAACTCTTGGGAACAAACCTTATCGAGTGGTCAAAATTATAAAATTCTTAGTGGTTGAAGCACCTTTCGCTTATAATGCCATTTTGGGAAGACCGGCATTAAACCAATTTCGAGCAGTTGTGTCAACCTATCACCAGAAAATAAAATTTCCGACGGTCTCCGGGGTCGGCGAAATCGTCAACGACCACTGCATGGCCTGGGATTGTTACAACACGGCACTGTCTCTAAAAAGGAACGTCGATCCTCTAACACCGTCAAAAAGAAAAACAGTAGGATCCTCGACGGAGAGATCTCATGAGCCTGAATTGCCTAGCACAGATCGGATCGATAAAAAAGGAAAAGAGCCCATAGATCTGACCCTACGTGCGCCAGAGCATAAAGAGGTCAAGTTGATCGAAAATGATCCAACCAAAGTCACCAGGATCGGAACCGAACTGTCTCCACAGGGAGAAGTTATGCTAGTCAATTTCTTAAGGGAGAATGTAGATGTTTTCGCCTGGAGCTCGGAGGACATAGTAGGGATCGACCCAAGAATAATAACCCACTCTTTGAAGATAGATCTGAGCGCAAAACCGGTCAGACAGAAGAAAAGAAATCATGGCCCAGTCAAGGACAAGATAATAAAAGCAGAGGTCGAAAGACTTTTATTGTCTAAACAGATTAGAGAAATACACTTTACTGAGTGGCTGTGTAATGTCGTACTTGTCTCAAAGGGCGACAAGAAGGATAATAAGTGGCGAATGTGCAACGATTTTACAGACTTGAATAAATTGTGTCCAAGAGATCCTTATCCTCTCCCAAGGATCGACCTATTGGTCGACTCAACAGCAGGCTTTGCAATCTTTAGTATGATGGATGCATGCCAAGGTTTCTATCAGATTTTCATGGATGAAAAAGATCAAGAAAAGACTGCATTCATAACCGAACAAGGCGTATATTGTTTCATAGTGATGCCATTTGGATTAAGAAACGCTGGAGCAACCTATCAACGGTTGGTCAACCTGATGTTTAAAGAGTTGATCGGAGAAATAATGGAAGTATATGTCGATGACATGCTGGTAAAAAGCATGAGTGAAGAAGATCACATTAAACATGATGAGGGCTATTTTACACCTATGATCGAATAGTAATTTTTGAGCCAATTCATAATCGATCCGACCTGTGAAGACCTCAAGATCGGCTCGACCAGACAAATACATATCCGATCGACCTACTCTGATCGACCTACTGTCCGTTTCAGGGGACCTAATGGGCCCTGCGATACTCCTAGGCCATGCAGGTTTCCTAGGCTAAATAGGACTCCTAGTTCAATTAGGACAGGAGGAATATGATAAATAGCGAATCTTACATTGTATTTGGGGCGGATTTTAACCTACGAAATATACTACATTATTTGCCTCTTCATATGATTGTCATCTACTCAATTATATTACTGTGCTTATTCTTGAATTGCATCATCCTGAGTACTTTAACAAAACCGTTAATACAATAAATTGTGTTCTTTATTAAATTTACTGAGATTAAACCTTAAGACGAAATTAGGTTAAATCAGTTGGCGCCCACCGTGGGGCAAGGTTAATTACTCGATCGAAATATGGTCAATCCAAGGAAAAGCGCACGTAACGCAGGAAGAAGCACGAATTCTCGACCTTCTCGTGCAATGGATAGCTTGCCTGAAGGTTCCCAAAGAATCAGCGCTAACGATAAACAACCTCCGGGAAACCATCAGAATCTTGATCCTTTAGAGGAACAAGTTGCACCAAACGAAAACATCAATCAGAACGATGGAGCACGACAAACTCCTACCACAAGTAGGGCTCCTAACCCGCCTGTCCAATCCGTCCCTGCTGCTCCGCTCTCCGCAGATCAGGAAAAAATACTACAAATTGCTCAAATTTTAAGTTCATTTTTTCCTCAAATTCTACAAACTCATGCAGTTGCGGAACCAGTAAGGGCAGCTGTTGGTCCTTCAAGAGAGGTTAACAATATCAGGGAACCTTGGGAGAATAATGACCACCAGTCAACTCAAGCAGAAAGTCCGGACGCGGATCAACGATCTCAAATATCCCCGCCAAACGTAGCAGGAAGGAACCTGGGTCAAAAAACTAATCAGGCAAGAGCTAATGCTCGACCTGAACCTCGCCTATCCAAGGAACACACTGTTATACCGATCGATGATGTGGAAGAACCCCCAATTATCAATCGACAAGCAACCAAAAGAATTTCTGAAAGAGATATAGAGAGGATGGTCGAGGAGCGAGTCGAACAGAGGCTTCTGACTTTGCAACAACCTTGGCCTCGTTCCCGTGAAATACAGGATAGTATAGCTGCCTGTTCCCCTTTCTGTTTAGAAATCAGGGAAGCACATGCTTCCGGATCTTTGCCTGCCCGGCTACCCAGATACGACGGAACCACTGACCCAACCGACTACATCTTTAGTTTCACTAATATAATGAGCCTGTATGCTCATTCAGCAGAATACACGGCCAAGTTGATGATCACAACGTTTGAGGGATTAGCATTGGATTGGTTCGGAAAACAACCACCTAACTCGATCTTCAGCTTTAGAGAATTGTGCAACAAGCTAGAACAACAATTTGCCAGCCAGAAAAAACAAAAACTCCCCATGAGTTATCTAGGAACTATAACCCAGCTAGAAGGGGAGTCCTTAAGAACTTGGTTAGCGAGGTTCAATGTGGAACTTTTGAAGATTGACTCTCCGAACATTGATTACATCATATCAATCCTATTTAATCTGACTAAGAATAGGCAATTTGGCAACGCCTTGAGCCGAAAGCAACCTAGAACCTTTGCGGAAATCATGACGTTGGCCTCCAAATATATGACACAAGAAGATATGAACTCTTTCAAGGACAAAAATGAGAATAAAGCATCGACTTCAGGATCAAGAAAACCTGAAAAACCCCCGATGCATAGGGTAATGGAATATGATCGATTTCCCCGAAGAGGGAACGTGTTTCAAAGATTAGAAAACAATGGGAGTAACCTTGAGAAAAGACCCAATGTCTACCTCAAGCCTCGATCTCCAGAAAGGAATATAAGAGATCGAATTAGTTATGTGGAGTTTACAAAACTAAATGCCCCAAGAGAAGACATCCTGGTGATACTGGAAAGGAATAATCTAATTCCCCCAGCAAAAAGAATCACACAAGCTAAACCTGGGGCAAAGAGCTACGATTTATATTGTAGGTACCATCGTGCTCACGGCCATAGAACCGAAGATTGTTATCATCTGAAACAAGAAATCGAAAAATTGATTCAACAAGGTAAATTAAATGAATTTGTTGATAGAACAGATCGAAGAAGACAAAGGACAAGAAGTCCTAGAAGGGGAAGGGAAAATAGAAGTCCTCATGGTAGATCTCCCAGTAACCACCCGCCCCGACGAAGCAATAGCAATGACGATCGGATCAACGGAACTATACATGTAATCTCTGGTGGACCTGCAGGGGGAGACAGTCGAAATGCGAGGCGACGAACTGCACGATCTCTAGAAAAAGGAATAATAGCTCCCAGAGAGATATGGGCACTCGAGAGTAAGAGCTCTAACCAGCAAGTGATTATGTTCGACGAAAGCGAAGTTCCCAGAAATTTGAATTGGGACAACTACGAAGACCACCCCGATTTCCCTATGGTGGTCTCGTTGAAAATATCCGATTTCAATGTTAAGAGAATTCTGATCGACAACGGAAGCTCAGCTAACATAATAGCCATTGAAGTACTGAATCAAATGAACCTCGGAAAATTAACCCTCCAAAGAGTAGCTACGCCCCTAGTAGGATTTGGAGGGTCAGAAATAGTTCCAGCTGGAACTATTAACTTGAGTGTAACTCTTGGAAATAAACCTCATCGAGTGACCAAAATGATTAAGTTTTTAGTGGTTGAAACACCATTCGCTTATAACGCCATTCTGGGAAGACCAGCACTAAACCAATTCCGAGCGGTAGTGTCGACCTATCACCAGAAGATCAAATTTCCAACAATCTCGGGGGTCGGTGAAATAGTCAACGACCATTGCATGGCCTGGGATTGTTACAACACGTCACTATCCTTAAAAAGGAACATCGATCCTCTAACACCGTCAAAAAGGAAAACAGTGGGATCTTCGACGGAAAGAACTCGGGAACCTGAATTACCAAACACGGATCCGATCTGCAAAAAGGGAAAAGAGCCAATAGATTTGACTCTGCGTGCACCAGAGCACAAAGAAGTCAAGCTTATCGAGAATGACCCAACCAAGATCACCAGGATCGGAACTGAACTATCTCCACAGGGAGAAATCATGTTGATCAACTTCTTAAGAAAAAATGTGGATGTTTTCGCCTGGAGCTCGGAAGATATAGTGGGAATCGACCCAAGAATCATAACTCACTCTTTGAAGATAGATCCGAGCGCAAAACCGGTCCGGCAAAAGAAAAGAAATCATGGCCCAGTGAAGGATAAAATAATAAAGGCAGAGGTCGAAAGACTTTTACTATCTAAACAGATTAAAGAAATACACTTTACCGAGTGGTTGTGTAATGTCGTACTTGTCTCAAAGGGAGACAAGAAGGATAACAAGTGGAGGATGTGCAACGATTTTACAGACTTGAATAAACTGTGTCCAAGAGATCCTTATCCTCTCCCCAGGATCGACCTGCTGGTTGACTCCACAGCAGGTTTTGCAATCTTCAGTATGATGGATGCATTCCAAGGCTTCTATCAGATTTTCATGGATGAAAAAGATCAAGAAAAGACTGCATTCATTACCGAACAAGGCGTATATTGTTTCATAGTAATGCCGTTCGGATTAAGAAATGCTGGAGCAACCTATCAACGATTGGTTAACCTGATGTTTAAAGAGCTAATAGGAGAAATAATGGAGGTGTACGTCGATGACATGCTAGTAAAGAGCATGAGCGAAGAAGATCATATAAAGCACCTTGATCGTTGCTTCAAGATCTTAAGGAAGTATGGAATGAAGCTCAACCCCTTAAAATGTACATTTGGGGTAAGGTCGGGAAAATTCTTAGGATACCTGGTCCATGAGAGAGGCATCGAAGCAAATCCGGAGAAGATACGGGCGATCACTGAAATGAAGCCCCCCAGAAATATTGCTCAGGTACAAAGCCTAGTAGGGAAGATTGTTGCTCTCAATAGATTCATATCAAGGTCCGCGGATAAAAGTTTACCATTTTTCCAAACTTTACGAAAAGCTAAGACCTTTGAATGGACTGAAGATTGTGATTATGCATTCGAGCAACTGAAAAGCTATCTAACCTCACCACCTATGCTCGCCAAACCTACGGAGGGACAACCTCTGTATATATACATTGTTATTTCTGAGGCGGCCGTGAGCTCGGTTATGGTGAAAATTGAGGGCGCGGAACACAAACCTGTTTATTAATTGAGTAAGTTATTGCAGGGAGCTGAAAAGAATTATTTAACGATTGAAAAATTTGCTCTGGCCCTGGTGACATCGGCACGAAGGCTGCGGCCTTACTTTCAAACATACAAGATCGTTGTACTTACCAATCAGCCTCTGAGGCAAGTGTTATCCAAACCAGAAGCCTCGGGAAGATTGATAAAATGGGCTGTAGAATTGGGACAATACGAGATCGAATATCGACCTCGAACTGCAATCAAGGCTCAGATACTTGCAGATTTCCTCCTTGAAACTCCAGGTCAGTCAGAGACAAGCTCCAATACGACATCGACAAGCGATAACAGTGTTATGATCGTCAATGACCTACCATGGCTTATGCACGTCGATGGCGCTTCAAGCAGAGATGGTGGAGGCGCAGGAATTAATTTTCAAGGGCCAAACGGCGAGGACATGAATTATGCCATTACTTTAGACTTCGTGGTAACCAATAACGAAGCTGAGTACGAAGCTCTGGTTACGGGATTGGAAATGGCCATAAAGGCCAATATAAAGATTCTAAATGTCTTAACGGATTCCGAGCTAATTCAGAGACAAATTAATGGAATGTACGAAGCGAAAGAATACAACATGATAAAGTATTTGGCGAAAGTAAAAGATTTAACTGGGAAATTTGATAAGTTTGATATCCAAAATATCCCACGAGAAGAAAATCGATGGGCTGATCAACTATCCAGATTTACAGGGACAAGGGATGGTAAATCTGAAAGAGTAATCACTTGGTTAATTTCCAAAACTCCTTCGATCGACCTCGATACAGTTCCAATTATCGAAGTAATGGATATCGACTTAGCAGCGGATAGTTGGATGACTCCGTTGATCACCTATTTGAGAGATGGATCACTCCCTAGCTGTAAGAATGAAGCTAGGAGGATAAAATATCGAGCACCCAGATATGCAATGATAGAAGGAAAACTCTATAGACGGTCCGTCTCAGGAATTCTGTTGAAATGCATTCCCGAACACGATTCCGAAAGCATCCTTAGAAGCATACATGACGGAGAAGCTGGGAATCACAGTGGTGCTCGAGCACTTACGCTCAAATGCTTGAGAACTGGTTATTATTGGCCGACGATGTACGCCGACGCACAAGACTATGTTAAACGCTGTCATTACTGTCAGGTACATTCGAACATAATACATCAACCGGCTGAGACAATACATCCAATTCCGATCTGTTGGCCTTTTGATCAATGGGGAATCGATATAGTAGGACCGTTCCCTATGGCCAGATCGAAAAAGAGTTATGTTCTGGTCGCTGTCGAATACTTCAGCAAGTGGATTGAATGCATAGCCCTTGCTTGGATAACACAATTCCAAGTGATAAATTTCCTTTGGAAAAATATAGTCTGTCGTTTTGGGAAACCGAGAATTCTGATCTCTGACAATGGAACCCAGTTTGCTGGAAAACAGGTTCAAGAATGGTGCTCGAAGTTTGGGATACAGCAAAACTTCACGTCCGTCGGACATCCTAGAGCTAATGGACAAACGGAGGTTGCAAATCGAGAAATTATCAAATCCCTCGAGAAAAGATTGGACGAGGCCAAAGGGAAATGGTTGGACGAACTGCCAGGCGTCATTTGGGCCAACAGAACTACAGTAAAAGCCTCAACGGGTGAAACACCGTTCAGCCTAGTCTATGGATCGGAGGCAGTCATCCCAGTAGAGGCACTAATCCCCAGTCCTAGAATTGAGCTCTACGAGGAGGAGTCAAACGATCAACTGAGAAAAGATGACATCGATTTGAGCGAAACCTTGAGGGAAAAAGCCAGTCTGCGTTTAGAAGCAACTAAGTCCAACATGGAAAAAGCCTACAATCAAAAAGTGAGGATACGCTCGTTCAGAGAAGGTGATTTGGTACTTAAAAAAGTTGAAGTTTCCAAACACGTGGGAAAGTTACAGCAAAATTGGGAAGGTCCCTACGTGGTGATTGCGGTCGGAAAAAAGGGATCGTACAAGATAGCACATATGGATGGGACTCCGCTTCCTCGAACATGGAATGTGGTGAATCTCAGAAGATATTATGGTCGTTAAATTCGAGCAAAGAAGATTTAGAAGTTAGATAGGATTTGCAAGAAATTAGTTTTTTCATTTTCTAGGATGTTTTGCTTTTTTTTTCCTTTCATGCATTAAAATTACCCACAATTCTAATAAAAAGCTTTTGCTTATTCCCACATTTCATATGTTCAAAAGACTCTTGTCAAGGAACGATCTACAAAGGTTAAAACCAATAATTGGTACACAACCTAATAAATCTTTGAGTAACACCGATTGGGTCGGTATAAACTAATCGATCTACTAACGACTGATCGACAAAGGTTAAAACCACAATTGGTAAACAACTTAAGTATAATAATCTTTGAGTAACACCGATTAGGTCGGTATAAACTCATCGATCTACTAACGACTGATCTACAAAGGTTAAAACCAAAATTGGTAAACAACCTAAGTATAATAATCTTTGAGTAACACCGATTGGGTCGGTATAAACTCATCGATCTACTAACGACTGATCTACAAAGGTTAAAACCACAATTGGTAAACAACCTAAGTATAATAATCTTTGAGTAACACCGATTGGGTCGGTATAAACTCATCGATCTATTAACGACTGATCTACAAAGGTTAAAACCACAATTGGTAAACAACCTAAGTATAAAAATCTTTGAGTAACACCGATTGGGTCGGTATACACTCATCGATCTACTAACGAGCGATCTACAAAGGTTAAAACTACATTTGGTATAAAACCTAAGTATAATAAATCTTTGAGTAACACCGATTGGGTCGGTATAAACTCATCGATTTAATAAAGGACGATCTACAAATGGTAAAAACCACAGTTGGTATAAATGGGAATTTAATAAGTAAAATGAAGAATTTTATTTATGACCCTGAAAATATTACAAACACATAAAATATCTTGAAAAGACAAAAACAGATATCCCTGATCTAACGACACCAGATCCTATTACATGTTATATCCATCTTTGATACCATCAACACCAAAGCTCGACAAGGACGATCGCCTTTAAGTTTCGTGATGACGACCACAAAGCTTTGGAATCAGAGAGAGCTTTGTGAGATCATAATGTTACGATGGTCGATGGTGGTCAGCATTCCCGGTCACACATAAATATTTTTAATGAACTGACCAGCTTTCCACCTGCCACGTAACTATTAGATCGGAACCCCACAACACCGACCTTTACCTATTTAAATTGGTTGGTCGAATTATGGACAACGTCCCAATCTAATCCCCTTATTAGGGAACGTAGACTTCATGGTTTTTGAAAAGCCTCAATTTTCCGATTCCGCCCATACCGAGTCGAAGTAATGAATGATCAGTTGGATTCGCGAATTAGGTGGACGACCGTGGTTGTGAACAAAATGGGAGTACATTGTTTAGAACTTTACTCCTGAAGGTAACTAAATGGAAGATAAAAGATTCCTTTTATAGACAAGATGAATTGAAATCCAACGGTCACACTCTCATGTAATCAACGGCAATAACGCCACTTCGGGAATTGCGTTCCAAAGTCATAACTGCAAGCCTTAAATAAACAAGATTGGAAGTAAATACGCCCTTGAGACGGTCGAGACAAAAGTCATATATTAGATCGATAGATACATTACAAAGAATATTATAGAGCAATAGGAATATTACATATACAAGAGCTTTATCTGGACGGAAATCATCGATCTAAGCACTAAGCAATTACAACTACAAAATATCAAAGGAAGGACTTCGAGTCAAAACGCTTCAAAACTTCCTCGGAACGATCATCTTTTCTCCTGCTTTGAGAACAGTGACGAGAACCTAATGTTCAGGCTTATTCTACAGATCGGTGGGTACTAGTGGGCGACCTAAGCCGCATGCTATCATGATGCCACCACCTCGAAGAAGTTGATGCTTCTTCTTTGTCGATTAAAGTAGAGATCAGAAGGGTCTCATGCATGACGTCACCAACCAGTTAGAAACAAGTTGATTTCGATAAAGCATAGAATCCTGCTTTCCTCTACTCTCGACCTCTATCATACGGCGTTGTATATGGTCAACCAATCCCCAGTTGTGAGATTTACCCAACCATCACCGTTTAAGATAGAGATCTCACTTTTCCAATTCCTCCCATACCAAGTCATGACCTCCTAGGTAGATAAATCGATGAATTTGGTGGTCGATAATACTTATAACAATACATATTCATAATAAATGACTTCATCTTCTGAGAAATGGGGAGGGATGGAGTGAATCTATTTATAGGCAGAGGATAAAGGATCCAATGGTGTTAAATGGAGGTCCTATCAACGGTCCAGATTTAAAAACGTTATAAGAATGGTTCGCAGTATCAGAACAAATGATTAATCATTGTTATCGGACTGAACGTACAAGGAATAATGGATTTTATTCAGATCTTCGAGAGAGTCATTACATTTCACGAGAACAACCATATCATCACAAAAAACTACATTTACATTCAAGGATCGTTACAATTATTTCAAACATTAATCCTACTTTGCTACTCCTCGGAATGATCTGCTCCTTCAAATCGACCTTCTCCTCAGACTACTACCGCTGCATGAAAACGAGGAACATGCAGAAGTGCGTATATTTGCTGATGCTGGTGAATTACCGACCTCTAAATAAGCCAAATGACAACCAGGAGGCATACTGCATCTAGGGTCGATCACAGTATCAAGCTAAAGCACACTAAGAAGGGAGGAACTTTGCTGTCATACAATTGAGACAGGTTCGTTCTCCTTGCCTTGGGGGCAAGTTTTCGAGCACGCATGGACGAAACGCCATTTTAATGAACTAACCAGCTCTCGTCTATCTAAAGAACTCTCTGGTTTGATATATCCACCGTAGTCAACAGGCCATAAAAACCAAGTTAAACTGTTCAGCAGTGGCATATTATTTCAGTCTTTCCTCTTTTCCTACTTCTCCAATAAGTTATTTATACTATGGGGAATTAACCAATCAACGGACAAGGCATATGAATCGTTCCTACAGTTATGGCACACCTACCAAGTTAACTTCTCATCTTTCAAAATCTTGAGGAAATATGGAATGAAGCTCAACCCATTAAAATGTACATTTGGGGTAAGGTCTGGGAAATTCTTAGGATACCTGGTCCATGAAAGAGGCATCGAAGCAAATCCGGAGAAGATACGTGCTATTACTGAAATGAAGCCTCCTAGAAATATTACTCAGGTGCAAAGTCTGGTCGGGAAGATCGTTGCTCTTAATAGATTCATATCCAGGTCCGCAGATAAAAGTCTACCATTTTTTCAAACTTTGAGAAAAGCTAAGACCTTTGAATGGACCGAGGTTTGTGATCATGCATTCGAGCAGCTGAAAGAATATTTGACCTCGCCTCCCCTGCTCGCCAAACCTACGGAGGGACAGTCTTTATACATATACATCGCTATTTTCGAGGCTGCAGTGAGCTCGGTTATGGTGAAAATTGAGGGCTCGGAACACAAGCCTGTTTATTATTTGAGTAAATTATTGCAAGGAGCGGAAAAGAATTATTTAACAATTGAAAAATTCGCTCTTGCTTTGGTAACGTCAGCACGTAGGTTGCGGCCATACTTTCAAACATACAAGATCATCGTGCTTACCAATCAACCTTTGAGGCAAGTTTTATCGAAGCCAGAAGCCTCAGGAAGGTTAATCAAATGGGTTGTAGAATTGGGACAGTACGAATCGAATATCGACCACGAACTGCAATCAAAGCTCAGATACTTGCTGATTTCCTCCTTGAAACTCCAAGTCTGTCGGAGACAAGCTCCGCAGCAACATCGACAAGCGATAACAGTATTATGATCGTCAATGACCTACCATGGCTTATGCATGTCGATGGCGCATCAAGCAGAGACGGGGGAGGTGCAGGAATTAATTTCCAAGGGCCAAGCGGCGAAGATATGAATTATGCCATCACTTTAGACTTCGTAGTAACCAATAACGAAGCAGAATATGAAGCTCTGATCGCTGGATTGGAAATGGCTATACAAGCCAATATGAAGGTTTTGAATGTCTTGACAGATTCTGAACTAATTCAGAGACAAATTAGTGGAATGTACGAAGCAAAAGAATTCAACATGATAAAATATTTGGAGAAAGTAAAAGAATTAACTGGGAAATTTGATAAATTTGACATCCAAAATATCCCACGAGAAGAAAATCGATGGGCTGATCAACTATCTAGATTTACAGGAACAAGGGATGGTAAATCAAAAAGGGTAATCACCTGGCTAATCTCCAAGACACCCGCGATCGACCTCGACAGTGTCCCTGCTGCTGAAGTAATGGAAATTGACCTGGCAGCAGACAGTTGGATGACTCCATTAATTGCCTATTTGAAAGACGGTTCACTCCCTAACTGTAAAAATGAAGCCAGGAGGATACGATATCGAGCACCAAGATATGCAATGTTAGAAGGAAAACTTTATAGAAGATCCGTCTCAGGAATTCTGCTAAAATGCATTCCCGAGCACAATTCCGAAAGCATCCTTCGAAGCATACATGAGGGAGAAGCTGGGAATCACAGTGGCGCTCGAGCACTTACACTTAAATGCTTGAGAACAGGTTACTATTGGCCAACGATGTACGGCGACGCACAAGACTACGTTAAACACTGTCATTACTGTCAGGTACATTCAAATATAATACACCAACCAGCTGAGACGATACACCCAATTCCGATCTGTTGGCCTTTTGATCAATGGGGAATCGATATAGTGGGACCGTTCCCAATGGCCAGATCGAAGAAGAGTTATGTTTTGGTCGCTGTCGAATATTTCAGCAAGTGGATTGATTGCATAGCCTTAGCTCGGATAACACAATTCCAAGTTATAAATTTTCTCTGGAAAAATATAGTCTGTCGTTTCGGAATCCCAAGAATTCTGATTTCTGACAATGGAACCCAATTTGCCGGAAAACAAGTTCAAGAATGGTGCTCGAAGCTTGGAATACAGCAAAACTTCACGTCTGTCGGACATCCTAGAGCTAATGGACAAACTGAAGTGGCAAATCGAGAGATTGTCAAATCACTCGAGAAAAGACTGGACGACGCCAAAGGGAAATGGTTGGACAAACTGCCAGGCGTCATTTGGGCCAACAGAACTACAGTAAAAGCCTCAACGGGTGAAACACCGTTTAGCCTAGTCTATGGGTCGTAGGCAGTCATCCCAGTAGAGGCACTAGTCCCCAGCCCTAGAATTGAGCTCTACGAGGAGGAATCAAACGATCAACTGAGAAAAGATGATATCGATTTGAGCGAGACCTTAAGGGAAAAAGCCAGTCTGCGTTTAGAAGCGGCTAAGTCTAGCATGGAAAAAGCCTACAATCAAAAGGTGAGCATACGATCATTCAAAGAAGGTGATTTGGTACTTAAAAAAGTTGAAGTTTCCAAACATGTGGGAAAGTTACAGCAAAATTGGGAAGGTCCCTACGTGGTGATTGCGGTCGGAAAAAAGGGATCGTATAAGATAGCACATATGGATGGGACTCCACTTCCTCGAACGTGGAATGCAGTAAATCTAAGAAGATATTATGGTCGTTAAGTTCAGAAGATTTAGAATTTAGACAGGATTTGCAAGGAATTAGTTTTTCCATTTTATAGAATATTTTGTTATTTCCCTTTCATGCATTAAAATTACCTACAATTCTAATAAAAAGCTTTTGCTTATTTCCACATGTGACATGTTCAAAAGACTTTTGTCAAAAAACGATCTACAAAGGTTAAAACCAATAATTGGTATACAACCTAATAGATTTTGCGCAACACCGATAGGGTCGGTATAAACTCATCGATCTACTGAAACGATCTACAAAGGTTAAAACCACAATTGGTATAAAACCTAAGTACAATAAATCTTTGAGTAACACCGATTAGGTCGGTATAAACTCATCGATCTACTGAAACGATCTACAAAGGTTAAAACCACAATTGGTATAAAACCTAAGTACAATAAATCTTTGAGTAACACCGATTGGGTCGGTATAAACTCATCGATCTACTGAAACGATCTACAAAGGTTAAAACCACAATTGGTATAAAACCTAAGTATAATAAATTTTTGAGTAAAACCGATTGGGTCGGTATAAAATTATTGATCGACATAATATGTAAAAAGGGAATTTAATAAATAAAAAGAAGAATTTTATTTATGTCCCTAAAACTGTTACAATTACATAAAATATCTTGGAAAGACAAAACAGATCTCCCTGATCTAACGACACCAGATCCTATTACATGCTATATCCATTCTTGATACCAACTACGCCAAAGCTCGACGATGACGACCGACTTTAAGTTTCGTGTTGACGACCACAAAGCTTTGGAATCAGAGAGAGCTTTGTGAGATCATAATGTTACGACGGTCGATGGTGGTCAGCATTCCTGGTCACACATTAAAATTTTAATGAACTGACCAGCTTTCCACCTACCACGTAACTAATATATCGGAACCCCACAATACCGACCTTTATCTATTTACATTGGTTGATCGATTTATGGTCGGTATTCCAATCTAATCCCCTTATTAGGGGTCGGAGACTTCATGGTTCTTGAGAAGCCTCCATTTTCCGATTCCGCCCATACCAAGTCGAGGTAAGGAATAATTAGTTGGATTCGCGAATTAGGCAGACGACCGCCATTTTGAACAAAGAGGGAGTACATTGTTTAGAATTTTACTCCCGATGGTAACTAAATGGAAGATAAAAGATTCCTTTTATAGACAGGATGAGTTAAAATCCAACGGTCAAACTCTCATATATTCAACGGCAATGACCTATCATCGGGATTTACGCTACAGCGTCATAACTACAAGCATTAAATATGGGATAAATGCACTTTTTAGTCGGTCAAAATAAAAATCGTATATTAGATCGATGGAGACGATACAAAGACTATCATAGCAAAACTAATATTACATATCAAGAATTCCTATCTGAGCGGAAATTATCGATCAATGCACTAAGCAATCACACCTACAAAATATCAGAGGAAAGCATTTGGTTTCAAAACGCTTCAGAGCTTCCTCAGAACGATCATCTTTCTTTCTACTTTGAGAACAGTGACGAGAACCTAAAGTTCAGGCTTCTTCTATAGATCGGCAGGTGTCGTCGGGCGAGGAAAGCCGCACGCAATCATGACTCGACCACCTTGAAGAAGTTGATGCTTCTTCTTCGCCAATTATAGTAGGGATCAGGGGAGTCTCATGCATGACATCGCCAACCTATTAGAAACAAGTTGATTTCGATAAGCATAGAATCCTGCTTTCCTCCACTCTCGACCTCTATCATACGGCGTGGTATATGGTCAACTAATCCCCAGTTGTGAGATTTGCCCGACCGTCACCACTTAAGATGGAGTTCTCAACTTTCCAATTCCTCCCATACCAAGTCATGAACTCCTAGGTGTATAAACTGACAAATTTGGTGGTCGATGATACTTATAACAATAAATATTCATCTTGAACGACTTCATCTTCTGAGGAATGGAGAGGAAAGGAGTGACCTTTTTATAGACAGGGGATAAAGGATCCAATGGTGTTACATTGAGACCCTATCAACGGTCCAGATTTAAAGCATTATTAGGATGGTTTTCAGCAGCGGAAATATGATCAATCATTGTTATCGAGCTGAAAGTACAAGGATAATTGATTTTATTCAGATCTTTAGGAGGATCGTTACATTTCACGGATACAGCCATATCGTCAGAAAAATCTACATTTATATTAAGAGTCTAATTATAGTTACTCCAGATACTAGTCCTAACTTGCTACTCCTCGGATTGATCTGCTCCTTCAATTCGACCTACTTCTTATTCTCAGACTTCTACCACTGCATATAAGCAAGGAACATGCAGAAGTGCGTATATTTGCTGATACTGGTGAATCAACGACCTCCAAACGGGCCACATGGCAATCAGGAAGCCAGCTGCATCTAGGGTCGATCACAGTATCACGCTAAAGCACACTGAGAAGGAAAGAACTTTGCTGTTATACAATTGAGACAGGTTCGTTCTCCATGCATTGGGGGCAAAATTCCGAGCATGCGGGGACGGAAGAGCTTACTGATGAGGGGTATTTCGCATACGCCGTTTTAGGAAGTACCTATGCTCGAGATCGACCTCTTCCCCGACCAGGAATGGTATTCTCGACCAGAAGAGTCTAGTTTTCCGATCAAGTCGGATTGATAGCACGGGATCTACTCTCCGATCTTCTCACCACCTCGGGATTACTGTGGGGCCGACCTACAGCTTTGTACAGCTGGCCGAGAGGTTTTCTCCTACGGACGGTCCAGCTAGCTCATTACTGTTCCTATAAATACGCGGCGCATTTATGACATCAGGGGACGGCACAACTTCCAAGAGAGGCCCTGAGCTCGGACATACTGTTCGGATAAGAAGCCAGCTTGATTATTCCTTGTATTTACTTTCCTAGTTGTACGGCATCCTGTAATGCTCGAGTAGACCCATCTTGTAACCTGAACTTAATATTCGATTGTGATATTTAAGATCTACGCACTCTATACACTTATTGTTTTGCTCGACTTTCCTTCTTTGGTATGAACGAAATACAGCATAATCAATTGGCGCCCACCGTGGGGCCTGTTCGGGTGTTAGATCGAAAAATGCCTACTACTAGGAGATTTACATACAATCGCGGCGAGCCCTCACACGCCGCAGGAGCTCAACGTTCCGTAAACAACGAACCAAGTAACCAATCCCGAGCGGCCCACCAATCTGAGGTGCCGCCGCTCGACCCACCGAATGATATGCCTATTCATACAACAGTGGCTGATTTGCGTTCCATTATCGGAACTATGTGTAGAGAATTCTTGAACACGGAGAGAGCAGATCGTGAAACTCTGCCAGGCCAGCAGCCCCCGGTCGATCAACCTACTTCTCGGGGTCCGATTTCCAACAGGCCAAGGGAAGGAAGTATTCGTCGATCTGCTTTAGGCGAACCATCTGATGTTCGACCCAACCCGCCACTAGCTAGAACCGTTGTCCGATCTGGGCAACCTTCTAGGAACGTACAAAACTTAGAGGATTCAGTGGTCGGGGAAAGTCAACCCAAAGCTGTGGAGAGGTCTAGAAAGCCAGCCTACAGAAAGGTGACTGAGGCTGACTTGGAAAGGATTGTGCAAGAAAGGGTTGCTAAGGAGTTAGAGAAGGAGATGCTAGTAAAGGAAACCCGACCCGCAGATGTCAGGGCTCGAGGAGTTGAGGCCAAAGAGGATGGGGCCGTTTTCCCTGAAGGGCGAAATAGGGAATTAAGTACAAATATTATGCGATGCTCGCCTTTCTGTCAAGAAATTAAGGAGGCTCGAGGAACGGAGACAGTCCCTACCAGATTGCCAAGATATAATGGAACCTCTGACCCCGGGGAGCATATAAACAGTTTCATAAATGTGTTGAATTTATATGGACATTTGGAGGATTTTTGCTGCAAAATCATGGTCACCACGTTCGAGGGAATTGCTTTGGATTGGTTCGGAAAACTGCCTCCGAACTCGATATTCTCTTTTGACGAGTTGTGCGATAAATTAAAACACCAGTTTGCCAGCCAAAGGAAACAAAGGTTACCTGCTAATCATTTGGGAACGGTGAAGCAAATGGAAGGAGAAACACTGAGGCAGTGGCTGGCTAGATTTAGTATTGAAATTCTGAAAGTTGATACCCCACAGATTGAGTTTCTGTCATCATTAATGTTCGAGCTGACCCGTAATAGCCAGTTCGGGAATGCTCTCTGCCGAAAGCAACCAAAGTCTTTCGAGCGAATTATGGAAATAGCTGAGAAATACATGATCCAGGAGGAAATGAATAAATTAAAGAATGCACATAATCCTAGGCCCCCGATCGTGAAGAAACCTGATCGGGCCCCTATCCCGAAACCAAGCGACTACGGAGGGTCAAACGCGCAGCAAAGAGGCTCGGTTTGGCAGAGACTTAAGGTCTATAAACCTCAGGCTCCGACCCACAGATCTAATGTCTACGGTCGACCTGCATCTCCAGAGAGGGCTCCGAGGACGGAGCATGAAAAAAATAACTTTACCAGATTGAATACCTCGAGGGACGAGATTCTAACGGTGCTCGAGGAGAGAAATCTGGTCCCTGGAGCTCGGCGTATCACTCAACCTAGGCCAGGGACTATGAATCACGATAAGTATTGCAGATACCACAGGGCTCGGGGGCATTGCACCGAGGATTGTTTCCAGTTAAAACAAGAGATCGAGAAACTGATTGCTCAGGGAAAGTTGAAGGAATATGTCAGAAAGGAGAACCATAACAACCGTTACCGATCCAAAAGTCATAGGAGGTCCTCCGAACAGCACCATGAGGATCATCAACAAGCAGAGGACCAGACGAATCGGGTGATAAATATGATATCTGGTGGGCCAGCTGGGGGAGATAGCAGGAATGCGAGGAAAAGGACTGCTAGGTCGTTAAAGACTGGTGTCTCGACCAGGAAAGAGCTCATGTCCTTAAGATCAGCGCCCTCGATGAATCAAGTCATTAGCTTTTTCGAGGCTGACAGACCTAGTGATGTGACTTGGGATACTAATGAAGATGACCCCGATTTTTCGATGGTCTTGACCCTGAGAATAGCTAACTTCGAGGTCAGGAGGGTGTTAATCGATAATGGCAGTTCGGCAAACATAATCTCTTCTGAGGCGCTCGACAGAATGAATCTACAACACCCACGACTGGAACGGGTATCCACCCCGCTCATTGGGTTCGGTGGATCGGAAATTGTTCCTCTCGGAACCATACTCTTGAGTACTACTATGGGTAAGAAACCTAAAGATGTTACGAAGATGGTTAAGTTCTTGGTCGTGAGTACCCCGTTCACTTATAATGCAATTTTGGGAAGACCGGCTTTAAATATATTCAAAGCGGTCGTGTCAACTTACCACCAGATGGTCAAGTTTCCCACTTTGGCAGGGGTCGGAGAAATGAGGAACGACCAATGCATGGCATGGGAATGTTCCAACACGTCCCTAAACATGAAGAAGCACTTCGAGCCATTATTGCCCTCAAAGAGGAAATTAGAAGACGAAAAGGTATTCTCTGTTTCCGACCTCCCTTTGCCAGATTGTGAAAAGTTGCAGAGTAAAAAAGGAAAAGAGATCGATATGAGCGTACAACCCCCAAATCATAAAAAAGTAACGTTAATCCTTGGCTCTCCCGAGAAGTTCACCAGAATTGGGACCGAGCTAAGTCAAGGGATGGAGACCATGCTGATCGAATTCCTTAGAAACAACGCCGATGTCTTTGCTTGGAGTTCGGATGATATCGTCGGAATCGACCCAAGGGTGATCACTCACTCCTTAAATATCGATCCTAAAGCAAAGCCAGTTAGACAAAAGAAGAGGAATCACGGTCGAGAAAAAGACAAAATCATCTATGCTGAGGTGGATAGATTATTGGCCGCAAAACAGATTCGGGAAATAACATTCACCGAGTGGCTTTGCAATGTAGTGTTGGTGTCGAAGGGAGAGAAGGTCGACAACAAATGGAGAATGTGTAATGATTTTACCGACCTGAACAAATTGTGTCCAAGGGACCCCTATCCTTTACCACGGATCGACATGCAGGTCGACTCGACTGCGGGATTTATCTTCTTTAGTCTGATGGATGCTTTCCAAGGGTTTTATCAAATATTTATGAATGAGAGAGATCAGGATAAAACAGCCTTTATTACTGAACGAGGAGTGTACTGCTTCATTGTAATGCCGTTCGGACTAAGTAATGCAGGAGCAACTTATCAGAGGCTCGTGAATATGATGTTCAAGGATCTCATCGGTGAGATTATGGAAGTTTACGTTGATGTTATGCTTGTGAAGAGTATGACCGAGGAGGATCATATAAAGCACCTTGACAGATGTTTCGCGATCCTAAGGAAGTACAGAATGAAATTAAATCCGGCGAAATGTACTTTCGGGGTAAGGTCGGGAAAATTCCTCGGTTATCTGGTTCACGAGCGTGGCATCGAGGCAAATCCGGAAAAAATCCGAGCTATAGCTGAGCTACAACCGCCAACTAAGTTGTCTGAAGTGCAGAGTCTAATTGGAAAAATAATATCTTTGAATAGGTTTATATCCCGATCAGCAGACAAGAGTTTACCTTTCTTCAAGTTATTGAGGAAATCGAAAGGCTTCGAATGGAATGAGGAGTGCAGTAAAGCTTTCGAAGAGCTTAAAAGATATTTAGTTTCCCCTCCGATGTTGGCAAAACCAGTCGAGGGAGAGCCCTTGTATTTGTACATATCAGTATCGAATGAGGCAATAAGTTCTGTTTTGGTGAGAATTCAAGATTCCGAGCATAAACCGGTATATTATCTGAGTAAGTTGCTTCAAGGGGCGGAGAAGAATTACATGGAGATCGAGAAGTTCGCACTTGCTTTAGTTATTGCCGCACGGAGACTGCGACCTTATTTCCAAACTTACAAAATTATAGTTCTGACTAATCAGCCTCTAAGGCAAGTTCTGTCAAAACCAGAGACGTCCGGGAGATTGATTAAATGGGCGGTGGAACTTGGACAGTTCGAAATCGAGTACCAACCTCGAACAGCAATTAAGGCTCAAGTCCTGGCTGATTTCATTGCAGAATCAACAGGGTCCAGTTCGGGCGACTTGTCAGTTCCCGTGGTAAATCTGGTTGAGGGTGTTCTGCATGAAGTTTGGGTGATGCATGTCGACGGGTCGTCGACCAGAGAAGGAGGTGGGGCCGGAATTCACTTTCAAGGTCCCGAGGGAGAGGATCTCAGTTATGCGATCACCCTAGATTTCGTAGTCACGAACAATGAGGCGGAGTACGAGGCTTTGATCGCAGGTTTAGAAATGGCAGCTAAAGCAAACATAAAGTCGCTGACAGTGCTAACTGACTCCGAGCTCGTGCACAGACAAATAAAAGGGGTTTATGAAGCAAAAGAGTTTAACATGGTGAAATATTTGAAAAGGGTGAAGGATCTGGCGGCAAAGTTCGAAAGGTTTGTTATACAAGCTATCCCTTGAGAAGAGAATTGTTGGGCGGATTTGCTTTCGAAATTTACGGGGTCGATGGATGGATGGAAGGAAAGAGTGATAACTTGGTTAATGTCCAACTCCCCGGCTATAGATTCGAACGTAACCCCAAACTCGGAGATAATGGAGATAGATGTTCGAGAATCTTCTTGGATGGAGCCTTTGAAGGCTTATCTAAGAGATGGTACTTTCCCGTAAGACACAAATCAAGCTCGAAGGATTAAATATCGGGCTCCAATGTACGTTTTGAACGAAGATAAGCTTTATAAAAGATCAAGCATAGGAATTTTGTTGAAGTGCATTCCCGAGAGTCAGTTCGATCTCATTTTAAAGGAAGTTCACGAAGGTGAAGCGGGAAGTCATTGCGGTGCACGAGCCTTAGCCTTGAAATGCTCGAGGACTGGATATTATTGGCCTACTATGATTTCGGATTCTATCGACTATGTCAAGAAATGCCATCATTGCCAAATCTATTCAAATCTAATTCATCAGCCCGCCGAGCAGCTGCATTCAATTCCGATCTGCTGGCCCTTCGACAAGTGGGGAATAGATATTGTGGGACCTTTCCCAACTGCTAGATCGAGAAAAAACTATGTCCTGGTTGCTGTGGAATACTTCAGTAAATGGATCGAATGCATTGCGCTAACAAAAATTACTCAGTTTCAGGTGATAAATTTTCTCTGGAAGAATATTGGTTGCAGGTTCGGTATACCGAGGATCCTCATCTCCGACAATGGAACTCAATTCGCGGGAAAGCAAATTTTGGAGTGGTGCGAAAAGTTTGGAATCCAGCAGAATTTCACGTCGGTCGGACATCCCCAGGCGAACGGACAAACCGAGGTCACCAATAGGGAAATTGTTCAATCACTTGAAAAGCGTTTAGCCGAAGCAAAAGGCCAGTGGTTAGACGAGCTTCCAGGAGTAATTTGGGCGAACAGGACTACCGTAAAGTCTGCTACGGGAGAAACTCCTTTCTCATTGGTTTACGGGTCGGAGGCTGTTATACCGGTGGAGACATTGGTACCTTCACCGAGGGTCGAATCTTATGACCCCGATCAGAATCAATTGCTGAGAGAGATGGATGTCGATCAAGAAGATGGTAAACGCGACCGAGCGTGCATAAAGATACAAGCCACCAAGTCCAGCATGGAAAAAGCTTATGACAAGAAAGTCAGCATAAGAACATTCAAGGTCGGGGATTTGGTTCTCAAAAAGGTGGAAGTATCTAAGCATGTCGGAAAGCTTTAGCCAAACTGGGACGGCCCTTATGTCGTGCAGGAGGTCGGGAAGAAGGGGTCTTATAAAATTGCTCACCTCAACGGTGAAGTTTTGCCAAGAACTTGGAATGCAGTTAATCTGAGAAAATATTATGGAAGATAGTTGCACTCATTTTTAACTTTTACTGTAATTTTCAGTTTTCTCAAATTTTACTTTCCCTAAAAACTTGTATGGAAGATCAATGAAATCTTCTATTTTAAGTTCAAACTGTATTCCGAGTACCATGACAAAGAAAGACTAATTTTATCGGCCGAGGGTGAAAGCTTTTGCTATGACCCTCCCTCGATAAAATATGTTCAAAAAAGAAAATCGGCCGAGGGTGAAAGCTTTTGCTATGACCCTCCCTCGATAAAATATGTTCAAAAAAGAAAATCGGCCGAGGGTGAAAGCTTTTGCTATGACCCTCCCTCGATAAAATTTGTTCAAAAAAGAAAATCGGCCGAGGGTGAAAGCTTTTGCTATGACCCTCCCTCGATAAAATATGTTCAAAAAAAAAAAAAGAAAATCGGCCGAGGGTGAAAAAAAAGAAAATCGGCCGAGGGTGAAAGCTTTTGCTATGACCCTCCCTCGATAAAAATTTCACGTGACCATCCAGCTCACTTAATAACGGTCGATTATGTAAGCAAACAGTTCAATTTTGGGTTAATTCTAACTGATGCTCAAAATGCTATGATGAAGCGGTTCCTCTCGAAACCTGAACAATTTTCAAGAATTTCTTACCACTTGGAAATTCCTTAAGTTGACAGTATTGTTTCTCAAGTTAGGATTATTATTTAATAAATGCAGTTATACTGCAGAGGAACTTCTCAGTTTTCAGATATTATTCATTTGGACGATTATCAAATAATTCTTCCGAGGACGGTTTATCGATCAATAAACGTTCCAGATACAAGCTCAACCTTATCATCCAAATATTTAAGTTTCATCGGATCATTAGTTCGTCGTCGAGTTGGTTTTTACGAGCAGAATACTAATATTAAGACGATGGAAAGAAAATTTGCAATTATTTGATTCGAAACGGAAGGTTCTTATTATTATTTTCGAGCAAGATACAAAGATCAATGAGAAGCAAAGGATACAACTTTATTAACATCCATCGAACAGATTACAAAGTCAGTATGATTGCAAAGTCCTAATACAACTACTGTACACTATTCTATGATCTCCGAGCATCCTTCAATGTTGTTGACCAGGAATATTGGCGAACATCCGATGAGTGCACCACAATTTGTTTAACAAATCAGTTGTCCCCTGGACTTGTAAAGCGGTCGAGCTGTCTATGTTTATCGTCTAATGATATCTGGGTTTTCTGATTATCTCCATACTTTTCCCAGTATTCTTGCTACCAGACGAGCCCGATCACTTCCCCGAGTTGGCGTCTAAGGTTGAAATTTCTCATTGTAAGATCCAAAAGCTCAACCTAAGCCGGCCAGTTATCATTTCATAATCCGAAAGCTCGACCCAAAATTACCATCCTTCACAGAAGAAAGGAAGAAATTGGTGGTTTGAGGATGAACTTCCTTTTGATTTTCTGACCAGCTTTCCGCCCTCGGGTATACCCCTCGGAATCCGCAATGCTAACCCTGCCCAAATTTCCCGAGCAAGGGTCGGTCACTTGTTGGTATTCCAAGGGGAGATCTGGCTTTCGGGGATCAGAGACCCCCAGATAGAGGAGGTGCTCCTATTTTCCATTTCCACCCATACCAAAGGAAACTGTATTTCTATGCTGAGATCGGAAATAAGTTCGAAGCCAAATTTCAAAGGCTTGAACGGGAAGAAGGAAGGATCCGAGCTTCGTCCTCGGATAAAACATTTTTGACAGCGAAAGGTAAAGATTTTCAACTGAGTGAATGCCATATTTATACTAAAAGGAAGATTTGATCGACGGTCTGTATTCAACGAAACCAACGACTCAGATTAAGGCATTTATCACGGGTGACCGTTCCACTTCCCGAGACTAAGGTGCTATTTGGACAGACTTTCTTTGAAACTTAGCTGAAAAAAGGGGAATACTACGACTTGGTCAAATATGCAATGCAGAAACTTTCCCTTTTTTTTTACTTTGTGCTCGGAATATCGATCACTCTTAACTCGAGTATAAATTGTTTATGCATTAAAATTGCAACATGAATGAACACTCTTAACTCGAGTATAAATTGTTTTTACAAAAAAGTACAATTTGAACGATCACTCTTAACTCGAGTATAAATTGTTTTGACAGTGAATGCAGCTTGAATGATCACTCTTAACTCGAGTATAAATTGTTCCAACAGTGAGAATGCAACCCGATTGATTACTCTTAACTCGAGTATAAATTGTTTTTTACAGAATCAATTCACCACACAAAATACCATCGATTAGAAGGAAGAAAAAGTTTATTACTCAAACGGGAAAAACAAGTACAAAAGGAAGAAGTTTAAAAGTACAACATTTGATCGAGCAAAAGAAGAAAGTTTTAAACACTTTTCTCGAACAGAAGCTTGCGGACTTCAACGTTGCGGGCCCCATACCCGGCATCATAACCTTTTTGATAGGCTTCTTGCTCCCGCCGCTCGGCGTTTTTCTTCTCCTGCTCGACAAGCGACTTCAGCCTATCCAGCTCCTTGCTCAACTCCTCGTGAACCTGGCTCTCTTTCTGCTTCACAGCTTTCTCCGTCTCGGAAGCCAATCTCAGCTCGATAGCCCTAGCTTCTTCAAGGGACCTTGATAATGCAACCTTCTTTTCCTCCAGCTCGAGGATAACCTTAGCACGCTGTTCGGCTTCTTGCTCGACTTGCAGCCCGAGGCCAAATAACTGTTGTCCGACCTTAAATGGACAAAAGTTGTTGTGTTAGTAAAAATAAAAAAAAAAAAGGGAGAGTGAGAGGACACTCACTTGAAAAAGCAGATCTGTGCTCGATTGCACCATTGTATTAGAATTTTTCCCTTCTGGTTCGGCCACGGCCTTACTTTTCACCTCTTCCAAAAAGGCGCTAAGCGTCCGAGCAACATTAGGGACACAGTTTTGGGGTTCTGGGTTCCCGCCCGACGATGGAGTTTTCTTCTGATCGACGGGAGGGTCATTTATTTTGACCTTCTTATTGGGAGGCTCAACCGCAACACCCTTGTTAGCCTCCAAGGCCAGAACACTATCAGCCAATATCTTAGTATCCCCAGCCATTTGGATCAAGGCCGAGGTCGGAATCAGATCGTCCACACGCGATCTTTTATAGGAAGCAGGCTCAGAGTCACCAGATGTGATCTGCTTATTAGGGCTCTCGACCTTCTTGTTCCCCTCGGAGCTATTTTTCGACCGAGAAGGGTAGTCCGGAATTGATATGACCGGCCCTTTCTCGGAGCCAGATAATTGCTTGGCCGCAGTTTTGCCAAGATCACCAGTTGGTTCAATGACCGCCTTCGAAGGAGAATCGACCTTGTGCTTGCCTCGGTCGTTCTTAGAGGTCTTTCCTGCTTTCGAGGAGGACTTAGGTTCTTTGACTCTTGACTTGGAAGATTTCTCTTTCTTGACTTTGAGCAACAACCTCGGATCAATCTTGGAGTTCACCAGGCCTTCCATGATCTGTATATTTCTAGTGCTGAAGAGAGCTCGACTTATTTTATCGATCAATTAGCTCCGACGAAGAGAGAATTATTAATTTCAATGATACAAATCTTAAAACTGCCTTCTATTTATAAGAAAAAAGGAACGTCGCCTTTTTGAGAGTCCAACCGTCGCGAATTTCAAGTTTTTCCGTGCCCTATTAAAAAGGTCGATTGTTTTGATACCGTGCCTACTAAGTGATTCACATGCACGAAAATGCTCGATATCGACGTTCTTTTATGAACCTTATGGCTCACAAAGACTTTTGTCTAGTTGAGCAGTATAATAAATTATCGATGAGCGGACTCAGAGAAAAACTGAAAAAAGCAGATTTTATAGAAGATCGAAGTAATTACAATGCATGTAATAAAGGGTCCTACAATCTATTACAAGAAATCTAAGGGTTAGACTGTTCCTCTTTGCCTTCACTCTCAGAGCCACCCACGACATCGACGTCAATATCCCCAGAAGCTTCTCGATCATCCCCATCGTCGGAAGAATCTTGATTTTCATCTCCGGAACTGCCTGAACTCGAGCTCGCGCTGGACGTATCCAAGTCCATAAAGTCAGGATTGGGCATTGGAACTCCAAACTCTTCCACGAACGGAGCGAACTCATGTTTTTCCCAGTTGGCGGAGCTCGAGGATGAGACTTGATAATCTTTTCCGTCCATATTCTTGAAAATGTCCATGTGTTTCAAGTACTCATCTATCTTATTGGGAATAACTTTCGCGGAGACAAGTTGCCGAACGTCTTTATAGAAGGTAGTCTGGAGGACTTGATCGACCCTTCTCCGAGCTATAGCATCCAACGCGGGAGACTCCAAAAATTCTCTTATCGAGCCTAAACGGGAGTCTTCTTTGCCACGTTGATAAGATAACTCGGAATCGGCCTTAGTTTGCACGAGCTCCTCTTCAAGTTTCTTAACCTTCTCCTCGAGCAAGCTCTTCTCTTCCACGACCTTCACCAAGTCTTCCTCGACGGCCGGGGTATACTTGGCTTTCATGGACTCCAATTCTTTTTGGACGGAGATAAATTGATTGCGGAGTTGGGATTCTTCCTTGAGCAAGTCCCTATAAGCGATGTGGACCCGATCGGACTCCTCTTCTAACATTAAGGCACGATTCACCTCAGTAAGAAAGCAGTCCCCGATCTGCAAGAGCAGGGAGGTTAATATTTTGTTCCAAGACTTAAACAGTTACAACAAATGTAAAGGGATTTACCGTGTGATATGCTTTGGAGAATTGGCCTAATACGTCAAGGTCGCAATGGCCGAGAAGCTCCTCCTGGTCCTCGGCAAACCTCCCCGCCATGAAAATTTTGATCGCCTTGTCGTGCTCGTTCTCGCCATTTGGGGTGCGATCACTTCGAATTGATCCCCTCTCGGGATAACCCGCTGCTCGGGAACCTCTAAGTTGATCTTCGATGAAGTCCACCATGTCAGGCCTACTTCGACCAGGACGGGAAGAAAGGGGCGTTCGGTGTCGACCCCACAATCCGGTCCTCCTTTTGGCCTCGGGGGGTCCCTCGAGATCTTCCCGAGCTCGCCGATTATAGATCTCTGTCCCTCTGAGCTTCTTCATGTAAACATGCTGTATCCTAAGCCAGAAGAAGAAGAAGGACCAGCTTGGTGAGGAGGTGGTACCATTTGGATCGGCTCAGCATTCTCGGGCTCCCCTTCATTTCCGATCTGGTCCGTCTGAGCCGAGCCTCCCCGAGGAGGAACGACAGTTCAAGGCACCAGTCTAATTTGTCTCCTCGGCTGACCGGGCGTCTTTCTCGAGGTAGATGCTACGGTTTTACCGACTATGGAAGCTCGGTATTGCTCCACCATCGTACCTGAGGAAATAAAAATGATAAGTAATAAAATTCTCTGAATAGCTTACTATTACGGTTACTCGGGAAAGATTGTTATCCTTACTCAATGTTCGAGGATCATCAGCATCTGCTAGTTGATAGGCAGCTCGGCTGAGTCCAGCTTTTCGAAGAACAGGCTCCAGAATGAGAAAAGCCGACTGATAAGGATCGGAACGCATCTCTTTAACAAGATCGTCTGGGATGACCTTCTGAAGCTCACCTAACAGTTCTCGCTTTCCGTACACCCAGTCTCGCTCTCCTGGCCATTTGTGTGGAACCATCTCCGAGCTCCCCTCGGAAGCCGGTACTTCAGGTTCTCTGATAAAGAAGAATTGTTTCTTCCAGTTGAGAGAATTGCTAGAAGTTATGGTCGATAAGACCGAATGATTCGAACGCTGGGAGAAATACACGAACCCATCGTTCGAGGCGGAGGAAGTACTGATCTTAAAAAATTGCCAAAAGCGCCGAAAATTAGCAGCTTGATCCTTGGACTTCATCAAAACGCTGAAAGCTATCAAATACCCAATCGAGTTGGGAAGGATCTGTGCGGGAGCTAGGGAGAGTGCATCTAAAACCTGCTTGAGTAATGGAGCGAAAGGAATGCGCAACCCATAGTCAAATTGCTTAGCATAAAAAGCTTGACATCCCGCTGGGGGCTTGTTCACTCTTTGAGAGGAGGTCGGAATCACGATCGAGTAGCCTTCGGGAAGGAATTTACCTATTGTAGCTTTGAGGTTCGCCTCATGCTCTTTTGGATCATACGCACTGGAGATGTCATCGACCCGTTTCTCAGTCTTCTGAGCTCGACCTGTGGCTTTGGACTTTTTCGTGACGCCGGCTAGGTCGAGGATTCTCACACTGCACCCGCCTCCGATTTGATATCTCATTATCTCATGCTTGTCAAACGGTATGGTCAAGCTATTCTCATTGTCGGAGTCAGCTCTTTCTCCGTCTCCACACTCCTCACTGTCGGCCTCGGCATTTTGTTCCGCATCACCACCGTGCTCAGAATCTTGCTGACCGGATGTCCCCTCTTCAGCGTTTGGCTCCATAGCATGCTCTATTTGATCAACGATTCTACGCGTCTCTTCGGAGGAGTGTTCTGCAGTTTTGTAATCATTGATGAGTTCGCCTGTGGATCCTAGATCGGAATCCGATTGTGTAGGAATATTGACTTGAATTTCTGGGTTCTCGGGAATAGACATGATTAGGAGATATTTATTGGAATGCTCGAAAAAGAAGAAGTACTGCTTATCGATCTAAATGCTCCGATCCGCTGTGAATTGTAAAGATGTACTCCTTTTTCCAAGTAAACATATATATATAAAGGTTAAAAGGGTAAATTGCAAATTCAACCCCGAGTAACCGCGACGGTTAAGCTCCCGCTTAGTAAAATTGAGGGTCATTTCCCATTAATAGCACCTTTGGTCCTCCAAGTCTCATAAATAGATATTTCAAGTCAGAAAGATAAGATTAAACTACGTTGTCTTCCGAGGATATGCACTCTTTTCCCCTTCGCTCGGTTTTTATCCCCCTGGGTTTTTCCGAGTAAGGTTTTTAACGAGGCATATCCGACTCAAGACCGTTCAAGACTTTATCTTCATTATTTATTTCTCTGTTTCTCGGATTTTGCTATGACTTCGAGGTAGGGTAAACAGATCGAGTACTGAACTCCGACCTCCAATGATTTGAAGCATCCTGCCTTTCCAAAGGCCAGTCCAGAGTAAAATATGCACTCTTTTTCCCTAGCTCGGATTTTGTCCCACCGGGTTTTTCCGAGTAAGGTTTTTTAATGAGGCATATCCAAACTTGTACTATGATGTTGTGATTACTTCTCCGAGCTTCAGCTACACTTACGCTCGAGAAGTGGGGGAGTATTGATGAGGGGTATTTCGCATACGCCGTTTTAGGAAGTACCTATGCTCGAGATCGACCTCTTCCCCGACCAGGAATGGTATTCTCGACCAGAAGAGTCTAGTTTTCCGATCAAGTCGGATTGATAGCACGGGATCTACTCTCCGATCTTCTCACCACCTCGGGATTACTGTGGGGCCGACCTACAGCTTTGTACAGCTGGCCGAGAGGTTTTCTCCTACGGACGGTCCAGCTAGCTCATTACTGTTCCTATAAATATGCGGCGCATTTATGACATCAGGGGACGGCACAACTTCCAAGAGAGGCCCTGAGCTCGGACATACTGTTTGGATAAGAAACCAGCTTGATTATTCCTTGTATTTACTTTCCTAGTTGTACGGCATCCTGTAATGCTCGAGTAGACCCATCTTGTAACCTGAACTTAATATTCGATTGTGATATTTAAGATCTACGCACTCTATACACTTATTGTTTTGCTCGACTTTCCTTATTTGGTACGAACGAAATACAGCATAATCACTTACCTTCCCCTGGGATCACCACCATTTTTAATGAACTAACCAGCTCTCGCTTCTCCAAAAAACTTTTTGATTTGATATCTCCACCATAGTCTACATACCATAAAAGCCAAATTGAAATATTTATGGGAGCCATATTATTTCACTCTTTTGTTTTTCTACTTCTCCAATAAATTTATACTACAGGGAATTAAGTTATCAACGGACAAAGCATACGAACCGTTCCTACAGTTACGGCATACCTACCCAATTGACTCATCGTCTTCAGAAAATATTGAAGGAAGTTATTTATTGGCAGGCAACTCGGAAGGACGCAGAAATCGAACAACAAAAAATGATCCTCTATTCAGCTGACAAAATGTATTTTTACATTCCATATTTAAAAAAAAAAAAAAAAAAAAAAAAAAAAAAAAAAGAGATAAGATCCTTGTCTACTGTTCGTGATCAGGATCGGGAATGGTCGGATAACCAAGATAGGTCATCATTTCTTGGGCTCGCTGCTTATATCCAAGAGAAAAACCCCTATCAAACTCTCGATCTTTCAATTGAAGAAGATCTTCTCTCTCCATCGCAAGCTGCTCTCTATCAGACTCCAAACTGCTATTTACTCGAGCAAGTTCTTCTTTCTCTTTAATGAGCCTTTCAGTAGTAGCTCGGAGATGCTCGACCTCAACCGACAGCAATTGATGAGCAGCAGTAATTGTATTTAGCTGTTCGAGAGATTCTTCTCGATCAAAGTAAGATTCATCATTTTGTATCCCGAGCTGAAGAGCTTCATGCTTAGCCTATTTTGAGAAATATGGGTGAGAAACTTAAAACGCCTAGATCTATTTGACAATAACAAAATACACTTACCATTTCCAAACGTTTGAAAATGGACTGGACAAGCTGCAAGGAAGAATGGTTCTTCAATTTCTCAAGCTCCTTGGGCAAAATTGTACCCATTCCCAAATTCCAAGAAACCCCATCAGGCTCAAGGGAGGTTGGAATACAGGCATCAATCGAAACCCCACCTGATCGGCTCATATCGAACTCAGTTATCTCCTCGACCTGCTCCTTGAAGGGACGTTCGTCTAGAAGTGACGGGTCGTGAGAGATATTTTTGAAACCAGAACGACTGGGACCAGACCCAGTTTTCGACACACCTTGAGAAATATGGGCAGGAGAGACGACTTGAGTATGTTGAGAAGTCGAAACAACGACCTGAGAATGCGGAGGGGCAAAGAATGACTTAGGGATGTCTTCCACAGAACCCCTTAATTGCAGTATTGTATCAATCTCAGAATTGTGAGCAGTAGCCACGACCTGAGCGCAACCGTCTTGACGGCTCGAGGGGGGACGTTCATCCATTGATCGTTCATCTGGAAGAGGAGAAGCGGCTCGAGCCTCCTCATTTGTTATTTGTTCCTCGGGAGGAGGAGAAATAGTTCTAGATTCCTCGTTTGTTGATTGATCAACTGGAGGAGGAGTAGCACCTCTGGACTCCTCGTTCGTAATTTGCTCCACAGGAGGATGAAGAATAATTCTAGACTCCTCGTTTGAGGTTTGATTTACTGGAGGAGGAGAGATAGATCGAGAACTTTTGATTTGGCAAGCTTCCAGAATTTTTGGATCAACCAAGGGACTACGGAACGGAGCTCTCGAAATTTCCATCGAAGAGTTTGTAGTTTCCCTTGTTGGAGAAGGGATATTCTTCACCATATCTATATTCCCTCCTGACGAGGATGATATCAGATCAGATCGAGGAATAGTCTCCCGAGAGGAAGCTCCTCCCTGGGAAGAGGATTGATGCGAACCATCGGTTCGGGATTTCTTCCTCGGAGTATCTCGACGAGATAGACCCCGTTGGGATCGTTTGGCAGCTCCAGAAAAAAGGTTGGAACTCATGGTCAGAAAATCAGGAATTCCTTTGAAATATCGAACTAAGAGCTCCGATCAACAGCAAGAATATTTTATATTACTAAGTAGGGACGCGCGGTAAAACTCCAAAAGATTTACCTTTATATATAGCTAAGGAAATGACAATTATGTCCTTGGACCTTGGCGCGTATAGTAAAAATTCAAATATAAGGCAAAAACGGGTCATCAAATGCGTACTATGATCATCAAAGCGACGAAGTATATCAGAGTTAAAATCATATATATATCATAAAAGGGATTTTACATATTCTACGAGATTTAAAAGATCTAACTTTACAACAAAATAAAAGAAAATCATAAAAAACATCCTAACTGGGTGAATTGGTTTCATTGGGGGACGATCTTTCCTCTCCTTCTTCATTTCCTTCGTCGACATGGTCTCCTTCGAAATCCTCCTCGGCGTCGTCGCCTTCCTAATCGCCTGCTTGATTCTCCATGATATCCTTTATTAATTCCAAATCAGGTGTCGGCACAGGAAATGGGTTTCCATACTCCTCGACTAAGTGGGCCAGAGGGTGATTACTATACTCAACAGAGGATAAGCAGTCGGGAGGATAGTCTTGAAGACTTCGGTCCTTTTCAATGGCCATAACTTTGCGATATTCCTCGCGTCGATCAGGAATCTGTCCAGACTCGATTAGTTGATCAACCCCCTTAAAAAATGAGCTCAAGAGTAGATCTCCAATTTTTTGTTGGATTATAGCAGTATGTACTGGAGAATCAAGAAACTCTCGAACAATGGGCTCGATGTCGGAAGGTTGATGCTCATCGATGACTCTTTCTAGATCAGAAGAATCGTCTTCCTTTGCCACGAGTTGAGAGCGAAGTAAGGCAATCTCCGACTCTAGCTTGCTAACTACAGTAGCGTGTGAAATTCGCTGCTCATCTAGTTCTCGAGTCAATTGGTCGACCTGTGCCTGGTATCGACTAGAATCCGTCATCATACTGATAATATGAGGATTGTCGGTCTCCAAATTAGGATTAGCGAGAGGATCGGTTGAAGTGGCAGCGGAAGCTCGAGAGTTACCGACCTGAGCAAGTTGATCTTCGAGCTCCTTAACCCTGGCAGTTAAAATATTGTTGCTTTCTTCAACATATTTACACTGATCTCTATGCAACGCCATATCGTATAGCGCGGATACCAAGGCATTTCCGGTCTATATAAAAAAAAAAAAATTGTCTAAATAAAGACCAAGAAGAATATTGAGGATTATTAAAAGAACAAAAGGAGTTAAAGAATATTACCACTTCATGAGCATGAGCAGCCCTCGCTAGTTGTTCGAGAGGTTTCTTCATAACAGTCCTCTCCACGTCTCGAACGAAGGTCGAGGATAGAAGGACTCGAATAGATTTATCGACCACATTCTCCTTATCGTCGGACATCAAGGAATCTTTCTCAGAATAACCAGCCGCTCGTTTTCCTTGGAGATGATTCTCAGTCATATCTACCAAAGAAGCTTGATGACTAGTGTCTCCAACGTGAGTGAAGTACTCTCCTCCTTTGTCGAAATATTGAGTTCTTCTTTTGGCTTCAGGGCCAGTAGGATTACGTTCGGGCCAATATTTACAACCCAGAATACCATACTTCTCCCTAAAAGTTTTGGGAGGATAACCGCGACCTGGACGAGAGCTTGAAGCCGGTATGTCTGAAGAAGTTAGACCAGAGAGAGGAGGAGATACTCGGATAGGATCGGCATTCTCGGACTCCTCCTCCTCAATGTCCTCCAGATCTTGGAATTGATTCCTTCTCCTTTTTCTAGATTCCTTTTGCTCTATGGGGACTTTACCCCAGGACTTTTTCGAGTTCGAAAGAACAGATTTTTCGACCATGGAAGCTACAGCATGAAGTCAATAAACATTAATGAGCAACTGGATTATATGTCTTTATATAAATTTATTACTTGCAAGAAATCTTACATAAAGGTCGATCGTCCGACGGGATAGCGAAATCCAGAGAACTCAATCCAGCCCTTCGAAGGAAAATCTCTCCGATCAAATAAGCTGATTGATATTTATCTGATCTCATCTCCTCAATCAAGATAGTTGAAAATTGGTCGTCTGGGGACATCTCACCAATCACTTTTCGACCACCGTATACCCATGCATCGTTGTATCCCCAGTCATGAGTAAACTCCTCGGTTTCACCGTTCTCGAGGATATGCACGGTCTGAGCCTTAACAAAAAAGAAACTTGATTTCCATTCCGTGCTATTGCTCGAAATGGCATTTTCAAGAACTGCGTAGCTAGGTCTTTGGCTAACATAATAATAACCTCTGTTGGAGGAGGTCGATACGGAGAGTCGGAAAAAATGAAAAAAATTACGGAATAAGGGCTGCAGACCTCGCGCAACCATCAAAACGGAGAATGCCATAATAAATGCTATGGCGTTCGGAACAAGCTGAGTCAGTGAGACAATGAAGGTCTCCAGGAATTGACGAAGAATTGGAGAAAGTGGAAAACGGAGCCCATGCTCAAAATGGGAGGTATAGAAAGCTCGACAATTGGCGGGAGGAGTGTTGACTCTCTCCTCGGAAGAAGGAATGATGATCTCAAAATCCGACGGGAAATAGCGGCCGTATTCCTTTTTCAGACACGGTAGATCCTCTTCTTTCCATCGAGAAGGAAAGAATTCCACAGGAGCAGAAATTTGAGGTTGAGACGTTTTGGATTTCTTGGATGCCTTCGACACCATCTCTTCCTCTGGAATAATCTCCACTACCAAACTATCTACTTCTTTTTCAGTATAATCTCTGATCTCCTCCGCTTGAGAATTGTCTGCTCCTTCCTCATCAGATGAAGGGATATCAGGATTAGGGATATTAGGTGGTACTTGTTCTTCTACGGCCCTAGTTGAGGAATGGGGATTCTGCGAGGTCGAAGCCATAGCCTTTGAAATAATGCGCTCGAGAAGATAAGAAAATAATACGATTATCGACTTAAGCTTTTACTGCTGGAAAGTTTAAATATCCGGGGTAAAAGTAAAATATCCCGCAAATTTCGATTATATATATGGGCGGTGAAAAGACAGATTCAACCCTTCGCGTCTCTTCGTATTTCCGCCAATCAAAGTCATGAAAAGACCCAGCCGTTGTCTGACACACGTCAACCAAAATACATGTCTTTACGTAGAAGGTTCAAACGGATATGCACTCTTTTTTCCTCGTTCGGTTTTTATCCCGAAGAGGGTTTTTCCGAATTAGGTTTTTAATGAGGCATATTTCATGAACAACGAAAAGACCAAGGTAACTACTGCTTCTACTTCTACGAGCTCCAGCTACGATTACGCTCGAGAAGTGAGGGAGTACTGATGAGGGCTATTTTACGCATATAATGGAATAAAGCTTTTCAAGGAGGTTCATGATCGATCCGACCTGTGAATACAACAAGATCGACTCGATCCGACCAAACGTATCCGGTCGACCTACTCTGATCGACCTATAGTCCGTTCCAGGGGACTTAATGGGCCATAGAATACTCCTAGGCCATACAGGATTCCTAGACTAAATAGGACTTCTAGTTCAGTTAGGAAAGGGGGAATATTATAAATAGTGAATCTTACATTGTATTGAGGATCCATAATTTAACCTATCAATAGATATACAATTATTCTCCTCTCTTATACTTGTTTAACGTGATTATAATATTTCATACTATTCTTGAATTGCACCGTCCTGAGTACTTTAACTAAACCCTTAACACATAAAAACGTGCTCATAAACAATATTACTGAGACTAAACCTAAGACGAAATTCGGTTAAATCAAGATCCAAGCCTGGAAGGATTTTGCATCAGAAGGACGATGGGTCTTGAACTGGTTGCAAACCACCTCTGTTGCTAAGGCATTGGACTCAGATTTTGTAAGAGACAGACTACATGACTTTGCAAGAGTCATTGTAAGTCAGGAGGCGACTGCTATCAGGGATTCATTGCCTAAAAAACTTGGTCCTGCTGATGACCGCATTGATAGAGCAGTTAAGATTGCTGTTTACACAACATTGGAGAGATGGGCTGAAAAATCACGGTTTGAACCAGGAACATCAAGTACAATGCCCAGTTTACCAAGTTTACAGCAAATAGCCTATGGCTCAGAGATCAGTACTTATCAAGAAAAGCTGAGTATTCAACAGACTACTTCACCGTTCGTGCCAGCTGACTTGATTCGTCAGAAGACTGTTGTGTCTGCTGATGGTACTGAGATCATTCACATTGCTGATGAGCCAGCTAGTGAAGAACAAAAGAAAGACCAGCAAGTTGAGGAGATCAACTTAAATACATCAAAGAAGCTGCCTGCTGAGGTCAAGGACTTAGTTCCTTTAGCTTTAGAGTGGAAAGCTGAAGACAGTCCTTTTCTTCATGAAGCACCTGTTCAACAGGAGGAACCTGCTGAATCATCACAACCTGCTCCCACTGCTGACTTGCATTCCTCGCTGATGGAATCAATGCAGCTGCTGATTGAAACTGCCATAAAGGAGATGGAGTCAAGGAATCAGCTGATGAGAAAGCAAATGCAGGAAGAGACTGCAAAAATGGTTAAGGACGCCATTGATAACTTTCCTCTACCACCAGACAACTCCCTGATGTTAACTCAGAATATATTGAGCATGAACAGAAACATTGAAGACGTGAAGGCTGATGTTAGTCATCTGCATTCTGCACTTCAAAGGCATGAGTCTGACATTGCTGGGATTGGAAGAGTCATGAAGCAAGTTGGTGAAGCAGAGATAGAGAAGAATATTGCCTTAATGCAAGAGTTTACTGCTGTCACTACTAAAGCTCAGAGTGAAATATCAAGACTTCAACTAAATGTTGATTGTTTGAATGACCAATCTGGTGAGTTAAAGACAAATCAACTTCGCATGGAAGCTAATCAACTTCGCATGGAGACTACTCTGAATCATCACTGTGCTCAAAATCAAGTCATGGATCAAAACATCAAGAAGCTTTGTGCAGCTGTCAACATAACTCCTGATCAACTCAACCCTGCTGCTGATGACAAAAAGGGGGAAGAGGAATCAGCTAAGAGAACTGTTGATGATGCAACTGTTCAAGTACGAAACCAACGGGCTGCTGCTGGAAAGCCACGTGAAGAAGAAGTACTTGAAGAAGAAGCTGAAGATGAAGCTGATGATAAAGTAGAGCCCAAGGATATAGCTAAGACTGACAAGGAGTTAGTTGCCTCTAAGTACTCTGCTGAAGAACAGCTTAATCCAGATGTTAAGTATAAGAGGATTGAGGACATCAAAGCAAAGTTTGAAGCTGATGAAAGAAGAGAAAAATTAAAGAACCTTGCTGATGCATTCTCAAGTGGTGAAGATGAAAGTAGTGATGAAGTTGAAGAAGAGGAAGAAGAAGAAGAAGAAGATGAAGAAGCTGAGGACTAGACTAGGATTACTAGACTAGGTCATCTGTTGAAATTATGTAACCAGCTTACTTCATTTGTAATTTTTCACTTAAGTTCTTTTGCTTGTAACTTGTACTGTAATTTCAAAATCATATATAAAAGTTCAAGCTTCCAACATATAATTTCTATCTCAGAAATTTTTGAGGACTCAACTTTAGTTTTAGGTACAGGTACTTAGCTGAAGTTTTGTCATCATCAAAAAGGGGGAAATTGTTGGAAGAAGATGAAGACTTTGAAGTGAAGGGAGGTTTTGATGATTTCCAAAAGTCATCAGCTAAGTATGGAAACTTAGTACAAACCTTAGAAGATATTTGACCAAGGAAGATTTATTTCAGACTAGTCAAATATGGTCCAGAAGACTACTAATCTGTTGCTGAAGAAGGAATCAGACTGGTGGACTATCAGCCGACTCAAATCAGATTAGTTCAAGTTTGCGATCAGCCGAGTATCAGACGAGTGATTTCGATCAGCAGAGTGGAAGTGGATCAGAAGTTAGTGCAACGGTAATAAATGCACTTGGAGTAATAAATGCTGAAGAGGAAGGGTATTTATGACAAAGGATTGAAGAGAAACCTCGTATCAGCTTGGTGCATTTAATGCGGACTGACAACAAGTACAGCAGAGTGTACAGTGTTCAGTCGCAGGTAGCCGTTTCTGCAGAAGGACCATTACTCGATGATTTGGACACCTGTCGATCTCTCAACGGGCAGATTTTCAAATCTCAAGTATAAATAGTTCAGTTCGTGAGTTGAAGAAGAAGAGACAACACATTTTGAGAGCAAAAATCTGAAGCAAAATTCTTCTAAGTCTCAAACTCAAGAACAGAACACTCATCAGCCGAGTCATTTGTTGACGAAGCAGAATAGAGAGAAAACAAAGAATACTTATAAATCTGAGTGATATTGTTTGAATCGTGTTGTGAGAAGCTGTTATCCATCTTTGTGAGTGATAAAGCTTTGTAGTATAGGACTTCTTTGTGATTTCCTGTAAAGATCTTGTGGCCAGTTCATTTGTTGTTTGGCGCAAACAGAGTATACTGTAATCTGTGTGACTATAGTATAACCGAAGATCTAAGTGACTTGGAAGAGTGGACTAAAGGATTTCTATCCATATAACCACTATAAAAATCCTTTGTGTTTATACTTACATTATTTCTTGCATATTTTGAAGAGCATATTTTAAACACGCAAAAAGGTTTAACTGATTGAAAAGGTTTTAAAAAGTAGTTTATAAAACTGGGGATAAAACTTTTTCTAAGTTAAGAAAACTACTTATGAAAAACACTAGATATATCCGCTGCAAGTTAGTTATTTTAAAACTCTGATTTTGATAAAATCAGCTGAGTGAAACCAGAAGAGTGGTCAACTCTGCTGTTCAAAGCTTTGTGCGAGATCAGCATAGTCAACTTACGATTACTGATCAGCTTAGTCTGCTGACAGAAAAGTTAGAAGATTTTAAAAGATAAATTTTTAAGAGGTCTATTCACCCCCCACCCCCCCCTCTAGACCTCATCTGACCACTTGGGACCAACATACAGGATGCCGTACTACTAGCTAGATAAATACAAAGGAAAGTAGGCTATGGCCTGTTCCGAGCAGGAGTCTATCTTCGGGAATAGTGCCTCCCTGATGTCATAAATGCGCCGCATATATATAGGAACAGTGATGCACTAGCTAGACCCTCCGCAGGGGAATACATCTTGCCAGCTGTCCAGGGCTGAGGTTCGACCCAACAGTAGTTCCGAAGAAAACGATAAGGTCGGAAATCAGATCGGAATATTGGCTCTCGAGCTAGTAATCTGGCTTGATCGGAAACAGCGTTCTGTAGGTTGAAGAATAGTCCTCCTGATCGGAAATTGTGGTCGATAACGAGCAAGGGTATTTCCTAAAATGGCGCATGCGAAATATCCCTCATCAAGATCTAAAGCAGCCCTTGCACGCGATCGAGATGAATTGAGAAACCAGAATGGAGAGGGACAAGGAGATAATATTCCTCAACCTAATCCAAACACCGCACCTATGGAAGAGGTCAGGCCATCAAGGCCCACATCACCTGTTGTTTTTCAGCTTACAAGAGAGGATTTGAAAACTTTCTTGGACGATGCCCGGAAACAGTGGAGGGCTGAATATGCAAATGAAGAGAACAACCTGATTAGGGCTATTTTTACACATACAACCGAGCAGGGTTTTCCGAGGAGAATCAAGATCGATCCGACCCGTGTAGACACCGAGATCGGCTCGACCTGCCAAAATGTATCTGATCGACCTAATGTCCGATCCAGAAGACTTATTGGGCCATGCGGTACTCCCAGGCCATGCAGGATTCCTAGGTTTAATAGGACTCCTAACTCTGTTAGGACATGATGAATATTATAAATAGCGAATCTTACAATGCATAGAAGATCCAGAATTTAACCCATCAATAATACTACAACTATCTCTCCTCTCTCGCATACTCTTGATTACGTGATTATTGCTCTTTATACTAGTCTTGAATTGCTCCATCCTGAGTACTTTAACCAAACCCCTAATATACTAAATTGGTCTCTTAATAATTTACTGAGATTAAACCTAGGATGAAATTAGGCTAAATCAGTTGGCGCCCACCGAGGGGCAGGTTAATTACTCGATCGAAATATGGTCAATCCAAGAAAAAGCACACGTAACGCAGGAAGAAGCACGAGTTCTCGACCTTCTCGTGCTATAGATAGCCTGCCTGAGAATTCCCAAAGGGTCAGCGCTAATGATATGCAGCCTCCGTTAAATCACCAAAGTTTAGGTCCTGTAGAGGAACATATTGCAGCAAACGCTAACATCAATCAAAATGCAGGAGGACAACAAACTCCTAGCGCGAGTTGGGCTCCTAACTCACCCATTCGATCCGTCCCGGCTCCCCTGCTACCGGCTGACCAGGAAAAAATACTACAAATTCTACAAACTCCGGCAGTCACAGAACCAACAAGGGCTGCAGTTCGTCCCTCGAAGGCGGTTAATAATGACAGGGAACCTCGGGGAAATAACGATCGTTTATCAACTCAAGCAGAGAGTCCAGATGCTGACCAACGATCTCAAGTCTCCCCACCAAACGTAGCTGGAAGGCACCTTGGTCGAAGAACTAATCAGGCAAGAGCTAATGCTCGTCCTGAACCTCGCTTGTCCAAGGAACAGACGGTTATCCCGATCGATGTCGAGGAGGAGCCCCCAGTTGTCAATCGACAAGCAACTAGAAGGATCTCTGAAAGAGATATAGAGAGGATGGTCGAGGAACGATTGGAGCAAAGGTTATTAACCATGTGATGAGGGCTATTTTGTACCTATGATCGAATAAGTATTTATCGAGCCAGTTCAGAATTGATCCGACCAACGGGGATTTCAAGATCGACTCGACCAGTTAAATTCGTATCTGATCGACCTGCTTTGATCGACCTACTGTCTGTCCTAGGGGATTTAATGGGCCCAGCGATACTCCAAGGCCATACAGGTTTCCTAGGCTAAATAGGACTCCTAGTTCAGTTAGGACAGTAGGAATATTATAAATAGCAAATCTTACATTGTATTGTGGATCCGAAATTTAACCTAAGAAATATACTACTATTGTTCGCCTCCTCTGATTGTTGTTTTCCATTCAATTATATTACTTTGCTTATTCTTGAATTGCTCCATCCTGAGTACTTTAACCAAACCCCTAATATATTAAATTGTTCTTAATAATTTACTGAGATAAAACCTTAAGACGAAATTCGGTCAAATCAGTTGGCGCCCACCGTGGGGCAGGTTAATTGCTCGAACGAAATATGGTCAATCCAAGGAAAAGCGCACGTAACGCAGGAAGAAGCACGAATTCTCGACCTTCTTGCGCTATGGATAACTTGCCTGAAGATTCCCAAAGAGTCAGTGCTAATAACACACAACCTCCGGTAAACCAACAGAATCTTGATCCTATAGAAGAACAAGGTGCGCCGAACGAAAACATCAATCATAACGACGGAGCGCGACAGACTCCTACCACAAATAGGATTCCTAACCCACCTATCCAATCCGTCCCTATCGCACCACTTTCCGCTGACCAGGAAAAAATACTACAAATTGCTCAAATCTTAAGTTCGTTTTTTCCTCAAGTTCTACAAACCCATGCAGTTGCGGAACCAGTAAGGGCGGCCGTTGGTCCTTCAAGAGCGGCTAACGAAGTCAGGGAACCTCGGGTGAATAATGACCACCAGTCAACTCAAGCTGAAAGTCCGGACGCGGACCAACGTTCTCAAATATCCCCACCAAACATAGCAGGAAGGAACCTTGGTCGAAAAACTAATCAGGCAAGAGCTGATGCTCGATCTGAACCTCGCCTATCAAAGGACCGCACTGTGATACCGATCGATGACTCGGACGAACCCCCAGTTATCAATCGTCGAGCGACCAAGAGAATCTCTGAAAGAGATATAGAAAGGATGGTTGAGGAGCGAGTCGAACAAAGGCTTCTAACTCTGCAGCAACCTCGGCCTCGTTCCCGTGAAATACAGGATAGCATAGCTGCGTGTTCCCCTTTCTGTTTAGAAATCAGGGAAGCACATGCTTCTGGATCTTTACCTGCCCGGCTCCCCAGATACGATGGAACCACTGACCCAACCGACTACATCTTTAGTTTCACCAATATAATGAGCTTGTATGCTCATTCAGCAGAATATACGGCCAAGTTGATGATCACGACGTTTGAAGGGTTAGCATTGGATTGGTTCGGAAAACAACCGCCAAACTCGATCTTCAGCTTTAGAGAATTATGCAATAAGTTAGAACAACAATTTGCCAGCCAGAAAAAACAGAAACTCCCTATGAGCTATCTAGGAACTATAACTCAGCTAGAAGGAGAGTCTTTAAGAACTTGGTTAGCTAGGTTCAATGTGGAACTTTTGAAGATTGACTCTCCGAACATTGATTACATCATATCAATCCTATTCGATCTGACTAAAAATAGGCAGTTTGGCAACGCTTTGAGTCGAAAGCAGCCTAGAACCTTCGCGGAAATCATGACGTTAGCCTCCAAATATATGACCCAAGAAGAGATGAACTCTTTCAAGGACAAAAATAAAAATAAAGCATCGACTTCAGGGTCAAGAAAACCTGAAAAACCTCCGATGAATAGGGTAACGGAATATGATCGATTTCCCCGAAGGGGGAATGTTTTTCAAAGATTAGATCACAATGGAAGTAACCTAGAGAAAAGACCCAATGTCTACCTCAGGCCTCGATCTCCGGAAAGAAATATAAGAGATCGAATTAGTTATGTGGAATTTACAAAATTAAATACCCCAAGAGAAGACATTCTGGTGATACTAGAAAGGAATAATCTGATTCCCCCAGCCAAAAGAATCACACAAGCAAAACCAGGGGCAAAGAACTACGATTTGTATTGCAGGTACCATCGAGCCCACGGTCATAGAACCGAAGATTGTTACCATCTGAAACAAGAAATCGAAAGATTGATTCAACAAGGTAAATTAAATGAATTTATTGAAAGATCAGATCGAAGAAGACAAAGGACAAGAAGTCCTAGAAGGAGAGAGGAAATTAGAAGTCCTCATGGTAAATCGCCCAGTAACCATCCGCCTCGACGGAATGATAGCGATGACGATCGGGTCAATGGAACTATTCATGTAATTTCTGGTGGACCCGCAGGGGGAGACAGTCGGAATGCAAGGCGACGAACTGCGCGATCTTTAGAACAAGGAGTAATCGCTCCCAAAGAGATATGGGCACTTGAGAATAAGAGCTCTAATCAGCAAGTCATCAAGTTCGACGAAAGCGAAGTCCCCAGAAATCTGAATTGGGACAACAACGAAGACCACCCCGATTTCCCTATGGTGGTCTCATTGAAAATATCCGACTTCAACGTCAAGAGGATTCTGATCGACAATGGAAGTTCAGCTAACATAATAGCTATCGAAGTGTTGAATCAGATGAACCTCGGAAAATTAACTCTCCAAAGTGTGGCTACACCCCTGGTAGGGTTTGGAGGATCGGAAATAGTTCCAGCTGGAACTATTAACCTGAGTGTAACTCTGGGACATAAACCTCATAGAGTGATTAAAATGATTAAGTTCTTAGTGGTTGAAGCACCATTTGCTTATAATGCAATTTTGGGAAGACCAGCCTTAAACCAATTTCGAGCGGTTGTGTCAACCTACCACCAAAAAATCAAATTCCCTACAATCTCTGGGGTCGGCGAAATGGTCAATGACCATTGTATGGCCTGGGATTGTTACAATACCTCACTATCTTTGAAAAGAAGTGTTGATCCTTTAACGCCGTCGAAAAGAAAAACAGTAGGGTCCTCGACAGATAGATCTCGGGATCCCGAATTGCCTAGTACGGATCCGATCAGTAAAAAAGGGAAAGAGCCCATTGATCTAACTCTACGTGCACCAGAGCATAAAGAGGTTAAGCTTATCGAGAATGACCCGACCAAAATCACCAGGATCGGAACTGAACTATCTCCACAGGGAGAGGTCATGTTGATCAACTTCTTAAGAAAAAATGTGGATGTTTTCGCCTGGAGCTCGGAAGACATAGTGGGTATCGACCCAAGAATTATAACTCACTCTTTAAAGATAGATCCGAGCGCAAAGCCAGTCAGACAAAAGAAAAGGAATCATGGCCCCGTGAAGGACAAAATAATAAAAGCAGAGGTCGAAAGGCTTTTATTGTCCAAACAGATTAGGGAAATACACTTTACTGAGTGGTTATGTAATGTCGTACTTGTCTCAAAGGGAGATAAGAAGGATAACAAGTGGAGGATGTGCAATGATTTTACTGACTTGAATAAATTGTGTCCGAGAGATCCTTATCCTCTCCCAAGGATCGATCTTTTGGTCGACTCGACGGCAGGCTTTGCAATCTTTAGTATGATGGATGCATTCCAGGGCTTCTATCAAATTTTCATGAATGAAAAGGATCAAGAAAAGACTGCATTCATTACCGAACAAGGTGTATATTGCTTCATAGTGATGCCTTTCGGATTAAGAAATGCTGGAGCAACCTATCAACGATTGGTTAACCTAATGTTTAAAGAGCTAATAGGAGAAATAATGGAGGTCTACGTCGATGACATGCTAGTAAAAAGCATGAGTGAAGAAGATCATATAAAGCACCTTGATCGTTGCTTCAAGATCTTAAGGAAATATGGAATGAAGCTCAACCCATTAAAATGTACATTTGGGGTAAGATCGGGAAAATTCTTAGGATATTTGGTCCACGAGAGAGGCATCGAAGCAAATCCAGAGAAGATACGGGCAATCACTGAAATGAAACCCCCTAGAAATATTACTCAGGTACAAAGTCTAGTAGGGAAAATTGTCGCTCTCAATAGATTCATATCAAGGTCCGCGGACAAAAGTTTACCATTTTTTCAAACTTTACGTAAAGCTAAGACCTTTGAATGGACTGAAGACTGTGATCATGCTTTCGAGCAACTGAAAAATTACCTAACCTCGCCACCTATGCTCGCCAAACCTACAGAGGGACAACCTCTATATATATACATCGCTATTTCCGAGGCGGCTGTGAGCTCGGTTATGATAAAAATAGAGGGCTCGGAACACAAGCCCGTCTACTATTTGAGTAAGTTATTGCAGGGAGCTGAGAAAAATTATCTAACAATCGAAAAATTTGCTTTGGCTCTGGTAACATCAGCACGAAGATTGCGGCCTTACTTTCAAACATACAAGATCATCGTACTCACCAATCAGCCTCTGAGGCAAGTGTTATCCAAACCAGAGGCCTCAGGAAGATTGATCAAATGGGCTGTATAATTGGGACAATACGAGATCGAATATCGACCACGAACTGCAATCAAGGCTCAGATACTGGCAGACTTCCTCCTCGAAACTCCAACTCTATCGGAGACAAGCTCCAATGTGACATCAACAAGCGATAGCAGTATTATGATCGTCAATAACCTGCCATGGCTTATGCACGTCGATGGTGCTTCAAGCAGAGATGGTGGAGGCGCAGGGATCAATTTCCAAGGGCCAAACGGCGAGGACATGAATTATGCCATCACTTTAGACTTCGTGGTAACCAATAACGAAGCCGAATACGAAGCTCTAATTGCAGGTTTGGAAATGGCTATACAAGCCAATATAAAGATTCTGAATGTTTTGACAGATTCCGAGCTAATTCAGAGACAAATTAGCGGGATGTACGAAGCAAAAGAATTCAATATGATAAAATACTTGGATAAAGTAAAAAAGTTAACTGGAAAATTTGATAAATTTGATATTCAAAATATTCCACGTGAAGAAAATCGTTGGGCCGATCAACTATCCAGATTTACAGGAACAAGGGATGGTAAATCTAAAAGGGTGATTACCTGGCTAATCTCCAAAACTCCTTGCATCGACCTCGATGTTGTCTCAGCCAGTGAAGTAATGGATATCGACTTGGCGGCGGACAGTTGGATGACTCCGTTAATCACCTACTTGAACGATGGATCTCTCCCTAGCTGTAAGAATAAAGCTAGAAGAATAAGATATCGAGCACCAAGGTATGCAATATTGGAAGGAAAACTCTATCGACGATCTGCATCTGGAATTCTGATGAAATGCATTCCCGAGCACCAGTACGAGAGTATCCTTAAAAGTATACATGAGGGAGAAGCTGGGAATCACAGTGGTGCTCGAGCACTTGCGCTCAAATGCCTTAGAACATGATACTATTGGCCAACGATGTATGCAGATGCGCAAGATTATGTAAAACATTGCCATTATTGCCAAGTGCATTCAAATATAATACATCAACCTGCTGAAACAATGCACTCAATTCCGATCTGCTGGCCTTTTGACCAATGGGGAATTGACATAGTGGGACCTTTCCCACCGGCCAGGTCAAAAAAGAGTTATGTTTTAGTCGCTGTCGAATACTTCAGTAAATGGATCGAATGCATTGCCCTAGCTCGGATAACACAGTTTCAAGTAATAAATTTTCTCTGGAAAAATATAGTCTGTCGTTTTGGAATTCCGAGGATTCTAATTTCCGACAATGGAACCCAATTTGCGGGAAAACAAGTTCAAGAGTGGTGCTCGAAGTTAGGGATACAACAGAACTTTACATCTGTTGGACATCCTCGAGCAAATGGACAGACTGAGGTAGCAAATCGAGAAATTATAAAATCCCTCGAAAAAAGACTTGACGACGCTAAAGGAAAATGGTTGGACGAGCTTCCTGGCGTCGTTTGGGCTAACAGAACTACAATCAAAGCATCTACTGGTGAAACACCGTTCAGCTTGGTTTATGGCTCCGAAGCGGTCATCCCAGTCGAGGCACTTGTTCCCAGTCCGAGAATTGAATTATACGACGAGGAAACAAATATTCAACTCAGAAAAGACGACATCGACCTAAGTGAAACCTTAAGAGAAAAGGCCAGTCTTCGGCTAGAAGCAGCAAAATCTAGCATGGAAAAGGCCTATAATCAAAAGGTGAGAATACGATCATTCAGAGAAGGGGATTTGGTACTTAAAAAAGTTGAAGTTTCCAAACACGTGGGAAAGTTACAGCAAAATTGGGAAGGTCCCTACGTGGTGATTGAGGTCGGAAAGAAGGGATCATACAAGATAGCTCATATGGATGGAACTCCGCTCCCGCGGACGTGGAATGCTGTAAATCTCAGAAGATATTATGGTCGATAGAGTTCAAAGATAAGAAGATTCAGGAATTAGACAGGATTTCCAAGAAATTAGTTTTCTTTTTTAGTTTTTTCAGTATGTCTTGAGTATTTTCCTTTTACCATTAATTTGTCTTCAAACTATAATAAAAGCTTTTGCTTACTTCTCCATTGAACGCGCTCGGAAATGAACGATCTACAAAGGTTAAAACCACATTTGGTAAACAACCTAAGTATAATAATTTTTTAGTAACACCGATTGGGTCGGTATAAACTCATCGATCTCCTACATAAACGGATCTACAAAGGTTAAAACCACATTTGGTAAACAACCTAAGTATAATAATTTTTGAGTAACACCGATTGGGTCGGTATAAACTCATCGATCTCCTACATAAACGATCTACAAAGGTTAAAACCAGATTTGGTAAACAACCTAAGTATAATAATTTTTGAGTAACACCGATTGGGTCGGTATAAACTCATCGATCTCCTACATAAACGATCTACAAAGGTTAAAACCAGATTTGGTAAACAACCTAAGTATAATAATTTTTGAGTAACACCGATTGGGTCGGTATAAACTCATCGGTCTCCTACATAAACGAATCTACAAAGGTTAAAACCACATTTGGTAAACAACCTAAGTATAATAATTTTTGAGTAACACAGATTGGGTCGGTATAAACTCATCGATCTCCTACATAAATAATCTACAAAGGTTAAAACCAATAATTGGTACACAACCTACAAATCTCCGAGTAAAACCGATTGGGTCGGTATACACTCATCGATCTCCTAATGAATGATCTACGAAGTTTAAAACCAAAATTCAAAGATTGACACAAGACTAAAAGTATACATTGATAAATGAAGTATACATTCATCGAACGATCTACACAAATGAATAGCTGATATACAGTAAAATTTTATGTCACTGATAAACACGTACATCGGAAATACCTATGATATCCTAGCTACAGCAATAGCAAACATAAGGAAGCAAAGAGGCAACCAAAGGGTCTTCCGCCTGATCTATCTCCGACTTGCTCCCAGAATTCTTGCCACCAGCTAGAACCAATCGTTCTCACGGTCACAAAGCTTTGGAATCAGGGAGAGCTTTGAGAGATCATAATGTTACAACGGTCGGTGGTGGTCAGCATTTTTCGACCATATAAGCTCATTTTAATGAACTGACCAGCTTTCCACCGACCGCGTAACTAATAGACCGGATCCCCACAACACCGACCTTTACCCATTTTCATAGGATGGTCGGATGAGGGTAGGCATTCCAATCCATTCCCCTTATTAGGGGTCGGAGATTTCATGGTTTTTGGGAAATCTCCATTTTCCGATTCCGCCCATACCAAGTCGACGTGGTGAGTGATTTGTTTGACTCTCGAATTAGGCGGACGACCGCCATTTTGGACAAAGAAGAAGTACATCATTTAAGGATTTTTTATTTATGATGATAACTAAAAGAAGGAAGATTCCTTTTATAGACAGGATAAGTTGAAATCCTACGGTGAGACTCACATCCAATCAACGGCTATAACACCACATCGGGAATTACGTTACAACATCATAACTGCAAGCCGTAAATAAAGGAATGGAAATAAATGCGTTTTTGATTCGGTCGAAATAGAGGTATTATATTAGATCGATGAAGACAATACAACGACTATCATAGCAGAGCTAGTATTACATATTGAATATTCATCGATCAGCTACGCTAAACAATTACACCTACAAAATAACAAAAGAAAGAATTTGGTTTCAGAAGGCTTCAAACTTTCCTCGGAACGATCAGTTTTTCTCCTACTTTGAGAACAGTGACGAGAAATTAATGTTCAGGCTTATTTTACTGATCGGTGGGTACCGGTGGGCGACCTAAGCCGTAGGCTTTCTTGATGCCACCACCTTGAAAAAGTTGATGCTTCTTCTTTATCGATTAAAATAGAGATCATAAGGGTCTCATGCTCGACGTCACCAACCGTTTAGAAACAAGTTGATTTCGATAAAGCATAGAATCCTGCTTTCCTCCACTCTCGACCTCTATCATACGGCGTTGTATATGGTCAACCAATCCCCAATTGTGAGGTTTGCCCGACCCTCACCATATAAGCTAGAAATCTCATTTTTCCAATTCCTCCCATACCAAGTCATGACCTCCTCGGTAGATAAATCGACAAATTTGGTGGCCGACAATACTTATAATAATGCTTATTCATATTGAAGGACTTCATCTTCTGTGAGATGGAGAGAGATGAAGTGAATCTATTTATAGGCGGAGGACAAAGGATCCAATGGTGTAAATTAAGGTCCTATCAACGGCCCAGATTAAAATCGTTGTAAGAACGGTTCGCAGAATCAGGACAAATGATCGATCATTGAAAGGAAGATACAAGGAATAATGGATTTTATTCAGATCTTCGAGAAGGTCGTTACATTTTACAACAATATCGTCACAAAAAATTACATGTACATTCAAGGATCGTTACAATTATTTCAAACGTTAAGCCTATTTTGTTACTCCTCGGAACGATCTGCTCCTTCAAATCTACCTTCTCCTCGGACTATTACCGCTGCATGAAAACGAGGAACATGCAGAAGTGCGTATATTTGCTGATGTAGGTGAATTACCAACCTCTAAATAAACCAAATGAGGCATACTGCATCTAGGGGCGATCACAGTATCAAGCTAAAAGCACACTACGAAGGGAAGAACTTTGCTGTCATACAATTGAGACAGGATCGTTCTCCTTGCCTTGGGGGCAAGTTTTCGAGCATGCATGGACGAAACACCATTTTAATGAACTAACCAGCTCTCGTCTATCTAAAGAACTCTCTGGTTTGATATATCCACCGTAGTCAACAGGCCATAAAAACCAAGTTAAATTATTCAGAGGCGGCATATTATTTCAGTTTCGCTTCTTTTCCTACTTCTCCAAGGAGTTATTTATACTATGGGGAATTAACCAATCAACGGACAAGGCATACGAATCGTTCCTACAGTTATGGCACGCTTATCAAAATTGACTTCCCATCTTCCAATAAAATTGCAGGAAGTTATTTATTCAAAGGCAGGTCGATGGGACGCAGAAACCGAACAACAAACAACCTTTTTTCCATTCATCAGGCAAAATGTATTTATACATTTAAAAAAAAAAAAAAAAAAAAAAAAAAAAAAAAAAAAAGACTCTTGTCTACTGCTCGGAAGTATGATCAGGGGTAAGATCTTTGTCTACCGTCTCGTGAACATGAGCAGGAATTGTAGGATAACCAAGATAAGTCATCATTTCTTGAGTACGTTGCTCATATCCATGGGAAAAACCCCTGTCAAACTCCAGATCTTTCAACTGAAGAAGATCTGCTTTCTCCTTAGTAAGCTGCTCTTTTTCTTTAGTGAGACTTTCAACGGTAGCTCGGAGGTCCTCAACTTCGATCATCAGCAATCGATGAGCAGCGGCAATTGAATTCACCCGATCGAGGGATTCTTCTCGAGCGAAATAACTTTCGTCATTTTGTATCCCGAGTTGGAGAGCTTCATGCTTAGCCTGTTTTGAGAAATGTGGGTGAGAAACTTAAAACACTTAGATCTTTTTTGACAAACAACAAAATATGCTTACCATCTCCAAACGTTTGAAAATGGACTGTACAAGTTGCAAAGAAGAATGATTCTTCAGTTTATCAAGTTCTTTAGGCAAAATTGTACCCATCCCCAGATTCCAAGAAACCCCATCAGGCTCGAGGGTTGTTGGAATACATGCATCAATCGAAACCCCACCTGATCGGGTCATATCGAACTCAGTTATCTCTTCGACCTGCTCCTTAAATGGACGTTCATCTAAAAGAGATGGGTCATCTGCGACTTTTTCAATTACTGAACAACTGGGACCTGACCCAGTTTTCGACGCTCCTTGTGAAACACGAACAGGAGAGACAACCTGAGTGTCTTGAGAGGTCGAAACAACTTGCGAACCTGGATGGGAAAAGAAAGATTCTGGAATGTCTTCCACGGGCCCTCTTGGTTGCAGAATGGGCTCGATCTCAGAATTGGGAGCAACAATCTCAGAATTTGGAGCAGTATTCACGGCCTGATGGGAACTTTCTTGACCTATGGGTCGATTTGTTATACCTTGATCGGAAGGAGGACGTTCCTCCATTGATTGGTCGATAGAAGAAGGAGAGATAGCTCGAGACTTCCCGTCGTGTGCTATATCATTGATAGGAGCAGGAGAGATAGCTCGAGACTCCTCATCGATTGATGGGTCGACTGGAGGAGGAGATATGACTCGAGACTCCTGATCGATTGTTGGGTTTACAAGAGGAGGAGAAATAGATCGAGAACCCTCATTCTGATAAGTTTCAAGAATTCTTGGATCAACCAAGGGGTTACGGATCAGAAGACCCGTCGAGGAGTGCCTAGCTTTCTCCGATGGTGAAGGAATAGACTTCGCATTCTTCGGATATCCATTAGGTGAAAACGACGCTGGGTCAGATCGAGGCACGGTTTCTCGAGAAGAAGCTCCCCCTTGGGTGGACGATTGATGAGAACTTTCCAGTCGAGGCTTTTTTCTCGGAGTGTCTCGTCGGGAAGAACCCCGCAGAGAGCGTTTTGAAGCTCCAGAAAATAAGTTGGAACTCATGACCAAACAATCAAAGGTTCTTATGAATTATCGAACTATGAGCTCCGATCAATAACAAGAAAATTTTATATCGCAAGTGGGGACGCGCGGTAAAAACTCCAAAAGATTCACCTTTATATATAGTTAAGGAAATGACAGTTATGTCCTTGGACCTTGGCGCGCACAAGTAAAAATTCAAATGTAAGGAAAAAGCAGGTCAACGAATATGTACTGTGATCATCATAAGGACATAGTATATCTGAGTAAAATCATATATATTATAAAAGGAAATTTACATGTTCTACAGAGTTCAAAAGATCTACAATTACGACAAGATAAAAGAAGAAATAAAAACGTCCTAACTATGGATGTTGGTTTCTTTCAAAGGCGAGCCTCCCTTTTCTCCTTCATTCCCCTTGTTGACTTGGTCTCCTTCAACATCCTCTTCGTCGACGATATCTTCCTCCTCGCCTGATTGATCCTCCATAATATCCTTTATCAAATCTAAGTCAGGTTCTGGCACGGGAATTGGAGTTCCATACTCCTCGACTAAATGAGCCAGAGGATGGCCGTTGTAATCAACAGAAGGTAAAGACTCAGGAGGGTAATCTTGAAGACTTCGATCCTTTTCAATAGCCAAAACCTTGCGATACTCATCACGCTTGTCAGGAATCTGCCCAGATTCGATTAATTGATCAACACCTTTATAGAACGAGCTCAAAAGCAGACTTCCGATCTTCTGATGAATTATGGCAGTATGTACTGGGGAATCCAGAAAACCTCGGATAATGGGCTCAACCTCGGAAGATGGATGCTCGTCTATGATCTTTTCCAAATCAGTAGAATCGTCTTCCTTTGCCGCGAGTTGTGATCGAAGTAAGGCAATCTCCGATTCCAACCTGCTAACTACGGTGGTGTGTGACACTCGTTGATCATCCAATTCTCGTGTTAACTGATCGACCTGGGCCTGATACCGACTAGCATCCGTCATCATGCCGATAATATGCGGATTATCAGTTTCTAAATCCTTATTAGCAAGAGGAGCAGGTTGAGTTTCCACGGAAGATCGAGAATCACCGACCTGAGCAAGCTGCTCTTCAAGTCCTTTGACCCTTGCGTTCAAGATTCTGTTGCTTTCCTCGACAAATTCACATTGGTCCCTATGCAATGCCATATCGTATAAAGCGGACACCAAGGCATTACCCGCCTATTACAAAGAAAATTTTATGACTAACCTTCAAATAGAATATTATAGATTATTAAAAGATCAGAAGAAATTGAGGAATATTACCACTGCGTGAGCATGTGCTGCTCTTGCGAATTGCTCGAGGGGTTTTTTCTTTACCGTCCTGTTAACATCTTGAGTGAAGGTCGAAGAAAGAAGAATTCGAATGGATTTATCGACGACGTTTTCCTTATCATCAGACATCAATGTATCCTTCTCAGAATACCCGGCCGCCCGTTTCCCTTGAAGATGACTCTCGATCATATCTACCAGGGAAGCTTTATGACCAATATCTCCAACATGAGTAAAATACTCCCCTCCTTTGTCAAAGAATTGTTTTCTCCTTTTAGCTTCAGGACCGGTAGGGTTACGCTCCGACCAAGATTGACAGCCGAGAATACCATGTTGATCCCTAAGAAATTTAGGAGGATAACCGCGGCCTTGGCGAGAGCTTGAAGACGGTATGTCCGATGAGGTTTGAGCGGAAGAAGGAGGAGCTACTCTGATAGGATCAACATCTTCAAACGACTCTTCCTCGATATTCTCCAAATCCATAAATTGATCTCTTCTTCTTTTTCTCGACTCCTTCTGCTCTATGGGGGCTCTACCCCAGGACTTTTTTGAGTTCGAGAGAACGGATTTTCCAACCACTGAAAAACGGCAATTCTCCACTAGGGTGGCTGCGTTGAGAAGAAATTAGACGATAGTAAATAACGAATTCATAAATCCTTTTATAAATTAAAAATGGGAAATGATCTTACCAAGAGGTCGATCATCCAATGAAATGGGAAACTCCAGTGAACTTAATCCAGCCTTTCTAAGAAAGATTTCTCCGATCAAGTAGGCCGATTGATATTTATCCGACCTCATCTGGTCAATTAAAGCAGATGAAAATTGATCATCTGGGGACATCTGACCGATCACCTTTCGACCGCCGTATACCCAAAGATCATTGTATCCCCAGTCGTGAGAAAACTCCTCTTTTTCTCCATTTTCGAGGATTGACACGGTCGGAGCTCTAACAAAGAAGAAATTTGATTTCCATTCCATACTATTGCTTGAAATGGCGTTTTCGAGAATAGCGTAGCCAGGTCTCTGACTAACATAATAGTAACCTCTGTTGGAGGAGCTCGATACTGAAAAGCGAAAGAAATGAAGAAAATTTCGGAAAGAGGGTTGTAGACCTCGTGCAACCATCAAAACAGAAAATGCCATAATAAAAGCTATGGCGTTCGGAACAAGTTGTGTCAAGGAGACTATGAAAGTCTCCAGAAACTGTCGGAGAATTGAGGAAAGGGGAAAACGGAGCCCATGGTCGAAGTGGGACGTATAAAAAGCTCGACAGTTAGCAGGAGGAGTATTAACTCTCTGCTCGGAAGTAGGAATAATGATCTCAAAATCTGATGGAAAATAGCGACCATATTCCCTTTTCAACAATGGTAGATCTTCTTCTCTCCATCGAGAAGGAAAAAGTTCTACAGGTGCAGAAATCTGAGGTTGGGTCGTTTTAGATTTCTTAGACGCTCTTGATATCATCTCTCCTTCTGGAATAATTTCCACGACCAAACTATCTACTTCATCCTCGGCATAATCTCTAACTTCTTCTGCTTGGGAATTGTCTAATGCCTCATTGTCAGAAGAAAGGATATCAGGATTGGGAATATCAGATGGAATTTCTTCTCCAACGGCTTGAGTAGGAGAAGGAGGATTCTGTGAGGTCGAAGCCATTTCTTTATATTTGGATAAAAGGTGTTCGAGAGGATGAGTAAATGGGTAAACTATCGACGTAAACTTTTACTGCTGGAAGGGTTAAATATCAATCTGGGGTAAAAGTAAATTGATCCGTTGATTTCCACTATATATATATGATGTGAAAAGACGGATTCAACCCTTCGCGTCTCTTCATATTCCCGCCAATTAAAATCATGAAAAGACCTTGACATCTTCTGACACACGTTAACCAAGATACGTGTCTATTCGTGGAAGGTTCAAATGGATATGCACTCTTTTTTCCTCGTTTGGTTTTTATCCCGAAGAGGGTTTTTCCGAACAAGGTTTTTAACGAGGCATACTTCATGAACAACAAGGAAAAAATAACTACTTCTACTTCTACGAGCTCCAGCTACGATTACGCTCGAGAAGTGAGGGAGTACTGATGAGGGCTATTTTGTACCTATGATCGAATAAGTATTTATCGAGCCAGTTCAGAATTGATCCGACCAACGGGGATTTCAAGATCGACTCGACCAGTTAAATTCGTATCTGATCGACCTGCTTTGATCGACCTACTGTCTGTCCTAGGGGATTTAATGGGCCCAGCGATACTCCAAGGCCATACAGGTTTCCTAGGCTAAATAGGACTCCTAGTTCAGTTAGGACAGTAGGAATATTATAAATAGCAAATCTTACATTGTATTGTGGATCCGAAATTTAACCTAAGAAATATACTACTATTGTTCGCCTCCTCTGATTGTTGTTTTCCATTCAATTATATTACTTTGCTTATTCTTGAATTGCTCCATCCTGAGTACTTTAACCAAACCCCTAATATATTAAATTGTTCTTAATAATTTACTGAGATAAAACCTTAAGACGAAATTCGGTCAAATCACCATGAGACAACCTTGGCCACGTTCCCGAGAAGTCCAAGACAGTATAGCAGCCTGTTCTCCATTCTGCCAAGAAATAAGAGAGGCACAAGCCTCTGGGCCCTTACCTGCCCGACTTCCCAGATATGACGGAACTGGGGATCCAACTGATTACATATTCAGTTTCACGAATATCATGAACTTATATGCTCATTCAGCAGAGTACACGACGAAGCTAATGATCACAACCTACGAGGGATTAGCACTGGACTGGTTCGGAAAATAGCACCTAATTCAATTTTCAGTTTTAGAGAACTATGTAACAAACTAGAGCAGCAGTTCGCTAGCCAGAAACGGCAAAAGCTCCCCATGAGCTACCTAGGAACTATTATCCAACAAGAAGGAGAATCCTTGAGGACTTGGCTGGCAAGGTTCAATGTTGAACTGTTAAAGATCGACTCGCCGAATATCGATTATATCATATCGAATTTTGTTCGACCTAACGAAAAATAGGCAATTTGGCAATGCTTTGAGTCGGAAACAGCCACGAACTTTTGCAGAAATCATGACGCTAGCCTCAAAGTATATGACTCAAGAAGAGATGAACTCATTCAAAGATAAGAATAAGAGTAAAGCATCCACTTCGGGATCTAGGAGGCCTGAGAAACCACAGATGCAAAAAGCCATGGATTACGATCGGTATCCTAGGAGGGAAAACGTTTTCAAGAGACTGGAGTTTAGCGGGGGTAACCCTGAGAAAACACCTAATGTCTACCTCAGGCCTCGATCTTCAGAAAGGAACGTAAGGGATCGAATAAGCTATGTCGAGTATACCAAATTAAATACCCCCAGAGAAGATATTCTTGTAATATTAGAGAGAAATAACTTGATTCCCTCAGCAAAAAGAATTACGCAAGCCAAACCTGGGGCGAGGAACTACGATCTATATTGTAGATACCATCGAGCTCATGGTCATAAAACCGAGGATTGCTATCACCTAAAACAGGAAATTGAGAAATTAATTCAACAAGGCAAGTTAAATGAGTTCATAGACAAAATGGATCGAAGGAGACAAAGGACTCGGAGTCCTAGAAGGAGGGAAGAAAATAGAAGCCCTCACGAAAGATCGCCCAGCGATCGCACGCTCAGGAAGGATGACATCGATAATGATCGAGTCAATGGTACGATACACGTAATATCCGGTGGCCCTGCTGGGGGAGACAGTCGAAACGCAAGACGAAAGACAGCTCGATCCTTGGTAAAAGGACTGGTCATTCCTAAAGAAGTATGGGCGCTCAAGAATAAAGGCTCTGACAAACATACAATCAGCTTTGATGAAAGTGAAGTCCCAAAAAACCTCAACTTGGACGTTAACGAAGATCACCCCGACTTCCCAATGGTAGTCTCATTAAGAATGTTTGACTTTAATGTTAAGAGAATTTTGATCGACAACGGGAGCTCCGCTAACATCATAGCCATCGAAGCTTTAAATCAAATGAATTTGGGAAAAATAACCCTTCAAAGAGTGGCCACGCCACTAGTAGGGTTCGGGGGATCAGAAATAGTTCCAGCAGGAACCATCAATTTAAGTATAACTCTTGGGAACAAACCTCATCGAGTGGTAAAGATGATAAAGTTCTTAGTGGTAGAAACGCCATTCGCCTATAACGCCATCTTAGGAAGACCGGCTTTAAACCAATTCCGAGCAGTTGTTTCAACCTACCATCAGAAGATAAAGTTCCCTACTGTCTCTGGGGTCGGCGAAATAGTTAACGATCACTGTATGGCATGGGATTGTTATAATACGTCACTATCTTTGAAAAAGAATGTCGATCCATTAACGCCGTCAAAAAGGAAATCGGTAGGATCTTCGAGGGAGAAATCTCAAGAGCCTGAATTGCCTAGTACGGAAAAGATCGATAAAAAGGGAAAAGAACCTATAGATCTGACTTTACGCGCACCTGAGCATAAAGAGATCAAGCTTATCGAGAATGAACCAACCAAAATAACTAGGATAGGAACGGAACTGTCTCCACAGGGAGAGATCCTGTTGATTTCTTAAGAAAAAATATAGACGTGTTTGCTTGGAGCTCGGAGGACATAGTGGGAATTGATCCTAGAATAATAACCCACTCATTGAAAATTGATCCGAACGCAAAGCCGTTCAGGCAGAAGAGAGGAATCATGGCCCTGTAAAAGATAAAATAATAAAAGCAGAGGTCGAGAGGCTTTTAATGTCTAAACAGATAAAGGAAATACACTTTACTGAATGGCTATGCAATGTCGTACTTGTCTCAAAAGGTGATAAGAAGGATAACAAGTGGAGAATGTGTAATGATTTCACGGACTTGAATAAATTGTGCCCAAGAGATCCTTATCCCCTACCGAGGATCGATCTATTGGTCGACTCAACAACTGGTTTCGCAATTTTCAGTATGATGGACGCATTCCAAGGTTTCTACCAAATTTTCATGGACGAAAAAGACCAAGAAAAGACTGTTTTTGTTACCGAACAAGGAGTATATTGTTTTGTAGTAATGTCGTTCGGACTGAGAAATGCCGGAGCAACTTATCAACGATTAGTGAACTTGATGTTCAAAGACCTGATCGGAGAAATAATGGAGGTATATGTCGATGATATGTTGGTAAAAAGCATGAGTGAAGAAGACCACATCAAACACCTTGATCGTTGCTTCAGAATTCTAAGGAAGTACGGAATGAAGCTTAACCCTTTGAAATGCACCTTTGGGGTCAGATCTGAAAAGTTCTTAGGTTACTTAGTTCACGAAAGAGGCATCGAAGCGAACCCAGAGAAGATACGTGCTATCACAGAAATGAAACCCCCAAGAAATATCACTCAAGTGCAGAGCTTAGTAGGAAAAATCGTGGCCCTCAACCGATTCATATCAAGGTCGGCAGATAAGAGCCTTCCATTCTTTCAGACCTTGCGAAAAGCCAAGACGTTTGAATGGACCGAGGCTTGCGACCACGCATTCGATCGACTGAAAGAATACTTGACCTCACCTCCACTACTCGCAAAACCAAGTGAAGGGCAGCCTCTTTACATATACATTGCTATTTCCGAAGCAGCAATAAGTTCTGTTCTGGTCAAGATTGAGGGGTTAGAGCACAAGCCAGTTTATTACTTAAGTAAACTACTGCAAGGAGCTGAAAAGAATTATCTGGTGATTGAAAATTTTGCCTTAGCATTGGTAACATCAGCACGAAGATTACGACCCTATTTTCAAACGTATAAAATCATCGTTCTTACCAATCAACCTCTGAGGCAAGTTTTATCAAAACCTGAAACCTCAGGAAGATTGATCAAATGGGCTGTAGAATTAGGACAGTACGAGATCGAATATCAACCTCGAACAGCAATCAAAGCTCAAGTGCTTGCCGACTTCCTCCTAGAAATCCCGACGAGCCTGGAAGATACATCCACTAGTGATAATAATGTTTTGATCGTTAATAATCTAACATGGCTTATGCACGTCGACGGTGCATCAAGCAGAGATGGGGGGGTGCTGGAATCAGTTTCCAAGGACCGAATGGCGAAGATATGAATTATGCCATCACCCTAGACTTCATGGTAACCAACAATGAAACGGAATATGAAGCTCTGATCGCTGGATTGGAAATGGCGATTCAAGCCAACATAAAGAATTTAAGCGTCTTAACGGATTCCTAGCTGATCCAGAGACAGATAAATGGAATGTACGAGGCCAAAGAATACAATATGATAAAATATTTGGCCAAAGTGAAAGAGCTGACTGAGAGTTTTGACAAATTTGAAATTCAGAATATTCCCCGAGAGGAAAATAAATGGGCCGATCAACTGTCTAGGTTTACGGGAACAAGCGACGGCAAATCTAAAAGGGTGATCACTTGGTTAATCACTAAAACACCATCGATCGATCTCGACACTATTCCTGCTATTAAAATAATGGACATCGACTTGGCTGCAGATAGTTGGATAACCCCACTAATCACCTATTTGGAAGAGGGGACGCTACCTAACAATAAAAATGAGGCCAGGAGAATCAGATATCGAGCACCAAAATATGCCATTGAGAAAGGAAAATTCTACAGACGATCCGTCTCAGGAATTCTGCTAAAGTGTATACCCGAGCACCAAATCCAAAGCATCCTTAATAATATCCATGAAGGAGAAGCAGGGAATCACAGCGGGGCTCAAGCACTTACACTCAAATGTTTGAGAACAGGATACTATTGGCCGACGATGTACGCAGATGAACAGGATTATGTAAAACATTGTCATTACTGCCAGGTACATTCAAATATAATACATCAACCAGCTGAGACGATGCACCCAATTCCGATCTGTTGGCCTTTTGATCAATAGGGAATTGATATTGTCGGACCATTCCCAGTTGCCAGATCGAAAAAGAGTTACGTGTTGGTCGCCGTTGAATATTTCAGCAAATGGATTGAATGTATAGCACTAGCCCGAATAACTCAGTTCCAGGTCATAAATTTTCTTTAGAAAAACATAGTCTGCTGTTTTGGAATCCCGAGGATCTTAATTTCCGACAACGGGACCCAGTTTGCTGGAAAACAAGTCCAAGAATGGTGCTCGAAATACAAGATACAACAAAACTTTACATCAGTTGGACATCCTCGAGCGAATGGGCAAACTGAAGTAGCGAATCGAGAAATTATTAAATCCCTCGAGAAAAGACTGGATGATGCCAAAGGAAGATGGCTAGATGAACTTCCCGGTGTCTTATGGGCTAACAGAACTACGGTAAAAACCTCTACCGGTGAAACACCATTTAGCCTAGTCTATGGCTCGGAAGCGGTTATCCCAGTTGAAGCACTAGTCCCCAGCCCAAGAATCGAGTTGTTCGATGAAGAATCAAACGATCAACTAAGAAAGGACGATATCGATTTAAGTGAAACCATGAGGGAAAAAGCCAGTCTTCGCCTGGAAGCAGCTAAGTCCAACATGGAGAAGGCCTACAATCAAAGAGTGAGGATAAGATCGTTCAAGGAAGGTGATTTAGTACTCAAAAAGGTTGAAGTATCTAAACATGTGGGTAAATTACAGCAAAATTGGGAAGGTCCGTACATAGTCACCGCAGTCGGCAAGAAGGGATCATATAAAATAGCCCATATGGATGGAACTCCACTTCCTCGAACATGGAATGCAGTAAACCTCAGAAGATATTATGGCCGTTAATCTCATAATAGGAGGTCTTCAAGATTAGATCAGATTTTACAATATGTTAGCTCGTTTTTCATCCTTCATTTTGTTTTGTTATTTTATTTTTGGACATCAGATTCATCTACAATTGCAATAAAAGCTTTTGCTTATTTTCATCTTATGTCACAATCAAAAGACTATTGTCTAAATTCGCTTTACAAAGGTTAAAAACCAATGATTGGTATAAAACCTAAGTAAAATATAAATCTTTGAGTAAAATCGATTGGCTCAGTATAAACTCATCGATCTCCTAACGAAATGATCAACAAAGGTTAAAACCAAAAGTTGGTATAAAACCTAAGTAAAATTTAAATCTTTGAGTAAAACCGATTGGGTCGGTATAAACTCATCGATCTCCTAACGAAATGATCAACAAAGGTTAAAACCAAAAGTTGGTATAAAACCTAAGTAAAATTTAAATCTTTGAGTAAAACCGATTGGGTCGGTATAAACTCATCGATCTCCTAACGAAATGATCAACAAAGGTTAAAACCAAAAGTTGGTATAAAACCTAAGTAAAATTTAAATCTTTGAGTAAAACCGATTGGGTCGGTATAAACTCATCGATCTCCTAACGAAATGATCAACAAAGGTTAAAACCAAAAATTGGTATAAAACCTAAATAAAATAAAATCCTTGAGTAAAATCGATTGGGTCGGTATAAACTCATCGATCTCCTAAACGAAGGATCTACAAAAGTTAAAAACCAAAGTTGGTATAAAGCCTAATCAAGGTAAAATATTTGAGTAAAACTGATTGGCTCGGTATAAACTCATAAACGATTTTCAAATGTTTATATAATGGGTCAAAACTCTAAAGCAAAACACATATCTGCGCAAACACGACTGGGTCCGGAGAAACTTATCAGTCGACATCATGCGATATATGAAAATGGAATTTAATAAAACAAGAATTTTATTTAAGCCCCTAAAACTATTACAGATAAGTACAGTACTTTGGAAAGAAAAAACAGATCTTCCTAATCATTCGACAAACAAATCCTATTACATGCTAAATGAAAGTCATGATCGAGTACAGTTTAGTTATCCGGTAGACTTGTAAACAGCAATCTTAGAAGGTCGATTCATCAACTAAGGCTGCTCAGATTTGAAGGATGGCGGCATGAACAGTGGATTTCTGCTTTCATCTACCTCCACACTTTTCCCAGCATTCTTGCTGCCAGCTACCCCCGCTCGACGAAGACAACCGTCTTTAAGTTCCGCAATTATGACCGCAAAGCTCGGAATCAGAAAGAGCTTTGTGAGATCATAATTTTACATCGGTCGATGGTGGTCAGCATTTCCGATCATATCTTTTAGTTTTAATGAACTAACCAGCTTTCCACCGACCATGGAACAATTAAATCGGAATGCCATCGTACCGACCCTTACCCTTTTGCACAGGATGGTCGATATACGATAGACACTCCGATCGATCCCTTATTTTAGGGATCGGAGACTTCATGGTTTTTGAGAAGTCTCCATTTTCCAATTCCACCCATACCAAGTCGACGTAATTAATAAATTGTTGAATTTCTGAGTTAGGTGGACGACCACCATTCTGAAAAAAGAGAAAGTACATTATTTGGATATTTTACTTTTGATAGTAGATGAATGAAAGGTAAAGGATTCCTTTTATAGATAAGAGGGTAAAAATCCAACGGTGGAACTCATATCCAATCAACGGTGATCACATGATATCGGGATTTACGTTACACATTCATAACTACCAGCCATAAAGGCAGGGCTTGAATTAAATGAACTATCAGATCAATCAATTTAATACATTAGATCGGCATTTAACATGCAAAGATTGTCATTACAGTAATTACAGGCATCGATCGAAATACAAACAACTCTATTTATAAAATTTCGAGGAGGAGTTTACTTTCGGTTATCATTATAGTAACAAATGCTACGGAACCTTCGATCTACAGAATATACCATCTTTACGTCCACTTTGAGAACAGTGACGAGAAACTAAAGTTCAGGCTTTCTTCTAAAGATCGGCAGGTGTCATCGGTCGAGAGAAGAACACATGCTATCACAATTCGACCACCTCGAAGAAGCTGATGCTTTTTCTTCGCCAGTTGAAGTAGGGATCAGAAGGATCTCATGCATGGCATCATCGACCTGTTAGAAACAAGTTGATTTCGATAAACCAAGAATCCAGCTTTCCTCTGATCTCGACCTCTACCAAACGGCATAATTTATAGTCGACTAGTCCCCAGTTGCGAGATTCGTCCGACCAGGGCCGTATAAGGTGGAGTTCCCATTTTTCCAATTCATCCCATACCAACTCCGGAACTTATCATCCGTTGAGATAACACTTTTTGGTGGACGACGATGGTTATACCAGTAGAAATTTTTCTTGGACAACTTCATTTTTTGTGAAATGGAGAAGCACAGAATGGCCTTTTTATAGGAAGGAGGTACTGGATCCAATGGTGTTGTGTTAAGATCCCATCAACGGTCCAGATTAAATAAATTAACAAATTTATTCACATCGTCGGAAATACGTTCGATTAATACCATAAATAAAGAGTGCAAGAACACAGAGGAAGGAGTCAAACGTAAATAATTTTATTGAAATTTTTTCAGAATACAAATACAGTTGATCAACTATAGAAGGAAAAAGTACATTCGTTCCTAAAATCCTACTCCTCGGAATGATCAGCTCCACCAGTCCGACGTACTCCTTACTTGTTGACTTTTGTCACTGCATTGGTGAAGATTGGCGCATATACTTCACCAGACCTTAACAAGATATCCTCCTTGGTCGGAGGATGTCCAGATGGAAGATTACAAAGTATCCGCCTTGGTCGAAGGATATCTCTTCCTACTCTTACGAAGTACCCTCCTTGGTCGAAGAGGATACCTTGACAAAAGGGACACTATAATTTTAATGAACTAACCAGCTCTCATCTCTCATAAACAGATTGGGCTAATATCTTCACCATAATCAGGATGCCAATGATGCCAAAGTGAATTTTTTAATAAAGGCATATTATCTAACTCTGTTATCTTTCTTTTTTTCAAAGGAATTATTTATAGTATGAGGAAGTTATAAGTTATTGGACAAGCAGGCGAAACGTCCTACGGTTACGGCACAACTACCAAGGCGACTTTTCCTCTCCCAAGAAGATTGATAAACAGATATTTTGACATTTAGATCGGAACAACACATTATTCTACACATAAGCGACGGAAACAACGAACTGCTATATTTCGCGACTAAATGGAGTCTGTTATATTACATCTTTTAAAAAAAAAAAAAAAAGAAGACCCTCGTCTATTGCTCGAGAGGATGATCAGGACTAGTTTTATGAGCAAGATAAGTCATCATTTCTTTCGAACATTGCTTATATCCGAGAGAAAAACCCTTTTCAAACTCTTGTCTCTTGCTCTTATCGATCTGGGATTGCGTAGCTTCTTCAAGATTTCTGTTCAATTGAAGAAGGTCTTCTTTCTCCTTAAAGAGTTGATCCTTATCGGACTCCAAGCTGCTATTTACTCTAGCAAGTTCTTCCTTCTCTTTAGAAAGCCTTTCAGTAGCAGCTCGGAGACGCTCAACCTCAGTCATCAGCGATCGATGAGCAGCAACAATTGTGTTTACCCGTTCAAGAGACTCCTCTCGAACAAAGTAAGATTCATCATTTTGTATTCCAAGCTGAAGAGCTTCATGCTTGGCCTATCATGAAAAAATAAGAAATGAGGAACTTCAAAAGCTAGAAGATAAAAGATCTCTATCGAAACAATAAACAAAACTCACCATTTCCAACGTTTGAAAATGGACTGAACGAGCTGCAAAGAAGAGTGGTTCTTCAGTTTATCCAGCTCCTTAGGCAGAATTGTACCCATTCCCAGATTCCAAGAAACCCCATTAGGCTCGAGGGTTGTTGGAATGCAAGCACCAGCAGAAACCCCACCGGATCGACTCATCCCGAACTCAGTTATCTCCTCGACCTGCCCCTTAAAGGGACGGTCGTCTATAAGAGACGGATCGTCCGCGGTATTTTCGAAACCAGCGTGACTGGGACCAGATCCAGCTTTTGATACATCTTGAGAAATGGGGGCAGGAGAGATGGCTTGGGTATGTTGAGAAGTTGAAACAACGACCTGTGAACGCAAAGGGGCAAAGAAAACCTCAGGAATATCTTCAACAGGCCCCCTTAGTTGCAAAGTTGGCTCAGCCTCAGAATTGGGAGCAGTGATTACGACCTGCTGAACCTTCTTGACTTGAGTTTGGATTTGTTGTCTCTCGATCGGGAGGAAAAAGTTCGTCTATGGATTGATCGACAGGAGGAGGAGAAGAAGCTCGAGACCCCTCGTTTGTCGTTTGGACGACTGGAGGAGGAGAAGTAGCTCGGGACTCTTCATTTGTTGTTTGGTCGACGAAAGGAGGAGAAATAGCTCGAGACTCCTCGTTCTGATAAGCCTCCAGTACATTTGGATCAACTATTGGACTACGGATTGGAGCCCCTGAAAATCCCGTGGAAGAATGCCTAGCTTCCCTTATCGGAGAAGGGAAATTCTTCACTATTTTCGGATTTCCACCTGACGAGGACGACACCGGGTCAGATCGAGGTATAGCTTCCCGAAGAGAAGCTCCTCCCTGGGAAGAGGGATGTTGTGAACCTTCCGTTCGGGCTTTCTTCTTCGGAGTATCGCGTCGGGATACGCCTCGTAGAGATCGTTTTGCAGCTCCAGAAAAGAGGTTGGAACTCATGATCAAAAAATCAGAAATTTCTATGAATTATCGAACTATGAGCTCCGATCAACAACTAGAAAATTTTATATTGCAAGTGGGGACGCGCGGTAAAACCCCAAAGATTTTACCTTTATATATAGTAAAGGAAATGACAATTATTTCCTCAAACTTTGGCGCGCGCGGTAAAAATTCAAATATATGACGAGAACGAATTGTTAATTGCGTACTACGATCATAAAACGACGAAGAATATTTCATTGAAAATCATAAATATCAACGGAGGAACTTTACATCAACTGTAATTACAGAATTTGCAAGGTCTACAAAACAAAGTAACAAAATTACAAAGATCAAAGAAGGAAACAAAACCCTAACGTCTTGAAAACGACCTAAGATGGGGAGTTAACTTCCTTCGAGGACAATCTTTCCTCACCTTCCTTCTCTCCCTCATCGGCTTGATTTTCTTCAGTGTCCTCTTCATTATCCTCGTCTTCTTCTTCATCTTCTAGATCTTCTGCTGCCTGCTCTATTAACACCAAATCGGGTGCGGGTACAGGAAGCGGAGTTCCGTACTCATCGACTAAGTGGGCTAGAGGATGGTTACTATATTCAACAGAAGTCAAGCAGTCAAGAGGATAATCTTGGAGTTTTCGATCTTTTCGATCGTCATAACTGCGCGATATTCATTGCGCCTATCAGGAATCTGTCCAGACTCAATTAATTGATCGACCCCCTTGAAGAATGAGCTCAAGCGCAGATCTCCGATTTTCTGATGAATTATGGCAGTGTGCACTGGAGAATCAAGAAACTCTCGAACAATGGGTTCCACGTCGAGAGAGTGATGCTCATCTATGACCTTGTCTAAATCAGGGGAGTCGTCTGTCCTGCTCGCAAGTTGAGATCGAAGCATAACAATTTCCGACTCCAATTTGCTAATTGCAGTTGCGTGTGCAACTCGTTGTTCATCCATCTCTTGATTCATCTGGTCGACCTGTGCCAGGTATCGACTAGCATCTGTCATCATATTGATAATCTGAGGATTGTCAGTCTTCAAATTTGGATTAGCACTAGGAACAGGTTGAGTTTCAGCAGAAGCGCGAGAATTATTTGCTCGAGCAAGTTGATCTTCGAGCTCCTTAACTTTAGCGTTTAAGATCTTGTTGCTTTCTTCAACATACTTGCATTGTTCTCTATGCAATGCCATGTCATATAACGCGGACACGAAGGCATTACCAGTTTGTGGCAAAGGAAAAATGGTCTAAATAGAAATGGAGTAGAATATTGAGGTTTATTAAAAATGAATGGAGTTAAAAAATATTACCACTTCATGGGCATGTGCTGCCCTTGCCAACTGTTCGAGAGGTTTTTTCTTAACCGTCCTATCTACGTCTCGGACAAAGGTCGAAGATAGGAGGAGACGAATGGATTTATCGATGACGTTCTCCTTATCATCAGACATTAGTGTATCCTTCTCGGAATATCCGGCTGCTCGTTTCCCTTGAAGATGACTCTCAATCATATCTACCAGAGAAGCTTTATGACTAGTATCTCCGACGTGAGTAAAATACTCTCCTTCTTTGTCAAAGAACTGAGTTCTTCTTCTAGCTCCAGGGCCAGCAAAATTACGCTCTGACCAAGATCGACAGCCCAGAATACCATGTTCATCCCTAAGGAATTTGGGTGGATAACCGCGGCCTGGGCGAGAGCTTGTAGACGGTATATCTAATGAAGTTTGACCAGAAGAAGGGGGAGCTACTCGGATAGGATCTGCATTCTCGAACGAGTCCTCCTCTATGTCCTCCAAATCCTGGATTTGATTTCTTCTCCTCTTTCTGGATTGCTTCTGCTCTATGGGGACTTTGCCCGACGACTTTTTCGAATTGGAAAGAACAGATTTTCCGACCACTGAAAAACGGCAGTTCTCGACCATGGAGGCTGCAACATGAAATCGATAAACATTAGTGAACGATAAATTCATAAATCCTTTTCTAGAAAGAATAAAATAGCTAAAACAGAAAAAATCTTACCTAGAGATCAATTGTCCGATGGAATGGAAAAATCTAAAGAACTAAATCCCGCCTTCCGAAGGAAAACTTCTCCGATCAATAAATAAGCTGATTGGTATTTATTCGATCTCATCTCCTCGATTAAATCGGATGAAAATTGGTCGTCTTGGGCCATCTCGCCGGTCACCTTTCGACCACCGTACACCCAAGAGTGGTTATATCCCCAATCATAAGCGAACTCTTCAGTTTCTCCATTCTCAAGAATACGCACGGTCGGAGCTTTAACAAAAAAGAAGTTCGACTTCCACTCAGTACTGTTACTCGAAATGGCATTTTCAAGAACGGCAAACCCTGGTCTTTGGCTAACGTAATAATAGCCTCTATTAGAAGAGGTCGATATGGAAAGTCGGAAAAAATGAAGAAAATTACGAAATGAGGGCTGCAGACCTCGTGCAACCATCAGAACGAAAAATGCCATCATAAAGGCTATGGAATTTGGGACAAGCTGGGTTAAAGAGACAAAGAAAGTCTCTAAAAATTGGCGAAGGATCGGAGAAAGGGGAAAACGCAGCCCATGTTCGAAATGAGACGTATAGAGTGCTCGACAGTTCGCAGGAGGGGTGTTGACTCTCTCCTCGGGGGAAGGAATAACGATCTCAAAATCCGACGGGAAATAACGACCATATTCCCTTTTCAAAATAGGTAGATCTTCTTCTTTCCATCGAGAAGGAAAGAATTCCACAGGAGCAGAAATTTGAGGTTGAGCCGTCTTAGATTTTTTGGATGCCCTGGACATCATCTCCTCCTCTGGAACAATCTCTACCACCAAGCTATCAACCTCTTTTTTTTCATAGTCTTTGATCTCTTCTACTTGATCATCGTCTGCTGCTTCATCCTCAGATGAAAGGATATCAGGATTGGGGATGTTAGGTGGTACTTGTTCTCCGACATTCTGAGTGGAGGAATGGGGATTCTGCGAGGTCGAAGACATTGACCCTTGAAGTAATCTGCTCGAGGAAATAAGAAAATGGCAAGTTTATCGACTTAAACTTTTACTGCAATAAGATCTAAATATCTGGGGTAAAAAGTAAAAAGATCCCGCTAATTTCGACTATATATATGGGCGGTGAAAAGACGGATGTTGCCCTTCGCGTCTCTTCAGCTTCCCGCCAAATTATGAAAAGACTTTGTATTTGTCTGACACACGTTACCAAAATACGTGTCCCTACCATGATGGTTTAGATGGATATGCACTCTTTTCCCCTTGTTCGGTTTTTATCCCATAAAAGGGTTTTTCCGAACTAGGTTTTTAACGAGGCATATTTTGTGAACGATGAAAGGACCAGAGTAACGACCACATTTACTTCTACGAGCTCCAGCTACAATTACGCTCGAGAAGTGAGGGAGTACTGATGAGGGCTATTTTTACACATACAACCGAGCAGGGTTTTCCGAGGAGAATCAAGATCGATCCGACCCGTGTAGACACCGAGATCGGCTCGACCTGCCAAAATGTATCTGATCGACCTAATGTCCGATCCAGAAGACTTATTGGGCCATGCGGTACTCCCAAGCCATGCAGGATTCCTAGGTTTAATAGGACTCCTAACTCTGGTAGGACATGATGAATATTATAAATAGCGAAGCTTACAATGTATAGAAGATCCAAAATTTAACCCATCAATAATACTACAACTATTTCTCCTCTCTCGCATACTCTTAATTACGTGATTATTGCTCTTTATACTAGTCTTGAATTGCTCCATCCTGAGTACTTTAACCAAACCCCTAATATACTAAATTGGTCTCATAATAATTTACTGAGATTAAACCTAAGACGAAATTAGGCTAAATCACAACCCCCCTCCGGAGCTCCCACCTGTCGAGATACCGAATACCGGGATAAAAGTAGAAATCGATGAGGCAAATAGCAGAGCTCATAAAAACCTTGATAAACAGAAGAGAAGGGATGATGAGGGGGAGCAATCAGTAAGGGAGGTAAACAAATTGGCCTCCGAGGTCAGGTCCCTCCATCAGAAATTGGATCAACAGGAGAAGAAAAACGAGACGCTCGTATCTAACTCTCGTTTAAGAAAGTCCCCTTTTTGTGACGAAATCTTCTTCGAAAGACTTCCCCTGGATAAAAGACTTCCGACCCAGCTGCCAAGATACTTCGGTACTGAAGATCCCGAGGAGCATCTGGCATCCTTTAATCTACAAATGCAGCTACATGGGATATCCGACAACGTCGCAGCAAAGGCCTTCTCGACAACCTTGGCTGGCATGGCACAGTCATGGTTCGGTAGGCTGGAAGAAAAATCAATATTTGATTTCGATCAGCTGTGTGATAAATTCATGAGCCAGTTCGAAAGTGAAAAAGCAATAAGACCACCAGCCAATCATTTATACTCAATAATTCACTTACCTGATGAGAGTTTCAGAACATTCATGGGGAGGTTTAACAACAAATTATTAAAGGTCAAAATGCCCAGAGTGGATTTCCTTATCACGGTCCTGTTTCAAAGCGCGCTTAACCGAGGGTTTGCTAGCGCCATAGTGAGAGAAAATCCATTGACATATGAAAAACTCATGGAGATGGCAAATCAATATATGGTGGAAGAGGATATGATCAAACTAAGAGGAACCTTTTTCGGACTAGGCAGAATCGAGGAGAAAGAACATCATTTTCCAAATAACGAGAGAATGGTTGAAAGAAGGCAGGCCGGTCGATACGTCGAAAGAGGAAATAAAAGGGAAATCAGAGAAGAGGACAAGGTCTTTGATACGAAAAGGCATAGGACAAGGAGATCGCCTCGATGGTATAATGATAATTATACCCCACTAAAGAAGTAGAGATCGGAGATCTTGTTTGCTATCCAAGACAAGAACTTCTTAAGGCGACCTCCGCCGCTGAGGGAGCCCCCAAATTCGAAAAAGTATTGTCGATTTCATCGACAAAGGGGGCATGACACAGAGGACTGCTATCAACTGAAGGATGAAACCGAAATATTAATTGCTGAGGGCCATTTGACGGGGTATGTTAAGGTGGAGAAAAATAATCGAGCAGAAGTTAGGAACAAAAATGATCGCACCCCCTCAAGGTCCCCAGGAAGGCGAAAAGATGATAGCCAGGGAGATCGTAACCACCTACCGAGAAGAGCTCAGCCGGGGACCGTCGTCAATATGATTTCGGGGGGCCCTGCCGGAGGAGATAGCAAGAACTCAAAGAGACTAGTTTTTAGAGCGCTCAGAGATAGGAGCAGAAACAATCGGAAAGAGATATTCTCGATAAAACCGATAGCTCCAGGTATAAAGATTATCTTCGACGACTCGGACCTCCAGGCAGGGTATCTTCCGTATGATGAGCATGACGTTCTCGATTGCCCGATGGTAATAACAGCGCAAAATAGCCAGCGCGACCGTCAAAAGAATACTTGTCGACTCTGAAAGCTCAGCAAACATCCTCTTTCTGGATGCACTAAGAAGGATGGAATTGGGCCATACACCGCTCGATCCCGTTAATACCCCCCTGGTAGGATTCGGCGGAGCACAAATAATCCCCCTTGAAACTTTAAGTTTATCCTTAATGATGGGGGACGAGAACAACTCCAAGATAAGAATGGTTAAATTTATGGTCCTCGACGCTCCATGTGCGTATAATATAATCCTAGGACGACCTGCCCTGAACAGCTTCCAAACAGTGATTTCTACATATCATCAGAAGCTAAAATTCCCAACTTCGAGAGGCGTTGGGGAAGTGCTAGGAAATATGAACGAGGCGTGGGATTGCTATATGGTCTCAGTCTATAGGCAGGCCCGGGAAAAACCGATGTATCCCGTAAAAGCTCGAGCAGGTTCACACTGAGGCAGTTGCTCCCATTAGTGTGGATCTTCCAGTCAAAAATGATTTGACCAAAAAATTAAAGGAAAAGCAAGAAGAGATCAATGCAAGAAAAAGAAAGTTCGAAAGAATCGAGCTTTCAGAGGGTCACAAGACCATCGAGCTGATACCTGGAGAGTCGTCGAAAATGACCAGAGTGGGAACTCAACTCTCCGAGGGTCTTGAGACCTAATTAATCGAATTCCTGAGGCAAAATGTAGATGTTTTCGCTTGGTCGACCACGGATCTGCAAGGAATAGATCCGAAAATCATTGTTCATAGGCTGAACATCGACCCCTCTGCAAGACCTGCCCGACAAAAGAAGAGAAACTTCGGACCAGAGAGGAATAGAATAATCAAAGAGGAGGTTAAAAAGCTTCTCGACGCTGACTACATTGCAGAAATTCAATTCACCAAATGGCTCTGCAATGTAGTATTGGTCTCAAAGGGTGAGGGGAAGTGGAGAATGTGTAATGACTTCACCGATCTCAACAAACTGTGCCCCCGCGACCCTTATCCTCTCCCAAGGATCGACTCCCTGGTCCACTCGACAGCAGGATGTGCAATCTTGAGTATGATGGATGCATTACAGAGATGGGTGTTTACTTCTTTAAAGTAATGCCTTTTGGATTGAGAAATGCAGGAGCTACTTATCAGAGGTTGGTCAATAAAATGTTTGAAAACCTCCTAGGGAAGTCGATGGAGGTATACGTTGATGACATGTTAATCAAAAGTCTCGATGAGAAGGATCATCTGATACATATTAAGCAGGCCTTCGATATAATGAGAAAGTATGGGATGAAATTAAATCCAGCAAAGTGTACCTTCAGCGTCAGATCTGGAAAATTCCTCGGCTATCTGGTAAACGAGAGAGGAATCGAGGCCAACCTAGAAAAAATCCAGGCAAGTAGGGAAAATTACTGCTCTCAAACGTTTCATTTCTCGATCGGCCGATAAAAGTCTTCCCTTTTTCAAAATAATGAGAAACGCGAAAAAATTCGACTGGTCGCAAGAATGTGACCAAGCATTTGATCAACTCAAGACTTACTTGACCTCGCCGCCTCTTTTAGCCAAGCCTCAAGATAGTGAAGTCTTGTATCTTTACATAGCGGTCTCGGAACAGGCAGTCAGTTTGGTTTTAGTTAGAATGGAAGCGAAAGATAATCGCCCAATCTATTATGTCAGCAGAGTCTTACAAGGACCAGAAAAGAATTACTCGGAAATACAAAAATTTGCATTGGCAGTTATGACGACTGCCCGAAAGCTTCGTCCTTACTTTCAATCGCATAAAATCGTTGTTCTCACAAACCAACCTTTGAGACAGACTCTCTCAAAACCGAATGCATCGGGAAGATTAATTAAATGGGCTGTTGAGTTAGGTGAGTATGATATCGATTATGCACCGAGAACTTCGATTAAGGCACAAGTGTTAGATGATTTCGTTGTGGAAAGCACCAATATTGAGAAGCTAGAGGCGGAGTTATGGATGTTGCATGTTGATGGTTCTTCAAAGTCGACAGGGGATGGTGCAGGTATCTTCTTTCAAGGTCCAAAGGAAGAAGAATTGGAGTTTGCCCTAAAGTTAGACTTCCTGGTCTCAAACAACGAGGCAGAATCTAGGTAACTAAGTCGCTGAGCGTGAGCGGGTGCTGGTGCGGGTGCGTGAGCGGGAGCGCGAGAGCGTGTGATGGTAAAATTTTAGAATATGAGAGCGTCTCTAGAGCGTCTTTAAAATAATATTATAATAATTAAAATATAATATTATAATTAAAAAATTTCATAAAAGTGAAGTTTGAAAAAAAAATGTCAAGCTCTTCACTTCAAATAAAAATAAAAATAATTGTATTGGTGGATAAATAGATAGAATTCCATATTTATAATTAAGTATATACATAATACAAGTTAGAAGCATTGTCTAAAAAGCATGCTTAACAACGTGAAGGGTACATGTAATTTCCTATTAAGTATTTAGCGATAAACAATAATTTATTAGTTTAAAAATAATAAAGCATTCATATAGAATTAGAGATATAAGAATTAATTTTCTTTTACACATAATGGAAGTTTTATGGCTCATTTTTTTTTTTTACCCATATTTCATTCTACTTCTTAAAATTGAATTACATTTTCAAAATTACGTTTTCATATAAAATAATAATTCAATACTACTAATTTTCAGTTACTACTTTTTAATCAAATATATAAAGTGATCTAAAAGAATTCTTCTATAAATTAAAATTATGCACCAACCTGAAATAAAGAAAGGACCAATAATTCATTTTTTATTTTTGATAAAATACCTAGAATTAGTATGGAAATATGAAATATAACAAAAGTTAATACTTAATGAAATAAAAATAAAGAGGAACAAGTTAATACTGTATTAAATAATTAAGTAAATAGTAGGACTACTATTCTCTGCCGATTTGAAATTTACTAAATGTTGATGTGTGTGAGTGTGTCAGACAGTGTGTCATCATTAACACATGTCCATCAATCTGGGTCCCACTATTTCTGTTCACACATATTTATACTAGATAAAATAATACCAACATTTCAAAATTTGCGGTCAATTTATAGCTTAGTATCTAGAACACGAATTTTCTTTGGCCAGTGCGCGAATTCTCTCCAGACAGAGCGCGAATTATGCAGCGAATTGTCATTTCGCGCTCAGAGCGCGAACTCGGAGCGCGCGTCAGCGCCTGGCACGCGAATTTAGTTACCTAAGGCAGAATATGAGGCCTTCTTAGCCGGTCTGAAAATGGCCTCCGAGACAGGAATTCAAAACCTGGTCGCGTACACCGACTCCCAGTTAGTTGAGAAACAGTTCAAAGGCTTGTTCGAAGCCAAGGAGGACTCGATGATCAAGTATCTTAATCTCGTAAGATTTCAGGCGTCCAAGTTCCAAAATTTTCAACTGGAATATATAAGGAGGACATAGAACGCCAGGGCAGATACCTTGTCAAAATTTGGAAATCTTATTGAAGGAATAACGACAAGAAAAGTAACCTTGCTAATCTCGTCGAAACCTGCCATCGATACACAAGCTGAAACCCTGGGCATTGATGTCATGAATCTCACTAACGACGAGCCCAGTTGGAAAACAAGTCTATTGGATTACCTGCTTAATGGGGTCTTACCTACCGACAACAACGAAGCAAGAAGGATCAAGTACAAAACCCCCATTACGCCATCCTTAACAATGAGTTGTACCGCTGTTCTACTACTGGGGTGCTACAGAAGTGCATTTCCGCACCACAATCAATGATAGTGTTAAAGGAGGTCCACGAAGGCTCGTGTGGAAGCCATTCAGGAGGGAGATCGTTGGCCGTTAGGGTATCTCGGTTGGGATATTATTGGCCGACTATGGCGAAAGACGCTGATAACTATGCACGATGATGTGCGAAATGTCAATATCACTCCAGCATGCCTCAGCAACCAGCTCAAAAAATGGAATCGATCTCGATTGCGTGGCCTTGATCAATGGGGTGTTGACTTGGTAGGACCACTTCCGACGGCGAGAGGACAGAGACGATTTCTTCTCGTGGGTGTCGAATACTTCAGCAAATGGGTTGAAGTAGTCCCCTTGCAAAAACTAACCCAAACGTAAATAATCAATTTCTACTGGTCTATAATTTGCATATTTGGTCTTCCGAGAACCATCATCTCGGATAGTGGAGGGCAATTCATCGGCAAAAGGGTTAAGGATTGGTGTTTGAAACATAAGATAACCCAATGCTTTACATCAGTTGGATGTCCGCAAACTAATGGCCTGACCGAGGTCACAAACCGGGAGATAGTTAGGCTATTGAAAAAGAGACTGACAGAGGCCACTGGAGCCTGGCTAGATGAGCTACCTTAGGTAATTTGGGCAAATAGGACCAAAGAAAAGACTGCGACGGGTGAAACCCCTTTCAGCCTGGTCTACGGGTCCGAAGCAGTTGCCCCGGTAGAATTGGAAGTTCCTACAATTAGAATCGATCTGTATGGCAAGACAGCGAATAAAAAAAGAAGAAACTATGAGGTCGACCAGACAGAAGCAAGGAGGGAAAAAGCTTTAATAAGAATACAAGCCTACAAGACAACGATGGCCAAAGCATATGATAAAAACGAGAGGCTAAAATTCTTTCAGGTAGGAGATTACGTATTGAAGAGAATCGATGTATCCAAGAATAAAGGAAAACTCGATAGTAACTGGGAAGGACCCTTTAAAGTGGTCGAGATTGGGAAGAAAGGTGCTTATCGACTCTCAACAATGGATGGTAAACCAGTAGATCGGACTTGGAATGGAAGAAACCTCAGAAAATTCTATACATAAAGTTATTTTCTTTTGTTTGTTTTGATTTTCCAAGTATTTTGTATTTTTAAGTATTTTTGTATTTTTGAGCCTACTATGAAGAATTACTTATCAAACTTACAAGTTACAAAGAAGAAATCGACATCCGAAGAGGCATCGAGGTAAAAGCTGCAAAAGCTAACCAAGAACTCGATAGCCGAAGAGGCATCGAGATTAAGCTACAAAAGCTAACCAAGAACTCGACAACCGAAGAGGCATCGAGATAAAGTTACAAAAGCTAACCAAGAACTCGACAGCCGACAAGAACTCGACAGCCGAAGAGGCATCGAGATAAAGCTACAAAAGCTAACCAAGAACTCGACAGCCGAAGAGGCATCGAGATAAAGCTATAAAAGCTAACCAAGATAGGTAAATGCTATAAAAGCTATCCAAGAACTCGACAACTAAAGAGGCATCGAGGTAAAAGCTATAAAAGCTAACCAAGAACTCGACAGTCGAAGAGGCATCGAGATAAAGCTATAAAAGCTAACAAAGGACTTGACAGCCCAAGAGGCATCGAGATTAACGTTACAAAACTAATCGAAAAATCGAAACGAAGAACTAGTCTGATCGACAAAACCTTTAACTTGCAAAAAGTAATTGTAAGAAAGCAAGAAGATGAGATATGAAATGATACTTTATATTTCATTCAAGAAATGTTACAATAACGGGAGAAAGCAAGTACAAAAGTCGCAAGAACTCGAAAAATAGGACTATTATTCATCGAGAAGTTACAAGGTCGGAAATACATATTTGAACTAAAGACCTATTACAAGTTCTACTAGTCCTATTCTATGGTCCTCGAGCATCCAGTAGGCTTGTAGAGGGCAAGCAGAGGCAAAGACATAAAAGCATGCGATAGGTGCACCGCAACTTGTCTTTCCCATCTGGCTCAGTGATTCCGGCGATCACTGGAAGGGCATCGACGTCCACATGATATATGTTGCTTAATTTCTGAACGCCAAAATTCCAGTAGCTCCAGAATCGACTCCTGAGCTCGGAAGCTGATCGAACAATTGATCCAAGATCTTTATGTTCGATGAGCCTACGAACCCTAATCGAGCAAACGGGGGCACACCCTTCGGAGAACCCCCTTTTTCCAATTCCATCCATACCAATAAGAGTTTCAGGAAAGGCTTCTCCATCAGGAAAGGCTTCTCGATCAGGAGGTCGAGAAGACCGACGAGGGGCGAAGATGAAGAAGGTAAGCCTTGTCGGACTCTAGGTAACTAATTTGTGGTGCGTGAGCGCGAGCGTGGAGCGTGAACGAGAGCGCAGAGCGTCATATTTAGAAAAAAATTGATTTTGAGAGCGCCGTTAGAGCGTAAAAAATTTAAATATTATTTATTTATAAATTATATATTAATCATTCACAAAGTCATATCTTTGAATTAACTTTGAAAAAAAATAAAAATCTATGGACTTTAATATTTGATTAAATCAAAGTTGTCAATATTGCATGTATCTTGAACAAAAGTTTTGGTAATGTCACAATAAGTGCCATTATCCTATTAACAATTTACTTATGCGTTTTTTAGAAACATGATTACACAATGTTTAAAATAAATTTAAATTTTTAAATTTGTTGCTTAGTACTTTTTTTTATTAAGAATTTACTTAAAAAAATAAAGTACGTGAATATTGGGAAAATGAATAAATAAAGAGAAAAGTTACAAATATATTAAGCATATTAAAATTGATAGGTAATAATAACAAATTTTATTTACAAACATATTAAGCATACTAAAATTGATAGGTAATAATAACAAATTTTATTTTTATACTCCAGTAAATAGGAAATAGTTGCAGAGGCGTATATACCATTTTGATTTGATTTGTCATGGTAGGGACCACAAATTGAATTTTTATTACTTTTTACAGTCATTTTAGGTTGTAGGCTGAGGTCATTATAATCACTTCTGACATATGAGGTCAATTAGGAAAATAAAAGCCCATACTTTGCAAAATATTATAGGCCCAAAATAAAAATTTAATGCAGTCCACGACTTTTGGTAATAAAGTTGGCGAATTATGTTGAATGAGTGCGCGAATTTAATAGCGAACTCAGTGCGGGAATCGAGTGCGCGCAGAAGAGAGAGAGTGGCGAATTTAGTTACCTAGGTCGGACATAACATAATGGGATATTTGGTGGCTAGATTTTATGGGCATCCCCCACTTTTATAGATCAAGGTTATCCGATCCAACGGCCCAAAATCATCACGTACAACGGCTCAGATTAAATCGCATTAAAAGCGGCAACCGTTCCAACTACCCAAAGGGTCGCATTAAATGCACCATTAAATGATGCTAAGCACCTCGACTCAGAGGGGCCATCTTGATGCGTCGACCTGAAATGGCTAAACATGTTAAAGCTGGAATGCGGTGCAATCTTCAGGCAAGTCGACAGATTATCCTTACAAGATCGGCATAAAATATAAATACAAATGAGAATGAGGTTCATCGATTCGAGAATACTTATGCTCTCGAGTCCCTCCTATTTCCAATTCCTCCCATACCAAAGTTTGAAGTCTAAAAGAATCGATTACTTTGGGTAACCCTTTGAGAAAAAGAAACAGAAAAATAAAACGAGACATATCGAAGCTACTTGGTAAAATCACAAGTTAGTGGGTGCTTTGTTATATAGATGGAAGGGATCTAATCTAACGGTCCTAAAGCGCCACGATCAACGGATCTAAGCAATAGCATTCAAAAATCCTCAAAGTCCGCACCTACTTAATAATTAAGGCCGACAAAAGCATTAATGGCCTGTCAACTATCGATAAGTTGAGGTATATTAAATGAGACCAAGTACGGAAGTAAAAGCAGAAGGTTATACGAGATGTCAATTACAAAACGACAGACAAAATGTTCATTAATAAAACGAGAGAAATTACAAAAATTATCATCGATACGCCAGGTACAAATTGATACGACCTTACATCGATGACAAGCTAACCTATCTGATTTACAAATAAAGCAAAAATAACAAAACATATTAGAATAGTTCAGCCGGCCAAAATTCGCAACGTCAATTCGGGGAAGGACCAAATTAACCTTCGTACATAAGGTTGTCTGTTGGGCACCCAAACTGTGTGTGCGGGTGACAACAATTGTCCAGTGGCACCCAAACTGAGTGTGCGGGTGGAGTCACAATCGAATATTGTGGGCGCTTGAATGAATGCACTATAAGGCAAGGGTATGTGCATTTCCTAACACCAACTGGTTTTGGGGCAACTGGTAGCGCCTGAGGTCCTAGAAGTGGTATCAGAGCCAAAGTCACGTGTTCGATTCCCAGCTGGAGCAATTGCTGAGGGGGAGATTGTTGGGCACCCAAATTGTGTATGCGGGTGACAACAATTGTCCAGTGGCACCCAAACTGAGTGTGCTGGTGGAGTCACAATCGAATATCGTGGGCGCTTGAATGAATGCACTACAAAGGAAGGGTATGCACATTTCATAACACCAATTGGTTTTGGGGCAACTGGTAGCGCCTGAGGTCCTACAAGTGGTATCAGAGCCAAGGTCACGTGTTCGATTCCCAGCTGGAGCAATTGATAGGATAGTGCCCAGCAAGCCAATTCATTTTAGCTTGTAATAGGTCTATTCTGTAATAAAACAATCTTTGATTCAATGAATAATACGCACGTTTATTTATAACTGTATAGAATATACAAATGGCCAACTTCATCTCTCGCGAATACATTTAAGCGATTGGTTGAAATCCTTAGATCACATTCAACTATGGGACGATTAACTTCAGTATGAGTGCAACCATGAAACAGTCTCTAAGGTCGTGATCTTAAAACACGTTCCAAGTCATAGATTCCAAACGAGACGGGGTATCGAAGGAATTGCTAACCCGAACGCATCGAACTACCCGAACAGAGAAACCCATTGTGGAAGCGCATGTCGCATATCGGTGATGGGATGTTTCTCAAGACTTATAATAGTGTACGATTTAGTCCTTGGACTTGAGGTGCTAGGGCGAATTCGGTGCACGGGTGTACGTATTTTGATTTAGGTGCCGGTCACGTAGCCTAGCCATTGTGTGCCAAAGTTGGGTGCGTATAGTCGTGTACGCGAATGGTTAGCATCAATATGGGATCTACCGACTCATCGTAATGGATGAGAGAATTTCATGTACATTCTTCGATAATATGTTCCGAGAAATCCATGGGCATGGTCGGTGACGGATTTGGAAAGGAGTTCCCAAATTTAGCAGTCACACTGGAATTATTATCCAGAATTAGAAAGTACATAATCGAGATAATTAGAGGTGCCGATCAATTCACACACCCTAGGTCTTGGTCGGGAAATTAAGTCGATAGAAGGACCGTATGTACATGACAGTTATAAGATGTGAGGTTCACAAGATCAATTCACCTGAAGTTGGGCCTCATGGGCTTGTGGCTAGACATCGACCATGAGGTGTGGGTACTCCTGAATTAATAAGGAGATTAATTCTGGAGTTGTCAATTAAAAGTGTTTAATTGATCGGAGCAATTAATTGCTCATAATTAAATCACGAAGGGTTCGTGGGCCTGTTGCCAATTGTGATAGGATAATGCCTAGCAAGCCAATTAACCTTAGCTTGTAATAGGTCTATTATGTAATAAATAATATTTTATTTTATGAATAATACGCACGTTTATTTATAACTGTATAGAATAAACAATGGCCAACTTCATTTCTTGAGAATACATTTAATCGATTGGATGAAATCCTTAGATCACATTCGACTATGGGACTATTCACTTCGGTATTGAGTGCAATCATGAAACAGTCTCTAAGGTCGGGATCTTAAAACACGTTCCAAGTCATAGATTCCGAACGAGACGGGGTATCGAAGGAATCGCCAAGACTTGTATGAATATGCATGATTCACATGGAGTGAATTTGTAGAGTTTCATGAACAAGACATTTGATGTCAGTGCATATGAGTAGGTGGTTCGATAGGGGATCGAACGCATCGAACGACCCGAACAGAGAAAACCATTGTGGAAGCGCATGACGCATATCGGTGATGGGATGTTTCTCAAGGCTTATAATAGTGTACGATTTAGTCCTTAGACTTGAGGTGCTAGGGCGAATTCAGTGCATGGGTATATGTACTTTGATCTAGGTGCAGGTCACGTGGCCTGACCATAATGTACCTAAGTTGGGTGCGTATAGTTGTGTACGCGAGTGGTTAGTACCAATATAGAATCTACCGACTCATCGTAATGGATGAGAGAATTTCCTATACGATTCTTAGATAATAGATCCGAGAAACCCGTGGCCACGGTCGGTGATGGAATTGGAAAGGGGTTTCCAAATTTAGCAGTCACACTGGATTATTATCCCGAATTAGAAAGTATAGTTATCGAGATAATTAGAGGTGCCGATCAATTCACACACCCTAGGTCTCGATCGGGAAATTAAGTCGATAGAAGGACCGTATGTACATTGCAATTATAAGAGGTGAGGTTCACAAATATCAATTCACCTGAAATTGGGCCTCATGGGCTTGTGGCTAGACATCGACCATGAGGTGTGGGTACTCCTGAATTAATAAGGGAGATTAATTCTGGAGTGGTCAATTAAAAGGGTTTAGTTGATCGGAGCAATTAATTGCTCGTAAATTAAATCACGAAGGGTTCGTGGGCCTGCTGCCAATTGATGGTGAATTTAGAGGGTCACACTTACAGTTGGACAGTGACAGTCATAAAAAGAAATATTTGATTTAAGGGAGTTAAATCAATAAATGAATTAAGTGTTAATTCAATTGGAAGAATAATTAATTAGATAGTCTAATTAATTAAATATTAATTAAAGTGTTAATTAATTGAGAGATATTAATTAATTAGATTAATTGGGCTAATTTAATTAATGGGTTAATTAAATTAAGTTGAAGACATGGGCCTTTTAATTAATAGCCCAGAAAAAGTCTTGCAAGACTAGGTTTACTAAGGAAAGGGACGATTTTGCTAGCTAAAATAATGGAAGAGTTTGTGTTGGTCCCAAGTGGTCAGATGAGGTCTAGAGGGGGGGGGGGGGGGGGTGAATAGACCTCTTAAAAATTTATCTTTTAAATTCTCTAACTTTTCTGTCAGCAGACCAACCTGATCAGGAATTGTATGTTGACTATGCTGATCTCGCACAAAGCTTTGAACAGCAGAGTTGACCACTCTTCTGATTTCACTCAGCTGATTATATCAAAATCAGAGTTTTAAAATAACTAACTTGCAGCGGATATTTCTAGTGTTTTTCACAAGTAGTTTTCTTAACTTAGAAAAAGTTTTATCCCCAGTTTTAACAAACTCCTTTTTAAAACTTTTCAACAGTTAACTTTTTGTGTTAAAATATGCTCTTTGAGATATGCAGAAAATAATGCAAGTATAACACAAAGGATTTTTATAGTGGTTATATGGATAGAAATCCTTTAGTCCACTCTTCCAAGTCACTTAGATCTTGGGTTATACTATAGTCACACAGATTACAGTATACAATGCTTGCGCCTATCAACAAATTAAACGGCCACAAGTGCGCAATAGGAAATCACAAAGAAATTCCTACTCTCTGAAGTAATATCACTCACTAAGATGGATATCTACTTCTCACAACATGATTCTAACAAAATCACTCAGATTTATGTGTATATTCTGTTTTCTCTCTATTCTGCTTCGTCAACAAATAACTCGGCTGATGAGTGTTCTGTTCTTGAGTTTGAGACTTAGAAGAATTCTGCTTCAGATTTTTGCTCTCAAAATGTGTTGTATATTCTTCTTCAACTCACGAACTGAACTATTTATACTTGAGATTTGAAAATCTGCCCGTTGAGAGATCGACAGGTGTCCAAATCATCGAGTACTGGTCCCTTCTACAGAAACTGCTACCTGCGACTGAACACTGTACACTCTGTTGTACTTGCTGTCAGTCCGCATTAAATGCACCAAGCTGATACGAGGTTTCTCTTCAATCATTTGTCATAAATACCCTTCCTCTTCAGCATTTATTACTCTAAGTGCATTTATTACCGTTGCAATAACTTCTAATCTACTTCCACTCTGCTGATCGAAATCACTCGTCTGATGTATACTCGGCTGATCCCAAACTTGAACTAATCTGATTTGAGTCGGCTGATAGTCCACTAGTCTGATTCCTTTCTTCAGCAACAGATCAGTAGTCTTCTGGACCATATTTGACTAGTCTGAATATAATTCTTCCTTGGTCAAATATCTTCTAAGGTTTGTACTAAGTTTCCATACTTAGCTGATGACTTTTGGAAATCATCAAAACCTCCCTTCAGTTCAAAGTGTTCATCTTCATCCAACAATTTCCCCCTTTTTGATGATGCCAAAACTTCAGCTAAGTACCTGTACCTAAAACTAAAGTTGAGTCCTCAAAAATTTCTGAGATAGAAATTATATGTTGGAAGCTTGAACTTTTATAGATATTCTTTTGAAGTTACAGTACAAGTTGCAAGCAAAATAGACTTCAGTGAAAAATTACAAATGAAGTAAGTTGGTTACATAATTTCAACAGATGACCTAGTCTAGTAATCCTAGTCTAGTCCTCAACTTCTTCACCCTCTTCTTCAACTTCAACTTCATCACTACTTTCATCTTCACCACTTGAGAATGCATCAGCAAGGTTCTTTAATTTTTCTCTTCTTTCATCAGCTTCAAACTTTGCTTTGATGTCCTCAATCCTCTTATACTTAACATATGGATTAAGCTGTTCTTCAGCAGAGTACTTAGAGGCAGCTAACTCCTTGTCAGTCTTAGCTACATCCTTGGGCTCTACTTTATCATCAGCTTCATCTTCAGCTTCCTCTTCAAGTACTTCATCATCACTTGGCTTTCCAGCAGCAGCCCGTTGGTCTTGTACTTGAATAGTTGCAGCATCAACAGTCCTCTTAGCTGATTCCTCTTCCCCCCTTTTTGTCATCAGCAGCAGGGTTGAGTTGATCATGAGTTATGTTGACAGCAGCACAAAGCTTCTTGATCTTTTGATCCATAACTTGATTTTGAGCACAGTGATGATTCAGAGTAGTTTCCATGCGAAGTTGATTAGCCTCCATGTGAAGTTGATTTGATTTTATCTCACCGGACTGATCATTTAAACAATCAACATTCAGTTGAAGTGTTGATATTTCACTCTGAGCTTTAGTAGCGACAGCAGTAAACTCTTCCATTAATGCAACATCCTTCTCTATTTCTGCTTCACCAACTTGCTTCATGACTCTTCCAATTCCAGCAATGTCAGACGCATGCCTTTGAAGAGTAGAATGCAGATGACCCACATCAGCCTTCACGTCTTCAATGTTTCTATTCATTCTCAATATACTCTGAGTCAGCATCAGGGAGTTGTCTGGTGGTAGAGGGAAGTTTTCTATGGCATCTTTCACCATCTTTGCAGTCTCTTCCTGCATTTGCTTAATCATCAGCTGATTTCTCATCTCCATCTCCTTCATAGCATTTTCAATCAGCATCTGCATTGACTCCATCAGCGAAGAATGCAAGTCAGCAGTAGGAGCAGGGTGTGATGATTCGGCAGGTTCATCCTGTTGAACAGGTGCTTCATGAAGAACAGGACTCTCTTCATCTTTCCACTCTAAAGCTAAAGGAATTAAGTCCTTGACCTCAGCAGGCAGCTTTGTTGATGTATCCAAGGTAATCTCCTCAGCTTGCTGGTCTTTCTTTTGTTCTTCACTAGCTGGCTCATCAGCAATGTGAATGATCTCAGTACCATCAGCAGACACAACTGTCTTCTGACGAATCAAGTCAGCTGGCACGAAAGGTGAAGTAGTCTGTTGAATACTCAGCTTTTCTTGATAAGTACTGATCTCTGAGCCATAGGTAATTTGTTGTAAACTTGGCAAACTGGGCATTGTACTTGATGTTCCTGGTTCGTACCTTGATCTTTCAGCCCATCTCTCCAATGTTGTGTAAACAGCAATCTTGACTGCTCTATCAATGCGGTCATCAGCAGGACCAAGTTTCTTTGGCAATGAATCCTTGATAGCAGTCTCCTCCTGACTTACAATGACTCTTGCAAAGTCATGTAGTCTATCTCTGACAAAATCTGAGTCCAATGCCTTTGCAACAGAGGTGGTTTGCAACCAGTTCAAGACCCATCGTCCTTCTGATGCAAACTCCTTCCAGTCTTGGATCTCTTCCTCAGATTTCTTCAATCTGTACTCTCTCCATCTGTTATATCTGATCTTTTCAGGGAGAAAAGTAGTCCTTGATTGAAGCAGCTGATTTAGCCTTTCTAGCTCAGCTTCAAATTTCTTGAAAGCAGCAGAGTCACCTTGAACTATTTCAATGGCTCTGCTGACTTCAAATTTCTTTCTCTTGATTGGCTCTGCCCTTGGTAGAACAAACTGTCCTTCCTTGGGTTTTCCTCCAATCACTATGCCTTCTGACCGTCTTGGTCCATAGGCATCTTTCTTGCTATCTTCCAAAGCTTTAGCCAAGTCTGCTTCCTCCTTGGCAGCTAATTCAGCCTCTGTCATATTCTTGACATCAGCTTCTTTCTTGCTTGCTTCTAAAGCCCTTTTAAGTTCAGCCTCATCACGCTTTCTTTGCTCAGCTTCTTCGCGCTTTTTCTTGTGATAAGCTAACACTTTTGCCTTGCCAGTTCTTTTCTTCCAGGCAGCTCTGGACTCAACAACTGGTGCCGCAGCTGTTGGTTCGGGAGCAGCAATTGCTACTGGTGCAGCAGCAATAGGTTCAAGGATCTGCACTTCAGGATCCTTTTGAGGTTGAGCAACCTCAGCTGTTGGTGCAGCAGTCTGTTTTACTTGATCGTCAGCTGTCTTTACTTCAGCAGACTCCTCTACAGACCCAACAGGCCTCTCAGCTGTTTGAGGACTTTCTGTAACTAGCTCAGAAAGTTCAGTATCTTCGTCAATAAACGTCATCTTCTTTCTGGCAGTTTTCTTTGTAAAAGGAACAGCAGCAGATGAGGCAGTATCTTTCATAGCGCTCCTTGTCCTTTTAGCCACGTTCTCAGCTGGTATTTCAGCTGAAACGGTTCTTTCAGGAGATGATTCAACTGTCATCTCATCAATTTCCTTGACTGTTTCATCAATAATTGAATCCACAGCATCCTTTTTCTTAGACAAAACTGTTCTGGCTTGAACAGCTGGCTTAGCTGTTTGAACAGTTGTCTTGCTTTTCTTGCCCTTATCAGCAGGCTTTTCAGGCTCAGCAGCCTTTCTCTTTTGTTGCTTCTTTTCTGGCACAACAGCAGGCTCCTTTGAACTTCCAGTTTTCACTGGTTCATAAATATTCAGCTCCTTTGCCTTATGAACGTCCTTGCCATTAGTCACTGTACATCCCAAATTCACCAGCAAATGACTAAGGAGTATCCTGTGCAGAGTAAGACCACGCTGCTTGTGATCAGCAAGTATATACCAGATGAAGTTTGCCCAATTCACCTTCAAACCATAGAAAATGGCTATAATAGTGTGAAAACGCTTCATAGGTACACTGTCCAATGAGAATGTGCAATTCTCCAGGACCTTGGCAACCAAATCTGCCATACGCTGAAATTCATCCTTCAGTTGATTCTTCTTTATGCTTCCAGACAGCACTTGATTTTTCTTTGAAGCCAAATTCCAGAAATCTGCTTCAAGAGGTTCAGCTAGGGTTGCAATTTCAGTCGAGCCTTCAAGAGAGAGTCCATATCTCTCATTCAGCAGCTTGGGGGTTACGCAGATAACTTTATCCCCAATCTTGGCAACAATTTCCAGCTTTTCGAAATCAGGCTCCTTTTCAGAACCGTAAAATTCCATAACCTGGTCTTTGAAAATCATATCTTCATGTGCTTCCATGAAGTTAACCAGGGATGCCGCCTTGAATTTTTCCAAAATTTCCTTCATCAACGGGCTGCCAGTAGTATGATACGTTAGGTAGTTCAAGAACATACCTTCAGCAGCAGCTTCTTTGGCAGACATTCTGAACAAGATTAAGGAAAAACAGAGAAATTTTGCATTAGATGAGTGCAGAATTGCTCTGAGTACTTTTGAAATTTTGAGGGTGCGTAAAAACTTAGTAAGCTGATCAGATCTGGATTTATAGATGTTGATTTCTTGTCGGTTTCCGTGATTAGTGTCAACCGTTAGATCAGTTACTGAAAAGCAGATCGTGTGAACGATATACGCGGATTTCAAAATAACATTAATTATGTCAGACAGGCGGGAATTTGAAACGCCACTTGTCTGTTACTTATAAAAGCGTGCTTTTGATAAAACGTTTTTAGTACAACACTTAAATATAAGCTGACATAAATAAAAACAGATGAGTAAAATACTTATTTGATAGACGACTTGTCTGATACAATATATCACTAGTGAAAGCTAATATCTAGTGATCTTCCTTTGCTGTTTGTCAATCCAGCAAGATAAATAATCTTCAAGTCTTCAAGAATTAAGAACAAATCTTCTGATTAAAACAACTTCAACTAACTGTCATTGAAGATTTCATCTTTAAAACAGGAGTACCGCTAGTCTTACACGGTCCCCCTAAATTTAAGAATTCATCAGTCAACTAGTCTGTTGAGAGTCAGTCTTCTTGAAGTGTACCACTTGTTGATATCAGATTAGTCAGCTGTTGAACCCAGTCTTCTGATAGGTTCCCCCTCAGCTTATGAATCCAAATTTAACAAGCCCAATTCCACTCTTAGAGTAGAAAATCTTGCATCACTTAATGGTTTGGTGAAAATGTCAGCAATCTGATTGTCTGTATGAACATACTCAATAATAACATTTCATTTTTCAACATGGTCTCTGATGAAGTGATGTTTGATCTCAATATACTTAGTCTTGGAATGACTAGTAGTATTCTGAGTAAGTGAGATTGCACTTGTATTGTCACAATAGATAGGGATTCCACTGATCTTGAGATTATAGTCTTCTAGTTGATGCTTCAACCAAAGTATCTGTGCACAACATGCTCCAGCAGCAATGTATTCAGCTTCAGCAGTAGATATGGATATTGAAGTCTGTTTCTTACGCATCCATGAGATCAGACGACTGCCTAAAAATTGACAAGTACCTGTAGTACTCTTCCTATCAATTTTGCAGCCAGCAAGGTCAGAATCTGAATATCCAATAAGTTCAAATCCTGATTCCCTTGGGTACCACAATCCCAATTCTTGTGTGCCTTTGAGATACTTTAATATCCTTTTGGCAGCTAAGAGATGAGATTCCTTAGGATCTGATTGAAATCTCGCACAAACCCCAACAGAATACATAATATCAGGTCTACTAGCTGTTAAATATAACAGTGACCCAATTATGCCACTGTATTTGGTGATGTCAACTGATTTGCCACCTTCATCCTTGTCCAGACGAAGTCCAGTAGACATAGGAACATTAACAGATGAGCTAGTTTCCATACCAAATTTCTTGAACAGATCTTTTGTGTACTTTGCTTGATTAATAAAAATACCATCAGGTAGCTGTTTAACTTGTAATCCAAGAAAGTAATTTAGTTCTCCCATCATGCTCATTTCAAACTTGTTCTGCATCAGCTTAGAGAACTTCTCACACATCTGTTTGTTAGTTGAACCAAAAATAATATCGTCCACATATATTTGTACCAACAATATATGATTATCCCATTCAATAGTGAACAAAGTCTTATCTTATCTACTTTACCCTTGAGAAATCCTTTAACTAAAAGAAAATCAGACAAATTACCATACCATGCTCTTGGAGCCTGTTTTAGTCCATAGAGTGATAGGATAGTGCCCTGCAAGCCAACTCAATAGCTTGTAATAGGACTATTTTATCTTGTATGAATCTTTGATTTATTAATTAATACGCAAAGTTTATTTATTTGATAAGATAAACTAATGGCCAACTTCATCTTTCGCGAACACATTTAAGCGATTGGTTGAAACCCTGAGATCACTCATGACTATGGGACGATTCACTTCAGTATTGAGTGCAATCATGAAACAGTCTCTAAGGTCGTGATCTCAAAAGTGTTCCAAGTCATAGATTCCTGTCGAGACGGGGTATCGAAGGAATCGTCAAGACTTGTAGGATTATGCATGATTCACATGGAGTGAATTTGTGGAGTTTCATGAACAAGACATTTAATGTCAGTGCATATGACTAGGTGGTTCGATAGGGGATCGAACGCATCGAACGACCCGAACAGAGAAACCCATTGTGGAAGTGCGTAAAGCATATCAGTGATGGGATGTTTCTCAGGACTTATAACAGTGTACGATTTAGTCCTTAGACTTGAGGTGCTAGGGCGAATTCGGTATACGGGTGTGCGTGCTTTGATTTAGGAGCCGGTCACGTAGCCTGACCATTGTGCGCCTACATTGGGTACGTACAGTCATATACGCGAATGGTTAGCATCAAGATGGGATCTACCGACTCATTGTAATGAATGAGAGAATTTCCTGTACGTTCTTAGATAATACATTCCTAGAAATCCATGGCCATGGTCAGTGACGGATTTGGAAAGGGGTTTCCAAATTTAGCAGTCACACTGGAATTATTATCCAGAATTAGAAAGTACAGAATCGAGATAATTAGAGGTGCTGACTAATTCACACACCCTAGGTCTCGATCGGGAAATTAGTCGTTAGAGGGACCGTATGTACATGGTACTTATAAGAGGTGAGGTTCACTAATATCAATTCACCTGAAGTTGGGCCTCATGGGCTTGTGGCTAGACATCGACCATGAGGTGTGGGTACTCCTGAATTAATGGGAGATTAATTCTGGAGTGGTCAATTAAAGGAGTTTATTGATCGGAGCAATTAATTGAATATTAATTGCTCATTAATTAAATCACGAAAGTCGTGGGCCTACGGCCAATTGATGGTGAACCTAGAGGGTCACACACAATACAGTTGGACAGTGACAGTCAATTAAGGAAAGGTTTGATTTAAAGAGTTAAATCAAATAAAAGAATTAAAGAGTTAATTCTGAGAGAGAAATAATTAATTAGATAGCCTAATTAATTAAATATTAATTAAAGAGTTAATTAAAGTGGGAGATAATTAATTAGATTAATTGGGTTAATTTAATTAAAGGGTTTAATTAAATTAATGCAAGACATGGGCCAATTTAATTAATGGCCCAATAGCAAGTCTTGCACACAAAGGGGCTTTGGAGGTGGCTATATAAAGGAGTCTAAGTTGAGACTCAAACCCTAAGAAGCTAAGCAAACTTACAACCCTAGCCGCCCCCCCTCACTTGGCCGCCCCCTCTCTCCCTCTTGCTCTCTCCTTCACTTAGATCTAGATCTAGATCTAGATCTGCCATTGACAATCCTTCTCTTCCATTTCTAAGCCTAAGAATTGAAGGAGTCATTCAATCCATCTGGTGTGGACTAATCTCTGGAGGCACAACACTTGGGGTGCTCAGTGAACGAAAAAGAGAAGACCGGAGAAACCACCACCTTGCCTGTGGTGAGGTAAATCTCGATTTACCATATTTCAATTTAGTAAATTTGTTGCTAAATTGTATTCAACCTTATTCATATGTGCTAATAAATGTTCTTGGGAATTGGTGTATGAAAAATTGAAAAATTTTATATTCCGCAACGTTGTTTTTGACAATCATACCCATAGAATCCCAACATAGAGAGCTTTCTTCAGACGATACACTTTGTCTCCTTGTTGATAAGCTTCAAAACCAGGAGGTTGTTCAACATATACTTCCTCTTGCAATTCTCCATTGAGAAAAGTAGACTTCACATCCATCTGATAGACAGTGAAGTTCTTGTGAGCAGCATAGGCTAAGAATAATCTGATTGCTTCAAGCCTTGTAACTGGTGTGAATGTCTCATCAAAATCAATTCCTTCTTCTTGGCAATAACCCTTGGCAACTAGTCTTGCTTTGTTTCTGGTAACAATACCATCTTCATTCATTTTATTCCTGAATACCCACTTAGTGCCAATTACCCTTTGATGAGTAGGTCTGGGAACTAAGTACCAGACTTCATTTCTTTCAAATTGATTCAACTCTTCTTGCATTGCTTCAATCCAGTGAGAATCACTAAGAGCTTCATCAATTAACTTAGGCTCAATTTGTGAAAGAAAACTTACAAACATTATTTCATTTGCAGTTGACCTTCTAGTTCTCACTCTATCCAAAGGATCACCAATCACTAAATCAGGTGGGTGATCTCTGAGCCTTCTGAGATCAGGTTGCAAATCTGGATGTTGTCCTCTTGATTGATCTTGCAACACTACTGTTGGAGTCTCAGTAGTAGTCTGTTGTACAGACTCTGGTCTGTCAGCTGTTTGCAACTCCTCTGTTAGACAATCAGCAGACTGATTTTGAACAGCACTTGAGTTAACAGCTTGGTTTAAATCAGGTAGTATGATGAGTACATATTCTTCCTTTCTTTCCATACTCAATTTCTGAAGGTCAGCAGATATCTCTGGATTTGCACTTTGATTCTTTTCAGAAGATTGGCTTGGTTCATCAAATACTACATGAATAGATTCTTCTACAAGTAAAGTTCTTTTGTTAAAGACTCTGTAAGCTTTACTAACAGTAGAATAACCTACAAAAACAGCTTCATCAGCCTTTTCTGCAAATGCAGTAAGGTGATTTTTCCCATTATTCAAAACATAATATTTACAACCAAAAATCCTAAGATAATGTAAATTAGGCTTTCTGTTGTTCCATAGCTCATAGGGTGTGTTGTTTTGACTTTTGTTGATCATACATCTGTTCTGTGTATAACATGCTGTATTTGTGGCTTCTGCCCAGAATCTTTGGGGCAGTTTTGCTTCAGCTATCATTTTCCTGGTAGCTTCCTTTAGAGTTCTGTTTCTCCTTTCAGCAACTCCATTTTGTTGAGGGGTTCTGGCAGCAGAGTACTCATGATTGATTCCTCTGGAGTTACAATACTCTTCAACAGTAGAGTTTGTAAATTCAGTCCCTCTATCTGATCTGATCTTCAATATTCTTTGACTCTTCTCATTCTGGATCAGTTCCATCAGATTAGTAAGATGTTCCTTGGTTTCACTTTTCTTCTTCATGAAAATCACCCAAGTAAATCTTGAAAAATCATCCACAACAGCTAGGCAGTATTTCTTTCCACCATTGCTGATAGGATCAATAGGGCCAAACAAATCCATATGTAACAGCTCCAAAATTTTGGTTGAAGATTGGTGCTTCTTGCTTTTGAAAGTGGACTTTACTTGTTTACCCTTCTGACATGCGTCACAAAGCTTGTCTTTGCTCATGACTGTCTTTGGAATTCCTTCTACCAGATCATTCTTTATCAATCTGTTTATGGTCTTGAAATTCAAATGATTCATTTGTGCCACAGCCAACTGATTTCACTTGGTGTAGAAGCCACCAAACAAACTTTAGAATTCTTGTCCACAGAATTCCAGTCGACTACATAGATATTTCCCTGTCTTTTTCCAGATAAAATAACCTTCTTTGTTCCAACTTGTTCAACATAGCACTTATCTGATGAAAACATTACAGAAAATCCCTTGTCACAAAATTGACTTATGCTCAGCAGATTGTACTTCAGGCCATTAACATAAGAGACGTCAGATATCTCTATGTTTCCTTTGATTAGCTTTCCAACAGCAACAACCTTGCCTTCTTTGCTGTCTCCAAAAGTAACTCTTGGACCATTCACAGCAACAGCATCTGCCAGTTCATGTATGTCTCCATACATGTGCCTTGAACATCCACTGTCCAAGTACCATTTCTTCACTACTTTACTCCTACTCCTAATCCTAACCTACAAAACAAAATAGAAATGTTTTAGGTACCCTTTATTGGGAGGGTCCTGGTGGATTAGTGTCACCTTTGACAACCCAAGATGTTGAAGTCTTAGGCTTCTTAGGCTTTAGAGTTTTAGCAGGAGAATGAGCAACTTTGTTTTCATCATAATCAGCAGGCATATTATGTTGATAATCATTATTATGTGAATAAGGCTCATAAGCAGGATAAGATGCATGATAAGCAGGGTAAGCATGCATTGGTTGATGAGCAGGATATGCAGCATAATAAGGTGGATAATGAGGTGCAGCATAATAAGGTGAGTAAGCAGGTTGCACATAGTAAGACTCATTTCCATACCAAGCATTATTGTTATAATTTCTTTGCTTCTTAGGTCTGCTTTTTACTTGCTCTTTAACAGACGACTTAGCTTTACTAGTCTGATTGGTTTAACTCTTATCAGCAGACTTCTTAGGACTACTCTGCTGTTTGGTTTTACCAGTCTGTTTTTCATTTTCAAGCTTTTTACCCTTTTTAGCCTTAGGAGATTTCTTCTCCTTTTTCTCAGTTTCAAGTGAAGCAGATTTAGCAGTCTGAACATACAAGATAACATTACTATTATCAGCAGATATAAATTTCTCAGCTATGTTCAGTTCTAAATTTTATTTTACTAAGGGTGTACTCTGTTCATTAGATTTATCTATTGATGCAACAGACGACTTAGCAACAGACGACTTATCATGTAGAGATATTATAGCTTCAAGTTCCATGATTTGTCCCTTGTAAACTTCACATTCTGCCCTCAGAGATTCACATTCATGCGAAAGCTTTTTATACTTAGCTGAATCGTCTTGTTTTTCAACACTACGTTTCAGTTTAGCATTTTGCTTTTTCAGCAAGATCATCTCGTCCTTAAGCTTAGCAAATTCTTTAACAACATCTGCTTTGTTGTTCATCATTTGCTCAAATGAGCTAAACATCTCTATTTCACTTTCAGAGAGTATTACCTCATTGTCGGAATCATCAGATTCTTTGGCCATGAGACAGAGCAGTGCAGGTTGTCTCTTCAAACGCAGAGTCATCACTTGACGTGCCTGATTCTGAGTTAGACGAATAGATGGCTGCTATCTTTTCAGCTTCAGCCAACAGCACTTTGCTTTTCTGGTGTCTCCTCTCTCTTCTTTGTTTCTTTTCCTCCTCTGTATTTTTCTTAGCTTTAGGATATGGGCAGTCCTTGATGAAATGTCCCAATTTCCTGCAATTATAGCACATCATTTTGGATTTATAATCATCCTTAATATCATGAGAATTAGAGGTAGGTTTAGAAGTAGAAGCATTGTTATATTTGTTCTTCATTTTTCTTTTGTAGAACTTTTTGAACCCGTTTATTAACAAAGCAACATCGCCAGCAGTGTACTCCTTTTTACTCAGTACTGTGGCCACATCAGATGAGTCCACTTCTCTAATCTTCCCGGCTGATCTTCTAGTTCTTTCTGCAGCGACCAGGGCAGCAGTGGGGCCAGAAGTTGAGGTTTCTTCTATTCCCATCCTTGGCATTTTATACTCGTACGCCTTGAGTACAGAAAACAGCTCAGTCAGTGAGATCTTCCCCAGATCTCTTGATTCTTCCATCGCTGTGATCTTCATGTTGAATTTGGGTGGTAGCGCCTTTAAGACTTTGACGGTGATCTCCTTATCAATAAACGTCTTTCCCAATTTCAGTACATTGTTCAGCACCTTTGTAAACCTTGAATCCATCTGGTCAATGGTTTCTCCAGGTTTCATCTTGAAGTTTTCAAACTTCTCCAGGGCAACACTCAGATTGTGTTCTTTAATAGAGTCATTCCCTTCACTCATGTCACGGACTTTATCCCACATCTCCTTAGATGTTTTACAATGTTTGACCTTGTCAAACCTTTGATTGTCGAGAGCTTTTGTCATGATGAAGATCCCAACTTTGTCAAGATTCTTCAACTTGATTTCTTCAGGTGTCATCTCTGAACGCTCTTTGTCAACGACCTTATCTTGGCCATCAACTTTGATTGTCTTGGTAATTCTTATTGGACCTTGTGTTATGCACGTATACATATTGTCATTATAAGCAGCAAGGAAAATTTCCATGTGTATTTTCCAGTCCTCAAAGCTCATACCGCCTATGTGGGGAACTAGGCTGATACAATCCATTTTTCAAAAAGTTTTTATTTTCGAAAGGATGCTCTTTTGAATTTTTTTTAAAACCTTTGAAAAACACTCTAGGATCAAGCTCGTTGATCAGGCAAATGATTCAGATGAACCACCTGCTCTGATACCACTTGTTGGTCCCAAGTGGTCAGATGAGGTCTAGAGGGGAAGGGGGGGGGGGGTGAATAGACCTCTTAAAAATTTATCTTTTAAATTCTCTAACTTTTCTGTCAGCAGACCAAGCTGATCAGGAATTGTAAGTTGACTATGCTGATCTCGCACAAAGCTTTGACCAGCAGAGTTGACCACTCTTCTGATTTCACTCACCTGATTTTATCAAAATCAGAGTTTTAAAATAACTAACTTGCAGCGGATATTTCTAGTGTTTTTCACAAGTAGTTTTCTTAATTTAGAAAAAGTTTTATCCCCAGTTTTAACAAACTCCTTTTTAAAACTTTTCAACAGTTAACTTTTTGTGTTAAAATATGCTCTTTGAGATATGCAGAAAATAATGCAAGTATAACACAAAGGATTTTTATAGTGGTTATATGGATAGAAATCCTTTAGTCCACTCTTCCAAGTCACTTAGATCTTGGGTTATACTATAGTCACACAGATTACAGTATACAATGCTTGCGCCTATCAACAAATGAAACGGGGCCACAAGTGCGCAATAGGAAATCACAAAGAAATTCCTACTCTCTTAAGTAATATCACTCACTAAGATGGATATCTACTTCTCACAACACGATTCTAACAAAATCACTCAGATTTATGTGTATATTCTGTTTTCTCTCTATTCTGCTTCGTCAACAAATGACTCGGTTGATGAGTGTTCTGTTCTTGAGTTTGAGACTTAGAAGAATTCTGCTTCAGATTTTTGCTCTCAAAATGTGTTGTCTCTTCTTCTTCAACTCACGAACTGAACTATTTATACTTGAGATTTGAAAATCTGCCCGTTGAGAGATCGACAGGTGTCCAAATCATCGAGTACTGGTCCCTTCTGCAGAAAGGGCTACCTGCGACTGAACACTGTACACTCTGTTGTACTTCCTGTCAGTCCGCATTAAATGCACCAAGCTGATACGAGGTTTCTCTTCAATCATTTGTCATAAATACCCTTCCTCTTCAGCATTTATTACTCTAAGTGCATTTATTACCGTTGCAATAACTTCTGATCTATTCCACTCTGCTGATCGAAATCACTCGTCCGATGTATACTCGGCTGATCCCAAACTTGAACTAATCTGATTTGAGTCGGCTGATAGTCCACCAGTATGATTCCTTTCTTCAGTAACAGATCAGTAGTCTTCTGGACCATATTTGACTAGTCTGAATATAATTCTTCCTTGGTCAAATATCTTCTAAGGTTTGTACTAAGTTTCCATACTTAGCTGATGACTTTTGGAAATCATCAAAACCTCCCTTCACTTCAAAGTCTTCATCTTCATCCAACAGTTTGTTTTCTTGTATGACAAGGAAAATCTAAAAGATATACATGTATATCTTGTTTCCTAATGAGATAAGGTAAAAGGTCTTGATATACATGGAAGATATATCTATTAAGATAAGGATTCTTCTCTTATAAATATATCTCTTCATACTTCTTCCATAAGAGACATATGAGACTAATCTTCACACTCTTGAAAAACCCTGGCCGCCCCCTCTGTCCTAGACGCCCTCTTGCAGCGCCGCCCCCTCTCTCTCTGGTCTTCCATATCTGGATCTAGTTCTGAAACTGGATCTGCTTCTTACTCCATTGACAACCTTCAAGATCTAGTTCGTAGTCTGTGACTTGAAGGTGTTACTACAATCCAACTGGTGTGGATACACTCTGGAGGTGAGACAATTGGATCACTACTTGTGAATCAACAACAAAGCCGTAGGTTACCACCACCTTTCCTGTGGTGAGGTAAAAATCGCATATCTCCCCTTTACATTTATTTTTGTTGTTTGATTCAACCTTTTCGCATACATAAGGTGAAAATTATATCTTGGGACTGTTTGGGTGCCTCGGAAAAATTTTAAATTCAGCACTCTCATTGTTTTGACAACCGAGGCATTCCCAACAAATTGATGGTGAACCTAGAGGGTTACACACAATACAGTTGGACAGTGACAGTCATAAAAGGAAATAATTGATTTAAAGAAGTTAAATCAATAAATAAATTAAAGTGTTAATTCAATTGGAAGAAGAATTAATTAGATTGTCTATTAATTAAATATTAATTAAAGTGTTAATTAATAATTAAGAGAGAAATTAATTAGATTAATTGGGCCAATTTAATTAAAGTGTTAATTAAATTAAAGTAAAACATGAGCCACTTTAATTAAAGGCCCATAAGAAGTCTTACACAACAAAGTTACTAAAGAGGCTTATAAATAGGAGTCTAAGCGTGACTCTAAACGTAATCCCAAGAGCTGAAAAATCAGCCCTAGCCGCCCCCTTAGTAGCCGCCCCCTCTCTCCCTCTCTTCTTCAGGATTATCTTCCTCGGGATTCTCTCCCTCGATAAGAGCTCCATCCTTGTCATGGTAAAGGTTGAGTTGTCCTGCGTCGAAGCTATCGTTCAGAAAACCCTTTGCTCGACATTGCTTCCAACCCTTCTCAAAAAATTTGTTCAGCTCTCCCCCCAACTGTCGATCGACCAGCTCCTGATAGACGATACTATAGAAAAATTCGAGGACAATCTCCTTCCTCTCCTCGGACGAAATATCTCGACGGAGCGACAACGCCTCTCGCTAACCTTTCTCGTAATTTTCAGCAGTTTTCTAAGCTACTTGAGCGTCAAAACTCTTCAGAAGCGCTAGCTTAGCATCGAGAGTCGAAATCTTCTCGATTCTTTTAGAAATATCGACTTCAAGAGCCGATGATTTCTCCTCGAACTGCGAGGATTTCTTCACAACTTCCTTGAGCTCCTTCTCCTTCTCTTTTAAAGAAGCACGTATCGATCTGCTCGTTTACGAAAAGATTCCGCCTTATATCCAGCTTGGAAGAGTACTTGGTTCAACTTGGAATTGAATTAGAACCATTAATTTTGTTGAAATATTCGGTGAATTAAAATTGAAGCTTACCTTGATGGCCATTCCGGCCCCCATCTTCAAAATATCGGTCATATCCATTGATCCCAAAGTGGCCTGATCGAGAACGGATATGGTTGAACTGTACATATCCCATACCTCGGAGCTAATAGGAGAACTCATGAGAGCGGGGTTTAGCATCGAGGTTTGCGGAGCTAGGCCTCTGATGCGCTGCTTCATTGCCTCTAGAACTACATCTAGAGACTCTCTTCCGACGACTATTGCACGGTCAGCAGTCGACATAGGATCCCCAGTCGATTTGGGCCTCTTAGAAGTGGGCCCCTCAGTTTTCTTGACATGGTCAGCGGAAACAAAGTTTTCCCCTTGTCGGGGGCGGGTTGAGCTTCAGCAGGGCGCTTAGTTCCCAAGGGCGGGGGTAAGGTACTCGATGTGGCCGGACTTGTCGGCTTCGGTATCAAGGGCCTCACCTGCCCGGTGGAAGGAGGGGCGGAGGCGTTCCCTAACTTGGCCGCCTTAGCCATCGACTTCAGTGCCCGAGACATAGTAGCACTTATAGCTGACTCTGCAAAGAACAGAATTGATCAATGAAGGAATTAAAGCCAAAAGAATCATAGTTCGAAATCAGGGGGTATAAGAACTACCTAAAGAAGGACTATCGATAGATAATGGAGCTATCGACATTCCCCCCAAACTCAAGATCGGCTCCCGCAGAAGTAAGTTGGTGTCGTATAAGGATTCCGACAACTGCAAAGGAAAGTCGGGTCCCCATGAAGGCTCGGGCAAATTCTTTAAATGAATAGGACCTGACCTCCATTCGCTCGTAGTCCTCCATACATAGTTCTCGGGGGCACGAACATAAACAAATTTATTTTTCCAACTCTTCCCATGAGAAGATTTTAGATCCGTAAGAAATCTAACATTGGGTTTCGACTTTACAAAATAAAAACCCTGATTCGGCTTGGGAGACTCGCTTACTTTAAAAAGACCACAAAAATTTGCAAAAGAAGAAGGTTGACCCAACGACTTCATAACGAGACAAAAACCTATAATATAACTAATTGCATTGGGAACTAGTTGGGTCGGACATAATCCGAGACCATTTACAATGTCGACAAATTCATCGGCCAGACCGTTCTCTAATGCATCGATGTGAAAAGTTCTACACCTGATCGACGGATCGTTCATCCTCTGATCGGGAGTAGGTAGAAGGACGGACCAGCCCCTCGGGAATTGATATTTAGATAAAATGGACTCGATAGACTGACGCTGGCGACCTGCCATTATAGTACTAAAATGCTCTACAGTTCGATATCGATCGGACAAAGCTAATGGTGGAGCAGCATTCTTAGATTCAGAATTAACTAAATTTAACAACTCAGCCGAAAGAGCGCTAAGAAGTTTCCCATCAAAGGGGATGTCGAAGTGTGACATTATCGACTCTACTGACATACCCTCTCCCTCCCCGATCGACTCATTTCCAAAACTCAAAGATTGACTCGACATAGGAAAAAACGAGATAAAAGAATACCTAGAAGGCTGGGAAGAAGGAAGACTTCGAATACGAAAACGACTCCTTAGATAGCTCGAGGGCAGCTCCGACGTACTTGCTCCGATTAAATGAATTCTTGAAAGTGTGAACAGTAAGGCAGTGAAGGGCTATTTATTAAAATAAATTTTCAGCATATGTGCAAAATGCCATAAAAGACCCCTCCTTCGGAAATTTTGTCAAATGACGTGACATTTACTTTACGGCCCATCAAATAAATTGGGAATGGGCCCATAAGCCCCCTTCAATAAAAACAAAGGCCTATTCAACCGATCAACAGAAATCGACATTAAAGGAAAGTCGAAATTCCAGACATTGACACAAAGAGAATACAAAATACATAAAATGCAGACTTTATATATATATGTATTTCCAACCAAAATGATTACAAAAGGATCCTACTTTATACAATATTCTTAAAAGGAAAGTCAGTTATTGTCGATCTTCGGAAACAGGGGGAGGTATCAAACTGCCAAACTCGTGGCTTCGCGCTGCCTCTTCCTCCTCGTCGACTCCATCGAGAACGTGCTCGACCTGGCAGTTCTCATCAAGGTATGGACCGATCGATTGACGATCAAATTCCCTAATCAGAAAACCTTTATGGGCGCATTGACTGAGGGCCTTCTCATACATTCTGAACAACTCGGCGCCCAATTTCTGATCGGATAGATACTCGTATACAGGGGACTCGAGGAATTCCTTGGCAATGGCCAACCTTTGGGCTTGAGTGACGATCCCCTTTTGCCGAGAAAGACTTGCCTTTAGCCTATCGATCTCCATCGTCAAGAGGCTCAGTTACCTAACAGCTTCGCTGAGCTGCTCCTCCTTGGACCTCAGAGCTTCCTCAGCCTCCCTTTTGTACCTATTTAATTCCTCTTCAGCCTGCTCAGCTCGATAATAGACATGAAATATGTACTGCATCAACTGCGCGAGCAAAATAATTATGAGAATCGAGTAGACAAACGAAGGAAGGAAGTAATAAGAGGAGACTTTAAGTACTTACACCAGAGGTATATCGCCCAACCGTATGCAAATTCTTTTTTACCGACCTCTTCAACATCGACATCTGATTCGATTTGAAAATACTATGAATAAATGCGGCATAAGCCGAGTTGTACGACGACGAGAATACCACAGAAGTATCGGGGCTCAAGCCTCCAGGATGTGTCAGCTCTGAGTCCAACCAATCGGCTAGTCTCCAATCGAACTCTGCACGTTCTTCATTGTCTCCTCCCTCGTCAGCACGGTCTGAAAGAGCGTTGCCTTGTTCGTTCTCGTCCACATCCTCGACTCGAGGTCTCTTTCCCAGACGACTATCCTCTTGTGATGTGTTATTGCCAGGGTTTGGAGCGTGTCCAGAGGGAGTGGCCTGCCTCGAAATTGCTTCATGACGTCTCGATGTCGAAGGGCGAATCCAGAATACCGTATTTTGCTGCTACAAAATTCGAAGTTCCTTCCCTTTAGGGACAACCATAGCCCCACGGAGTACTTCATCTGTGAAGAATGGTGTCAATAGGAATCTATAAAATAAATCAAATAGAAGGTTACTGAAAATTACCGAGAGCAGGGTCCTCGGGATCAGTAGGCTTCCTTTGCGACAAAGTTAAACCACAGGCACGAAGACGCGGTTCCTCGATTAGCTTGTGAACATCGAGGTTATAGCGCCGCAAGTTCTCGACAAAGCCTTCCGGACAAGTTGGTTCTGGGACGTTCTTTACGTCGATAGGCCCAACTCGCCACGGACAGGTAACATTCCATTTTCGCCCCGTCGGAGGGTAAATGCAAACATACCTCGACTTCCATCCTTTACCATGGGAGCTTTTCGAAGAGCACAAAAAGCGATTGTTATTCCCTCGAGATTTTACCTAGTAAAATCCATCATTCAATTTCGGGGACTCGGAGACCGTGAACAGAACCCAAAAATTGCCGAAAGATGCGGCTTGACCAAAGGCTTTCATCACCACACAAAAGGCGATGATGGTAGACATACCATTTGGCAGTATTTGGGTTGGGCGAACACCTAAAGCATTGATGATGGTGGCCACCTCGGAGGGAATGGAGACTCGAAATCCACCCTCCAAACTAGCTTCGTGGGTGGCAATCCCCAAAGGTGGGGGACTGTGCATCCTTTGGACGGGACTAGGCGTAGATATCGTCCAACCAGCGGGAATTGAGAAGGCAGCCATCATATCGGTGTGTGTTGTCATGATCCGACACGGTAGTTGAAATCTACTACTATAAATACCCCTCTTAAATAAAAAAAATAGGTACACACAATCCACAAACCATAACTAAAACTTTGATATCATATCTCGAGACTGACTTAGGCATCGCAGAGTTATCACCGGGTCACCACCGGTATTAACCCAACGTAGTCTTCTTTGATTACAGGTTAGGATCCCCTATACAAACGAGGAGAAGTTTGATTGACCTGCTTGTTCCCGCATTGAGGAGCAGTGTTTGAATTGACACCTAGACTTGAGCCATAAGATAATATTAGACTAAAAATACACTCATCAGTATTGGGGAAACTTTCTCTAACAAACCAAAAGTTTGTTTTCCTGTCTTATCAGATCATCCGTACCAAGTTATATACATTTCTGATATCCCTTCCTTCTTCTACCTTCATTTATCTTCCACCATTTTTTGTTGTTTTTGGGGGGTTGATTCAAAACAAAGGTAAGGCTTCGTTCTCCCAGTTACATTCTTTTTTCTTATACTCTACGATTTTAATTCGACAGATGGTGATTTTTTCTAATAAATTTTTACTCTGTTTTTTCATTTTTCTACATTTTCTTCAGCAATTCTTTGTGTGCAAGAGTATTATCGATTCTGCCAATACACTTGGACCCTTTTGTTTATTTATTTTCCATTCCGATTTTCATAGTGTTTTATTAATATAATTGATATTTCGATGATTTGGTTTAGGTGTTCCTGTTTCGGCGTTCACCTAATGTCAGTAGACTCTTGGTTTTTGTTTATTTGGTGTTTTTTTGTTGTTATTATCATGCTCTATATTGTTTATATGTGTATTCCATTTGTCAACTCTTCACTTTTTTTCTTCATTGATATGCTAATTGATTTAGTTTTATTCTTCCTTTTTCTCCTGTTATAGGTTATATCTTTTCTTGGGCTACCAAAGTATGTGTTCTTTACCTTCTATTTACTATCTTATGCACCTGTCCTACCTTTGTGATTGATCAAATCTGCATTTGTGGAGGCTTATTGTCCCTCAACAGCTAAGCATTGTAATATCTGGATTCTTTACCACCATCTCAAGATAATGGAACAGGATTTATAACATAAAATATAGCTACTAAAACTGGGTATTTGATGATCATGAGAAATGATTTTGTTGACATAGAGATAAATAGAGATGGAATTAAAGAGCTACATAAGAAATTATAAAGAATGTAATAAATTCCATGTATTGCAGTATACATTAATCTACGATGTGGTAAAAAACTCAAGAAATAAGCACTAGCCAATACAGATTATCAGTTGATAGAAGAAAACTCTTCCTTTCACTAAACTCTTGAATAAAGCTTATAGTCCTCCTTCAGCTTCTTCCATGGCTTTAGCTATATCCATGCTATTTAATATACGAAGTATATCTTTAAGACAAAGAGTTATATTAATTCATAAAATACTTATTGGCTTTCATTTGCAATTTTAGTGGCAGATTTATATCATCTCCTTCTTTGCATTAACTTGAAATTCTGTAATTTAAGAATCAGATTCATTCTTCTTTGTTTGCTTTTCAACTCTATTTCATTTGTTTGAAAGATGTAAAAATAATAATCTGACACTCACTCCTAATGAAAATCACATATTTATGCACGCTTCCATAGAGATTTTGATACTAATCAGAATGTCGAATTGACATGTAGAACTAAGTATAGAGTGGTGATACAGTTTTCAATACACATTTTAATGCGTCTGATCAAAATATTGTTCTATTACTCATTTTAGTTAATTGTTAATTATATTGGAGTATATGAATGTATGTATGTCCAATTGCATGTGATGGGGGCTATTTTACATATAAATCAGTATTCGACTATTCGAGCTCGTCACGGTCATTCCGATCCCCTTGGTTAGTAAAAGCAGATCGAGAAACAGAACTCGACCCGACTCGCGATTTATATCTTATCGATCTAGCAAAAGAACCCGAATGCTTGTTGGGCCATGCAAGTTCCCTAATGCTTGTAGGATACTACTAGGGCTAGGATTATGTTTACTATATAAGTTGGACCCTTCATTATAATAAGGGGGTACAGACTTGGTCATGGGGATGGTAATATCTTTACTCTAATAAAATAGCTTTTGCTCTACATTAATTCTACGTTATTATCATTGTTCTTACGTTACTTTTTCTTGTATCGCACCATCCCGAGTAACTTAATATGCCCTCAAATCTAATCCGATAATATTGATTATACCCAACGAAATTCGGTTAAATCAGTTGGCGCCCACCGTGGGCAAGATTAATTACTCGATCGAATATGGTCAATCCAAGGAAAGGTACAAGAAAATTAACATCTGGGAGCTCCAATTCGTTGTGTTATTGATTTCCCGAAAGTTTTTGCTTCATCGTGACATTTGAAGTTAGCGATCCCCAATTTGCAACCGTGTGATTTCTGCGTCAATTGTTGAAATTGTAATCGTCTCCCCGCTTGAAGTTGCTTAAAATCAACTGGTGTGAATTCAATTTCACGTTTCTTCCATCAATTTGCCGTTTCCAGATTTCGGGCCTTCAAGAATATTTTCGGGCCTATTGGAATTTCGCGATTGGTGGCTCTTCTAGGCACGATTTTAGATTGTTTACATTCGTGTTTTATTAAATTTCATCCACCAGCTGCTTATTAACCTATTCCGGGATTCGGGCTTCATCTCATATATTCGGGCCTTTGATTTCTATAAATTTCTGTGCGGCATTATGCTCGTTTCTTGCTGCAATCGGTAGGAACCCCTGGTCGGTATTGGCTACGTCTAATCAATGTTAAGCAAGCTTAATTTCTGTTTTCATCTGGAATTTTGTTGGAATCCAGCTATCGGGGCCTCACAGTTGATTACAAGCTTGGAGTATTTGTGAGATATAGAAGTAGTCTTCTACGTAATCACACAAGTTCAGCAGCTTGTTGATTATTATACTATTTTCCAGTGGTTACAATTACTTGAATTGAGATGCTTACTTGAATGGTTGTAATTTTACAAAATACTGGAGGATCGAAAGCTAAAGAGTAAAACTTTTTAGTATAACTCTACGCTCGGAAAAACAGTTGAAGAGTAAAATCTGTTGAAATAAACCTGGGATCGAAATCAGGCAAGAACTTTTGTTCGTCCTAAGGATCGAAGTTAACAAGAGTAAAATCCGTTGATATAACTCTTGATCAAAAATATTGAGTAAAACCATTAATTTGGTATAAACTCTTAAATCAAAGGTAAAGAGTAAAACCATTAAATTGGTATAAACTCTTAAATCGAAAATATGAGTAAAACCATTAATTTAGTATAAACTCTTAAATCGAAAGTAAAGAGTAAAACCATTAATTTGGTATAAACTCTTGATCAAAAATATTGAGTAAAACCATTAATTTGGTATAAACTCTTAAATCGAAGGTAAAGAGTAAAACCATTAAATTGGTATAAACTCTTAAATCGAAAATATGAGTAAAACCATTAATTTGGTATAAACTCTTAAATCGAAAGTAAAGAGTAAAACCATTAATTTGGTATAAACTCTTGATCAAAAATATTGAGTAAAACCATTAATTTGGTATAAACTCTTAAATCGAATGTAAAGAGTAAAACCATTAAATTGGTATAAACTCTTAAATCGAAAATATGAGTAAAACCATTAATTTTGTATAAACTCTTAAATCGAAAGTAAAGAGTAAAACCATTAATTTGGTATAAACTCTTGATAAAAAATATTGAGTAAAACCATTAATTTGGTATAAACTCCTAAATCGAAGGTAAAGAGTAAAACCATTAAATTGGTATAAACTCTTAAATCGAAAATATGAGTAAAACCATTAATTTGGTATAAACTCTTAAATCGAAAGTAAAGAGTAAAACCATTAATTTGGTATAAACTCTTGATCAAAAATATTGAGTAAAACCATTAATTTGGTATAAACTCCTAAATCGAAGGTAAAGAGTAAAACCATTAAATTGGTATAAACTCTTAAATCGAAAATATGAGTAACCATTAATTTGGTATAAACTCTTAAATCGAAAGTAAAGAGTAAAACCATTAATTTGGTATAAACTCTTGATCAAAAATATTGAGTAAAACCATTAATTTGGTATAAAGGAACAAAGCCATTAAGTTGGTAAAAATTCTAATTTTATGAGCATAAACCATCAATCGGTAAAGCTCGATCTACAATCTTCGATCTTCGATCTACGATCTACGATGTACAAAGGGTTAAAACCGATAATTGGTTTACCATACAAATATTTATTAATTTGAGTAAAACCGTTAGTTAGGTATACACTCAGCGATATACAAGGACTACAAAATTAAAGCTCAGACCATTAAATTGGTATGGATTTTGAGTTAAACAAGATAATTTGTATGAGATCGACAATAATCAGTCGACCTTCATCACTACGAACTGATGAAACGGATGATTTGGATGAATAAGTCTCTTATATGATCAGTCAACAACTACCTAGTTCATTCAAAGAAGACGAAGACAAAGGGGAGTGCAGAAGCAAACACTGTATTAAGAATGAGAGGACGTACAAAGATTACTAAAAGACAGTTACATTCATGCTCGATCTCTAAAGATCGATTAGGAATCCTAAGTCTTATACAGATCTACACTATTACCACTATAAGGCTAACTAGTCTGGAAAATCTTCTAAAAATTGGTATTGATCAAAATATGAGCCGTCATGCCTCTATTATGCGCTTCCTGTATTCTGTTCGATCTTGACACCATTCGGGATGTAAAGATCTTGGTTCATTTATGAGATCGACATTTTGGTTTAAAAGGATCGAAGAATTACTGTGTGGGATTTTTAACTGCTCCGATCTCCCTACTGGTTATGGTTATGGAGAATTGCAAATTCAACCACTGAAGAAATTATGCTATACTCAGAGATCGATACGACACAATACCCATGCATTGACAAACCCTAATATCACGAAGGATATGTAATCTTTTTCCCTTGGTCGGTTTTTACCCCAATGGGTTTTTCCAAGCAAGGTTTTTAATGAGGCATGTTCGATATACATCAGGAAGCCATTCAAAGGCATAATTTTACTTCTCCGAGTTACATATACACTTTCGCTTGAGAAGCGGGTTTCGTACTGATGGCTGCTATTTCGTATTTAGCCTGGTCGGATTCTTCGACCTGATCAATATCGATCTGGAACATTTCAATCTCGATCTAGAGCGTCTCAATCTTGATCAATCCTCATCATTATCGATCGATTCTAGCTGAAGTACACATCAACGCTTTATACGACGCAAATGCTGCGGAATGGATTCAACGGATATGTACTCTTGCATTGAAATATTGAGCATAAATCGTTGATCGATAAAGCTCGATCTAGGATCTATAATCTACGATCTCTAATGGGATAAAACCCTTAAGCTAGTAAAAATTCCGATTTTATGAGCATAAACTGTCGATCAGAAAGCCTTTTAACTGAATTTATTACCAAATTGTCTCGACCAAGACTGAAAGCTGTTGCTACGACTCTTGGCTCGGAAAAGACTTAAGAAATAAAACCGTTTGAGTAAAATCTCTTTTTATAACCCTTTGCTCGGAAATGTCTAAAAGCAAGAGTGAAATCCGTTGATATGACTCTATGCTCGAAAAGGGCTTAATGGAAGATTTGAGTAAAACCATTCATTTGGTATAAACTCAGTGCTCGAAAATGTATAATAGTATGGGTAATATTTGTTGATATAATTCTTTGCTCGAAAAAGATTTAATATAAAAGGATAAATGGCATATTGGGCCCCTCAACTTTGAAGAAGTGGCTTTCCAGTTCAAAAGCATTTGATTTTATTAAGCGTCTCTCATGGATATATACTCTTTTTCCCTTGCTCGGTTTTTATCCCACAGGGTTTTTCCGAGCTAGGTTTTTAATGAGGTATATCCGACGCATCCCAATTTCGAGGTCGATCAGCAACTCCGCTCGGTTTACTTCTACGAGCTTCAGCTACACTTGCACTCGAGAAATGGGGGAGTATTCACTACAAGAAAAACAGGATTTTCCGACGGAATTTCCGACGGATTTCAAGCAAAATCCGTGGGAAAATGGATTTTCCGACGGATTTTGCCCGTCGGAAAATCCGTCGGAAAAAGTGGCGTCGGAAAATTTCCGACGGATTTTCCGACAGATTTTCCGACGGGAAAAATCCGTCGGAAAATCTGTCGGAAACTTTCCGACGGACATATTCCGACGGATTTTCCGACGGAATAATTCCGTAGGAAATTGTATTTTCCGACGGGACTTTTCCATCGGAAAATACATTTTCCGACGGAATTATTCCGTCGGAAATAACTTTTAAATAATGTTATTTTTATTTCCGACGGAATTATTCCGTCGGAAATTATAAAAAAATTCTTTTATTTTCCCACGGATTTTTTCCGTCGGAAAAAATGAAAAATAAATTAAATTAAAAATTCTCAAAAATAATGAAATTGCAACACAAAAAAAAAATTGCAATACTAATACAACAAATTCATAATTTAGATAAAATTATCAAAAATTTCAACATTTATAATTATATGTGAATACAATAAATAATCTTACAACAAGTTCTACATTGCTAATTTCAATCAAATGCATACCTTACAAGGCCACCAAAAATGAACACAACAAATCTAATCACCATTTACAACATACAACATAAACTAATAGTGAACACAACCTCTGGCCATCACTTACTAGTTGGTGTCAAACCACTTGGTCATTTCCATAGCAGGAACAGAGGCATTACCTCTGGCCATGGAGAAGTAAGTGGAGTGACCAATCTCACCACCAGTCCAGTTGTATCTTGGGGGAACAGCGCCAAGCATTGCGGTTGTATCAAGCACCTGATCATAGTAAGAGAATGTGTTGCTGGGAATGTACTTGATTCCAGCAGCAGACATCTGCTTCCAGATGGATGACCTGAGGTCCACAGCCACCTTTTCTAAGTCCTCGGCGCTGCTCTTGCCATCCCAGAAAGATTCTAGAGCAAACTTCAGCTCTCTCTTAATTTGGGCCCATACGGGGGTATCCAACAATATGAGATGCCATTGTTCTGGTAAACAAAATTCAATCATCAATTCACAAAGAAAGCAAGTCACAAATAATGATTCTATTTTAATAATATTTTTTTGGTACACTCTATTTTAATAATATGCCAAAAAATCCAACAGTTGGACCACAACCAAGTTAGATCCTGCATGTATTTAGCTTCATCAAAGCAATTCATTACAAATAACTTTCATACAGCTGTCCAAATGTAATATAACATTTTGCCACATGACATCTCACATGGATCCCTTTCATCTGTCATTATCTTCAAATATCTTATCTTCCTTTCCAAGAGTGATTCGTCTAAGTAAAGAAACAAACATTTAAAGCATACCTAATCCCACACATACATACTGCTTTCTTAGATTACCTAATTAGCTCAAGGTTTTTACTGGATTCACAGTAATACAAACCAGGTGAACTGTAAGAAAGTCATGAGAATCTCATCATTCACGTATTATCACGTTCCAAATGATTCAAAATCAATGCCATAGAGTAGTCAAACACTCAGATCCACTTGAGATATTTAATCCATAGAGTATATAATCACAAATAAGGGATTTAAGCTTAACTTAAGAATCTAGTCCTTTTATTTTGGGTAAAAGAACAGCAGACTCACCTTCAGAAGTCGACTGACTTGATTATCAAATCTGCTTTATTCTTGGACTTGATTATGAGCTCAGCATTAGGCCGGTCATTATAATCTATCTGCAAAATAAGTTTAAAGAAAAGAACCAATATTTTAATCACACTAAAAGACATTAGTATTTTAGTGTTTATATGGATCAGAGTCATCAGACGAATAAGGAAGAAGATTGTTTTAATGGATACCCGCCATTTAGCAACATCAGGAGGCTTTCCTTCACCATCAAACAAGAATAGAATAAGTCAATTTCTATGTATGTAACAGTTCCATGAATAAAGAATTAGATATTCATTTCTATGAACAATATTTTAAGTGAATTTCACCTGTTGATATATGTCGTCTTAAGACCCGTTGCATTGCTTTGTCAATATCAACATCAATGAACCTGAAAAGTGGATTATACTGTTGTGCTGAAAATGAAAAGGATTGTTAAAGCACACATATAGAAAGATCCCAAAAGTAATTCCATTTAAGGTTCTTGGTTAGAGTTAAAATTATGCATAATTGACACCAACTAGTAAGTGGGCTGGGAGGCGTGAACAAGGGTCGTCACGATGGTCTGGACAGCGAGAGCCTGGGCAGCGGGTTCGGGCAGCGACAGCGTGAGCAGGGAAACTCACGCGGATCTGGGCAGCGGGTTCAGGCAGTGGCAGCGTGAGCAGGGGTCGTCGGTCTGGGCAGCGAGGGTCTAGGCAGTGGCGGGTCTGGGCAGCGGCGGCGTGAGCAGGGGTCGTCGGTCTGGGCAGCGAGGGTCTGGGCAGTGGCGGGTCTGGGCAGCGGCGGCGTGAGCAGGGGTGGTCACGCAGGTCTGGGAAGCGGGTTCAGACAGCGGTGGTGTGAGCAGGGAAACTCACGGCGGTGGTGGGAGAGATATAGAGGAAGGCGGTGATGGGTGGGAGTAGATAGTGAGAAGGCGGCAGTTGGGGAATTGGGAGTGGAGTGAAGAAGATAATGAAATTAGGGTTTTTCTTTGTGTCTTAGTTAATTTCAATTTTTTTATTTTGTATTTATTTTCTTTATCTTAAATCATTAATTATTTTTAACTTTTTAAAATTAACTAATTAAATTATTGCATAAAATTGATGAAATTAAAAAATACTTCATTCGTCCCATTATTTTTAATTCATTATCTACAGTACCCGGTCAAATTTTTAATTTTTTAAATATCTTATCATGTTAAACTATTTATATTCTTGGTGTATTAAATCTTTTAAATATTAATATATATAGTGTCATCTGATATTATCAAATTATTAGTGACTATATAATTATGGACATTGAGGTTATTTGCAATTAGATCGATTGATTCTCGATTTGTAACTTTAATTGACAAAGTCAATATTGTTGACCTTAAGGTTATATGTACATTGAGATTATTCGAAATCAAATCGATACTTGGCTCAATCAGAATTACTTAATTAGTCACTAATTCAAAATTGTTGACTATATATATGGTTATGTACATTGAGCTTATTAATTCACAATCATAACGATCGATTCTCGATTTGTAACGTTAATTGATAAAAGTCAACATTGTTGACCTTATGGATATGTACACTCAGGTTATTTGAAATCAAATCGATACTTGACTCGGAATTACTTAAGTAGTCATTAATTCAAAATTATTGACTATATACATGATTATGTACATTGATGCTATAAGATCGACCAAATCTCGATTTGTTAATTAGGCAAAATCAACATTGTTGACCTTAGGGTTATATGGTTATGTACATTGAGGTTATTCAATGTCAAATCGATACTTGGCTCGGAATTACTGAATTAGTCACTAATTCAAAATTGTTGACTATATATATATATATATATTGGTTATATACATTGAGATTATTCGCAATCATATCGATCAATTATCGATCTATAAAGTTAATTGACCAAAGTGGTTTTAAATCGATGAAAATTGGTAGGAATTCAATCAATAAGAGTTTCTATAGATGAAATTTGTGAAATACGGGTTAATTCAAAGAAACTAAGTGAAATCGATCGAGAATAATATAATTAAATTAATCAAATTATTGCAAAAATAGATTAAATTAGAAAAAAAAGGGTTTAAATCGATGAAGATTTGGTGGAAAACGAGTTACATCAATGAATAAGGGTTAAGTCGATGAAATTTGTGAAAATACGAGTTAAGTCGAAGAAAGTTAGTAAAAATTTAGTTAATTCGATTAAGAACGGTACTTTAAATTAATCAAATTATTGCAAAAAATGGATTAAATTAGAAAAAAAATGGTTTAAATAAATGAAAATTGGTGGATAACGAGTTAAATAAAACAATAAGGATTTTAAATCGATGAATTTTGTGAAAATATGAGTTAAATTAGTGAAAAAATGGTTATATGGATCAAGAATGGTCTAAATTAATCGAATGAGGAAAAAATTAAGCCGAAAAATAATTTATATTTTTTAATTATTTCCGACGGAATTTTTCCGTCGGAAATAATTATTTTTTTTCAGTTTTTTATTTTCTAAAATACTTTCCGACGGATTAAATCCGTGGGAAAATAATAGAATTTTTTTCTATTATTTTCCGACGGATTTAATCCATCGGAAAAATAAAATAAATTTTTTATTTAGTTTTAATTATTTTCCGACGGATTTAATCCGTCGGAAAATAATTAAACCTTTTTTGCTTTTTTTAAAATTATTTTCCGACGGATAAATTCCGTCGGAAAATAATTAAATATTTTCTTTTTTTAAAAATTATTTTCCTACGGATAAATTCCGTCGGAAAATAATTAAATATTTTCTTTTTTTTTTAAATTATTTTCCGACGGATTAATTCCGTTGGAAAATAATTAAACATGTTTTTGTTTTTTTTTAACTATTTTCCGACGGATTTAATCCGTCGGAAAATGTAATTATTTTATTTTTTATTAAATTTTAATGCAATTTCCGACGGAATTAAACCCCATCGGAAAATCCGTCGGAAATTTCCGACGGATTTTGGTCCGTCGGAAAATCCTGTTTTTCTTGTAGTGATTGATGAGGGACATTCCGATTAATATCTACTTCTCCGAGCTTCAGCTTCACTTACGCTCGAGAAGTGGGGGAGTACTGATGGGGGCTATTTTACATATAAATCAGCATTCGACTCTTCGAGCTCGTCATGGTCGTTCCGATCCCCTTGGTTAGTAAAAGCAGATCGAGAAACAGAACTCGACCCGACCCGCGATTTATATCTTATCGATCTAGCAAAAGAACCCGAATGCTTGTTGGGCCATGCAAGTTCCCTAATGCTTGTAGGATACTACTAGGGCTAGGATTATGTTTACTATATAAGTTGGACCCTTCATTATAATAAGGGGGTACAGACTTTGTCATGGGGATGGTAATATCTTTACTCTAATAAAATAGCTTTTGCTCTACATTAATTCTATGTTATTATCATTGTTCTTACTTTACTTTTTCTTGTATCGCACCATCCTGAGTAACTTAATATGCCCTCAAATCTAATCCGATAATATTGATTATACCCAACGAAATTCGGTTAAATCAGCACGACTGCACACAACACAAAATATACACACCCAATTGAGTATGTTGTAAAAGATAAGGATCGAATTTTACTGGGGAATGAATAGAATCATTACAGATTTGCTAAAAAATCTTGAGAGTGCTTCTCATACTGAAAATTAGCCTTCTTGGAATCATCTGCAGGCCAAATGCAAATCCCATGAAGTTTCCCCTGTTTACCCAAACTGCTGCAAGCTTTAAAAAATCTGTTATTAGTGGGTAAGCAATCACTCCCATCAGTACCAAAACTGATCAAACCTTTGCCACCATAATAAATGGATTTTGGGTGTCAATATACTTCAAAAACTGAGAAAACACTTGTGCCTTTTTCATATGCATAAAACTGGAAATTAACATAGTCTATGAGATGGCCATACTTTCTCCATAGAGCTAAATAATACGGCTGTACAGAATCATTTCATAAGGTTAAAAATCATATTCTCCATTTATGTTATAAATTTAGCATGCATTGCACATGATGGTTCCATGCCAACTTATCCTATATGATTTTTTCAGATTCCACATGCAATTAAATATTCTCAAGGTGTTTCTTAAAATTTCTCTATGATAGAAGATTTTGCAGTTAAAAGCAACTATCAATGAAACGGAGATTGTTCAAATGGAAACCAAGCATGAGTTTACCAAAGAACCATCGAGAATGGATAAATAAACTACTTTATTATATAGATTTAACTTGTAGAGAGTGATATATTGTTCAAAATAAAGGTGTATATGGTGGATATTTGGGAAATTTACCATACTACTTGAAAGTAATAACCTCGATTCTACAGTGCCTACACGATCCTCCCACTTCATTAAAGGAGTTGTACTTGGTGCAATGGGTGTTAGGCATGATGCTCTTAAAGCATGTATTTGACATTCTGTAATTGAAATAAATAAATAAATTTGAAATTTATTTCTCATATAATCATTTCGATTATGCATTTAATGCATAATATAAACATCAGAAAATTCCAAGTCTATTAAAGAGACTATGACTTAAGTATATATGTTATACTGGAGGATTAAAGTTATAGCTAATACACTAAAAAGTCCGTAGTGAGTTAAAGTTGGGATCTTTAACTAAACTCTACTAGTACGGTCCACGAAACATTTACAATGTAGTAATTTTGATCCGAATTACTGATGTAGAGACATCGAAGGTGGAGGTACTTTGTGTAATTCGATTACATAGGACTGGACCAGACATGATCTAGAATCATAAATAAGATACCGTTGATATTATGGTTCTAGACCATGTCAACTGATGCTCATATGCGAATTGATCTAAATCCTGAGTAGGCATAAACTCCTGTTTATGTTAACGAGTTCTTTTGACTCATAGGTAATGACCCGTAACCATGTCGAGCCTAAAACTTATGTCTTGAAGATCCGTTGAGATAAATGGCTGGGAATGTGTTCTACAGATATGAAATCCAACCCTTCTTGCGAGAAGCTGGAATATTGATTCCCTTAAGTGTTAGTTTTGGAACTGAACAGTAGAGCGCTCGGATTTATGAATAAGTTCATAAATCAACTGTTTACTAGTGAACTAATGGAACTTAAGGATAAAGAAGTAATTAGAGGGGCAGAACGGTAATTACGCCTAGCTCTAATTACGAATCAATTATTGGAGGATCAAATTGCATGTAGTGATTATATCAATGGACTATCTTGATCTTTTGAGTAAAATATATTGTAATGACAAGAGTGCAATTCCAAGTCATTAGTGGAGTCACTTGGAATTAATAGATCGAATTAATTATATTAAAGAGTTTGATAAATTATTCGATTTATTGGAGCTTGAAGTTACATGTCCATAGGTCCTCAACCACGGCTCCTGTTAATCTACATTTGAACTTAAGAAATTAGAACGAATTTATTCACGTTGCATTTTGGAAATAGTTTCCCAAAATAGAAACTCCGAACTAATTAGATGATATTTAATTAACTAATTTAGAATTAGTTAATTAGAAAAAATCATGATTAGTTACATTAGATTTAATTTTGAATTGAATCTAATGGAAATTGAATACTAGATTCAAGAAAAAGGAAACATTGACATTTATGGAATTTCTAATTGTAGAAATTTATTATTTAATATGTAAATATATATGATATATTTATGTAATAAATAAAAGGAAGAATTATATATTTTTTATATGTAATTTTCGAAATTATATATATAGATATATTTATGTATGTTTTAATTACTTACAAGAGTTGTATTTAATTAATAACTCTCTTAAGGTAAAAGAAAGAAGAGTTTTTTTTTCTTAGTAGGAAACTTTGAGTGAGTTATGGTAGGAGTTTAACTCCTCCCATATCTATAAATATACATATGAGATATAGATCTTAGGGTAGATGATTATTGATTTATGAAATCATTAAGTTCACACTCAAAAGAAGAAAAAGTTCTTCAACCCTAAACATACAAAAGCCATCCCTTGTTCAAGAAACCCAAAGGAATTTCATCTTGAAATTTTGATCTCTACAACGTATATGAAAAGTTCGATTCTCTTAAGTTGGTGCCCACACACCTAGTAGAAGGAGAACGTGGTTGATATCAATGGTGAAAAAGATCAAAGACGTTTGTTCATCAAATTCAAGAAAAGCATGAAGCCAAAAGTTCAACCAAAAGAACGAAGGACGGGAAGCTTTCTGTAAGTTTTCTATTTCTTTCTTTTGCATAATTAAAATAATTATCGTTTATGGGATCCTCGTATTTATGTAAGTTATTTTTGAAATATACTGAAAACATAAAACCCACCAAATTCCGCAATTTGGTCGAATTAGTTCGATCCTATTTACTCATTGGGTCGAATCGTTCGGATCCGATTGGGTAAAACACCAACAATGGGCACACTCGTTTTCCAATTATTTGCTTTTCAGTTTTTCCCTCTGGATTTGGTTGTTGTCGAAGAAAGAAAGTGCTCCTAAGAGTTACACTGAGATTATAAGACAAGTTCATCAAGAACCAAGTAAAAGATGATGCCCTTTTCCCCGTAATCATCTATTCTTTCCTGGTATTTCGATCTTGATTTTATTTTTAACATTCATTTTAGGAGCCAAACTATTGAATTTCTAGAAGAGGAGGATGTTGTTGGGGCTTGAGGATTTGGTACCGTATATAGAATGGTCATGAATTATTTTGTTACTTCTGCTGTCAAAAAGATTTAATCAGTTTTTCCTTTAATGTACGTTGGGCAAAAAATTGATGCGTCTATTTTTCCTGGACTAGGCCAGTGAGCCGGTGTGATGTAGTTTGCTTATGTTGATTTGCAGCAATCCTGATCAATCAAAACATTTGGAAACAACAAGGATGCGCTTTTATGATTTATGAATTGATGTCGTCAACTTGAGATTGGAAGATAACAGTGAGAATAGTTGTATTCCAACAATGGTAATTGCTACATATGTATTGTTGATAAATTTTTCTAACTTAACCAGATATAGGGTCAATAAGTGCGACAAATAAAACAGAAGTAGAGAGATCAGTTCTAATTAAGGGAATCGTGACTGGTGGCTTGATTGGTATGCGGCCTTTAGCTGTATTTGAAGGTTGCTCCTTTTCATCTATCCTATATCATATGTTGATTTTTTGTCGTTTTCATGCTTTGGAGTTGCAAGCATATTAAGAAATTAATAATCTTTTACGGTAGCAACTTTGTATATGATAGCTTGTCATGAGCTTATGTACCAGCAACTTAAAGAGCTGATTTTTGACATGTTTAGGTAAGAAGTAAATAGAGTGAAATAAAATAAAACTGTTATTTTTTTTAAACCACCAATAACTGGACAAAAGGTTTTAGTAGGTGATTATCTAACATTTCTCCTTCATTGATATGCTAATTCATTTACTTTTATTGTTCCTTTTTCTCTTGTTATAGGTGAATTCTTTTCAAGGGCTACCAAAGTATATGTTCTTTACCTTCTATTTTCTATATTATCATATGTCCTTCCTTTATGATTGATCAAATGTGCATGTGTGGGGGCTTTTTGTCCTCAACAGCTACGCATTTTAATATCTAAATTCCTTACCGCCATCTGAAGATAAATATTAAACATGATTTATTACAGAAAATATAGCTACTAAAAAGGGTATGTATTTGATCGGGAGAAATAAGTTTGTTCTTGAGGTAGTTAAAAATGATATCGATTCTTAAATTTATAAAAAAAGAACAGTATATATTTGATGGACATAGAGATAAATAGAGATTGAATTAAAGAGCTACATATTAAATTACAAAGAATATCATATGAATGAATTCCATGTATTGTAGTATACATTAATTTATGTTGTGGTCAAAAGTATATCAACCCTATGTGTATGTACTGCTGAAATGCATAGTGATATGAGCCTTTAGTCCCGTCCAACTTGAGTAGATGCGGTACTTATGGAAGACTAGAACAATGCATTGTTGCTTTTGACAAATTTATTCCATCCCCTGATTTAGCAATGACTTTTACTTGTTTTTTTGTAATCTATTTCACCTCGGTTGGATTTGATATCATTCTTTGTATATTAAAAATGAAATGTTATTCTTTCGCTCATTTTTTCAGTCTTATGACTCCTTCCTTTAACTGTACATGTAAATCTTGATGTCGCTTATTTCTGTAAGTGTAACCTTGTTGTATTTATATAAATAAGGTTGAGGGACTTGGAGAATGAAACAATGCATGGTTGCTTTTAGAAAATCCATGGCAATCATAGTGAAGTTGTTTTAGGATCTGTTGTCATTGTAATAGTATCTACTGTAATCATAAATAGAATCAAATGAAAGGATTTAAATTTAGGTTATGTTGTTAATTTGTTTTTTTTCCAGTTTGAATATAGAAAGTGAAATTGATGCATCTACATATTAAAATTATGATGTTGAATCACATAAAGATTAAGTATTTTTTAACGAATGTAATTTATGTTATTCTTGTTCTTTTATTTCAGAAATGATCATTCTAAGATATAATCTGTAGCGAACTTCAGGTCGAACACTACATGTACGACCACGTCTATAAAATAGTAGATCTAAATTTGGCGGAACGCACCGCGCATTTGCGTGGTGCATTTCACTAGTATATATATAAATGTGTTTTTATCGTGAGGTTTTGAGGAACACGTGAGACCATTAAAATTATTTAGAATTTAGGAAAAAAATGTGTGGTGGAACTGATTTAAATGCTGTGTGTTTTAGTAATATGAAGTGCAAATGTGTTTCTATAAAAAAAATTAATTTTTGAATTTTAATTTTTGGAAAATTTGAAATCGATATTAATAACATAAACTAAAGCAATTCATATGTTCTCATTAATTATCAAATGAATAAAATGTCTTGTATTATCGTTGTCAAACTTGATTAAGTCTTTGTACTTATCCTATAATGTACGGATACTTCAAAAAATTAAAAAATATCGTGTTGGATACTTCTCAGATATGATACTCTTTGGATATTTGTGGGATATGTATTCGCCACTCTTCGTGGCGTGTCGGTAAATCTAATTAAAAAGAAAAATTGGATACACGTATTTGATACTTCTTTAGACGTATCCAACACATTTCATATTCTGAATTTTGCTAAGTCACCACAATTAGTCAGAACAATGTAAGACATCGAACCACACTTAGTATTATATACAACTGTAATACAAGAAAATTCGTCTATGATGGGACATATTTTATATATCATAATAAAACAATGAACTTGATGTATAATTAATAGTATTAAATTACTAAATAATTTATTTCTTTCTAAAAGTCATGTAATTTAGTACTTATAAAAATTAACTTGATCTATTTTGATATGTAAGAATACATAAATATATTATTTTACTTATTTCAATATGCATAAATATATAAATATAATTATTTTAGATTCGTATACATGTCGTATCGTATTCAATTAATTTTAAAAATCTATATCGTTGTATTATTAGAATTCACCACATGGATTGGGCTAAGTCCACTTACATGGCTTGGGTCTAACTCAACCTCATAAGCTAGCTTATAAGGTGAGGATTGCCCAAGACCTTATAAAATGGACTTAACTATGATTTTCAATCAATGTGAGACATTTAATCTCAATACTACCCCTTCACGCGTGGGCGGGCTGAATGTGTGGGAGAAACAAGCCCAACACGTGACATATGAAAGCCCAACCTTGTGAATTTGTGACATGTGGTTGAAGACCCAACACACGAATAAAGAAACTCAGGGCCTTTGTTAACCGGAGGAATAATGAATCTCCAAGCCTTGAATAACTGGAGGAATAATGACAACCCATGCCTTTGTTATCTGGGTGAAGTGTGTTGGTAGATATTGAAGCCCATCATGCATACAAGGAGGAGCCCATCACGGAAGGAGGTGGCCCACTTTAACCCGGGGCTCTGATATCATATTAGAATTCACCACATGGCTTAGGCTAAGTCCACTTACATGGCTTGGGACTAACTCAACCTCAGAAGCTAGCTTATAAGGTGAGGATTGCCCAAGACCTTATAAAGTGGACTTAACTATGATTTTCAACAAATGTGGGACATTTAGTCTCAATATGTATTCGTATCATATCGTATTCGTATCGTCATATCCTTATCGGTGCAACAAAAGCGCTCAGCCGAGCCTCGAGTAGAAGAAGAGGTACTTAACCGTGGTACTTATCAATTGCGACATGTAGTGTCCAATTTTCTTTATAACATTTTTTCCTTGCAAATACATGAATATAATGTACCAAAAGAAATACAAGAAAAGAGAATGAAAATTTAACGCCACACATTGCCCTAAAAAGCCTTAGGATTGACATAAGAGAAAACCTATTATGTTCATTAAGATAAGTGGAGAGCCTAACAATTGGATCCAAATTCTTCATTTGCAATATGCTACAATCTTTTGCATTCTCTGAATTTTTTTTTCTACAACAATAAGCATAAAAAATGGGAGCTCATTCATAAATTAAATTTATTTCACTAACTTAAAATTAAAGTCTATTTAAATATGCAATCAAAAGTAATTTTAGACTATATTAAAAATAAATAAAATTCAAAATGTTTGTGAATTTTATGATGATTATCAATTGTAGACAATGAACTCATTGATCATGTCTTCATTATTATTTTCATTTTTTTGACAAGTTGTGATTTATATTTTATGTTATCAACATTTCTATTTTGTCCACGTGTCGACTCAAGAATGATTAATAAGAAAAAAAAAAGGGTAATTAACAAAAAAGTACAAGAGTTGCTAACATGATTTAGAGAAAGTCTTCTAGAAGTTTTATTTAAGTAAATGAACATTTGGTATATAAAATTGTAAGAATATAATAAATGCATATTCAAAAGTTTAGTTATTGTAATTAATAAATGTGGCACCCAACGTTGGAAAGTGTTGGAAAATTATGAATTTGTGAGAGAACTTTTTTTTTTTTTTTTTTTTTTTTGAGGTAGATATTTTGTATCTGCCTCTAGGTCCACCACTGTGATCTAATGTTTTGACATTTTGGAGCGATGATGCTATAATAAGTGATCGAAAAAAGAAAAAAGCTATTTTGTGTAACATATAGCATCTATTGTACATTTGTACTACAAATATTAACAAATAAGATTCTTGCAATTGCTAGTGATACCTTTTTTTCCTTTATACTAAATTCTAGAATTTTTCTTTTTTTCCCCCAGTTTAACAAAAGAATTATGTAGATATCTGCACAACAATTATTACACAAGACTTTGTAATTATATTGAGGTAAGAACCAGTAAACATGTAACACAACTATGTAACATTCTCATATGTGGAAAGAAGTCCAAGCGTGAATACACTAATTTACAAAGGGTTTTAAACTCTTATGTATACTCCAATGCCCCTATAATTCAACTTATCTCAATTCTTATTTATACAACAAACTTAAACATTTTTTAACATTAATCTTTGATTATTACTGCATCTGAAACTGGAGTATGATCTGTCGATCCCAATATAGACACCAATCTTCTTCAAGAATCCTTATGCAACTACTGGGTATGATGCACACGTAGCCACACCTGCAACAAAGTTGATTCAACATTTCAATGAGTTCATCTATCTCTATCACAAAATATTTCTTTTTTCATGAAATTACCTCAAAAAAAGAATAGATGAAACATCTAGTAAAGTATGAAATGTTTAATTGTATTACCAAGGGAGATTACACATATAAAATTTAAAATTTTGATAAAACTTACCACACATGTTCTTGCCCATCTCCATTTTGAAGTACCCGTTGTCACCCCAGTCCGCTCCCCACGAGTTCTTGATGAGCCAATACGGGATACCATTTTCAACTCCGTAACCAACAGCCAGAACAGCATGGTTCACATCCTGCAAAAAATATCGGGGAGATTTATTAATGCGAAGATGAGCTACTTATTATTTGGCCAATTTAAGCAAAACATAGTGTCTTTTGTTCTAACATAATCCAGCATCTCAGAATTCAACACAATAACTTAGAGTTGGAAGCGATGTAAGTACGAAAACGTTAGTGAGCTTCACCTGATTAGATATTTGTGTAGTATTTAGTATGCATTTGCTACAAAATTTCTTTATAAACACGTTTTGGTGTTGCTGAGGCACCGGAGCCACTAAAGTTCATATTTTCTGCACCAGTAGCTTACATGATCTCTAATAGGCTTTATTACGTCACAGTTCATTTAATTTCATGTCACAGTTAATAGTAATTCAAAGAACTCTCACCATTGGAGAGCTTCCACATGTAGTGCTGGTATAAACTCCCCCTTTATATGCTCGGAAACCATTGACCACCTCAAAAGCAACACTTACAGGTCTAACAAATGCTACAGCATGCTTAAGTTCATCTTCAGCACCCTGTGAATTGACGTACATATCAGGAAGGAAAAACCAATAAAAGAAAAAAGAAAGCATCTCAGCTTGTGTATATGATTATCATATTGCCCACTAAATCAGAAAGTGAAATGTTTTGATGTCATTCATGCATCACCGTTTATCAGGGAACCTTTCATCTCAGAAACATGACATTTAAGCACAAATCACCAATAATTTGACGAAGGAGTTGTAATAGGCTAAATTGGGAAGGTAATAAGCAAAATAATGTAAGCTACACGTTAAATCTTAGATGTTAGATAACTGGAGCTAGCAAGTTTGAAATAACTAATTTAATTTTTTGTTGGTGGCCTAGAACTATAAGGAAAAATGTTCAAGTATCTTACCAAGGTGATATTGACAGAGTCAAGTACTTGGACGCCAACATTTTCGGATGAATATTTGCAAAAACCATCCTTTCCAGTGTATGGATATGCAGCCTCAGTGTCAAGCCCACCATTATGTTTAATGTATTCAAAGGCTTGAGAAGGCAGTCCACCATTGCAGCCATAGTTGTTGAATGCTCCAGCACAATCCACAAGCTGCTGCTCAGACAGAGATATACCCTTACCAAAAGCTTGTGCATAAGCTGCCTCAAGTGCTCCAGTTGTGCTGTATATATCACAAATATCATGAAGCATTTGTGGTACTTCTCACATTAAATCCCTTCAATATGAACTAACATTTAGTTCTAGAATCCAGTAATTTGCCAAAACTCGAACTGACCTGAATGTCCAGCAAGATCCACAATGACCTTGATTTTTTACAGGACTAACTATACCAATTTCCCTCCAGTCTCTCTGCAATCAACCAAAGACAAGTCAAATACGATTACCAACATGAACTAAAATTTTGACGAATTATAATTTTCTCTAGAGCTTCAAAGTTAATTCCACTTAGTGCTGCATATCTAACAACAGAAAGGGGGAAAGAATTTTCTCCCTGTTTAGGTAGTTACAGTTACCATAGAGCTAGACTCATCTGTGTAAGCTAGACTCATCTGTGTAGACTAGGAATCAATCATAGCATTGCAAAAGGGATCATCTTCTTAAAGCCATTAAAAATATTAATAGTCCAAGAGTTGCTATCATGATAGTAGGAAACATCAAGTGGACTGATACATGCTTAGAAGGAAGTAATTGGAACCTAGACAACCATGTGAATCATTTGCTGCATGACGAGAATACTTTAAAAATAAAAATTTGTAATATGATAAGCACTAACAACTAAAGGGAGCATAGGAAATACCGATTCTGGAAGAGCGACATTAGTCATCTTGTGACTGCCCTTTGTAGTAGCAGAGCAATTCTGAGCCGCTCCTAAACGATGTTTACGGAACTCATCCCAAGTCAAATCAGCAAACTCTGTTCATCAGTACGCACATAATTTGGAATTTGACCTTTGAAGACAGCTTACAAGCCGCCTTGATTAAAAAATTACTACCAGGATGCAGAAAGGTGAAATAAGTCTGCACTAAGTCTGAGTAATGCAACTAATCTAGTCTGAGTGCCTTACATTTAAGTTCATTGATATCTGCAAGTACATCAATAAGAGTAACAAATGTTTCTTTTCTCTTTTCAAAAGTCTGAAAAGTCTCACGAAGACAATTCAGACAAGGCCTTAACTTTATAACTAACCTTATCAAACAATTTTTAAACCATACTCTGAAATTTAGTATGAATCATCTTCATTCATACTGTATACACAAATAGCCTATAAATCACTTGACATAGCATCTGAAAAAATTAACTAATATCAACAGTATAGTTACACTGAAAAAATTTACAAGTCATAATCCATGTGTATACTGTATACATGATGGCAAAATAGAAAGTTAGTGCAAGGATGAATTTACCATTAACTCCCATAGTATATGAGAGTCCTTTCCTGTTATGCGATCTGATCATCTTCAAATTCTCCGAGAAAATCTCAAACCTCCTCTGTATCTCCTCCGCATCCTCATACCTCTTCCCGTGCCTTTTCAATTTTCATCAGAAAAATCATCAATAAGTCAAACTGTCGAATCTCAAATGATAATTCATATGCAAAATATACAAAAAAAAAAAAAAAAAGGTAAGGAAAAAATTTAAGCTAGTAAAAACAACTAACGTATGAGCAAAGCGAGCGAAGGAGAGGGCGCGTCGCGAGTTTCCGACGATTTTGAGAATGGAAGACTCGAGCTCGTGCAGACCGTCGATTACTTGTCTAATCGGATTATCATCGGCAAGGAATTCCGATCCTGCTCCTGCAACCGCGGCGCAGGCGATCAGAACCCCGACGACCAGTAGTGGAACACGAGCCATTAATTTTAATTTGTTTATAGAAGGGGGAGAAAGGAGACTGGAGAGTGATAAGTGAGCAGAAAAATGAGGAGTACGTATTTAATTTATAGGGATAATTACATCGACCACTCAGGTTTGGGCTAATCAAATTTCCTCGTAATTTCATAATTACATTCACCTTCACACGTTTGAAAAATCTTACAAAATGATGTGAAATGACCATATTGTCCTCGTCAGTTTTAATTAAAAAAAATAAAAATAAAAATAAAACAGATTAACAAAATATCTTATTTACCCTTGCATGAAATAATTACATCGACCTCCCCTGAGGTTTGGGCTAATTATTGCCGAATCCCCACGCAATTTCATAATTACATCCACCTCCCCCCACATTTGAAAAATCTTACAAAATGATGTGAAATGATACACAAAATTACAATAGTACCCTTGCAATGATACACAAAATTACAGTAGTACCCTTGCAATGATACACAAAATTACAATACTACCCTTGTAAAAATTAATTTTATACATAAAAAAAAAGACTCTAACCCTAACCCCCCACCCCACCCCACCCCACTCCACCTCCACCGTCCCAACCCCGCAATATCCTCCCAGGTCTGGTTCGAACCATAGTTGGGGACGTCGGGTGAGGGGTTGGGGACCGGCTGGTGCGGGGTTGGGGTTGGGGGTTAGGGATGGTGAGGGTTTTTTAAAGAAAAAATTAAATTAAAATAATTTATTGATTTATTAATATTAGTATTTTTATATAAATATGATTTTAATATTATTGTATTAAGTAAGAAATATTAAAAACAATTATGATTTTATAATAACTATTTTATTAAATTGAGTATTTTTATTTTTTATAAAAGAATTATTGATTTTATAATAACTATTTTAGTTAAAAGTTTAAGAAATTATTTAGTAAACATGTGAGCATTTTTATAATGTCTAATAATTATTGTTCAAGTTTTTTTTCTTCTCATGATCAAACGTAATTCATTAATTTATCCTTGTACTTTAATTATGAAAAAAAATTAAATTATTAAAATTACAGGTTAAATGTTTAAGTTGAATGTATATACATTTTTCATTTATGTTCTACAATGTTTTTTTCTTATAATTAACTATAATTTATTTACTTTTAATTGTAAAAGCATTATGAAAAAAATCATTGATGTGTTATTATATTTTTTATTTTAAGAATACATATAAACTAAAAATTCATTTATTCTTTTAAACCTAATTCATTCATTTATTCTTTTACTTTAATTAGGAAAATCAATTATTAAAATTCCGGGTTAAATGTGAAGTTGAATGTATTTACATTTTTTATTTATGTTCTACAATGTTTTTTTCTTATAATTAACCATAATTTATTTATTTTTCCTTGTACTTTAATTGTAAAATCATTATGAAAAGAATTGGAAAAAAACGTTGATATGTTATTATGTTTTTATTTAAGATTACATATACACTAATAAACTAATTAAAAGTTTCATGTAAATTTAGAACATTTGAACTCATACTTATACATATACATTGCAAATAAATCCCTTCTATGTACCAAACATAACAAGGGTATTGTCCAACAAAATAGCTACAGTAACCTCAAGGGTAAAATAGAAAGTTCAATAAAAATTTGTTGATGACATCATCAAAATGTAAGGTTTTCGAAACGTCAGGGGAGGTAGATGTAATTATGAAATTGCGAGGGGATTGAGCAATAATTACTCCAAACCTCAGGGGAGGTCCCTATAATTATCTCTAATTTATAAAATCAATTTTATCTGCCGTTTGGTTTGGGGCCCACGGACACGGGTTTCTGCCATTGGAATACATTTTGTGGTCCCACTAAAACGGTGTGATGGCCCATCCCTATTGGTTGTAGGTTTTGTCAGGTGGGGACCCAAAAGAATCTTGAGGGTAGCGAATGGGAGAGGGTGGAGGAGGTTATACATGACGTAGGTGATTACAGGAAATTTATAGAAGCTTATACTTTAATACTTTATTCTTTCCATACTAATGAACTTGATCAAATTTATAAAATTTATAATAGATAATGTAATTAATATATTTTACTAATAAGTTAATACTAACATATAATACTATATATATTAATATTTAAAAGATTTAATACACAATAAATATAAATAATTTAACATAATAAGTCACTTAAAAGATTGAAAATTTTGACCGGATAGCAAATGAAGCAAAATAAATAAAACGAAGGAAGTAATACAAAGAACAATTTTGTTGTAATCTTACCATTAAATCTTTAATACTCCTATTACTATCAGAAAAATATTATTTTTTCAAAAATAACAAATAATAATACTTATTCATGTGAAGCCAAATTCTAATGAGTTAATCATATCCATGACTGTTAATTGGGACTTGTGAGCCGAGCTTTAAATTACTCAAACTCAAATAATGTTGAGCTTCAAAGCCATAAGCTCAAACTCGGCTCATCAATTTTCTGATTTCTTTGGCTCAAACTTGACCCATGTAACTTTTTGTGTTTTGGGCCTATATCAGGCTCATATCAGGTTTGTTAATATAAGCGACTTTAGCTCGACATATAAAGAGTTAAGATTACCAAAACACATATGAATAGTCTACGATTACTTAATACACGAGTATATATAAATTACATACATGTACTTCATAATATAAAACATTAAATAATGTTTTAACTGAAAGATCGAGTCATTTGCCTACATTTTTTAAGATACGTTTGACCTATATGAACAAACATTAGTTTTAAAGTTTGAAGACTCCGATTTATTGATCTTTTGTGTTAACTTTTGGGATCTACACGGTGGTTGCACGGCAATCGCACGGAGATTGCACGGCAGTTGCACGTAAATTGCACGCGTGCGACAGTGATGAATTAGGGTTTCGGGAATTTTCGTTTTTGGATAATCTTGAACGAAATCTTGGAGATTTGGTTGTTATGGAATCTTGGACTGATCTTAGAGATCTAATTAACTATGAAACTTAGAGTTTTATTTGTGATAAAACATTCAATTGAAATTAATGTCTTTCGTTATTACCAATATTATTGATCTTAGAGATCTAATTAACTAGGAAACTTAGAGTTTCATTTGTGATAAGACATTTAATTGAAATTAATTTCTTTTGTTAATTACCAAGATTATAGATCTTAGAGATCTAATTAACTAGGAAACTTATAGTTTCATTTGTGATAAGGCATTTAATTGAAATTAATGTCATTTAGTTAATTACCAAGATTATAGATCTTAGAGATCTTATTAAACAAAAAAACTTAAGAGTTTTAGATAAGGATAGATAATTATTGGATTTTGTTTCTATCTTTAATTAACTTGCAAGATTAGATTCCTTGATGCTCAAGTAAGAGCATAAGAGTCTTTTTAATATTGAAAATTCGAAATTAATTATATGGATAATTTTTCGAATTAAAATTTAAAGAAGCTGGTAAATTTACATTATTGCCCTTATGTGAATTTATGCATATTCTTGCTTGAATATGTGGATTGATCGAATAGCCCTTAAGCCCTGTGTAGTTTATTATTGGTTTTTCCATTATGGGTTGTAATTAAATGGGTCTGGTTGGTGCCTCTTCTTTGTTGAATTCAAATGTAATACAATAAGGTCTTATGTTAGACTTACTTGTAGCCCGGAAGACCTCATGAAGACTTTGTAGATCAACATGGAGGCCAAATTATGAAAGATGGTGGACATTACAAGTGAAGGCCCATGTATGCATGAGACTGAAAATGTAATAGATTAGGTCATTTAATTTTCACCCTAGACTGACCAATTGGTCCATCACTTGGCTTGTGATGGATCACATAGGATGGACAATCGATCAATTGTATGTGCAATGCTAGGAGATGAATCTTTGCATTTTCGTAATTTTCTTTGATGTATGAGATTCATGCTTAGGATAGAAAAACGTAAACAATATAATTGATAATCTGATGAGACCTCGCACTTGAACATATAAAAAAAAATCTTCAATTGAACCTAAAAATTCAATTATAATATTAAATCGAAAAATGGGAGCATAGAAAGGTGTTTATGGTCCGAGCCTATCCAACTACTAGGTCTTAGGCATATCGTACGAATATATCTCGATGTCTCACGAGTCGTGGATCGAGTTGTAGGAAGATGGTATGTCTATTGCCTCGATGCACAGTTTAATACCATGGGAGGGGATAACAAGGTTCTAGGCGTTGTCTCACGAGTCGTGGGGCGTCTAGGATTGAACTATTTCTCTTCACGAGTATTGGACACGATTTAACGCAAGTAAGTATGGATGTCTCACGAGTCGTGGATCCATAACGAAAAACGAGGCTAAATGAACTCAAGGGTTATCTGCGATGGTTAATTGGCGACTTTTTCGCCCACCAAGTGGATCAATTAGTATGGCCAACTAGTTGTGGGTATTGAGCGATTGCATTTGGGCCTTGATCCCACTAGAAAATTTTTGTTATCCCGAACCTTATGTGGGGGCATAAGTATTTGATAAAAATAGTGGGAGTAATTTACAAATGAAAGCTATATTTGTAAATTATGCATTGATATTAATCTGCCGCGTATTTATTTTCTTTTATCGTCGTGTTTATGAAAGTTTTTCATAAGTGATATATCCTATAATCCTTACCATCATACTTGAATCAAATAAATTGACTGAACCCAAACGAATTTTGAGTGACTTCAAAACTTGAGAAATATTCTCGAGTTCAAGCAATGACTCATCTCCTTAAAAATATTTCATTTGTATTCCTTTCGAAGTTACACTTCAATTGGAATGGTGACATGTTTCACCAAGCTGCCTTTTTCGAAGTTACTCTCCGAGTAAGAAAGGTGATAAGTTTCACCAATGGGTTGAGGATGGTTCTCAATAAAGGTGAACGCGGTCGGGTTTGGGCGGGTTTGCATGAAAAAATCAACCCGACCCAATATATGCGGGTTGCCAATTTTTTAAACCGCACCCGTGTTGTTATTTTCATAAACCGTCCGGTTCGGGTGGAATGGGTGCGGGCGGGTGGCGGTCGGGTTGGCGGGTTGAACGGAAACAATGTCATAAAATCTTGACATCTAAATATAAACAATTAAGCATATAATCTTAAGTTCTTCAAACAACAAATAAAATGTGTCAAATATGTTCATTGTCACATTTGAAATTAAATCCAAGAAGCAAAAGTTACAAAACTAGAATATAATCAATAATTTCTTACTAATTAAATAAACAATTTCCACCAAAAAGAATATTACAAATCCCCACAAAAAAATTCATTACAAATCATCACTCACACATTATAAACAATAACAAATTAGTAAAGTTTCTTCTCGATTTTTCAACAACAAACTCTTTAGGAAAAAATGTACTAACATATTTGTACCATTAACATTAATATAAACAAAAAACTTGAAGAAAGTTTGTTTATTTGTTCTTATTCATTTGTTAATAAATGTAATTTATTTCACATTTTTATTAAACAATGAATAAAAAGTACATCAAGGATGATTAAGTGCGGGTTGCGGGTGGGTCGGTTTTTTAACCATCAAACCCGTCACCCGACCCATAACGTGCGAGTTGCGGGTGGGTCGGTTTTTTAACCATCAAACCCGTCACCCGACCCATAACGTGGGGGTTTCCAAATTACCAACCCGTACTTGATTATTTTAAAAATAAAACCGACGGATTGCGGGCGGGTTGGAGCGGGTCGGGTGGGACGGGTTTATGAACACCCCTAGTTCTCAAGCCCGAATTTTCTTGAAGGCAAACATGAAGTCTCCCTTAAATGGAAAGCTAGTACATCTCGTTGAAAGGCCCCAAATGGCCCAAGAGATGGAAAGAAGAGGAATGGATCCTCTCTAAAGGAAAATAACCTTTGAGGTTTTTCTGTAAGGATGATAAGTCGGTCAAAATGGTTCTTCCATAAATTAAGATCAAGGGAAAGAGGGAAAGAAGGAATCAAACCTACTAATCCCTTAAGGAATGATTAAATTTTATTGAACTTAACCTTTTGGTCAAGTAATGCATAAGGGTGTTGGGTGCCCGATGAAGTACTCATTGATGCATTGAATGCGTCTAAAGCCATGAATTGTTTAGATTGTTAGAATTTGCTTATACCATTCCATGTCTTAAGGGATGTGATAGTTCCATAATAGTTGGAACTTGTTGCGCTATAAGATTTATACGCAAAGTGTATACATGAGCAAATGGGTATGAATACTCATGTAACGACTAAATGTTATATGCATAGTCAATAAAATATAAATAATCAAGATTCCATACACTTGAGTCGTCTATGAACGAAAGACGATACACGAACACTAAAACATATTTTCAAATAAAAGATTCAAAGATTGAGCTCGACTAGGTCAAGCTTGTCTGGGACGCTTGAAATAGTAAACGACTTTCGAATCTTGCTTAACGGAAATCAGATTTAGTAGTTGGTTGCTAGGCAACCGAGAGGGATAAACAATTGCAATTGATTTAATCCAAAAAAAGTGTGTGGAAACACTAAAGTATTAGTGGGAGATAAGGCATCTCTTGTACCCTCACGGGTAAATGTACATTGTAAAGTACAATTTCGAATTGTTTTTGGATATAAAGAAGAGAGCCTAATCAATCAAAGCATGTAAGAGATTTAGATTGATTCAAAATCGAACATGCTTGGGCAAATACGCCGTTGATTATTTAATAGAGAATTAAATTCTCGAAATGTAAGACCCACTCGAAACGTCGTAAGTTGTCGAGCATTCTGGACATGGATATGTCCATTAAGAGATCTTACAAGAAATTTCTTATTCATTTTTTGATCGAGAAATCAAAGATACTGAGCAAAGTATCTATGAAGCCAGATCTAAAACATATCAAGAGATATGGATTTTGGTATTGTACCTTCATATGCATTCATGCGCATATGGGGTCTCCCGCTTATACGAAAAATATATTGGGAGATAAGCTGGAATCAAAATCCATCTTATGCAGTTCGTGGGGTATCCAAAAATTCAATAGGATACGAGTTCTATAATCCTGTAAGACAAACAACCTTTGTCTCAAGGAAAACTAACTTCTTGGAGAAGGATTTCTTGTTGGACAAGAAAGAAAACAATATAGAACAAGATGAGGTTCATAAAACCGATCCATCACCACAGATAGTGAGAGAACCTGAGCATGAAAATGAACCAACTAGTACATTTGAACTTCGAAGGTCTGAAAGACAACGTAGGGAGTCTGAGAGGTACTACAGTCTGCTGCATGAAATTGGGCAGTCTGAGACTTATCCAAGGACCTACGAAGAAGCTATGCAAGACATTGATTTGGAAAGGTGGCGTAAAGCCATGAAATCTGAATTGGACTCCATGCACTCTAACAATTTTTGTACCTTGGTAGATCCACCAGTGGGAGTAGCTCCCTTGGGTTGCTAGTGGATCTATAAGCGAAAACTTGGAGTGAACGGAGAGGTTATTACCTACAAGACACGTCTAGTTGCGAAATGATACACTCAAATGTCTGGAATTGACTTTGAGAAAATCTTTTCGGCCGTTGCAATGCCCAAATCCATTCGGATATTGCTGGCCAAAGATGCATAGTATTAACTATGAGATATGACAGATGGATGTGAAGATCGACTTTTTCAATGGGGAAATTGACAGGGAGATCTATATGGAGCAACCAAGAGGGATATGCATCCATGGGAGATGAGCACAAAGTGTGCAAACTCCTAAGGTCCATATAAGGACTTAAGCAAGCTTCCCGAAGCTGGAACATACGTTTTGATTAAACAATCCAAACCTTTGGATTCGACAAAAACATGTTCGAGCCGTGTGTGTACAAGAAAGTCAGTGGGAGTACAATTGAATTTTTATGCTTTACGTTGATAACATTCTGCTCATTGGATATGATGCAAAAGTGTTATCCGAAACGAAAGCATGGCTATCTACACAATTCTCAATAAAGGATTTGAGAGAAGCATCCTTTGTACTGGGTATAAGGATCTACTGGGATAGATTAAAAGGACTGCTGGGTCTCTCCCAATCACAGCACATAAATAAGATACTGAAGAGATTCAGTATGGAAGAATCCAAGATAGGGTTGCTTCTGATGAGACATGGTATTGCTCTTTCTAAGTCTATGGCCCCGAAGACCTCTGAGGAGAGAAGCAAGATGTCTAATATACCATATGCCTCCGCGATAGGAAGCATAATGTATGGTATGTTATGTACAAGGCCAGACATAGCGTACGCCCTGAGCGTAACTAGTTGCTATTTGTCTGACCCAGGAGAGCAACACTGGGTAGACGTAAAGGAAATTCTGAAGTATCTGAGAAGGACTAAAAAATTGTTCTTGGTGCATGGGGGGGGGGGGGGGGGGGAGGGAATTGAAATTGGAAGGCTATACGGATTCTAGCTTCCAATATGATGTAGATGACTTCGAGTCAACATCTGGATATGTCAGCTTCAATGGTGGTGCGGTGAGTTGGATACTACAGAAAATTCAACCACCAAGGCATAAAATCTTGTATCATGTGAAGCTGCAAAGGAAAGTGTTTGGATGAAAAAATTCGTCCAAGAGTTGGACGTCGTACCTAGCATTGTCGAGCCCATTACTATCTTCTGTGATAATAATGGAGCTATCAGGCAAGCGAAGGAGTTGAAATCTCATCAGAAATCTAAGCACGTGCTAAGACGATACCAATTTGAAGTAGTTGACTTTAGTACAAGTGGGAGATTGAAAAAATAGTGTCCTGCAAGCCAACTGTTTGGCTGCATTTAATTTGTTATAATTAAAAGAACTATTCAATTCGATTAATGAATGCATTTATTTGTATGGTCACCTTCATCTTATGAATAATTATCTATCATAAGGATAAAAGTCTTTAGATCACAGAGCTATGGGACAACCCATGGACTGATCTCAAGGCCTTGATCTAAAACTAATTCAAGGGTCGTAGAATCCATTTGAGATGGGACATCAATGAATTCGGTTAGACCCTCACAAGTAGTGTATACTCCGATGAACTGGAGGATGCTGGGGTCCATGAGCATGACTGGGATAGTCGATACACATGAGTGGGTGGCTTGCTGTGATGGCAAGCGTACTGAATACTCCAACTAGGAAATAACTCACCATGGAAGTGGTAGTCGCATATCGGGGATGAAGTTATTCCTATTTACAATAGTGTACGAGGAATGATCCTTAGTAATTGAGGTGATAGGGTTTATCTGGTGCACGAACGTCCATGCTTTGATGTGAGTTCCAACTGACTGGAGTCTACTAGAAGGTTTTGTGGATTCATGTTGGGTATAGATGAACGTGTATGCAGGTTCATATCATCAACAGAGAATCCATTGACCCGACTTGATAGGTTGGGAGCTTCTCCTATGAATCTCTTTGAGAAATGTATTCCGGTTAATCCTTGGCCAAGGTATCTGACAGCTTTATGAAAGTAGCTCATAAAGGTTAAGTCAAAGGGAATAGTTTCGAGACAAAAATACATATAGTCGAGACAAGTAAGTAAACTAATGAAAATCCATAACCTTAGTCTTAACTAGGAGACCAACTAATGGAAGGATTAAGTCGTACATCGAAATTGAAAAGGAGAAAAGGTTCACTGAATTAATGCACCAGATTGTGCTTCGCGGGCTTGTGGCCAGACATTGACGACGGAGTGTGGGAGAATTTCCAAAATAGCAGGAGTGCTGATTTGAGGAATGGTCAATTGACAGAGTGTTCAATTGATTTTAAGAGTAAGTGATTACTCGATTAATTGAACAAAATTTTAATTAAAACCCACGGCCAATTATATGGTGGACCTACAGGGACATACACAATACACATGGAACGAAAACAAGTGAAATGAAGAAAGGTTGGATCGACCCAAGTGGGCGTGAGATGATGTGATTAGATTGGATCATTTGATGAATTAAATTGGATTTAATTATGAGAGTGGATTTAATTAAATGGACTTGGAGTCCAAATTAATTAAATGGGAATTAATTGAATGGGCCAATTAATTTGGAGATTAATTGGAAGACTAGGCCTTGAATTAATTACAAGATTGGTCTTGCAAATTAATTAAAGTCTAGCACAAATTAAAATGGAAGACTTAGCCTTGTTAGACAAGTAATAGGAGTCTTCATGTGTAAACAGAGTTTGAGAGATATTCTAAGGAATCTAGGATTTCTAGTATCTATAAATAAGACTTATTAGTCTTAGAAACTAAATTACACTTTTGAGTCTTCTACTAAAAAGTGAAAACAAGAAAAACCCTAGCCACTCCTAAACAAAAACCACCCACCATGTGCAAGAAGTCAATCGACTTCTTGCTCTTCTTGTCTTCAGTTTCTCGTCGTATTTATCTGTGTTCTAGCCGATCAGATTTGTTAGAGTGTTCTTGTAATGTGGTGTACTGAACCGTAGAGACGCAACACGTGGGGCGTTTTACGAAAGTTGCAGATCCACTTTTCGGAGAATCGAAGGGGGCGATTTTGCTGTCAAAGTTCTACACAGATCCAGATATATAGAGTTGCTTTGGAAGTGCAAGGAATGGGGTATAAACTAGATCTGTTTATATATTCTTCTTTTATATTAGTTTAAATATATATCAGATTGTATCCTGACAAAATTCCTAAGAGGAGCCTAAAGTTTTATAATTCCGCTGCCTGAGACTCGTTTTCCCGTAAGAATCCCAACATATTGGAGTGGGAAAGGGTAGGAGGTACTGATTTGTTTTTTTTAGTCGAAAACTCAGATTTCATACAAGTAAAAAATTGAAAAATATAATATTTTGGATCATAACATGTAAATCACTATAATTAAAATACTCCTTGAACAAAAGTTGTGCCAATTCATGAGCTCCTCGGTTCCCCTCTTTCGACTATGTTGGGCAATGAAAGAGACGAAACTGTTGGAATTCGAAGGATACGTATCCCGAATTCTTACTCGGAATCTCCATGGATCACACGCAAGAATTTACCCGCCATTTGACCGAACACCGTGGTTGAATCACTGACTTCTTCATCTTCGAAACCTCACGTTTTGGTGCTCCCGGTGGAGACTAAATCACATACGGACGTAGTCTAAATTCCACGATCTAAATACCAAAAATAGTATGATAATACGTACCCATAAATCACCCGAATTATACCCAATTATGCTTAACATGTACATATATATGTGTTCATATATTTACGTGGGAGAAGAGGAAAAGGGGAAGTCCCACAAAGGGACCTCCATGTCCAAAAGGGAGGAGCAGCCGTATCTGTTGAATTGAGAAGTCCCTCTTGGGACTTCTCTTTAGAACAGAGGCAAAGGGTGGGGAAGCCGTGTGCTTTCCCCCATTTTAATTAGTGGGAATTAATCTTCCACTAAGTGGGAGGTTAACTCCTTAGAGGGGAGTAGTTAATTAACTACTCCCTCCTATTTTCCTCTTCACTCAAATAATCCGATTCGAATCGGATCGGGTTGAGTTAGTCCGAAATGGGTGGATCCGTTTTAATCCAACAGAAACTTCTCGCAATAAGCTTAATATCAACAATAATGGACCAACATATTTTTTTTCCTTTTTATTTTTTTAGTTGTTTATGATTTAAAATATAATTTATAATTTTTTTACTTTTTTTTTTCAAAATATATAAAAAAGTGAACTCTTTAAATATGAATATTCAGGTTTAAATATAATGGAACTCTTATAAAATTTAAATTTCGATTATATCATTATTATTTCAATTTAACCACTTATTTTGTTAAATATGTTAGGTAATTGGTAAAAACTGAAAAGAAAAAACACAAATTTATTTGACTTGTTTGTGTAGTTCAATAATTCACAACATGATTTAAATCACAATCACAAATCCATGCAAAGTACTATGTTTTTCTATTTAAAATTTAAAAACTTATATTAATATTAATCAAATGCTATTTTAAAATTACGTAAAATACTTATATTAGTATACAGCGTAGTTCTTAATAAATAAAAAAAGGAGTAATTTCAAAGTGTTTTTATTGTGTCCAAATATCTCGAACCCATGCCTATACAAAATAATTCATGTTCACTAAAAACATTATCTAGGACTAGGATTACGTAAGCTACCAAAACCGTTCCCTTTCCAAGGGCTACCAAAACAAGAGTATTGTGTCCAAATATCTCGAACCCATGCCTATACAAAATAATTTTGTTCACTAAAAAAATTATCTAGGATTACGTAAGCTACCAAAACCGTTCCCTTTCCAAGAGCGATGTGTGGCCATTGTTGTCAAGAAAACAACAAAATGGTATGTAATGGAAGGTTGTGACAATTGATTAAGCACAAATCACAATACCACTATAGCCTCTTGAAACGAATCGAAAGGTTCCTTTTCACTTTGAAATAATGCATATACCTAATGTCCCATTTGTGGTGCAAGATTCCTTGATAAGTATATTTCTTATCATATAAATTTGAGGTCATGCTCATCTTATATGGAGATATCTTTTACTCCAATTATTAATTTATATACCATACTCAAGAGTCAAAATATCAAGGGTAAATTACGTTTACCCCCCCTGAGGTTAGGTCTAATTATGAAAATCCCCTTCACGTGCCGGGTATTACAAAAAACTCGCTCAGGTTTGTCATATTCTTACAAATAACCCCTTGTCCCTAAAATGTTCCAATTTTGCCCTTGGGGGTTGTTTCTAATGTCTATAATATCTTATAAATTTGATTAATTATTTTGGCAGTAAATATTTGTTTATCATTTTTATAATTTATAAGATATAACAATTAGCACCCAAATTTGAAAATTTATAAGATATTATAGACATTACAAATAACCCCCATAGACAAAATTGGAACATTTAAGTGCAAAAGATTAATTGTAAAAAGATGACATACTTGATCGGGATTTTTGTAATTAAGTCTCAACTCCGTAATTTGCCCAAATATCAAACATAATGGATATTCATACTTGGTTCTGTGGTTCTTAAATATGAAAGGGGGGGGGGGTGTTGTTCCAGAAATACTGTACTGACTAAATCAACATATTGTTTTCATCGATCACATCACCTTTTTTTTTTATCACTAAGTTTAAGTTTAAAAGCAAGAAAAGAGATGGGGACTGCTTTGTGCTTTTGTAATGTATATGGGTTTTTGGTAAAGTGAAATGCAAAAACTATCCTCTATCCTTTGCCTAGTTAGCAAAAATCATCTTGTGTTATTTTTAGTACCAAAATTCTTTGTTGTGCTTTTTTTTTTATTAGCATAAACTCTCTTCTTAAGTCGGATATAGTATATAATTTGCAGGAAAATATAAATAATTATACCTCCTCCAAAAAATGCAAAATTATTCACGTAAAAAATTGACCATAATTCCCTGTATAAATTTTGAAATTGGTAAGAACCCTCATGTTCACTTAAAATTGTTGGCAATAATCTTCCTATTGATTAATAAAAAAAATTTCAAATGAATTTTGCTAATAAAAGAAAAATACAGTGAGAATTTTACTAACAAATATAGTACAGAGATTTTTTGTCAACTAGGCAAAGCAAATAGGTTATTTTGCATCTGGCTTTGGTCACTGCAAGAAGCTATCTTGTTTGTTGGGATCAAATTCACTGTCTTGTTTAAATCACATCTTTTATCTTAAACCTTTTTTGGATGTAAAGCAAACAGAAGGAAATTTAGTTATAAAGTAAGTGTAGAAAGATGATGTTGGATTAGACAATCTTCAACTTGAAATTTCCTGCATTTTTCAGTTACAAACAACGAAAAAGTCGTATTGTTATGTTTATGTTATCAAATGGTATGTAATTGTCATGAAAATTGCTAATTTGGTACTAGATATTCGGGGGCTCTAGGCGTATTATAAAATTTGGGCCTCATGTTATACAAAAATATATACTCAATTTTTTTAGATACAGAAGTACTAACTAAATATGACATATTATTTTTTAACATATTACTTTCCAGATAGATAGTTAAATGACAAATCCATTAGTATTTTTAATAGAATTAATTTGAAGATATATAATTTGTAGGTTTGAAAACATTCTTTTGGCGGTTTTTACAAGTATATATACAAAATGTATTTTCATAACAAGTGTATGTAAGTTTAATTCACTTACCAAGATGAAAATGAGAATCATAAAAAAAGAAACAAAGATAAAAAGAATAATTATCACCAAAGAAGAAAACAAAGGAATAATATTAAGAACAAAAAAGTTAAAATAATATAGAAAAATTAAAACATAAGAGAGAAATGATTAATGGGGTTTGAAATCTAGACCTCACAATATTGATGAGAAACTCTAACCAAAGCTAAGAGACCAGTTGTGTTAAAGAAACTAATAAAAATAATAATATTTAATTTATTTTGGGGGTGTGGGTATAAATATAAATTTTAGGGCCCTTTCCACAGTGAAGTCCCTAAGCACTGACTCAAGTTGTCTAGCAATTGGGTTGGCACTGTTCAGTTCTTGCATTATCTTTTTGGACAAATTTGTTGTAGAAATGTGATTCCTAGACCTAGTGTAAAGTTTCAAAAATAATATAATCTTAAGATCCGTAAACCAAAATACACGAAGTAAATAAGGATTTAGGTCGATCCACTCCATTAAACATTTAAATCTGATAATAAATAAAATTATTATATACATACATACTATTTTATTTCTATAAGTAACATTAATTATATTTGACTATCAATGAATAAGATCACAAGAGAGTTATTATTTCATTCTTCATCTAAATTTTATGCGAAAATTTTCACTTAACAATATGTATTAATTTTGACACAATAATACTAATATAATTGTTTTCTAACATTATTTGTTAAATCATTTGAAGAAAGTGGTTCAATATGTGGAGAGTCGATATTTGTTTAACGGATTATGATTTTTTTTTACATGTGAGTTGAATTGAATGACCATGTAACGAAAACATTTATCGTAGAATAAAGGTATTGAAGATAATTTTGAAATTAGATATTTCACTGAATAGGAAAATCGAAAATTGATCGAGTTTGAGCATAATCGTATAGTCATGGAAATTCTAGAACTCCACAAGATATAGAGCCCGACCAATACAAATGGAGCTGAATCAAGTCAAGACTGATCCAACCTATTAACAACACTCCAAGTCCTTTTTTTTATTTTATTTTTATTTTTTATAATTGACAACTACAAGTCTAAGATATCATAGTTTTTTGATATATATATAACAGTTTTTCCCCTTTAGATTTAACACAGATTTGTACGAGTTAAATGAAGCAAGATAGAACAATAAAAGTGCAAGTATTAATGATGCTTTATGTGTTTCAATCTCAAAATGAATGTTATACAAATGTCTTTACGACTATTATAGGATCTCGTGTACTACAAAATAAACACAAGAATTCGACCACCCTACTTCGTATACTTCCTAGAAATGCGTGCCCTATTTCATTAAATGTAATTGGTATATATAGGTGTATGACGGTGCTAGGTGATTCCTCCACACTAGAGTAATCTTCGACCCATAGCACTTCTTATGACAAAGCATTTGTAACGAAGTCATAACTTGTTACTGATAGAAATAGTGTCCGGCAAGCCAACTGTATGGCTGCTATTTATTGTAATAAATAAGGAACTATTCAATTTAGATTAATAAATGCATCTTACTAAATGGTCAACTTTATCTTATGTAATAATTATCTAAGCATAAGGATATAAGTCCTTAGATCACCGGGCTATGACAACCCGTGGACTGATCTCCAAGGCCGTGATCTAGAACATATTCAAGAGTCGTAGAATCCATTTGAGAAATGACATCATTGGATTCGGTTAGACTCTCACTGATGTGTATACTCCGATGAACTGGAGGACGCTCCACGAGCGTGACTGGGATAGTCGATACACAGAAGTGGGTGGCTTGCTGGGAAGGCAAGTGCACTGAATACCCCAATTAGGAAATAACTCACCATGGAAGCGGTAGTCGCATATCGGGGTCGAAGTTATTCCTATTTTCAATAGCATACGAGGAACGATCCCTAATACTTGAGGTGATAGGGTTTATCTGGTGCGAGAACGTCTATGCTTTGATGTGAGTTCCGACCGACTGGAGATTACCAGAAGGTCTCTGAGGATTCACGTTGGGTATAGGGGAACTCGTATGCAGGTTCATATCATCAACAAATGATCCATTGACCCGACTTGATAGGTTGAGAAATTCTCTTATGGATTTCTGTGAGAAACTAATTCTGGTAAAACCCTCGGCCAAGGTATCTGACGACTTTATGAAAGTGGCTCATAAAGTGATGAGGGCTATTTTACACGTATAATGGAATAAAGCTTCCCGAGGAGGTTCAGGATCGATCCGACCTGTGAATACTACAAGATCGACTCGATCCGCCTAAATGTATCCGATCGACCAGACAGATCGATCTAGAAGATTAAATGGGCTGTGCGTTCCTCCTAAGCCAGGCAGGATTCCTAGGCCTAATAGGACTCCTAGTCAAATTAGGACTAGAGAATTATTATAAATATTGAGTTTTACATTGTATTGAGGACCCAGAATTTAACCTACGAAATATACTATTATTGTTCGCCTTTCACGTTATTGTTATTGATTCAATTATATTACGTTGCTTGTTCTTGAATTGCACCATCCTGAGTACTTTAACCAAACCCCTTAAATCGTAACATTGTGATCTTATATAAATATACTGAGATTAAACCTAAGACGAAATCTGGTTAAATCAGTTGGCGCCCACCGTGGGGCAAGGTTAATTACTCTATCGAATATGGCCAATCCATGGAAGAGCGCGCGTAACGCAGGAAGAAGCACCAATTCAAGACCTTCTCATGCTGCGGATAGCCTGCCTGAAAATTCCCACAGGGTCACCGCTAATAATACGCAGCCTCCCGCAGATCACCAAAATTTAGACCCTGTGGAGGAACATGTTGCAGCAAACGCTAACAACAATCAAAGTCAGGGAGGACAACGAACTCCTACCGTGAGTCAGGCCCCTAACTTACCCATTCGATCTGTCCCGGCTCCCCCGCTCTCCGCTGACCAGGAAAAAATACTGCAAATTGCTCAACTTTTAGGTTCGTTTTTTCCTCAAATTCTACGGACTCCGGCAGTTGCGGAACCAGTAAGGGCGACTGTTGGTCCTTCAAGAGCGGTAATAATGTCAAGGAACCTCGGGAGAATAATGACCACCAGTCAACTCAAGCAGAAAGTCCGGACGCGGATCAACGATCTCAAATATCCCCGCCAAACGTAGCAGGAAGGAACCTTGGTCGAAAAACTAATCAGGCAAGAGCTAATGCTCGACCTGAACCTCGCCTATCCAAGGAACGCACAGTTATACCGATCGACGACGTGGACGAACCCCCAGTTGTCAATCGACAAACAAATAGAAGAGTTTCTGAGAGAGAGTTAGAGAGGATGGTCGAGGAACGAGTGGAACAAAGGCTTTTGACTTTGCAACAACCTTGGCCTCGCTCCCGAGAAATACAGGATAGTATAGCTGCTTGTTCCCCTTTCTGCTTAGAAATTAGGGAAGCCCATGCTTCTGGATCTCTACCTGCTCGGCTCCCCAGATACGATGGAACTAGTGATCCGACCGACTATATATTTAGTTTTACAAACATAGTGAGCTTGTATGCTCATTCAGCAGAATATACGGCCAAATTGATGATCACAACGTTCGAGGGGTTGGCACTAGATTGGTTCGGAAAACAACCGCCTAACTCGATCTTCAGTTTTAGAGAGTTGTGCAACAAGCTAGAACAACAATTTACCAGCCAGAAAAAACAAAAGCTCCCCATGAGCTATCTGGGAACAATAGTCCAGCAAGATGGGGAATCCTTAAGAACATGGTTAGCAAGGTTCAATGTAGAACTTTTGAAGATTGACTCCCCAAATATTGATTACATCATATCAATTCTTTTTGATCTGACAAAAAATAGGCAATTTGGCAACGCTTTGAGTCGAAAGCAGCCAAGAACCTTTGCAGAAATTATGACTTTGGCCTCCAAATATATGACCCAAGAAGAAATGAATTCTTTCAAAGACAAAAATAAGAATAAAGCATCGACTTCAGGGTCAAGAAAACCTGAAAAACCTCCAGTGCAAAGGGTAACGGATTATGATCGATTTCCCCGTAGAGGGAACGTTTTTCAAAGATTATAACACAATGGGAGTAACCCTGAGAGAAGACCCAATGTCTACCTCAGGCCTCGATCAGAGATCGAATAAGTTACGTGGAGTTTACAAAACTAAATGCCCCAAGAGAAGACATCCTAGTGATACTGGAAAGAAATAATTTAATCCCCCCAGCAAAAAGAATCACACAGGCAAAACCGGGGGCGAAGAACTACGATTTGTATTGTAGGTACCATCGAGCTCACGGTCACAGAACTGAGGACTGTTATCACCTGAAACAAGAAATTGAAAAATTGATTCAACAGGGTAGATTGAATGAATTCATAGATAGAGCAGATAGAAGAAGACAAAGGACAAGAAGTCCTAGAAGGAGAGAGGAAAATAGAAGTCCTCGTGATAGATCTACCAGTAATCATGCTCCCCGAAGGAATGAAATCGATGACGACCAGGTCAATGGTACAATACATGTGATCTCGGGTGGACCAGCGGGGGGAGATAGTCGGAATGCCAGACGAAAGGTCGCACGATCTCTAGAAAAGGGGATTATGACCCCTAAAGAGGTATGGGCGCTCGAGAGGAAAAACTCCGACCAACATATAATTAAGTTCGATGAGAGCGAAGCCCCCAGAAACCTGAATTGGGATAATAACGAAGACCACCCCGATTTTCCCATGGTAGTCTCATTGAAAATTGCCGATTTCAATGTCAAGAGAATTTTGATCGACAATGGGAGCTCGGCTAACATAATAGCCATCGAAGTGCTGAACCAGATGAATTTGGGAAAAATAACTCTCCAAAAAGTAGCTACGCCACTGGTAGGATTTGGAGGATCAGAAATAGTTCCAGCCGGAACTATCAATTTGAGTGTAACTCTTGGGAACAAACCTCATCGAGTGGTCAAAATGATAAAATTCTTAGTGGTAGAAGCACCTTTCGCTTATAATGCCATTTTGGGAAGACCGGCATTAAACCAATTTCGAGCAGTTGTATCAACTTATCACCAGAAGATAAAATTTCCTACAGTCTCTGGTGTCGGCGAAATCGTTAACGACCACTGCATGGCTTGGGATTGTTACAACACGGCACTGTCTTTAAAAAGGAACGTCGATCCTCTAACACCATCAAAAAGAAAAACGGTGGGATCCTCGACGGAAAGATCTCGGGAGCCTGAGTTGCCTAGCACGGACCCGATTAGTAAAAAAGGGAAAGAGCCCATAGATCTGACTCTACGGGCACCAGAGCATAAAGAGGTCAAGCTTATCGAAAGTGATCCGACCAAAATCACCAGGATCGGAACAGAACTATCTCCACAGGGAGAAATCATGTTGATCAACTTCTTAAGAAAAAATGTGGATGTTTTCGCCTGGAGCTCGGAAGATATAGTGGGGATCGACTCGAGAATCATAACTCACTCTTTGAAGATAGATCCGAGCGCAAAACCTGTCAGACAAAAGAAAAGAAATCATGGCCCAGTGAAGGATAAAATAATAAAAGCAGAGGTCGAAAGACTTTTATTATCTAAGTAGATTAGAGAAATACACTTTACTGAATGGTTGTGTAATGTCGTACTTGTCTCGAAGGGTGACAAAAAGGATAACAAGTGGAGGATGTGCAACGATTTTACAGACTTGAATAAATTATGTCCGAGAGATCCTTATCCTCTCCCAAGGATCGACCTGTTGGTCGACTCGACAGCAGGCTTTGCAATTTTTAGTATGATGGATGCATTCCAAGGTTTCTATCAGATTTTTATGGATGAAAGAGATCAAGAAAAGACTGCATTCATTACCGAACAGGGCGTATATTGTTTCATCGTAATGCCGTTCGGATTAAGAAATGCCGGAGCTACATATCAACGGTTAGTCAACTTGATGTTTAAAGAGTTGATCGGAGAAATAATGGAAGTTTATGTCGATGACATGTTGGTGAAAAGCATGAGTGAAGAAGACCACATTAGACACCTTGATCGATGCTTCAAAATCTTGAGGAAATACGGAATGAAGCTCAACCCCTTAAAATGTACCTTTGGGGTAAGGTCAGGGAAATTCTTAGGTTACCTGGTCCACGAGAGAGGCATCGAAGCGAATCCTGAGAAGATACGTGCTATTACTGAAATGAAGCCTCCTAGAAATATTACTCAGGTGCAAAGTCTGGTCGGGAAGATTGTTGCTCTTAATAGATTCATATCAAGGTCCGCAGACAAAAGTTTACCATTTTTTCAAACTTTGCGAAAAGCTAAGACCTTTGAATGGACTGTGGAATGTGATCATGCATTCGAGCAACTCAAAAATTATTTGACCTCACCACCTATGCTTGCCAAACCTACAGAAGGACAGCCTCTATACATTTACATTGCAATTTCCGAGGCGGCTGTGAGCTCGGTTATGGTAAAAATTGAGGGCTCGGAACACAAGCCTGTCTATTATTTGAGTAAAGTTGCTGCAAGGACCGGAAAAGAATTATTTAACAATTGAAAAATTTGCTCTGGCCTTGGTGACGTCAGCACGAAGGTTGCGGCCATACTTCCAGACATATAAGATCATCGTACTTACAAATCAACCTCTGAGGCAAGTTTTATCGAAACCAGAAGCCTCGAGAAGATTAATCAAATGGGCGGTGGAATTGGGACAGTATGAGATCGAATATCAACCGCGAACTGCAATCAAGGCTCAGATACTTGCTGATTTCCTCCTTGAAACTCCAAGTATGTCGGAAACAAGCCCCGAAGCTGCATCGACAAGCGATAACAGTATTATGATTGTCAACGACCCGCCATGGCTTATGCATGTCGATGGCGCGTCAAGCAGAGATGGTGGGGGGGGCAGGAATTAATTTTCAAGGGCCAAACGGCGAGGACATGAATTATGCCATTACTTTAGACTTCGTGGTAACCAATAACGAAGCTGAGTACGAAGCTCTAGTTGCGGGATTGGAAATGGCTATAAAGGCCAATATAAAGATTCTAAATGTCTTAACGGATTCCGAGCTAATTCAGAGACAAATTAATGGAATGTACGAAGCGAAAGAATACAACATGATAAAGTATTTGGCGAAAGTGAAAGATTTGACTGGGAAATTTGATAAGTTTGATATCCAAAATATCCCACGAGAAGAAAATCGATGGGCTGATCAACTATCTAGATTTACAGGGACAAGGGATGGTAAATCTAAAAGAGTAATCACCTGGTTAATCTCCAAAACTCCTTCGATCGACCTCGATACTGTTCCAGTTATCGAAGTAATGGATATCGACTTAGCAGCGGATAGTTGGATGACTCCATTGATCACCTATTTGAGAGATGGATCACTCCCTAGCTGTAAAAATGAAGCTAGGAGGATAAAATATTGAGCACCAAGATATGCAATGATAGAAGGAAATCTCTACAGACGATCCGTCTCAGGGATCCTGTTGAAATGCATTCCCGAGCACAATTCCGAAAGCATCCTTAGAAACATACATGAGGGAGAAGCTGAGAATCACAGTGGTGCTCGAGCACTTACGCTCAAATGCTTGAGGACAGGTTACTATTGGCCAACAATGTACGCCGACGCACAAGACTATGTAAAACATTGTCATTACTGTCAGGTACATTCAAATATAATACATCAACCAGCTGAGATAATTCACCCGATTCCGATCTGTTGGCTTTTTGATCAATGGGGAATCGATATAGTAGGACCGTTCCCAGTGGCCAGATCGAAAAAGAGTTATGTTCTGGTCGCCGTCGAATACTTCAGCAAATGGATTGAATGTATAGCCCTGGCTCGGATAACACAGTTCCAAGTGATAAATTTCCTTTGGAAAAATATAGTCTGTCGTTTCGGGATACCGAGAATTCTGATCTCTGACAATGGAACCCAGTTTGCTGGAAAACAGGTTCAAGAGTGGTGCTCGAAGTTTGGGATACAGCAAAACTTCACGTCCGTCGGACATCCTAGAGCTAATGGACAAACTGAGGTCGCAAATCGAGAGATTATCAAGTCCCTCGAGAAAAGATTGGACGACGCCAAAGGGAAATGGTTAGACGAACTACCAGGCGTCATTTGGGCCAACAAAACTACAGTAAAAGCCTCCACGGGTGAAACGCCATTTAGCCTAGTCTATAGGTCGGAGGCAGTTATCCCAGTAGAGGCGCTAGTTCCCAGCCCAAGAATTGAGCTCTACGAGGAGGAATCAAACGATCAACTGAGAAAGGATGACATCGATTTGAGTGAGACCTTGAGAGAAAAAGCCAGCTTACGTTTAGAAGCAGCTAAGTCCAGCATGGAAAAAGCCTACAATCAAAAGGTAAGGATACGATCATTCAAAGAGGGTGATTTGGTACTTAAAAAAGTTGAAGTATCCAAACATGTTGGAAAGTTACAGCAAAATTGGGAGGGACCCTATACAGTGATTGCGGTCGGCAGAAAAGGATCGTACAAGATAGCACATATGGATGGGACTCCGCTTCCTCGAACATGGAATGTGGTGAATCTCAGAAGATATTATGGTCGTTAAGTTCGAGCCAAGAAGATTTAGAAGTTAGATAGGATTTGCAAGAAATTAGTTTTTCCATTTTCTAGAATGTTTTGATTATTTCCTTTCATGCATTAAAATTACCTACAATTCTAATAAAAAGCTTTTGCTTATTTCCACATTTGACATGTTCAAAAGACTTTTGTCGAAGAGCGATCTACAAAGGTTAAAACCAATAATTGGTATACAACCTAATAAATCTTTGAGTAACACCGATTGGGTCGGTATAAACTCATCGATCTACTAAAGAACGATCTACAAAGGTTAAAACCACAGTTGGTATAAAACCTAAGTATAATAAATCTTTGAGTAACACCGATTGGGTCGGTATAAACTCATCGATCTACTAACGAAGGATCTACAAAGGTTAAAACCACAATTGGTATAAAATCTAAGTATAATAAATCTTTGAGTAACACCGATTGGGTCGGTATAAACTCATCGATCTAATAAAGAACGATCTACAAAGGTTAAAACCACAGTTGGTATAAAACCTAAGTATAATAAATCTTTGAGTAACACCGATATGGTCGGTATAAACTCATCGATCTACTAACGAACGATCTACAAAGGTTAAAACCACAGTTGGTATAAAACCTAAGTATAATCTTTGAGTAACACCGATTGGGTCGGTATAAACTCATCGATCTACTAACAAACGATCTACAAAGGTAAAAACCACAGTTGGTATAAAAGAGAATTTAATAAGTAAAAAGAAGAATTTTATTTATGACCCTAAAACTATTACAAATACATAAAATATCTTGAAAAGACAAAAACAGATCTCCCTGATCTAACGACACCAGATCCTATCACAAGTTGTATCCGTCTTTGATACCATCAATGCCAAAGCTCGACGATGACGACCGCCTTTAAGATTCGTGATGACGACCACAAAGCTTTGGAATCAGAGAGAGCTTTGTGAGATCATAATGTTACGATGGTCGATGGTGGTCAGCATTCCCGGTCACACATAAAAAATTTTAATGAACTGACCAGCTTTCCACCTACCACGTAACTATTAGATTGGAACCCCACAACACCGACCTTTACCTATTTAAATAGGTTGATCGAATTATGGACGACGTTCCAATCTAATCCCCTTATTAGGGGTCGGAGACTTCATGGTTTTTGAAAAGCCTCCATTTTCCGATTCCGCCCATACCGAGTCGAAGTAATGAATGATTAGTTGGATTCGCGAATTAGGTGGACGACCGCGGTTGTGAACAAAGAGGGAGTACATTGTTTAGAACTTTACTCCTGATGGTAACTGAATGGCAGATAAAAGATTCCTTTTATAGACAGGATGAGTCAAAATCCAACGGTCACACTCTTATATAATCAACGGCAATGACGCCACATCGGGAGTTACGTTCCAGAGACATAACTGCAAGCATTAAATAACAAGGATCGGAAGTAAATACGTTCTTGAGTCGGTCAAAACAAAAGTCATATATTAGATCGATAGATACATTACGAAGAATATTGTAGAGCAAAAGCAATATTACATGTACAAGAGCCTTATCTGAACGGAAATCATCGATCTAAGAACTAAGCGATTACAACTACAAAATATCAAAGGAAAGACTTCGTTGTCAAAACGCTTCAAAGCTTCCTCGGAACGATCATCTTTTCTCCTACTTTGAGAACAGTGACGAGAACCTAAAGTTCAGGCTTATTCTACAGATCGGCGGGTACCAGTGGGCGTCCTAAGCCGCATGCTATCATGATGCCACCACCTCGAAGAAGTTGATGCTTCTTCTTCGCCGATTAAAGTAGAGATCAGAAGGGTCTCATGCATGATGTCACCAACCAGTTAGAAACAAGTTGATTTCGATAAAGCATAGAATCCTGCTTTCCTCCACTCTCGACCTCTATCATACGGCGTGATATATGATCAGCTAATCCCCAGTTGTGAGATTTGCCCGACCATCACAGCTTAAGATGGAGATCTCATTTTTCCAATTCCTCCCATACCAACTCATGACCTCTTAGGTAAATAAATCGACAAGTTTGGTCGACGATGATACTTATAACAATACATATTCATCTTGAATGACTTCATCTTCTGAGAAATGGAGAGGGATGGAGTGAATCTTTTTATAGGCGGAGGATAAAGGATCCAATGGTGTTAAATTGAGGTCCTATCAACGGTCCAGATTTAAAACGTTATAAGAATGGTTCGCAGTATCAGAAAAAATGATCAATCAGTGTTATCGGACTGAACATACAAAGAATAATTGATTTTATTCAGGTCTTTGAGAGAGTCATTACATTTCACAAGTACAGCCATATTGTCACAAAAAACTACATTTACATTCAAGGATCATTACAATTATTTCAAACACTAGTCCTACTTTGTTACTCCTCGGAATGATCTGCTCCTTCAAATCGACCTTCTCCTCAGACTACTACCGCTGCATAGAAACGAGGAACATGCAGAAGTGCGTATATTTGCTGATGCTGGTGAGTTACCGACCTCTAAATGAGCCAAATGGTAACCAGGAGGCATACTGCATCTAGGGTCGATCAAAGTATCAAGCTAAAGCACACTAAGAAGGGAAGAACTTTGCTGTCATACAATTGAGACAGGTTCGTTCTCCATGCCTTGGGGGCAAGTTTTCGAGCATGCATGGACAAAACACCATTTTAATGAACTAACCAGCTCTCGCCTATCCAAAAAACTATCTGGTTTGATATCTCCACCATAGTCAACAGGACATAAAAACCAAATTACACTGTTCAGAGGTGGCATATTGTATCCGTATTTCTTATTTTCCTACTTCTCCAACAAGTTCTTTATACTACGGGGAAATAACCAATCAATGGACAGAGCATACGAATCGTTCCTACAATTATGGCACACATACCAAGTTGACTTCTCGTCTTCCAATAATATTGCAAGAAGTTATTTATCAACATGCAGGTCGAAGAGGCGCAGAAATCGAACAAAAAGCATGTTCTTCCATTTATCAGGCAAAATATATATTTACATTTCAATTAAAAAAAAAAAATGCAGAAAGACTCTTGTCTACTGTTCGGGAGTATGATCGGGGGTAAGATCTTTGTCTACCGTTTCGTGAACATGAGCAGGAATTGTCGGATAACCAAGATAAGTCATCATTTCTTGAGCACGCTGCTCATATCCAAGGGAAAAACCCCTGTCAAACTCCAGATCTTTCAACTGAAGAAGATCTGTTTTCTCCTGGGTAAGCTGCTCTTTTTCAGCCTCCAAACTGCTATTCACTCGAGCAAGTTCTTCCTTCTCTCTAGTGAGCCTTTCAGTGGTAGCTCGGAGGTGCTCAACCTCAGTCATCAGCAATCGATGAGCAGCGACAATTGAATTTACCCGATCGAGGGATTCTTCTCGAGCAAAATAGGATTCGTCATTTTGTATCCCGAGCTGGAGAGCTTCATGCTTAGCCTGTTTTGAGAAATATGAGTGAGAAACTTAAAACACCTAGATCTCTTTTGACAAACAACAAAATACTCTTACCATCTCCAAACGTTTGAAAATGGACTGGACAAGTTGCAAGGAAGAGTGGTTCTTCAATTTATCAAGCTCCTTAGGCAAAATAGTACCCATTCCCAGATTCCAAGAAACCCCATCAGGCTCGAGGGTTGTTGGAATACATGCATCAATCGAAACCCCACCTGATCGGGTCATATCGAACTCAGTTATCTCTTCGACCTGCTCCTTAAATGGACGTTCGTCTAAAAGAAACGGGTCGTCCGCGACCTTTTCAAAACCAGATTGACTGGGACCAGACCCTGTTTTTGACGCACCTTGTGAAATACGGACAGGAGAGACAACCTGAGTGTCTTGAGAGGTCGAAACAACCTGAGAACGTGGAGGGGCAAAGAAAGATTCTGGAATATCTTCCACAGGCCCCCTTAATTGCAGAGTTGGATCGATCTCAGAATTGGAAGCGGCAATCTCAGAATGAGGAGCAGTAGCCACGACTTGAGCGCAACCATCTCGACTTATAGATTGATTTGGTGCATCTCGGCCTGAAGGGGAATGTTCATCCGCTGATCGTTCATCTGGAAAAGTAGAAACAGTTCGTGACTCCTCATTCGTTGTTTGTTCCCCGAGAGCAGGAGAAATAGCTTGATTTTCCTCGTTCGTCATATGGACGACTGGAGGAGGAGAAACAATTCGCGACTCCTCATTTGTTGTTTTCTCCCCGAGAATAGAAGAAATAGCTGGAGTTTCCTCGTTCGTCGTATGGACGACTGGAGGAGGAGAAACAGTTCGTGATTCCTCATTAAATGTTTGCTCTACTAAAGGAGGAGAAGTAGAGCGAGAACCTTCACTCTGGAAAGCCTACAGCATCTTCGGATCGACAATTGGACTGCGGATCGGGGCATTAGAAGGGATGTTCTTCGTTTCTTTTAAGTTCCCACTTGACGAGGATAATTTTGGATCAGATCGAGGAATGGTTTCCCGAGAGGAAACTCCTCCCTGGAAAGAGGATGGATGTGAACCGTCGGTTCGAGATTTCTTTCTCGGAGTCTCCCGATGAGGTAAAGCCCGTTGGGATCGTTTGGAAGCTCCAGAAAATAGATTGGAACTCATGGTCTGAAAATCAGGAATTCCTATGAAATATCGAACTAAGAGCTCCGATCAATGGCAAGAAAATTTTATATTGCAAGTGGGGACGCGCGGTAAAACCCCAAAAAGATTTACCTTTATATATAGCTAAGGAAATGACAATTATGTCCTCGGACCTTGGCGCGCGCAGTAAAAATTCAAAAATAAGGTAAAAACGGGTCATCAAATATGTACTATGATCATTATAACGACGAAGTATATCAGAATTAAAATCATATATATCTTAAAAAGGGGTTTTACATAATCTACGAGATTTAAAAGGCCTAGCTTTACAACAGAATAAAAAAAAAAAAAAATCATAAAAAACATCCTAACTAGGTGAATTGGTTTCCTTGGGGGACGATCCTTCCTCTCCTTCTTCATTCCCTTCGTCGACATGGTCTCCCTCGATATCCTCCTCGGCATCGTCGCCTTCCTCTTCGCCTGACTGATTCTCCATGATATCCTTTATTAATTCCAAATCAGGTGTTGGCACAGGAATTGGGGCTCCATACTCCTCGACTAGGTGAGCCAATGGATGATTACTATACTCAACAGAGGATAAGCAATCGGGAGGATAGTCTTGAAGACTTCGGTCCTTTTCAATGGCCATAACTTTACGATATTCCTCACGTTTATCAGGAATCTGTCCAGACTCGATTAATTGATCGACACCCTTATAGAACGAGCTTAAGAGCAGACCTCCAATCTTTTGATGAATTATGGCAGTATGCACGGGAGAATCGAGAAACTCTCGGACTATGGGCTCGACGTCTGAAGATTGGTGCGCATCTATGACCCTCTCTAAGTCAGAAGAATCATCTTCCTTGGTCGCAAGTTGGGATCGAAGAGCATCAATATCCGACTCAAGCTTGCTAACGAGGGTGGCATGCGCAACTCGTTGCTCTTCCATTTCACGAGTCAATTGGTCGACCTGCGCTTGGTATCGACTAGAATCCGTCATCATGCTAATAATGTGAGGATTGTCAGTCTCCAAATTAGGATTAGCAAGAGGATCGGATGAAGTGGCAGTGGAAGCTCGAGAATTATCGACCTGAGCAAGTTGATCTTCAAGCTCCTTAACTCTGGCGATTAAAATATTGTTGTTTTCCTCAACATATTTGCATTGATCCCTATGCAACGCCATATCATATAGCGCAGACACCATGGCATTTCCGGCCTGTCGTACAGGAAACTTGTCTAAATAAAAATCAAGAAAAATATTGAAGGCTGTTAAAAGAATAGAGAGAGCCAAATAATATTACCACTTCGTGAGCATGAGCTGCCCTCGCTAGCTGTTCGAGGGGTTTCTTCCTAATGGTCCTCTCCACGTCTCGGACAAAGGTCGAGGATAGAAGAACTCGAATGGATTTATCGACCACGTTCTCCTTATCGTCAGAGACCAATGAATCCTTCTCGGAATAACCGGCTGCCCGTTTTCCTTGAAGATGACTCTCAATCATGTCTACCAAAGAAGCTTGATGGCTAGAATCTCCGACATGAGTGAAGTACTCTCCTCCTTTGTCAAAAAACTGGGTTCTTCTTTTGGCTTCAGGGCCTGTAGGATTACGTTCGGGCCAATCTTTACTACCTAGAATGCCATATTTCTCCCTAAAAGTTTTGGGAGGATAACCACGGCCTGGACGAGAGCTTGAAGTCGGTATGTCTGAAGAAGTTAGACCAGAGAAAGGAGGAGCTATTCGGATAGGATCTGCATTCTCGGATGACTCCTCCTCGATGTCTTCCAGATCTTGGAATTGATACCTTCTCCTCTTTCTAGATTCCTTTTGTTCTATGGGGGCTTTACCCCAGGACTTTTTCGAATTCGAAAGAACAGATTTTCCAACCACGAAAAAACGGCAGTTCTCGACCATGGTGGCTGCATTGCGAAAAAAAATAGGTGTTAGAAAATGTCGAGTTCATAAATCTTTTTATGAATAAAGTGAAGTTAGGAAATGACTTTACCTAGAGATCGATTATCCGGTGGAATGGAAAACTCCAGAGAACTCAGTCCTGCTTTTCGAAGAAAGATCTCTCCGATCAAATAAGCTGATTGGTACTTATTTAATCTCATCTCCTCGATCATAGCGGATGAAAATTGGTCGTCCGGGGCCATCTCGCCGATCACTTTTCGACCACCATATACCCAAGCATCGTTGTATCCCCAATCATGAGTAAACTCCTCGGGTTCACCATTCTCGAGGATATGCACAGTCGGAGCCTTAACGAAAAAGAAACTGGATTTCCATTCCGTACTGTTGCTTGAAATGGCGTTTTCAAGAATTGCGTAGCCAGGTCTTTGGCTGGCATAATAATAACCTCTGTTGGAGGAGGTCGATACAGAGAGTCGGAAAAAGTGGAGAAAATTGCGGAATGAGGGTTGCAGACCTCGAGCAACCATCAACACAGAGAATGCCATACTAAAAGCTATAGCATTCGGAACAAGTTGGGTCAATGAGACAATAAAAGTCTCCAGAAATTGACGAAGAACCGAAGATAGGGGAAAACGGAGCCCATGCTCGAAATGGGACGTGTAAAAAGCTCGACAGTTGGCGAGAGGAGTATTGACTCTCTCCTCGGAAGAAGGAATAATGATCTCAAAGTCCGAGGGGAAATAGCGGCCGTATTCCTTTTTCAAAGAAGGTAGATCATCCTTTTTCCATCGAGAAGGAAAAAATTCCACGGGGGCAGAAATTTGAGGTTGAGACGTTTTAGATTTCTTAGATGCCCGCGATACCATCTCTTCCTCTGGGATAATCTCCACCACCAAGCCATCAACCTCCTGTTCTTCGTAATTTCTGACTTCTTCTACTTGGGCAATATCCGCAGCCTCTTCCTCAGATGGAGGGATTTCAGGATTAAGGATGTTAGGAGGTACTTGTTCATCTACGTTTTGGGTTGAAGAAGGAGGATTCTTCGACGTCGAAGCCATCAGTCCTTGAAATAATATGCTCGAGGAAGTAAGAAATTGACAAGATTATTGATTTAAGCTTTTACTGCTGGGAGGATTAAATATCTGGGGTAAAAGTAAAAATATCCCGCAAATTTCGACTATATATATGGGTGGTGAAAAGACGGATTCAGCCCTTCGCGTCTCTTCGTATTCCCGCCAATCAAAGTCATGAAAAGACCAGCCGTTGTCTGACACACGTTAACCCAAAATACATGTCTATACATAGAAGGTTCGAACAGATTTGCACTCTTTTTTCCTCGTTCGGTTTTTATCCCAAAAAGGGTTTTTCCGAACTAGGTTTTTAATGAGGCATATTTCATGAACGATGAAAAGACCAGGGTAACTACTATATTTACTTCTACGAGCTACAACTACGATTACGCTCGAGAAGTGAGGGAGTACTGATGAGGGCTATTTTACACGTATAATGGAATAAAGCTTCCCGAGGAGGTTCAGGATCGATCCGACCTGTGAATACTACAAGATCGACTCGATCCGCCCAAATGTATCCGATCGACCAGACAGATCGATCTAGAAGATTAAATGGGCTGTGCGTTCCTCCTAAGCCAGGCAGGATTCCTAGGCCTAATAGGACTCCTAGTCAAATTAGGACTAGAGAATTATTATAAATATTGAGTTTTACATTGTATTGAGGACCCATAATTTAACCTACGAAATATACTATTATTGTTCGCCTTTCACGTTATTGTTATTGATTCAATTATATTACGTTGCTTGTTCTTGAATTGCACCATCCTGAGTACTTTAACCAAACCCCTTAAATCGTAACATTGTGATCTTATATAAATATACTGAGATTAAACCTAAGACGAAATCTGGTTAAATCATAAAGATTAAGTCAAAGAGAATTGTTTCGAGACCAGAGTGCATAACGTCAAGATGAAGAAAGGGAACCGATGAAAAGTCCAAGCCCTTAAGTCTCGACTGGGAAATCTACTAATGGAGAGATCATGTCGTATATGGCAATTGTAAATGTTAAGAAAGGTTCACTGAATTAATTCACCAGTGATTGGGCTCCACGGGCTTGTGGCCAGACATCGACTGTGGAGTGTGGGAGAATTCCCAAATTGGCAGGGGTGCTAATTTTGGAATGATCAATCGACAGAGTGTTCGATTGATTTAAAGTATTTAATACTTGAATAATTAAATGAATATTTAATTATAACCCGCGGCCAATTATGTGGTGAACCTACGGGGGCATACACAATACACATGAAGCGAAAGCAAGGAAACAAAGAACAAGTGGATCGACTGGGTCGACCCAATTTGAGCAGGGCGAGATCCGATTGGATTGGATCAAGATTATAAATTAAATTGGAATTTAATTTGTAAGTTAATTAATTTAAATTGGATTTAATTAATTATAAAAATATTTAATTAAATAGGCTTAGAGTCTAATTTAATTAAATGATTGAGTAATTAATTAATTGGGCCATTTAATTGAGAAATTAAATAAGGCCACAATTAATTAAAGAGATTAGGCCATTAATTAATTAGAAGACTTAGTCTTCCAATTAAAAGGCCATGACCCATGTAGGAAAAGAGAAGACTTAAATCCTATTCCTAATAGGATTAGTAGATGGGAGATATCTATATATATGTAAATATATATCATATCAAATACAACACAAGAAATATACACAAGAGAAAAATAAGTCTTGAAAAATAATCTCTCTCCTCTCTCTCTCTCTCTCTCGGCCGAACTCTCTCTCTCTCTCAAGAGGAGTTTTTGATTTTTGCTCTTTTGTTCTCTAGTTTAGATCTTGATAATTTCTATGTTCTAGCCGATTAGAATTATTAAGGTTTTCGTGATATTGTGGTGTATCAACTCGTAGAGGCGCAACATGTGGGGCGCTACATAAACTAAAACTAGAGAATTAAAGTGTTAATTCTTAAAGGAGAAAAATATTAATTAGAAGTAGTCTAATTAAATAATGGAGAAGTATTAACTAATTAAATGGGCTGAATTAATAAAAGAGTTTAATTAATTAAAGGAGACCTAGTTAGTTAAGGAAATAAAGATAGAATGAGATTCTACTTTCCTAACAAGATAAGCACAAATCTAGGTCAGGACTTCTAGTATATAAGGAGTATAAGACTCCACAAAAAACCCTAGCCTAAAACACATAGTAGCCCCCCCCCCCCCCCCTTCTCTCTAGATCTAAATATTAGAGCCGCCACCTCTTCTTCTCTCTTGAGGTTCGGCCGAACCCTGTAAAATTGCACAGGGTTCATGCGATTGTTTTCTCCTTCTTCCTATCTGATAACTTTTGGATCCTAATTCTGAGCCTGTGGATTCAAAGGAGTTACTTCAATCCAGTTGGTGTGGATACAACTAGAAGCACAACACTTGGGGTGCTTCTCTTGAACCGAATCCATCAGATCTGAAAGAAGACAGAATAAAAACCACCACCGTTCCTGTGGTGAGGTAAATTCGAAAAACCCCCTATGGTTGGTTTTGATTTGCTGGAAAATCCTTTTCGTATGACTAGATGAATAAAGATTGTTGTTTTGGGTTATTTAAAATTTTTAAATCCGCTGATTTAATGTTCTGACGTTACCCGTAACCCTACAAGGAACTGAAATGGTGCCTACTCGCCTGCCTCGCTATAATGGGACAATGAACATATCAATAGCTTTATCAACGTTCTGAATCTCTATGGACACTCTAAGGATTTTAGCTGCAAAATCATGGTCACCACGTTCGAGGGAATAGCCTTGGATTGGTTCGGAAAACTCCGTCCGAATTCTATATTCTCGTTCGAACAGTTATGTGACAAATTGAGACATCAATTCGCAAGTCAAAGGAAGCCCAGATTGCCTTCCAATCACCTAGGGACGATCAAACAATTGGAAGGAGAACCCCTGAGGCAATAGCTCTCAAGATTTAGTATTGAACTACTCAAAGTCCATACACCACAAATTGAGTTTTTATCATCGTTGATGTTCGATTTGACGAGGAATGGAGAATTCGGAAATGCACTAAGAAATACATGATTCAGGAAGAATTGAACAAAATGAAGAACTCGCAAAATTGTAAATCTTTGATCACTAAGAAAGCAGATTGGGCACCTATTCCGAGAATGGGAGATTATGGAGGAACTGGTAATAACCAGAGAAGGAGTGTTTGGCAAAGACTTGATGCCTATAAACCGATTGTGGATAACCAAACATCTAATGTCTACGTTAGACCACCGTCGCCTGAAAGAGGCTCGAAGAGGAACTCGGAGACCTGGGTCGGAGTCTTGCAACCTTAACATATGATGTGCTCACCGTAATGGAGCGCAACAATTGGGTGCCAGAGCCCAATCGCATTACTCAACCGAGACCTGGGTCAGAGTCTTACAACCTCTACTGTAGATTTCACAAAGCCAGGGGTCATAATACTGAGGATTGTATCCATCTGAGGAGAGAAATTGAAAGGTTAATTTCTCAAGGCAAGCTAAAAGATTATGTCAAGTGTAATACCCAGAGCAGACACCGATCAAGAAGACCGAACAGAACGACACAACATAAGCCATCTCTTCACGATCGAACCCAAGTTAGCGATCAGGTACATGGTATGATCAATGTTATTTCTGGAGGTCCCACCGGAGGCGACAGTAGGAATTCTCGAACGCGCACTACAAGATTGATTGCTAATGGAATTGCTATCATTAATGAAGTACTTTCTTTCGAGAAACCTTCGATGTTGAATCAGGTGATCACCTTTAGTGAAGAGGATAGGCCTAAGAAATTGCTCGGGGTTCAACAGATGACAATCCAGATTTTTCCATGGTGCTAACCCTGAAAATTGTAAATTTTGGAGTCAAAAGGGTGCTCATCGATAATGGTAGGACGACGAATATCATTTCTTCCGAGGCGCTTAACAGGATGAATCTACAACATCCGCATCTTGAAAAGGTCAGCACGTCGTTGATCGGGTTTGGAGGTTCTGAGATTGTTCCGCTCGGAACTATTCTGTAAAGCACAACATTAGGAAAGAAACCCAGATGTGTCACTAAAATGATTAAGTTATTGGTCGTAGACACACCTTTTGCTTATAACGCAATCTTGGGAAGGCAGAGGTCTTGAACTATCATCAAAAGGTGAAATTTCCTACGTTGGCCGGCATCGGGGATGTTGGATGAAGATGAAGAAGTGAAGGGAGGTTTTGATGATTTCCAAAAGTCATCAGCTAAGTAATGGAAGCTTAGCAACCTCTGGGAAATTCAATTTGAGAAGACAAGTAAAATCAGAAGGGTTGAATTTTGGTCCAGAAGACTACTGATCTGATGCTGATTTCGGAATCAGATTGGTGGATTTCAGCAGAGTCAAATAAGATGAGTTCGGTTTGAATCAGCAGAGTGTTCATCAGCAGAGTATTCAATCAGCAGAGTAGAAGTGATCATAAAGCTCTTCCAACGGTAATAAATGCAGTTGGCGTAATAAATGCTGTAAGAGAAGGGTATTAAAGACAAATGATTGAAGAGAAACCTCGGATCAGCATGGTGCATCAAATGCGACTTGACAAAAAGTACAGCAGAACTGTACAGTGAACAGTTGCAGAAGCCGTTCTAAAACTAGGACCAGTACTCGAGGAAGATCTGAAAATCTGTCTTACTTCCACGGGCATAAATTCAAATTCGCGAGTATAAATAGATCTGCATTCAAGAGTTAGAGACAACACAACACAACTGAGAGAGAATTCAAGCAAGAAAAATCTTCTAAGTCTCAAAAACTCAAGTACAGATCACTATCAGCCGAGTCATCTGTTGACAAAGCTGAATTGAAGAAACAAGTAAAAACAAAATCTGAGTGATTTCTGTGAACTTTGAGGGTTGTGCGAAGTGTATATCCGTCTTTGTGAGTGATATAACTTCAAAGTATAGGTTTTCTTTGTGATCTCCTATATCGAACTTGTGTCTTTATCATTTCTTGTAAAAGCACAAGAAGAGTGTACTAGGTTACTTGGTGTTTCTAGTATAACATAAATCTTCGTGATTTAGAAGAGTTGACTAAAATACATTTTTGTCTATATAACCACTATAAAAATTCACTGTGTTTGTTTACTTGCATACACCAAGAGCATACAAACACTTTGATAAGACTAAAATATTTCAAAAAGGAGTTTTTAAAAACTGGGTATAAAAATCTTTAAGTACGAAAATAACTTGTTTGAAAAACACTTGACAAATCCGCTGCATACAAGTTTCAAACTCTAATTTAAATTGAAACAGATAAGTAAAATCAGACGAGTGGTCAACTCTTCTGTTTAAGCTAAGTGCACAATCAACATAGTAGTCTCACTAGTTTCCATCAGCTAACTCTGCTGATAAGAAAAGTTGGAGAAATTTGAAAAGGTACAGAGGTCTTTTAACGCCCCCCCCCCCCCCCCCCCCCAGGCCTTATCTGACCACTTGGGACCAACAAGTGGTATCAGAGCAGGTGGTTCATCTGAATCATTTGCCTGATCAACGAGCTTGATATAGAGTGTGTTTTTCAAAATCATTCAAAAGAGCATATTTTTTAAAAATAAAATCTTTTGAAAATGGATTGTATTAGCCATGTACCCCACATTGGCGGGATGAGTTTTGAGGACTGTAAAATCCGCATGAAAATTTTCCTTGCTGCTTACAATGACAATATGTATAGATGCATACCCAAAGGTCCTATCAGAATCACCAAAACAATCAAAGTTAATGACCAGGATGTGGTTGTTGACAAAGAACCTGAAGAGATGTCAGCTGAAGAAACCAAGCTGAGCAATATTGACAAGGTTGGCATATTCATCATGACGAGAGCCCTTGATAATGACAGGTTTGAAAAATTCAAACACTGTAAAACTGCAAAAGAGATGTGCGATAAAGTTCATGATATGAGGGAAAGGAATGATACTATCAAAGAGAATAACTTAAGCATAGCTCTTGAGAAGTTGAAAAACTTCAAAATGAAGTCCGGAGAAACCATTGACTAAATGGACTCAAAGTTTACAAGGACGTTAAATGACGTGTTAAAGTTGGGAAAGACCTTTACTGATAAAGAGATCACTGTCAAAGTTCTAAAGGCGCTACCTCCCAAGTTCAACATGAAGATCACAGCCATGGAAGAATCAAGGGATTCGGGGAAGATCTCTCTGACGAAGCTGTTTTCTGTACTCAAGGCATATGAGTATAAACTGCCTAGAATGGGAATAAAGAGACATCAACTTCCAATCCCACTGCTGCCTTAGTTGCTGCAGAAAAACCAAAAAGATCAGCAGGCCGAACACAAGAGATGGACTCATCTGATTAGACCATGACACTCAATAAAAAGGAGTATACTGCTGAAGACGTTGCGTTGTTACTGATGGATTCAAGAAGTTCTACAAAAAAAAATGAAGAACAAATACAACAATGCTTCTACTTCTAACCCTACCTCTTATTCTCATGAAAGTAAGGATAATTATAAATCCAAACTAATGTGCTATAAAAGAGAGTAAGGAAAGAGAGGATACATCAAAAGAGCAATGTACTGTTGGCTGAAGCTGAAAAGATAGCAGCCATCTACTCGTCTGATTCAGACTAGAAGATGACTATGCTGAAGAAGAGACACCTGCATTGCTTTGTCTCATGGCCAAAGAATCAGAGGATCTTGACAATGAGGTAACTCTCTCTGAAAATGAAAATAAGTTATTTAGTTAATTTGAACAAATGATGAAAAACAACACAAACGTTAATGATGCATTTGCAAAGCTTAAGTAAGAGATGACTGTGCTGAAAAAGCAAAATTCTCTACAGAAACTTAACGTTGAAAAACCGTAAGAATCAGCTGATTATAAATAGCTTGCACATGAGAATGAATCTCTGAAAGTCGAATGTGAAGTTTACAAAGGAAAAATAATGGAATTGAAAATATAATATCCACTCATGATAAGTCTTATGTTGCATCAGTGAACACACCTAGTGAACAGAAACTACCTTTAGTAAAAGAAAGTTTAGAACTGAACCGCACTGAAAAATTTATATCTGCTGATAACAGCAATGTTATCTTGTATGTTTAGACCACTAAACCCACTTCACAGGAAAAAGAGATAAAGGAGAAGAAATCTCCAAAGGCTAAAATGGGTAAAGAGCCTAAAATTGAAAAACAAACTAGTAAAGCTAAACAGCAGAGTAGTCTCCAGAAGTCTGCTGATAAGAGCAAAAACAACCAGACTAGTAATAAGTCTAAGTCGTCTGTTAATAAGCAAGTAAGAACTAAACCGAAGAAGCAAAGAAATCATAGAAATAAAAATGCTTGGTATGGAAATGAGTCTTATTATGTGCAACCTGCTTATTCATCATATTATGCTGCACCTCATTATCCACCTTACTATGCTGCATATCCTGCTCATCATCAGATGCATGCTTATCTTCCTTATCATGCACCGTACCCTACTTATGATCATTACTCACATCATAAAGATTATCATGACAACATGCATACTGAAAATTATAATGCACCAAGAGTATCAAAAGCATCACCGAACTCTACAAAACCTAAGAAGCCTAAGGTTTCCAAATCTTGGGTTATCAAAGGTGACACTAATCCGCTAGGTACCTATAACAATTTTATTTTGTTTTGTAGGTTAGGATTAGGAGTAGGAGTAAAGTAGAGAAGAAATGGTACATGGGCAGTGGATGTTCGAGGCACATGTGCGGTGACATACATGAACTGACTGATGCTGCTGCCATAGACGGTCCAAATGTAACATTTGGAGACAGCAAAGAAGGCAAGATTGTTGCGTGTGGAAAGCTTATCAAAGGAAACATTGAGATATCTGACGTCTCATATGTTAAAGGCCTAGAGTACAATCTGCTGAGTATAAGCCAATTTTGTGACAAAGGTTTTTCAGTTATCTTCTCATCAGATAAGTGCTACGTGGAACAAATTGGAACAAAGAAGCTTATCTTATTTGGAAGACGACAAGGAAATATCTACATAGTTGACTGGAATTCTATGGATAAGAATTCTAATGTTTGTTTGGTGGCCTCTACACCATGTGAAGTTAGTTGGCTATGGCACAAAAGAATGAATCATTTGAATTTCAAGACCATCAATAGATTAATCAAGAATGATTTGGTAGAAGGAATTCCAAAGACAGTCATGAGCAAAGATAAGCTCTGTGACGCATGTCAGAAGGGTAAACAAGTTAAATCATCTTTCAAAGTTAAATCTTGGTGATACTACATATGGACTTGTTTGGACCTATTGATCCTATCAGCAATGGTGGAAAGAAATACTGCCTAGCTGTTGTGGATGATTATTCAAGATTTACTTGGGTGATATTCATGAAAAAGAAAAGTGAAACCAAGGAACATCTTACTAATCTGATGGAGTTGATCCAGAATGAAAAGATCTTAAAAATATTAAACATCAGATCAGATAGGGGCACTGAGTTTACAAACTCTACTGTTGAAGAATATTGTAATTCCAGAGGAATCAGTCATGAGTACTCTGCTGCCAGAACCCCTAAACAAAATGGAGTTGCTAAAAGGAGAAACAAAAATCTAAAAGAATCTACCAGAACAATGATAGCTGAAGCAAAACTGCCTCAAAGATTTTGTTGGTCCCAAGTGGTCAGATGAGGTCTAGAGGGGGGGGGGGGGGGGGGGTTGAATAGACCTCTGAACCTTTTCAAAATTTCTCTAAATTTTTCTTCTATAAGTAGAGTTCGCTCATCAGCAAGATAAGATGACTACACTGATTTTGCACTTAGCTTATGAGTTTTTCAAACAATGTGTTCAACTCAATTAAACTTTTAAATCACAAAGAAAGTTTTACCCCAAGTTAGAAATTCCTCAATTTAAAAGACTTTTCTTTTAAAGTATTTACTTAGCTTATCAAATATGCAATGCAAGAAAAGTAAAGTAAATAACACAAGGAATTTTTATAGTGTTTATACAGGAACAAATCCTCTTAATCCACTCTTCTAAATCACGAAGATTTAGGTTCCACTAGAAATACTAAGTAACTAGTACAACTCTATTTGCGCTTTTACAACAAATGATAAAGCACAAATTCACAATAGGAAATCACAAAGAAGACCTATTCTACGAAGTAATATCACTCACAAAGATGGATATCTACTTCTCATAACACTCTATTGAATATCACTCAGATATGCAAGAGTTTAATCTTGTTCTTCAACAATTAGCTTCGTCATGAGATGACTCCGCTTATGATCAGATGACTCAACTTATAGATTCTTACTCTAAAGATTTAATCTTGAAAGTGTGCAAGTCTCTCTTGAATATTCAGTTTACCATCTATTTATACTATTGGATTTGAAATTTTGTCCGTTGAAGGTTGGCAAAATTGCATTTTAGTCCTTGAGCAACGATCATAATTTGAACGACTACTTTTGCAGACTGTCGTACTGCTCACTGTTGTAAGGATCTGACCACTGTTGTACGGATCTGACAGTCGCATTAAATGCACTAAGCTTGTTACCGTTGGAGAGCTTACTGACCGATTTTACTTAGCTGATGGGATCCACTCCGCTGATGATCACTAGTCCGATGCACTAGTCTAATGCATCACTAGTCTGATGATCAGTCATCTCATGATCACTCATCTGATGATCACTAACATGATTTTCAATCCTTCAATAATCTGATTTTCACTCTTCTTATAAGATTGAATCTTCATTTCTTGAATGATCTTCTTTTAAACCAAGTATCCAATCTTCAAAGGTTTACCAAGCTTCCATTACTTAGTTGATGACACATTTTTGTTATCATCAAAACACTCTAACTAACTTAATTAACTCAACTGATATGATCACTTAGCTGTTCTTGAGTTAATAAATTCTTCCAACAGATTTTGAGCAGAAGCCACAAATACAGCCTGCTACACCTAGAACAGATGCATGATCAACAAGAGTCAAAACAAGACACCTTATGAACTGTGGAACAACAGGAAGCCTAATATTCATTATCTTAGAATATGTGGTTGTAAATGTTTTGTTTTGAATAATGGGAAAAATCACCTTACTGCCTTTGCAGAAAAGGCTGATGAAGATATTTTTGTAGGTTACTCTAGTGCTAGTAAAGCATACAGAGTATTTAACAAAAGGACTTTATTTGTAGAAGAATATATTCATGTAGTATTTAATGAACCTAATCAATCTTCTGAAAAGAATCAAAGCTCTAATCCTGATTTATCTACAGGTCTTCAGAAATTGACCATGGAAAGAAAAGAAGATTATGTATCAATCATACTACCTGATCTCAACCAAGTTGCTAACTCAAGTGCTGTTCAAAATCAGTCTACTGATTGTCTAACAGACGAGTTGCAAATAGCTGACTGACCAGAGACTGTTCAACAGACTACTACCGAAACTCCAACAATAGTGTTGCAAGATCAATAAAGAGGACAACATCTAGATTTGCAACCTGATCTCAGATGGCTCAGAGATCACCCACCTGATCTTGTGATTGGTGATCCACTGGATAGAGTATGAACAAGAAGGTTAACTGCAAATGAATCAACGATTGTAAGTTTTCTGTCACATATTGAGCCTAAACTAATTTATGAAGCTCTTAGTTATTCTCACTGGATTGAAGCAATGCAAGAAGTGTTAAATCAATTTGAAAGAAATGATGTTTGGTTCTTGGTACCTAGACCTACTCATCAAAGAGTAATTGGCACTAAGTGGGTTTTCAGAAATAAAATGAATGAAGATGGTATTGTTACCAGAAACAAAGCAAGAATAGTGGCCAAAGGTTACTGCCAAGAAGAAGGCATTGATTTTGATGAGACATTCGCACCTGTGGCAAGGCTTGAAGCAATCAGACTATTCCTTGCCTATGTTGCTCACAAGATCATCACTGTCTATCAGATAGATGTGAAGTCTGCCTTTCTCAATGGAGAATTGCAAGAAGAAGTTTATGTTGAACAACCTCCAGGTTTTGAAGTATATCAACAAGGAGACAAAGTGTATCGTCTGAAGAAAGCCCTGTATGGACTGAAACAAGCACCAAGAGCATGGTATGAGGTCAGTTGTATGGATTGAAACAAGCCTTGTTCACTATTGAATGGGATAACCATATATTGCTAGTTCAAATATATGTGGACGATATTATTTTTGGTTCAACTAACAAACAGATGTGTGAGAAGTTCTCTAAGCTAATGCAGAATAAGTTTGAAATGAGCATGATGAGAGATCTCAATTACTTTATTGGATTACAAGTGAAACAACTGCCTGATGGCATTTTTATTAATCAAGCAAAGTACACAAAAGATCTGTTCAAGAAATTTGGTATGGAAACTAGCTCATCTGTTGCTATTCCAATGTCTACTGGACTTCGCCTTGACAAGGATGGATATGGAAAATCAGGATTTGAACTTATTGGATATTCAGATTATGACCTTGCTGGCTGCAAAATTGATAGGAAGAGTACTACAGGTACATGTCAATTTTTAGGCTTTTGGATGATCTCATGGATGAGTAAAGAACAGACTTCAGCATCTATATCTACTGCTGAAGCTGAATACATTGCTGCTGGAGCATGTTGTGCTCAGATACTTTGGTTGAAACATCAACTAGAAGATTATAATCTCAAAATCAGTGGAATCCACATCTACTGTGACAATACAAGTGCAATCTCACTTACTCAGAATACAACAAGTCACTCTAGGACTAAGCATATTGAGATCAAACATCACTTCACAAGGGATCATGTTGAGAAAGGAAATGTTATTATTGAGTATGTTCATACTGACAATCAGATAGGTGACATTTTAACTAAACCATTAAGTGATGCAAGATTTTCTACTCTAAGAGTGGAATTAGGCTTGTTAAATTGGATTCATAAGCTGAGGAAAACCTATCAGAAGACATGGTTCATCAGCTGAGTAATCTGACAACAAGTGGTATTCTTCAAGAAGACTGACTCTCAACAGACTAGTTGACTGATAGATTCTTGAACTCAGGGGGAACGTGTAAGACGAGCGGTACTCCTGATTAAAAGATGATATCTTCAATGACAGTTATTTATAATTGCTTTATTAAAGGATTTGTTCTTAATTCTTGAAGACCTAAAAATTATTCATCTTGTTGGATTGACAAACAGCAAAGGAAGATCACTAGCTATTGGCTTTCACTAGTGATATATTGTATCAGACAAGTCATCTGTCAAATAAGTATAATACTACTCATCTGATTATTTATAAGAGTACCGTGTTAAAAATGCTTTATCTAAAAACACGCTTTTATAAATAGAAGACTGGGAATGTTTCGTTTTCCCGCCAAGTCTGACATAATTAATAATATTTGAAATCTGTAACTGACGCACACACGATCAGAACGATCTAACGGTTAGCAAAAATCACGGTAACCGATGATCTCACCTAACCTATAAATCCAGATATGATCAGCAGAGTTCACTTACGCACCACAAATATTCAAACTCGCAAGAAGTTACTAACCCTCTATTCTCTTGCAAGTTATTTTCTCTCTGCATATTTGTTTGTTCATTCAACTAGAGAAATGGCCGGAGCCGAAGGTAGATTCCTAAACTACGAGGTATACCACGCTACTAGTACAAAAGTGATGAAGAATTTAATGGAAAAACTTAAGGCTACTTCATTGGTTGATGTGCTGGAAGCACATGAAACAATGGTATTTCCTGGAGATGTTACTGAGTTCTATAAGAACATGAAGAAGGATTCTGACAGTTTGACTATGAGGTCAGCTGTTGGTATGATGAGGGCTAGTTTACACTCGAGATCGAAAGTACATGTTCGGCTCGATCTACCTTATCTCACCTTATCGACCTGAAGGTCGACCCTGAAGATTTGTTGGGCCGTGTGGGACTCCTAGGCCATGCAGGATTCCTAGGCCAAGAAGGATTCCTAGATATGTTAGGATTAAGTATTCAGTATAAGTAGTGAATACATGGTTGTAATACGTATCCAGAATTTTACCCATCAATAATAATAATACAATTGTTCTCCTCTCATATACTTTATTTACGTATTTTAGCATAATTCATACAAGTCTTGAATTGCACCATCATGAGTACTTTAACCAAACCCTAAATAATAAACTGCTTTTTAATAAAATTACTGATATTGAATCTAAGACGAATTCTCGCTAAATCAGTTGGCGCCCACCGTGGGGTAGGTTAATTGCTCGATCGAATATTGGTCAATCCAAGGAAAAGCACACGTAACGTAGGAAAAAGCACAACTTCTCAGCCTCCTCGTGCTGTAGAAAGTTTGGCCGAAAATTCCCAAAGGATTAGCGCTAATAATATGCCGCCCCCTACGGAACGTCAAGATTTAGATCGTTTGGAAGGGCATGTTACAGCGAATGCAGATGATAACCAAAACACAGAAGGACGACAAACCCCTAGCAGGAGCAGGGCCCCTAACTCACCTGCTCGATTCGTCCCTCCCCCCCTTTACCGGCCGATCAGGAGAAGTTGAAGCAGATGGCTCAACTTGTAAGCTCACTATGTGCTCAAATCTTACAAGCACCGGGACCAGAAACGGCTGGCCCAGAGGCGGCCCCAGTTCAGCCATCTAGGTTGGTGAACAATATTAGGGGACCTCCAAGGGACAACGATCGAGTATCGGCTGAAGCGGAGAGCCCAGAAGGGGATCAACGATCCCAAATTTCTCCACCAAACGTCGTCGAAAGGCACCCTGGTCGAAGAGGTAATCAGGCAAGAGCTAATGCTCGTCCTGAACCTCATTATCTAGAGAAAGAACAGTTATTCCGACTGACGATGATGTGGAGCCCCCAATCATCGATCGACGAGCAACTAGAAGATTCTCTGAAAGAGATATTGAGAGAATGGTGGAGGAACGATTGGAACAAAGGTTGTTGGCTATAAGACAACCCTGGCCCTACTCGAGAGAAGTCCAGGATAGTATAGCAGCCTGTTCCCCATTCTGCCTAGAAATTAAAGAAGCACAGGCCTCGGGGCCATTACCTACTCGACTTCCCAGATATGACGGAACTGGTGATCCAAGCGACTATATATTAAGTTTCACAAACATAATGAACTTATACGCTCATTCAGTTGAGTACACATCGAAATTAATGATCACAACATTTGAGGGATTAGCATTGGACAAGTTCGGAAAACAACCACCAAATTCGATCTTCAGTTTCAGAGAACTGTGTAACAAACTAGAACAGCAGTTCGCTAGCCAGAAAAGACAAAAGCTCCCTATGAGCTACTTGGGAACTATTATCCAACAGGAAGGAGAATCCCTAAGAAGTTGGTTGGCAAGGTTCAATGTCGAACTATTAAAGATTGACTCCCCGAACATTGACTATATCATATCAATTTTGTTCGACCTGACAAAAAATAGGCAATTTGGCAATGCATTAAGTCGGAAGCAGCCTCGAACCTTTGCTGAAATTATGACATTGGCTTCCAAATATATGACTCAAGAGGAAATGAATTCGATTAAAGATAAGAATAAGAATAAGGCATCCACTTCAGGATCAAGGAAGCCTGATAAACCCCCAATGACAAAAGCCATGGATTACGATCGATTTTCCCGAAAAGGGAATGTATTCCAAAGATTGGAATATGGTGGAAGTAACCCTGAGAAAAGACCTAATGTCTACCTCAGGCCTCGATCTCCAGAAAGGAATGTCAGAGATCGGATAATGATTATGCTCTTTTTCGTTCGGGATAAATAAGGAAAGTTGAGCAACACAATAAGTAAGTCGAGTGTATAAGCGATGTATATTAATATCAAGATTTGAGTACAAATTACAAGGAGGGTCTATTCGAGCGTTACAAGATGCCGTACTACTAGCTAAATAAATACAAAGGAAAGTAAGCTATGGCCTATTCCGAGCTCTTAGTCCGAGCAGGAGTGTATCTTGGGAATAGTGCCCCCTGATGTCATAAATGCGCCGCGTATATATAGGAACAGTGATGAACTAGCTAGACCCTCCGCAGGGGAATACATCTTGCCAGCTGTCCAGGGCTAAGGGTCGACCCCACAGTAATTCCGAAGAAAACGATAAGGTCGGAATATTGGCTCTCGAGCTAGTAATCTGGCTTGATCGGAAACAGCGTTCTGTAGGTTGAAGAATAGTCCTCCTGATTGGAAATTGTGGTCGATCACGAGCAGGGGTATTTCCTAAAATGGCGCATGCGAAATATCCCTCATCAATACTCCCCCACTTCTCGAGCGTAAGTGAAGTTGAAGCTCGGAGAAGTAAACACAACAACATAACACAAAATTTGATATGCCTCGTTAAAAACCTTACTCGGAAAAACCCAATGGGACAAAATCCGAGCTAGGGGAAAAAGAGCGCATATTTTCTCTGGATGGGCCTTGGATAGGCGCGATGCTTCAAACTGCTAGAGGGCGGAGTTCTTGATCGGATTAGTCGGCCTCGGTGATATTACAATATCCGCAGTTCGGAGAGATAAATAATAGAGATCGAGTGTAGAAAAGTCTTGAGTTGAATATGCCTCGTTAAAAACCTTACTCGGAAAAACCCAGTGAGACAAAAACCGAGCGAAGGGAAAAAGAGTGCACATCTTCGGAAGACAATGTCGTTAATCTTAAATTACCGAGCTGAAATACCAACTTTTAAAACTTAGAGGACCGTAAATGCCATTTATGGAAAGGTAATCTTCAATTTACTGAGTGGAAGCTTAACCGTCGCGGTTACTCGGGGTTTAATTTGCAATTTACCCTTTTAACCTTTATATATATGCATTGACTTGAAGAGACGGGTACATCTTCTCAACTTACCGCAGATCGGAGCATTAACATCGATAAAGAGTATCCTTTCTTGTTGACCATTTCAATAAACACTCTCTAACATGTCCACCTCCGAGAACCCAGAGATTCCATCCAATATTCCTCCGAGAATAGATTCCGACCTTGGGTCGATGGACGAAATGATTAACACTTACGAAGCTACCGAAAATTCTCCTGACGAGGCGAGTAAGATCGTCGATCAAATTGAACGAGCCTTAGGGTCAGATGTTGGCGAGGGAACGTCCGGTCAACAGAACCCCGAGCGCGATGGGGAAGGAGAACAAAATGTCGAGCGCGACACCGAGGATGGAGGAGAAGGTGAAGACAACGCTGACTCCGATAGTGAAGACAGCTCGACAGGGGTGCTGGGAGAGCACGGAATTATGAGATACTCAGTTGGAAGGGGTTGTACCGTGAGAATCTTCGACCTTGCGGCCGTCCCGAAGAAGTCCAAAGCTAAAGGTCGAGTTCAGAAAACTGAGAAATGGGTCGACGTGATCTCTAGTGCATATGATCGGATAGAAAGCAAAGCAACTCTTGAAGCTGAGGTAGGGAAATTTCTTCCCGAGGGCTATTCACTGATTATTTCGACCCCCACTCAACGGGTCAATCAGCCACCAGAAGGATGTCAAGCCTTCTATGCTGAACAATTCGCTTACGGGCTGCGTATCCCCTTTGCCCCGAGCAGGAGAAGAAAAATGCCGAGCTGCGGGAGCAAGAGGCTTATAAGAAAGGTTACGATGCTGGGTATGAGGCCCGCAGTGTCGAATTCCGCAAGCTCTTGTCCGAGAACAAAATTATCTAGAGATTTCATCTCGGTTGTAATTTTTCCCTTTTCTGCTCGATGAAATGTTGTACTTTTACCTTTTCCCCTTTTGTAACGTTGTTCGCATCGGAATAAAAACTTCTTCTCTTTTTAAGTAAAGTTGTTCTGTGGTCGGACATTTATATTTGCTTCAAACTTTCTTATCTTCGAGCTAATTTCCTTATTGTAGAAATAAATTATACTCTAGCTGTGAGTGATCGAAATTCCGAACATATAATGAAAACGAGAAATTTCCGCACCGCACATCTGACCAAGTCATAATATTCCCCTTTTTTCAGCTAAGTTCCAAGAAAAATCTGACCAATCAGTACCTAAACTTCGGGAATCGGAACGGTCACCCGTGATAAATGCCTTAATCTGGGCCGTTGGCTCCATTGAATAATGACCGTTGATCTGAATTTTCTCTTAGTATATAAGGGGCTTTTACTCAGTTGAAATTTTTTTACTTTACGCTGTGAAAATGTTTCATCCGAGGACTAAGCTCGGATCCTTCCTGCTTTCTGTTCAAGCCTTCGAGATTTGGCTTCGAACGTACTTCTGATCTTAGAAACAAAATAGACATTTCTTTGGTATGGGCGGAATCGGAAAAGAGGGGTCCCTCGATGATCGATGGGTCTCCGATCCCTGAAGATGGGATCTCCCCTTGGAATACCAATAAGTGACTGACCCTTGCTCGGGTATTTTGGGCAGGGTTAGCATTGCGGATTTCGAGGGGTATCCCCGAGGGCGGAAAGCTGGTCAGATAATTAAAAGGAAGTTTGACCTCGAGTACCAATTTTTTCCTTTCTTTCTTGAAGAATGGTAACTTTGGGTCGAGCTTTCCGATCATAAAATGACGACCGGCTGCTCTAGGTTGAAATTTCGGATATTAAAATGAGAAATTTCGACCTAGACGCCAACTCGGGGAAGTGATCGGGCTCGTTTCATAGCAAGAATGCTGGGGACTGTATGGAGATCAGAAAAAGTGGTCTGCGATCCATATTGACTAATTTCAAAACCAGATATCATCAGACGATAAACATATACAGCTCGATCACTTTACAGGTCTATCGGGCAACCGATTTGTCACACAAACTGTGGTGCACTTATCGGATGCTCGCCAATGCTCCTGGTTGACAAAACTGAAGGATGCTCGAAGACCATAGAATAGGGCACAGTAGTTGTATGTAAACATACTCAATGACTTTGTAATCTGTTCGATGAATATCAATAAAGTCGTTGTTTTCGTATTCCACTGATCTCTTGTATCTTGCTCGGAACTTATAAATAATAAGACCTTTATGTTTCAAATAGAATACTTGCAATCTATCTTTCTTTTCCATCGTCTTTATTATTAATTATGCTCGCAACATCCAACTCGATAACGAATTAATAATCCGATGAAACTTTAAAAATTTGAACGCGAAGTTTAGCCCTTATCGATCAACAAAATCATCTCGGATAGATTATCCGACAAGCACCCAAATGAATAATACCTGAAACTTGAGAAGTTTACTTCGAGCATAATTGAACTTAGGAAATAATAATTCCAACTTAAGGAATTTCCAAAGGATATGAAGTCTTCATAAATCTTCAAATTTCGAGCAGGGATACTTCATTATGTTATTTCGAGCATCATTCGATTTCATTCAACCATAAATCATTTTACAACTTTATTATTTGAGCGCTTTTTTCCGAGCTTGACAGTCTTGTTTTAGCAAGTCTTTATCGAGCTGAGGGGCATAGCAACAGCTTTCACCCTCAGTCGAGACATTCTGCTTCCTTTTTGAGCAAGTCTTTATCGAGCTGAGGGGCATAGCAACAGCTTTCACCCTAAGTCGAGACATTTTGCTTTTTTGAGCAAGTCTTTATCGAGCTGAGGGGCATAGCAACAACTTTCACCCTCAGTCGAGACATTTTGCTTTTTTGAGCAAGTCTTTATCGAGCTGAGGGGCATAGCAACAACTTTCACCCTCAGTCGACTGGGATTACAGCCTCCGAACCGTACACCAATGAGAAAGGAGTCTCTCCAGTAGCTGACTTCACTGAGGTTCTGTTCGCCCAAATTACTCCAGGAAGCTCGTCTAACCATTTGCCTTTTACCTCGGCCAAACGTTTTTCAAGTGATCGGACAATTTCCCTGTTGGTGACCTCGGTCTGCCCGTTTGCTTGGGGATGCCCGATCGAGGTGAAATTCTCCTGAATTCCAAATTTTTCGCACCATTCCAAAATTTGCTTTCCCGCAAATTGGGTCCCGTTGTCAGAGATCAGGACCCTCGGTATGCCGAACCTGCAAACAATATACTTCCAGAGAAAATTGATAACCTGAAACTGAGTAATCTTGGTTAGTGCAATGCATTCGACCCATTTACTGAAGTATTCAACAGCAACTAAGACATAGATTTTTCTCGATCTAGCTGTTGGGAAAGGTCCCACGATATCGATTCCCCACTTATCGAATGGCCAGCAGATCGGAATCGAGTGCAACTGTTCGGCCGGTTGATGAATCAAATTTGAATAAATTTGGCAATGATGGCACTTCTTGACGTAATCGATGGCATCCGAAATCAAAGTAGGCCAATAATATCCAGTCCTTGAGCATTTCAAAGCTAATGCTCTTGCACCGCAATGACTTCCAGCTTCACCTTCGTGAACTTCTTTTAGAATAAGATCGAACTGACTCTCCGGAATGCACTTCAACAAAATTCCCGAGCTTGACCTCTTATAAAGCTGGTCCTCGATCAAAACATACATCGGAGCTCGATATTTAACTCGTCGTGCTTCGTTCGCTTCCTCTGGTAAGGTACCACTTCTTAGATAAGTTTTCAAAGGTTCCATCCAGGAAGGGCCTTGAGTATCTATCTCCATGATTTCCGAGCTCGGAGTTACGTTCAAATCTATAGCTGGGGTGTTGGACATCAACCATGTTATTACTCTTTCCTTGCGTCCATCCATTGAGCCCGTAAATTTCGAGAGCAAATCCGCCCAAGAGTTTTCTTCTCGAGGAATAGCTTGGATATCAAACTTATCCAACTTCGCCACTAGATCTTTTACCCTTTTCAGATACTTCTTCATGTTAAATCTTTTGCTTCATAGACCCCTTTCACTTGCCTATGTATCAACTCGGAGTCCGTCAACACGGTAAGAGACTTTATATTTGCTTTAATTGCCATTTCTAATCCAGCGATTAGGGCCTCGTACTCCGCTTCATTGTTCGTGACCACAAAATCTAGAGTAATTGCATAACTGAGGTCCTCCCCCTCGGGACCCTGAAAGTGAATTCCGGCCCCACCTCCTTCTCTGGTTGACGATCCATCGACATGCATCACCCATACTTTCTCCTGAACATCTACCAACAGGTTAACCTCGGGAACTAGTTGCTTTCCCGAACTGGTTCCTGCTGACTCCGCAATAAAATCGGCCAGGACCTGGGCCTTGATCGCTGTTCGGGGTTGATACTCGATTTCGAACTGTCCAAGTTCCACAGCCCATTTAATCAATCTTCCGGACGTCTCTGGTTTTGACAGAACTTGCCTTAAAGGCTGGTTTGTCAAAACAATAATCTTATAAGTCTGAAAATAAGGCCTCAGTTTCCGTGTGGCAATAACCAGAGCAAGTGCGAATTTCTCGATCTCCATATAATTTTTTTCCGTCCCTTGAAGCAGCTTACTCAGATAATATACCGGCTTGTGATCGAAATCCTGAATTCTCACCAAAACGGAGCTTATGGCATCCGTTGATACAACTATGTATAAATACAAAGGCTCCCCCTCGACCGGTTTTGCTAACATTGGTGGGGAGACTAAGTTCTTCTTAAGCTCCTCAAAAGCTTTATCGCACTCCTCATTCCACTCGAAGCTTTTGGATTTCCTCAACAATTTGAAGAAAGGCAAACTTTTATCTGCAGAGCGGGAATAAATCTGTTCAACGAAATTATTTTTCCGATCAAACTTTGCACTTCGGATAACTTCGTTGGCGGTTTAAGTTCAGCAATAGCTCTGATTTTCTCTGGATTCGCCTCGTTACCACGCTCGTGGACCAAATAACCGAGAAATTTTCCCGATCTCACCCCGAAAGTGCATTTTCCTGGATTTAGTTTCATTCTGTATTTCCTCAGAATTGCAAAGCATTTGTCAAGGTGCTTTATATGATCTTCCTCGGTCATGCTCTTTACGAGCATATCGTCGACATAAACTTCCATGATTTCTCCAATTAAGTCCTTGAACATCATGTTCACGAGGCTTTGATAAGTTGCTCCAGCATTCCGCAGTCCAAAGGGCATCACTATGAAGCAATAAACTCCGCGTTCGGTAATGAAGGCGGTTTTGTCCTGGTCCCTTTCATTCATAAAAATCTAATAGAACCCTTGGAAGGCATCCATCATGCTAAAGAAGATGAAACCGGCGGTCGAATCGACCAGCATATCGATCCTCGGTAAGGGATAGGGATCTCTCGGACATAACTTGTTCAAGTCTGTAAAGTCATTACACATTCTCCACTTGTTGTCCACCTTTTCTCCCTTTGATACCAACACAACATTGTAGAGCCATTCAGTAAATGTTATTTCCTTGATCTGACCGGTAGCCAACAACCTATCGACCTCAGCGTTGATGATTTTATCTTTTTCCCTTTTATGGTTCCTCTTCTTTTGCCTAACCGGCTTTTCTTTAGGGTCGATATTCAGCGAATGAGTAATCACCCTAGGGTCGATCCCCACAATGTCATCGGAGCTCCAAGCAAAAACATCGGCATTGTCTCTCAAAAACTCGATCAACATGGTTTCCATTCCTTGACTTAGCTCGGTCCCGATCCTGGTGAACTTCTCGGGTGAACCAGGGATTAAAGTTACCTGCTTATGATTCGGGGGTTGAACACTCATATCGATCTCTTTTCCTTTTTTACTTTGCAATTTTTCACAATCAGGTAGAGGTAGGTCGGATACCGAGAAGACCTTTTCATCCTCTAACTTCCTTTTCGAGAGCAAGATAGGCTAAAACTGCTTCTTCATGTTTAGGGACGTGTTGTAACACTCCCATGCCATGCACTGATCATTTCTCATTTCTTCGACCCCCGCCAAAGTGGGAAACTTGACCTTCTGATGGTACGTCGATATGACCGCTTTGAAATTATTTAAAGCCGGTCTTCCCAAAATGGCTTTATAAGCGAAAGGGGTACTTACAACCAAGAACTTGATCATCTTCGTCACATCTCTAGGTTTCTTGCCCATTGTGGTACTCAGGAGGATGGTTCTGAGAGGAACGATTTCCGATCCACCGAATCCGATGAACGGAGTAGATACCCGATCCAAACGTGGGTGTTGTAGATTCATTCTATCAAGGGCTTCCGAGGAGATTATGTTTGCTGAGCTACCATTATCGATCAGCACCCTTTTAACCTCAAAGTTAGCAATTTTCAAGGTTAATACCATCGAGAAATCGGGGTCATCTTCATTACTATCCCAAGTTACTTCACTTGGTCTGTCAGCCTCGGTGAAACTAATGACCTGATTTATCGAAGGTGCTGGTTCTAAGGACATAACCTGACTCTTGGTCGATACACCTGTCTTTATCGACCTAGCTGTCCTTTTTACTATCTCCCCCAACAGGTCCGCCAGCTATTACGTTTATCACCCCGTGCGTCTGCTCCTCGGTTTGATGTTGAATATCACAGTGTTGTTCGGAAAACTTCCGTGGACTTCTAGATCGGAAACGGTTGTTAGGATTCCCCTTCCTAACGTATTCCTTCAATTTTCCTTGGGCGATCAAATTCTCCATTTCCTGTTTCAACTGAAAAAAATCCTCGGTGCTGTGCCCTCGAGCCCTATGGTACCTGCAATACTTATCGTGGTTCATGACGCCGAGCTTCTGGGACCAAATTCCTTTCCTCGAGCACAATTAGAATTTTGTCCCTCGAGGCATTCAGCCTGGTGAAACTGCTTTTCTCAGGTTCCCTCCTTAGAATCCGCTCTGGATCGACCGTAGATATTAGATCTGTGGGTCGGAGCCTGGGGTTTATAGACCTTAAGTCTTTGCCAAACCGAGCCTCTTTGCTGCGCGTTTGACCCTCCGTAGTCGCTTGGTTTAGGGATAGGGGCCCTATTAGGTTTCTTTCCGAGCGGGGGCCTAGGATTCTGAGCGTTCTTCAATTTATTCATTTCCTCTTGAATCATGTACTTTTCGGCTATTTCCATCTTCCGCTCGAAAGATTTTGGTTGCTTTCGACAAAGAGCGTTCCCGAATTGGCTATTACGGGTTAACTCGAACATCAATGATGACAAAAATTCGATCTGTGGAGTATCGACCTTTAGAAGCTCAATACTGAACCTTGCCAGCCATTGCCTTAAGGTTTCTCCCTCCAGTTGCTTCACAGTTCCCAAATGGTTGGCAGGCAACCTCTGTTTTCTTTGGCTGGCAAACTGGTGTTTTAACTTGTCGCACAAATCATCAAAAGAGAAGATGGAGTTCGGAGGCAACTTTCCGAACCAATCCAAAGCGATCCCTTCGAACGTGGTGACCATGATTTTGCAACAAAAGTCTTCTGAATGCCCATATAGATTCAACACATTTATAAAACTATTAATATGTTCTCCTGGATCGGAGGTTCCATTATACCTTGGCAACCTCGTCGGAACAGTCTCCGTACCTCGAGCTTCTCTAATTTCTTGTCAAAAGGGTGAACATCGCATGATATTCGTACTCAATTCCTTGTCTCGCCCATCCTCAAGGAACACGGCCCCATCCTCTTTGGCCTCCGTCCTTCGAGCCCTGAATTCTGCAGGTCGGGTTTCCTTTACCAACATTTCCTTCTTTAACTCATTCACAACCCTTTCCTTTACTATCTTTTCCAAGTCAGCCTCGGTCACCTTTCTGTAGACTGGTTTCTTTACCCTATCCACAGCTTCGGGTTGACTCTCCCCGACCACTGAATCCTCCAAGTCTCGCACGGTTTTAGACGGTTGCCCTGAGCGGAAAACGGTTCTAGCTCGAGGTGCCCTGGGTTGAACATTAGAAGGTTCACCCAAAGCAGATCGACGAACACTTCCTTCCCTTAGCCTGTTAGAAACGGGACCCCGAGTAGTAGGTTGATCGACCGGAGGCTGCTGATCAGGCACAGTTTCACGATCTGCTCTTTCTGTGTTCAAAAACTCTCTACACATGGTTCCAATAATAGATCGCAAATCGGCCACTGTAGTATGAATGGGCAAATCATTCGGCAGATCGAGCGGCGGCACCTCAGACTGATGGGCCGCTCGGGATTGATTACTTGGTTCATTGTTTACCGAGCGTTGAGCTCCGACGGCCTGTGAAGGCTCGCCGCGATTGTATGTGTATCTCCTAGTAGTAGGCATTTTTTGATCTAACACCCGAATAGGCCCCACGGTGGGCGCCAATTGATTATGCTATTTTTCGTTTGGGATAAATAAGGAAAGTTGAGCAACACAATAAGTAAGTCGAGTGTATAAGCGATGTATTTTAATATCAAGATTTGAGTACAAATTACAAGGAGGGTCTATTCGAGCGTTACAGGATGCCGTACTACTAGCTAAATAAATACAAAGGAAAGTAAGCTATGGCCTATTCCGAGCTCTTAGTCCGAGCAGGAGTGTATCTTCGGAATAGTGCCCCCTGATGTCATAAATGCGCCGCGTATATATAGGAACAGTGATGAACTAGCTAGACCCTCCGCAGGGGAATACATCTGGCCAGCTGTCCAGAGCTGAGGGTCGACCCCACAGTAATTCCGAAGAAAACGATAAGGTCGGAATATTGGCTCTCGAGCTAGTAATCTTGCTTGATCGGAAACAGCGTTCTGTAGGTTGAAGAATAGTCCTCCTGATCGGAAATTGTGGTCGATCACGAGCAGGGGTATTTCCTAAAATGGCGCATGCGAAATATCCCTCATCAGATAAGTTATGTGGAATATACCAAACTAAATGCTCCCAGAGAGGATATTTTGGTGATACTAGAAAGAAATAACTTGATTCCCCCAGCAAAAAGAATAACGCAAGCTAAGCCTGGGGCAAAAAACTACGACCTCTATTGTAGATATCATCGAGCTCACGGTCATAGGACCGAGGATTGTTATCACTTGAAGCAGGAGATCGAAAAGTTGATTCAAGAAGGTAAGTTGAATGAGTTTGTGGAAAGAACAGATCGAAGGAGACAAAGGACACGCAGTCCTTGAAGGAGTGTTGGTCCCAAGTGGTCAGATGAGGTCTAGAGGGGGGGGGGGGGGGGGGTGAATAGACCTCTTCAAAATTTACCTTTTAAAAATTCTCTAACTTTTCTGTCAGCAGACTAAGCTGATCAAGAATTGTAAGCAGACTGTGCTGATCTTGCACAAAGCTTTGAACAGCAGAGTTGACCACTCTTCTAATTTCACTCAGCTGATTTTATCAAAATCAGAGTTTTAAAAATAACTAACTTGCAGCGGATTTATCAAGTGTTTTTCACAAGTAGTTTTCCTTAACTTTGAAATAGTTTTATCCCCAGTTTTTAACGAACTCCTTTAAAAACTTTTCCAACAGTTAACCTTTAAGTGTTTTAAATATGTTGTTTTAAATATGCAGAAATTTATGCAAGTAAAAACACAAAGGATTTTTATAGTGGTTATATGGATATAAATCCTTTAGTCCACTCTTCCAAGTCACTTAGATCTTGGGTTATACTATATCACGCAGATTACAGTATACACTGCTTACGCCAAACAACAAATGATATGGCCGTAAGTTCACAATAAGATTGATATCTACTCCTCACTACACAATCCTAACAAAATCACTCAGATTTTACAAGTATTTTCTGTTTTCTCTCTATTCTGCTTCGTCAACAAATGACTCAGCTGTTGAGTGTTCTGTTCTTGAGTTTGAGACTTAGAAGAATTTCTGCTTCAGATTTTTACTCTCAAATGTGCTGTCTCAGTGTTGTGTCTTCTTCCTCAACTCACGAACTGAACTATTTATACTTGGAGATTTGAAAATTTGCCCGTTGAGAGATCGACAGGTGTCCAAATCCTCGAGTACTGGTCCTTCTGCAGAAACGGCTACCTGCGACTGAACACTGTACACTCTGCTGTACTTGCTGTCAGTCCGCATTAAATGCACCAAGCTGATACGAGGTTTCTCTTCAATCATTTGTCATAAATACCCTTCCTCTTCAGCATTTATTACTCCAAGTGCATTTATTACCGTTGCACTAACTTCTGATCCACTTCCACTCTGCTGATCAAAGTCACTCGTCTGATGTGTAGTCGGCTGATCCCAAACTTGAACTAATCTGATTTGAGTCGGCTGATAGTCCACCGGTCTGATTCCTTCTTCAGCAACAGATCAGTAGTCTTCTGGACCATATTTGACTAGTCTGAAATACTTCTTCCTTGGTCAAATATCTTCTAAGGTTTGTACTAAGCTTTCACTTAGCTGATGACTTTGGAAATCATCAAAACCTCCCTTCACTTCAAAGTCTTCATCTTCATCCAACAATTTCCCCCTTTTTGATGATGACAAAACTTCAGCTAAGTACCTGTACCTAAAACTAAAGTTGAGTCCTCAAAAATTTCTGAGATAGAAATGATATGTTGGAAGCTTGAACTTTTATAGATTTGATTTTTGAAACTACAGTACAAGTTACAAGCAAAAACTGACTTAAGTGAGAAATTACATATGAAGTAAGCTGGTTACATAAATTCATCAGATGACTTAGTCTAGTAACTAGTCTAGTCCTCAGCTTCTTCATCTTCTTCTTCATCCTCTTCTTCAACTTCTTCTTCAACTTCATCACTACTATCATCATCTTCACCAGATGTGAAAGCATCAGCAAGACTCTTTAATTTTTTCTTTCTTTCTTCAGCCTCAAATCTTGCTTTGATGTCTTCAATCCTTTTCACCTTTAAGTCTGGATTAAGCTGTTCTTCAGCAGAGTATTTAGAGGCAGCTAACTCCTTGTCAGTTTTAGCTACATCCTTGGGCTCTACTTTATCATCAGCTCCACCTTCAGCTTCCTTTTCAAGTACTTCTTCATTTGGCTTTCCAGCAGCAGCCCGTTGGTCTCGTACTTGAATAGTTGCAGCAGTATCAACAGTTAACTTAGCTGACTCCTCTTCCCCCTTTTTGTCAGCATCAGCAGGGTTGAGTTGATCAGGAGTTATGTTGACAGCAGCACAAAGCTTCTTGATGTTTCTGTCCAGAACTTGTTGTTCAGCACAATGATGATTGAGAGTGGTTTCCATGCGAAGTTGATTTGTCTTTGATTCACCAGCTTGGTCATTTAGGCAATCAACATTCAATTGAAGTGTTGACAGTTCATTGTGTGCTTTGTTGGTGACATTGGTAATCTCTTGCATTAATGCAACATTCTTCTCCATCTCTGCTTCACCAACTTGTTTCATGACCCTAATAACTCCAGCAATATCAGCTTCATTCCTCTGAAGAGCAGTGTGGAGGTGACTTACATCAGCCTTCACTTCTTCAATACTTCTATTCATGTTCAATATGCTCTGAGTTAGCATCAAGGAGTTATCTGGTGGTAGAGGAAAATCTTCAATGGCATTCTTAACCATTCTTGCAGTCTCTTCCTGCATTTGCTTAATGAACAGCTGGTTTCTCATCTCCATCTCCTTCATAGAATTTTCAATCAGCAGCTGCAATGACTCCATCAGTGAAGAGTGCAAGTCAGCAGTAGGAGCAATGGGTGATGATTCAGCAGGTTCATCTTCCTGTTGAACAGGGGCATCATGAAAAACAGGACTTTCTTCAGCCTTCCATTCCAGAGCTAAAGGAGCTAAGTCCTTGATCACAGCAGGCAGCTTCGTTGATGTATCCAAATTGATTTCCTCAGCTTGCTGGTCTTTTCTTTGTTCTTCACTAGCTGGCTCATCAGCAATGTGAATGACTTCAGCACCATCAGTAGACACTATAGTCTTCTGACGAATCAAGTCAGCTGGTACGAAGGGTGAAGTAGTCTGTTTGATCTTCAGCTTCTCTTGATAAGTGCTGATATCAGAGCCATAGCAGATTTGCTGTAAGCTTGGCAAAGTAGGCGATGTACTTGATGTTCCTGGTTCAAATCTTGATCTTTCAGCCCATCTTTCCAAGGTTGTGTAAACAGCAATCTTGACTGCTCTATCAATCCTGTCATCAGTAGGACTTGGCTTCTTTGGAATAGATTCCTTGATGGCAGTCGCTTCCTGACTTACAATGACTTTTGCAAAGTCATGTAGTCTGTCCCTTACAAAATCCGAGTCCAATGCCTTGGCAACTGAAGTTGTTTGCAACCAGTTCAAAACCCATCTTCCTTCTGTAGCAAACTCCTTCCAGGCTTGAATCTCCTCCTCAGATTTATTCAATCTATACTCTCTCCATCGATTGTATCTGATCTTCTCAGGGAGAAAAGTAGTCCTTGATTGAAACAGCTGGTTAAGCCTTTCCAGCTCAGCTTCAAACTTTTTGAAGGCAGCAGAGTCACTTTGAACAATCTCAATTGCTCTTCTGACCTCCTTCTTTTTCTTCTTAATTGGCTCAGCCCTTGGCAGAACAAAAGCTCCTTCCTTAGGCTTCTCTCCAATTTTGATGCCTTCTGACCTCCTAGGTCCATAAGCATCTTTCTTGCTCTCCTCTAAGGCCTTTGCCAAGTCTTCTTCTTCCTTGGCAGCCAGCTCTGCTTCGGTCATTTTCCTGACGTCAGCATCCTTTTTACTTGTTTCCAGAGCTCTCTTCAGCTCAGCTTCATCACGTTTTCTTTGTTCAGCTTCCTCACGTTTCTTCTTGTGATAAGCTGACACCTTTGCCTTGCCAGTTCTTTTTCTTCTGGCATTTCTTGATTCAACAACTGGTGCCACAGCTGTTGATTCTGGTGGTGCAATTGCTACTGGTGCAGCAGCAACAGGTTCAAGGATCTGCACTTCAGGATCCTTTTGAGGTTCAGCAACCTCAGCTGTTGGTGTAGAAGTCTTTTTCACTTGTTCATCAGCTGACTTTACTTCAGCAGACTTCTTCACAGTTTCAACAGGCCTCTCAGCAGATGGAGGGCTTTTTCTAACCACCTCAGAAAGTTCCTTTTCTTCATCAATAAAGGTCATCCTCTTTCTGATGGTTTTCTTTGTATGGAGAACAGGAGCAGTAGATGTGACAGTATCTTTCAGGGCACTCCTTGTCCTTTTGGCCACATTTTCAGCTGGTAGTTCAGCTGAAACTGTTCTTTCAGGAGATGAGTTAGCTGACATCTCATCAATTTCTTTGACCGTTTCATCAACAATCAGGTCAACAGCATCCCTTCTCCTAGACACGTCTGTTCTGGCTTTAACAGCTGGCTCAGCTGTTTGAACAAATGTCTTACTCTTTTTGCCTTTGACAGCAGGCTTTTCAGGCTCAGAAGCCTTCCTTTTTGTTTGCTTTTTCTCAGGCACAGCAGCAGGCTCCTTTGATCTTCCAGTTTTCACTGGGTCATAAGTTCTCAGTTCCTTCGCCTTATGAACATCCTTGCCATTGGTCACAGCACATCCCAAATTGACCAACAGATGACTAAGGAATATCCTGTGCAGAGTCAGACCACGCACTTTGTGATCAACAAGCACATACCAAATGAAGTTTGTCCAATTCACCTTCAAACCATAGAAAATGGCTATCATCGTGTGAAATCTCTTCATTGGTACACTGTCCAATGAGAATGTACAATTCTCAAGGACCTTGGCAACCAAATCTGCCATCCGCTGAAACTCATCCTTCAGCTGATTTTTCTTGATGCCTCCAAACATCACTTGATTCTTCTTTGAAGCCAAATTCCAGAAATCTGACTCGAGGGGTTCAGCTAAGTTGGCAATATCAGTAGACCCTTCAAGAGAGAGTCCGTACATCTCATTCAGCAACTTGGGGGTAACACAGATGGCTTTATCCCCAATTTTGGCAGTGATTTCCAACTTTTCAAAATTGACCTTGTCTTTTGAACCATAAAACTCAAAAACCTCGTCCTTGAAAATCATATTTTCATGGGCCTCCATGAAGTTAACCAATGTGGCTGCCTTGAATTTCTCCAGAATTTCTTTCATCAATGGTGTGCCAGTCGTATGGTAGGTCAGGTAGTTCAAGAACATACCTTCAGCAGCAGCTTCTTTGGCAGACATTCTGAAAAGAGATTAAGGAAACGGAGAGAATTTTGCAAAAGATAATTTGCAGAATTGCTCTGAATGCTTTTGAAATTTTTAGGGTGCGTAAAAACGTAGTAAGCTGATCAGATCTGGATTTATAGATGTTAGTTCTTGTCGGTTTCCGTGAAAGGCGTCAACCGTTAGATCAGTTACTTGAAAAGCAGATCGTGTGATCGTGATACGCGGATTTCAAAATAGCATTTAATATGTCAGACAGGCGGGAATTTGAAACGCCACTTGTCTGTTACTTATAAAAGCGTGTTTCTGATAAAACGTTTTTGTACAACACTTAAATATAAGATGACATAAATAACAACAGATGAGTAAAATAATACTTATCTGATAGATGACTTGTCTGATACAATATATCACTAGTGAAAGCCAATATCTAGTGATCTTCCTTTGCTGTTTGTCCATCCAGCAAGATAAATAATCTTCAAGTCTTCAAGAATTAAGAACAAATCTTCTGATTAAACAACTTCAACTAACTGTCATTGAAGATTTCATCTTTAAAACAAGGGTACCGCTAGTCTTACACGTTCCCCCTGAATTCAAGAATTCATCAGTCAACTAGTCTGTTGAGAGTCAGTCTTCTTGAAGTACAGTACTTGTTGATATCAGATTAGTCAGCTGTTGAACCCAGTCTTCTGATAGGTTCCCCCTCAGCTTATGAATCCAATTTTAACAAGCCCAATTCCGCTCTAAGAGTGGAAAATCTTGCTTCATTCAATGGTTTGGTGAAAATGTCAGCAATCTGGTTGTCTGTATGAACATACTCAATAATAACATTTCCCTTTTCAACATGGTCTCTGATGAAGTGATGTTTGATCTCAATATGCTTAGTCCTGGAATGACTTGTAGTATTCTGAGTAAGTGAGATTGCACTTGTATTGTCACAGTAGATAGGGATTCCACTGATCTTAAGATTATAGTCTTCTAGTTGATGCTTCAACCAAAGTATTTGTGCACAGCATGCTCCAGCAGCAATGTATTCAGCTTCAGCAGTAGATATGGATACTGAAGTCTGTTTCTTACTCATCCATGAGATCAGACGACTGCCTAAAAATTGACAAGCACCTGTAGTACTCTTCCTATCAATTTTGCAGCCAGCAAGGTCAGAATCTGAATATCCAATGAGTTCAAATCCTGATTCCCTTGGGTACCACAATCCCAATTCTTGTGTGCCTTTGAGATATTTTAATATCCTTTTAGCAGCTAAGAGGTGAGATTCCTTAGGATCTGATTGAAATCTCGCACAAACCCCAACATAATACATAATATCTGGTCTGCTAGCTGTTAAGTATAACAGTGACCCAATTATGCCTCTGTATTTGGTGATGTCAACTGATTTGCCACCTTCATCCTTGTCCAGACGAAGTCCAGTAGACATAGGAACATTAACAGATGAGCTAGTTTCCATACCAAATTTCTTGAACAGATCTTTTGTGTACTTTGCTTGATTGATAAAAATACCATCAGGTAGCTGTTTGACTTGTAAACCAAGAAAGTAATTTAATTCTCCCATCATGCTCATTTCAAACTTGTTCATGCTCTTGGAGCCTGTTTCAGTCCATAGAGGGCTTTCTTCAGACGATATACCTTGTCTCCTTGTTGATAAACTTCAAAACCAGGAGGTTGTTCAACATAAACTTCCTCTTGCAATTCTCCATTGAGAAAAGCAGATTTCACATCCATCTGATAGACAGTGAAGTTCTTGTGAGCAGCATAGGCTAAGAACAATCTGATTGCTTCAAGCCTTGCAACTGGTGCGAATGTCTCATCAAAATCAATGCCTTCTTCTTGGCAGTAACCTTTGGCAACTAGTCTTGCTTTGTTTCTGGTAACCATACCATCTTCATTCATCTTATTTCTGAATACCCACTTAGTGCCAATTACTCTTTGATGAGTAGGTCTGGGAACTAAGTACCAGACTTCATTCCTTTCAAATTGATTCAACTCTTCTTGCTTTGCTTCAATCCAGTGAGAATCACCAAGAGCTTCATCAATCAACTTAGGCTCAATTTGTGAAAGAAAACTTACAAACATTGTTTCATTTGCAGTTGACCTTCTAGTTCTCACTCTATCCAAAGGATCACCAATCACTAACTCAGGTGGGTGATCTCTGAGCCATCTGAGATCAGGTTGCAGATCTGGATGTTGTCCTCTTGATTGATCTTACAACACTACTGTTGGAGTTTCAGTAGTAGTCTGTTGAACAGTTGTAATCTGTTGAACAGTCCCTGGTCTGTTAGCTGTTTGCAACTCCTCTGTTAGACAATCAGCAGACTGATTTTGAACAGCACTTGAGTTAACAGCTTGAGTTAAATCAGGTAGTATGATGGGTACATATTCTTCCTTTCTTTCCACATTCAATTTCTGAAAGTCAGCAGATACCTCTGGGTTTGCACTTTGATTCTTTTCAGATGATTGACTTGGTTCATCAAATACTACATGAATAGATTCTTCTACAAGTAAAGTTCTTTTGTTAAACACTCTATAAGCTTTACTAACAGTAGAGTAACCTACAAAAACAGCTTCATCAGCCTTTTCTGCAAATGCAGTAAGGTGATTTTTCCCATTGTTCAAAACATAATATTTACAACCAAAAATCCTAAGATAATGTAAATTAGGCTTTCTGTTGTTCCATAGCTCATAAGGTGTCTTGTTTTGACTTTTGTTGATCATACACCTGTTCTGTGTATAACATGCTGTATTTGTAGCTTCTGCCCAGAATCTTTGGGGCAGCTTTGCTTCAGCTATCATTGTCCTGGTAGCTTCTTTTAGAGTTCTGTTTCTCCTTTCAGCAACTCCATTTTGTTGAGGGGTTCTGGCAGCAGAGTACTCATGACTGATTCCTCTGGAATTACAATACTCTTCAACAGTAGAGTTTGTAAACTCAGTCCCTCTATCTGATCTGATCTTCAATATTCTTTGACTCTTCTCATTCTGGATCAGTTCCATCAGATTAGTAAGATGTTCCTTGGTTTCACTTTTCTTCTTCATGAAAATCATCCAAGTAAATCTTGAAAAGTCATCCACAACAGCCAGGCAGTATTTCTTTCCACCATTGCTGATTGGATCAATAGGGCCAAACAAGTCCATATGTAATAGCTCCAAAATTCTGGTTGAAGATTGGTGCTTCTTACTTTTGAAAGGTGACTTCACTTGTTTTCCCTTCTGACATGCGTCACAAAGCTTGTCTTTGCTCATGACTGTCTTTGGAATTCCTTCTACCAGATCATTCTTTATCAATCTGTTTATGGTCTTGAAATTCAAATGATTCATTCTTTTGTGCCAAAGCCAACTGATTTCACTTGGTGTAGAAGCCACCAAACAAATATTAGAATTCTTGTCCACAGAATTCCAGTCGACTACATAGATGTTTCCTTGTCTTCTTCCAGATAAAATAATCTTCTTTGTTCCAACTTGTTCAACATAGCACTTATCTGATGAAAACACTACGGAAAATCCCTTGTCACAAAATTGACTTATGCTCAGCAGATTATACTTCAGGCCACTAACATAAGAGACGTCAGATATCTCTATGTTTCCTTTGATAAGCTTTCCAACAGCTACAACCTTGCCTTCTTTGCTGTCTCCAAAAGTAACTCTTGGACCATTCACAGCAACAGCATCTGCCAGTTCATGTATGTCTCCACACATGTGCCTTGAACATCCACTGTCCAAGTACCATTCTTCACTACTTTACTCCTACTCCTAATCCTAACCTACAAAACAAAATAAAAATGTTTTAGGTACCCTTTATTGAGAGGGTCCTGGTGGATTAGTGTCACCTTTGACAACCCAAGATGTTGAAGTCTTAGGCTTCTTAGGCTTTAGAGTTTTAGCAGGAGCATGAGCAACTTCATTTTCATCATAATCAGCAGGCATGTTATGTTGATAATCATTATGATGATGATAAGGCTCATAAGCAGGATAAGATGCATGATAAGCAGGGTGAACATGCATTGGTTGATGAGCAGGATATGCAGCATAATAAGGTGGATAATGAGGTGCAGCATAATATGGTGAATAAGCAGGTTGCACATAATGAGACTCATTTCCATACCAAGCATTATAGTTATAATTTCTTTGCTTCTTTGGTCTGCTCTTAACTTGCTCTTTAACAGACGACTTAGGTTTACTAGTCTGATTGGTTTTACCCTTATCAGCAGACTTCTTTGGACTACTCTGCTGTTTGGTTTTACCAGTCTGTTTTTCATTTTCAAGCTTTTTACCCTTCTTAGCCTTAGGAGTTTTTATCTCCTTTTTCTCAATCTCAAGTGAAGTAGGTTTAGCAGTCTGAACATACAAAATAATATTACTATTATCAGCAGATATAAACTTCTCAGCTTTGTTCAGTTCTAAACTTTCTTTTACTAAGGGAGTGCTCTGTTCAATAGGTTTCTCTATTTGCTCAACAGACGACTTAGGAACAGACGACTTATTATGTGAAGATATTCTAGCTTCAAGTTCCTTGATTTGTCCCTTATACATTTCACATTCAGCTCTCAGAGATTCACATTCATGCGAAAGCTTTTTATACATGGCTGATTCTTCAGGTTTTTCAACCTTAAGTTTCAGTTTAGCATTTTGCTTTTTCAGCAGAATCATCTCGTCCTTAAGCTTAGCAAGCTCATTAACAACATCTACTTTGTTGTTCATCATTTGCTCAAATGAGCTAAACAGTTCAAGCTCACTTTCAGAGAGTATTACCTCATTGTCAGAATCATCAGATTCCTTGGCCATGAGACACAGCAGTGCAGGTGTTTCGTAAAAAACAGAGTCATCACTTGAAGTGCCAGATTCTGTGTTTGAAGAGTAGATGGCTGCCATCTTTTCAGCTTCAGCCAACAGCACCTTGCTCTTTTGGTATCTCTTCTCTCTTCTCTCTTTTCTTTGTTTCTTTTCCTCCTCTGTATATTTCTCCGCTTTAGGATATGGGCAGTCTTTGATGAAGTGTCCCAATTTCCTGCAATTATAGCACATCATTTTGGATTTATAATCATCCTTAATATCTTGAGAATTAGAGGTAGGTTTAGAAGTAGAAGCATTGTTATATTTGTTCTTCATTTTTCTCTTGTAGAACTTTTTGAACCCGTTTAATAACAAAGCAACATCGTCAGCAGTGTACTCCTTTTTGCTCAGTACTGGGGCCTCATCAGATGAGTCCTCTTCTCTGCTTTTTCCGATGGATCTTCTTGTTCTTTCTGCAGCGACCAGTGCAGCAGTGGGGCCAGAAGTTGAGGTCTCTTCTATTCCCATCCTTGGCATTTTATACTCGTACGCCTTGAGTGCAGAAAACAGCTCAGTCAGTGAGATCTTCCCCAGATCCCTTGATTCTTCCATCGCTGTTATCTTCATGTTGAACTTTGGTGATAGCGCCTTTAAAACTTTGACAGTGATCTCCTTATCTGTAAACGTCTTTCCCAACTTCAGAACATTGTTCAACACTTTTGTAAACCTTGAATCCATCTGGTCAATGGTTTCTCCAGGTTTCATTTTGAAGTTCTCAAACTTCTCCATGGCAACACTTAGATTGTGTTCTTTGATGGCCTCATTTCCTTCACTCATATCACGGACTTTGTCCCACATCTCTTTAGATGTCTTGCAATGTTTGACCTTGTCAAACCTTTCATTGTCCAGGGCCTTTGTCATGATGAAGATCCCAACTTTGTCTAGATTCTTCAGCTTGATTTCATCAGCTGTCATCTCGTCTTCATCTTTGTCAACGACAGTATCTACGCCATCAACCTTGATTGTTTTAGTGATTCTTATCGGTCCTTTTGTTATGCATCTGTACATATTATCGTTGTAAGCAGCAAGGAAAATTTCCATGCGTATCTTCCAGTCCTCAAAGCTCATACCGCCTATGTGGGGAACTAGGCTAATACAATCCATTTTTCAAAAAGTTTTGTTTTTAAAAAAAAAATGCTCTTTTGAAAACTTTTGAAAACCTTTGAAAAACACTTAAGGATCAAGCTCGTTGATCAGTCAGATGATTCAGATGAACCACCTGCTCTGATACCACTTGTTGGTCCCAAGTGGTCAGATGAGGTCTAGAGGGGGGGGGGGGGGGGGGTGAATAGACCTCTTCAAAATTTACCTTTTAAAAATTCTCTAACTTTTCTGTCAGCAGACTAAGCTGATCAAGAATTGTAAGCAGACTGTGCTGATCTTGCACAAAGCTTTGAACAGCAGAGTTGACCACTCTTCTAATTTCACTCAGCTGATTTTATCAAAATCAGAGTTTTAAAAATAACTAACTTGCAGCGGATTTATCAAGTGTTTTTCACAAGTAGTTTTCCTTAACTTTGAAATAGTTTTATCCCCAGTTTTTAACAAACTCCTTTAAAAACTTTTCCAACAGTTAACCTTTAAGTGTTTTAAATATGCTGTTTTAAATATGCAGAAATTTATGCAAGTAAAAACACAAAGGATTTTTATAGTGGTTATATGGATATAAATCCTTTAGTCCACTCTTCCAAGTCACTTAGATCTTGGGTTATACTATATCACGCAGGTTACAGTATACACTGCTTACGCCAAACAACAAATGATATGGCCGTAAGTTCACAATAGGAAATCACAAAGAAACTCCTATCCTCTGAAGTAATATCGCTCACAAAGATTGATATCTACTCCTCACAACACAATCCTAACAAAATCACTCAGATTTTACAAGTATTTTCTGTTTTCTCTCTATTCTGCTTCGTCAACAAATGACTCAGCTGTTGAGTGTTCTGTTCTTGAGTTTGAGACTTAGAAGAATTTCTGCTTCAGATTTTTACTCTCAAATGCGCTGTCTCAGTGTTGTGTCTTCTTCCTCAACTCACGAACTGAACTATTTATACTTGGAGATTTGAAAATCTGCCCGTTGAGAGATCGACAGGTGTCCAAATCCTCGAGTACTGGTCCTTCTACAGAAACGGCTACCTGCGACTGAACACTGTACACTCTGCTGTACTTGCTGTCAGTCCGCATTAAATGCACCAAGCTGATACGAGGTTTCTCTTCAATCATTTGTCATAAATACCCTTCCTCTTCAGCATTTAATAACCGTTGCACTAACTTCTGATCCACTTCCACTATGCTGATCGAAGTCACTCGTCTGATGTGTAGTCGGCTGATCCCAAACTTGAACTAATCTGATTTGAGTCGGCTGATAGTCCACCAGTCTGATTCCTTCTTCAGCAACAGATCAGTAGTCTTCTGGACCATATTTGACTAGTCTGAAATACTTCTTCCTTGGTCAAATATCTTCTAAGGTTTGTACTAAGCTTTCACTTAGCTGATGACTTTGGGAATCATCAAAACCTCCCTTCACTTCAAAGTCTTCATCTTCATCCAACAAGGAGGGAGGGAAATAGAAGCCCTCACGGAAGATATCCAGACAACCATGCGCCCCCGAAGAGATGATATCGACAACGATCACGTCAACAGTACTATCCATGTAATCTCTGGTTGTCCGGCAGGGGGTGATAGTCGAAACGTTAGGCGAAAAACAGCTCGATCCTTGGAAAAAGGTGTCGTGATCGCTAAAGAAATATGGGCACTTGAGAATAAGAGCTCTGAGAAACAGATAATTAGTTTCGATGAGAGTGAAGTCCCTAGAAATTTGAATTGGGACATTAACGAAGACCACCCTGATTTTCCAATGGTAGTCTCGCTAAAAATCTCCGACTTCAATGTCAAAAGAATTTTGATCGATAATGGTAGCTCGGCTAACATAATAGCCAAATGAATCTAGGGAAGATAACTTTGCAAAGAGTAGCTACGCCACTAATAGGATTTGGAGGATCGGAGATAGTCCCAGCTGGAACTATCAATCTAAGTGTAACCCTGGGAGTAAACCTCAGCAGGTGATAAAAATGATAAAGTTCTTAGTGGTGGAGACGCCATTTGCCTATAATGCCATTCTAGGTAGACCAGCATTAAATCAATTCCGAGCCATTGTTTCGACCTACCATCAGAAGATAAAATTCCCTACTATCTCTGGGGTCGGGGAAATAGTCAACGATTACTGCATGGCATGGGATTGCTATAATACGGCGCTCTCTCTGAAAAGGAACGTCGACCCATTAACACCATCAAAAAGAAAGGCGGTAGGATCTTCAGTGGAAAGATCCCAAGAACCAGAGCTGCCTAGTACGGAAAAGATCGATAAAAAGGGAAAGAACCTATAGATTTGACTCTGCGTGCACCTGAGCATAAAGACGTTCGACTTATCGAGAATGATCCAAGCAAAATCACCAGAATTGGAACGGAATTATCTCCACAAGGAGAAGTTATGTTGGTCAACTTCTTAAGGAAAAACGTAGACGTATTTGCCTGGAGCTCGGAGGATATAGTGGGGATTGATCCGAGAATAATAACCCACTCTTTGAAAATTGATCCGAACGCAAAATCAGTCAGGCAAAAGAAAAGGAATCACGGTCCTGTGAAAGACAAGATAATAAAAGCAGAAGTCGAGAGGCTTTTAATGTCTAAGTAGATAATAGAAATACATTTACTGAATGGCTGTGCAACGTGGTATTGGTGTCGAAGGGTGACAAAAAGGATAATAAATGGAGAATGTGCAATGATTTTACGGACCTAAACAAATTATGTCCGAGAGATCCTTATCCGCTCCCCAGAATCGACCTATTAGTCGACTCCACAGCTGGTTTTGCTATTTTCAGTATGATGGACGCGTTCCAAGGTTTCTACCAAATATTCATGGACGAAAAGGATCAAGAAAAAACTACCTTCGTTACTGAACAGGGAGTGTATTGTTTCGTGGTAATGCCTTTCGGATTAAGGAACGCTGGAGCGACCTATCAACGTTTGGTGAACTTAATGTTTAAAGAATTGATCGGAGAAATAATGGAGGTGTATGTGGATGACATGTTGGTCAAAAGCATGAGCGAGAAGGACCACATCGAACACCTCGGTCGTTGTTTCAGAATTTTGAGGAAATATGGAATGAAGCTCAACCCTTCAAAATGCACATTTGGAGTGAGGTCTGGAAAATTTCTAGGTTACCTGGTTCACCAAAGAGACATCGAAGCAAATCCTGAAAAGATACGTGCTATCACAGAAATGAAGCCTCCGAGGAATATTACTCAAGTACAAAGCCTAGTGGGAAAGATTGTAGCCCTCAACAGGTTCATATCAAGATCGGCAGATAAAAGTCTGCCATTCTTTCAGACTCTAAGAAAAGCTAAAACGTTTGAATGGACTGCGGCTTGTGATCATGTATTCGATCAATTGAAAGAATACTTGACTTCACCACCACTGCTCGCCAAACCTACAGAAGGACAGCCTCTCTATATATACATTACGATTTCCGAGGCTGCCATAACCTCAGTGTTGGTTAAAATAGAGGGCTCGGAACACAAGCCAGTCTACTATTTAAGTAAGTTACTACAAGGAGCTGAGAAGAATTACCTGGTAATCGAAAAATTTGCCTTGGCCTTGGTGACAACGGCACGAAGATTACGACCCTATTTCCAGACATATAAAATCATCGTCCTTACCAATCAATCTTTAAGGAAAATTTTGTCAAAACCGGAAGCCTCAGGAAGGTTAATCAAATGGGCAGTAGAGCTGGGACAATATGAGATCGAATATCAACCACGAACTGCAATAAAAGCTCAAGTGCTTGCTGATTTCCTCCTAGAAACTCCCAGTCCGTCGGAGACAATCCCAGAAGAGACGTCTTCAAGCAATAATAACATCTTAATCGTTAATAATCTAGTATGGCTTACGCACGTCGATGGCGCGTCAAGCAGAGATGGTGGGGGTGCAGGAATTAATTTTCAAGGACCAAATGGTGAAGATATGAACTATGCCATCACCTTGGATTTCATGGTAACAAACAACGAAGCAGAGTATGAGGCTCTAATTGCATGAATGGAAATGGCCATACAAGCCAACATAAAGGCTTTGAACGTCTTAACGGACTCCAAGCTGATTCAGAGACAGATCAATGGGATGTATGAGGCCAAGGAATAGAACATGATAAAGTATTTGGCCAAAGTAAAAGAGTTGACTGAGAAATTTGATAAGTTTGAAATTCAGAACATCACACGAGAAGAAAATCGATGGGCTGATCAACTGTCAAGATTTACTGGAACAAGGGATGCTAAGTCTAAAAGGGTGATCACTTGGTTAATCTCAAAAACACCATCAATCGATCTTGACACTGTCCCTGTTACTGAAATAATGGACATCGACCCGGCTGCAGATAGTTGGATGACCCCTCTGTTCACCTATTTGAAAGATGGATCTCTCCCTAGCAATAAAAATGAAGCTCGGAGAATTAGATATCGAGCATCAAGGTATGCTATTGAAAATGGAAAACTCTACAGACGATCCGTTTCTGGAATTCTACTGAAATGCATTTCCGAGCACCAGACCCAAAGCAGCCTCAAAGATATTCATGAAGGAGAAGCAGGGAATCACAGTGGGGCTCGTGCACTCACGCTAAAATGTTTGAGAACAGGGTACTATTGGCCAACCATGTATTCAGATGCGCAGGATTATGTAAAACATTGTCATTACTGCCAGGTGCACTCAAATATAATCCATCAACCAGCAGAAACGATGCACCCAATCCCGATCTGTTTGCCTTTTGACCAATGGGGAATTGATATAGTGGGGCCATTCCCAACTGCCAGGTCAAAAAAGAGTTACGTCCTGGCGCTGTTGAATATTTCAGTAAATGGATTGAATGTATAGCGCTTGCTCGGATAACACAGTTCCATGTCATAAATTTTCTTCGGAAAAATATAGTTTGCCGTTTCGGTATCCCAAGGGTCTTGATCTCCGACAACGGAACCCAGTTTGCTGGAAAGCAGGTTCAAGAATGGTGCTTGAAGTTTGGGATACAGCAAAATTTTACATCCGTGGGACATCCTCGAGCAAATGGACAGACCGAGGTAGCAAATCGGGAAATTGTTAAGTCCCTCGAAAAAAGACTGGATGACGCCAAAGGGAAATGGTTGGATGAGCTTCCCGGCGTCATTTGGGCAAATAGAACTACAATAAAAGCTTCTACTGGTGAAACGCCTTTTAGCTTAGTTTATGGTTCGGAAGCAGTTATCCCAGACGAGGCACTTGTTCCCAGCCCAAGGATCGAGTTATACGATGAAGAAACGAATGATCAACTGAGAAAAGATGATGTTGACTTAAGTGAAGCCCTAAGGGAAAAAGCCAATCTTCGTCTACAAGCAGCTAAGTCCAGCATGGAAAAGGCCTACAATCAGAAAGTAAGAATACGTTCATTCAAGGAAGGTGATCTGGTACTCAAGAAGGTCGAAGTATCAAAACATGTGGGAAAATTACAGCAAAATTGGGAAGGTCCATACATGGTAACTGCGATTGGCAAGAAGGGATCTTATAAAATTGCTCATTTGGATGGAACTCCACTTCCTCGAACTTGGAATGCAGTAAATCTTAGACTATATTATGGCCGGTGAGCTCGAGAATTGGAGGTCTTGAAGATCAATTTGAATATTCCAAAACTAGCTTGTATTTTCAATTTCTAGAGTAGCTTGTTTCAGATAATTTCATTCAAACCTAGCGTTTTGTTTACTAGTATAATAAAAGCTTTTGCTTATTTTTCTCTTAACACTGCATGATGAGGAACCAATGTTCATGTGATCTACAAAGGTTAAAACCAATAATTGGTATACAACCTAAATTTTTGAGTAAAACCGATTGGATCGGCAAACACTCATCGATCTAATAAAATGATCTTCAATGGTTAAAACCAATAGTTGGTAAAAAACCTAAGTAAATTACAATTTTTTGAGTAAAACCGATTGGGTCGGTAAACACTCATCGATCTAATAAAATGATCTTCAAGGGTTAAAACCAATAATTGGTAAAAAACCTAAGTAAATTTTTTGAGTAAAACCGATTGGGTCGGTAAACACTCATCGATCTAATAAAATGATCTCCAAGGGTTAAAACCAATAATTGGTAAAAAACCTAAGTAATTTTTTTTAGTAAAACCGATTGGGTCGGTAAACACTCATCGATCTAATGAACGATCTTCAATGGTTAAAACCAATCATTGGTAAAAAACCTAAGTAAATTACAGTTTTTGAGTAAAACTGATTGAGTCGGTAAACACTCATCGATTTATTAAGACGATCTACAACGGTTAAAACCAATCATTGGTAAAAAACCTAAGTAAATTACAGTTTTTGAGTAAAACCGATTGAGTCGGTAAACACTCATCGATTTATTAAGACGATCTACAATGGTTAAAACCTGATTTGACCTGATTTCGTCTTATGGGATCAATATCAGTAAATTATTCAGAGAATGACTTTATATTTAGGGTTTGGTTAAAGTACTCAGGATGGTGCAATTCATGGCTAGTATGAAGTATAGTATTCACGTAAATAAGTATATGAGAGGAGAACAATTGTATTATTCTATTGATGGGTAAAAATCTGAATCCTTATTAAAACTGTGTATTCACTATTTATACTGAATACCTAATCCTAACATAACTAGGAATCCTTCTAGGCCTAGGAATCCTGCATGGACTAGGAGTCCTGTATGGCCCAATAAAGCTTCGTGATCGATCTTCACATCGACTAGACGCAATAGGGCAGATCGAACCGATCATGGAACTTTCGAGGAGACTTATTCCGGCTTCACAGGTCGGATCGATTCTGAACTGGCTTGGGAAGTACTATTCGATCATAGGTGTAAAATAGCCCTCATCAGTACTCCCTCACTTCTCGAGCGTAATCATAGTTGGAGCTCGGAGAAGTAAGATAAAGTTTCTTTGTCGATCCCTTGCCTGAGATTCATAAAGCATGCCTCATTAAAAACCTAGTTCGGAAAAACCCCATGGGATAAAAACCAAACTATGGAAAAAAAGTACATATCCGTTGAATCCATTCCGCAGCATTTGCGTCGTATAAAGCGTTGATGTATACTTTGGCTAGAATCGATCGATAATGATGAGGATTGATCAAGATTGAGATGCTCCAGATCGAGATTGAAATGCTCCAGATCGATATTGATCAGGTTGAAGAATCCGACCAGGCTAAATACGAAATAGCACTCATCAGTACGAAACCCGTTTCTCGAGCGAAAGTGTAGTTGTAGCTCGGAGAAGTAAAATTATGCCTTTGAATGGCTTTCTGATGTATATCGAACATGCCTCGTTAAAAACCTGGCTCGGAAAAACCCATTGGGATAAAAACCGACCAAGGGAAAAATAGTACATATCCTTCGTGATATTAGGGTTTGTCAATGCATGGGTATTGTGTCGTAGCGATCTCTGAGTATAGCATAATTTCTTCAATGGTTGAATTTGCAATTCTCCATAACCATAATCAGCAGGGAGATCGGAGCAGTTAAAAATCCCACACAGTAATTCTTCGACCCTTTTTTGCCAAAATGTCGATCTCATAAATGAACCAAGATCTTTACATCCCGAATGGTGTCAAGATCGAACAGAACACAGGAAGCGTATAATAGAGGCATGACAGCTCATATTTTGATCAATACCAATTTTTAGAAGATTTTCCGGACTAGTTAGCCTTATAGTGGTAATAATGTAGATCTGTATAAGACTTAGGATTCCTAATCGATCTTTAGAGATCGAGCATGAATGTAACTGTCTTTTAGTAATCTTTGTACGTCCTCTCATTCTTAATAAAGTGTTTGCTTCTGCACTCCCCTTTGTCTTCGTCTTCTTTGAATGAACTAGGTAGTTGTTTGACTGATCATATAAGAGACTTATTCATCCAAATCATCCATTTCATCTGTTCGAAGGTCGATTGATTATTGTCGATCTCATACAAATTATCTTGTTTAAATTAGAATCCATACCAATTTAATGGTCTGAGCTTTAGTTTTGTAGTCCTTGTATATCGATGAGTGTATACCGAACTAACGGTTTTACTAAAATTAATAAAAAATTTGGATGGTAAACCAATTATTGGTTTTAACTCTTTGTACATCGTAGATCGAAGATTGTAGATCGAGCTTTACCGATTGATGGTTTATGCTCATAAAATTAGAATTTTTACCAACTTAATGGCTTTATTCCTTTATCTATCATAGATCGTTGATTGCAGATCGAGCTTTATCAATTGACGGTTTATGCTCAATATGTACTTGGGGGAGTTTTACCAAGTTAATGGTTTTACTCAATATTTTTCGATCAAGAGTTTAATGGATTTACTCATTATTTTCGATCAAGAGTTTATACCAAATTATTGGTTTTACTCTTTATTTTCGATCAAGAGTTTATACCAAATTAATGGTTTTACTCTTTACTTTCGATCAAGAGTTTATACCAAATTAGTGGTTTTACTCTTTATTTTCAATCAAGAGTTTATACCAAATTAATGGTTTTACTCATTATTTTCGACCAAGAGTTTATACCAAATTAATGGTTTTACTCTTTATTTTCGATCAAGAGTTTATACCAAATTAATGGTTTTACTCATTATTTTCGACCAAGAGTTTATACCAAATTAATGGTTTTACTCAATATTTTCGACCAAGAGTTTATACCAAATTAATGGTTTTACTCTTTACTTTCGATTTAAGAGTTTATACCAAATTAATGGTTTTACTCTTTACTTTCGATCAAGAGTTTATACCAAATTAATGGTTTTACTCATTATTTTCGACCAAGAGTTTATACCAAATTAATGGTTTTACTCTTTACTTTCGATCAAGAGTTTATACCAAATTAATGGTTTTACTCATTATTTTCGACCAAGAGTTTATACCAAATTAATGGTTTTACTCTTTACTTTCGATCAAGAGTTTATACCAAATTAATGGTTTTACTCATTATTTTCGACCAAGAGTTTATACCAAATTAATGGTTTTTACTCTTTACTTTCGATCAAGAGTTTATACCAAATTAATGGTTTTACTCATTATTTTCGACCAAGAGTTTATACCAAATTAATGATTTTACTCTTTACTTTCGATTTAAGAGTTTATACCAAATTAATGGTTTTACTCTTTACTTTCGATTTAAGAGTTTATACCAAATTAATGGTTTTACTCTTTACTTTAGATCAAGAGTTTATACCAAATTAATGGTTTTACTCATTATTTTCAATCAAAAGTTTATACCAAATTAATGGTTTTACTCATTATTTTCGACCAAGAGTTTATACCAAATTAATGGTTACTTTCGATCAAGAGTTTATACCAAATTAATGGTTTTACTCATTATTTTCGACCAAGAGTTTATACCAAATTAATGGTTTTACTCTTTACTTTCGATTTAAGAGTTTATACCAAATTAATGGTTTTACTCTTTACTTTCGATCAAGAGTTTATACCAAATTAATGGTTTTACTCATTATTTTCAATCAAGAGTTTATACCAAATTAATGGTTTTACTCATTACTCTTTACTTTCGATCAAGAGTTTATACCAAATTAATGGTTTTACTCGTTATTTTCGACCAAGAGTTTATACCAAATTAATGGTTTTACTCATTATTTTCGACCAAGAGTTTATACCAAATTAATGGTTTTACTCATTATTTTCGACCAAGAGTTTATACCAAATTAATGGTTTTACTCTTTACTTTCGATTTAAGAGTTTATACCAAATTAATGGTTTTACTCTTTACTTTCGATCAAGAGTTTATACCAAATTAATGGTTTTACTCATTATTTTCGACCAAGAGTTTATACCAAATTAATGGTTTTACTCTTTACTTTCGATCAAGAGTTTATACCAAATTAATGGTTTTACTCATTATTTTCGACCAAGAGTTTATACCAAATTAATGATTTTACTCTTTACTTTCGATTTAAGAGTTTATACCAAATTAATGGTTTTACTCTTTACTTTCGATTTAAGAGTTTATACCAAATTAATGGTTTTATTCTTTACTTTCGATCAAGAGTTTATACCAAATTAATGGTTTTACTCATTATTTTCAATCAAAAGTTTATACCAAATTAATGGTTTTACTCATTATTTTCGACCAAGAGATTATACCAAATTAATGGTTACTTTCGATCAAGAGTTTATACCAAATTAATGGTTTTACTCATTATTTTCGACCAAGAGTTTATACCAAATTAATGGTTTTACTCTTTACTTTCGATTTAAGAGTTTATACCAAATTAATGGTTTTACTCTTTACTTTCGATCAAGAGTTTATACCAAATTAATGGTTTTACTCATTATTTTCAATCAAGTGTTTATACCAAATTAATGGTTTTACTCATTATTTTCGACCAAGAGTTTATACCAAATTAATGGTTTTACTCATTATTTTCGACCAAGAGTTTATACCAAATTAATGGTTTTACTCATTATTTTCGACCAAGAGTTTATACCAAATTAATGGTTTTACTCTTTACTTTCGATTTAAGAGTTTATACCAAATTAATGGTTTTACTCTTTACTTTCGATCAAGAGTTTATACCAAATTAATGGTTTTACTCATTATTATCGACCAAGAGTTTATACCAAATTAATGGTTTTACTCTTTACTTTCGATCAAGAGTTTATACCAAATTAATGGTTTTACTCATTATTTTCGACCAAGAGTTTATACCAAATTAATGATTTTACTCTTTACTTTCGATTTAAGAGTTTATACCAAATTAATGGTTTTACTCTTTACTTTCGATTTAAGAGTTTATACCAAATTAATGGTTTTACTCTTTACTTTCGATCAAGAGTTTATACCAAATTAATGGTTTTACTCATTATTTTCAATCAAGAATTTATACCAAATTAATGGTTTTACTCATTATTTTCGACCAAGAGTTTATACCAAATTAATGGTTTTACTCTTTACTTTGGATTTAAGAGTTTATACCAAATTAATGGTTTTATTCTTTACTTTCGATCAAGAGTTTATACCAAATTAATGGTTTTACTCATTATTTTCAATCAAGAGTTTATACCAAATTAATTGTTTTACTCATTACTCTTTAATTTCGATCAAGAGTTTATACCAAATTAATGGTTTTACTCATTATTTTCGACCAAGAGTTTATACCAAATTAATGGTTTTACTCTTTACTTTCGATTTAAGAGTTTATACCAAATTAATGGTTTTACTCTTTACTTTCGATTTAAGAGTTTATACCAAATTAATGGTTTTACTCTTTACTTTCGATCAAGAGTTTATACCAAATTAATGGTTTTACTCATTATTTTCGACCAAGAGTTTATACCAAATTAATGGTTTTACTCATTATTTTCGACCAAGAGTTTATACCAAATTAATGGTTTTACTCTTTACTTTCGATCAAGAGTTTATACCAAATTAATGGTTTTACTCTTTACTTTCGATTTAAGAGTATATACCAAATTAATGGTTTTACTCATTATTTTCGACCAAGAGTTTATACCAAATTAATGGTTTTACTCTTTACTTTCGATCAAGAGTTTATACCAAATTAATGGTTTTACTCTTTATTTTCGACCAAGAGTTTATACCAAATTAATGGTTTTACTCTTTACTTTCGATCAAGAGTTTATACCAAATTAGTGGTTTTACTCTTTATTTTCAATCAAGAGTTTATACCAAATTAATGGTTTTACTCATTATTTTCGACCAAGAGTTTTGATAACGCCGTGAGAACGTCGTTATTACCTATCTCCTTAAGCCCAAAATATCTTGTTTTTATCCGAGTTTTGCGTGCTTTTGCTTGTTTTTGTGTTCTTTTGCGTTTTTGGTCCTTTGTTGGTCTTTTGTGTGTTTTCTTTTGTTTTCGTCGTTTTTTGTCGTGTTTTTGTTCTGTTTGTAGGTTTGAGAATTTAGCAATGCTAAAGGGAAGTCCGAGAGGATATGATTCAATGCAATTCCATAAAATCAAGACTCGGTGGCCGTTGATGCAAGCCTTTGCGCAGAAAGAGCTTCAAAGAAAAGATAACCCGAAGCAAATCGTAGAAGAATGTAGATAGGTGATCACTAAAACGTGCATATATATTTCATGGATGATCCAAATGAGCTAAATTTTGGATATGTCATAGATGAGTGAGTTATCTACGCTACAGACTTTACGGATCTACAATCGGAGTTCGGAATCAAAAGATATGCTGCTCGGAAGGAAGTGTGGCAGTGCAGAAAACTTACGGCATGTTCCTCGCGGCCTCGAGACCCCTGTTCCAGCAGATATTTTCTGCGGGAAAAACAGGGGGCTTTTTGTATCTTCCCCTTTTCCCCCACTTGTATTTCATAACCTTTTTTGGGACTTTTTGGTCTTGTTTCTCTAGGTTAAGAGGGTCAAGAGGAGACACAAATTAGAGAGGAATCATTCCCTCATACTTTGCCTCCCTTTTCCTCTCAAGCCTCCCAAAAACTCTCTCTTTAGTTTTTCTTATTTTTCTTGTATTGAAGACTCCACCAAGGGGGTGAGTTAATCACCACCCTTGGGGAGTGATTAGGTGGTGATTAAAGGGAGGAGAATCCATCTCTCAACTTTATTCCGATTAGGTGATATCTTTCTATTTCCTAGTTGTTTATGATTAGGATATGAATGTTGTTATTTTCTATTTGGAACAAAGGTTGTGGATTTGAATTCTTTGGATTTATATATATTTATGTTATTGTTTGATTAAATGATGTATTGCTGATTAGTATGGAGCTTATATGTGTTCGTTAATCCGATTCCGGGCTTATCGTTCATCTTATGGTTTGACAACCTTTGAGATGAGAGTTATTGATTCTTGATTGCTAGACATAGTGATTTTGAAGATTTGATTATGAATTTGGATTGTGATTCGATTTTAGGATAGACATATACCTATGTCGTTTCATATTCGTTTAAGGTTTGAGTTTAATGCATCGATTAGATTTTAATCCATTTAGACATAAATTGGATTAGTTTAACTCGATAGGTTTGTATGCAACTCGGAAGATACATACGAACGTCCTTGAATCCTTGAGTAGCAACACGAGCATAATATATTAATTGTCGAGTCATTGTTATCGTTTGATTAGTTATGTTTTGATGTCGGGCTGTGGTTGAATTGTTGGGTTTATTGTTTTATCGCACTTTTGGCCAATGATTGTAGTAGATTATTGTTTAAGTACTTTGATTTGCCGTAATCATGTAATCGGACTTAATTCTACCTTGAATGCATCCTAGACATAGGACTTTGAAGGTTAGGCGAGTGACGATTTGTGGATTTCGACCTAGGATAGGCATATACCTAGTGTGGTCCGTGTTTGTATAATGAGTTCGTTCGTGAATGCATCAAATAACTTAGATTCTCTTTATTCGGGGATTTGGGTTAGTTTTAGGTCCCGGGTGACAACGGTACGCCTTTGAGCCCTCTGAGAGCATCGAATGACAACGATGTTTGTGATTGATCCGGAGATGGAGAGTTTGGGTAGATTGGTAGAGTTAAGTGAGACCGACAGGGAGACTTAACTAATTTAGAACTCACAAACAACAACTAAACCTATGATTGTTTGCATAGCTAACCTAACAACCGCATGATTTATCTGCTTTAATTGATTGCTTATAAATCCTCCTTACCGCATAATTAACTCCCCAATTTACTTGCTTTCGTAGTTAGATTTACTTTACCGCTCGTAGTTAAATAAAATCACCCTTATCATATATTTGGGTTTGATAATTTTGTGTCAAGCGTTCATAACTGAAATAAGCCGTCGATTGATTTGTTTATTCCCACCTTTTACCCATTCGTGGGGATTCGATACTCGGTATGTACTTACCGTTTTATATTACTTGTAACGACCGTATACTTGCGTAGTTTGCGTATTAGTATTTGGAACGCAACAAGTTTATACCAAATTAATGGTTTTACTCTTTACTTTCGATCAAGAGTTTATACCAAATTAATGGTTTTACTCATTATTTTCGACCAAGAGTTTATACCAAATTAATGGTTTTACTCTTTACTTTCGATCAAGAGTTTATACCAAATTAATGGTTTTACTCATTATTTTCGACCAAGAGTTTATACCAAATTAATGGTTTTACTCTTTACTTTCGATTTAAGAGTTTATACCAAATTAATGGTTTTACTCTTTACTTTCGATTTAAGAGTTTATACCAAATTAATGGTTTTACTCTTTACTTTCGATCAAGAGTTTATACCAAATTAATGGTTTTACTCATTATTTTCAATCAAGAATTTATACCAAATTAATGGTTTTACTCTTTACTTTCGATCAAGAGTTTATACCAAATTAATGGTTTTACTCATTATTTTCAATCAAGAATTTATACCAAATTAATGGTTTTACTCATTATTTTCGACCAAGAGTTTATACCAAATTAATGGTTTTACTCTTTACTTTGGATTTAAGAGTTTATACCAAATTAATGGTTTTACTCTTTACTTTCGATCAAGAGTTTATACCAAATTAATGGTTTTACTCATTATTTTCAATCAAGAGTTTATACCAAATTAATTGTTTTACTCATTACTCTTTAATTTCGATCAAGAGTTTATACCAAATTAATGGTTTTACTCATTATTTTCGACCAAGAGTTTATACCAAATTAATGGTTTTACTCTTTACTTTCGATTTAAGAGTTTATACCAAATTAATGGTTTTACTCTTTACTTTCGATTTAAGAGTTTATACCAAATTAATGGTTTTACTCTTTACTTTCGATCAAGAGTTTATACCAAATTAATGGTTTTACTCATTATTTTCGACCAAGAGTTTATACCAAATTAATGGTTTTACTCATTATTTTCGACCAAGAGTTTATACCAAATTAATGGTTTTACTCTTTACTTTCGATCAAGAGTTTATACCAAATTAATGGTTTTACTCTTTACTTTCGATTTAAGAGTATATACCAAATTAATGGTTTTACTCATTATTTTCGACCAAGAGTTTATACCAAATTAATGGTTTTACTCTTTACTTTCGATCAAGAGTTTATACCAAATTAATGGTTTTACTCTTTATTTTCGACCAAGAGTTTATACCAAATTAATGGTTTTACTCTTTACTTTCGATCAAGAGTTTATACCAAATTAGTGGTTTTACTCTTTATTTTCAATCAAGAGTTTATACCAAATTAATGGTTTTACTCATTATTTTCGACCAAGAGTTTTGATAACGCCGTGAGAACGTCGTTATTACCTATCTCCTTAAGCCCAAAATATCTTGTTTTTATCCGAGTTTTGCGTGCTTTTGCTTGTTTTTGTGTTCTTTTGCGTTTTTGGTCCTTTGTTGGTCTTTTGTGTGTTTTCTTTTGTTTTCGTCGTTTTTTGTCGTGTTTTTGTTCTGTTTGTAGGTTTGAGAATTTAGCAATGCTAAAGGGAAGTCCGAGAGGATATGATTCAATGCAATTCCATAAAATCAAGACTCGGTGGCCGTTGATGCAAGCCTTTGCGCAGAAAGAGCTTCAAAGAAAAGATAACCCGAAGCAAATCGTAGAAGAATGTAGATAGGTGATCACTAAAACGTGCATATATATTTCATGGATGATCCAAATGAGCTAAATTTTGGATATGTCATAGATGAGTGAGTTATCTACGCTACAGACTTTACGGATCTACAATCGGAGTTCGGAATCAAAAGATATGCTGCTCGGAAGGAAGTGTGGCAGTGCAGAAAACTTACGGCATGTTCCTCGCGGCCTCGAGACCCCTGTTCCAGCAGATATTTTCTGCGGGAAAAACAGGGGGCTTTTTGTATCTTCCCCTTTTCCCCCACTTGTATTTCATAACCTTTTTTGGGACTTTTTGGTCTTGTTTCTCTAGGTTAAGAGGGTCAAGAGGAGACACAAATTAGAGAGGAATCATTCCCTCATACTTTGCCTCCCTTTTCCTCTCAAGCCTCCCAAAAACTCTCTCTTTAGTTTTTCTTATTTTTCTTGTATTGAAGACTCCACCAAGGGGGTGAGTTAATCACCACCCTTGGGGAGTGATTAGGTGGTGATTAAAGGGAGGAGAATCCATCTCTCAACTTTATTCCGATTAGGTGATATCTTTCTATTTCCTAGTTGTTTATGATTAGGATATGAATGTTGTTATTTTCTATTTGGAACAAAGGTTGTGGATTTGAATTCTTTGGATTTATATATATTTATGTTATTGTTTGATTAAATGATGTATTGCTGATTAGTATGGAGCTTATATGTGTTCGTTAATCCGATTCCGGGCTTATCGTTCATCTTATGGTTTGACAACCTTTGAGATGAGAGTTATTGATTCTTGATTGCTAGACATAGTGATTTTGAAGATTTGATTATGAATTTGGATTGTGATTCGATTTTAGGATAGACATATACCTATGTCGTTTCATATTCGTTTAAGGTTTGAGTTTAATGCATCGATTAGATTTTAATCCATTTAGACATAAATTGGATTAGTTTAACTCGATAGGTTTGTATGCAACTCGGAAGATACATACGAACGTCCTTGAATCCTTGAGTAGCAACACGAGCATAATATATTAATTGTCGAGTCATTGTTATCGTTTGATTAGTTATGTTTTGATGTCGGGCTGTGGTTGAATTGTTGGGTTTATTGTTTTATCGCACTTTTGGCCAATGATTGTAGTAGATTATTGTTTAAGTACTTTGATTTGCCGTAATCATGTAATCGGACTTAATTCTACCTTGAATGCATCCTAGACATAGGACTTTGAAGGTTAGGCGAGTGACGATTTGTGGATTTCGACCTAGGATAGGCATATACCTAGTGTGGTCCGTGTTTGTATAATGAGTTCGTTCGTGAATGCATCAAATAACTTAGATTCTCTTTATTCGGGGATTTGGGTTAGTTTTAGGTCCCGGGTGACAACGGTACGCCTTTGAGCCCTCTGAGAGCATCGAATGACAACGATGTTTGTGATTGATCCGGAGATGGAGAGTTTGGGTAGATTGGTAGAGTTAAGTGAGACCGACAGGGAGACTTAACTAATTTAGAACTCACAAACAACAACTAAACCTATGATTGTTTGCATAGCTAACCTAACAACCGCATGATTTATCTGCTTTAATTGATTGCTTATAAATCCTCCTTACCGCATAATTAACTCCCCAATTTACTTGCTTTCGTAGTTAGATTTACTTTACCGCTCGTAGTTAAATAAAATCACCCTTATCATATATTTGGGTTTGATAATTTTGTGTCAAGCGTTCATAACTGAAATAAGCCGTCGATTGATTTGTTTATTCCCACCTTTTACCCATTCGTGGGGATTCGATACTCGGTATGTACTTACCGTTTTATATTACTTGTAACGACCGTATACTTGCGTAGTTTGCGTATTAGTATTTGGAACGCAACAAGTTTATACCAAATTAATGGTTTTACTCTTTACTTTCGATCAAGAGTTTATACCAAATTAATGGTTTTACTCATTATTTTCGACCAAGAGTTTATACCAAATTAATGGTTTTACTCTTTACTTTCGATCAAGAGTTTATACCAAATTAATGGTTTTACTCATTATTTTCGACCAAGAGTTTATACCAAATTAATGGTTTTACTCTTTACTTTCGATTTAAGAGTTTATACCAAATTAATGGTTTTACTCTTTACTTTCGATCAAGAGTTTATACCAAATTAATGGTTTTACTCATTATTTTCGACCAAGAGTTTATACCAAATTAATGGTTTTACTCTTTACTTTCGATTTAAGAGTTTATACCAAATTAATGGTTTTACTCTTTACTTTCGATCAAGAGTTTATACCAAATTAATGGTTTTACTCTTTACTTTCGATTTAAGAGTTTATACCAAATTAATGGTTTTACTCATTATTTTCGACCAAGAGTTTATACCAAATTAATGGTTTTACTCTTTATTTTCGATCAAGAGTTTATACCAAATTAATGGTTTTACTCATTATTTTCGACCAAGAGTTTATACCAAATTAATGGTTTTACTCTTTATTTTCGATCAAAAGTTTATACCAAATTAATGGTTTTACTCTGTACTTTCGATCACAGAGTTATATCAACAGATTTTACTCTTGTTACTTTCGATCCTCGGGACGAACAAAAGTTATTGCCTGATTTCGATCACAGAGTTATATCAATAGATTTTACTCTTGCTTTTATTTTTCTTTTCTGGAATATTTTCGAGCATATGGTTGTATCAAAAGATTTTACCCTTTAATCTTAATTAATTCGTGAGAACTCCACTATAAGCAACCAACGCAAATTAAAGCAATTAAGAAGCAGAAAAATTAATCTCAAGTAATTCGTGAGACTCCCCTGTCAATTAGCAAAATAGCAGCCACCTTAAATCTCAGAACTACAAACAATGGTTTATCGAAGAATCAAGCAACCAGCACAATTACAAGCTAGCAGCTGAAATTAAATGATCTCAACCCAGGCAGGCAGCATGAAGTAATTCTTTCAAATGAACCAATGGAAATAAAGGCAGAATCAAGCAACCATTAGAATTAATTGATAAACGTAGCTCACTGGCATTACAATCAATTAATTAATCTCAACTACAAAGAGATATGAACGTAATATACACAGGAGCTGAGAATTCTTACGGATCGCATAAGCCCGAAGTGAAGCCCAAAAAGTAAACTCCCAAATTCATCAATTAAATCTGAAATTGATTAATTACCCAAGCAATAGAAGCAATTTTAATATGAAATACGTGAGGAATTGAAGAAATACAGTCGCAATTAAACTTATTCAACGAACAGGGATTTCCATGTGGGTGAACTCCAAAATTCAATTCCAACTTTCCAATCGATTAAATCCAAAATTAATCCTCCCAATCTCATAAATTGATTCTCAAAGGGAAGTATAATCTCCAATCGTAACTGTAGGAAACTCAATCAATAACAAATTTGATGAAATTGATTCCAGAATGCCCAATTGAGCTTTTACGTAAAAATACTAGTCTTTTCCCTTTAGGCTAAATTAAGCCCTTGACTTCTCTGTTCGGAGATTACAGCTCGGGATCAACTCGTGCATGATGGGAAGAAGGTTCTCCCAGTAGTTCGTGTATCTTTCCTTGGATTGACCATATTCGATCGAGTAATTAACCTTGCCCCACGGTGGGCGCCAACTGATTTGACCTGATTTCGTCATATGGGATCAATATCAGTAAATTATTCAGAGAATGACTTTATATTTAGGGTTTGGTTAAAGTACTCAGGATGGTGCAATTCAAGACTAGTATGAAGTATAGTATTCACGTAAATAAGTATATGAGAGGAGAACAATTGTATTATTCTATTGATGGGTAAAAATCTGAATCCTTATTACAACTGTGTATTCACTATTTATACTGAATACCTAATCCTAACATAACTAGGAATCCTTCTAGGCCTAGGAATCCTGCATGGACTAGGAGTCATGTATGGCCCAATAAAGCTTCGGGATAGATCTTCAGATCGACTAGACGCAATAGGGCAGATCGAACCGATCATGGAACTTTCGAGGAGACTTATTCCGGCTTCACAGGTCGGATCGATTCTGAACTGGCTTGGGAAGTACTATTCGATCATAGGTGTAAAATAGCCCTCATCAAAACCATTAATTGGTAAAAAACCTAAGTAAAGTAAAAACTTTCGGCAAGACCGATGGGGTCGGCAAAGGCTCATCGATCGACACCATACAATCTACAGATAGGAAAATCAGTATTAATAATAATAGAAGGGTTTATTTATGTTCATGAAATTATTACAAGTAGTAAGGAACATTGGAAAGATACAAAGATTGATCGACAACAAATCCTATTACATGCTAAAAAGAAATCATAATTGAGTACAGCTCATTGTCCAGTAGACTTGTAAAAAGCAATCTTACAAAGTCATCTTGTCGACTGAAGTTATCTAGGCTTGAAGGGAGGCAGTATGAATCGCAGGCTTCTGTCTTTGTTTATCTTCATACTTTTCCCAGCATTCTTGCCACCAGCTAAGCCCGGTCGACGAGGACAACCGCCTTTTAAGTTCCGAAATTTCGACCACAAGCTTGGAGAATCTGAGGTCCATATTTCACCAGAGCTTTATGAGGTCATAATTTTACATCGGTCGATGGTGGTCAGCACTCTCGATCATATCTTCTTGTTTTAATGAACCGGCCAGCTTTCCACCGACCGCGGAACTATTAGATCGGAACGCCACTATACCGACCCTCACCAATTTGCGCAGGATGGTCAATATATGATTGGCACTCCGATCGATCCCCTTTTCTAGGGATCAGAGACTTCATAGTCTTTGAGAAGTCTCCATTTTCCGATTCCGCCCATACCAAGTCGTGATAGTTAACAATTTTCTGGAATTTCGAGTTAGGTGGACGACCACCGTTTTGGAAGAAGATGAAGTACATTATTGTGAAATTTTACTTGTGGTAGAAAGAAAATGTAAAGTAACCAATTCCTTTTATAGACGGAGCGGTAAAAGATCCAACGGTGGAATTTTATATCCAATCAACGGTGATTACATATTTTCGGGATTTACGTTACCTATTCATAACTACCAGCCATAAAGACAGGAGTTGTATTAAATGCACCACAAGATTGATCGATTGAATATTACACCTTACAGGAGTTGTATTAAATGCTGATAAATTTCTCATTACAAAGATTATCTTACAAAGTCAAGATTCTTATCATACAAAAGCTCGACCATACAATAGCATCGATCGATATACTAACAACTCTAGGTACAGAATCACAGAAAATAGTTTACTTTCGATGACCATCAGATGACAGGCACTTCCGACCATCAGATGACAGGCACTTCCGACCATCAGTCGTAACTTCGGAAGCTTCGAGCCAGGGAACAACCATCCTTACGTCTACTTGAGAACAGTGACGAGAAACTAAAGTTCAGGCACTTCCTCTAAGGCTCGGAAGCTGTAAGTAGTTGAGGAAAGTGTACATGCTATCTAATTTCGACCACCTTCGAGAAGCTGATGCTTTTTCTTCACCAGATCAACGGTGGGTCGACATGATCTCATGCATGGCATTCTCGACCTGTTAGAAACAAGTTGATTTCGATAAGGCAAGAATCCAACTTTCCTCTGACCTCGAACTATACCATATGGCATAAATATGGTCGACCAAACCCCAGTTTCAAGGTTTGCCCGATCACCACCATATATGTTGGAGGCATAATTTTTCCAATTCCACCCATGCCAAGTCAGGAACCCATCCTTTGTTACAACAATACATTCTGGTGGTAGATCATGATCACGCAAATAAAAGTTTTTTATGGACAACATCCTTATGAAATAAGGAAGGAGGAAATGGCCTTTTTATAGGCAGAGAATAGGGAATCCTACGGTGATGCCTTGGGATCCTATCAACGGTCCAGATTGTTGAGATAACTAAGAAATACTATACGCTTGGTTGGGTTAGTTTTCAAATCAAGTAAATGATCAACGACAGTCAGACGGACAAGAGTAAATATCATAGATCAACTATGCAAATAAAAATACTTTTATTAAAGACTTCAATGATTACAATTAGCAGATATAATCGGATACACACATCGAGAAAGGAGGATACATTTCTTGATGAAAATTCACTAAAAAATTGTTACAAATACTCAAATATTATTCGCGTACTAGCTACTTATCAGAATGATTTGCTCCTCCAAACCGACGTACTTCTTATTCTTGGAATCTGGTACCCGCATTGGTGAAGATTGGCAAATATACTTCACCAGACCTTTACGAAGTATCCTCCTTGGTCGAAGGATATCCGGCTACTAGGTTACAAAGTATCCGCCTGAGTCGAGGGATACCTCATTAAACTCATACAAAATATCCTCCTTGGTCGAAGAGAATACCCTGACACGGAGAATACCTTAATTTTAATGAACTAACCAGCTCAAATTTTGATCAAGGATATTTCCACCATAATCTGGACTCCACAAGTACCACATTGGATTTCTATATCTTACTGATGATGACATGATACTTCTTTATATTTTAGTTCTTTTTGTGGAGGAAATTATTTATAGATGGAAGAATTTATTATTTAACGGACAAGCATATGAAACGTCCTATAACTACGGTTACGGCACAACTATCTAGGTGACTTTTCCTCTCCCGAGAAAATAGACAACAGTTATTATGGTTTTAAGATCGGAATGAGGAATTATTCTCCACGATAACGATTGAAAGAACACGAAGCTCTGTTCATTCAAAAATCTTATCATGTTTACATTAAAAAAAAAAAAAAAAAAAAAAAAAAAGAGAAGCTTGGTCTACAGTTCGAGAGGGTGGTCGGGACTCGTTTGATGACCGAGATAAGTGATCAATTCTTGAGTACGTTGCTTATACCCAGGAGTAAAACCCCTATCAAACTCTTGTTTTTTCCCTTTCTCGATCTGAGATTGGGTAACCTCTTCTAGATTTCTATTCAGCTGAAGCAGGTCTTCTTTCTCCTTTACGAGTTGCTCTTTGTCGGACTCCAAACTACTATTCGCCCGAGCAAGATCTTCTTTATCTTTAGAGAGCTTTTCATTAGCCGCTCGAAGACTCTCAGCTTCATTCATCAGCAGTCGATGAGCTGCAGCAATAGTATCCAGCCTTTCATGGGAATCATGTTGAGAAAAGTAAGCTTCATCATTTTGTATCCCGAGCTGAACAGCTTCATGCTTAACCTATAAACAAATTATGAAAGTATCAGAATAAAAACTAAAAGAATTAGAAGACAAGGTATTTCTGTTAAAGCAAAAAATCCAATTACCAACTCCAAATGCTTGAAGATGGACTGAACGAGCTACAGAGAAGAGTGGTTCTTTAGCTTATCAAGCTCCTTTGGCAGAATAGTACCCATTCCCAAATTCCAAGATACCCCATCGAGCTTGAAGGAAGCAGGAACGCATGCATCTAAGGATACTCTTCCTGATCGACCCATTGTAAACTCGGTTATTTCTTCGACCTCCACCATGTCTGAAAAAAAATGATCATCTGGGGCCATTTCACCTGTCACCTTCCGACCGCCGTATACCCAGGATTGGTCATAACCCCAGTCGTAGGTGAACTCTTCAGTTTCTCCATTCCCAAGAACACGGTGGGTCGGAGGCTTGACAAAAAAGAAGTTCGACTTCCACTCCATGCGGTTACTTGAGATGGCATTTTCTAAAACAGCAAACCCAGGTCTTTGGCTAACATAATAGTAGCCACGATTGGAGGAAGTCGATATGGAAAGTCGGAAGAAGTAAAGAAAGTTACGAAACGAGGGTTGCAAACCTTTCGCAACCATCAAGACAGAGAAAGCCATAATAAAGGCTATGGCGTTTGGTACGAGTTGGGTCAAAGAAACAAAGAAGGTCTCTAGGAGTTGGCGGAGGATCAGGGAAAGAGGAAAACGTAATCCGTGATCGAAATACGAGGTATAAAAAGCTCGACAATTAGGGGGAGGCGTATTAACTCTCTCATCTGCAGAAGGAAGAATTATTTCGAAATCCGACGGGAAATAACGACCATAATCTCTCTTCAAGGCCGGTAAAAGCTCCTCTTTCAGTCGAGAAGGGAAGAACTCAATGGAGGCGGAAATTTGAGGTTGAGCAATTTTTGATTTCTTTGAAGCTTTAGCGACTATTTCTTCCTCAGGAACGATCTCAACTACTAAACTATCTACTCCTTTCTCCTCATAATCTCTAACTTCCTCGGCCTGTACACCATCTCCTACTTCCTCGTCAGAAGAAAGAGTTTATGGGTTGACAATATTTGGGGGTATTTGCTCTTCTTCGTTCTGGCTGGAAGAGTTGGGGTTCTGCGAGGTCGAAGCCATTTTTTGGTAAAGGCAGTATACTCGACGAATTGAATAGTTTGCAAGAGTATCGACTCAAAATTTTACTGCCGAGAGATCTAGATGTTTGGGGTAAAAGTAAAAAGATCCCGCTTAAATCGATTATATATATGGATGATGAAATGACGATTCAACCATTCGCGACGTTTCTATTTCCCGCCAATGGAATCATAAGAAGACTCTGCATATGTCTGACACACGTTACCAAGCTACGCGTCTTTACCTAAAAGGTTCATACTGATGTGCACTCTTTTTCCCTTGCTCGATTTTTATCCCATGAAAGGTTTTTCCGAACCAGATTTTTAACGAGGCATATTTCATGAACCATTGAGGGTTGAGACTACGATATTAATTACTTCTACGAGCTTCAACTACGATTACGCTCGAGAAGTGAGGGAGTACTGATGAGGGCTAGTTTGCACTCGAGATCGAATTGCACTCCCCGGACAGGTTCAAAACCAATCCGACCCGTGAAGACGAAATAAGTCACCTCGAAAGTACATGTTTGACTCGATCTACCTTATCGCACCTTATCGACCTGAAGGTCGACCCTGAAGATTTGTTGGGCCGTGTGGGACTCCTAGGCCATGCAGGATTCCTAGGCCACGAAGGATTCCTAGATATGTTAGGATTAAGTATTCAGTATAAGTAGTGAATACATGGTTGTAATACGTATCCAGAATTTTACCCATCAATAATAATAATACAATTGTTCTCCTCTCATATACTTTATTTACGTATATTAGCATAATTCATAAAAGTCTTGAATTGCACCATCCTGAGTACTTTAACCAAACCCTAAATAATAAACTGTTTCTTAATAAAATTACTGATATTGAATCTAAGACGAATTCTCGCTAAATCATGGTAGAAAGAAGATCTCCATCTCTCCTACTGTGTTGAATGCTATCTATGGTTTGACGAACGAAGGAGTTGACGTTTCAACTTTGGGGAAACCTAAAGAAGAAGAATTTTGGCTTTTAGCTGCCAAAAGTGGAGAAAAGCTGCCTAGCTCAATCAAAAAGACTCAGCTCAAGGATGAATATCAGAGGTTAGCTGATATTATCGCGAAAATATTGGAGTGCTCAACTAGTGCTTTAGAAGGACTACCAAAGAGACGCTATCATACAATGATATGCATTTACTATGGATTGAAAGTGAACTGGGCTGTTCACATGTTTAATATCTTGGCTATGAAGAAGACTGGGCATGTAATTTTGCTTAGTCACCTGTTAATGGCACTTGGATGTCCACTTGGAGCTGGAAAAGTGGTACATAAGTTGAAAGAGCTCAAAGTGTATGAGCCAGTAAAAGTTGAGGCCAAACCAGAAGGGACTCCTGAGAAAAAACAGCAGAAGAGAAAAGTTGTTGAAGTAATAGTCCCTGCTAAGCCTGCTGGTAAGGTTAAAAAGAACAAAGTAGAATTCAAGGTTGTTGAGCCTGCTGGTCAAACAGCAAACCCTGCTATTGAAGCTAAACCAGTTGATAGTCTTAATGCTAATGATATAATCTCTGAGATTGCTAAGGAAATAGATTAGATGCCTCTTGATGCATCTCCAGAACGGACTGAATCAGAAAAGATTCCATTAGCTAAAATGACAAGAAGCTCAAAGAAAAGTCATACTGCTGTACCTGCCTTAGTTTATACTAAAGCAACAAGAAGGAAAAGAATAGTTCTACAAGAAGCAGATATTTCTTTATCTGAGAGAGTGAGGGAGGATCACCACGCTGCTGAGAGACCAGCAGAATCAGCAAAGGAATCAGATACCGCCCATAAGATAACAGCTAAGGCATACGCACCTCAAGATAATCAGACAGCTGTTCCAACAGCCGAGTCTGTTGAGGCACCTGCCGCAAGAAGAAAAAGGGCTGGTAAAGCCAAGATCTCTTATGCTCACAAAAAGAAAAGAGAAGAGTCTGAGCAAAGAAAAAGAGATGAAGCTGAGCTTAAGGATGCTTTAAAGGCAAATAAGTCAGAAGCTGCTATCAAACAGTTAACAAATGAAGAGTTAGCTGCCAAGGAGGCTGAAGACTTGGCCAAAGCTCTTGAAGCTAGTAAAATTGATGCTTACGGCCCTAGACATGGTGGTTGGATCGTAATAGGGAAACGAAAAGAGGTGAAGCACGCTTTGGAGATTGTTCAAAGTGACCCAGAAGTATTCTCTCGTTTTGAATCAGAATTAGAAAGGTATAATAACCTATTGCATAACAAAAGTACTCTTCTGGCTGAGAAAATAATATATAACAGATGGAAAGAGTACCGTCTTGTAAAGTCGAAGGAGGAAATCCTTGCCTGGAAGGAATTTGCAGAAGAAGGATTCAGATTACTTCTATGACATGGTTCACAATTACATGAAGAAGATTGTGAAAGAAGAATCAACAAAGTTAAAACAGACTATCCCAAAGAAGATAAGGAAAACAGATGATGCTGGGGATAGAGTTGTAAAGTTGGTAGTTTGTGTGACCTTGGATAAGTGGACTCAAAGATCAAGATTTGAGAAGGGAAGCTCTAGTGATCTACCACCTCTGCCAAGCCTTCAACATATAGCTTTTTGGTCTGCCATAAGAACATTCCATGAATCAACTCAACATACTACATCAACATTTGTTCCTGCTACTTTTATATATCATAAAACTGTTGTGTCTGCTGATGGGTTTGATCTTATGCATATTACAGAAGAAGAAACAGACCAGTCAAAAGTTGCAATCCACAATTCATCTGTGGAGATTAATCTTGAAGATGCTCAAGTCCCACTTGATGAAGTACCACAAGAAAGGGAGCCAGTTGCCATTGAATTGAAAGCTCCAGAAAATCAACAAAGTGCTAGTCCCACCAGGAATACAAACTCATTTCAATCAACACTTCTGGATTCCATAAAGGCTCTGATTGAAAATGCTATGAAGGAAATGGAGGAAAAGAACAAGGAGCTGCTAAGAAAATTTGAGGAGGTTGCCTGAACTCTTGTTCAAAGCACTGCTCAAAGCATTCCACAGCCTACTGACAACTCTGTGTTGTTGAAAGAAGGCTTAATTACCTTAAAAATCAAGTTAGTGGTATGAAGGCTGATATTCAACAAATCAGTGAAACCATTCAGAAGAATGAGGCTGATTGGATGAAGGTTAACCAAGCATTCATGGATGCCACAGAATCTGGAGAAGAAAAGACAACAAGTCTAATTCAAGTCATCTGTGAAAGTACCAATCAGATAGGTGCAGAGGTTACAACTCTCCATCACAACCTGGACTATCTGAATGATCAAGCTGCGGTACTGATGGTTAATCAGAAACAACAAGCACTACAACTTCACGCTATGGATCACAACATCAAGATGTTGTGCAATGCAGTGAACATTACTCTTGTTCAAGCTGAGGAACTCGACCCTGCTGATGATGACAAAAAGGGGGAAGAGGAATCTGCTAACAAGGCAAATGCTACTGAAGAAGCTACTAAAAGTAGTTCAAAGTTCTACATGAGGTTACAACTAAGCCTGCTGAAGATACTAAGGCAACTGATGAGGCTGAACAGACTGCTAATGCTACTAATGATGTTGAAGAAGAACCCAAGGATGCGGCAAAGGAAGACAAAAGGATTGCTGCCTCTAAGGATTCTGCTGAAGAACATCTTGATTCATTTCGGAAGGCTAAGAGAATAGATGAAATCAAAGCTAAAATAGAGGTTGCTGCCAAGAAATTAGAACTATTCTCTAGTGATGAGGATGAAGAAGAAGAAGAAGAAGAAGAATAGGCTACTTTACTTCTCTTATCATTTCATTGTAAAATTTTGTTTCATTTTTTTGTAATCTGATGTAATTGGAACATGTTCTGAATTAATAAAAGATTACAGAAGTTTATCCAACTTAATTTCTATCTCATAAATTTTGAGTGAAGGCTTAACTTTAGTTTAGTTACATGTACTTAGCTGAAGTTTTGTCATCACCAAAAGGGGAAAATTGTTGGATGAAGATGAAGAAGATGAAGAAGTGAAGGGAGGTTTTGATGATTTCCAAAAGTCATCAGCTAAGTAATGGAAGCTTAGCAACCTCTGGGAAATTCAATCTGAGAAGACAAGTAAAATCAGAAGGGTTGAATTTTGGTCCAGAAGACTAAAGATATGATGCTGAGTTCAGAATCATATTGGTGGATTTCAGCAGAGTCAAATCAAATGAGTTCGGTTTGAATCAACAGATTGTTCATCAGCAGAGTATTAGTGATCAGAAAGTTCTTCCAACGGTAGTAAATGCACTTGGCGTAATAAATGTTGTAAGAGAAGGGTATTAAAGACAAATGATTGAAGAGAAACCTCGGATCAGCATGGTGCATTAAATGCAACTTGACAGAAAGTACATCAGAACTGTACAGTGAACAGTTGCAGAAGCCGTTCTGAAACAAGGACCAATACTCGAGGAAGATCTGAAAATATGTCTTACTTCAACGGGAAGAAATTCAAATTCACGAGTATAAATAGATTTGCATTCAAGAGTTTGAGACAACACAACACAACTGAGAGAGAATTCAAGCAAGCAAAATCTTCTAAGTCTCAAAAACTCAAGTACAGATCACCATCAGCCGAGTCATCTGTTGACAAAGTCGAGTTGAAGAAACAAGTAAAAACAAAATATGAGTGATGTATGTACACTTTGAGCGTTGTGCGAAGTGTATATCCGACTTTGTGAGTGATATAACTTCATAGTATAGGTTTTCTTTGTGATCTCCTATAGCGAACTTGTGGCTTTATCATTGGTTGTAAAAGCACAAGAAGACTATTCTAGGTTACTTATTGTTTCTAGTATAACCTAAATCTTCATGATTTAGAAGAGTGGACTAGAAGACATATTTGTGTACATAACCACAATAAAAATTCACTATTTTTTTATTACTTGCATACACCAATAGCATACAAACACCTTGATCAGACTAAAAGATTTCATAAAGGAGTTTTTAAAAACTGGGGATAGAAATCTTTAAGTACGAAAATAACTTGTTTGAAATACTCTTGACAAATCCGCTGCATACAAGTTTCAAACTCTGATTTAAATTGAAACATATAAGTAAATCAGATGAGTGGTCAACTCTGCTGTTTAAGCTAAGTGCACAATCAGCATGGTAGTCTCACCAGTTTCGATCAGCTTACTCTGCTAATAAGAAAAGTTGGAGAAATTTAAAAAGGTATAGAGGTCTATTCATCCCCCCTCCCCCCCCCCCCCCCCCCCCCCTAGACCTCATATGACCACTTGGACCAACAGGGGAGATGGTCGATGATCATTGCATGGCATGGGCTATAAAACCAAAAATTGAGCCGAGAACCCCATTGAAGAGGCATTCCAAAAGTCAAGAACAAGGTTCGGGGTCGGGCCTAGTTCCTGACACTGAGAGAGTGCAAGGAAAGAAAGGTAATAACATTGATATGAGTGTGCAACTCCCTGAGCATAAGAAGGTCATACTGGTCGAGGGGAATCCAGAAAAATTCACTAAAATAGGGACGGAGTTGAGTACTAGAATGGAAAAAATGTCGATCGATTTTCTACGATCCAATGTGGCCATGTTTGCCTGGAGTTCATATGACATAATCAGAATTGATCCAAGAGTAATCACTCATTCTTTGAACATTGATCCAAAAGCATAGTCGGTAAGGCAAAAGAAGAGAAATCACAGACGCAAGAAAGATAAAAACATCAACGCCAAAGTTGATAGGTTGCAAGCTGCAAAACAGATAAGAGAAGTTCAGTTTACAGAATGCTATGTAATGTTGTATTGGTCCCAAAAGGTGAGAAGATTGAGAACAAATGGAGAATGTGTAATTATTTTACTAATCTTGATGAACTTTGTCCTCGAGACCCTTACCCTTTGCAAATGATAGATATGTTGGTTGATTCAACAACAGGTTTCATTTTATTTAGCATGATGGACACATTCCAAGGTTTCTATCAGATTTTTATGAACGAACTAGATCAGGAGAAAATTGTTGAGCGTGTTGGATGAAGATGAAGAACTGCAGGGAGGTTTTGATGATTTCCAAAAGTCATCAGCTAATTAATGGTAGCTTAGCAAACCTTTGAAAAGTTCAATCGAAAAGACAAGTAAAATCAGAAGATTGAATTTCGGTCCAGCAGACTACTAATTTGATGCTGAGTTTGGAATCAGACTGGTGGATTTCAGCAAAGTCAAATCAGATGAGTTTGATTTGAATCATCAGAGTAGATTCGATCAACAGAGTAGAAGAGATCAGAAAGTCATTCCAACGGTAATAAATGCACTTGGCGTAATAAATGTTATAAGAGAAGGATATTGATTTTACCGAATTTCGTATGAAAGGGTAGACCATAAAATAACTAACAAATCAATAATATTTATAAAATAGAGTAATAATAAATATTATCAACCAAAATCAAGGGCTTTGCCAAAGTGCTCAGGATGGTGCAACTCAAAGAATATATATAAAATCGATGAAGTCAATATGAAGAGTAAAAGTAATGTGTTTATTATACGTTGAATAATCCAGCCCGCATTACAATGATAAATATCATATTTATAGCCTAGCATATCTATCCCTAATATGATCTTAAGACATGTAGGAATCATTTTGCGGACCATGAAGTGTCCAGAAGCTTTGTCAGGTCGACGAGATACAATTATTCAGATCGAGATGACCACACATCCCAACCTAAATCTGTTCGAGAAGTCTGATCTAGCTTAGATATAAATTAGCCCCCATCAGTACTACCTCAATTCTCGAGCACAAGCGTAGCCGAAGCTCGTAGAAGTATAATAAGTTTTTTGATAATCTTTCGTAGTAGATTCGCGGAATATGCCTCATTAAAAACCTTGCTCAGAAAAACCCTTTTTCGGTATAAAAACTGAGTGAGGGAAAAAGAGTTCATATTTGTAGAATCTTTTCTGTCGTACTTAGGACGCTATAAAGCGTTGTTAGAAGTACTGGGGCCTATTCTGCAATTTTCATAAGCGGGAAATCGAAACATCACAAAGGGTCAAAATGTCATTTCCCTACCCATATATATACTCGAAGTCAACGAGGTCATTTTTATTTTTAACGCATATAATTCAGGATCGGAGCAGGAATATTTTTAGGTCAAAATTCTCAGCGTATAGCTATCTCGTCGAACTTCACTGTTTCTTCCGAAAAATGTCGACTTCGCAATTGAATCTCAATTCTCCTTCCCATATTGAAGATGAAGTGGTTATCACCAACGTTGTCGAAAATTTGGAACATGTTCCCTCGGAAAATGAGGAAATTGGAGATGGAGTTCTTGCCGATGCAAATACAAACTGCGCAGAAGAAGGAGAGGATGGCCTCGTCGTTGAAATTACTTCTGAGGAGGAGCTGGCAAAGAAATCCTCTAAAAGGCAAATACGACTCAACCTCAGGTTTCAGCTCCGGTCGAACTTGTTCCCTCAAGATATAAAGAGGAAGATCTGGTCGGGCTGCAGCGGGCTTACGCTCGCTATTTTCCAGCGGATTTTGAGATCGTTCTTCCGACACCTGAGCAAAAAGTTAATACTCCTTCTGACAATTGTCGAGCTTTCTACACTTCTCATCTTGATCACAGGCTCCGATACCCCTTTCCTCCCATCATGTTCGAAATCCTTGAGACCTTCATTCTTTCCCTAACGCGGCTTGTTCCCAACTTTGTGGCCTTCATCATGGCCTTTTCCGTTCTTATGGTTGCAAAGGGTCTCAAACCCACCTTCTTCAACTTTTATCATTTCTTCCGATTCTCCATCTCGACCTCTTCTAACAGAGGCTTCTACTATTTCAACCAAAGACTTGGCTTTGTTGTCCTAGAAAATGCTATTTCGAGTAACAGTTCTGAATGGAAAGAGAGATATTTCTTTGTTAGACCTCCAACTTATCACGTGCTCCAGAACGGAATATCCGAGCTATATACTCATGAATGGGGTTTCGATTCTACTTGGGAGTATGGTGGTCGAAAAATCAATGGAGTGTTAGCTTCGGATGATCTTTTTTCTCCAAATATGATCATGGAAATGAGAGCGGATAAGTATCAATCAACAAACTTGATCGGGGAAATTTTTCTTCGCAAGGCAGGACTATGTCCTTGTACCTTGCTCATACAAGTAGACAACCGTCCTTTGGGTGAGTTTTTCGACTTCAGTCATCATTATGAAGCCTCTGAGTATTTACTGCCAATACTAATTCTAATCGATCTTTGTGTTTACATCGCAGCCACTATGGTTGAGAGATGTCGCTTTTTAGCGGTCGGGAGAACTGTTCTTTCGACTTCCAAGAAATTCTCAGATAAGATGCCCATAGAGAAAAGAGATTTGAGGAAGAGGAGAAGAGACCAAAATCCTGATTTTGAAGAGATGGAAGAAAAACCGATCAAAAACGTTGATCCCATTAATAGCATTCACCCTTCTTCTAGCCGGCCTTCCTATGAACCCTCTTCGTCTAATACTAATATAGCTCGGGGATACCCTCCCATGTCAACCATGACCCAATATGGGATCCATGGTTGTAAACTTGGCCTGAACGCAACTCCTCTGGTCAGCCTGCTAAGAGGAGAAAACAACATTTCGACAAGCATGGTAAATACTTCACACATGTCGGTGGTTTAACGCATCAGGCTTCTCTTTTTTATATGATCGAAAACCATCTAAAGGGAAAACGAGCCGCAGGTTATGACCATGATGGGACCCTACTCACTGATGATAAATAGAGCGTCCTTGACAAATCAATAAGGCTGCTTCTATCTACGGTATTCACCAGAGACATTCAACGTAACCTCGATAAGGAGGCCTTGGACCAGTTAGCCAGATCAACTCATACTCATGCAGTTGTATGATATCTCCAACTTTACCTCTATTCAAAACATAATTCATGATATCTTATATTCATATTCTTGTTAATTTCAACAGACTGGAGGTGCATTGGTGGGGCCATGTACAACTCTTCCCTTTAGATGGGGCAACAAAAATTCGTCGAGGAGACCAACAGGATTCTTCTGACCAAAAATAAGGAGCTTGAGAACAGACTTACTGAGCTTGAAGGTTGTCGAGTACAGGAAGATTGAGCTGGTCCTAGCAGCAACCTAAATTTGGAGACCAACTATTCTCATATCGTCAACATTATGATGGATGCTAGTCGTAATCAAGCGCAAGTCGACCAGCTAACTCGAGAATTGGAAGAGCAATGGGTCACTTTGCGCTCTAGGATCCAAAAACAAATCTATTCAATCACAGTAACAATCTAAAGTTGATGACGCTATTATGGATGAGGTTATCCGGGAAGCTCAGGTTGAAAATATTGAACCAATTGTTCGAGATTTTCTCAATTCCCCGGTGCATACTGCAATATTGTATCAAAAATAGGGGGATTTCTCTCGAGTTCTTTCTACAAGGGAGTCGATCAGCTGATTGAATTAAAAATGATCCCGAACAGACGGCGTGAATACAACAATGCTATGGATATTAGCAAGGACGACAAATTCCGAGAATATCCTCCCGAGGCCATGGCCCCAGTCAACTATAGCGATCATCCACTGGCTCATTTGGTGGAGGAGTTTGGGACCCCTTTGCCTGATCCAGACAAGGTTCCTGAAGATGAGGTTGATGAAGAGCTGGGCGACGAGGAGCAAGCAGTCTCTGAAGAAGAAGAAGCTACAAATGAAGAAGGAAGGGAAGAAAGATGAGATAGTTCTCTCCTAAAATCTATCTCTAGCATAATTCCCATTTCTCTGTAATTGATCCGCGTTTTGTATTTATTTTAGTAATCTTGTGAAGACACTTTTTTGTAAATTCTATTTCCCGAACCATCTGCTTTTTTTATACTCTATCTTTTATCGTCATACCCTTTCTAGACACAAGTCTTTAAGTTGATTTGCTAAATTTTGTTTGATAGCTTGAATTCCGTTAGATAGTAGTCTTTAAAATCTGCCAATACTTGGAAATTTTTGTTAGCGCCCTATTTTAAGGCCCTTTATGTCAATTCCATTGGTATATATAGGGGTCAAATATTCCAAAAGTTACCGTGCGTCCCACTTGTATTATTAAAAATTCTCTCAAGTAGATCGGAGAGATAAATCGATATTTCCATATTTTCCATATATTCCCGAAAATGAGCACAAATTTGTTTTTTGGGGCCTCCATATGAGTTTTAAGAGCGCCTTCCAAGAGCAATGCTCCTAAGAAAAAGGCTCGAGTAGAAGGCTCTGGCCAACCAGTTCTTCAGATCAGAGAGGCTGCACGTAAATCCACATCCTCTTCAGATCGAACATCGATTCATTCTGAGGATTCTTCTGCTTCCGAGAGAAGAAGTCCTATATCTTCACAATCCCAACCTATCATTGGTTCTCCAAAAGGATTGAGTATACCAGTCGGAACTCCTATTTCTGAACCATTGGTCGAGAAGGATATTCTTGACGCTTATCGAATGTAGACTCCGTGGTCAATCCTCCCAGCTCTGGATCCATGTCTAATCCGAACCCGAGGTACCCCGCTCGGATACTCTCACAATCAATGCTTCATCGAACAGACCAATCGACAACCGGGGTTTGTCCCCTTCGATTCCGTTCTCGACTCTGAAGTCGAGAAGATTACTTCGGAAGGAACTCTAGAACCCACTTCCGTTGTACAATCATCCGACACTGTCAACATAGGAAGAAGTATAATAAGTTGAATAAAGCTGAAAAAAGTTGATATTTGTACTTAAAATGTGAAAACTTCTCTATTCAACTAAAAAAATTATAATAGTTCCCATGTTAACTTTGAAAGTTGACTATAATAACCTTCTTATTGCATTATGAAGTAATTTCTAATTGAATATTCATGCTACTAAAAAAGAATTTATTGAATTTTTAATAAATAAAATATAACAAAGTTTTTGCCAATTATGCTTGGGGGATATTTATTGCATTTAATTAGCTCATTTTTTTTTATATTTGTCCTGAGTAATTTATTTATGATTTTCAAATAATCAAAATCGATAATATTCTTAAAGAGTAAATGGCGCTTTTGGTCCTCCTTATGGATTAACTTTTGCACTTTCGTCCCTCTTAATTTTTTTGTAGCAGATTGGTCCCTCTTATCAATGTAGTTTATCACATTCGTCTCTCTTATAACACATTCGTCCCTCTTAAATTTTTTGTAGCAAATTCGTCCCTCTTATCATTGTAGTGTAACACATTAGTCCCTCTTAAATACAAAATACATCAATTAAATTTAAAATATATTCTAAAGTGGACGAAAGTTGATGTATTTTGTATTTAAGAGGGACTAATGTGTTACAGTACATTGATAAGAGGGACGAATTTGCTACAAAAAATTTAAGAGGGACGAATGTGATACACTACATTGATAAGAGGGAACAATCTGCTACAAAAAATTTAAGAGGCACGAAAATGCAAAATTTGATCCATAAGGAGGACCAAAAATGCTATTCACTCTATTGTTAAACATACCAACTTACAAATTGTACCAACGTGTAACATATTTTTCTTTTTCTTTTTTCTAAATGAAATAATAATTACATCAATTTTATTAAATTAGAAAATATGTTTGACTATAATTAGATTATCAAAAAAAATTAAATATTAAACAGTAGTACTTAATAAAAGAAAAACTCACGTAAGTGGGTTAAAATTTTCTTTTATTTTTGGAAAATTTACATAGACACCCCCTGGCTATTACCCTAATTACAGGAACTTACCCTCTTGTTTCAAATATTACAATGACACCCCCTCGACCGAAAACTATATTACAAGGACACCCCTTGTAACATAAAATATATTACCAATACACCCCCTAAAATATATTACCAATACACCCCTCGAGGGGGTGTCTTTGTAATATTTGAAACAAGAGGGTAAGTTCCTGTAATTAGGGTAATAGCCAGGGGGTGTCTATGTAAATTTTCCTTTATTTTTTCATAGATTGTTATTGAAATTGGTCCCAAAATGATTATTAAATTTACCTTCCAATAGGCTCACTATTCGGGTTAATCTTTTTTCACTTTTCACTTCCGGTTGAATCGATCGGAAAATAATTTAATAGTTTTATTAAAAAGGCATGTTCGTATTAAATTTATCTTTTAAATTCTCACTATTTGTTTATTTTGAAATCTCTACTTGACCCATAATATTTATGAATGGATTGGAACCTATGCCAATTATTATAACAGATATTTAGATTAATTTTTGGGCCATATTTGTAATCTTAGAAAATAAAATTAATGTTTTTTGGTTTGGTAGATAATGCTAAGAAAAAATTCAGATATTGAACTAGTGACTGAGCCAGGAAAAAATTTCACTGGAATCCTATGAAACTTATTGCTACATTAGATTCCATTTATTAATGTAACAAAAATAACTAAAACACTAATTAGCTAGCTAAATGGAGACTTACAAGTCTATTTTTCAAAATAAAAAATGACGTATAGACTTGTGAATGATTTGAGTCATTTAACTATTCTTTTTAGCGGATTTCTTTAACGGGAATAGAGGTGAAAATAAGGGAATGTATGAAATAGATTAAATTTTCAAAAAAGTGTCCAACAACTTCAAAATTTATGATTTATCTATTAAAATGATTTTTTCGGAGAAAATAATATGTTGGAATTCAATATTTTATAGCATTTGGCTATGTTAATTTTCTTATATATACATAAAAATTAATGCACTTAATTACTAAAAATAACATCCTAAAAAAAGTGTATTAATATTTTATTGAGTGAGTAGAAAACAAATCATTTCAATTAAACATGGTCCCTTTACATTGGAATTTTAAAGTTTATTTAGTGGGTTCCATTAATAGTCATTAAGAAATTATATTAGAGATTATATAAAATTTATCCATATTTTAATACAAAAAATGGTAATACATTGGGGTCATCAATTCTCACGTCCTCAAGTTAAATTCTAATTTTCATGTCATTCTTATCGTTTCAAAGTACCATCACATCTAAAACTTCCATGTAAGTAGACGTCCAAAACTGAGGCAGAATAGGCCCATCAGCTTAAATTTTTATTTGCATGTCATTCTTATCGGTTCACAATCCCATTACATTTGCAACTTCCATATAAGTATCTATTTTATTTCCACTGTACATCTAAGTTTCCTTAATATTGACATGTTTTCTAATTTAAATTAAAGAAACCCAAACCAACAAGGATTAAGGACCCGTTTGGTTGATAGGAATGGAATCTGGTTCTAGGAATTTGATTTCTAGGAATGTGATTACCAGAAATATAATTTCATTATAGTGTTTGGGTAAAACTCGAAATTTCTTAAAGGAAAGTGACAAATTCATTTTTATATGTTTGGTAAACATAACGAATGGAATCCATTTTTTCAAATGTTAGCAAAAATGTTCCACTTATATATTATTATATAACATAATGGATTTATGGAACAATACTTGCAATATTAACCCTAAACTTATGTGAAATTACAAGATCATTACTTGAAGTTTCAATAATTACAAAATTCGTGAAACATGATGGCTCAGTTGATTTATGAGATTTTTTAATTTCAAAATTTTAATTTAACTTTTCTTGTTACCATGTGAGACAAATTAAATGATCAATTATCAATTAATATGTTCGACATATATCTATGAAAGGGTAAAAATATATTTTACGTTAAGTTAATTTTTTTATAGACTTCAAATTGTGGGTTTTTAACTATTGAATCTTCAAAAGATAATTATGTAATTTGTGTAAGTAATTATTCTTTATGTTGAATATTATATAATATACTTATAATACATCAAAATTTATAATTTATTAATTTATATATGTTTTATAGTAAAAAAACATATTTTGATTATATATATGTGTGTGTGAGAGAGAGAGATAGAAAGAGTGAGTATATACGAAAAATATTATCTTTTTAATTTTTACTATGAATTCCATAGGGAATGGAATTAGAATACCACAGAAAAATTGGGTTTCAGATTCCTAGTATATAGAGGCAAGATTCCAAGTTTTGAGGAATTTAATTCCTTTCCCAAAATTCAGTAAATCAACCCAAACATAATTATGTGATGCTCAGTAATCAGATAACCAAACTACATGCCATTCCAAGGTAAACAAACGGGTCCTTAAGGGAATCAATTAACTCGGCTTTCCGTAGAAAGAGTTGGATTCCATATCTGCAGTGCACATTCCCAGCCATTTATCTCAACGGACCTCCAAGACATAAGTGTGTGACATGATTAACAAACAAGTCACTACCCATGAGTCAAAAGGACTCGCTGACACAAACAGGAGTTTATGTCTACTCAGGATTCAGATTAATTCATATATGATCATCGTGTGACATGTATTGAAATCTAAAGTTAACGGTATGTTATAATAGATTTCAATTCATGTATGGTCCAGTCCTATGTTAATCATATTACATAAAGAACCTCCACCTTTAATGTCCCAACATCAATGATTCGGATCGAGATCATTGAATTCTTAATTTTCAGAGGACCGTACTAGTAGTAATTAGTTAAAGATCCCAACTTTAACTTACTACGGACTATTTAGTCTATTGTTTATGACTTTAATCCTCTTGTACATCCTTATATATACAAAAGTCATATTTAATAAATAGACATGGAATTTTCTGATAATTATATTATACTAGATAAAAAGCATAATCGAATCGAATATATGAAATTCAAAAAACCAAATAATTTATTTACTTTCAATTAATAATGTTCATCAAAAGCTTTATGGGTTTTTCTAAAATAAGATTTTATGGAACATAGGTGTACATGAGATGCCCCATCTCAACCACTAAAAAAAGTCAATAACAAATCTGAACCACAAGTTTTTGTCAAAATGTCCAATGATGACGTGGCATCGGACATTTAGATAAAATAAACATATGTTAAATTACATACTAACCCTTTAATTAATATATTTAAAAATTTCTCCATTATCTCTAATTAATTTCATCTCTTTCCAAAAAAAAAAAAAAAACTCAAGTAATCAAAATTTTATACGAAAAAAATCTCTCAAGTAATCAAATTTTTATACGAATTGACAATTAAGACCATCAGTATAAGATCATTTAAAATATTTTTAGGGAAAAATGCACTTTACACCCCCTCTCAAAGTTATATATTTTGAACTTTACCACCCAAAAGTATAAATTAAATAAGCACGTATAAAATCAGTTGCACTTTTTCCCTCAAATGATTTTAAGCCAATTTCGTTCACCAAAAAACATAGATATGCGTCTCACTTGTGTATTTTAAGGGTAAATTAGTTCCAACATCGATTTTTCGCCCAAATATTTCATTGACGCGTATTTTTTCCTCTCTCTTTACAAAAAAAAAAAATCTACTTAACTTTAGATATTTGGTTCACAAGACATGAGTCAAGTATTTGGACAAGTAAGAAGTGATGTGACTAATTTACCCTTTGAAAATTCATGTGAGGGGCACATGTACATTTTTCGTCAAACAAAAATTGCATAAAATCATTTGAGGGGGTAAAGTGCAACTAATTTTATTTTTCAGGGGGTAAAGTGTTTATTTGTACATATGGGTGGTAAAGTGCCAAAACATGTAACTGTGGGGGATAAGATTTTTGTCAACTTTTTGATATGGGATTCATAAATCATATGAAGAATTTTATCAATTTTTTCAAAAAAAAAATGGGGAGGAGGGGGTGTATTCCCAATTTTTAAAGTTACCAGGGGTTATTGGTAACCTTTTAGGTAATAGGGATGTTTTTGCATTGTTTGGTGGGGTAAAATTATCATTTCGACTTGAGATGGGTTTTCTTTGTTAATAAGAAAAAGTACAAGGTTTTGTTGCTAATAAAAATAACATAGGTTTTTTTTTATAGTTAGACAAAACACAAGGGGTGTTTTTGAATTCACTCATTAAAAAGGATAAATTTGTCTTTAAGAAAATAAATTATTTAAAGTTAAATTCTAATAGGACATGTGTCACCAAGATAAAATGATATCTCATGTGCTCCCCATCCCTCAAAATCTCATTTTAGACAGACCCAAGCTTTATGAACACTATTCCTAACACAGTAGTTACGAACAAATTTGTCTAAAAGCCCGAGAAGTAATTACGAACAAATTTTAGTAGTGCAGCTGCAACTTATTTTATTTGATAAAATGATAATAACCATTAATTTTAGAAGTTGATCACTAGAACTACGGTTCTTTTAGTGTTTCAATAAATTACTAGTTTAGCTTTTTGTAGAAGCTAGAAGCTGCATCCAACCAGCTTCTACTTTTTATACTTTTTTGAAGAGAATTTTGAGCACAAGTGATTTTAAAAGTGGTTGAAAACACTCACGACCAACTAATTTTTTTAAAAAGCAAAAAAATACTTTTTAAAAGTGGTTAAAAACACCACCTAATCCGAAATAAATGGACTTATTTTCTGTTTGCTTGAATCAGAATTTCAATCCGACATCAAATACGGACATCATTTATCATATTAAAAAGTAGATACTCAATATTTTTTAAATTCAAAATTCCATTTAAATTTGGAGGATTTAACTTGCTAAAACTAAATCAAACTAACAAAAAATACAAGTTTTAAACAAATAGTTAGAGTTAGATGGGTCCGGTCTAAACCCGGATCTATTTTTATTTTTATTTTAAATACAGATAAATACAATAAATAGAACTACTTTCTTAAAATCTTTTTTTTTTTAATTATTTCTCTTATCAATTGAAATAAATTTGTCAGTTGCATATTGACAGATAGTATTTTTTTTTTGTTTTTCAAGGGTTTAATCCCTCTCGTAATGCGTCGGACACATAAAGAGGGAATCTCTCATAACAGGGATTCGAACCTGAGTCCGTTATTTTGTAGTGACTAGCTGACAGATAGTTTAAAGGTGTTCAAAACAGAAAAAAATTAAAAAAAAAATAAAACATCTATTGATAATTAGTACAAAAATCAATAATAATAAATTGCATTTTTCTCATTCATATTAAGTACTAATGCCCACGAAGAAGAAATTCATGCATAATATAGGTTTTATATAATCTTATGTCCAGTTTTGTACTCCAGTAATAACATGAATAATACTTTTTTTCCACTCAATGTAACTTTCTAGGGAAAATTTCACTTTGCCCCCTAACCTTTAAACGATTTTTCACTTTGTTCTCTAACATCTGTGAGTTTCCACTTAATCCCCTCAGCTATTAAAAATGTCTCAATCAGTATCTTTGGACGTTCGCTGGCGGAATCTGTTCAAAGGTTGAGTGGCAAAATAGAAAACGTTCAAAGTCATATCATTAAAGTTGAACGCAATATTTTATTAGATTCTAACTTTTTGCATCTTAGGAGTTTGTTTAAGATATATTTAATAGCTAAGGGTGTTCAGTGGAAACTCAAAAAGGTTAGAGACAAAATAAAAAATATATTCAAAGGTTTGGGGGAAATTGGGATTGCCCTTTTTATCAAATATAGATTATTGAATAGTGATTGCATTGATGCAAGATCCGGTGATTATGGAGATTTTAGAACTTTACAGAATCCGGAGCCGACCAATACAATTTGGGTTGAGTTGGGTCGAGTTAAGACTGATCTAAACCATTGACAACCCTACAAAGTACCAACCAAATTAAGTTGGATGCAAAGCGGCAAAATTCAACCACTTCCTATGATATCTCAAAGTTGGTTATATGACTAAGGAGTGTAAGTCAAATCAAACTGCCAGCACCTTTCTGAAATTTGAACGTGGAGCAAGAGAAGTTAATGGAGAAAGTGGAGAAGAGTGAAGGTAGTGGAAGAAGTGGGATCAGCCGATCAGTTTCGGCAAGTGCTTATAAATACGGGAAGAGAGCCATACGCGCAGGACACAACTCAATCAATCAACTCAGTCTACACTGAAATCGGCTTAACGCCTCTCCGGAAGTCCAGCATACGCTGCTTCTGTCAGTCAGTCAGCATTACCAATTCCTTGATATCAATCGTCAATCCTCCGTAGACAGCAGGACATGGCAGAAGTCCAGCACCGCCGCTCAAGAGTAAGCCGCAAAGCTGCTTCCGCCGTCAGCGAAGCTGTTTCGAGCGAAACCATTAGATCTCAAGCAAAATAGTACGCTGCAAACGTCATGTAAGTGCCCACGTAGTTACATGGCAATCTCATCAAGTAGCCATCTGCTTGATGGGTTCGCTGTCAGGTAGCCATCTGCCTGATAGCAATCTGTTGGGTAGCCATCTGCTCAGCAGATGCCCTTTCCAGTGGCCACCCACTGGTTAGGAGCTCGATTGGTAGCCACCTGCCAAGGTTGGGCGATCCATTGATGGCAGTCACCTGCTGTCAATGTTACTTTTACGTCAACAAATGTGCACAATATGCATATCAGCTCAATTGGTCGGTTCCCTGCTAATCAAGGAGTCATTAATCAAGAACTGGGAGATTCATCAGCTTAGTTGGCAACTATATGTCAACATCAGCTTTCTAATGTTTGTAAATCGGGGAAACAGTTGTAGGCTAAGATTCATGTATTTCATTTATCAACGTTACGTTTAATCAATATATGGAAGTATTTGGCCTTCGTCTCTTGATTTTATTAAAGCATGCTTTACATCAAGTAATCTTCTATGTCGTTTTGGATACATGATTAGTCTGTTAGTTCAGGTTTTTATCAAGTTGACATGTTTTAGATTGCTTGCTAATCAGCTTGATATTTAATATTTCTGTAAATCCCTTGACATATCGAGCGAGCCACTAATTTGGCTCCAAAGTTTTGGCATTTCAAAAGGTTATCATAAATTGTTAAGTCCTGCGGCCAGGCAGGCATGGAAAAGAACTAGGGGTAGTGTTTGCCTACTCCGCCGCAATCAATTGATTAGAAGTCAGCCTTATCAGGACATTTTACATCGATATCAATATGTCCATTTTTAAATCGTTATGTTTGCACGCACAAACATTGGCACGCCCGCACTTATTTTACACCATATCGAGTCATTTGCACGTCGAGGCAAGCCATACTGAATTTATAGCAAACAATATTTTGGCACGCCCAGTGGGACTTGATAATCTTTTTGCGAAAAAGTCAATCAGTTGATACTAAACGATTAATCTTTTGCTGTTGTCAGATGATACCACAGATAACGCGAAAGACTCGATCTAGCTTGACGAGGACACGCTCTGATCTAACGCACTCTCTGGAAAACCTATCCACTGTCCCGCTAGCTATGGAAGGGACTGACAAGATAGAAGAACTGACAATGGAGGTCCGCAACTTCACTAAGGACCTTGAGGCCAAACAGGTGGAATGGTCAAATGTTGTCAGTAAGTTCGAAAACATGCTAGGCTCGGCCACTGCAGCCAGTCAGGCTAATACCGAAGCCAGCAATATTGTAAATACTTCCCTGATGCATCTGGAATCGAAAATGTCTATGCTTGCTGAGAGCATCAATGCCCTTGCCAACGGGATACAATCGCAGGCCTGGACAGGGCCGTCCAAAAGCTCTGTTGACCAAGGCAAGGGACCCGCGATACATATCGGGGGGAAGTGGATCGAGGGATGAAACACCCTACAAACAGGGCAACGGACAAACTAATGTCCCTGATAAGAAAGGAAGTACCTCCAAAGCCAGGTATCAACGCCCAGACTCGGGGGGCAGGTCGGAAGAGGAACGATCAGAGGCCATGGGATATGGCCCAGAGGGACATCAGGCCATCTCATCAGCCTATGAAAGAACAAATCGAGCCGTAGAAGGTCAGGATGACCTCTTGATAGTAAACCAGGCTCAAGAGATGTTCATAAGGAAACAAGGGAATAGGGCATCAAGGTATAACAAGCCTCATGCAGAATATATCGACCAAGTGCCATTCCCGATGAACTACAGGGCACCCAACTTTACTCTATTTTCGGGGGAAGGATCCCAATCTGCCACCGAGCATCTGGCTCGATTCGCTCTGGAGTGTGGCAACTTAAGCAATGAATTGAAATTAAAATTGTTTCCTAATTCACTCACCGGCATGGCGTTCCATTGGTACGCCAACCTGAAACCAGGATCGGTCCCTGATTGACCATCCATGGAAAAGGTGTTTGTGATGAACCACTACCAAGCCCCGCTCGAAGTATATGTCATCGAGTTATCCAACATGAAGCAGTTGACGGGGCAGACAGTAGAGGAATACATGAAAGTATTCATCAGGGCCAGAGGATTCTGTGCCATACCTCTGTCAGAGAAAGAATGTATCAAGATTGCCATCCATGGCATGCATTTCGAATTGAGGAAAATCATGATGGCCCAATATCATGAAGACCTGTTCGAGCTGACCGATCATGCGGTCTGATATGAAAGGGTATTAAGGGACGAAAACATGTGACAGCCCAGGGAAAACTACTACCAAGTAGGAATGGCAGACTCCAGTGAGGACCAGGTAGGCAGGCTGATGGAACAGCAGAGCATTGAAATCGGGCTAGCTGAAGTAGTTTGCCCGAAGAACACAGTCTGTCAAGCTCTTGCGAAGCCAAAAGAACCCCAACCAACCATCAAGGTACCCAATAACCTGTTAAGAAGGGATGCTGAGTACAAAACAGACAGAGAGAGACGTTATTCGTTTGATGTCTCCAAGACCGAGGCCATTTTTTATCAGCTTTTGGCCGACAAGATCCTCAAGCTAAAAGGGGATAATGTGATACCGTCTCCAATGAAAATTGCAGGTAAGACATATTGCAAATACCACGACGTATGGACTCACTCTACGAACGAATGTCTCGTTTTCAGGTGGATGGTGCAAGATCACCTTGATAAGGGCATTTTGAGATTCGCCCCATATTGGAAAATTACTAAGCCGATGACGGTTGACACTAATCCCTTCCAACAGAACGAAGTGGGAATAAACATGGTAGGGGTTACAAATACGACAGAAGAGCAATATGTGGAGGGGGACCCACGTCACTTGACTATGCAGATGGGATTATGTGCTAGATGCCAAGCCGAATTGGCAACAGTACCACTATTTGTGAACCCAAACATATATGGCCAGTACATGCCTTGGCCAAACGCTACACAAGGAGCATATCCTTATCAGGTAATGCCACAGTATCAAGTGATGGCACCATCTCCAGTACCAACACCTTTGCCAGTAATACCACCGGCAGTGGAACCACGTAGAGACCAGGTCACACCTAAAATGCCTCGATAGTCGCAAGAGGGCACTAGTCGCAGTAACAGGATCAGGGAAAGATCACCTGATAGATCACCAGTTAGGCAGGTCAGATCGACCGCCTACCACAGAGACAGGACCTATGGGTCGTCGATCAAAACAACATCCCCTGGTCAGTTTAGGCCGCGAACTGTCCATACAACTGCAAATACTCAAGTAGGGAGGTGGGTACCCGTGAGGCACCCGAAATTCCCTGGGAATCAAAGGGTCGATCAGATGACCAGAACACAGTATCGGCGTTACTTGCGCCGAAGAAAAGAGATCGAGACAGCCAAAGGAAAGGCCCCAATGAAACAGCAAACGACAAAGCCAGGTGTTATGGAAGTGAAGCCTAGACAAGAGGCCAAAGAAGCCGAGGGGGCCGAGCAAGGAGCTGTTTTCCAATGGCAATCACCAGGGAAAGCCAAATATGGCACAGTTGATTTGGAGAAAGAGTTGGAAGAAGACGAAAATGATCTTAGGGAGAAATTCGCCAAAATCTATGCCGAGGACGACGGTAAGAAAGATGAGGCCGAATCTGGCCAAGCAGTCAAGGAAAAGCAGTCGACGAAAAAGCAAAAGAAGATGAAGGAAGTGGGACCAGCCAGCCGTCAGCCGGTTCGGCAGTAATGCAATGTAACGCAGTTAATTCTGAACTCGTCGATGTCGGTGATGAGGAGCTGGAGTACTTCACTGATGGAGTCTGGGATGAAGGAATGCCAGTTGTACAAATGGCAGAGGACTTGGAAATGATATCGGTCGATGACGGAAAGGAGACCGATTGGGACAAGAAGGTAGAAAGTATTTTCCAGAAACCACCTTCATTTATGGCAAGACACATCAGGCCATTATACATATCAGGACACATCGATGGTAAACCAATTGACAGAATGCTGGTCGATAACGGGGCTGCAGTCAATGTAATGCCAGCGTCTACTATGTACAAACTGGGAAAGGTCGGTGAAGACCTGATGGAAACAAAGGTGATCGTTAGCAACTTTACTGGAGGGAAGGCTGATACATTAGGAATTTTACCTGTCGAGGTGAAGATTGGAAAGACTAGCCTAAAGATTGCTTTCTTCGTGGTAGACGCTGCCACATCTTACAATGCGTTGTTAGGGAGAGACTGGATTCACTTCGCTTTATGTGTGTCGTCTTCTCTACATCAATGTTTACTGATCTGGGGGGACGCCACTGAACCAGAGATCATAATGGCCGATAATAGGCCGTTTACTGCAAAAATTAATGCCGTCGAGGCGGCATACTATCGGGAAGATGTGGGACCTTATCGGTTTTTCGGACAGGACAAATATGGACGACCTATGGAAGTCACCTCGAGCAAAAAACTAACTCAGCTCGAAATGACTTGTCTCACCAAAGAACTAAGCCGGCCCTGCAATGTCAAGGAAGAGGGGTCGCAAGAAGAAAACAGTCAGTCCTTATGAATTACATTGATGACAAGGAACCATCGGCCGATGAGGCCGAACAACTTGAGATAGATGAGATCGTGGTTATCGGCCCAGAACAGGAAGCATGTGCCGATCTAATTCGAAAATTTCGGGCTTACGTGGTCGAATGTTATACAGGCGATCTTATCTTCGAAGAAGAAACGCCAATATCCGATGGCGACGAAATTCAATTAGACGAACTAGGAACGGCGCCAGCCAAGCTTGATGACATAAAAATTCAAGTGCAAGATCCTATCATCGAGATTGAGTTGGGCACCGAAGAGAATCATAGGCCAACGTACATCAGCGCATTGCTGGATGATGGCCAGAAAGAAAAATTAATCCAAGTGTTGAAGGAATATAAAGATTGCTTTGCTTGGAGTTATGACGAGATGCCAGGACTAAGCAGGGAGTTAGTTGAGCATCGAATTCCAATACTTGAAGGGTACTTACCTCGGAAACAACCCCTGAGACGGATGTCAGTGGAAGTCTGTCAACTGATCATGGAAGAAATCGAGAAGTTATTGAAGGCCAGTTTCATCGAAGTGGCCCGATATCCAGAGTGGGTAGCCAATGTGGTACCCGTGATGAAGAAGAACGGCAAGATCAGGATATGCATTGATTTCAGGGACCTAAATCTTGCATCTCCCAAGGATGAGTATCCGATGCCAATGGCGGACATGTTGATCGATGCTGCCGCTGGCAATATGTTTTTGACTGCTGTCGACGGAAGTGCGGGCTATAATCAAATATTTGTGGTTGTGGACGACGTACCAAAGTTGGCTTTCCAATGCCCAGGGGGAATAGGCACCTTCCAATGGAAAGTGATGCCATTCGGACTAAAAAACGCTGGAGCCACTTATCAACGGGCCATGAACTGCATTTTCAGTAAGTACATCGATGACTTCATTAAGATTTGCATCGATGATATTGTGATTAAATCGGCCAGTTATGAAGAGCATTTGGCGCATTTGGCGAAGGCATTTGCCAAATTGAGAGAGCATAGACTGAACTTAATCCCTTTGTTGCGGAATTTACACATGCAAATAAACGCAAGTGCACGTATCGAACAAGTAATAAAGAGTAAGTATAAGGGTATCGTCCCCACAGGGACTTGACTAAATATCTACCAATTTCAATTCCTAATTTACTTTTAAATCTGGTTCCTAATCCAAATATATTTTTGGGGTTTTCAACTAGATTAACTAAATTAGCTAACTATCTAAAGTACTTGGATTGAGTTTGAATAATGAGAAGAGAAACCTAGGGTTATAATCCACTATGTTATCTATTGATTGCTCAATTGAGATTTCCGTAGTTATTGTGGTGACAAGAGTGCTACCCGAGGATTCAAGTATTTTCCTACGTATCTTCCGAATTACGTAAAAACTAATGTATTATCCAAATCGACTCTATTCCTAGGTGATTCGTAAATAAAACAAAGCATTAAACACAAACCTCATGTAACGGGTATAAACGCCTTAAGTATATTCCTATCCTAAGGGTCGTTTACTATTCAATTTCTATCTAATCCTAATCTCCATTTTCCAAGTTCAAAAAGAATAATAAATCTAACAACTAGGTGATCAATCAAGTTGCAAGCATAGAGAACGAAATTGAATCAAACACAAGAATTGCCCCTAACTACTAATAATCCAATAAAAATAATCAAAGTAACATAGTTTCATAAAAAACCCTAGATCCTAAAGAATTAGTTCATGATAAATATATGAAGAAAAATAATAAAGAAAAACAAATCTGAGTTCATGTGGTTTTATAGACAAAACGATGAATCCGAGATAAAGATCTTCAATATTGCGTTCTTCTTGCTTGGGTGATCTTCAGGACTTCTCTCTTTTCTTCTTCAATCTTTCTCCAAGTAGATCTTTGATGTTCTAGGTGTATTCTAAGAGAAAAGTATGTTGAAAGCTGATCAAAATGTGTAATTTCGTGACCTAGAAGTCCTTAAATAGATCTACCAAGTTGAGTCCTAGTAGGAGACTTTGGGCCCAAGTTTTCTCTTAAAATCCCGCTGAAAATCGCGTCAGCTTTGCGCAACAGTTTTACAAGTGGCATAACTTTCAGCTCTGAACTCCAAATCAAGATCCGTAAAATCTGTGGTGTATCTAACTCATTCCTCTACATCATACTCTAAATTAAACTTCATTGGAGCTTCCTTGAAAGAGTTATGGTCCTTGGAGTGCACAGAAACATTTCTGACAGCTTTTTCCTTTTTCGTTCTTGCACTACTTGACTTCATTTAATCTTTAATTTGTTGTTCTTCACTTCCAATCATGTCCTTAGATCCACATTAACTTAGGCCGACAAATATAAACACAATATATAAGAAATACCTCAATTCAAGCATAAAATAAATAAACCAATGACTCGAATGAACAAAACGCAAAACTAACTAAAATTGCCTAAGATTATACCAAAACTCTAATAAAAGTAATCGAATGAGGAAAGGAAATAGACTTGATAACACTGTTTTCACAGAGTTATCACCCTTAAAATGTGTTTTTGCAGTTGCATCAGCCAATTTTCTTGGCTTCTTAGTGCATCGTAAGGGGATTGAGATCGATAAGAACAAGTCTAAGGCTATCCTGACAGCCAAACCTCCATCCACAAAGAAGGAATTACAACAGTTCCTTGGAAAAGTAAACTTTATAAGGAGGTTCATATCAAACTTGGCTGGGAAAACAAAGGTCTTTTCACCTTTGTTAAAGCTGAAGGACAAGGAAGAATTTTGCTGGCAAACGGAACATGAGCAGGCGTTTCAAGAGATAAAAGACAAACTAACTACGCCGCCTGTGATGATGCCGCCAGTCAAGGGGAAACCCTTGAAATTATACATATCCGCCACAGAGGACACTGTCGGTGGATTTTTAGCACAAGACGATGAGAATGGATTTGAACGAGCTATATACTACTTGAGCAGGCACCTGTCAGAAATGGAACAGAGGTATACCCCGATAGAAAAGCTAAACCTGTAATGAGAGGAAGGATCGACCGATGGGCTATCCAGTTGATGGAGTATCAATTGCAGTACGTATCTCAAAAAGCTGTCAAAGGCCAAGTATTGGCCGATTTCTTGGTTGACCATCCGTGCATTGACATAGACCAGACCGTTCTAAAAGATCTGGACTTGATGACGGTAGAGATCAAGCCGTGGACACTGGCTTTCGATGGGTCAAGAACCGACAGACTGTGTGGGGCAGGTATTGTTTTGATTTCACCGTCTGATGTTAAAACTAAGCTATCCATACAATTTGATTTTGAATGTACCAATAATCAGGCCGAATACGAAGCCTTAATTATTGGACTAGAAATGCTAAGGGAGTTACATGTCAAATCCGTTACCATCATTGGAGACTCGCAGTTGGTTATCAGGCAAATCCAAGGTACATATAAATGCCGAAATCCTACCCTTGATAAATATTACCTGAAGGCGATGTCTTTACTTTCAGAATTTGCTGATGTCACTTGTTATCATATAACAAGGGGGCATAATAGTGAGGCCAATAGTTTGGCCCAATTAGCAACAGGTGTTGATCTTCCTGAGGACGTCGATGAATCTCATTACGTCGTCAGGCGACGACACTGTCCATCATTTATGTATCGGGATAACATTCTAACTGTGTTGAGTGTGTTTCAGGATCCCGATGACTGGAGAGAGCCGATCAAAAAGTATCTGGCTAATCCGTCCGATAAAACATCCCGACAGACGAGGCTTAGGGCTGTCAATTATGTTCTAATGGGAGATCAATTGTTCAGAAAAGGCCATGACGGAGTGTAACTGTTGTGCGTCGATCAACAGGAAGCCATGAGAGTTATGATGGAGGCACATGAGGGAATCTGTGGTGCCCATCAAAACGGACACAAGTTAGCATGGCTATTACGCCGATATGGCTATTATTGGCCAAAGATGGTGGGAGACTGCGTTCAATTGGCAAAGGGATGCGAAAAGTGCCAACGGTTTGGGGTAGTCCAGAGGATCCCCATCGAGGAGATGAACGTGATAATCAAGCCATGGCCTTTCAGGTGTTGGGCCATAGACATAATTGGGGAAATACACCCATCATCATCCAAGCACGATCGGTACATCATTGTGGCCACAGATTATTTCACCAAGTGGGTAGAGGCCAAGCCACTTAAACAGGCCAATCAGGCCGAAGTGATGAAGTTCATCAAGGACTTAATCATACACAGGTTTGGCCTGCCACAAACTATCGTCACTGACAGGGGACTGATGTTTGTTGGTCAGGAGATAAAAGAGTTTGCCAGATCAATGGGTTTTGAGTTAGTCCATTCAACACCTTATTATGCACAAGGGAATGGCCAAGCTGAAGCCTCAAATCGAGTCCTTAAAGACATCATTTCAAAGATGATCAAGGAAAACCCAAGAGCATGGCACCTTATGCTGTCAGAGGCACTGTGGGCTTATCGGACCAGCAAAAGAACAAGTACGGGCACCACTCCATATAAATTGACTTATGGACAGGATGCCGTGTTACCAATGGAGATAAACGTCCGATCACTTCGGGTGATGCAACAGAATGAGCTGACACCCGAAGAATACACTGAAAGTATGCTCCAGGAGCTTGATGAACTGGATGAAATCAGAGTTGCCGCATTGGATAAAATCGAGGCACAAAAGAGGCTGGTTGCCCGATGCTACGATAAAAAGATACGCAGGAAACAATTTGATATCGGGGACTTGGTCTGGAGAACAGTCTTGCCACTTCATCAGCGTGAGAAAAAGTATGGCAAATGGAGTGCAACATGGCAAGGTCCATATGAAGTCTCCTCAATAACTCGAGGAGGGGGTTACATATTGAAAAAGCCAAACGGGGATCTTTGCAGATACCCCATCAACGGAAGATACTTGAAAAAGTTCAGACCAACCCTTTGGGAAACAATGTGTCTGGAGCATCAACGAGCCTTGGAGTTGGAAATTGAACGGCGCCAAGAGTACTTTAGTGCGCCGATACCATTGTAAATATAAGTTAGGTTTATATTTAGTCTTGTTTTCGTTTTCCTTTCTGCTGTTTAGACTAAGTTTTAAAGTGATAGTAGTTATTGCATTTATTTCCAAACTTTGCCTAAGTACTTCGTTTTATAATCAAGTCTTGGTTTTCCCCGATTTCAAGTTATTGCAGAAATACATTTCTACTTTGATGGTCACTCGGTCCGATTTGATTTTAGCAAAGTTTGGTTGACAGATAAATCTTGTTTTCTTTGCAAAGTGGTTTTCGGGTTACGAACTTAACGGCTTGATGCTTAGTCATATTTGGTTTTGGTTGCAAATCAAGACACAAATTAAACCAAGCCAAAAGAAATTTTACTAAGTAAGCAGAAAATGAAACAAGTCTTTGGCCATCAGGCCATTACATCAACAAAAGCAGGAAATAAAGAAGTCCTTTCGCCGTCAGGCCATAACAAAAAGCAAAGTCCTAAAACTACTTGGCACACACACCAATAACAATGGCTCGCAGGTCGGAAAACAAGATGGTTTAGTGAAGAAAGTCCTGGGTGAATCAGCCTAGAAATTCCTTAAGGGAAGTCTCGATCCTTGCCTGATCTGCAGCAGCGGCCTCAGCTTGGGAAATCACATGCCCTTCAGCAGCTTTAGCTTCATCAATCAAGGCATTCGTGGTACCAAGCTGCTCTGCCAGGGAGTCTGCCTCAGCGGAATTGATCTGGATCCTGGCCTGCACATCAACCAGCTGCCGTTGGAGCTCATCAATAGCCACAATCAACTCGGCCTCAGAAGCAGTTAGACGGTCAGTAGTTTCACTGACGAGCGTCCCCTGAGAGTAGAGGTCATTAAACTGTTGATGTAGAGCATCAAGGGGCGACTCATAAGAAGCTCTGGCCTTGATAGCCCGATCGTTGTCTTTAAACTCATTCCTCATTTGATGGAATTGGCGAGCAAAGTTGGAGTAGAAAGTGCCATTATCGGTTGGCAGTTTGGCAGATGCAAGCTTCCTCATAAAATTGTCAAGGGATGGGCCCATGTTGACCATCAAGACATCCAGTGATTGTCCTTGATAATTTGAGAGTTCCCTTTTGAGACTGGCAATTTCGGCCAGAGAAAACACCGTATGGCTCGATGGCTCGGAGGCTGCCGATTGAGAAGCAGAAGATGAACTTTGTAAGGACAGAGCCCGTGTACCAGCGAATCGAGCCAAAACCTGAGCAAGCTTGTTTGAACCGACCAAAGCCTGGCCAGTGGAAGGAGTCTGAAAAGAGGAATTAAGAGAAGTCAGAAACGAGAGAAACTCTTGTTCAGAAGATGAAGGATGTGAAATAACCTGAGATAGCGGGGTTGGGGTCACAAAAGGAGTCGGAGCAATAGAGGAATCAGGGGCCTTAGTTGTAGAAACAGGCCCAGGATGCATGAAGTGAGACTCCCCAGAGCCCTCTCCAGTCTTGGCCTTGGCCACAGTTTCTTGCTTGATAACAAAAGATCGAGGCGGTGAGATATGCATCGGGCCAGTGCTTTCATCAGGCTGTTCTTCATCAGAGCTCGAAAGAAGAATTCTTGGTTTTTTCTTCTTGGCAGGGGGAGCCTCACTTTGAGAGGGCCTTCGGGAAGAACGCCGTTTGAGAATAGAACTCACTTCCTGATAAAGCAAAAAGAAGACTTGTCAATGCATAAAAGGCAGGAAAAATTAAAGTATGAAAATAGTACCTCCTCCTCGGAACTACTCACGACTATGGCACTAGTGCCACCTCGACATTTGAAGAGCCGACGGGAACGCGTGATATAAAGGACGGGGAGATCAATTACCTTCTCCTGAGAAACAGGAGGTTCAGAATCTTGCAAAGAAGCAGAGAGATCGGGGGATGATGATAGGGGTGGATCAATAGGTTTGATGGGGATTCCTTCGGGGATAGAAGTCTCCTTGGGTTCCTTGACAGCTTTTTTCTTGACAGCTTGGGAAGTTGATGGCTTTTTCCCTGCAAAGCCAACACAAAAAGGGTAAGATGTCGAGCAACAAGAGAAATTGAATACAAGAACATGAACTACCTGGCTCATCGAGAACATAAGTAGCCTCCTCTCGATACTCACAAAGAATGTAAATTTTGGCCATATCTTGAGGATCGGCAGCATTATATCCCGTAAGGGATACTTGAGGCTTAGGTCCGTGAGAAGATCGTGCTTTAAAAGTTGGTGGTTTAGGGATGTCAGGGATAGGTACAGATTGCATGCCCAAATCGGGGATGAGATGCAAGGAAGGGCCAAGAGGTTTGTAAAATGTATACTAAGGAGGTATCTCACCCGGCCCCCCACGCTTTTTAGCCAATTTCGAATGAGCCAATTTGGCTTTGGCTATCATTTTTTAATAGCTCGAAGTTGGCAGCGGCTTGTTCAAGGACTTGAGTCCTTTTGGCTGGATCCCAGGTTACATTATAAAAATTTTGAAAACAGGAAATGAGATAAGGCATACCTTTCTTATGTGGCTTGATGGATGAAACAGTGGGGTCGAGGAACGGACCGTCACAGGATATCACATCTGGATGGTTTGGAACGGTTAACATGGCAGCCGCAACATGGAAAGTGGTTTTGCGAGTGTAAGCCAAATAGCCATCCCACCATTTGGTGAAATCAGGGGAACTGGCCGTGTTAAGTTGATAAGGCCTAAGGACAAAGGCATCTCGGGCTGTCTTCCAAGCTTGTCGAAGCTCGTCAAAGCCGTCCATATCAGTTACCTCGAAGAAGGTGGCATTGCGGCGGCTGAGGGAAGTCCCATAGCGAGGGATCATTTGAACAACGCCAAACTGCCTAGCCACATAATGCGCTGGGTAAAATCGAACGGTACACTTCAGAGGCTTGCGATCGGAGGCCTCTCCAGCGTTGGTGACTTTCAAACCAACTGGGATATCCCTCGATGTGAGAAAAGAGGCCCACAACTTCTGGGCATTTACAAAGGAATCCCCTGACAGTGATGTTGGCAAGGCTGATATGGACTTGGAGCAGAAGACAGAAATCGAGGCTCAGGGCCCTTAACCTTGTAATACATACTTGAAAAGAAGTAATAAAAATTGGGGGGAGGGAGAACTTGTCGAGCAACAAACAGAGAATAACTCTCATCAGGCAATGGTTCTTCCTTGAATTGACAAAAATCAGGGAAATAGGCATCGGGCCTTGAAGAGAGCAACAGGTCGTGGATAGGAAACCCTCCATGCCTACCAGAAACTGGAGAAGACGATGGGAGCCAAAGCAACCTTGGTGCCTCGAGCTATGCTTAAAGCGATAGCCGTAAACTCCTTTGTGACAGATATGGCAGGGGTGCAGAATATGTATCTCGAGAGCCATAGGGTAAGGAAGTGAATGTGCTCCTGATGGGTTACCTCGACGGAATCAGGAAGGTCCTTGTATTTCCCGATGATCGGTCCATAGCCGTAGAGAGGCTGGCCACCTTCCCCATAAGCAATCGGAAAGTGATAGGCGTCGTCCCCGGCAGATGGTGCTGGATCGATATAGCCTCCTGTCGGGCTAAAGCCACTGATAGCCATGATGTCGAGAATGGTCATGGTCATGGGACCATAGGCAAAGTGGAAAGTGTTGTCCGCACGGCACCAAAACTGGGCCGCGGCTCGGAGCAGTGGGAGGTTGAGAGATAAATCCTTCTTACAGAACTCCATGGCTGAATAGATCCCAGCCCGTTTCCATACATCAGCAAAGTGCTTCTCAACACGAGCACACCAAACGAGCCAGTCGGAGTGAATGGGCGAACCAGTCCAAGGCCAACAACGGGCAGTCTAAGTGAAAGTAGTAGAACCTTGAGAGAAGGGCAAGGCCTCGTCGGGGAAAACAATGGGGTGCTCGGTGACGGGGGGAACATCGTCCGGAGAGTGGAAAGGGCCGATGGTAGTGCCGTAGGGGGTGTCTTCAAGGACTTGAGTAAGAATACACACGTCCACCTTGTCGGATTGAGATTCGGAGCGGGTAGACATGATGCGGCAGAAAAATAATAGAAAAGCTTGAAGCTTTAATGGAGAATATTAGGGCTTTTGGAGGTAAGAAGTCGCGAAGAAGAAGAAGTGAGGAAGTAGGAGGAGTGAGGAGAATTTTATAGATGAGGGAGTCTTGGGAGTAGAGAAAGTGAGGGGAGTTTTGACCAATCAAAACAAGAGGAGGATAAGGACAAAAGAAAAGATAGGGCCGAAAAAGAGAGAGAGAAAGGAAGGTGGCTCGTGTCATGAAAGATGAATGATTAATGAGGGACTCTTGGGATTCCCTAGGGGAGTGAATAGCTAGCTAGTTATAGCTAATTATTGCTAGAATTGAAAGCATATAAGCATGCTAAGGCCATACCCAATCGGAAAAATGAGGAAAGTTGAAAAGTTAAGTCTAATCTGATCAAATTAATTTATTAGATAAATTTTATCAGATACGACTTACGGGGGGCATTGTTTGTACCCAAAAAATTACCCTCGATTTATCGAGGAATATTGGCTCGATGATGGGTTGATGAACAATAGTGGGCCGAAAGCAACAAAGCCGAAGGGATAGAATCGGATTGGGCCCACTTTGGCCCGAAGGCCGGCCCGATCGAAGTGAAAATGATGAACGGGTCACAGGCCCAATTTGAATCAAACCCAATAACATCAAGATTTAATTTTGGCCTAGTATGGATTAATTAATAGATGATTTAATTAAATTAAAAAGGCCATAAGTGATTAATAGAGCCAAACAATGCTTAAATATGAACAGGCCCAGTTAGTCTATAAGGCCATCTCAACTAATGATGAATTAATTAAATTAATTAATTAAGTTAATTAATTAATTAATTGGGCCAAGGATTAATAAATGGCCCAATTACATTTGCGGATAAGGCCTGACCGATCTGTGTAGACTAAGAATGGCCCATTAGCAGGAATCTTGTTATTAAATAAATAATAGATTGCCCATATAAATAGTTGGGCTAAATGGCCACTTAATTAAATAATGGCCACGTAAGTCTCCTAGCCAAAGAGATAAACTAGAACTCAACCACTTCCTAAGATATCTCAAAGTTGGTTATATGACTAAGGAGTGTAAGTCAAATCAAACTGCCAGCACCTCTCTGAAATTTGAACGTGGAGCAAGAGAAGTTAGTGGAGAAAGTGGAGAAGAGTGAAGGTAGTGGAAGAAGTGGGATCAGCCGATCAGTTTCGGCAAGTGCTTATAAATACGGGAAGAGAGCCATACGCGCAGGACACAACTCAATCTACACTGAAATCGGCTCAACGCCTCTCCGGAAGTCCAGCATACGCTGCTTCTGTCAGTCAGTCAGCATTACCAATTCCTTGATATCAATCGTCAATCCTCCGCAGACAGCAGGACATGGCAGCCTGAAGTCTAGCACCGCCGCTCAAGAGTAAGCCGCAAAGCTGCTTCCGCCGTCAGCGAAGCTGTTTCGAGCGAAACCATTATATCTCAAGCAAAATAGTACGCTGCAAACGTCATGTAAGTACCCACGTAGTTACATGGCAATCTCATCAAGTAGCTATCTGCTTGATGGGCTCCCTGTCAGGTAGCCATCTTTACGTCAACAAATGTGCACAATATGCATATCAGCTCAATTGGTGGGTTCCCTGCAATCAAGGAGTCATTAATCAAGAACTGGGAGATTCATCAGCTTATTTGGCAACTATATGTCAACATAAGAGTCTTTTTACGGTTTTGCATGCTTTCTAATGTTTGTAAATCAGCGAAGCAGTTGTAGGCTAAGATTCATGTATTTCATTTATCAACGTTACGTTTAATCAATATATGGAAGTATTTGGCCTTCGTCTCTTGATTTTATTAAAGCATGCTTTACATCAAGTAATCTTCTATGTCGTTGTGGATACATGATTAGTCTGTTAGTTCAGGTTTTTATCAAGTTGACATGTTTTAGATTGCTTGATAATCAGCTCGATATTTAATATTTCTGTAAATCCCTTGACATATCGAGCGAGCCACTAATTTGGCTCCAAAGTTTTGGCATTTCAAAAAGTTATCATAAATTGTTAAGTCCTGCGGGCAGGCAGGCATGGAAAAGAACTAGGGGTAGTGTTTGCCTACTCCGCCGCAATCAATTGATTAGAAATCAGCCTTATCAGGACATTTTACATCGATATCAATATGTCCATTTTTAAATCGTTATGTTTGCACACAAACATTGGCACGCCCGCACTTATTTTACACCATATCGAGTCATTTGCACGTCGAGGCAAGCCAGACCGAATTTATAGCAAACACTATATTCCAAACCGTCCAACTGTATCGCCTATTCATGCCCAAACCAAGAACCTCTAAGTTAGAAGAGCTCTAGTCGAATCTAGAATTGGCCTTCTTGAAAACAATAACAACACAACTTCAAACATTTGTTGTTCTTTTTCTAATAGAAATGTTGTCTAGGCATTCTACTGATGAAATTTATATCGGACACAAAGACACTCCCTATTGAACTGCAGATAAGCAACCACGAGGCATTTAAGCAATTTAGTGATGCACTTGTTGAAATTGAAACAAGAATATTGGAAAGGAACAACGACAATGCACTAAGAAATCGAACATGACCTATTAACGTACCATAGACCTTGTTACACCCGAATACCTCAGATTCCAGTAGACATAGTGGACTTAATGTGAAGGGAGTTCCATACAGGAGTTTAGAAAATACTTTGTGCGCTGAATATTCAATTATGTCATGATATTTTTGGCGAAAATATAGGATATAATTGATATTTTTGGCAAAAAATAAATTTTCTGGTCAATTAAAATATAAATTGATGATTTATGGTGATAATTAAAATTTTACGGCGATCAGGACTGAATTTAATGACGATGACACAATAAATGACGTATATTATCGAGGTACCATAGTAAAATAATCAATTTTAATACGCAACCACTTTAGAGACCCAAAAATAAAATTTTGTCTGTCAAGCCCAAACATGCCTACAGGCTACAGTGTTCAAATCGAAGTCAACAAATTTAATAATTTTAGTCACAAAAAATGATATATTTCAACTTATAATTCAACTTCAAATTTATTATACTATTTTTAGTTATTCAGCTTAAGATTTAAATTGAAGGGTAGTCCAATAAGACTTATATTTCAGCATTACTTGAAACCTTATCATGTTGAATTTGTGAGTTAGGCTAAACTCCAATTAGAGCTGAGTTGTTCAAGGTAGTTGTGGTTTGATTTACCTGTTCACCTTAAACTTTGACCTTTTTTTAAAATCAAACTGCTACAATATTCTCTAACTGTAAACAGTGCATAATCCCAATATAAATAGACATGTGGAGCCACTTGTGCATAAATGATGAAGATTGGTGTAGACGTCTTATAGCTTAAACGTACTACAAGCTAATGACTTTATAATCATGTGTACAACATGCAAAACTACATAATTTCATAAGTTTGCCTGTTAATTATTTCAAAATACCTACCTCTGGACTGAATATCCAACATTTTTCATGAACTATTGATGTCACAAAAATGGGTTTTGGTGGCATCAAGTCTGGTGGAATTTTGAAGAAAATGTCACAAAAAATCAATATATTTTTTAAAAGTATCAGAAATTATAATGTTTATCATACCATTTAGTGACATTTTTTCTATCATTAGGAAACTGCACGTATGTTATACGTGTCTAGTTAATTTCATGGGTATTTTTTGTAAATTAGAGTGAAATAAATTTTATTATGTCATAAAATAGAGCAAATTAACCAGTTTAACCTATTTAATTTATTAGTTTAATTCATTTTCACCGATTTAACATGTTTTTAACCGATTTTATTTATTTTTACCCGTTAATTTTTTACCGTTTTACCCATTTTTATCAGTCATAACTTATTTTCACCCTTTTTTTGATTTTGTCCTTTTGTTTTTTTTCCGTTGTAAACTATTTTTCTACTGCTTTCACCTTATTTTGTTTGTTATACTTTTTTTTTCACTGATTTCATACGTTTTTATCATATTAACCCGTTTTCACATATTTCACACATTTTTTTCACTGATTTCATATGTTCGTTTCACCAATTGCACTATTTTCATTGACTTGACACGTTTTCACCGACTTTATCTATTTTATCACCGATTTCACATACTTTTCACTAATGTTGTCGTTTCACCGGTTTCATCTTTTTTTCACGAATTTTCATCGATTTCACCCAAATTTTCACCGGCTTCGCCAGTGTTCACCAATTTCACCCGAATTTTCATCGATTTCACATGTTTTCAATGATTTCATAGATTTTTATTTTATTGGTTTCACCATTTTCCACGAATTTCACCCATTTTCACTAAAAGAACTCCATGAAAATTTGATGTTATGCATACCTTGATATTATTGAATATTCTTTATATTTTTCTATTCTAGTCAAAGTAAAATTACGTAATTAGCTAAATCATAAGTAATATTTATTCTTTCATAGTAAGATGCGATCAATTTTTTTTTTTAACAGAATGATATTTAAGAAAATTTCATTTTAAACTTTTATAATTATTAAATATCACTTTACAATTTAAATAGGGGTATTTTACTCTTCACAAAAAAGTTAAGAAATATTCATGATTTTATAATAGTAGAGATAAATAGGGGTATTTTAGTCTTCACAAAAAGTTAAGAAATATTCATGCTTTTATAATAGTAGAGAAGTAGAGATTATTAAATATCACTTTACAATTTAAATAGGGGTATTTTAGTCTTCACAAAAAAGTTCAGAAATATTCATACTTTTATTATAGTAGAGATTATGACATTTTATAATGTTAGTTCTGTTATGATAGTGACATTTAACTTTTAGTCACGCCACTACAAGTGGCAGGTTGAAAAATATGGTTATATATAAAAATATCACTACCAAAATGTCACATGCAGCAGTGTGACTAAATGTATCAATGTCACCATTGTAGTTAAAAGTAACATAATAATATGTTACAGTAGTATTAAAATGCAACTAATTAGTATAACTAACATTTATAGTCTGTGATATTTTGTAAAAATATGATCATAGGCAGATGCAGTAAGGGACACCTCAAATTTTTTTTTTTATTTTTTATATAGTAGTAGTTATTAATTAAAAAAAAAAAAAAGCCCAATAAATTTGTCCAATTCAAAATTCTCAACTCAAATAAATTTTTAGTCCAATTAGTAACTCAACCCACTCTAATAGTTGAGGAGTGCACCGCCAAGAATGGGGAAGCAAACAATCTATTAATAATATTTCAATTATTTTACTTTGTCTTCAATTTACATTTGATGACGTGATATTGTGCATTACTAATGACTTCTCTCAAGCTTTACAAATAAGAGATCAAGATATAGTGAATGCTATGAAATTAGTTAAGGATCGTCTTCAAGAGACGAGATGCATGATGGATGGGGGGCAATTGTTGGAGGAGGTTACTTCTTTTTGTTCTAAGCATGAAATTAAAATTTCTTCAATAAGTAATGTCTATGTTCCATATGGGAGGCCAAGATGTAGGATTGAACAAGTGACTATCGAACATCATTACAAAGTTGAGAGATTCAATTCGGTGATAGATAGACAATTGCAAGAGTTGAACAATTATTTCAATGAAGTAAACATTGAGTTGTTTCTTTGTGTCACATGCTTAAACTCACTCATTTGCTGTGAGACTTTTTGACATAGAAAAACTTGTCCGTCTTGCTGAACTTTATCCAAATGACTTCTCTTTTTTTGAGCTCTCGGTCCTTTCCAGTCAACTTGAAAATTATATAAGGGATATTCGATCAAATGATATTTTTTCTAACTTGAAAAATGATTAATGATCTTGCTAAGAAGATCGATGCAACTAAAAGGCATATGGATTCTCGAGGGTTTACAAAATTGTGACATTGAAGCTTATTCTACCCGTTGCATCTACATCAGTGGAGAGAACTTTTTCGACTATGAAGTTAGTAAAGAATCGACTTCGTAACCGAATGGGAGATCAATAACTAAATGATAGTTTAGTTGTCTTTATAGAGAGGGACATATTTAGTAGTATTTCAAACGATGCTATCATGGACCGATTTCAAAAGATGAAAAATCGTCGTGGTCAATTATTAAAGTAAATACGTAGATATTTTGGGTTCTTTTGGGACTATAACGGGGAACCATATGTAATTAAAGCATCTCTTGAGGTTTATTTTTGTCAAACTCCACCTCCCCATTTTTGTATTGCTTCATATATTTTCTGGTGAATAATATAAGCTTTAAGTTCAATTGTTTGATTGAATTTTTTTTTTTTTTGGTATAAGTTTAGCCCCCCAACCAAAAATCTTGAATCCGCCCCTGAATATGATTATATTACATTCTTGTGATATTTTCTTAAAATGTTAACAGATATGGTGCCACCAAATACCATTTTTTTAGGATAATCGAACATCCAATCCTAGTTCCCGATTACGGACCAACTCAAAAGGTAATTACAACATTATCCTTCATAGTCAGCTGCACGAGAACATGAAAATAAAAATCCCGACTACTAATTTATCAGAAAAAAAAAAAAATTACATAGTCGAGGTCCATTAATCTTAGGGATATACTTTGTTACTTGTTAGATACAGTTTTCAACCCAAGTTTTTCTAATTTGGAAACCCTTGATACAACATTTCGTAAAATTGATACCATTGGATACATAAATGCATATTTAATTCAATAATTTAAATATTGGTTGTAATGTTTATACCACTGTCAAATAATTGGACATAAATAGAAGAAATGGTCACATGCACCATACGTGACTATTATCTCGTCTTTGTAGTGAAAATTATCACGTGATAATGTGAAAACGTGAAAAAGTTAATTTTTCCTCCAAAAGATAAAATAATGTGATAATTTCCCCTCAAAAATTTAGGAATACGTGATTTTTCCCCAAAAAGACGAGATAACGACCATGTGCGGTGTATGTTGCCAGTTCCTTTCATTTTCATCCAATTTTATGACGTTAGTATGAACATTGTAACCAAACCTTAAATTGTGGTTCTAAATGTGCATTTACACATCCAGTGGTACCAATATTACAAAATGATCTATTGTATGGAATCAAATATACAATTTCCGGTCCATTTTTGTTTTCATAATATGTTAGGGTAAAATTTTGTTTGCCTAACATTTGAATTAAATAATGAACTAATCATTCCAATCAACTTTTACTATATATCAAACTAAAGACTTAAAACAACAATAAGACGACATAATCTTATCCTCTTCCCTTGGAAAAATTAAAAAAAAAACAAAAAAACTTATATCACACATAATTGGCGTCTAGAAGTATTAATTATACCCCTTATAATCCCTTGCATGCATTGCATATTTGCACTTAATCAAAAAAGTTGATTAGATGAATTAATCTTGTGTGATTAAAGAAGATTCCCCTTCATTTCTTCGTTTGTGAAGCTGAAAGACCGCTCAAACAAGATGTTTGACAGTTTGAGTGATACCCCACCTACTACTTTCCGGGCCCATACACAAATATATTTTCATTTTTAACCATGATTTATAATTCTATAACAATGACACATATATAGGGATCAATTTTTTTTTAAAAAAAAAAGACTAATGATGTATGCCCTGATGTCATCGAAATTATTTTCAAACAATTGCAATTTTTTATTTTTGTTTTCTTGGTGATCGAGTGGATTTTTTGAGTAACCAATTAGTCGCCTATAATTTTTCATATATCCTGAATAGTTTTATTAGTTTTGTTGGGTAAATATATTATAATGATGATTATATATAGTGGAGAATAGAGCAATTTAATAATTTTATTTAACCTATGCAACATTTGTGACAAAATCAAAAGTTAAAAAATTTGTAACATTTATGTGTACCTGTACCTCAAATTAAATTAAATTTTGCCTTACGACTAGTTTTTTTTTTCTTCTTCTCAAGGTTATTCAAGCTTTAGATCTAAATTAATCATTGTCGAGTCGTGTCGGACATACTATTTGAAAACCTCTAATAACATAAATTTGAACATTGATTAACCATATTGTAGGGACTAATCTCTTTTTCTAGACCAACCACCGATTGATGCTTTCTAGCTACTATATGCTCATCCATAAATCATAATCTCCAATTTCTAGAAAACAACCCTCCTTTTTACAAATACACTAGATGACTTTTCTATTTATCTTTTAACACATACATTTTCTTTTCATTGTGCATTTGTATTGTGTGTATCCATACAAATATGAATTATACATACTGATGAAAGGCTTTTTCGATGAATTTTCAAGAAAATATGAAGTCCTTGGTCGTTCAAATCGATCGGGACTTCACTTTATGGGAACTTGACCTGAACTCAAAGAAACTCGTTAGGACTCGTCGGGGTTGTCCCCGACGAAGACCCTCTGATGTTTAAGTAAATCAAATCTAGGAGATCAAGTAGTAGATGCATCATAAAATGCATACCATATATTGTAGAATGAGGGGGGTATTTATAGATATAGGATGACCCATGTTAGTCAATCAGTCAGGTCCTAATCGGGTTGACCCGGCAAAAATGCGCGGATCTTTGGATGGTTAGATAAATATAGCAAACTTTCAGGGGCATTATCATCAATTTGCTTGCCCTTGTTTGTTAGTTATGTCCATTCTGGATACATCGACTTGGCTGATGTGGTTGAGGAGATCAAAGCAAGTTGATCGAGCAGAGCAAGAAGGTCGAGCAAATTGAGTAGCAACTTAGTCAAATAGATCAATTAGACAATCTTAAATAGTATTTGTCAAAATATTATATATCACATACATATATACATACATATATACATGGTACATCAAAAAGTTCTAGAAACGAGTATAAGTATGCAAGAAAACCTTGTCATTCATTTGACCTTCTTAACCCTCTTGACCAAATCATTAGCGTGTTAAGGCGAAAAATATATATTTCAATTCAGTTGTTGAAAAAGAAGGTAATAGTATATTCTCTATGCTTGGACACTGGATATTTATTAATAGTTCTATTTATACAAAAAAATGCAAATCCAAGCAATTAATTATTGATTTATATATATGTAGTGGTAGTTAATGTCAATTTACTACCTGTAAAATACATAATATTTAATTTATTCTCATGTGATCTGAAAAATAGCACTTTAACCTTTGTGAAAATTTTAAAGAAACAATTTACCTTCTTCAGTCGGTGAGTGTAATTCACTTGCCGAAATTGAGGGTGGGCATAAAAAGTGTTTTTATAACATAGGAGCGTAAATTGTCACATTTATCATAATATAGGGGGTAAATTGTCACATTTATCATAACAAATGGGGGTAAACTGCCACATATAAAAATGTCAGGGAGGCGGCGTGAAACTTTTATAAGATTACAGGGGGGAAATGCTCTTTTTAAGATTATAGGGAGGTAAATGAATATTATAATAATCACAGGGGGTAAATTGCAATTAACTCTATTTATAGGAGTCCAGTATTTTCGTTTTAATTAATCTAAACTAGCTAAACTCGTGCCAGTATATATGCGACTCTGTTTATATAGGTGCAAGTGTGTGTAACTGGTGTGCTTTTAGCCGGCCATTCTCTGAAGCTAGCTGTAACAATTGTGTTGAAAGATCAAATATCCCGCGTAAGGAAACGCGCAGGAGACATGGCCTTGCAAGAATTTCATAATATATTAAAATCAGGGGAAAATTGCAAATTTGGTACCACACAATAGAGCACTTTGCAACATTGATACCACTGAATACGTAAATGCACATATAGTACCACAATTTAAATATTGGTTGCAATGTTCATACCACCATCCAATAACTAGATCGAAATGGACGAAATCAGCTACTTGCACCGCACATGACTGTTATCTCGTCTTTTGGAGTGAAAATTATCATTTGATAACGTGAGACAAACGTTATAATTTTCCCTCCATAAGATGAAATAATGTGATAGTTTTTCCTACAAAAGTGAGAAAAAAAAGTGATTAATTTTCTTCCAAAAGACGAGATAATGGCCACGTGCAGTGTGCATGGCCTATTTTGTGCATTTCCGTCCAATTATTTGACGGTTGTATGAACATTGCAACCAATATTTTAATTGTGGTACTAAATGTGCATTTATGTATCCAGTGATACCAATATTACAAAGTGCCTTATTATATGGTACCAAATATGCAATTTCCCCTTAAAATATGCTATTCAAATTTTTATTCTATATATTGGGATTTTTTGCAAGTTAACTCCCTGTGATATGTCTAATGGACAATTTACCTCCCTGTGAAATAAAAATAGGCAATTTAACTCCCCGTGAAATGAAATAATGAGCAATTTACCTCCTTGTGATATAAAAATAGGCAATTTACCTCCCTATGAAATGAAATAATGAGCAATTTAACTCCCTGTGATATGAATTAATGAGCAATTTAGAGGGAGGCAGTGTGCTTCTTTTATAAAAACATAGGGAGGTATCTTGCCATTTTTCTTATCACAGGGACTTAAATTGCCTATTTAGAATATCACAGGGAGGTATTTTGCCAGTTTATTTATCACAGGGAGTTAATTTGCTCTTCACTCATATATATTGCTATCACCACGTCCAATTATTTTTTTCAATTTGAAAGATTCAAAACCAAGGCTGTCAATGTGGCGGCTTTCGATCCAAATTGGATCGAATTTGATTTGATATATTTATATTTTTGTCCAATTAGAGATATTATAGATCTGGTTCGATTATGAAGATACGTAATACGACATATGTGGAACGAATATGATCGGTTCGATTTGTAGAAGATTCATACCCTACAATAAATCAAAAATGTATATACCTAATATTTTAGTAAGATAAGTAATATTAATACTATTTTAAGTACATATTTTTTTCCTCATTATTGCCCGACTCCTAAACCTGCCTGACCATAACTCTAGGCTATGGAACTGGAACCTGGTTTTCCCGGATTGTGATTCATGGTTCTCCATTTGGCAAGTTTCCCTCTGGGATGGGTTTGGCAACTCATGTGATACAAAAGTTGAGGCTTGGGACACTGTCTACCCCATTCTTGCCTCCAGTTAACTAAAAACATGAATATTAGTTAATAAAAATTGAATATTTGAGCTAAACAGAATGAATGTAACCTTAATAAACATGCTTTAGAAAGAGTTAATGGTGTCAATCTTGAAACTCGAGATTATATATGATACGAAAAAGATACGATCTATCCGATCTAATTTGGGCATGATCTAATGGACTCGAAAAATTCGAACCCACACAAGATCTAAATTAGACTCGATTCAGGACCTCTATAAATAGAGTCGGATCCGAGTCGGGCATGATCCGAACCCAACCCAACCCACAGAGAGTCCTACCCAAAACTACATGTATGCTTCAAAAAATCACTTTTAAAATGGCATGGCGTTTCTGGCAAGCCTCCTCCAACTCATACAAAACAAAGTCAAGAGGGTGCAGCCAAGTCATTTTCAAATTCAATCAAATCTCCAAGACCTTTTTTTTTCCCAATTAATATTTTTTTAATACCTAATATTTTATTAAATATATATAAATTACTTTGTAGCTTCCACACCCTCTCTTGATATTACATACATCATGACAAACTCATATCTTAAAATAATGTACTATGTGGTCAAGCATTCACAATGACATACATGATCTAACATGTATGCTTAAATGAATGTTGCATTTGCATAAACAATTACAATAAAATCAATCCATCATCATTGAGTCTTATAAAAGGTGTCACATAGCTCTTTCTCCATGTCTTGTAGAGAGAGCAATTAGGATCATTTAAATATTAGTACATCTTAATTCTCCAAATAAACCTATCCAAAAACATTGTACATTCCCCCTTAACAAACAAAATCCCATCATTCTTTTTTTCTCCTTTAAATAAAAACCCATCATTCTTGTCTTGTTTTTATCTCATATTTCAACCATTTTTTTCAAATTGATAATGGCAGTAAAGAAGAAGACTAGATGGCAAAACTATTTTCTTAGTTGTTTCAAATCTGATCAGAAGAGAATTCCAGATAAGAAAAAATCTGTTTATAATATTCAGCCTTCATTTCAGAGGATATCATTTGATATAAGCGGCTCAACCCTTTCCGAAGATCTTTCGATTTCATTGGCGGGCTCAAATCTTCATGTTTTCACTCTTCAAGAATTGAAGGTCATAACCCAGAATTTTTCTCAAAGTAATTTTCTTGGAGAAGGTGGGTTCGGGCCGGTTCACAAGGGCTTTATTGATGATAAGTTCAGGCCCGGTTTGAAGGCCCAGCCCGTGGCGGTCAAGCTTTTGGATTTGGATGGCACACAAGGCCATAGAGAATGGCTTGTACGTATGTCATATTTTATTTGATTAAGCAAAGTTTTGGCTAAATTTCACTATCGTCCCCTGTTTAAATTTTATCATGTTGTCGTCCCTCATGTCAAAAAATTTATATATATATCCACTAGCTCTACACATTGTGTATCACACCTATTATATTTCTGTTAATTTTTTGGACAAAATGACCCCATGTGTCAATCACATGACTTTTAAGAGGGGTAATTTGGTCCCAACATTTCATGCAACATGTTAGATTGTGCAGTTTTGAATAAGGGAAAGCGTAATTCACGAGCTTAAGTACTGAAACTGCCCCTCTTAACCTGAGGTCAATTTTGCTGGAAAATTGCCGGAAATATAAGCAATGTAACAAATATTGTTTAAGACGGATGTAAGTGTAAATTTTTGACATAGGGACCACAGCGTAAAGAAGTATAAACTTGGGGGATGATCATTGTGATTTATTCGCAAAATTTTGTACATTACAATTCATAGTTTTTTTTCAAAAAATTCATATTTTATTGTTGCAGACTGAAGTGGTTTTTCTGGGTCAATTAAGACATAAAAATTTGGTGAAGTTGATTGGATATTGTTGTGAAGAAGAACACAGAGTTTTGGTATATGAATACATGCCACGAGGTAGCCTGGAAAATCAACTTTTTAGAAGTAAGTTTATAAATCAATTTCTATTATCAGTTGTTTAATTTGACCATTCTGTTTCTTTTGTGTGTACACTTTGTCCTTCATTAATTTAAGATGTCTGATTAAACATAGTATTTAGTTGAAATGATCAAGGCCATTTCTTTATCAACTTGTTAATTTAGAATTGAAAGTGTTTAGAAAAAGTCCATTCTTAGTGTTTTGTTGGGTTGGAAGTTGACATTTGATGTGTGACTGTTCTATACATTTGTCAATAAATTTGTTAAACAAATTCACCCATATATATATTATTTGTTTATGTACTTTGAGCTATTCAATGTTCTTACTTTCTTGGCAGATGTAACTGCCAAATAATAGTAATATCATTAACAGTCGTAGTCTTCTAGTTCATGATTGCGACTTGTTATTAGTCGTCCGGGTATATGTTTTTATGAGTTAATGGCAATTTACTACCGGGATATTAATAATGTTCAATTTATTTTTCTGTGATTTGAAAAAAATCACTTTATCCTCTATAATTTTATAAAAGTTTCACAACGCCTCCATGACATTTTTATATGTGGCACCTTACCCCCTGTGTGATGATAATGTATCAGTTTATCCCATATATTATGATAAATGTGACAATTTACCCCCTTATGTAACAAAAATATTTTTCATGCTTACTTTCAATTTCAGCAAATGAGTCAGAAGTAGGTAAAATGCTTCTTTAAAATTTTCTTAGAGGGTAAATTGTTTTTTATTAAATCACAAAGTGGTAAATTCCATAGTGGTGAATTGGCATTAGTTTCGGTTTTTCCACCTCAATTGCAATTTGATTTACTTTGCCTTGTGTACAGGATTTTCGGTTTCACTTCCATGGTCAACGAGAATAAAAATTGCTCTCGGAGCTGCAAAAGGACTTGCATTCCTCCACGAAGCTAAAAAACCAGTCATTTACCGCGATTTTAAAGCTTCAAACATTTTACTGGACTCGGTAATTAAGTTCATTCATCGTCCTTCTCGTGTGGCATTTACCTTTTTTTTTTAGCTAAATTAAAAAAATACGCCATGTGCTTTGTCCAATTGACAAAAATCCTCATGTTTTTCTTTTAGCAAAAATCCCCTGTTTTCTTTTTATATTTGCAAAAACTTCATTTAGATTCCTTTATAAATTATATAGAGTTTATTGCCATTTTCAAAGTAAATAGGGAGATTATTGTCAAAATTTTAGATGAATATGGGTGTTTTTGCATCATTTGATGGGATTACATTGTAATTTTTGCTTGGGAGGGAATTTTTTACTAATAAAAATTAGTCCAGGGGGGATTTTTGATAATAAAATAGCACAGGGGTTTTCTGATATATAAGGGGTATTTTTGCATTTCACGCTTTTTTTTCCTTGTACGTATCTTAATTTCATTAATTTCATTTTGCAGGATTACACTGCCAAGCTCTCCGACTTTGGTCTAGCTAAAGATGGACCAGAAGGAGATGACACACATGTCTCCACAAGAGTAATGGGAACACACGGTTACGCTGCACCCGAATACATAATGACGGGACACTTAACATCAGCAAGTGACGTATATGGCTTTGGTGTATTGCTATTGGAGCTTATCACGGGACGGAAATCAGTAGATAAAACCCGTCCTTATAGAGAACAAAATCTAGCAGAGTGGGCTAGGCCTATGTTAAAGAACGCTTGGAAGCTTAACCGTGTAATGGATCCTAGGCTCGAGGGTCAATACTCCGAGCTAGGGGCTCAAAAGATGGCAGCATTAGCTTATCAATGCTTAAGCCATCGCCCGAAATTAAGGCCAACTATGAGTGAAGTTATTAAAGTTTTGGAGCCATTGAAAGATCTCGATGACATGCAAACGGGCACTTTCATCTTTTCAGTGTCGACTGATAGTGATTCACAGAAAGATTTTTCGAGGGAAAGTTTACGATCGCAAAAGGAAATGAGAAAGGAGAATGGTCAATTGCATAGTAGACATAAACTTCCTGAAGGGAGTAAGCATATGAAGTCTCCAAAATCTCCACTTTCTTTTACGGAGACTGCAATGCAGCAAGAAGTGAGAAGTGGTTTGAAGAGAGCTTGAATAAAGGAATTGTAAATTTGTTTTGTATATAAGGTTTCAACCAGAATTTCTTTTGGTTGCATAGAGTGGGAAATTAATTAAAGTTAATTAGTCCATATGAACTTTGTGAATTGAACACAAGTTTTTTCTTTTCTTTATTGATTCATACTTCGTATATCTTTTCCTCAATTGTAATTGAATGAGATAATTGATTCAGAAAAGAGAGATTTTCCAATGATTATGAGATGGAATGATTGATTATTTTGTTAGCAATTTTAATGGTAGATTCACATACTAATTACTTTTACAAAACATTTGTTATCTTTGGTTGATATGGATTACTATTGAATAATATTGACAAGGTTATAATTACCGAGCGAATTAATGTCAATTTACCCCTCTTTGAAATACATAATGTTCAATTTATCCCCCTGTGATTTGAAATAGCAATTTACCCCACTGTGAAAATTTTAAAGAAGCAATTTACCTCATTCAGCCGGAGTGTAACTCACTTGCCGAAATTGAGAGTTGGCATGAAAAGTATTTTGTAATATAAGGGGTAAATTGTCATATTTATCATAACACAAGGGTAAATTGTCACATTTATCACAATACAGAGGGATAAATTGCCACATTATCATAACACAGAGGGATAAAGTATCATTATATAAAAATGTCAGGGAGGCGGTGTAAAACTTTTATAAGATTACACGGGGTAAACTGCTTTTTTTATTTTCAAATTAAATGGAGGTAAATTGAACATTATTAATATCACAAGGGGTAAATTGCCATTAACTCATATCCGAGTCAATCATAACATACTATTCTTTCCCTTCCCATATGATCTTGGATTGTATGATTTTATGCCTAAAGAATTTGTGATTAAAATGTTATGAATCAAAATATAAGTTAAAGTTTTCTAAAATATTTCTCATATTGGGATCAAATAGAGCACTCTGATATGATAATATGATTTTTTTTTTTTAAAATAAAATTGATATGATAATAAGAAATGACGTTTCAAAATATATTCCTTTTGTCTCAAATTTCTGTAACTATAGTTTTAAGGAGAGTATTTGCTAGGAAATAATCTAATTTCTTAAACTTGTATCTATGATTCTTTCAAATCAAGAATAAGAAACAAAAAAGGGGTATGAAATGGTGGAAGTAGAAAAATACAGACAAACCAAACTTAGGCTGGAATTCAATAAAAGTATTATAAGTTTGAACTCATCTAAAGTTGGTTAGAGACAGAGCATCAAATCCTTTGTTTTGAAATACTGTGTTTGACTTTGAGGAGTCACAATCAATGAACTAATACGAAAGAATAATTCAATTGTTATTACTATTAAACAAGTACATGTACAATAAGAAATTAGACTTTGAGAATGGGTAAGCCGGAAACAACAATTAATATTAATTATTAAAAGCATGAACTTTGGACTATAGGAAGCTTTCGGAGCAAGAAATTTGGAAGGCCATCTCCAGTCGAAGTGGGGAGACAAGGCATGAGGGGGGTCATCGGCTGGAAATAGAAATTTTTCGAAGGGCAAGGCGGGCAAGAGGGCAACCGGATGCATCTAGGCAGGCAGGCGCGGCTTTGCGCGTCCACGCCAATGGGTGGCCTCCATTTGGCGGCCACCCTATATTTATTTATTTTTAAAATTTTTAATTTAAAATGTGTTTAAAAAAATTAAATTATATTAATTATACATATATGTGTGTAAAAAAAATAATTGATCACTTTTTTTTTTTTGAATAAAACATATATGTGTGTGTGTTATCCTTAAAATTTTTGTGAATGCCTTATAAAATTTGTGTAAAAATCCTTAAAAACTTATGTAAAAAAATGTCAATTTTATATAATTGATCACGTTTTTTTTAAATAAATTAAAATATTTATGTGTGTGTTAAAAAATTGGGTGTGTTTTGATAAACTATGACTTAGTTTTAAAAAAAATATAGTTATTGTTATATAAAATATGACTTAACAAAGCTTATTATTATTGCAACTTAATTTAAAAATGAGGGAAAAATACTTTTGATACCAAACTTTAGTCCAAAAAACACATTTAATACCAAACGTTTAGAAAAAACACATTTCATACCATGATTCACAAAATCTTGACACATTTACTTTTGACGTCAATTTTCGGACGGAATTCAGCACGTGCCGTCAATTGTGGGTCTTTAAAACCCGTGCATGTTTTCTATCTCACTGTCAATTTAACGGGCACATAAGCGACACGTGCTAAATTTCGTCCGAAAATTGAATACTGACTACCCTGAAATTGATCCACGTATAACCATGAATTGGGATTCAGTGGGCACAAATCGTACGAGTGTCCACCTGCACAATACACACAAGTTGTTCCTTCATTAAGCCAATGATAACTGATATGATTCATACCAAATGAAGAGAACGAGAAAAAGAACAACTAACTTGGAACCAACCAAAAGAAAAATCAAAAATAAAAATTGGCAAATAAATGTTGCAAGTCCCCGGCAACGGCGCCGAAAACTTGTTGCGGATTTTACACACGCAAATAAACGCAAGTGCACGTATCGAACAAGTAATAAAGAGTAAGTATAAGAGTATCGTCTCCACAGGGACTTGATTAAATTTCTACCAATTTCAATTCCTAATTTACTTTTAATCTGGTTCCTAATTCAAATATATTTTTGGGGTTTTTAACTAGATTAACTAAATTAGCTAACTATCTAAAGTACTTGGATTGAGTTCGAATAATGAGAAGAGAAACCTAGAGTTATAATCCACTATGTTATCTATCGATTGGTCAATTGAGATTTTCGTAGTTATTGTGGTGACAAGAGTGCTACCCGAGGATTCATGTATTTTCCTACGTATCTTCCGAATTACGTAAGAACTAATGTATTACCCAAATCAACTCTATCCCTAGGTGATTCGTAAATAAAACAAAGCATTAAACACAAACCTCATGTAACGGGTATAAACGCCTTAAGTATATTCCTATCTAAGGATCGTTTACTATTCAATTTCTATCTAATTCCAATCACCCTTTTCCAAGTTCAAAAAGAATATTAAATCTAACAAATAGGTGATCAATCAAGTTGCAAGCATAGAGAACGAAATTGAATCAAACAAAAGAATTGCCCCTAACTACGAATAATCCAATAAAAATAATCAAAGTAACAAAGTTTCATAAAAAAACCTAGATCCTAAAGAATTAGTTCATGATAAATATATGAAGAAAAATAATAAAGAAAAACAAATCTGAGTTCATGTGGTTTTATAGACAAAATGATGAATCCGAGATAAAGATCTTCAATATTGTGTTCGCCTTGCTTGGGTGATCTTCAGGACTTCTCTCTTTTCTTCTTCAATCTTTCTCCAAGTAGATCTTTGATGTTCTAGGTGTATTCTATGAGAAAAGTGTGTTGAAAGCTGATCAAAGATGTCTAATTTCGTGACCTAGGAGTCCTTAAATAGATCTACCAAGTTGAGGCCTAGTAGGAGACTTTGGGCCCAAGTTTTCTCTTAAAATCCCGCTGAAAATCGCGTCAGCTTTGCGCAACAGTTTTGCAAGTGGCATAACTTTCAGCTCCGAACTCCAAATCAAGATCCGTAAAATCTGTGGTGTAGCTAACTCATTCCTCTACAACATACTCTAAATTCAACTTCATTGGAGCTTCCTTGAAAGAGTTATGGTCCTTGGAGTGCACATCAACATTTATGGCAGCTTTTTCCTTTTTCGTTCTTGCACTACTTGACTTCATTTGATCTTTAATTCGTTGTTCTTCACTTCCAATCATGTCCTTATATCCACATTAGCTTAGACCTAAAATATGAACACAATATATAAGAAATACCTCAATTCATGCACAAAACAATCAAACCAATGACTCGAGCGAACAAAACACAAAACTAACTAAAATTGCATAAGATTCGACCAAAACTCGAATAAAGTAAACCAACAAATAAAGGAAATAGACTTGATAACACTGTTTTTACAGAGTTATCACACCCCCAAACTTAAACTATTGCTCGTCCTCGAGTGTTGACAAAAACTCAGACAACGACACGAGCATTTACAATCATGCATCCCAAGTCAAACTACTAACCATCAATTTCAAAACGTTATGCATTCTATCATGTAGTTCCTGCGTGTGTGTGTGTCTACATAATACAAGAATGTCAGACTCACCTAGATCACTATAGCTTCGAAATCATTGAGCCTAATTGCATGAATTCCTAAATTGCCAAACAAATTCTCTATTTTCATAGATTATCACACTAATTACTAAGTTCTAGCAACGCTTTCAGTCGAAGTTATGGACTCCTTTAAGTTCAAACTTTCACTTAGCACTTTGTTCATTATTTAGCACAACTTAAGTGTATTTAGCACCACTCACACTCATAACTCGTTCTAAAGAGGCGGTCAACATAGAGGAATGCAGAATAGTTAAGTCGATGCATCCATATATCGTTCAACTTATTGCAGTCAAGTTAGAGGAGTGCAAATATAAGTCTCAAGCGATGAGGTCTTTCGGGTCTCATACAAGTGAGGTTATTTTCTTTGAATTTAACTTATAGTTTTTCAACTATTTGCTTCATTTGTTTCTTGTTAAAGTTATCTTTCCCCCCAAACTTAAGCAAAACTATCACTTAGACTCTTAGTATTTTAACCCTCGAATCTAGATTATAATTCATTAACTTCATCCTAAATCCTCGATTATGCATTAGTGCTTAGAATATTGCGGGAAAAACAATCAAAAATACATAAAATTTCAAAAAAATTTAGTCTAAGTCGACTTAGCATGCAAGAAGTAAATGCGACCTCGCACCCCCAAACTTAAACTAAGCAGTGTCCCCACTGCGACCCAAAGAGGTAAAAAGAGGTCGACACAGAAAAACAAACAAAAACAGAATACATCAATGTAAAGGAGAATTGGAGAAAGAAAACGCCCCTGACTTAAGTGGGTTCCCATTACTTGTAGCTCTTCTCTGTGACGGGGTTCGGCTCCGGCATATTGAAATTCAATCAAAATCCCCAATTTTTGCAAACATTACTTTCGAGCCATAGTTTCGGAATCAACCAAACCAACATTAATAGAGTTGAAATTGGAGATAATATGTTGAGGACGATGGCCAATTGGTGGTGCTTCGGCTGGTGGTAATAAATGGAGACGGATTTCTCCATAATTGGCGGTGTAGGAGCTTTGCAGTGGAGGAGGATAATGGCTACGAAATTGGGTCTCGGTGGTGAACTGTAAAGCGAGGGCGCACCTGGTGATAGCGGCAGTACACGGGTCTTGCTGGCGGCGGTGTGGTGATGGCGGGCTACGTGGGGCGGAGTGAGTTCTGAAAATTAGCTATAATTTCATAGGTAACCTTGCGGGGGCGGAGTATTTTTGCGCTGGGGCGAAGTGAGTTCTGAAAATTAGCTCCATATTCAGGCCAATCAATTTTCGCTGGGGCGAAAAATTCTTTCCGCAGGGGCGGATCATGCTGTGTCCATCAAATTTTTTTTTTTTTTTTTTTTTCTGAAAATGAGGCTATGGCTTGACTCCATTTGAGCCATGGCCTGAAGCTGCTGGAAATTCCCACTTTTGTTTGTTCAAGAAATTAGGCCATGGCTTAAATCCATTTGAGCCATGGCCTGAAGCTGCTGGAAATTTTCCATTCGTGTTACCCTCCACCTTGATGTGCCATTCTCTTCGTCAGATTTTTAATATTCTCCAGACCATCGATGTATCTGCACACAAAACAAACACCAAAAAACAAAACACGCAACAAGACACAAAACACAAAAAAAAAAAAAAAAAAAAATGAAAACTTGGGTTGCCTCCCAAGAAGCGCTTAGTTTTAAGTCCTTAGCTCGACTTTGATACTTCCCTTTTAAGGTGGCCAATAATCGAATAGGACCCCGTCCGGATCAAGTATAAGTCCTGGCCTTTTTGCTTTCTTTGTTGTCCCGAAATTTGATCTTTTCCTTGTAAGTTCAATTGGGACAAATTTGAACCTCGTATCGAATCGACTAGTTCTATCCCCAGGCTCAAATCTCTTGTAATCTTTACCAACTCTTATCCAAGTCACGCTTCGAGGATGGATATGCATATTATAGTTTGCTTTATCATAAACCCTTCATTTTTGCGTATCTCTCATTAATATCTCATCCACACCAAAATAAGATCCAGCCTCTTTTGAATCATAAATTGGAGGTATGACAAACTCAATTGTATCCTCCTCTATCTCCATTACGTCGATCAAGTCTATCAACGTCAATGAATTGTCGAGTTCAATGTCTCCCTTGATTTCTTCGTCCTCCGGAATGGTTAAGATGTTTTCTTCCGCATCCGAGATCTCCTCGTTATGACTAACATCGAAACTTGTCAATTTATTGCTATGTGGCTGCTCTATTTCGCTCTCAACAATAAGAGAATTTGTCTCGCTCGGCTTAGTATTTGATAATATCGAATTATCCTCTTCATTCGAGAGTGAGTCTTGAGGTGGATTACCCATTCTTACATCTTTGCTTGATGCTTCTAGAAACAAAGATAGCTCCTCTATTTTAGTTGCGATCTTATCCATCTCTTGGCGATGTATGTCCATAAATTCCATATAATCGTTGAATGCCTTCATAAGTGCGGGACTTGGTTCTGTTGGTGGTGGATGAGAATATTCTTGATAGCTTGGAAGTATGAATGAGTTGGTCATCATGAAGTTTGTGTATTGATCACTACCCAGATCATCGCTCCATGGAACATTTGGGTTAGTCCCCCACCCTAAATTGTAGTTGTTGGGGTGAAGATTCTGACCATACTGTCTACCCTGAAATTGATCCACGTATAACCATGAATTGGGATTCAGTGGGCACAAATCGTACGAGTGTCCACCTGCACAATACACACAAGTTGTTCCTTCATTAAGCCAATGATAACTGATATGATTCATACCAAATGAAGAGAACGAGAAAAAGAACAACTAACTTGGAACCAACCAAAAGAAAAATCAAAAATAAAAATTGGCAAATAAATGTTGCAAGTCCCCGGCAACGGCGCCAAAAACTTGTTGCCGATTTTACACATGCAAATAAACGCAAGTGCACGTATCGAACAAGTAATAAAGAGTAAGTATAAGAGTATCGTCTCCACAGGGACTTGATTAAATTTCTACCAATTTCAATTCCTAATTTACTTTTAATCTGGTTCCTAATTCAAATATATTTTTGGGGTTTTTAACTAGATTAACTAAATTAGCTAACTATCTAAAGTACTTGGATTGAGTTCGAATAATGAGAAGAGAAACCTAGAGTTATAATCGACTATGTTATCTATCGATTGGTCAATTGAGATTTTCGTAGTTATTGTGGTGACAAGAGTGCTACCCGAGGATTCATGTATTTTCCTACGTATCTTCCGAATTACGTAAGAACTAATGTATTACCCAAATCAACTCTATCCCTAGGTGATTCGTAAATAAAACAAAGCATTAAACACAAACCTCATGTAACGGGTATAAACGCCTTAAGTATATTCCTATCTTAAGGATCGTTTACTATTCAATTTCTATCTAATTCCAATCACCCTTTTCCAAGTTCAATTTCTTCACTTCCAATCATGTCCTTATATCCACATTAGCTTAGGCCTAAAATATGAACACAATATATAAGAAATACCTCAATTCATGCACAAAACAATCAAACCAATGACTCGAGCGAACAAAACACAAAACTAACTAAAATTGCCTAAGATTCTACCAAAACTCGAATAAAAGTAAACTAACAAGTAAATGAAATAGACTTGATAACACTGTTTTCACAGAGTTATCACATCCCCAAACTTAAACTATTCCTCGTCCTCGAGTAATGACAAAAACTCAGACAACGACACGAACATTTACAATCATGCATCCCAAGTCAAACTACTAACCATCAATTTTAAAACGTTATGCATTCTATCAAGTAGTTCCTGCGTGTGTGTGTGTGTATGCATAAAACGAGAATGTCGGAATCACCTAGATCACTATAGTTTTGTAATCACTGAGCCTAATTGCATGAATTCCTAAATTGCCAAACAAATTCTCTATTTTCTTAGGTTATCGTACCAATGACTAAGTTCTAGCAAAGCTTTCAGTCGAAGTTATGGAATCCTTTAAGTTTGAACTTTCACTTAGCATTTCTTTCTTTGTTTAGCACAACTTAAGTATGTTTAACACCACTCACACTCATAACTCGTTCTAAAGAGGCGGTCAATATAGAGGAGTGCAGAATAATTAAGTCGATGCACCCATATATCGTTCAACTTATTGCAGTCAAGTTCTTTAGGATCTAGGTTTTTTTATGAAACTATGTTACTTTGATTATTTTTATTGGATTATTCGTAGTTAGGGGCAATTCTTGTGTTTGATTCAATTTCGTTCTCTATGCTTGCAACTTGATTGATCACCTAGTTGTTAGATTTAATATTCTTTTTGAACTTGGAAAAGGGAGATTGGGATTAGATAGAAATTGAATAGTAAACGATCCTTAAGATAGGAATATACTTAAGGCGTTTATACCCGTTACATGAGGTTTGTGTTTAATGCTTTGTTTTATTTACGAATCACCTTGGGATAGTTGATTTGGATAATACATTAGTTCTTACGTAATTCGGAAGATACGTAGGAAAATACTTGAACGGCGCCAAAAACTTGTTGCGGAATTTACACACGCAAATAAACGCAAGTGCACGTATCGAACAAGTAATAAAGAGTAAGTATAAGAGTATCGTCTCCACAGGGACTTGACTAAATATCTTCCAATTTCAATTCCTAATTTACTTTTAATCTGGTTCCTAATCCAAATATATTTTTGGGGTTGTCAACTAGATTAACTAAATTAGCTAACTATCTAAAGTACTTGGATTGAGTTCGAATAATGAGAAGAGAAACCTAGGGTTATAATCCACTATGTTATCTATCGATTGGCCAATTGAGATTTCCGAAGTTATTGTGGTGACAAGAGTGCTACCCGAGGATTCAAGTATTTTCCTACGTATCTTCCGAATTACGTAAGAACTAATGTATTATCCAAATCGACTCTATTCCTAGGTGATTCGTAAATAAAACAAAGCATTAAACACAAACCTCATGTAACGGGTATAAACGCCTTAAGTATATTCCTATCCTAAGGGTCGTTTACTATTCAATTTCTATCTAATCCTAATCTTCCTTTTCCAAGTTCAAAAAGAATATTAAATCTAACAACTAGGTGATCAATCAAGTTGCAAGCTTAAAGAACGAAATTGAATCAAACACAAGAATTGCCCCTAACTACGAATAATCTAATAAAAATAATCAAAGTAACATAGTTTCATAAAATACCCAAGATCCTAAAGAATTAGTTCATGATAAATATATGAAGAAAAATAATAAAGAAAAACAAATCTGAGTTCATGTGGTTTTATAGACAAAAAGATGAATCCAAGATAAAGATCTTCAATATTGTGTTCTCCTTGCTTGGGTGATCTTCAGGACTTCTCTCTTTTCTTCTTCAATCTTTCTCCAAGTAGATCTTTGATGTTCTAGGTGTATTCTATGAGAAAAGTGTGTTGAAAGCTGATCAAAGATGTCTAATTTCGTGACCTAGGAGTCCTTAAATAGATTTACCAAGTTGAGGCCTAGTAGGAGACTTTGGGCCCAAGTTTTCTCTTAAAATCCCGCTGAAAATCGCGTCAGCTTTGCGCAACAGTTTTGCAAGTGGCATAACTTTCAGCTCCGAGCTCCAAATCAAGATCCGTAAAATCTGTGGTGTAGCTAACTCATTCCTGTACAACATACTCTAAATTCAACTTCATTGGAGCTTCCTTGAAAGAGTTATGGTCCTTGGAGTGCACATCAACATTTATGGCAGCTTTTTCCTTTTTCGTTCTTGCACTACTTGACTTCATTTGATCTTTAATTCGTTGTTCTTCACTTCCAATCATGTACTTATATCCACATTAGCTTAGGCCTAAAATATGAACACAATATATAAGAAATACCTCAATTCATGCACAAAATAATCAAACCAATGACTCGAGCGAACAAAACACAAAACTAACTAAAATTGCCTAAGATTCGACCAAAACTCGAATAAAGTAAACCAACAAGTAAAGGAAATAGACTTGATAACACTATTTTTAAAGAGTTATCAGTAGCTTCCTTTAGAGTTCTGTTTCTCCTTTCAGCAACTCCATTTTGTTGAGGGGTTCAGGCAGCAGAGTACTCATGATTGATTCCTCTGGTGTTACAATACTCTTCAACAGTAGAGTTTGTAAATTCAGTCCCTTTATCTGATCTGATCTTCAATATTCTTTGACTCTTCTCATTCTGGATCAGTTCCATCAGATTAGTAAGATGTTCCTTGGTTTCACTTTTCTTCTTCATGAAAATCACCCAAGTAAATCTTGAAAAATCATCCACAACAGCTAGGCAGTATTTCTTTCCACCATTGCTGATAGGATCAATAGGGCCAAACAAATCCATATGTAACAGCTCCAAAATTCTGGTTGAAGATTGGTGCTTCTTGCTTTTGAAAGAGGACTTCACTTGTTTACCCTTCTGACAGGCGTCACAAAGCTTTTCTTTGCTCATGACTGTCTTTGGAATTCCTTCTACCAAATCGTTCTTGATTAATCTGTTGATGGTCTTGAAATTCAAATGATTCATTCTTTTGTGCCACAGCCAACTGATTTCACTTGGTGTAGAAGCCACCAAACAAACAATAGAATTCTTGTCCACAGAATTCCAGTCGACTACATAGATATTTCCCTGTCTTCTTCCAGATAAAATAACCTTCTTTGTTCCAACTTGTTCAACATAGCACTTTCTGATGAAAACATTACAGAAAATCCCTTGTCACAAAATTGACTTATGCTCAGCAGATTATACTTCAGGCCATTAACATAAGAGACGTCAGATATCTCTATGTTTTCTTTGATAAGCTTTCCAACCGCCATAATCTTGCCTTCTTTGTTGTCTCCAAAAGTGACTCTTGGACCATTCACAGCAATAGCATCTGTCAGTTCATGTATGTCTCCACACATGTGCCTTGAACATCCACTGTCCAAGTACCATTTCTGATAGGATAGTGCCCTGCAAGCCAACTCAATAGCTTGTAATAGGACTATTTTATCTTGTATGAATCTTTGATTTCTTAATTAATACGCAAAGTTTATTTATTTGATAAGATAAACTAATGGCCAACTTCATCTTTCGCGAACACATTTAAGCGATTGGTTGAAACCCTGAGATCACTCATGACTATGGGACGATTCACTTCAGTATTGAGTGCAATCATGAAACAGTTTCTAAGGTCGTGATCTCAAAAGTGTTCCAAGTCATAGATTCCTGTCGAGACGGGGTATCGAAGGAATCGTCAAGACTTGTAGGATTATGCATGATTCACATGGAGTGAATTTGTAGAGTTTCATGAACAAGACATTTGATGTCAGTGCATATGACTAGGTAGTTCGATAGGGGATCGAACGCATCGAACGACCCGAACAGAGAAACCCATTGTGGAAGTGCGTAAAGCATATCAGTGATGGGATGTTTCTCAAGACTTATAACAGTGTACGATTTAGTCCTTGGACTTGAGATGCTAGGGCGAATTCGGCATACGGGTGTGCGTATTTTGATTTAGGAGCCGGTCACGTAGCCTGACCATTGTGCGCCTACTTTGGGTACGTATAGTCATATGTGCGGATGGTTAGCATCAAGATGGGATCTACCGACTCATTGTAATGAATGAGGGAATTTCCTGTACATTCTTAGATAATACATTCCGAGAAATCCATGGCCATGGTCAGTGACGGATTTGGAAAGGGGTTTCCAAATTTAGCAGTCACACTGGAATTATTATCCAGAATTAGAAAGTACAGAATCGAGATAATTAGAGGTGCTGACTAATTCACACACCCTAGGTCTCGATCGGGAAATTAGTCGTTAGAGGGACCGTATGTACATGGTACTTATAAGAGGTGAGGTTCACTAATATCAATTCACCTGAAGTTGGGCCTCATGGGCTTGTGGCTAGACATCGACCATGAGGTGTGGGTACTCCTGAATTAATGGGAGATTAATTCTGGAGTGGTCAATTAAAGGAGTTTATTGATCGGAGCAATTAATTGAATATTAATTGCTCATTAATTAAATCACGAAAGTCGTGGGCCTACGGCCAATTGATGGTGAACCTAGAGGGTCACACACAATACAGTTGGACAGTGACAGTCAATTAAGGAAAGGTTTGATTTAAAGAGTTAAATCAAATTAAAGAATTAAAGAGTTAATTCTGAGAGAGAAATAATTAATTAGATAGTCTAATTAATTAAATATTAATTAAAGAGTTAATTAAAGTGGGAGATAATTAATTAGATTAATTGGGTTAATTTAATTAAAGTGTTTAATTAAATTAATGCAAGACATGGGCCAATTTATTAATGGCCCAATATCTAGTCTTGCACACAAAGGGGCTTTGGAGGTGGCTATATAAAGGAGTCTAAGTTGAGACTCAAACCCTAAGCTACAAACCAACCCTAGCCGCCCCCCCTCACTTGGCCGCCCCTCTCTCCCTCTTGCTCTCTCCTTCACTTAGATCTAGATCTGGATCTAGATCTGCCATTGACAAACCTTCTCTTCCATTTCTAAGCCTAAGAATTGAAGGAGTCATTCAATCCATCTGGTGTGGACTAATCTCTGGAGGCACAACACTTGGGGTGCTCAAGTGAACGAAAAGAGAAGACCGGAGAAACCACCACCTTGCCTGTGGTGAGGTAAATCTCGATTTACCATATTTCAATTTAGTAAATTTGTTGCTAAATTGTATTCAACCTTATTCATATGTGCTAATAAATGTTCTTGGGATTTGGTGTATGAAAAATTGAAAAATTTTAAATTCCGCAACGTTGTTTTTGACAATCATACCCATGAAAACCCCAACAGTGGTATCAGAGCCAAATTTATTATGCACATATGAAAAGGCCTGAACACATCAAAATATATGGATATATGTGTTTGTTGTGTTCTGATTTTGATTCTTGCTTGTTATGATGAATTAATTTGTTCGGATCTATGCACTTTTCGGTTTTGGGCCAAATCTGTAATTACCGAAAATTTGAGGGCTTGTTTGCAAATTGCGATTTTTGTAAAATCTGGACAGAAAGTATAATTTTCATTTTCTGCAATTCTGGACCAAATTGTAATTTCTGGAATTTTAAAAATCTGGACTGTTTTTGCAATTTACGAAAGGTTTGGGCTGTTTTTGCAATTGCCGTAAATTCAGGGGTCTGTTTTGCATTAAACGAAATTTTCTGGAAATTTTGTTAATTTTCTGCTTGCTGGTCCGATTTGCATGTTCTGGAAATTTTAGGGCTGATTTGTAATTTCCAAAAGTTGAGGGGTCAAATTGTAATTTTCGAAAATTCAGGGGCCGAACTGAAATTTTTCAAAGGTTGAAAAACAGAAACTGTTTTGTGCACTAAAAGGGTTTAGTATATCCGAAAAATTAATTTTATCATAATTAGTAGGGACTAGAGTGAGAATCAAAGGGATTGTTTTAAAAGGTGTTTTAAAATAAGTTTATGGATTGTTTTAAAATGAGTTTTAAAACTAGAATCTGAAAGGCAATTTTAAAAGGAGTTTTAAAATATGATAAGAAATAAGAAAATGTGTTTTGCTTGTTTCTTGCTCTACGTGAATTGTTTACGTGGTTTTTCGATCGAGCCGAGCCTTGACCCTTAGGGTAGATGTGATTGGTTAATTTTAATTTGTTGGTTTTATTGGGCCTGCGAGCCTTAAGTTTTTGGGCCACTTTGAGCCTTTGTAATAGATAGGGCTTTACAGTTTTAATTAGATTAGGATGAAGGCCCATTACAAGCAAGGTGGGAGCCCAAGAAGACTAAAGGCCATGTATGCATGGTAAAATGTGTAATAGTGTAGGCCTCTTTGAAACCTATTAGATTGACCAATAGGACCATCGTCTTTGGCTCGATGGTGGTCCGCATAGGAGGCTCCCGATCGAAAACATACTGTGGTAGCATGCATGCTAGGTGTGTATGTTTTTATTTACGCATTTATATTTTAGCATGTATGGTGATACGCGCTAGTAATTTAGATCGTAAATAAAAGATAATGCATAACTGGAACGGTGAGATCTCGAGTAGAGTTACCTCAAACTCTTAAACCCGAAAACCCCCTCTTGATAATTATATTAAGTCATATTGGGTACATTAAAATGAAGTTTTAATATCCAAGCCTTCCATCAATAGGAACTAGCGTGAGTTGTCCACTTGTCGATTAAGGTGATCCAGAGTCTGGCACCCGAGTCTAGGAAAGAGACAATACGCGAAACTCCTTGATTCTCGTTTTTAACTAAACTTGACAAGGGTGAGGATTGGTCGGGATGTGAACATCGATCATAACCAAGTTATGGGGATTTCATGACCGGGCCCGTTGCTCATCAAGATTGATGGGTTAGACTTAACGAGTAGTACCACTCATGATGTAGCAGTGCTAGATGAGTGCGAAAATCGAGGCAAAATAGCTTGAAGGTTGTGTAGGGACACAATTGGTAATAGTATACCTACCTAGGGAATTAATTGTATGGCCGCGAGTCGTGGGTGCAATTAATGTCTGCTGGGACGTCAAGACCTGCTAGGAAATAAGATTTCCCGAACAATTGAAGGGGTAATTGTTTCGAGAAAATAGTGGGAGAACTTTTTCGATAACAAGTCCAATAGTCGTTAATTATAAGAATTAATTTAGATCAGTCAGCTGAACGTTATCATTCTATTTTGTAGATCATTTTGCGAAAATGTCTAAGAATCCATTATCTATCATCCTTGACACTAACAAACTGAACGGATCAAATTTTATCGACTGGCTAAGAAATTTGAGGATAGTCCTCGACTCCGATCGTCGGAGCTATGTTCTCGATGCCCCAATGCCTGGAGCACTTCCGGAAGGAGTTTCGGAAGAGGAACGAGCCACCCATGCTAGATGGGTTGATGATGATATTCAGGTTCGTTGCCTAATGCTAGCATCAATGACCAATGAGCTACAGAAACAGCATGCTAAGATGCCTCATGCTGCTGATATACTTCTCCATCTCCGAGATTTATTTGGAGAGAAGTCTAGGACCGAAAGGTTCAAGACTACAAGGGAGTTGTTCAATCTGAGAATGGCTGAGGGTTCAAGTGTGAAAGATCACTGTCTTCGTTTCATTAATCTGATTGAAAAATTGGAGAATTTGGAAGTAGACTTGCACGCTGATCTTAGCACTGACCTCTTGCTCCATACTCTACCACGCTCATTTGATCAGTTCGTGTTGAATTTCAACATGGAGGAGAGAAATCTCGCTCTTCACGAACTGACCAATATGTTGGTAACGGCAGAAGCTACCCTTAAGAAGGAAAAATCTGTCTTGATTGCTGAGCAACCCAAGGCTGCAAAGCCAAAGAAGGGCAAGAAGAAGAAGAAAGTGTTCTCTTCTAAAACAACCAAGAAGGTTGTCGAGAAAAAGAGAAAGAGCCCAGAAGATGAATGTTTCCACTGCAAGAAAGCAGGGCACTGGAAAAGGAACTGCCCTGACTACCTTAAAACGGTAGCCAAAGGTATTTTCTTTATTGAAGTTAATATTTCAATTAACTGTGCATCATGGGTGTTAGACACCGCAGCTGGTTCTCATATCTGCAATGATTTGCAGGTGATGGGAGCAGTAAGACCTCTTAAGCCTGGGGATAGGATCCTACGTTTTGGAAACGGAGCAAGGGTTGCGGCAGAGGCCATAGGGGACGTAGAATTAGTTTTTGGCAATTTTACTTTGGTTTTAAAGGACTGTTTGTACGTACCAACAATTATCAAAAACATTATTTCGATTCCTTTGCTGGATAATGATGTTTTTTGTTTTTCCATTTCTAATGGAAATTTTAGCATAATAAAAGGTGGTTTTACTTATGCTAGTGGTACTTTGATAGATGGTCTTTACTCCTTAGAACCTGCTAATTCTAATGTCATGCACATTCAATCAAAGAAAAGAAAACAAGATGATAATAGTCCACAGTTATGGCACGCTAGGCTTGAACATATATCCAAGAGTAGAATTCAAAAGTTGGTTTCCTCTAGGGCTCTTGAAATACAGAACCTAGATGATCTCTCAACTTGCGAGTCCTGTCTCAAGGGAAAGATGACCAAAACGCCTTTTACTGGGAAACCAGAGCGAACCAAACAAACCTTGGATTTGATCCATACCGATGTTTGTGGACCACTGAGTGTCAGTGCAAGAGGAGGTTTCTCGTACTTCATTACCTTCACAGACGACTACAGTCGTTTTGGGTATGTGTACCTAATGAAGTATAAGTCCGAAGCTTTTGAAAAGTTCAAAGAGTTTCGAATGGAAGTTGAGAACCAACTTGGACATAGTATTAAGGCACTTCGATCTGATCGAGGTGGGGAATACTTAAGTCAAGAATTCCTCGATTATCTTGTAGAGAATGGAATTCTCTCACAGCGAACTCCTCCTGGAACACCACAGTTGAATGGTGTGTCTGAGAGAAGGAACCGAACTTTGTTGGACATGGTTCGTTCCATGATGAGTTTCGCTGATCTACCTTTTTCATTTTGGGGCTTAGCCCTCTTAACGGCTTCAAAGATACTTAATATAGTACCTTCAAAGTCGGTGCCGACGACGCCACACCAAGAATGGTTTGGTAAAGCACCCATGTATTCGTACCTACGAGTATGGGGATCTCCTGCCTATGTTAGGAACAAGAAGGGAGATAAACTAGATAGTAGATCTAGTTTGTGCAAATTTGTGGGGTATCCAAAGGAATCCATTGGATACCTGTTCTACGACCCTAAAGAACGAAAGACGTTCGTGTCTAGGAACGCCCACTTCTTAGAGGATGACTTCCTCACTAAAAGAAGCGGGGTGTCCGTAGAACTTGATGAAGTCCAAGAAGTGGACCCATCCCCACAAACAGTGGGAGTTGATCCTGAACCTATTGAACCATCTAGTACACCAGTACTTCGAAGGTCCGATCGAATTCGTAGAGAACCCGAAAGGTTCGGCTTCATCCACGAAAATGATCAATTGGATGGTGATCCAAGGACGTACGAAGAAGCTATGTCAGACATAGACTCGGGTGCATGGCAGGAAGCCATGCAATCCGAAATGGATTCCATGCATTCCAACAAGGTATGGACCTTGGTTGATCCACCTGAGGGAACTGTCCCTGTAGGCTGTAAGTGGATCTTCAAGCGCAAGCTTGGAATGAATGGAGAAGTTTTAACTCATAAGGCTCGCCTTGTGGCGAAAGGTTATTCTCAAAGGCCTGGTATAGACTATGAGGAAACCTTTTCTCCAGTAGCGATGTCAAAATCCATTCGGATCTTATTAGCCATAGCCGCGTGGTATGACTACGAGATATGGCAAATGGATGTAAAGACCGCCTTTCTCAATGGAGACATTGATAAGGAAATCTTTATGCAACAGCCAAAAGGCTTTACATCTAAAGGAAGTGAGCATAAGGTATGCAAACTTCAAAGGTCAATTTATGGCCTAAAACAGGCATCCCGAACCTGGAACAAACGTTTTGATGAGACAGTCAAAGGGTTTGGCTTCATCAAGAACATTTATGAGTCATGTGTGTACAAGAAATTCGAAGGGGGTTCAGTACAATTTATTGTGTTGTATGTCGATGACATTCTGTTGATCGGAGACGATATCAGAACGTTAACGCAGACGAAAGCGTGGTTATCCACGCAATTCTCCATGAAAGATATGGGAGACGCATCTTACGTATTGGGAATACGTATCTATAGAGATAGATCGAAGAAGATGTTAGGACTCTCCCAATCTCAGTACATTAACACTATACTGAAACGGTTCAGTATGGAAGAATCCAAGAAGGGATTGCTTCCTATGAGACATGGGATCTCTCTTTCTAAATCTATGAGCCCTACAAATGATGAAGAAAGAAAGAGGATGTCTCTCATACCTTATGCGTCTGCCATAGGCAGCATAATGTATGCAATGTTATGTACTAGACCTGACGTAGCACACGCTCTAAGTGTTACGAGCCGCTATCAGTCAAATCCAGGGGAGGAACACTGGACCGCCGTAAAGGCTATCCTCAAGTACCTGAGAAGGACTAAGGATATGTTCTTGGTCTACGGCGGTAGTGGAGAATTGAAGCTCGAAGGATTCACGGATTCGAGTTTCCAGTCTGACGTGGATGATTATAAATCCAATTCTGGATATATATTTTGCCTCAACGGAGCAGCGGTGAGTTGGAAGAGTTCCAAACAGTCCACCACTGCAGATTCAACCACTGAAGCAGAGTATATTGCCGCATCGGATGCAGCAAAGGAAAGTGTTTGGATAAGAAACTTCATCCAAGAGTTGGATGTAGTACCTAGCATTGCAGAACCCATAGTAGTCTTCTGTGACAACAATGGGGCAATCGCTCAAGCAAAGGAGCCGAGATCACACCATCAGTCCAAACACGTGATGAGGAAATACCATGTGATTAGAGAAATCATTGGTAGAGGAGACATTCAAATGGAACGTGTCGACTCAAAAGATAACGTAGCTGATCCACTAACAAAGCCACTATCGCAAAAAGTGTTCGAAGAACATCTTGTGAAGACGGGTCTTAGAAATATTTGTGATTGGCTTTAGGGCAAGTGGGAGATTGATAGGATAGTGCCCTGCAAGCCAACTCAATAGCTTGTAATAGGACTATTTTATCTTGTATGAATCTTTGATTTATTAATTAATACGCAAAGTTTATTTATTTGATAAGATAAACTAATGGCCAACTTCATCTTTCGCGAACACATTTAAGCGATTGGTTGAAACCCTGAGATCACTCATGACTATGGGACGATTCACTTCAGTATTGAGTGCAATCATGAAACAGTCTCTAAGGTCGTGATCTCAAAAGTGTTCCAAGTCATAGATTCCTGTCGAGACGGGGTATCGAAGGAATCGTCAAGACTTGTAGGATTATGCATGATTCACATGGAGTGAATTTGTAGAGTTTCATGAACAAGACATTTGATGTCAGTGCATATGACTAGGTAGTTCGATAGGGGATCGAACGCATCGAACGACCCGAACAGAGAAACCCATTGTGGAAGTGCGTAAAGCATATCAGTGATGGGATGTTTCTCAAGACTTATAACAGTGTACGATTTAGTCCTTGGACTTGAGATTCTAGGGCGAATTCGGCATACGGGTGTGCGTATTTTGATTTAGGAGCCGGTCACGTAGCCTGACCATTGTGCGCCTACTTTGGGTACGTATAGTCATATGTGCGGATGGTTAGCATCAAGATGGGATCTACCGACTCATTGTAATGAATGAGGGAATTTCCTGTACATTCTTAGATAATACATTCCGAGAAATCCATGGCCATGGTCAGTGACGGATTTGGAAAGGGGTTTCCAAATTTAGCAGTCACACTGGAATTATTATCCAGAATTAGAAAGTACAGAATCGAGATAATTAGAGGTGCTGACTAATTCACACACCCTAGGTCTCGATCGGGAAATTAGTCGTTAGAGGGACCGTATGTACATGGTACTTATAAGAGGTGAGGTTCACTAATATCAATTCACCTGAAGTTGGGCCTCATGGGCTTGTGGCTAGACATCGACCATGAGGTGTGGGTACTCCTGAATTAATGGGAGATTAATTCTGGAGTGGTCAATTAAAGGAGTTTATTGATCGGAGCAATTAATTGAATATTAATTGCTCATTAATTAAATCACGAAAGTCGTGGGCCTACGGCCAATTGATGGTGAACCTAGAGGGTCACACACAATACAGTTGGACAGTGACAGTCAATTAAGGAAAGGTTTGATTTAAAGAGTTAAATCAAATTAAAGAATTAAAGAGTTAATTCTGAGAGAGAAATAATTAATTAGATAGTCTAATTAATTAAATATTAATTAAAGAGTTAATTAAAGTGGGAGATAATTAATTAGATTAATTGGGTTAATTTAATTAAAGTGTTTAATTAAATTAATGCAAGACATGGGCCAATTTATTAATGGCCCAATAGCTAGTCTTGCACACAAAGGGGCTTTGGAGGTGGCTATATAAAGGAGTCTAAGTTGAGACTCAAACCCTAAGCTACAAACCAACCCTAGCCGCCCCCCCTCACTTGGCCGCCCCTCTCTCCCTCTTGCTCTCTCCTTCACTTAGATCTAGATCTGGATCTAGATCTGCCATTGACAAACCTTCTCTTCCATTTCTAAGCCTAAGAATTGAAGGAGTCATTCAATCCATCTGGTGTGGACTAATCTCTGGAGGCACAACACTTGGGGTGCTCAAGTGAACGAAAAGAGAAGACCGGAGAAACCACCACCTTGCCTGTGGTGAGGTAAATCTCGATTTACCATATTTCAATTTAGTAAATTTGTTGCTAAATTGTATTCAACCTTATTCATATGTGCTAATAAATGTTCTTGGGATTTGGTGTATGAAAAATTGAAAAATTTTAAATTCCGCAACGTTGTTTTTGACAATCATACCCATGAAAACCCCAACAATTTCTTCTCTACCTACTCCTACTCCTAATCCTAACCTACAAAACAAAATAAAATTGTTTTAGGTACCCTTTATTGAGAGGGTCCTGGAGGATTAATATCACCTTTGACAACCCAAGATGTTGAAGTCTTAGGCTTCTTAGGCTTTTGAGTTTTAGCAGGAGCCTGAGCAACTTTTTCTTCATCATAATCAACAGGCATATTATGTTGGTAATCATTATGATGTGGATAATGCTCATAAGCAGGGTAAGATGCATGATAAGCAGGGTAAGCATGCATTGGTTGATGAGCAGGATATGCAGCATAATAAGGTGGATAATGAGGTGCAGCATAATAAGGTGAATAAGCAGGTTGCACATAATAAGACTCATTTCCACACCAAGCATCATTGTTATAATTTCTTTGCTTCTTAGGTCTGCTCTTTACTTGCATTTTAACAGACGACTTAGCTTTACTAGGCTGATTGGTTTTACTCTTATCAGCAGACTTCTTAGGACTATTCTGCTGTTTGGTTTTACCAGTCTGTTTTTCATTTTCAGGCTTTTTACCCTTTTTAGCCTTGGGAGGTATTTTCTCCTATTTTTCCGAAGTTGATTTAGTAGTCTGAACATGCAGGATAACATTTCTATTATCAGCAGATACAAATTTTTCAGCTCTGTTCAGTTCTAAATTCTCCTTTTCTAAAGGTGTTCTCTGTTCATTAGATGTACTAGCAGATGCAACAGACAACTTATCATGAGTAGATATTATCTTTTCAAGCTCCATGATTTTACCTTTATAAACTTCACATTCAGCTTTCAAAGATTCACATTCATGCGAAAGCTTTTTATACTCAGCTGAATCTTGTTGTTTTTCAACACTAAGTTTCAATTTAGCATTTTGCTTTTTCAGCACAATCATCTCTTCCTTAAGCTTTGCAAATTCATTAACAACATCTGTGTTGTTTTTCATCATTTGCTCAAATGAGTTAAATAGCTCATCTTCATTTTCAGAGTGAATTACCTCAGCATCAGAATCCTCTAATTCTTTGGCCATGAAACAGAGCAGAGCAGGTGTCTCTTCTTCAGCAGAGTCATCACTTGATGTCCCTGATTCTGAGTTAGACGAATAGATGGCTGCAATCTTTTCAGCTTCAGCCAACAACACTTTGCTTTTCTGGTGTCTCCTCTATTTGCTCTGTTTCTTTTTCTCCTCAGTGTACTTCTCAGCTTTAGGATATGGGCAGTCCTTGATGAAATGTCCCAATTTCCTGCAATTATAGCACATCATTTTGGATTTATAATCATCCTTACTATCATGAGAATAAGAGGTAAGTTTAGAAGTAGAAGCATTGTTATATTTGTTCTTCATTTCTCTTTTGTAGAACTTTTTGAACCCGTTTAATAACAAAGCAACATCGCCAGCAGTGTACTCCTTTTTGTTGAGCAGCATGGTCTCATCAGATGAGTCCATTTCTCTTATCTTTCCAGCTGATCTTCTTGATTTTTCTGCAGCAACCAGGGCAGCAGTGGGACTAGAAGTTGAGGTTTCTTCTATACCCATTCTTGGCATTTTATACACGTACGCCTTGAATACAGAAAACAGCTCCGTCAGAGAGATCTTCCCCAGATCCCTTGATTCTTCCATAGCTGTGATCTTCATGTTGAATTTGGGTGGTAGCGCCTTCAAGACTTTGAGAGTAATCTCTTTGTCTGTGAACTTCTTTCCCAATTTTAACACGTTGTTCAACACTTTTGTGAACCTTGAATCCATCTGGTCAATAGTTTCTCCAGATTTCATCCTGAAGTTTTCAAACTTCTCCAGGGCTATGCTCAGATTATGTTCTTTGATGGCATCATTCCCTTCGCTCATGTCACGAACCATATCCCACATCTCCTTTGATGTTTTACAGTGTTTGACTTTGTCAAATCTGTCGTTGTCGAGGGCCTTGGTCATGATAAAGATTCCGACCTTATCAAGATTGCTCAGCTTAATTTCTTCAGCTGTCATCTCTTCGAGGTCTTTGTCAACAATCATTTCTTGATCATTAACCTTGACTGTTTTTGTGATTCTGGTAGGACCTTTTGTTGTGCACCTGTACATATTGTCATTATAAGCAGCAAGGAAAATTTCCATGCGTATTTTCTAGTCCTCAAAACTCATACCGCCAATGTGGGGAACATGGCTAATACAGTCCATTTTTAAAAGATTTTTATTTTTCAAAAATATGCTCTTTTGAAAACTTTTGAAAAACAAACTAGGATCAAGCTCGTTGATCAGTCAGATGATTCAGATGAACCACCTGCTCTGATACCACTTGTTGGTCCCAAGTGGTCTATTGAGGTCCAGAGGGGGGGGGGGGGGGGGGGTGAATAGACCTCTAAAAATTTATTTTTAAAACTTTCTAACTTTTCTGTCAGCAGACTAAGCTGATCAGGAATCGTAAGTTGACTAAGCTGATCTAGCACAAAGCTTTGAACAGCAGAGTTGACCACTCTTCTGATTTTACTTAGCTGATTTTATCAAAATCAGAGTTTTAAATTAACTAACTTGCAGCGGATTTTTCTAGTGTTTTTCACAAGTAGTTTTCTTAACATAGAAAAAGTTTTATCCCCAGTTTTATAAACTCCTTTTTAAAACCTTTCAACAGTTAACCTTTTTGTGTTAAAGTGTGCTCTTTGAAAATATGCAAGAAAAAATGCAAGTATAACACAAAGGATTTTTATAGTGGTTATATGGATATAAATCCTTTAGTCCACTCTTCCAAGTCACGTAGATCTTGGGTTATACTATAATCACAAAGATTACAGTATACAAAGCTTGCGCCAATCAACAAATGAAAAGGCCACAAGTGCGCAATAGGAAATCACAAAGAAACTCCTACTCTCTGAAGTAATATCACTCACTTAGATGGATATCTACTTCTCACAACACGATTCTAACAAAATCACTCAGATTTGTATGTATAGTTTGTTTTTCTCTCTATTCTGCTTCGTCAACAAATGACTCGGCTGATGAGTGTTCTATTCTTGAAGTTGAGACTTAGAAGAATTCTGCTTCGATTTTAATCTCAGTTGTGTTGCTTCTTCTTCTTCAACTCTTGAATTGAACTATTTATACTTGAGATTTAAAAATCTGCCCGTTGAGAGATCGACAGGTGTTGAAATCCTCGAGTACTGGTCCTTTCTGCAGAAACGGCTACCTGCGACTGAACACTGTACACTCTGCTGTACTTGCTGTCAGTTAGCATTAAATGCACTAATCTGATTCGAGGTTTCTCTTCAATCATTTGTCATAAATACCCTTCCTCTTCAGCATTTATTACTCCAAGTGCATTTATTACCGTTGATCAGACTTCTTGATCCCTTCCACTCTGCTGATCGAAATTACTCGTCTGATGTATACTCGGTTGATCCCAAACTTGAACTAATCTGATTGAGTCGGCTGAAAGTCCACCAGTTTGATTCCTTTCTTCAGCAACAGATCAGTAGTCTTCTGGACCATAATTGCTCGTAAATTAAATCACGAAGGGTTCGTGGGCCTACTGCCAATTGATGGTGAACCTAGAAGGTCACACACAATACAGTTGGATAGTGACAGTCATAAAAAGGAAATATTTGATTTAAAGGAGTTAAATCAATAAATGAATTAAAGTGTTAATTCAATTTGAAGAATAATTAATTAGATAGTCTAATTAATTAAATATTAATTAAAGTGTTAATTAATTGAGAGATAATAATTAATTAGATTAATTGGGCTAATTTAATTAATGGGTTAATTAAATTAAGTTGCAAGACATGGGCTTTTTAATTAATAGCCCAGAAGAAGTCTTGCAAGACTATGTTTACTAAGGAAGGGCGATTTTGCTAGCTAAAATAATGGAAGAGTTTGTTTTCTTGTATGACAAGAAAAATCTAAAAGATATACATGTATATCTTGTTTCCTAATGAGATAAGGAAAAGGGTCTTGATATACATGGAAGAGATATCTATTTAGAGAAGGATTATTCTCTTATAAATATATCTCTTCATACATCTTGCACAAGTGACATAAGTGATTTGCAAAACCCTAGCGGCCCTATATACCCTAGCCGCCCCGTGCCCGTGCCGCCCCCTTCTCTCTGCTCTTCCATATCTGGATCTAGTTCTGAAACTGGATCTGCTTCTTCCTCCATTGACAACCTTCAAGATCTAGTTCGTAACCTGTGATTTGAAGGTAACCTATGATGAGGGCTATTTTACACGTATAAGGGACTAAAGCTTCCCGAGGAGGTTCAGGATCGATCCGACCTGTGTATACTACAAGATCGACTCGATCCGCCCAAATGTATCAGATCGACCAGACAGATCGATCTAGAAGATTTAAGTGGGCTGTGCGGTTCTCCAAAGCCAGGCAGGATTCCTAGGCCTAATAGGACTCCTAGTCAAATTAGGACTTGAGAATTATTATAAATACTGAGTTTTACATTGTATTAGGGGCGGGTTTTACCTACGAAATATACTATTATTGTTCGCCTCTCACGTTATTGTTATTGATTCAATTATATTACGTTGCTTGTTCTTGAATTGCACCATCCTGAGTACTTTAACCAAACCCCTTAAATCATAACTTTGTGATCTTATATAAATATACTGAGATTAAACCTAAGACGAAACAAGGTTAAATCAGTTGGCGCCCACCGTGGGGCAGGTTAATTACTCGATCGAATATGGCCAATCCAAGGAAGAGCGCGCGTAACGCAGGAAGAAGCACCAATTCAAGACCTTCTCATGCTGCGGATAGCCTTCCTGAAAATTCCCACAGGGTCACCGCTAATAATACGCAGCCTCCCGCAAATCATCAAAATTTAGACCCTGTGGAGGAACATGTTGCAGCAAACGCTAACAACAATCAAAGTCAGGGAGGACAACAAACTCCAAGCGTGAGTCAGGCCCCTAACTCACCCGTTCGATATGTCCCGGCTCCCCCGCTCTCCGCTGACCAGGAAAAAATACTGCAAATTGCTCAACTTTTAGGTTCGTTTTTTCCTCAAATTCTACGGACTCCGGCAGTTGCGGAACTAGTAAGGGCGACTGTTGGTCCTTCGAGAGCGGTTAATAATGTCAGGGAACCTCGGGAGAATAATGACCACCAGTCAACTCAAGCAGAAAGTCCGGACGCGGATCAACGATCTCAAATATCCCCGCCAAACGTAGCAGGAAGGAACCTTGGTCGAAAAACTAATCAAACAAGAGCTAATGCTCGACCTGAACCTCGCCTATCCAAGGAACGCTCTGTTATACCGATCGACGACGTGGACGATCCTCCAGTTGTTAATCGACAAACAAATAGAAGAGTTTCTGAAAGAGAATTAGAGAGGATGGTCGAGGAACGAGTGGAACAAAGGCTTTTGACTTTGCAACAACCTTGGCCTCGCTCCCGAGAGATACAGGATAGTATAGCTGCTTGTTCCTCTTTTTGCTTAGAAATTAGGGAAGCCCATGCTTCTGGATCTCTACCTGCTCGGCTCCCCAGATACGATGGAACTAGTGACCCGACCGACTATATATTTAGTTTTACAAACATAATGAGCTTGTATGCTCATTCAGCAGAATATACGGCCAAATTGATGATCACAACGTTCGAGGGGTTGGCACTAGATTGGTTCGGAAAACAACCGCCTAACTCGATCTTCAGTTTTAGAGAGTTGTGCAACAAGCTAGAACAACAATTTGCCAGCCAGAAAAAACAAAAGCTCCCCATGAGCTATCTGGGAACAATAGTCCAGCAAGATGGGGAATCCTTAAGAACATGGTTAGCAAGGTTCAATGTAGAACTTTTGAAGATTGACTCCCCAAATATTGATTACATCATTTCAATTCTTTTTGATCTGACAAAAAATAGGCAATTTGGCAACGCTTTGAGTCGAAAGCAGCCAAGAACCTTTGCAGAAATTATGACTTTGGCCTCCAAATATATGACCCAAGAAGAAATGAATTCTTTCAAAGACAAAAATAAGAATAAAGCATCGACTTCAGGGTCAAGAAAACCTGAAAAACCTCTGGTGCAAAGGGTAACGGATTATGATCGATTTCCCCGTAGAGGGAACGTTTTTCAAAGATTAGAACACAATGGGAGTAACCCTGAGAGAAGACCCAATGTCTACCTCAGGCCTCGATCTCCTGAAAGGAATATAAGAGATCGAATAAGTTACGTGGAGTTTACAAAACTAAATGCCCCAAGAGAAGACATCTTGGTGATACTGGAAAGAAATAATTTAATCCCCCCAGCAAAAAGAATCACACAGGCAAAACCGGGGGCAAAGAACTACGATTTATATTGTAGGTACCATCGAGCTCATGGTCATAGGACCGAGGACTGTTATCACCTGAAACAAGAAATTGAAAAATTGATTCAACAAGGTAGATTGAATGAATTCATAGATAGAGCAGATCGAAGAAGACAAAGAACAAGAAGTCCTAGAAGGAGAGAGGAAAATAGAAGTCCTCGTGATAGATCTACCAGTAATCATGCTCCCCGAAGGAATGAAATCGATGACGACCAGGTCAATGGTACAATACATGTGATATCCGGTGGACCAGCGGGGGGAGATAGTCGGAATGCTAGACGAAAGGTCGCACGATCTCTAGAAAAGGGGATTATGAGCCCTAAAGAGGTGTGGGCGCTCGAGAGGAAAAACTCCGACCAACACATAATTAAGTTCGACGAGAGCGAAGCCCCCAGAAACCTGAATTGGGATAATAACGAAGACCACCCCGATTTTCCCATGGTAGTCTCATTGAAAATTGCCGATTTCAATGTCAAGAGAATTTTAATCGACAATGGGAGCTCGGCTAACATAATAGCCATCGAAGTGCTGAACCAGATGAATTTGGGAAAAATAACTCTCCAAAAAGTAGCTACGCCACTGGTAGGATTTGGAGGATCAGAAATAGTTCCAGCCGGAACTATCAATCTGAGTGTAACTCTTGGGAACAAACCTCATCGAGTGGTCAAAATGATAAAATTCTTAGTGGTAGAAGCACCTTTCGCTTATAATGCCATTTTGGGGAGACCGGCATTAAACCAATTTCGAGCAGTTGTATCAACTTATCACCAGAAGATAAAATTTCCTACAGTATCTGGTGTCGGCGAAATCGTTAACGACCACTGCATGGCCTGGGATTGTTACAACACGGCACTGTCTTTAAAAAGGAACGTCGATCCTCTAACACCGTCAAAAAGAAAAACGGTGGGATCCTCGACGGAAAGATCTCGGGAGCCTGAGTTGCCTAGCACGGACCCGATTAGTAAAAAAGGGAAAGAGCCCATAGATCTGACTCTACGGGCACCAGAGCATAAAGAGGTCAAGCTTATCGAAAGTGATCCGACCAAAATCACCAGGATCGGAACAGAACTATCCCCACAGGGAGAAATCATGTTGATCAACTTCTTAAGAAAAAATGTGGATGTTTTCGCCTGGAGCTCGGAAGATATAGTGGGGATCGACCCGAGAATCATAACTCATTCTTTGAAGATAGATCCGAGCGCAAAACCTGTCAGACAAAAGAAAATAAATCATGGCCCAGTGAAGGATAAAATAATAAAAGCAGAGGTCGAAAGACTTTTATTATCTAAGCAGATTAGAGAAATACACTTTACTGAATGGTTGTGTAATGTCATACTTGTCTCGAAGGGTGACAAAAAGGATAACAAGTGGAGGATGTGCAACGATTTTACAGACTTGAATAAATTATGTCCGAGAGATCCTTATCCTCTCCCAAGGATCGACCTGTTGGTCGACTCGACAGCAGGCTTTGCAATTTTTAGTATGATGGATGCATTCCAAGGTTTCTATCAGATTTTTATGGATGAAAGAGATCAAGAAAAGACTGCGTTCATTACCGAACAGGGCGTATATTGTTTCATAGTAATGCCGTTCGGATTAAGAAATGCCGGAGCTACATATCAACGGTTGGTCAACTTGATGTTTAAAGAGTTGATCGGAGAAATAATGGAAGTTTATGTCGATGACATGTTGGTGAAAAGCATGAGTGAAGAAGACCACATTAGACACCTTGATCGATGCTTCAAAATCTTGAGGAAATACGGAATGAAGCTCAACCCCTTAAAATGTACCTTTGGGGTAAGGTCAGGGAAATTCTTAGGTTACCTGGTCCACGAGAGAGGCATCGAAGCGAATCCTGAGAAGATACGTGCTATTACTGAAATGAAGCCTCCTAGAAATATTATTCAGGTGCAAAGTCTGGTCGGGAAGATTGTTGCTCTTAATAGATTCATATCAAGGTCCGCAGACAAAAGTTTACCATTTTTTCAAAATTTGCGAAAAGCTAAGACCTTTGAATGGACTGAGGAATGTGATCATGCATTCGAGCAACTCAAAAATTATTTGACCTCACCACCTATGCTTGCCAAACCTACAGAAGGACAACCTCTATACATTTACATTGCAATTTCCGAGGCGGCTGTGAGCTCGGTTATGGTAAAAATTGAGGGCTCGGAACACAAGCCTGTCTATTATTTGAGTAAGTTGCTGCAAGGAGCGGAAAAGAATTATTTAACAATTGAAAAATTTGCTCTGGCCTTGGTGACGTCAGCACGAAGGTTGCGGCCATACTTCCAGACATATAAGATCATCGTACTTACAAATCAACCTCTGAGGATTTATCGAAACCAGAAGCCTCGGGAAGATTAATCAAATGGGCGGTAGAATTGGGACAGTATGAGATCGAATATCAACCGCGAACTGCAATCAAGGCTCAGATACTTGCTGATTTTCTCCTTGAAACTCCAAGTATGTCGGAAACAAGCCCCGAAGCTGCATCGACAAGCGATAACAGTATTATGATTGTCAATGACCCGCCATGGCTTATGCATGTCGATGGCGCATCAAGCAGAGATGGTGGGGGGGGGGGCAGGAATTAATTTTCAAGGGCCAAACGGCGAGGAAATGAATTATGCCATTACTTTAGACTTCGTGGTAACCAATAACGAAGCTGAGTACGAAGCTCTAGTTGCGGGATTGGAAATGGCTATAAAGGCCAATATAAAGATTCTAAATGTCTTAACGGATTCCGAGCTAATTCAGAGACAAATTAATGGAATGTACGAAGCAAAAGAATACAACATGATAAAGTATTTGGCGAAAGTAAAAGATTTGACTGGGAAATTTGATAAGTTTGATATCCAAAATATCCCACGAGAAGAAAATCGATGGGCTGATCAACTATCTAGATTTACAGGGACAAGGGATGGTAAATCTAAAAGAGTAATCACCTGGTTAATCTCCAAAACTTCTTCGATCGACCTCGATACTGTTCCAGTTATCGAAGTAATGGATATCGACTTAGCAGCGGATAGTTGGATGACTCCATTGATCACCTATTTGAGAGATGGATCACTCCCTAGCTGTAAAAATGAAGCTAGGAGGATAAAATATCGAGCACCAAGATATGCAATGATAGAAGGAAAACTCTACAGACGGTCCGTCTCAGGAATTCTGTTGAAATGCATTCCCGAACACAATTCCGAAAGCATCCTTAGAAGCATACATGAAGGAGAAGCTGGGAATCACAGTGGCGCTCGAGCACTTACGCTAAAATGCTTGAGAACAGGTTATTATTGGCCGACGATGTACACCGACGCACAAGACTACGTTAAACACTGTCATTACTGTCAGGTACATTCAAATATAATACACCAACCAGCTGAAACGATACACCCAATTCCGATCTGTTGGCCTTTTGATCAATGGGGAATCGATATTGTGGGACCATTCCCAATGGCCAGATCAAAGAAGAGTTATGTTTTGGTCGCTGTCGAATATTTCAGCAAGTGGATCGAATGCATAGCTTTAGCTCGGATAACACAGTTCCAAGTTATAAATTTTCTCTGGAAAAATATAGTTTGTCGTTTCGGAATCCCAAGAATTCTGATTTCTGACAATGGAACCCAATTTGCTGGAAAACAAGTTCAAGAATGGTGCTCGAAGCTTGGAATAGAGCAAAACTTCACGTCTGTCGGACATCCTAGAGCTAATGGACAAACTGAAGTGGCAAATCGAGAGATTGTCAAATCACTCGAGAAAAGACTGGACGACGCCAAAGGGAAATGGTTGGACGAACTGCCAGGCGTCATTTGGGCCAACAGAACTACAGTAAAAGCCTCAACGGGTGAAACACCGTTTAGCCTAGTCTATGGGTCGGAGGCAGTCATCCCAATAGAGGCGCTAGTCCCCAGCCCTAGAATTGAGCTCTACGAGGAGGAATCAAACGATCAACTGAGAAAAGATGATATCGATTTGAGCGAAACCTTAAGGGAAAAAGCCAGTCTGCGTTTAGAAGCGACAAAGTCCAGCATGGAAAAAGCCTACAATCAAAAGGTGAGGATACGCTCATTCAAAGAAGGTGATCTGGTACTTAAAAAAGTTGAAGTTTCCAAACACGTGGGAAAGTTACAGCAAAATTGGGAAGGTCCCTACGTGGTGATTGCGGTCGGAAAAAAGGGATCGTACAAGATAGCACATATGGATGGGACTCCGCTTCCTCGAACATGGAATGCGGTGAATCTCAGAAGATATTATGGTCGTTAAGTTCGAGAATAAGATTTAGATAGATAGGATTTGCAAGAAATTAGTTTTTCCATTTTCTAGAATGTTTTGATTTTTTCCTTTCATGCATTAAAATGACCTACAATTCTAGTAAAAAGCTTTTGCTTATTTCCACATGTGACATGTTCAAAAGACTTTTGTCAACGAACGATCTACAAAGGTTAAAACCACATTTGGTATAAAACCTAAGTACAATAAATCTTTGAGTAACACCGATTGGGTCGGTATAAACTCATCGATCTACTAACGAACGATCTACAAAGGTTAAAACCACATTTGGTATAAAACCTAAGTATAATAAATCTTTGAGTAACACCGATTGGGTCGGTATAAACTCATCGATCTACTAACGAACGATCTACAAAGGTTAAAACCACATTTGGTATAAAACCTAAGTATAATAAATCTTTGAGTAACACCGATTGGGTCGATATAAACTCATCGATCTACTAACGAACGATCTACAAAGGTTAAAACCACATTTGGTATAAAACCTAAGTATAATAAATCTTTGAGTAACACCAATTGGGTCGGTATAAACTCATCGATCTAATAAAGAACGATCTACAAAGGTTAAAACCACAGTTGGTATAAAACCTAAGTATAATAAATCTTTGAGTAACACCGATTGGGTCGGTATAAACTCATCGATCTACTAACAAACGATCTACAGAGGTAAAAACCACAGTTGGTATAAATGGGAATTTAATAAGTAAAAAGAAGAATTTTATTTATGACCCTAAAACTATTGCAAATACATAAAATATCTTGAAAAGACAAAAACAGATCTCCCTGATCTAACGACACCAGATCCTATTACATGTTATATCCATCTTTGATACCATCAACGCCAAAGCTCGACGAAGACGGCCGCCTTTAAGTTTCGTGATGGTGGTCAGCATTCCCGGTCACACATAAATATTTTTAATGAACTGACCAGCTTTCCACCTACCACGTAACTATTAGATCGGAACCCCACAACACCGACCTTTACCTATTTAAATAGGTTGATCGAATTATGGACAACGTTCCAATCTAATCCCCTTATTAGGGGTCGGAGACTTCATGGTTTTTGAAAAGCCTCCATTTTCCGATTCCGCCCATACCGAGTCGAAGTAATGAATGATTAGTTGGATCCGCGAATTAGGTGGACGACCGCGGTTGTGAACAAAGAGGGAGTACATTGTTTAGAACTTTACTCCTGATGGTAACTAAATGGAAGATAAAAGATTCCTTTTATAGACAGGATGAGTCGAAATCCAACGGTCACACTCTTATATAATCAACGGCCATGACGCCACATCGGGAGTTACGTTCCAAAGACATAACTGCAAGCATTAAATAACAAGGATTGGAAGTAAATACGTTCTTGAGTCGATAAAAAGCAATATTGTATTAGATCGATAGATACATTACGAAGAATATTGTAGAGCAAAAGCAATAATACATGTACAAGAGCCTTATCCGAACGGAAACCATCGATCTAAGCACTAAGCGATTACAACTACAAATATCAAAGGAAAGACTTCGTTGTCAAAACGCTTCAAAGCTTCCTCGGAACGATCATCTTTTCTCCCACTTTGAGAATAGTGACGAGAACCTAAAGTTCAGGCTTATTCTACAGATCGGCGGGTACCAGTGGGCGACCTAAGCCGCACGCTATCATGATGCCACCACCTCGAAGAAGTTGATGCTTCTTCTTCGCCGATTAAAGTAGAGATCAGAAGGGTCTCATGCATGATGTCACCAACCAGTTAGAAACAAGTTGATTTCGATAAAGCATAGAATCCTTCTTTCCTCCACTCTCGACCTCTATCATACGGCGTGATATATGATCAGCTAATCCCCAGTTGTGAGAATTGCCCGACCATCACAGCTTAAAATGGAGATCTCATTTTTCGAATTCCTCCCATACCAACTCATAACCTCTTAGGTAAATAAATCGACAAGTTTGGTCGACGATGATACTTATAACAATACATATTCATCTTGAATGACTTCATCTTCTGAGAAATGGAGAGGGATGGAGTGAATCTATTTATAGGCGGAGGATAAAGGATCCAATGGTGTTAAATTGAGGTCCTATCAACGGTCCAGATTTAAAACGTTATAAGAATGGATCGCAGTATCAGAAAAAATGATCAATCATTGTTATCGGACTGAACATACAAAGAATAATTGATTTTATTCAGGTCTTTGAGAGAGTCATTACATTTCACAAGTACAGCCATATCGTCACAAAAAACTACATTTACATTCAAGGATCGTTACAATTATTTCAAACACTAGTCCTACTTTGCTACTCCTCGGAATGATCTGCTCCTTCAAATCGACCTTCTCCTCAGACTACTACCGCTGCATAAAAACGAGGAACATGCAGAAGTGCGTATATTTGCTGATGCTGGTGAATTACCGACCTCTAAATGAGCCAAGTGGTAACCAGGAGGCATACTGCATCTAGGGTCGATCACAGTATCAAGCTAAAGCACACTAAGAGGGGAAGAACTTTGCTGTCATACAATTGAGACAAGTTCATTCTCCTTGCCTTGGGGGCAAGTTTTCGAGCATGCATGGACAAAACACCATTTTAATGAACTAACCAGCTCTCGCCTATCCAAAAAACTATCTGGTTGATATCTCCACCATAGTCAACAGGACATAAAAACCAAATTAAACTGTTCAGAGGTGGCATATTGTTTCCGTATTTCTTATTTTCCTACTTCTCCAACAAGTTCTTTATACTACGGGGAAATAACCAATCAATGGACAGAGCATACGAATCGTTCCTACAGTTATGGCACACCTACCAAGTTGACTTCTCGTCTTCCAATAATATTGCAAGAAGTTAATTATCAACATGCAGGTCGAAGAGGCGCAGAAATCGAACAAAAAGCATGTTCTTCTATTTATCAGGCAAAATATATATTTACATTTCAATCAAAAAAAAAAAAAAAAATGCAGAAAGACTCTTGTCTACTGCTCGGGAGTATGATCGGAGGTAAGATCTTTGTCTACCGTTTCGTGAACATGAGCAGGAATTGTCGGATAACCAAGATAAGTCATCATTTCTTGGGCACGCTGCTCATATCCAAGGGAAAAACCCCTATCAAACTCCAGATCTTTCAACTGAAGAAGATCTGTTTTCTCCTTGGTAAGCTGCTCTTTTTCAGCCTCCAAACTGCTATTTACTCGAGCAAGTTCTTCCTTCTCTCTAGTGAGCCTTTCAGTGGTAGCTCGGAGGTGCTCAACCTCAGTCATCTGCAATCGATGAGCAGCGGCAATTGTATTTACCCGATCGAGGAATTCTTTGTTGGGTTTTCATGGGTATGATTGTCAAAAACAACGTTGCGGAATTTAAAATTTTTCAATTTTTCATACACCAAATCCCAAGAACATTTATTAGCACATATGAATAAGGTTGAATACAATTTAGCAACAAATTACTTAATTAAAAAGTGGTAAATCGAATTTACCTCACCACAGGCAAGGTGGTGGTTTCTCCGGTCTTCTCTTTCCTCGTTCACTGAGCACCCCAAGTGTTGTGCCTCCAGAGATTAGTCCACACCAGCTGGATTAAATGACTCCTTCAATTCTTAGGCTTAGAAATGGAAGAGAAGGATTCTTGTTAATGGCAGATCTAGATCTAGATCTAGATCTAAGTGAAGGAGAGAGCAAGAGGGAGAGAGGGGGGCTGCCAAGTGAGGGGGCGGCTAGGTTTGGTTTTTAGCTTAGGGTTTGAGTCTCAACTTAGACTCCTTTATATAGCCACCTCCAAAGCCCCTTTGTGTGCAAGACTTGCTATTGGGCCATTAATTAAATCGGCCCATGTCTTGCATTAATTTAATTAAACACTTTAATTAAATTAACCCAATTAATCTAACTAATTATCTCCCACTTTAATTAACTCTTTAATTAATATTTAATTAATTAGACTATCTAATTAATTATTTCTCTCTCAGAATTAACTCTTTAATTCTTTTATTTGATTTAACTCTTTAAATCAAACCTTTCCTTAATTGACTGTCACTGTCCAACTGTATTGTGTGTGACCCTCTAGGTTCACCATCAATTGGCCGTAGGCCCACGACTTTCGTGATTTAATTAACGAGCAATTAATATTCAATTAATTGCTCCGATCAATAAACTCCTTTAATTGACCACTCCAGAATTAATCTCCCATTAATTCAGGAGTACCCACACCTCATGGTCGATGTCTAGCCACAAGCCCATGAGGCCCAACTTCAGGTGAATTGATATTAGTGAACCTCACCTCTTATAAGTACCATGTACATACGGTCCCTCTAACGACTAATTTCCCGATCGAGACCTAGGGTGTGTGAATTAGTCAGCACCTCTAATTATCTCGATTCTGTACTTTCTAATTCTGGATAATAATTCCAGTGTGACTGCTAAATTTGGAAACCCCTTTCCAAATCCGTCACTGACCATGGCCATGGATTTCTTGGAATCTATTATCTAAGAATGTACAGGAAATTCCCTCATTCATTACAATGAGTCGGTAGGTCCCATCTTGATGCTAACCATCCGCATATACGACTGTACGTACCCAATGTAGGCGCACAATGGTCAGGCTACGTGACCGGCTCCTAAATCAAAGCACGCCCACCCGTATACCGAATTCGCCCTAGCATCTCAAGTCTAAGGACTAAATCGTACACTGTTATAAGTCCTGAGAAACATCCCATCACTGATATGCTTTATGCACTTCCACAATGGGTTTCTCTGTTCGGGTCATTCGATGCGTTCGATCCCCTATCGAACCACCTAGTCATATGCACTGACATCAAATGTCTTGTTCATGAAACTCCACAAATTCACTCCATGTGAATCATGCATAATCCTACAAGTCTTGACGATTCCTTCGATACCCCGTCTCGACAGGAATCTATGACTTGGAACACTTTTGAGACCACGACCTTAGAGACTGTTTCATAATTGCACTCAATACTGAAGTGAATCGTCCCATAGTCATGAGTGATCTCAGGGTTTCAACCAATCGCTTAAATGTGTTCGCGAAAGATGAAGTTGGCCATTAGTTTATCTTATCAAATAAATAAACTTTGCGTATTAATTAATAAATCAAAGATTCATACAAGATAAAATAGTCCTATTACAAGCTATTGAGTTGGCTTGCAGGGCACTATCCTATCAATCTCCCACTTGCCCTAAAGCCAATCACAAACATTTCTAAGACCCATCTTCACAAGATGTTCTTCGAACACTTTTTGCGATAGTGGCTTCGTTAGTGGATCAGCTACGTTATCTTTTGAGTCGACACGTTCCATTTGAATGTCTCCTCTACCAATGATTTCTCTAATCACATGGTATTTCCTCATTACGTGTTTGGACTGATGGTGTGATCTCGGCTCCTTTGCTTGAGCGATTGCCCCATTGTTGTCACAGAAGACTACTATGGGTTCTGCAATGCTAGGTACTACATCCAACTCTTGGATGAAGTTTCTTATCCAAACACTTTCCTTTGCTGCATCCGATGCGGCAATATATTCTGCTTCAGTGGTTGAATCTGCAGTGGTGGACTGCTTGGAACTCTTCCAACTCACCGCTGCTCCGTTGAGGCAAAATATATATCCAGAATTGGATTTATAATCATCCACGTCAGACTGGAAACTCGAATCCGTGAATCCTTCGAGCTTCAATTCTCCACTACCGCCGTAGACCAAGAACATATCCTTAGTCCTTCTCAGGTACTTGAGGATAGCCTTTACGGCGGTCCAGTGTTCCTCCCCTGGATTTGACTGATAGCGGCTCGTAACACTTAGCGCGTGTGCCACGCCAGGTCTAGTACATAACATCGCATACATTATGCTGCCTATGGCAGACGCATAAGGTATGAGAGACATCCTCTTTCTTTCTTCATCATTTGTAGGGCTCATAGATTTAGAAAGAGAGATCCCATGTCTCATAGGAAGCAATCCCTTCTTGGATTCTTCCATACTGAACCGTTTCAGTATAGTGTTAATGTACTGAGATTGGGAGAGTCCTAACATCTTCTTCGATCTATCTCTATAGATACGTATTCCCAATACGTAAGATGCGTCTCCCATATCTTTCATGGAGAATTGCGTGGATAACCACGCTTTCGTCTGCGTTAACGTTCTGATATCGTCTCCGATCAACAGAATGTCATCGACATACAACACAATAAATTGCACTGAACCCCCTTCGAATTTCTTGTACACACATGACTCATAAACGTTCTTGATGAAGCCAAACCCTTTGACTGTCTCATCAAAATGTTTGTTCCAGGTTCGGGATGCCTATTTTAGGTCATAAATTGACCTTTGAAGTTTGCATACCTTATGCTCACTTCCTTTAGATGTAAAGCCTTTTGGCTGTTGCATAAAGATTTCCTTATCAATGTCTCCATTGAGAAAGGCGGTCTTTACATCCATTTGCCATATCTCGTAGTCATACCACGCGACTATGGCTAATAAGATCCAAATGGATTTTGACATCGCTACTGGAGAAAAGGTTTCCTCATAGTCTATACCAGGCCTTTGAGAATAACCTTTCGCCACAAGGCGAGCCTTATGAGTCAAAACTTCTCCATTCATTCCAAGCTTGCGCTTGAAGATCCACTTACAGCCTACAGGGACAGTTCCCTCAGGTGGATCAACCAAGGTCCATACCTTGTTGGAATGCATGGAATCCATTTCGGATTGCATGGCTTCCTGCCATGCACCCGAGTCTATGTCTGACATAGCTTCTTCGTATGTCCTTGGATCACCATCCAATTGATCATTTTCGTGGATGAAGCCGAACCTTTCGGGTTCTCTACGAATTCGATCGGACCTTCGAAGTACTGGTGTACTAGATGGTTCAATAGGTTCAGGATCAACTCCCACTGTTTGTGGGGATGGGTCCAGTTCCTGGACTTCATCAAGTTCTACGGACACCCCGCTTCTTTTAGTGAGGAAGTCATCCTCTAAGAAGTGGGCGTTCCTAGACACGAACGTCTTTCGTTCTTTAGGGTCGTAGAACAGGTATCCAATGGATTCCTTTGGATACCCCACAAATTTGCACAAACTAGATCTACTATCTAGTTTATCTCCCTTCTTGTTCCTAACATAGGCAGGAGATCCCCATACTCGTAGGTACGAATACATGGGTGCTTTACCAAACCATTCTTGGTGTGGCGTCGTCGGCACCGACTTTGAAGGTACTATATTAAGTATCTTTGAAGCCGTTAAGAGGGCTAAGCCCCAAAATGAAAAAGGTAGATCAGCGAAACTCATCATGGAACGAACCATGTCCAACAAAGTTCGGTTCCTTCTCTCAGACACACCATTCAACTGTGGTGTTCTAGGAGGAGTTCGCTGTGAGAGAATTCCATTCTCTACAAGATAATCGAGGAATTCTTGACTTAAGTATTCCCCACCTCGATCAGATCGAAGTGCCTTAATACTATGTCCAAGTTGGTTCTCAACTTCCATTCGAAACTCTTTGAACTTTTCAAAAGCTTCGGACTTATACTTCATTAGGTACACATACCCAAAACGACTGTAGTCGTCTGTGAAGGTAATGAAGTACGAGAAACCTCCTCTTGCACTGACACTCAGTGGTCCACAAACATCGGTATGGATCAAATCCAAGGTTTGTTTGGTTCGCTCTGGTTTCCCAGTAAAAGGCGTTTTGGTCATCTTTCCCTTGAGACAGGACTCGCAAGTTGAGAGATCATCTAGGTTCTGTATTCCGCACTCTCGTTGTTTTGACAACCGAGGCATACCCAACACTATAATGACTTGTTGTATTCTGAGTAAGTGAGAGTGCACTTGTATTGTCATAGTAGATAGGGATTCCACTGATTTTGATATTGTAGTCTTCTAGTTGATGTTTCAACCGAAGTATCTGTGCACAGTATGCTCCAGCAGCAATGTATTCAGCTTCAGCAGTAGATATGGATACTGAAGTCTGTTTCTCACTCATCCATGAGATCAGACGACTGCCTAAAAATTGACAAGTACCTGTAGTACTCTTCCTATCAATTTTGCAGCCAGCAAGGTCAGAATCTGAATATCGAATAAGTTCAAATCCTGATTCCCTTGGATACCACAATCCCAATTCTTGAGTGCCTTTGAGATACCTTAATATCCTTTTAGCAGCTAAGAGATGAGATTCCTTTGGATTTGATTGAAATCTCGCACAAACCCCAACAGAGTACATAATATCTGGTCTGCTAACAGTGAGGTACAGTAGTGACCCAATTATGCCTCTATATTTGGTGATGTCCACTGATTTTCCATCTTCATCCTTGTCAAGACGAAATCCAGTGGACATTGGAATAGCAACTGATGAGCTAGTTTCCATACCAAATTTCTTGAACAGGTCTTTTGTGTACTTTGCTTGATTAATAAATATGCCATCAGGCAGCTCTTTCACTTGTAATCCAAGAAAGTAATTAAGTTCTCCTATCATGCTCATTTCAAACTTATTCCGCATCAGCTTAGAGAACTTCTCACACATCTGTTTGTTAGTTAAACCAAAAATAATATCGTCCACATATATTTGAACTAACAATATATGATTATCCCATTCAATAGTAAACAAGGTCTTGTCTACTTTAACTTTGCGAAATCCTTTAATTAAAAGGAAATCATACAAGGTATCATACCATGCTCTTGGTGCTTGTTTCAGTCCATACAAGGATTATTTGTGACGATGCACTTTGTCTCCTTGTTGATATACTTCAAAACCTGGAGATTGTTCAACATAAACTTCTTCTTGCAGTTCTCCATTGAGAAAGGCAGACTTCACATCCATCTGATAGACAGTGAAGTTCTTGTGAGCAACATAGGCTAGGAATAATCTGATTGCTTCAAGCGTTGCCACTGGTGCAAATGTCTCATCAAAATCAATGCCTTCTTCTTGGCAGTAACTTTTGGCAACTAGTCTTGCTTTATTTCTGGTAACAATACCATCTTTATTCTTTTGGTTTCTGAAAACCCACTTAGTGCCAATGACTCTTTGATAAGTAGGTCTAGGTACGAAGTACCAAACCTCATTTCTTTCGAATTGATTTAACTCTTCTTGCATTGCTTCAATCCAGTGAGAATCACTAAATGCTTCATCAATTAGTTTAGGCTCAATTTGTGAAAGAAAACTTACAAACATTGATTCATTTGCAGTTGAACTTCTTGTTCTTACTCTATCCAGTGGATCACCAATCACAAGATCAGGTGGGTGATCTCTGAGCCATCTAAGATCAGGTTGCAACTCTGGATGTTGTCCTCTTGATTGATCTTGCAACACTACTGTTGGAGTCTCAGTAGTAGTCTGTTGAACAGTCTCTGGTCTGTCAGCTGTTTGTAACTCGTCTGTTAGACAATCAGTAGACTGATTTTGAACATCACTTGAGTTATCAGCTTGGTTGAGATCAGGTAGTATGATGCGTACATATTCTTCTTTTCTTTCCATAGTCAATTTCTGAAGATCTATAGATATATCATGATTAGTACTTTGATTCTTTTCAGATGATTGATTAGGTTCATCAAATACTACATGAATTGATTCTTCTATAAGTAAAGTTCTTTTGTTAAATACTCTGTAGGCTTTACTAACAGTAGAGTAACCAACAAAAACAACTTCATCAGCCTTTTCTGCAAAGGCCATAAGGTGATTTTTCCCATTATTCAAAACAAAACATTTACAACCAAATATTCTAAGATAATGAATATTAGGCTTCCTGTTATTCCACAATTCATAAGGTGTCTTGTTCTGACTCTGGTTGATTATGCATCTGTTCTGGGTGTAGCAGGCTGTATTTGTGGCTTCTGTCCAAAATCTTTGAGGCAGTTTTGCTTCAACTATCATTGTTCTGGTAGCTTCTTTCAGAGTTCTGTTTCTCCTTTCAGCAACTCCATTCTATTGAGGGGTTCTGGGAGCAGAGTACTCATGACTGATTCCTCTGGAATTACAATACTCTTCAACAATATAGTTTGTAAACTAAGTGCCCCTGTCTGATATGATCTTTATTATTTTTAAGCTCTTTTCATTCTGGATCAGTTCCATCAGATTAGTAAGATGTCCCTTGGTTTCACTCTTCTTTTTCATGAATATCACCCAAGTAAATCTTGAATAGTCATCCACAACAGCTAGGCAATATTTCTTTCCACAATTTCTGATAGGATCAATATGTCCAAACAAGTCCATATGTAGTAGCTCCAAAATTCTGGTTGAAGGCTGGTGCTTCTTGCTTTTGAAAGTTGATTTAACTTGTTTACCCTTCTGACATGCATCACATAGCTTGTCTATGCTCATGACTGTCTTTGGAATTCCTTCTACCAAATCATTCTTGATTAATCTGTTGATGGTCTTGAAATTCAAATGATTCATTCTTTTGTGCCATAGCCAACTAACTTCACTTGGTGTAGAGGCCACCAAACAAACATTAGAATTCTTATCCACAGAATTCTAGTCAACTATGTAGATATTTCCTTGTCGTCTTCCAGATAAGATAACCTTCTTTGTTGCAATTTGCTCCACGTAGCACTTATCTGATGAGAAGATAACAAAAAATCCTTTGTCACAAAATTGACTTATTCTCAGCAGATTATACTTTAGGCCTTTAACATATGAGACGTCAGATATCTCAATGTGTCCTTTCATAAGCTTTCCACACGCAACAATCTTGCCCTCTTTGCTGTCTCCAAAAGTAACATTTGGACCATCTATGGCAGCAGCATCAATCAATTCATGTATGTCACCACACATGTGCCTCGATCATCCACTGTCCAAGTACCATTTCTTCTCTACTTTACTCCTACTCCTAATCCTAACCTACAAAACAAGGTAAAATTGTTTTAGGTACCCTTTATTGAGAGGGTCCTGGGGGATTAGTGTCACCTTTGACAACCCAAGATTTGGAAACCTTAGGCTTCTTAGGTTAAGTAGAGTTTGGTGGTGATTTCTTTACTCTTGAATCATCATAAGTTTCAGTATGCATGCGTTCGTGATAATTATTATGATGAGAGTAATGCTCATAGGCAGGGTACGGTGCATGATAAGCAGGGTAAGTATGCATCGGATGATGAGCAGGATATGCAGCATAGTAAGGTGGATAATGAGGTGCAACATAATACGATGAATAAGCAGGTTGCACATAATAAGACTCATTTCCATACCAAGCATTATCATTTCTATGATTTCTTTGCTTCTTAGGTTTAGTTCTTACTTGCTCATTAACAAACGACTTAGACTTGTTACTAGTCTAATTGTTTTTGCTCTTATCAACAGACTTCTTAGGACTACTTTGTTGTTTAGATTTACTAGTCTGTTTTTCAATCTTAGTCTCTTTACCCTTTTTAGCCTTTGGAGATTTCTTCTCCTTTTTCTCCTTTTCAAGTGAAGTAGGTTTAGTTGTCTGAACATATAAGATAACCTTACTGTTATCAGCAAATATAAATTTTTCAGTGCGGTTCAGTTCTAAACTTTCTTTTATTAAAGGCAGTTTCTGTTCACTGATGCAATAGACGACTTATCATGAGTGGATATTATCTTTTCAAGTTCCATGATTTTTCGTTTGTAAACTTCACATTCTGCTTTCAGAGATTCATTCTCATGCGCAAGCTGTTTATGCTCAGATGATTCTTGCAATTTTTCAACATTAAGTTTCAGTAGATAATTTTTCTATTTCAGCACAATCATCTCTTCTTTAAGATTTGCAAATACATCAACAACGTTTGTGTTGTTTTTCATCATTTCTTCAAATGAACTAAATATCTCATTTTCATTTTCAGAGAGAGTTACCTCATTGTCAGAATCCTCTGATTCTTTGGCCATGAGATAGAGCAATGCAGGTGTCTCTTCTTCAGCAGAGTCATCTTCTGATGTCACCAAGTCTGAATCAGACAAGTAGATGGCTGCTATCTTTTCCGCTTCAGCCAATAATACTTTGCTCTTTTGTTGTCTCCTCTCTTTCCTTACTTTCTTTTCTTCCTCTGTATATTTCTCAGCTTTAGGATATGGGCAGTCCTTGATGAAGTGTCCCAATTTCCTGCAATTATAGCACATTAGTTTGGATTTATAATGATCCTTACTTTCATGAGAATAAGAGGTAGGGTTAGAAATAGAAGCATTGTTGTATTTGTTCTTCATTTTTCTTTTATAGAACTTCTTGAAATGTGGGGTACATGGCTAATACAATCCATTTTCAAAAGATTTTATTTTTAAAAAACATGCTTTTTTGAAAGCTTTTGAAAAACACACCTTGGATCAAGCTCGTTGATCAGTCAGATGATTCAGTTGAACCACCTGCTCTGATACCACTTGTTGGTCCCAAGTGGTCATTTGAGGTCAATAGGGGGGGGGGGGGGTTGAATATACCTCTTTACTTTTTCTAAATTTCTCCAACTTTTCTTATCAGCAGAGTAAGCTGATCGAACTGGTGAGACTACTTTGCTGATTGCGCACTTAGCTTAAACAGCGAAGTTGACCACTCTTCTGATTTACTTATCTGTTTCAATTTAAATCAGAGTTTGAAACTTGTATGCAGTGGATATTTCAAGTGTTTTTCAAATAAGTTATTTTCTTACTTAAAAGATTTTATCCCCAGATTTAAACTCCTTTTAAAATCTTTTAGTTTGCTCAAGTGTTTGTATGCTTTTGAAATATGCAAGTAAAAATGCAATTAATCAAACACAAGGAATTTTTCATAGTGGTTACATATACAAGAATGTCTTTTAGTCCACTCTTCCAAATCACGAAGATTTTGGCTTATACTAGAAACACTAAGTAACCTAGTACACTCTTCTTGTGTTTTTATAACAAATGATAAAGCCACAAGTTCGCTATAGGAGATCACAAAGAAAACCTATACTATGAAGTTATATCACTCACAAAGATGGATATACACTTCGCACAACACTCACAATTTACAGAAATCACTCAGATTATGTTTTAACTTTGTTTCTTCAACTCGGCTTTGTCAACAGATGACTCAGCTGATAGTGACCTGTTTTTGAGTTTTTGAGACTTAGAAGATTTTGATCTTTGAATGCTTTCTCAGTTGTTGTTGTGGATGTCTCTAACTCTTGAATTCAGATCTTTTTATGTTCGTGAATTTGAATTTTTATCCGTTGAAGTAAGACAAATTTTCAGATCTTCCTCGAGCAGTGGTCCTTGTTTCAGAACGGCTTCTGCAACTGTTCACTGTACAGTTCTTCTGTACTTTCTCTCAAGTCGCATTTAATGCACCTTGCTGATCCGAGGTTTCTCTTCAATCATTTGTCTTTAATTCCGTCTTCTTACACCATTTATCACGCCAAGTGCATTTATTACCATTGTAATAACTTCCTGATCACTTCCACTATGCTGATCGAATCCACTCTACTAATTCAAATCAAACTCATCTGATTTGACTCTGCTGAAATCCACCAGTATGATTCCGTACTCAACATCAGATCAGTAGTCTTCTAGACCAAAATTCAACCCTTCTGATTTTACTTGTCTTCTCAAATTGAATTTTCAGAGGCTTGCTAAGCTTCCATTACTTAGCTGATGACTTTTGGAAATCATCAAAACCTCTCTTCACTTCTTCATCTTCATCCAACAAAAACATTGTTTGAAAAATACACATAAACATATCCGCTGCATCATTGTTTGAAACTCTTATTATATAAGCTTGATGAGCAAAATCAGCTAAGTAGTCTACTCTGCTGATAAGCTTAGTGCAAAATCAGCTTAGTCATCTTATTGCTGATAAGCTTACTCTACTTATAGAATAAAAAAAGAAAAGTTTTAAAAAGGTAGAGAGGTCTATTCACCTCCCCCCCTCTAGACCTCATTCCGACCACTTGTGACCAACATCTATTCATGTAGTTTTTGATGAGCCTACTCAATATTCTGAAAGAATCAAAGCAATAATCCAGATCTAGCTGCTGGTTTTCAGAAATTGAATGTAGAGAGAAAAGAAGAATATTTACCCATCATACTACCTAATCTTAACCGAGCTGATGATGTACCTGCTAACTCAAATGTTGTTCAAAATCAGATGACTAATTGTCTAATAGACGAGGTGCAATCAGCTGACAGAACAGAGACTGTTCGACAAACTACTACTGAGACTCCAACAATAGTGTTGCAAGATCAATCAAGTGGACAACATCCATATTTGCAACATGAGCTAAGATGACTCAGAGATCATCCACCTGATCTTGTGATTGGTGATCCATTGGATAGAGTGAGAACAAGAAGGTCAACTGCAAATGAATCAATGTTTGCATGTTTTTTTTACAAATTGAGCCTAAATTAATTGATGAAACTCTTAGTGATTCTAACTGGATAGAAGCTATGCAAGAAGAGTTAAATCAATTTTAAAGAAATGAGGTTTGGACTTTGGTTCGTAAACCTACTCATCAATGAGTTATTGGAACTAAGTGAATTTTCAGAAATAAGATTGATGAATCTGAAATCATCACCAGAAATAAGTGGCCAAAGGATATTGCCAAGAAGAAGGCATTGATTTTGATGAAACATTTGCACCAATGGCTAGACTTGAAGCAATCAGATTATTCCTTGCCTATGTTGCTCATAAGAACTTCACTGTTTATCAAATGGATGTGAAGTCTACATTTCTCAATGGAGAATTGCAAGAAGAAGTGTGTGTTGAACAACCTCCTGGATTTGAAGCATATCAAGAAGGAGATAAAGTGTATCATCTTAAGAAGGCATTATATGGTTTAAAGCAAGCACCAAGAGCATAATATGATACCTTATCTGATTTTCTTTTAAATAAAGGATTTCGCAAAGGTAAAGTAGACAAGACATTGTTCACTATTGAATGGGATAATCATATATTGTTAGTCCAAATTTATGTGTATGATATTATTTTTAGTTCAACTAACAAATAGATTTGTGAAAAGTTATCTAAGCTAATGCAAAACATATTTGAAACGAGCATGATGGGCATGATGGGAGAATTCAACTACTTTCTTGGATTACAAATCAAACAGTTGCATGATGGCATATTTATTAACCAAACAAACTACACAAGGGATCTATTCAATAAATTCGGTATGAAAACTAACTCATTTGTTGCTATTCCTATGTCTACTGGACTTCGCCTTGACAAAGATGAAGATGACAAGTCAGTTGACATCACCAAATATAGAGGTATAATTGGTTTACTGCTATATCTCATGGCTAGCAGACCAGATATTATGTACTCTATTGGGGTTTGTGCAAGATTTCAATCAAATCCAAAGGAATCTCATCTCTTAGCTGCTAAAAGGATATTGAGATATCTTAAAGGCACTCAAAAATTGGGATTGTGGTACCCAAGGGAATCAAGACATGAACTTATTGGTTATTCAGATTTTGACCTTGCTGGCTACAAAATTAACATGAAGAGTACTTCTGGAACTTGTCAATTTCTGGGCAGTCATCTGATCTCATGGATGAGTAAGAAGCAAACTTCAGTTTCTATATCTACTGTTGAAGCTGAATACATCGCTACTGGAGCATGTTGTGCACATATACTCTGGTTGAAGCAGCAAATAGAAGACTATAATATTAAAATCAGTGGAATTCCTATCTACTTTGACAATACAAATGCAATATCACTTAGAGCACTACTAGTCATTCAAAGCCTAAACATTTTGAGACCAAGCATCATTTTATAAGAGATCACGTTGAAAAAGTAAATGTCATAATTGAGTATGTTCATACTGACAGTCAGATAACTCATATCTTCACTAAACCATTAAGTGATGCTAGATTTTCTCCTCTAAGAGTAGAATTAGGCTTGTTGAATTTGAATTCATAAGTATTGGTCCCAAGTGGTCAGAATGAGGTCTAGAGGAAGGGGGGTGAATAGACCTCTGAACCTGTAAAAATTTTCTCCAACTTTTCTTATCAGCAGAGTAAGCTGATCGAAACTTATGAGACTACTTAGTTGTTCACGCACTAAGCTTGTTCAGCGTAAGTTGACCACTAGTCTGATTTTACTTACCCGTTTCAAATATAAATCAGAGTTTGAAACTTGTATGCAGCGGATTTTGTCAAGTATGTTTTTCGAACAAGTTTTTCCTTTTTAAAGATTTTACCCCTTGTTTTATAAATCCTTCCCTTAAAAGCTTTCGTCTTTTAAGGTGTTTGTTTGCTTATGAAAATATGCAAGTATAAAACAAGTAATCAAACAAAAGGAATTTTTATAGTGGTTATGTAGACAAGATGTCTTTTAGTCCACTCTTCTAAATCACAAAGATTTCGGTTATAGTATGAATAAGTAAATAGTACACTCTGCTTGCGCTTTTACAACAAATGATAAAGCCACAAGTGCGTAACATAAGATCTATCCTCTGAAGTATTTTCACTCACAAAGATGGAAAACTACTTCTCACAACACTCACTTTTTACAGAAATCACTAAGATTTGTAGATATGTTCTTTTTCCTCAACTTGCTTAGTCAACAGATGACTCGGCTGATAGTGTTTTGTTCTTGAGTTTTTGAGACTTAGAAGAATTTGATCTTTGATTGCTCTCTCAATTGTTGTGTTCGTCTCTAACTCTTGAATCTTGAACTATTTATACTTGAGGTATGAATTCTACCCGTTGAAGTGAGACATATTTCAGATCTTCCTCGAGTATTGGTCCTTGTTTCTGAACGGTTCTCTGCAACTATTCACTGTACAGTCTGCTGTACGGATCTGTCAATCGCATTTAATGCACCTTGCTGATACGAGATTTTTCTTCAATCATTTGTCATTAATACCCTTCTCTTTCAACATTTATTACAACAAGTGCATTTATTACCGTTGGAATGACTTTCTGATCACTTCAACTCTACTGATCGAATCCACTCTGTTGATGAACACTCTACTGATTCAAATTGAACTTATCTGATTTGACTCTGCTGAAATCCACCATTCTGATTCCGAACTCAGCATCAGATTAATAGTCTTCTGGACCAAAATTTAACCTTCTGATTTTTACTTGTCTTCTGGGTTAAACTTTTAAGAGGTATGCTAAGCTTCCATTACTTACCTCATGACTTTTGGAAATCATCAAAACCTCCCTTTACTTCTTCATCTTCATCCAACAATTTCCCCGTTTTTGATGATGACAAAACTTTAGCTAAGTATTTATAGCGGACTAAAGTTAAGTCTTCACACAAAATTTCTGAGATAGAAATTAAGGTGGAATTTGTAATCTTTCATTGATTTTGATATTCAGTACATTACATCAGATTATAAAGAGATGAATCAGAAAATTACAAAGATAAATAGATAAAATTACAGAAGTGTTAAAACAAAATGCCTAGTCTTCAGCATCTTCTTCGATAACTTCTTCATAATCTTCACCCTCTTCACTAGAGAAATCTAAGGCTAACTTCGGGGCTTTTTCAAGTTTATCTTCTTTTTCAGCAACCTCAAGTCTGGCTCTTATTTCCTTTATCTTCTTAACTTTTCGGAATGGATCAAGTCTGTTTATCTTCTTTTGCCGCATCTTTTTTTGCAGCATCTTTGGGTTCTTCTTCTTTATCAGCTTTATCTTCAACATCAGCAGTGTCAGCAACTTCTTTAGTTACGTCAGCAGCCTTTGTTTCTTCAGCAAGCTTATCAGTAGCCTCTTCAGTTACTTGGACTTTTTCAGCAACTTTAACTTCCTCCTTGTCTTCAGATAACTCTTCCCCCTTTTTGTCATCATAAGCAGGGTTGAGTTCTTCAATTTGAACAGGTGGAATGTTAACTGCGTTACATATCATTCTGATGTTCTGATCCATTGCTCTAAGTTGATTTCCTTGTTGCTGTTGTGGAGATGATAATACTTCAGAGCGGTGAAGAACTATATCAATGCTTTCACCAAGCTGTATCTGGGACTGAAGTACTAAATATGCACTTGTACAAAATGCCTGCATCATATTGTTAGATTTCTCCTCTTCTGCTTGCATGGCATCAACAACAACTTGATTGATCGTCTTCCAACCAGCTTCATTGTTTTGAAACCTCTCACTGAATGTCTGAACGTCATTCTTTATATGTTGAACTTCAGTTTTGATGTTGTTCAACTCATCCTGAATAAGTGAAGTAGGATCAGCAGGCTTGGGCAGACTATCGATTGTGCTTTGAACAAGTTTGGAGGCTATCTCCTCAAAACACTTCAATAGCTCTTTGTTCTTTTCCTCCGTCTCCTTCATAGCTATTTCAATCATAGCGTTCATGGAATCCAATATGGCTGATTAAACACCTTCATCAACTTTGGTAGGAGGAGCACTTTGTTGTTTTTCTGGAGTAGTTTCAGCTTTCAAATCAATAGCTAAAGGCTCCTTCTCTTGAAGTGCTGCATCCAGATCAGTACCTTCATATGTTAGATGTATAAAATCAAAACCATCAGTAGACACGACTGTTTTATGATGAATAAAGTTTGAAGGTACAAAATGCGAAGTCGTCTGATGTGAGTGATCGGATTCTTGGTACTTTATGATTTCTGATCTGAAAGCTATATCTTGTAAACTGGGCAGAGTTGGCAGATCACTAGAACTTCCCATTGAAAGGATGGTGCCCTGCAAGCCAATATATTTAGCTTGTATTAGGACTATCGTAGACTTTCTCTAGTATAAATGAATTAATACGCTAGTTTATTTATAGTATGTAAATCAAACAATGGCCAACTTCATCTCTCGCGAATCACTTAAGCGATTGGATGAAATCCTTGGATCACAATAGACTATGGGACGATCCACTTCAGTATGAGTGCAATCATGAAACAGTCTCTAAGGTCGTGATCTTAAAACATGTTCCAAGTCATAGATTCCGAATGAGACGGGTATCGAAGGAATTGCAAAGACTTGTACAAATATGCATGATTCACATGGAGTGAATTTGTAGCATTTCATGAGCAAGGCATTTGATGCTAGTGCATATGAGTAGGTGGTTTGATAGGGGATCGAACGCATCAAACGACCCGAACAGAGAAACCCATTGTGGAAGCGCATGACGCACATCGGCGATGGGATGTTTCTCAAGACTTATAATAGTGTACGATTTAGTCCTTTGACTTGAGGTGCTAGGGCGTATTCGGTGCACGTGAGTACGTACTTTGATTTAGGAGCCGATCACTTAGCCTGATCATTGTGCGACTACTTTGGGTACGTAGGATCGTGTACGCGAATGGTTAGCACTAATATGGGATCTACCGACTCAACGTAGTGTGTTGAGGGAATTTCCTATACGTTCTTAGATAACAGATTCCGAGAAACCTGTGGCCACAGTTGGTGACGGATTTGGAAAGGGGTTTCCAAATTTAGCAGCCACACTGGAATTATTATTCGGAATTAGAAAGTATAGTTATCGATATGATTAGAGGTGCCGATCAATTCACACACCCTAGGTCTCGATCGGGAAATTAAGTCGATAGAAGGACCGTATGTACATGGTACTTATAAGAGGTGAGGTTCATTGAGATCAATTCACCTGAAGTTGGGCCTCACGGGCTTGTGGCTAGACATCGACCATGAGGTGTGGGTACTCATGAATTAATAAGGAGATTAATTCTTGAGTGGTTAATTGAAGGTGTTCAATTAATCGGAGCAATTAATAAGCTCGCAAATTAAATCACGAAAGTCGTGGGCCCGCTGCCAATTGATGGTGAACCTGGAGGGCCACACACAATACAATTGAACTGCAACAAATCATATAAGGAAAGTTTGATTTAAAGAGTTAAATCAAAACTGAAGAATTAAAGTGTTAATTCTTGAAGAAGAAAAACTAATTAATTAAAGGGTTAATTAATAAGAGAGGAATTAATTTAATTGATTAATTGGATTAATTAATTAAAATGGGCTGAATTAATTAAAAGAGTTTAATTAATTAAAAGATGGTCTAGGTCCATTAGGAAACAAATAAAGGCCATAAGTAAATAGGCTTTATGTTTCCTACATGGATTAGGTCACATCTAGGTCAAGACTCCTTATCTATATAAGGAGCTCAAGACCACAAAAAACTCTAGCCCTAGAAGACACAAGAAAATCACCCCCCCTCTCTCCAAGAGGAGTGGCCGCCGCCTCTTCTCCATCTGGAGTGGCCACCCATTCTCGTCTTCCAGATCTAGATCTGGATCTAGATCTGGTTTTCTCTTCTTTCTTCCTTGATTGATAACCTTTGAATCCTAGTTCTGAGCCGGTGGATTCAAAGGAGTTGCTACTATCCAGTTGGTGTGGACACCGCTAGAGGCACAACACATGGGGTGCTTCTCCGAACCAAAAGTCCTGCAGATCTGAAAGAAGACAGGAGAAAAACCACCACCGTTCCTGTGGTGAGGTAAAAATCGATAAACCCCCTATTGTTGGTTTATTTGTGTAAAAATATTTTTTCGTATGACTAGATGAATAAAGATTGCTGGCTTGGGTTATTTAAAATTTTTTAAATTCCGCTTCTATTAACGTTTTGACATTACCAATAACCCAACAGTGGTATCAGAGCCTAATTCATTACTCTCATACGAAAAAGTCTGAATATAATTTGATTGCCTTGTTGTATTGCATGTTATATTCATGTTATTGATTCTTACTTGTTATGGGTAAATCTGATTTTGGGTAAAATTGCCTAAAAACGTTTTGGGCCAATTTTGTATTTTACGAAAATAAAGGGTTGTTTTTGCGATTAGCGAGTTGTTGGAAAAACCTGGACTGAAATTAAAATTTTCGAACTGTGTGTTTTCTGGACAGATTGTAAATTTCTGGAAATTTTCAAATTTGGGGCTGTTCTGCAATTAACGAAAGTTTTAGGGCTGTTTGGTAAATACCAAAAACTGCAGGGGCTGAATTGCAAATTCGAAATTTTTCTGGAAATAAAATTTTTATTTTCGGTCCTCTGCCCAGTTTTAAGTTTGGGGTTAATTTGTAATTTCCAAAACTTCAGGGGTCAAATCGCAATTTCCAAAAGTTGGAGGGTCGAATTGCAATTTTCAAAAGTTGAAAATTTTATTCTGTTTTTATGCATAAAATGGTTTTATTTATCCGAATATAGATTACCTATAATTAGTAGAGACTAAAGTAAGAATCTAGAGAAATATTTTAAAGGCGTTTAAAATAATTGAAGTAAGATAGGAAACTAGTAAATGTGTTTGCTTGTTTCTTTGCTCAACGTGAATTGTTTACGTGGTTTTCGATCGAGCCGAGCCTTGACCTTAGATGTGATTGGTTTATTTTTCTTTGGATTTTTGTTGGAATTGCGAGCCTTTATTTGGGCCTTTTTGTGCCAATGTAATAGATTAGGGCTTTACATTAAATAGTTTAGGATGGAGGCCCATTAGGTCATCTCCATTGAGGTGGGGGGAGGGGGAGAGAAAATAGGTTTTAGTGAGGAGGGGGGAGGGAGGGGAGAGTCACACATTTCATTTTGGGGCTGGCGCAATCTCTTCTTTTTTTTTTTTTTGTTTTTTTGTTTTTTGTTTTCTTTATTTATTTTATGTTAATTAAGTTATAAAAATGTACTTTTTTTAATCTTAACATTAATTTAATTTTATTACTTGTATAATTTATACTTATATAACTTGTAATATTGTAATTTTATATACAATCTTTATTAATTTTTATTATTATTTAGCTATATTATTATTAATTTTATTAAGTGAGAGTGGAAAAATATGAGAATTAGAATTTTATGGAATAAATGGTATTAAACTTAACATTAATTTAATTTTATTACTTGTAATATTGTAACTTTTATGTCATAAACTTAACGTTAATTTATTTTATTGTTTGAAATTTAATCACATTGTAATAAAAATGACTTATGGATATTAAATACGGCTAGTGGGTTAAAAATAATTATATGTTACATGATTTAAATACGATAAACTAAATTAGCAACGGCATAAGTGAAAAAAACATTCGGACTCATTTATTTGGAGGTTCATATGGAGGCTCGTCCAATCAAGGCAATGGTGGCGACAATAACAGCGGCAACGACAGTGACAACAACGACGGCAATAATGGTGGCAACGGCGATGAATTTCCATATATATGGATTATTAATTATTGTAATGTTATTGTATTGTTATTATTAAATGTTTTTTATTATTAATGTCAATGTTAAATTACTTATTATTAATGCCAATATTTAATTTACTATTGACTTAATTATTATTATTATTATTTGTTATTATTATTATTATCATGAAACCAATTATGAGCAATATAAAAAGAGTGGGAATACTAAGTGAGAGTGGGGAAGTATGAGAATTGGAATTACATAGAATGAGAAGATTGAATCACTGAAGATGACTATAAAAAGAGGAGTCTGAAGGGGAAGGGGAGTCTGAGGGGAATGAGAAGGAGCTGATGTCAAGGATCACTGTCCTTGTTTTATCAATCTGGTTGAAAACTGGATCGATTAAACGTAGGCCTGCAAGTGATCTTAGCATTGACCTCCACCTAAATTCTCCTCGCTGCTCATTCAAACGATTCGTGAAAAACTCTGAACTTATTTGATAAGTTATTCACGTTTCATGAATTAACCAAAGTAATGGTAAAAGGCAAATAGGATCAACCTGTTATGATCGTTCACACTTCAAGGACTGCAAAGTCAAAGAAGGGTAATAAGAAGAAGAAATTGTTCTTGATTATGCTCTTTTTCGTTCGGGACAAATAGGGAAAGTCGAGCAAAACAATAAATAGAGTCGAGTATGTGTATGATGTATATTAATGATCAGATTCAAATACAAATTACAAAGTAGGTCTACTCGAGCATTACTGGATGCCTTACAACTAGCTAGATAAATACAAAGGAAAGCAAGCTAAAACCTATTTCGAGCTCTAAGTCCGAGCTGGGGTGTTCCTTGGGAATAGTGTCGTTGTTGATGTCATAAATGCGCTGGATATATATAGGAACAGTGATGAGCTAGCTAGACCCTCCGCAGGGGAATATGTCTCGGCCAGCTGTCCAGGTCTGTAGGTCGATCCCACTGTGACCCCGAGGAGGGAAGTAGATCGGAAAATAGGATCTTCGTGCTAACAATCCAGCATGATCGGAAGCTGGGTTATGTTGGTTGGAAAATAGCCTTCCTGTTCGGGATCTAGGTCGATCTCGAGCTGAGGTATTTCCTAAAATGGCGCTTACGAAATATCCCTTATCAATACTCCCCCACTTCTCGAGCGTAAGTGAAGCTGAAGCTTGGAGAAGTAAACACATCATCGTAGTAAGAAAATTTGGATATGCCTCATTAAAAACCTTACTCGGAAAAACCCAGTGGGACAAAATCCGAGCTAGGGAAAAAGAGCGCACATTTTCTCTGGAGGAGCACTGTAAAGGAGCGATGCTCCAAGTAGAAGGACCGCGTTCTCGATCTGAGAGTTTCACTTCGGTGATTCACGAAGAGCCACAATACTTGATGTTCGGAGAAATAAATAATAGAGAGCAAGTCTTGAACAGTCTTGCGTCGGATATGCCTCGTTAAAAACCTTACTCGGAAAAACCCAGTGGGATAAAAACCGAGCAAAGGGAAAAAGAGTGCACACCTTCGGAAGACGATGTTGTTAACCATAATTTTCCGAGCTGAAATACTACCTTTTAAAACTTAGAGGACCGGAAATGCCATTAATGGAAAGATAACTTTGGATTTACTGAGTGGAAGCTTAACCGTCGCGGTTACTCGGGGTTTAACCTTTATATATATGCGTTGACCTGACGAGACGAGTACCGCTTCCCCAACTACTGCAGTTCGGAGTACTCACATCGATAAAGACTTTTCTTTCTTATCGATCTTCACAAACTCTTTCATAATGTCAAACCCTGAAAACCCAGAGAACCAAACCGACATCCCTCCGAGATCAGACTCCGAGCTAGGGTCAATGGACGATCTCATAAATACGTACAAAACGACCGAAAACTCCCCTGATGATGTAAATAAGGTCGTCGATCAGGCTGAACAGGTCTTGGGGTCGGATACTGGCGAGGGAACTTCTGGTCAACAGAACCCTGAGCACGATGGGAAAGGAGAACAAAACGTCGAGCCCAACGCCGAGTGCGAAGGAGAAGACGACCAAAATGCAGGTTCTGGTAGCGAGGAAGGTTCGGCCGAAGTGCTGGGAGAGCACGAGATTATGAGATATACGGTCGGAAATAACGTCTCCGTGAGAATCCTCGACCTATCAGCTGTCTCAAAGAAGTCTAGGACTAAAGGGCGGCCCCAGAAAACTGAAAAGCGGGTCGATGAGATTTCCAGTGCATACGATCCGATCGAAAGCAAAGCAGAACTCGAGGCTGAGATAGGGAAATTTCTCCCCGAGGGTTACTCGCTGGTTATCCCGACCTCCTCTCAACGGGTCAATAAGCCGCCGGAAGGATGTCAAGCCTTCTAAATAAAGGATAATGCATAACTGGAACGGTGAGATCTCGAGGAGTGTTACCTCAAATTCTTAAACCCGAAAACCCCCTCTTGATAAATAATATTAAGTCATATTGGGTATATTAAAATAAAGTTTTAATATCCAAGCCTTCCATCAATAGGAACTATCGTGAGTTGTCCACTTGTTGATTAAGGTGATCCAGAGTCTGGCACCCGAGTCGAGGAAAGAGACAATACGCGAAACTCCTTGATTCTCGTTTTTAACTAAACTTGACAAGGGTGAGGATTGGTCGGGATGTGAACATCGACCATAACCAAGTTATGGGGATTTCATGACCGGGCCCGTTGCTCATCAAGATTGATGGGTTAGACTTAACGAGTAGTACCACTCATGATGTAGCAGTGCTAGATGAGTGCGAAAATGGAGGCAAAATAGCTTGAAGGTTGTGTAGGGACACAATTGGCAATAAGTATGCCTACCTGGGGAATTAATTGTATGGCCGCGAGTCGTGGGTGCAATTAATGTCCGCTGGGACGTCAAGACCTACTAGGAAATAGGATTTCCCGAACAATTGAAGGGGTAATTGTTTCGATAAAATAGTGGGAGAACTTTTACGATAGAAAGTCCAACCTTCGTAGATTATAAGTATTATTCATTAACTAGTTCTCTAGATATTTGTCTTCTCTTTAGATTAGATATTGAGATATCTATATGAATTGTCCATTTTTACTATTTATCCTCGACTTAGAAAATAACTGGATTAAAATATTGATTGGCTTAGAAACTTGGGGATTGTCCTCAATTCCGAAAGTCGGAATCGTGTTCTTAATAATCAACCTATGCCTGATGCATTTTGAGATGAGTCTCGAAAGAGGAACGAATCACCTATAGAGTATGGGAATATCAATGATCGTTGCCTCATATGAGAATCAAGATTGAACGAGCTAAAGAAGCGACATAGGAGTATGTCTGAAACTTCTAAAAACAAACCTCCACCTCAAAAGACTTGTTTTGAGGAGCAATTTCGAATCATCTGATTCGAGATTTCTAAGGTGTTGTTTAAAACTCGAGAATAAGTGAAGGAACTAATGTCAAGGATCACTGTCCTTGTTTTATCAATCTGGTTGATAACTGGATCGATTAAACATAGGCCTGCAAGTGATCTTAACATTGACTTCCTCCTAAATTCTCCTCCCGCTCATTCAAACGATTCGTGAAAAGTTCTGAACTTATTCGATAAGTTGATCAGATTTCATGAATTAACCAAAGTATTGGTAAAAGGCAAATAGGAACCTTTTAAAAGGTATACCTGTCATGATTGCTTACACTTCAAGGACTGCAAAGTCAAAGAAGAGTAAAAGGAAGAAGAAAGTGTTCTCTTCCAAAGCAAACATAAAGGTAGTGAAAAGAACACAAGTAGCCTAAAAATCAAATTATCCCACTGCACCTAAGAAAGGCATTGACAAGTTTAAATTGATTAGAAGGTCTAATTAATTAAACAAAGTTTCAATTAAAGAGTTAATTGAAAAGGGGAAATGAATCAATTAAAGAGTTAATTGAAAGTAACGTTTCAATTAAAGAGTTAATTGAAAACAAACAAAATTGATTGAATTAATGTGTTAAGTTCAATCAATACCAAGATAATACTCCACACATATGGCACGCAAGATTAGGTCGTGTTTCCATAGGAAGGATTCAATAGTTGGTGTCATCGATGTTTCTTGAAAAATAGTGCTTAGATGAACTATCAACTTGCGAATCCTGTCTGAAGGAAAAAGATGACAAAGTTACCGTTTGCTGGGCATCCGGTGCGTACCAAACAAATTTTTGGATTGGATCCATACGAATAAATGTGGACCACTAAAGTGTTAGTGTGAGAGGAGATTACTCATACCTCGTGAGGTTTACTGATGACTTTAGTCATTAGTGATATGTGTATCTTATGATGTACAAATACGAAACTCTTGAAAAGTTCAAAGAATTTCGAAACGAAGTAGAGAATCAAACAAGGCTTAAGGCCATTCGATCTGATCGAGATGGCAAATACTTAAGCTACAAGTTCCTCAATTATCTTACTGAGAAAGATATTCTCGTACAACGAACTCCTTCTAAGACGCCTCAACCTATTGGAGGGTCTGAAAGAAGAGAATCAAACCTTGTTGGACATGGTTCGATCCGTGATGAGTTTCGTTCAACATCCTTATGCATACTAAGGATTGACCCTAATGATTGCATCGAAGATACTGAACAAAGTAACTTCAAAGTTCGTGCCTGCGAAACCCTACCAAGAATGGTGTGGTAAAACACCTCTGTACTCTCTCTATTGAGTATGGGGATCTCCTGCCTATGTTAGGAACAAGAAAGGAGATAAATTGGATAGTAGATCCAGTTTGTACAAATTTGTGGGGTATCCAAAGAAATCCATTGGATACCTGTTCTACAATCCTAAAGAACAAAGGGTGTTTGTTTCAAGGAATATCCATTTCTTAGAGGATGGCTTCCTCATGAATAGAAATGGTACTCTTGTAGAACTTGATGAGGTCCAAGAAGTGGAACCCATCCCCACAAACAGTGGGAGTTAATCTAGAAACTGCTGAACCATCAACGTACACCAGTACTTCGTAGATCTGATCAAGTTCGTGAGGAACTTGAAAGATATGGTTAGACCATATACGGAGAATCTACATTGGATGTAGACACTTATGTATGGCAAAAGGCCATGCATATCCAAAATGGATTCCATCCATTCCAACAAGGTATGGACCTTGGCCGATCCACCCGAGGGAAGTGTCCCTGTAGGTTTAAAATGGATCTTCAAGCGCAAGCTAGGAATGAATGAAGAGGTATTGACCTATAAGACTTGGCTAATGGCAAAAGGTTATACACAAAGGCCTGGAACGGACTTTGATGAAATCTTTTCTCCATTAGCAATGTCTGAATCCATTTGGACTCACATTCATTTTGATGAGAAAGTCAAGGCGTTTGACTTCATCAAAAACAAATGTGAACCTTGAGTGTACAAGAAGTTTAGTGGGAGCTCTTTCGAGTTCAGTATTTTTTACATGTCGATAACATTATGATTATCTGAGATGATATCGGAATGTTAGCACAGACGGAGGCATGATTGTCCATGCAATTCTCCATGAAAGATTTGAGAGAGACATCTTGCGTATTAAGATACGTATCTATGGAGATAGATCGGAGAAGATGTTGGGACTCTCTCAATCAAAGTACATAGAAACAATACTGAAAATATTCAGTATGGAAGAATCCAAGTGAGGATTGCTTCTAGTGAGACACTGTATCTCTCCTTCCAAATCGATGTGCCCTACATCGAGTAAGGAAATGGAGAATGTCTCAAATTTCTTATGTTTCAAACAAAAGGTAGCATGTGGCATGCTATACTATGTACTACACCAGACGTAGAATCTGCTCAAGTGTCACGAGCAGTTACTAGTCAAACTCCAGTGAAGAGCACTGGACCACCGTAAAAGATATCCTTAAGCTCTTGAGAAAGACTAAGGATTTGATCTTGGTCTACGGTGGTAGTGGAGAATTGAAACTCGAACGATTTACTGATTCGAGTTTCCAGTCTGATGTGGATGAATATATATATCCAATTTTGGATAAATATTTTGCCTCAATGGGGTAGCGGTAAGTTGGAAAGGTTCCAAGGAAAACACCGTTGCCATCTTAACCACTGAAGCAAGATATATCGCAGCAAGGAATGCAGCGTAAGAAAGTGTTTGGATGAAAAACTTCATCCAAAAGTTGGATGTAGTGCCTAGCATTGCGAAGCTCGTGGTTATCTTCTGTGATAATAATGGAGCTATTGCTAAAGCAAAGGAATCGAGATCTCACCAGAAATCTAAACACAATGAGAGAAAAGTACCACTTGATTAGAGTAATCATTGGTAGAGTTGACGCACATAATGGATCGCGTCGACTCGGAAGACAATCTAGCGGATCCACTAGTAGAGCCTTTGTCGCAAAAAGAGTTCGAAGAACATCTTTGGAAGATGGGTCTTAGAAGCGTTTGTGATTGGCTTTAGGGCAAGTGGGAGATTGAAAGGATAGTGCCCTGCAAGCCAATAGATTTTAGCTTGTATAAGGACTATCTTGTGATAAGCTTTCTCTAGTATAAATGAATCAATACGCTAGTTTGTTTATAGTATGTAAATCAAACAATGGCCAACTTCATCTCTCGCGAATCACTTAAGCGATTGGATGAAATCCTTAGATCACAATAGACTATGGGACGATTCACTTCAGTATGAGTGCAATCATGAAACAGTCTCTAAGGTCATGATCTTAAAAATGTTCCAAGTCATAGATTCCTGTCGAGACGGGGTATCGAAGGAATCGTAAGACTTGTACGAGTATGCATGATTCACATGGAGTGAATTTGTAGCGTTTCATGAGCAAGGCATTTGATGCCAGTGCATATGAGTAGGTGGTTCGATAGGGGATCGAACGCATCGAACGACCCGAACAGAGAAACCCATTGTGGAAGCGCATGACGCATATCGGCGATGGGATGTTTCTCAAGGCTTATAATAGTGTACGATTTAGTCCTTTGACTTGAGGTGCTAGGGCGAATTCGGTGCACGTGAGTGCGTACTTTGATTTAGGAGCCGATCACTTAGCCTGATCATTGAGCGACTACATTGGGTACGTAGGATCGTGTACGCGAATGGTTAGCACTAATATGGGATCTACCGACTCAACGTAGTGCGTTGAGAGAATTTCCTATACGTTCTTAGATAATATATTCCGAGAAACCCGTGGCCACGGTCAGTGACGGGTTTGGAAAGGGGTTTCCAAATTTAGCAGTCACACTGGAATTATTATCCTGAATTAGAAAGTATAGTTATCGAGATAATTAGAGGTGCCGATCAATTCACACACCCTAGGTCTCGATCGGGAAATTAGTCGATAGAGGGACCGTATGTACATGTCACTTATAAGAGGTGAGGTTCACTGAGATCAATTCACCTGAAGTTGGGCCTCATGGGCTTGTGGCTAGACATCGACCATGAGGTGTGGGTACTCATGAATTAATTGTAAGATTAATTCTTGAGTGGTTAATTGAAGGTGTTCAATTAATCGGAGCAATTTATAAGCTCGCAAATTAAATCACGAAAGTCGTGGGCCCGCGGCCAATTGATGGTGAACCTAGAGGGTCACACACAATACAATTGGACTGCAACAAATCAAATAAGGAAAGTTTGATTTAAAGAGTTAAATCAAAACTGAAGAATTAAAGTGTTAATTCTTGAAGAAGAAAACAAAAAGAATTAAAGAGTTAATTCTGTGAGAGAAATAATTAATTAGATAGTCTAATTAATTAAATGTTAATTAAAGAGTTAATTAAAGAGAGAGAAAATTAATTAGATTAATTGGGCTAATTTAATTAAAGGGTTTAATTAAATTAATGCAAGACATGGGCCAATTTAATTAATGGCCCATACTAAAGTCTTGCACATAAAGGGGCCTTGAGAGGTGGCTATAAAAGGAGTCTTGAGAAGACTCAAAAACATAAGCAAAAAATAAAACCCTAGCCACCCTCCCTCTTGCCCTAGCCGCCCCCTCTTGGAGAAGAGGTGTGGCCGCCGCCCCCCTCTCCAATGGAAGAGAGAGGCCGCCCCTCTCTCTCATCCAGATCTAGATCTGGATCTAGATCTGGTTTTCTTCTTCGTTCTTCCATGTCTGATTACCCTTGAATCCTATTTCTGAGCCTGTGGATTCAAAGGGGTTGCTTCAATCCAATTGGTGTGGATACCGCTAGAGGCACAACACTTGGGGTGCTTCTCTCGAACCAAATCCATCAGATCTGAAAGAAGACCGGAGAAAAACTACCACCTTGCCTGTGGTGAGGTAATTTCGAATTACACCCTTTAAATTTAGTAATTTGTTGCTAAATTATATTCAACCTGTTCATATGTGCTAGTAAATAAATCCTAGGGACGTGGGTGTATGAAAAATTTTAAATTCCGCACTGTTGTTTTGACAATCATACCCCATAAATCCCAACAGTGGTATCAGAGCCAAATTTACTACGCTCATATGAATAGGCCTGAACACTTCAAAATATATGTGTATATTTGATTGTTGTGTTCTATAATTTGATTCTTGCTTGTTATGATAAATTATGTGTTCGGGTATTAGCATAATTCGGTTTTGGGCCTAAACTGCAATTTCGAAAATTTGAGGGCTTATGTGCAAATTGCGATTTTTCGAAAATCTGGACAGAAAGTTAAATTTTGTTTTTCTGCAATTCTGGACCAAATTGTAATTTCTGGAATTTTTCAAAAATCTGGACTGTTTTGCAATTAACGAAAGGCTAGGGGCTGTTTTTGCAATTTACGTAAAATCTGGGGTCTGTTTTGCTTTAAACGAAAGTTTCTGGAAATTTTGTTAATTTTCTGCTTTCTGGTCCGATTTGCATGTTCTGGAAATTTTGGGGCTGATTTGTAATTTCCAAAAGTTGAGGGGTCAAAATGTAATTTTCGAAAATTCAGGGGCCGAACTGCAGTTTTTCAAAAGTTGAAAAACAGAAATTATTTTGTGCACTAAAGGAGTTTAGTATATCCGAAAAATTAATTTTATCATAATTAGTGGAGACTAGAGTGAGAATCAAGGGTTTATTTTAAAAGGGGTTTTAAAATAAAAATTGTGGATTGTTTTAAAAGGGGTTTTAAAACTAGAATCTAAAGGTATTTTAAAAGGGAGTTTTAAAATATGATAAGAAATAAGGAAATCTGTTTTGCTTGTTTCTTGCTCTACGTGAACTGTTTACGTGGTTTTCGATCGCGCCGAGCCTTGACCCTTAGGGTAGATGTGATTGGTTAATTTTAATTTTGTTGGTTTTATTGGGCCTGCGAGCCTTAAGTTTTTGGGCCACTTTGAGCCTTTGTAATAGATAGGGCTTTACAGTTTTAATTAGATTAGGATGAAGGCCCGTTACAAGCAAGGTGGGAGCCCAAGAAGACTAAAGGCCATGTATGCATGGTAAAATGTGTAATAGTGTAGGCCTCTTTGAAACCTATTAGATTGACCAATAGGACCATCGTCTTTGGCTCGATGGTGGTCCGCATAGGAGGCTCCCGATCGAAAACATACTGTGGTAGCATGCATGCTAGGTGTGTATGTTTTATTTACTGATTTATATTTTAGCATGTATGGTGATGCGCGCTAGTAATTTAGATCGTAAATAAAGGATAATGCATAACTGGAACGGTGAGATCTCGAGGAGTGTTACCTCAAATTCTTAAACCCGAAAACCCCCTCTTGATAAATAATATTAAGTCATATTGGGTATATTAAAATAAAGTTTTAATATCCAAGCCTTCCATCAATAGGAACTATCGTGAGTTGTCCACTTGTTGATTAAGGTGATCCAGAGTCTGGCACCCGAGTCGAGGAAAGAGACAATACGCGAAACTCCTTGATTCTCGTTTTTAACTAAACTTGACAAGGGTGAGGATTGGTCGGGATGTGAACATCGACCATAACCAAGTTATGGGGATTTCATGACCGGGCCCGTTGCTCATCAAGATTGATGGGTTAGACTTAACGAGTAGTACCACTCATGATGTAGCAGTGCTAGATGAGTGCGAAAATGGAGGCAAAATAGCTTGAAGGTTGTGTAGGGACACAATTGGCAATAAGTATGCCTACCTGGGGAATTAATTGTATGGCCGCGAGTCGTGGGTGCAATTAATGTCCGCTGGGACGTCAAGACCTACTAGGAAATAGGATTTCCCGAACAATTGAAGGGGTAATTGTTTCGATAAAATAGTGGGAGAACTTTTACGATAGAAAGTCCAACCTTCGTAGATTATAAGTATTATTCATTAACTAGTTCTCTAGATATTTGTCTTCTCTTTAGATTAGATATTGAGATATCTATATGAATTGTCCATTTTTACTATTTATCCTCGACTTAGAAAATAACTGGATTAAAATATTGATTGGCTTAGAAACTTGGGGATTGTCCTCAATTCCGAAAGTCGGAATCGTGTTCTTAATAATCAACCTATGCCTGATGCATTTTGAGATGAGTCTCGAAAGAGGAACGAATCACCTATAGAGTATGGGAATATCAATGATCGTTGCCTCATATGAGAATCAAGATTGAACGAGCTAAAGAAGCGACATAGGAGTATGTCTGAAACTTCTAAAAACAAACCTCCACCTCAAAAGACTTGTTTTGAGGAGCAATTTCGAATCATCTGATTCGAGATTTCTAAGGTGTTGTTTAAAACTCGAGAATAAGTGAAGGAACTAATGTCAAGGATCACTGTCCTTGTTTTATCAATCTGGTTGATAACTGGATCGATTAAACATAGGCCTGCAAGTGATCTTAACATTGACTTCCTCCTAAATTCTCCTCCCGCTCATTCAAACGATTCGTGAAAAGTTCTGAACTTATTCGATAAGTTGATCAGATTTCATGAATTAACCAAAGTATTGGTAAAAGGCAAATAGGAACCTTTTAAAAGGTATACCTGTCATGATTGCTTACACTTCAAGGACTGCAAAGTCAAAGAAGAGTAAAAGGAAGAAGAAAGTGTTCTCTTCCAAAGCAAACATAAAGGTAGTGAAAAGAACACAAGTAGCCTAAAAATCAAATTATCCCACTGCACCTAAGAAAGGCATTGACAAGTTTAAATTGATTAGAAGGTCTAATTAATTAAACAAAGTTTCAATTAAAGAGTTAATTGAAAAGGGGAAATGAATCAATTAAAGAGTTAATTGAAAGTAACGTTTCAATTAAAGAGTTAATTGAAAACAAACAAAATTGATTGAATTAATGTGTTAAGTTCAATCAATACCAAGATAATACTCCACACATATGGCACGCAAGATTAGGTCGTGTTTCCATAGGAAGGATTCAATAGTTGGTGTCATCGATGTTTCTTGAAAAATAGTGCTTAGATGAACTATCAACTTGCGAATCCTGTCTGAAGGAAAAAGATGACAAAGTTACCGTTTGCTGGGCATCCGGTGCGTACCAAACAAATTTTTGGATTGGATCCATACGAATAAATGTGGACCACTAAAGTGTTAGTGTGAGAGGAGATTACTCATACCTCGTGAGGTTTACTGATGACTTTAGTCATTAGTGATATGTGTATCTTATGATGTACAAATACGAAACTCTTGAAAAGTTCAAAGAATTTCGAAACGAAGTAGAGAATCAAACAAGGCTTAAGGCCATTCGATCTGATCGAGATGGCAAATACTTAAGCTACAAGTTCCTCAATTATCTTACTGAGAAAGATATTCTCGTACAACGAACTCCTTCTAAGACGCCTCAACCTATTGGAGGGTCTGAAAGAAGAGAATCAAACCTTGTTGGACATGGTTCGATCCGTGATGAGTTTCGTTCAACATCCTTATGCATACTAAGGATTGACCCTAATGATTGCATCGAAGATACTGAACAAAGTAACTTCAAAGTTCGTGCCTGCGAAACCCTACCAAGAATGGTGTGGTAAAACACCTCTGTACTCTCTCTATTGAGTATGGGGATCTCCTGCCTATGTTAGGAACAAGAAAGGAGATAAATTGGATAGTAGATCCAGTTTGTACAAATTTGTGGGGTATCCAAAGAAATCCATTGGATACCTGTTCTACAATCCTAAAGAACAAAGGGTGTTTGTTTCAAGGAATATCCATTTCTTAGAGGATGGCTTCCTCATGAATAGAAATGGTACTCTTGTAGAACTTGATGAGGTCCAAGAAGTGGAACCCATCCCCACAAACAGTGGGAGTTAATCTAGAAACTGCTGAACCATCAACGTACACCAGTACTTCGTAGATCTGATCAAGTTCGTGAGGAACTTGAAAGATATGGTTAGACCATATACGGAGAATCTACATTGGATGTAGACACTTATGTATGGCAAAAGGCCATGCATATCCAAAATGGATTCCATCCATTCCAACAAGGTATGGACCTTGGCCGATCCACCCGAGGGAAGTGTCCCTGTAGGTTTAAAATGGATCTTCAAGCGCAAGCTAGGAATGAATGAAGAGGTATTGACCTATAAGACTTGGCTAATGGCAAAAGGTTATACACAAAGGCCTGGAACGGACTTTGATGAAATCTTTTCTCCATTAGCAATGTCTGAATCCATTTGGACTCACATTCATTTTGATGAGAAAGTCAAGGCGTTTGACTTCATCAAAAACAAATGTGAACCTTGAGTGTACAAGAAGTTTAGTGGGAGCTCTTTCGAGTTCAGTATTTTTTACATGTCGATAACATTATGATTATCTGAGATGATATCGGAATGTTAGCACAGACGGAAGCATGATTGTCCATGCAATTCTCCATGAAAGATTTGAGAGAGACATCTTGCGTATTAAGATACGTATCTATGGAGATAGATCGGAGAAGATGTTGGGACTCTCTCAATCAAAGTACATAGAAACAATACTGAAAATATTCAGTATGGAAGAATCCAAGTGAGGATTGCTTCTAGTGAGACACTGTATCTCTCCTTCCAAATCGATGTGCCCTACATCGAGTAAGGAAATGGAGAATGTCTCAAATTTCTTATGTTTCAAACAAAAGGTAGCATGTGGCATGCTATACTATGTACTACACCAGACGTAGAATCTGCTCAAGTGTCACGAGCAGTTACTAGTCAAACTCCAGTGAAGAGCACTGGACCACCGTAAAAGATATCCTTAAGCTCTTGAGAAAGACTAAGGATTTGATCTTGGTCTACGGTGGTAGTGGAGAATTGAAACTCGAACGATTTACTGATTCGAGTTTCCAGTCTGATGTGGATGAATATATATATCCAATTTTGGATAAATATTTTGCCTCAATGGGGTAGCGGTAAGTTGGAAAGGTTCCAAGGAAAACACCGTTGCCATCTTAACCACTGAAGCAAGATATATCGCAGCAAGGAATGCAGCGTAAGAAAGTGTTTGGATGAAAAACTTCATCCAAAAGTTGGATGTAGTGCCTAGCATTGCGAAGCTCGTGGTTATCTTCTGTGATAATAATGGAGCTATTGCTAAAGCAAAGGAATCGAGATCTCACCAGAAATCTAAACACAATGAGAGAAAAGTACCACTTGATTAGAGTAATCATTGGTAGAGTTGACGCACATAATGGATCGCGTCGACTCGGAAGACAATCTAGCGGATCCACTAGTAGAGCCTTTGTCGCAAAAAGAGTTCGAAGAACATCTTTGGAAGATGGGTCTTAGAAGCGTTTGTGATTGGCTTTAGGGCAAGTGGGAGATTGAAAGGATAGTGCCCTGCAAGCCAATAGATTTTAGCTTGTATAAGGACTATCTTGTGATAAGCTTTCTCTAGTATAAATGAATCAATACGCTAGTTTGTTTATAGTATGTAAATCAAACAATGGCCAACTTCATCTCTCGCGAATCACTTAAGCGATTGGATGAAATCCTTAGATCACAATAGACTATGGGACGATTCACTTCAGTATGAGTGCAATCATGAAACAGTCTCTAAGGTCATGATCTTAAAAATGTTCCAAGTCATAGATTCCTGTCGAGACGGGGTATCGAAGGAATCGTAAGACTTGTACGAGTATGCATGATTCACATGGAGTGAATTTGTAGCGTTTCATGAGCAAGGCATTTGATGCCAGTGCATATGAGTAGGTGGTTCGATAGGGGATCGAACGCATCGAACGACCCGAACAGAGAAACCCATTGTGGAAGCGCATGACGCATATCGGCGATGGGATGTTTCTCAAGGCTTATAATAGTGTACGATTTAGTCCTTTGACTTGAGGTGCTAGGGCGAATTCGGTGCACGTGAGTGCGTACTTTGATTTAGGAGCCGATCACTTAGCCTGATCATTGAGCGACTACTTTGGGTACGTAGGATCGTGTACGCGAATGGTTAGCACTAATATGGGATCTACCGACTCAACGTAGTGCGTTGAGAGAATTTCCTATACGTTCTTAGATAATATATTCCGAGAAACCCGTGGCCACGGTCAGTGACGGGTTTGGAAAGGGGTTTCCAAATTTAGCAGTCACACTGGAATTATTATCCTGAATTAGAAAGTATAGTTATCGAGATAATTAGAGGTGCCGATCAATTCACACACCCTAGGTCTCGATCGGGAAATTAGTCGATAGAGGGACCGTATGTACATGTCACTTATAAGAGGTGAGGTTCACTGAGATCAATTCACCTGAAGTTGGGCCTCATGGGCTTGTGGCTAGACATCGACCATGAGGTGTGGGTACTCATGAATTAATTGTAAGATTAATTCTTGAGTGGTTAATTGAAGGTGTTCAATTAATCGGAGCAATTTATAAGCTCGCAAATTAAATCACGAAAGTCGTGGGCCCGCGGCCAATTGATGGTGAACCTAGAGGGTCACACACAATACAATTGGACTGCAACAAATCAAATAAGGAAAGTTTGATTTAAAGAGTTAAATCAAAACTGAAGAATTAAAGTGTTAATTCTTGAAGAAGAAAACAAAAAGAATTAAAGAGTTAATTCTGTGAGAGAAATAATTAATTAGATAGTCTAATTAATTAAATGTTAATTAAAGAGTTAATTAAAGAGAGAGAAAATTAATTAGATTAATTGGGCTAATTTAATTAAAGGGTTTAATTAAATTAATGCAAGACATGGGCCAATTTAATTAATGGCCCATACTAAAGTCTTGCACATAAAGGGGCCTTGAGAGGTGGCTATAAAAGGAGTCTTGAGAAGACTCAAAAACATAAGCAAAAAATAAAACCCTAGCCACCCTCCCTCTTGCCCTAGCCGCCCCCTCTTGGAGAAGAGGTGTGGCCGCCGCCCCCCTCTCCAATGGAAGAGAGAGGCCGCCCCTCTCTCTCATCCAGATCTAGATCTGGATCTAGATCTGGTTTTCTTCTTCGTTCTTCCATGTCTGATTACCCTTGAATCCTATTTCTGAGCCTGTGGATTCAAAGGGGTTGCTTCAATCCAATTGGTGTGGATACCGCTAGAGGCACAACACTTGGGGTGCTTCTCTCGAACCAAATCCATCAGATCTGAAAGAAGACCGGAGAAAAACTACCACCTTGCCTGTGGTGAGGTAATTTCGAATTACACCCTTTAAATTTAGTAATTTGTTGCTAAATTATATTCAACCTGTTCATATGTGCTAGTAAATAAATCCTAGGGACGTGGGTGTATGAAAAATTTTAAATTCCGCACTGTTGTTTTGACAATCATACCCCATAAATCCCAACACGTCAAAGGACCTGATGAGCCAGTTTTCGAGGGGAGCTCGGAGATGGTCCCATACCAATGGAGAGGTCGGCGTGACTGGGTGTAAGGCAAATGCGAACTCATGGGCCAAATTAAGCAGAGTGTCCGTGACTACGTCGTTGCCGAGATGCATTCCGACCCGTATCAGTCGACTTTTCTTATTTTGGAGCCCGTTCTTCGGAAAGCGGGGCTTAGCAAAGCGACGTTCCCACTCGCGGACGCCGTCGATCCCCGATCGTTAAGTAAGAAAGAAATTTAATTCTTATTATACAAGTGTGTTATTCAGAAACTTTATTAATTCCTTAACCATTTCTTCCTTTCTTCAGGTGCTATGGTAGAACAATACCGAGCTTCCATAGTCGGTAGAATCGTGGCTTCTACCTCGAAAAAGACGTCGGGCCAACCGAGGAGGCAAGTTAAACCCCATCAGGCACAGAACAACCAAACTGCAGTCCCTCCTCGGGGCGATTCTTCTCAAGCTGCCCGAACTGAAACGGATGGAGAGCCCAAGAATGTTGAGCCGTTGCAAATGGTTCCTCCTCTAAATCAAGCTTGCCCAACAACTTCATCCGGATTGGGATACAGCTTGTTTACCATGAGGAAGATGAGGGGGGGAAGAGATCCTTCATCGGCGAGCCAGGGAAGATCGAGAAGGGGCCCCCGAAGCGAAGAGGAGGACAGGACTGTGGGGACGACATAGAAGACCTCTCACTCGTCGTCCGGGTCGAGATAGACCTGATATGGTGGATTTTATCGAGGATCAGCTTAAAGGTCACAGAGCGGCAGGTTATCCCGAGGGAGGATCAATTTTGAGCGATCGCGATCCGAGGGGGGAGAACGAGCATGACAAGTCGATCAAAATCTTCATGGCCGGGCGATTCGCCGAGGATCAGGAGGAACTTTTGGCTCATAACGACCTCGATATACTAGGTCGATTCGCTCGAGCGCATCACACGGTACAAGTTCCTTTATTGTAATAATAACTCTTTAGATCTTTATACAGAATATTAATTGTTTTCTGCTATCCCTTTGCCGATTGCAGACTGCTTCCTCACCGAGCTGAATCGTACCTCGATGTTGGAATACGAGTTCGATCGAGTTCACACGGCCTACCAAAACTCTCTGTTCGAAGAAGCCAAACTTCGCAATCAGCTTGTCGCAGTCCAGAAAGAATTGGAAGACTCTAAGGCTAAGTATACCCCGGCGGTCGAGGAGAGCTTGGTGAAGGTTGTTGAGGAGAAAAGCCTGCTCGAAGATAAGGTCAAGAGGCTTGAAGAAGAACTTGCACAGACCAAGACTGATTCAGAGTCGTCTTATCAGTGTGGTAAGGAGGAGTCACGCCTGAGCTCGATAAGGGAGTTTTTGGAATCTCCCGCATTGGACGCCATTGCTCGGAAAAGGGTCGGCGAGATTCTTCAAACTACCTTTTACAAAGGGGTTCGACAGTTGGTCGCCGCGAAAGTCATCCCTGACAAGATGGAGGAGTACGCGAAGCACATGGACATCCTAAAGAATATGGACGGAGAAAACTATCGAGTTTCATCCTCGAGCTCCACAGATTGGGAGACGCATGAGTTTGCCCCTTTTGTGAGAGAGTTCGGGGTTCCCATGCCCAATCCCGATATGCAGGAATTGGACGTCTCCAGCTCGAGCTCGAGTTCGAGTTCAGATGAAGGCGATCAAGGTAGCTCTAGAGACGAGGGCAAATTCCGCGGACGACGATGATCAAGAGGCTTCAGGCGATGAGAATGTCGATATCGAGGACAATTCCGAGGACGAGGATAATGAGGAGTGACCAAATACTTAGAAGGATTTTGTAATAGACGATAGGGTTTTCCTTCTACTGTAATGTAACTCCCTTGATCATTTATGAAATCTCCTTTTTTGTTTGCGATATGTGCCAAATCCCGACGTATGAACTTGTCAGAATTTATAATACAACTTAACTAGACAATAGTCTTTGTAAGCTGTAAGGGGCTCGAAAAAGAACATCGATATCGAACCATGCGATGCGGATGAAGGCCTATTTCCTTAGTAGATAAAATATTACAACGGTCGATCTTCATAAAATAATTCGGAAAAACTTGGAATTCGCGACTGTTGGGTCCCCAAGAGGCAACGCTTCTTTTCCTTATAAATACCTAATAAACTAACAAAGTTTGAAACTTTGAAATCCTAATCTTTCACATCGGAGCTAACAGATCGAGTAGATAATCCAAGTAATTCCTTTACTAACATTCGAACATGGACGGACTAATAAGCTCCAAGCTCGACCCAACTCAAATGTTCAAAACCAAGAAAGACAAAGCTCCTAAGTCCAAAGCTAAAGATTCCAAGTCCTCCGCGGAGTCATCAAAGGTTTCGAAAGCTGATCGTGGCAAAAATAAGGTCGACCCTTCACCGATGTCCGTGCCCATTCGTTCTGGGAAGGAGCCGGTTATACAAATCGCTGACTCCCCCTCCAGATCGAAGAACAACTCTGAGGGGAAAGCGCGGGTCGTTAGTCCTAGCAAGCAAGTCATATCCGGTGGCTCCGAGCATGCTTCTAACAAAAGGCCTCGTGTTGATGATTTGATTCCGACCCCAACTTTAATCCAAATGGCCGGGGAGAATAAAGCATTAGGTGAAAGTATTCTGGCTGTGGGGGCTACTAAGAACGTTGTTATCGAGCCTCAGAGTAAAAAGGTCAAAATAAATGATCCTTCTGTTGATAAGAAAGAGTCTCCTCTATCGGGCAAGAATCCCGAAGCCCCTAGCTCTGTCTCCGACGTCACTAGCACCCTTAGTGCAATTTTTGAGGAGATGAAAAGTAAGGCCGTGGCTGGGGGAGTAACCCCGAACAGTTGGGACATTACTTTGAGCAGTATCCAGTTGGCCGAGCAGGAACGATTGAGAGGAAAAAGTGCTCGGGAGATTGTGCAATCGAGCTCAGATCTGCTTACCCAAGTGAGTCTTATATTATTATTTTTTTTTTTTGTAAACGACTCTTTCCGTGTTCCCACGTAGGTTGGACAACACCTTTTCAACCTCGGATTGCAGGTCGAGTTAGAAGCCAAGCAGCGCGCTGTAGTGGTCCTTGACTTGGAGAAAGAAAAGATCGCTCTGAAGAAATCTCCCGACGAAGCTAGAGCAATCGAGCAGAAGCTGGCCTCTGAGACGGAGAAAGCTGTGAAGCAGAGAAAGAGCCAAGTCCATGAGGAGTTGAGCAAAGAGTTGGACAAGCTGAAGTCCATTGTCGAGCAGGAGAAGAAAGATTCCGAGGTGCGGGAGCAAGAGGCGTAAAAGAAAGGTTATGACGCAGGGTACGAGGCCCGCAGTGTCGAGCTCCGCAAGATCTTGTCCGAGAACAAACTGATTTAGAGATTTCGTTTCTTGTTTTTAATTTTTACTCTTCCTGTTCGATCACATGTTGTAATTTTATTTTTCTTCTTTTTTGTAACGTTATTTGCTTCGGAATAATAAACCCTCTTTCTTCTCAAGTAATGTTGTGCTTTGGTCGGAATGTTATATTTTACTTCGAACTTCTTTAAATTCAAGTTGTTTTCTCATCGTGGAAATAAATAATACTCGAGCTGCAATTCGACCAAAATTCCGACCCGGTAGTAAAAACGGAAAGTTTTCTGCACCGCACCTCTGACCGAGTCATAGTATTCCCAATTTTTTAGCAAAGTTCCAAGGAAGTTCTGACCAAACAGTACCTAACCCTCGGGAAGCGGAACAGTCACCCGTGATAAATGCCTTAATCTGGGTCGTTGGTTTCGTTGAACTGCTAAATTTGGAAACCCCTTTCCAAATCCGTCACTGACCATGGCCATGGATTTCTAGGAATCTATTATCTAAGAACGTACAGGAAATTCCCTCATTCATTACAATGAGTCGGTAGATCCCATCTTGATGCTAACCATCCGCATATACGACTGTACGTACCCAATGTAGGCGCACAATGGTCAGGCTACGTGACCGGCTCCTAAATCAAAGCACGCACACCCGTATACCAAATTTGCCCTAGCACCTCAAGTCTAAGGACTAAATCGTACACTGTTATAACTCTTGAGAAACATCCCATCACTGATATGCTTTACGCACTTCCACAATGGGTTTCTCTGTTCGGGTCGTTCGATGCGTTCGATCCCCTATCGAACCACCTAGTCATATGCACTGACATCAAATGTCTTGTTCATGAAACTCCACAAATTCACTCCATGTGAATCATGCATAATCCTACAAGTCTTGACAATTCCTTCGATACCCCGTCTCGACAGGAATCTATGACTTGGAACACTTTTGAGATCACGACCTTAGAGACTGTTTCATGATTGCACTCAATACTGAAGTGAATCGTCCCATAGTCATGAGTGATCTCAGGGTTTCAACCAATCGCTTAAATGTGTTCGCGAAAGATGAAGTTGGCCATTAGTTTATCTTATCAAATAAATAAACTTTGCGTATTAATTAATAAATCAAAGATTCATACAAGATAAAATAGTCCTATTACAAGCTATTGAGTTGGCTTGCAGGGCACTATCCTATCACAAACTATTTCTCCTACTCTCGTGGAACAATCAACGATTGAGAAGTCACGAGCTGTTCCGACTTTTCCAGATGAACGCTCAGCGGATGATCATCCCCCTTCGGGCAGAGATGTAATAAATCAGTCTATAAGTCGAGATGATTGTGCTCAGGTTGAGGCTACTGCTTTGCATTCTGAAATTGCCACTCCCAACTCTGAGATCGATCCCACTCTACAATTAAGGGGGCCTGTGGAAGATATTCCAGAATCTTTCTTTGCCCCTCCAGGTTCGCAGGTTGTTTCGACCTCTCAAGACACTCAGGTTGTCTCCCCTGTTCGTATTCCACAAGGAGCGTCTAAAACTGGGTCTAGTCCCAGTCGTTCTGCAATTGAAAGGGTCGCGGACGACCCGTTTCTTTTAGACGAACGTCCATTTAAGGAGCAGGTCGAAGAGATAACTGAGTTTGATATTACCCGATCAGGTGGGGTTTCAATTGATGCGAGTATTCCAACAACCCTCGAGCCTGATGGGGTTTCTTGGAATCTGGGAATGGGTACTATCTTGCCTAAGGAGCTTGAAAAACTGAAGAACCACTCGTCTTTGCAACTTGTCCAGTCCATTTTCAAACGTTTGGAGATGGTAAGCGTATTTTGTTGTTTGTCAAAAAAGATCTAGGTGTTTTAAGTTTTTTACCTATATTTCTCAATACAGGCTAAGCATGAAGCTCTCCAGCTCGGGATACAAAATGACGAATTCTATTTTGCTCGAGAAGAATCACTCGATCGGGTAAATTCAATTGTCGCTGCTCATCGATTGCAGATGATTGAGGTTGAGCACCTCCGAACTACCACTGAAAGGCTCACTAAAGAGAAGGAAGAGCTTGCTCGAGTAAATAGCAGTTTAGAGGCTGAAAAAGAGCAGCTTACCAAGGAGAAAACAGATCTTCTTCAATTGAAAAATCTGGAGTTTGACAGGGGTTTTTCCCTTGGATATGAGCAGCGTGCCCAAGAAATGATGACCTATCTTGGTTATCCGACAATTCCTGCTCATGTTCACGAAACAGTAGACGAAGGTCTTACCCCCGACCATACTCCTGAGCAGTAGACAAGAGTCTTTCTGCAACTTTTTTTTTTTTTTTTTAATGTAATGTAAATATATATTTTTGCCTGATAAATGGAAGAACATGCTTTTTGTTCGATTTCTGCGCCTCTTCGACCTGTATGTTGATAATTAATTTCTTGCAATATTATAGAAAGATGAGAAGTCAACTTGGTAGGTGTGCCATAACTGTAGGAACGATTCGTATGCCTTGTCCGTTGATTGGTTAATTCCCCATAGTATAAATAACTTATTGGAGAAGTAGGAAAAGAATAAAGACTGAAATAATATGCCACCTCTGAACAGTTTAACTTGGTTTTTATGGCCTGTTGACTACGGTGGAGATATCAAACCAGAGAGTTCTTTAGATAGACGAGAGCTGGTTAGTTCATTAAAATGGTGTTTCGTCCATGCGTGCTCGAAAACTTGCCCCCAAGGCAAGGAGAACGAACCTGTCTCTATTGTATGACAGCAAAGTTCTTCCCTTCGTAGTGTGCTTTAGCTTGATACTGTGATCGACCCTAGATGCAGTATGCCTCCTGGTTGCCATTTGGCTTATTTAGAGGTCGGTAATTTACCAGCATCAGCAAATATACGCACTTCTGCATGTTCCTCGTTTTCATGCAGCGGTAGTAGTGCGAGGAGAAGGTCGATTTGAAGGAGCAGATCCTTCCGAGGAGTAGCAAAGTAGGATTAATGTTTGAAATAATTGTAACGATCCTTGAATGTAAATGTAGTTTTTTTGTGACGATATGGCTGTTCTCGTGAAATGTAATGACTCTCTCAAAGATCTGAATAAAATCCATTATTCCTTGTATGTTCAGTCCGATAACAATGATTGATCATTTGTTCTGATACTGCGAACCATTCTTATAACGTTTTAAATCTGGACCGTTGATAGGACCTCAATTTAACACCATTGGATCCTTTATCCTCCGCCTATAAATAGATTCACTCCATCCCTCTCCATTTCTCAGAAGATGAAGTCATTAAATATGAATATGTATTGTTATAAGTATTATCGGCCACCAAATTTGTCGATTTATCTACCTAGGAGGTCATGACTTGGTATGGGAGGAATTGGAAAAATGAGATCTCTATCTTAAACGGTGATGGTCGGGCAAATCTCACAACTGGGGATTGGTTGACCATATACAACGCCGTATGATAGAGGTCGAGAGTGGAGGAAAGCAGGATTCTATGCTTTATCGAAATCAACTTGTTTCTAACTGGTTGGTGACGTCATGCATGAGACCCTTCTGATCTCTACTTTAATCAACAAAGAAGAAGCATCAACTTCTTCAAGGTGGTGGCATCATGATAGCATGCGGCTTAGGTCGCCCACTGGTACCCACCGATCTGTAGAATAAGCCTGAACATTAGGTTCTCGTCACTGTTCTCAAAGTAGAAGAAAAGATGATTGTTCCGAGGAAGCTTTGAAGCGTTTTGACATCGAAGTCTTTCCTTTGATATTTTTTAGTTGTAATTGCTTAGTGCTTAGATCGATGATTTCCGTTCAGATAAGGCTCTTGTATATGTAATATTGCTATTGCTCTATAATATTCTTTGTAATGTATCTATCGATCTAATATATGACTTTTGTCTCGACCGTCTCAAGGGCGTATTTACTTCCAATCTTGTTTATTTAAGGCTTGCAGTTATGACTTTGGAACGCAATTCCCGAAGTGGCGTCATTGCCGTTGATTATATGAGAGTTTGTCCGCTGGATTTCAATTCATCTTGTCTATAAAAGGAATCTTTTATCTTCCATTTAGTTACCTTCAGGAGTAAAGTTCTGAACAATGTACTCCCACTTTGTTCACAACCGCGGTCGTCCACCTAATTCGCGAATCCAACTGATCATTCATTACTTCGACTCGGTATGGGCGGAATCGGAAAATGGAGGCCTTTCAAAAACCATGAAGTCTCCGACCCTTAATAAGGGGATTAGATTGGGACGTTGTCCATAATTCGACCAACCTATTTAAATAGGTAAAGGTCGGTGTTGTGGGGTTCCGATCTAATAGTTACGTGGCAGGTGGAAAGCTGGTCAGTTCATTAAAAATATTTATGTGTGACCGGGAATGCTGACCACCATCGACCATCGTAACATTATGATCTCACAAAGCTCTCTCTGATTCCAAAGCTTTGTGGTCGTCATCACGAAACTTAAAGGCGGTCGTCTTCGTCGAGCTTTTGCGTTGATGGTATCAAAGATGGATATAACATGTAATAGGATCTGGTGTCGTTAGATCAGGGATATCTGTTTTTGTCTTTTCAAGATATTTTATGTGTTTAGGGTCATAAATAAAATTCTTCTTTTTACTTATTAAATTCCCATTTATACCAACTGTGTTTTTTACCTTTGTAGATCGTTTGTTAGTAGATCGATGAGTTTATACCGACCCAATCGGTGTTACTCAAAGATTTATTAGGTTGTATACCAATTATTGGTTTTAACCTTTGTAGATCGTTCTTTGACAAGAGTCTTTTGAACATGTGAAATGTGGAAATAAGCAAAAGCTTTTTATTAGAATTGTAGGTAATTTTAATGCATGAAAGGAAAAAAGCAAAACATCCTAGAAAATGAAAAAACTAATTTCTTGCAAATCCTATCTAACTTCTAAATCTTCTTGGCTCGAACTTAACGACCATAATATCTTCTGAGATTCACCGCATTCCATGTTCGAGGAAGCGGAGTCCCATCCATATGTGCTATCTTGTACGATCCCTTTTTTCCGACCGCAATCACCACGTAGGGACCCTCCCAATATTGCTGTAACTTTCCCACGTGTTTGGAAACTTCAACTTTTTTAAGTACCAAATCACCTTCTTTGAATGAGCGTATCCTCACTTTTTGATTGTAGGCTTTTTCCATGCTGGACTTAGTCGCTTCTAAACGCAGACTGGCTTTTTCCCTTAAGGTTTCGCTCAAATCGATGTCGTCTTTTCTCAGTTGATCGTTTGATTCCTCCTCGTAGAGCTCAATTCTAGGGCTGGGGACTAGTGCCTCTACTGGGATGACTGCCTCCGATCCATAGACTAGGCTAAACGGTGTTTCACCTGTTGAGGCTTTTACTGTAGTTCTGTTGGCCCAAATGACGCTTGGCAGTTCGTCCAACCATTTCCCTTTGGCGTCGTCCAGTCTTTTCTCGAGTGATTTGACAATCTCTCTATTTGCCACTTCAGTTTGTCCATTAGCTCTAGGATGTCCGACAGACGTGAAGTTTTGCTGTATTCCAAGCTTCGAGCACCATTCTTGAACTTGTTTTCCAGCAAATTGGGTTCCATTGTCAGAAATCAGAATTCTTGGGATTCCGAAACGACAAACTATATTTTTCCAGAGAAAATTTATAACTTGGAACTGTGTTATCCGAGCTAAAGCTATGCATTCGATCCACTTGCTGAAATATTCGACAGTGACCAAAACATAGCTCTTCTTTGATCTGGCCATTGGGAATGGTCCAACGATATCGATTCCCCATTGATCAAAAGGCCAACGGATCGGAATTGGGTGTATCGTTTCAGCTGGTTGGTGTATTATATTTGAATGTACCTGACAGAAATGACAGTGTTTAACATAGTCTTGTGCGTCGGCGTACATCATCGGCCAATAATAACCTGTTCTCAAGCATTTGAGCGTAAGTGCTCGAGCGCCACTGTGATTCCCAGCTTCTCCTTCATGTATGCTTCTAAGGATGCTTTCGGAATCGTGTTCGGGAATGCATTTCAACAGAATTCCTGAGACGGACCGTCTGTAGAGTTTTCCTTCTACCATTGCATATCTGGGTGCTCGATATTTTATCCTCCTAGCTTCATTCTTACAGCTAGGGAGTGATCCATCTCTCAAATAGGTGATCAACGGAGTCATCCAACTATCCGCTGCTAAGTCGATATCCATTACTTCGATAATTGGAACAGTATCGAGGTCGATCGAAGGAGTTTTGGAGATTAACCAGGTGATTACTCTTTTAGATTTACCATCCCTTGTCCCTGTAAATCTAGATAGTTGATCAGCCCATCGATTTTCTTCTCGTGGGATATTTTGAATATCAAACTTATCAAATTTCCCAGTCAAATCTTTTACTTTCGCCAAATACTTTATCATGTTGTATTCTTTCGCTTCGTACATTCCATTAATTTGTCTCTGAATTAGCTCGAAATCCGTTAAGACATTTAGAATCTTTATATTGGCCTTTATAGCCATTTCCAATCCCGTAACCAGAGCTTCGTACTCAGCTTCGTTATTGGTTACCACGAAGTCTAAAGTAATGGCATAATTCATGTCCTCGCCGTTTGGCCCTTGAAAATTAATTCCTGCGCCTCCACCATCTCTGCTTGAAGCACCATCGACGTGCATAAGCCATGGTAGATTATTGACGATCATAACACTATTATCGCTTGTCGATGTCACATCGGAGCTTGTCTCCGACATACCTGGGGTTTCAAGGAGGAAATCTGCAAGTATTTGTGCCTTGATTGCCGTTCGCGGTCGATATTCTATCTCGTATTGTCCCAATTCTACTGCCCATTTGATCAATCTTCCCGAGGCTTCTGGTTTGGATAACACTTGCCTCAGAGGCTGATTGGTAAATACAATGATCTTGTATGTTTGAAAGTAAGGCCGCAACCTTCGTGCTGATGTCACCAAAGCTAAAGCAAATTTTTCAATTGTTAAATAATTCTTTTCCGCTCCCTGCAATAACTTACTCAGGTAATAAACAGGCTTGTGTTCCGCGCCCTCAATTTTTACCATAACCGAGCTCACGGCCGCCTCGGAAATAGCAATGTATATATATAGAGGTTGTCCCTCCGTAGGTTTGGCGAGCACAGGTGGTGAGGTTAGATAGCTTTTCAGTTGCTCGAATGCATGATCACAGTCTTCAGTCCATTCAAAGGTCTTGGCTTTTCGTAAAGTTTGGAAAAATGGTAAACTTTTATCCGCGGACCTTGATATGAATCTATTGAGAGCAACAATCTTCCCTACTAGGCTTTGTACCTGAGTAATATTTCTGGGGGGCTTCATTTCAGTGATCGCCCGTATCTTCTCTGGATTTGCTTCGATGCCTCTCTCATGGACCAGGTATCCTAAGAATTTTCCCGACCTTACCCCAAATGTACATTTTAAGGGGTTGAGCTTCATTCCATATTTCCTTAAGATCTTGAAGCAACGATCAAGGTGCTTTATATGATCTTCTTCGCTCATGCTCTTTACTAGCATGTCATCGACGTACACCTCCATTATTTCTCCTATTAGCTCTTTAAACATCAGGTTAACCAATCGTTGATAGGTTGCTCCAGCATTTCTTAATCCGAACGGCATTACTATGAAACAATATACGCCTTGTTCGGTAATGAATGCAGTCTTTTCTTGATCTTTTTCATCCATGAAAATCTGATAGAAGCCTTGGAATGCATCCATCATACTGAAGATTGCAAAACCTGCTGTGGAGTCAACCAACAGGTCGATCCTTGGGAGAGGATAAGGATCTCTTGGACAGAGTTTATTCAAGTCTGTAAAATCGTTGCACATCCTCCACTTGTTATCCTTCTTGTCTCCCTTTGGGACAAGTACGACATTACACAACCACTCGGTAAAGTGTATTTCTTTAATCTGTTTAGATAGTAAAAGTCTTTCGACCTCTGCCTTTATTATTTTATCCTTCACTGGGCCATGATTTCTTTTCTTTTGCCGGACCGGTTTTGCGCTCGGATCTATCTTCAAAGAGTGAGTTATGATTCTTGGGTCGATTCCCACTATATCTTCCGAGCTCCAGGCGAAAACATCCACATTTTTTCTTAAGAAGTTGATCAACATGATTTCTCCCTGTGGAGATAGTTCAGTTCCGATCCTGGTGATCTTGGTTGGGTCATTCTCGATAAGCTTGACTTCTTTGTGCTCTGGTGCACGCAGGGTCAAATCTATTGGCTCTTTTCCCTTTTTGCTGATCGGATCCGTGCTTGGCAATTCAGGTTCCCGAATTCTTTCCGTCGAAGATCCCACTGTTTTCCTTTTTGACGGTGTTAGAGGATCGACGTTTCTTTTTAAGGATAGTGACGTGTTGTAACAATCCCAGGCCATGCAATGGTCGTTGACTATTTCACCGACCCCAGAGATTGTTGGAAATTTGACTTTCTGGTGATAGGTCGACACTACCGCTCGGAATTGGTTTAGTGCTGGTCTTCCCAGAATGGCGTTATAAGCGAATGGTGTTTCAACCACTAAAAACTTAATCATTTTGGTCACTCGATGAGGTTTATTTCCAAGAGTTACACTCAAGTTAATAGTTCCAGCTGGAACTATTTCTGACCCTCCAAATCCTACTAGGGGCGTAGCTACTCTTTGGAGGGTTAATTTTCCGAGGTTCATTTGATTCAGCACTTCAATGGCTATTATGTTAGCTGAGCTTCCGTTGTCGATCAGAATTCTCTTAACGTTGAAATCGGATATTTTCAACGAGACCACCATAGGGAAATCGGGGTGGTCTTCGTTGTTGTCCCAACTCAGATTTCTGGGAACTTCGCTTTCGTCGAACTTGATCACTTGCTGGTTAGAGCTCTTACTCTCGAGTGCCCATATCTCTCTGGGAGCTATTATTCCTTTTTCTAGAGATCGTGCAGTTCGTCGCCTCGCATTCCGACTGTCTCCCCCTGCTGGTCCACCAGAGATTACATGTATAGTTCCGTTGATCCGATCGTCATTGATATCGTTTCGTCGGGGTGGATGGTTACTGGGAGATCTATCACGAGGACTTCTATTTTCCTCTCTCCTTCTAGGACTTCTTGTCCTTTGTCTTCTTCGATCTGCTCTATCAACAAATTCATTTAATTTACCTTGTTGAATCAATTTTTCGATTTCTTGTTTCAGATGGTAACAATCTTCGGTTCTATGACCGTGAGCTCGATGGTACCTACAATATAAATCGTAGTTCTTTGCCCCCGGTTTTGCTTGTGTGATTCTTTTTGCTGGGGGAATCAGATTATTCCGTTCTAGTATCACCAGGATGTCTTCTCTTGGGGCATTTAGTTTTGTAAACTCCACATAACTAATTCGATCTCTTATATTCCTTTCCGGAGATTGAGGCCTGAGGTAGACATTGGGTCTTTTCTCTAGGTTACTCCCATTGTGTTCTAATCTTTGAAAAACATTCCCCCTTCGGGGAAATCGATCATATTCCGTTACCCTATGCATCGGGGGTTTTTCAGGTTTTCTTGATCCTGAAGTCGATGCTTTATTCTTATTTTTGTCCTTGAAAGAGTTCATCTCTTCTTGGGTCATATATTTGGAGGCCAACGTCATGATTTCCGCAAAGGTTCTAGGCTGCTTTCGACTCAAGGCGTTGCCAAATTGCCTATTCTTAGTCAGATCGAATAGAATTGATATGATGTAATCAATGTTTGGAGAGTCGATCTTCAAAAGTTCCACATTGAATCTCGCTAACCAAGTTCTTAAGGACTCCCCTTCTAGCTGGGTTATAGTTCCTAGATAACTCATGGGGAGTTTTTGTTTTTTCTGGCTGGCAAATTGTTGTTCTAGCTTGTTGCATAATTCTCTAAAGCTGAAGATCGAGTTAGGCGGCTGTTTTCCGAACCAATCTAGTGCCAACCCCTCGAACGTTGTGATCATCAATTTGGCCGTATACTCTGTTGAATGAGCATACAAGCTCATTATGTTTGTAAAACTGAATATATAGTCGGTCGGATCACTAGTTCCATCGTATCTGGGGAGCCGAGCAGGTAGAGATCCGGAAGCATGGGCTTCCCTAATTTCTAAGCAGAAAGGGGAACAAGCAGCTATACTATCCTGTATTTCTCGGGAGCGAGGCCAAGGTTGTTGCAAAGTCAAAAGCCTTTGTTCCACTCGTTCCTCGACCATCCTCTCCAATTCTCTTTCAGAAACTCTTCTATTTGTTTGTCGATTGACAACTGGGGGTTCGTCCACGTCGTCGATCGGTATAACCGTGCGTTCCTTGGATATACGAGGTTCAGGTCGAGCATTAGCTCTTGCCTAATTAGTTTTTCGACCAAGGTTCCTTCCTGCTACGTTTGGCCGGGATATTTGAGATCGTTGATCCGCGTCCGGACTTTCTGCTTGAGTCGATTGGTGGTCATTATTCTCCTGAGGTTCCCTGACATGGTTAACCGCTCTAGTAAAATTCCCAGCTGCCCCTACTGGTTCTGCAACTGCCTGAGTTTGTAGAATTTGAGGAAAAAACGAACTTAAAATTTGAGCAATTTGTAGTATTTTTTCCTGGTCAGCGGAAAGCGGTGCGGCAGGGACGGATTGGACAGGCGGGTTAGGAACCCTACTTGTGGTAGGAGTTTGTCGTGCTCCCTCGTTCTGATTGACGTTTTCGTTTGGTGCAACTTGTTCCTCTAAGGGATCAAGATTCTGCTGGTTTCCCGGAGGTTGTGCATTGTTAGCGTTGATTCTTTGAGAACCTTCAGGCAAGCTATCCATAGCACAAGAAGGTCGAGAATTCGTGCTTCTTCCTGCGTTACGTGCGCTTTTCCTTGGATTGGCCATATTTCGATCGAGTAATTAACCTAGCCCCACGGTGGGCGCCAACTGATTTAGCCTAATTTCGTCTTAGGTTTAATCTCAGTAAATTATTTAAGATCCAGATTTTATATAATGAGGGTTTGGTTAAAGTACTCAGGATGGTGCAATCCAAGGACAAGCAAAATAATGTAATGATGTAAAATAACGATTATATGAAGAGGCGAATAATAGTAGTATATTTCGTAGGTTAAATTCCCTTTTTCAGTACAATATAAAACTCTCTATTTATAATTATTCTCTCGTCCTAAGTAAACTAGGAGTCCTATTCAGCCTAGGAATCCTGCATGGCCTAGGAGTACAATATGGCCCATTAAGTCTTCTGGGTCGGACGACAGGTCGAGCAGATATGTTTGGCGGGTCGACCCGATCTCATGGTTCAATCAGGTCGGATCGACCTTTATTCTCGTCGGATATTCCAAGTTGGTTATATGTGCGAAATAGCCCTCATCAGGGTTAGGGAATTTTTGGTTTCCGTGATATCCTCCAACCGTTAGAACTTTTAGCGTCAGTTACATCTTGTGTGTGACAATTATGGATTTTAAATATTATAATTTATTGTCAGACTAGGCGGGAAAATGAAATGTCCCTAGTCTTCTTTACTTATAAAAGCGTGTTTATATGAATAGCATTTTTAGCACAACACTCTTATAAATAGATAATCAGATGAGTAGTGTATACTTATCCGGCAGATGACTTGTCTGATACAATATATCACTAGAGAAAGCCAATATCAAGTGATATTCCTTTGCTGTTTGTCAATCCAACAAGATAAATAATCTTCAGGTCTTCAAGAATTAACAACAAATCTTCTAATAAAAGCAACTTCAACTGTTGGATGAAGATGAAGAAGTGAAGGGAGGTTTTTATGATTTCGAAAAGTCATCAGCTAAGTAATGGAAGCTTGGCAAACCTCTGAAGAGTTTAACTGAGAAGACAAGTAAAAATCAGAAGGTTAAATTTTGGTCCAGAAGACTACTGATTTGATGCTGAGTCCGGAATCAGGCTGGTGGATTTCAGCAGAGTCAAATCATATAAGTTCGATTTGAATCAGCAGAGTAGAAGTGATTAGAAAGTCATTCCAACGGTAATAAATGCACTTGGCATAATAAATGCTGAAAGAGAAGGGTATTAATGACAAATGATTGAAGAAAAACCTCGTATCAGCAAGGTTCATTAAATGCGATTGACAGATCGTACAACAGACTGTACAGTGAACAGTTGCAGAGAGCCGTTCAGAAACAAGGACCAGTACTCGAGGAAGATCTGAAATCTGTCTCACTTTAAAGGGCAGAATTCAAACCTCAAGTATAAATAGTTCAAGATTCAAGAGTTAGAGAAGAAGAAACAACATTTTTGAGAGAAATGAACGATCAAATTCTTCTAAGTCTCAATACTCAAGAACAGAACACTAAATAGCCGAGTCATATGTTGACAAAGCGAGTTGAAGAACTTATGTCTTCTTTGTGATTTCCTATATAGAACTTATGGCTTTATCATTTGTTGTAAAATCGCAAGGAGAGTGTACTATTTACTTTGTGTTCATAGTATAACCTAACCTTCGTGGTTTAGAAGAGTGGACAAAAAGACATTCCTGTCTATATAACTACTATAAAAATTCCTTGTGTTTGATTACTTGTTTTATACTTGCACATTTTTGTAAGCAAACAAACACTTAAAAGACGAAAGCTTCTAGAAGAAGGATTTCTAAAACAGGGGTAAAATCTTTAAAAAGGAAAAACTTATTTGAAAAACATACTTGACAAAATCCGCTGCATGCAATCTTCAAACTCTGATTTATGTTTGAAACAGATAAGTAAATCAGATTAGTGGTCAACTTACGCTGAACAAGCTTTGTGCGCAAACAGCTAAGTAGTCTCATAAGTTTCGATCAGCTTACTCTGCTGATAAGAAAATTTGGAGAAATTTTTTAAAGGTTCAGAGGTTTATTCACCCCCCCACCCCCCCTTCTAGACCTCATTCTGACAACTTGGGACCAACAAGTGGTATCAGAGCAGGTGGTTCATCTGATTCATTTGCCTGATTAACGAGCTTGATCCGAGGTGTGTTTTTCAAAGTTTTAAAAAGAGCATATTTTTGAAAAATAAAATCTTTTGAAAAATGGATTGTATCAGCCATATTCCCCACATTGGCGGGATAACACCCCACAAATTTCGTGCCCTTTTTATTATTCTATTTAAAATTTTTTTTTTTTTTTTTATGTATAGATTTTCGAAGGATTTATAAAGTTAGATTCTATTTTTACATTGAGTTAGTGGTCAATATATTTAAATATGATAAAATTATTTTGAAATGGTGGAGTCATTTTCTATATCACTATTTATTTTGGCACATTTTTTAAGGGTACTTTTAGCTAAAATGTGTGAATAAATTTTTGGTATTAAATATTACTTGGAATTTATTTATAAAGGTGAGAAAAACCTTCTAAAAGTGTTGGGATCTTTCTGCAAAAAGGTTTGGAATAAATAGCACAAAATTTTAGTTTTAGGGGCAAAAATATACTTTCCAAAACTTCATGGGACAAAGTGCAAATTCGCCCCAAGTTGAAGATTTTCTGCAGGAGTAATTATTTTTCCCTCCTTGCACACTCGAAGAGCTGGAAAAACATACCCTAGGGTGGAGGAACTCCTCTACCCAAGAAAATGCATGCATTGGTGGGTTTAAAGAAGACAATTATGTCTTCCCGCTTTTCTAAGTAAAGTTTGTATGTATACATGTATGTATACATTTTCAAATCTGATTTCATTCCATACCAAATAAATTTTGATAATTATTATTCTTGAACATTAATTTTGAAAAAGAAAATTTAATAAATAATTTTGAATAATTATTTTCTGGAAATAAATAATTTCGAAAATTTAAATTATTTTATGAAATTAAACAATTTCGAAAATAAATTTGAACAATTTTTGAATAATTTTTTTTATGAAATACCAAAAAATATTTTTCAAAAAAATAAATAAATGATTAATTAATTTTGTGGAAAAAAAAGTATTTAAGTAGTTGTTGGTCCCAAGTGGTCAGATGAGGTTTAGAGGGGGGGGGGGGGGGGGTGAATAAACCTCTTTAAAAATTTACATTTCAAAAATTCTCTCACTTTTCTGTCAGCAGACTAAGCTGATCAGGAATCGTAAGCAAACTAAGCTGATCTCGCACAAAGCTTTGAACAGCAGAGTTGACCACTCTTCTGATTTTACTTAGCTGATTTTATCAAAATCAGAGTTTCAAAAATAACTAACTTGCAGCGGATTTATCAAGTGTTTTTCACAAGTAGTTTTCCTTAACTTTGAAATTGTTTTAACCCCAGTTTTTAACAAACTCCTTTAAAAACTTTTTCAACAGTTAACCTTTAAGTGTTTTAAGTATGCTGTTTTAAATATGCAGAAAGTAATGCAAGTTAAAAACACAAAGGATTTTTATAGTGGTTATATGGATATAAATCCTTTAGTCCACTCTTCCAAGTCACTTAGATCTTGGGTTATACTATATCACGCAGATTACAGTATACACTGCTTACGCCAAACAACAAATGATATGGCCGTAATTTCACAATAGGAAATCACAAAGAAACTCCTATCCTCTGAAGTAATATCACTCACAAAGATTGATATCTACTCCTCACAACACAACCTAACAAAATCACTCAGATTTTACAAGTATTTTCTGTTTTCTCTCTATTTTGCTTCGTCAACAAATGACTCAGCTGATGAGTGTTCTGTTCTAGAGTTTGAGACTTAGAAGAATTTCTGCTTCAGATTTTTGCTCTCAAATGCGTTGTCTCAGTGTTGTATCTTCTTCCTCAACTCACGAACTGAACTATTTATACTTTGAGATTTGAAAATCTGCCCGTTGAGAGATTGACAACTGTTCAAATCCTCGAGTACTGGTCCTTTCTGCAGAAACGGCTACCTGCGACTTAACACTGTACACTCTGCTGTACTTGCTGTCAGATCGCATTAAATGCACCAATCTGATACGAGGTTTCTCTTCAATCATTTGTCATAAATACCCTTCATCTTCAGCATTTATTACTCCAAGTGCATTTATTACCGTTGCACTGACCTTCTGATCCACTTCCACTCAGCTGATCGAAATCACTCGTCTGATGTATACTCGGCTGATTCCAAACTTGAACTTATCTCATTTGAGTCGGCTGATAGTCCACCAGTCTGATTTCTTCTTCAGCAATAGATCAGTAGTCTTTTGGACCATATTTGACTAGTCTGAAAGAAGTCTTCCTTAGTCAAATATCTTTGAAGGTTTGTACTAAGCTTCCACTTAGCTGATTCTGATGTTTTGGAAATCATCAAAACCTCCCTTCACTTCATATCTTCCATCTTCATCTTCATCCAACAATTTCCCCCTTTTTGATGATGACAAAACTTCAGCTTAGTACCTGTACCTAAAGCTAAAGTTTAAGTCCTCAAAAATTTATGAGATAGAAATAATTTGTTGGAAACTTGAACTTTTATAGATATATCAATTTGATTACAAGTTACAAGTTCATCAGATAAGAAAACAGAAAATAGAACATTACAAGTGATTTACAAAAAGATTGTAAGAAACCTAGTCTAATAACTTAGTCTAGTCCTTCTTTTCTTCTTGTGTTTCTCCTTCTTCTTCTTCATCTTCAAGGTCTTCATCTTCTTGATCAGAACTAGAGAGATCTTTTTCAAGCATTTCAAATCTTTTTCTGAGATCCTCTATTCTTTTGTATTTGACGTATGGATCTAGCTGTTCAGCAGCAGAGTCCTTGGAAGCAGCAATTTCCTTATCAGATTTTACTGGTTCTTTGGGCTCTTCATCAGCATCGTTGTCTGCCTCAGTTACTTCATTATCTGGTCTGCTTGTATTTTCATCATCAGCATCCTTTTCAGCAGAGTCCAATTTTTCAGTAACGTCAGCTGATAGATTAGCATCAGCACCCTTCTTCTTCGTTGTAGAATCTCCATCTTCCCCCTTTTTGTCATCATCAGCAGGGTAGACGGGTTCTTCAGGCAGAACAGGAGTGATGTTAATTGCGTCACTCAATCTGATGTTTTTATCCACCGCCATCAGATGATTTTCCCTTTTTAATTGCTGCAATGTGTTATAAGACTCAATCTTCTTAAATGTAAGATCCACTTGATCACATAGTTGAATCTGGGAACTCAGAATCAAATCAGCTGATGTAGTGAATGCTTTCAGCATACTCTCAGCTTTGTCTTCATGAGCCTCCATTGCATTCGCAACAACTTCGTTTATGTCCCTCCAGCCAGCTGTGTTGTTCTTGACCCTTGCACCAAATGTCTCCATATCAAGTCTGATAGCTTGTACTTCACTTTTGATGTTTGCTATTTCTTCCACTATCAGAGGGCTAGGATCAACAACCTTTGGGACTTTTTCAGCAGCAGTAGACAACATAGTTAAGGCTACTTCTTCAAAGTTCTTCATCTGTTCTCTATGTCTGTCTTCCATTTCCTTCATAGAATTGGCAATCAACTGTTGGATGGACTCCAAGATAGTTGGTTGTATGTTTTCTGAAGGTGATGAAATAACTGTGCTTGCTGGTACAATCTCAGGAGTTTTATCAGACTCCTTTGGTTCATCAATCAGAGTAGTCTGCTGTTGGGGCAACTTCTCTGATGATGTTGAAATTTCAGCAGTCTTCTTTTGGACCTGTATTGGCTCATGTACCTCTGTAACAACATCAACACCATTATCAGCAACAACAGTTTTATGAGTAAAGATAAGAGCAGGTATAAATGGTGAAGTTGTCTGTTCAGGTAGATCCTCATAAGTTTTGATGGCCGGTCCAAAGACGATCTGTTGTAAGCTTGGCAGGGGCGTCAATGAACTTGGTTGACCCTTCTGGTGTCTGGTCCTCTTTGCCCACATTTCCAAAGTTATGGAAAGTGCCAGCTTTACCATTCTGTTCTTTAAGTCTTCTTCTGCAGCTGGAATTTCAGGAACAGAATTTTGTAGCTTCTTGGCTTCAGACTTCGCCAACTTCCTCATCCGATAGTGGATCATATCGAAGAAGTGATCTGAATCCAATGCTTGCCTTAGACATCCAGTTTCCAAAAACTGTAGAACCCATCTTTCCTCGGCAGCAAACTCTTTCCATTTCATAATTTGTTCTTTGGTTTTTGTCAGACGATACTCTCTCCATCTATTGTATCTGATCTTTTCTGTAACAAAAAGACTCTGACGGACCAAAACATCATTATACCGCTCAAGATCTGCCACAAACTGTTTGAATATCTCTGGATCATTTTGAACTATTTCCAGAGCATACTTTAACTCAGATCTCTTCTTCTTTGGCAGCTTGGGTGTTGGCATAACAACTTTTGGCTTCTTTGGATCTCCAATAGCAATTCCACCACTGTACCTTGGTCCTTGAGCATCCTTGGTACTGGCTTCTATAGCTTTAGCCAAATCCTGAGCTTCCTTAGCAGCTATCTCAGCTTCAGACATATTTTTAGCCTGAGCCTCAAGCTCCCTAAGTTTACGAGCGTTTTCTTGTTCTTTCTTTTTCTTTTCTGCTTCATCAATCTTTTTCTGTTCAGCAGCAGTAATCACTTTAACCTTTGCCTTACCAGTTCTCTTCCTTCTGGCGGCAGGTGATTCCACTATCTGCAGTGGAGCAGCAGCAATTGGTGCAGGATGAATGAGTGGTACATTCTCCTCTTCTGTCAGATTAGTCGGCTGTTCAACAGCAGACTTGTCAAGAGATTGGTCCTCTGCTGTCTTATCTTCTGCAGCTTTTTCTACTGCATCTACTGGTCTTTCAGCAGCAGGGGTTTCTCTGACTTGAATAGTTGGAGCAGTAGTGAAGGTAACTCGTTGACCACCCAGAGTTAACTTTCTTTTTGCCTTTGGCTTGGGCAAAATCTCAGTTTGGCGAGGTTCAGCATTCCTTTTTACTGAACTTCTGGTTCTTCGTCCAACTTCTTTCTCTGGAACTGGTTCGTCAGACTCAGTTCTTTCTGGAGATGTTTCAGTACTCATCTCATCAATTTCTTTAGTCACCTCAGTGACTATCTTGTCAGCAACATCAGCAGACTCTACTGATCTGGCTTCAACAGCAAGGTTTGCTGTTTGATCAGCAGACTTAGCCTTTGTATTAACTTTAGGCTTCTTGGCAGCAGCAGACTTCTCTGCTTTTCCCTTCGCCTTTCTTTTTGAAGTGCCTTCAACCTTTACTGGTTCATACAAAAACCTCCTTTAATTTGTGAACTACTTTCCCATTCACCATTGGACATCCAAGAGTTGAGAGCAGATGACTCAACATTATGACATGTCCATTCTTCTTCAAGGCCAGAAGATAAAAGTAATGCACAGCCCAGTTTACTGGTAACCCATAGTAGATACAAACCATCGTTCGATACCTTCTCCTAGGTAACCCATCTAAGGAGCTCGTAGAACACTCCAAGATCTTCGCGATGATGTCAGCAAACCTTTGAAACTCATCCTTCAACTGAGTTTTCATTAAGGTTCCAGTCATCGGTTCTCCTTCCTTCGCACAAACAAACCAAAACTCTTCCTCTTTTTCTGCGCCCAGAGTGAACACTTCTCCTCCTTCATTTTTCAAATCGTAACTTTCATTCAAAACAGCAGGAGAGATACAGATAGTCTTTCCTCCTATGGTAGCCAAGGAAATCATCTTGGTTAACTCATTTTTCCTAGATTCGTAAAACTCAGCAACATCTTCAGTGAAAACGTACTCCTCGTGAGCTTCCAAAACTTTCACCAGAGAAGCCTCTTTGATTTTAACCATGAGTTCCTTCATTAGAGGAGTTCCAGAAGCGTAGAACTTCTCGTAATTCAGGTAGCGTCCTTCAGCTCCGGCCATTTTAGTGAAATTGAAGTAGGTTGAGAGAATTTGAAACTCTTTAAGACAGAAAGCAAATAAATCAGTAACTTCTTTTTCACTTAGGATAATTTTGGGTGCGTAAGGTTTACCCTTCTGATCAGATCTGGATTTATAGATTTCGAATTGCTTCGGTTTCCGTGTTTTACGTGGACGGTTTGATTTTATCTGTCAGTTTCTAATCGTGCGGGCGAGAATTACGGAATTCAAATTTTATCAATTATGTCAGACAGGCGGGAATTTGAAACACCACATGTCTGTTACTTATAAAAGCGTGCTTTTGATAAAAACGTTTTTGTACAGCACTTAAATATAAGATGACATAAATAATAACAGATGAGTAAAATGATACTTATCTGATAGACGACTTTTCTGATACAATATATCACTAGTGAAAGCCAATATCTAGTGATCTTCCTTTGCTGTTTGTCAATCCAGCAAGATAAATAATCTTCAAATCTTCAAGAATTAAGAACAAATCTTCTGATTAAAAACAACTTCAACTACTGTCATTGAAGATTTCATCTTTAAAACAAGGGTACCGCTAGTCTTACACGTTCCCCCTGAATTCAAGAATTCATCAGTCAACTAGTCTGTTGAGAGTCAGTCTTCTTGAAGTACAGTACTTGTTTATATCAGATTAGTCAGCTGTTGAACCCAGTCTTCTGATAGGTTCCCCCTCAGCTTATGAATCCAATTTTAACAAGCCCAATTCCGCTCTTAGAGTGGAAAATCTTGCTTCATTCAATGGTTTAGTGAAAATGTCAGCAATCTGATTGTTTGTATGAACATATTCAATAATGACATTTCCTTTTTCAACATTGTCTCTGATGAAGTGATGTTTGATCTCAATGTGCTTAGTCCTGGAATGACTAGTAGTACTCTGAGTAAGTGAAATTGCACTTGTATTATCACAGTAGATAGGGATTCCACTGATCTTAAGATTGTAGTCTTCTAGTTGATGCTTCAACCAAAGTATTTGTGCACGACATGCTCCAGCAGCAATGTATTCAGCTTCAGCAGTAGATATGGATACTGAAGTCTGTTTCTTACTCATCCATGAGATCAGACGACTGCCTAAAAATTGACAAGCACCTGTAGTACTTTTCCTATCAATTTTGCAGCCAGCAAGGTCAGAATCTGAATATCCAATGAGTTCAAATCCTGATTCCCTTGGGTACCACAATCCCAAATCTGGTGTGCCTTTGAGATATTTTAATATCCTTTTAGCAGCTAAGAGATGAGATTCCTTAGGATCTGATTGAAATCTCGCACAAACACCAACAGAATACATAATATCAGGTCTGCTAGCTGTTAAGTATAACAGTGACCCAATTATGCCTCTGTATTTGGCGATGTCAACTGATTTGCCACCTTCATCCTTGTCCAGACGAATTCCAGTAGACATAGGAACATTAACAGACGAGCTAGTTTCCATACCAAATTTCTTGAACAGATCTTTTGTGTACTTTGCTTGATTAATAAAAATACCATCGGGTAGCTGTTTGACTTGTAAACCAAGAAAGTAATTTAATTCTCCCATCATGCTCATTTGAAACTTGTTCTGCATCAGCTTAGAGAATCTTTCACACATCTGTTTGTTAGTTGAACAAAAAATAATATCGTCCACATATATTTGTACCAACAATATATGATTATCCCATTCAATATTAAACAAGGTTTTATCTACTTTACCTTTGCGAAATCCTTTAATTAAAAGAAAATCAGATAAAGTATCATACCATGCTCTTGGAGCCTGTTTCAGTCCATAGAGGGCTTTCTTCAGACGATATACTTTGTCTCCTTGTTGATAAACTTCAAAGCCAGGAGGTTGTTCAACATAAACTTCCTCTTGCAATTCTCCATTGAGAAAAGCAGACTTCACATCCATCTGATAGACAATGAAGTTCTTGTGAGCAGCATAGGCTAGGAACAATCTGATTGCTTCAAGCCTTGCAACTGGTGCGAATGTCTCATCAAAGTCAATGCATTCTTCTTGGCAGTAACCCTTGGCAACTAGTCTTGCTTTGTTTCTGGTAACCATACCATCTTCATTCATCTTATTTCTGAAAACCCACTTAGTGCCAATTACCCTTTGATGAGTAGGTCTGGGAACTAAGTACCAGACTTCATTCCTTTCAAATTGATTCAACTCTTCTTGCATTGCTTCAATCCAGTGAGAATCACTAAGAGCTTCATCAATCAACTTAGGCTCAATTTGTGAAAGAAAACTTACAAACATTGTTTCATTTGCAGTAGACCTTCTAGTTCTCACTCTATCCAAAGGATCACCAATCACTAAGTCAGGTGGGTGATCTCTGAGCCATCTGAGATCAGGTTGCAAATCTGGATGTTGTCCTCTTGATTGATCTTGCAACACTACTGTTGGAGTTTCAGTAGTAGTCTGTTGAACAGTTGTAGTCTGTTGAACAGTCTCTAGTCTGTCAGCTGTTCGCAACTCCTCTGTTAGACAATCAGCAGACTGATTTTGAACAGCACTTGAGTTAACAGCTTGAGTTAAATCAGGTAGTATGATGGGTACATATTCTTCTTTTCTTTCCACATTCAATTTCTGAAAGTCAGCAGATATCTCTGGGTTTGCACTTTGATTCTTTTCAGAAGATTGACTTGGTTCATCAAATACTACATGAATAGATTCTTCTACAAGTAGAGTTCTTTTGTTAAACACTCTATAAGCTTTACTAACAGTAGAGTAACCTACAAAAACAACTTCATTAGCCTTTTCTGCAAATGCAGTAAGGTGATTTTTCCCATTGTTCAAAACATAACATTTACAACCAAAAATCCTAAGATAATGTAAATTAGGCTTTCTGTTGTTCCATAGCTCATAAGGTGTCTTGTTTTGACTTTTGTTGATCATACATCTGTTCTGTGTATAACATGCTGTATTTGTAGCTTCTGCCCAGAATCTTTGGGGCAGCTTTGCTTCAGCTATCATTGTCCTGGTAGCTTCTTTTAGAGTTCTGTTTCTCCTTTCAGCAACTCCATTTTGTTGAGGGGTTCTGGCAGCAGAATACTCATGACTGATTCCTCTGGAATTACAATACTCTTCAACAGTAGAGTTTGTAAACTCAGTCTCTATCTGATCTGATCTTCAATATTCTTTGACTCTTCTCATTCTGGATCAGTTCCATCAGATTAGTAAGATGTTCCTTGGTTTCACTTTTCTTCTTCATGAAAATCACCCAAGTAAATCTTGAAAAATCATCCACAACAGCCAGGCAGTATTTCTTTCCACCATTGCTGATTGGATCAATAGGGCCAAACAAGTCCATATGCAATAGCTCCAAAATTCTGGTTGAAGATTGGTGCTTCTTGCTTTTGAAAGATGACTTTACTTGTTTTCCCTTCTGACATGCGTCACAAAGCTTGTCTTTGCTCATGACTGTCTTTGGAATTCCTTCTACCAGATCATTCTTTATCAGTCTGTTTATGGTCTTGAAATTCAAATGATTCATTCTTTTGTGCCAAAGCCAACTGATTTCACTTGGTGTAGAAGCCACCAAACAAACATTAGAATTCTTGTCCACAGAATTCCAGTCGACTACATAGATATTTCCCTGTCTTCTTCCAGATAAAATAACCTTCTTTGTTCCAACTTGTTCAACATAGCACTTATCTGATGAAAACACTACGGAAAATCCCTTGTCACAAAATTGACTTATGCTCAGCAGATTGTACTTCAGGCCATTAACATAAGAGACGTCAGATATCTCTATGTTTCCTTTGATAAGCTTTCCAACAGCTACAACCTTGCCTTCTTTGCTGTCTCCAAAAGTAACTCTTGGACCATTTACAGCAACAGCATCTGCCAGTTCATGTATGTCTCCACACATGTGCCTTGAACATCCACTGTCCAAGTACCATTTCTTCACTACTTTACTCCTACTCCTAATCCTAACCTACAAAACAAAATAAAAATGTTTTAGGTACCCTTTATTGAGAGGGTCCTGGTGGATTAGTGTCACCTTTGACAACCCAAGATGTTGAAGTCTTAGGCTTCTTAGGCTTCAGAGTTTTAGCAGGAGCATGAGCAACTTCACTTTCATCATAATCAGCAGGCATGTTATGTTGATAATCATTATGATGATGATAAGGCTCATAAGCAGGATAAGATGCATGATAAGCAGGGTAAGCATGTATTGGTTGATGAGCAGGATATGCAGCATAATAGGGTGGATAATGAGGTGCAGCATAATAAGGTGAATAAGCAGGTTGCACATAATGAGACTCATTTCCATACCAAGCATTATAGTTATAATTTCTTTGCTTCTTAGGTCTGCTCTTAACTTGCTCTTTAACAGACGACTTAGGTTTACTAGTCTGATTGGTTTTACTCTTATCAGCAGACTTCTTTGGACTACTCTGCTGTTTGGTTTTACCAGTCTGTTTTTCATTTTCAGGCTTTTTACCCTTTTTAGCCTTAGGAGGACTCTTCTCCTTTTTCTCATTCTCAAGTGAAGCAGATTTAGCAGTCTGAACATACAAGATAATGTTACTATTATCAGCAGATATAAATTTTTCAGCTCTGTTCAGTTCTAAATTTTCTTTTACTAAGGGAGTACTCTGTTCAGTTGATTTATCTATTGACACAACAGACGACTTAGCAACAGACGACTTATTGTATAAAGATATAGTAGCTTCGAGTTCCATGATTTGTCCCTTGTAAACTTCACATTCTGCTTTCAGAGATTCATATTCATGCGAAAGCTTTATATACATGGCTGATTCTTTAGGTCTTCCAATCTTAAGTTTCAGTTTAGCATTTTGCTTTTTCAGCAGAATCATCTCGTCCTTAAGCTTAGCAAGCTCATTAACAACATCTACTTTGTTGTTCATCATCTGCTCAAATGAGCTAAACAGTTCAAGCTCACTTTCATAGAGTATTACCTCATTGTCAGAATCATCAGATTCCTTGGCCATGAGACACAGCAGTGCAGGTGTTTCGTCAAAAACAGTGTCATCACTTGAAGTGCCAGATTCTGTGTTTGATGAGTAGATGGCTGCCATCTTTTCAGCTTCAGCCAACAACACTTTGCTCTTTTGGTATCTCTTTTCTCGTCTTTCTTTTCTTTGATTCTTTTCCTCCTCCGTGTACTTCTCCGCTTTAGGATATGGGCAGTCCTTGATGAAATGTCCCAATTTCCTGCAATTATAGCACATCATTTTGGATATATTCATCCTTAATGTCATGAGAATTTGAGGTAGGTTTAGAAGTAGAAGCATTGTTATATTTGTTCTTCATTTTTCTTTTGTAGAACTTTTTGAACCCATTTAATAACAAAGCCACATCGCTAGCAGTGTACTCCTTTTTGCTCAGTACTGGGGCCTCATCAGATGAGTCCTCTTCTCTGCTTTTTTAGGCGGATCTTCTTGTTCTTTCTGCAGCGACCAGGGCAGCAGTGGGGCCAGAAGTTGAGGTCTCTTCTATTCCCATCCTTGGCATTTTATACTCGTATGCCTTGAGTACAGAAAACAGCTCAGTCAGTGAGATCTTCCCCAGATCTCTTGATTCTTCCATCGCTGTGATCTTCATGTTGAACTTGGGTGGCAGCGCCTTTAAGACTTTGACAGTGATCTCCTTATCAGTAAACGTCTTTCCCAACTTTAGAACATTGTTCAACACCTTTGTAAACCTTGTATCCATCTGGTCAATGGTTTCTCCAGGTTTCATCTTGAAGTTCTCAAACTTCTCCAGGGCAACACTCAAGTTGTGTTCTTTAATAGAGTCATTCCCTTCACTCATGTCACGGACTTTGTCCCACATCTCTTTAGATGTTTTGCAGTGTTTGACCTTGTCAAACCTTTCATTGTCCAGGGCCTTCGTCATGATGAAGATTCCGACTTTGTCAAGATTCTTCAACTTGATTTCCTCTGGTGACATCTCTGATCGTTCTTTGTCAACGACCGTATCTACGCCATCAATTTTGATTGTCTTGGTAATTCTTATTGGACCTTGTGTTATGCACGTGTACATATTGTCATTGTAAGCAGCAAGGAAAATTTCCATGCGGATCTTCCAGTCCTCAAAGCTCATACCGCCTATGTGGGGAACAAGGCTAATACAATCCATTTTTCAAAAAGTTTTTGTTTTTCAAAAAGATGCTCTTTTGAAAACTTTTGAAAACCTTTGAAAAACACTTAAGGATCAAGCTCGTTGATCAGGCAAATGATTCAGATGAACCACCTGCTCTGATACCACTTGTTGGTCCCAAGTGGTCAGATGAGGTTTAGAGGGGAGGGGGGGGGGGGGGGGGGGTGAATAAACCTCTTTAAAAATTTACCTTTCAAAAATTCTCTAACTTTTCTGTCAGCAGACTAAGCTGATCAGGAATCGTAAGCAGACTAAGCTGATCTCGCACAAAGCTTTGAACAGCAGAGTTGACCACTCTTCTGATTTTACTTAGCTGATTTTATCAAAATCAGAGTTTCAAAAATAACTAACTTGCAGCGGATTTATCAAGTGTTTTTCACAAGTAGTTTTCCTTAACTTTGAAATTGTTTTAACCCCAGTTTTTAACAAACTCCTTTAAAAACTTTTTCAACAGTTAACCTTTAAGTGTTTTAAGTATGCTGTTTTAAATATGCAGAAAGTAATGCAAGTTAAAAACACAAAGGATTTTTATAGTGGTTATATGGATATAAATCCTTTAGTCCACTCTTCCAAGTCACTTAGATCTTGGGTTATACTATATCACGCAGATTACAGTATACACTGCTTACGCCAAACAACAAATGATATGGCCGTAAGTTCACAATAGGAAATCACAAAGAAACTCCTATCCTCTGAAGTAATATCGCTCACAAAGATTGATATCTACTCCTCACAACACAACCTAACAAAATCACTCAGATTTTACAAGTATTTTCTGTTTTCTCTCTATTTTGCTTCGTCAACAAATGACTCAGCTGATGAGTGTTCTGTTCTAGAGTTTGAGACTTAGAAGAATTTCTGCTTCAGATTTTTGCTCTCAAATGCGCTGTCTCAGTGTTGTATCTTCTTCCTCAACTCACGAACTGAACTATTTATACTTTGAGATTTGAAAATCTGCCCGTTGAGAGATTGACAGCTGTTCAAATCCTCGAGTACTGGTCCTTTCTGCAGAAACGGCTACCTGCGACTTAACACTGTACACTCTGCTGTACTTGCTGTCAGATCGCATTAAATGCACCAATCTGATACGAGGTTTCTCTTCAATCATTTGTCATAAATACCCTTCCTCTTCAGCATTTATTACTCCAAGTGCATTTATTACCGTTGCACTGACCTTCTGATCCACTTCCACTCAGCTGATCGAAATCACTCGTCTGATGTATACTCGGCTGATTCCAAACTTGAACTAATCTCATTTGAGTCGGCTGATAGTCCACCAGTCTGATTTCTTCTTCAGCAATAGATCAGTAGTCTTCTGGACCATATTTGACTAGTCTGAAAGAAGTCTTCCTTAGTCAAATATCTTTGAAGGTTTGTACTAAGCTTCCACTTAGCTGATTCTGATGTTTTGGAAATCATCAAAACCTCCCTTCACTTCATATCTTCCATCTTCATCTTCATCCAACAGTAGTTGTGTTTGTTAGATAAATGAAAAGGGTTTAATAATAAATTATTTTTCCAAGTAGAACCAATAAATAAATAAAAGATTTTGGAAATGATAATTTCAAATAAAAATTAATTTTTTAAAATGAATTATAATAATTTTATGAAAATAAATTTATATAATTATTTTAAATAACATAAAAATGTTAAATGATTAATTTTATTTTTAAGATAAAATTAATAATAATTTTTGTAAAGAAAATAACTTCAACTAAACTTCGGTTCTAATTTTAAAAAGAAACTGAAGTTAGTACTAAATAATTAAAGAACATAAATGGTACATGGAATTTAATTGATTAACTTTAGAATTTTAACTAAACATGTTTTAAAATTTATCTTGAACGATGAGGTTCAAGTTAACTCTTTTCGTGGCTATGTTTACCACGCTTCTCGAATAAAACATAGAACCTTTAAATTGGACTTAAAAGTCCAAGTAATGATCGTGGCTTCGACATCGATAATGATTCAATTGTGTACTCGACTAATGCATTGCTTTAGTCACACTAGAATCTTCATAGCATAATTAATTTCTAAGATCGTTGCATAAACGTGTACAGAAATCGAAGACGCCACTTTTCTGCATATTCTCGAGAATCGTAAGCTACACAGGTGAGCCCTGTGTGTTACTTGTGTGTCAGTCCGAATGTGCTAGTAGGTTGAGTCATAACTGTAACTTAGTCCCTAAACGAACGAGCATGCGACGTATGATACAATGAAAAACTAGACTTTTAGGAGAAACTATACATCTTGAATTATTATGATAATGCCTATGTTCTTAAGAGTCCTTGATATCATATGTTGAACAGTTTTAATGACTGTTATTGAGTTGTTTTCCGATTTCCTGTTACTGGATTGTTATTTTACTGTATTGTTATTGGATTGTAATGTACTGTTTGCTACTATTGTGTGGGCCCTATGTTGGTGTGCGGAATTATGGGTAACCTGGAAGGTTAGGGTCGGAGGGTTACCTTGATCCACCATAGACCCGGCTTCACAAACCAAGTGTGGAGGTTACACTTGAGGAGTGAAGTCAAACTCCTGGCATTAGACGTCTATGCACACAGTTAGTAAGGTAGCTCCTTACTTGGAGTGTTCGGTGGGGGCGTCATAATATGGATTGGAAGGTAAGAGAAGGACGACATCAACAACTGTTGGTTACTTGTTTAACGTGCTTAAATTGTTATCCCATGTGTTTATTTACTGTACTGTTATATATGCTCACGTATATTATATTGCATCCACGCATCACACGCACATGTGCACTACAGCCTCACTAAGTTGGACGATCAACTTTTGCATTCCATATTTCAATCTTTTCAGCTACAGGTGTTTGGGGAAACGATAGTTCATATTGCGGTTAGGTCATCACGGTTGCGGTCCCACCCTAGTTTCGGAGAGTAGTTGTACATTTGTTAAGGTTCTTATTTGATTTTAATATCCTCCCTTGAACTGATGTTTCCAAACTCTTATAACGTTTAAGTCAATTTTTATAATATCTTGTTATTTAGCTAATTTTGCAAAGTGATCCTTTTTATCGAAGATGATTATAAATTTTCTCCAATATTGATCTTAATATTTCTTTGTCCCTGTTGGGTTTTACCACATCATGTTTTCCTTCAAAGTTTGTTTTAAATACTTCCACTTTAAACTATATATATTAAATCGAATTTATTTTCCTTACAAAAAATTAGTAATTTAAATTATTCGTATATTGTTTTAAACCGCTTCCGCTTTAAACTTTCCCAATTGAAAATGGATTTTTATTTTGTCAATAAACTAAATAATATAAAATATTTTATACATTAATTGTTGGTTGATTATGGACTAATCGCTTTCGAATTAAACTTTTAAATTTTCATTTTGGTTTTATACCCGTTTCAAAAAAAAAAAAAAACAAATCGGTATTTTAACATTATCCTTAAATAAAAATTTAATCGAGTATTATCCGATGGACCCTTGGAGTCGGGCCGTTACAGGCGGCATGAGTTTTGAGGACTGAAAAATACCCATGAAAATTTTCCTTGCAGCTAACAATGATAATATGTATACGTGCATATCCAGAGATCCTATCAAAATCACCAAAACAATCAAAGTCAACGATCAAGAGATTACGGTTGATAAATAACCTAAAGAAATGACAGCTGAAGAAATTAAGCTGAAAAATCTTGATAAAGTTGGCATATTCATCATGACCAGAGCCTTTGATAATGACAGGTTTGATAAAGTCAAACACTGCAAGACAGCAAAAGAGATGTGGGACAAGGTTCACGACATGAGCGAAGGGAATGATGCAATAAAGGTGCATAATCTAAGTATAGCTCTTGAGAAGTTGGAAAACTTCAAAATAAAGTCCGGAGAAACCATTGACTTTGAGGAAACCTTCTCGCCCGTCGCAATGCCTAAATCCATTCGAATCTTGCTGGCCATAGCTGCGTGGTTTAACTACGAGATATGGCAGATGGATGTAAAGACCGCCTTCCTCAATGGAGACATTGATAAGGAGATCTACATGGAGCAACCAAAAGGATATGCATCCAAAGGAGATGAACACAAGGTGTGCAAACTCCAAAGGTCCATTTATGGACTCAAGCAAGCTTCCCGAAGCTGGAACATCCGTTTCGACGTTACAACCCAAACTTTTGGATTTATCATGAACATGTTCGAACCTTGCGTGTACAAGAAAGTCCGTGGGAGTACAGTTGAATTTCTAGTGCTTTACGTTGATGACATTCTTCTCATTGGAAACAATGTGAAGATGTTATCAGAAACGAAAGCATGGCTGTCTACACAATTATCAATGAAGGATTTGGGAGAAGCATCCTTTGTACTAGGTATAAGGATCTACAGAGATAGATCGAAAGGACTGCTGGGCCTCTCCCAATCACAGTACATAGATAAAATACTGAAGAGATTCAGTATGGAAGAATCCAAGAGAGGATTACTTCCCATGAGGCATGGAATTGCACTCTCTAAGTCTATGGCCCCAAAGACACCTGAAGAGAGGAGCAAAATGTCTCAATTACCATATGCCTCCGCTATATGAAGCATAATGTATGGTATGTTATGTACTAGACCAGATGTAGCCTACGCATTGAGCGTTACTAGTCGCTATCAGTATGATCCAGGAGAGCACCACTGGATAGCCGTGAAGGCAATTCTGAAGTACATGAGAAGGACTAAAGAATTTTTCTTGGTATACGATGGAGGAGAATCGAAATTGGAAGGCTTTACAGATTCAAGCTTCCAATGTGATGTAGACGACTTCAAGTCAACATCTGGATATGTGTTCTGCCTCAATAGTGGTGCGGTAAGCTGGAAAAGCTCCAAGCAAGATAATAGAGCAGATTCCACCACCGAAGCAGAATATATTGCAGCATGTGAAGCTGCAAAGGAAGGTGTTTGGATGAAAAACTTCATCCAAGAATTGGATGTGATACCTAGCATTGCTGTGCCCATTACTATCTTTTGTGATAACAATGGAGCAATAGCTCAAGCAAAGGAGTCGAGATCTCATCAGAAATCCAAGCACGTACTGAGACGATACCATTTGATAAGGGAGGGATATCATTGGTAGAGGAGACATAAAGATGGATAGTGTCGACTCGAAAGATAATACAGCGGACCCGCTTACGAAGCCACTGCCCCAAAAGGCATTCAAGAAACATCTGCAAAACATGGGACTCAAGAATATAGGAAGTTGGCTTTAGTACAAGTGGGAGATTGATAGAAATAGTGTCCGGCAAGCCAACTGTATGGCTGCGATTTATTGTATTAAATAAAGGAACTATTCAATTTAGATTAATAAATGCACTTTATAAAAAATTGTTGTAGGATGAAGATGAAGACTTAGAAGTGAAGGGAGGTTTTGATGATTTTCAAAAGTCATCAGCTAAGTATTGGAAACTTAGCCAACCTCTGAAGTTTATTTGACCAAGGATGAAGACAAATCAGAAGGGTCAATTTATGGTCCAGAAGACTACTGATCTGTTGTTGTATTCGGAATCAGACTGGTGGATTTTCAGTAGACTCAAATCAGATGAGTTCGATTTGGATCAGCAGAGTGTTCATCAGACGAGTGGATTCTATCAGCAGAGTGGGAATGATAAGAAGTTATTGCAACGGTAATAAATGCACCTGAAGTAATAAATGTTTTAAGGGAAGGGTATTAAAGACAAATGATTGAAGAGAAACCTCGGATCAGCATAGTGCATTTAATGCAACTGACAGAAAGTACAACAGAGTGTACAGTGCAACAGTTGCAGGTAGCCGTTCCTGAAATTAGGGGACCAGTACTCGAGAAATCAGATTCTGTCTTTCTTCAACGGACATAATTTAAATCTCAAGTATAAATAGTTCAAGGTTCAAGAGTTTTAGAGAATCCGAAGCAACACACTTGAGAGAAATTTCAAAGCAGAATTTATCTAAGTCTCAAAAACTCAAGAACAGAATACTCATCAGCCTAGTCATCTGTTGACGAAAGCCGAAGTTGAAGATAAAACATATACACATAAATCTGAGTGATTTTGTAAGAGAAGTGTTGTAAGAAGTAGATATCCATCTTAGTGAGTGATATTAATTCAGAGGATAGGTTTTCTTTGTGATTTCCTATTGCGCACTTGTGGCCATTTCATTTGTTGTTTGGCGCAAGCATTGTATATTGTAAACTGTGTGTTTATAGTATAACCCAAGATCTAAGTGACTTGGAAGAGTGGACTAAAGGATTTACATCCATATAACCACTATAAAAATTGCTTGTGTTTAAGTTTGCATATTTTTCAAAAAGCTTTCAAACACTTAAGTTAACTGTTAAAGATTTTAAAAAGAAGTTTGTTAAAACTGGGGATAAAATCTTTCAAGTTAAAGAAACCTACTTGTGAAAAACACTTGATAAATCCGCTGCCAAGTAAGTTATTAAAAACTCTGATTTTCTCAAAATCAGCTAAGTAAAATCAGAAGAGTGGTCAACTCTGCTGTTCAAAGCTTTGTGCGCGATCAACTTAGTTTACTTACGAATCTTGATCAGCTTAGTCTGCTCACAGAAAAAGTTAAAGAATTTAAAAGTTAAAATTTTAAGAGGTCTATTAACCCCTCCCCCCCCCCCCCCCCTCTAGACCTCATCTAACCACTTGGGACCAACATGGAATGGTTAGCTGGTTGTGGAAGACTTTCCACAGCATATTGAACAATCTTGGCAGCTGCTTCTTCAAACTTATACAACATCTCCTTATTTCTCTCTTCCATTTCCTTCATAGAACTTTCAATCAGGGCCTTCATTGAATCCATGATTGAAGTTTGAGCAGGATCAGCTTGAATGGAAGGTGCAGCAGTTAACAGCGTTTCAGTAGATTCAGCGTTTGGCTCAGCTGTTTTCTTTTCTTCTGTTGATTCTTTTTCAGCAGGCTTATCTGTTACATGAACAAAATCAGAACCATCAGCAGATACAACAATCTTCTGATGTATGAAATCAGCAGGCACAAAGGGTGACGTTGTCTGAGGTTGTCTGATTTGCTCTTGATAAGTACTGATCTCCGAACCAAAGGCAATTTGTTGCAGACTTGGAAGACTGGGCAGATCACTGGATGTTCCTTTGATGTAGACTGATCTTTCAACCCATTTCTCCAAGGTGACATACATCTTTGACAGCTCTCTCAAACAGGTCATAAGATGGACCAGGCTTATTTGGCATTGAGTTCTTGAGAGCAGTTGCTTCTTGAGTTACAATGAGTTTGGTATGCCCTCTATCATGAAAGAAATCTGTGTCTAAGGCCTGTTGAATGTCATTGGTCTGCAATCAATTCATAATCCAACTTTCTTCAGCAGCCGCCTCCTTCCAGGCTCTGAATTCTTCACAAGATTTCTTTTATCTGTAGTTCCTCCATCTATTATATCTGATCTTCTCAGCCAGGAACACAGTTTTGGATTGGAGAAGGGAGTTGTATTTTTCCAATTCAGCCTCAAGTCTGGAAAAGGTATTAGGGTCACTCTTGACAACTTCATGTGCCCTCTTTACTTCCTTCTTCTTTCTTTTAATTGGATGGGCTCTTGGCGGTAAAAACTTTCCTTCTAGTGAATTGCCAATCACTATGCCACCAGTCCTTCTTGGACCATGGGCATCCTTTTTGCTTTCTTCAAGGGCCTTAGCTAAATCAGCCTCATCCTTAGCAGCTAGCTCAGCCTCAGTCATGTTTTTGACTTCAGCCTCTACTTTGCCTGCTTCAATAACCCTCTGAAGTTCAGCTTCATCCCTTTTCTTTTGTTCTGCTTCTTCCCGTTTCTTCTTGTGATAAGCAGACACTTTAGCTTTACCAGTTCTCTTCCTTCTGGCAGCTTTGGTTTCAACAGCTGGTGCCTCAGCTGTTGGAACAGCAGACTGAATTGCTTGAGTAGTAATCTGATCAGGTTGAGGTTCTGATGCCTCAGCTGTCGGCTGACCAGATTCCTTAGCTGAAATAACTGGTCTTTCAGCAGACTGAGTGACTTCCCTAACTGTTTCAGCAGTTTTGGAATCTTGATCTCTCATAACCAGTTTCTTTCTAGCAGTTGATTTGGTGAGCACAGCAGCAGATGCAACAGTATCTTTTAAGGCGCTCCTTGTTCTCTTAGCAACAGTTTCAACTGGCAACTCAGCTGAAATTGTTCTTTATGGAGAGATGTTATAAGCCATTCTCTCAATTTCCTTTACAGTTTCATCAATGATATTATCAGCAGGATCCACTGATCTGGCTTGAACAGCTGGAGAAGCTGTTTGATAAGCAGCCTTAGAAACTGTAGCCTTGCTTTTCTTTACTTTTACAGCAGCCTCCTTAGGCTCCGTAGCCTTCCTCTTTGATTTCCTCTTTTCTGGCATGGGAACAGGCTCTTTTATTCTAAAAGCCTTGACGGCCTCATAGATCTTCAATTCTTTGGCCTTGTGAATTTCTTTGTCGTTCGTCATCGTACATCCCAGATTCATCAGCAGATGACTGAGAAAAATTATGTGATGAGTGTGACCACGTTCCTTATGATCGGCAATTATGTACCAAACAAAATTTGCCCAGTTTACTTTTAGGCCATAGTAAACTGCAATCATTGTATGATATATCTTCATTGGTACGCTGTCAAGAGATAAAGTGCAGTTTTCCATAATCTTGGCAAAGAGGTCTTCATCCTTGAGCTGGGGCTTCTTGATGTTTCCAGAGAGGATTTCATTCAACTTCGCAGCAATTTTCTAGAAGTCAGCTTCCAATGGTTCAACCATGATAGTAATTTCAGTTGAACCTTCAATAGATAACCCATACTTTTCGTTCAGCAACCCAGGAGTCAGACAGATGTCTTTTCCCCCAACCTTAGCCTTAATTTCCAGCTTTTCATAATCTGGTTTCCCAGCAGCTTTGTAGAACTCCAGAACTTCTGGTGTAAAAACCATATCTTCATGAGCTTCCATGAAGTTTACCAGCGAAGAAGCTTTGAATTTTTCCAGAATCTCCTTCATAAGTTGAGTGCCCGTAGCGTAATAGGTTTGGTAGTTCAGAAATCCACCCTCAGCATTAGCTTCTTTGGAACTCATCTTGTTTTCTGAAAAAGATTAGAGAGAAAGACGAGAGAAATTTGCAGAAAATTTGTATGCAAAGTGCTCTTGTGCTCTTGAAATTTTGAAGGTGCGTAAAAGATTAGTTAGTTGATTATATCTATATTTATAAGGATTGGATGATGTCGGTTTTCGTGATTTAAGCCAACCGTTAGATCAGTTACTGATATATTTGATCGTGTAAGCGAGATACGCGGATTTCAAAATTTATTAATTATGTCAGACTAGGCGAAAAAACGAAAAGTCACTAGTCTTTTTTTTATAAAAGCGTGTTTTCATATAATGCGTTTTTAACACAACACTGCTTATAAATTGACATAAATAAACTGATGAGTAAAAATATACTTATCTGGCAGATGACCTGTCTGATACAATATATCACTAGTGAGAGCCAATATCTAGTGATCTTCCTTTGCTGTTTGTCAATCCAGCAAAATAATAATCTTCAGGTCTTCAAGGATTAAGAACAAATCTTCTGATTAAAACAACTTCAACTAACTTTCATTGAAGATTTCATCTTTGAAACAGGAGTACCACTAATCTTACACGTTCCCCCTTAATTAAAGAATCCATCAGTCAACTAGTCTGTTGAGAGTCAGTCTTCTTGAAGAAAGGCATCTGATTAGTAAGCTGATGAACTTTAGTCTTCTGATAGGTTCCCCCTCATCTTATGAATCCAATTTAAACAAGCCTAGTTCCACTCTTAGAGTAGAAAATCTTGCATCACTCAATGATTTAGTGAAAATGTCAGCGATCTGATTATCTTTATGAACATACTCAATAATAACATTTCCTTTTTCAACATGGTCTCTGATGAAGTGATGTTTGATCTCAATATGCTTAGTCCTGGAATGACTAGTAGTATTCTGAGTAAGTGAGATTGCACTTGTATTGTCACAGTAGATAGGTATTCCACTGATCTTGAGATTATAATCTTCTAGTTGATGCTTCAACCAAAGTATATGTGCACAACATGCTCCAGCAGCAATGTATTCAGCTTCAGCAGTAGATATGGATATTGATGTCTGTTTCTTACTCATCCATGAGATCAGACGACTGCCTAAAAATTGACATGTACCTGTAGTACTCTTCCTATCAATTTTGCAGCCAGCAAGGTCAGAATCTGAATATCCAATAAGTTGTTGGGTATGCCTCGGTTGTCAAAACAACGAGAGTGCGGAATTTAAAATTTTTTCGAAGCAACCAAACAGTCCCAAGATATGATTTCCACCTTATGTATGCGAAAAGGTTGAATCAATAAACAACAATAAACAAAAAGGGGAGATTTGCGATTTTACCTCACCACAGGCAAGGTGGTGGTAACCTCCGGCTTTGTTGTTGATTCACAAGTAGTGATCCAATTGTCTCACCTCCAGAGTGTATCCACACCAGTTGGATTGTAGTAACACCTTCAAATCACAGGTTACGAACTAGATCTTGAAGGTTGTCAATGGAGGAAGAAGCAGATCCAATTTCAGAACTAGATCCAGATATGGAAGAGCAGAGAGAAGGGGGCGGCACAGGCAGGGGACGGCTAGGGTATATAGGGCGGCTAGGGTTTTGCAAATCACTTATGTCACTTGTGGAAGAAGTATGAAGAGATATATTTATAAGAGAAGAATCCTTCTCTTCATAGATATCTCTTCTATGTATATCAAGACCCTTTTCCTTATCTCATTAGGAAACAAGATATACATGTATATCTTTTAGATTTTCCTTGTCATACAAGAAAACGAACTCTTCCATTATTTATCTAGCAAAATCGCCCCCTTCCTTAGTAAACCTAGTCTTGCAAGACTTCTTCTGGGCTATTAATTAAAAGGCCCATGTCTTGCAACTTAATTTAATTAACCCATTAATTAAATTAGCCCAATTAATTTAATTAATTATTATCTCTCAATTAATTAACACTTTAATTAATATTTAATTAATTAGACTATCTAATTAATTAATCTTCCAATTGAATTAACACTATAATTCATTCATTGATTTAATTGGCAGCAGGCCCACGAACCCTTCGTGATTTAATTTACGAGCAATTAATTGCTCCGATCAACTAAACCCTTTTAATTGACCACTCCAGAATTAATCTCCCTTATTAATTCAGGAATACCCACACCTCATGGTCGATGTCTAGCCACAAGCCCATGAGGCCCAACTTCAGGTGAATTGATATTTGTGAACCTCACCTCTTATTACTGCCATGTACATACGGTCCTTCTATCGACTTAATTTCCCGATCGAGACCTAGGGTGTGTGAATTGATCGGCACCTCTAGTTATTCCAATAACTATACTTTCTAATTCGGGATAATAATCCAGTGTGACTGCTAAATTTGGAAACCCTTTTCCAAATCTGTCACTTACCGTGGCCACGGGTTTCTCGGATCTATTATCTAAGAATCATATAGGAAATTCTCTCATCCATTACGATGAGTCGGTAGATTTCATATTGGTACTAACCACTCGCGTACACAACTATACGCACCCAACTTAGGCACATTATGGTCAGGCTACGTGACCTGCACCTAGATCAAAGTACATATACCCATGCACCGAATTCGCCCTAGCACCTCAAGTCTAAGAACTAAATCGTACAATATTATAAGCCTTGAGAAACATCCCATCACCGATATGCGTCATGCGCTTCCACAATGGGTTTCTCTGTTTGGGTCGTTCGATGCGTTCGATCCCCTTGAAAGGATAGTGCCCTGCAAGCCAATGGATTTTAGCATGTATAAGGACTATCACGTGATAAGCTTTCTCTAGTATAAATGAATTAATACGCTCGTTTGTTTATAGTATGTAAATCAAACAATGGCCAACTTCATCTCTCGCGAATCACTTAAGCGATTGGATGAAATCCTTAGATCACAATAGACTATGGGACGATTCACTTCAGTATGAGTGCAATCATGAAACAGTCTCTAAGGTCGTGATCTTAAAAACGTTCCAAGTCATAGATTCCTGTCGAGACGGGGTATCGAAGGAATCGTTAAGACTTGTACGAGTATGCATGATTCACATGGAGTGAATTTGTAGCGTTTCATGAGCAAGGCATTTGATGCCAGTGCATATGAGTAGGTGGTTCGATAGGGGATCGAACGCATCGAACGACCCGAACAGAGAAACCCATTGTGGAAGCGCATGGCGCACATCGGCAATGGGATGTTTCTCAAGACTTATAATAGTGTACGATTTAGTCCTTTGACTTGAGGTGCTAGGGCGAATTCGGTGCACGTGAGTGCGTACTTTGATTTAGGAGCCGATCACTTAGCCTGATCATTGTGCGACTACTTTGGGTACGTAGGATCGTGTGCGCGAAGGGTTAGCACTAATATGGGATCTACCGACTCAACGTAGTGCGTTGAGAGAATTTCCTACACGTTCTTAGATAATAGATTCCGAGAAACCCGTGGCCACGGTCAGTGACGGATTTGGAAAGGGGTTTCCAAATTTAGCAGTCACACTGGAATCATTATCCCGAATTAGAAAGTATAGTTATCGAGATAATTAGATGTGCCGATCAATTCACACACCCTAGGTCTCGATCGGGAAATTAGTCGTTAGAAAGACCGTATGTACATGGTACTTATAAGAAGGTGAGGTTCACTAATACCAATTCACCTGAAGTTGGGCCTCATGGGCTTGTGGCTAGACATCGACCATGAGGTGTGGGTACTCCTGAATTAATAGGAGATTAATTCTGGAGTGGTCAATTAAAAGAGTTTAATTGATCGGAGCAATTAATTGAATATTAATTGCTCATTAATTAAATCACGAAAGTCGTGGGCCTACGGCCAATTGATGGTGAACCTAGAGGGTCACACACAATACAGTTTGACAGTGACAGTCAATTAAGGAAAGGTTTGATTTAAAGGGTTAAATCAAGCAAAAGAATTAAAGAGTTAATTCTGTGAGAGAAGTAATTAATTAGATAGTCTAATTAATTAAATATTAATTAAAGGGTTAATTAAAGAGAGAGAAAATTAATTGGATTAATTGGGTTAATTTAATTAAAGGGCTTAACTAAATTAATGCAAGACATGGGCCAATTTAATTAATGGCCCATACTAAAGTCTTGCACATAAAGGGGCCTTGAGAGGTGGCTATAAAAGGAGTCTTGACAAGACTCAAAAACCTAAGAAAAATCAAAACCCTAGCCGCCCCCTACATGCCCTAGCCGCCCCCCTCTCTCTCTCTTGCTCTCTCCTTCACCTAGAGTTGGATCTAGATCCAGTTCCTCCATTGACAAGCCTTCTCTCCTAGTTCTGAGCCTGAGGTTCGAAGGTGTCACTCAATCCATCTGGTGTGGACTATCTCTAGAGGCACAACACTTGGGGTGCTCTAGTGAACGAAAGAGAAGACCGGAGAAAACCACCACCTTGCCTGTGGTGAGGTAAATTTCGATTTACCACCCTATTTAATTTTGTAATTTGTTGCAAAATTGTATTCAACCTATTCGTATGAGCTAGTGAATAATCCTGTGATTTTGGGTGTTATGAATTTTTAAATTCCGCACTGTTGTATGACAATCATACCCCATGAAATCCCAACACCCCTATCGAACCACCTACTCATATGCACTGACATCAAATGTCTTGTTCATGAAACTGTACAAATTCACTCCATGTGAATCATGCATATTCATACAAGTCTTGGCGGGCCTTCGATACCCCGTCTCGTTTGGAATCTATGACTTGGAACGTGTTTTCGAATCCTGACCTTAGAGACTGTTTCATGATTGCACTCAATACCGAAGTGAATCGTCCCATAGTCGAATGTGATCTAAGGATTTCATCCAATCGCTTAAATGTATTCGCGAGCGATGAAGTTGGCCATTGTTTATTCTATACAGTTATAAATAAACGTGCTTATTATTCATAAAATCAAAGATTGTTTATTACAGATAGACCTATTACAAGCTAAGGTAAATTGGCTTGCTGGGTACTATCCCATCATCTAGGACTAAGCATATTGAGATCAATCATCACTTCATAAGAGATCATGTTGAGAAAGGAAATGTCATCACTGAGTATGTTCATACAGACAATCAGATAGCTGACATTTTCACCAAACCATTAAGTAATGCAAGATTTTCTACTCTCAGTGTGGAATTAGGATTGTTAAATTTGGAATCATAAGCAGAGGGGGGAACCTATCAGAATACTAAGGTTCATCAGCTGACTAATCTGATAATAACAAGTGTATTCTTCAAGAAGACTGACTCTCAACAGACTAGTTGACTGATAGATTCTTGAACTCAGGGGGAACGTGTAAGACGAACGGTACTCCTGATTAAAAGATGAAATCTTCAATGACAGTTATTTAGAGTTGCTTTATCAGAAGATTTGTTCTTAATTCTTGAAGACCTGAAGATTATTTATCTTGCTGGATTGACAAACAGCAAAGGAAGATCACTAGCTATTGGCTTTCACCAGTGATATATTATATCAGACAAGTCATCTGTCAGATAAGTTAAACTTTACTCATCTGATACGTTATATAAGTGTTGTACTAAAATCGTTAAAATATAAAACACGCTTTTATGAGTAACAGATTGGTAACGCTTGGCATTCTCGCCTACTCTGACAATAATTAATAATATTTGAAATTCGTAACTATCGCACGCACGATCAAAACGATCTAACGGTTAGCGGGTATCTCGAAAACCAATGATTTCACTTAACCTATAAATCCAGATCTGATCAGCAGAGTTCATTTACGCACCTCAAATATTCAAACTTGCTAGAAGTTACTAACCTTCTACTTTCTTGAAAGTGTTTCTGCATACACTCTTATCTCTCATTCTTAACTAAAAATGGCTGGAGTTGAAGGAAGATACCTGAACTACGAAGTGTACCATACACTTTGAGTTCTTTTAACTTCTGCATACAAAGTTAATGAAGAATTTGATGGAAAAGCTTAAGGCTACTTCGTTGGTTGGTGTGTTGAAAGCACACGAATAAATAGTATTTTCAGGAGATGTAGCGGAGTTCTACAAGAATGTGAAGAAAGATCTTGACAGCTTGACTATGGTGTCAACTGTTGTTGGAAAGAAGATCTGTGTCTCTCCTACTGTGATGAATATTGTTTATGGGTTGAGAAACGAAGGAGGAGACGTTTCAACCTTGGAAAAATCCAAAGAGGATGAATTCTGGTTGTTAGCTGCCAAGAGTGGAGAGCAGCTGACTGGGTCTATCAAAAAGACTCAACTGAAAGATGAATATCAGAGAATGGCTGATATTGTCGCAAATATACTGGAATGTTCAACCAGTGCTTTAGATGGGCTGCCAAAAAGACGCTATCATACTATGATATGCATTTACTATGGTCTGAAGGTGAACTGGGTTGTTCACATGTTTAAGATTTTGGCTATGAAGAAGACTGGGCATGCAATATTGCTTAGTCATCTTCTAGTGGCACTTGGATGCACACTTGGAGATGGAAAAGTGGTGCACAAGTTAAAAGAACTCAAAGTGTATGAGCCAGTTAAAGTTGAGGCAAAACCAGAAGCATCGCCTGAAAAGAAATAGCAGAAAAGAAAAGTTGTTGAAGCTAAGGAGCCTGATGTTAAGGCTAAGAAAACAAAGGCTGAAGTCAAGGCTACTGAGCCTGCTGTTCAAACAGTGGTTGACCCTGCTGTTGAAGCCAGAACAGCTGACGCTTCTGATAACATTATCTATGAAGTTGTCAGGGATATTGATGCAATGACAACAGAGGACTCTCCTGAAAGAACCATTTCAGAAGAAGTGCCTGCTGAAAACATCTCAAAAAGAACAAGAAGTGCAATCAAAGATACTGTTGCTACAAAACTTGTTCACACAAAGGCAACTGCCAGAAAAAGGATAATGATCCTACCGTATTTCGCAAGCAAGAAACTTAGGAAAGTAAGGCAAAAACAATAATTTGATAACTGGGTAAATTTGATGTGTATATAAATACCGATCTCAATATAAAGTTTACAGGGTCTGTCCGAGCATTATAGGATGCCGTAGTGTTGCGTTCCAAATACTAGAACGCAAACCACGCAAGTATACGGTCGTTACAAGTAATAAAGTGATAAATGAGTGTCGAACCCACGAGGACTTGTTCAATTAATTACCAACTACTTTTTTGTTACTTCTACTTAGATTCATATGAGTTGAGTTTGATAAAGTGGTGGTGGTTGTGATATTTAAAACTAAATTAAGGTGATTATGAAACTAACACTTGACTTAATAATATGTAAAGACTTCTAGGATTTTACATCACCTAGTTCAATTCAAGATAAATGACTCCACAATTGATAACTACACTTATGTTTGTTGTTCAAGGTTTCAAAAATACTCATACGTATCTTTCGACTTGCGTACGAACCTATGAAGTTAGACTAATCCAATTTATGTCTAAAAGGACTAAACCTAATTGATGCATTAACCTCAAACCTTGGAAGAACATGAAAAGGACTAGGTATATGTCTATCCTAAATTCAAATCACAATCTAGTTTCACAATCTAATCCTCAATCCACTATGTCTAGCAATCAAGAATCAACCCATTTCATCTCAAAGTTGGCCTAACAACAATATGACAAAAGCACAAACTAGATTAACAAACACATATAAGCATCATACCAATCATCATAACATCATTTAATCAAGAATCAAACATAGGATCAATAAAACCCAAGAAAAGAGGAGTTAGCTACTCATAACATCAAATAAATCATCCAACACATTAAAGAAAGCCATAAATGTAAATGAACAAAGTAATAAGAGTTAGAGTAAGCTTAGTGGTTGAAATCTTCAACAACTTCTCCCTCAAGCCTTTTTATCTCGAATGGAGAGTAGTCAAGTGAAAGTTCTTCAATGGAGGCTAAAAGTAAAGTGTAGAGAAAGTTTTTTTTTTTATTTTGCCTCCTAACCCTCTTAACCTAGTGAATAATCTACCCCCTCTTGCCTAAGTTACCCCAAAAACTATAGTAACCAAGACCAAAAAGTCCCCCAAGAAGTTTATATTTACAAGTGGGATCAAAGGGGGAAGATACAATAAGCCCCCTGCCATTCCGCAGAAAAATATCTGCTGGAAGCAGGGTCACACCACGGTGCAATATTGGCAGTGAGTTTTCTACTCTGCCACACTTCCTTCCGAGCAGCATATATTTTGATTCCGAACTCTGATTGTGGATCCATAAAGTCCGTAGCATAGCTAACTCATTCATCTACGAGATATCCAAAATTCAGCTCATTTGGATCATCCATGATTAAGTTGTGCATGTTTTAGTGAGCAGCTATCTACATTCTTGTATGATTTGCTTCGGGTTCTCTTTTCTTTGAAGCTCTTTCTGACTCGCGGGGTGGGTAGAACGACTCTCATTCATTGATATGGAAACTCCGAATTACTCTAAGATGTCGCTTCCTACAAACCACGGAGAAAACGATCAAAACACGAACAAAAACACAAAAAACGAACAAAGGCCAAACAAAGGTGCCAAAGAGGGAAAAGCCACGAAAACACGCAAAGGCAAGCAAAACTCGGATCAAAACAAGATGTTTTAGGCTTAAGAAGGCACGTAATAACAACGTTTTCATGGCGTTATCACGTAGCTACAAGAGAATTACAAATATGAGAACTAACAGCTAGTCCGAGCAGAATGGAGATGATGTATAGACCGAGCTGCATAGTCCGAGCTGAAGGATCACAGCCCCCCCAAGGTTATTAATGCAATGGGTATATATAGGTGTGATGTTGGACTAGGTGATCCGCCTGTATGTGAATAAATCCTGGCCCAAAGGCCAGGCCCTTTGTCAGGCCCAAAAGATAGCTCGAACGACTGCTGCTCTTAGAATAACTTGAGGTCGGATTTTTGAGCTGGAGGTCGGATTTGAACTGGAGCTGGAGGTTGGATTTGTACTGGAGCTGGAGCTCGGATTTGTGCTGGAGCTGGAGCTGGAGCTCGGATTTTGAGCTGAGGGATATTTCCTAATTTGGGAGCTACGAAATATCCCTCATCAGTACTCCCCCACTTCTCGAGCGCAAGTGTAGCTGAAGCTCAGAGAAGTAGATACTGCCTTCGAGGTGAATGGTTGCCTTCAACTATTTCATGCTTCGGATACGCCTCATCAAAAACCTAGTCCGGAAAAACCCAGTGGGATAAAACCCGAGCTAGGGAAAAAGAGTGCGCATCTTAGAAGCCTGATTTAGCTCTTTTTCGTTGGGATACAAATATAGGAAGTCGAGCCAAACAATAAATAAGTCTAGTAGATGGTGAATGTATATTAATAATCAGATCAAACACAGATTACCAAATAGGTCTGTTCGGGCGGTATTGGATGCCGTAAAACTAGCTAGATCAAATACAAAGTTAAGCGAGATAAAGCCTAATCCAAACTCTAGGTCCGAGCTGGAGTGTTTCTTGGAAAACGTGTCCTCCCCTGATGTCATAAATGCGGTGGTATTTATAGGAACAGTGATGGGCTAGCTAGACCCTCCGTAGGGGAAGATATCTTGGCCAGCTGTCCAGGCCTGTGGTCGGGCTCATGATAAATCCGAGGAGTTTAGTAGATCGGAAATAGGAATCCCGAGCTATCATTCTGACTTGGCTGGAGACTTAGTTCTTCTGGTCGGAGAATACCTTTCCTGGACGGGATCCAGGTCGATCTCGAGCAGAGGTATTTCCTAAAATGGCATATACAAAATATCCATCATCAATGCTTCCCCACTTCTCGAGCGTAAGTGAGCTAAAGCTCGGAGAAGTAAACGCAGCATCATAGTACAAGTTTGAATATGCCTCATTAAAAACCTCACTCGGAAAAACCCAATGGGACAAAAACCGAGCTAGGGAAAAAGAGCGCACATTTTCTCTGGACGGGCCTTTGGAAAGGCAGGATGCTTCAAAACATTGGAGGTCGGAGTTCTCGATCTGTCTACCTCGAAGTCATAGCAAAATCTGAGAAACGGAGAAATAAATAATGAAGATCAAGTCTTGAATGGTCTTGAGTCGGATATGCCTCGTTAAAAACCTTACTCGGAAAAACCCTGTGGGACAAAAACCGAGCAAAGGGAAAAAGAGTGCACATCTTCATAATATCGAGCTGAAAAACCAACTTCCAAAAACTTAGGGGACCGTAAGTGCCATTTTTAGAAAAGTTAATCTTCAGTTTACTGAGTGGGAGCTTAACCGTCGCGGTTACTCGGGGTTTAATTTGCAATTTACCCTTTTAACCTTTATATATACGCGTTGACCTTAAGAGACAGCCATACTTTCTCAATTTTTACCGCAGATCGGAGTACTCACGTCGATAGAAAGCATAAATTCTCTTCGACCATCACAACAAACTCCCGAAATGTCTACTTCTGAGAACCCAGAGAATCCAGCCACAATTCCTCCGAGAGCAGATTCCGATCTAGGGTCAATGGATGAACTAATCGATACCTTCAAAACTACTGCAAATTCTCCCGACGAGGCGAATAAGATCATCGAACAAGTCGAGAGGGTGTTGGAGTCGGACGCTGGCGAGGGAACGTCTGGACAAAAGATACCTGAACCCGAAGGTAACGCAGAACAAAATACTGAGTCCAATGCCGAGCGTGAAGAAGATTCAGACTCCGAAAGTGAAGAGGATGAGGTCGGGGCATTGGAAAAACACGAAATAATGAAGTATCCCGTCGGTCATGGATGTATGGTGAGAATCCTCGATCTAGACTCCATTCCGAAGAAAGCTACTACTAACGTCCCAGCTCGAGCTCAGAAGACTGAGAAACAGGTAGATGAGATAGTCTGTTCATATGACCCGATCGAGAGTAAAGCTGATCTTGAGGCTGAGATTGGAAAATATCTTCCCGAAGGATACTCGCTGGTTATTCCGACTTCTTCTCAACGAGTAAACCAGCCGCCTGAGGGGTGTCAAGCCTTCTACGCTAAACATTTTGCTTATGGGCTGCGGATCCCCTTCGCACCCCTGGTCGATCAAATTCTGGATGTATTCGCTCTTGCACCTGCGCAGATCCTACCCAATTCCATTGGATACTTGATAACCTTCAGTGTGCTAATGAAAGCCAAAGGCAAACGTGACAATTTCCAGAACTTTTGGCAATTCTTTAAAGTTAGCAACTCATCGGCCTCTAATACAGGGTTCGTGTATTTTTCACAACGGCCAAACCAATCGATCTTATCCACAATTGTTTCTAGCAACTCACTTGATTGGAAGAAACAATTTTTCTTTATCAAGGGACCTGATGCGCCAGTTTTGGAGGGGAGTTCGGAGATGGGCCCTCATCAATGGACAGGTCGACGTGACTGGGTGTGCGGGAAGCGTGAATTCGTGGGCTCACTTAAGCAGGGCATTAGTGATAAGGCCGTCGCCGAGATGCATTCCGATCTATATCAGTCGGCATTTCTGATCCTAGAGCCCGTCCTTCGGAAGGCAGGCCTTAGTAAAGCCACGTTCGAGCATCCGGATGCAGTCGATACCCGATCGTTGAGTAAGTTCAAGTTCTCAGTCTATCTTCTTTAGACCTATTGTCCTAAATCTCCAACCTTATAAATATCATCGACTTTTTAGGTGACATGGTCGGGTCTTATCGGTCTTCCATAGTCGGTAAAACTGTGGCCTCCACATCAAAGAAAACGCCAGGTCAACCGAGGCGGCAAGCCAGAATTCCTCAAGCACTGGGTAATCCTGCTCAAACTGCTCAAAAACAAACCGTCGAGGAGCTAGAGAATCCCGAACCGTTACGAATGGTCTTTCCAACAGACCAAGCTGGTCCTTCTACGTCGTCTGGATTGGGATACAGCTTGTTCACCATGAGAAAGATGAAGGGCATGGAGATTAGTAACCGACGCACTCGGGAAAACCAGGAGGGAGCTCCCGAGGCGAAGAGAAGGGCAGGATTATGGGGTCGACATCAAACACCCCTTACTCGCCGTCCGGGTCGAGAAAAACCTGACATGGTGGATTTTATCGAAAGTCAGCTTAAAGGCCACCGAGTGTCGGGTTATCCTGAGGGAGGATCCATTCGGAGTGACCGCGGCCCGACTGGAGAGAATGAACACGACAAAGCTATAAAAATCTTCATGGCGGGAAGATTCGCGGAGGATCAGGAAGAACTTCTGGCTCACAACGATCTCGATATACTAGGTCGATTTGCACGAGCGCATCATGAGGTAAAGAAATATTTGGAGTAATAACTCTTAGACGTTTATACAGAATATTAACTGTCGTCTTGTTTCTTGGCAGATCGGGGATTGTTTCCTCACAGAAATTAATCGCACCTCGCTGCTCGAAGACGAGTCCGACCGAGTCCACCTGGCCTATCAAAACTCCCTCTTTGAAGAAGCCAAACTTCGTCAAAAACTCCTTGCGGTCCAGAAAGAACTGGAAGAGTCGAAGTTCAAGTATACCCCTGCGGTCGAGGAGGACTTAGTTAAGGTTGTCGCTGAGAAGAGTCTACTCGAGGACAGGGTGAAACAGCTTGAAGAAGAACTCGCGCAAACCAAGATTGACTCAGAGCTGTCTTATCAACGTGGAAAAGAGGAGTCGCGCCTGAGCTCAATAAGGGAGTTTTTGGAGTCCCCCGCCCTGGACGCTATAGCTCGAAAAAGGGTCGGCGAAATCCTTCAGACTACTTTCTACAAAGGTGTCCAACTGTTGGCTGCCGCAAAGGTCATTCCCGACAAGATGGTAGAATATATAAAGTTCATGGATATCATGAAGAATTCTCGTGGAAAAGATTATCAAACTGCATCCTCGAGTTCCCAGAGTTGGGAGACACACGAGTTTGCGCCCTTTGTAGAAGAGTTTGGGGTTCCTATGCTAAATCCTGATATGCTGGAGGTAGCATCGTCCAGTTCGAACTCGAGCTCAGGGGAGGATGACCAGGAGGATGACGACGAAGAAAGCACCTCTACGGACGATGACGAACAAGAGGTGACAGGTGATAAGGATGTTGATATCGAGGGTAGTACCGGGGACGAGGACGATGCAGAGTGATTAAATAATTATAAATATTTTGTAATAGATGACAGGTTTCTCCTCTCATTGTATCTATTTTCGAACATTTATAAATCCTCTTTTGCTCTTACGATGTGTCAACATCCGACGTAATAATTTTGTCCCAACTTAAAATATAACTTAATCAGACAGTAGCCTTTGTAAGTGTTCGAATGGTCCGAGTAGGAATATAAATATCGAACTGCAGGTGACGTATTAATCAACATAGGAAATAATAATCAATCGATCTCCAGGATGCAGATCGGAAAAACTTTGGAATACGCGACTGTTGGGCTCCCAAAGGCGACTTTTCTCTTCCTTATAAATATGCGAGAAGTTCATAAGTTTCGTACCATTTGAAATACTAATTTCGCGCATCGGAGCTCTTAGGTCGATCATATTGTCCGAAGTCTTTCTTCGCTAGGCACTTGACCATGGACGGATTAGTTGGTACCAAGCTCGACCCAACCAAGTTCATCAAACCCAAGAAAGAAAAAACTCCTAAACCCAAAAACAAAGAATCCAAGTCCTCCTCAGAGGCATCAAAAACATTGAAATCTGATCGAGGCAAGAATAAAATCGATCCTAATTTGAAAGCAAGTCCAATACAATCAGAGGCCCCCAAAAACGATCACGGAAAAACTGAGGTCGATCCTCCACTAAAATCCGTGCACACTTCGTCCAGGGAGGAGCCAATTGTAGAGATTCCCGACTCCCCCTCTAAATCGAAGAACAGTCCTAGTAAGAAAAACACATCCGGTGTTTCCGGGCAGGCTTTAAACAAAAGACCTCACTCCGAGGATATGATTCCGACCTCGACCTTAATCCAAATGACCGGGGCAAATAAGGCATTAGGCGGGAGTACTTCGTCTGTGGAGGCTGCTAAGGACGTTGTCACCGAGCCTCAAAATAAAAGGGTCAAAATAAATGACCCTTCTACTGAGAAGGAAAAACCCAAAATAAATGATCCTTCTGCTGAGAAGGAGAAGGTCGACAAAATAAATCCCTTGGCCTTTCACTCTGTCTCCAATGTCGGTTGTACACTTAGTGCAATTTTTGGGGAGGTAAAAGGCAATGCAGCGGCCGGAGGCGTTGTCCCGAGCGGTTGGGACGTTATTTTGAGTAGCATCCAGTTGGCCGAACAGGAGCGGCTTAAGGGAAAAAGTGCTCGAGAACTTGTACAATCGAGTTCTGATCTGCTCTTTCAAGTTAGTTCAACATATATACCTTTTTTTTTTTTTTTTTTTTTTTTTATAAAATCCTAGAACTCTCATTTGTAAACCTATGCAGGTCGGGCAGCACATTTTTAACCTCGGGTTGCAGGTTGAGCTCGAAACAGAGCAGCGTGCTGCAGTGGTTCGCGACTTGGAGAAACAGAAAAATGAGCTGGAGAAATCTCGTGAAGAATCTAGAGCTAACGAGCTGAAGTTGGCTTCCGAGGCAGAGAAAGCTGTGAAGCTGAGAGAAAGCCAAGTCCATGAGGAGTTGAGCAAAGAGTTTGATAGGCTGAAGAGCCTCATCGAGCAGGAGAAGACAAATGCGAGCTGCGGGAGCAAGAGGCTTATAAAAAAGGGTACGACGCGGGGTATGAGGCCCGCAACGTCGAGGTCCGTAAGCTCCTGTTCGAGAAAACTGTCCAGGGATTTCTGCTTTACGCTCGACTAAATGTTGTACTTTTAAATTTTTCCCTTTTGTACTTGTTTTTCTTGTCGAAATAATAAACTTTTCCTTGCTTCTAATCGATGATGTTGTGTACCTGAGGAAAACATTTACTATCTTTTCATCGTAAAACAATTTATACTCGAGCTAAGAGTGAACATTCAAGTTGCAGTTTCACTGTTAAAACAATTTATACTCGAGTTAAGAGTGATCCACAGTCCGAGCATAAAGTGAAAATGGAAATTTTCTGCACTGTACATCTGACCAAGTCATAGTATTCCCCTTTTTTCTGCTAAGTTCCAAATAAAATCTGACCAAACAGTACCTAAGTCTTGGGAAACGGAACGGTCACCCGTGATAAATGCTCTGATCAGGACCGTTGATTACCTTGAATACCGACCGTCGATCAGATATTTGGTTTTGTATAAAAAAGGCCTTTTACTCATCTGAAACTCTTTAGCTTGCCCTGTCAAAATGTTTTATCCGAGGTCTGAGTTCGGATTCTTTCTTCTTCCTGTTCAAGCCTTTGAGATTTGGCTTCGAATGTACTTTCGATCTTATAAACAAAACACACAATCCTTCGGTATGGGTGGAATCGGAAAAGAGGGGATCCTCGGATATCGGGGGGTCTCCGATCCCTAAAACGGGATCTCCCCTTGAAATACCAACAAGTGACTGACCCTTGCTCGGATATTCTGGGCAGGGTTAGCATTTCGGATTTCGAGGGGTATGATGATGGATATTTTGTATACGCCATTTTAGGAAATACCTCTGCTCGAGATCGACCTGGATCCCGTCCAGGAAAGGTATTCTCCGACTAGAAGAACTAAGTCTCCAGCCAAGTCAGACCGATAGTTCGGGATTCCTATTTCCGATCTACTAAACTCCTCGGATTTATCATGAGCCCGACCACAGGCCTGGACAGCTGGCCAAGATATCTTCCCCTACGGAGGGTCTAGCTAGCCCATCACTGTTCCTATAAATACCACCGCATTTATGACATCAGGGGAGGACACGTTTTCCAAGAAACACTTCAGCTCGGACCTAGAGTTCGGATTAGGCTTTATCTCGCTTAACTTTGTATTTGATCTAGCTAGTTTTACGGCATCCAATACCGCCCGAACAGACCTATTTTGTAATCTGTGTTTGATCTGATTATTAATATACATTCACCATCTACTAGACTTATTTATTGTTTGGCTCGACTTCCTATATTTGTATCCCAACGAAAAAGAGCTAAAACAAAACCCCCAAAATGCCGAACCGCTTTTAGTAGTGGGTAGTAATAGTAAATGAGATAAGCCTTAGAATTGAGAGTTCCTTCCAGGGTAGTTTACGTCCCATCAACGTGTAAGTGTAGCTGTAGCTTTAAGAAGTAATAATTGTGTTGAGGTGCTGATCGACCTCGAAATCTTGATGCGTCAGATATACCTTATTAAAAACCTTATTCGGAAAAACCCTGTGGAATAAAAACCGAGTAAGGGAAAAAGAGTATATATCTGTGAGACAACCTTAATAAAACCGGCCGCTTTCGAACTGGAAAGTCACTTCAATTCTCAAGCAGCAATTCAAGCTGCTCTTTTTCAAATTTCGAGCTGAACTGCTCCACTTCAATTTCGAGAATTCTAGCTCTTTCTTCATTTTCCGAGCAGCATTTCAAGCTGCACTTCTTCATTTTCCGAACAGCAATTCAAGCTGCTCTTCTTCAAATTTCGAGCAGAAACTCGAGCTGCTCCACTTCAATTTCGAGCAGCTCTTTTCCGAGCTCATTTTCGAGCTGCAATTTCGACCCAAGAGTCATAACAACAGCTTTCACTCTTGCTATTTTCTTCAATTTCGAGCAGTTCTTTTCCGAGCTGCAATTTCGAGCCAAGAGTCATAACAACAGCTTTCACTCTTGCTCTTTTCTTTAATTTCGAGCAGCTCTTTTTCGAGCTGCAATTTCAAGCCGCAATTTCGAGCCAAGAGTCATAACAACAGCTTTCACTTTTGCTCTTTTCTTCAAATTTTCTGAGCTCTTTTTCGAGCTGCAATTTCGAGCCAAGAGTCATAATGATTTAGCCTAATTTCGTCTTAGGTTTAATCTCAGTAAAATATTAAAAGAACAACTTATTACTTAGGGTTTGGTTAAAGTACTCAGGATGGTGCAATACAAGAATAGTATGAAATATTGCTGTAATCGCGTAAATAAGTATATGAGATATTGGTTAAAGTACTCAGGATGGTGCAATACAAGAATAGGTCGATCAGATACGTTTTGGCGGGTTGAGTCGATCTTGCAGATTACGCGGGTCGTAACGATCCCGATTTTCCTCGAAAAATTCTATTCGGTTATATGTGCAAAATAGCCCTCATCAGTACTCCCTCACTTCTCGAGCGTAATCGTAGCTGGAGCTCGTAGAAGTAAATGTAGTAGTTACTCTGATCCTTTTATCGCTCATGAAATATGCCTCGTTAAAAACCTAGTTCGGAAAAACCCTTCAAGGGATAAAAACCGAACAAGGGAAAAAGAGTGCATTTTCGATAGAACCATCCAGATAGGGACACGTATTTTGGAAATGTGTGTCAGATAATCATAAAGTCTTTTCAAGGTTTGATTTGGCGGGAATACGAAGAGACGCAAAGGGTTGAATCCGTCTTTTCACCGCCCATATATATAATCGAAAATCGCGGGATATTTTACTTTTTACCCCAGATATTTAGATTCTCTTGCAGTAAAAGTTTAAGTCGATAAACTTGGCCTTTCCATATTACATCGAGCACATTACTTCAAGGGTCAATGGCTTCGACTTCGCAGAATCCTCATTCCTCAACTCAAAATGTAGGAGAACAAGTACCACCTAACATCCCCAATCCTGATATCCCTGAATCTGAGGACGAAGCAGCAGACGATGCTCCAGTGGAAGAAATAAGAGATTATGAAGAAAAGGAAGTCGTTAGCTTAGTGGTGGAAATTGTTCCAGAGGAGGAGATGATGTCCAGGGCATCCAAAAAATCTAAGACGGCTCAACCTCAAATTTTCGCTCCTGTGGAATTCTTTCCTTCTCGATGGAAAGAAGAAGACCTACCTACTTTGAAAAGGGAATACGGTCGTTATTTCCCGTCGGATTTTGAGATCATTATTCCTTCCCCCGAGGAGAGAGTTAATACTCCTCCTATGAACTGTCGAGCTTTCTATACATCCCATTTCGAACATGAGTTTCGTTTTCCTCTTTCTCCAATTCTTCGTCAATTCTTAGAGAATTTCTTTGTCTCACTGACCCAACTTGTTCCAAATGCCATTGCCTTTATAATGGCTTTCTCTGTTTTGATGGTCGCACGAGGTCTGCAGCCCTCTTTCCGTAATTTTCTTCACTTTTTCCGACTTTCCGTATCGACCTCCTCCAACAGAGGCTATTATTATGTTAGCCAAAGACCCGGTTATACTGTTCTTGAAAACGCCATTTCGGGCAACAGTACAGAATGGAAATCGAATTTCTTTTTTGTTAAAGCTCCGACCGTGCATATCCTTGAAAATGGAGGAACCGAGGAGTTTACTTATGATTGGGGATACAATGAATCATGGGTGTACGGAGGTCGAAAGGTGATCGGCGAGATGGCCCCAGATGACCAATTTTCATCCGATTTGATCGAGGAGATGCGATCAAATAAATACCAATCAGCTTATTTGATTGGAGAGGTTTTCCTTCGGAAAGCTGGATTGAGTTCTTTGGATTTTCCTATTCCATCGGACAATCGATCTCTAGGTCAGATTTTTTATTCTTTTTAGGAAAGGATTTATGAATTTATCGTTCACTAATGTTTATCGATTTTATGTTGCAGCCTCCATGGTCGAGAACTGCCGTTTTTCCGTGGTCGGAAAATCTGTCCTTTCAAATTCGAAAAAGTCGTCGGGCAAAGTTCCTATGAACTGTCGAGCTTTCTATACATCCCATTTCGAACATGGGTTTCGTTTTCCTCTTTCTCCAATTCTTCGTCAATTCTTAGAGACTTTCTTTGTCTCACTGACCCAACTTGTTCCAAATGCCATTGCCTTTATAATGGCTTTCTCTGTTTTGATGGTCGCACGAGGTCTGCAGCCCTCTTTCCGTAATTTTCTTCACTTTTTCCGACTTTCCATATCGACCTCCTCCAACAGAGGCTATTATTATGTTAGCCAAAGACCCGGTTATGTTGTTCTTGAAAACGCCATTTCGAGCAACAGTACAGAATGGAAATCGAATTTCTTTTTTGTTAAAGCTCCGACCGTGCATATCCTTGAAAATGGAGGAACCGAGGAGTTTACTTATGATTGGGGATACAATGAATCATGGGTGTACGGAGGTCGAAAGGTGATCGGCGAGATGGCCCCAGATGACCAATTTTCATCCGATTTGATCGAGGAGATGCGATCAAATAAATACCAATCAGCTTATTTGATTGGAGAGGTTTTCCTTCGGAAAGCTGGATTGAGTCCTTTGGATTTTCCTATTCCATCGGACAATCGATCTCTAGGTCAGATTTTTTATTCTTTTTAGGAAAGGATTTATGAATTTATCGTTCACTAATGTTTATCGATTTTATGTTGCAGCCTCCATGGTCGAGAACTGCCGTTTTTCCGTGGTCGGAAAATCTGTCCTTTCAAATTCGAAAAAGTCGTCGGGCAAAGTTCCTATAGAGCAGAATCAATCCAAAAAGAGGAGAAGAAATCAAATCCTGGATCTGGAGGACATTGAGGAGGAATCGTTCGAGAACGCAGATCCTATTCGAGTTGTTCCCCCTTCTTCCGGTCAAACTTCATCAAACATACCGTCTACAAGCTCTCGCCCGGGCCGCGGTTATCCACCCAAATTTCTTAGGGATGAACATGGTATTCTGGGCTGTCGATCTTGGTCAGAGCGTAATTTTACTGGCCCTGAAGCTAGAAGAAGAACTCAGTTCTTTGACAAAGAAGGAGAGTATTTTACTCACGTCGGAGATACTAGTCATAAAGCCTCTCTGGTAGATATGATTGAGAGTCATCTTCAAGGGAAACGGGCAGCCGGATATTCCGAGAAGGATACACTGATGTCTGATGATAAGGAGAACGTCATCGATAAATCCATTCGACTCCTCCTATCTTCGACCTTTGTCCGAGATGTAGATAGGACAGTTAAGAAAAAACCTCTCGAACAGTTGGCAAGGGCAACACATGCCCATGAAGTGGTATATTTCTTAACTCCTTCCGTTCTTTCAATAATCCTCAATATTATACTTCATTTTTACTTAGACAATTTTTTCTTGCCACAGACTGGCAATGCCTTGGTGTCCGCGCTATATGATATGGCATTGCATAGAGAACAATGCAAATACGTTGAAGAAGGTAACAAGATTTTAACTGCTAGGGTTAAGGAACTTGAAGGTCAACTTGCTCAGGTCGATATTTCTCGGGCCTCCGCTGAGACTCAATCTGCTCCTCTCGCCAATCAGAACCTGGAAACTGACAATCCGCATATCATCGGTGTGATGACGGATGCTAGTCGATACCAGGCCCAGGTCGACCAATTGAATCGAGAAATGGAAGAGCAGCGAGTTTCACATGCCACTGTAGTCAGTAAATTAGAGTCGGAGATCGTCTCACTTCGATCTCAGTTTGCGGCAAAAGTGGATGATTCTTCTGATTTAGAGAGGGTCATAAATGAGCACCAATCTCCCGACGTGGAACCCATTGTCCGAGAGTTTCTTGACTCCCCGGTGCATACTGTCATAATTCATCAGAAGATCGGAGGTCTGCTCTTGAGCTCTTTCTATAAGGGCGTCGATCAATTAATTGAGTCTGGGCAGATTCCTGATAAGCGCGATGAATATCGTCGAGTTATGGCTATCGAAAAGGATCGAAGCCTTCAAGACTATCCTCCCGATTGCTTAGCTTCTGTTGAGTATAGTAACCACCCTCTGGCTCATATAGTCGATGAGTACGGGACTCCATTTTCCGTGCCAGCACCTGATTTGGAGTTAATAAAGGATGTCATGGAGGATCAAGCAGGCGAAGAGGGAGACGACGATGATGAAGAGGTCATCGAAGGAGACCAGGTCGATGAAGAGAACGGAGAAGATGAGGAAGGATTGTCCGCGAAGGAAGACAACTCCCCATCTTAGAATGTTTTTATGATTTCCTTTTATTTTCCTCTTTTATTCTCGTAGTTTTGTCGTTTTACTTAGCAGGTCTTGTAAAATATGTAAAAATCCCTTCGTTGATATATATGACTTTAGACGAAATATTCTTCGTCGTTTTGATGATCGCTGCATGCATTCGATGGTCCATTCTGTTTTCTATTTTGAATTTTACTGTGCGCGCCAAGGATTGAGGACATAATTGTCATTTCCTTTACTATATATAAAGGTAAAATCTTTGAATTTTTACCGCACGTCCCCACTTGTAATATAAAAATTTTCTTGCTGTTGAACGGAGCTCATAGTTCGATATTTCATAAGAATTTCTGATTTTTTGATCATGAGTTCCAACCTCTTTTCTAGAGCTGCCAAACGATCTCTGCGGGGTCTGTCCCGACGAGATACTCCGAGGAAGAAAGCCCGAACGGATGGTTCACATCAATCATCTTCCCAGGGAGGAGCTTCTTCTCGGGAAGCTGTGCCTCCTCGTCCGACGGAAATCCAAAAATAGTGAAGAATATTCTTTCTCCGACAAGGGAAAGTAGGAATTTTTCAACGGGACTTTCAGGGGCCCCAATCCGTAGTCCAATAGTCGATCCAAAAGTACTGGAGGCTTACCAGAACGAGGGTTCCCGATCTACCTCTCCTCCTCTCGTAGATCCGACACTCAATGACGAGTCTCAAGTTATTTCTCCTCCTCCGATCGACAATCCAACAATCGATGAATCTCGAGCTACCTCTCCTCCTTTCGTAGACCAAACAACAAACGAGGAGTCACGAGCTGTTTCTCCTCCTCCAGTCGTCCAGACAACAAAGGAGGAGTCTCGAGCTACTTCTCCTCCTCCAGTCGACCGATCAATGGACGAACGTCCCCCCTCTGACGGAGATACAACAAATCAAACTTCAAGTCAAGGAGGTTCCCAGCAGGACGTAATTACTGTCCCCAATTCTGACGTTGAGCCAACTCTGCAACTAGGGGGTCCTGTGGAAGATATTCCTGAGTCTTTCTTTGCCCCTTTGTGTTCACAGGCTGTTGTTTCAACTTCTCAACATACCCGAGCCATCTCTCCTGTCCCCATTTCTCAAGATGTAACAAAAACTGGGTCTGGTCCCAGTCATTCTGGTTTTGAAAATACCGCGGACGATCCGTCTCTTTTAGACGATCGTCCTTTTAAGGAGCAGGTTGAGGAGATAACTGAGTTCGGGATGAGTCGATCTGGTGGGGTTTCCACTGATGCATGCATTCCAACAACCCTCGAGCCTGATGGGGTTTCTTGGAATCTCGGAATGGGTACAATTCTGCCCAAGGAGCTGGATAAATTGAAGAACCATTCTTCTTTGCGTCTTGTTCAGTCCATTTTTAAGCGTTTGGAGATGGTAAGTGGATTTTTGCTGTTGTTGTAATAGGTATCTTTTTATCCCCTAGATTTTTGAAGTTCCTTATCCTATCTTTAAATCAGGCTAAACATGAAGCTCTCCAGCTCGGGATACAGAATGATGAGTGTTACTTTTCTCTAGAAGAATCTCTTGAACGGATGAACTCAATTGTTGTAGCTCATCGATCGCTGATGACTGAGGTGGAGAGACTCCGAGCTGCTACTGAAAAACTTTCAAAAGAGAAAGAAGAACTTGCTCGAGCAAATAGCAGCTTGGTGTCTGATAAGGAACAGCTCACCAAGGAAAAATAAGATCTTCTTCAATTGAAACAGGAAGAGTTTGACAGGGGTTTTTCTCTTGGATATAAGCAGCGTGCCAACGAAATGATGAACTTTCTTGCTTATCAGACGAGTCCCGGTCATGCTCTCGAACAGTAGACAAGGGTCTTCCATTTTTTTTTTTTTAATTTATTTATTTATTTAATTTTTTTTTAAGGGTATGTAAATATATATTTTGCTTGGTGAATAGAAAATCATGCTCTTTTTGTTCGATATCTGTGTAGACGATGCGTCTTTTCGACCTGTTTGCCTGCTAACAACTTCTTTCAATTTTCTTGGGAGAGAGGAAACCAATTTGGTAGTTGTGCCGTAACCGTAGGACGTTTCGTATGCTTTGTGGATTAATTGAACATTTCCCCATACTATAAATAACCCATTTGAGAAGTATGAAACCTAAAAGATGGAAATAACATGACTCCCATAAATATTTCATTTTTGTACTTATGGCATGTCGACTACTGTGGAGATATCAACCCAATTATTTCGTGATTAATGAAAGCTGGTTAGTTCATTAAAATGATGGTGTCCCCTGGGGCAGGTATGCTGTTCGACCAAGGAGGCTACTTTGTCGAGACTGGAGAAAACCCCAGAACCCCCTTCTGTCCATGCATATTCGAAAATTTGTCTCCAAGGCACGGAGAACGAACCTGTCTCACTTGTACGACAGCAAGGGTCTTTCCTTCATCGTTTGCAGAAAGAATTACCCTTTGAACCATTCCTCTCTCAATGTGATTTTAACTTGATACTGTGACCAACCCCAGATGCAGCACGTCTCCCGATTACAATGTCGCTCGTTTGGAGGTCGACAGTTCACCAGCATCAGCAAATATACGCACTTCTACATGTTTCTCGTCTCTTTTGATTTCAATCTAAAAGGGAATAAAATCCAGAGCTTGGATAACATATTCTTCTACTCAGGTGGACACTTCGTAATCTTTTATTTGGACATCCTCCGACCAAGGAAGATATCTTGTGAAGGTCTGGTGAAGTATATTTGTCAATCTTCACCATGATATGGTGTACGTCGGATTGAAGGAGCAGATCATTCCGAGGAGTAGCGTAGTATGATTTTAGGAATGAATGTACTTTTTCCTTCTATAGTTGATCGACTGTATTTGTCATTAATAAAATTATTTACGTTGGACTCGTTCGTCTGTGTTCTTGCACCTTTCTATTTATGGTATTAATCGAACGTATATCTGATGTTGTGAATCAACTTGTTAACTTATTTGATCTGGACCGTTGATGGGATCTTAACGCAACACCACTGGATCCTGTACCTCCTGCCTATAAAAAGGTCATTATGTGCTTCTCTACTTCACAAAAATGAAGCTATTCAAGAAAATTTTCTATTGGTATAACCATCGTCGTCCACCAAAATATGTTATCTCAACGAATGACAAGTTTCGGACTTGGTATGGGATGAATTGGAAAAATGGGAACTCCACCTTATACAGCCCTGGTCGGACGAATCTCGCAACTGGGGATTAGTCGACCATAAATTACGCCGTTTGGTAGAGGTCGAGATCAGAGGAAAGCTGGATTCTTGGTTTATCAAAATCAACTTGTTTCTAATAGGTCGACAATGCCATGCATGAGATCCTTCTGATCCCTACTTCGATTGTCGAAGAAAGAGCATCAGCTTCTTCGAGGTGGTTGAATTGTGATAGCATGTGTTCTTATCTCGACCGATGATACCTGCCGATCTTTAGAAGAAAGCCTGAACTTTAGTTTCTCATCACTGTTCTCAAAGTGGATGTAAAGATGGTATATTCTGTAGATCGAAGGTTCCGTAACATTTGTTACTATAATGATCATCGAAAGTAAACTCCTCCTCGAAATTCTATAGATAGAGTTGTTTGTATTTCGATCGATGCCTGTAATTACTGTAATGATAATCTTTGCACGTTAAATATCGATCTAATGTAGTAAATTGATTGACCTGATAGTGCATTTAATTCAAGCCCTGCTTTTATGGCTCGCAGTTATGTAACGTAATTCCCGAAATCACGTTATTGCCGTTGATTGGACATGAGTTTCACCGTTGGATTTTTACCCATTTATCTATAAAAGGCAATCCTTTTCCTTTCAGTCATTTACCTTTAAAAGTAAAATGTACTTCTTCATTTCTCAAAACGGTGGTCGTCCACCTGACTCAAAAAATCAACAATCTGTTTATTATGTCGACTTGGTATGGGCGGAATCGGAAAATGGAGACTTCTCAAAAACCATGAAGTCTCCGACCCCTAATAAGGGGAATAGATTGGAATGCCGACCATAAATTGACCAACCTATGTAAATAGGTAAAGGTCGGTGTTGTGGGGTTCCGATCTATTAGTTACGTGGTTGGTGGAAAGCTGGTCAGTTCATTAAAAGTATAATGTATGATCGAGAATGCTGACCACCATCGACCAACGTAACACTATGATCTCACAAAGCTCTCTCTGATTCCAAAGCTTTGTGGTCGTAATCAGGAAACTTAAAGGCGGTCGTCTTCGTCGAGCTGGTGTAGCTGGTAGCAAGAATGGCTGTAATAGGATCTGGTGTCGATAGATTAGGAAGATCTGTTTTTTCTTTCCAAGATATTTTATGTAACTGTAATAGTTTTAGGGACATAAATAAAATTCTTCTTTTTACTGATTACATTAAATTCCCTTCTCATACATTACATGATGTCGATTGATGAGTTTATACCGACCCAATCGGTTTTACTCAAAGATTTATTGTACTTAGGTTTTTTACCAATTTTTGGTTTTTAACCTGTGTAGATCGTTCGTTAGGAGATCCATGAGTGTTTATCGATTCAATCGGTTTTACTCCAAAATTTTAGGTTTTATACCAACTGTTGGTTTTAACCTTTGTTGATCATTATGTCGAAGAGTGTTTACCGATCCAATCGGTTTTACTCCAAACTTTAGGTTGTATACCAATTATTGGTTTTAACCTTTGTAGATCACATAAACACTGGTTCCTCTTCGTGCATTGTTAGGGGAAAAAATAAGCAAAGGCTTTTATTATAATCGTAGGCATACTTAGTGCTTGAAAGGAAAATTATAAAACAGACAAAAAATTGAAAAACTAATTTCTTGCAAATCCTATCTAATTTCTAAAACTTCCTGTTTCGAGATTAACGACCATAATATCTTCTGCGATTTACTGCATTCCATGTTCGAGGAAGTGGAGTTCCATCCGTATGAGCTATCTTATATGATCCCTTTTTGCCGACCGAAATCACCACATAGGGACCTTCCCAGTTTTGCTGTAATTTTCCCACATGTTTGGATACCTCAACATTTTTAAGTACTAAATCACCTTATTTGAACGATCGTATCCTTACCCTTTGATTGTAGGCTTTTTCCATGCTGGATTTAGCTGCTTCTAAACGCAGACTGGCTTTTTCCCTCAATGTCTAACTTAAATCGATGTCGTCTTTTCTTAATTGACCATTTGATTCTTCCTCGTACAGCTCAATTCTAGGACTGGGGACTAGTGCTTCAACTGGGATAACTGCCTCCGACCCATAGACTAAGCTAAATGGTGTTTCACCCGTTGATGCTTTTAATGTGGTTATGTTGGCCCAAATGACACCTGGAAGTTCGTCTAACCATTTTCCTTTCGCGTCGTCTAGTCTTTTCTCGAGGGATTTAATAATCTCTCGATTTGCCACTTCAGTCTGCCCATTTGCTCGAGGATGTCCAACGGACGTAAAGTTTTGCTGTATCCCCAACTTCGAGCACCATTCTTGAACTTGTTTTCCAGCAAATTGGGTTCCATTGTCAGAAATTAGAATCCTCGGGATCCCGAAGCGACAGACTATATTTTTCCAAAGAAAGTTTATGACCTGAAACTGTGTTATCCGAGCTAGGGCTATACATTCAATCCATTTGCTGAAATACTCGACAGCGACCAGGACATAACTCTTTTTAGACCTGGCCATTGGAAATGGCCCCACTATATCTATCCCCCACTGATCAAAAGGCCAACAGATCGGAATTGAGTGCATTGTTTCTGCTGGTTGATGTATTATATTTGAATGTACTTGGCAATAATGACAATGCTTTACGTAATCCTGCGCATCTGCATACAATGTTGGCCAATCGTATCCAGTTCTCAGACATTTGAGTGTTAGCGCTCTAGCTCCACTGTGATTTCCGGCTTCTCCATTATGGATACTGCAGAGGATGCTTTGGGTCTGGTGCTCGGGAATGCATTTTAATTGAATTCCAGAAACGGATCGTCTATAGAGTTTTCCGTCTACCATGGCATATTTTGGTGCTCGATATCTTATTCTCCGAGCTTCATTTTTACAGCTAGGGAGCGCCCCACTGTTCAAATATGTGATTAAGGGAGTCATCCAGCTGTCTGCTGCCAAATCGATGTCCATTACTTCGATTATAGGAACGATATCGAGATCGATGGATGGTGTCTTAGAGATTGACCAGGTAATTACTCTTTTAGATTTACCATCCCTTGTTCCTGTGAATCTAGATAGTTGATCGGCTCATCGATTCTCCTCTCGTGGGATATTCTGTATACCAAACTTATCAAATTTCTCAATCAATTCTTTCACTTTCGCCAAATATTTTATCATGTTGTATTCTTTTGCCTCGTACATTCCGTTAATTTGTCTCTGGATCAGCTCGAAATCTGTCAAGACATTTAGAACTTTTATGTTGGCTTGTATAGCCATTTCCAACCCTGCAATCAGGGCTTCATACTCTGCTTCATTGTTAGTTATCATGAAGTCCAAACTGATGGCATAATTCAAATCCTCACCGTTTGGTCCTTGGAAATTAATTCCTGCACCACCACCATCCCTGCTTGATGCACCGTCGACGTGCATAAGCCATGGTAAATTATTGACGATCATAACGTTGTTATCTCTTGTCGAGGTTGTTTCGGAGCTCGTCCCTAACAAGCATGGAGTTTCTAGGAGGAAATCAGCAAGTACCTGAGCTTTGATTGCAGTTCGTGGTCGATATTCGATCTCGTATTGTCCCAATTCAACGGCCCATTTAATTAATCTTCCCGAGGCTTCTGGCTTCGATAAGATTTGCCTCAAAGGTTGATTGGTGAGCACGATGATTTTATATGTTTGAAAGTATGGCCGCAATCTTCGTGCCGACGTCACCGAGGCCAGAGCGAATTTCTCAATTGTTAAATAATTTTTTTTCCGCTCCTTGGAGTAATTTTCTCAAATACTAGACAGGCTTGTGTTCCGAGCCCTCAATTTTCACCATAACCGAGCTCACTGCTGCCTCGGAAATAGCGATGTATATGTAAAGAGGCTGTCCTTCGGTAGGTTTGGCGAGCAGAGGTGGCGAGGTCAAATATTCTTTCAGTTGATCGAATGCATGGTCACAAGCCTGGGTCCAATCAAAGGTCTTAGCTTTTCTCAAAGTTTGAAAAAATGGTAAACTTTTATCTGCGGACCTCGATATGAATCTGTTAAGGGCAACAATTTTTCCGACCAAACTTTGGACCTGAGTAATATTTCTAGGAGGCTTCATTTCAGTGATAAATCGTATCTTTTCCGGATTTGCTTCGATGCCTCTTTCATGGACCAGGTAACCTAAGAATTTCCCAGACCTTACCCCAAATGTACATTTTAAGGAGTTGAGTTTCATTCCATACTTCCTCAAGATTTTGAAGCAACAATCAAGGTGTTTAATGTGGTCTTCTTCGCCCATGCTTTTTACCAGCATATCATCGACATACACTTCCATTATTTCTCCGATTAACTCTTTAAACATCAAGTTTACCAACCGTTGATAGGTTGCTCCGGCATTTCTTAATCCGAACGGCATTACTATAAAACAATACACGCCCTGTTCGGTAACGAATGCAGTTTTTTCTTTATCTTTTTCGTCCATGAAAATCTGATAGAAACCTTGGAATGCATCCATCATACTGAAAATTGCAAAACCTGCTGTCGAGTCGACCAACAGGTCGATCCTTGGGAGAGGGTAAGGATCTCTTGGACACAATTTATTTAAGTCTGTAAAATCGTTACACATCCTCCACTTGTTATCCTTCCTGTCATCCTTTGAGACAAGTACGACATTACACAGCCACTCAGTAATGTGTATTTCTCTAATCTGTTTAGACAATAAAAGCCTTTCGACTTCTGCTTTTATTATTTTGTCCTTCACAGGGCCGTGATTTCTTTTCTTCTGTCTGACCGGTTTCGCGCTCGGATCTATCTTTAAAGAGTGGGTTATTATTCTTGGGTCGATCCGACTATATCCTCCGAGCTCCAGGCGAAAACATCTACATTTTTCCTTAAGAAATTGATTAATATGATTTCTCCCTGTGGAGACAGTTCAGTTCCGATCCTAGTGATTTTGGTTGGATCATTCTCGATAAGCTTGACCTCTTTATGCTCTGGCGCACATAGAGTCAAATCTATTGGCTCTTTCCCTTTTTTATCGATCCTTTCTGTACTAGGCAACTCAGGCTCTGGAGATCTATCCATCGAAGACCCTACTGTTTTTCTTTTTGAAGGCGTCAAAGGATCATCGTTCCTTTTCAAAGATAGTGCAGTATTGTAACAATCCCAGGCCATACAGTGGTCGTTGACTATTTCGCCGACCCGAGAGATTGTAGGGAATTTAATCTTCTGGTGATAGGTTGAAACGACTGCTCGGAATTGGTTTAATGCCGGTCTACCTAGGATGGCATTATAAGTGAATGGTGTTTCTACCACTAAGAATTTAATCATTTTGACCACTCGATGAGGTTTACTCCCGAGAGTCACACTCAAGTTGATAGTCCCAGCTGGAACTATTTCCGATCCTCCAAATCATACTAGTGGCGTAGCCACTTTTTGAAGAGTTATCTTTCCCAGGTTCATCTCGTTTAATGCTTCAATGGCTATAATGTTAGCCGAACTCCCGTTGTCGATCAGAATTCTTTTGACGTTAAAGTCGGAGATCCTTAGTGAGACCACCATTGGGAAGTCGGGGTGATCTTCGTTAACGTCCCAATTGAGGTTTTTTGGGACTTCACTTTCATCAAAGCTGATCGTATGTTTGTCAGAGCCTTTATTCTCGAGCGCCCATACTTCCTTAGAAACGACCAGTCCTTTTTCCAGGGATCGAGCTGTCTTCCGTCTTGCGTTTCGACTGTCTCCCCCAGCAGGGCCGCCGGAGATTACGTGTATCGTACCGTTGACTCGATCGTTATCGATGTCATCTCTCCTGGGCGCGCGATTGCTGGGCGATCTTTCCTGAGGGCTTCTATTTTCTTCCCTCCTTCTAGGACTCCGAGTCATTTGTCTCCTTCGATACATTCTGTCTATGAACTCGTTTAACTTGCCTTGTTGAATTAATTTCTCAATCTCTTGTTTTAGTTGATAGCAATCCTCGGTTTTATGACCATGAGCTCGATGGTATCTACAATACAAATCGTAGTTCTTTGCCCCGGGTTTGGCTTGTGTAATTCTTTTTGCTGGGGGAATCAAGTTATTTCTTTCTAATATTACAAGAATATCCTCCCTGGGGGTATTTAATTTGGTATACTCGACATAGCTTATTCGATCCCTTACGTTCCTTCCTGAAGATCGAGGCCTGAGGTAGACATTAGGTCTTTTCTCAGGGTTACCTCCGCTAAACTCTAGTCTTTTGAAAACGTTGTCCCTCCTAGGATACCGATCATAATCCATGGCTTTTTGCATCTGTGGTCTTTCAGGCCTCCTAGATCTCGAAGTGGATGCTTTACTCTTATTCTTATCTTTGAATGAGTTCATCTCTTCTTGAGTCATGTACTTTGAGGCTAGCGTCATGATTTCTGCAAAAGTTCGTGGTTGTTTCCGACTCAAGGCATTGCCAAATTGCCTATTTTTCGTTAGGTCGAACAAAATCGATATGATATAATCGATATTCGGCGAGTCGATTTTCAACAGTTCAACATTGAACCTTGCCAGCCAAGTTCTCAAGGATTCTCCTTCTTGTTGGATAATAGTTCCTAGGTAACTCATGGGGAGCTTTTGCCGTTTCTGGCTAGCGAACTGCTGCTCTAGTTTGTTACATAGTTCTCTAAAACTTAAAATTGAATTAGGTGGCTGTTTTCCGAACCAGTCCAGCGCTAATCCCTCGTAAGTTGTGATCATTAGCTTCGCCGTGTACTCTGCTGAATGAGCGTATAAGTTCATGATATTCGTGAAACTGAATATGTAATCAGTTGGATCACCAGTTCCGTCATATCTGGGAAGTCGGGCCGATAAGGGCCCTGAGGCCTGTGCCTCTCTTATTTCTTGGCAGAACGGAGAACATGCTGCTATACTATCCTAGACTTCTCGGGAACGTGGCCAAGGTTGTCTCATGGTTAATAACCTTTGCTCCAATCGTTCCTCGACCATCCTCTCTATATCTCTTTCAGAGACTCTTCTAGTTGCTTGTCGAATTACAACCGGGGGCTCCTCCACGTCATCGATCGGGATAATAGTCTGTTCCTTGGACAGGTGAGGTTCAGGACGAGCATTAGCTCTTGCCTGATTAGTTCTTCGACCAAGGTGCCTTCCGGCTACGTTTGGTGGGGAGACTTGAGATCGTTGGTCCGCATCTGGACTCTCTGCTTGAGTCGATTGATGATCGTTATTTCCCCGAGGTTCCCTGTCATTATTAACCGCCTTCGAGGGACGAACTGCAGCCCTTGCTGGTTCCGCGAATGCCGGAGTCGGTAGAATTTGATGAAAAATTGAACTTAAAAGCTGAGCAATTTGTAGTATTTTTTCCTGGTCAGCCGGTAGCGGGGGAGCAGGGACGGATCGCATGGGTGAGTTAGGAGCCTGACTCGCGCTAGGAGTTTGTTGTCCTCCCTCGTTTTGATTGATATTAGCGTTCGCTGCAACATGTTCCTCTACAGGATCTAAACTTTGATGATTTGCCGGAGGCTGCATATTATTAGCGCTGACCCTTTGGGAATTTTCAGGCAGGCTATCTATAGCACGAGAAGGTCGAGAACTCGTGCTTCTTCCTGCGTTACGTGTGCTTTTTCTTGGATTGACCATATTTCGATCGGTTTCTCCATTTTCAAGGATATGCACGGTCGGAGCTTTAACAAAAAAGAAATTCAATTTCCATTCCGTACTGTTGCTCGAAATGGCGTTTTCAAGAACAGCATAACCGGGTCTTTGGCTAACATAATAATAGCCTCTGTTGGAGGAGGTCGATACGGAAAGTCGGAAAAAGTGAAGAAAATTACGGAAAGAGGGCTGCAGACCTCGTGCGACCATCAAAACAGAGAAAGCCATTATAAAGGCAATGGCATTTGGAACAAGTTGGCTCAGTGAGACAAAGAAAGTCTCTAAGAATTGACGAAGAATTGGAGAAAGAGGAAAACGAAGCCCATGTTCGAAATGGGATGTATAGAAAGCTCGACAGTTCATAGGAGGAGTATTAACTCTCTCCTCGGGGGAAGGAATAATGATCTCAAAATCCGACGGGAAATAATGACCGTATTCCCTTTTCAAAGTAGGTAGGTCTTCTTCTTTCCATCGGGAAGGAAAGAATTCCACAGGAGCGGAAATTTGAGGTTGAGCCGTCTTAGATTTTTTGGATGCCCTGGACATCATCTCCTCCTCTGGAACAATTTCCACCACTAAGCTATCGACTTCCTTTTCTTCATAATCTCTGATTTCTTCCACTGGAGCATCGTCTGCTGCTTCGTCCTCAGATTCAGGGATATCAAGATTGGGGATGTTAGGTGGTACTTGTTCTCCTACATTTTGAGTTGAGGAATGGGGATTCTGCGAAATCGAAGCCATTGACCCTTGAAGTAATGTGCTCGATGTAATAGGGAAAGGGCAAGTTTATCGACTTAAACTTTTACTGGAAGAGAATCTAAATATCTGGGGTAAAAAGTAAAATATCCCGCGATTTTCGATTATATATATGGGCGGTGAAAAGACGGATTCAACCCTTTGCGTCTCTTCGTATTCCCGCCAAATCAAACCTTGAAAAGACTTTATGATTATCTGACACACATGTTGGTTAATATTGGAGAAGGTTTTGAAGATGACAAAAAGGGTAATCTGGAAGTCATCAACTAAGAACTGAACAGCTTAGTGAAACCTATCTCATGGTCTGGAAGCTAAGTGACCGAATCAGCGAAGTGGGATATCAGATGGGTATTATCAGCCGAGTCAAGATAGATGTGTTCATTCTTGAATCAGCCGAGAAGCCATCAGCCGAGTGATCAGCAAAGTGATCATCAGCAGAGTACTTCCACCAGCAGAGTGAAGACGGTCAGGAAGCTTATCAAAGGGAACCAGCTAAGAGCTGAGTGCATTAAATGCGACTGACATAAAGTAAACATCCGTACAGCAGAGTGTACAGTGCAACAGTTGCAGGGAGCCGTTCCGCGTATCAGGACCAGAACTCGAGGACTGTAGCTTTCTGTCAACCTTCAACGGGCAGAAAATTCAAATCCGAGGAGTATGAATAGAAGACATAACTGAAGATCTAGAGGGAGCTTGCATTACTCAAGATCATATCATAAGAGCGAGATCCATCAGTTGAGTCGTCTGATCGTAAGCGAAGTCATTTGTTGACGAAGCTGTTTGTTGAAGAACAAAGATCAAGCGTTGCCTGTCTAAGTGACTGTCAACTGAGAATAGAAAGGAGTGTATATCCATCTTTGTGAGTGATATAACTTCTTAGTATAGGTTTTCTGAGTGATTACTTGTACTGAAAAAGCGTGAGGAGTGTAGGTCCATCTTAGTGAGTGATCTAGCTTCTGAGTGTAGGATTTCTGTGTGATTTCTTACAGCGCACTTGTGGCTTTTCATTTGTTGATCAGCGCAAGCATTGTATACTTGATTACTTTGTGTTATCTAGTATAACCCAAGATCTGTGTGACTTGGAAGAGTGGACTAAAGGATTTTTATCCATATAACCACTATAAAAATCCTGTGTGTTTGATTTATTTACTGCTATACTTTGCATATTTATCAAAGAACTCAAACATACGATTCAACCAAATGATTTTAAAAGGAGTTATAAAAACTGGGGATAAAATCTTTTGAGTGAGAAAACTTAAAGAGGAACAGATTGGTTGAAAAACACTTGACAAATCCGCTGCCAACTAGTTTCTAAAAACTCTGATTCAACATCTGAAATCAGCTAAGTGAAAATCAGATGAGTGGTCAACTCTGCTGATAAAGCTTTGTGCGCATCAGCTTAGTAGTCTTACAAATCTCGGTCAGCTTAGTCTGCTGACAGAAGAGTTAGAGAAAAAGTTTTAAAGTTTTTAGTGGCTATTCAACCCCCCCCCCCCCCCCCCCCCCTCCCCCTCTAGACCTCATTGACCACTTTTAGGACCAACAAGTGGTATCAGAGCAGGTTGCTCTGGTAATTTACCTGATACCATCAAGTAGCATCAGGGTAGGTGGTTTATCTTGAATCAGCTGCCTGATCAACGAGCTTGATCCAAAGTGTGTTTTTCAAATTTTTCAAAAAGAGAGCATATTTTGAAAATCAAAACTTTTTGAAAAATGGATGCCATAAACCATGTTCCTCACATTGGTCTTATGAGCTTTGAAAACTGGAAAATCAGAATGGAAATCTTTCTTGCTGCTTATAATGATGACATGTTTACATGTATTACAAAAGGACCATTCTGATTCCAGAAGACTGTGAAGGTTGCTGGCCAACCAGATCAGATAGTTGACAAAGAGCTGGATGAGCTGTGATTATACTGTATTTCGTTCAAGTTCAACAAGGAAAGTAGAGTATAACAATATATGAATCGAGCATGTGAAAACTGTATATTGATGTTGGTGTTCGAATACAAATTACAAAGCGGGTCTACCCGAGCATTACGGGATGCCGTACTACTAGAAAGACTAAATACAATGAGAATACAAGCTAGTTCCTAATCCGAACAGTAGGTCCGAGCAGAAGGAATATCTCGGAAGTTGTGCCGTCCCTGATGTCATAAATGCGCCGCGTATTTATAGGAACAGTAATGAGCTAGGTAGACCATCCGTAGGAGAACACCTCTAGGCCAGCTGTATAAAGCTGTAGGTCGGCCCCACAGTAATCCCGAGGAGACGAGTAGATCGGGAAGAAGAGGGTACTTGATCGAGAGCTATCAGTCAGGCTTGATCGGAAAACCATGTTCTTCTGGTCGGGAAATACCATTCTGGTCGGGATCGAAGTCGACTTCGAGCAGAAGGGATTTCCTAAAGCGGCATATGCGAAATACCCCTCATCAATACTCCCCCACTTCTCGAGCGTAAGTGAAGCAGAAGCTCGGAGAAGTAAATATTGCATTACGGCGAAAGACTGATTTCTTGATGTTTTCGGACATGCCTCATTAAAAACCTAGTCCGGAAAAACCCTGTGGGAAAAATCCGAGCTAGGGAAAAAGAGTGCACATCATCCTTGGGAGAGCCTCGAAAAACCAAATCGCTCCAAAGATAGAAGGGTGAGATTTTTGACCTGAAAGATTCACCTCGATGATTCACCAAGAGCTGCAATACTTGAGGTTCGGAAAAATAGATAGTAGAGAACGGGCCTCGGACAGTCTTGAGTTGGATATGCCTCGTTAAAAACCTTACTCGGAAAAACCCAGTGGGATAAAAACCGAGCGAAGGGAAAAAGAGTACATATTTTATCCGGTTGAGTCGAGAAATACTCATTTCCGAAGCTTGGAGGACCATAAATGCTATTAGCAAAAGATAATCTTCAATTTTACTGAGTGGGAGCCTAACCGTCGCGGTTACTCGGGGTTGAATTTGCAATTTACCCTTTTAACCTTTATATATATGTTTACTTGGAGAAAGAAAAGTGCATCTTTACAATTCGCAACTGATCGGATCCTTTTGATCGATAAACAGTATTTTATTTAATTCGAGCATTCAAATAAATATCTTCTGATCATGTCTACTTCCCAGAATCCCGACGTTCAAACCCAGATCCCCTCTGGATCAGATTCCGACCTGGGATCCACTGGGGAACTCATCAATGATTTCAAAAACACCGAAAACTCTTCCGAAGAGACGAATAGAATCATCAATCAAATAGAGCATGCCATAGAGTCAAACGCTGGAGAGGGTACATCAGGTCGACAAGATTCCGAGCACGATGGTGATGCGGAACAAAATGCCAAGGCCAACAGTGGGGAAGGTGGAGATGGAGAAAAAACTGACTCCGAGAATGAGGGCGGCAATGGCTTGGCTGTACCATTCGATAAGCATGAGATAATGAGGTATGAGATCGGAGGCGGGTGTAGCGTGCGAATCCTTGACTTGGCCGGTGTCTCGAAAAAATCCAAAGCCACAGGTCGGGCTCAAAAGACCGAGAAACGGGTTGACGAGATCTCAAGTTCGTACGATCCGAAAGAGCACGAAGCGAACCTCAAAGCTACAATAGGCAAATTCCTACCCGAGGGTTACTCGCTAATAATCCCGACCCCCTCTCAAAGAGTGAATAAGCCCCCCGCGGGATGTCAAGCTTTCTATGCTCGGCAGTTCGACTATGGGTTGCGTATTCCTTTTGCTCCCTTACTCGTGCAGGTTTTAGACGCATTTAGCCTGGCACCCGCACAAATTCTTCCCAACTCGATCGGGTATCTGATAGCTTTCAGCGTTTTGATGAAGGCCAAGAATCAAGTTGCTAACTTCCGACGCTTCTGGCAATTCTTCAAGATCAGTACCTCCTCCGCCTCGAACGTTGGGTTCGTGTATTTCTCCCAACGCTCGAATCATTCGGTCTTATCGACCATCACTTCCAGCAATTCTCTTGACTGGAAGAAACAGTTCTTCTTCGTTAGAGGTCCTGAAGAACCAGCTTCTGAGGGAAGCTCGGAGATGGTCCCACACAGATGGCCAGGTGAGCGAGAATGGGTGTTCGAAAAACGGGAACTGTTAGGTCAGCTTCAGAAGGTCATTCCGGACGCCGTTGTCAAAGACATGTGTTCGGATTTGTACCAGTCGGCTTTCCTCATTCTGGAACCCGTACTTCGCAAAGCAGAACTCAGCCGAGCCACCTTTCCACTAGCAGACGCTGATGATCCTCGAACCTTGAGTAAGGAAAAATAGTTCTTCCCGAGTGACTTATAATAGTGAGTTTTTTCAGCTGATTTCATTACTTACAATTCATCTTTTATTTCTTCAGGAACAATGGTGGAGCAATACCGAGCTTCTATAGTCGGTAAAACTGTAGCATCTACCTCGAGGAAGACACCCGGTCAACCTAGGAGGCAAACCAGACCGGAGCCCAGAACTGCCGTCGCTCCTCGGGGAAGCTCGGCCCAAACTGACCAGGTCAGAATCGAAGAGGAGCCCGAGAATGCCGAGCCGATACGAATGGTGCGACCTCCTCATCAAGCTGGTCCTTCTTCTTCTTCTGGTTTAGGATATAGCATGTTTACCATGAAGAAGCTTAGAGGGACAGAGATCTATAATCGGAGAGCTCGGGAAGATCTCGAGGGAGCCCCCGAGGCCAAAAGGAGAACCGGACTGTGGGGTCGACACCGGACGCCCCTTACTTCTCGTCCTGGTCGAGGTAAACCTGACATGGTAGATTTTATTGAGGATCAACTTAGAGGTTCCCGAGCAGCGGGTTATCCCGAGAGGGGATCAATTCGAAGCGATCGCACCCCGAACGGCGAGAATGAACATGACAAGGCGATCAAGATTTTCATGGCTGGGAGATTTGCCGAAGACCAAGAGGAGCTTCTTGGTCATTCCGATCTCGACGTACTGGGCCAATTCTCCAGAGCATATCACACGGTAAATTCCTTTACATTTGTTGCAACTGTTTTTAGTCTTGGAATAAAGTATTAATCAGCCTGTTCTTGCAGATCGGGGACTGCTTTCTCACAGAGGTGAATCGTGTGTCGATGCTGGAAGAGGAGTCCGATCGAGTCCACATCGCTTATATGGATTTGCTCAAGGAGGAATCCCAACTGCGTAATCAATTTTCTTCTGTCCAAGCAGAATTGGAGTCCATGAAAGCCAAGTATACCCCTGCCGTCGAGGAAAACTTGGTTAAGGTCGTGGAAGAGAAAAGCTTGCTGGAGGAGAAAGTTAGGAAACTTGAAGAGGAGCTTGCGCAGACTAAGGCTGATTCCGAGCTGTCTTATCAGCGGGGCAAAGAAGATTCTCGCCTAAGCTCGATAAGAGAATTTTTGGAGTCTCCTGCATTGGATGCCATAGCTCGAGGGAGGGTCGGCGAAATCCTTCAAACTACCTTTTTCAAAGGTGTTCAACAATTGGCCGCAGCAAAGGTTATTCCCGACAATATGACGGAGTATATAAAGCATATGGACATCATGAAAAACTCTAGCGGGGAAGACTATCGAACCGCGTCCTCGAGCTCGGCCAACTGGAAAGAACATGAGTTCGCTCCCTTTGTGGAAGAATTTGGAGTTCCAATGCCCAACCCTGACTTGATGGACTTGGATACTTCCAGCTCAAGCTCGAGTTCAGGTAGCTCGGACCGTTCGGATACCTCTGATGACGATTCCGATGGGGACGATCAAGAAGCTTCTGGAGATGATGACGTCGATGTCGAGGGTAACTCCGAAGGTGAGGGCAAAGAGGCGCAGCTAGACCTTTAAATTTCTTGTAATAGATTGTAAGATTGTAGGATCGTTTATTATATGCCCTGTAACTGTTTCGATCATCTATGGAATATGCTTTATTTGTTTTTCCGAGTGCTCTCACCATTAATTTATCATACTGCTCAACTAGACAAAAGTCTTTGTAAGCCATAAGGTTCATAGAAAAAACGTCGATATCAAAACAATCGATCTTCTTAAATGAGCGCGAAAATCTTGAAATTCGCGACTGTTGGTCTCCCAAAAAGGCAACGTTCCTTTTTCTTATAAATAGACGGTAGTTTAAGATTTTTGTCACTGAAATTATAATTCACTCTTCGTCGGAGCTATTCGGTCGATAAGTAAATCGAGCCCTCTTCTGCATTAGAAACATACAGATCATGGAAGGCCTGGTGAACTCCAAGATCGACCCGAGGTTGTTGCTTAAAGTCAAGAAGGAAAAACCTTCCAAGTCGAAAGTCAAAGAACCCAAGTCCTCCTCGGAAGCAGGAAAGACTTCTAAGAACGACCGAGGCAAACATAAGGTCGATTCTCCTTCGAAGGCGGTCATCGAATCAACCGGTGACCTTGGCAAAACTGTGGCCAAGAAATTATCTGGCTTCGAGAAAGGGCCGGTCATACCAATTCCGGACTCCCCTTCTCAGTCGAAAATTAGCTCCGAGGGTAACAAGAAGGTCGATAGGCCTAATAAGCAGATCACCTCTGATGACTCTGAGTTTGCTCCAAATAAAAGATCGTTCGTGGGCGATCTGATTCCAACTTCAGCCTTGATTCAAATGACTGGGGAGAAGAGGACAATAACTGGTAGTGTTCTGACCTCGGAGGCTAATAAGGATGTGGTTGAGCCTTCCAAAAAGAAGGTCAAAATAAATGACCCTCCCGCCGATCAGAAGAAGACTCCCTCGTCGGATGAGAATCCCGAGCCCCAAAACACTGTCCCCAAGGTTGCTCGGACACTCAGCGCCTTTTTTGAAGAGGTGAAAAGTAAGGCCATGGCCGAGCCAGACGGGAAAAACGCGAATGAAACGGCGCGATCGAGCACGGATCTGCTTTTTCAAGTAAGTGTTGTCCTATCTCTTCCCCCTCCTTTTTTTTTTTTTTTTTTATTACATAACTTTTTGTCCCTTTTAGGTCGGACAACAGCTATTCACCCTCGGGCTGCAAGTCGAGCAAGAAATCGAACAGCGTGCAAAGGTTGTCCTCGAGCTGGAGGAAAAAAGCGTTGCACTAACGAGGTCTCTCGAAGAAGCCAGGGCCATCGAGCAGAAATTGGCCTCCGAGACGGAGAAAGCCGTGAAGGAGAAGGAGAGCCAGGTTCACGAGGAGTTGAGCAAGGAGTTGGACAGGCTGAAGTCACTCGTCGAGCAGGAGAAGAAAAGCAACGAGCAGCGGGAGAAAGAGTCCTATCAAAAAGGTTACGAGGCCGGGTATGAGGCTCGCAACGTCGAAGTCCGCAAGCTTCTCTTCGAGAAAAGTGTTTAGATATTTCTTCTGTTGACTGCTCGATTAAATGTTGTACTTTTAGTTTTTCCCTCTGTACTTGTTCTCCTCGTTGGAATAATAAACCTTTTCTTCCTTCTAATCGATTATGTTTTGTGTTCTGACAAAGTGATTTACTGTATAAACAATTTATACTCGAGTTAAGAGTAGGCAATCAAGTGGCATTTTCGGTGTTAAAACAATTTATACTCGAGTTAAGAGTGATCGCTCGAATTCCGAGCATAATTTAAAGATGGAAAGTTCCTGCACTGCATATTTGACCAAGTCATAGTATTCCTCTTTTTTCAGCTAAGTTTCAAAGAAAGTCTGTCCAAACAGTACCTCTATCTCGGGAAGTGGAAAGGTCACCTGTGATAAATGAATTAATCTGAGCCGTTGGTTTGATTGAATAGTGACCGTCGATCAAATCATCCTTGTAGTATAAATATGGCATTCACCCAGTTGAAAATCTTTACCCTTTGCTGTCAAAAATGTTTTATCCGAGGACGAAGCTCGGATCTTTTCCTCTTCTCGATCAAGTCTTTGAAATTCGGCTTCGAACCTACTTCCGATCTCCTCTTAAAAATACAGTTTCCTTTGGTATGGGTGGAATTGGAAAAAAGGGGACCCTCGGATATCGGGGGGTCTCCGATCCCTGAAAATGGGATCTCCCCTTGAAATACCAACAAGTGACTGACCCTTGCTTGAGTATTTTGGGCAGGGTTAGCATTGCTGGTTTCGAGGGGTATACCTGAGGGCGGAAAGCTGGTCAGAAAATTAAAAGGGAGTTTGACCTCAAGTACTTTCTTTGGGGTTATCTTGTTTCACGAATTTCTTCCTTTCTTCCTCGAAGAATGGTTACTTCGGGTCAAGCTTCCCGATCATAAAAAGATGACCTGCCAAAGGTTGAAATTTCGGATCTAAAAATGAGGAATTTCAACCTTGTATGCCAACTCGGGGAAGTGATCGGGCTCGGCTGGTAGCGAGAACGCTGGGAGAAGTATGGAGATCAGAAACAATAATCTGCAACCCATATTGTCTAATTTCAAACCCAGATATCATAAGACGATAAACATATACAGCTCGATCACTTTGACACAAATTGTGGTGCAATCATCGGATGCTCGGCGATATTCCTGGTCGACAATACTGAAAGATGCTCGAAAGCTCGAAGACCATAGAATAGGGTACTGTAGTTGTAGTAAGACCTCATTTGTAACAACTTTGTAATTTGTTCGATGAATGTCAATAAAGTGGTAACATTTGCTCTTCATTGATCTTTTGTATCTTGCTCGAAAATATTAATGAAAACTTATTGTTTCAAACCATATAGTTGCAACTTTGCTTTTCCTTTCCATCGTCTTATTATAAGTCTTCTGCTCGTAAAAGCCAATTTGATGATGAATTAATGAGAATATTTATCGATCGAAAAACTGTCCCCGGAAATATTATCCGATAATCGTCCAAATAAATAATATCTGAAAGTTGAGAAGTTCCCCAGAAGAATAAATGAACTTAGGAAATAATGATCCCAACTTTAGTGGTCCCCCAGATAATCAGAAACTTTTGAAAGTTGTTCGGGTTTCGAGCGGAAAACTTCGAGTATTAGTTGGAATTGACGCAAAATTTAATCGACCGTTACTAAGTGAACTGATTATTTATTGATCATATTTTATCGAGAGAGGGTCATAGCAACAGCTTTCACCCTCGGCCGATTTTCTTTTTCGATCAAATTTTATCGAGGGAGGGTCATAGCAACAGCTTTCACCCTCGGCCGATTATTTTTATTTGATCATATTTTATCGAGGGAGGGTCATAGCAACAGCTTTCACCCTCGGCCGATTTTGATTTTTCGAATACATTTTATCGAGGGAGGGTCATAGCAACAGCTTTCACCCTCGGCCGATTTTGATTTTTCGAATACATTTTATCGAGGGAGGGTCATAGCAACAGCTTTCACCCTCGGCCGATAATATTAGCCTTTCTCCGTGATGGCACCTGGAAAACAATTAGAACTCGAACCAAAGATTTCATTGATTGTTTTTACACCTTTGAGGAAAGTTAAAGTTTGAGAAAACTGTAAATTACAATAAAGATTAGAAATGATAATATCTAACTTCCATAATATTTCCTCAGATTGACTGCGTTCCAAGTTCTTGGCAAAACATCACCGTTGAGGTGAGCAATTTTATAGGACCCCTTTTTTCCGACCTCCTGCACGACATAAGGGCCATCCCAGTTTGGCTGAAGCTTTCCGACATGCTTAGATACTTCCACCTTTTTGAGGACTAAATCCCCAACTTTGAATGTTCTTATCCTGACTTTCTTGTCATAAGCTTTTTCCATGCTAGACTTGGTGGCTTGGATTCTTATGCGTGCTCGGTCGCGTTTTCCATCTGCGTGATCGACATCCAACTCTCGCAACGACTGATTCTGATCGGGGTCGTAAGATTCTATCCTCGGAGAAGGAACTAATGATTCGATCGGTATAACAGCCTCCGACCCATAAACCAATGAGAAAGGGGTCTCTCCAGCAGCAGACTTTACTGTAGTCCTGTTCGCCCAAATTACTCCTGGAAGCTCGTCTAACCAATTGCCTTTCGCTTCGGCTAAACGTTTTTCCAGTGATCGAACAATTTCCCTGTTGGTGACCTCGGTTTGTCCGTTCGCCTGGGGATGTCCGACCGACGTGAAATTCTGCTGGATCCCAAATCTTTCGCACCACTCCAAGATTCGTTTTCCCGCGAACTGAGTTCCATTGTCGGAAATAAGGATCCTCGGTATACCAAACCTGCAAACAATATTCTTCCAGAGAAAATTTATCACCTGAAATTGAGTAATTTTTGTTAGCGCAATGCATTCAATCCATTTACTGAAGTATTCCACGGCGACCAGGACATAATTTTTTTTCGATCTAGCAGTTGGGAAAGGTCCCACAATATCGATTCCCCACTTGTCGAAGGGCCAGCAGATCGGAATCGAATGCATCTGCTCGGCGGGCTGATGAATTAGATTTGAATAGATTTGGCAATGATGGCATTTCTTGACATAATCGATGGAATCCGAGATCATAGTGGGCCAATAATATCCAGTCCTCGAGCACTTCAAGGCTAAGGCGCGTGCACCACAATGACTTCCCGCTTCCCCTTCGTGAACCTCCTTTAAAATTAGATCGAACTGACTCTCAGGAATGCACTTCAACAAAACTCCTGAGCTTGATCTTTTATAAAGCCTACCTTCGTTCAAAACGTACATTGGGGCTCGATACTTAATCCTTCGAGCTTGATTAGTGTCTTCTGGCAAGGTACCATCTCTTAGATAAGTTTTCAAAGGCTCCATCCAAGAAGATTCTCGAACATCTATCTCCATTACTTCCGAGTTTAGAGCTAGGTCGGAGTCTATAGCTGGGGAGTTGGACATTAGCCAAGTTATCACTCTTTCCTTCCGTCCATCTATCGAACCAGTAAACTTCGAAAGCAAATCCGCCCAACAGTTCTCTTCTCGAGGTATAGCTTGTATATCAAAAATCTCGAACTTTGTCGCCAGATCCTTCACTCTTTTCAAATACTTCACCATGTTAAACTCTTTTGCTTCATAAACCCCTTTTACTTGTCTATGTACGAGCTCCGAGTCAGTTAACACTGTCAACGACCTTATGTTTGCTTTAACTGCCATTTCTAAACCCGCGATCAAAGCCTCGTATTCTGCTTCATTGTTCGTGACTACAAAATCTAGAGTAATCGCATAACTGAGATCTTCCCCCTCAGGACCCTGAAAGTGAATTCCGGCCCCACCACCTTCTCTGGTCGATGACCCGTCGACATGCATCACCCAAACTTTGTGCTGAACATCCTCGACCAGATTTACCTCGGGAATGGACAAGTCGCCCGAACTGGACCCTGTTGATTCTGCAACGAAATCAGCTAAGACTTGAGCCTTGATTGTAGTTCGAGGTCGGTACTCGATCTCGAACTGACCCAGCTCCACCGCCCATTTAATCAATCTCCCGGACGTCTCTGGCTTTGATAGAACTTGCCGTAGAGGTTGATTAGTCAGAACAGCAATTTTGTAAGTTTGGAAATAAGGTCGCAGCCTTCGTGCAGCAATAACTAAAGCCAGTGCGAACTTCTCGATCTCCAGGTAATTCTTTTCTGCCCCTTGAAGCAACTTACTCAGATAGTATACCGGTTTATGCTCGGAATCCTGAATTCTCACCAAAACAGAACTTATTGCCTCACTTGATACCGCTATATACAGATACAAAGGTTCCCCCTCGACCGGTTTTGCCAACATCGGAGGGGAAACTAAATACCTTTTAAGTTCTTCGAAAGCTTTACTGCATTCCTCGCTCCATTCAAAGCCTTTCGATTTTCTCAACAACTTGAAGAAAGGCAAACTCTTGTCTGCTGATCGGGATATAAACCTATTCAAAGATATTATTTTTCCGATTAGACTTTGCACTTCAGACAATTTAGTTGGCGGTCGTAGCTCAGCTATAGCTCGGATTTTTTCTGGGTTCGCCTCGATTCCGCGCTCGTGAACCAGATAACCGAGGAACTTTCCCGACCTTACCCCGAAGGTGCACTTGGCCGGATTTAATTTCATTCTGTACTTCCTTAGGATTGCGAAACATCTGTCAAGGTGCTTTATATGTTCCTCCTCGGTCATGCTCTTCACTAGCATATCATCAACATAAACTTCCATGATCTCACCAATAAGATCCTTGAACATCATATTAACGAGCCTTTGATAAGTTGCTCCCGCATTCCTTAGCCCGAACGGCATCACAATGAAGCAGTATACTCCCCGTTCGGTAATAAAAGCTGTTTTATCCTGATCTCTTTCATTCATAAAAATTTGATAAAATCCTTGGAAAGCATCCATCATACTAAAGAATATGAATCCTGCAGTCGAGTCAACTAGCATATCGATCCGTGGTAAAGGATAGGGGTCCCTTGGACACAACTTGTTCAGGTCGGTAAAATCATTACACATCCTCCATTTGTTGTCGACCTTCTCTCCCTTCGATACCAACACTACATTGCAAAGCCATTCAGTGAAAGTTATCTCCCGAATCTGTTTCGCAGCCAATAACCTATCCACCTCAGCATTGATGATTTTGTCTTTTTCTCGACCGTGATTCCTCTTCTTTTGCCTAACTGGCTTTGCTTTAGGATCGATATTTAAAGAATGAGTGATCACTCTCGGGTCGATTCCGACTATATCATCAGAACTCCAAGCAAAGACATCTGCGTTGTTTCTAAGGAATTCGATCAGCATGGTCTCCATCCCTTGGCTTAGTTCGGTCCCAATCCTGGTGAACTTCTCGGGAGAGCCAGGGATTAACGTTACTTGTTTATGATTTGGGGGTTGTACGCTCATATCGACCTCTTTTCCTTTTTTACTCTGCAACCTTTCACAATCTGGCAACGGGAGGTCGGAAACAGAGAATACCTTTTCCTCTTCTAACTTTCTCTTCGAGGGCAATAATGGCTCGAACTGCTTCTTCATGTTTAGGGACGTGTTGTAACATTCCCAAGCCATGCATTGATCGTTTCTCATTTCTCCGACCCCCACCAAAGTGGGAAACTTTACCATCTGGTGGTAAGTCGACACGACCGCTTTGAATACGTTTAAAGCCGGTCTTCCCAATATTGCATTATAAGCGAACGGGGTACTCACGACTAGGAATTTAACCATCTTCGTAACATCTCTAGGTTTCTTGCCCATAGTAGTACTCAAGAGTATGGTTCCTAGAGGAACAATTTCCGATCCACCGAACCCAATGAGCGGGGTGGATACTCGTTCCAATCGCGGATGTTGTAGATTCATTCTGTCGAGCGCCTCAGAAGAGATTATGTTTGCCGAACTGCCATTATCGATTAACACCCTCCTAACCTCGAAGTTAGCAATTCTCAGGGTCAAGACCATCGAAAAATCAGGGTCATCTTCATTAGTATCCCAAGTCACATCGCTAGGTCTGTCAGCTTCAGAAAAACTAATGACTTGATTTATCGAGGGCGCTGGTCTTAAGGACATGACCTCTTTCTTAGTCGAGACACCAGTCTTTATCGACCTTGCCGTCCTTTTCCTCGCATTCCTGCTATCTCCCCCAGCTGGTCCACCAGATATCATATTTATCACCCGATTCGTCTGCTCCTCCGGTTGTTGTTGATCCTCACGGTGTTGTTCGGAAGGCCTCCTTGGACTCCTGGATCGATAACGGCTGTTATGGTTCTCCTTTCTAACATATTCCTTCAATTTTCCCTGAGCAATCAGTTTCTCGATTTCTTGTTTTAACTGAAAACAATCCTCGGTGCTATGCCCCCGAGCTCTGTGGTATCTGCAATACTTATCGTGATTCATAGTCCCTGGTCTAGGTTGAGTGATACGCCGAGCTCCAGGGACCAAATTCCTCTCTTCGAGTACCGTTAGAATCTCGTCCCTCGAAGTATTCAATCTGGTAAAGTTGCTTTTTTCATGCTCCGTCCTCGGAGCCCTATCAGGAGATGCAGGTCGACCGTAGACATTAGATCTGTGGGTCGGAGCCTGAGGTTTATAGACCTTAAGTCTTTGCCAAACCGAGCCTTTTTGCTGCGCGTTTGATCCCCCGTAGTCGCTTGGTTTAGGGATAGGGGCCCGATCAGGTTTCTTCACGATCGGGGGCCTAGGATTCTGTGCATTCTTTAACTTATTCATTTCCTCCTGGATCATGTATTTCTCGGCTATTTCCATAATCCGCTCGAAAGACTTTGGCTGCTTTCGGCAGAGAGCATTCCCGAACTGGCTGTTGCGAGTTAGCTCGAACATCAACGATGATAGGAATTCGATCTGCGGGGTATCAACTTTCAGAAGTTCAATACTGAATCTTGCCAGCCACTGCCTCAGCGTTTCTCCTTCCATTTGTTTCACTGTTCCCAAATGATTAGCAGGTAACCTCTGTTTCCTCTGGCTAGCAAACTGATGTTTCAGTTTATCGCATAACTCATCGAAAGAGAAGAGTTCGGGGGTAGTTTTCCGAACCAATCCAAAGCAATCCCTTCGAATGTGGTGACCATGATTTTGCAGCAAAAGTCCTCCGAGTGTCCATACAAATTCAACACATTTATGAAACTGTTTATATGCTCCCCGGGGTCAGAGGTTCCATTATATCTTGGCAATCTTGTAGGGACCGACTCTGTTCCTCGAGCTTCCTTAATTTCTTGACAGAAAGGCGAGCATCGCATAATATTTGTACTCAATTCCCTGCTCCGTACTTCAGGGAACACGACCCCATCATCTTTGGCCTCGACTCCTCGAGCCCTGATACCTGTGGGTCGGGTTTACTTTTCTAGCTTCTCTTTTTCTAACTCCTTAGCAACCCTTTCTTGCACCATCCTTTCCAAGTCAGCCTCAGTTACCTTTCTATAAGCTGGCTTTCTAGACCTCTCCACAACTTTGGGTTGACTTTCTCCGACCACGGAGTCTTCTAAATTTTGTATGTTCCTAGAAGGTTGCCCCGATCGAACAACGGTTCTAACTTGTGGTGGATTGGGCCGAACATCAGATGGTTCGCCCAGAGCAGATCGACGAATACTTCCTTCCCTTGGCCTGTTGGAAATCGGACCCCGAGCAGTAGGTTGATCGACCGGGGGTTGCTGACCCGGCAGAGATTCACGATCTGCTCTCTCCGTATTCAAGAACTCTCTACACATGGTTCCGATAATGGAACGCAAATCTGCTATTGTCGTATGAATAGGCATATCGTTCGGCGGGTCGAGCGGCGGCACCTCAGATTGGTGGGCCGCTCGGGATTGGTTACTTGGTTCATTGTTTACAGAACGTTGAGCTCCTACGGCGTGTGAAGGCTCGCCACGATTGTACGTAAATCTCCTTGTAGTAGGCATATTTCGATCTAACACCCGAGCAGGCCCCTCGGTGGGCGCCAATTGATTATACTGTATTTCGTTCAAGTTCAACAAGGAAAGTAGAGTATAACAATATATGAATCGAGCATGTGAAAACTGTATATTGATGTTGGTGTTCGAATACAAATTACAAAGCGGGTCTACCCGAGCATTACGGGATGCCGTACTACTAGAAAGACTAAATACAATGAGAATACAAGCTAGTTCCTAATCCGAACAGTAGGTCCGAGCAGAAGGAATATCTCGGAAGTTGTGCCGTCCCTGATGTCATAAATGCGCCGCGTATTTATAGGAACAGTAATGAGCTAGGTAGACCATCCGTAGGAGAACACCTCTAGGCCAGCTGTATAAAGCTGTAGGTCGGCCCCACAGTAATCCCGAGGAGACGAGTAGATCGGGAAGAAGAGGGTACTTGATCGAGAGCTATCAGTCAGGCTTGATCGGAAAACCATGTTCTTCTGGTCGGGAAATACCATTCTGGTCGGGATCGAAGTCGACTTCGAGCAGAAGGGATTTCCTAAAGCGGCATATGCGAAATACCCCTCATCAAGCTGACACCTAAAGAAAACAAATTAGTAAATCTTGATAAAAAGGCGAAGTTCATCATGTTCAGAGCTGTAGACGAAGAAAATTTTCAAAAGATCAAGCATCTCAAAACTGCCAAAGAGATGTGGGATAAAGTCTGCGGGCTAAGCGAAGGAAACGACGCTATCAAAGAACACAAGCTCAGTGTGGCTCTTGAGGAGTTTGAAAATTTCAAAATGAAGTCTGGTGAAACGATTGATCAGATGGATACCAGATTTACCAAAGCCCTGAATGAAGTTTTAAGATTTGGTAAAGAATTTTCGAACAAGGAGATCACAACAAAGGTTCTCAAGGCCTTGCCACCCAAATTCAACATGAAGGTGACAGCCATGGAAGAATCAAGGGATTTAGAGAAGATTTCTCTTTCCGAACTGTTCTCATCTCTCAAAGCTTATGAGTATCATATGCCAAGATTGGGATTAGAAGTGTAAACCAGTTCAGACCCTACTACTGCTCTAATGGCGTCAGACAAGTCAAGAAAATCAGCAGACAAGTCAAAACAGAAGACTGTGCTGAGTTCAGAAAAGGGATACACTGCTGACGACGTTACCCTGCTGCTAAATGATTTCAAGAAGTTCTACAAGAAGAAAATGAAATTAAAATATAAAAATGCTACTTCATCTTCTTCTGATCATTTTCAGGAAAACAGGGATTCCTACAAAGCAAAACTTAGAGACTACCATGAAGAGGAGTATGGGCTCTTGATCAAAGACCATCCAACCTCATCATCTGAGAAGTTTGCTGAAAAGGAAAAGCGTGCTAAAAAGGACTGTAAGCTTAGTAAGAGCAAATCAAAGTTAGCTGATGCAGCCAAGCTAATAAACTCCCGCACATCTTATTCAGACCGCTAGTCGTCTGATAAAGAATTTGAAGAAGTACCTGAAACCATATGCTTAACTGCCATAGAATTTGATGATTCTGAAAATTGGGGTAACTTCTACTGATAAATGAAATGCACTATTTGAATCGATTGAATAAATGCTGAATTTCAAATTCAAATATTGTTTGTGCACTTGCCAAGCTTAATGAAGAGATGACTCTGCTGAAAAGAGCAAATCAGATCACTGAAATTTCAGGTTGAAAAACCTCAAAGAATCAGCTGATTACAAAAAAAGCTTGAGCATGAGAATGAAACTCTAAAAGCTGAGTATGCAATTTGTTTTGAAAATATAAATAAACCTGAAAGAAGTAACTGCATCATTCTCTAAAAAGAAAATCAGAGGCTTAAGAGAACAAGTCTTCTGATGCTCAATAGGTTAGAGAACCTAGTAAGCTACCTAAGACAAATCAGACTACTAAAACTCATCAGCGAGTAAGCTGAAATAGGCTGCTGATAGGAGTAAAATTAAAATGGTATCAAGTCTGTTGAATCTAAGGAGAGTTATTAAATAACTCAGGTAAGAAATTGAGGTTAAAATGAATTATTTGGCAAGAATTTGAATCACATTATGATAATTGTTATCTCAACATTCTTTATGCCTATTCATATTATCATGTTGATCATGTTCACTGTGCTGATTGCCATCCTCATTTCAATATGCATGCTTATCACATATTTCATGCATCTTACCTTGCTTATGAACTATGTTTTAATCATGACCAACAAATGTTGAAAAACAACAAGTGGTATTATCATGATAAAACATAAGTCACTAGATCATCACATGTTAAAGGTTGCACTAACCATGCTGGACCCAATAAACAAGGGGTACCAAAAACGGTCATCTGTTTTGCAGGTGAAACACATGTGAGATGACAAAGATGAGTTGACTGCCTTGCAAATTTCACCAAGTTCAACAAGTGGTATCACCAACTACTCAAGTGGTATCAGTCAACCATGTGACAACAGAAATTGGTTTGTTGATTTTGGATTCATAAGTTGAGGGGGAACATATCAGAAGACTAACCCAGAACAACTTACTGGAATTCAACGGCTGAGTGTCTTTGAAGAGAAACTCTCATCAGACTCCTTGACCACTAATTCTTGAACTTAGGGGGAACGTGTACGACTAGCGGTACTCCTAAATAAAAGATGAAGTTGTCAATAAGTCAAAATGAAGCTATCAGAAGACTGCTTCTTATCAGCTGACTGGAACTCAACAGCCAAGTGATTTTCAAGAATGTACTACACCAAGTGGTATAAGCAAGTGCTATCACATCAACAAGTGATATCAACTGACTAATCTGATTTGTATCCATACAAGTAGTATCAGACTACAAGTGGAATCAGACCACAAGTGGTATCAAGTGGTAAAAATTCTTGAAGTTAAGAGGAAATTTTCTAGCTGGAGTGATAAACGGCAACGAAGACTACCTCGATCAGCTAAGTGCTTACCTACCTGTCTTCAGCATACTAGTTTGCAATCTTATGGAAAAGAAGTTATCACAAACCCTAAAAAAGGGGGAAGGATAAAATGGAGAAGAAAATATGCAACTAAAGTTTTGATGTTGATGACAAAAAGGGGGAAGATGGATGCAACTAAGAACCCTTTAAGCAGAAGATCAGAAAGGGAAAATGAACCATCAAGTGGTAATTTTTTTTAAAAGTTGTATCAGAGCAATAATTTCCATCTCAGAGTATGAAGACTAAATCAGAAACATAGATGTGTTCTTAGTTGAAGGTTTTGTCATCATCAAAAGGGGGAAATTGTTGGTTAATATTGGAGAAGGTTTTGAAGATGACAAAAAGGGTAATCTGGAAGTCATCAACTAAGAACTGAACAGCTTAGTGAAACCTATCTCATGGTCTGGAAGCTAAGTGACCGAATCAGCGAAGTGGGATATCAGATGGGTATTATCAGCCGAGTCAAGATAGATGTGTTCATTCTTGAATCAGTCGAGAAGCCATCAGCCGAGTGATCAGCAAAGTGATCATCAGCAGAGTAATTCCACCAGCAGAGTGAAGACGGTCAGGAAGCTTATCAACGGGAACCAGCTAAGAGCTGAGTGCATTAAATGCGACTGACATAAAGTAAACATCCGTACAGCAGAGTGTACAGTGCAACAGTTACAGGGAGCCGTTCCGCGTGTCAGGACCAGAACTCGAGGACTGTAGCTTTCTGTCAACCTTCAACGGACAGAAAATTAAAATCCGATGAGTATAAATAGAAGACATAACTGAAGATCTAGAGGGAGCTTGCATTACTCAAGATCATATCATAAGAGCGAGATCCATCAGTTGAGTCGTATGATCGTAAGCGAAGTCATTTGTTGACGAAGTTGTTTGTTGAAGAAAAAAGATCAAGCGTTGCCTGTCTAAGTGACTGTCAACTGAGAATAGAAAGGAGTGTATATCCATCTTTGTGAGTGATATAACTTCTTAGTATAGGTTTTCTGAGTGATTACTTGTACTGAAAAAGCGTGAGGAGTGTAGGTCCATCTTAGTGAGTGATCTAGCTTCTGAGTGTAGGATTTCTGTGTGATTTCTTACAGCGCACTTGTGGCTTTTCATTTGTTGATCAGCGCAAGCATTGTATACTTGATGATGAGGGATATTTTGTATACGCCATTTTAGGAAATACCTCCGCTCGAGATCGACCCGGATCCCGTCCAGGAAAGGTATCCTCCAACCAGAAGAACTGAGTCTCCAGCCAAGTCAGACCGATCGCTCGGGATTCCTCTTTCCGATCTACTAAACTCCTCGGATTTATCATGAGCCCGACCACAGGCCTGGACAGCTGGCCGAGATATCTTCCCCTGTGGAGGGTCTAGCTAGCCCTTCACTGTTCCTATATATACCATCGCATTTATGATACCAGGCACGACACGATTTCCAAGAAACACACTTGCTCGGACCTAGAGTTCGGATTAGGCTTTATCTCGCTCAACTTTGTACTTGATCTAGCTAGTTTTACGACATCCAGTAACGCCCGAATAGACCTACTTTGTAATCTGTATCTGATCTGATTATTAATACATATTCCCTTTTTACTTTGATTTGTTCTTTATCTTTGCTCGACTTTCTATATTTGTGTCCCAACGGAAAAGAGCTAAATCAATTGGCGCCCACCGTGGGGGCCTGTTCGGGTGTTAGATTGAAAAATGCCTACCACTAGGAGATTCACGTACAATCGCGGCGAGCCTTCACACGCCGTAGGAGCTCAACGTTCTGTAAACAACGAACCAAGTAACCAGTCTCGAGCGGCACACCAGTCCGAGGCACCGCCGCTCGACCCACCTAATAACCTGCCCATACATACTACGATGGCCGATCTGTGTTCCATTGTCGGTACAATGTGTAGAGAGTTCATGAATCCTGGCCAGCAGCTTCCCGTCGATCAGCCCGCAGCTCGATCGGGGCATCGGGCTCCCGCTTCAAACCTACGAGGGGAAGGGAGTGTTCGCCGATCTGCCCGGGATGCTGCATCGGATCTTCCCAGAGAGGCTCGGGAAAGACCAGGAGGCCGATCAGGGCAACCGTCTAGGGCCCCCCGAGGCCAAGAAGATTCTGTAGTAGGGGAGAGTCAGCCCAATGATCGGAACAATTTGAAGAAACCGGTTTACCGTAAAGTAACAGAGGCTGATTTGGAAAAAATTGTACAAGAAAGAGTCGTTAAGGAGTTGAAGAAGGAAATGCTGTTTAAGGAAACCCATCCCCCGGGTATAAGGGGTCGACGAGCTGAGACTAAGGAAGATAAGGAGTTAGTCCTCCGGGATAGTAGATAAAAGGAGTTAAGTACGAATATTATGCGATTTTCACCTTTCTGCCTAGAGATCAGAGAGGCTCGAGGCACTGAAACAGTTCCAACGAGGTTACCAAGGTATAACGGGACTACCGACCCCGGAGAACACATTAACACATTCATAAATGTGTGGAATTTGTACGGACACTCAGAAGACTTCTGTTGCAAAATTATGGTAACCACGTTCGAAGGAATTGCTTTAGACTGGTTCGGAAAATTACCTCCGAACTCTATTTTATCTTTTGATGAGCTATGCGATAAGTTAAAACATCAGTTCGCGAGTCTGAGGAAACAAAGATTACCTGCCAATCATTTGGGAACGGTGAAGCAACTGGAAGGAGAAACGCTGAGGCAATGGCTGGCAAGGTTCAGCATTGAGCTTCTAAAGGTAGATACCCCTTAGATCGAGTTCTTGTCATCACTCATGTTCGAGTTGACGCGGAATACCCAATTCGGGAATGCATTATGTCGAAAACAACCAAAATATTTCGAGCGAATCATGGAGATAGCTGAGAAATATATGATTCAGGAGGAAATGAACAAATTAAAAAACGCTCAGAATCCCCGACCTCCGATCGGTAAAAAACCTGATAGAGCTCCTGTCCCTAAACCAAGTGATTACGGGGGATCGAACACGCATCGAAGAAGCTCGGTCTGGCAAAGACTTAACGTCTATAAACCTCAGGTTCCGACCCACAGATCTAATGTTTACGGTTGGCCTGCTTCTCCGGAAGTAGTACATAGGAAGGAACCAGGGAAAAATGGTTTCACGGAGCTGAATACCTCGAGGGATGAGATTCTAGCTGTCCTCGAGGAGAGGAAAATGGTCCCTGAGGTTTGGCGTATTACCCAGGCCAGGTCCGGGGCGCTGAATCAGGATAAGTATTGCAAGTACCACCGGACTCGCGGGCATAGTACCGAGGATTGTTTCCAGTTGAAACAGGAGATTGAGAAGTTGATTGCACAGGGGAAGTTAAAGGAGTATGTTAGGAGGGGAAATCCTAATGATCGATTTCGATCCAGAAGTCCACGGAAGTATCCCGAACAAGATCATACTGTTCAGAATCAGGTCGAGGAGCAAACGAACCGAGTGATAAACGTTATTGCTGGGGGACCAGCAGGTGGGGACAGCAAAAATGCCAGAAAAAGGACAGCGAGGTCGATAAAAACGGGTGTTTCGACCAGAAAGGAAGTTATGTCAGTAGGACCAAAACCATTGACAAGTAATGTCATTAGTTTTACCGAGGCTGATAGGCCAAGTGAACTAACTTGGGACACCAATGAGGATGACCCCGATTTCTCGATGGTATTGACCTTGAAAATCGCTAATTACGAAGTCAGAAGAGTACTGATCGACAATGGCAGCTCAGCGAACATAATCTCTTCTGAAGCCCTCGATCGGATGAAATTGCAGCACCCACATTTAGATCGGGTATCTACTCCGCTTATTGGCTTTGGCGGATCAGAAATTGTCCCTCTAGGAACCATCCTCCTGAGCACCTGTTGGGTTATTGGTAACGTCAGAACGTTAAAAGCAGCGGAATTTAAAATTTTTAAATAACCCAAGTAGAATCTTTATTCATCTAGTCATACGAAAAGGATTTTTACATAAATCGAAACATCCATAGGGTGTTTAGCGATTTTACCTTACCACGGGAACGGTGGTGATTTTTCTCCGGTCTTCTTTCAGATCTGCTGGATTTGGTTCGAGAGAAGCACCCCAAGTGTTGTGCCTCTAGCGGTATCCACACCAACTGGATTGAAGCAACTCTCTTGAATCCTCAGGCTCAGAACTAGGATGGAAGATATATCAAGCAGGAAGAATGAAGAAGTAAACCAGATCTAGATCCAGATCTAGATCTGGATGAGAGAGGGGCGGCCTCTCTAGCTTGGAGAAGGGGGCGGCACACATTCCTAGGTGGAATTTCGTTGCTTTATGGAGGCTAGGGTTTTTGGAGTCTCCTACTCCTTATTTATAGATTACTCTTGACCTAGCTTTGACCTAATCCAACTAGGAAACTTAAAGCCCATTTACTTATGGCCTTTATTTGTTTCCTAATGGACCTAGACCACCTTTTAATTAATTAAACTCCTTTAATTAATTCAGCCCATTTAATTAATTAATCCAATTAATTAACTAAATTAATTCCTCTCTTATTAATTAACACTTTAATTAATTAGTTTTTCTTCTTTAAGAATTAACACTTTAATTCTTCAGTTTTGATTTAACTCTTTAAATCAGACTTTCCTTATATAGATATGTTGCAGTCCAATTGTATTGTGTGTGACCCTCTAGGTTCACCATCAATTGGCCGCGGGCCCACGACTTTCGTGATTTAATTAATGAGCTTATAATCGCTCCGATTAATTGAACACCTTCAATTAACCACTCAAGAATTAATCTCCTTATTAATTCATGAGTACCCACACCTCATGGTCGATGTCTAGCCACAAGCCCATGAGGCCCAACTTCAGGTGAATTGATCTCAGTGAACCTCATCTCTTATAAGTACCATGTACATACGGTCCTTCTATCGACTTAATTTCCCGATCGAGACCTAGGGTGTGTGAATTGATCGGCACCTCTAATTATCTCGATAACTATACTTTCTAATTCCGGATAATGATTCCAGTGTGACTGCTAAATTTGGAAACCCCTTTCCAAATCCGTCACCAACTATGGCCATAGGTTTCTCGGAATCTATTATCTAAGAACGTATAGGAAATTCTCTCAACACACTACGTTCAGTCGGTAGATCCCATATTGATGCTAACCATTCGCGTACACGACTATACGCACCTAAATCTAAGTACGCACACCCATGCACCGAATTCGCCCTAGCACCTCAAGTCTAAGGACTAAATCGTACACTATTATAAGTTTGAGAAACATCCCATCGCCGATGTGCGTCATGCGCTTCCACAATGGGTTTCTCTGTTCGGGTCGTTCGATGCATTCGATCCCCTATCGAACCACCTACTCATATGCACTAGCATCAAATGCCTTGCTCATGAAACGCTACAAATTCACTCCAAGTGAATCATGCATAATTGTACAAGTCTTTGCGATTCCTTCGATACCACGTCTCGTTCGGAATCTATGACTTGGAACATGTTTTAAGATCACGACCTTAGAGACTGTTTCATGATTGCACTCAATACCGAAGTGAATCGTCCCATAGTCGAATGTGATCTTAGGATTTCATCAAATCGTTTAAGTGATTCGCGAGAGATGAAGTTGGCCATTGTTTGATTTACATACTATAAACAAACGAGCGTATTAATTCATTTATACTAGAGAAAGATTACGATAGTCCTAATACAAGCTAAATATATTGGCTTGCAGGGCACTATCCTATCAATCTCCCACTTGCCCTAAAGCCAATCACAAACGCTTCTAAGACCCATCTTCCAAAGATGTTCTTCGAACTCTTTTCGTGACAAAGGCTTTACTAGTGGATCCGCTAGATTGTCTTCTGAGTCGACGTGATCCATTATGTATTTCTACTCTACCAATGATCTCTCTAATCAAGTGGTACTTTTCTCTCATTGTGTTTAGATTTCTGGTGAGATCTCGATTCCTTTGCTTTAGCAATAGCTCCATTGTTATCACAGAAGATAACCATGAGCTTCGCAATGCTAGGCACTACATCCAACTTTTGGATGAAGCTTTTTTTATCCAATCACTTTCTTTTGTTGCATCTGATGCTACGATATGTTCTACTTCAATGGTTGAGTTGGCAACGGTGCTTAACTTGGAACCTTTCCAATTTACCGCTACCCCCATTAAGGCAAAATATGTATCCAAAATTGGATATATATATATTCATCCACATCAGACTGAAAACTCGAATCATTAAATCCTTCGAGTTTTAATTCTCCATTACCACCGTAGACCAAGAACAAATCCTTAGTCTTTCTCAAGAGCTTAAGGATATCTTTTACGGTGGTCCAGTACTCTTCACCGGAGTTTGACTAGTAACTGCTCGTGACACTTGAGCAAGTTCTACGTCTGGTCTTAGTACATATTATAGCATACCACATGCTACCTTTTGTCGAAACATAAGGTATTTGAGACATTCTCCTTTATCCTCATTCGATGTAGGGCACATCGATTAGAAAAAGAGTTACAATGTCTCATTGGAAGCAATCCTCTCTTGGATTCTTCCACACTGAATCTTTTCAGTATTGTTTCTATGTACTTAGATTTAGGGAGTCCAAACATCTTCTTCAATCTATCTCTATAGATACATATCCCAATACGCAAGATGTCTCTCCCAAATCTTTCATGGAGAATTGCATGGATAACCATGCTTTCGTCTGCGCTAACATTCCGATATCATCCCAGATAAGCAGAATGTGATCGACATATAAAATATGAGCTTCATAGAGCTCCCACTAATCCTTTTGTACACTCAAGGTTCATATTCGTTTTTGATGAAGTCAAATGCCTTGACTGTCTCATCAAAACAAACGTGAATCTAAATGGATTCAGACATTGCTACTGGAGAAAAGGTTTCATCAAAGTCTGTTCCAGAACTTTGTGAATAGCCTTTTACCACTAGTCGAGTCCTAGAGGTCAACACCTCTCCATTTATTCCTAGCTTGAAGATCCATTCACTACTTACAGGGATAAAATCCCTCGGGTGGATCGACCAAGGTCCATACCTTGTTGGAATGCATGAAATCCATTTCGGGTTGCATGGCCTCTTGCCATGACATACGTCTACATCTAATGTAGCTTCTTCGTATACGGTAAAACCATATCTTTCAAGCTCTTCATGAACTTGATCAGATCTACGAAGTATTGGTGTACTAGATGATTCAGTAGTTTCTGGATTAACTCCCACTGTTTGCGGGGATGGGTCCAAATCTTGGAATTCATCAAGTTCCATGACATTCCCTATTTCCTTGAACGAGGATTTCATCAACTGAGGAACGGGTAGTTAGGAGAAACGATTGTTTCTCATTGTCGTGGACAAGGTATCCAATGGATTTCTTTGGATACCCCACAATTATATACAAATTGGATCTACTAGCCAATTTATCTCCTTTCTAGTTCCCAACTTAGGCAGGAGATCTCCATACTCAATAGTAAAAGTGCAGAGGTATTTTGCCATACCTTTCTTGGTAAAGCTTTGTAGGCACGGACTTTGAAGGTACTTTGCTCAGTATCTCCGATGCAGCCAGGAGGACCAACCCCTAGAATGCATAAGGAAGCTTTAACAAAACTCAACATGGATTGAACAATGTCTAACAATGTTCGATTCCTTCTCTTAGACACTCCAATAAGTTGAGGCGTCATAGGAGGAGTTTGTTGTATGAGAATCCCATTCTCAGTAAGATAATTGAGGAATTCTTGACTTAAGTATTTGCCACCTCGATCAGATCGAATGGCCATAATACTATGCCCTTGTTGATTCTCTACTTCGTTTCGAAATTCTTTGAACTTTTCAAAGGTTTTTCGGATTTGTATCTCACTAGATACATATATCACTAACGACCAAAGTCATTAGCAAAAAGGTACGAGGTATGAGTAATCTCTTCTTACACTAACCTTTAGTGGTCCACATTCAATCGTGTGGATCAAATCCAAAGTTATTTGGTTCGCTTTTGATTCCTTGTGAAGGGAGATTTGGTCATCTTTCCTGTGAGACAAGATTCGCAGGTTGGAAGTTCATCTAAGTTCTATATTTCAAGAGCCTTAGAAGAATCCAACTTTTGAATCCTACTCTTGGAGATATGTCCAAGTCTAGCGTGCCAAAGTTGTGGATTATTATCTTGGTATTAATTGAACTAAGCACATTAACTCAATAGAATTGAGTTAACGGTTTAATTCAATTAATTTGCTTCCTTTCAATTAACTCTTTAATTGATTCATCTACTTTTTCAATTAACCCTTTAATTGAAATGTTACTTAATTAATTAGACCTTCTAATCAATTAAACTAATCAGTGCCTTTCTAAGATTCAATGGGATAATTCGACTTTTAGACTACTTGCGTTCTTTCGACTACCTTTATGGTCGATTTTAGAAGAGAACAACTTCTTCTTCATATTACTCTTCTTTGACTTTGCAGTCCATGATGTGTAAACGATCATGACAGGTTTATCCTATTTGCCTTTTATCAATACTTTGGTTAATTCATGAAATGTGATCAACTTATCAAATAAGATCAGAGTATTTCACGAATCTTTTGAATGAGAAGGGAAGAGAATTTAGATGGAGGTCAATGCTAAGATCACTTGCAGGCCTACGTTTAATCGATCCAGTTTTCAACTAGATTGATAAAAAAAAGGACAGTGATACTTTGACATCAGCTCCTTCACTTATTCTCGAGTTTTAAAACAACTCCTTAGTGGTCTCGAATCAAACGATTCGAAACTGCTCTTCAAAACAAGCTTTTGAAGTGGAGGTTCGTTTTAGAAGCTTCAGACATACTCCTATGTCGCTTCTTTAGCTCGTTCAATCTTGATGCTTATATGAGGAAACGATCGTTAAGATTCCCACACCTTATAGGGGATTCGTTCCTCTTTTGAGACTCATCTCGAAAATGCATCAGGCATAGGCTAGTTATTAAGAACATGATTCCGACTTTCGGAATTGAGGACAATCCTCAAGTTTCTAAGCCAGTCGATATTTTGATCCAGTTATTTTATAAGTCGAGGATAAATAGTATAATAGATAATTATAGATATCTCAATATCTATTTCAAAGAGAAGACAAATATAAAGAGGACTAGTTAATGATTAATACTTATAATCTACGAAGGTTGGACTTTCTATCGTAAAAGTTCTCCCACTATTTTATCGAAACAATAACCCCTTCAATTGTTCGGGAAATCCTATTTCCTAGTAGGTCTTGACGTCCCAGCGGATATTAATTGAACCCACGACTCGTGGCCATACAACTAATTCCCCAGGTAGGCATACTTATTGCCAATTGTGTCCCTACACAACCTTCAAGCTATTTTGCCTCGATTTTCGCACCCATCTAGCACTGCTACATCATGAGTGGTACTACTCGTTAAGTCTAACCCAATCAATCTCGATGAGCAACGGGCCCGGTCATGAAATCCCCGTAACTGGTTATCGGTAGATTATACATGTCCCGACCAGTCCCCACCCTTGTCGAGTTTATTAAATAAACAAGAATCGAGAGATTTCACATAGTGTCCCTTTCTTCGCCTTGGGTGCCAGACTCTGGATCACCTTAATCGATAAGTAGACAACATACGCTAGTCCCTATTGATGGAAGGCTTGGATTTATATAAATACTTCATTTTATTTTAACCCAATATGACTTAATATTTAATTCAAGAGGGGATTTGCTGGTTTGAAAGTTAAAGCAAACTCTCTCGAGATCTCACCGCTTCAATTATGAATTATCTTATTTACGTTCTAATATTCTAGCGCGCATCACCATACAAGCCAAATAATAGAATCAATAAATAAATAAAACATAAATAAATAAACCTAGCATGCATTTCTAACACAATATGTTTTCGATCGGGAGCCACCTATGCTTGGGCCATCATTGAGCCAATAATGTTGGCCCAATTGGTCTATCTAATGGGTTCTTAATGGGCCTAGGCTATTACATTAATAACCAAGCATACTTGGCCTTCATTCTCCACTGGGCTTCCTTCTTGCATGTAATGGGCCTCCATCATAAACTATTTAATGTAAAGCCCTAATCTATTACACTGGCACAAAAAGGCCCAAATAAAGGCTCGCAGGCCCAACAAAAAAATCCAAAGCAAAATAAACCAATCACATCTAAGGTCAAGGCTCGGCTCGATCGAAAACCACGTAAACAATTCACGTTGAGCAAAGAAACAAGCAAACACATTTACTAGTTTCCTATCTTACTTTAATTATTTTAAACGCCTTTAAAATATTTCTCTAGATTCTTACTTTAGTCTCTACTAATTATAGGTAATCTATATTCGGATAAACAAAACCATTTTATGCATAAAAACAGAATAAAAATTTTCAACTTTTGAAAATTGCAATTTGGCCCTCCAACTTTTGGAAATTGCGATTTGAGACCCTGAAGTTTTGGAAATAACAATTTAACCCCAAAATTAAAACTGGGCAGAGGACCGAAAATTAAAATTTTATTTCCAGAAAAAATTTCGAATTTGCAATTCAGCCCCTGCAGTTTTCGATATTTACAAAATAGCCCCAAAACTTTCGTTAATTGCAAAACAGCCCCAAATTCAAAAATTTCCAGAAAGTTCCATTCTGTCCAGAAAACACACAGTTCGTAAAATCTAAATTTCAGTCCAGTTTTCCAAAAATTCACTAATCGCAAAAATAGCCCTTTATTTTCGAAAAATACAAAATTGGCCCAAAATGTTTTTATGCAATTTTACCCAAAATCAGATCTACCCATAACAAGTAAGAATCAACAACACGAATATAACATGCAATACAATTAAAGCAATCAAATTATATTCAGACCTTTTCGTATGAGAGTAATGAATTAGGCTCTGATACCACTGTTGGGTTATTGGTAACGTCAGAACGTTAAAAGCAGCGGAATTTAAAATTTTTAAATAACCCAAGCAGAATCTTTATTCATCTAGTCATACGAAAAGGATTTTTACATAAATCGAAACATCCATAGGGTGTTTAGCGATTTTACCTTACCACGGGAACGGTGGTGATTTTTCTCCGGTCTTCTTTCAGATCTGCTGGATTTGGTTCGAGAGAAGAACCCCAAGTGTTGTGCCTCTAGCGGTATCCACACCAACTGGATTGAAGCAACTCTCTTGAATCCTCAGGCTCAGAACTAGGATGGAAGATATATCAAGCAGGAAGAATGAAGAAGAAAACCAGATCTAGATCCAGATCTAGATCTGGATGAGAGAGGGGCGGCCTCTCTAGCTTGGAGAAGGGGGCGGCACACATTCCTAGGTGGAGTTTCGTGGCTTTATGGAGGCTAGGGTTTTTGGAGTCTCCTACTCCTTATTTATAGATTACTCTTGACCTAGCTTTGACCTAATCCAACTAGGAAACTTAAAGCCCATTTACTTATGGCCTTTATTTGTTTCCTAATGGACCTAGACCACCTTTTAATTAATTAAACTCCTTTAATTAATTCAGCCCATTTAATTAATTAATCCAATTAATTAACTAAATTAATTCCTCTCTTATTAATTAACACTTTAATTAATTAGTTTTTCTTCTTTAAGAATTAACACTTTAATTCTTCAGTTTTGATTTAACTCTTTAAATCAGACTTTCCTTATATAATCGCTCCGATTAATTGAACACCTTCAATTAACCACTCAAGAATTAATCTCCTTATTAATTCATGAGTACCCACACCTCATGGTCGATATCTAGCCACAAGCCCATGAGGCCCAACTTCAGGTGAATTGATCTCAGTGAACCTCACCTCTTATAAGTACCATGTACATACGGTCCTTCTATCGACTTAATTTCCCGATCGAGACCTAGGGTGTGTGAATTGATCGGCACCTCTAATTATCTCGATAACTATACTTTCTAATTCCGGATAATGATTCCAGTGTGACTGCTAAATTTGGAAACCCCTTTCCAAATCCGTCACCAACTATGGCCATAGGTTTCTCGGAATCTATTATCTAAGAACGTATAGGAAATTCTCTCAACACACTACGTTGAGTCGGTAGATCCCATATTGATGCTAACCATTCGCGTACACGACTATACGTACCCAACTTAGGCACACAATGATCAGGCTACGTGATCGGCACCTAAATCTAAGTACGCACACCCATGCACCGAATTCGCCCTAGCACCTCAAGTCTAAGGACTAAATCGTACACTATTATAAGTTTGAGAAACATCCCATCGCCGATGTGCGTCATGCGCTTCCACAATGGGTTTCTCTGTTCGGGTCGTTCGATGCATTCGATCCCCTATCGAACCACCTACTCATATGCACTAGCATCAAATGCCTTGCTCATGAAACGCTACAAATTCACTCCAAGTGAATCATGCATACTTGTACAAGTCTTTGCGATTCCTTCGATACCCCGTCTCGTTCGGAATCTATGACTTGGAACATGTTTTAAGATCACGACCTTAGAGACTGTTTCATGATTGCACTCAATACCGAAGTGAATCGTCCCATAGTCGAATGTGATCTTAGGATTTCATCCAATCGCTTAAGTGATTCGCGAGAGATGAAGTTGGCCATTGTTTGATTTACATACTATAAACAAACGAGCGTATTAATTCATTTATACTAGAGAAAGATTACGATAGTCCTAATACAAGCTAAATATATTGGCTTGCAGGGCACTATCCTATCAGCACCACCTTGGGCAAGAAACCAAAGGATGTGACGAAGATGATAAAATTCTTGGTTGTGAATACCCCTTTCGCTTACAATGCTATTTTGGGAAGACCGGCTCTAAACATCTTTAAAGCTGTCGTGTCGACTTACCATCAGAAGGTCAAATTTCCAACTTTGGCGGGGGTCGGAGAAATGAGAAATGATCAGTGCAAAGCATGGGAATGTTACAACACGTCCCTAAACATAAAAAGCAGTTCGAGCCTATTTTGCCCTCGAAAAGAAAGATAGAAGATGAGAAGGTTTTCTCCGTTTCCGACCTCCCTCTGCCAGATTGCGAGAAACTACAAGGAAAGAAAGGCAAAGAGATCGATATGAGTGTGCAACCTCCAAACCATAAAAAGGTAAATTTGGTCCCGGGATCCCCCAAAAAATTTACCAGGATCGGAACTGAGCTTAGTCAAGGAATGGAGACTATGTTGATCGAATTTCTGAGAAACAATGCTGATGTCTTTGCTTGGAGCTCCGATGACATCGTAGGGATCGACCCTCGAGTGATCACACACTCACTAAATATCGATCCTAAAGCGAAGCCAGTTAGGCAAAAGAAGAGGAATCATGGTCGTGAAAAGGATAAAATCATTAACGCAGAGGTCGACAAAATGTTAGCTTCCGGGCAGATTAAGGAAATAACATTCACTGAGTGGCTTTGCAATGTGGTGTTGGTATCGAAGGGAGAGAAGGTCGACAACAAATGGAGAATGTGCAATGACTTTACCGACCTGAACAAGTTATGTCCAAGGGACCCCTATCCCTTACCACGGATCGATATGCTGGTCGACTCGACCGCTGGGTTCATTTTTTTTAGTATGATGGATGCTTTCCAAGGGTTTTATCAAATATTTATGAATGAAAGAGATCAGGACAAAACCGCCTTCATTACCGAGCGCGGAGTGTATTGCTTCGTAGTGATGCCTTTCGGTTTGCGGAATGCGGGAGCAACATATCAAAGACTGGTGAACATGATGTTCAAGGATTTGATCGGAGAGATCATGGAAGTTTATGTCGATGATATGCTCGTCAAAAGCATGACTGAGGAGGATCATATCAAGCACCTTGATAGATGTTTTGGAATCTTGAGAAAGTACAGAATGAAGCTGAATCCTGCTAAATGTACTTTTTGATAGGATAGTGCCCTGCAAGCTAACTCAATAGCTTGTAAAAGGACTATTTTATCTTGTATGAATCTTTGATTTATTAATTAATACGCAAAGTTTATTTATTTGATAAGATAAACTAATGGCCAACTTCATCTTTCGCGAACACATTTAAGCGATTGGTGGAAACCCTGAGATCACTCATGACTATGGGACGATTTACTTCAGTATTGAGTGCAATCATGAAACAGTCTCTAAGGTCGTGATCTCAAAAGTGTTCCAAGTCATAGATTCCTGTCGAGACGGGGTATCGAAGGAATCGTCAAGACTTGTAGGATTATGCATGATTCACATGGAGTGAATTTGTGGAGTTTCATGAACAAGACATTTGATGTCAGTGCATATGACTAGGTGGTTCGATAGGGGATCGAACGCATCGAACGACCCGAACAGAGAAACCCATTGTGGAAGTGCGTAAAGCATATCAGTGATGGGATGTTTCTCAAGACTTATAACAGTTTACGATTTAGTCCTTAGACTTGAGGTGCTAGGGCGAATTCGGTATACGGGTGTGCGTGCTTTGATTTAGGAGCCGGTCACGTAGCCTGACCATTGTGCGCCTACATTGGGTACGTACAGTCGTATATGCGGATGGTTAGCATCAAGATGGGATCTACCGACTCATTGTAATGAATGAGGGAATTTCCTGTACGTTCTTAGATAATAGATTCCTAGAAATCCATGGCCATGGTCAGTGACGGATTTGGAAAGGGGTTTCCAAATTTAGCAGTCACACTGGAATTATTATCCAGAATTAGAAAGTACAGAATCGAGATAATTAGAGGTGCTGACTAATTCACACACCCTAGGTCTCGATCGGGAAATTAGTCGTTAGAGGGACCGTATGTACATGGTACTTATAAGAGGTGAGGTTCACTAATGTCAATTCACCTGAAGTTGGGCCTCATGGGCTTGTGGCTAGACATCGACCATGAGGTGTGGGTACTCCTGAATTAATGGGAGATTAATTCTGGACTGGTCAATTAAAGGAGTTTATTGATCGGAGCAATTAATTGAATATTAATTGCTCGTTAATTAAATCACGAAAGTCGTGGGCCTACGGCCAATTGATGGTGAACCTAGAGGGTCACACACAATACAGTTGGACAGTGACAGTCAATTAAGGAAAGGTTTGATTTAAAGAGTTAAATCAAATAAAAGAATTAAAGAGTTAATTCTGAGAGAGAAATAATTAATTAGATAGTCTAATTAATTAAATATTAATTAAAGAGTTAATTAAAGTGGGAGATAATTAATTAGATTAATTGGGTTAATTTAATTAAAGTGTTTAATGAAATTAATGCAAGACATGGGCCAATTTAATTAATGCCCCAATAGCAAGTCTTGCACACAAAGGGGCTTTGGAGGTGGCTATATAAAGGAGTCTAAGTTGAGACTCAAACCCTAAGCTAAAACCTAGCCCTAGCCGCCCCCCCTCACTGGGCTGCCCCCCTCTCTCCCTCTTGCTCTCTCCTTCACTTAGATCTAGATCTAGATCTAGATCAGCCATTGACAAGAATCCTTCTCTTCCATTTCTAAGCCTAAGAATTGAAGGAGTCATTCAATCCATCTGGTGTGGACTAATCTCTGGAGGCACAACACTTGGGGTGCTCTAGTGAACAAGTAAAGAGAAGACCGGAGAAACCACCACCTTGCCTGTGGTGAGGTAAATTCGATTTACCATCTTTTAATTTAGTAATTTGTTGCTAAATTGTATTCAACCTTTATTCATATGTGCTAATAAATGTTCTTGGGAGTTGGTGTATGAAAAATTGAAAAATTTTATATTCCGCAACGTTGTTTTTGACAATCATACCCATAAAATCCCAACACTTTTGGTGTTAGGTCGGGAAAGTTTCTCGGCTACTTGGTCCACGAGCGTGGTATCGAGGCAAACCCGGAGAAGATCAGAGCTATAGCTGAACTAAAACCACCGAGGAAACTTTCCGAAGTACAGAGTCTAATTGGAAAGATTATATCTTTGAACAGGTTCATATCCCGTTCTGCGGATAAGAGCTTGCCTTTCTTTAAGTTATTGAGAAAATCAAAAAGCTTCGAATGGAACGAGGAGTGTGACAGAGCTTTTGAAGAGCTCAAAAAATACTTAGTCTCACCACCAATGTTGGCAAAACCGGTCGAAGGGGAGCCTTTGTATCTATACATAGCAGTTTCAGAGGAGGCAATAAGCTCGGTTTTGGTAAGAATCGAAGTTTCCATGCACAAGCCGGTGTATTATTTAAGCAAGTTGCTCCAAGGTGCAGAGAGGAATTACTTGGAAATAGAGAAATTTGCACTCGCTCTAGTGGTGGCGGCTCGGAAACTTAGGCCTTACTTCCAGACTTACAAAATTATCGTTTTGACAAACCAGCCTTTGAGGCAGGTGTTGTCAAAACCTGAGGCCTCGGGAAGGTTAATCAAGTGGGCGGTAGAGCTCGGTCAGTTTGAAATCGAGTACCATCCCAGAACGGCGGTCAAAGCCCAGGTCCTTGCAGATTTCGTTGCAGAGTCGACAGGTGTCAGTTCGAAAGTACAACCTGTTACCGAGGTTAACCTGGTGCTAGATGTGCAGGAGAAACTTTGGGTTATGCATGTCGATGGTTCATCGACTAGAGAAGGTGGAGGGGCCGGAATTCATTTTCAAGGCCCAGAAGGGGAGGATCTTAATTATGCAATCACTTTGGATTTCGCAGTAACAAATAATGAAGCAGAATATGAGGCCCTGATCGCTGGATTAGAAATGGCTTTAAAAGCAAACATTAAATCTCTCACCGTGCTAACCGATTCCGAGTTGGTACATAGGCAGGTAAGAGGGGTTTATAAAGCGAAGGAGTTTAACATGATCAAATATTTGGAAAAGGTGAAAGATTTGATCGTGAAGTTCGATAGGTTCGAGATCCAAGCTATCCCTCGGGAAGAGAATTCTTGGGCGGATTTGCTGTCCAAATTTACTGTCCAACACTCCGGCCATTGATTTGAATGTATCCCCGAGCACAGAAGTCATGGAAATAGATGCTCAACATAATTCATGGATGGAGCCTTTGATAACTTTTCTAAAAAATGGCATCTTACCCGAGGAAGCAAATGAAGCGCGGCGAGTTCGATACCGAGCCCCAATGTACGTTTTGGTGGAGGACCAACTATACAAAAGGTCCAGTTCGGGAATTTTGTTGAAATGTGTTCCTGAAGGCCAATTTGATCTTATCTTAAGAGAAATGCATGAAGGTGAAGCTGGAAGCCATTGTGGTGCAAGAGCATTGGCATTGAAGTGCTCAAGAACTGGTTATTACTGGCCCACCTTAATTTCGAATTCTATCCACTATGTCAAGAAATGCCATCACTGCCAAATTTATTCAAATTTGATACATCAACCCGCCGAGCAGTTGCACTCTATTCCGATCTGCTGGCCATTTGACAAATGGGGTATTGATATCATAGGACCTTTCCCGACAGCTAGGTCGAGAAAAAATTATGTTTTGGTTGCCGTGGAGTACTTCAGTAAATGGGTTGAATGCATTGCATTAACAAAAATTACTCAGTTTCAGGTTATAAATTTTCTCTGGAAGAATATCGTTTGCAGGTTCGGGATACCAAGGGTCCTGATCTCAGACAACGGAACCCAATTTGCGGGAAAGCAGATCTTGGAATGGTGCGAAAAGTTTGGAATCCAGCAGAACTTCACCTCGGTCGGGCATCCTCAGGCAAACGGACATACCGAGGTCACCAACAGGGAGATTGTACGTTCCCTTGAAAAACGCTTGGCCGAGGTAAAAGGAAAGTGGTTGGACGAGCTTCCTGGAGTAATTTGGGCGAACAGGACCTCCGTAAAGTCAGCTACAGGGGAAACCCCTTTTTCGTTGGTGTACGGCTCGGAAGCAGTAATCCCGGTCGAGATGTTGGTGCCATCACAAAGGGTCGAGTCTTATGATCCCGATCAGAACAATTCATTGCGAGAGATGGACGTCGATCATGTCGACGGCAAGCGTGAACGAGCAAGCGTAAAATTCAAGCTACCAAGTCTAGTATGGAAAAGGCTTATGGTAAGAAGGTCAGGATAAGAACGTTTAAGATCAGGGACTTGGTCCTCAAAAAAGTGGAGATATCGAAGCATGTCGGAAAGCTTCAACCAAACTGGGATGGCCCTTATGTTGTGCAGGAGATCGAAAAAAAGGGATCTTACAAAATTGGTCACCTTAACGGTGAACCTTTCCGAGGAGCTGGAATGCAGTTAACCTAAGGAAATATTATGGAAAATAGTTGTTACCATCATTGTATTTCCTGTTTTTACAAATTATGTTTTATTCCAAGTGTAAGCACATTCAATGAAGTTCTACTTTTATGATCAAACTGTACTGCAAATTCCCTGCTCGAGGAAAAGTTATTTGTCCTGCAAGATAAAAAATAAAAAAAAAATTAAAAAAAAAAATATATATATATGTCTAAGATCTAAGGGTGAAAACTATGGTTATGGCCCTTAGATCGGAAAAGACTTGCAGGAAAGCAGAGCAAGACGCTCTATAAAAACGAAAGAGCAACGCTCTATAAAACAGAGCAAGACGCTCTATAAAAACGAAAGAGCAGCGCTCTATAAAGCAGAGCAAGACGCTCTATAAAAACGAAAGAGCAACGCTCTATAAAACAGAGCAAGACGCTCTATAAAAACGAAAGAGCGGCGCTCTATAAAACAGAGCAAGACGCTCTATAAAAACGAAGGAGCATTGCTCTATAAAACAGAGTATGACGCTCTATAAAAATGAACAAAAGATGTCTAAGACTAAGGGTGTAACTTATGACCCTTAGATCGGAAAAGACTTGCAAAAAATCTCTCCTGCAAGAGGATAACGATTCCTAGAGTTGGTTTATTATTCCCTAGATTTTGTTCAAACCAACTGCTCGGAACATGAAACTGCTCGGAAAATGGAGCTCTCAAGAAACCTTCTTATTCCTTGGAAGTCTTCCTAAAGTTGGATCATTACTTCCAAGATTGTTTTCAAGCATAACGAAGTTAATCAGACTTAAATTTTTTTATATAAGGAGCACAATATCTTACTTATCAAGAAGTATATCCGAGATGATTTTAGACGAGCGACAAATCCCTGATTATGAGTTAAATTTACGATCAAATTGTCGGTCTACACCTCAGATTACGCTACTCTTACCGAACTAGATTTGAAAGCAATCATAAATGAGATCAGAAGAGATAAAAATCGCAAATGTTTATGAAGAAACATGAAATTTTTATTCACAAATTCCGAGCAGATTACAAAGGATCAATAAGATACGAGGAAATGTAGTTTTATTGATATCCATCGAACAGATTACAAAGACCTCGGATACATTTACAAATGAAGTCCTACTACAACTACTATGCCCTATTCTATGGTCTTCGAACATCTTCTAGCGCAATCGATTGCGGGCAATGCCCAACGGTTTATGTAACAAGTGATCGGGCTGTATATATTTATCGTCTGATGATATCTGGTTTTGAAATTAGACAATATGGATCGCAGATTATTTTCCTGATTATCTCCATATTTTCCCAGCATTCTTGCTACCAGCCGAGCCCTATCATTTCCCCGAGTTGGCGTCTAAGGTTGAAATTTCTCATTGTAAGATACGAAAGTTCAACCTAGAGCGGCCGGTCATCATCTTATGGTCGGGAAGCTCGACCCAAAGTTACCATTTCCCATGGAAGAAAGGAAGAAATTGGTGACTCGAGGTCAAACTTCTTTTTAATGGATTGACTAGCTTTCCACCCTCGGGGATACCCCTCGGAACCCGCAATGCTAACCCTGCCCAAAATTCCCGAGCAAAGGTCGGTCACTTGTTGGTTGTTGGATGAAGATGAATACTTTGAAGTGAAGGGAGGTTTTGATGATTTCCAAAGTCATCAGCTAAGTGAAAGCTTAGTACAAACCTTAGAAGATATTTGACCAAGGAAGAAGTATTTCAGACTAGTCAAATATGGTCCAGAAGACTACTGATCTGTTGCTGAAGAAGGAATCAGACTGGTGGACTATCAGCCGACTCAAATCAGATTAGTTCAAGTTTGGGATCAGCCGAGTACACATCAGACGAGTGACTTCGATCAGCAGAGTGGAAGTGGATCAGAAGTTAGTGCAACGGTAATAAATGCACTTGGAGTAATAAATGTTGAAGAGGAAGGGTATTTATGACAAATGATTGAAAAGAAACCTCGTATCAGCTTGGTGCATTTAATGCGGACTGACAGCAAGTACAGCAGAGTGTACAGTGTTCAGTCGCAGGTAGGCGTTTCTGCAGAAGGACCAGTACTCGATGATTTGGACACCTGTCGATCTCTCAACGGGCAGATTTTCAAATCTCAAGTATAAAGAGTTCAGTTCGTGAGTTGAGGAAGAAGACACAACACAGAGACAACACATTTTTAGAGCAAAATCTGAAGCAGAATTCTTCTAAGTCTCAAACTCAAGAACAGAACACTCAACAGCTGAGTCATTTGTTGACGAAGCAGAATAGAGAGATAATAGAAAATACTTGTAAAATCTGAGTGATTTTGTTGAGATAGTGTTGTGAGAAGTAGATATCCATCTTAGTGAGTGATATTACTTCAGAGGATAGGAGTTTCTTTGTGATTTCCTATTGTGAACTTACGGCCATATCATTTGTTGTTTGGCGTAAGCAGCGTATACTGTAATCTGTGTGATTTAGTATAACCCAAGATCTAAGTGACTTGGAAGAGTGGACTAAAGGATTTATATCCATATAACCACTATAAAAATCCTTTGTGTTTTTACTTGCATTAATTTCTGCATATTTGAAACAGCATACTTAGAACACTTAAAGGTTAACTGTTGGAAAAAGTTTTAAAAGGAGTTTGTTAAAAAATGGGGATAAAACTATTTCAAAGTTAAAGAAAACTACTTGTGAAAAACACTTGATAAATCCGCTGCAAGTTAGTTAATTTTAAAACTCTGATTTTGATAAAATCAGCTGAGTGAAATCAGAAGAGTGGTCAACTCTGCTGTTCAAAGCTTTGTGCGAGATCAGCTTAGTCTGCTTACAATTCTTGATCAGCTTAGTCTGCTGACAGAAAAGTTAGAGAATTTTTAAAAGACAAATTTTTATAGAGGTCTATTCACAACCCCCCCCCCCCCTCTAGACCTCATCTGACCACTTGGGACCAACATTGGTATTCCAAGGGGAGATCCCATTTTCAGGGATCGGAGACCCCCCAGCCTTCGAAGGGCCCCTTTTTTTCCGATTCCACCCATACCAAAGAAACATCCGTTTTGATTGTCTGATCGGAAGTAAGTTCGAAGCCAAATCTCGAAGGCTTGGGTAGGAAGGAGCAAGGATCCGAGCTTAGTCCTCGGATGAAACATTTTCACAGCGTAAAGTAAATTTTTTCGTTTGAATAAAAAGCCCTTTATATACTAAGGAGAATTTTGGATCAACGGTTGTAAATCAGCGGAATCAACGGCCTAGATTGAAGCATTAATCACGGACGATGGTTCCACTTCCCGAGAATTAGGTACTGTTTGGTCAGAATTTCCTTGGATTTTTGCTAAAAAATGGGAATATTTTGACTCGGTCAGGAGAGCGCTGCGAAAAAACTTTCGTTCTTACTACGAACTCGGGATTTCGGTCACTGCCTGCTCGGGTGTTACTTATTTCAACGACGAGACATTATGCGGCTAACAAAGTCATAAAAACAACTTAAGTATGAGTGGTTCGGAGTAAGCTTAATTTTCCGAACAGAAAGATAATGTCACATAAAAAGAAAGAGTCTGTTATTCCGAAGCAAACAAACTTTACAAGGAAAATGAGCAGATAAAATTACAACATTGATAAAGCAGAAAGGAATAAAATTACAAACAAGGAAAAGGATCTCTATATCAGTGTGTTCTCGGACAAGATCTTGCGGAGCTCGACACTGCGGGCCTCGTACCCCGCGTCATATCCTTTCTTATATGCCTCTTGCTCCCGCAACTCGGAGTTCTTCTTCTCCTGCTCATAAATGGACTTTAATGTGTCCAGCTCTTTGCTCAACTCCTCATGGACGTGATTTTCTCTCAGCTTCACAGCTTTCTCTGCCTCGGAGGCCAACTTCAACTCGTTAGCTCTAGCTTCTTCACGAGATTTTTCCAGCTCGTTTTTCTGTTTCTCCAAGTCACGAACCGCTGTAGCACGCTGCTCTGTTTCGAGCTCAACCTGCAGCCCGAGGTTGAAAATGTGCTGCCCAACCTGTAATAAAAAAAAAAAAAAAAATTAATAATAAGGTAAATATTGCACTAACTTGAGTGAGCAGGACAGAGCTCGATTGAACGAGCTCCAGAGCGCTTTTTCCTTTCAACCGCTCCTGTTCGGCCAACTGGATGCTACTCAAAATAATGTCCCAACTGCTCGGGGCAACCCCTCCAGCCGCTGCATTACCTTTTACCTCCCCAAAAATTGCACTAAGTGTACAACCGACGTCGGAGACAAAGCGGAAAGTCTCGGGATTTATGTCGACTTTCTCCTTCTCAGCAGAAGGGTCATTTATCGCGACTTTTTCCTTCTCAGTAGGAGGATTATTTATTTTGAGTTTTTCCTTCTCAGCAGAAGGGTCATTTATTTTGACTCTTTTATTTTGAGGCTCGGTGACAACGCCCTTAGCAGCCTCCATAGACGAAGTACTCCCGCCTAGTACTTTAATTGCCCCGGTCATCTGGATTAAGGTCGAGGTCGGAATCATATCCTCGGAATGAGGCCTTTTGTCTGAAGCCTGCTCCTCCCCGGACTGAGGGTGCACGGATTTCAGCGGAGAATTGACCTCAGTTTTTCCGTGGTCATCTTTGGGAGCCTCTGATTGTTTCGGACCTGTTTTCAAACTAGGATCGACTTTGTTTTTGCCTCGATCAGCCTTCAAAGTCTTTGATGCCTCCGCGGAGGACTTAGACTCTTTAGTTTTGGGTTTAGGAGTTTTTTCTCTCTTGGGCTTGAGCAACTTGTTTAGATCGAGCTTGGTGCCTACCAATCCGTCCATGATCAAATATTTAATAAAGAAAGAGGTCGGAAAATATGATCGAATTGACAGCTCCGATGCACGAAATTAGAATTTCAAATGGTACGAATCTTATGAACTTCACGTGTATTTATAAGGAAGAGAAACGTCGCCTTTAGGAGGCCAACGGTCACGAATTCCAAAGTTCTTCCGATCTGAATTATGGAGATCGATCGATTATCATTTTATATTTGGAGTAATTTTGTGACTATCGGTTCGACATCGGTTTTCTTTGTCAGGCCGTTTAGAAACTTGCAAATGCTATCGTTCTAGTTATGTTCAAAACTGGGAGAACATTATTACGTCGGGAGTTGACACATCTAGTTATGATCAGGAATATCAATACAATAAGAGGAGGAACCTATCATCTATAATAAAATACTTCTAACTATTTGATCACTCCGCATCGTCCTCATCCTCGGAACTATCCTCGCCCTCAGTACTACCCTCGACATCAACGTCAGTAGAGGTGCTCTCTTCGTCAACGCTCGAGCTCGAGCTAGACGATGCAATCTCCAACATATCAGGATTTGGCATAGGAACCCCAAACTCTTCTACAAAGGGGGCGAACTCACTTGTCTCCCGATTCTGAGAACTCGAAGACGCGGTTCGATAGTCTTCCCCACGAGAATTCTTCATGATGTCCATGTACTTTATATACTCGGTCATTTTGTCGGGAATAACCTTTGCTGCGGCCAACTGTTGAACCCCTTTGAAAAAGGTAGTTTGAAGGATTTCGCCGACCCTCTTTCGAGCTATGGCATCCAATGCGGGGGACTCCAAAAACTCCCTTATTGAGCTCAGACGCGACTCCTCTTTTCCGCGTTGATAAGACAACTCTGAGTCAGCCTTGGTTTGTGCAAGTTCTTCTTCGAGCTGTTTCACCCTGTCCTCGAGTAGACTCTTTTCACCGACAACCTTAACTAAGTCCTCCTCGACCGCAGGGGTATACTTGAACTTCGACTCTTCCAGTTCTTTTTGTATACGCCATTTTAGGAAATACCTCCGCTCGAGATCGACCCGGATCCCGTCCAGGAAAGGTATCCTCCAACCAGAAGAACTGAGTCTCCAGCCAAGTTAGACCGATCGCTCGGGATTCCTCTTTCCGATCTACTAAACTCCTTGGATTTATCATGAGCCCGACCACAGGCCTGGACAGCTGGCCGAGATATCTTCCCCTGTGGAGGGTCTAGCTAGCCCTTCACTGTTCCTATATATACCACCGCATTTATGATACCAGGCACGACACGATTTCCAAGAAACACACTTGCTCGGACCTAGAGTTCGGATTAGGCTTTATCTCGCTCAACTTTGTACTTGATCTAGCTAGTTTTACGACATCCAGTAACGCCCGAATAGACCTACTTTGTAATCTGTATCCGATCTGATTATTAATACATATTCCCTTTTTACTTTGATTTGTTCTTTATCTTTGCTCGACTTTCTATATTTGTGTCCCAACGAAAAAGAGCTAAATCACTTGATTACTTTGTGTTTTCTAGTATAACCCAAGATCTGTGTGACTTGGAAGAGTGGACTAAAGGATTTTTATCCATATAACCACTATAAAAATCCTGTTTGTTTGATTTATTTACTGCTATACTTTGCATATTTATCAAAGAACTCAAACATACGATTCAACCAAAAGATTTTAAAAGGAGTTATAAAAACTGGGGATAAAATCTTTTGAGTGAGAAAACTTAAAGAGGAACAGATTGGTTGAAAAACACTTGACAAATCCGCTGCCAACTAGTTTCTAAAAACTCTGATTCAACATCTGAAATCAGCTAAGTGAAAATCAGATGAGTGGTCAACTCTGCTGATAAAGCTTTGTGCGCATCAGCTTAGTAGTCTTACAAATCTCGGTCAGCTTAGTCTGCTGACAGAAGAGTTAGAGAAAAAGTTTTAAAGTTTTCAGAGGTCTATTCACCCCTCCCCCCTCTAGACCTCATTGACCACTTTTATGACCAACAACACATTTCCAAAATACGTGTCCCTATCTGGATGGTTCTATCGAAAATGCACTCTTTTTCCCTTGTTAGGTTTTTATCCCTTGAAGGGTTTTTCCGAACTAGGTTTTTAACGAGGCATATTTCATGAGCGATAAAAGGATCAGAGTAACTACTACATTTACTTCTACGAGCTCCAGCTACGATTACGCTCGAGAAGTGAGGGAGTACTGATGAGGGCTATTTTGCACATATAACCGAATAGAATTTTCCGAGGAGAATCGGGATCGATCCGACCCGCGTAATCTGCAAGATCGACTCGACCCGCCCAAACGTATCTCATCGACGTACTGCCCGATTCAGGAAGACTCATTGGGCCACGCGGTACTCCTAGGCCATGCTGGATTCCTAGGTTCAATAGAAGTCCTAATTCTCTTAGGACAGGAGGAATTTTATAAATATTGAATTTTACAATGTATTAGGGATCCAGAATTGAATTTATCAATAATACAACAATTGTTCTCCTCTCATATACTTATTTACGCTATTACAACAATATTTCATACTATTCTTGTATTGCACCATCCTGAGTACTTTAACCAAACCCTAAGTAATAAGTTGTTCTTTTAATATTTTACTGAGATTAAACCTAAGACGAAATTAGGCTAAATCACATAACAACAGCTTTTACTCTGGCTCTTTTCTTCAATTTCGAGCAGCTCTTTTTCGAGCTGCAATTTCGAGCCAAGAGTCATAACAACAGCTTTCACACTTTCTCTTTTCTTCAATTTCGAGCAGCTTTTTTCCGAGCTCTTTTCCGAGCTGCAATTTCGAGCCAAGAGTCATAACAACAGCTTTCACTCTTCAGCTCTTTTCTTTATTTTCAAGCTGCATTTCCGAGCAGCATTTCGAGCAGTGAGTCATAACAACAGTTTTTACTCCTGCTCTAGACATTTTTTTAGGGGTGTTTCTCCCGATTGTAGGTGTTTCTCCGTGTAGCAGGCATATTTCGATCTAAAACTCGACCAGGCCCCACGGTGGGCGCAACTGATCTTATCGAATTTCGCAAGCAAGAAACTTAGGAAAGTAAGGCAAAAACAATAATATGATAAGGGGGTAAATTTGATGTGTATATAAATACCCATCTCAACATAAAGTTTACAGGGTCTGCCCGAGCATTACAGGATGTCGTAGCCACAAGAGAATTACAAATATGAGACCTAATAGCTAGTCCGAGCAGAATGGAGATGATGTATAGACCGAGCTGCATAGCCTGAGCTGAATGATCAAAGCCCCCCCCCCCCCCCCCCCCCCTCCCCCCCCCCCAAGGTTATTAATGCAATGGGTATATATAGGTGTGATGTTGGACTAGGTGATCCGCCTGTATGTGAATAAATCCTGACCCAAAGGCCAGGCCCTTTGACAGGCCTAAAAGATAGCTCGAACGTCTGCTGCTCTGAGAACAACTTGAGGTCGAATTTTTGAGCTGGAGGTCGGATTTGAACTGGAGCTGGAGATCGGATTTGTACTGGACCTGGAGCTCGGATTTGTGCTGGAGCTCGGATTTGAAATGGAGCTTGGATTTTGAGCTGAGGGATATTTCCTAATTTGGGAGCTACGAAATATCCCTCATCAGATAATCCTAGCAGAACATCATGTAACCTTTTCTGAGCAAGTAATGGAAGACTTCAGTCTGCTGAGAGACCAGTAGAATCAGTAAAGGAGTCTGATCCTGCTAATCAGACGACAGCTGAGGTATCTGCACCTCAAGCTAATCAGACTACTGTTCCAACAGACAAGTCTGCTGAAACACCAGCCGCCAGAAGAAAGAGAACTGGTAAGGCTAGGATACCAAGATACCACAAGAAAAAGCGAGAGGAGGCTAAGCAAAGGAAGAAGGATGAAGCTGAGCTCGAGTCAGCTCTTGAAGCCAGCAAAGCTGAAGCAGAGGTCAAGAACTTGACTGATGCAGAGTTAGCTGCTAAAGAAGCAACAGACTTAGCCAAAGCTCTTGAGGCGAGCAAGGTAGATGCTCATGGCCCAAGAAGAAGCAAAGGAAGAAAAGTTTGTTTTACCTCGTCCAGAACCTGTGCCAAAGAAAAAGAAAGAAGTAAAAAGGGCACTTGAGATAGTGAACAGTGACCCTACTGTTTTTGCAAGGTTTGATGAAGAATTGGAAAGGTACAACCCACTTTTGCAATCAAAGAGTATGTTCCTAGCAGAAAAGATCAAATATAATCGCTGGAGGAACTACAGAATAAACAAAACATGTGAAGAATTTAGAGCCTTGAATGAGGTTGCTGCTGAAGAACGTTGGGTGCTGAGTTGGCTGCAAACCAATAACATTCAACAAGCTTTGGACTCTAATTTCTTTCATGACAGTGTACATGAGTACATGAAGCTCATTATACAGAAGGAATCCACATCACTGCGAGAATCAATGCCAAACAGACCCAAGAGGGGTGAAGACTTAGCAGAAAGAGTTGTGAAGATAGCAGTCTGCTTAACCTTGGATAAATGGGTGGAAAAATCAAGATACAAACAAGGAACATCAAGTGATCTACCAAACTTGCCAAGTCTACAACATATTGTTTTTGGTTCAGAAATCAGCAAATACCAAGAACCTGTCAACTTACATCAGACGACTTCGCCATTTGTACCTGCATATTTTATTCATCATAAAACAGTCGTGTCTACTGATGGTGTTGATTTTATTCATGTTATTGTTGGTCCCAAAAGTGGTCAATGAGGTCTAGAGGGGGGGGGGGGGGGGGTGAATAGACCTCTGAAAACTTTAAAACTTTTTCTCCAACTTTTTCTGTCAGCAGACTAAGCTGATCGAGAATTCGTAAGACTACTAAGCTGTTCGCGCACAAAGCTTTGAGCAGCAGAGTTGACCACTCATCTGATTTCACTCAGCTGATTCAGATGAATTATCAGAGTTTTAGAAACTAGTTGGCAGCGGATTTGTCAAGTGTTTTTCAACCAATCTGTTCCTCTTTAAGTTTTCTCACACAAAAGATTTTATCCCCAGTTTTTACAACTCCTTTTAAGATCTTTCGGTTCAGTTCGTATGTTTGACTTCTTTTGAAAATATGCAAAGTAAAGAAACAATGAATCAAACACACATAATTTTTATAGTGGTTATATGGATGAAAATCCTTTAGTCCACTCTTCCAAGTCACACAGATCTTGGGTTATACTAGAAAACACAAAGTTAATAGTATACAATGCTTGCGCCAGACAACAAATCAAAGGCCACAAGTGCGCAATAAGAAATCACAAAGAAATCCTACTCTACGAAGCTAGATCACTCACTTAGACGGATCTACACTCCTCACGCCATTTTCAGTATAGGAGGTCACAAAGAAAACCTACACTAAGAAGCTATATCACTTCACACAGATGGATATACACTCCTCTCTCTTTTCAGTTGAAAGTAACTCAGACAGACAACGTAAGTTCTCTGTTCTTCAATGAAAAGCTTCGTCAACAGATGACTAGGCTTGTGATCAGACGACTCAACTGATGGATCTTGCTCTATAGATGTGATCTTGAATTTTGCAAGTCTCTCTTCAGATCTTCAGTTAGTCTTCTATTTATACTCCCGGATTTGAATTTCTGCCCGTTGAAGGAAGGCGAAATTACTCTTCAATCCTGAGCAACGGTCTTATTCTCTGACGGCAGCTTTTGCTTTTGCAGACTGTCTTCTGTACACTCTGCTGTACGGGTATTCACTTTATGTCCAGTCGCATTTAATGCACTCAGCTGGTTACCGTTGATAAGCTTACTTCACCGACTTCACTTAGCTGATGGGAATGCTGGGCTGATGACCACTCTCCTGATGATCACTCGGCTGATGGCTACTCGGCTGATTCAAGAATGAACACATCTATCTTGACTCGGCTGATGATAACCAATCTGATATCCCACTCGGCTGATTCGGTTACATCGCTTCAAGACCTTGAGATAGGTTTCACTAAGCTGTTCTTAGTTGATGACTTAACCTTTTGATCTTGAAAACCATTATGGCCTTTTTGTCATCTTCAAAACCTTCTCTAATTTATACCAACAATTTTTCCCTTTTTGATGATGACAAAACCTTCAACTAAGAACGTCTTCTAAGTCTTCAGATTTAGTCTTCATACCTTGAGATGAAAATTTATTGATCTGATACAACTTTAAAAAAAAATACCAATAGTTGGTTCTTTCTTTTCCCTTTTCTGATCTTCTGCTTAAAGGGTTCTTAGTTGCATCCTTTATCTTCCCCCTTTTTGTCATCAACACCAATACTTGAGTTGCATCTCTTCTTCCCCTTTTTCTCTTTGTAGGATTGCAAACTTAGTATGCTGAAGGCAATTAGGTGAGTACTAGGTTGATCGAGGTAGTCTTTGTTGCTGTTTATCACTCCAGCTAGAAAATTTCCCCCTAACTTCAAGAATTAATACCACTTGATACCATTTGTGGTCTGATTCCACTTGTAGTCTGATGCTACTTGTAGTCTGATACTACTTGTATGAATGTAAATCAGATCAGTCAGCTGATACCACTTGTTGATGTGATAATACTTGTTGATACCACTTGATGTAGTACATTCTTGAGTATCACTTGGCTGTTGAGTTCCAGTCGGCTGATGAGAAGCAATCTTCTGATAGCTTCATTTTGACTTATTGAAAACTTCATCTTTATTCAGGAGTACCGCTAGTCGTACACGTTCCCCCTAAGTTCAAGAATCAGTGGTCAAGTAGTCTGATGAGAGTTTCTCTTCAAAGACACTCAGCCGTTGAATTCCAGTAAGTTGTTCTGGGTTAGTCTTCTGATAAGTTCCCCCTCAACTTATGAAACCAAAGTCAACGAACCAATTTCTTTGTCACATGGTTGACTGATACCACACTTGTTGGTGATACTGCTTGTTGCGATCAGTTGTTGGTCTCTAATACCACTTATCATTCTTTGATAATCTTCAACTTCTCAACAATCTTGCGTTCCTTGAAATCTCCAAATGTAGAGTCTACCACTTGAAAAATACCAATTGTTGATACCACTTATTTGATAACACTTGTTGGTATATGCTTGTTGGTGAAACCACTTGTTGAGCTTGGTGAAATTTGCAAGACAGTCAACTCATCTTTGTCATCTCACATGAGCTTCACCTACAAAACAGATGACTGTTTTTGGTACCCCTTATTCATTGGGTCCAGCAGGGTTAGTACAAACATGTGATGATCTAGTGACTTATGTTTTATCATGATAATACCACTTGTTGGTCGTGATTAAAACAATGCTCATAAGCAAGGTAAGATGCATGAAATATGTGATAAGCATGCATATCGAAATGAGGATGGCAATCAGTACAGTGAACATGATCAACATGATAATATGAATAAGCATAGTGCATGTCATAATAACAATTATCATAATGTGATTCAAATTGTTTGCCAGATAATTCATTTTTACCTCAATTTCTTACCTGAATTATTTAATAACTCTCCTTAGATTCAACAAACTTAACATTTTAATTTTACTCCTATCAGCAGCCTATTTCAGTTTACTCGGCTGATGGGTTTTAGTAGTCTGATTAGTCTTAGGTAGCTCACTAGTGATGAGGGCTATTTTACACGTATAATGGAATAAAGCTTCCCGAGGAGATTCAGGATCGATCCGACCTGTGAATACTACAAGATCGACTCGATCCGCCCAAATGTATCTGATCGACCAGACAGATCGATCTAGAAGATTAAGTGGGCTGTGCGGTTCTCCTAAGCCAGGCAGGATTCCTAGGCCTAATAGGACTCCTAGTCAAATTAGGACTTGAGAATTATTATAAATACTGAGTTTTACATTGTATTGAAGGGCCCGAATTGAACCTACGAAATATACTACAGTTATTCGTTGTTCATATTATTGTTCGCCTTTCACGTTATAGCTATTGATTCAATTATATTACTTCGCTTGTTCTTGAATTGCACCATCCTGAGTACTTTAACCAAACCCTTAATTTGTAACATTCTGATCTTAAATAATTTACTGAGTTTTAACCTAAGACGAAATCAGGTTAAATCAGTTGGCGCCCACCGTGGGGCAAGGTTAATTACTCGATCGAATATGGCCAATCCAAGGAAGAGCACGCGTAACGCAGGAAGAAGCACCAATTCAAGACCTTCTCATGCTGCGGATAGCCTGCCTGAAAATTCCCAAAGGGTCACCGCTAACAATACGCAACCTCCCGCAAATCACCAAAATTTAGATCCTGTGGAGGAACATGTTGCAGCAAACGCTAACAACAATCAAAGTCAGGGAGGACAACGAACTCCTAGCGTGAGTCAGGCCCCTAACTCACCCATTCGATCTGTCCCGGCTCCCCCGCTCTCCGCTGACCAGGAAAAAATACTGCAAATTGCTCAACTTTTAGGTTCGTTTTTTCCTCAAATTCTACAGACTTCGGCAGTTGCGGAACCAGTAAGGGCGACTATTGGTCCTTCAAGAGCGGTTAATAATGTCAGGGAACCTCGGGAGAATAATGACCACCAGTCAACTCAAGCAGAAAGTCCGGACGCGGATCAACGATCTCAAATATCCCCGCCAAACGTAGCAGGAAGGAACCTTGGTCGAAAAACTAATCAGGCAAGAGCTAATGCTCGACCTGAACCTCGCCTATCAGAGGAACGCACTGTTATACCGATCGACGACGTGGACGAACCCCCAGTTGTCGACAAACAAATAGAAGAGTTTCTGAAAGAGAGTTAGAGAGGATGGTCGAGGAACGAGTGGAACAAAGGCTTTTGACTTTGCAACAACCTTGGCCTCGCTCCCGAGAAATACAGGATAGTATAGCTGCTTTTTCCCCTTTCTGCTTAGAAATTAAGGAAGCCCATGCTTCTGGATCTCTACCTGCCCGGCTCCCCAGATACGATGGAACTAGTGATCCGACCGACTATATATTTAGTTTTACAAACATAATGAGCTTGTATGCTCATTCAGCAGAGTATACGGCCAAATTGATGATCACAACGTTCGAGGGGTTGGCACTAGATTGGTTCGGAAAACAACCGCCCAATTCAATCTTCAACTTTAGAGAATTATGCAACAAGCTGGAACAACAATTTGCTAGTCAGAAAAGACAAAAGCTTCCCATGAGTTATTTGGGAACCATAGTCCAACAAGATGGAGAATCTTTAAGAGCATGGTTGGCAAGGTTCAACATAGAACTACTAAAGATCGATTCCCCAAATATTGATTATATTATATCTATTCTGTTCGACCTAACCAAAAATAGGCAGTTTGGTAACGCATTAAGTCGGAAACAGCCTAGAACCTTCACTGAAATCATGACTTTAGCCTCCAAATATATGACCCAGGAAGAGATGAACTCTTACAAAGATAAAAATAAGAAAGCGTCCGTTTCGGGACCCGAAAAACCTGAAAAAACCCCAGTCCAGAAAGCCATGGATTACGATCGGTTTTCGCGAAGCTCGGATCAGGCCTTGATCTCCAGAAAGGAATATTAGAGATCGAATCAGTTATGTGGAATTCACAAAACTCAATGCCCCAAGAGAAGACATCCTGGAGATACTGGAAAGAAATAACTTAATCCCCCCAGCAAAAAGAATCACACAAGCCAAACCTGGGGCAAAGAACTATGATTTATATTGTAGGTACCATCGAGCTCATGGTCATAGGACTGAGGACTGTTATCATCTGAAACAAGAAATCGAAAAATTGATTCAACAGGGTAGATTAAATGAATTCATAGATAGAGCAGATCGAAGAAGACAAAGGACAAGAAGTCCTAGAAGGAGAGAGGAAAATAGAAGTCCTCGTGATAGATCTCCCAGTAATCATGCTCCCCGAAGAAATGAAATCGATGACGACCAGGTCAATGGTACAATACATGTGATCTCGGGTGGACCAGCGGGGGGAGATAGTCGGAATTCCAGACGAAAGCTCGCACGATCTCTAGAAAAGGGGATTATGACCCCTAGAGAGGTATGGGCGCTCGAGAGGAAAAACTCCGACCAACACACAATTAAGTTCGATGAGAGCGAAGTCCCTAGAAACCTGAATTGGGATAATAACGAAGACCACCCCCATTTTCCCATGGTAGTCTCACTGAAAATTGCCGATTTCAATGTCAAGAGAATTCTGATCGACAATGGGAGCTCGGCTAACATAATATCCATTGAAGTGCTGAACCAGATGAAACTGGGAAAAATAACTCTCCAAAAAGTAGCTACGCCACTGGTAGGATTTGGAGGATCAGAAATAGTTCCAGCCGGAACTATCAATTTGAGTGTAACTCTTGGGAACAAACCTCATCGAGTGGTCAAAATGATAAAATTCTTAGTGGTAGAAGCACCTTTCGCTTATAATGCCATTTTGGGAAGACCGGCATTAAACCAATTTCGAGCAGTTGTATCAACTTATCACCAGAAGATAAAATTTCCTACAGTCTCTGGTGTCGGCGAAATCGTCAACGACCACTGCATGGCCTGGGATTGTTACAACACGGCACTGTCTTTAAAAAGGAACGTCGATCCTCTAACACCGTCAAAAAGAAAAACGGTGGGATCTTCGACGGAAAGATCTCGGGATCCTGAGTTGCCTAGCACGGACCCGATTAGTAAGAAAGGGAAAGAGCCTATAGATCTGACTCTACGTGCACCAGAGCATAAAGAGGTCAAGCTCATCCAAAATGATCCGACCAAAATCACCAGGATCGGAACAGAACTATCTCCACAGGGAGAAATCTTGTTGATCGACTTCTTAAGAAAAAATGTGGATGTTTTCGCCTGGAGCTCGGAAGATATAGTGGGGATAGACCCGAGAATCATAACTCACTCCTTGAAGATAGATCCGAGCGCAAAACCGGTCAGACAAAAGAAAAGGAATCATGGTCCTGTCAAGGACAAAATAATAAAAGCAGAGGTCGAAAGGTTGTTATTATCTAAGCAGATTAGAGAAATACACTTTACTGAATGGCTATGTAATGTCGTATTTGTCTCAAAGGGTGACAAGAAGGATAATAAGTGGCGAATGTGCAACGATTTTACAGACTTGAATAAATTGTGCCCAAGAGATCCTTATCCTCTCCCAAGGATCGACCTATTGGTCGACTCAACAGCAGGCTTCGCAATCTTCAGTATGATGGATGCATTCCAAGGTTTCTATCAGATTTTCATGGATGAAAGAGATCAAGAAAAGACTGCATTCATTACCGAACAGGGCGTCTATTGTTTCATAGTGATGCCATTCGGATTAAGAAACGCTGGAGCAACCTATCAACGGTTGGTCAACCAGATGTTTAAAGAGTTGATCGGAGAAATAATGGAAGTGTATGTCGATGACATGCTGGTAAAAAGCATGAGTGAAGAAGATCACATTAAACACCTGGATCGTTGCTTCAAAATCTTGAGGAAATATGGAATGAAACTCAACCCCTTAAAATGTACATTTGGGGTAAGGTCTGGAAAATTCTTGGGATACCTGGTCCATGAGAGAGGCATCGAAGCAAATCCAGAGAAAATACGTGCTATTACTGAAATGAAACCTCCTAGAAATATTACTCAGGTGCAAAGTCTGGTCGGAAAGATTGTTGCCCTTAATAGATTCATATCCAGGTCCGCAGACAAAAGTCTACCATTTTTTCAAACTTTGAGAAAAGCTAAGAACTTTGAATGGACCGAGGCTTGTGATCATGCATTCGAGCAGCTGAAAGAATATTTGACCTCACCTCCCTTACTCGCCAAACCTACGGAAGGACAGCCTCTATACATATACATCGCTATTTCCGAAGCTGCAGTGAGCTCGGTTATGGAGAAAATTGAAGGCTCGGAACACAAGCCTGTATATTATTTAAGTAAATTATTACAAGGAGCGGAAAAGAATTATTTAACAATTGAAAAATTCGCTCTGGCTTTGGTAACGTCAGCGCGTAGGTTGCGGCCATACTTTCAAACATACAAGATCATCGTGCTTACCAACCAACCTTTGAGGCAAGTTTTATCGAAGCCAGAAGCCTCGGGAAGGTTAATCAAATGGGCCGTAGAATTGGGACAATATGAGATCGATTATCGACCACGAACTGCAATCAAAGCTCAGATACTTGCTGATTTTCTCCTTGAAACTCCAAGTCTGACGGAGACAAGCTCCACAGCAACATCGACAAGCGATAACAGTATTATGATCGTCAATGAACTACCATGGCTTATGCATGTCGATGGCGCATCAAGCAGAGATGGGGGAGGTGCAGGAATTAATTTCCAAGGGCTTAATGGCGAGGATATGAATTATGCCATCACTTTAGACTTCGTGGTAACCAATAACGAAGCAGAATATGAAGCTCTAATCGCTGGATTTGAAATGGCTATACAAGCCAATATGAAAGTTTTGAATGTCTTGACAGATTCGGAACTAATTCAGAGACAAATCAGTGGAATGTACGAAGCAAAAGAGTTCAACATGATAAAATATTTGGAGAAAGTAAAAGATTTAACTGGGAAATTTGATAAATTTGATATCCAAAATATCCCACAAGAAGAAAATCGATGGGCCGATCAACTATCTAGATTTACAGGAACAAGGGATGGTAAATCTAAAAGAGTAATCACCTGGCTGATCTCCAAGACACCCGCGATCGACCTCGACACTTTCCCTGTTGTTGAAGTAATGGAAATTGACCTGGCAGCAGACAGTTGGATGACTCCATTAATCACCTATTTGAAAGACGGATCACTCCCTAGCTGTAAAAATGAAGCCAGGAGGATAAAGTACCGAGCACCAAGATATGCAATGTTAGAAGGAAAACTTTACAGAAGATCCGTCTCAGGAATTCTGCTAAAATGCATTCCCGAGCACAATTCCGAAAGCATCCTTCGAAGCATACATGAGGGAGAAGCTGGGAATCACAGTGGCGCTCGAGCACTTACGCTCAAATGCTTGAGAACAGGTTATTATTGGCCAACGATGTCGCCGACGCACAAGACTACGTAAAACACTGTCATTACTGTCAGGTACATTCAAATATAATACACCAACCAGCTGAGACGATACACCCAATTCCGATCTGTTGGCCTTTTGATCAATGGGGAATCGATATTGTGGGACATTCCCGATGGCCAGATCAAAGAAGAGTTATGTTTTGGTCGCTGTCGAATATTTTAGCAAGTGGATCGAATGCATAGCTTTAGCTCGGATAACACAGTTCCAAGTTATAAATTTTCTCTGGAAAAATATAGTTTGTCGTTTCGGAATCCCAAGAATTCTGATTTCTGACAATGGAACCCAATTTGCTGGAAAACAAGTTCAAGAATGGTGCTCGAAGCTTGGAATACAGCAAAACTTCACGTTTGTCGGACATCCTCGAGCTAATGGACAAACTGAAGTGGCAAATCGAGAGATTGTCAAATCACTCGAGAAAAGACTGGACGACGCCAAAGGGAAATGGTTGGACGAACTGCCAGGCGTCATCTGGGCCAACAGAACTACAGTAAAAGCCTCAACGGGTGAAACACCGTTTAGCCTAGTCTATGGGTCGGAGGCAGTCATCCCAGTAGAGGCACTAGTCCCCAGCCCTAGAATTGAGCTCTACGAGGAGGAATCAAACGATCAACTGAGAAAAGATGATATCGATTTGAGCGAGACCTTAAGGGAAAAAACCAGTCTGCGTTTAGAAGCGGCTAAGTCCAGCATGGAAAAAGCCTACAATCAAAAGGTGAGGATACGATCGTTCAAAGAAGGTGATTTGGTACTTAAAAAAGTTGAAGTTTCCAAACACGTGGGAAAGTTACTACAAAATTGGGAAGGTCCCTACGTGGTGATTGCGGTCGGAAAAAAGGGATCGTATAAGATAGCACATATGGATGGGACTCCACTTCCTCGAACGTGGAATGCGGTAAACCTCAGAAGATATTATGGTCGATAACTTCGAGATAAAAAGATTAGAAGTTAGACGGAATTTGCAAGGAATTAGTTTTTCCATTTTATAGAGTATTTTGTTATTTCCCTTTCATGCATTAAAATTACCTTCAATTTTAATAAAAAGCTTTTGCTTATTTCCACATGTGACGTGTTCAAAAGACTTTTGTCGAACAAACGATCTACAAAGGTTAAAACCAATAATTGGTATACAACCTAATAAATTTTTGAGTAACACCGATTGGGTCGGTATAAACTCATCGATCTACTAACGAACGATCTACAAAGGTTAAATCCACAGTTGGTATAAAACCTAAGTATAATAAATCTTTGAGTAACACCGATTGGGTCGGTATAAACTCATCGATCTACTAACAAATGATCTACAAAGGTTAAAACCAATAATTGGTATACAACCTAATAAATTTTTGAGTAACACCGATTGGGTCGGTATAAACTCATCGATCTACTAACAAACGATCTACAAAGGTTAAAACCAATAATTGGTATACAACCTAATAAATTTTTGAGTAACACCGATTGGGTCGGTATAAACTCATCGATCTACTAACAAACGATCTACAAAGGTTAAAACCAATAACTGGTATACAACCTAATAAATCTTTGAGTAACACCGATTGGGTCGGTATAAACTCATCGATCTACTAACGAACGATCTACAAAGGTTAAAACCACAATTGGTATAAAACCTAAGTATAATAAATCTTTGAGTAACACCGATTGAGTCGGTATAAACTCATCGATCTACTAACAAACGATCTACAAAGGTCAAAACCACAGTTGGTATAAAAGGGAATTTAATAAATAAAAAGAAGAATTTTATTTATGTCCCTAAAACTATTACAATTACATAAAATATCTTGGAAAGACAAACAGATCTTCCTGGTCTAACGACACCTGATCCTATTACATTCTGTATCCATCTTTGATACCATCAACGCCATAGCTCGACGAAGACGACCGCCTTTAAAGTTTCGTGATGACGACCACAAAGCTTTGGAATCAGAGAGAGCTTTGTGAGATCATAATGTTACGATGGTCGATGGTGGTCAGCATTCCCGGTCACACATAAAAAAAATTAATGAACTGACCAGCTTTCCACCTACCACGTAACTATTAGATCGGAACCCCACAACACCGACCTTTACCTATTTAAATAGGTTGATCGAATTATGGACAACGTTCCAATCTAATCCCCTTGTTTGGGGTCGGAGACTTCATTGTTCTTGAAAAGCCTCCATTTTCCGATTCCGCGCATACCGAGTCGAAGTAATGAATGATTAGTTGGATTCGCGAATTAGGTGGACGACCTCGATTGTGAACAAAGAGGGAGTACATTGTTTAGAACTTTACTCCTGATGGTAATTAAATGGAAGATAAAAGATTCCTTTTATAGACAGGATGAGTCAAAATCCAACGGTCACAGTCTTATATAATCAACGGCAATGACGCCACATCGGGAATTACGTTCCAAAGTCATAACTGCAAGCCTTAAATAACAGGATTGGAAGTAAATAAGTTCTTGAGACGGTCGAAACAAAAGTCATATATTAGATCGATAGATACATTACGAAGAATATTATAGAGCAAAAGTAATATTACATATACAAGAGCCTTATCTGAACTGAAATCATCGATCTAAGCACTAAGCGATTACAACTACAAAATATCAAAGGAAAGACTTCGATGTCAAAACGCTTCAAAGCTTTCTCGGAACGATCATCTTTTCTCCTACTTGGAGAACAGTGACGAGAACCTAAAGTTCAGGCTTATTCTACAGATCGACGGGTACAAGTGGGCGACCTAAGCCGCATGATATCATGATGCCACCACCTCGAAGAAGTTGATGCTTCTTATTCGACGATTAAAGTAGAGATCAGAAGGGTCTCATGCATGACGTCACCAACCAGTTAGAAACAAGTTGATTTCGATAAAGCATAGAATCCTGCTTTCCTCCACTCTCGACCTCTATCATATGGCGTGATATATGATCACCTAATCCCCAGTTGTGAGATTTGCCCGACCATCACAGCTTCAGATGGAGATCTCATTTTTCCAATTCCTCCCATACCAAGTCATGACCTCTTAGGTAAATAAATCGACAAGTTTGGTCGACGATGATACTTATAACAATACATATTCATCTTGAATGACTTCATCTTCTGAGAAATGGAGAGGATGGAGTGAACCTTTTTATAGGCAGAGGATAAAGGATCCAATGGTGCTAAATTGGGGTCCTATCAACGGTCCAGATTTAAAACGTTATAAGGATGGTTCGCAGTATCAGAAAAAATGATCAAATCATTGTTATCGAACTGAACATACAAAGAATAATTGATTTTATTCAAGTCTTTGAGAGGGTCATTACATTTCACAAGTACAGCTATATCATCACGAAAAACTACATTTACATTCAAGGATCATTACAATTATTTCAAACATTAGTCCTACTTTGTTACTCCTCGGAATGATCTGCTCCTTCAAATCGACCTTCTCCTCAGACTACTACAACTGCATAGAAATGAGGAACATGCAGAAGTGCGTATATTTGCTGATGCTGGTGAATTACCGACCTCTAAATGGGCCACATGGTAACCAGGAGGCATACTGCATCTAGGGTCAATCACAGTATCAAGCTAAAGCACACTAAAAAGGGAAGAACTTTGCTGTCATACAATTGAGACAGGTTCGTTCTCCGTGCCTTGGGGGCAAGTTTTCGAGCATGCATGGACAAAACACCATTTTAATGAACTAACCAGCTCTCGCCTATCCAAAAAACTATCTGGTTTGAAATCTCCACCATAGTCAACAGGCCATAAAAACCAAATTAAACTGTTCAGAGGTGGCATATTGTTTCAGTCTTTATTCTTTTCCTACTTCTCCAACAAGTTCTTTACACTATGGGGAATTAACCAATCAATGGATAAAGCATACGAATCGTTCCTACAGTTATGGCTCACCTACCAAGTTGACTTCTCGTTTTCCAATAATATTGTAAGAAGTTGTTTATCAACATGCAAGTCGAAGAGGCGCAGAGATCGAACAAAAAGCATGTTTTTCCATTTATCAGGCAAAATATATATTTACATTTCAAAAAAAAAAAAAAAAAAAAATGAATGAAGAAAGACTCTTGTCTACTGCTCGGGAGTATGATCGGGGGTAAGATCTTTGTCTACCGTTTCGTGAACATGAGCAGGAATTGTCGGATAACCAAGATAAGTCATCATTTCTTGGGCACGCTGCTCATATCCAAGGGAAAAACCCCTGTCAAACTCCAGATCTTTCAACTGAAGAAGATCTGTTTTCTCCTTGGTAAGCTGCTCTTTTTCAGCCTCCAAACTGCTATTTACTCGAGCAAGTTCTTCCTTCTCTCTAGTGAGCCTTTCAGTGGTAGCTCGGAGGTGCTCAACCTCAGTCATCAGCAATCGATGAGCAGCGGCAATTGAATTTACCCGATCGAGGGATTCTTCTCTAGCAAAATAAGATTCGTCATTTTGTATCCCGAGCTGGAGAGCTTCATGCTTAGCCTGTTTTGAGAAATATGGGTGAGAAACTTAAAACACCTAGATCTCTTTTAACAAACAACAAAATATGCTTACCATCTCCAAACGTTTGAAAATGGACTGGACAAGTTGCAAGGAAGAGTGGTTCTTCAATTTATCAAGCTCCTTAGGCAAAATTGTACCCATTCCCAGATTCCAAGAAACCCCATCAGGCTCGAGGGTTGTTGGAATACATGCATCAATCGAAACCCCACCTGATCGGCTCATATCGAACTCAGTTATCTCTTCGACCTGCTCCTTAAATGGACGTTCGTCTAAAAGAAACGGATCATCCGCGACCCTTTCAAAACCAGAACGACTGGGACCAGATCCAGTTTTTGACGCACCTTGTGAAATACGGACAGGAGAGACAACCTGAGTGTCTTGAGAGGTCGAAACGACCTGAGAACGTGAAGGGGCAAAGAAAGATTCTGGAATATCTTCCACAGGCCCCCTTAATTGCAGAGTTGGATCGATCTCAGAATTGGGAGCGGCAAACTCAGAATGAGGAGCAGTAGCCGCGACTTGAGCGCAACCATCTCGACTTATAGATTGATTTGTTGCATCTCGGCCTGAAGGGGAATGTTCATCCACTGATCGTTCATCTGGAAAAGTAGAAACAGTTCGTGACTCCTCATTCGTTGTTTGTTTCCCGAGAGCAGGAGAAATAGCTTGATTTTCCTCGTTCGTCATATGGACGACTGGAGGAGGAGAAACAGTTCGCGACTCCTCATTTGTTGTTTTCTCCCCGAGAATAGAAGAAATAGCTAGAGTTTCCTCGTTCGTCGTATGGACGACTGGAGGGGGAGAAACAGTTCGTGATTCCTCATTAAATGTTTGCTCTACAAAAGGAGGAGAAGTAGAGCGAGAACCTTCACTCTGGAAAGCCTCCAGCATCTTCGGATCGACAATTGGACTGCGGATCGGGGCATTAGAAGGGATATTCTTCGTTTCTTTTAAGTTCCCGCTTGACGAGGATAATTTCGGATCAGGTCGAGGAATGGTTTCCCGAGAGGAAACTCCTTCCTGGAAAGATGATGGATGTGAACCGTCGGTTCGAGACTTCTTTCTCGGAGTATCCCGACGAGGTAAACCCCGTTGGGATCGTTTGGAAGCTCCAGAAAATAGATTGGAACTCATGGTCTGAAAATCAGGAATTCCTATGAAATATCGAACTAAGAGCTCCGATCAATGGCGAGAAAATTTTATATTGCAAGTGGGGACGCGCGGTAAAACCCCAAAAAGATTTACCTTTATATATAGCTAAGGAAATGACAATTATGTCCTCGGACCTTGGCGCGCACAGTAAAAATTCAAAAATAAGGTAAAAACGGGTCATCAAATATGTACTATGATCATCGTAACGACGAAGTATATCAGAATTAAAATGATATATATCTTAAAAAGGAGTTTTACATAATTTACGAAATTTAAAAGGCCTAGCTTTACAACAGAATAAAAGAAAATCATAAAAAACATCCTAACTGGGTGAATTGGTTTCCTTGGGGGACGATCCTTCCTCTCCTTCTTCATTCCCTTCGTCGACATGGTCTCCCTCGATATCCTCCTCGGCATCGTCGCCTTCCTCTTCGCCTGACTGATTCTCCATGATATCCTTTATTAATTCCAAGTCATGTGTGGGCACAGGAATTGGGGCTCCATACTCCTCGACTAGGTGAGCCAATGAATGATTACTATACTCAACAGAGGATAAGCAGTCGGGAGGATAGTCTTGAAGACTTCGGTCCTTTTCAATGGCCATAACCTTGCGATATTCCTCACGCTTATCAGGAATCTGCCCAGACTCGATTAATTGATCGACACCCTTATAGAACGAGCTTAAGAGCAGACCTCCAATCTTTTGATGAATTATGGCAGTATGCACGGGAGAATCGAGAAACTCTCGGACTATGGGCTCGACATCTGAAGATTGGTGCGCATCTATGACCCTCTCTAAGTCAGAAGAATCATCTTCCTTGGTCACAAGTTGGGATCGTAGAGCATCAATATCCGACTCAAGCTTGCTAACGAGGATGGCGTGCGCAACTCGTTGCTCTTCCATTTCACGAGTCAATTGGTCGACCTGCGCTTGGTATCGACTAGAATCCGTCATCATGCTAATAATGTGAGGATTGTCAGTCTCCAAATTAGGATTAGCAAGAGGATCGGATGAAGTGGCAGCAGAAGCTCGAGAATTATCGACCTGAGCAAGTTGATCTTCAAGCTCCTTAACTCTGGCGATTAAAATATTGTTGCTTTCCTCAACATATTTGCATTGATCCCTATGCAACGCCATATCATATAGCGCGGACACCAAGGCATTTTCGGCCTGTCGTACAGAAAACTTGTCTAAATAAAAATCAAGAAAAATATTGAAGACTGTTAAAAGAATAGAGAGAGCCAAATAATATTACCACTTCGTGAGCATGAGCTGCCCTCGCTAGCTGTTCGAGGGGTTTCTTCCTAATTGTCCTCTCCACGTCTCGGACAAAGGTCGAGGATAGAAGAAATCGAATAGATTTTATCGACCACATTCTCCTTATCGTCAGAGACCAATGAATCCTTCTCGGAATAACCGGCTGCCCTTTTTCCTTGAAGATGACTCTCAATCATGTCTATCAAAGAAGCTTGATGGCTAGTATCTCCGACATGAGTGAAGTACTCTCCTCCTTTGTCAAAAAACTGGGTTCTTCTTTTGGCTTCAGGGCCTGTAGGATTACGTTCGGGCCAATCTTTACTAACCAGAATGCCATATTTCTCCCTAAAAGTTTTGGGAGGATAACCACGGCCTGAACGAGAGCTTGAAGTCGGTATGTCCGAAGGAGTTAGACCTGAGAAAGGAGGAGCTATTCGGATAGGATCTGCATTCTCGGATGACTCCTCCTCGATGTCTTCCAGATCTTGGAATTGATTCCTTCTCCTCTTTCAAGATTCCTTTTGCTCTATGGGGGCTTTACCCCAGGACTTTTTCGAGTTCGAAAGAACAGATTTTCCGACCACGGAAAAATGGCAGTTCTCGACCATGGTGGCAGCATTGCGAAAAAGATAGATGTTAGAAAATGACGAGTTCATAATCTTTTTATGAATAAAGTGAAGTTAGGAAATTATTTACCTAGAGATCGATTATCCGGTGGAATGGAAAACTCCAGAGAACTCAGTCCTGCTTTTCGAAGAAAGATCTCTCCGATCAAATAAGCTGATTGGTACTTATTTGATCTCATCTCCTCGATCATAGCGGATGAGAATTGGTCGTCCGGAGCCATCTCGCCGATCACTTTTCGACCACCATATACCCAAGCATCGTTGTATCCCCAATCATGAGTAAACTCCTCGGGTTCACCATTCTCGAGGATATGCACAGTTGGAGCCTTAACGAAAAAGAAACTGGATTTCCATTCCGTGCTGTTGCTTGAAACGGCGTTTTCAAGAATTGCGTAGCCAGGTCTTTGGCTGACATAATAATAACCTCTGTTGGAGGAGGTCGATACAGAGAGTCGGAAAAAGTGGAGAAAATTGCGGAATGAGGGTTGCAGACCTCGAGCAACCATTAACACAGAGAATGCCATAATAAAAGCTATAGCATTCGGAACAAGTTGGGTCAATGAGACAATAAAGGTCTCCAGAAATTGACGAAGAACCGAAGATAGGGGAAAACGGAGCCCATGCTCGAAATGGGACGTGTAAAAAGCTCGACAGTTGGCGGGAGGAGTGTTGGCTCTCTCCTCGGAAGAAGGAATAATGATCTCAAAATCCGAGGGGAAATAACGGCCGTATTCCTTTTTCAAAGAAGATAGATCATCCTCTTTCCATCGAGAAGGAAAAAATTCCACGGGGGCAGAAATTTGAGGTTGAGATGTTTTTGATTTCTTAGATGACCGCGACACCATCTCTTCCTCTGGAATAATCTCCACCACCAAGCCATCAACCTCCTGTTCTTCGTAATTTCTGACTTCTTCTACTTGGGCAATATCCGCAGCCTCTTCCTCAGATGGAGGGATTTCATGATTAAGGATATTAGGAGGTACTTGTTCATCTACGTTTTGGGTTGAAGGTGGAGGATTCTGCGAAGTCGAAGCCATCAGTCCTTGAAATAATATGCTCGAGGAAGTAAGAAATTGACAAGATTATCGATTTAAGCTTTTACTGCTGGAAGGATTAAATATCTGGGGTAAAAGTAAAAAGATCCCGCAAATTTCGACTATATATATGGGTGGTGAAAAGACGGATTCAGCCCTTTGCGTCTCTTCGTATTCCCGCCAATCAAAGTCATGAAAAGACCAGCCGTTGTCTGACACACGTTAACCCAAAATACATGTCTATACATAGAAGGTTCAAACGGATTTGCACTCTTTTTTCCTCGTTCGGTTTTTATCCCAAAAAGGGTTTTTCCGAACTAGGTTTTTAATGAGGCATATTTCATGAACGATGAAAAGACCAGGGTAACTATTATTTCTACTTCTACGAGCTACAGCTACGATTACGCTCGAGAAGTGAGGGAGTACTGATGAGGGCTATTTTACACGTATAATGGAATAAAGCTTCCCGAGGAGATTCAGGATCGATCCGACCTGTGAATACTACAAGATCGACTCGATCCGCCTAAATGTATCTGATCGACCAGACAGATCGATCTAAAAGATTAAGTGGGCTGTGCGGTTCTCCTAAGCCAGGCAGGATTCCTAGGCCTAATAGGACTCCTAGTCAAATTAGGACTTGAGAATTATTATAAATACTGAGTTTTACATTGTATTGAAGGGCCCGAATTGAACCTACGAAATATACTACAGTTATTCGCTGTTCATATTATTGTTCGCCTTTCACGTTATAGCTATTGATTCAATTATATTACTTCGCTTGTTCTTGAATTGCACCATCCTGAGTACTTTAACCAAACCCTTAATTTGTAACATTCTGATCTTAAATAATTTACTGAGTTTTAACCTAAGACGAAATCAGTTTAAATCAACTAGGTTTTCTAACCTATTGAGCATCAGTACACTTCTTCTTTTAAGCCTCTGATTTTCTTTTAGAGAATTATGCAATTGCTTCTTTCAAGTTGATTTGTATTATCTAATCGAATTGCACACTCAACTTTTAGAGTTTCATTCTCCTGCTCAAGCTTTTTGTAGTCAGCTGTTTCTTGAGGTTTTTCAACCTGAAGTTTTAGTGATCAGATTTGCTCTTTTTAGCAGAGTCATCTCTTCATTAAGCTTGGCAAATGCACAAACAATATTTGAATTTGTAATCTAGCATTTATTCAAACGATTCAAATAGTGCATTTCATTAATCAGTAGAAGTTACCTCAATTTTCAGAATCATCAGATTCTATGACAGTTAAGCATAGGGTTTCGGGTACTTCTTCAAATTCTTTATCAAACGACTTGCGGTCGGAATAAGATGTGCAGGAGTTTATTAGCTTTGCTGCATCAGCTAACTTTGATTTGCTCTTACTTAGCTTACGCTCCTTTTTGGCACGCTTTTCCTTTTCAGCAAATTTCTCTGATGATGAGTGTGGATGATCTTTGATCATGAGTCCATACTCCTTTTCTTTGTTATCTCTGAGTTTTGCTTTGGAGGAATCCCTATTTTCCTGAAAATGATCAGAAGAAGATGAAGTAGCATTTTTATATTTTAATTTCATTTTCTTCTTGTAAAAATTCTCAAAATCATTCAGCAGCAGGGTAACGTCGTCAGCAGTGTAGACTTTTTATGAACTCAGCAGAGTCTTCTGTTTTGACTTGTCTGGTGATTTTCTTGACTTGTCTGACGCCATAAGAGCAGCAGTAGGGTCTGAACTGGTTGACACTTCTAATCCCTGTTGGTTAATATTGGAAAAGGTTTTGAAGATGACAAAAAGGGTAATCTGGAAGTCATCAACTAAGAACTGAACAACTTAGTAAAACCTATCTCATGGTCTGAAAGCTATGTGACCGAATCAGCGAAGTGGGATATCAGATGGGTATTATCAGCCGAGTCAAGATAGATATGTTCATTCTTGAATCAGCAGAGAAGCCATCAGCCGAGTGATCAGCAAAGTGATCATCAGCAGAGTACTTCCACCAGCAGAGTGAAGATGGTCAGTAAGCTTATCAACGGGAACCAGCTAAGAGCTGAGTGCATTAAATGCGATGACATAAAGTAGACATCCGTACAGCAGAGTGTACAGTGCAACAGTTGCAGGGAGCCGTTCCGCGTGTCAGGACCAGACCTCGAGGACTGTAGATTCCTTCCAACCTTCAACGGGCAGAAATTCAAAATCTGAGAGTATAAATAGAAGACATAACTGAAGATCAAAAGAGAGCTTGCACAACTCAAGATCATATCATAAGAGCAAGATCCATCAGTTGAGTCGTCTGATCACAAGCCGAAGTCATTTGTTGACAAAGCTTTTCGTTGAAGAACAGAGAACTTAGTTGTCTGTCTGAGTGACTTTCAACTGTAAAAAAGAGAGGAGTGTATATCCATCTTTGTGAGTGATATAGCTTCCTAGTATAGGATTTCTAAGTGATCTTCTGTACTGAAAATAGCGTGAGGAGTGTAGATCCGTCTAAGTGAGTGATCTAGCTTCGGAGTGTAGGATTTCTGTGTGATTTCTTACAGCGCACTTGTGGCTGTTCATTTGTTGATCAGCGCAAGCATTGTATACTTGATTACTTTGTGTTTTCTAGTATAACCCAAGATCTGTGTGACTTGGAAGAGTGGACTAAAGGATTTTCATCCATATAACCACTATAAAAATCCTGTGTGTTTGATTTATTTACTGCTATACTTTGCATATTTATCAAAGAACTCAAACATACGATTTAACCAAAAGATTTTAAAAGGAGTTGTAAAAACTGGGGACAAAATCTTTTGAGTGAGAAAACTTAAAGAGGAACAGAATTGTTGAAAAACACTTGACAAATCCGCTGCCAACTAGTTTCTAAAAACTCTGATTTAACATCTGAAATCAGCTGAGTGAAAATCAGATGAGTGGTCAACTCTGCTGATAAAGCTTTGTGCACATCAGCTTAGTAGTCTTAGAAATCTCGATCAGCTTAGTCTGCTGATTTGAAAAGTTAGAGAAAAAGTTTTAAAGTTTTCAGAGGTCTATTCACCCCCCCCCCCCCCCCTCTAGACCTCATTGACCACTTTTGGGACCAACAAGTAGTATCAGAGCAGGTTGCTCTGGTAATTTACCTGATACCATCAAGTAGCATCAGGGTAGGTGGTTTATCTTGAATCAGCTGCCTGATCAACGAGCTTGATCCAAAGTGTGTTTTTCAAATTTTTCAAAAAGAGAGCATATTTTGAAAATCAAAACTTTTTGAAAAATGGATGCCATAAACCATGTTCCTCACATTGGTCTTATGAGCTTTGAAAACTGGAAAATCAGAATGGAAATCTTTCTTGCTGCTTATAATGATGACATGTTTACATGTATTACAAAAGGATCATTCAGATTCCAGAAGACTGTGAAGGTTGCTGGTCAACCAGATCAGATAGTTGACAAAGAGTTGGATGAGCTGACACCTAAAGAAAACAAGTTATTAAATCTTGATAAAAAGGCGAAGTTCATCATGTTCAGAGCTGTAGACGAAGAAAATTTCCAGAAGATCAAGCATCTCAAAACTGCCAAAGAGATGTGGGATAAAGTCTGCGGGCTAAGCGAAGGAAACGACGCTATCAAAGAACACAAGCTCAGTGTGGCTCTTGAGGAGTTTGAAAATTTCAAAATGAAGTCTGGTGAAACGATTGATCAGATGGATACCAGATTTACCAAAGCCCTGAATGAAGTTCTAAGATTTGGTAAAGAATTTTCGAACAAGGACATCACAACAAAGGTTCTCAAGGCCTTGCCACCCAAATTCAACATGAAGGTGACAGCCATGGAAGAATCAAGGGATTTAGAGAAGATTTCTCTTTCCGAACTGTTCTCATCTCTCAAAGCTTATGAGTATCATATGCCAAGATTGGGATTAGAAGTGTCAACCAGTTCAGACCCTACTGCTGCTCTAATGGCGTCAGACAAGTCAAGAAAATTAGCAGACAAGTCAAAATAGAAGACTGTGCTGAGTTCAGAAAAGGGATACACTGCTGACGACGTTACCCTGCTGCTAAATGATTTCAAGAAGTTCTACAAGAAGAAAATGAAATTAAAATATAAAAATGCTACTTAATCTTCTTCTGATCATTTTCAGGAAAACAGGGATTCCTACAAAGCAAAACTTAGAGACTACCATGAAGAGGAGTATGGGCTCTTGATCAAAGACCATCCAACCTCATCATCTGAGAAGTTTGCTGGAAAGGAAAAGCGTGCTAAAAAGGAGCGTAAGCTTAGTAAGAGCAAATCAAAGTTAGTTGATGCAGCAAAGGTAATAAACTCCCGCACATCTTATTCAGACCGCAAGTCGTCTGATAAAGAATTTGAAGAAGTACCTGAAACCTTATGCTTAACTGCCATAGGATTTGATGATTCTGAAAATTGAGGTAACTTCTACCTATAAATGAAATGCACTATTTGAATCGATTGAATAAATGCTGAATTTCAAATTCAAATATTGTTTGTGCACTTGCCAAGCTTAATGAAGAGATGACTCTGCTGAAAAGAGCAAATCAGATCACTGAAACTTCAGGTTGAAAAACCTCAAGAATCAGCTGACTACCAAAAAGCTTGAGCATTAGAATGAAACTCTAAAAGCTGAGTATGCAATTTGTTTTGAATATATAAATAAACCTGAAAGAAGTAATTGCATCATTCTCTAAAAAGAAAATCAGAGGCTTAAGAGAACAAGTCTACTGATGCTCAATAGGTTAGAAAACCTAGTAAGCTACCTAAGACTAATCAGACTAGTAAACTCATCAAGGAGTAAAATTGAAAATATTGAGTCTGCTTAATCTATGGAGAGTTATTAGAAAACTCAGGTAAGAAATTGAGGCAAAAATGAATTATCTGGCAAGAATTTGAATCACATTATGATAATTATTATGACATGCACTACGCTTATTCATATTATCATGCTGATCATGTTCACTGTACTGATTGCCATCCTCATTTCAATATGCATGCTTATCACATATTTCATGCATCTTACCTTGCTTATGAGCTATGTTTTAATCAAGTACCAACAAGTGGTATCAAGTACCAACAAGTGGTATTATTATGATAAAACATAAGTTACTAGATCATCACATGTTAAATGTTACACTAACCATGCTGGACCCAATAAACAAGGGGTACCAAAAACAGTCATCTGTTTTGCAGGTGAAACACATGTGAGATGACAAAGATGAGTTGATTGCCTTGCAAATTTCACCAAGTTCAACAAGTAGTCTCACCAACAAGCATGTACCAACAAGTGGTATCAAATCAATAGTATCAGCAATTGGTATAATTTAAGTGGTAGACTCTACATTTGGAGATTTCAAGGAACGTGAGTTTGTTGAAAAGTTGAAGATTATCAAAGATCAACAAGTGGTTTCAGAGACCAAGTGGCATTAGAGACCATCAACTGTTTGCAACAAGTGGTATCACCATTTAAGTGGTATCAGTCAACCATGTGACAACAGAATTGGTTTGTTGATTTTGGATTCATAAGTTGAGGGGGAACTAATCAGAAGACTAACCCAGAACAACTTACTGGAATTCAACGGCTGAGTGTCTTTGAAGAGAAACTCTCATCAGACTACTTGACCACGAATTCTTGAACTTAGGGGGAACGTGTACGACTAGCGGTACTCCTAAATAAAAGATGAAGTTGTCAATAAGTCAAAGTGAAGCTATCAGAAGACTGCTTCTTATCAGCTGACTGAAACTCAACATCCAAGTGATTTTCAAGAATGTACTACACCAAGTGGTATCAGCAAGTGCTATCACATCAACAAGTGATATCAGCTGACTAATCTGATTTGTATCCATACAAGTAGTATCAGACTACAAGTGGAATCAGACCACAAGTGGTATCAAGTGGTAAAAATTCTTGAAGTTAAGGGGAAATTTTCTAGCTGGAGTGATAAACGGCAACGAAGACTATCTCGATCAGCCAAGTGCTTACCTACCTGTCTTCAGCATACTAGTTTGCAATCTTATGGAAAAGAAGTTATCACAAACCCTAAAAAGGGGGAAGGATAAAATGGAGAAGAAAAGATGCAACTAAAGTTTTGATGTTGATGACAAAAAGGGGGAAGATGGATGCAACTAAGAACCCTTTAAGCAGAAGATCAGAAAGGGAAAAAGAACCATCAAGTGGTAATTTTTTTTAAGTTGTATCAGAGCAATTTCCATCTCAGAGTATGAAGACTAAATCAGAAACATAGATGTGTTCTTAGTTGAAGGTTTTGTCATCATCAAAAAGGGGGAAATTGTTGGTTAATATTGGAAAAGGTTTTGAAGATGACAAAAAGGGTAATCTGGAAGTCATAAACTAAGAACTGAACAGCTTAGTAAAACCTATCTCATGGTCTGAAAGCTATGTGACCGAATCAGCGAAGTGGGATATCAGATGGGTATTATCAGCCGAGTCAAGATAGATATGTTCATTCTTGAATCAGCAGAGAAGCCATCAGCCGAGTGATCAGCAAAGTGATCATCAGCAGAGTACTTCCACCAGCAGAGTGAAGATGGTCAGTAAGCTTATCAACGGGAACCAGCTAAGAGCTGAGTGCATTAAATGCGATGACATAAAGTAGACATCCGTACAGCAGAGTGTACAGTGCAACAGTTGCAGGGAGCCGTTCCGCGTGTCAGGACCAGAACTCGAGGACTGTAGATTCCTGCCAACCTTCAATGGGCAGAAATTCAAAATCTGAGAATATAAATAGAAGACATAACTGAAGATCAAAAGAGAGCTTGCACAACTCAAGATCATATCATAAGAGCAAGATCCATCAGTTGAGTCGTCTGATCACAAGCCGAAGTCATTTGTTGACAAAGCTTTTCGTTGAAGAACAGAGAACTTAGTTGTCTATCTGTGTGACTTTCAACTGTAAAAAAGAGAGGAGTGTATATCCATCTTTGTGAGTGATATAGCTTCCTAGTATAGGATTTCTAAGTGATCTTCTGTACTGAAAATAGCGTGAGGAGTGTAGATCCGTCTAAGTGAGTGATCTAGCTTCGGAGTGTAGGATTTCTGTGTGATTTCTTACAGCGCACTTGTGGCTGTTCATTTGTTGATCAGCGCAAGCATTGTATACTTGATTACTTTGTGTTTTCTAGTATAACCCAAGATCTGTGTGACTTGGAAGAGTGGACTAAAGGATTTTCATCCATATAACCACTATAAAAATCCTGTGTGTTTGATTTATTTACTGCTATACTTTGCATATTTATCAAAGAACTCAAACATACGATTTAACCAAAAGATTTTAAAAGGAGTTGTAAAAACTGGGGACAAAATCTTTTGAGTGAGAAAACTTAAAGAGGAACAGAATTGTTGAAAAACACTTGACAAATCCGCTGCCAACTAGTTTCTAAAAACTCTGATTTAACATCTGAAATCAGCTGAGTGAAAATCAGATGAGTGGTCAACTCTGCTGATAAAGCTTTGTGCACATCAGCTTAGTAGTCTTAGAAATCTCGATCAGCTTAGTCTGCTGATTTGAAAAGTTAGAGAAAAAGTTTTAAAGTTTTCAGAGGTCTATTCACCCCCCCCCCCCCCCCTCTAGACCTCATTGACCACTTTTGGGACCAACAATCCCATTCTTGGCATTTGATACTCATATGCTTTGAGGGATGAGAACAGTTCGGAAAGAGAAAGCTTCTCTAAATCCCTTGATTCTTCCATGGCCGTCACCTTCATGTTGAATTTGGGTGGCAAGGCCTTGAGAACCTTTGTGGTGATCTCCTTGTTCGAAAATTCTTTACCAAACCTTAGAACTTCATTCAGAGCTTTGGTAAATCTGATATCTATATGATCAATTGTTTCACCAGACTTCATCTTGAAATTTTCAAACTCCTCAAGAGCCACACTGAGCTTGTGTTCTTTGATAGCGTTGTTTCCTTCGCTTAGCTCGTACTTTATCCCACATCTCTTTGGCAGTTTTGAAATGCTTGATCTTCTGGAATCTGTCTTCGTCTACAGCTTTGAACATGATGAGCTTAGCCTTTTTATCAAGGTTTACTAACTTGACTTCTTTGGGTGTCAGCTCATCCAGCTCTTTGTCAACTAGCTGATCTGGTTGGCCAGCAACCTTCACAGTCTTCTGAAATCTGAATGGTCCTTTTGTAATACATGTAAACATGTCATCAGTATAAGCAGCTAGAAGGATTTCCATTCTGATTTTCCAGCTTTCAAAGTCCATATGGCCAATGTGAGGAACATGGCTTATGCACTCCATTTTTCAAAAAGTTTTGATTTTTCAAAATATGCTCTATTTTTGAAAAAAATTGGAAAACACCTTGGATCAAATTCGTTGATCAGGCAACTGATTCAAATGAACCAACCGCTCTGATGCCACTTGTTGGTCCCAAAAGTGGTCAATGTGGTCTAGAGGGGGGGGGGGGGTGAATAGACCTCTGAAAACTTTAAAACTTTTTCTCCAACTTTTTCTGTCAGCAGACTAAGCTGATCGAGAATTCGTAAGACTACTAAGTTGTTCGCGCACAAAGCTTTGAGCAGCAGAGTTGACCACTCATCTGATTTCACTCAGCTGATTCAGATGAATTATCAGAGTTTTAGAAACTAGTTGGCAGCGGATTTGTCAAGTGTTTTTCAACCAATCTGTTCCTCTTTAAGTTTTCTCACACAAAAGATTTTATCCCCAGTTTTTACAACTCCTTTTAAGATCTTTCGGTTCAGTTCGTATGTTTGAGTTCTTTTGAAAATATGCAAAGTAAAGAAACAATGAAACAAACACACATAATTTTTATAGTGGTTATATGGATAAAAATCCTTTAGTCCACTCTTCCAAGTCACACAGATCTTGGGTTATATTAGAAAACACAAAGTTAACAGTATACAATGCTTGCGCCAGACAACAAATGAAAGGCCACAAGTGCGCAGTAAGAAATCACAAAGAAATCCTACTCTACGAAGCTAGATCACTCACTTAGACGGATCTACACTCCTCACGCCATTTTCAGTATAGGAGGTCACAAAGAAAACCTACACTAAGAAGCTATATCACTTCACACAGATGGATATACACTCCTCTCTCTTTTCAGTTGAAAGTCACTCAGACAGACAACTTATGATTATGCTCTTTTTCGTTCGGGATAAATAAAGAAAGTTGAGCAACACAATAGTAAGTCGAGTGTATAACGATGTATATTAATATCAAGTTCTGAATACAAATTACAAATAGGGTCTATTCGAGCGTTACAGGATGCCGTACTACTAGCCACATAAATACAAAGAAAAACAAACTAAGGCCTATTCCGAGCTCTATGTCCGAGCTGGAGCTTATCTTGGGAATCGTGCCGTCCATGATGTCATAAATGCGCCGCGTATATATAGGAATAGTGATGAGCTAGCTAGACCCTCCGCAGAGGAATACATCTTGCCAGCTGTCCAGGCCTGAGGGTCGGCCCCACAGTAATTTCGAGGAGAGACGAAGATCGGAAAGTAAGTTCTCGAGCTATCAATCTGGCTTGATCGGAAACAGCGTTCAGTAGGTCAAAAAATAGTCTTCCTGGTCGGGATTGAGGTTGATCCCGAGCAGAGGTACTTCCTAAAATGGCGTATGCGAAATATCACTCATCAATACTCCCCCACTTCTCGAGCGTAAGTGAAGCTGAAGCTCGGAGAAGTAAACACGGCATCGTAGTAAGAAAATTTGGATATGCCTCATTAAAAACCTTACTCGGAAAAACCCCGTGGGACAAAATCCAAGCTAGGGAAAAAGAGCGCACATTTTCTCTGGAGGAGCCATGGAGCTACCATATTTGAAGTTCGGAGAAATAAATAATAGAGAGCAAGTCTTGAACAATCTTGTGTCGGATATGCCTCGTTAAAAACCTTACTCGGAAAAACCCATTGGGATAAAAGCCGAGCGAAGGGAAAAAGAGTGCACACCTTCGGAAGACAATGTCGTTAATCTTAAATTACCGAGCTAAAATACCAACTTTTAAAAACTTAGAGGACCGTAAATGCCATTTATGGAAAGGTAATCTTCAATTTACTAAGTGGAAGCTTAACCGTCGCGGTTATTCGGGGTTTAATTTGCAATTTACCCTTTTAACCTTTATATATATGCGTTGACTTGAAGAGACGGGTACATCTTCTCCACTTACCGCAGATCGGATCATTAACATCGATAAAGAGTATCCTTTCTTGTCGACCATTTCAATATACACTCTCTAACATGTCCACCTCCGAGAACCCAGAGATTCCATCCAATATTCCTCGGAGAACAGATTCCGACCTTGGGTCGATGGACGAAATGATTAACACTTACGAAGCTACCGAAAATTCTCCTGACGAGGCAAGTAAGATCGTCGATCAAATTGAACGAGCCTTAGGGTCAGATGTTGGCGAGGGAACGTTCGGTCAACAGAACCCCGAGCGCGATGGGGAAGGAGAACAAAATGCCGAGCGCGACACCGAGGATGGAGGAGAAGGTGAAGACAACGCTGACTCCGATAGCGAAGACAGCTCGACAGGGTGCTGGGAGAGCACGAAATTATGAGATACTCAGTTGGAAGGGGTTGCACCGTGAGAATCCTCGACCTTGCGGCCGTCTCAAAGAAGTCTAAAGCTAAAGGTCGAGTTCAGAAAACTGAGAAACGGGTCGACGAGATCTCTAGTGCATATGATCCAACAGAAAGCAAAGCAACTCTCGAAGCTTTGGTAGGGAAATTTCTTCCCGAGGGCTATTCACTGATTATTCTGACCCCGACTCAACGGGTCAATCAGCCACCAGAAGGATGTCAAGCCTTCTATGCAAAACAATTCGCTTACGGGCTGCGTATCCCCTTTGCCCCGTTGCTCGAGCAGATTTTAGATGTATTCTCCTTTGCTCCCGCGCAGATCCTTCCCAATTCGATCGGATACTTAATAGCCTTTAGCGTCTTGATGAAGGCTAAAGGAAAATTTGATAGCTTCCAGAATTTCTGGCAATTCTTCAAAGTCAGCACTTCCTCGGCCTCCAACGCTGGGTTTGTGTATTTCTCCCAACGCTCGAACCATTCGGTCTTATCGACTATCGTTTCCAGCAATTCTCTTTATTGGAAGAAACGGTTCTTCTTCATCAAAGGGCCTGATGAGCCCACTTCCGAGGGGAGCTCGGAGATAGTACCACATAGGTGGATAGGTCGGTGAGACTGGGTGTACGGGAAACATGAATTGATAGGCCATCTTAAGAAAAATGTTTCAGATGAGCTCGTCGCCGCAATGCGTTCCGACCCGTATCAGTCCGCTTTTCTTGTTTTGGAGCCCGTTCTTCGAAAAGCGGACCTTAGCAAGGCGACGTACCCACTGGCGGACGCCGTAGATCCTCGATCGTTAAGTAAGCAAGTCATTTTTTATCATAGTAGCGTGTTATTCAAAAGGTTTCATCTCTTAACCATTTTTTTCCTTTCTTTAGGTACCATGGTAGAGCAATACCGAGCTTCCATAGTCGGTAGAACAGTGGCCTCCACCTCGAAAAAGACGCCTGGCCAACCGAGGAGGCAAGCTAAGCCACTCCTTGCGCAATCCAACCAAACTACGATCCCTCCTCGGGGATGTTCTGCTCATCCTAATCGTGGCGAGACGGAAGAAAGGGTCGAGGATGCCGAGCCGATCCAAATGGTTCATCCCCTAAACCAAGTTGGTCCCTCTTCTTCATCTGGACTAGGGTACAGTATGTTCACCATGAAGAAGCTGAAAGGGATATAAATCTTCCATCGTCGAGCTAGGGAAGATCGAGAAGGGCCCCCCGAAGCGAAAAGGAGGACAGGATTGTGGGGTCGGCACCGGACACCCCTTACTCGTCGTCTGGGTTGTGGTAAACCTGACATGGTGGATTTTATCGAGAATCAACTCGAAGGTTACCGAGCGGCGGGTTATCCCGAGGGAGGATCTATTCGGAGCGATCGCGACCCCAATGGTGAGAACGAGCACGACAAGGCAATAAAAATCTTCATGGCGGGGAGATTCGCCGAAGATCAAGAGGAACTACTGGCTCACAGCGACCTCGAAGTGTTAGATCGATTCTCTCGAGCATATCATACGGTAAAAAATCCTTTATGGTGACCATAATTTTTTAGGTCCTTATTCAAATTTTTAATTGTTCTCCGTTATTCCTTTGCAGATCGGCTCACCGTCGTTCAGAAAAAAATTGGAGGCCACCAGAGCCAAGTACACTCCAGCGGTCGAAGAAACCTTGGTGAAGGTTGTTGCTGAGAAGAGCTTGCTCGAGGAAAAGGTCAAGAAACTTGAAGAAGAGCTCGCGCAGACCAAAGCCGATTCAGAGTTGTCTTATCAACGTGGCAAAGAAGACTCACGCCTAAGCTCGATAAGAGAGTTTCTGGAATCTCCCGCGCTAGATGCCATAGCTCGGAAAAGGGTCAGCGAAATTCTTCAGACTACCTTTTACAAGGGCGTTTGATAGCTGGTCTCCGCGAAGGTCATCCCAAATAACATAGATGAGTACTTGAAGCACATGGACATCTTCAAGAAAATGGACGGAGAAAACTATCGAGTCTCATCCTCGAGTTCCACAGATTGGGAAAAACACGAGTTTGCTCCTTTCGTGAGAGAGTTCGGGGTTCCAATGCCTAATCCCGACATGCTGGAATTGGAAACGTCCAGCTCGAGCTCGAGTTCAGATAGTTCTGAGGATGAAGACAGCCAAGATAGTTCTGGAGATGATCAAGATACTTCTGCAGACGGGGATGATCAGGAAGCTTCTGGAGACGCCAAGATTGACGTCGAGGGTGGTTCCGAGAATGAGGGCAACGAGGAGGAGCAAAATCCTTAGAAAGATTCCTTGTGATAGATTATAGGATTTTACTTCATCTGTAATGTAATCTTCTCGATCATCTATAAAATCTCCTTTCTTTGCTTGTGACATTTACCAAGTCCAGATGCTTAAAATTTGTCGGAATGTATGATACAACTTAACTAGACAATACTCTTTGTAAGCTGTAAGGAGCTCGAAATACAACGTCGATAACGAGTTAGGCACCATAGATCAAAGTAGATTAAAGACGATCGATCTCCGTACATGCGAACGGAAAAACTTGAATTTCGCCACTGTTGGGTCCCCAATAGGCAACGTTTCTCTTTCTTATAAATAGAAGGGAGAGCTTTTAGATTTGTAACATAAAACCATAAATCTTTTTCACGTCGGAGCTCATAGATTGATAAAAATAAATCGAGCCCTTATCTTTACTCAATAATCCGACCATGGAGGGGTTAGTGAATTCCAAACTTGACCCAACTCAGATGTTCAAAGTCAAGAAAGAAAAAGCTCCTAAGTCTAAAACTCGGGATTCTAAGGCCACTGAGGCAGGCAAAGTTTCTAAGGCCGACCATGGAAAAAATAAGGTCGATCCTCCTTTGAACCCAGGGCCTCAACGACCGGAGGTCCCTAAGGGTGATCTTGCTAAAACTGAGGCCTACCCTGTGTCTAACCCCCCGCCCATTCACTCCGAGAAAGGGCCGGTTATACAAATTCTCGACTCCCCCTCCCGGTCGAAGAATAGGTCCGAGACGAAAAAACAGGTCGTTAGCCCTAACAAGCAAGTCGCATCTGGTGTCTCCGAGCCTGCCCCCAACAAAAGGCCGCGCGTGGACGATCTGATTCCGACCCCAGCCTTAATCCAAATGGCTGGGGAAAATAAGACATTGGCTGGAAGTATTCTGGCTCTGGAGGCTAATAAGAGCGTTATAAACGAGCCTCCTAATAAAAAGGTCAAAATAAATGATCCCTCTGTCGATCAGAAGAAATCTTCCTCTTCGGGTAATAATCCCGAGGTCAACAGCTCTGCCTCCGACCTTACTCGCACACTTGGTGCCTTTTTTGAAGAGGTGAAAAGTAAGGCCGTGGCGGGAGGGGTTGCCTCGAGCAGTTGGGAGATCACTCTGAGCAGTATTCAGTTGGCCGAGCAGGAACGGTTGAGAGGGAAAAGTGCTCGGGAAATCGTGCAATCGAGTTCAGATCTGCTTACCCAAGTGAGTCTCATTATTTTGTTGTATATATATATATATATATATTTTTTTTTTTTTTTTTTTTACAGTTCAACTTTGATCCCTCGCAGGTTGGTCAGCAGCTATTCAACCTCGGGCTGAAGGTCGAGCAAGAAGCCGAGCAGCTTGCTATGACTATCCTCGAGTTGGAGGAAAAGAAGGTTGCACTGGCAAAGTCTCTTGAAAAAACCAGAGCCATCGAGCTGAAATTGGCCTCTGAGACGGAGAAGGCCGTGAAGTAGAAAGAGAGCCAGGTTCACGAAGAGTTGAGCAAGGAGTTGGATAGGCTGAAGTCCCTTGTCGAGCAGGAGAAGAAAAATGCCGAGCTGCGGGAGCAAGAGGCCTATAAGAAAGGTTATGATGCTGGGTATTAGGCCCGCAGCGTCGAATTCCGCAAGCTCTTGTCCGAGAACAAAATTATCTAGAGATTTCATCTCGGTTGTAATTTTTTCCTTTTCTGCTCGATCAAATGTTGTACTTTTACCTTTTCCCCTTTTTGTAACGTTGTTCGCATCGGAATAAAGACTTCTTCTCTTTTTAAGTAAAGTTGTTCCGTGGTCGGAGATTTTTATTTACTTCAAACTTTCTTATCTTCGAGCTAATTTCCTTATTGTAGAAATAAATTACTCTAGCTGTGAATGATCGACATTCCGAACATATAATGAAAACGAGAAATTTCCGCACCGCACATCTGACCAAGTCATAGTGTTCCCCTTCCAAGAAAAATTTGGCCAAACAGTACCTAAACTCCGGGAATCGGAACGATCACCCGTGATAAATGCCTTAATCTGGGCCGTTGGCTTCATTGAATAATGACCGTCGATTTGAATTTTCTCTTAGTATATAAGGGGCTTTTACTCAGTTGAAGAATTTTTACTTTACGCTGTGAAAATGTTTCATCCGAGAACTAAGCTCGGATCCTTCTTGCTTTTTGTTCAAGCCTTCGAGATTTGGCTTCGGACGTACTTCCGATCTTACACACAAAATAGACATTTCTTTGGTATGGGCGGAATCGGAAAAGAGGGGTCCCTCGATGATCGATGGGTCTCCGATCCCTGAAGATGGGATCTTCCCTTGGAATACCAATAAGTGACTGACCCTTGCTCGGGTATTTTGGGTAGGGTTAGCATTACGGATTTCGAGGGGTATCCCCGAGGGCGGAAAGCTGGTCAGATAATGAAAAGGAAGTTTGACCTTGAGTACCAATTTCTTCCTTTCTTCCTTGAAGAATGGTGACTTTGGGTCGAGCTTCCCGATCATAAAATGACGGCCAGCTGCTCCAGGTCGAAATTTCGGATATTAAAATGAGGAATTTCAACCTTAGACGCCAACTCGGGGAAGTGATCGGGCTCGGCTGGCAGCAAGAATGCTGGGGACTGTATGGAGATCAGAAAAAATAACCTGCGATCCATATTGTCTAATTTAAAAACCAGATATCGTTAGACGATAAACATATACAGCTCGATCACTTTACAAGTCTACCGGACAACCGATTTGTCACACAAATTGTGGTGCACTTATCGGATGCTCGCCAATGCTCCTGGTCGACAAAACTGAAGGATGCTCGAAGACCATAGAATAGGGCACAGTAGTTGTATTAGGACTTTATTTGTAAACATACCAAATGACTTTGTAATCTGTTCGATGAATATCAATAAAGCCGTAGTTTTCGTATTCTACTGATCTCTTGTATCTTGCTCGGAACTTATAAATAATAAGACCTTTATGTTTCAAATAGAATACTTGCAATCTATCTTTCTTTTCCATCGTCTTTATTATTAATTCTGCTCGCAACATCCAACTCGATAACGAATTAATAATCCGATGAAACTTTAAAAATTTGAACGCTAAGTTTTGCCCTTATCGATCGACAAAATCATCTCGGATAGATTATCCGACAAGCACCCAGACGAATAATAGCTGAAACTCTAGAAGTTTACTTCGAGCATAATTGAACTTAGGAAATAATAATTCCAACTTAAGAAGGAATTTCCAAAGGATATGAAGTCTTCATAAATCTTCAAATTTCGAGCAAGGCTACATCATTATATTATTTCGAGCATCAGTCGATTTCATTCAACCATAAATCATTTTACAACTTATTATTTCAGCGCTTTTTCCGAGCTTGATAGTCTTGTTTTAGCAAGTCTTTATCGAGCTGAGGGGCATAGCAACAGCTTTCACCCTCAGTCGAGACGCTTTGCTTTGTTGAGGAAGTCTTTATCGAGCTGAGGGGCATAGCAACAGCTTTCACCCTCAGTCGAGACATTTTTGATGTTTTGAGCAAGTCTTTTATCGAGCTGAGGGGCATAGCAAGGGGCATAGCAACAGCTTTCACCCTCAGTCGAGACATTTTTGCTGTTTTGAGCAAGTCTTTTATCGAGCTGAGGGGCATAGCAACAGCTTTCACCCTCAGTCGAGATATTTTTGCTTTTTTGAGCAAGTCTTTTATCGAGCTGAGGGGCATAGCAACAGCTTTCACCCTCAGTCGAGACATTTTACTTCTTTTTTTTTTTTTTTTTTTGAGCAAGTCTTTTATCGAGCTGAGGGGCATAGCAACAGCTTTCACCCTCAGTCGAGACATTTTTGCTTTTTTGAGCAAGTCTTTTATCGAGCTGAGGGGCATAGCAACAGCTTTCACCCTCAGTCGAGACATTTTGCTCTTTCTTCATCATGGTACTCGGAATACAATTTGAGCGTAAAAGAGGATTTCACTGATTGTGCTTACACTTGTAGTAAAACAGAGTTGTGAAAACAGTAAATTACAAGAAAAGTTAAAATGATTGCAACTATCTTCCATAGTATTTCCTCAGGTTAACTGCATTCCAGGTTCTTGGCAAAATTTCACCGTTAAGATGAGCAATTTTATAGTATCCCTTCTTTCTGACCTCCTGCACGATGTAAGGGCCATCCCAGTTCGGTTGAAGCTTTCCGACGTGCTTTGATACCTCCATCTTCTTGAGAACCAAATCCCCGACTTTAAATGTTCTTATCCTGACCTTTTTGTCATAAGCCTTTTCCATGCTGGATTTGGTGGCTTTAATCTTTATGCATGCTCGGTCGCGTTTGCCATCTATGTGGTCGACGTCCATCTCTCTCAACAACTGGTTCTGATCGGGGTCATAAGATTCAATCATTGGTGATGGCACTAATGCTTCGATTGGGATTACAGCCTCCGAACCGTACACCAATGAGAAAGGAGTCTCTCCAGTAGCTGACTTCACTGAGGTTCTGTTCGCCCAAATTACTCCAGGAAGCTCGTCTAACCATTTGCCTTTTGCCTCATCCAAACGTTTTTCAAGTGATCGGACAATTTCCCTGTTGGTGACCTCGGTCTGCCCGTTTGCTTGGGGATGCCCGACCGAGGTGAAAATCTGCTGAATTCCAAATTTTTTGCACCACTCCAAAATTTGCTTTCCCGCAAATTGGGTCCCGTTGTTGGAGATCAGGATCCTCGGTATGCCGAACCTGCAAACAATATACTTCCAGAGAAAATTGATAACCTGAAACTGAGTAATCTTGGTTAGTGCAATGCATTCGACCCATTTACTGAAGTATTCAACAACAACTAAGACATAGCTTTTTCTCGATCTAGCTGTTGGGAAAGGTCCCACGATATCGATTCCCCACTTATCGAATGGCCAGCAGATCGGAATCGAGTGCAACTGTTCGGCCGGTTGATGAATCAAATTTGAATAAATTTGGCAATGATGGCACTTCTTGACGTAATCGATGGCATCCGAAATCAAAGTAGACCAATAATATCCAGTCCTTGAGCATTTCAAAGCTAATGCTCTTGCACCGCAATGACTTCCAGCTTCACCTTCGTGAACTTCTTTTAGAATAAGATCGAACTGATTCTCCGGAATGCACTTCAACAAAATTCCCGATCTTGACCTCTTATAAAGCTGATCCTCGATCAAAACATACATCGGAGCTCGATATTTAACTCGTCGTGCTTCGTTTACTTCCTCTGGTAAGGTACCACTTCTTAGATAAGTTTTCAAAGGTTCCATCCAGGAAGAGCCTTGATATCTATCTCCATGATTTCCGAGCTCGGAGTTACGTTCAAATCTATAGCTGGGGCGTTGGACATCAACCATGTTATTACTCTTTCCTTGCGTCCATCCATCGAGCCCGTAAATTTCGAGAGCAAATCCGCCCAAGAGTTTTCTTCTCGAGGAATAGCTTGGATATCAAACTTATCCAGTTTCGCCACTAGATCTTTACCCTTTTCAGATACTTCATCATGTTAAATTCTTTTGCTTCATAGACCCCTTTCACTTGCCTATGTATCAACTCGGAGTCCTTCAACACGGTAAGAGACTTTATACTTGCTTTAATTGCCATTTCTAATCCAGCGATTAGGGCCTCGTACTCCGCTTCATTGTTCGTGACCACAAAATCTAGAGTAATTGCATAACTGAGGTCCTCCCCCTCGGGACCCTGAAAGTGAATTCCGGCCCCACCTCCTTCTCTTGTTGACGATCCATCGACATGCATCACCCATACTTTCTCCTGAACATCTACCATCAGGTTAACCTCGGGAACTAGTTGCTTTCCCGAACTGGTTCCTGCTGACTCCGCAATAAAATCGGCCAGGACCTGAGCCTTGATCGCTGTTCGGGGTAGATACTCGATTTCGAACTGTCCAAGTTCCACAGCCCATTTAATCAATCTTCCGGACGTCTCTGGTTTTGACAGAACTTGCCTTAGAGGCTGGTTTGTCAAAACAATAATCTTATAAGTCTGAAAATAAGGCCTCAGTTTTCGTGCGGCAATAACCAAAGCAAGTGCGAATTTCTCGATCTCCAAATAATTTTTCTCCGCCCCTTGAAGCAACTTACTCAGATAATATACCGGCTTGTGATCGGAATCCTGAATTCTCACCAAAACTAAGCTTATGGCATCCGTTGACACAGCTATGTATAAATACAAAGGCTCCCCCTCGACTGGCTTTGCTAACATTGGTGGGGAGACTAAGTACTTCTTAAGCTCCTCAAAAGCTTTATTGCACTCCTCACTCCACTCGAAGCTTTTGTATTTCCTCAACAATTTGAAGAAAGGCAAACTTTTGTCGGCAGAGCGGGATATAAATCTGTTCAACGAAATTATTTTTCCGATCAAACTTTGCACTTCGGATAACTTCGTTGGAGGTTGAAGTTCAGCAATAGCTCTGATTTTCTCTGGATTCGCCTCGATGCCACGCTCGTGGACCAAATAACCGAGAAACTTTCCCGATCTCACCCCAAAAGTGCATTTTGCTGGATTTAGTTTCATTCTGTATTTCCTCAGAATTGCAAAGCATTTGTCAAGGAGCTTAATATGATCTTCCTCGGTCATGCTCTTTACGAGCATATCGTCGACATAAACTTCCATGATTTCTCCAATTAAGTCCTTGAACATCATGTTCACGAGCCTTTGATAAGTTGCTCCAGCATTCCGCAGTCCAAACGGCATCACTATGAAGCAATAAACTCCGCGTTCGGTAATGAAGGCGGTTTTGTCCTGGTCCCTTTCATTCATAAAAATCTGATAGAACCCTTGGAAGGCATCCATCATGCTAAAGAAGATGAAACCGGCGATCGAATCGACCAGCATATCGATCCTCGGTAAGGGATAGGGATCTCTCGGACATAACTTGTTCAAGTCTGTAAAGTCATTACACATTCTCCACTTGTTGTCCACCTTTTCTCCCTTTGATACCAACACAACATTGCAGATCCATTCAATAAACGTTATTTCCTTGATCTGACCGGCGGCCAACAACCTATCGACCTCAGCGTTGATGATTTTGTCTTTTTCCCTTCCATGGTTCCTCTTCTTTTGCCTAACCGGCTTTGCTTTAGGGTCGATATTCAGCGAATGAGTAATCACCCTAGGATCGTCCCCACAATGTCATCGGAGCTCCAAGCGAAAACATCGGCATTGTCTCTCAAAAACTCGATCAACATGGTTTCCATTCCTTGACTTAGCTCGGTCCTGATCCTGGTGAACTTCTCGGGTGAAACAGGAATTAAAGTTACCTGCTTATGATTCGGGGGTTGAACACTCATATCGATCTGTTTTCCTTTTTTACTTTGCAATTTTTCACAATCAGGTAGAGGTAGGTCGGATACCGAGAAGACCTTTTCATCCTCTAACTTCCTCTTCGAGGGCAAGATAGGTTCAAACTGCTTCTTCATGTTTAGGGACGTGCTGTAACACTCCCATGCCATGCACTGATCATTTCTCATTTCTCCGACCCCCGCCAAAGTGGGAAACTTGACCTTCTGATGGTACGTCGGTACGACCGCTTTGAAAATATTTAAAGCCGGTCTTCCCAAAATGGCGTTATAAGCGAAAGGGGTACTTACAACCAAGAACTTGATCATCTTCATCACATCTCTAGGTTTCTTGCCCATTCTGGTACTCAGGAGGATGGTTCCGAGAGGAACGATTTCCGATCCACCGAATCCGATGAGCGGAGTAGATACCCGATCCAAACGTGGGTGTTGTAGATTCATTCTATCAAGGGCTTCCGAGGAGATTATGTTTGCTGAGCTACCATTATCGATCAGCACCCTTTTAACCTCAAAGTTAGTGATAACGCCGTGAAAACGTCGTTATTACCTATCTCTTTAAGCCCAAACCATCTTGTTTTGATCCGAGTTTCTGTTTGTTCCGCGTGTTTTCGTGTCTTTTGTGCTTTTGGCCCCTTCGTTTGGCCTTTGTTCGGTTTTTGTGTTTTTGTTCGTGTTTTGATCGCTTTCTCCGTGGTTTGTAGGTATTGACATCTTAGAGTGATTCGGAGTTGCGTATCAATGATGCGAATCGTTCTACCCACCCCGCGAGTCAAGCTTGAGCTTCAAAGGAAATAGAACCCGAAGCAAATTTTACAAGAATGAAGATAGCTACTCACTCAAGCATGCACAACTTTATCATGGCCGATCCAAATAAGCTGAATTTTGGATATGTTATAGATGAGTGAGTTAGCTACGCTACGGACTTTACGGATCCGCATTCAGAGTTCGGAATCAAAAGATATGCTGCTCGGAAGGAAGTGCGGCAGAGCAGGAAACCTACGGCCTGTTTCTCGCGGCCGCGAGACCCCTGCTACCAGCAGATATTTTCTGCGGGAAAGGCAGGGGGTTTTTTGTATAATCCCCCTTTGATCCCACTTGTATTTTTAGGCATCTTGGGGGACTTTTTGGCCTTAGTTGCCATTGTTTGGAGGGTAACTTAGGCATGAGGGCTTGTAGTTTTTGCTAGGTTAGAGGGTTAAAAGGGAAATCATCTCAACTTCCCACTTCACTTTTTTCTCTAGCCTCCATTGGGGAAGAACTTCACTTGGACTCTCCATTGAAGATAAAAAGGCTTGAGGGAGAAATTGTTGAAGATTTCAACCACTAAGCTATCTCTAACTCTTAATACTTTGTTCATTTACATTTATAACTTTGATTAATGTATTGGATGATTTATTTAATGCTATGAGTAGCTAATCCTTCTTTTCTTGGATTTTATTGATCTTATGTTTGATTCTTGATTAGAGGATGAATTGATAGTTGATGCTATGCTTGGATGTGTTTGTTAATCTAGTTTGTGCTTTTGTCATCTTGTTGTTAGGCCAACCATAAGATGAAATGGATTGATCTTTAATTGCTAGACATAGTGGATTAAAGATTAGATTATAAAACTAGATTGTGATTTGATTTTAGGATAGGAATATACCTAGGTCATTTCATGTTCTAACAAGGTTTGTGATTAATGCATCATTTAGATTTTAATCCACTTAGACATAAATTGGATTAGTCTACTTTGATAGGTTCGTACGCAATTCGGAAGATACATATGAATAATTTTATGAACCTTGAACAACAAACATAAGTGTGGTTGTCAATTGTTGAGTCATTTATCTTGAATTGAACTAGGTGACGTAAAATCCTAGAAGCCTTTACATATTGTTAAGTCAAGTGTTAGTTTCATAATCACCTTCGTCTTAGTTTTAATATCATAACCACAACAACTTTATCAAACTCAACTTACAAATCTAAGTAGAAGTAACAAGACATTAGTCGGTAAATAATCGTACAAGTCCTCGTGGGTTCGACACTCATTTATCACTTTATTACTTGTAACGACCGTATACTTGCGTAGTTTGCGTATTAGTATTTGGAACGCAACAAGTTTTTGGCGCCGTTGCCGGGGAGCTTATGATTCTTGATTAGAGGTTGCAAAGGAAGAACAAGGTGGATCGAAAGAGGTTGCAAAGGAAGATAAATTCTTCATGGATGAAGGGTTTGATCAAAAGGTCATCAAATATTCTTACATGGACTTGGTTATTCCCAAAGAAGACAAGTGGATCCACCCGAGCAAAGCAACATGGATAATTATGGGTAAAGATTACAAGAGATTTGAACCGGGAGATAAAAGTTTTCGATTTGATATGTGGTTCAAATCCGTCCCAAAAGACCGTACAATGAAAAGATTAAAGCGTGGGACGAATTTAAAAGCAAAGAGGCCGGGGCTTATACTTGATCCCGATGGGATCCTATTCGATTATTGGCCACCCTAAAAGAAAAGAGAAGTTTCAAGTCGAGCTACCGACTATAAACAAGCGCTTCTTGGGAGGCAACCCAAGCCTTTTGTTTTACTTTTCTTTGTCCTTTGTGTTGTTTTTGTTGTTGTCGTGTCGTGTCGTTTGATTCTTATTTTTTTTGTGTGTCTTGTTGTAGGTGATGATTGTGCGCGAAAAAGAAGAAGAAGTAATGGCAAGCATGATTGAGGATTCGAGACGGAAGTTAACCATGGGATGCACGGACTCCATGATCGACAAAGGGGCGTAACCTTTACATTTTTGCATTCCGTTTGGTTTATTTTGTACTTATAATGCTATATCTATATGTCCGTACTTGATTGGTTTTGATTATCCATGCTTGCTTGGATTGGATAGAGCCGTGCTCGATCATTTACCTTGTTGTTTTCATTGTTTTGTTTTTGTTTTTGTTTGTCTTTCCTCTGTGTGCTTGTGTGGTTGTCGTGTCGACCTTCCTCCTACATTCTCAATTCACACAATGGGGACATTGTGCATTTTAAGTTTGGGGGGAGAGGTTCGCAAGTACTTGCTTACATGCTAGGTCGACCCGCCAAATTTTTTCAAATTCTTATTTTTCCTTGAACATGTTCTACAAAATTTGAGCACATTGGCTAAGGTAGGTTGTATTTGAGGTGGATAAAGAACTTTAGTGATAATAGGTTCTAGGACTCCTTTTGTGTAACTTAGATTCTCTCCAAACTTTAGTTTGAAAACTAAGTGTGAAATGAGCAAAATGGCCTAAGTTTGGGGGAGTGAACCGTTTTCAATAATGAAAAACCTTTGAACACCTAGCTCTTAGAAGAAATGAGTAGAGAAGTTGCTAAAATGTATGCACTTCTATGAGAGAAAAGAAAGGCTAAGCCTTCATTGATGAAATTCATGAATCATTTTTGTAATCACCTATTTCATTGCCATAGTGCAAGTTTTGTAATGAGAGGTTCAAATGAAATGCACAAAGAAAAAGAATGGTACTAGTAGCCCACAAAGTTAAATGTTTAGAAGCACAAACAATCTTCATCATTAGTGCTAGTTTGTTATTGTAAAATCATTGTAAAGCACAGGGGCTATGTTATCATTGTAAATCAAAAGAAAAAGCAAAGTATGGTGAGAAAGAGCTAGGGACTAAAATCGTCAATTAATCCAAGAATGGGGATAACACTCTTAAATTGCCTATAACTTAGTTTCGTGAAGTGATTTGAGCATTAAGTTTGTAATCTACGGTGAGGAGAGACTCTTTGTCAAACTTTAGAAGTCCTTGCAAATAGAACCGATGATTTTGACCTATCGGGACGTATTCACCTAAGATAGAATCTAGCTAAAGCCATCACACACACACATGAGCGTGTTTAAAGAATAATTTGAAAGTGTTAAATTTTGGCATTTTGATCTTAAGCATGCTTGTTTTGTTTTTGTTTTCTTTTCTTTTCTCGGGGACGAGCAAGTGTTTAAGTCTGGGGGTGTTGATAACGCCGTGAAAACGTCGTTATTACCTATCTCTTTAAGCCCAAAACATCTTGTTTTGATCCAAGTTTCTGTTTGTTCCGCGTGTTTTCGTGTCTTTTGTGCTTTTGGCCCCTTCGTTTGGCCTTTGTTCGGTTTTTGTGTTTTTGTTCGTGTTTTGATCGCTTTCTCCGTGGTTTGTAGGTATTGACATCTTAGAGTGATTCGGAGTTGCGTATCAATGATGCGAGTCGTTCTACCCACCCCGCGAGTCAAGCTTGAGCTTCAAAGGAAATAGAACCCGAAGCAAATTTTACAAGAATGTAGATAGCTACTCACTCAAGCATGCACAACTTTATCAAGGCCGATCCAAATAAGCTGAATTTTTGATATGTTATATATGAGTGAGTTAGCTACGCTACGGACTTTACGGATCCGCATTCGGAGTTTGGAATCAAAAGATATGCTGCTTGGAAGGAAGTGCGGCAGAGCAGGAAACCTACGGCCTGTTTCTCGCGGCCGCGAGATTCAGTCTCGCGGCCGCGAGACCCCTGCTACCAGCAGATATTTTCTGCGGGAAAGGCAGGGGGTTTTTTGTATAATCCCCCTTTGATCCCACTTGTATTTTTAGGCATCTTGGGGGACTTTTTGGCCTTAGTTGCCATTGTTTGGAGGGTAACTTAGGCATGAGGGCTTGTAGTTTTTGCTAGGTTAGAGGGTTAAAAGGGAAATCATCTCAACTTCCCACTTCACTTTTTTCTCTAGCCTCCATTGGGGAAGAACTTCACTTGGACTCTCCATTGAAGATAAAAAGGCTTGAGGGAGAAATTGTTGAAGATTTCAACCACTAAGCTATCTCTAACTCTTAATACTTTGTTCATTTACATTTATAACTTTGATTAATGTATTGGATGATTTATTTAATGCTATGAGTAGCTAATCCTTCTTTTCTTGGATTTTATTGATCTTATGTTTGATTCTTGATTAGAGGATGAATTGATAGTTGATGCTATGCTTGGATGTGTTTGTTAATCTAGTTTGTACTTTTGTCATCTTGTTGTTAGGCCAACCATAAGATGAAATGGATTGATCTTTAATTGCTAGACATAGTGGATTAAAGATTAGATTATAAAACTAGATTGTGATTTGATTTTAGGATAGGAATATACCTAGGTCATTTCATGTTCTAACAAGGTTTGTGATTAATGCATCATTTAGATTTTAATCCACTTAGACATAAATTGGATTAGTCTACTTTGATAGGTTCGTACGCAATTCGGAAGATACATATGAATAATTTTATGAACCTTGAACAACAAACATAAGTGTGGTTGTCAATTGTTGAGTCATTTATCTTGAATTGAACTAGGTGACGTAAAATCCTAGAAGCCTTTACATATTGTTAAGTCAAGTGTTAGTTTCATAATCACCTTCGTCTTAGTTTTAATATCATAACCACAACAACTTTATCAAACTCAACTTACAAATCTAAGTAGAAGTAACAAGACATTAGTCGGTAATTAATCGTACGAGTCCTCGTGGGTTCGACACTCATTTACCACTTTATTACTTGTAACGACCGTATACTTGCGTAGTTTGCGTATTAGTATTTGGAACGCAACAGTTAGCGATTTTCAAGGTTAATACCATCGAGAAATCGGGGTCATCTTCATTACTATCCCAAGTTACTTCACTTGGTCTGTCAGCCTCGGTGAAATTAATGACCTGATTTATCGAAGGTGCTGGTTCTAAGGACATAACCTGACTCTTGGTCGATACACCTGTCTTTATCGACCTAGCTGTCCTTTTTCTCGCATTCCTACTATCTCCCCCAGCAGGTCCGCCAACTATTACGTTTATCACCCGGTGCGTCTGCTCCTCGGTTTGATGTTGAATATCACGGTGTTGTTCAGAAAACTTCCGTGGACTTCTAGATCGGAAACGGTTGTTAGGATTCCCCTTCCTAACGTATTCCTTCAATTTTCCTTGGGCGATCAATTTCTCAATTTACTGTTTCAACTGAAAACAATCCTCGGTGTTGTGCCCTCGAGCCCTATGGTACCTGCAATACTTATCGTGGTTCATGGTCCCCGGCCTGGCCTGAGTGATACGCCGAGCTTCTGGGACCAAATTCCTTTCCTCGAGCACAGTTAGAATTTCGTCCCTCGAGGCATTCAGCCTGGTGAAACTGCTTTTCTCAGGTTCCCTCCTTGGAATCCGCTCTGGAGAAGCAGGTCGACCGTAGACATTAGATCTGTGGGTCGGAGCCTGGGGTTTATAGACCTTAAGTCTTTGCCAAACCGAGCCTCTTTGCTGCGCGTTTGACCCTCCGTAGTCGCTTGGTTTAGGGATAGGGGCCCTATCAGGTTTCTTTCCGAGCAGGGGCCTAGGATTCTGAGCGTTCTTCAATTTATTCATTTCCTCTTGAATCATGTACTTTTCGGCTATTTCCATGATCCGCTCGAAAGATTTTGGTTGCTTTCGACAAAGAGCGTTCCCGAATTGGCTATTACGGGTTAATTCGAACATCAATGATGACAAAAATTCGATCTATGGAGTATCGACCTTTAGAAGCTCAATACTAAACCTTGCCAACCATTGCCTTAAGGTTTCTCCCTCCAGTTGCTTCACAGTTCCGAAATGGTTGGCAGGCAACCTCTGTTTTCTTTGGCTGGCAAACTGGTGTTTTAACTTGTCGCACAAATCATCAAAAGAGAAAATGGAGTTCGGAGGCAACTTTCTGAACCAATCCAAAGCGATCCCTTCGAACGTGGTGACCATGATTTTGCAACAAAAGTCTTCTGAATGCCCATATAGATTCAACACATTTATAAAACTATTAATATGTTCTCCTGGATCGGAGGTTCCATTATACCTTGGCAACCTCGTCGGAACAGTCTCCGTACCTCGAGCTTCTCTAATTTCTTGGCAAAAGGGTGAACATCGCATGATATTCGTACTCAATTCCTTGTCTCACCCATCCTCAAGGAACACGGCCCCATCCTCTTTGGCCTCCGTCCTTCGAGCCCTGAATTCTGCAGGTCGGGTTTCCTTTACCAACATTTCCTTCTTTAACTCCTTCACAACCCTTTCCTGTACTACCTTTTCCAAGTCAGCCTCGGTCACCTTTCTGTAGACTGGTTTCTTTACCCTATCCACAGCTTCGGGTTGACTCTCCCCGACAACTGAATCCTCCAAGTCTCGCACGGTTTTAGACAGTTGCCTTGAGCGGACAACGGTTCTAGCTCGAGGTGCCCTGGGTTGAACATTAGAAGGTTCACCCAAAGCAGATCGACGAACACTTCCTTCCCTTAGCCTGTTAGAAACGGGACCCCGAGTAGTAGGTTGATCGACCGGAGGCTGCTGATCAGGCACAGTTTCACGATCCGCTCTTTTTCTGTGTTCAAAAACTCTCTACACATGGTTCCAATAATAGATCGCAAATCAGCCACTGTGGTATGAATGGGCAGATCATTCGGCGGATCGAGCGGCGGCATCTCAGACTGATGGGCCGCTCGGGATTGATTACTTGGTTCATTGTTTACCGAGCGTTGAGCTCCGACGGCCTGTGAAGGCTCACTGCGATTGTATGTGAATCTCCTAGTAGTAGGCATTTTTCGATCTAACACCCGAATAGGCCCCACGGTGGGCGCCAATTGATTATGCTCTTTTCGTTCAGGATAAATAAAGAAAGTTGAGCAACACAATAGTAAGTCGAGTGTATAACGATGTATATTAATATCAAGATCTGAATACAAATTACAAATAGGGTCTATTCGAGCGTTACAGGATGCCGTACTACTAGCCAGATAAACACAAAGAAAAACAAACTAAGGCCTATTCCGAGCTCTATGTCCGAGCTGGAGCTTATCTTGGGAATCGTGCCGTCCCTGATGTCATAAATGCGCCGCGTATATATAGGAACAGTGATGAGCTAGCTAGACCCTCCGCAGGGGAATACATCTTGCCAGTTGTCCAAGCCTGAGGGTCGGCCCCACAGTAGTTCCGAGGAGAGACGAAGATCGGAAAGTAAGGTCTCGAGCTATCAATCTGGCTTTATCGGAAACAGCGTTCAGTCGTGATTTAACCGAATTTCGTCTTAGGTTAAAACTCAGTAAATTGTTTAAGATCAAGATTTTATATAATAAGGGTTTGGTTAAAGTACTCAGGATGGTGCAATTCAAGAACAAGCGAAATAATATAATGGCGTAAAATAACAATAATATGAACGGCGAACAACTGTAGTATATTTCGTAGGTAAAATTCTGGCCCCTCAATACAATATAGGTTTCGCTATTTATAACCTTCCTCCTGTCCTAACTGAACTAGGAGTCCTATTTAGCCTAGGAAACCTGTATGGCCTAGGAGTATCGCAGGGCCCATTAGGTCCCCTGAAACGGACTATTGGTCGAACGAAGTAGGTCGATCGGATATATATTTGTCTAGTCGATCTAGTCGATCTGATCTCGATGTCTTCATAGGTCGGATCGACTCTGAAACGGCTCGAACAGTATTATTCGATCATAGGTGTAAAATAGCCCTCATCAGTACTCCCTCACTTCTCGAGCGTAATTGTAGCTGTAGCTCGTAGAAGTAGATGTAGCATTTACCTTGGTCTTTTCGTCGTTCATGAAACATGCCTCATTAAAAACCTAGTTCGGAAAAAACCCTCTTCGGGATAAAAAACCGAATCAAGGAAAAAAGAGTACATATTTGTTAGAACTTTCTACGAACAGACACGTACTTTAGTTATCGTGTGTCAGAATTTAGCAAGATCTTTTCACAATTTTGATTGGCGGGAATACGAAGAGACGCGAAGGGTTGAATCTGTCATTTCACCACCCGTATATATAGTTAAAATTAGCGGGATATTTTACTTTTACCCCAGATATTTAATCCTTCCAGCATTAGGCTTAAATCGATAATCTTGTCAATTTCTTACTTTTTTGAGCCCATTATTTCAAAGACTAATGGCATCGACGTCGCAGAATCTCCCTTCCCCAATTCAGAATGTAGGAGAACAAGCACCACTCAATATTCTCAATCCTGATATTCCTTCTTCTGACAATGAAGTAGCGAACGATTCTCCAGCAGAAGAGGTTAGAGACTATGCCGAAGATGAAGTTGATAGTTTGGTCGTGGAAATTATTTCAGAAGAAGAAATGATGTCGAGGGCATCTAAAAAATCCAAAACAGCCCAACCTCAAATTTCCAATCCTGTGGAACTTTTTCCTTCTCGATTTAAAGAGAAAGATTTACCTTTTCTAAAAAAGGAATATGGTCGTTACTTCCCATCGGAATTTGAGATCATCATCCCTACTTCCGAGGAAAGAGTAAACACTCCACCTGCTAACTGTCGAGCTTTTTATACGTCCCATTTTGATCATGGGCTCCGTTTTCCCTTATCTTCAATTCTTCGTCAGTTTCTGGAGACCTTTATCGTATCACTGACCCAACTTGTTCCTAACGCCATAGCCTTTATTATGGCCTTTTCAGTTTTAATGGTAGCACGAGGTTTTCGACCATCTTTCCGCAATTTCCTTCACTTTTTTCGATTTTCAGTATCGACCTCCTCAAACAGAGGTTATTATTATGTTAGCCAGAGACCTGGGTATGCTGTGCTTGAAAATGCCATTTCCAGCAACAGCACGGAATGGAAGTCAAATTTCTTCTTTGTTAAAGCTCCGACTGTGCGCATTCTTGAGAACGGAGAAAATCAGGAGTTTGCTCATGATTGGGGCTATAATGATTCTTGGGTATATGGTGGTCGAAGAGTAATCGGAGAGATGGCCCCGGACGACCAATTCTCATCCACTATGATCGAGGAGATGAGATTAAATAAGTACCAATCAGCTCATTTGATCGGAGAGATCTTCCTTCGGAAGGCAGGATTGAGTTCCTTGGACTTTCCTATTTCCTCTGATGATCGACCCATATGTAATGTTTTCCGATAATAATAAGTTTAACAAAATATATATATGATTTTGCTGCTCATCCACGTTTATTGATTTCATCTACAGCTTCCATGGTCGAGAATTGCCGCTTTTCTGTGGTTGGTAAATCAGTCCTTTCGAACTCAAAAAAGTCTTGGGGTAAATCTCCCATAGAGCAAAAAGAATCCAGAAAAAGAAGAAGAGATCAGTTTATGGGTTTGGAGGATATCGAGGAGGAGTCGTTCGAAAATGCTGATCCTATCCGAGTAGCTCCTCCTTCTTCTGGTCAAACCTCATCGGATATACCGTCTTCAAGCTCTCGCCAAGGCCGCGGTTATCCGCCCAAATTTCTTAGGGATCAACATGGTATTCTAGGCTGTCAATCTTGGTCGGAGCGCAATCCTACCGGCCCCGAAGCTAAAAGGAGAAAACAATTCTTCGACAAAGGAGGGGAATATTTTACTCATGTTGGAGATATTGGTCATAAAGCTTCCCTGGTAGATATGATCGAGAGTCACCTTCAAGGGAAACGGGCGGCTGGATACTCCGAGAAGGATACATTGGCGTCTGATGATAAGGAGAATGTCGTCGATAAATCCATTCGAATTCTCCTTTCTTCGACCTTCACTCAAGATGTAAATAGGACGATCAAGAAAAAACCTCTCGAAAAGCTGGCAAGAGCAGCTCATGCTCATGAAGTGGTGATGTTCTTTAATTTGTCAACCCCTTTAGTAAATGTTCTTTTATTCTATATTGATTTAGATAAATTTTTTCTTCATATAGACTGGAAATGCTTTGGTGTCGGCACTGTATGATATGGCGTTGCATAGGGATCAATGCAGCTTTGTTGAAGAAAGTAACAGGATTTTATCTGCCAGAGTTAAGGAGCTTGAAGATCAACTTGCTCAGGTTGATAATTCTCGAGCTTCTGCTGCCACTTCGTCTGATCCTCTTGCTAATCCTAATTTGGAGACTGACAATCCTCACATTATTAGCATGATGACGGATTCTAGTAGATATCAAGCGCAGGTCGACCAAATGACTCGTGAAATAGAAGAGCAAAGAGTCGTGCATGCCACCCTCGTTAGCAAGCTTGAGTTGGATATTTTTGCTCTTCGATCCCAACTCGCGGCTAAGGAAGATGATTCTTCTGACATAGAGAGGGTCATAGATGCGCATCAATCTTCAGACGTCGAGCCCATAGTTCGAGAGTTTCTCAATTCTCCCGTGCATACTGCCATAATTCATCAAAAGATTGGTGGTCTGCTCTTGAGCTCGTTTTATAAGGGTGTCGATCAATTAATCGAGTCTGGGCAGATTCCTGATAAGCGTGAGGAATATCGCAAAGTCATGGCCATCGAAAAGGATCGAAGTCTTCAAGACTATCCTCCCGACTGCTTATCCTCTGTAGAGTATAACAATCATCCATTGGCTCACCTTGTCGAGGAATATGGAGCTCCAATTCCCGTGCCAACACCTGATTTGGATTTGATAAAGGATATCATGGAGAATCAGTCAGGCGAAGAGGAAGGTGATGATGCCGAGGAAGATATCGAGGGAGACCGTGTCGACTAAAGGAATAAAGAAGGAAAGGAGGGATCGTCCCCCAAGGAAATCAATTCACCCAGTTAGGATGTTTTTTATGGTTTTCTTTTATTTTGTTGTAAAGCTAGGCCTTTTTAATCTCGTAGATTATGTAAAACTCCTTTTTGTGATATATATTATTCTAGATCTGATATACTTTGTCGTTATGCTGATCACAATGCATATTTGATGACTCGTTTTTACCTTAATTTCGAATTTTTACTGTGGGCGCCAAGGTTCAAGGACATAATCGTCATTTCCTTAACTATATATAAAGGTAAATCTTTTGGGATTTTACCGCGCGTCCCCACTTACCATATAAAATTTTCTTGTCATTAATCGGAGCTCATAGTTCGATAATTCACAAATATTCCTGATTTTTTGATCATGAGTTCCAACCTATTTTCTGGAGCTGCCAAACGATCTCTACGAGGTCTTCCCCAACGAGATACCCCCGAAGATAAGATCCCGAACGGAAAGTTCTCATCAATCATCCTCCCAAGGGGGAGCTTCTTCTCGGGAAACCATTCCTCGACCTGATCCAAAATTATCCTCGTCAAGCGGGAATTTAAAAGAAACGAAGGATATCCCTTCTAATGCCCCGATCTGCAGTCCGATTGTCGATCCGAAGATGCTGGAGGCTTTCCAGAGTGAAGGTTCTTGCTCTACTTCTCCTCCTTTAGTAGAGCAAACATTTAATGAGGTATCACGAACCGTTTCCCCCCCTCCAGTCGTCCATACGACAAACGAGGAAAGTCAAGCTATTTCTCCTACTCTCGGAGAGCAAACCAATAATGAGGAGTCGCGAACCGTTTCTCCCCCTCCAAGCGTCCATACAACGAACGAGGAAAGTCGAGCTATTTCTCCTATCCTCGTGGAACAATCAATAAATGAGGAGTCACGAACTGTTCCAATTTTTCCAGATGAACGCTCAATGGATGATCATTCCCCTTCGGGCAGAGATGTAACAAATCAGTCTATAAGTCGAGATGGTTGTGCTCAGGTCAAGGCTACTGCTCTTCATTCTGAAATTGCCACTCCCGTTTCTGAGATCGATCCCACTCTACAATTAAGGGGGCCTGTGGAAGATATTCCAGAATCTTTCTTTGCCCATCCTGGTTCGCAAGTTGTTTCGACCTCTCAAGACACTCAGGTTGTCTCTCCTGTTCGTATTTCACAAGGAGCGTCGAAAACTGGGTCTGGTCCCAGTCGTTCTGCAATTGAAAAGGTTGCGGACGACCCATTTCTTTTAGACGAGCGTCCATTTAAGGAGCAGGTTGAAGAGATAACTGAGTTCGATATAACCCGATCAGGTGGGGTTTCAATTGATGCGAGTATTCCACCAACCCTCGATCCTGATGGGGTTTCTTGGAATCTGGGAATGGGTACTATCTTGCCTAAGGAGCTTGAAAAATTGAAGAACCACTCTTCTCTACAACTTGTCCAGTCCATCTTCAAACGTTTAGAGATGGTATGCGTATTTTGTTATTTGTTAAAAAGATCTAGGTGTTTTAAGTGTTTTACTTATATTTCTCAATACAGGCTAAGCATGAAGCTCTCCAACTCGGGATACAAAATGACGAATTCTATTTTGCTCGAGAAGAATCCCTCGATCGGGTAAATACAATTGCCGCTGCTCATCGATTGCTGATGACTGAGGTTGAGCATCTCCGAGCTACCACTGAAAGGCTCACTAGAGAGAAGGGAGAACTTGCTCGAGCAAATAGTAGTTTGGAGGCTGAAAAGGAGCAGCTTACCAAGGAGAAAATAGATCTTCTTCAATTGAAAGATCTGGAGTTTGATAGGGGTTTTTCCCTCGGATATGAGCAGCGTGCCCAAGAAATGATGACCTATCTTAGTTATCCGACAATTCCGGCTCATGTTCACGAAACGGTAGACAAAGGTCTTACTTCCGATCATACTCCTGAGCAGTAGACAAGAGTCTTTCTGCTATTTTTTTTTTTTTTTTTTTTTTTTTTTTAAATGTAAATATCAATTTTTGCCTGATAATTGGAAGAACGTACTTACTGTTCGATTTCCACGCCTCATCGACTTGTATGTTGATAATTAATTTCTTGCAATAATATTTAAAGATGAGAAGTCAACTTGGTAGGTGTGCCGTAACTGTTGGAACGATTCGTATGCTCTGTCCATTGATTGGTTAATTCCCCGTAGTATAAATAGCTCATTGGAGATTTAGGAAAAAGAGAAAAACTGAATCAATATGCCACCTCTGAACAGTTTAATTTGGTTTTCATGGCCTGTTGACTATGGTGAAGATATCAAACCAGATAGTTTTTGGAGTAGACGAGAGCTGGTTAGTTCATTAAAACGAGAATGTATGTCCGAAAAATGCTGACTACCATCGACCATTGTAACATTATGATCTCTCAAAGCTCTCTCTGATTCCAAAGCTTTGTGGCTGCGAGCTTGACTGGGTTCGATCGGTTCTAGCTGGTGGCAAGAATTCTGAGAGAAATACAGAGATAAATCGAGCTGAAGTCCTCTTGTTAACTCCTTACTTTATCGCATAATGGAATTTGTTGTTTTATGTAGCTAGGGTAGTTTATGTATCTTTCCGATGTATATTTCATCAGTGATAATAAAATTATATATATTAATATTAGTTCGTTTGTTTGCGTAAATCGGTAGTTATACTTAGGTTTTATACCAACTGTGGTTTTAACTTTTGTAGATCGTTCCTGTAGGAGATCGATGAGTTTATACCGACCCAATCGGTGTTACTCAAAAATTACTATACTTAGGTTGTTTACCAAATGTGGTTTTAACCTTTGTAGATCGTTCATGTAGGAGATCGATGAGTTTATACCGACCCAATCGGTGTTACTCAAAGACTATTATACTTAGGTTGTTTACCAAATGTGGTTTTAACCTTTGTAGATCGTTCATGTAGGAGATCGATGAGTTTATACCGGCACAATCGGTGTTACTCAAAGACTATTATACTTAGGTTGTTTACCAAATGTGGTTTTAACCTTTGTAGATCGTTTCTTGGGAGATCGATGAGTGTATACCGACCCAATCGGTTTTACTCAAAAAATTAGGTTGTATACCAATTATTGGTTTTAACCTTCGTAGGTCGCTTCTTGGGAGATCGATGAGTGTATACCGACCCAATCGGTTTTACTCAAAAAATTAGGTTGTATACCAATTATTGGTTTTAACCTTCGTAGGTCATTCATTTTAAAAAAAAGTCGTTTTTTGAGCGCGTCCGATGGAGAAGTAAGCCAAAGCTTTTATTATAGTTGAAGACAAATTAATGGTAAAAAGAAAATAACAAGACATACTAAAAAGAAAACTAATTTCTTAGAAATCCTGTCTAATTTCTGAATCTTTTTATCTTTGAATTCTATCGACCATAATATCTTCTGAGATTTACAGCATTCCACGTCCGCGGAAGCGGAGTTCCATCCATATGAGCTATCTTATATGATCCCTTCTTTCCGACCGCAATTACCACATAGGGGCCTTCCCAATTCTGCTGTAATTTTCCCACATGTTTGGATACTTCAACTTTTTTAAGTACCAAATCACCTTCTTTGATTGACCGTATTCTCACCCTTTGATTATAGGCCTTTTCCATGCTAGATTTTGCTGCTTCTAGCCGAAGACTGGCTTTTTCTCTCAAGGTCTCGCTTAGGTCGATGTCGTCCTTTCTGAGTTGATTATTTGTTTCTTCATCGTACAACTCAATTCTCGGACTGGGAACAAGTGCCTCGACTGGGATGACCGCTTCCGAACCATATACCAAGCTGAACGGTGTTTCACCAGTAGATGCTTTGACTGTAGTTCTGTTAGCCCAAACGACACCAGGAAGTTCATCCAACCATTTTCCTTTAGCGTCGTCAAGTCTTTTTTCGAGGGATTTTATAATTTCTCGATTTGCTACCTCAGTCTGCCCGTTTGCTCGAGGATGTCCAACAGATGTAAAGTTTTGTTGTATCCCTAACTTCGAGCACCACTCTTGAACTTGTTTCCCAGCAAATTGGGTTCCATTGTCGGAAATTAAAATCCTCGGAATTCCAAAACGACAGACTATATTTTTCCAGAGAAAGTTTATTACTTGAAACTGTGTTATCCGAGCTAGGGCAATGCATTCGATCCATTTACTGAAGTATTCGACTACGACTAAGGCATAACTCTTTTTTGACCTGGCCGGTGGAAAAGGTCCCACTATATCAATTCCCCATTGGTCAAAAGGCCAGCAGATCGGGATTGAGTGCATTGTTTCAGCAGGTTGATGTATTATATTCGAATGCACTTGGCAATAATGACAATGTTTTACATAATCTTGTGCATCTGCATACATCGTCGGCCAATAGTATCCAATTCTTAGGCATTTGAGCGCGAGTGCTCGAGCGCCACTGTGATTCCCAGCTTCTCCCTCATGTATACTCTTAAGGATACTCTCGTACTGGTGCTCGGGAATGCATTTCATCAGAATTCCAGATACAGATCGTCGATAGAGTTTTCCTTCCAATATTGCATACCTTGGTGCTCGATATCTTATCCTTCTAGCTTCATTCTTATGGCTAGGGAGAGATCCGTCGTTCAAATAGGTGATTAACGGAGTCATCCAACTGTCCGCCGCCAAGTCGATATCCATTACTTCATTAGCTGGGACAATATCGAGGTCGATGGAAGGAGTTTTGGAGATTAGCCAGGTGATCACCCTTTTAGATTTACCATCCCTTGTTCCTGTAAATCTGGATAGTTGATCAGCCCAACGATTTTCTTCACGTGGAATATTTTGAATATCAAATTTATCAAATTTCCCGGTTAACTTTTTTACTTTATCCAAGTATTTTATCATATTGAATTCTTTTGCTTCGTACATCCCGCTAATTTGTCTCTGAATTAGCTCGGAATCTGTCAAAACATTCAAAATCTTTATATTGGCTTGTATAGCCATTTCCAAACCCGCAATTAGAGCTTCGTATTCGGCTTCGTTATTGGTTACCACGAAGTCCAAAGTGATGGCATAATTCATGTCCTCACCGTTTGGTCCTTGGAAATTGATCCCTGCGCCTCCACCATCTCTGCTTGAAGCACCATCGACGTGCATAAGCCATGGCAGGTCATTGACGATCATAATACTGCTATCGCTTGGCGATGTCACATTGGAGCTTGTCTCCGATAGACCCGGAGTTTCAAGGAGGAAGTCTGCCAGTATCTGAGCCTTGATTGCAGTTCGTGGTCGATATTCGATCTCGTATTGTCCCAATTCTATAGCCCATTTGATCAATCTTCCTGAGGCCTCTGGTTTGGATAACACTTGCCTCAGAGGCTGATTGGTGAGTACGATGATCTTGTATGTTTGAAAGTAAGGCCGCAACCTTCGTGCTGACGTCACCAAAGCCAGAGCAAATTTTTCAATTGTTAGATAATTCTTCTCAGCTCCCTGCAATAACTTACTCAAATAATAGACGGGCTTGTGTTCCGAGCCCTCTATTTTTACCATAACCGAGCTCACGGCCGCCTCTGAAATAGCGATGTATATATATAGAGGTTGTCCTTCCGTAGGTTTGGCGAGCATAGGTGGCGACGTTAGATAGTTTTTCAGTTGTTCGAAGGCATGATCACAATCTTCAGTCCATTCAAAGGTCTTAGCTTTTCGTAAACTTTGAAAAAATGGTAAACTTTCGTCTGCGGACCTTGATATGAATCTATTGAGAGCAACAATCTTCCCAACTAGACTTTGTACTTGAGTAATATTTCTAGGGGGCTTCATTTCGGTGATTGCCCGTATCTTCTCGGGATTTGCTTCGATGCCTCTCTCATGGACCAGGTATCCTAGGAATTTTCCCGACCTTACCCCAAATGTACATTTTAAGGGGTTGAGTTTCATTCCATACTTCCTTAATATCTTGAAGCAACGATCAAGGTGCCTTATATGATCTTCTTCGCTCATGCTCTTTACTAGCATGTCGTCGACATATACCTCCATTATTTCTCCAATTAGCTCTTTAAACATTAGGTTAACCAATCGTTGATAGGTTGCTCCAGCATTTCTTAATCCGAACGGCATTACTATGAAACAATATACGCCTTGTTCGGTAATGAATGCAGTTTTTTCTTGATCTTTTTCATCCATGAAAATCTGATAGAAGCCTTGGAATGCATCCATCATATTGAAGATTGCAAAACCTGCTGTTGAGTCAACCAACAGATCGATCCTTGGGAGAGGATAAGGATCTCTTGGACACAGTTTATTCAAGTCTGTAAAATCGTTGCACATCCTCCACTTGTTATCCTTCTTGTCTCCCTTTGAGACAAGTACGACATTACACAACCACTCGGTAAAGTGTATTTCTTTAATTTGTTTAGATAGTAAAAGTCTTTCGACCTCTGCCTTTATTATTTTATCCTTCACTGGGCCATGATTTCTTTTCTTTTGCCGGACCGGTTTTGCGCTCGGATCTATCTTCAAAGAGTGAGTTATGATTCTTGGGTCGATTCCGACTATATCTTCCGAGCTCCAGGCGAAAATATCCACATTTTTTCTTAAGAAGTTAATCAACATGATTTCTCCCTGTGGAGATAATTCAGTTCCGATCCTGGTGATCTTGGTTGGGTCATCTTCGACAAGATTGACTTCTTTGTGCTCAGGTGCACGCAGAGTCAACTCTATCGGCTCTTTTCCCTTTTTGCTGATCAGATCCGTGCTTGGCAATTCAGGTTCCCGAGTTCTTTCCGTTGAAGATCCCACCGTTTTTCTTTTCGACGGGGTAAGAGGATCGACATTTCTTTTTAAGGATAGTGACGTGTTGTAACAATCCCAAGCCATGCAATGGTCGTTAACTATTTCACCAACCCCAGAGATTGTTGGAAATTTGATCTTCTGGTGATAGGTCGACACTACTGCTCGAAATTGGTTTAGTGCTGGTCTTCCCAGAATGGCGTTATAAGCGAATGGTGTTTCAACCACTAAAAACTTAATCATCTTGGTCACTCGATGAGGTTTATTTCCAAGAGTTACACTCAAGTTAATGGTTCCAGTTGGAACTATTTCTGACCCTCCAAATCCTACTAGGGGCGTAGCTACTTTTTGTAGGGTCAATTTTCCGAGGTTCATTTGATTGAGCACATCAATGGCTATTATGTTAGCTGAGCTTCCGTTATCGATCAGAATTCTCTTAACGTTGAAATCGGATATTTTCAACGAGATCACCATAGGGAAATCGGGGTGGTCTTCGTTGTTGTCCCAATTCAAATTTCTGGGAACTTCGCTCTCGTCGAACTTGATCACTTGCTGGTTAGAGCTCTTACTCTCAAGTGCCCATATTTCTCTGGGAGCTATTATTCCTTTCTCTAGAGATCGTGCGGTTCGTCGCCTCGCATTCCGACTGTCTCCCCCTGCAGGTCCACCAGAGATTACATGTATAGTTCCGTTGATCCGATCGTCATTGCTATCGTTTCGTCGGGGTGGATGGTTACTGGGAGATCTATCACGAGGACTTCTATTTTCCTCTCTCCTTCTAGGACTTCTTGTCCTTTGTCTTCTTCGATCTGCTCTATCAACAAATTCATTTAATTTGCCTTGTTGAATCAATTTTTCGATTTCTTGTTTCAGATGATAACAATCTTCGGTTCTATGACCGTGAGCACGATGGTACCTACAGTATAAATCGTAGTTCTTTGCCCCAGGTTTAGCTTGTGTGATTCTTTTTGCTGGGGGAATTAGATTATTCCTTTCCAGTATCACCAGGATGTCTTCTCTAGGGGCATTTAGTTTTGTAAACTCCACATAACTAATTCGATCTCTTATATTCCTTTCTGGAGATCGAGGCCTGAGGTAGACATTGGGTCTTTTCTCAAGGTTACTCCCACTGTGTTCTAACCTTTGAAACACGTTCCCTCTTCGGGGAAATCGATCATATTCCGTTACTCTATTCATTGGGGGTTTTTCAGGTTTCCTTGATCCTGAAGTCGATGCTTTATTCTTATTTTTGTCCTTGAAAGAGTTCATCTCTTCTTGTGTCATATATTTGGAGGCCAACGTCATGATTTCAGCAAAGGTTCTAGGTTGCTTTCGACTCAAGGCGTTGCCGAATTGCCTATTCTTAGTCAGATCGAATAGAATTGATATGATGTAATCAATGTTCGGAGAGTCAATCTTCAAAAGTTCCACATTAAACCTTGCTAACCAAGTTCTTAATGACTCCCCTTCTAGCTGGGTTATAGTTCCTAGATAGCTCATGGGGAGTTTTTGTTTTTTCTGGCTGGGAAATTGTTGTTCTAACTTGTTGCACAATTCTCTAAAGCTGAAGATAGAGTTAGGCGGTTGTTTTCCGAACCAATCCAATGCTAACCCCTCAAACGTTGTGATCATCAATTTGGCCGTATATTCTGCTGAATGAGCATACAGGCTCATTATATTAGTGAAACTAAAGATGTAGTCAGTTGGGTCAGTGGTTCCGTCGTATCTGGGGAGCCGGGCGGGCAAAGATCCAGAAGCATGTGCTTCCCTGATTTCTAAACAGAAAGGGGAACACGCAGCTATACTATCCTGTATTTCACGGGAACGAGGCCAAGGTTGCTGCAGAGTCAGAAGCCTCTGCTCGACTCGCTCCTCGACCATCCTTTCTATATCTCTTTCAGAGATTCTCTTGGTCGCTTGTCGATTGATAACTGGGGGTTCGTCCGCATCGTCGATCGGTATAACAGTGCGGTCCTTGGATAGGCGAGGTTCAGATCGAGCATTAGCTCTTGCCTGATTAGTTTTTCGACCAAGGTTTCTTCCTGCTACGTTTGGCAGGGATACTTGAGATCGTTGATCCGCGTCCGGACTTTCAGCTTGAGTTGACTGGTGGTCATTATTCTCCCGAGGTTCCCTGGTATTGTTAACCGCTCTAGAAGGAGCAACAGCTGCCCTTACCCGCTCCGCAACTGCATGAGTTTGTAGATTTTGAGGAAAAAACGAACTTAAAATTTGAGCAATTTGTAGTATTTTTTCCTGGTCAGCGGAAAGCGGTGCGGCAGGGACGGATTGGACAGGTGGGTTAGGAATCCTACTTGTGGTAGGAGTTTGTCGTGCTCCGTCGTTTTGATTGATGTTTTCGTTGGGTGCAACTTGTTCCTCCAAAGGGTCTAGATTCTGTTGGTTTCCCGGAGGTTGTGTATTGTTTGCGCTGATTCTTTGGGAACCTTCAGGCAAGCTATCCATAGCACGAGAAGGTCGAGAATTCGTGCTTCTTCCCGCGTTACGTGCGCTTTTCCTTGGATTGGCCATATTTCGATCGAGTAATTAACCTTGCCCCACGGTGGGCGCCAACTGATTTAACCGAATTTCGTCTTAGGTTAAAACTCAGTAAATTGTTTAAGATCAAGATTTTATATAATAAGGGTTTGGTTAAAGTACTCAGGATGGTGCAATTCAAGAACAAGCGAAATAATATAATGGCGTAAAATAACAATAATATGAACGGCGAACAACTGTAGTATATTTCGTAGGTAAAATTCTGGCCCCTCAATACAATATAGGTTTCGCTATTTATAACCTTCCTCCTGTCCTAACTGAACTAGGAGTCCTATTTAGCCTAGGAAACCTGTATGGCCTAGGAGTATCGCAGGGCCCATTAGGTCCCCTGAAACGGACTATTGGTCGAACGAAGTAGGTCGATCGGATATATATTTGTCTAGTCGATCTAGTCGATCTGATCTCGATGTCTTCATAGGTCGGATCGACTCTGAAACGGCTCGAACAGTATTATTCGATCATAGGTGTAAAATAGCCCTCATCAAGTCGGTCGAAAAATAGTCTTCCTGGTCGGGATTGAGGTCGATCCCGTGCAGAGGTACTTCCTAAAATGGCGTATGCGAAATATCCCTCACCAACTTAAGTTCTCTGTTCTTCAACGAAAAGCTTCGTCAACAGATGACTAGGCTTGTGATCAGACGACTCAACTGATGGATCTTGCTCTATAGATGTGATCTTGAATTTTGCAAGTCTCTCTTCAGATCTTCAGTTAGTCTTCTATTTATACTCCCGGATTTGAATTTCTGCCCGTTGAAGGAAGGCGAAATTACTCTTCAATCTTGAGCAACGGTCTTATTCTCTGACGACAGCTTTTGCTTTTGCAGACTGTCTTCTGTACACTCTGCTGTACGGATATTCACTTTATGTCCAGTCGCATTTAATGCACTCAGCTGGTTACCGTTGATAAGCTTACTTCATCGACTTCACTTCGCTGATGGGAATGCTCGGCTGATGACCACTCTCCTGATGATCACTCGGCTGATTCAAGAATGAACACATCTATCTTGACTCGGCTGATGATAACCAATCTGATATCCCACTCGGCTGATTCGGTTACTTCGCTTCAAGACCTTGAGATAGGTTTCACTAAGTTGTTCTTAGTTGATGACTTAACCTTTTGATCTTCAAAACCATTATGGCCTTTTTGTCATCTTCAAAACCTTCTCTAATTTATACCAACAGTTACAGATGTTGGTGTTGATCTAAACCAAGAAGTGAAGGACTCATCTGAGGAACTACTCATCGCTGATCCTCAAATTCCACTGGATGCAGTCATCACTGAAAAGGAGCCTTTAGTTATTACCTGGAAAGCTGAAGCTACTCCTACAAAGGAAGGAAGTGCCATTCCTACCAACTCAACTGAAATTGTTCAATCAACTATCATGGAGTCCATGAAGTCATTGATTGAAAATGCAATGAAGGAGATGGAGGAAAAGAACAAGGAGCTACTGCAAAAATTTGAAGAAGCTGCTTCCAGACTTGTTCAGAGCACTGTTCAAAGCATCCCACAGCCTACTGATAGTTCTGTGCTGTTGAAAGAAGGCTTAGTTACCTTGACTAATCAAGTTAGTGGTATGAAGGTTGATATTCAACAAATGAGTGAAACCATTAAGAAGAATGAGGCTGACTGGATGAAGGTTAACCAAGCATTTGTGAATGCTATAGAGTCTAGTGAAGAAAAGACAACAAATCTAATTCAAGGCTTTTGTGAAAGTACCAATCAGATAGGTGCAGAGGTTACAACTCTTCATCACAACCTGGACTATCTGAAGGATCAAGCTTCGGTACTGATGGTTAATCAAAAGCAACAAGCACTACAACTGTCTGCAATGGATCACAACATCATATTGCTATGCAATCCAGTCAATATTACTCATGTTCAAGCTGAGACACTCGACCTTGCTGATGATGACAAAAAGGGGGAAGAGGAATCTGCCAACAAGAAGAATGTTACTGCTGATGTTACTGAAGTAGTTCAAAGTTTCAAAGAGACGACAAATAAGCCTGCTGAAGATACTAAGGCTGCTGATGAAGCTGAATAGACTGTTGAAGCTACTGAAGATGTTGATGATAAAGATGAAGAAGAAGAACCCAAGGATGCGGCAAAGGAAGACAAGAGAATTGCTGCTTCTAAGGATTCTGCTGAAGAACAGCTAGATCCATTCAGAAAGACAAAAAGAATAGAGGAAATAAGAGCTAGAATTGAGGCTGCTGATAAAGCCAAGAAACTAGTTCTAACTTTCTCAAGTGGTGAAAGTGGAGATGATGAAGAAGAAGAAGAAGAAGACTATTTTACTTCTCTTTATCACTTTGTAATTTTTTTTTTTTGTAACTTTTTCAATTCTTGTAATCTGATGTAACAAGTTCTAAATTAATAAAAGATCACAAATTCCAACTCAATTTCTACCTCAGAAATTTTGTGTGAAGACTTAACTTTAGTTTAGTTACAGGTACTTAGCTGAAGTTTTGTCATCATTAAAAAGGGGGAAATTGTTGGATGAAGATCAAGAAGTAAAGGGAGGTTTTGATGATTTTCAAAAGTCATCAGCTAAGTAATGGAAGCTTAGCAAGCCTCTGAAAATTCAATCTGAGAAGACAAGTAAAATCAGAAGGGTTGAATTTTGGTCTTGAAGACTACTGATCTGATTCTGAGTACAGAATCAGACTGGTGGATTTCAGCAGAGTCAAATCAGATGAGTTTGATTTGAATCAGCAGAGTGGATTCGATCAGCAGAGTGGAAGTGATCAGGAAGTTATTACAACGGTAATAAATGCACTTGGCGTAATAATTGCTGTAAGAAGACGGTATTAAAGACAAATGATTGAAGAGAAACCTCGAATCAGCAAGGTGCATTAAATGCAACTTGACAGAAAGTACAGCAGAACTGTACAGTGAACAGTTGCAGAAGCCGTTCTGAAACAAGGACCATTGCTCGAGGAAGATCTGAAAATCTATCTTGCTTCAACGGACAGAAATTCAAATTCACGAGTATAAATAGATCTGAATTCAAGACTTAGAGACATCCACAACAACAACTGAGAAAGCATTCAAAGATCAAAATCTCCTAAGTCTCAAAAACTCAAAAACAGATCACTATCAGCCGAGTCATCTGTTGACAAAGCCGAGTTGAAGAAACAAAGCTAAAACAAAATCTGAGTGATTTCTGTAAATTGTGAGTGTTGTGCGAAGTGTATATCCATCTTTGTGAGTGATATAACTTCATAGTATAGGTTTTCTTTGTAATCTCCTATAGCGAACTTGTGGCTTTATCATTTGTTGTAAAAGCACAAGAAGAGTGTACTAGGTTACTTAGTGTTTCTAGTATAACCCAAAATCTTCGTGATTTGGAAGAGTGGACTAAAAGACATTCTTGTCTATATAACCATTATAAAAATTCCTTGTGTTTGATTACTTGCATATTTCAAAAGCATACAAAAACTTGAGCAAATTAAAAAAATTTAAAAGGAGTTTAAAACTGGGGATAAAATCTTTTTAAGTAAGAAATTAACTTGTTTGAAAAATACTTGACAAATTCGCTGCATACAAGTTTCAAACTCTGATTTAAATTGAAACAGATAAGTAAATCAGACGAGTGGTTAACTTCCCTGTTTAAGCTAAGTGCGCAATCAACAAAGTAGTCTCACCAGTTCGATCAGCTTACTCTGCTGATAAGAAAAGTTGGAGAAATTTAGAAAAAGTAAAAGAGGTCTATTCACCCACCCCCCCGCCCCCCTCTAGACCTCAACTGACCACTTGGGACCAACAGTTTTCAACTCAACTAACTTTTAAATCACAAAGAGAGTTTTACCCGAAGTTAGAAATTCCTCAATTTAAAAGACTCTTCTTTTAAAATATTTATTTAGCTTATGAAATATGCAATGCAAGACAAGTAAAGTAAATAACACAAGGAATTTTTATAGTGGTTATACAGGAACAAATCCTCTTAATCCACTCTTCTAAATCACGAAGATTTAGACTCCACTTGAACAAAAAGTAACTAGTACACCACCACTTGTGATTTTACACCAAATGACCAAGCAACAAGCTCACAATAGGAAATCACAAAGAAGACCTATTCTACGAAGTAATATCACTCACAAAGATGGATATCTACTTCTCACAACACTCAGTTGCATATCACTCAGATATTCAAGAGTTTAATCTTGTTCTTCAACAAATAGCTTCGTCATGAGATGACTCTTCTTGTGATCAGATGATTCAACTGATGGATTCTTGCTCTAAAGATTTGATCTTGAATGTGTGCAAGTCTCATTTGAATCTTCAGTTTAACATCTATTTATACTCTTGGATTTGAGATTCTACCCCGTTGAAGGTTGGCAAAATTGCATTTTAGTCCTTGAGCAATGGTCACAATTTGGACGGCTACTTTTGCAGACGGTCGCACTGTTCACTGCTGTACGGATCTGATCACTGTCGTACGGATCTGACAATCGCATTAAATGCACTAAGCTTGTTACTGTTGGAGAGCTTGCTGATCCACTCTGCTCATGAGAGCTTGCTGATCCACTCTGCTCATGATCAATAGTCTGATGCACTACTTTATGCACTAGTCTTACGCACTAGTCTGATGCACTAGTCTTATGCACTAGTCTGATGCACTAGTCTTCTGATCAGTTATCTCATTTTGTCCACATAGCTCACAGACCGTAATTCAATCTTCACTAATCTGATTTTCATTATTCTCATAATATTGAATTTTCATCTCTTGAATACTTATGTTCTTAAATGATCTTCCTTAAACCAAGTATCCAATCTTCAAAGGTTTAATAAGCTTCCATTACTTAGTTGATGACACATTTTTGTTATCATCAAAACCTTCTAACTAACTTAATTAACTCAACTCACAAGATCACTTAGTTGTTCTTGAGTTAATAAATTCTTCCAACAATAGATTCTTCTACAAGTAAAGCTCTTTTGTTAAACACTCTATAAGCTTTACTAACAGAAGAGTAACCCACAAAAACAGCTTCATCTGCCTTTTCTACAAAAGCAGTCATGTGATTTTTACCATTATTTAAGACAAAACATTTACAACCAAATATGCGTAGATAATGAATATTAGGCTTCTGTTGTTCCACAACTCCTATGGTGTCTTGTTCTGACTTTTGTTGATCATGCAACGGTTTTGGTATAGCATGTTATATTTGTAGCTTCTGCCCAAAATCTTTGTGACAGCTTTGCCTCAGCTATCATTGTCCCGGTAGCTTCTTTTAGAGTTACGTTTCTCCTTTCAACAACTTCATTTTGTTGTGGGGTCCTGACATCAGAGTACTCATGAATGATGCCTTTTGATCTGCAATAGTCTTCAACAGTAGAGTTGGTAAACTCAGTGCCTCTATTTGATCTGATCCTTAAGATCTTCAAGCTCTTTTCATTCTGAATCAGTTCCATCAGATTAGTAAGATGTTCATTTGTTTCACTCTTCTTTTTCATGAAAATAACCCAAGTATATCTTGAAAAATTATCCACAACAGCAAGGCAATATTTTTTTCTTCCATTGCTAATGGGGTCTATTGGTCCAAACAAATCCATGTGAAGTAGCTCCAAAATTCTGTTGTAAGATTGGTGCTTCTTACTTTTAAAAGATGAATTGATTTGTTACCCTTCTGACAGGCATCGCCCAACTTGTCTTTGCTCATGTTTCTTTTGAGAAGTCCTTCAACCAAATCATTTTTATTAATCTATTGATGGTCTTGAAGTTTACATGATCCATTCTTTTGTGCCATAGCCAACTGATTTCACTTGGTGTAGAAGTCACCCAACATACATTTGAATTCATATCAATTGAGTGCCAGTCGACTATGTAAATATTTTTTTGTCTTCTTCCAGATAATATCACTTTTTTTGATCCAATTTGCTCCACATAACACTTATCTAATGAGAATATGACATAAAATCATTGTCACATAATTGGCTTATACTGAGCAGATTGTACTTCAGGCCTTTGACATATGAGACGTCTGATATCTCAATGTTCCCTTTGATAAACTTTCCTTTGTCTACAATATTTCCTTATTTGTTGTCTCCAAATGTAACTATTGGACCGTATATAGCAGCAATGTCAGTCAACTCATGTCTGTCACCACACATGTGTCTTCAACATCCATTGTCCAAGTACCATTTCTTCTCTACTTTACTCCTACTCCTAACCTACAAAACAAATAAAATGATTTAGGTACCCTTTATTGACAGGGTCTTGTAGGATTAGTATCACTTTTGACAACTCAAGCTTTGGTAATATTAGGCTTCTTAGGCTTAGTAGATTTCAATGGTGCTTTGTGACTTTAGGTGCATCATAGTGTTCAGTAGATGTATTATAATAATAATCATTATGATGTGAGTAATGCTCATAAGCAGAGTAAAGTGCATGATATGCAGGATAAGCATGCATAGGGTAATGAGCAGGGTATGCAGCATCATAGTTAGGTGAATAATGAGGTGCATGATAAAATGATGAGTAAGCAGGTTGTGCATTGTAATAAATGTCATCATAATAAGACTCATTTCCATACCAATAATTGTTATTCTTATAAATTATCTACTTCTTGGGTTTCCTTTTTACTTTCTCATTAACAGACTTCTTAGAATTATCACAAGTCTGATTATATTTGCTCGTATCAGCAGAGTTCTTTGGACTACTTTGTTGTTTAGCTTTACCAGTCTGTTTACCCTTCTTAGCTTATTTACTCTTAATGGAATTTTGAGACTTCTTCCCTTCAGTCTCTTCTTCTTCTGAAATAGGTTTAGTATTATGAACAAATAGGATTACCCTATAATTACTAGAAGTTGTGAAATGTTCAGTATAGTCAAAACCTAAACTTGTTTTATCATAAGGAAGTCTCCGAGTAGTAGTCATGTTATCTATTGCTTCAGACGACTTAGTATAAGATGCAAGAATTCTTTCAAGTTCCATTATCTTTCCCTTATGAACTTCACACTCAGCTTTCAGAGTTTCATTCTCATGCTAAAGCTTTTTATATTCAACTGATTCTTGTGGTTTATCAACTGTTGGATGAAGATGAAGACTTTAAAGTGAAGGGAGGTTTTGATGATTCCCAAAAGTCATCAGCTAAGTATGGAAGCTTAGTACAAACCTTAGAAGATATTTGACCAAGGAAGGATTTAATTCAGACAAGTCAAATATGGTCCAGAAGACTACTGATCTGTTGCTGAAGAAAGGAATCAGACTGGTGGATTTTCAGCCGACTCAAATCAGATTAGTTCAAGTTTGGGATCAACCGAGTGTACATCAGACGAGTGATTTCGATCAGCAGAGTGGAAGTGGATCAGAAGTTTTTGCAACAGTAATAAATGCACTTGGAGTAATAAATGCTGAAGAGGAAGGGTATTTATGACAAATGATTGAAGAGAAACCTCGTATCAGCTTGGTGCATTTAATGCGAACTGACAGCAAGTACAGCAGAGTGTACAGTGTTCAGTCGCAGGTAGCCGTTTCTGCAGAAGGGACCAGTACTCGAGGATTTGAACACATGTCGATCTCTCAATGGGCAGATTTTCAAATCTCAAGTATAAATAGTTCAGTTCAAGAGTTGAAGAAGAAGAAGCAACACAACTGAGATTAAAAGCGAAGCAGAATTCTTCTAAGTCTCAACTTCAAGAACAGAACACTCATCAGCCGAGTCATTTGTTGACGAAGCAGAATAGAGATAAAACAATATATACATACAAATCTGAGTGATTTTGTTAGAATCGTGTTGTGAGAAGTAGATATCCATCTAAGTGAGTGATATTACTTCAGAGAGTAGGAGTTTCTTTGTGATTTCCTATTGCGCACTTGTGGGCTTTTCATTTGTTGATTGGCGCAAGCATTGTATACTATAATCTTTGTGCTTATAGTATAACCCAAGATCTACGTGACTTGGAAGAGTGGACTAAAGGATTTATATCCATATAACCACTATAAAAATCCTTTGTGTTATACTTGCATTATTTCTTGCATATTTTCAAAGAGCATATTTTAACACGAAAAGGTTAACTGTTAAAAAGTTTTAAAAAGGAGTTTGTAAAACTGGGGATAAAACTTTTTCTAAGTTAAGAAAACTACTTGTGAAAAACACTAGAAAAATCCACTGCAAGTTAGTAAATTTAAAACTCTGATTTTGATAAAATCAGCTAAGTAAAATCAGAAGAGTGGTCAACTCTGCTGTTCAAAGCTTTGTCCGAGATCAGCTTAGTTATCTTACAATTCCTGATCAGCTTAGTCTGCTGACAGAAAAGTTAGAAAGTTTTAAACATAAATTTTTAGAGGTCTATTCACCCCCCCCCCCCCTCTAGACCTCATCTGACCACTTGGGACCAACAAGTGGTATCAGAGCAGGTGGTTCATCTGAATCATCTGACTTATCAACGAGCTTGATCCTAGTGTGTTTTTCAAAAGTTTTCAAAAGAGCATATTTTTGAAAAATAAAAATCTTTTGAAAATGGACTGTATTAGCCATGTTCCCCACATTGGCGGTATGAGTTTTGAGGACTGGAAAATACGCATGGAAATTTTCCTTGCTGCTTATAATGACATTATGTACAGGTGCATAACAAAAGGTCCTATCAGAATCACAAAAACAGTCAAGGTTAATGGTCAAGAAATGATTGTTGACAAAGACCTCGAAGAGATGACAGCTGAAGAAATTAAGGTGAGCAATCTTGATAAGGTTGGAATATTTATCATGACCAAGGCCCTCGACAACGACAGATTTGACAAAGTCAAACCCTGTAAAACATCAAAGGAGATGTGGGATATTGATGAGGGATATTTCGCATATGCCGTTTTAGGAAATACCACTGCTCGGGATCGACCTCAATCTCGACCAGGAAGATTGTTTTCTGACCAACTGAACGCTATTTCCGATCAAGCCAGATTGATAGCTCGAGATCTTATTTTCTGATCTACATCTCTCCTCGGAATTTCCGCAGGGCCGACCCTCAGGCCTGGACAGCTGGCAAGACGTATTCCCCTACAGAGGGTCTAGCTAGCTCATCACTGTTCCTATATATACGCGGCGCATTTATGACATCAAGGAGGCACTATTCCCAAGATACACTCCTGCTTGGACTAAGAGCTCGGAATAGGCCATAGCTTACTTTCCTTTGTATTTATCTAGCTAGTAGTACGGCATCCTGTAACGCTCGAATAGACCCTCCTTGTAATTTGTACTCAAATCTTGATATTAATATACATCGGTTATACACTTGACTTACTTATTGTGTTGCTCAACTATCTTTATTTATCCCGAACGAAAAAGAGCATAATCAATTGGCGCCCACCGAGGGGCCTATTCGAGTGTTATGTCGAAAAAATGCCTACACCGGCGATTACACCTGGGCTGTGTGAGATTTTCGTGTTTTTTGCCATTGTCACTCAACTAGAAGCTTAATTCATCCACAACTCACTCATTGGTGGATGGATTTCTGATTTTCTTTTTGCTGCTTACTCCCCTCATCATCACGATCATTCCTATACTTTCAATATTACATTCTACTACTGATTTCGTTCGATTGCAAGAGTTCATCAAATTCGGCCTCTTCGTGATTCTTCGAATTTACGGCGTTTTGCTTCAAATTAGCTTCGTGATTCTGCTCCTTGTAGTGCTTAATCACCATTCACGACTCCAATTTCAATTACTCGGCTCGATTTTGGAAGATTCAAAATTGGGACGGAGGATAGCGATCCCCAATTTTCGATTCATCAATTTCCGGCTGTTTTGGTTGATTGCTTTCAGTTTTCAGCTCCTTGCATCAATTATTCATCATCTATGAAGCCAATTTCACAATCCTGCAGCCAATTCGTCGAGTATTTGATTCGGGCTGGGAAGCACAAATTCGGGCTGGCAGATTTTCAGCTCCTTTCTGATCGAAAACCACTCCTTGGTTGCCTAATTTCGGTTTGCCGTAATGAATTGGTGTTTCGGACCTTCGGGCCGTCAAGAACAAACTCGGGCCGCGAATTCCAGCAAGTTTGGGCTTGATTTTCTGGATGGTTTCTTCTCCTTTTCCTCAACTAGTAAGTGTGGTCCATTGGTCTCACGATAATTGCTTCTAGTTCGGCTGAATTTGGCATTTCGGGCTTTCAATCCAATTACGGGCCCTTCAAATTCTGCTATTTTTGGATGTTTTTATGGCAGATTTTGGTTCCTTGATGATTATTATTGTTGTTAGAATCCTTAGTTTGGTGTGTTTTGCATCTAATTGGTGGTTATATATTTGGGTTATACGGTTTATCTTCCATTGCCTTTTTCTGTACGTGTAGCTATGTGAGGAAGATGAGTATTTCACATTTTCAGCCCCCAGATTCCCGCTGTTGAACAAACACGCCCACCTATTCTTTGTAGTTGAGATTAATTAATCATTTGGGGCAATGGATGTGAGCTACATTATTCAATTAATTAAGCTGGGATTCTACAATTTTTCCATTGGTTCAATTGTAATGAATTACTTTGAGGTGCCTACTTGGTTTGTGTTCAATTATTTTCAGCTGCTTGCTTGCAATTGTGAGATTAAGGTGGCTGCTGGTTTCATATGTTGGTGGAGATCAGTTTATTAATTGAGTTGCTTGTTAGTGATCTGCTCGTAGCTTGAATTAATTCGATTAACTCCATTGGTTGTTGTATAGAGAATTACTTAGTGCTGGTTGCTTGGCTTTGGAATGATGAAATCATTATTGAGCTTCTTGCTTGCTATTGAGTTATTCCATTGATTACCTCGATGGAGTTTTCGGGGAAATCATATTGCTCGAAGTGGCTTTTTCCGAGTTGAATTATTGTTCAACGAATATCTTATTGCTCGAAGTGGATTTTTCCGAGTTGAATTATTGTTCAGCTAATATCTTATTGCTCGAAGTGGCTTTTTCCGAGTTGGTTATTGTTCGACCAATATCTTGTTTTTAGATCAATATCAAACTTTTGAGAGAATCGAGTTTTCTGTTCGGAATTAAAACAGTACAAGAAACTAAAGTATAAAGCAGCTAAACATGGGAGCAAGAAGCCCTAATCCTTCAGCTCGAACTATGCAGCTCGGCCTATGCGTTATCTCCATTCTGCTCGGACAAACCCTATAATCAAATATTCAGATCGGAATTTCTCGATCGAAATTTATATACACATCGGATTTATTGCAGAGAAAAGCAAAATGTCTCGACTAAGGGTGAAAGCCGTTGCTACGCCCCTTAGATCGGTTACAGACTTGCATAGAAGAGCAAATGGCTCGACTAAGGGTTAAAGCCGTTGCTACGCCCCTTAGATCGGTTATAGACTTGCATAGAAGAGCAAATGTCTCGACTAAGGGTGAAAGCCGTTGCTACGCCCCTTAGATCGGTTACAGACTTGCATAGAAGAGCAAAATGTCTCGACTAAGGGTGAAAGCCGTTGCTACGCCCCTTAGATCGGTTACAGACGTGCATAAAAAATGCAAAATGTCTCGACCGAGGGTGAAAGCTGTTGCTATGCCCCTCAGCTCGATAAAAGACTTGCATAAAAAATGCAGAATGTCTCGACTGAGGGTGAAAGCTGTTGCTATGCCCCTCAGCTCGGTAAAAGACTTGCATAAAAAATGCAGAATGTCTCGACCGAGGGTGAAAGATGTTGCTATGCCCCTCAGCTCGACAAAAGACTTGCATAAAAAATGCAGAATGTCTCGACTGAGGGTGAAAGCTGTTGCTATGCCCCTCAGCTCGATAAAAGACTTGCATCAAAAATGCAGAATGTCTCGATCGAGGGTGAAAGCTGTTGCTATGCCCCTCAGCTCGATAAAAGACTTGCATAAAAAATGCAAAATGTCTCGACCGAGGGTGAAAGCTGTTGCTATGCCCCTCAGCTCGATAAAAGACTTGCATAAAAAATGCAGAATGTCTCGACCGAGGGTGAAAGTTGTTGCTATGCCCCTCAGCTCGGTAAAAGACTTGCATAAAAAATGCAGAATGTCTCGACCGAGGGTGAAAGCTGTTGCTATGCCTCTCAGCTCGGTAAAAGACTTGCATAAAAAATGCAGAATGTCTCGACTGAGGGTGAAAGTTGTTGCTATGCCCTTCAGCTTGATAAAAGACTTGCATAAAAAAGTAATATGTCTCGACTGAGGGTGAAAGCTGCTGCTATGCCCCTCAGCTCGGAAAAAGACTTGCACAAAAATGCAATATGTCTCGACTGAGGGTGAATGCTGTTGTTATGCCCCTCAGCTCGGAAATAGACTAGCGTAAAAGAGCCAAATGTCTCGACTAAGAGTGAAAGTCGTTGCTACGACTCTTAGATCGGTAACAGACTCGCATGAAAATCGAAATGTCTCGTCAAATAGTGAAAGTTGTTGCTATGACTCTTGGATCGGGAAAAGACTTGTTTTAATCCTACTTCAAATTGTCTCAACCAAGAGTGAAAGCTGTTACTATGACTCTTGGATCGAAAAAAGACTTGTGTAGAAGACCAAGAGTGAAAGCCGTTGCTATGACTCTTGTGTAAAATCAAAATTGTCTCGACCAAAAGTGAAAGATGTTGCTATGACTCTAGGCTCGAAAAAGACTTGTAAATTAATTGGGTAACATCTTTCGATATAACCTTTTGCTCAGAAATGTCTAAAAGCAAGAATGAAATCCGTTGATATGACTTTATGCTCGAAAAAGACTTAATGGAAAATTTGAGTAAAACCATTTATTTGGTATAAACTCAGTGCTCGAAAATATCTAAGAGTAAGGGTAATATCTGTGATATAATTCTTTGCTCAAAAACGACTTAATATAAAAGGATAAATAGCATAATGGGCCCCTCAGCTTTGAAGAAGTGACTTTCCAGTTCAAAAGCAACAGATTTTATTAAGCGTCTCTCAAGCATATATAATCTTTTTCCCTTGCTCGGTTTTTATCCCATTGGGTTTTTCCAAACGAGGTTTTTAATGAGGTATACCCGACGCATCCAGATTTCAAGACCGATCAGCACCTCGGTCTAATATTTAATTCTCCGAGCTTCAGCTACACTTGCGCTCGAGAAGTGGGGGAGTATTGATGAGGGGTAAACTGCCATGGAATGGACTCTCAGTTGGAGGAATTGATTCTTTACTGTTACTATTCATTATTTGAAGCAGTTCGGCATTTTGAGGCTTCTCTAAAAGATGTGCACTCTTTTTCCCTTCGCTCGGTTTTTATCCCACTGGGTTTTTTCGAGTAAGGTTTTTAATGAGGCATATCCGACTCAAGACTGTTCAACACTCGATCTCTAATATTTATCTCTTCCAACTGCGGATATTGTAATGTCTTCGAGGTATAATAATCCGATCGAGAACTCCGCCCTTTTGCGGTTTGAAGCATCTCGCCTTTCCAAGGCCCATCCAGAGGAAATATGCGCTCTTTTTCCCTAGCTCGAATTTTGTCCCGCTGGGTTTTTTTAGAGTAAAGTTTTTAATGAGGCATATCAAATTTTGTGTTATGATGCTGTGTTTACTTCTCCGAGCTTCAGCTTCACAGGCGCTCAAGAAGTGGGGGAGTATTGATGAGGGATATTTTGCATATGCCGTTTTAGGAAATACCACTGCTCGGGATCGACCTCAATCTCGACTAGGAAGACTGTTTTCCGACCAACTAAACTCTATTTCCGATCAAGCCAGATTGATAGCTCGAGATCTTATTTTCCGATCTACATCTCTCCTCAGAATTTCCGCGGGGCCGACCCTCAGGCCTGGACAGCTGGCAAGACGTATTCCCCTACGGAGGGTCTAGCTAGCTCATCAGTGTTCCTATATATACGCGGCGCATTTATGACATCAAGGAGGCACTATTCCCAAGATACACTCCTGCTCGGACTAAGAGCTCGGAATAGGCCATAGCTTACTTTCCTTTGTATTTATCTAGCTAGTAGTACGGCATTCTGTAACGCTCGAATAGACCCTCCTTGTAATTTGTACTCAAATCTTGATATTAATATACATCGCTTATACACTCGACTTACTTATTGTGTTGCTCAACTATCTTTATTTATCCCGAACAAAAAAGAGCATAATCAGATATGGTTCGTGACATGAGCGAAGGGAATGATACCATCAAAGAACATAATCTGAGCATAGCCCTGGAGAAGTTTGAAAACTTCAGGATGAAATCTGGAGAAACTATTGACCAGATGGATTCAAGGTTCACAAAAGTGCTGAACAACGTGTTAAAATTGGGAAAGAAGTTCACAGACAAAGAGATTACTCTCAATGTCTTGAAGGCGCTACCACCCAAATTCAACATGAAGATCACAGCTATGGAAGAATCAAGGGATCTGTGGAAAATCTCTCTGACGGAGCTGTTTTCTGTACTCAAGGCGTACGAGTATAAAATGCCAAGAATGGGTATAGAAGAAACCTCAACTTCTAGTCCCACTGCTACCCTGGTTGCTGCAGAAAAATCAAGAAGATCAGCCGGAAAGATAAGAGAAATGGACTCATCTGATGAGACCATGCTGCTCAACAAGAAGGAGTACAGTGTTGGCGATGTTGCTTTGTTATTAAACGGGTTCGAAAAGTTCTACAAAAGAAAAATGAAGAACAAATATAACAATGCTTCTACTTCTAAACCTACCTCTTATTCTCATGATAGTAAGGATGATTATAAATCCAAAATGATGTGCTATAATTGCAGGAAATTGGGACATTTCATTAAGGACTGCCCATATCCTAAAGCTGAGAAGTACACTTAGGAGGAAAAGAAACAGAGGAAAGAGAGGAGACACCAGAAAAGCAAAGTGTTGTTGGCTGAAGCTGAAAAGATTGCAGCCATCTATTCGTCTAACTCAGAATCAGGGACATCGAGTGATGACTCTACTGAAGAAGAGACACATGCACTGCTCTGTCTCATGGCCAAAGAATCAGAGGATTCTGATGCTGAGGTAATTCTCTCTGAAAATGAAGATGAGCTATTTAACTCATTTGAGCAAATGATGAAAAACAACACAGATGTTGTTAATGAATTTGCAAAGCTTAAGGAAGAGATGATTGTGCTGAAAAAGCAAAATGCTAAACTGAAACTTAGTGTTGAAAAACAACAAGATTCAGCTGAGTATAAAAAGCTTTCGCATGAATGTGAATCTCTGAAAGCTGAATGTGAAGTTTATAAAGGTAAAATCATGGAGCTTGAAAAGATAATATCTACTCATGATAAGTCGTCTGTTGCATCTGCTAGTACATCTAATGAACAGAGAACACCTTTAGGAAAGGAGAATTTAGAACTGAATAGAGCTGAAAAATTTGTATCTACTGATAATAGAAATGTTATCCTGTATGTTCAGACTACTAAATCATCTTCTGAAAAAGAGGAGAAGAAATCTCCCAAGGCTAAAAAGGGTAAAAAGCCTGAAAATGAAAAACAGACTGGTAAAACCAAACAGCAGAATAGTCCTAAGAATTCTGCTGATAAGAGTAAAACCAATCAGACTAGTAAACCTAAGTCGTATGTTAAAGAGCAAGCAAAAAGCAAACCGAAGAAGCAAAGAAATTATAACAATGATGCTTGGTATGGAAATGAGTCTTGTTATGTGCAACCTGCTTACCTTATTATGTTGCACCTCATTATCCACCTTATTATGCTGCATATCCTGCTCATCATCCAATGCATGCTTACCCTGTTTATCATGCATCCTACCCTGCTTATGAGCATTATTCACATCATAATGATTATCAATATAATATGCCTGCTGATTATGGTGAAGAAAATGTTGCTCATGCTCCTGCTAAAACTCAAAAGTCTAAGAAGCCTAAGACTTCAACATCTTGGGTTGTCAAAGGTGATACTAATCCTCCAGGACCCTCTAAATAAAGGGTACCTAAAACAATTTTATTTTGTTTTGTAGGTTAGGATTAGGAGTAGGAGTAAAGTAGTGAAGAAATGGTACTTGGACAGTGGATGTTCAAGGCACATGTGTGGAGACATACATGAACTGACAAATGTTGTTGTTGTGAATGGTCCAAGAGTCACTTTTGGAGACAGCAAAGAAGGCAAGATTATGGCAGTTGGAAAGCTTATCAAAGGAAACATAGAGATATCTGACGTCTCTTATGTTAATGGCATGAAGTATAATCTGCTGAGCATAAGTCAATTTTGTGACAAGGGATTTTCCGTAATGTTTTCATCAGATAAGTGCTATGTTTAACAAGTTGGAACAAAGAAGGTTATTTTATCTGGAAGAAGACAGGGAAATATCTATGTAGTTGACTGGAATTATGTGGACAAGAATTCTAATGTTTGTTTGGTGGCTTCTACACCAAGTGAAATCAATTGGTTGTGGCACAAAAGAATGAATCACTTGAATTTTAAGACCATCAACATATTAATCAAGAATGATTTGGTAGAAGGAATTTCAAAGACAGTCATGAGCAAAGATAAGCTCTGTGACGCCTGTCAGAAGGGTAAACAAGTGAAGTCCACCTTCAAAAGCAAGAAGCACCAATCTTCAACCAGAATTTTGGAGATGTTACATATGGATTTGTTTGGCCCTATTGATCCTATCAGCAATGGTGGAAAGAAATACTGCCTAGCTGTTGTGGATGACTTTTCAAGATTTACTTGGGTGATTTTCATGAAAAAGAAAAGTGAAACCAAGGAACATCTTACTAATCTGATGGAACTGTTCCAGAATGAAAAGAGTCAAAGAATATTGAAGATCAGATCAGATAGAGGGACTGAATTTACAAACTCTACTGTTGAAGAGTATTGTAACTCCAGAGGAATCAATCATGAGTATTCTGTGCCAGAACCCCTCAACAAAATGGAGTTGCTGAAAGGAGAAACAGAACTCTAAAGGAAGCTACCAGGACAATGATAGCTGAAGCAAAACTGCCCCAAAGATTCTGGGCAGAAGCCTCAAATACAGCATGTTATACCCAGAACAGATGTATGATCAACAAGAGTCAAAACAAGACACCTTATGAGCTATGGAACAACAGAAAGCCTAATTTACATTATCTTAGAATTTTTGGTTGTAAATGTTATGTTTTGAATAATGGGAAAATCCACCTCACTGCTTTTGCAGAGAAGGCTGATGAAGCTGTTTTTGTAGGATACTCTACTGTTAGTAAAGCTTACAGAGTCTTTAACAAAAGAACTTTACTTGTAGAAGAATCTATTCATGTAGTGTTTGATGAACCAACCCAAACTTTTGAAAAGAATCAAAGTGCTAATCCAGAGATATCTGCTGACTTTCAGAAATTGAGTATGGAAAGAAAAGCAGAATATGTTCCCATCATACTACCTGATTTAAACCAAGCTGTTAACTCAAGTGTTGTTCAAAATCAGTCTGCTGATTGTCTAACAGAGGAGTTGCAAACAGCTGACAGACCAGAGACTGTTCAACAGACTACACATGTTAAATAGACTATTACTGAGACTCCAACAGTAGTGTTGCAAGATCATTCAAGAGGACAACATCCAGATTTGCAACCTGATCTCAGATGGCTCAGAGATCACCCACCTGAACTAGTGATTGGTGATCCATTGGATAGAGTGAGAACTAGAAGGTCAACTGCAAATGAAACAATGTTTGTAAGTTTTCTTTCACAAATTGAGCCTAAGTTAATTGATGAAGCTCTTAGTGATTCTCACTGGATTGAAGCAATGCAAGAAGAGCTAAATCAATTTGAAAGGAATGAGGTTTGGTACTTAGTACCTAGACCTACTCATCAAAAGGTAATTGGCACTAAGTGGGTATTCAGGAATAAAATGAATGAAGATGGTATTGTCACCAGAAACAAAGCAAGACTAGTTGCCAAAGGTTATTGCCAAGAAGAAGGCATTGATTTTGATGAGACAATTGCACCAGTTGCAAGGCTTGAAGCAATCAGATTATTCTTAGCCTATGCTGCTCACAAGAACTTCACTGTCTATCAGATGGATGTGAAGTCTGCTTTTCTTAATGGAGAATGCAAGAGGAAGTTTATGTTGAACAACCTCCTGGATTTGAAGCTTATCAACAAGGAGACAAAGTGTATCGTCTGAGGAAAGCCCTCTATGGACTGAAACGGGCTCCAAGAGCATGGTATGATACTTTATCTGATTTTCTTTTAGTTAAAGGATTTCGCAAAGGTAAAGTAGATAAGCCTTTGTTCACTATTGAATGGGATAATCATATATTATTAGTTCAAATATATGTGGACGATATTATTTTTGGTTCAACTAACCAACAGATGTGTGAGAAGTTCTCTAAGCTGATGCAGAACAAGTTTGAAATGAGCATGATGGGAGAACTAAATTACTTTCTTGGATTACAAGTCAAACAGCTACCTGATGGTATTTTTATTAATCAAGCAAAGTACACAAAAGATCTGTTCAAGAAATTTGGTATGGAAACTAGCTCATCTGTTAGTGTTCCTATGTCTACTGGACTTCGTCTGGACAAGGATGAAGATGGCAAATCAGTTGACATCACCAAGTACAGAGGCATAATTGGGTCACTGTTATACTTAACAGCTAGCAGACCTGACATTATGTATTCTGTTGGGGTTTGTGCGAGATTTCAATCAAATCCTAAGGAATCTCATCTCTTAGCTGCTAAAAGGATATTAAGGTATCTCAAAGGCACACAAGAATTGGGATTGTGGTATCCAAGGGAATCAGGATTTGAACTTACTGGATATTCAGATTCTGACCTTGCTGGCTGTAAAATTGATAGGTAGAGTACTACAGGTACTTGTCAATTTCTAGGCAGTCGTCTGATCTCATGGATGAGTAAGAAACAGACTTCAGTATCCATATCTACTGCTGAAGCTGAATACATTGCTGCTGGAGCATGTTGTGCACAGATACTTTGGTTGAAGCATCAACTAGAAGACTATAATCTCAAGATCAGTGGAATCCCTATCTACTGTGACAATACAAGTGCAATCTCACTTACTCAGAATACTACTAGTCATTCCAGGACTAAGCATATTAAGATCAAACATCAATTCATCAGAGACCATGTTGAAAAAGGAAATGTTATTATTGAGTATGTTCATACAGACAATCAGATTGCTGACATTTTCACCAAACCATTAAGTGATGCAAGATTTTCTACTCTAAGAGTGGAACTGGGCTTGTTAAAATTGGATTCATAAGCTGAGGGGGAACCTATCAGAAGACTGGGTTCAACAGCTGACTAATCTGATATCAACAAGTGTTACTTCAAGAAGACTGACTCTCAACAGACTAGTTGACTGATGAATTCTTGAATTCAGGGGGAACGTGTAAGACTAGCGGTACTCCTGTTTTAAAGATGAAATCTTCAATGACAGTTAATTGAAGTTGTTTAATCAGAAGATTTGTTCTTAATTCTTGAAGATTTGAAGATTATTTATTTTGCTGGATTGACAAACAGCAAAGGAAGATCACTAGATATTGGCTTTCACTAGTGATATATTGTATCAGACAAGTCATCTATCAGATAAGTATTGTTTTACTCATCTGTTTATTTATGTCAGCTTATAGCCAAGTGTAGTATCAAAAACGTTTTATCTAAAGCACGCTTTTATAAGTAACAGACAAGTGGCATTTCAAATTCCCGCCCGTCTGACATAATTAATGCTTTTTGAAATCCGCGTATCACGGTCACACGATCTGCTTTTCAGTAACTGATCTAACGGTTGACACTAATCACGGAAACCAACATTAAACCAACATCTATAAATCCAGATCTGATCAGCTTACTAAGCTTTTACGCACCCTCAAAATTTCAAAAGAGCACAGAGCATTTTTGCACTCATTCTACTGCAAATTTCTCTCGTTTTCCTTAATCTTTTTCAGAGATATCTACCAAAGAAGCTAGCGCTGAAGGTATGTTCCTAAACTACCTGACGTATCACACGACTGGTACTCCATTAATGAAAAAAATTCTGGAAAAGTTCAAGGCGATAACCCTAGTTAATTTCATGGAGGCTCATGAAGATATGGTCTTTAAAGATCAAGTTATGGAGTTTTATGGTTCGGAAGAGAAGCCTAACTATGAAAAACTGGAAATAAATGCCAAAATTGGGGGTAAGGTTATCTGTATAACTCCCAAGCTGCTGAATGAGAAATACGGACTCACTCTTGAAGGTTCAACTGAGATTGCAACCCTAGCTGAACCCTTTGAAGCAAATTTCTGGAATCTGGCTGCAAAGAAGAATGAAGTCCTATCTGGCAGTATCAAGAAGAATCAGCTGAAGGACGAATTTCAGCGTATGGCAGATTTAGTTGCCAAAGTACTGGAGAATTGCACTTTTTCGTTGGACAGTGTGACAATGAGGAGATTTCATACCATGATTGCTATCTATTATGGTTTGAAGGTGAACTAGGCAACCTTCATTTGGTACATTCTTGCTGATCACAAGGAGCGTGGTCAAACACTTCACAGAATCTTCCTTAGTCATCTGCTGGTAAATTTGGGATGTACAGTGACAAATGGCAAGGACGTTCACAAGGCCAAGGAATTAAAGATTTATGAGGCAGTGAAGTCTGGAAGGTCTAAAGGACCTGTTGATGTGCCAGAAAAGAGGCAATCAAAGAGAAAGGCTTCTGCTGAGCCTAAAGAGCCAGCTGTTAAGACCAAAAGGAGTAAGGCATCTGTTCAAACAGCTAAGCCAGCTGTTCAAGCCAGAACAGTTTCGCCTAAGGATATAGAAGTTGTTGATGCTATCATAGATCAGACAACTAAGGAAATTGAGGAGATGGCCTATGACTCATCTCCTGAAAGAACCATTTCAGCTGAAGTGCCAGCTGAAAATGTGTCTAAAAGGACAAGGAGCGCTATGAAAGACACTGCTACATCTGCTGTTGTCCATCACACCAAAAAGACTTCTAGAAAGAAGATGACATTCATTGAAGAAGATAAAGAACTTTATGTGCTAGTCAGGAAAAGTCCTCCAACAACAGAGAGGCTTGTTGGATCTGAAAAGGAGTCTGCTGCCGTGAAGTCAGCTGATGAAACTGTGAAACAGACTTCTGTACCAACAGCTGAGGTTGCTCAACCTCAAAAGGATCCTGAAGTGCAGATCCTTGAACCGATTGCTGCTGCACCAATACCAATTGCTGCTCCAGAACCAACAGCTGCGGCACCAGTTGTTGAATCAAGAGCTGCCAGGAAGAGAAGGACTGGCAAGGCAAAAGTGTCAGCTTATCACAAAAAGAAGCGCGAGGAAGCTGAGAAAAGGAAGCGTGATGAAGCTGAGCTGAAAAGAGCTTTGGAAGCAAGCAAGAAAGATGCTGAAGTCAAGAAGATGACTGAAGCAGAATTAGCTGCCAAGTAGGAAGCAGATTTGGCAAAGGCTCTTGAAGAAAGTCAAAAGGATGCATATGGACCACGACGGTCAGAAGGCATCGTAATTGGGAAACCCAAGGAAGGACAATTTGTACTACCAAGGGCTAAACCAGTTAAAAGGAAGAAGTCTAAAGTCAGAAGTCAGAAGAGCACTTGAAATTGTTCAAAGTGACTCTACTGTTTTCAGAAGGTTTGAAGCTGAGCTGGAGAGGATGAATCAGCTACTTCAATCCAGGACCACCTTTCTCCCAGAAAAGATCAGATACAACCGTTGGAGGGAGTATAGGTTGAATAAGTCTGAAGAAGAGATCCAAGCTTGGAAGGAGTTCATTGATGAAGGACGTTGGGTCCTAAGTTGGTTGCATACAACTTCTGTGGCTAAGGCATTGGATTCAGACTTTGTAAGAGACAGACTACATGACTTTGCAAGAGTCATTGTAAGTCAGGAGGCAACTGCTATAAAGGATTCTTTATCAAACAAACCAAGTCCTACTGATGATTTGGTGGAAAGAGCAGTTAAGATCGCTGTCTACACAACTATGGAAAAATGGGCTGAACGATCAAGATATGAAACTGGTTCAACTAGTGATGTGCCCACTTTACCAAGTTTGCAGCGTATTGCCTTTGGCTCAGAAATCAGTACATATCAAGAACAGCTGAGTGCTCAACAGTCTACTTCACCTTTTGTTCCAGCTGACTTGATTCGTCAGAAGACTGTAGTGTCTGCTGATGGTACTGAGATAATTCACATTGGTGATGAGCCAGCTAGTGAAGAACGGAAGAAGGACCAGCAAGCTGAAGAGATTAACCTGGATACATCAAACAAGCTGCCTGCTGAAGTCAAAGATTTGGTTCCTTTAGCTATTGAGTGGAAGGCTGAAGAAACTCAAGTTCTTCATGAAGCTCATGTTCAATAGGAAGAGCCTGCTGAAACATCAACCTCTGTTCCTACTGCTGACTTGCATTCTTCACTGATGGAGTCAATGCAGATGCTGATTGATAATGCCATGAAGGAGATGGAAAAGAGGAATCAGCTGATGTTAAAGCAAATGCAGGAGGCTACTGCAAAGATGGTGCAGGAAGCCATAGAGAATTTTCCTCTGCCACCAGACAATTCCCTTGCACTGACTCAGAGTATCTTGAGCATGAATAGAAACATTGAAGACGTGAAAGCTGATGTGAGCCATCTGCACACTGCTCTTCAAAGGCATGAGTCTGATATTGCAGGAATTGCCAGAGTCATGAAGGAAGTTGGTGAGACAGAAATAGAGAAAAATGTTGCCTTGATGCAAGAGTTCACTGCTGTCACCAATAAAGCTCAAAATGAAATATCAACACTTCAACTGAATGTTGACTGTTTAAATGACCAATCTGGTGAGATGAAGACTACTCAACTTCGTATGGATGCAACTCTGAATCATCACTCTGATCAACTCCAAGTTGTGGGTCAAAACATCAGAAAGCTTTGTGCTGCTGTCAACGTAACTCCTGATCAACTCAACCCTGCTGCTGATGACAAAAAGGGGGAAGAGGAATCAGCTAAGATGAGTGTTGCTGCTGCAACTGTTCAAGTACAAGACCAACGGGCTGCTGCTGGAAAGCCAAGTGAAGATGAAGTACTTGAAAAGGAAGCTGAAGATGAAGAAGCTACTGAAGAAGAGCCTAAGGACGTAGCAAAATCTGACAAAGAGTTGGCTGCCTCCAAAGACTCTGCTGAAGAACAGCTAGATCTAGATAGAAAATACAAGAGATTAGAGGACATCAAAAGAAAGATCGAAGCTGCCTCTAAGAACTTGGAAGTATTTTCCAGTGGAGAAGATGAATATGATGAGAGTGAAGAGTATGAAGAAGAGGAAGAAGAGGAAGATGAAGAAGTTGAAGACTAGGCTAGATTCCCTAGACTAGGTCATCTGTTGAAAATATTGTAATCAGCTTACTTTATTTGTAAATTCACTTAAGTTCATTTTCTTGTAAACTTGTACTGTAATTTCAAAGATCATTTATAAAAGTCAAGTTTCCAACAAATTATTTCTATCTCAGAAATCTTTGAGGACTTAACTTTAGTTTTAGGTACAGGTACTTAGCTGAAGTTTTGTCATCATCAAAAAGGGGGAAATTGTTGGATGAAGATGAAGACTTTAAAGTGAAGGGAGGTTTTGATGATTCCCAAAAGTCATCAGCTAAGTATGGAAGCTTAGTACAAACCTTAGAAGATATTTGATAAAGGAAGGATTTACTTCAGACAAGTCAAATATGGTCCAGAAGACTACTGATCTGTTGCTGAAGAAAGGAATCAGACTGGTGGATTTTCAGCCGACTCAAATCAGATTAGTTCAAGTTTGGGATCAGTCGAGTGTACATCAGACGAGTGATTTCGATCAGCAGAGTGGAAGTGGATCAGAAGTTATTGCAACGGTAATAAATGCACTTGGAGTAATAAATGCTGAAGATGAAGGGTATTTATGACAAATGATTGAAGAGAAACCTCGTATCAGCTTGGTGCATTTAATGCGAACTGACAGCAAGTACAGCAGAGTGTACAGCGTTCAGTCGCAGGTAACCGTTTCTGCAGAAGGGACCAGTACTCGAGGATTTGAACACCTGTCGATCTCTCAACGGGCAGATTTTCAAATCTCAAGTATAAATAGTTCAGTTCAAGAGTTGAAGAAGAAGAAGCAACACAACTGAGATTAAAAGCGAAGCAGAATTCTTCTAAGTCTCAACTTCAAGAACAGAACACTCATCAGCCGAGTCATTTGTTGACGAAGCAGAATAGAGAGAAAACAATATATACATACAAATCTGAGTGATTTTGTTAGAATCGTGTTGTGAGAAGTAGAAATCCATCTAAGTGAGTGATATTACTTCAGAGAGTAGGAGTTTCTTTGTGATTTTCTATTGCGCACTTGTGGGCTTTTCACTTGTTGATTGGCGCAAGCATTGTATACTGTAATCTTTGTGCTTATAGTATAACCCAAGATCTACGTGACTTGGAAGAGTGGACTAAATGATTTATATCCATATAACCACTATAAAAATCCTTTGTGTTATACTTGCATTATTTCTTGCATATTTTCAAAGAGCATATTTTAACACGAAAAGGTTAACTGTTAAAAAGTTTTAAAAAGGAGTTTGTAAAACTGGGGATAAAACTTTTTCTAAGTTAAGAAAACTACTTGTGAAAAACACTAGAAAAATCCGCTGCAAGTTAGTAAATTTAAAACTCTGATTTTGATAAAATCAGTTAAGTAAAATCAGAAGAGTGGTCAACTCTGTTGTTCAAAGCTTTGTGCGAGATCAGCTTAGTCTGCTGACAGAAAAGTTAGAAAGTTTTAAAGATAAATTTTTAGAGGTCTATTCACCCCCCCCCCCCCCCCCCTCTAGACCTCATCTGACCACTTGGGACCAACATCAACCTTAAGTTTCAGTGAAGCATTTTGCTCTTTAAGCACAATCATATCTTCCTTAAGCTTTGCAAATGTACTTACAAAACTTGTGTTGGTATTCATCATTTGTTCATATGAGCTAAACAATTCATTTTCATCATCAGTGAGAGTTACCTCGGTTTCATAATCATCAGATTCCTAAGCCATGAGACAGAGCAGTGCAGGTTTCTCTTCTTCAACAGAGTCATCTTTAGATGTCTCAGAGTCTGAATCAGAAGATTGGATGACAACTATCTTTTCAGCTTCAGCCAACAACACTTTGTTCTTGTTGTGGCTCCTTTTTTTTCTCACTTTCTTTTCTTCTTCTGTGTACTTCTCGGCTTTTGGGTATAAGCATTCTTTGATGAAGTGTCCCAATTTCATGCAGCTATAGCACATTAGTTTGAATTTAAAATTATCATTATTATCATGAGAAGTAGAGTTAGAAGAGCTGGCATTGTTGTTTTTATTTTTCATTTTTCTTTTATAGAACTTCTTGAAATCATTCAACAACAACGCGACATCGCCATCGGTGTATTCTTTCTTGGCCAACAATAAGGTCTCATTAGACGAGTCATTTTCCTTCGGTCTCCCTGCTGATTTCTTTGACCTGTCTGCAACAATGAGGGCAACAGTAGGTTTAGAACTAGACGACTAGTCTATCCCTATTCTTGGCAATGTATACTCGTATGCCTTGAGTACAAAAAATAGCTCCGTGAGGGATATCTTTCCCAAATCTCTGGATTCCTTCATACCTGTGACTTTCATATTAAACTTTGGTGGCAAAGCCTTGAGATTTACAGTGATCTCTTTATCTGTGAAAGTCTTTCCCAACTTCAAAACTTTATTTAGAGTCTTAGTGAATCCGGTATCCGTCTGATCGATTGTCTCTCAAGAATTCATTTTAGAGCTTTCTAACTTTTCAAGGGCTACACTCAGATTGTGCTCCTTGATGACATCGTTTTCTTCGCTCATGTCACGAACTTTGTCCCACATCTCTTTTACGGTTTCGCAGTATTTAACTTTGTCGACGAATCTCTCATCGTCAAGAGCTTTGGTCATCATAAATATGGCCACTTGTCAAGATTGTTCAATTTGATTTCCTCGAGAGTCATCTCGTGTGACTCTTTGTTAACTATCATGTCTTCGTCATTGACTTTGATAGTCTTGGTGATTTTCAACGGACCTCTGGTAATGTATGTGTAAATGTTATCATTGTATGCAGTAAAAAAATCTCCATGCGTAATTTCCAGTCCTCAAAACTCATACCGCCAATGTGAGGAACATGGCTGATACAATCCACTTTCAAAAAAATGTTTCAAATTTTTAAAGAATGCGTATTTTTTAAAACATTTGAAAAACATACCTAGGATCAAGCAAGTTGATCAGGCAAATGAGCCAAATGAACCACCTGCTCTGATACCACTTGTTGGTTCCAAGTGATCTAATGAGGTCTAGAGGGTGGGGTGGGGGTGAATAGACCTCTGTATTTTTAATTTTTTTCTCTAACTTTGCTTAAGTAGAGTAAGTTTATCTGTCGCATGAGACTAAGTAGTTGTTCTAGCACTCAACTTATCAGTGTAAGATAGACCACTCGTCTGATTTACTTATCTTCTCAGATAAATTCAGAGTTTTAAACTTGGATGCAGCGAATATGAAATTGTGCATTTTTCTTAACTTAAAGGTTTTATCCCCCGTTTAATAAATTCCTCTTTAAAAGATAAGTCTTTTAAAACTTTACTTTACTTTTGAAAATATGCAATGCAAATGTAAGTAAGTAAATACAGGAATTTTAGTGGTTCGGCAGGCATAATACCCCTTAATCCACTCTTCTAAATCACGAAGATTTAGGCTTTACTAGAACACAAAGTAACTAGTACAAACACTTGTGCTTTTGCAAAAAATGACTAAGCAACAAGCTCACAATAGGAGATCACTCCGAAAACCTATTCTACGAAGTAATATCAATCACATAGATGGATATCTACTTCTCACTACACTCAGTTGAAAAAATCACTAAGATTTTAGAAGTGTTTAGTCTCTTTCTTCAATTGTGCTTCGTCAACAGATGACTTAACTGATGATCTTGTTCTTGAGTTTAGATTGGAAAATTTGTTCGATTGATTTATCTCTTTTGTTGTGTTGTCTCAACTCCTGAATGTAGATCTATTTATACTCGAAAGTTCAAATTATGTCAATTGAAGTGAGACAGAAAATCATATCTTCCTCGAGTCCCAGTCAAATCCTTAAACGACTCTCTGCAACTCTGCTGTACGGAGTTGTCAGTTGCATTAAATGCACCATACTGATTTGAGGTATTTTGAATTAACTCCTCCAATCATTTGTCATTAATCCCTTTAAGATATCATTTATTACACCGAGTGCATTTATTACCATTGGAATGACTTCTAATCCCTTTGACTTAGCTGATCGAATTCACTCTACTGTTGAACACTCTGCTGAATCAAATTGAACACATCTGACTTGACTTTGCTGATATTCACCAATCTGATTTTGTACTCACCTTAAGATCACTTGTCTTCCTGACCGAAATTCAATCTTCTGATTTGTACTTGTCTTTTCGATTGAATCTTCGAAGGCTTATTAAGCTTCCATTACTTAGTTGATGATCCTTTTGATAATCATCAAAACCTTCCTTAAAATTCCTCAGCTTCATCCAACATGGCCTTTATCATATCTGAAAATTATTATGGCTTCATTCCTTGTAGATTATGAGATTTTAATTTTGATTAATATCACGAAACTTTGTTAATTTTATGGGAATTATTTATTGCGTTTCATGAACTGAGACTTGTACCATTAGAAAGCTTTTCAACCATGTAAATAACACAAAATTTGGCCCCCAAATATCTAAAGTAGGTAAAAGCTTGATATAAGAAATGCAATTCCATCAATTCTATATACGCACTTGAACTCGTTTTATAAAAGTTATTTTAAGTTTGATTTGACATACAATCAAATGAGTCTAAAAACGTTTTTCAGGTGACTCTTTTTAAGCTCGACTCGATAAGAAAAAAGTTAACAAAGTACGTATAAAAATATCAAACTATTTTATGTTCAACTCAATAAGTAAATCAATTTTAAATATAATTATAAGTTTGATACAAAATTTAAATTAAGTTTAAACATGGTGTTGAGAGGGAATGAATATGATTGGATAAAAATATTTAGTAAATAATAAAAATACTAATAAAGTGACATAGAAACTCAATTTACATGCTCACCATTGGAATAAATCAATTTAAATGAGTATGCAAACAACTATTTGAGAATGTATAATGCATTTTACATTTTCAAATATACAAACTACCATTGGACTTGACCTAACAGTGAGGAGCTTCTATCATTGTTTTGCTATTAGAGATGTAGGGATAATTTTGACAATCCATTTTTGAAAAAGAACCTCACTAATTTTCCATAAGAAAATGTTAAATAGATTAATTGCAACTTATAAACAAAAAAGACAAATACATACCAAAGAAAAATACCAATAATAAATTAGGTGGTAAATGGTAGTAGAATTTCATTTTACTTTTAATTTTAAAATGAGGAAAAGTCAAAAACACCCCTATACTTTGTTTGACTCTAAAAAAATTACATGTGTTATTTTAACTTTCAAAATTCCCTGATGTTTGGTTTTAATTACCACACTCAATTCAAGTAGATTTTGGATCACACTTTCTTTTCTGGAGAATGTATTTAGCTGTGACTTGAGACTACATGAATTTTTTTGGAGTTAAAATAGCACAATAATTTTTTGGGAGTTAAAATGCATGGAGGGATGTTTTTGTCTTTCTCTCTTTTAAAATCGTTCTCAATGCGGGATGACATTTTCAGTTATAATTATTAAGATAAAAAAACACAGTCGGTTCAAAGTTCTAACCCCTTCCATGAACACAATCTAAGAGCAACAAGTTTTTTCGTTTAGCAACACAGAAACGGTATTGACTTTACATGTAATTTATGTCAATTTCTGTGACATAACATTATCGATTATCGAAGGTTTTACCTTTTTTTTTTTTTTTTAAATTTTTACTTTTTTTTTTTGGTACTGTAGTTCGAGAAAATGGAAAGGGCGTCCAATGGACAAGAACCCACTTCATGGGAAGAGCTTTACAACATCAATTTGATGCCTCATGAGATTTTCCTGAAATTTAGGAAAGAACTTCAAGGGTTTCGTGTTGGCGTTAATTTAGAGGTACTTTTATTTATTAAATTTCTGGTATATAAATCTAGGATTTTATTGAGTTGATTGCCTTTCTATTGTAGATAGTTTTATTGCAAATTGCAAACCTATTTGTGGATTGGAGTAATTTTTGTTTTTCTTAATTTTTGATATTAAATAGTTTGATTTTCACTTAGAGGTACTTCTATTTTTTAAAGTTCTGGTATATAACTATGGTTTATTGTTAGATTAATTGAGTTGATTGCCTTTCGATTGTAGATAGTTGTATTTCAAATTGCAAATTGCAAATTGCAAACCTATATGTGGATTGGAGTAATTTTTGTTATTTCTTAATTTCTGATATTAAATAATTTGATTTTTCTTATATCAGAATTTGCCACTTTTCTACTGTGTATATTAACATAGATAGTTCCTTTTTAGCTTTCAGTCTTTGTAGGGCTTTAAAACTTGACTCTACATTCATTGCTTTGATGTAGTTGTATAATTCTCCTATGAACGATTTCCACGCAAAACTTGTTTTGAAACCATTAGCCCCACAGCAGAGATGGAAGTTGTTATACGAACCTTTACAGCAGGATGTGCAGCTTGTTTCCAAGAAGATCCCAGTAACCAAATTTCTCAACCTTCAGGTTTTAACAAATTAGCTTCTTACTCTCTTATTAAGTTTCATTATCTATCGAGCTAATGCCAATTTATCCGCTGTGATATGAATAATGTTAGTTTACCCCCCCGTGACTTGAAAAAGAGCCCACGTGAAAATTTTAAAGAAGCAATTTACCTCCTTCAACCAAAGAGTGTAACTCACTTGCCGAAGTGAGTGGGCATGAAAATTGTTTTTGTAACATAGGTGAGCAAAAGTACAACATTTATCATAACACAGGGGGGTAAGTGCCACATTTATCATAACATAGGGGGTAAAGTGTCACATTTATCAAAACACAGGGGGGTAAAGTGTCACATTCATCAAAACACAGGTGGGTAAAGTGCCAAATATAAGAGGGGTAGTTTTGTCAATTCGTATTTTTTTTTAAGTTTAAAAATATCAGGGAGGCAGTGTGAAACTTTTATAAGATTATAGGGGGTAAAATGCTCTTTTTCAATTTACAGGGGTTAAATTGAATGTTATGCATATCATAGGGGGGTAAATTTCCACTAACTCTTTCTTTATCTATCATGTGCCCCATTTTGACCGATTAAATTCTATAACTAATGTAGGTAGGTGTAGGCCATAGCTTTCAATTGCAGGCAACCGGTTGGAAATGGAAGCTTACAACATGTTTGGGTGGAGATGGTTTTTCAAGAATTAGAAACAAAACATCCGTTGGTTTGTGTCCTGGAGTCGATTTCCGTTTTGGGTGGAGGGCTGATTACGTACTTCCTGAAATTAATGGGTAAGTTAGTTTATTATTTATCTCAATAAGTTCTTCATATAAAGTAATTTTCTGATTTATCTTATATATTTTGTATAGGGGCTTGGGAAGTGATGAACCACTTTTCAATATGAATTCTGGACGCCTACAAGCATCACTTGATAGAGTAGAGGCGATATTTACGCATAGTGACGATAGAGTTGAGCCTATTTTTACGCATACTGATGAAATGTGACTCATACTTGTTGGTACATACAATTTTGTTTTACTGAGTTTATTTCTTTTTCCCTTTCCATGTAAGAAAGAATGGTTAAGATTCAGTTATATCATTTTGACAACATGAATGAACTTACTATAACAAGGTCCTAAAAGTGATGCTATCCATCAATATTGGAAAATATTCTTTTTTATCGAGTATTGCGTAATTTCGTTTTTATAGTGTGATGTTGGGTTGTGGTGTGGAGATTGTTGTTCTTCCGTATAACTGAATAATGCTTGGATCAATATGGATTCAACTTCATTTGTCCGTGGCATGAAGATTTAGATAGGTACTGATCTTTATTGGGCTTAAGCCTAAAAAATGTTTTGGTTGTACCCAGAATTAAAAAGGATATATTATCTATTAGCCAATTAACTTCTGAATATCCTTATACTGTGGAATTCTCATCAGGTGGCTTTGTGATTAAGGACAGGAACACAAGAACAGTGATCCCTACAGAAAATAGGTGTGGTGACTTCTTCTGCACTTTTTTCAACAAGATTTTGGATCAAGAAATAGGTGTGGTGGATTATATGCCTTAAATTCAAAAGTTTGTTCTGCACTTTTTTCAACAAGATTTTGGATCAGGAAATAGGTGTGGTGGATTATATGCCTTAAATTCAAAAGTTTGTTCTGCACTTTTTTCAACAAGATTTTGGATTACATCAGATGAGGCTTGTCATCAAAGGGTCAGAAACACATGAAAGTAGTAGAAGTTCTGAAAATGAATAAACTTATTACAAGTTCTTAAAAAAAATAAAGTCAGCAACCTTTGAAGTAGTTGTCAAATGGCAAAGTCTTATCGTCTCCCGTTTATCATGCCACAAGAAGCATGTAAGCATACTTTTGAAGTAATATATTGTGATTTATGGGGTCCGTCTCCTGTCTCTTCTATTCAGAAATTCAAATTCAAGTACTATGTTATCTTTATGGATGAATATACTCGATTTATGGTATTTTCCAATAAAATAGAAGTCTAATTTCTCTTATGTTTTTATGAGTTCCAAAAATATATGGAAAATTAGTTTGAAGTTAAAATTAAAGTTTTTCAATGTGATGGAGGAGGAGAATTTGCCAGTGGCAGATTTTGACAACATTTAAAAAGTTTGAAGTAAAACTTTAGCTTACATGTCCGAAAACACCATAACAAAATGGTCTTGTTGAACGAAAGCACATAAACATTATTGAATTAGGTCTTGGTCTTACCATGCTTTTTATGGTATTGTGCCAAAAAGATTATGGGTAGAAGCATTAGCTACAGCTGTTTGGCTCATTAATCGACAACCTGCAAGAGTTCTTGACTGGAAGAGTCCATTTGAAATGCTTTTTCAAAAAATACCAGATTATACATGTTTGCTTGTTTTCGGTAGCAAGTGTTTCCCTCTCTTGAGAAGCTTTGCTAAAACTAAAGTTGATCCACGATCTCTACTTTGTGTTTTCCTGGGATACAATGAATTTCATTAAGGCTATCAGTGTTATTACCCACCGACTGGCCGTGTATATATCTCAAGACATGTGATTTTTGATAAACAATCTTACCTATTCCGTGATCCAGGAACAATATTCTCCTCATATGCTACTAATGATTTATCTTCTTTTGAAGAATGGTTTTCATGTTTACAAGAAAAATCAAATAAATTCTCCAGCCTTCCACTCTAATCTACCCGACGCTTGGGATCCTCAAGACTTAACCACAACTCCAATTCTATCACGTACTCTATTCCATCAAACCGTTGCATTCCTCACTTTCAGACGAAGTTCATCTGAACAAGATCCTAGCACATCAGCTTATGTAAGTATGAGAAATATACACATTTATTGCCTCAAAGTAATGCTCGCACTCATTATATGGTTATTCGAAGCAGTTTGGGCATCAGAAAACCAAATGCTAAGTATTGTGGTCCAGATTTTTGTTTCACCACCTCTAAACTTCCATGTGAGCCTAAAACTATTCGAGCATCATTAAAAGATCTTGCATGGAAAGAGGGTATGCTTGAGGAGCTATCCACTCTTTATTCAAATAACACATGACATATAGTTCCTCGGTCAGCCCGTGATGAATGTTATTAGCTTTAAATTTGTCTTCAATACCAAAACAAAGGTTGATGGTTCCTTGGAGAGATTAAAAGCACGTCTAGTTGCTAAAGGCTATAATCAAGTAGCTGGACTTGATTTATCTGAAGCAATTTCTCCAGTAGTGAAATCGGCAACCATTCATCTCGTCCTCACCGTTGCAATGCGTAGCAATTGGGAGGTTCGTCAACTTGATGTAAGATCTGCATTTCTTCATGGAATATTATATGAAAATGTCTTCATGGAGCAACCTCCTGGTTTTGTCGACTCCAAGTATGCGAATTATGTTTGACATCTTCAAAAAGCACTATATGGCTTCGCCAAGCGCCAAGAACTTGGTTTTCTAGGTTCAGTGCATTTTTGGTTTCCATGGGATTTTTCAGTAGCCTAGCAAACTCTTCATTGTTTGTTCGGCATTCTAAGCCAGGAACATTGATTCTACTAATGTATGTTGATGATATAGTTTTGATAGGATCAAATTCTCAGCTACTTCAAGAGTTTATATCTCAATTAGGCAAAGACTTTGCAATGAAAGATCTAGGACAACTTCATTACTTCCTTAGTATTTCTGTAGAACATTTTTCTGGTGGGATTTTTCTTAATCAAATGAAATATGCAAATAAATTGTTGACTAGAGCCCAAATGACTGATTGTAAATATGTTTCAACACCAATGACTACAAAGAAACAAGGTGAGGCATAGGGGTGGGCATGGGGTGGGCACGGGGTTAGAGATATAGGTATAGCATATTTTAGGATTGACACATTTCATCCCAAACCAGCCCCGTAATAATTCGGGTACCCGCTTTTTGCAGGACAGGACGGGACGGGATTACGGGTCCCATATTATTTTAAATCATCAATTCTTCACGCACCTAATCAAATTAAATTACAATATTTCGTATAAATTTTTGTATGTAATAGACTAGTAGTAGCAGTAGTAATTTAATTTGTAGAGCAAAAAAAATAAACCAAAAACAAATTACTGTATGCCGTGGCATAGGTGGGAAGAAGAAGAAGCTGTGGAGCCATAGAGACTATGAGAGTTTTTAGAACTAAGACAAATTTAATGTATTGATAACTAGTGTACGATTTAAAAATATTAGGGTTAAGTAAAAAAAATAATTCATTAGATGATGTTAATTAATTAATTAATTAAAAAGATATAGATGGGTTCGGGTATTCGGGGTTGGAGAAGGTAATCCCAAACTCGTCCCGTATTTCCTTAAAAAAATACGGGTTTTCAAGTTCGAAAACTCAAACTCAAAAAATACTCATCCCTTTCGGGTATTTAAAAAAGGGGAGGTGTCGGGTTTGGGTTACCCAAACCCAATGCCCAACCCTAATGAGGCATATGCAAATGCAGAAATATAGCCGTAGCCTTGTTGGATGATTGCAATACTTAACACTCACATGCCCATATAGTGCATTTAGTGTTAATTTTGTAGCACATTTATGCAAAGTCCAACTACTTTATCACTTCAAATTGGTGAAACGCATCTTGCGGTGTGTCCAAGGAACAGTCTCACATGGGATTCAAATTCTTAGGTCCAATCCCCTAAATTTACACGCCTTCTCCGATGTCAATTGGGCAGGTTGTCCACTGACACGAAGATCAACAATGAGGTTTTGCATATACCTTGGAGGCAATTGCGTCTCTTGGAGTGCAAAAAAACTACCAAATATTTCGCGCTCTAGTGCCGAAGTTGAATATCGAGCTCTTTCATCAACAACAACTGAAGTTACTTGGATCGTCTCTATTATGCGAGACATAGGAGTTGCTCCCTCTCAACCCCCTTTATTTTGTGATAACATATCTGCTTTACACATGACGCATAGTCCAGTGTTCCATGCAAGGACAAAATATATTTAGCTTGACGATTTGTCCATGAAAAGGTAGCATAAGGAGACCTTATTCCACGTTTTGTTCCATCAAATGAACAAGTAGTGGGTATTTTTAATTTTAAATTTCGGGGTCATGTTCAAATTTTGACACAAGATTGAGGTAAATGATCAGGTATTGAGTAATTCCACCTGAGATTTATCTCTAATACTATTGGTATTGGGATTGTGAGTTGGAGGGTAGAAACTATAAGGAAGGGGGGAGTATTAATAGAACATGCGCATTCTAAAGATGGACCCATTGCATTTTATTAGATTTTTATGGACTTCTTTTGAATACTAATAACATGTTTTGTAAAGTTGGAAAGGTGCACAAAATAACTATTTTGAAAAGATATATTCATCTAAATCGAGAAATTGTAAAAGAGATTTCACGGGAAATAGGGCATCAAACTACCAACCAATGACCCACTGCAAAAGTGGAGCCACAATCTGACGAGGGGTATTTTGCATATCCCGAAGTTACTACCTCTACGATTTGCGCAGTCGAATCCCGAGCACAACATACATTTCCGAACACATGAGAAACAAGGCTCCGAGAACAGGATTTTGGACATACGTTAGGCCAGTCCAAGGCCTCTTGAAAATGGGTCGCGCTCTGAGCCGAGGAATGATCCCGCACGGACCGGTCTACCTGGCACGACATTACACCTATAAATAGCAAGAATATTTAATGTCAGAGGACATGCATTCCAAGACTGTACTGATCGGACAAACCTGCTCGTTTAACATTGTACTGCTCAATAGTCATAGTCTTATTTTTTTACGGCATCCTATATTATTTTGACCTTTAGTTTCAACCTTGTGTTCAGTGTTTGGATTATAATATAAATATATTGTTCGATTATAACACTTATATTTGAATTTGTCCTTTACTTGTCTTTTATTGGTCGAACGAAGTTAAATCATAATTCGAACTTCATCCCAACAAAAAAATGTGGGAAAATTTTCTATACATAGAATCTTAGCTTTGTAATTAGATTTGTACATGTAAAGTAAGTTTAATTTTTTTGGTTATTTAACTCTAAATTTACTTTTAATTTCATATTATATTAAAACTTTTGGTTTTGATTAAAGCTGATTTTATTTAGTCTACTAAGAGATATTTGAAAATAATTATCAATTTAATCATTATCACCATCACAGTACTGAGATCGAGCTTGCGAGCTTAGCTACTTTTCACCTAGCAAATTAATCGTTCTAAGCCAGGCCATAACAGGTTATCTAAAATTTGACAAATCTAGATCATCACAATGGTTGATTGTTTGTTATTATTGTTGGATTTTATGAGTATTAACCCAATTGGATTGAGCCCAATTGGGGTTAAGCCCATAAAATAGAAATGAATGAAAGTTGGAGAGAAAAATGCCTTCATTCCACATGGAGGAAATTGGAAGAGTTTTTGCCATTTATAATGAAAAAATTTGGATAAGGGTTGGGCCCCTTGGGGGTACCAAATTTTGTGAGGGGAGAAGACGTGCATGACCATGGTTTCACCACATGCGCGCCAACGCCGTCAGATCGGCCGGCTCGGCACGGTCTCGGGCTCGGGTTTGGATTGAGATTGAGATTGGGCTTTGGCTTCAACAAAATATTATTTCGGACAAAATTTAATTTATGTTTTGGCCCAAAACTTAAAAGCCCAAAAATTAATTCATACCAAATAGATCCGCCTAGCAGATCCATTTGACCCGATTAGACCCGCGACTGACCCATTTTCTTTATTAGATCCGCGAGCCTATTTTCAAATGAATAAGTGTGTCGGTTCAGTTCAAACCGAACCGATAGCACCTGTTCGGACCAAATGTTGTTTTTTATTTAAATCCGAACGGAGATGTCTCTCCAGAACACCATTTCTGCTGCTATAAATAGAGAGAGAATCTGACAAATTCTCTCATCCCGTTTTCTAGCAATCAAAAGCAGAATCCTATTCTCTCTCTCTCTATTCTTCTCTTAAAAAACGTTTTAATATTCCTGTTTATTAAAGTTCGTTGTGGACTTGTTCTTTGTGCAAAGAAACAAGTATCCGACTGTTGTATCTTGGGAGACTACTGGGACGAACTGTTGCACCTTTGACAGCCCAGAAATATTGTCTTAAGGACATTGCATTAGCAAGCCTCAGTCGATTTATTTTCGGTTCATAATTAATTCAGTAAGTAATTAAATTCTGATTAAAGTAATATTTTAATATTGCTTTCATTTGTTCTGTGAGAATAAACTATACTAAGACTTATAATTAGAGTTAATTATAAATAATTATTCTGTGGGGATAATTTACTATAGTTTTTTTTTTTAATTATAGTACATAGACATATAAAGTATCTTATAATATTTTATATACACAGATTGTTTTAAACATTTTTTCAACAATCTTAAGACAATAATATCTGTTTAATTCATCTGTGTAGATGGCAACAAACAGTGCAGTGGTTGAAACACCAAAAGTTGCTGCTCCGCCGGCAGTACCACCATTCAAGTTCAAAGGGACTGATTTTGCGACATGGCAAGACAAGATTTATTTTTACATCACATCCTTGAGTATGGCTAGGTTTCTCACTGAGGAGGTACCTAAATCAAAGAAGGGAGCCACTCCGGAGGAACTCGATGAAATGGCCCTTGTGATCAAAGCTTGGAGTCACTCGGACTTTATGTGCCGAAACTACATCCTTAGATTCTTGGATGAATCTTTGTACAAGATTTATAGTCCCTTAAAGACTAGTAAACTCTTGTCGGAAAGTTTAGCCAAAAAGTTTAAGACTGAAGATGCAGGCTACAGAAAATTTGTGGTGGATAAATTCCAATTTTATCGAATGGTTGACAGTAAGACTGTGAATGAGCAAGTGGAAGAACTCCAGAGGATGATTCACGGTATCTTGGCCGAAGGGCATGAACTTAGCGAGTCTTACTTGGTTGCTTGCTGCATTGGCAAGCTTCCTCCAGGTTGGACGGGGTTCAAGCATCACTTGAGGCACAAGAAATCTGTTGCAAAGTGGAATCTGCAAGATCTTACAGAATATCTGAAAACCGAAGAAAATAATCGGTATACTGAAAAGGGCGGCAGTAACTATGTGGCTATGCCTCAGCCTGGAGGAGCTAAGGTTCATGTCGTAGAGGGCTAAGGTTCATGTGGATAGAATGGACACCTTGCGAAGGATTGTCGTAGTCGTGCTCAGCCGAAGGATGAAGCAAATGTTAGCATTAACCTAGCTCCATCTGACATCGATAACATGCACTTATCTGCAGTTGCTGAAGCATTCCTGACAAGTGAAACCAAAGACTGGTGGGTGGATACTGGAGCTACCCGTCACATTTGCAATGACATAAACATGTTCACTTCATAAAAGAAGTTTGATCATGAAGAGAAGTTGTACATGGGAAATGATGCTCACTCTGTGGTGGAGGGACAAGAAAAAGTGGTTCTCAAATTTACCTCAGGAAAATATGTTGCTCTCAATGAGGTTCTTCATGTTCCGGATATTAGGAAGAATTAATTTCCGGTTCTGTCCTAACTAAGAAAGGTTTTAGATTAGCCTTTAGTCAGATAAATTTGTACTGACCAAAGGGGGTATGTATGTAGGCAGAGGGTATTTGTGTGATGGCCTATTTAATGCTAATGTAGCCGTTATTGGCAAAAAATGACAGATTTATTATTAATAATAATTCTTCTGCTTACTTGCTTGAGTCCACTTTACTTTGGCATGATAGACTAGGTCACATTAATCTTAGAAAAATGAAAAAATTAGCAAACTTAGGATTAATTCCTAAATTTGATATTGATAAATCTTATAAGTGTGAAATTTGCATTAAGGCAAAGTTTGCGAAACAACCTTTCCCTTCACTGGAAAGGAGCTCTCAATCATTAGAGCTAATTCACACAGACTTGTGCAATCTCAAGTCAATTCCAACTCGAGGAGGGAAAAAGTACTTCATCACATTTATTGATGATTGTACACGTTATTGCTACGTTTACTTATTGAGTAAGAAAAAGGAAGCAATAAATGCTTTTGTAAGATACAAAGCTGAAGTGGAAAATCAGTTAAATAAGAAGATAAAAATTCTGAGATCTAATAGAGGTGGTGATAACGAATATCCCTTTGCACAGTTGTGTGCAGACTCAGGGATAATTCACCAAACAACGGCACCATACTCACCTCAATCAAATGGAGTAGCCGAAAGGAAAAACCGAACCTTAAGAGACATGATCAATGTATTACTTTTGAATTCGGGTTTACTTAAAAACTTGTGGGGGGAAGCTCTATTTATCTAACCATATATTAAATAGAGTTCCCCAAAAGAAAAATGATACAATTCCGTATGAGTTATGGAAAGGTAGACAACCAAGCTATAAATGCCTCAAGGTGTGGGGGTGCTTGGCAAAGGCAGCGGTACCTAGACCTAAGAAAGAAAAGGTTGGACCTAAAATTGGACCAAAAACCGTGGTTTGCTACTATATAGGTCATGCGGAAAATAGTAGCGCTTACAGATTTCTAGTTTTCAAATCTGAAGTAAGCTACATACACGTAAATATCATAATTGAATCACGTGATGCTACATTCTTCGAGAATGTATTTCCACATAAGAAGAACTCAAACGTTACTTCTCATAAGAGACCATATGAATTAATTTTTAAGGAAGATAATTCTCAATTCAACAATGAGGTTGTTAATCACTGGTCGTACGCTCTAAGGAAAATGATTCTCAAATCAGTAACGAGGCAGCTGACGAGCCTGACGAACCCTGAAGAAGCAAGCGAGCTAAAATTGCTAAATCCTTCGGACCATATCTCTTAACTTATATGTTAGAGGATGATCCCAAAACATATACTGAAGCCATGTCTATTCCTGATGCCTCTTATTGGAAAGAGGCAATAGATAGTGAATTACAATCCATTCTAAGTAATAATACTTGGGAGCTGGCTGATCTTCCCAAGGGAAGTAAGCCAATTGGAAGTAAATGGTTATTTAAAAAGAAATTAAAACTCGATGGCTCAATTGATAAATATAAGGCTAGATTAGTGGCCAAAGGTTATAGTCAAAAGAAGGGAATAGATTTCTTTGACAACTATTCACCAGTGACTAGGATAACATCCATTAGAGCTTTAATAGCCTTAGCAGCTATTTATAACCTTGAGATACATCAAATGGATGTTAAAACTGCTTTCCTCAATGGAGAATTAAATGAGGAAATATATATGAAGCAACCAGAGGGTTTCATTGTTAAAGGCAAAGAGAACAAAGTATGTAAACTTGTTCGATCTCTTTATGGCCTTATACAAGCTCCTAAACAATGGCACGAAAAATTTGATAGTGTCATGGTTAATAATGGTTTTCATATCAATGATTGCGACAAGTGTGTCTATATAAAACAATTTGGACAAGCAACTGTCATAATATGTTTATATGTAGACGATATGTTAATACTTGGGACTAATATGGAGGTTATTAAGTCCGCTAAGAAAATATTAACAGAACACTTCGATATGAAATACCTCGGTGAAGCAGATGTTATTTTGGGAATTAAGATAACAAGATCACCGGATGAGATTAAATTATCTCAGTCACATTACGTAGATAAAGTGCTTGAGAAATTTAAAAACTATGGAATTAAGGGAACAAATAACCCTTTTACTCCATCTGTTGTTCTACATGAGAATAAATGTGATAGCGTATCACAAAATGAGTATGCTCGTATCATTGGATGTCTCATGTATATCATGAATCATTCGAGGCCAGACATCGCTTACTCAGTCAATAAATTGAGTAGGTATACGAGCAATCCAAGCAAAGATCATTGGGATGCCCTGAAGAGAGTGCTTGGATACTTAAAGAATACATCAAAATATGCATTACACTATGGAAAATATCCAGTCGTCCTTGAGGGATATAGTGATGCAAATTGGATTTCTGATTCAGAGGAGTCTATATCCACAAGCGGATATGTATTCACTTTGGGGGGAGCCGCTATTTCTTGGAAATCTTCCAAACAAACATGTATAGCTCGATCCACCATCGAATCAGAGTTTATAGCTTTGGATAAAGCTGGAGAAGAAGTTGAGTGGCTTCATAACTTCTTGGAAGACATTCCACTATGGCCGAAACCTGTGTCGGCCATATGTATTCATTGCGATAATCAGGCGGCATTACATATAGCTCATAATTTTATGTATAATGGTAAGTCACGACATATTCGTCGTGGACATAATACCGTGAGACATTTACTCTCAAATGGAATAATTTTCATTGACATTGTGAAGTCAAAAGATAACCTCGCGGATCCGTTTACTAAAGGTTTATCTGGTGAGAGAGTAGAATGTACGTCGAGGGGAATGGGCATAAAAGCCTAAAATATAACTAAGTTACCTTGTACGGAAACCTAACTTGGCGACTGGAGATCCCACGGATCAAGTTCAATAGGACAACCAGTCTTGGTTAACTTAAAAAGTGGAGCACTTTAGAGTGTAACTCTAGCTCATTCCTATGATGCAAAAAGTGCAACCTACAGCGTTTAATTAGGTTAAGCGTATGCTTTTAATGACGTCTATTTCTTGTTAAGAACAAATGGGGTATAGTAGGATACTCTTGATAGATGCGGTCACCTATGTAAGTGTGAGTTGGGTCGGCTCGTTGAGAATTCTTATAAGGCTGGAATCCTCTAAAGCACTCGCAGAACCCAAGAATGTTCAGGGCCAAAACAAACACAACCGAGAACTTTTAACAAATCGGTCTACTGCCGTGTTAAGTTTATTGTCTTGATCTAATGCCATTTATAATGCAAAAATTTAGATAAGGGTTGGGCCCCTTGGGGATACCAAGTTTTGTGAGGGGAGAAGACGTGCATGACCATGGTTTCACCACACGCGCGCGCGCCGCCGCCGCCATCCGTCCGATCGACCGGCCGGCTCGGCTCGGCTCGGCTCGTCACAGCACGGTCCGGTCCGGTCCGATCTCGGGCTCGGGTTTGGATTTGGATTGAGATTGAGATTGGGATTGGGCTTCAACAAAATATTATCTTTTTGGATAAAATTTAATTAATGTTTTGGCCCAAAACTTGAAAGCCCAAAAATTAATTCATACCAAATAGATCTGCCTAGCAGATCCGTTTGACCCGATTAGACTCGCGACTGACCCATTTTCTTTCTTAGATCCGCGCGCCTATTTTCAAATGAATAAATGTGTCGGTTCGGTTCAAACCGAACCGATAGCACTTGTTAGGACCAAATGTTGTTTTTGGTTTAAATCCGAACAGACATGTCTCTCCAGAACACCCTTTATGCTGCTATGAATAGAGAGAGAATCTGGTCAATTCTCATCCCGTTTTCTAGCAATCAAAAGCAGAATCCTATTCTCTCTCTCTCTATTCTTCTCTTAAAAAACGTTTTAATATTCCTGTTTGTTAAAGTTCGCTGTGGACTTGTTCTTTGTGCAAAAAAACAAGTATCCGACTGTTGTATCTTGGGAGACTACTGGGACGAACTGTTGCACCTTTGACAGCCCAGAAATATTGTCTTAAGGACATTGCATTAGCAAGCCTCAGTAGATTTATTTCCGGTTCAGAATTAATTCAGTAAGTAATTAAATTCTGATTAAAGTAATATTTTAATATTGCTTTCGTTTGTTCTGCGAGAATAAACTATACTAAGATTTATAATTAGAGTTAATTATAAATAATTATTCTGTGATGATAATTTCCTATAGTTTTTTTTTAATTATAGTACTTAGACATATAAAGTATCTTATGATATTTTATATACACAGATTGTTTTAAACATTTTTTCAACAATTATTAAATGTTTGCAAATGTTATTTAGTTTGCACCATGCCATATAAATCTTGCTAGGATACAATTCGAGTATATAATTATTTAAATTAATATAAACATGTAAAACGAAATATTAAGTATCTTGTTATACCTGACTCCTAACATGTCCAAGAAGACTCCGTGTTTGTAGAACTGGCACTAAATTGTCGCCCCCTTCACCTTCAGGAAATTCACTACAAGAAAATCAGTATTTTTCGATGGAAATTTCGAGGAATTTTCCGAAAATTCTGTCGAAAAATTGAATTTCGGACGGATTGTACCCATCAAAAATTCCGTCGGAAAAATGGCCGTTGCTATGGTTCTATACACCACACGTGCTGCGTCTCTATGGTTCTATACACCACACGCATACGCGAACCAAGAAAATATTGATTGGCAATAACACAATATAATATCAAGAGATTAAATTGGAAGAAAGTTGCGGTTGGGCGGGGCCTTTTGGCGTGTGGGAGGGGTTTTGTGTTTGTAAGAGGTGGGAATTTAAATGTGTTAACCTTATTCCACAAGTCTTACATTCTTTATTGATTGATAATAGAGATTCCTTGATTCTATAGGTCTCCACAATCCCTTAACCTCATTGGAAGACTATTTCTTTTCAAGAGATAACTCTTTCCTAATTTGAATTATCTTGTAAGATTCCATCTTGCAATTTAATTCAATTTGACTAAGTTCTAATTAATTTTCAGTTTTGCAATTAATTAATGGACCTAATCTATTAATTAAAAGACTGGCCTTACTTAGTATATCAATTAAGTAGCCCATCACTTTAATTAATTTTATTTAATTAATTCAGACTTTAAATTCAATTAATTAAGGTTAGCGATAAAACATCAGTTGTTGCTAGCAATATTCTTGAACTCCTTAAAATGCCATTAAAAGTCAAATGTTAAAAAAATACTTATTTAATCTTCTATTCCAATTCTTCCCGAGAAGGAGACAATTCATGTGATATCTCCTTGATTATCGATGATCAGCAAACCAATTAATCAAGGCAATCAAATGATTTAATTATGGTGGAGATATAATATAACGATAAAATAAGCAAAAATAAATGGAACTGGAAAAGTTGGTTTCTTCTTCCCATTCTTTTTCCTTTGAACAAATGATTGAGATGGAGGTGGGGTTGGGAGTGATTTGTGTCCATTGTCTAAATATTTATAGAGTATCTTAATAGATTTTGTTTTTGGTTACATATCTTAATAGAAAATAAATGTTGGGCTCGGATAATAAAATTTAGAGCAAAACATCTGATTTTACCGAATTTTGTGAGTAGGGTAAGATAAATAGAATAACGAACTAATCAACAACATGCGATATGAGCGAAATAAATAATAGTAATATCGATCTAGAATAGGACTTGGTTAAAGTGCTCAGGATGGTGCCACTCCAAGAATAGTACAATATAATTAAAGTAATATAATCACGAAAATCAAGAACAATGGAGAAAGATGTATTTGTATTAATAATCACAGTTGTCAATTCAGAGTTCAACCCCCATTACAATGAAGAATCTCCTATTTATAACGGTAAACCTAGCCCTAGTAGTATCCTAAGACAAGTAGGAGACACGCATGGCCCATGAAATATTCGGAGACTTCGCCAGGTCGATAAGATATGATTGTAATGGGGGTTGAACTCTGGATTGACAATTGTGATTATTAATACAAATACATCTTTCTCCATCCTGAGTACTTTAACCAAGCCCTATTCTAGATCGATATTACTATTATTTATTTCGCTCATTTCGCATATTGTTGATTAGTTCGTTATTCTATTGATCTTACCCTACTAACAAAATTCGGTAAAATTAGCATTCGATCCCCTATCGAACCACCTACTCATATGCACTGACATCAAATGTCTTGTTCATGAAACGCTACAAATTCACTCCATGTGAATCATGCATAATCGTACATGTCTTGGCGATTCCTTCGATAACCCGTCTCATTCGAAATCTATGACTTGGAACGTGTTTTAAGATCACGACCTTAGAGATTGTTTCATGATTGCACTCATAAATGTGATCTTAGAATTTCAACCAATAACTTAAATGTATTAGCAAGAGATGAAGTTGGTCATTGTTGATTCTATGCATTGTAAATAAATATGCGAATTAATCATTAATTCAAAGATTGTTTATTACAGAATATTCCTATTACAAGCTAAAAAGTATGGGCTTGCTGGGCACTATCCTATCAGACACCTCAACTTAATGGAGTGTCTGAAAGAAGGAATCGAAAATTGTTGGACATGGTTCGTTCCATGATGAGTTTCACTGAACTTCTTTTTTCGTTTTGGGGATTAGCCCTCTTAATGCTTTGAAGTACCTTCAAAGTCAGTGCCTACGACACCACACCAAGAGTGGTATGGTAAAGCACCCGTGTATTCGTATCCGCGAGTATGAGGATCTCCTTCCTATGTTAGGAATAAGAAAGGAGACATACTGGATAGTAGATCTAGTTTGTGCAAATTTGTGGGGTATCCGAAGGAATCCATGGGATACCTGTTCTACGATCCTAAAGAACGAAAGACATACGTTTCTAGGAACGCCCACTTCTTGGAGGATGATTTCCTCACCAACAGAAATAGGATAGTCGTAGAACTTGATGAAGTCCAAGACACGGACCCATCCCTACAAACAGTGGGAGTTGATCCTGAAATTGCTGAACCATTAAACCACTACTTTGAAGATCCGATCAAATTCGTAAGGAACCCTAAAGATTCGGTTTCATTCACGAAAATGATCAATTGGATGGTGATCCAAGGACTTACGAAGAAGCTATGTCTGACATAGACTCAGGTGCGTGGCTCGAAGCCATGCAATCCGAAATGGATTTCAAGCATTCCAACAAGGTATAAACCTTGGTTGATCCACCTGAGGGAACTGTTCCTGTAGGTTGTAAATGTATCTTCAAGAGCAAACTTGGAATGAATGGAGAGGTTCTAACTCATAAGGTTAACCTAGTGGCGAAAGGTTATTCTCAGAGGCTTGGTATAGACTATGAGGAAACATTTTCTCCAGTTGCGATGTCGAAATACATTCAGATACTCTTAGCCATAGCCGTGTGGTATGACTACGAAACATGGTAAATGGATGTAAAGATCGTCTTTCTCAATGGAGACATTGATAAGGAGATCTTTATGCAACAGCCCGAGAGCTTTGCATCCAATGGGAGTGAGCATAAAGTCTGCAAACTCCAAAGGTCAATTTATGGCCTTAAACAGGCGTCCCGAACCTGGAAACATACATTTTGATGAGACAGTCAAGCATATGCTTTGAGTGTCACGAGTCGCTATCAATGAAATACAGGCGAGGAGCACTGGACTGCTGTAAAAGCAATCCTTAAGTACCTGAGAAGGACTAAGGATATGTTCTTGGTCTACGGCAGTAGTGGAGAATTGAAACCTGAAGAATTCACAGATTCGAGTTTCCAGTCTGACGTGGATGATTACAAATACAATTATGGACACATATTCTGCCTCAATGGCGCATCGGTGAGCTGGAAGAGTTCCAAGCAATCTACCACTGCCGACTCAACCACAGAAGCAGAATATATCGCAACATCAGATGCGGCGAAGGAAAGTGTTTGGATGAGAAACTTCACTCAAGAGTTGGATGTAGTACCTAGGATTGCGGAACCCGTAGTAGTCTTTTGAGACAACAATAAGGCAATCGCTCAAGCGAAGGAGCCGAGATCACACCACCAGTCTAAACACGTGATGAGAAAATACCATGTGATTAGGGAAATCATTGGTAGAGGAGACATTCATATGGATCGTGTCGACTCAGAAGACAACATAGTTGATCCACTAACCAAGCCGTTATCGCAAAAAGTGTTCGAGCGACATCTTGATAAGATGGGTCTTAGAAATGTTTGTGATTGGCTTTAGGGTAAGTGGGAGATTGATAGGATAGTGCCCAACAAGATAATACCTTTTAGCTTGTAATAGGACTATTCTGTAAATAAACAATCTTTGAATTAATGATTAATACGCACGTTTATTTATAAAGTATAGAATGAACAATGGCCAACTTCATATCTCACGAATACATTTAAGCGATTGGTTGAAATCCTAAGATCACGTTCGACTATGGGACGATTCACTTCATTATGAGTGCAATCATGAAACAGTCTCTAAGGTCGTGATCTTAAAACACGTTCTAAATCATAGATTCCGAACGAGACATGGTATCGAGGGAATCGTCAAGACTTGTACGATTATGCATGATTCAAATGTAGTGAATTTGCAGCGTTTCATGAGCAAGGCATTTGATGCTAGTTCATATGATTAGGTGGTTCGATAGGGGATAGAGCGCATCGAACGACCCGAACAGAGAAACCCATTGTGGAAGTGCGTTCGCATATCGGTGATGGGATGTTTCTCAAGACTTATAATAATGTACGATTTAGTCCTTAGACTTGAGATGCCAGGGCGAATTCGGTGCTCGGGTGTGCATACATTGATTTAGGTGTCGATCACGTAGTCTGATCATTGTGTGCCTACTTTGGGTGCGTATGGTCGTGTACGCAGATGGTTAGTGTCAATATGGGATTTACCGACTCATCGTAATGAATGAGAGAATTTCATATACGTTCTTAGATAATAGATTCCGAGAAATCCATGGCCATGGTCGGTGATGGATTTGGAAAGGGGTTTCCAAATTTAGTAGTCACACTGGAATTATTATCCAGAATTAGAAAGTACAGAATCGAGATAATTAGAGGTGCCGATCAATTCACACGCCCTAGGTTTCGATCGAAAAATTAAGTCGATAGAAGAAACGTATGTACATGGCAGTTATAAGAGGTGAGGTTCACAAGATCAATTCACCTGAAGTTGGGCCTCATGGTCTTGTGGATAGACATCGACCATGAGGTGTAGGTACTCTTGAATTAATTGGAGATTAATTCTAGAGTGATCAATTAAAAGTGTTTAATTGATCGGAGTAATTAATTACTCATAATTAAATCACAAAGGGTTCGTGGGCCTACTGCTAATTGATGGTGAACCTAGAGGGTCACACACAATACAGTTGGACAGTGACAGTAAAAAAAAAAAATAGTTGATTTAAGGAAGTTAAATCAAAGTTAGTGAATTAAAGTGTTAATTCAAAGTGGAAGAATAATTAATTAAATGGTCTAATTAATATTTTAATTAAATATTAATTAATTGAAGAAACATTTGATTAATTTTCGAAATTAATTAAATATGGGGAGGGGCGATTTTTAGGTGTCTTAATTATTGGAAGAGTTAGTTTCTTGTATGACAAGAAAAGGAAGAGATTTATGTGATAAGGAAAGAATAAAGATATGCATAAGATAAGATATCTATTAGAAGTAGGATTCTTCTAGTATATATATCTCGTCATATCTCAAGAGAATAACTGATGAAAAAAATCTTGCATTGCTGAAAATTTAACCTAGCCGCCCCCTAGCTAGTAGCCGCCCCCTCTCTCTTCTACTTCTCCGTCTAGATCTAGATCTGTATTCCTCCATTGACAAACCTTCAAGATGTAGTTCTAAGCCTGTGAATTGGAGGTGTTGCTACAACCTGATTGGTGTGGATACATTATAGAGGCACGACATTTGGAGTGCTTATGTGAATCAAAAGAAGACCGGAGATTTCCACCACCAAGCTTGTGGTGAGGTAAATCATAAAACCCCCCTTTTGATTATTGGTTTGTGTTTTATTATCTTTTTCGCATATGTAAGATGGAAATAAGATTTATTGGTTGTATGGGTACCTTGAAAAAATTTTAAATTCCGCACTTTCGTTGTTCTGACAACCGAGGTATCCCAACACAGAGGTGATCCTCCGGCTGCACGACGGTGGTGTGGCCGAGGCGGTGGTGGCCTCTCGCTCTCCTTTCTCTTCAAAATTCATTCACTTCTATCACTAGAATTTTTTTCTCCCACTTGCCTGTATTTTTCTCACTAATCTATCTAAGTTTTGAGTGTGGTAAATATGGATGAGTGAGAGGGAGTGAGTATATGTACATGGGGCAAAAATCAGATTTTTTTTATGTATAGCTACATATACACACAATACGAGGAAGAGGTGAGTATAATTACCCACCAATTCCACCAATGCATGTCCTCCTTGGGTGATGGAGTTTCCTTCACCCAAGTGTTGGATTATTGGTAACATCAAAACGTTAAAAGCAGCAAATTTTAAATTTTTTTAATAACCCAAACAAGATCTTTATTCATCTAATCATACGAAAAGGGATTTACAGCAAATAAAAACCAACCATAGGGGGTTTCAGCAATTTTACCTCACCACAGGAACGGTGGTGGTTTTTCTCCGGTCTTCTTTTAGATCTGCATGATTTTTGGTTCGAGAGAAGCACCCCATGTGTTGTGCCTCTAGCGGTGATGAGGGGTATTTCGCATACGCCGTTTTAGGAAGTACCTATGCTCGAGATCGACCTCTTCCCCGACCAGGAATGGTATTCTCGACCGGAAGAATCTAGTTTTCCGATCAAGTCAGATTGATAGAACGGGATCTACTCTCCGACCTACTCACCGCCTCGGGATTACTGTGGGGCCGACCTACAGCTTTGTACAGCTGGTCGAGAGGTATTCTCCTACGGACGGTCCAGCTAGCTCATTACTGTTCCTATAAATACGCGGCGCATTTATGACATGAGGGGACGGCACAACTTCCAAGAAAGGCCCTAAGCTCGGACTTACTGTTCGGATTAGGAACCAGCTTGTTTATTCCTTGTATTTACTTTCCTAGTTGTACGACATCCTGTAATGCTCGAGTAGACCCATCTTGTAACCTGAACTCAACATTCGATTGTGATATATAAGATTTACGCACTCTATACACTTATTGTTTTGCTCGACTTTCTTTATTTGGTACGAACGAAACACAGCATAATCAATTGGCGCCCACCGAGGGGCCTGTTCGGGTGTTAGATCGAAAAATGCCTACTACTAGGAGATTTACATACAATCGCGGCGAGCCTTCACACGCCGTTGGAGCGCAGCGCTCAGTAAACAATGAACCAAGTAACCAATCCCGAGCGGCCCACCAATCTGAGGTGTCGCCGCTCGACCCGCCGAATGATATGCCTATTCATACGACAGTGGCCGATTTGCGTTCCATTATCGAAACTATGTGTAGAGAATTCTTGAACACGGAGAGAGCAGATCGTGAAACTCTGCCAGGCCAGCAGCCCCCGGTCGATCAACCTACTGCTCGGGGTCCGATTTCCAACAGGCCAAGGGAAGGAAGTATTCGTCGATCTGCTTTGGGCGAACCATCTGATGTTCGACCCAACCCACCACAAGCTAGAACCGTTGTCCGATCTGGGCAACCTTCTAGAAACCCGACCCGCAGATGTCAGGGCTAAAGGAGTTGAGGCCAAAGAGGATGGGGCCGTTTTCCCTGAAGGGCGAAATAGGGAATTAAGTACAAATATTATGCGATGCTCGCCTTTCTGCCAAGAAATTAAGGAGGCTCGAGGAACGGAGACAGTCCCTACCAGATTGCCAAGATATAATGGAACCTCTGACCCCGGGGAGCATATAAACAATTTCATAAATGTGTTGAATTTATATGGACATTCGGAGGATTTTTGCTGCAAAATCATGGTCACCACGTTCGAGGGAATTGCTTTGGATTGGTTCGGAAAACTGCCTCCGAACTCGATCTTCTCTTTTGACGAGTTGTGCGATAAATTAAAACACCAGTTTTCCAGCCAAAGGAAACAAAGGTTACCTGCTAATCATTTGGGAACGGTGAAGCAAATGGAAGGAGAAACACTGAGGCAGTGGCTGGCTAGATTTAGTATTGAACTTCTGAAAGTTGATACCCCACAGATTGAGTTTCTGTCATCATTAATGTTCGAGCTGACCCGTAATAGCCAGTTCGGGAATGCTCTCTACCGAAAGCAACCAAAGTCTTTCGAGCGAATTATGGAAATAGCTGAGAAATACATGATCCAGGAGGAAATGAATAAGTTAAAGAATGCACAGAATCCTAGGCCCCCGATCGTGAAGAAACCTGATCGGGCCCCTATCCCGAAGCCAAGCGACTACGGAGGGTCAAACGCGCAGCAAAGAGGCTCGGTTTGGCAGAGACTTAAGGTCTATAAACCTCAGGCTCCGACCCACAGATCTAATGTCTATAGCAGCTTTACCAGATTGAATACCTCGAGGGACGAGATTCTAACGGTGCTCGAGGAGAGAAATTTGGTCCCTAGAGCTCGGCGTATCACTCAACCTAGGCCAGGGACTATGAATCACGATAAGTATTGCAGATAACACAGGGCTCGGGGGCATAGCACCGAGGATTGTTTTCAGTTAAAACAAGAGATCGAGAAACTGATTGCTCAGGGAAAGTTGAAGGAATATGTCAGAAAGGAGAACCATAACAGCCGTTACCGATCCAGAAGTCCTAGGAGGTCCTCCGAACAACACCGTGAGGATCATCAACAAGCAGAGGACCAGACGAATCGGGTGATAAATATGATATCTGGTGGGCCAGCTGGGGGAGATAGCAGGAATGCGAGGAAAAGGACTGCTAGGTCGATAAAGACTGGTGTCTCGACCAGGAAAGAGGTCATGTCCTTAAGACCAGCGCCCTCGATAAATCAAGTTATTAGCTTTTCCGAGGCTGACAGACCTAGTGATGTGACTTGGGATACTAATGAAGATGACCCCGATTTTTCGATGGTCTTGACCCTGAGAATTGCTAACTTCGAGGTTAGGAGGGTGTTAATCGATAATGGCAGTTCGGCAAACATAATCTCTTCTGAGGCGCTCGACAGAATGAATCTACAACACCCGCGACTGGGGAACGGGTATCCACCCCGCTCATTGGGTTCGGTGGATCGGAAATTGTTCCTCTCGGAACCATACTCTTGAGTACTACTATGGGTAAGAAACCTAAAGATGTTACGAAGATGGTTAAGTTCTTGGTCGTGAGTACCCCGTTCGCTTATAATGCAATTTTGGGAAGACCGTCTTTAAATGTATTCAAAGCGGTCGTGTCAACTTACCATCAGATGGTCAAGTTTCCCACTTTGGCAGGGGTCGGAGAAATGAGGAACGACCAATGCATGGCATGGGAATGTTACAACACGTCCCTAAACATGAAGAAGCACTTCGAGCCATTGTTGCCCTAAAAGAGGAAATTAGAAGACGAAAAGGTATTCTCTGTTTCCGACCTCCCCTTGCCAGATTGTGAAAAGTTGCAGAGTAAAAAAGGAAAAGAGATCGATATGAGCGTACAACCCCCAAATCATAAAAAAGTAACATTAATCCCTGGCTCTCCCGAGAAGTTCACCAGAATTGGGACCGAGCTAAGTCAAGGGATGGAGACCATGCTGATCGAATTCCTTAGAAACAACGCCGATGTCTTTGCTTGGAGTTCGGATGATATCGTCGGAATCGACCCAAGGGTGATCACTCACTCTTTGAATATCGATCCTAAAGCAAAGCCAGTTAGACAAAAGAAGAGGAATCACGGTCGAGAAAAAGACAAAATCATCAATGCTGAGGTGGATAGATTATTGGCCGCAAAACAGATTCGGGAAATAACATTCACTGAGTGGTTTTGCAATGTAGTGTTCGTGTCGAAGGGAGAGAAGGTCGACAACAAATGGAGAATGTGTAATGATTTTACCGACCTGAACAAATTGTGTCCAAGGGACCCCTATCCTTTACCACGGATCGATATGCTGGTCGACTCGACTGCGGGATTCATTTTCTTTAGTATGATGGATGCTTTCCAAGGGTTTTATCAAATATTTATGAATGAGAGAGATCAGGATAAAACAGCCTTTATTACCGAACGAGGAGTGTACTGCTTCATTGTAATGCCATTCGGGCTAAGGAATGCAGGAGCAACTTATCAAAGGCTCGTGAATATGATGTTCAAGGATCTCATCGGTGAGATTATGGAAGTTTACGTTGATGATATGCTTGTGAAGAGTATGACCGAGTAGGATCATATAAAGCACCTTGACAGATGTTTCGCGATCCTAAGGAAGTACAGAATGAAATTAAATCCGGCGAAATGCACTTTCGGGGTAAGGTCGGGAAAATTCCTCGGTTATCTGGTTCACGAGCGTGGCATTGAGGCAAATCCAGAAAAAATCCGAGCTATAGCTGAGCTACAACCGCCAACTAAGTTGTCTGAAGTGCAGAGTCTAATTGGAAAAATAATATCCTTGAATAGGTTTATATCCCGATCAGCAGACAAGAGTTTGCCTTTCTTCAAGTTGTTGAGGAAATCGAAAGGCTTCGGATGGAATGAGGAGTGCAGTAAAGCTTTCGAAGAGCTTAAAAGATATTTGGTTTCCCCTCCGATGTTGGCAAAACCGGTCGAGGGAGAGCCCCTGTATTTATACATAGCAGTATCGAATGAGGCAATAAGTTCTGTTTTGGCTAGAATTCAGGATTCCGAGCATAAACCGGTATATTATCTGAGTAAGTTGCTTCAAGGGGCGGAGAAGAATTATATGGAGATCGAGAAGTTCGCACGTGCTCTAGTTATTGCCGCACGGAGACTGCGACCTTATTTCCAAACTTACAAAATTATTGTTCTAACTAATCAGCCTCTAAGGCAAGTTCTATCAAAACCAGAGACGTCCGGGAGATTGATTAAATGGGCGGTGGAACTTGGACTGTTCGAAATCGAGTACCAACCTCGAACAGCAATCAAGGCTCAAGTCCTGGCTGATTTCATTGCAGAATCAACAGGGTCCAGTTCGGGCGACTTGTCAGTTCATGTGGTAAATCTGGTTGAGGGTGTTCAGCATAAAGTTTGGGTGATGCATGTCGACGGGTCGTCGACCAGAGAAGGAGGTGGGGTCGGAATTCACTTTCAAGGTCCCGAGGGAGAGGATCTCAGTTATGCGATCACCCTAGACTTCGTAGTCACGAACAATGAGGCGGAGTACGAGGCTTTGATCGCAGGTTTAGAAATGGCAGTTAAAGCAAACATAAAGTCGCTGACAGTGTTAACTGACTCCGAGCTCGTACACAGACAAATAAAAGGGGTTTATGAAGCAAAAGAATTTAACATGGTGAAATATTTGAAAAGGGTGAAGGATCTGGCGGCAGAGTTCGAAAGGTTTGATATACAAGCTATCCCTCGAGAAGAGAACTGTTGGGCGGATTTGCTTTCGAAATTTATGGGGTCGATGGATGGACGGAAGGAAAGAGTGATAACTTGGTTAATGTCCAACTCCCCGGCTATAGATTCGAACGTAATCCCAAACTCGGAGATAATGGAGATAGATGTTCGAGAATCTTCTTGGATGGAGCCTTTGAAGGCTTATCTAAGAGATGGTACTTTGCCGGAAGACACAAATGAAGCCCGAAGGATTAAATATCGGGCTCCAATGTACGTTTTGAACGAGGATAAGCTTTATAAAAGATCAAGCTCGGGAATTTTGTTGAAGTGCATTCCCGAGAGTCAGTTCGATCTCATTTTAAAGGAAGTTCACGAAGGTGAAGCATGAAGTCATTGCGGTGCACGAGCCTTAGCCTTGAAATGCTCGAGGACTGGATATTATTGGCCTACTATGATTTCGGATTCTATCGACTATGTCAAGAAATGCCATCATTGCCAAATCTATTCAAATCTAATTCATCAGCCCGCCGAGCAACTGCATTCAATTCCGATCTGCTGGCCCTTCGACAAGTGGGGAATCGATATTGTGGGACCTTTCCCAACTGCTAGATCGAGAAAAAACTATGTCCTGGTTGCTGTGGAATACTTCAGTAAATGGATCGAATGCATTGCGCTAACAAAAATTACTCAGTTCCAGGTGATAAATTTTCTCTGGAAGTATATTGTTTGCAGGTTCGGTATACCGAGGATCCTCATCTCCGACAATGGAACTCAATTCGCGGGAAAGCAAATTTTGGAGTGGTGCGAAAAGTTTGGGATCCAGCAGAATTTCACGTCGGTCGGACATCCCCAGGCGAACGGACAAACCGAGGTCACCAACAGGGAAATTGTTCGATCACTTGAAAAACGTTTAGCCGAAGCAAAAGGCCATTGGTTAGACGAGCTTCCAGGAGTAATTTGGGCGAACAGGACTACCGTAAAGTCTGCTACTGGAGAAACTCCTTTCTCATTGGTTTACGGGTCGGAGGCTGTTATACCGGTGGAGACATTGGTACCTTCACCAAGGGTCGAATCTTATGACCCCGATCAGAATCAATTGCTGAGAGAGATGGATGTCGATCAAGCAGATGGTAAACGCGACCGAGCGTGCATAAAGATACAAGCCACCAAGTCCAGCATGGAAAAAGCTTATGACAAGAAAGTCAGGATAAGAACATTCAAGGTCGGGGATTTGGTTCTGAAAAAGGTGGAAGTATCTAAGCATGTCGGAAAGCTTCAGCCAAACTGGGACGGCCCTTATGTCGTGCAGGAGGTCGGGAAGAAGGGGTCCTATAAAATTGCTCACCTCAACGGTGAAGTTTTGCCAAGAACTTGGAATGTAGTTAATCTGAGAAAATATTATGGAAGATAGTTGCACTCATTTTTAACTTTTACTGTAATTTTCAGTTTTCTCAAATTTTACTTTCCCTAAAACTTGTATGGAAGTTCAATGAAATCCTCTATTTCAGTTCAAACTGTATTCCGAGTACCATGATAAAGAAAGACTAATATTATCGTCCGAGGGTGAAAGCTTTTGCTATGACCCTCCCTCGATAAATCATGTTCAAAAAAAAAAGAAAATCGGCCGAGGGTGAAAGCTTTTGCTATGACCCTCCCTCGATAAATCATGTTCAAAAAAAAGAAAAAAAAAAAAAATCGGCCGAGGGTGAAAGCTTTTGCTATGACCCTCCCTCGATAAATCATGTCCAAAAAAAAATGAAAATCGGCCGAGGGTGAAAGCTATTGCTATGACCCTCCCTCGATAACATATGTTCAAAAAAAAAAAAAAAAAAATGAAAATCGGCCGAGGGTGAAAGCTATTGCTATGACCCTCCCTCGATAACATATGTTCAAAAAAAAAAAAAAAAAAAAAAAAATCGGCCGACGGTGAAAGCTATTGCTAAATAGCTATGACCCTCCCTCGATAACATATGTTCAAAAAAGAAAATCGGCCGAGGGTGAAAGCTTTTGCTATGACCCTCCCTCGATAAAAATTTTACGTGACTATCCAGCTCACTTAATAACGGTCGATTATGTAAGCAAACAGTTCAATTTTGGGTTAACTCCAACTGATGCTCAAAAGGCTATGATGAAGCGGTTCCGCTTGAAACCCGAACAATCTTCAAGAATTTCTTACCGCTTGGAAATTCCTTAAGTTGGGAATATTGTTTCTTAAGTTGGGATTATTATTTAATAAATGCAGTTATACTGCAGAGGAACTTCTCAGTTTTCAGATATTATTCATTTGGACGATTATCAGATAATCTTTCCGAGGACAGTTTATCGATCAATCTTATCATCCAAATATTTAAGTTTCATCGGATCATTAATTCGTCGTCGAGTTGGTTTTTACGAGCAGAATACTAATATTAAGACGATAGAAAGAAAAGTTGCAACTATTTGATTTGAAACGGAAGGTTCTTATTATTATTTTCGAGCAAGATACAAAGATCAATGAGAAGCAAAGGATACAACTTTATTAACATCCATCGAACAGATTACAAAGTCAGTATGATTACAAAGTCCTAATACTACTGTACACTATTCTATGATCTTCGAGCATCATTCAATGTTGTTGACCAGGAATATTGGCGAACATCCGATGAGTGCACCACAATTTGTTTGACAAATCAGTTGTCCCCTGGACTTGTAAAGCAGTCGAGCTGTCTATGTTTATTGTCTAATGATATCTGGGTTTTCTGATTCTCCATACTTTTCCCAGTATTCTTTGTTGGTCCCAAAAGTGGTCAATGAGGTCTAGAGGGGGGGGGGGGGGGTGTGTGAATAGACCTCTGAAAACTTTAAAACTTTTTCTCTAACTTTTCAAATCAGCAGACTAAGCTGATCGAGATTTGTAAGACTACTAAGCTGATGTGCACAAAGCTTTATCAGCAAAGTTGACCACTCATCTGATTTTCACTTAGCTGATTTCAGATGTTAAATCAGAGTTCTTAGAAACTAGTTGGCAGCGGATATTCAAAGTGTTTTTCACCAATCTATTCCTCTTTAAGTTTTCTCACTCAAAAGATTTTATCCCCAGTTTTTATAACTCCTTTTAAAATCTTTTGGTTAAATCGTATGTTTGAGTTCTTTGATAAATATGCAAAGTATAGCAGTAAATAAATCAAACACACAGGATTTTTATAGTGGTTATATGGATATAAATCCTTTAGTCCACTCTTCCAAGTCACACAGATCTTGGGTTATACTAGAAAACACAAAGTAATCAAGTATACAATGCTTGCGCTGATCAACAAATGAAAAGCCACAAGTGCGCTGTAAGAAATCACACAGAAATCCTACACTCTGAAGCTAGATCACTCACTTAGACGGATCTACACTCCTCACGCTATTTTCAGTACAGAAGATCACTCAGAAATCCTATACTAGGAAGCTATATCACTCACAAAGATGGATATACACTCCTTCTATTCTCAGTTGAAAGTCACTAAGACAGACAACGTATGATCTCTGTTCTTCAACCAGAAGCTTTGTCAACAAATGACTTCGCTTACGATCAGACGACTCAACTGATGGATCTCGCTCTTAGGATATGTTCTTGAATAATGCAAGCTCTCATTTGATCTTCAGTTATGTCTTCTATTTATACTCTCAGATTTTGAATTTCTGCCCGTTGAAGGTTGGCAGGAATCTACAGTCCTCGAGTTCTGGTCCTGACACGCGGAACGGCTCCCTGCAACTGTTGTACTGTACACTCTGCTGTACGGATATCTACTTTATGTCAGTCGCATTTAATGCACTCAGCTCTTAGCTGGTTCCCGTTGATAAGCTTACTTGACCGTCTTCACTCTGCTGGTGGAAGTACTCTGCTGATGATCACTTTGCTGATCACTCGGCTGATGGCTTCTCGGCTGATTCAAGAATGAACACATCTATCTTGACTCGGCTGATAACACCCATCTGATATCCCACTTCGCTGATTCGGTCACATAGCTTTCAGACAATGAGATAGGTTTCACTAAGCTGTTCAGTTCTTAGTTGATGACTTCCAGATTACCCTTTTTGTCATCTTCAAAACCTTCTCCAATATTAACCAACAATTTCCCCCTTTTTGATGATGACAAAACCTTCAACTAAGAACACATCTAAGTTTTTGATTTAGTCTTCATACTCTGAGATGGAAATTATTTTGGTCCGATACAACTTGCATCCATCACTTGCATGTGATGGTTCTTTTTCCCTTTATGATCTTCTGCTTAAAGGGTTCTTAGTTGCATCCATCTTCCCCCTTTTTGTCATCAACACCAAACTTTAGTTGCATCTTTTCTTCTCCATTTTATCCTTCCCCCTTTTTAGGATTTGGATAACTTCTTTTTCATAAGATTGCAAACTAGTATGCTGAAGACAGGTAGGTAAGTACTTAGCTGATTGAGGTAGTCTTCGTTGCTGTTTATCACTCCAGCTAGAAAATTTCCCCTTAACTTCAAGAATTGATGCCACTTGATACTATTTGTGGTCTGATTTCACTTGTAGTCTGATGCTACTTGCAGTGTGATACCACTTGTAACACCTTTTTCTCTGTAAGGGTGTAAATCAGATTAGTCAGCTGATATCACTTGTTGATGTGATAGCACTTGCTGATACCACTTGGTGTAGTACATTCTTGAAAATCACTTGGCTGTTGAGTTCCAGTCAACTGATAAGAAGCAGTCTTCTGATAGCTTCATTTTGACTTATTGACAACTTCATCTTTTATTTAGGAGTACCGCTAGTCGTACACGTTCCCCCTAAGTTCAAGAATTCGTGGTCAAGTAGTCTGATGAGAGTTTCTCTTCAAAGACACTCAGCTGTTGAATTCCAGTAAGCTGTTCTGGGTTAGTCTTCTGATAAGTTCCCCCTCAACTTATGAATCCAAAATCAACAAACCAATTTCTGTTGTCACATGGTTGACTGATACCACTTGAATGGTGATACCACTTGTTGCAAACAGTTGATGGCCTCTAATGCCACTTGGTCTCTGAAACCACTTGTTAATCTTTGATAATCTTCAACTTTTCAACAAACTCACGTTCCTTGAAATCTCCAAATGTAGAGTCTACCACTTGAATTATGCCAATTGTTGATACCACTGATTTGATACCACTTGCTGGTACATGCATGTTGGTGAGACTACTTGTTGAACTTGGTGAAATTTGCAAGGCAGTCAACTCATCTTTGTCATCTCACATGTGTTTCACCTGCAAAAGAGATGACTGTTTTTGGTACCCCTTGTTTATTGGGTCCAGCATGGTTAGTGTAACCTTTAACATGTGATGATCTAGTGGCTTACGTTTTATTATGATAATACCACTTGTTGGCACTTGATACCATTTGTTGGTATTTTGATGGTCATGATTAAAACAATGCTCATAAGCAAGGTAAGATGCATGAAATATGTGATAAGCATGCATATTGAAATGAGGATGGCAGTCAATAGAGTGAACATGATCAGCATGATAATATGAATAGGCATAAGGCATGTTGAAATAACAATTATCATAATGTGATTCAAATTCTTGCCAAATGATTCATTTTAACCTCAATTTCTTACCTGAGTTATTTAATAACTCTCCTTAGATTCAACAGACTAGATACTTTAAGTTTACTTCTATCAGCAGCCTATTTCAGCTTACTCGGCTGATGGGTTTTAGTAGTCTGATTTGTTTTAGGTAGCTTACTAGTTTTTCTAACCTATTGAGCATCTGTAGACTTGTTCTCTTAAGCCTCTGATTTCTTTTTATTTAGAGAATGATGCAATCATTTCTTTTAAGTTCATATATATTTTCAAAACAAATCGCATACTCAGCTTTTAGAGTTTCATTCTCATGCTCAAGCTTTTTGGTAGTCAGCTGATTCTTGTGGTTTTTCAACCTAAAGTTTCAGTGAATTGATTTGCTCTTTTCATCAGAGTCATCTCTTCATTAAGCTTGGCAAATGCACAAACAGTATTTGAATTTGTAGTTCAGCATTTATTCAATCGATTCAAATAGTGCATTACATTAATCAGTAGAAGTTACCCCAAATTTTCAGAATCATCAAATTCTATGGCAGTTAAGCATATGGTCTCGGGTACTTCATCAAATTCTTTATCAGACGACTGAAGGTCTGAATAAGATGTGCAGGAGTTTATTAGCTTTGCTGCATCAGCTAACTTTGATTTGCTCTTACTAAGCTTACGCTCCTTTTTAGCATGCTTTTACTTTTCAGCAAACTTCTCAGATGATGAGGTTGGATGGTCTTTGATCAAGAGCCCATACTCCTCTTCATGGTAGTCTCTAAGTTTTGCTTTGGAGGAATCCCTGTTTTCCTGAAAATGATCAGAAGAAGATGAAGTAGCATTTTTATATTTTAATTTCATTTTCTTCTTGTAGAACTTCTTGAAATCATTTAGCAGCAGGGTAACGTCGTCAGCAGTGTATCCCTTTTCTGAACTCAGCACATTCTTCTGTTTTGACTTGTCTGCTGATTTTCTTGACTTGTCTGACGCCATTAGAGCAGCAGTAGGGTCTGAACTGGTTGACACTTCTAATCCCAATCTTGGCATATGATACTCATACGCTTTGAGAGATGAGAACAGTTCGGAAAGAGAAATCTTCTCTAAATCCCTTGATTCTTCCATGGCTGTCACCTTCATGTTGAATTTAGGTGGCAAGGCCTTGAGAACCTTTGCTGTGATCTCCTTGTTCGAAAATTCTTTACCAAATCTTAGAACTTCGTTCAGGGCTTTGGTAAATCTGGTATCCATCTGATCAATCGTTTCACCAGACTTCATTTTGAAATTTTCAAACTCCTCAAGAGCCACACTGAGCTTGTGTTCTTTGATAGCGTTGTTTCCTTCGCTTAGCTTTGGCGAACATCCGATGAGTGCACCACAATTTGTTTGACAAATCAGTTGTCCCCTGGACTTGTAAAGCGGTCGAGCTGTCTATGTTTATTGTCTAATGATATCTGGGTTTTCTGATTCTCCATACTTTTCCCAGTATTCTTGCTACCAGACGAGCCCGATCACTTCCCCGAGTTGGCGTCCAAGGTTGAAATTTCTCATTGTAAGATCCAAAAGCTCAACCTTGAACGGCCAGTTATCATTTCATGGTCGGGAAGCTCGACCCAAAATTACCGATCTTCAAAGAAGAAAGGAAGAAATTGGTGACTTGAGGTCAAACTTCCTTTTAATGAACTGTCCAGCTTTCCACCCTCGGGGATACCCCTCAGAATCCGCAATGCTAACCCTGCACAAAATACCCGAGCAAGGGTCAGTCACTTATTGGTATTCCAAGGGGAGATCCCGTTTTCAGGGATCAGAGACCCCCAGATAGAGGAGGTGCTCCTTTTTTCCGATTCCACCCATACCAAAGAAGTTTATGTCTTGTACGAAAGATCGGGTGTACGTTCGAAGCCAAATTTCAAAGGCTTGAACGGGAAGAAGGAGGGATCCGAGCTTCGTCCTCGGATAAAACATTTTTGACAGCGGAAGGTAAAGATTTTCAACTGAGTGAATGCAATATTTATACTAAAAGGAAGATTTGATCGACGGTCTGTATTCAACGAAACCAACGGCTCAGATTAAGGCATTTATCACGGGTGACCGTTCCACTTCCCGAGATTAAGGTACTGTTTGGACAGACTTTCTTTGAAACTTAGCTGAAAAAAAGGGGAATACTATGACTTGGTCAAATATACAGTGCAGAAACTTTCCCTTTTTACTTTGTGCTCGGAATTTCGATCACTCTTAACTCGAGTATAAATTGTTTATGCATTGAGAATGCAACATGAATGAACACTCTTAACTCGAGTATAAATTTTTTTTACAAAAAAATACAATTTGAACGATCACTCTTAACTCGAGTATAAATTGTTTTGACAGTGAATGCAGCTTGAATGATCACTCTTAACTCGAGTATAAATTGTTCCAACAGTAAGAATGCACCTCGATTGATTACTCTTAACTCGAGTATAAATTGTTTATACAGTAAATCAATTCACCAGACACAAAATACCATCGATTGGAAGGAAGAAAAATTTTATTATTCCAACGGGGAAAACAAGTACAAAAGGAAGAAGTTTAAAAGTACAACATTTAGTCGAGCAAAAGAAGAAATCTCTAAACACTTTTCTCGAACAGAAGCTTGCGGACTTCAACGTTGCGGGCCTCATACCCGGCATCATAACCTTTTTGATAGGTCTCTTGCTCCCGCTGCTCGGCGTTTTTCTTCTCCTGCTCGACGAGCGACTTCAGCCTATCCAGCTCCTTGCTCAACTCCTCGTGAACCTGGCTCTCTTTCTGCTTCACAGCTTTCTCTGTCTCGGAAGCCAATTTCAGCTCGATAGCTCTAGCTTCTTCAAGGGACCTTGATAATGCAACCTTCTTTTCCTCCAGCTCGAGGATAACCTTAGCACGCTGTTCGGCTTCTTGCTCGACTTGCAGCCCGAGGCTAAATAACTGTTGTCTGACCTTAAATGGACAAAAGTTGTTGTGTTAGTAAAAATTAAAAAAAAAAGGAGAGAGTGAGAGGACACTCACTTGAAAAAGCAGATCTGTGCTCGATTGCACCATTTTATTCGAATTTTTCCCTTCTGGTTCGGCCATGGCCTTACTTTTCACCTCTTCAAAAAAGGCGCTAAGCGTCCGAGCAACATTTGGGACAGAGTTTTGGGGTTCTGGGTTCCCGCCCGACGATGGAGTTTTCTTCTGATCGACGGGAGGGTCATTTATTTTGACCTTCTTATTGGGAGGCTCAACCGCAACACCCTTGTTAGCCTCCAAGGCCAGAACACTATCAACCAATATCTTAGTATCCCCAGCCATTTGGATATAGGCCGAGGTCGGAATCAGATCGTCCACATGCGGTCTTTTATAGGGAGCAGGCTCAGAGTCACCAGATGTAATTTGCTTATTAGGACTCTCGACCTTCTTGTTCCCCTCGGAGCTATTTTTCGACTGAGAGGGGGAGTCCGGAATTGGTATGACCGGCCCTTTCTCGGAGCCAGACAATTGCTTGGCCGCAGTTTTGCCAAGATCACCAGTTGATTTAATGACCGCCTTCGAAGGAGAATCGATCTTGCGCCTCCCGCGATCGCTCTTAGAGGTTTTTCCTACATCCGAGGAGGATTTGGACTCTCTAATTTTGGACTTAGGACCCTTCTCCTTTTTGACCTTCAACAACAGTTTGGAATCGAGTTTGGAACTCACCATACCCTCCATGATCTAATTTTTAGTAAAGGGAAGAAGGCTCGATTTACGTTATCGATCAATGGGCTCCGATGAAGAAAGACTTATAATGTCAGTGGTGCAAATCTTAAACTGCCTTCTATTTATAAGAAAAAAAGAACGTTGCCTTTTTGGGAACCCAACAGTAACGAATTTCAAGTTTTTCCGAGCCCTATTAAAAGGCCAATTGTTCTGATACCGTGCCTACTAAGTGATTCACATGCACGAAAATGCTCGATATCGCGTTCTTTTATGAATCTTATGGCTCACAAAGACTTTTGTCTAGTTGAGCAGTATAATAAATTACTGATGAGCGGACTCAGAGAACTTGCACAGAAAAAGCAGATTTTATAGATGATCGAAATAATTACAGTGCATATAATAAAGAGTCCTACAATCTATTACAAGAAATCTAAGGGTTTGACTGCTCCTCTTTGTCCTCACTCTCGGAGCCACCCTCGACATCGACGTTATTATCTCCAGAAGCTTCTCGATCGTCCCCATCGTCAGAAGGATCTTGATCTTCCTCTCCGAAACTGTCATCAGAGCTATCTGAACTATCTGAGCTATTTGAACTCGAGCTCGCGCTGGACGTATCCAAGTCCATCAAGTCAGGATTGGGCATTGGAACTCCGAACTTTTCCACAAACGGAGCGAACTCATGTTTTTCCCAGTTGGCGGAGCTCGAGGATGAGACTTGATAATCTTCTCCGTTTATATTCTTGAAAATGTCCATGTGTTTCAAGTACTCATCTATCTTATTGGGAATGACTTTCGCGGAGACAAGTTGTCGAACGCCTTTATAGAAGGTAGTCTGGAGGACTTGATCGACCCTTTTACGAGCTATAGCATCCAACGCGGGAGACTCCAAAAATTCTCTTATCGAGCTTAGGCGAGAGTCTTCTTTGCCACGCTGATAAGATAACTCGGAATCAGCCTTAGTTTGCGCGAGCTCCTCTTCAAGTTCCTTAACCTTCTCCTCGAGCAAGCTCTTCTCTTCCACGACCTTCACCAAGTCTTCCTCGACGGCCGGGGTATACTTGGCTTTCATGGACTCCAATTCTTTTTGGACGGAGATAAATTGATTGCGAAGTTGGGATTCTTCCTTGAGTAAGTCCCTATAAGCGATATGGACCCGATCGGACTCCTCTTCTAACATTGAGACACGATTCACCTCAGTAAGAAAGCAGTCCCCGATCTGCAAGAACAGGGCGGTTAGTATTTTGTTCCAAGACTTAAACAGTTACAACAAATGTAAAGGGATTTACCGTGTGATATGCTTTGGAGAATTGGCCTAATACGTCAAGGTCGCAATGGCCAAGAAGCTCCTCCTGGTCCTAGGCAAACCTCCCCGCCATGAAAATTTTGATCGCCTTGTCGTGCTCGTTCTCGCCGTTTGGGGTGCGATCACTTCGAATTGATCCCCTCTCGGGATAACCCACTGCTCGGGAACCTCTAAGTTGATCTTCGATGAAGTCCACCATATCAGGCCTACTTCGACCAGAACGGGAAGAAAGGGGTGTTCGGTGTCGACCCCACAATCCGGTCCTCCTTTTAGCCTCGGGGGGTCCCTCGAGATCTTCCCGAGCTCGCCGATTGTAGATCTCTGTCCCTTTGAGCTTCTTCATGGTAAACATGCTGTATCCTAAGCTAGAAGAAGAAGAAGGACCAGCTTGGTGAGGAGGTGGTACCATTTGGATCGGCTCAGCATTCTCGGGCTCCCCTTCGTTTCCGATCTGGTCAGTCTGAGCCGAGCTTCCCCGAGGAGGGACGACAGTTCTAGGCTCCAGTCTAATTTGTCTCCTCGGCTGACCGAGCGTCTTTCTCGAGGTAGATGCTACAGTTTTATCGACTATGGAAGCTCGGTATTGCTCCACCATTGTACCTGACAAAATAAAAATTGAGAAATGATAACGAAATCCTCAGAATAGCATACCATCACGGTCACTCGGGAAATATTATTATCCTTACTCAATGTTCGAGGATCATCAGCATCTGCTAGTTGATAGGTAGCTCGGCTGAGTCCAGCTTTTCGAAGAACAGGCTCCAGAATAAGGAAAGCCGACTGATAGGGATCGGAACGCATCTCTTTAACAAGATCGTCTGGGATAACCTTCACAAGCTGGCCTAACAATTCTCGTTTTCCGTAGACCCAGTCTCGCTCACCTGGCCATTTGTGTGGAACCATCTCCGAGCTCCCCTCAGAAGCCGGTACTTCAGGTCCTCTGATAAAGAAAAACTGTTTCTTCCAGTTGAGAGAATTGCTAGAAGTTATGGTCGATAAGACCGAATGATTCGAACGCTGGGAGAAATACACGAACCCATCGTTCGAGGCGGAGGAAGTACTGATCTTGAAGAATTGCCAAAAGCGCCGGAAATTAGCAGCCTTGTCCTTGGCCTTCATCAAAACGCTGAAAGCTATCAAATACCCAATCGAGTTGGGAAGGATCTGTGCGGGAGCTAGGGAGAATGCATCTAAAACCTGCTCAAGTAATGGGGCAAAAGGAATGCGCAACCCATAGTCAAATTGCTTAGCATAAAAAGCTTGACATCCTGCTGGGGGCTTGTTCACTCTTTGAGAGGAGGTCGGAATCACTAGCGAATAGCCTTCGGGAAGGAATTTACCTATCGCAGCTTTGAGGTTTGCCACATCCTCTTTTGGATCATACGCACTGGAGATTTCATCGACCCGTTTCTCAGTCTTCTGAGCTCGACCTGTAGCTTTGGACTTTTTCGTGACACCGGCTAGGTCGAGGATTCTCACACTGCACCCGCCTCCGATTTGATATCTCATTATCTCATGCTTGTCAAACGGTACAGTCAAGCTATTCTCATTGTCGGAGTCAACTTTTTCTCCATCTCCACCCTCCTCGCTGTCGGCCTCGACATTTTGTTCCGCATCACCACCGTGCTTGGAATCCTGTCGACCGGATGTCCCCTCTCCAGCGTTTGACCCCATAGCATGCTCTATTTGATCAACGATTCTACGCGTCTCTTCAAAGGAGTGTTCTGCAGTTTTGTAGTCATTAATGAGTTCGCCTGTGGATCCTAGGTCGGAATCCGATTGTGTAGGATTATTGATTTGAATTTCTGGGTTCTCGGGAATAGACATGATGGTAAAGGTTTATTGCAACGATCGACGAAAAATGATACTATTTATCGACCTAAATGCTCCGATCTGCAGTAAAATTGGAAAAACGTACTCATATTTCCAAGTCAACGTATATATATAAAGGTTAAAAGGGTAAATTGCAAATTCAAGCCCAAGTAACCGCGACGGTTAAGCTCCCGCTTAGTAAAATTGAGGGTCATTTCCCATTAATAGCACCGATGGTCCTCCAAGTCTCATAAATAGATATTTCGAGTCAGAAAGATAAGATTAAACTACGTTGTCTTCCGAGGATATGCACTATTTTTCCCTTCGCTCGGTTTTTATCCCCCTGGGTTTTTCCGAGTAAGGTTTTTAACGAGGCATATCCGACTCAAGATTGTTCAAGGCTTGATCTCTGTTATTTATTTTCTCCGAACTTCGGATACTGTAATCTCATCGAAGTAAAATATTCTGATCGAGAACTCCGCCCTCCTGTGGTTTGAAACATCTCGCCTTTCCAAGGCCCATCCAGAAAAAATATGCGCTCTTTTTCCCTAGCTCGGATTTTGTCCCACTGGGTTTTTCCGAGTAAGGTTTTTAATGAGGCATATCAAAATCTCGTGATACAATGCTGTGTTTACTTCTCAAAGCTTCAGCTTCGCTTATGCTCGAGAAGTGGGGGAGTATTGATGAGGGGTATTTCGCATACGCCGTTTTAGGAAGTACCTATGCTCGAGATCGACCTCTTCCCCGACCAGGAATGGTATTCTCGACCGGAAGAATCTAGTTTTCCGATCAAGTCAGATTGATAGAACGGGATCTACTCTCCGACCTACTCACCGCCTCGGGATTACTGTGGGGCCGACCTACAGCTTTGTACAGCTGGCCGAGAGGTATTCTCCTACGGACGGTCCAGCTAGCTCATTATTGTTCCTATAAATACGCGGCGCATTTATGACATGAGGGGACGACACAACTTCCAAGAAAGGCCCTAAGCTCGGACTTACTGTTCGGATTAGGAACCAGCTTGTTTATTCCTTGTATTTACTTTCCTAGGTGTACGACATCCTGTAATGCTCGAGTAGACCCATCTTGTAACCTGAACTCAACATTCGATTGTGATATATAAGATTTACGCACTCTATACCCTTATTGTTTTGCTCGACTTTCTTTATTTGGTACGAACGAAACACAGCATAATCAAGCGGTATCCACACCAACTGGATTGAAGCAACTCTCTTAAATCACTACAAGAAAAACAGGATTTTCCAACGGATTTTCCGACGGATTTCAAGCAAAATCCGTCGGAAAATGGGTTTTTCGACGGATTTTGCCCGTCAGAAAATCCGTCGGAAAAAATGGCGTCGGAAAATTTCCGACAGAATTTCCCACGGACAAAATCCGTGGGAAAATCTGTCGGAAAAATTTCCGACGGACAATTTCCGACGGATTTTCCCACGGATTTTGTCCGTCGGAAATATAATTTCCGACGGAATAATTCCGTCGGAATTTTTAATTTCCGACGGAATAATTCCGTCGGAAATAACTTTTAAATAATGGTTTTTTTCCCACGGAATTATTCCGTCGGAAAATTATAAATATTTTCTTCAATTTCCCACGGAATATTTTCGTCGGAAAAAATGAAAAAAAAAATCAAATTAAAAATTCCCAAAAATAATCAGACCTGCTAATAAAAAACTTAATCAATTGACAATCATAAAATATTTTACAATTCAATCATCATCCCAAAATTAAATAAATTCTAATCATAGTAAAAATTAATAAGTTTCAAAACATTAAAAACATAAACCGTCGAAAAATCACCAAGTATTCAAATATTATAAGAAAATATCACAAGATTCAACAAGTTTCAATCTGACAATTCCTCAACATCCTCGTCCTCGTCATCATCAGATTTAGATTCAGATTCAGACAGTTTTTGTTTCTTGGCCGGGTACATGGGCGGTTTCGATTTCTTTCTTTTCTTCACAAGTCCTTCGATCAAACGCTCAACTTTATCCATCCTTTCTTGAGATTTGGCCAGTTGTTGTTGAGATTCGGCAAATAGTTCTTCAGTTCTGGCCAATTTTTCTTTCATTTGCTCGTAATCCACCTTCTGGCTTTCCTCTACTTGTATTTTTTCTTGTACGGTTTGTTCCAGAGTTTGAATTCTCAACGCAAGCTCTGCATCGACTGATGAACTAGGTCTGGAATAATGTGACGATGAAATAGGCCTAACCTGAGCAGCGTCAGAACCTAAACCATAAATATTGCCCCTTCTTTCCAATACATACAGTTTCTGCCCATGTCTAAATAACAAAAGAAAACAATAATTAGATCATAAATTAATTTTAAATACATAAATTTTATTTAAATAAATTAAATTATTATTTGTTAACCCTTTATCTTACCTTCAACTCAACATCTGGAGATATTGGAATTGTTTCACCGCTTTCCGAGGTTTGGACAGAAGCCAATTTTTCTGCAAACTTATTCTAACATACACGAATATTATAAGTTAGTTAATAAAGCACAACATATATTATTCAACTAATTTATGGGTTCTTTGACTTACATATGTTCTCCCCGCACGTTCATCGACCCACTTAATCCTTTGTCCTTTCTCTAATAATAATAAGGTAAGTGCAAGTTGTTTTTTAGTGGGGTAGTCTTCTAATGGCAAATGGACAGAAGCTCTAGCTCTAGTCTATATAATGACATAGATTAACCAAACCCTGTGTAATTGCACAATTTGCCAGTGCAATGCTACATTTCAAGAGTATTTTCATGCAACAGAAATTATACAATAGAATTGAAGTCAACATTCAAAAAATAAAACTGACATTTCACAAAAGTATTAGATATTAACACAAACCAAACCATGGGGGGCATTTATGCTATCTTCACTAAATGATCATGTATTATAGCCGGTAAACATCACATTTGATTGGTATTTTGTCCATAGTTAACAAACATATTGGGGCTGTATTTATCATTAAATTATTAATGATAATAATAATAATAATTAAAAATAACATGTCATTAATTAATACACAATTGAATAATAGTAATAACATGTCATTAATTAATTAATACACAATTAATAATTTACTTACAGTGGGTCTGGGCAGCGGGTTTGGCCAGCGGCGCGGGTTTGGGCAGCGGGTTCGAGCAGCGACGGCGTGAGCAGCGGGTCTGGGCAGCGGGTTCGAGCAGCGGCGCGGGTTTGGGCAGCGGGTTCGAGCAGCGACGGCGTGAGCAGCGGGTCTAGGCAGCGGGTTCGAGCAGCGGCGCGGGTTTGGGCAGCGGCGCGGCGCGGCGTGAGCAGGGGGAGCAGCGGGTTTGAGCAGCGGCGCGGTTCGAGCAGGGGCACGCGGGTCTGAACAGCGAGGTCTTGGCAGCAGCGGCGGGTGGGAGTAGAGAATAAGGAAGGCGGTGGTGGAGTAGGGAATGAGGAAGCGGCGGTGGTGGGAGTAGGGAATGAGGATGATGCGGCGGGTGGGAGTGTTGTTTAGGGTTTAGGGTTTAGGGTTACATGTACATGTGGCAAATACTTATTAGTGGTACACAAGTATGGTACACTAATAGTGGTATAGAGGATCTTGAGCCGAAATTAGGGCATACTTCATTAGTTCATTTCAGTTTTTTTTTTTTCAAAAATATTTTTTTTCTTTATCTTAAATAATTAATCATTTTTAACTTTTTAAAATTAACCAATTAATTATTGCACAAAATTGTTGAAATTAAAAAATACTCCATTATCTTCAATACCCGGTCAAATTTTCAATTTTTTAAATGACTTATCATGTTAAATTATTCGTATTTGTGGTGTATTAAATCTTTTATATATTAATTTTTTTTTTTTTTATATATGAATATATATAGTGTCATCCGATATTATCAAATTATTTGTGAAATATATTAATTAAATTAATTATTATAATTTTTATAAATTTAGTCAAGTTGACTAGTCAACTGTACCAACGGATAAAAAAAATGGAACGGAGAAAGTAATTAGAGTTAAATCAATAAAAAACGGTTTAAATGGAATCAATTTGGTGGAAATTGTTAACTATATGATTATGTACATTGAAGTTATTCGCAATCAGATCGATCGATTCTGGATTAGTTACTAATTAAAAATTATTGACTATGGTTATGTACATTGAGCTTATTCGCAATCGATTCTCAATTTGTAACGTTAATTGACCAAAGTCAACATTGTTGACATTATGGTTATGTACATTGAGGTTATTCGAAATCAAATCGATCGATCGATCTTAAGTAGTCATTAATTAAAAAGTATTGACTATATGATCATATACATTGATGTTATATATATTCACTATAAGATTGATCGATTCTCGATTTGTAACGTTAATTGGGCAAAGTCAACATCGTTGACCTTATAGCTAGTTATATGGTTATGAACATTGAGGTTATTCGAAATCAAATCGATACTTGGCTCGAAATAATTAATTAATTAGTCACTAATTCAAAATTGTTGACTATATATATATGGTTATGTACATTGAGATTATTCGCAATCAGATCGATCTATTCTCGGTCTATAAAGTTAATTGACCTAAAGTGGTTTAAGTCGATTAAATATAAATTGATAGGAATTGAGTTAATTAAATCAATCAATAAGGGTTTCTATAGATGAAATTTGTGAAATATGAGTTAAATCAAAGAAAGTTAGTGAAATCGACGAGAGCAGTTTAATTAAATTAATCAAATTGTTGCAAAAATAGATTATTAAATTAGAAAAAAGAAAAAAGGGTTTAAATCGATGAAGATTGGTGGAAAATGAGTTAAATCAATCAATAAGGGTTTAAGACGATGAAATTTGTGAAAATACGGGCTAAGTCGAAAAAAGTTAGTGAAAATTTAGTTAAATCAATTAAAAACGGTTTAAATTAATTAAATTATTGCAAAAAATGGTTTAAATCAATGAAAATGGGTGGATAACGAGTTAAATAAATCAATAAGGATTTAAAATCGATGAATTTTGTGAAAATATGAGTTAAATTAGTGAATAAATGGTTAAATGGATCAATAATGGTCTAAATTAATCAAAATAAGAAAAAATAAGCCCAAAAATAATTTATATTTTTTAATTATTTCCGACGGACTTATTCCGTCGAAAAATTGAAAATCCTATTATTTTTCGACGGATATAATCCGTCGGAAAATTATTATTATTTTTCTTTTTTTTAAATTATTTTCCGACGGATAAAATCCGTCGGAAAATAATTAATATTTTTCTTTTTTATTTAGATTATTTTCCCACGGATAAAATCCGTCGGAAAATAAGCAATACTTTTTTCATTTTATTTAAATTATTTTCCGACGGATAAAATCCGTCGGAAAATTATTAAATTTTTTCTTTTTTTTTTTAAATTAATTTCCGACGGATAAAATCCGTCGGAAAATAATTAATATTTTTCTTTTTAATTTAGATTATTTTCCCACGGATAAAATCCGTCGGAAAATAAGCAATACTTTTTTCATTTTATTTAAATTATGTTCCGACGGATAAAATCCGTCGGAAAATTATTAAATTTTTTCTTTTTTTTTTTTAAATTAATTTCCGACGGATAAAATCCGTCTGAAAATAATTAATATTTTTCTTTTTAATTTAGATTATTTTCCCATGGATAAAATCCGTCGGAAAATAAGTAATCTTTTTTTCATTTTTTTTAAAATTATTTTCCGACGGATTAAATCCATCGGAAAATTATTTATTTTATTTTTTATTATATTTTAATATTATTTCCTACGGATGATAGCCTCCGTCGGAAATTCCGTCGGAAATTTCCGACGGATTATTTGGCGTCGGAACTTCTGTCGGAAATTCCGACGGGTTTTATCCCGTCGGAAAATCCGTCGGAAATTTCCGACGGATTTTAATCCATCGAAAAATATCCGTCGGAAAATCCTGTTTTTCTTGTAGTGAATTGTCAGGCTCAGAATTAGAATATGAGAGATATCAAGCAAGGAAGAAAGAAGAAGAAGACCAGAGATCTAGATCTGGAAGAGAGAGGGGCGGCCTCTCTTCCTTGGAAAAAGGGGCGGTTTTTTTGTGTGTGTTAGGGCTAGGGTTTTGATGTCTTGAAATCCTTATATAGATAAGGAGTATTGACATAGATGTGATCTAATCCAACTAGAAAACTTAAAGTCCATTAGCTTATGGCCTTTATTTGTTTCTAATGGACCTAGATCACCTTTTAATTAATTAAACCCCTTCAATTAGTTCAGCCCATTTAATTAATTAATTCAATTAATTAATTAATTAATTACTCTCTTATTAATTAACTCTTTAATTAATTAGTTTTCTCTTTTAAGAATTAACACTTTAAATCTTCAGTTTTGATTCAACTCATTAAATCAAACTTTCCTTAATTAATTTGTTGCAGTCCAATTGTATTGTGTGTGACCATCTAGGTTCATCATCAATTGGCCACGGGCCCATGACTTTTGTGATTTAATTTACGAGCTTATAAATTGCTCCGATTAATTGATCACCTTCAATTAACCACTCAAGAATTATTCTTACTATTAATTCATGATTACCCACACCTCATGGTCGATGTCTAGTAGATGCACAACTCGAAGCACCTCTTGACGATCTACACAAATGGACAGCTCGTGGGTCGTACAAAGACTCTTATGGGCCTTATAATTCTATTAGGGCGACACGTGTTAGCCTATAAATACTAGAATAATTAATGTAAGGACTTTTTTTTGCCTTCCCCACTTACGCATACTACTAAAGTTTGGTACTCTAGTTCAATAAAACACATATATAGCACATTCTTTATATGGCGCCATCCTTAGTAGTTTGGCCAGGCCCAACATTCTTTGTAATTCAGATCAATCATATTCAATAAAGCATATGTTCTCCATATTTGTTGCCTACTTTATTTATTTTATTGATTTTACTTAGTCGTACGAATATCGGTAAAATCAGTTGGCGAGGGGGCACGGTCAGATACTAGATCGAAATATGGTACCTGAACCACAGGAAGAAATCAGTCATCTCAAGCACCTTCTATGGTTGAAACTAGAATATGAAAGATATCAAGCAAGGAAGAAAGAAGAAGAAGACCAGATCTAGATCTGGAAGAGAGAGGGGCGACATCTCTTCCTTGGAGAAAGGGGCCATTTTTGTGTGTGTGTTAGGGCTAGGGTTTTGAGGTCTTGAACTCCTTATATAGATAAGGAATCTTGACCAAGATGTGATCTAATCCAAGTAGGAAACTTAAAGCCCATTTGCTTATGGCCTTTATTTGTTTCCTAATGGACCTAGATCACCCTTTAATTTGCGAGCTTATAAATTGCTCCGATTAATTGAACACCTTTAATTAACCACTCAAGAATTATTCTTACTATTAATTCATGAGTACCCATACCTCATGGTCGATGTCTACCCACAAGCCCATGAAGCCCAACTTAAGGTGAATTGATCTCAGTGAACCTCACCTCTTATAAGTACCATGTACATACGGTCCCTCTATCGACTAATTTCTCGATTGAGACCTAGGGGTGTGTGAATTGATCGGCACCTCTACTAATCTCGATAACTATACTTTATAATTTTGGATAATAATTCCAGTGTGACTGCTAAATTTGGAAACCCCTTTCCAAATATGTTACCACTTGTGGCCACAGGTTTCTCGGAATCTATTATCTAAGAAAGTATAGAAAATTCTCTCAACATCCTACATTGAATCGGTAGATCCCATATTAGTGGTAACCATCCGCGTACACGATCATACGTACCCAACGTAGTCGCACAACGATCAAGCTAAGTGATCAGCTCCTAAATCAATGTACGTACTCACATGCATCAAATTCGCCCATGCACCTCAAGTCAAAGGACTAAATCGTAAACTGCTATAAGTCTTGAGAAACATCCCACCGCCGATGTGCGTTATGCGCTTCCACAATGACTATTCGGGTCGTTCGATGCGTTCGATCCCCTATCGAACCACCTACTCATATGCACTAGCATCAAATGCTTTGCTCATGAAACGCTACAAATTCACTCCACGTGAATCATGCATTCTCGTACAAGACTTTGCGATTCCTTCAATATCCTGTCTCGTTCAGAATCTATGACTTAGAACGTGTTTTAAGATCACGACCTTAGAGAATGTTTCATGATTGCACTCACACTGAAGTGAATTATCCCATAGTCTATTGTGATATAAGGATTTCATCCAATGGCTTAAGTAATTCGCGAGAGACGAAGTTGGCCATTGTTTGATTTACATACTATAAACAAACGAACGTATTAATTCATTTATACTAAAGAAAGTTTATTTCATGATAGTCCTAACACAAACTAAATATATTGGCTTGCAGGGCACTATCCTTTCACCAAGGGTATGCTTTAGCAGCCATTTAGGTTGTCCTAAGAGAGCAATTATTGTTATTTTGCAGCCTATAAGATTATGGGACAAATTTGCACTTTGCCCCCTAAATTTTTGGGAAAGTGCATTTTTACCCTAAAAAAAATAAATGTGCGATCAAACCTATAATTTTTATGATTTTTTCTAAAACAGTAATAAGGTGATTCTTATCTTCTAAATCATTTTCAAGTTCTATTCTGGCACACGAAAAATTTAATTATACGTTTAAACTTAAAGAAATACTAAATTTCATTAAAAATAAAATGTATCACACAAAATCGGATTAAAATTCAATAACTTCATTTTCAAAATATTTAAAATTTATTGAGCGTTACAAGTTCGGTCTTATTTACTCACCAGGTCGATTTGTTCGGATCCGATGAGGCTCTCACATGTGCAGACCTAACTTATATTCCCGCATAAAAACCTAAGTAATTGACAAATAAAATTGTGAAAAACTTGATAGTATGTTCCATGCATGGTATCAATTTGACCATGATTTCACCACACAACTTTAACGAATTTAGAAATCCATACCCAAACCCCAACATTCAAGCCCAATTGATGCAGGGTAAATACATGATTTCTGGATTCGGTATGTTTTCTCCTGCTGTAATTTTAGGACATTTACTCGTGATTTTGGACAATTTTTCTTTGGCGTGCAAAAATAGTCTTTTATGTTTTCTCTAATTGCAAATTTAAGATGTTTACCGCTAAGGATCTTCTGTCCCATTTAGTGTGTACCACCTAGTGCCATCCATAATAAATTGACATGTGTCAACTACATTTAATGTGTATTATACATGATCTTTATTTTTAAACCTACCCATGTCTCCATCTCCATCTCCATCTCCATTTCCATTCTCAATTTCTTTCCTAATAATCTTATCACATATCTATGGAATCTTTAAACATCATCCATCTTATCATATGTTGCAATTAAAACATCATAAATTAGAGATATCTAAAACTTCTATCTTAAGCAGTACCATTCAAAAATCTTATTGTGTAACTTACTTTGGTAAACCTTGAACTCATCTGTTCAATGGTTTCTCCAGGCTTCATTTTGAAGTTATCAAACTTCTCCATGGCAACACTTAGATTGTGTTCCTTGATGGCTTCATTTCCTTCACTCATATCCCTGACTTTGTCCCACATCTCTTTTGATGTTTTACAGTGTTTGACATAGTCAAACCTTTCATTGTCCAGGGCTTTAGTCATGATGAAGATTCCAACTTTATCAAGATTTTTCAACTTGATTTCATCAGGTGACATCTCTTCTTCATCTTTATCAACAACAGTATCTACGCCATCGATTTTGATTGTCTTGGTAATCCTTATTGGACCTTTTGTTATGCATCTGTACATATTATCGTTGTAAGCAGCAAGGAAAATTTCCATGCGTATTTTCCAGTCCTCAAAGCTCATACCGCCTATGTGGGGAACAAGGCTAATGCAATCCATTTTTCAAAAAGTTTTGTTTTTCAAAAAGATGCTCTTTTGAAAACCTTTGAAAACCTTTGAAAAACACTTAAGGATCAAGCTCGTTGATCAGTCAGATGATTCAGATGAACCACCTGCTCTGATACCACTTGTTGGTCCCAAGTGGTCAGATGAGGTTTAGAGGGGGGGGTGAATAAACCTCTTTAAAAAATTTGCCTTTTAAAAATCTCTAACTTTTCTGTCAGCAGACTAAGCTGATCAAGAATTGTAAGCAGACTAAGCTGATCTTGCACAAAGCTTTGAACAGCAGAGTTGACCACTCTTCTGATTTTACTTAGCTGATTTTATCAAAATCAGAGTTTCAAAATTAACTATCTTGCAGCGGATTTATCAAGTGTTTTTCACAAGTAGTTTACTTATCTTAGAAAAAGTTTTATCCCCAGTTTTAAACAAACTCCTTTTTAAAACTTTTCAAACAATCAACTTTAAAGTGTTTTTAGTATGCTGTTATGGATATGCAGAAAATAATGCAAGTTAAAAACACAAAGGATTTTTATAGTGGTTATATGGATGTAAATCCTTTAGTCCACTCTTCCAAGTCACTTAGATCTTGGGTTATACTATAGTCACAAAGATTACAGTACACTCTGCTTGCGCCAACCAACAGATGAACTGGCCACAAGTTCGTAGTAGGAAATCACAAAGAAATTCCTAATCTCTGAAGTAATATCGCTCACAAAGATTGATATCTACTCCTCACAACACAACCTAACAAAATCACTCAGATTTTACAAGTATTTTCTATTTTTCTCTCTATTTGCTTCGTCAACAAATGACTTAGCTGATGAGTGTTCTGTTCTTGAGTTTTGAGACTTAGAGAAGTTCTGCTTCGAATTTTAGCTCTCAAAGTGTGTTGTCTCTGTGTTGTTGTTGTCTTCAACTCATGAACTGAACTATTTATACTTGGAGATTTGAATTTCTGCCCGTTGAGAGATCGACAGCTGTTCAAATCCTCGAGTACTGGTCCTTCCTGCAGAAACGGCTACTTGCGACTGAACACTGTACACTCTGCTGTACTTGCTGTCAGATCGCATTAAATGCACCAATCTGATACGAGGTTTCTCTTCAATCATTTGTCATTAATACCCTTCCTCTTCATCATTTATTACTCCAAGTGCATTTATTACCGTTGCACTGATCTTCTGATCTACTTCCACTTAGCTGATCGAAATTACTCGTCTGATGTATACTCGGCTGATCCCAAACTTGAACTAATCTGATTTGAGTCGGCTGATCGTCCACCAGTCTGATTTCTTCCTCAGCAATAGATCAGTAGTCTTCTGGACCATATTTGACTAGTCTGAATAAGTCTTCCTTAGTCAAATATCTTAGAAGGTTTTTACTAAGCTTCCATACTTAGCTGATTCTGATGTTTTGGAAATCATCAAAACCTCCCTTCACTTTATGTCTTCCATCTTCATCTTCATCCAACAATTTCCCCCTTTTTGATGATGACAAAACTTCAGCTAAGTACCTGTTCCTAAAGCTAAAGTTTAAGTCCTCAAAAATTTCTGAGATAGAAATGATTTGTTGGAAACTTGAACTTTTATAGATTATATCAATTGATTACAAGTTACAAGTTCAACAGATGAGATAACAGAAAGTAAAATTTTACAAGTTTAACAAAAAGATTACAAGTGACCTAGTCTAATGACTTAGTCTAGTCCTTCTTCTCTTCTTGTGTTTCTCCTTCTTCTTCATTTTCAGGGTCTTCATCTTCTTGTTCAGAACTAGAGAGATCTTGTTCAAGCATTTCAAATCTTCTTCTGAGATCCTCTATTCTTTTGTACTTGACGTATGGATCTAACTGTTCAGCAGCAGAGTCCTTGGAAGCAGCAATCTCCTTATCAGATTTTACTGGTTCTTTGGGCTCTTCATCAGCATCGTTGTCTGCCTCAGTTACTTCATTGTCTGGTCTGCTTGTATTTTCATCATCAGCATCCTTTTCAGCAGAGTCCAACTTTTCAGTAACTTCAGCTGATAGATTAGCATCAGCACCCTTCTTCTTCGTTGTAGAATCTCCATCTTCCCCCTTTTTGTCATCATCAGCAGAGTAGACAGGTTCTTCAGGTAGAACAGGAGTGATGTTAATTGCGTCACAAATCAATCTGATGTTTTTATCCACCGCCAGAAGATGATTTTCACTCTTCAGTTGCTGCAATGTGTTGTAGGATTCAATCTTCTTGAATGTAAGATCCACTTGATCACAAAGTTGAATCTGAGAACTCAGAATCAAGTCAGCTGATGTAGTGAATGCTTTCAGCATGCTTTCAGCTTTTACTTCATGAGCCTCCATTGCATTTGCAACAACTTCATTAATGTCCCTCCAACCAGCTGTGTTGTTTTTGACCCTTGCACCAAATGTTTCCACATCCAGTCTGATAGCTTGTACTTCATTTTTGATGTTTGCCATTTCTTCCACTATCAGAGGGCTAGGATCAACAGCCTTTGGGACTTTATCAGCAGCAGCAGACAGCATAGTTAAGGCTACTTCCTTAAACGTATTCATTTGTTCTCTATGTCTGTCTTCCATGTCCTTCATTGAGTTGGCAATCAGCTGATGGATGGACTCCAAAATAGCTGGTTGCAAGTCTGTTGAAGTTGATGGAGTGGCTGTGCTTGCTTGAGCAATCTCAGGAGTTTTGTCAGTCTCCTTTGGTTCATCAGTCAGAGTAGTCTGCTGTTGGGGCAACTTCTCTGATGATGTTGAGATTTCAGCAATCTTCTGTTGGACCTGTGTTGGCTCATTTATCTCTGTAACAACATCAACACCATTATCAGCAACAACAGTTTTATGTGTAAATATAATAGCAGGTGTAAATGGTGAAGTTGTCTGTTCAGGTAAATCTTCATATGTTTTGATAGCCGGTCCAAAGACGATCTGTTGTAAGCTTGGCATAGGTAACATTGAGCTGGGTTGACCCTTCTGATGTCTGGTCTTCTTTGCCCATACTTCCAAAGTTACAGATAATGCCAGCTTGACCATTCTGTTCTTTAAATTTTCATCTGAAGCAGGAGTTTCAGGAACAGAACTTTGTAGCAACTTGGCTTCAGACTTTGCCAACTTCCTCATTCGATAGTGAATCATATCAAAGAAGTGGTCTGAATCCAATGCTTGCCTCAGACATCCAGTTTCCAGAAATTGCAGGACCCATCTTTCCTCAGCAGCAAAATCCTTCCACTGTACTATTTGATCCTTTGTCTTGGTCAGACGATACTCTCTCCATCTGTTGTATCTGATCTTTTCCGTAACAAAGAGACTCTGACGGACCAAAACGTCGTTATACCGCTCAAGATCTGCCACAAACTGTTTGAACATTTCTGGATCATTTTGAACTATGCTCAGAGCATATTTCAGTTCTGATCTCTTCTTCTTTGGCAGCTTGGGTGTTGGCATAACAGCCTTTGGCTTCTTGGGATCTCCAATTGTGATTCCACCACTGTACCTTGGACCTTGAGCATCCTTGGTACTGGCTTCAATAGCCTTAGCCAAATCATGAGCTTCTTTAGCAGCTATCTCAGCTTCAGACATGTTTTTAGTCTGAGCCTCAAGCTCCTTAAGTTTACGAGCGTTTTCTTTTTCTTTCTTTTTCTTCTCAGCTTCATCTATCTTTTTCTGCTCAGCAGCAGTGATCACTTTAACCTTTGCCTTACCAGTTCTCTTCCTTCTGGCGGCAGGTGATTCAACTACTTGTAGTGGAACAGCAGCAGTTGGTGTAGGATGAATGAGTGGGACATTCTCCTCTGCTGGTAAAGTAGTTGGCTGTTCAGCAACAGCAGACTTGTCAGGAGATTGGTCCACTGCTGTCTCATCTTCTGCAGCTTTTTCTACTGCATCCACTGGTCTTTCAGCAGCAGGGTTTTCTCTGACTTGAGCAGTTGGGGCAGTTGTAAAGGTAACTCGTTGACCTCCCAGAGTTAACTTTCTTTTTGCCTTTGGCTTGGGCAAAGCTTCAGGTTGTCGAGGTTCAGCAGTTCTCTTTACTGAACTCCTTGTTCTTCTTCCAACTTCTTTAATCTGAACTGGTTCGTCAGACTCAGTTCTTTCTGGAGATGTTTCAGTACTCATCTCACTGATTTCCTTAGTCACCTCAGTGACTATCTGGTTAGCAACATCAGCAGACTCTACTGATCTGGCTTCAACAGCAGGGTTTGCTGTTTGATCAGCAGACTTCGTTTTGATGGTAACTTTGGGTTTCTTGGCAGCAGGCTTCTCTTCCTTTCCTCTTGCCTTTCTTTTAGAAGTAGCTCCAATCTTAACTGGTTCATACATTTTCACTTCCTTCAGCTTGTGAACTGTCTTCCCGTTCACCAATGGACATCCCAGAGCTGAGAGTAGATGACTCATCATCACCACATGTCCATTCTTCTTTAACGCCAGAAGATAAAAGTAGTGAATAGCCCAGTTAACATCCAACCCATAGTAGATGCAAACCATTGTTTGGTACCTTCTCCTAGGTAACCCATCTAAGGAGCTCGTACAACACTCCAAAATTTTTGCAATGATATCAGCAAACCTTTGAAACTCGTCTTTCAGCTGAGTTTTCATAAGGCTTCCAGTCATTGGTTCTCCATCCTTCGCACAGACAAACCAAAATTCTTCCTCTTTTTCTTGAGCCAGGGTAAATACCTCTCCTCCTTCATTTTTCAGACCATAAATTTCATTCAAAACAGCAGGTGAAACACAGATAGTTTTACCTCCGACAGTAGCCACAGAAATCATTTTGGTTAGGTCATTTTTTCTAGATCCATAGTAGTCAGCAACATCTTCAGTGAAAACATACTCCTCATGAGCTTCCAAAACCTTCACCAATGATGCTTCTTTAATTTTGACCAAGATTTCCTTCATTAGAGGAGTTCCAGAAGCGTAGAACTTCTCGTAATTCAAATAACGTCCTTCAGCTCCGGCCATTTTGAAAAAATTTGTAGTAGCTTGAGAGAAATTTAACACTTTTAAGGCAGAAAAGATGAGTTAGTAACTTCTTTTTCACTTAGAATAATTTTGGGTGCGTAAGGTTTAACCCTTCTGATCAGATCTGGATTTATAGATTTCGAAATGCTTCGGTTTCCGTGTTATACGCGGACGGTTTGATTTGATCTGTCAGTTTTTAATCGTGCGGGCGAGATTCGCGGAATTCAAAATTTATTAATTATGTCAGGCAGGCGGGAATTTGAAACGCCACTTGTCTGTTACTTATAAAAGCGTGCTTTTGATAAAACGTTTTTGCACAACACTTTAAATATAAGATGACATAAATAATAACAGATGAGTAAAGTGATACTTATCTGATAAACGACTTGTCTGATACAATATATCACTAGTGAAAGCCAATATCTAGTGATCTTCCTTTGCTGTTTGTCAATCCAGCAAGATAAATAATCTTCGAATCTTCAAGAATTAAGAACAAATCTTCTGATTAAAACAACTTCAGCTAACTGTCATTGAAGATTTCATCTTTAAAACAAGGGTACCGCTAGTCTTACACGTTCCCCCTGAATTCAAGAATTCATCAGTCAACTAGTATGTTGAGAGTCAGCCTTCTTGAAGTGTAACGCTTGTTGATGTCAGATTAGTAAGCTGTTGAACCCAGTCTTCTGATAGGTTCCCCCTCAGCTTATGAATCCAATTTTAACAAGCCTAATTCCGCTCTTAGAGTGGAGAATCTAGCTTCATTCAGTGGTTTGGTGAAAATGTCAGCAATCTGGTTGTCTGTATGAACATACTCAATAATAACATTTCCCTTTTCAACATGGTCTCTGATGAAGTGATGTTTGATCTCAATATGTTTAGTCCTGGAATGACTAGTAGTATTCTGAGTAAGTGATATTGCACTTGTATTATCACAGTAGATAGGGATTCCACTGATCTTGAGATTATAGTCTTCAAGTTGATGCTTCAACCAAAGTATTTGTGCACAGCATGCTCCAGCAGCAATGTATTCAGCTTCAGCAGTAGATATGGATACTGAAGTCTGTTTCTTACTCATCCATGAGATCAGACGACTGCCTAAAAATTGACACGTACCTGTAGTACTCTTCCTATCAATTTTGCAGCCAGCAAGGTCAGAATCTGAATATCCAACAAGTTCAAATCCTGATTCCCTTGGGTACCATAATCCCAATTCTTGAGTGCCTTTGAGATACTTTAGTATTCTTTTAGCAGCTAAGAGATGAGATTCCTTAGGATCTGATTGAAATCTTGCACAGACCCCAACAGAATACATAATATCAGGTCTGCTAGCTGTTAAGTATAACAGTGACCCAATTATGCCTCTGTATTTGGTGATGTCAATTGATTTGCCACCTTCATCCTTGTCCAGACGAAGTCCAGTAGACATAGGAACAGTAACAGATGAGCTAGTTTCCATACCAAATTTCTTAAACAGATCTTTTGTGTACTTTGCTTGATTAATAAAAATACCATCAGGCAGCTGTTTGACTTGTAATCCAAGAAAGTAGTTTAATTCTCCCATCATGCTCATTTCAAACTTGTTCTGCATCAGCTTAGAGAATCTTTCACACATCTGTTTGTTAGTTGAACCAAAAATAATATCGTCTACATATATTTGTACCAACAATATATGATTATCCCATTCAATAGTAAACAAGGTTTTATCTACTTTACCTTTGTGAAATCCTTTAATTAAAAGAAAATCAGATAAAGTATCATACCATGCTCTTGGAGCCTGTTTCAGTCCATAGAGAGCTTTCTTCAGACGATATACCTTATCTCCTTGTTGATAGACTTCAAATCCAGGAGGTTGTTCAACATACACTTCTTCTTGCAATTCTCCATTGAGAAAAGCAGACTTCACATCCATCTGAAAGACAGTGAAGTTCTTGTGAGCAGCATAGGCTAGGAACAATCTGATTGCTTCAAGCCTTGCAACTGGTGCGAATGTCTCATCAAAATCAATGCCTTCTTCTTGGCAGTAACCTTTGGCAACTAGTCTTGCTTTGTTTCTGGTAACCATACCATCTTCATTCATTTTATTTCTGAAAACCCACTTAGTGCCAATTACTCTTTGATGAGTAGGTCTGGGAACTAAGTACCAGACTTCATTCCTTTCAAATTGATTCAACTCTTCTTGCATAGCTTCAATCCAGTGAGAGTCACCAAGAGCTTCATCAATTAATTTAGGCTCAATTTGTGAAAGAAAACTTACAAACATTGTTTCATTTGCAGTTGACCTTCTTGTTCTAACTCTATCCAAGGGATCACCAATCACTAACTCTGGTGGGTGATCTCTGAGCCATCTGAGATCAGGTTGCAAATCTGGATGTTGTCCTCTGGATTGATCTTGCAACACCACTGTTGGAGTCTCAGTAGTAGTCTGTTGAACAGTTGTGGTCTGTTGAACAGTCTCTGGTCTGTCAGCTGTTTGCAACTCCTCTGTTAGACAATCAGCAGACTGATTTTGAACAGCACTTGAGTTAACAGCTTGAGATAGGTTGGGTAGTATGATGGGTACATATTCTTCCTTTCTTTCCACATTCAATTTCTGAAAGTCAGCAGATATCTCAGGGTTTGCACTTTGATTCTTTTCAGATGATTGACTTGGTTCATCAAATACTACATGAATAGATTCTTCTACAAGCAAAGTTCTTTTGTTAAACACTCTGTAAGCTTTACTAACAGTAGAGTAACCTACAAAAACAGCTTCATCAGCCTTCTCTGCAAATGCAGTGAGGTGATTTTTTCCATTGTTCAAAACATAACATTTACAACCAAAAATCCTAAGATAATGTAAATTAGGCTTTCTGTTGTTCCATAACTCATAAGGTGTCTTGTTTTGACTTTTGTTGATCATACACCTATTCTGTGTATAACATGCTGTGTTTGTAGCTTCTGCCCAGAATCTTTGGGGCAGCTTTGCTTCAGCTATCATTGTCCTGGTAGCTTCTTTTAGAGTTCTGTTTCTCCTTTCAGCAACTCCATTTTGTTGAGGGGTTCTGGCAGCAGAGTACTCATGACTGATTCCTCTGGAATTACAGTACTCTTCAACAGTAGAGTTTGTAAACTCAGTCCCTCTATCTGATCTGATCTTCAAAATTCTTTGACTCTTCTCATTCTGGATCAGTTCCATCAGATTTGTAAGATGTTCCTTGGTTTCACTTTTCTTCTTCATGAAGATTACCCTAGTAAATCTTGAAAAATCATCCACAACAGCTAGGCAGTATTTCTTCCCACCATTGCTGATTGGATCAATAGGGCCAAACAAATCCATATGCAGTAGCTCCAAAATTCTGGTTGAAGATTGGTGCTTCTTGCTTTTGAAAGATGACTTCACTTGTTTACCCTTCTGACAGGCATCACAGAGCTTGTCTTTGCTCATGACTGTCTTTGGAATTCCTTCTACCAGATCATTCTTTATCAATCTGTTGATGGTCTTGAAATTCAAATGATTCATTCTTTTGTGCCAAAGCCAACTGATTTCACTTGGTGTAGAAGCCACTAAGCAAACGTTTGAATTCTTGTCCACAGAATTCCAGTCGACTACATAGATGTTTCCTTGTCATCTTCCAGATAAAATAACCTTCTTTGTTCCAATTTGTTCAACATAACACTTATCTGATGAAAACACCACGGAAAATCCTTTGTCACAAAATTGACTTATGCTCAGCAGATTGTACTTCAGGCCACTAACATATGAGACGTCAGATATCTCTATGTTTCCTTTGATAAGCTTTCCAACAGCTACAACCTTGCCTTCTTTGCTGTCTCCAAAAGTAACTCTTGGACCATTTACAGCAACAGCATCTGCCAGTTCATGTATGTCTCCACACATGTGTCTTGAACATCCACTGTCCAAGTACCATTTCTTCGCTACTTTACTCCTACTCCTAATCCTAACCTACAAAACAAAATAAAAATGTTTTAGGTACCCTTTATTGAGAGGGTCCTGGTGGATTAGTATCACCTTTGACAACCCAAGATGTTGAAGTCTTAGGCTTCTTAGGCTTTGCAGTCTTAGCATGAGCATGAGCAACTTCATTTACATCATAATCAGCAGGCATATTATGGTGATAATCATTATGATGATGATAAGGCTCAAAAGCAGGATATGATGCATGATAAGTAGGGTAGGCATGCATTGTTTGATGAGCAGGATATGCAGCAAAATGAGGTGGATAATGAGGTGCAGCATAATATGGTGGATAAGCAGGTTGCACATAATAAGACTCATTTCCATAGTAAGCATTTTTGTTGTAATTTCTTTGCTTCTTAGGTCTGCTCTTTTCTTGCTCTTTAACAGACGACTTAGCTTTACTAGTCTGATTGGTTTTACTCTTATCAGCAGACTTCTTGGGACTACTCTGCTGTTTGGTTTTACCAGTCTGTTTTTCAGTTTCAGGCTTTTTACCCTTCTTAGCCTTAGGAGTTTTTATCTCCTTTTTCTCAATCTCAGGTGAAATGGGTTTAGTAGTCTGAACATACAAGACAATATTACTATTATCAGCAGATATAAATTTCTCAGCTTTGTTCAGTTCTAAACTTTCTTTTACTAAGGGAGTACTTTGTTCAGTTGGTTTATCTATTGTCACAACAGACGACTTAGGAACAGAAGACTTATTATGCAAAGATATTCTAGCTTCAAGTTCTTTAATTTGTCCCTTGTACATTTCACATTCAGCTCTCAGAGATTCACATTCATGCGAAAGCTTTTTATACATGGCTGATTCGTCAGGTTTTTCAACCTTAAGTTTCAGTTTAGCATTTTGCTTTTTCAGCAGAATCATCTCGTCCTTAAGCTTAGCAAGCTCATTAACAACATCTACTTTGTTGTTCATCATTTGCTCAAATGAGTTAAACAGTTCAAGCTCACTTTCAGAGAGTATTACCTCATTGTCAGAATCATCAGATTCCTTTGCCATGAGACACAACAGTGCAGGTGTTTCGTCAAAAACAGAGTCATCACTTGAAGTGCCAGATTCTGTGTTTGATGAGTGGATGGCTGCCATCTTTTCAGCTTCAGCCAACAGTACCTTGCTCTTTTGGTATCTCTTCTCTCTTCTTTCTTTTCTTTGTTTCTTTTCCTCCTCTGTGTACTTCTCCGCTTTAGGATATGGGCAGTCCTTGATGAAGTGTCCCAATTTCCTGCAATTATAGCACATCATTTTGGATTTATAATCATCCTTAATGTCATAAGAATTAGAGGTAGGTTTAGAAGTAGAAGCATTGTTATATTTGTTCTTCATTTTTCTCTTGTAGAACTTTTTGAACCCGTTCAATAACAACGCAACATCGTCAGCAGTATACTCCTTTTTGCTCAGTACTGGGGCCTCATCAGATGAGTCCACTTCTCTGCTTTTTCCAGACGATCTTCTTGTTCTTTCTGCAGCAACCAGTGCAGCAGTGGGGCCAGAAGTTGAGGTCTCTTCTATTCCCATCCTTGGTATTTTATACTCGTACGCCTTGAGTACAGAAAACAACTCTGTCAGAGAGATCTTCCCCAGATCCCTAGATTCTTCCATAGCTGTGATCTTCATGTTGAACTTGGGTGGTAACGCCTTCAAGACTTTGAGAGTGATCTCTTTGTCTGTGAATGTCTTACCCAGCTTTAACACGTTGTTCAGCACTTTGGTAAACCTTGAACTCATCTGTTCAATGGTTTCTCCAGGCTTCATTTTGAAGTTATCAAACTTCTCCATGGCAACACTTAGATTGTGTTCCTTGATGGCTTCATTTCCTTCACTCATATCCCTGACTTTGTCCGACATCTCTTTTGATGTTTTACAGTGTTTGACATAGTCAAACCTTTCATTGTCCAGGGCTTTAGTCATGATGAAGATTCCAACTTTATCAAGATTTTTCAACTTGATTTCATCAGGTGACATCTCTTCTTCATCTTTATCAACAACAGTATCTACGCCATCGATTTTGATTGTCTTGGTAATCCTTATTGGACCTTTTGTTATGCATCTGTACATATTATCGTTGTAAGCAGCAAGGAAAATTTCCATGCGTATTTTCCAGTCCTCAAAGCTCATACCGCCTATGTGGGGAACAAGGCTAATGCAATCCATTTTTCAAAAAGTTTTGTTTTTCAAAAAGATGCTCTTTTGAAAACCTTTGAAAACCTTTGAAAAACACTTAAGGATCAAGCTCGTTGATCAGTCAGATGATTCAGATGAACCACCTGCTCTGATACCACTTGTTGGTCCCAAGTGGTCAGATGAGGTTTAGAGGGGGGGGTGAATAAACCTCTTTAAAAAATTTGCCTTTTAAAAATCTCTAACTTTTCTGTCAGCAGACTAAGCTGATCAAGAATTGTAAGCAGACTAAGCTGATCTTGCACAAAGCTTTGAACAGCAGAGTTGACCACTCTTCTGATTTTACTTAGCTGATTTTATCAAAATCAGAGTTTCAAAATTAACTATCTTGCAGCGGATTTATCAAGTGTTTTTCACAAGTAGTTTACTTATCTTAGAAAAAGTTTTATCCCCAGTTTTAAACAAACTCCTTTTTAAAACTTTTCAAACAATCAACTTTAAAGTGTTTTTAGTATGCTGTTATGGATATGCAGAAAATAATGCAAGTTAAAAACACAAAGGATTTTTATAGTGGTTATATGGATGTAAATCCTTTAGTCCACTCTTCCAAGTCACTTAGATCTTGGGTTATACTATAGTCACAAAGATTACAGTACACTCTGCTTGCGCCAACCAACAGATGAACTGGCCACAAGTTCGTAGTAGGAAATCACAAAGAAATTCCTAATCTCTGAAGTAATATCGCTCACAAAGATTGATATCTACTCCTCACAACACAACCTAACAAAATCACTCAGATTTTACAAGTATTTTCTATTTTTCTCTCTATTTGCTTCGTCAACAAATGACTTAGCTGATGAGTGTTCTGTTCTTGAGTTTTGAGACTTAGAGAAGTTCTGCTTCGAATTTTAGCTCTCAAAGTGTGTTGTCTCTGTGTTGTTGTTGTCTTCAACTCATGAACTGAACTATTTATACTTGGAGATTTGAATTTCTGCCCGTTGAGAGATCGACAGCTGTTCAAATCCTCGAGTACTGGTCCTTCCTGCAGAAACGGCTACCTGCGACTGAACACTGTACACTCTGCTGTACTTGCTGTCAGATCGCATTAAATGCACCAATCTGATACGAGGTTTCTCTTCAATCATTTGTCATTAATACCCTTCCTCTTCATCATTTATTACTCCAAGTGCATTTATTACCGTTGCACTGATCTTCTGATCTACTTCCACTTAGCTGATCGAAATTACTCGTCTGATGTATACTCGGCTGATCCCAAACTTGAACTAATCTGATTTGAGTCGGCTGATCGTCCACCAGTCTGATTTCTTCCTCAGCAATAGATCAGTAGTCTTCTGGACCATATTTGACTAGTCTGAATAAGTCTTCCTTAGTCAAATATCTTAGAAGGTTTTTACTAAGCTTCCATACTTAGCTGATTCTGATGTTTTGGAAATCATCAAAACCTCCCTTCACTTTATGTCTTCCATCTTCATCTTCATCCAACAAATGGAAATCATTTGTTTAATTATGTTCGAAATAGAAATGGTGGATAAGATGGTAAAACAATAAATTAATTGAATTTGAATGGAAACGATGAAGAAGATGGGTAAAAATAATCCGATTTAATTGCACATTAATTAATTTGACATATATCAATTTATTATGAATGGGACCCTAAGTGGTACACACTAATGAGACATGCGATCCTTAGCGGATATTTACCCGCTTGGTACATTTTCGAAAAAACTCGCCAATGATATGTGCGTGTCTCACATGACTAAATAAGTGCTTACTTACGTGTAATCCTATAGGGCATGCCAGCGAAGCTACGGTTAAAGCTTAATAGACGAAATTGCACTGTTTGCGAATTGCGGCGTGACATGCCGTAACTAAGTTGCCTAAATAATTTATTTATTAACAAACAAAGAACAAAATCTCAAGAAATCATTTATTTTTTCAAATGTCATTAATTGGAGGGCAAGCAATTAAACCCATAACTCCATTTGTCCAAACCTAGTATTTTGGGTTTCATCGCATGTATGATTAGTCGCCACGAGTCACTTTCTTTGTATTACCAATACCTCTAAAAAATGGGTGTGGATCCTCTATACCACTTTTAGTGTACCATACTTGTGTATCACTAATAAATAATTGCCACATGTACATGTGGCAATTATTATAATTGTCACATGTACATGTGGCAATTATTTATTAGTGATACACAAGTATGGCACACTAAAAGTGGTATAGAGGATCTTCCCCGCTAAAAAATTAATTAACCTATTGAACTAAAACTTTTGTTCAATACATATATATATACATATACATATATATATGCGTGTGTGCAGTATGTGTATATGTGCACACACATATATATATACACACCATACATCTTCAAATTTCAGAAATAAGATTCCACTTGGGAGTCTTGCAACCCCCATCCACACCGGCCACCCCTACCAAAAAAGAATAAGATAAAAGAAACACACAAGCACGAAGAAAAAGAAGAGATTAAGCATGGGTTTTGTAGACCATATTTCAGACATTTGTGCAATAACAAGCACAAGAAAGAGCAAACGAAAGCCAATGCAGGTAATAATGTTAGCCATACAACTCCAGACACAATTAATTTGTAACACTAATGTAACTTTTTGCGTTGCATGTATTTTTCAAATAATACTTAATTATGCTGTGTATCTACTATCTACATTATGCTAGTGATATGAAAAAATTCAGCCTAAACTAGATTAGTCATGTCGAATAAACTAACACTATCACAAATCAAGTATAGTTATATATGTTATGATATTCTCCGGGAAAAAGAAAAAATATTATTTAAAATGTATCTCCAAATTCGAAATGGGTCAATAGATTCCACGAATCGATGCTCTTTGGGCCTACAAAAGTAGAAAATTAATAAATAATCCAAAAAATAACCCGTCAGAACCAAAATTAAAGTTTAAAAAAAAATCGATAAAAATGGGGGAGCAACACGAGAACTTCCCAGGGGGTCACCCATCCTAGTCATACTCTTGCCCAAGCATGCTTAACTTCGGAGTTCTGATGGGATCCGGTGCATTAGTGCTGGTATGATCGCACCATAAGTTAATGCGCACTTTAATTATTTACAAGGAATCTCCAAATTTGAAACGGGCCAATAAATACCACGAATCCATGCTCTTTGGGCCCACAAAAGTAGGAAATTAATAAATAATCCAGAAAATAACCCGTCGGTAAAATGAAAGTTTAAAAAAAAATCATAACTTATGACCGGTAGCAAATTTGCTCCATAAGTTTTTAGATTGACAATTTTACACCATAAATGAAAAATCTAAAGCAAATTTGGGACGTCTTCGACCCAATTGAGAGAGTGATCGTGACTCTTGGACTTATGAAGGTGAATTGAATAATTTGGCCGTTATCTTTTTTTTTTTTTTTTTATAAAAAACAAAAGAAAAATATTTAATAAAAGAAAGATTATTTTTCTTGTCCAAACTAATTGTGATTTTGGAAAAAAGAAATTTAAGAGAAAAAATTTCCTCATCTTAATCGCGAATTTGGGACAATTTTTTTCTACTCTTCCTAATAGTGATTTCGGAACAAAAATTAAGAAAAAAAATTTGGTACCAAAATCCTTATTGCGATTTTGGAACATGTTTTTGATTTTTTAAAATGTATTTTTTTTTTCAAAAAACAATTAGGAAAAAGAATCCAAAATCGCAATAGGAAACTTCCCAAAATAAAAAATTAGATTTTGAATGGGTCGTAGGCCGCGAACATGACCAATATTTACTTTTTCTCTTTACACTAAATCACGGTAAAAAAATATCAATTGATATTTATAAGCCCGAGTGATGTATGTGCGATACCAAATGTCCGATCAGGTATGCTCTACTTCAAGAAGATGGATACTTGTAAGTCTGAGTTCTACAAAAAACTATGCGCTACTGGGGTTCGGCAGAGCCTCTTCCGATGCTTAAGTCATGAATAAACTGTTATTGAAATTTAAGATAATTTGCAGTAATAACGGGAGAGTAATGTATGTAATTGCACACTAGTTAAATTAAGTCATATCTTGGTATTTATACATGTGAAATAGATTTCAAATCTGGTAGAATCCTTTTGTGACAAGGAACTTTCTGTGCATCTAGATCTCCTGAGTTTAGGAGTTGATATGCTTGTTGGTAGCAGTTTTCTTGTTTGCCTCGGTATTCCCTTAATAATAGGAATTTATTTATGGAACATGTTGGTGCCAAATTTATGAAGATTCTTGTGATCTTCGCAGATCATGGGCCTATTTTTGGCATTTGGGATCGCAAGGATCCGCGATGCTAACTTGCGAGGGTAACTCTCGATATGTATTTATTGGGTCCGTCTAATGGGTCGCATGGGACTCATATTTTATTGCTACATCACCGAGAGTGAAGCTCACTCTCTCAATTGGGCCAAAAAAATTTCAAATTTACTTTAGTTTCATGACACAGGGGGTGAAACTACCAGCCCGAAAACTCATGGGGCAAACTTGTCAACGACCATAATTATGTGACCAATTTTGCCTTTGTTTTTTTTCAATTAAAGGTGGAGAGGGAATCCACATTTTATTTAACCCCAGACAAAAAAAAAAAAAAAAAAAAAAAAAAAAAAAAAACCAATTTTCTAGGGAATTATATTTTTCATACTAAACTTTTTTTTAATTTAGATATTTGGTACCAAACCATCAAAAAATATACATTTGATACCAAAATTGAAGAACTTTTTTTACATTTACATGAACTTTAATGGTGATATTTGGTATGCTTAAAATTATGCTCCAAAACTTTTACTACATCATGCTTATGTGCCCTATATCATGTCTAAAAATTATTTTGCCATTATTCCTTGTAGATTATGAGATATGATTTAATTTAATTTGATTAATGTCCCTAAACTTTGTTACTTTTCTGCGGATTATTTAATGTGTTTCATGAACTGAAACTTGTACCATTAGAAAGCCCTCGTCAAGAGCTTTCCAGCAATATAAAAAACAAAAAATTTAGCCCTAAAAAATTGATGGAGAAAGAAAATGTGAAAAAAACCCTTCAATTTTTGTATTAAATGTGTAATTTTGAAGATTTGATCTCAGATGTCTAAAGTAGATAAGAACTTGTCATGAAAAATGCAATTCCCTCGTATATTTACATAGTGAATCCTAGTACAACACCTTAACTAAATCTTCATGCATTCGCAGACGGTTGAAATCAAGGTGAAAATGGATTGTGATGGATGCGAAAGAAGAGTTAGAAATGCAGTTGCCTCCATGAAAGGTGTGGATGCAGACTATTATTTCATCATTTTATATTTATGGTTGTTTAATAATTCCCCTTTTTTTTCATTATATTGAACTTGCATTGATTGTTAAACAACCAATCTCTGACGTGCTTTATCGACACAAAGACAAGTCGAGTTCCAATTATTTAATTTTGTTTTTACTAAGGACTCGAACTCCAACTAAATGTCAAAGTATATGAAATTAAATTATAAAGAAAATGATTGATATTGTTAATCATCACATTTTATCTTTTCTCTAACGAGATTAGCTCAATCCAATTTATCAATCGAACTCAAAACAATATCTGAGTAATTTAATTTAATTTTCAACCTTATTGTTAAATTGTTTATAGTAATGTTCAGTTTGAGAAATACTTCATTTTTCATTACATTTTAAATTGAATATCCCCTCAGAAGGTTGGAAATTAATTAGAGTGTGGACCAAATAGACCATCAAAGTGTAGCAAAAACTATTCAATCTTGTATATTTCGATTTGTCGACAGTAAAGTATCAATTGTGAAATGTTATTGTCCAGAAAATTTCACTTTTAATCATACTTATATCTACTTTAAGAAGCATATGAAATATAGTGACACTAAAAACTCCTACATAAATTTAATATTAACACTAAGGGCATGTTTGTTTGGCATTTTTCAAAATTATTTCGTGTTTGAGAAATGCCAAATAAACATGTTTTCTACTTTCTGAAATAAATTTTTCATCTCTCAATTTTCTCAACTACTCTCTCAAAAGTCAAACAAACAACAATAATTTGGGATAGTTTGTATCGGAGGATTCGACGGGATAGCCGGATCAGGAATCTACTGGATTGAATGGCCCTGCCTATCAGCCCCTCCCGGGTTAGAGCGGGCTCCTGTACGATTCGATCGCTCATGCCCACCCTACTCCGTCTGATTGTTGCTGCTGTTTCTGGCCGAATCTTCAGGTCGATTCCCAACCATAGTTGGTGCTTGAGAAGATTGGTTTCTTCCTGTCATTCTATTACTTTTCCTCGGCTGATTCTTTGTGTTGACCATATTTCGGTATAGTATTTGACCTGGTCCAACGGTGGGTGCCAACTGATTTTACCGTAATTCGTAAATAGATAAAATCAATAAAATAAATATGATAAACAACGAATATGTAGAAAATACGCTTTTATCTAGTATCGTTGATTGAATTACAAAGATTTCAGGGCCTGGCCAAGCAACTAAGGATGGCGCAAGACAAATAATAAGCTATATGGATGGTTTATTGAGCTAGACAACCGATCTAAAATTATAAAGAGTATGTGTAGAAGGCCCAAAAGTCTTTCTTCCAGTAATTAATCTCATATTTATAGGCTGACACGCGTCGCCCTAGTAGAATCCTTGGGCCCATCAGAGACTTCATAGAGCCCACATGCCATTCAACAGCGTAGGTCCGTCAAACAGATCGTCGTGAACTGATAAGAGGTACTTCTGCTAGTCTAGGTTGATGAGTACAGAAGCCGATCGGGATTGAAATGTTCCAAGGTTGATCTAGATCAGGTCGAATGATCCGATCTGGATGCATACAAAATAGCCCTCATCAAGTACGTAGAGCCAGAAAATTTCGCTACATGAACTTAACCACAAAGAATGGCCTTAAAAGAAGCGAGGGTAAAAGACCAAAAGGTTCTTTCACTAATTCAATTAAGTGTGGATGATAGCATCTTCGAAAAATCGTTGAAGCCACCACTGCTTTTAAAGCATGGAAAAGGAATTGAGAAAGTAAAGAAGTTTCGCCTCCAAACTCTCCGAGGAGAATTCGTGTTGGTCCCAAGTGGTCAGATGAGGTCTAGAGGGGGGGAGGGTGAATAGACCTCTAAAAATTTATCTTTCAAAATCTCTAACTTTTTCTGTCAGCAGACTAAGCTGATCAGGAATCGTAAGTTGACTAAGCTAATTTGGCACAAAACTTTGAGCAGCAGAGTTGACCACTCTTCTGATTTTTCTAGTGTTTTTCACAAGTAGTTTTCTTAACTTAGAAAAAAGTTTTATTCCCAGTTTTATAAACTCCTTTTTAAAACTTTTCAGCAGTTAACCTTTTCGTGTTTAAATATGCTCTTTGAAAATATGCAAGAAATAATGCAAGTATAAACACAAGGATTTTTATAGTGGTTATATGGATAGAAATCCTTTAGTCCACTCTTCCAAGTCACTTAGATCTTGGGTTATACTATAGTCGCACAGATTACAGTATACAATGCTTGCGCCAATCAACAAATGAAAAGGCCACAAGTGCGCAATAGGAAATCACAAAGAAATTCCTACTCTCTGAAGTAATATCTCTCACATAGATGGATATCTACTTCTCACAACACGATTCTAACAAAATCACTCAGATTTGTATGTATATTCTGTTTTCTCTCTATTCTGCTTCGTCAACAAATGACTCGGCTGATGAGTGTTCTGTTCTTGAGGTTGAGACTTAGAAGAATTTTGCTTCGATAATGATCTCAGTTGTGTTGCTTCTTCTTCTTCAACTCTTGAACTGAACTATTTATACTTGAGATTTGAAAATCTGCCCGTTGAGAGATCGACAGGTGTTCAAATCCTCGAGTACTGGTCCCTTCTGCAGAAACGGCTACCTGCGGCTGAACACTGTACACTCTGCTGTACTTGCTGTCAGTCCGCATTAAATGCACCAAGCTGATACGAGGTTTCTCTTCAATCATTTGTCATAAATACCCTTCCTCTTCAGCATTTATTACTCCAAGTGCATTTATTTCCGTTGCAATAACTTTTGATCCACTTCCACTCTGCTGATCGAAATCATTCGTCTGATGTACACTCGGCTGATCCCAAACTTGAACTAATCTGATTTGAGTCGGCTGAATTCTACCAGTCTGATTCCTTTCTTCAGCAACAGATCAGTAGTCTTTTGGACCATATTTGACTCGTCTGAAATAAATTCTTCCTTGGTCAAATATCTTCTAAGGTTTGAACTAAGCTTCCATACTTAGCTGATAACTTTTGGAAATCATCAAAACCTCCCTTCACTTCAAAGTCTTCATCTTCATCCAACAATTCGAATCTCCACTGTTGAAGGATTTTGAATCAATCTTTGATTAGCGATATGGGTGGTGTCAATTGCTAATCAAATGAAATGAAACGGCGAAGAATTGAAAGATATTCGAGTTGTCGAAAAGATCCTTCAATCTTTAGACCAAAAATTTGATCATATTGCAGTGGCAATCGAGGAGTAAAATGATATCGATGCCATGACAATCGATGAACTTACCGAAAAATTACAAGTTCATGAAGAAAAGATCAAAGGATGAAATAAAGAGCCCGTCGAACAAGTTTGTAGGCTAAAACAAATATCGAACATGACATTGGTCGATATAAAAATAGAGGTTGTGGTAAACGTGATCTTAATAATGGTCGTGGACACGGTAGAGGTCGTGGAGACCAACAATTTTGGTCATCAAGAGATCGAGGCAGAGATAGAGGCCGAGGAGGTTACTCTGATCGGCATAATAAGAAAGTTGTCAAATGTTATGATTGCAATCGATATGGAAACTTGTTGTATCATTGCCTCGATGACCCTGTAGAAGAAGAAAAGGCTCATTATGTTGAGGAAGGAAAGAAAGATATTGAAAGCATTGCCATAGTGGCACATAAGACTTCGATAAAAAAAAAAAAGTAAATCTCTATGGTACCTTGATACAGGTGCCAGCAATCACATGTGTGGATAAAGACACATGTTTATTGAGATCGATGAATCGACTAGATGGATCAAAAGTAGCCATAAAAGGAAAAGGAAAGATCCTTATCCGAATGAAGAACATAGGCCATAATTTCATCTCCGTTGTATATTATGTGCCAGGATTGGATGCCAATCTTTGAGTGTTGCCCAATAACTTGAGAAAAGAGATCGAAGTCTCATTTGAAAGACTCGAAAGGAATGCTGTTAGCTCGTGTGTCGATGGCTAACAATCGTATGTTCTTGATGAACATCTGTCATGATGTGACGAAGTGTATGAAAGCTTGTGTCAAAGACCAATAGTGGTTATGACATTTGAGGCTAGGACATCTTAATTTCGAAGGATTAAAGATGTTATCGAAAAAGAATTTGGTCAATAAATTGTTGTCGATTAACCATCCGGACCAGTTGTGTGAAGGTTGTTTAGTTGGCAAGCAACATCGACAAAGTTCCCCGAAGTCGATGTCAAGGGCCAAACAACCATTGTAATTGATCCACACTAACGTTTGTGGCCCCATCGAACCTATTTCGTTTGGAGAGAACATGTACTTTTTGACGTTTATTGACGATTACAAACGAAAAACCTGGTTGTATTTTTTGAATAGGAAATCAAAGGTATTTTATGTTTACAAAAATTTTAAAGCTTCGGTTGAGAAGCAAAGTAGATATCAGATCAAGGCGATGAGATCTAATCGAGTTGGTGAATTTACAATGAGGGCATTCACGGCATTTTGTTAAGAAAATGATATCCACCGATCCCTTACCACCCCATACACTGTTGGGTCTGCCTCGGTTGTCAGAACAACGAGAGTGCGGAATTTAAAATTTTTCCGAGGCACCTCAGCAGTCCCAAGAAATCGATCTCCACATTATTTATGTGAAATAGGTTGAATCAAACAATAATAGAAACAAAGGGGGTGATATGCGAAATACCTCACCACATGTTCGGTGGTAGTAACCTCCGGCTTTCTTGTTTGATTCACGTTGTAGTGATCCAAATGTCTCACCTCCAGAACGTATCCACACCAAATGGATTGTAGCAACGTCTCAAAATCACAGGCTACGAACTAGATCTTGGAGATTTGTCAGTGAAGGAAGAGTTGGAACTGGATCCAGCTCTTGAACTAGATCCAGATGAAAGAGAGGAAGAAGAGGGGGCGGCGGCACAGGGAATTTTCGGCCAGGGCTGATCACGATTTTCAGCTCTCCAAATTCTCTCTTTTTATTGCTTGAATTAGTTCTCACTTTTCTTGTGTTCTCTTATATGTGGAAGATATGATGAGTTATATTTATAAGAGAAGAGTCCTTCTCTTATTAGATATCTCATCAAGATTTGGTGAATCATCTCCTTATCACAATAGGAAACAAAATTCAACCAAATCTCTTCTTTGTCACTTGTCAAACAAGAAACAAACTCTTCCACTTATCTCCTAGCCAAGAAAATCGCCCCTCATGCCTTATTTATGCAATCCGAAAATTACATGCTAAATTCTTCTTCCATTTAATTAATTAACCACTTTATTTAATATTATAATTAATTAGATAATCCAATTAATTAATCAGACACTCTAATAATTTAATTAGATATTCTAATTAATAATTCTCCTATTTGAATTAACACTTTAATTCATTAACTTTGATTTAACTTCCTTAAATCAACTATTTCCTTTTATGACTGTCACTGTCCAACTGCATTGTGTGTGACCCTCTGGGTTCACCATCAATTGGCAGCAGGCCCACGACTTTCGTGATTTAATTAACGAGCAGTTAGATGCTCCGATCAATTAAACACTTTTAATTGACCACTCCAGAATTAATCTCCCTTATTAATTCAGGAGTACCCACACTTCATGGTCGATGTCTAGCCACAAGCCCATGAAGCCCAACTTCAGGTGAATTGATCTTGAGAACCTCACCTCTTATAATTGCCATGTACATACGGTCCTTCCAAAGATTAATTTCCCGACCGAGACCTAGGGTGTGTGAATTGACCGGCACCTCTAATTATCTCGATAACTATACTTTCTAATTCCGGATAATAATTCCAGTGTGACTACTAAATTCGGAAACCCCTTTCCAAATCCGTCACCGACTGCGGCCGCAGGTTCCTCGGAACATATTATCTAAGAACGTATAGGAAATTCTCTCACCTTATCAGGATGAGTCGATAGATCCTTTCTTAGTACTAACCACTCGCGTACACGACTATACGCACCCAACTTAGGCACATTAAGGTCAGGCTACGTGACCAGTACCTAAATCTAAATACGTACACCCATCACCGAATTCGCCCTAGCACCTCAAGTCTAAGGACTAAATCGTACACTATTATAAGCCTTGAGAAACATCCCATCACTGATATGCGTCATGCGCTTCCACAATGGGCTTCTCTGTTCGGGTCGTTCAATGCGTTCGATCCCCTATCGAACCACCTAGTCATATGCACTTACATCAAATGTCTTGTTCATGAAACTCTACAAATTCACTCCATGTGAATCATGCATATTCGTACAAGTCTTAGCGATTCCTTCGATACCCCGTCTCGTTCGGAATCTATGACTTGGAACGTGTTTCAAGATCACGACCTTAGAGACTGTTTCATGATTGCACTCAATACCAAAGTGAATCGTCCCATAGTCGAATGTGATCTTAGGATTTCATCCAATCGCTTAGATAAGTTCGCGAGAGATGAAGTTGGCCATTGTTTAATTTGCGTACTATAAATAAACGGTCGTATTAATTATTAATCCATAAGAAGATAGTCCTCTTACAAGCTAACTATCATTGGCTTGCTGGGCACTATCCTATCATACACACGTCAACAAAATGGAGTTGCTGAGAGAAAGAATCGTTCAATAACGAAGATCCTTATCCGAATGAAGATCGAATGCCATAATTTCATCTCCGATGTATATTATGTGCCAGGATTGGAGGCCAATCTTTGAGTGTTGGCCACTAACTTGAGAAATGATATGATATCCATATGAAGGATCAAAGTCTCATTTTGAGAGACTCGAAAGGAATCTTGTTAGCTCGTGTGTCGATGGTTAACAATCGTATGTTCTTGATGAACATTGATCATGATGTGACGATGTGTCTGGAAGCTTGTGTGAAATACCAATCGTGGTTATGTCATTTAAGGCTAGGACATCTTAATTTCGAAGGGTTAAAGATGTTATCGAAAAAGAATATAGTCACTGAATTATCGTCGATTGACCATCATGACAAGTTGTGTGAAGGTTGTTTAGTTGGCAAGCAACATCGACAAAGTTTCCCGAAGTCGATGTCAAGATCCAAATAACCATTGGAATTGATCCACACTGACGTGTGTGGCCCCATCGAACCTATTTAATTTGGAGAGAACATGTACTTTATGACGTTTATTGATGATTACAAATGAAAAACCCGGGTGTATTTTTTTAAAAAGAAATCAGAGGTATTTTATGTTTTAAAAACTTTGACTCTTAAGTTGAGAAGCAAAGTAGATATCAGATCAAGGCGATGAGATCTGACCGAGGGGGTGAATTTTCATCAAGTGCATTCACGACATTTTGATAAGAAAATGGTATCCACTGATCCCTTACCACCCCATACACAACTCTGCAAAATGGAGTTGCTGAGAGAAATAACCGTTCGATAATGAACATGGTTCGAAGCACGCTGAATGGCAAAAATTTACCAAAGGAGTTGTGGATAAATGCTGTAGATTGTGTCGTTTATCTATTGAACAGATGTTCGATGTGGACAATTCAAAATAAAACACTCCAAGAAGCCTGGAACGGCTACAAGCAAACTGTGACTCATTTAAAAGTGTTTGGAAGTATTGGACATATGCATGCTCTGGAAAAACAACGAAAGAAATCATATGATAAAAGTAAAATGTATATCTTTTGTGGGATTTAACCAGTCATCGAAGGGTTAAAACTTGTATGCTCCAGTCAACAACTGCATCAAGATAAGTCGTGATGTGATCATTGATGAGAAGAGTTCATGGGATTGGACTGCTAATGAGAAGGAGCAGTATACATTCTTCCCCATCGATTTTGGTAAGCTTCCCAACGATGAGAGTTGAGCAACTAACTCCGTCGATGATGCCTCCATCGAACCAATCTTGTTTATCGAACCGATCTGGCCCATTGAGCCGATCTGGTCCATCGAGTGATAGTTCAAATGAAATTGGACCAAGAGGTACAATATCATTACAAGATATATATGATCTTTATCAGAATCATGCATTATTTCTCTTGTTTGTTGATTGTGAGCCAATAAACTTTGATGAAGCATCAAAGAGTGTAAATTAGAAGATGGCTATGAGTGAAGAGATCGATGTCATAAAAAATGGAACAATGGGGTTAGTCGACCTTCCATCTGGCCATAAGCCCATCGATGTGAAATGAGATTGAACAAGAACCCCAAAGGAGAAGTTGAGAGACGCAAGGCTCTTTTCGTCAAAGGCTACAAACAAAGGGCTGGAATTGACTATGATGAAGTTTTCACCCCTATTGCCCGATTAGAAACCATTCGCTTGCTAATTTCATTGGCAGCTCAAAAGAAATGGAAGATTTTTCAGATGGACATGAAATCTGCCTTCCTTAATGGATTTCTTGAAAAATATAATCCTTGAAGAATAAGTATATATCGAACAATTTGAAGGCTTTGTTTTTTGGTGAAAAGAGAACAAAATGCTTCGATTGAAGAAAGCACTATTTGGTCTTAAGCAGGCGCCAAGTACATGAATCAACCGCATTGACCAATATTTTCAAAGAGAGGGATTTAAAAAGTATCCCCATGAGCATGCGCTCTATGTCAAAGTTGATGACAAGAGTATCTTGATTTTTTGTTTATACGTTGATGATTTGATATTTACAGGCAATAATATCAAGATGTTTGACGAATTCAAGAAGGCAATGGCCAAGGAAATCGAAATGACTGACATCGGAGTGATGTCATATTACCTCGTGATTGAAGTTCATCAAAGTGATGATGGGATTTTTATATCTCCAGAAAATTGTGCCAAGTAATTCTTGATGAAGTTCAGATGGATGGATGTAACTCAGTTTGCACCCCTGCTGAAGTCGGAGAGAAGTTGTTTAAATACATCAAATGAGATCCAGAGGATCCAAATTTATTCAAAAGCTTGGTAGGAAGCTTAAGATACTTGACATGCACAAGGCCTGATATTCTCTATGCAGTTGGCTTAGTAAGCCGATACATGGAAGCTCTGATAGAGTACCATTTTAATGTTGCTAAGAGATTTCTCCGATACATCAAAGGAACCATCACTATGGTTAGTTTTATCCTTCATCGGGAGACATGAAGTTGATTGGGTACAATGACAACGATTGGGCTCCAACCCAGATGATCGAAATAGTACAAGTTGATTTGTATTCTACTTCGGTGAAACTGCATTCACGTGGTCATCGAAGAAGCAATTGATAGTGACGTTATCGACGTGGGAGGCCAAATATGTGGCGGTGACATCGAGTGTTTGTCATGCCATATGGCTAAGAAAATTTCTCAACGAACTTAACATCGGCCATGAAGAATCGACAGAGATTTATGTTAATAACAAATCATCAATCTCATTGGCAAAATACCCAGCCTTCCATGATAGAAGCAAGCACATCGATACGCGGTATCATTTCATAAGAGAGTACATTGCAAGGAGATAAGTTCACGTGAAGTTCATGAAATTAAAAGACCAAGTTGTTGATATCTTTACAAAGCCACTTCGATGAGAAGTGTTCGAGAAGCTGAGGAGCTTGCACAGGATGAGAAGATCACGATTAAGGGGTCATGTTGGAATTTGAATTTTGAATTCAAACTAATCGTGGCCTCTAGCTAAAGATATTGAAGATATTATAATTTGACTAAGTCTTATCTTTTGATTTGTTAAGCTAGAGTTTAAGAGATTGAGATATCTCCCATTTGAATTTGAATTGTGAGTTTTTTACTTGGAGATAGAACTTCTCCATCTATAAATAAGAGCTTTCCCACTTCACAATTCAATAGTAGAAAAACAACTTATGAAGAAAAGTTGTATGCAAAAATAAAGTTTCTAGGCAGAGAAAAGTAGAGTAGAGTTAGAATTTTTTTAAAGTTATTTCTTTTGTGTATTAATTGAAGTATTTATTCTTTCAAACTCCTTTTCTACGAGATTTCTTGTGTAGAATCTCTTATGTGTTTATTTTCTCTGTATCGATCTGCATGTGTGGTTGCTTCATCGGTACTCTTCCCTACTCCCTGAAATGTGTGTTTGTTTTTTGGTAATTTTTAATTTATTTACACTCAACAATCCAAAGATCTAGAAGACCCCAATCCACCGCATCTAACCATATCCATGTCCTGCTGAAACTTACAAATTATATGGCATGCCGATCAAACTGAAAACCGCCCAGATTTTTCTAAATGCCAAACTAGAGCATCTGCATCAACTGCACTACCTAACTAGATAGCTAGAATCCTCTGATCTCCGAAATCCCAAAAACTTGATCCAATAAGTGCTCTCTTAAGTTCATGTATGTTAGTTCATTCCCATGTGCATTTGATGGCATAATGTGTACAGAGGAAAAAAGGTTAAAGGATTGTTGTTTTGGCAACCATCACCTCATATCCTGATTGAAGAACCATTAGCAACCCGCCATCATAACCCCGATTCAAGAAACCCTTTTTACTACCGAATTCAACAGTAGGTGAGAGACGGAACCATACCAAACTGATCTTCAAGAAAGAACATCTCAGGAAGCATTTTGCTTTCAATAGCGATCCTGAGCTGGTATGAATACGCCATGCATGACTGTTTTGCCAAAAGAGCCAATTTAAACGCACCAGGAGTCAAGTTAGCCAACTAGGACATTATCGGTCATTTGTCTACCCAATATAAAAGCTTAACGATAATCAGAAATGATCAAGCTCTTGATGAGCTTGAGTCTATTCACAATGGTTTTAGAGGCTATCTTATAAATCACGTTACAAAGGATATATGCGTGAAATTGTGAAACGAGTTCAGGTTTTTTATATTTTTCTATAAGAGCTATGTTCATGAAGTTAGTATCTTCATTAAAAATACTGTTATTCAGATAGTATAAGACACAACGAATAACATCACTACTGATCAAATGCAAAAAATTACGATAAAAGATAGGGAAAGGTTATCAGGACCGGGTGATTTAAAGGGTGGATACAAGTTAAAGCTAAGTGTACTTCCTCTGCGGTGTAAGGTTGGAGAAGATGCTAGTTGTCTTTCTAAACTAACCCTAAGCCCCATCTCAACACCTTGTCTAGATTCGCCTCAAAGGATGATCGGAAGTGAATATATCCTTAAAATAGGAGGTGATCAGCCCCTCCATCTCTATATTGGTATAAACCAAAGAACCATCATTCTTTCGCAGCCCTTTTATTCGATTGTTTTGCTTTCGGATCGAAGCCTGTTAGTGAAAGAATCGTGTGTTTCGATCTCCTTTTTTTCATCCAAAGAGCTTTAGCTCTTTGTTTCCACAATTTCTCATCTTTATCCTTGACCTCCTCTAACTCTTTCATTAGCCTACATTCTAACTCCTTAGTCCCTTCAGTGATTACACTCCATTTTTAATTTGTGAATCTCTTCTAGAATATTTTCAACTCTCTTTCAAACACTACCAAAAGAAGATTGACTCCAACTCTCTATATTATGCTTACACGACTCAATACTCAAATGAAAAACACCATTCCCACAAGTCATCCACTACGCGCATAAACTCATTTAATTAAGCTTAATGGACTCGAACATAAACCTTTTCCTTTTTATTTTTCCAGCGTGAGTTGTTGATCAAGAACCCGAATCAAAATGGAGTGTGATCGGATCCACCAAATCTAAGGTGAAGAACATTGAAAACATAAATTTATGTATCTAGTCATCGTTACCTCAAGCCCAATCAATTCTTTCTCTTGTTGTCTGTGCATAATCTCCCCTGTTTGACCATGTAAAAGTGTACCCAATGAACCTCAACTCAGTAAGACCGGTGTCCAAAAGTGCTTCTCCAAAATTCCTAAGCTGATTACCCGGAGTTTTGTTACCGCCTTCATTTCCCAAATGGCTCAAAATTTATTTGTAATCTCATCAACAAATCCAAGGTTTGTTACTCACTGCCTCTAGACGACGAATCAAATACCATGTAATATTCCTCCTCGTGTGGTCCGACGCACTATCTTCAAAAACAAGTAAATCGATGTGGTTGTCCAAAAAATACTATAAATCTACTTGAAGCTAGCTCTTTTCTCCATACCAAAGCCAAGCCTCCTAACCTACCCCTCACATTCACGTGAGCACCAAACATATTTAACCGGTTCTTCAAAAGTCCCATCTTTTTATCTCTTGTCTTGGTTTCAGATAATTAAAGTGGTAATTTGAGGATTATGCTTCCGGGTATGATCTTCGAGTATTTGAACTACACCATACCTCCTTAGCCCTCGACAATTCCATGTAGACAATTCAAAATGAATGGTGGGGCTGCCCGGCAGCCTCCATCTCAAAAAAAGCGAGATAAGTCCTTTTACCGGTTCTTGCATGAGCTCCCAGAATTTCCTCAACCTGATATGTACACATTTTTCTTTTGTTCTGGATAGAACATAATTTGCTCCTTTAATTTTCAATGGAAGAAGTCCAAAAGGTGCAAAAGAATCATGTATTTTCTTTTAAAAGTTTGGCACTGCAACTTCTCCTTCAATAAAATATTTTTTTTCATTTTTTTTCAGGTGCCAAATCAGTGAATGTAGATCGCAAGCAAAGCCGAGTAACAGTTACCGGTTATGTCGAGCCAAACAAGGTCTTAAACAAAGTAAAGAGCACAGGAAAGAAAGCTGAATATTGGCCTTATGTTCAATACAATTTAACATATTACCCTTATGCCCCGCAAGCTTATGACAAGAAGGCACCGTCTGGCTATGTCAAAAACGTTTCTCAAGCATTTCCAAGCCCAAATGGCCCTCTTGAAAAGTACTCCACCCTTTTTAGCGACGAAAATGTTAATGCATGTACAATAATGTGAGATTTGATAGGCATGATGCTCTTAAAGCGTGTGTTTGACATTCTTTAATTGAAATAAATAAATTTTAAATTTATTTTTCATATAATCATTTCGATTATGCATTTATTGCATAATATAAATATCAGAAAATTCAATGTCTATTAAAGAGGAGTGGATTTTAAAATAGCCTTTTGGAAAGACTAATTTTTAAAACTGACCTTCAATGGTTTTTCACTGTAGAGATGATATTTGCATTAGTACTCTTTACTTCTTTAATTTGCATTTTGATACCCTTTATTTTTATTTACGGTTTGTTACTTGGCTCTGATACCAAAAATTGGTTAGAGACAGCGGATGTTTGTTTTTCAGTGGAAATTTTTTCTTTAAATTAATAATTACATATCGTACATGAATCTTCGACTTCTTTTATCTTTTTTCGTATAATTTCTTCATTTATTTTATACATTTTTGTACTAATATATGTCGTTCTTAAATAATTTAATCTATTTTCGTAATATTTAATTAATTTTGATATTTCCTTACAATTTTCAGGTCCATTATTCATAATTTATATTTAAAAAATTTACTCAAATCTGATATCTCTTTTTCTAATCTTGTATATTTACTTTCTTCTTTTATAGATTTTCTTGGTTTTTCTAATAATAATTGTTTTACATAAGGTTGTCTAAAAGAAACTGATTTTCTAATTTGATTACAAGTCTCTCCTAATGTAATTTCTTTCATAGGTAATTTATTTATTTGAGCTATTTTTTCAAATAATTTATCTAAATTGATGGATTCCTGATCTAAAAAATTTATACTATGATGACTATTTGTCAATGCATATTCGACCATATATGTTAGACTAAATGGTTGATCTCCTTCTTCCATTAATTCTTTAGGTGCAAATTTATATCCTAAATAAATACTATTATCTAAATTTTTTGTTGATAATGGAATTGCATATTTAATACCTAAATTAAATTTTAAAGTTTTGTATGCAAAATTTCCTATTGTTATTCCTAGAACTGAATGTTTGGTTTCTTTAATTCTTCGGTCATAAACAATTAAGGCTATTGGTGAATCAACTCCTTCTTTAAAAGTAGATTTAATTAATACTTGTATAGTAGCAATTTGTATGTATCCTATTTTATCTCTATCTTCCTTATTACGAATTTTTTGTATCTTAGATGCTATTTGTTAACTGTCTATTAATGGGATTACAATAGTTCCTTTGGTACTTTCATATCTATAGGCATTTCTTAGGTAAATAATCCGTGATTGGTAACATTTTTTCTTTTTAGTTTTTCAAATATTGATTTATTAAAATGTTGTCCTTCTTTTAGATCTAATTTTGCCTTTTTAGTTTTTTCTATTTTGTGTTCAATAATTGATTGGGGTGAATACATTCCAAATGTTTCTTTTTTTCTAATATCTTAACATGTTAGTCCATTAAAGATTTTTATTTATTTCGTAATATGGCAGCTTAATTCTAGAAATTTCTATATTGTTTATGATAGGATAGTGCCCAGCAAGCCAATTCTCTTTAGCTTGTAATAGGACTATTCTGTAATAAACAATCTTTGATCTTTATGAATAATACGCACGTTTATTTATAACTGTATAGAATAAACAATGGCCATATTCATCTCTCGCGAATACATTTAAGCGATTGGATGAAATCCTTAGATCACATTCGACTATGGGACGATTCACTTCGGTATTGAGTGCAATCATGAAACTGTCTCTAAGGTCGTGATCTTAAAACACGTTCCAAGTCATAGATTCCGAACGAGACGGGGTATCGAAGGAATCGCCAAGACTTGTACGAATATGCATGATTCACATGGAGTGAATTTGTAGAGTTTCATGAACAAGACATTTGATGTCAGTGCATATGACTAGGTGGTTCGATAGGGGATCGAACGCATCGAACGACCCGAACAGAGAAACCCATTGTGGAAGCGCATGTCGCATATCGGTGATGGGACGTTTCTCAAGACTTATAATAGTGTACGATTTAGTCCTTAGACTTGAGGTGCTAGGGCGAATTCGGTGCATAGGTATATGTACTTAGATTTAGGTACTGGTCACGTAGCCTGACCATAATGTGCCTAAGTTGGGTGCTTATAGTTGTGTACGCGAGTGGTTAGTACCAAGATGGAATCTACCGACTCATCATAATGGATGAGAGAATTTCCTATACGATTCTTAGATAATAGATCCAAGAAACCCGTGGCCACGGTCAGTGACGGATTTGGAAAGGTGTTTCCAAATTTAGCAGTCACACTGGATTATTATCCCGAATTAGAAAGTATAGTTATTGAGATAATTAGAGGTGCCGATCAATTCACACACCCTAGGTCTCAATCGGGAAATTAAGTCGATAGAAGGACCGTATGTACATGGCAGTTATAAGAGGTGAGGTTCACAAATATCAATTCACCTGAAGTTGGGCTTCATGGGCTTGTGGCTAGACATCGACCATGAAGTGTGGGTACTCCTGAATTAATAAGGGAGATTAATTCTGGAGTGGTCAATTAAAAGGGTTTAATTGATCGGAGCATTTAATTGCTCATAAATTAAATCACGAAGGGTTCGTGGGCCTGCTGCCAATTGATGGTGAACCTAGAGGGTCACACACAATACAATTGGACAGTGACAGTCAAAAGAAGGAAATATTTGATTTAAGGGAGTTAAATCAATTGAATGAATTAAAGTGTTAATTCAATTGGAAGGATAATTAATTAGATGGTCTAATTAATTAAATATTAATTAAGGTATTAATTAATTGAGAGATATTAATTAATTGGATTAATTGGGCTGATTTAATTAATGGTTAATTAAATTAAGTTGCAAGACATGGGCCTTTAATTAAAAAGCCCAGAAGAAGTCTTGCAAGACTAGGTGGGGGGCGATTTTATGGCTAAGGATAAGAAGGAGAGTTTGTGTTCATGTATGACAGGGAGGATCTAAGAAGATATATGATATATCTTATTTCCTTATGAGATAAGGAAGAGATCTTTAAGAGATATCTACAAAGAGAAGGTTTCTTCTCTTATAAATAGATATCTCCTCACAACTCTTCCACAGACTTAAGACACATGAGAATTCACTCTTGCACTCCAAAACCCTAGCCGCCCCCTACACCCTAGCCGCCCCCTAGCAGTGCCGCCGCCCCCTCTCTCTCTGTCCTCCATTGCTGGATCTAGATCTGATTCTAGATCTGTTCTTCCTCCATTGACAACCTTCTATCTCTAGTTCGTAGCCTGTGAATAGAAGGTGTTGCTACCATCCAATTGGTGTGGATACACTCTGGAGGTGAGACAATTGGATCACTCGTTGTGAATCAACAAAAGCCGGAGATTGACGCCACCTTGCTTGTAGTGAGGTATATCGCATATCTCCTTCTTTATTCTATTGTAGATTTGTTTGATTCAACCTTTTCGCATACATAAGGTGGAAAATATATCTTGGGTCTGCTGGGGTGCCTCGGAAAAATTTTAAATTCCGCACTCTCGTTGTTTTGACAACCGGGGCATTCCCAACAGTGGTATCAGAGCCAATTCCATTACTATTATGCGAAAAGGCCTGAACATAAATAAATATATGGATATTTGTGATTGTTATGTTCTGTGTGATGATTCTTGCTTGTTATGATATGATCCTTGATTGGGTAAAATCGCATATTAAGATTTGGGGCAAATTTATAGTTTTTGAAACTTCAGGACTTTTTATGCAAATCGTGATTTTGTGAAATAAAGGGCTGAAAATTTATTTTCTGTTTTCTGGAAATATTTGAAAAATCTGGACTGTTTTTGCAAATCTGGTCTGTACGTATTTTGGGTCGTTTTTGTAATTTCCGAAAATTAAAGGACTGTTTTGTAATTTCCGAAAGTTCAGGGGTCTGTTTGCGAAACTGAAAATTTTCTGGAATCAAATTTTAATTTTCTGTCCTCTGGCCGATTTGTAAATTGGGGCTGTTTTGCAATTTTCAAATCTTTGGGGTTAAAAGTGTAATTTCCGTGAGTTGAGGGGCCGAACTGAAATTTTCAAAAGTTGAAAATCCGAATCTGATTTTATGCGGAAAAATTGTTTTGTTTACCCGAAAATTGGTTTTATCATAATTAGTAGTGACTAAAGTAAGAATCATAGGATATTATTTTTAAAAGGTGTTTTAAAAGTAAGAAAGAAATACGTAAAAAGTTGTTTGCTTGTTTCTTGCTCTACGTGAACTGTTTACGTGGTTTTCGATCGTGCCGAGCCTTGACCCTAGGGTAGATGTGATTGGTTTAATTTATTGTTGTTTTTATTGGGCCTGCGAGCCTTAAGTTTTTGGGCCACTTTGAGCCTTTGTAATAGATAGGGCTTTACTGTTTTAAATAGTTTAGGATGGAGGCCCGTTACAAGCAAGGTGGGAGCCCAAGAAGGAATGAAGGCCATGTATGCATGGTTATTTTTGTAATAGCCTAGGTCCATTAAGAACCCTTTAGATTGACCAATTGGGCCAACATCATGGCTCGATGATGGCCCACATAGGAGGCTCCCGATCGAAAACATATTGTGGTAGTATGCATGCTAGGCTTGTATGTTTTAATTTATTTATCGATTTATTTATTTAGCTTGTATGTGATGCGCGCTAGAATCTAGATCGTAAATAAAAGATGAAGCATAACTTATGCGGTGAGATCTCGAGGAGAGTTACTTTGAACTTTCAAACACGAAAACCCCCTCTCGAATTAAAATATTAAGTCATATTGGGTACATTTAAAATGAAGTTTTAAAGATCCAAGCCTTCCATCAATAGGAACTAGCGTAAGTTGTCTACTTATTGACGGAGGTGATCCAGAGTCTGGCACCCGAGTCAAAGAAAGGGACAATACGCAAAATTCCTTGACTCCTGTTTTTAATTAAACTAGACAAGGGTGAGGACTCGTCGGGATGTGAATATCGACCGATAACCAGTTACGGGGATTTCACGATCGGGCCTGTTGCTCATCATGATTGATGGGATAGACTTAACGATTAGTAACACTTATGATGTAGCAGTGCTAGATAAGTGAGAAAACCGAGGCAAAATAGCTTGAAGGTTGTGTAGTGACACAATTGGTAAAAGTATACCTACCTAGAGAATTAACTGTATGGCCACGAGTCGTGGGTACAATTAATGTCTGCTGGGACGTCAAGACCTACTAGGAAATAAGATTTCCCGAGCAATCAAATGGGTGATTGTTTCGACAAAATAGTGGGAGAACTTTTTCGAAACCAAGACCAAAATTCGTTAATTATAAGTATTAGGCATAGATCAGTCAGCTAAACGTTGTCTTCTTTCCATTTGTAGATATTTACTGAACAATGTCTAAAAATCCATTATCTGTCATCCTCGACGCTAATAAACTAAATGGGTCAAACTTTGTCGACTGGCTGAGAAACTTGAGGATAGTCCTCGACTCCGAACGTCGGAGCTATGTACTCGACACGCCTATGCCTGCTGCACCCGCAGCACGAGCTACTGAGGAACAACGAACCGCCCATGCTAAAAGGGTTGATGATGATCTTCAGGTTCGCTGCCTCATGTTAGCTTCAATGTCAAATGAGCTGCAGAAACAGCATGCTGGTATACCGCTTGCTAGAGATATACTTCTCCACCTCCAACAAATGTTTGGAGAAAGGTCTCGTGCCGAAAGGTTCGCAGGCACTAAGGAGTTGTTTAGTCTCAAGATGGCTGAGGGAAGCAGTGTCAAGGATCACTGTCTGCGTTTCATCAACCTGATTGAAAAATTAGGGAGATTGGAAGTAGAATTGCATGCTGATCTTAGCACTGATCTTCTCCTCCATACTCTGCCTCGCTCGTTCGACCAGTTCGTGTTGAACTTCAACATGGAAGAGAGAAATCTTGCTCTTCACGAACTGACCAATCTGTTGGTTACGGCAGAAGCCACTCTCAAGAAAGAGAAACCCGTGATGATTGCTCACCAATCGAAGGCTGCAAAGCCCAAGAAAGGTAAAAAGAAGAAGAAGGTGTTCTCTTCTAAAGCAGTCACCAAGGTTGTCGAGAAGAAGCGCAAAAGTCCAGAAGACGAATGCTTCCACTGCAAGAAAGCAGGGCACTGGAAAAGGAACTGCCCAGACTACCTGGAAACGGTAGCCAAAGGTATTTTCTTGGTTGAAGTTAATATTTCTATTAACTGTGCATCTTGGGTGTTAGACACCGCAGCGGGTTCTCATATCTGCAATGATTTGCAGGTGATGGGAGCAGTAAAAACGCTCAAGCCCGGGGATAGGATCCTGCGTTTTGGAAACGGAGCAAGAGTTGCTGCAGAGGCTGTAGGAGACGTGGAGTTAGTGATAGGGAATTTTACTTTAGTTTTAAAAGACTGTTTGTACGTACCAACTATTATTAAGAACATTATTTCTATTCCGTTATCAGATAATGATGGTTTTAATTTTTCCATTATGAATGGATCTATGAGCATAATTAAAAATGGTTTAATTTATGCTAGTGGTACTTTGATGGATGGTCTATATTCCCTTGAACCTACAAACTCCAACGTTTTGCACATACAATCAAGAAAAAGAAAATATGATAATCACACACCACAACTTTGGCACGCTAGACTTGGACATATCTCCAAGAGTAGGATCCAAAAGTTGGTTTCCTCTAAGGCTCTTGAAATACAGAACTTAGATGAACTTCCGACTTGCGAATCTTGTCTCAAAGGAAAGATGACCAAATCACCCTTCACCGGGAATCCTGAGCGAACCAAACAAACCTTGGATTTGATCCATACTGATGTTTGTGGACCACTGAGTGTCAGTGCAAGAGGAGGATACTCCTACTTCGTCACATTCACTGACGACTTCAGTCGTTATGGATACGTGTACTTGATGAAGTACAAATCCGAAACTTTTGAAAAGTTCAAGGAGTTTCGAATGGAAGTAGAGAATCAACTTGGACATAGTATTAAAGCACTTCGATCTGATCGAGGAGGAGAATACTTGAGTCAAGAATTCCTCGATTATCTAAAAGAGAATGGGATTCTCGCCTAGCGAACTCCCCCTAGGACGCCCCAACTCAATGGAGTGTCTGAAAGGAGGAATCGAACTTTGTTGGACATGGTTCGTTCCATGATGAGCTTCGCTGAACTTCCCTTTTCGTTTTGGGGCTTAGCCCTATTAACTGCTTCGAAGATACTGAACATAGTACCTTCAAAGTCAGTGCCAACTACACCACATCAAGAATGGTATGGTAAAGCACCCGTATATTCGTATCTACGAGTATGGGGATCTCCTGCCTATGTTAAGAACAAGAAAGGAGATAAGCTGGATAGTAGATCTAGTTTGTGCAAGTTTGTGGGGTATCCAAAGGAATCCATTGGATACTTGTTCTACGATCCTAAAGAACGTAATACGTTCGTGTCTAGGAATGCCCACTTCTTAGAGGATGATTTCCTCACCAACAGAAATGGGACAATCGTAGAACTCGATGAAGTCCAAGAATCGGACCCATCCTCACAAACAGTGGGAGCTGATCCTGATTTTACTGAACCTACTAGTACACCTATACTTCGAAGGTCTGATCGAGTTCGTAAAGAACCAGAGAGATTTGGTTTCATTCACGAAAACGATAAGTTGGATACTGATCCAAGGACTTATGAAGAAGCTATGTCTGACATAGAATCGGGTGCGTGGCTCGAAGCCATGCAATCCGAAATGGATTCCATGCATTCCAACAAGGTTTGGACCTTGGTCGATCCACCTGAGGGAACTATCCCTGTAGGATGCAAATGGATCTTCAAGCGTAAGCTTGGAATGAATGGAGAGGTAATAACCCATAAGGCTCGCCTAGTGGCGAAAGGTTATTCTGAAAGGCCTGGAATAGACTATGAGGAAACCTTTTCTCCAGTAGCGATGTCGAAATCCATTCGGATACTATTAGCCATAGCCGCGTGGTACGACTACGAAATATGGCAAATGGACGTAAAGACCGCCTTTCTCAATGGAGACATTGACAAAGAGATCTTTATGCAACAGCCCGAAGGCTTTGCGTCCAAAGGAAGCGAGCACAAGGTGTGCAAACTTCAAAGGTCAATTTATGGCCTCAAACAGGCGTCCCGAACCTGGAACATACGATTTGATGAGACAGTCAAAGCTTTTGGCTTCATCAAAAACGTATTTGAACCTTGCGTGTACAAGAAGAATAGTGGGAGTTCGGTCCAATTCATAGTTTTATACGTCGATGATATTCTGTTGATCGGGGACGATATCAGAATGTTAGCGCAGACAAAAGCGTGGTTATCCGCGCAGTTCTCCATGAAAGATTTAGGAGAGGCATCTTACGTATTGGGAATACGTATCTATAGGGATAGATCGAAGAAGATGTTAGGACTCTCCCAATCTCAGTATATCAACACGATATTGAAGAGATTCAATATGGAAGAATCCAAGAGAGGATTGCTTCCAATGAGACATGGAATCTCTCTTTCCAAGTCAATGTGCCCTACAACTGACGAAGAAAAGAAGAGAATGTCTCTCATACCTTATGCCTCTGCTATAAGAAGCATAATGTATGCGATGTTGTGTACTAGACCAGACGTAGCACACGCTCTTAGTGTAACGAGCCGCTATCAGTCGAATCCAGGCGAAGAGCACTGGACTGCCGTTAAAGCAATCCTTAAGTACTTACGAAGGACTAAGGATATGTTCTTGGTCTACGGTGGTAGTGGAGAATTGAAACTTGAAGGATTCACTGATTCAAGTTTCCAGTCTGACGTGGATGATTACAAATCCAATTCTGGATACATATTCCGCCTCAATGGCGCAGCGGTGAGTTGGAAAAGTTCCAAGCAATCCACCACTGCCGACTCAACCACTGAAGCAGAATATATTGCAGCATCGGATGCAGCAAAAGAGAGTGTTTGGATGAGAAACTTCATCCAAGAGTTGGATGTAGTTCCTAGCATTGCAGAGCCTGTAGTAGTCTTCTGTGACAACAACGGGGCGATAGCTCAAGCGAAGGAGCCGAGATCACACCACCAATCTAAACACGTAATGAGGAAATACCATGTGATCAGGGAGATCATTGGTAGAGGAGACATACACGTGGATCGTGTCAACTCAGAAGACAACATAGCTGACCCACTAACGAAGCCACTTTCGCAAAAAGCGTTCGAGGGACATCTTGAAAAGATGGGTCTTAGAAATGTTTGTGAATGGCTTTAGGGCAAGTGGGAGATTGATAGGATAGTGCCCAGCAAGCCAATTCTCTTTAGCTTGTAATAGGACTATTCTGTAATAAACAATCTTTGATCTTTATGAATAATACGCACGTTTATTTATAACTGTATAGAATAAACAATGGCCATATTCATCTCTCGCGAATACATTTAAGCGATTGGATGAAATCCTTAGATCACATTCGACTATGGGACGATTCACTTCGGTATTGAGTGCAATCATGAAACTGTCTCTAAGGTCGTGATCTTAAAACACGTTCCAAGTCATAGATTCCGAACGAGACGGGGTATCGAAGGAATCGCCAAGACTTGTACGAATATGCATGATTCACATGGAGTGAATTTGTAGAGTTTCATGAACAAGACATTTGATGTCAGTGCATATGACTAGGTGGTTCGATAGGGGATCGAACGCATCGAACGACCCGAACAGAGAAACCCATTGTGGAAGCGCATGTCGCATATCGGTGATGGGACGTTTCTCAAGACTTATAATAGTGTACGATTTAGTCCTTAGACTTGAGGTGCTAGGGCGAATTCGGTGCATAGGTATATGTACTTAGATTTAGGTACTGGTCACGTAGCCTGACCATAATGTGCCTAAGTTGGGTGCTTATAGTTGTGTACGCGAGTGGTTAGTACCAAGATGGAATCTACCGACTCATCATAATGGATGAGAGAATTTCCTATACGATTCTTAGATAATAGATCCAAGAAACCCGTGGCCACGGTCAGTGACGGATTTGGAAAGGTGTTTCCAAATTTAGCAGTCACACTGGATTATTATCCCGAATTAGAAAGTATAGTTATTGAGATAATTAGAGGTGCCGATCAATTCACACACCCTAGGTCTCAATCGGGAAATTAAGTCGATAGAAGGACCGTATGTACATGGCAGTTATAAGAGGTGAGGTTCACAAATATCAATTCACCTGAAGTTGGGCTTCATGGGCTTGTGGCTAGACATCGACCATGAAGTGTGGGTACTCCTGAATTAATAAGGGAGATTAATTCTGGAGTGGTCAATTAAAAGGGTTTAATTGATCGGAGCATTTAATTGCTCATAAATTAAATCACGAAGGGTTCGTGGGCCTGCTGCCAATTGATGGTGAACCTAGAGGGTCACACACAATACAATTGGACAGTGACAGTCAAAAGAAGGAAATATTTGATTTAAGGGAGTTAAATCAATTGAATGAATTAAAGTGTTAATTCAATTGGAAGGATAATTAATTAGATGGTCTAATTAATTAAATATTAATTAAGGTATTAATTAATTGAGAGATATTAATTAATTGGATTAATTGGGCTGATTTAATTAATGGTTAATTAAATTAAGTTGCAAGACATGGGCCTTTAATTAAAAAGCCCAGAAGAAGTCTTGCAAGACTAGGTGGGGGGCGATTTTATGGCTAAGGATAAGAAGGAGAGTTTGTGTTCATGTATGACAGGGAGGATCTAAGAAGATATATGATATATCTTATTTCCTTATGAGATAAGGAAGAGATCTTTAAGAGATATCTACAAAGAGAAGGTTTCTTCTCTTATAAATAGATATCTCCTCACAACTCTTCCACAGACTTAAGACACATGAGAATTCACTCTTGCACTCCAAAACCCTAGCCGCCCCCTACACCCTAGCCGCCCCCTAGCAGTGCCGCCGCCCCCTCTCTCTCTGTCCTCCATTGCTGGATCTAGATCTGATTCTAGATTTGTTCTTCCTCCATTGACAACCTTCTATCTCTAGTTCGTAGCCTGTGAATAGAAGGTGTTGCTACCATCCAATTGGTGTGGATACACTCTGGAGGTGAGACAATTGGATCACTCGTTGTGAATCAACAAAAGCCGGAGATTGACGCCACCTTGCTTGTAGTGAGGTATATCGCATATCTCCTTCTTTATTCTATTGTAGATTTGTTTGATTCAACTTTTTCGCATACATAAGGTGGAAAATATATCTTGGGTCTGCTGGGGTGCCTCGGAAAAATTTTAAATTCCGCACTCTCGTTGTTTTGACAACCGGGGCATTCCCAACAGTTTATTTTTATGTGTTTAGAATTTATTTGATAACTTATATTTCCTAAAAAATCTGTTCCTAATAAAACATCTGCTCATATATTAGTTTCATCTATATAAATGGATAACTTAAAGTTTAATTCTTCATGGAACATTAAAAATATGTTCCTAATAAAACATATGCTCATATATTACTTTCTTCTATATAAATGGATAACTTAAAAGTTTAATTCTTCATGAAACATTAATTCTATGTAAGTTTGTTTACTACATTGTTTTGATCCATTTATAGTTTCTATGTCTATAATTGGTGTTTCGGCAATATTTGTTGTATATTTAGGATGAACATGTGAGAATGATGCTCCTATATCAATAAGAAGAGATACTATTGTGTTCTCCATTAAGAACTCCTAATATGTGCTACTGTAAATAATTATTCGTAGAGACTAAATCTAAATTTATAGAACTCATCTTTTGCATAAATTTAAATATTTATATAACACATAAATCATTTATATAATACTAACATATTTAATATCTTTATCATTATCATACTGTTGATTTGTCTGAATATTAAAGCATGTCATACCTGAAAAACAGATTGTTTTAACTATTGCTTGCTGCTTTGCTTTGATGGATCTCTTGATTCTAGATAATTTGGAACTGGTGAATGTTTTGATTGATTATTTCTTAGTTGTGTGTTGATAGGTTTTCCCTATTCAGAACTATAGAAGTTCAAGGAAAAGTTCTCGAGAGAGAAAATAAACAAACTTTTATTATGTTATTCAACTCTTATTAAAATTTACATAGGATATACATATTTATAGGCGAACAGACTAAGTTCTGTCCACATAATACAAACCGTGTGAAGGGATAAGAGTCCCTACACATTTATTAAAAGAAATGGACATAAAGTAAATATCTACATTATTGTGTCTCTGATCTACTGTTTATTCCCTTCATCAATATATATGGTGTCTAGTAACCCATAATAGAAAAATTTATAAACCATTAATGGGATGGCTCCACTTGTAACGACTGCCTTTAAACTGTATGCTTTTATTGTTGGATAGAAGAACTTGTTTAGATCTTCCTCCTTCCAATTCTTAATCAAGTTTAGATGATATTGGAAATCATCAAAACTTAATGTCTTCATTTGAATGTGTCCCTGTCTTGTTGGTACTTGGGATAATTTTGATATTTTTCCCAATACTTGCATTTTTGTTAATTCCTTTGCCGGTTCAACCAATACCTTTTTGAAAAATTAATCTGATTTCATTGATTCCTTGTTTTCCTTGATTGCTTTCTTTGCTTCTTCCAAGGTTTTGTATGCTTTGTGAATAATTCATTTTTTGCTCACACTATGCATAGCTGCTTTATGCCATTCATCAAAAACGACATTTTGCATTGGTCAGTTAAAAATGATATAAAACATTTTTTGTCTGCTTGATGATTCTGAAGTAGTTTCTTCTTTAGAAATAGTTTCTTCCTTAGGTTTTTTGTCTGCTTTTTTGTCTGCTTCGTCTTTGTCCACCACGCTTAGCTGGTTGAACTCTGATGCTTTGTATGTTGGGTCAAACATTTGAATTGCTTTCTCAATGCTATGAAGTTCTAAAATTTTTGCTTCAATGTTTGCTTTAATTTGTTTGGCTTGATTCTACATTGTAGCAATTGCTACGTCCATGATTCCTGAAAAATGTGTATTATGTAGGTTTGAATTCTCTGGTGAGTGTATCGGCTATTATATTTTTGGTGCTTTTTATGTAACTAATTTTTGTTGTATATCTCGAAAGCTCTAACTGCCATCTAATTAATCGTCCTTGATTGTAATTGTCTTTTATGTTGTATCTGATAAATCTAGTTAGGTAGGTTGAATCTGTTCTTAATTCGAACTCTTTTGGTAATAGGTCAATTCTCAATTTTTTGAAAGTTTTTAAATAGGCCAAAGTTTTTTTTTTCATGTATAGGGTATCTCTTTTCTGCTTCTGTAAAAGTTTCAAAAATATATTTACATAATGTTTTCTTTTGATTTATTAGACAATAAATCATTTATGTTGGACATAAATAAAGTATCCTCTAAATTTTCACCATTTAAATTTTTTGACTACTTCAATGCTTTATTTGTACTTTCCTGATCAGTAGGTTTCTTAAAGATCATATCTTCCTTTTTAATACATTTCATACATTCAGATCATATTTCATCTGAAGCATCTGTTTCAACTATTATAAAGTCATCGTTAGGTCGATTGTATAATCTAGGTAAATTTTTGGTTTCTTCCTTTTTTTTTCTACAATTTTACTATCTTCTTGTTCCCAAAACCATTGCTTTTTTTATACTAATTTTTTCTTTTCTTTTGAAAAATTATTTAAATATCCTAATTCGGATATATAATTTAAACAACCAAGAAAACGTTGTAGCTGTTTTCTGTCTTCTAGTTTAGTTGGAAACATATGTATTTTTTCTGAAACATGTTTTTGTAATTCAATTTCTCCATTTGATTTTATGGTAGTTCCTCAAAAATCAATATCTTGTCTGCAAATTTGTGCTTCTTCTTACTTAAAACCAATCCTTTTTCTTTACATCGCTTTAAAACATATAGAACTTTTTTCAAATTATCATCTTTGTTTGTATTACTAAATATTAATATATCGTCAATATATACTAAACTAAAATCTTCAAGACCTTCAAGATTTTTGCTCATATATCTTTGCAAAATTCCCGGTGCTTGGCTTAATCCAAATGGTAATACATTCCATTCATAATGCTTTTTTGGGGAAAAAGTAAATGCAGTTAGTGGTTTTGTATTCATGTAGTCGTAGTTGATAGTATCCAGATTTAGCGTCGAGGGAGCTAAACCATTTCATGCCTCTAAATTTTTCTATAAAGGAATCTCTTCTTGGTAATTTTTGTGCATCACGAATGGTTGCATCATCCATCTTTTTATAATTTATAACCATTCGTCTTTTACCATGTTTTATTTCATTATGGTTTTCTACGTGAAAGGCTGGTGTAACGTGCCTGCTTTTACCGTCTCTTATATCCAATAATTATTTACAATCCTTCATAAATTCTTCAATATCCCTTTTAGAATAAGGTATTCTTTTCGGAACATTTACTTCTTGATTTTTATCTTTTAACTCTATTACTACTAACTCCTCATTAGTGTTTATTTAATATCTAGGGGTTCTTCTGAACAAGTTTGTTCTAGCAAATTTTCTACTTCTCTTTCTGTCTGACTTTTACTACTTTCTTGTAGAGTAAATAACGTATTTGTTAATAAATTCATTATTTGAATTCTTATCCTAGAGACGTTGTCTATGATAGGGATCATTATTATTTCTTCCCTTTGATTTAGTTTTTTAATATAAGTTGCTTTAATTTCTATTTCTTCTAACCATTGCATAAATGGATAATAGAGTCTTAAAAAGTTATTTCCTAATATTATGTCAAATCTTGATTATTGACTGTAAAGAGAAGGTATCATAACATTGTATTTCTTCTTCTTCTTACTTTCGATTTTTATTTGATTAAAATAACTTACTAGATTAATTTTATGAGTACTTCCATCTGCAATCATTATTCTAATTTGTCGCTCTGTTTCTTTCCAAATTAATCCTTTTACTTGTTTAGAGCAAAACTAATACTAGCTTCTGTGTCGATGTAGGCTGAATAATATTTTCCCTTTATTTCCATTTTTATAAATGTTGAGTTTTGATTTCTTCTATTCTGAGTATTATGTTTCATATTAACTTTCCGTTTGTTACATATAAAAATCTTCTAAATTTGATATATCTGATTCTAGTGATTCTAAATTCTTTAACTCTGCTATTTTTAATATTTCTCTTTTTTGATTATTTTTCTTTTTTGGACATTCATTTGCATAATGTCCTTCTTCTTTGCATAACCAACATCCACATTTTTTCTTTCCTTTTGGGCAATATTTTTTAGGTTGTTTTCTTTTGAAAAATCTTTTTGGTTTTCATTTTAAACATCTCTTTATACTTTTTAAATGGTTTCTTTTTCCACTTATACTTTATGTATTTCTTATAATACTTCTTTGCTTTTTCACATCCGTATTGTTCAGGATGTCTGGATTGTTATTATATGGTCTAATTATTTTTATTTCATTTAATTCTGTACATTTTTCAACTATGTATTCTTTTCCTATTAAAATTGCTCCTCCTAAGGTATCAAAAATATTTTCTTTTTCAATTCTTGCTTTAAATCTATCTAAACAAGATTTATTTCTTGGATATGGTAATTTTGATAAGAATATCATTTTCATTTGGTCTTGAACAGGTTGTTCTAACATGTAGTAATATTTAGAAAATTCGCAAACATAATTTTTGTATTCGCACATATTACATATATTTATATTATCTAGATGCCATAGAGCTTTTTGCCTAATTCTTTCAGTTGCTTCTTTTCTATATTCATTTACATCTTGACCAACAAATTATTTCCAAATCCTTCCTACAATTTTTCCAAAAAAAATCTTCTGAATTTATAGATGCGTTTTTTAGATTTTCTTTTTCTAGAAATGTATATTCTGATAAATATTTAAATACATTTCCTTTAGTTTTGTATAAAATTAAATTTCAAATTGTGTCATTTGTAGCAGTTTTAAATACTTCATCTTAATAGTAAACTAATTTGATTCGACCAATCCTGAATTATTGATTCAATACTTTGAACACAATTTATATCTGAAACTTCTTGAGTTACTTTTTCATAGTGTGGTACATATTCATCTGGTATCTTTTTATACTTTCCATATCTATTTTGATAATAACCATTATTTTCTCTATTATTTTCTAAATGTATTCCTTCCCATTCATGTCATTTTGTATCATTTAGTTTTCTCTTTCTTAATTCAGGTTTTATATCTTGCATTTCTTCTTCTTTAGCTCCACTATATTGACCTTTTTCCATGTATGCTGGTATTGACTCATCTGATTCGTATCCAAAGATTACTTCTTCATTTTCTATTTTTTCTACAAACTCAATTTGTTCTTCTTTTTTCTCATCTTGTATTATTTTTAACTGATCTATCATTTTTCTAATTTTTTCTGTTTGTTCCTCCATTATTTTAGTAAATTTCTGGGTGGTTGCAGTTCTCTAGATGAACTAAATGTTTAAACCTACTTGTTTATTAAAACTAAGTCTTTGTTATATTGTTTAATTTTTTTCAATTAGTAAATTAAATTTTTAATTTTTTCTTTAGTTATATTTTCTTTTTCTTTGAATTCATCATTGAATTCGTCAAAAATATTATAAATATTTTCTTTTTTAATATTTTATTAATTATATTTAATTGTTCTTTTAAATCGGCTATTTCTTCAGTTATTCCGGTTAATTGTTTTTGTAAATCGGCTACTTCTTTGGTTATTCCCATTTAAATAATTAATTATTGGTTTGTTTTTCTTTTTTAATTTTAGAGGGACTTCTTTTGTAAATAGGGTTCAGATTCAAATAGTGACCGGAGGTCATTTTTAGAATTTCAATTTGTTAAAAGGTCTTTTCTATGAATTACTCATTAAAGAGACTATGACTTAAGTACACATGTTACACTGGAGGATTAAGATTATAGCTAATAGAATGAAAGGTCCGTAGTGAGATGAAGTTGGGATCTTTAACTAAACACTACTAGTATGGTCCACATAATATTAACAATGTAGTAATCATAATCCGAATTACTGATGTAGAGACATCGAAAGTGGAGGTACTTTGTGTAATTCGATTATATAGGACTTGACCCAACATGATCTAGAATCATAAATAAGATACCGTTGATATTATGATTCTAGAACATGTCAAACGATGATCATATGCAAATTGATCTAAATCTCGAGTAGGCATAAACTCCTGTTTATGTTAACGAGTTCTTTTGAGTCATAGGTAATGGTCATTAATCATGTCGAGCCTAACACTTATGTCTTGAAGATCAGTTGAGATAAATGGCTGAGAATGTATTCTACATATATAGAATCCAACCCTTTCCGTGGGAAACTGGAATATTGATTCCCTTAAGTGTTAATTCTGGATTTGAACAATAAAGCTCTCAGATGTATTAAAGAGTTCACAAATCAAACTGATCACTAGTGAATTAGTGGAACTAAAGGATAAAGAAGTAATTAGAGGGGCAAAATGGTAATTTCTCTAGCTCAAGTTACGAAGCAATTATTGAAGGATCAAATTGCATGTAGTGATTATATCAATGGACTCTCTTGATCTTTCGAGTAAAATAAATTGTAATGACAAGAGTGCAATTCCAAATCTTTAGAGGAGTCACTTGGAATTAATAAATCGAATAATTAAATTAAAGAGTTTGATAAATTATTCGATTTATTTGAGGTTGAAGTTGCATGTCCATAACTCCTCAACCACTGCTCCTAATAACCTATAGTTGAACTTAAGAAATTTGAACGAATTCATTCAATTTGCATTTTGGAAATAGTTTCTCAAAATAGAAAGTCTGAATTAATTAGATGATATTTGATTAATTAATTAGAAAATATCATGATTAATAAGATTTGATTTAATTATAGAATTGAATCTAATAGAAATTGAATACTATATTCATGAAAAAGGAAAAATGGACATTTATGAAATTTCTAATGATAGAAATTCATTATTTACCATGTAAATATATATGATATATTTATGCAATAAATGAAAGGGAAAATTATATATATATATATTTATTTATATATTTTTTAATTACTTACAAGAGTTGTATTTAATTAATAACTCTCTTAAGGTAAGAGAGAGAAAAATACTTTTCATATTTTGAATCTTTGAGTGAGTCATGGTAGGAGTTTAACTCCGTCCATATCTATAATTATATATATATATATATAATATATCTTAGATGGGATAATTATGATTTATGAAATCATTAAGATTACACTCAAAAGAAAAAACTCTTCAACCCTAAACATATAAAAGTCACCCCTTGTTCAAGAAACCAAAATAAATTTTCATCTTGAAATTTTGATTTCTAAAACGTGAAAGAAAAGTTTGATTCTCCTAAGTTGGTGCCCACAAACATAGTAGAAGAAGAACGTGGTTGATATCAATGGTGAAAAAGATCAAAGACGTTTGTTTATCAAATTGAGAAATGCATGAAGCCAAAAGTTCAACCAAAATATTGGAGGACTTTAAGTCTTTTGTAAGTTTTCTTTTTCATTGTTTCCATAATTAAAATATTATCGTTTATGGGATCCTCGTATTTATTTAAGTTATTTTTTAAATATACTGGGAACATAAAACCCACCAAATTCCACGATTTGGTCGAATTAGTTTGATATGTTTACACATCGAGTCGAATCGTTCATATCCGATTGGATAAAACACCAATAAGATTATATATAAATCATGATTATACTAACGTATAAGCAACTTAATTTTTATACTAACTAAAAAATTAAATAAACCTCTAATATAAATTTTGTGATATAAAATCGCATTTGTATATTTATTAAAATAATATAATTTTATTATATTTATAAATTTCAAAGAACAACGGAAGAAAATACTTCGTGCAAATTTTATTATAATAGAAGGGGATATGGTGCAATAAAACTTAACCGTGGTAGTTTAATGAGATACTCCCATAACACGGGAGGTTTCATGCTTTCAATTAATTAAATAGATGACAAATTAAGTCTCAGTCTCCCATAACACGACTAGACAAATTGACGGAAGTCACATCTACGCTGATTCTGACTAAAACAGCGACGAAATAGTGCAGTCGTCACTCAATCCGTCGATAGAAATATCCATCTTTAAAGCCCGTTGCTAGATAAAAATAGTTCGAGAAATAAAAAAAATAGCGATGGATGGATATCCGTTGCTAAACTCGTACGAAAATCTTAAGAAACAAAATATTATTGAAAATTATAGCGACATAATTAAATCCATCCCTAAGTTCAAATTTAATATTTAAATTAAAAAAATCACAATTATATCATATTTAGCAACGAACAGCCAAATTTTTCGATAAATTCAAACAAACTTTTTTTAGAAAGATACTGACTGGATTTAGTGATGTAGGAGTAGAATTCGCATCGCGATAACCAAATAACTAGCCCCTCCAACAAAGGTAAAATACCATTTTCAATATTATGAACGAGTAGCAGATCATCTACAGAGAAAATGCTTCGCTTATGAGAACCCTTCCGGGATAAAAAACTCGCTTCTGGGTGAGCGAACGACAAAACTCAGCGAATCAACAGTCGCGAAGTACTAAGCTAATGCACATCCAAGCCTTAGCCGAATCCTAAGAAAAATAACACTCGTTTAACAGAACAAGCAACTCAATGCCTAGGGGAGATCAAACTCTCCCCTCAACAAGATCCTCACCTTAGAGGACAATATTTGCGAGCCTTCTATATATAAGGAAGAGATCTGACAAATCAATCTCTCCCCCTTCTCAAGGAACGTTCATCTCCTAACCAGGGAACTCCCATGCACGTATGATGAGATATCCGTGTTGGTTAATATTGGAGAAGGTTTTGAAGATGACAAAAAGGGTAACCTGGAAGTCATCAACTAAGAACTGAACAGCTTAGTGAAAATAGCGTGAGGAGTGTAGATCCATCTAAGTGAGTGATCTAGCTTCGGAGTGTAGGATTTCTGTGTGATTTCTTACAGCGCACTTGTGGCTTTTCATTTGTTGATCAGCGCAAGCATTGTATACTTGATTACTTTGTGTTTTCTAGTATAACCCAAGATCTGTGTGACTTGGAAGAGTGGACTAAAGGATTTTTATCCATATAACCACTATAAAAATCCTGTGTGTTTGATTTACTGTTGGCTACTTTGCATATTTATCAAAGAACTCAAACATACGATTTAACCAAAAGATTTTAAAAGGAGTTATAAAAACTGGGGATAAAATCTTTTGAGTGAGAAAGCTTAAAGAGGAACAGATTGGTGAAAAACACTTTGAATATCCGCTGCCAACTAGTTTCTAAAACTCTGATTTACACATCTGAAATCAGCTGAGTGAAAATCAGATGAGTGGTCAACTCTGCTGTTCAAAGCTTTGTGTGCGATCAGCTTAGTAGTCTTACAAATCTCGATCAGCTTAGTCTGCTGACAGAAAAGTTAGTGTTGGTCCCAAGTGGTCAGATGAGGTCTAGAGGGGGGGGGGGGGGGGGGGGGTGAATAGACCTCTTTAAAAATTTATCTTTCAAAAACTTCTAACTTTTCTGTCAGCAGACTAAGCTGATCAGTAATAGTAAGTTGACTATGCTGATCTGTCACAAAGCTTTGAACAGCAGAGTTGACCACTATTCTGATTTCACTCAATTGATTTTATCAAAATCAGAGTTTTAAAATAACTAACTTGCAGCGGATTTATCAAGTGTTTTTCACAAGTAGTTTTCTTTAACTTTGAAATAGTTTTATCCCCAGTTTTAACAAACTCCTTTTAAAACTTTTCCAACAGTTAACCTTCAAGTGTTTTAAGTATGCTGTTTTAAATATGCAGAAATTTATGCAAGTAAAAAAACAAAGGATTTTTATAGTGGTTATATGGATAGAAATCCTTTAGTCCACTCTTCCAAGTCACTTAGATCTTGAGTTATACTAAACCACACAGATTACAGTATACACTGCTTACGCCAAACAACAAATGATATGGCCGTAAGTTCATAATAGGAAATCACAAAGAAACTCCTATCCTCTGAAGTAATATCACTCACTAAGACGGATATCTACTTCTCACAACACGATACAAACAAAATCACTCAGATTTATATGTCTTTTCTGTTATCTCTCTATTCTGCTTTGTCATCAAATGACTCAGCTGTTGAGTGTTCTGTTCTTGAGTTTGAGACTTAGAAGAATTCTGCTTCAGATTTTTGCTCTCAAAGTGTGTTGTCTCTTCTTCTTCAACTCACGAACTGAACTATTTATACTTAAGATTTGAAAATCTGCCCGTTGAGAGATCGACAGGTGTCCAAATCATCGAGTACTGGTCCTTCTGCAGAAACGTCTACCTGCGACTGAACACTGTACACTCTGTTGTACTTGCTGTCAGTCCGCATTAAATGCACCAAGCTGATACGAGGTTTCTCTTCAATTATTTGTCATAAATACCCTTCCTCTTCAGCATTTATTACTCCAAGTGCATTTATTACCGTTGCACTAAATTTTGATCCACTTCCACTCTGCTGATCGAAGTCACTCGTCTGATGTGTACTCGGCTGATCCCAAACTTGAACTAATCTGATTTGAGTCGGCTGATAGTCCACCAGTCTGATTCCTTCTTCAGCAACAGATCAGTAGTCTTCAGGACCATATTTGACTAGTCTGAAATACTTCTTCCTTGGTCAAATATCTTCTAAGGTTTGTACTAAGCTTCCACTTAGCTGATGACTTTGGAAATCATCAAAACCTCCCTTCACTTCAAAGTCTTCATCTTCATCCAACAATTTCCCCCTTTTTGATGATGACAAAACTTCAGCTAAGTACCTGTACCTAAACTAAAGTTGAGTCCTCAAAAATTTCTAAGATAGAAATGATGTATTGGAAGCTTGAACTTTTATAGATGATTTTAAAAATTACAGTACAAGTTACAAGCAAATTTAGACTTAAGTGAAAAAATTACAGGTAAAGAGAGCTGGTTACAAATATTCAACAGATGACCTAGTCTAGTAGCTAGTCTAGTCCTCAGCTTCTTCATCTTCTTCTTCATCCTCTTCTTCAACTTCAACTTCATCACTACTGTCTTCATCTTCACCAGATGTGAAAGCATCAATTTTTCTCTTCTTTCATCAGCTTCAAATCTTGCTCTGATGTCTTCAATCCTTTTAACCTTCATGTCTGGATTAAGCTGTTCTTCAGCAGAGTACTTAGAGGCAGCTAACACCTTGTCAGTTTTAGCTACATCCTTGGGCTCCACTTTATCATCAGCTTCATCTTCAGCTTCCTCTTCAAGTACTTCTTCTTCACTTGGCTTTCCAGCAGCATGTTGGGATTTTATGGGTATGATTGTCAAAAAACAACGTTGCGGAATATAAAATTTTTCAATTTTTCATACACCAATTCCCAAGAACATTTATTAGCACATATGAACAAGGTTGAATACAATTTAGCAACAAATTACTAAATTAAAAGGTGGTAAATCGAATTTACATCACCACAGGCAAGGTGGTGGTTTCTCCGGTCTTCTCTTTCCTAGTTCACTGAGCACCCCAAATGTTGTGCCTCCAGAGATTAGTCCACACCAGATGGATGGAATGACACCTTCGAATCCTTAGACTAAGAACTGGAATTCAAGGTTTTGTCAATGGCAGATCTAGATCTAAGTGAAGAAGATAGCAAGAGGGAGAGAGGGGGGCGGCCAAGCTGAGGGGGCGGCTAGGTCTAGGTTTTTGCTTAGGGTTTTGAGTCTCCACTTAGACTCCTTTATATAGCCACCTTCAAGGCCCCTTTGTGTGCAAGACTTAGTATGGGCCATTAATTAAATTGGCCCATGTCTTGTATTAATTTAATTAAACAATTTAATTAAATTAACCCAATTAATCCAATTAATTTTCTCCCACTTTAATTAACTCTTTAATTAGTATTTAATTAATTAGACTGTCTAATTAATTATTTCTCTCTCAGAATTAACTCTTTAATTCTTTTATTTGATTTAACTCTTTAAATCAAACCTTTCCTTAATTGACTGTCACTGTCCAACTGTATTGTGTGTGACCCTCTAGGTTCACCATCAATTGGCCGTAGGCCCACGACTTTCGTGATTTAATTAACGAGCAATTAATATTCAATTAATTGCTCCGATCAATAAACTCCTTTAATTGACCACTCCAGAATTAATCTCCCATTAATTCAGGAGTACCCACACCTCATGGTCGATGTCTAGCCACAAGCCCATGAGGCCCAACTTCAGGTGAATTGATATTAGTGAACCTCACCTCTTATAAGTACCATGTACATACGGTCCCTCTAATGACTAATTTCCCGATCGAGACCTAGGGTGTGTGAATTAGTCAGCACCTCTAATTATCTCGATTCTGTACTTTCTAATTCTGGATAATAATTCCAGTGTGACTGCTAAATTTGGAAACCCCTTTCCAAATCTGTCACTGACCATGGCCATGGATTTCTCGGAATCTATTATCTAAGAACGTACAGGAAATTCCCTCATCCATTACAATGAGTCGGTAGATCCCATCTTGATGCTAACCATCCGCACATACGACTATACGTACCCAAAGTAGGCGCACAATGGTCAGGCTACGTGACCGGCTCCTAAATCAAAATACGCACACCCGTATGCCGAATTCGCCCTAGCATCTCAAGTCTAAGGACTAAATCGTACACTGTTATAAGTCCTGAGAAACATCCCATCACTGATATGCTTTACGCACTTCCACAATGGGTTTCTCTGTTCGGGTCGTTCGATGCGTTCGATCCCCTATCGAACCACCTAGTCATAACTGACATCAAATGTCTTGTTCATGAAACTCCACAAATTCACTCCATGTGAATCATGCATAATCCTACAAGTCTTGACGATTCCTTCGATACCCCGTCTCGACAGGAATCTATGACTTGGAACACTTTTGAGATCACGACCTTAGAGACTGTTTCATGATTGCACTCAATACTGAAGTGAATCGTCCCATAGTCATGAGTGATCTCAGGGTTTCAACCAATCGCTTAAATGTGTTCGCGAAAGATGAAGTTGGCCATTAGTTTATCTTATTAAATAAATAAACTTCTGCGTATTAATTAATAAATCAAAGATTCATTCAAGATAAAATAGTCCTATTACAAGCTATAGAGTTGGCTTGCAGGGCACTATCCTATCAATCTCTCACTTGCCCTAAAGCCAATCACAAACATTTCTAAGAACCATCTTCACAAGATGTTCTTCGAACACTTTTTGCGATAGTGGCTTCGTTAGTGGATCAGCTACGTTATCTTTTGAGTCGACACGTTCCATTTGAATGTCTCCTCTACCAATGATTTCTCTAATCACATGGTATTTCCTCATCACGTGTTTGGACTGATGGTGTGATCTCGGCTCCTTTGCTTGAGCGATTGCCCCATTTTTGTCACAGAAGACTACTATGGGTTCTGCAATGCTAGGTACTACATCCAAATCTTGGATGAAGTTTCTTATCCAAACACTTTCCTTTGCTGCATCCGATGCGGCAATATATTCTGCTTCAGTGGTTGAATCTGCAGTGGTGGACTGCTTGGAACTCTTCCAACTCACCGCTGCTCCGTTGAGGCAAAATATATATCCAGAATTGGATTTATAATCATCCACGTCAGACTGGAAACTCGAATCCGTGAATCCTTCGAGCTTCAATTCTCCACTACCGCCGTAGACCAAGAACATATCCTTAGTCCTTCTCAGGTACTTGAGGATAGCCTTTACGGCGGTCCAGTGTTCCTCCCCGGGATTTGACTGGTAGCGACTCGTCGCACTCAGAGAGTGTGCTACGTCAGGTCTAGTACATAACATCGCATACATTATGCTGCCTATGGCAGATGCATAAGGTAGTAGAGACATTCTCTTCCTTTCTTCATCATTTGTAGGGCACATAGATTTAGAAAGAGAGATTCCATGTCTCATAGGAAGCAATCCCTTCTTGGATTCTTCCATACTGAACCGTTTCAGTATAGTGTTAATGTACTGAGATTGGGAGAGTCCTAACATCTTCTTCGATCTATCTCTATAGATACGTATCCCCAATACGTAAGATGCGTCTCCCATATCTTTCATGGAGAATTGCGTGGATAACCACGCTTTTGTCTGCGTTAACGTTCTGATATCGTCTCCGATCAACAGAATGTCATCGACATACAACACAATAAATTGTACTGAACCCTCTTCAAATTTCTTGTACACACATGACTCATAAACGTTCTTGATGAAGCAAAACCCTTTGACTGTCTCATCAAAACGTTTGTTCCAGGTTCGGGATGCCTGTTTTAGGCCATAAATTGACCTTTGAAGTTTGCAGACCTTATGCTCACTTCCTTTAGATGTAAAGCCTTTTGGCTGTTGCATAAAGATTTCCTTATCAATGTCTCCATTGAGAAAGGCGGTCTTTACATCCATTTGCCATATCTCGTAGTCATACCACGCGGCTATGGCTAATAATATCCGAATGGATTTTGACATCGCCACTGGGGAAAAAGTTTCCTCATAGTCTATACCAGGCCTTTGAGAATAACCTTTCGCCACAAGGCGAGCCTTATGAGTCAAAACCTCTCCATTCATTCCAAGCTTGCGCTTGAAGATCCACTTACAGCCTACAGGGACAGTTCCCTCAGGTGGATCAACCAAGGTCCATACCTTGTTGGAATGCATGGAATCCATTTCGGATTGCATGGCTTCCTGCCATGCACCCGAGTCTATGTCTGACATAGCTTCTTCGTATGTCCTTGGATCACCATCCAATTGATCATTTTCGTGGATGAAGCCGAACCTTTCGGGTTCTCTACGAATTCGATCGGACCTTCGAAGTACTGGTGTACTAGATGGTTCAATAGGTTCAGGATCAACTCCCACTGTTTGTGGGGATGGGTCCACTTCCTAGACTTCATCAAGTTCTACGGACACCCCGCTTCTTTTAGTGAGGAAGTCATCCTCTAAGAAGTGGGCGTTCCTAGACACGAACGTCTTTCGTTCTTTAGGGTCGTAGAACAGGTATCCAATGGATTCCTTTGGATACCCCACAAATTTGCACAAACTAGATCTACTTTCTAGTTTATCTCCTTTCTTGTTCCTAACATAGGCAGGAGATCCCCATACTCGTAAATACGAGTACATGGGTGCTTTACCAAACCATTCTTGGTGTGGCGTCGTCGGCACCGACTTTGAAGGTACTATATTAAGTATCTTTGAAGCCGTTAAGAAGGCTAAGCCCCAAAATGAAAAAGGAAGATCAGCGAAACTCATCATGGAACGAACCATGTCCAACAAAGTTTGGTTCCTTCTCTCAGACACACCATTCAACTGCGGTGTTCTAGGAGGAGTTCGCTGTGAGAGAATTCCATTCTCTACAAGATAGTCGAGGAATTCTTGACTTAAGTATTCCCCACCTCGATCAGATCGAAGTGCCTTAATACTGTGTCCAAGTTGGTTCTCAACTTCCATTCGAAACTCTTTGAACTTTTCAAAAGCTTCGGACTTATACTTCATTAGGTACACATACCCAAAACGACTGTAGTCGTCTGTGAAGGTTATGAAGTATGAGAATCCTCCTCTTGCACTGACACTCAGTGGTCCACAAACATCGGTATGGATCAAATCCAAGGTTTGTTTGGTTCGCTCCGGTTTCCCAGTAAAAGGCGATTTGGTCATCTTTCCCTTAAGACAGGACTCGCAAGTTGAGAGATCATCTAGGTTCTGTATTTCAAGAGCCCTAGAGGAAACCAACTTTTGAATTCTACTCTTTGATATATGTCCAAGCCTAGCGTGCCATAACTGTGGACTATTATCATCTTGTTTTCTTTTCTTTGATTGAATGTGCATGACATTAGAATTAGCAGGTTCTAAGGAATAAAGACCATCTATCAAAGTACCACTAGCATAAGTAAAACCACCTTTTATTATGCTAAAAATTCCATTAGAGATGGAAAAACAAAAACCATCATCATCCAACAAAGGAATCGAAATAATGTTTTTGATAATAGTCGGTACGTACAAACAGTCCTTTAAAACCAAAGTAAAATTCCCAAAAACTAATTCTACGTCCCCTATGGCCTCTGCCGCAACCCTTGTTCCGTTTCCAAAGCGTAGGATCCTATCCCCAGGTTTAAGAGGTCTTACTGCTCCCATCACCTGCAAATCATTGCAGATATGAGAACCAGCTGCGGTGTCTAACACCCATGATGCACAGTTAATTGAAATATTAACTTCAATAAAGAAAATACCTTTGGCTACCGTTTTATGGTAGTCAGGGCAGTTCCTTTTCCAGTGCCCTGCTTTCTTGCAGTGGAAACATTCATCTTCTGGGCTCTTTCTCTTTTTCTCGACAACCTTCTTGGTTGTTTTAGAAGAGAACACTTTCTTCTTCTTCTTGCCCTTCTTTGGCTTTGCAGCCTTGGGTTGCTCAGCAATCAAGACAGACTTCTCATTCTTAAGGGTAGCTTCTGCCGTTACCAACATATTGGTCAGTTCGTGAAGAGGGAGATTTCTCTCCTCCATGTTGAAATTCAACACGAACTGATCAAATGAGCGTGGTAGAGTATGGAGTAATAGGTCAGTGCTAAGATCAGCGTGTAAGTCTACTTCCAAGTTCTCTAATTTTTCAATCAGATTAATGAAACGAAGACAGTGATCTTTCACACTTGATCCCTCAGCCATTCTCAGATTAAACAACTCCCTTGTAGTCTTGAACCTTTCAGTCCTAGACTTCTCTCCAAATAAATCTCGGAGATGGAGAAGTATATCAACAGAATGCAACATCTTTGCATGCTGTTTCTGTAGCTCATTGGTCATTGATGCTAGCATTAGGCAACAAACCTGAATATCATCATCAACCCATCTAGCATGGGTAGCTCGTTCCTCTTCCGAAACTCCTTCCGGAAGTGCTCCAGGCATTGGGGCATCGAGATCATAGCTCCGACGATCGGAGTCGAGGACTATCCTCAAATTTCTTAGCCAGTCGATAAAATTTGATCCGTTCAGTTTGTTAGTGTCAAGGATGAAAGATAATGGATTCTTAGACATTTTCGCAAAATGATCTACAAAATGAAATGATAACGTTCAGCTGACTGATCTAAAGTAATACTTATAATTAACGACTATTGGACTTGTTATCGAAAAAGTTCTCCCACTATTTTCTCGAAACAATTACCCCTTCAATTGTTCGGGAAATCTTATTTCCTAGCAGGTCTTGACGTCCCAGCAGACATTAATTGCACCCACGACTCGCGGCCATACAATTAATTCCCTAGGTAGGTATACTATTACCAATTGTGTCCCTACACAACCTTCAAGCTATTTTGCCTCGATTTTCGCATTCATCTAGCACTGCTACATCATGAATGGTACTACTCGTTAAGTCTAACCCATCAATCTTGATGAGCAACGGGCCCGGTCATGAAATCCCCATAACTTGGTTATGATCGATGTTCACATCCCGACCAATCCTCACCCTTGTCAAGTTTAGTTAAAAACGAGAATCAAGGAGTTTCGCGTATTGTCTCTTTCCTCGACTCGGGTGCCAGACTCTGGATCACCTTAATCAACAAGTGGAGAACTCACGCTAGTTCCTATTGATGGAAGGCTTGGATATTAAAACTTTATTTTAATGTACCCAATATGACTTAATATAATTTTCAAGAGGGGGTTTTCGGGTTTAAGAGTTTGAGGTAACTCTACTCGAGATCTCACCGTTCCAGTTATGCAATATTTTTTATTTACGATCTAAATTACTAGCGCGTATCACTATACATGCTAAAGTATAAATACGTAAATAAATCATACACACCTAGCATGCATGCTACCACAGTATGTTTTCGATCGGGAGCCTCCTATGCGGACCACCATCGAGCCAAAGACGATGGTCCTATTGGTCAATCTAATAGGTTTCAAAGAGGCCTATGCTATTACACATTTTACCATGCATACATGGCCTTTAGTCTTCTTGGGCTCCCACCTTGCTTGTAACGGGCCTCCATCCTAGTCTAATAAAACAGTAAAGCCCTATATATTACAATGGCTCAAAGTGGCCCAAAAACTTAAGGCTCGCAGGCCCAATAAAACCAACAAATTAAAATTAACCAATCACATCTACCCTAAGGGTCAAGGCTCGGCGCGATCGAAAAACCACGTAAACAGTTCACGTAGAGCAAGAAACAAGCAAAACATATTTTCTTATTTCTTATCTTATTTTAAAACTCCTTTTTAAAATGTCTATCAGATTCTAGTTTTAAAGCTCATTTTAAAACAATCCATAATCTTATTTTAAAACACCTTTTAAAACAATCTCTTTGATTCTCACTCTAGTCCCTACTAATTATGATAAAATTAACTTTTCGGATATACTAAACCCTTTTAGTGCACAAAAAAGTTTCTGTTTTTCAACCTTTGAAAAATTTCAGTTCGGCCCCTGAATTTTCAAAAATTATATTTTGACCCCTCAACTTTTGGAAATTACAAATCAGCCCCAAAATTTCCAGAACATGCAAATCGGACCAGCAAGCAGAAAATTAACAAAATTTCCAGAAACTTTCGTTTAATGCAAAACAGACCCCTGAATTTACGGCAATTGCAAAAACAGCCCAAACCTTTCGTAAATTGCAAAACAGTCTAGATTTTAAAAATTCCAGAAATAACAATTTGGTCCAGAATTGCAGAAAATGAAAATTTTACTTTCTGTCCAGATTTTACAAAAATCGCAATTTGCAAACAAGCCCTCAAATTTTCGGTAATTACAGTTTTGGCCCAAAAACCGAAGAGTGCATAGATCCGAACAATTTAATTTATCATAACAAGCAAGAATCAAAAATCAGAACACAACAAACACATATATCCATATATTTTGATGTGTTCAGGCCTTTTCATATGTACATAATAAATTTGGCTCTGATACCACTGTTGGGATTTTATGGGTATGATTGTCAAAAAACAACGTTGCGGAATACAAAATTTTTCAATTTTTCATACACCAATTCCCAAGAACATTTATTAGCACATATGAACAAGGTTGAATACAATTTAGCAACAAATTACTAAATTAAAAGGTTGTAAATCGAATTTACCTCACCACAGGCAAGTTGGTGGTTTCTCCGGTCTTCTCTTTCCTCGTTCACTGAGCACCCCAAATGTTGTGCCTCCAGAGATTAGTCCACACCAGATGGATGGAATGACACCTTCGAATCCTTAGGCTAAGAACTGGAATTGAAGGTTTTGTCAATGGCAGATCTAGATCTAGATCTAGATCTAAGTGAAGAAGAGAGCAAGAGGGAGAGAGGGGGGCGGCCAAGCTGAGGGGGCGGCTAGGTCTAGGTTTTTGCTTAGGGTTTTGAGTCTCCACTTAGACTCCTTTATATAGCCACCTTCAAGGCCCCTTTGTGTGCAAGACTTAGTATGGGCCATTAATTAAATTGGCCCATGTCTTGTATTAATTTAATTAAACAATTTAATTAAATTAACCCAATTAATCTAATTAATTTTCTCTCACTTTAATTAACTCTTTAATTAGTATTTAATTAATTAGACTGTCTAATTAATTATTTCTCTCTCAGAATTAACTCTTTAATTCTTTTATTTGATTTAACTCTTTAAATCAAACCTTTCCTTAATTGACTGTCACTGTCCAACTGTATTGTGTGTGACCCTCTAGGTTCACCATCAATTGGTCGTAGGCCCACGACTTTCGTGATTTAATTAACGAGCAATTAATATTCAATTAATTGCTCCGATCAATAAACTCCTTAATTGACCACTCCAGAATTAATCTCCCATTAATTCAGGAGTACCCACACCTCATGGTCGATGTCTAGCCACAAGCCCATGAGGCCCAACTTCAGGTGAATTGATATTAGTGAACCTCACCTCTTATAAGTACCATGTACATACGGTCCCTCTAACGACTAATTTCCCGATCGAGACCTAGGGTGTGTGAATTAGTCAGCACCTCTAATTATCTCGATTCTGTACTTTCTAATTCTGGATAATAATTCCAGTGTGACTGCTAAATTTGGAAACCCCTTTCCAAATCCGTCACTGACCATGGCCATGGATTTCTCGGAATCTATTATCTAAGAACGTACAGGAAATTCCCTCATCCATTACAATGAGTCGGTAGATCACATCTTGATGCTAACCATCCGCACATACGACTATACGTACCCAAAGTAGGCGCACAATGGTCAGGCTACGTGACCGGCTCCTAAATCAAAATACGCACACCCGTATGCCGAATTCGCCCTAGCATCTCAAGTCTAAGGACTAAATCGTACACTGTTATAAGTCCTGAGAAACATCCCATCACTGATATGCTTTACGCATTTCCACAATGGGTTTCTCTGTTCGGGTCGTTCGATGCATTCGATCCCCTATCGAACCACCTAGTCATATGCACTGACATCAAATGTCTTGTTCATGAAACTCCACAAATTCACTCCATGTGAATCATGCATAATCCTACAAGTCTTGACGATTCCTTCGATACCCCGTCTCGACAGGAATCTATGACTTGGAAAACTTTTGAGATCACGACCTTAGAGACTGTTTCATGATTGCACTCAATACTGAAGTTAATCGTCCCATAGTCATGAGTGATCTCAGGGTTTCAACCAATCGCTTAAATGTGTTCGCGAAAGATGAAGTTGGCCATTAGTTTATCTTATTAAATAAATAAACTTTTGCGTATTAATTAATAAATCAAAGATTCATTCAAGATAAAATAGTCCTATTACAAGCTATAGAGTTGGCTTGCAGGGCACTATCCTATCACAGCAGCCCGTTGGTCTCGTACTTGAATAGTTGCAGCATCAACAGTCTTCTCAGCTGATTCCTCTTCCCCCTTTTTGTCAGCATCAGCAGGGTTGAGTTGATCAGGAGTTATGTTGACAGTAGCACAAAGCTTCTTGATGTTCTTATCCAAAACTTGTTGTTCAACACAGTGATGATTGAGAGTGGTCTCCATGCGAAGTTGAGCAGCTTCCAAGCGAAGTTGATTTGATTTTAACTCACCAGATTGGTCATTCAGACAATCAACATTCAACTGAAGTGTTGATATCTCATTTTGAACTTTGTTAGCAGCAGCAGTAAACTCTTGCAGTAATGCAACATCTTTTTCCATCTCTGCTTCACCAACCTGTTTTATGACTCTAACAACTCCAGCAATATCAGCTTCATTTCTTTGAAGAGCAATGTGGAGGTGACCTACATCAGCCTTCACTTGTTCAATACTTCTGTTCATATTCAATATGCTCTGAGTCAGCATTAAGGAGTTATCTGGTGGTAGAGGGAAGTCTTCAATGGCATCCTTGACCATTTTTGCAGTCTCTTCCTCCATTTGCTTAATCATCAGCTGATTCCTTGTCTCCATCTCCTTCATAGTAGTTTCAATCAGCAGCTGGATGGATTCCATAAGAGAGGAATGCAAGTCAGCAGTAGGAGCAGGGTGTGATGATTCAGCAGGTTTCTCTTCCTGTTGAAATTCAGCAGGTTCTTCTTCTTGTTGAACAGGTGCTTCATGAAGAACAGGACTGTCTTCAGCTTTCCATTCCAAAGCTAAGGGAACTAAGTCCTTGACCACAGCAGGCAGCTTAACAGATATGTCCAGGTAGATCTCTTTAGCTTGCTGGTCTTTCTTTTGTTCTTCACTGGCTGGCTCATCAGCAACGTGAATGATTTCAGTACCATCAGCAGACACAACTGTCTTCTGACGAATCAAGTCAGCTGTCACGAATGGTGAAGTAGTCTGTTGGATACTTAGCTTTTCTTGATGAGTACTGATATCAGAGCCACAAGCAATTTGCTGTAAGCTTGGCAGAGTGGGTGTTGAACTTGATGTTCCTGGTTCAAATCTAGATCTCTCAGCCCATTTCTCCAAAGTCGTGTAAACAGCAATCTTGACTGCTCTATCAATCCTGTCATCAGCATGGTTTCTTTGGAATTGAATCCTTGATAGCAGTCGCCTCCTGACTTACAATGACTCTAGCATAGTCATGTAGTCTGTCTCTCACAAAATCTGAGTCCAATGCCTTGGCAACATAAGTTGTTTGCAACCAGTTCAAAACCCATCTTCCTTCTGTAGCAAACTCCTTCCAGGCTTGAATCTCCTCCTCAGATTTACTCAATCTATACTCTCTCCAGCGATTGTACCTTATCTTCTCAGGGAGAAAAGTAGTCCTTGATTGAAACAGCTGGTTTAGCCTTTCCAGCTCAGCTTCAAATCTCTTGAAGGCAGCAGAATCACTTTGAACAATCTCTATTGCTCTTCTTACTTCCTTCTTTTTCTTTTTGATTGGTGCAGCTCTTGGTAGCACGAAGTCTCCTTCCTTAGGTTTTTCTCCAATTTTAATGCCTTCTGACCTCCTTGGTCCATAAGCATCCTTCTTGCTATCCTCTAAGGCCTTTGCCAAGTCTGCTTCTTCCTTGGCAGCTAATTCAACTTCTGTCATGTTCTTGACATCAGCTTCTTTCTTGCTCGCTTCAAGAGCTCTCTTCAGTTCAGCTTCATCACGCTTTCTCTGTTCAGCTTCCTCGCGCTTCTTCTTGTGATAAGCTGACACTTTTGCCTTGCCAGTTCTTTTCCTTCTGGCATTTCTGGATTCAACAACTGGTGCCACAGCTGTTGATTCTGGTGGTGCAATTGCTACTGGTGCAGCAGCAATAGGCTCAAGGATCTGCACTTCAGGATCCTTTTGAGGTTCAGCAACCTCAGCCGTTGGTATAGAAGTCTGTTTAACTTGATCAGTCGACTTCACTTCAGCAGACTTCTTTACTGTTTCAACAGGCCTCTCAGCAGATGGAGGACTTTTTCTAACCACCTCAGAAAGTTCCTTTTCTTCGTCAATAAAGGTCATCCTCTTTCTGATGGTTTTCTTTGTATGAAAAACAGGAGCAGTAGATGTGGCAGTATCTTTCAGGGCACTCCTTGTCCTTTTAGCCACATTTTCAACTGGTAGTTCAGCTGAAACTGTTCTTTCAGGAGATGAGTTAACTGACATCTCATCAATTTCTTTGACTGTTTCATCAACAATCAGGTCAACATCATCCCTTCTCATAGGCACGACTGTTCTGGCTTTAACAGCTGGCTCAGCTGTTTGAACAGTTGTCTTGATCTTTTTGCTTTTATCAGCAGGCATTTTAGGCTCAGATGCCTTTCTTTTCTGTTGCTTCTTCTCTGGCACAGCAGCAGACTCTTTTGATCTACCAGTTTTCACTGGGTCATAAATTTTCAACTCCTTCGCCTTATGGACATCCTTGCCATTACTCACAACACATCCCAAGTTCACCAGCAGATGACTAAGGAATATCCTGTGCAGAGTCAGACCACGCACTTTGTGATCAGTAAGCACATACCAAATGAAGTTTGCCCAATTTATTTTCAAGCCATAGAAAATGGCTATCATCGTGTGAAACCGCTTCATTGGCTGTCCAATGAGAACGTGCAATTTTCAAGGACCTTTGCAACCAAATCAGCCATTCGCTGAAACTCATCCTTCAGCTGATTTTTCTTGATGCCTCCAGACATCACTTGATTCTTCTTCGAAGCCAAATTCCAGAAATCTGACTCGAGGGGTTCAGCTAAGTTGGCAATACCAGTAGACCCTTCAAGAGAGAGTCCGTACTTCTCATTCAGCAAATTGGGGGTTACGCAGATAACTTTATCCCCAATCTTGACAGTAATCTCCAGTTTTTCAAAATTGACCTCATCTTTTGAACCGTAAAACTCCATTACTTGGTCTTTGAAAATCATATCTTCATGGGCTTCCATGAAGTTAACCAGTGTGGCTGCCTTGAATTTCTCCAAAATTTCTTTCATCAAAGGTGTGCCAGTCGTGTGGTAAGTCAGGTAGTTCAGGAACATACCTTCAGCAGCAGCTTCTTTGGCAGACATTCTGAAAAAGATTGAAGAAAACGAAGAGAAATTTGCAATAGATGAATGCAGAATTGCTCTGTATGCTTTTGAAATTTTTAGGGTGCGTAAAAACGTAGTAAGCTGATCAGATCTGGATTTATAGATGTTAGTTCTTGTCGGTTTCCGTGAATGGTGTCAACCATTAGATCAGTTACTTGAAAAGCAGATCGTGTGATCGTGTTACGCGGATTTCAAAATAGCATTAAATATGTCAAACATGCGGGAATTTGAAACGCCACTTGTCTGTTACTTATAAAAGCGTGCTTTTGATAAAACGTTTTTAGAACAACACTTAAGTATAAGCTGACATAAATGAAAATAGATGAGTAAAATAATACTTATCTGATAGATGACTTGTCTGATACAATATATCACTAGTGAAAGCCAATATCTAGTGATCTTCCTTTACTGTTTGTCAATCCAGCAAGATAAATAATCTTCAAATCTTCAAGAACTAAGAACAAATCTTCTGATTAAACAACTTCAACTAACTGTCATTGAAGATTTCATCTTTAAAACAAGGGTACCGCTAGTCTTACACGTTCCCCCTGAATTCAAGAATTCATCAGTCAACTAGTCTGTTGAGAGTCAGTCTTCTTGAAGTACAATACTTGTTGATATCAGATTAGTCAGCTGTTGAACCCAGTCTTCTGATAGGTTCCCCCTCAGCTTATGAATCCAATTTTAACAAACCCAATTCCGCTCTTAGAGTGGAAAATCTTGCTTCATTCAAAGGTTTGGTAAAAATGTCAGCAATCTGATTGTCTGTATGAACATACTCAATAATAACATTTCCCTTTTCAACATGGTCTCTGATGAAGTGGTGTTTGATCTCAATATGCTTAGTCCTGGAATGACTAGTAGTATTCTGAGTAAGTAAGATTGCACTTGTATTGTCACAGTAGATAGGGATTCCACTGATCTTAAGATTATAGTCTTCTAGTTGATGCTTCAACCAAAGTATTTGTGCACAACATGCTCCAGCAGCAATGTATTCAGCTTCAGCAGTAGATATGGATACTGAAGTCTGTTTCTTACTCATCCATGAGATCATACGACTTCCTAAAAATTGACAAGCACCTGTAGTACTCTTCCTGTCAATCTTGCAGCCAGCAAGGTCAGAATCTGAATATCCAATAAGTTCAAATCCTGATTCCCTTGGGTACCACAATCCCAATTCTTGTGTGCCTTTGAGATACTTTAATATCCTTTTAGCAGCTAAGAGGTGAGATTCCTTAGGATCTGATTGAAATCTCGCACAAACCCCAACATAATACATAATATCAGGTCTACTAGCTGTTAAGTATAACAGTGACCCAATTATGCCTATGTATTTGTTTATGTCAACTGATTTGCCACCTTCATCCTTGTCCAGACGAAGTCCAGTAGACATAGGAACATTAACAGATGAGCTAGTTTCCATTCCAAATTTCTTGAACAGATCTTTTGTGTACTTTGCTTGATTAATAAAAATACCATCAGGTAGCTGTTTAACTTGTAAACCAAGAAAGTAATTCAGTTCTCCCATCATGCTCATTTCAAACTTGTTTTGCATCAGCTTAGAGAACCTTTCACACATCTGTTTGTTAGTTGAACCAAAAATAATATCGTCTACATATATTTGAACTAACAATATATGTTTATCCCATTCAATAGTAAACAAGGTTTTATCTACTTTACCTTTGCGAAATCCTTTAATTAAAAGAAAGTCAGATAAAGTATCATACCATGCTCTTGGAGCCTGTTTCAGTCCATAGAGTGATAGGATAGTGCCCAACAAGCCAATGTTAATTAGCTTGTAAGAGGACTATCTTCTTATGGATTAATAAATATACGACCGTTTATTTATAGTATGTAAATTAAACAATGCCCAACTTCATCTCTCGCGAACTTATCTAAGCGATTGGATGAAATCCTAAGGTCACATTCGACTATGGGACGATTCACTTCAGTACTGAGTGCAATCATGAAACAGTCTCTAAGGTCGTGATCTTAAAACACGTTCCAAGTCATAGATTCCGAACGAGACGGGGTATCGAAGGAATCGCTAAGACTTGTACGAGTATGCATGATTCACATGGAGTGAATTTGTAGAGTTTCATGAACAAGACATTTGATGTCAGTGCATATGACTAGGTGGTTCGATAGGGGATCGAACGCATCGAACGACCCGAACAGAGAAACCCATTGTGGAAGCGCATGACGCATATCGGTGATGGGATGTTTCTCAAGGCTTATAATAGTGTACGATTTAGTCCTTAGACTTGAGGTACTAGGGCGAATTCGGTGCATGGGTGTACGTATTTAGATTTAGGTGCTGGTCACGTAGCCTGACCTTAATGTGCCTAAGTTGGGTGCGTATAGTCGTGTACGCGAGTGGTTAGTACTAAGAAAGGATCTATCGACTCATCCTGATAAGGTGGGAGAATTTCCTATACGTTCTTAGATAATATGTTCCGAGGAACCTGCGGCCGCAGTCGGTGACGGATTTGGAAAGGAGTTTCCAAATTTAGCAGTCACACTGGAATTATTATCCTGAATTAGAAAGTATAGTTATTGAGATAATTAGAGGTGCCGATCGATTCACACACCCTAGGTCTCAATCGGGAAATAAGTCGAAAGAAGGACCGTATGTACATGGCAATTATAAGAGGTGAGGTTCACAAGATCAATTCACCTGAAGTTGGGCTTCATGGGCTTGTGGCTAGACATCGACCATGAAGTGTGGGTACTCCTAAATTAATAAGGGAAATTAATTCTGGAGTGGTCAATTAAAAGTGTTTAATTGATCGGAGCATTTAATTGTTCATTAATTAAATCACGAAAGTCGTGGGCCTGCTGCCAATTGATGGTGAACCCAGAGGGTCACACACAATACAGTTGGACAGTGACAGTCAAAAAGGAAATAGTTGATTTAAGGAAGTTAAATCAAAGTTGATGAATTAAAGTGTTAATTCAAAGAAATCAAAGTTAATGAATTAAAGTGTTAATTCAAGAAGAAGAATTATTAATTAGAATACCTAATTAATTTATTAGAGTGTCTAATTAATTAATTGGATTATCTAATTAATTATGAGATTAATTAAAGTAGTTAATTAATTAAATGGAAGAAGGATTTATCATGAAATTTTCGGATTTACATGAATAAGGCATAGGGGCGATTTTTGAGGCTAAGGAAAGTTGGAAGAATTTGTTTCTTGTGGGACAAGAAAGAAGGAAGAGATTCATGTATATCTAGTTTCCTAATGAGATAAGGAAAATCTATAAGATATACTTGTATATCTTATTTCCTAATGAGATAAGGAAAAGAGATATTGATGTACATGGAAAAGGATATCTATTAAGAGAAGGACTCTTATCTTATAAATATCTCTCTTCATAATTCTTCCATAAGCTAATGAAGCAATAATAAAAAAAAAAAGGTGATAAAAAACACAAGAGATTTTCAATAGCTGAAAATTGAAGAGAAAAATCGACCAACCCTAGCCGAAAAACCCTGTGGCCGCCGCCCTCTTTTTCTTCTCTTCTTCATCTGGATCTGGTTCAAGAGCTGGATCCAGTTCCAACTCTTCCTTCACTGACAAGTTTCCAAGATCTAGTTCGTAGCCTGTGATTTGGAAACGTTGCTACAATCCATCTGGTGTGGATACATTCTGGAGGTGAGACAATTGGATCACTGCTTCGTGAATCAAACTAGAAAAGCCGAAACAAGTTTTGAGGTATTTCGCAAAACACCCCCTTTGTTTTCTATTACTGTTTGATTCAACCTATTTCACATAAATAATATGGAGATCGATTTATGGGACTGATGGGATGCCTCGGAAAATTTTAAATTCCGCACTCTCGTTGTTTTGACAACCGGGGCATACCCAACAGTGGTATCAGAGCCAACTCCATTATTATTATGTGAAAAAGGCCTGAACATAATTTAATATATGATATTAGTGATTATTATGTTCTGTATGATGATTCTTGCTTGTTATGATATTATGTATGCTCGGATAAAATTTGCATGAATTAGTTTGGGCCGTTTTTGAATTTCCGAAAATTAGTGGACTGTTTTTGCAAATAGCGATTTTCGAAAAACTGAACCAAAATTGAAAATTTCGTTTTCTGCATGTTTCTGGACTGAAATTGTAATTTTCTGGATTTTTTTTTTGAAAAACTGGGTCTGTTTGCAATTTCCGTAAAACTGGGTTGTTTTTGTAATTTACGTAAAGTTCAGGGGTCTGTTTGCAATTAACGAAAATTTCTAGGTAGATTCTTTAAGTTCCTGTTTTCTGGACTGATTTGCAGCTGTCAAAATTTTTGGGTTTAAACTGTTAATTCCCGAAACTTGAGGGGTCAAAAATATAGTTTTCGAAAGTTAAGGGACCAAACTGTAATTTTCAAAAGTTGAAAAACAGAATCTGTATTTGTGCATAAAAGGTGTTTTTGTTTATCCGAAAATTAATTTTATCATAATTAGTAGAGACTAAAGTAAGGATCATGGATTATTTTAAAAGGGAGTTTTAAAATAAGGAAGAAAAGAAATATGTGAAAGTTGTTTGCTTGTTTCTTGCTCTACGTGAACTGTTTACGTGGTTTTCGATCGCGCCGAGCCTTGACCCTAGGGGTAGATGTGATTGGTTTAATTTTAATTGTGTTGTTTTTTATTGGGCCTGCAAGCCTTAAAGTTTTTGGGCCACTTTGAGCCTTTGTAATAGAATAGGGCTTTACTGTTTTAAATAGTTTAGGATGGAGGCCCATTACAAGCAAGGTGGAGGCCCAAGAAGGAATGAAGGCCATGTATGCATGGTTATTATTGTAATAGCCTAGGTCCATTACGAACCCAATTAGATTGACCAATTGGGCCAACATCATGGCTCGATGCTGGCCCACATAGGAGGCTCCCGATCGAAAACATACTGTGATAGCATGCATGCTAGGTGTGAATGTTTTGTTTTATTTGTCGATTTATTTATGGCTTGTATGTGATGCGCGCTAGTAATTAGATCGTAAATAAAAGATGAAGCATAATTAAATGCGGTGAGATCTCGAGGAGAGTTTCTTCAAACTTTCAAAACCGAAAATCCCCTCTTGAATAAATATTAAGTCATATTGGGTTAACAATAAAATGAAGTTTTATAAATCCAAGCCTTCCATTAATAGGAACTAGCGTGAGTTGTCTACTTATCGATTAAGGTGATCCAGAGTCTGGCACCCGAGGCGAAGAAAGGGACAATACGCAAAATTCCTTGATTCTTGTTTTCCTTAAAAACTTGACAAGGGTGGGGACTGGTCGGGACATGTATATCGACCGATAACCAGTTACGGGGATTTCATGACCGGGCCCGTTGCTCATCATGATTAATGGGTTAGACTTAACGAATAGTAACATTTATGATGTAGCAGTGCTAGATAAATGTGAAAACCGAGGCAAAATAGCTTGAAGGTTGTGTAGGGACACAATTGGTAAAAGTATACCTACCTAGGGAATTAATTGTATGGCCACGAGTCGTGGGTGCAGTTAATGTCTGCCGGGACATCAAGACCTACTAGGAAATAGGATTTCCCGAACAAATAAGGGGTTATTGTTTCGATAAAAATAGTGGGAGAACTTTTTCGATAAAAAGTCCAATTTTCGTTAATTATAAGTATTTTATTAAACCTGTCTGCTTATTGTTGTCTTTTAAATTGTTTATATATAGCCATTCAAAATCCACAATCATGTACGAACAAACTTTGGGACAAATCATGAGTTATTCACTCTACGAGACAAGCATGGTTGGGTTCGACAATGTTAGAGAATATTGTTCTTACCTAATCAAGATGATGAAACGAATCAAAAAGCTAGGCGCTGATTTGGATCAGAATGATGAGATAGAAATTATTCTCACTGGCTTGTCTGACTCATTTTCTCATTTTGTGCATCATTTGGAAATTCCATGTGATGGGATTAAGACAAACGATTTGCGCAAGTTGTTGGACAAATATGAGAAAGCCCATCTACAGGGATTGGGTCTGAGTGAAGGAAAGGGTTGCCCCTTGTGTAAGAAAGATAAGCAACTAAGGATGCTTGCTGGAAAGAAATTCCTGAAGAGAATTAACAACGGTATGACCTAGTTATTTCTTTTTGATGTATGACATCTCATAGACCCTCATATCTGTAAAGTGTTTGCAGGTGATGACGGCATTCCCTTGCCCTTGGGAAGAAGGGCATTCCTTGGAAGGAGGAGGCAAGAGTTGCAACAATATATAAGGGAAAAATGCTTCAGGAGTTGGGTCGAGAAGAATCTAGACTTTACTTTTTAGCAAAGTGTTTTACTTAGTTTTTCGTCTTAGCATGAATTTTGGTTTTATTTTGTTTTTGAGTATTCTTTCGAATTTTTTTTTTTTTTTTTGTACAAGACAGCATTGCTTTACCATTATGAATGGAATATTATTTATTTAAAGCTTTTACTTTGTACAAAATATTGATGCTTTACCATTATGAATGGAATGTCTTTAAAGCATAGAAATGAATCAATAATAAACAATTAAAACTTCAAGTAAATTGTATGCTAAATCGAGAAAAGTAAAACAACAAAGATAATCACCCACATACTTGAAATGCACTTTTTGGACATATTTTCCAAAAGAAGGATTCGAAAGATTGATTCCGTTTGAGATTCTTGAAACATAGAACTTAGATGAATTCGCATCTTACGAATCTTGTCTCAAAGGAATAATGACCAAAATAAAGTTTGCTAGGCATTCTAAGCATATCAACCGAATGGATTTAATTCATAGGGACAAACGTGGAGAACTAAAAAGGTTAGTTCAAAAGGACGTTACTTCATGTATACCTACGATTTTTAATCAAAGTATATGTGTACTTTGTGAAGTACAATTCCAAAACTGTTGAAATGTTCAAAGAAGTTTGGAAATGAAGTAATTAAGAGCATGATGTTGAAACCGTTTGATCTAATCAAACTGGCCGAAACATAAGCTATAAGTTCCACGATTATCTAAACGAGAATAGGATTCTCACGGAGCGAATTAAGTAGGAATTGAACTTGGTTAGACTTAGTGCATTTCACGATAAGACTTCGCTGAACTTCCTTATTTACTTTTGGGGATAGCCTCCCCTGACTATTCAAAGGATACTTAGGTTGGTACCTTTCGAAGCAAGTCCTTACACCACCATACCATATACGATATGGCATAATACCCTTGCAGTACAAATTGGATAGTAGATCCAATTCACGCAAAATTGTGGGATATCCAACGAAATCCATTGGATACCTGTTCTACGACAATGAGAAACAATAGGTCAATCGTTTCTCACAAATACCCGTTCCTCTGTTGATGAATTCTTCGTCAAAGGAAATAGGGAATGTCATGGAACTTGATGAAGTCCAAGATCTGGACCCATCCCCACAAACATTGGGAGCAAATCCTTAACCTACTGAACCAAATTACGCACAAACACTTCGTGATTCAAATCAAATTCGTAAGGAACTCGAAATTCCATTTTACGAGATTGATAAATTGGATATTGATCCAAGATTACAAAGAAACTATGTTTGACATAGACTTAGGGATGTAGCATGAGGCCATAAGATCCGAAATGGAAAGGTTCAACTTGTTTGACTCGCTTAATGGCGGAAGGTTATTCTTCAAAAGCTTTTTGAAGACTAATGAAGATACCTTCGTTCCATTTTTAAACGTCAAAATCCATTTCGAAATTATTAGCCATAGAAGAGTGGTTTGACTACTAAAATATGACTATTGGATATGAATTCTGCCTCTCACAATTGGAAATTGATGAGAAGATCTTTATTCAAATCCATAGGTCAATCTATGACTTTTAACATAATCCCAAACTTGGAATATGCGACTTGATAAGATGATCAAGACTGTTGACTTCGTCAAAAGGAATATAGATTCCAACTGTGCAAAAGAATCAGTGGGAGCATAGTGAAGTTCGTAACAAAACATGACGACGTTCTGATTATCAAGGACGATATCAGAATATCAAGCGCAGACGAAAGCGTGTCTTTCACGCAAATTCTCCATGATAAGATTTGGGAATTACATCTCACGTATTGGCAATACGTATCTATACAGATAGAACGAAGTAGATGTTGCAATTCTCCAAATCTAAGTACATAGACTAATTATTGAATGAATTTAATATGGAAGAATCCAAGAAAGGATTAGTTCCAAGGAGATACAAAATCTCTCTTTCTTATTCAATGTGCCCTACATTTGATAAGGAAAGAAGAGGATGTCTCAAAAGTCTTATGCTTTGGCATTTGATTGCATGTAGCATGCAATGTCTTGTACTAGACCTGACTTAACATATGCTGTGACTTTCACGAGCTACTGTTAGTCAAACACCAGTAAGGGACACTGGACTGCCGTAAAGCAATCCTCGAAGATAATTAAAGGATATAATGCTGGTCTGCGGTAGTAGTGGAGGATTAAGACTCGAAGGATTTAATGATTCGAGCTTTCAAGTCTGATGTGGATGATTTATTCTGTCTCGATAGAGCAGAGGTAAATTGGAATAAACCCCAATAGTCTACCACTGCCAACTCAAACAGAATATATATCGCAGCATAGGATGCAGCAGAAGAAAGTGTTTGGATAAGAAAACTCATCCAACAGTTGGATGGAATACCTAGCATAGCAAAGCCTATCGTTATCTTCACTGATAAAATAGGGCAATTGCTAAATGAAAGGGAATCGAGATCACACCAACGATCTGAACACAAAAACATATGATTAGATAAATCATAGATAGTTGAGATACGTAAAAGTGTTACGTTATCTCAATAGACAACTTAGCAGATCCACTAGTAAAGTCATTATCGCAAAAGAGTTCGAAGGACATCTTGATAAGATGGGTCTTAGAAATGTTGTGATTGGCTTTAGGGCAAGTGGGAGATTGATAGGATAGTGCCCAGCAAGCCAATGTTAATTAGCTTGTAAGAGGACTATCTTCTTATGGATTAATAAATATACGACCGTTTATTTATAGTATGTAAATTAAACAATGGCCAACTTCATCTCTCGCGAACTTATCTAAGCGATTGGATGAAATCCTAAGGTCACATTCGACTATGGGACGATTCACTTCAGTACTGAGTGCAATCATGAAACAGTCTCTAAGGTCGTGATCTTAAAACACGTTCCAAGTCATAGATTCCGAACGAGACGGGGTATCGAAGGAATCGCTAAGACTTGTACGAGTATGCATGATTCACATGGAGTGAATTTGTAGAGTTTCATGAACAAGACATTTGATGTCAGTGCATATGACTAGGTGGTTCGATAGGGGATCGAACGCATCGAACGACCCGAACAGAGAAACCCATTGTGGAAGCGCATGACGCATATCGGTGATGGGATGTTTCTCAAGTCTTATAATAGTGTACGATTTAGTCCTTAGACTTGAGGTACTAGGGCGAATTCGGTGCATGGGTGTACGTATTTAGATTTAGGTGCTGGTCACGTAGCCTGACCTTAATGTGCCTAAGTTGGGTGCGTATAGTCGTGTACGCAAGTGGTTAGTACTAAGAAAGGATCTATCGACTCATCCTGATAAGGTGGGAGAATTTCCTATACGTTCTTAGATAATATGTTCCGAGGAACCTGCGGCCGCAGTCGGTGACGGATTTGGAAAGGAGTTTCCAAATTTAGCAGTCACACTGGAATTATTATCCTGAATTAGAAAGTATAGTTATTGAGATAATTAGAGGTGCCGATCAATTCACACACCCTAGGTCTCAATCAGGAAATAAGTCGAAAGAAGGACCGTATGTACATGGCAATTATAAGAGGTGAGGTTCACAAGATCAATTCACCTGAAGTTGGGCTTCATGGGCTTGTGGCTAGACATCGACCATGAAGTGTGGGTACTCCTAAATTAATAAGGGAAATTAATTCTGGAGTGGTCAATTAAAAGTGTTTAATTGATCGGAGCATTTAATTGTTCATTAATTAAATCACGAAAGTCGTGGGCCTGCTGCCAATTGATGGTGAACCCAGAGGGTCACACACAATACAGTTGGACAGTGACAGTCAAAAAGGAAATAGTTGATTTAAGGAAGTTAAATCAAAGTTGATGAATTAAAGTGTTAATTCAAAGAAATCAAAGTTAATGAATTAAAGTGTTAATTCAAGAAGAAGAATTATTAATTAGAATACCTAATTAATTTATTAGAGTGTCTAATTAATTAATTGGATTATCTAATTAATTATGAGATTAATTAAAGTAGTTAATTAATTAAATGGAAGAAGGATTTATCATGAAATTTTCGGATTTACATGAATAAGGCATAGGGGCGATTTTTGAGGCTAAGGAAAGTTGGAAGAATTTGTTTCTTGTGGGACAAGAAAGAAGGAAGAGATTCATGTATATCTAGTTTCCTAATGAGATAAGGAAAATCTATAAGATATACTTGTATATCTTATTTCCTAATGAGATAAGGAAAAGAGATATTGATGTACATGGAAAAGGATATCTATTAAGAGAAGGACTCTTATCTTATAAATATCTCTCTTCATAATTCTTCCATAAGCTAATGAAGCAATAATAAAAAAAAAAAAAGGTGATCAAAAACACAAGAGATTTTCAATAGCTGAAAATTGAAGAGAAAAATCGACCAACCCTAGCCGAAAAACCCTGTGGCCGCCGCCCTCTTTTTCTTCTCTTCTTCATCTGGATCTGGTTCAAGAGCTGGATCCAGTTCCAACTCTTCCTTCACTGACAAGTTTCCAAGATCTAGTTCGTAGCCTGTGATTTGGAAACGTTGCTACAATCCATCTGGTGTGGATACATTCTGGAGGTGAGACAATTGGATCACTGCTTCGTGAATCAAACTAGAAAAGCCGAAACAAGTTTTGAGGTATTTCGCAAAACACCCCCTTTGTTTTCTATTACTGTTTGATTCAACCTATTTCACATAAATAATATGGAGATCGATTTATGGGACTGATGGGATGCCTCGGAAAATTTTAAATTCCGCACTCTCGTTGTTTTGACAACCGGGGCATACCCAACATAGAGGGCTTTCTTCAGACGATATACCTTGTCTCCTTGTTGATAAGCTTCAAAGCCAGGAGGTTGTTCAACATAAACTTCTTCTTGCAATTCTCCATTGAGAAAAGCAGACTTCACATCCATCTGATAGACAGTGAAGTTCTTGTAAGCAGCATAGGCTAAAAATAATCTGATTGCTTCAAGCCTAGCAACTGGTGCGAATGTCTCATCAAAATCAATGCCTTCTTCTTGGTAGTAACCTTTGGCAACTAGTCTTGCTTTGTTTCTGGTAACCATACCATCTTTATTCATTTTATTCCTGAATACCCACTTAGTGCCAATTACTCTGATGAGGGATATTTCACATGCTCCATCTTAGGAAATACCTCTGCTCGGAATCGACCTAGTTTTCGATCAGGAAGGTATTCTCCGACCAGAAGAACACAATTTCCCGATTAAGACACGTTGATAGCACGAAATCCTATTCTCCGATCTATTCCTATTCTCGGAATTACTGTGGGGCCGACCTACCGCTTTGCACAGCTGGCCGAGAAGTATTCTCCTACGGACGGTCCAGCTGGCTCATTACTGTTCCTATATATACGCGGCGCATTTATGACATCAGGAGGGGCACTACTCCCAAGAAACTCACTAAGCTCGGACTAGCAGCTCGGAATAGGCCATAGCTTATATCTCTTTGTATTTATCTTCCTAGTAGTACGACATCCTGTAATGCTCGGATAGACCTATTTTGTAACTTGTACTTGAACATTGATATTGATATACACTTATTATTTTGCCGACTTTTTATATCCTATACGAACGAAAAACGATATAATCAATTGGCGCCCACCGAAGGGCCTATTCGAGTATTAGATCGAAAAATGCCTGCTACTAGGAGATTCACGTACAATCGCGGAGAGCCTTCACAAGCTGTTGGAGCTCAGCAATCAGTAAACAACCAACCAAGTAACCAATCCCGAGCAGCCCACCAATCTGAGGTGCCGCCGCTCGACCCGCCGAATGAGTTACCTATTCATACGACGGTTGCCGATCTTCGTTCCATTATCGGAACGATGTGTAGAGAATTCCTGAACATGGAGCGAGCGGATCACGAAACTCTGCCAGGTCAACAGCCCCCGGTCGACCAACCTGCTGCCCGGGAAGGAAGTATCCGACGGTCTGCTTTAGGCGAACCGTCCAATGTTCGACCTAGAGCACCTCGAGCTAGGACCGTTGTCCGATCAGGGCAACCTTCTAAAACCATACAAGACTTGGAGGTTTCGGTGGTCGGGGAGAGTCAATCCGAAGCTGCGGATAGGGTAAAGAAACCGATATACCGAAAGGTAACCGAGGCTGACTTGGAGAAGATTGTGCAGGAAAGGGTTGCGAAGGAGTTAAAGAGGGAAATGTTGGTAAAAGAAACCCGACCTGCGGAAGTCAAGGCTCGAAGAACTGAGGCCAGAGAGGATGGGGCCATTTTCGTTGAGGAAGGACGAGATAAGGAGTTAAGTAAGAATATTATGAGGTGTTCGCCCTTCTGCCAAGAGATTAGAGAGGCTCGAGGAACAGAGACTGTCCCTACCAGACTGCCGAGATATAATGGAACCTTCGATCCTGGGGAGCATATAAATAGTTTCATTAATGTGTTGAACCTATATGGGCATTCAGAAGATTTTTGTTGCAAAATTATGGTCACCACGTTCGAGGGAATCGCTTTGGACTGGTTCGGAAAACTACCTCCGAACTCTATCTTTTCTTTTGATGAGTTGTGCGATAAATTAAAACACCAATTCGCTAGTCAAAGGAAACAAAGGTTACCTGCCAACCATTTGGGAACCGTGAAGCAATTGGAAGGAGAAACACTAAGACAATGGTTGGCAAGGTTCACTATTGAACTTCTGAAAGTCGATACCCCGCAGATTGAATTTCTGTCATCCTTGATGTTCGAGCTAACTCGTAATAGCCAGTTCGGGAATGCTCTCTGTCGAAAGCAACTAAAGTCTTTCGAGCGAATCATGCAAATAGCTGAAAAGTACATGATTCAAGAGGAAATGAATAAGTTAAAGAATGCTCAGAACCCTAGGCCCCCGATCGGAAAGAAACCTGATCGGGCCCCTATTCCAAAGTCAAGTGATTATGGAGGGTCAAACGCGCAGCAACGAGGCTCAGTTTGGCAGAGACTTAAGGTCTATAAACCTCAGGCTTCGACCCATAGATCTAATGTCTACGGTCGACCTGCGTCACCAGAGAGGGCTCCAAGGACAGAGCGTGAAAAGAGCAGTTTTACCAGGTTGAATGCCTCGAGGGACGAAATCTTAACTGTGCTTAAGGAAAGGAATTTAGTTCCTGAAGTTCGGCACGTAGCTCAGTCCAGACCTGGGACTATAAATCAGGAAAAGTATTGCAGATTTCACCGTACCCGAGGGCACAGTACCGAGGATTGTTTTCAATTGAAACAGGAGATCGAGAAGTTGATTGCTCAGGGAAAATTGAAGGAGTATATTAGAAAGGAGAATCCTAACGAACGTTTTCGATCTAGAAGTCCAAGGAGGTCTTCTGAACAGCACCGTGTTGATCAATATCAAGCCGAAGAGCAGACGAACAGGGTTATAAATGTGATAGTTGGTGGACCTGCTGGGGGAGATAGCAGGAATGCTAGGAAAAGGAAAGCTAGGTCGTTAAAGTCGGGTGTCTCGACCAGGAGTGAGGTTATGACCTTAAGGTCAGCGTCCTCGATAAATCAAGTCATTAGTTTTACCGAGGATGATAGACCAAGTGAAATAACTTGGGATACTAATGAAGACGACCCTGATTTTTCGATGGTCTTGACCTTGAGAATTGCGAATTTTGAAGTTAGGAGGGTGTTGATCGATAATGGTAGTTCAGCGAACATAATCTCTTCAGAAGCTCTAGATAGAATGAATCTACAGCATCCGCGTCTGGATCGAGTATCCACCCCGCTCGTTGGGTTCGGTGGATCGGAAATTGTTCCTCACCATCCTCTTGAGTACTACTATGGGCAAGAAGCCTAAAGATGTCACAAAGATGGTTAAGTTTTTGGATGTGAGTACCCCTTTTGCTTATAATGCTATTTTGGGAAGACCAGCTTTAAACGTTTTCAAAGCAGTCGTCTCGACTTACCACGAGATGGTCAAGTTTCTCACTTTGGCGGGGGTCGGAGAAATGAGGAATGATCAATGTATGGCATGGGAATGCTATAACACATCCCTGAACATGAAAAAGCAGTTCGAGCCGATATTGCCCTCGAAAAGGAAATTAGAGGACGAAAAGGTATTCTCGGTATCCGACCTCCCTGTGCCCGATTGTGAAAAACTGAAGAGCAAAAAAGGAAAAGAGATCGATATGAGCGTTCAACCCACAAACCATAAACAGGTAACTGTTGGGTATGCCCCGGTTGTCAAAACAACGAGAGTGCGGAATTTAAAATTTTCCGAGGCATCCCATCAGTCCCATAAATCGATCTCCATATTATTTATGTGAAATAGGTTGAATCAAACAGTAATAGAAAACAAAGGGGGTGTTTTGCGAAATACCTCAAAACTTGTTTCGGCTTTTCTAGTTTGATTCACGAAGCAGTGATCCAATTGTCTCACCTCCAGAATGTATCCACACCAGATGGATTGTAGCAACGTTTCCAAATCACAGGCTACGAACTAGATCTTGGAAACTTGTCAGTGAAGGAAGAGTTGGAACTGGATCCAGCTCTTGAACCAGATCCAGATGAAGAAGAGAAGAAGATGAGGGCGGCGGCGGCACTGGCCTTTTGGCTAGGGCTGGTCGATTTTTCTCTTCAATTTTCAGCTATTGAAAATCTCTTGTGTTTTTGATCACTTTTTTTTTTTTATTATTGCTTCATTAGTCTTTTTGGAAGAATTATGAAGAGAGATATTTATAAGAGAAGAGTCCTTCTCTTAATAGATATCCTTTTCCATGTACATCAATATCTCTTTTCCTTATCTCATTAGGAAATAAGATATACAAGTATATCTTATAGATTTTCCTTATCTCATTAGGAAACTAGATATACATGAATCTCTTCCTTCTTTCTTGTCCCACAAGAAACAAATTCTTCCAACTTTCCTTAGCCTCAAAAATCGCCCCTATGCCTTATTCATGTAAATCCGAAAATTTCATGATAAATCCTTCTTCCATTTAATTAATTAACTACTTTAATTAATCTCATAATTAATTAGATAATCCAATTAATTAATTAGACACTCTAATAAATTAATTAGGTATTCTAATTAATAATTCTTCTTCTTGAATTAACACTTTAATTCATTAACTTTGATTTCTTTGAATTAACACTTTAATTCATCAACTTTGATTTAACTTCCTTAAATCAACTATTTCCTTTTTGACTGTCACTGTCCAACTGTATTGTGTGTGACCCTCTGGGTTCACCATCAATTGGCAGCAGGCCCACGAACCCTTCGTGATTTAATTTATGAACAATTAAATGCTCCGATCAATTAAACACTTTTAATTGATCACTGCAGAATTAATTTCCCTTATTAATTTAGGAGTACCCACACTTCATGGTCGATGTCTAGCCACAAGCCCATGAAGCCCAACTTCAGGTGAATTGATCTTGTGAACCTCACCTCTTATAATTGCCATGTACATACGGTCCTTCTTTCGACTTATTTCCCGATTGAGACCTAGGGTGTGTGAATTGATCGGCACCTCTAATTATCTCAATAACTATACTTTCTAATTCAGGATAATAATTCCAGTGTGACTGCTAAATTTGGAAACTCCTTTCCAAATCCGTCACCGACTGCGGCCGCAGGTTCCTCGGAACATATTATCTAAGAACGTATAGGAAATTCTCCCACCTTATCAGGATGAGTCGATAGATCCTTTCTTAGTACTAACCACTCGCGTACACGACTATACGCACCCAACTTAGGCACATTAAGGTCAGGCTACGTGACCAGCACCTAAATCTAAATACGTACACCCATGCACCGAATTCGCCCTAGTACCTCAAGTCTAAGGACTAAATCGTACACTATTATAAGCCTTGAGAAACATCCCATCACCGATATGCGTCATGCGCTTCCACAATGGGTTTCTCTGTTCGGGTCGTTCGATGCGTTCGATCCCCTATCGAACCACCTAGTCATATGCACTGACATCAAATGTCTTGTTCGTGAAACTCTACAAATTCACTCCATGTGAATCATGCATACTCGTACAAGTCTTAGCGATTCCTTCGATACCCCGTCTCGTTCGGAATCTATGACTTGGAACGTGTTTTAAGATCACGACCTTAGAGACTGTTTCATTATTGCACTCAGTACTGAAGTGAATCGTCCCATAGTCGAATGTGACCTTAGGATTTCATCCAATCGCTTAGATAAGTTCGCGAGAGATGAAGTTGGCCATTGTTTAATTTACATACTATAAATAAACGGTCGTATATTTATTAATCCATAAGAAGATAGTCCTCTTACAAGCTAATTAACATTGGCTTGCTGGGCACTATCCTATCAATCTCCCACTTGCCCTAAAGCCAATCACAACATTTCTAAGACCCATCTTATCAAGATGTCCTTCGAACTCTTTTGCGATAATGACTTTACTAGTGGATCTGCTAAGTTGTCTATTGAGATAACGTAACACTTTTACGTATCTCAACTATCTATGATTTATCTAATCATATGTTTTTGTGTTCAGATCGTTGGTGTGATCTCGATTCCCTTTCATTTAGCAATTGCCCTATTTTATCAGTGAAGATAATGATAGGCTTTTGCTATGCTAGGTATTACATCTAACCATTAGATGAATTTACTTATCCAAACACTTCCTTCTGCTGCATCCTATGCTGCGATATATATTCTGTTTGAGTTGGCAGTGGTAGACTATTGGGGTTTATTCCAATTTACCTCTGCTCCATCGAGACAGAATAAATCATCCACATCAGACTTGAAAGCTCGAATCATTAAATCCTTCGAGTTTCAATCCTCCACTACTACCGCAGACCAGCATTATATCCTTTAATTATCTTCGAGGATTGCTTTACGGCAGTCCAGTGTCCCTTACTGGTGTTTGACTAACAGTAGCTCGTGAAAATCACAGCATGTGTTAAGTCAGGTCTAGTACAAGACTTTGCATGCTACATGCAAACCAAATGCCTAAGCATAAGACTTTTTGAGACATCCTCTTCTTTCCTTATCAAATGTAGGGCACATTGAATAAGAAAGAGAGATTTTGTATCTCCTTGGAACTAATCCTTTCTTGGATTCTTCCATATTGAATTCATTCAATAATTAGTCTATGTACTTAGATTTGGAGAATTGCAACATCTACTTCGTTCTATCTGTATAGATACGTATTGCCAATACGTGAGATGTAATTCCCAAATCTTATCATGGAGAATTTGCGTGAAAGACACGCTTTCGTCTGCGCTTGATATTCTGATATCGTCCTTGATAATCAGAACGTCGTCATGTTTTGTTACGAACTTCACTATGCTCCCACTGATTTTTTTGCACAATTGGAATCTATATGCCTTTTGACGAAGTCAACAGTCTTGATCATCTTATCAAGTCGCATATTCCAAGTTTGGGATTGTGTTAAAAGTCATAGATTGACCTATGGATTTGAATAAAGATCTTCTCATCAATTTCCAATTGTGAGAGGCAGAATTCATATCCAATAGTCATATTTTAGTAGTCAAACCACTTTTCTATGGCTAATAATTTCGAAATGGATTTTGACGTTTGAAAAATGGAGCGAAGGTATCTTCATTAGTCTTCAAAAAGCTTTTGAAGAATAACCTTCCGCCATTAAGCGAGTCAAATAAGTTGAACCTTTCCATTTCGGATCTCATGGCCTCATGCCACATCCCTAAGTCTATGTCAAACATAGTTTCTTTGTAATCTTGGATCAATATCCAATTTGTCAATCTCGTAAAATGGAATTTTGAGTTCCTTACGAATTTGATTTGAATTACGAAGTGTTTGTGCGTAATTTGGTTCAGTAGGTTAAGGATTTGCTCCCACTGTTTGTGGGGATGGGTCCAAATCTTGGACTTCAACTAGTTCCATGACATTCCCTATTTCCTTTGACGAAGAATTCATCAACAGAGGAACGGGTATTTATGAGAAACGATTGTCCTATTGTTTCTCATTGTCGCAGAACGGGTATCCAATGGATTTCGTTGGATATCCCACAAATTTGCGCGAATTGGATCTACCATCCAATTTGTCGTGCAAGGGTATTATGCCATATCGTATATGGTACGGTGGTGTAAGGACTTGCTTCGAAAGGTACCAACCTAAGTATCCTTTGAATAGTCAGGGGAGGCTATCCCCAAAAGTAAATAAGGAAGTTCAGCGAAGTCTTATCGTGAAATGAACTAAGTCTAACCAAGTTCAATTCCTACTTAATTCGCTCCGTGAGAATCCTATTCTCGTTTAGATAATCGTGGAACTTATAGCTTATGTTTCGGCCAGTTTGATTAGATCAAACGGTTTCAACATCATGCTCTTAATTACTTCATTTCCCAAACTTCTTTGAACATTTCAAGGGAATTGTACTTTCACAAAGTACTCATATGCTTTGACGATTTAAAATCGTAAGTATATTTGAAGTAACGTCCTTTTGAACTAACCTTTTAGTTCTCCACGTTTGTCCTCATGGATTAAATCCATTCGGTTGATATGCTTAGAATGCCTAGCAAACTTTATTTTGGTCATTATTCCTATGAGACAAGATTCGTAAGTTACGAGTTCATCTAAGTTCTATGTTTCAAGAATCTCAAATGAAATCAATCTTTCGAATCCTTCTTTCGGAAATATGTCCAAAATATGCATTTCAAGTATGTGGGTGATTATCTTGTTGTTTTACTTTTCTTGATTTAGCATACAATTTACTTGAAGTTTTAATTTGTTTATCATTGATTTATTTCTATGCTTTAAAGACATTCCATTCATAATGGTAAAGCATCAATGTTTTGTACAAAGTAAAAGCTTTAAATAAATAATATCCCATTCATAATGGTAAAGCAATGCTGTCTTGTACAAAAATTCGAAATAATACTCAAAAACAAAATAAAACTAAAACTTATGCTAAGACAAAAAACTAAGTAAAACACTTTGCTAAAAGGTAAAGTCTAGATTCTTCTCGACCCAACTCCTGAAGCATTTTTCCCTTATATATTGTTGCAACTCTTGCCTCCTCCTTCCAAGGAATGCCCTTCTTCCCAAGGGCAAGGGAATGCCGTCATCACCTGCAAACACTTTACAGATATGAGGGTCTATGAGATGTCATACATCAAAAAGAAATAACTAGGTCATACCTTTGTTAATTCTCTTCAGGAATTTCTTTCCAGCAAGCATCCTTAGTTGCTTATCTTTCTTACACAAGGGGCAATCCTTTCCTTCACTCAGACCCAATCCCTGTAGATGGGCTTTCTCATATTTGTCCAACAACTTGCGCAAATTATTTGTTTTAATCCCATCACATGGAATTTCCAAATGATGCACAAAATGAGAAAATGAGTCAGACAAGCCATTGAGAATAATTTCTATCTCATCATTTTGATCCAAATCAGCGCCTAGCTTTTTGATTCGTTTCATCATCTTGATTAGGTAAGAACAATATTCTCTAACATTGTCGAACCCAACCATGCTTGTCTCGTAGAGTGAAAAACTCATGATTTGTCCCAAAGTTTGTTCGTACATGATTGTGGATTTTGAATGGCTATATATAAACAATTTAAAAGACAACAATAAGCAGACGGGTTTAATAAAATACTTATAATTAACGAAAATTGGACTTTTTATCGAAAAAGTTCTCCCACTATTTTTATCGAAACAATAACCCCTTATTTGTTCGGGAAATCCTATTTCCTAGTAGGTCTTAACGTCCCGGCAGACATTAACTGTACCCACGACTCGTGGCCATACAATTAACTCCCTAGGTAGGTATACTTTTACCAATTGTGTCCCTACACAATCTTCAAGTTATTTTGCCTCGGTTTTCACATTTATCTAGCACTGCTACATCATAAATGTTACTATTCGTTAAGTCTAACCCATTAATCACGATGAGCAACGGGCCCGGTCATGAAATCCCCGTAACTGGTTATCGGTCGATATACATGTCCCGACGAGTCCCCACCCTTGTCGAGTTTTTAAAAAAAAAAACAAGAATCAAGGAATTTCGCGTATTGTCCCTTTCTTCGCCTCGGGTGCCAGACTCTGGATCACCTTAATCGATAAGTAGACAACTCACGCTAGTTCCTATTAATGGAAGGCTTGGATTTATAAAACTTCATTTTATAGTTAACCCAATATGACTTAATATTTATTCAAGAGGGGATTTTCGGTTTTGAAAGTTTGAAGAAACTCTCCTCGAGATCTCACCGCATTAATTATGCTTTATCATTTATTTACGATCTAATTACTAGCGCGCATCACATACAAGCCATAAATAAATCGACAAATAAAACAAAACATTCACACCTAGCATGCATGCTATCACAGTATGTTTTCGATCGGGAGCCTCCTATGTGGGCCAGCATCGAGCCATGATGTTGGCCCAATTGGTCAATCTAATTGGGTTCTTAATGGACCTAGGCTATTACAATAATAACCATGCATACATGGCCTTCATTCCTTCTTGGGCCTCCACCTTGCTTGTAATGGGCCTCCATCCTAAACTATTTAAAACAGTAAAGCCCTATTCTATTACAAAGGCTCAAAGTGGCCCAAAAACTTTAAGGCTCAAAGTGGCCCAAAAACTTTAAGGCTCGCAGGCCCAATAAAAACAACACAATTAAAATTAAACCAATCACATCTACCCCTAGGGTCAAGGCTCGGCGCGATCGAAAACCACGTAAACAGTTCACGTAGAGCAAGAAACAAGCAAACAACTTTCACATATTTCTTTTCTTCCTTATTTTAAAACTCCCTTTTAAAATAGTCCATGATCCTAACTTTAGTCTCTACTAATTATGATAAAATTAATTTTCGGATAAACAAAAACACCTTTTATGCACAAATACAGATTCTGTTTTTCAATTTTTGAAAATTACAGTTTGGTCCCTTAACTTTCGAAAATTATATTTTTGACCCCTCAAGTTTCGGGAATTAACAATTTAAAGCCAAAAATTTTGACAGCTGCAAATCAGTCCAGAAAACAGGAACTTACAGAATCTACCCAGAAATTTTCGTTAATTGCAAACAGACCCCTGAACTTTACGTAAATTACAAAACAGCCCAGTTTTACGGAAATTGCAAACAGACCCAGTTTTCAAAAATTCCAGAAAATTACAATTTCAGTCCAGAAACATGCAGAGAACGAAATTTTTAATTTTGGTCCAGTTTTTCGTAAATCGCTATTTGCAAAAACAGTCCACTAATTTTCGGAAATTCAAAATCGGCCCAAACTAATTCATGCAAATTTATCCGAGCATACATAATATCATAACAAGCAAGAATCATCACACAGAACATAATAATCACCAATATCATATATTAAATTATGTTCAGGCCTTTTTCACATAATAATAATGGAGTTGGCTCTGATACCACTGTTGGGTATGCCCCGGTTGTCAAAACAACGAGAGTGCGGAATTTAAAATTTTCCGAGGCATCCCATCAGTCCCATAAATCGATCTCCATATTATTTATGTGAAATAGGTTGAATCAAACAGTAATAGAAAACAAAGGGGGTGTTTTGCGAAATACCTCAAAACTTGTTTCGGCTTTTCTAGTTTGATTCACGAAGCAGTGATCCAATTGTCTCACCTCCAGAATGTATCCACACCAGATGGATTGTAGCAACGTTTCCAAATCACAGGCTACGAACTAGATCTTGGAAACTTGTCAGTGAAGGAAGAGTTGGAACTGGATCCAGCTCTTGAACCAGATCCAGATGAAGAAGAGAAGAAGATGAGGGCGGCGGCGGCACTGGCCTTTTGGCTAGGGCTGGTCGATTTTTCTCTTCAATTTTCAGCTATTGAAAATCTCTTGTGTTTTTGATCACTTTTTTTTTTTTTATTATTGCTTCATTAGTCTTTTTGGAAGAATTATGAAGAGAGATATTTATAAGAGAAGAGTCCTTCTCTTAATAGATATCCTTTTCCATGTACATCAATATCTCTTTTCCTTATCTCATTAGGAAATAAGATATACAAGTATATCTTATAGATTTTCCTTATCTCATTAGGAAACTAGATATACATGAATCTCTTCCTTCTTTCTTGTCCCACAAGAAACAAATTCTTCCAACTTTCCTTAGCCTCAAAAATCGCCCCTATGCCTTATTCATGTAAATCCGAAAATTTCATGATAAATCCTTCTTCCATTTAATTAATTAACTACTTTAATTAATCTCATAATTAATTAGATAATCCAATTAATTAATTAGACACTCTAATAAATTAATTAGGTATTCTAATTAATAATTCTTCTTCTTGAATTAACACTTTAATTCATTAACTTTGATTTCTTTGAATTAACACTTTAATTCATCAACTTTGATTTAACTTCCTTAAATCAACTATTTCCTTTTTGACTGTCACTGTCCAACTGTATTGTGTGTGACCCTCTGGGTTCACCATCAATTGGCAGCAGGCCCACGAACCCTTCGTGATTTAATTTATGAACAATTAAATGCTCCGATCAATTAAACACTTTTAATTGATTACTCCAGAATTAATTTCCCTTATTAATTTAGGAGTACCCACACTTCATGGTCGATGTCTAGCCACAAGCCCATGAAGCCCAACTTCAGGTGAATTGATCTTGTGAACCTCACCTCTTATAATTGCCATGTACATACGGTCCTTCTTTCGACTTATTTCCCGATTGAGACCTAGGGTGTGTGAATTGATCGGCACCTCTAATTATCTCAATAACTATACTTTCTAATTCAGGATAATAATTCCAGTGTGACTGCTAAATTTGGAAACTCCTTTCCAAATCCGTCACCGACTGCGGCCGCAGGTTCCTCGGAACATATTATCTAAGAACGTATAGGAAATTCTCCCACCTTATCAGGATGAGTCGATAGATCCTTTCTTAGTACTAACCACTCGCGTACACGACTATACGCACCCAACTTAGGCACATTAAGGTCAGGCTACGTGACCAGCACCTAAATCTAAATACGTACACCCATGCACCGAATTCGCCCTAGTACCTCAAGTCTAAGGACTAAATCGTACACTATTATAAGCCTTGAGAAACATCCCATCACCGATATGCGTCATGCGCTTCCACAATGGGTTTCTCTGTTCGGGTCGTTCGATGCGTTCGATCCCCTATCGAACCACCTAGTCATATGCACTGACATCAAATGTCTTGTTCGTGAAACTCTACAAATTCACTCCATGTGAATCATGCATACTCGTACAAGTCTTAGCGATTCCTTCGATACCCCGTCTCGTTCGGAATCTATGACTTGGAACGTGTTTTAAGATCACGACCTTAGAGACTGTTTCATGATTGCACTCAGTACTGAAGTGAATCGTCCCATAGTCGAATGTGACCTTAGGATTTCATCCAATCGCTTAGATAAGTTCGCGAGAGATGAAGTTGGCCATTGTTTAATTTACATACTATAAATAAACGGTCGTATATTTATTAATCCATAAGAAGATAGTCCTCTTACAAGCTAATTAACATTGGCTTGCTGGGCACTATCCTATCAGTAACATTAGTTCCTGGCTCCCCCGAGAAGTTCACGAGGATCGGGACCGAGCTAAGTCAAGGGATGGAAGCCATGCTGATCGAATTTTTAAGAAACAACGCCAATGTCTTTGCTTGGAGCTCCGACGACATCGTGGGGATCGACCCTCGAGTGATCACTCACTCACTGAATATCGACCCTAAGGCAAAGCCAGTTAGGCAAAAGAAAAGAAATCATGGGCGAGAAAAGGACAAAATCATCAATGCCGAGGTGGATAGACTATTGGCCGCAAAACAGATTCGGGAAATAACGTTTACAGAATGGCTGTGCAATGTGGTGTTGGTATCAAAAGGAGAAAAGGTAGACAACAAGTGGAGAATGTGTAATGATTTTACCGACCTGAACAAGTTGTGCCCAAGGGACCCCTATCCCTTACCACGGATCGATATTGTGGGACCTTTCCCAACAGCTAGATCGAGAAAAAACTATGTCCTGGTGGCTGTGGAATACTTCAGTAAATGGATCGAATGCATTGCATTGACAAAAATTACTCAGTTTCAGGTAATAAACTTTCTCTGGAAGTATATTGTTTTTAGGTTCGGTATACCGAGGGTCCTGATCTTCGACAACGGAACTCAATTTGCGGGAAAGCAGATTCTAGAGTGGTGTGAAAAGTTTGGCATCCAGCAGAATTTCACCTCGGTCGGACATCCCCAGGCAAACGGGCAGACCGAGGTTACGAACAGAGAAATTGTTCGATCACTGGAAAAACGTCTGGCCGAAGCAAAAGGCAAATGGTTAGACGAGCTTCCTGGTGTAGTTTGGGCGAACAGAACCTCCGTAAAATCTGTACGGGGGAAACTCCTTTTTCATTGGTGTATGGTTCGGAAGCAGTAATCCCGGTCGAGACATTAGTGCCTTCGCCAAGGGTCGAGTCTTATGATCCCGATCAGAACCAGTTGTTGAGGGAGATGGATGTCGATCACGCGGATAGTAAACGCGACCGTGCGTGTGTAAAGATCCAAGCTACCAAATCTAGCATGGAGAGAGCATATGACAAGAAAGTCAGTATAAGGACATTCAAAGTTGGGGATTTGGTGCTAAAAAAGGTGGAGGTATCTAAACACGTCGGAAAGCTTCAGCCTAATTGGGATGGCCCTTATGTTGTCCGAGAGGTCGGAAAAAAGGGATCCTATAAAATTGCTCACCTCAACGGTGAAGTCCTGCCAAGAGCCTGGAATGCTGTTAACCTAAGGAAGTACTACGGAAGATAGTTGCAATCATTTTAAATCTTTCTTGTAATTTACAGTTTTCTCAGTTTTATTTCCCCTGAAAGTGTAAGCACAAGCAATGAAATCATCTGTTTGAATTCAAACTGTATTCCGAGCACCAGAAAGAAAAAGAGTAAAAAAATCGGCCGAGGGTGCAAGCTATTGCTATGACCCTTCCTCGATTAAAGATTATTCAAAAATAAAAATCGGCCGAGGGTGCAAGCTATTGCTATGACCCTTCCTCGATTAAAGATTATTCAAAAATAAAAATCGGCCGAGGGTGCAAGCTATTGCTATGACCCTTCCTCGATTAAAGATTATTCAAAAATAAAAATCGGCCGAGGGTGCAAGCTATTGCTATGACCCTTCCTCGATTAAAGATTATTCAGAAATAAAAATCGGCCGAGGGTGCAAGCTATTGCTATGACCCTTCCTCGATTAAAGATTATTCAAAAATGAAAATCGGCCGAGGGTACAAGCTATTGCTATGACCCTTCCTCGATAAGGAATTACTCAAAAAAGAACATGCCTATACAGCTTGAAAAGAGCTTGATGCTCGAGATATTATGATAAAATAGATTTGCTCTAAGCTCGAAGACTTATCAAGAACTTGTTATCATTTGGAAATCCCTTAGGTTGGGATTATTATTTATTAAGCTCAGTTATGCTCGAAGGAAACATCTCAGTTTTCAAAGTTTATTCATTTGAACTTCAAGATTAAATCCCCCCATCCAGATTGTGAAAGTTTTATCGGATTATTGATTCATCATCGACCGGATGGGTACGGGAAGAAAACTGATAACAAAATGGAAAAGAACGAAAAATTGCAAGTATATGATCTGAAACAAAAATCTTATTATTTCCGAGCAAGATACAGAAGATCAGTGAATTACAAGAATGACAATCTTATTGATATTCATCGAGCAGATTACAATGTTGTCTTTACAGCTATTCAAGTCCTAATACAACTACGGGGCCCTATTCTATAGTCTTCGAGCGTCCTCATGTGTCCTCGACCAGGAGGGTCGGCAAGCATCCGACAACGGCACCACATCTTGTGTGATAAATAGGTTGTCCGGTAGACTTGTAAAGTGATCGAGCTGTCTATGTTTATCGTCTAATGATATCTGGGTTTGAAGTGAGGCAATATGAATGACAGACCATCTTTTCTGATTATCTCCATACTTTTCCCAGCATTCTTGCTACCAGCCGAGCTCGATCACTTTCCCGAGTTGGCGTCTAAGGTTACAATTCTTCATTTTGAGATCCGAAATTGCAACCCGAGCAGGCCAGTCATCATTTCATGATTGGGAAGCTCGACCCAAAGTTACCATTCTTCACGGAAGAAAGGAAGAAATAGGTGATTCGAGGTCAAACTTTCTTTTAATTTTCTGACCTGCTTTCCGCCCTCGGGGATACCCCTCGAAACCCGCAATGCTAACCCTGCCCAAATTACCCGAGCAAGGGTCAGTCACATGTTGGTATTCCAAGGGGAGATCCCGCTTTCAGGGATCGGAGACCCCCCGAAATCCAAGGGCCCCCTATTTTCCGATTCCACCCATACCAAAAAAATATATACCTCGTTTGTAAGGTCGGAAGTACGTTCGAAGCCAAATCTCAAAGGCTTGAACAGGAAGAAGGAAGAATCCGAACTTGGTCCTCGGATAAACATTTTGATTGCGCAGGGTAAAGATTCCCAGCTAAGTAAAGAGCCCCTTATATACTAAACCGATAATTTGATCGACGGTCTGTATTCAACGAAACCAACGGCTCAGATTAAGGCATTTATCACAGGCGACCGTTCCGCTTCCCGAGATTTAGGCACTGTTTGGTCAGACTTTCTTTGGAACTTAGCTGAAAAAAGGGTAATAGTTTCTACATTAAGAATGCAACTTGAATGTAGAAAGACACAAAGTAAACAATACACTACATTACTGATTATAAGAGGGAGAAAGTTTATCATTTCAACGAGAAGAACAGTACAATAATAAAAAAAAAAAACAACTTAAAAGTACAACATTTGATCGAGCATACAGAGGAAATGTCTAGACACTTTTTCTTAAACAAGAGCTTGCGGACCTCGGCATTGCGGTCCTCGTACCCCGCATCGTACCCTTTTTTATAAGCCTATTGCTCCCGCAGCTCGGCATTTTTCTTCTCTTGTTCGATGAGGTCCCTCAGCCTATCCAGCTCCTTACTTAGCTGCTCATGAACTTGACTCTCTCTCTGCTTCACAGCTTTCTCCGTCTCAGAGGCCAATTTCAGCTCGATGGCTCTGGCTTCTTCAAGGGACTTTGCCAATTCAACCTTCTTTTTCTCCAGCTCGAGAGCAGCCACAGCATGTTGTTCGGCTTCTTGCTCGACCCGCAGCCCCAGGTTAAAAAGCTTATGTCCAACCTTTCAGGAATAAAAGCTGGAGCGTAAAAAAAAAAAAAAAAAAAAAATATGTGTGTTGAGATTGGAGACTCACTTGGGTAAGCAGATCTGCGCTCGATTGTACAATTTCCCGAGCACTTTGTACGTTCGACCGTTCTTGCTCGACCAACTGAATGCTGATGAGAAAATTTTCCCAATTGCTCGGGCCAGCTTCCGCAGATACCGCCTTAATTTTCATCTCTTCGAAATAGGCAGCAAGTGTGCGGTCAACGCGAGAGAGACCGAGCTCTCGACCTTGGGATTCTCACCGGGTGGAGGAGTTTTCTTCTGATCGACAGAGGAGTCATTTAATTTGACCCTTTTATTAGGAAGCTCGCTCATAACGCTCTTATTGGCCTCCAGAGCCAAAATGCTTCCAGTTAATAGCTTATTCTCCCCGGTCATTTGGATTAAGGCAGGGGTTGGAATCAGATCATCCACACGCGGCCTCTTTTTGGGGGCAGGCTCGGAGCCACCAGGTGTGACTTGCTCGTTGGGGATAACAATCTGCTTGTTTCCCTCGGAGGTTTTCATCGACCTAGAGGGGGAATCCGCAATCTGTATAACTGACCCCGTTTTGGAGCAAACGGGCACAGAGTCAGGCGAAAGATTGGCTTCATTTTGGGCAAGACGACCTTTAAGAACCTCAGATTGTTTAGGCTCGGGATTGGATGGGGATGCGACCTTATTTTTGCCTCGATCAGCCTTAGAGATTTTTCCGATCTCCATGGAGGACTTGGACTCTCTAATCTTGGACTTTGGAAGCTTCTTCTTTTTGACCTTGAGCAATTGCTTTGGGTCAAGCTTGGAACTCACCATACCCTCCATGATCGAAATTTTACCGAAGAGAAGAAGACTCGTTTTATTTTATCGATCAATGAGCTCCGACGAAGAAGAAATTATAATTTCAGTGATATGAATCCTAAACTGCCTCCTCCTATTTATAAGAAAAAGGAACGTTGCCTCTTGGGGACCCAACAGTCGCGAATTTCAAGTTTTCCCATGCATTATTATGAAAATCGATCGTTTTGATACCTTGCCTACTAAGGAGTTGAGTTTTCGACTGCACAGATACGCTCGTTATCGATGATCTTCTATGGACATTGTAGCTCATTAGGTCACTTGTATAATTAAGCAGTATAATAAGTCATTGATAGGCTCTAATTGAATGGACTCGGAAAACTCTGTCGAATGACGAAAGCAGATCTTATATATAACCAAAATGATTACAGAGCGTACAATGAAAAGTCCTACAATCTATTACAAGGAATTTTAAGGGATTGACTGCTCCTCTTTCCCCTCGTTCTCGGACCTATCTTCGATCTCGACCTCAGCATCTCCAAAAGCTTCTCGATCGTCCCCATCGTCAGAAGTATCTTGGTCGTCTTCGTTCTCCGAACTGTCTGAACCTGAGCTTGTGCTGGACGTCTCCAAATCCAACAAATCGGGATTGGGCATTGGAACCCCGAACTCTCTCACGAATGGAGCGAACTCATGGTTTTCCCAATCTGTGGAGCTCGAGGCCGAGACTTGATAGTCCTCGCCGTCCATATTTTTGAAGATATCCATGTGCTCCAGATATTTATTTATCTGGTCGGGGATAACCTTCGCGGAGACCAATTGTCGAACGCCCTTGTAAAAAGTAGTCTGAAGAATCTGGTCTACTCTTTTCCGAGCTATGGCATCTAACGCCGGTGACTCCAAAAACTCTTTTGTCGAGCTTAGGCTTGAGTCTTCTTTTCCGCGCTGATAAGATAACTCTGAATCTGCTTTAGTCTGCGCAAGCTCCTCCTCGAGCTTCTTGACTTTCTCCTCGAGCAAGCTCTTCTCAGCCACGACCTTCACCAAGTCTTCCTCAACAGCCGGAGTATACTTGGCCTTGGTGGACTCCAGTTCTTTTTGAACGGAGATGAACTGATCGCGGAGTTTAGACTCTTCCTCGAGAAGATCTCTGTACGCCAAATGAACTCGGTCGGATTCATCTTCCAACATTGAGGTGCGATTCAGCTCGCTGAGGAAGCAGTCCCCGATCTGCAAAGGAATGATGGAACAATCAATACTATGTTCAAAGACTAAAGGATAACAATCATCGCAGAAGTTTCTTACCATATGATATGCTCGAGAGAACTGTCCCAACACGTCTAGATCGGAATGAGCCAAAAGTTCTTCTTGATCTTCGGCGAATCTCCCCGCCATGAAGATCTTTATCGCCTTATCATGCTCGTTCTCGCCGTTTGGGTCGCGATCACTCCGAATCGATCCTCTCTCGGGATAACCTGCAGCTCGGTAACCCCTTAGTTGATCTTCGATAAAATCCACCATATCAGGCCTGCTTCGACCAGAACGTGATTTGAGAGCGGTTCGGTGTCGACCCCACAGTCCTTTCCTCCTTTTCGCCGCGGGGGGTCCTTCTCGATCTTCCCGGGCTCGCTGATTAAGGATCTCTTTCCCCTTAAGCTTCTTCATGGTGAACATGCTATAGCCCAGGCCAGATGAAGAAGAAGGACCGGCTTGGGTCGGAGGAGGTACCATTTGGAGGGGTTCAGCGTCCTCGGGCTCTCCCTCATTTCCGGTCTGCTGAGGTTGGGTAGAGCCTCCCCGGGGAGGGATGATAGTTTGATTGGATTGGGCGGCACCTGGCCTAACTTGTCTTCTCGGCTGACCAGGCGTCTTTTTCGAGGTAGAAGCCACTGTCTTACCGACTATGGAAGCTCGGTATTGTTCTACCATGGTACCTGAAGGAAGAAAAGATAAAATTGGTTAGGAATGAAGCCTTATGAGTAGTTTGTTATTATGAATGCTCGGTAAAGATTATTATTCTTACTTAATGATCGAGGATCATCTGCATCTGCAAGTGGGTATGTAGCTCGGCTGAGCTCCGCTTTCCGAAGAACGGGCTCCAAAACGAGGAAAGCTGACTGGTACGGGTCGGAGCGCATCGCAGTGACAAGGCTGTCTGAAATGACCTTCGTAAGCTGACCCATCAGTTCTCGTTTTCCGTACACCCAGTCTCGCTCACCTGGCCATCTGTGTGGGACCATCTCCGAGCTCCCCTCGAAAGCTGGTACATTAGGTCCTTTGATAAAGAAGAACCGTCTCTTCCAGTCGAGAGAATTGCTGGAGGTAATGGTCGATAAGACCGAATGATTCGAACGTTGGGAAAAATACACAAACCCAACGTTCGAGGCGGAGGAGGTGCTGACTTTGAAGAACTGCCAAAAATTGTGGAAGTTTGCGGTTTTCCCCTTAGCCTTCATCAGAACGCTGAAGGCTATCAAGTACCCGATCGAGTTAGGAAGGATCTGTGCGGGAGCCAGGGTGAACACATCTAGAACCCGCTCGAGTAACGGGGCAAAAGGAATACGCAACCCATAGGCAAATTGCTTGGCATAGAAAGCCTGGCATCCTTCCGGGGGTTTATTCACCCTTTGAGAGGGGGTCGGAATAACTAGCGTATAGCCCTCGGGGAGGAATTTACCAATCTCAGCCTGGAGGTCTGCTTCGTCCTCTATTGAATCGTACGCACAAGAAATGTCATCGACCCGTTTTTCAGTTTTCTGTGCTCGACCAGTGGCTTTGGACTTCTTCGGGACACCAGCAAGGTCGATAATTCTAACACTGCACCCTCCTCCGATCGAGTATCTCATTATCTCATGCTCGTCCTGCATCAAAGTCGAACTCTCCACATTATCGGAATCAGCATTTTCTTCGTCTCCACCTTTCTCGCCATCGGGTTCGCTGTTCTGTTCCGCTTCCTCGCCAGGCTCGGAATTTTGTTGATCGGATGTTCCCTCACCGTCATTTGGCCCCATGGCGTGCTCGATTTCATCGACAATTCTTCTCGTCTCATCAGAAGAATTTTCGGCGGTGTTGTAATCGTTAATAAGTTCGCCTGTGGATCCTAGGTCGGAATCCGATCGAGTAGGAACATTGGTTTGGGTTTCTGGGTTTTTGGAAGTAGACATGATGGGAAATATCTATCGCAACGGTCGACAAAAAAAGGATTCTCTTTATCAATCTGAATGCTCCGATCAGAAGTAAGTATGGAAGACGTACTCGTCTTTTCAAGTTAACCTATATATATAAAGGTTAAAAGTGTAAATTGCAAATTCAACCCCGAGTAACCGCGACGGTTAAGCTTCTACTCAGTAAATTGAAGGTTATTTTTCCGTTAATAGCATTTATGGTCCTCCAAGTTTCTGAAGTGACCATCTTCGGGTCGGTAAAACAAGATTAACTACATTGTCTTCCGAGGATATGCACTCTTTTTCCCTTCGCTCGGCTTTTATCCCCTTGGGTTTTTCCGAGTAAGGTTTTTAATGAGGTATGTCCGACGTAAGACCGTTTGAAACCCGCTCGATGTTGCTCATCTCTCCAATCTTCAGATTTCATAATGCCCTGTTGAATTATCGAAGTGAGACCCTCAGGTCGAGAATATCATCTCCCTATTGTTCGAAGCACAACCGTCTTCCACGGCTCCGCTATAATATATATGCGCTCTTTTTCCCTGACTCGGACTTTTTCCCAATGGGTTTTTTCCGAGTAAGGTTTTTAATGAGGCATATCAAGTCTTGTGATACTATGCTGTATTTACTTCTCCGAGCTTCAGCTTCGCTTGTGCTCGAGAAGTGGGGGAGTATTGATGAGGGATATTTCACATGCTCCATCTTAGGAAATACATCTGCTCGGAATCGACCTAGTTTTCGATCAGGAAGGTATTCTCCGACCAGAAGAACACAGTTTCCCGATCAAGACACGTTGATAGCACGAGATCCTATTCTCCGATCTATTCCTATTCTCGGAATTACTGTGGGGTCGACCTACCGCTTTGCACAGCTGGCCGAGAAGTATTCTCCTACGGACGGTCCAGCTGGCTAATTACTGTTCCTATATATACGCGGCGCATTTATGACATCAGGAGGGGCACTACTCCCAAGAAACTCACTAAGCTCGGACTAGCAGCTCGGAATAGGCCATAGCTTATATCTCTTTGTATTTATCTTCCTAGTAGTACGACATCCTGTAATGCTCGGATAGACCTATTTTGTAACTTGTACTTGAACATTGATATTGATATACACTTATTGTTTTGCCGACTTTCTATATCCTATACGAACGAAAAACGGTATAATCATACTCTTTGATGAGTAGGTCTGGGAACTAAGTACCAGACTTCATTCCTTTCAAATTGATTCAACTCTTCTTGCATTGCTTCAATCCAGTGAGAATCACTAAGAGCTTCATCAATTAACTTAGGCTCAATTTGTGAAAGAAAACTTACAAACATTGTTTCATTTGCAGTTGACCTTCTAGTTCTCACTCTATCCAAAGGATCACCAATCACTAACTCAGGTGGGTGATCTTTGAGCCATCTGAGATCAGGTTGCAAATCTGGATGTTGTCCTCTTGAATGATCTTGCAACACTACTGTTGGAGTCTCAGTAGTAGTCTGTTGAACAGTTGTAGTCTGTTGAACAGTCTCTGGTCTGTCAGCTGTTCGCAACTCCTCTGTTAGACAATCAGCAGGCTGATTTTGAACAGCACTTGAGTTAACAGCTTGAGTTAAATCAGGTAGTATGATGGGTACATATTCTTCCTTTCTTTCCATACTCAATTTCTGAAAGTCAGCAGATACTTCTGGGTTTGCACTTTTATTCTTTTCAGATGATTGACTTGGTTCATCAAATACTACATGAATAAATTCTTCTACAAGTAAAGTTCTTTTATTAAACACTCTATAAGCTTTACTAACAGTAGAGTAACCTACAAAAACAGTTTCATCAGCCTTTTCTGCAAATGCAGTAAGGTGATTTTTCCCATTGTTCAAAACATAACATTTACAACCAAAAATCCTAAGATAATGTAAATTAGGCTTTCTGTTGTTCCATATCTCATAAGGTGTCTTGTTTTCACTTTTGTTGATCATACACTTGTTCTGTGTATAACATGCTGTATTTGTAGCTTCTGCCCAGAATCTTTGGGGCAGCTTTGCTTCAGCTATCATTGTCCTGGTAGCTTCTTTTAGAGTTATGTTTCTCCTTTCAGCAACTCCATTTTGTTGAGGGGTTCTGGCAGCAAAGTACTCATGACTGATTCCTCTGGAATTACAATACTCTTCAACAGTAGAATTTGTAAACTCAGTCCCTCTATCTGATCTGATCTTCAATATTCTTTGACTCTTCTCATTCTGGATCAGTTCCATCAGATTAGTAAGATGTTCCTTGGTTTCACTATTCTTCTTCATGAAAATCACCCAAGTAAATCTTGAAAAATCATCCACAACAGCCAGGCAGTATTTCTTTCCACCATTGCTGATTGGATCAATAGGGCCAAACAAATCCATATGTAACAGCTCCAAAATTCTGGTTGAAGATTGGTGCTTCTTGCTTTTGAAAGATGACTTTACTTGTTTACCCTTCTGACATGCGTCACAAAGCTTGTCTTTGCTCATGACTGTTTTTGGAATTCCTTCTACCAGATCATTCTTTATCAATCTGTTTATGGTCTTGAAATTCAAATGATTCATTCTTTTGTGCCAAAGCCAACTGATTTCACTTGGTGTAGAAGCCACCAAACAAACATTAGAATTCTTGTCCACAGAATTCCAGTCGACTACATAGATGTTTCCCTGTCTTCTTCCAGATAAAATAACCTTCTTTGTTCCAACTTGTTCAACATAGCACTTATCTGATGAAAACACTACGGAAAATCCCTTGTCACAAAATTGACTTATGCTCAGCAGATTGTACTTCAGGCCATTTACATATGAGACGTCAGATATCTCTATGTTTCCTTTGATAAGCTTTCCAACAGCTACAACCTTGCCTTCTTTGCTGTCTCCAAAAGTAACTCTTGGACCATTTACAGCAACAGCATCTGCCAGTTCATGTATGTCTCCACACATGTGCCTTGAACATCCACTGTCCAAGTACCATTTCTTCACTACTTTACTCCTACTCCTAATCCTAACCTACAAAACAAAATAAAAATGTTTTAGGTACCCTTTATGGAGAGGGTCCTGGCGGATTAGTGTCTCCTTTGACAACCCAAGATGTTGAAGTCTTAGGCTTCTTAGGCTTTAGAGTTTTAGCAGGAGCATGAGCAATTTCATTTTCATCATAATCAGCAGGCATGTTATGTTGATAATCAATATGATGAGGATAAGGCTCATAAGCAGGATAAGATGCATGATAAGCAGGGTGAACATGCATTGGTTGATGAGCAGGATATGCAGCATAATAAGGTGGATAATGAGGTGCAACATAATATGGTGAATAAGCAGGTTGCACATAGTGAGACTCATTTCCATACCAGGCATTATAGTTATAATTTATTTGCTTCTTTGGTCTGCTCTTAACTTGCTCTTTAACAGACGACTTAGGTTTACTAGTCTGATTGGTTTTACTCTTATCAGCAGACTTCTTAGGACTACTCTGCTGTTTGGTTTTACCAGTCTAATTTTCATTTTCAGGCTTTTTACCCTTTTTAGCCTTAGGAGGACTCTTCTCCTTTTTCTCAGTTTCTAGTGAAGTAGATTTAGTAGTCTGAACATACAGGATAATGTTACTATTATCAGCAGATACAAACTTCTCAGCTCTGTTCAGTTCTAAACTTTCTTTCACCACGGGTGTGGTCAGTTCAGTTGATTTATCTATTGATGCAACAGACGACGTAGGAACAGGCAACTTATTATGTGCAGATATTCTAGCTTCAAGTTCCTTGATTTGTCCCTTGTACATTTCACATTCAGCTCTTAGAGATTCACATTCATGCGAAAGCTTTTTATACATGGCTGATTCTTCAGGTCTTTCAACCTTAAGTTTCAGTTTAGCATTTTGCTTTTTTTTTTTTTTTTTTTTTGAGTGGAAGCATTTTGCTTTTTCAGCAGAATCATCTCGTCCTTAAGCTTAGCAAGCTCATTAACAACATCTACTTTGTTGTTCATCATCTGCTAAAATGAGCTAAACAGTTCAAGCTCACTTTCAGAGAGTATTACCTCATTGTCAGAATCATCAAATTCCTTGGCCATGAGACACAGCAGTGCAGGTGTTTCGTCAAAAACAGAGTCATCACTTGAAGTGCCTCATTCTGTGTTTGATGAGTAGATGGCTGCCATCTTTTCAGCTTCAGCCAACAGCACCTTGCTCTTTTGGTATCTCTTCTCTCTTCTTTCTTTTCTTTGTTTCTTTTCCTCCTCTGTATATTTCTCCGCTTTAGGATATGGGCAGTCTTTGATGAAGTGTCCCAATTTCCTGCAATTATAGCACATCATTTTGGATTTATAATCATCCTTAATGTCATGAGAATTAGAGGTAGGTTTAGAAGTAGAAGCATTGTTATATTTGTTCTTCATTTTTCTCTTGTAGAACTTTTTGAACCCGTTCAATAACAAAGCCACATCGCCAGCAGTGTACTCCTTTTTGCTCAGTACTTGGGCCTCATCAGATGAGTCCTCTTCTATGATCTTTCCGGCGGATCTTCTTGTTCTTTCTGCAGCGACCAGTGCAGCAGTGGGGCCAGAAGTTGAGGTCTCTTCTATTCCCAACCTTGGCATTTTATACTCGTACGCCTTGAGTGCAGAAAACAGTTCAGTCAGTGAGATCTTCCCCAGATCTCTTGATTCTTCCATCGCTGTTATCTTCATGTTGAACTTTGGTGGTAGCGCCTTTAAAACTTTAACAGTGATCTCTTTATCTGTAAACGTCTTTCCCAACTTCAGAACATTGTTCAACACCTTTGTAAACCTTGAATCCATCTGGTCAATGGTTTCTCCAGGTTTCATTTTGAAGTTCTCAAACTTCTCCATGGCAACACTTAGATTGTGTTCTTTGATGGCATCATTTCCTTCGCTCATATCACGGACTTTATCCCACATCTCTTTTGATGTTTTACAATGTTTGACCTTGTCAAACCTTTCATTGTCCAGAGCTTTTCTCATGATGAAGATTCCAACTTTGTCAAGATTTTTCAGCTTGATTTCATCAGCTGTCATCTCGTCTTCTTCTTTGTCAACAACCACATCTTGTCCATCAACCTTGATTGTTTTGTAACTCTTATCGGACCTTTTGTTATGCACCTGTACATATTATCATTGTAAGCAGCAAGGAAAATTTCCATGCGTATCTTCCAGTCCTCAAAGCTCATACCGCCTATGTGGGGAACTAGGCTGATACAATCCATTTTTCAAAAAGTTTTGTTTTTCAAAAAGATGCTCTTTTGAAAACTTTTGAAAACCTTTGAAAAACACTTAAGGATCAAGCTCGTTGATCAGTCAGATGATTCAGATGAACCACCTGCTCTGATACCACTTGTTGGTCCCAAGTGGTCAGATGAGGTCTAGAGGGGGGGGGGGGGGGGGGGGTGAATAGACCTCTTTAAAAATTTATCTTTCAAAAACTTCTAACTTTTCTGTCAGCAGACTATGCTGATCAGTAATAGTAAGTTGACTATGCTGATCTCGCACAAAGCTTTGAACAGCAGAGTTGACCACTCTTCTGATTTCACTCAGCTATCAAAATCAGAGTTTTAAAATAACTAACTTGCAGCGGATTTATCAAGTGTTTTTCACAAGTAGTTTTCTTTAACTTTGAAATAGTTTTATCCCCAGTTTTAACAAACTCCTTTTAAAACTTTTCCAACAGTTAACCTTCAAGTGTTTTAAGTATGCTGTTTTAAATATGCAGAAATTTATGCAAGTAAAAACACAAAGGATTTTTATAGTGGTTATATTGATAGAAATCCTTTAGTCCACTCTTCAAAGTCACTTAGATCTTGGGTTATACTAAATCACACAGATTACAGTATACACTGCTTACGCCAAACAACAAATGATATGGCCGTAAGTTCACAATAGGAAATCACAAAGAAACTCCTATCCTCTGAAGTAATATCACTCACTAAGACGGATATCTACTTCTCACAACACGATACAAACAAAATCACTCATATTTATATGTCTTTTCTGTTATCTCTCTATTCTGCTTTATCAACAAATGACTCAGCTGTTGAGTGTTCTGTTCTTGAGTTTGAGACTTAGAAGAATTATGCTTAAGATTTTTGCTCTCAAAGTGTGTTGTCTCTTCTTCTTCAACTCACGAACTGAACTATTTATACTTAAGATTTGAAAATTGGCCCGTTGAGAGATCGACAGGTGTCCAAATCATCGAGTACTGGTCCTTCTGCAGAAACGGCTACCTGCGACTGAACACTGTACACTCTGCTGTACTCGCTATCAGTCCGCATTAAATGCACCAAGCTGATACGAGGTTTCTCTTCAATCATTTGTCATAAATACCCTTCCTCTTCAGTATTTATTACTCCAAGTGCATTTATTACCGTTGCACTAACTTCTGATCCACTTCCACTCTGCTGATCGAAGTCACTCGTCTGATGTGTACTCGGCTGATCCCAAACTTGAACTAATCTGATTTGAGTCGGCTGATAGTCCACCAGTCTGATTCCTTCTTCAGCAACAGATTAGTAGTCTTCTGGACCATATTTGACTAGTCTGAAATACTTCTTCCTTGGTCAAATATCTTCTAAGGTTTGTACTAAGCTTCCACTTAGCTGATGACTTTGGAAATCATCAAAACCTCCCTTCACTTCAAAGTCTTCATCTTCATCCAACAGTTAGAGAAAAAGTTTTAAAGTTTTTAGAGGTCTATTCTCCCCCCCCCCCCCCCCCCTCTCTAGACCTCATTGACCACTTTTGGGACCAACAAGTGGTATCAAAGCAGGTTGATCTGGTAATTTACCTGATACCATCAAGTAGCATCAGGGTAGGTGGTTTATCTTGAATCAGCTGCCTGATCAATGAGCTTGATCCAAAGTGTGTTTTTCAAATTTTTCAAAAAGAGAGCATATTTTGAAAATCAAAACTTTTTGACGAAGTGTCAACCAGTTCAGACCCTACTGCTGCTCTAATGGCGTCAGACAAGTCAAGAAAATCAGCAGACAAGTCAAAACAGAAGATTGTGCTGAGTTTAGAAAAGGGATACACTGCTGACGACGTTACCCTGCTGCTAAATGATTTCAAGAAGTTCTACAATAAGAAAATGAAATTAAGATATAAAAATGCTACTTCATCTTCTTCTGATCATTTTCAGGAAAACAGGGATTCCTACAAAGCAAAACTTAGAGACTACCATGAAGAGGAGTATGGGCTCTTGATCAAAGACCATCCAACCTCATCATCTGAGAAGATTGCTGAAAAGGAAAAGCGTGCTAAAAAGGAGCGTAAGCTTAGTAAGAGCAAATTAAAGTTAGCTGATGCAGCAAAGCTAATAAACTCCTGCACATCTTATTCAGACCTTCGGTCGTCTGATAAAGAATTTGACGAAGTACCCGAGATGATTATACTGTATTTCGTTCAAGTTCAATAAGGAAAGTGGAGTATAACAATATATGAATCGAGCATGTGAAAACTGTATATTGATGTTGGTGTTCGAATACAAATTACAAAGCGGGTCTACCCGAGCATTACGGGATGCCGTACTACTAGAAAGACTAAATACAATGAGAATACAAGCTATTTCCTAATCCGAACTGTAGGTCCGAGCAGAAGGAATATCTTGGAAGTTGTGCCGTCCCTGATGTCATAAATGCGCCGCGTATTTATAGGAACAGTAATGAGCTAGGTAGACCATCCGTAGGAGAATACCTCTAAGCCAGCTGTATAAAGCTGTAGGTCGGCCCCACAGTAATCCCGAGGAGACGAGTAGATCGGGAAGAAGAGGGTACTTGATCGAGAGCTATCAGTCAGGCTTGATCGGAAAACCATGTTCTTCTGGTCGGGAAATACCATTCTGGTCGGGAAATACCATTCTGGTCGGGATCGAGGTCGACTTCGAGCGGAAGGGATTTCCTAAAGTGGCATATGCGAAATACCCCTCATCAATACTCCCCCACTTCTCGAGCGTAAGTGAAGCAGAAGCTCGGAGAAGTAAATATTGCATTACGGCGAAATACTTTGATTTCTTGATGTTTTCGGACATGCCTCATTAAAAACCTAGTCCGGAAAAACCCTGTGGGAAAAATCCGAGCTAGGGAAAAAGAGTGCACATCATCCTTGGGAGAGCCTCGAAAAACCAAATCGCTCCAAAGATAGAAGGGTGAGATTTTTGACCTGAGAGATTCACCTCGATGATTCACCAAGAGCTGCAATACTTGAGGTTCAGAAAAATAGATAGTAGAGAACGGGCCTCGGACAGTCTTGAGTTGGATATGCCTCGTTAAAAACCTTACTCGGAAAAAACCCAGTGGGATAAAAACCGAGCTAAGGGAAAAAGAGTACATATTTTATCCGGTTGAGTCGAGAAATACTCATTTCCGAAGCTTGGAGGGCCATAAATGCTATTAGCAAAAGATAATCTTCAAATTTACTGAGTGGGAGTCTAACCGTCGCGGTTACTCGGGGTTGAATTTGCAATTTACCCTTTTAACCTTTATATATATGTTTACTTGGAGAAAGAAAAGTGCATCTTTACAATCCGCAACTGATCGGAGCCTTTTGATCGATAAACAGTATTTTCTTTAATTCGAGCATTCAAATAAATATCTTCTGATCATGTCTACTTCCCAGAATCCCGACGTTCAAACCCAGATCCCCTCTGGATCAGATTCCGACCTGGGATCCACTGGGGAACTCATCAATGATTTCAAAAACACCGAAAACTCTTCCGAAGAGACGAATAGAATCGTCAATCAAATAGAGCAAGTCATAGAGTCAAATGCTGGAGAGGGTACATCAGGTCGACAAGATTCCGAGCACGATGGTGATGCGGAACAAAATGCCAAGGCCAACAGTGGGGAAGGTGGAGATGGAGAAAAAACTGACTCCGAGAATGAGGGCGGCAATGGCTTGGCTGTACCGTTCGATAAGCATGAGATAATGAGGTATGAGATCGGAGGTGGGTGTAGTGTGCGAATCCTTGATTTGGCCGGTGTCTCGAAAAAATCCAAAGCCACAGGTCGGGCTCAAAAGACCGAGAAACGGGTTGACGAGATCTCAAGTTCGTACGATCCGAAAGAGCACGAAGCGAACCTCAAAGCTACAATAGGCAAATTCCTACCCGAGGGTTACTCGCTAATAATCCCGACCCCCTCTCAAAGAGTGAATAAGCCCCCCGCGGGATGTCAAGCTTTCTATGCTCGGCAGTTCGACTATGGGTTGCGTATTCCTTTTGCTCCCTTACTCGTGCAGGTTTTAGACGCGTTTAGCCTGGCACCCGCACAAATTCTTCCCAACTCGATCGGGTATCTGATAGCTTTCAGCGTTTTGATGAAGGCCAAGAATCAAGTTGCTAACTTCCGACGCTTCTGGCAATTCTTCAAGATCAGTACCTCCTCCGCCTCGAACGTTGGGTTCGTGTATTTCTCCCAACGCTCGAATCATTCGGTCTTATCGACCATCACTTCCAGCAATTCTGTTGACTGGAAGAAACAGTTCTTCTTCATTAGAGGTCCTGAAGAACCAGCTTCTGAGGGAAGCTCGGAGATGGTCCCACACAGATGGCCAGGTGAGCGAGAATGGGTGTTCGGAAAACGGGAACTGTTAGGTCAGCTTCAGAAGGTCATTCCGGACGCCGTTGTCAAAGACATGTGTTCGGATTTGTACCAGTCGGCTTTCCTCATTCTGGAACCCGTACTTCGAAAAGCAGAACTCAGCCGAGCCACCTTTCCACTAGCTGACGCTGATGATCCTCGAACATTGAGTAAGGAAAAATAGTTCTTCCCGAGTAACTTATAATAGCGAGTTTTTTCAGCTGATTTCATTACTTACAATTCATCTTTTATTTCTTCAGGAACAATGGTGGAGCAATACCGGGCTTCTATAGTCGGTAAAACTGTAGCATCTACCTCGAGGAAGACACCCGGTCAACCTAGGAGGCAAACTAGACCGGAGCCAAGAACTGCCGTCGCTCCACGGGGAAGCTCGGCCCAAACCGACCAGGTCAGACTCGAAGAGGAGTCCGAGAATGCCGAGCCGATACGAATGGTGCGACCTCCTCATCAAGCTGGTCCTTCTTCTTCTTCTGGTTTAGGATATAGCATGTTTACCATGAAGAAGCTTAGAGGGACAGAGATCTATAATCGGAGAGCTCGGGAAGATCTCGAGGGGGCCCCCGAGGCCAAAAGGAGAACCGGACTGTGGGGTCGACACCGGACGCCCCTTACTTCTCGTCCTGGTCGAGGTAAGCCTGACATGGTAGATTTTATTGAGGATCAACTTAGAGGTTCCCGAGCAGCGGGTTATCCCGAGAGGGGATCAATTCGAAGCGATCGCACCCCGAACGGCGAGAATGAATATGACAAGGCGATCAAGATTTTCATGGCTGGGAGATTTGCCGAAGACCAAGAGGAGCTTCTTGGTCATTCCGATCTCGACGTACTGGGCCAATTCTCCAGAGCATATCACACGGTAAATTCCTTTACGTTTGTTGCAACTGTTTTAAGTCTTGGAATAAAGTATTAATCAGCCTGTCCTTGCAGATCGGGGACTGCTTTCTCACAGAGGTGAATCGTGTGTCGATGCTGGAAGAGGAGTCCGATCGAGTCCACATTGCTTATATGGATTTGCTCAAGGAGGAATCCCAACTGCGTAATCAATTTTCTTCTGTCCAAGCAGAATTGGAGTCCATGAAAGCCAAGTATACCCCTGCCGTCGAGGAAAACTTGGTTAAGGTCGTGGAAGAGAAAAGCTTGCTTGAGGAGAAAGTTAGGAAACTTGAAGAGGAGCTTGCGCAGACTAAGGCGGATTCCGAGCTGTCTTATCAGCGGGGCAAAGAAGATTCTCGCCTGAGCTCGATAAGAGAATTTTTGGAGTCTCCTGCATTGGATGCCATAGCTCGAGGGAGGGTCGGCGAAATCCTTCAAACTACCTTTTTCAAAGGTGTTCAACAATTGGCCGCAGCAAAGGTTATTCCCGACAATATGACGGAGTATATAAAGCATATGGACATCATGAAAAACTCTAGCGGGGAAGACTATCGAACCGCGTCCTTGAGCTCGGCCAACTGGAAAGAACATGAGTTCGCTCCCTTTGTGGAAGAATTTGGAGTTCCAATGCCCAACCCTGACTTGATGGACTTGGATACTTCCAGCTCAAGCTCGAGTTCAGGTAGCTCGGACCGTTCGGATACCTCTGATGACGATTCCGATGGGGACGATCAAGAAGCTTCTGGAGATGATGACGTCGATGTCGAGGGTAACTCCGAAGGTGAGGGCAAAGAGGCGCAGCTAGACCTTTAAATTTCTTGTAATAGATTGTAAGATTGTAGGATCGTTTATTATATGCCCTGTAACTGTTTCGATCATCTATGGAATATGCTTTATTCGTTTTTCCGAGTGCTCTCACCATTAATTTATCATACTGCTCAACTAGACAAAAGTCTTTGTAAGCCATAAGGTTCATAGAAAAAACGTCGATATCAAAACAATCGATCTTCTTAAATGAGCGCGAAAATCTTGAAATTCGCGACTGTTGGTCTCCCAAAAAGGCAACGTTCCTTTTTCTTATAAATAGACGGTAGTTTAAGATTTTTGTCACTGAAATTATAATTCACTCTTCGTCGGAGCTATTCGGTCGATAAGTAAATCGAGCTCTCTTCTGCATTAGAAACATACAGATCATGGAAGGCCTAGTGAACTCCAAGATCGACCCGAGGTTGTTGCTTAAAGTCAAGAAGGAAAAACCTTCCAAGTCGAAAGTCAAAGAACCCAAGTCCTCCTCGGAAGCAGGAAAGACTTCTAAGAACGACCGAGGCAAACATAAGGTCGATTCTCCTTCGAAGGCGGTCATCGAATCAACCGGTGACCTTGGCAAAACTGTGGCCAAGAAATTATTTGGCTTCGAGAAAGGGCCGGTCATACCAATTCCGGACTCCCCTTCTCAGTCGAAAATTAGCTCCGAGGGTAACAAGAAGGTCGATAGGCCTAATAAGCAGATCACCTCTGATGACTCTGAGTCTGCTCCAAATAAAAGATCGTTCGTGGGCGATCTGATTCCAACTTCAGCCTTGATTCAAATGACTGGGGAGAAGAGGACAATAACTGGTAGTGTTCTGACCTCGGAGGCTAATAAGGATGTGGTTGAGCCTTCCAAAAAGAAGGTCAAAATAAATGACCCTCCCGCCGATCAGAAGAAGACTCCCTCGTCGGGTGAGAATCCCGAGCCCCAAAACACTGTCCCCAAGGTTGCTCGGACACTCAGCGCCTTTTTTGAAGAGGTGAAAAGTAAGGCCATGGCCGAGCCAGACGGGAAAAACGCGAATGAAACGGCGCGATCGAGCACGGATCTGCTTTTTCAAGTAAGTGTTGTCCTATCTCTTCCCCCTCCTTTTTTTTTTTTTTTTTTATTACATAACTTTTTGTCCCTTTTAGGTCGGACAACAGCTATTCACCCTCGGGCTGCAAGTCGAGCAAGAAATCGAACAGCGTGCAAAGGTTGTCCTCGAGCTGGAGGAAAAAAGCGTTGCACTAACGAGGTCTCTCGAAGAAGCCAGGGCCATCGAGCAGAAATTGGCCTCCGAGACGGAGAAAGCCGTGAAGGAGAAGGAGAGCCAGGTTCACGAGGAGTTGAGCAAGGAGTTGGACAGGCTGAAGTCACTCGTCGAGCAGGAGAAGAAAAGCAACGAGCAGCGGGAGAAAGAGTCCTATCAAAAAGGTTACGAGGCCGGGTATGAGGCTCGCAACGTCGAAGTCCGCAAGCTTCTCTTCGAGAAAAGTGTTTAGATATTTCTTCTGTTGACTGCTCGATTAAATGTTGTACTTTTAGTTTTTTCCTTTTGTACTTGTTCTCCTCGTTGGAATAATAAACTTTTTCTTCCTTCTAATCGATTATGTTTTGTGTTTAGACAAAGTGATTTACTGTATAAACAATTTATACTCGAGTTAAGAGTAGGCAATCAAGTGGCATTTTCGGTGTTAAAACAATTTATACTCGAGTTAAGAGTGATCGCTCGAATTCCGAGCATAATTTAAAGATGGAAAGTTCCTGCACTGCATATTTGACCAAGTCATAGTATTCCTCTTTTTTCAGCTAAGTTTCAAAGAAAGTCTGTCCAAACAGTACCTCTATCTCGGGAAGTGGAAAGGTCACCTGTGATAAATGAATTAATCTGAGCCGTTGGTTTGATTGAATAGTGACCGTCGATCAAATCTTCCTTGTAGTATAAATATGGCATTCACCCAGTTGAAAATCTTTACCCTTTGCTGTCAAAAATGTTTTATCCGAGGACGAAGCTCGGATCTTTTCCTCTTCTCGATCAAGTCTTTGAAATTCGGCTTCGAACCTACTTCCGATCTCCTCTTAAAAATACAGTTTCCTTTGGTATGGGTGGAATTGGAAAAAAGGGGACCCTCGGATATCGGGGGGTCTCCGATCCCTGAAAATGGGATCTCCCCTTGAAATACCAACAAGTGACTGACCCTTGCTTGAGTATTTTGGGCAGGGTTAGCATTGCTGGTTTCGAGGGGTATACCTGAGGGTGGAAAGCTGGTCAGAAAATTAAAAGGGAGTTTGACCTCAAGTACTTTCTTTGGGGTTATCTTGTTTCACGAATTTCTTCCTTTCTTCCTCGAAGAATGGTTACTTCGGGTCAAGCTTCCCGATCATAAAAAGATGACCTGCCAAAGGTTGAAATTTCGGATCTAAAAATGAGGAATTTCAACCTTGTATGCCAACTCGGGGAAGTGATCGGGCTCGGCTGGTAGCGAGAACGCTGGGAGAAGTATGGAGATCAGAAACAATAATCTGCAACCCATATTGTCTAATTTCAAACCCAGATATCATAAGACGATAAACATATACAGCTCGATCACTTTGACACAAATTGTGGTGCAATCATCGGATGCTCGGCGATATTCCTGGTCGACAATACTGAAAGATGCTCGAAAGCTCGAAGACCATAGAATAGGGTACTGTAGTTGTAGTAAGACCTCATTTGTAACAACTTTGTAATTTGTTCGATGAATGTCAATAAAGTTGTAACATTTGCCTTTCATTGATCTTTCGTATCTTGCTCGAAAATAATAATGAGAACCTATTGTTTCAAACCATATAGTTGCCACTTTACTTTTCCTTTCCATCGTCATATTGTAAGTCTTCTGCTCGTAAAAGCCAATTCGATGATGAATTAATGAGAATATTTGTTGATCGATAAACTGTCCTCGGAAATATTATCCGATAATCGTCCAAATAAATAATATCTGAAAGTTGAGAAGTTCCCTTGAAGAATAATTGAACTTAGGAAATAATGATCCCAACTTTAGTAGTCCCCCAGATAATCAGAAACTTTTGAAAGTTGTTCGGGTTTCGAGCGGAACACTTCGAGCATTAGTTGGAATTGACGCAAAATTTAATCGACCGTCACTAAGTGAACTGATTATTTTTTTTTTTTTTTTTTTTTTTATTGATCATATTTTATCGAGGGAGGGTCATAGCAACAGCTTTCACCCTCGGCCGATTTTCTTTTTCGATAATATTTTATCGAGGGAGGGTCATAGCAACAGCTTTCACCCTCGGCCGATTTTGATTTTTCGAACACATTTTATCGAGGGAGGGTCATAGCAACAGCTTTCACCCTCGGCCGATTTTGATTTTTCGAACACATTTTATCAAGGGAGGGTCATAGCAACAGCTTTCACCCTCGGCCGATAATATTAGCCTTTCTCCGTGATGGCACCTGGAAAACAAATAGAACTCGAACCAAAGATTTCATTGATTGTTTTTACACCTTTGAGGAAAGTTAAAGTTTGAAAAAACTGTAAATTACAATAAAGATTAGAAATGATAATATCTAACTTCCATAATATTTCCTCAGATTGACTGCGTTCCAAGTTCTTGGCAAAACATCACCGTTGAGGTGAGCAATTTTATAGGACCCCTTTTTTCCGACCTCCTGCACGACATAAGGGCCATCCCAGTTTGGCTGAAGCTTTCCGACATGCTTAGATACTTCCACCTTTTTGAGGACTAAATCCCCAACTTTGAATGTTCTTATCCTGACTTTCTTGTCATAAGCTTTTTCCATGCTAGACTTGGTGGCTTGGATTCTTATGCGTGCTCGGTCGCGTTTTCCATCTGCGTGATCGACATCCAACTCTCGCAACGACTGATTCTGATCGGGGTCGTAAGATTCTATCCTCGGAGAAGGAACTAATGATTCGACCGGTATAACAGCCTCCGACCCATAAACCAATGAGAAAGGGGTCTCTCCAGTAGCAGACTTTACTGTAGTCCTGTTCGCCCAAATTACTCCTGGAAGCTCGTCTAACCAATTGCCTTTCGCTTCGGCTAAACGTTTTTCCAGTGATCGAACAATTTCCCTGTTGGTGACCTCGGTTTGTCCGTTCGCCTGGGGATGTCCGACCGACGTGAAATTCTGCTGGATCCCAAATCTTTCGCACCACTCCAAGATTCGTTTTCCCGCGAACTGAGTTCCATTGTCGGAAATAAGGATCCTCGGTATACCAAACCTGCAAACAATATTCTTCCAGAGAAAATTTATCACCTGAAATTGAGTAATTTTTGTTAGCGCAATGCATTCAATCCATTTACTGAAGTATTCCACGGCGACCAAGACATAATTTTTTCTCGATCTAGCAGTTGGGAAAGGTCCCACAATATCGATTCCCCACTTGTCGAAGGGCCAGCAGATCGGAATCGAATGCATCTGCTCGGCGGGCTGATGAATTAGATTTGAATAGATTTGGCAATGATGGCATTTCTTGACATAATCGATGGAATCCGAGATCATAGTGGGCCAATAATATCCAGTCCTCGAGCACTTCAAGGCTAAGGCGCGTGCACCACAATGACTTCCCGCTTCCCCTTCGTGAACCTCCTTTAAAATTAGATCGAACTGACTCTCAGGAATGCACTTCAACAAAACTCCTGAGCTTGATCTTTTATAAAGCCTACCTTCGTTCAAAACGTACATTGGGGCTCGATACTTAATCCTTCGAGCTTGATTAGTGTCTTCTGGCAAGGTACCATCTCTTAGATAAGTTTTCAAAGGCTCCATCCAAGAAGATTCTCGAACATCTATCTCCATTACTTCCGAGTTTAGAGCTAGGTCGGAGTCTATAGCTGGGGAGTTGGACATTAGCCAAGTTATCACTCTTTCCTTCCGTCCATCTATCGAACCAGTAAACTTCGAAAGCAAATCCGCCCAACAGTTCTCTTCTCGAGGTATAGCTTGTATATCAAAAATCTCGAACTTTGTCGCCAGATCCTTCACTCTTTTCAAATACTTCACCATGTTAAACTCTTTTGCTTCATAAACCCCTTTTACTTGTCTATGTACGAGCTCCGAGTCAGTTAACACTGTCAACGACCTTATGTTTGCTTTAACTGCCATTTCTAAACCCGCGATCAAAGCCTCGTATTCTGCTTCATTGTTCGTGACTACAAAATCTAGAGTGATCGCATAACTGAGATCCTCCCCCTCAGGACCCTGAAAGTGAATTCCGGCCCCACCACCTTCTCTGGTCGATGACCCGTCGACATGCATCACCCAAACTTTGTGCTGAACATCCTCGACCAGATTTACCTCGGGAATGGACAAGTCGCCCGAACTGGACCCTGTTGATTCTGCAACGAAATCAGCTAAGACTTGAGCCTTGATTGTAGTTCGAGGTTGGTACTCGATCTCGAACTGACCCAGCTCCACCGCCCATTTAATCAATCTCCCGGACGTCTCTGGCTTTGATAGAACTTGCCGTAGAGGTTGATTAGTCAGAACAATAATTTTGTAAGTTTGGAAATAAGGTCGCAGCCTTCGTGCAGCAATAACTAAAGCCAGTGCGAACTTCTCGATCTCCAGGTAATTCTTTTCTGCCCCTTGAAGCAACTTACTCAGATAGTATACCGGTTTATGCTCGGAATCCTGAATTCTCACCAAAACAGAACTTATTGCCTCACTTGATACCGCTATATACAGATACAAAGGTTCCCCCTCGACCGGTTTTGCCAACATCGGAGGGGAAACTAAATACCTTTTAAGTTCTTCGAAAGCTTTACTGCATTCCTCGCTCCATTCAAAGCCTTTCGATTTTCTCAACAATTTGAAGAAAGGCAAACTCTTGTCTGCTGATCGGGATATAAACCTATTCAAAGATATTATTTTTCCGATTAGACTTTGCACTTCAGACAATTTAGTTGGCGGTCGTAGCTCAGCTATAGCTCGGATTGTTTCTGGGTTCGCCTCGATTCCGCGCTCGTGAACCAGATAACCGAGGAACTTTCCCGACCTTACCCCGAAGGTGCACTTGGCCGGATTTAATTTCATTCTGTACTTCCTTAGGATTGCGAAACATCTGTCAAGGTGCTTTATATGTTCCTCCTCGGTCATGCTCTTCACTAGCATATCATCAACATAAACTTCCATGATCTCACCAATAAGATCCTTGAACATCATATTAACGAGCCTTTGATAAGTTGCTCCCGCATTCCTTAGCCCGAACGGCATCACAATGAAGCAGTATACTCCCCGTTCGGTAATAAAAGCTGTTTTATCCTGATCTCTTTCATTCATAAAAATTTGATAAAATCCTTGGAAAGCATCCATCATACTAAAGAATATGAATCCTGCAGTCGAGTCAACTAGCATATCGATCCGTGGTAAAGGATAGGGGTCCCTTGGACACAACTTGTTCAGGTCGGTAAAATCATTACACATCCTCCATTTGTTGTCGACCTTCTCTCCCTTCGATACCAACACTACATTGCAAAGCCATTCAGTGAAAGTTATCTCCCGAATCTGTTTCGCAGCCAATAACCTATCCACCTCAGCATTGATGATTTTGTCTTTTTCTCGACCGTGATTCCTCTTCTTTTGCCTAACTGGCTTTGCTTTAGGATCGATATTTAAAGAATGAGTGATCACTCTCGGGTCGATTCCGACTATATCATCAGAACTCCAAGCAAAGACATCTGCGTTGTTTCTAAGGAATTCGATCAGCATGGACTCCATCCCTTGGCTTAGCTCGGTCCCAATCCTGGTGAACTTCTCGGGAGAGCCAGGGATTAACGTCACTTGTTTATGATTTGGGGGTTGTACGCTCATATCGATCTCTTTTCCTTTTTTATTCTGCAACCTTTCACAATCTGGCAACGGGAGGTCGGAAACAGAGAATACCTTTTCCTCTTCTAACTTTCTCTTCGAGGGCAACAATGGCTCGAACTGCTTCTTCATGTTTAGGGACGTGTTGTAACATTCCCAAGCCATGCATTGATCGTTTCTCATTTCTCCGACCCCCACCAAAGTGGGAAACTTTACCATCTGGTGGTAAGTCGACACGACCGCTTTGAATACGTTTAAAGCCGGTCTTCCCAATATTGCATTATAAGCGAACGGGGTACTCACGACTAGGAATTTAACCATCTTCGTAACATCTCTAGGTTTCTTGCCCATAGTAGTACTCAAGAGTATGGTTCCTAGAGGAACAATTTCCGATCCACCGAACCCAATGAGCGGGGTGGATACTCGTTCCAATCGCGGATGTTGTAGATTCATTCTGTCGAGCGCCTCAGAAGAGATTATGTTTGCCGAACTGCCATTATCGATTAACACCCTCCTAACCTCGAAGTTAGCAATTCTCAGGGTCAAGACCATCGAAAAATCAGGGTCATCTTCATTAGTATCCCAAGTCACATCACTAGGTCTGTCAGCTTCAGAAAAACTAATGACTTGATTTATCGAGGGCGCTGGTCTTAAGGACATGATCTCTTTCTTAGTCGAGACACCAGTCTTTATCGACCTTGCCGTCCTTTTCCTCGCATTCCTGCTATCTCCCCCAGCTGGTCCACCGGATATCATATTTATCACCCGATTCGTCTGCTCCTCCGGTTGTTGTTGATCCTCACGGTGTTGTTCGGAAGGCCTCCTTGGACTCCTGGATCGATAACGGCTGTTATGGTTCTCCTTTCTAACATATTCCTTCAATTTTCCCTGAGCAATCAGTTTCTCGATTTCTTGTTTTAACTGAAAACAATCCTCGGTGCTATGCCCCCGAGCTCTGTGGTATCTGCAATACTTATCGTGATTCGTAGTCCCTGGTCTAGGTTGAGTGATACGCCGAGCTCCAGGGACCAAATTCCTCTCTTCGAGTACCGTTAGAATCTCGTCCCTCGAAGTATTCAATCTGGTAAAGTTGCTTTTTTCATGCTCCGTCCTCGGAGCCCTATCAGGAGATGCAGGTCGACCGTAGACATTAGATCTGTGGGTCGGAGCCTGAGGTTTATAGACCTTAAGTCTTTGCCAAACCGAGCCTTTTTGCTGCGCGTTTGATCCCCCGTAGTCGCTTGGTTTAGGGATAGGGGCCCGATCAGGTTTCTTCACGATCGGGGGCCTAGGATTCTGTGCATTCTTTAACTTATTCATTTCCTCCTGGATCATGTATTTCTCGGCTATTTCCATAATCCGCTCGAAAGACTTTGGCTGCTTTCGGCAGAGAGCATTCCCGAACTGGCTGTTGCGAGTTAGCTCGAACATCAACGATGATAGGAATTCGATCTGCGGGGTGTCAACTTTCAGAAGTTCAATACTGAATCTTGCCAGCCACTGCCTCAGCGTTTCTCCTTCTATTTGTTTCACTGTTCCCAAATGATTAGCAGGTAACCTCTGTTTCCTCTGGCTAGCAAACTGATGTTTCAGTTTATCGCATAACTCATCGAAAGAAAAGATCGAGTTCGGGGGTAGTTTTCCGAACCAATCCAAAGCAATCCCTTCGAATGTGGTGACCATGATTTTGCAGCAAAAGTCCTCCGAGTGTCCATACAAATTCAACACATTTATGAAACTGTTTATATGCTCCCCGGGGTCAGAGGTTCCATTATATCTTGGCAATCTTGTAGGGACCGACTCTGTTCCTCGAGCTTCCTTAATTTCTTGACAGAAAGGCGAGCATCGCATAATATTTGTACTCAATTCCCTGCTCCGTACTTCAGGGAACACGACCCCATCATCTTTGGCCTCGACTCCTCGAGCCCTGATACCTGTGGGTCGGGTTTCCTTTTCTAGCTTCTCTTTTTCTAACTCCTTAGCAACCCTTTCTTGCACCATCCTTTCCAAGTCAGCCTCAGTTACCTTTCTATAAGCTGGCTTTCTAGACCTCTCCACAACTTTGTGTTGACTTTCTCCGACCACGGAGTCTTCTAAATTTTGTATGTTCCTAGAAGGTTGCCCCGATCGAACAACGGTTCTAACTTGTGGTGGATTGGGCCGAACATCAGATGGTTCGCCCAGAGCAGATCGACGAATACTTCCTTCCCTTGGCCTGTTGGAAATCGGACCCCGAGCAGTAGGTTGATCGACCGGGGGTTGCTGACCCGGCAAAGTTTCACGATCTGCTCTCTCCGTATTCAAGAACTCTCTACACATGGTTCCGATAATGGAACGCAAATCTGCTATTGTCGTATGAATAGGCATATCGTTCGGCGGGTCGAGCGGCGGCACCTCAGATTGGTGGGCCGCTCGGGATTGGTTACTTGGTTCATTGTTTACAGAACGTTGAGCTCCTACGGCGTGTGAAGGCTCGCCACGATTGTACGTAAATCTCCTAGTAGTAGGCATATTTCGATCTAACACCCGAGCAGGCCCCACGGTGGGCGCCAATTGATTATACTGTATTTCGTTCAAGTTCAATAAGGAAAGTGGAGTATAACAATATATGAATCGAGCATGTGAAAACTGTATATTGATGTTGGTGTTCGAATACAAATTACAAAGCGGGTCTACCCGAGCATTACGGGATGCCGTACTACTAGAAAGACTAAATACAATGAGAATACAAGCTATTTCCTAATCCGAACTGTAGGTCCGAGCAGAAGGAATATCTTGGAAGTTGTGCCGTCCCTGATGTCATAAATGCGCCGCGTATTTATAGGAACAGTAATGAGCTAGGTAGACCATCCGTAGGAGAATACCTCTAAGCCAGCTGTATAAAGCTGTAGGTCGGCCCCACAGTAATCCCGAGGAGACGAGTAGATCGGGAAGAAGAGGGTACTTGATCGAGAGCTATCAGTCAGGCTTGATCGGAAAACCATGTTCTTCTGGTCGGGAAATACCATTCTGGTCGGGAAATACCATTCTGGTCGGGATCGAGGTCGACTTCGAGCGGAAGGGATTTCCTAAAGTGGCATATGCGAAATACCCCTCATCACGAGACCATATGCTTACCTGCCATAGAATTTGATGATTCTGAAAATTGGGGTAACTTCTACTGATTAATGTAATGCACTATTTGAATCGATTGAATAAATGCTGAATTAAAAATTCAAATACTGTTTGTGCATTTGCCAAGCTTAATGAAGAGATGACTCTGCTGAAAAGAGCAAATCAGATCACTGAAACTTCAGGTTGAAAAACCTCAAAGAATCAGCTGATTACAAAAAGCTTGAGCATGAGAATGAAACTCTAAAAGCTGAGTATGCAATTTGTTTAGAAAATACAAATGAACTTAAAAGAAGCAATTGCATCATTCTCTGAATAAAAAGAAATCATAGACTCAAGAGAACAAGTCTACTGATGCTCAATAGGTTAGAAAACCTAGTAAGCTACCTAAGACAAATCAGACTACTAAAACTCATCAGCCGAGTAAGCTGAAATAGGCTGTTGATAGGAGTAAATTTAAAGTGGTACCAAGTCTGTTGAATCTAAGGAGAGTTATTAAATAACTCAGGTAAGAAATTGAGGTTAAAATTAATTATTTGGCAAGAATTTGAATCACATTATGATAATTGTTATTTCAACATGCTTTATGCCTATTCATATTATCATGCTGATCATGTTCACTGTGCTAATTGCCATCCTCATTTCAATATGCATGCTTATCACATATTTCATGCATCTTACCTTGCTTATGAGCTATGTTTTAATTATGACCAACAAATGTTGAAAAATAACAAGTGGTATTATCATGATAAAACTTAAGTCACTAGATCATCTCATGTTAAAGGTTACACTAACCATGCTGGACCCAATAAACAAGGGGTACCAAAAACAGTCATCTGTTTTGCAGGTGAAACACATGTGAGATGACAAAGATGAGTTGACTGCCTTGTAAATTTCACCAAGTTCAACAAGTGGTATCAACAAGTGGTATCACCAACTATTCAAGTGGTATCAGTCAACCACGTGACAACAGAAATTGGTTTGTTGATTTTGGATTCATAAGTTGAGGGGGAACTTATCAGAAGACTAACCCAGAACAGCTTACTGGAATTCAACGGCTGAGTGTCTTTGAAGAGAAACTCTTATCAGACTACTTGACCACGAATTCTTGAACTTAGGGGGAACGTGTACGACTAGCGGTACTCCTAAATAAAAGATGAAGTTGTCAATAAGTCAAAATGAAGCTATCAGAAGACTGCTTCTTATCAGCTGACTGGAACTCAACAACCAAGTGATTTTCAAGAATGTACTACACCAAGTGGTATCAGCAAGTGTTATCACATCAACAAGTGGTATCAACTGACTAATCTGATTTACACCCTTACAAGTGGTATCAGACTACAAGTAGCATCAGACTACAAGTGAAATCAGACCACAAGTGGTATCAAGTGGTATAAATTCTTGAAGTTAAGGGGAAATTTTCTAGCTGGAGTGATAAACAGCAACGAAGACTACCTCAATCAGCTAAGTACTTACCAACTACTGGTATCAGCTAAGTACTTACCTACCTGTCTTCAGCATGCTAGTTTGCAATCTTATGGAAAAGAAGTTATCCCAAATCCTAAAATGGGGGAAGGATAAAAAGGAGAAGAAAAGATGCAACTAACTGTTGGGAATGCCCCGGTTGTCAAAACAACGAGAGTGCGGAATTTAAAATTTTTCCGAGGCACCCCAGCAGACCCAAGATATATTTTCCACCTTATGTATGCGAAAAGGTTGAATCAAACAAATCTACAATAGATTAAAGTAGGAGATATGCGATTTACCTCACTGCAGGAAGATGACGGCAATCTCCGGCTTTTGCTGATTCACAACAAGTGATCCAATTGTCTCACCTCCAGAGTGTATCCACACCAATTGGATGGTAGCAACACCTTCTATTCACAGGCTACGAACTAGAGATAGAAGGTTGTCAATGGAGGAAGAACATATCTAGAATCAGATCTAGATCCAGCTATGGAAGACAGAGAGAGAGGGGGCGGCGGCACTGTGGTGGTGCGGCTAGGGCTTAGGGGGCGGCTAGGGTTTTGGAGTGCGAGAGTGAATTCTCATGTGTGTTGAAGAGTTTGTGAGGAGATTTCTATTTATAAGAGAAGAAACCTTCTCTTTGTAGATATCTCTTAAAGATCTCTTCCTTATCTCATAAGGAAATAAGATATATCATATATCTTCTTAGATCCTCCCTGTCATACATGAACACAAACTCTCCTTATTATCCTTAGCCATAAAATCGCCCCCCACCTTATCTTGCAAGACTTCTTCTGGGCTTTTAATTAAAGGCCCATGTTTTGCAACTTAATTTAATTAACTATTAATTAAATCAGCCCAATTAATCCAATTAATTCTTATCTCTCAATTAATTAATACTTTAATTAATATTTAATTAATTAGACCATCTAATTAATTATTCTTCCCTTTGAATTAACACTTTAATTCATTTAATTGATTTAACTCCCTTAAATCAAATATTTCCTTCTTTGACTGTCACTGTCCAATTGTATTGTGTGTGACCCTCTAGGTTCACCATCAATTGGCAGCAGGCCCACGAACCCTTCGTGATTTAATTTATGAGCAATTAAATGCTCCGATCAATTAAACCCTTTTAATTGACCACTCCAGAATTAATCTCCCTTATTAATTCAGGAGTACCCACACTTCATGGTCGATGTCTAGCCACAAGCCCATGAAGCCCAACTTCAGGTGAATTGATATTTGTGAACCTCACCTCTTATAACTGCCATGTACATACGGTCCTTCTATCGACTTAATTTCCCGATTGAGACCTAGGGTGTGTGAATTAATCGGCACCTCTAATTATCTCAATAACTATACTTTCTAATTCGGGATAACAATCCAGTGTGACTGCTAAATTTGGAAATCCCTTTCCAAATCCGTCACTGACCGTGGCCACGGGTTTCTTGGATCTATTATCTAAGAATCGTATAGGAAATTCTCTCATCCATTATGATGAGTCGGTAGATTCCATCTTGGTACTAACCACTCGCGTACACAACTATAAGCACCCAACTTAGGCACATTATGGTCAGGCTACGTGACCAGTACCTAAATCTAAGTACATATACCTATGCACCGAATTCGCCCTAGCACCTCAAGTCTAAGGACTAAATCGTACACTATTATAAGTCTTGAGAAACGTCCCATCACCGATATGCGACACGCGCTTCCACAATGGGTTTCTCGGTTCGGGTCGTTCGATGCGTTCGATCCCCTATCGAACCACCTAGTCATATGCACTGACATCAAATGTCTTGTTCATGAAACTCTACAAATTCACTCCATGTGAATCATGCATATTCGTACAAGTCTTGGCGATTCCTTCGATACCCCGTCTCGTTCGGAATCTATGACTTGGAACGTGTTTTAAGATCACGACCTTAGAGACTGTTTCATGATTGCACTCAATACCGAAGTGAATCGTCCCATAGTCGAATGTGATCTAAGGATTTCATCCAATCGCTTAAATGTATTCGCGAGAGATGAATATGGCCATTGTTTATTCTATACATTTATAAATAAACGTGCGTATTATTCATAAAATCAAAGATTGTTTATTACAGAATAGTCCTATTACAAGCTAAAGAGAATTGGCTTGCTGGGCACTATCCTATCAATCTCCCACTTGCCCTAAAGCCATTCACAAACATTTCTAAGACCCATCTTTTCAAGATGTCCCTCGAACGCTTTTTGCGAAAGTGGCTTCGTTAGTGGGTCAGCTATGTTGTCTTCTGAGTTGACACGATCCACGTGTATGTCTCCTCTACCAATGATCTCCCTGATCACATGGTATTTCCTCATTACGTGTTTAGATTGGTGGTGTGATCTCGGCTCCTTCGCTTGAGCTATCGCCCCGTTGTTGTCACAGAAGACTACTACAGGCTCTGCAATGCTAGGAACTACATCCAACTCTTGGATGAAGTTTCTCATCCAAACACTCTCTTTTGCTGCATCCGATGCTGCAATATATTCTGCTTCAGTGGTTGAGTCGGCAGTGGTGGATTGCTTGGAACTTTTCCAACTCACCGCTGCGCCATTGAGGCGGAATATGTATCCAGAATTGGATTTGTAATCATCCACGTCAGACTGGAAACTTGAATCAGTGAATCATTCAAGTTTCAATTCTCCACTACCACCGTAGACCAAGAACATATCCTTAGTCCTTCGTAAGTACTTAAGGATTGCTTTAACGGCAGTCCAGTGCTCTTCGCCTGGATTCGACTGATAGCGGCTCGTTACACTAAGAGCGTGTGCTACGTCTGGTCTAGTACACAACATTGCATACATTATGCTCCCTATAGCAGAGGCATAAGGTATGAGAGACATTCTCTTCTTTTCTTCGTCAGTTGTAGGGCACATTGACTTGGAAAGAGAGATTCCATGTCTCATTGGAAGTAATCCTCTCTTGGATTCTTCCATATTGAATCTCTTCAATATCGTGTTGATATACTGAGATTGGGAGAGTCCCAACATCTTCTTCGATCTATCCCTATAGACACGTATTCCCAATACGTAAGATGCCTCTCCTAAATCTTTCATGGAGAACTGCGCGGATAACCACGCTTTTGTCTGCGCTAACATTCTGATATCGTCCCCGATCAACAGAATATCATCGACATATAACACTATGAATTGGACCGAACTCCCACTATTCTTCTTGTACACACAAGGTTCAAATACGTTTTTGATGAAGCCAAAAGCTTTGACTGTCTCATCAAATCGTATGTTCCAGGTTCGGGACGCCTGTTTGAGGCCATAAATTGACCTTTGAAGTTTGCACACCTTGTGCTCGCTTCCTTTGGACGCAAAGCCTTCGGGCTGTTGCATAAAGACCTCCTTGTCAATGTCTCCATTGAGAAAGGCGGTCTTTACGTCCATTTGCCATATTTCGTAGTCGTACCACGCGGCTATGGCTAATAGTATCCGAATGGATTTCGACATCGCTACTGGAGAAAAGGTTTCCTCATAGTCTATTCCAGGCCTTTGAGAATAACCTTTCGCCACTAGGCGAGCCTTATGGGTAATTATCTCTCCATTCATTCCAAGCTTACGCTTGAAGATCCATTTGCATCCTACAGGGACAGTTCCCTCAGGTGGATCGACCAAGGTCCAAACCTTGTTGGAATGCATGGAATCCATTTCGGATTGCATGGCTTCGAGCCACGCACCCGATTCTATGTCAGACATAGCTTCTTCATAAGTCTTTGGATCAGTATCCAACTTATCGTTTTCGTGAATGAAACCAAATCTCTCTGGTTCTTTACGAACTCGATCAGACCTTCGAAGTATAGGTGTACTAGTAGGTTCAGTAAAATCAGGATCAGCTCCCACTGTTTGTGAGGATGGGTCCGATTCTTGGACTTCATCGAGTTCTACGATTGTCCCATTTCTGTTGGTGAGGAAATCATCCTCTAAGAAGTGGGCATTCCTAGACACGAACGTATTACGTTCTTTAGGATCGTAAAACAAGTATCCAATGGATTCCTTTGGATACCCCACAAATTTGCACAAACTAGATCTACTATCCAGCTTATCTCCTTTCTTGTTCTTAACATAGGCAGGAGATCCCCATACTCGTAGATACGAATATACGGGTGCTTTACCATACCATTCTTGATGTGGTGTAGTTGGCACTGACTTTGAAGGTACTATGTTCAGTATCTTCGAAGCAGTTAATAGGGCTAAGCCCCAAAACGAAAAGGGAAGTTCAGCGAAGCACATCATGGAACGAACCATGTCCAACAAAGTTCGATTCCTCCTTTCAGACACTCCATTGAGTTGGGGCGTCCTAGGGGGAGTTCGCTGGGCGAGAATCCCATTCTCTTTTAGATAATCGAGGAATTCTTGACTCAAGTATTCTCCTCCTCGATCAGATCGAAGTGCTTTAATACTATGTCCAAGTTGATTCTCTACTTCCATTCGAAACTCCTTGAACTTTTCAAAAGTTTCGGATTTGTACTTCATCAAGTACACGTATCCATAACGACTGAAGTCGTCAGTGAATGTGACGAAGTAGGAGTATCCTCCTCTTGCACTGACACTCAGTGGTCCACAAACATCAGTATGGATCAAATCCAAGGTTTGTTTGGTTCGCTCAGGATTCCCGGTGAAGGGTGATTTGGTCATCTTTCCTTTGAGACAAGATTCGCAAGTCGGAAGTTCATCTAAGTTCTGTATTTCAAGAGCCTTAGAGGAAACCAACTTTTGGATCCTACTCTTGGAGATATGTCCAAGTCTAGCGTGCCAAAGTTGTGGTGTGTGATTATCATATTTTCTTTTTCTTGATTGTATGTGCAAAACGTTGGAGTTTGTAGGTTCAAGGGAATATATACCATCCATCAAAGTACCACTAGCATAAATTAAACCATTTTTAATTATGCTCATAGATCCATTCATAATGGAAAAATTAAAACCATCATTATCTAATAACGGAATAGAAATAATGTTCTTAACAATAGTTGGTACGTACAAACAGTCTTTTAAAACTAAAGTAAAATTTCCTATCACTAACTCCACGTCTCCTATAGCCTCTGCAGCAACTCTTGCTCCGTTTCCAAAACGCAGGATCCTATCCCCGGGCTTGAGCGTTCTTACTGCTCCCATTACCTGCAAATCATTGCAGATATGAGAACCCGCTGCGGTGTCTAACACCCAAGATGCACAGTTAATAGAAATATTAACTTCAACCAAGAAAATACCTTTGGCTACCGTTTTCAGGTAGTCTGGGCAGTTCCTTTTCCAGTGCCCTGCTTTCTTGCAGTGGAAGCATTCGTCTTCTGGGCTTTTGCGCTTCTTCTCGACAACCTTGGTGACTGCTTTAGAAGAGAACACATTCATCTTCTTTTTACCTTTCTTGGGCTTTGCAGCCTTCGATTGGTGAGCAATCATCACGGGTTTCTCTTTCTTGAGAGTGGCTTCTGCCGTAACCAACAGATTGGTCAGTTCGTGAAGAGCAAGATTTCTCTCTTCCATGTTGAAGTTCAACACGAACTGGTCGAACGAGCGAGGCAGAGTATGGAGGAGAAGATCAGTGCTAAGATCAGCATGCAATTCTACTTCCAATCTCCCTAATTTTTCAATCAGGTTGATGAAACGCAGACAGTGATCCTCGACACTGCTTCCCTCAGCCATCTTGAGACTAAACAACTCCTTAGTGGCTGCGAACCTTTCGGTACGAGACCTTTCTCCAAACATTTGTTGGAGGTGGAGAAGTATATCTCTAGCAAGCGGTATACCAGCATGCTGTTTCTGCAGCTCATTTGACATTGAAGCTAACATGAGGCAGCGAACCTGAAGATCATCATCAACCCTTTTAGCATGGGCGGTTCGTTGTTCCTCAGTAGCTCCTGCTGCGGGTGCAGCAGGCATAGGCGTGTCGAGTACATAGCTCCGACGTTCGGAGTCGAGGACTATCCTCAAGTTTCTCAGCCAGTCGACAAAGTTTGACCCATTTAGTTTATTAGCGTCGAGGATGATAGATAATGGATTTTTAGACATTGTTCAATAAATATCTACAAATGGAAAGAAGACAACGTTTAGCTGACTGATCTATGCCTAATACTTATAATTAACGAATTTTGGTCTTGGTTTCGAAAAAGTTCTCCCACTATTTTGTCGAAACAACCACCCCTTTGATTGCTCGGGAAATCTTATTTCCTAGTAGGTCTTGACGTCCCAGCAGACATTAATTGTACCCACGACTCGTGGCCATACAGTTAATCCTCCAGGTAGGTATACTTTTACCAATTGTGTCACTACACAACCTTCAAGCTATTTTGCCTCGGTTTTCTCACTTATCTAGCACTGCTACATCATAAGTGTTACTAATCGTTAAGTCTATCCCATCAATCATGATGAGCAACAGGCCCGGTCGTGAAATCCCCGTAACTGGTTATCGGTCGATATTCACATCCCGACGAGTCCTCACCCTTGTCTAGTTTAGTTAAAAACAGGAGTCAAGGAATTTTGCGTATTGTCCCTTTCTTCGACTCGGGTGCCAGACTCTGGATCACCTCCATCAATAAGTAGACAACTCACGCTAGTTCCTATTGATGGAAGGCTTGGATCTTTTAAAACTTCATTTTAAATGTACCCAATATGACTTAATATTTAATTCGAGAGGGGGTTTTTGGGTTTGAAAGTTCAAAGTAACTCTCCTCGAGATCTCACCGCATAAGTTATGCTTTATCTTTTATTTACGATCTAGATTCTAGCGCGCATCACATACAAGCTAAATAAATAAATCGATAAATAAATTAAAACATACAAGCCTAGCATGCATACTACCACAATATGTTTTCGATCGGGAGCCTCCTATGTGGGCCATCATCGAGCCATGATGTTGGCCCAATTGGTCAATCTAAAGGGTTCTTAATGGACCTAGGCTATTACAAAAATAACCATGCATACATGGCCTTCATTCCTTCTTGGGCTCCCACCTTGCTTGTAATGGGCCTCCATCCTAAACTATTTAAAACAGTAAAGCCCTATCTATTACAAAGGCTCAAAGTGGCCCAAAAACTTAAGGCTCGCAGGCCCAATAAAAACAACAATAAATTAAACCAATCACATCTACCCTAGGGTCAAGGCTCGGCACGATCGAAAACCACGTAAACAGTTCACGTAGAGCAAGAAACAAGCAATCAACTTTTTACGTATTTCTTTCTTACTTTTAAAACACCTTTTAAAAATAATATCCTATGATTCTTACTTTAGTCACTACTAATTATGAAAAATCAATTTTCGGGTAAACAAAACAATTTTTCCGCATAAAATCAGATTAGGATTTTTCAACTTTTGAAAATTGCAGTTTGGCCCCTCAACTCACGGAAATTGCACTTTTAACCCCAAAGATTTGAAAATTGCAAAACAGCCCCAAATTACAAATCGGCCAGAGGACAGAAAATTAAAATTTGAATCCAGAAAATTTTCAGTTTCACAAACAGACCCCTGAACTTTCGGAAATTACAAAAACGACCCAAAATACGTACAGACCAGATTTGCAAAAACAGTCCAGATTTTTCAAATATTTCCAGAAAACAGAAAATAAATTTCCAGCCCTTTATTTCACAAAATCGCGATTTGCATAAAAAGTCCTGAAGTTTCAAAAACTATAAATTTGCCCCAAATCTTAATATGCGATTTTACCCAATCAAAGATCATATCATAACAAGCAAGAATCATCACACAGAACATAACAATCACAAATATCCATATATTTATTTATGTTCAGGCCTTTTCGCATAATAGTAATGGAATTGGCTCTGATACCACTGTTGGGAATGCCCCGGTTGTCAAAACAACGAGAGTGCGGAATTTAAAATTTTTCCGAGGCACCCCAGCAGACCCAAGATATATTTTCCACCTTATGTATGCGAAAAGGTTGAATCAAACAAATCTACAATAGATTAAAGTAGGAGATATGCGATTTACCTCACTGCAGGAATATGACGGCAATCTCCGGCTTTTGCTGATTCACAACAAGTGATCCAATTGTCTCACCTCCAGAGTGTATCCACACCAATTGGATGGTAGCAACACCTTCTATTCACAGGCTACGAACTAGAGATAGAAGGTTGTCAATGGAGGAAGAACAGATCTAGAATCAGATCTAGATCCAGCTATGGAAGACAGAGAGAGAGGGGGCGGCGGCACTGTGGTGGTGCGGCTAGGGCTTAGGGGGCGGCTAGGGTTTTGGAGTGCAAGAGTGAATTCTCATGTGTGTTGAAGAGTTTGTGAGGAGATTTCTATTTATAAGAGAAGAAACCTTCTCTTTGTAGATATCTCTTAAAGATCTCTTCCTTATCTCATAAGGAAATATGATATATCATATATCTTCTTAGATCCTCCCTGTCATACATGAACACAAACTCTCCTTATTATCCTTAGCCATAAAATCGCCCCCCACCTTATCTTGCAAGACTTCTTCTGGGCTTTTAATTAAAGGCCCATGTCTTGCAACTTAATTTAATTAACTATTAATTAAATCAGCCCAATTAATCCAATTAATTCTTATCTCTCAATTAATTAATACTTTAATTAATATTTAATTAATTAGACCATCTAATTAATTATTCTTCCCTTTGAATTAACACTTTAATTCATTTAATTGATTTAACTCCCTTAAATCAAATATTTCCTTCTTTGACTGTCACTGTCCAATTGTATTGTGTGTGACCCTCTAGGTTCACCATCAATTGGCAGCAGGCCCACGAACCCTTCGTGATTTAATTTATGAGCAATTAAATGCTCCGATCAATTAAACCCTTTTAATTGACCACTCCAGAATTAATCTCCCTTATTAATTCAGGAGTACCCACACTTCATGGTCGATGTCTAGCCACAAGCCCATGAAGCCCAACTTCAGGTGAATTGATATTTGTGAACCTCACCTCTTATAACTGCCATGTACATACGGTCCTTCTATCGACTTAATTTCCCGATTGAGACCTAGGGTGTGTGAATTAATCGGCACCTCTAATTATCTCAATAACTATACTTTCTAATTCGGGATAACAATCCAGTGTGACTGCTAAATTTGGAAATCCCTTTCCAAATCCGTCACTGACCGTGGCCACGGGTTTCTTGGATCTATTATCTAAGAATCGTATAGGAAATTCTCTCATCCATTATGATGAGTCGGTAGATTCCATCTTGGTACTAACCACTCGCGTACACAACTATAAGCACCCAACTTAGGCACATTATGGTCAGGCTACGTGACCAGTACCTAAATCTAAGTACATATACCTATGCACCGAATTCGCCCTAGCACCTCAAGTCTAAGGACTAAATCGTACACTATTATAAGTCTTGAGAAACGTCCCATCACCGATATGCGACACGCGCTTCCACAATGGGTTTCTCGGTTCGGGTCGTTCGATGCGTTCGATCCCCTATCGAACCACCTAGTCATATGCACTGACATCAAATGTCTTGTTCATGAAACTCTACAAATTCACTCCATGTGAATCATGCATATTCGTACAAGTCTTGGCGATTCCTTCGATACCCCGTCTCGTTCGGAATCTATGACTTGGAACGTGTTTTAAGATCACGACCTTAGAGACTGTTTCATGATTGCACTCAATACCGAAGTGAATCGTCCCATAGTCGAATGTGATCTAAGGATTTCATCCAATCGCTTAAATGTATTCGCGAGAGATGAATATGGCCATTGTTTATTCTATACATTTATAAATAAACGTGCGTATTATTCATAAAATCAAAGATTGTTTATTACAGAATAGTCCTATTACAAGCTAAAGAGAATTGGCTTGCTGGGCACTATCCTATCAATCTCCCACTTGCCCTAAAGCCATTCACAAACATTTCTAAGACCCATCTTTTCAAGATGTCCCTCGAACGCTTTTTGCGAAAGTGGCTTCGTTAGTGGGTCAGCTATGTTGTCTTCTGAGTTGACACGATCCACGTGTATGTCTCCTCTACCAATGATCTCCCTGATCACATGGTATTTCCTCATTACGTGTTTAGATTGGTGGTGTGATCTCGGCTCCTTCGCTTGAGCTATCGCCCCGTTGTTGTCACAGAAGACTACTACAGGCTCTGCAATGCTAGGAACTACATCCAACTCTTGGATGAAGTTTCTCATCCAAACACTCTCTTTTGCTGCATCCGATGCTGCAATATATTCTGCTTCAGTGGTTGAGTCGGCAGTGGTGGATTGCTTGGAACTTTTCCAACTCACCGCTGCGCCATTGAGGCGGAATATGTATCCAGAATTGGATTTGTAATCATCCACGTCAGACTGGAAACTTGAATCAGTGAATCATTCAAGTTTCAATTCTCCACTACCACCGTAGACCAAGAACATATCCTTAGTCCTTCGTAAGTACTTAAGGATTGCTTTAACGGCAGTCCAGTGCTCTTCGCCTGGATTCGACTGATAGCGGCTCGTTACACTAAGAGCGTGTGCTACGTCTGGTCTAGTACATAACATCGCATACATTATGCTGCCTATGGCAGATGCATAAGGTATGAGAGACATTCTCTTCCTTTCTTCATCATTTGTAGGGCACATGGATTTAGAAAGAGAGATTCCATGTCTCATTGGAAGCAATCCCTTCTTGGATTCTTCCATACTGAACCGTTTCAATATAGTGTTAATGTACTGAGATTGGGAGAGTCCTAACATCTTCTTTGATCTATATCTATAGATACGTATTCCCAATACGTAAGATGCGTCTCCCATATCTTTCATGGAGAATTGCGTGGATAACCACGCTTTCGTCTGCGTCAACGTTCTGATATCGTCCCCGATCAACAGAATGTCATCGACATTCAACACAATAAATTGTACTGAACCCCCATCGAATTTCTTGTACACGCATGACTCATATACGTTCTTGATGAAGCCAAACCCTTTGACCGTCTCATCAAAACGTTTGTTCCAGGTTCGGGATGCTTTTTTTAGGCCATAAATTGACCTTTGAAGTTTGCAGACCTTATGCTCACTTCCTTTAGATGTAAAGCCTTTTGGCTGTTGCATAAAGATTTCCTTATCAATGTCTCCATTGAGAAAAGCGGTCTTTACATCCATTTTCCATATCTCGTAGTCATACCACGCGGCTATGGCTAATAGTATCCCAATGGATTTTGACATTGCCACTGGAAAAAAGGTTTCCTCATAGTCTATTCCAGGCCTTTGAGAATAACCTTTCGCCACAAGGAGAGTCTTATGAATCAAAACCTCTCCATTCATTCCAAGCTTGCGCTTGAAGATTCACTTACAGCCTACAGGGACAGTTCCCTCAGGTGGATCAACCAAGGTCCATACCTTGTTGGAATGCATGGAATCCATTTCGGATTGCATGGCTTCCTGCCATGCACCCGAGTCTATGTCTGACATAGCTTCTTCGTATGTCCTTGGATCACCATCCAATTAATCGTTCTCGTGGATAAAGCCATACCTTTCAGGCTCTCTACGAACTCGATCGGACCTTCGAAGTACTGGTGTACTAGATGGTTCAAGAGGTTCAGGATCAACTCCCACTGTTTGTGGGGATGGGTCCACTTCCTGGACTTCATCAAGTTCTACGGACACCCCGCTTCTTTTAGTGAGGAAGTCATCCTCTAAGAAGTGGACGTTCCTAGATACGAACGTCTTTCGTTCTTTAGGGTCGTAGAACAGGTATCCAATGGATTCCTTTGGATACCCCACAAATTTGCACAAACTAGATCTGCTATCTAATTTATCTCCTTTCTTCTTCCTAACATAGGCAGGAGATCCCCACACTCATAAATACGAGTACATGGTTGCTTTACCAAACCACTCTTGGTGTGGCGTCATCGGCACCGACTTTGAAGGTACAATATTAAGTATCTTCGAAGCAGTTAAGAGGGCTAGGCCCCAAAACGAAAAAGGAAGGTCAGCGAAACTCATCATGGAACGAACCATGTCTAACAAAGTTCTGTTCCTTCTCTCAGACACACCATTCAACTGCGGTGTTCTAGGAGGAGTTCGCTGTGAGAGAATTCCATTCTCTACAAGATAATCGAGGAATTCTTGACTTAAGTATTCACCACCTCGATCCGACCGAAGTGCCTTGATACTATGTCCAAGTTGATTCTCAACTTCCCTTCGAAACTCTTTGAACTTTTCAAAAGCTTCGGATTTATACTTCATTAGGTATACATACCCAAAACGACTATAGTCGTCTGTGAAGGTTATGAAGTATGAGAATCCTCCTCTTGCACTGACACTCAGTGGTCCACAAACATCGGTATGGATCAAATCCAAGGTTTGTTTGGTTCGCTCCTGTTTCCCAGTAAAAGGCGTTTTTGTCATCTTTCCCTTGAGACAGGACTCGCAAGTTGAAAGATCATCTAGGTTCTGTATTTCAAGAGCCCTAGAGGAAACCAACTTTTGAATTCTACTCTTGGATATATGTCCAAGCCTAGCGTGCCATAACTGTGGACTATTATCATCTTGTTTTCTTTTCTTTGATTGAATGTGCAATACGTTCGAATTAGTTGGTTCAAGGGAATAAAGACATCTATCAGAGTACCACTAGCATAAGTAAAACCACCTTTTATTATGCTAAAAATTCCATTAGAAATGGAAAAACAAAAACCATCTTTATCCAACAAAGGAATCGAAATAATGTTTTTGATAATTGTCGGTACGTACAAACAGTCATTTAAAACTAATGTAAAATTCCCAAAAACTAATTCAACGTCCCCTATGGCCTCTGCCGCAACCCTTGCTCCGTTTCCAAAGCGCAGGATCCTATCCCCAGGTTTAAGAGGTCTTACTGCTCCCATCACCTGCAAATCATTGCAGATATGAGAACCAGCTGCGGTGTTTAACACCCATGATGCACAGTTAATTGAAATATTAACTTCAATAAAGAAAATACCTTTGGCTACCGTTTTAAGGTAGTCAGGGCAGTTCCTTTTCCAGTGCCCTGCTTTCTTGCAGTGGAAACATTCATCTTCTTGGTTGTTTTGCAAGAGAACACTTTCTTCTTCTTCTTGCCCTTTTTTGGCTTTGCAGCCTTGGGTTGCTCAGCAATCAAGACAAACTTCTCCTTCTTAAGGGTAGCTTCTGCCGTTACCAATAAATTGGTCAGTTCATGAAGAGCGAGATTTCTCTCCTCCATGTTGAAATTCAACACGAACTGATCAAATGAGCGTGGTAGAGTATGGAGTAAGAGGTCAGTGCTAAGATCAACGTGCAAGTCTACTTCCAAATTCTCCAATTTTTCAATCAGATTAATGAAACGAAGACAGTGATCTTTGACACTGGCTCCCTCAGCCATTCTCAGATTAAATAACTCCCTCGTCGTCTTGAACCTTTCGGTCCTAGACTTCTCTCCAAATAAATCTCGGAGATGGAGAAGTATATCAGCAGCATGAGGCATCGTAGCATGCTGTTTCTGCAGCTCATTGGTCATTGATGCCTAGCATTAGGCAACGAGCCTGAATATCATCATCAACCTATCTAGCATGGGTGGCTCGTTCCTCTTCCGAAACACCTTCCGGAAGCGCACCAGGCATCGGTGCATCGAGAACATAGCTCCGACAATCGGAGTCGAGGACTATCCTCAAATTTCTTAGCCAGTAGATAAAATTTGATCCGTTCAGTTTGTTAGTGTCAAGGATGATAGATAATGGATTCTTAGACATTTTGCAGAAATGATCTACAAAATAAAATGATAACGTTCAGCTGACTGATCTAAATTAATACTTATAATTAACGACTATTGGACTTGTTATCGAAAAAGTTCTCCCACTATTTTCTCGAAACAATTACCCCTTCAATTGTTCGGGAAATCTTATTTCCTAGCAGATCTTGACGTCCCAGCAGACATTAATTGCACCCACGACTCGCGGCCATACAATTAATTCCCTAGGTAGGTATACTTTTACCAATTGTGTCCCTACACAACCTTCAAGCTATTTTGCCTCGGTTTTCGCACTCATCTAGCACTGCTACATCATGAGTGGTACTACTCGTTAAGTCTAACCCATCAATCTCGATGAGCAACTGGCCCGGTCATGAAATCCCCATAACTTGATTATGGTCGATGTTTATGTCCCGACCAGTCCCCACCCTTGTCAAGTTTAGTTAAAAACGAGAATCAAGGAGTTTCGTGTATTGTCTCTTTCTTCGACTCGGGTGCCAGACTCTGGATCACCTTAATGGACAAGTGGACAACTCTGATAGGATAGTGCCCAGCAAGCCAATGTTAATTAGCTTGTAAGAGGACTATCTTCTTATGGATTAATAAATATACGACCGTTTATTTATAGTATGTAAATTAAACAATGGCCAACTTCATCTCTCGCGAACTTATCTAAGCGAATGGATGAAATCCTAAGGTCACATTCGACTATAGGACGATTCACTTCAGTACTGAGTGCAATCATGAAACAGTCTCTAAGGTCGTGATCTTAAAACACGTTCCAAGTCATAGATTCCGAACGAGACGGGGTATCGAAGGAATCGCTAAGACTTGTACGAGTATGCATGATTCACATGGAGCGAATTTGTAGAGTTTCATGAACAAGACATTTGATGTCAGTGCATATGACTAGGTGGTTCGATAGGGGATCGAACGCATCGAACGACCCGAACAGAGAAACCCATTGTGGAAGCGCATGACGCATATCGGTGATGGGATGTTTCTCAAGGCTTATAATAGTGTACGATTTAGTCCTTAGACTTGAGGTACTAGGGCGAATTCGGTGCATGGGTGTACTGATTATACTGTATTTCGTTCAAGTTCAATAAGGAAAGTAGAGTATAACAATATATGAATCGAGCGTATGAAAACTGTATATTGATATCGGTGTTTGAATACAAACTACAAAGCGGGTCTACCCGAGCATTACGGGATGCTGTACCACTAGAAAGACTAAATACAATGAGAATACAAGCTAGTCCCTAATCCGAACAGTAGGTCCGAGCAGAAGGAATATCTTGGAAGTTGTGCCCCTGATGTCATAAATGCGCCGCGTATTTATAGGAACAGTAATGAGCTAGGTAGACCATCCGTAGGAGAACACCTCTCGGCCAGCTGTATAAAGCTGTAGGTCGGCCCCGCAGTAATCCCGAGGAGACGAGTAGATCGGGAAGAAGCGGGTACTTGATCGAGAGCTATCAGTCAGGCTTGATCGGAAAACCATGTTCTTCTGGTCGGGAAATACCATTCTGGTCGGGATCGAGGTCGACCTCGAGCAGAAGGTATTTCCTAAAGTGGCATATGCGAAATACCCCTCATCAATACTCCCCCACTTCTCGAGCATAAGTGAAGCAGAAGCTCGGAGAAGTAAATATTGCATTACGGCGAAAGACTTTGATTTCTTGATGTTTTCGGACATGCCTCGTTAAAAACCTAGTCCGGAAAAACCCAGTGGGAAAAATCCGAGCTAGGGAAAAAGAGTGCACATCATCCTTGGGAGATCCTCGAAAAACCGAATCGCTCCAAAGATAGAAAGGTGAGGTTTTCGACCTGAGAGATTCACCTCGATGATTCACCAAGAGCTGCAATACTTGAAGTTCGGAAAAACAGATAGTAGAGAACAGGCCTCAGACAGTCTTGAGTTGGATATGCCTCGTTAAAAACCTTACTCGGAAAAACCCAGTGGGATAAAAACCGAGCGAAGGGAAAAAGAGTACATATTTTATCCTGTTGAGTCGAGAAATACTCATTTCCGAAGCTTGGAGGACCACTAATGCTATTAACAAAAGATAATCTTCAAATTTACTGAGTTGGAGCCTAACCGTCGCGGTTACTCGGGGTTGAATTTGCAATTTACCCTTTTAACCTTTATAAATATGTTTACTTGGAGAAAGAAAAGTGCATCTTTACAATTCACAGCGGATCGGAGCTTTTAGATCGATAAACAGTATTTTCTTTAATTCGAGCATTCAAATAAATATCTTCTAATCATGTCTACTTCCCAGAATCCCGACGTTCAAACCCAGATCCCCTCTGGATCAGATTCCGACCTGGGATCCACTGGGGAACTCATCAATGATTTCAAAACCACTGAAAACTCTTCCGAAGAGACGAATAGAATCGTCAATCAAATAGAGCATGCCATAGAGTCAAATGCTGGAGAGGGTACATCAGGTCGACAAGATTCCGAGCACGATGGTGATGCGGAACAAAATGCCAAGGCCAACAGTGAGGAAGGTGGAGATGGAGAAAAAACTGACTCCGAGAATGAGGGCGGCAACGGCTTGGCTGTACCGTTCGATAAGCATGAGATAATGAGGTATGAGATCGGAGGCGGGTGTAGTGTGCGAATCCTCGACTTGGCCGGTGTCTCGAAAAAATCCAAAGCCACAGGTCGGGCTCAAAAGACCGAGAAACGGGTTGACGAGATCTCAAGTTCGTACGATCCGAAAGAGCACGAAGCGAACCTCAAAGCTACAATAGGCAAATTCCTTCCCGAGGGTTACTCGCTAATAATCCCGACCCCCTCTCAAAGAGTGAATAAGCCCCCCGCAGGATGTCAAGCTTTCTATGCTCGGCAGTTCGACTATGGGTTGCGTATTCCTTTTGCTCCCTTACTCGTGCAGGTTTTAGACGCATTTAGCCTGGCACCCGCACAAATTCTTCCCAACTCGATCGGGTATTTGATAGCTTTCAGCGTTTTGATGAAGGCCAAGAATCAAGTTGCTAACTTCCGACGCTTCTGGCAATTCTTCAAGATCAGTACCTCCTCCGCCTCGAACGTTGGGTTCGTGTATTTCTCCCAACGTTCAAATCATTCGGTCTTATCGACCATCACTTCCAGCAATTCTCTTGACTGGAAGAAACAGTTCTTCTTCATTAGAGGTCCTGAAGAACCAGCTTCTGAGGGAAGCTTGGAGATGGTCCCACACAGATGGCCAGGTGAGCGAGAATGGGTGTTCGGAAAACGGGAACTATTAGGTCAGCTTCAGAAGGTCATTCCGGACGCCGTTGTCAAAGAAATGTGTTCGGATTTGTACCAGTCGGCTTTCCTCATTCTGGAACCCGTACTTCGAAAAGCAGAACTCAGCCGAGCTACCTTTCCACTAGCAGTCGCTGATGATCCTCGAACATTGAGTAAGGAAAAATAGTTTTTCCCGAGTGACTTATAATAGTGAGTTTTTTCAGCTGATTTCATTACTTACAATTCATCTTTTATTTCTTCAGGAACAATGGTGGAGCAATACCGAGCTTCTATAGTCGGTAAAACTGTAGCATCTACCTCGAGGAAAACACCCGGTCAACCTAGGAGGCAAACTAGACCGGAGCCCAGAACTGCCGTCGCTCCTCGGGGAAGCTCGGCCCAAACTGACCAGGTCAGAATCGAAGAGGAGCCCGAGAATGCTGAGCCGATACGAATGGTGCGACCTCCTCATCAAGCTGGTCCTTCTTCTTCTTCTGGTTTAGGATATAGCATGTTTACCATGAAGAAGCTTAGAGGGACAGAGATCTATAATCGGAGAGCTCGGGAAGATCTCGAGGGAGCCCCCGAGGCCAAAAGGAGAACCGGACTGTGGGGTCGACACCGAACGCCCCTTTCTTGCACCATCCTTTCTAAGTCAGCCTCAGTTACCTTTCTGTAAGCTGGCTTTCTAGACCTCTCCACAACTTTAGGTTGACTTTCTCCGACCACGGAGTCCTCTAAATTTTGTATGTTCCTAGAAGGTTGCCCCGATCGAACAACGGTTCTAACTTGTGGTGGATTGGGTCGGACATCAGATGGTTCGCCCAGAGCAGATCGACGAATACTTCCTTCCCTTGGCCTGTTGGAAATCGGACCCCGAGCAGTAGGTTGATCGACCGGGGGTTGCTGACCCGGCAGAGTTTCACGATCTGCTCTCTCCGTATTCAAGAATTCTCTACACATGGTTCCGATAATGGAACGCAAATCTGCTATTGTCGTATGAATAGGCATATCGTTCGGCGGGTCGAGCGGCGGCACCTCAGATTGGTGGGCCGCTCGGGATAGGTTACTTGGTTCATTGTTTACAGAACGTTGAGCTCCTACGGCGTGTGACGGCTCGCCACGATTGTACGTAAATCTCCTAGTAGTAGGCATATTTCGATCTAACACCCGAGCAGGCCCCACGGTGGGCGCCAATTGATTATACTGTATTTCGTTCAAGTTCAATAAGGAAAGTAGAGTATAACAATATATGAATCGAGCGTATGAAAACTGTATATTGATATCGGTGTTTGAATACAAACTACAAAGCGGGTCTACCCGAGCATTACGGGATGCTGTACCACTAGAAAGACTAAATACAATGAGAATACAAGCTAGTCCCTAATCCGAACAGTAGGTCCGAGCAGAAGGAATATCTTGGAAGTTGTGCCCCTGATGTCATAAATGCGCCGCGTATTTATAGGAACAGTAATGAGCTAGGTAGACCATCCGTAGGAGAACACCTCTCGGCCAGCTGTATAAAGCTGTAGGTCGGCCCCGCAGTAATCCCGAGGAGACGAGTAGATCGGGAAGAAGCGGGTACTTGATCGAGAGCTATCAGTCAGGCTTGATCGGAAAACCATGTTCTTCTGGTCGGGAAATACCATTCTGGTCGGGATCGAGGTCGACCTCGAGCAGAAGGTATTTCCTAAAGTGGCATATGCGAAATACCCCTCATCATGTACGTATTTAGATTTAGGTGCTGGTCACGTAGCCTGACCTTAATGTGCCTAAGTTGGGTGCGTATAGTCGTGTACGCGAGTGGTTAGTACTAAGAAAGGATCTATCGACTCATCCTGATAAGGTGGGAGAATTTCCTATACGTTCTTAGATAATATGTTCCGAGGAACCTGCGGCCGCAGTCGGTGACGGATTTGGAAAGGAGTTTCCAAATTTAGCAGTCACACTGGAATTATTATCCTGAATTAGAAAGTATAGTTATTGAGATAATTAGAGGTGCCGATCAATTCACACACCCTAGGTCTCAATCGGGAAATAAGTCGAAAGAAGGACCGTATGTACATGGCAATTATAAGAGGTGAGGTTCACAAGATCAATTCACCTGAAGTTGGGCTTCATGGGCTTGTGGCTAGACATCGACCATGAAGTGTGGGTACTCCTAAATTAATAAGGGAAATTAATTCTGGAGTGGTCAATTAAAAGTGTTTAATTGATCGGAGCATTTAATTGTTCATTAATTAAATCACGAAAGTCGTGGGCCTGCTGCCAATTGATGGTGAACCCAGAGGGTCACACACAATACAGTTGGACAGTGACAGTCAAAAAGGAAATAGTTGATTTAAGGAAGTTAAATCAAAGTTGATGAATTAAAGTGTTAATTCAAAGAAATCAAAGTTAATGAATTAAAGTGTTAATTCAAGAAGAAGAATTATTAATTAGAATACCTAATTAATTTATTAGAGTGTCTAATTAATTAATTGGATTATCTAATTAATTATGAGATTAATTAAAGTAGTTAATTAATTAAATGGAAGAAGGATTTATCATGAAATTTTCGGATTTACATGAATAAGGCATAGGGGCGATTTTTTGAGGCTAAGGAAAGTTGGAAGAATTTGTTTCTTGTGGGACAAGAAAGAAGGAAGAGATTCATGTATATCTAGTTTCCTAATGAGATAAGGAAAATCTATAAGATATACTTGTATATCTTATTTCCTAATGAGATAAGGAAAAGAGATATTGATGTACATGGAAAAGGATATCTATTAAGATAAGGACTCTTCTCTTATAAATATCTCTCTTCATAATTCTTCCATAAGCTAATGAAGCAATAATAAAAAAAAGTGATCAAAAAAACACAAGAGATTTTCAATAGCTGAAAATTGAAGAGAAAAATCGACCAGCCCTAGCCAAAAGGCCAGTGCCGCCGCCGCCGCCGCCCTCATCTTCTTCTCTTCTTCATCTGGATCTGGTTCAAGAGCTGGATCCAGTTCCAACTCTTCCTTCACTGACAAGTTTCCAAGATCTAGTTCGTAGCCTGTGATTTGGAAACGTTGCTACAATCCATCTGGTGTGGATACATTCTGGAGGTGAGACAATTGGATCACTGCTTCGTGAATCAAACTAGAAAAGCCGAAACAAGTTTTGAGGTATTTCGCAAAACACCCCCTTTGTTTTCTATTACTGTTTGATTCAACCTATTTCACATAAATAATATGGAGATCGATTTATGGGACTGATGGGATGCCTCGGAAAATTTTAAATTCCGCACTCTCGTTGTTTTGACAACCGGGGCATACCCAACAGTGGTATCAGAGCCAACTCCATTATTATTATGTGAAAAAGGCCTGAACATAATTTAATATATGATATTGGTGATTATTATGTTCTATGTGATGATTCTTGCTTGTTATGATATTATGTATGCTCGGATAAATTTGCATGAATTAGTTTGGGCCGATTTTGAATTTCCGAAAATTAGTGGACTGTTTTTGCAAAATAGCGATTTACGAAAAACTGGACCAAAATTGAAAATTTCGTTTTCTGCATGTTTCTGGACTGAAATTGTAATTTTCTGGATTTTTTGAAAACTGGGTCGGTTTTGCAATTTCCGTAAGTTTGGGCTGTTTTTGTAATTTACGTAAAGTTCAGGGGTCTGTTTGCAATTAACGAAAATTTCTGGGTAGATTCTTTAAGTTCCTGTTTTCTGGACTGATTTGCAGCTGTCAAAATTTTTGGGTTAAATTGTTAATTCCCGAAACTTGAGGGGTCAAAAATATAATTTTCGAAAGTTAAGGGACCAAACTGTAATTTTCAAAAATTGAAAAACAGAATCTGTATTTGTGCATAAAAGGTGTTTTTGTTTATCCGAAAATTAATTTTATCATAATTAGTAGAGACTAAAGTAAGGATCATGGACTATTTTAAAAGGGAGTTTTAAAATAAGGAAGAAAAGAAATATGTGAAAGTTGTTTGCTTGTTTCTTGCTCTACGTGAACTGTTTACGTGGTTTTCGATCGCGCCGAGCCTTGACCCTAGGGGTAGATGTGATTGGTTTAATTTTAATTGTGTTGTTTTTATTGGGCCTGCGAGCCTTAAAGTTTTTGGGCCACTTTGAGCCTTTGTAATAGAATAGGGCTTTACTGTTTTAAATAGTTTAGGATGGAGGCCCATTACAAGCAAGGTGGAGGCCCAAGAAGGAATGAAGGCCATGTATGCATGGTTATTATTGTAATAGCCTAGGTCCATTAAGAACCCAATTAGATTGACCAATTGGGCCAACATCATGGCTCGATGCTGGCCCGCATAGGAGGCTCCCCGATCGAAAACATACTGTGATAGCATGCATGCTAGGTGTGAATGTTTTGTTTTATTTGTCGATTTATTTATGGCTTGTATGTGATGCGCGCTAGTAATTAGATCGTAAATAAATGATAAAGCATAATTAATGCGGTGAGATCTCGAGGAGAGTTTCTTCAAACTTTCAAAACCGAAAATCCCCTCTTGAATAAATATTAAGTCATATTGGGTTAACTATAAAATGAAGTTTTATAAATCCAAGCCTTCCATTAATAGGAACTAGCGTGAGTTGTCTACTTATCGATTAAGGTGATCCAGAGTCTGGCACCCGAGGCGAAGAAAGGGACAATACGCGAAATTCCTTGATTCTTGTTTTTTTTTAAAACTCGACAAGGGTGGGGACTCGTCGGGACATGTATATCGACCGATAACCAGTTACGGGGATTTCATGACCGGGCCCGTTGCTCATCGTGATTAATGGGTTAGACTTAACGAATAGTAACATTTATGATGTAGCAGTGCTAGATAAATGTGAAAACCGAGGCAAAATAACTTGAAGATTGTGTAGGGACACAATTGGTAAAAGTATACCTACCTAGGGAGTTAATTGTATGGCCACGAGTCGTGGGTACAGTTAATGTCTGCCGGGACGTCAAGACCTACTAGGAAATAGGATTTCCCGAACAAATAAGGGGTTATTGTTTCGATAAAAATAGTGGGAGAACTTTTTCGATAAAAAGTCCAATTTTCGTTAATTATAAGTATTTTATTAAACCTGTCTGCTTATTGTTGTCTTTTAAATTGTTTATATATAGCCATTCAAAATCCACAATCATGTACGAACAAACTTTGGGAAAAATCATGAGTTTTTCACTCTACGAGACAAGCATGGTTGGGTTCGACAATGTTAGAGAATATTGTTCTTACCTAATCAAGATGATGAAACGAATCAAAAAGCTAGGCGCTGATTTGGATCAAAATGATGAGATAGAAATTATTCTCAATGGCTTGTCTGACTCATTTTCTCATTTTGTGCATCATTTGGAAATTCCATGTGATGGGATTAAAACAAATAATTTGCGCAAGTTGTTGGACAAATATGAGAAAGCCCATCTACAGGGATTGGGTCTGAGTGAAGGAAAGGATTGCCCCTTGTGTAAGAAAGATAAGCAACTAAGGATGCTTGCTGGAAAGAAATTCCTGAAGAGAATTAACAAAGGTATGACCTAGTTATTTCTTTTTGATGTATGACATCTCATAGACCCTCATATCTGTAAAGTGTTTGCAGGTGATGACGGCATTCCCTTGCCCTTGGGAAGAAGGGCATTCCTTGGAAGGAGGAGGCAAGAGTTGCAACAATATATAAGGGAAAAATGCTTCAGGAGTTGGGTCGAGAAGAATCTAGACTTTACCTTTTAGCAAAGTGTTTTACTTAGTTTTTTGTCTTAGCATAAGTTTTAGTTTTATTTTGTTTTTGAGTATTATTTCGAATTTTTGTACAAGACAGCATTGCTTTACCATTATGAATGGGATATTATTTATTTAAAGCTTTTACTTTGTACAAAACATTGATGCTTTACCATTATGAATGGAATGTCTTTAAAGCATAGAAATAAATCAATGATAAACAAATTAAAACTTCAAATAAATTGTATGCTAAATCAAGAAAAGTAAAACAACAAGATAATCACCCACATACTTGAAATGCATATTTTGGACATATTTCCGAAAGAAGGATTCGAAAAATTGATTTCATTTGAGATTCTTGAAACATAGAACTTAGATGAACTCGTAACTTACGAATCTTGTCTCATAGGAATAATGACCAAAATAAAGTTTGCTAGGCATTCTAAGCATATCAACCGAATGGATTTAATCCATGAGGACAAACGTGGAGAACTAAAAGGTTAGTTCAAAAGGACGTTACTTCAAATATACTTACGATTTTAAATCGTCAAAGCATATGAGTACTTTGTGAAGTACAGTTCTAAAACTGTTGAAATGTTCAAAGAAGTTTTTGAAATGAAGTAATTAAGAGCATAATGTTGAAACCGTTTGATCTAATCAAATTGGCCGAACATAAGCTATAAATTCCTCGATTATCTAAACGAGAATAGAATTCTCATGGAGCGAATTAAGTAGGAATTGAACTTGGTTAGACTTAGTTCATTTCACGACAAGACTTCGCTGAACTTCCTTGTTCACTTTTGGGGATAGCCTCCCCTGACTCTTAAAAAGATACTTAGGCTAGTACCTTTCGAAGTAAGTCCTTACACCACCGAACCATATACGATGTGGCATATTACCCTTGCACGACAAATTGGATGGTAGATCCAATTCGCGCAAATTTGTGGGATATCCAACGAAATCCATTGGATACCCGTTCTGCGACAATGAGAAACAATAGGACAATCGTTTCTCATAAATACCCGTTCCTCTGTTGATGAATTCTTCGTCAAAGGAAATAGGGAATGTCATGGAACTTGATGAAGTCCAAGATCTGGACCCATCCCCACAAACAGTGGGAGCAAATCCTAAACCTACTGAACCATAAAATTGCGCACAAACACTTCGTAATTCAAATCAAATTCGTAAGGAACTCGAAATTCCATTTTACGAAATTGATAAATTGGATATTGATCCAAGATTACAAAGAAACTATGTTTGACATAGACTTAGGGATGTGGCATGAGGGCCATAAGATCCGAAATGGAAAGGTTCAACTTATTTGACTCGCTTAATGGCGGAAGGTTATTCTTCAAAAGCTTTTTGAAGACTAATGAAGATACCTTCGCTCCATTTTTCAAACGTCAAAATCCATTTCGAAATTATTAGCCATAGAAAAGTGGTTTGACTACTAAAATATGACTATTGGATATGAATTCTGCCTCTCACAATTGGAAATTGATGAGAAGATCTTTATTCAAATCCATAGGTCAATCTATGACTTTTAACACAATCCCAAACTTGGAATATGCGACTTGATAAGATGATCAAGACTGTTGACTTCGTCAAAAGGCATATAGATTCCAATTGTGCAAAAGAATCAGTGGGAGCATAGTGAAGTTCGTAACAAAACATGACGACGTTCTGATTATCAAGGACGATATCAGAATATCAAGCGCAGACGAAAGCGTGTTTTTCACGCAAATTCTCCATGATAAGATTTGGGAATTACATCTCACGTATTGGCAATACGTATCTATACAGATAGAACGAAGTAGATGTTGCAATTCTCCAAATCTAAGTACATAGACTAATTATTGAATGAATTCAATATGGAAGAATCCAAGAAAGGATTAGTTCCAAGGAGATACAAAATCTCTCTTTCTTATTCAATGTGCCCTACATTTGATAAGGAAAGAAGAGGATGTCTCAAAAGTCTTATGCTTAGGCATTTGGTTTGCATGTAGCATGCAAAGTCTTGTACTAGACCTGACTTAACATATGCTGTGATTTTCACGAGCTACTGTTAGTCAAAAACCAGTGAGGGACACTGGACTGCCGTAAAAGTAATCCTCGAAGATAATTAAAGGATATATTGCTGGTCTGCGGTAGTAGTGGAGGATTGAAACTCGAAGGATTTAGTAATTCGAGTGTTCAAGTCTGATGTGGATGATTTATTCTGTCTCGATGGAGCAGAGGTAAATTGGAATAAACCCCAATAGTCTACCACTGCCAACTCAAACAGAATATATATCGCAGCATAGGATGCAGCAGAAGGAAGTGTTTGGATAAGTAAATTCATCTAATGGTTAGATGCAATACCTAGCATAGCAAAAGCCTATCGTTATCTTCACTGATAAAATAGGGCAATTGCTAAATGAAAAGGAATCGAGATCACACCAACGATCTGAACACAAAAACATATGATTAGATAAATCATAGATAGTTGAGATACGTAAAAGTGTTACGTTATCTCAATAGACAACTTAGCAGATCCACTAGTAAAGTCATTATCGCAAAAGAGTTCGAAGGACATCTTGATAAGATGGGTCTTAGAAATGTTGTGATTGGCTTTAGGGCAAGTGGGAGATTGATAGGATAGTACCCAGCAAGCCAATGTTAATTAGCTTGTAAGAGGACTATCTTCTTATGGATTAATAAATATACGACCGTTTATTTATAGTATGTAAATTAAACAATGGCCAACTTCATCTCTCGCGAACTTATCTAAGCGATTGGATGAAATCCTAAGGTCACATTCGACTATGGGACGATTCACTTCAGTACTGAGTGCAATCATGAAACAGTCTCTAAGGTCGTGATCTTAAAACACGTTCCAAGTCATAGATTCCGAACGAGACGGGGTATCGAAGGAATCGCTAAGACTTGTACGAGTATGCATGATTCACATGGAGTGAATTTGTAGAGTTTCATGAACAAGACATTTGATGTCAGTGCATATGACTAGGTGGTTCGATAGGGGATCGAACGCATCGAACGACCCGAACAGAGAAACCCATTGTGGAAGCGCATGACGCATATCGGTGATGGGATGTTTCTCAAGGCTTATAATAGTGTACGATTTAGTCCTTAGACTTGAGGTACTAGGGCGAATTCGGTGCATGGGTGTACGTATTTAGATTTAGGTGCTGGTCACGTAGCCTGACCTTAATGTGCCTAAGTTGGGTGCGTATAGTCGTGTACGCGAGTGGTTAGTACTAAGAAAGGATCTATCGACTCATCCTGATAAGGTGGGAGAATTTCCTATACGTTCTTAGATAATATGTTCCGAGGAACCTGCGGCCGCAGTCGGTGACGGATTTGGAAAGGAGTTTCCAAATTTAGCAGTCACACTGGAATTATTATCCTGAATTAGAAAGTATAGTTATTGAGATAATTAGAGGTGCCGATCAATTCACACACCCTAGGTCTCAATCGGGAAATAAGTCGAAAGAAGGACCGTATGTACATGGCAATTATAAGAGGTGAGGTTCACAAGATCAATTCACCTGAAGTTGGGCTTCATGGGCTTGTGGCTAGACATCGACCATGAAGTGTGGGTACTCCTAAATTAATAAGGGAAATTAATTCTGGAGTGGTCAATTAAAAGTGTTTAATTGATCGGAGCATTTAATTGTTCATTAATTAAATCACGAAAGTCGTGGGCCTGCTGCCAATTGATGGTGAACCCAGAGGGTCACACACAATACAGTTGGACAGTGACAGTCAAAAAGGAAATAGTTGATTTAAGGAAATTAAATCAAAGTTGATGAATTAAAGTGTTAATTCAAAGAAATCAAAGTTAATGAATTAAAGTGTTAATTCAAGAAGAAGAATTATTTATTAGAATACCTAATTAATTTATTAGAGTGTCGAATTAATTAATTGGATTATCTAATTAATTATGAGATTAATTAAAGTAGTTAATTAATTAAATGGAAGAAGGATTTATCATGAAATTTTCGGATTTACATGAACAAGGCATAGGGGCGATTTTTTGAGGCTAAGGAAAGTTGGAAGAATTTGTTTCTTGTGGGACAAGAAAGAAGGAAGAGATTCATGTATATCTAGTTTCCTAATGAGATAAGGAAAATCTATAAGATATACTTGTATATCTTATTTCCTAATGAGATAAGGAAAAGAGATATTGATGTACATGGAAAAGGATATCTATTAAGAGAAGGACTCTTCTCTTATAAATATCTCTCTTCATAATTCTTCCATAAGCTAATGAAGCAATAATAAAAAAAAGTGATCAAAAAAACACAAGAGATTTTCAATAGCTGAAAATTGAAGAGAAAAATCGACCAGCCCTAGCCAAAAGGCCAGTGCCGCCGCCGCCGCCCTCATCTTCTTCTCCTCTTCATCTGGATCTGGTTCAAGAGCTGGATCCAGTTCCAACTCTTCCTTCACTGACAAGTTTCCAAGATCTAGTTCGTAGCCTGTGATTTGGAAACGTTGCTACAATCCATCTGGTGTGGATACATTCTGGAGGTGAGACAATTGGATCACTGCTTCGTGAATCAAACTAGAAAAGCCGAAACAAGTTTTGAGGTATTTCGCAAAACACCCCCTTTGTTTTCTATTACTGTTTGATTCAACCTATTTCACATAAATAATATGGAGATCGATTTATGGGACTGATGGGATGCCTCGGAAAATTTTAAATTCCGCACTCTCGTTGTTTTGACAACCGGGGCATACCCAACAAACTCACGCTAGTTCCTATTGATGGAAGGCTTGGATATTAAAACTTTATTTTAATGTACCCAATATGACTTAATATTATTTATCAAGAGGGGATTTTCGGGTTTAAGAGTTTGATGTAACTCTACTCGAGATCTCACCGTTCCAGTTATGCGTTATCTTTTATTTACGATCTAAATTACTAGCGCGTATCACCATGCATGCTAAAAATAATAAATACGTAAATAAAACATACACACCTAGCATGCATGCTACCACAATATGTTTTCGATCGGGAACCTCCTATGCAGACCACCATCAAGCCAAAGACGATGGTCCTATTGGTCAATCTAATAGGTTTCAAAGAGGCCTACTCTATTACACATTTCACCATGCATACATGGCCTTTAGTCTTCTTGGGCTCCCACCTTGCTTGTAACGGGCCTCCATCCTAAACTAATAAAACAGTAAAGCCCTATCTATTACAATGGCTAAAAGTGGCCCAAAACTTAAGGCTCGCAGGCCCAATAAAACCAACAAATAAAAATTAACCAATCACATCTACCCCTAGGGTCAAGGCTCGGCGCGATCGAAAATCACGTAAACAGTTCACGTAGAGCAAGAAACAAGCAAAACATATTTTCTTATTTCTTATCTTATTTTAAAACTCCTTTTAAAATACTTTAGATTCTAGTTTTAAAACCCCTTTCTAAAACAATCTCTTAACATCATTTTAAAACCCCTTTTAAAATGACCCTTTGATTCTCACTTTTAGTCCCTACTAATTATGATAAAATTAACTTTCCGGATTTACTAAACTCTTTTAGTGCACAAAACAGTTTTTGTTTTTCAACTTTGAAAAATTGCAGTTCGGCCCCTGAATTTTCAAAAATTACATTTTGACCCCTCAACTGTCAGAAATTACAAATTAGCCCCAAAATTTCCAGAATATGCAAATTGGACCAGAAAGCAGAAAATTGACAAAATTTCCAGAAACTTTTGTTTATTGCAAAATAGACCCCAAATATACGCAAAAAGCAAAAACACCCCTAACCTTTCGTAAATTGCAAAATGGTCCAGATTTTTGAAAAATTCCAGAAATTACAATTTGGTTGAAAATCTATAAAAGTCAAGTTTCCAACATACTATTTCTATCTCAGAAACCTTTGAGGACTTAACTTTAGTTTTAGGTACAGGTACTTAGCTGAAGTTTTGTCATCATCAAAAAGGGGGAAATTGTTGGATGAAGATGAAGACTTAGAAGTGAAGGGAGGTTTTGATGATTTCCAAAAGTCATCAGCTAAGCATTGGAAACTTAGTCAACCTCTAAAGTTTATTTGACCAAGGAAGAAGACAAATCAGAAGGGTCAAATTTATGGTCCAGAAGACTACTGATTTGTTGCTGCATTCGGAATCAGACTGGTGGATTTTCAGCAGACTCAAATCAGATGAGTTCGATTTGAATCAGCAGAGTATTCATCAGACGAGTGGATTCGATCAGCAGAGTGGAAGTGATCAGAAGTTATTGCAACGGTAATAAATGCACCTGAAGTAATAAATGCTGTCTAGGAAGGGTATTAAAGACAAATGATTGAAGAGAAACCTCGGATCAGCAGAGTGCATTTAATGCGAACTGACAGAAAGTACAACAGAGTGTACAGTGCACAGTCGCAGGTAGCCGTTTCTGAAAACAGGGACCAGTACTCGAGGATTTTGCACACCTGTCGATCTCTCAATGGGCAGATTTTCAAACCTCAAGTATAAATAGTTCAAGGTTCAAGAGTTAGAGACAATCAAAAGCAACACAACTGAGAGTAAATTTCGAAGCAGAATTCTTCTAAGTCTCAAAACTCAAGAACGAAACACTCATCAGCTTAGTCATCTGTTGACGAAAGCAGAACTGAGAGATAAAAGAAAAACACATAAATCTGAGTGATTTTGTTAGAGAATTGTTGTGAGAAGTATTACTTCAGATGATAGGTTTTCTTTGTGATTTCCTATTGTGAACTTGTGGCTTTGTCATTTGTTGATTGGCGCATGCAGTGTATATTGTAAACTATTGTTTATAGTGTAACCCAAGATCTAAGTGACTTGGAAGAGTGGACTAAAGGATTTACATCCATATAACCACTATAAAAATTGCCTGTGTTTTAAGTTTGTATTTTTCCTTGCATATTTTTCAAAAGCTTTTAAACACTTAAAGTTAACTTTAAAGATTTTAAAAAGGAGTTTACAAAAACTGGGGATAAAATCTTTTCAAGTTAAACAAACCTACTTGTGAAAAATACTTGATAAATCCGCTACCAAGTAAGTTAATTGAAACTCTGATTTTCTCAAAATCAGCTAAGTAAAATCAGAAGAGTGGTCAACTCTGCTGTTTAAAGCTTTGTGCAAGATCAGCTTAGTATACTTACGAATCTTGATCAACTTAGTCTGCTAACATAAAAAATTAGAGATTTTTAAAGTCAAAAGTTTTCGAGGTCTATTCACCCCCCCCCCCCCCTCTAGACCTCATCTGACCACTTGGGACCAACACTGGGATTGGGTAACTTCCTCCAAATTTTTTATTAGCTGGAGCAGGTCTTCTTTCTCCTTTTTGAGTTGCTCTTTTTCAGACTCCAGACTGCAATTCGCCCGAGCAATATTTATTTCTCTTTAGCAAGCCTTTCATTAGCAGCGCGAAGATTCTCAGCTTCGGTCATCAGTGATCGATGAGCTGCAGCAATGTTGTCCAGTTTTGTATTAGAATCAGGTCGGGCAAAATAGGATTCATCATTCTGAATTCCGAGTTGAGCAGCTTCGTGTTTGACCTGTGACAATTTATAAGGGAATCAGAGTAATATGTAAAGGAGTTAGAAGATAAAATATTTTTGTGAATCCCAATGAACATAAAATCTTATTACCTGCTCCAAATGCTTGAAAATGGACTGGATGAGTGATAGGATAGTGCCCTGCAAGCCAATATATTTAGCTTGTATTAGGACTATCGTAACTTTCTCTAGTATAAATGAATTAATACGCTCGTTTGTTTATAGTATGTAAATCAAACAATGGCCAACTTCATCTCTCGCAAATCACTTAAGCGATTGGATGAAATCCTAAGATCACATTCGACTATGGGACGATTCACTTCGGTATTGAGTGCAATCATGAAACAGTCTCTAAGGTCGTGATCTTAAAACATGTTCCAAGTCATAGATTCCGAACGAGACGGGGTATCGAAGGAATCGCAAAGACTTGTATAAATATGCATGATTCACATGGAGTGAATTTGTAGCGTTTCATGAGCAAGGCATTTGATGCTAGTGCATATGAGTAGGTGGTTCGATAGGGGATCGAACGCATCGAACGACCCGAACAGAGAAACCCATTGTGGAAGCGCATGACGCACATCGGCGATGGGATGTTTCTCAAACTTATAATAGTGTACGATTTAGTCCTTGGACTTGAGATGCTAGGGCGAATTCGGTGCATGGGTGTGCGTACTTAGATTTAGGTACCGATCACGTAGCCTGATCATTGTGTGCCTAAGTTGGGTGCGTATAGTTGTGTACGCGAATGGTTAGCATCAATAAGGGATCTACCGACTCAACAAAGTGTGTTGAGGGAATTTCCTATACGTTCTTAGATAATAGATTCCGAGAAACCTGTGGCCACAGTTGGTGACGGATTTGGAAAGGGGTTTCCAAATTTAGCAGTCACACTGGAATCATTATCCGGAATTAGAAAGTATAGTTATCGAGATAATTAGAGCTGCCGATCAATTCACACACCCTAGGTCTCGATCGGGAAATTAAGTCGATAGAAGGACCGTATGTACATGGTACTTATAAGAGGTTAGGTTCACTGAGATAAATTCACCTGAAGTTGGGCCTCATGGGCTTGTGGCTAGACATCGACCATGAGGTGTGGGTACTCATGAATTAATAAGGAGATTAATTCTTGAGTGGTTAATTAAAGGGGTTCAATTAATCGGAGCAATTAATAAGCTCATAAATTAAATCACGAAAGTCATGGGCCCGCGGCCAATTGATGGTGAACCTAGAGGGTCACACACAATACAATTGGACTGCAACAAATCATATAAGGAAAGTTTGATTTAAAGAGTTAAATCAAAACTGGAGAATTAAAGTGTTAATTCTTAAAGGAGAAAAATATTAATTAGAAGTAGCTAATTAATTAATGGAGAAAGATTAATTAATTAATTGGATTAATTAATTAAATGGGCTGAATTAATTAAAAGAGTTTAATTAATTAAAGAGTCTAATTTATTAAAGAGTTTAATTAATTAAAGGAGACCTAGTTAGTTAAGGAAATAAAGATATAATGGGATTCTACTTTCCTAACTAGATAAGGGGCGATTTTTATGAGATAAATAATGAAAGAGTTTGTTTTCTTGTGTGACAAGGAAAATCTAAGAGATATACATGTATATCTTGTTTCCTAATGAGATAAGGAAAAAGATCTTGATATACATGGAAGAGATATCTATTAAGAGAATGATTATTCTCTTATAAATATATATCTCTTCATACCTCTTTCATAAGTGAAAAACCTAAGCCCTAAGACACAAAATTTCGTGCCCCCCTCTCTCCAAACCTGAAAAGCGCCGCCCTCTCTCCTACGGAGAAGGTTCGGCCGAATCCTGTGCAATTGCACAGGGTTCATGCGAATTGTTTTCTCCTTCTTCCTTGCTTGATAACTTTTGGATCCTAGTTCTGAGCCTGAGGATTCAAGAGAGTTGCTTCAATCCAGTTGGTGTGGATACCGCTAGAGGCACAACGCTTGGGGTGCTTCTCTTGAACCAAATTCATCAGATCTGAAAGAAGACCGGAGAAAAATCACCACTGTTCCCGTGGTAAGGTAAAATCGCTAAACACCCTATGGATGTTTCGATTTATGTAAAATCCTTTTCGTATGACTAGATGAATAAAGATTGCTGGTTTGGGTTATTTAAAAATTTTAAATTCCGCTGCTTTTAACGTTCTGACGTTACCAATAACCCAACAGTGGTATCAGAGCCTAATTCATTACTCTCATACGAAAATGTCTGAATATAATTTGATTGCTTTATTGTATTGCATGTTATATTCGTGTTATTGATTCTTACTTGTTATGGGTATATCTGATTTTGGGTGAAATTGCATAAAAACGTTTTGGGACAATTTTGTATTTTTCGAAAATAAAGGGCTATTTTTGCGATTAGCGATTTTTTGGAAAACTGGACTGAAATTGAGATTTTACGAACTGTGTGTTTTCTGGACAGAATGCAACTTTCTGGAAATTTTCAAATTTGGGGCTGTTTTGCAGTTACCAAAAGTTTTGGGGCTGTTTTGTAAATACCGAAAACTGCAGGGGCTGAAATGAAAATTCTAAATTTTTTCCGGAAATAAAATTTTAATTTTCGGTCCTCTGCCCAGTTTTAATTTTTGGGTTAAATTGTTATTTCCAAAACTTCAGGGTTTCAAATCGCAATTTCCAAAAGTTGAATGGCCGAATTGCAATTTTCAAAAGTTGAAGATTTTTATTCTGTTTTTATGCATAAAATGGTTTTGTTTATCCGAATATAGATTACCTATAATTAGTAGAGACTAAAGTAAGAATCTAGAGAAATATTTTAAAAGCGTTTAAAATAATTAAAGTCAGATAGGAAACTAGTAAGTGTGTTTGCTTGTTTCTTTGCTCAACGTGAATTGTTTACGTGGTTTTCGATCGAGCCGAGCCTTGACCTTAGATGTGATTGGTTTATTTTGCATTGGATTTTTGTTGGGCCTGCGAGGCTTTATTTGGGCCTTTTTGTGCCAATGTAATAGATTAGGGCTTTACATTAAATAGTTTAGAATGGAGGCCCATTACATGCAAGAAGGAAGCCCAATGGAGAATGAAGGTCAAGCATGCTTGGTTATTATTGTAATAGCCTAGGCCCATTAAGAACCCATTAGATAGACCAATTGTGCCAACATTATTGGCTCAATGATGGCCCAAGCATAGGTGGCTCCCGATCGAAAACATATTGTGTTAGAAATGCATGCTAGGTTTATTTATTTATGTTTTATTTATTTATTGATTCTATTATTTGGCTTGTATGGTGATGCGCGCTAGAATATTAGAACGTAAATAAGATAATTCATAATCGAAGCGGTGAGATCTCGAGAGAGTTTGCCTTAAACTTTCAAACCTGCAAATCCCCTCTTGAATTAAATATTAAGTCATATTGGGTTAAAATAAAATGAAGTATTTATATAAATCCAAGCCTTCCATCAATAGGGACTAGCGTATGTTGTCTACTTATCGATTAAGGTGATCCAGAGTCTGGCACCTGAGGCGAAGAAAGGGACAATACGTGAAATCTCTCGATTCTTGTTTATTTAATAAACTCGACAAGGGTGGGGACTGGTCGGGACATGTATAATCCACCGATAACCAGTTACGGGGATTTCATGACCGGGCCCGTTGCTCATCGAGATTGATTGGGTTAGACTTAACGAGTAGTACCACTCATGATGTAGCAGTGCTAGATGGGTGCGAAAATCGAGGCAAAATAGCTTGAAGGTTGTGTAGAGACACAATTGGCAATACGTATGCCCTACCTAGGGAGTCGTGGGTGCAATTAATGTTCGCTGGGACGTCAATACCTACTAGGAAATAGGATTTCCCGAACAATTGAAGGGGTAATTGTTTCGATAAAATAGTGGGAGAACTTTTACGATAGAAAGTCCAACCTTCGTAGATTATAAGTATTATTCATTAACTAGTCCTCTATATATTTGTCTTCCCTTTAAAATAGATATTGAGATATCTATAATTATCCATTTTACTATTTATCCTCGACTTATAAAATAACTGGATCAAAATATCGACTGGCGTAGATACTTGAGGATTGTCCTCAATTCCGAAAGTCGGAATCATGTTCTTAATAACTAGCCTATGCCTGATGCACTTCCGAGATGAGTCTAAAAGGGGGAACAAATCACCCGTAGAGTATGGGAATATTAATGATTGTTTCCTCATATAAGTATGAGTCTCAAAAGTGGAACGAATCACCTGTAGGGTATGGGAATATTAACGATCGTTTCCTCATATAAGCATCAAGATTGAACGAGCTAAAGAAGCGACATAGGAGTATGTCTGAAGCTTCTAAAACAAACCTCCACCTCAAAAAGCTTGTTTTGAAGAGCAGTTTCGAATCGTTTGATTCGAGACCACTAAGGAGTTGTTTTAAAACTCGAGAATAAGTGAAGGAGCTGATGTCAAAGTATCACTGTCCTTGTTTTTATCAATCTAGTTGAAAACTGGATCGATTAAACGTAGGCCTGCAAGTGATCTTAGCATTGACCTCCATTTAAATTCTCCTCCCGCTCATTCAAAAGATTCGTGAAAATACTCTGATCTTATTTGATAAGTTGTTCACATTTCATGAATTAACCAAAGTATTGGTAAAAGGCAAATAGGATAAACCTGTCATGATCGTTTACACTTCATGGACTGCAAAGTCAAAGAAGAGTAATATGAAGAAGAAGTTGTTCTCTTCTAAAATCGACCATAAAGGTAGTCGAAAGAACGCAAGTAGTCTAAAAGTCGAATTATCCCACTGAATCTTAGAAAGGTCTAATTAATTAAGCAACGTTTCAATTAAAGGGTTAATTGAAAAAGGAGATGAATCAATTAAAGAGTTAATTGAAAGGAAGCAAATTAATTGAATTAAACCGTTAACTCAATGTTGGGATTTTATGGGTATGATTGTCAAAAACAACGTTGCGGAATATAAAATTTTTGAATTTTTCATACACCAATTCCCAAGAACATTTATTAGCACATATGAACAAGGTTGAATACAATTTAGCAACAAATTACTAAATTAAAAGGTGGTAAATCGAATTTACCTCACCACAGGCAAGGTGGTGGTTTCTCCGGTCTTCTCTTTCCTCGTTCACTGAGCACCCCAAATGTTGTTCCTCCAGAGATTAGTCCACACCAGATGGATGGAATGACACCTTCGAATCCTTAGGCTAAGAACTGGAATTGAAGGTTTTGTCAATGGCAGATCTAGATCTAGATCTAGATCTAAGTGAAGAAGAGAGCAAGAGGGAGAGAGGGGGGCGGCCAAGCTGAGGGGGCGGCTAGGTCTAGGTTTTTGCTTTTTGTTTGAGTCTCCACTTAGACTCCTTTATATAGCCACCTCCAAGGCCCCTTTGTGTGCAAGACTTAGTATGGGCCATTAATTAAATTGGCCCATGTCTTGCATTAATTTAATTAAACCATTTAATTAAATTAACCCAATTAATCCAATTAATTTTTCACCCACTTTAATTAACTCTTTAATTAATATTTAATTAATTAGACTATCTAATTAATTATTTCTCTCTCAAAATTAACTCTTTAATTCTTTTATTTGATTTAAGTCTTTAAATCAAACCTTTCCTTAATTGACTGTCACTGTCCAACTGTATTGTGTGTGACCCTCTAGGTTCACCATCAATTGGCCGTAGGCCCACGACTTTCGTGATTTAATTAACGAGCAATTAATATTTAATTAATTGCTCCGATCAATAAACTACTTTTAATTGACCACTCCAGAATTAATCTCCCATTAATTCAGGAGTACCCACACCTCATGGTCGATGTCTAGCCACAAGACCATGAGGCCCAACTTCAGGTGAATTGATATTAGTGAACCTCACCTCTTATAAGTACCATGTACATACGGTCCCTCTAACGACTAATTTCCCGATCGAGACCTAGGGTGTGTGAATTAGTCAGCACCTCTAATTATCTCGATTCTGTACTTTCTAATTCTGGATAATAATTCCAGTGTGACTGCTAAATTTGGAAACCCCTTTCCAAATCCGTCACTGACCATGGCAATGGATTTCTCGGAATCTATTATCTAAGAACGTACAGGAAATTCCCTCATCCATTACAATGAGTCTGTAGATCCCATCTTGATGCTAACCATCCGCACATACGACTATACGTACCCAAAGTAGGCGCACAATGGTCAGGCTACGTGACCGGCTCCTAAATCAAAATACGCACACCCGTATGCCGAATTCGCCCTAGCATCTCAAGTCTAAGGACTAAATCGTACACTGTTATAAGTACTGAGAAACATCCCATCACTGATATGCTTTACGCACTTCCACAATGGGTTTCTCTGTTCGGGTCGTTCGATGCGTTCGATCCCCTATCGAATCACCTAGTCATATGCACTGACATCAAATGTCTTGTTCATGAAACTCCACAAATTCACTCCATGTGAATCATGCATAATCCTAGAAGTCTTGACGATTCCTTCGATACCCCGTCTCGACAGGAATCTATGACTTGGAACACTTTTGAGATCACGACCTTAGACACTGTTTCATGATTGCACTCAATACTGAAGTGAATCGTCCCATAGTCATGAGTGATCTCAGGGTTTCAACCAATCGCTTAAATGTGTTCGCGAAAGTAAAGTTGGCCATTAGTTTATCTTATTAAATAAATAAACTTTGCGTATTAATTAATAAATCAAAGATTCATTCAAGATAAAATAGTCCTATTACAAGCTATAGAGTTGGCTTGCAGGGCACTATCCTATCAATCTCCCACTTGCCCTAAAGCCAATCCCAAACATTTCTAAGACCCATCTTCGCAAGATGTTCTTCGAACACCTTTTGCGATAGTGGCTTCGTTAGTGGATCAGCTACGTTATCTTTTGAGTCGACACGTTCCATTTGAATGTCTCCTCTACCAATGATTTCTCTAATCACATGGTATTTCCTCATCACGTGTTTGGACTGATGGTGTGATCTCGGCTCCTTTGCTTGAGCGATTGCCCCATTGTTGTCACAGAAGACTACTATGGGTTCTGCAATTCTAGGTACTACATCCAACTCTTGGATGAAGTTTCTTATCCAAACACTTTCCTTTGCTGCATCCGATGCGGCAATATATTCTGCTTCAGTGGTTGAATCTGCAGTGGTGGACTGCTTGGAACTCTTCCAACTCACCGCTGCTCCGTTGAGGCAAAATATATATCTAGAATTGGATTTATAATCATCCACGTCAGACTGGAAACTTGAATCCGTGAATCCTTCGAGCTTCAATTCTCCACTACCGCCGTGGACCAAGAACATATCCTTAGTCCTTCTCAGGTACTTGAGGATAGCCTTTACGGCGGTCCAGTGTTCCTCCCCGGGATTTGACTGGTAGCGACTCGTCACACTCAGAGCGTGTGCTACGTCAGGTCTAGTACATAACATCGCATACATTATGCTGCCTATGGCAGATGCATAAGGTATGAGAGACATTCTCTTCCTTTCTTCATCATTTGTAGGGCACATAGATTTAGAAAGAGATATCCCATGTCTCATAGGAAGCAATCCCTTCTTGGATTCTTCCATACTGAACCGTTTCAGTATAGTGTTAATGTACTGAGATTGGGAGAGTCCTAACATCTTCTTCGATATATCTCTATAGATACGTATCCCCAATACGTAAGATGCGTCTCCCATATCTTTCATGGAGAATTACGTGGATAACCACGCTTTTGTCTGCGTTAACATTCTGATATCGTCTCCGATCAACAGAATGTCATCGACATACAACACAATAAATTGTACTGAACCCTCTTCAAATTTCTTGTACACACATGACTCATAAACGTTCTTGATGAAGCCAAACCCTTTGACTGTCTCATCAAAACGTTTGTTCCAGGTTCGGGATGCCTGTTTTAGGCCATAAATTGACCTTTGAAGTTTGCAGACCTTATGCTCACTTCCTTTAGATGTAAAGCCTTTTGGCTGTTGCATAAAGATTTCCTTATCAATGTCTCCATTGAGAAAGGCGGTCTTTACATCCATTTGCCATATCTCGTAGTCATACCACGCGGCTATGGCTAATAATATCCGAATGGATTTTGACATCGCCACTTGGGAAAAAGTTTCCTCATAGTCTATACCAGGCCTTTGAGAATAACCTTTCGCCACAAGGCGAGCCTTATGAGTCAAAACCTCTCCATTCATTCCAAGCTTGCGCTTGAAGATCCACTTACAGCCTACAGGGACAGTTCCCTCAGGTGGATCAACCAAGGCCCATACCTTGTTGGAATGCATGGAATCCATTTCGGATTGCATGGCTTCCTGTCATGCACCCGAGTCTATGTCTGACATAGCTTCTTCGTATGTCCTTGGATCACCATCCAATTGATCATTTTTGTGGATGAAGCCGAACCTTTCGGGTTCTCTACGAATTCGATCGGACCTTCGAAGTACTGGTGTACTAGATGGTTCAATAGGTTCAGGATCAACTCCCACTGTTTGTGGGGATGGGTCCACTTTCTGGACTTCATCAAGTTCTACGGACACCCCGCTTCTTTTAGAGAGGAAGTCATCCTCTAAGAAGTGGGCGTTCCTAGACACGAACGTCTTTCGTTCTTTAGGGTCGTAGAACAGGTATCCAATGGATTCCTTTGGATACCCCACAAATTTGCACAAACTAGATCTACTTTCTAGTTTATCTCCTTTCTTGTTCCTAACATAGGCAGGAGATCCCCATACTCGTAAATATGAGTACATGGGTGCTTTACCAAACCATTCTTGGTGTGGCGTCGTCGGCACCGACTTTGAAGGTACTATATTAAGTATCTTTGAAGCCGTTAAGAGGGCTAAGCCCCAAAATGAAAGAGGAAGATCAGCGAAACTCATCATGGAACGGACCATGTCCAACAAAGTTCGGTTCCTTCTCTCAGACACACCATTCAACTGCGGTGTTCTAGGAGGAGTTCGCTGTGAGAGAATTCCATTCTCTACAAGATAATCGAGGAATTCTTGACTTAAGTATTCCCCACCTCGATCAGATCGAAGTGCCTTAATACTGTGTCCAAGTTGGTTCTCAACTTCCATTCGAAACTCTTTGAACTTTTCAAAAGCTTCGGGCTTATACTTCATTAGGTAGACATACCCAAAACGACTGTAGTCATCAGAAGGTTATGAAGTATGAGAATCCTCCTCTTGCACTGACACTCAGTGGTCCACAAACATCGGTATGGATCAAATCCAAGGTTTGTTTGGTTCGCTCCGGTTTCCCAGTAAAAGGCGATTTGTTCATCTTTCCCTTGAGACAGGACTCGCAAGTTGAGAGATCATCTAGGTTCTGTATTTCAAGAGCCCTAGGGGAAACCAACTTTTGAATTCTACTCTTGGATATATGTCCAAGCCTAGCGTGCCATAACTGTGGACTATTATCATCTTGTTTTTCTTTTCTTTGATTGAATGTGCATGACATTAGAATTAGCAGGTTCTAAGGAATAAAGATCATCTATCAAAGTACCACTAGCATAAGTAAAACCACCTTTTATTATGCTAAAAATTCCATTAGAGATGGATAAACAAAAACCATCATCATCCAACAAAGGAATCGAAATAATGTCTTTGATAATAGTCGGTACGTACAAACAGTCCTTTAAAACCAAAGTAAAATTCCCAAAAACTAATTCTACGTCCCCTATGGCCTCTGCCGCAACCCTTGCTCCGTTACCAAAGCGTAGGATCCTATCCCCAGGTTTAAGAGGTCTTACTGCTCCCATCACCTGCAAATCATTGCAGATATGAGAACCAGCTGCGGTGTCTAACACCCATGATGCACACTTAATTGAAATATTAACTTCAATAAAGAAAATACCTTTGGCTACCGTTTTAAGGTAGTCAGGGCAGTTCCTTTTCCAGTGCCCTGCTTTCTTGCAGTGGAAACATTCATCTTCTGGGCTCTTTCTCTTTTTCTCGACAACCTTCTTGGTTGTTTTAGAAGAGAACACTTTCTTCTTTGGCTTTGCAGCCTTGGGTTGCTCAGCAATCAAGACAGACTTCTCCTTCTTAAGGGTAACTTCTGCCGTTACCAACATATTGGTCAGTTCGTGAAGAGCGAGATTTCTCTCCTCCATGTTGAAATTCAACACGAACTGATCAAATGAGCGTGGTAGAGTATGGAGTAAGAGGTCAGTCCTAAGATCAACGTGCAAGTCTACTTCCAAATTCTCCAATTTTTCAATCAGATTAATGAAACGAAGACAGTGATCTTTGACACTTGATCCCTCAGTCATCCTCGGATTAAACAACTCCCTTGTAGTCTTGAACCTTTCGGTCCTAGACTTCTCTCCAAATAAATCTCGGAGATGGAGAAGTATATTGATGAGGGGTATTTCGCATACGCCACTTTAGGAAATACCTTCTGCTCGAGGTCGGCCTCGATCCCGACCAGAATGGTATTCTCCGACCAGAAGAACATGGTTTTCCGATCAAGCCTGACTGATAGCTCTCGATCAAGTACCCCGACCTTCTTCCCGATCTACTCGTCTCCTCGGGATTACTGTGGGGCCGACCTACAGCTTTATACAGCTGGCTGAGAGGTGTTCTCCTACGGATGGTTTACCTAGCTCATTACTGTTCCTATAAATACGCGGCGCATTTATGACATCAGGGACGGCACAACTTCCAAGATATTCCTTCTGCTCGGACCTACTGTTCGGATTAGGAACTAGCTTGTATTCTCGTTGAATTTAGTCTTTTTAGTAGTACGGCATCCCGTAATGCTCGGGTAGACTCGCTTTGTAATTTGTATTCGAACACCAATATCAATATACAGTTTTCACACGCTCGATTCATATATTGTTATACTTAATTTTCCTTATTGAACTTGAACGAAATACGGTATAATCAATTGGCGCCCACCGTGGGGCCTGCTCGGGTGTTAGATCGAAATATGCCTACTACTAGAAGATTTACGTACAATCGTGGCGAGCCTTCGCACGCCGTAGGAGCTCAACGTTCTGTAAACAATGAACCAAGTAACCAATCCCGAGCGGCCCACCAATCTGAGGTGCCGCCGCTCGACCCGCCGAATGATATGCCTATTCATACGACAGTAGCAGATTTGCGTTCTATTATCGGAACCATGTGTAGAGAATTCTTGAATACGGAGAGAGCAGATCGTGAAACTCTGCCGGGTCAGCAACCCCCGGTCGATCAACCTACTGCTCGGGGTCCGATTTCCAACAGGCCAAGGGAAGGAAGTATTCGTCGATCTGCTCTGGGCGAACCATCTGATGTTCGGCCCAATCCACCACAAGTTAGAACCGTTGTTCGATCGGGGCAACCTTCTAGGAACATACAAAATTTAGAAGACTCCGTGGTCGGAGAAAGTCAACCCAAAGTTGTGGAGAGGTCTAGAAAGCCAGCTTATAGAAAGGTAACTGAGGCTGACTTGGAAAGGATGGTGCAAGAAAGGGTTGCTAAGGAGTTAGAAAAAGAGAAGCTAGTAAAGGAAACCCGACCCACAGGTGTCAGGGCTCGAGGAGTTGAGGCCAAAGAGGATGGGGTCGTGTTCCCAGAAGTGCGAAGTAGGGAATTGAGTACGAATATTATGCGATGCTCGCCTTTCTGTCAAGAAATTAAGGAAGCTCGAGGAACAGAGTCAGTCCCTACAAGATTGCCAAGATATAATGGAACCTCTGACCCCGGGGAGCATATAAACAGTTTCATAAATGTGTTGAATTTGTATGGACACTCGGAGGACTTTTGCTGCAAAATCATGGTCACCACATTCGAAGGGATTGCTTTGGATTGGTTCGGAAAACTACCCCCGAACTCGATCTTCTCTTTCGATGAGTTATGCGATAAATTGAAACATCAGTTTGCTAGCCAAAGGAAACAGAGGTTACCTGCTAATCATTTGGGAACGGTGAAACAAATGGAAGGAGAAACGCTGAGGCAGTGGCTGGCAAGATTCAGTATTGAACTTCTGAAAGTTGATACCCCGCAGATCGAATTCCTATCATCGTTGATGTTCGAGCTAACTCGCAACAGCCAGTTCGGGAATGCTCTCTGCCGAAAGCAGCCAAAGTCTTTCGAGCGGATTATGGAAATAGCCGAGAAATACATGATCCAGGAGGAAATGAATAAATTAAAGAACGCACAGAATCCTAGGCCCCCGATCGTGAAGAAACCTGATCGGGCCCCTATCCCTAAACCAAGCGACTACGGGGGATCAAACGCGCAGCAAAAAGGCTCGGTTTGGCAAAGACTTAAGGTCTATAAACCTCAGGCTCCGACCCACAGATCTAATGTCTACGGTCGACCTGCATCTCCTGATAGGGCTCCGAGGACGGAGCATGAAAAAAGCAACTTTACCAGATTGAATACTTCGAGGGACGAGATTCTAACGGTACTCGAAGAGAGGAATTTGGTCCCTGGAGCTCGGCGTATCACTCAACCTAGACCAGGGACTATGAATCACGATAAGTATTGCAGATACCACAGAGCTCGAGGGCATAGCACCGAGGATTGTTTTCAGTTAAAACAAGAAATCGAGAAACTGATTGCTCAGGGAAAATTGAAGGAATATGTCAGAAAGGAGAACCATAACAGCCGTTATCGATCCAGGAGTCCAAGGAGGCCTTCCGAACAACACCGTGAGGATCAACAACAACCGGAGGAGCAGACGAATCGGGTGATAAATATGATATCTGGTGGACCAGCTGGAGGAGATAGCAGGAATGCGAGGAAAAGGACTGCAAGGTCGATAAAGACTGGTGTCTCGACTAAGAAAGAGGTCATGTCCTTAAGACCAGCGCCCTCGATAAATCAAGTCATTAGTTTTTCTGAAGCTGACAGACCTAGTGATGTGACTTGGGATACTAATGAAGATGACCCTGATTTTTCGATGGTCTTGACCCTGAGAATTGCTAACTTCGAGGTTAGGAGGGTGTTAATCGATAATGGCAGTTCGGCAAACATAATCTCTTCTGAGGCGCTCGACAGAATGAATCTACAACATCCGCGATTGGAACGAGTATCCACCCCGCTCATTGGGTTCGGTGGATCGGAAATTGTTCCTCTAGGAACCATACTCTTGAGTACTACTATGGGCAAGAAACCTAGAGATGTTACGAAGATGGTAAAATTCCTAGTCGTGAGTACCCCGTTCGCTTATAATGCAATATTGGGAAGACCGGCTTTAAACGTATTCAAAGCGGTCGTGTCGACTTACCACCAGATGGTAAAGTTTCCCACTTTGGTGGGGGTCGGAGAAATGAGAAACGATCAATGCATGGCTTGGGAATGTTACAGCACGTCCCTAAACATGAAGAAGCAGTTCGAGCCATTGTTGCCCTCGAAGAGAAAATTAGAAGAGGAAAAGGTATTCTCTGTTTCCGACCTCCCTCTGCCAGATTGTGAAAGGCTGCAGAGTAAAAAAGGAAAAGAGATCGATATGAGCGTACAACCCCCAAATCATAAACAAGTAACGTTAATCCCTGGCTCTCCCGAGAAGTTCACCAGGATTGGGACCGAGCTAAGCCAAGGGATGGAGACCATGCTGATCGAATTCCTTAGAAACAACGCCGATGTCTTTGCTTGGAGTTCTGATGATATAGTCGGAATCGACCCGAGAGTGATCACTCATTCTTTAAATATCGATCCTAAAGCAAAGCCAGTTAGGCAAAAGAAGAGGAATCACGGTCGAGAAAAAGACAAAATCATCAATGCTGAGGTGGATAGGTTATTGGCTGCGAAACAGATTCGGGAAATAACTTTCACTGAATGGCTTTGCAATGTAGTGTTGGTATCGAAGGGAGAGAAGGTCGACAACAAATGGAGGATGTGTAATGATTTTACCGACCTGAACAAGTTGTGTCCAAGGGACCCCTATCCTTTACCACGGATCGATATGCTAGTTGACTCGACTGCAGGATTCATATTCTTTAGTATGATGGATGCTTTCCAAGGATTTTATCAAATATTTATGAATGAAAGAGATCAGGATAAAACAGCTTTTATTACCGAACGGGGAGTATACTGCTTCATTGTAATGCCGTTCGGGCTAAGGAACGCGGGAGCAACTTATCAAAGGCTCGTGAATATGATGTTCAAGGATCTCATTGGTGAGATCATGGAAGTTTATGTTGATGATATGCTAGTGAAGAGCATGACCGAGGAGGAACATATAAAGCACCTGGACAGATGTTTCGCAATCCTAAGGAAGTACAGAATGAAATTAAACCCGGCCAAGTGCACCTTCGGGGTAAGGTCGGGAAAGTTCCTCGGCTATCTGGTTCACGAACGCGGAATCGAGGCGAATCCAGAAAAAATTCGAGCTATAGCTGAGCTACGACCGCCGACTAAACTGTCTGAAGTGCAGAGTCTAATCGGAAAAATAATATCTTTGAATAGGTTTATATCCCGATCAGCAGACAAGAGTTTGCCTTTCTTCAAGTTGTTGAGAAAATCGAAAGGCTTTGAATGGAGTGAGGAATGCAGTAAAGCTTTCGAAGAACTTAAAAGGTATTTAGTTTCCCCTCCGATGTTGGCAAAACCGGTCGAGGGGGAACCTTTGTATCTGTACATAGCGGTATCAAGTGAGGCGATAAGTTCTGTTTTGGTGAGAATTCAGGATTTCGAACATAAACCTCTATACTATCTGAGTAAGTTGCTTCAAGGGGCAGAAAAGAATTACCTGGAGATCGAGAAATTCGCGCTAGCTTTAGTTATTGCCGCACGAAGGCTGCGACCTTATTTCCAAACTTACAAAGTTATCGTTCTGACTAATCAACCTCTACGGCAAGTTCTATCAAAGCCAGAGACGTCCGGGAGATTGATTAAATGGGCGGTGGAGCTGGGTCAGTTCGAGATCGAGTACCAACCTCGAACTACAATCAAGGCTCAAGTCTTAGCTGATTTCATTGCAGAATCAACAGGGTCCTGTTCGGGCGACTTGTCCATTCCCGTGGTAAATCTGGTCGAGGATGTTCAGCACAAAGTTTGGGTGATGCATGTCGACGGGTCGTCGACCAGAGAAGGTGGTGGGGCCGGAATTCACTTTCAGGGTCCCGAGGGGGAGGATCTCAGTTATGCGATCACTCTAGATTTTGTAGTCACGAACAATGAAGCAGAATACGAGGCTTTGATCGCGGGTTTAGAAATGGCAGTTAGAGCAAACATAAGGTCGTTGACAGTGTTAACTGACTCGGAGCTCGTACATAGACAAGTAAAAGGGGTTTATGAAGCAAAAGAGTTTAACATGGTGAAGTATTTGAAAAGAGTGAAGGATCTGGCGACAAAGTTCGAGATATTTGATATACAAGCTATACCTCGAGAAGAGAACTGTTGGGCGGATTTGCTTTCGAAGTTTACTGGTTCGATAGATGGACGGAAGGAAAGAGTGATAACTTGGCTAATGTCCAACTCCCCAGCTATAGACTCCGACCTAGCCCTAAACTCGGAGGTAATGGAGATAGATGTTCGAGAATCTTCTTGGATGGAGCCTTTGAAAGCTTATCTAAGAGATGGTACCTTGCCGGAAGATACTAATCAAGCTCGAAGGATTAAGTATCGAGCCCCAATGTACGTTTTGAACGAAGGTAGGCTTTATAAAAGATCAAGCTCAGGAGTTTTGTTGAAGTGCATTCCTGAGAGTCAGTTCGATCTAATTTTAAAGGAGGTTCACGAAGGTGAAGCGGGAAGTCATTGTGGTGCACGCGCCTTAGCCTTGAAGTGCTCGAGGACTGGATATTATTGGCCCACTTTGATCTCGGATTCCATCGATTATGTCAAGAAATGCCATCATTGCCAAATCTATTCAAATCTAATTCATCAGCCCGCCGAGCAGATGCATTCGATTCCGATCTGCTGGCCCTTCGACAAATGGGGAATCGATATTGTGGGACCTTTCCCAACTGCTAGATCGAGAAAAAACTATGTCCTGGTCGCCGTGGAATACTTCAGTAAATGGATTGAATGCATTGCGCTAACAAAAATTACTCAATTTCAGGTGATAAATTTTCTCTGGAAGAATATTGTTTGCAGGTTTGGTATACCGAGGATCCTTATTTCCGACAATGGAACTCAGTTCGCGGGAAAACGAATTTTGGAGTGGTGCGAAAGGTTTGGGATCCAGCAGAATTTCACGTCGGTCGGACATCCCCAGGCGAACGGACAAACCGAGGTCACCAACAGGGAAATTGTTCGATCACTGGAAAAACGTTTAGCCGAAGCGAAAGGCAATTGGTTAGACGAGCTTCCAGGAGTAATTTGGGCGAACAGGACTACAGTAAAGTCTGCTACTGGAGACACTCCTTTCTCATTGGTTTATGGGTCGGAGGCTGTTATACCAGTCGAATCATTAGTTCCTTCTCCGAGGATAGAATCTTATGACCCCGATCAGAATCAATCGTTGCGAGAGATGGATGTCGATCACGCAGATGGAAAACGCGACCGAGCACGCATAAGGATTCAAGCCACCAAGTCTAGCATGGAAAAAGCTTATGACAAAAAAGTCAGGATAAGAACATTCAAAGTTGGGGATCTAGTCCTCAAAAAGGTGGAAGTATCTAAGCATGTCGGAAAACTTCAGCCAAACTGGGATGGCCCTTATGTCGTGCAGGAGGTCGGAAAAAAGGGGTCCTATAAAATTGCTCACCTCAACGGTGATGTTTTGCCAAGAACTTGGAACGCAGTCAATCTGAGGAAATATTATGGAAGATAGATGTTATCATTTCTAATCTTTATTGTAATTTACAGTTTTCTCAAACTTTAACTTTCCTCAAAGGTGTAAGAACAATCAATGAAATCTTTGGTTCGAGTTCTAATTGTTTTCCAGGTACCATCACGGAGAGAGGCTAACTCGATAAAAGATGTTCGAAAAATCAAAATCGGCCGAGGGTGAAAGCTGTTGCTATGACCCTCCCTCGATAAAGAGATGTTCGAAAAATCAAAATCGGCCGAGGGTGAAAGCTGTTGCTATGACCCTCCCTCGATAAAATATGATCGAAAAATCAAAATCGGCCGAGGGTGAAAGCCGTTGCTATGACCCTCCCTCGATAAAATATGATCGAAAAAGAAAATCGGGAGGGTGAAAGCTGTTGCTATGACCCTCCCTCGATAAAAAGATGTTCAAACAATCAAATCAAAATCGGCCGAGGGTGAAAGCTGTTGCTATGACCCTCCCTCGATAAAGAGATGTTCGAGAAATCAAAATCGGCCGAGGGTGAAAGCTGTTGCTATGACCCTCCCTCGATAAAATATGATTGAAAAAAGAATTTTACGTGACTATCTAGTTCACTTAGTAATGGTCGATTAAATTTTGCGTCAATTCCAACTAATGCACGAAGTGTCACGATGACGCGGTTCCGCTCGAAACCCGAACAACTTTCAAAAGTTTCTGATTATCTGGGGACCACTAAAGTTGGGATCATTATTTCCTAAGTTCATTTATTCTTCAAGGGAACTTCTCAACTTTCAGATATTATTTATTTGGACGATTATCGGATAATATTTCCGAGGACAGTTTATCGATCGATAAATATTCTCATTAATTCATCATCAAATTGGCTTTTACGAGCAGAAGACTTGCAATAAGACGATAAAAAGAAAAAAATAAAGTGACAACTATATGGTTTGAAACAATGAGTTCTCATTAATATTTTCGAGCAAGATACAAAGATCAATGAAAGGCAAATGTTACAGCTTTATTGACATTCATCGAACAAATTACAAAGTTGTTGAGTGTACAAATGAAGTCCTACTACAACTACTTTACCCTATTCTACGGTCTTTGAGTCTTTCGAGCATCTTTCAGTATTGTCGACCAGGAGTATCGCCGAGCATCCGATGATTACACCACAATTTGTGTCAAAGTGATCGAGCTGTATATGTTTATCGTCTTATGATATCTGGGTTTGAAATTAGACAATATGGATTGCAGATTATTGTTTCTGATCTCCATACTTCTCCCAAGCGTTCTCACTACCAGCCGAGCCCGATCACTTCCCCGAGTTGGCATACAAGGTTGAAATTCCTCATTTTTAGATCCGAAATTTCAACCTTTGGCAGGTCATCTTTTTATGATCGGGAAGCTTGACCCGAAGTAACCATTCTTCGAGGAAGAAAGGAAGAAATTCGTGAAACAAGATAACCCCAAAGAAAGTACTTGAGGTCAAACTCCCTTTTAATTTTCTGACCTGCTTTCCGCCCTCAGGTATACCCCTCGAAACCAGCAATGCTAACCCTGCCCAAAATACTCAAGCAAGGGTCAGTCACTTGTTGGTATTTCAAGGGGAGATCCCATTTTCAGGGATCGGAGACCCCCCGATATCCGAGGGTCCCCTTTTTTCCAATTCCACCCATACCAAAAGAAACTGTATTTTTAAGAGGAGATCGGAAGTAGGTTCGAAGCCGAATTTCAAAGACTTGATCGAGAAGAGGAAAAGATCCGAGCTTCGTCCTCGGATAAAACATTTTTGACAGCAAAGGGTAAAGATTTTCAACTGGGTGAATGCCATATTTATACTACAAGGATGATTTGATCGACGGTCACTATTCAATCAAACCAACGGCTCAGATTAATTCATTTATCACAGGTGACCTTTCCACTTCCCGAGATAGAGGTACTGTTTGGACAGACTTTCTTTGAAACTTAGCTGAAAAAAGAGGAATACTATGACTTGGTCAAATATGCAGTGCAGGAACTTTCCATCTTTAAATTATGCTCGGAATTCGAGCAATCACTCTTAACTCGAGTATAAATTGTTTTAACACCGAAAATGCTACTTGATTGCCTACTCTTAACTCGAGTATAAATTGTTTACACAGTAAATCACTTTGTCAGAACACATAACATAATCGATTAGAAGGAAGAAACAGTTTATTATTCCAACGAGGAGAACAAGTACAAAAAAAAAAAAAAAAAAAAAAAAAAAAAAAAAAAAAAAAAACTCAAAGTACAACATTTAATCGAGCAGTCAGCAGAAGAAATATCTAAACACTTTTCTCGAAGAGAAGCTTGCGGACTTCGACGTTGTGGGCCTCATACCCAGCCTCGTAACCTTTTTGATAGGACTCTTTCTCCCGCTGCTCGTTGCTTTTCTTCTCCTGCTCGACGAGTGACTTCAGCCTGTCCAACTCCTTGCTCAACTCCTCGTGAACCTGGCTCTCCTTCTCCTTCACGGCTTTCTCCGTCTCGGAGGCCAATTTCTGCTCGATGGCCCTGGCTTCTTCAAGAGACCTCGTTAGTGCAACACTTTTTTCCTCCAGCTCGAGGACAACCTTTGCACGCTGTTCGATTTCTTGCTCGACTTGCAGCCCGAGGGTGAATAGCTGTTGTCCGACCTAAAAGGGACAAAAAGTTATGTAATAAAAAAAAAAAAAAAAGGGAGGGGGAAGAGATAGGACAACACTTACTTGAAAAAGCAGATCCGTGCTCGATCGCGCCGTTTCATTCGCGTTTTTCCCGTCTGGCTCGGCCATGGCCTTACTTTTCACCTCTTCAAAAAAGGCGCTGAGCGTCCGCGCAACCTTAGGGACAGTGTTTTGGGGCTCGGGATTCTCACCCGACGAGGGAGTCTTCTTCTGATCGACGGGAGGGTCATTTATTTTGACCTTCTTTTTGGAAGGCTCAACCACATCCTTATTAGCCTCCGAGGTCAGAACACTACCAGTTATTGTCCTCTTCTCCCCAGTCAATTGAATCAAGGCTGAGGTTGGAATCAGATCGCCCACGAACGATCTTTTATTTGGAGCAGACTCAGAGTCATCAGAGGTGATCTGCTTATTAGGCCTATCGACCTTCTTGTTACCCTCGGAGCTAATTTTCGACTGAGAAGGGGAGTCCGGAATTGGTATGACCGGCCCTTTCTCGAAGCCAGATAATTTCTTGGCCACAGTTTTGCCAAGGTCACCGGTTGATTCGATGACCGCCTTCGAAGGAGAATCGACCTTATGTTTGCCTCGGTCGTTCTTAGAAGTCTTTCCTGCTTCCGAGGAGGGCTTAGGTTCTTTGACTTTCGACTTGGAAGGTTTTTCCTTCTTGACTTTAAGCAACAACCTCGGGTCGATCTTGGAGTTCACCAGGCCTTCCATGATCTGTATGTTTCTAATGCAGAAGAGAGCTCGATGTACTTATCGACCGAATAGCTCAGACGAAGAGTGAATTATAATTTCAGTGACAAAAATCTTAAACTACCGTCTATTTATAAGAAAAAGGAACGTTGCCTTTTTGGGAGACCAACAGTCGCGAATTTCAAGATTTTCGCGCTCATTTAAGAAGATCGATTGTTTTGATATCGACGTTCTTTCTACGAACCTTATGGCTTACAAAGACTTTTGTCTAGTTGAGCAGTGCGATAAATTAATGGTGAGAGCACTCGGAAAAACAAATAAAGCATATTCCATAGATGATCGAAACAATTACAGGGCATATAATAAACGATCCTACAATCTTACAATCTATTACAAGAAATTTAAAGGTCTGGCTGCGCCTCTTTGCCCTCACCTTCGGAGTTACCCTCGACATCGACGTCATCATCTCCAGAAGCTTCTTGATCGTCCCCATCGGAATCGTCATCAGAGGTATCCGAACGGTCCGAGCTACCTGAACTCGAGCTTGAGCTGGAAGTATCCAAGTCCATCAAGTCAGGGTTGGGCATTGGAACTCCAAATTCTTCCACAAAGGGAGCGAACTCATGTTCTTTCCAGTTGGCCGAGCTCGAGGACGCGGTTCGATAGTCTTCCCCGCTAGAGTTTTTCATGATGTCCATATGCTTTATATACTCCGTCATATTGTCGGGAATAACCTTTGCTGCGGCCAATTGTTGAACACCTTTGAAAAAGGTAGTTTGAAGGATTTCGCCGACCCTCCCTCGAGCTATGGCATCCAATGCAGGAGACTCCAAAAATTCTCTTATCGAGCTTAGGCGAGAATCTTCTTTGCCCCGCTGATAAGACAGCTCGGAATCAGCCTTAGTCTGCGCAAGCTCCTCTTCAAGTTTCCTAACTTTCTCCTCGAGCAAGCTTTTCTCTTCCACGACCTTAACCAAGTTTTCCTCGACGGCAGGGGTATACTTGGCTTTCATGGACTCCAATTCTGCTTGGACAGAAGAAAATTGATTACGCAGTTGGGATTCCTCCTTGAGCAAATCCATATAAGCAATGTGGACTCGATCGGACTCCTCTTCCAGCATCGACACACGATTCACCTCTGTGAGAAAGCAGTCCCCGATCTGCAAGAACAGGCTGATTAATACTTTATTCCAAGACTTAAAACAGTTGCAACAAATGTAAAGGAATTTACCGTGTGATATGCTCTGGAGAATTGGCCCAGTACGTCGAGATCGGAATGACCAAGAAGCTCCTCTTGGTCTTCGGCAAATCTCCCAGCCATGAAAATCTTGATCGCCTTGTCATGTTCATTCTCGCCGTTCGGGGTGCGATCGCTTCGAATTGATCCCCTCTCGGGATAACCCGCTGCTCGGGAACCTCTAAGTTGATCCTCAATAAAATCTACCATGTCAGGCTTACCTCGACCAGGACGAGAAGTAAGGGGCGTCCGGTGTCGACCCCACAGTCCGGTTCTCCTTTTGGCCTCGGGGGCTCCCTCGAGATCTTCCCGAGCTCTCCGATTATAGATCTCTGTCCCTCTAAGCTTCTTCATGGTAAACATGCTATATCCTAAACCAGAAGAAGAAGAAGGACCAGCTTGATGAGGAGGTCGCACCATTCGTATCGGCTCGGCATTCTCGGGCTCCTCTTCGATTCTGACCTGGTCAGTTTGGGCCGAGCTTCCCCGAGGAGCGACGGCAGTTCTGGGCTCCGGTCTAGTTTGCCTCCTAGGTTGACCGGGTGTCTTCCTCGAGGTAGATGCTACAGTTTTACCGACTATAGAAGCTCGGTATTGCTCCACCATTGTTCCTGAAGAAATAAAAGATGAATTGTAAGTAATCAAATCAGCTGAAAAAAACTCACTATTATAAGTCACTCGGGAAGAACTATTTTTCCTCACTCAATGTTCGAGGATCATCAGCGTCTGCTAGTGGAAAGGTGGCTCGGCTGAGTTCTGCTTTTCGAAGTACGGGTTCCAGAATGAGGAAAGCCGACTGGTACAAATCCGAACACATGTCTTTGACAACGGCGTCCGGAATGACCTTCTGAAGCTGACCTAACAGTTCCCGTTTTCCGAACACCCATTCTCGCTCACCTGGCCATCTGTGTGGGACCATCTCCGAGCTTCCCTCAGAAGCTGGTTCTTCAGGACCTCTAATGAAGAAGAACTGTTTCTTCCAGTCAAGAGAATTGCTGGAAGTGATGGTCGATAAGACCGAATGATTCGAGCGTTGGGAGAAATACACGAACCCAACGTTCGAGGCGGAGGAGGTACTGATCTTGAAGAATTGCCAGAAGCGTCGGAAGTTAGCAACTTGATTCTTGGCCTTCATCAAAACGCTGAAAGCTATCAGATACCCGATCGAGTTGGGAAGAATTTGTGCGGGTGCCAGGCTAAATGCGTCTAAAACCTGCACGAGTAAGGGAGCAAAAGGAATACGCAACCCATAGTCGAACTGCCGAGCATAGAAAGCTTGACATCCTGCGGGGGGCTTATTCACTCTTTGAGAAGGGGTCGGGATTATTAGCGAGTAACCCTCGGGAAGGAATTTGCCTATTGTAGCTTTGAGGTTCGCTTCGTGCTCTTTCGGGTCGTACGAACTTGAGATCTCGTCAACCCGTTTCTCGGTCTTTTGAGCTCGACCTGTGGCTTTGGATTTTTTCGAGACACCGGCCAAGTCAAGGATTCGCACACTACACCCGCCTCCGATCTCGTACCTCATTATCTCATGCTTATCGAACGGTACAGCCAAGCCATTGCCGCCCTCATTCTCGGAGTCAGTTTTTTCTCCATCTCCACCTTCCCCACTGTTGGCCTTGGCATTTTGTTCCGCATCACCATCGTGCTCGGAATCTTGTCGACCTGATGTACCCTCTCCAGCATTTGACTCTATGGCACGCTCTATTTGATTGACGATTCTATTCGTCTCTTCGGAAGAGTTTTCGGTGTTTTTGAAATCATTGATGAGTTCCCCAGTGGATCCCAGGTCGGAATCTGATCCAGAGGGGATCTGGGTTTGAACGTCGGGATTCTGGGAAGTAGACATAATCAGAAGATATTTATTTGAATGCTCGAATTAAAGAAAATACTGTTTATCGATCAAAAGGCTCCGATCAGTCGCGAATTGTAAAGATGCACTTTTCTTTCTCCAAGTAAACATATATATAAAGGTTAAAAGGGTAAATTGCAAATTCAACCCCGAGTAACCGCGACGGTTAAGCTCCCACTCAGTAAATTTGAAGATTATCTTTTGCTAATAGCATTTATGGTCCTCCAAGCTTCGGAAATGAGTATTTCTCGACTCAACAGGATAAAATATGTGCTCTTTTTCCCTTCGCTCGGTTTTTATCCCACTGGGTTTTTCCGAGTAAGGTTTTTAACGAGGCATATCCAACTCAAGACTGTCCGAGGCCTGTTCTCTACTATCTATTTTTCCGAACCTCAAGTATTGCAGCTCTTGGTGAATCATCGAGGTGAATCTCTCAGGTCAAAAATCTCACCCTTCTATCTTTGGGCAAATTCGGTTTTTCGAGGCTTTCCCAAGGATGATGTGCACTCTTTTTCCCTAGCTCGGATTTTTCCCACAGGGTTTTTCCGGACTAGGTTTTTAATGAGGCATGTCCGAAAACATCAAGAGATCAAAGTCTTTCGCCGTAATGCAATGTTTACTTCTCCGAGCTTCTGCTTCACTTACGCTCGAGAAGTGGGGGAGTATTGATGAGGGGTATTTCGCATACGCCACTTTAGGAAATACCTTCTGCTCGAGGTCGGCCTCGATCCCGACCAGAATGGTATTCTCCGACCAGAAGAACATGGTTTTCCGATCAAGCCTGACTGATAGCTCTCGATCAAGTACCCCGACCTTCTTCCCGATCTACTCGTCTCCTCGGGATTACTGTGGGGCCGACCTACAGCTTTATACAGCTGGCTGAGAGGTGTTCTCCTACGGATGGTTTACCTAGCTCATTACTGTTCCTATAAATACGCGGCGCATTTATGACATCAGGGACGGCACAACTTCCAAGATATTCCTTCTGCTCGGACCTACTGTTCGGATTAGGAACTAGCTTGTATTCTCGTTGAATTTAGTCTTTTTAGTAGTACGGCATCCCGTAATGCTCGGGTAGACTCGCTTTGTAATTTGTATTCGAACACCAATATCAATATACAGTTTTCACACGCTCGATTCATATATTGTTATACTTAATTTTCCTTATTGAACTTGAACGAAATACGGTATAATCATATATCAACAGAATGCAACATCTTTGCATGCTGTTTCTGCAGCTCATTGGTCATTGATGGCATTAGGCAACGAACCTGAATATCATCATCAACCCATCTAGCATGGGTGGCTCGTTCCTCTTCCGAAACTCCTTCCGGAAGTGCTCCAGGCATTGGGTCATCGAGAACATAGCTCCGACGATCGGAGTCGAGGACTATCCTCAAATTTCTTAGCCAGTCGATAAAATTTGATCCGCTCAGTTTGTTAGTGTCAAGGATGATAGATAATGGATTCTTAGACATTTTCGCAAAATGATCTACAAAATGATAACGTTCAGCTGACTGATCTAAATTAATACTTATAATTAACGACTATTGGACTTGTTATCGAAAAAGTTCTCCCACTATTTTCTCGAAACAATTACCCCTTCAATTGTTCGGGAAATCTTATTTCCTAGCAGGTCTTGACGTCCCAGCAGACATTAATTGCACCCACGACTCGCGGCCATACAATTAATTCCCTAGGTAGGTATACTATTACCAATTGTGTCCCTACACAACCTTCAAGCTATTTTGCCTCGATTTGCGCATTCATCTAGCACTGCTACATCATGAATGGTACTACTCGTTAAGTCTAACCCATCAATCTTGATGAGCAACGGGCCCGGTCATGAAATCCCCATAACTTGGTTATGATCGATGTTCACATCCCGACCAATCCTCACCCTTGTCAAGTTTAGTTAAAAACGAGAATCAAGGAGTTTCGCGTATTGTCTCTTTCCTCGACTCGGGTGCCAGACTCTGGATCACCTTAATCAACAAGTGGACAACTCACGCTAGTTCCTATTGATGGAAGGCTTGGATATTAAAACTTTATTTTAATGTACCCAATATGACTTAATATAATTTTCAATAGGGGGTTTTTGGGTTTAAGAGTTTGAGGTAACTCTACTCGAGATCTCACCGTTCCAGTTATGCAATATCTTTTATTTACGATCTAAATTACTAGCGCGTATCACTATACATGCTAAAATATAAATACGTAAATAAATCATACACACCTAGCATGCGTGCTACCACAGTATGTTTTCGATCGGGAGCCTCCTATGCGGACCACCATCGAGCCAAAGACGATGGTCCTATTGGTCAATCTAATAGGTTTCAAAGAGGCCTACTCTATTACACATTTTACCATGCATACATGGCCTTTAGTCTTCTTGGGTTCCCACCTTGCTTGTAACGGGCCTCCATCCTAGTCTAATAAAACAGTAAAGCCCTATCTATTACTATGGCTCAAAGTGGCCCAAAAACTTAAGGCTCGCAGGCCCAATAAAACCAACAAATTAAAATTAACCAATCACATCTACCCTAAGGGTCAAGGCTCGGCGCGATCGAAAAACCACGTAAACAGTTCACGTAGAGCAAGAAACAAGCAAAACATATTTTCTTATTTCTTATCTTATTTTAAAACTCCTTTTAAAATGTCTATCAGATTCTAGTTTTAAAACTCATTTTAAAACAATCCATAATCTTATTTTAAAACACCTTTTAAAACAATCTCTTTGATTCTCACTCTAGTCCCTACTAATTATGATAAAATTAACTTTTCGGATATACTAAACCCTTTTAGTGCACAAAACAGTTTCTGTTTTTCAGCCTTTGAAAAATTTCAGTTCGGCCCCTGAATTTTCGAAAATTACATTTTGACCCCTCAACTTTTGGAAATTACAAATCAGCCCCAAAATTTCCAAAACATGCAAATCAGACCAGCAAGCAGAAAATTAAAAAAATTTTCAGAAACTTTCGTTTAATGCAAAACAGACCCCTGAATTTACGGCAATTGCAAAAACAGCCCAAACCTTTCGTAAATTGCAAAACAGTCCAGATTTTAAAAATTCCAGAAATAACAATTTGGTCCAGAATTGCAGAAAATGAAAATTTTACTTTCTGTCCAGATTTTACAAAAATCGCAATTTGCAAACAAGCCCTCAAATTTTCGGTAATTATAGTTTTGGCCCAAAAACCGAAAAGTGCATAGATCCGAACAATTTAATTTATCATAACAAGCAAGAATCAAAAATCAGAACACAACAAACACATATATCCATATATTTTGATGTGTTCAGGCCTTTTCATAAGTACATAATAAATTTGGCTCTGATACCACTGTTGGGATTTTATGGGTATGATTGTCAAAAACAACATTGCGGAATACAAAATTTTTCAATTTTTCATACACCAATTCCCAAGAACATTTATTAGCACATATGCACAAGGTTGAATACAATTTAGCAACAAATTATTAAATTAAAAGGTGGTAAATCGAATTTACCTCACCACAGGCAAGGTGGTGGTTTCTCCGGTCTTCTCTTTCCTCGTTCACTGAGCACCCCAAATGTTGTGCCTCCAGACATTAGTCCACACCAGATGGATGGAATGACACCTTCGAATCCTTAGGCTAAGAACTGGAATTGAAGGTTTTGTCAATGGCAGATCTAGATCTAGATCTAGATCTAAGTGAAGAAGAGAGCAAGAGGGAGAGAGGGGGGCGGCCAAGCTGAGGGGGCGGCTAGGTCTAGGTTTTTTATTTTTGTTTGAGTCTCCACTTAGACTCCTTTATATAGCCACCTTCAAGGCCCCTTTGTGTGCAAGACTTAGTATGGGCCATTAATTAAATTGGCCCATGTCTTGCATTAATTTAATTAAACCATTTAATTAAATTAACCCAATTAATCCAATTAATTTTTCTCCCACTTTAATTAACTCTTTAATTAATATTTAATTAATTAGACTATCTAATTAATTATTTATCTCTCAGAATTAACTCTTTAATTCTTTTATTTGATTTAACTCTTTAAATCAAACCTTTCCTTAATTGACTGTCACTGTCCAACTGTATTGTGTGTGACCCTCTAGGTTCACCATCAATTGGCCGTAGGCCCACGACTTTCGTGATTTAATTAACGAGCAATTAATATTTAATTAATTGCTCCGATCAATAAACTACTTTTAATTGACCACTCCAGAATTAATCTCCCATTAATTCAGGAGTACCCACACCTCATGGTCGATGTCTAGCCACAAGCCCATGAGGCCCAACTTCAGGTGAATTGATATTAGTGAACCTCACCTCTTATAAGTACCATGTACATACGGTCCCTCTAACGACTAATTTCCCGATCGAGACCTAGGGTGTGTGAATTAGTCAGCACCTCTAATTATCTCGATTCTGTACTTTCTAATTCTGGATAATAATTCCAGTGTGACTGCTAAATTTGGAAACCCCTTTCCAAATCCGTCACTGACCATGGCCATGGATTTCTCGGAATCTATTATCTAAGAACGTACAGGAAATTCCCTCATCCATTACAATGAGTCGGTAGATCCCATCTTGATGCTAACCATCCGCACATACGACTATACGTACCCAAAGTAGGCGCACAATGGTCAGGCTACGTGACCGGCTCCTAAATAAAAATACGCACACCCGTATGCCGAATTCGCCCTAGCATCTCAAGTCTAAGGACTAAATCATACACTGTTATAAGTCCTGAGAAACATCCCATCACTGATATGCTTTACGCACTTCCACAATGGGTTTCTCTGTTCGGGTCGTTCGATGCGTTCGATCCCCTATCGAATCACCTAGTCATATGCACTGACATCAAATGTCTTGATCATGAAACTCCACAAATTCACTCCATGTGAATCATGCATAATCCTACAAGTCTTGACGATTTCTTCGATACCCCGTCTCGACAGGAATCTATGAATTGGAACACTTTTGAGATCACGACCTTAGAGACTGTTTCATGATTGCACTCAATACTGAAGTGAATCGTCCCATAGTCATGAGTGATCTCGGGGTTTCAATCAATCGCTTAAATGTGTTCGCGAAAGATGAAGTTGGCCATTAGTTTGTCTTATTAAATAAATAAACTTTGCGTATTAATTAATAAATCAAAGATTCATTCAAGATAAAATAGTCCTATTACAAGCTATAGAGTTGGCTTGCAGGGCACTATCCTATCACTCAATTTTATTGAGTTAATGTGCTTAGTTCAATTAATACCAAGATAATCCACAACTTTGGCACGCTAGACTTGGACATATCTCCAAGAGTAGGATTCAAAAGTTGGTTTCTTCTAAGGCTCTTGAAATATAGAACTTAGATGAACTTCCAACCTGCGAATCATGTCTCACAGGAAAGATGACCAAATCTCCCTTCACAGGGAATCAAGAGCGAACCAAATAACTTTGGATTTGATCCATACGAATGAATGTGGACCAGTAAAGGTTAGTGTAAGAGGAGATTACTCATACCTCGTACCTTTTTGCTAATGACTTTGGTCGTTAATGATATATGTATCTAGTGAGATACAAATCCGAAAAACCTTTGAAAAGTTCAAAGAATTTCGAAACGAAGTAGAGAATCAACAAGGGCATAGTATTATGGCCATTCGATCTGATCGAGGTGGCAAATACTTAAGTCAAGAGTTCCTAAATTATCTTACTGAGAATGGGGTTCTCATACAACAAACTCCTCATATGACGCCTCAACTTATTGGAGTGTCTAAGAGAAGGAATCGAACATTGTTAGACATTGTTCGATCCATATTGAGTTATGTTAAGCTTCCTTGTGCATTCTAGGGGCTGGTCCTCCTAGCTGCATCGAAGATACTGAGCAAAGTACCTTCAAAGTCCATGCCTACAAAGCTTTACCAAGAAAGGTATGGCAAAATACCTCTGCACTTTTACCATTGAGTATGGAGATCTCCTGCCTAAGTTGGAAACTAGAAAGGAGATAAATTGGCTAGTAGGTCCAATTTGTATATAATTGTGGGGTATCCAACGGAATCCATTGGATACCGGTTCCACGACAATGAGAAACAATCGTTTCTCCTAACTACACGTTCCTCAGTTGATGAAATCCTCGTCAAAGGAAATAGGGAATGTCATGGAACTTGATGAAGTCCAAGATTTGGACCCATCCCCACAAACAGTGGGAGTTAATCCAGAAACTGCTAAACCGTCTAGTACACCAGTACTTCGTAGATCTGATCAAGTTCGTAAGAAGCTTGAAAGATATGGTTTTACCATATACGAAGAAGCTACATTAGATGTAGACGTGCATCATGGCAAGAGGCCATGCAATCCGAAATGGATTTCATGCATTCCAACAAGGTATGGACCTTGGTCGATCCACCCGAGGGATTTTTATCCCTGTAAGTAGTGAATGGATCTTCAAGCTTGGAATAAATGGAGAGGTGTTGACCTCTAAGACTCGACTAGTGGTAAAAGGCTATTCCCAAAGTTCTGGAACAGACTTTGATGAAACCTTTTCTCCATTAGCAATGTCTGAATCCATTTAGATTCACATTTGTTTTGATGAGACAGTCAAGGCATTTGACTTCATCAAAAACGAATATGAACCTTGAGTGTACAAAAGGATTAGTGGGAGCTCTATGAAGCTCATATTTTATATGTCGATCACATTCTGCTTATCTGGGATGATATCGGAATGTTAGCGCAGACGAAAGCATGGTTATCCATGCAATTCTCCATGAAAGATTTGGGAGAGACATCTTGCGTATTGGGATACGTATCTATAGAGATAGATCGAAGAAGATGTTGGGATTCTCTCAATCTAAGTACATAGAAAAAATACTGAAAAGATTCAGTATGGAAGAATCCAAGAGAGGATTGCTTCTAATGAGACACTGTAACTCTTTTTCCAAATCGATGTGCCCTACATTGAATGAGGATAAAGGAGAATGTCTCAAATACCTTATGTTTCGACAAAAGGTAGCATGTGGTATGCTATAATATGTACTAGACCAGACGTAGAACCTGCTCAAGTGTCACGAGCAGTTACTAGTCAAACTCCGGTGAAGAGTACTGGACCACCGTAACAGATATCCTTAAGTTCTTGAGAAAGACTAAGGATTCGTTCTTGGTCTGCGGTGGTAATGGAGAATTAAAACTCGAAGGATTTAATGATTCAAATTTTCAGTCTGATGTGGATGAATATATATATCCAATTTTGGATATATATTTTGCCTCAATGAGGTAGCGGTAAATTGGAAAGGTTCCAAGCAAAGCACCGTTGCCGACTCAACCACGGAAGCATAATATATCGCAGCATCGGATGCAACAAAAGAAAGTGTTTGGATGAAAAACTTCATCCAATAGTTGGATGTAGTGCCTAGCATTGCGAAGCTCATGGTTATCTTCTGTGATAACAATGGAGTTGTTGCTAAAGCAAAGGACTCGAGATCTCACCAGAAATCTAAACACAATGAGAGAAAAGTACCATTTGATTAGAGAAATCATTGGTAAGAGTTGACACACACAATGGATCGTGTTGACTCGGAAGACAACCTAGCGGACCCACTAGTAAAGCCTGTGTCACGAAAAGAGTTCGAAGAACATCTTTGGAAGATGGGTCTTAGAAGCGTTTGTGATTGGCTTTAGGGCAAGTGGGAGATTGATAGGATAGTGCCCTGCAAGCCAATATATTTAGCTTGTATTAGGACTATCATAAACTTTCTCTAGTATAAATGAATTAATACGCTCGTTTGTTTATAGTATGTAAATCAAACAATGGCCAACTTCATCTCTCGCAAATCACTTAAGCGATTGGATGAAATCCTAAGATCACATTCGACTATGGGACGATTCACTTCGGTATTGAGTGCAATCATGAAACAGTCTCTAAGGTCGTGATCTTAAAACATGTTCCAAGTCATAGATTCCGAACGAGACGGGGTATCGAAGGAATCGCAAAGACTTGTATAAATATGCATGATTCACATGGAGTGAATTTGTAGCGTTTCATGAGCAAGGCATTTGATGCTAGTGCATATGAGTAGGTGGTTCGATAGGGGATCGAACGTATCGAATGACCCGAACATAGAAACCCATTGTGGAAGCGCATGACGCACATCGGCGATGGGATGTTTCTCAAACTTATAATAGTGTACGATTTAGTCCTTGGACTTGAGATGCTAGGGCGAATTCGGTGCATGGGTGTGCGTACTTAGATTTAGGTACCGATCACGTAGCCTGATCATTGTGTGCCTAAGTTGGGTGCGTATAGTCGTGTACGCGAATGGTTAGCATCAATAAGGGATCTACCGACTAAACGTAGTGTGTTGAGGGAATTTCCTATACGTTCTTAGATAATAGATTCCGAGAAACTTGTGGCCACAGTTGGTGACGGATTTGGAAAGGGGTTTCCAAATTTAGCAGTCACACTGGAATCATTATCCCGAATTAGAAAGTATAGTTATCGAGATAATTAGAGCTGCCGATCAATTCACACACCCTAGGTCTCGATCGGGAAATTAAGTCGATAGAAGGACCGTATGTACATGGTACTTATAAGAGGTGAGGTTCACTGAGATCAATTCACCTGAAGTTGGGCCTCATGGGCTTGTGGCTAGACATCGACCTTGAGGTGTGGGTACTCATGAATTAATAAGGAGATTAATTCTTGAGTGGTTAATTGAAGGTGTTGAATTAATCGGAGCAATTAATAAGCTCGCAAATTAAATCACGAAAGTCGTGGGCCCGTGGCCAATTGATGGTGAACCTAGAGGGTCACACACAATACAATTGGACTGCAACAAATCATATAAGGAAAGTTTGATTTAAAGAGTGAAATCAAAACTGGAGAATTAAAGTGTTAATTTTTAAGGGAGAAAAATATTAATTAGAAGTAGTCTAATTAATTAATGGAGAAGGATTAATTAATTAATTGCATTAATTAATTAAATGGGCTGAATTAATCAAAAAAGTTTAATTAATTAAAGAGTCTAATTAATTAAAGAATTTAATTAATTAAAGGAGACCTAGTTAGTTAAGGAAATATAGATAGAACGAGATTCTACTTTCCTAACTAGATAAGGGGCGATTTTTATGAGATAAATAATGAAAGAGTTTGTTTTCTTGTGTGACAAGGAAAATCTAAGAGATATACATGTATATCTTGTTTCCTAATGTGATAAGGAAAAAGATCTTGATAAACATGGAAGAGATATCTATTAAGAGAAGAATTCTTCTCTTATAAATATATATCTCTTCATACCTCTTTCATAAGTGAAAAACCTAAGCCCTAAGACACAAAATTTCGTGCCCCCCTCTCTCCAAAGCTGAAAAGCGCCGCCCTCTCTCCTACAGAGAAGGTTCGGCCGAATCCTGTGCAATTGCACAGGGTTCATGCGAATTGTTTTCTCCTTCTTCCTTGCTTGATAACTTTTGGATCCTAGTTCTGAGCCTGAGGATTCAAGAGAGTTGCTTCAATCCAGTTGGTGTGGATAATGCTAGAGGCACAACGCTTGGGGTGCTTCTCTCGAACCAAATTCATCAGATCTGAAAGAAGACCGGAGAAAAATCACCACCATTCCCGTGGTAAGGTAAAATCGCTAAACACCCTATGGATGTTTCGATTTATGTAAAATCCTTTTCGTATGACTAGATGAATAAAGATTGCTGGTTTGGGTTATTTAAAAATTTTAAATTCCACTGCTTTTAACGTTCTGACGTTACCAATAACCCAACAATGAGCTACAGAGAAGAGTGATTCTTCAGTTTATCAAGCTCCCTTGGCAAAATGGTACCCATCCCCAAGTTCCAAGATACCCCGTCAGGTTCGTAAGATGCAGGGATGCATGCATCAAAAGATACTCCTCCTGATCGATCCAAAGTAAACTCGGATATTTCTTCAACTTGCGCGTTAAGAGGACGATCGTCTAATAGCGAAGGATCATCCAATGGATTTGCGGAGCTCGGATTACTGGGGCCGGATCCCGTTTTGATCATTTCTCGAGAAAAATGAGGAGAAGGAAGAACTTGAGTACCATGGGAACTAGATTGTACCAAGGCAGTGTTGGAGGTCGGAGAAACAAAAAGAGATTCGGGAATATCTTCCATAATGGATCCCTCCATCTTCAAAATCAGGATATTTGAGGTAAAAGTAAAAAGAAAAAAGATCCCGCTTAATTCGACTATATATACGGACGGTGAAATGATGTTTCAACCCTTCGCGACGTTTCTGTTTCCTCCAGTGAAATCATGGGAAAACCCTGTAGAAGTCTGACATACGATATTGAGCAACTTGTCGTTACATGAAAGGGTTCAACGGATATGCACTCTTTTTCCCTCGCTCGGTTTTTATCCCATAAAAGGGTTTTTCCGAACCAGGTTTTTAATGAGGCATACTTCATGAACCACTACATGTTGACACCACGACTTTATCTACTTCTACGAGCTCAAGCTACGTTTACGCTCGAGAAGTGAAGGAGTACTGATGGGGGCTATTTTATACTTATGGTTGAATAGTACTTTTCGAGCTAGTTCAGATCGATCCGACCCGCGAAGTCGGGATAGTCTCCTCGAAAGATCCATGATCGGCTCGATCAGCCTTTCGCATCTAGTCGACCGGGAGACCGATCCCGAAGGTTTTATGGGCCATGTAGGACTCCTAGTTACGTTAGGATACTACTTGAGTTAGGATTATGTATTCATTATAAATAGCGAATCCTTCATTGTATTAGGGATCCAATTTTTCTCTACATTGATAATAAGAATTCTATTATTCTTCCCCTCCATAATTTAATTACATATTTACGATGTTATATACCAATCTGGAATTGCACCATCCTGAGTACTTTAACTAAGCCCTAAATATAACTCGTTATCATAATTATCACTGGTATTATGGTTTACACGAAATTTGGTTAAATCATTCATTGATGCAATAGACGACTTATCATGATTTGATATTATCTTTTCTAATTCCATGATTTTCCCTTTGTAAACTTCACACTCAGCTTTCAGAGATTCATTCTCTTGCTCAAGCGTTTTATACTCAGTTGATTCTTGTGGTTTTTCAACCTTAAGTTTCAGTGAAGTATTTTGCTCTTTTAGCATAGTCATCTCTTCCTTAAGCTTTTGAAAAGCAGTGACAATACTAGAGTTATTTAACATCATTTGCTCAAATGAATTAAATAGCTCATTTTCATGAGGAGTTACCTCATCATCAGATGATTCTGAATCTTTGGCCATCAAACAGAGTAGTGCAGGTTGCTCATACTTAGTAGAGTTGTCATCAGACGTCTCTGAATCTGAATCAGACGAGTAGATAGCATCCATCTTTTCAGCTTCTGCCATCAGCACTTTACTTTTGTTGTATCTCTTCTCCTTTCTGATTTTATTTTCCTCCTCAGTATACTTCTCAGCTTTAGGATATGGGCAGTCCTTGATGAAATGTCCCAATTTCTTACAGTTATAGCACATTTGTTTGGATATATAACTATCCTTACTATCATGAGAATGTGAGGTAGGGTTTAAAGTAGAAGCATTGTTGTATTTGTTCTTCATTTTTCTCTTGTAGAACTTCTTGAATCCATTCAACAACAGTGCGACGTCACCAGCAGTGCACTCCTTTTTGTTGAGCAGCATGGTCTCATCAGATGAGTCCATTTCTTTATTTTTGTTTGCTGATCTTCTTGGATTTTCAGCAGCAACCAGGGCAGCTGTGGGACTAGAAGTTGAGGTTTCTTCTATACCCATTCTTGGCAATTTATACTCATACGCCTTGAGTACAGAAAACAGCTCGGTGAGAGAGATCTTCTCTAGATCCCTTGATTCTTCCATGGTTATAATCTTCATGTTGAATTTGGGAGGTAGTGCCTTCAAAACTTTGACAGTGATCTCTTTATCGGAGAAGGTCTTTCCCAGCTTCAGTACTTCATTTAGAGTCCTTGTAAACCTTGTATCCATCTGATCAATGGTTTCTCCGGACTTTATTTTGAAGTTCTCCAACTTTTCAAGAGCTTTGCTCAAGTTGTACTCTTTGATGGCATCATTTCCTTAGCTCATATCACGAACCTTGTCCCACATTTCTTTTGCATTTTTACAATGCTCAAATCGGTCATTGTCTAGGCCTCAGCTGTCATCTCTTCAAGCTCTTTATTCACCGCCATTTCTTAGTTATTCACTTTGATGGTCTTGGTGATTTTGAAAGGACCTTTGGTTATGCACGTGTACATATTATCATTGTAAGCAGCAAGGAAGATTTCCATGTGGATCTTCCAGTCCTCAAAACTCATACCGCCAATGTGGGGAACATGGCTGATACAATCCATTTTTCAAAAAGTTTTTATTTTTCAAAATATGCTCTTTTGAAAACTTTTGCAAACATTTGAAAAACACACTAGGATCAAGCTCGTTGATCAGGCAAATGATTCAAATGAACCACCTGCTCTGATACCACTTGTTGGTCCCAAGTGGTCAGATGAGGTCAAGAGGGGGGGGGGGGGAAGGGGAAGGGTTGAATAGACCTCTGAAAATTTTAACTTAAAATTCTCTAACTTTTTCTGTGAGCAGACTAAGCTGATCAATATTCGTAAGTAGACTAAGCTGATCACGCACAAAGCTTGGAACAGCAGAGTTGACCACTCTTCTGATTTTACTTAGCTGATTTTGAGAAAATCAGAGTTTTAAATAACATACTTGCTGCGGATTTATCAAGTATTTTTCACAAGTAGTTTTCTTTAACTTGAATGATTTTATCCCCAGTTTTTGCGAACTCCTTTTTAAAATCTTTAACAGTTAACTTAAGTGTTTGAAAGCTTTTGAAATATATGCAAGTAAAAATACTAACTCAAACACAAGCAATTTTTATAGTGGTTATATGGATGTAAATCCTTTAGTCCACTCTTCCAAGTCACTTAGATCTTGGGTTATACTATAAACACATAGTTTACAATATACAATGCTTGCGCCAAACAACAAATGAAATGGCCACAAGTTCACAATAGGAAATCAGAAAGAAAACATATCCTTTGAAGTAATATCACTCACTAAGATGGATATCTACTTCTCACAACACTTCTCTTACAAAATCACTCAGATTTATGTGTATATCTTTTATCTTCAACTTAGGCTTTCGTCAACAGATGAATAGGCTGATGAGTGTTCTGTTCTTAAGTTTTGAGACTTAGATAAGTTCTGCTTCGAAATTTTGCTCTCAAGTGTGTTGCTTCGGATGTCTCTAACTCATGAATCTCGAACTATTTATACTTGAGATTTGAATTCAGTCCGTTGAAGAAAGACATAATCTGATTTCTCGAGTACTGGTCCCCCAATTTCAGGAACGGCTACCTGCAACTGCGCACTGTACACTCTGCTGTACTTTCTGTCAGTCGCATTAAATGCACTCTGCTGATCCGAGGGTTTTCTTCAATCATTTGTCTTTAGTACCCTTCCCTTACATCATTTATTACTACAGGTGCATTTATTACCGTTGCAATAACTTTTGATCACTTCAACTCTGCTGATCGAATCCATTCGTCTGATGAACACTCAACTGATCCAAATCGAACTCATATGATTTGAGTCTGTTGAAAATCCACCAGTCTGATTCCAAATACAGCAACATATCAGTAGTATTCTGGACCATAATTTTGACCCTTCTGTTTTGGCTTCATCCTTGGTCAAATAAATATAGAGGTTTGACTAAGCTTCCAATACTTAGCTGATGACTTTTGGAAATCATCAAAACCTCCCTTCACTTCTAAGTCTTCGTCTTCATTTTTGCCAAAGGAATCCAGTTGATGGGGGCTATTTTACACTTATGACTGGATCGGACCTTTCGAGCTAGTTTAGATCGATCCGACCCGCACGACTGGTCAAGTCTACTCGGAAGATCCTAGATCGACTCGATATGCCTTTCATATCTAATCGACCTGAAGACAGACTCCGAAGGTTTTATGGGCCATGCGGGATTCGTAGATACGTTAGGATACTAGTAGAATTAGGATTATATATTTGTTATAAATAGCGGATTCCTCATTGTATTAAGGGTTACACTCTGATTTTCTCCATTGATAATAAGATTTCTACTATTCTCCGTTAATTAATTACTTACTTACATTATTCCGTACAATTCCTGACTTGCATCATCCTGAGTACTTTAACCAAGCCCTAAATATATTATTGTTACGATAACTATTATTGATATTACCACGCACACGAAATTCGGTAAAATCAGTTGGCGCCCACCGTGGGGCAGGTTAATTACTCGAACGAAATATGTTCAATCCAAGGAAGAGTACGTGCAACGCCGGAAAAAGCACGATTTCTCAGCCTCCCCGTACTGTGGAGGATTTTCCTCAAAATTCTCAGAGGGTTAGTGGGAATAATCAACCGCCTCCAGCCAAACGGCAGGAACTAGATCATATCGAGACTCACGTTACGGGGAACGCAGTTCACAAACAAAAGACTGAAGGACAACAAATCCCTAGTCGAAGCAGGGCACTAAACTCGCCTGTTCGATCCATCCCGCCTCCTCTACCGGCTGATCAGGAAAGGTTGAAGCAAATCGCTCAACTTATGAGCTCGCTTTGTGCTCAAATTCTGCAAGCACCGACACAGGAAACAGCTGGTCCAGTGGCGGCCGCGGTTCAGCCCCCAAGAGCGCTCAATAATAATAGGGCACCTCGAGGTGAAGTGGATCGAGTGTCTGTTCAAGTAGAGAGCCCAGACGCAGATCAACGATCTCAGATTTCTCCACCAAACGATTATGAAAGACCTCCTGGTCGAAGAATTAATCAGGCAAGAGTTAATGCTCGTCCTGAACCACATCAGTCTAGGGAAAGAACTGTTATTCCAATCGATGACGATGTGATACCCCCATTCATTGATCGTCGAGATACGAGAAGATTCTCGGAAAGAGATATCGAGAGGATGGTAGAGGAACGAGTGGAACAAATGCTGTTAGCTGCGAGACAGCCCTGGCCCCGCTCGAGAGATGTACATGATAGCATTGCGACATGTTCACCTTTTTGCATGGAGATTAAAGAAGCACAGGCCTCAAGTCAATTACCTAGTCGGCTCCCCCGATATGATGGAACAGGTGATCCTTGTGATTATATATTCAGCTTTACGAATATTATGAATTTGTATGCGCACTCAGCCGAATACACGGCCAAATTGATGGTCACAATGTTCGAAGGATTGGCATTAGATTGGTTCGGAAAACAACCACCTAATTCAATTTTCAGCTTCAGAGAACTATGTAACAAACTAGAGCAACAATTTACGAGCCAGAAAAGAAAAAAAACTCCCTATGAGTTACCTAGGGACAATACCCCAACAGGAAGGAGAATCTTTAAGAAACTGGCTGGCATGGTTCAACGTCGAGTTACTGAAGATCGATTCTCCAAATATCGACTATATAATATCAATCTTGTTCGACCTTACAAAAAACAGACAATTTGGTAATGCACTAAGTCGGAAACAACCTCGGACGTTCGCAGAAATTATGACGTTGGCTTCCAAGTATATGACACAGGTTTAACCGTATTTCGTCTTAAGGTTAAAACTCAGTAAATTATTTAAGATCACGATTTTATGTAATAGGGGTTTGGTTAAAGTACTCAGGATGGTGCAATTCAAGAACAAGCCAAGTAATATAATAGCGTAAAATAACAATAATATGAACGGCGAACAACTGTAGTATATTTCGTAGGTTAAATTCCGGATCCTCAATACAATGTAAGATTCACTATTTATAATATTCCCCCCTTCCTAACTGAATTAGGAGTCCTATTTAGTCTAGGAATCCTGCATGGCCTAGGAGTATTCAATGGCCCATTAAATCCCCTGGAACGGACTGCAGGTCGTTCAGAGTAGGTCGACCGGATACGTTTGGGCGGATCGAGTCGATCTTGTTGCATTCACAGGTCGGATCGATCCTGAACCTCCTCGAAAAGCTTTATTCCATTATATGTGTAAAATAGCCCTCATCAGTACTCCCTCACTTCTCGAGCGTAATCGTAGCTGGAGCTCGTAGAAGTAGAAGTAGTAGTTACCTTGGTCGTTTCGTCGTTCATGAAATATGTCTCATTAAAAACCTAGTTCGGAAAAACCCTCTTCGGGATAAAAACCGAACGAGGAAAAAAGAGTGCATATCCGTTTGAACCTTCTACGTATAGACATGTATTTTGGTTAACGTGTGTCAGACAATGGCTGGGTCTTTTCATGACTTTGATAGGCGGAAATACGAAGAGACGCGAAGGGTTGAATCCGTCTTTTCACCGCCGATATATATAATCGAAACCTGCGGGATATTTTACTTTTACCCCAGATATTTAAACTTTCCAGCAGTAAAAGCTTAAGTCGATAATCTTATTATTTTCTTGTCTTCTCGAGCGCATTATTTCAAAGGCTATGGCTTCGACCTCGCGAAATCCCCATTCCTCAACTAGGACCGTAGAAGAACAAGTACCACCTAATATCTCTAATCCTGATATTCCTTCATCTGATGAGGAAAGAGCAGACAATTCTCAAGTGGAGGAGATTAGAGATTATACTGAAAAAGAAGTAGATAGTTTGGTAGTGGAGATTATTCCAGAGGAAGAGATGGTGTCGAAGGCATCCAAGAAATCCAAAACGTCTCAACCTCAAATTTCTGCTCCTGTGGAATTATTTCCTTCTCGATGGAGAGAAGAGGATCTACCATCTTTGAAAAAGGAATACGGCCGCTATTTTTCGTCGGATTTTGAGATCATTATTCCTTCTTCCGAGGAGAGAGTCAACACTCCTCCTGCCAACTGTCGAGCTTTCTATACTTCCCATTTTGAGCATGGGCTCCGTTTTCCACTTTCTCCAATTCTTCGTCAATTCCTGGAGACCTTCATTGTCTCACTGACTCAGCTTGTTCCGAACGCCATAGCATTTATTATGGCATTCTCCGTTTTGATGGTTGCGCGAGGTCTGCAGCCCTCATTCCGTAATTTTCTTCATTTTTTCCGACTCTCCATATCGACCTCCTCCAACAGAGGTTATTATTATGTTAGCCAAAGACCTGACTACGCCGTTCTTGAAAATGCCATTTCGAGCAATAGCACGGAATGGAAATCAAGTTTCTTTTTTGTTAAGGCTCCGACCGTGCATATCCTCGAGAACGGAGAAACCGAGGAGTTTACTCATGACTGGGGATACAACGATGCATGGGTATACGGTGGTCGAAAAGTGATTGGTGAGATGTCCCCAGACGACCAGTTTTCAACTATCTTGATTGAGGAGATGAGATCAGATAAATATCAATCAGCTTATTTGATCGGAGAGATTTTCCTTCGAAGGGCTGGATTGAGTTCTCTGGATTTCCCTATCCCGTCGGAAGATCGACCTTTATGTAAGATTTCTTGCTAGTAATAAATTTATATAAAGACATATAATCCAGTTGCTCATTTTATTGACTTCATGCTGTAGCTTCCATGGTCGAAAACTGCCATTTTTCCGTGGTCGGAAAATCTGTTCTTTCGAACTCGAAAAAGTCCTGGGGTAAAGTCCCCAGAGCAAAAGGAATCTAGAAAAAGGAGAAGGAATCAATTCCAAGACCTGGAGGACATTGAGGAGGAGTCGTCCGAGAATGCTGATCCTATCCGAGTAGCTCCTCCTCTCTCTGGTCTAACTTCTTCAGACACACCGGCTTCAAGCTCTCGTCCAGGTCGCGGTTATCCTCCCAAAACTTTTAGGGAGAAATATGGTATTCTGGGTAGTAAATATTGGCCCGAACGTAATCCTACTGGTCCTGAAGCCAAAAGAAGGACTCAATATTTCGACAAAGAAGGAGAGTACTTCACTCACGTTGGAGACACTAGTCGTCAAGCTTCTTTGGTAGATATGATTGAGAATCATCTCCAAGGAAAACGAGCGGCTGGTTATTCTGAGAAAGATTCCTTGATGTCTGATGATAAGGAGAATGTGGTCGACAAATCCATTCGAGTCCTTCTATCCTCGACCTTTGTTCGAGACGTGGAGAGGACTGTTATGAAGAAACCTCTCGAACAGCTAGCGAGGGCTGCTCATGCTCATGAAGTGGTAATATTCTTTAACTCCTTTTGTTCTTTTAATAATCCTCAATATTCTTCTTGGTCTTTATTTAGACAATTTTTTCTTGCCACAGACCGGTAATGCCTTGGTATCCGCGCTATATGATATGGCATTGCACAGAGATCAGTGTAAATATGTTGAAGAAAGCAACAATATTTTAACTGCCAGGGTTAAGGAGCTCGAAGATCAACTTGCTCAGGTCGGTAACTCTCGAGCTTCCGCTGCCACTTCAACCGATCCTCTCGCTAATCCTAATTTGGAGACCGACAATCCTCATATTATCAGTATGATGATGATTCCAGTCGATACCAGGCGCAGGTCGACCAATTGACTCGAGAACTAGATGAGCAGCGAGTTTCACATGCCACTGTAGTTAGCAAGCTAGAGTCGGAGATTGCCTTACTTCGCTCTCAACTCGCCGCAAAGGAAGACGATTCTTCTGATCTAGAAAAGGTCATCGACGAGCATCAACCTTCCGATATCGAGCCCATTGTTCGAGAGTTTCTTGATTCTCCAGTACATACTGCTATAATCCAACAGAAAATTGGAGATTTACTCTTGAGCTCATTTTTTAAGGGGGTTGACCAACTAATCGAGTCCGGACAGATTCCTGATCGACGCGAGGAATATCGCAAAGTTATGGCCATTGAAAAGGACCGAAGTCTTCAAGACTATCCTCCCGACTGCTTATCCTCTGTTGAGTATAGTAACCACCCTCTGACCCACTTAGTCGAGGAGTATGGAAACCCATTTCCTGTGCCGACACCTGATTTGGAATTAATAAAGGATATCATGGAGGATGAAGCAGGCGATGAGGAAGGCGACGATGCCGAGGAGGATATCGAAGGAGACCATGTCGACGAAGGGAATGAAGAAGGAGAGGAAAGATCGTCCCCCAAGGAAACCAATTCACCTAGTTAGGATGTTTTTTATGATTTTGTTTTATTTTGTTGTAAAGTTAGATCTTTTAAATCTTCGTAGAACATATAAAATCCCTTGTATGATATATATATGATTTTAACTCTGATATACTTCGTCGCTTTGATGATCATAGTACGTATTTGATGACCCGCTTTTGCCTTATATTTGAATTTTTACTGTGCGCGCCAAGGTCCCAGGACATAATTGTCATTTCCTTAGCTATATATAAAGGTAAATCTTTTGGAGTTTTACCGAGCGTCCCTACTTAGTAATATAAAATATTCTTGTTGTTGATCGGAGCTCTTAGTTCGATATTTCAAAGGAATTCCTGATTTTCTGACCATGAGTTCCAACCTTTTTTCTGGTTATCCGACCATTCCCGATCATAATCACGAACAGTAGACAAGGATCTTATCCTTTTCTTTTTTTTTTTATTTTTTTATTTTTTTTTGGAGAATATGGAATGTAAAAATACATTTTATCAGCTGAATAGAGGATCATTTTTTGTTGTTCGATTTCTGCGTCCTTCCGAGTTGCCTGCCAATAAATAACTTCCTTCACTATTTTCGGAAGACGAGGAGTCAATTGGGTAGGTGTGCCGTAACTGTAGGAACGGTTCGTATGCTTTGTCCGTTGATAACTTAATTCCCTGTAGTATAAATTTATTGGAGAAGTAGAAAAACAAAAGAGTGAAATAATATGTCTCCCATAAATATTTCAATTTGGCTTTTATGGTATGTAGACTATGGTGGAGATATCAAATCAAAAAGTTTTTTGGAGAAGCGAGAGCTGGTTAGTTCATTAAAAATGGTGGTGATCCCAGGGGAAGGTAAGCTCTTCCGTCCCTGCATGCTCGGAATTTTGCCCCCAATGCATGGAGAACGAACCTGTCTCAATTGTATGACATCAAAGTTCTTTCCTTCTCAGTGTGCTCTAGCGTGATACTGTGATCGACCTTAGATGCAGCTGGCTTCCTGATTGCCATGTGGCCCGTTTGGAGGTCGTTAATTCACCAGCATCAGCAAATATACGCACTTCTGCATGTTCCTCGCTTATATGCATATGTAGTAGTCTGAGAATAAGAAGTAGGTCGAATTGAAGGAGCAGATCCGAGGAGTAGCAAGTTTGGACTAGTATTTGGAGTAACTATAATTAGACTCTTAATATAAATGTAGATTTTTCTGACAATATGGCTGTATCCGTGAATGTAACGATCCTCCTAAAGATCTGAATAAAATCAATTATTCTTGTACTTTCAGCTCGATAACAATGATTGATCATATTTCCGCTGCTGAAAACCATCCTAATAATGCTTTAAATCTGGACCGTTGATAGGGTCTCAACGTAACACCATTGGATCTTTTATCCCCTGCCTATAAAAAGGTCACTCCTTTCCTCTCCATTCCTCAGAAGATGAAGTCGTTCAAAATGAATATTTATTGTTATAAGTATCATCGACCACCAAATTTGTCAGTTTATACACCTAGGAGTTCATGAGTATGGGAGGAATTGGAAAGTTGAGATCTCCATCTTAAGTGGTGACGGTCGGGCAAATCTCACAACTGGGGATTAGTTGACCATATACCACGCCGTATGATAGAGGTCGATAGTGGAGGAAAGCAGGATTCTATGCTTATCGAAATCAACTTGTTTCTAACAGGTTGGTGATTTCATGCATGAGACTCCTCTGATCCCTACTATAATTGGCGAAGAAGAAGCATCAACTTCTTCAAGGTGGTCGAGTCATGATAGCGTGCGGCTTTGCTCGCCCGACGACACCTGCCGATCTTATAGAAGAAGCCTGAACTTTAGGTTCTCGTCATTGTTCTCAAAGTAGAAAGAAAGATGATCGTTCCGAGGAAGCTCTGAAGTGTTTTGAGACCAAATGCTTTCCTCTGATATTTTGTAGGTGTGATTGCTTAGTGCATTGATCGATAATTTCCGCTCAGATAGGAATTCTTGATATGTAATATTTGGTATGATAGTCTTTGTATCGTCTCCATCGATCTAATATACGACTTTTATTTTGACCGACTAAAAAGTGCATTTATCCCGTATTTAATGCTTGTAGTTATGACGCTGTAGCGTAAATCCCGATGATAGGTCATTGCCGTTGATTACATGAGAGTTTTACCGTTGGATTTTAATTCATCCTGTCTATAAAAGGAATCTTTTATCTTCCATTTAGTTACCATCAGGAGTAAAATTCTAAACAATGTACTCCCTCTTTGTTCAAAATGGCGGTCGTCCGCCTAATTCGCGAATCCAACTAATCATTCCTTACCTCGACTTGGTATGGGCGGAATCGGAAAATGGAGGCTTCTCAAGAACCATGAAGTCTCCGACCCCTAATAAGGGGATTAGATTGGAATACCGACCATAAATCGATCAACCTATGTAAATAGGTAAAGGTCGGTGTTGTGGGGTTCCGATCTATTAGTTACGTGGTAGGTGGAAAGCTGGTCAGTTCATTAAAATTTTAATGTGTGACCAGGAATGCTGACCACCATCGACCGTCGTAACATTATGATCTCACAAAGCTCTCTCTGATTCCAAAGCTTTGTGGCCGTCATCACGAAACCTAAAGGCGGTCGTCTTCGTCGAGCTTTGGCGTAGTTGGTATCAAGAACGGATACAGCATGTAATAGGATCTGGTGTCGTTAGATCAGGGAGATCTGTTTTGTCTTTCCAAGATATTTTTTGTAATTGTGACAGTTTTAGGGACATAATTAAAATTCTTCTTTTTATTTATTAAATTCCCTTTTTACATATTATGTCGATCAATAATTTCATACCGACCCAATCGGTATTACTCAAAAATTTATCGTACTTAGGTTTTTTACCAAGTTTGGTTTTAACCTTTGTTGATCATTTCAGTAGATCGATGAGTTTATACCGACCCAATCGGTGTTTTCTCAAAGATTTATTATGCTTAGGTTTTATACCAACTGTGGTTTTAACCTTTGTAGATCGTTTCAGTAGATTGATGAGTTTATACCGACCCCATCGGTGTTACTCAAAGATTTATTATACTTAGGTTTTATACCAACTGTGGTTTTAACCTTTATAGATCGTTTCAGTAGATCGATGAGTTTATACCAACCCAATCGGTGTTACTCAAAGATTTATTAGGTTGTATACCAATTATTGGTTTTAACCTTTGTAGATCTGATGAGGGGTATTCCGCATACGCCACTTTAGGAAATACCTTCTGCTCGAGGTCAGCCTCGATCCTGATCAGAATGGTATTCTTCGACCTGAAGAACATGGTTTTCTGATCAAGTCAGACTAATGGCTCTAGATCAAGTACTCCGACCTTCTTCCCGATCTACTCGTCTCCTCGGAATTACTGTGGGGCCGACCTACAGCTTAGTACAGCTGGCCGAGAGGTTTTCTCCTATGGACGGTCCAGGTAGCTCATTACTGTTCCTATAAATACGCGGCGCATTTATGACATCAACGACGGCACAACTTCCAAGAAATACCCCCTGCTCGGACCTACTGTTCGAACTAGGAGCTAGCCTGTATTCTCTTTGTATTGGACATTTTAGTAGTGCGGCATCCCGTAATGCTCGGGTAGACCTATATTGTAATTTATATTCGAACACCAATATTAATATACAATTTTCACGTACTCGATTCATATTTTGTTACGCTCTACTTTTCTTATTGAACTCGAACGAAAAACTGTTAAATCAATTGGCGCCCACCGTGGGGCCTACTCGGGTGTTAGATCGAAATATGCCTACTACTAGGAGATTTACGTACAATCGCGGCGAGGCTTCACACGCCTTAGGAGCTCAACGTTCTGTAAACAATGAACCAAGTAACCAATCCCGAGCGGCCCACCAATCTGAGGTGCCGCCGCTCGACCCGCCGAATGATATGCCTATTCATACAACAGTGGCTGATTTGCGTTCCATTATCGAAACTATGTGTAGAGAATTCTTGAACACGGAGAGAGCAGATCGTGAAACTCTACCAGGTCAGCAGCCCCCGGTCGATCAACCTGCTGCTCGGGGTCCGATTTCCAACAGGCCAAGGGAAGGAAGTATTCGTCGATCTGCTTTGGGCGAACCATCTGATATTCAACCCAACCCGCCACAAGCTAGAACCGTTGTCCGATCTGGGCAACCTTCTAGGAACATACAGAACTTAGAGGATTCCGTGGTCGGGGAAAGTCAACCCAAAGCTGTGGAGAGGTCTAGAAAGCAAGCCTATAGAAAGGTAACTGAGGCTGACTTGGAAAGGATTGTGCAAGAAAGGGTAGCTAAGGAGTTAGAGAAAGAGAAGCTAGTAAAGGAAACCCGACCCACAGGTGTCAGGGCTCGAGGAGTTGACGCCAAAGAGGATGGGGTCGTTTTCCCTGAAGTGCGAAGTAGGGAATTAAGTACAAATATTATGCGATGCTCGCCTTTCTGTCAATAAATTAAGGACGAGGAACGGAGTCAGTCCCTACCAGATTGCCAAGATATAACGGAACCTCTGACCCCGGGGAGCATATAAACAGTTTCATAAATGTGTTGAATTTATATGGACACTCGGAGGATTTTTGCTGCAAAATCATGGTCACCACGTTCGAGGGAATTGCTTTGGATTGGTTCGGAAAACTGCCTCCGAACTCGATCTTCTCTTTCGACGAGTTGTGCGATAAATTAAAACATCAGTTTGCCAGCCAAAGGAAACAAAGGTTACCAGCTAATCATTTGGGAACGGTGAAGCAAATGGAAGGAGAAACACTGAGGCAGTGGCTGGCTAGATTTAGTATTGAACTTCTGAAAGTTGATACCCCACAGATTGAGTTTTTATCGTCATTAATGTTCGAGCTGACCCGTAATAGCCAGTTCGGAAATGCTCTCTGCCGAAAGCAACCAAAGTCTTTCGAGCGAATTATGGAAATAGCTGAGAAATACATGATCCAGGAGGAAATGAATAAGTTAAAAAATGCACAGAATCCTAGGCCCCCGATCGTGAAGAAATCTGATCGGGCCCCTATCCCTAAACCAAGCGACTACGGAGGGTCAAACGCGCAGCAAAAAGGTTCGGTTTGGCAGAGAATAAAGGTCTATAAACTTCAGGCTCCGACCCACAGATCTAATGTCTACGGTCGACCGACATCTCCAGAGAGGACTCCGAGGACGGAGCATGAAAAAAGCAACTTTACCAGATTAAATACTTCAAGGGACGAGATTCTAACGGTACTCGAAGAGAGAAATTTGGTCCCTGGAGCTCGGCGTATCACTCAACCTAGGCCAGGGACTATGAATCACGATAAGTATTGCAGGTACCACAGAGCTCGGGGGCATAACACCGAGGATTGTTTTCAATTAAAACAAGAGATCGAAAAACTGATTGCTCAGGGAAAGTTGAAGGAATATGTCAGAAAGGAGAACCATAACAGCCGTTATAGGTCCAGAAGTCCTAGGAGGTCCTCCGAACAACACCGTGAGGATCAACAACAAGCAGAGGACCAGACAAATCGGGTGATAAATATGATATCTGGTGGGCCAGCTGGGGGAGATAGCAGGAATGCAAGGAAAAGGACTGCTAGGTCGATAAAGACTGGTGTCTCGACTAGGAAAGAGGTCATGTCCTTAAAACCAGCGCCCTCGATAAATCAAGTCATTAGTTTTTCCGAGGCTGACAGACCAAGCGATGTGACTTGGGATACTAATGAAGATGACCCTGATTTTTCGATGGTCTTGACCCTGAGAATTGCTAACTTCGAGGTTAGGAGGGTGTTAATCGATAATGGCAATTCGGCAAACATAATCTCTTCTGAGGCGCTCGACAGAATGAATCTACAACACCCGCGATTGGAACGGGTATCCACCCCGCTCATTGGTTTCGGTGGATCGGAAATTGTTCCTCTCGGAACCATACTCTTGAGTACTACTATGGGCAAGAAACCTAAAGATGTTACGAAGATGGTTAAGTTCTTGGTCGTGAGTACCCCGTTCGCTTATAATGCAATTTTGGGAAGACCGGCTTTAAATGTATTCAAAGCAGTCGTGTCAACTTACCACCAGATGGTCAAGTTTCCCACTATGGCAGGGGTCGGAGAAATGAGGAACGACCAATGCATGGCATGGGAGTGTTACAACACGTCCCTAAACATGAAGAAGCACTTCGAGCCATTATTGCCCTCAAAGAGGAAATTAGAAGACAAAAAGGTATTCTCTGTTTCCGACCTCCCTTTGCCGGATTGTGAAAAGTTGCAGAGTAAAAAAGGAAAAGAGATCGATATGAGCGTACAACCCCCAAATCATAAACAAGTAACGTTAATCCCTGGCTCTCCCGAGAAGTTCACCAGAATTGGGACCGAGCTAACTCAGGGGATGGAGACCATGCTGATCGAATTCCTTAGAAACAACGCCGATGTCTTTGCTTGGAGTTCTGATGATATAGTCGGAATCGACCCTAGGGTAATCACTCATTCTTTAAATATCGATCCCAAAGCAAAGCCAGTAAGACAAAAGAAGAGGAATCACGGTCGTGAAAAAGACAAAATCATCAATGCTGAGGTGGATAGGTTATTGGCCGCGAAACAGATTCGGGAAATAACTTTCACTGAATGGCTTTGCAATGTAGTGTTGGTGTCGAAGGGAGAGAAGGTCGACAACAAATGGAGGATGTGTAATGCTTTTACCGACCTGAACAAGTTGTGTCCAAGGGACCCCTATCCTTTACCGCCGATCGATATGCTGGTTGACTCAACTGCGGGATTCATTTTCTTTAGTATGATGGATGCTTTCCAAGGGTTTTATCAAATATTTATGAATGAGAGAGATCAGGATAAAACGGCTTTTATTACCGAACGGGGAGTGTACTGCTTCATTGTAATGCCGTTCGGGCTAAGGAATGCAGGAGCAACTTATCAAAGGCTCGTGAATATGATGTTCAAGGATCTTATTGGTGAAATCATGGAAGTTTATGTTGATGACATGCTAGTGAAGAGCATGACCGAGGAGGATCATATAAAGCACCTTGACAGATGTTTCGCGATCCTAAGGAAGTACAGAATGAAGTTAAATCCGGCTAAATGCACTTTCGGGGTAAGGTCGGGAAAATTCCTCGGTTATCTGGTGCACGAACGAGGAATTGAGGCAAACCCAGAAAAAATCCGAGCTATAGCTGAGCTACAACCGCCAACTAAGTTGTCTGAAGTGCAGAGCCTAATCGGAAAAATAATATCCTTGAATAGGTTTATATCCCGATCAGCAGATAAGAGTTTACCTTTTTTCAAGTTGTTGAGGAAATCGAAAGTTTTCGAATGGAATGAGGAGTGCAGTAAAGCTTTCGAAGAGCTTAAAAGATATTTGGTTTCCCCTCCGATGTTGGCAAAACCGGTCGAGGGAGAGCCCTTGCATCTGTACATAGCGGTATCGAGTGAGGCAATAAGTTCTGTTTTGGTGAGAATTCAGGATTCCGAGCATAAACCGGTATACTATCTGAGTAAGTTGCTTCAGGGGGCAGAAAAGAATTACCTGGAGATCGAGAAATTCGCACTGGCTTTAGTTATTGCCGCACGAAGACTGCGACCTTATTTCCAAACTTACAAAATTATTGTGCTGACTAATCAACCTCTACGGCAAGTTCTATCAAAACCAGAGACGTCCGGGAGATTGATTAAATGGGCGGTGGAACTGGGTCAGTTCGAGATCGAGTACCAACCTCGAACAGCAATCAAGGCTCAAGTCCTGGCTGATTTCGTTGCGGAATCAACAGGGTCCAGTTCGGGCGACTTGTCAGTTCCCGTGGTAAATCTGGTTGAGGATGTTCAGCACAAAGTTTGGGTAATGCATGTCGACGGGTCATCGACCAAAGAAGGTGGTGGGGCCGGAATTCACTTTCAGGGTCCCGAGGGGGAGGATCTCAGTTATGCGATCACCCTCGACTTCGTAGTCACGAACAATGAGGCAGAGTATGAGGCTTTGATCGCAGGTTTAGAAATGGCAGTTAAAGCAAATATAAAGTCACTGATAGTGCTAACTGACTCCGAGCTCGTGCACAGACAAATCAAAGGGGTGTATGAAGCAAAAGAGTTTAACATGGTGAAATATTTGAAAAGAGTGAAGGGTCTGGCGACAAAGTTCGAGATGTTTGATATACAAGCTATCCCTCGAGAAGAGAACTGTTGGGCGGATTTGCTTTCGAAATTTACGGGGTCTATTGACGGACGGAAGGAAAGAGTAATAACTTGGCTAATGTCCAACTCCCCGGCTATAGATTCCGACGTAACCCCAAACTCGGAGATAATGGAGATAGACGTTCGAGAATCTTCTTGGATGGAGCCTTTGAAGGCTTATCTAAGAGATGGTACTTTACCGGAAGATACAAATCAAGCTCGAAGGACTCCAATGTACGTTTTGAACGAAGATAGGCTTTATAAAAGATCAAGCTCAGGAGTTTTGTTGATGTGCATTCCCGAGAGTCAGTTCGGTCTCATTTTAAAGGAGGTTCACGAAGGTGAAGCGGGAAATCATTGTGGTGCTCGAGCCTTAGCCTTGAAGTGCTCGAGGACTGGATATTATTGGCCTACTATGATTTCGGATTCCATCGACTATGTCAAGAAATGCCATCATTGCCAAATCTATTCAAATCTAATTCATCAGCCCGCCGAGCAGATGCATTCGATTCCGATCTGCTGGCCCTTCGACAAGTGGGGAATTGATATTGTGGGACCTTTCCCAACTGCTAGATCGAGAAAAAACTATGTCCTGGTCGCTGTGGAATACTTCAGTAAATGGATCGAATGCATTGCGCTAACAAAAATTACTCAATTTCAGGTGATAAATTTTCTCTGGAAGAATATTGTTTGCAGGTTTGGTATACCGAGGATCCTCATCTCCGACAATGGAACTCAATTCGCGGGAAAGCAAATTTTGGAGTGGTGCGAAAGGTTTGGGATCCAGCAGAATTTCACGTCGGTCGGACATCCCCAGGCGAACGGGCAAACCGAGGTCACCAACAGGGAAATTGTTCGATCACTTGAAAAACGTTTAGCCGAAGCAAAAGGCCATTGGTTAGATGAGCTTCCAGGAGTAATTTGGGCGAACATGACTACAGTAAAGTCTGCTACTGGAGAAACTCCTTTCTCATTGGTTTATGGGTCGGAGGCTGTTATACCAGTGGAGACATTAGTACCTTCACCAAGGGTCGAATCTTATGATCCTGATCAGAATCAATTGCTGAGGCAGTTGGATGTCGATCAAGCAGATGGTAAACGCGACCGAGCGTGCATAAAGATACAAGCCACCAAGTCCAGCATGGAAAAAGCTTATGATAAAAAAGTCAGGATAAGGACATTCAAGGTCGGGGATTTGGTCCTAAAAAAGGTGGAAGTATCCAAGCATGTCGGAAAGCTTCAGCCTAAAAAAGGTGGAAGTATCCAAGCATGTCGGAAAGCTTCAGCCAAACTGGGACGGCCCTTATGTCGTGTAGGAGGTCGGGAAGAAGGGGTCCTATAAAATTGCTCACCTCAACGGTGAAGTTTTGCCAAGAACTTGGAATGCAGTTAATCTGAGAAAATATTATGGAAGATAGTTGCACTCAATTTTAACTTTTACTGTAATTTTCAGTTTTCTCAAATTTTACTTTCCCTAAAACTTGTATGGAAGATCAATGAAATCCTCTATTTAAGTTCAAACTGTATTCCGAGTACCATGACAAAGAAAGACTAATATTATCGGCCGAGGGTGAAAGCTTTTGCTATGACCCTCCCTCGATAAAACATATTCAAAAATCAAAATCGGCCGAGGGTGAAAGCTTTTGCTATGACCCTCCCTCGATAAAACATGTTCAAAAATCAAAATCGGCCGAGGGTGAAAGCTTTTGCTATGACCCTCCCTCGATAAAACATGTTCAGAAATCAAAATCGGCCGAGGGTGAAAGCTTTTGCTATGACCCTCCCTCGATAAAACATGATCAGAAATCAAAATCGGCCGAGGGTGAAAGCTTTTGCTATGACCCTCCCTCGATAAAACATGTTCAAAAATCTAAATCGGCCGAGGGTGAAAGCTTTTGCTATGACCCTCCCTCGATAAAACATGTACAAAAACCAAAATCGGCCGAGGATAATGCTCAAAATGTTATGATAATGCAGTTCTGCTCGAAGCCTGAACAATTTTCAAGAGTTTCTGATTATCCGGGGAATTACTAAAGTTGGGATCATTATTTCCTAAGTTCAGATATTCTTCAGGGGAACTTCTTAGTTTTCAGACATTATTCATTTGGACGATTATCGGATAATCTTTCCGAGGACAGTTCATCGATCAATAAATGTTCCAGATACAAGTTCAACCTTATCATCCAAATATTTAAGTTTCATCGGATCATTAATTCATCGTCGAGTTGGTTTCTACGAGCAGAATACTAATATTAAGACGATACTATTTGATTCGAAACGGAAGGTTCTTATTATTATGTTCAAGCAAGATACACAAGATCAATGAAAGGCAAATGTTACAACTTTATTGACATTCATCGAACAGATTACAAAATTGTTGAGTGTACAAATGAAGTCCTAATACAACTACAGTACCCTATCCTATGGTCTTCGAGTCTTTGACCATCTTTCAGTGTTGTCGACCAGGAATATCGCCGGGCATCCGATGATTGCACCCCAATTTGTTTAAATCAGTTGTCTCCTTGACTTGTAAAGCGGTCGAGCTGTCTATGTTTATCGTCTAATGATATCTGGGTTTTTCTGATTATCTCCATACTTTTCCCAGTATTCTTGCTACCAGACGAGCCCGATCAATTCCCCGAGTTGGTCTCTAAGGTTGAAATTTCTCATTTTAAGATCTGAAAGCTCAACCTAGGCTAGCCAGTCATCATTCCATAATCGGGAAGCTCAACCTAAAATTACCGATCTTCAAAGAAGAAAGGAAGAAATTCGTGATTCGAGGTCAAACTTCCTTTTAATCGACTGTCCAGCTTTCCACCCTCGGGGAAACCCCTCGAAATCCGAAATGCTAACCCTGCCCAAAATACCCGAGCAAGGGTCAGTCACTTGTTGGTATTTCAAGGGGAGATCCCGTTTTCAGGGATCGGAGACCCCCCAATATCCGAGGATCCCCTCTTTTCCGATTCCACCCATACCGAAGGAAACTGTATTTTTATGATGAGGACGAAAGTAAGTCCGAAGCCAAATTTCAAAGGCTTGAACGAGAAGGAGGGATCCGAGCTTCGTCCTCGGATAAAACATTTTTGACAGCGGAAGGTAAAGATTTTCAACCGAGTGAGTACCATATTTATACTAAAGGGAAGAGTTGATCGACGGTCCGTATTCAGCGAAACCAACGGCTCAGATTACGGCATTTATCACGGGTGACCGTTCCACTTCCCGAGACTAAGGCGCTGTTTGGAAGGACTTTCTTTGAAACTTAGCTAAAAGAAAGGGAATATTATGACTTGGTCAAATATGCAGTGCAGAAACTTTCCTTCTTACTTTGTGCTCGGAATATCGATCACTCTTAACTCGAGTATAAATTGTTCCAACAGTAAGAATGCAACTCAATTATTCACTCTCAACTCGAGTATAAATTGTTCCAACAGTAAGAATGCAACTCAATTATTCACTCTTAACTCAAGTACAAGTTGTTCCAACAACACGAAATACTATTGATTAGAAGGAAGAAAAAAGATTATTATTCCAACGGGAAAACGAGTACAAAGGAAGAAATTTAATAATACAACATTCTGTTGATCAAAAGAAGAAATCTCTAAACACTTTTCTCGAACAGAAGCTTGCGGACTTCAATATTGCGGGCCTCATACCCGGCCTCATAACCTTTTCGATAGGCATCTTTCTCCCGCTGCTCGGCGCTTTTCTTCTCCTGCTCGACGAGTGACTTCAGCCTGTCCAACTCCTTGCTCAACTCCTCGTGAACCTGGCTCTCTTTCTCCTTAACAGCTTTCTCCGTCTCAGAGGCCAATTTCAGCTCGATGGCTCTGGCTTCTTCAAGAGACCTTGATAGTGCAACCTTCTTTTCCTCCAGCTCGAGGATAACCTTCGCACGCTGTTCGGCTTCTTGCTCGACTTGCAGCCCGAGGGTAAATAACTGTTGTCCGACCTTAAATGGACAAAAAAGTCATTTAGTAAAAAAAAAAAAAAAAAAAGGGGGGGGGGGAGAGAGAGGACACTTACTTGAAAAAGCAGATATGTGCTCGATCGCGCCGTTTCATTCGCATTTTTCCCTTCTGGTTCTGCCATGGCCTTACTTTTCACCTCTTCAAAAAAGGCACTAAGCGTCCGAGCAACGTTGGAAACAGAGTTTTGAGGCTCCGGGTTCCCACCCGATGAGGGAATCTTCCTCTGATCGACGGAAGGGTCATTTATTTTGACCTTCTTATTGGGAGGCTCGACCACATTGTCCTTATTTGCCTCCAGAGCCAAGACACTACCAGCCAATGTCTGGTTCGCCCCCGTCATCTGAATCAGAATTGAGGTTGGAGTCAGATCGTCAACGACCGGATTTTTTATCAAAGCAGACTCAGAGCTTTGCTTGTTCACCACCGAGCTATCCTTAGATATAGGAGGAGAGTCCGAAATTGGTATAACTGCTTTGTCCTCGATCCGAGCGGGTAACGGGTTGGGAAAAGGCTTGGTCTCAGCTTTGCCAAGATTACCTTTAGGGGCTTCAGTTTGTTCGTTGACCACATTCAAAGGAGAATCGATCTTGCGTTTCCCAAGATTCTCTAATTTTGGACTTTGGACCTTTCTCCTTTTTCACCTTCAATAATAGTTTGGGATCAAGTTTGGAGTTCACCAGGCCTTCCATGATCTGTATATTTCTAATGGAGAAGAGAGTTCGGTTTATTGTATCGATCGATTAGCTCCGACGAAGAGTGAATTATAATTTCAGTGATGCAAATCTTAAACTGCCTTCTATTTATAAGAGAAAGGAACGTCGCCTTTTTGGGAGCCCAACAGTCGCGAATTTCAAGATTTCCGTGCCCATTTAAAAAGGTCGATCGTTTTGATACCGTGCCTACTAAGTGATTCACATACAAGAAAATGCTCGATATCGACGTTCTTTTTATGAACCTTATGGCTCACAAAGACTTTTGTCTAGTTGAGCAACGTAGTAAATTACTGATGAGAGGACTCAGAGAATTTAACAGGAAAAACAGATTTTATAGATGATCGAAATAATTACAATGCATATAATAAAGGATCCTACAATCTATTACAAGAAATCTAAGGGTTTGACTGCTCCTCTTTGCCCTCACCCTCGGAGTCACCCTCGACGTCGACGTCATTATCTCCAGAAGCTTCTCGATCATCCCCGTCATCAGAAGAATCTCGATCTTCCTCTCCGGAACTGTCGTCTGAACTCGTGCCATCCGAACTCGAGCTCGCGCTGGATGTATCCAAGTCCATCAAGTCAGGATTGGGCATTGGAACTCCGAACTCTTCCACAAACGGAGCGAACTCGTGTTTTTCCCAGTCGGCCGAGCTCGAGGACGCGGTTCGATAGTCTTCCCCGCGAGAATTTTTCATGATATCCATGTGCTTTATGTACTCCGTCATTTTGTCGGGAATAACCTTTGCTGTGGCCAACTGTTGAACCCCTTTGAAAAAGGTAGTTTGAAGAATTTCGCCGACCCTCCTTCGAGCTATGGCATCCAACGCGGGTGACTCTAAAAATTCTCTTATCGAGCTTAGGCGAGAGTCTTCTTTGCCCCGCTGATAAGATAACTCGGAATCAGCCTTAGTCTGCACGAGCTCCTCTTCAAGTTTCCTAACTTTCTCCTCGAGCAAGCTCTTCTCTTCCACGACCTTCACCAAGTCTTCCTCGACGGCAGGGGTATATTTGGCTTTCATCGACTCCAATTCTGCTTGGACGGAGGAAAATTGATTGCGCAGTTGGGATTCCTCCTTGAGTAAGTCCCTATAAGCGATATGGACTCGATCGGACTCCTCTTCTAACATCGACACACGATTCACCTCTGTGAGAAAGCAGTCCCCGATCTGCAAGAACAGGCTGGTTAGTACTTTATTCCAAGACTTAAAACAGTTACAACAAATGTAAAGGGATTTACCGTGTGATATGCTTTGGAGAATTGGCCCAGTACGTAGAGGTCGCAATGGCCAAGAAGCTCCTCTTGGTCCTCGGCAAATCTCCCCGCCATGAAAATCTTGATCGCCTTGTCATGTTCGTTCTCGCCGTTCGGGGTGCGATCACTTCGAATTGATCCCCTCTCAGGATAACCTGTTGCGCGGGAACCTCTAAGTTGGTCTTCAATGAAATCCACCATGTCTGGCCTACTTCGACCAGGACGGGAAGAAAGGGGCGTTCGGTGTCGACCCCACAATCCGGTCCTTCTTTTGGCCTCGGGGGGTCCCTCGAGATCTTCCCGAGCTCTCCGATTATAGATCTCGGTCCCTCGTAGCTTCTTCATGGGAAACATGCTGTATCCTAAGCCAGAAGAAGAAGAAGGACCGGCTTGGTGAGAAGGTGGTACCATTCGGATCGGCTCAGCATTCTCGGGCTCCCCTTCTTTTCCGATCTGGTCAGTCTGAGCCAAGTTTCCCCGAGAAGGGACGACAGTTCGAGGCTCCATTCTGGTTTGTCTTCTCGGCTGATCGGGCGTCTTTCTCGAAGTAGATGCCACAGTTTTACCGACTATGGAAGCTCGGTATTGTTCCACCATTGCACCTGACGGAGTAAACGTAAAATGTTAAGTAATGAAATTCGTTGAACAGCTTACTATTAAGGTCACTCAAGAAAGGCTATTATACTTACTCACCGTTCGAGGGTCTTCAACATCTGCTAATCGATAGGTAGCTCGGCTGAGTCCAGCTTTTCGAAGAACAGGCTCCAAAATAAGGAAAGCCGACTGATACAAATCAGAACGCATTTCTTTAACCAGATCGTCTGGGATAACCTTCCCAAGCTGGCCTAACAATTCTCGTTTTCCGTATACCCATTCTTGCTCACCTGGCCATTTGTGAGGAACCATCTCCGAGCTTCCCTCAGAGGCCGGTACTTCAGGTCCCTTAATAAAAAAGAACTGTTTCTTCCAGTCGAGAGAATTGCTAGAAGTTATGGTCGATAAGACCGAATGATTCGAACGTTGGGAAAAATACACAAACCCAGCGTTCGAGGCGGAGGAGGTACTGATCTTGAAGAATAGCCAGAAGCGTCGGAAATTAGCGGCTTGGTTCTTGGCCTTCATCAAAACGCTAAAAGCTATCAAGTACCCAATCGAGTTGGGAAGGATCTGTGCGGGAGCCAGGCTGAATGCATCTAAAACCTGCCCGAGTAAGGGGGCAAAAGGAATGCGCAACCCATAGTCAAACTGCTTGGCGTAGAAACCTTGACACCCTGCTGGGGGCTTATTCACTCTTTGAGAGGGGGTCGGAATGATTAGCGAGTAACCCTCGGGAAGGAATTTACCAATCGTAGCTTGGAGGTTTGCCTCATGCTCTTTTGGATCATACGCACTTGGGATGTCGTCGACCCGTTTCTCGGTCTTCTGAGCCCGACCTGTGGCTTTGGACTTTTTCGCGACACCGGCTAGGTCGAGAATTCTCACACTGCACCCGCCTCCGATCTCATATCTCATAATCTCGTGCTTGTCAAACGGTACAGTCAAGCTATTCTCATGGTCGGAATCAGCTTTTTCTCCATCTCCATCCTCCTCGCTATCAGCTTCGGCATTTTGCTCCGCATCACCATCGTGCTCGGAATCCTGTCGACCTGATGTACCCTCTCCAGCGTTCGACCCCATGGCATGCTCTATTTGATTGACGATTCTATTCGTCTCTTCGGAAGAATTTTCAGTGGTTTTGAAGTCATTGATAAGTTCGCCTGTGGATCCTAGATCGGAATCTGATCCAGAAGGAATTTTGGTTTGGACGTCGGGATTCTGGGAAGTAGACATGATTAGAAGATATTTATTGGAATGCTCGAAATAAGGAAGAAATACTGTTTATCGATCTAAATGCTCCGATCCGCTGCGAATTGTAAAGATGCACTCTTTTTTCCAAGTAAACGTATATATAAAGGTTAAAAGGGTAAATTGCAAATTCAACCCCGAGTAACCGCGACGGTTAAGCTCCCACTCAGTAAAAGTGAAGATTATGTTTTGTTAATAGCAATTATGGTCCTCCAAGCTTCATAAGTGAATATGTTCGAGTCAGCAGGATAAAATATGCACTCTTTTTCCCCTCCGCTCGGTTTTTATCCCACAGGGTTTTTCCGAGCAAGGTTTTTAACGAGGCATACCCAACTCAAGACTATCCAAGGCCTATTCTCTCCAATCTATTTCTCCGAACTTCAAATATTGCAGCTCCTGGTGAATCATCGAGGTGAATCTCTCAGGTCAAACTTCACCCTTCTATTTTTGGGGCGATTCGGTATTTCGAGGCCCCTCCAAGGAAGATGTGCACTCTTTTTCCCTAGCTCGGATTTTGTCCCACTGGGTTTTTCCGGACTAGGTTTTTAACGAGGCATGTCCGAAACATCAAGAAATCAAAATCTTTTGCCGTAATGCAGTGTTTACTTCTCCGAGCTTCAGCTTCACTTACGCTCGAGAAGTGGGGGAGTATTGATGAGGGGTATTCCGCATACGCCACTTTAGGAAATACCTTCTGCTCGAGGTCAGCCTCGATCCCGATCAGAATGGTATTCTCCGACCTGAAGAACATGGTTTTCCGATCAAGTCAGACTAATGGCTCTAGATCAAGTACTCCGACCTTCTTCCCGATCTACTCGTCTCCTCGGAATTACTGTGGGGCCGACCTACAGCTTAGTACAGCTGGCCGAGAGGTTTTCTCCTATGGACGGTCCAGGTAGCTCATTACTGTTCCTATAAATACGCGGCGCATTTATGACATCAACGACGGCACAACTTCCAAGAAATACCCCCTGCTCGGACCTACTGTTCGAACTAGGAGCTAGCCTGTATTCTCTTTGTATTGGACATTTTAGTAGTGCGGCATCCCGTAATGCTCGGGTAGACCTATATTGTAATTTATATTCGAACACCAATATTAATATACAATTTTCACGTACTCGATTCATATTTTGTTACGCTCTACTTTTCTTATTGAACTCGAACGAAAAACCGTTAAATCAAGATCGTTTTTTGTCAAAAGTCTTTTGAACATGTCACATGTGGAAATAAGCAAAAGCTTTTTATTAGAATTGTAGGTAATTTTAATGCATGAAAGGGAAATAACAAAATATTCTATAAAATGGAAAAACTAATTCCTTGCAAATCCTGTCTAAATTCTAAATCTTCTTTTCTCGAAGTTAACGACCATAATATCTTCTGAGATTTACTGCATTCCACGTTCGAGGAAGTGGAGTCCCATCCATATGTGCTATCTTATACGATCCCTTTTTTCCTACCGCAATCACCACGTAGGGACCTTCCCAATTTTGTTGTAACTTTCCCACGTGTTTGGAAACTTCAACTTTTTTAAGTACCAAATCACCTTCTTTGAATGATCGTATCCTCACCTTTTGATTGTAGGCTTTTCCATGCTGGACTTAGCCGCTTCTAAACGCAGACTGGCTTTTTCCCTTAAGGTCTCGCTCAAATCGATATCATCTTTTCTCAGTTGATCGTTTGATTCCTCCTCGTAGAGCTCAATTCTAGGGCTGGGGACCAGTGCCTCTACTGGGATGACTGCCTCCGACCCATAGACTAGGCTAAACGGTGTTTCACCCGTTGAGGCTTTTACTGTAGTTCTGTTGGCCCAAATGATGCCTGGCAGTTCGTCCAACCATTTCCCTTTGGCGTCGCCCAGTCTTTTCTCGAGTGATTTGACAATCTCTCGATTTGCCACTTCAGTTTGTCCATTAGCTCTAGGATGTCCGACAGACGTGAAGTTATGCTGTATTCCAAGCTTCGAGCACCATTCTTGAACTTGTTTTCCGGCAAATTGCGTTCCATTGTCAGAAATCAAAATTCTTGGGATTCCAAAACGACAGACTATATTTTTCCAGAGAAAGTTTATAACTTGGAACTGTGTTATCCGAGCTAAGGCTATGCATTCGATCCACTTGCTGAAATATTCGACAGCGACCAAAACATAACTCTTCTTCGATCTGGCCATTGGAAATGGTCCCACAATATCGATTCCCCATTGATCAAAAGGCCAACAGATCGGAATTGGGTGTATCGTCTCAGCTGGTTGGTGTATTATATTTGAATGTACCTGACAGTAATGACAGTGTTTAACGTAGTCTTGTGCGTCGGCGTACATCGTTGGCCAATAGTAACCTGTTCTCAAGCATTTAAGTGTAAGTGCTCGAGCGCCACTGTGATTCCCAGCTTCTCCCTCATGTATGCTTCGAAGGATGCTTTCGGAATTGTGTTCGGGAATACATTTTAGCAGAATTCCTGAGACGGATCTTCTGTAAAGTTTTCCTTCTAACATTGCATATCTTGGTGCTCGATACCTTATCCTCCTGGCTTCATTTTTACAGTTAGGGAGTGAACAGTCTTTCAAATAGGCAATTAATGGAGTCATCCAACTGTCTGCTGCCAGGTCAATTTCCATTACTTCAGCAGCAGGGACATTGTCGAGGTCGATCGCGGGTGTCTTTGAGATCAGCCAGGTGATTACCCTTTTTGATTTACCATCCCTTGTTCCTGTAAATCTAGATAGTTGATCAGCCCATCGATTTTCTTCTCGTGGGATATTTTGGATGTCAAATTTATCAAATTTCCCAGTTAATTCTTTTACTTTCTCCAAATATTTTATCATGTTAAACTCTTTTGCTTCGTACATTCCACTAATTTGTCTCTGAATTAGTTCAGAATCTGTCAAGACATTCAAAACTTTCATATTGGCTTGTATAGCCATTTCCAATCCAGCGATCAGAGCTTCATATTCTGCTTCATTATTGGTTACCACGAAGTCTAAAGTGATGGCATAATTCATATCTTCGCCGTTAGGCCCTTGGAAATTAATTCCTGCACCTCCCCCATCTCTGCTTGATGCGCCATCGACATGCATAAGCCATGGTAGGTCATTGACGATCATAATACTGTCATCTCTTGTCGATGTTGCTGCGGAGCTTGTCTCCGACAGACTTGGAGTTTCAAGGAGGAAATCAGCAAGTATCTGAGCTTTGATTGCAGTTCGTGGTCGATATTCGATCTCGTACTGTCCCAATTCTACAGCCCATTTGATTAACCTTCCTGAGGCTTCTGGCTTCGATAAAACTTACCTCAAAGGTTGATTGGTAAGTACGATGATCTTGTATGTTTGAAAGTATGGCCGCAACCTACGTGCTGACGTTACCAAAGCCAGAGCGAATTTTTCAATTGTTAAATAATTCTTTTCCGCTCCTTGCAATAATTTACTCAAATAATAAACAGGATTGTGTTCCGAGCCCTCAATTTTCACCATAACCGAGCTCACTGTAGCCTCGGAAATAGCGATGTATATGTATAAAGGCTGTCCATCCGTAGGTTTGGCGAGCAGGGGAGGCGAGGTCAAATATTCTTTCAGCTGCTCGAATGCATGATCACAATCCTCGGTCCATTCAAAGGTCTTAGCCTTTCTCAAATTTTGAAAAAATGGTAGACTTTTATCTGCGGACCTGGATATGAATCTATTAAGAGCAACAATCTTCCCGACCAGACTTTGCACCTGAGTAATATTTCTAGGAGGCTTCATTTCAGTAATAGCACGTATCTTCTCCGGATTTGCTTCGATGCCTCTTTCATGGACCAGGTATCCTAAGAATTTCCCAGACCTTACCCCAAATGTACATTTTAATGGGTTGAGCTTCATTCCATATTTCATCAAGATTTTGAAGCAACGATCAAGGTGTTTAATGTGATCTTCTTCACTCATGCTTTTTACCAGCATGTCATCGACATATACTTCCATTATTTCTCCGATCAACTCTTTAAACATCAGGTTGACCAACCGTTGATAGGTTGCTCCAGCATTTCTTAATCCGAATGGCATCACTATGAAACAATAGACGCCTTGTTCGGTAATGAACGCAGTCTTTTCTTGATCTCTTTCATCCATGAAAATCTGATAGAACCCTTGGAATGCATCCATCATACTAAAGATTGCAAAGCCTGCTGTTGAGTCGACCAATAGGTCGATCCTTGGGAGAGGATAAGGATCTCTTGGACACAATTTATTCAAGTCTGTAAAATCGTTGCACATTCAGTAAAGTGTATTTCTCTAATCTGTTTAGATAATAACAACCTATTCGACCTCCGCTTTTATTATTTTGTCCTTGACAGGACCATGATTCCTTTTCTTTTGTCTGACCGGTTTTGCGCTCGGATCTATCTTCAAAGAGTGGGTTATTATTCTTGGGTCGATCCCCACTATGTCCTCCGAGCTCCAGGCGAAAACATCTACATTTTCCCTTAAGAATTTGATCAACATAATTTCTCCCCGTGGAGACAGTTCAGTTCCGATCCTGGTGATTTTTGTTGGATCATTCTCGATCAACTTGACCTCTTTATGCTCTGGCGCACATAAGGTCAGATCTATGGGCTCTTTTCCTTTTTTATCGATCCGATCCGTGCTAGGCAACTCAGGCTCATGAGATCTCTCAGTCGAGGATCCTACTGTTTTTCTTTTCGACGGTGTTAGAGGATCGACGTTCCTTTTTAAAGACAGTGCCGTGTTGTAACAATCCCAAGCCATGCAGTGGTCGTTGACAATTTCGCCGACACCAGAGACTGTAGGAAATTTTATTTTCTGGTGATAGGTTGATACAACTGCTCGAAATTGGTTTAATGCCGGTCTTCCCAAAATGGTATTATAAGCGAAAGGTGCTTCTACCACTAAGAATTTTATCATTTTGACCACTCTATGAGGTTTGTTCCCAAGAGTTACACTCAAATTGATAGTTCCGGCTGGAACTATTTCTGATCCTCCAAATCCTACCGGTGGCGTAGCTACTTTTTGGAGAGTTATTTTTCCCAGGTTCATCTGGTTCAGCACTTCGATGGCTATTATGTTAGCCGAGCTTCCATTGTCGATCAGAATTCTCTTGACATTGAAATCGGCAATTTTCAGTGAGACCACCATGGGAAAATCGGGGTGGTCTTCGTTATTATCCCAATTCAGGTTTCTGGGGACTTCGCTCTCATCGAACTTAATTATGTGTTGGTCGGAGTTTTTCCTCTCGAGCGCCCATACCTCTTTAGGGGTCATAATCCCCTTTTCTAGAGATCGTGCGACCTTTCGTCTGGCATTCCGACTATCCCCCCCCCGCTGGTCCACCAGAGATCACATGTATTGTACCATTGACCTGGTCATCATCGATTTCATTTCTTCGGGGAGCATGATTACTGGGAGATCTATCACGAGGACTTCTATTTTCCTCTCTCCTTCTAGGACTTCTTGTCCTTTGTCTTCTCCGATCTGCTCTATCTATGAATTCATTCAATCTACCCTGTTGAATCAATTTTTCGATTTCTTGTTTCAGGTGATAACAGTCCTTGGTCCTATGACCGTGAGCTCGATGGTACCTACAATATAAATCGTAGTTCTTTGCCCCTGGTTTGGCTTGTGTGATTCTTTTTGCTGGGGGGATTAAATTATTTCTTTCCAGTATCACCAGGATGTCTTCTCTTGGGGCATTTAGTTTTGTGAACTCCACATAACTGATTCGATCTCTTATATTCCTTTCTGGAGATCGAGGCCTGAGGTAGACATTGGGTCTTTTCTCAGGGTTATTCCCGTTATGTTCTAATCTATGAAATACGTTACCTCTTCGCGAAAACCGATCGTAATCTATGGCTTTCTGGACTGGGGGTTTTTCAGGTTTTTTGGGTCCCGAAACGGACGCTTTCTTATTTTTATCTTTGTAAGAGTTCATCTCTTCCTGGGTCATATATTTGGAGGCTAAAGTCATGATTTCAGTAAAGGTTCTAGGCTGTTTCCGACTTAATGCGTTACCAAACTGCCTATTCTTGGTTAGGTCAAACAGTATAGATATAATTTAATCAATATTTGGGGAATCGATCTTCAGTAATTCTACGTTGAACCTTGCTAACCAAGCTCTTAAAGATTCTCCATCTTGTTGGACTATAGTTCCTAAATAACTCATGGGAAGCTTTTGTCTTTTCTAACTAGCAAATTGTTGTTCCAGCTTGTTGCATAATTCTCTAAAACTGAAGATTGAATTGGGCGGTTGTTTTTCGAACCAATCCAGTGCCAACCCCTCGAACGTTGTGATCATCAGCTTGGCCGTATACTCTGCTGAATGAGCATACAAGCTCATTATATTTGTAAAACTAAAGATATAGTCGGTCGGATCACTAGTTCCGTCGTATCTGGGGAGCCGAGCAGGTAAAGATCCAGAAGCATGTGCTTCCCTAATTTCTAAGCAGAAAGGGGAACAAGCAGCTATACTATCCTGTATTTCTCTGGAGCGAGGCCAAGGTTGTTGCAAAGTCAAAAGCCTTTGTTCCACTCGTTCCTCGACCATCCTCTCTAACTCTCTTTCAGAGACTCTTCTATTTGTTTGTCGATTGATAACTGGGGGTTCGTCCATATCTTCGATCGGTATAACAGTGCGTTCCTTGGATAGTCGAGGTTCAGGTCGAGCATTAGCTCTTGCCTGATTAGTTTTTCGACCAAGGTTCCTTCCTGCTACGTCTGGCGGGGAAATTTGAGATCGTTGATCCGCGTCCGGACTCTCTGCTTGAGTTGACTGGTGGTCATTATTTTCCCGAGGTTCCCTGACATTGTTAACAGCTCTTGAAGGACCAACAGCTGCCCTTACTGGTTCCGCAACTGCCGGAGTCTGTAGAATTTGAGGAAAAAACGAACTTAAAAGTTGAGCAATTTGTAGTATTTTTTCCTGATCAGCGGAAAGCGGGGGAGCCGGGACGGATCGAATGGGTGAGTTAGGGGCCTGACTCACGCTAGGAGTTCGTTGTCCTCCCTGGTTTTGATTGTTGTTAGCGTTTGCTGCAACATGTTCCTCCACAGGGTCTAAATTTTGGTGATTTGCGGGAGGCTGCGTATTATTAGCGCTGACCCTTTGGGAATTTTCAGGCAAGCTATCCGCAGCGCGAGAAGGTCTAGAATTTGTGCTTCTTCCTGCGTTACGTGCGCTTTTCCTTGGATTGGCCATATTCGATCGAGTAATTAACCTTGCCCCTCGGTGGGCGCCAACTGATTTAACCGTATTTCGTCTTAAGGTTAAAACTCAGTAAATTATTTAAGATCACGATTTTATGTAATAGGGGTTTGGTTAAAGTACTCAGGATGGTGCAATTCAAGAACAAGCCAAGTAATATAATAGCGTAAAATAACAATAATATGAACGGCGAACAACTGTAGTATATTTCGTAGGTTAAATTCCGGATCCTCAATACAATGTAAGATTTACTATTTATAATATTCCCCCCTTCCTAACTGAATTAGGAGTCCTATTTAGTCTAGGAATCCTGCATGGCCTAGGAGTATTCAATGGCCCATTAAATCCCCTGGAACGGACTGCAGGTCGTTCAGAGTAGGTCGACCGGATACGTTTGGGCGGATCGAGTCGATCTTGTTGCATTCACAGGTCGGATCGATCCTGAACCTCCTCGAAAAGCTTTATTCCATTATATGTGTAAAATAGCCCTCATCAGAGATGAATTCGTTAAAGGATAAAATCAAGAACAAAGCTTCCTCCTCGGGATTGAAGAAACCTGATAAAGCCCCAATCCCTAGAATAACGGACTATGATCGGTCCTTCAAAAAAGGAAATGTCTTTCAAAGATTGGAGTACGGAGGAAATAACCCTGAGAAAAGACCTAACGTCTATCTCAGACCCCGAACTCCAGAGAGGAATATCAGGGATCGGATTGATTATGTGGAGTATACCAAATTAAATGCTCCCAGAGAAGATATATTGGTTATACTCGAGAGGAACAACTGGATTCCTCCGGCAAAAAGGATCACACAAGCTAAGCTTGGGGCAAAAAACTACAATCTCTACTGTAGATATCATCGAGCACACGGTCATAGAACTGAGGATTGTTATCACTTGAAACAGGAGATCGAAAGGTTGATACAGGAAGGTAAATTGATGAATTTGTGGAGAGGACTGATCGAAGGAGACAAAGGACTCCCAGAAGGAGGAATGGAAATAGAAGCCCAACCAGACGGTATCCAGTCAACATGCACCTCGCAGAGATGACACCGACAACGATCACGTAAACGGAACCATACATTTGATCTCTGGTGGACCAACTGGGGGGGATAGTCGTAACGTGAGGCGAAGAAAGGCTCGATCCCTAGAAAAGGAAGTAGTGACCCCTAAAGAAGTATGGACCCTCGAGATTAAGAGTTCCAAGAAGCAAATAATCAGTTTTGATGAGAGTGAAGTTCCAAAAAACTTAAATGGGGACATCAATGAAGACAACCCTGATTTTCCTATGGTAGTCTCACTTAAAATTTTTGACTTCAATGTCAAGAGAATTATGATCGATAATGGCAGCTCAGCTAACATAATAGACGTTGAAGCCTTGAATCAGATGAATTTTAGGAAAATTAGCTCTGCAAAAAGTGGCCACCCCTCTTGTCGGATTTGGAGGGTCAGAGATCGTGCTAGCAGGGACGATCAATCTAAGTGTCACCCTCGGTAATAAACCTCAGCGGGTTGTGAAAATGATAAAGTTCCTAGTAGTGGAGACGCCATTTGCCTATAACGCTATTCTGGGTCGACCGGCTGTAAATCAATTTTGAGCCGTAGTATTAACCTATCATCAGAAAATAAAATTCCAGACTCTTTCTGGGGTCGGAGAAATCGTTAACGACCAATGCATGGCGTGGGATTGTTATAATACGACGCTCTCCCTAAAACGGAATGTCGACCCACTAACACCCTCGAAAAGGAAAACAGTAGGATCTTCAGTGGAATGATCAAAAGAACCAGAGATTCCGAGTACTGAAAGGATCGATAAAAAGAAAAGAGCCGGTCGATCTGACTGTACGCGCCCCAGAGCATAAAGATGTTCAACTAAATAGAGAACGATCCGAGAAAAATCACTAGGATTGGAACATAGCTAACTCCGCAAGGTGAAATCTTGTTGATTGACTTCATGAGAAAAAATACGGACGTGTTTGCCAGGAGTTCTGAAGATATAGTGGGGATTGATCCAAGAATAATCACCCACTCTTCAAAAATAGATCCGAACGCAAAACTAGTTAGGCAAAAGAAAAGAAATCACGGCCCTGTTAAAGACAAAATAATAAAAGCCGAGGTCGAAAGGCTTTTAATGTCTAAACAGATAAGGGAAATACACTTCACAGAATGGTTATGTAATGTTGTGCTAGTGTCAAAAGGCGATAAAATAGATAATAAATGGAGAATGTGCAATGATTTTACGGACCTAAACAAGTTATGTCCAAGGGATCCGTATCCCCTTCCTAGAATCGACCTGTTAGTTGACTCTACAGCAAGATTTGCTATTTTTAGCATTATGGACGCATTCCAAGGATTTTATCAAATATTTATGGACAAAAGGGATCAAGAAAAAACTGCCTTCGTTACAGAACAGGGAGTATACTGCTTTATAGTGATGCCTTTCGGGTCCAGAAAAGCTGGAGCAACTTATCAACGATTAGTAAACTTAATGTTTAAAGAACTAATCGGATAAATTATGGAAGTGTACGTGGATGATATGCTGGTCAAAAGTATGAGTGAAAAGGACCACATTGATCATTTAGATCGCTACTTCAGGATTTTGAGGAAATATGGAATGAAGCTCAATCCGGCTAAATGCACCTTCGGAGTGAGGTCTGGAAAATTTCTGGGTTATTTAAGAGGCATCGAAGCAAATCCCGAAAAGATACGCGGGATCACCGAAATGAAACCTCCGAGAAATATCTCTCAGGTACAAAGTCTAGTAGGTAAAATAGTTGCCCAGAATAGGTTCATATCTAGATCGGCAGATAAAAGTTTGCCATTCTTTCAGACTCTGAGAAAATCTAAAGCATTTGAATAGACCGAAGCATGCGATCAGGCTTTCGATCAATTGAAACAATACCTAACTTCACCGTCGCTGCTCGCCAAGCCAACGGAAGGACAACCTCTTTATATATACATTGCAATTTCCGAAGCTGCCGTGAGTTCGGTATTGGTCAAGATAGATAGATCGGAACATAAACCAGTCTATTACTTGAGTAAGCTACTCCAGGGAGCTTAGAAGAATTATCTGGAGATACAAAAGTTTGCCTTAGCATTAGTAACGTCAGCACGAAAGCTACGACCTTACTTCCAAACGTACAAAATTATTGTCCTCACCAATCAACCCTTAAGATAAATTTTGTCAAAACCAGAAACATCGGGAAGATTAATCAAATGGGCAGTAGAACTAGGGCAATATGTGATGAGGGGTATTTCGCATGCTCTATTCTAGGAAATACCCAGCTGGAGATCGATCTTAATTCCGACCAAGAAGGCTTATTTCCGACCTGCAGAACGCAGTTTCCAATTAAACCAGGTTGATAGCACAAGTCCCTCTTTCCGATCTACTGCTCTCCTCGAAATCACTGTTGGGCCGACCCATGGGCCTGGCCTGCCGGCCGAGACATGTTCTCCTTCGGAGGGTCTAGCTAGCTCATCACTGTTCCTATAAATACCCAGCACATTTATGACATCAGGGCGACACGATTCCTCAGGTGCACCCCAGCTCGGACGTATAGATCGGATATCTTCCGAACTAGGATTAGCTTGTTTTCTATACTTGTTAAACTAGTTGTACGGCATCCTATAATTCTCGAATAGACCTACTTTGTAACTTGTAAACAGACCGGAATATTAATACACACCTTTATATTCTTGAACTTAATATTGAGATTGCTTTACTTTCCCGTTTGATCCACGTACGAAAAAGAGCATAATCAATTGGCGCCCACCGAGGGGCCTGTTCGAGTATTAGATCGAAAAAATGCTTACCACAAGAAGATACACGTACAATCGCGGCGAGTCATCACACGCCGTTGGAGGCCAACGCTCCGTAAACAATGAACCTAGCAACCAATCTCGAGCGGCTCACCAGTCGAAAATGTTGCCGGTCGATCCGCCTAACGACTTACCTATACATACGAGAGTGGCTGATCTGCGATCTATTATTGGCACTATGTGTAGAGAATTTATGAACACTGAAAGAGCAGATCGAGAAACCTTACCTGGCCAACAGCCCCCGATTGACCAACCAGAGGCTCGATCAGGACACCAAGCTCCCGTTTCAAACCTGCAAAGGGAAAGGAGTATTCACCGATCTACTATAGGTTCTCTGCCAGTTAACCCTCCCCGAGCAGCTCGAGCAAGAACTATTGTCCGCTCGGGGCAACCGTCGAGAACTGTTCGAGATCTGGAAGATTCTGTAGTCAGGGAAAGCCATCCCGAATCTGTGGACAAGCTAAAAAAGTCGGCCTACCGTAAAGTGACCGAGGCAGATTTAGAGTAGATATTGTAGGAGAGGGTTGTTAAGGAGTTGAAAAAGGAGATGCCGATTAAGGAAACCCGACCTGCGGATGTAAGGGCACGGCGAACTGAAGCAAAGGAGAACGGGGCTGTGGTTCTCAAGGGTGGTCGAGATAAGGAGTTAAGTACGAATATCATGCGATGTTCGCCTTTTTGCCAGGAAATTAGAGGGGCTCGAGGTACTGAAACTGTTCCTACAAGGTGTATAATGGGACTACTGATCCTGGCGAACACATTAATAGTTTTATAAATGTGTTGAATTTGTATGGGCACTCAGAAGACTTCTGTTGCAAAATAATGGTCACAGCCTTCGAAGGAATTGCCTTGGACTGGTTCGGAAAATTCCCTCCGAATTCTATTTTCTCTTTCGACGAGTCATGCAATAAATTGAAGCATCAATTTGCGAGTCAAAGAAAACAAAAGTTACCGGCGAACCACCTGGGAACGGTGAAGCAGTTAGAAGGGGAAACGCTGAGGCAGTGGCTGGCTAGATTTAGTATCGAACTTCTGAAAGTCGACACCCCTCAAATTGAATTTTTATCATCACTGATGTTTGAGCTAATTCGGAATACCTAGTTTGGGAACGCTCTATGTCGGAAGCAACCTAAATCTTTCGAACGAATCATGGAAATAGCTGAGAAATACATGATTCAGGAGGAGATGAACAAGTTAAAGAACGCTCAGAATCCCAGGCCCGAGATCGGAAAGAAACCTGACAGGGCCCCTATCCCGAAGAAAGGTGATTACGGAGGGTCAAACGCACAGCGAAGAGGCTCGGTTTGGCAGAGACTTAACGTCTATAAACCCCAGGCTCCGACCCAAAGATCTAATGTCTACGGTCGACCTACTTCTCCAGAAATGGCACCAAGGAGGGAATCTGAAAAGAGTAGTTTCACCAAGCTGAATACCTCGAGGGATGAGATACTCACTGTGCTCGAGGAAGGAAATTTGGTCCCAGAGGCTCGGCGTATCACTCAGGCCGGGCCGGGATCAATAAACCATGATAAGTACAACAGGTACCACAGAGCTCGGGGACACAGCACTGAGGATTGTTTCCAGTTAAAACAGGAAATTGAGAAGTTAATTGCTGAAGGAAAATTAAAAGAGTATGTGAGAAGGGGCAACCACAACAACAGATTCAGATCAAGGAGTCCGCGAAAATTTTCTAAGCAACACCGTAATGGTCAGCATCAGGTCGAGGAGCGAACGAATGGAGTAATAAACATGATCGCTGGCGGACCTGCAGGTGGGGATAGCAGGAATTCGAGAAAAAAGACAGCGAGGTCGATAAAGACAGGTGTCTCGATCGAAAACGAAATAATGTCCTTGGAGCCACGCTCATCGATAAATCATGTCATTAGTTTTACCGAGGCCGATAGGCCGCGCGAGGTAACTTGGGATACGAATGAGGATGAGCCCATTTCTCGATAGTCTTGACCCTCAAAATTGCGAACTTTGAGGTCAAAAGGGTGTTGATCGAAAATGGCAGCTCGGCGAACATAATCTCATCAGAAGCCCTGGATCGTATGAATTTGCAGCATCCACGTCTGGATTGGCTATCTACTCCGCTTACTGGTTTTGGCTGTTCGGAAATTGTCCCTCTCGGAACCATCCTTTTGAGCACCACTTTGGGGAGGAAGCCAAAGGATGTAACAAAGATGGTCAAGTTTCTGGTAGTAAGCACTCCGTTTGCCTACAATGCTATCTTAGGAAGACCTGCGCTGAACATCTTCAAGGCGGTCGTGTCAACTTATCATCAGAAGGTCAAATTTCCAACATTGGCGGGGGTCGGAGAAATGAGAAATGATCAGTACATGGCATGGGAGTGTTACAACACATCCCTAACCATTAAGCAAAAAGTCGAGCCTTAGCTGCCTGCCAAACAAAAGTTGATCAATGAAAAGGTGTTTTCAGTATCTGATCTCCCTTTGCCAGATTGCGAAAAGTTACAGGGAAAAAAGGGAAAGGAGGTCGATATGAGTGTGCAGCCTCCGAATCATAAACAAGTGACGCTAGTTCCTGGCTCCCCCGAAAAGTTCACCAGGATCGGAACCGAGCTGAGTCAAGGAATGGAGACAATGTTGATCGATTTTTTGAAAAATAATGCCTATGTATTTGCTTGGAGCTCCGACGATATTGTGGGAATTGACCCACGAGTTATTACTCACTCGCTGAATATCGACCCAAAGGCAAAGCCGGTTAGGTAAAAGAAAAGGAATCATGGTCTGGAGAAAGATAAGATCATCAACGCCAAAGTAGATAGACTGTTAGCCGCCGGACAAATCCGGGAGATAACATTTACTGAATGGCTTTGCAATGTTGTGTTGGTATCAAAAGGAAACAAGGTAGACAACAAATGGAGAATGTGCAACGACTTTACGGACTTGAATAAACTGTGCCCGAGAGATCCTTATCCCTTATCTCGGATTGATATGTTGGTCGATTCGACCGCTGGGTTTATCTTCTTCAGCATGATGGATGCCTTTCAAGGTTTTTATCAAATCTTTATGAATGAAAGGGATCAGGACAAAATCGCTTTTATCTCGGATTGATATGTTTCATCGTGATGCCTTTTGGACTGTGCAACGCAGGAGCGACGTATCAAAGACTTGTGAACATCATATTCAAAGACTTGATCGGGGAAATTATGGAGTTCTACGTCGACGATATGCTCCTAAAGAGCATGACCGAGGAAGACCACATTAAGCACCTCGATAGATGTTTCGGGATCTTGAGGAAGTACGGGATGAAATTGAATCAAGCAAAGTGCACCTTTGGTGTGAGATCGGGGAAGTTCCTGGGCTACTTGGTCCACGAGCGAGGTAACGAGGCAAATCCTGAAAAAATCAGAGCTATCACTGAGCTCAGACCACCGAGGAAACTTTCCGAGGTACAGAGCGTAATCGGAAAAATTATATCTTTGAACAGATACATATCTCGTTCTGCGGATAAAAGCTTGCCTTTCTTTAAATTATTGAGGAAATCTAAAAATTTCGAGTGGAATGAGGAGTGCGACAAAGCTTTTGAGGAGCTTAAAAAGTACTTAGTCTCCCCACCAATACTAGCAAAACCCATCGAGGGAGAGCCTTTGTATTTGTACATAGCCGGTTCAGTTTTGGTAATAATTGAGAATTCCGACCACAAGCCGGTGTATTACCTAAGCAAGTTACTCCAAGGTGTAGAAAAGAATTATTTGGAAATCGAAAAGTTCGCACTGGCTCTGGTAATTGCCGTAAGGAAGCTAAGGCCTTACTATCAGACTTACAAGATTATCGTTTTGACGAACCAGCCTTTAAGGCAGGTATTGTCAAAACCCGAGGCCTCTGGGAGATTGATTAAGTGGGCAGTGGAACTAGGGCAGTTCGAGATCGAATATCAACCCAGAACGGCGATCAAGGCACAAATCCTTGCTGATTTTATTGCAGAATCAATGGGAACAGAATCACTCGAGCAGTCAGTTCCCGAAGTCAACTTGGTGGCCGAAGTTCAGGAAAATTTTTGGTTAATGCACGTCGATGGTTCATCGACTAGAGCAGGCGGAGGGGCCGAAATTCACTTTCAGGGCCCTGAAGGGGAGGACCTAAGTTACGCGATTACTTTGGATTTTGTGGTAACCAACAATGAAGCTGAATATGAGGCTCTGATCGCGGGACTGGAAATGGCAATAAAGGCAAACATTAAGTCTCTTACCGTGTTGACCGACTCCGAGCTAATATATAGGCAGGTGAAAGGAGTATATGAGGCGAAGGAGTTCAATATGGTAAAATACTTAAAAAGGGTAAAGGATCTAGTTACAAAACTGGATAAGTTCGAGATTCAAGCTATCCCTCGAGAGGAAAACTCTTCGGCAGATTTATTGTCAAAGTTTACGGGTTCTATGGACGGACGAAAAGAGAGAGTAATAACATGGTTATTGTCTAGCACTCCAGCAATAGACTTGAACGTGTCTCCGGGCTCGGAAATCATGGAGATAGATACTCAAAGGCATTCATGGAGGGAACCTTTAAAAGCTTATCTAAAGGAGGGTGTCTTACCCGATGAACCTAACGAGGCCCGGCGAATTAAATATCAAGCCCCAATGTATGTTTTGATCGAGGACCAGCTGTACAAGCGATCCAGCTCGGGAATTTTATTGAAGTGTGTACCCGAAAGTCAACATAATTTTATCTTGAAAGAAATTCATGAAGGGGAGGTTGGCAGCCATTGCGGCGCGAGAGCATTAGCCTTAAAATGTTCTAGGACTGGCTATTATTGGCCTACTTTGATCTCAGACTCAATCGATTATGTCAAGAAATGCCACCACTGCCAGATTTACTCGAACTTGATACATCAACCTGCAGAACAATTGCACTCAATTCCGATATGCTGGCCATTTGACAAGTGGGGAATCGATATCAATTGGCCTTTCCCAACTGCTAGATCGAGAAAAAACTATGTTTTGGTTGTTGTTGAATACTTTAGCAAATGGGTAGAATGTATTGCGCTAACCAAGATTACTCAATTTCAGGTTATAAATTTTCTGTGGAAGAATATTGTTTGCAGGTTCGGGATACCAAGAGTACTGATCTCCGACAACGGAACCCAGTTCGTGGGTAAGCAAATTGTGGAGTGGTGCGAAAAATTTGAAATTCAGCAAAACTTCACCTCAGTCGGCCATCCCCAAGCGAACGGGTAGACCGAGGTCACCAACAGGGAAATTGTCCGATCACTTGAAAAGCGCTTAACCGACGCAAAAGGAAAATGGTTAGATGAGCTTCCCGGGGTCATTTGGGCGAATAGAACTTCGGTTAAAACAGCTACTGGAGAGACTCCCTTCTACTTGGTTTACGGTTCGGAGGCCGTAATCCCGATCGAGACTTTGGTGCCATCACCAAGGGTTATATCTTTTGATCCCGACCTAAATCAATCCTTGAGAGAAATGGATGTCGACCATGTGGATAGCAAGCGGGATCGAGCAAATCTAAAGATCCAAGCCGCTATGTCTAGCATGGAGAAAGCGTATGATAAGAAGGTCAGAATAAGGACTTTCAAGGTGGGGGACTTGGTCCTCAAAAAAGTGGAGGTCTATAAACATGTGGGAAAACTTCAGCCTAACTGGGATGGCCCTTATGTCGTGCAGGAGGTAGGAAAGAAAGGGTCCTACAAAATTGCTCACCTCAACGGTGAAACATTGCCAAGAAGCTGGAACGCTGTTAACCTACTAAAATACTATGTAAGATAACTTGTGTAATCATTTTCTACTCTTGTAATTATGTTTCTTGCAGTTCTGTTTTACTCCAAGTGTTAGCATAATTAATGAAGTTTTTCCTTTTGTTCCAAACGTGTTTTGAGTACCCCTGCTTATATACAAAAAAAAAAAGAGAAAGGGAGGAGAAAAGAGAGCAAAATGCCTCGACTAAGGGGAAAGCTGTTCCTACGACCTTTAGCTCGATTACAGACCTGCTTACAAAAAAAAAAGCAAAATGTCTCGACTGAGGGTCAAAGATGTTGCTAAGCCCCTCAGCTCGGAAAAAGACTTGCGTAAAAAAAAAAAAAGGCAAAATGTCTCGACTGAGGGTGAAAGTTGTTGCTACGCCCCTCAGCTCGGAAAAAGACTTGCGTAAAAAAGCAAAATGTCTAGACTGAGGGTGAAAGCTGTTGCTACGCCCCTCAGCTCGGAAAAAGACTTGCGTAAAAAAAAAAGCAAAATGTCTCGACTGAGGGTGAAAGCTGTTGCTACGCCCCTTAGCTCGGAAAAAGACTTGCGTAAAAAAGCAAAATGTCTCGACTGAGGGTGAAGGTTGTTGCTACGCCCCTCTGCTCGAAAAAAGACTTGCGTAAAAAAGCAAAATGTCTCGATTGAGGGTGAAAGTTGTTGCTATGCCCCTCAGCTCGGAAAAAGACTTGCGAAAAAATAAAATTTGTCTGCCAAGAGTGAAAGTCGTTGCTACGACTCTTAGATCGAAAACAAACAACTCGCAAAAATAAAATATCTCGACCAAGAGAAAAGCAAATTGCTATGACTACTTAGATTGAAAAAAGGACTTCTATAATAAAAGTCATCAGATGACGTGTTCGAAATATGGCAGATTTCAAGCAGTTCTGTTGCTTGAAGTTTCTTCGCGAGTTGATCGATTATTTTTAAGATATTGGATTTTAGATCAAGTTCTACTCGAAGTGATTTTTTTCTATTTAATTTATTATTCATTTGAATATCTTACTTCTCGAGGTGGTATTTCCGAGTTGGTTATCGTTCGATGAATCTCCAGTTGCAGATCGATCTCAGTCTCTAAGTAAATCCAGCTTTGAGTTCGGATTTTTAAGATATTGGAAGTATTAAGTCCAAACTATGACGACAAATATCGAGCAAGTAATTACGAGCTAGAGTAATCACAAGTTAACTGGATATGAGAAAAATAGCTAAGATTTTAAGTAAAACATGAAGAAGTGTATTATTCATAAATTCCGAACAGATACAAAAGCTCAACAAGATACAAGGAACTGCAATTTCATTGATAATTCTCTAACGAATTACAAAGATCATAGGTACATCTTCGAATAAAAGTTCTATTACAACTATTGCGCCCTATTCTATGGTCTTCGAGCATCCTTTAGTGTTATAGACGGCATACAGGGGCAAGTATCCGATGAGTGCACCAGAGTTTGTGTGACAGATCGGTTGCCCAGAGACTTGTAAAAAGCAATCAAGCCAGCTCGATTTATCGTCTGATGATATCTGGGTTTGAAGTAAGGCAGTATGAATTACAGACTTCTGTTTCTATTTATCTCCATACACCTTTCCAGCATTCTTGCCACCAGCTGAGCCCGATCACTTCCCCATGGCAGCAGGTAAAGCGGCCAGTTGTCATTTTAAGATCCGAAAGCTCAACCTAAAGTTACCATTCTTCAAGAAAAACCTTAAAGAAGCTAGTGCTCGAAATCAATCTTCCTTTTTAATGAACTGTCCAGCTTTCTGCCCTCGGAGCGACCCTTCGAAACCCTCAATGCTAACCTTGCCCAAAATACTCAAGCAATGGTCGGCTACTTGTCGGTATTTCGAAGGGGATCCATTTTTCAGGGATCGGAGACCCCTCGGTATTCGAGAGGCCCTCCGATTCCACCCATACCAAAGAAAGAAGTAAAATGTTTGTGAGCTCGAAAGAAAGTTCGAAGTCGAATTTCAAAAGACTTGAACGGAAAGAAGGAAAACCCCGACCATGGTCCTCGGATAACCCATTTTCATACAACAAAGTGAAAAATTTTAACTGAGCAAAGTACTCCTTTTATACTAAGAGGGTTGGAAGATTGACGGTCACTATTCAACATGGTTTAACGGCCCAGATGAAGGTATTTATCACGGGTGACTGTTCACTTCTCGAGAATTAGGTACTGTTTGGTCAGAATGATTTTGGAACTTTGCTAAAAATGTGGGAATACTATGACTCGGTCAGAACTTGATGCAGGCATTTTTTCCAACCTTCTTTTGAGGTCGGAAATTCAGCAAATCACAACTCGAGTGGAAAAGTTCAGAGTTTCCTTATTTTCACGACAAGATACGTGCGTTCGTGCAAAATCTCGAACAGCATGGGTTTAAAGAAGTTTTAAGCAAATAAAAATTTCCGAGCAGGACACAACAATATTTGATCATAAGGAAGATAGAATTTATTTATCCTTACAAACGACGGTACAAAAAGGGAAAGCTAAAGTTACAACAATAAGACAAATAGAAAGAATAAAATTAAAACAAAAGCTGAATCTCTAGATCAGCTTATTCTCAGCTAGAATCTTTCGGAGCTCGGCGCTGCGGGCTTCGTACCCTCTATTATATGCCTCCTACTCCAGGCGCTCGGAGTCCTTCTTTTCCTGCTCGACGATGGACCTCAGATTGTCCAACTCCTTACTCAATTCCTCATGAACTTGGCTCTCTTTCTGCTTTACGACCTTCTCCTTCTCAGAGGCTAGCTTCGGCTCGATGGCTTTAGCTTCATCTAGAGACCTCTGCAAGGCGTCCTTATGTTTCTCCAGGTCAAGAACCACAGCAGCACGTTGCTCGGCCTCCAGCACAATTTGTAGCCTGAGATTGAAAAGATGATGTCCGACCTACGTGGGATGGCAAGAAAGAGTGTTTTAAAAAAATAAAAAAATTAAAATAATGCGAGAATGCAAAGCTCACTTGAGTCAGCTGGTCGGAGATCGACATCACAATTTCCCGAGCACTTTTTTCTTTTAGCCGTTCCTGCTCGCCAACCTGAATACTTCTCCGGGCAATATCCCACCAGTTCGGAGACACGCCCCCAACCACGGCCTTATTTTTCATATCCTCAAAAATCGCAGTCAATTTACGAGTGACATCGGAGACCGAGCTGGAAGCCTCAGGATCCTTACCCATCGGATGAGGCATCTTCCTATCAACGGAAGGGTCATTTATTTTGACCTTTTTACTCGGAGTCTCAAGGAGAACAGTCTTATCAGCCTTAGGAGTTGAATTCTGCTCGAGAACGACGTTCTTAGCAGCCTCAGTGGCCGAGATGGTTTCACCCAACAACTTCTTCTCCCCGGCCATTTGGATTAATGTCTGGGTCGAAATCATATTCTCCGGACGGGATCTCTTATTCGAGGCAAGCACAGAACCGCCATAGTTGACTTGCTCGCTAGGACCTTTGCTGTCCTGCATTTTCACTTCAAAACTAGTTTTCACTCCAGATGGGGAGTCCACTCTTTGTATAACCGGCTCTTTCTCGAGCCGGGTTGGTTCGGAGTTCGATGAAGAATTAGCCTTGGTTTTACCACTGTCGGCCTTGGAAGCCTTAGGGACCGCCTTCGAGACTTTGAGGTCCTTGGGTTTGGATTTTGGAGCCTTATCTTTCTTGGCCTTAAAAAGTTGGGTAGGATCGAGCTTGGCACCTACTAAATCTTCCATGGTCGAGTACTTAAAGAAGAAACTGTTCGGATTATATTATCGACTTTTGAGCTCCAATGTGAGATATTTAGAAACGATGATGGTAAATTGTATTGATTTCTCGTGTATTTATAAGAAAGAGAAAAGTTGCTTTTGGGGACCCAACAGTCGCGATTTCCTAGTTTTTCCGAGCTATATGTTGAAGCTCGATTATTGGCATATCTTATCTACATGAAAAATTTGAAGTCTCTACAACGCGTCATTTATTTATTAATGGTTCACAATTTCTTTCGAGTTGCATTCAACTTACGAAGATTAATGTCTAAGTTAAGCTGTACGACAGAGTCCGATGTGAAATTATCGACAAGTTTTGGCACATATCACAGATTTATGAAGCGAAAAAATAGTTTATAGAACAGTCAGAAAGTTTACATTGCTAAAAATAGAAAATCCTGCTTCTCCCTATTACAAAGTCTATCAAGGGTCGAGATTCTCCTCGTCATCCTCGCTCTCGGAGTTGTTCTCGATATCGACATCTTCATCTTCAGAACTCTCTTGATCGTCCTCGTCTGAGCTCGAGCTCGTACTTGATGCTTCCAGCTCCAATAGATCGGGATTTGGCATGGGAACCCCAAACTCTTCCACGAAAGGGGCGAACTCGTGCGTCTCCCAAGCTTTGGAACTCGAAGAAGAAACTTGATAATCTTCCCCATCCCTATTCTTCAGAATGTTCATGTGATCGGCATACTCAGCCATCTTGTCAGGAATGACCTTTGCAGCAATCAGCTGTTGAACTCCTTTATAGAATGTGGTTTGAAGAATTCCACCAACCCTTTTCCGAGCAGTGGCATCTAGTACGAGAGATTCCATAAACTACCTTATCGAGCTCATGCGTAATTCCTCTTTACCACGCCAGTAAGACTGTTCAGAATCCGCCTTGGTGTGATCGAGTTCGTCTTCGAGCCTTTTGACCTTTTCCTCGAGCAGGCTCTTCTCCGCGACTACCTTCACCAAGCTCTCCTCGACCGCGGGAGTGTAATTAGCTTTGGAGTCAGCCAGTTCATTCTTAACCTCGACAAGCTCTTTGTTTGTTTTGTCAACTTGAGCTCGAAGTCTAGCTTCTTCGAAGAGAGACTTTTGGAAGGCCACATGCACCCGATCTGATTCGTCTTCCAAAAGCGAGGTCCGATATATTTGATTGAGAAAGTAATCTCCGACCTGTAAAGGGACAATAGAAACAGTAAACATTCTATGCAAAAGACTAAAAGTTACTAATCCAGTGAAAAGTGCAGTTCCCTTGATGTGCTCGAGCGAACCGTCCTAGAATATCAAGGTCACTGTGAGCCAGAAGCTCATCCTGGTCCTCGGCAAAGTGTACCGCCATAAAAACCTCCATTGATTTATCGTAGACATTTTCTCCGCTGGGGCCGCGGTAGCTCAAAATAGACCCATCTTCGGGATAACCGTCGGCTCTGCGACCCTAGAGGTGGTCCTCGATAAAATCCACCATAACAGGTGAGGTTCGGCCTTCACGACGGGAAAGAGGTCTATTGTTTTGACCCCATAAGTACCTCTTTCTCTTCGCTTCGGGGGCCCCGCCGTTCTGACTTTCCTTGGCCTGTTTTAGACGAATCTCCTTCTCTTTCATCTGCTTCATGGTAAACAGGTTGTACCCTAGTCCCGATGAAGAGGAAAGGCCTCCTTGATCCATGGGATGAGCCATTTGTAGCGGATCGGCATCTTCGGGCTCTTCATCTGCATCGGATTGGGCCCCTTGTGAGAGATTCTCCCGAGGAGGAACAATGGGTCGACTGGTTTGTGTCTGATGGGGTTTAACCTGCCTTCTCAGTTGACCCGGCATCTTTTTCGAGGTGGAAGCAACAATTCTGCCGACTTTGGAAGCTCGGTAACTTTCTACCATCTCATCTAAGGAAAGGAAAATTGTGTCAAGAGACAGAGGGTTTAAAATAAAATAATATGTTTAAAATTGCAAAATATCTTACCCAAAGTCCGAGGATCTTCTGCGACCCCGAGGTCGAACGTGGCCTGGCTTAGCCCCGCTTTCCTCAGAACTGGCTCCAGGATAAGGAAAGTCGATTGATAGAGGTCGGAATGCATGGAGGCAACAAAGGGTTCGCGGAGACCCCACTTAATGTGGCCCATGATTTCGCGTTTCCCATACATCAAATCGCGTTGACCTTTCCACCGGTGCGGGATCATTTCCGAACTCCCCTCAGAGGCCGGCACGTCCAGTCCTTTAACGAAGAAAAATCATCTTTTCCAGTCCAGGGAATTACTGGAGACGATCGTCGATAAGACGGACTGGTTCGGGAGTTGAGAAAAATACACAAACCCCGCGTTAGAAGCTGGGGAGTTGCTGATTTTAAAAATCTGCCAAAAATTTTAGAAATTGGCAAGCTTGTTCTAAGCCTTCATCAGGACACTGAAAGCGACCAGATACCCAATGGAGTTCAGGAGAATCTGTGCAGGGGCTAGAGAAAATAAATCCAAAACATCCTCGAGCAATGGGATGAAAGGAATCCGCAGCCCATAGGAAAATTGTTTAGTGTAGAAGGCTTGACATTCTTCTAGGGGTGCATCGACCCGTTGAGAAGAGGTCGGGATAACCAACGAATAGCCTTCTGGGAGAAATTTTCCTATTTATGCCTCAAGTTTAGCTCGGCTCTCGATCGAATCAAAAGAACAGACAATTTCATCGACCCATTTTTCAATTTTTTGAAGCGGCCTCGTGGCGTTCGACTTCTTCGGGATGGCGTCCAGATCGAGATTTCTCATATAGGCATTATTCCCTATTAAGTATCTCATTAATTCATGCTCTCCCAGCATTTCAGGTGAACTGTCATCACTACTGGCCTCCGCATTTTGTTCCCCATCTCCCTCACACTCGGGATTAAGCTCCGCATTCTGCTATCCATCCCCTTCGGGCTCGGCATTTTGTTTTCCTGAAGTTCCCTCGCCAACCAACGCTTCGTCGATAACTTTATTCACCTTATCCGACGAATCTCCCGTCGGCTCGTATGTATTTATAAGATGACTGGTAGATCCAAGATCGGACTCCGATCTCGGGGCAATTACCATCTGGCCTTCTACATTTTCGGTGTTAGACATTCTGAGAATAATTACTGTGCTGATCGATGAACAAGAAATGTTTTTCTCGATGTGAGTACTCTGATCTTTGGTAATTTCAAATGAAGCAATGCTCTTCTCGTTAGGTCAACACATATATATAAAGGTTAAAAGGGTAAATTGCAAATTAAACCCCGACTAACAGCGACGGTTAAGCTTCCACTCAGTAAATTCAAAATTTATCTTCCCATTAATGGCGTTTCCGATCCAAAAGTTTTGAAAGATGATCTTTGAGCTCGAAATTTTCAGGTTAGCACCATCGTCTTCCGAGGATATGCACTCTTTTTCCCTCGCTCGGTTTTTATCCCCCTGGGTTTTTCCGAGTAAGGTTTTTAATGAGGTATATCCGACGCAAGATCGTTCAAGACTTGTTCTCTATTATTTATTTCTCCGAACTTCAGATATTGTAGCGCCAAGTTGTATCATCGAAGTAAAACTCTCAGATCGAGAACGCCGACTTTCTATTTGAAGCATCTCGGCATTCCAGGGCTCCTCCAAAGAACATGTGCACTCTTTTTCCCTAGCTCGGATTTTGTCCCACTGGGCTTTTCCGAGTAAGGTTTTTAAGTTTTACCATGAAGCTGTGTTTACTTCTCCGAGATTCAGCTTCACTTACGCTCGAGAAGTGGGGGAGTATTGATGAGGGGTATTTCGCATGCTCTATTCTAGGAAATACCCAGCTAGAGATCGATCTTAATTCCGACCAAGAAGGCTTATTTCTGACCTGCAGAACGCAGTTTCAAACCAGGTTGATAGCACAAGGCCCTCTTTCTGATCTACTACTCTCCCAGCGCATTTATGACATCAGGGACGACACGATTCCCCAGGTGCACCCCAGCTCGGACGTATAGATCGGATATCTTCCGAACTAGGATTAGCTTGTTTTCTATACTTTGTTAAACTAGTTGTACGGCATCCTGTAATGCTCGAATAGACCTACTTTGTAACTTGTAAACAGACCGGAATATTAATACACACCTTTATATTCTTGAACTTAATATTGAGATTGCTTTACTTTCCCATTTGATCCACGTACGAAAAAGAGCATAATCAATATGAGATCGGGTACCAACCACGAACTGCAATAAAAGCTCAAGTGCTTCCAGATTTCCGCTTGGAGACCCCCAGTCCCTTTAAAACGATCCTTCAAGAGACAAGTTCAAGCAATAACGATATCTTGCTATTTAACAATCCAGTATGGCTGATGCAAGTCGATGGCGCATCGAGCAAAGATGGTGGGGGTGCTGGGATAAATTTCAGAGGACCTAATGGAGAGGATTTGAACTATGCCATCACCCTGGATTTCATGGTGACAAGTAATGAAGCAGAGTACGAGGCTTTGATTGCAGGAATGGAAATGGACGTAAATAAAGGTCTTGAACGTCTTAACAGACTCCGAGCTGGTTCAAAGACAAGTCAACGGACTATATGAGGCCAAGGAATACAACATGATCGAATATTTGGCCAAAGTAAAAGAATTGACTGGAAAATTTGACAAGTTGGAAATTCAAAATATCCCGAAAGAAGAAAATCGTTGGGCTGATCAATTATCTAGGTTTACAGGGTCGAGAGACGGTAAGACTAAAAGGGTGATCACATGGTTGATCTCTAATACACCATCTATCGATCTCGACACCGTTCCTACCACTGGATAATGGATATTGATCTGGCTACAGATAGCTGGATGAGTCCTTTGTTGAGTTATTTAAAAGACGGATCTCTCCCTAATAATAAAAATGAAGTTCGGAGAATTAGGTATCGGGTACCGAGATACGCTATAGTAGAAGAGAAACTTTATAGACGATCCATTTCTGGAATACTATTGAAGTGTATCCCCGAACATCAGACTCAGAGTATCCTCAAGGAAATTCATGAAGGAGAGGTCGGGAATCATAGTAGGGCTCGAGCACTCGCTCTCAAGTGTTTAAGGACAGGATATTATTGGCCGACCTTATATTCAGATGCACAGGACTGCGTAAAATATTGTCATTACTGCCCAAGTGCACTCGAACATAATCCATCGACCAGCAGAGATAATGGACCCGATTCCAATCTGTTGGCCTTTCGATCAATGGGGAATCGATATTGTGGGACCATTCCCTACTGCTAGATCAAAAAAGAGCTACGTCCTGGTCGTTGTTGAATATTTCAGCAAGTGGATCAAATGTGTGGCACTCGCGCGAATTACACAATTTCAGGTTATAAATTTTCTTTGGAAGTACATAGTCTGCCGTTTTGGCATCCCGAGAGTGCTAATTTCCGACAATGGAACTAAATTTTTTGGAAAGCAAGTTCTAGAGTGGTGCTCCAAGTTTGGAATACAGCAAAACTTTACGTCTGTGGGTCATCCTCGATCGAATGGACAAATAGAGGTCGCTAATAGGGAAATCATCAAATCCCTTGAAAAGAGATTGGATGACGCAAAAGGAAAATGGTTGGATGAACTCCCCGGGGTCATATGGGCAAATAGAACTACAGTAAAAGCTTCCACGGGAGAAACACCCTTTAGCTTGGTTTATGGATCGGAAGCGGTCATTCCTGTCGAAGCACTTGTTCCTAGTCTGAGAATCGAATTATATACCGAAGAGAGAAACGACCAGTTGAGAAAGGATGACGTTGACTTAAGTGAGGCCCTAAGGGATAGGGCGGCTAAGTCAAGCATGAAAAAAGCCTAAATTCAAAGAGTAAGGATACGATCGTTTAAGGAAGGCGATCTGGTCCTTAAAAAGGTCGAAGTATCAAAACACGTCCAAAAGCTACAGCAAAATTGGGAGGGTCCTTTTATAGTGTCCGCGGTCGGCAAAAAAGGATCTTATAAAATTGCTCAGTTAGATGGAACCCCGCTTCCTCGCACATGGAACGCTATTGATGAGGGGTATTTCGCATATGCCACTTTAGGAAATACCTTCTGCTCGAGGTCGACCTCGATCCCGACCAGAATGGTATTTCCCGACCAGAAGAACATGGTTTTCCGATCAAGCCTGACTGATAGCTCTCGATCAAGTACCCGCTTCTTCCCGATCTACTCGTCTCCTCGGGATTACTGCGGGGCCGACCTACAGCTTTATACAGCTGGCCGAGAGGTGTTCTCCTACGGATGGTCTACCTAGCTCATTACTGTTCCTATAAATACGCGGCGCATTTATGACATCAGGGGCACAACTTGCAAGATATTCCTTCTGCTCGGACCTACTGTTCGGATTAGGGACTAGCTTGTATTCTCATTGTATTTAGTCTTTCTAGTGGTACAGCATCCCGTAATGCTCGGGTAGACCCGCTTTGTAGTTTGTATTCAAACACCGATATCAATACACAGTTTTCATACGCTCGATTCATATATCGAGGGTGAAAGCTGTTGCTATGACCCTCCCTCGATAAAATATGATCAAATAAAAATAATCGGCCGAGGGTGAAAGCTGTTGCTATGACCCTCCCTCGATAAAATATGATCAATAAAAAAAAAATCGGCCGAGGGTGAAAGCTGTTGCTATGACCCTCCCTCGATAAAATATGATCAATAAAAAAAAAAATCGGCCGAGGGTGAAAGCTGTTGCTATGACCCTCCCTCGATAAAATATGATCGAAAAAGAAAATCGGCCGAGGGTGAAAGCTGTTGCTATGACCCTCCCTCGATAAAAAGATGTTCAAAAAATCAAAATCGGCCGAGGGTGAAAGCTGTTGCTATGACCCTCCCTCGATAAAATGTGATCGAAAAAGAAAATCGGCCGAGGGTGAAAGCTGTTGCTATGACCCTCCCTCGATAAAAAGATGTTCAAAAAATCAAAATCGGCTGAGGGTGAAAGCTGTTGCTATGACCCTCCCTCGATAAAATGTGATCGAAAAAGAAAATCGGCCGAGGGTGAAAGCTGTTGCTATGACCCTCCCTCGATAAAATATGATTGAAAAAAGAAAATTTTACGTGACTATCTAGTTCACTTAGTAACGGTCGATTAAATTTTGCGTCAACTCCAACTAATGCACGAAGTGTCATGATGACGCGGTTCCGCTCGAAACCCGAACAACTTTCAAAAGTTTCTGATTATCTGGGGGACCACTAAAGTTGGGATCATTATTTTCTAAGTTCATTTATTCTTCAAGGGAACTTCTCAACTTTCAGATATTATTTATTTGGACGATTATCGGATAATATTTCCGAGGACAGTTTATCGATCGATAAATATTCTCATTAATTCATCATCAAATTGGCTTTTACGAGCAGAAGACTTGCAATAAGACGATAGGAAAAAAAAAAAATAAATAAATAAAGTGACAACTATATGGTTTGAAACAATGAGTTCTAATGAGTTCTCATTAATATTTTCGAGCAAGATACAAAGATCAATGAAAGGCAAATGTTACAGCTTTATTGACATTCATCGAACAAATTACAAAGTTGTTGAGTGTACAAATGAAGTCCTACTACAACTACTTTACCCTATTCTACGATCTTTGAGTCTTCGAGCATCTTTCAGTATTGCCGACCATGAATACCGCCGAACATCCGATAAGTGCACCACAAGTTGGGGCAAAGTGATCGAGCTGTATATGTTTGTCGTCTTATGATATCTGGGTTTGAAATTAGACAATATGGATTGCAGATTATTGTTTCTGATCTCCATACTTCTCCCAGCGTTCTCGCTACCAGCCGAGCCCGATCATTTCCCCGAGTTGGCGTACAAGGTTGAAATTTCTCATTTTTAGATCCGAAATTTCAACCTTTGGCAAGTCATCTTTTTATGATCGGGAAGCTTGACCCGAAGTGACCATTCTTCGAGGAAGAAAGGAAGAAATTCGTGAAACAAGATAACCCCAAAGAAAGTACTTGAGGTCAAACTCCCTTTTAATTTTCTGACCTGCTTTCCGCCCTCAGGTATACCCCTCGAAACCAGCAATGCTAACCCTGCCCAAAATACTCAAGCAAGGGTCAGTCACTTGTTGGTATTTCAAGGGGAGATCCCATTTTCAGGGATCGGAGACCCCCCGATATCCGAGGGTCCCCTTTTTTCCAATTCCACCCATACCAAAAGAAACTGTATTTTTAAGAGGAGATCGGAAGTAGGTTCGAAGCCGAATTTCAAAGACTTGATCGGGAAGAGGAAAAGATCCGAGCTTCGTCCTCGGATAAAACATTTTTGACAGCAAAGGGTAAAGATTTTCAACTGGGTGAATGCCATATTTATACTAAAAGGATGATTTGATCGACGGTCACTATTCAATCAAACCAACGGCTCAGATTAATTCATTTATCACAGGTGACCTTTCCACTTCCCGAGATAGAGGTACTGTTTGGACAGACTTTCTTTGAAACTTAGCTAGAAAAAGAGGAATACTATGACTTGGTCAAATATGCAGTGCAGGAACTTTCCATCTTTAAATTATGCTCGGAATTTCTAGCGATCACTCTTAACTCGAGTATAAATTGTTTTAACACCGAAAATGCTACTTGATTGCCTACTCTTAACTCGAGTATAAATTGTTTATACAGTAAATCACTTTGTCAGAACACAAAACATAATCGATTAGAAGGAAGAAAAAGTTTATTATTCCAACAAGGAGAACAAGTACAAAAGGAAAAAACTAAAAGTACAACATTTAATCGAGCAGTCAACAGAAGAAATATCTAAACACTTTTCTCGAAGAGAAGCTTGCGGACTTCGACGTTGCGGGCCTCATACCCGGCCTCGTAACCTTTTTGATAGGACTCTTTCTCCCGCTGCTCGTTGCTTTTCTTCTCCTGCTCGACGAGTGACTTCAGCCTGTCCAACTCCTTGCTCAACTCCTCGTGAACCTGGCTCTCCTTCTCCTTCACGGCTTTCTCCGTCTCGGAGGCCAATTTCTGCTCGATGGCCCTGGCTTCTTCAAGAGACCTCGTTAGTGCAACCCTTTTTTCCTCCAGCTCGAGGACAACCTTTGCACGCTGTTCGATTTCTTGCTCGACTTGCAGCCCGAGGGTAAATAGCTGTTGTCCGACCTTAAAGGGACAAAAAGTTATTTAGTAAAAAAAAAAAAGGGGGGGGGGGAAGAGATAGGACAACACTTACTTGAAAAAGCAGATCCGTGCTCGATCGCGCCGTTTCATTCGCGTTTTTCCCGTCTGGCTCGGCCATGGCCTTACTTTTCACCTCTTCAAAAAAGGCGCTAAGCGTCCGAGCAACCTTAGGGACAGTGTTTTGGGGCTCGGGATTCTCACCCGACGAGGGGGTCTTCTTCTGATCGACGGGAGGGTCATTTATTTTGACCTTCTTTTTGGAAGGCTCAACTACATCCTTATTAGCCTCCGAGGTCAGAACACTATCAGTTATTGTCCTCTTCTCCCCAGTCATTTGAATCAAGGCTGAGGTTGGAATCAGATCGCCCACGAACGATCTTTTATTTGGAGCAGACTCAGAGTCATTAGAGGTGATCTGCTTATTAGGCCTATCGACCTTCTTGTTACCCTCGGAGCTAATTTTCGACTGAGAAGGGGAGTCCGGAATTGGTATGACCGGCCCTTTCTCGAAGCCAGATAATTTCTTGGCCACAGTTTTGCCAAGGTCACCGGTTGATTCAATGACCGCCTTCGAAGGAGAATCGACCTTATGCTTGCCTCGGTCGCTCTTAGAAATCTTTCCTGCTTCCGAGGAGGACTTAGGTTCTTTGACTTTCGACTTGGAAGGTTTTTCCTTCTTGACTTTAAGCAACAACCTCGGGTCGATCTTGGAGTTCACCAGGCCTTCCATGATCTGTATGTTTCTAATGCAGAAGAGAGCTCGATTCACTTATCGACCGAATAGCTCCGACGAAGAGTGAATTATAATTTCAGTGACAAAAATCTTAAACTACCGTCTATTTATAAGAAAAAGGAACGTTGCCTTTTTGGGAGACCAACAGTCGCGAATTTCAAGATTTTCGCGCTCATTTAAGAAGATCGATTGTTTTGATATCGACGTTCTTTCTATGAACCTTATGGCTTACAAAGACTTTTGTCTAGTTGAGCAGTACGATAAATTAATGGTGAGAGCACTCGGAAGAACAGATAAAGCATATTCTATAGATGATCGAAACAATTACAGGGCATATGATAAACGATCCTACAATCTTACAATCTATTACAAGAAATTTAAAGGTTTGGCTGCGCCTCTTTGCCCTCACCTTCGGAGTTACCCTCGACATCGACGTCATCATCTCCAGAAGCTTCTTGATCGTCCCCATCGGAATCGTCATCGGAGGTATCCGAACGGTCTGAGCTATCTGAACTCGAGCTTGCGCTGGAGGTATCCAAGTCCATCAAGTCAGGGTTGGGCATTGGGACTCCAAATTCTTCCACAAAGGGAGCGAACTCATGTTCTTCCCAGTTGGCCGAGCTCGAGGACGCGGTTCGATAGTCTTCCCCGCTAGAGTTTTTCATGATGTCCATATGCTTTATATACTCCGTCATTTTGTCGGGAATAACTTTTGCTGCGGCCAATTGTTGAACACCTTTGAAAAAAGTAGTTTGAAGGATTTCGCCGACCCTCCCTCGAGCTATGGCGTCCAAAGCAGGGGACTCCAAGAATTCTCTTATCGAGCTTAGGCGAGAATCTTCTTTGCCCCGCTGATAAGACAGCTCGGAATCAGCCTTAGTCTGCGCAAGCTCCTCTTCAAGTTTCCTAACTTTCTCCTCGAGCAAGCTTTTCTCTTCCACGACCTTAACCAAGTTTTCCTCGACGGCAGGGGTATACTTGGCTTTCATGGACTCCAATTCTGCTTGGACAGAAGAAAATTGATTACGCAGTTGGGATTCCTCCTTGAGCAAATCCATATAAGCAATGTGGACTCGATCGGACTCCTCTTCCAGCATCGACACACGATTCACCTCTGTGAGAAAGCAGTCCCCGATCTGCAAGAACAGGCTGATTAATACTTTATTCCAAGACTTAAAACAGTTGCAACAAATGTAAAGGAATTTACCGTGTGATATGCTTTGGAGAATTGGCCCAGTACGTCGAGATCGGAATGGCCAAGAAGCTCCTCTTGGTCTTCAGAAAATCTCCCCGCCATGAAAATCTTGATCGCCTTGTCATGTTCATTCTCGCCGTTCGGGGTGCGATCGCTTCGAATTGATCCCCTCTCGGGATAACCCGCTGCTCGGGAACCTCTAAGTTGATCCTCAATAAAATCTACCATGTCAGGCCTACTTCGACCAGGACGGGAAGAAAGGGGCGTTCGGTGTCGACCCCACAGTCCGGTTCTCCTTTTGGCCTCGGGGGCTCCCTCGAGATCTTCCCGAGCTCTCCGATTATAGATCTCTGTCCCTCTAAGCTTCTTCATGGTAAACATGCTATATCCTAAACCAGAAGAAGAAGAAGGACCAGCTTGATGAGGAGGTCGCACCATTCGTATCGGCTCAGCATTCTCGGGCTCCTCTTCGATTCTGACCTGGTCAGTTTGGGCCGAGCTTCCCCGAGGAGCGACGGCAGTTCTGGGCTCCGGTCTAGTTTGCCTCCTAGGTTGACCGGGTGTTTTCCTCGAGGTAGATGCTACAGTTTTACCGACTATAGAAGCTCGGTATTGCTCCACCATTGTTCCTAAAGAAATAAAAGATGAATTGTAAGTAATGAAATCAGCTGAAAAAACTCACTATTATAAGTCACTCGGGAAAAACTATTTTTCCTTACTCAATGTTCGAGGATCATCAGCGACTGCTAGTGGAAAGGTAGCTCGGCTGAGTTCTGCTTTTCGAAGTACGGGTTCCAGAATGAGGAAAGCCGACTGGTACAAATCCGAACACATTTCTTTGACAACGGCGTCCGGAATGACCTTCTGAAGCTGACCTAATAGTTCCCGTTTTCCGAACACCCATTCTCGCTCACCTGGCCATCTGTGTGGGACCATCTCCAAGCTTCCCTCAGAAGCTGGTTCTTCAGGACCTCTAATGAAGAAGAACTGTTTCTCCAGTCAAGAGAATTGCTGGAAGTGATGGTCGATAAGACCGAATGATTTGAACGTTGGGAGAAATACACGAACCCAACGTTCGAGGCGGAGGAGGTACTGATCTTGAAGAATTGCCAGAAGCGTCGGAAGTTAGCAACTTGATTCTTGGCCTTCATCAAAACGCTGAAAGCTATCAAATACCCGATCGAGTTGGGAAGAATTTGTGCGGGTGCCAGGCTAAATGCGTCTAAAACCTGCACGAGTAAGGGAGCAAAAGGAATACGCAACCCATAGTCGAACTGCCGAGCATAGAAAGCTTGACATCCTGCGGGGGGCTTATTCACTCTTTGAGAGGGGGTCGGGATTATTAGCGAGTAACCCTCGGGAAGGAATTTGCCTATTGTAGCTTTGAGGTTCGCTTCGTGCTCTTTCGGATCGTACGAACTTGAGATCTCGTCAACCCGTTTCTCGGTCTTTTGAGCCCGACCTGTGGCTTTGGATTTTTTCGAGACACCGGCCAAGTCGAGGATTCGCACACTACACCCGCCTCCGATCTCATACCTCATTATCTCATGCTTATCGAACGGTACAGCCAAGCCGTTGCCGCCCTCATTCTCGGAGTCAGTTTTTTCTCCATCTCCACCTTCCTCACTGTTGGCCTTGGCATTTTGTTCCGCATCACCATCGTGCTCGGAATCTTGTCGACCTGATATACCCTCTCCAGCATTTGACTCTATGGCATGCTCTATTTGATTGACGATTCTATTCGTCTCTTCGGAAGAGTTTTCAGTGGTTTTGAAATCATTGATGAGTTCCCCAGTGGATCCCAGGTCGGAATCTGATCCAGAGGGGATCTGGGTTTGAACGTCGGGATTCTGGGAAGTAGACATGATTAGAAGATATTTATTTGAATGCTCGAATTAAAGAAAATACTGTTTATCGATCTAAAAGCTCCGATCCGCTGTGAATTGTAAAGATGCACTTTTCTTTCTCCAAGTAAACATATTTATAAAGGTTAAAAGGGTAAATTGCAAATTCAACCCCGAGTAACCGCGACGGTTAGGCTCCAACTCAGTAAATTTGAAGATTATCTTTTGTTAATAGCATTAGTGGTCCTCCAAGCTTCGGAAATGAGTATTTCTCGACTCAACAGGATAAAATATGTACTCTTTTTCCCTTCGCTCGGTTTTTATCCCACTGGGTTTTTCCGAGTAAGGTTTTTAACGAGGCATATCCAACTCAAGACTGTCTGAGGCCTGTTCTCTACTATCTGTTTTTCCGAACTTCAAGTATTGCAGCTCTTGGTGAATCATCGAGGTGAATCTCTCAGGTCGAAAACCTCACCTTTCTATCTTTGGAGCGATTCGGTTTTTCGAGGATCTCCCAAGGATGATGTGCACTCTTTTTCCCTAGCTCGGATTTTTCCCACTGGGTTTTTCCGGACTAGGTTTTTAACGAGGCATGTCCGAAAACATCAAGAAATCAATGTCTTTCGCCGTAATGCAATATTTACTTCTCCGAGCTTCTGCTTCACTTACGCTCGAGAAGTGGGGGAGTATTGATGAGGGGTATTTCGCATATGCCACTTTAGGAAATACCTTCTGCTCGAGGTCGACCTCGATCCCGACCAGAATGGTATTTCCCGACCAGAAGAACATGGTTTTCCGATCAAGCCTGACTGATAGCTCTCGATCAAGTACCCGCTTCTTCCCGATCTACTCGTCTCCTCGGGATTACTGCGGGGCCGACCTACAGCTTTATACAGCTGGCCGAGAGGTGTTCTCCTACGGATGGTCTACCTAGCTCATTACTGTTCCTATAAATACGCGGCGCATTTATGACATCAGGGGCACAACTTCCAAGATATTCCTTCTGCTCGGACCTACTGTTCGGATTAGGGACTAGCTTGTATTCTCATTGTATTTAGTCTTTCTAGTGGTACAGCATCCCGTAATGCTCGGGTAGACCCGCTTTGTAGTTTGTATTCAAACACCGATATCAATATACAGTTTTCATACGCTCGATTCATATATTGTTATACTCTACTTTCCTTATTGTACTTGAACGAAATACAGTATAATCAGCTATAAAACTCAAACTATATTATGGTCGTTGAGATCATAAAGAAGACTTAGGAAAGCAGTTTGAATATCTCATTCTTTAGAGAATATAACTCGTTTATTGTTTATTTTCATTTTATGGTTTTTCTTGTTCTTTCTTTTCGACGTCAGAGTTTTTCTACGATAATCGTAAGAGCTTTTGCTTAATTTTTTTCATACATTGCATTACGACGGCGCAATAAAGCCATTATTGATAAGCTCTACAAAGGTTAAAACCAATAATTGGTATAAAACCTAAGTAAAATTGAATATTTTGAGTAAAACCGATTGGGTCGGTAAAAACTCATCAATCTCCTAAAATCGATCTACTTGGGTTAAAACCAATAATTGGTATAAAACCTAAGTAAAATTAAATATTTGGGTAAAACCGATTGGGTCGGTAAAAATTCATCGATCTCCTAAAATCGATCTACACGGGTTAAAACCAATAATTGGTATAAAGCCTAAGTAAAATTGAATATTTTGAGTAAAACTGATTAGGTCGGTAAAAACTCATCGATCTCCTAAAATCGATCTACATGGGTTAAAACCAATAATTGGTATAAAACCTAAGTAAAATTGAATATTTCGAGTAAAACCGATTGGGTCGGTAAAAACTCATCGATCTCCTAAAATCGATCTACATGGGTTAAACCAATAAATTGGTATAAAACCTAAGTAAAACTGAATATTTTGAGTAAACCCGATTGGGTCTGTAAAAACTCATCGATCTCCTAAAATCGATCTACATGGGTTTAAACCAATAATTGGTATAAAACCTAAGTAAAATTGAATACTTCGACTAAAACCGATGGGGTCGGTAAAAACTTCAATCTATTAGAAAATTCAATCTACGAAAGTCAACCTCTGATTTTATTTACTAATTGTTGGATTACAAAGTATTACGCGAAAACAAAGTTTATTCATAATTCCAGAGCGGTTACAAATGATAAAAATTCAAAAGTTACAAAGGTTTCCTACACTGATCAACGACAAGTCCTATTGCATGCTAAGAAGGGTCCTATTCTATGAAGCTCGGTTGTCCGGTCGACTTGTAAAAAGTATACTGGGAGAACCGGCTGGTCACCAGTTGAGCTCGATCGACAAGGACAACCGTCGTTTTAAGTTCCGAAATTTCGACCCCAACCTTGGAGAAGCAGGTGCTCATACTTCACCAGAGCTTCATGAGGTAGAAATTCTCCTTCGGTCGATGGTGGTCAGCAATCTCGATCATATTTTCTTATTTTAATGAACTGACAAGCTTTCCACCGACCGCGGAACTATTAGATCGGAATACCACAGCACCGACCATTATCCATTTACATATGATGGCCGGTATACCGTAGGCATTCCGCTCAATCCCATTTTTCAGGGATCCGAGACTTCATGGCCTTTGAGAGATCTCCATTGTCCAATTCCACCCATACCAAGTCATAATTTTGAGCAATTTTCGAGATTTCCGAATTCGGTGGACGACCACCGTTTTGAAAAAGGAAAAGGTCCATTTTACGAAGTTTTACCAGAGATAGGAAATAAGTGAAAGGTAAAAACCCTTTTATAAATGGAACGGTAAAGATCCAAGGGTTGAAATAATATCAAATCAACGGTTGCAATGATTTATCCGGACTTGCGTTAAGATGTTTCAACTACCAGTCATAAATATCGGAACAGTATTTAATGCAGTACAAGAATGATCGATGAGTACTAAATCTTAGATCGATGCTCGACCTGGATAACATCAAATTAAGCGAATTTTACAAAGATCATATTAAACGTTTATGACTCATATCATACAAACGCTCGATCATCCCATAGAATGGTTAATAGCAAAGGAACTTTCTATACAGGTCAAGAGAAGATTGTTTATGTTTATCACCATCAAGGGAAAAATAGTCCCCATCTTCAGATAGTTTGAGCAATCTTCGACCCAAAACTAGGAGTAATTTCGGAGGCTTCGAGTGACGAGGATATCATCCTTGCAAAGTTCAAAATATCGACCCCCTTAAAGAAACTAATGCTCACACCTCACCAGATCTGCACTAGGTCGATATAATCTCACACATGGTGTTCTCGCTCCATCGTAAACAAGTTGATTTCGATAAAGCAAGAATCTAGCTTTCCTCTAAACTCGAATTAACCCATATGGCACAAGCAATGATCAACCAACACCCAGTCTCGATCAGTACCTCATATTCCAATAAGACCCCATTAATTTGGATCGGAGTCTTTATTTTATAAAAGAAGTCTCATATTTCCAATTCCACCCATACCAAGTCAGAAACTCGTCCTTTCTTAAGGATAACAGAATCTGGTGGTCGACCGTGGTAATAAAAACAAATTTCTTTCTTTGACAGCATCATTATGGAATAAATAAGGAAGGAGGTAAAAGCCTTTATATAGGCAGATGGATGAAAATCCAACGGTGACAACTAAGGGTCTTATCAACGGTTCAAATTATTTTAAAAGACAGTACATTTTCAAACGTCTGCATCTGTTGCAAGTACATCCATGAATATAGGATACAGTAGTTGGAAGAAAGTTATACACATAATCAGATTTATCTACGATTGTTGGACAATAATGGATAACAATACAAACATATATGACAAGGACCGAAAATTATGCTGAGGAAAAATTCTATAAATCTTTATTCATTCACAAGAGGTTGCTACATACGTACAAATAAATACAAACGAGAGAAGATTGCATTTACTGCAAAATCTAACCAAATCTATAACAAAGACTACAAAATCAAAGTATTTCGAATATCCGTTCGAAAGATGCTCCTCGAGATTATTGTTTCTCCGGACCGACCTAATTCTTATCTTCGGCAATTTTCCACCTACGTTTGTAAGATCGGTAAATATACTTCACCAGACCTTTACGAAGTATCCTCCTTCGTCGAGGAATACCTCAATACACTCTTACAAAGTATCCTCCTTGGTCGAAAAGGATAACCCAATATAAGGAATACTTTCTTTTTAATGAACTAACCAGCTTTCTCCTTTCAACAGCCATTATTGATGGGGATTCCATCGTAATCATGAAACCACAAATCTCGGTTACCTCCCATAGTGAAAGTTAAAAGACAAAGATGTCTATGCTTTACGAATGAAGACATGATTTTCAATTATTTTAGGTCCTTTATTAGCAAAGAGTTGCTATTTATAGCTGGGATAATGTGTGATCAAACGGACAAAAGATGAAACGTTCTATGGCTACGATAAAGGCGCATATATCTATGCGGCTTTTCCCCTCCCAAGGAAATGGTCAATACAAGTTAATCTAGTTAGTTCTTAACGATGAGCTTTCCGTACAAAGGATATGACTACATCACATATTGATTGACATATATATTTACAAGACATTTTTTCTGCAAAAAAAAAAAATACATATAATCCGATGATCTACTGTTCGAGAATGTGGTCGGGACTTGTACTATGACGAAGATAAGTGATCAGCTCTTGGGTACGTTGCTTATATCCGAGAGCAAAGCCTTTCTCGAACTCCTGTTTCTTCCCTTTCTCGATTTGAGATTGGGTAACTTTCTCTAGATTTTTATTTAGCTGGAGCAAGTCTTCTTTCTCCTTTTTAAGTTGCTCCCTTTCGGACTCCAGGCCGCAATTCATACGAGCAAGATCTTCTTTCTCTTTAGCAAGCTTTTTGTTAGCAGCTCAAAGATTCTCCACTTCGGTCATTAGTACTCGACGAGCTGAAGCTATGTTGTCCAATTCGGAATCAGTAGCAAGTCGAGCAAAATAGGCTTCATCATTCTGAATTCCGAGTTGAGCAACTTCGTGTTTGACCTATGACAAAATATTAAGAAGTTAGAAAATAAAATACTGTTGCAAAATTCAAATTAAGGCATAAAATTACCAGCTCCAAATTCTTGAAAATGGACTGGATAAGTTGTGGAGAAGAATGATTTTTCAGCTTACCGAGCTCTCTTGGGAGAATTGTGCCCATCCCTAAATTCCAGGATACCCCATCAGGTTCGTAAGAGGCAGGAATGCATGCGTCAAGGGATGCCCCTCCTGATCGATCCAAAGTAAACTCGGATATTTCTTCGACTTGTGTTTTGAGAGGACGATCATCTAATAGCGAAGGATCATCCACCGGATTTACAGAGATCGGCTTACTAGGCCCAGATCCTGATTCAATCATTCCTTGGGAAAAATGAGGAGAAGGAATAATTTGAGTACGATGTGAACCCGAGTGTACGACGGCAGTATCGGAGGTCGACAAAACGAAAAGAGATTCGGGAATGTCTTCGATCATGCACCCCTCAACCTGTGATCTAGCCTCAGGATTAGGAGGAATAGACTCGAGTTGCCGATCAGTCTCCTGTTCGAAAGCTTGAATTATAGCGACGTTTGAAACGGGAATCTGAGGGTCAACTTCCTCCTGATCATTAAGGGCAGGAGAATTAGCTTGCGACTCCTCATTTCGACAAGCGTCGAGAATATCTGGATCAACCAATGGGCTACGGATCGGAACTTTTAATGAACCTTCAAGAGAATCCATATGAGATGGTGATTTGGAAGGCGTGTTCACCTTAGAAGTCGAGAGATCCTCGGAATGGATTGAAACTCGATCTGCAAGGGGCATAGATTTTTGGTGAACCTCCTCCCTCCCCCCTCGGAGGATATTTTTTGTGAACTCTCAGTACGAGCTCTTTTCTTTGTGGCATCTCTTTTAGTGGGACCACGTAAAGATCGCTTTGCAGCGCCAGAAAATAGATTAGAACTCATTGTCAAAAAGTTATGGAAACTATGTAAATCTCGAGCTAATATTTCGAACTATAGCAGAGAATTTTGTATTTCAAGTGGGGACGCGCGGTAATTCTTTGAAGGATTTACCCTTATATATAACTAAGGAAATAACGCTTATACCCTTAAGGGAAGGCGCTAAAAGGAAAATTCAAAATTCGTGGAAAATGATAAATCGCTACGGCATCCTGATCGTGTCAGAAACAAAGGAAAAATTCTACGAAGACAATACTGCTATAAAATATATATATTTCAAGGAAGGATTGATACAAGATACAATTACAAGGGACCACAAATTTAACAAGAAAAATAATGAGACTTGTTAGAAAAAGCAAATGAAATAGCTTCGATAGATTCCTTGTCGTTAGAAATGGCCTATTCGATAGAAGCAGCCTCTTTCGGGGACATTTCTTCATTATCATCAGCCTCTTCTCTATTTTCTTGATCGTCATCGACCTCCTCTTCAGGCTCAATATCAGGGTCAGGCACAACAGGTAAGGGAACTCCAAACTCATCCACCAGATGAGCCAAGGGATGATCACTATATTGCACGGAAGTTAGGGACTCTGGTGGATATTCTCGAAGCTTTCGATCTTTGTTGATGTCCATAACTCTATGATAATCGGCCCGTCTATCAGGAATTAACTCCGACTAGATCAGTTGATCGACCCCTTCATAGAATGAACTCAACAACAAATCCCCGATCTTCTGATGAATTATGACAGTTTAAACGGGAGAATCGAGAAATTCCCTGACGATGGGCTCAACATCTTGTGTTTGAGCTTCATTCATGACCTTATCCATGTCCGCATCCTCATTTTTGGCTTGAAGTTGGGTTCGAAGCGAAAGAATCTCCGACTATAGTGTGCTCAATGAGGTTGCATGAGAAATACGTTGCTCCTCTAATTCTTGGGTCAGTCGATCAACCTGAGCTTGGTACCGACTAGCATCTATCATAGTACTGATAATATGCGGATTGTCGGTTTCCAAATTGGGATTATTAATGGGACCAGCCTGAATTTCGACAGATGCTCTGGAACTTTCGACCTTGGCAAGCTTATCCTCGAGCTCTTTATTCCTTGCCATGAGTATATTATTGGTCTCCTCCACGAACTTCCATTGATCTCTATGTAAGGTCGCGTCATACAAAACAATCACCAGCGCGTTTCCAGTCTACAAAATTGAATCATACTATTAAATATGGACAAAAGAAGTTCGAATTATGTTGAATAACAGATCCAAAAAATATAATACCACTTCATGAGCATGTGCTGCTCTTGCTAGCTGTTTTAGAGGTTCCCTCTCCAAATTCCGTTGTACATCCTTGGTAAAGGTCGTGGACAGGAGAAGTCGAATGGATTTGTCGAGAATATTCTCCCTGTCGTTCGACATCAAAGTATCCTCTGCAGAATATCCGGCCGCACGTTTTTCCTGCAGGTGACTTTCAATCATGTCTACAAGAGAGGCTTTGTGACTCGAATCTCCGACATGAGTAAAATATTCACCCTGTTTGTGAAACAACTGCTTCCTTCTTTTTGCCTCTGGACCGGTGGGGCTTCGTTCCGGCCAGGTTTTGCAACCAAGGATCCTAAATCGATCCCTAATGACCTTGGGAGGATATCCACGCCCAGGACCAGTACTTGAGGAAGAAGGTTCCGCAGACGATTGATCAGTAGTAGGGTGTTGATCAGTGATAGGGTGAGCAATGCGGATAGGATCAACACTCTCGAAAGACTCTTCCTCGATGTCTTCCAGATCCTGATGTTGATCTTTTCTTCTTTTTCTAGACATTCTCTGTTCTATTGGCATTTTTCCCGATGACTTTTTCGAGCTCGAGATGACAGTATTTCCGACCACTGAGAAACGACACCTTTCAACCATGGATGCTACACATATGAAAATTGCGTCATTAGAGGACATGACAATTAATGAATTTTTTAAGTTAAAAGTAATGAAATAAAATATGTCTTACCCAGAGGACGATTGTATGTCAGGATTGGGAAATTAAGAGAACTTAACCCCGCCTTACGAAGGAAAATTTCTCCGACTAGGAAAGCTGATTGATATTTATCTGATCTCATTTCCGCTATCATACTCGAAAAAAAACTGATCATCCGGAGCCAATTCTCCGATAATCTTCCGACCACCGTATACCCAAGAAGAGTCATAACCCCATTCGTAAACAAACGGTTCGGTTACCCCGTTATCAAGCAGGCGATGGGTCGGAGGTTTGACGAAGAAGTAGTTCGACTTCCATTCCATGTTGTTGCTCGAAATGGCATTCTCCAGAACAGCGAAGCCAGGTCGTTGGCTAACAAAGTAATAACCTCTATTGGAGGAGGTTGAAATGGAAAATCGAAAGAAATGAAAAAAGTTACGAAAGGTAGGTTGTAGACCCTTCGCGACCATAAGAACAGAAAAAGCCGTAATAAAAGCAATGGAGTTGGGAACAAGTTGGATTAACGAGACGAAAAAGGTCTCTAAAACTTGAAGGAGGATCGGAGAAAGAGGATAACGCAATCCTTGATCCAAGTGAGAAGTATAGAAAGCTCTGCAATTTCCTGGAGGAGTATTTACCCTCTCTTCCGCGAAAGGGATGATTATCTCAAAGTCAGAGGGAAAATAACGATCGTAATTCCTCTGTAGAGCAGGCAAATCCTTTTCTTTAAGACGAGAAGGGAAAAACTCGATAGCGGCAAGGATCTGAGGTTGAGCAGTCTTCGATTTCTTCGAAGTCTTAGTTGTCATCTCATCTTCGGGAACTATTTCGACTACTAAACCATCTACCCCCTTTTCTACAAAGTCTTTCATTTCCTCGGCCTGAATGCCATCTCCTATCTCTTCGTTATCATAGGAAAGGGTATCGGGGTTTCCAACAGCATGAGTAATAAGTTCTTCCTCTTCGTTGTGGGTCGGGGAATGAGGGTTTGATGTTGACGAAGCCATATTTTGATTAAAGGAAGGATACTCGATAAGAAGAATAAGTAACGAAAATCTCGACTTAAACTTTTACTGCTTAAAGATCAGGATATTTGAGGTAAAAGTAAAATGATCTCATTTAATTCGACTATATATATGGACGGTGAAATAACGGTTCAGTCCTTCACGACGTTTCGGTTTCCCGCCACTGAAATTGTGGGAAAATCCTAAGACGTCTGACACACGCTATTAAGCGACGTGTCTTTACATGAATGGGTTCAGCGAATATGTACTCTTTTTCCCTCACTCGGTTTTTATCCCATAAAAGGGTTTTTCCAAACCAGGTTTTTAATGAGGCATACTTCATGAACCACAACGTATGTAATCGATACAAAGACTTTTGTCTACTTCTACGAGCTTCTGCTACGATTACGCTCAAGAAGTAAGGGAGTACTGATGCGGGCTGTTTTACACTTATGACTGGATCGGACCTTTCGAGCTAGTTCAAATCGATCCGGCCCGCACGACTGGTCAAGTCTCCTCGGAAGATCCTAGATCGACTCGATCTGCCTTTCATATCTAATCGACCTGATGACAGACTCCGAAGGTTTTATGGGCCATGCGGGATTCCTAGATACGTTAGGATACTACTAGAATTAGGATTATGTGTTTGTTATAAATAGAGGATTCCTCATTGTATTAAGGGTTACACTCTGATTTTCTCCATTGATAATAAGATTTCTACTCTTCTCCGTTAATTAATTACTTACATTATTCCGTACAATTCCTGACTTGCATCATCCTGAGTACTTTAACCAAGCCCTAAATATATTATTGTTACGATAACTATTATTGATATTACCACGCACACGAAATTCGGTAAAATCACCAGTTCTTCCTCTCAAGTATAACCAATATATCTTCTCGAGGAGTATTTAATTTGGTATACTCCACATAATCAATTCGATCCCTGATATTTCTGTCAGGAGATCGGGGTCTGAGGTAGACATTAGGTCTTTTCTCAGGGTTATTTCCTCCGTATTCCAACCTTTGAAAGACATTTCCTTTTCTGAAGGACCGATCATAGTCAGTTATTCTAGGGATCGGAGCTTTATCAAGTTTCTTCGATCCCGAGGTGGAAGCCTTGTTTTAATTTTTATCTTTGAATGAATTCATCTCCTCCTGTGTCATATATTTTGAAGCCAATGTCATAATATCTGCGAAAGTCCGAGGTTGTTTCCGACTTAGAGCATTACTAAATTGTCTGTTTTTCGTAAGGTCGAATACGATCGATATTATATAGTCGATATTTGGAGAATCGATCTTCAGTAAATTAACATTGAACCTTGCCAGCCAGCTTCTTAGAGATTCTCCTTCATGTTGGGGAATCGTCCCTAGATAACTCATAGGGAGTTTTTGTCTTTTCTGGCTCGCAAATTGTTGCTCTAGTTTGTTACATAGCTCCCTGAAGCTGAATATTGAGTTAGGAGGTTGTTTTCCGAACAATCTAACGCCAATCCTTCGAACGTTGTGACCATCAATTTTGTCGTGTATTCGGCCGAGTGCGCATACAAATTCATAATATTCATAAAGCTGAATATATAATCACATGGATCATCTGTTCCGTCATATCGGGGAAGCCGACCAGGTAATTGACCTGAGGCCCGCGCTTCTTTTATTTCAGGATAGAAGAGTGAACAGGTTGCAATGCTATCTTGCACATCTCTCGAGCGAGGCCAGGGTTGTCTTGCTGCCAACAGCCTCTGTTCTACTCGTTCCTCCACCATCCTCTCGATATCTCTTTCCGAGAATCTTCTCGTAGTTCGACGGTCAATGATTGGAGGTATCAAATCATCATCGATTGGAATAACATTTCTTTTCCTAGACTGAGGTGGTTCAGGACGAGCATCAACTCTTGCCTGATTGGTTCTTCGACCACCTAGGAAGTTATTACCAGCTGGCCTTCCATAGTTGACTGGTGGAGAAATTTGAGATTGCTGATCAGCGTCTGGGCTTTCTGCTTGATCAGAAATTCGATCCACCTTCCCACGGGGTACCCTGTTATTATTGAGCCCTCTTGGGGGCTGAACTGTAGCTGCCGCTGCACCAGTGGTTTCCTGTGCCGGTGCTTGCAGAATTTCAGCGCATAGCGAGCTCATAAGTTGAGCGATTTACTTCAATTTTTCCTGTGATTTAGCCTGATTTCGTGTTTAGGTTAATCTCAGTAAATTTAAAGGAATAACTTTATATTAGGGGTTTGGTTAAAGTACTCTGGATGGCGCAAGTTCAAGAACAATGTAAAATTCGTAAGAACAAGTAAATAGGAGACGAAACAAGCATAGTATTATTGATAGCGTCAAAATCCGGATCCTTGATACAACATAAAACTCAGTATTTATAATAATTGCCTAGTCCTAACTTGACTTGGAGTCCTATTAGGCCTAGGAATCCTGCATGGCTTAGGAGTACTGCATGGCCCATTAACTCTTCTGGATCGGTCTTCAGGTCGATCTGATACATATGGGCGGGTCGAGCTGATCTTGTAGTCTTCACAGGTCGGATACAGTTGTCGCGCAAATACTTTCACAACTTGGGAAGCATGCCTCATTAAAAACCTGGTTCGGAAAAACCCTGTATGGGATAAAAACCGAACAAGGGAAAAAGAGTGCATACTCGTCGGAACTTTCCAGGTAGAGACACGTAGTTTGGTAACGTGTGTCAGACTTATCATAAAGTCCGTTCATAATTTTGGCGGGAAGCTGAAGAGACGCGAAGGGGTTGATCCGTCTTTTCACCGCCCATATATATAGTCGAAATTAGCGGGATCTTTTTACTTTTTACCCCAGATATTTAGATCTTCTTGCAGTAAAAGTTTGAATCGATAATCTTGCAATTCACTTACTTCATCGAGCACATTACTTCAAGAGCCAATGGCTTCGACTTCGCAAAATCCCAATTCTTCAACCCAAAATGAAGAACAACAAGTACAGCCTAACCTCATTAACCCAGAGATCTTTTCCTCTGAGGAGGAAGCGGCCGACGGCGTTCAGGCTGAAAAGGTTAGAGACTATGAAGAGAAAGAGGTTGATAGCTTAGTAGTTGAGATCGGCCTCGAAGAGGAAATGATGGCCAGAGCATCCAAAAAATCCAAAACTGCCCAGCCCCAAATTTCCGCTCCTGTCGAATTTTTCCCTTCTCGATGGAAGGAGGAAGATCTTCATGCTTTGAAAAGAGAATACGGTCGTTATTTTCCTTCGGATTTTGAAATAATTATTCCTTCCCCCGAAGAGAGAATCAATTCCCATTCCTCCAAACTGTTGAGCTTTCTATACGTCACATTTCGAACATAGGCTCCGTTTTTCCCTTTCTCCGATCCTTCGTCAATTTTTAGAGACTTTCTTCGTCTCTTTAACCCAACTTGTACCAAATGCAATAGCTTTTATGATGGCATTTTCTGTTTTGATGGTCACAAGAGGCCTACAGCCCTCATTCCGTAATTTTCTTCACTTTTTTCGACTTTCCATATCGACCTCCTCTAACAGAGGTTATTACTATGTCAGTCAAAGACCCGATTTTGCCATTCTCGAAAATGCTATTTCAAGCAACAGTACTGAATGGAAGTCGAACTTCTTTTTTGTTAAGGCTCCGACCTTGCGTATCCTCGAGAACGGAGAACTGAAGAGTTTACTCATGACTGGGGATATAACCAATCTTGGATATACGGTGGCCGAAAGGTGACTAGCGAGATGGTCCCAGATGACCAGTTTTCATCTGATTTGATCGAGGAGATGAGATCGAATAAGTATCAATCAGCTTATTTGATCGGAGAAATCTTCCTACGCAAGGCTGGATTGAGCTCTTTGGGTTTTCCTATCCCATCGGACGATCGTTCCCTAGGTAAGATTTTACTAATAATTATTTCATCTTTAGAAAAGGATCTATAAGTTTGTCATCCAGTAATGTTTATTGTTCGTATTGTAGCTTCCATGGTCGAGAGCTACCGTTTTTCTGTGGTTGGAAAAACTGTCCTTTCAAACTCGAGGAAGTCGTCGGGAAAAGTTCTAATCGAGCAAAGGCAGTCCAGAAAAAGGAGAAGAGACCAATATCAGGATTTAGAAGACATTGAAAAAGAGTCATTCGAGAATGCAGATACTATCCGAATAGCCCCTCCCGCATCTGGTCAAACTTCGACAAGTATTCCATCAACGAGCTCTCGCCCTGGTCGCGGCTTTCCACCTAAAAATCTTAGGGATGAATTTGGCATCTTGGGCTATAAATCTTGGCCAGAACGGAATCCTACTGGTCCCAATGCCAAAAGGAGAAGTCAGCTTTATGACAAAGAAGGTGAGTATTTTACTCATGTCGGAGATACGAGCCATAAAGCTTATTTGATAGACATGATCGAGAATCACCTTCAGGGGAAACGAGCGGCAGGATACTCCAAAAGGGATTCCTTGTTGACTGACGACAAGGAGAATGTTATCGATAAGTCGATCCGACTTCTCCTATCTTCTACTTTCGTCAGAGACGTGCATCGGACCTTAAAGAAAAATCCTTTCGACCAATTGGCAAGAGCCGCTCATGCCCATGAAGTGGTAATATGCTAAAACTCCGTCTGTTCAATCAACAAATTTCAGCTTCTTTATTTTATTTCTTATTTAGGCAACATGTTCTTGCCACAGACTGGTAATGCTTTGGTATCGGCCATGTATGATACGGCATTACATAGAGATCAGTGCAAGTTTCTGGAGGAATCCAACAATATTCTGGCCGCCAGGATCAAGGAGCTCGAAGATCAACTTGCTCAAGTCGATAGTTCCCATGCTTCTGCTCCTACTCAACCTGTTCCTAGCGCCAATACAAATTTGAAGACTGACAATCATCACATTATTAATATAATGACGGATGCTAGTCGATACCAGACACAGCTCAACCTATTGAATCGAGAAATGGATGAGCAACGATTTTCACATGCCACTGTGATTAGTAAACTGGAGTCGGAGATAGCATCACTTCGATCACAACTTGCGGCTAAGGAAGATGATTCCAGTTTAGATAACATTATAGACGAACATCACTCCCCTGGTATAGAATATGTTGTTAGGGAGTTTCTCGATTCTCCAGTACATACGGCTATTATACATCAGAAGATCGGAGGTCTGCTGCTGAGCTCATTTTACAAAGGGGTCGATCAACTAATCGAGTCAGGTCAGATTCCTGATAGGCGCGATGAATACCGCGGGGTAATGGCTATCGAAAAGGATCGAAAACTCCAATCCTATCCTCCTGATTGCTTGCCTACCGTTGAGTATAGTGATCATCCTTTAGCTCATCTAGTGGCTGATTACGGAACTCCATTTCCCGTGCCCGCACCCGACTCGGAGTTGATGGAGAACGTCGAGGAAGATCGATCAGATGGGGAGGAAGACGAGAATCAGGAAGAAGATATTGAAGGAGATCAGGCCGATGAAGAAAAAGAAGATAGTGAAAAGTTGTCCTCGAAGAAAGTTAATTCCCCATTCAGATTATTCTCTAGATTAGGATTTCAGTTGTAACTTTCTTTGTTGGATGAAGATGAAGACTTTGAAGTGAAGGGAGGTTTTGATGATTTCCAAAGTCATCAGCTAAGTATGGAAGCTTAGTACAAACCTTAGAAGATATTTGACCAAGGAAGATTTATTTCAGACTAGTCAAATATGGTCCAGAAGACTACTGATCTGTTGCTGAAGAAGGAATCAGACTGGTGGACTATCAGCCGACTCAAATCAGATTAGTTCAAGTTTGGGATCAGCCGAGTATACATCAGACGAGTGGTTTCGATCAGCAGAGTGGAAGTGTATCAGAAGCTAGTGCAACGGTAATAAATGCACTTGGAGTAATAAATGCTGAAGAGGAAGGGTATTTATGACAAATGATTGAAGAGAAACCTCGTATCAGCTTGGTGCATTTAATGCGGACTGACAGCAAGTACAGCAGAGTGTACAGTGTTCAGTCGCAGGTAGCCGTTTCTGCAGAAGGACCAGTACTCGACGATTTGGACACCTGTCGATCTCTCAACGGGCAGATTTTCAAATCTCAAGTATAAATAGTTCAGTTCGTGAGTTGAAGAAGAAGAGACAACACATTTTGAGAGCAAAAATCTGAAGCAGAATTCTTCTAAGTCTCAAACTCAAGAACATAACACTCATCAGCCGAGTCATTTGTTGACAAAGCAGAATAGAGAGAAAACAGAGAATACTTATAAATCTGAGTGATTTTGTTAGAATCGTGTTGTGAGAAGTAGATATCCATCTCAGTGAGTGATATTACTTCAGAGGATAGGAGTTTCTTTGTGATTTCCTATTACGTACTTGTGGCCGTTTCATTTGTTGATAGGCGCAAGCAGAGTAAACTGTAATCTGTGTGACTATAGTATAACCCAAGATCTAAGTGACTTGGAAGAGTGGACTAAAGGATTTCTATCCATATAACCACTATAAAAATCCTTTGTGTTTTTACTTGCATAATTTTCTGCATATTTAAAAGAGCATATTTAAAACACGAAAAGGTTAACAGTTGAAAAGTTTTAAAACGGAGTTTATAAAACTGGGGATAAAACTTTTTCTAAGTTAAGAAAACTACTTGTGAAAAACACTAGAAAAATCCGCTGCAAGTTAGTTATTTTAAAACTCTGATTTTGATAAAATCAACTGAGTGAAATCAGAATAGTGGTCAACTCTGCTGTTCAAAGCTTTGTGCGAGATCAGCATAGTCAACTTACGATTACTGATCAGCTTAGTCTGCTGACAGAAAAGTTAGAAGATTTTAAAAGATAAATTTAGAAGAGGTCTATTCACCCCCCCCCCCCCCCCCCCCCATAGACCTCATCTGACCACTTGGGACCAACAAGTGGTATCAGAGCAGGTGGTTCATCTGAATCATTTGCCTGATCAACGAGCTTGATCCTAGAGTGTTTTTCAAATGTTTTCAAAAGTTTTCAAAAGAGCATCTTTTTGAAAAACAAAAACTTTTTGAAAATGGATTGTATCAGCCTTGTTCCCCACATAGGCGGTATGAGCTTTGAGGACTGGAAAATACGCATGGAAATTTTCCTTGCTGCTTACAACGATAATATGTACAGGTGCATAACAAAAGGTCCGATAAGAGTCACCAAAACAATCAAGGTTGATGGCCAAGATAAGGTCGTTGACAAAGATGAAGACGAGATGACAGCTGAAGAAATCAAGCTGAAAAATCTAGACAAAGTTGGAATCTTCATCATGACTAAAGCCCTGGACAATGAAAGGTTTGACAAGGTCAAACACTGTAAAACATCAAAAGAGATGTGGGATAAAGTCCGTGATATGAGTGAAGGGAATAATGCCATCAAAGAACACAATCTGAGCATAGCCCTGGAGAAGTTTGAAAACTTCAAGATGAAATCTGGAGAAACCATTGACCAGATGGATTCAAGGTTCACTAAAGTGCTGAACAACGTGTTAAAGCTGGGTAAGACGTTCACAGACAAAGAGATTACTCTTAAAGTCCTGAAGGCGCTATCACAGCAATGGAAGAATCAAGGGATTTGGGGAAGATCTATCTGACGGAGCTGTTTTCTGTACTCAAGGCGTACGAGTATAAAATGCCAAGAATGGGTATAGAAGAGACCTCAACTTCTAGTCCCACTGCTGCCCTGGTTGCTGCAGAAAAATCAAGAAGATCAGCCGGGAAAACCATAGAAGTGGACTCATCTGATGAGACCCCAGTGCTCAACAAAAAGGAGTACACTGCTGGCGATGTTGCTTTGTTATTGAACGGGTTCAAAAAGTTCTACAAAAGAAAAATGAAGAACAAATATAACAATGCTTCTACTTCTAAACCTTCCTCTCATTCTCATGATATTAAGGATGATTATAAATCCAAAATGATGTGCTATAATTGCAGGAAATTGGGACATTTCATCAAGTTGTGTCAATAGATAAATCAACTGTACAGAGTGCACCCTTAGTAAAAGAAAATTTAGAACTGAACAGAACTGAGAAATTTATATCTGCTGATAACAGTAATGTTATCTTTTATGTTCAGACTGCTAAATCTACTTCACTGGAAATTGAGAAAAAGGAGAAGAGTCCTCCTAAGGCTAAAAAGGGTAAAAAGCCTGAAAATGAAAAACGGACTGGTAAAACCAAACAGCAGAGTAGTCCTAAGAAGTCTGCTGATAAGAGTAAAACCAATCAGACTAGTAAACCTAAGTCGTCTGTTAAAGAGCAAGTAAAGAGCAGACCAAAGAAGCAAAGAAATTATAACAATAATGCTTGGTATGGAAATGAGTCTTATTATGTGCAACCTGCTTACTCACCTTATTATGCCGCACCTCATTATCCACCCTATTATGCTGCACCTCATTATCCACCCTATTATGCTGCATATCCTGCTCATCAACCAATGCATGGTTACCCTGCTTATCATGCATCTTATCTTGCTTATGAGCCTTATCCTCATCATAATAATTATCAACATAACATGCTTGCTGATTATGATAAAAATGAAGTTGCTCATGCTCCTGCTAAAACTCTGAAGCCTAAGAAGCCTAAGACTTCAACATCTTGGGTTGTCAAAGGTGACACTAATCCACCAGGACCCTCTCAATAAAGGGTACCTAAAACATTTTTATTTTGTTTTTTAGGTTAGGATTAGGAGTAGGAGTAAAGTAGTGAAGAAATTGTACTTGGACAGTGGATGTTCAAGGCACATGTGTGGAGACATACATGAACTGGCAGATGCTGTTGCTGTAAATGGTCCAAGAGTTACTTTTGGAGACAGCAAAGAATGCAAGGTTGTTGATGTTGGAAAGCTTATCAAAGGAAGTATAGAGATATCTGACGTCTCTTATGTTAATGGCCTGAAGTACAATCTGCTGAGCATAAGTCAATTTTGTGACAAGGGATTTTCTGTAATGTTTTCATCAGATAAGTGCTATGTTGAACAAATTGGAACAAAGAAGGTTATTTTATCTGGAAGAAGACAGGGAAATATCTATGTAGTCGACTGGAATTCTGTGGACAAGAATTCTAATGTTTGTTTGGTGGCTTCTACACCAAGTGAAATCAGTTGGATGTGGCAAAAAAGAATGAATAATTTGAATTTCAAGACCATAAATAGATTGATAAAGATTGATCTGGTAGAAGGAATTCCAAAGACAGTCATGAGCAAAGACAAGCTTTGTGACGCATGTCAGAAGGGTAAACAAGTGAAGTCTACTTTCAAAAGCAAGAAGCACCAATCTTCAACCAGAATTTTGGAGCTGTTACATATGGATTTGTTTGGCCCTATTGATCCGATCAGCAATGGTGGAAAGAAATACTGCCTAGCTGTTGTGGATGATTTTTCAAGATTTACTTGGGTGATTTTCATGAAGAAGAAAACTGAAACCAAGGAACATCTTACTAATCTGATGGAACTGATCCAGAATGAGAAGATTCAAAGAATATTGAAGATCAGCTCAGATAGAGGGACTGAATTTACAAACTCTACTGTTGAAGAGTATTGTAACTCCAGAGGAATCAATCATGAGTACTCTGCTGCCAGAACCCCTCAACAAAATGGAGTTGCTGAAAGGAGAAACAGAACTCTAAAAGAAGCTACCAGGACAATGATAGCTGAAGCAAAACTGCCCCAAAGATTCTGGGCAGAAGCCACAAATACAGCATGTTATACACAGAACAGATGTATGATCAACAAAAGTCAAAACAAGACACCCTATGAGCTGTGGAACAACAGAAAGCCTAATTTACATTATCTTCGGATTTTTGGATGTAAATGTTATGATTTGAACAATGGAAAAAATCACCTTACTGCATTTGCAGAAAAGGCTGATGAAGCTGTTTTTGTAGGTTACTCTACTGTTAGTAAAGCTTATAGAGTCTTTAACAAAAGAACTTTACTTGTAGAAGAATCTATTCATGTAGTATTTGATGAACCAAGCCAATCATCTGAAAATAATCAAAGTGCAAATCCAGAGGTATCTGCTGACTTTCAGAAATTGACTGTGGAAAGAAAGGAAGAATATGTACCCATCATACTACCTGATTTAACTCAAGCTGTTAACTCAAGTGCTGTTCAAAATCAGTCTGCTGATTGTCTAACAGAGGAGTTGCGAACACCTAACAGACCAGAGCCTGTACAACAGACTACTACTGAGACTCCAACAGTAGTGTTGCAAGATCAATCAAGAGGACAACATCCAGATTTGCAACCTGATCTCAGATGGCTCAGAGATCACCCACCTGACTTAGTGATTGGTGATCCTTTGGATAGAGTGAGAACTAGAAGGTCAACTGCAAATGAAACAATGTTTGTAAGTTTTCTTTCACAAATTGAGCCTAAGTTGATTGATGAAGCTCTTAGTGATACTCACTGGATTGAAGCAATGCAAGAAGAGTTTAATCAATTTGAAAGGAATGAAGTCTGGTACTTAGTTCCCAGTCCTACTCATCAAAGAGTAATTGGCACTAAGTGGGTATTCAGGAATAAAATGAATGAAGATGGTATTGTCAACAGAAACAAAGCAAGACTAGTTGCCAAAGGTTATTTCCAAGAAGAAGGGATTGATTTTGATGAGACATTCGCACCAGTTGCTAGGCTTGAAGCAATCAGATTATTCTTAGCCTATGCTGCTTACAAGAACTTCACTGTCTATCAGATGGATGTGAAGTCTGCTTTTCTCAATGGAGAATTGCAAGAGGAAGTTTATGTTGAACAACCTCCTGGTTTTGAAGCTTATCAACAAGGAGACAAAGTTTATCGTCTGAAGAAAGCTCTCTATGGACTGAAACAGGCTCCAAGAGCATGGTATGATACTTTATCTGACTTTCTTTTAGTCAAAGGATTTCGTAAGGGTAAAGTAGATAAGACTTTGTTCACTATCGAATGGGATAATCATATATTGTTGGTACAAATATATGTGGACGACATTATTTTTGGTTCAACTAACAAACAGATGTGTGAAAGGTTCTCTAAGCTGATGCAGAACAAGTTTGAAATGAGCATGATGGGATAACTAAATTACTTTCTTGGATTACAAGTTAAACAGCTACCTGATGGTATTTTTATTAATCAAGCAAAGTACACAAAAGATCTGTTCAAGAAATTTGGTATGGAAACTAGCTCATCTGTTAATGTTCCTATGTCTACTGGACTTCGTCTGGACAAGGATGAAGGTGGCAAATCAGTTGACATCACCAAATACAGAGGCATAATTGGGTCACTGTTATACTTAACAGCTAGCAGACCTGATATTATGTATTCTGTTGGGGTTTGTGCGAGATTTCAATCAGATCCTAAGGAATCTCATCTCTTAGCTGCCAAAAGGATATTAAAGTATCTCAAAGGCACACAAGAATTGGGATTGTGGTACCCAAGGGAATCAGGATTTGAACTTACTGGATATTCAGATTTTGACCTTGCTGGCTGCAAAATTGATAGGAAGAGTACTACAAGTACTTGTCAATTTTTAGGCAGTCGTCTGATCTCATGGATGAGTAAGAAACAGACTTCAGTATCCATATCTACTGTTGAAGCTGAATACATTGCTGCTGGGGCATGTTGTGCACAAATACTTTGGTTGAAGCATCAACTAGAAGACTATAATCTCAAGATCAGTGGAATCCCTATCTACTGTGACAATACAAGTGCAATCTCAATTACTCAGAATACTACTAGTCATTCCAGGACTAAGCATATTGAGATCAAACATCACTTCATCAGAGACCATGTTGAAAAGGGAAATGTTATTATTGAGTATGTTCATATAGACAATCAGATTGCTGACATTTTCACCAAACCATTAAGTGATGCAAGATTTTCTACTCTAAGAGTGGAACTGGGCTTGTTAAATTTGGATTCATAAGCTGAGGGGGAGCCTATCAGAAGACTGGGTTCAACAGCTTACTAATCTGATATCAACAAGTGTTACACTTCAAGAAGACTGACTCTCAACAGACTAGTTGACTGATGAATTCTTGAATTCAGGGGGAACGTGTAAGACTAGCGGTACTCCTGTCTTAAAGATGAAATCTTCAATGACAGTTAGTTGAAGTTATTTAATCAGAAGATTTGTTCTTAATTCTTGAAGATTTGAAGATTATTTATCTTGTTGGATTGACAAACAGCAAAGGAAGATCACTAGATATTGGCTTTCACTAGTGATATATTGTATCAGACAAGTCGTCTATCAGATAAGTATTTTACTCATCTGTTTTCATTTATGTCAGCTTATACTTAAGTGTTGTACCAAAAACGTTTTATCAAAAGCACGCTTTTATAAGTAACAGACAAGTGGCGTTTCAAATTCCCGTCTGTCTGACATATTTAATGCTATTTTGAAATCCGCGTATCACGATCACACGATCTGCTTTTCAAGTAACTGATCTAACGGTTACCACTTTTCACGGAAACCGACAAGAACTAACATCTATAAATCCAGATCTGATCAGCTTACTAAGCTTTTACGCACCCTCAAAATTTCAAAAGCATACAGAGCAATTCTGCACTCATCTACTGCAAATTTCTCTCCGTTTTTCCATAATCTTTTTCAGAATGTCTGCCAAAGAAGCTGCTGCTGAAGGTATGTTCTTGAACTACCTGACTTACCATATGACTGGCACACCGTTGATGAAAGAAATTTTGGAAAAGTTCAAAGCGGCTACATTGGTTAACTTCATGGAGGCCCGTGAAGATATGATTTTCAAGGACCAGGTATTTGAGTATTATGGTTCTAAAGAGGAGACTGACTTTGAAAAGCTGGAGATAAAAGCAAAGGTTGGGGATAAAATTACATGTATAACCCCCAAGCTGCTGAGTGAGAGATATGGACTCTCTATTGAAGGCTCAACTGAAATTGCAACCCACCCTAGCTAAACCTCTTGAGTCAGATTTCTGGAATCTGGCTTCCAAGAAGAATCAAGTGATGTCTGGAGGAATAAAGAAGAATAAGCTGAAGGATGAATTTCAGCGGATGGCAGATCTAGTTGCCAAGGTCCTGGAGAATTGCACATTCTCACTGGACAGTGTACCAATGAAGCGTTTTCACACAATGATAGCCATTTTCTATGGTTTGAAGGTGAATTGGGCTAACTTCATTTGCTATATACTTGCTTAATCACAAGGAACGTGGTCTGACTCTGCACAGGATTTTCCTTAGTCCTCTGCTGGTGAACTTGGGATGTTCAGTGACTAATGGAAAGGAAATCCATAAGGCGAAGGAGTTAAAGATTTATGATCCAGTGAAAACTGGAAAGTCAAAAGAGCCTGCTGCTGTACCAAAGAAGAAGCAACACAAGAGAAAGGCTACTGAGCCTAAAGAGCCTGCTGACAAAGGCAAAAAGAGCAAGACAACTGTTCAAACAGCTAAACCAGCTGTTCAAGCCAGAACAGTCGTGTCAAAGAAGAAATATGCTGTGGATTCTATTATTGATGAAACAGTTAAGGAGATTGATGAGATGATAGTTGATTCATCTCCTGAAAAAACAGTTTCAGCTGAGCTACCAGCTGAAAATGTGGCTAAAAGGACAAGGAGTGCCATGAAGGACACTGCCACATCTGCTGCTGTTCCTTTTACTAAGAAAACTGCCAGAAAGAAGATGACATTTGTAGAAGAAGACACTGAACTTTCTGAGCTAGTTAGAGAAAGCCCTCAAACAGCTGAGAGGCCTGTTGAATCAGTGAAGGCTAAAATAACTATTACCTATCTTCTTGGGAGGGGACTTGGTAGTTTTGCCGTAACCATAGGACGTTTCGCATGCTTGTCCATTAATTGATAACCTCTTCATACTATAAATGATCCCTTTGAAAAATAAGAAAGATAACAGAGGGAAATAATATGCCTTTACTAAAAAAGTCATTTTGGCACCTATGGTATCCTGATTATGGTGAAGATATTAACCAAATCTGTTTATGAGAGATGAGAGCTGGTTAGTTCATTAAAATTATGGTATCCCCTTTGTCAGGGTATTCTCTTCGACCAAGGAGGGTACTTCGTAAGAGTTCGATGAGATATCCTTTGACTAAGGCGGATACTTTGTAATCTTCCATCTGGACATCCTCCGACCAAGGAGGATATCTTGTTAAGGTCTGGGGAAGTATATGCGCCAATCTTCACCAATGCAGTGACAAGAGTCCACGACTAAGGAGTACGTCGGACTGGTGGAGCAGATCATTCCGAGGAGCATGGCGTAGCAGGCTAGGATTTTGTAACAACTGTAGTTGGATTTTAGGAACGAATGTACTTTTTCCTTCTATAGTTGATCGACTGTGTTTGTAATGATTCTGAAAAATTTCAATAAAATTGTTTACTTTTGTCTCCTTTATTTGTGTTCTTGCACTTTTTATTTTATGATATTAATCGAACATATATCCAACGCTGTGAACCAACTTGTTAACTTATTTAATCTGGACCGTTGATAGGATCTTAATTTAACACCATTGGATCCTGTATCTCCTGCCTATAAAAAGGTCATTTTGTGCTTCTCCATTTCACAAAAATGAAGTTGTTCAAGAATAATTTCTACTGGTATAACCATCGTCGTCCACCAAAATGTGTTATCTCAACGGATGACAAGTTCCGAACTTGGTATGGGATGAATTGGAAAAATGGGAATTCCACCTTATACGGCCTTGGTCGGACGAATCTCGTAACTGGGGATTAGTCAACTATAAACTACGCCGTTTGGTAGAGGTCGATATCAGAGGAAAGCTGGATTCTTTGTTTATCGAAATCAACTTGTTTCTAACAGGTCGACGATGCCATGCATGAGATCCTTCTGATCCCTACTACATTTGACGAATAAAAAGCATCAGCTTCTTCGAGGTGGTCGAATTGTGATAGCATGTGTTCTTCCCTCGACCGATGACACCTGCCGATCCTTAGAAGAAAGCCTGAACTTTAGTTTCTCGTCACTGTTGTCAAAGTGGATGTAAAGATGGTATATTCGGTAGCTCGAAGGTTCCGAAGTACTTGTTGCTATAATGATCATCGAAGATAAAACTCCTCCTCGAGATTTTGTATATAGAGTTGCTTGTATTTCAATCGATGCCTCTAATTTCTGTAATGATAATTCTTGTACGTTAAATATCGATCTAATGTATAATAATTTTTTAATTGATCGACCTGATAGTGCATTTAATTCAAGTCCTGCTCTTATGTCTTGCAGTTATGACTACGTAAGGTAATTCCCTATATCACGTCATTGCCGTTGATTTGATACGAGTTTCACCGTTGGATTTTTACCCTCTTACCTATAAAAGGAATCCTTCACCTTTCATTCTTTTACCTTTAAAAGTAAAATTTCTAAACAATGTACTTCTTCTTTTCTCAAAATGGTGGTCGTCCACCTAACTCAGGAAATCAACAATCTGTTAATTATGTCGACTTGGTATGGGCGGAATCGGAAAATGGAGAAGTCTCCGATCCCTAAAAAAGGGGATCGATCGGAGTGTCTGTCATGTATCGACCATCCTGTGCAAATGGATAAGGGTCGGTATGGTGGCATCCCGATCTAATAGTTCCGTGATCGGTGGAAAGCTGGTCAGTTCATTAAAACTAGAAGATATGATTGAGAATGCTGACCACCATCGACCGATGTAAAATTATGATCTCACAAAGCTCTCTCTGATTCCGAGCTTTGTGGTCATAATTGCGGAACTTAAAGGCGGTCGTCTTCGTCGAGCGGGTGTAGCTGGCAGCAAGAATGCTGGGAAAAGTGTGGAGATAGATAAAAGCAGAAATCCACTGTTCATGCCGCCATTCTTCAAACCTGAGCAGCCTTAGTTGATGAATCGACCTTGTATGATTGCTTTTTACAAGTCTACCGGATAACTAAGCTGTACTCGATCACGACTTTCATTTTGCATGTAATAGGATTTGTTGTCGATCGATTAGGAAGATCTGTTTTTTCTTTCCAAAGTACTTTACTTATCTGTAATAGTTTTAGGGACATAAATAAAATTCTTCTTTTACTAAATTCTCTTTTCATATATCGCATGATGTCGATTGATAAGTTTCTCCGGACCCAGTCGTGTTTGCACAGATAGGTGTTTTACCTTAGAGTTTTGACCCATTATTGGTTATAAACATTTGAAGATCATTGATGAGTTTATACCGAGCCAATCGGTTTTACACAAAGATTTTACCTTGCTTAGGCTTTATACCAACTTTGGTTTTTAACTTTTGTAAATCATTCATTAGGAGATCGATGAGTTTATACCGACCCAAACTGTAACGCCCCAAAAATTTCGGACCCTTTTGATTGGATTTTTTTAACCCAATTTTATGTGACACGTTTTATTTTTGAAGTTAAGCATTATTTTGAACTAAAATATACAATTTAATTAAATCTTGTGACCTTATGAACTTTGAAATAATTAAAAAATATAAAGTTACTTTAAAATTAGATTAAGACCTTTTTGAAAAATTTCGGGCTTGGATGCACAAAAATTTTATTTTTGGGGATAAAATGTAAGTTTTCAAAACTTTAGGGGGCAAAGTGCAAATTTGCCCCAGAATCTTGTAGGCTGCTAAATAGAAATAATTTGCTCTCCTAGGACAGCCTAAGGGCTGCTAAGGCATGCCCTTGGGTGGAGTAAACTCCACCACCCATGAAAGACATCCATTGGTGGAATTGGTGAGTAATTATAATCACCTCTTCCCTATATTGTGTGTATATGTATCTATACACTAAAAATCTGATTTCATATGCCATTAAATATCTCCCTCAAACCCACTTTATCTTCTTTACAACTTAAAAATACTTAGATATAGAGAGGGAAATAGAAAACACATTTAGAAAGAGGATTTTCGGATATACACAGCACAGCCTCGGGTTTTCGCTCATTAAATCTTCATCCACCGTTGGATCATGCCCAAATTTTTCATGAAGGTCCTACACACATGGGGCTACATGTGGACCGTTCGGATCGTCGTTTGGATCACCCGGAGTGAATCGGCAGTCGTCAGAAATTGGTGAAAAGTAAGGATTTGAGGGCTTTTGTTATGAACCACCACCGGAGCCGCCACCACTGCCACCGGAGCCACCACCAATACCTTCGGAGGTCTGAAAACGAAGAGAGCTTCATCTCCTTCGTTGCTTTGGGTAAAAATCCGTCTATGCATGTGTTCTTTAATATTTGTGATTTTACTTTCTTTTCTTCAAAGTATACATTGAAGAAGTTTAGTTTATATTAGTTTTGAGAAAAATTGTTGAGTTTATATTTAATATTAGATATTTAATGTGACTTTGCTTTGATTTTGTTTAAATAATGCTTATATATTTGGGTCTTGATTTATTTTTGTAAGAAAGTTAATATTGTTAAATTTCAAAACTTTGGGGGTATTTTTGAAAGGTTCTAAAAGTTTAAGGGTTAGGACTGTGATATTTTTTTTGGGAGTAAAAATGGACTGAAAATCTCTATTTTTGTTTGATATTTGGTATGAGTTTACTTAAAAATTATTTGTTTTAAAGTTGCTCCGAGTTTGTTTGCAAAAAGCGAGTTTTTGAAACTTTTGGGGTTATTTTTGTAAATCCGAAAATAAGGGGGCAAAGCTGCTGTTTTGTCTCTATTTTTATAGTTACTTTTATAAACTTTTGATTTGTTGATTTGATGTAGAGCTTTGTTCACTTTTTTTTTAAGATTGAAAATTTGTAAATTTTTCCGAAGAAAAATTATGATTAAAGAACTTTTTGTTTCTCAATGTTAGTTGGTGAAAAGTTATTAAAACTTATTTTTAATCTCAGTTTTATAGTGAAATTATGCTTAATTATTTTTAAATATTGCTTAGATGCTTGGACCTTGAATTATTTTTCAAGAAAGTTGATTTTCTTAAGTTTTCAAAACTATAAGGGTATTTTTGAAAAAATTTAAACTTGTGGGATTTTTAAAGTGTTGGATGAAGATGAAGATAGAAGGCATAAAGTGAAGGGAGGTTTTGATGATTTCCAAAACATCAGAATCAGCTAAGTATGAAAGCTTAGTAGAAACCTTCGAAGATATTTGACTAAGGAAGACTTATTCAGACTAGTCAAATATGGTCCAGAAGACTACTGATCTATTGCTGAAAAAGAAATGAGACTGGTGGACAATCAGCCGACTCAAATCAGATTAGTTCAAGTTTGGGATCAGCCGAGTATACATCAGACGAGTAATTTCGATCAGCTAAGTGGAAGTAGATCAGAAGATCAGTGCAACGGTAATAAATGCACTTGGAGTAATAAATGCTGAAGAGGAAGGGTATTAATGACAAATGATTGAAGAAAAACCTCGTATCAGATTGGTGCATTTAATGCGATCTGACAGCAAGTACAGCAGAGTGTACAGTGTTCAGTCGCAGGTAGCCGTTTCTGCAGAAAGGACCAGTACTCGAGGATTTGAACAGCTGTCGATCTCTCAACGGGCAGAAATTCAAATCTCCAAGTATAAATAGTTCAGTTCATGAGTTGAAGAAAAGACACAACACTGAGACAGCGCATTTGAGAGCAAAAATTCTGAACAGAAATCTTCTAAGTCTCAAAACTCAAAGAACAGAACACTCATCAGCCGAGTCATTTGTTGACGAAGCAAATAGAGAGAAAACAGAAAATACTTGTAAAATCTGAGTGATTTTGTTAGGTTGTGTTGTGAGGAGTAGATATCAATCTTTGTGAGCTATATTACTTCAGAGATTAGGAATTTCTTTGTGATTTCCTACTACGAACTTGTGGCCAGTTCATTTGTTGTTTGGCACAAGCAGAGTGTACTGTAATCTTAGTGACTATAGTATAACCCAAGATCTAAGTGACTTGGAAGAGTGGACTAAAGGATTTACATCCATATAACCACTATAAAAATCCTTTGTGTTTTTAACTTGCATTATTTTCTGCATATTTAAAACAGCATACTGAAAACACTTAAAGGTTAACTGTTTGAAAAGTTTTAAAAGGAGTTTGTTAAACTGGGGATAAAACTATTTCAAAGTTAAAAGAAACTACTTGTGAAAAACACTTGATAAATCCGCTGCAAGATAGTTAATTTTGAAACTCTGATTTTGATAAGATCAGCTAAGTAAAATCAGAAGAGTGGTCAACTCTGCTGTTCAAAGCTTTGTGCGAGATCAGCTTAGTCTGCTTACAATTCTTGATCAGCTTAGTCTGCTGACAGATAAGTTTGAGTTTTTAAAAGGTAAAATTTTTTGAAGAGGTTTATTCACCCCCCCCCCCTCTAAACCTCATCTGACCACTTGGGACCAACAAGTGGTATCAGAGCAGGTGGTTCATCTGAATCATCTGACTGATCAACGAGCTTGATCCTTAAGTGTTTTTCAAAGGTTTTCAAAAGTTTTCAAAAGAGCATCTTTTTGAAAAATAAAACTTTTTGAAAAATGGACTGTATCGGCCATGTTCCCCACATTGGCGGTATGAGCTTTGAGGACTGGAAAATACGTATGGAAATTTTCCTTGCTGCTTATAATGATAATATGTATAGATGCATAACCAAAGGTCCGATAAGAATCACAAAAACCATCAAAGTCAATGATCAAGAAGTGATCGTGGACAAAGATGAAGAAAAGATGACACCTGAAGAAATCAAGTTGAGAAATCTTGATAAAGTTGGAATTTTCATCATGACTAAAGCCCTGGACAATGAAAGGTTTGACTATGTCAAACACTGTAAAACATCAAAAGAGATGTGGGACAAAGTCAGGGATATGAGTGAAGGAAATGAAGCCATCAAGGAACACAATCTAAGTGTTGCCATGGAGAAGTTTGAAAACTTCAAAATGAAGCCTGGAGAAACCATTGAACAGATGAGTTCAAGGTTTACCAAAGTGCTAAACAACGTGTTGAAGCTGGGAAAGATGTTCACAGACAAAGAGATTACTCTCAAAGTCCTGAAGGCGCTACCACCCAAATTCAACATGAAGATCACAGCTATGGAAGAATCTAGGGATCTGGGGAAGATCTCTCTGACGGAGTTGTTTTCTGTACTCAAGGCGTACGAGTATAAAATGCCAAGGATGGGTATAGAAGAGACCTCAACTTCTAGTCCCACTGCTGCCCTGGTTGCTGCAGAGAAATACAGAAGATCAGTCGGGAGAACTATGGAAGTGGACTTATCTGATGAGGCCACAGTACTGAGTAAAAAGGAGTACACGGCTGACGATGTTGCGTTGTTACTAAATGGGTTCAAAAAATTCTATAAAAGAAAAATGAAGAACAAATATAACAATGCTTCTACTTCTAAACCTACCTCATTTTCTCATGATAGTAAGGATGATTATAAATCCAAACTAATGTGCTATAATTGCAGGAAATTGGGACACTTCATCAAGGACTGTCCATATCCTAAAGCAGAGAAATACACAGAGGAGGAAAAGAAACAAAGAAGAGAGAGAAGAGAGAAGAGATACCAAAAGAGCAAGGTGCTGTTGGCTGAAGCTGAAAAGATGGCAGCCATCTACTCATCAAACACAGAATCTGGCACTTCAAGCGATGACTCTGTTTTTGACGAAACACCTGCACTACTGTGTCTCATGGCAAAGGAATCTGATGATTCTGACAATGAGGTAATACTCTCTGAAAGTGAGCTTGAACTGTTTAGCTCATTTGAGCAAATGATGAACAACAAAGTAGATGTTGTGAATGAGCTTGCTAAGCTTAAGGACGAGATGATTCTACTGAAAAAGCAAAATACTAAACTGAAACTTAAGGTTGAAAAACCTGAAGAATCAGCCATGTATAAAAAGCTTTCACATGAATGTGAATCTCTGAAAGCTGAATGTGAAATGTATAAGGGAAAAATTATGGAACTTGAAGCTACAATAAATTTATATAATAAGTCATCTGTTCCTAAGTCGTCTGTTGTGCAAATAGAGAAACCTATTGAACAGAGCACTCCCTTAGTAAAAGAAAGTTTAGAACTGAACAAAGCTGAAAAATTTATATCTGCTGATAATAGTAATATTGTCTTGTATGTTCAGACTACTAAACCTGTCTCACCTGAGATTGAGAAAAAGGAGATGAAAACTCCTAAGGCTAAAAAGGGTAAAAAGCCTGAAAATGAAAAACAGACTGGTAAAACCAAACAGCAGAGTAGTCCCAAGAAGTCTGCTGATAAGAGTAAAACCAATCAGACTAGTAAACCTAAGTCGTCTGTTAAAGAGCAAGTTAAGAGCAGACCCAAGAAGCAAAGAAACTATAACAATAATGCTTGGTATGGAAATGAGTCTTATTATGTACAACCTGCTTATCCACCATATTATGCTGCACCTCATTATCCACCTCATTTTGCTGCATATCCTGCTCACCAACCAATGCATGCTTACCCTGCTTATCATGCATCTTATCCTGCTTATGAGCCTTATCATCATCATAATGACTATCAATATAACATGCCTGCTAATTATGATGAAAATGAAATTGCTCATGCTCCTGCTAAAACTGTAAAGCCTAAGAAGCCTAAGACTTCAACATCTTGGGTTGTCAAAGGTGACACTAATCCACCAGGACCCTCTCAATAAAGGGTACCTAAAACATTTTTATTTTGTTTTGTAGGTTAGGATTAGGAGTAGGAGTAAAGTAGTGAAGAAATGGTACCTGGACAGTGGATGTTCAAGGCACATGTGTGGAGACATACATGAACTGGCAGATGCTGTTGCTGTGAATGGTCCAAAAGTTACTTTTGGAGACAGCAAATAAGGTAAGATTGTAGCTGTTGGAAAGCTTATCAAAGGAAACATAGAGATATCTGACGTCTCATATGTAAATGGCCCGAAGTACAATCTACTGAGCATAAGTCAATTTTGTGACAAGGGATTTTCCGTAGTGTTTTCATCAGATAAGTGCTATGTTGAACAAATTGGAACAAAGAAGGTTATTATATCTGGAAGAAGACAAGGAAACATCTATGTGGTCGACTGGAATTCTGTAGACAGGAATTCTAATGTTTGCTTAGTGGTTTCTACACCAAGTGAAATCAGTTGGCTTTTGCACAAAAGAATGAATCATTTGAATTTCAAGACAATCAACAGATTGATAAAGAATGATCTGGTAGAAGGAATTCCAAAGACAGTCATGAGCAAAGACAAGCTCTGTGATGCCTGTCAGAAGGGTAAATAAGTGAAGTCATCTTTCAAAAGTAAGAAGCACCAATCTTCAACCAGAATTTTGGAGCTACTACATATGGATTTGTTTGGCCCTATTGATCCAATCAGCAACGGTGGAAAGAAATACTGCCTAGCTGTTGTGGATGATTTTTCAAGATTTACTTGGGTGATTTTCATGAAGAAGAAAAGTGAAACCAAGGAACATCTTACTAATCTGATGGAACTGATCCAGAATGAGAAGAGTCAAAGAATTTTGAAGATCAGATCAGATAGAGGGACTGAGTTTACAAACTCTACTGTTGAAGAGTATTGTAATTCCAGAGGAATCAGTCATGAGTACTCTGCTGCCAGAACCCCTCAACAAAATGGAGTTGCTGAAAGGAGAAACAGAACTCTAAAAGAAGCTACCAGGACAATGATAGCTGAAGCAAAGCTGCCCCAAAGATTCTGGGCAGAAGCTACAAATACAGCATGTTATACACAGAATAGGTGTATGATTAACAAAAGTCAAAACAGGACACCTTATGAGCTATGGAACAACAGAAAGCCTAATTTACATTATCTTAGGATTTTTGGTTGTAAATGTTATGTTTTGAACAATGGGAAAAATCACCTTACTGCATTTGCAGAGAAGGCTGATGAAGCTGTTTTTGTAGGTTACTCTATTGTTAGTAAAGCTTATAGAGTGTTTAACAAAAGAACTTTACTTGTAGAAGAATCTATTCATGTAGTATTTGATGAACCAAATCAATCATCTGAAAAGAATCAAAGTGCAAACCCTGAGATATCTGCTGACTTTCAGAAATTGAGTGTTGAAAGAAAAGAAGAATATGTACCCATCATACTACCTGATTTGACAAGAGCTGTTAACTCAAGTGCTGTTCAAAATCAGTCTACTGATTGTCTAACAGAGGAGTTGCAAACAACTGACAGACCAGAGACTGTTCAACAGACTACAACTGTTCAACAGACTACTAATGAGACTCCAACAGTGGTGTTGCAAGATCAATCTAGAGGACAGCATCCAGATTTGCAACCTGATCTCAGATGGCTCAGAGATCACCCACCTGAGTTAGTGATTGGAGATCCTTTGGATAGAGTTAGAACAAGAAGATCAACTGCAAATGAAACAATGTTTGTAAGTTTTCTTTCACAAATTGAGCCTAAATTAATTGATGAAGCTCTTGGTGATTCTCACTGGATTGAAGCTATGCAAGAAGAGTTGACTCAATTTGAAAGGAATGAAGTCTGGTACTTAGTTCCCAGACCTACTCATCAAAGAGTAATTGGCACTAAGTGGGTTTTCAGAAATAAGATGAATGAAGATGGTATGGTTACCAGAAACAAAGCAAGACTAGTTGCCAAAGGTTACTGCCAAGAAGAAGGCATTGATTTTGATGAGACATTCGCACCAGTTGCAAGGCTTGAAGCAATCAGATTGTTCCTAGCCTATGCTGCTCACAAGAACTTCACTGTCTATCAGATGGATGTGAAGTCTGCTTTTCTTAATGGAGAATTGCAAGAAGAAGTGTACGTTGAACAACCCCCTGGATTTGAAGCATATCAACAGGGAGACAAAGTGTATCGTCTGAAGAAAGCTCTCTATGGACTGAAACAGGCTCCAAGAGCATGGTATGATACTTTATCTGATTTTCTTTTAATTAAAGGATTTCGTAAAGGTAAAGTAGATAAAACCTTGTTCACTATTGAATGGGATAAACATATATTATTGGTACAAATATATGTGGACGATATTATTTTTGGTTCAACTAACAAACAGATGTGTGAAAGATTCTCTAAGCTGATGCAAAACAAGTTTGAAATGAGCATGATGGGAGAATTAAATTACTTTCTTGGATTACAAGTCAAACAGCTGCCTGATGGCATCTTTATTAATCAAACAAAGTACACAAAAGATCTGTTCAAGAAATTTGGTATGGAAACTAGTTCATCTGTTACTGTTCCTATGTCTACTGGACTTCGTCTGGACAAGGATGAAGGTGGCAAATCAGTTGACATCACCAAATACAGAGGCATAATTGGGTCACTGTTATACTTAACAGCTAGCAGACCTGATATTATGTATTCTGTTGGGGTTTGTGCGAGATTTCAATCAGATCCTAAGGAATCTCATCTCTTAGCTGCTAAAAGAATACTAAAGTATCTCAAAGGCACTCAAGAATTGGGATTGTGGTACCCAAGGGAATCAGGATTTGAACTTATTGGATATTCAGATTCTGACCTTGCTGGCTGCAAAATTGATAGGAAGAGTACTACAGGTACTTGTCAATTTTTGGGCAGTCGTCTGATCTCATGGATGAGTAAGAAACAGACTTCAGTGTCCATATCTACTGCTGAAGCTGAATACATTGCTGCTGGAGCATGTTGTGCACAAATACTTTGGTTGAAACATCAACTAGAAGATTATAATCTTAAGATCAGTGGAATCCCAATCTACTGTGATAATACAAGTGCAATCTCACTTACTCAGAATACTACTAGTCATTCCAGGACTAAGCATATTGAGATCAAACATCACTTCATCAGAGACCATGTTGAAAAAGGAAATGTTATTATTGAGTATGTTCATACAGACAACCAGACTGCTGACATTTTCACTAAACCACTGAATGAAGCAAGATTTTCCACTCTAAGAGCGGAATTGGGCTTGTTAAAATTGGATTCATAAGCTGAGGGGGAACCTATCAGAAGACTGGGTTCAACAGCTTACTAATCTGACACCAACAAGTGTTACACTTCAAGAAGACCGACTCTCAACAGACTAGTTGACTGATGAATTCTTGAATTCAGGGGGAACGTGTAAGACTAGCGGTACCCTTGTTTTAAAGATGAAATCTTCAATGACAGTTAGTTGAAGTTATTTAATCAGAAGATTTGTTCTTAATTCTTGAAGACTTGAAGATTATTTATCTTGCTGGATTGACAAACAGCAAAGGAAGATCACTAGATATTGGCTTTCACTAGTGATATATTGTATCAGACAAGTCGTCTATCAGATAAGTATTACTTTACTCATCTGTTATTATTTATGTCATCTTATAGTTAAAAGTGTTGTGCAAAAACGTTTTATCAAAAGCACGTTTTTATAAGTAACAGACAAGTGGCGTTTCAAATTCCCGCCTGTCTGACATAATTAATAAATTTTGAATTCCGCGATTCTCGCCCGCACGATTAATAACTGACAGATCAAATCAAACCGTCCGCGTATAACACGGAAACCGAAGCAATTCGAAATCTATAAATCCAGATCTGATCAGAAGGGTTAAACCTTACGCACCCAAAATTATTCTAAGTGAAAAAGAAGTTACTAACTCATCTATTCTGCCTTAAAAGTGTTTAATTTCTCTCAAGCTACTTCAATTTCATTAAAATGGCCGGAGCTGAAGGACGTTACTTGAATTACGAGAAGTTCTACGCTTCTGGAACTCCTCTAATGAAGGAAATCATGGTTAAAATCAAAGAGGCGTCGTTGGTGAAAGTTTTGGAAGCTCATGAGGAGTATGTTTTCACTGAAGATGTCGCTGATTACTACGAATCTAGGAAAAATGACCTAACCAAGATGATTTCTGTGGCTACTGTCGGAGGTAAAACTATCTGTATTTCGCCTGCTGTTTTGAATGAAATTTACGATCTGAAAAATGAAGGAGGAGAGGTATTCACTCTGGCTCAAGAAAAAGAGGAAGAGTTTTGGTTTGTTTGTGCGAAGGATGGAGAACTAATGACTGGAAGCCTAATGAAAACTCAGCTGAAGGATGAGTTTCAAAGGTTTGCAGACATCATTGCGAAGATTTTGGAGTGTTCTACGAGCTCCTTAGATGGGTTACCTAAGAGAAGGTACCAGACAATGGTCTGCATCTACTATGGGTTAAACGTAAACTGGGCTATTCATTATTTTTATCTTCTGGCGTTAAAGAAAAATGGACATGTGGTGATGATGAGTCATCTACTCTCAGCTCTGGGATGTCCACTTGTGAATAGGAAGACAGTTCACAAGCTGAAAGAGGTAAAAATGTATGAACCAGTTAAGATTGGAGCCACCTCTAAAAGAAAAGCAAAAGGAAAAGAAGAGAAGCCTGCTGCCAAGAAGCCCAAAATTACAATCAAGACTAAGTCTGCTGATCAAACAGCAAACCCTGCTGTTGAAGCCAGATCAGTAGAGTCTGCTGACATTGCTGACAAGATAGTCACTGAGGTGACTAAGGAAATTGATGAGATGAGTACTGAAGCATCTCCAGAAAGAACTGAGTCCGACGAACCAGTTCCAGTACAAGTAGTTGGACGCAGAACCAGAAGTTCAGTGAAAAGAACTGCTGAACCTCGCCAAGATGAAATTTTGCCCAAGCCAAAGGCAAAAAGAAAGTTAACTCTAGGTGGTCAAAGAGTTACCTTCACCACTGCTCCAACCATTCAAGTCAGAGAAACCCCTGCTGCTGAAAGACCAGTGGACGCAGTAGAAAAAGTTGCAGAAGATAAGACAGCTGAGGACCAATCTCTTGACAAGTCTGTTGTTGCTGAACAGCCGACTACTTTGACAGCAGAGGAGAATGTCCCACTCATTCATCCTACACCAATTGCTGCTGCTTCACTGCAAACAGTTGAATCACCTGCCGCCAAAAGGAAGAGAACTGGTAAGGCAAAGGTTAAGGTGATTACTGCTGCTGAACAGAAAAAGATAGATGAAGCTGAAAAGAAGAAGAAAGAAAAAGAAAACGCTCGTAAACTTAAGGAGCTTGAGGCTCAGACTAAAAACATGTCTGAAGCTGAAATAGCTGCTAAGGAAGCTCAGGATTTGGCTAAGGCTATTGAAGCCAGTACCAAGGATGCCCAAGGTCCAAGGTACAGTGGTGGAATTACCATTGGAGATCCAAAGAAGCCAAAGGCTGTTATGCCAACACCTAAGCTGCCAAAGAAGAAAAGATCTGAACTGAAATATGCTCTGGACATAGTTCAAAATGATCCAGACATGTTCAAACAGTTTGTGGCAGATCTTGAGCGATATAACGACATTTTGGTCCGTCAGAGTCTCTTTGTCACGGAAAAGATCAGATACAACAGATGGAGAGAGTATCGTCTGACAAAGACCAAAGATCAAATAGTACAGTGGAAGGAATTTGCTGCTGAGGAAAGATGGGTCCTGCAATTTCTGGAAACTGGATGTCTGAGACAAGCATTGGATTCAGACCACTTCTTTGATATGATCCACTATCGGATGAGGAAGTTGGCAAAGTCTGAAGCCAAGTTGCTACAAATTTCTGTTCCTGAAATTCCTGCTTCAGATGAAGACTTAAAGAACAGAATGGTAAAGCTGGCATTATCTGTAACTCTGGAAGTATGGGCAAAGAAGACCAGATATCAGAAGGGTCAACCAAGCTCACTGTTACCTATGCCAAGCTTACAACAGATCGTCTTTGGACCGGCTATCAAAACATATGAAGATCTACCTGAACAGACAACTTCACCATTTATTCCTGCTATTATATTTACACATAAGACTGTTGTTGCTGATAATGGTGTTGATGTTGTTACAGAGGTAAATGAGCCAATACAGGTCCAACAGAAGACTGCTGAAACTTCAACATCATCAGAGAAGTTGCCCCAACAGCAGACTACTCTGATTGATGAACCAAAGGAGTCTGAGTTAACTCCTGAGATTGTACCAGCTAGCACAGTTAATCCATCACCTTCAGAAAACTTACAACCAACTATCTTGGAGTCCATCCAACAGTTGATTGCCAATTCTATGAAGGAAATGGAAGACAGACATAGAGAACAAATGAAGAAATTTGAAGAAGTTGCCTTAACTATGATGTCTACTGTTGCTGAAAAAGTCCCAAAAGCTGTTGATCCTAGCCCTCTGATAGTGGAAGAAATGGCAAACATCAAAAATGAAGTACAGGCTATCAGACTGGATGTGGAAACATTTGGTGCAAGGGTCAAGAACAACACGGCTGGTTGGAGGGACATAAGTGAAGTTGTTGCAAATGCAATGGAGGCTCATGAAGTAAAAGCTGAGAGCATGCTGAAAGCATTCACTACATCAGCTGACTTGATTCTGAGTTCTCAGATTCAACTCTGTGATCAAGTGGATCTTACATTCAAGAAGATTGAGTCATATAACACATTGCAGCAACTGAAGTGGGAAAATCATCTTCTGGCGGTGGATAAAAACATCAGATTGATTTGTGACGCAATTAACATCACTCATGTTCTGCCTGAAGAACCCGTCTACCCTGCTGATGATGACAAAAAGGGGGAAGATGGAGACTCTACAACAAAGAAGAAGGGTGCTGATGCTAATCTATCAGCTGACGTTACTGAAAAATTGGACTCTGCTGAAAAGGATGCTGATGATGAAAATACAAGCAGACCAGATAATGAAGTAACTGAGGCAGACAACGATGCTGATGAAGAGCCCAAAGAACCAGTAAAATCTGATAAGGAAATTGCTGCTTCCAAGGACTCTGCTGCTGAACAGTTAGATCCATACGTCAAGTACAAAAGAATAGAAGATCTCAGAAAAAGATTTGAAATGCTTGAACAAGATCTCTCTAGTTCTGAACATGAAGATGAAGACCTTGAAGATGAAGAAGAAGGAGAAACACAAGAAGAGAAGAAGGACTAGACTAAGTTATTAGACTAGGTCACTTGTAATCCTTTTGTTAAACTTGTAAAATTTTTTTTGCTACTTCATCTTTTGAACTTGTAATCTGTAATAAATTGACATATCTATAAGAGTTCAAGTTTCCAACAAATCATTTCTATCTCAGAAATTTTTGAGGACTTAAACTTTAGCTTTAGGAACAGGTACTTAGCTGAAGTTTTGTCATCATCAAAAAGGGGGAAATTGTTGGATGAAGATGAAGATAGAAGGCATAAAGTGAAGGGAGGTTTTGATGATTTCCAAAACATCAGAATCAGCTAAGTATGAAAGCTTAGTAGAAACCTTCGAAGATATTTGACTAAGGAAGACTTATTCAGACTAGTCAAATATGGTCCAGAAGACTACTGATCTATTGCTGAAAAAGAAATGAGACTGGTGGACAATCAGCCGACTCAAATCAGATTAGTTCAAGTTTGGGATCAGCCGAGTATACATCAGACGAGTAATTTCGATCAGCTAAGTGGAAGTAGATCAGAAGATCAGTGCAACGGTAATAAATGCACTTGGAGTAATAAATGCTAAAGAGGAAGGGTATTAATGACAAATGATTGAAGAAAAACCTCGTATCAGATTGGTGCATTTAATGCGATCTGACAGCAAGTACAGCAGAGTGTACAGTGTTCAGTGTTCAGTCGCAGGTAGCCGTTTCTGCAGAAAGGACCAGTACTCGAGGATTTGAACAGCTGTCGATCTCTCAACGGGCAGAAATTCAAATCTCCAAGTATAAATAGTTCAGTTCATGAGTTGAAGAAAAGACACAACACTGAGACAGCGCATTTGAGAGCAAAAATTCTGAACAGAAATCTTCTAAGTCTCAAAACTCAAAGAACAGAACACTCATCAGCCGAGTCATTTGTTGACGAAGCAAATAGATAGAAAACAGAAAATACTTGTAAAATCTGAGTGATTTTGTTAGGTTGTGTTGTGAGGAGTAGATATCAATCTTTGTGAGCGATATTACTTCAGAGATTAGGAATTTCTTTGTGATTTCCTACTACGAACTTGTGGCCAGTTCATTTGTTGTTTGGCACAAGCAGAGTGTACTGTAATCTTAGTGACTATAGTATAACCCAAGATCTAAGTGACTTGGAAGAGTGGACTAAAGGATTTACATCCATATAACCACTATAGAAATCCTTTGTGTTTTTAACTTGCATTATTTTCTGCATATTTAAAACAACATACTGAAAACACTTAAAGGTTAACTGTTTGAAAAGTTTTAAAAGGAGTTTGTTAAAACTGGGGATAAAACTATTTCAAAGTTAAAAGAAACTACTTGTGAAAAACACTTGATAAATCCGCTGCAAGATAGTTAATTTTGAAACTCTGATTTTGATAAGATCAGCTAAGTAAAATCAGAAGAGTGGTTAACTCTGCTGTTCAAAGCTTTGTGCGAGATCAGCTTAGTCTGCTTACAATTCTTGATCAGCTTAGTCTGCTGACAGATAAGTATGAGTTTTTAAAAGGTAAAATTTTTTGAAGAGGTTTATTCACCCCCCCCCCCCCCCCTCCTCTAAACCTCATCTGACCACTTGGGACCAACATAAAGCTTTGATTTTTGAAGTAACAAGATACTTAATACTCTGTTTTTATTTGATTTTCGATATGGGTTTAGTTAAAAATCATTCGATTTGAAGTTTGTTTCAATTTTTTGCAAAAAATGGATGTTTTCAAAAGTTTAGGGGCTGAATTGTAAATCTAAAAAATGAAGGGAAAAATTTGCTGTTTTGGCGCTGTTTTATGTAATTAGTATTTTGAGTTTTGAAAATATTTACTCTTAATTGAAGTGATGTCGTAAGTTCTAAGCACTTTTGTGCGATGTATTAGTTTAGGAAATCCTTGTGTAGGATTTTCATTAAGGTTGTTAGATACATTCTAAGTCGTATACGTACTTGCTCAGGTTTCGGATACGCTTCATTTGTGGAGTTTTAGTCGCTATACTAAGCGACAAAGGTGAGCGTTGTGTGTTGAATTTGTATGTCGGTCCGATGTGCTAGTAGATCGAGTCAAACATTCACTTATGCTCTTAATAATCAAAGCATGTGTTATATTATAATTTCTATTGCATGTTGTTACAAAGAGATTGGACTTGTTACGTCGACATTACTCGCATGAAATCCTTAGTATATCAACATGATAATCCAATGCATGCTACATCCAAATCTACTAGTTGCGAATATATTTTACTAAATTATCATGATACCCAAAATTTGCATTTGCTAAGTTGTTAAACGTTGATAATATGTTAAATATGTTTGATATGTTATGTTTCCGGTTGTTTTCGATTTTGTGTGGGCCCCTTTTGATTGGTATATGGACCCGATGCCAACCTGGTCGGCACGGGCCGGCAGGATTGTCACGGTTACCCGTAGGCCTGGCCTTACAATCCAAGTGGGGAGGAACACTTGGGGAGTAAGGACAAACTTTGGCAAAGACATGTCGATGCACTTCAGATAGTAGGGTCGCTCCTTACTCGGTGTGTTTGGATGGACATCAGACAGAGGATGGAGGGTAAGTGGAGGACGGCATCAACAATTCTTGGTTATGTGAATTCCGTGTTTCTTCCGTCTTGAATATATGCTTAATTTGCTTGATAACTTGTTCACGTTATATAATATGTTGCATACACGCATTACCATGCAAATTTCGCACACAGCCTCACTAAGTTGGACGATCAACTTATGCGTTCCATGTTTCATTCTTTTCAGTTTCAGGTGTTCTGGAAAATAATAGTCGGGTTGCGGTTAGGTCATCACGGTTGCGGTCCCACCCTAGTATTTGGGAGAGTAGTTACATTTTATTATTGATTTATGTTCTTTCTCGATTTTGTTTAAGACCTTGCTTAGAATATTTGAATCGTTAAAGTTGATTTATATTTTCATAAAAGATACAAGATTTTCATAAATTACTTATTTATCTCTTTCGGTTAATTTTGTTCAAATCTTTTGATATGTTGTGATCAAATGCTTCCGCTTTAAACCTCTATTATGAAAATTTATTTTATTTTTTTCGTCAAAAACTTAGTAATTTAAATTGTTCATATTTTGTTCTAAACCGCTTCCGCTTAAAACTTTTAATTCTCGATTTTGATTTATCGTTTCTGTTTTATAAAAAAAAAAAAAAAAGTTTCGATATTTTAACACTTTTTAAAAATAATAATAATTTGACCGACTGTTATTCGAAGGACCCCCGGAGCCGGGCCGTCACAGATGGTATCAGAGCTTCGGCTCAAGGCTAGGATAGGATCCTCGGATTTGTACTGAGGTGCTAGTAAGGTGGGACTCACCGTCGTGACTTTAGGGTGTCTACCCACATTGGGTAGTTCACTGTTAGGACAAGACCGCAACCGAAACCATATGTGTAGTACGTGTCCTTGAGGTTAAGGGTTATTTTTGCTTGATTCTGTGTTTTCTTGATTTATTATTTTGTTGGTGGTATCTCGAATACCATAGCGTTATTTGAACTTTATTGTTGATCTTATTGTATGGTTATGATTGTATATGTGTGCACTCCGTGAATTTTACGTAAATTAAAATATTTGAATCAAGCGACCTTTCTCGAAGTACATGTAGAATGACTAAAATAGCCGTAAATCTTTTGAATTCCTTATCGAGTTTACCTTATTCAGAACTCATAATTCTGATTCTAAACGTATTCATCTCCAAATTGATCTCTCGAATTTAGTAATCTCTCTTGAGCCAATTTTTTCGCTATAATCAATTGTTTCGCCCTTATTCTAATGTTGGTACTTATTCATTTTGAGCTTGTGATCCCTAGATGTCTTTTCTTCATCATTTTGGTGAATCAAATTGTTATGAATGTAATCTTTCTTTCAATAGACAAAATATCATTCAAATTTTATTGACATCAGTCTTGAGTTCCAACTCGTCTATTACTCTTTCCTTGCATTCAACTATGAATTATTATTGACAGCGAGTCACTTCATTTTGATTTCTAAAACTACCCTAAGTTCATATCTAATCTTTCCATTTTCGCTCGTGCTTTTCTGAAATTTCTAAGTGCGATGCCAGATTGTATCTTTTCCTTCATGTTGTGTAATTTACCGTAGAATATTTCTTGAATCATTTTTAGCCTTATTCTTGATATGGCTTATTTTAAGTCATACCCATAATTACCTTTTATCTGAATCATAATTTGATTGTTTTCCTTGAGATCTTATCAACACTCTTAATTCAACATTCCTTCATTTATTCTGGATCTCAATTTCACTTCATATTATCCTATCAAACTTCTGTTTTGATATTTTATTGTCGTATTCATTCAGAGCTTGCCCCTCCTAAATTCATGAGGTCTTCCTCATATCGATTTCGTAATCAAAATTATTTATTTTCATCGGATTCTATGGTGTTATTATTCCTTGTCCTTCTTTTTCCTGAGCCTGAGTTGTGATCGTTTTAAAATCATCCATATGACTTCATATTACTCTTTCGTTGTATTCAATTATGCAATATTTAAATTTCCAGAAGGAATTGAATTGTCTCGGTTTCTTTTTGAACTTCACGTTTTCATTTTTGTCCCTTCATAAATTGTTGTTCCTTTGTCTATTTCATTCCTTTTTGCGAGCCGCATAAATCAGATCAATTTATTCTCAATTCTTTTGAACTTCGGACTTACCTTCTATTTGTTTTGAACTTATTTTTAATCCCCGTCTCGCTCAATTTGATCGTTTCGATGTTCTCAGATTTCACTATTGAGCTTTACTTGTAAACTATTGCAGCTTGTTGCAATCATTATTGAAATGATATTTAAATCGCGTCATTTATCTTGACTTGCTTTTCAAATGACCAGACACACTTTAATGTTTTGGTTATTATCATCATGATACTTGTTTCGACTTTCTATTATCCTTATCGATATCCTTGCTTTGATCTTCTTTTTACTTACACTGTTTGAAATGGTGAGACTCATCCCTTCTGTTATTCGTATCGGTGCGCCTTAATCGTTCTCCTTGTCACTTATATCGAACTATTCATTTGGTTATCTTTCTTATCGACATTTCAGTCCTTTTTCAATCTTCGTTGATTCTTTTATATGTTGCCATTGCTAATTCTTGTCTTGTCGTATTGAGCACCTTGATTCGATCATCTTTTCTAATCCTTATCGTATCTCTTCATTTGACTCATTTTGTTCCTTGCGAGAACCCCAAGTCAAATACCTTTTGAATTCCCTCGGCTAAACTGATCTTATATATTGTTATGTGAGTAGTTTTTCTTTTGAGAAGAATCTTAATCTGCGGCATAGGAGTTGAAATTATCGTCGTATCTCATTCTACTATGTCATGATTATACGTAACGTATATGAAGTACTACATCGATCATCCTCGTGAACCTGACTGCATATCTTAATATCCTCAGAAATATCTAACGTACAAACGAAGACATGTTTGCATACTCATCTAGATGAAGAAACAAGTGAATTCCATTATGGCGCGGCCAGAGTATAAAAAGGCGACTTGGGAGTTAGAGAAAAAGATACGTCAGAGTTTTGAAAACGTCTAATGTATGAGAGAACATTTTTCGCACACTCATTTTAATCAAGAAGACTGCAGATTCCACAGTAAAAGTTTTATGACGCACACAAACTAAGGAAGAAATATTTCGGGAGCTAGAAAAGAAGATACGTCGGCGTTACCCGGACCACGCGAATCTCAAGAGCGAATTTGGGGACCAAATTCTTTTAAGGGGGTAGGATTGTAACGCCCCAAAAATTTCGGACTCTTTTGATTGGATTTTTTTAACCCAATTTTATGTGCCACGTTTTATTTTTGAAGTTAAGCATTATTTTGAACTAAAATATACAATTTAATTAAATCTTGTGACCTTATGAACTTTGAAATAATTAAAAAATATAAAGTTACTTTAAAATTAGATTAAGACCTTTTTGAAAAATTTCGGGCTTGGATGCACAAAAATTTTATTTTTGGGGGATAAAATATAAGTTTTCAAAACTTTAGGGGGCAAAGTGCAAATTCGCCCCAGAATCTTGTAGTCTACTAAATAGAAATAATTTGCTCTCCTAGGACAGCCTAAGGGCTGCTAAGGCATGCCCTTGGGTGGAGTAAACTCCACCACCCAAGAAAGACATCCATTGGTGGAATTGGTGAGTAATTATAATCACCTCTTCCCTATATTGTGTGTATATGTATCTATACACTAAAAATCTGATTTCATATGCCATTAAATATCTCCCTCAAACCCACTTTATCTTCTTTACAACTTAAAAATACTTAGATATAGAGAGGGAAAGAGAAAACACATTTAGAAAGAGGATTTTCGGATATACACAGCACAGCCTCGGGTTTTCGCTCATTAAATCTTCGTCCACCGTTGGATCATGCCCAAATTTTGTGTGAAGGTCCTACACACATGGTTCTACATATTGACCGTTCGGATCGTCGTTTGGGTCACCCGGAGTGAATCGGCAGTCGTCAGAAATTGGTGAAAAGTAAGGATTTGAGGACTTTTGTTATGAAGCACCACCGGAGCCGCCACCACTGCCACCGGAGCCACCACCAACACCTTCGGAGGTCTGAAAACGAAGAGAGCTTCATCTCCTTCGTTGCTTTGGGTAAAAATCCGTCTATGCATGTGTTCTTTAATATTTGTGATTTTACTTTCTTTTCTTCAAAGTATATATTGAAGAAGTTTAGTTTATATTAGTTTTGAGAAAAATTGTTGAGTTTATATTTAATATTAGATATTTAATGTGACTTTGCTTTGATTTTGTTTAAATAATGCTTATATATTTGGGTCTTGATTTATTTTTGTAAGAAAGTTAATGTTGTTAAATTTCAAAACTTTGGGGTTATTTTTGAAAGGTTCTAAAAGTTTAAGGGTTAGGACTGTGATATTTTTTTTGGGAGTAAAAATGGACTGAAAATCTCTATTTTTGTTTGATATTTGGTATGAGTTTACTTAAAAATTATTTGTTTTAAAGTTGCTCCGAGTTTGTTTGCAAAAAGCGAGTTTTAGAAACTTTTGGGGTTATTTTTGTAAATCCGAAAATAAGGGGGCAAAGCTGCTGTTTTGTCGCTATTTTTATAGTTAATTTTATAAACTTTTGATTTGTTGATTTGATGTAGAGCTTTGTTCACTTTTTTTTTAAGATTGAAAATTTGTAAATTTTTCCGAAGAAAAATTATGATTAAAGAACTTTTTGTTTCTCAATGTTAGTTGGTGAAAAGTTATTAAAACTTATTTTTAATCTCAGTTTTATAGTGAAAGTATGCTTAATTATTTTTAAATATTGCTTAGATGCTTGGACCTTGAATTATTTTTCAAGAAAGTTGATTTTCTTAAGTTTTCAAAACTATAAGGGTATTTTTGAAAAAAATTAAACTTGTGGGATTTTTAAAGCTTTGATTTTTGAAGTAACAAGATACTTAATACTCTGTTTTTATTTGATTTTCGATATGGGTTTAGTTAAAAATCATTTGATTTGAAGTTTGTTCCAAATTTTTGCAAAAAATGGATGTTTTCAAAAGTTTAGGGGCTGAATTGTAAATCTGAAAAATGAAGGGAAAAATTTGCTGTTTTGGCGCTGTTTTATGTAATTAGTATTTTGAGTTTTGAAAATAATTACTCTTAATTGAAGTGATGTCGTAAGTTCTAAGCACTTTTGTGCGATGTATTAGTTTAGGAAATCCTTGTGTAGGATTTTCATTAAGGTTGTTAGATACATTCTAAGTTGTATACGTACTTGCTCAGGTTTCGGATACGCTTCATTTGTGGAGTTTTAGTCGCTATACTAAGCGACAAAGGTGAGCGTTGTGTGTTGAATTTGTATGTCGGTCCGATGTGCTATTAGATCGAGTCAAACATTCACTTATGCTCTTAATAATCAAAGCATGTGTTATATTATAATTTCTATTGCATGTTGTTACAAAGAGATTGGACTTGTTACGTCGACATTACTCGCATGAAATCCTTAGTATATCAACATGATAATCCAATGCATGCTACATCCAAATCTACTAGTTGCGAATATATTTTACTAAATTATCATGATACCCAAAATTTGCATTTGATAAGTTGTTAAACGTTGATAATATGTTAAATATGTTTGATATGTTATGTTTCCGTTTGTTTTCGATTTTGTGTGGGCCCCTTTTGATTGGTATATGGACCCGATGCCAACCTGGCCGGCACGGGCCGGCAGGATTGTCACGGTTACCCGTAGGCCTGGCCTTACAATCCAAGTGGGGAGGAACACTTGGGGAGTAAGGACAAACTTTGGCTAAGACATGTCGATGCACTTCAGATAGTAGGGTCGCTCCTTACTCGGTGTGTTTGGATGGACATCAGACAGAGGATGGAGGGTAAGTGGAGGACGGCATCAGCAATTCTTGGTTATGTGAATTCCGTGTTTCTTCCGTCTTGAATATATGCTTAATTTGCTTGATAACTTGTTCACGTTATATAATATGTTGCATACACGCATTACCATGCAAATTTCACACACAGCCTCACTAAGTTGGACGATCAACTTATGCGTTCCATGTTTCATTCTTTTCAGTTTCAGGTGTTCTGGAAAATAATAGTCGGGTTGCGGTTAGGTCATCACGGTTGCGGTCCCACCCTAGTATTTGGGAGAGTAGTTACATTTTATTATTGATTTATGTTCTTTCTCGATTTTGTTTAAGACCTTGCTTAGAATATTTGAATCGTTAAAGTTGATTTATATTTTCATAAAAGATACAAGATTTTCATAAATTACTTATTTATCTCTTTCGGTTAATTTTGTTCAAATCTTTTGATATGTTGTGATCAAATGCTTCCGCTTTAAACCTCTATTATGAAAATTGATTTTATTTTTTTCGTCAAAAACTTAGTAATTTAAATTGTTCATATTTTGTTCTAAACCGCTTCCGCTTAAAACTTTTAATTCTCGATTTTGATTTATCGTTTCTGTTTTATAAAAAAAAAAAAAAAAGTTTCGATATTTTAACACTTTTTAAAAATAATAATAATTTGACCGACTGTTATTCGAAGGACCCCCGGAGCCGGGCCGTCACACAAACGGTTTTACTCAAGGATTTTTATTTTTCTTAGGTTTTACACCAATCTTTTGGTTTTTAACATTTGTAAATCGTTCGTTAAGAGATCGATGAGTTTATACCGAACCAATCGGTTTTACTCAAGGATTTTTATTTTTCTTAGGTTTTATACCAATCTTTTGGTTTTTTGATAGGATAGTGCCCTGCAAGCCAATATATTTAGCTTGTATTAGGACTATCGTAAACTTTCTCTAGTATAAATGAATTAATATGCTCGTTTGTTTATAGTATGTAAATCAAACAATGGCCAACTTCATCTCTCGCAAATCACTTAAGCGATTGGATGAAATCCTAAGATCACATTCGACTATGGGACGATTCACTTCGGTATTGAGTGCAATCATGAAACAGTCTCTAAGGTCGTGATCTTAAAACATGTTCCAAGTCATAGATTCCGAACGAGACGGGGTATCGAAGGAATCGCAAAGACTTGTATAAATATGCATGATTCACATGGAGTGAATTTGTAGCGTTTCATGAGCAAGGCATTTGATGCTAGTGCATATGAGTAGGTGGTTCGATAGGGGATCGAACGACCCGAACAGAGAAACCCATTGTGGAAGCGCATGACGCACATCGGCGATGGGATGTTTCTCAAACTTATAATAGTGTACGATTTAGTCCTTAGACTGGAGATGCTAGGGCGAATTCGGTGCATGGGTGTGCGTACTTAGATTTAGGTACCGATCACGTAGCCTGATCATTGTGTGCCTAAGTTGGGTACGTATAGTCGTGTACGCGAATGGTTAGCATCAATAAGGGATCTACCGACTCAACGTAGTGTGTTGAGGGAATTTCCTATACGTTCTTAGATAATAGATTCCGAGAAACCTGTGGCCACAGTTGGTGACGGATATGGAAAGGGGTTTCCAAATTTAGCAGTCACACTAGAATCATTATCCGGAATTAGAAAGGATAGTTATCGAGATAATTAGAGGTGCCGATCAATTCACACACCCTAGGTCTCGATCGGGAAATTAAGTCGATAGAAGGACCGTATGTACATGGTACTTATAAGAGGTGAGGTTCACTGAAATCAATTCACCCGAAGTTGGGCCTCATGGGCTTGTGGCTAGACATCGACCATGGGGTGTGGGTACTCATGAATTAATAAGGAGATTAATTCGTGAGTGGTTAGTTGAAGGGGTTTCAATTAATCGGAGCAATTAATAAGCTCGCAAATTAAATCACGAAAGTCGTGGGCCCGCGGCCAATTGATGGTGAACCTAGAGGGTCACACACAATACAATTGGACTGCAACAAATCATATAAGGAAAGTTTGATTTAAAGAGTTAAATCAAAACTGGAGAATTAAAGTGTTAATTCTTAAGGGAGAAAAATATTAATTAGAAGTAGTCTAATTAATTAATGGAGAAGGATTAATTAATTAATTGGATTAATTAATTAAATGGGCTGAATTAATTAAAAGAGTTTAATTAATTAAAGAGTTTAATTAATTAAAGGAGACCTAGTTAGTTAAGGAAATAAAGATAGAATGAGATTCTACTTTCCTAACTAGATAAGGGGCGATTTTTATGAGATAAATAATGAAAGAGTTTGTTTTCTTGTGTGACAAGGAAAATCTAAGAGATATACATGTATATCTTGTTTCCTAATGAGATAAGGAAAAAGATCTTGATATACATGGAAGAGATATCTATTAAGAGAAGGATTCTTTTCTTATAAATATATATCTCTTCATACCTCTTTCATAAGTGAAAAACCTAAGCCCTAAGACACAAAATTTCGTGCCCCCCTCTCTCCAAAGCTGAAAAGCGCCGCCCTCTCTCCTACAGAGAAGGTTCGGCCGAATCCTGTGCAATTGCACAGGGTTCATGCGAATTGTTTTCTCCTTCTTCCTTGCTTGATAACTTTTGGATCCTAGTTCTGAGCCTGAGGATTCAAGAGAGTTGCTTCAATCCAGTTGGTGTGGATACCGCTAGAGGCACAACGCTTGGGGTGCTTCTCTCGAACCAAATTCATCAAATCTGAAAGAAGACCGGAGAAAAATCACCACCGTTCCCGTGGTAAGGTAAAATCGCTAAACACCCTTTGGATGTTTCGATTTATGTAAAATCCTTTTCGTATGACTAGATGAATAAAGATTGTTGGTTTGGGTTATTTAAAAAAATTTAAATTCCGCTGCTTTTAACGTTCTGACTTTACCAATAACCCAACAGTGGTATCAGAGCCAGGTTCATTACTCTCATACGAAAAGGTCTGAATAAAATTTGATTACTTTATTGTATTGCATGTTATATTCGTATTATTGATTATTACTTGTTATGGGTAGATCTGATTTTGGGTAAAATTGCATAAAAACATTTTGGGCCAATTTTGTATTTTTCGAAAATAAAGGGCTGTTTTTGCGATTAGCGATTTTCTGGAAAACTGGACTGAAATTGAGATTTTACGAACTGTGTGTTTTCTGGACAGAATGCAACTTTCTGGAAATTTTTGAATTTGGGCTGTTTTGCAATTACTAAAAGTTTTGGGGCTATTTTGTAAATACTGAAAATTGCAGGGGCTGAATTGCAAATTTGAAATTTTTCTGGAAATAAAATTTTGATTTTCGGTCCTCTGCCCAGTTTTAATTTTGGGGTTAAATTGTTATTTCCAAAACTTCAGGGTTTCAAATCGCAATATCCAAAAGTTGGAGGGCCGAATTGCAATTTTCAAAAGTTGAAAATTTTATTCTGTTTTTATGCATAAAATGGTTTTGTTTATCCGAATATAGATTACCTATAATTAGTAGAGACTAAATTAAGAATCTAGAGAAATATTTTAAAGGCGTTTAAAATAATTAAAGTAAGATAGGAAACTAGTAAATGTGTTTGCTTGTTTCTTTGCTCAACGTGAATTGTTTACGTGGTTTTCGATCGAGCCGAGCCTAGACCTTAGATGTGATTGGTTTATTTTGCTTTGGATTTTTGTTGGGCCTGCGAGCCTTTATTTGGGCCTTTTTGTGCCAATGTAATAGATTAGGGCTTTACATTAAATAGTTTAGGATGGAGGCCCATTACATGCAAGAAGAAAGCCCAATGGAGAATGAAGGCCAAGTATGCTTGGTTATTATTGTAATAGCCTAGGCCCATTAAGAACCCATTAGATAGACCAATTGGGCCAACATTATTGGCTCAATGATGGCCCAAGCATAGGTGGCTCCCGATCGAAAACATATTGTGTTAGAAATGCATGCTAGGTTTATTTATTTATGTTTTATTTATTTATTGATTCTATTATTTGGCTTGTATGGTGATGCGCGCTAGAATATTAGAACGTAAATAAGATAATTCATAATTGAAGCGGTGAGATCTCGAGAGAGTTTGCCTTAAACTTTCAAACCAGCAAATCCCCTCTTGAATTAAATATTATGTCATATTGGGTTAAAATAAAATGAAGTATTTATATAAATCCAAGCCTTCCATCAATAGGGACTAGTGTATGTTGTCTACTTACCGATTAAGGTGATCCAGAGTCTGGCACCCGAGGCGAAGAAAGGGACAATACGTGAAATCTCTCGATTCTTGTTTATTTAATAAACTCGACAAGGGTGGGGACTGGTCGGGACATGTATAATCGACCGATAACCAGTTACGGGGATTTCATGACCGGGCCCGTTGCTCATCGAGATTGATTGGGTTAGACTTAACGAGTAGTACCACTCATGATGTAGCAGTGCTAGAAGGGTGCAAAAATCGAGGCAAAATAGCTTGAAGGTTGTGTAGAGACACAATTGGCAATACGTATGCCTACCTAGGGAATTAGTTGTATGGCCACGAGTCGTGGGTGCAATTAATGTCCGCTGGGACGTCAAGACCTACTAGGAAATAGGATTTCCCGAACAACTGAAGGGTAATTGTTTCGATAAAATAGTGGGAGAACTTTTATGATAGAAAGTCCAACCTTCGTAGATTATAAGTATTATTCATTAACTAGTCCTTTGTATTTTTGTCTTCTCTTTAAAATAGATATTAAGATATCTATAATTATCCATTTTTTACTATTTATCCTCGACTTATAAAATAACTGGATCAAAATATCGACTGGCTTAGAAACTTGAGGATTGTCCACAATTCCGAAAGTCGGAATCATGTTCTTAATAACTAGCCTATGCCTGATGCACTTCCGAGATGAGTCTAAAAGGAGGAACGAATCACCCGTAGGGTATGGGAATATTAATGATCGTTTCCTCATATAAGGACGAGTCTCAAAAGTAGAACGAATCACCTATAGGGTATGGGAATCTTAACGATTGTTTCCTCATATAAGCATCAAGATTGAACGAGCTAAAGAAGCGACATAGGAGTATGTCTGAAGCTTCTAAAACAAACCTCCACTTCAAAAGCTTGTTTTGAGGAGCAGTTTCGAATCGTTTGATTCGAGACCACTAAGGAGTTGTTTTAAAACTCGAGAATAAGTGAAGTAGCTGATGTCAAAGTATCACTGTCCTGTTTTTATCATTCTAGTTGAAAACTGGATCGATTAAACGTAGGCCTGCAAGTGATCTTAGCATTGACCTCCATTTAAATTCTCCGCCCGCTCATTCAAAAGATTCGTGAAATACTGATCTTATTTGATAAGTTGATCACATTTCATGAATTAACAAAGTATTGGTAAAAGGCAAATAGTATAAACCTGTCATGATCGTTTACACTTCATGGACTGCAAAGTCAAAGAACAGTAATATGTAGAAGAAGTTGTTCTCTTCTAAAGCGACCATAAAGGTAGTCGAAAGAACGCAAGTAGTCTAAAAGTCGAATTATCCCACTGAATCTTAGAAAGGCACTGATTAGTTTAATTGATTAGAAGGTCTAATTAATTAAGCAACGTTTCTATTAAAGGGTTAATTGAAAAAGGAGATGAATCAATTAAAGAGTTAATTGAAAGGAAGCAAATTAATTGAATTAAACTGTTAACTCAATTCTATTGAGTTAATGTGCTTAGTTCAATTAATACCAAGATAATAATCTACAACTTTGTCACGCTAGACTTGGACATATCTCCAAGAGTAGGATTCAAAAATTGGTTTCTTCTAAGGCTCTTGAAGTATAGAACTTAGATGAACTTCCAACCTGCTAATCCTGTCTCATAGGAAATATGACCAAATCTCCCTTCACAGGGAATCAAGAGCGAACCAAATAACTTTGGATTTGATCCATACGAATGAATGTGGACCACTAAAGGTTAGTGTAAGAGGAGATTACTCATACCTCGTACCTTTTTGCTAATGACTTTGGTCGTTAATGATATATGTATCTAGTGAGATACAAATCCGAAAAACCTTTGAAAAGTTCAAAGAATTTCGAAACGAAGTAGAGAATCAACAAGGGCATAGTATTATGGTCATTCGATCTGATCGAGGTGGCAAATACTTAAGTCAAGAGTTCCTCAATTATCTTACTGAGAATGGGGTTCTCATACAACAAACTCCTCATATGACGCCTCAACTTATTGGAGTGTCTAAGAGAAGGAATCGAACATTGTTAGACATTTTTCGATCCATATTGAGTTATGTTAAGCTTCCTTGTGCATTCTAAGGGCTGGTCCTCCTGGCTGCATCGAAGATACTGAGCAAAGTACCTTCAATGTCCGTGCCTACAAAGCTTTACAGAGAAATGTATGGCAAAATACCTCTGCACTTTTACCATTGAGTATGGAGATCTCCTGCCTAAGTTGGAAACTAGAAAGGAGATAAATTGGCTAGTAGATCCAATTTGTATATAATTGTGGGGTATCCAACGAAATCCATTGGATACCGGTTCCACGACAATGAGAAACAATCGTTTCTCCTAACTACCCGTTCCTCAGTTGATGAAATCCTCGTCAAAGGAAATAGGGAATGTCATGGAACTTGATGAAGTCCAAGATTTGGACCCATCCCTACAAACAGTGGGAGTTAATCTAGAAACTGCTAAACCGTCTAGTACACCAGTACTTCGTAGATCTGATCAAGTTCGTAAGAAGCTTGAAAGATATGGTTTTACCATATACGAAGAAGCTACATTAGATGTAGACGTGCATCATGGCAAGAGGTCATGCAACCCGAATTGGATTCCATACATTCCAACAAGGTATGGACCTTGGTCGATCCACACGAGGGATTTTTATCCCTGTAAGTAGTGAATGGATCTTCAAGCTAAGAAAAAATGGAGAGGTGTTGACCTCTAAGACTCGACTAGTGGTAAAAGGCTATTCACAAAGTTCTGGAACAGACTTTGATGAAACCTTTTCTCCATTAGCAATGTCTGAATCCATTTAGATTCACATTTGTTTTGATGAGACAGTCAAGGCATTTGACTTCATCAAAAACGAATATGAACCTTGAGTGTACAAAAGGATTAGTGGGAGCTCTATGAAGCTCATATTTTATATGTCGATCACATTATGCTTATCTGGGATGATATCAGAATGTTAGCGCAGACGAAAGCATGGTTATCCATGCAATTCTCCATGAAAGATTTGGGAGAGACATCTTGCGTATTGGGATACGTATCTATAGAGATAGATCGAAGAAGATGTTGGGATTCTCTCAATCTAAGTACATAGAAACAATACTGAAAAGATTCAGTATGGAAGAATCCAAGAGAGGATTGTACAATGAGACACTATGTCTCTTTTTCCAAATCGATGTGCCCTACATCGAATGAGGATAAAGGAGAATGTCTCAAATACCTTATGTTTCGACAAAAGTGTTGGTTAATATTGGAGAAGGTTTTGAAGATGACAAAAAGGGTAATCTGGAAGTCATCAACTAAGAACTGAACAGCTTAGTGGAACCTATCTCATGGTCTGGAAGCTAAGTGACCGAATCAGCTAAGTGGGATATCAGATGGGTGTTATCAGCCGAGTCAAGATAGATGTATTCATTCTTGAATCAGCCGAGAAGCCATCAGCCGAGTGATCAGCAAAGTGATCATCAGCAGAGTACTTCCACCAGCAGAGTGAAGACGGTCAGGAAGCTTATCAACGGGAACCAGCTGTGAGCTGAGTGCATTAAATGCGACTGACATAAAGTAGACATCCGTACAGCAGAGTGTACAGTGCAACAGTTGCAGGGAGCCGTTCCGCGTGTCAGGACCAGAACTCGAGGACTGTAGATTCCTGCCAACCTTCAACGGGCAGAAATTCAAAATCTGAGAGTATAAATAGAAGACATAACTGAAGATCTAAAGAGAGCTTGCACAACTCAAGATCATATCATAAGAGCAAGATCCATCAGTTGAGTCATCTGATCACAAGCCGAAGTCATTTGTTGACAAAGCTTTTCGTTGAAGAACAGAGAACTTAGTTGTCTGTCTGAGTGACTTTCAACTGTAAAAGAAACGAGTGTATATCCATCTTTGTGAGCGATATAGCTTCCTAGTATAGGATTTCTGAGTGATCTTCTGTACTGAAAATAGCGTGAGGAGTGTAGATCCGTCTAAGTGAGTGATCTAGCTTCGGAGTGTAGGATTTCTGTGTGATTTCTTACAGCGCACTTGTGGCTTTTCATTTGTTGATCAGCGCAAGCATTGTATACTTGATTACTTTGTGTTTTCTAGTATAACCCAAGATCTGTGTGACTTGGAAGAGTGGACTAAAGGATTTTCATCCATATAACCACTATAAAAATCCTGTGTGTTTGATTTATTTACTGCTATACTTTGCATATTTATCAAAGAACTCAAACATACGATTTAACCAAAAGATTTTAAAAGGAGTTATAAAAACTGGGGATAAAATCTTTTGAGTGAGAAAACTTAAAGAGGAACAGATTGGTGAAAAACACTTTGAATATCCGCTGCCAACTAGTTTCTAAAAACTCTGATTTAACATCTGAAATCAGCTAAGTGAAAATCAGATGAGTGGTCAACTCTGCTGATAAAGCTTTGTGCGCATCAACTTAGTAGTCTTACAAATCTCGATCAGCTTAGTCTGCTGATTTGAAAAGTTAGAGAAAAAGTTTTAAAGTTTTCAGAGGTCTATTCACCCCCCCCCCCCTCTAGACCTCATTGACCACTTTTGGGACCAACAAGTGGTATCAGAGCAGGTTGCTCTGGTAATTTACCTGATACCATCAAGTAGCATCAGGGTAGGTGGTTTATCTTGAATCAGCTGCCTGATCAACGAGCTTGATCCAAAGTGTGTTTTTCAAATTTTTCAAAAAGAGAGCATATTTTGAAAATCAAAACTTTTTGAAAAATGGATGCCATAAACCATGTTCCTCACATTGGTCTTATGAGCTTTGAAAACTGGAAAATCAGAATGGAAATCTTTCTTGCTGCTTATAATGATGACATGTTTACATGTATTACAAAAGGACCATTCAGATTCCAGAAGACTGTGAAGGTTGCTGGCCAACCAGATCAGATAGTTGACAAAGAGCTGGATGAGCTGACACCTAAAGAAAACAAAAAGGCGAAGTTCATCATGTTCAGAGCTGTAGACGAAGAAAATTTCCAGAAGATCAAGCATCTTAAAACTGCCAAAGAGATGTGGGATAAAGTCTGCGAGCTAAGCGAAGGAAACAACACTATCAAAGAACACAAGCTCAGTGTGGCTCTTGAGGAGTTTGAAAATTTCAAAATGAAGTCTGGTGAAACGATTGATCAGATGGATACCAGATTTACCAAAGCCCTGAATGAAGTTCTAAGGTTTGGTAAAGAATTTTCGAACAAGGAGATCACGACAAAGGTTCTCAAGGCCTTGCCACCTAAATTCAACATGAAGGTGACAGCCATGGAAGAATCAAGGGATTTAGAGAAGATTTCTCTTTCCGAACTGTTCTCATCTCTCAAAGCGTATGAGTATCATATGCCAAGATTGGGATTAGAAGTGTCAACCAGTTCAGACCCTACTGCTGCTCTAATGGCGTTAGACAAGTCAAGAAAATCAGCAGACAAGTCAAAATAGAAGACTGTGCTGAGTTCAGAAAAGGGATACACTGCTGACGACGTTACCATGCTGCTAAATGATTTGAAGAAGTTTTACAAGAAGAAAATGAAATTAAAATATAAAAATTCTACTTCATCTTCTTCTGATCATTTTCAGGAAAACAGGGATTCCTCCAAAGCAAAACTTAGAGACTACCATGAAGAGGAGTATGGGCTCTTGATCAAAGACCATCCAACCTCATCATCTGAGAAGTTTGCTGAAAAGGAAAAGCGTGCTAAAAAGGAGCGTAAGCTTAGTAAGAGCAAATCAAAGTTAGCTGATGCAGCAAAGCTAATAAACTCCTGCACATCTTATTCAGACCTTCAGTCGTCTGATAAAGAATTTGAAGAAGTACCCGAGACCATATGCTTAACTGCCATAGAATTTGATGATTCTGAAAATTTGGGGTAACTTCTACTGATTAATGTAATGCACTATTTGAATCGATTGAATAAATGCTGAATTACAAATTCAAATACTGTTTGTGCATTTGCCAAGCTTAATGAAGAGATGACTCTGCTGAAAAGAGCAAATCAGTTCATTGAAACTTTAGGTTGAAAAACCACAAGAATCAGCTGACTACCAAAAAGCTTGAGCATGAGAATGAAACTCTAAAAGCTGAGTATGCGATTTGTTTTGAAAATATATATGAACTTAAAAGAAGTGATTGCATCATTCTCTAAACAAAAAGAAATCAGAGGCTTAAGAGAACAAGTCTACTGATGCTCAATAGGTTAGAAAACCTAGTAAGCTACCTAAGACAAATCAGACTACTAAAACCCATCAGCCGAGTAAGCTGAAATAGGCTGCTGATTGGAGTAAATTTAAAGTGGTATCAAGTCTGTTGAATCTAAGGAGAGTTATTAAATAACTCAGGTAAGAAATTGAGGCAAAAATGAATTATCTGGCAAGAATTTGAATCACATTATGATAATTATTATAACATGCACTATGCTTACTCATATTATCATGTTGATCATGTTCACTATGATGTCTGCCATCCTCATTTCAATATGCATGCTTATCACATATTTCATGCATCTTACCTTGCTTATGAGCATTGTTTTAATCATGACCATCAAAATACCAACAAGTGGTATTGATTATACTGTGTTTCGTTCGAGTTCAATAAGGAAAGTGGACTATAACAATATATGAATCGAGCGTGTGAAAACTGTATATTGATATCGGTGTTCGAATACAAATTACAAAGCGGGTCTACCCGAGCATTACGGGATGCCGTACTACTAGAAAGACTAAATACAATGAGAATACAAGCTAGTTCCTAATCCGAACAGTAGGTCCGAGCAGAAGGAATATCTTGGAAGTTGTGCCGTCCCTGATGTCATAAATGCACCGCGTATTTATAGGAACAGTAATGAGCTAGCTAGACCATCCGTAGGAGAATACCTCTCGGCCAGCTGTATAAAGCTGTAGGTCGGCCCCACAGTAATTCCGAGGAGACGAGTAGATCGGGTTCAAGGTCGGAGTACTCGATCTAGGGCTATCAACCAGGCTTGATCGGAAAACCATGTTCTTCTGGTCGGAGAATACCATTCTGGTCGGGATCGAGGCCGACCTCGAGCAGAAGGTATTTCCTAAAGTGGCGTATGCGAAATACCCCTCATCAATACTCCCCCACTTCTTGAGCGTAAGTGAAGCTGAAGCTCGGAGAAGTAAATACTGCATCACGGCGAAAGACTTTGATCTCTTGATATTTTCGGACATGCCTCGTTAAAAACCTAGTCCGGAAAAACCCAGTGGGACAAAATCCGAGCTAGGGAAAAAGAGTGCACATCTTCCTTGGGGGAGCCTCGAAATACCGAATCGCCCCCAAGATAGTAGGGTGAGGTTTTTGACCTGAGAGATTCACCTCGATGATTCACCAAGAGCTGCAATATTTGAAGTTCGGAAGAATAGATAGTAGAGAACAGGCCTCGGACAGTCTTGAGTTGGATATGCCTCGTTAAAAACCTTACTCGGAAAAACCCAGTGGGATAAAAACCGAGCGAAGGGAAAAAGAGTACATATTTTATCCTGTTGAGTCGAGAAATACTCATTTCCGAAGCTTGGAGGACCATAAATGCTATTAACAAAAGATAATCTTCAATTTTACTGAGTGGGAGCCTAACCGTCGCGGTTACTCGGGGTTGAATTTGCAATTTACCCTTTTAACCTTTATATATATGTTTACTTGGAGAAAAAAGAGTGCATCTTTACAATTCACAACTGATCGGAGCTTTTAGATCGATAAACAGTATTTCTTCTTTACTTCGAGCATTCCCATAAATATCTTCTAATCATGTCTACTTCCCAGAATCCCGACGTCCAAACCAACATTCCCTCTGGATCAGATTCCGACCTGGGATCCACTGGGGAACTCATCAATGACTTCAAAACCACTGAAAATTCTTCCGAAGAGACGAACAGAATCGTCAATCAAATAGAATATGCCATGGGGTCGAACGCTGGAGAGGGTACATCAGGTCGACAGGATTCCGAGCACGATGGTGATGCGGAAGAAAATGCTGAAGGCGGCAGCAAGGAGGGTGGAGATGGAGAAGAAGCAGATTCCGACCATGAGAATAGCTTGACTATACCGTTTGACAAGCACGAGATTATGAGATATGAGATCGGAGGCGGGTGCAGCGTGAGAATTCTTGATCTAGCCGGTGTCGCGAAAAAGTCCAAAGCCACCGGTCGAGCTCAGAAGACCGAGAAACGGGTCGACGACATCTCCAGCGCGTACGATCCAAAAGAGCATGAGGCAAGCCTCAAAGCTACGATTGGTAAATTCCTTCCCGAGGGCTACTCGCTGATCATCCCGACCCCCTCTCAACGAGTGAACAAGCCCCCAGCAGGATGTCAAGCCTTCTACGCTAAGCAGTTTGACTATGGGTTGCGCATTCCTTTTGCCCCCTTGCTCAAGCAGGTTTTAGATGCATTTAGCCTAGCTCCCGCACAGATCCTTCCCAATTCGATTGGGTACTTGGTAGCTTTTAGCGTTTTGATGAAGGCCAAGAACCAAGCTGCTAATTTCCGACGCTTCTGGCAATTCTTCAAGATCAGTACCTCCTCCGCCTCGAACGTTGGGTTTGTGTATTTCTCGCAGCGTTCGAATCATTCGGTCTTATCGACCATAACTTCCAGCAATTCTCTTGACTGGAAGAAACAGTTCTTTTTTATCAAGGGACCTGAAGTACCAGGCGAGCGAGCGAGAATGGGTGTACGGGAAACGAGAAGTGTTAGGTCAGCTTGGGAAGGTTGTCTCAGACGATCTGGTTAAAGAGATGCGTTCTGATCTGTATCAGTCGGCTTTCCTGGTCCTAGAGCCCGTTCTTCGGAAAGCTGGTCTCAGCCGAGCTACCTATCGACTAGCAGATGCTGATGATCCTCGATCATTGAGTAAGGATAACAATCTTTCCCGAGTGCCCGTAATAGTAAACTATCCAGAGAATTTTATCACTTATCATTTTTTTTTTTTTTTTTTTTTTTTTTTTTTTTTTAAGGCACGATGGTGGAGCAATACCGAGCTTCCATAGTTGGTAAAACGGTAGCGTCTACCTCGAGAAGGACGCCCGGTCAGCCGAGGAGACAAGTTAGACCGGAGCTCAGAACTGCCGTCCCTCCTCGGGGAAGCTCGGCCCAGACTGGCCAGGTCGGAAACGAAGAGGAGCCTGAGAATGCTGAGCCGATCCAAATGGTACGACCTCCTCATCAAGCTGGTCCTTCTTCTTCTGGCTTGGGATACAGCATGTTTACCATGAAGAAGCTCAGAGGGACAGAGATTTATAATCGGAGAGCTCGGGAAGATCTCGAGGGACCCCCCGAGGCCAAAAGGAGGACCGGACTGTAGGGTCGACACCGAACGCCCCTTTCTTCCCGTCCTGGTCGAAGTAGGCCTGACATGGTGGATTTCATCGAAGACCAACTTAGAGGTTCCCGAGCAGCAGGTTATCCCGAGAGGGGATCAATTCGAAGCGATCGCACCCCGAACGGCGAGAATGAACATGACAAGGCGATCAAGATTTTCATGGCGGGGAGATTTGCCGAGGACCAAGAGGAGCTTCTTGGCCATTCCGATCTCGACGTACTGGGCCAATTCTCCAAAGCATATCACACGGTAAATTCCTTTACATTTGTTGCAACTGTTTTAAATCTTTGGAAAAAAGTACTAACCAGCCTGTTCTTGCAGATCGGGGACTGCTTTCTCACAGAGGTGAATCGTGTGTCGATGTTAGAAGAGGAGTCCGATCGAGTCCATATTGCTTATAGGGACTTGCTCAAGGAGGAATCCCAACTGCACAATCAATTTTCCTCCGTCCAAGCAGAATTGGAGTCCATGAAAGCCAAATATACCCCTGCCGTCGAGGCAAACTTGGTGAAGGTCGTGGAAGAGAAAAGCTTGCTCGAGGAGAAAGTTAGGAAACTTGAAGAGGAGCTTGCGCAGACTAAGGCTGATTCTGAGCTATCTTATCAGCGGGGCAAAGAAGATTCTCGCCTAAGCTCGATAAGAGAATTTTTGGAGTCTCCCGCACTGGATGCCATAGCTCGAAGGAGGGTCGGCGAAATCCTTCAAACTACCTTTTTCAAAGGGGTTCAACAGTTGGCCGCGGCAAAGGTTATTCCCGACAAAATGACGGAGTATATAAAGCACATGGATATAATGAAAAATTCTAGCGGGGAAGACTATCGAACCGGATCCTCGAGCTCGGCCGACTGGGAAAGACACGAGTTCGCTCCGTTTGTGGAAGAGTTCGGAGTTCCGATGCCCAATCCAGACATGATGGATTTGGATACATCCGGTTCGAGCTCGAGTTCAGATGGCTCCGATGAGGAAGATAACCAAGATAGTTCCGGAGACGATCAAGATTCTTCTGATAGTGGGGATGATCGAGAAGCCTCTGGAGACAATGACGTTGACATCGAGGATGGCTCCGAGAGGGAGGGCAAAGGGGAGCAGTCAAAACCTTAGATTTTATGTAATAGGTTGTAGGACTCTCTTTATATGCCTTGTAAATATTTTGATCATCTATAAATCAGCTTTTTCTGTTTTTCTCTGAGTCCTCATCGATAATTTATTATACTGCTCAATTAGACAAAAGTTTTTGTGAGGCATAGGGTTCATGAAAAGAACATCGATATCGAGCATTTTCGTGCGCGCGAAACACTTAGTAGGCGTAGTATCAAAACAATCGACCTTTTTAAATAGGCACGGAAATCTTGAAATTCGTGACTGTTGGGCTCCCAAAAAGGCAACGTTCCTTTCTCTTATAAATAGACGGTAGTTTAAGATTTTTGTCACTGAAATTATAATTCACTCTTCGTCGGAGCTACTCGGTCGATAAGTAAATCGAGCTCTCTTCCCCATTAGAAATATAGAGATCATGGAAGGCCTGGTGAACTCCAAGATCGACCCGAGGTTGTTGCTTAAAACCAAGAAAGAGAAACCTTCCAAGAGAGTCAAAGAACCAAAGTCCTCCTCGGACGCAGGAAAGACTTCTAAGAACGATCGAGGCAAGCACAAGGTCGATTCTCCTTCGAAGACGGTCATCGAATCAACTGGTGACCTTGGCAAAACTGTGGCCAAGCAAATATCTGGCTCCGAGAAAGGGCCGGTCATACCAATTCCGGACTCCCCCTCTCAGTCGAAAAATAGCTCCGAGGGTAACAAGAAGGTCAACAGGCCTAATAAGCAAATCACATCAGGTGACCCTGAGCCTGCTCCATATAAAAGACCGTTCGCGGACGATCTGATTCCAACCTCGGCCTTGATTCAAATGACTGGGGAAAAAAGGACACTAGCTGATAGTGTTTTGGCCTTGGGGGCTAATAAGGATGTTGTGGTTGAGCCTCCCAAAAAGAAGGTCAAAATAAATGACCCTCCCGTCGATCAAAAGACAACTCCCTCGTCGGGTGGGAATCCAGAGCCCCAAAGCACTGTCCCCAACGTTGCTCGGACGCTTAGCGCCTTTTTTGAAGAGGTGAAAAGTAAGGCCATGGCCGAGCCAGCAGGGAAAGATGCGAATGAAACGGCGCGATCGAGCACGGATCTGCTTTTTCAAGTAAGTGTTGTGTTCACTCTCTTCCCCTTCTCTTTTACTAAATAACTTTTTGTCCATTTAAGGTCGGACAACAGTTATTTACCCTCGGGCTTCAAGTCGAACAAGAAGCCGAACAGCGTGCGAAGGTTATCCTCGAGTTGGAGGAAAAGAAGGTTGCATTATCAAGGTCCCTTGAAGAAGCTAGAGCCATTGAGCTGAAATTGGCCTCCGAGACGGAGAAAGCTGTGAAGGAGAAAGAGAGCCAGGTTCACGAGGAGTTGAGCAACCTAAGTATAATAATCTTTGAGTAACACCGATTGGGTCGGTATAAACTCATCGATCTCCTACACGAACGATCTACAAAGGTTAAAACCACATTTGGTAAACAACCTAAGTATAATAATCTTTGAGTAACACCGATTGGGTCGGTATAAACTCATCGATCTCCTACATGAACGATCTACAAAGGTTAAAACCACATTTGGTAAACAACCTAAGTATAATAATCTTTGAGTAACACCGATTGGGTCGGTATAAGCTTATCGATCTCCTACATGAACGATCTACAAAGGTTAAAACCACATTTGGTAAACAACCTAAGTATAATAATTTTGAGTAACACCGATTGGGTCGGTATAAACTCATCGCTCTCCTACAGGAACGATCTACAAAAGTTAAAACCACAGTTGGTATAAAACCTAAATATAACTACCGATCTACGCAAATAAACGAACTAATATTAATATATATAATTTTATTATCACTGATGAAATATACATCGGAAAGATACATAAACTACCCTAGCTACATAAAACAACAAATTCCATCATGCGATAAAGTAAGGAGGTAACAAGAGGACTTCAACTCGATTTATCTCTGTATTTCTCTCAGAATTCTTGCCACCAGCTAGAACCGATCGAACCCAGTCAAGCTCGCAGCCACAAAGCTTTGGAATCAGAGAGAGCTTTGAGAGATCATAATGTTACAACGGTCGATGGTAGTCAGCATTTTTCGGACATACATTCTCGTTTTAATGAACTAACCAGCTTTCCACCGACCGCGTAACTAATAGATCGGAACCCCACAACACCGACCTTTACCCATCTTCATAGGATGGTCGGATGAGAATAGGCATTCCAATCCATTCCCCTTATTAGGGGTCGGAGATTTCATGGTTTTTGAGAAATCTCCATTTTCCGATTCCGCCCATACCAAGTCGACGTGGTGAGTGATTTGTTTGACTCTCGAATTAGGTGGACGACCGCCATTTAGGACAAAGAAGAAGTACATCATTTAAGGATTTTTACTTATGATGATAACTAAAGGAAGGAAGATTCCTTTTATAGACAGGTTAAGTTGAAATCCTACGGTGAGACTCGCATCCAATCAACGGCTATAACACCACATCGGGAGTAACGTTACAAAATCATAACCTCAAGCCGTAAATAAAGGAATGGAAATAAATGCGTTTTTGGCTCGGTCGAAATAGAGGTATTATATTAGATCGATGAAGACAATACAACGACTATCATAGCAGAGCTAGTATTACATATTCAATATTCATCGATCAACTACGCTAAATAATTACACCTACAAAATAACAAAAGAAAGAATTTGGTTTCAGAACGCTTCAAACTTTCCTCGGAACGATCATCTTTTCTCCTACTTTGAGAACAGTGACGAGAACCTAATATTCAGGCTTATTCTACTGATCGGTGGGTACCAGTGGGCGACCTAAGCCGCAGGCTTTCATGATGCCACCACCTTGAAGAAGTTGATGCTTCTTCTTTATCGATTAAAATAGAGATCAGAAGGGTCTCATGCTCGACGTCACCAACCATTTAGAAACAAGTTGATTTCGATAAAGCATAGAATCCTGCTTTCCTCAACTATCGACCTCTATCATACGACGTTATATATGGTCAACCAATCCCCGGTTGTGAGGTTTGCCCGACCCTCACCATTTAAGATAGAGATTTCATTTTTCCAATTCCTCCCATACCAAGTCATGACCTCATCAGTAGATAAATCGACAAATTTGGTGGCCGACAATACTTATAACAATACATATTCATATTGAATGACTTCATATTCTAAGAAATGGAGAGGGATGGAGTGAATCTATTTATAGGCGGAGGATAAAGGATCCAATGGTGTTAAATTGAGGTCCTATCAACGGCCCAGATTAAAAACGTTGTAAGAATGGTTCGCAGAATCAGGACAAATGATCGATCATTATTATTGGAGTGAAGATACAAGGAATAATGGATTTTATTCAGATCTTTGAGAAGGTCGTTACATTTCACAACAATATCATCACAAAAAACTACATTTACATTCAAGGATCGTTACAATTATTTCAAACGTTAATCCTACTTTGCTACTCCTCGGAATGATCTGCTCCTTCAAATCGACCTTCTCCTCGGACCATTACCGCTGCATGAAAACGAGGAACATGCAGAAGTGCGTATATTTGCTGATGCAGGTGAATTACCGACCTCTAAATAAGCCAAATGAGGCATACTGCATCTAGGGTCGATCACAGTATCAAGCTAAAAGCACACTACGAAGGGAAGAACTTTGCTGTCATACAATTGAGACAGGATCGTTCTCCTTGCCTTGGGGGCAAGTTTTCAAGCATGCATGGATGCAACACCATTTTAATGAACTAACCAGCTCTCGTCTATCTAAAGAACTCTCTGGTTTGATATCTCCACCGTAGTCCACCGTAGTTAAACTGTTCAGAGGTGGCATATTATTTCAGTTTTTTCTTCTTTTCCTACTTCTCCAATGAGTTATTTATACTATGGGGAATTAACCAATCAACGGACAAGGCATACGAATCGTTTCTACAGTTATGGCACACCTACCAAGTTGACTTCTCATCTTTCAATAATATTGCATGAAATTAATTATCAACATACAGGTCGGAGAGGCGCATAAATTGAACAAAAAGGTTCTTCCGTTTATCAGGCAAAAATATATATTTACATTTCAAAAAAAAAAAAAAAAAAAAAAAAAAAAAAAAAAAAAAAATATAGCAGAAAGACTATTGTCTACTGCTCAGGAGTATGATCGGAAATAAGACCTTTGTCTACCGTTTCGTGAACATGAGCAGGAATTGTCGGATAACCAAGATAGGTCATCATTTCTTGGGCACGCTGCTCATATCCGAGGGAAAAACCCCTATCAAACTCCAGATCTTTCAGTTGAAGAAGATCTGTTTTCTCCTTGATAAGCTGCTCCTTTTCAGCCTCCAAACTACTATTTACTCGAGCAAGTTCTCCCTTCTCTCTAGTGAGCCTTTCAGTGGTAGCTCGGAGATGCTCAACCTCAGTCATCAGCAATCGATGAGCAGCGGCAATTATATTTACTCGATCGAGGGATTCTTCTCGAGCAAAATAGAATTCGTCATTTTGTATCCCGAGTTGGAGAGCCTCATGCTTAGCCTGTATTGAGAAATATAAGTAAAACACTTAAATCACCTAGATCTTTTTAACAAATAACAAAATACGCATACCATCTCTAAACGTTTGAAGATGGACTGGACAAGTTGCAGAGAAGAGTGGTTCTTCAATTTTTCAAGCTCCTTAGGCAAGATAGTACCCATTCCCAGATTCCAAGAAACCCCATCAGGATCGAGGGTTGGTGGAATACTCGCATCAATTGAAACCCCACCTGATCGGGTTATATCGAACTCAGTTATCTCTTCAACCTGCTCCTTAAATGGACGCTCGTCTAAAAGAAATGGGTCGTCCGCAACCTTTTCAATTGCAGAACGACTGGGACCAGATCCAGTTTTCGACGCTCCTTGTGAAATACGAACAGGAGAGACAACCTGAGTGTCTTGAGAGGTCGAAACAACTTGTGAAACAGGATGGGCAAAGAAAGATTCCGGAATATCTTCCACAGGCCCCCTTAATTGTAGAGTGGGATCGATCTCAGAAACGGGAGTGGCAATTTCAGAATGAAGAGCAGTAGCCTTGACCTGAGCACAACCATCTCGACTTATAGACTGATTTGTTACATCTCTGCCCGAAGGGGAATGATCATCCGCTAAGCGTTCATCTGGAAAAATTGAAACGGTTCGCGACTCCTCATTATTGGTTTGCTCTCCAAGAATAGGAGAAATAGCTCGACTTTCCTCGTTCGTTGTATGGACGCTTGGAGGGGGAGAAACGGTTCGCGACTCCTCATTATTGGTTTGCTCTCCAAGAATAGGAGAAATAGCTTGACTTTCCTCGTTTGTCGTATGGGCGACTGGAGGGGGGGAAACGGTTCGTGATACCTCATTAAATGTTTGCTCTACTAAAGGAGGAGAAGTAGAGCAAGAACCTTCACTCTGGAAAACCTCCAGCATCTTCGGATCGACAATCGGACTGCGGATCGGGGCATTAGAAGGGATATCCTTCGTTTCTTTTAAATTCCCGCTTGACGAGGATAATTTTGGATCAGGTCGAGGAATGGTTTCCCGAGAAGAAGCTCCCCCTTGGGAGGATGATTGATGAGAACTTTCCGTTCGGGATCTTTTCTTCGGGGTATCTCTTCGGGGAAGATTTCGTAGAGATCGTTTGGCAGCTCCAGAAAATAGGTTGGAACTCATGATCAAAAAATCAGGAATATTTGTGAATTATCGAACTATGAGCTCCGATCAATGACAAGAAAATTTTATATAGTAAGTGGGGACGCGCGGTAAAACCCCAAAAGATTTACCTTTATATATAGTTAAGGAAATGACTATTATGTCCTTGAACCTTGGCGCGCACAGTAAAAATTCGAAATTAAGGTAAAAACGAGTCATCAAATATGCATTGTGATCAGCATAACGACAAAGTATATCAGATCTAGAATAATATATATCACAAAAAGGAGTTTTACATAATCTACGAGATTAAAAAGGCCTAGCTTTACAACAAAATAAAAGAAAACCATAAAAAATATCCTAACTGGGTGAATTGATTTCCTTGGGGGACGATCCCTCCTTTTCTTCTTTGTTCCTTTCGTCGACACGGTCTCCCTCGATATCTTCCTCGGCATCATCACCTTCCTCTTCGCCTGACTGATTCTCCATAATATCCTTTATCAAATCCAAATTAGGTGTTGGCACGGGAATTGGAGCTCCATATTCCTCGACAAGGTGAGCCAATGGATGATTGTTATACTCTACAGAGGATAAGCAGTCGGGAGGATAGTCTTGAAGACTTCGATCCTTTTCGATGGCCATGACTTTGCGATATTCCTCCCGCTTATCAGGAATCTGCCCAGACTCGATTAATTGATCGACACCCTTGTAAAACGAGCTCAAGAGCAGACCACCAATCTTTTGATGAATTATGGCAGTATGCACGGGAGAATTGAGAAACTCTCGAACTATGGGCTCGACGTCTAAAGATTGATGCGCATCTATTACCCTCTCTATGTCAGAAGAATCATCTTCCTTAGCCGCGAGTTGGGATCGAAGAGCAGCAATATCCGACTCAAGCTTGCTAACGAGGGTTGCATGCGCCACTCTTTGCTCTTCTATTTCACGAGTCATTTGGTCGACCTGCGCTTGATATCTACTAGAATCCGTCATCATGCTAATAATGTGAGGATTGTCGGTCTCCAAATTAGGATTAGCAAGAGGATCAGACGAAGTGGCAGCAGAAGCTCGAGAATTATCAACCTGAGCAAGTTGATCTTCAAGCTCCTTAACTCTGGCAGATAAAATCCTGTTACTTTCTTCAACAAAGCTGCATTGATCCCTATGCAACGCCATATCATACAGTGCCGACACCAAAGCATTTCCAGTCTATATGAAGAAAAAATTTATCTAAATCAATATAGAATAAAAGAACGTTTACTAAAGGGGTTGACAAATTAAAGAACATCACCACTTCATGAGCATGAGCTGCTCTTGCCAGCTGTTCGAGAGGTTTTTTCTTGATCGTCCTATTTACATCTTGAGTGAAGGTCGAAGAAAGGAGAATTCGAATGGATTTATCGACGACATTCTCCTTATCATCAGACGCCAATGTATCCTTCTCGGAGTATCCAGCCGCCCGTTTCCCTTGAAGGTGACTCTCGATCATATCTACCAGGGAAGCTTTGTGACCAATATCTCCGACATGAGTAAAATATTCCCCTCCTTTGTCGAAGAACTGTTTTCTCCTTTTAGCTTCGGGGCCGGTAGGATTGCGCTCCGACCAAGATTGACAGCCTAGAATACCTTGTTGATCCCTAAGAAATTTGGGCGGATAACCGCGGCCTTGGCGAGAGCTTGAAGACGGTATATCCGACGAGGTTTGACCAGAAGAAGGAGGAGCTACTCGGATAGGATCAGCATTTTCGAACGACTCCTCCTCGATATCCTCCAAACCCATAAACTGATCTCTTCTTCTTTTTCTGGATTCTTTTTGCTCTATGGGAGATTTACCCCAAGACTTTTTTGAATTTGAAAGGACTGATTTACCAACCACAGAAAAGCGACAATTCTCGACCATGGAAGCTGTAGATGAAACCAATAAACGTGGATGAGCAGCAAGATCATATATATATCTTATTAAAATTATTATTATCGGAAAACATTACATATGGGTCGATCATCAGAGGAAATAGGAAAGTCCAAGGAACTCAATCCTGCCTTCCGAAGGAAGATCTCTCCGATCAAATGAGCTGATTGGTACTTATTTAGTCTCATCTCCTCGATCATAGTGGATGAGAATTGGTCGTCCGGGGCCATCTCGCCGATTACTCTTCGACCACCGTATACCCAAGAATCATTATAGCCCCAATCATGAGCAAACTCCTGATTCTCTCCGTTCTCAAGAATGCGCACTGTCGGAGCTTTAACAAAGAAGAAATTTGACTTCCATTCCGTGCTGTTGCTGGAAATGGCATTTTCAAGCACAGCATACCCCGGTCTCTGGCTAACATAATAATAACCTCTGTTTGAGGAGGTCGATACTGAAAATCGAAAAAAGTGAAGGAAATTGCGGAAAGATGGTTGAAAACCTCGTGCTACCATTAAAACTGAAAAGGCCATAATAAAGGCTGTGGCGTTAGGAACAAGTTGGGTCAGTGAGACGATAAAGGTCTCCAGAAACTGACGAAGAATTGAAGATAAGGGAAAACGGAGCCCATGATCAAAATGGGACGTATAAAAAGCTCGACAGTTAGCAGGTGGAGTGTTTACTCTTTCCTCGGAAGTAGGAATGATGATCTCAAATTCCGATGGGAAGTAACGACCATATTCCTTTTTTAGAAAAGGTAAATCTTTCTCTTTAAATCGAGAAGGAAAAAGTTCCACAGGATTGGAAATTTGAGGTTGGGCTGTTTTGGATTTTTTAGATGCCCTCGACATCATTTCTTCTTCTGAAATAATTTCCACGACCAAACTATCAACTTCATCTTCGGCATAGTCTCTAACCTCTTCTACTGGAGAATCGTTCGCTACTTCGTTGTCAGAAGAAGGAATATCAGGATTGAGAATTTTAAGTGGTGCTTGTTCTCCTACATTCTGAATTGGGGAAGGGAGATTCTGCGACGTCGATGCCATTAGTCTTTGAAATAATGGGCTCGAAAAAATAAGAAAATGATAAGATCGTCGATTTAAGCTTTTACTGCTGGAAGATTTAGATATCTGGGGTAAAAGTAAAATATCCCGCAATTTTCGATTATATATATGGGCGGTGAAAAGACGGATTCAGCCCTTCGCGTCTCTTCATGTTCCCGCCAATCAAAATCATGAAAAGACCCAGCCGTTGTCTGACACACGTTAACCAAGATACATGTCCGTACGTAGAAGGTTCAAACGGATATGCACTCTTTTTTCCTCGTTCGGTTTTTATCCCGATGAGGGTTTTTCCGAACTAGGTTTTTAACGAGGCATATTTCGTAAACGATGAAAAAATCAAGGTAACAACTACTTCTACTTCTATGAGCTACAGCTACGTTTACGCTCAAGAAGTGAGGGAGTACTGATGAGGGCTATTTTGCACATAAAACCAGCTAGGAATATCCGAGGAGATTCAAGATCGATCCGACCTGTTTAAGCTAAGGGATCGGCTCGACCAGCCCAATACATATCTGATCGACCTACTCTGTTCGACCTACTATCCGTTTCAGGGGACTTAATGGGCCGTGCAATACTCCTAGGCCATGCAGGTTTCCTAGGTAATATAGGACTCCTAGTTCAATTAGGACAGGGGGAATATTATAAATAGCGGATCTTACATTGTATTAAGGGGCCAGAATTTTACCTAACGAAATATACTACAGTTGTTCGACATTCATATTATTGTTATTTTACGCCATTATATTATTTTCGCTTGTTCTTGAATTGCACCATCCTGAGTACTTTAACCAAACCTCTAATATATAAATTTGTTCTTTTTATAATTTACTGGGTTTAACCTTAAGACGAAATTAGGTTAAATCAGTTGGCGCCCACCGTGGGGCAAGGTTAATTACTCGATCGGAATATGGCCAATCCAAGGAGAAGCGCACGTAACGCGGGAAGAAGCACGAATTCTCGACCCTCTCGTGCTATGGATAGCTTGCCTGAAGGTTCCCAAAGGATCAGCGCTAACAATACACAACCTCCGGGAAACCAACAGAATCTTGACCCTTTGGAGGAACAAGTTGCACCAAACGAAAACATCAATCGAAACGACGGAGCACGACAAACTCCTACCACAAGTAGGATTCCTAACCCACCTGTCCAATCCGTCCCTGCCGCACCGCTTTCCGCTGACCAGGAAAAAATACTACAAATTGCTCAAATTTTAAGTTCGTTTTTTCCTCAAAATCTACAAACTCATGCAGTTGCGGAGCCGGTAAGGGCAGCTGTTGGTCCTTCTAGAGCGGTTAACAATACCAGGGAACCTCGGGAGAATAATGACCACCAGTCAACTCAAGCTGAAAGTCCGGACGCGGATCAACGATCTCAAGTATCCCTGCCAAACGTAGCAGGAAGAAACCTTGGTCGAAAAACTAATCAGGCAAGAGCTAATGCTCGATCTGAACCTCGCTTATCCAAGGACCGCACTGTTATACCGATCGACGATGCGGACGAACCCCCAGTTATCAATCGACAAGCGACCAAGAGAATCTCTGAAAGAGACATAGAAAGGATGGTCGAGGAGCGAGTCGAGCAGAGGCTTCTGACTCTGCAGCAACCTTGGCCTCGTTCCCGTGAAATACAGGATAGTATAGCTGCGTGTTCCCCTTTCTGTTTAGAAATCAGGGAAGCACATGCTTCTGGATCTTTGCCCGCCCGGCTCCCCAGATACGACGGAACCACTGACCCAACTGACTACATCTTTAGTTTCACTAATATAATGAGCCTGTATGCTCATTCAGCTGAATATACGGCCAAATTGATGATCACAACGTTTGAGGGGTTAGCATTGGATTGGTTCGGAAAACAACCGCCTAACTCCATCTTCAGCTTTAGAGAATTGTGCAACAAGTTAGAACAACAATTTGCCAGCCAGAAAAAACAAAAACTCCCCATGAGCTATCTAGGAACTATAACCCAGCTAGAAGGGGAGTCGTTAAGAACTTGGTTAGCAAGGTTTAATGTGGAACTTTTGAAGATTGACTCTCCGAACATTGATTACATCATATCAATTCTATTTGATCTGACTAAGAATAGGCAATTTGGCAACGCCTTGAGTCGAAAGCAACCTCGAACCTTTGCTGAAATCATGACGTTGGCCTCCAAATATATGACACAAGAAGAGATGAACTCTTTTTAGGACAAAAATAAGAATAAAGCATCGACTTCAGGATCAAGGAAACCTGAAAAACCCCCAATGAATAGAGTAACGGAATATGATCGATTTCCCCGAAGAGGGAACGTGTTTCAAAGGTTAGAACACAGTGGGAGTAACCTTGAGAAAAGACCCAATGTCTACCTCAGGCCTCGATCTCCAGAAAGGAATATAAGAGATCGAATTAGTTATGTGGAGTTTACAAAACTAAATACCCCTAGAGAAGACATCCTGGTGATACTGGAAAGGAATAATCTAATTCCCCCAGCAAAAAGAATCACACAAGCTAAACCTGGGGCAAAGAACTACGATTTATACTGTAGGTACCATCGTGCTCATGGTCATAGAACCGAAGATTGTTATCATCTGAAACAAGAAATCGAAAAATTGATTCAACAAGGCAAATTAAATGAATTTGTTGATAGAGCAGATCGAAGAAGACAAAGGACAAGAAGTCCTAGAAGGAGAGAGGAAAATAGAAGTCCTCGTGATAGATCTCCCAGTAACCGTCCACCCCGACGAAACGATAGCAATGACGATCGGATCAACGGAACTATACATGTAATCTCTGGTGGACCTGCATGGGGAGACAGTCGGAATGCGAGGCGACGAACCGCACGATCTCTAGAGAAAGGAATAATAGCTCCCAGAGAAATATGGGCACTTGAGAGTAAGAGCTCTAACCAGCAAGTGATCAAGTTCGACGAGAGCGAAGTTCCCAGAAATTTGAATTGGGACAACAACGAAGACCACCCCGATTTCCCTATGGTGATCTCGTTGAAAATATCCGATTTTAATGTTAAGAGAATTCTGATCGATAACGGAAGCTCGACTAACATAATAGCCATTGATGTGCTCAATCAAATGAACCTCGGGAAATTGACCCTACAAAGAGTAGCTACGCCCCTAGTAGGATTTGGAGGGTCAGAAATAGTTCCAGCTGGAACCATTAACTTGAGTGTAACTCTTGGAAATAAACCTCATCGAGTGACCAAGATGATTAAGTTTTTAGTGGTTGAAACACCATTCGCTTATAACGCCATTCTGGGAAGACCAGCACTAAACCAATTTCGAGCAGTAGTGTCGACCTATCACCAGAAGATCAAATTTCCAACAATCTCTGGGGTTGGTGAAATAGTTAACGACCATTGCATGGCTTGGGATTGTTACAACACGTCACTATCCTTAAAGAGAAATGTCGATCCTCTAACCCCGTCGAAAAGAAAAATGGTGGGATCTTCAACGGAAAGAACTCGGGAACCGGAATTACCAAGCACGGATCCGATCAGCAAAAAGGGAAAAGAACCGATAGATTTGACTCTGCGTGCACCTGAGCACAAAGAGGTCAACCTTGTCGAAGATGACCCAACCAAGATCACCAGGATCGGAACTGAATTATCTCCACAGGGAGAAATCATGTTGATCAACTTCTTAAGAAAAAATGTGGATATTTTCGCCTGGAGCTCGGAAGATATAGTCGGAATCGACCCAGGAATCATAACTCACTCTTTGAAGATAGATCCGAACGCAAAACCGGTCCGGCAGAAGAAAAGAAATCATGGCCCAGTAAAGGATAAAATAATAAAGGCAGAGGTCGAAAGACTTTTACTATCTAAACAAATTAAAGAAATACACTTTACCGAGTGGTTGTGTAATGTCGTACTTGTCTCAAAGGGAGACAAGAAGGATAACAAGTGGAGGATGTGCAACGATTTTACGGACTTGAATAAACTATGTCCAAGAGATCCTTATCCTCTCCCAAGGATCGACCTGTTGGTTGACTCAACAGCAGGTTTTGCAATCTTCAGTATGATGGATGCATTCCAAGGCTTCTATCAGATCTTCATGGATGAAAAAGATCAAGAAAAAACTGCATTCATTACCGAACAAGGCGTATATTGTTTCATAGTAATGCCGTTCGGATTAAGAATTGCTGGAGCAACCTATCAACGATTGGTTAACCTAATGTTTAAAGAGATAATAGGAGAAATAATGGAGGTATATGTCGACGACATGCTAGTAAAGAGCATGAGCGAAGAAGATCATATAAGGCACCTTGATCGTTGCTTCAAGATATTAAGGAAGTATGGAATGAAACTCAACCCCTTAAAATGTACATTTGGGGTAAGGTCGGGAAAATTCCTAGGATACCTGGTCCATGAGAGAGGCATCGAAGCAAATCCCGAGAAGATACGGGCAATCACCGAAATGAAGCCCCCCAGAAATATTACTCAAGTGCAAAGTCTAGTTGGGAAGATTGTTGCTCTCAATAGATTCATATCAAGGTCCGCAGACAAAAGTTTACCATTTTTTCAAACTTTACGAAAAGCTAAGACCTTTGAATGGACTGAAGAATGTGATCATGCTTTCGAACAACTGAAAAACTATCTAACGTCACCACCTATGCTCGCCAAACCTACGGAAGGACAACCTCTATATATATACATCGCTATTTCCGAGGCCGCCGTGAGCTCGGTTATGGTAAAAATAGAATGCTCGGAACACAAGCCCGTCTATTATTTGAGTAAGTTATTGCAGGGAGCTGAAAAAAATTATCTAACAATTGAAAAATTTGCTCTGGCTTTGGTGACGTCAGCACGAAGGTTGCGGCCTTACTTTCAAACATACAAGATCATCGTACTCACCAATCAGCCTCTGAGGCAAGTGTTATCCAAACCAGAGGCCTCAGGAAGATTGATCAAATGGGCTGTAGAATTGGGACAATACGAGATCGAATATCGTCCACGAACTGCAATCAAGGCTCAGATACTGGCAGACTTCCTCCTTGAAACTCCGGGTCTATCGGAGACAAGCTCCAATGTGACATCGCCAAGCGATAGCAGTATTATGATCGTCACTGACCTGCCATGGCTTATGCACGTCGATGGTGCTTCAAGCAGAGAAGGTGGAGGCGCAGGGATCAATTTCCAAGGACCAAACGGCGAGGACATGAATTATGCCATCACTTTGGACTTCGTGGTAACCAATAACGAAGCCGAATATGAGGCTCTAATTGTGGGTTTGGAAATGGCTATACAAGCCAATATAAAGATTTTGAATGTTTTGACAGATTCCGAGCTAATTCAGAGACAAATTAGCGGGATGTACGAAGCAAAAGAATTCAATATGATAAAATACTTGGATAAAGTAAAAAAGTTGACTGGGAAATTTGATAAGTTTGATATTCAAAATATTCCACGTGAAGAAAATCGTTGGGCTGATCAACTATCCAGGTTTACAGGAACAAGGGATGGTAAATCTAAAAGGGTGATCACCTGGCTAATCTCCAAAACTCCTTCCATCGACCTCGATATTGTCCCAGCTAATGAAGTAATGGATATCGACTTGGCGGCGGACAGTTGGATGACTCCGTTAATCACCTATTTGAACGATGGATCTCTCCCTAGCCATAAGAATGAAGCTAGAAGGATAAGATATCGAGCACCAAGGTATGCAATATTGGATGGAAAACTCTATCGACGATCTGTCTCTGGAATTCTGCTGAAATGCATTCCTGAGCACCAGTACGAGAGTATCCTTAAAAATATACATGAAGGAGAAGCTGGGAATCACAGCGGCGCTCGAGCACTCGCGTTCAAATGCTTAAGAACTGGATACTATTGGCCGACGATGTATGCAGATGCACAAGATTATGTAAAACACTGTCATTATTGCCAAGTGCATTCGAATATAATACATCAACCTGCTGAAACAATGCACTCAATTCCGATCTGCTGGCCTTTTGACCAATGGGGAATTGATATAGTGGGACCTTTTCCACCGGCCAGGTCAAAAAAGAGTTATGTCTTAGTCGCAGTCGAATACTTCAGTAAATGGATCGAATGCATTGCCCTAGCTCGGATAACACAGTTTCAAGTAATAAATTTTCTCTGGAAAAATATAGTCTGTCGTTTTGGAATTCCTAGGATTTTAATTTCCGACAATGGAACCCAATTTGCGGGGAAACAAGTTCAAGAGTGGTGCTCGAAGTTAGGGATACAACAAAACTTTACATCTGTTGGACATCCTCGAGCAAACGGGCAGACTGAGGTGTCAAATCGAGAAATTATAAAATCCCTCGAAAAAAGACTTGACGACGCTAAAGGAAAATGGTTGGACGAACTTCCTGGTGTCGTTTGGGCTAACAGAACTACAGTCAAAGCAGCTACTGGTGAAACACCGTTCAGCTTGGTATATGGTTCAGAAGCGGTCATCCCAGTCGAGGCACTTGTTCCCAGTCCGAGAATTGAGTTGTACGATGAAGAAACAAATAATCAACTCAGAAAGGACGACATCGACCTAAGCGAGTCCTTGAGAGAAAAAGCCAGTCTTCGGCTAGAAGCAGCAAAATCTAGCATGGAAAAGGCCTATAATCAAAGGGTGACAATACGGTCATTCAAAGAAGGTGATTTGGTACTTAAAAAAGTAGAAGTATCCAAACATGTGGGAAAATTACAGCAGAATTGGGAAGGCCCCTATGTGGTAATTGCGGTCGGAAAGAAGGGATCATACAAGATAGCTCATATGGATGGAACTCCGCTCCCGCGGACGTGGAATGCTGTAAATCTCAGAAGATATTATGGTCGATAGAGTTCGAAGATAAGAAGATTCAGAAATTTGACAGGATTTCCAAGAAATTAGTTTTCTTTTTAGTTTTTTCAGTATGTCTTGTTATTTTCTTTTTACCATTAATTTGTGTTCAACTATAATAAAAGCTTTTGTTTACTTCTCCATCGGACGCGCTCAGAAAACGATCTTTTAAATGGATGACCTACGAAGGTTCAAACCAATAATTGGTATACAACCTAATTTTTTGAGTAAAACCGATTGGGTCGGTATAAACTCATCGATCTCCTACATGAACGATCTACAAAGGTTAAAACCACATTTGGTAAACAACCTAAGTATAATAATCTTTGAGTAACACCGATTGGGTCGGTATAAACTCATCGATCTCCTACATGAACGATCTACAAAGGTTAAAACCACATTTGGTAAACAACCTAAGTATAATAATCTTTGAGTAACACCGATTGGGTCGGTATAAGCTTATCGATCTCCTACATGAACGATCTACAAAGGTTAAAACCACATTTGGTAAACAACCTAAGTATAATAATTTTTGAGTAACACCGATTGGGTCGGTATAAACTCATCGCTCTCCTACAGGAACGATCTACAAAAGTTAAAACCACAGTTGGTATAAAACCTAAATATAACTACCGATCTACGCAAATAAACGAACTAATATTAATATATATAATTTTATTATCACTGATGAAATATACATCGGAAAGATACATAAACTACCCTAGCTACATAAAACAACAAATTCCATAATGCGATAAAGTAAGGAGGTAACAAGAGGACTTCAGCTCGATTTATCTCTGTATTTCTCTCAGAATTCTTGCCACCAGCTAGAACCGATCGAACCCAGTCAAGCTCGCAGCCACAAAGCTTTGGAATCAGAGAGAGCTTTGAGAGATCATAATGTTACAACGGTCGATGGTAGTCAGCATTTTTCGGACATACATTCTCGTTTTAATGAACTAACCAGCTTTCCACCGACCGCGTAACTAATAGATCGGAACCCCACAACACCGACCTTTACCCATCTTCATAGGATGGTCGGATGAGAATAGGCATTCCAATCCATTCCCCTTATTAGGGGTCGGAGATTTCATGGTTTTTGAGAAATCTCCATTTTCCGATTCCGCCCATACCAAGTCGACGTGGTGAGTGATTTGTTTGACTCTCGAATTAGGTGGACGACCGCCATTTAGGACAAAGAAGAAGTACATCATTTAAGGATTTTTACTTATGATGATAACTAAAGGAAGGAAGATTCCTTTTATAGACAGGTTAAGTTGAAATCCTACGATGAGACTCGCATCCAATCAACGGCTATAACACTACATCGGGAGTAACGTTACAAAATCATAACCGCAAGCCGTAAATAAAGGAATGGAAATAAATGCGTTTTTGGCTCGGTCGAAATAGAGGTATTATATTAGATCGATGAAGACAATACAACGACTATCATAGCAGAGCTAGTATTACATATTCAATATTCATCGATCAACTACGCTAAATAATTACACCTACAAAATAACAAAAGAAAGAATTTGGTTTCAGAACGCTTCAAACTTTCCTCGGAACGATCATCTTTTCTCCTACTTTGAGAACAGTGACGAGAACCTAATATTCAGGCTTATTCTACTGACCGGTGGGTACCAGTGGGCGACCTAAGCCGCAGGCTTTCATGATGCCACCACCTTGAAGAAGTTGATGCTTCTTCTTTATCGATTAAAATAGAGATCAGAAGGGTCTCATGCTCGACGTCACCAACCATTTAGAAACAAGTTGATTTCGATAAAGCATAGAATCCTGCTTTCCTCAACTATCGACCTCTATCATACGACGTTATATATGGTCAACCAATCCCCGGTTGTGAGGTTTGCCCGACCCTCACCATTTAAGATAGAGATTTCATTTTTCCAATTCCTCCCATACCAAGTCATGACCTCATCAGTACATAAATCGACAAATTTGGTGGCCGACAATACTTAGAACAATACATATTCATATTGAATGACTTCATATTCTAAGAAATGGAGAGGGATGGAGTGAATCTATTTATAGGCGGAGGATAAATGATCCAATGGTGTTAAATTGAGGTCCTATCAACGGCCCAGATTAAAAACGTTGTAAGAATGGTTCGCAGAATCAGGACAAATGATCGATCATTATTATTGGAGTGAAGATACAAGGAATAATGGATTTTATTCAGATCTTTGAGAAGGTCGTTACATTTCACAACAATATCGTCACAAAAAACTACATTTACATTCAAGGATCGTTACAATTATTTCAAATGTTAATCCTACTTTGCTACTCCTCGGAATGATCTGCTCCTTCAAATCGACCTTCTCCTCGGACCATTACCGCTGCATGAAAACGAGGAACATGCAGAAGTGCGTATATTTGCTGATGCAGGTGAATTACCGACCTCTAAATAAGCCAAATGAGGCATACTGCATCTAGGGTCGATCACAGTATCAAGCTAAAAGCACACTACGAAGGGAAGAACTTTGCTGTCATACAATTGAGACAGGATCGTTCTCCTTGCCTTGGGGGCAAGTTTTCAAGCATGCATGGATGCAACACCATTTTAATGAACTAACCAGCTCTCGTCTATCTAAAGAACTCTCTGGTTTGATATCTCCACCGTAGTCCACCGTAGTTAAACTGTTCAGAGGTGGCATATTATTTCAGTTTTTTCTTCTTTTCCTACTTCTCCAATGAGTTATTTATACTATGGGGAATTAACCAATCAACGGACAAGGCATACGAATCGTTTCTACAGTTATGGCACACCTACCAAGTTGACTTCTCATCTTTCAATAATATTGCATGAAATTAATTATCAACATACAGGTCGGAGAGGCGCAGAAATTGAACAAAAAGGTTCTTCCGTTTATCAGGCAAAAATATATATTTACATTTCAAAAAAAAAAAAAAAAAAAAAAAAAAAAAAAAAATATAGCAGAAAGACTATTGTCTACTGCTCAGGAGTATGATCGGAAATAAGAACTTTGTCTACCGTTTCGTGAACATGAGCAGGAATTGTCGGATAACCAAGATAGGTCATCATTTCTTGGGCACGCTGCTCATATCCGAGGGAAAAACCCCTATCAAACTCCAGATCTTTCAGTTGAAGAAGATCTGTTTTCTCCTTGATAAGCTGCTCCTTTTCAGCCTCCAAACTACTATTTACTCGAGCAAGTTCTCCCTTCTCTCTAGTGAGCCTTTCAGTGGTAGCTCGGAGATGCTCAACCTCAGTCATCAGCAATCGATGAGCAGCGGCAATTATATTTACTCGATCGAGGGATTCTTCTCGAGCAAAATAGAATTCGTCATTTTGTATCCCGAGTTGGAGAGCCTCATGCTTAGCCTGTATTGAGAAATATAAGTAAAACACTTAAATCACCTAGATCTTTTTAACAAATAACAAAATACGCATACCATCTCTAAACGTTTGAAGATGGACTGGACAAGTTGCAGAGAAGAGTGGTTCTTCAATTTTTCAAGCTCCTTAGGCAAGATAGTACCCATTCCCAGATTCCAAGAAACCCCATCAGGATCGAGGGTTGGTGGAATACTCGCATCAATTGAAACCCCACCTGATCGGGTTATATCGAACTCAGTTATCTCTTCAACCTGCTCCTTAAATGGACGCTCGTCTAAAAGAAATGGGTCGTCCGCAACCTTTTCAATTGCAGAACGACTGGGACCAGATCCAGTTTTCGACGCTCCTTGTGAAATACGAACAGGAGAGACAACCTGAGTGTCTTGAGAGGTCGAAACAACTTGTGAAACAGGATGGGCAAAGAAAGATTCTGGAATATCTTCCACAGGCCCCCTTAATTGTAGAGTGGGATCGATCTCAGAAACGGGAGTGGCAATTTCAGAATGAAGAGCAGTAGCCTTGACCTGAGCACAACCATCTCGACTTATAGACTGATTTGTTACATCTCTGCCCGAAGGGGAATGATCATCCGCTAAGCGTTCATCTGGAAAAATTGAAACGGTTCGCGACTCCTCATTATTGGTTTGCTCTCCAAGAATAGGAGAAATAGCTCGACTTTCCTCGTTCGTTGTATGGACGCTTGGAGGGGGGGGGGGGGGGGGGGGGGGGGGGGGGGGGGGGGGGAGAAACGGTTCGCGACTCCTCATTATTGGTTTGCTCTCCAAGAATAGGAGAAATAGCTTGACTTTCCTCGTTTGTCGTATGGGCGACTGGAGGGGGGGAAACGGTTCGTGATACCTCATTAAATGTTTGCTCTACTAAAGGAGGAGAAGTAGAGCAAGAACCTTCACTCTGGAAAACCTCCAGCATCTTCGGATCGACAATCGGACTGCGGATCGGGGCATTAGAAGGGATATCCTTCGTTTCTTTTAAATTCCCGCTTGACGAGGATAATTTTGGATCAGGTCGAGGAATGGTTTCCCGAGAAGAAGCTCCTCCTTGGGAGGATGATTGATGAGAACTTTCCGTTCGGGATCTTTTCTTCGGGGTATCTCTTCAGGGAAGATTTCGTAGAGATCGTTTGGCAGCTCCAGAAAATAGGTTGGAACTCATGATCAAAAAATCAGGAATATTTGTGAATTATCGAACTATGAGCTCCGATCAATGACAAGAAAATTTTATATAGTAAGTGGGGACGCGCGGTAAAACCCCAAAAGATTTACCTTTATATATAGTTAAGGAAATGACTATTATGTCCTTGAACCTTGGCGCGCACAGTAAAAATTCGAAATTAAGGTAAAAACGAGTCATCAAATATGCATTGTGATCAGCATAACGACAAAGTATATCAGATCTAGAATAATATATATCACAAAAAGAAGTTTTACATAATCTACGAGATTAAAAAGGCCTAGCTTTACAACAAAATAAAAGAAAACCATAAAAAATATCCTAACTGGGTGAATTGATTTCCTTGGGGGACGATCCCTCCTTTTCTTCTTTGTTCCTTTCGTCGACACGGTCTCCCTCGATATCTTCCTCGGCATCATCACCTTCCTCTTCGCCTGACTGATTCTCCATAATATCCTTTATCAAATCCAAATCAGGTGTTGGCACGGGAATTGGAGCTCCATATTCCTCGACAAGGTGAGCCAATGGATGATTGTTATACTCTACAGAGGATAAGCAGTCGGGAGGATAGTCTTGAAGACTTCGATCCTTTTCGATGGCCATGACTTTGCGATATTCCTCCCGCTTATCAGGAATCTGCCCAGACTCGATTAATTGATCGACACCCTTATAAAACGAGCACAAGAGCAGACCACCAATCTTTTGATGAATTATGGCAGTATGCACGGGAGAATTGAGAAACTCTCGAACTATGGGCTCGACGTCTAAAGATTGATGCGCATCTATGACCCTCTCTATGTCAGAAGAATCATCTTCCTTAGCCGCGAGTTGGGATCGAAGAGCAGCAATATCCGACTCAAGCTTGCTAACGAGGGTGGCATGCGCGACTCTTTGCTCTTCTATTTCACGAGTCATTTGGTCGACCTGCGCTTGATATCTACTAGAATCCGTCATCATGCTAATAATGTGAGGATTGTCGGTCTCCAAATTAGGATTAGCAAGAGGATCAGACGAAGTGGCAGCAGAAGCTCGAGAATTATCAACCTGAGCAAGTTGATCTTCAAGCTCCTTAACTCTGGCAGATAAAATCCTGTTACTTTCTTCAACAAAGCTGCATTGATCCCTATGCAACGCCATATCATACAGTGCCGACACCAAAGCATTTCCAGTCTATATGAAGAAAAAATTTATCTAAATCAATATAGAATAAAAGAACGTTTACTAAAGGGGTTGACAAATTAAAGAACATCACCACTTCATGAGCATGAGCTGCTCTTGCCAGCTGTTCGAGAGGTTTTTTCTTGATCGTCCTATTTACATCTTGAGTGAAGGTCAAAGAAAGGAGAATTCGAATGGATTTATCGACGACATTCTCCTTATCATCAGACGCCAATGTATCCTTCTCGGAGTATCCAGCCGCCCGTTTCCCTTGAAGGTGACTCTCGATCATACCTACCAGGGAAGCTTTGTGACCAATATCTCCGACATGAGTAAAATATTCCCCTCCTTTGTCGAAGAACTGTTTTCTCCTTTTAGCTTCGGGGCCGGTAGGATTGCGCTCCGACCAAGATTGACAGCCTAGAATACCATGTTGATCCCTAAGAAATTTGGGCGGATAACCGCGGCCTTGGCGAGAGCTTGAAGACGGTATATCCGATGAGGTTTGACCAGAAGAAGGAGGAGCTACTCGGATAGGATCAGCATTTTCGAACGACTCCTCCTCGATATCCTCCAAACCCATAAACTGATCTCTTCTTCTTTTTCTGGATTCTTTTTGCTCTATGGGAGATTTACCCCAAGACTTTTTTGAATTTGAAAGGACTGATTTACCAACCACAGAAAAGCGACAATTCTCGACCATGGAAGCTGTAGATGAAACCAATAAACGTGGATGAGCAGCAAGATCATATATATATCTTATTAAAATTATTATTATCGGAAAACATTACATATGGGTCGATCATCAGAGGAAATAGGAAAGTCCAAGGAACTCAATCCTGCCTTCCGAAGGAAGATCTCTCCGATCAAATGAGCTGATTGGTACTTATTTAGTCTCATCTCCTCGATCATAGTGGATGAGAATTGGTCGTCCGGGGCCATCTCGCCGATTACTCTTCGACCACCGTATACCCAAGAATCATTATAGCCCCAATCATGAGCAAACTCCTGATTCTCTCCGTTCTCAAGAATGCGCACTGTCGGAGCTTTAACAAAGAAGAAATTTGACTTCCATTCCGTGTTGTTGCTGGAAATGGCATTTTCAAGCACAGCATACCCCGGTCTCTGGCTAACATAATAATAACCTCTGTTTGAGGAGGTCGATACTGAAAATCGAAAAAAGTGAAGGAAATTGCGGAAAGATGGTTGAAAACCTCGTGCTACCATTAAAACTGAAAAGGCCATAATAAAGGCTATGGCGTTAGGAACAAGTTGGGTCAGTGAGACGATAAAGGTCTCCAGAAACTGACGAAGAATTGAAGATAAGGGAAAACGGAGCCCATGATCAAAATGGGACGTATAAAAAGCTCGACAGTTAGCAGGTGGAGTGTTTACTCTTTCCTCGGAAGTAGGAATGATGATCTCAAATTCCGATGGGAAGTAACGACCATATTCCTTTTTTAGAAAAGGTAAATCTTTCTCTTTAAATCGAGAAGGAAAAAGTTCCACAGGATTGGAAATTTGAGGTTGGGCTGTTTTGGATTTTTTAGATGCCCTCGACATCATTTCTTCTTCTGAAATAATTTCCACGACCAAACTATCAACTTCATCTTCGGCATAGTCTCTAACCTCTTCTACTGGAGAATCGTTCGCTACTTCGTTGTCAGAAGAAGGAATATCAGGATTGAGAATTTTAAGTGGTGCTTGTTCTCCTACATTCTGAATTGGGGAAGGGAGATTCTGCGACGTCGATGCCATTAGTCTTTGAAATAATGGGCTCGAAAAAATAAGAAAATGATAAGATCGTCGATTTAAGCTTTTACTGCTGGAAGATTTAAATATCTGGGGTAAAAGTAAAATATCCCGCAATTTTCGATTATATATATGGGCGGTGAAAAGACGGATTCAGCCCTTCGCGTCTCTTCATGTTCCCGCCAATCAAAATCATGAAAAGACCCAGCCGTTGTCTGACACACGTTAACCAAGATACATGTCCGTACGTAGAAGGTTCAAACGTATATGCACTCTTTTTTCCTCGTTCGGTTTTTATCCCGATGAGGGTTTTTCCGAACTAGGTTTTTAACGAGGCATATTTCGTAAACGATGAAAAAATCAAGGTAACAACTACTTCTACTTCTATGAGCTACAGCTACGTTTACGCTCAAGAAGTGAGGGAGTACTGATGAGGGCTATTTTGCACATAAAACCAGCTAGGAATATCCGAGGAGATTCAAGATCGATCCGACCTGTTTAAGCTAAGGGATCGGCTCGACCAGCCCAATACATATCTGATCGACCTACTCTGTTCGACCTACTATCCGTTTCAGGGGACTTAATGGGCCGTGCAATACTCCTAGGCCATGCAGGTTTCCTAGGTAATATAGGACTCCTAGTTCAATTAGGACAGGGGGAATATTATAAATAGCGGATCTTACATTGTATTAAGGGGCCAGAATTTTACCTAACGAAATATACTACAGTTGTTCGCCATTCATATTATTGTTATTTTACGCCATTATATTATTTTCGCTTGTTCTTGAATTGCACCATCCTGAGTACTTTAACCAAACCTCTAATATATAAATTTGTTCTTTTTATAATTTACTGGGTTTAACCTTAAGACGAAATTAGGTTAAATCAGAGGGGTATACCTGAGGGCGGAAAGCAGGTCAGATAATCAAAAGGGAGTTTGACCTCAAGTACTTTCTTTGGGGTTATCTTGTTTCACGAAGTTCTTCCTTTCTTCCTTGAAGAATGGTCACTTTGGGTCAAGCTTCCCGATCATAAAAAGATGACTTGCCAAAGGTTGAAATTTCGGATCTAAAAATGAGGAATTTCAACCTTGTACGCCAACTCGGGGAAGTGATCGGGCTCGGCTGGTAGCGAGAATGCTGGGGGCTGTATGGTGATCAGAAACAATAATTCGCGATCCATATTGTCTAATTTCAAAACCAGATATCATAAGACGATAAACATATACAGCTCGATCACTTTGCCCCAAATTGTGGTGCAATTATCGGATGTTCGGCGGTATTCCTGGTCGACAACACTGAAAGATGCTCGAAGACTCAAAGACCATAGAATAGGGTAATGTAGTTGTAGTAGGACTTCATTTGTACACTCTTAACAACTTTGTAATTTGTTCGATGAATGTGAATAAAGTTGTAACATTTGCCTTTCATTGATCTTTTGTATCTTGCTCGAAAATAATAATGAGAACCTATTGTTTCAAACCATATAGTTGCCACTTTACTTTTCCTTTCCATCGTCTTATTGTAAGTCTTCTGCTCGTAAAAGCCAATTCGATGATGAATTAATGAGAATATTTGTTGATCGATAAACTGTCCTCGGAAATATTATCCGATAATCGTCCAAATAAATAATATCTAAAAGTTGAGAAGTTCCCTTGAAGAATAATTGAACTTGGGAAATAATGATCCCAACTTTAGTAGTCCCCCAGATAATCAGAAACTTTTGAAAGTTGTTCGGGTTTCGAGCAGAACTGCGTCATCATAACATTTCGAGCATTAGTTGGAATTGACCAAAAATTTAATCGACCGTTACTAAGTGAACTAGATAGTCACGTAAAATTTTTATTGAGGGAGGGTCATAGCAACAGCTTTCACCCTCGGCCAATTTTCTTCTTCGATCATAATTTATCGAGGGAGGGTCGTAGCAACAGCTTTCACCCTCGGCCGATTCTATTTTTCGATCATATTTTATCGAGGGAGGGTCATAGCAACGGCTTTCACCCTCGGCCGATTTTATTTTTCGATCATAATTTATCGAGGGAGGGTCATAGCAACAGCTTTCACCCTCGGCCGATTTTTTTTTTTTTTTTATTGATCATATTTTATCGAGGGAGGGTCATAGCAACAGCTTTCACCCTCGGCCGATTATTTTTTTTTTTTTTTTTTATTGATCATATTTTATCGAGGGAGGGTCATAGCAACAGCTTTCACCCTCGGCCGATAATGTTAGACTTTCTTTGTCATGGTACTCGGAAAACAATTTGAACTTGAACCAAGGATTTCATTGATTGTCCTTACACTTTTTGGAAAGTAAAGTTTGAGAAGACTGTAAATTACAAGAAAAATTAAAAATGATAACATCTATCTTCCATAATATTTCCTCAGATTGACTGCATTCCAAGTTCTTGGCAAAGCTTCACCGTTGAGGTGAGCAATTTTATAGGATCCCTTTTTTCCGACTTCCTGCACGACATAACGGCCGTCCCAGTTTGGCTGAAGCTTTCCGACATGCTTAGACACTTCCACCTTTTTTAGAACCAAATCCCCGACCTTGAATGTGCGTATCCTGACTTTTTTATCATAAGCTCTTTCCATGCTGGACTTGGTGGCTTGTATCTTTATGCATGCTCGATCGCGTTTACCATCTGCTTGATCGACATCCAACTGCCTCAGCAATTGATTCTGATCAGGATCATGAGATTCGACCCTTGGTGAAGGTACTAATGTCTCCACCGGTATAACAGCCTCCGACCCATAAACCAATGAGAAAGGAGTTTCCCCAGTAGCGGACTTTACTGTAGTCCTGTTCGCCCAAATTACTCCTGGAAGCTCGTCTAACCAATGGCCTTTCGCTTCGGCTAAACGTTTTTCAAGTGATCGAACAATTTCCCTGTTGGTGACCTCGGTTTGTCCATTCGCCTGGGGATGTCCGACCGACGTGAAATTCTGCTGGATCCCAAACCTTTCGCACCACTCCAAAATTTGTTTTCCCGCAAACTGAGTTCCATTGTCGGAGATGAGGATCCTCGGTATACCAAACCTGCAAACAATATTCTTCCAGAGAAAATTTATCACCTGAAATTGAGTAATTTTTGTTAGCGCAATGCATTCGATCCACTTGCTGAAGTATTCCACAGCGACCAGGACATAGTTTTTTCTCGATCTAGCAGTTGGGAAAGGTCCCACAATATCAATTCCCCACTTGTCGAAGGGCCAGCAGATTGGAATCGAATGCATCTGCTCGGCGGGCTGATGAATTAGATTTGAATAGATTTGGCAATGATGGCATTTCTTGACATAGTCGATGGAATCTGAGATCATAGTGGGCCAATAATATCCGGTCCTCGAGCACTTCAAGGCTAAGGCTCGTGCACCGCAATGACTTCCCGCTTCACCTTCGTGAACCTCCTTTAAAATTAGATCGAACTGACTCTCAGGAATGCACTTCAACAAAACTCCTGAGCTTGATCTTTTATAAAGCCTATCTTCGTTCAAAACGTACATAGGAGCTCGATATTTAATTCTTCGAGCTTGATTTGTATCTTCCGGTAAAGTACCATCTCTTAGATAAGCCTTCAAAGGCTCCATCCAAGAATACTCTCGAACATCTATCTCCATTACCTCCGAGTCTGGGGTTAGGTCGGAGTCTATAGCTGGGGAGTTGGACATTAGCCAGGTTATTATTCTTTCCTTCCGTCCGTCAAACGCCCCCATAAATTTCGAAAGCAAATCCGCCCAACAGTTCTCTTCTCGAGGGATAGCTTGTATATCAAATATCTCGAACTTTGTCGCCAGATCCTTCACTCTTTTCAAATATTTCACCATGTTAAACTCTTTTGCTTCATAAACCCCTTTTATTTGTCTGTGTACGAGCTCAGAGTCAGTTAGCACTGTCAGTGACTTTATATTTGCTTTAACTGCCATTTCTAAACCTGCGATCAAAGCCTCATACTCTGCCTCATTGTTCGTGACAACGAAGTCCAGGGTGATCGCATAACTGAGATCCTCCCCCTCGGGACCCTGAAAGTGAATTCCGGCCCCACCACCTTCTCTGGTCGACGACCCGTCGACATGCATTACCCAAACTTTGTGCTGAACATCCTCAACCAGATTTACTACGGGAATTGACAAGTCGCCCGAACTGGACCCTGTTGATTCTGCAATGAAATCAGCTAGGACTTGAGCCTTGATTGTAGTTCGAGGTTGGTACTCGATCTCGAACTGACCCAGTTCCACCGCCCATTTAATCAATCTCCCGGACGTCTCTGGTTTTGATAGAACTTGCCGTAGAGGTTGATTAGTCAGAACAATAATTTTGTAAGTTTGGAAATAAGGTCGCAGCCTTCGTGCGGCAATAACTAAAGCCAGTGCGAATTTCTCGATCTCCAGGTAATTCTTTTCTGCCCCTTGAAGCAACTTACTCAGATAGTATACCGGTTTATGCTCGGAATCCTGAATTCTCACCAAAACAGAACTTATTGCCTCACTTGATACCGCTATGTACAGATACAAGGGTTCCCCCTCGACCGGTTTTGCCAACATCGGAGGGGAAACCAAATATCTTTTAAGCTCTTCGAAAGCTTTACTGCATTCCTCATTCCATTCGAAGCCTTTCGATTTCCTCAACAATTTGAAGAAAGGCAAACTCTTGTCTGTTGATCGGGATATAAACCTATTCAAAGATATTATTTTTCCAATTAGACTCTGCACTTCAGACAATTTAGTTGGCGGTTGTAGCTCGGCTATAGCTCGGATTTTTTCTGGATTCGCCTCGATTCCGCGCTCGTGAACCAGATAACCGAGGAACTTTCCCGACCTTACCCCGAAAGTGCACTTGGCCGGATTTAATTTCATTCTGTACTTCCTTAGGATTGCGAAACATCTGTCAAGGTGCTTTATATGTTCCTCCTCGGTCATGCTCTTCACTAGCATATCATCAACATAAACTTCCATGATCTCACCAATAAGATCCTTGAACATCATATTCACGAGCCTTTGATAAGTTGCTCCTGCATTCCTTAGCCCGAACGGCATTACAATGAAGCAGTACACTCCCCGTTCGGTAATAAAAGCTGTTTTATCCTGATCTCTTTCATTCATAAATATTTGATAAAACCCTTGGAAAGCATCCATCATACTAAAGAAAATGAATCCCGCAGTCGAGTCAACCAGCATATCGATCCGTGGCAAAGGATAGGGGTCCCTTGGACACAACTTGTTCAGGTCGGTAAAATCATTACACATCCTCCATTTGTTGTCGACCTTCTCTCCCTTCGACACCAACACTACATTGCAAAGCCATTCAGTGAAAGTTATTTCCCGAATCTGTTTCGCGGCCAATAACCTATCCACCTCAGCATTGATGATTTTGTCTTTTTCTCGACCGTGATTCCTCTTCTTTTGCCTAACTGGCTTTGCTTTAGGATCGATATTTAAAGAATGAGTGATCACTCTCGGGTCGATTCCGACTATATCATCAGAACTCCAAGCAAAGACATCGGCGTTGTTTCTAAGGAATTCGATCAACATGGTCTCCATCCCTTGACTTAGCTCGGTCCCAATCCTGGTGAACTTCTCGGGAGAGCCAGGGATTAACGTTACTTGTTTATGATTTGGGGGCTGTACGCTCATATCGATCTCTTTTCCTTTTTTACTCTGCAACTTTTCACAATCTGGCAACGGGAGGTCGGAAACAGAGAATACCTTTTCCTCCTCTAACTTTCTCTTCGAGGGCAATAATGGCTCGAACTGCTTCTTCATGTTTAGGGACGTGTTGTAACATTCCCATGCCATGCATTGGTCGTTTCTCATTTCTCCGACCCCTGCCAAAGTGGGAAACTTGACCATCTGGTGGTAAGTTGACACGACCGCTTTGAATACGTTTAAAGCCGGTCTCCCCAAGATTGCATTATAAGCGAACGGGGTACTCACGACTAGGAACTTAACCATCTTCGTAACATCTCTAGGTTTCTTGCCCATAGTAGTACTCAAGAGTATGGTTCCGAGAGGAACAATTTCCGATCCACCGAACCCAATGAGCGGGGTGGATACTCGTTCCAATCGCGGGTGTTGTAGATTCATTCTGTCGAGCGCCTCAGAAGAGATTATGTTTGCCGAACTGCCATTATCGATTAACACCCTCCTAACTTCGAAGTTAGCAATTCTCAGGGTCAAGACCATTGAAAAATCAGGGTCGTCTTCATTAGTATCCCAAGTCACATCACTTGGTCTGTCAGCCTCGGAAAAGCTAATGACTTGGCTCACCGAGGGCGCTAGTCTTAAGGACATGACCTCCTTCCTAGACGAGAGACCAGTCTTTATCGACCTAGCGGTCCTTTTCCTCGCATTCCTGCTATCTCCCCCGGCTGGCCCACCAGATATCATATTTATCACCCGAGTCGTCTGGTCCTCTGCTTGTCGTTGATCCTCATGGTGTTGTTCGGAGGACCTCCTAGGACTCCTGGACCTATAACGGCTGTTATGGTTTTCCTTCCTGACATATTCCTTCAACTTTCCCTGAGCAATCAGTTTTTCGATCTCTTGTTTCAACTGGAAGCAGTCCTCGGTGCTATGCCCCCGAGCTCTGTGGTATCTACAATACTTATCGTGATTCATAGTCCCTGGCCTAGGTTGAGTGATACGCCGAGCTCCAGGGACCAAATTTCTCTCTTCGAGTACCGTTAGAATCTCGTCCCTCGAAGTATTCAATCTGGTAAAGTTGCTTTTTTCATGCCCCGTCCTCGGAGTCCTCTCTGGAGATGCAGGTCGACCGTAGACATTAGATCTGTGGGTCGGAGCTTGAGGTTTATAGACCTTTAGTCTCTTCCAAACCGAGCCTTTTTGCTGCGCGTTTGACCCTCCGTAGTCGCTTGGTTTAAGGATAGGGGCCCGATCAGGTTTCTTCACGATCGGGGGCCTAGGATTCTGTGCATTCTTTAACTTATTCATTTCCTCCTGGATCATGTATTTCTCAGCTATTTCCATAATTCGCTCGAAAGACTTTGGCTGCTTTCGGCAGAGAGCATTTCCGAACTGGCTATTGCGGGTCAGCTCGAACATCAACGACGATAGAAACTCAATCTGTGGGGTATCGACTTTCAGAAGTTCAATACTAAATCTAGCCAGCCACTGCCTCAGTGTTTCTCCTTCCATTTGCTTCACCGTCCCCAAATGATTAGCAGGTAACCTTTGTTTCCTTTGGCTGGCAAACTGATGTTTTAATTTATCACACAGCTCGTCAAAGGAGAAGATCGAGTTCGGAGGCAGTTTTCCGAACCAATCCAAAGCGATTCCTTCGAATGTGGTGACCATGATTTTGCAGCAAAAATCCTCCGAGTGTCCATATAAATTCAACACATTTATGAAACTGTTTATATGCTCCCCGGGGTCAGAGGTTCCATTATATCTTGGCAATCTTGTAGGGACTGACTCTGTCCCTCGAGCATCCTTAATTTCTTGACAGAAAGGCGAGCATCGCATAATATTTGTACTCAATTCCCTACTTCGCACTTCAGGGAACACGACCCCATCCTCTTTGGCATCAACTCCTCGAGCCCTGACACCTGTGGGTCGGGTTTCCTTTACTAGCTTCTCTTTTTCTAACTCCTTAGCAACCCTTTCTTGCACCATCCTTTCCAAGTCAGCCTCAGTTACCTTTCTACAGGCTGGCTTCCTAGACCTTTCCACAACTTTGGGTTGACTTTCCCCGACCACGGAATCCTCTAGGTTTTGTATGTTCCTAGAAGGTTGCCCAGACCGGACAATGGTTCTAGCTTGTGGTGGGTTGGGTCGAACATCAGATGGTTCGCCCAGAGCAGATCGACGAATACTTCCTTCCCTTGGCCTGTTGGAAAATGGACCCCGAGCAGTAGGTTGATCGACCGGGGGCTGCTGACCTGGCAGAGTTTCACGATCTGCTCTCTCCGTATTCAAGAATTCTCTACACATGGTTCCGATAATAGAACGCAAATCTGCTACTGTCGTATGAATTGGCATATCATTCGGCGGGTCGAGCGGCGGCACCTCAGATTGGTGGGCCGCTCGGGATTGGTTACTTGGTTCATTGTTTACAGAACGTTGAGCTCCTACGGCGTGCGAAGGCTCGCCACGATTGTACGTAAATCTCCTAGTAGTAGGCATATTTCGATCTAACACCCGAGCAGGCCCCTCGGTGGGCGCCAATTGATTATACCGTGTTTCGTTCGAGTTCAATAAGGAAAGTGGACTATAACAATATATGAATCGAGCGTGTGAAAACTGTATATTGATATCGGTGTTCGAATACAAATTACAAAGCGGGTCTACCCGAGTATTACGGGATGCCGTACTACTAGAAAGACTAAATACAATGAGAATACAAGCTAGTTCCTAATCCGAACAGTAGGTCCGAGCAGAAGGAATATCTTGGAAGTTGTGCCGTCCCTGATGTCATAAATGCACCGCGTATTTATAGGAACAGTAATGAGCTAGCTAGACCATCCGTAGGAGAATACCTCTCGGCCAGCTGTATAAAGCTGTAGGTCGGCCCCACAGTAATTCCGAGGAGACGAGTAGATCGGGTTCAAGGTCGGAGTACTCGATCTAGGGCTATCAACCAGGCTTGATCGGAAAACCATGTTCTTCTGGTCGGAGAATACCATTCTGGTCGGGATAGAGGCCGACCTCGAGCAGAAGGTATTTCCTAAAGTGGCGTATGCGAAATACCCCTCATCAGGTATCAAGTGCCAACAAGTGGTATTATCATGATAAAACGTAAGTCACTAGATCATCACATGTTAAAGGTTACACTAACCATGCTGGACCCAATAAACAAGGGGTACCAAAAACAGTCATCTGTTTTGCAGGTGAAACACGTGTGAGATGACAAAGATGAGTTGACTGCCTTGCAAATTTCACCAAGTTCAACAAGTAGTCTCACCAACATGCATGTACCAGCAAGTGGTATCAAATCAGTGGTATCAACAATTGGTATAATTCAAGAGGTAGACTCTACATTTGGAGATCTCAAGGAACGTGAGATTGTTGAAAAGTTGAAGATTATCAAAGATTAACAAGTGGTTTCAAAGACCAAGTGGCATTAGAGGCCATCAACTGTTTGCAACAAGTGGTATCACCGTTCAAGTGGTATCAGTCAACCATGTGACAACAGAAATTGGTTTGTTGATTTTGGATTCATAAGTTGAGGGGGAACTTATCAGAAGACTAACCCATAACAGCTTACTGAAATTCAACGGCTGAGTGTCTTTGAAGAGAAACTCTCATCAGACTACTTGACCACGAATTCTTGAACTTAGGGGGAACGTGTACGATTAGCGGTACTCCTAAATAAAAGATGAAGTTGTCAATAAGTCAGAATGAAGCTATCAGAAGACTGCTTCTTATCAGCTGACTGGAACTCAACAGCCAAGTAATTTTCAAGAATGTACTACACCAAGTGGTATCAGCAAGTGCTATCACACCAACAAGTGATATCAGCTGACTAATCTGATTTACACCCTTACAGAGAAAAAGGTTTTACAATTGGTATCAGACTACAAGTAGCATCAGACTACAAGTGGAATCAGACCACATATAGTATCAAGTGGTAAAAATTCTTGAAGTTAAGGGGAAATTTTCTAGCCAGAGTGATAAATGGAAACGAAGACTACCTCAATCAGCTAAGTACTTACCTACCTGTCTTCAGCATACTAGTTTGCAATCTTATGGAAAAGAAGTTATCACAAATCCTAAAAAGGGGGAAGGATAAAATGGAGAAGAAAAGATGCAACTAATGTTTGGTGTTGATGACAAAAAGGGGGAAGACGGATGCAACTAAGAACCCTTTAAGCAGAAGATCAGAAAGGGAAAAAGAACCATCACACTTTAAGCAGAAGATCAGAAAGGGAAAAAGAACCATCACATGCAAGTGGTATTTTTTTAAGTTGTATCAGAGCAATAATTTCCATCTCAGAGTATGAAGACTAAATCAGAAACTTAGATGTGTTCTTAGTTGAAGGTTTTGTCATCATCAAAAAGGGGGAAATTGTTGGTTAATACTGGAGAAGGTTTTGAAGATGACAAAAAGGGTAATCTGGAAGTCATCAACTAAGAACTGAACAGCTTAGTGGAACCTATCTCATGGTCTGGAAGCTAAGTGACCGAATCAGCTAAGTGGGATATCAGATGGGTGTTATCAGCCGAGTCAAGATAGATGTATTCATTCTTGAATCAGCCGAGAAGCCATCAGCCGAGTGATCAGCAAAGTGATCATCAGCAGAGTACTTCCACCAGCAGAGTGAAGACGGTCAGGAAGCTTATCAACGGGAACCAGCTGTGAGCTGAGTGCATTAAATGCGACTGACATAAAGTAGACATCCGTACAGCAGAGTGTACAGTGCAACAGTTGCAGGGAGCCGTTCCGTGTGTCCGGACCAGAACTCGAGGACTGTAGATTCCTGCCAACCTTCAACGGGCAGAAATTCAAAATCTGAGAGTATAAATAGAAGACATAACTGAAGATCTAAAGAGAGCTTGCACAACTCAAGATCATATCATAAGAGCAAGATCCATCAGTTGAGTCATCTGATCACAAGCCGAAGTCATTTGTTGACAAAGCTTTTCGTTGAAGAACAAGAACTTAGTTGTCTGTCTGAGTGACTTTCAACTGTAAAAGAAAGGAGTGTATATCCATCTTTGTGAGCGATATAGCTTCCTAGTATAGGATTTCTGAGTGATCTTCTGTACTAAAAATAGTATTAGGAGTGTAGATCCGTCTAAGTGAGTGATCTAGCTTCGGAGTGTAGGATTTCTATGTGATTTCTTACAGCGCACTTGTGGCTTTTCATTTGTTGATCAGCGCAAGCATTGTATACTTGATTACTTTGTGTTTTCTAGTATAACCCAAGATCTGTGTGACTTGGAAGAGTGGACTAAAGGATTTTCATCCATATAACCACTATAAAAATCCTGTGTGTTTGATTTATTTACTGCTATACTTTGCATATTTATCAAAGAACTCAAACATACGATTTAACCAAAAGATTTTAAAAGGAGTTATAAAAACTGGGGATAAAATCTTTTGAGTGAGAAAACTTAAAGTGGAACTGATTGGTGAAAAACACTTTGAATATCCGCTGCCAACTAGTTTCTAAAAACTCTGATTTAACATCTGAAATCAGCTAAGTGAAAATCAGATGAGTGGTCAACTCTGCTGATAAAGCTTTGTGCGCATCGGCTTAGTAGTCTTACAAATCTCGATCAGCTTAGTCTGCTGATTTGAAAAGTTAGAGAAATAGTTTTAAAGTTTTCAGAGGTCTATTCACCCCCCCCCCCTCTAGACCTCATTGACCACTTTTGGGACCAACAAAAAGGTAGCATGTGGTATGCTATAATATGTACTAGACCAGACGTAGAACCTGCTCAAGTGTCACGAGCAGTTACTAGGCAAACTCCGGTGAAGAGTACAGGACCACCGTAACAGATATCCTTAAGTTCTTGAGAAAGACTAAGGATTCGTTCTTGGTCTACGGTGGTAGTGGAGAATTAAAACTCGAAGGATTTAATGATTCGTATTTTCAGTCTGATGTGGATGAATATATATATCTAATTTTGGATACATATTTTGCCTCAATGGGGTAGCGGTAAATTGGAAAGGTTCCAAGCAAAGCACCGTTACCGAATCAACCACTGAAGCATAATATATCACAGCATCGGATGCAACAAAAGAAAGTGTTTGGATGAAAAACTTCATCCAATAGTTGGATGTAGTGCCTAGCATTGCGAAGCTCATGGTTATCTTCTGTGATAACAATGGAGTTGTTGCTAAAGCAAAGGACTCGAGATCTCACCAGAAATCTAAACACAATGAGAGAAAAGGTACCATTTGATTGGAGAAATCATTGGTAGAGTAGACGCACATAATTGATGCGTCGACTCAGAAAGACAACTTAGCGGATCCACTAGTAAAGCCTTTGTCACGAAAAGAGTTCGAAGAACATCTTTGGAAGATGGGTCTTAGAAGCGTTTGTGATTGGCTTTAGGGCAAGTGGGAGATTGATAGGATAGTGCCCTGCAGGCCAATATATTTAGCTTGTATTAGGACTATCGTAAACTTTCTCTAGTATAAATGAATTAATACGCTCGTTTGTTTATAGTATGTAAATCAAACAATGGCCAACTTCATCTCTCGCAAATCACTTAAGCGATTGGATGAAATCCTAAGATCACATTCGACTATGGGACGATTCACTTCGGTATTGAGTGCAATCATGAAACAGTCTCTAAGGTCGTGATCTTAAAACATGTTCCAAGTCATAGATTCCGAACGAGACGGGGTATCGAAGGAATCGCAAAGACTTGTATAAATATGCATGATTCACATGGAGTAAATTTGTAGCGTTTCATGAGCAAGACATTTGATGCTAGTGCATATGAGTAGGTGGTTCGATAGGGGATCGAACTCATCGAACGACCCGAACAGAGAAACCCATTGTGGAAGCGCATGACGCACATCGGCGATGGGATGTTTCTCAAACTTATAATAGTGTACGATTTAGTCCTTAGACTTGAGATGCTGGGCGAATTCGGTGCATGGGTGTGCGTACTTAAATTTAGGTATCGATCACGTAGCCTAATCATTGTGTGCCTAAGTTGGGTGCGTATAGTCGTGTACGCGAATGGTTAGCATCAATAAGGGATCTACCGACTCAACGTAGTATGTTGAGGGAATTTCCTATACGTTCTTAGATAATAGATTCCGAGAAACCTGTGGCCACAGTTGGTGACGGATTTGGAAAGGGGTTTCCAAATTTAGCAGTCACACTGGAATCATTATCCGGAATTAGAAAGTATAGTTATCGAGATAATTAGAGGTGCCGATCAATTCACACACCCTAGGTCTCGATCGGGAAATTAAGTCGATAGAAGGACCGTATGTACATGGTACTTATAAGAGGTGAGGTTCACTGAGATCAATTCACCTGAAGTTGAGCCTCATGGGTTTGTGGCTAGACATCGACCATGGGGTGTGGGTACTCATGAATTAATAAGGAGATTAATTCGTGAGTGGTTAATTGAAGGGGTTCAATTAATCGGAGCAATTAATAAGCTCGCAAATTAAATCACGAAAGTCATGGGCCCGCGGCCAATTGATGGTGAACCTAGAGGGTCACACACAATACAATTGGACTGCAACAAATCATATAAGTAAAGTTTGATTTAAAGAGTGAAATCAAAACTGGAGAATTAAAGTGTTAATTCTTAAGGGAGAAAAATATTAATTAGAAGTAGTCTAATTAATTAATGGAGAAGGATTAATTAATTAATTGGATTAATTAATTAAATGGGCTGAATTAATTAAAAGAGTTTAATTAATTAAAGAGTCTAATTAATTAAAGAGTTTAATTAATTAAAGGAGACCTAGTTAGTTAAGGAAATAAAGATAGAATGAGATTCTACTTTCCTAACTAGATAAGGGGCGATTTTTATGAGATAAATAATGAAAGAGTTTGTTTTCTTGTGTGACAAGGAAAATCTAAGAGATATACATGTATATCTTGTTTCCTAATGAGATAAGGAAAAAGATCTTGATATACATGGAAGAGATATCTATTAAGAGAAGGATTCTTCTCTTATAAATATATATCTCTTCATACCTCTTTCATAAGTGAAAAACCTAAGCCCTAAGACACAAAATTTCGTGCCCCCCTCTCTCCAAAGCTGAAAAGCGCCGCCCTCTCTCCTACAGAGAAGGTTCGGCCGAATCCTGTGCAATTGCACAGGGTTCATGCGAATTGTTTTCTCCTTCTTCCTTGCTTGATAACTTTTGGATCCTAGTTCTGAGCCTGAGGATTCAAGAGAGTTGCTTCAATCCAGTTGGTGTGGATACCGCTAGAGGCACAACGCTTGGGGTGCTTCTCTCGAACCAAATTCATCAGATCTGAAAGAAGACCGGAGAAAAATCACCACTGTTCCCGTGGTAAGGTAAATCGCTAAACACCTTTGGATGTTTCGATTTATGTAAAATCCTTTTCGTATGACCAGATGAATAAAGATTGCTGATTTGGGTTATTTAAAAAATTTTAAATTCCTCTGCTTTTAACGTTCTGACGTTACCAATAACCCAACATTTTTAACCTTTGTAAATCGTTCGTTAAGAGATCGATGAGTTTATACCGGACCAATCGGTTTTACTCAAGGATTTTTATTTTTCTTAGGTTTTATACCAATCTTTGGTTTTAACCTGTGTAGATTGTTATTTAGGAGATCAATGAGTTTATACCGACCCAATCGGTTTTACTCAAAGATCTTATTTTACTTAGGTTTTATACCAACTTTTAATTTTTAACCTTTGTAAATCGTTCGTTAGGAGATCGATGAGTTTATACCGAACCAATCGGTTTTACTCAAGGATTTTTATTTTTCTTAGGTTTTATACCAATCTTTGGTTTTAACCTGTGTAGATTGTTCGTTAGGAGATCAATGAGTTTATACCGACCCAATCGGTTTTACTCAAAGATTTTATTTTACTTTAGGTTTTATACCAACTTTTGGTTTTTAACCTGTGTAAAGTGAACTTTGACAATGGTCTTTTTGAATTCGATGTATGGAAAAACTAAGCAAAATCTTTTTATTATAATCGTGGATAAACTTGAGGCCTGAAAAGAAAATAAAACAAACTAAAATTCGAAAAACAAGCTAATCTCTTGCAAAATTCTGTCTGATCTCCAAAATCTTCTGCCATGATATCAACGGCCATAATATCTTCTGAGGTTTACTGCATTCCACGATCGAGGAAGCGGAGTTCCATCCAAATGTGATAATTTATACGATCCCTTCTTGCCGACCGCGGTTACCACGTATGGACCTTCCCAATTTTGTTGTAACTTGCCCACATGTTTTGATACTTCAACCTTTTTAAGTACCAAATCACCTTCCTTGAACGATCGCATCCTCACTCTTTGATTGTAGGCCTTTTCCATGCTGGATTTAGCTGCTTCTAACTGCAGACTGGCTTTTTCCCTCAAGGTCTCACTCAAGTCGACGTCGTCTTTTCTCAGTTGATTATTTGATTCCTCATCGTACAACTCAATTCTAGGGCTGGGGACTAGTGCCTCAACTGAGATAACCGCCTCCGATCCGTAGACTAAGCTAAATGGTGTTTCACCGGTAGAGGCTTTTACTGTAGTTCTGTTAGCCCATATGACACCGGGAAGCTCATCTAGCCATCTTCCTTTGGCGTCATCCAGTCTTTTCTCGAGAGATTTGATAATTTCTCGATTTGCTACTTCAGTTTGTTCGTTTCCTCGAGGATGTCCGACTGATGTAAAGTCTTGCTGTATCCCAAACTTTGAGCACCATTCTTGGACTTGTTTTCCAGCAAATTGGGTCCCATTGTCGGAAATTAAGATCCTCGGGATTCCGAAACAACAGACTATATTTTTCCAAAGGAAATTTATGACCTGGAACTGAGTTATCCAAGCTAGTGCTATACACTCAATCCATTTGCTGAAATATTCAACGGCGACTAGCACGTAACTCTTTTTCGATCTGTCTACTGGGAACGGTCCCACTATATCAATACCCCACTGATCAAAAGGCCAACAGATAAGAATTGAGTGCATTATTTCTGCCGGTTGATGTATTATATTTGAATGCACCTGACAGAAATGACAATATTTTACATAATCCTGCACATCCGCGTACATTGTTGACCAATAGTACCCAGTTCTCAAACATTTAAGTGTGAGCGCTCGAGCCCCACTGTGATTTCCCGCTTCTCCCTCATGGATACTTTTAAGGATGCTTTGGGTCTGGTGCTCGGGAATACACTTTAGCAGAATTCCAGAGACGGATCGTCTGTAGAGTTTTCCCTTTTCAATGGCATATTTTGGTGCTCCATATTTTATTCTTCTAGCTTCATTCTTATCGCTAGGGAGCGACCCATCTTCCAGATAGGTGACTAGGGGGGTCATCCAACTATCTGCGGCCAAGTCGATGTCCATTATTTCGGTAACGGGAACGGTGTCAAGGTCGATCGATGGTGTTTTCGAGATCAACCATGTAATCACTCTTTTAGACTTTCCATCCCTCGTCCCCGTAAATCTAGATAGCTGATCAGCCCATCGATTTTCTTCTCGAGGTATATTTTGAAACTTGTCAAATTTTTCAGTCAATTCTTTTACCTTTGCCAGATATTTTATCATGTTGTATTCTTTGGCCTCATACATCCCATTTATCTGTCTCTGGATTAGCTCGGAATCCGTTAAGACGTTCAACGTCTTGATGTTGGCTTCTAATGCCATTTCCAATCCTGCAATTAGGGCCTCATATTCTGCTTCATTGTTGGTTACCATGAAATCTAAGGTGATGGCATAATTCATATCTTCGCCATTTGGTCCTTGGAAATTAATTCCTGCACCTCCACCATCTCGGCTTGATGCACCATCGACGTGCATAAGCCATGCTACTTTATCGACGATCATAATGTTATCATCATTTGCAGATATCACTTCAGGACTAATCTCCGATAGACTTGGAGTTTCTAGGAGGAAGTCTGCAAGTACTTGAGCTTTGATCGCCGTTCGTGGTTGATATTCGATCTCGTATTGGCCCAATTCTACGGCCCATTTGATTAATCTTCCCGAGGCTTCAGGTTTTGACAGGATTTGCCTCAAAGGTTGATTGGTAAGAACGATGATTTTATATGTCTGAAAATAGGGTCGCAGTCTTCGTGCCGACGTTACTAGGGCCAAAGCAAACTTTTCAATCACCAAATAATTTTTTTCAGCCCCTTGCAGTAATTTGCTCAAATAATAGACTGGCTTGTGTTCCGAGCCCTCAATTTTAACCATGACTGAGCTCACTGCAGCCTCGGAGATAGCGATGTATATGTATAGAGGTTGTCCTTCTGTAGGTTTGGCGAGTAGTGGAGGTGAGGTTAGGTATTCTTTCAGTTGATCGAACGCATGGTCACAAGCCTCGGTCCATTCGAAGGTTTTGGCTTTTCTCAAAGTTTGAAAAAATGGTAGAATTTTAGCCGACTTTGATATGAACATGTTGAGGGCCACAATTTTCCCTACTAGGCTTTGTACTTGTGTAATATTCCTTGGCGGCTTCATTTCTGTGATAGCACGTATTTTCTCTGGATTTGCTTCGATTCCTCTTTTGTGAACCAGATAGCCTAGGAATTTCCCCGACCTTACCCCAAAGGTGCATTTCAAAGGGTTGAGTTTCATTCGATATTTCCTTAGAATTTTAAAACAACGATCAAGATGTTTAATGTGATCCTCTTCGCTCATGCTTTTGACCAACATGTTATCGACGTACACTTCCATTATCTCCCCGATAAGTTCTTTGAACATCAAGTTCACCAATCGTTGATAAGTTGCTCCTGCGTTTCTTAGTCCGAACGGCATTAGTACAAAACAATATACTCCCTGTTCGGTAATGAAGGCAGTTTTTTCTTGATCTTTTTGGTCCATGAAAATTTGGTAGAAACCTTGGAATGCGTCCATCATACTGAAGATCGCAAAACCAGCTATCGAGTCGACCAACAGATCGATCCTTGGAAGAGGGTAAGGATCTCTTGGACACAATTTATTTAAGTCTGTAAAATCGTTACACATTCTCCATTTGTTATCCTTCTTGTCGCCCTTGGAGACAAGTACGACATTGCACAGCCATTCAGTAAAGTGTATTTCTCTTATCTGTTTAGACATCAACAGCCTCTCGACCTCTGCTTTTATTATTTTATCTTCCACAGGTCCGTGATTCCTTTTCTTCTGCCTAACCGGTTTTGCGTTTGGATCAATTTTTAAAGAGTGGGTAATTATTCTTGGATCAATCCCCACTATGTCGTCCGAGCTCCAGGCAAACACGTCTATATTTTTCCTTAAGAAGTTGATCAGCATGATCTCTCCTTGCGAAGACAATTCTGTTCCAATCCTAGTGATTCTGGTTGGATCATTCTCGATAAGCTTAATCTCTTTATGCTCAGGTGCGCGTAAAGTTAGATCTATAGGTTCTTTTCCCTTTTTATCGATCCTTTCCGTACTAGGCAATTCTGGCTCTTGAGATTTCTCCACTGAAGATCCTACCGATTTTCTTTTTGACGGTGTTAATGGGTCGACATTCCTTTTCAAAGATAGTGACGTATTATAACAATCCCATGCCATACAGTGATCATTAACTATTTCGCCGACCCCAGAGACCGTAGGGAATTTTATCTTCTGATGATAGGTTGAGACAACTGCTCGGAATTGGTTTAATGCCGGTCTTCCTAAGATGGCGTTATAGGCGAATGGTGTTTCCACCACTAAGAACTTTACCATTTTTACTACTCGATGAGGTTTGTTCCCAAGAGTTACACTTAAATTGATAGTTCCTGCCGGAACTATTCCCGATCCTCCGAATCCTACCAGTGGCATAGCCACTCTTTGAAGAATTATTTTTCCTAGATCCATTTGATTCAAAGCTTCGACGGCTATGATGTTAGCTGAGCTTCCATTGTCAATCAGGATTCTTTTAACATTAAAATCGGAGATTCTGAGGGAGACGACCATCGGAAAATCAGGATGGTCTTCGTTAATGTCCCAATTCAGATTTCTAGGGACTTCACTCTCATCGAAGCTGATAGTTCCTTTGACTGAGTTCTTATTCTCGAGCGTCCAAATTTCTTTAGGGACAGTAGTTCCTTTTTCCAGAGATCGGGCTATCTTTCGTCTCGCGTTTCGACTATCGCCCCCAGCTGGGCCGCCCGAGATTACATGTATGGTACCATTGACGTGATCGTTTTCGATATCATTTCTTCGAGGCGCGCGATTGTTGGGGGACCTCTCGCGAGGGCTTCTATTTTCTTCCCTCCTCCTAGGACTCCGTGTCCAATGTCTTCTTCGATCTGCTCTGTCCACAAATTCGTTCAACTTGCCCTGTTGAATTAACTTTTCAATTTCCTATTTTAGGTGATAGCAGTCCTCGGTCCTGTGTCCGTGAGCTCGATGATACCTACAATATAAATCGTAGTTCTTTGCCCCAGGTTTTGCCTGCGTGATCCTTTTTGCTGGGGGAATTAAATTACTTCTTTCTAGTATCACCAAAATATCCTCTCTCGGAGCGTTTAGTTTGGTATACTCCACATAGCTCACTCGATCTCTAATATTCCTCTCTGGAGATCGAGGCCTGAGGTAGACATTAGGTCTTTTCTCAGGGTTGCTCACATTATATTCTAACCTTTGGAATACGTTTCCCCTTGGGGAAAATCGATCATAATCCCTGACTCTTTGCATCGGAGGTTTTTCAGGTTTCTTAGACCCTGAAGTGGATGCTTTATTCTTATTTTTATCTTTGAAAGAGTTCATCTCTTCTTGAGTCATATACTTGGAAGCCAACGTCATGATTTCTGCAAAGGTTCTTGGCTGTTTCCGACTTAAGGCATTACCGAATTGCCTATTTTTTGTCAGATCGAATAGAATAGATATGATATAATCGATATTTGGTGAGTTGATCTTTAACAATTCAACATTGAATCTTGCTAACCAAGTTCTTAGAGATTCCCCATCTTGTTGGATAATAGTTCCCAGATAGCTCATGGGGAGCTTTTGTCTTTTCTGACTAGCAAACTGTTGTTCTAATTTGTTGCATAACTCTCTAAAACTAAATATTGAGTTAGGTGGTTGTTTTCCGAACCAGTCCAGCGCCAACCCCTCGAAGGTTGTGATCATCAATTTCGCCGTGTATTCCGCTGAATGAGCATACAAATTCATTATGTTTGTAAAACTAAAAATATAATCAGTCGGATCGCCAGTTCCATCATATCTGGGAAGTCGAGCAGGTAAAGGCACTGAAGCCTGTGCTTCCCTAATTTCTAGGCAGAATGGGGAACAGGCAGCAATACTATCCTGGATTTCTCGGGAACGAGGCCAAGGTTGTCTCAAAGTTAAAAGCCTTTGTTCCACTCGTTCTTCCACCATACTCTCAATATCCCTTTCAGAGAATTTTCTAGTCGGTCGTCAGTCGATGATCTAGGCCTCCTCTTCATCATCGATTGGGATAACCGTTTTTTCTCTAGATACGTTAGGTCCAGGACGAGCATTAGCTCTTGCCTGATTACCTCGTCGAGCAGGGTGTCTTTTCGCGGCATTTGGCGGGGATATATGAGATCGCTGGTCCCCATCTGGGCTTTCTGCCTCAGCCGAAACTCGGTCGTTGTCCCCTTGGACCCGCCTGATGTTGTTTACTAATCTGGTCGGAGGAATCGGGGCCACATCAGGACCATTGTTTTCCGGTGCTGTTCTATGTATGATCTCCGCACATAACGAATTCACAAGTTGAGCTATCTGCCTTAACTTTTCTTCATCGGCAGGTAACGGGGGGTGAGGGACGGAGTGAACGGGTGAGTTCGGAGCCCTACTCCTGCTAAGAGTTTGACGTTCCTCATCATTGTTGTTGTTTACGTTTGCCGCGATATGCCCCTCTGCTCGATCCAGATCTTGATGTTCTGATGGAGGCGGCATATTATTAGCGCTAATTCTTTGGGAATTTTCGGGCAGACCTTCTACAGCACGTGGATGCTGAGAAGTTGTGCTTCTTCCTGTGTTACGTGTGCTTTTTCTTGGATTGGCCATATTCTATCGAGCAATTAACCTGGCCCCACGGTGGGCGCCAAATGATTTAGCCTGATTTCGTGTTTAGGTTAATCTCAGTAAATTTAAAGGAATAACTTTATATTAGGGGTTTGGTTAGAGTACTCAGGATGGCGCAAGTTCGAGAACAATGTAAAATTCGTAAGAATAAGTAAATAGGAGACGAAACAAGCATAGTATTATTGACAGCGTCAAAATCCGGATCATTGATACAACATAAAACTCAGTATTTATAATAATTGCCTAGTCCTAACTTGACTTGGAGTCCTATTAGGCCTAGGAATCCTGCATGGCTTAGGAGTACTGCATGGCCCATTAACTCTTCTGGATCGGTCTTCAGGTCGATCTGATACATATGGGCGGGTCGAGCCGATCTTGTAGTCTTCACAGGTCGGATCGATCCTGAACCTCCTTGGAAAGCTTTATTTCATTATGTGTATAAAATAGCCCTCATCATCCTGATCAGCTGGTAGGGGTGGGGGAATGGATCGAGCAAGTGAGTTTAGTGGCCTACTCCGATTAGGGATTTTTTGTGTTGGGTTATTGCTAACGTCAAGATGTTAAAAGCAGCGGAATTTAAAATTTTTAAAACAACCCAAACAGGATCTTTATTCATCTAGTCATACGAAAAGGATTTTTACAGCAAATCAACCAACCATAGGGGGTTTAGCGATTTTTACCTCACTACAGGAATGGTGGTGGTTTTTCTCTGGTCTTCTTTCAGATCTGCTGATGAGGGATATTTCGTATACACTATCTTAGGAAATACCTCAGCTCGAGATCGACCTCGATTCCGACCAGGAAGGCTATTTTCTGACCTGCAGAACTCAGTTCCTGATCAAGCGAGATTGATAGCGCAAGGCCCTCTTTTCGATCTACTCCTCTCCTTGGATTCACTGTGGGGCCGACCCACGGGCCTGGACAGCTGGCCGAGACATATTCCCCTGCGGAGGGTCTAGCTAGCTCATCATTGTTCCTATAAATACCCAGCGCATTTATGACATGAACAACGACACATTTCCCCAGGTGCACCCCAGCTCGGACATACAGATCGATTTAGGAGTAGCTTGCTCTTTTATATTTGTTTAACTAGTTGTACGGCATCCTGTAACGCTCGAATAGACCTGCTTTGTAACTTGTAATTGGATTGGAATATCAATACACATCGTTTATACACTCGAACTAATTATTGTGTTTGCTCTACTTTCCTAATTAATCCCTGTACGAAAAAGAGCATAATCAATTGGCGCCCACCGTGGGGCCTATTCAAGTGTTAGATCAAAAAAATGCCTAATAATAGGAGATACACATACAATCGCGGCGAGCCTTCACACGCCGTTGGAGCTCAACGCTCAGTAAACAATGAACCTAGCAATCAATCCCGAGCGGCCCACCAGCCTGAAGTGCCACCGGTCAACCAGCCTAATGATTTACCCATACATACGACAGTAGCTGATCTGCGATCTATTATCGGTACTATGTGTAGAGAATTTATGAACACTGAAAGAGCAGATCGTGAAACCTTACCTGGCCAACAGCCCCCGGTCGACCAACCCACCGCTCGAGCTCCCGTTTCAAACCAGCAAAGGGACTACAGTGGGTGCTCCGTCAGACAGCCCTCACCGAGCAGCTCGAGCTAGAACTGTTGTCCGCTCAGGGCAACCATCTAGAACCGTTCGAGATCTGGAAGATTCTATAGTCAGGGAGAGCCAGCCCGAAGCCGTGGATAAGTTAAAAAAGTCGGTTTACCGTAAAGTGACCGAGGCTGACTTGGAGAAAATTGTGCAGGAGAGGGTTGTTAAGGAGTTGAAGAAGGAGATGTTGATTAAGGAAACCCGACCTGCAGATCTAAGGGCTCGGCGAGCTGAAGCTAAGGAGGATGGGGCTGTGATTCTCGAGGATGGTCGAGATAAGGAGTTAAGTACGAATATCATGCGATGTTCACCTTTTTGCCAGAAGATTAGAGAGGCTCGAGGTACTGAAACTGTTCCGACAAGGTTACCGAGGTATAGTGGAACTACTGATCCGGGAGAGCACATTAATAGTTTCATAAATGTGTTAAATTTGTATGGGCACTCAGAAGACTTCTGTTGCAAAATTATGGTCACCACTTTCGAAGGAATTGCCTTGGACTGGTTCGGAAAATTGCCTCCGAACTCTATTTTCTTTTTCGACGAGTTATGCGATAAATTGAAGCACCAATTTGCGAGTCAAAGGAAACAAAGGTTACCAGCTAATCACTTGGGAACGGTGAAGCAGTTAGAAGGGGAGACGCTAAGTCAATGGCTGGCTAGATTTAGTATCGAGCTTCTGAAGGTCGATACTCCTCAGATTGAATTTTTATCATCACTGATGTTTGAGCTAACCCGAAATACCCAATTCGGGAACGCTCTTTGCCGAAAGCAACCAAAATCTTTCGAGTGAATCATGGAAATAGCTGAGAAATACATGATTCAGGAGTAAATGAACAAGTTGAAAAATGCTCAGAATCCCAGGCCCTAGGTCGGAAAGAAAACTGACAAGGCCCCTATCCCTAAACCAAGTGATTACGGAGGTCAAACGCGCAGCGAAGAGGCTCGGTTTGGCAAAGACTTAACGTCTATAAACCTCAGGCTCCGACCCACACATCTAATGTCTACGGTCGACTTGCTTCTCCAGAGTTGGCTCCAAGGAGAGAGTCTGAAAAAAGTAGTTTCACCAAGCTGAATAACTCGAGGGACGAAATTCTAACCGTGTTCGAATAAAGGAACTTGGTCCCAGAGGCTCGGCGCATCACTCAGGCCAGGCCGGGGACAATGAATCATGATAAGTACTGCAGGTAACATAGAGCTCGGGGGCACATCACCGAGGATTGTTTCCAGTTGAAACAGGAAATTGAGAAGTTGATTGCTCAAGGAAAGTTAAAAGAGTATGTGAGAAGGGGCTACCCCAACAACCGGTTCAGATCGAGAAGTCCGCGAAAGTTTTCTGAGCAACACCGTAACGATTAGCATCAGGTCGAGGAGCAAACGAACGGGGTAATAAACGTGATCGCTGGCGGACCTGTTGGAGGAGATAGCAGGAATGCGAGAAAAAGGACATAGAGGTCGATAAAGACAGGTGTCTCGACCGGAAATAAAATTATGTCCTTAGAGTCAGGACCATCGATAAGTCAGGCCATTAGTTTTACGGAGGCTGATAGGCCGCGCGAGGTGACTTGGGCACTAATGAAGATGACCCCGACTTCTCGATGGTTTTAACCCTCAAAATTGCCAACTTCGAGGTTAAGAGAGTACTGATCGACAATGGCAACTCGACAAACATAATCTCCTCTGAAGCCCTGGATCGAATGAATTTGCAGCATCAACGTCTGGATCGGGTATCTACCCCGCTTATTGGTTTTGGTGGTTCGGAAATTGTCCCTCTCGGAACCATCCTTTTGAGCACCACCTTGGGGAGAAAGCCAAAGGATGTAACAAAGATGATTAAGTTCCTAGTTGTGAGTACTCTGTTTGCCTATAATGCTATTTTGGGAAGACCGGCGCTGAACATCTTCAAAGCGGTTGTGTCAACTTACCATCAGAAGGTCAAGTTTCCCACTTTGGCGTGGGTCGGAGAGATGAAAAATGATCACTGCATGGCATGGGAGTGTTACAACATATCCCTAACCATGAAGAAGAAAATCGAGCCTGTGTTACCCGCAAAACGGAAGTTGGTCGATGAAAAGGTTTTTTCTGTATCCGATCTCACTTTACCAGATTGCGAAAAGTTACAGGGAAAAAAGGGAAAAGAGGTCGATATGAGTGTGCAGCCTCCAAATCATAAACAGGTGACGTTAGTTCCTAGCTCTCCCAAGAAATTCACCAGAATCGGAACTGAACTGAGTCAGGGAATGGAGACAATATTGATCGAGTTTTTGAAGATTAATGCCGATGTATTTGCTTGGAGCTCCGACGACATTGTGGGGATTGACCCACGAGTTATCACTCACTCGCTTAATATCGAACCTAAAGCAAAGCCAGTTAGGCAAAAGAAAAGGAATCATGGTCGGGAAAAAGATAAGATCATTAACGCAGAAGTGGATAGATTGTTAGCCGCTGGACAAATCAAGGAGATAACATTTAATAAATGGCCTTGCAATGTTGTGTTAGTATCTAAGGGAGAAAGGGCAGACAACAAGTGGAGAATGTGTAATGATTTTAAGGACTTGAACAAGCTGTGTCCGAGAGATCCTTATCCCTTACCACGGATCGATATGATGGTCGATTCGACCGCTGGGTTTATCTTTTTTAGCATGATGGATGCCTTCCAAGGTTTCTACCAAATCTTTATGAATGAAAGGGATCAGGACAAAACCGCCTTCATTACCAAGCGCGGAGTGTATTGCTTCATCGTGATGCCTTTTGGACTGCGAAATGCAGGAGCGACCTATCAAAGACTTGTGAACATGATGTTCAAAGATTTAATCGGGGAAATCATGGAAGTATATGTTGATGATATGCTCGTAAAGAGCATGACCGAGGAGGACCACATTAAGCACCTCGATAGATGTTTCGGGATCTTGAGAAAATATGGAATGAAGTTGAATCCAGCAAAGTGCACTTTTGGTGTGAGGTCGGGGAAGTTTCTCGGCTACTTGGTCCACGAATGAGGTATCCAGGGGAACCCTGAAAAAATCAAAGCTATTGCAGAGCTCAAGCCACCAAGGAAACTTTCCGAGGTGCAGAGTTTGATCGGAAAAATTATATCTTTGAACAGATTCATATCCCGTTTTACGGATAAAAGCTTCCCTTTCTTTAAATTGTTAAGAAAATCTAAAAATTTCGAATGGAATGAGGAGTGTGATAAAGCTTTTGAGGAGCTTAAGAAATACTTAGTCTCCCCACCAATGCTAGCGAAACCGGTCGAGGGGGAGCCTTTGTATTTGTATATAGCAGTATCAGAAGAGGCCATAAGTTCAGTATTGGTCAGAATTGAGAATTCCGACCACAAGCCGGTGTATTACCTAAGCAAGTTACTTCAAGGTGCAGAAAAGAATTATTTGGAGATCGAGAAGTTCGCACTGACTCTGGTGATAGCCGTAAGGAAGCTAAGGCCTTACTTTCAGACTTATAAATTATCGTTTTAACAAACTAGCCTTTAAGGCAGGTATTGTCAAAACTCGAGGCCTCAGGGAGATTGATTAAATGGGCAGTGGAACTAGGGCAATTCGAGATTGGGTATCAACCCCGTACGGTGATAAAGGCACGGGTCCTTGCAGATTTTATTGCAGAATCAACGGGAACAGAATCACTCGAGCAAACAGTTCCCGAAGTTAACTTGGTGGCAGAAGTTCAAGAAAATATCTGGTTAATGCACGTAGATGGTTCATCAACTAGAGAAGGTGGAGGGGCCGGAATTCACTTTCAAGGCCCTGAAGGGGAGGACCTTAGTTATGCAATTACTTTGGATTTTGTGGTAACAAACAACGAAGCGGAATATAAGGCTCTGATCGCGGGGTTAGAAATGGCAATAAAGGCAAACATTAAATCTCTTACCGTGTTGACCGACTCCGAGCTGATACATAGGAAGGTGAAAGGGGTGTATGAAGCGAAAGAGTTCAATATGGTAAAGTACTTAAAAAGGGCAAAAGATCTAGTTTCAAAACTGGATAAGTTCGAGATTCAGGCTATCTCTCGAGAGGAAAACTCTTGGGCATATTTGTTATCAAAGTTTACAGGTTTGATGGATGGACGAAAAGATAGGGTAATAACTTGTTTGTTGTCTAACACTCCTGCAATAGACTTGAACATGACTCCGAGTTCGGATATCATGCAGATAGATACTCAAGGGCCTTCTTGGATGGAACCTTTAATAGCTTATATGAGGGATGGTGTCTTGCCCGAGGAACCAAACGAGGCCCGATGAATTAAATATCGAGCTCCGATGTATGTTTTGGTCGAGGAACAGTTATACAAGAGATCTAGCTCGGGAATCTTGTTGAAGTGTGTACCCGAGAGTCAGTGTAATGTTATCTTGAAGGAAATTCACGAAGGGGAGGCTGGCAGCCATTGCGGCGCGAGAGCATTAGCCTTAAAGTGCTCCAGGACTGGCTATTATTGGCCTACTTTGATTTCGGATTCTATCGACTACGTCAAGAAATGCCACCACTGCCAGATTTATTCAAACTTGATACATCAACCTGCAGAACAATTGCACTCAATTTCGATCTGCTGGCCATTCGATAAATGGGGAATCGATATCGTTGGGCCCTTCCCAACTGCTAGATCGAGGAAAAACTATGTCTTGGTTGTTGTTGAATACTTTAGCAAATGGGTAGAATGCATTGCACTAACCAAGATTACTTAGTTTTCTCTGGAAGTATATTGTTTGCAGGTTCGGGATACCAAGAGTATTGATCTCTGACAACGGAACTCAGTTCGCGGGTAAGCAAATTCTGGAGTGGTGTGAGAAATTTGGAATCCAGCAAAACTTCACCTCGGTTGGCCATCCCCAAGCAAATGGACAGACCGAAGTCACCAACAGGGAAATTGTCCGATCACTTGAGAAGCGCTTAACTGAAGCGAAGGGAAAATGGTTAGATGAGCTTCCCCGGGTCATTTGGGCGAATAGAACTTCGGTTAAATCTGCTACTGGAGAGACTCCTTTCTCCTTAGTTTACGGTTCAAAGGCCGTTATCCCGATCGAGACCTTGGTGCCGTCACCAAGAGTTATATCTTATGATCCCGACCTAAATCAATCATTGAGGGAAATGGATGTCGACCATGCGGATGGTAAGCGGGATCGAGCTAGTTTGAAAATTCAAGCAGCTAAGTCTAGCATGGAAAAAGCATATGATAAGAAGGTCAGAATAAGAACTTTTAAAGTGGGGGACTTGGACCTCAAAAAAGTGGAGGTCTCAAAACATGTGGGAAAACTTCAGCCGAACTGGGATGACCCTTACGTCGTGTAGGAGGTCAGAAAGAAGGGATCCTATAAAATTGCTCACCTTAACGGTGAAACTTTGCCAAGAAGCTGGAATGCGGTTAACCTAAGAAAATACTATGGAAGATAGTTGTAATCATTTTCTATTCTTGTAATTTCTATTTTTTGCAATTCTATTTTATTCCAAGTGTAAGCACAATCAATGAAGTTCCTTTTTCTGTTTCGACCATGTTTTCGAGTACCCTGCTGAAGAGACAGCGAAATGTCTCGACTGAGGGTGAAAGTTGTTGCTACACCGCTCAGTTCGGAAAAAAAGGTGCTCATAAAAAAAATATGGGAAGAAGGAAGAGAAGAAGGCAAATGTCTCGATTGAGGGTGAAAGCTGTTGCTATGCCCCTCAGCTGGGTAAAAGACCTGCATAAAAAAGCAGAAGGAAAAGAAGAATGCAAAATATCTCGACTGAGGGTGAAAGTTGTTGCTATGCCCCTCAGCTCGGTAAAAGACTTGCATAAAAAAGCAAAATGTCTCGACCGAGGGTGAAAGTTGTTGCTATGCCCCTCAGGTCGGTAAAAGACCTGCATAAAAAATCAAAATGTCTCGACTGAGGGTGAAAGTTGTTGCTATGCCCCTCAGCTCGGTAAAAGACTTGCATAAGAATGCAAAACGCCTCGACTGAGGGTGAAAGCTGTTGCTATGCCCCTCAGCTCGCAAAAAGAATTGCATAAAAAAGCAAAATGTCTCGACTGAGGGTGAAAGCTGTTGCTATGCCCCTCAGCTCGGAAAAAGACTTGCATAAAAAAGCAAAATGTCTCGACTGAGGGTGAAAGCCGTTGCTATGTCCCTCAGCTCGGAAAAAGACTTGAACGAAAGACTGAGGGTGAAAGCTGTTGTTATGCCCCTCAGCTCGGAAAAAGGACTTGTATAATAAAAGTCATCATATGACATGTTCAAAATATGGCAGTTCTAAAGCAATCATGTTCCTTGAGATTCCTTCCCAAATTGATTGATTATTTTTTAAGATCAAATTCTGCTCGAAGTAAATTTCTCAGACGTAAGTTGTTATTTCATGTGAATATCTTACTTCTCGAGGAGTTTTTTCCGAGACGGTTATCTATCGATGATTCTCCTGTTGCATATTGACTTCAGATTCGAAGTAAATCTTAGGTTCAGATTTTTGAGATCTTCCCAAAATATGATCAAATTTATCGAGCAAGAAATTACAAGTCAGAACAGTCATAAAATAAATGGACGAGAAATAAATCGCCAATATTTTAAGTAAAACATGAAGAAGTGTTTTATTTATAAATTCCGAACAGCATACAAAAGCTCAACAAGATACAAGAAACTACAATTTTATTGATAATTCTCGAACGGATTACAAGTTCATGAGTACATTTTCAAATAAAATCCTATTACAACTACTATGCCCTATTCTATGGTCTTCGAGCATCCTTTAGTGTCGTCGATGGCAAGCAGAGGCGAGCATCCGATGAGTGCACCACAGTTTGTGTGACAGATCGGTTGCCCAGTAGACTTGTAAAAGTGATCGAGCCTACTATGTTTATCGTCTAATGATATCTGGGTTTGAAGTGAGACATTATGAATTGCAGACCACTTTTTCTGCTTATCTCCATACTTTCTCCAGCCTTCTTGCCACCAGGTGAGCCCGATCACTTCCCCGAGGCGGCAGGTAAAGCGGAAATTTCTCATTTTAAGATCCAAAATTTCAACCTAGAACTACCACACTTCAAGATCTTAAAGAAGCTGTTGCTCGAGGTCGATCTTCCTCTTTAATGAATTGTCCAGCTTTCCGTCCTCGGAGAGACCCTTCGAAATCTGCAATGCTAACCCTGCCCAAAATACCCAAGCAAGGGTCGGTCACTTATTGGTATTTCGAAGGGAGATCCCATTTTCAGGGATCGAAGAACCCTCGATACTTGAGAGGCCCCTTATTTCCGATTCCACCCATACCAAGGAAAGAAGTGAAATTTTTGTGAGCTCGAAAGAGAGTTCGAAGTCTAATTTCGAAGACTTGAACAGAAAGAAGGGAGGCCCCGAGCATGGTCCTCGGGTAACCCATTCACATGCAGAGAAGTGAAAAATTTTAACTGAGCAAAGTACCCCTTTTATGGTAAACGGAAGGATGATCGACGGTCATTATTCAACGGATTTAACGGCCCAGATTAAGTCATTTATCACGGGTGACCGTTCCACTTCCCCAAGCGTAGGTACTGTTTGGTCTGCGTGACTTTGGAATTTTGCTGAAAATGGGGAAATACTATGACTCGGTCAGATCTTTGATGCAGAAAATTTTCCACCTTTTTGTTCGGATCGAAAATTTGATAAAAAGCAACTCGAGTGGAAAAGTTTGGGTTTTCCTATTCTTCACGACGAGATGTGTGCGCACGTACAAAAATATCGAACAGCATGGGTTGAAAGAAGTTTTAAGCAAATACAAAATTTCCGAGCAGAACACAGCATTATTTAAAGGAAGATAGAATTTATTTGTCCTCAACAAATAACGATACAGAAAGGGAAAGATAAAGTTACAACAATTGAACGAGCAGGAAGAATAAAATTACAAAAAAAGCAAAAGCCTCTAGATCAGCTTATTCTCAGAAAGGATCTTGCGGAGCTCGGCGTTGCGGGTCTCATACCCTTCATCATAGCCTTTTTTATATGCCTCTTGCTCCCGCAGCTCGAAATCTTTCTTCTCTAGCTCAACAATGGACCTCGACTTGTCCAACTCCCTGCTCAGTTCCTCATGGACTTGGCTTTCTTTCTGCTTCATAGCCTTCTCTTTCTCAGAGGCCAGCTTCAGCTCGATAGCTCTAGCTTCCTCGAGAGACCTTTCCATGGCGACCTTTTGTTTCTCCAAGTCGAGGACTGTGACAGCACGCTGCTCGGCCTCAAGCTCCACTTGCAGTCTGAGATTGAAGAGATGTTGTCAGACCTACGTGGGTTACAGAAGAAAGATTATAAAAAAAAAAAAAAAAAAAAAAAAAAAAAAAAAAAAAAAAAACGGAGAAGAAAATATATATATGAGAGTGTAAGGCTCACTTGAGTAAGCAGGTCTGAGCTCGATTGCACAATGTCCCGAGCACTTTTTCCTCTTAGTCGTTCCTGCTCGGCTACCTGAATACTGCTCAGGGCAATATCCCAGCAGTTCGGAGGCGCGCCCCCAACCACGGCCTTATGTTTCACCTCCTCAAAAATCGCAGTCAATGTGCGGTTGACGTCGGAGACCGAGCTGGAGACCTCAGAATTCTTACCCAGCGGATGAGGCGTCTTCCCATCAACAGAAGGGTCATTTATTTTGACCTTTTTATTTGGAGGCTCGATAACGACGCTCTTAGCAACCTCAGAAGCCAGAATGTTTTCACCCAACTTCTTCTCCCCGGCCATTTGGATTAAGGTCTGGGTCGGAATCAGATCATCCAGACGAGATCTCTTGTTCGAGGTAACCACAGAATCACCAAATTTGACTTGCTTGCTAGGACATTTACCGACCTGAACTTTCACTTCGGATTTGGTTTTCGCTCTAGCGGGAGAGTCCGATATCTGTATAACCGGCACCTTCTCGGATCGATTAGGTCCGGAGTTCGACGAAGGATTGACCTTGGTTTTACCGCGGTCAGCTTTGGGAGCCTTTGGGACCTCTTTCAAGGCCTTGGGATCTTTGGACTTGGATTTAGGAGCCTTGTCTTTCTTGGCCTTATAGAGTTGGGTAGGATCAAGCTTGGAACCTATTAAATCTTCCATGGTTGAATACTTAACGAAGAAATAGCTCGGATTATCTTATCAACCTGTGAGCTCCGATGTGGAAGATTTGGGATTCAATGATACAAATTTTATAGTTTTCTCGTGTATTTAAAAGAAAGAGAAACGTCGCTTTTGGTGACCCAACAGTCGCGAATTTCAAGTTTTTTCGAGTTGTGTGCTGAAAATCTATTATTGGTATTTTTTTTATTATTATCTGCTAAGAAAATTTGAATTCCCCAAACATTGCGTTATTTGTTATCGATGTTCCTATCGAGCTGTGAGCAACTTACAAAGATTATTGTCTAGTTAAGTTGTGCGATAGGGTCCGATGAGAGTTTAACGTCGAGATTTGGCATATCACATATAGGAAATAAGGTTTATAAACAATCAAAAGGATTACATTGCGATAAATGGAAAACCCTACTATCTATTACAAAATCTATCTAAGGGTCAGGTTTCTCCTTTTCATCTTCGCTATCGGAGTTGTTCTCGATATCGTCTTGCTCATCTTCAAAACTCTCTCCAGAACTGTCTTGATCTTCAGAACTTTCTTGGTCATCATCGTCTGAACTTGAGCTCGAGCTAGATGCTTCTAGTTCCAGCATATCGAGATTCTGCATGGGAACCCCGAACTCTTCAACAAAAGGGGCAAACTCGTGTGTCTCCCAAGCTTTGGAACCCGAGGAGGAAGCTCGATAGTCTTCTCCATCCCTGTTCTTCAGGATGTTCATGTGATTCACATACTCAGCCATCTTGTCAGGAATGACCCCTGCGACGATCAGCTGTTGAACACCTTTGTAGAAAGTGGTTTGAAGAATCCCACCGACCCTTTTTCCGAGCAGTGGCGTCCAGTGCGGGAGATTCCAGAAACTCCCTTATCAAGCTCAGGCGTGATTCCTCTTTACCGCGCGGGTATGACTGCTCAGAATCCGCCTTGGTCTGTGCAAGTTCATCTTCGAGCCTTTTGACCTTATCCTCGAGCAGGCTCTTCTCCTCAACTACTTTCACTAAGCTCTCCTCGACCGCGGGAGTATACTTAGCTTTGGATTCATCTAACTCTTTCTGGACCGCGGCGAGTTGATTTCGAAGTCTGGATTCTTAGAAGAGAGAATTTTGGAAGGCCTTATGAACTCGGTCAGACTCATCCTCCAAGAGTGAGGTGCGATTTAGCTGAGTGAGGAAGTAATCTCCAGCCTGTGAAGGGTTAACAGAAAATAGTGAATATGCTGTTTAAAAAGACAAAGTTATTATACCAGTGAAAAGTGCAGTACCACCTGATGCGCTCGAGCAAATCGTCCTAGAATATCGAGGTCATCGTAAGCTAAAAGATTTTCCTGGTCCTCGGCGAAGCGCCCCGCCATAAAGACCTTGATCGATTTATCATAGACATTCTCTCCGTTGGGACTGCGATCACTCAGGATAGATCCTTCCTCGGGATAACCAGCCGCTCTTCGACCCTTGAGCTGGTCCTCGATAAAATCCACCTTATCAGGCTTGGTTCGACCTTCGCGACGGGTGAGAGGTCTATTGTTTCGTCCCCATAACTCTTTCTTCCTCTTCGCTTCGGGGGCCCAGCCGTCATGACTTTCCCGGGCTTGCCTCAGACGGATCTCCTTCCCCCTCATTTTCTTCATGGTAAACAAGTTGTACCTTAATCCCGAGGACGTGGAAGGGCCAGCTTGATCTAAGGGAGGGACCATTTACAGCGGCTCAGCATCTTCAGGCTCTTCATCTGCTTCGGATCGAGCAGCTTGAGAAGGGTTGTCATGTGGAGGAACGACAGTTCGACTAGTTTGTGCCTGATGGGGTTTATCTTGCCTCCTCGGTTGGCCCGGTGTTTTCTTCGAGGTAGAAGCAACGATTCTACCGACTATGGAAGCTCGGTAACTCTCTACCATCTCACTTGAGGAAAGTAAAGGTGATGTCAAGGAACTAAGGTATTAAAAGGAAATGATATCCGTGAAGTAGGAAAATATCTTACTCAAGGATCAGGGATCTGCAGCGACCCCGAGATCGAACGTCGCCTTGCTAAGGCCTGCTTTCCTCAGAACTGGCACCAAGATAAGGAAAGCCGACTGGTAGAGGTCGGAGTGCATTGAGGCGACGATATAATCGTGGATACCCAGATTAATCTGGCCCATGATCTCGCGTTTGCCATATACCCATTCGCGTTGACCCTTCCATCGGTGCGGGATCATTTCCGAGCTCCCCTCGGAGGCTGGCACGTCCGGTCCCTTAACAAAGAAAAATCATTTCTTCCAGTCCAAGGAGTTGCTAGAAATGATCGTGGATAAAACCGAGTGGTTCGGGCGTTGGGAGAAATACACAAACCCCGCGTTAGAAGCTGGGGAGTTGCTGATTTTGAAAACTTGCCAAAAAATCTGGAAATTGGCAAGTTTGTCCTTGGTTTTCATCAGGACACTGAAAGCGATCAGGTACCCAATGGAGATTCGGAAGAATCTGTGCGGGAGCTAGAGAGAATATATCCAAAACATCCTCGAGCAGTGGGGCGAAAGGAATCCGCAGTCCATAGGAGAATTGTTTAGTGTAGAAGGCTTGGCATCCGTCTGGGGGCTCATTGACCCATTGAGAAGAGGTCGGAATAACCAACGAGTAATCTTCTGGGAGAAATTTTCCTATTTCTGCCTCAAGTTCAGCCCTGCTCTCGATCGGATCGTAAGCACAGACAATCTCGTCGACCCGTTTCTCGGTTTTCTGAAGCCGCCCCATGGCGGTCGACTTCTTCGAGGTAGCGCCCAGATCGAGGATTCTTACATAGACGTTATTTCCTATCGGGTATTTCATTATCTCGTGCTCTCCCAGCACTTCGGTCGAACCATCAACGCTACCAGACTCCGCATTTTGTTCCCCCTCTCCCTCGCGCTTGATGATGGGCTCCGTACTGTGTTCTCCGTCCCCTCCGAGCTCGGCATTTTGTTGCCCAGAAGTTCCCTCGCCCTTATCCGACTCTAAGACCTTTATAGCCTGGTCGATAACTTTATTCACTTCGTCCAGGGAATCTCCCGTCGGTTCGTAGAGATGGCTCATGCATCCTAGATCGGACTCTGATCTCGAAAGAGTTATCATCCGGTTCTCTGTGTTTTCTGTGTTAGACATTCTGAAAAGAATTAATGTGCTGGTCGATGAATAAGAAAAGTTTTTATCGATGTGAGTACTCCGATCTGTGGTAATCTCTGAAGCGGTACTCGTCTCGTCAGGTCAACGCATATATATAAAGGTTAAAAGAGTAAATTGCAAATTAAACCCCGAGTAACCGCGACGGTTAAGCTTCCTCTCAGTAAATTCAAATATTATCTTTCCAATAATGGCATTTCCGGTCCAAAAGTTTTGGCAAGGTGGTTATTAAGCTCGAATTTTTCAGGATTTGACACCATTGTCTTCCGAGGATATGCACTCTTTTTCCCTCGCTCGGTTTTTATCCCCCTGGGTTTTTCCGAGTAAGGTTTTTAATGAGGTATATCCGACACAAGACCATCCAAGACCTGATCCATATTATGTATTCCTCCGAACTTCAGGTATTGAAGTACCATGTAAATCACCGAATTGAAACTCTCAGATCGAGAATGCAGCTTTTCTATTTGAAGCATCTCAGCGTTCCAGGGTTCCTCTAAAGAAGACGGGTACTCTTTTTCCCTAGCTCGGATTTTGTCCCACAGGATTTTTCCGAGTAAGGTTTTTAATGAGGCATATCCAAGTTTTTACTATGATGCTGTATTTACTTCTCCGAGCTTCACCTGCGCTTACGCTCGAGAAGTGGGGGAGTATTGATGAGGGATATTTCGTATACACTATTTTAGGAAATACCTCAGCTCGAGATCGACCTCGATCCCGACCAGGAAGGCTATTTTTCGACCTGCAGAACTCAGTTCCCGATAAAGCGAGATTGATAGCGCAAGGCCCTCTTTCCGATCTACTCCTCTCCTCGGATTCACTGTGGGGCCGACCCACTGGCCTAGACAGCTGGCCGAGACATATTCCCCTGCGGAGGGTCTAGCTAGCTCATCACTGTTCCTATAAATACCCAGCGCATTTATGACATGAACAACGGCACATTTCCGCAGGTGCACCCCAGCTCGGACGTACATATCGATTTAGGCGTAGCTTGCTCTTTTGTATTTGTTTAACTAGTTGTACGGCATCCTGTAACGCTCGAATAGACCTGCTTTGTAACTTGTAATTGGATTGGAATATCAATACACATCGTTTATACATTCGAACGAATTATTGTGTTTGCTCTACTTTCCTAATTAATCCCTGTACGAAAAAGAGCATAATCATCTACAGGACTTTTGGTTCGGAGAAGCACCCCATGTGTTGTGCCTCTAGTGGTATCCACACCAATTGGATTGAAGCAACTCCTTTGAATCCACAGGCTCAGAACTAGGATCCAAAAGTAATCAAACAAGAAGAAGGAGAAAAACAATCTCGTGAACCCTGTAGAATTCTACAGGGTTCGGCCGAACCTCAAGAGCAAGAAGAGAGGTAGCGGCTCTAATCCTAGGTAGGAATTTCTTGGCTTATATGTTATGGAGGCTAGGGTTTTTTGTGGAGTATTATACTCCTTATATACTAAGAGTCTTGACCTAGATTTGTACTTATCTTGTTAGGAAAGTAGATTCTCATTCTATCTTTACTTCCTTAACTAACTAGGTCTCCCTTAATTAATTAAACTCTTTAATTAATAAGACTCTTTAATTAATTAAACTCTTTTAATTAATTCAGCCCATTTAATTAATTAATCCAATTAATTAATTAGACTACTTCTAATTAATATTTTTCTCCTTTAAGAATCAACACTTTAATTCTCCAATTTTTATTTAACTCTTTAAATCAAACTTTCCTTATATGATTTGTTGTAGTCCATTGTATTGTGTGTGACCCTCTAGGTTCACCATCAATTGGCCGCGGGCCAACGACTTTCGTGATTTAATTTGCGAGCTTATTAATTGAACACCTTCAATTAACCACTCAAGAATTAATCTCACAATTAATTCATGAGTACCCACACCTCATGGTCGATGTCTAGCCACAAGCCTATGAGGCCCAACTTCAGGTGAATTGATCTCAGTGAACCTCACCTCTTATAAGTACCATGTACATACGGTCCTTCTATCGACTAATTTCCCGATCGAGACCTAGGGTGTGTGAATTGATCGGAACCTCTAATTATCTCGATTACTATACTTTCTAATTCCGGATAATAATTCCAGTGTAACTGCTAAATTTGGAAACCCCTTTCCAAATCCGTCACCAACCGCGGCCGCGGGTTTCTCGGAATCTATTATCTAAGAACGTATAGAAAATTCTCTCAACACACTACGTTGAGTCGGTAGATCCCATATTAGTGCTAACCAACCGCGTACACGATCATACGCACCCAAAGTAGTTGCACAATGATCAAGCTAAGTGATCGGCTACTAAATCAATGCACGTACTCACGTGCACCGAATTCGCCCTAGCACCTCAAGTCAAAGGACTCCTCGTACACTATTATAAGCCTTGAGAAACATCCCATTGCCGATGTGCATCATGCGCTTCCACAATGGGTTTTTCCAGTCCCGCGATCAGAGCCTCATATTCAGCTTCATTGTTTGTTACCACAAAATCCAACGTAATTGCATAACTAAGGTCCTTCCCTTCAGGGCCCTGAAAGTTAATTATGGCCCCTCCGCCTTCTCTAGTCGATGAACCATCGACATGCATTAACCAATTTTTTTCCTGGACTTCAGCCACCAAGTTGACTTCTGGAGCTGACTGCTCGAGTGATTCAGTTCCCGTTGATTCTGCAATAAAATCATCAAGGACCTGTTCTTTGATCGCCGTTTGGGGTTGATATTCGATCTCGAACTACCCTAGTTCCACTGCCCACTTAATCAATCTCCCAGAGGCCTCGGGTTTTGACAATACCTGCCTTAAAGGCTGGTTCATCAAAACGATAATCTTGTAAGTCTGAAAATAAGGCCTTAGCTTCCTTGCGGCAATTACCAGAGCCAGTGCGAACTTTTCGATCTCCAAATAATTTTTTTCTGCACCTTGGAGTAACTTGCTTAGGTAATACACCGGCTTGTGGTCGGAATTCTCAATTCTTACCAAAACTGAACTTATGGCCTCTTCTGACACAGCTATATACAAATACAAAGGCTCCCCCTCGACCTGTTTCGCTAGCATTGGTGGGGAGACTAAGCCTTTTTTAAGCTCCTCAAAAGCTTTGTCACACTCCTCATCCCACTCAAAATTTTTAGATTTCCTCAATAATTTAAAGAAAGGCAAGCTCTTATCCGCGGAACGAGATATGAATCTGTTCAAAGATATAATTTTCCGGATTAAGCTCTGTACCTCGTAAAGTTTCCTCGGTGGCCTGAGCTAAGCGACAACTTTGATTTTTTCAGGATTGGCCTCGATATCTCGTTTGTGGACCAAGTAGCCAAGAAACTTCCCCGATCTCACACCAAAAGTGCACTTTGTTGTATTCAATTTCATCCCTACTTTCTCAAGATTCCGAAACATCTATCGAGGTGCTTAATGTGGTCTTCCTCGATCATGCTCTTTACGAGCATATCATCGACATATACTTCCATAATTTCCCAGATTAAGTCTTTGAACATCATGTTCACAAGTCTTTGATACGTCGCTCCTGCGTTCCGCAGTCCAAAAGGCATCACGATGAAACAATACACTCCGCGCTCGGTAATGAAGGCGGTTTTGTCCTGATCCCTTTCATTCATAAAGATTTGATAGAAACCTTGGAAGGCATCCATCATGCTGAAAAAGATAAACCCAGCGGTCGAATGACCAGCATATCGATCCGAGGTAAGGGATAAGGATCTCTCGGGCATAGTTTATTCAAGTCCATAAAATCATTACACATTCTCCACTTGTTGTCTACCTTGTCTTCTTTAGATACTAACACAACATTTCAAATCATTATCTTATCTTTTTCCCGACCATGATTCCTTTTCTTTTGCCTGACCGGCTTTCCCTTTGGGTCGATATTCAGCGAGTGAGTAATGACTCGTGGGTCAATTCCCACAATATCGTCGGAGCTCCAAGCAAATACATCGGCATTATTTTAAAAAAATCAATCAGCATTGTCTCCATTCCCTGACTCAGCTCGGTTCCGATCCTGGTGAATTTTTCGGGGGAGCCAGGAACTAGCGTCACCTGTTTATGATTCGGAGGCTACACGCTCATATCGACCTCTTTTCCCTTTTCAACCTGCAACTTTTCGCATCTGGCAGAGGGAGATCAGATACTGAAAACACCTTTTCATCGACCAACTTTCGTTTTGCAGGTAGCAAGGGCTCAACTTTTTGCTTAATGGTTAGGGATGTGTTGTAACACTCCCATGCCATGTACTGATCATTTCTCATTTCTCCGACTCCCGCCAAAGTTAGAAATTTGACCTTCGGATGGTAAGTTGACACGATCGCCTTGAAGATGTTCAGCGCCGGTCTTCCCTAAGATAGCATTGTAGGCAAATGGAGTGCTTACCACCAAAACTTGACCATCTTTGTTACATCCTTTGGCTTCCTCCCCAAAGTGGTGCTCAAAAGGATAGTTCCGAGAGGGACAATTTCCGAACCGCCAAAGCCAATAAGCGGAGTAGATACCCGATCCAGACGCGGATGCTGCAAATTCATACGATCCAGGGCTTCTAAGGAGATTATGTTCGCCGAGCTGCCAATGTCGATCAACACCCTTTTGACCTCGAAGTTCGCAATTTTGAGGGTCAAGACCATCGATAAATCGGTGTCATCCTCATTCGTATCCCAAGTTGCCTCGCGTGGCCTATCAGCCTCGGTAAAACTAATGACATGATTTATCGACGAGCGCAGCTCCAAGGGCATAATTTCGTTTTCGATCGAGACACCTGTCTTTATCGACCTCGATGTCTTTTTTCTCGCATTCCTGCTATCCCCACCTGCAGGTCCGCCGGCGATTACGTTTATTACTCTGTTCGTTCGCTCCTCGATCTGAACCGGTTGTTGGGGTTGCCCCTTCTTACATACTCTTTTAATTTTCCTTGAGCAATTAACTTCTCAATTTCCTGTTTTAACTGGAAACAATCCTCGGTGCTGTGTCCCCGACCTCTGTGGTACCGGCAGTATTTATTGTGATTTAATGACCCCGGCCTGGCCTGAGTGATACACCGAGCCTCTGGGACCAAATTTCTTTCCTCGAGCATAGTGAGTATTTCATCCCTCGAGGTATTCAGCTTGGTGAAACTACTTTTTTCAGACTCTCTCCTTGGTGACATTTCTGGAGAAGCAGGTCTACCGTAGACATTAGATCTGTGGGTCGGAGCCTGTGGTTTATAGACGTTAAGTCTCTGCCAAATCGAGCCTCTTCGCTGCGCGTTTGATCCTCCGTAATCAGCTGGCTTCGGGATAGGAGCCCTGTCAGGTTTCTTTTCGATCTGCGGCCTAGATTCTGGGCGTTCTTTAACTTGTTCATCTCCTCCTGAATCATGTATTTCTCGGCTATTTCCATGATTCGTTCGAAAGATTTTGGTTGCTTCCAACATAGAGCGTTCCCAAACTGAGTATTCCGAGTTAGCTCAAACATCAGCGATGATAAAAATTCAATTTGAGGGGTATCGACTTTCAGAAGTTCGATACTAAATCTAGCCAGCCATTGCCTCAGCGTTTCCCCTTCCGACTGCTTCACCGTTCCCAGGTGGTTCGCCGGAAACTTTTGTTTTCTTTGACTCGCAAATTGATGCTTCAATTTATCGCATAACTCGTCGAAAGAGAAAAATAGAATTCGGAGGCAATTTTCCGAACCATTCCAAGGCAATTCCTTCGAAGGTCGTGATGAAAGGATAGTGCCCTGCAAGCCAATATATTTAGCTTGTATTAGGACTATCGTAAACTTTCTCTAGTATAAATGAATACGCTAGTTTGTTTATAGTATGTAATGTAACGCCCCAAAAATTTCGGACCCTTTTGATTGGAATTTTTAACTCAATTTTATGTGCCACGTTTTATTTTTGAAGTTAAGCATTATTTGAACTAAAATATACAATTTAATTAAATCTTGTGATCTTTTGAACTTTGAAATAATTAAAAATATAAAGGTTACTTTAAAATTAGATTAAGACCTTTTTGAAAAATTTCGGGCTTGGATGCACAAAAATTTTATTTTTGGGGATAAAATGTAAGTTTTCAAAACTTTAGGAGGCAAAGTGCAAATTCGCCCCAGAATCTTGTAGGCTGCTAAATAGCAATAATTTTCTATCCTAGGACAGCCTAAGGGCTGCTAAGGCATGCCCTTGGGTGGAGTAAACTCCACCACCCAAGAAAGACATGCATTGGTGGAATTGGTGAGTAATTATAATCACCTCTTCCCTATATTGTGTGTATATGTGTATATACATTAAAAATCTGATTTCTTAGTCCAATAAATATCTCCCTCAAACCCACTTTATCTTCTTTAAAACTTAAAATACTTAGATATAGAGAGGGAAAGAGAAAACACATTTAGAAAGAGGATTTTCGAATATACACAGCACAGCCTCGGGTTTGCACTCATTAAATCTTCGTTCACCGTTGGATCATGCCTAAATTTTGCGTAAAGGTCCTACACACATGGGGCTACATATTGACCGTTCGGATCGTCGTTTGGATCTCTCGAAGTTAATCGACAGACGTTTGAAATTGGTGAAAAGTAAGGATTTGAGGGCTTTTTTTTTTATGAACCACCACCGGAGCCGCCAACATTGCCATCGGAGACGCCGCCACCACCTTCGGAGGTCTGGAAATGAAGAGAGCTTCATCCTCTTCGTTGCTTTGTGTAAAAATTCGTCTATGCATGTGTTCTTTAATCTTTGTGATTTTACTTTCTTCTCTTTAAAGTATATATTGAAGAACTTTAGTTTATCCATGTAGTTTTTGTGAAAAGTTGTTAAGTTTAATTTTATATAAGATATTTAATGTGACTTCACTTTGGTTTTGTTTAGATATTGCTTATATGTTTGGATCTTGATTTATTTTTGTAAGAAAGTTAATTTTGTTAAATTTCAAAACTTTGGGGGTATTTTCTAAAGGTTTTAAAAGTTTAAGGGTTAGGACTGTGATATTTTTTTGGGAGTAAAAATGAACTGAAAATCTCTATTTTTGTTTGATATTTGGTATGAGTTTACTTAAAAATTATTTGTTTTAAAGTTGCTCCGAGTTTGTTTGCAAAAAGAGAGTTTTTGAAACTTTTGGGGTTATTCAAGTTCTTAGAGGCAGCTTCGATCTACTTTTTGATGTCCTCTAATCTATTGTACTTTCTATCTGGATCTAGCTGTTCTTCAGCAGAGTCTTTGGAAGCAGCCAACTCTTTGTCAGATTTTGCTATGTCCTTGGGCTCTTCTTCAGCAACTTCTTTATCATCAGCTTCCTCTTCAAGTACTTCTTCTTCAGCGAGCTTTTCAGCAGCAGGTCTTTGCTCTAGTACTTGAACAGTTGCAGTGACAACATTCTTTTTAGTTGACTCCTCTTCCCTATTTTTGTCATCATCAGCAGGGTTGAGTTGATCAGGAGAGATGTTGACAGCAGCACACAGCTTTTTGATGTTTTGATCCACAACTTGGAGTTGAGCAAACTGATGTTGTTGAGTAGCCTTCATTGCTCCAGCTTGCATTTATGCAATCAACATTCAACTGAAGTGTTGATATTTCATTCTGAACATGAACAGCAGCAGAAGAGAACTCGTGCATCATACTTTCAGTCTTTACTATCTCATCAGCAGATAGTTCTCTTAGCGTGTTCTCCATCCTTGACCAATCTGACTCATGTCTCTGAAGAGTAGTGTGTAAGTGGTTTACATCCACCTTTACATCTTCAATGTTTTGATTCATGCTCAAGATTCTTTGAGTCAGTTGCAATGAATTGTCAGCTGGTAGAGGAAAGTTGTCAATGGCATCCCGCACTATCTTGGCAGTTGATTTAGCCTAATTTCGTTTTAAGGTTAAACTCAGTAAATTATTAAAAGAACAAATTTATATATTTGGGGTTTGGTTAAAGTACTCAGGATGGAGCAATTCAAGAATAGTATAAAGAATTGTAATCACGTAATAATCAATATGCAAGGGGAGAAATAGTTGTAGTGTTATTGATAGGTTAAAATTTGGATCCTTGATACAATGTAAAACTCAGTATTTATAATAATAGTCTCGTCCTAATGTAACTAGGAGTCCTACTAGGCCTAGGAATCCTGCATGGTTTAGGAGTACCGCACGGCCCAATAAATGCTCAAGATCGGTCTTCAGGTCGATCAGATACATATAGGCAGGTCGAGCCGATCCTGTGATCTCCATAGGTCGGATCGATCTTGAACCTTCTCGGAAAGCTTTATATTATTATATGCGTAAAATAGCCCTCATCAGTATTCCCTCCCTTCTCGAGCGCAATCGTAGCTGGAGCTCGTTGAAGTAGATATAGTTACCGCGTCAGTCCTTTCATAGTTTATGAAGTATGCCTCGTTAAAAACCTGGTTCGGAAAAACCCTTTATGGGATAAAAACCGAGCATGGGAAAAAGAGTGCATCTCCATCTGAATTATCCAGGTAGGGACAAGTAGCTCGGTAACGCGTGTCAGGCATCCGAAAAATCTTTTCATGATTTCATTGGCGGGAAACTGAAGAGACGCAAAGGGTTGATCCGTCTTTTCACCGTCCACATATATAATCGAAATAAGCGGGATCTTTTTACTTTTTACCCCAGATATTTAGATCTTTTTGCAGTAAAAGTTTGAGTCGATAATCTCTTAATTTACTTACTTCATCGATCACACCACCTCAAGAGACAATGGCCTCGACTTCCTAGAATCCCAATTCTTCAGCCCAGAGTGAAGAACAACAAGCACCTCCTAACATCGCTAACCCTGAAATCCTTTCTTCTGAAGAGGAAGTAGCAGACGGCGTACAGGCAGAAGAAGTTAGAGATTATGAAGAGAAAGAGGTTGACAATCTGGTGGTTGAAATTGTTCCAGAGGAGGAAATGATTGTTAGAGCATCCAAAAAATCAAAACTGCTCAGCCCCAAATCTCCGCTCCTATTGAGTTTTTTCCTTCTCGACTGAAGGAGGAAAATTTACCCTCTTTGAAGAGGGCATATGGTCGTTATTTCCCCTCGGACTTTGAAATAATTATTCCTTCCCCCGAGGAGAGAGTCAATACCCCTCACCCAAACTGTCGTGCTTTCTATACGTCTCATTTCGAGCATGGGCTCCGTTTTCCCTTTTCTCCGATCCTTCGCCAACTTTTAGAGACTTTCTTTGTCTCTTTAACCCAACTCGTACCATCCGATCCTTCGCCAACTTTTAGAGACTTTCTTTGTCTCTTTAACCCAACTCGTACCAAATGCCATAGCCTTTATAATGGCATTTTCTGTTTTGATGGTTGCAAGAGGTCTGCAACCCTCATTCCGTAATTTTTTTCACTTTTTCCCGACCTCCTCCAATAGAGGATACTACTATGTTAGCCAAAGACCCGGGTTTGCCGTTCTAGAAAATGCCATTTCGAGCAACAATATGGAATGGAAGTCGAACTTCTTTTTCGTTAAGGCTCCGACTTTGCGCATACTTGAGAATGGAGAAACTGAAGAGTTCTCTCATGACTGGGGTTATAACCAATCTTTGGTGTATGGTGGTTGAAAGGTGACTGGCGAGATGGCCCCAGACGACCATTTTCCATCTGAATTGATCGAGGAGATGAGATCGGATAAGTATCAATCAACTTATCTGGTTGGAGAAATCTTCCTTCGGAAGGCTGGATTGAGTTCTCTGGATTTCCCATCACATCGGACGATCGATCCCTAAGTAAGATTTTATTATCAGCTATTTCACCCTTAAAAAAGATCTTTAAATTCGTCGTTCATTAACGTTGTCGATCTTATGTTGTAGCTTCTATAGTCGAGAATTGCCGTTTTTCTGTGGTAGGGAAGACTGTCCTTTCAAATTCGAAGAAGTCGTCGGGAAAGGTTCCGATAGAACAGAGGCAATCCCGAAAAAGGAGAAGAGATCAACATCAGGATCTAGAAGACATTGAGGAGGAGTCGTTCGAGAATGCAGATCCTATCCGAGTAGCTCCTCCTCCTACTGATCAAATTTCATCAGAGACTCCTTCGACGAGCTCCCGCCCAGGCCTCGGTTATCCACCCAAATTCCTTAGGAAGAAATATGGTATTCTGGGTTGTAGACTTGGCCAGAACGGAATCCCACTGGTCCCGATGCTAAAAGAAAAACTCAAATCTATGATAAAGAGGGCGAGTACTTCACTCATGTTGGAGATACAAGTCATAAAGCTTCCTTGATAGACATGATCGAGAGCTATCTTCAGGGAAAACGGGCAGCTGGGTATTCCGAGAGGGATTCATTGCCGACCGATGATAAGGAAAATGTCATCGATAAGTCGATTCGGCTTCTTCTATCATCTACTTTTGTCAAAGACGTGCAGCGGACTTTTAAGAAGAATCCTCTCGATCAATTGGCAAGAGTCGCTCATGCCCATGAAGTGGTAACATATTAAAATTATGTTGTATATAATCTAACAAATCTCGGCTTCTTTACTTATTTAGACAACATGTTCTTGCCACAGACTGGTAATGCTTGGTATCCGCCATGTATGATACGGCTTTGCATAGAGAACAGTGAAAGTTCGTCGAGGAATCCAACAATATTCTGACCGCCAGGATCAAGGAGCTCGAAGATCAACTTGCTCAGATCGATAATTCTCGTACCTCTGCTGAGACTCAACCTGCTCCTATTGCCAATCAAAACTTGGAGACTGACAATCCTCATATTATCAGCATGATGACGGATGTTAGTCGATACCAAGCGCAGGTTAACCAACTGAATCAAGAGTTGGAGGAGCAATGTGTTTCACATGCCACCGCGATCAGCAAACTGGAGTCGGAGATACTTTCACTCCGATCTCAATTCGCGGCCAAGGAAGTGATTCCAATTTGGACAAGGCTATAGATGAACATCAATCTCCTGACGTTGAGTCCGTGATCAGGGAGTTTCTTGATTCTCCAGTTCACACGGCCATAATTCATCAGAAAATAGGAGGTCTACTATTGAGCTCGTTTTACAAGGGGGTCGATCAATTGATCGAGTCTGGGCAGATTCCTGATAGGCGCAATGAATATCGCGAGGTTATGGAGATTGGAAAAGATCGAAAACTTCGAAGGTATCCTCCTAATTCCTTGCCTTCCGTCGAGTATAGCGATCATCCTTTAGCTCATTTAGGGATGAGTTTGGAACTCCATTTCTTCTGCCCGCACCTGACTTGGAGTCAACAGAGGACGTCGAGGGAGATCGAGCAGATGAAGGGGAAGATGAAGACAACGAAGAAGACATTGAAGGAGACCGAGCTGATGAAGGAAAGGATGATGATAACGAAGGGTTGTCCTCGAAGGAAGTCAACTCTTTACTTTAGGTCATTTTCAAGATTTAGGATTTCATTTGTTTTTTTCTTCAATCCTTGTAACTTTTTGTCACTTTATTCAGTAGAACTTGCAAAGTTTGTAAATGTAATCAGTAGAGAATCCCTTATTTGGTATATATAATTTTCAATGTTATATTAGTCTTAGTCGAAATATTCTCTGTCGTTCTGATGATCGTAGTACACGATTAACAATCCATTCTGACATATATTTGAAATTTTACTACGCGCGCCAAAGACTGGGGACATAATTGTCATTTCCTTTACTATATAAAAGGGTAAAATCTTTGAAGTTTTACCGCGCGTCCCCACTTGCAATATAAAAATTTATGTGTTGTAGATCGGAGCTAGAGTTCAGTAATCCATTATACTTTCTGGTTTTTCAATCATGAGTTCCAATCTTTTCTCTGGAGCTACTAAACGATCTCTATGGGGTCCATCCCGACGAGACACGCAGAAAAAGAAAATCCGAACAGACAGTTCGCACCAGCCATCTTCCGAGGGAGGAGCTCGTTCTCAGGAAATCGTGCCTCATTCCGACCCGGTGACGACCTCTTTAGGAGAAATTCAAAAATCAGCAGTGAATATTCCTTCTCAGGCGAGGGAAACTATGGATTCTTCTATGGGTCCTTCCCGGGTTCCGATCCGTAGCCCATTGGTCGATCCAAATATTCTGGAAGCTTATCAGAACGAGGAGTCTCGAGCTAATTCTCCTCCTCTCGTCGACCGAGCAAGAGACGAGCCTCCTCATTCTGATCAAGATGCCGCAATGAATCAAACCACTGGTCGAGAAAAGTCTCAGCAGGTCGTTATCAATCCTCCAAATCATGAGGTCGAGACAACGTTGCAAATGAGCGGACCTGTGGAAGGTATTCTCGCGTCTCTCTTTGCCCCTCTGACCTCTAATGTTGTTGTTTCTACTTCTCAAGATACCCAGGTTCTCTCTCCTCCCACTATTTCTCAACATATAGCTAAAACTGGATCTGGTCCTAGCCAGTCTAGTTTCAAGAATTCTATGGACGACCCTTTTCTTCTAGACGATCGTTCTTTAAAGGAGCAGGTCGAAGAAATAACTGACTTTGATATGAGTCGATCTGGAGGGGTTTCGTCGGATGCATGCGTTCCAGCAACCCTTGAGCCTGACGGGGTATCTTGGAATTTGGGAATGGGTACAATTCTGCCCAAGGAGCTTGATAAATTGAAGAACCACTCTTCTTTGCGGCTTTTTCAATCCATTTTCAAGCGTTTGGAGATGGTAAGTGGATTTTTGTTATTATTTTTTGTTTTAATAGAGATTTTTTATCCTCCAACTTTTAAAGTTCTTCATTCTTATTCTTCCATAATAGGCCAAGCATGAAGCTGTTCAGCTTGGGATACAGAATGATGAGTCTTATTTTTCTCAAGAAGAGTCCCTTGAACGGATGAACACAATTGCTGCTGCTCATCGATTGATGATGACTGAAACCGAGAATCTTCGAGCGGCTAATGAAAATCTTTCTAAAGAAAAGGAAGAACTTGCTCGGGCAAATAGCAGCTTGGTGTCCGATAAGGAGCAGCTTACCAAGGAGAAAGAAGACCTGCTCCAACTGAACAGGAATCTAGAAGAAGTTACTCAATCCCAGATCGATAAAAGTAAAAAACAAGAGTTTTAAAGGGGTTTTTCTCTCGGATACAAGCAACGTACGAAAGAAATGATGACTTATCTTGCTCATCAAACGAGTCCCGATCATGCTTTTGAACAGTAGACAAAGGTCTTTTTTTTTTTATATATATAGAAGTGTAATATAACAAACTCCTTTTTGTCGTGAATAGTGCAGTTCGTTGTTTCAATCGTTATGTGTGTAGAAACATACATCGTTTCGATCTGAATGCCATAATAACTGTTGCCTGTTTTCTCGGGAGAGGAAAAGTCGCCTGGGTAGTTGTGCTGTAACCGTAGATATAGGACGTTTCATATGTTGTGTCTGCTAACTGATAAATTCCTTGTACTATAAATATTTCTCTTGACAATAAGAAATCGTAATAGAAATCAAAAATGTCATTATTAGGAAAACATAAGAATCCAACTTGGTACTTATGGTATCAAGATTATGGTGGAGATATTAACCAACTCTGTTTATGAGAGATGAGAACAGGTTAGTTCATTAAAATGATGGTATCCCCTGTGTCAGGGTATTCTCTTCGACCAAGGAGGGTACTTCGGATGAGTTGGATGAGATATCCTTCGACCAAGGTGGATACTTTGTAACCTTCCATCTGGACATCCTTCGAACAAGGAGGGTGTTTCACAAAGGTCTGGTGAAGTATATTTGCCAATCTTCACCAATGCATTCACAAGATTCCAAGAAGTACGTCCGATTGGAGGAGCAATCATTCCGAGGAGCAGCTAGTAAGCTAGTATTTTGTGATAATTGTAATTAGATTTTTAGGAACGATTGCACTTTTCCTCTTTCTTGTATTTTATCGACCGTATTTGCTGAATATAACGATCTGAAAATATCTTAATAAAATCATTTACTTTAGAATTGTTCATTTCTGTTCTTCCCCTTTGATGTTTTGCTAGTAGTCGATCAGACGTTCAATTTTGAAATTTAAACCAACTGCTTGTATAATATTCCTTAACTAAATCATCAATCTAGACTGTAGACAGGATCTCAAGGTAACGCAGTTGGATCCTTTATCTCCTGCCTATAAAAGGTCATTCCCCGCTTCTTTGTTTTGCAATAATGAAGTTGTTCAAGAAAAACTTTCATCATTATAACCATCACCGTCCACCAAATATGTATTACCTTAACGAAGGATGAATTCCTGACTTGGTATGGGATGAATTGGAAAAATGAGATCTCCATCATATATACTGATGCTCGGACAAACCTCGTAATTAGGGATTAGTCGATCATAAGTTACGCCATAGGCTATAAGTCGAGGTCAGAGGAAAGCTGGATTCTTGCTTTATCGAAATCAACTTGTTTCTAACAGGTCGACGATGCCATGCATGAGATCCTTCTGATCCCTATTTTACTTGGTGAAGAAAAAGCATCAGCTTCTTCGAGGTGGTCGATTTGTGATAGCATGTATTCTTCCCTCGACCTACTGACAGCTGCCGATCCTTAGAAGAACGCCTGAACTTTAGTTTCTCGTCACTGTTTTCATAGTAGATGGTCGTGATAGGATAGTGCCCAGCAAGCCAACTCAATAGCTTGTAATAGGACTATTTTATCTTGAATGAATCTTTGATTTATTAATTAATACGCAAAGTTTATTTATTTCAAGTATAAGATAAACTAATGGCCAACTTCATCTCTCGCGAACACATTTAAGTGATTGGTTGAAACCCTGAGATCACTCATGACTATGGGACGATTCACTTCAGTATTGAGTGCAATCATGGAACAATCTCTAAGGTCGTGATCTCAAAAGTGTTCCGCGTCATAGATTCCTGTCGAGACGGGGTATCGAAGGAATCGTCAAGACTTGTAGGATTATGCATGATTCCCATGGAGTGAATTTGTGGAGTTTCATGAACAAGACATTTGATGCCAGTGCATATGAGTAGGTGGTTCGATAGGGGATCAAACGCATCGAACGACCCGAACAGAGAAACCCATTGTGGAAGTGCGTAAAGCATATCAGTGATGGGATGTTTCTCAGGACTTATAACAGTGTACGATTTAGTCCTTAGACTTGAGGTGCTAGGGCGAATTTGGTATACGGGTGTGCGTGTTTTGATTTAGGAGCCGGTCACGTAGCCTGACCATTGTGCGCCTACATTGGGTACGTACAGTCGTATACGCGAGTGGTTAGCATCAAGAAGGGATCTACCGACTCATTGTAATGAAATAGGGAATTTTCTGTACGTTCTTAGATAATAGAGGTGCTGACTAATTCACACACACTAGGTCTCAATCGGGAAATTAGTCGTTAGAGGGACCGTATGTACATGGAACTTATAAGAGGTGAGGTTCCCTAATGTCTATTCACCTGAAGTTGGGCCTCATGGGCTTGTGGCTAGACATCGACCATGAGGTGTGGGTACTCCTGAATTAATGGGAGATTAATTCTGGAGTGGTCAATTAAAAGTAGTTTATTGATCGGAGCAATTAATTAAATATTAATTGCTCGTTAATTAAATCAAATCCCAGGAACACTTATTAGCATATATGAATAAGGTTGAATCCATTTTAGCAAGCAATTACTAAAATAAATAGGGTGGTAAATGCAATTTTACCTCACCACAGGCAAGGTGGTGGTTTCTCCGGTCTTCTTTTCGGATCACTAGAGCACCCCAAGTGTTGTGCCTCTAGAGATAAGTCCACACCAGCTAGATCTGTAATTGCTTCAGTCCTCAGGCTCAGAACTAGGAAAGAAACACGTCAGATTCAAGAGTTGGATCAAGATCCAACTCTAGATGTAGATGTAGAAGGTAGAGAGAGGTGGTGCACGACCGATCTACACAACCACGGCGGCGGTGTGGTTGTTTTGGACGGCGGCGGCGGCTAGGGCAAAGGGGAAGGGCGGCGGCTACTAGGGAGAGAGAGGCTAGGGTTTGTGTTTTTCTAGCTTAGGGTTTTGAGTCTCCAAGAATACTATTTATAGTTTACATCAAACCTATCTCTCCTTAGCTAATGGGCCACTAGTTAAGTTGGCCCATCCCTCCTATTTAATTAATTCTTTAATTAAATAGCCCAGTCATTTAATTAACACTTTAATTAAATGGCCAATTCATTTAATTAACACTTTAATTAAATGTTCCAATAAATCTAATTAAATATTTAATACTTTAATTAACCCTTTAATTAATCATTTAATTAATTAGATAATTCTAATTAATTTTCTCTCTCCTAGAATTAACCCTTTAATTCTTTTACTTTGATTTAACACAGTTTTATAGTGAAATTATGCTTAATTATTTTTAAATATTGCTTAGATGCTTGGACCTTGAATTATTTTTCAAGAAAGTTGATTTTCTTAAGTTTTCAAAACCACAAGGGTATTTTTTGAAATTTTTTAAACTTGTGGGATTTTTAAAGCTTTGATTTTTGAAGTAACAAGATACTTAATACTCTGTTTTTATATAATTTTCGATATGGGTTTAGTTAAAAATCATTTGATTTAAAGTTTGTTCCAATTTTTTGCAAAAATGGATGTTTTCAAAAGTTTAGGGGCTGTTTTGTAAATCTGGAAAATGAAGGGAAAATTTTGTTGTTTTGGCACTGTATTATGTAATTAGTATTTTGAGTTTTGAAAATAATTACTCTTAATTGAAGTGAAGTCGTAAGTTCTAAGTTCTTGTGTGCGATGTGTTAGTTTAGCAAATCATTTGTAGGATTTTCATTAGTTATGTTTAAGTAAGGTTGTTAGATAAATTCTAAGTCGTATACGTACTTGCTCAGGTTTCGGATACGCTTCATTTGTGGAGTTTAGGCGCTATACCAAGGGACAAAGGTGAGCGTTGTGTGTTGAATTTGTATGTCGGTCCGATGTGCTAGTAGATCGAGTCAAACATTTACTTATGCTCTTAATAATCAAAGCATGTGTTATATTATAATTTCTATCGCATGTTGTTACAAAGAGATTGGACTTGTTACGTCGACATTACTCGCATGAAATCCTTAGTATATCAACATGATAATCCAATGCATGCTATATCCAAATCTACTAGTTGCGAATATATTTTACTAAATTATCATGATACCCAAAATTTGCATTTGATAAGTTGTTAAATGTTGATAAATGTTAAATATGTTTGATATGTTATGTTTCCGTCTGTTTCCGATTTTGTGTTTCCGTTTGTTTCCGATTTTGTGTGAGCCCCTTTTGATTGGTATATGGACCCGATGCCAACCTGGCCGGCAAGGGCCGGCAGGATTGTCACGGTTACCCGTAGGCCTGGCCTTACAATCCAAGTGGGGAGGAACACTTGGGGAGTAAGGACAAACTTTGGCAAAGACATGTCGATGCACTTCAGATAGTAAGGTCGCTCCTTACTCGGTGTGTTTGGATGGACATCAGACAGAGGATGGAGGGTAAGTGGAGGACGGCATCAACAATTCTTGGTTATGTGAATTCCGTGTTTCTTCCGTCTTGAATATATGCTTAATTTGTTTGATAACTTGTTCACGTTATGTAATATGTTGCATAGACGCATTACCATGCAAATTTCGCACACAGCCTCACTAAGTTGGACGATCAACTTATGCGTTCCATGTTTCATTCTTTTCAGTTTCAGGTGTTCTGGAAAATAATAGTCGACTTGTGGTTAGGTCATCACGGTTGCGATCCCACCCTAGTATTTGGGAGAGTAGTTATATTTTGTTATCGATTTATGTTCTTTTTCGATTTTGTTTTAAACCTTGCTTAGAATATTTGAATCGTTAAAGTTGATTATATTTTCATAAAAGAGTCAAGATTTTCATAAATTACTTATTTATCTCTCTCGGTTGATTTTGTTCAAATCTTTTGATATGTTGTGATCAAATGCTTCCGTTTTAAACCTCTACTATGAAAATTGATTTTATTTTCGTCATAAAAAACTTAATAATTTAAATTGTTCTTATTTTGTTTAAAACCGCTTCCACTTTAAACCTTTTAATTTATCGTTTATGTTTTATATAAATAAAAAAAAAATTGGATATTTTAACACTTTTTCAAAATAATAATAATTTTTCGACTGTTATTCGACGGACCCGCGGAGTCGTGCCGTCACATGTAAATCAAACAATGGCCAACTTCATCTCTCGCGAATCACTTAAGCGATTGGATGAAATCCTTAGATCACAGTAGACTATGGGACGATTCACTTCAGTATGAGTGCAATCATGAAACAGTCTCTAAGGTCGTGATCTTAAAACATGTTCCAAGTCATAGATTCCAAACGAGACGGGGTATCAAAGGAATCGCAAAGACTTGTACAAGTATGCATGATTCACTTGGAGTGAATTTGTAGCGTTTCATGACCAAGGCATTTGATGATAGTGCACATGAGTAGGTGTTTCGATAGGGGATCGAACGCATCGAACGACCCGAACAGAGAAACCCATTGTGGAAGCGCATGACGCACATCGACGATGGGATGTTTCTCAAGACTTATAATAGTGTACGATTTAGTCCTTTGACTTGAGGTGCTAGGGCGAATTCGGTGCACGTAAGTACATACTTTAATTTAGGAGCCGATCACTTAAGCCTGATCATTGTGCGACTACTTTGGGTACGTAGGATCGTGTACGCGAATGGTTAGCACTAATATGGGATCTACCGACTCAACGTAGTGTGTGGAGAGAATTTCGTCTAGGTTCTTAGATAATAGATTCCGAAAAACATATGATCATAGTTGGTGACGGATTTGGAAAGGGGTTTCCAAATTTAGCAGTCACACTGGAATCATTATCCAGAATTAGAAAGTATAGTTATCGAGATAATTAGAGGTGCCGATCAATTCACACACCCTAGGTCTCGATCGGGAAATTAAGTCGATAGAAGGACCGTATGTACATTGCACTTATAAGAGGTGAGGTTCACTGATATCAATTCACCTGAAGTTGGGCCTCATGGGCTTGTGGCTAGACATCGACCTTGAGGTGTGGGTACTCATGAATTAATAAGGAGATTAATTCTTGAGTGGTTAATTGAAGGTGTTGAATTAATCGGAGCAATTAATAAGCTCGCAAATTAAATCACGAAAGTCGTGGGCCCGCGACCAATTGATGGTGAACCTAGAGGGTCACACACAATACAATTGGACTGCAACAAATCATATAAGGAAAGTTTGATTTAAAGAGTTAAATCAAAACTGAAGAATTAAAGTGTTAATTCTTGAAGAAGAAAACTAATTAATTAAAGAGTTAATTAATAAGAGAGGAATTAATTTAATTGATTAATTGGATTAATTAATTAAATATAATTAAGGAATCCAATTAAGTAAAGAAATTTACTTAATTAAAGATGTCCAAGTTCAGTAGGAAACTAATTAAGTTATATGATTCTTGTTTCCTAACCGAACTAGATTGTCTTGATAAGGATTCTTTATATATGTTTATATATGATAAGGATTCTATATATATTCATATATATATATATATATATATATATATATAATAAGGATTCTTTAATATATAGATATATATGGAGTAGTAGACTCCATATCTTGGAAGATTATAAAATCGATTATCATACAAGTCTTGCAATATATATAAGCCGCCCACTTCCTCTCAATACACTTCGGCCGAACCCTGTGCAATTGCACAGGGTTCATGCAATTTCTGTCTTCTTCGTCCTGTCTGATATCTTTTGAATCTTAGTTCTGATCCTATGGATTCAAAGGAGTTGCTACAATCCATTTGGTGAATTTCGTCTTAGGTTTAAACTCAGTAAATTATTTAAGATCACAATTTTATGTGTTAAGGGTTTGGTTAAAATACTCAGGATGGTGCAATGCAAGAACAAAACAATATAATTACGTAGATAAAAATTATATGAAAGGCGAATAGTTGAAGTATATTTCGTAGGTTCAAATTCGGGGGCTCAATACAATGTAAGATTCGCTATTTATCATATTCCTCATGTCCTAACTGAACTAGGAGCCCTATTCAGCTTAGGAATCCTGCAGGGCCTAGGAGTATCGCATGGCCCATTAAGTCCCTTGAAACGGATAGTAGGTCGATCATAGTAGGTCAACCAGATATGCATTCAGCTGGTCGAGCCGATCTCACAGTTTAAATAGGTCGGATCGATCTTGAATCTGCTCGGATATTAGCCCTCATCAGTACTCCCTCACTTCTCGAGCGTAATCTTAGCTGGAGCTCGTAGAAGTAGAAGTAGTAGTTACTTTGATCTTTTCATCGTTCATGAAATATGCCTCATTAAAAACCTAGTTCGGAAAAACCTTCTTCGGGATAAAAACCGAACGAGGAAAAAAGAGTGCATATCCGTTTGAACCTTCTACAAACAGACACGTATTTTAGTTAACGTGCGTCAGACAACGGCTGGGTCTTTTCATGATTTTGATTGGCGGGAATATGAAGAGACGCGAAGGGCTGAATCCGTCTTTTCACCGCCCATATATATAGTCGAAATTTGCGGGATATTTTACTTTTTACCCCAGATATTTAAACCTTCCAGCAGTAAAAGCTTAAGTCGATAACCTTGCCATTTTCATATTTTCTCGAGCGTATTATTTCAAGAGCCGATGGCTTCAAGCTTGCAAAATCCCCATTCCTCAACTCAAAATGTAGGAGAACAAGTACCACCTAATATCTCTAATCCTGATATTCCTTCATCTGATGACGAGGGAGCAGACAATTCTCTGAAAAGGAAGTCGATAACTTGGTGGTGGAAATTGTTCCAGAGGAGGAGATGACGTCCAGGGCATCCAAAAAATCTAAGACGGCACAACCTCAAATTTCTGCTCCTGTAGAACTCTTTCCTTCTCGATGGAAAGAAGAAGATCTGTCTTTTTTGAAAAAGGAATTCGGTCGCTATTTCCCGTCGGATTTTGAGATCATTATTCCTACTTCCGAGGAGAGAGTCAACACTCCTCCTGCTAACTGCCGAGCTTTCTATACGTCCCACTTCGAACATGGGCTCCGTTTTCCCCTCTCTTCGATTCTTCGTCAATTTCTGGAGACATTCATTGTTTCACTGACTCAACTTGTTCCGAATGCCATAGCCTTTATTATGGCATTCTTTGTTTTGATGGTCGCGCGTGGTCTGAGGCCCTCGTTCCGTAATTTCCTTCACTTTTTTCGACTTTCTGTATCGACCTCCTCTAATAGGGGTTATTATTACGTTAGTCAGAGACCTGGGTATGCTGTTCTAGAAAATGCCATTTCGAGCAACAACATGGAGTGGAAATCAAATTTCTTTTTTGTAAAAGCTCCGACTGTGCATATCCTTGAAAACAGAGAAACTGAGGAATTTTCTCATGACTGGGGATACAATGATTCTTGGGTATACGGTGGTCGAAAAGTGATTGGCGAGATGGCCCCAGACGACCAATTTTCAACTGCTCTAATTGAGGAAATGAGATCAAATAAGTACCAATCAACTTATTTGATTGGAGAAATTTTTCTTCGGAAAGCTGGACTGAGTTCTTTGAATTTCCCTATTCCCTCGGACGATCGATCTTTATGTAAGAATTTTCTTCTAATAGTAAATTTATCTTTTTTTTTTTTTTTTTTTTTGTCGTTCGTTAAAACTTATCGATTTCATGTTGTAGCTTCCATGGTCGAAAACTGCTGCTTTTCCGTGGTCGGAAAATCTGTCCTCTCGAACTCGAAAAAGTCTTTGGGTAAAGTCCCCATAGAGCAGAAGGAATCCAGAAAAAGGAGAAGAAACCAACTCATGGATCTGGAGGATATTGAGGAGGAGTCGTTCGAGAATGCAGATCCTATCCGAGTAGCTCCCCCTTCTTCTGCTCAAACTTCGTCGGATATACCGAGTTCAAGCTCTCGCCCAGGCCGCGGTTATCCACCCAAATTCCTTAGAGATGAACATGGTATTCTAGGCTGTCAATCTTGGTCGGAGCGCAATCCTACCGGCCCTGAAGCTAAAAGAAGGACCCAGTTCTTCGACAAAGGAGGAGAATATTTCACTCATGTCGGAGATATTAGTCATAAGGCTTCACTGGTAGACATGATTGAGAGTCATCTTCAAGGGAAACGGGCGGCCGGATATTCCGAAAAGGATACACTGGTGTCAGATGATAAGGAGAACGTCGTCGATAAATCCATTCGACTTCTCCTATCCACGACCTTTATTCAAGACGTAAATAGGACGATCAAGAAAAAACCTCTCGAACAACTGGCAAGGGCAGCTCATGCTCACGAAGTGGTAATATTCTTTAACTCCTTCTGTTCTTTTAATAGCCCTTAATATTTTTCTTGGTCTGTTATTTAGACAATTTTTCTTGTCGCAGACGGGTAATGCCTTGGTGTCCGCGCTATATGATATGGCATTGCATAGAGATCAATGCAAATATGTTGAAGAAAGCAACAACATTTTAACAGCCAGGGTTAAGGAACTTGAAGATCAACTTGCTCAGATCGGTAACTCTCGAGCTTCCCCTGAGACTCAATCTGTTCCTCTTGCCAATGAGAACTTGGAAACTGACAATCCACATATTATTGGTATGATGACGGATGCTAGTCGATATCAGGCCCAAGTGGACCAGTTAACTCGAGAAATGGATGAGCAGCGAGTTTCACATGCCACAGTAGTTAGCAAACTGGAGTCGGAGATTGCCTCGCTTCGATCTCAACTCGCGGCAAAAGAGGATGGTTCTTCAGATCTAGATAGGATCATTGATGATCATCGATCGCCCGACGTCGAACCCATCGTCCGAGAGTTTCTCGATTCCCCCGTGCATACGGCCATAATTCATCAGAAGATCGGAAATCTGCTCTTGAGCTCATTCTATAAGGGCGTCGATCAATTAATAGAGTCTGGGCAGATCCCTGATTGGTGCGATGAATACCGCCGAGTTATGTTTATTGGAAAAGATCGAAGACTTCAAGACTACCCTGCTGGTTGCTTGCCTTCTGTCGAGTATAATAATCATCCTCTGGCTCACTTAGTCAATGAGTACGGAACTCCTTTTCCCGTGCCAGCCCCTGATTCGGAGTTAACAAAGGATATCATGGGGGATCAAGCAAGCGAAGAGGGAGACGGCGATGATGAAGAGGATACTGAAGGGGATCAGGTTGATAAAAGGAATGAAGAAGAAGAAGATGGATCGTCCCCGAAGGAAACTAACTCCCCAACTTAGGATGTTTTTATTATTTTCGTTTTTGGAAATTTTTAGTTCTTTTGTGTATCAAATCTCATAGAATATGTAAAATTCCTTTTGTGATATATATGATTTTAGCTGAAATATTCTTCGTCGTTTTGATGATCATAGTACGCATTTGAAGACCCGTTTTTTGTCATATATTTGAATTTTTACTGCGCGCTCCAAGGTTTGAGGACATATTTGTCATTTCCTTTGCTATATATAAAGGTAAATCTTTTGGGGTTTTACCGCGCGTCCCTACTTGTAATATAAAATTTTCTTGTTGTTGATCGGAGCTTACAACTCGATATTTCATAAGAACTTCTGATTTTTTGATCATGAGTTCCAACCTCTTTTCTGGAGCTGTCAAACGATCTCTGCGGGGTCCATCCCGACGAGATATACCGAGGAAGAAATCCCGAACAGAAAGTTCTCATCACTCGTCTTCCCAAGGGATACCTACTCCTCGAGAGGCCATGCCTCGATCAGGTCCGCAGTCCTCCCCGTCCGGCGGTCATCCGAAGATTGTGGAGAACATTCCTTCTCCGACAAGGGAAACTACGAACTCTTTGATGGGATTTTCAAGGGCTTCGATCCGTAGTCCCTTGGTTGATCCGCAAATTCTGGAAGCTTGGGAGACCGAAGGTTCTCGATCTGTTTCTCCTCCTCCAGTAGATCAAACAACAAACGAAGAGTCTAGAACTATTCTTCCTCCTCCTGTGGAGCAAATAACGAATGAGGAGTCCAGCAGTGCTACTCCACCTCCGGTCGATCAGTCAATAAACGAGGAATCTAGAACTATTTCTCCTCCTCCTGTGGAACCAACAACGAATGAGAAGTCTCGAGCTGTTTCTCCTCTTCCTGTTGAACGATCAGTGAATGAACGTCCCCCTTCCGACCGAGATGCAACAAATCAATCTTCAAGTCAAGAAGGTTGCGCACAGGTGGTGACTACTGCTCCCAATCCTGAGACTGATCCAATACTGCAATTAAAGGGTTCTGTAGAAGACATCCCTGAGTCTTTCTTTGCTCCTTTGCCTTCACAGGTTGTTGTTTCAAGTTCTCAACATACCCAAGCCATCTCCCCAGGCCCCATTTCCCAAGAAGTGTTAAAGATTGGGTCTGGTCCCAGCCGGTCTGGCTTCGAAAACACGGCGGACGATCCGTCTCTTTTAGATGATCGTCCGTTCAAGGAGCAGGTCGAAGAAATAACTGAGTTCGGGATGCGTCGATCTGGTGGGGTCTCGACAGATGCATGTATTCCAACAACCCTCGATCCTGATGGGGTTTCTTGGAACCTGGGAATGGGTACAATTTTGCCCAAAGAGCTCGATAAACTGCAGAACCATTCTTCTTTACGTCTCGTTCAGTCCATTTTCATCGTTTAGAAATGGTACGCATATCTTTGTTATTGTCAATAGAGATCTAGACCTTTGAAGTTCCTAATCCATATTTTTTCATAACAGGCTAAGCATGAAGCTCTCCAGCTCGGGATACAAAATGATGAATCTTACTTTGCCCGAGAAGAATCCCTCGAACGGGTAAACCATATTGCTGCTGCTCATCGATCGCTGATGACCGAAGTGGAGAATCTCCGAGCTGCTACTGAAAGACTTACCAAAGAGAAAGAAGAACTAGCTCAAGCAAATAGGAGCTTGGAGTCTGATAAAGAGCAGCTTTCTAAGGAGAAAGAAAATCTGCTTCAATTGAAAGAGCAAGAGTTCGATAGGGGTTTTTCTCTTGGATATAAGCAAAGTAAGAAAGAAATGATGACCTATCTTGCTCATCAGACAAGTCCCGATCATGCTTTTGAACGATAGACAAGGGTCTTCTATATTTTTTTTTTTTTTTTTTTTTTTTTTTGTTTAATGTAAATATACATTTTGCTTGATAAATAGCAATCATGCTCCTTTTGTTCGATATCTGTATAGGCGATGCGTCTTTTCGACCTGTTTTCCTGCTAACAACTTTTTCCAATTTTCTTGGGAGAGAGGAAACCATTTTGGTTGTTGAACCGTAACCGTAGGACGTTTCGTATGCTTTGTGCATTTAATTGAACATTTCCTCATACTATAAATAACCCATTTGAGAAGTATGAAACTTAAAATATGGAAAGTAACATAACTCCCATAAATTTTTCATTCTTGTATTTATGGCATGTCGACTACGGTGGAGATATTAATCCAATTATTTTGTGAGTAATGAAAGCTGGTTAGTTCATTAAAATGATGGTGTTCCCTAGGGCAGGTATGATGTTCGACAGCAAGGGTCTTCCTTCATCGTTTGCAGAAAGAATTACACTTCGAACCATTCCTCTCTCAGTATGCTTTTAACTCGATACTGTGACCGACCCCAGATGCAGAATGTTCCCTAATTACAATGTCGCTCGTTTGGAGGTCGACAGTTCACTAGCATTGAGTATACGCTCTTCTGCATGTTCCTCGGCTCTTTTGATTTCAATCTAAAAAGGAACAAAATCCAGAGTTTGGATAACATTTTCTTCTGTTCAAGTGGACACTTGGTATTCTTCTATTTGGACATCCTCTGACCAAGGAAGATATCTCGTGAAGGTCTGGTGAAGTATGTTTGTCAATCTTCACCATGGTATGGAGTACATCGGATTGAAGGAGCAGATTATTCGGAGTAGTAGCATACTAGGCTAATATTTGTAATGATTGTAGTTAATTTTCGAAGATAAATGTAGTTTTTTCTAACTATCAGCTGTTTTCGAGCACTGTAATGATCCTCTTAAAGATTGGAATAAAATCAATTGCTCTTGATTTGTTTATCTGGAGTCTTGTATTTTTAGATCCGTAATAATAATCAATCATATACTGAACGTTGTGAGTTAAGTCGCTCATGTAGAAATCTGGACCGTAGATTAGTTCTTAATGCAACACCATTGGATCTTATGCCCCCAGCCTATAAAAGGGGCCGTTCCATGCTTCCTCATTCTTCAAAAATGAATTTATACAAGAAGAATTTTTACTGTTATAAGCATCATCGACCACCAAAATGTGTTACCTTATCAAATGAGGAATTCTTGCCTTGGTATGGGAGGAATTGGAAAAATTAGATCTCCATCCTATATGGTGATGATCGGGCTAATATCATAACTGGGGATTAGTTGACGATAGATTATGCCATAAGATAGAGGTCGAGATCAGAGGAAATCAGGATTCTTGGTTTATCGAAATCAACTTGTTTCTAGCAGGTGATGATGCCATGCATGAGATCCTTCTGATTCCTATTTTACTCTGTAAATATGAAGCATCAACTTTTTCGAGGTGGTCGAGTTGAGAGAACAAGTGTTCTTCCCTCGATAATCGGCAGATGTCGATCTTAAGAAGGATGCCTGAACTTTAATTTCTCGTCACTGTTCTCAAAGTAGAAGAAAAGAGGATCGTTCCGAGGAAGCTCTGAAACGTCTGGAAACCAGATTCTTTCCTTTGATATTTTGTAGGTGTAATTGCTTAGTGCATTGATCGATATTTTCCGTTCAGACAGGAATTCGTGATATGTAATATTAGTTTCGCTATGATAGTCTTTGTATCATCTCCATCGATCTAATATACGACTTTTATTTTGACTGACTCAAAAGCGCATTTATCCCGTATTTAATGCTTGTAGTTATGACGCTGTAACGTAAATCCCGATGACATGTCATTGCCGTTGATTATATGAGAGTTTGACCATTTGGATGTTAACTCCTCCTGTCTATAAAAAGGAATCTTTTATCTTCCATTTAGTTACCATCAGGAGTAAAATTCTAAACAATGTACTTCCTCTTTGTTCAAAATGGCGGTCGTCCGCCTAATTCGCGAATCCAACCAATCAGTCATTACCTCGACTTGGTATGGGCGGAATCGGAAAATGGAGGCTTCTCAAGAACCATGAAGTCTCCGACCCCTAATAAGGGGAATAGATTGGAATGCCGACTATAAATCGATCAACCTATGTAAATAGGTAAAGGGTCGGTGTTGTGGGGTTCCGATCTATTAGTTACGTGGTAGGTGGAAAGCTGGTCAGTTCATTAAAATTATAATGTATGATCGAGAATGCTGACCACCATCGACCATCGTAACATTATGATCTCACAAAGCTCTCTCTGATTCCAAAGCTTTGTGGTCGTAATTACGAAACTCAAAGGCGGTCGTCGTCGTCGAGCTTGGTGTGGTTGGTAGCAAGAATTGATATAGCATGTAATAGGATCCGGTTTAGGAAGATCTGTTTTGTCTGTCCAAGATATTTTATGTAATTGTAATAGTTTTAGGGACATAAATAAAATTCTTCTTTTTATTTATTAAATTCCCTTTTTACATATTACATTATGTCGATTAATGAATTTATATCGACCCAATCGGTTTTACTCAAAGTTTTATCCTCTATAGGTTTTTTTACCAATTTTGGTTTTAACCTTTGTTGATCGTTCGTTAGGAGATCGATGAGTTTATACCGATTCAACCGGTTTTACTCAAAGTTTAGGTTGTATACCAATTATTGGTTTTAACCTTTGTAGATCGTTTGTCAGGAGATCGATGAGTTTATACCGATTCAACCGGTTTTACTCAAAGTTTAGGTTGTATACCAATTATTGGTTTTAACCTTTGTAGATCGTTCGCTAGGAGATTGATGAGTTTATACCGAATCAACCGGTTTTACTTAAAATTTAGGTTGTATACCAATTATTGGTTTTAACCTTTGTAGACCATATAAACATCGATTCCTCTTCGTGTATTGTTAAGGAAAAATAAGCAAAGGGCTTTTTTTTTTTTTTTTTTTTTTTTTTTTTTTTTTTTTAATCGTAGGCATACTTAGTTCTTGAAAGGAAAATAATAAAACAGACTAAAATTGAAAAACTAATTTCTTGCAAATCCTATCTAATTTCTAAAACTTTCTTGTTTTGAAATTAACGACCATAATATCTTCTGAGATTTACAGCATTCCATGTTCGAGGAAGTGGAGTTCCATCCATATGAGCTATCTTATAGGATCCCTTTTTGCCGACCGAAATCACCACGTAGGGACCTTCCCAATTTTGCTGTAATTTTCTCACATGTTTGGATACCTCAACCTTTTTAAGTACCAAATCACCTTCTTTGAACGAACGTATCCTTACCCTTTGATTGTAGGCTTTTTCCATGCTGGATTTAGCTGCTTCTAAAAGCAAACTAGCTTTTTCCCTCAAGGTCTCAGTTAAATCGATGTCGTCTTTTCTTAATTGATCGTTTGACTTTTCCTCGTAGAGCTCAATTCTAGGGCTGGGGACTAGTGCTTCAACTGGGATAACTGCCTCCGACCCATAGACTAAGCTAAACGACGTTTCACCCGTTGATGTCTTTACTGTGGTTCTATTGGCCCAAATGACGCCTGGAAGCTCGTCTAACCATTTTCCCTTCGCCTCGTCTAGTCTTTTCTCGAGGGATTTAATAATCTCACGATTTGCCACTTCAGTCTGTCCATTAGCTCGAGGATGACCAACGGACGTAATGTTCTGCTGTATCCCAAACTTTGAGCACCATTCTTGAACTTGTTTTCCAGCAAATTGGGTTCCATTGTCGGAAATTAGAATCCTCGGAATTCCGAAACGACAGACTATATTTTTCCAAAGAAAATTTATAACCTGAAACTGTGTTATTCGGGCTAGGGCTATACATTCAATCTAAAATACTCGACAACGACCAAGACATAGCTCTTTTTTGATCTGGCGATAGGGAAGGGTCCTACTATGTCAATACCCCATTGATCAAAAGGCCAGCAGATCGGGATCGAGTGCATAGTCTCTGCTGGTTGATGTATTATATTTGAATGCACTTGGCAATAATGACAATGTTTGACATAATCCTGCGCATCTGCGTACATCGTTGGCCAATAGTACCCAGTTCTTAAACACTTGAGTGTGAGTGCACGAGCTCCACTATGATTTCCAGCTTCTCCTTCATGGATACTCTGGAGGATGCTTTGGACCTGGTGCTCGGGAATGCACTTTAATAGGATTCCAGAAACGGATCGTCTATAGAGTTTTTCTTCTACCATGGCATACTTTGGTGCTCGAAACGTTATTCTCCTAGCTTCATTCTTAGAGCCAGGGAGTGCCCCATCTTTCAGATAAGTGATTAGCGGGGTCATCCAACTCCGCTGCTAGGTCGATATCCATTATTTCAGTAACGGGAATAATATCGAGATCTATGGAAGGTGTTTTGGAGATTAGCCAGGTGATTACTCTTTTTGACTTACCATCCCTTGTTCCTGTGAATCTAGATAGTTGATCAGCCCATCTATTCTCTTCTCGTGGAATATTTTGAATGTCAAACTTTTCAAACTTTTCAGTTAACTCTTTTACCCTTGCCAGATATTTTACCATATTGTATTCTTTGGCCTCATACATTCCGTTGATCTGCCTCTGAATCAGTTCAGAATCTGTCAAGACATTCAAAACTTTCATATTGGCTTGTATAGCCATTTCCAATCCAGCGATCAGAGCTTCATATTCTGCTTCGTTATTGGTTACCACGAAGTCTAAAGTGATGGCATAATTTATATCCTCGCCGTTCGGCCCTTGGAAATTAATTCCTGCACCTCCTCCATATCTGCTTGATGCGCCATCGACATGCATAAGCCATGGTAGGTCATTGACGATCATAATACTGTTATCGCTTGTCGATGTTGCTTCGGAGCTTGTCTCCGACAGACTTGGAGTTTCAAGGAGGAAATCAGCAAGTATCTGAGCTTTGATTGCAGTTCGTGGTCGATATTCGATCTCATACTGTCCCAACTCTACAGCCCATTTGATTAACCTTCCCGAGGCTTCTGGCTTCGATAAAACTTGCCTCAAAGGTTGATTGGTAAGCACGATGATCTTGTATGTTTGAAAGTATGGCCGCAACCTACGCGCTGACGTTACCAAGGCCAGAGCGAATTTTTCAATTGTTAAATAATTCTTTTCCACTCCTTGCAATAATTTACTCAAATAATAAACAGGCTTGTGTTCCGAGCCCTCAATTTTCACCATAACCGAGCTCACTGCAGCCTCAGAAATAGCGATGTATATGTATAGAGGCTGTCCTTCTGTAGGTTTGGCGAGCAGGGGAGGCGAGGTCAAATATTCTTTCAGCTGCTCGAATGCATGATCACAAGCCTCGGTCCATTCAAAGGTCTTAGCTTTTCTCAAAGTTTGAAAAAATGGTAGGCTTTTATCTGCGGACCTGGATATGAATCTATTAAGGGCAACAATCTTTCCAACCAGACTTTGCACCTGAGTAATATTTCTAGGAGGTTTCATTTCAGTAATAGCACGTATCTTCTCTGGATTTGCTTCGATGCCTCTCTCATGGACCAGATAACCTAAGAATTTTCCAGACCTTACCCCAAAAGGTACATTTTAAGGGGTTGAGCTTCATTCCATACTTCCTCAAGATTTTGAAGCAACGATCAAGGTGTTTAATGTGGTCTTCTTCACTCATGCTTTTTACCAGCATGTCATCGACATACACTTCCATTATTTCTCCGATCAACTCTTTAAACATCAAGTTGACCAATCGTTGATAGGTAGCTCTGGCATTTCTTAATCCGAACGGCATTACTATGAAACAATATACGCCCTGTTCGGTAATGAACGCAGTCTTCTCTTGATCTCTTTCATCCATAAAAATCTGATAGAAACCTTGGAATGCATCCATCATACTAAAAATTGCAAAACCTGCTGTTGTGTCCACCAATAGGTCGATCCTTGGGAGAGGGTAAGGATCTCTGGGACACAATTTATTTAAATCTGTGAAATCGTTACACATTCTCCACTTGTTATCCTTCTTGTCACCCTTCGAGACAAGTACGACATTACACAACCACTCAGTAAAGTGTATTTCTCTAATCTGCTTAGATAATAACAGCCTTTCGACCTCCGCTTTTATTATTTTGTCCTTGACAGGACCATGATTTCTTTTCTTTTGTCTGACCGGTTTTGCGCTTGGATCTATCTTCAAAGAGTGGGTTATTATTCTTGGGTCGATCCCCACTATGTCCTCCAAGCTCCAGGCGAAAACATCTACATTTTCCCTTAAAAAATTGATCAACATAATTTCTCCCTGTGGAGACAGTTCAGTTCCGATCCTGGTGATTTTGGTTGGATCATTCTCGATTAACTTGACCTCCTTATGCTCTGGTGCACGTAGAGTCAGATCTATGGGCTCTTTTCCTTTTTTATCGATCCGATTCGTGCTGGGCAACTCAGGCTCAAGAGATCTCTCCGTCGAGGATCCTACTATTTTTCTTTTTGAGGGTGTTAGAGGATCGACGTTCCTTTTCAAAGATAGTGCCGTGTTGTAACAATCCCAGGCCATGCAATGGTCGTTGATGATTTCGCCGACCCCAGAGACTGTAGGAAATTTTATTTTCTGGTGATAGGTTGACACAACCGCTCGAAATTGGTTTAATGCCGGTCTTCCCAAAATGGCATTATAAGCGAATGGTGCTTCAACCACTAAGAATTTTATCATTTTTATCACTCGATGAGGTTTGTTCCCAAGAGTTACACTCAAATTGATAGTTCCAGCTGGAACTATTTCTGATCCTCCAAATCCTACCAGTGGCGTAGCTACTCTTTGGAGAGTTATTTTTCCCAGGTTCATCTGGTTTAGCACTTCGATGGCTATTATGTTAGCCGAGCTTCCGTTGTCGATCAGAATTCTCTTGACATTGAAATCGGCAATTTTCAGTGAGACCACCATGGGAAAATCGGGGTGGTCTTCGTTATTATCCCAATTCAGGTTTCTGGGGACTTCGCTCTCATCGAACTTAATTATCTGATGGTTGGAGTTTTTACTCTCGAGCGCCCACACCTCTTTAGGGGTCATAATCCCCTTTTCTAAAGATCGTGCGACCTTTCGTCTGGCATTCCGACTATCCCCCCCCCCTCCCCCCCCGCTGGTCCACCAGAGATCACATGTATAGTACCATTGACCTGGTCATCATCGATTTCATTTCTTCGGGGCGCATGATTACTGGGAGATCTATCACGAGGACTTCTATTTTCCTCCCTCCTTCTAGGACTTCTTGTCCTTTGTCTTCTCCGATCTGCTCTATCTATGAATTCATTCAATCTACCCTGTTGAATCAATTTTTCGATTTCTTGTTTCAGGTGATAACAGTCCTCGGTCCTATGACCGTGAGCTCGATGGTACCTACAATATAAATCGTAGTTCTTTGCCCCTGGTTTGGCTTGTGTGATTCTTTTTGCTGGGGGAATTAAATTATTTCTTTCCAGTATCACCAGGATGTCTTCTCTTGGGGCATTTAGTTTTGTGAACTCCACATAACTGATTCGATCTCTTATATTCCTTTCTGGAGATCGAGGCCTGAGGTAGACATTGGGTCTTTTCTCAGGGTTATTCCCGTTATGTTCTAACCTATGAAATACGTTTCCTCTTCGCGAAAACCGATCGTAATCCATGGTTTTCTGGATTGGGGGTTTTTCAGGTTTTTTGGGTCCTGAAACGGACGCTTTCTTATTTTTATCTTTGAAAGAGTTCATCTCTTCCTGGGTCATATATTTGGAGGCTAAAGTCATGATTTCAGTGAAGGTTCTAGGCCGTTTCCGACTTAACGCGTTACCAAACTGCCTATTCTTGGTTAGATCGAACAGAATAGATATAATATAATCAATATTCGGGGAATCGATCTTTATTAGTTCAACATTGAACCTTGCTAACCAAGCTCTTAAAGATTCTCCATCTTGCTGGACTATAGTTCCCAAATAACTCATGGGAAGCTTTTGTCTTTTCTGACTAGCAAATTGTTGTTCCAGCTTGTTGCATAATTCTCTAAAACTGAAGATTGAATTGGGCGGTTGTTTTCCGAACTAATCCAGTGCCAACCCCTCGAACGTTGTGATCATCAACTTGGCCGTATACTCTGCTGAATGAGCATATAAGCTCATTATATTTGCGAAACTAAAGATATAGTCGGTCGGATCACTGGTTTCGTCATATCTGGGGAGCTGAGCAGGTAAAGATCCAGAAGCATGTGCTTCCCTAATTTCTAAGCAGAAAGGGGAACAGGCAGCTATACTATCCTGTATTTCTCGGGAACGAGGCCAAGGTTGTTGCAAAGTCAAAAGCCTTTGTTCCACTCGTTCCTCGACCATCCTCTCTAATTCTCTTTCAGAGACTCTTCTATTTGCTTGTCGATTGACAACTGGGGGATCGTCCATGTCGTCGATCGGTATAACAGTGTGTTCTTTGGACAGGCGAGGTTCAGGTCGAGCATTAGCTCTTGCCTGATTAGTTCTTCGACCAAGGTACCTTCCTGCTACGTTTGGTGGGGAGATTTGAGATCGTTGATCCGCATCCGGACTCTCTGCTTGAGTTGATTGATGGTCGTTATTTTCCCGAGGTTCCCTGACGTTGTTAACCGCTCTTGAAGGACGAACAGCCGCCCTTACTGGTTCCGCGACTGTCGGAGTCGGTAGAATTTGAGGAAAAAACGAACTTAAAAGCTGAGCAATTTGTAGTATTTTTTCCTGGTCAGCGGAAAGCGGGGGAGCCGGGACGGATCGAATGGGTGAGTTAGGGGCCTGACTCACGCTAGGAGTTCCCTCTTTTTGATTGACATTAGCGTTTGCTGCAACACGTTCCTCTATAGGATCTAAATTTTGCTGATTCGCCGGAGGCTGTGTATTATTAGCACTGACCCTTTGGGAATTTTCATGCAGGCTATCTATAGCACGAGAAGGTCGAGAACTCGTGCTTCTTCCTCCGTTACGTGTGCTTTTTCTTGGATTGACCATATTTCGATCGAGTAATTAACCTTGCCCCACGATGGGCGCCAACTGATTTAACCGAATTTCGTCTTAGGTTTAAACTCAGTAAATTATTTGAGATCACGATTTTATGTGTTAAGGGTTTGGTTAAAATACTCCAGGATGGTGCAATGCAATTACAAAACAATATAATTACGTAGATAACAATTATATGAAAGGCGAATAGTTGAAGTATATTTCGTAGGTTCAAATTCGGGGGCTCAATACAATGTAAGATTCGCTATTTATCATATTCCTCATGTCCTAACTGAACTAGGAGCCCTATTCAGCTTAGGAATCCTGCAGGGCCTACGAGTATCGCATGGCCCATTAAGTCCCTTGAAACGGACAGTAGGTCGATCATAGTAGGTCAACCAAATATGCATTCAGCTGGTCGAGCCGATCTCACAGTTTAAATAGGTTGGATCGATCTTGAATCTGCTCGGATATTCCTAGCTGGTTATATGTGCAAAATAGCCCTCATCAACACCGCTAGAGGCACAACACATGGGGTGCTTCTCCGAACCAAAAGTCTAGCAGATCTGGAAGAAGATCGGAGAAAAACCACCACCGTTCCTGTGGTGAGGTAAAATCGATAAACACCCTATGGATGTTTTGATTTGTGTAAAAATCCTTTTCGTATGACTAGATGAATAAAGATTATGCTTGGGTTGTTTTAAAAAAAAAATAAATTCCGCTGCTTTTAACGTTCTGACGTTACCAATAACCCAACAGTGGTATCAGAGCCAAATTCATTACTCTCATACGAAAAGGTCTGAATACAATTTGATTGCCTTATTGTATTGCATGTTATATTCGTGTTATTGATTCTTACTTCTTATGGGTATATCTGATTTCGGGTAAAATTGCATAAAAACATTTTGGGCCAATTTTGTATTTTACGAAAATTGAAGGGCTAATATTCGATTAGCGATTTTTCGAAATCTGGACTGAAATTGAAATATTTTACGAACTTTGTGTTTTCTGGACAGAATGGAACTTTCTGGAAATTTTTTAATTTAGGGCTGTTTTGCAATTACTGAAAATTTTGGGCTGTTTTGTAAATACCGAAAAACTGCAGGGGCCGAATTGCAAATTCGAAATTTTTCAGGAAATAAAATTTTTATTTTCGGTCATCTGCCCAGTTTTGAGTTTGGGGTTAATTTGTAATTTCCAAAACTTTTGGGGGTCAAATCGCAATTTCCAAAAGTTGGAGGGCCAAATTGCAATTTTCAAAAGTTGAAAATTTTTATTCTGTTTTTATGCCTAAAATGGTTTTGTTTATCCGAATATAGATTACCTATAATTAGTAGAGACTAAAGTAAGAATCTAGAGAAATTTTTTATAGGCGTTTAAAATAATTGAAGTAAGATAGGAAACTAGTAAATGTGTTTGCTTGTTTCTTTGCTCAACGTGAATTGTTTACGTGGTTTTCGATCGAGCCGAGCCTTGACCTTAGATGTGATTGGTTTATTTTGCTTTGGATTTTTGTTGGGCCTGTGAGCCTTTATTTGGGCCTTTATGTGCCAATGTAATAGATTAGGGCTATACATTAAATAGTTTAGGATGGAGGCCCATTACATGCAAGAAGGAGGCCCAGTGGAGAACGAAGGCCAAGTATGCTTGGTTATTAATGTAATAGCCTAGGCCCATTAAGAACCCAATAGATATACCAATTGGGCCAACATTATTGGCTCAATGATGGCCCAAGCATAGGTGGCTCCCGATCGAAAAAATATTGTGTTAGAAATGCATGCTAGATTTATTTATTTATGTCTTATTTATTTATTAGTTCGATTATTTGGCTTGTATGGTGATGCGCGCTAGAATAGTATAACATAAATAAGATAATTCATAATCGAAGCGGTGAGATCTCGAGAGAGTTTGCCTTAAACTTTCAAACCAGCAAATCCCCTCTTGAATTAAATATTAAGTCATATTGGGTTAAAATAAAATGAAGTATTTATATAAATCCAAGCCTTCCATCAATAGGGACTAGCGTATGTTATCTACGTATCGATTAAGGTGATCCAGAGTCTGGCACCCGAGTCGAAGAAAGGGACAATACGTGAAATCTCTCGATTCTTGTTTATTAAATAAACTCGACAAGGGTGGGGACTGGTCGGGACATGTATAATCGACCGATAACCAGTTACGGGGATTTCATGACCGGGCCCGTTGCTCATTGAGATTGATGGGTTAGACTTAACGAGTAGTACCACTCATGATGTAGCAGTGCTAGATGAGTGCGAAAATCGAGGCAAAATAGCTTGAAGGTTGTGTAGGGACACAATTGGCAATACGTATGCCTACCTGGGGAATTAGTTGTATGGCCACGAGTCGTGGGTGCAATTAATGTCCGTTGGGACGTCAAGACCTACTAGGAAATAGGATTTCCCGAACAATTGAAGGGGTAATTGTTTCGATAAAATAGTGGGAGAACTTTTACGATAGAAAGTCCAACCTTCGTAGATTATAAGTATTATTCTTTAACTAGTCTTCTATATATTTGTCTTCTCTTTAAAATAGATATTGAGATATCTATAATTATCCATTTTACTATTTATCCTCGACTTATAAAGTAACTGGATCAAAATATCGACTGGCGTAGAAACTTGAGGATTTTCCTCAATTCCGAAAGTCGGAATCATGTTCTTAATAACTAGCCTATGCCTGATGCACTTCCAAGATGAGTCTAAAAAGGGGAACGAATCACCCGTAGAGTATGGGAACATTAATGATCGTTTCCTCATATAAGAATGAGTCTCAAAAGTGGAACGAATCACCTATAAGGTATAGGAATCTTAATGATCGTTTCCCCAAATAAGCATCAAGATTGAACGAGCTACAGAAGCGACATAGGAGTATGTCTGAATCTTCTAAAACAAACCTCCACCTCAAAAGCTTGTTTTGAAAAGCAGTTTCGAATCGTTTGATTCGAGACCACTAAGGAATTGTTTTAAAATTCGAGAATAAATGAAGGAACTAATGTCAAGGATCACTGTCCTTGTTTTATCAATCTGGTTGAAAACTAGATCGATTAAACGTAGGCCTGCAAGTGATATTAACATTGACCTTCACCAATGTTGGTATAATTTAGAGAAGGTTTTGAAGATGACAAAAAGGGTATAATAGTCAAGAAGGCTAATTTGGAAGTCATCAACTAAGAACTGAAAAGCTTAGTGAAACCTATCTCATGGTCTGGAAGCTAAGTGACCGAATCAGCGAAGTGGAATATCAGATGGGTATTATCAGCCGAGTCAAGATAGATGTGTTCATTCTTGAATCAGCCGAGAAGCCATCAGCCGAGTGATCATCAGCAGAGTATTTCCATCAGCAGAGTGAAGACGGTCAGGAAGCTCAACTGTAACGTGCTAAGAGCTGAGTGCATTAAATGCGACTGACATAAAGTAGACATCCGTACAACAGAGTGTACAGTGCAACAGTTGCAGAGAGCCGTTCCGCGTTTTAAGGACCAGTACTCGAGGACTGTACATTTCTGTCAATCTTCAACGGGCAGAAATTCAAATCCGAGGAGTATAAATAGAAGACAAACTGAAGATCAAAGTGTGCTTGCATAAATCAAGATCATATCCTAAGAGCAAGATCCATCAGTTGAGTCGTCTGATCACAAGCCCAGTCATCTGTTGACGAAGCTTTTCGTTGAAGAACAGAGAACAAACGTTGTCTGTCTAAGTGACTGTCAACTGAGAATAGAAGGAGTGTATATCCATCTGTGTGAAGAGATATAGCTTCTTAGTATAGGTTTTCTGAGTGATCTCCTGTACTTAAAATAGCGTGAGGAGTGTAGGTCCATCTTAGTGAGTGAACTAGCTTCGGAGAGTAGGATTTCTTTGTGATTTCTTACAGCGCACTTGTGGCTTTTCATTTGTTGAATTGCGCAAGCATTGTATACTGTCAACTTAGTGTTTTCTAGTATAACCCAAGATCTTTGTGACTTGGAAGAGTGGACTAAAAGACGTTTGTCTATATAGCCACTATAAAAATTACTTGTGTTTGAGATTGCATTTTTACCTTGCATATTTTCCAAAGCATTCAAACATTCAAGTTGATTAAAAGATTTTCAAAAGGAGTTTGCGAAAACTGGGGATAAAATCTTTTAATAGAAAGTAAAACTTTGAAAGATAAACTTGTTGGAAAAACATACTTGATAAATCCGCTGCATACAAGTTTTGAAACTCTGAATAATCTGAATCAGATTAGTGAAATAAGATGAGTGGTCAACTCTGCTGATAAAGCTTTGTGCACAATCAGCTTAGTAGTCTTACGAATCAGATCAGCTGAGTCTGCTGATAGAAAAGTTAGAGAAAAAGTTTTAAGTTTAGAGGTCTATTAACCCCCCCCCCCCCCCCCCTCTAGACCTCATTGACCACTTTTGGGACCAACAAGTGGTATCAGAGCAGATTGGTTCATCTGATCCTCTGCCTGATCAAATGAACTTGATCCTTAGTGTGTTTTTCAAATTTTTCAAAAAGAGGCATATTTTGAAAATCAAAAACTGTTGGGTTATTGGTAACGTCAGAACGTCAAAAGCAGCGGAATTTAAAATTTTTAAAATAACCCAAGCAGAATCTTTATTCATCTAGTCATACGAAAAGGATTTATACATAAATCGAAACATCCATAGGGTGTTTAGCGATTTTACCTTACCATGGGAACGGTGGTGATTTTTCTCCAGTCTTCTTCCAGATCTGCAGGATTTGGTTCGAGAAGCACCCCAAATGTTGTGCCTCTAGCGGTATCCACACCAACTGGATTGAAGCAACTCTCTTGAATCCTCAGGCTCAGAACTAGGATGGAAGAGATACCATGCAAGGAAGAAAGAAGACAGAAATTGCGTGAACCCTGTGCAATTGCACAGGGTTCGGCCGAACCTTCTCTGCAAGAGAAGGGGCGGCGGTTTTCAGCTTTGGAGAGAGAAGGGGCACGAAATTTTGTGTCTTCTAGGGCTTAGGTTTTTCACTTATGACTTATGGAAGAGTATGAAGAGATATCTATTTATAAGAGAAGAATCCTTCTCTTAATAGATATCTCTTCCATGTATATCAAGACCTTTTTCCTTATCTCATTAGGAAACAAGATATACATGTATATCTCTTAGATTTTCCTTGTCACACAAGAAAACAAACTCTTCCATTATTTATCTTGCAAAATCGCCCCTTATCTAGTTTAGGAAAGTAGAATCCCATTCTATCTTTATTTCCTTAACTAACTAGGTCTCCTTTAATTAATTAAACTCTTTAATTAATTAGATACTTTAATTAATTAAACTCTTTTAATTAATTCAGCCCATTTAATTAATTAATCCAATTAATTAATTAATTCTTCTCCATTAATTAATTAGACTACTTCTAATTAATATTTTTCTCCTTTAAGAATTAACACTTTAATTCTTCAGTTTTGATTTAACTCGTTAAATCAAACTTTCCTATATGATTTGTTGCAGTCCAATTGTATTGTGTGTGACCCTCTAGGTTCACCATCAATTGGCCGCGGGCCCACGACTTTCGTGATTTAATTTGTGAGCTTATGAATTGCTCCGATTAATTGAACACCTTCAATTAACCACTCAAGAATTAATCTCCTTATTAATTCATGAGTACCCACACCTCATAGTCGATGTCTAGCCACAAGCCCATGAGGCCCAACTTCAGGTGAATTGATCTCAGTGAACCTCACCTCTTATAAGTACCATGTACATACGGTCCTTCTATCGACTTAATTTCCCGATCGAGACCTAGGGTGTGTGAATTGATCGGCACCTCTAATTATCTCGATAACTATACTTTCTAATTCCGGATAATGATTTCAGTGTGACTGCTAAATTTGGAAACCCCTTTCCAAATCCGTCACCAACCATGGCCATGGGTTTCTCGAAATCTATTATCTAAGAACGTATAGGAAATTCTCTCAACACACCACGTTGAGTCGGTAGATCCCATATTGATGCTAACCATTCGCGTACACGACTATACGCACCCAACTTAGGCACACAATGATCAGGCTACGTGATCGGCACCTAAATCTAAGTACGCACACCCATGCACCGAATTCGCCCTAGCATCTCAAGTCTAAGGACTAAATCGTACACTATTATAAGTTTTAGAAACATCCCATCGCCGATGTGCGTCATGCACTTCCACAATGGGTTTCTCTGTTCGGGTCGTTCGATGCGTTCGATCCCCTATCGAACCACCTACTCATATGCACTAGCATCAAATGCCTTGCTCATGAAACGCTACAAATTCACTCCAAGTGAATCATGCATATTTGTGCAAGTCTTTGCGATTCCTTCGATACCCCGTCTCGTTCGGAATCTATGACTTGGAACGTTTTAAGATCACGACCTTAGAAACTGTTTCATGATTGCACTCATACTGAAGTGAATCGTTCCATAGTCTATTGTTATCTAAGGATTTCATCCAATCGCTCAAGTGATTTGCGAGAGATGAAGTTGGCCATTGTTTGATTTACATACTATAAACAAACGAGCGTATTAATTCATTTATACTAGAGAAAGATTACGATAGTCCTAATACAAGCTAAATATATTGGCTTGCAGGGCACTATCCTATCAATCTCCCACTTGCCCTAAAGCCAATCACAAACGCTTCTAAGACCCATCTTCCAAAGATGTTCTTCGAACTCTTTTCGTGACTAAGACTTTTCTAGTGGATCATCTAGGTTGTCTTCCGAGTCGACGCATCCATTATGTGCGTTAACTCTACCAATGATTTCTCCAATCAAATGGTACTTTTCTCTTATTGTGTTCAGATTTATGGTGAGATTTCGATTCCTTTGCTTTAGCAATAGCTCCATTGTTATCACAGAAGATAACCATGAGCTTCGCAATGCTAGGCACTACATCCAACTATTGGATGAAGTTTTTCATCCAAACACTTTCTTTCGCTGCAGTCCTTGCTGCGATATATCTTGCTTCAGTGGTTAAGATGGCAATGGTGTTTTGCTTGGAACCTTTCCAATTTACCGCTACCCCATTGAGGCAAAATATGTATCCAAAATTGGATATATATTCATCCACATCAGACTGAAAATTCGAATCATTAAATCCTTCGAGTTTTAATTCTCCACTACCACCGTAGACCAAGAACAAATCCTTAGTCTTTCTCAAGAGCTTAAGGATATCTTTTACGGTGGTCCAGTACTCTTCACCGGAGTTTGACTAGTAACTGCTCGTGACACTTGAGCAGGTTCTACGTCTGGTCTAGTACATAGTATAGCATACCACAAGCTACCTTTAGTCGAAACATAAGGTATTTGAGACATTCTCCTTTTATCCTCATTCGATGTAGGGCACATCGATTTGGAAAAAGAGAGATACAATGTCTCGTTGGAAGCAATCCTCTCTTGGATTCTTCCATACTGAATCTTTTCAGTATTATTTCTATGTACTTAGATTGAGAGAATCCCAACATCTTCTTCGATCTATCTCTATAGATACGTATCCAATACGCAAGATGCCTCTCCTAAATCTTTCATGGAGAATTGCATGGATAACCATGCTTTCGTCTGCGCTAACATTCCGATATCATCCCAGATAAGCAGAATGTGATCGACATATAAAATATGAGCTTCGTAGAGCTCCCACTAATCCTTTTGTACACTCAAGGTTCATATTCATTTTTGATGAAGTCAAATGCCTTGACTGTCTCATCAAAACAAATGTGAATTTGAATGGATTCAGACTTTGCTACTGGAGAAAAGGTTTCATCAAAGTCTGTTCCAGAACTTTGTGAATAGCCTTTTACCACTAGTCGAGTCTTAGAGGTCAACACCTCTCCATTCATTCCTAGCTTGAAGATCCATTCACAACTTACAGGGATAAATCCCTCGGGTGGATCGACCAAGGTCCATACCTTGTTGGAATGCATGAAATCCATTTCGGGTTGCATGAACTCTTGTCATGCATGCACGTCTACATCTAATGTAGCTTCTTCGTATATGGTGAAACCATATCTTTCAAGCTTCTTACGAACTTGATCAGATCTACGAAGTACTGGTGTACTAGACGGTTTAGCAGTTTCTGGATTAACTCCCACTGTTTGTGGGGATGGGTCCAAATCTTGGACTTCATCAAGTTCCATGACATTCCCTGTTTCCTTTGACGAGGAATTCATCAACTGAGGAACGGGTTGTTATGAGAAACGATTGTTTCTCATTTTCGTGGAACAGGTATCCAATGGTTTTCTTTGGATACCCCACAAACTTATACAAATTGGATCTACTAGCCAATTTATCTCCTTTCTAGTTCCCAACTTAGGGAGGAGATCTCCATACTAAAAGATAAGAGTATAGAGGTGTTTTGCCATACCTTTCTTGGTAAAGCTTTGTAGGCACGGACTTTGAAGGTACTTTGCTCAGTATCTTCGATGCAGTCAGGAGGACCAACCCCTAGAATGCATATGGAAGCTTAACAAAACTCAACATGGATTTGAACAATGTCTAACAATGTTCGATTCCTTCTCTTAGACACTCCAATAAGTTGAGGCGTCATAGGAGGAGTTTGTCGTATGAGAACCCCATTCTCTGTAAGATAATTGAGGAATTCTTGACTTAGGTATTTGCCACCTCGATCAGATCGAATGGCCATAATACTATGCCTTTTTGATTCTCTACTTCGTTTCGAAAATTCTTTGAACTTTTCAAAGGTTTTTTCGGATTTGTATCTCACTAGATACATATATCACTAACGACCAAAGTCATTAGCAAAAAGGTACGAGGTACGAGTAATCTCCTCTTACACTAACCTTTAGTGGTCCACATTCAATCGTATGGATCAAATCCAATGTTCTTTGGTTCGCTCTTGATTCCCTGTGAAGGGAGATTTGGTCATCTTTCATATGAGACAGGAGTCGCAGGTTGGAAGTTTATCTAAGTTCTATATTTCAAGAGTTTTAGAAGAAACCAACTTTTGAATCCTACTCTTGGAGATATGTCCAAGTCTAGCGTGCCAAAGTTGTGGATTATTATCTTGGTATTAATTGAACTTAGCACATTAATTCAATAGAATTGAGTTAACGGTTTAATTCAATTAATTTGCTTCCTTTCTATTAACTTTTTAATTGATTCATCTTATTTTCAATTAACTCTTTAATTGAAACGTTGCTTAATTAATTAGACCTTCTAATCAATTAAACTAATCAGTGTCTTTCTAAGATTCAGTGGGATAATTCGACTTTTAGACTACTTGCGTTCTTTCGACTACCTTTATGGTCGATTTTAGAAGAGAACAACTTCTTCTTCTTTTTACCCTTCTTTGACTTTGCAGTCCATGAAGTGTAATCGATCATGACAGGTTTATCCTATTTGCCTTTTACCAATACTTTGGTTAATTCATGGAATGTGAACAACTTATCAAATAAGTTCATAGTTTTCACGAATCATTTGAATGAGCAGGTAGGAGAATTTAGGTGGAGGTCAATGTTAAGATCACTTGCAGGCCTACGTTTAATCGATCCAGTTTTCAACTAGATTGATAAAAACAAGGACAGTGACACTTTGACATCAGCTCCTTCACTTATTCTCGAGTTTTAAAACAGCTCCTTAGTGGTCTTGAATCAAACGATTCGAAACTGCTCCTCAAAACAAGCTTTTGAAGTGGAGGTTTGTTTTTAGAAGCTTCAGACATACTCCTATGTCGCTTCTTTAGCTCGTTCAATCTTGATGCTTATATGAGGAAACGATCGTTAAGATTCCCATACCCTATAGGTGATTCGTTCCACTTTTGAGACTCGTCCTTATATGAGGAAACGATCATTAACATTCCCATACCCTACGGGTGATTCGTTCCTCCTTTTAGACTCATCTCGGAATGGCATCAGGCATAGGCTAGTTATTAAGAACATGATTCCGACTTTCGAAATTGAGGACAATCCTCTAGTTTCTAAGACAGTCGATATTTTGATCCAGTTATTTTATAAGTCGAGGATAAATAGTATAATGGATTATTATAGATATCTCAATATCTATTTTAAAGAGAAGACAATTATATAGAGGACTAGTTAATGAGTAATACTTATAATCTACGAAGGTTGGACTTTCTATCGTAAAAGTTCTCCCACTATTTTATCGAAACAATTACCCCTTCAATTGTTCGGGAAATCCTATTTCCTAGTAGGTCTTGACGTCCCAGCGGACATTAATTGCACCCACGACTCGTAGCCATACAACTAATTCCCTAGGTAGGCATACTTATTGCCAATTGTGTCTCTACACAACCTTCAAGCTATTTTGCCTCGATTTTTGCACCCATCTAGCACTGCTACATCATGAGTGGTACTACTCGTTAAGTCTAACCCAATAAATCTCGATGAGCAACGGGCCCGGTCATGAAATCCCCGTAACTGGTTATCGGTCGATTATACATGTCCCGACCAGTCCCCACCCTTGTCGAGTTTATTTAATAAACAAGAATCGAGAGATTTCACGTATTGTCCCTTTCTTCGCCTTGGGTGCCAGACTCTGGATCACCTTAATCGATAAGTAGACAACATACGCTAGTCCCTATTGATGGAAGGCTTGGATTTATATAAATACTTCATTTTATTTTAATCCAATATGACTTAATATTTAATTCAAGAGGGGATTTGCTGGTTTGAAAGTTTAAGACAAACTCTCTCGAGATCTCACCGCTTCAATTATGAATTATCTTATTTACGTTCTAATATTCTAGCGCGCATCACCATACAAGCCAAATAATAGAAGCAATAAATAAATAAAACATAAATAAATAAACCTAGCATGCATTTCTAACACAATATGTTTTCGATCGGGAGCCACCTATGCTTGGGCCATCATTGAGCCAATAATGTTGGCCCAATTGGTCTATCTAATGGGTTCTTAATGGGCCTAGGCTATTACATTAATAACCAAGCATACTTGGCCTTCATTCTCCATTGGGCTTCCTTCTTGCATGTAATGGGCCTCCATCCTAAACTATTTAATGTAAAGCCCTAATCTATTACACTGGCACAAAAAGGCCCAAATAAAGGCTCGCAGGCCCAACAAAAATCCAAAGCAAAATAAACCAATCACATCTAAGGTCAAGGCTCGGCTCGATCGAAAACCACGTAAACAATTCACGTTGAGCAAAGAAACAAGCAAACACATTTACTAGTTTCCTATCTTACTTTAATTATTTTAAACGCCTTTAAAATATTTCTCTAGATTCTTACTTTAGTCTCTACTAATTATAGGTAATCTATATTCGGATAAACAAAACCATTTTATGCATAAAAACAGAATAAAAATTTTCAACTTTTGAAAATTGCAATTCGGCCCTCCAACTTTTGGAAATTGCGATTTGACCCTTGAAGTTTTGGAAATTACAAATTAACCCCAAAATTAAAACTGGGCAGAGGACCAAAAATAAAAATTTTACTTCCAGAAAAATTTTGAATTTGCAATTCAGCCCCTGCAGTTTTCGGTATTTACAAAACAGCCCCAAAACTTTCGGTATTTACAAAACAGCCCCAAATTCAAAATTTTCCAGAAAATTACAATCTGTCCAGAAAACATTCAGTTCGTAAAATATCAGTTTCAGTCCAGGTTTTCCAGCAATTCGCTAATCGCAAAAACAGCCCTTTTATTTTCGTAAAATACAAAATTGGCCCAAAACGTTTTTATGCAATTTTACCCAAAATCAGATCTACCCAAAACAAGTAAGAATCAACAACACGAATATAACATGCAATACAATTAAAGCAATCAAATTATATTCAGACCTTTTCGTATGAGAGTAATGAATTAGGCTCTGATACCACTGTTGGGTTATTGGTAACGTCAGAACGTCAAAAGCAGCGGAATTTAAAATTTTTTAAAATAACCCAAGCAGAATCTTTATTCATCTAGTCATACGAAAAGGATTTATACATAAATCGAAACATCCATAGGGTGTTTAGCGATTTTACCTTACCACGGGAACGGTGGTGATTTTTCTCCAGTCTTCTTCCAGATCTGCAGGATTTGGTTCGAGAAGCACCCCAAATGTTGTGCCTCTAGCGGTATCCACACCAACTGGATTGAAGCAACTCTCTTGAATCCTCAGGCTCAGAACTAGGATGGAAGAGATACCATGCAAGGAAGAAAGAAGACAGAAATTGCGTGAACCCTGTGCAATTGCACAGGGTTCGGCCGAACCTTCTCTGCAAGAGAAGGGGCGGCGGTTTTCAGCTTTGGAGAGAGGGGGGGCACGAAATTTTGTGTCTTCTAGGGCTTAGGTTTTTCACTTATGACTTATGGAAGAGTATGAAGAGATATCTATTTATAAGAGAAGAATCCTTCTCTTAATAGATATCTCTTCCATGTATATCAAGACCTTTTTCCTTATCTCATTAGGAAACAAGATATACATGTATATCTCTTAGATTTTCCTTGTCACACAAGAAAACAAACTCTTCCATTATTTATCTTGCAAAATCGCCCCTTATCTAGTTTAGGAAAGTAGAATCCCATTCTATCTTTATTTCCTTAACTAACTAGGTCTCCTTTAATTAATTAAACTGTTTAATTAATTAGACACTTTAATTAATTAAACTCTTTTAATTAATTCAGCCCATTTAATTAATTAATCCAATTAATTAATTAATTCTTCTCCATTAATTAATTAGACTACTTCTAATTAATATTTTTCTCCTTTAAGAATTAACACTTTAATTCTTCAGTTTTGATTTAACTCGTTAAATCAAACTTTCCTTATATGATTTGTTGCAGTCCAATTGTATTGTGTGTGACCCTCTAGGTTCACCATCAATTGGCCGCGGGCCCACGACTTTCGTGATTTAATTTGTGAGCTTATGAATTGCTCCGATTAATTGAACACCTTCAATTAACCACTCAAGAATTAATCTCCTTATTAATTCATGAGTATCCACACCTCATGGTCGATGTCTAGCCACAAGCCCATGAGGCCCAACTTCAGGTGAATTGATCTCAGTGAACCTCACCTCTTATAAGTACCATGTACATACGGTCCTTCTATCGACTTAATTTCCCGATCGAGACCTAGGGTGTGTGAATTGATCGGCACCTCTAATTATCTCGATAACTATACTTTCTAATTCCGGATAATGATTTCAGTGTGACTGCTAAATTTGGAAACCCCTTTCCAAATCCGTCACCAACCATGGCCATGGGTTTCTCGAAATCTATTATCTAAGAACGTATAGGAAATTCTCTCAACACACCACGTTGAGTCGGTAGATCCCATATTGATGCTAACCATTCGCGTACACGACTATACGCACCCAACTTAGGCACACAATGATCAGGCTACGTGATCGGCACCTAAATCTAAGTACGCACACCCATGCACCGAATTCGCCCTAGCATCTCAAGTCTAAGGACTAAATCGTACACTATTATAAGTTTTAGAAACATCCCATCGCCGATGTGCGTCATGCACTTCCACAATGGGTTTCTCTGTTCGGGTCGTTCGATGCGTTCGATCCCCTATCGAACCACCTACTCATATGCACTAGCATCAAATGCCTTGCTCATGAAACGCTACAAATTCACTCCAAGTGAATCATGCATATTTGTGCAAGTCTTTGCGATTCCTTCGATACCCCGTCTCGTTCGGAATCTATGACTTGGAACGTTTTAAGATCACGACCTTAGAAACTGTTTCATGATTGCACTCATACTGAAGTGAATCGTTCCATAGTCTATTGTGATCTAAGGATTTCATCCAATCGCTCAAGTGATTTGCGAGAGATGAAGTTGGCCATTGTTTGATTTACATACTATAAACAAACGAGCGTATTAATTCATTTATACTAGAGAAAGATTACGATAGTCCTAATACAAGCTAAATATATTGGCTTGCAGGGCACTATCCTATCAAAAACTTTTTGAAAAATGGATGTCATAAGCCATGTTCCTCACATTGGCCTTATGGACTTGGAAAACTGGAAAATTGTTGGGATTTCATGGGGTATGATTGTCATACAATAGTGCGGAATTTAAAATTTTCATAACACCCAAAATCACAGGATTATTCACTAGCTCATACGAATAGGTTGAATTAAATTTTGCAACAATTTACAAAATAAAAGGGGTGTAATTCGAAATTACCTCAACTCAGGCAAGGTGGTGGTTTTTTTCCGGTCTTCTTTCAGATCTGATGGATTTGGTTCGAGAGGAGCACCCCAAGTGTTGTGCCTCTAGCGGTATCCACACCAATTGAATTAAAGCAACCCCTTTGAATCCACAGGCTCAGAAATAGGATTCAAGGGTAATCAGACATGGAAGAACGAAGAAAACCAGATCTAGATCAGGAGGAAGAGAGGGGCGGCCTCTCTCTTCCATTGGAGAGAGAGAGGGGGGGGGGGGGGCACACCTCTTCTCCAAGAGGGGGGCGGCTATTAGGGTTAGCTAGGGCTAGGGTTTTGGTCTTCTACTCCTTATTTATAGATAAGGAGTCTTGACCTAATGTGGCCTAGTCCAACTAGGGAACTTTAAAGCCAATTTGCTTATGGCCTTTATTTGTTTCCTAATGGACCTAGACATTTAATTAAACTCCTTTAATTAATTCAGCCCATCTAATTAATTAATCCAATTAATTAATTAACTCTTCTCTTATTAATTAACTCTTTAATTAATTAGATTTCCTCTTCAAGAATTAACACTTTAATTCTTTAGTTTTTGATTTAACTCTTTAAATCAAACATTCCTTATTTGATTTGTTGCAGTCCAATTGTATTGTGTGTGACCCTCTAGGTTCACCATCAATTGGCCGCGGGCCCACGACTTTCGTGATTTAATTTGCGAGCTTATAAATTGTTCCGATTAATTGAACACCTTCAATTAACCACTCAAGAATTAATCTTACAATTAATTCATGAGTACCCACACCTCATGGCCGATGTCTAGCCACAAGCCCATGAGGCCAACTTCAGGTGAATTGATCTCAGTGAACCTCACCTCTTATAAGTGCCATGTACATACGGTCCCTCTATCGACTAATTTCCCGATCGAGACCTAGGGTGTGTGAATTGATCGGCACCTCTAATTATCTCGATAACTATACTTTCTAATTCAGGATAATAATTCCAGTGTGACTGCTAAATTTGGAAACCCCTTTCCAAATCCGTCACTGACCGTGGCCACGGGTTTCTCGGAATATATTATCTAAGAACGTATAGAAAATTCTCTCAACGCACTACGTTGAGTCGGTAGATCCCATATTAGTGCTAACCATTCGCGTACACGATCCTACGTACCCAAAGTAGTCGCACAATAATCAGGCTAAGTGATCGGCTCCTAAATCAAAGTATGTACTCACGTGCACCGAATTCGCCCTAGCACCTCAAGTCAAAGGACTAAATCGTACACTATTATAAGTCTTGAGAAACATCCCATTGCCGATGTGCGCCATGCGCTTCCACAATGGGTTTCTCTGTTCGGGTCGTTCGATGCGTTTGATCCCCTATCGAACCACCTACTCATATGCACTGGCATCAAATGCCTTGCTCATGAAACACTACAAATTCACTCCATGTGAATCATGCATACTCGTGCAAGTCTTAACGATTCCTTCAAAACTCCGTCTCAACAGGAATCTATGACTAGGAACGTTTTTAAGATCACGACCTTAGAGACTGTTTCATGATTGTACTCATACTGAAGTGAATCGTCCCATAGTCTATTGTGATCTGAGGGTTTCATCCAATCGCTTAAGTGATTCGCGAGAGATGAAGTTGGCCATTGTTTAATTTACATACTATAAACAAACGAGCGTATTAATTCATTTATTCTAGAGAAAGCTCATCACGTGATAGTCCTTGTACAAGCTAAAATGTATTGGCTTGCAGGGCACTATCCTTTCAATCTCCCACTTGCCCTAAAGCCAATCACAAACGCTTCTAAGACCCATCTTCCAAAGATGTTCTTCGAACTCTCTTTGTGACAAAGGCTCTACTAGTGGATCCGCTAGATTGTCTTCCGAGTGCGTCAACTCTACCAATGATTACTCTAATCAAGTGGTACTTTTCTCTCATTGTGTTTAGATTTCTGGTGAGATCTCGAGTCCTTTGCTTTAGCAATAGCTCCATTTGTTATCTTAGAAGATAACCACGAGCTTCGCAATGCTAGGCACTACATCCAACTTTTGGATGAAGGTTTTCATCCAAACACTTTCTTACGCTGCATTCCTTGCTGCGATATATCTTGCTTCAGTGGTTAAGATGGCAACGGTGTTTTCCTTGGAACCTTTCCAACTTACCGCTATCCCATTGAGGCAAAATATTTATCCAAAATTAGATATATATATTCATCCACATCAGACTGGAAACTCGAATCAGTAAATTCTTCGAGTTTCAATTCTCCACTACCACCGTAGACCAAGATCAAATCCTTAGTCTTTCTCAAGAGCTTAAGGATATCTTTTACGGTGGTCCAGTACTTTTCACTGGAGTTTGACTAGTAACTGCTCGTGGCATTTAGAGCAGGTTCTACATCTGGTCTAGTACATAGTATTGCATACCATATGCTACCTTTTGTCCAAACATAAGGTATTTGAGACATTCTCCTTTTATCCTTATTCGATGTAGGGCACATCGATTTTGAACAAGGGATACAATGTCTCATTGAAAGCAATCATTTCTTGGATTCTTCCATACTGAATTCTTTCTGTATTGTTTCTATGTACTTAGATTGTGAGAGTCCCAACATCTTCCCCGATCTATCTCCATAGATACGTATCTTAATACGCAAGATGTCTCTCTCAAATCTTTCATGGAGAATTGCATGGGCAATCATGCTTCCGTCTGTGCTAACATTCCAATATCATCCCAGATAATCATAACGTTATCGACATGTAAAAATAATGAATTTTAAAGAGCTCCCACTAAACTTCTTGTACACTCAAGGTTCACATTTGTTTTCGATGAAGTCAAACTCCTTGACTGTCTCATCAAAATGAATGTGAGTCCAAATGGATTCAGACATTGCTAATGGAGAAAAGATTTCATCAAAGTCCGTTCCAGGCCTTTGTAAACAACCTTTTTGCCATTAGGCGAGCCTTATAGGTCAATACCTCTTCATTCATTCCTAGCTTGCGCTTGAGGATCCATTATAAACCTACAGGGACACTTCCCTCGGGTGGATCGACCAAGGTCCATACCTTGTTGGAATGGATGGAATCCATTTTGGATATGCATGGCCTCTTGCCATACGTAAGTGTCTACATCCAATGTAGATTCTCCGTATATGGTCTAACCATATCTTTCAAGTTTCTCACGAACTTGATTAGATCTACGAAGTACTGGTGTACTTGATGGTTCAGTAGTTTCTGGATTAACTCCCACTGTTTGTGGGGATGGGTTCCACTACTTGTACCTCATCATGTTCTACTAGGGTACCATTTCTATTGATGAGGAAGCCATCCTCTAAGAAACGGATATTCCTTGAAACAAACACCCTTTGTTCTTTAGGAATGTAGAACAGGTATCCAATGGATTTCTTTGGATACCCCACAAATTTGTACAAACTGGATCTACTATCCAACTTATCTCCTTTCTTGTTCCTAACATAGGCAGGAGATCCCTATACTCAATAGAGAGAGTATAGAGGTGCTTTACCACACCATTCTTGGTAGGGTTTTGCAGGCACAAACTTTGAAGTTATTGTCAATCCTTAGTATGCATAAGGATGTTGAACGAAACTCATCACGGATCGAACCATGTCCAACAAGGTTCGATTCTCTTCTTTCAGACCCTCTAATAGGTTGAGGCGTCTTAGGAGGAGTTTGTTGTATGAGAATCTCTTTCTTAGTAAGATAATCGAGGAACTCCTAGGTTAAGTATTTGCCATCTCGATCCGATCGAATGGCCTTAATACTATGCCTTGTTTGATTCTCTACTTCGTTTCGAAATTCTTTGAACTTTTCAAGAGTTTCGGATTTGTACATCATAAGATACACATATCACTAATGACTAAAGTCATCAGTAAACCTCACGAGGTATGAGTAATCTCCTCTCACACTAACACTTTAGTGGTCCACATTCATTCGTATGGATCCAATCCAAAAAATTTGTTTGGTACGCACCGGATGCCCAGCAAATGGTAACTTTGTCATCTTTTCCTTCAGACAGGATTCGCAAGTTGATAGTTCATCTAAGCCCTATTTTTCAAGAAGCATCGATGACACCAACTATTGAATCCTTCCTATGGAAACACGACCTAATCTTGCGTGCCATATCTGTGGAGTATTATCTTGGTATTGATTGAACTTAACACATTAATTCAATCAATTTTGTTTGTTTTCAATTAACTCTTTAATTGAAACGTTACTTTCAATTAACTCTTTCATTGATTCATATCCCTTTTTCAATTAACTCTTTAATTGAAACATTGCTCTCAAATAACTCTTCAATTGAAACGTTGTTTAATTAATTAGACCTTCTAATCAATTAAACTTGTCAATGCCTTTCTTAGGTGCAGTGGGATAATTTGATTTTTAAGCTACTTGCGTTCTTTCCACTATCTTTACGTTTGATTTGGAAGAGAACACTTTCTTCTTCCTTTTACTCTTCTTTGACTTTGCAGTCCTTGAAGTGTAAGCAATCATGACAGGTATACCTTTTAAAAGGTTCCTATTTGCCTTTTACCAATACTTTGGTTAATTCATGAAACCTGATCGACTTATCGAATAAGTTCAGAACTTTTCACGAATCGTTTGAATGAGCGGGAGGAGAATTTAGGAGGAAGTCAATGTTAAGATCACCTGCAGGCCTACGTTTAATCGATCCGGTTATCAACTGGATTGATAAAACAAGGACAGTGATCCTTGACATTAGTTCCTTCACTTATTCTCGAGTTTTAAACAACACCTTAGAAATCTCGAATCATATGATTCGAAATTGCTCCTCAAAACAAGCCTTTCGAGGTGGAGGTTTGTTTTAGAAGTTTCAGACATACTCATATGTCGCTTCTTTAGCTCGTTCAATCTTGATGCTTATATGAGGCAACGATCATTGAGATTCCCATACTCTATAGGTGATTCGTTCCTCTTTCGAGACTCATCTCAAAATGCATCAGGCATAGGTTGATTATTAAGAACACGATTCCGACTTTCGGAATTGAGGACAATCCCCAAGTTTCTAAGCCAATCGATATTTTAATCCAGTTATTTTCTAAGTCGAGGATAAATAGTAAAAATGGACAACTCATATAGATATATCAATATCTAATCTAAAGAGAAGACAAAAATCTAGAGGACTAGTTAATGAATAATACTTATAATCTACGAAGGTTGGACTTTCTATCGTAAAAGTTCTCCCACTATTTTATCGAAACAATTACCCCTTCAATTGTTCGGGAAATCCTATTTCCTATTAGGTCTTGACGTCCCAACGGACATTAATTGCACCCACGACTCGCGGCCATACAATTAATTCCCCAGGTAGGCATACTTATTGCCAATTGTGTCCCTACACAACCTTCAAGCTATTTTGCCTCGGTTTTTGCACTCATCTAGCACTGCTACATCATGAGTGGTACTACTCGTTAAGTCTAACCCATCAATCTTGATGAGCAACGGGCCCGGTCATGAAATCCCCATAACTTGGTTATGGTCGATGTTCATGTCCCGACCAGTCCTTACCCTTGTCAAGTTTAGTTAAAAACGAGAATCAAGGAGTTTCGCATATTGTCTCTTTCTTCGACTCGGGTGCCAGACTCTGGATCACCTTAATCGATAAGTGGACAACTCACGCTAGTTCCTATTGATGGAAGGCTTGGATTTATATAAATACTTCATTTTATTTTAATCCAATATGACTTAATATTATTTTCAAGAGGGGTTTTTTGGGTCTAAGAATTTGAGGTAACACTCCTTGAGATCTCACCGTTCCAGTTATGCTTTATCCTTTATTTACGATCTAAATTACTAGCGCGCATCACCATACATGCTAAAATATAAATCAGTATATAAAACATACACACCTAGCATGCATGCTACCACAGTATGTTTTCGATCGGGAGCCTCCTATGCGGGCCATCATCGAGCCAAAGATGATGGTCCTATTGGTCAATCTAATTGGGTTCTAAAGGACCTAGGCTATTACATAAATAACCATGCATACTGTTGGTCCCAAAAGTGGTCAATGAGGTCTAGAGGGGGGGGGGGGGTGAATAGACCTCTGAAAACTTTAAAACTTTTTCTCTAACTTTTCAAATCAGCAGACTAAGCTGATCGAGATTTGTAAGACTACTAAGCTGATGCGCACAAAGCTTATCAGCAGAGTTGACCACTCATCTGATTTTCACTCAGCTGATTTCAGATGTTAAATCAGAGTTTTTAGAAACTAGTTGGCAGCGGATATTCAAAGTATTTGTCACCAAGCTGCTCCTCTTTAAGTTTTCTCACTCAAAAGATTTTGTCCCCAGTTTTTACAACTCCTTTTAAAATCTTTTGGTTAAATCGTATGTTTGAGTTCTTTGATAAATATGCAAAGTATAGCAGTAAATAATTCAAACACACAGGATTTTTATAGTGGTTATATGGATGAAAATCCTTTAGTCCACTCTTCCAAGTCACACAGATCTTGGGTTATACTAGAAAACACAAAGTAATCAAGTATACAATGCTTGCGCTGATCAACAAATGAAAAGCCACAAGTGAGCTGTAAGAAATCACACAGAAATCCTACACTCCGAAGCTAGATCACTCACTTAGATGGATCTACACTCCTCACGCTATTTTCAGTACAGAAGATCACTCAGAAATCCTATACTAGGAGGCTATATCACTCACAAAGATGGATATACACTCCTCTCTTTTACAGCTGAAAGTCACTCAGACAGACAACTAAGTTCTCTGTTCTTCAACGAAAAGCTTTGTCAACAAATGACTTCGGCTTGTGATCAGATGACTCAACTGCTGGATCTTGCTCTTAGGATATGATCTTGAATAATGCAAGCTCTCTTAAGATCTTCAGTTTGTCTTCTATTTATACTCCTCGGATTTGAATTTTCTGCCCATTGAAGGTTGACCGAAAGCTACAGTCCTTGAGTACTGGTCCTGACACGCGGAACGGCTCCCTGCAACTGTTGCATTGTACACTCTGTTGTACGGATGTCTACTTTATGTCAGTCGCATTTAATGCACTCAGCTCTTAGCTCGTTGCGTTGATAAGCTTACTTGATCGTCTTCACTCTGCTGTTGGAAACACTCTGCTGATGATCACTCTGATGATCACTCGGCTGATGGCTTCTCGGCTGATTCAAGAATGAACACATCTATCTTGACTCGGCTGATAACACCCATCTGGTATCCCACTTTGCTGATTCGGTCACATAGCTTCCAGACCATGAGATAGGTTTCACTAAGCTGTTCTTAGCTGATTGAGGTAGTCTTCGTTGCTGTTTATCACTCCAGCTAGAAAATTTTCCCCCTAACTTCAAGAATTTATACCACTTGATACCACTTGTGGTCTGATTTCACTTGTACTCTGATGCTACTTGTAGTCTGATACCACTTGTAAGGGTGTAAATCAGATTAGTCAGCTTATACCACTTGTTGATGTGATAACACTTGCTGATACCACTTGGTGTAGTACATTCTTGAATATCACTTGGCTGTTGAGTTCCAGTCGGCTAATAAGAAGCAGTCTTCTGATAGCTTCATATTGACTTATTGAAAACTTCATCTTTATTTAGGAGTACCGCTAGTCGTACACGTTCCCCCTAAGTTCAAGAATCAGTGGTCAAGTAGTCTGATGAGAGTTTCACTTCAAAGACACTCAGCCGTTGAATTCCAGTAAGCTGTTTTGGGTTAGTCTTCTGATAAGTTCCCCCTCAACTTATGAATCCAAAGTCAACGAACCAATTTCTTTGTCACATGGTTGACTGATACCACTTGTATCACTTGTTGCGAGTAGTTGTTGGTCTCTAATACCACTTATTATTCTTTGATAATCTTCAACTTTTCAGCGAACTTGCGTTCCTTGAAATCTCCAAATGTAGAGTCTACCACTTGAATTATACCACTTGATGATACCACTTATTTGTTAACACTTGTTGGTATATGCTTGTTGGTGAGACCACTTGTTGAACTTGGTGAAATTTGCAAGGCAGTCAACTCATCTTTGTCATCTCACATGAGCTTCACCTACAAAACAGATGATTGTTTTTGGTACCCCTTGTTTACTGGGTCCAGCAGGGTTAGTACAAACATGTGATGATCCAGTGACTTATGTTTTATCATGATAATACCACTTGTTGGCACTTGATACCACTTGTTGGTATTTGATGGTCATGATTAAAACAATGCTCATAAGCAAGGTAAGATGCATGAAATATGTGATAAGCATGCATAATATGAATAAGCATAGTGCATGTCATAATAACAATTATCATAGTGTGATTCAAATTCTTGCTAGATAATTCATTTTTACCTCAATTTCTTACCTGAGTTTTTTAATAACTCTCCTTAGATTTAGCAGACTTGACATTGTAATTTTACTCCTATCAGCAGCCTATTTCAGCTTACTCGGCTGATGGGTTCTAGTAGTCTGATTAGTCTTAGGTAGCTTACTAGGTTTTCTAACCTGTTGAGCATCAGTAGACTTCTTCCTTTAAGTCTCTGATTTCTTTTTAGAGAATTATGCAATTGCTTCTATCAAGTTGATTTGTATTATCTAATGGAATTGCACACTCAGCTTTTAGAGTTTCATTCTCATGCTCAAGCTTTTTGTAGTCAGCTGATTCTTGAGGTTTTTCAACCTGAAGTTTCAATGATCTGATTTGCTCTTTTCAGCAGAGTCTTCTCTTCATTAAGCTTGGAAAATGCACAAACAATATTTGAATTTGTAATCTAGCATTTATTCAAACGATTCAAATAGTGCATTTCATTAATAAGTAGAAGTTACCTCAGTTTCAGAATCATCAGATCCTATGGCAGTTAAGCATAAGGTTTCAGGTACTTCTTCAAATTCTTTATCAGACGACTGACGGTCTGAATAAGATGTGCAGGAGTTTATTAGCTTTGCTGCATCAGCTAACTTTAATTTGCTCTTACTAAGCTTTCGCTCCTTTTTAGCACGCCTTTTCTTTTCAGCAAACTTCTCAGATGATGAGGTTGGATGGTCTTTGATCAACAGCCCATACTCCTCTTCATGGTAGTCTCTAAGTTTTGCTTTGTAGGAATCCCTGTTTTCCTGAAAATGATCGGAAGAAGGTGAAGTAGCATTTTTATATTTTAATTTCATTTTCTTCTTGTAGAACTTCTTGAAATCATTTAGCAGCAGGGTAACGTCGTCATAAGTGTATCTCTTTTCTGAACTCAGCACAGTCTTCTGTTTTGACTTGTCTGCTGATTTTCTTGACTTGTCTGACGCCATTAGAGCAGCAGTAGGGTCTGAACTGGTTGACACTTCTAATCCCAATCTTGGCATATGATACTCATAAGCTTTGAGAGATGAGAACAGTTCGGAAAGAGAAATCTTCTCTAAATCCCTTGATTCTTCCATGACTGTCACAATCATGTTGAATTTAGGTGGCAAGGCCTTGAGAACCTTTGTTGTGATCTCCTTGTTCGAAAATTCTTTACCAAACCTTAGAACTTCATTCAGGGCTTTGGTAAATCTGGTATCCATCTGATCAATCGTTTCACCAGACTTCATTTAGAAATTTTCAAACTCCTCAAGAGCCACATTGAGCTTCTGTTCTTTGATAGCGTTGTTTCCTTCGCTTAGCTCGCAGACCTTATCCCACATCTCTTTGGCAGTTTTGAAATGCTTGATCTTCTGGAATCTTTCTTCGTCTACAGCTCTGAACATGATGAACTTCGCCTTTTTATCAAGATTTACTAACTTGATTTCTTTGGGTGTCAGCTCATCCAGCTCTTTGTCAACTATCTGATCTGGTTGACCAGCAACCGTCACAGTCTTCTGGAATCTGAATGGTCCTTTTGTAATACATGTAAACATGTCATCATTATAAGCAGCAAGAAAGATTTCCATTCTGATTTTCCAGTTTTCAAAGCTCATAAGACCAATGTGAGGAACATGGTTTATGGCATCCATTTTTCAAAAAGTTTTGATTTTCAAAATATGCTCTCTTTTTGAAAAATTTGAAAAATACACTTTGGATCAAGCTTGTTGATCAGGCAGCTGATTCAAGATAAACCACCTACCCTGATGCTACTTGATGGTATCAGGTAAATTACCAGAGCAACCTGCTCTGATACCACTTGTTGGATCGCAAAAGTGGTCAATGAGGTCTAGAGGGGGGGGGGGGGGGGGGGTGAATAGACCTCTGAAAACTTTAAAACTTTTTCTCTAACTTTTCAAATCAGCAGACTAAGCTGATCGAGATTTGTAAGACTATTAAGCTGATGCGCACAAAGCTTATCAGCAGAGTTGATCACTCATCTGATTTTCACTCAGCTGATTTCAGATGTTAAATCAGAGTTTTTAGAAACTAGTTGGCAGCGGATATTCAAAGTATTTGTCACCAAGCTGCTCCTCTTTAAGTTTTCTCACTCAAAAGATTTTGTCCCCAGTTTTTACAACTCCTTTTAAAATCTTTTGGTTAAATCTTATGTTTGAGTTCTTTGATAAATATGCAAAGTATAGCAAACAGTAAATCAAACACACAGGATTTTTATAGTGGTTATATGGATAAAAATCCTTTAGTCCACTCTTCCAAGTCACACAGATCTTGGGTTATACTAGAAAACACAAAGTAATCAAGTATACAATGCTTGCGCTGATCAACAAATGAAAAGCCACAAGTGCGCTGTAAAAAATCACACAGAAATCCTACACTCCGAAGCTAGATCACTCACTTAGATGGATCTACACTCCTCACGCTATTTTCAGTACAGAAGATCACTCAGAAATCCTATACTAGGAGGCTATATCACTAACAAAGATGGATATACACTCCTCTCTTTTACAGCTGAAAGTCACTCAGACAGACAACTAAGTTCTCTGTTCTTCAACGAAAAGCTTTGTCAACAAATGACTTCGGCTTGTGATCAGATGACTCAACTGATGGATCTTGCTCTTAGGATATGATCTTGAATAATGCAAGCTCTCTTAAGATCTTCAGTTTGTCTTCTATTTATACTCCTCGGATTTGAATTTTCTGCCCGTTGAAGGTTGACAGAAAGCTACAGTCCTCGAGTTCTGGTCCTGACACGCGGAACGGCTCCTTGCAACTGTTGCACTGTACACTCTGCTGTACGGATGTCTACTTTACGTCAGTCGCATTTAATGCACTCAGCTCTTAGCTCGTTGCGTTGATAAGCTTACTTGACCGTCTTCACTCTGCTGTTGGAAACACTCTGCTGATGATCACTCTGATGATCACTCGGCTGATGGCTTCTCGGCTGATTCAAGAATGAACACATCTATCTTGACTCGGCTGATAACACCCATCTGGTATCCCACTTTGCTGATTCGGTCACATAGCTTCCAGACCATGAGATAGGTTTCACTAAGCTGTTCTTAGTTGATGACACCACTTTTAATCTTCAAACCATTATGGCCTTTTTGTCATCTTCAAAACCTTGTCTAATTAATACCAACACATACATGGCCTTCACTCTTCTTGGGCTCCCACCTTTTTGTAACGGGCCTCCATCCTAAACTATTTAAAACAGTAAAGCCTTATCTATTACAAGGGCTCAAAGTGGCCCAAAAACTTAAGGCTCGCAGGCCCAATAAAACCAACAAAATTAAAATCAACCAATCGCATCTACCCTAAGGGTCAAGGCTCGGCGCGATCGAAAACCACGTAAACAGTTCACGTAGAGCAAGAAACAAGCAAAACTCATTTTCTTATTTCTTATCTTATTTCAAAACTCCCTTTTAAAATACCTTTAGATTCTAGTTTTAAAATCCCTTTTAAAACAATCCACAATTTTTATTTTAAAACCCCTTTTAAAATAACCCCTTGATTCTCACTCTAGTCTCCACTAATTATGATAAAATTAACTTTTCGGATATACTAAACTCCTTTAGTACACAAAACAGTTTCTGTTTTTCAACTTTTGAAAAATTGCAAAACAGTCCAGATTTTGAAAAAATTCCAGAAATTACAATTTGGTCCAGAATTGCAGAAAAACAAAATTTAACTTTCTGTCCAGATTTCGAAAAAATGCAATTTGCACATAAGCCCTCAAATTTTCGGAAATTGCAGTTTAGGCCCAAAATCGAATTATGCTAATACCCGAACACATAATTTATCATAACAAGCAAGAATCAAATCATAGAACACGACAATCACATATACACATATATTTTGAAGTGCTCAGGCCTATTCATATGAGCGTAGTAAACCTGGCTCTGATACCACTGTTGGGATTTCATGGGGTATGATTGTCATACAACAGTGCGGAATTTAAAATTTTCATAACACCCAAAATCACAGGATTATTCACTAGCTCATACGAATAGGTTGAATTAAATTTTGCAACAATTTACAAAATAAAAGAGGTGTAATTCGAAATTACCTCACCACAGGCAAGGTGGTGGTTTTTTTCCGGTCTTCTTTCAGATCTGATGGATTTGGTTCGAGAGGAGCACCCCAAGTGTTGTACCTCTAGCGGTATCCACACCAATTGAATTAAAGCAACCCCTTTGAATCCACAGGCTCAGAAATAGGATTCAAGGGTAATCAGACATGGAAGAACGAAGAAAACCAGATCTAGATTCAGATCTAGATCTGGAGGAAGAGAGGGGGGGCGGCTACGCCTCTTCTCCAAGAGGGGGGCGGCTATTAGGGTTAGCTAGGGCTATGGTTTTGGTCTTCTACTCCCTATTTATAGATAAGGAGTCTTGACCTAATGTGGCCTAGTCCAACTAGGGAACTTTAAAGCCCATTTGCTTATGGCCTTTATTTGTTTCCTAATGGACCTAGACAATTAATTAAACTCCTTTAATTAATTCAGCCCATTTAATTAATTAATCCAATTAATTAATTAACTCCTCTCTTATTAATTAACTCTTTAATTAATTAGATTTCCTCTTCAAGAATTAACACTTTAATTCTTTAGTTTTTGATTTAACACTTTAAATCAAACATTCCTTATTTGATTTGTTGCAGTCCAATTGTATTGTGTGTGAACCTCTAGGTTCACCATCAATTGGTCACGGGCCCACGACTTTCGTGATTTAATTTGCGAGCTTATAAATTGTTCCGATTAATTGAACACCTTCAATTAACCACTCAAGAATTAATCTTACAATTAATTCATGAGTACCCACACTTCATGGTCGATGTCTAGCCACAAGCCCATGAGGCCCAACTTCAGGTGAATTGATCTCAGTGAACCTCACCTCTTATGAGTGCCATGTACATACGATCCCTCTATCGACTAATTTCCCGATCGAGACCTAGGGTGTGTGAATTGTATCGGCACCTCTAATTATCTCGATAACTATACTTTCTAATTCAGGATAATAATTCCAGTGTGACTGCTAAATTTGGAAACCCCTTTCCAAATCCGTCACTGACCGTGGCCACGGGTTTCTCGAAATATATTATCTAAGAACGTATAGAAAATTCTCTCAACTGATGGGATAGTGCCCTGCAAGCCAATATATTTAGCTTGTATTAGGACTATCGTAATTTTTCTCTAGTATAAATGAATTAATACGCTCGTTTGTTTATAGTATGTAAATCAAACAATGGCCAACTTCATCTCTCGCAAATCACTTAAGCGATTGGATGAAATCCTTAGATCACAATAGACTATGGGACGATTCACTTCAGTATGAGTGCAATCATGAAACAGCCTCTAAGGTCGTGATCTTAAAAATGTTCCAAGTCATAGATTCCGAACGAGACGGGGTATCGAAGGAATCGCAAAGACTTGTATAAATATGCATGATTCACATGGAGTGAATTTGTAGCGTTTCATGAGCAAGGCATTTGATGCTAGTGCATATGAGTAGGTGGTTCGATAGGGGATCGAACGCATCGAACGACCCGAACAGAGAAACCCATTGTGGAAGCGCATGACGCACATCGGCGATGGGATGTTTCTCAAACTTATAATAGTGTACGATTTAGTCCTTAGACTTGAGATGCTAGAGCGAATTCGGTGCATGGGTATATGTACTTAGATTTAGGTACTGGTCACGTAGCCTGACCATAATGTGCCTAAGTTGGGTGCATATAGTCGTGTACGCGAATGGTTAGCATCAATATGGGATCTACCGACTCAACGTAGTGTGTTGAGAGAATTTCTTGTACGTTCTTAGATAATAGATTCCGAGAAACCCACGGCCGTGGTCGGTGACGGATTTGGAAAGGGGTTTCCAAATTTAGCAGTCACACTGGAATTATTATCCAGAATTAGAAAGTACAGAATCGAGATAATTAGAGGTGCCGATCAATTCACACACCCTAGGTCTCGATCGGGAAATTAAGTCGATAGAAGGACCCTATGTACATGGTACTTATAAGAGGTGAGGTTCACTGAGATCAATTCACCTGAAGTTGGGCCTCATGGGCTTGTGGCTAGACATCGACCATGAGGTGTGGGTACTCATGAATTAATAAGGAGATTAATTCTTGAGTGGTTAATTGAAGGTGTTCAATTAATCGGAGCAATTAATAAAGCTCGCAAATTAAATCACGAAAGTCGTGGGCCCGCGGCCAATTGATGGTGAACCTAGAGGGTCACACACAATACAATTGGACTGCAACAAATCATATAAGGAAAGTTTGATTTAAGGAGTTAAATCAAAACTGGAGAATTAAAGTGTTAATTCTTAAAGAAGAAAAATATTAATTAGAAGTAGTCTAATTAATTAATGGAGAAGAATTAATTAATTAATTGGATTAATTAATTAAAATGGCTGAATTAATTAAAAGAGTTTAATTAATTAAAGAATCTAACTAATTAAAGAGTTTAATTAATTAAAAGAGACCTTGTTAGTTAAGGAAATAAAGATAGAATGGGATTCTACTTTCCTAACAAGATAAGGGGCGATTTTTGCTAGGATAAGGATGGGAGAGTTTGTTTTCTTATATGACAAGGAGGATCTAAGAAGATATATGTGTATATCTTGTTTCCTTATAAGATAAGGAAAAGGTCTTGAAGGATATCTATTAAGAGAAGGATTCTTCTCTTATAAATAGACAACTCTTCATAACTCTTCATACACTTGAAAAACCTAAGCCCTAAGACACAAATTTCGTGCCCCCCCTCTCTCCAAGAGGAGTGGCCGCCGCCCCCTTCTCCATCTGGAATGGCCGCCCCCTTCTCGTCTTCCAGATCTAGATCTGGATCTAGATCTGGTCTTTTCTTCTTTCTTCCTTGCATGATAACCTTTGGATCTTAGTTCTGAGCCTGTGGATCCAAAGGAGTTGCTTCAATCTAGTTGGTGTGGACACCGCTAGAGGCACAACATATGGGGTGCTTTTCCGAACCAAAAGTCCTGCAGATCTGAAAGAAGACCGGAGAAAAATCACCACCGTTCCCGTGGTAAGGTAAAATCGCTAAACACCCTATGGATGTTTTGATTTGTGTAAAAATCCTTTTCGTATGACTAGATGAATAAAGATCTTGATTGGGTTATTTTAAAAAATTTTAAAATTCCGCTGCTTTTGACGTTCTGACGTTACCAATAACCCAACATCAACGCACTACGTTGAGTCGGTAGATCCCATATTAGTGCTAACCATTCGCGTACACGATCCTACGTACCCAAAGTAGTTGCACAATAATCAGGCTAAGTGATCGGCTCCTAAATCAAAGTACGTACTCACGTGCACCGAATTCGCCCTAGCACCTCAAGTCAAAGGACTAAATCGTACACTATTATAAGTCTTGAGAAACATCCCATTGCCGATGTGCGCCATGCGCTTCCACAATGGGTTTCTCTGTTCGGGTCGTTCGATGCGTTCGATCCCCTATCGAACCACCTACTCATATGCACTGGCATCAAATGCCTTGCTCATGAAAAACTACAAATTCACTCCATGTGAATCATGCATACTCGTGCAAGTCTTAACGATTCCTTCGATACCCCGTCTCGACAGGAATCTATGACTTGGAACGTTTTTAAGATCACGACCTTAGAGACTGTTTCATGATTGCACTCATACTGAAGTGAATCGTCCCAGAGTCTATTGTGATCTAAGGGTTTCATCCAATCGCTTAAGTGATTCGCGAGATATGAAGTTGGCCATTGTTTGATTTACATACTATAAACAAACGAGCGTATTAATTCATTTATACTAGAGAAAGCTCATCACGTGATAGTCCTTATACAAGCTAAAATCTATTGGCTTGCAGGGCACTATCCTTTCAAAAATCAGAACGGAAATCTTTCTTGCTGCTTATAATGATGACATGTTTACATGTATTACAAAAGGACCATTCAGATTCCAGAAGACTGTGAAGGTTGCTGGTCAACCAGATCAGATAGTTGACAAAGAGCTGGATGAGCTGACATCTAAAGAAATCAAGTTGGTTAATCTTGATAAAAAGGCAAAGTTCATCATGTTCAAAGCTGTAGACGAAGACAGATTCCAGAAGATCAAACTTTTCAAAACTGGCAAAGAGATGTGGGATAAAGTCTGCGAGCTAAGCGAAGGAAACAGCGCTATCAAAGAACACAAGCTCAGTGTGGCTCTTGAGGAGTTTGAAAATTTCAAGATGAAGTCTGATGAAACGATTGATCAGATGGATGTCAGATTTACCAAAGCTCTGAATGAAGTTCTAAGGTTTGGTAAAGAATTTTCGAACAAGGAGATCACTGCAAAGGTTCTCAAGGCCTTGCCACCCAAATTCAACATGAAGGTGACAACCATGGAAGAATCAAGGGATTTAGAGAAGATTTCTCTTTCCGAACTGTTCTCATCTCTCAAAGCGTATGAGTATCATATGCCAAGATTGGGATTAGAAGTGTCAACCAGTTCAGACCCTACTGCTGCTCTAATGGCGTCAAATAAGTCAAGAAAATCAGCAGACAAGTCAAAACAGAAGACTCTGCTGAGATCAGAAAATGCCTACACTGATGACGACGTTACCCTGCTGCTAAATGATTTTGAGAAGTTCTACAAGAAGAAAATGAAATTAAAATATAAAAATGCTACTTCATCTTCTTCTGATCATTTTCAGGAAAACAGGGATTCCTCCAAAGCAAAGCTTAAAGACTACAATGAAGAGGAGTATGGACTCTTGATCAAAGACCATCCAACCTCATCATCAGAGAAGTTTGCTAAAAAGGAAAAGCGTGCTAAAAAGGAGCGTAAGCTAAGTAAGAGCAAATCAATGTTAGCTGATGCAGCAAAGCTAATAAACTCCTGCACATCTTATTCAGACCGACAGTCGTCTGATAAAGAATTTGAAGAAATGCCTGAGACCCTATGCTTAACTGCCATAGAATCTGATGATTCTGAAAACTGAGGTAACTTCTACTTATTAATGTAATGCACTATTTGAATCGTTTGAATAAATGCTGAATTTCAAATTCAAATATTGTTTATGCATTTGCCAAGCTTAATGAAGAGATGACTCTGCTGAAAAGAGCAAATCAGATCACTGAAACTTCAGGTTGAAAAACCTCAAGAATCAGCTGACTACAAAAGCTTTAGCATGAGAATGAAACTCTAAAAGCTGAGTATGCAATTAGTATTGAAAATATAAATGAACTTAAAAGAAGTAATTGCATCATTCTCTAAAAAGAAATCAGAGGCTTAAAAGAACAAGTCTACTGATGCTCAATAGGTTAGAAAACCTAGTAAGCTACCTAAGAAAAATCAGACTACTAAAACCCATCAGCCGAGTAAGCTGAAATAGGCTGCTGATAGGAGTAAAATTAAAGTGGTATCAAGTCTGTTGAATCTAAGGAGAGTTATTAATTAACTCAGGTAAGAAATTGAGGCAAAACTGAATTATCTGGCAAGAATTTGAATCACATTATGATAATTATTATTATGACATGCACTATGCTTATTCATATTATCATGCTGATCATGTTCGCTGTGCTGATTGCCATCCTCATTAATATATGCATGCTTATCACATATTTCCTGCATCTTACCTTGCTTATGAGCTGTGTTTTAATCATGACAAGTGGTATCATCATGATAAAACATAAGTCACTAGATCATCACATGTTAAAGGTTACACTAACCATGTTGGACCCAATAAACAAGGGGTACCAAAAATTGTCATCTGTTTTACAGGTGAAGTACATGTGAGATGACAAAGATGAGTTGACTGCCTTGCAAATTTCACCGAGTTCAACAAGTGGTCTCACCAACAAGCATTTACCAACAAGTGTTATCAAATAAGTGGTATCATCAAGTGGTATATTTCAAGAGGTAGACTCTACATTTGGAGATTTCAAGGAACGCAAGTTTGCTGAAAAGTTGAAGATCATTAAAGGATAATAAGTGGTTTCAGAGACCATCAACTGTTCGCAACAAGTGATACAACTATACAAGTGGTATCAGTCAACCATGTGACAAAAGAAATTGGTTCGTTGATTTTGGATTCATAAGTTGAGGGGGAACTTATCAGAAGACTAACCCAGAACAGCTTACTGGATTTCAACGGCTAAGTGCTTGTCAAGACTGACTCTCATCAGACTACTTGACTACAGACTCTTGAACTTAGGGGGAACGTGTACGACTAGCGGTACTCCTAATTAAAGATGAAGTTTTCAATAAGTCAAAATGAAGCTATCAGAAGACTGCTTCTTATCAGCCGACTGGAACTCAACAGCCAAGTGATATTCAAGAATGTACTACACCAAGTGGTATCAGCAAGTGTTATCACATCAACAAGTGGTATCAGCTGACTAATCTGATTGACATTCACACAAGTAGTATCAGACTACAAGTCGCATCAGACTACAAGTGGAATCAGACCACAAATGGTATCAAGTGGTAACAATTCTTGAAGTTAGGGGGAAATTTTCTAGCTGGAGTGAGAAACAGCAACGAAGACCACCTCGATCAACCAAGTACTTACCTACCTGTCTTCAGCATACTAAGTTTGCAATCCTATAAAGAGAAAAAGGGGAAGAAGAGGTGCAACTTAAATTTTGGTGTTGATGACAAAAAGGGGGAAGATAAAGGATGCAACTAAGAACCCTTTAAGCAGAAGATCAGAAAGGGAAAAAGAACCATCAAGTGGTAATTTTTTTTTGAAAGTTGTATCAGATCAATAAATTTTCATCTCAAGGTATGAAGACCAAATCTGAAGACTTAGAAGACGTTCTTAGTTGAAGGTTTTGTCATCATCAAAAAGGGGGAAATTGTTGGTATAATTTAGAGAAGGTTTTGAAGATGACAAAAAGGGTATAATAGTCAAGAAGGCTAATTTGGAAGTCATCAACTAAGAACTGAAAAGCTTAGTGAAACCTATCTCATGGTCTGGAAGCTAAGTGACCGAATCAGCGAAGTGGAATATCAGATGGGTATTATCAGTCGAGTCAAGATAGATGTGTTCATTCTTGAATCAGCCGAGAAGCCATCAGCCGAGTGATCATCAGAGTGATCATCAGCAGAGTATTTCCATCAGCAGAGTGAGGACGGTCAGGAAGCTCAACGGTAACGTGCTAAGAGCTGAGTGCATTAAATGCGACTGACATAAAGTAGACATCCGTACAACAGAGTGTACAGTGCAACAGTTGCAGAGAGCCGTTCCGCGTTTTAAGGACCAGTACTCGAGGACTGTACATTTATGTCGACCTTCAACAGGCAGAAGTTCAAATCCGAGGAGTATAAATAGAAGACAAACTGAAGATCAAAGTGTGCTTGCATAAATCAAGATCATATCCTAAGAGCAAGATCCATCAGTTGAGTCGTCTGATCACAAGCCCAGTCATCTGTTGACGAGGCTTTTCGTTGAAGAACAGAGAACAAACGTTGTCTGTCTAAGTGACTGTCAACTGAGAATAGAAGGAGTGTATATCCATCTGTGTGAAGAGATATAGCTTCTTAGTATAGGTTTTCTGAGTGATCTCATGTACTTCAAATAGCGTGAGGAGTGTAGGTCCATCTTTGTGAGTGATCTAGCTTCGGAGAGTAGGATTTCTTTGTGATTTCTTACAGCGCACTTGTGGCTTTTCATTTGTTGAATTGCGCAAGCATTGTATACTGTCAACTTAGTGTTTTCTAGTATAAACCAAGATCTTTGTGACTTGGAAGAGTGGACTAAAAGACGTTTGTCTATATAACCACTATAAAAATTACTTTTGTTCGAGATTGCATTTTTACCTTGCATATTTTCCAAAGCATTCAAACATTCAAGTTGATTAAAAGATTTTCAAAAGGAGTTTGCGAAAACTGGGGATAAAATCTTTTAATAGAAAGTAAAACTTTGAAAGATAAACTTGTTTGAAAAACATACTTGATAAATCCGCTGCATACAAGTTTTGAAACTCCGAATAATCTGAATCAGATTAGTGAAATCAGATGAGTGGTCAACTCTGCTGATAAAGCTTTGTGCGCAATCATCTTAGTAGTCTTACGAATCAGATCAGCTGAGTCCGCTGATAGAAAAGTTAGAGAAAAAGTTTTAAAGTTTAGAGGCCTATTCACCCCCCCCCCCCCCCCCCCCCTCTAAACCTCATTGACCACTTTTGGGACCAACAACCTAAATTCTCCTCCCTGCTCATTCAAACGATTCGTGAAATACTCTGAACTTATTTGATAAGTTGATCATATTTCATGAATTAACCAAAGTATTGGTAAATGGCAAATAGGATGAACCTGTCATGATCGTTCACACTTCAAGGACTGCAAAGTCAAAGAAGGGTAATAAGAAGAAGAAATTGTTCTCTTCTAAAAGTGACCATAAAGGTAATCGAAAGAACGCAGCTAGCCTAAAAGTCGAATTATCCCACTGCACCTAAGAAAGACACTGATAAGTTTAATTGATTAGAAGGTCTAATTGATTAAGCAACGTTTCAATTAAAGAGTTAATTGAAAAGGAAATGAATCAATTAAAGAGTTAATTGAAAGGAAGCAAATTAATTAAATTAAACTGTTAACTCAATTCGATTGAAATAATAATAATGTGTTAGTTCATTTAATTCTAAGATAATAATCCACACATATGGGACGCAATGTTAGGTCACATTTCCATAGGAAGGATTCAAAAGCTGGTGTCATCGATGCTTCTTGAAATATAGAGCTTAGATGAACTATCAACTTGCGAATCCTGTCTGAGGGAAAAGATGACAAAGCTACCGTCTGTTGGGCATCCGGTGCGTACCAAAATAACTTTGGATTTGATCCATATGAATATATGTGGACCACTAAGTGTTAGTGCTAGAGGAGATTACTCATACCTCGTAATTTTTCTAATGACTTTGGTCGTTAGTGATATATGTATCTTATGAAGTACAACTCCGAAACTTTTGAAGAGTTCAAAGAATTTTGAAACGAAGTAGAGAATCAACAAGGGCATAGTATTATGGCCATTCGATCTGATCGAGGTGGCAAATACTTAAACCAAGAATTCCTCGATTATCTTACTAAGAATGGGATTCTTATACATGGAACTCCTCCTAAGATGCCTCAACCTATTGGAGTGTCTTAGAGAAGGATTCGAACCTTGTTAGATATGGTTCGATCCATGATGAGTTTTGTTAAGCTTCCTTATTGTTGGTTAATATTGGAGAAGGTTTTGAAGATGACAAAAAGGGTAATCTGGAAGTCATCAACTAAGAACTGAACAGCTTAGTGAAACCTATCTCATTGTCTGAAAGCTATGTGACCGAATCAGCGAAGTGGGATATCAGATGGGTGTTATCAGCCGAGTCAAGATAGATGTGTTCATTCTTGAATCAGCCGAGAAGCCATCAGCCGAGTGATCAGCAAAGTGATCATCAGCAGAGTACTTCCACCAGCAGAGTGAAGACGGTAAAGTAAGCTTATCAACGGGAACTAGCTAAGAGCTGAGTGCATTAAATGCGACTGACATAAAGTAGATATCCGTACAGCAGAGTGTACAGTACAACAGTTGCAGGGAGCCGTTCCGCGTGTCAGGACCATAACTCGAGGACTGTAGATTCCTGCCAACCTTCAACGGGCAGAAATTCAAAATCTGAGAGTATAAATAAAAGACATAACTGAAGATCAAATGAGAGCTTGCATTATTCAAGAACATATCCTAAGAGCGAGATCCATCAGTTGAGTCGTCTGATCGTAAGCGAAGTCATTTGTTGACAAAGCTTCTGGTTGAAGAACAGAGATCATACGTTGTCTGTCTTAGTGACTTTCAACTGAGAATAGAAGGAGTGTATATCCATCTTTGTGAGTGATATAGCTTCCTAGTATAGGATTTCTAAGTGATCTTCTGTACTGAAAATAGCATGAGGAGTGTAGATCCGTCTAAGTGAGTGATCTAGCTTCAGAGTGTAGGATTTCTGTGTGATTTCTTACAGCGCACTTGTGGCTTTTCATTTGTTGATCAGCGCAAGCATTGTACACTTGATTACTTTGTGTTTTCTAGTATAACCCAAGATCTGTGTGACTTGGAAGAGTGGACTAAAGGATTTATATCCATATAACCACTATAAAAATCCTGTGTGTTTGATTTATTTACTGCTATACTTTGCATATTTATCAAAGAACTCAAACATACGATTTAACCAAAAGATTTTAAAAGGAGTTATAAAAACTGGGGATAAAATCTTTTGAGTGAGAAAACTTAAAGAGGAACAGATTGGTGAAAAACACTTTGAATATCCGCTGCCAACTAGTTTCTAAGAACTCTGATTTAACATCTGAAATCAGCTAAGTGAAAATCAGATGAGTGGTCAACTCTGCTGATAAAGCTTTGTGCACATCAGCTTAGTAGTCTTACAAATCTCGATCAGCTTAGTCTGCTGATTTGAAAAGTTAGAGAAAAAGTTTTAAAGTTTTCAGAGGTCTATTCACCCCCCCCCCCCCCTCTAGACCTCATTGACCACTTTTGGGACCCAACAAGTGGTATCAGAGCAGGTTGCTCTGGTAATTTACCTGATACCATCAAGTAGCATCAGAGTAGTGGTTTATCTTGAATCAGCTGCCTGATCAACGAGCTTGATCCAAAGTGTGTTTTTCAAATTTTTTGAAAAATGGATGCCATAAACCATGTTCCTCACATTGGTCTTATGAGCTTTGAAAACTGGAAAATCAGAATGGAAATCTTTCTTGCTGCTTATAATGAAGACATGTTTACATGTATTACAAAAGGACCATTCAGATTCCAGAAGACTGTGAAGGTTGCTGGCCAACCAGATCAGATAGTTGACAAAGAGCTGGATGAGCTGACACCTAAAGAAAACAAGTTAGTAAATCTTGATAAAAAGGCGAAGTTCATCATGTTCAGAGCTGTAGACGAAGAAAATTTCCAGAAGATCAAGCATCTCAAAACTGCCAAAGAGATGTGGGATAAAGTCTGCGAGCTAAGCGAAGGAAACAACGCTATCAAAGAACACAAGCTCAGTGTGGCTCTTGAGGAGTTTGAAAATTTCAAAATGAAGTCTGGTGAAACGATTGATCAGAAGGATACCAGATTTACCAAAGCCCTGCACGAAGTTCTAAGATTTGGTAAAGAATTTTCGAACAAGGAGATCACAGCAAAGGTTCTCAAGGCCTTGCCACCTAAATTCAACATGAAGGTGACAGCCATGGAAGAATCAAGGGATTTAGAGAAGATTTCTCTTTCCGAACTGTTCTCATCTCTCAAAGCGTATGAGTATCATATGCCAAGATTGGGATTAGAAGTGTCAACCAGTTCAGACCCTACTGCTGCTCTAATGGCGTCAGACAAGTCAAGAAAATCAGCAGACAAGTCAAAACAGAAGAATGTGCTGAGTTCAGAAAAGGGATACACTGCTGACGACGTTACCCTGCTGCTAAATGATTTCAAGAAGTTCTACAAGAAGAAAATGAAATTAAAATATAAAAATGCTACTTCATCTTCTTCTGATCATTTTCAGGAAAACAGGGATTCCTACAAAGCAAAACTTAGAGACTACCATGAAGAGGAGTATGGGCTCTTGATCAAAGACCATCTAACCTCATCATCTGAGAAGTTTACTGAAAAGGAAAAGCGTGCTATAAAGGAGCGTAAGCTTAGTAAGAGCAAATCAAAGTTAGCTGATGCAGCAAAGCTAATAAACTCCCGCACATCTTATTCAGACCGCAAGTCGTCTGATAAAGAATTTGAAGAAGTACCTGAAACCTTATGCTTAACTGCCATATGATCTGATGATTCTGAAAATTGAGGTAACTTCTACCTATAAATGAAATGCACTATTTGAATCGTTTGAATAAATGCTGAATTACAAATTCAAATATTGTTTGTGCATTTGCCAAGCTTAATGAAGAGATGACTCTGCTGAAAAGAGCAAATCAGATCACTGAAACTTCAGGTTGAGAAACCTCAAGAATCAGCTGACTACAAAAAGCTTGAGCATGAGAATGAAACTCTAAAAGCTGAGTATGCAATTTGTTTTGAAAATATAAATAAACTTGAAAGAAGTAATTGCATCATTCTCTAAATAAAAAGAAATCAGAGACTTAAAAGAAGAAGTCTACTGATGCTCAATAGGTTAGAAAACCTAGTAAGCTACCTAAGACTAATCAGACTACTAAACCCATCAGTCGAGTAAGCTGAAATAGGCTGCTGAGTTTACTCCTATCAAGTAAAATTAAAGTGGTATCAAGTCTGTTGAATCTAAGGAGAGTTACTAAATAACTCAGGTAAGAAATTGAGGTTAAAATGAATTATCTGGCAAGAATTTGAATCACATTATGATAATTGTTATTTCAACATGCCTTATGCCTATTCATATTATCATGCTGATCATGTTCACTCTATTGACTGCCATCCTCATTTCAATATGCATGCTTATCACATATTTCATTCATCTTACCTTGCTTATGAGCATTGTTTTAATCATGACCATCAAAATACCAACAAATGGTATCAAGTGCCAACAAGTGGTATTATCATGATAAAACGTAAGCCACTAGATCATCACATGTTAAAGGTTACACTAACCATGCTGGACCCAATAAACAAGGGGTACCAAAAACAGTCATCTGTTTTGCAGGTGAAACACATGTGAGATGAAAAAGATGAGTTGACTGCCTTGCAAATTTCACCAAGTTCAACAAGTAGTCTCACCAACATGCATGTACCAGCAAGTGGTATCAAATCAGTGGTATCAACAATTGGCATAATTCAAGTGGTAGACTCTACATTTGGAGATTTCAAGGAACGTGAGTTTGTTGAAAAGTTGAAGATTATCAAAGATTAACAAGTGGTTTCAGAGACCAAGTGGCATTAGAGGCCATCAACTGTTTGCAACAAGTGGTATCACCATTCAAGTGGTATCAGTCAACCATGTGACAACAGAAATTGGTTTGTTGATTTTGGATTCATAAGTTGAGGGGGAACTTATCAGAAGACTAACCCAGAACAGCTTACTGGAATTCAACGGCTGAGTGTCTTTGAAGAGAAACTCTCATCAGACTACTTGACCACGAATTCTTGAACTTAGGGGGAACGTGTACGACTAGCGGTACTCCTAAATAAAAGATGAAGTTGTCAATAAGTCAAAATGAAGCTATCAGAAGACTGCTTCTTATCAGCTGACTGGAACTCAACAGCCAAGTGATTTTCAAGAATGTACTACACCAAGTTGTAGGACCTCAGGCGCTACCAGTTGCCCCAAAACCAATTGGTGTTAGGAAATGCGCATACCTTCCCTTATAGTGCATTCATTCAAGCGCCCACGATATTCGATTGTGACTCCACCCGCACACTCAGTTTGGGTGCCACCCGCACACTCAGTTTGGGTGTCACCGGACAATTGCTGTCACCCGCACACACAGTTTGGGTGCCCAACAATCTCCCCCTCAGCAATTGCTCCAGCTGGGAATCGAACACGTGACCTTGGCTCTGATACCACTTGTTGGTCCTCAGGCGCTACCAGTTGCCCCAAAACCAATTGGTGTTAGGAAATGCGCATACCTTCCCTTATAGTGCATTCATTCAAGCGCCCACGATATTCGATTGTGACTCCACCCGCACACTCAGTTTGGGTGCCACCCGCACACTCAGTTTGGGTGTCACCGGACAATTGCTGTCACCCGCACACACAGTTTGGGTGCCCAACACAAGTGGTATCAGCAAGTGCTATCACATCAACAAGTGATATCAGCTGACTAATCTGATTTACACCCTTACAGAGAAAAAGGTGTTACAAGTGGTATCAGACTGCAAGTAGCATCAGACTACAAGTGAAATCAGACCACAAATAGTATCAAGTGGCATCAATTCTTGAAGTTAAGGGGAAATTTTCTAGCTGGAGTGATAAACAGCAACGAAGACTACCTCAATCAGCTAAGTACTTACCTACCTGTTTTCAGCATACTAGTTTGCAATCTTATGAAAAAGAAGTTATCCAAATCCTAAAAAGGGGGAAGGATAAAATGGAGAAGAAAAGATGCAACTAAAGTTTGGTGTTGATGACAAAAAGGGGGAAGATGGATGCAACTAAGAACCCTTTAAGCAGAAGATCATAAAGGGAAAAAGAACCATCACATGCAAGTGATGGATGCAAGTTGTATCGGACCAAAATAATTTCCATCTCAGAGTATGAAGACTAAATCAGAAACTTAGATGTGTTCTTAGTTGAAGGTTTTGTCATCATCAAAAAGGGGGAAATTGTTGGTTAATATTGGAGAAGGTTTTGAAGATGACAAAAAGGGTAATCTGGAAGTCATCAACTAAGAACTGAACAGCTTAGTGAAACCTATCTCATTGTCTGAAAGCTATGTGACCGAATCAGCGAAGTGGGATATCAGATGGGTGTTATCAGCCGAGTCAAGATAGATGTGTTCATTCTTGAATCAGCCGAGAAGCCATCAGCCGAGTGATCAGCAAAGTGATCATCAGCAGAGTACTTCCACCAGCAGAGTGAAGACGGTCAAGTAAGCTTATCAACGGGAACCAGCTAAGAGCTGAGTGCATTAAATGCGACTGACATAAAGTAGATATCCGTACAGCAGAGTGTACAGTACAACAGTTGCAGGGAGCCGTTCCGCGTGTCAGGACCAGAACTCGAGGACTGTAGATTCCTGCTAACCTTCAACGGGCAGAAATTCAAAATCTGAGAGTATAAATAGAAGACATAACTGAAGATCAAATGAGAGCTTGCATTATTCAAGAACATATCCTAAGAGCGAGATCCATCAGTTGAGTCGTCTGATCGTAAGCGAAGTCATTTGTTGACAAAGCTTCTGGTTGAAGAACAGAGATCATACGTTGTCTGTCTTAGTGACTTTCAACTGAGAATAGAAGGAGTGTATATCCATCTTTGTGAGTGATATAGCTTCCTAGTATAGGATTTCTGAGTGATCTTCTGTACTGAAAATAGCATGAGGAGTGTAGATCCGTCTAAGTGAGTGATCTAGCTTCAGAGTGTAGGATTTCTGTGTGATTTCTTACAGCGCACTTGTGGCTTTTCATTTGTTGATCAGCGCAAGCATTGTACACTTGATTACTTTGTGTTTTCTAGTATAACCCAAGATCTGTGTGACTTGGAAGAGTGGACTAAAGGATTTATATCCATATAACCACTATAAAAATCCTGTGTGTTTGATTTATTTACTGCTATACTTTGCATATTTATCAAAGAACTCAAACATACGATTTAACCAAAAGATTTTAAAAGGAGTTATAAAAACTGGGGATAAAATCTTTTGAGTGAGAAAACTTAAAGAGGAACAGATTGGTGAAAAACACTTTGAATATCCGCTGCCAACTAGTTTCTAAGAACTCTGATTTAACATCTGAAATCAGCTAAGTGAAAATCAGATGAGTGGTCAACTCTGCTGATAAAGCTTTGTGCACATCAGCTTAGTAGTCTTACAAATCTCGATCAGCTTAGTCTGCTGATTTGAAAAGTTAGAGAAAAAGTTTTAAAGTTTTCAGAGGTCTATTCACCCCCCCCCCCTCTAGACCTCATTGACCACTTTTGGGACCAACACTTATGCATTCAAGGAGTTGACCCTCCTGATTGCATCGAAGATACTGAGCATAGTACCTTCAAAATCCGTGCCTAAAATGACATACCAAGAATGGTATGGTAAAGCACCTCTATACTCTTGCTCTTGAGTATAGGGATCTCCTACCTAAGTTAGGAACAATAAAGGAGATAAATTGGCTAGTAGATCCAATTTGTATAAGTTTGTGGAGTATCCAAAGAAATCCATTGGATACCTGTTCTGCAATCCTAAAGAACAAAGGGTGTTTGTTTCAAGGAATATCCATTTCTTAGATGATGACTTCCTCGTGAATAGAAATGGTACTCTTGTAGAAATTGATGAGGTCCAAGAAGTGGAACCCATCCCCAAAAACAGTGGGAGTTGAATCCAGAAATTACTGAACCATCAAGTACACCAGTACTTCGTAGATCTGATCAAGTTCGTAAGGAGCTTGAAAGATATGGTTTCACCATATACGAAGAAGCTACATTGGATGTAGACGTGCATGCATGACAAGATGCCATGTAATCCGAAATGGATTCCATAGATTCCAACATGGTATGGACCTTGGTTGATCCAGTTGAGGGAATTGTCCCTGTAGGTTGTAAATGGATCTTCAAGCTAGGAATAAATGGAGAGGTGTTGACCTCTAAGACTCGACTAGTGGTGAAAGGTTATTCACAAAGTTCTGGAACAGACTTTGATGAAATTTTTTCTCCAGTAGCAATGTCTGAATCCATTCAGATTCACATTTGTTTTGATGAGACAGTCAAGGCATTTGACTTCATCAAAAACGAACATGAACCTTGAGTGTACAAAAGGATTAGTGGGAGCTCTATGAAGTTCATATTTTATATGTCGATGACATTCTGCTTATCTGGGATGATATCAGAATGTTAGCACAGACGAAAGCATGATTATCCATGCAGTTCTCCATGAAAGATTTGGGAGATGCATCTTTCGTATTGAGATACGTATCTATAGAGATAGATCGAAGAAGATGTTGGGACTCTCTAAATCTAAGTACATAGAAACAATACTGAAAAGATTCAGTATGGAAGAATCTAAGAAATGATTGCTTCCAATGAGACACTGTATCTCTTTTTCCAAATCGATGTGCCCTATATCGAATGAGGATAAAAGGAGAATGTCTCAAATACCTTATGTTTCGACAAAAGGTAGCATGTGGTATGCTATACTATGTACTAGACCAGACGTAGAACCTGCTCAAGTGTCACGAGCAGTTATTAGTCAAACTCCGGTGAAAAGCACTGGACCACCGTCAAAGCTATCCTTAAGTTCTTGAGAAAGACTAAGGAATTGCTCTTGGTCTACGGTGGTAGTGGAGAATTAAAACTCAAAGGATTTAATGATTCGAGTTTTTAGTTTGATGTGGATGAATATATATCCAATTTTAGATACATATTTTGCCTCAATGAGGTAGCGGTAAATTGGAAAGGTTCCAAGCAAAACACCGTTGCCATCTTAACCACTGAAGCAAGATATATCGCAGCAAGGAATGCAGCGAAAGAAAGTGTTTGGATGAAAAACTTCATCCAATGGTTGGATGTAGTGCCTAGCATTGCGAAGCTCGTGGTTATCTTCTATGATAACAATGGAGCTATTGCTAAAGCAAAGGAATCGAGATCTCACCAGAAATCTAAACACAATGAGAGAAAAGGTACCATTTGATTGGAGAAATCATTGGTAGAGTAGACGCACATAATTGATGCGTCGACTCAGAAAGACAACTTAGCGGATCCACTAGTAAAGCCTTTGTCACGAAAAGAGTTCGAAGAACATCTTTGGAAGATGGGTCTTGGAAGCCTTTGTGATTGGCTTTAGGGCAAGTGGGAGATTGAAAGGATAGTGCCCTGCAAGCCAATATATTTAGCTTGTATTAGGACTATCGTAAACTTTCTCTAGTATAAATGAATTAATACGCTAGTTTGTTTATAGTATGTAAATCAAACAATGGCCAACCTTATCTCTCGCGAATCACTTAAGCGATTGGATGAAATCCTTAGATCACAATAGACTATGGGACGATTCACTTCAGTATGAGTGCAATCATGAAACAGTCTCTAAGGTCGTGATCTTAAAACATGTTCCAAGTCATAGATTCCGAACGAGACGGGGTATCAAAGGAATCACAAAGACTTGTACAAGTATGCATGATTCACTTGGAGTGAATTTGTAGCGTTTCATGAGCAAGGCATTTCATGCTAGTGCATATGAGTAGGTGTTTCGATAGGGGATCGAACGCATCGAACGACCCGAACAGAGAAACCCATTGTGGAAGCGCATGACGCACATCGGCGATGGGATGTTTCTCAAGACTTATAATAGTGTACGATTTAGTCCTTTGACTTGAGGTGCTAGGGCGAATTCGATGCACGTAAGTACATACTTTGATTTAGGAGCAGATCCTGATCATTGTGCGACTACTTTGGGTACGTAGGATCGTGTACGTGAATGGTTAGCACTAATATGGGATCTACCGACTCAACGTAGTGTGTTGAGAGAATTTGCTATACGTTCTTAGATAATATATTCCGAGAAACCTATGATCATAGTTGGTGACGGATTTGGAAAGGGGTTTCCAAATTTAGCAGTCACAATGGAATCATTATCCAGAATTAGAAAGTATAGTTATCGAGATAATTAGAGGTCCCGATCAATTCACACACCCTAGGTCTCGATCGGGAAATTAAGTCGATAGAAGGACCGTATGTACATGGTACTTATAAGAGGTGAGGTTCACTGATATCAATTCACCTGAAGTTGGGCCTCATGGGCTTGTGGCTAGACATCGACCTTGAGGTGTGGGTACTCATGAATCAATAAGGAGATTAATTCTTGAGTGGTTAATTGAAGGTGTTGAATTAATCGGAGCAATTCATAAGCTCGCAAATTAAATCACGAAAGTCGTGGGCCCGCGGCCAATTGATGGTGAACCTAGATGGTCACACACAATACAATTGGACTGCAACAAATCATATAAGGAAAGTTTGATTTAAAGAGTTAAATCAAAACTGAAGAATTAAAGTGTTAATTCTTGAAGAAGAAAACTAATTAATTAATAAGAGAGGAATTAATTTAATTTATTAATTGGATTAATTAATTAAATGGGCTGAATTAATTAAAGGAGTTTAATTAATTAAATATAATTAAGTAAGGCATCCAATTAAGTAAAGAAATTTACTTAATTAAAGATGTCCAAGTTCAGTAGGAAACTAATTAAGTTATATGATTCTTGTTTCCTAACCGAACTAGATTGTCTTGATAAGGATTCTTTATATATGTTTATATATGATAAGGATTCTATATATATTCATATATATATATGATAAGGATTCTTTAATATATAGATATATATGGAGTAGTAGACTCCATATCTTGGAAGATTATAAAATCGATAATCATACAAGTCTTGCAATATATATAAGCCGCCCACTTCCTCTCAATACACTTCGGCCGAACCCTGTGCAATTGCACAGGGTTCATGCAATTTTTGTCTTCTTCTTCCTGTCTGATCTGGATCTTAGTTCTGAGCCTATGGATTCAAAGGAGTTGCTACAATCCAGTTGGTGTGGACACCGCTAGAGGCACAACACATGGGGTGCTTCTCCGAACCAAAAGTTCAGCAGATCTGAAAGAAGATCGGAGAAAAACCACCACCGTTCCTGTGGTGAGGTAAAATCGATAAACACCCTATGGATGTTTTGATTTGTGTAAAAATCCTTTTCGTATGACTAGATGAATCAAGATTCTGCTTGGGTTATTTTAAAAAAATTTAAATTCCGCTGCTTTTAACGTTCTGACGTTACCAATAACCCAACAGGTGACCATTATTTTGCAACAGAAGTCTTCTGAGTGCCCATACAAATTCAACACATTTATAAAACTATTAATGTTTTCGCCAGGATCAGTAGTCCCATTATACCTCGGTAACCTTGTAGGAACAGTTTCAGTACCTCGAGACTCTCTAATTTTCTGGCAAAAAGGCGAACATCGCATGATATTCGTACTTAAATCCTTATCTCGACCACCCTCGAGAACCACAGCCCCGTTCTCCTTTGCTTCAGTTTGCCGTGCCCTTACATCCGCAGGTCGGGTTTCCTTAATCAACATCTCCTTCTTCAACTCCTTAACAACCCTCTTCTACACAATCTTCTCTAAATCTGCCTCAGTCACTTTACGGTAAGCTGGTTTTTTTAGCTTGTCCACGGCTTCGGGCTGGCTTTCCCGACTACAGAATCTTCCAGATCTTGAACACTTCTCGACGGTTGCCCCGAGCGAACCATAGTTCTTGCTCAAGCTGCTCGAGGAGGGTTAACTGGCGTAGCACCTATAGTAGATCGGTGAATACTCATTTCTCTTTGCAGGTTTGAAATGGGACCTTGATATCCTGATCGGGCCGTAGGTTGGTCAACCGGGGGCTGTTGGCCATGTACTGTTTCTCGATCTGCTCTTTCAGTATTCATAGATTCTCTACACATAGTGTGAATAATAGATTGCAGGTCAGCCACTGTCGTATGTATTGGTAAATCATTAGGCGGGTCAATCGGCGGCATTTCCGGCTGGTGAGCCCCTCGGGATTGATTGCTAGGTTCGTTGTTTATGGAGCGTTAGTCTCCAACGGCGTGTGATGGCTCGCCGCGATTGTAGGTGTATCTTCTAGTGGTAGCCATTTTTTCGATCTAATACTCGAACAGGCCCCTCGGTGGGCGCCAATTGATTATGCTATTTTTCGTACGAGGATCAAATAGGAAAGTAAAGCATGCACAATATTAAGTTTGGGAGTACAAAGGTATGTATTAATATTCCGATCCGTTTACAAGTTACAAAGTAGGTCTATTCGAGCATTACAGGATGCCGTACAACTAGTTAAACAAGTACAAAGAGTGAGCTAATGCTAGTTTGAAAGATATCCGATCTATACGTCCGGGCTGGGGTGCACCTGGGGAAACGTGTCGTCCTTTTTGTCATAAAAGCGCTGGGTATTTATAGGAACAGTGATGAGCTAGCTAAACCCTCCGCAAGAGAACATGTCTCGGCCGTCAGGCCAGGCCCATGGGTTGGCCCAACAGTGATTCCGATGAGAGGAGTAGATCGGAAAGAGGGTCTTGTGCTATCAATCTGGCTTGATCGGAAACTGTGTTCTGCAGGTCGAAAAATAGCCTTCTTGGTCGGAATCGAGGTCGATCTCGAGCGGGGTATTTCCTAGAATAGAGCATGCTAAATATCCCTCATCATCAAAACTCATTCCGCCAATGTAGGGTACATGGCTGATACAATCCATTTTTCAAAAGGTTTTATTTTTCAAAAATATGCTCTTTTGAAAACTTTTGAAAAACACACTAGGATCAAGCTCGTTGATCAGGCAAATGATTCAAATGAACCACCTGCTCTGATACCACTTGTTAGTCCCAAGTGGTCAGATGAGGTCTAGAGGGGGGGGGGGTGAATAGACCTCTGAAAACTTTCAAAAATTTCACTAACTTTTATTATCAGCAGAGTAAGCTGATTAAGAACTCGTGAGACTACTACACTGATTGCGCACTTAGCTTAATCAGTAGAGTTGACCACTCGTTTGATTTAACTTATCTTATTCAAATATAATCAGAGTTTGAAATTCTTGTTTGCAACGGATATATCAAGTGTTTTTCAACAAGTTGTTTTCTTGCTTAAAAGATTTTAACCCCAGTTTTTAAACTCCTTTTTAAAATCTTTTGTTAAGTTCGTATGTTTGAAGTTCTTTGAAAATATGCAAGTAAAATGCAGTAAACAAACACACAAAAATTTTATAGTGGTTATATAGACAAGAATGTCTTTTAGTCCACTCTTCCAAGGCAGTTAGATCTTGGGTTATACTATAATCACTAAGTTTACAGTATACTCTGCTTACGCAATTCAAGAAATGAAAAGCCACAAGTTCGTGGTAAGAAGTCACAAAGAAATCATACTCTCTGAAGCTAGATCACTCACTTAGATGGATCTGTACTTGAGTTTTTGAGACTTAGAAGATATTTCTTGCTTTGATTTTCTCTCAGTTGTTGTGAATTCGCTTCATATCTCTAACTCTTGAATTCATATCTATTTATACTTATGGATTTGAATTTTGCCCATTGAGAAATCGACAGATCTTCAAATTTTTCTCGAGTACTGGTCCCTGTTTCAGAACGACTTCTGCAATTATTCACTGTACAGTTCTGCTGTACTTTCTGTCACGTCGCATTAAATGCACCTTGCTGATCCGAGGTTTCTTTTCAATCATTTGTCTTTAATACCCTTCTCTTACAGCATTTATTACACTGAGTGCATTTTTTACCGTTGGAATGACTTTCTGATCACTTCTACTCTACTGATCGAATCTACTCTTCTGATGAACACTCTGTTGATTCAAACCGAATCTGATTTGACTCTGCTGAAATTCACCAGTTTGATTCCGAACTCAGCATCAGATCAGTAGTCTTCTGGACCAAAATTGAACCCTTCTGATTTTACTTGTCTTCTCAGATTGAATTTCCCAGAGGTTGCTAAGCTTCCATTACTTAGTTGGTGACTTTTGGAAATCATCAAAACCCCTTCACTTCTTCATCTTCATCCAACAACAGAGATCCCTGAAACACCAGCCGCTAGAAGGAAAAGAATTGGTAAGGCTAGAGTATCCCATTACCACAAAAATAAGAGAGAAGAGGCTGAGCAAAGAAAAAGGGATGAAGTTGAGCTCAAGGCTTCCAGAAAGCTGATGCATAACAGGTGACAGAACCTGAATTGGATGCCAAAGAAGCTGAAGATTTGGCCAAGGAACTTGAAGCAAGTAAAGAAGACACTCATGGGCTTAGAATAAGTGGTGGGATAACAATTGGAGAACCCAAAGAAGGTTCTGTCATGTTACCTCGACCTAAACTCGTGAAAAAGAAAAAGAAAGTAGTCAAATATGCACTGAGATAGTACAGAGTGATCATACTGTCTTCGCCATGTTTGAATCAGAGTTAGAGAGGTACAACAATCTTCTACAAACCAAGAGTACTTTCCTTGCTAAAAAGATTAGAAACAATCGATGGAGGAAGTACAAATTGGTTAAGACAAAGGACGAAATCCTTGCTTGGAAGGAGTTTGCTGATGAAGAAAGACGGGTTCTGAACTGGCTGCAAACAAACTCAATCAGACAAGCACTGGAATCAGATTTCTTCCATGACAGAGTGCATGAGTATGTCAAACTCATTGTACAGAAGGAATCAACAGCTTTTAAAGAATCTATGACCAATAAACCCAGAAGAGGAGAAGACTTGGGCGAAAGAGCTGTCAAGATTGCCATCTGTGTAACCTTGGACAAGTGGATTGAAAGATCAAGATATGGACAAAGAACATCTAGTGATCTGCCAACTTTGCCAAGCTTACAACACATAGCTGTTGGGTATGAGATAAGGACTTTTCAAGAATCAACTCAGGAGACTACATCAACATTTGTCCCTGCTGATTTCATATATCATAAAATTGATTTGTCTGCTGATGGATTTGATTTTATGCACATTACGGATGATAAAACAGACCACTCAAAAGCTGTTGTCAATAATTCATCAATGGAGATAAATCTTGAAGATGCACAAGTTCACTTGATGAAGTACCACTAGAAAAGGAGCCCCTCGCTATTGAATGGCAAGCTCCAGAAAATCAGCAATGTGCTCCTGCCAAGGAATCTGAAACTGTTCAATCTGCCATCTTGGACTCCATGAAGGCACTGATTGAATCAACTCTGAAAGAGATGGAGGAGAGGAACAAGGAAACATTGAAAAGATTTGAGAAGATGGCCTCAACCTTAGTTCAAAGCACAATTGAAAATCTACCCAAGCCTGCTAATCCTACTCCACTGATCCAGGAAGAACTGAACAACATAAGATCTGAACTTCAAACTATAAAGGAAGATGTTCAGAAGTTCGGTGAGAAGATTGAAAACAATCAAGCTTGCTGGAAACAAATTAATCTGGTTGTGGAAAATGCTATGGAAGCTGCAGAAGAAAAGACTTCTAATTTAATGCAAGCATTTACCTTAAGCATGGATTTAGTACTTCGGTCTCAATTACAGTTGAGTGATAGCAATGACATTGTGCTGAACCATTCTGAAGTATTACATTCTAAGCAACAACAACAAGAAAGACAACTGTCTGTAATGGATCAAAACATCATGATGCTATGCAATGCAGTCAACATTCCACCTGTTCAAGTTGAAGAAATCTACCCTACTGATGCTGACAAAAAAGGGGAAGAGATACCTGAAGAAAAGGAGGAAGAAGCTAAAGTTGTTGAAGAAGCCTGAGTAATTGAAGAGGCTACTGATAAGCATGCCGATTAAACTAAGGTTGCTGATGTAACTGAAGAAATTGTTGAGGCTACAGATGTTAAAGATACAGCTGAAGAAGAGCAACTCAAGGATACGGCAAAAGTAGACAAACAAATTGCTGCTTCCAAGGATTATGTTGAAGAACAGCTAGATCCATTCAGAAAGACAAAAAGAATAGAGGAAATAAAAGCTAGAATTTAGGTTGCTGACAAAGCCAAGAAACTAGCCTTAAATTTCTCTAGCGGTGAAAATGAAGATGATGATGAAGAAGAAGAAGAAGACTAATTTACTTCTCTTTATCACTTTGTAAAATTGTGTAACTTTTCATCTTTTGTAATCTTGTGTATTTGTACTAAAATTCTTAATCAATAAAAGATTACAATTTTCAACTTAATTTCTATCTCTGAAATTTTTGTGAAGACCGAACTTTAGTTAGTTACAGGTACATAGCTGAAGTTTTGTCATCATCAAAAGGGGGAAATTGTTGGATGAAGATGAAGAAGTGAAGGGATGTTTTGATGATTTCCAAAAGTCATCAGCTAAGTAATGGAAGCTTAGCAAGCATCCAAAAAGTTTAACCGAGAAGAGAAGTAAAATCATAAGGTTAAATTTTGGTCCAGAAGACTACTGATCTGATGCTGAGTCAGAAATCAGATTGGTGGATTTCAGCAGAGTCAAATCAGATGTGTTCGATTTGAATCAGCAGAGTGTTCATCAGTAGAGTAGATTCGATCAGCAGAGTAGAAGTGATCAGAAAGTTATTCCAACGGTAATAAATGCACATTGGCGTAATAAATGTTGTAAGAGAAGGGTATTAATGACAAATAATTGAAGAGGAACCTCGTTTTAGCAAGGTAACTTGACAGAAAGTACAACAGAACTGTACAGTGAACAGTTGCAGGAAGCCCATTCAGAGACAAGGACCAGTACTCGAGGAAGATCTGAAATCTGTCTTTCTTCAACGGGCAGAATTCAAATTCGCGAGTGTAAATAGATCAAGATTCAAGAGTTAGAGACAACACAAAAACTGAGAGAGAATTCAAGCGAGCAAATTTTCTGTGTCTCAAAAATTCAAGAACAGATCACTATTAGCCGAGTCATCTGTTGACAAAGCCGAGTTGAAGAAACAAGCAAAAACAAAATCTGAGTGGTTTCTGTGAACACTGAGTGTTGTAAGAAGTGATATTTATTATGGATTTATATTTAGGGCTTGGTTAAAGTACTCAGGATGGTGCAATTTCAAGATTTGTATATAATATTATAAGTACGTAATTAATTTGCAAAGGAGCAGAATAGCAGAATTCTTATTATCAATGGAGAAAAGTTGGATCCTTTAATACAATGAAGGATTCACTATTTATAATGAATACATAATCCTAACTCTAGTAGTATCCTAACATATCTAGGAGTCCTGCATGGCCCATAAAACCTTCGGAGTCGGTCCTCATGTCGACTAGATGCGAAAGGCAGATCGAGCCAATCATGGATCTTTCGAGGAGACTAAACCGATTCTGCGGGTCGGATCGATCTGAACTAGCTCGAAAAGTACAATTCAGTCATAAGTGTAAAATAGCCCCCATCAGTACTCCCTCACTTCTCGAGCGTAAACGTAGCTGGAGCTCGTAGAAGTAGAAAAAGTCTTGGTGTCAATATGCAGTGGTTCATGAAGTATGCCTCATTAAAAACCTGGTTCGGAAAAACCCTTTTAAGGGATAAAAACCGCGCGAGGGAAAAAGAGTACATATTCGCTAAACCCTTTCATGTAAAGACACGTCTCTCAATAACGTGTGTCAGACGTCTACAGAGTTTTCCCATGATTTTATTGGCGGGAAACAGAAACGTCGCGAAGGGCTAAAACGTCATTTCACAGTCCATATATATAGTCGAATTAAGCGGGATCTTTTTACTTTTACCTCAAATATCTTGATCTTCAAGCAGTAAAAATTTAAGTCGAGATTCTCGCTACTTATCTAATTTATCGAACAGACTGTCTTTAATAAAAAACATGGCTTCGTCAACGCCAAACCCTAACTCCCCAACCCAGAACGAAGAAGAACCTATAACTCAAACTGTTGGAAACCCTGATACTCTTTCTTCTGACAACAAAGAGATAGGAGATGGCATTCAGGCTGAAGAACTTAGAGATTGTGTGGAGAAGGGGGTAGATGGTCTATTAGTCGAGATAGTTCCTAAGAAGAGATGGAAAACAAGGCTTCGAAGAAATCGAAAACTGCCCAACCTCAAATCTCTACCCCCATCGAATTTTTTCCTTCCCGACTAAAAGAAAAGGATTTTCCGGCTTTGCGGAGGGATTACGGTCGTTACTTCCCTCCTGACTTTGAGATAATCCTTCCTTCCGATGAGGAGAGGGTAAACACACCTCCAGAAAATTGCCGAGCTTTCTATACTTCACACTTGGATCACGGATTGCGTTATCCCCTTTCTTCGATCCTCCTCCAACTTTTAGAGACCTTCTTCATCTCTTTAACCCAACTTGTACCCAACGCCATTGCCTTTATCATGGCTTTTTCTGTTCTAATGGTTGCGAAGAGGCTACAACCCTGTTTTCGTAACTTTCTTCACTTTTTTCGACTTTCCATCTCGACTTCCTCCCATAGAGGTTATTACTATGTTAGTCAAAGACCCGGCTTCTCTGTTATGGAGAATGCTATTTCGAGCAACAACATAGAGTGGAAGTCGAACTACTTCTTCATCAAACCTCCGACCCATCGCGTACATGAAAATGGGGTAACCGAACCGTTTGTTTTCGACTGGGGTTACGACTCTTCCTGGGTATATGGTGGTCGAAAGGTTATCAGAGAATTGGCTTCGGATGATCATTTTTCTTCAAGCATGATAGCGGAGATGAGATCGGATAAATACTAGTTGGTTTTCCTAGTCGGAGAAATCTTCCTTCGAAAGGCTGGATTGAGTTCTCTTGATTTTCCAATCCCAACAGATAATCGTCCTCTGGGTAAAACTTATATATCTTATTAATTTCTTTGTATTTGGAAAATTCCTCGGTGATTGTTCCTTTTAATGAGGCAATGTTCATATTGCAGCATCCATGGTTGAGAAGTGACGTTTCTCCGTGGTCGAAAAGAATGTACTTTCGAGCTCGAGAAAGTCGTCGGGAAAAATGCCAATAGAATAGAGGACGTCCAGAAAAAGAAGAAGAGATCAGCATCAGGATCTGGAAGAAATCGAGGAAGAGTCTTTCGACAGTGTCGACCCTATCCGTGTTGCTCACCCAATGACTAACCAACTGTCTGCGGAAACTTCCTCCTCATGTACTGGCCCTGGGCGCGGATATCCTCCTAAGTTCATTAGGGATCGGTACGGTATCCTCGGTTGCAAAACTTGGCCGGAACGTAATCCTACTGGTCCAGAGGCAAAAAGGAGGACAAACAAGGTGAATACTTCACTCATGTCAGAGATTCGAGCCACAAGCCCTCCCTTGTAGACATGATTGAGAGCCACCTTCAGGGAAAACGTGCAGTCGGATATTCTGCAGAGGATACTTTAATGTCTGATGACAAGGAGAATATCCTCGACAAATCCATTCGATTTCTTTTGTCCGCGACCTTCACCAGGGATGTACAATGGAATTTTATGAGGGAACCACTAGACCAGCTCGCAAGAGCAGCACATGCTCATGAAGTGGTAATATATTCTTTACATTGATAATTCAACATAATTCAAATTACTTTTGTCCATTTTTTATCGTATGATTCAATTTTGTAGATCGGGTTGGTGACTGCTTTGTACGATGCGGCCTTGCACAGGGATCAATGGAAGTTTGTGGAGGAGACCAATAACATACTCCTGGCCAGGAATAAAGAGCTCGAAGATAAGCTGGCCAAGGTCGAAAGTTCGAGAGCTTCCATCGAAACTCAGCCCGGCCCTAGTGATAATCCCAATCTGGAGACTGACAATCCTCATATTATTAGTACCATGATGGATGCTAGTCGATACCAAGCTCAGGTCGATCAACTGACTCGAGAATTGGAGGAGCAACGTGTTTCTCACGCTACTTCAATAAGCACCTTAGAGTCGAAGGTTCTCTGGCTTCGAGCCCAACTTCAAGCCAAAGATGATGATGCCGACATGGAGAAGGTTATGAATGAGGCTCAAACCCCTGATGTTGAACCCATTGTTAGGGAATTTCTCAATTCTCCCGTTTGCACTGCTATAATTCATCAGAAAATCGGGGATTTATTGTTGAGTTCATTCTATAAAGGGGTCGATCAACTGATCGAGTCGGGGTTAATTCCCGATTGGCGGGCTGATTATCATAGATTTATGGACATCAGCAAAGATCAAAGGCTTCAAGAATATCCACTGGAGTCCCTAACTTCCGTGCAATATAGTAAGCATCCCTTAGCTCATCTGATGCATGAGTTTGGAGTTCCCTTATCTGTGCCCCGAGCCTGATATAGAGCCTGAAGAGGAGGTCGAAGACGATCAGGAGAATAGAGAAGAGGCTGATGATAATGAAGAAATGTTCTCGAAAGAAGCTACTCCCACTGAATAGGTCATTTCAACGACATAAAATTTATCGATCCTTGTAATAAGTCTTTATAATTTTCCTTGCCAAATTTGTAATCTTTTGTAAATGAATCATGTATCGATCCTTCTTGGTTATATGTAAATTTACGGCAGTATTTGTCTTTGTAGAATTTTCCCTTGGTCTCTGACACGATCGGGATGTCGAAATGACTTAATATTTTCCATCAATTTTAAATTTTACTTTTCACGCCTTCCCTTGAGGACATAAATGTCATTTCCTTAGGTATATATAAAGGTAAATCCTTTCAAAGAATTACCGCGCGTCCCCACTTGAAATATTAAATTCTCTGTGATCATTCGAAGTAAAAGCTTGAGTTTTACACGATTTTCATAACTTCTCGGCCATGAGTTCCAATCTATTTTCTGGCACTGCGAAGCGATCTTCACGCGGTCCCACTAGAAGAGATATTCCAAATAAAAAGGCTCGTACTGAGAGTTCACAACAAACATCCTCCGAGGGGGGGAGGTTCCCCCAAAATCTATGCCCTTTGCCGATCGAGTCTCGACCCAACCCGAGGATCTCTCGACATCTAAGGCGAACACCCCTTCCCGACCGCAATCACATATGGATTCTCCTAGAGGTCCCTCAAAAGTTTCGATCCGCAGCCCATGGGTTGATCCAAATATTATCGAGGCTTGTCGAAACGAGGAGTCGCAAGCTAGTTCCCCTGTCCTTAACGATCAGGCGGGAGTCGATCCTCAAATTCCTGTTTCGAACATCGCCCTGATCCAAGCTTCCGAACAGGAGACTGATCGACAACTTGAGTCTATCCCTCCTAATCCTGAGTGAAAGGATAGTGCCCTGCAAGCCAATAGATTTTAGCTTGTATAAGGACTATCATATGATAAGCTTTCTCTAGTATAAATGAATTAATACGCTCGTTTGTTTATAGTACGTAAATCAAACAATGGCCAACTTCATCTCTCGCGAATCACTTAAGCGATTGGATGAAATCCTTAGATCACAATAGACTATGGGACGATTCACTTCAGTATGAGTGTAATCATGAAACAGTCTCTAAGGTCGTGATCTTGAAAACGTTCCAAGTCATAGATTCCTGTCGAGACGGGGTATCGAAGGAATCGTTAAGACTTGTACGAGTATGCATGATTCACATGGAGTGAATTTGTAGCGTTTCATGAGCAAGGCATTTGATGCCAGTGCATATGAGTAGGTGGTTCGATAGGGGATCGAACGCATCGAACGACCCGAACAGAGAAACCCATTGTGGAAGCGCATGTCGCACATCGGCGATGGGATGTTTCTCAAGGCTTATAATAGTGTACGATTTAGTCCTTTGACTTGAGGTGCTAGGGCGAATTCGGTGCACGTGAGTACGTACTTTGAATTAGGAGCCGATCACTTAGCCTGATCATTGTGCGACTACTTTGGGTACGTAGGACCGTGTACGCGAATGGTTAGCACTAATATGGGATCTACCGACTCAACGTAGTGCGTTGAGAGAATTTCCTATACGTTCTTAGATAATATATTCCGAGAAACCCGTGGCCACGGTCAGTGACGGATTTGGAAAGGGGTTTCCAAATTTAGCAGTCACACTGGAATTATTATCCTGAATTAGAAAGTATAGTTATCGAGATAATTAGAGGTGCCGATCAATTCACACACCCTAGGTCTCGATCGGGAAATTAGTCGATAGAGGGACCGTATGTACATGGCACTTATAAGAGGTGAGGTTCACTGAGATCAATTCACCTGAAGTGGGGCCTCATGGGCTTGTGGCTAGACATCGACCATGAGGTGTGGGTACTCATGAATTAATTGTAAGATTAATTCTTGAGTGGTTAATTGAAGGTGTTCAATTAATCGGAGCAATTTATTAGCTCGCAAATTAAATCACGAAAGTCGTGGGCCCGCGGCCAATTGATGGTGAACCTAGAGGGTCACACACAATACAATTGGACTGCAACAAATCAAATAAGGAAAGTTTGATTTAAAGAGTTAAATCAAAACTGAAGAATTAAAGTGTTAATTCTTGAAGAAGAAAACAAAAGAATTAAAGAGTTAATTCTGTGAGAGAAATAATTAATTAGATAGTCTAATTAATTAAATGTTAATTAAAGAGTTAATTAAAGAGAGAGAAAATTAATTAGATTAATTGGGCTAATTTAATTAAAGGGTTTAATTAAATTAATGCAAGACATGGGCCAATTTAATTAATGGCCCATACTAAAGTCTTGCACAAAAGGGGGCCTTGAGAGGTGGCTATAAAAGGAGTCTTGAGAAGACTCAAAAACACAAGCAAAAACCAAACCCTAGCCACCCTCCCTCTTGCCCTAGCCGCCCCCTCTTGGAGAAGAGGTGTGGCCGCCGCCCCTCTCCAATGGAAGAGAGAGGCCGCCCCTCTCTCTCATCCAGATCTAGATCTGGATCTAGATCTGGTTTTTTTTATTCGTTCTTCCATGTCTGATTACCCTTGAATCCTATTTCTGAGCCTGTGGATTCAAAGGGGTTGCTTCAATCCAATTGGTGTGGATACCACTAGAGGCACAACACTTGGGGTGCTTCTCTCGAACCAAATCCATCAGATCTGAAAGAAGACCGGAGAAAAACCACCACCTTGCCTGTGGTGAGGTAATTTCGAATTACACCCTTTAAATTTAGTAATTTGTTGCTAAATTATATTCAACCTGTTCATATGTGCTAGTAAATAAATCCTAGGATTTTGGGTGTATGAAAATTTTTAAATTCCGCACCGTTGTTTTGACAATCATACCCCATGAAATCCCAACAGTGGTATCAGAGCCAAATTTACTACGCTCATATGAATAGGCCTGAACACTTCAAAATATATGTGTATATTTGATTGTCGTGTTCTATGATTTGATTCTTGCTTGTTATGATAAATTATGTGTTCGGGTATTAGCATAATTCGGTTTTGGGCCTAAAATGCAATTTCCGAAAATTTGAGGGCTTATGTGCAAATTGCGATTTTTCGAAAATCTGGACAGAAAGTTAAATTTTGTTTTTCTGCAATTCTGGATCAAATTGTAATTTCTGGAATTTTTCAAAATCTGGACTATTTTGCAATTTACGAAAGGCTAGGGGCTGCTTTTGCTATTTACGTAAAATATGGGGTCTGTTTTGCTTTAAACAAAAGTTTCTGGAAATTTTGTTAATTTTCTGCTTTCTGGTCCGATTTGCATATTCTGGAAATTTTGGGGCTGATTTGTAATTTCCAAAAGTTGAGGGGTCAAAATGTAATTTTCAAAAATTCAGGGGCCGAACTGCATTTTTTCAAAAGTTGAAAAACAGAAACTGTTTTGTGCACTAAAGGAGTTTAGTATATCCGAAAAGTTAATTTTATCATAATTAGTGGAGACTAGAGTGAGAATCAATGGTTTATTTTAAAAGGGGTTTTAAAATAAAAAATGTGGATTGTTTTAAAAGGGGTTTTAAAACTAGAATCTAAAGCTATTTTAAAAGGGAGTTTTAAAATAAGATAAGGAATAAGGAAAGGTGCTTTGCTTGTTTCTTGCTCTACGTGAACTGTTTACGTGGTTTTCGATCGCGCCGAGCCTTGACCCTAGGGGTAGATGTGATTGGTTAATTTTAATTTGTTGGTTTTATTGGGCCTGCGAGCCTCAAGTTTTTGGGCCACTTTGAGCCTTTGTAATAGATAGGGCTTTACAGTTTTAATTAGATTAGGATGAAGGCCCATTACAAGCAAGGTGGGAGCCCAAGAAGACTAAAGGCCATGTATGCATGGTAAAATGTGTAATAGTGTAGGCCTCTTTGAAACCTATTAGATTGACCAATAGGACCATCGTCTTTGGCTCGATGGTGGTCCGCATAGGAGGCTCCCGATCGAAAACATACTGTGGTAGCATGCATGCTAGGTGTGTATGTTTTTATTTACGTATTTATAATTTTAGCATGTATGGTGATGCGCGCTAGTAATTTAGATCGTAAATAAAGGATAATGCATAACTGGAACGGTGAGATCTCGAGTAGAGTTATCTCAAACTCTTAAACCCGAAAACCCCCTCTTGAAAATAATATTAAGTCATATTGGATTAAAATAAAATGAAGTATTTATATAAATCCAAGCCTTCCATCAATAGGAACTAGCGTGAGTTGTCCACTTATCGATTAAGGTGATCCAGAGTCTGGCACCCGAGTCGAAGAAAGAGACAATACGCGAAATTCCTTGATTCTCGTTTTTAACTAAACTTGACAAGGGTGGGGACTGGTCGGGACATGAACATCGACCATAACCAAGTTATGGGGATTTCATGACCGGGCCCGTTGCTCATCAAGATTGATGGGTTAGACTTAACGAGTAGTACCACTCATGATGTAGCAGTGCTAGATGGGTGCGAAAATCGAGGCAAAATAGCTTGAAGGTTGTGTAGGGACACAATTGGCAATAAGTATGCCTACCTGGGGAATTAATTGTATGGCCGCGAGTCGTGGGTGCAATTAATGTCCGCTGGGACGTCAAGACCTACTAGGAAATAGGATTTCCCGAACAATTGAAGGGGTAATTGTTTCGATAAAATAGTGGGAGAACTTTTACGATAGAAAGTCCAACCTTCGTAGATTATAAGTATTATTCATTAACTAGTTCTCTAGATTTTTGTCTTCTCTTTTGATTAGATATTGAGATATCTATATGAATTGTCCATTTTTACTATTTATCCTCGACTTAGAAAATAACTGGATTAATATATCGATTGGCTTAGAAACTTGGGGATTGTCCTCAATTCCGAAAGTCGGAATCGTGTTCATAATAATCAACCTATGCCTGATGCATTTTGAGATGAGTCTCGAAAGAGGAACGAATCACCTATAGAGTATGGGAATCTCAATGATCGTTACCTCATTTAAGCATCAAGATTGAACGAGCTAAAGAAGCGACATAGGAGTATGTCTGAAACTTCTAAAACAAACCTCCACCTCAAAAGGCTTGTTTTGAGGAGCAATTTCGAATCATCTGATTCGAGTTTTCTAAGGTGTTGTTTAAAACTCGAGAATAAGTGAAGGAACTAATGTCAAGGATCACTGTCCTTGTTTTATCAATCTGGTTGATAACTGGATCGATTAAACGTAGGCCTGCAAGTGATCTTAACATTGACTTCCTCCTAAATTCTCCTCCCACTCATTCAAACGATTCGTGAAAAGTTCTGAACTTATTCGATAAGTTGATCAGGTTTCATGAATTAACCAAAGTATTGGTAAAAGGCAAATAGGAACCTTTTAAAAGGTATACCTGTCATGATTGCTTACACTTCAAGAACTGCAAAGTCAAAGAAGAGTAAAAGGAAGAAGAAAATGTTCTCTTCCAAAGCAAACATAAAGGTAGTGAAAAGAACACAAGTAGCCTAAAAATCAAATTATCCCACTGCACCTAAGAAAGGCATTGACAAGTTTAATTGATTAGAAGGTCTAATCAATTAAACAACATTTCAATTAAAGAGTTAATTGAGAGCAACGTTTCAATTAAAGAGTTAATTGAAAAAGGGAAATGAATCAATTAAAGAGTTAATTGAAAGTAACGTTTCAATTAATGAGTTAATTGAAAACAAACGAAATTGATTGAATTAATGTGTTAAGTTCAATCAATACCAAGATAATACTCCACACATATGGCACGCAAGATTAGGTCGTGTTTCCATAGGAAGGATTCAATAGTTGGTGTCATCGATGCTTCTTGAAAAATAGGGCTTAGATGAACTATCAACTTGCGAATCCTGTCTGAAGGAAAAGATGACAAAGTTACCGATTGCTGGGCATCCGGTGCGTACCAAACAAATTTTTGGATTGGATCCATATGAATGAATGTGGACCACTAAAGTGTTAGTGTGAGAGGAGATTACTCATACCTCGTGAGGTTTACTGATGACTTTAGTCATTAGTGATATGTATATCTTATGATGTACAAATCCGAAACTCTTGAAAAGTTCAAAGAATTTCGAAACGAAGTAGAGAATCAACCAAGGCATAGTATTAAGGCCATTCGATCTGATCGAGGTGGCAAATACTTAAGCTAGAAGTTCCTCGATTATCTTACTGAGAAAGAGATTCTCATACAACGAACTCCTTCTAAGACGCCTCAACCTATTGGAGGGTCTGAAAGAAGAGAATCGAACCATGTTGGACATGGTTCGATCCATGATAAGTTTCATTCAACATCCTTATACATACTAAGGATTGACCCTAATGATTGCATCGAAGATACTGAACAAAGTAACTTCAAAGTTCATGCCTGCAAAACCCTACCAAGAATGGTGTGGTAAAACACCTCTATACTCTCTCTATTGAGTATGGGGATCTCCTGCCTATGTTAGGAACAAGAAAGGAGATAAATTGGATAGTAGATCCAGTTTGTACAAATTTGTGGGGTATCCAAAGAAGTCCATTTGGATGCCTGTTCTACATTCCTAAAGAACAAAGGGTGTTTGTTTCAAGGAATATCCATTTCTTAGAGGATAGCTTCCTCATGAATAGAAATGGTACTCTTGTAGAACATGATGAGGTCCAAGAAGTGGAACTCATCCCCACAAACAGTGGGAGTTAATCCAGAAACTGCTGAACCATCAACGTACACCAGTACTTCGTAGATCTAATCAAGTTCGTGAGGAACTTGAAAGATATGGTTAGACCATATACGGAGAATCTACATTGGATGTAGACACTTATGTATGGCAAGAGGCCATGCATTTCCAAAATGGATTCCATCCATTCCAACAAGGTAAGGACCTTGGTCGATCCACCCAAGGGAAGTGTCCCTGTAGGTTGCAAATGGATCTTCAAGCGCAAGCTAGGAATGAATGAAGATGTATTGACCTATAAGACTTGTCTAATGGCAAAAGGTTATACACAAAGGCCTGGAACGGACTTTGATGAAATCTTTTCTCCATTAGCAATGTCTGAATCCATTTGGACTCACATTCATTTTGATGAGAAAGTCAAAGCGTTTGACTTCATCAAAAACAAATGTGAACCTTGAGTGTACAAGAAGTTTAGTGGGAGCTCTTTAAAGTTCATTATTTTTACATGTCGATAACATTTTGATTATCTGGGATGATATTGGAATGTTAGCACAGACGGAAGCATGATTGTCCATGCAATTCTCCATGAAAGATTTGAGAGAGACATCTTGCGTATTAAGATACGTATCTATGGAGATAGATCGGGGAAGATGTTGGGACTCTCACAATCTAAGTACATAGAAACAGTACTGAAAATATTCAGTATGGAAGAATCCAAGAAAGGATTACTTCTAGTGAGACACTGTATCTCTCCTTCCAAATCGATATGCCCTACATCGAATGAGGAAAAGGAGAATGTCTCAAATACCTTATGTTTGGACAAAATGTAGCATATGGTATGCAATACTATGTACTAGACCAGATGTAGAACCTGCTCTTATTGCCATGAGAAGTTTCTAGTCAAACTCCAGTAAAGAGTACTGGACCACCGTAAAAGATATCCTTGAGCTCTTGAGAAAGACTAAGGATTTGATCTTGGTCTACGGTGATAGTGGAGAATTGAAACTCGAAGGATTTATTAATTCGAGTTTCAAGTCTGATGTGGATGAATATATATATCCATTTTTGGATACATATTTTACCTCAATGGGGTAGCGGTAAGTTGGAAAGGTTCCAAGGAAAACACCGTTTCCATCTTAACCACTGAAGCAAGATATATCGCAGCAAGGAATGCAGCGTAAGAAAGTGTTTGGATGAAAAACTTCATCCAAAAGTTGGATGTAGTGCCTAGCATTGCGAAGCTCGTGGTTATCTTCTGTGATAACAATGGAGCTAATGCTAAAGCAAAGGAATCGAGATCTCACCAGAAATCTAAACACAATGAGCGAAAAGTACCATCTGATTAGAGTAATCATTGGTAGAGTTGACGCACATAATGGATCGCGTCGACTCGGAAGACAATCTAGCGGATCCACTAGTAGAGCTTTTGTCACAAAGAGAGTTCGAAGAACATCTTTGGAAGATGGGTCTGAGAAGCGTTTGTGATTGGCTTTAGGGCAAGTGGGAGATTGAAAGGATAGTGCCCTGCAAGCCAATAGATTTTAGCTTGTATAAGGACTATCATATGATAAGCTTTCTCTAGTATAAATGAATTAATACGCTCGTTTGTTTATAGTACGTAAATCAAACAATGGCCAACTTCATCTCTCGCGAATCACTTAAGCGATTGGATGAAATCCTTAGATCACAATAGACTATGGGACGATTCACTTCAGTATGAGTGCAATCATGAAACAGTCTCTAAGGTCGTGATCTTGAAAACGTTCCAAGTCATAGATTCCTGTCGAGACGGGGTATCGAAGGAATCGTTAAGACTTGTACGAGTATGCATGATTCACATGGAGTGAATTTGTAGCGTTTCATGAGCAAGGCATTTGATGCCAGTGCATATGAGTAGGTGGTTCGATCGGGGATCGAACGCATCGAACGACCCGAACAGAGAAACCCATTGTGGAAGCGCATGTCGCACATCGGCGATGGGATGTTTCTCAAGGCTTATAATAGTGTACGATTTAGTCCTTTGACTTGAGGTGCTAGGGCGAATTCGGTGCACGTGAGTACGTACTTTGAATTAGGAGCCGATCACTTAGCCTGATCATTGTGCGACTACTTTGGGTACGTAGGACCGTGTACGCGAATGGTTAGCACTAATATGGGATCTACCGACTCAACGTAGTGCGTTGAGAGAATTTCCTATACGTTCTTAGATAATATATTCCGAGAAACCCGTGGCCACGGTCAGTGACGGATTTGGAAAGGGGTTTCCAAATTTAGCAGTCACACTGGAATTATTATCCTGAATTAGAAAGTATAGTTATCGAGATAATTAGAGGTGCCGATCAATTCACACACCCTAGGTCTCGATCGGGAAATTAGTCGATAGAGGGACCGTATGTACATGGCACTTATAAGAGGTGAGGTTCACTGAGATCAATTCACCTGAAGTTGGGCCTCATGGGCTTGTGGCTAGACATCGACCATGAGGTGTGGGTACTCATGAATTAATTGTAAGATTAATTCTTGAGTGGTTAATTGAAGGTGTTCAATTAATCGGAGCAATTTATTAGCTCGCAAATTAAATCGCGAAAGTCGTGGGCCCGCGGCCAATTGATGGTGAACCTAGAGGGTCACACACAATACAATTGGACTGCAACAAATCAAATAAGGAAAGTTTGATTTAAAGAGTTAAATCAAAACTGAAGAATTAAATTGTTAATTCTTGAAGAAGAAAACAAAAGAATTAAAGAGTTAATTCTGTGAGAGAAATAATTAATTAGATAGTCTAATTAATTAAATGTTAATTAAAGAGTTAATTAAAGAGAGAGAAAATTAATTAGATTAATTGGGCTAATTTAATTAAAGGGTTTAATTAAATTAATGCAAGACATGGGCCAATTTAATTAATGGCCCATACTAAAGTCTTGCACAAAAGGGGGCCTTGAGAGGTGGCTATAAAAGGAGTCTTCAGAAGACTCAAAAACACAAGCAAAAACCAAACCCTAGCCACCCTCCCTCTTGCCCTAGCCGCCCCCTCTTGGAGAAGAGGTGTGGCCGCCGCCCCTCTCCAATGGAAGAGAGAGGCCGCCCCTCTCTCTCATCCAGATCTAGATCTGCATCTAGATCTGGTTTTCTTCTTCGTTCTTCCATGTCTGATTACCCTTGAATCCTATTTCTGAGCCTGTGGATTCAAAGGGGTTGCTTCAATCCAATTGGTGTGGATACCGCTAGAGGCACAACACTTGGGGTGCTTCTCTCGAACCAAATCCATCAGATCTGAAAGAAGACCGGAGAAAAACCACCACCTTGCCTGTGGTGAGGTAATTTCGAATTACACCCTTTAAATTTAGTAATTTGTTGCTAAATTATATTCAACCTGTTCATATGTGCTAGTAAATAAATCCTAGGATTTTGGGTGTATGAAAATTTTTAAATTCCGCACCGTTGTTTTGACAATCATACCCCATGAAATCCCAACACTGAGGTCGATCCAAATTCGCAGATTGAGGGGTCCCTGATGGAAGACATTCCCAAATCTCTTTTTGTTTCGCCGACCTCCAACACTGCCGTCGTACATTCTGGTTCCCATGGTACTCATGTTCTTCCTTCTCCTCGTTTTTCTTGAGGAATGATCGAAATGGGATCCGGCCCCAGTAAGCCGAGCTCCAAAAATCCATTGGATGATCCTTCGCTATTAGACGATCGTCCTCTTAGTGCGCAAGTTGAAGAAATATCCTTCGCTATCAGGAGGATTATCTCTTGATGCATGCATTCCTGCATCTTACGAGCCTGACGGGGTATCTTGGAACATGGGGATGGGCACAATCTTACTAAGAGAGCTTGATAAACTGAAGAATCACTCTTCTCTACAGCTTATCCAGTCCATTTTCAAGCATTTGGAGCTTGTAATAAGATTTTCTGTTTTTTGGGATACACAACAATTATTTATCTTTAAACTCCTTTATATCTTCCTATGATTCTTTTATAAATTGTCACAGGTCAAACACGAAGCTGCTCAACTCGGAATTCAGAATGATGAATCCTATTTTGCCCGACTTGACACCAATACAAAACTAGACAACATTGTTGCAGCTCATCGATCATTGATGACCGAAGTAGAGAATCTTCGAGCTGCTAACGAAAAGCTTGCTAAAGAGAAAGAAGATCTTGCTCGGGTGAATTGCAGTCTGGAGTCTGAAAAAGAGCAACTTAAAAAGGAGAAAGAAGACTTGCTCCAACTAAACAAAAATCTGGAGGAAGTTACCCTATCTCAGATCGAGAAAGGGAAGAAATAGGAGTTCGAGAAAGGTTTTGCTCTCGGGTATAAGCAATGTACTCAAGAGTTGATCACCTATCTTGGTCATCGTACAAGTCCTGACCATATTCTCGAATAGTAGATCTTATATTTTTTTTTTTTAGAGAAAAATACCTTGTAATTTTCTCTGATGTATTCATATCTTTTGTACGGAAAAGCTCCTCGTTCAGAACTGACCAGATTAACAAGTATTGACTATTTCCTCGAGAGAGGAAAAGTCACTTAGATATATGTGTCGTTATCGTAGCCATAGAACGTTTCGTATTATGTCCGTTAGATCATAAATTCTCCCGGCTATAAATAACAACTCTTTGCTAATAAAAAATCCAAAATAAGTATAAATCATGTCTTCATCCTTAATACATAGACATCCTGGTCTTTTTATTTTTATTATGGGAGGTATAGGATTTTTGTGGTTCCCTGATTACGATGGAACCTTCATCAACAAAGGCTGTTGAAAAAGAGAAAGCTGGTTAGTCCATTAAAAAGAAAGTATTCCTCATGTCGGGTTATCCTCTTCGACCAAGGAGGATATTTTGTAAGAGTGTAGTAGGGTATTCCTCGACCAAGGAGGTTACTTTGTAAAGGTCTGGTGAAGTATATTCACTGATCTTTATCAAACGTAGGTGCAAAATTTCCAAAGACAAGAAGTAGGTCGGTTTGTAGAAGCAATCATCTCGATGAGCATCTCCTGAACGGATCATTCGAAATACTTTGATATTGTAATCTCTGTAATAGATTTAGGTATATTTTGTAATAAATATAATCTTTTTCTATTTTGTATCCATCCATATATATGTAGCAATCCTTTTGTAAACGAATAAACATTTATAGAAATTTTCTTCAGCATAATTGTCTATCTTTGTCATATATTTTATACTGTTATCCACTGTTGATCAGCAATCGTAGACAAATCCGAGTATGCGTATAACTCTCTCCCCATTATTGCAATGCTCTGTCCTTAAAATAATCTGAACCGTTGATAAGATTCTTAATTATCGCCGTTGGATTCTCATCCATATGCCTATAAAAAGGCCTTTACCTCCTTCGTCATTTATTTCAAAACGATGTTGTCAAGGAAAGAAATTTATTTTTATTATCACGGTCGACCACCAGATTATGTTGTCTTTAAGAACGGACGAGTTTCCGACTTGGTATGGGTGGAATTGGAAATATGTGACCTCTAGGAATATGAGGTAGTGATCGAGCATCCTTTATATAGTTGGGTGTTGGTCGATCATTATTTGTGCCATATGGTGTAATTCGAGGTTAGAGGAAAGCTGGATTCTTTACTTTATCGAAATCAACTTGTTTACGATGGAGCGAGAATACCATGTGTGAGATCGTTTCGACCTGGTACAGATCTGGTGAAGTGTGAAGTGTGAGCATCATTTCTTTAAGGGGTCGATATTTTGATCCTTGCGAGGACGGTCGTCACCACATCTCGAAGCCTCAGAAATTACTCCTAGCTTCGGTCGAAGATTGCTCGAACTATCTGAAGGTCGGAAGTATTTTCCCTTTGATGGTGTCAAACATAAATAATCTTCTCTCGACCTGTACAGAAAGTTATTTACTATTAACCATTTGATTGTATGATCGAGCCTTTGTGTGATAGGAACCATGAATGTGTAATATTATCTTTGTAAAATTTGCTTAATCTGATTTTAATCAGGTCGAGCATCGATCTAATATTTGGTATTTAATCGATCATTCTTGTACTATATTAAATATTGTTCCGATATTTATGACTGGTAGTTGTGACATTGTAAAGCAAGTCCCGATAAATCATTACCCCCGTTGATTTGCCATTATTTCAACCCTTGGATCTTTACCATTTCACCTATAAAAGGGGTTTTACCTCTCACTTATTTCTATCTCAGGTAAAACTTCTTAAAATGGACTTCTTCCTTTTTCAAAACGGTGGTCGTCCACCCAATTCGGAGTTTTAAAAAATTGCACAGAATTACGACTTGGTATGGGTGGAATCGGAAAATGGAGACTTCTCAAAAACCATGAAGTCTCCGATCCCTGAAAAATGGGATTGAACGGAATGCCTATAGTATACCGGCCATCATATGCAAATGGATAAAGGTCGGTATTGTGGTATTCCGATCTAATAGTTCCGCAGTCGGTGGAAAGCTGGTTAGTTCATTAAAATAAGAAAATGTGATCGAGACTGCTGACCACCATCGATCGAAGGAGAATTTCGATCTCATGAAGTTCTGGTGAAGTATGAGCACCAGCTTCTCCAAGGTTGAGGTCAAAATTTTGGAACTTAAAATGGCGGTTGTCCTTGTCGATCGGGCTCAGCTGGTGACCAGAATGCTGGAAAGCGTATGATGATAAACAAGGATATAAGTCTGTAATCCATACTGCCTCTCTTCAAACCCAGATATCATCAAGCGAGCCTCTTAGATTGCTTTTTACAAGTCTACGGGACAACCGAGCTTCATTGGATAGGACCCCTCTTTAGCATGTAATATGGCTTGTCGTTGATCAATGTAGGAAATCTTTGTATCTTTTTAATTTATATCATTTATAACAGTTGCAGAAATATGAACAGACTTTGTTTTTTGTGTAATACTTTATAATCCAACAATTTGTTAATGCAATCAAAGGTTGACTTTCGGAGATCGAATTTTCTAATAGATTGAAATTTTTACCGACCCAATCGGTCTTAGAAGAAACATCTGATTCTTCCTGGGTTCCATATCAATTGTTGGTTTTAAAACACATGTAGGTCGTTTTTATAAGTTCGATGAGTTTACTGACCCGATCGGTTTTACTCAAACGTCAATTTTTCTTAGGTTTTATACCAATTATTGGTTTTAACCTTTATAGATCGCTTTAGGAGATCGATGAGTTTTTACCGACCCAACCGGTTTTACTCAAAGATTAATTTTATTTAGGTTTTATACCAATTTTTTGGTTTTAACCTTTGTAGATCGCTTTATGAGATCGATGAGTTTTTACCGACCCAACCGGTTTTACTCAAAGACTAATTTTATATAGGTTTTATACCAATTATTGGTTTTAACCTTTGTAGATCGTTTTATGAGATCGATGAGTTTTTATCGACCCAATCGGTTTTACTCAAAGTTTAATTTTATATAGGTTTTATACCAATTATTGGTTTTAACCTTTGTAGAGCTAATTGATAATGGCTTTCACTGCAGCTAATTGATAATGGCTTTCACTGCACCATCAAAATGCAATGTATGGAGAATAATAAAGCTTTTATTATTATTGTAGACAGACTCTGATGTCGAAAAGAAATAACAGGACAAAAACCCTAAAATGAAAATAAACAATAAACAAGCCACATTCTGTAAACAATGAGATATTCCAACTGCTTTCCTAAATCTTTTTTCTCGACCTCAACGACAATAATATAGTCTGAGGTTTACTGCATTCCAAGTTCGAGGAAGCGGGGCCATCCAACTGAGCAATTTTATAAGATCATTTTTTGCCGACCGCAGTCACTATGAAAGGACCTTCCCAATTTTGCTGTAGCTTTCCGACGTGTTTTGATACTTCGACCTTCTTAAGAACCAGATCACCTTCCTTGAACGATCGTATCCTTACTCTTTGATTGTAGGCCTTTTCCATGCTGACTTAGCTGCCTGTAAACGAAGACTGGCCTTTTCCCTTAGGGCCTCACTTAAGTCAATGTCATCCTTTCTCAACTGGTCGTTTCTCTCCTCGTCATATAATTCGATCCTTAGACTAGGAACAAGTGCTTCGATTGGAATAACTGCTTCTGATCCATAAACCAAACTGAAGGGCGTTTCTCCCGTAGAGGCTTTTACCGTAGTTCTATTTGCCCAAATGACCCCTGGGAGCTCATCCAACCACTTTCCTTTGGCGTCATCCAATCTCTTTTCGAGGGACTTGACGATTTCTCGATTTGCAACTTTTGTTTGTCCATTTGCTCGAGGATGTCCCACAGACGTAAAATTTTGTTGTATTCCAAACTTTGAGCACCATTCTTGAACTTGTTTTCCCGGGAATTGAGTCCCATTTTCGGAAATTAGGACTCTTGGAATGCCGAAACGACAGACTATATTCTTCCAAAGAAAATTTATAACCTGAAACTGTGTAATTCGCGCGAGTGCCATACACTCAATCCATTTGCTGAAATATTCAACAGCGACCAGAACGTAGCTCTTTTTTCACCTAGCTGTTGGAAATGGCCCCACGATATCAATTCCCCATTGATTGAAAGGCCAACGGATTGGAATTGGGTGCATTGTCTCTGCTGGTTGATGGATTATGTTCGAGTGCACTTGGCAGTAATGACAATATTTCACGTAATCTTGTGCATCTGAATATAAGGTCGGCCAGTAATATCCAGTTCTTAAACACTTCAGAGTGAGTGCTCGAGCCCCGCTATGATTCTCGACCTCTCCTTCATGAATTTCCTTGAGGATACTCTGAGTTTGATGTTCGGGAACACATTTTAATAATATTCCAGAAATGGATCGTCTATAGAGTTTTTCATCTACAATAGCATACCTCGGTGCCCGATATCTAATTCTTCGAGCCTGTTTTTATCATTAGGGATGATGAGGGCTATTTTTACACATACAACCGAGCAGGGTTTTCCGAGGAGGATAAAAGATCGATCCGACCCGTGTAGACACCAAGATCGGCTCGACCTGCCAAAATGTATCTGATTGACCTAATGTCCCATCCAGAAGACTTATTGGGCCATGCGGCACTCCCAGGCCATGCAGGATTCCTAGGATAAATAGGACTCCTAACCCTGTTAGGACAGGTGGAATATTATAAATAGCGAATCTTACAATGTATAGAGGATCCGGATTTTAACCTATCAATAATACTACAATTGTTTCTCCTCTCTCAAATACTCTTGATTACGTGATTATTGCTCTTTATACTATTCTTGAATTGCTCCATCCTGAGTACTTTAGCCAAACCCCTAATATATCAAATTGTCCTTAATAATTTACTGAGAAAAAACCTAAGACGAAATTAGGCTAAATCAGTCGGCGCCCACCGTGGGGCAGGTTAATTACTCGATCGAAATATGGTCAATCCAAGATAAAGCACACGTAACGCAGGAAGAAGCACGAGTTCTCGACCTTCTCGTGCTATAGATAGCCTGCCTGAAAGCTCCCAGAGGGTCAGCGCTAACAATATGCAGCTTCCGGCAAATCACCAAAGTTTAGATCCTGTAGAGGAACATGTTGCAGTGAACGCTAACATCAATCAAAACGAGGGAGGAAAACAAACTCCTAGCACGAGTCAGGCTCCTAACTCACCTATTCGATCCGTCCCTGCTCCCCCACTACCGGCTGACCAGGAAAAAATGCTACAAATTTCTCAGCTTTTAAGTTAGATTTTTCGTCAAATTCTACCGACTCCGGCAGTCGCGGAACCAGCAAGGGCTGCAGTTCGTCCCTCGAAGGTGGTTAATAATGACAGGGAACCTCGGGGAAATAACGATCATCAATCAACTCAAGCAGAGAGTCCAGATGCGGACCAACGATCTCAAGTCTCCCCACCAAACGTTGCTGGAAGGCACCTTGGTCGAAGAACTAATCAGGCAAGAGCTAATGCTCGTCCTGAACCTCACCTATCCAAGGAACAGACTGTTATCCCGATCGATGACGTGGAGGAGCCCCCGGTTGTCAATCGACAAGCAACTAGAAGAGTCTCTGAAAGAGATATAGAGAGGATGGTCGAGGAACGATTGGAGCAAAGGTTATTAACCATGAGACAACCTTGGCCACGCTCCCGAGAAGTCTAGGATAGTATAGCAGCCTGTTCTCCGTTCTGCCAAGAAATAAGAAAGGCACAGGCCTCTGGGCCCTTACCGGTCCGACTTCCCAGATATGACGGAACTGGTGATCCAACTGACTACATATTCAGTTTCACGAATATCATGAACTTATACACTCATTCAGCAGAGTACACGGCGAAGTTAATGACCACAACCTACGAGGGATTAGCACTGGACTGGTTCGGAAAACATCCATCTAACTCAATTTTCAGTTTTAGAGAACTATGTAACAAACTACAACAGCAGTTCGCTAGCCAGAAACGGCAAAAGCTCCCCATGAGTTACCTGGGAACTATTATCCAACAAGAAAGAGAGTCCTTGAGGACTTGGCTGGCAAGGTTCAATGTTGAACTGTTAAAGATCGACTCGCCGAATATCGTTTATATCATATCGATTTTGTTCGACCTAACAAAAAATAGGCAATTTGGCAATGCCTTGAGTCGGAAACAGCCACGAACTTTTGCAGAAATCATGACGCTAGCCTCAAAGTATATGACTCAAGAAGAAATGAACTCATTCAAAGATAAGAATAAAAGTAAAGCATCCACTTCGGGATCTAGGAGGCCTGAAAAACCACAGATGCAAAAAGCCATGGATTACGATCGGTATCCTAGGAGGGAAAACGTTTTCAAAAGACTGGAGTTTAGCGGGGGTAACCCTGAGAAAAGACCTAATGTCTACCTCAGGCCTCGATCTGCAGAAAGGAACGTAAGGGATCGAATAAGCTATGTCGAGTATACCAAATTAAATACCCCCAGAGAGGATATTCTTGTAATATTAGAGAGAAATAACTTGATTCCCCCTGCAAAAAGAATTACGCAAGCCAAACCTGGGGCAAAAAACTACGATCTATTTTGTAGGTACCATCGAGCTCACGGTCATAGGACCGAGGATTGTTATCACTTAAAGTAGGAGATTGAGAAATTAATTCAAAAAGGCAAGTTGAACGAATTTGTGGATAGGACAGGCCGAAATAGACAAAGAACAAGGAGTCCGAGAAGGAGGGAAGGGAACAGAAGCCCTCGCGAAAGATCTCCAGGCAACAATGCACCACTTAGAAATGACCTTGATAACGACCACGTCAATGGGACAATACATGTAATCTCAGGTGGCCCTGCTGGGGGTGACAGTCGAAATGCAAGACGGAAGACCGCCCGATCCCTAGAAAAAGGGATTGTTGTTCCTAAGGAGGTTTGGGCTCTCGAGAATAAGAACTCTGATAAACAGGTAATCAGCTTTGATGAAACTGAAATCCCGAGGAGTTTGAATTGGGACACTAACGAAGACCACCTCGATTTTCCAATGATGGTCTCACTAAGGATCTCCGACTTTAACGTCAAAAGAATTCTGATCGACAACGGGAGTTCGGCTAACATAATAGCCATTGAAGCATTAAACCAGATGAACCTGGGAAAAATAACTCTCCAAAAAGTGGCTACGCCACTGGTAGGATTTGGAGGATCGGAAATAGTTTCGGCTGGGACTATCTATAGGATCTCTAGCGCTTTACCACAACACCAAAAGCAATTGCTGTTAATGAGGGCGCAACTATTAATCTTTAACCCAAGGTTGATTCCTGTAGGGCACCCCCTACAGTTCACAACGGCAGCGCAGAGCCCCACACTAAGCGGTGGACGGACATGAGGGGCTTCGCATGAATTCATGTGGATCCTCGGGTCTCCTCCGTGAACCTCGGCAAGTTGGGTTGCCAGACTCCGATGTAGCAATAGCGCCACAGCGAATCCGTAAGGGTGACTGCTGGAACCCCATAAATCCCAACAATCTCCCCCCCCAGCGGCACCCGGGCGGATTCGAACCTGCAACCTCGCTCTGATACCAGTTGTAGGATCTCTAGCGCTTTACCACTACACCAAAAGCAATTGCTGTTAATGAGGGCGCAACTATTAATCTTTAACCCAAGGTTGATTCCTGTAGGGCACCCCCTACAGTTCACAACGGCAGCGCAGAGCCCCACACTAAGCGGTGGACGGACATGAGGGGCTTCGCATGAATTCACGTGGATCCTCGGGTCTCCTCCGTGAACCTCGGCAAGTTGGGTTGCCAGACTCCGATGTAGCAATAGCGCCACAGCGAATCCGTAAGGGTGACTGCTGGAACCCCATAAATCCCAACACTATCAACTTGAGTGTGACTCTCGGGAGTAAACCTCATCGAGTGGTCAAAATGATTAAATTCTTAGTGGTAGAAACACCATTCGCTTATAATGCCATCTTAGGTAGACCGGCGTTAAACCAATTCTGAGCAGTCGTTTCAACCTATCACCAGAAGATTAAATTCCCTACAATCTCTGGGGTCGGCGAAATAGTCAACGACCACTGTATGGCCTGGGATTGTTACAATACTGCACTATCTTTAAAAAGGAACGTTGATCCATTGACGCCTTCAAAAAGAAAAACAGTAGGGTCTCCGATGGAGAGATCTCCAGAGCCTGAGTTGCCTAGTACAGAAAGGATCGATAAAAAAGGGAAAGAGCCCATAGATTTGACTCTACGTGCGCCAGAGCATAAAGAGGTCAAGCTTATCGAGAAGGATCCAACCAAAATCACCAGGATCAGAACTGAACTGTCTCCACAGGGAGAAATCATGTTAATCAATTTCTTAAGGAAAAATGTAGATGTTTTCGCCTGGAGCTCGGAGGATATAGTGGGGATCGACCCAAGAATAATAACCCACTCTTTAAAGATAGATCCGAGCGCGAAACCGGTCAGACAGAAGAAAAGAAATCACGGCCCTGTGAAGGACAAAATAATAAAAGCAGAGGTCGAAAGGCTTTTATTGTCTAAGCAGATTAGAGAAATACACTTTACTGAGTGGCTGTGTAATGTCGTACTTGTCTAAAAGGGTGACAAGAAGGATAACAAGTGGAGAATGTGTAACGATTTTACAGACTTAAACAAATTGTGTCCAAGAGATCCTTATCCTCTCCCAAGGATCGACCTGTTGGTCGACTCGAAAGCAGGTTTTGCAATTTTTAGTATGATGGATGCGTTCCAAGGTTTCTATCAGATTTTCATGGACGAAAAATATCAAGAAAAAACTGCATTCGTTACCGAACAGGGCGTGTATTGTTTTATAGTAATGCCATTCGGATTAAGAAATGTCGGAGCAACCTATCAACGGTTGGTAAACTTGATGTTTAAAGAGTTAATCGGAGAAATAATGGAAGTGTATGTCGACGAACTCTTGGTAAAAAGCATGGGCGAAGAAGACCACATTAAACACCTTGATCGTTGCTTCAAAATCTTGAGGAAGTATGGAATGAAACTCAACCCCTTAAAGTGTACCTTTGGGGTAAGGTCGGGGAAATTCTTATGTTACCTGGTCCATGAAAGAGGCATCGAAGCAAATCCGGAAAAGATACGAGCTATCACTGAAATAAAGCCTCCTAGAAATATTACTCAGGTCCAAAGTTTGCTCGGGAAAATTGTTGCCCTTAACAGATTCATATCCAGGTCCGCAGATAAAAGTTTACCATTTTTTCAAACTTTGAGAAAAGCTAAGACCTTTGAATGGACCCAGGCTTGTGACCAATCATTCGGTCAACTGAAAAAATATTTGACCTCGCCACCTCTGCTCGCCAAACCTACAGAAGGACAGCCTCTTTATATATACATTGCTATTTCCGAGGCAGCAGTAAGCTCGGTTATGGTGAAAATTGAGGGCTCGGAACACAAGCCTGTCTATTATTTGAGTAAATTACTCCAAGGAGCGGAAAAAAATTATTTAACAATTGAGAAATTCGCTCTGGCTTTGGTGATGTCGGCACGAAGATTGCGGCCATACTTTCAAACATATAAAATCATCGTGCTCACCAATCAACCTTTGAGGCAAATCTTATCGAAGCCAGAAGCCTCGGGAAGATTAATTAAATGGGCCGTTGAATTGGGACAGTACGAGATCGAATATCGACCACGAACTGCAATCAAAGCTCAGGTACTTGCTGATTTCCTCCTAGAAACTCCATGCTTATTAGGGACGAGCTCCGAAACAACTTCGACAAGTGATAGCAACGTTATGATCGTCAATAATTTACCATGGCTTATGCACATCGACGGTGCATCGAGCAGGGATGGTGGTGGTGCAGGAATTAATTTCCAAGGACCAAACGGTGAGGATTTGAATTATGCCATCACTTTGGACTTCATGATAACTAACAATGAAGCAGAGTATGAAGCCCTGATTGCAGGGTTGGAAATGGCTATACAAGCCAACATAAAAGTTCTAAATGTCTTGACAGATTCCGAGCTAATCCAGAGACAGATTAACGGAATGTACGAGGCAAAAGAATACAACATGATAAAGTATTTGGCGAAAGTGAAAGAATTGATTGAGAAATTTGATATGTTTGGTATACAGAATATCCCACGAGAGGAGAATCGATGGGCTGATCAACTATCTAGATTCACAGGAACAAGGGATGGTAAATCTAAAAGAGTAATTACCTGGTTAATCTCTAAGACACCATCCATCGATCTCGATATCGTTCCTGAAATCGAAGTAATGGACATCGACTTGGCAGCAGACAGCTGGATGACTCCATTAATCACATATTTGAACAGTGGGGCGCTCCCTAGCTGTAAAAATGAAGCTCGGAGAATAAGATATCGAGCACCAAGATATGCCATGGTAGACGGAAAACTCTATAGACGATCCGTTTCTGGAATTCTATTAAAATGCATTCCCGAGCACCAGACCCAAAGCATCCTCTGCAGTATCCATGATGGAGAAGCCGGAAATCACAGTGGAGCTAGAGCGCTAACACTCAAATGTCTGAGAACTGGATACTATTGGCCAACATTGTACGCAGATGCGCAGGATTACGTAAAGCATTGTCATTATTGCCAAGTACATTCAAATATAATACATCAACCAGCAGAAATAATGCACTCAATTCCGATCTGTTGGCCTTTTGATCAGTGGGGGATAGATATAGTGGGGCCATTTCCAATGGCCAGGTCTAAAAAGAGTTATGTCCTGGTCGCTGTCGAGTATTTCAGCAAATGGATTGAATGTATAGCCCTAGCTCGGATAACACAGTTTCAGATCATAAACTTTCTTTGGAAAAATGTAGTATGTCGCTTCGGATCCCAAGGATTCTAATTTCTGACAATGGAACCCAGTTTGCTGGAAAACAAGTTCAAGAATGGTGCTCGAAGTTGGGGATACAGCAAAACTTTACGTCCGTTGGACATCCTCGAGCAAATGGGCAGACTGAAGTGGCAAATCGAGAGATTATTAAATCCCTCGAGAAAAGACTAGACGACGCGAAAGGAAAATGGTTAGACGAGCTCCCAGGTGTCATTTGGGCCAACAGAACCACAGTAAAAACATCAACGGGTGAAACACCGTTTAGCTTAGTCCATGGGTCGGAGGCAGTTATCCCAGTTGAAGCATTAGTCCCCAGCCCTAGAATTGAGCTGTACGAGGAAGAATCAAATGATCAATTAAGAAAAGACGACATCGATTTAAGTGAGACATTGAGGGAAAAAACCAGTCTGCGTTTAGAAGCAGCTAAATCCAGCATGGAAAAAGCCTACAATCAAAGGGTAAGGATACGATCGTTCAAAGAAGGTGATTTAGTACTTAAAAAGGTTGAGGAATCCAAACATGTGGGAAAATTACAGCAAAATTGGGAAGGTCCCTATGTGGTGATTTCGGTCGGCAAAAAGGGATCATATAAGATAGCTCATATGGATGGAACTCCACTTCCTCGAACATGGAATGCAGTAAACCTCAGAAGATATTATGGCCGTTAATTTAAAAATAGGAGGTCTTCAAGATTAGATCAGATTTTACAATATGTTAGCTCTTTTTTTTTTTTACCCTTCAGTTTGTTTTGTTATTTTTTTTAGACATCAGATTCATCTACAATTGCAATAAAAGCTTTTGCTTATTTTCATCTTATGTCACAATCAAAAGACCTTTGTCTAAATTCACTCTACAAAGGTTAAAACCAAAATTGGTAAAAAACCTAAGTACGATAAATCTTTGAGTAAAACCGATTGGGTCGGTATAAACTCATCGATCTCCTAACGAAGGATCAACAAAGGTTAAAACCAAAATTGGTAAAAACCTAAGTACGATAAATCTTTGAGAAAAACCGATTAGGTCGGTATAAACTCATCGATCTCCTAACGAACGATCAACAAAGGTTAAAACCAAAATTGGTAAAAAACCTAAGTACGATAAATCTTTGAGTAAAACCGATTAGGTCGGTATAAACTCATCGATCGCCTAACAAAAAGATCAACAAAGGTTAAAACCAAAAATTGGTAAAAAACCAAAGTACGATAAATCTTTGAGTAAAACCGATTGGGTCGGTATAAACTCATTAATCGACATCATGTAATATGTGAAAAGGGAATTTAATGTAATAAGTAAAAAGAAGAATTTTATTTATGTCCCTAAAACTATTACAATTACATAAAATATCTTGGAAAGAAAAAACAAAGATCTTCCTAATTTATCGACACCAGATCCTATTACATGCTAAAGTCATTCTTGCTACCAGCTACACCAGCTCGACGAAGACGACCGCCTTTAAGTTTCGTGATTACGACCACAAAGCTAGGGAATCAGAGAGAGCTTTGTGAGATCATAATGTTACGTCGGTCAATGGTGGTCAGCATTACCAATCATAAATTATACTTTTAATGAACTGACCAGCTTTCCACAGACCACGTAACTAATAGATCGGAACCCCACAACACCGACCTTTACCTATTTACATATGTTGATCGATTTATGGTCGGTATTCCAATCTATTCCCCTTATTTGGGGTCGGAGACTTCATGGTTTTTGAGAAGTCTCCATTTTCCGATTCCGCCCATACCAAGTCGACATAACAAAAAGATTGTTGAATTTCTGAGTCTGGTGGACGACCACCATTTTCAGAAATGAAGAAATACATTTTACTTTTAAAGGTAAATGACTGTAAGGAAAAGGATTGCCTTTTATAGATAAATGAGTGAAAATCCAACGGTGAAACTCGTATCCAATCAACGGCAATAACATGATTTCGGGAATCACGTTACATAACTGCGAGCCATAAAAGCAGGGCTTGAATTAAATGCACTATCAGGTCAATCAATTTAATACATTAGATCGATATTTAACGTGCAAAGATTGTCATTTCAGTAATTACGGGCATCGATCGAAATACAAACAACTCTATCTATAATATTCCGAGGAGGAGTTTACTTTCGATGATCATTACAGTAACAAATGCTACGGAACCTTCGATCTACAGAATATACCATCTTTACGTCCACTTTGAACAGTGACGAGAAACTAAAGTTCAGGCTTTCTTCTAAAGATCGGCAGGTGTCATCGGTCGAGAGAAGAACACATGCTATCACAATCCGACCACCTCGAAGAAGCTGATGCTTATTCTTCGCCAGTTGAAGTAGGGATCAGAAGGATCTCATGCATGCCATTGTCGACCTGTTAGAAACAAGTTGATTTCGATAAACCAAGAATCCTGCTTTCCTCTGATCTCGACCTCGATCTTATGGCGTAGTTTATCGTCAACTAATCACCAGTTATGAGATTAGCCCGACCATCACCATATAAGATGGGGATCTCATTTTTCCAATTCCTCCCATACCAAGTCAAGAATTCCTCATTTGATAAGGTAACACATTTTGGTGGTCGATGATGCTTATAACAGTAAAAATTCTTCTTGAACAAATTCATTTCTGAAGAGTGAGGAAGCATGGAATGACCCTTTTTATAGGCTGGAGGCACAGGATCCAATGGTGTTGCGTTGAGATCCAATCTACGGTCCAGATTTTCTACACTGACGACTTAACTCACAGCGTCGAATATATGATCGATCATTGCTAAAGAACTAAAAATACAAGACTCCAGATAAACAAGTCAAGAGTAATTGATTTTATTCAGATCTTTAAGATGATCATTACAGTTCACAAAAAACAGCTGATCATCAGGAAAAACTACATTTATCTTCGAAATCTAACTACAACTGTTATATTTGCTAATACTGGTGAACTGTCGACCTCCAAACGGGCGACATTGTAAACGGGAAGCATGCTGCATCTGGGGTCGGTCACAGTATCAAGTTAAAGGCACACTGAGAGAGGAATGGTTCAAAGGATAATTCTTTCTGCAAACGATGAAGGAAAGAACCTTGCTGTCGTACAAGTGAGACAAGTTCATTCTCCGTGCCTTGAAGACAAGTTTTCGAATATGCATGGACAGAAGGGTTTTCTGGGGTTTTCTCCAGTCTCGACGAAAGTAGCCTCCTTGGTCGAAAAGCATACCTGCCTCAGGGGACACCATCATTTTAATGAACTAACCAGCTCTCATTACTCACGAAATAATTGGGTTGATATCTCCACCATAGTCGACATGCCATAAATACCAAAATGAAATATTTATGGAAGTCATGTTATTTCCATCTCTTATGTTTCATACTTCTCAAATGGGTTATTTATAGTATGGGGAAATGATCAATTAATGCACAAAGCATACGAAACGTCATACGGTTACGGCAAAAAGAGCATGATTTTCTATTCATCAAGCAAAATATATATTTACATCCCCTTAAAAAAAAAAAAAAAAAAAAAGGAAAAAGAAAAAAAGAAAGACCCTTGTCTACTGTTCGAGAGCATGATCAGGACTCGTCTGGTAAGCAAGAAAGTTCATCATTTCGTTGGCACGCTGCTTATATCCAAGAGAAAAACCCATGTCAAACTCTTGCTGTTTCAATTGAAGAAGATCTTCTTTTTCCTTGGTGAGCTGTTCCTTATCGGACACCAAGCTGCTATTTGCTCGAGCAAGTTCTTCTTTCTCTTTCGAAAGTTTTTAAGTAGCAGCTCGGAGTCTCTCCACCTCAGTCATCAACGATCGATGAGCTACAACAATTGAGTTCATCCGTTCAAGAGACTCTTCTCGAGAAAAGTAACACTCATCATTCTGTATCCCGAGCTGGAGAGCTTCATGTTTAGCCTGATTTAAAGATAGGATAAGGAACTTCAAAAATCTAGGGGATAAAAAGATATCTATTACAACAACAGCAAAAATCCACTTACCATCTCCAAACGCTTAAAAATGGACTGAACAAGACGCAAAGAAGAATGGTTCTTCAATTTATCCAACTCCTTGGGCAGAATTGTACCCATTCCGAGATTCCAAGAAACCCCATCAGGCTCGAGGGTTGTTGGAATGCATGCATCAATGGAAACCCCACCAGATCGACTCATCCCGAACTCAGTTATCTCCTCGACCTGCTCCTTAAAAGGACGATCGTCTAAAAGAGACGGATCGTCCGCGGTATTTTCAAAACCAGAATGACTGGGAGCAGACCCAGTTTTTGTTACATCTTCAGAAATGGGGACAGGAGAGATGGCTCGGGTTTGTTGAGAAGTTGAAACAACAGCCTGTGAACGCAAAGGGGCAAAGAAAGACTCAGGAATATCTTCCACGGGACCCCCTAGTTGCAGAGTTGGCTCAACGTCAGAATTGGGGACATTAATTGCTTCCTGCTGGGAACCTCCTTGACTTGAAGTTTGATTTGTTGTATCTCCATCAGAAGGGGGACGTTCGTCCATTGATCGTTCGACTGGAGGAGGAGAAGTTGCTCGAGACTCCTCGTTCGTTGTCTGGGCTACTGGAGGAGAAGAAATAGCTCGAGACTCCTCGTTTGTTGTTTGGTCTACGAAATGAGGAGAGGCAGCTCGAGATTCATCGATTGTTGGATTGTCGATTGGAGGAGGAGAAATAACTTGAGACTCGTCATTGATTGTTAGATCTACGAGATGAGGAGAGGTAGATCGGGAACCCTCATTCTGGTAAGCCTCCAATACTTTTGGATCGACTAATGGACTACGGATTGGGGCCCCTGAGAGTCCCGTTGGAAAATTCCTACTTTCCCTTGTCGGAGAAAGAATATTCTTCACTATTTTCGGATTTCCGCCGGACGAGGACGATACCGGGTCAGATCGAGGCACAGCTTCCCGAGAAGAAGCTCCTCCCTGGGAAGATGATTGATGGGAACCATCCGTTCGGGCTTTCTTCCTCGGAGTATCTCGTCGGGACAGACCCGCAGAGATCGTTTGGCAGCTCCAGAAAAGAGGTTGGAACTCATGATCAAACAAACAGAAATTCTTATGAAATATCGAACTATGAGCTCCGATCAACAGCAAGAAAATTTTATATTACAAGTGGGGACGCGCGGTAAAATTTCAAAGATTTTACCTTTATATATAGTAAAGGAAATGACAATTATGTCCTCAATCCTTGGCGCGCACAGTAAAATTCAAAATAGAAAACAGAATGGACCATCCAATGCATTCAGCAATCATCAAAACGACGAAGAATATTTCGTCTAAAGTCATATATATCAACCAAGGGATTTTTACATATTTTACAAGACCTGCTACGTCAAACGACAAAACTACGAGAATAAAAGAGGAAATAAAAGGAAATCATAGAAACATTCTAAGATGGGGAGTTGGCTTCCTTCGCGGATAATTCTTCCTCATCTTCTCCATTCTCTTCATCAACCTGGTCTCCTTCGATGACCTTTTCAACATCGTCGTCTCCTTCTTCGCCTGCTTGATCCTCCATGACATCCTTTATTAACTCCAAGTCATGTGCTGGCACGGAAAACGGAGTTCCGTACTCATCAACTAAATGAGCCAGAGGGTGGTTACTATACTCAACAGAAAGTAAGCAATCAGGAGGATAGTCTTGAAGGCTTCGATCCTTTTCGATAGCCATAACTCGACGATATTCATCGCGTTTATCAGGAATCTGCCCAGACTCAATTAATTGATCGACGTCCTTATAGAAAGAGCTCAAGAGCAGACCTCCGATCTTCTGATGAATTATGGCGGTATGCACCGGGGAGTCAAGAAACTCTCGGACAATGGGTTCGACGTCGGGAGATTGGTGCTCATCTATGACCCTCTCTAAATCGGAAGAATCATCCACTTTTGCCGCAAGTTGAGATCGGAGTGAGACGATCTCCGACTCCAGTTTACTGACTACAGTGGCATGTGAAACTCGCTGCTCTTCCATTTCTCGATTCAACTGGTCGACCTGGGCCTGGTATCGACTAGCATCCGTCATCATACCGATGATATGCGAATTGTCTGTTTCCAGGTTCTGATTGGCGAGAGGAGCAGGTTGAGTCTCAGCGGAGGCCCGAGAAATATCGACCTGAGCAAGTTGACCTTCAAGTTCCTTAACTCTAGCAGTTAAAATCTTGTTGCCTTCTTCAACGTATTTGCATTGTTCTCTATGCAATGCCATATCATATAGCGCGGACACCAAGGTATTGCCAGTCTGTGGTACGCAAAAACTGTCTAAGTAAAATGAAGTAGAATATTGAGGATTATTAAAAGAACGGAAGGAATTAAGAAATATACCACTTCATGAGCATGTGCTGCCCTTGCCAACTGTTCAAGAGGCTTTTTCTTAACAGTCCTTTCTACATCTCGGACAAAGGACGAAGATAGAAGAAGTCGAATGGACTTATCGACGACATTCTCCTTATCATCGGACATTAATGAATCCTTCTCGGAATATTCGGCCGCTCTTTTCCCTTGAAGATGATTCTCAATCATATCAATCAGAGAAGCGTTATGACTAGTATCTCCGACGTGAGTGAAATACTCTCCTTCTTTATCAAAGAACTGGGTTCTTCTTCTAGCTTCAGGGCCAGTAAAATTACGCTCTGGCCAAGATCGACAGCCCAGTATACCATGTTCATCCCTAAGAAATTTGGGTGGATAACCCCGGCCCGGGCGAGAGCTTGTAGACGGTATATTTGATGAAGTTTGACCGGAAGAAAGGGGAGCAACTCGAATAGGATCTGCGTTCTCGAACGATTCCTCCTCAATGTCCTCCAGATCCAGGATTTGATTTCTTCTCCTCTTTCTGGATTGCTTCTGCTCTATAGGAACTTTGCCCGACGCCTTTTTGGAATTTGAAAGGACAGATTTTCCGACCACGGAAAAACGGCAGTTCTCGACCATGGAGGCTGTAACTTAAAATTGATAAACATTAGTGAACGATAAATTCATAAATCCTTTCCTAAAAAGAATAAAAAATCTGACCTAGAGATCGATTGTCCGATGGAATAGAAAAATCCAAAGTACTCAATCCAGCTTTCCGAAGGAAAACCTCTCCAATCAAATAAGCTGATTGGTATTTATTTGATCGCATCTCTTCGATCAAATCGGATGAAAATTGGTCATCTGGGACCATCTCGCCGATCACCTTTCGACCGCCGTACACCCATGATTCATTGTATCCCCAATCTTGAGTAAACTCCTCAGTTTCTCCATTTTCAAGGCTATGCACGGTCGGAGCTTTAACAAAAAAGAAGTTCGATTTCCATTCCGTACTGTTGCTCGAAATGGCGTTTTCAAGAACAGCATAACCGGGTCTTTGGCTAACATAATAATAGCCTCTGTTGGAGGAGGTCGATACGGAAAGTCGAAAAAAGTGAAGAAAATTACGGAAAGAGGGCTGCAGACCTCGTGCGACCATCAAAACAGAGAAAGCCATTATAAAGGCAATGGCATTTGGAACAAGTTGGGTCAGTGAAATAAAGAAGGTCTCTAAGAATTGTTGGAGAAAGAGGAAAACGAAGCCCATGTTCGAAATGGGATGTATAGAAAGCTCGACAGTTCGTAGGAGGAGTATTAACTCTCTCATCGGGGGAAGGAATAATGATCTCAAAGTCCGACGGGAAATAACGACCGTATTCCCTTTTCAAAGCGGGTAGGTCTTCTTCTTTCCATCGAGAAGGAAAGAATTCCACAGGAGCGAAAATTTGAGGTTGAGCCGTCTTAGATTTTTTGGATGCCCTGGACATCATCTCCTCCTCTGGAACAACTTCCACCACTAAGCTATCAACTTCCTTTTCTTCATAATCTCTGATTTCTTCCACTAGAGCATCGTCTGCTGATTCGTCCTCAAATTCAGGGATATCAGGATTGGGGATGTTAGGTGGTACTTGTTCTCCTACATTTTGAGTTGAGGAATGGGGATTCTGCGAGGTCGAAGCCATTGACCCTTGAAGTAATGTGCTCGATGTAATAAGGAAAGGGCAAGTTTATCGACTTCAACTTTTACTTTTACTGCAAGAGAATCTAAATATCTGGGGTAAAAGGTAAAATATCCCGCGATTTTCGATTATATATATGGGCGGTGAAAAGTCGGATTCAACCCTTCGCGTCTCTTCAGCTTCCCGCCAAATTATGAAAAGACTTTATATTTGTCTGACACACGTTATCAAAATAAGTGTCCCTACCAGGATGGTTTAGATGGATATGCACTCTTTTTCCCTTGTTCGGTTTTTATCCCATAAAAGGGTTTTTCCGAACTAGGTTTTTAACGAGGCATATTTCATGAACGATGAAAGGACCAGAGTAACGACCACATTTACTTCTACGAGCTTCAGCTACAGTTATGCTCGAGAAGTGAGGGAGTACTGATGAGGGCTATTTTTACACATACAACCGAGCAGGGTTTTCCGAGGAGGATAAAAGATCGATCCGACCCGTGTAGACACCAAAATCGGCTCGACTTGCCAAAATGTATCTGATCGACCTAATGTCCGATCCAGAAGACTTATTGGGCCATGCGGCACTCCCAGGCCATGCAGGATTCCTAGGATAAATAGGACTCCTAGCCCTGTTAGGACAGGAGGAATATTATAAATAGCGAATCTTACAATGTATAGAGGATCCGGATTTTAACCTATCAATAATACTACAACTGTTTCTCCTCTCTCAAATACTCTTGATTACGTGATTATTGCTCTTTATACTATTCTTGAATTGCTCCATCCTGAGTACTTTAGCCAAACCCCTAATATATCAAATTGTCCTTAATAATTTACTGAGAAAAAACCTAAGACGAAATTAGGCTAAATCAAGGGAGAGATCCGTCCTTTAAATAGGTCAACAAAGGGCTCATCCAGCCATCTGTAGCCAGATCGATATCCATAATCTCAGTAGTAGGAACGGTATCGAGGTCGATTGATGGCGTATTGGAGATCAACCAGGTGATCACCCTCTTAGTTTTACCGTCTCTCAAACCTGTAAACCTAGATAATTGATCAGCCCATCAATTTTCTTCTCGCGGGATGTTTTGAATTTCAAACTTGTCAAATTTTCAAGTCAATTCTTTCACTTTGGCCAAATATTTGATCATGTTGTATTCCTTGGCCTCATATAGTCCATTGACTTGTCTTTGTACCATCTCGGAGTCTGTTAAGACATTCAAAATTTTTATGCTGGCTTGTATAGCCATTTCCATTCCTGCAATCAAAGCCTCATACTCGGCTTCGTTATTTGTCACCATGAAATCCAGGGTAATGGCATAGTTCAAATCTTCACCATTTGGTCCTTGAAAATTTATCCCAGCACCCCCACCATCTTTGCTTGATGTGCCATCGACGTGCATAAGCCACACCGGATTGTTAACGATCAATATGTCGTTATTGCTTGAACTTGTCTCTTCAGGGATCGTTTCTGATGGACTGGGGGTCTCTAAGAGGAAATCTGCGAGCGCTTGAGCTTTTATCGAAGTTCGTGATTGGTACTCGATCTCATATTGCCCTAGCTCCACTGCCTATTTGATTAACCTTCCTGATGTTTCAGGCTTTGACAAAATTTGTCTTAAGGGTTGATTAGTGAGGACAATAACCTTATATGTTTGGAAGTAAGGTCGTAACTTTCGCGCTGATGTTACTAAAGCTAAGGAAAACTTTTCTATCTCCAAGTAATTCTTTTCATCTCCTTGTAGCAGTTTACTCAAGTAATAGACTGGCTTATGTTCCGAACCATCTATCTTGACCAATACCGAACATATGGCTACTTCGGAAATTGCAATGTACATATAAAGAGGTTGTCCTTCCGTTGGTTTGGCGAGCAGCGGCGGTGAAGTCAGGTATTCTTTCAATTGATCAAACGCCCTATCGCAGGCTTCAGTCCATTTGAATGTTTTAGATTTTCTCAAAGTCTGAAAGAATGGCAGGCTTTTATCTGTCGATCTAGATATGAATCTATTCAGGGCAACTATCTTACCTACTAGGCTTTATACTTGAGAAATATTTCTTGGAGGCTTCATTTATGTGATAGCGCGTATCTTTTCTGGATTCGCTTCGATGCCTCTTTGATGAACCAAGTAACCCATAAATTTCCCCGACCTTACCCCGAAAGTGCATTTAGCCGGATTGAGCTTCATTCCATACTTCCTTAAAATCATGAAGCAACGATCTAGGTGTTCGATGTGGTCCTTCTCACTCATGCTTTTGACCAGCATATCATCCACATATACCTCCATGATTTCTCCGATTAGTTCCTTAAACATTAGGTTCACTAACCGTTGATAAGTTGCTCCATCGTTTCGCAATCCGAAAGGATCACTACAAAGCAGTATACTCCATGTTCGGTAACGAAGGCAGTTTTTTCTTGATCGCTTTCGTCCATAAATATCTGGTAAAATCCTTGGAATGCGTCCATCATGCTGAAAATAGCAAAACCGGCTGTAGTGTCAACTAACATGTCGATTCCGGGGAGGGGGTACGGATCTCTTGGACATAATTTGTTTAAGTCCGTAAAATCGTTGCACATTCTCCACTTATTATCCTTCTTGTCTCCTTTTGATACTAGTACAACATTACATAACCATTCTGTAAAGTGTATTTCTCTTATCTGTTTAGACATTAAAAGCCTTTCGACCTCGGCTTTTATTATTTTGTCTTTAACAGGGCTGTGATTTCTTTTCTTTTGCCTAACTGGTCTTGTGTTCGGATCAATTTTTAAAGAGTGGGTTATTATTCTTGGGTCTATCCCAACTATATCTTCCGAACTCCAGGCAAACACGTCCGTATTCTTTCTCAAGAAGTTAATCAACATGATCTCTCCTTGCGGAGTTAGCTCCGTTCCAATCCTAGTGATTTTGCTCGGATCGTTCTGTATTAATTGAACATCCTTATGCTCAGTTGCGCGTACAGTCAAATCGATAGGTTATTTCCCCATTTTATTGATCCTTTCGGCACTCGAAACTTCTGGTTCTTGCGATTTTTCCACTGATGATCCTACTGTTTTTCTTTTCGATGGAGTTAGTGGGTCGACGTTCGGTTTTGGGGAAAGTGCCGTATTATAACAATCCCATGCCATGCAGTGGTCGTTAACTATTTCTCCGATTCCCGAAATAGTAGGGAATTTTATATTCTGATGATAGGTCGATACTACGGCTCAAAATTGATTTAGGGCCGGTCGACCCAGAATGGCGTTATAGGCAAACGGCGTCTCCACTACCAGGAACTTTATCATTTTCACAACTCGCTGAGGTTTAATATTGAGGGTGACACTTAGATTGATAGTCCCTGCTGGCACGATCTCCGACCCTCCGAACCCTACAAGCGGGGTAGCCACCCTCTGTAAAGCTTATTTTCCTAAATTCATTTGGTTCAGAGCTTCAATGGCTATTATGTTAGCCGAGCTACCGTTGTCGATCAGAATTCTCTTGACATTGAAGTCGGAAATTTTTAGTGAGACTACCATAGGAAAATTAGGGTGGTCTTCATTGACATCCCAATTCAAATTTTTTGGAACTTCACTCTCATCGAAGCTGATTATTTGTTTCTCGGAACTCTTATTCTCGAGTGCCCATACTTCTTTAGGGGTTACTACTTCTTTTTCCAGAGACCGAGCCGTTCTCCGTCTCGCATTACGACTATCACCCTAGCCGGACTACTGGAGATCACATGTATGGTTCCGTTGACGTGATCGTTATCGATGTCATCTTTGCGGGGCGCATTGTCGGCTGGAGATCTCCTGGGTGGGCTTCTATTTCCCTCTCTTCTTCTGGGATTATGTGTCCTTTGTCTCCTTCGATCAGTTCTTTCCACAAACTCATTCAACTTGCCTTCCTGTATCAACCTTTCGATCTCCTACTTCAAGTGATAGCAATCCTCGGTCCTATGACCGTGTGCTCGATGATATCTACAGTAGAGATCGTAGTTTTTTGCCCCGGGCTTAGCTTGTGTAATCCTTTTCACCGGGGGAATCCAATTGTTTCTTTCCAGTATAGCCAAAATATCCTCTCTGGGAGCATTTAATTTGGTATACTCCACATAATTGATTTGATCTCTGATACTCCTTTCTGGAGTTCGGGGTCTGAGGTAGACATTAGGTCTTTTCTCAGGGTTGCTTCCACCATACTCCAATCTTTGAAAGACATTCCCTTTTCGGAAAGATCGATCGTAGTCCGTTATTCTAGGGATTGGGGATTTATCAGGTCTCTTTGATCCCAAAGTGGAAGCCTTGTTCTTGTTCTTATCCTTGAACGAATTCATCTCTTCATGAGTAAGATTTAACCTTATCCTTTATTTATTTCCCAACTTCAATTACTTGGCCATAAATAACTGGCTTAATTAAAATAATTCTATTATTAATTTAATTATTCACATGATTAGGGTCAGCTTTTGGGCCATCTTTTACAACTGGGCCATTTAATTAAGCAATCTGGGCCTTTTAGAATTTTGGCCTTCTTAATTAATTGAATTGTACAAATTAATATTGTTAGGCCCGTTTGCTATTATGGCCCATTTGTTTCACCACTCTCCTGATTATCAAGCTAATTACTTCTTGTCGGGCCATTATTGGCCTGATAATCATGAAAAATATTTTGGGTATAAATACCTCTGAACCTTAAAAAAAAATTCTCTCTTTTTCTATAAGACGAGTTCGCTTATCAGCAGGGTGAGACGACTAAGTTGATTTTGCACTAAGCTGATCAGTAGAGTAGACTACTTAGCTAATTTAGCTTATCAATCTTATATAGTCAGAGTTTCAAACAATGATGCAGTGGATATGTATGTGTATTTTTCAAACAATGTTTTCAACTCAATTCAAAGTTTAAAGCACAAAGAAAGTTTTACCCCAAGTTATAAATTTCTCAATTTAAAAGACTCTTCTTTTAAAGTATTTCCTCAGCTTATGAAATATGCAATGCAAAATAAGTAAAGTAAATAACACAAGGAATTTTATAGTGCTTCGGCAGGAACAAATCATCTTAGTCCACTCTTCTAAATCACACAGATTTAGGTTCCACTAGAAACACAAAGTAACTGGTACACAGCTTGAACTTTTACAACATATGACAAGCCTCAAGTCGAACACTCAGTTCACAGGTAGATCACTAAGAAAAACCTACTCTAAAGCACTCAGCTAAAGAACACTTAAGCTTTACAACAAATGATAAGCGTTAAGTAAGAACACTCGGTTCACTCTCGGAAAATCACTCATATTAACCTTGCTCTTTTAATATACGAAATCACTTAGAAGACCTATACTACGAAGTTATATCACTCGCATAGATGGATATAAACTTCTTCAATTCTCAGTTGAATGTCACTCAGACAAACAATAGTTTGATCTTGTTCTCCAATAAAAAGCTTCGTCAACAGATGACTTTGCTTGTGATCAGATGACTCAACTGGTGGATTATTGCTCTAAAGATATGATCTTGAATTGTGCAAGTCCCTTTTCAATCTTCAGTCCCTGGTCTATTTATACTCGCGTATTTGAAATTATGCCCATTGAAGATAGGCGAAATTACATTTTAATCCTAAGGAACGGTCTTCATTTCTACGGCAGCTTTTGCAGACTGTTCGTTTTACACTCTGATGACGGATATCTACTTTATGTCAGTCACATTTAATGCACTCAGCTTGTTATCGTTGATGAGCATACTGACCAACTTCACTTAGCTGATGGGATCACTCTGTTGATGGCTACTCTGCTGACTCAAGACTGAACACATCTATCTTGACTCGGCTGATAGTAACCAATCTGATCTTACTGATCTGATATCCCACTTAGCTGTTTTCGTCACTTAGCTTCCAGACCGTGAGATAGGTTTACTAAGCTTTTCAGTTCTTAGTTGATGACTTCCTTTTTAACCTTTTTGTCATCTTCAAAACATTCTACTCAATTCTAACTTAATTAACTCAACTAATAAGATAACTTAGTTGTTCTTGAGTTAATAACTTCTTCCAACATCACCATCCTAAAAAAGTGCCAAATGTTGCGAAAAGATGGTTGAAGATCTTTCGCGACCATATGAACAAAAAAAGCCAACATAAATACCAAAGAATCGGGTACCACCTGAGTTATAGCCAGACGAAAGGTATTTAGTGCCTCAATCACAAGTGAAGGAAGAAGGTATATGAGCGCATGATCGAAATATATCGCATAAAAGGATCGATGACCCTCTGGTGGAGTTGTAACCCTTTCAGTAGGTTTCGGGATAACGATTTGGAACCCAGGTGGGAAATATTTTCCATATTTCCTTAGCTGCTCGGCTTTCTTTTATGGCGTATCTTTGTAACGAGTTTGGATATCATCGACCTCTAGAGGTGTCTGTTGTGGGTTAGTTTTTTAATTTCCTTTCTCCGTTTATGTTAACTTCCTCTGCGGCCACACCTTCCTCGATCTCCTCGTGATCGGAGTTCGATTTTTTCGGACCCTCTCCAGTTGGTCCTAAATTCCATTCATTCTCGACTTCATTTTGGATGGCTAGATGAGGATTTGTTTCGGAGGTCGACATTGTGGTAAAAAGAGTTCAATGAAGTAAACTATTCACGTTGTTATCGACTTAGGAATTTTGACTGCTCCGATCTCGATGTTGTGGACGAAAGGTAATGACGTTTCAACCCTTGGCTTATAGGCGACGTTTCATTTTTTTCGCCTAGGAAAATTGCAATAATAGCCCTTGATGAAATTATGAAATCATGTGCACTGCTGGATTTTGGCATATCTAATTTCAGGATCTGTATATCTCAACGGATATGTACTATTTTTCCCTAGATCAGTTTTTTATCCCTATGGGTTTTTCTGATCAAGGTTTTTAATGAGGCATATCCAATATACAACAGGAAGCAGTTCAAAGGATTGATTTTACTTCTCCGAGCTACAGTTACACTTACGCTCGCTCCAGATACAAAAGCTTTATTTAAGCATAAAAGGAAACAAATACAACAAAATCAACTTCGAAAAGACTTATTTGGGGGAGGGTCGTCCAATCTAGGCAACAACGATTTTGATTATTATCTCAACGCCTAATCATTGTTGTTTTCATTGTGCGTTGTTGCATTTTGATTAGTTTCCATTGATGCATTTTCCTTGTTGTTTCCATTGTTGCATTTTCCATTATAATCGTTGATTTTTCCCATTTTGGTGTGTAATCATCGTTGTTTTCTTGTCCCCGATGTAATATTATTATGCTTAGTTTTATTATTATTGTCTATACGATTATTATTATTACGGTTATTATGCTTAATTTTACCTATAATAATAATAATAATATTAATAATAATAATTTTGTTATTATCATTATCATTATTATTATTATTATTATTCACTTTCAAAATTAAGTTTAATGATATTATAATTATTATTCATTGTGTAAGTTTTTTATTATTCATTTGCATTATTATTATTAATATTATTTTTATTATTAATTTGAAAAATTATTATTATTAATATTATTGATAATAAAATGTGAGAGTGGGGGAAGTTATTTTTTTAATTAATTGGTGTTCACACCCCTGACAGTCGGAGACAGTACCCAGGGGGGTGCAGGTTTACCCGGGGGTAGAGTTTAACAACCTTGGGCTGTGAAACCCCCATGGGTTGGAGATGGCATCACGAAACTAAGCACAATCAAGATATTTTAAGTAGAGAACAAGAGACGGCTAATGATCCAAACTATAACAAAAAAAAATTCTCCACGAGGAAGAGAAGAAAAACTCTCTCCTAGAGAGAGAAACCAAAATAATTTCTCAATATTAACTGATTAAAGTCAAAAGACTTATCAGTAAACCCAGAGAAAGGAGATGTAAATTTTGTTTTCGGCTTTAACCCGTAAGTTCTATTAACTCGTTCCATTATTAGAATTTGTGTAAATGATTGCAAATGGTATTAGACATGCTACAAATTTTGCTCTAGCATCAATATTTCATGTTCTGACAATATCTAGGGATGTCAATTATGCCTTGTGAGCCGAGTCTTCAATGATTGAAACTCAAATACCATCGTACTTCAGGTTGTAGATACCATCGGGCTTCACTGCTATAGGTTCAATCACTGCTAACGTGACTTTTCGGGCATCGAGTTTACACTGGAATCATACCAATCTTACTTACACCATCAAATTTTACTTGGCAATTAAAAAACTACATATTGTTAAACGCATATAAATAAACTAATCTTTACTTAACACAGAAGAACATACAAATTTCATACTTATAATTCATAATATTTTTTGGGCTGATTATAATTCATAATATAAAACATTAAATAAAGTTTGTAAAGTTTTAAGACCCCCAATATTTTTTACATTTTTTTTAACCTTTTTATTTTTATTTTTTCCCCTTGGTTTGTAATACATTAGTTATAATTGATGTGTGGGGAGTGATTTACAAAGTTATAATTGATATACATGGGGTTATTTATAAAGTTTTTCTTGTTTGAAAATAATAATCAGTACACTATAACTTAAATTCCAATAATAAGTAATAGTATTTAGAATTATTTTGTATGCCTACTTTATTCGGGTTAAATTTTATTGGGCTCAAGCTCGCTCATAAATTGATCGAATTTAAAATATAGGTCCAAACTTAAGTCAACTCACAATTATTCGTGTTAGGGCTTTAGATAGAACTCACTCAATTGACATGATCGTGAATTCGTGATGCCATCAATGTTATTAAAACTGGACTGGATCGGTCGGTCTGACCAGTTTGACCGTGAACCGAAGGCCTGTTCTGTCCGGTTTATCCCCTAAAACCGGTGGAACAAAAAACCAGTCTGAACCGCTCCAAAACCCACGAAATGGTTCAAATCAGTTCTGATTTTCCTTAACTTTTTTTTTTCTTTCGATTTTTTAATTGGGATTTGAATACCATACCTCTTGAATGAAACATAACATCCTTACCATAAATTTTATCATTTTTTTTTAACTTTTAGTATAAAAAATATTATAAATTATAGAAACTTCTAACAAAATTTATTTATAAATTAGATTATGATAATCAACTCAAATTAATATTTTACACATTATCAATGAAAATTAATACTAATTTTAGTTTTATGAAATAATTTTTATTAAAGGTTTTTCTAAAAGATATTGCTTTCCAACTATATTATTTTTAGGATAAAGAGTGTCAAAGTTTGAAAGTCAAATCGATATATTTTACAAATTTAATTTTGAATATTAGACTTATATACACAATCATATTTTAAAATTTATTAATCTCTTAATTTGTTGTATTTTTAACTTACACTTTTATATTTTTAATTAAATAAAAATATTCATATTATATTTATATGAGCTTACTAATTAGTCTCATATTACCGTTATGATATAAATTAGATAAATATTATATGATTTAATTTAATTATATTATAAGTTTTTGTATATTTTTAATCAATTGTAGGACAATGTTTAAATTTTATGCATATTATATATATTTTAAATTAAATATATTTACTATATCATTATGACGTCATTCGATTCGATCAGTCTGACAGATTCGACAAGTAAAACCAGTGGACAGTCGGTTCACCGGTTCATTGTCCGTTTCGGTTCTGAAAACATTGGATGCCATTATATTTATTAATTAATAAAATAAGCAAAAGAAAAGAAAGAACTAATTGAAAGAAAAAAGAAAAAAAGTAGGTGGCCAACAAATGTCGGTCACCTACTTGCTGAGGCAAGGTCCAACGCATGAATTGATCAATGGGCGAGGCACGACTCAGCTTACCTCACTCCTTCAAGCTGGCTTCAACTTGAAGCCCAATACCTCAAGGGCATTAGCCCTTGAGTAAAAAAAGATGATTTTTTTTTGCCATCTTCAAGCCAAGTCCAGCTGGTCATTGAAGATTGTCTAATACTCAAGTCCCAAACCCAGAAAATCAAAAACAAAACTCACCAATATCGGAACAAATTTGTCGGTCAGTATTTAACATAACAACAATTATTAGGGGTGAACGCGGTCGGTTTTGGGCGGGTTTGAATGAAAAAATCAACCTGACCCAACACGTGCGGGTTGCCAATATTTTAAACCGCACCCGCATTGTTATTTTCATAAACCGCCCGGTTCGGGTGGTATGGGTGCGGGCGGGTGGCGGTTGGGTTTGCAGGTTGAACGGAAACAATGTCATAAAATCTTAACATCTAATAAACTAACAACCAATTAATAAATATAAACAATTAAGTATATAATCTTAAGTCTTCAAACAACAAATAAAATATATCAAATATGTTCCGTTTTACATTTAAAATTAACTCCAAAAAGCAAAAAGTACAAAACTAGAATATAATCAACAATTTCTTACTAATTAAATCAACAGTCTCCACCAAAAAGGTTAATACAAATCCCCACAAAAAAAATCATTACAAATCATCACTCACACATTACAAACAATAACAAATTAGTGAAGTTTCTTCTCGATTTTTCAACAACAAACTCTTTAGGAAAAAATGTACTAACAAATTTGTACCATTAACATTTATATAAACAAAAAACTTGAAGAAAGTTTGTTTATTTGTTCTTATTCATTTGTTAATAAATGTAATTTATGTCACACTTTTATGGAAACATGAATAAATAGTATATTAAGGATGATTAAGTGCGTGTTGCGGTTGGATCGATTTTTTAACCATCAAACCCGTCACCCGACCCATAACCTGCGGGTTTACAAATTACCAACCTGCACTGAATTATTTTAAAAATAAAACCGGCGAATTGTGTGCCAGTTGGAACGGGTCGGGCGGGTGAGTCGGGTGGTACGGGTTTAAATACCCGTAACAGTTATGACATTTCATTTCCCAGTCTTATCCAAAATCTCAAACAAATCCTCATCCAAATTCAAACCCAAAAAGAAAAAGAAATAATAAACCCGGAACCAATCAAAATTCTGCGAATATTCCCTACTTTACGTCTTCTCTTCCAGAACTCTCAAGACATCTTCACTTTATTCAAAAAATCCCCTCCCTCTATCAGAGTTTATTGCGAAAGCGTATGAATCTATCTTTTAGTTTTAGATTTAATTTTAATTCTTCTTCGACAAATTCATTCTGTTATATTGTGTTTTATTTGATTATTTTTAGAAAGTCAAAACATGTAGATCTATGAAATAAATGAGATAGTCTTTGAAGGCCTTGAATGTTTTTATGCATATATATGAATTTTGGTATTTTTCGCTTAATTCGTTTGAAGTTTCTATCTGATATGTATTTTGTTGTCATTTGGTTTTCTCATTAGGTTGGGTTGTTTTTTCTGATGTAGGTTGAGAAATTTATGGATGTAGGTCAAGTATATGATATTAGAATTGTAAATTAGAAGCCTTGGTTGGTATAGAAGGACGATTTGAGGATGGATGTGAGAAATTAGGTTTTGCTTGGTGTTATTATGGGTTTATTATAAAATTATTGCTGAGGGGGAAGTTATAATTTGGAATTTGAAGAAAGATTTGTTGTATTATGAATTTTATATGTATGCCTAAAGATTGAGCCCCTCGTTTGATGAAGGAAGCTATGTATGTATGTATGTACATGCACTTATGTATTATATGCATGTTTATGTATGTGCTTGTATATAAATTTAAAATTTTGTTATTTGGTAAAATAGGAGCTAAGGGCCTTTGTCTGGACTACTTTGTTAACTGTGTCTTTGTTGAATGTGGCGTTTATTATGCAATTTGGAATATGTAAGAGAACTCAAATGCTTCAATAGAATATTCTGAATGTTGGGGGATGTTGAGATGCTATGCTGGAATTTTTTCCATCTAGTTACATAGGATAAAGGGTGGGCTTTGATTTAGTGAAAAACTTGCTGAGGCAAATAACTGTTTCACAATAAGACCTAATTTGACATTTTTACATAATAATGATGCGCATATGCTTAATGTTTCAGTAAAAATACGATTTTAATTTGGCTGTGACTAGTTGATATAATCCTACACCTGACAGGTTGAAAATGAGAGATTTGTTAAAAATCAAAAGTTTCATTCACTCCACATTATATGTCTTTCTTGCTTGATTCTTTTGAACTCCATTTTTGGCATGTTTTGTGTATACGAAGAGAGAGATATGTCGAACTTGAGGATTGTTTCTCAAATAAAGGAAATGAAGGTTGTAGCTCTTTGCACCATATGGTGACTCCTGTCAGGTGTGTGTGAGTGTGTGTGTGTGTGTGTGTATAGAGAGTGGTTATACCAATTAGAATGAGTCTGAGTAGAACGAGGTTGATAATGCAGTTCGAAACGTTCCTTATCCTTTTATTTCTCTCATTACATTCTAAGAGTTAGTTGGCTAAGCATGTAAAATTAACCTAATGCTGCTCAGTTTTAACTTTTGTGGCGTGGAAAAGCCTTAGTTATGAGCTATATTCTTGATGCAGGCACTGATATTTTGAGTGAAGCCAGGTGTCTTTGGCAGCCATAATGAAATTCTTGGAATACACTCCTTTTGATCGGTAAGTTTGAAAATTTGGTAGAATTATTTATCATAATATAATTCTCTTCTTTATCAGAATATATATTTAAAGTTATGATAAAACTAAGAACAACCATGTTCTATAATACTAGAATCAATGATTTCTTGAGTCACGTGAATCTTGGACAACGTACTATCAAAGGTTGCCTTGAAGCTTACTCATGTAAGTATGGTTTCCTATGTGAGAGTACACAATATATTTACAGACCAAAACTGACGGGCTTTTTGATCTGTGCTTTTCTAGGCAAACATACAGGAACTGACAAGAAGCTATCTTTCAGCTTGGAGAACAATGTTAGTTCAATATATTTGCTGGGTTGTCAAGTTGTTTTTTGTTCTGTACAAGCTTTAGTTTTTTATTCCAGATGACATCGAATCATCATACTTTTGTATATGCATATTTATTAATAGATAGGTTTTCATTGCTCTTAATAGTCTGTTCAATGCATTCAATTTTGACTATTTCTGACTTATGATCTTGTAACTTATGAGACTTTTCGTACAAAAATATTTGTGTTTGTATGCCTGAAATGTGTTTCTTATGATCTTATAAATTATATCCATCGTCATATATTTCCCAAACTTGTATCATTTAATTCAAACTCAAGTGGATGTCTTACTGCTTATTTTCTGTCTCATTGTTCTTTCAAAATCCAGATTCTTGATTATCTTGGGAAGTCCTCGGATACCGACACTTCTTCACCAATTGAATATCTAATTAGTAGATCCAGGTTGAACAATCTATTGAAATTCCCGTCTAATGAAAATCTGTTGTGTGATTTCTGACTCATTCCTTGTCTTTATTTGACAGCCGAAAGACACTAATTTATATGCTTCTTTGTCTCTATCACATGTATCCAGATTATGACTTCAGGTAACGCATTGGCTATGTTTGGAAATTGGATTTTACGAGGAAAGTGGAAAAGTACAAAAATATTGAAATATTTTCCTCAATATTTTTCCCGCTAAAATCCAAGAACCAAACCCAGCCGGTATATTATGTTCATTAATGTTGTGTTTGAAATCCAAGAACCAAACCCTAGCCAGTATATTATGTTCCATTATTTTGTATTTAATTGAAATGAAGCCGACAAGGAGGATTATGGGTAATGTCACTGTCAGCTTTCTTTGCGACGTGGCATCCCACTATATAGTCCTTTCTTAACAGCTTTGGGAGTGTTGTCAGAAGGTTTGACAGACAGTTTAGATTACTGTTGCTCTTCTAGGAGCTGAGAGTTCAAGTCTCTCCATTTCCCAACACTAGGATCACTTTTTTTTGTAATTTATTTTATTTTATTTTCTACCACTTGTTGATATATTTGTTGTTTTATATGCTATAATCTGCTAAATTTTGGTATACCAGTGCAGTGAGAGCTCACGAATTTTTTAGTGAAGAAAGCTGGGACAGTTTTAAGCAGGTTTTTGACGTTTATATGTTGGAAGCATCAAAGGTAGTTTCACATTTCCGATTTTAATTGCTGCAAAGTGCAGCCATAGTTTCTTCGGGTCAATCATTCATAGTTTCTTCTTACAATGCATGAAAATAATTTTTGTACTAGAAGGACCTTGGATTTAGTCTTCTCAGAATTTGTATTAATGTGATATAGCTACCTAGTAACTTTTAAGTTAGAAATGGCTTCCATTAGGAACCACCTCGCTGTGTGTGCCTATTTTCTTTGATATGCATCATCACTGCAATATCTCTTTTCTTTGATTAAAGAAAAAGGAAAAACAGTCGTTAGTCCATTTGCTTTAAGATAATGGACTTTAGTATGGATAAATACTGATAATCTGTGTAGCCAGTAGACATTTTACCTTTATCTGCATAGATAAACTAGATATGAACCCAAGGCAAGGGCAGGGGCAGGGGCAGGGGCAGGGGTAGGGGTAGGGTTACAGACTCGGGGTCAAGTTACCTAAGAAATGCTTTCCCTTTAGTGAAGTTGGGAGTCCAATTTTCTTGAAATGCATCCTAGTTTATTTGGTCAAGTGGTGTATCTTTTAATTGGGTTGGAGAATTCCGGAATCAGTTTGTTTCACATCAATAATTTTTTTTTTTCTAGGATGAAATGCAAGTTTGCCCTTTACTTTGCTTAGGGAACTTGTGCAAGCCTATTAAAAATTCAAAATGACAGTTGGGCTATATTTGGCTCAAATGAGGGAAGAGAATCATCTTACTATACCAAAAGGAGTATTTGGCTCAAATGAGAGAAAGATCTCCCCTCAAGTTGTTCAGTATGAGTAGAGGGGAGTAATGGGCTTTCTCTTGTTTGGTTCCATGACTTTGGAAGATCTAGAGGAGATCTCTTTTTTTACCCCTCTACTATTTTTACCATTTTTCCCTTGTAAAAATGAGTAAATTACAAATTATCAACTAATAGTAGAAAGGATGATGTATTTGTGTTCAGCTGAATATGTCCAGTGCTTTCCGTAAACATTTTTAGGACGTGATTTTCTTTAGCCGACAGAATGGGATATGCATACAATAGTTTGATTCCTTGCTCGAGAACTTTTAGGAGATGGAGATGGAGATGGAGTTTTCTTGTTTTTCTTTTCCTTTTTTCTATTGTATTCGTACAATCAAAATGGTTATATTTTCTGGTTTTTCCAATTTATAGGATGCATAACCTTTTGTTCCTTTCGTAATTGTTTATTTGAATATATTCCATCTTCTGGATAATGGATATTGTCCTTTCTAGAATATTTTCTGAATAATTACAATGATATGTGTGCATCTTCAAATCTTTATTGAGATATCCTTTTATGTTTGTATAACTTTTGATTTCAGGAATGGCTTGAAAATACGGGAGTTACTCTGTGGGAGACCTTATACAAGGCTCTAGACGAGGTATGCAATATCTTCAACTTTTGGAAAAGAATCGAAAGAATAAAACAACAGGTTGTTGACATAGTATTAATTATTGCAGGTTGTGAAACTAGCAGAATGTGAAATCTACAGCTACAATCCCAATGCAGAGGCAGATCCATTCCTTGAAAAAGGAGCAATGTAAGCTTTAATGCATAAACTCCCACTCAGTCTTAACGTGTCCTTATGTTCATATTATATTCTTTTCATTCTTTTACCCTCCAGATGGTCATACCATTTCTTCTTCTACAATAGAAAGCTCAAGCGCGTTGTGAGCTTCCGTTTTAGCTGTTTAAGGTAATTTTCCCTTGATCGGTTGCTTGTTGCTTTAGATAAAATTTACATATATGTTTCTTCTGGAAAGGTGGATGTTTCCTCGAATGGTAGTTTCAAGTGAAATTCGAAAATACCCCCCATGCTTTGCCTAATTATAAAAAAACCTTGTGTTATTTTTATTCCCCCCACCCCACCCGCTTATTTTTTATTAGCATAAAACCCCCTCCCAAGCCAAATTGAAAATTATGCCTCCCACTAAAGGCTGCAAAAACACCCCTCTTAACCTAAAAAATTATCAATAAACCTCATGTTAACTCTGAAAATTGACAATAACACCCTTGTTCACTTTATAATTTGGCTATGATTTATGAAGAAATTTCTTATGGGTTAAAAAAATGAACACTGGGATTTTTGCTAATAAAAATAATACGAGGATTTTTTATATTTAGCAAAGCACAAGGGGTGTTTTTGCATTTAGCTCCGGTAGTTTCTGATCTCTTTGATTTTTGTTTTAAATTTTCTAATTTTCCTAATTTTCCTTCAGTAACTTGTATTTTGCAATTTAATGCAGTAGAATCGTATCTTTTAGCTTCATCACCCTTTTTTTTTTTTTCTTATTCTGGCAGCAACTTGGTGAGTGAAGGTTTCTTTGGTGATGATTTGAGTAACGAGGGAGATGTAGAAATATTTGATGGCATGGATATATGACCACTAGTAAATCTAATGTTAATATCACTGAACTGAACCGTTTGTGTGTTAGCGTGGTTGGATAGTAGTAGCTAGCTAGGCTGTATGTTTGTGAAAAAGTGTTTTACACCTATACTGTGTGGAAATTAGGATATTAACTATTAAGGTTGTGCATTTCCGTTGTAAATGCTTGCTTTGCGACGTATCAAGAGTAAGTAGTGAATCAAATGAACTTCCTGCAATTTCGTGTTGAATTTGAGAAGAATAGAAATTCTCTGTTCAAGCTTTGTTTCCTTTTCAGTTTATGAATAATTTTTATTATTTTATATTTTTATATTTGGATAGAGCTTGCAAAATTTGACATCAAATTTTTCTGTAATGTGGTATTAATTTCGTTGAGTTCGGATATGATGTTGAATTGGGTTGGGAACTTGCGTTAAATCATTTTGTGTTGCGAAATTTCAAGAAAACTCGATTTAATGAAGCTACACTAGGCTATGTAAATTTATTATAATATTTTAATATTAAGTTTATTCAGGTCTGATTCATTTACTAAGTCCAAATATAATTACATGTTGGATCGATGAAATACATAAAATAATAACATTTTCTTATGTAATCCAATTCAAATGTTAAATTGTAATGACAAAATCGTATTCGACAATCATCTAAACTTTCAAGTAAAAAAAATTGAACACTTTAATCATAGGCATTCTATCAAAATAATCTGGAGGATGAGGACAGTGACATGTGGCATATGAAGTGAACCGAGAAGACGTGTGGCATCGAGCTGGAAGACACAATTAGCTGCAACAGATTTTACTAACTCTTTGTTTGTTGAGTTCTATTAAAAGTTGCTATTTTCTGAGCTCTAGTATTAACTAGTGAAGAATTGTAATGCAAAAACCAGGGGTTTTCTACGAAATCACTGGACTGCCTCAATCGATCAATTCAAGCTAAATCGACTGTAATTTGTGGCTTGAAGATTTGGGCATCAAATCACCTGTTAGAATTGTGTGTGACATTGAATGTTACACACATGGATGAGTAACACGTGTCCATGCTCACCTAATAAAAAAGCATTTGAATTGCACAAAATTTACTTATAATCATATTTCACAGCGGTCCCATAACTGTCATATGCAAATTTTGACCAAATTTTATTTTTATAGAATTTTGAATTTTATTTAATTGTGAAAATACTGAAAAAATTAATTCAAATCAAACCAAACTCCACTTCCCCTAATATCTCGCGTCAGTTAGAAGGAAATCCGGGCCCAACTTCCTTTTCCCTAGCCTTTCTCACAAAAATCAGAAAACTGAAGAACTTCTCCCATAAAATCCTAACAAAAATCTCCCCATACAACCTCTTTCATCCCATTTCTCATGAAAACAAAAAAAAAGAAGAAAAACTTTACTTTTTTGAAAGTCTGAAAACTGAGATGGGTCCGTCTAAAATGAGATTTTGAGGGATGGGGAGCACATGAGATAGCATTTATCTTGGTGACACGTGTCCTCTTAAAATTTAAGTTAAAATAATTTATTTTCTTAAAGACAAATTTATCCTTTTTTAATGAGTGAAATTCAACACTACCTCTTATGTTTTGCCTAACTAAAAAATATGTATTATTTTTATTAGCAAAAAAACCCTGTATTTTTTTATTAGCAAAAAATATCCCTCTCAAGTCGAAATGACAATTTTACCCCATCAAAGGATGAAAAAACTTCCCCTTAACTTAAAAGATTACCAATAGCCCCTGGTAACTTTAAAATTTTGCAATAACCCCCCTGTTTTTTTTTTTTTTTTTAAGTTGACAAAAACTTCCATATGATTTATGAAGTCCACTTTAAAGAATTGAAAAAAATCTTATCCCCCCAAAGTAAAATATTGTGGCACTTTACTACCCATATGTACAAATAATACACTTTACTGCCTCAAATAATTTTATTTAATTTTTGTTTGACGAAAAATATACATGTGCCCCTCACATGAATTTTCAAAGTTAGTAACAACACTTCTTACAAGTCCAAATACTTCGCTCATGTAAAAGAACCAAAAATCCGAAGTGAAGTAGAAAAATATTTTATTTGTAAAGAGAGGGAAAAATGCACGTCATGTTTTGACTAATTTACTACCTTAAAATACACATGTGAGTCACATATATGAGTTTTTCGGCTATCAAAAATGGCATAAAATCATTTGATGTGGGAAAGTGCAACGGATTTCATATGTACTTATTTTATACTTTTGGGTGGTAAAATTCAAAATATGTAGCTTTGGGAGGGGGTATAAAGTGCATTTTTCCTTAAAAATGTTTCAAATGATCTTACACTGATAGTCTTAATTGTCAATTTCATCCGACCGTTAGTTTTTGAATAGAAAAGGTCACGTGTCATACACGTGTCCGTTAAGTCACCATTTTTATCTCTTCAAGGGTATTTGCAATTTAGCAAAAAATACCTAAAAATTGGGAGGAGTAATCGCAATTCCCCAAGCCCTCTCTCTTCACCTCCAACACCACAACCACCGATCAACCCTCCATTGAGCTTTGAAGTTGCGGACCATTCTTCTGCCCAAAAGCACATTGTCATGGTCAGTAAAGCAAGCACCAAAAACTATTTTCGGGCCTTAGATTCGTATCAATTGTCACTACTAGAAAAACAGTTTTTTCCGATGGGAATTTTCCGACGGGTGGAAATCCGTTGGAAATTTGAGTATATTTCCGACGGAATTTTCCAACGGGCACAAAATCCGTTGGAAATTGTATTAAAAAAATAGCTTATTTTAAGCACCATTTCCGACGGGCATTATCCGTCGGAAAAGAAATTAAAAAAAAAAGAAATAAGAAAATAATCCTTTTCCGACGGGTCCAACCCGTCGGAACCACTAAATAAAATAATTATAAATTAAAATGAATACTTTCCGACGGGTTATCCCGTCGGAAAACTAAATAAAATAAATGAAAATACAAAATAAATAATTTCCAACGGGATAACCCGTCGGAAATATAGTAAAAATAAATAATAATTAATATACCAATTTTCCGACGGGTTAATCCGTCGGAAAAATAATAAAAATAAATGAAAATTAATATACCTATTTTCCGACGGGTAACCCGTCGGAAAATAATGATTAATTTCCAACGGGTTTAGCCCGTTGGAAACTTAAATAAAATAAATAATAAACTGAATAACAATTTCCAACGGGTTAAACCCCGTTGGAAAATTAAATAAATAAATGAAAAAACAAAATAAATAATTTCCAACGGGATAACCCGTCGGAAAGTTAATAAAAATAAAGAAAAAGTAATATACCAATTTTCCGACGGGTTACCCATCGGAAAGTAATAATTCATTTCCAACGGGTTTAGCCCGTTGGAAAATTAAATAAAATAAATATAAATTTTAATAAAAAGAAATTTTTAATTACTTTCTTGACGAACTATATATCTTTCCTATAGCGTCAATATATAATTTTGACTTTGGTCAATAACGTTACATATTGATAATCGATCGATCTGATTTCGAATAACCTCAATGTACATAACTACGAGGTCAAAAGTGTTGACTTTTGTCAATTAGACCTCCAAATTGAGAATAGATTGATCTCATTTTTAATAACCTCAATGTACTTAACCCCGATGTCAACAGTGTTGATTTTAGTCAATTAGACCTCTAAATCGAGAATCAATCAATCTGATTTCGTATAACCTCAATGTACATAACCCCGAGACCAATAATTTTGACTTTGGTCAATTAACGTTACAAATTGAGAATCGATCGATCTGAATTCGAATAACCTCAATGTATATAACCCCGAGGTCAAGAGTGTTGACTTTGGTCAATTAGACCTCTAAATCGAGAATCGATCAATCTGATTTCGAATAACCTCAATGTACATAACCCCGAGGCCAATAATTTTGACTTTGGTCAATTAACGTTACAAATTGAGAATCGATCGATCTGATTTCGAATAACATCAATGTACATAATCTCGAGGTCAACAGTGTTGACTTTAGTCAATTAGATCTCTAAAAATCTGATTTCGAATAACCTCAATGTACATAACCCCGAGGTCAATAATTTTGACTTTGGTCAATTAACGTTACAAATTGAGAATCGATCAATCTGATTTCGAATAACCTCAATGTACATAACCTCGAGGTCAAGAGTGTTGACTTTGGTCAATTAGACCTCTAAATCGAGAATCGATCAATCTGATTTCGAATAACCTCAATGTACATAACCCCGAGGTCAAGAGTGTTGACTTTGGTCAATTAGATCTCTAAATCGAGAATCGATCAATCTGATTTCGAATAGCCTCAATGTACATGACCCCAATGCCAATAATTTTATCCGTTTTTCAACTATTGAATACAATATTTTTCGTATTTTTAATATCACAATTTTAATTATAAAAATAATGAATACTAATTTATAAATTAATTTGAATAAGGAAATATAATAATTTTAATTTTAAAAATGTTAAATAATAATCTATAAATTAATTTTTCTGAAAAAAAAAAAATTTAAATTTCCTACGGGTTAGTACCCGTCGGAAATCTGTCAATCATAACCCTAATTTCAGCCCTCCTTCATTTCCCTCCCACATATTTCTTCTTCCTAGCTAATAACCCCACCGCCGCTGGTCCTCTTCACTGCCACGTCCCCTCTCTCCCTCTCAAGCCTCCACCACAAGGACAATCTCTCCCACCCCGTCGAACCCGCCACCACAAGCAGAGCCCGTACGCAGCCGCTCCTCTCCCCTGCCACCGCCGCCACAACCCACTTCCCCTCTCTCCCTCTCAACCTGCCGCTCCTCTCCACTGCCACCACCGCCACTGCCCACTTCCCCTCTCTCCCTCTCCCTCTCAACCCGCTGCTCCTCTCCACTGCCACAGCCGCCCGCTGCTCCTCTCCACTGCCACTGCCACAGCCGCCCGCTGCTCCTCTCCACTGCCACAGCCGCCACAGCCTTGTACGCCGCGGCCACAGCAAGAATCTTCAGCCCAACAACCTGCTACAGCCTTGAAGGTGAGGATTAATTAATCTCTCTTAATTAGTTTCTTGCTTTTTATGGAATTTTACTTGTTTTAATTTTTGTGCTTTTTTTAATATTTATGGTATATGGGTTTTGTTTAGTTTGAAGACATATGGTGGGGGGAAACTTCATTCTTTGATTTGTTAAATGTTGAGAAAATGACTAGTTGGGATTCTTGGAAAATGACTCGGCAGTTATTAAAATTGTAATAAGAAGCTAACTACCTTGAGAATTATAGAGATTTTCATTAAATTGTTCTGCCACCTGGTTTCTTGCCCAGCAATTTTGAGCATTTTTCTGTTGCTGTTTAACCATATTGGGGTATGGACATGTTTTAAGTCTAGAATTAGGAGAAAGAAGTAATTAGAATTCTTGAGAGAATACTTGAGTGCAGAAAATGGTATACTGTGGAGATCATTAACTGGAAAGATCTGATGATGTCTGTGTCAGTTTTAAATTTTGTTTTGGGTATGATATGTAGGGTCTTTTATAGATTTGTAATGATATAAAGTTTTTTTGTATAATGTAAATAATACTAGTATGGTTGATTGCCTTTAAATATGATTTTTAAGTAAATAATTGTAGTAGGTGGGCTCATAATTGCTTGATGGTAGCCTAACTTGGTTAAAATGAATTGGTACTTATAATATGTGTGGTTCTAAGAATGCAGGATTATTGAAACATTAGTGAAGGATTTGCATTTACAAGAGTATAATTAATTGCTATACGTACCTCTCCAATCTCAGTTTATTATTGTGTCTTTTTGACATGAAAGAAAACTTTGGTAAAAATGACTTTGGGCATGTTTGCGCTTTTTGTTCCTTCTAATTTGGTGGTCTATATGATTATTAGAAAATGCATTGTCTAGTAACAAAAGTGGTATAGTTCAATGCTGTTTTTTAGAGTAAATGCATTGTTCAGTGAGTATCATTTGTAAATTGGTACCCCTTTTCTTAAAAAAAAAAAGGATGAAGATTAATTGAATTTTGCTTAAACTATGGCATGACTTTGTAATTGGGTTGAATATTGCGTCGTATAGACTAAGACACTTGCTTAATTAATTAGTTATAAGTTTTACATTTGTTTTGATTTAAATTATCACATTCTTGCTTAATTAAATAGGCTCCAATTTTTTGTAATCACATTGTTGTTCGCTTCATGATTGGACACAGGTTATTTAATTCTTTAAGTACTATGTATCTTTACTTGTCCATAAGAAATGATCCCTGATATATAAATATCTATACTGGGTGATATAGTGCAACATCTAATAGCATTTTAGATCGTGCAATTGACTCAGAGGATGGCCAGCACAAAGACTTTCTTAGGCTTGTAAGTATAAACTTAACGGACTTTTTACCTCCTTACTTTATCCCATTTTGTAGCATGATTTCTGATTTGTACTATATCATCAATCTCAAAGGAACATGTCGAAGGATATCATGAATTATAAGCAAAGACAAAATCGTTCTTTTCCACTGCAGTAAAAAGATGGGATGCTGAATTCTATGTCAAAGTAGATAATGATGTTCATGTGAATTTGGGTATATAAGTCTTATCCTTTTTCATATATCATGACTTGTAGACTATATAAACCTTTTGAAATTCTGGTGTTTTGAAACTAACTAGTTTATAAAAATATGAAAAATGCAGGCACACTGGCTGCAACTCTTGCCCCGCCATCGCTCCAAGCCCAGAGTATATATAGGATGTATGAAGTCGGGACCAGTTCTTTATCAAAAGTATAAGTTCTTTTGCATTTTGCTTCTTTCTATGGCTTGAATGAAATACGTAAATTTTATAGTATTAATATAGATAATTGCAGAATTTATAACATAAGCTCAGAAGTTAAAAGCATTTTATACTTCTTTAGGAGGAGGAGTAGAAGAAGAAGACGAAAACGAAGAAGATTGATATTTTCTTTTTATATGTCAAATTTGTTGTATCCTGATGATGAAATATTAGGATACTAATTAATTTTTTTTTTTTGGTTATCATAGTAATTATTTTAGATTGTTGTATTATATTGTATGTACTTGTTTTTTTTTTTTTTTCGGCAGATGGGACCAATTAAGAAGTCTAAGAAAGTATTGTTGTATTATATTTGAATACTTATTTATTATGGAACTTTTGTTGATGATTGACACTAATTTGATTTTGTAAGGTATTTTATGATTTTCGATGTGTTTATTGATTTATTTTGCTTATTTTTATGCTGTGATTTGTTGATTTTTTGTATGGTATTTGGTGATTTAATTGATATAGGATTAAATAAGAAAAAATTAAAAAATTCATAAATAAAATAATTTTTTGCATATTTCCAACGGAAACAATCTGTTGGAAAGGTAATTATTTTTTTTTGTAAATTTCCAACGGGAACAACCCGTTGGAAATTTAAATATTTTTTTATTTAAGTTTCCAACGGGTTGACCCGTTGGAAAAAAAGTTTATTTTATTAAATTTCCTACGGGTTAAACCCGTCGGAAAAATTTTCCGACGGGTTCAACCGTTGGAATTTTAATAAAAAAAAATTGTCCGATCTACATTTCAAACGGGAACCCCGTCGGAAAATCCGTCGGAAAACCTCCCGTCGGAAAATTTTCCAACGGATTTTCCAACGGTTTTGGACGTCGGAAAATCCCCGTCGGAAAATCCGTCGGAAAATTTTCCTACGCCACTTTTTCCGACGGATTTTCCGACGGGAAAAATCCGTCGGAAAACCCATTTTCCAACGGATTTTTCCGAAAAATCCGTCGGAAAATCCGTTGGAAAACTCCGTTTTTCTTGTAGTGTGTACAAGTATCGAACACAAATCCCAGAAATAATTTATTTTTCACCAAAGACAGAGAACATTGTGTTTGTGTACTAATAATTAAGTTGTTCACAAATTACAGCAGAGAAATGAGAAGCTAAAGTTTTTATTTTTGAGGGGCACATGTATATTTTCCATAAAAATTGAGGGACACATGTATATTTTTCAAGAATATACATGTGCCCTTCAATGAATAAAGTATGCAAAAGTTTTGTATGAAAAGTGCAATTCTCTCATTTTTTTAAATTTTTTTTTGGGAAAGAGATATGAAATTAATTAGAGAATAGAGAGATTTTTTTAAACATACTAATTAAAGGGTTAGTATGTAATTTAACATTTGCTTATTTTTTCTTAATGTCCGATGCCACATCATCATTGAATAATTTGACCAAAAATTGTGGTTTAGATTTGTTGTTGACTTTTTTTAGTGGTTGAGATGGGGTATCTCATATACACTTATGTTCCATAAAATCTTATTTTAGAAACACCCAACTGAGATTGGTTCAAGGATGGGAAAAGAAAAAAAAAACAGAACAAGGAAGGCGATAACAACCGGAGGAATGTAGGCAGGACGGACCTAGACGGCTTTTATGGGGGGGCCAAAGATTTTTTTTGGAGCAAATTCGATTAAAGAAAATTGCTTAAATTAAAGAAATTATTATCTTGTTGGACCATGCCGATAATCAGTTCACTTGAGTTATGCATTTGACTACATAACATCCAAAGAAAATTGAATGAATATCTATAAATAAAATAAAATAAAAAAGGGAATATGACTATATAATGTCTAGAAGAATTCGAATTTCCACAAAAAATATGATTATACAATGTCCAAAAATATCTTGTTGGACCATGCCGATAATCAGTTAACTTGAGTTATGCATTTGACTACATAACATCCAAAGAAAATTGAATGAATATCTATAAATAAAATAAAATAAAAAAGGGAATATGACTATATAATGTCTAGAAGAATTCAAATTTCCACAAAAAATATGATTATACAATGTCCAAAAATATTGAATTCCATATATAAATATGATAAAAATTGAATTCCATGAACACGAGTATAATATCCAAAAGAAATTCAAATTTCCATGAAAAAATAAAAAGGAAATTAATAAAATTCCATAAATAAATATGGGAAAATTCTTGTCCAAACCTGGCTTGACCAAATCCATCCAACCACAAAGCAAGTGTATTGCACTTGCCATGTAATTACTTTGGGTTCAGTCAAACCCGATCTGGGTAAGAATTTTCCATAAATATGACTACATTGTAGTGTCCAACTAAATTTGAGTTTTCATCAAAACATAAAAAAAAACACAAATTCAATGAACTACTTTGACTGTGACTATGAAGGGTTGAACTTGGGACCTCACCCAACACCAAGAAGAGCCTTATGTTAGTGTTTAACAATCTGTGTAATAGAAATATACTCAACTATATTTCTTACAACTTTAGTAATTAATAAATATAGTTCAATTAAATAAAAATAATATTATATAGTATAAAACTATATATACCAGAGCTTTCAAAAATACTTAAAGTAGTGGAGATTTTAGTTTTGGTAAATTAAAAGAAGAACAATAAATTCAATTTAATAAACTAAACTAAGTAAGACTTGAATTTATTTGAATAAAATATTCAAAGTTCATATACTTAAAATACAAACAAAAACGTATTTGTATATATAGAAAAAATTATAGAAAATTAAGTATAAAAAGGTTGATTGAATTGATTTTAACTAAAACAAATGAGTATAGTATGCTAGAAAGGTTATTTAAAATTATGTTTATATGCTTTTTTAAAAAACATAGACAAGTAATTATAAAACTAAATGAACTCACTGAATTGATATAAGAAATCAGAAAATAAAATGTAGTATGACTGAGGCTGCGGATGCAATCTTCTTAAGACAATATTTTCGGGCTGCCTACGGTGCACACAGTCGATCCCCGGTAGTCTCCCAAGATACAACAGTTTGATGCTCCTTGTTTGCATGAACAAAGAACCCACGGTGAACTTGAACAAACAGAACTTCGACGGATATTTAAAAGAAAAATGGAAGAAAGAAAAGAGAGTAATTTTTGCTTGAAAATTCGGAGTAATGAATTGACCAGATTCATCTCCTATTTATAGCAACTGGAGGGATGTATCTAGAGGGGTGTGTCTGTCCAAACATAACCAGAAGCATTGCTTCGGTCCGAAAAGGTGTAACCGGTTCGGTTCAAACCGAACTGACACACTGGTTCGTTTGAAAAGAAAAACCACGCGGACCTCTTTGGACGAAACGGGTCGGGTCGCGGATCCTACACGGTTGGATCACCCGCGGATCTATTATATTGGATTTTGGACTTTCATTTAATTGGGCTTTAGCATTTGGGTCAAAATATTAATTAATTTTTCTCTAAAAAATTAAATCTTTTTGAAGCACAAAGCCCGAGCCCGTAACCCGTGACTCGTGACCATGACCATGCCAAGCCGAGCCGGACGGTCGGTTGGACGGACGGCGGCGGCGGCGGCGGCGCGCGCGTGTGTGGAACCTTTAATCTCCTAGGTCCTCAACCCTTTAAAATCTTTGGTACCCCAAAGGGACCCAACCCTGAAACCATTTTTTAGCTATCTAGCTAAATTTTCCTTCTCCAACTCAATGTGGGATAGTGTCTTCTTCCCTCAATTTCATTCATTTTTATGTTTTTATGGACTCAATCCAAATGGGCTCAAACCAAATGGACTTTATCATAAAAACTCCAAAAATCCCCCACATGAATGAAATTATTCTTCATGTCCCGTCTCATAGAACATATCATGTTGAAGTAATCTTTAGGGATAATAGTGCATCGGGATAAGTGAAATATTTCATCTTGAACCTTCCCTAGTTGAAGTTATCGGATTTACTTAGCCAATCGGTTAAATATTTCATCTTGAACCGTCAGCTGTTGGTGTAAACCAAGACAATAAACTTAACACAGTATTATACCGATTTGTTACAAGCTCTCGGTTGTGTTCATTTCTGTCCTGAACTTTCTTGGTAATGCGAGTGCTTTAGAGAATTCCAGCCTATAAAGAAATTCTCAACGAGCCGACCCAACTCACACTAACATAGGTGACCGCTTCTATCAAGAGTATCCTACCATACTCCACTTGTTTTAACCAAGATATAGATGTCATTAAAAGCGTTTGCTTAACCTATAAAATAACACGGTAGGTATGCACTTACTGCCTCATAGAAATGGGTAAGAGTTAAAAACTCTAAGTTAGCTAGGACTGGTTGGCCTATTGAACTTGGTCCGTGGGATCTCCAGTCGCCAAGTTAGGTTTCCGTACAAGGTAACTTAGTCTAATTTAGGCTTTAAGCCCATTCTTCTCGATGCACGTTCTACTCTCTCACCAGATAAACCTTTTGTAAACGGATCCGCGAGGTTTTCTTTTGACTTCACAAAGTCGATGGAAATTATTCCATTTGAGAGTAGATGTCTCACGGTATTATGTCGACGACGAGTATGTCGTGACTTACCATTACACATAAAGTTGTGAGCTCTATGTAAAGCCGCTGGATTATCGCAATGTATACATATGGCTGACACAGGTTTCTGTTGGGTTGGTAACGTCAGAACGTTAAAAGCAGCGGAATTTTAAAATTTTTAAAACAACCCAAGCAGAATCTTTATTCATCTAGTCATACGAAAATGATTTTTACACAAATCAAAACATCCATAGGGTGTTTAGCGATTTTTACCTCACCACAGGAATGGTGGTGGTTTTTCTCCAGTCTTCTATCAGATCTGCAGGACTTTTGGTTCGGAGAAGCACCCCATGTGTTGTGCCTCTAGCGGTATCCACACCAACTGGATTGAAGCAACTCCTTTGAATCCACAGGCTCAGAACTAAGATCCAAAGGTTATCAAGCAAGGAAGAAAGAAGAGGAAAAACGCATGAACCTTGTGCAATTTCACAGGGTTCGGCCGAACCTCAAAAGAAGAGAGGTGGCGACGGCTGATTTTCTTTTGGAGAAGGGGGCGGCTCATCATGTGTATTAGGGCTTAGGTTTTTGAGGTCTTGAGCTGCTTATATAGATAAGGAGTCTTGACCTAGATGTGTTCTAATCCTACTAGGAAACTTAAAGCCCATTTACTTATGGCCTTTATTTGTTTCCTAATGGACCTAGACCATCTTTTAATTAATTAAACTCTTTTAATTAATTCAGCCCATTTAATTAATTAATCCAATTAATTAATTAATCCTTCTCCATTAATTAATTAGACTACTTCTAATTAATATTTTTCTCCTTTAAGAATTAACACTTTAATTATCCAATTTTGATTTAACTATTTAAATCAAACTTTCCTTATATGATTTGTTGTAGTCCAATTGTATTGTGTGTGACCCTCTAGGTTCACCATCAATTGGCCACGGGCCCACGACTTTCGTGATTTAATTTACGAGTTTATAAATTACTCCGTTTAATTGAACACCTTCAATTAACCACTCAATAATTAATCTTCTTATTAATTCATGAGTACCCACACCTCATGGTCGATGTCTAGCCACAAGCCCATGAGGCCCAACTTCAGGTGAATTGATCTCAGTGAACCTCACCTCTTATAAGTACCATGTACATACGGTCCTTCTATCGACTTAATTTCCCGATCAAGACCTAGGGTGTGTGAATTGATCGACACCTCTAATTATCTCGATAACTATACTTTCTAATTCTGGATAATGATTCCAGTGTGACTGCTAAATTTGGAAACCCCTTTCCAAATCCGTCACCAACTATGGCAGTTTTTCGGAATCTATTATCTAAGAACGTCTAGGAAATTCTCTCAACACACTACGTTGAGTCGGTAGATCCCATATTAGTGCTAACCATTCGCGTACACGATCCTACGTACCCAAAGTAGTCGCACAATGATCAGGCTAAGTGATCGGCTCCTAAATCAAAGTACGTACTCACGTGCACCGAATTCGCCCTAACACCTCAAGTCAAAGGACTAAATCGTACACTATTATAAGTCTTGAGAAACATCCCATCGCTGATGTGCGTCATGCGCTTCCACAATGGGTTTCTCTGTTCAGGTCGTTGGATGCGTTCGATCCCCTATCGAACCACCTACTCATATGCACTGGCATCAAATGCCTTACTCATGAAACGCTACAAATTCACTCCAAGTGAATCATCCATACTTGTACAAGTCTTTGCGATTCCTTCGATACCCCGTCTCGTTCGGAATCTATGACTTGGAACATGTTTTAAGATCATGACCTTAGAGACTGTTTCATGATTGCACTCATACTGAAGTGAATCGTCCCATAGTCTATTGTGATACAAGGATTTCATCCAATCGCTTAAGTGATTCGCGAGAGATGAAGTTGGCCATTGTTTGATTTACATACTATAAAGAAACGAGCGTATTAATTCATTTATACTAGAGAAAGCTTACGATAGTCCTAATACAAGCTAAATATATTGGCTTGCAGGGCACTATCCTTTCAATCTCCCACTTGCCCCAAGCCAATCACAAACGCTTCTAAGACCCATCTTCCAAAGATGTTCTTCGAACTCTTTTTGTGACAAAGGCTTTACTAGTGGATCCGCTAGGTTGTCCTCCGAGTCGACGCGATCCATTATGTGCGTCAACTCTACCAATGATTTCTCCAATCAAATGGTACCTTTTCTCCCAATGTGTTTAGAATTCTGGTGAGATCTCGAATCCTTTGCTTTAGCAATAGCTCCATTGTTATCACAAAAGATAACCACGAGCTTCGCAATGCTAGGCACTACATCCAACTCTTGGATGAAGCTTTCGTCCAAACACTTTCTTTTGTTGCATTCGATGCTGAGATATATTCTACTTCAGTGGTTGAGTTGGCAACGGTGCTTTGCTTGGAACCTTTCTATCTTTCCGACCTGGGGCCTAGGATTCTGAGCGTTTTTCAATTTGTTCATTTCCTCTTGAATCATGTATTTCTCAGCTATTTCCATGATCCGTTCGAAAGATTTTGGTTGCTTTCGACAAAGGGCGTTCCCGAATTGAGTATTTCGGGTTAGCTCGAACATCAGCGATGATAAAAATTCAATCTGAGGGGTGTCGACCTTCAGAAGCTCGATGCTAAACCTAGCCAGCCATTGCCTCAGTGTTTCCCCTTCTAACTGCTTCACCGTTCCCAAATGGTTGGCTGGTAACCTTTGTTTCCTCTGACTTGCAAATTGGTGCTTCAGTTTATCGCACAACTCATCGAAAGAGAATATAGAGTTCGGAGGTAACTTTCCGAACCAGTCCAAGGCAATTTCTTCGAACGTGGTGACCATAATTTTGCAACAGAAGTCTTCTGAGTGCCCGTACAAATTCAACACATTTATGAAACTATTAATATGCTCTCCTGGATCGGTAGTTCCACTATACCTCGGTAACCTGGTAGGAACAGTTTCAGTACCCCTCTCTAATTTCCTGGCAAAAAGGTGAGCATCGCATGATATTCGTACTTAACTCCTTATCTCGTCCTTCCTCGAGGAAGATAGCTCCATCCTCTTTAGCCTCAGCTTGCCGAGCCCTAACATCCGCGGGTCGGGTTTCCTTAACCAGCATCTCCTTCTTCAACTCTTTGACAACTCTCTCCTGCACAATCTTTTCCAAGTCAGCCTCGGTTACTTTACAGTAGACCGACTTCGTCAACTTATCCGCAATTTCGGGCTGACTTTCCCCGACTACAGAATCTTCCAAATCTTGGATGGTTCTAGATGGTTGCCCTGAGCGGATAACAGTTCTAGCTCGGGGTGCTCGGGGTAGGACATCGGACGGGGCACCCATAGCAGATCGAAGAATGCTCCCTTCCCTTTGTCTGTTAGAAACGGGAGCTCGAGCTGTAGGTTGGTCAACCGGGGGCTGTTGGCCAGGCACGGTTTCACGATATGCTCTTTCCGTGTTCAAAAATTCTCTACACATGGTACCTATAATAGATCGCAGATCGGCCACTGTCGTATGTATAGGCAAATCATTTGGCGGGTCGACCGGCGGCACTTCAGACTGGTGGGCCGCTCGGGATTGATTACTTGGTTCATTGTTTACTGAGCGTTGAGCTCCAACGGCATGTGAAGGCTCGCCGCTATTGTACGTGTATCTCCTAGTAGTAGGCATTTTTCGATCTAACACTCGTATAGGCCCCTCGGTGGGCGCCAATTGATTATGCTCTTTTTCGTTCAAGACAAATAGGGAAAGTCGAGAAAAACAATAATTAAAGTTGAGTGTGTAAATGATGTATATTGATAATCAGATCCAATTACAAATTACAAAGTAGGTCTATCCGAGCGTTACTGGATGCCGTACGACTAGCTAGATGAATACAAAAGGAAAGCAAGCTAAAACCTACTCCGAGCTCTAAGTCCGAGCTGGGGTGTTCCTAGGGAATTGTGCCGTTGTTGTTGTCATAAATGCTCTGGATATATATAGGAACAGTGATGAGCTAGCTAGACCCTCCGCAGGGGAATGTGACTCGGCCAGCTGTCCAGACCTGAGGGTCGGCCCCACAGTGAATCCGAGGAGAGACGTAGATCGGAAAATAGGGTCTCGTGCTAATAATCTGGCTTGATCGGAAGTTGGATTCTGCAGGTCGGAAAATAGCTTTCCTGGTCGGGATCGAGGTCGATCTCGAGCTGAGGTATTTCCTAAAATGGCGTATACGAAATATCCCTCATCATACACTCCTGCGGTCGAGGAGAGCTTGGTGAAGGTAGTCGCGGATAAGAGCCTGCTCGAGGATAAGGTTAAAAGGCTCGAAGAGGAACTTGATCACACCAAGGCGGATTCTGAACAATCTTACCAGCGTGGTAAAGAGAAATCTCGTATGAGCTCGATAAGGGAGTTTCTGGAATCTCCCGCACTAGACGCCACTGCTCGGAAAAGGGTTGGTGGAATTCTTCAAACCACATTCTACAAAGGAGTTCAACAGCTGATTGCCGCAAAGGTCATTCCTGACAAGATGGCTGAGTATGCCGATCTCATGAACATTCTGAAGAATAGGGATGGGGAAGATTATCAAGTTTCTTCTTCGAGTTCCAAAGATTGGGAGACGCACGAGTTCGCCCCTTTCGTGGAAGAGTTCGGGGTTCCCATGCCAAATCCCGATCTATTGGAGCTGGAAGCATCTAGTACGAGCTCGAGCTCAAACGAGGACGATCAAGAGAGTTCTGAAGATAAAGATGTCGATATCGAGAACAGCTTCGAGAGCGAGGACGACGAGGAGAATCCCGACCGTTGGATAGATTTTGTAATAGGTAGAAGTAGGATTTTCTATTTGTAGCAATGTAAGCTTTCTGGCTGTTCTATAAACTATCTTTTCGCTTCACAAATCTGTGATATGTGCCAAAACTTGTCGATAATTTCTCATCGGACTCTGTCGTACAGTTTAACTTAGACATTAATCTTCGTAAGTTGCATGCAACTCGAAAGAAATCGTGAACCATTAATAAATAAATGACGCGTTGTAGGGACTTCAAAATTTTCTTGTAGATAAGATATGCCAATAATCGAGCTTCGGAATATAGCTCGGAAAAACTGGGAAATCGCGACTGTTGGGTCCCCAAAAACAACTTTTCTCTTTCTTATAAATACACGAGAAATCAATACAATTTACCATCATCATTTCCAAATATTTCACATCGGAGCTCAGAGTCGATATATAATCCGAATAGTTTCCTCTTTAAGTACTCGACTATGGAAGATTTAGAAGGTGCCAAGCTCGATCCTACCCAACTTTTTAAGGCCAAGAAAGATAAGGCTCCAAAATCCAAATCTAAGGATCCCAAAGCCTCGAAGGATGTCCCAAAGGCTTCCAAAGCCGACCGTGGTAAAACCAAGGCTGGTTCTTCATCGAACTCCGAACCTATCCGGCTCGAGAAAGAGCCAGTTATACAAGTAGTGGACTCCCCAACTGGAGCGAAAACCAGTTCTGAAGTAAAAAAGCATGACAATAAAATTCCTAGCGAGCAAGTCGGTTCTGGCGGCTCTTCGCTTGCTTCAAATAAGAGATCCCGCCTGGAGGATCTCATTCCGACCCAGACATTAATCCAAATAGCAGGGGAGAAGAAGTTGTTGGGTGAAAATATTTTGGCTTCTGAGCCTGCTAAGAACGTCGTTCTCGAGCCTCCAAATAAAAAGGTCAAAATAGATGACCCTTCCGGAAAGGTCAAAATAAATGACCCTTCCGTTGATAGGAAGATGCCTCGTCCGTCGGGTAAGAATCTTGAGGCTTCCAGCTCTGTCTCCGATGTCACTCGCACATTGAGTGCGATTTTTGAGGAGATGAAAAATAAGACTGTTGGGTTTCACGCGGTACTATTGTCAAAAACAACGTGCGGAATATTCAAAAATTTTAATACACATGAAAAACCCATGAGCCCAGGATCTCAGTTATCTAACTCATACGAAAAACTGGTATTTTGAATCACAATTCAAAACATGAATAAAGTTAGGTAATTACGGAAATTACCTCACCACAGGCAAGGTGGTGGTTTTTCTCCGGTCTTCAAAGGTTCACTAGAGCACCCCAAGTGTTGTGCCTCTAGAGAAAGTCCACACCAGATGGATTTGCATGACTTCACGTAATCCTTAGGCTTAGAACTAGGATTATGGAATTGTCTACTTCAGGAATTGGATCCAGATCCAGAGAAGAAAAACTTGGAGAAAATTTTCACAGGGTTGGGGCGATTTTTGAGTGGCCGAGATAGGGAGGAGAAAATATGATTTTCTTTCTTTTTGCCTTGCTGAAAATTTCGACTTCTACTCCGTTTTATAATAGGGTTTGTTAGTTGTTAGGATTTTCTTGTTATGTGAAGAGATTATGATATATCTCTTATATTTAGAAGAGTCCTTCTAGGTATGAGATATATCTCTGTGCATATCTTTCCTTATCTCCTAAGGAAACAAGATATGCCATATCTCTTCACAAGATAAATCCTACTCCAATTTCCCTATTAAAATCGGCCATGTTAATTAAAATTGATCAACTATCATTTAATCAACATCCTCTTATTTCTTGTGTGAAATCGGCCATGTGCAAGAAATTAATTCCAAGATTAATTTTTTTCACAATTTCGGCCCATGTAGTTTAATTAATTAATTAATCCTTTTCCAATTAACACTTTAATTGAGGATTTAATCAATCAGAAATTCCAATTGATTAACTAATTAGTTACTTCTAATTAATGATTCTCCATTTCGAATTAACACTTTAATTCTTGTTTAGTTAATTAGTTACTTCTAATTAATTATTCTTCTTGCTTGAATTAACACTTTAATTCATTTATTGATTTAATTCCTTAAATCAAATATTTCCTTTTAGACTGTCACTGTCCAACTGTATTGTGTGTGACCCTCTAGGTTCACCATCAATTGGCAGCAGGCCCACGACTCTCGTGATTTAATTAGTGAGCAATTAATATGTTATTAATTGCTCCGATCAATTAAGCACTTTAATTGACCACTCTAGAATTAATTTCCTTATTAATTCATGAGTACCCACACCTCATGGTCGATGTCTAGCCACAAGCCCATGAGGCCCAACTTCAGGTGAATTGATATTCGTGAACCTTCACCTCTTATAAATGCCATGTACATACGGTCCTTCCAGCGACTAATTTCCCGATTGAGACCTAGGGTGTGTGAATTGGTCGGCACCTCTAATTATCTCAATTCTGTACTTTCTAATTCAGGATAATAATTCCAGTGTGACTGCTAAATTTGGAAACCCCTTTCCAAATCCGTCACTGACCACGGCCGTGGGTTTCTCGGAATTTACTATCTAAGAACGTACAGGAAATTCTCCCATCTTATCAAGATGAGTCGATAGATCCTATATTAGTACTAACCATTCGCGTACACGTTCATACGTACCCAAAGTAGTCGCTCAATGACCAGGCTATGTGATCGGCTCCTAAATCAAAGTACGTATTCCCGTGTACCGAATTCGCCCCAGTACCTCAAGTCCGAGGACTAAATCGTACATTATTATAAGTCTTGAGAGACTTCCCATTACCGATATGCTTAATGCACTTCCACGATGGGTCTCTCTGTTTGGGTCGTTCGATGCGTTCGATCCCCTATCGAACCACCTAGTCATATGCACTGACATCAAAATGTCTTGTTCATGAAACTCTACAAATTCACTTCATGTCAATCATGCATAATCCTACAAGTCTTAGCAATTCCCTCGATACCCCGTCTCGATAGGAATTTACGACTTGGAACAGTTTTAAGATCACGACCTTAGAGACTGTTTCATGATTGCACTCAGTACTGAAGTGAATCGTCCTATAGTCGAATGTGATCTTAGGATTTCATCCAATCACTTAGATAAGTTCACGAGAGATGAAGATGGCCATTGTTTAATTCACGTACTATGAATAAACGGGCGTATTATCTTAAATGGTACTACTCGTTAAGTCTAACCCATCAATCGTGATGAGCAACGGGCCCGAACATGTCAACCCCTGGGACTACCAGTCGATCGCCTGCCCCGACCAATTCCCACCCTTGTCAAGTTTATTTAAATGAGAATCGAGAGATTTCGCGTATTGTCCCTTTCTTCTCCTCGGGTGCCAGACTCTGGATCACCTTAATCGATAAGTACACAACTCACGCTAGTCCCTATTGATGGAAGGCTTGGATTTATAAAACTTCATTTTATAGTTAACCCAATATGACTTAATATTTTATTTCAAGAGGGGATTTTCGGTTTTTGAAAGTTTGAAGTAACTCTCCTCGAGATCTCACCGCATTTAATTATGCTTTATCTTTTATTTAGTGATCTAATTTCTAGCGCGCATCACATACAAGCCAAAATAAATCAATAAATAATATAAAGCATTCACACCTAGCATGCATGCTACCACAGTATGTTTTCCATCGGGAGCCTCCTATGCGGGCCATCATCGAGCCATGATGTTGACCCAATTGGTCATTCTAATTAGGTTCTTAAAGGATCTAACAAGGTACACAAGTAACCATGCATACATGGTCTTCATTCCTTCTTGGGCCTCCACCTTGCTTGTAATGGGCCTCCATCCTAAGCTATTAAAACGGTAAAGCCCTAATCTATTACAAAGGCTCAAAATGGCCCAAAAACTAAAGGCTCGCAAGCCCAATAAAAACCAAGACAATTAAATTAAACCAATCACATCTACCCTAGGGTCAAGTCTCGGGGCGATCGAAAACCACGTAAACAGTTCACGTAGAGCAAGAAACAAGCAAAATTACATTTTTCTTATTTCTAATATTATTTTAAAACTACCTTTTAAAATAACCCAAGATTCTAATTTTAAAACCCCTTTTAAAATAATCTTTAACCTTTATTTTAAAACCCCATTTTAAAATAAATCACAATTTCTATTTCAAAACCCCTTTTAAAATATTTCATGGTTCTTACTTTAGTCTCCACTAATTATGATAAAATTAATCCTTCGGATAATAAAACACCTTTTAAGCATAAAACAGGTTCTGGAATTTCAACTTTTGAAAATTACAGTTTGGTCCCTCAATTTTCGAAAATTACGTTTTGACCCCAAAACTTTCGGAAATAACAAAATAGTCCAAAAAATTCCAGAACGTGCAAATCGGCCCAGAAAACAGAAATTAATATTTTAATTCCAGAAACTTTCGTTAATCGCAAAACAGCCCCCTGAAGTTATGAAAATTGCAAAACAGCCCCATGACTTACGAAAATTGCAAACAGACCCCAATTTCCAGAAAATCAGAATTTCGATTTCAGCCCAGAATTTGCAGAAAAAATAAAATTTCAGATTCTGTCCAGATTTTATAAAAATCGTAACTTGCAGTTTTAGTCCTGTAAATTTCATAAATTGCAGATTTGGCCCAAATAAGAATTATGCTATTTACCCAAACACATAATTAATCATAATCAGCAAGATCCATGCACAAAACACGACAAATAAATATATTCATAAAATTTGAAGTGTTCAGATCCGTTTTCGTATGAGCGTAATAACTTTGGCTCTGATACCACTGTTGGGTTTCACGCGGTACTATTGTCAAAAACAGCGTGCGGAATATTCAAAAATTTTAATACACACGAAAAACCCATGAGCCCAGGATCTCAGTTATCTAACTCATACGAAAAACTGGTATTTTGAATCACAATTCAAAACATAAATAAAGTTAGGTAATTAAGGAAATTACCTCACCACAGGCAAGGTGGTGGTTTTTCTCCGGTCTTCAAAGGTTCACTAGAGCACCCCAAGTGTTGTGCCTCTAGAGAAAGTCCACACCAGATGGATTTGAATGACTTCACGTAATCCTCAGGCTTAGAACTAGGATTATGGAATTGTCTACTTCAGGAATTGGATCCAGATCCAGAGAAGAAAAACTTGGAGAAATTTTCACAGGGTTGGGGCGATTTTTGAGTGGCCGAGATAGGGAGGAGAAAATCTGATTTTCTTTCTTTTTGCCTTGCTGAAAATTCCGACCTCTACTCTCTTTTATAATAGGGTTTGTTAGTTGTTAGGATTTTCTTGTTATGTGAAGAGATTATGATATATCTCTTATATTTAGAAGAGTCCTTCTAGGTATAAGATATATCTCTTTGCATATCTTTCCTTATCTCCCAAGGAAACAAGATATGCCATATCTCTTCACAAAATAAATCCTATTCCAATTTCCCTATTAAAATCGGCCATGTTAATTAAAATTGATCAACTATCATTTAATCAACATCCTCTTATTTCTTGTGTGAAATCGGCCATGTGCAAGAAATTAATTCCAAGATTAATTTTTTTCACAATTTCGGCCCATGTAGTTTAATTAATTAATCCAATATTAATTAATTAATCTTTCTCACAATTTCGGCCCATGTAGTTTAATTAATTAATCAACTATTAATTAATTAATCCTTTTCCAATTAACACTTTAATTGAGGATTTAATCAATCAGAAATTCCAATTGATTAATTAATTAGTTACTTGTAATTAATGATTCTCCATTTCGAATTAACACTTTAATTCTTGTTTAGTTAATTAGTTACTTCTAATTAATTATTCTTCTTGCTAGAATTAACACTTTAATTCATTTATTGATTTAATTACTTAAATCAAATATTTCCTTTTAGACTGTCAATGTCCAACTGTATTGTGTGTGGTCTAGGTTCACCATCAATTGGCAGCAGGCCCACGACTCTCGTGATTTAATTAGTGAGCAATTAATATGTTATTAATTGCTCCGATCAATTAAGCACTTTAATTGACCACTCTAGAATTAATTTCCTTATTAATTCATGAGTACCCACACCTCATGGTCGATGTCTAGCCACAAGCCCATGAGGCCCAACTTCAGGTGAATTGATATTCGTGAACCTTCACCTCTTATAAATGCCATGTACATACGGTCCTTCCAGCGACTAATTTCCCGATTGAGACCTAGGGTGTGTGAATTGGTCGGCACCTCTAATTATCACAATTCTATACTTTCTAATTCAGGATAATAATTCCAGTGTGACTGCTAAATTTGGAAACCCCTTTCCAAATCCGTCACTGACCACGGCCGTGGGTTTCTCGGAATTTACTATCTAAGAACGTACAAGAAATTCTCTCATCTTATCAAGATGAGTCGATAGATCCTATATTAGTACTAACCATTCGCGTACACGTTCATACGTACCCAAAGTAGTCGCTCAATGACCAGGCTATGTGATCGGCTCCTAAATCAAAGTACATATTCCCGTGTACCGAATTCGCCCTAGTACCTCAAGTCCGAGGACTAAATCGTACATTATTATAAGTCTTAAGAGACTTCCCATTACCGATATGCTTAATGCACTTCCACGATGGGTCTCTCTGTTCGGGTCGTTCTATGCGTTCGATCCCCTATCGAACCACCTAGTCATATGCACTGACATCAAAATGTCTTGTTCTTGAAACTCTACAAATTCACTTCATGTCAATCATGCATAATCCTACAAGTCTTAGCAATTCCCTCGATACCCCGTCTCGATAGGAATTTACTACTTGGAACAGTTTTAAGATCACGACCTTAGAGACTGTTTCATGATTGCACTCAGTACTGAAGTGAATCGTCCTATAGTCGAATGTGATCTTAGGATTTCATCCAATCGCTTAGATAAGTTCGCGAGAGATGAAGATGGCCATTGTTTAATTCACGTACTATGAATAAACGGGCGTATTATCTTATGAATCATAAGATTGCTTTCTAAGGTAGTCCCTTTACAAGCTCGTATTTGTTGGCTTGCTGGGCACTATCCTATCAAAGACCGTGGTTGGGGGCGTGCCTCTGAACTGTTGGGATATTGCCCTGAGTAGTATTCAGGTAGCCGAGCAGGAACGGCTTAGAGAAAAAAGTGCTCGGGAAATTGTGCAGTCGAGCTCCGACCTACTTAATCAAGTGAGCCTTGCATATTTTTTTTTTATAATCTCTTTTCTGCAATCCCACGTAGGTCGTACAACAGCTTTTCAATCTCAGACTGCAAGTTGAGTTGGAGGCCGAGAAACGTGCTGCCGTAGTCCTTGACCTGGAGAAACAAAATGTTGCCTTGCAGAGGTCTTTCGAGGAAGCTAAAGCTATTGAGCAGAAGCTGGCCTCTGAGAAGGAGAAGGCTGTAAAGCAGAAAGAAAGCCAAGTCCATGAGGAATTGAGCAAGGAGTTGGACAAGCCGAGGTCCATCGTTGAGCAAGAGAAGAAGGACTCCGAATGCCGGGAGCAGGAGGCATATAATAGAGGGTACGAAGCCTGCAGCGCCGAGCTCCGAAAGATTCTAGCTGAGAATAAGCTGATCTAGAGATTCATCTTTTGTTGTAATTTTATTCTTCCTGCTCGTTTCATTGTTTTAACTTTACCTTTTCCTTTTTGTACCGTCATTTGTTAAGGACAAATAAATTCTATCTTCCTTATGATCAAATATTGCTGTATTTTTGCTCGGATATTTTATTTGCTTAAAACTTCTTAAATCCAAGTTGTTCGAGATCTTGCACGCATGCACATATCTCGTCGTGAAAATAAGAAAAACCCTGAAAATTCCCACTCGAGTTGTGATTAGCTGAATTTTCGACCTCAAAAGAAGGATGGAAATATGCCTGCATCAAAGTTCTGACCGAGTCATAGTATTCCCACATTTTTAGAAAAGTTCCAAAGTCAATCTGACCAAACAGTACCTAATCATTTGGAAGCGGAGTAGTCACCCGTGATAAATGCCTTTATCTGGGCCGTTAAATCATGTTGAATAATGATCGTCGATCTTCCAATCCTCTTAGTATAAAAGGAGTGCTTTGCTCAGTTAAAAATTTTCACTCTACTGTATGAAAATGGGTTATCCGAGGACCATGCTCGGGGTTTTCCTTCTTTCCGTTCAAGTCTTTGAAATTCGACTTCGAATTTTCTTTCGAGCTCACAAACATTTTACTTCTTTCTTTGGTATGGGTGGAATCGGAAAAAGGGGGCCTATCAAATACCGAGGGGTCTCCGATCCCTGAAAATGGGATCTCCCTTCGAAATACCGACAAATGGCCGACCCTTGCTTGGGCATTTTGCGCAGGGTTAACATTGCGGATTCGAATGGTCCTTCCGAGGCGGGAAAGCTGGACAGTCCATTAAAAAGGAAGATCGATCTCGAGCACCAGCTTCTTTAAGGATTTCCTTGAAGAGTGGTGGCTTTAGGTTGAGCTTTCGGATCTTAAAATGACGACTGGCCGCTTTACCTGCTGCCTCGGGGAAGTGATCAGGCTCAGTTGGTGGCAAGAATGCTGGAAAGGCGTATGGAGATAAACATAAACAGAAGTCTGTAATTCATACTGCCTCACTTCAAACCCAGATATCATCGGACGATAAACCGAGCTGGCTCGATTGCTTTTTACAAGTCTACTGGGCAACCGATCTGTCACACAAACTGTGGTGCACTCATCGGATACCTGCCTCTGCTTGCCGTCTACAACACTAAAGGATGCTCGAAGACCATAGAATAGGGCATAGTAGTTGTAATAGAACTTTTATTCGAAGATGTACTTATGATCTTTGTAATCCGTTCGAGAATTATCAATGAAATTGCAGTTTCTTGTATCTTGTTGAGATTTTGTATCTGTTCGGAATTTATGAATAATACACTTCTTCATGTTTCACATAAAATCTTAGCTATTTTTCTCATATCCAGTTAACTTGTGATTGCTCTAACTCGTAATAACTTGCTCGATATTTGTTGTCATAGTTTGGACTTAATACTTCAAATATCTTAAAAATCCGAACTCAAAGCTGGATTAACTTCGAGCCTGAAATTGATCTGCAACTGGAGATTCATCGAACGATAACCAACTCGGAAAAACTACCTCGAGAAGTAAGATATTCAAATGAATAATAAATTAAACCGAAAAAAAAACCACTTCGAGCAGAACTTGATCTAAAATCCAATATCTTAAAAATAATCGATCAACTCGCGAAGAAACTTCAAGGAACAGAAGTGCTTCAAATCTGCCATATTTCTAACACGTCATCTGATGACTTTTATTATACAAGTCCTTTTTCCAAGTTAAGTAGTCATAGCAATTTGCTTTGCCCTTGGTTGAGATACTTTATTTTTGCGAGTTGTTTGTTTCCGATCTAAGAGTCGTAGCCACGGCTTTCACTCTCAGCCGACAAATTTTATTTTTTTCGCAAGTCTTTTTCCGAGCTGAGGGGCATAGCAACAACTTTCGCCCTCAGTCGAGATATTTTACTCTATTTTTTGCAAGTATTTTTCCGAGTTGAGGGGCATAGCAACAACTTTCACCCTCAGTCGAGAGATTTTGCTCTATTTTTACGCAAGTCTTTTTCCGAGCTGAAGGGCGTAGCAACAGCTTTCAACCTCAGTCGAGACATTTTGCTCTATTTTTACTCAAGTCTTTTTCCGAGCTGAGGGGCGTAGCAAAAACTTTCACCTTCAGTCGAGACATTTTGCTCTCTTTTTACGCAAGTCTTTTCCGCGCTGAGGGGCGTAGCAACAGCTTTCACCCTCAGTCGAGACATTTTGCTCTCTTTTTACACAAGTCTTTTTCCTAACTGAGGGGCGCAACAACAACTTTCACCCTCAGTCGAGACATTTTGCTTTTTTGTGCAAGTCTTTTTCCGAGCCGAGGGGTATAGCAACAACTTTCACCCTCAGTCGCGACATATTGCTCTTTTTTCTCCTCCTCTTTCCTCCTTTTTTTTTTATATGAGCAGGGGTACTCGAAACACGTTTGGAACAAGCAAAGAAGGCTTCATTAATTGTGCTGATACTTGGAATTAAACAGCAATGCAAAAAAACAGAATTACAAGAATAGAAAATGATTACACAAGTTATCTTCCATAGTATTTTCGTAGGTTAATCGCGTTCCAGCTTCTCGGCAATGTTTCACCATTGATGTGAGCAATTTTCTAGGACCCTTTCTTTCCAACCTCCTGCACGACATAAGGGTCATCCCAGTTGGGTTGAAGCTTTCCCACATGTTTTGAAACCTCTACTTTTTTGAGGACCAAGTCCCCCGCCTTGAAAGTCCTTATTCTGACCTTCTTCTCATACGCTTTCTCCACGCTAGACTTAGCGGCTTGGATCTTTAGACTTGCTCGATCCCGCTTGCTATCCGCATGGTCGACATCCATTTCTCTCAAGGATTGATTTAGGTCGGGATCATAAGATATAACCCTTGGTGATGGTACCAAAGTCTCGATCGGGATTACGACCTCCGAACTGTAAACCAAGGAGAAAGGAGTCTCTCATGTAGCTGATTTAACCGAAGTTCTGTTCGCCCATATGACCCCGGGAAGTTCATCTAACCATTTTCCCTTTGCGTCGGTCAAGCGCTTTTCAAGAGTTTTCCTCTCGGATAGCTTGAATCTCGAACTTATCCATTTTTGTAACTAGATCCTTTACCCTTTTTAAGTATTTTACCATATTGAACTCCTTCGCCTCATATACTCCTTTCACCTGCCTATGTATTAGCTCGGAGTCGGTCAACACGGTAAGAGACTTAATGTTTGCCTTTATTGCCATTTCCAGTCCCGCGATCTGAGCCTCATATTCAGCTTCATTGTTTGTTACCACAAAATCCAACGTAATTGCATAACTAAGGTCCTTCCCTTCAGGGCCCTGAAAGTGAATCTCGGCCCCCCCGCCTTCTCTAGTCGATGAACCATCGACGTGCATTAACCAAATTTTTTCCTGGACTTCAGCCACCAAGTTGACTTCGGGAACTGACTGCTCGAGTGATTCCTTTCCCGTTGATTCTGCAATAAAATCAGCAAGGACCTGCGCCTTGATCGCCGTTCGGGGTTGATACTCGATCTCGAACTGCCCTAGTTCCACTGCCCACTTAATCAATCTCCTAGAGGCCTAGGGTTTTGACAGTACCTACCTTAAAGGCTGGTTCGTCAAAACGATAATTTTGTAAGTCAGAAAGTAAGGCCTTAGCTTCCGTGCGGCAATTACCAGAGCCAGTGCGAACTTTTCGATCTCCAGTTAATTCTTTTCTGCACCTTGGAGTAACTTGCTTAGGTAATACACCGGCTTGTGGTCGGAATTCTCAATTCTTATCAAAACTGAACTTATGGCCTCTTCTGACACAGCTATATACAAATACAAAGGCTCTCCCTCGATCGGTTTCGCTAACATTGGTGGGGAGACTAAGTATTTTTTAAGCTCCTCAAAAGCTTTGTCGCACTCCTCATTCCACTCGAAATTTTTAGATTTTCTCAATAATTTAAAGAAAGGCAAGCTTTTATCCGCGGAACGAGATGTGAATCTGTTCAAAGATATAATATTTTCGATTAAGCTCTGTACCTCGGAAAGTTTCCTTGGTGGCCTGAGCTCAGCGATAGCTCTGATTTTTTCAGGATTTGCCTCGATACCTCGTTCGTGGACCAAGTAGCTGTTGGGATTCGGTAAGATAAACAGCCCTTAGCACAGCGGAAAACAAAAATTTTAAGGACCTCTTACGGAATCTTGCCAGGATACTAAACTGGATGTATATATATGAATATAAAACGACAAGAATAATTAGATCCAAATTATACCTGTCTCCTAGCAAATCCAAGTAAGCAACGAAGTCGTGTTTTTCTCCCTCGGTAGAAGTCGATCCAAGCTTTGTTGTAGCGCCCCACGTGTTGCGCCTCTACGAGTTGATACACCACAATATCACGAAATATAATATATCCTAATCGGCTAGAACATAGGATATATTAATATCTAGGATTAGAGAACAAGATTGGAACGAGAACGAGATCGAAAAATTCTTCCAAAAGGAAGAACAGGTTCGGCCGATCACAAGGGAGAGAGGGAGAGAATTTTCTTGACTTGGCTTTTTGGCTCTTGATTAGTGTGTATGAGATATGACCTTAGGTCTCCTACTTATAGGAATCTCATCATCCTAATCCTCCTAGGATTAGGACTCCCAAGTCTTCTAATTCTCCTACATGGGCCATGGCCTTTTAATTGGAAGACTAAGTCTTCTAATTAATTCATGGCCCATATTTTATAATTTAATTGGGTCTTTATTTAATTCCCAATTAAATAGCCCAATTAATTTATTTCTTTCTCATTTAATTAAATTAGACTCTAAGTCTATTTAATTAAATATTCCCTTTATTAATTAAATCCAATTTAATTAATTAACTCACAAATTAAATTCCAATTTAATTTATAATCTTGATCCAATTTCAATTGGATCAAGTTCGATCCAATTTGCATCGACCCAGTCGACCCAGTTGACTCGGTCGACCCAGTCACCCCAATCGACCCAGTCGATTTTGGTTGACTCAGTTGTTCTTCATTTCCTCGCTTTCGCTTCATGTGTATTGTGTATGCCCCCGTAGGTTCACCACATAATTGGCCGTGGGTTGTAATTAAATATTTATTTAATTACTTGAGCATTAAATACTCTAAATCAATTGAACACTCTGTCGATTGATCATTCCAAAATTAGCACCCCTGCTAATTTGGGAATTCTCCCACACTCCACGGTCGATGTCTGGCCACAAGCCCATGGAGCCCAATCACTGGTGAATTAATTCAGTGAACCTTTTAATCATTTACAATTTCCATATACGCTATAATCTCTCCATCGATCGATCTCCCAGTCAATACTTAAGGGCATGGATTTTTTTCATCGGTTCCCTTTTAATTTTGTTTTGACTTTATGCATTCTGATCTCGAAATAATTCTCTTTGACTTAATCTTTATGAGCTACTTTCATAAAGCCGTCAGATACCTTGGCCAAGGATTTTACCAGAATTAATTTCTCACAGAAATCCATAGGAGAATTTCCCAACCTATCAAGTCAGGTCAATGGATCCTTTGTTGATGATATGAACCTGCATACGAGTCCCTCTATACCCAACGTGAATCCACAGAGACTTTCTGGTGATCTCCAGTCGGTCGGAACTCACATCTAAGTATAGACGTTCTCGCACCAGATAAACCCTATCACCTCAAGTGTTTGGGGATCATTCCTCGTATACTGTTGTAAATTGGAATAACTTCAACTCCGATATGCGACTACCGCTTCCATGATGAGTTATTTCCTAATTGGGGTATTCAGTGCACTTGCCATCCCAGCAAGCCACCCACTTATGTGTATCGACTATCCCAGTCACGCTCGTGGACCCCAGCGTCCTCCAGTTCATCGGAGTATACACATCAGTGAGAGTCTAACCGAATCCAACGATGTCCCATCTCGATTGGATTCTACGACTCTTGAATATGTTCTAGATCACGGCCTTGGAGATCAGTCCACGGGTTGTCCCATAGCCCTGTGATCTAAGGACTTATATCCTTATGCGTAGATAATTATTACATAAGATAAAGATGACCATATAATAAAGATGCATTTATTAATCTAAATTGAATAGTTCCTTTATTTATTACAATAAATGGCAGCCATACAGTTGGCTTGCCGGACACTATTCTATCAATCTCCCACTTGTCCTAAAGCCAACTTTCTATGTTCTTGAGTCCCATCTTTATCAGATGTTTCTCGTATGCCTTTTGAGGCAGTGGCTTCGTAAGCGGGTCCGCGATATTATCTTCTGAGTCGACACGTTCCATCTTAATGTCTCCTCTACCAATGATATCCCTTATCAAATGGTATCGTCGAAGTACGTGCTTGGATTTCTGATGAGATCTCGGCTCCTTCGCTTGCGCTATTGCTCCATTATTATCACAGAAGATAGTAATGGGCTCAGCAATGCTAGGTATCACATCCAATTCCTGGATGAAGTTTTTCATCCAAACACCTTCCTTAGCGGCTTCACACGCTGCAATGTACTCTGCTTCGGTGGTTGAATCTGCGGTAGTATCTTGCTTGGAGCTTTTCCAGCTTACCGCACCACCATTGAGGCAAAATACGTATCCAGATGTTGACTTGAAATCGTCTACATCGCATTGGAAGCTCGAATCTGTAAAGCCTTCCAATTTCAATTCTCCTCCACCGTATACCAAGAACAATTCCTTAGTCCTTCTCAGGTACTTCAGAATTGCCTTTACGGCTATCCAGTGCTGCTCTCCTGGATCAGACTGATAGCGACTCGTAACGCTTAATGCGTACGCCACGTCTGGTCTAGTACATAGCATACCATACATTATGCTTCCAATAGCGGAGGCATATGGTATTTGAGACATATTGCTTCTCTCTTCAGGCGTCTTTGGGGCCATAGACTTAGAGAGTGCAATACCATGTCTCATTGGAAGTAATCCTCTCTTGGATTCTTCCATACGGAATCTCTTCAGTATTTTATCTATGTACTGTGATTGGGAGAGGCCCAGCAGTCCTTTTGATCTATCTCGGTAGATCCTTATACCTAGTACAAAGGATGCTTCTCCCAAATCCTTCATTGAGAATTGTGTAGACAACCATGCTTTCGTTTCGGATAACACCTTTATATTGTTTCCAATGAGAAGGATGTCATCAACGTAAAGCACCAAAAATTCAACTGTACTCCCACTGATCTTCTTGTACACGCAAGGTTCGAACACGTTTTTGATGAATCCAAACGTTTGGATTGTTTCATCGAAACGGATGTTCCAACTTCGGGAAGCTTGCTTTAGTCCATAAATGGACCTCTGGAGTTTACACACCTTGTGCTCATCTCCTTTGGATGCATATCCTTTTGGTTGCTCCATGTAGATCTCCTTATCAATGTCTCCATTGAGGAAGGCGGTCTTCACATCCATCTGCCATATCTCGTAGTTATACCACGCAGCTATGGCTAGCAAGATTCGAATGGATTTAGGCATTGCGACGGGCGAGAAGGTTTCCTCAAAGTCAATTCCTGGTCTTTGAGTGTATCCTTTTGCCACTAGTCGCGCCTTGTAGGTTATTACCTCTCCGTTCACTCCTAGCTTTCGCTTATAGATCCACTTGCAACCCACGGGAGTCACTCCCACTGGTGGATCTACCAAGGTCCAGACCTTGTTTGAGTGCATGGAGTCCAATTCGGATTCCATGGCTTCGCGCCACTTTCCCGAATCTATGTCCAACATAGCTTCATCGTAAGTCCTTGGGTCGGTTAGAGACTGTCCAGTCTCATGCAGCAGACCGTAGTACCTTTCGGGTTCTCTACGTTGTCTTTCTGACCTACGAAGTATTGGTGTACTTACTGGTGCACTTTCATGCTCTTGTTCTCCCACTGCCTGTGGTGATGGGTCAGCTTGTTCGACCTCTTCGGCCTTTTCAGCTTCAGTGACCTCATCTAGTTCTATGTTATGTTCTTTCTTGTCCACCAAGAAATCCTTCTCTAAGAAGTGTGCGTTCCTTGAGACAAACGTAGTTTGTCTCGTAGGATCATAGAACTCGTATCCTATCGAGTTTTCTGGATACCCCACGAATTTGCACAAAGAGGATTTTGTTTCCAATTTATCTCCCACTAGCTTCTTGACGTAAGCGGGAGATCCCCATATGCGCATGAATGCGTATGAGGGTGCCTTGCCAAACCATAATTCGTATGGTGTCTTTTGTACGGATTTAGAAGGTACCATATTTAGTATCTTCGTTGCCGTGAGGAGGGCATGTCCCCAAAATGAAAGAGGAAGGTCAGTGGCACTCATCATGGATCGAACCATGTCCATCAAGGTTCGATTCCTTCTCTCAGCTACTCCATTTAATTGTGGTGTAGCAGGAGGAGTCCACTGAGATAATATTCCATGCTCTACAAGATAATTTAGAAATTCGTTACTAAGAAATTCTCCACCTCGGTCAGAACGAAGAGCCTTTATCGTATGACCAAGTTGATTCTCTACTTCCATCTTGAATTCTTTGAATCGCTCAAAGGCTTCAGACTTGTGTTTCAGCAAGAACACGTATCCATAACGACTATAGTCGTCAGTGAAGGTGATGAAGTAGTCGTAGCCCCCTCGGGCGCTTTTTCTTAGTGGTCCACATACGTCAGTATGTATCAAGTCCGATGTTTGCTTGGTTCGCTCAGGGTTTCCTTTAAATGGCAACTTAGCCATTTTACCCTTAAGACATGGTTCACATGTTGGCATTTCATCAATGTGCTTGATCTCAAGCGCGCCAGATGATGCTAACTTTTGAATCCTTGACTTGGATATATGTCCAAGTCGAGCGTGCCATAATTGGGCAGATATTTCATTATCTTGTTTCCTTTTGTTTTGTTGTACGTGCATAACTAATTTAGGTGGTTCTATGGTATATAGTCCATCTCTTAATGTACCAGTGAAAAACAAATGATCATTCATAAATAATGAAAAGGAACCTTTATTAATATTAAAATTAAAACCTTCATTATCTAAAACAGGAATGGAAATAATGTTTTTCACTAAGCCAGGTACATAAAGAACGTTCCTAAGGACTAACTTATTACCACCTAAATCTAACTCCACTTCGCCTATGGCCTCGGCAGCAGCTCTAGCTCCATTGCCAAATCGTAGGATCCAATCCCCAGGCCTAAGTGGCCTTGTTGCTCCCATCACCTGTAAATCATTACAAAGATGAGAACCACAAGCAGTGTCCAACACCCAAGATGCACAGTTAATTGACAAATTAACTTCAACAAGGAATATACCTTTCGAGTTCTCCAAGAACTCTACTTTGATCCTCTCCCTTGACCTTGTGCAGTAAGGAGCTCTGGTTTCCATTTGTCTCGACTTTGATCGCCGTCCAGTCCTTTCGCCAACCCCTGCTTTCTTTCCAAAAGAAGCTTCATGTTCCTCGAGCATTTGTCGCAAGACGTGTACAGTAATCTCTCGCCTTTGGAGATTCAAGTCCGCGACAAAACTGTCATATGATCTAGGAAGAGATTGTAGGATTATATCCACACGAAAATCATTGTCCATCACGACACCCATATCATCGAGTTCAGAAAGAAGTCGAATCATCTTGTGTACGTGGATTCCGACAGGAGTTTCTCTTCTCTTTCTTGCTTGCAAGAGTTCTCTCGTTATCGCGAATCTGCGACGTCCATCTCTAATCCCATAAAGGAATTTGAGATTCGAGAGAATCTCTTTCGCGGATACCATATGCTCATGTTGTAACCGCAGATCAAGTGACATATATTCCAACATGTAATCACGAGCTAAGCTATCATCCAATTTCCATTTGGTGATGCTTTTTCGAAGCTCTTCGGGAACATCATGTGAAATATCAATGGGTGGAGGTACAGACAAAACGTATGAAATGTTTTCAGCATCAAAAAGTCCATTCAAGTGGTGTGACCAGAAGTGCAGGTTTGGTCCAGTTAAAATGTTACGTTCAAGTGATGAGATGGACAAATCTCTAAGTGCTCTAAGCTCTTTAGTCATCATATCTATAAAAAGACGATAGAAGAAATAAATACGCGAATGATTAATTTTAAATGCACAATTTACAAACATGGTTTTTATTTGTAAATTACTCCCACTATTTTAATCAAAATCTTATGCCCCCACATAAGTTTCGGGAATATTAAAATATCCTAGCGGGCTCAAGGCCCAAATGCAATCTTCTAGTACCCACGACTCGTTGGCCATACTATTAGATCCACTTGGTGGGCGATCACGTCGCCGGTTAACCATCGCAGCTAACCCTTGAGTTCATTTAGCCTCGTTTTTCTTTATGGACCCACGACTCGTGAGACATCCATATTTACTAGCGTTAAATCATGTCCAATACTCGTGAAGAGAAATAGTTCAATCCTAGACGCCCCACGACTCGTGAGACAGCGCCTAGAACCTTGCTATCCCCTCCCTTGGCACTAAACTGTGCATCGAGGCAATAAACACATTATCTTCCTATAGCTCGACCCACGACTCGTGAGACATCGAGATATATTCGTACAATATGCTTAAGACCTAGTAATTGGATAGGCTCGGACCATAGACACCATTCATATGCGCCCGTTATTCGATTTAATATTATAATTGAGTTTTAAAGTTCAATTGGAGGTTTTTCAGTTTTCTTGTGCGAGGTCTCATCAGATTATGCTTTATCTTGTTTACGTTATCTATTCTAAGCATGCATCACATACATCAAAGAATAATAAATAAGTAAACATACATCACATAGCAGGATATGATTGATCGATTGCCCATCCTATGCGATCCATCACGAGCCTTGCGATGGATCAATTGGTCAGTCTAGGGTGGAAATTAAATGTCCTAACTATTACAATTTTCAAACCCATACATGCATGGGCCTTCTTGTAATATCCTCCTTGATTGGGCCTCCATGTAATGAATTGGGCCTCCATGTCCTCCAAGGTAATGGGCCTCCATGTGGATCTCCAAGTCTTCATGAGGTCTTCTCGGCTCCAAGCCTAAACTAAGTCTAACTTAAAATGGCCCTATTCTATTACATTTTAATTGCTCAAGCAAGGGGCACCAATCAGGCCCATTTAATTACAACCCATAAAATAAATAAACCAAATCTACACAGGGCTTAGGGGCAAAATCGACCAATCCACATATTCACTCAAGAACATGCATAAATTCACATAAGGGCATAAATGTAAATTTATCGGCTCCTTTAATTTTAATTCACAAAAATTATCCAAGTTAATTTAATTTTGAATTAATAATTAATCTCTAAGATTAATTAACTCTTACTTGAGTTCTAAGTAATCTATAATTCTTATCTTGATTAAGTTGGTTAATTAAGATAGTTACAAATCTTCCAAGATTCCTATCTTGTCCAAAACTCTAAGTTTCCCAATTTACCAAATCTCCAAGATTCTCAAGATAATCCTATTTTGATTTAGATTAGATAACTAAGGTAGTTCCCAAATCTTCCAAGATTCCTACCTTATCCAAAACTCCAAGTTTCCTAATCTCACAAATCTCCAAGATTTTTCAAACTTTCCAAAATAGGCAGAATTAGAGTCCAACCAAAAATCAGCCACGAAGTGGCCAATCGAAAAAAAAACTGCCACGTGGACAGCACACGCGCAGCCACGAAGTCCGCGCGTGGGCTGCCCGTAGCAGCCGCTGCTGCGCGTGGCAGCGCACGGCAGCGCGCGGCTGCGCGTGACAGCACACGGCAGGCAGCCCGTAGGCTGCTGCTGTGTGCCGCACGCGCTGCCAGCGTGCTGTTCGCACGCTGCCGTGGGCAGCAGCATGCGGTGGCCGCCCAGCCGCGGTGCGCTGCCGCGCACCGCCGCGTGCCACCGCGGTTGGATCCAATTAAAACAATTTTCCTTTTTGTTTTTCTTGATTACTTTGATTTAATTAAAAACAGATCTAATTAAATCCCAATCCAAAAAATAAAATTAACATGATAAAATTTTTGAATCAAAATTTTTCTATTAACTCCAAGTTAATCAGATCTACGTTCTAAAACATGCAAAGTAAAAGAACTAGCCACACATAAATCAAACATATGATTTAAAACACAGAATTTGCAAATTCATATATATACAAAGCCAGAGTTGGCTCTGATACCACTGTTGGGATTCGGTAAGATAAACAGCCCTTAGCACAGCGGAAAACAAAAATTTTAAGGACCTCTTACGGAATCTTGCCAGGATACTAAACTGGATGTATATATATGAATATAAAACGACAAGAATAATTAGATCCAAATTATACCTGTCTCCTAGCAAATCCAAGTAAGCAACGAAGTCGAGTTTTTCTCCCTCGGTAGAAGTCGATCCAAGCTTTGTTGTAGCGCCCCACGTGTTGCGCCTCTACGAGTTGATACACCACAATATCACGAAATATAATATATCCTAATCGGCTAGAACATAGGATATATTAATATCTAGGATTAGAGAACAAGATTGGAACGAGAACGAGATCGAAAAATTCTTCCAAAAGGAAGAACAGGTTCGGCCGATCACAAGGGAGAGAGGGAGAGAATTTTCTTGACTTGGCTTTTTGGCTCTTGATTAGTGTGTATGAGATATGACCTTAGGTCTCCTACTTATAGGAATCTCATCATCCTAATCCTCCTAGGATTAGGACTCCCAAGTCTTCTAATTCTCCTACATGGGCCATGGCCTTTTAATTGGAAGACTAAGTCTTCTAATTAATTCATGGCCCATATTTTATAATTTAATTGGGTCTTTATTTAATTCCCAATTAAATAGCCCAATTAATTTATTTCTTTCTCATTTAATTAAATTAGACTCTAAGTCTATTTAATTAAATATTCCCTTTATTAATTAAATCCAATTTAATTAATTAACTCACAAATTAAATTCCAATTTAATTTATAATCTTGATCCAATTTCAATTGGATCAAGTTCGATCCAATTTGCATCGACCCAGTCGACCCAGTTGACTCGGTCGACCCAGTCACCCCAATCGACCCAGTCGATTTTGGTTGACTCAGTTGTTCTTCATTTCCTCGCTTTCGCTTCATGTGTATTGTGTATGCCCCCGTAGGTTCACCACATAATTGGCCGTGGGTTGTAATTAAATATTTATTTAATTACTTGAGCATTAAATACTCTAAATCAATTGAACACTCTGTCGATTGATCATTCCAAAATTAGCACCCCTGCTAATTTGGGAATTCTCCCACACTCCACGGTCGATGTCTGGCCACAAGCCCATGGAGCCCAATCACTGGTGAATTAATTCAGTGAACCTTTTAATCATTTACAATTTCCATATACGCTATAATCTCTCCATCGATCGATCTCCCAGTCAATACTTAAGGGCATGGATTTTTTTCATCGGTTCCCTTTTAATTTTGTTTTGACTTTATGCATTCTGATCTCGAAATAATTCTCTTTGACTTAATCTTTATGAGCTACTTTCATAAAGCCGTCAGATACCTTGGCCAAGGATTTTACCAGAATTAATTTCTCACAGAAATCCATAGGAGAATTTCCCAACCTATCAAGTCAGGTCAATGGATCCTTTGTTGATGATATGAACCTGCATACGAGTCCCTCTATACCCAACGTGAATCCACAGAGACTTTCTGGTGATCTCCAGTCGGTCGGAACTCACATCTAAGTATAGACGTTCTCGCACCAGATAAACCCTATCACCTCAAGTGTTTGGGGATCATTCCTCGTATACTGTTGTAAATTGGAATAACTTCAACTCCGATATGCGACTACCGCTTCCATGATGAGTTATTTCATAATTGGGGTATTCAGTGCACTTGCCATCCCAGCAAGCCACCCACTTATGTGTATCGACTATCCCAGTCACGCTCGTGGACCCCAGCGTCCTCCAGTTCATCGGAGTATACACATCAGTGAGAGTCTAACCGAATCCAACGATGTCCCATCTCGATTGGATTCTACGACTCTTGAATATGTTCTAGATCACGGCCTTGGAGATCAGTCCACGGGTTGTCCCATAGCCCTGTGATCTAAGGACTTATATCCTTATGCGTAGATAATTATTACATAAGATAAAGATGACCATATAATAAAGATGCATTTATTAATCTAAATTGAATAGTTCCTTTATTTATTACAATAAATGGCAGCCATACAGTTGGCTTGCCGGACACTATTCTATCAGTAGCCAAGAAACTTCCCCGATCTCACACCAAAAGTGCACTTTGAGAGATTCAATTTCATCCCGTACTTTCTCAAGATCCCGAAACATCTATCGAGGTGCTTAATGTGGTCTTCCTCGATCATGCTCTTTACGAGCATATCATCGACATATACTTCCATAATTTCCCAGATTAAGTCTTTGAACATCATGTTCACAAGTCTTTGATACGTCGCTCCTTCGTTCCGCAGTCCAAAAGGCATCGCGATGAAACAATACACTCCGCGCTCGGTGATGAAGGCGGTTTTGTCCTGATCCCTTTCATTCATAAAGATTTGATAGAAACCTTGGAAGGCATGCATCATGCTAAAAAAGATAAACCCAGCGGTCGAATCGACCAGCATATCGATCCGAAGTAAGGGATAAGGATCTCTCGGTCACAGTTTATTCAAGTCCGTAAAGTCATTACACATTCTTCATTTGTTGTCTACCTTGTCTCCTCTAGATACTATCACAACATTGAAAAGCCATTCAGTAAATGTTATCTCTCTGATTTGTCCGGCGGCTAACAGTCTATCTACTTCGGCGTTAATGATCTTATCTTTTTCCCGACCTTGATTCCTTTTCTTTTGCCTAACCGGCTTTGCCTTTGGGTCGATATTTAGCGAGTGAGTAATAACTCGTGGGTCAATTCCCACAATATCGGCGGAGCTCCAAGCAAATACATCGGCATTATTTTTCAAAAACTCGATCAGCATTGTCTCCATTCCCTGACTCAACTCGGTTCCGATCCTGTTGAACTTTTCGGGAGAGCTGTTGGTATAATTTAGAGAAGGTTTTAAAGATGACAAAAAGGGTATAATAGTCAAGAAGGCTAAATTGGAAGTCATCAACTAAGAACTAAACAGCTTAGTGAAACCTATCTCATGGTCTGGAAGCTAAGTGACCGAATCAGCAAAGTGGAATATCAGATGGATGTTATCAGCCGAGTCAAGATAAGATGTGTTCATTCTTGAATCAGGCGAGAAGCCATCAGCCGAGTGATCAGCAGAGTGATCATCAGCAGAGTATTTCCACCAGCAGAGTGAAGACGGTCAGGAAGCCCAACGGGAACCAGCTGTGAGCTGAGAGCATTAAATACGACTGACATAAAGTAGACATCCGTACAGCAGAGTGTACAGAGCAACACTTGCAGGGAGCCGTTCCGCGTGTCAGGACCAGAACTCGAGGACTGTAGCTTTCTGTCAACGGGCAGAAATTCAAATCCGAGGAGTATAAATAGAAGACAAACTGAAGATCAAAGCGTGCTTGCATAAATCAAGATCATATCATAAGAGCAAGATCCATCAGTTGAGTCGTCTGATCGTAAGCGAAGTCTTTGTTGACGAAGCTGTTTGTTGAAGAACAGAGATCAAACGTTGTCTGTCTATGTGACTTTCAACTGAGAATAGAAGGAGTGTATATCCATCTTTGTGAGTGATATAACTTCTTAGTATAGGTTTTCTGAGTGATCTCTTATAGTGAAAATAGCGTGAGGAGTGTAGATCCGTCTAAGTGAGTGATCTAGCTTCAGAGTGTAGGATTTTTGTGTGACTTCTTACAGCGCACTTGTGGCTTTTCATTTGTTGATCAGCGCAAGCATTGTATACTTGATTACTTTGTGTTTTCTAGTATAACCCAAGATCTGTGTGACTTGGAAGAGTGGACTAAAGGATTTTTATCCATATAACCACTATAAAAATCCTGTGTGTTTGATTTACTGTTTGCTTAACTTGTTTATTCTTTAAAGAACTCAAACATACGATTTAACCAAAAGATTTTAAAAGGAGTTGTAAAAACTGGGGATAAAATCTTTTGAGTGAGAAAACTTAAAGAGGAACAGCTTGGTGAAAAACACTTTGAATATCCGCTGCCAACTAGTTTCTAAAAACTCTGATTTAACATCTGAAATCAGCTGAGTGAAAATCAGATGAGTGGTCAACTCTGCTGTTCAAAGCTTTGTGCGCGATCAGCTTAGTAGTCTTACAAATCTCGATCAGCTTAGTCTGCTGATTTGTAAAGTTAGAGAAAAAGTTTTTAAGTTTGAGAGGTCTATTCACCCCCCCCCCCCTCTAGACCTCATTGACCACATTTGGGACCAACAAGTGGTATCAGAACAGATTGGTTCATTTGAATCAGTTGCCTGATCAACGAACTTGATCCTTAGTGTGTTTTTCAAATTTTTCAAAAAGAGAGAATATTTTGAAAATCAAAAACTTTTTGAAAAATGGATGCCATAAGCCATGTTCCTCACATCGGCCATATGGACTTTGAAAACTGGAAAATCAGAATGGAAATCTTCCTTGCTGCTTATAATGATGACATGTTTACATGTATTACAAAAGGACCATTCAGATTCCAGAAGATTGTGACGGTTGCTGGTCAACCAGATCAGATAGTTGACAAAGAGCTGGAGGAGCTGACACCCAAAAAAATCAAGTTAGTAAATCTTGATAAAAAGGCGAAGTTCATCATGTTCAGAGCTGTAGACGAAGAAAGATTCCAGAAGATCAAGCATTTCAAAACTGCCAAAGAGATGTGGGATAAAGTCTGCGGGCTAAGCGAAGGAAACGACGCTATCAAAGAACACAAGCTCAGTGTGGCTCTTGAGGAGTTTGAAAATTTCAAGATGAAGTCTGGTGAAACGATTGATCAAATGGATACCAGATTTACCAAAACTCTGAACGAAGTTCTAAGGCTTGGTAAAAAGTTTTCAGACAAAGAGATCACAACAAAGGTTCTCAAGGACTTGCCACCCAAATTCAACATGAAGGTGACGGCCATGGAAGAATCAAGGGATTTAGAGAAGATTTCTTTTTCCGAACTGTTCTCATCTCTCAAGGCATATGAATATAAGATGCCAAGAATGGGATTAGAAGTGTCAACCAGTTCAGACCCTACTGCTGCTCTAATGGCGTCAGACAAGTCAAGAAAATCAGCAGACAAGTCAAAACAGAAGACTGTGCTGAGTTCAGAAAAAGGATACACTGCTGACGACGTTGCCCTGCTGCTGAATGATTTTAAGAAGTTCTACAAGAAGAAAATGAAATCAAAATATAAAAATGCTACTTCATCTTCTTCTGATCATTTTGAGGAAAACAGGGATTCCTCCAAAGCAAAACTTAAAGACAGCGACGAAGAGGAGTATGGACTCTTGAACAAAGACCAGCCAACCTCATCATCTGAGAAGTTTGCTACAAAGGAGAAGAGTGCTAAAAAGGAGCGTAAGCTTAGTAAGAGCAAAACAAAGTTAGCTGATGCAGCAAAGCTAATAAACTCCTGCACATCTTATTCAGACCGTCAGTCGTCTGATAAAGAATTTGAAGAAGTACCTGAGACCCTATGCTTAACTGCTATAGAATTAAATGATTCTGAAAATTGGGGTAACTTCTACTGATTAATGTAATGCACTATTTGAATCGATTGAATAAATGCTGAATTTCAAATTCAAATATTGTTTGTGCATTTGCCAAGCTTAATGAAGAGATGACTCTGCTGAAAAGAGCAAATCAGATCACTGAAACTTCAGGTTGAAAAACCTCAAGAATTAGCTGACTACCAAAAAGCTTGAGCATGCGAATGAAACTCTAAAGGCTGAGTCTGCAATTTGTTTTGAAAATATAAATGAACTTAACAGAAGTAATTGCATCATTCTCTAAATAAAAAGAAATCAGAGACTTGAGAGAGGAAGTCTACTGATGCTCAATAGGTTAGAAAACCTAGTAAGCTACCTAAGACTAATCAGACTACTAAAACCCATCAGCCGAGTAAGCTGAAATAGGCTGCTGATTGGAGTAAACTTAAAGTGAGATCAAGTCTGCTAAATCTAAGGAGAGTTATTAAATAACTCAGGTAAGAAATTGAGGCTAAAAATGAATTATCTGGCAAAGAATTTGAATCACATTATGATAAGTGTTATTATGACATGCTTTATGCTTATTCATATTATCATGCTGATCATGTTCACTGTGCTGAGTGCCATCCTCATTTCATTATGCATGCTTATCACATGTTTCATGCATCTTACCTTGCTTATAAGCATTGTTTTAATCATGACCTACAAGTACCAACAAGTGGTATCATCGTGATAAAACATAAGTCACTAGATCACCACATGTTAAAGGTTATACTAACCATGCTGGACCCAATAAACAAGGGGTACCAAAAATTGTCATCTGTTTTACAGGTGAAGTACATGTGAGATGACAAAGATGAGTTGACTGCCTTGCAAATTTCATCAAGTTCAACAAGTGGTCTTACCAGCTAGCATGTACCAACAAGTGCTATCAAATCAGTGGTATCAATAATTGGTATAATTTAAGTGATAGACTCTACATCTGGAGATTTCAAGGAACGCAAGATTGTTGAAAAGTTGAAGAATAACAAGTGGTTTCAGAGACCAAGTGGTACTAGAGACCAACAACTGATTGCAACAAGTGGTATCACCATTTAGGTGGTATCAGTCAACCATGTGATAAAAGAAATTGGATTGTTGATTTTGGATTCGTAAGTTGAGGGGGAACTTATCAAAAGATGAACCCAGAACAGCTTACTAGAATTCAACGGCTGAGTGTCTTTGAAGAGAAATTTTCATTAGACTACTTGACCACGGATTCTTGAACTCAGGGGGAACGTGTACCACGAGCGGTACTCCTGATCAGAGATGAAGGTTTCAATAAGTCAAAATGAAGCTATCAGAAGACTGCTTCTCATCAGCCGACTAGAACTCAACAGCCGAGTGATATTCAAGAATGTATTCCAACAAGTGGTATCAGACCACAAATGGAATCAGACCACCAAGTAGTATCAGACAACAAGTGTTATCACCTCAACAAGTGGTATCAACTGACTAATCTGATATCAACAAGTGGTAAAAATTCTTGAAGTTAGGGGGAATTTTCTAGCTGGAGTGATAAACAGCAACGAAGACTACCTCGATCAACCAAGTACTTACCTACCTGTCTTTAGCTTACTAAGTTTGCAATCTTCATCAAAGGAAAAGGGATTAAAAGAAGAAAAAGGGGAAGATAAAGATGCAACTTAAGTTTTGGTGTTGATGACAAAAAGGGGGAAGATTAAATGATGCAACTAAGAACCCTTTAAACAGAAGATCAGAAAGGGGGAAAAAGAACCAACTATTGGTATTTTTTTAAAAAGTTGTATCAGAACAATAATTTCCATCTCAGAGTATGAAGACTAAATCAGAAACTTAGATGTGTTCTTAGTTGAAAGTTTTGTCATCATCAAAAAGGGGGAAATTGTTGGTATAATTTAGAGAAGGTTTTAAAGATGACAAAAAGGGTATAATAGTCAAGAAGGCTAAATTGGAAGTCATCAACTAAGAACTAAACATCTTAGTGAAACCTATCTCATGGTCTGGAAGCTAAGTGACCGAATCAACAAAGTGGAATATCAGATGGGTGTTATTAGCCGAGTCAAGATAAGATGTGTTCATTCTTGAATTAGCCTAGAAGCCATCAGCCGAGTGATCAGCAGAGTGATCATCAGCAGAGTATTTCCACCAGCAGAGTGAAGACGGTCAGGAAGCCCAACGGGAACCAGCTGTGAGCTGAGAGCATTAAATGCGACTGACATAAAGTAGACATCCGTACAGCAGAGTGTACAGAGCAACAGTTGCAGGGAGCCGTTCCGCGTGTCAGGACCAGAACTCGAGGACTGTAGCTTTCTGTCAACCTTCAACGGGCAGAAATTCAAATCCGAGGAGTATAAATAGAAGAAAAACTGAAGATCAAAGCGTGCTTGCATAAATCAAGATCATATCATAAGAGCAAGATCCATCAGTTGAGTCGTCTGATCGTAAGCGAAGTCATTTGTTGACGAAGCTGTTTGTTGAAGAACAGAGATCAAACGTTGTCTGTCTAAGTGACTTTCAACTGAGAATAGAAGGAGTGTATATCCATCTTTGTGAGTGATATAACTTCTTAGTATAGGTTTTCTGAGTGATCTCTTATACTGAAAATAGCGTGAGGAGTGTAGATCCGTCTAAGAGAGTGATCTAGCTTCAGAGTGTAGGATTTCTGTGTGACTTCTTATAGCGCACTTGTGGCTTTTCATTTGTTGATCAACGCAAGCATTGTATACTTGATTACTTTGTGTTTTCTAGTATAACCCAAGATCTGTGTGACTTGGAAGAGTGGACTAAAGGATTTTTATCCATATAACCACTATAAAAATCCTGTGTGTTTGATTTACTGTTTGCTTAACTTGTTTATTCTTTAAAGAACTCAAACATACGATTTAACCAAAAGATTTTAAAAGGAGTTGTAAAAACTGGGGATAAAATCTTTTGAGTGAGAAAACTTAAAGAGGAACAGCTTGGTGAAAAACACTTTGAATATCCGCTGCCAACTAGTTTCTAAAAACTCTGATTTAACCTCTGAAATCAGCTGAGTGAAAATCAGATGAGTGGTCAACTCTGCTGTTCAAAGCTTTGTACGCGATCAGCTTAGTAGTCTTACAAATCTCGATCAGCTTAGTTTGCTGATTTGTAAAGTTAGAGAAAAAGTTTTTAAGTTTGAGAGGTCTATTCACCCCCCCCCTCTAGACCTCATTGACCACTTTTGGGACCAATAAGAGTCAGGAACTAGCGTCACCTGCTTATGATTCGGAGGCTACACACTCATATCGATCTCCTTTCCTTTTTTCCCATGTAACTTTTCGCAATCTGGCAGAGGGAGATCAGATACTGAGAATACCTTTTCATCGACCAACTTTTGTTTTGCAGGTAGCAAGGGCTCAACTTTTTGCTTAATGGTTAGGGATGTGTTGTAACACTCCCATGCCATGTACTGATCATTTCTCATCTCTCCGAATCCTGCTAAAGTTGGAATTTGACCTTCTGATGGTAAGTTGACACGACCGCCTTGAAGATGTTTAGCGTCGGTCTTCCTAAGATAGCATTGAAGGCAAACGGAGTGCTTACTACCAGAAACTTGACCATCTTTGTTACATCCTTTGGCTTCCTCCCCAAGTTGGTGCTCAAAAGGATGGTTCCGAGAGGGACAATTTCTGAACCGCCAAAACCAATAAGCGGAGTAGATACCTGATCCAGACGCGGATGCTGCAAATTCATACGATCCAGGGCTTCAAAGGAGATTATGTTCACCGAGCTGCCATTGTCGATCAACAACATTTTGACCTCGAAGTTTGCAATTTTGAGGGTCAAGACCATAGAGAAATCGAGGTCATCCTTATTCGTATCCCAAGTTACCTCGCGCGGCCTATCAGCCTCGCTAAAACTAATGACATGATTTATCGACGAGCGCGTCTCCAAGGACATAATTTCGTTTCCGGTAGAGACACCTGTCTTTATCGACCTCGCTGTCTTTTTCCTCGCATTCCTGCTATCCCCACCTGCAGGTCCACCAGCGATCACGTTTATTACTCCGTTGGTTCGCTCCTCGACCTGATGCTGATTATTACGGTGTTGCTCAGAAAATTTCCGCGGATTCCTTGATCTGAACCGGTTGTTGGGGTTGCCCCTTCTTACATACTCTTTCAATTTTCCTTGAGCAATTAACTTCTCAATTTCCTGTTTTAACTGGAAACAATCCTCGGTGCTGTGTCCCCGAGCTCTGTGGTATCTACAGTACTTAACATGGTTCATTGATCCCTGCCTGGCCTGAGTGATACGTCGAGCTTCTGAGACCAAATTTCTTTCCTCGAGCACAGTGAGTATTTCATCCCTCGAGGTATTCAGCTTGGTGAAACTACTCTTTTTAGATTCTCTCCTTGGTGCCATTTTCTGGAGAAGCAGGTCGACCATAGACATTATATCTGTGGGTCGGAGCCTGAGGTTTATAGACGTTAAGTCTCTGCCAAGCCGAGCCTCTTCGCTGCGCGTTTGACCCTCCGTAATCACCTGGCTTCGGGATAGGGGCCCTGTAAGGTTTCTTTCCGATCTGTGACCTGGGATTCTGAGCGTTCTTTAACTTGTTCATCTCCTCCTGAATTATGTATTTCTCGGCTATTTCCATTATTCGTTCGAAAGATTTTGGTTGCTTCCGACATAGAGCGTTCCCAAACTGAGTATTCCAAGTTAGCTCAAACATCAACATTGACAAAAATTCAATTTGAGGGGTATCGACTTTCAGAAGTTCGATACTAAATCTGGCCAACCACTGCCTCAACGTTTCCCCTTCTAACTGCTTCACCGTTCCCAGGTGGTTCGCCGGTAACTTTTGTTTTCTTTGACTCGCAAATTGATGCTTCAATTTATCGCATAACTCGTCGAAAGAGAAAATAGAATTCGGAGGCAATTTTCCGAACCAGTCCAAGGCAATTCCCTCGAAGGTTGTGACCATTATTTTGCAACATAAGTCTTCTGAGTGCCCATACAAATTCAACACATTTATAAAAACTATTAATGTGTTCGCCAGGATCAGTAGTCCCATTATACCTTGGTAACCTTGTAGGAACAGTTTCAGTACCTCGAGCCTATCTAATTTCCTGGCAAAAAGGAGAACATCGCATGATATTCGTACTTAACTCCTTATCTCGACCACCCTCGAGAACCACAACCCCGTTCTCCTTTGCTTCAGTTCGCCGTGCCCTTACATCCGCAGGTCCGGTTTCCTTAATCAGCATCTCCTTTTTCAACTCCTTAACAACCCTCTCCTGCACAATCTTCTCTAAATCTGCCTCGGTCACTTTACGGTAAGCCGGCTTTTTTAGCTTGTCCATAGCTTCGGGCTGGCTTTCCCCGAATACAGAATCTTCCAGATCTCGAACAGTTCTCGACGGTTGTCCCGAGCGGACAATAGTTCTTGCTCGAGTTGCTCGGGGAGGGTTAACTGGCGGAGTACCTATATAGTAGATCGGCGAATGCTCCTTTCCCTTTGCAGGTTTGAAACGGGAGCTTGGTGTCATGATCGAGCCTTGGGTTGGTCAACCGGGGGCTGTTGGCCAGGTAAGGTTTCTCGATTTGCTCTTTCAGTGTTCATAAATTCTCTACACATAGTGCCAATAATAGATCGCAGATTAGCCACTGTCGTATGTATAGGTAAATCATTAGGCGGGTCGACCGGCGGCATTTTCGACTGGTGATCCGCTCGGGATTGATTGCTAGGTTCATTATTTATGGAGCGTTGAGCTCCAACTGCATGTGATGGCTCCCCGCGATTGTACGTGTATCTCCTAGTGGTAGGCATTTTTTCGATCTAATACTCGAACAAGCCCCACGGTGGGCGCCAATTGATTATGCTCTTTTTCGTACAAGGATCAAATAGGAAAGTAGAGCAAGCACAATACTAAGTTTGAGGGTACGAAGGTGTGTATTAATATTCCGATCCGTTTACAAGTTACAAAATTGGTCTATTCGAGCATTACAAGATGTCGTACAACTAGTTTTACAAGTACAGAGAGTAAGCTAATGGTAGTTCGAAAGATATCCGATCTATACATCCGAGCTGGGGTGCACCTAGGGATACGTGCCATCCCTGATGTCATAAATGTGCTGGGTATTTATAGGAACAGTGATGAGCTAGCTAGACCCTCCGCAGGAGAACATGTCTCGGCCGGCAGGCCAGGCCCATGGGTCAGCCCAACAGTGATTCCAAGGAGAGGAGTAGATCGGAAAGAGGGCCTTGTGCTATCAATCTGGCTTGATCGAAAACTGTGTTCTGCAGGTCGGAAATAAGCCTTTGGTCAGAATCAAGGTCGATCTCGAGCAGGATATTTCCTAGAATAAAGCATGCTAAATATCCCTCATCAGATCCGAAGCTAGGACTTCATCAAGTTCTATGATAATCCCATTTCTATCAGCAAGGGAACCACCCTCTAAGAATTGGGTATTCCTAAAACGAACTTCTTTCGTTCATTAGGATCGTAGAACAGGTATCCAATGGATTTCGTTGGATACCCTACAAATTTGTTCAAATTAGATCCACTATCCAATTTATCATTCATAGGTGATACACCATACTTTAGTTAGTACGATGTTGTAGGAATTGACTTTAAAAGGTACTTGCTCAAGTATCCTTGAAGAGTCAGAGGGTTGAACCCTAGAGTTAAATAAGGAATTTTAGCAATACTAATCATGGAACGAACCTTGTCTTACATAGTTCGACTCCTTCTATTAGATTCAGTTTGCTACTCAAGAATCCCATTCTTGATTCAGATAATCGAGTAACTTAGGGCTTATGTATTCACCATTTCGATCATATCGAACGGTTACACTTTAATGCCCTTGTTTGCTTCGGTTTTTGGAACTCCTTTGAATCCTTTCAACATTTCCGTATTTGTACTTCACCAAGTACCTATATGGAACCCTTTTGAACCTTTCAACAATCCCAAACTTGTACTTCACAAAATACTTATATCCTTAAAGCCGCCAGGATTTTTCATGAAGCAATTTATTTCTCGCACTAATGCTTTAGTGATCCACATGTGTTTTTATGGACTAGATCTATTGAGCACTTGGTATGCTTAAGTTGCCTTGTAAATAGATCATCTTCCCTTTGAGACAAGGTTCGCAAGTTTTGAGTTAATTTAAATTCTATATTTCAAGAGCCATAAATGAAAACAATCCATTGAATCCTTCTTTGGGAAATATGTTCGGATTTAAGCATGCCAAAAAGTGGACGATTATCTTGTTGTTTTACTTTTCTCGATTTAGCATAAAGTCATTAAGTTTTATCAATATTTTATTTCCTTGCTTTAGATACATTCCATTCATAATGGTAAAGCAATTTTGTACAAAGTAAATGCTTTAATTAAAATAATTCCATTCATAATGGTAAAGCAATATTGTTTCGTACAAGGTTCAAAATAAAGCTCAAAACAGATAAAACTATAACTAATATTAAAGACGAGAATTTCAAGTAAAACACTTGCTAAGAGGAAAAGTCTAGGTGCTTCTTGACCCAACTTCTGAAGCATTTTTCCCTTATTTCTCGAAGCAACTCTTTCCTTCGGCTTTGATTTAGCCTGATTTCGTCTCTAGGTTAATCTCATTAAATTATCAAAGGAACAACTTTATATTTTGGGGTTTGATTAAAGTACTCAGGACGGCGCAACTCAAGAATAAGGTAAAAACACGTAAATCTCAATGTAATGGAGGCCAAACGAGTGTAGTATTATTGATAGGTTAAAATCCGGATCCTTCATACAATGTAGAACTTAGTATTTATAATAATTGACTAATCCTAATGTGACTAGGAGTCCTATTAGGCCTAGGAATCCTGCTTGGCTTTGGAGTACCGCATGGCCCAATAAATCTTCAGGATCGGTCTTCAGGTCGATCAGATATACTTGGGCGGGTCGAGCCGATCTTGTGGTCTTCACAGGTCGGATCGACCTTGACTCTCCTCGGAAAGCTCTACTCTGTTATATGTGTAAAATAGCCCCCATCAGTACTCCCTCACTTCTCGAACATAATCGTAGCTGGAGCTCGTAGAAGTAAATATAGTTGTCACGTGGATCCTTTCACTGTTTATGACATACGCCTCTTTAAAAACCTGGTTCGGAAAAACCCTTTATGGGATAAAAACCGAACAAGGGAAAAAGAGTGCATATCCATCTGAACCTTCCAGGTAGAGAAACGTATTTTGGTAACGTGTGTCAGACAATCATAAAGTCTTTTCATAATTTGGCAGGAAGCTGAAGAGACGCAAAGGGGTTGATCCGTCTTTTCACCGCCCATATATATAGTCGAAATTTGCGGGATCTTTTTACTTTTTACCCCGAATATTTAGATCTTCTTGCAGTAAAAGTTTAAATCGATAATCTTGCCATTTACTTACTTCATCGAGCACATTACTTCAAGAACCAATGGCCTCAACTTCGCAGAATCCCCATTCCTCAATCCAAAACTAAGGAGAACAAGTACCACCTAACATTTCTAATCCTGAAGTCCTTTCTTCTGAAGAGGAAGTAGCGGACGATGTTCAGGCGGAAGAAATTAGAGATTATGAAGAAAAAGAGGTTGATAGTTTGGTGGTTGAGATCGTTCCAGAGGAGGAGATGATGGCTAGGGCATCCAAAAAATCCAAAATTGCCCAACCTCAAATTTCCGCTCCTGTCGAGTTCTTTCCTTCTCGATGGAAGGAAGAAGATTTACCCACTTTGGAAAGAGAATACGTTCGTTATTTCCCTTCGGATTTTGAAATCATTATTCCTTCCCCTGAGGAGAGAGTTAATACCCCTCCCCCAAACTGTCGAGCTTTCTATACGTCTCATTTCGAACATGGGCTCCGTTTTCCCCTTTCTCCGATCCTTCGCCAATTTTAGAGACTTTCTTTGTCTCTTTAACCCAACTTGTACCAAATGCCATAGCCTTTATGATGGCATTTTCTGTTCTGATGGTTGCACGTGGTCTGCAGCCCTCATTTCGTAATTTTCTTCATTTCTTTCAACTTTCCATATCGACCTCCTCTAATAGAGGCTATTATTACGTTAGCCAAAGACCTGGGTTTGCCGTTCTTGAAAATGCCATTTCGAGCAACAGTACGGAGTGGAAGTCGAACTTTTTTTTTGTTAAGGCTCCGACCTTACGTATCCTCGAGAATGGAGAAACTGAAGAGATCACTTATGATTGGGGATATAACCAGTCTTGGGTGTACGGTGGTCGAAAGGTGACTGGTGAGATGGCCCAGACGACCAATTCTCGTCCGATTTGATCGAGGAGATGAGATCAAATAAGTATCAATCAGCTTATTTGATTGGAGAAATCTTCCTTCGCAAGGCTGGATTGAGTTCTCTGGATTTTCCCATCCCATCGGACGATCAATCCTTAGGTAAGATTTTACTATTAGTTATCTTATCCCTAGAAAAGGATCTATAAGTTTGTCGTCCACTAATGTTTATCGTTCTTATATTGTAGCTTCCATGGTCGAGAACTGCCGTTTTTCCGTGGTTGGAAAAACTGTCCTTTCAAACTAAAAAAAGTCGTCGGGCAAAGTCCCAATAGAGCAGAAACAATCCAGAAAAAGGAGAAGAGATTAAATCCAGGATCTGGAGGATATCGAGGAAGACTCGTTCGAGAATGCAGATCCTATCCGAGTAGCCCCTCCCCCAACTGGTCAAACTTCAACGGATATACCGTCGACAAGTTCTCGCCCAGGCCGCGGTTATCCACCCAAGTACCTCCGGGAAAAATTTGGTATCCTGGGCTGTAAAACTTGGCCAGAGCGGAATCCTACTGGTCTTGATGCTAAACGAAGGACTCAATTCTATGACAAAGAAAGAGAGTATTTCACTCATGTCGGAGATACAAGCCATAAAGCTTCCTTGGTAGACATGATCGAAAGTCATCTTCAAGGAAAACGGGCGGCTGGATATTCCGAGAAGGATTCGTTGTTGACCGATGATAAGGAGAATGTCATCGATAAATCAATTCGACTTCTCCTATCTTCGACCTTTGTCAAAGACGTAGAGAGGACTGTCACGAAAAAACCTCTTGATCAGTTGGCAAGGGCTGCTCAGGCCCACGAAGTGGTAATATATTTTAATTATGTTTGTTCCTTCAACAAATCTCAACATTTTACTTCATTTTTTTTTATTTAGACATCTCGTTCTTGCCACAGACTGGTGCTTTGGTGTCGGCAATGTATGATATGGCATTGCATAGAGAACAATGCAAGTTTGTTGAAGAAACCAACAATATTTTGACTGCCAGAATTAAGGAACTTGAAGATCAATTGGCTCAGGTCGATAATTCTCGAGCTTCTGCTGAGACTCAATCTGCTCCTATTCCCAATCAGAACCTGGAGACTGACAATCCTCATATTATCAGTATGATGACGGATACTAGTCGATACCAGGCGCAGGTCGACCAGCTAAATCGAGAAATGGATGAGCAACGAGTTTCACACGCCACTGTGGTTAGTAAACTGGAGTCGGAGATTGTTACACTTCGATCTCAACTTGCGACCAAGGAGGATGGCTCTCCTGATTTAGATAAGGTCATAGACGAGCACCAATCTCCGGACGTTGAACCCATTGTCCGAGAGTTTCTTGATTCTCCAGTGCATACTGCCATAATTCATCAGTGTTGGATGAAGATGAAGATGGAAGACATAAAGTGAAGGGAGGTTTTGATGATTTCCAAAACATCAGAATCAGCTAAGTATGGAAGCTTAGTAAAAACCTTCTAAGATATTTGACTAAGGAAGAAGTTCATCAGACTAGTCAAATATGGTCCAGAAGACTACTGATCTATTGCTGAGGAAGAAATCAGACTGGTGGACGATCAGCCGACTCAAATCAGATTAGTTCAAGTTTGGGATCAGCCGAGTATACATCAGACGAGTAATTTCGATCAGCTAAGTGGAAGTAGATCAGAAGATCAGTGCAACGGTAATAAATGCACTTGGAGTAATAAATGATGAAGAGGAAGGGTATTAATGACAAATGATTGAAGAGAAACCTCGTATCAGATTGGTGCATTTAATGCGATCTGACAGCAAGTACAGCAGAGTGTACAGTGTTCAGTCGCAGGTAGCCGTTTCTGCAGGAAGAACCAGTACTCGAGGATTTGAACAGCTGTCGATCTCTCAACGGGCAGATTTTCAAATCTCCAAGTATAAATAGTTCAGTTCATGAGTTGAAGAGAAGAACAACACAGAGACAACACACTTTGAGAGCTAAAATTCGAAGCTGAACTTCTCTAAGTCTCAAAACTCAAGAACAGAACACTCATCAGCTAAGTCATTTGTTGACGAAGCAAATAGAGAGAAAAATAGAAGATACTTGTAAAATCTGAGTGATTTTGTTAGGTTGTGTTGTGAGGAGTAGATATCAATCTTTGTGAGCGATATTACTTCAGAGATTAGGAATTTCTTTGTGATTTCCTACTACGAACTTGTGGCCAGTTCATCTGTTGGTTGGCGCAAGCAGAGTGTACTGTAATCTTTGTGACTATAGTATAACCCAAGATCTAAGTGACTTGGAAGAGTGGACTAAAGGATTTACATCCATATAACCACTATAAAAATCCTTTGTGTTTTTAACTTGCATTATTTTCTGCATATTTGAAAGAACAGTTTTAAAACACTTAAAAGGTTAACTGCTGAAAAGTTTTATAAAGGAGTTTATTTAAAAACTGGGGATAAAACTATTTCAAGGTTAAAGAAAACTACTTGTGAAAAACACTTGATAAATCCGCTGCAAGATAGTTAATTTTGAAACTCTGATTTTGATAAAATCAGCTAAGTAAAATCAGAAGAGTGGTCAACTCTGCTGTTCAAAGCTTTGTGCAAGATCAGCTTAGTCTGCTTACAATTCTTGATCAGCTTAGTCTGCTGACAGAAAAGTTAGAGATTTTTAAAAGGCAAATTTTTAAAGAGGTTTATTCACCCCCCCCCTCTAAACCTCATCTGACCACTTGGGACCAACAAGTGGTATCAGAGCAGGTGGTTCATCTGAATCATCTGACTGATCAACGAGCTTGATCCTTAAGTGTTTTTCAAAGGTTTTCAAAGGTTTTCAAAAGAGCATCTTTTTGAAGAAAAAAAAAAAAACAAAACTTTTTGAAAAATGGATTGTATTAGCCTTGTTCCCCACATAGGCGGTATGAGCTTTGAGGACTGGAAGATACGCATGGAAATTTTCCTTGCTACTTACAACGATAATATGTACAGATGCATAACAAAAGGTCCAATAAGGATTACCAAGACAATCAAAATCGATGGCGTAGATACTGTTGTTGATAAAGATGAAGAAGAGATGTCACCTGATGAAATCAAGTTGAAAAATCTTGATAAAGTTGGAATCTTCATCATGACTAAAGCCCTGGACAATGAAAGGTTTGACTATGTCAAACACTGCAAAACATCAAAAGAGATGTGGGACAAAGTCAGGGATATGAGTGAAGGAAATGAAGCCATCAAGGAACACAATCTAAGTGTTGCCATGGAGAAGTTTGATAACTTCAAAATGAAGCCTGGAGAAACCATTGAACAGATGAGTTCAAGGTTTACCAAAGTGCTGAACAACGTGTTAAAGCTGGGTAAGACATTCACAGACAAAGAGATCACTCTCAAAGTCTTGAAGGCGCTACCACCCAAGTTCAACATGAAGATCACAGCTATGGAAGAATCTAGGGATCTGGGGAAGATCTCTCTGACAGAGTTGTTTTCTGTACTCAAGGCGTACGAGTATAAAATACCAAGGATGGGAATAGAAGAGACCTCAACTTCTGGCCCCACTGCTGCACTGGTTGCTGCAGAAAGAACAAGAAGATCGTCTGGAAAAAGCAGAGAAGTGGACTCATCTGATGAGGCCCCAGTACTGAGCAAAAAGGAGTATACTGCTGACGATGTTGCGTTGTTATTGAACGGGTTCAAAAAGTTCTACAAGAGAAAAATGAAGAACAAATATAACAATGCTTCTACTTCTAAACCTACCTCTAATTCTTATGACATTAAGGATGATTATAAATCCAAAATGATGTGCTATAATTGCAGGAAATTGGGACACTTCATCAAGGACTGCCCATATCCTAAAGCGGAGAAGTACACAGAGGAGGAAAAGAAACAAAGAAAAGAAAGAAGAGAGAAGAGATACCAAAAGAGCAAGGTGCTGTTGGCTGAAGCTGAAAAGATGGCAGCCATCCACTCATCAAACACAGAATCTGGCACTTCAAGTGATGACTCTGTTTTTGACGAAACACCTGCACTACTGTGTCTCATGGCAAAGGAATCTGATGATTCTGACAATGAGGTAATACTCTCTGAAAGTGAGCTTGAACTGTTTAACTCATTTGAGCAAATGATGAACAACAAAGTAGATGTTGTTAATGAGCTTGCTAAGCTTAAGGACGAGATGATTCTGCTGAAAAAGCAAAATGCTAAACTGAAACTTAAGGTTGAAAAACCTGACGAATCAGCCATGTATAAAAAGCTTTCGCATGAATGTGAATCTCTGAGAGCTGAATGTGAAATGTACAAGGGACAAATTAAAGAACTTGAAGCTAGAATATCTTTGCATAATAAGTCGTCTGTTCCTAAGTCGTCTGTTGTGACAATAGATAAACCAACTGAACAGAGTACTCCTTTAGAAAAAGAAAGTTTAGAACTGAACAAAGCTGAAAAATTTATATCTGCTGATAATAGTAATATTGTCTTGTATGTTCAGACTACTAAACCCATTTCACCTGAGATTGAGAAAAAGGAGATAAAGACTCCTAAGGCTAAGAAGGGTAAAAAGCCTGAAACTGAAAAACAGACTGGTAAAACCAAACAGCAGAGTAGTCCCAAGAAGTCTGCTGATAAGAGTAAAACCAATCAGACTAGTAAAGCTAAGTCGTCTGTTAAAGAGCAAGTAAAGAGCAGACCTAAGAAGCAAAGAAATTACAACAAAAATGCTTACTATGGAAATGAGTCTTATTATGTGCAACCTGCTTATCCACCATATTATGCTGCACCTCATTATCCACCTCATTTTGCTGCATATCCTGCTCATCAAACAATGCATGCCTACCCTACTTATCATGCATCATATCCTGCTTATGAGCCTTATCATCATCATAATGATTATCACCATAATATGCCTGCTGATTATGATGTAAATGAAGTTGCTCATGCTCCTGCTAAGACTGCAAAGCCTAAGAAGCCTAAGACTTCAACATCTTGGGTTGTCAAAGGTGATACTAATCCGCCAGGACCCTCTCAATAAAGGGTACCTAAAACATTTTTATTTTGTTTTGTAGGTTAGGATTAGGAGTAGGAGTAAAGTAGCGAAGAAATGGTACTTGGACAGTGGATGTTCAAGACACATGTGTGGAGACATACATGAACTGGCAGATGCTGTTGCTGTAAATGGTCCAAGAGTTACTTTTGGAGACAGCAAAGAAGGCAAGGTTGTAGCTGTTGGAAAGCTTATCAAAGGAAACATAGAGATATCTGACGTCTCATATGTTAGTGGCCTGAAGTACAATCTGCTGAGCATAAGTCAATTTTGTGACAAAGGATTTTCCGTGGTGTTTTCATCAGATAAGTGTTATGTTGAACAAATTGGAACAAAGAAGGTTATTTTATCTGGAAGAAGACAAGGAAACATCTATGTAGTCGACTGGAATTCTGTGGACAAGAATTCAAATGTTTGCTTAGTGGCTTCTACACCAAGTGAAATCAGTTGGCTTTGGCACAAAAGAATGAATCATTTGAATTTCAAGACCATCAACAGATTGATAAAGAATGATCTGGTAGAAGGAATTCCAAAGACAGTCATGAGCAAAGACAAGCTCTGTGATGCCTGTCAGAAGGGTAAACAAGTGAAGTCATCTTTCAAAAGCAAGAAGCACCAATCTTCAACCAGAATTTTGGAGCTACTGCATATGGATTTGTTTGGCCCTATTGATCCAATCAGCAATGGTGGGAAGAAATACTGCCTAGCTGTTGTGGATGATTTTTCAAGATTTACTTGGGTAATCTTCATGAAGAAGAAAAGTGAAACCAAGGAACATCTTACAAATCTGATGGAACTGATCCAGAATGAGAAGAGTCAAAGAATTTTGAAGATCAGATCAGATAGAGGGACTGAGTTTACAAACTCTACTGTTGAAGAGTATTGTAATTCCAGAGGAATCAGTCATGAGTACTCTGCTGCCAGAACCCCTCAACAAAATGGAGTTGCTGAAAGGAGAAACAGAACTCTAAAAGAAGCTACCAGGACAATGATAGCTGAAGCAAAGCTGCCCCAAAGATTCTGGGCAGAAGCTACAAACACAGCATGTTATACACAGAATAGGTGTATGATCAACAAAAGTCAAAACAAGACACCTTATGAGTTATGGAACAACAGAAAGCCTAATTTACATTATCTTAGGATTTTTGGTTGTAAATGTTATGTTCTGAACAATGGGAAAAATCACCTCACTGCATTTGCAGAGAAGGCTGATGAAGCTGTTTTTGTAGGTTACTCTACTGTTAGTAAAGCTTACAGAGTGTTTAACAAAAGAACTTTGCTTGTAGAAGAATCTATTCATGTAGTATTTGATGAACCAAGTCAATCATCTGAAAAGAATCAAAGTGCAAACCCTGAGATATCTGCTGACTTTCAGAAATTGAATGTGGAAAGAAAGGAAGAATATGTACCCATCATACTACCCAACCTATCTCAAGCTGTTAACTCAAGTGCTGTTCAAAATCAGTCTGCTGATTGTCTAACAGAGGAGTTGCAAACAGCTGACAGACCAGAGACTGTTCAACAGACCACAACTGTTCAACAGACTACTACTGAGACTCCAACAGTGGTGTTGCAAGATCAATCCAGAGGACAACATCCAGATTTGCAACCTGATCTCAGATGGCTCAGAGATCACCCACCAGAGTTAGTGATTGGTGATCCCTTGGATAGAGTTAGAACAAGAAGGTCAACTGCAAATGAAACAATGTTTGTAAGTTTTCTTTCACAAATTGAGCCTAAATTAATTGATGAAGCTCTTGGTGACTCTCACTGGATTGAAGCTATGCAAGAAGAGTTAAATCAATTTGAAAGGAATGAAGTCTGGTACTTAGTTCCCAGACCTACTCATCAAAGAGTAATTGGCACTAAGTGGGTTTTCAGAAATAAGATGAATGAAGATGGTATGGTTACCAGAAACAAAGCAAGACTAGTTGCCAAAGGTTACTGCCAAGAAGAAGGCATTGATTTTGATGAGACATTCGCACCAGTTGCAAGGCTTGAAGCAATCAGATTGTTCCTAGCCTATGCTGCTCACAAGAACTTCACTGTCTATCAGATGGATGTGAAGTCTGCTTTTCTCAATGGAGAATTGCAAGAAGAAGTGTATGTTGAACAACCTCCTGGATTTGAAGTTTATCAACAAGGAGATAATGTATATCGTCTGAAGAAAGCTCTCTATGGACTGAAACAGGCTCCAAGAGCATGGTATGATACTTTATCTGATTTTCTTTTAATTAAAGGATTTCGCAAAGGTAAAGTAGATAAAACCTTGTTTACTATTTGATTATACCGTATTTTGTTCAAGTTCAATAAGGAAAGTAGAGTATAACAATATATGAATCGAGCGTGTGAAAACTGTATATTGATATCGGTGTTCGAATACAAATTACAAAGCGGGTCTACCCGAGCATTACGGGATGCCGTACTACTAGAAAGACTAAATACAATGAGAATACAAGCTAGTTCCTAATCCGAACAGTAGGTCCGAGCAGAAGGAATATCTTGGAAGTTGTGCCATCTTGATGTCATAAATGCGGTGGTATTTATAGGAACAGTGGTGGGCTAGCTAGACCCTCCGCAGGGGAAGATATCTTGGCCAGCTGTCCAGGCCTGTGGTCGGGCTCATGATAAATCCGAGGAGTTTAGTAGATCGAAAAGAGGAATCCCGAGCTATCAGTCCGACTTGGTTGGAGACTTAGTTCCTCTGGTCGGAGAATACCTTTCCTGGACGGGATCCAGGTCGATCTCGAGCAGGGGTATTTCCTAAAATGGTGTATACGAAATATCCCTCATCAATACTCCCCCACTTCTCGAGCGTAAGTGAAGCTGAAGCTCGGAGAAGTAATTACAGCAACATAGTACAAGTTTGGATATGCCTCATTAAAAACCTTACTCGGAAAAACCCAGTGGGACAAAATCCGAGCTAGGGAAAAAGAGCGCATATTTTCTCTGGACGGGCCTTTTGGAAAGGCAGGATGCTTCAAATCATTGGAGGTCGGAGTTCAGTTCTCGATCTGTTTCTCTACCTCGAAGTCATAGCAAAATCTGAGAAACGGAGAAATAAATAATGAAGATCAAGTCTTGAACGGTCTTGAGTTGGATATGCCTCGTTAAAAACCTTACTCGGAAAAACCCAGTGGGACAAAATCCGAGCAAAGGGAAAAAGAGTGCACATCTTTTAGAGAAGCCTCAGAATGCCGAACTGCTTCAAATAATGAATAGTAATAGTGAAGAATCAATTCCTCCAACTGAGAGTCCATTCCACGGCAGTTTACCCCTCATCAATACTCCCCCACTTCTCGAGCGCAAGTGAAGCTGAAGCTCGATGAAGTAAATATTAGACCGGGGTACTGATCGATCTCGAAATCTGGATGCGTCGGGTATACCTCATTAAAAACCTTACTCGGAAAAATCCAGGGGGATAAAAACCGAGCAAGGGAAAAAGAGTATATATCGTTGAGAGACGCTTAATAAAATCTGTTGCTTTCAAACTGGAAAGTCACTTCTTCAAAGCTGAGGGGCCCAATATGCTATTTATCCTTTTATATTAAGCCGTTTTTTGAGCAAAGAATTATATCACATATATTACCCTTACTCTTAGATATTTTCGAGCACTGAGTTTATACCAAATAAATGGTTTTACTCAAATTTTCCATGAAGTCTTTTTCGAGCCTAGAGTCATAGCAACAGCTTTCACTCTTGGTCGAGACAATTTTGATTTTACACAAGAGTCATAGCAACAGCTTTCACTCTTGATCTTCTACACAAGTCTTTATCGAGGTGAGGGGCATAGCAACAACTTTCACCCTCAGTCGAGACATTTATTTTTGAACAAGTCTTTATCGAGGAAGGGTCATAGCGAGAGCTTGCACCCTCGGTCGATTTTTATTTTTGAACATATTTTATCGAGGGAGGGTCATAGCAAAAGCTTTCACCCTCGGCCGATTTTGATTTTTTGATCATATTTTATCGAGGAAGGGTCATAGCAAGAGCTTGCACCCTCGGTCGAGACATTTTTATCTTTTTTATAGAGCATCTTGCTCTTTTTTATAGACTTTTTTATAGAGTGTCTTGCTCTTTTTACAGAGCATCTTTTTCCGACCTAAGGGGCATAACAACAGCTTTCACCCTTAGTCTTAAACATTTTGCTCTTTTATTTTTATAGAGCGTCTTGCTCTGTTTTTTAGACTTTTTATAAAGCGTCTAGCTCTTTTTTATAGACTTTTTTATAGAGCGTCTTGCTCTTTTTTTTATAGACTTTTTTATAGAGCGTCTTGCTCTTTTTTATAGACTTTTTTATAGAGCGTCTAGCTCTTTTTTATAAACTTTTTTATAGAGCGTCTTGCTCTTTTTTATAGACTTTTTTATAGAGCGTCTTGCTCTTTTTTATAGACTTTTTTATAGAGCGTCTTGCTCTTTTTTATAGAGCGTCTAGCTCTTTTTTATAGACTTTTTTATAGAGCGTCTTGCTCTTTTTTATAGACTTTTTATAGAGCGTCTTGCTCTTTTTTATAGACTTTTTTATAGAGCGTCTAGCTCTTTTTTATAGACTTTTTATAGAGTGTCTTGCTCTTTTCTGAAATAAATCCGATGTTTATATAAATTTCGATCGAGAAATTCCGATCTCAATATTTGATTACAGGGTTTGTCCGAGCAGAACGGAGATAATCGCATAGACCGAGCTGCATAGCCCGAGCTGCATAGCCCGAGCTGAAGGATTAGTGCATCTTGCTCCCATGTTTAGCTGCTTTATACTTTAGCTTTTGTACTGTTTTAATTTCGAACTGAAAACTCGATTCTCTCGAAAGTTTGATATCGATCTAAAAACAAGATATTGGTCGAACAATAACCAATTCGGAAAAACCACTTCGAGCAATAAGATATTCGTTGAACAAATAATTCAACTCGGAAAAAGGCCACTTTGAGCAATATGATTTCCCCGAAAACTCCATCTAAAATTAACAGCTTAAAAATAGTTAATCAACTCGTGTTTCTCGAGCTAGAGAACTCCACTATAAGCAATCAGCTCAAATTATAGCGATTAAGAAGCAGGCAGATTTGCCGTAATTAATTCGTGAGAACTCCATTATCAACAACCGTCTCAAATAAAAGCAACCAAGAAGCAGCCACCTTAAATCTCACAAACAATAGCAAAGAAAAACGCCTTGATTCAAAAGTAACCCAAGCAGATAGCTGAAGCTAACTCTCACTAAGGTATTCAATGGAATGATACAATAGCAAGCAAGCAGCTCAATAATGATTTCACCATTCCAAAGCCCAGCAAGCAGCACTAAGTAATTCTCTATACAACAACCAATGGAGTTAATTGAATTACTTCAAGCTACGAGCAGATCAAATAACAAGCAGCTCAAATAATAAACTGATCTCCGCTAACAAATGAAACCAGCAACCACGTTAATCTCATCATCCAGGCAGCTCCAATTTGCACTAAAAAATCGAAAATTACAACCATATTGAAGCAACCAGCAGAGAATTAATACCAAGCAGGTCCACTAAACCGTGAGAAAAATCAACCAAACCCATTTTCAATTAAGTAGCCACCTTAAGTCTCACAATTGCAAGCAAGCAGCTGAAAATAATTGATCATAAACCAAATAGGCACCTCAAAGTAATTCATTACAATTGAACTAATGGAAAAATTGTAGAATCTCAGCATAACTAATTGAATAATGTAGAATCCGAACCATTGCCCCAAATGATTAATTAATCTCAACTACAAAGAATAGGTGGGTGCGTTTGTTCAGCAGCGGTAACTGGGGGCTGAAAATGCGAAATGCTCATCTTCCTCACATAGCTTCACGCACATAGAAAAGGCAATGGCAAACAAACCATATAACCCCAATATAAAACCTCCAATTAAATGCAGAACACACCAAATTAGAATCACTATCAGTTGATTTGTATTCCAAGGATTTGAAATTAACAACAAAATCAATTATTATTTCACGTAAGAACAGGGCAAGAAACCGCACATCAAAAATCTGAAATCCGCATCAATTGATTCAATTAACATGAAATTAGAGCAAGCAGCTTACACAGCAACTTGAATGGAGTAATAATTCGTCGAGAATTAATCGAAAATACGAAGAAATCCGAAGATTAAAATTGGGGATCGAAAAGTTAATTTTTCCCCGATCATCGATAAACTTCAATTAAATCGGAATTACCCGGTATTGAGCTCCCGTCGAAATGATCCAGCTCCAGCAATTAAATGATTGTTGAAGATAGTGGGACGGTGAGACTGATTTTGATGATACGTAGAGAGCAAGAAGCAAATGGAAGCAACTAGGTTAAATGTGATAATGGGACGGTGGTCATTAACATAGAACTTGCAATTTCCGATCACAAATGAAGGATTAGTGGCTGGAAAAGTTAACTCTCGATGTGGTCTCCGAAGGGTTTGGTGAGAGAGAATAGTTTCTAGAGAGAGAGAATTTACGATCTGCTCTTTTTTGTGTTTTAGAATTCTCTACACATGGTTCCCATAATGGAACGTAAATCTGCTATTGTCGTATGAATAGGCATATCGTTCGGCGGGTCGAGCGGCGGCACCTCAGATTGGTGGGCCGCTCGGGATTGGTTACTTGGTTCATTGTTTACAGAACGTTGAGCTCCTACGGCGTGTGAAGGTTCGCCACGATTGTACGTAAATCTCCTAGTAGTAGGCATATTTCGATCTAACACCCGAGCAGGCCCCACGGTGGGCGCCAATTGATTATACCGTATTTCGTTCAAGTTCAATAAGGAAAGTAGAGTATAACAATATATGAATCGAGCGTGTGAAAACTGTATATTGATATCGGTGTTCGAATACAAATTACAAAGCGGGTCTACCCGAGCATTACGGGATGCCGTACTACTAGAAAGACTAAATACAATGAGAATACAAGCTAGTTCCTAATCCGAACAGTAGGTCCGAGCAGAAGGAATATCTTGGAAGTTGTCCCGTCTTGATGTCATAAATGCGGTGGTATTTATAGGAACAGTGGTGGGCTAGCTAGACCCTCCGCAGGGGAAGATATCTTGGCCAGCTGTCCAGGCCTGTGGTCGGGCTCATGATAAATCCGAGGAGTTTAGTAGATCGGAAAGAGGAATCCCGAGCTATCAGTCCGACTTGGTTGGAGACTTAGTTCCTCTGGTCGGAGAATACCTTTCCTGGACGGGATCCAGGTCGATCTCGAGCAGGGGTATTTCCTAAAATGGTGTATACGAAATATCCCTCATCACTATTGAATGGGATAATCATATATTCTTGGTACAAATATATGTAGACGATATTATTTTTGGTTCAACTAACAAACAGATGTGTGAAAGATTCTCTAAGCTGATGCAGAACAAGTTTGAAATGAGCATGATGGGAGAATTAAATTACTTTCTTGGTTTACAAGTCAAACAGCTGCCTGATGGTATTTTTATTAATCAAGCAAAGTACACAAAAGATCTGTTTAAGAAATTTGGTATGGAAACTAGCTCATCTGTTACTGTTCCTATGTCTACTGGACTTCGTCTGGACAAGGATGAAGGTGGCAAATCAGTTGACATCACCAAATACAGAGGCATAATTGGGTCACTGTTATACTTAACAGCTAGCAGACCTGATATTATGTATTCTGTTGGGGTCTGTGCAAGATTTCAATCAGATCCTAAGGAATCTCATCTCTTAGCTGCTAAAAGAATACTAAAGTATCTCAAAGGCACTCAAGAATTGGGATTGTGGTACCCAAGGGAATCAGGATTTGAACTTATTGGATATTCAGATTCTGACCTTGCTGGCTGCAAAATTGATAGGAAGAGTACTACAGGTACGTGTCAATTTTTAGGCAGTCGTCTGATCTCATGGATGAGTAAGAAACAGACTTCAGTATCCATATCTACTGCTGAAGCTGAATACATTGCTGCTGGAGCATGTTGTGCACAAATACTTTGGTTGAAGCATCAACTTGAAGACTATAATCTTAAGATCAGTGGAATCCCTATCTACTGCGATAATACAAGTGCAATATCACTTACTCAGAATACTACTAGTCATTCCAGGACTAAACATATTGAGATCAAACATCACTTCATCAGAGACCATGTTGAAAAGGGAAATGTTATTATTGAGTATGTTCATACAGACAACCAGATTGCTGACATTTTCACCAAACCACTGAATGAAGCTAGATTCTCCACTCTAAGAGCGGAATTAGGCTTGTTAAAATTGGATTCATAAGCTGAGGGGGAACCTATCAGAAGACTGGGTTCAACAGCTTACTAATCTGACATCAACAAGCGCTACACCTCAAGAAGACTGACTCTCAACAGACTAGTTGACTGATGAATTCTTGAATTCAGGGGGAACGTGTAAGACTAGCGGTACCCTTGTTTTAAAGATGAAATCTTCAATGACAGTTAGTTGAAGTTGTTTTAATCAGAAGATTTGTTCTTAATTCTTGAAGATTCGAAGATTATATATCTTGCTGGATTGACAAACAGCAAAGGAAGATCACTAGATATTGGCTTTCACTAGTGATATATTGTATCAGACAAGTCGTTTATCAGATAAGTATCACTTTACTCATCTGTTATTATTTATGTCATCTTATACTTAAAGTGTTGTGCAAAAACGTTTTATCAAAAGCACGCTTTTATAAGTAACAGACAAGTGGCGTTTCAAATTCCCGCCTGCCTGACATAATTAATAAATTTTGAATTCCGCGAATCTCGCCCGCACGATTAAAAACTGACAGATCAAATCAAACCGTCCGCGTATAACACGGAAACCGAAGCATTTCGAAATCTATAAATCCAGATCTGATCAGAAGGGTTAAACCTTACGCACCCAAAATTATTCTAAGTGAAAAAGAACTTACTAACTCATCTTTTCTGCCTTAAAAGTGTTAAATATCTCTCAAGCTACTACAAATTTTTTTCAAAATGGCCGGAGCTGAAGGACGTTATTTGAATTACGAGAAGTTCTACTCTTCTGGAACTCCTCTAATGAAGGAAATCTTGGTCAAAATTAAAGAGGCATCATTGGTGAAGGTTTTGGAAGCTCATGAGGAGTATGTTTTCACTGAAGATGTTGCTGACTACTATGGATCTAGAAAAAATGACCTAACCAAAATGATTTCTGTGGCTACTGTCGGAGGTAAAACTATCTGTGTTTCACCTGCTGTTTTGAATGAAATTTATGGCCTGAAAAATGAAGGAGGAGAGGTATTTACTCTGGCTCAAGAAAAAGAGGAAGAATTTTGGTTTGTCTGTGCGAAGGATGGAGAACCAATGACTGGAAGCCTTATGAAAACTCAGCTGAAAGACGAGTTTCAAAGGTTTGCTGATATCATTGCAAAAATTTTGGAGTGTTGTACGAGCTCCTTAGATGGGTTACCTAGGAGAAGGTACCAAACAATGGTTTGCATCTACTATGGGTTGGATGTTAACTGGGCTATTCACTACTTTTATCTTCTGGCGTTAAAGAAGAATGGACATGTGGTGATGATGAGTCATCTACTCTCAGCTCTGGGATGTCCATTGGTGAACGGGAAGACAGTTCACAAGCTGAAGGAAGTGAAAATGTATGAACCAGTTAAGATTGGAGCTACTTCTAAAAGAAAGGCAAAAGGAAAAGAAGAGAAGCCTGCTGCCAAGAAACCCAAAGTTACCATCAAAACGAAGTCTGCTGATCAAACAGCAAACCCTGCTGTTGAAGCCAGATCAGTAGAGTCTGCTGATGTTGCTAACCAGATAGTCACTGAGGTGACTAAGGAAATCAGTGAGATGAGTACTGAAACATCTCCAGAAAGAACTGAGTCTGACGAACCAGTTCAGATAAAAGAAGTTGGAAGAAGAACAAGGAGTTCAGTGAAGAGAATTGCTGAACATCGACAACCTGAAGCTTTGCCCAAGCCAAAGGCAAAAAGAAAGTTAACTCTGGGAGGTCAACGAGTTACCTTTACAACTGCCCCAACTGCTCAAGTCAGAGAAAACCCTGCTGCTGAAAGACCAGTGGATGCAGTAGAAAAAGCTGCAGAAGATGAGACAGCAGTGGACCAATCTCTTGACAAGTCTGCTGTTGCTGAACAGCCAACTACTTTACCAGCAGAGGAGAATGTCCCACTCATTCATCCTACACCAACTGCTGCTGTTCCACTACAAGTAGTTGAATCACCTGCCGCCAGAAGGAAGAGAACTGGTAAGGCAAAAGTTAAAGTGATCACTGCTGCTGAGCAGAAAAAGATAGATGAAGCTGAGAAGAAAAAGAAAGAAAAAGAAAACGCTCGCAAACTTAAGGAGCTTGAGGCTCAGACTAAAAACATGTCTGAAGCTGAGAAAGCTGCTAAAGAAGCTCATGATTTGGCTATGGCTATTGAAGCCAGTACCAAGGATGCTCAAGGTCCAAGGTACAGTGGTGGAATCACAATTGGAGATCCCAAGAAGCCAAAGGCTGTTATGCCAACACCCAAGCTGCCAAAGAAGAAGAGATCAGAACTGAAATATGCTCTGAGCATAGTTCAAAATGATCCAGAAATGTTCAAACAGTTTGTGGCAGATCTTGAGCGGTATAACGACGTTTTGGTCCGTCAGAGTCTCTTTGTTACGGAAAAGATCAGATACAACAGATGGAGAGAGTATCGTCTGACCAAGACAAAGGATCAAATAGTACAGTGGAAGGATTTTGCTGCTGAGGAAAGATGGGTCCTGCAATTTCTGGAAACTGGATGTCTGAGGCAAGCATTGGATTCAGACCACTTCTTTGATATGATTCACTATCGAATGAGGAAGTTGGCAAAGTCTGAAGCCAAGTTGCTACAAAGTTCTGTTCCTGAAACACCTGCTTCAGATGAAAATTTAAAGAACAGAATGGTCAAGCTGGCATTATCTGTAACTTTGGAAGTATGGGCAAAGAAGACCAGACATCAGAAGGGTCAACCCAGTTCAATGCTACCTATGCCAAGCTTACAACAGATCGTTTTTGGACCGGCTATCAAAACATATGAAGACTTACCTGAACAGACAACTTCACCATTTACACCTGCTCTTATATTTACACATAAAACTGTTGTTGCTGATAATGGTGTTGATGTTGTTACAGAGATAAATGAGCCAACACAGGTCCAACAGAAGATTGCTGAAATCTCAACATCATCAGAGAGGTTGCCCCAACAGCAGACTACTCTGACTGATGTACCAAAGGAGACTGACAAAACTCCTGAGATTGCTCAAGCAAGCACAGCCACTCCATCAACTTCAACAGACTTGCAACCAGCTATTTTGGAGTCCATCCATCAGCTGATTGCCAACTCAATGAAGGAAATGGAAGACAGACATAGAGAACAAATGAATACGTTTAAGGAAGTAGCCTTAACTATGCTGTCTGCTGCTGCTGAAAAAGTCCCAAAGGCTGCTGATCCTAGCCCTCTGATAGTGGAAGAAATGGCAAACATTAAAAATGAAGTACAAGCTATCAGACTGGATGTGGAAACATTTGGTGCAAGGGTCAAAAACAACACAGCTGGTTGGAGGGACATTAATGAAGTTGTTGCAAATGCAATGGAAGCTCATGAAGTAAAAGCTGAAAGCATGCTGAAAGCATTCACTACATCAGCTGACTTGATTCTGAGTTCTCAGATTCAACTTTGTGATCAAGTGGATCTTACATTCAAGAAGATTGAATCCTACAACACATTGCAGCAACTGAAGAGGGAAAATCATCTTCTGACGGTGGATAAAAACATCAGATTGATTTGTGACGCAATTAACATCACTCCTGTTCTGCCTGAAGAACCTATCTACCCTGCTGATGATGACAAAAAGGGGGAAGATGGAGATTCTACAACGAAGAAAAAGGGTGCTGATGCTAATTTATCAGCTGAAGTTACTGAAAAGTTGGACTCTGCTGAAAAGGATGCTGATGATGAAAATACAAGCAGACCAGACAATGAAGTAACTGAGGCAGACAACGATGCTGATGAAGAGCCCAAAGAACCAGTAAAATCTGATAAGGAGATTGCTGCTTCCAAGGACTCTGCTGCTGAACAGTTAGATCCATACGTCAAGTACAAAAGAATAGAGGATCTCAGAAGAAGATTTGAAATGCTTGAACAAGATCTCTCTAGTTCTGAACAAGAAGATGAAGACCCTGAAAATGAAGAAGAAGGAGAAACACAAGAAGAGAAGAAGGACTAGACTAAGTCATTAGACTAGGTCACTTGTAATCTTTTTGTTAAAATTGTAAAATTCTACTTTCTGTTATCTCATCAGTTGAACTTGTAACTTGTAATCAATTGATATAATCTATAAAAGTTCAAGCTTCCAACAAATCATTTCTATCTCAGAAATTTTTGAGGACTTAAACTTTAGCTTTAGGAACAGGTACTTAGCTGAAGTTTTGTCATCATCAAAAAGGGGGAAATTGTTGGATGAAGATGAAGATGGAAGACATAAAGTGAAGGGAGGTTTTGATGATTTCCAAAACATCAGAATCAGCTAAGTATGGAAGCTTAGTAAAAACCTTCTAAGATATTTGACTAAGGAAGAAGTTCATCAGACTAGTCAAATATGGTCCAGAAGACTACTGATCTATTGCTGAGGAAGAAATCAGACTGGTGGACGATCAGCCGACTCAAATCAGATTAGTTCAAGTTTGGGATCAGCCGAGTATACATCAGACGAGTAATTTCGATCAGCTAAGTGGAAGTAGATCAGAAGATCAGTGCAACGGTAATAAATGCACTTGGAGTAATAAATGATGAAGAGGAAGGGTATTAATGACAAATGATTGAAGAGAAACCTCGTATCAGATTGGTGCATTTAATGCGATCTGACAGCAAGTACAGCAGAGTGTACAGTGTTCAGTCGCAGGTAGCCGTTTCTGCAGGAAGAACCAGTGCTCGAGGATTTGAACAGCTGTCGATCTCTCAACGGGCAGATTTTCAAATCTCCAAGTATAAATAGTTCAGTTCATGAGTTGAAGAGAAGAACAACACAGAGACAACACACTTTGAGAGCTAAAATTCGAAGCTGAACTTCTCTAAGTCTCAAAACTCAAGAACAGAACACTCATCAGCTAAGTCATTTGTTGACGAAGCAAATAGAGAGAAAAATAGAAGATACTTGTAAAATCTGAGTGATTTTGTTAGGTTGTGTTGTGATGAGTAGATATCAATCTTTGTGAGCGATATTACTTCAGAGATTAGGAATTTCTTTGTGATTTCCTACTACGAACTTGTGGCCAGTTCATCTGTTGGTTGGCGCAAGCAGAGTGTACTGTAATCTTTGTGACTATAGTATAACCCAAGATCTAAGTGACTTGGAAGAGTGGACTAAAGGATTTACATCCATATAACCACTATAAAAATCCTTTGTGTTTTTAACTTGCATTATTTTCTGCATATTTGAAAGAACAGTTTTAAAACACTTAAAAGGTTAACTGCTGAAAAGTTTTATAAAGGAGTTTATTTAAAAACTGGGGATAAAACTATTTCAAGGTTAAAGAAAACTACTTGTGAAAAACACTTGATAAATCCGCTGCAAGATAGTTAATTTTGAAACTCTGATTTTGATAAAATCAGCTAAGTAAAATCAGCTAAGTAAAATCAAAAGAGTGGTCAACTCTGCTGTTCAAAGCTTTGTGCAAGATCAGCTTAGTCTGCTTACAATTCTTGATCAGCTTAGTCTGCTGACAGAAAAGTTAGAGATTTTTAAAAGGCAAATTTTTAAAGAGGTTTATTCACCCCCCCCCCCCCCCCCCTCTAAACCTCATCTGACCACTTGGGACCAACAATCAGAAAATTGGAGGTCTGCTCTTGAGCTCATTCTATAAGGGGGTCGATCGATTGATTGAGTCTGGGCAGATTCCTGATAGGCGCCATGTATATCGTGAGGTTATGGCTATCGAAAAGGATCGAAAACTCCAAGATTATCCTCCCGATTGCTTGCCTTCCGTTGAGTATAGTCAACATCCTTTAGCTCATTTAGTAGCTGAGTATGGAACTCCATTTCCCGTGCCCGCACCCGACTTGGAGTTAATAGAGGACGTCGTGGAAGATCGAGCCGGTGAAGAGGAAGACGGGAATAACGAAGAAGACATCGAAGGGGATCAAGCCGATGAAGGAGAGAAAGAAGATAAGGAAACGCCGTACTCGAAGGAAGTCAGCTCCCCATCTTAGGTCGTTTTCAAGATTTAGGATTTCATTTGTTTTCTTCTTTGATCCTTGTAATTTTTGTCACTTTATTTAGTGGAACTTGCAAAGTTTGTAATCAATGTTGATGTAAAATTCCTCGGTTGATATATATGATTTTCAATGGTATATTGGACTTTGTCGGAATATTCTTTGTCGTTTTGATGATCGTAGTACGCAGCTCCCCATTTTACTGCGCGCGCCAAGGACTGAGGACATAATCGTCATTTCCTTTACTATATATAAAGGTAAAATCTTTGAAGTTTTACCGCGCGTCCCCACTTGCAACATAAAATTTCTGTGTTGTAGTTCGGAGCTATAGTTCGATAATTCAAAAGGTTTTCCCCTTTTTTGATCATGAGTTCCAATCTTTTTTCTGGAGCCACAAAATGATCTCTACGGGGTCTATCCCGATGAGATACTCTGAAGAAGAAAACTCGAACGGAATGTTCGCATCAGCCATCCTCACAGGGTGGAACTCCTTCTCGAGAAGCCATGCCTCAATCCGACTCGGTGTCGTCTTCTTCAGGAGGGATTCCAAAAATAGTGAAGAATATTCCCTCTCCGGCAAAGGAAACTACGGATTCTTCAATGGGACCTTCACGGGCTCCGATCCGTAGTCCATTGGTTGATCCAATATTCTGGAGGCTTACCAGAACGAGGAGTCTCGAGCTACTTCTCTTCCTCTTGTCGACCAAACAACGGACGAGCGTCCCCCTTCCGATCGAGATGCCACAACAAATCAAACGTCAGGTCAAGAAGATTCTCAGCAGGTCATAATTACTCCTCCCAACTCTGAGGTTGAGCCAACTTTGCAAATGAGTGTGGAAGATATTCCTGACTCTCTCTTTGCCCCTTTGCGTTCTAATGTTGTTGTTTCAACTTCTCAACATACCCAAGTCATATCTTCTCCCATTATTCTTCAAGATATATCTAAAACTGGGTCTGGTCCCAGTCACTCTGGTTTCAAAAATTCCATGGACGATCCGTCTCTTTTAGACGATCGTCCTTTTAAGGAGCAGGTCGAAGAGATAACTGACTTTGAGATGAGCCGATCCGGTGGGGTTTCCTTTGATGCAAGCATTCCAACATCCCTCGAGCCTGATGGGGTATCTTGGAATCTGGGAATGGGTACAATTCTGCCCAAGGAGCTTGATAAAATGAAGAACCACTCTTCTTTGCGTCTTGTTCAGTCCATTTTCAAGCGTTTGGAGATGGTAAGTGGACTTTTGTCAACCTCTTTAATAGTGATCTTTTATCTTCTAGCTTTTGAAGTTCCTTATTCTTATTTTTCCATAATAGGCCAAGCATGAAGCTCTTCAGCTTGGGATACAAAATGATGAGTCTTACTTTTCTCGAGAAGAGTCTCTTGAACGGATGAACACAATCGCTGCTGCTCATCGATCGCTGATGACTGAGGTCAAGAATCTCCGAGCCGCTACTGAAAAGCTTTCTAAAGAGAGAGAAATAAGAACTTGCTCGAGCAAATAGCAGCTTGGTGTCCGATAAGGAGCAGCTCACTAAGGAAAAAGAAGACCTTCTTCAATTGAAAAAGCAAGAGTTTGACAGGGTTTTTTCTCTCGGATATAAGCAACGTACGAAAGAAATGATGACCTATCTTGCTCATCAGACGAGTCCCGATCACGCTCTTGAACAGTAGACAAGGGACTTTTTTTTTTTGGAGGAGAAATGTAATATAACAAACTCTTTTTTGTCGTGAATAGAGCAGTTCGTTATCTCAATCGTTTATATGTAGAATAATACGTTGTTTCGATCTGATTGCCAAAAATAACTGTTATCTATCTTCTTGGGAGAGGAAAAGTCATCTTGGTAGTTGTGCCGTAACCGTAGGACATTTCGCATGCTTGTCCATTAATTGATTATTTCCCCATACTATAAATAATTCTTTTGAGAAGTAGGAAACATAAAAGAGGGAAATAACATGTCTTCATTAAACATTTCAATTTGGCATTTATGGCATGTCGACTATGGTGGAGATATCAACCCAATTTTTTCATGAGAGACGAGAGCTGGTTAGTTCATTAAAATGATGGTATTCCCTGTGTCAGGTATGCTCTCCGACCAAGGAGGCTACTTTGTATGAGTTAGATGAGCTATCCTTCGACTCAGGCGGATACTTTGCAATCTTCCATCAGGACATCCTCCGACCAAGGAGGATATTTGCCAATTTTCACCAATGCAGCGACAAGGGTCCAAGAATAAGGAGTACGTCGGATTGGAGGAGCAGATCATTCCGAGGAGCAGCGTAGTAGGCTAGTATTTGTAACAACTGTAGTTAGATTTCAAGAATGAATGTACTTTTTCCTTTTGATCGACTGTATTTGTCAAATGTAATGATCCTCAAAAATCTCAATAAAATCAGTTACTTTTGACTTGTTCATTTGTGGTCTTGCACTTTTGATTCTATAGTAATAATCGAACGTATATTCGATGCTGTGAATTAACTTGTTAACGTATTTAATCTGGACCGTTGATAGGATCGCAATGCAACACCATTGGATTCTTTACCTCCTGCCTATAAAAAGGTCATTCCATGCTTCTCCATCTCTCGAAAATGAATTTGTTCAAGAAGAATTTTTATTGGTATAACAATTGTCGACCACCAAAATGTGTTACTTCAACGAATGATGAATTCCAAACTTGGTATGGGATGAATTGGAAAAAGGGAATCTCCACCTTACATGGTGATGGTCGGAAGAATCTCGTAACTGGGGATTAGTCAACCATAAATTACGCCATATGGTAGAGGTCGAGATCAGAGGAAAGCTGGATTCTTGGTTTATCGAAATCAACTTGTTTCTAACAGATCGACGATGCCATGCATGAGATCCTTCTGATCCCTAGTTTACTTTGTAAAGAAAAAGCATCAGCTTTTTCGAGGTGGTCGAGTTGTGAAAACACGTATTCTTCCCTCGATGATCGAGAGATGTCGACCCTAAGAAGAATGCCGAAACATTAGTTTCTCGTCACTGTTCTCAAAGTAGATGAAAAGATGATCGTTCCGAGGAAGCTCTGAAGTGTTTGTTTAGTAAAGATAAATTCCTTCTTTGATATTTTGTAGGTTTAACTGCTAGTGTATCGATCGATGTTTCTGTTCAGATAGGAATATTTGATATGTAATATTAGTTTTTCTATGATAGTCTTTGTACCGTCTACATCGATCTAATGTATGACTTTTATCGACCAACTTAATAGTGCATTTAATTCAACTCCTGTATTTAAGGTTTGTAGTTATGACTACGTAATGTAATTCCCGATATCACGTCATTGCCGTTGATTGGATATGAGTTTCACCGTTGGATTTTTACCCTCTTATCTATAAAATCCTTTACCTTTTATTCATTTACCCTCAAACGTTGAATTTCCAAATAATGTACTTCTTCTTTTTGCAGAATGGTGGTCGTCCCCCTAACTCAGAAAGTCAACAACTTGTTAATTACGTCGACTCGGTATGGGCGGAATTGGAAAATGGGGACTTCTCAAAAACCATGAAGTCTCCGATCCCTAAAAAAGGGGATCGATCGGAGTGTCTATCATGTATCGACCATTCTGTGCAAATGGGTAAGGGTCGGTATGGTGGCATTCCGATCTAATTGTTCCGTGGTCGGTGGAAAGCTGGTCAGTTCATTAAAACTAGAAGGCATGACCGAGAATGCTGACCACCACCGACCGACGCAAAATTATGATCTCACAAAGCTCTCTCTGATTCCGAACTTTGTGGTCATAATTACGGAACTTAAAGGCGGTTGTCTTCGTCCAGCGAGCGTAGCTGGTAGCAAGAACGCCGGGAATAGTGTGGAGATATACAAAAACAGAAGCCCACTATTCATGCCGCCATTCTTCAAACCGGAACAACCTTAGTCGATGAATTGACTTTGTAAGATTGCTTTTTACAAGTCTACCGGACAACCGAGCTGTACTCAATTATGACTTTCATTTAGCATGTAATAGGATTTTTTGTCGATCGATTAGGGAAGTCTCTGTATCCTTCCGATGTATATCTTTATTTGTAGTAATGAAAAATAAAAATTTTGCTTTATATCAGCTGACTTTTCAGTTGTAGGTCGTTTGTCATTTGTATGATGAGTTATTACCGACCCAATCGGTTTTGCTCTAAGATTTTGTTTTATATTTTTTACTAACTGTTTGGCCTATGTAGATCGTTCGTTAGGAGATAGATGAGTGCATACCGACCCGATCGGTTTTACTCAAAGATTATAGCTTTTCCTTAGGTTTTATACCAACTGTGGTTTTAACCTTTGTAGATCATTTGTTAGGAGATCGACGAGTCTATACCGACCCAATCGGTTTTACTCGAAGATTTATTGTTCTTAGGTTTTTTACCAATTTTGGTTTTTAACCTTTGTAGATCATTCGTTAGGAAATCGATGAGTTTATACCGACCCAATCGGTTTTACTCAAAGATTTATTGTTCTTAGGTTTTTTTACCAATTTTGGTTTTTAACCTTTGTAGATCCTTCATTAGGAGATCGATGAGTTTATACCGACCCAATCGGTTTTACTCAAAGATTTATTGTTCTTAGGTTTTTTTACCAATTTTGGTTTTTAACCTTTGTAGATCCTTCATTAGGAGATCGATGAGTTTATACCGACCTAATCGGTTTTACTCAAAGATTTATTGTTCTTAGGTTTTTTACCAATTTTGGTTTTTAACCTTAGTAGATCGAATTTTGACAACGATCTTTTAAGTGCGACGTATGGAAAAAATAATCAAAAGCTTTTATTATAATCGTAGATAAGTTTGATGCTCGAAAGGAAAAGAACAAAACAGACTAAATTTTTTAAAAAACAAACTAATTTCTCGTAAAATCCTGTCTAATTTCCAAGACCTCTTGTTTCGAGATTAACGACCATAATATCTTCTGAGGTTTACTGCATTCCATGATCGAGGAAGTGGAGTTCCATCCATATGGGCTATTTTATATGATCCCTTCTTGCCGAGTGCGGTGACAACGTACGGACCTTCCCAATTTTGCTGTAATTTACCCACATGTTTTGATACCTCAACCTTTTTAAGTACCAAATCACCTTCCTTGAACGATCGTATCCTCACTCTTTGATTGTAGGCCTTTTCCATGCTGGACTTAGCTGCTTCTAAATGAAGACTGGCTTTTTCCCTCAAGGTCTCACTTAAATCGACGTCGTCTTTTCTTAGTAGATCTTTTGATTCTTCATCGTGCAACTCGATTCTTAGGCTGGGGACTAGTGCCTCAACTGGGATAACTGCCTCCGAACCATAGACCAAGCTAAACTGTGTCTCACCGGTAGAGGCTTTTAACGTTGTTCTGTTAGCCCAAATGACACCAGGAAGTTCGTCCAACCATTTTCCTTTAGCTTCGTCCAGTCTTTTCTCCAGGGATTTGATAATTTCTCGATTTGCTACTTCAGTTTGCCCATTTGCTCGAGGATGTCCAACGGACGTGAAGTTTTGTTGTATCCCAAATTTTAAGCACCATTCTTGAACTTGTTTTCTAGCAAATTGGGTTCCATTGTCCGAGATCAAAATCCTCGGGATTCTGAAACGACAGACTATATTTTTCCAAAGAAAATTTATAACCTGAAACTGTGTTATCCGAGCTAGGGCTATACATTCAGTCCATTTGCTGAAATGTTCGACGGCGACCAGGACATAGCTCTTTTTTGATCTGGCCATTGGGAATGGTCCCACTATATCAATTCCCCACTGATCGAAAGGCCAACAGATCGGGATTGAGTGCATTGTCTCTGCTGGTTGATGTATTATATTCGAATGTACTTGGCAATAATGACAATGTTTTACATATTCTTGCGCATCTGCGTACATCGTTGGCCAATAGTACCCAGTTCTCAAACACTTGAGTGTGAGTGCTCGAGCTCCACTGTGATTTCCTGCTTCTCCTTCATGGATACTGCTGAGGATGCTTTAGATCTGGTGCTCGGGAATGCATTTTAATAAAATTCCAGAGACGGATCGTCTATAAAGTTTTTCCTCTACCATGGCATATCTAGGTGCTCGATACCTTATTCTTCTAGCTTCATTTTTACAGCTAGGGAGTGACCCATCTTTCAAATAGGCGATTAACGGGGTCATCCAGCTGTCTGCTGCCAATTCGATGTCCATTACTTCGGTTACAGGGAAATTATCGAGATCGATGGATGGTGTCTTGGAGATTAACCAGGTGATTACTCTTTTAGACTTACCATCACTCGTTCCTGTGAATCTAGATAGTTGATCAGCCCATCGATTTTCTTCTCGTGGGATGTTTTGAATATCAAACTTATCAAACTTTCCAGTCAACTCTTTTACTTTCGCCAAATATTTTATCATGTTGTATTCCTTCGCCTCATACATTCCATTAATTTGTCTCTGAATTAGCTCGGAATCCGTTAAAACATTTAAAACCTTTATGTTGGCTTGTATCGCCATTTCCAATCCTGCAATCAGAGCCTCATACTCTGCTTCGTTGTTTGTTATCATGAAATCTAAAGTGATCGCATAATTCATATCCTCTCCATTTGGTCCTTGGAAATTAATTCCTGCACCACCACCATCTCTGCTCGATGCACCATCGACGTGCATAAGGCATGCTAGATCATTGATGATCATAATGTTATCATCACTTGCAGACGTCAATCCGGGGCTCATCTCCGACAGACTTGGAGTTTCTAGGAGGAAGTCAGCAAGTACTTGAGCTTTAATTGCCGTTCGTGGTTGATATTCGATCTCATATTGTCCCAGCTCTACAGCCCATTTGACGTCACTAGGGCCAAAGCAAACTTTTCAATCACCAAATAATTCTTTTCAGCCCTTTGCAGTAATTTGCTCAAATAATAGACTGGCTTGTGTTCTGATCCCTCAATTTTAACCATAACTGAGCTTACTGCCGCCTCGGAGATAGCGATGTATATGTAGAGAGGCTGTCCTTCTGTAGGTTTGGCGAGTAGTGGAGGTGAGGTCAAGTATTCTTTCAGTTGATCGAATGCATGGTCGCAAGCCTCGGTCCATTCGAAAGTCTTAGCTTTTCTTAAGGTTTGAAAAAATGGTAGACTTTTATCTGCCGATCTTGATATGAACCTGTTGAGGGCTACAATTTTCCCTACTAGGCTTTGCACTTGGGTAATATTTCTTGGAGGCTTCATTTCTGTGATAGCACGTATTTTCTCTGGGTTTGCTTCGATGCCTCTCTCGTGAACCAGATAACCTAGGAATTTCCCCGACCTTACTCCAAAGGCGCATTTCAAAGGGTTGAGAATATCAAGTTCACTAATCGTTGATAAGTTGCTCCGGCGTTTCTCAGTCCGAACGGCATTACTACAAAACAATATACTCCTTGTTCGGAAATGAAGGCAGTCTTTTCTTGATCTTTTTCGTCCATGAAAATTTGGTAGAAGCCTTGGAATGCGTCCATCATACTGAAGATCGCAAAACCAGCTGTCGAGTCGACTAACATATCGATCCTTGGGAGAGGGTAAGGATCTCTTGGACATATATTATTTAAGTCCATAAAATCGTTGCACATTCTCCATTTGTTATCCTTCTTGTCACCCTTTGAGACAAGTACGACATTGCACAGCCACTCAGTAAAGTGTATTTCTCTTATCTGCTTAGACATTAAAAGCCTCTCGACCTCTGCTTTTATTATTTTGTCTTTCACAGGGCCGTGATTCCTTTTCTCCTGCCTGACCAGTTTTGTGTTCGGATCAATTTTCAAGGAATGGGTTATTATTCTTGGATCAATCCCCACTATGTCCTCCGAGCTCCAAGCAAACACGTCTATATTTTTCCTTAAGAAGTCGATCAACATGATTTCTCCTTGCGGAGATAATTCCGTTCCAATCCTGGTGATTTTGGTTGGATCATTCTCAATAAGTTTGACTTCTTTATGCTCAGGCGCTCGTAAAGTCAAATCTATAGGCTATTTTCCCTTTTTATCGCTCCTTTCCGTACTAGGCAATTCTGGCTCTTGAGATCTTTCCACTGAAGATCCTACCGTTTTTCTGTTTGATGGTGTTAATGGATCGACATTCCTTTTTAAAGATAGTGTCGTATTATAACAATCCCATGCCATACAGTGATCGTTAACTATTTCGCCGACCCCAGATACTGTAGGGAACTTTATCTTCTGGTGATAGGTTGAAACGACTGCTCGGAATTGGTTTAATGCCGGTCTTCCTAAGATGGCGTTATAGGCGAATGGTGTTTCCACCACCAAGAACTTTATCATTTTTACCACTCGATGAGGTTTGTTCCCAAGGGTTACACTTAAATTTATAGTTCCGGCTGGAACTATTTCCGATCCTCCAAATCCTATTAGTGGCGTAGCAACTCTTTGAAGAGTTATCTTTCCTAGGTTCATCTGATTCAAAGCTTCGATGGCTATTATGTTAGCCGAGCTCCCGTTGTCGATCAGAATTCTTTTGACGTTAAAATCAGAAATTCTCAGTGAGACAACCATAGGAAAATCGGGGTGGTCTTCGTTAATGTCCCAATTCAAATTTCTAGGGATTTCACTCTCATCAAAACTGATTATTTGTTTGTCAGAGCTCTTATTCTCAAGTGCCCATACCTCCTTAGGAACGATAATCCCTTTTTCTAGGGATCGAGCGGTCTTCCACCTTGCATTTCGACTATCACCCCCAGCAGGACCACCATAGATTACATGTATTGTACCATTGACATGGTCGTTATCGAGGTCATTTTTACGCGGTGCATGGTTGCTAGGAGATCTTTCGTGAGGGCTTCTATTCCCTTCCCTCATTCTTGGACTCAGCGTCCTTTGTCTACTTCGACCTGTTCTATCCACAAATTCGTTCAACTTGCCTTGTTGAATTAATTTCTCAATCTCCTGTTTTAAGTGATAGCAATCCTCGGTCCTATGACCGTGAGCTCGATGGTACCTACAAAATAGATCATAGTTCTTTGCCCCAGGTTTTGCCTGTGTGATTCTTTTTGCTGGGGGAATAATATTACTTCTTTCTAGTATCACCAAAATATCCTCTCTTGGAGCATTTAGTTTGGTATACTCCACATAGCTTACCCGATCTCTAAATTCTTTTCTGGAGATCGAGGCCTGAGGTAGACATTAGGTCTTTTCTCAGGGTTACTCCCGCTATATTCTAACCTTTGGAATACGTTTCCCCTCCGGGAAAATGGATCGTAATCCACGACTCTTTGCATCGGTGGTTTTTCAGGTTTCCTAGACCCTGAAGTGGATGTTTTACTCTTATTTTTATCTTTGAATGAGTTCATCTCTTCTTGAGTCATATACTTGGAGGCCGACGTCATGATTTCTGCGAAGGTTCTTGGCTGTTTCCGACTTAAGGCATTGCCGAATTGCCTAGTTTTTGTCAGATCGAATAGAATAGATACGATATAATCAATATTTGGAGAGTCGATCTTCAATAGTTCAACATTGAACCTTGCTAACCAAGTTCTTAGGGATTCCCCATCTTGTTGGATAATAGTTCCCAGATAGCTCATCGGGAGCTTTTGTCTTTTCTGACTAGCAAATTGTTGTTCTAGTTTGTTGCATAACTCTCTAAAACCAAATAATGAGTTAGGTGGTTGTTTTCCGAACCAATCCAGTGCCAACCCCTCGAAGGTTGTGATCATCAATTTCGTCGTGTACTCCGCCGAATGAGCGTATAAGTTCATTATGTTTGTGAAACTAAAAATATAATCTGTTGGATCACCAGTTCCATCATATCTGGGGAGTCGAGCAAGTAAAGGCTCAGAAGCTTGTGCTTCTCTAATTTCTGGGCAGAATGGGGAACATGCAGCTATACTATCCTGGATTTCTCGGGAACGAGGCCAAGGTTGTCTCAAAGTCAAAAGCCTTTGTTCCACTCGCTCCTCCACCATTCTCTCAATGTCTCTCTCAGAGAATCTTCTAGTTACTCGTCGATCGATGATTTGGGGCTCCTCCTCGTCGTCGATCGGGACAACCGTTTTTTCTCTTGATAGATAAGGTTCAGGACGAGCATTAGCTCTTGCCTGATTATCTCTTCGACCAGGGGTGTCTTTTTGCGGCGTTTGGTGGGGATTTATGAGATCGTTGGTCCCCATCTGGGCTTTCAGCTTCAGTCGAAACTCGGTGTGTCTCCTCGGGCTCGCCTAATATTGTTTACCAATCTGGTCGGCAGAATTGGGGCCACATTAAGACCAACGTTTTCTGGTCCAGGTGCATGTACGATTTCAGCACATAACGAATTCACGAGTTGAGCTATCTGCCTTAACTTCTCTTGATCGGCCGGTAATGGGGGGAGGGATGGATTGAACGGGTGAGTTCGGAGCCCTACTTCTGCTAGGAGTTTGACGTTCTTCATTATTATGGTTGTTGTTTACGTTCGAAGTAACATGCCCCTCTGCTCGATCTAAATCTTGATGTTCTGTGGGAGGCGGCATATTATTAGCGCTAATTCTTTGGGAATTTTCGGGGCAGACCTTCTACAGCACGTGGATGCTGAGAAGTTGTGCTTCTTCCTGTGTTACGTGTGCTTTTTCTTGGATTGGCCATATTCGATCGAGTAATTAACATGGCCCCTCGGTGGGCGCCAACTGATTTAGCCTGATTTCGTCTCTAGGTTAATCTCAGTAAATTATCAAAGGAACAACTTTATATTTTGGGGTTTGATTAAAGTACTCAGGACGGCACAACACAAGAATAAGGTAAAAACACGTAAATCTCAATGTAATGGAGGCAAAACGAGTGTAGTATTATTGATAGGTTAAAATCCAGATCCTTCATACAATGTAGAACTTAGTATTTATAATAATTGACTAATCCTAATGTGACTAGGAGTCCTATTAGGCCTAGGAATCCTGCTTGGCTTTGGAGTACCGCATGGCCCAATAAATCTTCAGGATCGGTCTTCAGGTCGATCAGATATACTTGGGAGGGTCGAGCCCGATCTTGTGGTCTTCACAGGTCGGATCGACCTTGACTCTCCTCGGAAAGCTCTACTCTGTTATATGTGTAAAATAGCCCCCATCAGTCTTATAATGCGTGCCCTCTTTCCCAAGGGCAAGGGAATGTCATCATCACCTGCAAACACTTTACAGATGTGAGGAACTATTTAGATGTCATACATCAAAGAATAACTAGGTCATACCTTTGTTCATTCTCTTCCGGAATTTCTTTCCAGCAAGCATCCTTAAATCATTGTCTTTCCCACACAAAGGGCAATCCTTTCCTTCACTCAAACCCGCTCCTTTCTCAAAGGCTTTCTCATATTTGTCCAACAACTTATGTAAATCATTTGTTTTAATTCCGTCAGACGGAATGTCACAATGATACATAAAACGAGAAAATGAGTCAGTCAAGCCATTGATGATAATCTCCATTTCATCATTTTGATCCAAATCAGCACCTAGCCTTTTGATTCGTCTCATTATCTTGATTAGGTAAGAACAATATTCACTAACATTGTTAAAACCAATCATGCTTGTCTCGTGGAGTGAATACTTTATGATTTGTGCTAATGTTGTTCGTACATGATTGTAGATTTTTCAAATGGCTAATAAAAATAATAAAAAACAACAATAAGCAGACAGGTTTAAGACTAATACTTATAATTAACGAAAAATGGTCTTTTTATCGAAAAAGTTCTCCCACTATTTTATCGAAACAATAACCCCTTTAATTGTTCGGGAAATCCTATTTCCTAGTAGGTCTTGACGTCCCAGCATACATTAATTGCATCAATGACTCGTGGCCATACAATTAATTCCCCAGGTAGGTATACATTTACCAATTGTGTCCCTACACAACCTTCAAGCTATTTTGCCTCGATTTTCGCATTCATCTAGCACTGCTACATCCTAAATGGTGCTACTCGTTAAGTCTAACCCATCAATCGTGATGAGCAACGGGCCCGGTCATGAAATCCCCGTAACTAGTTATCGGTCGATATTCTTGTTCCGACCAGTTCCCACCCTTGTCAAATTTAATTAAAAACAAGAGTCGAGAGATTTCGCGTATTGCCCTTTCTTTGCCTCAGGTGCCAGACTCTGGATCACCTTAATCGATAAGTAGACAACCTACGCTAGTCCCTATTGATGGAAGGCTTGGATTTATAAAACTTCATTTTATAGTTAACCCAATATGACTTAATATTTATTCAAGAGGGGAATTTTTTTCGGTTTTAGAAAGTTTGAAGTAACTCTCCTCGAGATCTCACCGCATTAATTATGCTTTATCTTTTATTTAAGGATCTAATTTCTAGCGCGCATCACATACAAGCCAAAACTAATCAATAAATAAAATAAAACATTCACACCTAGCATGCATGCTACCACAATATGTTTTCGATCGGGAGCCTCCTATGTAGGCCATCATCGAGCCATGCATACATGGCCTTCGATCCTTCTTGGGCCTCCACTTTGCTTGTAACGGGCCTCCTTCCTAAACTATTTAAAATAAAGCCCTAATTTATTACAAAGGCTCAAAGTGGCCCAAAAAACTTCAAGGCACGCAGGCCCAATAAAACAACACAATTAAATTGAACCAATCACATCTACCCTAGGGTCAAGGCTCGGCACGATCGAAAACCACGTAAACAGTTCACGTTGAGCAAGAAACAAGCAAAAACAAATTTTTCTTATTTCTTATATTATTTTAAAACTCCATTTTTACATAACTCAAGATTCTAATTTTAAAACTCCTTTTAAAACAATCTTTGATTCTTATTTTAAAACTCCTTTTAAAATAATCCTTGATTTCTATTTTTAAACCCCCTTTTCTAAATAATTTATGATTCTTGCTCTAGTCTCTACTAATTATGATAAAATTAATCTTTCGGATAAACAAAACCCCTTTTAAGCATAAACAAGTTCTGGGAATTTCAAATTTTGAATAATTACAATTTGGTCCCTCAATTTTCAAAAAATACATTTTGACCCCTCAACTTTTGGAAATTACAAATTAATCCCAAAAATTTCAGAACATGCAAATCGGCCCAGAAACTTTCGTTAATTGCAAACAGACCCCTGAAGTTACGTAAATAACAAAACAGCCTGAAACTTTTCAGTAATTGCAAACAGACCCCAGTTTTCAGAAAACCCAGAATTTACAGTGTCAGCCCAGAAGTTGCAGAGAAACAAAATTTCAGTTTCTGCCCAGATTTTCAAAAAATCATAATTTGCAGTTTTGGAAATTGTAGATTTGGCCCAAAACGAATTATGATGTTTACCCGAACACATAATATATCATAACAAGCAAGAATCCATGCATAGAACACGACAAACAAATATACACATATATTTTTTGAAGTGTTCAGGCCTTTTCCGTATGAGCGTAATGACTTTGGCTCTGATACCACTGTTAGGCTTTATCGGTACGATTGTCGAACAACAAAGTGCGGAATTAAAAAAAAATTCGTAGAAAACCCAAAGCCAGGAAAAGTACATCTAACTCATACGAAAAGGGTTGAATTAAATTGAACAAATATATATGTAAAAGATGGTAATTTCAAAAATTACCTCACCACAGGCAAGGTGGTGGTTTTCTCCGGTCTTCTCTTTGTTCACTAGAGCACCCCAAGTGTTGTGCCTATAGAGTAGTCCACACCAGAAGGATGATAGTAACACCTTTAATCCACAGGCTTAGAACTAGAAGTAAAGATTTGTCAATGGAGGAACTGGATCTAGATCCAAATCTAGATGGAGAAGAAGCAAGGAGAGGAAGGGGGCGGCCAGGGTTTGGGGCGGCTAGGGCTTGGTAATTTTCAGCTAATGTTAATTTTGCATTGGTTATCTTGTGTTGAGATATTATGATATATATATATATATTGAAGACTCCTTCTTCTAATAAATATATATCATATTTTAGCATATTTTTATTTCTTTCCTTATCATATAAGGAAACAAGATATACTTTAATTTCTACCTTCTTTCTTGTCCCACAAGAATATATATCTCTTCCAATTTCATCTAGCTAAAAATCGCCCCTTATTGCTTAATTAATTAATCCGAATTAATTAATCAACCTTCCCAATTAATTAACACTTTAATTAATATTTTAATCAATTAGACATTCCAATCAATTAATTAATTAGACATCCTAATTAATACTCTCCACTTTGAATTAATACTTTAATTCATATTTAATTAATTAGACCATCTAATTAATTATTCTTCCTATTGAATTAACACTTTAATTCATTCATTGATTTAACTTTAAATCTAATATTTCTTTTTATGACTGTCATTGTCCAACTGTATTTTGTGTGACCCTCTAGGTTCACCATCAATTGGCAGCAGGCCCACGACTTTCGTGATTTAATTAATGAGGAATTTATAAGTAATTAATTGCTCCGATCAATTAAACAATTTTAATTGACCACTCCATAATTAATCTCTCATTAATTCAGGAGTACCCACACCTCATGGTCGATGTCTAGCCACAAGCCCATGAGGCCCAACTTCAGGTGAATTGATATTCGTGAACCTCACCTCTTATAAGTGCCATGTACATATGATCCTTTTAGCGACTAATTTCCTGATTGAGACCTAGGGTGTGTGAATTGGTCGGCACCTCTAATCATCTCCATTATGTACTTTCTAATTCTTCTGGATAATAATTCCTGTGTGACTGCTAAATTTGGAAACCCCTTTCCAAATTCGTCACCGACCACGGCCGTGGGTTTCTCGGAATCTATTATCTAAGAACGTACAGGAAATTCTCTCATCTTATCAGGATGAGTCGATAGATCCTTTCTTAGTACTAACCATTCGCGTACACGATCATACGTACCCAAAATAGTCGCACAATGATCAGGCTACGTGACTGGCTCCTAAATCAAAGTACGTAATCTCGTGTACTGAATTCACCCTAATACTTCAAGTCTAAGGACTAAATCGTACCCTATTATAAGCCTTGAGAAACTTCCCATTACCGATATGCTTAATGCACTTCCACGATGGGTTTATCTGTTCGGGTCGTTCGATGCGTTTGATCCCCTATCGAACCACCTAGTCATATGCACTAGCATCAAATGCCTTGTTCATGAAACTCTACAAATTCACTCCATGTGAATCATGCATAATCATACAAGTCTTAGCGATTCCTTCGATACCCCGTCTCGATCAGAATCTATGACTTGGAACAGTTTTAAGATCACGGACCTTAGAAAATGTTTCATGATTGGACGCAGTACTGAAGTGAATCGTCCCATAGTCGAATGTGATCTTAGGATTTCATCCAATCGCTTAGATACGTTCGCGAGAGATGATGATGGCCATTGTTTAATTTACGCACTATAAATAAACGGGCGTATTATCTTTTAAACCATAAGAATGCAACCTAAGGTAGTCCTCTTACAAGTTAGTATTGTTGGCTTGCTGGGCACTATCCTTTCAATAAGTTGGAATTTGTAATCTTTCATTGATTTTGATATTCAGTACATTACATCAGATTACAAAGAGATGAAAAAAAATTACAAAGAAAATAAGGAAAATTATAGGGTTGTTAAAATAAAATGCCTAGTCTTCATCATCATCTTCTTCTTCTTCTATAACCTCTTCATAATCTTCTTCACTTTGTCCACTAGAGAAATCTAAGGCTAACTTTTGGGGGTGAATAGACCTCTAAACTTTTAAAACTTTTCTCTAACTTTTCTTATCATCAGACTAAGCTGATCTTACTCGTGAGACTATGCTGATTTTGCACTCAGCTGTTTCAGCAAGGTTGACACTAATCTGATTTAACTTATCTGTTTCAAATGAAATCAGAGTTTCAAAACTTGTATGCAGTGGATTTTATCAAGTATGTTTTTCAAACAAGTTCCTCTTTAAAGTTTCACCCTACTTTGTAAATTCCTCAATTTAAAAGCTTTGTCTTTTAAACGTTTGTTTACTTATGAAAATATGCAAGTTAAAAACAAGTAATCAAACACAGGAATTTTTATAGTGGTCATATAGACACAAAGTCTTTTAGTCCACTCTTCTAAATCACACATATTTATGTTCCACTAGAAACACAAAGTAACTAGTACTTGAGCTTTTACAACAAATGACAAGCCTCAAGTAGAACGCTTAGCTCTCAGGTACGCAAAGAAAAACCTATTATAAAGAACTCAGCAACTAGAATACTTATGGTTTACAACAAATGATAAGCCATAAGTAAGAACTCTATGTTCACTCTCGAAAAATCACGCAGACTAACCTTGCTCACTCAGTACAGGAAATCACTCAGAAGACCTATACTATGAAGTTATATCACTCACAAAGATGGATATAAACTCCTTCTATTCTCAGTTGAAAGTCACTTAGACAAACAACGTTTGATCTTTGTTCTTTAATAAAAAGCTTCGTCAACAGATGACTTTGCTTATGATCAGATAACTCAACTGATGGATCTTGCTCTAAGTATGTGATCTTGATTTGTAAGTCTCTCTTCAATCTTCAGTCCCTGGTCTATTTATACTCTCGGATTTGAAATTCTGCCCGTTGAAGTAGGCGAAATTACATTTTAATCCTGAGCAACGGTCTTGTTCTTAACGGCGACATTTGCAGACTGTTCTCTGTACACTCTGCCGTACGGATATCTACTATATGTCAGTCGCATTTAATGCACTCAGCTTGTTACCGTTGATGAGCTTACTAACCGACTTCACTTCACTGATGGGATTACTCTGCTGATGATCACTCTGCTGATGGCTACTCTGTGATAGGATATTGCCCAGCAAGCCAATCTAAATTAGCTTGTAAGTGTACTGTCTTCTTATGGTTTAATAATTCAGACGCCCGTTTACTTATAGTACGTAAATTAAACAATGGCCAACTTCATCTCTCGCGAACGTATCTAACCGATTGGATGAAATCCTGAGATCACATTCGACTATGGGACGATTCACTTCAGTATGAGTGCAATCATGAAACAGTCTCTAAGGTCGTGATCTTAAAACACGTTCCAAGTCATAGATTCCACGAGACGGGGTATCGAAGGAATCACTAAGACTAGTACGAGTATGCATGATTCACATGGAGTGAATTTGTTGAGTTTCATGAACAAGGCATTTGATGCTAATGCATATGACTAGGTGGTTCGATAGGGGATCGAACGAATCGAACGACCCGAACAGAGAAACCCATTGTGGAAGTGCGTGTCGCATATCGGTGATGGGATGTTTCTCAAGGCTTATAATAGTGTAAGATTTAGTCCTTGGACTTGAGGTGCTAGGGCGAATTCGGTGCAAGGGTGTACGTACTTTGATCTAGGTGCCAGTCACGTAGCCTGACCATTGTGTGCCTAAGTTGGGTGCGTATAGTCGTGCACGCGGTTAGTACTAAGAAATGATCTATCGACTCATCCTGATAAGGTGGGATAATTTCCTGTACGTTCTTAGATAATAGATTTCGAGAAACCCATGGCCGTGGTCAGTGACGGATTTGGAAAGGGGTTTCCAAATTTAGCAGTCACACTGGAATTATTATCCAGAATTAGAAAGTACAGAATCGAGATAATTAGAGGTGCCGATCAATTCACACACCCTAGGTCTCGGTCGGGAAATTAGTCATTGGAAGGACCGTATGTACATGGCAGTTATAGGGGTGAGGTTCACAAGATCAATTCACCTGAAGTTGGGCCTCATGGGCTTGTTGGCTAGACATCAACCATGAGGCGTGGGTACTCCTGAATTAATAAGGAGATTAATTCTGGAGTGGTCAATTAAAAGTGTTTAATTGATCGGAGCAATTAAATTGCTCATTAATTAAATCACGAAAGTCGTGGGCCTGCTGCCAATTGATGGTGAACCCAGAGGGTCACACACAACACAGTTGGACAGAGACAGTCATAAAAGGAAATAGTTGATTTAAGGAAGTTAAATCAAAGCTGATGAATTAAAGTGTTAATTCAAAGTAGAGAGTTATTAATTAGAATGTCTAATTAATTAAATCATTAGAATGTCTAATTAATTAATTAGATTGTCTATTTAATTATAATATTAATTAAAGTGTTAATTAATAAAGGTGGAAGAATAAATAATTAAGCAATTTTGGGATTGCATAATTATTAGGCATAGGGGGCGATTTTTGCTAGCTAAATTAATTGGAAGAGTTTGTTTCCCGTGGGACAAGAAAGAAGGAAGAAATTTATATAAATCTTGTTTCCTATTGTGATAAGGAAAAGATTTAAGAAATCTAAATGATATATCTATTAAGAGTAGGTTTCTTTTCTTATATCTATAACTCATCACACATCTTCCAAGAAGAAGAGAATTATCTGATTATTCAACACATGCAAAATAAACAAGAAGAAAAATAATAGCTGAAAATCGCCCCTAACCCTAGCCGCAAAAGTCCTGTGGCCGCCTCCCCTTCCTGTTCCCTCTCCCATCTGGATCAAGATCTGCCTCTTCCTCAATTGACAATCTCCAAGATCTAGTTCGTAGCCTGTGACTTCGAGGTGTTGCTACAATCCAGGTGGTGTGGATACACTCTGGAGGTGAGACACTTGGATCGCTTCGTGAATCAGACAAGAAGACCGGAGGTTACCATCACCGAACCTGTGGTGAGGTAAAAGCGATTTCATCCCCTCTAGTTTTACTTTATGTTTTGATTATTGTTTTAATCAACCTTTTTGCATATGTAATGTTGAAATCGTATCATGGGCTGGGAGGATACCTCGGAAAAATTTTAAATTCCGAATTCTCGTCATCTGACAACCGAGGTATCCCAACAGTGGTATGAGAGCTAATTCCATTATTCTTATGCGAAAAAGGCCTGAACATAATTTAATATATGGATATTTGTGATTATTATGTTCTATGTGATGATTCTTGCTTGTTATGATATGATGTATGCTCGTATAAATTTGCGTAAATTGGTTTGGGCCGAAAATGTAATTTCCAAAAATTAGTGGACTGTTTTTCAAATAGCGATTTTTGAAAACTGGACCGAAATTGAGATTTTCGTTTTCTGCATACTTCTGGACTGAAAATTGGGGTGGATTTGCAATTTCCAAAAGTTTGGAGCTATTTTTGTAATTACCGTAAAGTTCAGGGGACTGTTTGCAATTAACAAAAATTTCTGGGATTAATTTGTAAGTTTCTGTTTTCTGGACTGGTTTGCTACTGCCGAAAAATTTTGGGGGTAAATTTGTTAATTTCTGAAACTTGAGGGGTCAAAACGTAATTTTCAAAAGTTGAGGGACCAAACTACAATTTTCAAAAGTTGTAAAACAGAATCTGATTTTATGCTTAGAAGGTGTTTTTGTTTATCAGAAAATCAATTTTATCATAATTAGTAGAGACTAAAGTAATGATCATGTATTATTTTAAAATGGGTTTTAAAATAAGGAAGAGAAGAAATAACTAAAAGGTGTTTGCTTGTTTCTTGCTCTACGTGAACTGTTTACGTGGTTTTCGATCGCGCCGAGCCTTGACCCTAGGGTAGATGTGATTGGTTTAATTTTTTAATTGTGTTGTTTTTATTGAGCCTGCGAGCCTTAAGTTTTTGGGCCACATTGAGCCTTTGTAATAGATTAGAGCTTTACTTTTAAATAGTTTAGGATGGAGGACCATTACAAGCAAGGTGGAGGCCCAAGAAGGAATGAAGGCCATGTATGCATGGTTATTAATGTAATAGCCTAGGTCCATTAAGAACCCAATTAGATTGACCAATTGGGCCAACATCATGGCTCGATGCTGGCCCGCATAGGAGGCTCCCGATCGAAAACATATTGTGGTAGCATGCATGCTAGGTGTGAATGTTTTAGTTTATTTATCGATTTGTTTATGGCTTGTATGTGATGCGCGCTAGAATTTAGATCGTAAATAAAAGATAAAGAATAAATAATGCGGTGAGATCTCGAGGAGAGTTTCTTCAAACTTTCAAAACCGAAAATCCCCTCTTGAATATATATTAAGTCACATTGGGTACTTTAAAATGATGTTTTAATATCCAAACCTTCCATTAATAGGAACTAGAGTAAGTTGTCTACTTATCGATTAAGGTGATCCAGAGTCTGACACTCGAGGCGAAGAAAGGGACAATACGCGAAATTCCTTGATTCTTGTTTTTCTTAAAACTCGACAAGGGTGGGGACTGGTCGGGACATGTATATCGACCGATAACCAGTTACGGGGATTTCATGACCGGGCCCGTTGCTCATCAAGATTAATGGGTTAGACTTAACGAGTAGCACCATTTATGATGTAGCAGTGCTAGATAAATACGAAAACCGAGGCAAAATAGCTTGAAGGTTGTGTAGGGACACAATTGGTAATAGTATACCTACCTAGGGAATTAATTGTATGGCCACGAGTCGTGGGTGCAGTTAATGTTTGCCGGGACGTCAAGACCTACTAGGAAATAAGATTTCCTGAACAATTGAAGGGGTTATTGTTTCGATAAAATAGTGGGAGAACTTTTTTGATGAAAAGTCCAATTTTCGTTAATTATAAGTATATTATTAAACCTATCTGCTTATTGTTTTTTAAATTGTTTAATATAGCCATTCAAAACCCACAATCATGTACGAACAAACTTTGGCACAAAGCATCAGATATACACTCTATGAGACAAGCATGATTGGGTTCAACAATGTTAGAGAATATTGTTCCTACCTAATCAAAATGATGAAACGAATCAAAAAGCTAGGCGTTGATTTGGATCAAGACGATGAAATTGAGATCATTCTCAATGGCTTGTATGACTCATTTATTCATTTTGTGCATCATTGGGACATTCCGTCTGACGGGATTAAGATAAATGATTTGCGCAGGTTGTTGGACAAATATGAGAAAGCCTTTGAGAAATGATTGAGTCTGAGTGAAGGAAATGATTGCCCCTTGTGTAGGAAAGAGGATAAATTAAGGAAGTTTGCTGGAAAGAAATTTTTGGAGATAAAGAACAAAGGTATGACCTAGTTATTCTTTCGATGTATGACATCTTATATTTATTTTTTCACATCTGTAAAGTGTTTGCAGGTGATGAAGGAATTCCCTTGCCTTTGGGATGAAGGGCGAGTCTTGGAAGGCAGAGGCAAAGGTTGCTTCGACAAATAAGGGATAAATACTTCAGGAACTGGGTCAAGATACATCTTGATTTTTCTTTTTAGCATAGGTTTTACCTAGATTTTCCATCTTAGGATAGCTATAGTTTTATTTGTTTTGAGCATTATTTTGATTCTTTATTTGTACAAAACATAATTGCTTTAACATTATGAATGAAATATTATTTATTTAAAGCTTTTTACTTTGTACAAAATATTGATGCTTTACCATTATGAATGGAATGTTTTTAAAGCATAGAAATGAATCAATAATAAACAATTAAAATTTTAAGTAAACTGTATGCTAAATCGAGAAAAGTAAAACAACAAGATAATCATCCACATTCTTGAAATGCTTAATTTGGACTTAATTCCAAAAGAAGGATTCGAAAGGATGATTTCATTTGAGGCTCTTGAAACATGGAACTTGGATGAACTCGTAACTTACGAATGTTGGGTATGCCCCGGTTGTCAAAACAACGAGAGTGCGGAATTTAAAATTTTCCGAGGCATCCCATCAGTCCCATAAATCGATCTCCATATTATTTATGTGAAATAGGTTGAATCAAACAGTAATAGAAAACAAAGGGGGTGTTTTGCGAAATACCTCAAAACTTGTTTCGGCTTTTCTAGTTTGATTCACGAAGCAGTGATCCAATTGTCTCACCTCCAGAATGTATCCACACCAGATGGATTGTAGCAACGTTTCCAAATCACAGGCTACGAACTAGATCTTGGAAACTTGTCAGTGAAGGAAGAGTTGGAACTGGATCCAGCTCTTGAACTAGATCCAGATGAAGAAGAGAACAGGAAGAGGGCGGCGGCCACAGGGTTTTGCGGCTAGGGTTGGGCGATTTTCAGCTCTTATTTCTCTTGTGTTAATCACTTAGATTAGTTCATTAGCTTATGGAAGATATATGATGAGTTATATTTATAAGAGAAGAATCCTTCTCTTATTAGATGTCTCATCAAGATTTGGTAAATCCTTTCCTTATCACAATAGGAAACAAGATTTAACCAAATCTCTTCCTTGTTACTTGTCCCACAAGAAACAAAACTCTTCCACTTATCTACTAGCTAAAATCGCCCCATGCCTAATAATTATGCAATCCGAAAATTGCTAATTATTTAATTTCCCACTTTGTTAATTAATTACTTTTAATCAACATTATAATTAATTAGATAATCCAATTAATTAATTAGACACTCTAATAATTTAATTAGATATTCTAATTAATAATTCTCTTCTTTGAATTAACACTTTAATTCATTAACTTTGATTTCTTTGAATTAACACTTTAATTCATCAACTTTGATTTAACTTCCTTAAATCAACTATTTCCTTTTATGACTGTCACTGTCCAACTGTATTGTGTGTGACCCTCTGGGTTCACCATCAATTGGCAGCAGGCCCACGACTTTCGTGATTTAATTAATGAACAATTAAATGCTCCGATCAATTAAACACTTTTAATTGACCACTCCAGAATTAATTTCCCTTATTAATTTAGGAGTACCCACACTTCATGGTCGATGTCTAGCCACAAGCCCATGAAGCCCAACTTCAGGTGAATTGATCTTGTGAACCTCACCTCTTATAATTGCCATGTACATACGGTCCTTCTTTCGACTTATTTCCCGATTGAGACCTAGGGTGTGTGAATTGATCGGCACCTCTAATTATCTCAATAACTATACTTTCTAATTCAGGATAATAATTCCAGTGTGACTGCTAAATTTGGAAACTCCTTTCCAAATCCGTCACCGACTGCGGCCGCAGGTTCCTCGGAACATATTATCTAAGAACGTATAGGAAATTCTCCCACCTTATCAGGATGAGTCGATAGATCCTTTCTTAGTACTAACCACTCGCGTACACGACTATACGCACCCAACTTAGGCACATTAAGGTCAGGCTACGTGACCAGCACCTAAATCTAAATACGTACACCCATGCACCGAATTCGCCCTAGTACCTCAAGTCTAAGGACTAAATCGTACACTATTATAAGCCTTGAGAAACATCCCATCACCGATATGCGTCATGCGCTTCCACAATGGGTTTCTCTGTTCGGGTCGTTCGATGCATTCGATCCCCTATCGAACCACCTAGTCATATGCACTGACATCAAATGTCTTGTTCATGAAACTCTACAAATTCACTCCATGTGAATCATGCATACTCGTACAAGTCTTAGCGATTCCTTCGATACCCCGTCTCGTTCGGAATCTATGACTTGGAACGTGTTTTAAGATCACGACCTTAGAGACTGTTTCATGATTGCACTCAGTACTGAAGTGAATCGTCCCATAGTCGAATGTGACCTTAGGATTTCATCCAATCGCTTAGATAAGTTCGCGAGAGATGAAGTTGGCCATTGTTTAATTTACATACTATAAATAAACGGTCGTATATTTATTAATCCATAAGAAGATAGTCCTCTTACAAGCTAATTAACATTGGCTTGCTGGGCACTATCCTATCAATCTCCCACTTGCCCTAAAGCCAATCACAACATTTCTAAGACCCATCTTATCAAGATGTCCTTCGAACTCTTTTGCGATAATGACTTTACTAGCGGATCCGCTAAGTTGTCTATTGAGATAACGTAACACTTTTACGTATCTCAACTATCTATGATTTATCTAATCATATGTTTTTTGTGTTCAGATCGTTGGTGTGATCTCGATTCCCTTTCATTTAGCAATTGCCCTATTTTATCAGTGAAGATAACGATAGGCTTTTGCTATGCTAGGTATTACATCTAACCATTAGATGAATTTACTTATCCAAACACTTCCTTCTGCTGCATCCTATGCTGCGATATATATTCTGTTTGAGTTGGCAGTGGTAGACTATTGGGGTTTATTCCAATTTACCTCTGCTCCATCGAGACAGAATAAATCATCCACATCAGACTTGAAAGCTCGAATCATTAAATCCTTCGAGTTTCAATCCTCCACTACTACCGCAGACCAGCATTATATCCTTTAATTATCTTCGAGGATTGCTTTACGGCAGTCCAGTGTCCCTTACTGGTGTTTGACTAACAGTAGCTCGTTAAAGTCACAGCATATGTTAAGTCAGGTCTAGTACAAGACATTGCATGCTACATGCAATCAAATGCCTAAGCATAAGACTTTTTGAGACATCCTCTTCTTTCCTTATCAAATGTAGGGCACATTGAATAAGAAAGAGAGATTTTGTATCTCCTTGGAACTAATCCTTTCTTGGATTCTTCCATATTGAATTCATTCAATATTTAGTCTATGTACTTAGATTTGGAGAATTGCAACATCTTCTTCGCTCTATCTCTATAGATACGTATTGCCAATACGTGAGATGTAATTTCCAAATCTTATCATGGAGAAATAGCGTAAAAGACACGCTTTTGTCTGCGCTTGATATTCTGATATCGTTCTTGATAATCAGAACGTCGTCATGTTTTGTTACGAACTTCACTATGCTCCCACTGATTCTTTTGCACAATTGGAATCTATATGCCTTTTGACGAAGTCAACAGTCTTGATCATCTTATCAAGTCGCATATTCCAAGTTTGGGATTATGTTAAAAGTCATAGATTGACCTATGGATTTGAATAAAGATCTTCTCATCAATTTCCAATTGTGAGAGGCAGAATTCATATCCAATAGTCATATTTTAGTAGTCAAACCACTCTTCTATGGCTAATAATTTCGAAATGGATATTGACGTTTAAAAATGGAGCGAAGGTATCTTCATTAGTCTTCAAAAAGCTTTTGAAGAATAACCTTCCGCCATTAAGCGAGTCAAACAAGTTGAACTTTTCCATTTCGGATCTCATGGCCTCATGCCACATCCCTAAGTCTATGTCAAACATAGTTTCTTTGTAATCTTGGATCAATATCCAATTTGTCAATTTCGTAAAATGGAATTTTGAGTTCCTTACGAATTTGATTTGAATCACGAAGTGTATGTGCGAAATTTTGTTCAGTAGGTTTAGGATTTGCTCCCACTGTTTGTGGGGATGGGTCCAGATCTTGGACTTCATCAAGTTCCATGACATTCCCTATTTCCTTTGACGAAGAATTCATCAACAGAGGAACGGGTACTTGTGAGAAACGATTTACCTATTGTTTCTCATTGTCGCAGAACAGTTATCCAATGGATTTCGTTGGATATCCCACAAATTTGCGCGAATTGGATCTACCATCCAATTTGTCGTGCAAGGGTATTATGCCATATCGTATATGGTACGGTGGTGTAAGGACTTGCTTCCAAAGGTACTAGCCTAAGTATCTTCTGAAGAGCCAGGGGAGGCTATCCCCAAAAGTGAATAAGGAAGTTCAGCGAAGTCTTATCGTGAAATGAACTAAGTCTAACCAAGTTCAATTCCTACTTAATTCGCTCCGTGAGAATCCTATTCTCGTTTAGATAATCGTGGAACTTATAGCTTATGTTTCGGCCAGTTTGATTAGATCAAACGGTTTCAACATCATGCTCTTAATTACTTCATTTCCAAAACTTCTTTGAACATTTCAACAGTTTTAGAACTGTACTTCACAAAGTACTCATATGCTTTGACGATTTAAAATCGCAAGTATATTTGAAGTAACGTTCTTTTGAACTAACCTTTTAGTTCTCCACGTTTGTCCTCATGGATCAAATCCATTCGGTTGATATGCTTAGAATGCCTAGCAAACTTTAATTTGGTCATTATTCCTTTGAGACAAGATTCGTAAGATGCGAATTCATCTAAGTTCTATGTTTCAAGAATCTCAAACGGAATCAATCTTTCGAATCCTTCTTTTGGAAAAATGTCCAAAATGTGCATTTCAATTATGTGGGTGATTATCTTGTTGTTTTACCTTTCTCGATTTAGCATACAATTTACTTGAAGTTTTAATTGTTTATTATTGATTCATTTCTATGCTTTAAAGACATTCCATTCATAATGGTAAAGCATCAATATTTTGTACAAAGTAAAAGCTTTAAATAAATAATATTCCATTCATAATGGTAAAGCAAAGCTGTCTTGTACAAAAATTCGAAATAATACTCAAAAACAAAATAAAACCAAAATTCATGCTAAGACGAAAAACTAAGTAAAACACTTTGCTAAAAAGTAAAGTCTAGATTCTTCTCGACCCAACTCCTGAAGCATTTTTCCCTTATATATTGTTGCAACTCTTGCCTCCTCCTTCCAAGGAATGCCCTTCTTCCCAAGGGCAAGGGAATACCGTCATCACCTGCAAACACTTTACAGAAATGAGGGTCTATAAGATGTCATACATCAAAAAGAAATAACTAGGTCATACCTTTGTTAATTCTCTTCAGGAATTTCTTTCCAGCAAGCATCCTTAGTTGCTTATCTTTCTTACACAAGGGGCAATCCTTTCCTTCACTCAGACCCAATCCCTGTAGATGGGCTTTCTCATATTTGTCCAACAACTTGCGCAAATCGTTTGTCTTAATCCCATCACATGGAATTTCCAAATGATGCACAAAATGAGAAAATGAGTCAGACAAGCCAGTGAGAATAATTTCTATCTCATCATTCTGATCCAAATCAGCGCCTAGCTTTTTGATTCGTTTCATCATCTTGATTAGGTAAGAACAATATTCTCTAACATTGTCGAACCCAACCATGCTTGTCTCGTAGAGTGAATAACTCATGATTTGTCCCAAAGTTTGTTCGTACATGATTGTGGATTTTGAATGGCTATATATAAACAATTTAAAAGACAACAATAAGCAGACAGGTTTAATAAAATACTTATAATTAACGAAAATTGGACTTTTTATCGAAAAAGTTCTCCCACTATTTTTATCGAAACAATAACCCCTTATTTGTTCGGGAAATCCTATTTCCTAGTAGGTCTTGACGTCCCGGCAGACATTAACTGCACCCACGACTCGTGGCCATACAATTAATTCCCTAGGTAGGTATACTTTTACCAATTGTGTCCCTACACAACCTTCAAGCTATTTTGCCTCGGTTTTCACATTTATCTAGCACTGCTACATCATAAATGTTACTATTCGTTAAGTCTAACCCATTAATCATGATGAGCAACGGGCCCGGTCATGAAATCCCCGTAACTGGTTATCGGTCGATATACATGTCCCGACGAGTCCCCACCCTTGTCGAGTTTTTAAGGAAAACAAGAATCAAGGAATTTTGCGTATTGTCCCTTTCTTCGCCTCGGGTGCCAGACTCTGGATCACCTTAATCGATAAGTAGACAACTCACGCTAGTTCCTATTAATGGAAGGCTTGGATTTATAAAACTTCATTTTATAGTTAACCCAATATGACTTAATATTTATTCAAGAGGGGATTTTCGGTTTTGAAAGTTTGAAGAAACTCTCCTCGAGATCTCACCGCATTTAATTATGCTTTATCATTTATTTACGATCTAATTACTAGCGCGCATCACATACAAGCCATATAAATCGACAAATAAAATTAAAACATTCACACCTAGCATGCATGCTATCACAGTATGTTTTCGATCGGGAGCCTCCTATGCGGGCCAGCATCGAGCCATGATGTTGGCCCAATTGGTCAATCTAATTGGGTTCTTAATGGACCTAGGCTATTACAGTAATAACCATGCATACATGGCCTTCATTCCTTCTTGGGCCTCCACCTTGCTTGTAATGGGCCTCCATCCTAAACTATTTAAAACAGTAAAGCCCTATTCTATTACAAAGGCTCAAAGTGGCCCAAAAACTTTAAGGCTCGCAGGCCCAATAAAAACAACACAATTAAAATTAAACCAATCACATCTACCCCTAGGGTCAAGGCTCGGCGCGATCGAAAACCACGTAAACAGTTCACGTAGAGCAAGGAACAAGCAAACAACTTTCACATATTTCTTTTCTTCCTTATTTTAAAACTCCCTTTTAAAATAGTCCATGATCCTTACTTTAGTCTCTACTAATTATGATAAAATTAATTTTCGGATAAACAAAAACACCTTTTATGCACAAATACAGATTCTGTTTTTCAACTTTTGAAAATTACAGTTTGGTCCCTTAACTTTCGAAAATTATATTTTGACCCCTCAAGTTTCGGGAATTAACAATTTAAACCCAAAAATTTTGACAGCTGCAAATCAGTCCAGAAAACAGGAACTTACAGAATCTACCCAGAAATTTTCGTTAATTGCAAACAGACCCCTGAACTTTACGTAAATTACAAAAACAGCCCAAACTTACGGAAATTGCAAAACCGACCCAGTTTTCAAAAAATCCAGAAAATTACAATTTCAGTCCAGAAACATGCAGAAAACGAAATTTTCAATTTTGGTCCAGTTTTTCGTAAATCGCTATTTTGCAAAAACAGTCCACTAATTTTCGGAAATTCAAAATCGGCCCAAACTAATTCATGCAAATTTATCCGAGCATACATAATATCATAACAAGCAAGAATCATCACACAGAACATAATAATCACCAATATCAAATATTAAATTATGTTCAGGCCTTTTTCACATAATAATAATGAAGTTGGCTCTGATACCACTGTTGGGTATGCCCCGGTTGTCAAAACAACGAGAGTGCGGAATTTAAAATTTTCCGAGGCATCCCATCAGTCCCATAAATCGATCTCCATATTATTTATGTGAAATAGGTTGAATCAAACAGTAATAGAAAACAAAGGGGGTGTTTTGCGAAATACCTCAAAACTTGTTTCGGCTTTTCTAGTTTGATTCACGAAGCAGTGATCCAATTGTCTCACCTCCAGAATGTATCCACACCAGATGGATTGTAGCAACGTTTCCAAATCACAGGCTACGAACTAGATCTTGGAAACTTGTCAGTGAAGGAAGAGTTGGAACTGGATCCAGCTCTTGAACTAGATCCAGATGAAGAAGAGAACAGGAAGAGGGCGGCGGCCACAGGGTTTTGCGGCTAGGGTTGGGCGATTTTCAGCTCTTATTTCTCTTGTGTTAATCACTTAGATTAGTTTATTAGCTTATGGAAGATATATGATGAGTTATATTTATAAGAGAAGAATCCTTCTCTTATTAGATGTCTCATCAAGATTTGGTAAATCCTTTCCTTATCACAATAGGAAACAAGATTTAACCAAATCTCTTCCTTGTTACTTGTCCCACAAGAAACAAAACTCTTCCACTTATCTACTAGCTAAAATCGCCCCATGCCTAATAATTATGCAATCCGAAAATTGCTAATTATTTAATTTCCCACTTTGTTAATTAATTACTTTTAATCAACATTATAATTAATTAGATAATCCAATTAATTAATTAGACACTCTAATAATTTAATTAGATATTCTAATTAATAATTCTCTTCTTTGAATTAACACTTTAATTCATTAACTTTGATTTCTTTGAATTAACACTTTAATTCATCAACTTTGATTTAACTTCCTTAAATCAACTATTTCCTTTTATGACTGTCACTGTCCAACTGTATTGTGTGTGACCCTCTGGGTTCACCATCAATTGGCAGCAGGCCCACGACTTTCGTGATTTAATTAATGAACAATTAAATGCTCCGATCAATTAAACACTTTTAATTGACCACTCCAGAATTAATTTCCCTTATTAATTTAGGAGTACCCACACTTCATGGTCGATGTCTAGCCACAAGCCCATGAAGCCCAACTTCAGGTGAATTGATCTTGTGAACCTCACCTCTTATAATTGCCATGTACATACGGTCCTTCTTTCGACTTATTTCCCGATTGAGACCTAGGGTGTGTGAATTGATCGGCACCTCTAATTATCTCAATAACTATACTTTCTAATTCAGGATAATAATTCCAGTGTGACTGCTAAATTTGGAAACTCCTTTCCAAATCCGTCACCGACTGCGGCCGCAGGTTCCTCGGAACATATTATCTAAGAACGTATAGGAAATTCTCCCACCTTATCAGGATGAGTCGATAGATCCTTTCTTAGTACTAACCACTCGCGTACACGACTATACGCACCCAACTTAGGCACATTAAGGTCAGGCTACGTGACCAGCACCTAAATCTAAATACGTACACCCATGCACCGAATTCGCCCTAGTACCTCAAGTCTAAGGACTAAATCGTACACTATTATAAGCCTTGAGAAACATCCCATCACCGATATGCGTCATGCGCTTCCACAATGGGTTTCTCTGTTCGGGTCGTTCGATGCATTCGATCCCCTATCGAACCACCTAGTCATATGCACTGACATCAAATGTCTTGTTCATGAAACTCTACAAATTCACTCCATGTGAATCATGCATACTCGTACAAGTCTTAGCGATTCCTTCGATACCCCGTCTCGTTCGGAATCTATGACTTGGAACGTGTTTTAAGATCACGACCTTAGAGACTGTTTCATGATTGCACTCAGTACTGAAGTGAATCGTCCCATAGTCGAATGTGACCTTAGGATTTCATCCAATCGCTTAGATAAGTTCGCGAGAGATGAAGTTGGCCATTGTTTAATTTACATACTATAAATAAACGGTCGTATATTTATTAATCCATAAGAAGATAGTCCTCTTACAAGCTAATTAACATTGGCTTGCTGGGCACTATCCTATCAATCTCCCACTTGCCCTAAAGCCAATCACAACATTTCTAAGACCCATCTTATCAAGATGTCCTTCGAACTCTTTTGCGATAATGACTTTACTAGCGGATCCGCTAAGTTGTCTATTGAGATAACGTAACACTTTTACGTATCTCAACTATCTATGATTTATCTAATCATATGTTTTTTGTGTTCAGATCGTTGGTGTGATCTCGATTCCCTTTCATTTAGCAATTGCCCTATTTTATCAGTGAAGATAACGATAGGCTTTTGCTATGCTAGGTATTACATCTAACCATTAGATGAATTTACTTATCCAAACACTTCCTTCTGCTGCATCCTATGCTGCGATATATATTCTGTTTGAGTTGGCAGTGGTAGACTATTGGGGTTTATTCCAATTTACCTCTGCTCCATCGAGACAGAATAAATCATCCACATCAGACTTGAAAGCTCGAATCATTAAATCCTTCGAGTTTCAATCCTCCACTACTACCGCAGACCAGCATTATATCCTTTAATTATCTTCGAGGATTGCTTTACGGCAGTCTAGTGTCCCTTACTGGTGTTTGACTAACAGTAGCTCGTTAAAGTCACAGCATATGTTAAGTCAGGTCTAGTACAAGACATTGCATGCTACATGCAATCAAATGCCTAAGCATAAGACTTTTTGAGACATCCTCTTCTTTCCTTATCAAATGTAGGGCACATTGAATAAGAAAGAGAGATTTTGTATCTCCTTGGAACTAATCCTTTCTTGGATTCTTCCATATTGAATTCATTCAATATTTAGTCTATGTACTTAGATTTGGAGAATTGCAACATCTTCTTCGCTCTATCTCTATAGATACGTATTGCCAATACGTGAGATGTAATTTCCAAATCTTATCATGGAGAAATAGCGTAAAAGACACGCTTTTGTCTGCGCTTGATATTCTGATATCGTTCTTGATAATCAGAACGTCGTCATGTTTTGTTACGAACTTCACTATGCTCCCACTGATTCTTTTGCACAATTGGAATCTATATGCCTTTTGACGAAGTCAACAGTCTTGATCATCTTATCAAGTCGCATATTCCAAGTTTGGGATTATGTTAAAAGTCATAGATTGACCTATGGATTTGAATAAAGATCTTCTCATCAATTTCCAATTGTGAGAGGCAGAATTCATATCCAATAGTCATATTTTAGTAGTCAAACCACTCTTCTATGGCTAATAATTTCGAAATGGATATTGACGTTTAAAAATGGAGCGAAGGTATCTTCATTAGTCTTCAAAAAGCTTTTGAAGAATAACCTTCCGCCATTAAGCGAGTCAAACAAGTTGAACTTTTCCATTTCGGATCTCATGGCCTCATGCCACATCCCTAAGTCTATGTCAAACATAGTTTCTTTGTAATCTTGGATCAATATCCAATTTGTCAATTTCGTAAAATGGAATTTTGAGTTCCTTACGAATTTGATTTGAATCACGAAGTGTATGTGCGAAATTTTGTTCAGTAGGTTTAGGATTTGCTCCCACTGTTTGTGGGGATGGGTCCAGATCTTGGACTTCATCAAGTTCCATGACATTCCCTATTTCCTTTGACGAAGAATTCATCAACAGAGGAACGGGTACTTGTGAGAAACGATTTACCTATTGTTTCTCATTGTCGCAGAACAGTTATCCAATGGATTTCGTTGGATATCCCACAAATTTGCGCGAATTGGATCTACCATCCAATTTGTCGTGCAAGGGTATTATGCCATATCGTATATGGTACGGTGGTGTAAGGACTTGCTTCCAAAGGTACTAGCCTAAGTATCTTCTGAAGAGCCAGGGGAGGCTATCCCCAAAAGTGAATAAGGAAGTTCAGCGAAGTCTTATCGTGAAATGAACTAAGTCTAACCAAGTTCAATTCCTACTTAATTCGCTCCGTGAGAATCCTATTCTCGTTTAGATAATCGTGGAACTTATAGCTTATGTTTCGGCCAGTTTGATTAGATCAAACGGTTTCAACATCATGCTCTTAATTACTTCATTTCCAAAACTTCTTTGAACATTTCAACAGTTTTAGAACTGTACTTCACAAAGTACTCATATGCTTTGACGATTTAAAATCGCAAGTATATTTGAAGTAACGTTCTTTTGAACTAACCTTTTAGTTCTCCACGTTTGTCCTCATGGATCAAATCCATTCGGTTGATATGCTTAGAATGCCTAGCAAACTTTAATTTGGTCATTATTCCTTTGAGACAAGATTCGTAAGATGCGAATTCATCTAAGTTCTATGTTTCAAGAATCTCAAACGGAATCAATCTTTCGAATCCTTCTTTTGGAAAAATGTCCAAAATGTGCATTTCAATTATGTGGGTGATTATCTTGTTGTTTTACCTTTCTCGATTTAGCATACAATTTACTTGAAGTTTTAATTGTTTATTATTGATTCATTTCTATGCTTTAAAGACATTCCATTCATAATGGTAAAGCATCAATATTTTGTACAAAGTAAAAGCTTTAAATAAATAATATTCCATTCATAATGGTAAAGCAAAGCTGTCTTGTACAAAAATTCGAAATAATACTCAAAAACAAAATAAAACCAAAATTCATGCTAAGACGAAAAACTAAGTAAAACACTTTGCTAAAAAGTAAAGTCTAGATTCTTCTCGACCCAACTCCTGAAGCATTTTTCCCTTATATATTGTTGCAACTCTTGCCTCCTCCTTCCAAGGAATGCCCTTCTTCCCAAGGGCAAGGGAATACCGTCATCACCTGCAAACACTTTACAGAAATGAGGGTCTATAAGATGTCATACATCAAAAAGAAATAACTAGGTCATACCTTTGTTAATTCTCTTCAGGAATTTCTTTCCAGCAAGCATCCTTAGTTGCTTATCTTTCTTACACAAGGGGCAATCCTTTCCTTCACTCAGACCCAATCCCTGTAGATGGGCTTTCTCATATTTGTCCAACAACTTGCGCAAATCGTTTGTCTTAATCCCATCACATGGAATTTCCAAATGATGCACAAAATGAGAAAATGAGTCAGACAAGCCAGTGAGAATAATTTCTATCTCATCATTCTGATCCAAATCAGCGCCTAGCTTTTTGATTCGTTTCATCATCTTGATTAGGTAAGAACAATATTCGCTAACATTGTCGAACCCAACCATGCTTGTCTCGTAGAGTGAATAACTCATGATTTGTCCCAAAGTTTGTTCGTACATGATTGTGGATTTTGAATGGCTATATATAAACAATTTAAAAGACAACAATAAGCAGACAGGTTTAATAAAATACTTATAATTAACGAAAATTGGACTTTTTATCGAAAAAGTTCTCCCACTATTTTTATCGAAACAATAACCCCTTATTTGTTCGGGAAATCCTATTTCCTAGTAGGTCTTGACGTCCCGGCAGACATTAACTGCACCCACGACTCGTGGCCATACAATTAATTCCCTAGGTAGGTATACTTTTACCAATTGTGTCCCTACACAACCTTCAAGCTATTTTGCCTCGGTTTTCACATTTATCTAGCACTGCTACATCATAAATGTTACTATTCGTTAAGTCTAACCCATTAATCATGATGAGCAACGGGCCCGGTCATGAAATCCCCGTAACTGGTTATCGGTCGATATACATGTCCCGACGAGTCCCCACCCTTGTCGAGTTTTTAAGGAAAACAAGAATCAAGGAATTTTGCGTATTGTCCCTTTCTTCGCCTCGGGTGCCAGACTCTGGATCACCTTAATCGATAAGTAGACAACTCACGCTAGTTCCTATTAATGGAAGGCTTGGATTTATAAAACTTCATTTTATAGTTAACCCAATATGACTTAATATTTATTCAAGAGGGGATTTTCGGTTTTGAAAGTTTGAAGAAACTCTCCTCGAGATCTCACCGCATTTAATTATGCTTTATCATTTATTTATGATCTAATTACTAGCGCGCATCACATACAAGCCATATAAATCGACAAATAAAATTAAAACATTCACACCTAGCATGCATGCTATCACAGTATGTTTTCGATCGGGAGCCTCCTATGCGGGCCAGCATCGAGCCATGATGTTGGCCCAATTGGTCAATCTAATTGGGTTCTTAATGGACCTAGGCTATTACAGTAATAACCATGCATACATGGCCTTCATTCCTTCTTGGGCCTCCACCTTGCTTGTAATGGGCCTCCATCCTAAACTATTTAAAACAGTAAAGCCCTATTCTATTACAAAGGCTCAAAGTGGCCCAAAAACTTTAAGGCTCGCAGGCCCAATAAAAACAACACAATTAAAATTAAACCAATCACATCTACCCCTAGGGTCAAGGCTCGGCGCGATCGAAAACCACGTAAACAGTTCACGTAGAGCAAGGAACAAGCAAACAACTTTCACATATTTCTTTTCTTCCTTATTTTAAAACTCCCTTTTAAAATAGTCCATGATCCTTACTTTAGTCTCTACTAATTATGATAAAATTAATTTTCGGATAAACAAAAACACCTTTTATGCACAAATACAGATTCTGTTTTTCAACTTTTGAAAATTACAGTTTGGTCCCTTAACTTTCGAAAATTATATTTTGACCCCTCAAGTTTCGGGAATTAACAATTTAAACCCAAAAATTTTGACAGCTGCAAATCAGTCCAGAAAACAGGAACTTACAGAATCTACCCAGAAATTTTCGTTAATTGCAAACAGACCCCTGAACTTTACGTAAATTACAAAAACAGCCCAAACTTACGGAAATTGCAAAACCGACCCAGTTTTCAAAAAATCCAGAAAATTACAATTTCAGTCCAGAAACATGCAGAAAACGAAATTTTCAATTTTGGTCCAGTTTTTCGTAAATCGCTATTTTGCAAAAACAGTCCACTAATTTTCGGAAATTCAAAATCGGCCCAAACTAATTCATGCAAATTTATCCGAGCATACATAATATCATAACAAGCAAGAATCATCACACAGAACATAATAATCACCAATATCAAATATTAAATTATGTTCAGGCCTTTTTCACATAATAATAATGAAGTTGGCTCTGATACCACTGTTGGGTATGCCCCGGTTGTCAAAACAACGAGAGTGCGGAATTTAAAATTTTCCGAGGCATCCCATCAGTCCCATAAATCGATCTCCATATTATTTATGTGAAATAGGTTGAATCAAACAGTAATAGAAAACAAAGGGGGTGTTTTGCGAAATACCTCAAAACTTGTTTCGGCTTTTCTAGTTTGATTCACGAAGCAGTGATCCAATTGTCTCACCTCCAGAATGTATCCACACCAGATGGATTGTAGCAACGTTTCCAAATCACAGGCTACGAACTAGATCTTGGAAACTTGTCAGTGAAGGAAGAGTTGGAACTGGATCCAGCTCTTGAACTAGATCCAGATGAAGAAGAGAACAGGAAGAGGGCGGCGGCCACAGGGTTTTGCGGCTAGGGTTGGGCGATTTTCAGCTCTTATTTCTCTTGTGTTAATCACTTAGATTAGTTTATTAGCTTATGGAAGATATATGATGAGTTATATTTATAAGAGAAGAATCCTTCTCTTATTAGATGTCTCATCAAGATTTGGTAAATCCTTTCCTTATCACAATAGGAAACAAGATTTAACCAAATCTCTTCCTTGTTACTTGTCCCACAAGAAACAAAACTCTTCCACTTATCTACTAGCTAAAATCGCCCCATGCCTAATAATTATGCAATCCGAAAATTGCTAATTATTTAATTTCCCACTTTGTTAATTAATTACTTTTAATCAACATTATAATTAATTAGATAATCCAATTAATTAATTAGACACTCTAATAATTTAATTAGATATTCTAATTAATAATTCTCTTCTTTGAATTAACACTTTAATTCATTAACTTTGATTTCTTTGAATTAACACTTTAATTCATCAACTTTGATTTAACTTCCTTAAATCAACTATTTCCTTTTATGACTGTCACTGTCCAACTGTATTGTGTGTGACCCTCTGGGTTCACCATCAATTGGCAGCAGGCCCACGACTTTCGTGATTTAATTAATGAACAATTAAATGCTCCGATCAATTAAACACTTTTAATTGACCACTCCAGAATTAATTTCCCTTATTAATTTAGGAGTACCCACACTTCATGGTCGATGTCTAGCCACAAGCCCATGAAGCCCAACTTCAGGTGAATTGATCTTGTGAACCTCACCTCTTATAATTGCCATGTACATACGGTCCTTCTTTCGACTTATTTCCCGATTGAGACCTAGGGTGTGTGAATTGATCGGCACCTCTAATTATCTCAATAACTATACTTTCTAATTCAGGATAATAATTCCAGTGTGACTGCTAAATTTGGAAACTCCTTTCCAAATCCGTCACCGACTGCGGCCGCAGGTTCCTCGGAACATATTATCTAAGAACGTATAGGAAATTCTCCCACCTTATCAGGATGAGTCGATAGATCCTTTCTTAGTACTAACCACTCGCGTACACGACTATACGCACCCAACTTAGGCACATTAAGGTCAGGCTACGTGACCAGCACCTAAATCTAAATACGTACACCCATGCACCGAATTCGCCCTAGTACCTCAAGTCTAAGGACTAAATCGTACACTATTATAAGCCTTGAGAAACATCCCATCACCGATATGCGTCATGCGCTTCCACAATGGGTTTCTCTGTTCGGGTCGTTCGATGCATTCGATCCCCTATCGAACCACCTAGTCATATGCACTGACATCAAATGTCTTGTTCATGAAACTCTACAAATTCACTCCATGTGAATCATGCATACTCGTACAAGTCTTAGCGATTCCTTCGATACCCCGTCTCGTTCGGAATCTATGACTTGGAACGTGTTTTAAGATCACGACCTTAGAGACTGTTTCATGATTGCACTCAGTACTGAAGTGAATCGTCCCATAGTCGAATGTGACCTTAGGATTTCATCCAATCGCTTAGATAAGTTCGCGAGAGATGAAGTTGGCCATTGTTTAATTTACATACTATAAATAAACGGTCGTATATTTATTAATCCATAAGAAGATAGTCCTCTTACAAGCTAATTAACATTGGCTTGCTGGGCACTATCCTATCAACGAATCTTGTCTGAATGGAATAATGACCAAAATTAACGTTTGCTAGGCATCCTAAGCATATCAAACAACGATGGATTTGATCCATAGAGACAAATGTGGACCACTAAGGCGTTAGTACAAGAGGACATTACTTCATATATACTTACAATTTTTAATCGTCAAAGCATATGTGTACTTTGTGAAGTACAATTCTAAAACTGTTGAATTATTCAAAGGAGTTTTCAAAATGAATTAATCAAATTGGCGAAAACTTAAGCCATAAATTCCTCGATTATCTAACGAGAATAGGATTCTCACGAAGCGAACTAAGTAGAAATTGAACTTTCTGAGAAAGGTTCATTTTACGATAAGACTTCGCTAAACTTCCTTATTCAATTTGGGGATAGCCTCCCCTGACTCTTCAAAAGGATACTTAGGCTAGTACCCGTCGAAGTATGTCCCTACACCACTGTACCATTTATGACATGGCATAGCACCGTTGTACGACAAAACTGGGTGGTAGATCCAATTCACGCTCACTTGTGGGGTATCCAACAAAATCCATTGGATACCCATTCTACGACAATGAGAAACGAAAGGACAATCGTTTCTCCTAAGTACCCGTTCCTCAGTTGATGAATTCTTCGTCAAAGGAAATAGGGAATGTCATGGAACTTGATGAAGTCCAAGATTAGGACCCATCCCCACAAACAGTGGGAGCTAATCCTAAAACCTACTGAACCTAATTACGCACAAATACTTCGTGATCTAATCAAATTCTTAAGGAACTCGAAAGTTTCATTTTACGAAATTGATAAATTGGATATTGATCCAAGATTACAAAGAAACTATGTTTGACATAACTCAGGGACATGGCATGAGGCCATAAGATCCGAAATGGAAAGGTTCAACTTGTTTGACTAGCTTAATGGCGGAAGGTTATTCTTCAAAAGCCTTTTATAGACTAATGTAGATGCCTTCTTTCCATTTGCAACGTCAAAATCCATTCGGAAACTGTTAGCCATAGAAGGGTGGTTTGACTGCTAAAATTGACCATTGGATATGAGTCCTGCCTCTCGCAATGTGGAAATTGATGAAAAGATCTTTATTCGAATCTAAGGGACAATCTATGACTTTCAACATAAATTCTGAACTCGGAACATGCGATTAGATAAGATAGTCGAGACTATTGACTTTATAAAAACGCATATGGATTCCAATTTTGCAAAAGGATCAGTGGGAGCATAGTGTAGTTCGTAGTGTAACATGTCGACGTTCTGCTTATCAAGAACGATATCAGAATATCAAACACAGACAAAAGCGTGTTTTTCACGCAATTCTCCATGATAAGATTTTGGAATTACATCTCACGTATTGGCAATACGTATCTATAGAGATAGAGCAAAGTAGATGCTGCAATTCTCCAAATCTAAGTACATAGACTAAATGCTGAATAGATTCAGTATGGAAGAATCCAAGAAAGGATTGTTTCCAAAGAGACACAAAATCTCTCCTGCTTATTCAATGTGCCCTACATATGATAAGCAAAGAAGAGAATGTCTCAAAAGCCTTATGCTTTGGCATTTGGCTTGCATATAGTATGCGATGTCATGTACAAGACCTGACTTAACACATGCTCTGGTTTTCGCAAGCTACTGTTAGTCGAACACCAGTTAAGGACACTGGACTGCCGTAAGAGCAAACCTCAAGTAGTTAGGATACTTAGAGGATATATTGCTGGTCTGCGGTAGTAGTGGAGAATTGAGACTCGAAAGATTTAGTGATTCGAGTTTTCCAGTCTGATGTGGATGATCTATTATATCTTGGAGGATCAGAGGTAAGTTGAGAGAATTTCCAATAGTCTACCACTGCCAACTCAAACAAAATATATGTCGCAGCATAGGATGCAGCAGAAGAAAATGTTTAGATGTGAAAATACTTCCAATGTTTGGATGAAGTACCTAGCATAGCAAAGCCCATCGTTATCTTCACTGATAAAATAGGGCAATTTCTTAATGAAAGGGAATCGAGATCTCACGAACGATCTGAACACATAACCGTATGATTCGAGAAATCATAGGTAGTTGAGATGCGTTAAAGGGTTACGTTATCTCATCAGACAACTTAGCAGATCCACTAATGAAGCCTATATCGCAAAAGAGTTCCAAGGACATCTTGCTAAGATGGGTCTTAGAAATGCTTGTGATTGGCTTTAGGGTAAGTGGAAGATTGATAGGATAGTGCCCAGCAAGCCAATCTATATAAGCTTGTAAGTGGACTGTCTTCTTATGGTTTAATAACTATACGCCCGTTTATTTATAGTACGTAAATTAAACAATGGCCAACTTCATCTCTCGCGAACGTATTTAAGCGATTGGATGAAATCCTAAGATCACATTCGACTATTGGACGATTCACTTCAGTATGAGTGCAATCATGAAACAGTCTCTAAGGTCGTGATTTTAAAACACTTTCCAAGTCATAGATTCCGAACGAGACGGTGTATCGAAGGAATCGCTAAGACTTCTACGAGTATGCATGATTCACATGGAGTGAATTTGTAGCGTTTCATGAACAAGGCATTTGATGCTAGTGCATATAACTAGGTGGTTCGATAGGAAATCGAACGCATCGAATGACCCGAACAGAGAATCCCATTATGGAAGCGCGTGTCGCATATCGGTGATGGGATATTTCTCAAGGCTTATAATAGTGTACGATTTAGTCCTTGGACTTGAGGTGCTAGGGAAAATTCGGTGCAACGGTGTACGTACTTTGATCTAGGTGCCGGTCACGTAGCCTGACCATTGTTTGCCTAAGTTGGGTGCATATGGTCGTGCACGGGAATGGTTAGTACTAAGAAAGGATCTATCGACTCATCCTGATTAGGTGGGAGAATTTCCTGTACGTTCTTAGATAATAGATTCTGAGAAACCCACGGCCGTGGTTAGTGACGGATTTGGAAAGGGGTTTCCAAATTTAGCAGTCACACTGGAATTATTATCCAGAATTAGAAAGTACAAAATCGAGATAATTAGAGGTGCCGATCAATTCACACACCCTAGGTCTCGGTCGGGAAATTAGTCGTTGGAAGGACCGTATGTACATGGCAGTTATAAGGGGTGAGGTTCACAAGATCAATTCACCCGATGATTTAGCTCTTTTTCGTTGGGATATAAATATAGAAAGTCGAGCAAAGGTAAAGAACAAATCAAAGTAAAAAGGGAATGTATATTAATAATCAGATCGGATACAGTTTACAATGTAGGTCTATTCGGGCGTTACTGGATGTCGTAAAACTAGCTAGATCAAGTACAAAGTTAAACGAGATAAAGCCTAATCCGAGCTCTAGGTCCGAGCTAGAGCGTTTCCTGGAAATCGTGTCCCCTGGTGTCATAAATGCGGTGGTATATATAGGAACAATGATGGGCTAGCTAGACCCTTCGCAGGGGAAGATATCTCGGCCAGCTGTCCAGGCCTGTGGTCGGGCTCATGATAAATCCGAAGAGTTTAGTAGATCGGAAAGAGGAATCCCGAGCTATCGGTCTGACTTGGCTGGAGACTTAGTTCTTCTGGTTGGAGAATACCTTTCCTGGACGGGATCCAGGTCGATCTCGATCAGAGGTATTTCCTAAAATGGCGTATACAAAATATCCCTCATCAATACTCCCCCACTTCTCGAGCGTAAGTAAAGCTGAAGTTCGGAGAAGTAAACAGCATCGTAGCACAAAAATTGATATGTCTCATTAAAAACCTTACTCGGAAAAACCCAGTGGGACAAAATTCGAGATAGGGAAAAAGAGCGCATATTTTCTCTTGACGGGCCTTTGGAAAGGCAGGATGCTTCAAATCATTGGAGGTCGGAGTTCTCGATCTGTGTACTCTACCTCGAAGTCATAGCAAAATCTGAGAAACGGAGAAATAAATGATGAAGATCAAGTCTTGAACGGTCTTGAGTCGGATATGCCTCGTTAAAAACCTTACTCGGAAAACCCTGTGGGACAAAAACCGAGCAAAGGGAAAAAGAGTGCACATCTTCATAATACCTAGCTGAAAGACCAACTTCCAAAAACTTAGAGGACCGTAAGTGCCATTTTTAGAAAAGTTAATCTTCAATTTACTGAGTGGGAGCTTAACCGTCGCGGTTACTCGGGGTTTAATTTGCAATTTACCCTTTAAACCTTTATATATACGCGTTGACCTTAAGAGGCGCCCATACTTTCTCAATCTTTACCGCAGATCGGAGTACTCACGTCGATAGAAAGCAATATTTTTTACGACCATCGCAACAAACTCCTGAAATTTCTACTTCTGAGAACCCAGAGAATCCAACCACCATTCCTCCGAGATCAGATTCCGATCTAGGGTCAATGGATGAACTAATCGATACCTTCAAAACTACTGCAAATTCTCCCGACGAGACGAATAAGACTATCGAACAAGTCGAGAGGGTGTTAGAGTCGGACGCTGGCGAGGGAACGTCTGGTCAAAAGATACCTGAACCCGAAGGTAACGCAGAACAAAATACTGAGTCCATTGCCGAGCGCGAAGAAAATTCAGACTTCGATTGTGAAGGGGATGAGGTCGGGGCGTTGGAAAAACACGAAATAATGAAGTATCCCGTCGGTCATAAATGTATGGTGAGAATCCTCGATCTAGACTCCATTCCGAAGAAATCTACTACTACTGCTCCTGCTCGGGTTTAGAAAACTGAAAAACGGGTCGATGAGATAGCCTGTTCATATGATCCGATCAAGAGTGAAGCGGATCTCAAGGCTGAGATAGGGAAATATCTTCCCGAGGGATTCTCGCTGGTCATCCCGACTTCCTCTCAACGAGTAGATCAGCCGCCTGAAGGATGTCAAGCCTTCTACGCTAAGCAATTCGCTTACGGGCTGCGGATCCCTTTTGCACCCCTGGTCGATCAATCCATTGGCTATCTGATAGCCTTCAGTGTACTGATGAAAGCCAAAGGCAAACGTGACAACTTCCAGAACTTTTGGCAGTTCTTTAAGATCAGCAACTCATCGGCCTCCAACGCGGGATTCGTGTACTTTTCACAAAGGCCAAACCAATCAATCTTATCCACAATCGTTTCTAGTAACTTGATGGATTGGAAGAGGCAATTCTTCTTCGTCAGAGGACCTGATGAGCCGATTTCCGAGGGGAGCTCGGAGATGGGCCCTCACCAGTGGACGGGCCGACGTGACTGGGTGTGCGGAAAACGCAAATTCGTGGGCACACTTAAACAGGGCATTAGCGATAGGGTCGTTGCTGAGATGCATTCCGACCTATATCAGGCCTTAGTTCAGCAACGTTCGATCGCGCGGATGCCGTCGATCTCCGATCGTTGAGTAAGTTCAAATTCTTAGTCTATCTTTTTTAGACTTATTGTCCCAAATTTCGAATCATATAAGTATCATCTTATTTTTTAGGTGACATGGTCGGGTCTTATCGGGCTTCCATAGTCGGTAAAACCGTGGCTTCCACCTCAAAGAAAACACCAGGTCAACCGAGGCGGCAAGTCAAAATTCCTCAAGTACCGGATAATCGATCCACTGTCCCCCCACAAGGTAATCCCGCCCAAACTGCTCAAGACCAAACCGTCGAGGAGCCACAAAATCCCGAAATGTTACGAATGGTCCTTCCCACAGATCAAGCTGGTCCTTCTACGTCGTCTGGATTGGGATACAGCTTGTTCACCATGAGAAAGATGAAGGGCTTGGAGATTAGTAACCGACGAACTCGGGAAGATCAGGAGGGAGCTCCCGAGGCGAAGAGAAGGGCAGGATTATGGGGTCGACACCGAACACCCCTTACTCGCCGTCCGGGTCGAGAAAAACCTGACATGGTGGATTTTATCGAAAATCAGCTTAAAGGCCACCGAGCGTCAGGTTATCCTGAGGGAGGATCCATTCGGAGTGACCGCGGCCCGACTGGAGAGAACGAGCACGACAAAGCGATAAAAATCTTCATGGCGGGAAGATTCGCGGAGGATCAGGAAGAACTTCTGGCTCACAACGATCTTGATATACTAGGTCGATTTGCGCGAGCGCATCATGAGGTAAAGAAACATTTGGAGTGATAACTCTTAGACGTTTATACAGAATATTAACTGTCCTCTTGTTTCTTGGCAGATCGGGGATTGCTTCCTCACAGAACTTAATCGCACCTCGCTTCTCGAAGACGAGTCCGACCGAGTCCACCTGACCTATCAAAACTCCCTCTTTGAAGAAGCCAAACTTCGTCAAAAACTCATTGCGGTCCAGAAAGAACTGGAAGAGTCGAAGTTCAAGTATACCCCTGCGGTCGAGGAGGACTTAGTTAAGGTTGTCGGTGAGAAGAGTCTACTCGAGGACAGGGTGAAACAGCTCGAAGAAGAACTTGCACAAACCAAGGCTGACCCAGAGTTGTCTTATCAACGCGGAAAAGAGGAGTCGCGCCTGAGCTCAATAAGGGAGTTTTTGGAGTCCCCTGCATTGGATGCCATAGCTTGAAAGAGGGTCGACGAAATCCTTCAAACTACCTTTTTCAAAGGGGTTCAACAGTTGGCCGCAGCAAAGGTTATTCCCGACAAAATGACGGAGTATATAAAGTACATGGACACCATGAAGAATTCTCGTGGGGAAGACTATCGAACCGCGTCTTCGAGTTCTCAGAATTGGGAGACATGTGAGTTCGCCCCCTTTGTAGAAGAGTTTGGGGTTCCTATGCCAAATCCTGATATGTTGGAAATAGCATCGTCTAGCTCGAGCTCGAGCGACGACGAAGAGAGCATCTCTACTGACGTTGATGTCGAAGGTAGTACTGAGGACGAGGATAGTTCCAAGGATAAGGACGATGCGGAGTGATCAAATAGTTAGAAGTATTTTGTAATAGATGATAGGTTCCTCCTCTTATTGTATTGATATTCCTGATCATATAAAAATCCTCTTTTGCTCTTGCAATGTGTCAACTCCCGACGTAATAATTTTCTTCCAGTTTTGAACATAACTAGAACGATAGCATTTGCAAGTTTCTAAACGGCCTGACAAAGAAAATCGATGTTGAACCGATAGTCACAAAATTACTCCATATATAAAATAATAATCGATCGATCTCCACAATTCAGATCGGAAGAACTTTGGAATTCGTGACCGTTGGCCTCCTAAAGGTGACGTTTCTCTTCCTTATAAATACACGTGAAGTTCATAAGATTCGTACCATTTGAAACTCTAATTTCGTGCATCGGAGCTGTCAATTCGATCATATTTTCCGACCTCTTTCTTTATTAAATATTTGATCATGGACGGATTGGTAGGCACCAAGCTCGATCCAAACAAGTTGTTCAAGCCCAAGAAAGAAAAAACTCCTAAACCCAAAACCAAAGAGTCTAAGTCCTCCGCGGAGGCATCAAAGACTTTGAAAGCTGATCGAGGCAAAAATAAAGTCGATCCTAGTTTGAAAACAGGTCCGAAACAATCAGAGGCTCCCAAAGATGACCACGGAAAATCTGAGGTCGATCCTCCGCTGAAATCCGTGCACACTAAGTCCGGGAGGAGCCGGTTGTAGAGATTCCCGACTCCCCCTCTAAATCGAAGAACAGTCCCAGTAAGAAAAACACATCTGGTGTTTCCGAGCAGGCTTCAAACAAAAGGCCTCATTCCGAGGATATGATTCCGACCTCGACCTTAATCCAAATGACCGGGGCAATTAAAGTACTAGGCGGGAGTACTTCGTCTATGGAGGCTGCTAAGGACGTTGTCACCGAGCCTCAAAATAAAAGGGTCAAAATAAATGACCCTTCTGCTGAGAAGGAGAAAGTCAAAATAAATGACCCTTCTGCTGAGAAGGAAAAACTCAAAATAAATGATCTTTCTGCTGAGAAGGAAAAAGTCGTGATAAATGACCCTTCTGCTGAGAAGGAGAAGGTCGACATAAATCCCGAGGCTTTCCGCTCTGTCTCCGATGTCGGTTGTACTCTTAGTGCAATTTTTTGGGAGGTAAAAGGTAATGCAGCGGCTGGAGGCGTTGCCCCGAGCGGTTGGGACATTATTTTGAGTAGCATCCAGTTGGCCGAACAGGAGCGGTTGAAAGGAAAAAGCGCTCTGGAACTCGTTTAATCGAGCTCTGTCCTGCTCACTCAAGTTAGTTCAACATTTACCTTACAACCTCTTTTTTTTTTTTTTTTTTTTTTTTTAATAAAACCCCAAATTTTTTTTTATTTTTTTGTAAACCCCTGCAGGTTGGGCAGCGCATTTTCAACCTCGGGCTGCAGGTTGAGCTCGAAACAGAGCAGCGTGCTGCAGCGGTTCGTGACTTGGAGAAACAGAAAATTTAGCTGGAAAAATCTCGTGAAGAAGCTAGAGCTAACGAGCTGAAGCTGGCCTCCGAGGTAGAGAAAGCTGTGAAGCTGAGAGAAAATCAAGTCCATTAGGAGTTGAGCAAAGAGCTGGACACATTAAAGTCCATTTATGAGCAGGAGAAGAAAAATTCCGAGCTGCGGGAGCAAGAGGCATATAATAAAGGATATGATGCGGGGTACGAGGCCCGCAGTGTCGAGCTCCGCTAGATCTTGTCCGAGAACAAACTGATATAGAGATCCTTTTTCCTGTTTGTAATTTTATTCCTTTCTGCTTTATCAATGTTGTAATTTTATCTGCTCATTTTCCTTGTAATGTTTGTTTGCTTCGGAATAACAGACTCTTTCTTTTTATGTGACATTATCTTTCTGTACGGAAAATTAAGCTTACTCTAAACCACTCATACTTAAGTTGTTTTTATGACTTTGTTAGCCACATAATGCCTCGTCGTTGAAATAAGTAACATCCGAGCAGCCAGTGACCGAAATCCCGAGCTCGTAGTAAGAACGAAAGTTTTTTCGCAGCGCCCTCCTGACCGAGTCAAAAATATTCCCATTTTTCAGCAAAAATCCAAGGAAATTCTGACCAAACAGGACCTAATTCTCGGGAAGTGGAACCATCGTCCGTGATTAATGCTTCAATCTAGGCCGTTGATTCCGCTGATTTACCACCGTTGATCCAAATTTCTCCTTAGTATATAAAGGGCTTTTCATTCAAATGAAAAAATTTACTTTACGCTGTGAAAATGTTTCATCCGAGGACTAAGCTCGGATCCTTGCTCTTTCCTGTCCAAGCCTTCGAGATTTGGCTTCGAACTTACTTCCGATCAGACAATCAAAACGGATGTTTCTTTGGTATGGGTGGAATCGGAAAAAGGGGCCCTTCGAAGGATGGGGGGTCTCCGATCCCTGAAAATGGGATCTCCCCTTGGAATACCAATAAGTGACTGACCCTTGCTCGGGTATTTTGGGAAGGGTTAGCATTGCGGGTTTCTAGGGGTATCCCCGAGGGCGGAAAACAGGTCAGAAAATTAAAACGAAAGTCGACCTCGATCACCAATTTCTTCCGTGAAGGATGGTAATTCTGGGTCGAGCTTTTGGATCTCACAATGACGACCGGCTGCTCTAGTTTGAAATTTCGGATCTCAAAATGAGGAATTTCAACCTTAAACGCCAACTCGGGGAAGTGATCGGGCTCAGCTGCTGGCAAAAAGGCTGGTAGCAAGAATGCTGGAAGACATATGGAGAAGCAGGAAATCAGTCTGCAATTCATACTGTCTAACTTCAAATCCCGATATCATCAGACGATAAACATATACGACTCGATCACTTGTTACATAAATTGTTGAGCACTGATCGGATGCTCGAAGACCATAGAATAGGGTATAGTAGTTGTAATAGGAGTTCATTTGTAAATGTATTCGAGGACTTTGTAATATGTTCGATGAACATCAATAAAACTACCTTTCCTTGTATCTTATTGATCCTTTGTAATCTGCTCGGAATTTGTGAATAAAAATTTCATGTTTCTTCATAAACATTTGCAATTTTTATCTCTTCTGATCTCATTTATGATTGCTTTCAAATCTAGTTCGGTAAGAGTAGCATAATCCGAGGTGTAGACCGACAATTCGAACGTAAATTTAACTCATAATCAGGGATTTATCGATCGTCTAAAATCATTTTGGATAGATTTCTCGATAAATGAGACACTATGTTCCTTATAAAAAGGTTTAAGTCAGATGAACTTCCTTAGGCTTGAATATAATATTGGAAATAATAAACCAACTTTAGAAAGAATGATCTTCTCGTGCACCACTTGGTCGAGAGATTTCGTTACTTTATAGAGCGATGCTCTTGTTTATAGCAAGTCTTTTATCGATTTGAGGAGCATAGCAACAGCTTTCATCCTCGGTCACGACAATCTGCTATTTTGTTTTTATACAGCGTCTTGCTCTGTTTTATAGAGCGTCTTGCTCTGTTTTATAGAGCGTCTTTTTCCGACCTATGGGGCATAACAACAGCTTTCGCCCTTGGTCTTAGACATTTTGCTCTTTTCTTTTTATAGAGCGTCTGGCTCTGTTTTATAGAGCGTCTTTTTCCGACCTAAGGGGCATAACAACAGCTTTCACCCTTGGTCTTAGACGTCTTTTTGTTCATTTTTATAGAGCGTCATACTCTGTTTTATAGAGCGTTGCTCTTTCGTTTTTATAGAGCGTCTTGCTCTGTTTTATAGAGCGTTGCTCTTTCGTTTTTATAGAGCGTCTTGCTCTGTTTTATAGAGCATTGCTCTTTCGTTTTTTATAGAGCGTCTTGCTCTGTTTTATAGAGCTTTGCTCTTTCGTTTTTATAGAGCGTCTTGCTCTGATTTCCTACAAGGTTTTTTTTTTTTTTTTTTTTTTTTTATCTTGCAGGACCAATAAGTTTTCCTCGAGCAGGGAATTCGCAGTACAGTTTGATCATAAAAGTAGAACTTCATTGAATGTGCTTACACTTGGAATAAAATATAACTTGTAAAAACAGGAAATACAATAGTGGTAACAACTATTTTCCATAATATTTCCTTAGTTTAACTGCATTCCAGCTCCTCGGCAAAGGTTCACCGTTAAGGTGAGCAATCTTGTAGGATCCCTTCTTCCCGATCTCCTGCACGACATAAGGGCCATCCCAGTTCGGTTGAAGCTTTCCGACATGCTTTGATATCTCCACTTTTTTTAGGACCAAATCCCTGATCTTAAACGTTCTTATCCTGACCTTCTTACCATAAGCCTTTTCCATACTAGACTTGGTAGCTTGAATTTTTACGCTTGCTCGTTCACGCTTGCCGTCTGCATGATCGACGTCCATCTCTCGCAATGAATTGTTCTGATCGGGATCATAAGACTCGACCCTTTGTGATGGCACCAACATCTCGACCGGGATTATTGCTTCCGAGCCGTACACCAATGAAAAAGAGGTTTCCCCTGTAGCTGACTTTACGGAGGTCCTGTTCGCCCAAATTACTCCAGGAAGCTCGTCCAACCATTTTCCTTTTGCCTCGGCCAAGCGTTTTTCAAGGGAACATACAATCTCCCTGTTGGTGACCTCGGTCTGTCCGTTTGCCTGGGGATGCCCGACCGAGGTGAAGTTCTGCTGGATTCCAAACTTTTCGCACCATTCCAAGATCTGCTTTCCCACAAATTGGGTTCCGTTGTCTGAGATCAGGACCCTCGGTATCCCGAACCTGCAAACGATATTCTTCCAGAGAAAATTTATAACCTGAAACTGAGTAATTTTTGTTAATGCAATGCATTCAACCCATTTACTGAAGTACTCCACGGCAACCAACACATAATTTTTTCTCGACCTAGCTGTCGGGAAAGGTCCTACGATATCAACACCCCATTTGTCAAATGGCCAGCAAATCGGAATAGAGTGCAACTGCTCGGCGGGTTGATGTATCAAATTGGAATAAATTTGGCAGTGATGGCATTTCTTGACATAGTCGATAGAATCCGACATTAAGGTGGGCCAGTAATAACCAGTTCTTGAGCACTTCAAAGCCAATGCTCTTGCACCACAATGGCTTCCAGCTTCACCTTCATGCATTTCTCTTAAGATAAGATCGAATTGGCTTTCAGGAACACATTTCAGCAAAATTCCCGAACTGGACCTTTTGTATAGCTGGTCCTCCACCAAAACGTACATTGGGGCTCGGTATCGAACTCGCCGCGCTTCATTTGCTTCCTCGGGTAAGATGCCATTTTTTAGAAAAGTTTTCAAAGGCTCCATCCATGAATTCTGTTGAGCATCTATTTCCATGACTTCTGTGCTCGGGGATATGTTCAAATCTATGGCCGGAGTGTTGGACAGTAACCATGTTATCACTCTCTCTTTCCGACCATCGATCGATCCAGTAAATTTGGACAGCAAATCTGCCCAAGAATTCTCTTCCCGAGGGATAGCTTGGATCTCGAACCTATCGAACCTCGCGATCAAATCTTTCACCTTTTCAAAATATTTGATCATGTTAAACTCTTTTGCTTCATAAACCCCCCTTACCTGCCTATGTACCAACTCGGAATCGGTTAGCACCGTGAAAGACTTAATGTTTACTTTTAAAGCCATCTCTGATCCAGCGATCAGAGCTTCGTATTCTGCTTCATTATTTGTTACTGCGAAATTCAAAGTGATCGCATAGTTAAGGTCCTCCCCTTCTGGCCTTGAAAGTGAATTCCGGCCCCTCCACCTTCTCTAGTCGATGAACCATCGACATGCATAACCCAAAGTTTCTCCTGCACATCCAGCACCAGGTTAACCTCGGTAACATGTTGTATTTTCGAGCTGACACCTGTCGATTCTGCAACGAAATCTGCAAGGACTTGGGCTTTGACCGCTGTTCGGGGATGGTACTCGATTTCAAACTGACCGAGCTCTACCGCCCACTTGATTAATCTCCCGGACGTCTCTAGTTTTGACAGAACTTGCCTTAGAGGCTGGTTTGTCAAAACAATAATTCTGTAAGTCTGGAAATAAGGCCTCAGTCTTCGTGCGGCAATAACCAGAGCGAGTTCGAACTTCTCGATCTCTAAGTAGTTCTTCTCCGCCCCTTGAAACAACTTACTTAGGTAATACACAGGCTTGTGCTCGGAATCTTGAATTCTCACTAAAACTGAACTTATTGCCTCGGTCGATACCGCTATGTACAAGTACAAAGGCTCCCCCTCGACCGGTTTTGCCAACATAGGTGGGGAGACCAAGTATTTCTTAAGCTCTTCGAAAGCTTTATCGCATTCCTCATTCCACTCGAAGTTTTTTGATCTCCTCAACAATTTGAAGAACGGCAAACTCTTGTCTGCTGAGCGGGATATAAACCTGTTTAATGATATTATTTTTCCGATCAAACTCTGCACTTCAGAGAGCTTTGTTGGTGGCTTTAGTTCGGCTATAGCTCGGATTTTCTCTGGGTTTGCCTCAATGCCGCGCTCGTGGACCAAATAGCCGAGGAATTTTCCCGATCTCACCCCAAAAGTGCATTTAGCAGGATTTAGTTTCATCCTATACTTCCTTAAGATTGCGAAACATTTGTCAAGGTGCTTTATATGGTCTTCCTCGGTCATACTCTTCACAAGCATGTCATCGACATAAACTTCCATAATTTCACCAATAAGATCCTTGAACATCATGTTCACGAGCCTCTGATAGGTTGCCCCGGCATTCCTCAGTCCGAAAGGCATTACTATATAACAGTACACTCCTCGGGTGATGAAGGCTGTCTTGTCCTGATCTCTTTCATTCATAAATATTTGATAAAACCCTTGGAAAGCATCCATCATACTAAAGAAAATGAACCCAGCGGTCGAGTCGACCAGCATATCGATCCGTGGTAAAGGATAGGGGTCCCTTGGACACAACTTGTTCAGGTCGGTAAAGTCATTACACATTCTCCATTTGTTGTCGACCTTCTCTCCCTTCGATACCAACACCACATTGCAAAGCTACTCAGTGAATGTTATTTCCTTAATCTGCCCAGCAGCTAACAATCTGTCGACCTCTGCGTTAATGATTTTATCCTTTTCACGACCATGATTCCTCTTCTTTTGCCTAACTGGCTTCGCTTTAGGGTCGATATTTAGTGAGTGTGTGATCACTCGAGGGTCGATCCCTACGATGTCATCGGAGCTCCAAGCAAAGACATCAGCATTGTTTTTCAAAAATTCTATCAACATAGTCTCCATTCCTTGACTAAGCTCAGTTCCGATCCTGGTAAATTTCTCAGGGGATCCCGGGACCAAATTTACCTTTTTATGGTTTGGAGGTTGCACACTCATATCGATCTCTTTGCCTTTCTTTCCTTGTAATTTCTCGCAATCTGGCAGAGGGAGGTCGGAAACGGAGACAACCTTCTCATCTTCCATCTTCCATCTTTCTTTTCGAGGGCAAAATAGACTCGAACTGCTTTTTTATGTTTAGGGATGTGTTGTAACATTCCCATGCCATGCACTGATCATTTCTCATTTCTCCGACCCCCGCCAAAGTTGGAAACTTGACCTTCTGATGGTAAGTCGATACGATAGCTCTAAAGATGTTTAAAGCCGGTCTTCCCAAAATAGCATTGTAAGCGAAAGGGGTATTCACAACCAAGAATTTTATCATCTTCGTCACATCCTTTGGTTTCTTGCCCAAGGTGGTGCTCAGGAGGATGGTTCCTAGAGGGACGATTTCCGATCCACCAAAGCCAATAAGTGGAGTAGATACCCGATCCAAACGTGGGTGCTCCAAATTCATTCGATCGAGGGCTTCAGAGGAGATTATGTTCGCTGAGCTGCCATTGTCGATCAATACTCTTCTGACTTCGAAATTAGCGATCTTTACCATCCAGAAATCGGGGTCATCCTCATTGGTGTCCCAAGTTAGATCACTTGGCCTATCAGCCTCGGTAAAACTGATGACTTGTCTTGTCAATGGTTTTGGTCCTACTGACATAACTTCCTTTCCGGTCGAAACACCCGTTTTTATCGACCTCGCTGTCCTTTTTCTGGCATTTCTGCAGTCCCCACCTGCTGGTCCCCCAGCAATAACATTTATCACTCGGTTCGTTTGCTCCTCGACCTGATGCTGAACAGTATGATCTTGTTCGGGATACTTCCGTGGACTTCTGGATCGAAAACGATCATTAGGATTTCCCCTCCTAACATACTCCTTTAACTTCCCCTGGGCAATCAACTTCTCAATCTCCTGTTTCAACTGGAAGCAATCCTCGGTGCTATGCCCCCGAGTCCGGTGGTACTTGCAATACTTATCCTGATTCAGCGCCCCAGACCTGGCCTGGGTAATACGCCGAGCCTCAGGGACCATTTTCGTCTCCTCGAGGACAGCTAGAATCTCATCCCTCGAGGTATTCAGCTCCGTAAAACCATTTTTCCCCGGTTCCCTCCTATGTATTACTTCCGGAGAAGCAGACCGATCGTAAACATTAGATCTGTGGGTCGGAACCTGCGGTTTATGGACGTTAAGTCTTTGCCACACCGAGCCTCTCCGATGTATGTTCGATCCCCCGTAATCACTTGGTTTAGGGACAGGAGCCCTATCAGGTTTTTTACCGATCGGAGGTCGGGGATTCTGAGCGTTTTTTAATTTGTTCATTTCCTCCTGAATCATATATTTCTCAGCTATCTCCATGATTCGCTCGAAATATTTTGGTTGTTTTCGACACAAAGCATTCCCGAATTGGGTATTCCGCGTCAACTCGAACATGAGTGATGACAAGAACTCGATCTGAGGGGTATCTACCTTTAGAAGCTCAATGCTGAACCTTACCAGCCATTGCCTCAGCGTTTCTCCTTCCAGTTGCTTCACCGTTCCCAAATGATTGGCAGGTAATCTTTTTTTCCTCTGACTCGCGAACTGATGTTTTAATTTATCGCATAGCTCATCGAAAGAGAAAATAGAGTTCGGAGGTAATTTTCCGAACCAGTCTAAAGCAATCCTTCGAACGTGGTTACCATAATTTTGCAACAGAAGTCTTCTGAGTGTCCGTACAAGTTCAACACATTTATGAATGTGTAAATGTGTTCTCCGGGGTCGGTAGTCCCGTTATACCTTGGTAACCTTGTTGGAACTGTTTCAGTGCCTCGAGCCTCTCTGATCTCTTGGCAGAAAGGTGAACATCGCTTAATATTCGTACTTAACTCCTTTTCTCTACCATCCTGGAGGACCAATTCCTTAAACAACATTTCCTTCTTCAACTCCTTAGCGACTCTTTCTTGTACAATTTTGTCCAAATCAGCCTCCGTTACTTTACGGTAAACCGGCTTCTTCAAATTGTTTCGATCATTGGGCTGACTCTCCCCTACTACAGAATCTTCTTGGCCTCGGGGGGCCCTAGACGGTTGCCTTGATCGGCCTCCTGGTCTTTCCCGAGCCTCTCTGGGAAGATCCGACACAGCATTCCGGGCAGACCGGCGAACACTCCCTTCCCCTCGTAGGTTTGAAGCGGGAGCCCGGTGCCCCGATCGAGCTGCGGGCTGATCGACAGGAAGCTGCTGGCCAGGATTCATGAATTCTCTACACATAGTACCGACAATGGAACGCAGATCGGCCATCGTAGTATGTATGGCCAGGTCATTAGGTGGGTCGAGCGGCGGTGTTTCGGACTGGTGTGCCGCTCGAGACTGGTTACTTGGTTCGTTGTTTACAGAACGTTGAGCTACTACGGCGTGTGAAGGCTCGCCGCGATTGTACGTGAATCTCCTAGTAGTAGGCATTTTTCGATCTAACATCCGAACAGGCCTCACGGTGGGCGCCAATTTGATTTAGCTATTTTTCGTTGGGATATAAATATAGAAAGTCGAGCAAAGGTAAAGAACAAATCAAAGTAAAAAGGGAATGTATATTAATAATCAGATCGGATACAGTTTACAAAGTAGGTCTATTCGGGCGTTACTGGATGTCGTAAAACTAGCTAGATCAAGTACAAAGTTAAACGAGATAAAGCCTAATCCGAGCTCTAGGTCCGAGCTAGAGCGTTTCTTGGAAATCGTGTCCCCTGGTGTCATAAATGCGGTGGTATATATAGGAACAGTGATGGGCTAGCTAGACCCTCCGCAGGGGAAGATATCTCGGCCAGCTGTCCAGTCCTGTGGTCGGGCTCATGATAAATCCGAAGAGTTTAGTAGATCGGAAAGAGGAATCCCGAGCTATCGGTCTGACTTGGCTGGAGACTTAGTTCTTCTGGTTGGAGAATACCTTTCCTGGACGGGATCCAGGTCGATCTCGAGCAGAGGTATTTCCTAAAATGGCGTATACAAAATATCCCTCATCACCCGAAGTTGGGCCTTATGGGCTTGTGGCTAGACATCGACCATGAGGTGTGGATACTCCTCAATTAATAAGTGTTTAATTGATCGGAGCAATTAAATTGCTCATTAATTTAATCACGAATGTCCTAGGCCTGCTGCCAATTGATGGTGAACCCAGAGGGTCATAAAATGAAATAGTTGATTTAAGAAAGTTAAATCAAAGCTGATGAATTAAAGTGTTAATTCAAAGTAGAGAGTTATTAATTAGAATGTCTAATTAATTATAATATTAATTAGAGTGTTAATTAATAAAGGTGGAAGAATAAATAATTAAGCAATTTTCGGATTGCATAATTACTAGGCATAGGGGGCGCTTTTTGCTAAGGTAAATTAATTGGAAGGGTTTGTTTCTTGTGGGAAAAGATAGAAGGAAGAGATTTATATAAATTTTGTTTCCTATTGTGATAAGGAAAATATTTAATAAATCTAGATGAGATATCTATTAAGAGTAGGTTTCTTCTCTTATATATATAACTCATCACATATCTTCCAAGAAGAAGAGAATCATCTGATTAATCAACACATGCAAAATAAACAAGAAGAAAAATAATAGCTGAAAATCGCCCCTAACCCTAACCGCAAAAGTCCTGTGGCCGCCGCCCCTTCCTGTTCTCTCTCCCATCTGGATCAAGATCTTGATCTGGATCTAGATATGCCTCTTCCTCAATTGACAATCTCCAATATCTAGTTCGTAGCCTGTGACTTGGAGGTGTTGCTACAATTCAGCTGGTGGGGATACACTCTGGAGGCGAGACACTTGGATCGCTTCGTGAATCAGACAAGAAGACTGGAGGTTACCACCACCGAACCTTTGGTGAGGTAAATAGAGATTTCACCCCCTCTAGTCTTACTTTATGTTTTGATTATTGTTTTAATCAACCTTTTTGCATATGTAATGTGGAAATCGAATCATGGGCTGTGAGGGTACCTCGGAAAAATTTTAAATTCCGCACTGTCGTTGTTCTGACAATCGAGGTATCCCAACACTCTGCTTATTCCAGAATGAACACATCTATCTTGACTCAGTTGATGATAACCAATCTGATCTTACTGATCTGATATCCCACTCTGCTGATTCAAGATTGAACACATCTATCTTGACTCGGGTAATGATAACCAATCTGATCTTACTGATCTGATATCCCACTCTGCTGATTCGGTTACTTAGCTTCCAGATCGTGAAAGAGGTTTCACTAAGCTTTTCAGTTCTTAGTTTATGACTTGTTTTTAACCTTTTAAATCTTCAAAACCATTTTGGCCTTTTTGTCATCTTCAAAACCTTCTCCAATACTAACCAACAATTTCCCCCTTTTTGATGATGACAAAACCTTCAACTAAGAACATCTTCCAAATCTTTAGATTTAGTCTTCATACTCTGGGATGGAAACTATTTGATCTGATACAACTTTCAAAAACTGATTATTCTCCGTTTAAGGGGTCTCATTCTTCCCCTTTTTTTGTCATCAACACCAATACTTAGTTGCATCTGTTTCTTTCCTTTTTTCCTTATAGAATTGCAAACTTAGGTGAGTACTTAGCTGTTTGAGGTAGTCTTTGTTGTTGTTTATCACTCCAACTAGAATAACTATTCCCCCTGACTTCAAGAATTGATATAACTTGTGGTTTGATTCCACTTGTAGTCTGATACTACTTGTATAAGTGTATATCAAATTAGTCAGCTGATACCACTTGGAGTACATTCTTGAAAATCACTTGGCTGTTGAGTTCCAGTCGGCTGATGAGAAGTAGTCTTCTGATAAACTTCGTTTGACTTATTGAGAACTTCATCTCTGATTAGGAGTACCGCTAGTGGTACACGTTCCCTCTGAATTCAAGAATATGTGATCAAGTAGTCTTATGAGGGTTACTCTTAAAAGATACTCAACCGTTGAATTCTAGTAAGCTGTTGAGATAAGTGTTCTGATATGTTCCCCCTCAACTTTTGAATCCAAATTCAACAAACCCGATTTCAACTCTTGAGAGCTGAAATACTGTTGTCACATGGTTGACAGATACCACTTGTTGCAAGCAGCTGATGGTCTCTAATACCAATTGTTATCCTTTGATACAAATTGTTGTTATGTGATAAGCTCAACTTCCAACAATCTTGCTTTCCTTCAAATTTCCAAATATAGCGTCTACCATTTGTTGAATTACACCAATTTATGATACCATTTGTTTGATACCATTTGTTGATACACACAATTGTTGGTAAGATCAGTTGTTGAACTTGTTGAAATTTGCAAGGACAATCAGCTCATCTTTGTCATCTCACATGTGCTTCACCTACAAAACAGATGACTGTTTTTGGTACCCTCTTTTTATTGGATCCAGTAGGATTAGGATGACATGTGATGATCTAGTGACTTTAGTTTCATCATGAAACAGTGCTCATAATAAAACAGTGCTCATAAGCAAGGTAAGATGCATGAAGTACGTGATAAGCATGCATTGTATAATGAGGATGGCAATCAACACAGTGAACATGATCAACATGATAATGTGGATAAGCATAGTGCATGTCATAATAATAATTATCATAATGTGATTCAAATTCTTGCCAATTATTTCATTTTTGCCTCAATTTCTTACCTGAGTTTTCTAATAACTCTTCACATATTTAGCAGACTTAACATTTTTAATTTACTCCTATCAGCAGCCTATTTCAGCTTACTTTCCTGATGAGTTTTAATAGTCTATTTAGTCTTAGGTAGCTTACTATGTTTTCTAACCTTTGAGTGTTGGGTTATTGGTAACGTCAGAACGTTAAAAGCAGCGGAATTTAAATTTTTTTAAATAACTCAAACAAGATCTTTATTCATCTAGTCATACGAAAAGGATTTTTACACAAATCAAAACATCCATAGGGTGTTTAGTGATTTTACCTCACCACTGGACTTAAAATTCTTGTGTTGTAGCTTAGGTTTTTCACTTATGGAAGAGGTATGAAGAGATATATATTATAAGAGAAGAATCCTTCTCTTAATAGATATCTCTTCCATGTATATCAAGACCTTTTTCCTTATCTCATTAGGAAACAAGATATACATGTAAATCTCTTAGATTTTCCTTGTCACACAAGAAAATAAACTCTTCCATTATTTATCTTGTAAAAATCGCCCCTTACCTAGTTAGGAAAGTAGAATCCCATTCTATCTTTATTTCCTTAACTAACTAGGTCTCCTTTAATTAATTAAAATCTTTAATTAATTAGACTCTTTAATTAATTAAACTCTTTTAATTAATTCAGCCCATTTAATTAATTAATCCAATTAATTAATTAATTATTCTCCATTAATTAATTAGACTACTTCTAATTAATATTTTTCTCCTTTAAGAATTAACACTTTAATTCTCCAGTTTTGATTTAACTCCTTAAATCAAACTTTCGTTTAATGATTTGTTGCAGTCCAATTGTATTGTGTGTGACCCTCTAGGTTCACCATCAATTGGTCGCGGGCCCACGACTTTCGTGATTTAATTTGCGAGCTTATTAATTGCTCCGATTAATTGAACACCTTCAATTAACCACTCAAGAATTAATTTCCTTATTAATTCATGAGCACCCACACCTCATGGTCGATGTCTAGCCACAAGCCCATGAGGCCCAACTTCAGGTGAATTGATCTCAGTGAACCTCACCTCTTATAAGTACCATGTACATACGGTCCTTCTATCGACTTAATTTCCCGATCGAGACCTAGGGTGTGTGAATTGATCGACACCTCTAATTATCTCGATTCTGTACTTTCTAATTCTGGATAATAATTCCAGTGTGACTGCTAAATTTGGAAACCCCTTTCCAAATCTGTCACCGACCACGGCCGTGGGTTTCTCGGAATATATTATCTAAGAACGTACAGGAAATTCTCTCAACACACTACGTTGAGTCGGTAGATCCCATATTGATGCTAACCATTCGTGTACACGACTATATGCATCCAAATTAGGCACATTATGATCAGGCTACGTGACCTGTACCTAAATCTAAGTACATATACCCATGCACCGAATTCGCCCTAGCATCTCAAGTCTAAGGACTAAATCGTACACTATTATAAGTTTGAGAAACATCCCATCGCCGATGTGCATCATGCGCTTCCACAATGGGTTTCTCTGTTCGGGTCGTTTGATGCGTTCGATCCCCTATCGAACCACCTACTCATATGCACTAGCATCAAATGCCTTGCTCATGAAACGCTACAAATTCACTCCATGTGAATCATGCATATTTATACAAGTCTTTGCGATTCCTTCGATACCCTGTCTCGTTCGGAATCTATGACTTGGAACATTTTTAAGATCACGACCTTAGAGACTGTTTCATGATTGCACTCATACTGAAGTGAATCGTCCCATAGTCTATTGTGATCTAAGGATTTCATCCAATCGCTTAAGTGATTTGCGAGAGATGAAGTTGGCCATTGTTTAATTTACATACTATAAACAAACGAACGTATTAATTCATTTATACTAGAGAAAGATTACGATAGTCCTAATACAAGCTAAATATATTGGCTTGCAGGGCACTATCCTATCATTGAGCATCAGTAGACTTCTTCTTTTAAGGCTCTGATTTTTTTTTAGAGAATGATGCAATTACTTCTTTCAAGTTCATTTATATTTTCTATACGAATTGCATACTCAGCTTTTAGAGTTTCATTCTCATGCTCAAGCTTTTTGTAGTCAGCTGATTCTTTAAGTTTTTCAACCTGAAGTTTCAGTGATTTGATTCGCTCTTTTCAGCAGAGTCATCTCTTCATTAAGCTTGGCAAATGCACCAACAATATTGAATTTGTAATTTAACATTTATTCAAACGATTCAAATAGTGCATTTAATTAACAGTTGAAGTTACCTCAGTTTCAGAATCATCAGATTCTATGACGGTTAAGCATAGAGTTTCAGGTACTTCTTCAAATTCTTTATCAGATGACTTATTGTCTAAATAAGATGTGCAGGAGTTTATTAGCTTTGCTGCATCAGCTAACTTTTTTTTGCTTTTACTAAGCTTACTATCCATTTTTACACGCTTTTCCTTTTCAGCAAACTTCTCAGATGATGAGTGTGGATGATCTTTGATCAAGAGTCCATACTCCTTTCCATTGTTGTCTCCAAGTTTTGCTTTTGAGGATTCTCTGTTTTCCTGAAAATGATCAGAAGAAGATGAAGTAGCATTTTTATATTTTAATTTCATTTTCTTTTTATACAACTTCTTGAAGTCATTCAGGAGAAGGGTAACGCCGTTAGCAGTGTATGCTTTTTCTGAATTCAGCAGAGTCTTCTGTTTTGACTTGTCTGTTAATTTTCTTGACTTGTCTGATGCGATAAGTGCAGATGTAGGGTCTGAACTGGTTGACACATCCAATCTCATTCTTGGCATCTTAAATTCGTACGTTTTAAGGGATGAGAATAGTTCGGAAAGAGAAATCTTCTATAAATCCCTTGATGTTTCCATGGATGTCACCTTTATGTTGAGTTTAGGTGAAAGAGCCTTGAGAACCTTCATGGTGATCTCTTTGTTCGAAAATTCTTTACCAAGCCTTAGAACTTCATTCAGAGTTTTGGTAAATTTGGTATCCATTTGATCAATCGTTTCACCAGACTTCATTTTGAAATTTTCAAACTCCTCAAGAGCCACACTGAGCTTGTGCTCTTTGATAGCGTCGTTTCCTTCGCTTAGCTCACATACTTTATCCCACATCTCTTTTGCAGTTTGGAAATGTTTGATCTTCTGGAATGTGTCTTCGTCTACGAATTTGAACATGATGAACTTGGCCTTTTTTATCAAGATTTACTAACTTGATTTCTTCGGGTGTCAGCTTATCCAGCTCTTTGTCAACAATCTGATCAGGCTGGTTAGGAACCTTCACAGTCTTCTTAAATCTAAATGGTCCCTTTGTAATACATGTAAACATGTTATCATTATAAGCAGCAAGAATGATTTCCATTCTGATTTTCCAATCTTCAAAGTCCATATGGCTAATGTGAGGAACATGGCTTATGCACTCCATTTTTCACAAAGTTTTGATTTTTCAAAACATGCTCTTTTTGAAAAATTTGAAAAACACACCTTGGATACAAATGATTCAAATGAACCACCTGCTCTGATACCCCTTGTTGGTCCCAAAAGTGGTAAGATGTGGTCTAGAGGGGGGGGGGGGGGGGGGGTAAATAGACCTCTAAACTTTTAAAACTTTTCTCTTACATTTCTTATCAGCAGACTAAGCTGGTCTTACTCGTGAGACTACTCTGCTGATTTTTCACTCGGCTGTTTCAGCAAGGTTGACCACTAGTCTGACTTAACTTATCTAGGTCAAATGAAATCAGAGTTTCAAAACTTGTTTGCAGCGGATTTTATCAAGTATGTTTTTCAAACAAGTTCCTCTTTAAAGTTTTACCCCAGTTTGTAAATTCCTCAATTTAAAAGCTTTGTCTTTTAAACGTTTGTTTACTTATGAAAATATGCAAGTTAAAAATAAGTAATCAAACACAGGAATTTTTATAGTGGTTATATAGACACAAAGTCTTTTAGTCCACTATTCTAAATCACACAGATTTAGGTTCCACTCTAAACACAAAGTAACTAGTACTTGAGCTTTTACAACAAATGACAAGCCTCAAGTAGAACACTTAGCTCTCAGGTACACTTAGGATAACCTATTCTAAAGAACTCAGCAACTAGAACACTTATGGTTTACAACAAATGATAAGCCATAAGTAAGAACTCTCTTTTCATTCTTAGAAAATCACGCAGAGTAACCTTGCTCACTCAGTAAGGAAATCACTCAGAAGAACTATACTATGAAGTTATATCACTCACAAAGATGGATATAAACTCCTTCTATTCTCAGTTGAAAGTCACTTAGACAGACACCGTTTGATCTTTGTTCTTCAAAAAAAAGCTTCGTCAACAGATGACTTCGCTTATGATCAGACGACTCAATTGATGGATCTTGCTCTAAGGATGTGATCTTGATTTGTGCAAGTCTCTCTTCAATCTTCAGTCCCTGGTCTATTTATACTCTCGGATTTGAAATTCTGCGCGTTGAAGTTAGGCGAAATTACATATTAATCCTGAGCAACGGTCTTGTTCTTGATGGTGATATTTGCAGACTGTTCTCTGTACACTCTGCTATACGAATATCTACTTTATGTCAGTCACATTTAATGCACTCAGCTTGTTACCGTTGATGAGCTTACTAACCGACTTCACTTCACTAATGGGATTACTCTGCTGATGATCACTCGACTGATGGCTACTCTACTGATTCAAGAATGAACACATCTATCTTGACACGGTTGATGATAACCAATCTGATCTTACTGATCTGATATCCCACTCTGCTGATTCTGTTACTTAGCTTCCAGACCGTGAGAGAGGTTTCACTAAGCTTTTCAGTTCTTAGTTGATGACTTCTTTTTAACCTTTTAAGTCTTCAAAACCATTTTGGCCTTATTGTCATCTTCAAAACCTTCTCCAATACTAACCAACACTCCTTATCAGCAGCCTCAAGTCTTGCTCTTATTTCCTCTAGTCTTTTAACATTTCGGAATGGATGAAGCTGTTCTTCAACAGAATCCATGGAAGCAACAACCTGTTTGTCTTCTTTTGTCGCATCATTGGGTTCTTCTTCTTCAGCTTTATCTTCAACATCAGCAGCATCAACAGTTTCTTCAGTTACATCAGCAACCTCAGTTTCATCAACATACTTATTAGTAGCCTCTTCAGTTACTTGGACTTCTTGAGCAACTTTAACTTCCTCCTTGTCTTCAGATAACTCTTCCCCCTTTTTGTCATCATCAGCAGGGTTGAGTTCCTCAATTTGAACAGGTGGAATGTTGACTGCATTGCATAACATCCTGATATTTTGATCCATTGCTCTAAGTTGATTTCCTTGTTGCTGTTGTGTAGATGATGATACTTTAGAGTGATGAAGAAATATATCAATGCTTTCACCAAGCTGTATCTGGGACTGAAATATTAAATCTGCACTTGTACATAATGCTTGCATAATATTTAAAGTATTTTCTTCTTCAGCTTTCATAGAATCAGCAACAACTTGATTGATCATCTTCCAGCCAGCTTCATTGTTCTGAACCCTATTACTGAACTTCTGAACAGTTCTGATGTTGTCCAACTCCTCTTTAATCAGTGAGGTAGGATCACCAGGCTTGGGTAGACTGTATATTGTGCTTTGAACAAGTGTGGAGGCTATATCCTTAAAATTCTTCAATAACTTTTTGTTCTTTTCCTCCATCTTCTTCATAGCTATTTCAATCATAGCCTTCATGGAATCCAAGATGGCTGATTGAACACCTTTATCAACTTTTGTAGGAGGAGCACTTTGTTGTTTTTCTGGAGTAGCTTCAGCTTTCCAATCAATTGCTAAAGGCTCCTTCTCTTGAGGAACTTCATTTAATAGAACCTGTTCATCAGCAAGGTTCAACTCCACAAATGAGTCCTTCCTAGCAGCTTCGTTCAGATCAGTACCTTTATCTGTAATATGAATGAAATCAAAACCATCAGTATACACGAATGTTTTATGATGAATAAAGTTTGCAGGTACAAAAGGCGAAGTCGTCTGATGTGAGTGATCCGATTCTTAGTACTTTCTGATTTCTTATCTGAAAGCTATATCTTGTAAACTGGGCATAGTTGGCAGATCACTAGAACTTCCCTGTTCGTATCTTGATCTCTTAACCCATTTGATGAGGGCTATTTTACACATAAGCTTGGATCGGCCTCCTCGATCTTATCCAGGTCAATCTGATCCGCTAAACAGGTTAAAACACCTCGGAAGGTCAAAGATCAGTCCAACCTGCAAATTCGTATCTTATCGACCTGTTGAAAGTATCCGAATTACTTTTGGGCCATGCGAGTTTCCTAGTCATCTTAGGATACTACTATGGTTAGGATTATGATTATTATATATAGCAGATCCTTTGTTGTAATAAAGGTTAGACTCTGAATTCCTCCATTACTGATAAAGATACTTATCTTGCTCCAATTCTATTGAGTTCTTTTAATTACTTTTCATTATTTTACCTTGTTTTGCATTATCCGGAGTACTTCCACCAGGCCTTAAACTTAGATTATTGATTCCAATAGTAGTCATATTATTTATGTCGTGGGTTATTTATTTATTTTATTGATATCACTGTACGAACTAAATTCGGTAAATCAGTTGGCGCCCACCAAGGGGCAGGTTAATTGCTTGAACAAAATATGGTCAATCCAAGGAAAAGTAAACGTAACACCCGAAAAAAACATGATTTCTCAGGCTATTTACAATGTAATGCATCCGATTTATAAAGCTTATGCTTAATGATCTACAAAGGTTGAGACCAATAATTGGTATAAAACCTAAGTAAAGTTGAAATTTTGAGTAAAACCGATTAGGTCGGTATAAACTCATCGATCTCCTAAAAATGATATACAAAGGTTGAAACCAATAATTGGTATAATACCTAAGTAAAGTTGAAATTTTGAGTAAAACATATTGGGTCGGTATAAACTCATCGATCTCCTAAAATTGATCTACAAAGGTTGAAACCAATAATTGGTATAAAACCTAAGTCAAGTTGAAATTTTGAGTAAAATCGATTGGGTCGGTATAAACTCATCGATCTCCTAAAATTGATCTACAAATGTTGAAACTAATAATTTGTATAAAACCTAAGTAAAGTTGAAATTTTGAGTAAAACCGATTGGGTCGGTATAAACTCATCGATCTCCTAAGTAAAGTTGAAATTTTGAGTAAAACCGAGTGGGTCGGTATAAACTCATCGATCTCCTAAAATTGATCTACAAAGTTTGAAACCAATAATTGGTATAAAACCTAAGTAATGTTGAAATTTTGAGTAAAACCGATTGGGTCGGTATAAATTCATCGATCTCCTAAAATTGATCTACAAAGGTTAAAACCAATAATTTGTATAAAACCTAAGTTAAAGTTGAAATTTTGAGTAAAACGGATTGGGTCGGTATAAACTCATCGATCTCCTAAAACTGATCTACAAAGGTTGAAACCAATAATTGGTATGAAACCTAAGTAAAGTTGAAATTTTGAGTAAAAAAACTGATTGGGACGGTATAAACTCATCGATTGTCTATATATCTATCTTCGATATTAAATAAATTAAATAACAGAGGTAAATGTAGCAAGACAATAAAATTTCATTACAATTTCCATCAAAAGTTACAAGGAATTAAGAATACAAGTTATATCGACCTACACTATTCGATCGATAGAAGACCAGAAAATACAACGAATTTACTGTGGCAATGTCCTCGCCAACATGGACTCAACTCGATCCTTGTCCTGCATCGATGGATCCGATCTCCATGAACAGCTTCACCAGCTATGTCCATAATTAACAGACTTCTTTAGTTCGATGCTTGAGGACGGGTGAGCTCGACCAGCCAACAGAGGGAGCACTGACAAAGCAGAGACCCTGTGGCGATTTTTATACCGTATCTCCCTTCCCCACCGTTTTAACTTTGATGTCGTTCCCTCGGAGATTGATGGTTTTATCCAGAGCTCCGAAGAAAATAATTTCAGAGCAGGGACTGAAAGACACGGTTAGAACTGGCGAACATGACCTCCTCGACCTCAAATCATATGATCGATCAGAGATTTCATCGTATTCGAGCAGTTCTACATTTCCAATTCCACCCATACCAAGTCATAATTTTGATGGATTTTTGAGGCTTTCGAATTGGGTGGACGACCACCGTTTTGAAAAAGGAAAGAGTCCATCTAAAGCAGTTTCACTTGAGATAAAAAAATAGATAGAGGTAAAACCCCTTTCATAGTTGGAATGGTAAATATCCAACGATTGAAATGAGAACAGATCAACGGTGGTGATAATTTATCAGAAAATGTGTTGAACGTTTCAACTACTAGTAATAAATCTCGAATCAGTAATAAATGCGGTACAAGAATGATCGATGTACACTATATTCTAGATCGATGCTTGCCCTGGAACACATCCGATCAAATACAATTTTAAAGCAAAATATCACTACGCCATAAATAAATACCCGACAAGACTTTTCGAGGCATATACAATAACGTAGTACAGCGCGAATATTCTAAATTTGGAGAAAGAAATACGCCCAACATTAGCAACTGCATATCTTTGCTAAAGCTTTGAGACATAAAACTTAAAACAACATGAATGTGTTAATGCTAGATTACAAATATTCTATTACACGTTTATAATTCCTATTCTACAATGCTCAATCATCCCGTAGAATGGTCGATAGCAACTAGACTCTCCAGCAAGGTCAAGAGAAGATTGTTTATGTTTATTGGCATCGAAGGAAAATAGTCCCGATCTTCCAATACTCTGAGCAGTGTTCGACCTAAACTAGGAGTAATTTCGGAGGCTTCGAGGGAGGAGAATAACCAACATTTTGAAACTCGAAATATCGACCCCCTTGAAGAAACTGATGCTCATACTTCACTAGAGCTTCATAAGGTCTATATTATCTACCACTTCATCATGGTCGCCCCTTCACGAACAAATTGATCTCGACAAAGCAGGAATCCTGCTTTCCTCGAACCTCGCTTTATTGATTCGGAATACACGAGGACATATCGATGCCCAATCACAGTCCAGATTTAGTCACTGCCTCATATTCCATAGAATCCCAAGTTTTGGGGATCAGAGACTTTATGATCTATAAGGGGTCTCATATGTCCAATTCCACCCATACCAACACAAAATGCTTGGTCATGTTTAGAATGATCTAAATCCGGTGGGCGATCATAATGACAAAAAGAGAGAGCCATCATCATGCAGTAGTTTCATGAAGTAGAATTGGAAGGGGATAAAAAGCCTTTTTATAGACAACTGGATAAAGATCCAACGGTTACCACCAAATTTTATTAACGGTTCAGATTCTTTGATTGATTACACGTTCTCAACCACCCCTACATATTGCACATACAACCCAATTTTCAGGAATCAATAGGAATTTATCCCAATTTGTTCGAAATTAACTACATTTAACAATCGAGGACTATCTACAACATACACACCATTCGCATTTTACCAGTGAAGACAGCATGAGACGGCTCAGTAAAAAATAGAGACACAAGGATCGAGAAATAGTAATAAAAATATTTTCTTCATGAAAGCAAAGATATACAATTGCAAAATTGTTTACACGGTACAAGTTTGATAAAATTGGTCCTATACTTCATTGGCCACTTTGTCTTGATGCGACCGGGACGAGCAAGGGTCGAATTGCGCTCCACTTGATGAGGTCGGTGCATATACTTCACCAGACCTTTACAAAGTATCCCCCTTGGTCAAAGAGGATACCCACATCCGAGGGATAAATTCATTTTAATGAACTGCCCAGCTCTTCAATACGAGCTCTCTCGTTTAAGTGGATTCCATTATAATTGAGGAACCCAAATTTTTCGATACCTCCCATACTGAATGGTGAAAGACCGAGATATCTCTGCCATCGCTAAAAGGTCCGCACGCGAATGTCGAACAAGTTAGTTTTTTATAGGATAGTGCCCGGCAAGGCAATTCATTTTAGCTTGTAATAGGTCTATTTTGTAATAAAACAATCTTTGGTTCAATGAATAATAAGTACATTTATTTATAACTGTATAGAATAAACAAAAGGCCAACTTCATCTCTCGCGAATACATTTAAGCGATTGGTTGAAATCCTCAGATCACATTCGACTATGAGACGATTCACATCAGTATGAGTGCAATCATGAAACAGTCTCTAAGGTCGTGATCTTAAAACACGTTCCAAGTCATAGATTCCGAACGAGACGGGGTATCAAAGGAATCGCAGAGATTTGTACGAATATGCATGATTCACATGGAGTGAATTTGTAGCGTTTCATGAACAAGACATTTGATGTTAGTGCATATGAGTAGGTGGTTCGATAGGGGATCGAATGCATCGAACGACCCGAACAGAGAAACCCATTGTGGAAGCGCATGTCGCATATCGGTGATGGGATGTTTCTCAAGACTTATAATAGTGTACGATTTAGTCCTTGGACTTGAGGTGCTAGGGCGAATTCGGTGCACGGGTGTAGGTATTTTGATTTAGGTGCCGGTCACGTAGCCTGGCCATTGTGTGCCTAAGTTGGGTGCGTATAGTCGTGTACGCGAATGGTTAGCATCAATATGGGATCTACCGACTCATCGTAATGGATGAGAGAATTTCCTGTACATTCTTCGATAATATGTCCCGAGAAATCCATGGCCATGGCCGGTGACGGATTTGGAAAGGGGTTTCCAAATTTAACAGTCACATTGGAATTATTATCCAGAATTAGAAAGTCCATAATCGAGATAATTAGAGGTGCCGATCAATTCACACACCCTAGGTCTCGGTCGGAAAATTAAGTCGATAGAAGGACCATATGTACATGGCAGTTATAAGAGGTGAGGTTCACAAGATCAATTCACCTGAAGTTGGGCCTCATGGGCTTGTGGCTAGACATTGACCATGAGGTGTGGGTACTCCTGAATTAATAAGGAGATTAATTCTGGATTGGTCAATTAAAAGTTTTTAATTGATCGGAGCAATTAATTGCTCATAATTAAATCACGAAGGGTTCGTGGGCCTGCTGCCAAATGATGGTGAACCTAGAGGGTCACACACAATACAGTTGGACAGTGACAGTCATAAAAGGAAATAATTGATTTAAAGAAGTTAAATCAATAAATGAATTAAATTGTTAATTCAATTGGTAGAAGAATGAATTAAATTGTCTAATTAATTAAAATATTAATTAATAATTAAGAGAGATAATTAATTAGATTAATTGGGCTTATTTAATTAAAGTGTTAATTAAATTAAAGTAAGACATGGGCCACTTTAATTAAAGGGCCCATAAGAAGTCTTGCACAACAAGGTTACCAAAGAGGCTTATAATTTGAGTCTATGAGAGACTCTAAACTTAATCTAAGAGCTGAAAAATCAGCCCTGCCCTCCCCCTTAGTAGTCGCCCCCTCTCTCATTCTCTTCTTCCTCATCTGGATCTAGATCTAACTCTTCCTCCATTGATAAAATTCCAATCTCTAGTTCTTAGCATGTGAATTGGAATAGTTACTACAATCCAGCTGGTGTGGATACACTCTGGAGGCGAGATACTTAGATCGCTATCTGTGGATCAAACAAGAAGACCGGAGGTTACCACCACCGAACCTGTGGTGAGGTCAAATTGCGATTTCACCCCCCTCTTGTTTTAATTGTTGTTTTTGATCAACCTATTCACATATATAATATGGAAATCGATTTCTGGGCTGATGGGTACCTCAATTTTTTTTTTAAATTCCGCACTTTTGTTGTTCTGACAACCGAGGTATTCCAATAGTTTTATTGAGAGAAGTATATATTAAATATGAAGACATGATTTTCAATTGTATTTGGTTTCCTCGTTGACAACAAGTTGCTATTTATAATTAAGAGAATTATAATCTAACGGACAGAAGTTGAACCGTTCTACGGTTACGATAACGGCGCTTATATCTATGCAACTTTTCCACTCCCAAGGATATGGTCGATACGAGCTAATATATTCAACTATGCACGGTGAGTTCGTAAGTACATCAAAAGAATATGAGTTCGAACTATATTGATCGACACGTAGTCAGTTCCATACACGCACAATTCATTAATCTGTTACAAAAAAAAAAAAAAGGAAAAAAGAACAATCTACTGTTCGAAGATATGGTCGGGACTAGTACTATGTCCAAGATCGGTGATCAACTCCTGGGTGCATTGTTTGTATCCAAGAGCGAAGCCTTTTACGAACTATTGCTTTTTCGCTTTCTCAATTTGAGATTGGGTGACCTCCTCCAAATTCTTGTTCAGTTGAATCAAGTCTTCCTTCTCTTTTATGAGATTTTCTTTGTCAGACTCCAGGTTATTATTCAGCTGAACGAGATTCTTTTTCTCCCTTGCAAACTTTTCGTTATCAGCTCGAAGACGCTCAGCCTCGATCATCAATACGCGATGAGCCGCAGCAATGTTGTCCAGTTTAGCGTCAGTAGTGAACCGAGCAAAATATGCATCATCGTTTTGAATTCCGAGCTGAGCAGTTTGATGTTTCGCCTACGAGAAAACATAACCGGTCAGAATATAAAGAAAGTTTTGCTAAATTAGAGTTAAGGTATAAAATTTACCAGCTCCAAATGCTTGAAAATAGAGTGGAAAAGTTGCAAGGGAGATTGATCCTTCAGTTTCTCAAGTTCTCGAGGAATGATAGTGCCCATTCCCAAATTCCAGGATACCCTATCAGGTCCGTAAGAAGCAGGAATATTGGCATCGAGGGATACCCCTCCTGATCGTTCCATAGCGAAGTCGGATATCTCATCGACGACGGACGATCATCTAGCAGTCAAGGATCATTCAACGGATTCAAGGCACTCCTCGGGTTAGACTGCCCGGGTCTTGAGTCAGTCATTTGATGGGTCAAACGAGGAGAAGGAAGAACTTGGGTACCAAGGGATCCCGAATTAACGACAGCTGTTTCAGAAGACGATACGACGTAGAGAGATTCTGGAATATCTTCCATCGTACTCTTCTCGACCTCTAAATAGGATTGGCTGCATAATCAAGGGGAACATACTTGAACTGCTGACCAGTCTGCTCATCGGGAACATGAATCATGGCAGTATCCGAAATGGGAACTTCGGAAATGACTTCCTCCCAATCAGTAATACCTGGGGAATTAACAATAGACTCCTCATTACGACAATCATCGAGAATATCTGGGTCAACTAACGGACTACGGATCAGAACTTTAGATGGATTACCCGAACCTCTAGGGGAACCAATATAAGGATGTGATTGGAGAGGAGTGCCCTTCTCAGAAGCTGAATGATCTTCAGGATGGATCGAAGCTCGATCTTCGGGAGGTGTAGATTTATGAGGAGTTTCTCCTATTTCGGAAGAAGTTTGTCGAGAACCTTCGGTACGAGCCTTTTTCTTCGGGACGTTTCTCTTGGAGGGGTCACGTAAGGTTCGCTTAGCAGCACCAGAAAAGAGGTTAGAACTCATCCGCGAAGAAAGATAAGAAATACAAAAACTTCGACCTTTTACTCTAAACTACTGCAGAGAATTTTATATTTCAAGTGGGGATGCGCGGTAACTTTTTGAAGATTTTACCCTTATATATACCTAAGGAAATGACATTTGAACCCTTAAGGGAAGGCGCACAAAGGGAATTCAAAAATACGAAGGTAATAGTAGATTATCCAAACATGTTTCTCGAGCCAGAAACGAATGTTTAATGGTTAAATCAAAAAGACTTATGTCTAAAAATGAAGATAAGACAACAAAGCAGCAGAGCATAAGATCAAAATATTTCCATGAATTGAGCTACTTCATATACGAATATCTTTGCAAAATTATAGCTATATACATCAAAAAGTAGTAATTCGCTACAAACTGAATAAGATCAATTACAAAATTATAAATTATCCGTCGGAAGGTATCTTCAATTCTTCTTCATCGAGCTGCTTCTTCGGCGTTCTCCTCGGCTTCGACCTCAATTCATTCTTCATTATCCTGGTCGTCTACGATCTCATTATCTGACTCTTCATCAGGAGCAGGCACTGGTAAGGGAGTTCCAAACTCCTCCACTAAATGAACCAGGGGATGGCTGTTGAAATCGACAAAAGCTATGGCTTCAGGCGGGTACTCCTGAAACTTTCGATCCTTGCTAATGTCCATAGCTTCGAAATAATAAACCCACCTAATAGGAATTAATCCCAATTCGATCAATTGGTCGACTCCCTTATAGAATGAGATCATCAGCAGTTCCCCGATCTTCTGATGAATTATGGCAGTATGAACAGGAGAATTGAGGAATTCCCTAATGATGGGCTCAACGTTCTCGTTCTGAACTTCTCGCATGGCCTCATCTATATCTGTCTCATCATTTTTGGCCTCAAGTTGAGTACGAAGAATACGATTTTCCGATTCCAACGCACTCATAGAAGTCGCGAAAGAGACCTGTTGCTCCTCTAGTTCTTGGGTTAGGTGATCGACCTGGACTTGGTACCGATTAGTATCCATCATAGTACTAATTATATGAGGATTATCGGTTTCCATACCGGGGTTATTGCTGGGACCGGCCTGATCTCCTGCTGATGCTCGAGAACTTTCGACCTCGGCAAGTTTATCCTCCAACTCTTTGTTCCTCGCTATAAGGATTTTATTGGTATCCTCCACAAACTTCCATTGATCTCTATGTAAAGCTGTATCATACATAGCAGTCACCAACGCGCTTCCAGTCTGCAACATTGGATTGTACAATGAAATATGGGCAAGTGATATTCGAATTTTGTTGAATGATAAGTCAAAAAGATATATTACCACTTCATGAGAATGAGCTGCTCTTGCTAGCTGATCTAGAGGCTCCCTCTCGAGGGTGCATTGGACATCTCTAGTGAATACTGAGGACAGAAGGAGTCGGATGATTTATCAAGAATATGCTCCTTGTCATCATAAATTAAAGAATCCTCCGCGAAATACCCTGCTGCTCGTTTGCCCTCGAGATGGCTTTCGATCATGTCTACAAGGGAAGCCTTGCGACTCGAGTCTCCATTGTGCTTATCGATGAAATGCTTCGTCCTTTTCGCCTCCGGACCGGTAGGGTTAAGTTCAGACCAGGTTTTGCAACCAAAAATTACCAATCGCTGCCTAATGGCCATGGGAGGATATCCACGTCCAGGATTAACGCTCGAGGAAGAAGGTTCAATAGACGGTTGATCGGTAGTAGGATGAATACTGCGGATAGGATTGGCATTTTCGAAAGACTCTTCCTCAATGTCTTCAAGATCTTGGTGTTGATCCCTTCTTCTTTTTCTAGACACTCTCTGCTCTATGGGCATTTTTCCTGAAGACCTCTTGGAGCTCGAGAGAACAATTTTTCCGACCACTGAGAAGCAGCACTTTTCGACCATGGATGTTATAATATAAACATAGGAGAATCATTCAGTTTAAGGGTTAAAACCATTCAGGAAAGTTCTAAAGCTAAAATGATTAAGAACAAAAAGACTCACCTAGAGGACGACTATCTGAAGGGATGGGAAAATCGAAGGAACTTAGTCCTGCCTTACGAAGAAAATTTCTCCGACTAGGAAGGCCGATTGATACTTGTCTGATATCATTTCCACAATCATAGTTGAAGGAAAAAGATCATCGGAAACCAGTTCTCCGATGACCTTTCGACCACCATATACCCAAGCGGAATCATAACCCCATTTGTGATCATAGAGCTCGGAAATTTCGCTCTCAAGTACGCGATGAGTAGGAGGTCTTACGAAGAAATAATTTGCTTTCCATTCCATGTTATTGCATGAAATGGCATTCTCCAGAATGGAAAAACTAGGTCGTTGACTGACATAGTAGTAACCTCTATTCGACGAGGTCGAAATGGAAAATCGAAAAAAATGAAAGAAATTGCAAAAGGTAGGTTCTGCCCAGAATATTTGGGGCAGCTTCGCTTCAGCTATCATTGTTCTGGTAGCTTCCTTTAGAGTTCTGTTTCTCCTTTCAGCAACTCCATTTTGTTGAGGGGTTCTGGCAGCAGAGTACTCATGATTGATTCCTCTGGAGTTACAATACTCTTCAACAGTAGAGTTTGTAAATTCAGTCCCTCTATCTGATCTAATCTTCAATATTCTTTGACTCTTCTCATTCTGGATCAGTTCAATCAAATTAATAAGATGTTCTTGGTTTCGCTTTTCTTCTTCATGAAAATCACACAAGTAAATCTTGAAAAATCATCCACAACAGCTAGGCAGTATTTCTTTCCACCATTGCTGATTGGATCAATAGGGCCAAACAAATCCATATGTAACAGCTCCAAAATTCTGGTTGAAGATTGGTGCTTCTTGCTTTTGAAAGTGGACTTCACTTGTTTACCCTTCTGACATGCGTCGCAAAGCTTGTCTTTGCTCATGACTGTCTTTGGAATTCCGTCTACCAGATCATTCTTTATCAATCTGTTTATGGTCTTGAAATTCAAATGATTCATTCTTTTGTACCACAACCAACTAATTTCACTTGGTGTAGAGGCCACCAAACAAACATTAGAATTCTTGTCCACAGAATTCCAGTCGACTACATAGATATTTCCCTGTCTTCTTCCAGATAAAATAACCTTCTTTGTTCCAACTTGTTCAACATAGCACTTATCTGATGAAAACATTACAGAAAATCCCTTGTCACAAAATTGAATTATGCTCAGCAGATTGTACTTCAGGCCATTAACATAAGAGACGTCAGATATCTCTATGTTTCCTTTGATAAGATTTCCAACAGCAACAACCTTGCCTTCTTTGCTGTCTCCAAAAGTAACTCTTGGACCATTCACAGCAACATCATCTACCAGTTCATGTATGTCTCCACACATGTTCCTTGAACATCCACTGTCCAAGTACCATTTCTTCACTACTTTACTCCTATTCCTAATCCTAACCTACAAAACAAAATAAAAATTATTTTAGGTACCCTTTATTGAGAGGGTCCTGGTGGATTAGTGTCACCATTGACAACCCAAGATGTTGAAGTCTTAGGCTTCTTAGGCTTCAGAGTTTTAGCAGGAGCATGAGCAACTTCATTTTCATCATAATCAGCAGGCATGTTCTGTTGATAATCATTATGATGAGGATAAGGCTCATAAGCAGGATAAGATGCATGATAAGCAGGGTAAGCATGCATTGGTTGATGAGCAGGATATGCAGCATAATAAGGTGGATAAATAGGTGCAGCATAATAAGGTGAATAAGCAGGTTGCACATAATAAGACTCATTTCCATACCAAGCATTATTGTTAAAATTTCTTTGCTTCTTAGGTCTGCTCTTTACTTGCTCTTTAACAGACGACTTAGGTTTACTAGTCTGATTGGTTTTACTCTTATCAGCAGACTTCTTTGGACTATTCTGCTGTTTGGTTTTACCAGTCTGTTTTTCATTTTCAGGCTTTTTACCCTTTTTAGCCTTAGGAGGACTCTTCTCCTTTTTTTCAATTTCCAGTGAAGTAGATTTAGCAGTCTGAACATACAAGATAACATTACTGTTATCAGCAGATATAAATTTTTCAGTTCTGTTCAATTCTAAATTTTCTTTTACTAAGGGTGTGCTCTGTTCATTAGTTTTATCTATTGATGCAACAGACGACTTAGCAACAGACGACTTATCATGTAATTTTATTATAGCTTCAAGTTCCATGATTTTTCCCTTGTAAACTTCACATTCTGCTCTCAGAGATTCACATTCATGCGAAAGCTTTTTATACATAGCTGAATCGTCTGGTTTTTCAACATTACGTTTCAGTTTAGCATTTTGCTTCTTTAGCAGAATCATCTCGTCCTTAAGCTTAGCAAATTCATTAACAACATCTGCTTTGTTGTTCATCATTTGCTCAAATGAGCCAAATAGCTCAACTTCATTTTCAGAGAGTATTACCTCATCATCAGATTATGTTTCCCCCTCTCTTCGATCCTCCTCCAGCTTCTAGAGACTTTCTTCGTCTCTTTAACCCAGCTTGTACCAAATGTCATTGCCTTTATTATGGCCTTTTCTGTTTTGATGGTTGCGAAAGGATTACGACCTTCTTTTCGTAATTTTCTTCACTTTTTTCGACTTTCCATATCGACCTCCTCCAATCGAGGTTAATTTTATGTGAGCCAAAGACCTGGCTTTGCTGTCTTAGAAAATGCCATCTCAAGTAACAACATGGAGTGGAAATCGAACTACTTTTTTGTCAAGCCTCCGACCCACCGTGTTCTTGAGAACGGAGAAATTGAACCATTTATCTACGACTGGGGTTACGACCAATCTTGGGTATATGGCGGTCGGAAAGTGATCGGAGAGATGGCTCCAAATGATCATTTTTCTTCAGATATGGTGACGGAGATGAGATCGGATAAATATCAGTCGGCTTTCCTAGTAGGAGAAAACTTTCTTCGGAAAGCTGGGTTGAGCTCCTTTGATTTTCCCATCGCCACAGATGATCGTCCACTGGGTAAGACTTTAACATCTTATTTAAGCAAAAGGATTCTCAACTATCATTCTTTTAAATGTTTGTAATTTTATATTGTAGCATCTATGGTCGAGAAATGTCGTTACTCAGTGGTTGGAAAGACTGTTCTTTCTAACTCGAAGAAGTCGTCGGGAAGAATACCGATAGAGCAGAGAATATCCAGAAAAAGGAGAAGAGATCAGCATCAGGATCTGGAAGACATCGAGGAAGAGTCTTTCGAGAGTGCAGATCCTATCCGAGTAGCTCCTCCAACGACTGATCAACCTTCTGCGGAAACACCTTCGTCTAGCACTGGTCCAGGACGTGGCTTTCCTCCCAAGTTTATTAGGGATGAATATGGTATTCTTGGTTGTAAGACTTGGGCGGAACGTAATCCCACTGGTCCAGCGGCGAAAAGAAGGAAACAATTTTACGTTAAAGAAGGTGAGTCTTTCACTCATATCGGAGATACGAGCCATAAAGCCTCTTTGGTAGATATGGTCGAAAGCCATCTTTAGGGGAAACGAGCAGCCGGATATTCCAAAAAGGATACATTGATGACCGACGATAAGGAACATATCCTCGATAAATCAATTCGACTTCTCTTGTCTTCAACTTTCACCAGGGATGTGCAACGCAATTTCCAGAGGGAGCCACTCGACCAGCTGGCAAGAGCAGCTCATGCTCACGAAGTGGTAATACATCATTCATAATGTTCTAATTCAATATACTTTAAGTTTCTCTACTTCTCAATTAGATGATTTAATTTTGCAGACTGGGAATGCGTTGGTAACTGCCTTGTATGATACGGCACTACACAGGGATCAATGGAGGTTTGTGGAAGAGACCAACAATATCTTAACGGCCAAGATTAGAGAGCTTGAAGACAAACTTGCCAAGGTCGATAATTCCATAACATCCCTAGAAACTCATCCTGGTTCTAGTGATAATCCCAATTTGGAGACCGATAATCCTCATATTATCAAGACGATGATGGATGCTAGTCGGTATCAAGCACATGTCGATCAACTAAATCGGGAATTGGATGAGCAACGTATTTCTCACGCTACCTCAATCAGCAAACTGGAGTCGGAGATTAACTCACTTCGATCCCAACTTGCAGTCAAGGAGGATGACGCCAATCTCGATAAGGCCATAGATGAAGTCCAGACCCCCAATGTCGAGTCCATTGTTAGGGATTTTCTCGATTCTCCTGTGAGCACAGCTATGACTCATCAAAAAATAGGGGACTTATTGTTGAGCTCATTTTACAAGGGGGTCTATCAATTGATCGAGTCTTCGCTTATCCCTGATAGGCGGGCCGAATATCGCAAAGTCATGGACATTGGCAAAGATCGAAGGCTCTGGGTATATCCTCCAGAATCATTGACTTCCGTTCACTACTGCGATCACCCCTTGGCTCATCTAGTGGCTGAGTTCGGAACTCCCCTGCCTATGCCCGATCCTGACCTAGAGCCTGCAGAGGACGTCGACGTCGATCAAGAGGATGAAGGAGAAGCTGAAGACAATGAAGAGACATCCTCTGAAGAAGTTATTCCCCCATCTTAGGCCATGTTTATGACTAGGGTTTTATCAATTTTTCTCAACAAATCTTTGTTAATCTATTTAGTCGAACATGTGACTCCTTGTAAATGAATTTTGTATAAAATCCCTTTTTGTTGTATATAACTTTTAAACATAGGATTGCCTTCGTCGAATTTTTCTCTAGCGTTTTTATGATCGGGAGCGTGCAATTAACTTAATCTCCTCTTATTATTTTAAAAATTTACTGTTCGTGCCTTACGCTGAGGACATATCTGTCATTTCCTTTACTATATATAAAGGTAAAATCTTTGAAGTTTTACCGCGCGTCCCCACCTGCAATATAGAATTTTCTCTGCAATAGATCAAAGTAATAGCTCGATATTCAGACAATTTCCTTGATTCTTTGATGATGAGTTCCAACCTTTTCTCCGGAGCTACCAAGCGATCTCAACGTGGTCCTTCCAGACGAGATACCCCAAAAAAGAAAGCTCGGAACGAGAGCTCAAACCTAACATCTTCCGAGGGGGGAAGTGTTCCTAAAAAATATGTGCCTCTTCCTGATCGTGTCTCGACCTCTCCGGAAATTCTTTCGAGGTCTGAAGTGAACACCTCTTCTCAATCGGTGGAAAACATGGACTCTTCTATGGGTCCTTCCAAAGTTTCGGTCCGTAGCCCACTGGTCGATCCCACTATTCTGGCGGCTTGTCGAAAGGAAGAGTCTCAAGCCAACTCTCCTGCTCCTGAAGGTCGACCAGGAGTTGATGCTCCTCATCTTGTTCTGAACATCACCTTAATTCAAACTTCCGATCAGGAAGCCGATCAGCATGTTGACTCTATCCCTTCGAATCCTGAGGTCGAGCCAGATTTACAGCTGAGGGGATCCGCAATGGAAGACATTCCCGAGTCTCTTTTCGCTCCTCTGACTTCCAACATTGTCGTATCTAGTTCCCAGAATACTCAAGTTCTTTTTCCTCCTGTCGTTTCTCGAGAAATGACCAAAACAGGACCTGGCCCTAGTAATTCGAGCTCTGCAAATCCATTGGATGATCCTTCGCTATTAGACGAACGTCCTTTAAATTCGCAAGTCGAAGAAATAACCCGAGTTTACTTTGGAACGGTCAGGAGGAGTATCTCTTGATGCAAGCATTCCTGCAACTTTCGAGCCTGATGGGGTATCTTGGAACTTGGGAATGGGTACAATTTTGCCCAAGGAGCTCGATAAACTAAAGAATCGTTCTTCGTTGCAGCTTGTTCAGTCCATTTTTAAGCATCTGGAGTTGGTAATAGAACATTCTGTCAGTCAAAAAAAAATTTTTGTCTTCTAATTCCTTTACTCTTTATTCTGATTCTTTCATAAATTGTCATAGGTCAAGCATGAAGCTGCACAGCTCGGGATTCAAAATGATGAATCTTACTTTTCCCGACTTGATTCCAATGAAAGATTGGATACCATAGCTGCAGCTCATCGATTACTGATGAACGAGGCTGAGAGTCTTCGAGCTACTAATGAAAGGCTCTCTAAAGAGAAAGAAGATTTGGAGTCCGATAAAGAGAAACTTAAAAAGGAGAAAGAAGATCTGCTTCAACTGAATAAAAATTTGGAAGAAGTCACCCAATCTCAGATCGAGAAAGGGAAGAAATAGGAGTTTGATAGGGTTTTTCTCTTGGGTACAAACAACGTACTCAAGAGTTGATCACCTATCTCGGTCATCGTACGAGCCCCGATCATATTCTCGAACTGTAGACCAACATTCTCTCTTTTTTTTTTTTTTGTCTGATGTAAATATAACATTTTTGTATGGAAAAGCTACTTGCTTCTGAATTAATCATACTTGTGCGGAAAAGTTCCTCGTTCTGAACTGACCATAGGAATGATTGCTGACTATTTTCTTGGGAGATGAAAAGCCGTTTAGATATATGTGCCGTAACCGTAGCTATAGGTCGTTTCATATGTTGTCCGTTAAATCATAAATTCTCCCAACTATAAATAACACCTTGTTGAACTGAATTCCAACACAAGAAAAAACATGTTAGCATTTGTAAACTTAAATATTCTATGGGATACTTGAGGTGCCCTGATTATGTTGGAAATTCCTTTGATCAAGGGTATTAAAACAAAATAGAGCTGGTTGGTTCATTAAAAAGAAAGTATTCTCCAGTATGGGTCATATTCTTCGACTCAGGAGGATACTTTGTAACATTGTAGCAGGGTATCCTTCGACCAAGGAGGATACTTTGTAAGAGTCTGTTGAGGTTTACCCCGACCAAGGAGGATACTTCGTAAAGGTATGGTGAAGTATATTCACCGATCTTCATCAAATGCAGGTGCAAAAATCCAAAAATAAGAAGTAGGTCGTATTGGAGGAGCAATCATTCCGAGGAGCAGCTGAAACTTTTGAAATATTTGTAATAAATCTAGTTAGATTTTAGTAACCAGTGTATCTCATTTGCTTGATGCATTTATTAAATCATATCCGTCGATTCTATTGTAATTGTAGAAATATAAATAAAAAATATCTTCAACGGAATTGTTGATCTGTGTTATTTACTTTTCGTTTGGTTGACTGCTATTGATCGTTTATCCGACGTTGCAAACTAACTCAATTGTGCGTATAATTTCCTTCCAATTATTACATTGCACCATCGCCGAAAATCTGGACCGTTGATAGGATCCCTAGTCGTGACCGTTGGATCCTTACTTTTCTGCCTATAAAAAGGCCATTTCCTCCTTCCTTATTTCATAAATGACGTTGTCAAGGAAATTTTTTTATCTTTGTAATCATGGTCGACCACCAGAATGTGTTGTCTTAACAATAGATGAGTTGAATTGGCATGGGTGGAATTGGAAAAATGAGGCCTCCAACGTATGTGGTGATGATCGGGCAATCCCTGAAATTGAGGGTTGGTCGATCGTATTTTATGCCATATAGTATAGTTCGAGGTTAGAGGAAAGTTGGATTCTTGCCTTATCGAAATCAACTTGTTTCTGGTAGGGCGAGAACACCATGAGTGAGATCGTTTCGACCTACGGTTGATCTGTCGAAGAAAAAGCATCAGCTTTTTTAAGGTGGTCAATATTAGATAGCTTGTTCACTTTCCACAACTACTTATAGTTCCCGAGCCTTAGAGGGAATGCCTGAACTTTAGTTTCTCGTCACTGTTCTCAAAGTAGAAGTAATATTTGTTAACTTGCAAAACAACATCCCCCAGCTCGAAGTTTTCAAAAGTACTGCTTACTTTGGCCTGAGGTTGGAAGTGCCTCTCTTCTGATGGCGTCGAAAATAAACTATTTTCTGTAGTTCTGTACTGAGAGTTATTTCTTTTACGGATCGATGCTTTTGCATGGTCGAGCCTTTGTAGGATAGGAATCATAAAATTGTAAGATAAATTTGGTAATGAGAATTTTATCAGGTCGAATATCGATCTAGGATGTAATGTCTAGTAGATCAATCTCGTAGTGCATTTAATATAATTCCTATCTTTATGGATGGTAGTTATGAATAGGTAATGTAAGTCCCGAGGATATATCATCACCGTTGATTAGATATAAATTCCACCGTTGGATCTTTCACCGTTCCTTCTATAAAATGAACCTTTCACTTATTTTCTAGCTCAAGTAAAATTGCGTAATAATGTACTTCCTCTTCTTCCAAAACGGTGCTCGTCCACCTAACTCGAATTTCCTAAAAATTGTTGAACATTATGACTTGGTATGGGCGAAATTGGAAAATGGAGACTTCTCCAAAACCATGAAGTCTTGGATCCCTAGAAAAGGGGATCGATTGGAATGCTTATCATGTATCGACCATCCTGTACAAATGGGTAAGGGTCGGTACAGTGGTATTCCGATCTAACAGTTCCGCGGTCGGTGGGAAGCTGGTCAGTTCATTAAAACAAGAAGATATGATCGAGACTGCTGACCACTATCGACCGGAGTAAAATTTTGATCTCATGAAGCTCTGGAGAAGTATGAACCTCAGATTCTCCAAGCTTGGGGTCGAAATTTCGGAACTTAAAAGGCGGTTGTCCTCGTCGACCGGGCTTAGGTGGTGGCAAGAAGGCTGGAAAAAGTATGAAGATAAACAAAGATGGAAGCCTGTAATTCATACTGCCTCTCTTCAAACCCAGATATCATCAGTCGATAAGAGGATCTTGTAAGATTTCTTTTTACAAGTCTACCGGACAACCGAGCCGTACTTGATAGGACCTCTTTTTAGCATGTAATAGAACATGTGGTCGATCAATGAGAGAAATCTATGTAGTTTCTTCCATGTATTCTTTTTGTAATAGTTTCAGGAATATGAATGGATTTTATTTTACGATTAAAACTATATAATCCAATGACTTGTGATAAGTTCCATGTGTGTCTACCGACCCCATCGATTTTACTCATGGATAAATTCTTCTTAGATTCTACCCCAACTATTGGTTTTCATGTTCGTAGATCGTATGATAGAGATCGATGAGTTTTTTACCGACCCAATCGGTTTTACTCAAAGATTTTATTTTTTACTTAGGTTTTTGTACCAATCATTGGTTTTAAACCTTTGTAGATCGTTTTCGGTGATCGATGAGTTTATACCGACCCAATCGGTTTTACTCAAATATTTTATTTTTTACTTAGGTTTTTGTACCAATCATTGGTTTTAAACATTTGTAGATCGTTTTCGGTGATCGATGAGTTTATACCGACCCAATCGGTTTTACTCAAAGATTTTATTTTACTTAGGTTTTTGTACCAATTACTGGTTTTAAACCTTTGTAGATCGTATTAGGAGATCGATAAGCTTATACCGACCCAATCGATTTTAATCAAAAATTTTATTTTTTACTTAGGTTTTTGTACCAATCATTGGTTTTAAACCTTTGTAGATCGTTTTCGGTGATCGATGAGTTTATACCGACCCAATCGGTTTTACTCAAAGATTTTATTTGTACTTAGGTTTTATACCAATTATTGGTTTTAACCTTTGTAGATTGTATCAACAACGGTTTCTTTGAGTGCCATGTATGGAGAAAACAAGCAAAAGCTTTTATTATTTTTGTAGATAAACCAGACGTCAAACTACTTTAAAAATGAAAACCAAGCTAACTTCTGTAAGATTCAAACTGATCTTCAAGAGTTCCAATACTCCAGCTCATCGGCCATAATATAGTCTAAGGTTTACTGCATTCCAAGTTCCAGGAAGTGGAGTTCCATCCAAATGAGCTATTTTATACGATCCCTTTTTGCCGACTGCAGTTACTATGAATGGACCTTCCCAATTTTGCTGTAATTTTCCAACATGTTTTGACACTTCGACCTTCTTAAGTACTAGATCACCTTCCTTAAAAGAACATATTCTCACTTTCTGATTGTAGGCCTTTTCCATGTTGGACTTAGCTGCTTGCAAATGAAGATTTGCCTTTTCCCTTAGGGCTTCACTTAGGTCAACATCATCTTTTCTCAATTGATCAATTGTTTTTTTCATCGAATAACTCGATCCTTGGGCTGGGAACAAGTGCCTCGACTGGTATAACTGCTTTCGATCCATAAACTAAGCTAAAAGGCGTTTCACCCGTAGAAGCTTTTATTGTAGTTCGATTTGCCCAAACGACGCCAGGGAGTTCATCCAACCATTTTCCCTTGGAGACATCTAATCTCTTTTCGAGGGACTTGACGATTTCCCTATTTGCGACTTCTGTCTGTCCATTTGCTCGAGGATGCCCTACAGATGTAAAATTTTGATGTATCCCTAACTTGGAACACCATTCTTGGACTTGTTTTCCAGCAAACTGGGTTCCGTTGTCAGAAATCAAGATTCTTGGAATACCGAAACGGCAAACTATATTTTTCCAAAGATAATTTATGACCTGAAACTGTGTGATCCGAGCGAGTGCTATACATTCGATCCACTTGCTAAAATATTCAACAGCGACCAAGACGTAGCTTTTCTTCGACCGTGCGGTTGGGAATGACCCCACTATATCAATACCCCACTGATCGAAAGGCCAACAAATTGGGATTGGGTGCATTGTCTCTGCTGGTTGATGGATTATATTTGAGTGAACTTGGCAGTAATGACAATATTTCACATAATCATGTACATCTGAATACAAGGTTGGCCAATAATACCCAGTTCTCAAACATTTTAGCGTGAGTGCTCGAGCTCCACTATGATTCCCTGCTTCTCCTTCATGAATATCTTTGAGGATGCTTTGGGTTTGGTGTTCGGGAATACATTTTAGCAGTATTCCCGAAACGGACCGTCTGTAGAGTTTTCCATTTACAATAGCATATCTTGGTGCTCGATATCTAATCCTTCGAGCTTCGTTTTTATCATTAGGTAGGGACCCATGTTTCAAATAGGTCAACAGAGGGCTCATCCAACTATCTGCAGCCAGATCGATATCCATTATCTCAATAGCAGGAACGGTGTCGAGGTCGATTGATGGTGTATTGGAGATCAGCCATGTGATTACCCTCTTAGTCTTACCGTCTCTCGACCCCGTAAATCTTGACAATTGATCAGCCCATCGATTATCTTCTCTCGGGCTGTTCTGTATTTCAAATTTGTCAAATTTTCCAGTCAACTCTTTTACTTTGGCCAAATATTTTATCATGTTGTATTCCTTGGCCTCGTACATTCCATTAATTTGTCTCTGGATCAGCTCGGAGTCCGTTACGACGTTCAAAACCTTTATGTTGGCTTGGATAGCCATTTCCATTCTTGCTACCAAAGCCCCATACTCAGCTTCATTGTTTGTTACCATGAAATCCAAGGTGATGGCATAGTTCAAGTCTTCACCATTTGGTCCTTGAAAATTTATTCCTGCACCTCCACCATCTCTGCTCGATGCGCCGTCAACGTGCATAAGCCATACTGGATTATTAACGATCAAGATGTCATTGTTATTTGAGGATGTCTCTTCTGTGATTGTTTCCGATGGATCGGGGGTTTCTAAGAGGAAATCAGCAAGCACCTGAGCTTTTATTGCAGTGCGGGGTTGATACTCGATCTCGTATTGTCCTAGCTCCACTGCCCATTTGATTAACCTCCCTGATGCTTCTGGTTTTGATAAAATTTGTCTTAAAGGTTGATTAGTAAGGACGATGATTTTATAGGTCTGGAAATAAGGTCGTAACCTTCGAGCTGAAGTTACCAGAGCTAAGGCAAATTTTTCGATTTCCAAGTAATTCTTCTCAGCTCCTTGCAGTAGTTTACTTAAGTAATAGACTGGCTTATGTTCCGAACCCTCTATCTTGACTAATACTGAGCTTATGGCTGCCTCGGAGATTGCAATGTACATGTAAAGAGGTTGTCCTTCAGTGGGTTTGGCGAGCAGTGGTGGTGAAGTCAGGTATTCTTTCAGTTGATCGAAGGCCTGGTCACAGGCTTCGGTCCATTCAAATGTTTTAGATTTTCTTAAAGTCTGAAAGAATGGCAGACTTTTATCCGCCGATCTTGATATGAACCTGTTGAGGGCTACAATTTTACCCACCAGGCTCTGTACTTGAGTAATGTTCCTCGGAGGCTTCATCTCCGTGATAGCGCGTATCTTTTTAGGATTTGCTTCGATGCCTCTCTGATGAACCAAGTAACCCAGAAACTTTCCCGATCTTACTCCAAAGGTGCATTTCAAAGGGTTGAGCTTCATTCCATACTTCCTTAAAATCCTGAAGCAACGATTTAGATGTTCGACATGGTCCTTCTCGCTCATGCTTTTGACCAACATGTCATCCACATATACTTCCATTATTTCTCCGATCAATTCCTTAAACATTAAGTTTACTAAACGTTGATAAGTTGCTCCAGCATTCCTTAATCCGAATGGCACTACCACGAAGCAATATACTCCTTGTTCGGTAACAAAGGTAGTTTTTTCTTGATCCTTTTCTTCCATGAATATCTGGTAAAAACCTGGGAACGCGTCCATCATGCTAAAAATAGCGAAACCAGTTGTAGATTCGACTAAAAGGTCGATTCTTGGGAGCGGGTATGGATCTCTTGGACATAATTTGTTTAAGTCCGTGAAATCGTTGCACATCCTCCATTTATTATCCTTCTTGTCGCCCTTTGATACCAATACAACATTACACAGCCACTCGGTAAAGTGTATTTCTCTTATCTGCTTAGACATTAATAACCTCTCGACCTCTGCTTTTATTATCTTGTCTTTCACTGGCCCGTGATTCCTTTTCTTTTGCCTGACTGGTTTTGCGATTGGATCGATTTTCAAAGAGTGGGTTATTATTCTTGGATCAATTCCCACTATATCCTCCGAGCTCCAGGCAAACACGTCCATATTCCTCCTTAAGAAATCAATCAACATGATTTCTCCCTGCGGAGACAACTCCGTCCAATTCTGGTGATCTTACTTGGGTCGTTCTCAATAAGTTGAACGTCCTTATGCTCAAGCGCACGGAGAGTTAGATCAATAGGTTCTTTTCCCTTTTTATCGATCCTTTCTGTGCTGGGTAGCTCTGGTTCTTGGGACTTTTCCACCGACGATCCTATCGCCTTTATTTTCGATGGAGTCAATGGGTCAATGTTCCCTTTTAAGGAAAGTGTCGTGTTATAACTATTTCCCCTACCCCTGAAATAGTAGGGAATTTTATCTTCTGGTGGTAGGTTGAAACTACACCTCAAAATTGATTTAAGGCTGGTCTACCTAGAATGGCATTATAGGCAAACGGCGTCTCCACTACCAGGTGTTGGGAATGCCCCGGTTGTCAAAACAACGAGAGTACGGAATTTAAAATTTTTCCGAGGCACCCCAGCAGACCCAAGATATATATTCCACCTTATATATGCGAAAGGGTTGAATCAAACAATTCTACATTAGAAAAAGTAGGAGATATGCGATTTACCTCACTGCAGGAAGGTGGCGGCAATCTCCGGCTATTGCTGATTCACAACAAGTGATCCAATTGTCTCACCTCCAGAGTGTATCCACACCAATTGGATTGTAGCAACACCTTCTATTCACAGGCTACAAACTAGAGATAGAAGGTTGTCAATGGAGGAAGAACAGATCTAGAATCAGATCTAGATCCAGCAATGGAGGACAGAGAGAGAGGGGGCGGCGGCACTGCTAGGGGCGGCTAGGGTGTAGGGGGCGGCTAGGGTTTAATTTTCAGCTCTTTGTTTCAAGTGTTAAGTGTGTGGAAGAGTTGTGAGGAGATATCTATTTATAAGAGAAGAAACCTTCTCTTTGTAGATATCTCTTAAAGATCTCTTCCTTATCTCATAAGGAAATAAGATATATCATATATCTTCTTAGATCCTCCCTGTCATACATGAATACAAACTCTCCTTCTTATCCTTAGCCATAAAATCGCCCCCCACCTAGTCTTGCAAGACTTCTTCTGGGCTTTTTAATTAAAGGCCCATGTCTTGCAACTTAATTTAATTAACCATTAATTAAATCAGCCCAATTAATCCAATTAATTAATATCTCTCAATTAATTAACACTTTAATTAATATTTAATTAATTAGACCATCTAATTAATTATCCTTCCAATTGAATTAACACTTTAATTCACTTAATTGATTTAACTCCCTTAAATCAAATATTTCCTTCTTTGACTGTCACTGTCCAATTGTATTGTGTGTGACCCTCTAGGTTCACCATCAATTGGCAGCAGGCCCACGAACCCTTCGTGATTTAATTTATGAGCAATTAAATGCTCCAATCAATTAAACCCTTTTAATTGACCACTCCAGAATTAATCTCCCTTATTGATTCAGGAGTACCCACACTTCATGGTCGATGTCTAGCCACAAGCCCATGAAGCCCAACTTCAGGTGAATTGATATTTGTGAACCTCACCTCTTATAACTGCCATGTACATACGGTCCTTCTATCGACTTAATTTCCCGATTGAGACCTAGGGTGTGTGAATTAATCGGCACCTCTAATTATCTCAATAACTATACATTCTAATTCGGGATAATAATCCAGTGTGACTGCTAAATTTGGAAACCCCTTTCCAAATCCGTCACTGACCGTGGCCACGGGTTTCTTGGATCTATTATCTAAGAATCGTATAGGAAATTCTCTCATCCATTACGATGAGTCGGTAGATTCCATCTTGGTACTAACCATTCGCGTACACAACTATAGGCACCCAACTTAGGCACATTATGGTCAGGCTACGTGACCAGTACCTAAATCTAAGTACATATACCTATGCACCGAATTCGCCCTAGCACCTCAAGTCTAAGGACTAAATCGTACACTATTATAAGTCTTGAGAAACGTCCCATCACCGATATGCGTCATGCGCTTCCACAATGGGTTTCTCTGTTCGGGTCGTTCGATGCGTTCGATCCCCTATCGAACCACCTAGTCATATGCACTGACATCAAATGTCTTGTTCATGAAACTCTACAAATTCACTCCATGTGAATCATGCATATTCGTACAAGCTTTGGCGATTCCTTCGATACCCCGTCTCGTTCGGAATCTATGACTTGGAACGGGTTTTAAGATCACGACCTTAGAGACTGTTTCATGATTGCACTCAATACCGAAGTGAATCGTCCCATAGTCGAATGTGATCTAAGGATTTCATCCAATCGCTTAAATGTATTCGCGAGAGATGAATATGGCCATTGTTTATTCTATACAGTTATAAATAAACGTGCGTATTATTCATAAAAATCAAAGATTGTTTATTAAAGAATAGTCCTATTACAAGCTAAAGAGAATTGGCTTGCTGGGCACTATCCTATCAATCTCCCACTTGCCCTAAAGCCATTCACAAACATTTCTAAGACCCATCTTTACAAGATGTCCCTCGAACGCTTTTTGCGAAAGTGGCTTTGTTAGTGGGTCAGCTATGTTGTCTTCTGAGTTGACACGATCCACGTGTATGTCTCCTCTACCAATGATCTCCCTGATCACATGGTATTTCCTCATTACGTGTTTAGATTGGTGGTGTGATCTCGGCTCCTTCGCTTGAGCTATTGCCCCGTTGTTGTCACAGAAGACTACTACAGGCTCCGCAATGCTAGGAACTACATCCAACTCTTGGATGAAGTTTCTCATCCAAACACTCTCTTTTGCTGCATCCGATGCTGCAATGTATTCTGCTTCAGTGGTTGAGTCGGCAGTGGTGGATTGCTTGGAACTTTTCCAACTCACCGCTGCTCCATTGAGGCGGAATATGTATCCAGAATTGGACTTGTAATCATCCACGTCAGACTGGAAACTTGAATCAGTGAATCCTTCAAGTTTCAATTCTCCACTACCACCGTAGACCAAGAACATATCCTTAGTCCTTCGCAAGTACTTAAGGATTGCTTTAACGGCAGTCCAGTGCTCTTCGCCTGGATTCGACTGATAGCGGCTCGTTACATTAAGAGCGTGTGCTACGTCTGGTCTAGTACACAACATCGCATACATTATGCTTCCTATAGCAGAGGCATAAGGTATGAGAGACATTCTCTTCTTTTCTTCGTCAGTTGTAGGGCACATTGACTTGGAAAGATAGATTCCATGTCTCATTGGAAGCAATCCTCTCTTGGATTCTTCCATATTGAATCTCTTCAATATCGTGTTGATATACTGAGATTGGGAGAGTCCCAACATCTTCTTCGATCTATCCCTATAGATACGTATTCCCAATACGTAAGATGCCTCTCCTAAATCTTTCATGGAGAATTGCGCGGATAACCACGCTTTTGTCTGCGCTAACATTCTGATATCGTCCCCGATCAACAGAATATCATCGACATATAAAACTATGAATTGTACCGAACTCCCACTATTCTTCTTGGGTCAGTGGTTCCATCGTATCTGGGGAGCCGGGCAGGTAAAGATCCAGAAGCATGTGCTTCCCTGATTTCTAAACAGAAAGGGGAACACGCAGCTATGCTATCCTGTATTTCACGGGAACGAGGCCGAGGTTGCTGTAGAGTCAGAAGCCTTTGTTCGACTCGCTCCTCGACCATCCTTTCTATATCTCTTTCAGAGATTCTCTTGGTCGCTCGACGATTGATAACTGGGGGTTCGTCCGCGTCATCGATCGGTATCACAGTGCGGTCCTTTGATAGGCGAGGTTCAGATTGAGCATCAGCTCTTGCCTGATTAGTTTTTCGACCAAGGTTCCTTCCTGCTATGTTTGGTGGGGATATTTGAGATCGTTGGTCCGCGTCCGGACTTTCAGCTTGAGTTGACTGGTGGTCATTATTCACCCGAGGTTCCCTGACTTCGTTAGCCGCTCTTGAAGGACCAACGGCCGCCCTTACTGGTTCCGCAACTGCATGGGTTTGTAGAACTTGAGGAAAAAACGAACTTAAGATCTGAGCAATTTGTAGTATTTTTTCCTGGTCAGCGGAAAGCGGTGCGGCAGGGACGGATTGGATAGGTGGGTTAGGAATCCTACTTGTGGTAGGAGTTTGTCGCGCTCCGTCGTTATGATTGATGTTTTCGTTCGGCGCACCTTGTTCTTCTATAGGATCAAGATTCTGTTGGTTTACCGGAGGTTGTGTGTTATTAGCACTGACTCTTTGGGAATCTTCAGGCAAGCTATCCATAGCGCAAGAAGGTCGAGAATTCGTGCTTCTTCCTGCGTTACGTGCGCTTTTCCTTGGATTGACCATATTTCGTTCGAGCAATTAACCGGCCCCTCGGTGGGCGCCAACTGATTTAACCGAATTTCGTCTTAAGGTTTTATCTCAGTAAATTATTAAGAACAATTTAATATATTAGGGGTTTGGTTAAAGTACTCAGGATGGAGCAATTCAAGAATAAGCAAAGTAATATAATTGAATGGGAAACAACAATCAGAGGAGGCGAACAATAGTAGTATATTCCTTAGGTTAAATTTCGGATCCACAATACAACGTAAGATTTGCTATTTATAATATTCCTACTGTCCTAACTGAACTAGGAGTCCTATTTAGCCTAGGAAACCTGTATGGCCTTGGAGTATCGCTGGGCCCATTAAATCCCCTGGGACGAACAGTAGGTCGATCAAAGTAGGTCGATCAGATACGAATTTAACTGGTCGAGCCGATCTTGAAATCCCCGTTGGTCGGATCAATTCTGAACTGGCTCGATAAATACTTATTCGATCATAGGTACAAAATAGCCCTCATCATGTACACACAAGGTTCAAATACGTTTTTGATGAAGCCAAAAGCTTTTACTGTCTCATCAAATCGTATGTTCCAGGTTCGGGACGCCTGTTTGAGGCCATAAATTGACCTTTGAAGTTTGCACACCTTGTGCTCGCTTCCTTTGGACGCAAAGCCTTCGGGCTGTTGCATAAAGATCTCCTTGTCAATGTCTCCATTGAGAAAGGCGGTCTTTACGTCCATTTGCCATATTTCGTAGTCGTACCACGCGGCTATGGCTAATAGTATCCGAATAGATTTCGACATCGCTACTGGAGAAAAGGTTTCCTCATAGTCTATTCCAGGCTTTTGAGAATAACCTTTCGCCACTAGGCGAGCCTTATGGGTTATTACCTCTCCATTCATTCCAAGCTTACGCTTGAAGATCCATTTGCATCCTACAGGGATAGTTCCCTCAGGTGGATCGACCAAGGTCCAAACCTTGTTGGAATGCATGGAATCCATTTCGGATTGCATGGCTTCGAGCCACGCACCCGATTCTATGTCAGACATAGCTTCTTCATAAGTCCTTGGATCAGTATCCAACTTATCGTTTTCGTGAATGAAACCAAATCTCTCTGGTTCTTTACGAACTCGATCAGACCTTCGAAGTATAGGTGTACTAGTAGGTTCAGTAAAATCAGGATCAGCTCCCACTGTTTGTAAGGATGGGTCCGATTCTTGGACTTCATCGAGTTCTACGATTGTCCCATTTCTGTTGGTGAGGAAATCATCCTCTAAGAAGTGGGCATTCCTAGACACAAATGTATTACGTTCTTTAGGATCGTAAAACAAGTATCCAATGGATTCCTTTGGATACCCCACAAATTTGCACAAACTAGATCTACTATCCAGCTTATCTCCTTTCTTGTTCTTAACATAGGCAGGAGATCCCCATACTCGTAGATACGAATATACTTACCATACCATTCTTGATGTGGTGTAGTTGGCACTGACTTTGAAGGTACTATGTTCAGTATCTTCGAAGCAGTTAATAGGGCTAAGCCCCAAAATGAAAAGGGAAGTTCAGCGAAGCTCATCATGGAACGAACCATGTCCAACAAAGTTCGATTCCTCCTTTCAGACACTCCATTGAGTTGGGGCGTCCTAGGGGGAGTTCGCTGAGCGAGAATCCCATTCTCTTTTAGATAATCGAGGAATTCTTGACTCAAGTATTCTCCTCCTCGATCAGATCGAAGTGCTTTAATACTATGTCCAAGTTGATTCTCTACTTCCATTCGAAACTCCTTGAACTTTTCAAAAGTTTCGGATTTGTACTTCATCAAGTACACGTATCCATAACGACTGAAGTCGTCAGTGAATGTGACGAAGTAGGAGTATCCTCCTCTTGCACTGACACTCAGTGGTCCACAAACATCAGTATGGATCAAATCCAAAGTTTGTTTGGTTCGCTCAGGATTCCCGGTGAAGGGTGATTTGGTCATCTTTCCTTTGAGACAAGATTCGCAAGTCGGAAGTTCATCTAAGTTCTGTATTTCAAGAGCCTTAGAGGAAACCAACTTTTGGATCCTACTCTTGGAGATATGTCCAAGTCTAGCGTGCCAAAGTTGTGGTGTGTGATTATCGTATTTTCTTTTTCTTGATTGTATGTGCAAAACGTTGGAGTTTGTAGGTTCAAGGGAATATAGACCATCCATCAGAGTACCACTAGCATAAATTAAACCATTTTTAATTATGCTTATAGATCCATTCATAATGGAAAAATTAAAACCATCATTATCTAATAACGGAATAGAAATAATGTTCTTAATAATAGTTGGTACGTACAAACAGTCTTTTAAAAGTAAAGTAAAATTCCCTATCACTAACTCCACGTCTCCTACAGCCTCTGCAGCAACTCTTGCTCCGTTTCCAAAACGCAGGATCCTATCCCCGGGCTTGAGCGTTCTTACTGCTCCCATCACCTGCAAATCATTGCAGATATGAGAACCCGCTGCGGTGTCTAACACCCAAGATGCAGACCCAAGATATATATTCCACCTTATATATGCGAAAGGGTTGAATCAAACAATTCTACATTAGAAAAAGTAGGAGATATGCGATTTACCTCACTGCAGGAAGGTGGCGGCAATCTCCGGCTATTGCTGATTCACAACAAGTGATCCAATTGTCTCACCTCCAGAGTGTATCCACACCAATTGGATTGTAGCAACACCTTCTATTCACAGGCTACGAACTAGAGATAGAAGGTTGTCAATGGAGGAAGAACAGATCTAGAATCAGATCTAGATCCAGCAATGGAGGACAGAGAGAGAGGGGGCGGCGGCACTGCTAGGGGCGGCTAGGGTGTAGGGGGCGGCTAGGGTTTAATTTTCAGCTCTTTGTTTCAAGTGTTAAGTGTGTGGAAGAGTTGTGAGGAGATATCTATTTATAAGAGAAGAAACCTTCTCTTTGTAGATATCTCTTAAAGATCTCTTCCTTATCTCATAAGGAAATAAGATATATCATATATCTTCTTAGATCCTCCCTGTCATACATGAACACAAACTCTCCTTCTTATCCTTAGCCATAAAATCGCCCCCCACCTAGTCTTGCAAGACTTCTTCTGGGCTTTTTAATTAAAGGTCCATGTCTTGCAACTTAATTTAATTAACCATTAATTAAATCAGCCCAATTAATCCAATTAATTAATATCTCTCAATTAATTAACACTTTAATTAATATTTAATTAATTAGACCATCTAATTAATTATCCTTCCAATTGAATTAACACTTTAATTCACTTAATTGATTTAACTCCCTTAAATCAAATATTTCCTTCTTTGACTGTCACTGTCCAATTGTATTGTGTGTGACCCTCTAGGTTCACCATCAATTGGCAGCAGGCCCACGAACCCTTCGTGATTTAATTTATGAGCAATTAAATGCTCCGATCAATTAAACCCTTTTAATTGACCACTCCAGAATTAATCTCCCTTATTGATTCAGGAGTACCCACACTTCATGGTCGATGTCTAGCCACAAGCCCATGAAGCCCAACTTCAGGTGAATTGATATTTGTGAACCTCACCTCTTATAACTGCCATGTACATACGGTCCTTCTATCGACTTAATGTCCCGATTGAGACCTAGGGTGTGTGAATTAATCGGCACCTCTAATTATCTCAATAACTATACTTTCTAATTCGGGATAATAATCCAGTGTGACTGCTAAATTTGGAAACCCCTTTCCAAATCCGTCACTGACCGTGGCCACGGGTTTCTTGGATCTATTATCTAAGAATCGTATAGGAAATTCTCTCATCCATTACGATGAGTCGGTAGATTCCATCTTGGTACTAACCATTCGCGTACACAACTATAGGCACCCAACTTAGGCACATTATGGTCAGGCTACGTGACCAGTACCTAAATCTAAGTACATATACCTATGCACCGAATTCGCCCTAGCACCTCAAGTCTAAGGACTAAATCGTACACTATTATAAGTCTTGAGAAACGTCCCATCACCGATATGCGTCATGTGCTTCCACAATGGGTTTCTCTGTTCGGGTCGTTCGATGCGTTCGATCCCCTATCGAACCACCTAGTCATATGCACTGACATCAAATGTCTTGTTCATGAAACTATACAAATTCACTCCATGTGAATCATGCATATTCGTACAAGTCTTGGCGATTCCTTCGATACCCCGTCTCGTTCGGAATCTATGACTTGGAACGGGTTTTAAGATCACGACCTTAGAGACTGTTTCATGATTGCACTCAATACCGAAGTGAATCGTCCCATAGTCGAATGTGATCTAAGGATTTCATCCAATCGCTTAAATGTATTCGCGAGAGATGAATATGGCCATTGTTTATTCTATACAGTTATAAATAAACGTGCGTATTATTCATAAAAATCAAAGATTGTTTATTACAGAATAGTCCTATTACAAGCTAAAGAGAATTGGCTTGCTGGGCACTATCCTATCACCAGGAACTTTATCATTTTTACAATCCGCTGAGGTTTACTTCCAAGGGTGACACTTAGATTGATAGTTCCGGCTGGAATTATTTCCGACCCTCCAAACCCTACCAGTGGTGTAGCTACCCTTTGTAAAGTTATGTTCCCTAGATTCGTTTGATTCAGAGCTTCAATGGCTATTATATTAGCCGAGCTACCATTATTGATTAAAATTCTTTTGACATTAAAGTCGGAGATTTTTAGCGAAACCACCATTGGAAAATCAGGGTGGTCTATGTTAACGTCCTAATTCAAATTCCTCGGGACTTCAGTCTTTTTACATGTCGGAGGTTTTATTCTCGAGTGCCCATATTTCTTTAGGGATTACGACTTCATTTTCCAGAGATCGAGCCGTTTTCCGTCTCGCGTTTCGACTATCACCCCCCGCCGGACCACCAGAGATCACATGAATAGTACCATTTACGTGATCGTTGTCAATGTCATCTCTACGGGACGCGTTATTGCCTGGGGACCTCCTGGGTGGGCTTCTATCCCCCTCCTTTCTTCTAGGACTGCGTGTCCGCTATCTCCTTCGATCCGTTGTTTCCATAAATTCATCCAACTTGCCATCTTGGATCAACTTTTCGATCTCCTGCTTCAAGTGATAACATCCTCGGTCCTATGAGCGTGTTCTCGATGATATCTACAATAGAGGTCGTAGTTTTTCGCCCCAGGCTTAGCCTGTGTAATCCTCTTCGCTGGAGGAATCCAATTGTTCCTTTCCAGTATCACCAAAATATCCTCTCTGGGAGTGTTTTGTTTTTTATACTCTACATAATTGATCTGATCTCTGACATTCCTTTCAGGAGATCTAGGCCTGAGGTAGACATTAGGTCTTTTTTCAGGGCTGCTTCCGCTATATTCCAATCTTTGAAAAAATTCCCTTTTCGGGAAAAACGATCGTAGTCCATGGCTTTCGGCATATGTGCTTTGTCAGGCTTCCTCGACCCTGATGTGGAAGCCTTATTCTTGTTCTTATCCATAAACGAATTCATTTCCTCTTGAGTCATATACTTGGAAGCCATTGTCATAATCTCAGCGAAGGTTCGAGGTTGCTTGCGACTCAAAGCATTGCCAAATTGCCTATTTTTTGTAAGGTCGAACAAAATCGATATGATGTAGTCAATATTTGAGGAGTTGATCTTTAACAATTCGACATTGAACCTCGCCAGCCAACTTCTTAGGGGTTCTCCTTCCTGCTAGGTGATAGTTCCCAAGTAGCTCATAGGGAGCTTTTGTCTTATCTGACTTGCGAACTGCTGCTCTAGCTTTTTACACAGTTCTCTAAAACTAAAGATCGAATTAGGTGGTTGTTTTCCAAACCAATTCAGTGCTAAACCTTCGACCGTTGTGACCATTAATTTTGCGGTTTACTCAGCTGAGTGAGCGTATAAATTCATTATGTTCCTGAAACTAAATATATAGTCACACGGATCACCTGTCCCGTCATATCTGGGAAGTCGACTAGGTAAAGGTCCTGAGGCCTGCGCTTCTTTAATCTCAAGGCAGAACGGGGAACAGGTCGCGATACTATCTTGGACTTCTATCGAGCGGGGCCAGGGTTGTCTTATAGCCAACAACCTTTGTTCCAGCCGTTCCTCCACCATTCTCTCAATATCTCTTTCAAAGAATCGTCTAGTTGTTCGTCGATCGATGATTGGGGCTCCACATCATCATCGATAGGAATTACAGTCCTTTCTCTAGACTGATGCGGTTCAGGATGAGCATTAACTCTTACCTGATTAACTCTTCGACCGGGAGGTCTCTCATAAATGTTTGGTGGAGAAATCTGGGATCGTTGATCCGCTTCTGGGCTCTCTGCTTGGGCCAATACTCGATCGCCTTCCCCTCGAGGTTCCCTATTATTGTTGATCACTCTTGAGGGATGAACCGCGGCCACCGTTGGACCTGCTGTTTCCGGTACTGGTGCTTGCAAAATTTGAGCACATTGTGAACTCATAAGTTGAGCAATCTGCATCAATTTTTCCTGATTGGCCGGTAACGGGGGAGGAGGGACGGATCGAGCAGGCGAGTTAGGGGCCCTGGTCCAACTAGGGGTCTGCTGTCCCTCAGTGTTTTGGTTATTAGCTGCGTTCCCTGTAACATGCGTTTCCAGTCGATCTAAATCTTGACGGTCTACTGGAGGCGGCATACTATTAGCGCTAATCCTTTGGGAATTTTCAAGCAAATTTTCTACAGCACGGGGAGGCTGAGAATTGGTGCTTTTTCCTTCGTTGCATGTGCTTTTCCTTGGATTGATCATTATTCGTTCGAGCAATTAACCTGCCCCTCGGTGGGCGCCAACTGATTTCGAGATAATGGTTACGTGATAGGTTCTAATATCAGTAATATTATTAAGGAACACTTTTATATTTAGGGTTTGGTTAAAGTACTCAGGATGGTGCAATTCAAGACTTGTTAGAATTATGATAATTACGTAGCTAAAATATATAAGAGGAGAACAATTGTATTTTTATTGATGATAGACCAAAATTCGGATCCTTATTACAATGGAGTATTCGCTATTTATACTGAATACCTAATCCTAACATATCTAGGAGTCCTTCTAGACCTAGGAGTCCTGCATGGCCTAGGAGTCCTGCGTGGCCCAATAAACATTCGGGATCGATCTTCAGGTAGATTAGATGCAGTAAGGTAGATCGAGCCGATCGTGGAATCCTCGAGGAGACTTATTCCGTCTTCATAGGGCGGATTAACTTTGAATTTGTTCGGGAAGTACTATTCGATCATAGGTGTAAAATAGCCCTCATCAACTGCTCTATCAATTAGATCATCAGATGGACCTGGCTTGTTGGGCAAGGAATCCTTGATAGCAGTCGCCTCTTGTTTTACGATGGCTTTTGTAAAACCATGTAGTCTGTCACGAAAAAAATCTGAGTCTAATGCCTTTCCAACTGAAGTAGTTTGCAGCCAACTTAGAACCTAACGTCTTTCTTCGGCAAATTCTCTCCAGGCTTGGATTTCAGCTTCAGACTTGTTTAACCTGTATTCCCTCCATCTGTTGTATCTGATCTTTTCTGGGAGAAAACCGTTCTTGTTTGAAGCAGCTGATTCAGCCTCTCAAGCTCAGCTTCAAACTTTTCAAAGGCAGCAGAGTCACCTTTGACAATGTCAACTGCTCTTTCGACTTCAAATTTCTTTCTCTTGATTGGCTTGGCTCTTGGTAGCACAAACTTCCCTTCCATGGGCTTTCCGATCACGATGCCTCCTGACCTTCTAGGTCCATAAGTATCTTTCTTGCTTTCTTCCAAGGGCTTTGCCAAGTCTTCTGCATCCTTGGCATCAATCTCTGCATCAGTTATTTGTTTAGTTTGAGCACCAATATTGCTCAGCTCAATTGCTTTATGGACTTCAGCCTCATCTCTTTTCCTATGTTCAGCCTCTTCTCTTTTCTTCTTGTGAACAGCAGAGACCTTAGCTTTCCCGGTCCTTCTCTTTCTTTGAGCTCTTGATTCAATGACCGGTGCGGCAACATTTGGATCAGGAGCAGCAGTTGCAATTGGTTCAGTAACTATTGGATCTACGATCATAACATCAGGCTCCTCTTGAGGTCTGCTCACCTCAGCTGTTGGTGCAGTAGTCTGATTTTTCTGAGCATCAGCTGACTTGTCATCAGCAGACTTACTTCCAACAGGCCTCTCTGCTGATGGAGGACTTGATCTAACTACATCAGACAATTCAGTGATATGAGTTAGCCTTTTTCTTGTAGTTACCTTTGTGTGAACAACTCTTGTAGTGGCAGTGTCCTTAAGAGCACTCCTTGTTCTTTTAGCCACATTTTCCAAAGGTAGCTCAGCAGATTGAGTTCTTTCAGGAGATATATCATACGCCATTTGTTCAATCTCCTTAACTGTCTGATCTATAAGAGCATCAGCAGTTTCTTTTTCCTTAGGCTCTGATTTTGTTCTGGCTTGAACAGCTGGCTGGGCTATTTGAATAGAAGCCTTAGGAGCAGTTGTCTTACTCCTCTTTTTCTTATCAATAGCTGGCTGCTTTGGCTCAGCAGCAACCTTTCGCTTTGGTTGCTCCTTCTTCTTTTCTGGAGTAACTTCAGCAGTCTTTGAGCGAACAGCCTCGTAGACTTTCAACACCTTAGCGTTGTGAATGACCTTTCCATGGGTCATAGAGCAGCCAAGGCTGGCGAACAAATGACTGAGAAAGATCCTATGGTTAGAGTGACCACGCTCCTTGTGATCAGCCAAAATGTACCATACGAAAGTAGCCCAGTTCACCTTCAGTCCATAGTATACAGCGATCATGTAGTGAAATCTCTTCATGGGCACACTGTCCAATGAAAAAGTGCAGTTTTCTATCACCTTGAAAAATAGGTCTGCCATTCTCTAAAACTCATACTTCAGCTGAGTATTCTAGATATTTCCAGACAACACTTCATTTTTCTTGGCAACCAATTTCCACAAATCCGCCTCAAATGGTTCAGCCAGGGTGGAGATTTCAGTAGTGCCTTCAAGGGATAGATGGCTGTTGGGAATGGCCCGATTGTCAAAACAACGAGAGTGCAGAATTTTAAATTTTTCCAAGGCACCCATCAGTCCCAAGATATATATTTCCATCTTATGTATGCGAAAAGGTTGAATCAAACAATTTACAATAGATAAAAGTAGAGATATCCGATTTTACCTCACCACAGGCAAGGTGGTGGCAACCTCCGGCTTTATTGCTGATTCACAACAAGTGATCCAATTGTCTCACCTCCAGAGTGTATCCACACCAGTTGGATTGTAGTAACACCTTCTATTCACAGGCTACGAACTAGATATAGAAGGTTGTCAATGTAGGAAGAATCAGATCCAGTTTCAGAACTTGGATCCAGATATGGAAGACAGAGAGAGAGGGGGCGGCGCAGTGCAAGGGGGCGGCTAGGGTTAATTTTCAGCTCTTTGTGTTTCTAGTGTATAGAAGAGTTATGAAGAGTTGTCTATTTATAAGAGAAGAATCCTTCTCTTAATAGATATCTCTTCAAGACTTTTTCCTTATCTTATAAGGAAACAAGATATACACATATATCTTCTTAGATCCTCCTTGTCATACAAGAAAACAAACTCTCCCATTCTTATCCTAGCAAAAATCGCCCCCCACCTATCCTGCAAGACTTCTTCTGGGCTTTTAATTAAAAGGCCCATGTCTTGCAACTTAATTTAATTAACCATTAATTAAATCAGCCCAATTAATCCAATTAATTATTATCTCTCAAATTAATTAACACTTTAATTAATATTTAATTAATTAGACTATCTAATTAATTATTCTTCCAATTGAATTAACACTTTAATTCATTTAATTGATTTAACTCCCTTAAATCAAATATTTCTTTTTATGGCTGTCACTGTCCAACTGTATTGTGTGTGACCCTCTAGGTTCATCATCAATTGGCAGCAGGCCCACGAACCCTTCGTGATTTAATTTATGAGTAATTAATTGCTCCGATCAATTAAACCCTTTTAATTGACCACTCCAGAATTAATCTCCCTTATTAATTCAGGAGTACCCACACTTCATGGTCGATGTCTAGCCACAAGCCCATGAAGCCCAACTTCAGGTGAATTGATATTTGTGAACCTCACCTCTTATAACTGCCATGTACATACGGTCCTTCTATCGACTTAATTTCCCGATTGAGACCTAGGGTGTGTGAATTGACCGGCACCTCCAATTATCTCAATAACTATACTTTCTAGTTCGGGATAATAATCCGGTGTGACTGCTAAATTTGGAAACCCCCTTTCCAAATCCGTCACCGACCGTGGCCACGGGTTTCTCGGATCTATTATCTAAGAATCGTATAGGAAATTCTCTTATCCATTACGATGAGTCGGTAGATTCCATCTTGGTACTAACCACTCGCGTACACAACTATATGCACCCAACTTAGGCACATTATGGTCAGGCTACGTGACCAGTACTTAAATCTAAGTACATATACCCATGCACCGAATTCGCCCTAGCACCTCAGGTCTAAGGACCATATCGTACACTATTATAAGCTTTGAGAAACATCCCATCACCGATATGCGTCATGCGCTTCCACAATGGGTTTCTTTGTTCGGGTCGTTTGATGCGTTCGATCCCCTATCGAACCACCTACTCATATGCACTGACATCAAATGTCTTGTTCATGAAACTCTACAAATTCACTCCATGTGAATCATGCATATTCATACAAGTCTTGGCGATTCCTTCGATACCCTGTCTCGTTCGGAATCTATGACTTGGAACGTGTTTTAAGATCACGACCTTAGAGACTGTTTCATGATTGCATTCAATACCGAAGTGAATCGTCCCATAGTCGAATGTGATCTAAGGATTTCATCCAATCGCTTAAATGTATTCGCGAGAGATGAATTTGGCCATTTGTTTATTCTGTACAGTTATAAATAAACGTGCGTATTATTCATAAGAATCAAAGATTGTTTATTACATAATAGACCTAATACAAGCTAAGGTTAATTGGCTTGATGGGCACTATCCTATCAATCTTCCACTTGCCCCTAAAGCCATTCACAAACATTTCTAAGACCCATCTTTACAAGATGTCCCTCGAACGCCTTTTGCGAAAGTGGCTTCGTTAGTAGGTCAGTTATGTTGTCTTCTGAGTTGACATGATCCACGTGTATGTCTCCTCTACCAATGATCTCTCTGATCACATGGTATTTCCTCATCACATGTTTAGATTGGTGGTGTGATCTCGGCTCCTTCGCTTGAGCTGTCGCCCCGTTGTTGTCACAGAAGACTACTACAGGCTCTGCAATGCTAGGAACTACATCCAACTCTTGGATGAAGTTTCTCATCCAAACACTCTCTTTTGCCGCATCCGATGCTGCAATATATTCTGCTTCAGTGGTTGAGTCGGTAGTGGTGGACTGCTTGGAACTTTTCCAACACACCGCTGCGCCATTGAGGCGGAATATGTATCCAGAATTGGATTTGTAATCATCCACGTCAGACTGGAAACTTGAATCAGTGAATCCTTCCAGTTTCAATTCTCCACTACCACCGTAGACCAAAAACATATCCTTAGTCCTTCGCAGGTACTTAAGGATTGCTTTAATGGCAGTCCAGTGCTCTTCGCCTGGATTTGACTGATAGCGGCTCGTTACACTTAGAACGTGTGCTACGTCTGGTCTAGTACACAACATTGCATACATTATGCTCCCTATAGTAGAGACATAAGGTATGAGAGACATTCTCTTCTTTTCTTCGTCAGTTGTAGGGCACATTGACTTGGAAAGAGAGATTCCATGTCTCATTGGAAGCAATCCTCTCTTGGATTCTTCCATATTTAATCTCTTCAATATCGTGTTGATGTACTGAGATTGGGAGAGTCCCAACATCTTCTTCGATCTATCCCTATAGATACGTATCCCCAATACGTAAGACGCCTTTCCTAAATCTTTCATGGAGAACTGTTTGGATAACCATGCTTTCGTCTGCGCTAACATTCTGATATCGTCCCCGATCAACAGAATATCGTCGACGTATAAAACTATGAATTGTACCGAACTCCCACTATTCTTCTTGTGCACACAAGGCTCAAATACGTTTTTGATGAAGCCAAAAGCTTTAACTGTCTCATCAAATCGTATGTTCCATGTTTGGGACGCCTGTTTGAGGCCATAAATTGACCTTTGAAGTTTGCACACCTTGTGCTTGCTTCCTTTGGACGCAAAGCCTTCAGGCTGTTGCATAAAGATCTCCTTGTCAATGTCTCCATTGAGAAAGGCGGTCTTTACGTCCATTTGCCATATTTCGTAGTCATACAACGCAGCTATGGCTAAAAGTATCCGAATGGATTTCGACATCGCTACTGGAGAAAAGGTTTCCTCATAGTCTATTCTAGGCCTCTGAGAATAACCTTTCGCCACTAGGCGAGCCTTATGGGTTATAACCTCTCCATTCATTCCAAGCTTACGCTTGAAGATCCATTTGCATCCTACAGGGATAGTTCCCTCAGGTGGATCGACCAAGGTCAAAACCTTGTTGGAATGCATGGAATCCATTTCGGATTGCATGGCTTCGAGCCACGCACCCGATTCTATGTCAGACATAGTTTCTTCATAAGTCCTTGGATCAGTATCCAACTTATCATTTTCGTGAATAAAACCAAATCTCTCTGGTTCCTTACGAACTCGATCAGACCTTCGAAGTATAGGTGTACTAGTAAGTTCAGGAAATTCAGGATCAGCTCCCACTGTTTGTGAGGATGGGTCCTATTCTTGGACTTCATCGAGTTCTACGATTGTCCCATTTCTGTTGGTGTTGAAATCATCCTCTAAGAAGTGGGCTTTCCTAGACACAAATGTATTACGTTCTTTAAGATCGTAAAACAAGTATCCAATGGATTCCTTTGGATACCCCACAAATTTGCACAAACTATATCTATTGTCCAGCTTATCTCCTTTCTTGTTCTTAACATAGGCGGGAGATCCCCATACTCGTAGATACGAATATACGGGTGCTTTACCATACCATTCTTGGTGTGGTGTCGTTGGCACTGACTTTGAAAGTACTATGTTCAGTATCTTCAAAGCAGTTAATAGGGCTAAGCCCCAAAATGAAAAGGGAGGTTCATCGAAGCTCATCATGGAGCGAACCATGTCCAACCAAGTTTGATTCCTCCTTTCAGACACTCCATTGAGTTAGGGCATCCTAGGGGGAGTTCGCTGTGCGAGAATTCCATTCTCTTTTAGATAATCGAGGAATTTTTGACTCAAGTATTATCCTCCTCGATCAGATCGAAGTGCTTTAATACTGTGTCCTAGTTGGTTCTCTACTTCCATTCGAAACTCCTTGAACTTTTCAAAAGTTTCGGATTTGTACTTCATCAAGTACACATATCCATAACGACTGAAGTCGTCAGTGAATGTTACGAAGTAGTAGTATCCTACTCTTGCACTGACACTCAGTGGTCCACAAACGTCAGTATGGATCAAATCCAATGTTTGTTTGGTTCGCTCAGGATTCCCAGTGAAGGGTGATTTGGTCATCTTTCATTTGAGACAAGATTCGCAAGTCGGAAGTTCATCTAAGTTCTGTATTTCGAGAGCCTTAGAGGAAACCAACTTTTGGATCCTACTCTGGGAGATATGTCCAAGTCTAGCGTGCCAAAGTTGTGGAGTATGATTATCATATTTTATTTTTCTTGATTGTATGTGCAAGACGTTGGAGTTTGTAGGTTCAAGGGAATATAGACCATCCATCAAAGTACCACTAGCATAAGTTAAACCATTTGTAATTATGCTTAAAGATCCATTCATAATGGAAAAATTAAAACCATCATTATCTAATAGCGGAATAGAAATAATGTTTTTAATAATTGTTGGTACGTACAAACAGTCTTTTCTAAGTAAAGTAAAATTCCCTATTACAATTGGTAAAAGTATACCTACCTAGGGAATTAATTGTATGGCCACGAGTCGTGGGTGCAGTTAATGTCTGCCGGGACATCAAGACCTACTAGGAAATAGGATTTTCCGAACAAATAAGGGGTTATTGTTTCGATAAAAATAGTGGGAGAACTTTTTCGATAAAAAGTCCAATTTTCGTTAATTATAAGTATTTTATTAAACCTGTCTGCTTATTGTTGTCTTTTAAATTGTTTATATATAGCCATTCAAAATCCACAATCATGTACGAACAAACTTTGGGACAAATCATGAGTTATTCACTCTACGAGACAAGCATGGTTGGGTTCGACAATGTTAGAGAATATTGTTCTTACCTAATCAAGATGATGAAACGAATCAAAAAGCTAGGCGCTGATTTGGATCAGAATGATGAGATAGAAATTATTCTCACTGGCTTGTCTGACTCATTTTCTCATTTTGTGCATCATTTGGAAATTCCATGTGATGGGATTAAGACAAACGATTTGCGCAAGTTGTTGGACAAATATGAGAAAGCCCATCTACAGGGATTGGGTCTGAGTGAAGGAAAGGATTGCCCCTTGTGTAAGAAAGATAAGCAACTAAGGATGCTTGCTGGAAAGAAATTCCTGAAGAGAATTAACAAAGGTATGACCTAGTTATTTCTTTTTGATGTATGACATCTCATAGACCCTCATATCTGTAAAGTGTTTGCAGGTGATGACGGCATTCCCTTGCCCTTGGGAAGAAGGGCATTCCTTGGAAGAAGGAGGCAAGAGTTGCAACAACATATAAGGGAAAAATGCTTCAGGAGTTGGGTCGAGAAGAATCTAGACTTTACTTTTTAGCAAAGTGTTTTACTTAGTTTTTCGTATTAGCATGAATTTTAGTTTTATTTTGTTTTTGAGTATTATTTCGAATTTTTGTACAAGACAGCATTGCTTTACCATTATGAATGGAATATTATTTATTTAAAGCTTTTACCTTGTACAAAATATTGATGCTTTACCATTATGAATGGAATGTCTTTAAAGCATAGAAATGAATCAATAATAAACAATTAAAACTTCAAGTAAATTGTATGCTAAATCGAGAAAGGTAAAACAACAAGATAATCGCCCACATACTTGAAATGCACATTTTTGGACATATTTCCAAAAGAAGGATTCGAAAGATTGATTTCATTTGAGATTCTTGAAACACAGAACTTAGATGAACTCGTAACTTACGAATCTTGTCTCAAAGGAATAATGACCAAAATAAAGTTTGCTAGGCATTCTAAGCATATCAACCGAATGGATTTAATCCATAGGGACAAACGTGGAGAACTAAAAAGGTTAGTTCAAAAGGACGTTACTTCATGTATACTTACGATTTTTAATCGTCAAAAGCATATGTGTACTTTGTGAAGTACAGTTCCAAAACTGTTGAAATGTTCAAAGAAGTTTGGAAATGAAGTAATTAAGAGCATGATGTTGAAACCGTTTGATCTAATCAAACTGGCCGAAACATAAGCTATAAGTTCCACGATTATCTAAACGAGAATAGGATTCTCACGGAGCGAATTAAGTAGGAATTGAACTTGGTTAGACTTAGTTCATTTCACGATAAGACTTCGCTGAACTTCCTTATTCACTTTTGGGGATAAGCCTCCCCTGACTCTTCAAAAGATACTTAGGCTAGTACCTTTCGAAGTAAGTCCTTACACCACCATACCATATACGATATGGCATAATACCCTTGCACGACAAATTGGATGGTAGATCCAATTCGCGCAAATTTGTGGGATATCCAACGAAATCCATTGGATACCTGTTCTGCGACAATGAGAAACAATAGTTAAATCGTTTCTCACAAGTACCCGTTCCTCTGTTGATGAATTCTTCGTCAAAGGAAATAGGGAATGTCATGGAACTTGATGAAGTCCAAGATCTGGACCCATCCCCACAAACAGTGGGAGCAAATCCTTAACCTACTGAACCAAATTACGCACAAACACTTCGTAATTCAAATCAAATTCGTAAGGAACTCAAAATTCCATTTTACGAGATTGACAAATTGGATATTGATCCAAGATTACAAAGAAACTATGTTTGACATAGACTTAGGGATGTGGCATGAGGCCATGAGATCCGAAATGGAAAGGTTCAACTTATTTGACTCGCTTAATGGCGGAAGGTTATTCTTCAAAAGCTTTTTGAAGACTAATGAAGATACCTTCGCTCCATTTTTCAAACGTCAAAATCCATTTCGAAATTATTAGCCATAGAAAAGTGGTTTGACTACTAAAATATGACTATTGGATATGAATTCTGCCTCTCACAATTGGAAATTGATGAGAAGATCTTTATTCAAATCCATAGGTCAATCTATGACTTTTAACACAATCCCAAACTTGGAATATGCGACTTGATAAGATGATCAAGACTGTTGACTTCGTCAAAAGGCATATAGATTCCAATTGTGCAAAAGAATCAGTGGGAGCATAGTGAAGTTCGTAACAAAACATGACGACGTTCTGATTATCAAGGACGATATCAGAATATCAAGCGCAGACGAAAGCGTGTTTTTCACGCAAATTCTCTATGATAAGATTTGGGAATTACATCTCACGTATTGGCAATACGTATCTATACAGATAGAACGAAGTAGATGTTGCAATTCTCCGAATCTAAGTACATAGACTAATTATTGAATGAATTCAATATGGAAGAATCCAAGAAAGGATTAGTTCCAATGAGATACAGAATCTCTCTTTCTTACTCTATGAGCCCTACATATGATAAGTAAAGAAGAGGATGTCTCGAAAGTCTTATGCTTCGGCATTTGGTTTGCATGTAGCATGCAAAGTCTTGTACTAGACCTGACTTAACACATGCTATGATTTTCACGAGCTACTGTTAGTCAAACACCAGTAAGGGACACTGGACTGCCGTAAAGCAATCCTCGAAGATAATTAAAGGATATAATGCTGGTCTGCGGTAGTAGTGGAGGATTAAGACTCGAAGGATTTAGTGATTCGAGTTGTTCAAGTCTGATGTGGATGATTTATTCTGTCTCGATGGAGCAGAGGTAAATTGGAATAAACCCCAATAGTCTACCACTGCCAACTCAAACAGAATATATATATCGCAGCATAGGATGCAGCAGAAGGAAGTGTTTGGATAAGTAAATTCATCTAATGGTTAGATGTAATACCTAGCATAGCAAAAGCCTATCGTTATCTTCACTGATAAAATAGGGCAATTGCTAAATGAAAGGGAATCGAGATCACACCAACGATCTGAACACAAAAACATATGATTAGATAAATCATAGATAGTTGAGATACGTAAAAGTGTTACGTTATCTCAATAGACAACTTAGCAGATCCACTAGTAAAGTCATTATCGCAAAAGAGTTCGAAGGACATCTTGATAAGATGGGTCTTAGAAATGTTGTGATTGGCTTTAGGGCAAGTGGGAGATTGATAGGATAGTGCCCAGCAAGCCAATGTTAATTAGCTTGTAAGAGGACTATCTTCTTATGGATTAATAAATATACGACCGTTTATTTATAGTATGTAAATTAAACAATGGCCAACTTCATCTCTCGCGAACTTATCTAAGCGATTGGATGAAATCCTAAGGTCACATTCGACTATGGGACGATTCACTTCAGTATTGAGTGCAATCATGAAACAGTCTCTAAGGTCGTGATCTTAAAACACGTTCCAAGTCATAGATTCCGAACGAGACGGGGTATCGAAGGAATCGCTAAGACTTGTACGAATATGCATGATTCACATGGAGTGAATTTGTAGAGTTTCATGAACAAGACATTTGATGTCAGTGCATATGACTAGGTGGTTCGATAGGGGATCGAACGCATCGAACGACCCGAACAGAGAAACCCATTGTGGAAGCGCATGACGCATATCGGTGATGGGATGTTTCTCAAGGCTTATAATAGTGTACGATTTAGTCCTTAGACTTGAGGTACTAGGGCGAATTCGGTGCATGGGTGTACGTATTTAGATTTAGGTGCTGGTCACGTAGCCTGACCTTAATCTGCCTAAGTTGGGTGCGTATAGTCGTGTACGCGAGTGGTTAGTACTAAGAAAGGATCTATCGACTCATCCTGATAAGGTGGGAGAATTTCCTATACGTTCTTAGATAATATGTTCCGAGGAACCTGCGGCCGCAGTCGGTGACGGATTTGGAAAGGAGTTTCCAAATTTAGCAGTCACACTGGAATTATTATCCTGAATTAGAAAGTATAGTTATTGAGATAATTAGAGGTGCCGATCAATTCACACACCCTAGGTCTCAATCGGGAAATAAGTCGAAAGAAGGACCGTATGTACATGGCAATTATAAGAGGTGAGGTTCACAAGATCAATTCACCTGAAGTTGGGCTTCATGGGCTTGTGGCTAGACATCGACCATGAAGTGTGGGTACTCCTAAATTAATAAGGGAAATTAATTCTGGAGTGGTCAATTAAAAGTGTTTAATTGATCGGAGCATTTAATTGTTCATTAATTAAATCACGAAAGTCGTGGGCCTGCTGCCAATTGATGGTGAACCCAGAGGGTCACACACAATACAGTTGGACAGTGACAGTCAAAAAGGAAATAGTTGATTTAAGGAAGTTAAATCAAAGTTGATGAATTAAAGTGTTAATTCAAAGAAATCAAAGTTAATGAATTAAAGTGTTAATTCAAGAAGAAGAATTATTAATTAGAATACCTAATTAATTTATTAGAGTGTCTAATTAATTAATTGGATTATCTAATTAATTATGAGATTAATTAAAGTAGTTAATTAATTAAATGGAAGAAGGATTTATCATGAAATTTTCGGATTTACATGAATAAGGCATAGGGGCGATTTTTTGAGGCTAAGGAAAGTTGGAAGAATTTGTTTCTTGTGGGACAAGAAAGAAGGAAGAGATTCATGTATATCTAGTTTCCTAATGAGATAAGGAAAATCTATAAGATATACTTGTATATCTTATTTCCTAATGAGATAAGGAAAAGAGATATTGATGTACATGGAAAAGGATATCTATTAAGAGAATGACTCTTCTCTTATAAATATCTCTCTTCATAATTCTTCCAAAAGCTAATGAAGCAATAATAAAAAGTGATAAAAAACACAAGAGATTTTCAATAGCTGAAAATTGAAGAGAAAAATCGACCAGCCCTAGCCAAAAAGGCCAGTGCCGCCGCCGCCCTCATCTTCTTCTCTTCTTCATCTGGATCTGGTTCAAGAGCTGGATCCAGTTCCAACTCTTCCTTCACTGACAAGTTTCCAAGATCTAGTTCGTAGCCTGTGATTTGGAAACGTTGCTACAATCCATCTGGTGTGGATACATTCTGGAGGTGAGACAATTGGATCACTGCTTCGTGAATCAAACTAGAAAAGCCGAAACAAGTTTTGAGGTATTTCGCAAAACACCCCCTTTGTTTTCTATTACTGTTTGATTCAACCTATTTCACATAAATAATATGGAGATCGATTTATGGGACTGATGGGATGCCTCGGAAAATTTTAAATTCCGCACTCTCGTTGTTTTGACAACCGGGGCATACCCAACAGTGGTATCAGAGCCAACTCCATTATTATTATGTGAAAAAGGCCTGAACATAATTTAATATTTGATATTAGTGTTTATTATGTTCTGTGTGATGATTCTTGCTTGTTATGATATTATGTATGCTCGGATAAATTTGCATGAATTAGTTTGGGCCGATTTTGAATTTCCGAAAATTAGTGGACTGTTTTTGCAAATAGCGATTTTCGAAAAACTGGACCAAAATTGAAAAATTTCGTTCTCTGCATGTTTCTGGACTGAAATTGTAATTTCTGGAATTTTTGAAAACTGGGTCGGTTTTGCAATTTCCGTAAGTTTGGGCTGTTTTGTAATTTACGTAAAGTTCAGGGGTCTGTTTGCAATTAACGAAAATTTCTGGGTAGATTCTGTAAGTTCCTGTTTTCTGGACTGATTTGCAGCTGTCAAAATTTTTGGGTTTAAACTGTTAATTCCCGAAACTTGAGGGGTCAAAAATATAATTTTCGAAAGTTAAGGGACCAAACTGTAATTTTCAAAAGTTGAAAAACAGAATCTGTATTTGTGCATAAAAGGTGTTTTTGTTTATCCGAAAATTAATTTTATCATAATTAGTAGAGACTAAAGTAAGGATCATGGACTATTTTAAAAGGGAGTTTTAAAATAAGGAAGAAAAGAAATATGTAAAAGGTGTTTGCTTGTTTCTTGCTCTACGTGAACTGTTTACGTGGTTTTCGATCGTGCCGAGCCTTGACCCTAGGGGTAGATGTGATTGGTTTAATTTTAATTGTGTTGTTTTTATTGGGCCTGCGAGCCTTAAAGTTTTTGGGCCACTTTGAGCCTTTGTAATAGAATAGGGCTTTACTGTTTTAAATAGTTTAGGATGGAGGCCCATTACAAGCAAGGTGGAGGCCCAAGAAGGAATGAAGGCCATGTATGCATGGTTATTATTGTAATAACCTAGGTCCATTAAGAACCCAATTAGATTGACCAATTGGGCCAACATCATGGCTCGATGCTGGCCCGCATAGGAGGCTCCCGATCGAAAACATACTGTGATAGCATGCATGCTAGGTGTGAATGTTTTATTTTTATTTGTCGATTTATATGGCTTGTATGTGATGCGCGCTAGTAATTAGATCGTAAATAAAAGATAAAGCATAATTAAATGCGGTGAGATCTCGAGGAGAGTTTCTTCAAACTTTCAAAACCGAAAATCCCCTCTTGAATAAATATTAATTCATATTGGGTTAACTATAAAAGGAAGTTTTATAAATCCAAGCCTTCCATTAATAGGAACTAGCGTGAGTTGTCTACTTATCGATTAAGGTGATCCAGAGTCTGGCACCCGAGGCGAAGAAAGGGACAATACGCAAAATTCCTTGATTCTTGTTTTCCTTAAAAACTTGACAAGGGTGGGGACTGGTCGGGACATGTATATCGATCGATAACCAGTTACGGGGATTTCATGACCGGGCCCGTTGCTCATCATGATTAATGGGTTAGACTTAACGAATAGTAACATTTATGATGTAGCAGTGCTAGATAAATGTGAAAACCGAGGCAAAATAGCTTGAAGGTTGTGTAGGGACACAATTGGTAAAAGTATACCTACCTAGGGAATTAATTGTATGGCCACGAGTCGTGGGTGCAGTTAATGTCTGCCGGGACATCAAGACCTACTAGGAAATAGGATTTCCCGAACAAATAAGGGGTTATTGTTTCGATAAAAATAGTGGGAGAACTTTTTCGATAAAAAGTCCAATTTTCGTTAATTATAAGTATTTTATTAAACCTGTCTGCTTATTGTTGTCTTTTAAATTGTTTATATATAGCCATTCAAAATCCACAATCATGTACGAACAAACTTTGGGACAAATCATGAGTTATTCACTCTACGAGACAAGCATGGTTGGGTTCGACAATGTTAGAGAATATTGTTCTTACCTAATCAAGATGATGAAACGAATCAAAAAGCTAGGCGCTGATTTGGATCAGAATGATGAGATAGAAATTATTCTCACTGGCTTGTCTGACTCATTTTCTCATTTTGTGCATCATTTGGAAATTCCATGTGATGGGATTAAGACAAACGATTTGCGCAAGTTGTTGGACAAATATGAGAAAGCCCATCTACAGGGATTGGGTCTGAGTGAAGGAAAGGATTGCCCCTTGTGTAAGAAAGATAAGCAACTAAGGATGCTTGCTGGAAAGAAATTCCTGAAGAGAATTAACAAAGGTATGACCTAGTTATTTCTTTTTGATGTATGACATCTCATAGACCCTCATATCTGTAAAGTGTTTGCAGGTGATGACGGCATTCCCTTGCCCTTGGGAAGAAGGGCATTCCTTGGAAGAAGGAGGCAAGAGTTGCAACAACATATAAGGGAAAAATGCTTCAGGAGTTGGGTCGAGAAGAATCTAGACTTTACTTTTTAGCAAAGTGTTTTACTTAGTTTTTCGTATTAGCATGAATTTTAGTTTTATTTTGTTTTTGAGTATTATTTCGAATTTTTGTACAAGACAGCATTGCTTTACCATTATGAATGGAATATTATTTATTTAAAGCTTTTACCTTGTACAAAATATTGATGCTTTACCATTATGAATGGAATGTCTTTAAAGCATAGAAATGAATCAATAATAAACAATTAAAACTTCAAGTAAATTGTATGCTAAATCGAGAAAGGTAAAACAACAAGATAATCGCCCACATACTTGAAATGCACATTTTTGGACATATTTCCAAAAGAAGGATTCGAAAGATTGATTTCATTTGAGATTCTTGAAACACAGAACTTAGATGAACTCGTAACTTACGAATCTTGTCTCAAAGGAATAATGACCAAAATAAAGTTTGCTAGGCATTCTAAGCATATCAACCGAATGGATTTAATCCATAGGGACAAACGTGGAGAACTAAAAAGGTTAGTTCAAAAGGACGTTACTTCATGTATACTTACGATTTTTAATCGTCAAAAGCATATGTGTACTTTGTGAAGTACAGTTCCAAAACTGTTGAAATGTTCAAAGAAGTTTGGAAATGAAGTAATTAAGAGCATGATGTTGAAACCGTTTGATCTAATCAAACTGGCCGAAACATAAGCTATAAGTTCCACGATTATCTAAACGAGAATAGGATTCTCACGGAGCGAATTAAGTAGGAATTGAACTTGGTTAGACTTAGTTCATTTCACGATAAGACTTCGCTGAACTTCCTTATTCACTTTTGGGGATAAGCCTCCCCTGACTCTTCAAAAGATACTTAGGCTAGTACCTTTCGAAGTAAGTCCTTACACCACCATACCATATACGATATGGCATAATACCCTTGCACGACAAATTGGATGGTAGATCCAATTCGCGCAAATTTGTGGGATATCCAACGAAATCCATTGGATACCTGTTCTGCGACAATGAGAAACAATAGTTAAATCGTTTCTCACAAGTACCCGTTCCTCTGTTGATGAATTCTTCGTCAAAGGAAATAGGGAATGTCATGGAACTTGATGAAGTCCAAGATCTGGACCCATCCCCACAAACAGTGGGAGCAAATCCTTAACCTACTGAACCAAATTACGCACAAACACTTCGTAATTCAAATCAAATTCGTAAGGAACTCAAAATTCCATTTTACGAGATTGACAAATTGGATATTGATCCAAGATTACAAAGAAACTATGTTTGACATAGACTTAGGGATGTGGCATGAGGCCATGAGATCCGAAATGGAAAGGTTCAACTTATTTGACTCGCTTAATGGCGGAAGGTTATTCTTCAAAAGCTTTTTGAAGACTAATGAAGATACCTTCGCTCCATTTTTCAAACGTCAAAATCCATTTCGAAATTATTAGCCATAGAAAAGTGGTTTGACTACTAAAATATGACTATTGGATATGAATTCTGCCTCTCACAATTGGAAATTGATGAGAAGATCTTTATTCAAATCCATAGGTCAATCTATGACTTTTAACACAATCCCAAACTTGGAATATGCGACTTGATAAGATGATCAAGACTGTTGACTTCGTCAAAAGGCATATAGATTCCAATTGTGCAAAAGAATCAGTGGGAGCATAGTGAAGTTCGTAACAAAACATGACGACGTTCTGATTATCAAGGACGATATCAGAATATCAAGCGCAGACGAAAGCGTGTTTTTCACGCAAATTCTCCATGATAAGATTTGGGAATTACATCTCACGTATTGGCAATACGTATCTATACAGATAGAACGAAGTAGATGTTGCAATTCTCCGAATCTAAGTACATAGACTAATTATTGAATGAATTCAATATGGAAGAATCCAAGAAAGGATTAGTTCCAATGAGATACAGAATCTCTCTTTCTTACTCTATGAGCCCTACATATGATAAGTAAAGAAGAGGATGTCTCGAAAGTCTTATGCTTCGGCATTTGGTTTGCATGTAGCATGCAAAGTCTTGTACTAGACCTGACTTAACACATGCTATGATTTTCACGAGCTACTGTTAGTCAAACACCAGTAAGGGACACTGGACTGCCGTAAAGCAATCCTCGAAGATAATTAAAGGATATAATGCTGGTCTGCGGTAGTAGTGGAGGATTAAGACTCGAAGGATTTAGTGATTCGAGTTGTTCAAGTCTGATGTGGATGATTTATTCTGTCTCGATGGAGCAGAGGTAAATTGGAATAAACCCCAATAGTCTACCACTGCCAACTCAAACAGAATATATATATCGCAGCATAGGATGCAGCAGAAGGAAGTGTTTGGATAAGTAAATTCATCTAATGGTTAGATGTAATACCTAGCATAGCAAAAGCCTATCGTTATCTTCACTGATAAAATAGGGCAATTGCTAAATGAAAGGGAATCGAGATCACACCAACGATCTGAACACAAAAACATATGATTAGATAAATCATAGATAGTTGAGATACGTAAAAGTGTTACGTTATCTCAATAGACAACTTAGCAGATCCACTAGTAAAGTCATTATCGCAAAAGAGTTCGAAGGACATCTTGATAAGATGGGTCTTAGAAATGTTGTGATTGGCTTTAGGGCAAGTGGGAGATTGATAGGATAGTGCCCAGCAAGCCAATGTTAATTAGCTTGTAAGAGGACTATCTTCTTATGGATTAATAAATATACGACCGTTTATTTATAGTATGTAAATTAAACAATGGCCAACTTCATCTCTCGCGAACTTATCTAAGCGATTGGATGAAATCCTAAGGTCACATTCGACTATGGGACGATTCACTTCAGTATTGAGTGCAATCATGAAACAGTCTCTAAGGTCGTGATCTTAAAACACGTTCCAAGTCATAGATTCCGAACGAGACGGGGTATCGAAGGAATCGCTAAGACTTGTACGAATATGCATGATTCACATGGAGTGAATTTGTAGAGTTTCATGAACAAGACATTTGATGTCAGTGCATATGACTAGGTGGTTCGATAGGGGATCGAACGCATCGAACGACCCGAACAGAGAAACCCATTGTGGAAGCGCATGACGCATATCGGTGATGGGATGTTTCTCAAGGCTTATAATAGTGTACGATTTAGTCCTTAGACTTGAGGTACTAGGGCGAATTCGGTGCATGGGTGTACGTATTTAGATTTAGGTGCTGGTCACGTAGCCTGACCTTAATCTGCCTAAGTTGGGTGCGTATAGTCGTGTACGCGAGTGGTTAGTACTAAGAAAGGATCTATCGACTCATCCTGATAAGGTGGGAGAATTTCCTATACGTTCTTAGATAATATGTTCCGAGGAACCTGCGGCCGCAGTCGGTGACGGATTTGGAAAGGAGTTTCCAAATTTAGCAGTCACACTGGAATTATTATCCTGAATTAGAAAGTATAGTTATTGAGATAATTAGAGGTGCCGATCAATTCACACACCCTAGGTCTCAATCGGGAAATAAGTCGAAAGAAGGACCGTATGTACATGGCAATTATAAGAGGTGAGGTTCACAAGATCAATTCACCTGAAGTTGGGCTTCATGGGCTTGTGGCTAGACATCGACCATGAAGTGTGGGTACTCCTAAATTAATAAGGGAAATTAATTCTGGAGTGGTCAATTAAAAGTGTTTAATTGATCGGAGCATTTAATTGTTCATTAATTAAATCACGAAAGTCGTGGGCCTGCTGCCAATTGATGGTGAACCCAGAGGGTCACACACAATACAGTTGGACAGTGACAGTCAAAAAGGAAATAGTTGATTTAAGGAAGTTAAATCAAAGTTGATGAATTAAAGTGTTAATTCAAAGAAATCAAAGTTAATGAATTAAAGTGTTAATTCAAGAAGAAGAATTATTAATTAGAATACCTAATTAATTTATTAGAGTGTCTAATTAATTAATTGGATTATCTAATTAATTATGAGATTAATTAAAGTAGTTAATTAATTAAATGGAAGAAGGATTTATCATGAAATTTTCGGATTTACATGAATAAGGCATAGGGGCGATTTTTTGAGGCTAAGGAAAGTTGGAAGAATTTGTTTCTTGTGGGACAAGAAAGAAGGAAGAGATTCATGTATATCTAGTTTCCTAATGAGATAAGGAAAATCTATAAGATATACTTGTATATCTTATTTCCTAATGAGATAAGGAAAAGAGATATTGATGTACATGGAAAAGGATATCTATTAAGAGAATGACTCTTCTCTTATAAATATCTCTCTTCATAATTCTTCCAAAAGCTAATGAAGCAATAATAAAAAGTGATAAAAAACACAAGAGATTTTCAATAGCTGAAAATTGAAGAGAAAAATCGACCAGCCCTAGCCAAAAAGGCCAGTGCCGCCGCCGCCCTCATCTTCTTCTCTTCTTCATCTGGATCTGGTTCAAGAGCTGGATCCAGTTCCAACTCTTCCTTCACTGACAAGTTTCCAAGATCTAGTTCGTAGCCTGTGATTTGGAAACGTTGCTACAATCCATCTGGTGTGGATACATTCTGGAGGTGAGACAATTGGATCACTGCTTCGTGAATCAAACTAGAAAAGCCGAAACAAGTTTTGAGGTATTTCGCAAAACACCCCCTTTGTTTTCTATTACTGTTTGATTCAACCTATTTCACATAAATAATATGGAGATCGATTTATGGGACTGATGGGATGCCTCGGAAAATTTTAAATTCCGCACTCTCGTTGTTTTGACAACCGGGGCATACCCAACAGTGGTATCAGAGCCAACTCCATTATTATTATGTGAAAAAGGCCTGAACATAATTTAATATTTGATATTAGTGTTTATTATGTTCTGTGTGATGATTCTTGCTTGTTATGATATTATGTATGCTCGGATAAATTTGCATGAATTAGTTTGGGCCGATTTTGAATTTCCGAAAATTAGTGGACTGTTTTTGCAAATAGCGATTTTCGAAAAACTGGACCAAAATTGAAAAATTTCGTTCTCTGCATGTTTCTGGACTGAAATTGTAATTTCTGGAATTTTTGAAAACTGGGTCGGTTTTGCAATTTCCGTAAGTTTGGGCTGTTTTGTAATTTACGTAAAGTTCAGGGGTCTGTTTGCAATTAACGAAAATTTCTGGGTAGATTCTGTAAGTTCCTGTTTTCTGGACTGATTTGCAGCTGTCAAAATTTTTGGGTTTAAACTGTTAATTCCCGAAACTTGAGGGGTCAAAAATATAATTTTCGAAAGTTAAGGGACCAAACTGTAATTTTCAAAAGTTGAAAAACAGAATCTGTATTTGTGCATAAAAGGTGTTTTTGTTTATCCGAAAATTAATTTTATCATAATTAGTAGAGACTAAAGTAAGGATCATGGACTATTTTAAAAGGGAGTTTTAAAATAAGGAAGAAAAGAAATATGTAAAAGGTGTTTGCTTGTTTCTTGCTCTACGTGAACTGTTTACGTGGTTTTCGATCGTGCCGAGCCTTGACCCTAGGGGTAGATGTGATTGGTTTAATTTTAATTGTGTTGTTTTTATTGGGCCTGCGAGCCTTAAAGTTTTTGGGCCACTTTGAGCCTTTGTAATAGAATAGGGCTTTACTGTTTTAAATAGTTTAGGATGGAGGCCCATTACAAGCAAGGTGGAGGCCCAAGAAGGAATGAAGGCCATGTATGCATGGTTATTATTGTAATAACCTAGGTCCATTAAGAACCCAATTAGATTGACCAATTGGGCCAACATCATGGCTCGATGCTGGCCCGCATAGGAGGCTCCCGATCGAAAACATACTGTGATAGCATGCATGCTAGGTGTGAATGTTTTATTTTTATTTGTCGATTTATATGGCTTGTATGTGATGCGCGCTAGTAATTAGATCGTAAATAAAAGATAAAGCATAATTAAATGCGGTGAGATCTCGAGGAGAGTTTCTTCAAACTTTCAAAACCGAAAATCCCCTCTTGAATAAATATTAATTCATATTGGGTTAACTATAAAAGGAAGTTTTATAAATCCAAGCCTTCCATTAATAGGAACTAGCGTGAGTTGTCTACTTATCGATTAAGGTGATCCAGAGTCTGGCACCCGAGGCGAAGAAAGGGACAATACGCAAAATTCCTTGATTCTTGTTTTCCTTAAAAACTTGACAAGGGTGGGGACTGGTCGGGACATGTATATCGATCGATAACCAGTTACGGGGATTTCATGACCGGGCCCGTTGCTCATCATGATTAATGGGTTAGACTTAACGAATAGTAACATTTATGATGTAGCAGTGCTAGATAAATGTGAAAACCGAGGCAAAATAGCTTGAAGGTTGTGTAGGGACACAATTGGTAAAAGTATACCTACCTAGGGAATTAATTGTATGGCCACGAGTCGTGGGTGCAGTTAATGTCTGCCGGGACATCAAGACCTACTAGGAAATAGGATTTCCCGAACAAATAAGGGGTTATTGTTTCGATAAAAATAGTGGGAGAACTTTTTCGATAAAAAGTCCAATTTTCGTTAATTATAAGTATTTTATTAAACCTGTCTGCTTATTGTTGTCTTTTAAATTGTTTATATATAGCCATTCAAAATCCACAATCATGTACGAACAAACTTTGGGACAAATCATGAGTTATTCACTCTACGAGACAAGCATGGTTGGGTTCGACAATGTTAGAGAATATTGTTCTTACCTAATCAAGATGATGAAACGAATCAAAAAGCTAGGCGCTGATTTGGATCAGAATGATGAGATAGAAATTATTCTCACTGGCTTGTCTGACTCATTTTCTCATTTTGTGCATCATTTGGAAATTCCATGTGATGGGATTAAGACAAACGATTTGCGCAAGTTGTTGGACAAATATGAGAAAGCCCATCTACAGGGATTGGGTCTGAGTGAAGGAAAGGATTGCCCCTTGTGTAAGAAAGATAAGCAACTAAGGATGCTTGCTGGAAAGAAATTCCTGAAGAGAATTAACAAAGGTATGACCTAGTTATTTCTTTTTGATGTATGACATCTCATAGACCCTCATATCTGTAAAGTGTTTGCAGGTGATGACGGCATTCCCTTGCCCTTGGGAAGAAGGGCATTCCTTGGAAGAAGGAGGCAAGAGTTGCAACAACATATAAGGGAAAAATGCTTCAGGAGTTGGGTCGAGAAGAATCTAGACTTTACTTTTTAGCAAAGTGTTTTACTTAGTTTTTCGTATTAGCATGAATTTTAGTTTTATTTTGTTTTTGAGTATTATTTCGAATTTTTGTACAAGACAGCATTGCTTTACCATTATGAATGGAATATTATTTATTTAAAGCTTTTACCTTGTACAAAATATTGATGCTTTACCATTATGAATGGAATGTCTTTAAAGCATAGAAATGAATCAATAATAAACAATTAAAACTTCAAGTAAATTGTATGCTAAATCGAGAAAGGTAAAACAACAAGATAATCGCCCACATACTTGAAATGCACATTTTTGGACATATTTCCAAAAGAAGGATTCGAAAGATTGATTTCATTTGAGATTCTTGAAACACAGAACTTAGATGAACTCGTAACTTACGAATCTTGTCTCAAAGGAATAATGACCAAAATAAAGTTTGCTAGGCATTCTAAGCATATCAACCGAATGGATTTAATCCATAGGGACAAACGTGGAGAACTAAAAAGGTTAGTTCAAAAGGACGTTACTTCATGTATACTTACGATTTTTAATCGTCAAAAGCATATGTGTACTTTGTGAAGTACAGTTCCAAAACTGTTGAAATGTTCAAAGAAGTTTGGAAATGAAGTAATTAAGAGCATGATGTTGAAACCGTTTGATCTAATCAAACTGGCCGAAACATAAGCTATAAGTTCCACGATTATCTAAACGAGAATAGGATTCTCACGGAGCGAATTAAGTAGGAATTGAACTTGGTTAGACTTAGTTCATTTCACGATAAGACTTCGCTGAACTTCCTTATTCACTTTTGGGGATAAGCCTCCCCTGACTCTTCAAAAGATACTTAGGCTAGTACCTTTCGAAGTAAGTCCTTACACCACCATACCATATACGATATGGCATAATACCCTTGCACGACAAATTGGATGGTAGATCCAATTCGCGCAAATTTGTGGGATATCCAACGAAATCCATTGGATACCTGTTCTGCGACAATGAGAAACAATAGTTAAATCGTTTCTCACAAGTACCCGTTCCTCTGTTGATGAATTCTTCGTCAAAGGAAATAGGGAATGTCATGGAACTTGATGAAGTCCAAGATCTGGACCCATCCCCACAAACAGTGGGAGCAAATCCTTAACCTACTGAACCAAATTACGCACAAACACTTCGTAATTCAAATCAAATTCGTAAGGAACTCAAAATTCCATTTTACGAGATTGACAAATTGGATATTGATCCAAGATTACAAAGAAACTATGTTTGACATAGACTTAGGGATGTGGCATGAGGCCATGAGATCCGAAATGGAAAGGTTCAACTTATTTGACTCGCTTAATGGCGGAAGGTTATTCTTCAAAAGCTTTTTGAAGACTAATGAAGATACCTTCGCTCCATTTTTCAAACGTCAAAATCCATTTCGAAATTATTAGCCATAGAAAAGTGGTTTGACTACTAAAACATGACTATTGGATATGAATTCTGCCTCTCACAATTGGAAATTGATGAGAAGATCTTTATTCAAATCCATAGGTCAATCTATGACTTTTAACACAATCCCAAACTTGGAATATGCGACTTGATAAGATGATCAAGACTGTTGACTTCGTCAAAAGGCATATAGATTCCAATTGTGCAAAAGAATCAGTGGGAGCATAGTGAAGTTCGTAACAAAACATGACGACGTTCTGATTATCAAGGACGATATCAGAATATCAAGCGCAGACGAAAGCGTGTTTTTCACGCAAATTCTCCATGATAAGATTTGGGAATTACATCTCACGTATTGGCAATACGTATCTATACAGATAGAACGAAGTAGATGTTGCAATTCTCCGAATCTAAGTACATAGACTAATTATTGAATGAATTCAATATGGAAGAATCCAAGAAAGGATTAGTTCCAATGAGATACATAATCTCTCTTTCTTACTCTATGAGCCCTACATATGATAAGTAAAGAAGAGGATGTCTCGAAAGTCTTATGCTTCGGCATTTGGTTTGCATGTAGCATGCAAAGTCTTGTACTAGACCTGACTTAACACATGCTATGATTTTCACGAGCTACTGTTAGTCAAACACCAGTAAGGGACACTGGACTGCCGTAAAGCAATCCTCGAAGATAATTAAAGGATATAATGCTGGTCTGCGGTAGTAGTGGAGGATTAAGACTCGAAGGATTTAGTGATTCGAGTTGTTCAAGTCTGATGTGGATGATTTATTCTGTCTCGATGGAGCAGAGGTAAATTGGAATAAACCCCAATAGTCTACCACTGCCAACTCAAACAGAATATATATATCGCAGCATAGGATGCAGCAGAAGGAAGTGTTTGGATAAGTAAATTCATCTAATGGTTAGATGTAATACCTAGCATAGCAAAAGCCTATCGTTATCTTCACTGATAAAATAGGGCAATTGCTAAATGAAAGGGAATCGAGATCACACCAACGATCTGAACACAAAAACATATGATTAGATAAATCATAGATAGTTGAGATACGTAAAAGTGTTACGTTATCTCAATAGACAACTTAGCAGATCCACTAGTAAAGTCATTATCGCAAAAGAGTTCGAAGGACATCTTGATAAGATGGGTCTTAGAAATGTTGTGATTGGCTTTAGGGCAAGTGGGAGATTGATAGGATAGTGCCCAGCAAGCCAATGTTAATTAGCTTGTAAGAGGACTATCTTCTTATGGATTAATAAATATACGACCGTTTATTTATAGTATGTAAATTAAACAATGGCCAACTTCATCTCTCGCGAACTTATCTAAGCGATTGGATGAAATCCTAAGGTCACATTCGACTATGGGACGATTCACTTCAGTATTGAGTGCAATCATGAAACAGTCTCTAAGGTCGTGATCTTAAAACACGTTCCAAGTCATAGATTCCGAACGAGACGGGGTATCGAAGGAATCGCTAAGACTTGTACGAATATGCATGATTCACATGGAGTGAATTTGTAGAGTTTCATGAACAAGACATTTGATGTCAGTGCATATGACTAGGTGGTTCGATAGGGGATCGAACGCATCGAACGACCCGAACAGAGAAACCCATTGTGGAAGCGCATGACGCATATCGGTGATGGGATGTTTCTCAAGGCTTATAATAGTGTACGATTTAGTCCTTAGACTTGAGGTACTAGGGCGAATTCGGTGCATGGGTGTACGTATTTAGATTTAGGTGCTGGTCACGTAGCCTGACCTTAATGTGCCTAAGTTGGGTGCGTATAGTCGTGTACGCGAGTGGTTAGTACTAAGAAAGGATCTATCGACTCATCCTGATAAGGTGGGAGAATTTCCTATACGTTCTTAGATAATATGTTCCGAGGAACCTGCGGCCGCAGTCGGTGACGGATTTGGAAAGGAGTTTCCAAATTTAGCAGTCACACTGGAATTATTATCCTGAATTAGAAAGTATAGTTATTGAGATAATTAGAGGTGCCGATCAATTCACACACCCTAGGTCTCAATCGGGAAATAAGTCGAAAGAAGGACCGTATGTACATGGCAATTATAAGAGGTGAGGTTCACAAGATCAATTCACCTGAAGTTGGGCTTCATGGGCTTGTGGCTAGACATCGACCATGAAGTGTGGGTACTCCTAAATTAATAAGGGAAATTAATTCTGGAGTGGTCAATTAAAAGTGTTTAATTGATCGGAGCATTTAATTGTTCATTAATTAAATCACGAAAGTCGTGGGCCTGCTGCCAATTGATGGTGAACCCAGAGGGTCACACACAATACAGTTGGACAGTGACAGTCAAAAAGGAAATAGTTGATTTAAGGAAGTTAAATCAAAGTTGATGAATTAAAGTGTTAATTCAAAGAAATCAAAGTTAATGAATTAAAGTGTTAATTCAAGAAGAAGAATTATTAATTAGAATACCTAATTAATTTATTAGAGTGTCTAATTAATTAATTGGATTATCTAATTAATTATGAGATTAATTAAAGTAGTTAATTAATTAAATGGAAGAAGGATTTATCATGAAATTTTCGGATTTACATGAATAAGGCATAGGGGCGATTTTTTGAGGCTAAGGAAAGTTGGAAGAATTTGTTTCTTGTGGGACAAGAAAGAAGGAAGAGATTCATGTATATCTAGTTTCCTAATGAGATAAGGAAAATCTATAAGATATACTTGTATATCTTATTTCCTAATGAGATAAGGAAAAGAGATATTGATGTACATGGAAAAGGATATCTATTAAGAGAATGACTCTTCTCTTATAAATATCTCTCTTCATAATTCTTCCAAAAGCTAATGAAGCAATAATAAAAAGTGATAAAAAACACAAGAGATTTTCAATAGCTGAAAATTGAAGAGAAAAATCGACCAGCCCTAGCCAAAAAGGCCAGTGCCGCCGCCGCCCTCATCTTCTTCTCTTCTTCATCTGGATCTGGTTCAAGAGCTGGATCCAGTTCCAACTCTTCCTTCACTGACAAGTTTCCAAGATCTAGTTCGTAGCCTGTGATTTGGAAACGTTGCTACAATCCATCTGGTGTGGATACATTCTGGAGGTGAGACAATTGGATCACTGCTTCGTGAATCAAACTAGAAAAGCCGAAACAAGTTTTGAGGTATTTCGCAAAACACCCCCTTTGTTTTCTATTACTGTTTGATTCAACCTATTTCACATAAATAATATGGAGATCGATTTATGGGACTGATGGGATGCCTCGGAAAATTTTAAATTCCGCACTCTCGTTGTTTTGACAACCGGGGCATACCCAACAGAAAATACCTTTGGCTACCTTTTTTCAGGTAGTCTAGGCAGTTCCTTTTCCAGTGCCCTGCTTTCTTGCAGTGGAAGCATTCATCTTCTGGGCTTTTGCGCTTTTTCTCGACAACCTTGGTGACTGCTTTAGAAGAGAACACCTTCTTCTTCTTTTTACCTTTCTTGGGCTTTGCAGCCTTTGATTGGTGAGCAATCATCACGTGTTTCTCTTTCTTGAGAGTGGCTTCTGCCGTAACCAACAGATTGGTCAATTCGTGAAGAGCAAGGTTTCTGTCTTCCATGTTGAAGTTCAACACGAGCTGGTCGAATGAGCGAGGCAGAGTATGGAGAAGGAGGTCAGTGCTAAGATCAGCGTGCAATTCCACGTCTAGTCGCCCCAGTTTTTCAACCAGGTTGATAAAACGCAGACAGTGATCTTTGACAATGCTTCCCTTAGCCATCTTGAGATTAAAAAACTCCTTAGTGGCTGCGAACCTTTTGGTACGAGACCTTTCTCCAAACATCTGTTGGAGATGGAGAAGTATATCTCTAGCAAGCGGTATACCAGCATGCTGTTTCTGCAGCTCATTCGACATTGAAGCTAGCATGAGGCAGCGAACCTGAAGATCGTTATTAACCCTTTTAGCAGGGGCGGTTCGTTGTTCCTCAGTAGCTCGTGCTGCGGGTGCAGCAGGCATAGGTGTGTCGAGTACATAGCTCCGACGTTCGGAGTCGAGGACTATCCTCAAGTTTCTCAGCCAGTCGACAATGTTTGACCCATTCAGTTTATTAGTGTCGAGGATGACATATAATGGATTCTTAGACATTGTTTCAAATATATCTACAAATGGAAAGAAGACAACGTTTAGCTGACTGAACTATGCCTAATACTTATAATTAACGAATTTTGGTCTTGGTTTCGAAAAAGTTCTCCCACTATTTTGTCGAAACAATCACCCCTTTGATTGCTCGAGAAATCTTATTTCCTAGTAGGTCTTGACGTCCCAGCAGACATTAATTGTACCCATGACTCGTGGCCTTACAATTAATTCTCCAGGTAGGTATACTTTTACCAATTGTGTCACTACACAACCTTCAAGCTATTTTGCCTCGGTTTTCTCACTTATCTAGCACTGCTACATCATAAGTGTTACTAATCATTAAATCTAACCCATCAATAATGATGAGCAACAGGCCCGGTCGTGAAATCCCCGTAACTGGATATCGGTCGATATTCACATCCCGACCCATCCTCACCCTTGTCTAGTTTAGTTAAAAACAGGAGTCAAGGAATTTTGCGTATTATCCCTTTCTTCGACTCGGGTGCCAGACTCTGGATCACCTCTATCAATAAGTAGACAACTCACGCTAGTTCCTATTGATGGAAGGCGTGGATCTTTAAAACTTCATTTTAAATGTACCCAATTTGACTTAATATTTAATTCGAGAGGGGGTTTTCGGGTTTGAAGTTCAAACTAACTCTCCTCGAGATCTCACCGCATAAGTTATGCTTTATCTTTTATTTACGATCTAGATTCTAGTGCGCATCACATACAAGCTAAATAAATAAATCGATAAATAAATTAAAACATACAAGCCTAGCATGCATACTACCACAATATGTTTTCGATCGGGAGCCTTCTATGTGGGCCATCATCGAGCCATGATGTTGGCCCAATTGGTCAATCTAAAGGGTTCTTAACGGACCTAGGCTATTACAAAAATAACCATGCATACATGGCCTTCAATTCTTCTTGGGCTCCCAACTTGCTTGTAGCGGGCCTCCATCCTAAACTATTTAAAACAGTAAAGCCCTATCTATTACAAAGGCTCAAAGTGGCCCAAAAAACTTAAGGCTCGCAGGCCCAATAAAATCCAAACAATAAATTAAACCAATCACATCTATCCTAGGGTCAATGCTCGGCACGATCGAAAACCACGTAATCAGTTCACGTAAAGCAAGAAACAAGCAAACAACTTTTTACGTATTTCTTTCTTACTTTTAAAACACCTTTTAAAAATAACGTCCTATGATTCTTACTTTAGTCACTACTAATTATGAAAAAATCAATTTTCGGGTAAACAAAACAATTTTCCGCATAAAATCAGATTCGGATTTTTCAACTTTTGAAAAATTGCAGTTCGGCCCCTCAACTTACGGAAATTGCATTTTTTAACCCCAAAGATTTGAAAATTACAAAACAGCCCCAATTTACAAATCGGCCAAAGAACCAGAAAATTAAAATTTGAATCCAGAAAATTTTTAGTTTCGCAAACAGACCCCTGAACTTTTGGAAATTACCAAACAGTCCTTTAATTTTCAAAAATTGCAAAAACGACCCAAAAACACATACAGACCAGAATTGCAAAAGCAGTCCAGATTTTTCAAATATTTCCAGAAAACAGAAAATAAATTTCCAGCCCTTTATTTCACAAAATCTCGATTTGCATAAAAAGTCCTGAAGTTTCAAAAATTATAAATTTGCCCCAAATCCTTAATATGCGATTTTACCCAATCAAAGATCATGTCATAACAAGCAAGAATCATCACACAGAACATAACAATCACAAATATCCATATATTTATTTATGTTCAGGCCTTTTCGCATAATAGTAATGGAATTGGCTCTGATACCACTGTTGGGAATGCCCCAGTTGTCAAAACAACGAGAGTGCGGAATTTAAAATTTTTCCGAGGCACCCATTAGTCCCAAGATATATATTTCAATCTTATGTATGCGAAAAGGTTGAATCAAACAATCTACAATAGATAAAAGTAGAGATATGCGATTTTACCTCACCACAGGCAAGGTGGTGGCAACCTCCGGCTTTATTGCTGATTCACAACAAGTGATCCAATTGTCTCACCTCCAGAGTGTATCCACACCAGTTGGATTGTAGTAACACCTTCTATTCACAGGCTACGAACTAGATATAGAAGGCTGTCAATGGAGGAAGAATCAGATCCAGTTTCAGAACTTGGATCCATATATGGCAGACAGAGAGAGAGGAGGTGGCGCAGTGCAAGGGGGATGCTAGGGCTAGGGGGCGGCTAGGGTTAATTGTCAGCTCTTTGTGTTTCTAGTGTATAGAAGAGTTGCCTATTTATAAGAGAAGAATCCTTCTCTTAATAGATATCTCTTCAAGACCTTTTCCTTATCTTATAAGGAAACAAGATATACACATATATCTTCTTAGATCATCCTTGTCATACAAGAAAACAAACTCTCCCATTCTTATCCTAGCAAAAATCGCCCCCCACCTATCCTGCAAGACTTCTTCTGGGCTTTTAATTAAAAGGCCCATGTCTTGCAACTTAATTTAATTAACCATTAATTAAATCAGCCCAATTAATCCAATTAATTATTATCTCTCAAATTAATTAACACTTTAATTTATATTTAGTTAATTAGACTATCTAATTAATTATTCTTCCAATTGAATTAACACTTTAATTCATTTAATTGATTTAACTCCCTTTAATCAAATATTTCCTTTTATGACTGTCACTGTCCAACTGTATTGTGTGTGACCCTCTATGTTCACCATCAATTGGCAGTAGGCCGACGAACCATTCGTGATTTAATTTATGATCAATTAATTGCTCCGATAAATTAAACCCTATTAATTGACCACTCCAGAATTAATCTCCCTTATTAATTCAGGAGTACCCACACTTCATGGTTGATGTCTAGCCACAAGCCCATGAAGCCCAACTTCGGGTGAATTGATCTTTGTGAACCTCACCTCTTATAACTGCCATGTACATACGGTCCTTCTATCGACTTAATTTCCCGATTGAGACCTAGGGTGTGTGAATTGACCGGCACCTCTAATTATCTCAATAACTATACTTTCTCATTCGGGATAATAATCCAGTGTGACTGCTAAATTTGGAAACCCCTTTCCAAATCCGTCACCGACCGTGGCCACGGGTTTCTCGGATCTATTATCTAAGAATCGTATAGGAAATTCTCTCATCCATTACGACGAGTCGGTAGATTCCATCTTGGTACTAACCACTCGCGTACACAACTATATGCACCCAACTTAGGCACATTATGGTCAGGCTACGTGACCTGTACTTAAATCTAAGTACATATATCCATGCACCGAATTCGCCCTAGCACCTCAAGTCTAAGGACTAAATCGTACACTATTATAAGCTTTGAGAAACATCCCATCACCGATAAGCGTCATGCGCTTCCACAATGGGTTTTTCTGTTCGGGTCGTTCGATGCGTTCGATCCCCTATCTAACCACCTACTCATATGCACTGACATCAAATGTCTTGTTCATGAAACTCTACAAATTCACACCATGTGAATCATGCATATTCATACAAGTCTTGGTGATTCCTTTGATACCCCGTCTCGTTCGGAATCTATGACTTGGAACGTGTTTTAAGATCACGACCTTAGAGACTGTATCATGATTGCACTCAATACCGAAGTGAATCGTCCCATAGTCTAATGTGATCTAAGGATTTCATCCAATCGCTTAAATGTATTCGCGAGAGATGAATTTGGCCATTTGTTTATTCTATACAGTTGTAAATAAACTTGCGTATTATTCATAAGAATCAAAGATTGTTTATTATAGAATAGACCTATTACAAGCTATGGTTAATTGGCTTGCTGGGCACTATCCTATCAATGGTACTTCTCATTCAACAGCTTGGGGGTTATACAGATGTCAATTCCCCCAACTTTCGCCTTGATTTCAAACTTTTCATGGTCGAGCTCTGCAGCAGAACCATAAAATTCCATGATTTGATCCTTGAACACCATAGATTCATGGGCTTCCATGAAATCAACCAGTGTTGCAGCCTTAAATTTTTCCAAGATCTCCTTCATAACTTGAGTGCCCGTTCCGTGATAAGTCTGGTAGTTCAAGAATCTACCTTCAGCATTAGCTTATTTGGAACTCATTGTTTTCTGAAAAAGATTGGAAAGAGAGACGAGATAAATTTGCAAATAATATGAAAGCAAAGTGCTCTTGTGCTCTTGAAATTTTGAGGGTGCGTAAAGGATCCGTCAGCTGATCAGATCTGGATTTATAAGGTTGGATAGTGTCGATTTTCGTGATTTAAGCCAACCGTTAGATCAGTTATTGATAAAGTAAATTGTGTGAGCGAGATACGCGAAATTCAATGATGGAATAGTGTCCTGCAAACCAACTGTTTTGGCTGCATTTAAATTAAAAGGACCATTCAAATGGATTAATAAATGCATTTATTTATATGGTCATCTTCATCTTATGAATAATTATCTAATCTGAGGATGGAAGTCCTTAGATCACAGGGCTATGGGACAACTCGTGGACTGATCTCCAAGGCCGTGATCTAAAACTAATTCAAGGGTCGTAGAATCCATTTGAGATGGGACATCAATAGATTCGGTTAGAACCTCACGAGTGTGTATACTCCGATGAACTGGAGGATGCTGGGGTCCACGAGCATGACTGGGATAGTCGATACACACGAGTGGGTGGCTTGCTGGGATGGCAAGCACACTGAATACCCCAACTAAGAAATAAATCACCATGGAAGCGGTAGTCGCATATGGGGGATGAAGTTATTCCTATTTACAATAGTGTACGAGAAACGATCCTTATTACTTGAGGTGATAGGGTTTACCTGGTGCACGAACGTCTATGCTTTGATATGAGTCCCGACTGACTGGAGTCTACCAGAAGGTCTCTGTGGGTTCATGTTGGGTATAGAGGAACGTGTATGCAGGTTCATATCATCAACAGAGGATCTGTTGACCCGACTTGATAGGTTGGGAGCTTCTCCTATGAATATATGTGAGAAACGTATTCCGGTAAATCCTTGGCCAAGGTATCTAACGGCTTTATGAAAGTAGTTCATAAAGTTTAAGTCAAAGGGAATAGTTTCGAGACCAGAATACATAAAGTCGAGACAAGTAAGGAAACCGATGAAAGTCCATAACCTTAGTCTTGACTGGGAGACCAACTAATAAAAAGGATTAAGTCGTACATGGTAATTGTAAAGGTTAAAGGTTCACTGAATTAATTCACCAGTGATTGGGCTCCACGGGCTTGTGGCCAGACATCGACTGTGGAGTGTGGGAGAATTCCCAAATTAGCAAGGGTGCTAATTTTAGAATGGTCAATCGACAGAGTGTTCGATTGATTTAGAGTATAAGTTTACTCGAATAATTAAATGCACATTTAGTTATAACCCGCGGCCAATTATGTGGTGAACCTACGGGGACATACACAAACACATCGAGCGGAAACAGGAAACGAAGAAAGTTGGACTCGACTGGGTCGATCCATTTGGGCGCGAGAATCCGATCCAATTGGGTTGGATCAAAATGTCAAATTAAATAGGTTTTTAATTTGATAAGAATAATTAATTTAAGTTAGATTTAATTAATTGAGGAGAGAGAAGATTTAATTAATTAAACTTGGATTTTAATTTAATTAAATAAAGATTAATATGAATTAATTAATTGGGCTAGTAGTTCAATTTAATTAATTAGGATAAATGGATTTTTAATTAGTGGGCCAATTAATCTTGGAAATTTAGATGGGCCCAAGACTAATTAAAAGACAAGACCATTTAATTAATGAAGTCTTGCATAAATTAAAAGGCTTAGCCCATGTAGGAGTTAGATCTTGTTAGGAATCCTAGTAGGGCTAGGATTACAAGATCTATAAATAAGCCCCATTAAGTCTTGGAGAATACACAAGACACTATACTAAGTACACACTTTGTATAACTCTTCAAAAGCAAGAAAAAGAAAAACTCTCTCCCTCTTCCCCAAGCCCTAGCCGCTGCCCCTACCCTTGACAGAAGTCGATCGACTTCTGTCTTTTCTTCTCGAGTTTTCTATCTTGATTTTTTCTGTGTTCTAGCCGATCAGAGATTTCAATGTTTCCGTGTGTATGTGGTGTACTGAACTGTAGAGGCGCAACACGTGGGCGCTAAGCAAAAGCTTGGGACCAAAGGTTCAAAGCAAATGAGAGGACTACTTCTACAGAGTACAACATTGCTTTGGTTTAGCAAGGAACGAGGTATAAACTAGATCTTTTATTTGTTCTTATTTAATATTAGTTTAAATATACACCGGATTGTATACTGGCAAGATTCCAATGGGAGCCTAAAAGTTTTATATTTCCGCTGCCTGAGGCTCGTTTTCCCGTAAGAATCCCAACAGTGGCATCAGAGCCAAATCCGGCTCTATATTTAAACTAATGAGCATACTCTGTGGATTCAAATCATATGTTTGATTTTTGCTGTTGATTAGATTAACATGCATGTTAGATCTGTAGATTAGATCTGTTAGATAGATCTTTAGTTTTTAACTGGATTGTTAAAACTGTAATTTTAGATTCGTTATTGTTATCATGTTTTTAATTTTGGATTAAATTAATTAAAACTGTTGATTTTAATTAATTAAGGAATCAAGAAATTGTTATATAAAACGTATGGGGAACCGAAATCTGAAAATTGCACAGCAGTTGCACGACTATTGCACGGCAGACGCACAGCGACTGCACGGCTACTGCACGGCAGATGCACGGCAGACGCACAACGACTGCACGGCAGCAGCACGGCGGTTGCACGACAGTTGCACGTAAACTGCACGTGCGCGATAGTGGAAAATTAGGGTTTCGGGAATTTTCGTTTTTGGATAATCTTGAACAAAATCTTGAAGATTTGGTTGTTATGGAATCTTGGTGAATCTTGGATTGATCTTAGAGATCTAATTAACTTGGAAACTTAGAGTTTCATTTAAGATAAGACATTTAATTAAAATTAATGTCTTCTAGTTAATTACCAAGATTAAAGATCTTAGAGATCTTATTAAACAAGGAAACTTAGAGTTTCATTTGTGATAAGACATTTAATTAAAATTAATGTCTTCTAGTAAGTTACCATGATTATAGATCTTAGAGATCTAATTAAACAAGGAAACTTAGAGTTTCATTTGTGATAAGACATTTAATTAAAATTAATGTCTTCTAGTAAGTTACCATGATTATAGATCTTAGAGATCTTATTAAACAAGGAAACTTAAAGTTTCAAGATAAGGATAGATAATTAAATTGGATTTTATTTCTATCTTTAATTAATTGCAAGATTAGATTCCTTGATGCTCAAGCAAGACAATAATAGTAATTTTAATATTGGACAATTCAAAATTAATTATATGAATAATATTTCGAATTAAAATTTAAAGAAGCAAGTAAATTTACATTATTGCCCTTATGTGAATTTATGCATGTTCTTGCTTGAATATGTGGATTGATCGAATTACCCTTAAGTCTTGTGTAGTTTATTATTGGTTTTTCATTATGGGTTGTAATTAAATGAGCCTGATTGGTGCCCCTTCTTTGTTAAATTCAAATGTAATAGAATAGGGTCTTAAGTTAGACTAAGATTAGGCTTGGACTTTGGAGATCAACATGGAGGCCTATTACCTTGGAGGACATGGAGGCCCAATTCTGAAAGATGGTGGACATTGCAAGTGAAGGCCCATGTATGCATGGGATTTATTTTGTAATAGAATTAGGCCATTTATTTTCACCCTAGACTGACCAATTGGGTCATCACGTGGCTCGTGATGGAACGCATAGGATGGGCAATCGATCAATCTTATGTGCAATGCTAGGTGATGAATGTTTACTTTTTCGTAATTATTCTTTGATGTATGAGATGCATGCTTAGGATAGAAAAATGTAAATAAGATAATTGAATAATCTGATGAGACCTCGTACTTGAACATTTCATAAAACCTCCAATTGAACCTATATGTTAGGCCTATTATACGAATATATCTCGATGTCTCACGAGTCGTGGGTCGAGTTATAGGAAGATGGTATGTCTATTGCCTCGATGCACAATTTAGTGCCAAGGGAGGGGATAGCAAGGTTCTAGGCGTTGTCTCACGAGTTGTGGGGCTTCTACGATTGAACTATTTCTCTTCACGAGTATTGGACATGATTTAACGCGAGTAAGTATGGATGTCTCACGAGTCGTGGGTCCATATCGAAAACCGAGGCTGAATGAACTCAAGGGTTAGCTGTGAGGGTTAACCGGTGACGTGATCGCCCACCAAGTGGATCAATTGATATGGACAACGAGTCGTGGGTACTGAGCGATTGCATTTGGGCCTTGAGCCCATTAGGAAATTTTTATTTCCCGAATCTTATGTGGGGGCATAAGTATTCGATAAAAATAGTGGGAGTAATTTACAAATAAAAACCATGTTTGTAAATTATGCATTGATATTAATCTGCCGCGTATTTATTTCTTTTATCGTCGTGTTTATGATAGTTTTTCATAAGTGATATATTCTAGAATATTTACCATCATACTTGAATCAAATAAATTGACTGAACCCAAATGAATTTTGAATGACTTCAAAACATGAGAATTATTCTCGAGTCCAATCAATGACTCATGTCCTTAAAAGATTTCATTTGTTTTCCTCTCGAAGTTACACTTCGACTTGAATGGTGATAGGTTTCACCAAGCTGCCTTTTTCGAAGTTACTCTTCAAATAAGAAATGTGATAAGTTTCACCAATGGGTTGAGGATGGTTCTCAAGCCCAAATTTTCTTGAAGGCAAACATGAAGTCTCCCTTAAATGGGAAATAACATCTCGTTGAAAGGCCCCAAAAGTCTTGAGAGGTGGAAGAAGAGGAATGGATCCTCTCTAAATGGAAATAATCTTAAAGGTTTTTCTGTAAGGATGATAAGTTGAAAAGTCAATCAAAATGGTTCTTCCATGGATTAAGATCAAGGGAAAGAATGAATTGAACATACTCATCCCATAAAGGATGATTAAATTTTATTGAACTTAACCTTATGGTCAAGTAATGCATAAGGGTGTTGGACACCCGATGAAGTACTCATTGATGCATTGAATGCATCTAAAGCCATGAATTATTTAGATAGTTAGAATTTGCTTAGACCATCCCTTGTCTTAAGGATGTGATGGTTCCATAATGGTTGGAACTGGTTGCGCTATAAAACCTATACGCAAAAGGTATGCATAAGCAAATGGGTATGAATACTCATATAACCGAAAGGCGATACACGAGCACTAAAATAAATTTCCGAATTAAAGATTCAAAAGATTGAGCTCGACTAGGTTGAGCTTGACAGGGACGCTAGAAATAGTAACCGACTTTCAAATCTTACTTAAACGGAAATCGAATTTAATAGTTGGTTGCTAGGCAACCAAGAGGAATAAACAATTGTAATGGATTTAATCCATTTAAAAGTGTGTGAAAACACTAAAGCATTAGTGGGAGATAAGGCGTCTCTTGTACCCTCATGGGTAAAAGTACGTTGTGAAGCACAATTCCAAATTATTTTTGGAATAAAGAAGAGAGCCTAATCAATGAAAGCATGTAAGAGATTTGGATCGAGTCAAAATCGAACATGCATTCGCAAATATGCCATTGATTATTTAATAGAGAATTAGATTATCAAAATGTAAGACCCGCTCGAAACATCGTCAGTTGTCGAGCATTCTGGACATGAAAATGTCCATTAGAAAATCTTACATGAAATTCCTTATTCAATCAATTATAACTTGATCGAGAAAATCGAAGATACTGAGCTAAGTATCTATGAAGCCAGTTCCAAAACATATCAAGTGATATTGGTTTTGGTATTGTACCTTCATATGCATTCATGCGCATATGAGGTCTCCCGCTTATGTGAATAAGCTAGTGGGAGATAAGCTGGAAATAAAATCCATCTTATGCATTTCGTGGAGTATCCAAAATCTCAATAGGATACGAGTTCTATGTTCCTCTAAGACAAACAACTTTGTCTCTAGGAAAACTAACTTCTTGGAGAAGGATTTCTTGTTGGACAAGAAAGAAAACAACATAGAACTAGGTGAGGTTCATAAAATCGACCCATCACCACAGGCAGTGGGAGAACCTGAGCATGAAAATGAACCAACTAGTACACATGAACTCTATAGCCTGCTGCATGAAATTGGACAGTAGAGACTAATCCAAGGACCTACGAAGAATCTATGCAAGAAATAGATTTGGGAAGGTGGCAAAAAGCCATGGAATCTGAAATGGACTCCATGCACTCTAACAAGGTTTGTACCTTGGTAGATCCACCAGTGGGAGTAGCTCCCTTGGGTTGCAAGTGGATCTATAAGTGGAAGCTTGGAGTGAATGGAGAGGTTATTACCTAAAAGGCACGACTAGTTGCAAAATGAGACACTCAAATGTCGAGCATTGACTTTGATGAACTTTTGCATGTAGCGATGCCCAAATTCATTCAGATATTTTTGGACATATCAGTGTAGTATCAGCTATGAGATATGGCAGAAGGATGTAAAGATCGTTTTTCAATGGAGACACTGATAAGGAGATCTACATGAAGCAACCAAAAGGGATATACATCCAAGGGAGATGTGCACAAAGTGTGCAAACTCCGTAGGTCCATATATGGACTTAAGCAAGCTTCCCAAAGCCGGAACATACATTTTGATGATATAATCCAAACCTTTGGATTCGTCAAAAACGTGTTCAAGAAGTGTGTGTACAAGAAAGTTAGTGGGAGTACAATTGAATTTTTATGCTTTATGTTGATAACATTCTGCTCACTGGATATGATGCAAAAGTGTTATCCGAAACGAAAGCATGGTTTTCTAGACAATTCTCAATGAAGGATTTGGGAGAAGCATCATTTGTACTGGGTACGAGGATCTACATGGATAGATCGAAAGGACTGTTGGGCCTCTCCCAATCAAAGTACATACATAAAATACTGAAGAAATTCAGTATGGAAGAATCTAAGAGAGGATTTATTCCGATGAGACATAGTATTGCTCTCTCTAAGTCTATGGCCCCAAAGACCTCTGAGGAGAGAAGCAAGATGTCTAAGATACCACATGCCTCCGTGAAAGGAAGCATAATATGGTATGCTATGTACAAGACCAGACTAGCGTACGCCCTGGGCGTAACTAACCGCTATTTGTCTGACCCAGGAGAGCAGCACTGGGTAGCCGTAAAGTCAATTCTGAAGTACCTGAAAAGGACTAAAGAATTGTTCTTAGTATACGGCGGGGGAGAATTGAAATTGGAAGGCTATACTGATTCTAGCTTCCAATGTGATGTAGATGATTTCAAGTCAACATCTGGATATATCTGCCTCAAAGGTGGTGCGGTGAGTTGGACGTCGTACCTAGCATTGTCGAGCCATTACTATCTTCTGTGATAATAATGGAGCTATCTCGCAAGCGAAGGAGTCGAGATCTCATCAGAAATCCAAGCACGTACTAAGACTATACCATTTGATATGTTATATCATTGGTAGACGAGACATAAAGATGGAACGTGTCACCTCAAAGGATAATATGGTGGACCCGCTAACTAAGCCATTGCCTCAAAAGACATTCGAGAAACATCTGTCTAAGATGGAAATCAAAAGTATGAAGAGTTGGCTTTAGTACAAGTGGGAGATTGATGGAATAGTGTCCTGCAAGCCAACTGTTTTGGCTGCATTTAAATTAAAAGGACCATTCAAATCGATTAATAAATGCATTTATTTATATGGTCATCTTCATCTTATGTATAATTATCTAACATAAGGATGGAAGTCCTTAGATCACAGGGCTATGAGACAACCCGTGGACTGATCTCCAAGGCCGTGATCTAAAACTAATTCAAGGGTCGTAGAATCCATTTGAGATGAGACATCAATAAATTCGATTAGACCCTCACGAGTGTGTATACTCAGATGAACTGGAGGATGCTGGGGTCCACGAGCATGACTGGGATAGTCGATACACACGAGTGGGTGGCTTGCTGGGATGGCAAGCACACTGAATACCCCAACTAAGAAATAACTCACCATGGAAGCGGTAGTCGCATATCGAGAATGAAGTTATTCCTATTTACAATAGTGTACAAGGAACGATCATTATTACATGAGGTGATAGGGTTTATCTGGTGCACGAACGTCTATGCTTTGATATGAGTCCTGACTGACTGGAGTCTACCAGAAGGTCTCTGTGGGTTCATGTTGGGTATAGAGGAACGTGTATGCATGTTTATATCATCAACAGAGGATCCATTGACCCGACTTGATAGGTTGGGAGCTTCTCCTATGAATATATGTGAGAAACGTATTCCAGTAAATCCTTGGCCAAGGTATCTGACGGCTTTATGAAAGTAGCTCATAAAGTTTAAGTCAAAGGGAATAGTTTCGAGACCAGAATACATAAAGTCGAGACAAGTAAGGAAACCGACTAATGGAAGGATTAGGTCATACATGGTAATTGTAAAGGTTAAAGGTTCACTGAATTAATTCACCAGTGATTGGGCTCCACGGGCTTGTGGCCAAACATCGACTGTGGAGTGTGGGATAATTCCCAAATTAGCAGGGGTGCTAATATTGGATTGGTCAATCGACAGAGAGTTCGATTGATTTAGAGTATAAGTTTACTCGAATAATTAAATGCACATTTAGTTATAACCCGCGGCCAATTTTGTGGTGAACCTACGGGGACATACACAAACACATCGAGCAGAAACAGGAAACGAAGAAAGTTGGACTCGACTGGGTCGATCCATTTGGGCGCGAGAATCCGATCCAATTGGGTTGGATCAATTGAGGAGAGAGAAGATTTAATTAATTAAACTTGGAGTTTAATTTAATTAAATAAAGATTAATGGGAATTAATTAATTGGGCTAGGAGTCCAATTTAATTAATTAGGATAAATGGATTTTTATTTAGTGGGCCAATTAATCTTGGAGATTTAGATGGACCCAAGACTAATTAAAAGACAAGACCATTTAATTAATGAAGTCTTGCATTAATTAAAAGGCTTAGCCCATTTAGGAGTTAGATCTTGTTAGGAATCCTAGTAGGGCTAGGATTACAAGATCTAAAAATAAGCCCCATTAAGTCTTGGAGAATACACAAGACACAACACTAAGTAGACACTTTGTATAACTCTTCAAAAGCAAGAAAAAGAAAAACTCTCTCTCTTCCCTAAGCCCTAGCCGCCGCCCCAACCCCTGACAGAAGTCTATCGACTTCTGTCTTTTCTTCTCGAGTTTCGTGTCTTGATTTCTTCTGTGTTCTGAGATTTCAAGATTTTAGTGTGGATGTGGTGTACTGAACCGTAGAGGCGCAACACGTGGGGCGCTAAGCAAAAGCTTGGGACCAAAGGTGCAAAGCAAATGAGAGGACTACTTCTACAGAGTACAACATTGCTTTGGATTAGAAAGGAACGAGGTATAAACTAGATCTGTTTATTTGTTCTTGTTTAATATTAGTTTAAATATACACCGGATTGTATCCTGGCAACATGCCCAAGGGGAGCCTAAAAGTTTTATATTTCCGCTGCATGAGGCTCGTTTTCCTGTAAGAATCCCAACATTTAAAAATTCATTAATTATGTCAGACTAGGCGGGAAGGTGAAGCGCCACTAGTCTTTTATTTATAAAAGCGTGTTTCTGATAATACGTTTTTAATACAACACTATTTATAAATTGACATAAGTAAACATATGAGTAAAATAATACTTATCTGGCAGATGACTTGTCTGATACAATATATCACTAGTGAAAGCCAATATCTAGTGATCTTCCTTTGCTGTTTGTCAATCCAGCAAGATAAACAATCTTCAAGTCTTCAAGAATTAAGAACAAATCTGCTGATCAAAACAACTTCAACTAGCTGTCATTGAAGATTTCATCTTTAAAACAGGAGTACCGCTAGTCTTACACGTTCCCCCTGAATTCAAGTATTCATCAGTCAACTAGTCTGTTGAGAGTCAGTCTTCTTGAAGAATAACACTTGTTTCTATCAGATAAATCAGCTGATGAACCCAGTCTTCTGATAGGTTCCCCTCGGCTTATGAATCCAATTTTTGTGCCTAGTTCCACTCTTAGAGTAGAAAATCTTGCATCACTCAATGGTTTGGTGAAAATGTCAGCGATCTGTTTATCTGTATGAACATACTCAATAATAACATTTCCTTTTTCAACATGGTCTCTGATGAAGTGATGTTTGATCTCAATATGCTTAGTCCTGGAATGACTAGTAGTGTTCTGAGTAAGTGAGATTGCACTTGTATTGTCACAGTAAATAGGTATTCCACTGATCTTGAGATTATAATCTTCTAGTTGATGCTTCAACCAAAGTATTTGTGCACAACATGCTCCAGCGGCAATGTATTTAGCTTCAGCAGTAGATATGGATACTGAAGTCTGTTTCTTACTCATCCATGAAATCAGACGACTGCCTAAAAATTGACAAGTACCTGTAGTACTCTTCCTATCAATTTTGCAGCCAACAAGGTCAGAATCTGAATATCCAATAAGTTCAAATCTTGATTCCCTTGGATACCACAATCCCAATTCTTGAGTGCCTTTGAGATACCTTAATATCCTTTTGGCAGCTAAGAGATGAGATTCCTTAAGATTTGATTGAAATCTCGCACAAACCCCAACAGAGTACATAATGTCTGGTCTGCTAACTGTTAGATATAACAGTGACCCTATTATGCCTCTATATTTGGTGATGTCAACTGATTTGCCATCTTCATCTTTATCCAAACGAAGTCTAGTAGACATAGGAACACTAACAGATCTTTTGTGTACTTTGCTTGATTAATAAAAATACCATCAGGTAGCTGTTTAACTTGTAATCCAAGAAAGTAATTAAGTTCTCCCATCATGCTCATTTCAAATTTGTTCTACATCAGCTTGGAAAACTTTTCACACATATGTTTGTTGGTTGAACCAAAAATAATATCGTCCACATATATTTGAACTAACAATATATGATTATCCCATTCAACAGTGAACAAAGTCTTATCTACTTTACCTTTGCGAAATCCTTTAATTAAAAGAAAGTCAGATAAAGTATCATACCATGCTCTTGGAGCCTTTTTCAGTCCATAGAGAGCTTTCTTCAGACGATATACTTTGTCTCCCAGTTGATAGGCTTCAAAACCTGGAGGTTGTTCAGCATAAACTTCTTCTTGCAATTCTCCATTGAGAAAGGCAGACTTCACATCCATGTGATAGACTGTGAAGTTCTTGTGAGTAGCATAAGCTAAGAATAATCTGATTGCTTCAAGCCTTGCTACTGTTGCAAAAGTCTCATCAAAATCAATGCCTTCTTCTTGGCAGTAACCCTTGGCAACTAGTCTTGCTTTGTTTCTGGTAACCATACCATCTTCATTCATCTTGTTCCTGAAGACCCACTTAGTGTCAATTACCCTTTGATGAGTAGGTCTAGGTTCTAAGTACCAAACCTCATTTCTTTCAAATTGATTCAACTCTTCTTGCATTGCTTCAATCTAGTGAGAATCACTAAGAGCTTCTTCAATTTGCTTAGGCTCAATCTGTGAGAGAAAACTTACAAACATAGATTCATTTGCAGCAGTTCTTCTAGTCTTCACTCTATCCAGTGAATCACCAATCACTAAGTCAGGTGGGTGATCTTTGAGCCATCTTAGATCAGGTTGCAAATCTGGATGTTGTCTTCTTGAATGATCTTGCAACACTACTGTTGGAGCTTCAGTAGCAGTCTGTTGAACATACGTGGTCTATTGAACAGTCTCTGGTCTGTCAGCTGTTTTCAACTCCTCTGTTAGACAATCAGTAGACTGAATTTGAACAACACTTGAGTTACCAGCTGGGTTGAGATCAGGTAGTATGATGGGAACATATTCTTCTTTTCTTTCCATGGTCAGCTTCTGAAAGTCAGCAGATATCTCTGTAGTTGAACTTTGATTCTTTTCAGAAGATTGATTAGGTTCATCAAATACTACATGAATTGATTCTTCTACTAGTAAGGTTCTTTTGTTAAACACTCTATAAGCTTTACTAACAGTCGAATAACCTACAAAAACAGCTTCATCAGCCTTTTCCGCAAATGCAGTGAGGTGATTCTTCCCATTATTCAAAACATAACATTTACAACCCATTTCTGTTGTTCCAGACTTCATAAGGTGTCTTGTTTTGACTCTTGTTGATCATACCTCTGTTCTGGGTGTAGCAGGTTGTGTTTGTAGATTCTGACCAAAATCTTTGAGGCAGTTTTGCTTCAGCTATCATGGTTCTGGTAGCTTCTTTTAGAGTTCTGTTTCTCCTTTCAGCAACTCCATTTTGTTGAGGTGTTCTGGCAGCAGAGTACTCATGGTTGATTCCTCTGTTGCTACAATACTCTTCAACAGTAGAGTTTGTAAATTCAGTCCCTCTATCTGATCTGATCTTTAAGATCTTCAGGCTTTTCTCATTCTAGATCAGTTCTATCAGATTGGTAAGATGCTCCTTGGTTTCACTTTTCTTCTTCATGAAAATCACCCAAGTGTATCTTGAAAAATCATCCACAAGAGCTAGGCAGTATTTCTTTCCATCATTGCTGATTGGATCAATAGGGCTAAACAAATCCATATGTAGTAGCTCCAAAATTCTGGTTGAAGATTGGTGCTTCTTGCTTTTGAAAGTGGACCTCACTTGTTTTCCCTTCTGACAGGCGTCACCGAGCTTATCATTGCTCATGACTGTCTTTGGAATTCCTTCTACCAAATTTTTCTTTATCAACCTGTTTATGGTCTTGAAATTCAGATGATTCATTCTTTTGTGCCAAAGCCATCTAATTTCACTTGGTGTAGAAGCCACCAAACAAACATTAGAATTCCTGTCCACAGAATTCCAGTCTACATAGATGTTCCCTTGTCTTCTTCCAGATAGTATCACTTTCTTGGTTCCAGCTTGCTCTACATAGCACTTATCGGAAGAGAATCTAACAGAAAATCCCTTGTCACAAAATTGACTTATGCTCAGCAGATTGTACTTGAGGCCTTTTACATATGAAACGTCAGATATTTCAATGTTGCCTTTGATTAGCTTTCCACACACCACAATCTTGCCTTCTTTGCTGTCTCCAAATGTAACTTTTGGACCGTCTATGGCAGCAGCATCAGTCAGTTCATGTATGTCTCTACACATGTTCCTTGAACATCCACTGTCCAAGTACCATTTCTTCTCTACTTTACTCCTACTCCTAATCCTGACCTACAAAACAAAATAAAATTGTTTTAGGTACCCTTTATTGAGAGGCTCCTTGCGGATTAGTATCACCTTTGACAACCCAAAATTTTGAACTCTGAGGCTTCTTAGGCTTTGGAGTATTTGCAGGAGCATGAGGTACTCTGTTATCATCATAATTTTTAGCAGGCATGTTGTTGTGATAATCATTATGATGTGAGTATGGCTCATAAGTAGGATATGATGGGATATGATGCATTATAAGCAGGGTAAGCATGCATTGGATGATGAGCAGGGTATGCAGCATAATAAGATTGGAATTGAGGTGCATGATATAATGGTGGATATGCAGGTTGCACATAATATGATGACTCATTTCCATACCAAGCATTTTCATATTTATAATTCTTATGTTTCTTTGGTTTGCTCTTAGCTTGCTCATTAACAGACGACTTAGATTTACTAGTCTGATTGGTTTTACTCTTGTCAGCAGACTTCTTAGGACTCTACTGTTTAGTATTACCAGTCTGTGTTTCAGTTTTAGGCTCTTTGCCCTTTTTAGCCTTAGGAATTTTATTTTCCTTTTTCTCCTTTTCCTGTGAAGCAGATTTAGTAGTCTGAACATACAAGATAACATTCCTATTATCACAAGATATAAACTTTTCAGTTATGTTCAGTTCTAAATTTTCAGTTACTAAAGGTGTTCTTTGTTCATTAGATGTGTTCATTGATGCAACAGACGACTTATCATGATTAGATGTTATCTTTTCTAATTCCATGATTTTTCCTTTGTAAACTTCACACCCAGCTTTCAGAGACTCATTCTCTTGCTCAAGCTTTTTATACTCAGCTGATTCTTGTGGTTTTTCAACCTGAAGTTTCAGTGAAGTATTTTGCTCTTTTAGCATAGTCATCTATTCCTTAAGCTTTGTAAATGCAATAGCAATACTTGAGTTATTTAACATCATTTGCTCAAATGAATTAAATAGCTCATTTTCAGCAGGAGTTACCTCATCATCAGATGATTCTGAATCTTTGTCCATTAAACAAAGTAGTGCAGGTTGTTCATCTTCAGTAGAGTTGTCATCAGATGTCTCTGAATCTGAATCAGACAAGTAGGTGGCAGCCATCTTTTTAGCTTCTGCCATTAGCACTTTACTTTTGTAGTATCTTTTCTCCTTTCTGAGTTTCTTTTCTTCCTCAGTGTACTTCTCGGCTTTATGATAGGATAGTGCCCAGCAAGCCAATTCTCTTTAGCTTGTAATAGGACTATTCTGTAATAAACAATCTTTGATTTTTATGAATAATACGCACGTTTATTTATAACTGTATAGAATAAACAATGGCCATATTCATCTCTCGCGAATACATTTAAGCGATTGGATGAAATCCTTAGATCACATTCGACTATGGGACGATTCACTTCGGTATTGAGTGCAATCATGAAACAGTCTCTAAGGTCGTGATCTTAAAACCCGTTCCAAGTCATAGATTCCGAACGAGACGGGGTATCGAAGGAATCGCCAAGACTTGTACGAATATGCATGATTCACATGGAGTGAATTTGTAGAGTTTCATGAACAAGACATTTGATGTCAGTGCATATGACTAGGTGGTTCGATAGGGGATCGAACGCATCGAACGACCCGAACAGAGAAACCCATTGTGGAAGCGCATGACGCATATCGGTGATGGGACGTTTCTCAAGACTTATAATAGTGTACGATTTAGTCCTTAGACTTGAGGTGCTAGGGCGAATTCGGTGCATAGGTATATGTACTTAGATTTAGGTACTGGTCACGTAGCCTGACCATAATGTGCCTAAGTTGGGTGCCTATAGTTGTGTACGCGAATGGTTAGTACCAAGATGGAATCTACCGACTCATCGTAATGGATGAGAGAATTTCCTGTTGGGTATGCCCCGGTTGTCAAAACAACGAGAGTGCGGAATTTAAAATTTTCCGAGGCATCCCATCAGTCCCATAAATCGATCTCCATATTATTTATGTGAAATAGGTTGAATCAAACAGTAACAGAAAACAAAGGGGGTGTTTTGCGAAATACCTCAAAACTTGTTTCGGCTTTTCTAGTTTGATTCACGATGCAGTGATCCAATTGTCTCACCTCCAGAATGTATCCACACCAGATGGATTGTAGCAACGTTTCCAAATCACAGGCTACGAACTAGATCTTGGAAACTTGTCAATGAAGGAAGAGTTGGAACTGGATCCAGCTCTTGAACCAGATCCAGATGAAGAAGAGAAGAAGATGAGGGCGGCGGCGGCACTGGCCTTTTTGGCTAGGGCTGGTCGATTTTTCTCTTCAATTTTCAGCTATTGAAAATCTCTTGTGTTTTTGATCACTTTTTATTATTGCTTCATTCGCTTATGGAAGAATTATGAAGAGAGATATTTATAAGAGAAGAGTCCTTCTCTTAATAGATATCCTTTTCCATGTACATCAATATCTCTTTTCCTTATCTCATTAGGAAATAAGATATACAAGTATATCTTATAGATTTTCCTTATCTCATTAGGAAACTAGATATACATGAATCTCTTCCTTCTTTCTTGTCCCACAAGAAACAAATTCTTCCAACTTTCCTTAGCCTCAAAAAATCGCCCCTATGCCTTATTCATGTAAATCCGAAAATTTCATGATAAATCCTTCTTCCATTTAATTAATTAACTACTTTAATTAATCTCATAATTAATTAGATAATCCAATTAATTAATTAGACACTCTAATAAATTAATTAGGTATTCTAATTAATAATTCTTCTTCTTGAATTAACACTTTAATTCATTAACTTTGATTTCTTTGAATTAACACTTTAATTCATCAACTTTGATTTAACTTCCTTAAATCAACTATTTCCTTTTTGACTGTCACTGTCCAACTGTATTGTGTGTGACCCTCTGGGTTCACCATCAATTGGCAGCAGGCCCACGACTTTCGTGATTTAATTAACGAACAATTAAATGCTCCGATCAATTAAACACTTTTAATTGACCACTCCAGAATCAATTTCCCTTATTAATTTAGGAGTACCCACACTTCATGGTCGATGTCTAGCCACAAGCCCATGAAGCCCAACTTCAGGTGAATTGATCTTGTGAACCTCACCTCTTATAATTGCCATGTACATACGGTCCTTCTTTCGACTTATTTCCCGATTGAGACCTAGGGTGTGTGAATTGATCGGCACCTCTAATTATCTCAATAACTATACTTTCTAATTCAGGATAATAATTCCAGTGTGACTGCTAAATTTGGAAACTCCTTTCCAAATCCGTCACCGACTGCGGCCGCAGGTTTCTCCCACCTTATCAGGATGAGTCGATAGATCCTTTCTTAGTACTAACCACTCGCGTACACGACTATACGCACCCAACTTAGGCACATTAAGGTCAGGCTACGTGACCAGCACCTAAATCTAAATACGTACACCCATGCACCGAATTCGCCCTAGTACCTCAAGTCTAAGGACTAAATCGTACACTATTATAAGCCTTGAGAAACATCCCATCACCGATATGCGTCATGCGCTTCCACAATGGGTTTCTCTGTTCGGGTCGTTCGATGCGTTCGATCCCCTATCGAACCACCTAGTAATATGCACTGACATCAAATGTCTTGTTCATGAAACTCTACAAATTCACTCCATGTGAATCATGCATACTCGTACAAGTCTTAGCGATTCCTTCGATACCCCGTCTCGTTCGGAATCTATGACTTGGAACGTGTTTTAAGATCACGACCTTAGAGACTGTTTCATGATTGCACTCAGTACTGAAGTGAATCGTCCCATAGTCGAATGTGACCTTAGGATTTCATCCAATCGCTTAGATAAGTTCGCGAGAGATGAAGTTGGCCATTGTTTAATTTACATACTATAAATAAACGGTCGTATATTTATTAATCCATAAGAAGATAGTCCTCTTACAAGCTAATTAACATTGGCTTGCTGGGCACTATCCTATCATTTCCTATACGATTCTTAGATAATAGATCCAAGAAACCCGTGGCCACGGTCAGTGACGGATTTGGAAAGGGGTTTCCAAATTTAGCAGTCACACTGGATTATTATCCCGAATTAGAATGTATAGTTATTGAGATAATTAGAGGTGCCGATTAATTCACACACCCTAGGTCTCAATCAGGAAATTAAGTCGATAGAAGGACCGTATGTTCATGGCAGTTATAAGAGGTGAGGTTCACAAATATCAATTCACCTGAAGTTGGGCTTCATGGGCTTGTGGCTAGACATCGACCATGAAGTGTGGGTACTCCTGAATCAATAAGGGAGATTAATTCTGGAGTGGTCAATTAAAAGGGTTTAATTGATCGGAGCATTTAATTGCTCATAAATTAAATCACGAAGGGTTCGTGGGCCTGCTGCCAATTGATGGTGAACCTAGAGGGTCACACACAATACAATTGGACAGTGACAGTCAAAGAAGGAAATATTTGATTTAAGGGAGTTAAATCAATTAAGTGAATTAAAGTGTTAATTCAATTGGAAGGATAATTAATTAGATGGTCTAATTAATTAAATATTAATTAAAGTGTTAATTAATTGAGAGATATTAATTAATTGGATTAATTGGGCTGATTTAATTAATGGTTAATTAAATTAAGTTGCAAGACATGGGCCTTTAATTAAAAAGCCCAGAAGAAGTCTTGCAAGACTAGGTGGGGGGCGATTTTATGGCTAAGGATAAGAAGGAGAGTTTGTGTTCATGTATGACAGGGAGGATCTAAGAAGATATATGATATATCTTATTTCCTTATGAGATAAGGAAGAGATCTTTAAGAGATATCTACAAAGAGAAGGTTTCTTCTCTTATAAATAGATATCTCCTCACAACTCTTCCACACACTTAACACTTGAAACAAAGAGCTGAAAATTAAACCCTAGCCGCCCCTAGCAGTGCCGCTGCCCCCTCTCTCTCTGCCCTCCATTGCTGGATCTAGATCTGTTCTTCCTCCATTGACAACCTTCTATCTCTAGTTCGTAGCCTGTGAATAGAAGGTGTTGCTACAATCCAATTGGTGTGGATACACTCTGGAGGTGAGACAATTGGATCACTTGTTGTGAATCAGCAATAGCCGGAGATTGCCGCCACCTTCCTGCAGTGAGGTAAATCGCATATCTCCTACTTTTTCTAATGTAGAATTGTTTGATTCAACCCTTTCGCATATATAAGGTGGAATATATATCATGGGTCTGCTGGGGTGCCTCGAAAAAATTTTAAATTCCGCACTCTCATTGTTTTGACAACCGGGGCATTCCCAACAGTGGTATCAAAGCCAATTCCATTACTGTTATGCGAAAAGGCCTGAACATAAATAAATATATGGATATTTGTGATTATTATGTTCTGTGTGATGATTCTTGCTTGTTATGATATGATCTTTGATTGGGTAAAATCGCATATTAAGATTTGGGGCAAATTTATAGTTTTTGAAACTTCAGGATTTTTATGCAAATCGCGATTTTTGTGAAATAAAGGGCTGGAAATTTATTTTCTGTTTTCTGGAAATATTTGAAAAATCTGGACTGTTTTTTGCAAATCTGGTCTGTACGTATTTTTGGGTCGTTTTTGTAATTTCCGAAAATTAAAGGACTGTTTTGTAATTTTCGAAAGTTCAGGGGTCTGTTTGCGAAACTGAAAATTTTCTGGATTCAAATTATAATTTTCTGTCCTCTGGCCGATTTGTAAATTGGGGCTGTTTTGCAATTTTCAAATCTTTGGGGTTAAAAGTGCAATTTCCGTGAGTTGACGGGCCGAACTGCAATTTTCAAAAGTTGAAAATCCGAATCTGATTTTATGCGGAAAAATTGTTTTGTTTACCCGAAAATTGATTTTGTCATAATTAGCAGTGACTAAAGTAAGAATCATAGGATATTATTTTTAAAAAGGTGTTTTAAAAGTAAGAAAGAAATACGTAAAAAGTTGTTTGCTTGTTTCTTGCTCTACGTGAACTGTTTACGTGGTTTTCGATCGTGCCGAGCCTTGACCTTAGGGTAGATGTGATTGGTTTAATTTATTGTTGTTTTTATTGGGCCTGCGAGTCTTAAGTTTTTGGGCCACTTTGAGCCTTTGTAATAGATAGGGCTTTACTGTTTTAAATAGTTTAGGATGGAGGCCCGTTACAAACAAGGTGGGAGCCCAAGAAGGAATGAAGGCCATGTATGCATGGTTATTTTTGTAATAGCCTAGGTCCATTAAGAACCCTTTAGATTGACCAATTGGGCCAACATCATGGCTCGATGATGGCCCACATAGGAGGCTCCCGATCGAAAACATATTGTGGTAGTATGCATGCTAGGCTTGTATGTTTTAATTTATTTATCGATTTATTTATTTAGCTTGTATGTGATGCGCGCTAGAATCTAGATCGTAAATAAAAGATAAAGCATAACTTATGCGGTGAGATCTCGAGGAGAGTTACTTTGAACTTTCAAACCCGAAAACCCCCTCTCGAATTAAATATTAAGTCATATTGGGTACATTTAAAATGAAGTTTTAAAGATCCAAGCCTTCCATCAATAGGAACTAGCGTGAGTTGTCTACTTATTGACGGAGGTGATCCAGAGTCTGGCACCCGAGTCGAAGAAAGGGACAATACGCAAAATTCCTTGACTCCTGTTTTTAACTAAACTAGACAAGGGTGAGGACTCGTCGGGATGTGAATATCGACCGATAACCAGTTACGGGGATTTCACGACCGGGCCTGTTGCTCATCATGATTGATGGGATAGACTTAACGATTAGTAACACTTATGATGTAGCAGTGCTAGATAAGTGAGAAAACCGAGGCAAAATAGCTTGAAGGTTGTGTAGTGACACAATTGGTAAAAGTATACCTACCTGGAGAATTAACTGTATGGCCACGAGTCGTGGGTACAATTAATGTCTGCTGGGACGTCAAGACCTACTAGGAAATAAGATTTCCCGAGCAATCAAAGGGGTGATTGTTTCGACAAAATAGTGGGAGAACTTTTTCGAAACCAAGACCAAAATTCGTTAATTATAAGTATTAGGCATAGATCAGTCAGCTAAACGTTGTCTTCTTTCCATTTGTAGATATTTACTGAACAATGTCTAAAAATCCATTATCTGTCATCCTCGACGCTAATAAACTAAATGGGTCAAACTTTGTCGACTGGCTGAGAAACTTGAGGATAGTCCTCGACTCCGAACGTCGGAGCTATGTACTCGACACGCCTATGCCTGCTGCACCCGCAGCACGAGCTACTGAGGAACAACGAACCGCCCATGCTAAAAGGGTTGATGATGATCTTCAGGTTCGCTGCCTCATGTTAGCTTCAATGTCAAATGAGCTGCAGAAACAGCATGCTGGTATACCGCTTGCTAGAGATATACTTCTCCACCTCCAACAGATGTTTGGAGAAAGGTCTCGTACCGAAAGGTTCGCGGCCACTAAGGAGTTGTTTAGTCTCAAGATGGCTGAGGGAAGCAGTGTCAAGGATCACTGTCTGCGTTTCATCAACTTGGTTGAAAAACTGGGGCGATTAGACGTGGAATTGCACGCTGATCTTAGCACCGACCTCCTTCTCCATACTCTGCCTTGCTCGTTCGACCAGTTCGTGTTGAATTTCAACATGGAAGACAGAAACCTTGCTCTTCACGAACTGACCAATCTGTTGGTTACGGCAGAAGCCACTCTCAAGAAAGAGAAACCCGTGATGATTGCTCACCAATCGAAGGCTGCAAAGCCCAAGAAAGGTAAAAAGAAGAAGAAGGTGTTCTCTTCTAAATCAATCACCAAGGTTGTCGAGAAGAAGCGCAAAAGTCCAGAAGACGAATGCTTCCACTGCAAGAAAGCAGGGCACTGGAAAAGGAACTGCCCAGACTACCTGAAAACGGTAGCCAAAGGTATTTTCTTGGTTGAAGTTAATATTTCTATTAACTGTGCATCTTGGGTGTTAGACACCGCAGCGGGTTCTCATATCTGCAATGATTTGCAGGTGATGGGAGCAGTAAGAACGCTCAAGCCCGGGGATAGGATCCTGCGTTTTGGAAACGGAGCAAGAGTTGCTGCAGAGGCTGTAGGAGATGTGGAGTTAGTGATAGGGAATTTTACTTTACTTTTAAAAGACTGTTTGTACGTACCAACTATTATTAAGAACATTATTTCTATTCCGTTATTAGATAATGATGGTTTTAATTTTTCCATTATGAATGGATCTATAAGCATAATTAAAAATGGTTTAATTTATGCTAGTGGTACTCTGATGGATGGTCTATATTCCCTTGAACCTACAAACTCCAACGTTTTGCACATACAATCAAGAAAAAGAAAATACGATAATCACACACCACAACTTTGGCACGCTAGACTTGGACATATCTCCAAGAGTAGGATCCAAAAGTTGGTTTCCTCTAAGGCTCTTGAAATACAGAACTTAGATGAACTTCCGACTTGCGAATCTTGTCTCAAAGGAAAGATGACCAAATCACCCTTCACCGGGAATCCTGAGCGAACCAAACAAACTTTGGATTTGATCCATACTGATGTTTGTGGACCACTGAGTGTCAGTGCAAGAGGAGGATACTCCTACTTCGTCACATTCACTGACGACTTCAGTCGTTATGGATACGTGTACTTGATGAAGTACAAATCCGAAACTTTTGAAAAGTTCAAGGAGTTTCGAATGGAAGTAGAGAATCAACTTGGACATAGTATTAAAGCACTTCGATCTGATCGAGGAGGAGAATACTTGAGTCAAGAATTCCTCGATTATCTAAAAGAGAATGGGATTCTCGCTCAGCGAACTCCCCCTAGGACGCCCCAACTCAATGGAGTGTCTGAAAGGAGGAATCGAACTTTGTTGGACATGGTTCGTTCCATGATGAGCTTCGCTGAACTTCCCTTTTCATTTTGGGGCTTAGCCCTATTAACTGCTTCGAAGATACTGAACATAGTACCTTCAAAGTCAGTGCCAACTACACCACATCAAGAATGGTATGGTAAGTATATTCGTATCTACGAGTATGGGGATCTCCTGCCTATGTTAAGAACAAGAAAGGAGATAAGCTGGATAGTAGATCTAGTTTGTGCAAATTTGTGGGGTATCCAAAGGAATCCATTGGATACTTGTTTTACGATCCTAAAGAACGTAATACATTTGTGTCTAGGAATGCCCACTTCTTAGAGGATGATTTCCTCACCAACAGAAATGGGACAATCGTAGAACTCGATGAAGTCCAAGAATCGGACCCATCCTCACAAACAGTGGGAGCTGATCCTGATTTTACTGAACCTACTAGTACACCTATACTTCGAAGGTCTGATCGAGTTCGTAAAGAACCAGAGAGATTTGGTTTCATTCACGAAAACGATAAGTTGGATACTGATCCAAGGACTTATGAAGAAGCTATGTCTGACATAGAATCGGGTGCGTGGCTCGAAGCCATGCAATCCGAAATGGATTCCATGCATTCCAACAAGGTTTGGACCTTGGTCGATCCACCTGAGGGAACTATCCCTGTAGGATGCAAATGGATCTTCAAGCGTAAGCTTGGAATGAATGGAGAGGTAATAACCCATAAGGCTCGCCTAGTGGCGAAAGGTTATTCTCAAAAGCCTGGAATAGACTATGAGGAAACCTTTTCTCCAGTAGCGATGTCGAAATCTATTCGGATACTATTAGCCATAGCCGCGTGGTACGACTACGAAATATGGCAAATGGACGTAAAGACCGCCTTTCTCAATGGAGACATTGACAAGGAGATCTTTATGCAACAGCCCGAAGGCTTTGCGTCCAAAGGAAGCGAGCACAAGGTGTGCAAACTTCAAAGGTCAATTTATGGCCTCAAACAGGCGTCCCGAACCTGGAACATACGATTTGATGAGACAGTCAAAGCTTTTGGCTTCATCAAAAACGTATTTGAACCTTGTGTGTACATGATGAGAGCTATTTTGTACCTATGATCGAATAAGTATTTATCGAGCCAGTTCAGAATTGATCCGACCAACGGGGATTTCAAGATCGGCTCGACCAGTTAAATTCGTATCTGATCGACCTACTTTGATCGACCTACTGTCCGTCCCAGGGGATTTAATGGGCCCAGCGATACTCCAAGGCCATACAGGCTTCCTAGGCTAAATAGGACTCCTAGTTCAGTTAGGACAGTAGGAATATTATAAATAGCAAATCTTACGTTGTATTGTGGATCCGAAATTTAACCTAAGGAATATACTACTATTGTTCGCCTCCTCTGATTGTTGTTTCCCATTCAATTATATTACTTTGCTTATTCTTGAATTGCTCCATCCTGAGTACTTTAACCAAACCCCTAATATATTAAATTGTTCTTAATAATTTACTGAGATAAAACCTTAAGACGAAATTCGGTTAAATCAGTTGGCGCCCACCGAGGGGCCGGTTAATTGCTCGAACGAAATATGGTCAATCCAAGGAAAAGCGCACGTAACGCAGGAAGACGCACGAATTCTCGACCTTCTTGCGCTATGGATAGCTTGCCTGAAGATTCCCAAAGAGTCAGTGCTAATAACACACAACCTCCGGTAAACCAACAGAATCTTGATCCTATAGAAGAACAAGGTGCGCCGAACGAAAACATCAATCATAACGACGGAGCGCGACAAACTCCTACCACAAGTAGGATTCCTAACCCACCTATCCAATCCGTCCCTGCCGCACCGCTTTCCGCTGACCAGGAAAAAATACTACAAATTGCTCAGATCTTAAGTTCGTTTTTTCCTCAAGTTCTACAAACCCATGCAGTTGCGGAACCAGTAAGGGCGGCCGTTGGTCCTTCAAGAGCGGCTAACGAAGTCAGGGAACCTCGGGTGAATAATGACCACCAGTCAACTCAAGCTGAAAGTCCGGACGCGGACCAACGATCTCAAATATCCCCACCAAACATAGCAGGAAGGAACCTTGGTCGAAAAACTAATCAGGCAAGAGCTGATGCTCGATCTGAACCTCGCCTATCAAAGGACCGCACTGTGATACCGATCGATGACGCGGACGAACCCCCAGTTATCAATCGTCGAGCGACCAAGAGAATCTCTGAAAGAGATATAGAAAGGATGGTCGAGGAGCGAGTCGAACAAAGGCTTCTGACTCTACAGCAACCTCGGCCTCGTTCCCGTGAAATACAGGATAGCATAGCTGCGTGTTCCCCTTTCTGTTTAGAAATCAGGGAAGCACATGCTTCTGGATCTTTACCTGCCCGGCTCCCCAGATACGATGGAACCACTGACCCAACCGACTACATCTTTAGTTTCACCAATATAATGAGCTTGTATGCTCATTCAGCAGAATATACGGCCAAGTTGATGATCACGACGTTTGAAGGGTTAGCATTGGATTGGTTCGGAAAACAACCGCCTAACTCGATCTTCAGCTTTAGAGAATTATGCAATAAGTTAGAACAACAATTTGCCAGCCAGAAAAAACAGAAACTCCCTATGAGCTATCTAGGAACTATAACTCAGCTAGAAGGAGAGTCTTTAAGAACTTGGTTAGCTAGGTTCAATGTGGAACTTTTGAAGATTGACTCTCCGAACATTGATTACATCATATCAATCCTATTCGATCTGACTAAAAATAGGCAGTTTGGCAACGCTTTGAGTCGAAAGCAGCCTAGAACCTTCGCGGAAATCATGACGTTAGCCTCCAAATATATGACCCAAGAAGAGATGAACTCTTTCAAGGACAAAAATAAAAATAAAGCATCGACTTCAGGGTCAAGAAAACCTGAAAAACCTCCGATGAATAGGGTAACGGAATATGATCGATTTCCCCGAAGGGGGAATGTCTTTCAAAGATTAGATCACAATGGAAGTAACCTAGAGAAAAGACCCAATGTCTACCTCAGGCCTCGATCTCCGGAAAGAAATATAAGAGATCGAATTAGTTATGTGGAGTTTACAAAATTAAATACCCCAAGAGAAGACATTCTGGTGATACTAGAAAGAAATAATCTGATTCCCCCAGCCAAAAGAATCACACAAGCAAAACCAGGGGCAAAGAACTACGATTTGTATTGCAGGTACCATCGAGCCCACGGTCATAGAACCGAAGATTGTTACCATCTGAAACAAGAAATCGAAAGATTGATTCAACAAGGTAAATTAAATGAATTTGTTGAAAGATCAGATCGAAGAAGACAAAGGACAAGAAGTCCTAGAAGGAGAGAGGAAATTAGAAGTCCTCATGATAAATCGCCCAGTAACCATCCGCCTCGACGGAATGATAGCAATGACGATCGGGTCAGTGGAACTATTCATGTAATCTCTGGTGGACCCGCAGGGGGAGACAGTCGGAATGCAAGGCGACGGACTGCGCGATCTTTAGAACGAGGAGTAATCGCTCCCAAAGAGATATGGGCACTTGAGAATAAGAGCTCTAATCAGCAAGTCATCAAGTTCGACGAAAGCGAAGTCCCCAGAAATCTGAATTGGGACAACAACGAAGACCACCCCGATTTCCCTATGGTGGTCTCATTGAAAATATCCGATTTCAACGTCAAGAGGATTCTGATCGACAATGGAAGTTCAGCTAACATAATAGCTATCGAAGTGCTGAATCAGATGAACCTCGGAAAATTAACTCTCCAAAGTGTAGCTACACCCCTGGTAGGGTTTGGAGGATCGGAAATAGTTCCAGCTGGAACTATTAACCTGAGTGTAACTCTGGGACATAAACCTCATAGAGTGATTAAAATGATTAAGTTCTTAGTAGTTGAAGCACCATTTGCTTATAATGCAATTTTGGGAAGACCAGCCTTAAACCAATTTCGAGCGGTTGTGTCAACCTACCACCAAAAAATCAAATTCCCTACAATCTCTGGGGTCGGCGAAATGGTCAATGACCATTGTATGGCCTGGGATTGTTACAATACCTCACTATCTTTGAAAAGAAGTGTTGATCCTTTAACGCCGTCGAAAAGAAAAACAGTAGGGTCCTCGACAGATAGATCTCGGGATCCCGAATTGCCTAGTACGGATCCGATCAGCAAAAAAGGGAAAGAGCCCATTGATCTAACTCTACGTGCACCAGAGCATAAAGAGGTTAAGCTTATCGAGAATGACCCGACCAAAATCACCAGGATCGGAACTGAACTATCTCCACAGGGAGAGGTCATGTTGATCAACTTCTTAAGAAAAAATGTGGATGTTTTCGCCTGGAGCTCGGAAGACATAGTGGGTATCGACCCAAGAATTATAACTCACTCTTTAAAGATAGATCCGAGCGCAAAGCCAGTCAGACAAAAGAAAAGGAATCATGGCCCCGTGAAGGACAAAATAATAAAAGCAGAGGTCGAAAGGCTTTTATTGTCCAAACAGATTAGGGAAATACACTTTACTGAGTGGTTATGTAATGTCGTACTTGTCTCAAAGGGAGATAAGAAGGATAACAAGTGGAGGATGTGCAATGATTTTACTGACTTGAATAAATTGTGTCCGAGAGATCCTTATCCTCTCCCAAGGATCGATCTTTTGGTCGACTCGACGGCAGGCTTTGCAATCTTTAGTATGATGGATGCATTCCAGGGCTTCTATCAAATTTTCATGAATGAAAAAGATCAAGAAAAGACTGCATTCATTACCGAACAAGGTGTATATTGCTTCATAGTGATGCCTTTCGGATTAAGAAATGCTGGAGCAACCTATCAACGATTGGTTAACCTAATGTTTAAAGAGCTAATAGGAGAAATAATGGAGGTCTACGTCGATGACATGCTAGTAAAAAGCATGAGTGAAGAAGATCACATAAAGCACCTTGATCGTTGCTTCAAGATCTTAAGGAAATATGGAATGAAGCTCAACCCATTAAAATGTACATTTGGGGTAAGATCGGGAAAATTCTTAGGATATTTGGTCCACGAGAGAGGCATCGAAGCAAATCCAGAGAAGATACGGGCAATCACTGAAATGAAACCCCCTAGAAATATTACTCAGGTACAAAGTCTAGTAGGGAAAATTGTCGCTCTCAATAGATTCATATCAAGGTCCGCGGACAAAAGTTTACCATTTTTTCAAACTTTACGTAAAGCTAAGACCTTTGAATGGACTGAAGATTGTGATCATGCTTTCGAGCAACTGAAAAATTACCTAACCTCGCCACCTATGCTCGCCAAACCTACAGAGGGACAACCTCTATATATATACATCGCTATTTCCGAGGCGGCTGTGAGCTCGGTTATGATAAAAATAGAGGGCTCGGAACACAAGCCCGTCTACTATTTGAGTAAGTTATTGCAGGGAGCTGAGAAGAATTATCTAACAATCGAAAAATTTGCTTTGGCTCTGGTAACATCAGCACGAAGATTGCGGCCTTACTTTCAAACATACAAGATCATCGTACTCACCAATCAGCCTCTGAGGCAAGTGTTATCCAAACCAGAGGCCTCAGGAAGATTGATCAAATGGGCTGTAGAATTGGGACAATACGAGATCGAATATCGACCACGAACTGCAATCAAGGCTCAGATACTGGCAGACTTCCTCCTCGAAACTCCAACTCTATCGGAGACAAGCTCCAATGTGACATCAACAAGCGATAGCAGTATTATGATCGTCAATGACCTGCCATGGCTTATGCACGTCGATGGTGCTTCAAGCAGAGATGGTGGAGGCGCAGGGATCAATTTCCAAGGGCCAAACGGCGAGGACATGAATTATGCCATCACTTTAGACTTCGTGGTAACCAATAACGAAGCCGAATACGAAGCTCTAATTGCAGGTTTGGAAATGGCTATACAAGCCAATATAAAGATTCTGAATGTTTTGACAGATTCCGAGCTAATTCAGAGACAAATTAGCGGGATGTACGAAGCAAAAGAATTCAATATGATAAAATACTTGGATAAAGTAAAAAAGTTAACTGGAAAATTTGATAAATTTGATATTCAAAATATTCCACGTGAAGAAAATCGTTGGGCCGATCAACTATCCAGATTTACAGGAACAAGGGATGGTAAATCTAAAAGGGTGATTACCTGGCTAATCTCCAAAACTCCTTGCATCGACCTCGATGTTGTCCCAGCCAGTGAAGTAATGGATATCGACTTGGCGGCGGACAGTTGGATGACTCCGTTAATCACCTACTTGAACGATGGATCTCTCCCTAGCTGTAAGAATGAAGCTAGAAGAATAAGATATCGAGCACCAAGGTATGCAATATTGGAAGGAAAACTCTATCGACGATCTGCATCTGGAATTCTGATGAAATGCATTCCCGAGCACCAGTACGAGAGTATCCTTAAAAGTATACATGAGGGAGAAGCTGGGAATCACAGTGGTGCTCGAGCACTTGCGCTCAAATGCCTAAGAACAGGATACTATTGGCCAACGATGTATGCAGATGCGCAAGATTATGTAAAACATTGTCATTATTGCCAAGTGCATTCAAATATAATACATCAACCTGCTGAAACAATGCACTCAATTCCGATCTGCTGGCCTTTTGACCAATGGGGAATTGACATAGTGGGACCTTTTCCACCGGCCAGGTCAAAAAAGAGTTATGTTTTAGTCGCTGTCGAATACTTCAGTAAATGGATCGAATGCATTGCCCTAGCTCGGATAACACAGTTTCAAGTAATAAATTTTCTCTGGAAAAATATAGTCTGTCGTTTTGGAATTCCGAGGATTCTAATTTCCGACAATGGAACCCAATTTGCGGGAAAACAAGTTCAAGAGTGGTGCTCGAAGTTAGGGATACAACAGAACTTTACATCTGTTGGACATCCTCGAGCAAACGGGCAGACTGAGGTAGCAAATCGAGAAATTATAAAATCCCTCGAAAAAAGACTTGACGACGCTAAAGGAAAATGGTTGGACGAGCTTCCTGGCGTCGTTTGGGCTAACAGAACTACAATTAAAGCATCTACTGGTGAAACACCGTTCAGCTTGGTATATGGCTCCGAAGCGGTCATCCCAGTCGAGGCACTTGTTCCCAGTCCGAGAATTGAATTATACGACGAGGAAACAAATATTCAACTCAGAAAAGACGACATCGACCTAAGTGAAACCTTAAGAGAAAAGGCCAGTCTTCGGCTAGAAGCAGCAAAATCTAGCATGGAAAAGGCCTATAATCAAAAGGTGAGAATACGATCATTCAAAGAAGGGGATTTGGTACTTAAAAAGGTTGAAGTTTCCAAACACGTGGGAAAGTTACAGCAAAATTGGGAAGGTCCCTACGTGGTGATTGCGGTCGGAAAGAAGGGATCATACAAGATAGCTCATATGGATGGAACTCCGCTCCCGCGGACGTGGAATGCTGTAAATCTCAGAAGATATTATGGTCGATAGAGTTCAAAGATAAGAAGATTCAGGAATTAGACAGGATTTCCAAGAAATTAGTTTTCTTTTTTAGTTTTTTCAGTATGTCTTGATTGTTTTCCTTTTATCATTAATTTGTCTTCAAACTATAATAAAAGCTTTTGCTTACTTCTCCATTGAACGCGCTCGGAAATGAACGATCTACAAAGGTTAAAACCACATTTGGTAAACAACCTAAGTATAATAATTTTTGAGTAACACCGATTGGGTCGGTATAAACTCATCGATCTCCTACATAAACGATCTACAAAGGTTAAAACCACATTTGGTAAACAACCTAAGTATAATAATTTTTGAGTAACACCGATTGGGTCGGTATAAACTCATCGATCTCCTACATAAACGATCTACAAAGGTTAAAACCACATTTGGTAAACAACCTAAGTATAATAATTTTTGAGTAACACCGATTGGGTCGGTATAAACTCATCGATCTCCTACATAAATGATCTACAAAGGTTAAAACCAATAATTGGTACACAACCTACAAATCTCTGAGTAAAACCGATTGGGTCGGTATACACTCATCGATCTCCTAATGAATGATCTACGAAGTTTAAAACCAAAATTCAAAGATTGACACAAGACTAAAAGTATACATTGATAAATGAAGTATACATTCATCGAACGATCTACACAAATGAATAGCTGATATACAGTAAAATTTTATGTCACTGATAAACACGTACATTGGAAAAACCTATAATATCCTAGCTAAAGCAATAGCAAACATAAGGAAGCAAAGAGGCAACCAAAGGGTCTTCCGCCTGATCTATCTCCGACTTGCTCCCAGAATTCTTGCCACCAGCTAGAACCAATCGTTCTCACGGTCACAGAGCTTTGGAATCAGGGAGAGCTTTGAGAGATCATAATGTTACAACGGTCGGTGGTGGTCAGCATTTTTTGACCATATAAGCTCATTTTAATGAACTGACCAGCTTTCCACCAACCACGTAACTAATGGGACTGAACCCCTCAACACCGACCTTTACCCATTTACATAGGTTGGTCGAATGGTTATAAGAGTTCCGATCCATCCCCCTTATTAGGGGTTGGAGATTTCATGGTTTTTTAGAAATCTCTGTTTTCCAATTCCACCCATACCAAGTCGACATGATGAAGCTTTCTTCTGGATTCTCGAATTAGGCGGACGACCGCCATTTTGGACAAAGAAGAGGAACATTATTTCAGGAGTTTTTACTTATGGTAACTTAATGGAAAAAAGAAGATCCCTTTTATAGACAGGATAAGTTGAAATCCTACGGTGAGACTCATATCCAATCAACGGCTATGACACCACATCGGAAATTACGTTACAAAGTCATAACTACAAACCGTAAATAAAGGAATGGGAATAAATGCATTTTTGACACGGTCGAAATAGAGCTATTATATTACATTGATGAAGACAATACAATGACTACCATAGTAGAACTAGTATTATATATTGAATATTCATCGATCAGCTACACTAAACAGTTACACCTACAAAATAACAAAAAAGAGAATTTGTTTCCAAAACGCTCTTGAACCTCCTCGGAACGACCGTCCTTTTTCTACTTTCAGAACAGTGACGAGAACCTAAAGTTCAGACTTCTTCTATGGGTAAGCAAGTGTCATCGGGCAAATACAGCCACATGCTATCACGATTCGACCACCTCGAAGAAGTTAATGCTGTTTCTTCACCAATTAAAATAGAGATCAGAAGGGTCTCATGCCTGACATCACCAACTAGTTAGAAACAAGTTGATTCCGATAAAGCATAGAATCCTGCTTTCCTCCACCATCGACCTCTATCATATGACGCGATATATGGTCAACTAATCCCCAATTATGAGATTTGCCCGACCATCACAGCTTCAGATGAAGATCTCATTTTTCCAATTCCTCCCATACCAAGTCGTGACCTCCTAGGCATATAAATCGACAGATTTGGTGGTCGATGATATTTATAACAGTACATACTCTTCTTGAATGAATTCATCTTCTGAGAAATGAAGAGGGATGGAGTGAATCTTTTTATAGGCAGAGGACATAGGATCCAATGGTGTTAATTTAAGGTCCTATCAACGGTCCAGATTTACAACGCTATAAAGAGAGTTTGTAGAATCAAAGAAGTTAATCAACCATTGTTCTCGAGTTGAACATACAAAGAATAATTGGGTTTATTCAGGTATTTGAGAGAGTTATTACATTTCACAAGCATAGCCATATCATCACGGAAACCTACATTTACATTCACGGATCATTACAAATTATTTAAAACATTAATGCTACTTTGCTACTCCACGGAATGATCTGCTCCTTCAAATCGACCTTCTCCTCAGACTACAATCGATGAACAGAAAATGAGGAACATGAAGAAGTGCGTATATTTGCTGATGCTGGTGAATTACCGACCTCTAAATAAGCCAAATCGCAACCAGGAGGCATGATGCATCTAGTGTCGATCACAGTATCAAGCTAAAGCACACTACGAAGGAAAGAACTTTGCAGTCGTACAATTGAGACAGGATCGTTCTCCTTGCCTTGGGGGCAAGTTTTCGAGCATGCATGGACGAAACACCATTTTAATGAACTAACCAGCTCTCGTCCATCTAAAGAACTCTCTGGTTTGATATATCCACCGTAGTCAACAGGCCATAAAAACCAAGTTAAATTATTCAGAGGCGGCATATTATTTCAGTTTCGCTTCTTTTCCTACTTCTCCAAGGAGTTATTTATACTATGGGGAATTAACCAATCAACGGACAAGGCATACGAATCGTTCCTACAGTTATGGCACGCCTATCCAAATTGACTTCCCATCTTCCAATAAAATTGCAGGAAGTTATTTATTCAAAGGCAGGTCGATGGGACGCAGAAACCGAACAACAAACAACTTTTTTTTTCCATTCATCAGGCAAAATGTATTTTTACATTTAAAAAAAAAAAAAAAAAAAAAAAAAAAAAAAAAGACTCTTGTCTACTGTTCGGAAGTATGATCAGGGGTAAGATCTTTGTCTACCGTCTCGTGAACATGAGCAGGAATTGTAGGATAACCAAGATAAGTCATCATTTCTTGAGTACGTTGCTCATATCCATGGGAAAAACCCCTGTCAAACTCCAGATCTTTCAACTGAAGAAGATCTGCTTTCTCCTTAGTAAGCTGCTCTTTTTCTTTAATGAGACTTTCAACGGTAGCTCGGAGGTCCTCAACTTCGGTCATCAGCAATTGATGAGCAGCGGCAATTGAATTCACCCGATCGAGGGATTCTTCTCGAGCGAAATAACTTTCGTCATTTTGTATCCCGAGTTGGAGAGCTTCATGCTTAGCCTGTTTTGAGAAATGTGGGTGAGAAACTTAAAACACCTAGATCTTTTTTGACAAACAACAAAATATGCTTACCATCTCCAAACGTTTGAAAATGGACTGTACAAGTTGCAAAGAAGAATGATTCTTCAGTTTATCAAGTTCTTTAGGCAAAATTGTACCCATCCCCAGATTCCAAGAAACCCCATCAGGCTCGAGGGTTGTTGGAATACATGCATCAATCGAAACCCCACCTGATCGGGTCATATCGAACTCAGTTATCTCTTCGACCTGCTCCTTAAATGGACGTTCGTCTAAAAGAGATGGGTCATCTGCGACCTTTTCAATTACTGAACGACTGGGACCTGACCCAGTTTTCGACGCTCCTTGTGAAATACGAACAGGAGAGACAATCTGAGTGTCTTGAGAGGTCGAAACAACTTGCGAACCTGGATGGGCAAAGAAAAATTCTGGAATGTCTTCCACAGGCCCCCTTAATTGCAGAGTGGAATCGATTTCAGAATTGGGAGCAGCAATCTCAGAATTGGAAGCAGTATTTACGACCAGATGGGAACTTTCTTGACCTATGGGTAGATTTATTACACCTCGATCGGAAGGAGGACGTTCCTCCGTTGATTGGTCGACAGAAGAAGGAGAGATAGCTCGAGACTCCTCGTGTGCTATATCGTTGATGGGAGCAGGAGAGATAGCTCGAGACTCCTCATTGGCTGATGGGTTAACTGGAGGAGGAGATATAACACGCGACTCTTGGTCAATTGTTGGGTTTACAAGAGGAGGAGAAATAGATCGAGAACCCTCATTCTGATAAGTTTCAAGAATTCTTGGATCAACCAAGGGATTACGGATCGGAAGACCCGTCGAGGAATGCCTAGCTTTCTCCGATGGTGAAGGAATAGACTTCGCATTCTTCGGATGTCCATTAGGTGAAGACGACGCTGGGTCAGATCGAGGCACGGTTTCTCGAGAAGAAGCTCCCCCTTGGGTGGACGATTGATGAGAACTTTCCAGTCGAGGCTTTTTTCTCGGAGTGTCTCGTCGGGAAGAACCCCGCAGAGAGCGTTTTGAAGCTCCAGAAAATAAGTTGGAACTCATGATCAAACAATCAAAAGTTCTTATGAATAATCGAACTATGAGCTCCGATCAATAACAAGAAAATTTTATATCGCAAGTGGGGACGCGCGGAAAAAACTCCAAAAGATTCACCTTTATATATAGTTAAGGAAATGACAGTTATGTCCTTGGACCTTGGCGCGCACAGTAAAAATTCAAATGTAAGGAAAAAGCAGGTCAACGAATATGTACTGTGATCATCATAAGGACGTAGTATATCTAAGAAAAATCATATATATTATAAAAGGAAATTTACATGTTCTACAGAGTTCAAAAGATCTACAATTACGACAAGATAAAAGAAGAAATAAAAACGTCCTAACTATGGATGTTGGTTTCTTTCAAAGGCGAGCCTCCCTTTTCTCCTTCATTCCCCTTGTTGACTTGGTCTCCTTCAACATCCCCTTCATCGACGATATCTTCCTCCTCGCCTGATTGATCCTCCATAATATCCTTTATCAAATCTAAGTCAGGTTCTGGCACGGGAATTGGAGTTCCATACTCCTCGACTAAATGAGCCAGAGGATGGACGCTATAATCAACAGAAGGTAAAGACTCAGGAGGATAATCTTGAAGACTTCGATCCTTTTCAATAGCCAAAACCTTGCGATACTCATCACGCTTGTCAGGAATCTGCCCAGATTCGATTAATTGATCAACACCTTTATAGAACGAGCTCAAAAGCAGACTTCCGATCTTCTGATGAATTATGGCAGTATGTACTGGGGAATCCAGAAAACCTCGAATAATGGGCTCAACCTCGGAAGATGGATGCTCGTCTATGATCTTTTCCAAATCAGTAGAATCGTCTTCCTTTGCCGCGAGTTGAGATCGAAGTAAGGCAATCTCCGATTCCAACCTGCTAACTACGGTGGTGTGTGACACTCGTTGATCATCCAATTCTCGTGTTAACTGATCGACCTGGGCCTGATACCGACTAGCATCCGTCATCATGCCAATAATATGCGGATTATCAGTTTCTAAATCCTTATTAGCAAGAGGAACAGGTTGAGTTTCCACGGAAGATCGAGAATCACCGACCTGAGCAAGCTGCTCTTCAAGTTCTTTGACCCTTGCGTTCAAGATTCTGTTGCTTTCCTCGACAAATTCACATTGGTCCCTATGCAATGCCATATCGTATAAAGCGGACACCAAGGCATTACCCGCCTATTACAAAGAAAATTTTATGACTAACCTTCAAATAGAATATTATAGATTATTAAAAGATCAGAAGAAATTGAGGAATATTACCACTGCGTGAGCATGTGCTGCTCTTGCGAATTGCTCGAGGGGTTTTTTCTTTACCGTCCTGTTAACATCTTGAGTGAAGGTCGAAGAAAGAAGAATTCGAATGGATTTATCGACGACGTTTTCCTTATCATCAGACATCAATGTATCCTTCTCAGAATACCCAGCCGCCCGTTTCCCTTGAAGATGACTCTCGATCATATCTACCAGGGAAGCTTTATGACCAATATCTCCGACATGAGTAAAATACTCCCCTCCTTTGTCAAAGAATTGTTTTCTCCTTTTAGCCTCAGGACCGGTAGGGTTACGCTCCGACCAGGATTGACAGCCGAGAATACCATGTTGATCCCTAAGAAATTTAGGAGGATAACCGCGGCCTTGGCGAGAGCTTGAAGACGGTATGTCCGATGAGGTTTGAGCGGAAGAAGGAGGAGCTACTCTGATAGGATCAACATCTTCAAACGACTCTTCCTCGATATTCTCCAAATCCATAAATTGATCTCTTCTTCTTTTTCTCGACTCCTTCTGCTCTATGGGGGCTCTACCCCAGGACTTTTTTGAGTTCGAGAGAACGGATTTTCCAACCACTGAAAAACGGCAATTCTCCACTAGGGTGGCTGCGTTGAGAAGAAATTAGACGATAGTAAATAACGAATTCATAGATCCTTTTATAAATTAAAAATGGGAAATGATCTTACCAAGAGGTCGATCATCCAATGAAATGGGAAACTCCAGTGAACTTAATCCAGCCTTTCTAAGAAAGATTTCTCCGATCAAGTAGGCCGATTGATATTTATCCGACCTCATCTGGTCAATTAAAGCAGATGAAAATTGATCATCTGGGGACATCTGACCGATCACCTTTCGACCGCCGTATACCCAAAGATCATTGTATCCCCAGTCGTGAGAAAACTCCTCTTTTTCTCCATTTTCGAGGATAGACACGGTCGGAGCTCTAACAAAGAAGAAATTTGATTTCCATTCCATACTATTGCTTGAAATGGCGTTTTCGAGAATAGCGTAGCCAGGTCTCTGACTAACATAATAGTAACCTCTGTTGGAGGAGCTCGATACTGAAAAGCGAAAGAAATGAAGAAAATTTCGGAAAGAGGGTTGTAGACCTCGTGCAACCATCAAAACAGAAAATGCCATAATAAAAGCTATGGCGTTCGGAACAAGTTGTGTCAAGGAGACTATGAAAGTCTCCAGAAACTGTCGGAGAACTGAGGAAAGGGGAAAACGGAGCCCATGGTCGAAGTGGGACGTATAAAAAGCTCGACAGTTAGCAGGAGGAGTATTAACTCTCTGCTCGGAAGTAGGAATAATGATCTCAAAATCTGATGGAAAATAGCGACCATATTCCCTTTTCAACAATGGTAGATCTTCTTCTCTCCATCGAGAAGGAAAAAGTTCTACAGGTGCAGAAATCTGAGGTTGGGTCGTTTTAGATTTTTTAGACGCTCTTGACATCATCTCTCCTTCTGGAATAATTTCCACGACCAAACTATCTACTTCATCCTCGGCATAATCTCTAACTTCTTCTGCTTGGGAATTGTCTATTGCCTCATTGTCAGAAGAAAGGATATCAGGATTGGGAATATTAGATGGAATTTCTTCTCCAACGGCTTGAGTAGGAGAAGGAGGATTCTGTGAGGTCGAAGCCATTTCTTTATATTTGGATAAAAGGTGTTCGAGAGGATGAGTAAATGGGTAAACTATCGACGTAAACTTTTACTGCTGGAAGGGTTAAATATCAATCTGGGGTAAAAGTAAATTGATCCATTGATTTCCACTATATATACATATTGTGAAAAGACGGATTCAACCCTTCGCGTCTCTTCATATTCCCGCCAATTAAAATCATGAAAAGACCTTGACATCTTCTGACACACGTTAACCAAGATACGTGTCTGTACGAGGAAGGTTCAAATGGATATGCACTCTTTTTTCCTCGTTTGGTTTTTATCCCGAAGAGGGTTTTTCCGAACAAGGTTTTTAACGAGGCATACTTCATGAACAACAAGGAAAAAATAACTACTTCTACTTCTACGAGCTCCAGCTACGATTACGCTCGAGAAGTGAGGGAGTATTGATGAGGGCTATTTTGTACCTATGATCGAATAAGTATTTATCGAGCCAGTTCAGAATTGATCCGACCAACGGGGATTTCAAGATCGGCTCGACCAGTTAAATTCATATCTGATCGACCTACTTTGATCGACCTACTGTCCGTCCCAGGGGATTTAATGGGCCCAGCGATACTCCAAGGCCATACAGGTTTCCTAGGCTAAATAGGACTCCTAGTTCAGTTAGGACAGTAGGAATATTATAAATAGCAAATCTTACGTTGTATTGTGGATCCGAAATTTAACCTAAGGAATATACTACTATTGTTCGCCTCCTCTGATTGTTGTTTCCCATTCAATTATATTACTTTGCTTATTCTTGAATTGCTCCATCCTGAGTACTTTAATCAAACCCCTAATATATTAAATTGTTCTTAATAATTTACTGAGATAAAACCTTAAGACGAAATTCGGTTAAATCAGTACAAGAAGAATAGTGGGAGTTCGGTACAATTCATAGTTTTATATGTCGATGATATTCTGTTGATCGGGGACGATATCAGAATGTTAGCGCAGACAAAAGCGTGGTTATCCGCGCAGTTCTCCATGAAAGATTTAGGAGAGGCATCTTACGTATTGGGAATACGTATCTATAGGGATAGATCGAAGAAGATGTTGGGACTCTCCCAATCTCAGTATATCAACACGATATTGAAGAGATTCAATATGGAAGAATCCAAGAGAGGATTGCTTCCAATGAGACATGGAATCTATCTTTCCAAGTCAATGTGCCCTACAACTGACGAAGAAAAGAAGAGAATGTCTCTCATACCTTATGCCTCTGCTATAGGAAGCATAATGTATGCGATGTTGTGTACTAGACCAGACATAGCACACGCTCTTAGTGTAACGATCCGCTATCAGTCGAATCCAGGCGAAGAGCACTGGACTGCCGTTAAAGCAATCCTTAAGTACTTGCGAAGGACTAAGGATATGTTCTTGGTCTACGGTGGTAGTGGAGAATTGAAACTTGAAGGATTCACTGATTCAAGTTTCCAGTCTGACGTGGATGATTACAAGTCCAATTCTGGATACATATTCCGCCTCAATGGCGCAGCGGTGAGTTGGAAAAGTTCCAAGCAATCCACCACTGCCGACTCAACCACTGAAGCAGAATATATTGCAGCATCGGATGCAGCAAAAGAGAGTGTTTGGATGAGAAACTTCATCCAAGAGTTGGATGTAGTTCCTAGCATTGCGGAGCCTGTAGTAGTCTTCTGTGACAACAACGGGGCAATAGCTCAAGCGAAGGAGCCGAGATCACACCACCAATCTAAACACGTAATGAGGAAATACCATGTGATCAGGGAGATCATTGGTAGAGGAGACATACACGTGGATCGTGTCAACTCAGAAGACAACATAGCTGACCCACTAACAAAGCCACTTTGGCAAAAAGCGTTCGAGGGACATCTTGTAAAGATGGGTCTTAGAAATGTTTGTGAATGGCTTTAGGGCAAGTGGGAGATTGATAGGATAGTGCCCAGCAAGCCAATTCTCTTTAGCTTGTAATAGGACTATTCTGTAATAAACAATCTTTGATTTTTATGAATAATACGCACGTTTATTTATAACTGTATAGAATAAACAATGGCCATATTCATCTCTCGCGAATACATTTAAGCGATTGGATGAAATCCTTAGATCACATTCGACTATGGGACGATTCACTTCGGTATTGAGTGCAATCATGAAACAGTCTCTAAGGTCGTGATCTTAAAACCCGTTCCAAGTCATAGATTCCGAAAGAGACGGGGTATCGAAGGAATCGCCAAGACTTGTACGAATATGCATGATTCACATGGAGTTAATTTGTAGAGTTTCATGAACAAGACATTTGATGTCAGTGCATATGACTAGGTGGTTCGATAGGGGATCGAACGCATCGAACGACCCGAACAGAGAAACCCATTGTGGAAGCGCATGACGCATATCGGTGATGGGACGTTTCTCAAGACTTATAATAGTGTACGATTTAGTCCTTAGACTTGAGGTGCTAGGGCGAATTCGGTGCATAGGTATATGTACTTAGATTTAGGTACTGGTCACGTAGCCTGACCATAATGTGCCTAAGTTGGGTGCCTATAGTTGTGTACGCGAATGGTTAGTACCAAGATGGAATCTACCGACTCATCGTAATGGATGAGAGAATTTCCTATACGATTCTTAGATAATAGATCCAAGAAACCCGTGGCCACGGTCAGTGACGGATTTGGAAAGGGGTTTCCAAATTTAGCAGTCACACTGGATTATTATCCCGAATTAGAAAGTATAGTTATTGAGATAATTAGAGGTGCCGATTAATTCACACACCCTAGGTCTCAATCGGGAAATTAAGTCGATAGAAGGACCGTATGTACATGGCAGTTATAAGAGGTGAGGTTCACAAATATCAATTCACCTGAAGTTGGGCTTCATGGGCTTGTGGCTAGACATCGACCATGAAGTGTGGGTACTCCTGAATCAATAAGGGAGATTAATTCTGGAGTGGTCAATTAAAAGGGTTTAATTGATCGGAGCATTTAATTGCTCATAAATTAAATCACGAAGGGTTCGTGGGCCTGCTGCCAATTGATGGTGAACCTAGAGGGTCACACACAATACAATTGGACAGTGACAGTCAAAGAAGGAAATATTTGATTTAAGGGAGTTAAATCAATTAAGTGAATTAAAGTGTTAATTCAATTGGAAGGATAATTAATTAGATGGTCTAATTAATTAAATATTAATTAAAGTGTTAATTAATTGAGAGATATTAATTAATTGGATTAATTGGGCTGATTTAATTAATGGTTAATTAAATTAAGTTGCAAGACATGGGCCTTTAATTAAAAAGCCCAGAAGAAGTCTTGCAAGACTAGGTGGGGGGCGATTTTATGGCTAAGGATAAGAAGGAGAGTTTGTGTTCATGTATGACAGGGAGGATCTAAGAAGATATATGATATATCTTATTTCCTTATGAGATAAGGAAGAGATCTTTAAGAGATATCTACAAAGAGAAGGTTTCTTCTCTTATAAATAGATATCTCCTCACAACTCTTCCACACACTTAACACTTGAAACAAAGAGCTGAAAATTAAACCCTAGCCGCCCCTAGCAGTGCCGCTGCCCCCTCTCTCTCTGCCCTCCATTGCTGGATCTAGATCTGTTCTTCCTCCATTGACAACCTTCTATCTCTAGTTCGTAGCCTGTGAATAGAAGGTGTTGCTACAATCCAATTGGTGTGGATACACTCTGGAGGTGAGACAATTGGATCACTTGTTGTAAATCAGCAATAGCCGGAGATTGCCGCCACCTTCCTGCAGTGAGGTAAATCGCATATCTCCTACTTTTTCTAATGTAGAATTGTTTGATTCAACCCTTTCGCATATATAAGGTGGAATATATATCTTGGGTCTGCTGGGGTGCCTCGAAAAAATTTTAAATTCCGCACTCTCATTGTTTTGACAACCGGGGCATTCCCAACAGTGGTATCAAAGCCAATTCCATTACTGTTATGCGAAAAGGCCTGAACATAAATAAATATATGGATATTTGTGATTATTATGTTCTGTGTGATGATTCTTGCTTGTTATGATATGATCTTTGATTGGGTAAAATCGCATATTAAGATTTGGGGCAAATTTATAGTTTTTGAAACTTCAGGATTTTTATGCAAATCGCGATTTTTGTGAAATAAAGGGCTGGAAATTTATTTTCTGTTTTCTGGAAATATTTGAAAAATCTGGACTGTTTTTTGCAAATCTGGTATGTACATATTTTTGGGTCATTTTTGTAATTTCCGAAAATTAAAGGACTGTTTTGTAATTTCCGAAAGTTCAGGGGTCTGTTTGCGAAACTGAAAATTTTCTGGATTCAAATTATAATTTTCTGTCCTCTGGCCGATTTGTAAATTGGGGCTGTTTTGCAATTTTCAAATCTTTGGGGTTAAAAGTGCAATTTCCGTGAGTTGAGGGGCCGAACTGCAATTTTCAAAAGTTGAAAATCCGAATCTGATTTTATGCGGAAAAATTGTTTTGTTTACCCGAAAATTGATTTTGTCATAATTAGCAGTGACTAAAGTAAGAATCATAGGATATTATTTTTAAAAAGGTGTTTTAAAAGTAAGAAAGAAATACGTAAAAAGTTGTTTGCTTGTTTCTTGCTCTACGTGAACTGTTTACGTGGTTTTCGATCGTGCCGAGCCTTGACCTTAGGGTAGATGTGATTGGTTTAATTTATTGTTGTTTTTATTGGGCCTGCGAGCCTTAAGTTTTTGGGCCACTTTGAGCCTTTGTAATAGATAGGGCTTTACTGTTTTAAATAGTTTAGGATGGAGGCCCGTTACAAACAAGGTGGGAGCCCAAGAAGGAATGAAGGCCATGTATGCATGGTTATTTTTGTAATAGCCTAGGTCCATTAAGAACCCTTTAGATTGACCAATTGGGCCAACATCATGGCTCGATGATGGCCCACATAGGAGGCTTCCGATCGAAAACATATTGTGGTAGTATGCATGCTAGGCTTGTATGTTTTAATTTATTTATCAATTTATTTATTTAGCTTGTATGTGATGCGCGCTAGAATCTAGATCGTAAATAAAAGATAAAGCATAACTTATGCGGTGAGATCTCGAGGAGAGTTACTTTGAACTTTCAAACCCGAAAACCCCCTCTCGAATTAAATATTAAGTCATATTGGGTACATTTAAAATGAAGTTTTAAAGATCCAAGCCTTCCATCAATAGGAACTAGCGTGAGTTGTCTACTTATTGACGGAGGTGATCCAGAGTCTGGCACCCGAGTCGAAGAAAGGGACAATACGCAAAATTCCTTAACTCCTGTTTTTAACTAAACTAGACAAGGGTGAGGACTCGTCGGGATGTGAATATCGACCGATAACCAGTTACGGGGATTTCACGACCGGGCCTGTTGCTCATCATGATTGATGGGATAGACTTAACGATTAGTAACACTTATGATGTAGCAGTGCTAGATAAGTGAGAAAACCGAGGCAAAATAGCTTGAAGGTTGTGTAGTGACACAATTGGTAAAAGTATACCTACCTGGAGAATTAACTGTATGGCCACGAGTCGTGGGTACAATTAATGTCTGCTGGGACGTCAAGACCTACTAGGAAATAAGATTTCCCGAGCAATCAAAGGGGTGATTGTTTCGACAAAATAGTGGGAGAACTTTTTCGAAACCAAGACCAAAATTCGTTAATTATAAGTATTAGGCATAGATCAGTCAGCTAAACGTTGTCTTCTTTCCATTTGTAGATATTTACTGAACAATGTCTAAAAATCCATTATCTGTCATCCTCGACGCTAATAAACTAAATGGGTCAAACTTTGTCGACTGGCTGAGAAACTTGAGGATAGTCCTCGACTCCGAACGTCGGAGCTATGTACTCGACACGCCTATGCCTGCTGCACCCGCAGCACGAGCTACTGAGGAACAACGAACCGCCCATGCTAAAAGGGTTGATGATGATCTTCAGGTTCGCTGCCTCATGTTAGCTTCAATGTCAAATGAGCTGCAGAAACAGCATGCTGGTATACCACTTGCTAGAGATATACTTCTCCACCTCCAACAGATGTTTGGAGAAAGGTCTCGTACCGAAAGGTTCGCGGCCACTAAGGAGTTGTTTAGTCTCAAGATGGCTGAGGGAAGCAGTGTCAAGGATCACTGTCTGCGTTTCATCAACTTGGTTGAAAAACTGGGGCGATTAGACGTGGAATTGCACGCTGATCTTAGCACCGACCTCCTTCTCCATACTCTGCCTTGCTCGTTCGACCAGTTCGTGTTGAATTTCAACATGGAAGACAGAAACCTTGCTCTTCACGAACTGACCAATCTGTTGGTTACGGCAGAAGCCACTCTCAAGAAAGAGAAACCCGTGATGATTGCTCACCAATCGAAGGCTGCAAAGCCCAAGAAAGGTAAAAAGAAGAAGAAGGTGTTCTCTTCTAAATCAATCACCAAGGTTGTCGAGAAGAAGCGCAAAAGTCCAGAAGACGAATGCTTCCACTGCAAGAAAGCAGGGCACTGGAAAAGGAACTGCCCAGACTACCTGAAAACGGTAGCCAAAGGTATTTTCTTGGTTGAAGTTAATATTTCTATTAACTGTGCATCTTGGGTGTTAGACACCGCAGCGGGTTCTCATATCTGCAATGATTTGCAGGTGATGGGAGCAGTAAGAACGCTCAAGCCCGGGGATAGGATCCTGCGTTTTGGAAACGGAGCAAGAGTTGCTGCAGAGGCTGTAGGAGATGTGGAGTTAGTGATAGGGAATTTTACTTTACTTTTAAAAGACTGTTTGTACGTACCAACTATTATTAAGAACATTATTTCTATTCCGTTATTAGATAATGATGGTTTTAATTTTTCCATTATGAATGGATCTATAAGCATAATTAAAAATGGTTTAATTTATTCTAGTGGTACTCTGATGGATGGTCTATATTCCCTTGAACCTACAAACTCCAACGTTTTGCACATACAATCAAGAAAAAGAAAATACGATAATCACACACCACAACTTTGGCACGCTAGACTTGGACATATCTCCAAGAGTAGGATCCAAAAGTTGGTTTCCTCTAAGGCTCTTGAAATACAGAACTTAGATGAACTTCCGACTTGCGAATCTTGTCTCAAAGGAAAGATGACCAAATCACCCTTCACCGGGAATCCTGAGCGAACCAAACAAACTTTGGATTTGATCCATACTGATGTTTGTGGACCACTGAGTGTCAGTGCAAGAGGAGGATACTCCTACTTCGTCACATTCACTGACGACTTCAGTCGTTATGGATACGTGTACTTGATGAAGTACAAATCCGAAACTTTTGAAAAGTTCAAGGAGTTTCGAATGGAAGTAGAGAATCAACTTGGACATAGTATTAAAGCACTTCGATCTGATCGAGGAGGAGAATACTTGAGTCAAGAATTCCTCGATTATCTAAAAGAGAATGGGATTCTCGCTCAGCGAACTCCCCCTAGGACGCCCCAACTCAATGGAGTGTCTGAAAGGAGGAATCGAACTTTGTTGGACATGGTTCGTTCCATGATGAGCTTCGCTGAACTTCCCTTTTCATTTTGGGGCTTAGCCCTATTAACTGCTTCGAAGATACTGAACATAGTACCTTCAAAGTCAGTGCCAACTACACCACATCAAGAATGGTATGGTAAGTATATTCGTATCTACGAGTATGGGGATCTCCTGCCTATGTTAAGAACAAGAAAGGAGATAAGCTGGATAGTAGATCTAGTTTGTGCAAATTTGTGGGGTATCCAAAGGAATCCATTGGATACTTGTTTTACGATCCTAAAGAACGTAATACATTTGTGTCTAGGAATGCCCACTTCTTAGAGGATGATTTCCTCACCAACAGAAATGGGACAATCGTAGAACTCGATGAAGTCCAAGAATCGGACCCATCCTCACAAACAGTGGGAGCTGATCCTGATTTTACTGAACCTACTAGTACACCTATACTTCGAAGGTCTGATCGAGTTCGTAAAGAACCAGAGAGATTTGGTTTCATTCACGAAAACGATAAGTTGGATACTGATCCAAGGACTTATGAAGAAGCTATGTCTGACATAGAATCGGGTGCGTGGCTCGAAGCCATGCAATCCGAAATGGATTCCATGCATTCCAACAAGGTTTGGACCTTGGTCGATCCACCTGAGGGAACTATCCCTGTAGGATGCAAATGGATCTTCAAGCGTAAGCTTGGAATGAATGGAGAGGTAATAACCCATAAGGCTCGCCTAGTGGCGAAAGGTTATTCTCAAAGGCCTGGAATAGACTATGAGGAAACCTTTTCTCCAGTAGCGATGTCGAAATCTATTCGGATACTATTAGCCATAGCCGCGTGGTACGACTACGAAATATGGCAAATGGACGTAAAGACCGCCTTTCTCAATGGAGACATTGACAAGGAGATCTTTATGCAACAGCCCGAAGGCTTTGCGTCCAAAGGAAGCGAGCACAAGGTGTGCAAACTTCAAAGGTCAATTTATGGCCTCAAACAGGCGTCCCGAACCTGGAACATACGATTTGATGAGACAGTCAAAGCTTTTGGCTTCATCAAAAACGTATTTGAACCTTGTGTGTACAAGAAGAATAGTGGGAGTTCGGTACAATTCATAGTTTTATATGTCGATGATATTCTGTTGATCGGGGACGATATCAGAATGTTAGCGCAGACAAAAGCGTGGTTATCCGCGCAGTTCTCCATGAAAGATTTAGGAGAGGCATCTTACGTATTGGGAATACGTATCTATAGGGATAGATCGAAGAAGATGTTGGGACTCTCCCAATCTCAGTATATCAACACGATATTGAAGAGATTCAATATGGAAGAATCCAAGAGAGGATTGCTTCCAATGAGACATGGAATCTATCTTTCCAAGTCAATGTGCCCTGCAACTGACGAAGAAAAGAAGAGAATGTCTCTCATACCTTATGCCTCTGCTATAGGAAGCATAATGTATGCGATGTTGTGTACTAGACCAGACGTAGCACACGCTCTTAGTGTAACGATCCGCTATCAGTCGAATCCAGGCGAAGAGCACTGGACTGCCGTTAAAGCAATCCTTAAGTACTTGCGAAGGACTAAGGATATGTTCTTGGTCTACGGTGGTAGTGGAGAATTGAAACTTGAAGGATTCACTGATTCAAGTTTCCAGTCTGACGTGGATGATTACAAGTCCAATTCTGGATACATATTCCGCCTCAATGGCGCAGCGGTGAGTTGGAAAAGTTCCAAGCAATCCACTACTGCCGACTCAACCACTGAAGCAGAATATATTGCAGCATCGGATGCAGCAAAAGAGAGTATTTGGATGAGAAACTTCATCCAAGAGTTGGATGTAGTTCCTAGCATTGCGGAGCCTGTAGTAGTCTTCTGTGACAACAACGGGGCAATAGCTCAAGCGAAGGAGCCGAGATCACACCACCAATCTAAACACGTAATGAGGAAATACCATGTGATCAGGGAGATCATTGGTAGAGGAGACATACACGTGGATCGTGTCAACTCAGAAGACAACATAGCTGACCCACTAACAAAGCCACTTTCGCAAAAAGCGTTCGAGGGACATCTTGTAAAGATGGGTCTTAGAAATGTTTGTGAATGGCTTTAGGGCAAGTGGGAGATTGATAGGATAGTGCCCAGCAAGCCAATTCTCTTTAGCTTGTAATAGGACTATTCTGTAATAAACAATCTTTGATTTTTATGAATAATACGCACGTTTATTTATAACTGTATAGAATAAACAATGGCCATATTCATCTCTCGCGAATACATTTAAGCGATTGGATGAAATCCTTAGATCACATTCGACTATGGGACGATTCACTTCGGTATTGAGTGCAATCATGAAACAGTCTCTAAGGTCGTGATCTTAAAACCCGTTCCAAGTCATAGATTCCGAACGAGACGGGGTATCGAAGGAATCGCCAAGACTTGTACGAATATGCATGATTCACATGGAGTTAATTTGTAGAGTTTCATGAACAAGACATTTGATGTCAGTGCATATGACTAGGTGGTTCGATAGGGGATCGAACGCATCGAACGACCCGAACAGAGAAACCCATTGTGGAAGCGCATGACGCATATCGGTGATGGGACGTTTCTCAAGACTTATAATAGTGTACGATTTAGTCCTTAGACTTGAGGTGCTAGGGCGAATTCGGTGCATAGGTATATGTACTTAGATTTAGGTACTGGTCACGTAGCCTGACCATAATGTGCCTAAGTTGGGTGCCTATAGTTGTGTACGCGAATGGTTAGTACCAAGATGGAATCTACCGACTCATCGTAATGGATGAGAGAATTTCCTATACGATTCTTAGATAATAGATCCAAGAAACCCGTGGCCACGGTCAGTGACGGATTTGGAAAGGGGTTTCCAAATTTAGCAGTCACACTGGATTATTATCCCGAATTAGAAAGTATAGTTATTGAGATAATTAGAGGTGCCGATTAATTCACACACCCTAGGTCTCAATCGGGAAATTAAGTCGATAGAAGGACCGTATGTACATGGCAGTTATAAGAGGTGAGGTTCACAAATATCAATTCACCTGAAGTTGGGCTTCATGGGCTTGTGGCTAGACATCGACCATGAAGTGTGGGTACTCCTGAATCAATAAGGGAGATTAATTCTGGAGTGGTCAATTAAAAGGGTTTAATTGATCGGAGCATTTAATTGCTCATAAATTAAATCACGAAGGGTTCGTGGGCCTGCTGCCAATTGATGGTGAACCTAGAGGGTCACACACAATACAATTGGACAGTGACAGTCAAAGAAGGAAATATTTGATTTAAGGGAGTTAAATCAATTAAGTGAATTAAAGTGTTAATTCAATTGGAAGGATAATTAATTAGATGGTCTAATTAATTAAATATTAATTAAAGTGTTAATTAATTGAGAGATATTAATTAATTGGATTAATTGGGCTGATTTAATTAATGGTTAATTAAATTAAGTTGCAAGACATGGGCCTTTAATTAAAAAGCCCAGAAGAAGTCTTGCAAGACTAGGTGGGGGGCGATTTTATGGCTAAGGATAAGAAGGAGAGTTTGTGTTCATGTATGACAGGGAGGATCTAAGAAGATATATGATATATCTTATTTCCTTATGAGATAAGGAAGAGATCTTTAAGAGATATATACAAAGAGAAGGTTTTTTCTCTTATAAATAGATATCTCCTCACAACTCTTCCACACACTTAACACTTGAAACAAAGAGCTGAAAATTAAACCCTAGCCGCCCCCTACACCCTAGCCGCCTCTAGCAGTGCCGCCGCCCCCTCTCTCTCTGTCCTCCATTGCTGGATCTAGATCTGATTCTAGATCTGTTCTTCCTCCATTGACAACCTTCTATCTCTAGTTCGTAGCCTGTGAATAGAAGGTGTTGCTACAATCCAATTGGTGTGGATACACTCTGGAGGTGAGACAATTGGATCACTTGTTGTGAATCAGCAATAGCCGGAGATTGCCGCCACCTTCCTGCAGTGAGGTAAATCGCATATCTCCTACTTTTTCTAATGTAGAATTGTTTGATTCAACCCTTTCGCATATATAAGGTGGAATATATATCTTGGGTCTGCTGGGGTGCCTCGGAAAAATTTTAAATTCCGCACTCTCATTGTTTTGACAACCGGGGCATTCCCAACACTTTAGGATATGGGCAATCCTTAAAGAAATGTCCCAATTTCCTGCAATTATAGCAAATTAGTTTGGATTTATAATTATCCTTACTATCATGAGAATGTGAGGTAGGGTTAGAAGTAGAAGCATTGTCGTATTTGTTCTTCATTTTTCTCTTGTAGAACTTCTTGAATCCATTCAACAACAGTGCAACGTCACCAGCAATGCACTCCTTTTTATTGAGTAGCATGGTCTCAACAGATGAGTCCATTTCTTTAATTTTGTTTGCTGATCTTCTTGAATTTTCAGCAGCAACCAGGGCAGCTGTGGGACTAGAAGTTGAGGTTTCTTCTATACCCATCCTTGGCAGTTTATAATCATACGCCTTGAGTACAGAAAACAGCTCGGTGAGAGAGATCTTCCCCAGATCCCTTGATTCTTCCATGGCTGTAATCTTCATGTTGAATTTGGGAGGTAGCGCCTAAAAGACTTTGCAGTGATCTCTTTATCTGAGAAAGTCTTTCCCAGCTTCAATACGTCATTTAGAGTCCTTGTAAACTGTGTATACATCTGATCAATGGTTTCTCCAGACTTCATTTTGAAGTTTTCCAACTTTTCAAGAGCTATGCTCAAGTTGTGCTCTTTGATGGCATCATTTCCTTCGCTCATGTCACGAACCTTGTCCCACATTTCTTTTGCAGTCTTGCAATGTTTGACCTTATCAAATCGGTCATTGTCTAGGGCTCTGGTCATGATGAAACGGCCAACTCTATCAAGATTGAACAGCTTGACTTCCTCAGCTGTCATCTCATCAAGCTCTTTATTCGCCACCGTTTCTACATCATCTATTTTGATGGTCTTGGTGATTTTGAAAGGACCTTTAGTTATGCACGTGTACATATTATCGTTATAAGCAGCAAGGAAGATTTCCATGCGGATCTTCCAGTCCTCAAAACTCATACCGCCGATGTGGGGAACATGGCTGATACAATCCATTTTTAAAAAAGTTTTTATTTTTCAAATTATGCTCTTTTGAAAACTTTTTCAATCCTTTGAAAAACACACTAGGATCAAGCTCGTTGATCAGGCAAATGATTCAAATGAACCACCTCCTCTGATACCATTTGTTGGTCCCAAGTGATCAGATGAGGTCTAGAGGGGCGGTGAATATACCTCTAACACTTTTAACTTTAAAAATCTCTAACTTTTTTTGTCAGCAGACTAAGTTGATCAAGATTCGTAAGTGTACTAAGCTGATCTTGCACAAAGCTTTGAACAGCAGAGTTGACCACTCTTCTGATTTTACTTAGCTGATTTTCTCTATTTTACTTAGCTGATTTTGAGAAAATCAAAGTTTCAATTAACTTACTTGCAGCGGATATGTCAAGTGTTTTTCACAAGTAGGTTTCTTTAACTTAAAAGATTTTATCCCCAGTTTTAACAAACTCCTTTTTAAAATCTTTAATCAGTTAACTTTAAGTGTTTAAATGCTTTTGAGAAATATTCAAAAAAAAATGCAAACTTAAAACACAGTCAATTTTTATAGTGGTTATATGGATGTAAATCCTTTAGTCCACTCTTCCAAGTCACTTAGATCTTGGGTTATACTATAAACATACATTTTACAATACACTCTGATTGCGCCAATCAACAAATGAAAAGGCCACAAGTTCACAATAGGAAATCAAAAAGAAAACCTATCCTCTGAAGTAATATCACTCACTAAGATGGATATCTACTTCTCACAACACTTCTCTTACAAAATCACTCAGATTTATGTGTATTTCTTTTATCTCTGGCTTCTGCTTTCGTCAGCAGATGACTAAGCTGATGAGTGTTATGTTCTTGAGTTCGGAGACTTAGAAAAATTCTGCTTCGAAATTTGCTCTCAGTTGTGTTGCTTCGGACTTTTTCTAACTCTTGAACCTTGAACTATTTATACTTGAGGTTTGAAAATCTGCCCATTGAGAGATCGACGGGTGTTCAAAATCCTCGAGTACTGGTCCCTGTTTTCATAAACGGCTACCTGCGACTGTGCACTGTACACTGTACACTCTGCTGTACTTTCTGTCAGTTCGCATTAAATGCACTCTGCTGATCCGAGGTTTCTCTTCAATCATTTGTCTTTAATACCCTTCCTAGACAACATGTATTACTTCAGGTGCATTTATTACCGTTGCAATAACTTCTGATCACTTCCATTCCACTCTACTGATCGAATCCACTCGTTTGATGAACACTCTACTGATTCAAATCGAACTCATCTGATTTGAGTCTGCTGAAAATCTACCAGTCTGATTCCGAAAGCAGCAACAGATCAGTAGTCTTCTAGACCATAAATTTGACCTTTCTGATTTGTCTTCTTCCTTGGTCAAATAATCTTTAGAGGTTGACTAAGTTTCCAATACTTAGCTGATGACTTTTGGAAATCATCAAAACCTCTCTTCACTTCTAAGTCTTTGTCTTCATCCAACAAATTATAGGAACAATGTTGTGCTAGGTAGACTCTCCGCATGAGAATATGTCTCGGCCCATAGGCCCGGCTTGAGAATTGGCCTAACAGTGAATCCGAGGAGAAGGGTCGATCAGAGATTGGGTCTTGCGCTATCAAGTCTGCTAGATAGGAAACTGTGTCCCGTAGGTCAAAAAATATGCCTTATTGCTCGGAATCTGTCCGATCTCGAGCTGGGGTATTTCTTAGAATAGAGCATGCAAAATATCCCTCATCAATACTTCCCCACTTCTCGAGCGTAAGTGGAAGCTAAAGCTCGGAGAAGTAGATACTGCTTCCAAGTAAATGATTTTGATCTCTTGGTGTTTCGGATATGCCTCATTAAAAACCTAGTCCGGAAAAACCCATTGGGATAAAATCCTAGCTAGGAAAAAAGAGTTCACACCTCTTTAGAGAAACCTAGAGTGCCGAATTGCTTCAACGTTAAATTAATTAAATCTTCGATCTGAGAGTCTATTATAATTGTCCGTTCAGGCACCAAGATAGTTGGAGCTCGCGAAAATAGAAAATCGAGCGCCAGTGCAGATCGACCTTTCATCGGATATACCTCATTAATAACCTCTCTCGAAAAAACCCTATGGGATAAAAATCGAGCGAGGTAAAAAGAGTATATATCCACGGAAGGTGATGGCGATAGTTTGTTACTTTCGAGCTCAAAAATCATACTTCGAAAACTTGTGGACCGAAAATGCCATTAATGGGAAGATAATTTTTTAAATTACTGAGTGGAAGCTTAACCGTCGCGGTTACTCGGGGTTTGATTTGTAATTTACCCTTTTATTATATATACGTTGACCTGAAGATACGGGCACCGCTTCTTAAAATTACCGCAGATCAGAGTGCTTATATAAAGAAAAGCAAAAAATACGTCTAGTTATCTACCAGCAGAGTAATTCTTTCAAAATGTCTGACGCAGAAAACATCAAGGGCAAAGTTGTAATCTCCACGGTATCGACCGACGGGTGATGAGACGGACGAAGTAGACTTAGTAATCGACACCGCGCTGGAATCATTAGGCTCGAAAGAAGACGAGGAACCTTCAAATAAACAGACTATCGAGCTTGAAGGAGATAGAGGACAGAATGCGGAGGTCGGCAGTGATTATGATTCGTCTGAATTGCTGGGGGACCATGAATTAATTAGATATTCCATATGGAATAATGCCTCTATGAGAATTCTCGACCTTGACGCCATCCCGAGAAAGTCAAATGCTACGGGGAGGCTTCAGAAGACTGAGAAACGGGTCGACGAAATTCTCTGTTCTTATGATCCAATCAAGAGCTGAGCCGAGCTTGAAGCGGAGATAAGGAAATTTCTCCCAGCAGGTTAATCGATCGTTATTCCGACCGCAGAACAACACGTCAATGCCCCCTGGAAGGATGTCAAGCTTTCTATACCAAGCAATTCTTGTATGGGCTAAGGATCCCGTTCATCCCACTCCTGGAGGAGGTTCTGGATCTGTTTTCCTTGGCCCCCGCACAGATTCTTCCGAACTCAATCGGGTACTTGGTTGCTTTCTGTGTCTTGATGAAGGCAAAAAATAAACGGGCCAACATCCAAAAATTTTGGCAGAACCAATCTATTTTGTCGACCATCGTTTCGAGTATCTCTATGGACTGGAAACGTTAGTTTTTCTTCATTAAGGGCCCGAACGTCCCAGCTACTGAGGGGAGGTCGGAAATGGTTCCACATCGGTGGAAAGGTCAGCTCGATTGGGTGTATGGAAAACGTGAAATCAAGGGCCACATTCGGTGGTCGTTTAGCTAGTCCTTAGTTGCCTCAATGCATTCCGATCTATATCAATCGACGTTCCTCATTTTAGAGCATATTTTGAGGAAGGCGGGGCTGAGCCAAGCCACATTCGATCTCGGGGTCGAAAAAGATCCCCGAACCTTGAGTAAGATACTTTTCTATTTTTAAATACATCATCCTTAAAAACTAATCATTCCTTGATAAAAACTCCTTTCTTTTCTTAGGTGGGATGGTGGAAAGCTATCGAGCTTCCACGGTTGGTAAAACCGTCGCGTCGACCTCGAAGAAGACCCCAGGTCAGCCCAGGAGGCAAAATAAACCGCCTCAAGCTCAGGTCGATCGAACCGTTATCCCTCCTCGAGATAATCTCTCCTAAAGGGCCCAAGCTGATGTGGAGGAAGACCCTGAAAATGCGGAGCCGCTGCAAATGGTTCATCCTGTGGATCCTAGAGGTCCCTTCTCCTGGTCGCGACAAGGGTACAACCTATTCACCCTTAAGAAGATAAAAGGGAAGGACATTTTCCAGAAACGGGCGAATGAGAATCAGAACAGCGGAGTCTCTGTTGTGAAGAGGAAGAGAGATTTACTGGGTCGAAACAATAGACCTCTTCCACGCCGTGAATGCCGATCTTCGCCTGACATGGTGGATTTTATTGAGGATCACCTGAAGGGTCGAAGATCGGGTGGCTATCCCAAGGACGGGTCTATTTCATCGCGGCCCCGCAGGAGAAAATGTCTACGATAAATCTATGAAGGTTAACTTTGCCTAGGACCAGGATGAGATTTTTGCTCTCGGTGAGCTCGATATCCTATGCCGGTTCTCTCGCGCAAATCAAGGGGTATTGCACTTTTCCCATGGACTTCTTGTATACTTTTCTTCTTTTGCATAATATATTCACAAATCTCTTTACCGTTATCCATATGTGGGTCGGAGATTATTTCCTTAATCTAGTATATCGGACTGCGCTTCTGGAAGACGAATCCGATCGTCTGCACTTGGCCCTTCAAAAATCTCTGTTCGAGGTGGCCAGGCTTCGAGCTCAAGTCGAACAAATCACCAGGCAGCTTACTGAGGTGAAAAAGAGCTGGCTGAGGCTAAGAGGGAAAAATATACTCCGGCGGTCGAGGAGAGCTTGGTAAAGGTAGTCGCAGAGAAGAGCGTGCTGGAGGACGAGAACCAAAGAATCAAAGAAGAGCTCGATCAAGTCAGGGCGGATTCTGAGCAATCCTATAGGCATGGCAAAGAAGAGTCGCGTATGAGCTCAGTAAGGGAGTTCTTGGAATCTACCGCGCTCGATGCTATTGATCGGAAGAGGGTTGGAGGAATTCTCCAAATCACGTTCTATAAGGGAGTTCAACAACTAATAGCAGCAGGGGTCATTCCCGACAAGATGACCGAGTACGCTAGCCATATGAACATCTTAAAAAACAGAGATGGGGAAGACTACCAAGTTTCCTCTTCGAGCTCCAAGGCCTGGGAGACTCATGAATTTGCCCCCTTCGTGCCTGAGTTCGGGGTTCCCAACATGTTGGAGCTAGAAACATCCAACACGAGCTCGGGCTCAGAAGAAGATGATCAAGATGACTCCGAGGACGAAGACGTCCACATCGAGAACAGCTCCGAAAGTGAAGATGATGAAGAAACTCCCGAACCCTGATGTATTTTGTAATATGTAGAAGTAGATTTCCTCATTCGCTACTTTGTAATCATTTATTTTATGAAATTATATTTTAGAATTTTTGTGTTATGTCCAAAGTCATCTGCCAGTAATTTATGTCGGACTTTGGAGTGCAGCTTATCTTAGACAATAATCTTCGTAAGTTGCACGCAGGTCGAATGATATCCCGGGCCAACGATAAATAAGTTATGCGACTCGAATTCTCTTTGTAGAACTCGAATTCTCTTTGTGGTTAACCTCCCAAAGTGGGAGATATAACTCCCACACGTTAAAAGCCAAAGGGGGAGCATTATGCTCCCCAATTCTCTTTTCAGCAGAGAAGTCCCCTCCAATTTTATTAGGAAAGAAAGAGAAGTATGGGACTTCTCTTCTACGGCCATTAACAGAGGTCCAAAGGGACCTCTATCTCTCCTTTCTATTTCTATTTCTTCTCCCTAAACACACATATAGTTAGCACATTACATACAGGTAAATCATACTATATATTCCGGGTAATATATATGTACATATCATCAACAACAATAAAGGGAATTTGGATTGTGAATTGTGGCTCATTTCCGTTCGTGATTTGTATCCGGATCGGGAACACCAAAACGTGAGAGCATAGGTGATTCAACCACGGTTAGATCGATGGCAAAGAAGGATTCTCTCCGGATCACCCACTTCAAGCAACCGGCGATTATCCGATCCGATTCAAGTGAGTAAATTACGGTTGATTCGGATTTAAAACCCAACATTGGTATCAGAACCATTGTTGGTTGACTTCCTTTGCTATATGGTGTTTGAAAGCATGTTTAGTTTTAGTAATTTCTTGAATTTCGAAATCATGTTCATGCTTGACCTTTAATGGCAGTGTTTGATTCCCTCGGTAGAATGGTATGAAACTTTTACTGAAGCATGATATTATGTTAGTGAATGTGTGTATTTTTTCAGATTTTTTCGTTGAGAAATATGTTCTGAAAAATTTGCTGATTGAATTATTTGCTTAAACTTTAAATGCGGATTACCGATTCAATACTTGGATTCACATGACGTGCAATGTACTATTAGAATCCCCTTGAAATTATCTTTCCACCCATATGTGGAAATCTGTTTTTGGATTAGAAATGAGAAAGATATGGACAATTAAAGTTTCTGCCATGTATGTCTTAATTGTTTGACATTTTATTTGCGGATTTAAATGTGCTATTTATTTTAGTCCGAAAATTTGTACATAGCATCCTTACATGTTGTTGATCATCTGTGCAAAATTTCATGCTCATTGGATATGTAGAAATTGAGATATGATTTTTTGTTTATTTTTTGGCCGAAATTTGTTTAATTTTCTGCGGATTATATGTTGCGGCTTATGAGATGATTCGGACTTATAACGAAGGAGATACTGTCAATCGAAGTTCATGTCGCATTTCTTCAAGTTGCTGGAAATTTGAAGAAGATGAACATTTACTTTGTTCATACCCAGTCTCGATCGCGGCTGTTGGTTTCTCAAACAAGTACTTCCGAAGGTCAAAATGAAAAATGGAATTCACCATTGGAATCAGAAGGCCCAAAAACGTGGGGGTAGCCGGAAGCGTTTCGTAGGAAAACGCCGTTAGGGCGGCGCGTGTGTCACACGCCCACCATAGGTGCGTGAAGCTGTTTGGCTGATCAGCCCGAGTCAGCGCACATGTCGCAGCCACTCAAGCACCACGTGTGCATGAAATGCCACGTGACAGCCACTTCAGCAATTGTGCAACATCGTAGTGCCACACGCGCAAGAGGCGCGTGTGATGTATTTCGGTGTCCGTTTTTTGCCCGAAAAAAAATTCTATGTGTTCAGAATTTTATTTTTTATTTTTTGGTGAATTTAAATTATTTTTTCAGAATGTAAAAATATTTTTCTTGATTTTTTTGTGCTTGGAAAATGTTTTAAAATGGAGGAAAATTATTTTTCTTTGAAGGAAAATTTTGAAATTTTTATGTTGGTCCAGAAAAATAATTTTGAGGAAATTGCTAGCAAGTGGGAGTAATTGGAAACACTTTAAGCTAATTTTAATTTTCTAATGCATGTAGAAAATGATTTAAAATCAAGAAAATTTATGAATTTTATTTTTTGAAAACTCTGAAAATTATTTCAAACGTTTGACTTAAATGGAAGTACTTCAACATTTATTTATGAAGTTCTAATTAATATTATTTTCTAAATTGGAAAATTTGTTTTTCCATTAATTTTTGAGAAATTAGAACTTGGTTTGCTCGTGAACAATCATAAGTGTAAAATATTTTTTTATGAGCATGTTTTGATTAGCTTATGAGCTTGATCTAATATTTAACTCAATTTAGTTTGAGAACGTGATGTATGCCGTACCTAGTGGGAAAGCGACAATCTGAAAAGGAATCGGAACCTATTTTGCAATTTATGCAAGTTGCAAAACGATAGTAATTCTAATGAAAGTTTATGCACACTTTCGAGTTTCGTGGTCATGGACTTGAAAAATTAAAGTTGTTGCAATAGGGACGCTTCTTTAGCCGAGGGCTAAGAGAAGAAAACTGAACGATTGAATTCCATATTAATGGAATGATTCCGTCGTTTATCTAATTGGTTGAAAAACGACGTAATAAATTTCTTTTTGAAATTTAAAATTGGTCTTACTAACAATTTTGAAGGAAAAATATTTTGAATATTTTTTTTCTCTCTCCTAAAAGTTTTTGAGAACTTTAAACCTTTTTCCAAAACTTTGAGTTTTTCACTCAATTTTATTTTAAGTAAGACAAGTCTTGTTAGTTTTTGTCCCTTAGGCTTTGACATTAGAATCTTCGAATGTGATCCTTAATTGAACACATGATTTCGTTTATGTGTTATGGCTTCGATGCGTGTTTGATACTCGCTTATCTCCTTATGTGCATTTTTTTAGTCATGTTAAGATGTAACACGATGCACATTAAATATTTGTAAGTACTTTAAATTAAGTACTCGAGTGGGAGTTCCTGGGTTGGAAGAATTTAAGTAATTATCACCTGGAACTACTATATTTTATACTAAGGATTTGGATAAGTGATAATGATCATTTGGATACGGGGGATGATTGGGCCACGTAATGACCCTTTCGATTTTGTACCTCATGGGATTTAAAACGAGTTCAGTTTGCATTGTATAAAATCACCTATACTTAGATGGGCTAATATGATATCTCTATATTGACAGATCATGAAGATAGATTCTAATTAGATGAGTATTTGCAAAAGTACTCATTCACAAAGCTGCAACACTTTGTCGATGTATATTTAGAATATTAGTAGGATTACGTGATGTAGAAAACATCTATCAAGTCATTAAAGACCTGTTGTGGGCTTATTACTTGAGAAAGAGATCAAAGACATTATGCTCCTAGTCTTGAAATTATGGCATTTTACAACGTTTTCCTAAGAGAGCCGTATGAAAATACAACTCAAACCAGGTAGACGTTGGACTTTTAAAGTTTGACCAATGGGACAAACACCCTTGCCTAGTATGTTGAATACTTATGAGAGTGAAGTCAAACTTAACGAATGATTAAAAGTCAACTAGTCATAATTCTTCTCTTTTGAGTTACAAAATTCAAGTTCGATTCAGTCTCGTTCCATTTTAAAGACCATTCAAAGGTCTTCTTGATTCTCAAATGGTAAGTATTTCATTGTGCTTCTTAAAAAGCTATTTGGTGTTTCTAGACCAAATATTGAAGTCCTTGTGACAAAATCTGTTTTAAAAAGGGGCATAGGCTGTAAGGAAAATAAAACTAGATTAATAGAGGCAATGAAATAAAGGAGACTGGAGATAATTCTAGTTGGAAGAACAATCACAGCCGGATTTTGATAATCTGAAATGGCATGGGATCATAAGTGCTCGATTTACCATATCCTTGGTTCTCTCACTCGTCAATGGATGAAGTTGAAAATGTAGCACTCAATAACACTGTTATAATTATTATTTTTCGAAAACACGTTACTAACCTTATCCTATGTGGACTATAGGTTAATGGCAACTAATAATTGAAAAGTGTTTGCGTCCTCACTCTAGTTTATTAAGGTACATTTGTGTACCTTCGGGAAACTAAACTTGACTGTTGAGTTTGTTCTTGGATTAGATTTAGACTTGAATTTATCGTTGACTTGATTAGTATCATTTTGAGTGATACTTAAATGTTCTAGACATTTAACTATAGTTTGAAGTGTCATTCTTGACTAAACGTTTCAATTACATAGTTGATTGTTGTTGTACTATCAACATGATGAGGGCTATTTTACACATATGGTGGTATAGTGCTTTCCGAGGAAGTTCAGCATCGATCCGACCTGTGAAGCTGGGATAGGTATCTTCGAAGGCTACATGATCGGCTCGACCTGCCTTAATGTATATGATCGACCTGAAGACCGATCCTAAAGGTTTATTGGGCCACGCGGTACCTAGGCCATGCAGGACTCCTAGGCCTAGCAGGACTCCTAGTGTATGTTAGGATAGGGTATTCATTATAAATAGTGAATCTTACATTGTATTATGGATCCAGAATTTAACCTATCAATAATACTACAACTGTTCTCCTCGGATATACTTATTTTTACGTAATTATACTATTTCATACGATTCTTGGATTGCACCATCCTGAGTACTTTAACTAAACCCTAAATATAAATTTGTTCTGTTAATAATTTACTGAGTTTAACCCTAAGACGAAATCATGCTAAATCAGTTGGCGCCCACCGAGGGGCAGGTTAATTGCTCGATCGAATAATGGTCAATCCAAGGAAAAGCACACGTAACACAGGAAAAAGCACCACCTCTCAGCCTCCTCGTGCTGTAGAAAGTCTGCCCGAAAATTCCCAAAGAATTAGCGCTAGTAATATGCCGCCTCCTGCCGATCGTCAAGATTTAGACCAGGTGGAAGGGCATGTTACGGCAAACGCAGACGACAACTAAAACACTGGAGGACGAAAAACTCCTAGCAGGAGTAGGGCCCTTAACTCACCCGTTCGATCCGTTCCTCCTCCCCCATTACCGGCCGATCAAGAGAATATAAGGCAGATGGCTCAACTTGTAAAATCACTATGTGCTGAAATCTTACATACACCAGGACCAGAAAAGGCTGGCCCTGAGGCTGCCCCAATTCCGCCGTCCAGATTGGTGAACAATATCAGGGGACCTCGAAGGGACAACGATCGAGTATCGGCTGAAGCGGAAAGCCCAGATGGGGATCAACGATCCCAAATTTCTCCACCAAACATTGTTGAAAGGCACCCTGGTCGAAGAGGTAATCAGGCAAGAGCTAATGCTCATCCTGAACCTTATTTATCTAGGGAAAAAACGGTTATCCCGATCGATGATGAGGTGGAGCCCCCAATTATCGATCGACGAGCGACTAGAAGATTCTCTGAAAGAGATATTGAGAGAATGGTGGATAAACGATTGGAACAAAGGTTATTGACTATGAGACAACCTTGGCCACGTTCCAGAGAGGTCCAGGATAGTATAGCTGCCTGTTCCCCATTCTGCCTAGAAATTAGAGAAGCACAGGCCTCGGGCCTTTACCTTCTCGACTTCCCATATATGACGGAACTGGTGATCCGACCGACTATATATTTAGTTTCACAAATATAATGAACTTATACGCTCATTCAGCGGAATACACGGCAAAGTTAATGATCACGACTTTCGAGGGATTAGCACTAGACTGGTTCGGAAAACAACCACCTAATTCGATCTTCAGTTTTAGAGAACTATGTAACAAACTAGAACAACAGTTCGCTAGCCAGAAAAGACAAAAGCTCTCCATGAGCTACTTGGGAACAATTATCCAACAAGAAGGAGAATCCCTAAGAAGTTGGTTGGCAAGGTTCAATGTTGAACTGTTAAAGATCGACTCCCCAAACATTGATTATATTATATCAATTTTGTTCGATCTGACGAAAAATAGGCAATTTGGCAATGCCTTGAGTCAGAAACAGCCTCGAACCTTTGCCGAAATCATGACATTGGCTTCCAAGTATATGACTCAAGAAGAGATGAATTCGATAAAAGATAAAAAATAAGAATAAGGCCTCTACTTCAGGATCAAGGAAGCCTAACAAGCCTCCAATGCCAAAAGCCATGGATTACGATCGATTTTCCCGAAAAGGAAATGTATTCCAGAGGTTGGAATATAGCGGAAGTAACCCTGAGAAAAGACCTAATGTCTTCCTCAGGTCTCGATCTCCAGAAAGGAATGCCAGAGATCGGATAAGCTATGTGGAATATACCAAACTAACTGCACCCAGAGAGGATATCTTGGTGATACTAGAAAGAAATAACTTGATTCCCCCAGCAAAAAGAATCACGCAAGCTAAGCCTGGGGAAAAAACTATGACCTATATTGTAGATATCACAGAGCTCGCGGTCATAGGACCGAGGATTGTTATCACTTGAAACAGGAGATCGAAAAATTAATCCAAGAAGGCAAGTTAAGTGAGTTTGTGGAGAGAACAGATCGAAGGAGACAAAGGACACGAAGTCCTAGAAGGAGGGATGGCAATAGAAGCCCTCACCAGAGGTCTCCAGGCAACCGCTCGCCCCGAAGAGATGATATCGACAACGATCACGTAAAATGGTACCATCCATGTAATCTCTGGTGGTCCGGCAGGAGGTGATAGTCAAAACGCAAGGCGAAAAACAGCTCGATCCTTGGAAAAGTGAATCGTGATCCCAAAAGAAATATGGGCGCTTGAGAATAAGAGCTCTGAAAAACAAATAATCAGCTTTGATGAAAGTGAAGTCCCTAGAAATTTGAATTGGGACGTTAACGAAGACCACCCCGATTTTCCAATGGTAGTCTCACTGAAAGTCTCCGATTTTAATGTTAAAAGAATTCTGATCGACAACGGAAGCTCGGCTAACATAATAGCCATCGAAGGTTTGAATCAAATGAATCTGGGGAAAATAACTCTCCAAAGAGTAGCTACGCCACTAACAGGATTTGGAGGATCGGAGATAGTTCCAGCCGGGACTATCAATTTGAGTGTAACCCTTGGGAACAAACCTCATCGAGTGGTAAAAATGATAAAATTCTTAGTAGTAGAAACACCATTTGCATATAATGCCATTCTAGGAAGACCTGCGTTGAATCAATTTCGAGCAGTTGTTTCAACCTATCACCAGAAGATAAAATTCCCTACAATCTCAGGGGTCGGCGAAATAATGAACGATCACTGCATGGCGTGGGATTGTTATAATATGGCCCTCTCTTTGAAAAGGAACATCGATCCCTTAACACCGTTCAAAAGAAAAGCCGTAGGAATCTCAGTGGAAAGAGTGCAAGAGCCTGAGTTGCCCAGTACGGAAAGGATCGATAAAAAGGGAAAAGAACCTATAAATCTGACTCTGCGTCCACCTGAGCATAAAGAGGTCCGACTTATAGAGAATGATCCAAGCAAAATCACCAAAATTGGAACAGAGTTATCTCCACAATGAGAAATTATGTTAGTTAACTTTTTAAGGAGAAATATGGACGTGTTTGCCTGGAGCTCGGAGGATATAGTGGGGATTGATCCGAGAATAATAACCCACTCTTTGAAGATCGATCCGAACGCAAAACCAGTCAGGCAAAAGAAAAGGAATCACGGTCCTGTAAAAGACAAAATAATTAAAGTAGTGGTCGAAAGGCTTTTATTGTCTAGACAAATAAAAGAAATACATTTTACTGAGTGGCTGTGTAATGTCGTATTGGTGTCAAAGGGTGACAAAAAGGATAATAAATGGAGAATGTGCAGTGATTCACAGACTTAAACAAGTTATGTCCGAGAGACCCTTATCCGCTCCCTAGAATCGACCTGTTAGTTACTCCACGGTAGGTTTTGCTATCTTCAGCATGATGGACGCATTCCAAGGTTTCTATCAAATATTCATGGACGAAAAAGATCAAGAAAAAACTGCCTTCGTTACTGGAAAGGGGGTATATTGTTTCGTAGTAATGCCTTTCGGATTAATAAACGCTGGAGCGACCTACCAACAATTGGTGAACTTGATGTTCAAAGAATTGATCGGAGAAATAATGGAAGTGTATGTTGATGACATGTTAGTCAAAAGCATGAGCGAGGAAGACCACATCAAACACCTTGATCGTTGTTTTAAAATTTTGGGGAAATATGGAATGAAACTCAACCCTTTAAAATGCACCTTTGGAGTGAGATCTGGAAAGTTTCTAGGTTATCTAGTTCACCAAAGAGGCATCGAAGCAAATCCTGAAAAGATACGTGCCATCACAGAAATGAAGCCTCCGAAGAGTATTACTCAGGTACAAAGCCTAGTAGAGAAAATTGTGGCCCTCAACAAGTTCATATCAAGGTCGGCAGATAAAAGTCTGCCATTCTTTCAAACTTTAAGAAAAGCTAAGACATTTGAATGGATCTAGGCTTGCGACCAAGCATTCGATCAACTGAAAGAATACTTGACTTCACCACCACTGCTCGCCAAACCTACAGAAGGACAGCCCCTATATATATATATCGCGATTTCCGAGGCGGCAATAAGCTCAGTATTGGTTAAAGTTGAGGGCTCGGAACACAAGCCAGTCTATTATTTGAGTAAGTTACTACAAGGAGCTGAAAAGAATTATTTAGTAATAGAAAAATTTGTCTTGGCCTTGGTGACATTGGCTCGAAGATTACGACCCTATTTCCAAACATATAAAATCATCGTCCTTACCAATCAACCTTTAAGGCAAATTTTGTCAAAACCTGAAGCCTCGGGAAGATTGATAAAATGGGCAGTAGAGCTGGGGCAATACGAGATCGAGTATCAACCACGAACGGCAATCAAAGCTCAAGTACTTGATGACTTCCTCCTAGAAACTCCGAGTCTATCGGAGACGAGTCCAGAAGAGACATCTACAAGTGATAATAACATCTTGATCGTTAAAAATCTAGCATGGCTTATGCACGTCGATGGTGCATCAAGCAGAGATGGTGGGCGTGCAAGAATTAATTTCCAAGGACCAAATGGTGAAGATATGAACTATGCCATCACTTTGGATTTCATGGTAACCAACAACGAAGCAGGGTATGAGGCTCTGATTGCAGGAATGGAAATGGCTATACAAGCCAACATAAAGGCTCTGAACGTCTTAACAGATTCCGAGCTGATTCAGAGACAGATCAATGGGATGTAAGAGACCAAAGAATACAACATGATAAAATATTTGGCAAAAGTGAAAGAGTTGACTGAGAAATTTGGTAAGTTTGAAATTCAGAACATCCCACGAGAAGAAAATCGATGGGCTGATCAACTGTCAAGATTTACGGGAATAAGGGATGGTAAGTCTAAAAGGGTGATCACTTGGTTAATCTCAAAAACACCTTCAATTTGTTCCTGTTACTGAAATAATGGACATCGATGAAAGGATAGTGCCCTGCAAGCCAATGGATTTTAGCTTGTATAAGGACTATCACGTGATAAGCTTTCTCTAGTATAAATGAATTAATACGCTCGTTTGTTTATAGTATGTAAATCAAACAATGGCCAACTTCATCTCTCGCGAATCACTTAAGCGATTGGATGAAATCCTTAGATCACAATTGACTATGGGACGATTCACTTCAGTATGAGTGCAATCATGAAACAGTCTCTAAGGTCGTGATCTTAAAAATATTCCAAGTCATAGATTCCTGTCGAGACAGGGGTATCGAAGAAATCGTTAAGACTTGTACGAGTATGCATGATTCACATGGAGTAAATTTGTAGCGTTTCATGAGCAAGGCATTTGATGCTAGTGCATAGGAGTAGGTGGTTCGATAGGAGATCGAACGCATCGAACGACCCGAACAGAGAAACCCATTGTGGAAGCGCATGTCGCACATCGGCGATGGGATGTTTCTCAAGGCTTATAATAGTGTACGATTTAGTCCTTTGACTTGAGGTGCTAGGGCGAATTCGGTGCACGTGAGTACGTACTTTAATTTAGGAGCCGATCACTTAGCCTGATTATTGTGCGACTACTTTGGGTACGTAGGATCGTTTACGCGAATGGTTAGCACTAATATGGGATCTACCGACTCAACGTAGTGCGTTGAGAGAATTTCCTATACGTTCTTAGATAATATATTCCGAGAAACCCGTGGCCACGGTCAGTGACGGATTTGGAAAGGGGTTTCCAAATTTAGCAGTCACACTGGAATTATTATCCTGAATTAGAAAGTATAGTTATCGAGATAATTAGAGATGCCGATCAATTCATACACCCTAGGTATCGATCGGGAAATTAGTCGATAGAGGGACCATATGTACATGACACTTATAAGAGGTGAGGTTTACTGAGATCAATTCACCTGAAGTTGGGCCTCATGGGCTTGTGGCTAGACATCGACCATGAGGTGTGGATACTCATGAATTAATTGTAAGATTAATTCTTGAGTGGTTAATTGAAGGTGTTCAATTAATCGGAGCAATTTATAAGCTCGCAAATTAAATCACGAAAGTCATGGGCCCGCGGCCAATTGATGGTGAACCTAGAGGGTCACACACAATACAATTGGACTGCAACAAATCAAATAAGGAAAGTTTGATTTAAAGAGTTAAATCAAAAACTAAAGAATTAAAGTGTTAATTCTTGAAGAAGAAATCTAATTAATTAAAGAGTTAATTAATAAGAGAGGAGTTAATTAATTAATTGGGTTAATTAATTAAATAGGCTGAATTAACTAAAGGAGTTTAATTAATTGTCTAGGTCCATTAGGAAACAAATAAAGGCCATAAGCAAATGGGTTTAAAGTTCCCTAGTTGGACTAGGCCACATTAGGTCAAGACTCCTTATCTATAAATAAGGAGTAGAAGACCAAAACCCTAGCCCCAGCTAACCAAAAAAAGCCGCCCCCCTCTTGGAGAAGGGGTGTGGCCGCCCCCCCTCTCCAATGGAAGAGAGAGGCCGCCCCCTCTCTTCCTCCAGATCTAGATCTGGTTTTCTTCGTTCTTCCATGTCTGATTACCCTTGAATCTTATTTCTGAGCCTGTGGATTCAAAGGGGTTGCTTTAATTCAATTGGTGTGGATACCGCTAGAGGCACAACACTTGGGGTGCTCCTCTCGAACCAAATCCATCAGATCTGAAAGAAGACCGGAGAAAAACCACCACCTTGCCTGTGGTGAGGTAATTTCGAATTACACCTCTTTTATTTTGTAAATTGTTGCAAAATTGTATTCAACCTATTGTAATGAAAATTTTAAATTCCGCACTGTTGTTTGACAATCATACCCCATGAAATCCCAACAATTTGGTCGCAGATAGTTGGTTGACCCCTTTAATCAACTATTTGAAAGATGGGTCGCTTCCTAGCAATAAGAATGAAGCTCGGAGAATTAGATATCGAGCACCAAGGTATGCTATTGAAAATGGAAAACTCTACAGACGATCCGTCTCTGGAATTCTACTAAAATGCATTCCCGAGCACCAGACCAAAAGCATCCTCAAAGATATCCATGAAGGAGAAGCAGGGAATCACAGTGGGGCTCGAGCACTCACACTCAAATGTTTGAGAACTGGATACGATTGGCCAACAATGTATTCAGATGCGCAGGATTATGTAAAACATTGTCATTACTGCCAGGTGCATTCAAATATAATACATCAACCAGCAGAAACAATGCACCTTATTCCCAATCTGTTGGCCTTTTGACTAATGGGGAATTGATATAGTGGGACCATTCTCAATGGCCAGATCGAAAAAGAGTTATGTCCTGGTCGCTGTCGAATATTTCAGCAAGTGGATTGAATGTATAGCACTCGCTAGGATAACACAGTTCCAGATCGTAAATTTTCTTTTGAAGAATATAGTATATCATTTCAGAATCCCGAGGGTCTTAATTTCCGACAATGGGACCCAATTTGCTGGGATACAGCAAAATTTTACATCCGTAGGGCATCCTCTAGCAAATGGGCAGACCGAAGTGGCAAATCGAGAAATTATCAAATCCCTCGAGAAAAGACTGGATGATGCCAAAGGAAAATGGTTGGACGAGCTTCCCGGCGTCATTTGGGCTAACAGAACTACAGTAAAAGCCTCAACCGGTGAAACGTCTTTTAGCTTAGTCTATGGTTCGGAGGCGCTCATCCCAGTCGAGGCAATAATCCCCAGCCCAAGGATTAAGTTGTACGATGAAGAATCAAATGATCAACTGAGAAAAGATGATATTGACTTAAGTGAGGCCCTAAGGGAAAGAGTCAATCTTCGTCTACAAGCAGCTAAATCCAGCATGGAAAAGGCCTACAATCAAAGAGTAAGAATACGCTCATTCAAGGAAGGTGATTTGGTACTTAAGAATGTTGAAGTATCAAAACATGTTGGAAAATTACAGCAAAATTGGGAAGCTCCAAACGTGGTAACTGCGGTCGGCAAGAAGGGATCGTATAAAATAGCCCATATGGATGGAACTCCACGTCCTCGAACATGGAATGCAGTAAACATCAGATTATATTACGGTCGTTGAGCGCGAAATAGGAGGCCTAGAAAATCAGTTGGGATTTTATGGAAGTTAGCTTGTTTTTCATTTTTAAGATAGTTGGTCTTGTTATTTTCCTTTCGACATCAAGTTTGTCTACAATTATAATAAAAGCTTTTGCTTATTTTTTCCATACATCGCACTCAAAAAGCCATTGTCGATTAGCTCTACAAAGGTTAAAACCAAAAATTGGTACAAAACCTAAGTAAAAATCTTTGAGTAAAACCGATTGGGTCGGTACAAACTCTTCGATCTTTTAAAGAACGATCTACAAAGGTTAAAACCATGAGATTGGTATAAAACCTAAAGTAAAATAAAATCTTTGAGTAAAACCGATTGAGTCGGTAAAAACTCTTCGATCTTTTAGAGAACGATCTACAAAGGTTAAAACCAATAGATTGGTATAAAACCTAAAGTAAAATAAAATCTTTGAGTAAAACCGATTGGGTCGGTAAAAACTCTTCGATCTTTTAAAAAACAATCTACAGAGGTTAGAACCAAAGATTGGTATAAAACCTGAGTAAAATAAAAATCTTTTAGTAAAACCGATTGGGTCGGTACAAACTCATCGATCTCTTAAAGACCGATCTACAAAGGTAAAAACCAACAGATTGGTATAAAACCTAAAGTAAAATAAAATCTTTGAGTAAAACAGATTGGGCCGGTAAAAACTCATCGATCTTTTAAAAGAACGATCTACACAAGGTTAAAACCAAAAGATTGGTATAAAACCTGAGTAAATAAAATCTTTGAGTAAAACCGATTGGTTTGGTAGACACTCATCGATCTAATAAGACGATCTACAACAGTAAAAACCAATAATTAATAAAAGACCGAATGGGTCGGTAATGGGTTAATATTTAACATCATACGATCAACAAATAGGACAGCTGGTATAAATAATAAAGGGTTTATTTATTACAGGTAGTAAAGTACATTGGCAAAATACAAAGATTTCCCTAAATTGATCAACTACAAGCTCTATTACATGCTAAAAATAAGTCCTAATCGAGTACGGCTCGCTTGTCCGGTAGACTTGTAAAAAGCAATCTTACAAGATCGTCTAATTGACTGAGGCTGTTTAGATTTGAAGAAAGGCAGTATGAATGGTGGGCTTCTGTCTTTGTTTATCTCCATACTTTTCCCAGCATTCTTGCCACCAACTAAGCCCGGTCAACAAGGACAACCGCCTTTTAAGTTCTGTAATTGCGACCACAAGCTTGGAGAATCTGAGGTCCATATTCCACCAGATCTTTGTGAGGTCATAATTTTATGTCGGTCGATGGTGGTTAGCATTCTCGATCATTTCTTCTTGTTTTAATGAACTGACCAGCTTTCCACCAACCGCGGAACTATTAGATCGGAACGCCACTGTACCGACCCTTACCCATTTGCACAGGATTGTCGATATATGATTGGCATTCCGATCGATCCCCTTTTTTAGGGGTCGGAGACTTCATGGTTTTTGAGAAGTCTCCATTTTTTTATTCCGCCCATACCAAGTCGAGATAATTAACAATTTTTTTGAATTTCGAGTTAGGCGGACGAACGCCGTTTTGGAAAAAGTGGAAATACATTATTGAGAATTTTTTACTTGTGGTAGAAAGAAATAAAAAGTAACCAATTCCTTTTATAGACAAAGTAGTAGAGGATCCAACGGTGGAATTCTATATCCAATCTACGGTGGTTATATATTTTCGAGATTTATGTTACATAGTCATAACTGTCAGCAATAAAGACAAAAGTTGTGTTACTGGCACTACAGGACTGATCGATTGAAATTTACACTTGAGGACGATATTCATGCGGATAAAATTTTCATTACAAAGATTATCTTACAAATTTAAAGATTCTTATATACAACGCTAGACCGTACAATAACATCGATCGACCTACAAACAAAGAAATTAGTTTATTTTCAACAAACATCAAATGACAGGTACTTCCGACCATCAGATACTTCAAATGTTGTCGGACCAAAGTCAATTGTAACTTCGGAAGCTTCGAGCAAGAGAACAACCTTCCTTACGTCTATTTTGAGAGCAGTGACGAGAAACTAAAGGTCAGACACTCCCTCTAAGGCTCGGAAGCTGTAAGTAGTCCAGGAAAGAGTACATGCTATCTAAACTCGATCACCTGAAAGAAGCTGATGCTTTTTCTTCACAAGATCAACGAGGGGTCAGAAAGATCTCATGCATGGCATTCTCGACCTGTTAGAAACAAGTTGATTTCGATAAGGCAAGAATCCAGCTTTCCTGTGACCTCGAAATATACCCTATGGCGTACATTATGGTCGACCAAACCCCAATTATGAGATTTGTCCGAGCATCACCATATATGTTAGAGGCCTCATTTTTCCAATTCCACCCATGCCAAGTCAGGAACTCATCCTTTGTTGAGGTAATACATTCTGGTGGACGATGATGACTACACTGATAAAAGTTTTTCTTGAACAACTTCATTCTTGAAAAAATGAAGGAGGAAATGGCCTTTTTATAGGCAGGAAATAGAGAATCCAACGGTGATGCCTTGAGATCATATCAACGGTCCAGATTGATGAGATAACTAAGGAATATTATACTAGCAGTTGATTTAAGTTCTCAGCATCGGATATATGATTGACTACCGTCAAGAAATCAAAAGTAAAGGACACAGATCAACTATTCAAAAATAAATGATTTTATTAAAATCTTCAATGGTTACATTTAGCAAATACGGTCGATTAAATACATCAAGGAAGGAAAGTACGTTCATTCTTGAGTTCTAACTGGAATTATTACAAATACTCGACATTAACTAGCCTACTAACTACTCCTCGGAATGATTGCTCCTCCAATCCGACGTACTTCTTATTCTTGGAATCTTGTAACTGCATTGGTGAAGATTGGCAAATATACTTCACCAGACCTTTGTAAAACATCCTCCTTGATCGAAGGATGTCCAGATGGAAGATTACAAAGTATCCGCCTGAGTCGAGGGATATCTCATCCAACACATACAAAGTATCCTCCTTGGTAAAAGAGAATACCTTGACACAAGGGATACTATCATTTTAATGAACTAACCAGCTTTCCTCTATCGTAAACATATTTGATTAATATCTCCGCCATAATCAGGGTACCATAAGTACCACATTGGATTTTTATATTTTTCTAATGACGACATATTATTTCCTTCTATTATGGTTCTTATTTTCAAAGGAAATATTTATAGAGGGAGGAATTTATCAGTTAATGGACAAGCATACGAAACGTCCAATACCTACGGTTACGGCACGACTATCTAGGTGACTTTTCCTCTCTTGAGAAAGTAGATAACAGTTATTATATTCAGATCGGAACAAGGGGTTATTCTACACAAAAACGATTGAAAGAACGAGCATCTCTATTCATGTCAAAAACTTGTCAAATATTAAAAAAAAAATGAAAAGGCCTGTTCTACTATTCGAGAATAGATCAGGACTCGTTTGATGACCGATATAAGTGATCAATTCTTTGGTACGTTGCTTATACCCAAGAGAAAAACCCCTATCAAACTCTAGTTTTTTCCCTTTCTCGATCTGGGATTGGGTAACCTCTTCTAGGTTCTTGTTCAGTTGGAGAAGGTCTTCTTTCTCCTTTGTAAGCCGCTCTTTGTCGGACTCCAAGCTGCTATTTGCCCGAGCTAGGTCTTCTTTCTCTTTAGAGAGCTTTTCATTAGCTGCTCGAAGACTCTCAGCTTCATTCATCAGCAACCGATGAGCAACAGCAATTTTGTCCAGTCTTTCAAGGGAATCATGTTGAGAAAAATAAGTAGCAAAGAAGAGTGGTCCTTTAGTTTATCAAGCTCCTTGGGCAGAATTGTACCCATTCCCAAATTCCAAGATACTCCATCAGGCTCAAAGGTTGCAGGAACGCATGCATCTATGGAGACCCCTCCAGATCGATTTATCTCAAAATTGGTTATTTCTTCGACTTGGCCTCTTAAAGAACGGTCGTCTAAAAGAGAAGGATCGTCCATGGGATTTTGGAAACTAGATTTGCTGGGACCAGATCCAGTTTTAGTCATTTCTTGAGGAATAGTAGAAGGAGAGAGAACTTGGGTATTTTGAGAACTGGAAACGACAACATTAGAGGTCAGAAGGGCAAAAAGAGATTCGGGAATATCTTCCACTGGTCCGTCCATTTGCAAATTTGGCTCGACCTCAGGATTAGGAGGAATGGTAACGATCTGCTGAGATGCTTCTCGATCAGAGGTTTGATTTATTATGGCGTTTTGAACAGAATGAGGAGGGTCATCTCTTGTTTGGTCGAAAGGAGCAGGAGAATTAACTTGAGACTCCTCGTTCCGACAGGCTTCCAGGATGTTCGGATTGACCAATGGGCTATGGATCGAGACCCGGGAAGGACCCGTAGAAGAATCCATAGTTTCCTTCGCTTGAGAATGAGTATTCACCTCTGATCTCGGAATTTCACCCGGAGAGGTCGATGCTGGGTCGGATTGAGGCACGGATTTTCGAGAAGGAGCTCCTCCCTCGAAGGATGGCTGGTGTGAACTTTCAGTCCTGGTTTTCTTTTTTGGTGTTTCTCGTCGGGATAGGCCTCATAAAGATCATTTTGTAGCCCCAGAGAATAGATTGGAACTCCTGATCGAAAAATCAGAAAATTTGGTGATTATTGAACTCTAGCTCCGATCAATAACAGAGAAATTTTATATTGCAAGTGGGGACGCGCGGTAAAACTTCAAAGATTTTACCTTTATATATAGTAAAGGAAATGACAGTTATGTCCCTAGTCTTTGGCGCGCGCAGTAAAATTTCAAATATATGTCAGAGTAGATTATTAATTGCATACTACGATCATCAAAACGACAAAGGATACTTCGACGGAGACAAATCTAATGCTGAAAATTATATATAGCAAATAAAGGATTTTTACTAACTTCATTTACAAATGTTACAAGTTCTACTGGATAGATTGACAAAAAATTACAAAGATTAAAGGAGAAAATAGATGAGATCCTAGTCTTAAACATGGCCTAAAGTGGGGAATTGGCTTCTTCCGAGGACGACCCTTCATTATCTTCATCTTCTCCTTCGTCTGCTCGATCTCAGTCAACACCCCTGCTAACTCCAAGTCAGGTGCAGGTACAGGCAATGGAGTTCCAAACTCAGGCACTAAATGGGCTAAAGGATGATTGTTGTACTCGACGGAAGGCAAGGATTCAGGAGGGTACTCTTGGAGCTTTCGATCTTTTCCGATCTCCATAACCTTGCGGTATTCCTCTCGCTTATCAGGAATCTGCCCAGACTCGATCAATTGATCGACCCCCTTGTAAAACGAGCTCAACAGCAGACCTCCTATTTTCTGATGAATTATGGCCGTATGAACTGGAGAATCAAGAAACTCCCTGACAACGGACTCGACGTCAAGGGATTGATGATCATCTATGGCCTTATCCAAATTAGAATCATCTTCTTGGGCCGCAAGTTGGGATCGGAGTGAAAGAATCTCCGACTCCAGTTTACTAATCGAGGTGGCATGTGAAACGCGTTGCTCATCCAACTCTTGATTCAGTTGATCAACCTGCGCTTCATATCGACTAGCCTCCATCATCGTGCTAATAATATGAGGATTATCAGTCTCCAAGTTTGGATTAGCGGTAGGGGCAGGTTGAGTCTCAGAAGATGTACGAGAATTATCGACCTGAGAAAGTTGATCTTCAAGCTCTTTGATTCTAGCAGTTAGAATGTTGTTGGTCTATTCAACAAACTTGCACTGTTCTCTATGCAATGCCGTATCATACATGGCAGTTCCCAATGCATTACCAGTCTGCGGCAAGAACATATCGTCTAAATAAGAAATGAAATAAAGAAGTTAAAATTTGTTGAAGAGCGAACAGAATAATAATATATTACCACTTCATGGGCATGAGCGGCTCTTGCCAGCTGATCAATAGGTTTTTTTCTCAAAACTCCGCTGCACGTCTTTGACAAAGGTCGAAGACAGAAGAAGCCGAATTGACTTATCGATGATGTTCTCCTTATCATCGGTCGTCAGTGAATCCTTTTCGGAATTTCCAGTCGCCCGTTTTCCCTGAAGATGGCTCTCGATCATGTTTACCAAAGAAGCCTTATGGCTCGTATCTCCAACATGAGTGAAGTACTCACCTTCTTTGTCATAAAATTGCTTCTTTCTTTTAGCATCAGGACCAGTAGGATTCCGTTCTGGCCAAGTCTTACAGCCCAGAATACCAAATTCTTCCCTAAGGAATTTGGGTGGAAAACCACGTCGTGGGCGAGAGCTCGACATAGGTATTTCCGTAGAATTTTGATCAGTTGGGGGAGGAGCTACTCGAATAGGATCTGCGCTCTCAAACGACTCTTCCTCAATGTCTTCTAGATCCTAGTGTTGATCTCTCCTCCTTTTTCTGGATTGTCTTTGCTCTATTGGGACTTTGACGACTTCTTCGAATTTGAAAGGACAGTCTTTCCAACCACAGAATAACGGCATTTCTCGACCATGGAAGCTACAATATAAGGTCGATATCGTTAATAGATGACGAATTGAGAGATCCTTATTAAGGATAGAACAATTATTAATAAAATCTTACTTAGGGAACGATCATCCAATGGGATGGGAAAATCCAGGGAGCTTAATCCGGCTTTCCGAAGAAAGGTCTCTCCGACCAAGTAAGCCGACTGATACTTTTCCGATCGCATTTCCTCCACCATATATGAAGAAAAATGGTCGTCTGGAGCCATTTCGCCAATCACCTTCCGACCACCATACACCCATGATTGGTTATAACCCCAATCATAAGTAAATTCTTCAGTTTCTCCGTTCGCGAGTACCCACAGGGGCGGAGCCTTAACAAAAAATTAATTCGACTTCCACTCTATACTGTTACTTGAAATGGCATTTTCTAGAACAACAAATCCATGTCTTTGGCTAACATAATAGTAGCCTATGTTGGAGGAGGTCGATATGGAGAGTCGGAAAAAGTGAAGAAAGTTACGAAATGAAGGTTGCAGACCTCTCGCAACCATCAAAACAGAAAAGGCCATTATAAAGGCTATGGCATTTGGTACGAGTTGAGTTAAAGAGACAAAGAAAGTTTCTAGAAGCTGACGAAGGATCGGAGAAAGGGGAAAACGTAGTCCGTGCTCGAAGTGAGAAGTATAAAAAGCTCGACAGTTTGGGGGAGGTGTATTGACTCTCTCCTCGGGGGAAGGAATAATTATTTCAAATTCTGAGGGAAAATAACGACCGTATTCCCTCTTCAAAACAGGTAAATGCTCCTCCTTCAGTCGAGAAGGAAAAAACTCAATGGGGGTAGAGATTTGAGGTTGAGCAGTTTTGGATTTTTTGGATGCTCTGGCAACCATTTCCTCCTCAGGAACGATCTCAACCACCAGACTGTCAACTTCTTTCTCTTCGTAATCTCTAACTTCCTCGGCCTGTACGTCGTCTCCTACTTCCTCCTCAGAAGAAAGAGTTTCTGGGTTGACGATGTTTGGCGGTGCTTGTTGTTCTTCATTCTAGGTGGAAGAATTGGGATTCTGCGAAGTCGAGGCCATTATTTCTAGATATAGTATGTTCGATGAGGTAAATAAATCGCAAGTTTATCGATTCAAACTTTTACTGCTAGAATATCTGGATATTTGGGGTAAAAAGTAAAAAGATCCCGCTTATTTCGACTATATATACGGATAGTGAAAAGATGGTTCAACCCTTCGCGTCTTTTCAGTTTCCCGCCAGTAAAATCATGAAAAGACTTTACGGATGTCTGACACACGTTACCAAGCTACGTGTCTTTACCTGAAAAGTTCATATGGATATGCACTCTTTTTCCCTTGCTCGGTTTTTATCCCATAAAAGGGTTTTTCCGAACTAGGTTTTTAACGAGGCATACTTCATGAACTGTTGAAGGATTGACGCTACGACTTTATCTACTTCTACGAGCTCCAACTACGATTACGCTCGAGAAGTGAGGAAGTACTGATGAGGGCTATTTTACACATATGATGGTATAGTGCTTTCCGAGGAAGTTCAGCATCGATCCGACCTGTGAAGCTGGGATAGGTATCTTCGAAGGCTACATGATCAGCTCGACCTGCCTTAATGTATCTGATCGACCTGAAGACCGATCCTGAAGGTTTATTGGGCCACGCTGTACTCCTAGGCCATGCAGGACTCCTAGGCCTAGCAAGACTCCTAGTTATGTTAGGATAGGGTATTCATTATAAATAGTGAATCTTACATTGTATTATGGATCCAGAATTTAACCTATCAATAATACTACAACTGTTCTCCTCTGATATACTTATTTTTACGTAATTATACTATTTCATACGATTCTTGGATTGCACCATCCTGAGTACTTTAACCAAACCCTAAATATAAATTTGTTCTCTTAATAATTTACTGAGTTTAACCCTAAGACGAAATCAGGCTAAATCACAACACCTGATGCATCACAAAATATGTTGAAGGCATATTTGTTTAGGTCAATTTGGGCTAGTGGAAACACTAAATCAATTAGAAGACTTTTTCATGTCGTTTCTGAAAATTGGTTTGCCCTTGCACTGTTTCAATTGAAACAAGACACCATAACTATATCGTTAGGCCGTTGGAGTTAAACTTCCATTTTGATCAATTCTAGTGATTTAATATTAGTGAAGGTTGGATGAATCCGTCCTTTCGTTACTTTTATAAAGATATTATATCTCTTGATCATTTTAATTTGATCTCTTGTAAAATTGAAACACTTATGTCTTTTTGAAATTTTAGAGAGTCAAATGTATCGATGAACATAAGGTTCTGATACTAGAGATAGAATATCTATACGATCATTTCGTGATCCGTGTAATGAAACATCTGAGTATCAGTTATTTCTAACACTTTTATTTGTAAAATTGTGTTAAGGGAAATAACTCGATTTATTTGATGGGATGGAGTTCAATGCATCTCAAGTTAACCCCTTGAATTTCCATGTGGAAATTTTGTTAACATTAAATGCATATTTTGTGAACCTTCAATAATAGTAATTTCCAACTTCTAAAAGCTAGGGTCAGATAATGTTTTGACCTAAGCTACCTTAGACGATGTGATCAAATAGTTGAGTTTGTCTTAACTTTATTTCTAATGTGTTTAGAAACATGATCACGCAAGAAAATATATCTTTAGAGGATATATAATGTCTAATGGTTTATGTTCTTGAATGAACAATGAAATGGAAGTAAATTTCTTATTAAATCAAGAAATACAATCTTTCGAAAGATGTATTTACTAAATAAACTGATCTTTGTGTATTTGAACATGTTAGTGTAAACCAGTTCAAGGGGTAATTAGTTATTCAATTGACTTATCACTTGGAAGTGATTATCCAAAATTGCTTCTTTTGAGTGGGAGCAATTTATGTTCTACTGGATCCATTCAAATGAAGGGACTACGCCTGAACCGTAACTTATTTCAAATACTGAAAGATGTTATTCTATCTGTTGGATGAAGATGAAGACCTTGAAGTGAAGGGAGGTTTTGATGATTTTCAAAAGTCATCAGCTAAGTGGAAGCTTAGTACAAACCTTAGAAGATATTTGACCAAGGAAGAAGTATTTCAGACTAGTCAAATATGGTCCAGAAGACTACTGATCTGTTGCTGAAGAAGGAATCAGACTGGTGGACTATCAGCCGACTCAAATCAGATAAGTTCAAGTTTGGGATCAGCCGAGTACACATCAGACGAGTGACTTCGATCAGCAGAGTGGAAGTGGATCAGAAGTTAGTGCAACGGTAATAAATGCACTTGGAGTAATAAATGCTGAAGATGAAGGGTATTTATGACAAATGATTGAAGAGAAACCTCGTATCAGCTTGGTGCATTTAATGCGGACTGACAGCAAGTACAGCAGAGTGTACAGTGTTCAGTCGCAGTTAGCCGTTTCTGCAGAAGGACCAGTACTCGATGATTTGGACACCTGTCGATCTCTCAACGGGCAGATTTTCAAATCTCAAGTATAAATAGTTCAGTTCAAGAGTTGAAGAAGAAGAGACAACACACTTTGAAAGCAAAAATCTGAAGCAGAATTCTTCTAAGTCTCAAACTCAAGAACAGAACACTCAACAGCTGAGTCATTTGTTGACGAAGCAGAATAGAGAGAAAACAGAAAAGACTTATAAATCTGAGTGATTTTGTTTGTATCGTGTTGTGAGAAGTAGATATCCGTCTTAGTGAGTGATATTACTTCAGAGGATAGGAGTTTCTTTGTGATTTCCTATTGTGAACTTACGGCCATATCATTTGTTGTTTGGCGTAAGCAGTGTATACTGTAATCTGCGTGATATAGTATAACCCAAGATCTAAGTGACTTGGAAGAGTGGACTAAAGGATTTCCATCCATATAACCACTATAAAAATCCTTTGTGTTTTTACTTGCATAATTTTCTGCATATTTGAAACAGCATACTTAAAACACTTAAAGGTTAACTGTTGGAAAAGTTTTTAAAGAAGTTTGTTAAAACTGGGGATAAAACTATTTCAAAGTTAAAGAAAACTACTTGTGAAAAACACTTGATAAATCCGCTGCAAGTTAGTTATTTTAAAACTCTGATTTTGATAAAATCAGCTGAGTGAAATCAGAAGAGTGGTCAACTCTGCTATTCAAAGCTTTGTGCGAGATCAGCTTAGTCTGCTTACGATTCTTGATCAGCTTAGTCTGCTGACAGAAAAGTTAGAGAATTTTAAAAGGTAAAATTTTAAAGAGGTCTATTCACCCCCCCCCCCCCCCCCCCCCTCTAGACCTCATCTGACCACTTGGGACCAACAAGTGGTATCAGAGCAGGTGGTTCATCTGAATCATTTGCCTGATCAACGAGCTTGATCCTTAAGTGTTTTTCAAAGGTTTTCAAAAGTTTTCAAAAGAGCATCTTTTTGAAAAACAAAAACTTTTTGAAAAATGGATTGTATCAGCCTAGTTCCCCACATAGGCGGTATGAGCTTTGAGGACTGGAAGATCCGCATGGAAATTTTCCTTGCTGCTTACAATGACAATATATGTACACGTGCATAACACAAGGTCCAATAAGAATTACCAAGACAATCAAAATTGATGGCGTAGATACGGTCGTTGACAAAGAACGATCAGAGATGTCACCTGAGGAAATCAAGTTGAAGAATCTTGACAAGGTCGGAATCTTCATCATGACAAAGGCCCTGGACAATGAAAGGTTTGACAAGGTCAAACACTGCAAAACATCTAAAGAGATGTGGGACAAAGTCCGTGACATGAGTGAAGGAAATGACTCTATTAAAGAACACAACTTGAGTGTTGCCCTGGAGAAGTTTGAGAATTTCAAGATGAAACCTGGAGAAACCATTGACCAGATGGATACAAGGTTTACAAAGGTGTTGAACAATGTTCTAAAGTTGGGAAAGACGTTTACTGATAAGGAGATCACCGTCAAAGTCTTAAAGGCGCTGCCACCCAAGTTCAACATGAAGATCACAGTGATGGAAGAATCAAGAGATCTGGGGAAGATCTCATTGACTGAGCTGTTTTCTGTACTCAAGGCGTACGAGTATAAAATGCCAAGGATGGGAATAGAAGAGACCTCAACTTCTGGCCCCACTGCTGCACTGGTCGCTGCAGAAAGAACAAGAAGATCCGCCGGAAAAAGCAGAGAAGAGGACTCATCTGATGAGGCCCCAGTACTGAGCAAAAAGGAATACACTGCTGGCGATGTGGCTTTGTTATTGAACGGGTTCAAAAAGTTCTACAAGAGAAAAATGAAGAACAAATATAACAATGCTTCTACTTCTAAACCTACCTCTAATTCTCATGACATTAAGGATGATTATAAATCCAAAATGATGTGCTATAATTGCAGGAAATTGGGACATTTCATCAAGGACTGCCCATATCCTAAAGCGGAGAAGTACACGGAGGAGGAAAAGAAACAAAGAAAAGAGAGACGAGAGAAGAGATACCAAAAGAGCAAAGTGTTGTTGGCTGAAGCTGAAAAGATGGCAGCCATCTACTCATCTAACACAGAATCAGGCACGTCAAGTGATGACTCTGTTTTCGACGAGACACCTGCACTGCTCTGTCTCATGGCAAAGGAATCTGATGATTCTGACAATGAGGTAAATCTCTTTGAAAGTGAACTTGAGCTATTTAGTTCATTTGAGCAAATGATGAACAACAAAGTAGATGTTGTTAATGAGCTTGCTAAGCTTAAGGACGAGATGATTCTGCTGAAAAAGCAAAATGCTAAACTGAAACTTAAGGTTGAAAGACCTGAAGAATCAGCCATGTATAAAAAGCTTTCGCATGAATATGAATCTCTGAAAGCAGAATGTGAAGTCTACAAGGGACAAATCATGGAACTCGAAGCTACAATATCTTTATATAATAAGACGTCTGTTGCTAAGTCGTCTGTTGTATCAATAGATAAATCTAATGAACAGAGTACACCCTTGGTAAAAGAAAATTTAGAACTGAACAGAGCTGAAAAATTTATATCTGCTGATAATAGTAACATTATCTTGTATGTTCAGACTGCTAAATCTGCTTCACTTGAGAATGAGAAAAAGGAGAAGAGTCCTCCTAAGGCTAAAAAGGGTAAAAAGCCTGAAAATGAAAAACAGACTGGTAAAACCAAACAGCAGAGTAGTCCAAAGAAGTCTGCTGATAAGAGTAAAACCAATCAGACTAGTAAACCTAAGTCGTCTGTTAAAGAGCAAGTTAAGAGCAGACCTAAGAAGCAAAGAAATTATAACTATAATGCTTGGTATGGAAATGAGTCTCATTATGTGCAACCTGTTTATCCACCTTATTATGCTGCACCTCATTATCCACCTTATTATGCTGCATATCCTGCTCATCAACCAATGCATGCTTACCCTGCTTATCATGCATCTTATCCTGCTTATGAGCCTTATCCTCATCATAATGATTATCAACATAACATGCCTGCTGATTATGATGAAAATGAAGTTGCTCATGCTCCTGCTAAAACTCTAAAGCCTAAGAAGCCTAAGACTTCAACATCTTGGGTTGCAAAGGTGACACTAATCCACCAAGACCCTCTCAATAAAGGGTACCCAAAACATTTTTATTTTGTTTTGTAGGTTAGGATTAGGAGTAGGAGTAAAGTAGTGAAGAAATGGTACTTGGACAGTGGATGTTCAAGGCACATGTGTGGAGACATACATGAACTGGCAGATGCTGTTGCTGTGAATGGTCCAAGAGTTACTTTTGGAGACAGCAAAGAAGGCAAGGTTGTAGTTGTTGGAAAGCTTATCAAAGGAAACATAGAGATATCTGACGTCTCATATGGTAATGGCCTGAAGTACAATCTGCTGAGCATAAGTCAATTTTGTGACAAGGGATTTTCCGTAATGTTTTCATCAGATAAGTGCTATGTTGAGCAAGTTGGAACAAAGAAGGTTATTTTATCTGGAAGAAGACAGGGAAACATCTATGTAGTCGACTGGAATTCTGTGGACAAGAATTCTAATGTTTGTTTGGTGGCATCTACACCAAGTGAAATCAGTTGGCTTTGGCACAAAAGAATGAATCATTTGAATTTCAAGACCATAAATAGATTGATAAAGAATGATCTGGTAGAAGGAATTCCAAAGACAGTCATGAGCAAAGACAAGTTGTGTGACGCATGTCAGAAGGGTAAACAAGTGAAGTCATCTTTCAAGAGCAAGAAGCACCAATCTTCAACCAGAATTTTGGAGCTATTGCATATGGATTTGTTTGGCCCTATTGATCCAATCAGCAATGGTGGAAAGAAATACTGCCTAGCTGTTGTGGATGATTTTTCAAGATTTACTTGGGTGATTTTCATGAAGAAGAAAAGTGAAACCAAGGAACATCTTACCAATCTGATGGAACTGATCCAGAATGAGAAAAGTCAAATAATATTGAAGATCAAATCAGATAGAGGGATTGAGTTTACAAACTCTACTGTTGAAGAGTATTGTAATTCCAGAGGAATCAGTCATGAGTACTCTGCTGCCAGAACCCCTCAACAAAATGGAGTTGCTGAAAGGAGAAACAGAACTCTGAAAGAAGCTACCAGAACAATGATAGCTGAAGCAAAGCTGCCCCAAAGATTCTGGGCAGAAGCTACAAATACAACATGTTATACACAGAACAGGTGTATGATCAACAAAAGTCAAAACAAGACACCTTATGAGCTATGGAACAACAGAAAGCCTAATTTACATTATCTTAGGATTTTTGGTTGTAAATGTTATGTTTTGAACAATGGGAAAAATCACCTTACTGCATTTGCAGAAAAGGCTGATGACGCTGTTTTTGTAGGTTACTCTACTGTTAGTAAAGCTTATAGAGTGTTTAATAAAAGAACTTTACTTGTAGAAGAATCTATTCATGTAGTGTTTGATGAACCAAGCCAATCTTCTGAAAAGAATCAAAGTGCAAATCCAGAGATATCTGCTGACTTTCAGAAATTGAGTATGGAAAGAAAGGAAGAATATGTACCCATCATACTACCTAATTTAACTCAAGCTGTTAACTCAAGTGCTGTTCAAAATCAGTCTACTGATTGTGTAACAGAGGAGTTGCGAACAGCTGACAGACCAGAGACTGTTCAACAGACTACAACTGTTCAACAGACTACTACTGGAACTCCAACAGTAGTGTTGCAAGATCAATCAAGAGGACAACATCCAGATTTGCAACCTGATCTCAGATGGCTCAGAGATCACCCACCTGACTTAGTGATTGGTGATCCTTTGGATAGAATGAGAACTAGAAGGTCTACTGCAAATGAAACAATGTTTGTAAGTTTTCTTTCACAAATTGAGCCTAAGTTGATTGGGAAGATCTTAGTGATTCTCACTGGATTGAAGCAATGCAAGAAGAGTTGAATCAATTCGAAAGGAATGAAGTCTGGTACTTAGTTCCCAGACCTACTCATCAAAGAGTAATTGGCACTAAGTGGGTATTTAGAAATAAAATGAATGAAGATGGTATGGTTACCAGAAACAAAGCAAGACTAGTTGCCAAAGGTTGCTGCCAAGAAGAAGGCATTGATTTTGATGAGACATTCGCACCAGTTGCAAGGCTTGAAGCAATCAGATTGTTCCTAGCCTATGCTGCTTACAAGAACTTCACTGTCTATCAGATGTGATTATACTGTATTTCGTTCAAGTTCTATAAGGAAAGTAGAGTATAACAACATATGAATCGAGCATGTGCAAACTGTATATTATGTAGGTGTTCGAATACAAAATACAAAGCGGGTCTACCCGAGCATTACTGGATGTCGTACAATCTAGGAAAGTAAATACAAAGAATAAACAACAGGCTCCTAATCCGAACAGTAGGTCCGAGCAGAAGGAATATCTTGGAAGTTGTGCCGTCCCTGATGTCATAAATGCGCCGCGTATTTATAGGAACAGTAACGGGCTAGCTAGGCCATCCGTAGGAGAATACCTCTCGGCCAGCTGTACAAAGCTGTAGATCGGCCCCACAGTAATCCCGAGGCGGTGAGCAGATCGGAGAGTAGATCCCGTGCTATCAATCTGACTTGATCGGAAAACCATGTTCTTCAGGTCGGTGAATACCATTCTGGTCGGGGAAGAGGTCGACCTCGAGCAGAAGGTATTTCCTAAAGGGGCGTATGCAAAATACCCCTCATCAATACTCCCCCACTTCTCGAGCGTAAGTGAAGCAGAAGCTCGGAGAAGTAAACACTGCATCACGGCAAAAGACTTTGATTTCTTGATGTTTCGGACATGCCTCGTTAAAAACCTAGTCCGGAAAAACCCAGTGGGACAAAATCCGAGCTAGGGAAAAAGAGTGCACATCTTCCTTGGAGGGGCCTCGAAATACCGAATCGCCCCAAAGATAGAAGGGTGAGGTTTTTGACCTGAGAGATTCACCTCGATGATTCACCAGGAGCTGCAATATTTGAAATTCGGAAAAATAGATAGTAGAGAACAGGCCTCGGACAGTCTTGAGTTGGATATGCCTCGTTAAAAACCTTGCTCGGAAAAACCCCGTGGGATAAAAATCGAGCGAAGGGGAAAAAGAGTGCACATTTTATCCTGTTGACTCGAAAAATACTCATTTATGAAGCTTGGAGGACCATAAATGCTATTAACAAAAGGTAATCTTCAATTTTACTGAATGGGAGCCTAACCGTCGCGGTTACTCGGGGTTGAATTTGCAATTTACCCTTTTAACCTTTATATATATGTTTACTTGGAAAAAAAGAGTGCATCTTTACAATTCATAGCGGATCGGAGCTTTTAGATCGATAAACAGTATTTCTTCCTTACTTCGAGCATTCCAATAAATATCTTCTAATCATGTCTACTTCCCAGAATCCCGACGTCCATACCAATATTCCCTCTAGATCAGATTTCGACCTGGGATCCACAGGTGAACTTATCAATGACTTCAAAACCACTGAAAATTCTTCCGAAGAGACGAACATAATCGTCAATCAAATAGAGCATGCCATGGGGTCGAACGCTGGAGAGGGTACATCAGGTCGACAGGATTCCGATCACGATGGTGATACGGAACCAAACGCCGAAGGCGGCAGCGAGGAGGGTGGAGATGGAGAAGAAGCTGATTCCGACCATGAGAATAGCTTGACTGTACCGTTTGACAAGCACGAGATTATGAGATATGAGATCGGAGGCGGGTGCAGTGTGAGAATTCTTGATCTAGCCGGTGTCGCGAAAAAGTCCAAAGCCACCGGTCGAGCTCAGAAGACCGAGAAACGGGTCGACGACATCTCCAGTGCGTACGATCCAAAAGAGCATGAGGCAAGCCTCAAAGCTACGATTGGTAAATTCCTTCCCGAGGGTTACTCGCTAGTCATTCCGACCCCCTCTCAAAGAGTGAAAAAGCCCCCAGCAGGATGTCAAGCCTTCTACGCTAAGCAGTTTGACTATGGGTTGCGCATTCCTTTTGCCCCCTTGCTCAAGCAGGTTTTAGATGCATTCAGCCTGGCTCCCGCACAGATCCTTCCCAATTCGATTGGGTACTTGATAGCTTTTAGCGTTTTGATGAAGGCCAAGAACCAAGCCGCTAATTTCCGACGCTTCTGGCAATTCTTCAAGATCAGTACTTCCTCCGCCTCGAACGCTGGGTTCGTGTATTTCTCCCAGCGTTCGAATCATTCGGTCTTATCGACCATAACTTCCAGCAATTCTCTTGACTGGAAGAAACAGTTCTTTTTTATCAAGGGACCTGAAGTACCGGCCTCTGAGGGAAGCTCGGAGATGGTTCCACACAAATGGCCAGGTGAGAAAGAATGGGTGTACGGGAAACGAGAAGTGTTAGGCCAGCCCGGGAAGGTTATCCCAGACGATCTGATTAAAGAGATGCGTTCCGATCTGTATCAGTCGGCCTTCCTGGTCCTAGAGCCCGTTCTTCGAAAAGCAGGTCTCAGCCAAGCTACCTATCGACTAGCAGATGCTGATGATCCTCGATCATTGAGTAAGGATAACAATCTTTCCCGAGTAACCGTAATAGTAAACTATCCAGAGAATCTTATTACTTATCATTTTTATTTCTTCAGGTCTGATGGTGGAGCAATACCGAGCTTCTATAATTGGTAAACGGTAGCGTCTACCTCGAGAAGGACGCCCGGTCAGCCGAGGAGACAAGTTAGACCGGAGCTCAGAACTGTCGTCCCTCCTCGGGGAAGCTCGGCCCAGACTGACCAGGTCGGAAACGAAGAGGAGCCCGAGAATGCTGAGCCGATCCGAATGGTAGCACCTCCTCATCAAGCTGGTCCTTCTTCTTTTTCTGGCTTAGGATACAGCATGTTTACCATGAAGAAGCTCAGAGGGACAGAGATCTATAATCGGAGAGCTCGGGAAGATCTCAAGGGACCCCCCGAGGCCAAAAGGAGGACCGGATTGTGGGGTCGACACCGAACGCCCCTTTCTTCCCGTCCTGGTCGAAGTAGGCCTGACATGGTGGATTTCATCGAAGACCAACTTAGAGGTTCCCGAGCAGCAGGTTATCCCGAGAGGGGATCAATTCGAAGCGATCGCACCCCGAACGGCGAGAACGAACATGACAAGGCGATCAAGATTTTCATGGCGGGGAGATTTGCCGAGGACCAGGAGGAGCTTCTTGGCCATTGCGACCTCGACGTACTAGGCCAATTCTCCAAAGCATATCACACGGTAAATCCCTTTACATTTGTTGTAACCGTTTCAAGTCTTGGAACTGAGTACTAACCACCCTGTTCTCGCAGATCGGGGACTGCTTTCTCACTGAGGTGAATCGTGTGTCGATGTTAGAAGAGGAGTCCGATCGAGTCCATATCGCTTATAGGGACTTACTCAAGGAGGAATCCCAACTGCGCAATCAATTTTCCTCCGTCCAAGCAGAATTGGAGTCCATGAAAGGCAAATATACCCCTGCCGTCGAGGAAGACTTGGTGAAGGTCGTGGAAGAGAAGAGCTTGCCCGAGGAGAAAGTTAGGAAACTTGAAGAGGAGCTCGCGCAGACTAAGGCTGATTCCGAGTTATCTTATCAGCGGGGCAAAGAAGACTCTCGCCTAAGCTCGATAAGAGAATTTTTGGAGTCTCCCGCGTTGGATGCCATAGCTCGAAGGAGGGTCGGCGAAATCCTTCAAACTACCTTCTTCAAAGGGGTTCAACAGTTGGCCGCAGCAAAGGTTATTCCCGACAAAATGACGGAGTATATAAAGCACATGGATATCATGAAAAATTCTTGCGGGGAAGACTATCGAACCGCGTCCTCGAGCTCGGCCGACTGGGAAAGACACGAGTTCGCTCCGTTTGTGGAAGAGTTCGGAGTTCCAATGCCCAATCCTGACTTGATGGATTTGGATACATCCAGCGCGAGCTCGACTTCAGATGGCACGAGTTCAGATGATAGTTCCGGAGAGGAAGATCGAGATTCTTCTGATGATGGGGATGATCGAGAAGCTTCTGGAGATAGTAACGTCGACGTCGAGGGTGGCTCCGAGGGTGAAGGGAAAGAGGAGCAGTCAAACCCTTAGATTTCTTGTAATAGATTGTAGGATCCTTTATTATATGCATTGTAATTATTTCGATCATCTATAAAATCTGCTTTTTCTGTTAAGTTTTCTGAGTCCTTTCATCAGTAATTTTTTATATTGCTCAACTAGACAAAAGTCTTTGTGAGCCACAAGGTTCATAAAAAGAACGTCGATATCGAGCATTTTCGTGCATGTGAATCACTTAGTAGGCACGGTATCAAAACAATCGACCTTTTAAAATGGGCACGGAAATCTTGAAATTCGCGACTGTTGGGCTCCCAAAAAGGCGACGTTCCTTTCTCTTATAAATAGAAGGAAGTTTAAGATTTGTATCACTGAAATTATAATTCACTCTTCGTCGGAGCTAATCGATCGATACAATAATCCAAACTCTCTTCTCCATTAGAAATATACAGATCAAGGAAGGCCTTGATAGGATAGTGCCCAGCAAGCCAATGTTAATTAGCTTGTAAGAGGACTATCTTCTTATGGATTAATAAATATACGACCGTTTATTTATAGTATGTAAATTAAACAATGGCCAACTTCATCTCTCGCGAACTTATCTAAGCGATTGGATGAAATCCTAAGGTCACATTCGACTATGGGACGATTCACTTCAGTACTGAGTGCAATCATGAAACAGTCTCTAAGGTCGTGATCTTAAAACACGTTCCAAGTCATAGATTCCGAACGAGACGGGGTATCGAAGGAATCGCTAAGACTTGTACGAGTATGCATGATTCACATGGAGTGAATTTGTAGAGTTTCATGAACAAGACATTTGATGTCAGTGCATATGACTAGGTGGTTCGATAGGGGATCGAACGCATCGAACGACCCGAACAGAGAAACCCATTGTGGAAGCGCATGACGCATATCGGTGATGGGATGTTTCTCAAGGCTTATAATAGTGTACGATTTAGTCCTTAGACTTGAGGTACTAGGGCGAATTCGGTGCATGGGTGTACGTATTTAGATTTAGGTGCTGGTCACGTAGCCTGACCTTAATGTGCCTAAGTTGGGTGCGTATAGTCGTGTACGCGAGTGGTTAGTACTAAGAAAGGATCTATCGACTCATCCTGATAAGGTGGGAGAATTTCCTATACGTTCTTAGATAATATGTTCCGAGGAACCTGCGGCCGCAGTCGGTGACGGATTTGGAAAGGAGTTTCCAAATTTAGCAGTCACACTGGAATTATTATCCTGAATTAGAAAGTATAGTTGTCGAGATAATTAGAGGTGCCGGTCAATTCACACACCCTAGGTCTCGGTCGGGAAATTAGTCTTTGGAAGGACCGTATGTACATGGCAATTATAAGAAGGTGAGGTTCACAAGATCAATTCACCTGAAGTTGGGCTTCATGGGCTTGTGGCTAGACATCGACCATGAAGTGTGGGTACTCCTGAATTAATAAGGGAAATTAATTCTGGAGTGGTCAATTAAAAGTGTTTAATTGATCGGAGCATTTAATTGTTCATTAATTAAATCACGAAAGTCGTGGGCCTGCTGCCAATTGATGGTGAACCCAGAGGGTCACACACAATACAGTTGGACAGTGACAGTCAAAAAGGAAATAGTTGATTTAAGGAAGTTAAATCAAAGTTGATGAATTAAAGTGTTAATTCAAAGAAATCAAAGTTAATGAATTAAAGTGTTAATTCAAGAAGAAGAATTATTAATTAGAATATCTAATTAATTTATTAGAGTGTCTAATTAATTAATTGGATTATCTAATTAATTATGAGATTAATTAAAGTAGTTAATTAATTAAATGGAAGAAGGATTTATCATGAAATTTTCGGATTTACATGAATAAGGCATAGGGGCGATTTTTGAGGCTAAGGAAAGTTGGAAGAATTTGTTTCTTGTGGGACAAGAAAGAAGGAAGAGATTCATGTATATCTAGTTTCCTAATGAGATAAGGAAAATCTATAAGATATACTTGTATATCTTATTTCCTAATGAGATAAGGAAAAGAGATATTGATGTACATGGAAAAGGATATCTATTAAGAGAAGGACTCTTCTCTTATAAATATCTCTCTTCATAATTCTTCCATAAGCTAATGAAGCAATAATAAAAAGTGATAAAAAACACAAGAGATTTTCAATAGCTGAAAATTGAAGAGAAAAATCGACCAGCCCTAGCCAAAAGGCCAGTGCCGCCGCCGCCCTCATCTTCTTCTCTTCTTCATCTGGATCTGGTTCAAGAGCTGGATCCAGTTCCAACTCTTCCTTCACTGACAAGTTTCCAAGATCTAGTTCGTAGCCTGTGATTTGGAAACGTTGCTACAATCCATCTGGGGTGGATACATTCTGGAGGTGAGACAATTGGATCACTGCTTCGTGAATCAAACTAGAAAAGCCGAAACAAGTTTTGAGGTATTTCGCAAAACACCCCCTTTGTTTTCTATTACTGTTTGATTCAACCTATTTCACATAAATAATATGGAGATCGATTTATGGGACTGATGGGATGCCTCGGAAAATTTTAAATTCCGCACTCTCGTTGTTTTGACAACCGGGGCATACCCAACAGTGGTATCAGAGCCAACTCCATTATTATTATGTGAAAAAGGCCTGAACATAATTTAATATATGATATTGGTGATTATTATGTTCTGTGTGATGATTCTTGCTTGTTATGATATTATGTATGCTCGGATAAATTTGCATGAATTAGTTTGGGCCAATTTTGAATTTCCGAAAATTAGTGGACTGTTTTTGCAAATAGCGATTTTCGAAAAACTGAACCAAAATTGAAAATTTCGTTTTCTGCATGTTTCTGGACTGAAATTGTAATTTTCTGGATTTTTTGAAAACTGGGTCTGTTTGCAATTTCCGTAAAACTGGGCTGTTTTGTAATTTACGTAAAGTTCAGGGGTCTGTTTGCAATTAACGAAAATTTCTGGGTAGATTCTGTAAGTTCCTGTTTTCTGGACTGATTTGCAGCTGTCAAAATTTTTGGGTTTAAATTGTTAATTCCCGAAACTTGAGGGGTCAAAAATATAATTTTCGAAAGTTAAGGGACCAAACTGTAATTTTCAAAAGTTGAAAAACAGAATCTGTATTTGTGCATAAAAGGTGTTTTTGTTTGTCCGAAAATTAATTTTAACATAATTAGTAGAGACTAAAGTAAGGATCATGGACTATTTTAAAAGGGAGTTTTAAAATAAGGAAGAAAAGAAATATGTGAAAGTTGTTTGCTTGTTTCTTGCTCTACGTGAACTGTTTACGTGGTTTTCGATCGCGCCGAGCCTTGATTCTAGGGGTAGATGTGATTGGTTTAATTTTAATTGTGTTGTTTTTATTGGGCCTGCGAGCCTTAAAGTTTTTGGGCCACTTTGAGCCTTTGTAATAGAATAGGGCTTTACTGTTTTAAATAGTTTAGGATGGAGGCCCATTACAAGCAAGGTGGAGGCCCAAGAAGGAATGAAGGCCATGTATGCATGGTTATTACTGTAATAGCCTAGGTCCATTAAGAACCCAATTAGATTGACCAATTGGGCCAACATCATGGCTCGATGCTGGCCCACTTAGGAGGCTCCCGATCGAAAACATACTGTGATAGCATGCATGCTAGGTGTGAATGTTTTGTTTTATTTGTCGATTTATTTATGGCTTGTATGTGATGCGCGCTAGTAATTAGATCGTAAATAAAAGATAAAGCATAATTAATGCGGTGAGATCTCGAGGAGAGTTTCTTCAAACTTTCAAAACCGAAAATCCCCTCTTGAATAAATATTAAGTCATATTGGGTTAACTATAAAAGGAAGTTTTATAAATCCAAGCCTTCCATTAATAGGAACTAGCGTGAGTTGTCTACTTATCGATTAAGGTGATCCAGAGTCTGGCACCTGAGGCGAAGAAAGGGACAATACGCGAAATTCCTTGATTCTTGTTTTTCCTTAAAAACTTGACAAGGGTGGGGACTGGTCGGGACATGTATATCGACCGATAACCAGTTACGGGGATTTCATGACCGGGCCCGTTGCTCATCATGATTAATGGGTTAGACTTAACGAATAGTAACATTTATGATGTAGCAGTGCTAGATAAATGTGAAAACCGAGGCAAAATAGCTTGAAGGTTGTGTAGGGACACAATTGGTAAAAGTATACCTACCTAGGGAATTAATTGTATGGCCACGAGTCGTGGGTGCAGTTAATGTCTGCCGGGACATCAAGACCTACTAGGAAATAGGATTTCCCGAACAAATAAGGGGTTATTGTTTCGATAAAAATAGTGGGAGAACTTTTTCGATAAAAAGTCCAATTTTCGTTAATTATAAGTATTTTATTAAACCTGTCTGCTTATTGTTGTCTTTTAAATTGTTTATATATAGCCATTCAAAATCCACAATCATGTACGAACAAACTTTGGGACAAATCATGAGTTATTCACTCTACGAGACAAGCATGGTTGGGTTCGACAATGTTAGAGAATATTGTTCTTACCTAATCAAGATGATGAAACGAATCAAAAAGCTAGGCGCTGATTTGGATCAGAATGATGAGATAGAAATTATTCTCACTGGCTTGTCTGACTCATTTTCTCATTTTGTGCATCATTTGGAAATTCCATGTGATGGGATTAAGACAAACGATTTGCGCAAGTTGTTGGACAAATATGAGAAAGCCCATCTACAGGGATTGGGTCTGAGTGAAGGAAAGGATTGCCCCTTGTGTAAGAAAGATAAGCAACTAAGGATGCTTGCTGGAAAGAAATTCCTGAAGAGAATTAACAACGGTATGACCTAGTTAATTCTTTTTGATGTATGACATCTCATAGACCCTCATATCTGTAAAGTGTTTGCAGGTGATGACGGCATTCCCTTGCCTTTGGGAAGAAGGGCATTCCTTGGAAGAAGGAGGCAAGAGTTGCAACAACATATAAGGGAAAAATGCTTCAGGAGTTGGGTCGAGAAGAATCTAGACTTTACTTTTTAGCAAAGTGTTTTACTTAGTTTTTCGTCTTAGCATGAGTTTTGGTTTTATTTTGTTTTTGAGTATTCTTTCGAATTTTTTTTGTACAAGACAGCATTGTTTTACCATTATGAATGGAATATTATTTATTTAAAGCTTTTACTTTGTACAAAATATTGATGCTTTACCATTATGAATGGAATGTCTTTAAAGCATAGAAATGAATCAATAATAAACAATTAAAACTTCAAGTAAATTGTATGCTAAATCGAGAAAGGTAAAACAACAAGATAATCGCCCACATACTTGAAATGCACATTTTTGGACATATTTCCAAAAGAAGGATTCGAAAGATTGATTTCATTTGAGATTCTTGAAACACAGAACTTAGATGAACTCGTAACTTACGAATCTTGTCTCAAAGGAATAATGACCAAAATAAAGTTTGCTAGGCATTCTAAGCATATCAACCGAATGGATTTAATCCATAGGGACAAACGTGGAGAACTAAAAAGGTTAGTTCAAAAGGACGTTACTTCATGTATACTTACGATTTTTAATCGTCAAAAGCATATGTGTACTTTGTGAAGTACAGTTCCAAAACTGTTGAAATGTTCAAAGAAGTTTGGAAATGAAGTAATTAAGAGCATGATGTTGAAACCGTTTGATCTAATCAAACTGGCCGAAACATAAGCTATAAGTTCCACGATTATCTAAACGAGAATAGGATTCTCACGGAGCGAATTAAGTAGGAATTGAACTTGGTTAGACTTAGTTCATTTCACGATAAGACTTCGCTGAACTTCCTTATTTACTTTTGGGGATAGCCTCCCCTGACTATTCAAAGGATACTTAGGTTGGTACCTTTCGAAGTAAGTCCTTACACCACCGTACCATATACGATATGGCATAATGCCCTTGCACGATAAATTGGATGGTAGATCCAATTCGCGCAAATTTGTGGGATATCCAACGAAATCCATTGGATACCTGTTCTACGACAATGAGAAACAATAGGTAAATCGTTTCTCACAAATACCCGTTCCTCTGTTGATGAATTCTTCGTCAAAGGAAATAGGGAATGTCATGGAACTTGATGAAGTCCAAGATCTGGACCCATCCCCACAAACAGTGGGAGCAAATCCTAAACCTACTGATCCAAATTACGCACAAACACTTCGTAATTCAAATCAAATTCGTAAGGAACTCAAAATTCCATTTTACGAGATTGACAAATTGGATATTGATCCAAGATTACAAAGAAACTATGTTTGACATAGACTTAGGGATGTGGCATGAGGCCATGAGATCCGAAATGGAAAGGTTCAACTTATTTGACTCGCTTAATGGCGGAAGGTTATTCTTCAAAAGCTTTTTGAAGACTAATGAAGATACCTTCGCTCCATTTTTCAAACGTCAAAATCCATTTCGAAATTATTAGCCATAGAAAAGTGGTTTGACTACTAAAATATGACTATTGGATATGAATTCTGCCTCTCACAATTGGAAATTGATGAGAAGATCTTTATTCAAATCCATAGGTCAATCTATGACTTTTAACACAATCCCAAACTTGGAATATGCGACTTGATAAGATGATCAAGACTGTTGACTTCGTCAAAAGGCATATAGATTCCAATTGTGCAAAAGAATCAGTGGGAGCATAGTAAAGTTCGTAACAAAACATGACGACGTTCTGATTATCAAGGACGATATCAGAATATCAAGCGCAGACGAAAGCGTGTTTTTCACGCAAATTCTCCATGATAAGATTTGGGAATTACATCTCACGTATTGGCAATACGTATCTATACAGATAGAACGAAGTAGATGTTGCAATTCTCCAAATCTAAGTACATAGACTAATTATTGAATGAATTCAATATGGAAGAATCCAAGAAAGGATTAGTTCCAATGAGATACAGAATCTCTCTTTCTTACTCTATGAGCCCTACATATGATAAGTAAAGAAGAGGATGTCTCGAAAGTCTTATGCTTCGGCATTTGATTGCATGTAGCATGCAAAGTCTTGTACTAGACCTGACTTAACACATGCTGTGATTTTTCACGAGCTACTGTTAGTCAAACACCAGTAAGGGACACTGGACTGCCGTAAAGCAATCCTCGAAGATAATTAAAGGATATAATGCTGGTCTGCGGTAGTAGTAGAGAATTAAGACTCGAAGGATTTAGTAATTCGAGTGTTTCAAGTCTGATGTGGATGATTTATTCTGTCTCGATGGAGCAGAGGTAAATTGGAATAAACCGCAATAGTCTACCACTGCCAACTCAAACAGAATATATATCGCAGCATAGGATGCAGCAGAAGGAAGTGTTTGGATAAGTAAATTCATCTAATGGTTAGATGTAATACCTAGCATAGCAAAAGCCTATCGTTATCTTCACTGATAAAATAGGGCAATTGCTAAATGAAAGGGAATCGAGATCACACCAACGATCTGAACACAAAAACATATGATTAGATAAATCATAGATAGTTGAGATACGTAAAAGTGTTACGTTATCTCAATAGACAACTTAGCAGATCCACTAGTAAAGTCATTATCGCAAAAGAGTTCGAAGGACATCTTGATAAGATGGGTCTTAGAAATGTTGTGATTGGCTTTAGGGCAAGTGGGAGATTGATAGGATAGTGCCCAGCAAGCCAATGTTAATTAGCTTGTAAGAGGACTATCTTCTTATGGATTAATAAATATACGACCGTTTATTTATAGTATGTAAATTAAACAATGGCCAACTTCATCTCTCGCGAACTTATCTAAGCGATTGGATGAAATCCTAAGGTCACATTCGACTATGGGACGATTCACTTCAGTGCTGAGTGCAATCATGAAACAGTCTCTAAGGTCGTGATCTTAAAACACGTTCCAAGTCATAGATTCCGAACGAGACGGGGTATCGAAGGAATCGCTAAGACTTGTACGAGTATGCATGATTCACATGGAGTGAATTTGTAGAGTTTCATGAACAAGACATTTGATGTCAGTGCATATGACTAGGTGGTTCGATAGGGGATCGAACGCATCGAACGACCCGAACAGAGAAACCCATTGTGGAAGCGCATGACGCATATCGGTGATGGGATGTTTCTCAAGGCTTATAATAGTGTACGATTTAGTCCTTAGACTTGAGGTACTAGGGCGAATTCGGTGCATGGGTGTACGTATTTAGATTTAGGTGCTGGTCACGTAGCCTGACCTTAATGTGCCTAAGTTGGGTGCGTATAGTCGTGTACGCGAGTGGTTAGTACTAAGAAAGGATCTATCGACTCATCCTGATAAGGTGGGAGAATTTCCTATACGTTCTTAGATAATATGTTCCGAGGAACCTGCGGCCGCAGTCGGTGACGGATTTGGAAAGGAGTTTCCAAATTTAGCAGTCACACTGGAATTATTATCCTGAATTAGAAAGTATAGTTGTCGAGATAATTAGAGGTGCCGGTCAATTCACACACCCTAGGTCTCGGTCGGGAAATTAGTCTTTGGAAGGACCGTATGTACATGGCAATTATAAGAAGGTGAGGTTCACAAGATCAATTCACCTGAAGTTGGGCTTCATGGGCTTGTGGCTAGACATCGACCATGAAGTGTGGGTACTCCTGAATTAATAAGGGAAATTAATTCTGGAGTGGTCAATTAAAAGTGTTTAATTGATCGGAGCATTTAATTGTTCATTAATTAAATCACGAAAGTCGTGGGCCTGCTGCCAATTGATGGTGAACCCAGAGGGTCACACACAATACAGTTGGACAGTGACAGTCAAAAAGGAAATAGTTGATTTAAGGAAGTTAAATCAAAGTTGATGAATTAAAGTGTTAATTCAAAGAAATCAAAGTTAATGAATTAAAGTGTTAATTCAAGAAGAAGAATTATTAATTAGAATATCTAATTAATTTATTAGAGTGTCTAATTAATTAATTGGATTATCTAATTAATTATGAGATTAATTAAAGTAGTTAATTAATTAAATGGAAGAAGGATTTATCATGAAATTTTCGGATTTACATGAATAAGGCATAGGGGCGATTTTTGAGGCTAAGGAAAGTTGGAAGAATTTGTTTCTTGTGGGACAAGAAAGAAGGAAGAGATTCATGTATATCTAGTTTCCTAATGAGATAAGGAAAATCTATAAGATATACTTGTATATCTTATTTCCTAATGAGATAAGGAAAAGAGATATTGATGTACATGGAAAAGGATATCTATTAAGAGAAGGACTCTTCTCTTATAAATATATCTCTTCATAATTCTTCCATAAGCTAATGAAGCAATAATAAAAAGTGATAAAAAACACAAGAGATTTTCAATAGCTGAAAATTGAAGAGAAAAATCGACCAGCCCTAGCCAAAAGGCCAGTGCCGCCGCCGCCCTCATCTTCTTCTCTTCTTCATCTGGATCTGGTTCAAGAGCTGGATCCAGTTCCAACTCTTCCTTCACTGACAAGTTTCCAAGATCTAGTTCGTAGCCTGTGATTTGGAAACGTTGCTACAATCCATCTGGTGTGGATACATTCTGGAGGTGAGACAATTGGATCACTGCTTCGTGAATCAAACTAGAAAAGCCGAAACAAGTTTTGAGGTATTTCGCAAAACACCCCCTTTGTTTTCTATTACTGTTTGATTCAACCTATTTCACATAAATAATATGGAGATCGATTTATGGGACTGATGGGATGCCTCGGAAAATTTTAAATTCCGCACTCTCGTTGTTTTGACAACTGGGGCATACCCAACAGGCCTGGTGAACTCCAAACTTGATCCCAAATTATTGTTGAAGGTCAAAAAGGAGAAAGGTCCAAAGTCCAAAATTAGAGAATCCAAATCCTCTTCGGACGTAGGAAAATCCTCTAAGAGCGACCGCGGGAAGCGCAAGATCGATTCACCTTCGAATGTGGTCAACGAGCAAACTGAAGCCCCTAAAGGTAACCTTGGCAAAGCCGAGACCAAGCCTTTTCCCAACCCGTCACCCGCTCGGATCGAGGACAAAGCAGTTATACCAATTTCGGACTCTCCTAGATCTAAGGACAGCTCGGTGGTGAACAAGCAAAGCTCTGAGTCTGCTTTGATAAAGAATCCGGTCGTTGACCATCTGACTCCAACCTCAATTCTGATTCAGATGACGGGGGCGAACCAGACATTAGCTGGTAGTGTCTTGGCTCTGGGGGCAAATAAGGACAATGTGGTCGAGCCTCCCAATAAGAAGGTCAAAATAAATGACCCTTCCGTCGATCAGAGGAAGGTTCCCTCATCGGGTGGGAACCCAGAGCCCCAAAATTCTGTTTCCAACGTTGCTCGGACGCTTAGTGCCTTTTTCGAAGAGGTGAAAAGTAAGGCCATGTCAGAACCAGAAGGGAAAAATGCGAATGAAACGGCGCGATCGAGCACAGATCTGCTTTTTCAAGTAAGTGTCCTCTCTCTTCCCCCACCCCTTTTTTTTTTTTTTTTTTTTTTTACTAAATAACTTTTTATCCCTTTTAGGTCGGACAACAGTTATTTACCCTCGGGCTGCAAGTCGAGCAAGAAGCCGAACAGCGTGCGAAGGTTATCCTCGAGCTGGAGGAAAAGAAGGTTGCATTATCAAGGTCTGTTGAAGAAGCCAAAGCCATCGAGCTGAAATTGGCCTCCGAGACGGAGAAAGCTGTTAAGGAGAAAGAGAGCCAGGTTCACGAGGAGTTGAGCAAGGAGTTGGACAGGCTGAAGTCACTTGTCGAGCAGGAGAAGAAAAGCGCCGAGCAGCGGGAGAAAGATGCCTATCAAAAAGGTTATGAAGCCGGGTATGAGGCCCGCAACGTTGAAGTCCGCAAGCTTTTGTTCGAGAAAAGTGTTTAGAGATTTCTTCCTTTGCTCGACTAAATGTTGTATTTTTAAAATTCTTCCTTTTGTACTTGTGCTTCTTGTTGGGATAATAAACCTTTTCTCCCCCTTTTAATCGATACCGTTGTGAATCTCAAGAAGATATTTATTGTGCCTTTTCGTACTCAAGTTACTTTTTATCGTAGAACAATTTATACTCGAGCCTAGAGCGATCATTCATGTTGCATTCTCAATGCATGAACAATTTATACTCGAGTTAAGAGTGATCGTTCATGTTGCATTCTTAATGCATAAACAATTTATACTCGAGTTAAGAGTAATTAATCGAGTTGCATTCTTACTGTTGGAATAATTTATACTCGAGTTAAGAGTGATCGATATTCCAAGCACAAAGTAAGAAGGAAATTTTCTGCACTGCATATTTGACCAAGTCATAGTATTCCCCTTTTTTCAGCTAAGTTTTAAAGAAAATCCGTCCAAACAGCACCTTAGTCTCGGGAAGTGGAACGGTCACCCGTGATAAATGCCGTAATCTGAGCCGTTGGTTTCGTTGAATGCTGACCGTCGATCAAATCATCCTTTTAGTATAAATATGGCATTTACTCAGTTGAGAATCTTTACCCTTCGCTGTCAAAAATGTTTTATCCGAGGACGAGGCTCGAATCTTTTCCTCTCCCTGTTCAAGTCTTCGAAATTCGGCTTCGAACCTATTTTCGACCTCATCATAAGAATATTGTTTCCTTTGGTATGGGTGGAATTGGAAAAGAGGGGATCCTCGGATATTGGGGGGTCTCCGATCCCTGAAAACGGGATCTCCCCTTGAAATACCAACAAGTGACTGACCCTTGCTTGGGTATTTTGGGCAGGGTTAGCATTGCTGGTTTCAAGGGGTATCCTCGAGGGCGGAAAGCAGGTCAGAAAATTAAAAGGAAGTTTGACCTCGAGTACTTTCTTTGAGGTTATCTTGTTTCACCAATTTCTTCCTTTCTTCCCTGAAGAATGGTAACTTTGGGTCAAACTTCCCGATCGTAAAAAGATGACCGGCCGGCTTGGGTTGCAATTACGGATCTTAAAATGAGGAATTGCAACCTTGGACGCCAACTCGGGGAAGTGATCGGGCTCTGCTGGTATCGAGAATGCTGGGAAAAGTATGGAGAATCAGAAAACCCAGATATCATTAGACGATAAACATATACAGCTCGATTGATAGGATAGTGCCCAGCAAGCCAATGTTAATTAGCTTGTAAGAGGACTATCTTCTTAGTGCCCAGCAAGCCAATGTTAAACGTATAGTCGTGTACGCGAGTGGTTAGTACTAAGAAAGGATCTATCGACTCATCCTGATAAGGTGGGAGAATTTCCTATAGGTTCTTAGATAATATGTTCCGAGGAACCTGCGGCCGCAGTCGGTGACGGATTTGGAAAGGAGTTTCCAAATTTAGCAGTCACACTGGAATTATTATCCTGAATTAGAAAGTATAGTAATTGAGATAATTAGAGGTGCCGATCAATTCACACACCCTAGGTCTCAATCGGGAAATAAGTCGAAAGAAGGACCGTATGTACATGGCAATTATAAGAGGTGAGGTTCACAAGATCAATTCACCTGAAGTTGGGCTTCATGGGCTTGTGGCTAGACATCGACCATGAAGTGTGGGTACTCCTGAATTAATAAAGGAAATTAATTCTGGAGTGGTCAATTAAAAGTGTTTAATTGATCGGAGCATTTAATTGTTCGTTAATTAAATCACGAAAGTCGTGGGCCTGCTGCCAATTGATGGTGAACCCAGAGGGTCACACACAATACAGTTGGACAGTGACAGTCAAAAAGGAAATAGTTGATTTAAGGAAGTTAAATCAAAGTTGATGAATTAAAGTGTTAATTCAAAGAAATCAAAGTTAATGAATTAAAGTGTTAATTCAAAGAAGAAGAATTATTAATTAGAATACCTAATTAATTTATTAGAGTGTCTAATTAATTAATTGGATTATCTAATTAATTATGAGATTAATTAAAGTAGTTAATTAATTAAATGGAAGAAGGATTTATCATGAAATTTTCGGATTTACATGAATAAGGCATAGGGGCAATTTTTGAGGCTAAGGAAAGTTGGAAGAATTTGTTTCTTGTGGGACAAGAAAGAAGGAAGAGATTCATGTATATCTAGTTTCCTAATGAGATAAGGAAAATCTATAAGATATACTTGTATATCTTATTTCCTAATGAGATAAGGAAAAGAGATATTGATGTACATGGAAAATGATATCTATTAAGAGAAGGACTCTTCTCTTATAAATATCTCTCTTCATAATTCTTCCAAAAGCTAATGAAGCAATAATAAAAAGTGATCAAAAACACAAGAGATTTTTAATAGCTGAAAATTGAAGAGAAAAATCGACCAGCCCTAGCCAAAAAGGCCAGTGCCGCCGCCGCCCTCATCTTCTTCTCTTCTTCATCTGGATCTGGTTCAAGAGCTGGATCCAGTTCCAACTCTTCCTTCACTGACAAGTTTCCAAGATCTAGTTCGTAAACTTTGATTTGGAAACGTTGCTACAATCCATCTGGTGTGGATACATTCTGGAGGTGAGACAATTGGATCACTGCTTCGTGAATCAAACTAGAAAAGCCGAAACAAGTTTTGAGGTATTTCGCAAAACACCCCCTTTGTTTTCTATTACTGTTTGATTCAACCTATTTCACATAAATAATATGGAGATCGATTTATGGGACTGATGGGATGCCTCGGAAAATTTTAAATTCCGCGCTCTCGTTGTTTTGACAACCGGGGCATAACCCAACATCGATCACTTTGTCACAAACTGTGGTGCAATCATCGGATGTTCGGCGATTTTTCTGGTCGACATCACTAAAAGATGCTCGAAGACTCGAATACCATAAAATAGGGTACTGTAGTTGTAGGACTTCATTTGTATACTCAATAACTTTGTAATCTGTTCGATGAATTTCAATAAAGCTGTAACATTTGCCTTTCATTGAATATTTGTATCTTGCTCGAATACACTAATGAGAAATAGTCGCAACTTTTCCTTTCCATCGTCATAAGTATTCTGCTCGTACAAACCAACTTGACAACGAATTAATGATCCGACGAAACTTAAATATTTGGATAAGGTTGAACTTCTGGAACATTTATTGATCGATGAACTGTCCTCGGAAAGATTATCCGATAATCGACCTAATGAATAATGTTTGAAAACTGAGAAGTTCCTTTTAAGAATAATTGAACCTATGAAACAATGATCCCAACTTAAGTAATTCTCCAGATAATCAGAAACTTTTGAAAAGTGTTCAAGTTTCGAGCAGAACTGCATCATCATCAACATTTTTGGGCATCGGTTGGGGTTGGATAGTCACGTTGAACATGTTTTATCGAGGGAAGGTCATAGCAAAGGCTTTCACCCTCGGCCGATTTTGATTTTTTGAACATGTTTTATCGAGGGAAGGTCATAGCAACAGCTTTCACCCTCGGCCGATTTTGATTTTTTGAACATGTTTTATCGAGGGAGGGTCAAAGCAACAGCTTTCACCCTCGGCCGATTTTGATTTTTTGAAAATGTTTTTTATCGAGGGAGGGTCATAGCAACAGCTTTCACCCTCGGCCGATTTTGATTTTTTTGAACATGTTTTATCGAGGGAGGGTCATAGCAACAGCTTTCACCCTCGGCCGATTTTGATTTTTTGAACATGTTTTTATCGAGGGAGGGTCATAGCAACAGCTTTCACCCTCGGCCGATTTTGATTTTTTTGAACATGTTTTATCGAGGGAGGGTCATAGCAACAGCTTTCACCCTCGGCCGATAAAGTTAGTTTTTTTTTGTCATGGTACTCAGAATACAATTTGAACTTGAACCAAGGATTTCATTGATTGTCCTTACATTTTAGGAAAGTAAAGTTTGAGAAAACAGTAAATTACAAGAAAAATTAAAAATGAGCGCATCTATCTTCCATAATATTTCCTCAGATTGACTGCATTCCAAGTTCTTGGCAAAACTTCACCGTTGAGGTGAGCAATTTTATAGGATCCCTTTTTTCCGACTTCCTGCACGACATAAGGGCCGTCCCAGTTTGGCTGAAGCTTTCCGACATGCTTAGATACTTCCACCTTTTTTAGAACCAATTCCCCGACTTTGAACGTTCTTATTCTGACCTTCTTGTCATAAGCTCTTTCCATGCCGGACTTGGTGGCTTGGATCTTTATGCATGCTCGGTCGCGTTTACCATCCGCGTGATCGATATCCATCTCTCTCAGCAATTGATTCTGATCGGGGTCATAAGATTCGACCCTTGGTGAAGGAACTAATGTTTCGACCGGAATTACCGCTTCCGAACCGTATACCAAGGAAAAAGGAGTCTCTCCTGTAGCGGATTTTATGGAGGTCCTGTTCGCCCAAATTACTCCAGGAAGCTCGTCTAACCATTTGCCTTTTGCTTCGGCCAAACGTTTTTCCAATGATCGAACAATTTCTCTGTTGGTGACCTCGGTCTGTCCGTTCGCCTGGGGATGCCCGACCGAGGTGAAATTCTGCTGGATTCCAAACTTTTCGCACCATTCCAAAATTTGTTTTCCCGCGAACTGAGTTCCGTTGTCGGAGATAAGGATCCTCTGAATCCCGAACCTGCAAACAATATATTTCCATAGAAAATTTATCACCTGGAATTGAGTGATTTTTGTTAAGGCAATGCATTCGATCCATTTACTGAAGTATTCCACAGCGACCAGGACATAGTTTTTTCTCGATCTAGCAGTTGGGAAGGGTCCCACAATATCGATTCCCCACTTGTCGAAAGGCCAGCAGATCGGAATCGAATGCATCTGCTCGGCGGGCTGATGAATTAGATTTGAATAGATTTGGCAATGATGGCATTTCTTGACATAGTCGATGGAATCCGAGATCATAGTAGGCCAATAATATCCAGTCCTCGAGCACTTCAAGGCTAAGGCTCGTGCACCGCAATGACTTCCCGCTTCACCTTCGTGAACCTCCTTTAAAATGAGATTGAACTGACTCTCGGGAATGCACTTCAACAAAACTCCTGAGCTTGATCTTTTATAAAGCCTATCTTCGTTCAAAACGTACATTGGAGCCCGATATTTAATCCTTCGAGCTTGATTTGTATCTTCCGGTAAAGTACCATCTCTTAGATAAGCCTTCAAAGGCTCCATCCAAGAAGATTCTCGAACATCTATCTCCATTACCTCCGAGTTTGGGGTTAGGTCGGAGTCTATAGCTGGGGAGTTGGACATTAGCCAAGTTATTACTCTTTCCTTCCGTCCGTCAATCGACCCCGTAAATTTCAAAAGCAAATCCGCCCAACAGTTCTCTTCTCGAGGGATAGCTTGTATATCAAACATCTCGAACTTAGTCGCCAGATCCTTCACTCTTTTCAAATATTTCACCATGTTAAACTCTTTTGCTTCATAAACCCCTTTTATTTGTCTGTGCACGAGCTCAGAGTCAGTTAGCACTGTCAGTGACTTTATATTTGCTTTAACTGCCATTTCTAAACCTGCGATCAAAGCCTCATACTCTGCCTCATTGTTCGTGACTACGAAGTCTAGGGTGATCGCATAACTGAGATCCTTCCCCTCGGGACCCTGAAAGTGAATTCCGGCCCCACCACCTTCTCTGGTCGATGACCCGTCAACATGCATCACCCAAACTTTGTGCTGAACATCCTCAACCAGATTTACCACGGGAACTGACAAGTCGCCCGAACTGGACCCTGTTGATTCTGCAATGAAATCAGCCAGGACTTGAGCCTTGATTGCTGTTCGAGGTTGGTACTCGATCTCGAACTGACCCAGTTCCACCGCCCATTTAATCAATCTCCCGGACGTCTCTGGTTTTGATAGAACTTGCCGTAGAGGTTGATTAGTCAGAACAATGATTTTGTAAGTTTGGAAATAAGGTCGCAGTCTCCGTGCGGCAATAACTAAAGCCAGTGCGAATTTCTCGATCTCCAGGTAATTCTTTTCTGCTCCTTGAAGCAACTTACTCAGATAGTATACCAGTTTATGCTCGGAATCCTGAATTCTCACCAAAACAGAACTTATTGCCTCACTTGATACCGCTATGTACAGATACAAGGGCTCTCCCTCGACCGGTTTTGCCAACATCGGAGGGGAAACCAAATATCTTTTAAGCTCTTCGAAAGCTTTACAGCACTCCTCATTCCATTCGAAGCCTTTCGATTTCCTTAACAACTTGAAGAAAGGCAAACTCTTGTCTGCTGATCGGGATATAAATCTATTCAAAGATATTATTTTTCCGATTAGACTCTGCACTTCAGACAACTTAGTCGGCGGTTGTAGCTCAGCTATAGCTCGGATTTTTTCTGGATTCGCCTCAATGCCGCGCTCGTGAACCAGATAACCGAGGAACTTTCCCGATCTTACCCCGAAAGTGCACTTGGCCGGATTTAATTTCATTCTGTACTTCCTTAGGATTGCGAAACATCTGTCAAGGTGCTTTATATGATCCTCCTCGGTCATGCTCTTCACTAGCATATCGTCAACATAAACTTCCATGATCTCACCGATAAGATCCTTGAACATCATATTCACGAGCCTTTGATAAGTTGCTCCTGCATTCCTTAGTCCGAACGGCATTACAATGAAGCAGTACACTCCCCGTTCGGTAATAAAAGCTGTTTTATCCTGATCTCTCTCATTCATAAATATTTGATAAAACCCTTGGAAAGCATCCATCATACTAAAGAAAATGAATCCCGCTGTCGAGTCGACCAGCATATCGATCCGTGGTAAAGGATAGGGGTCCCTTGGACACAACTTGTTCAAGTCGGTAAAATCATTACACATCCTCCATTTGTTGTCGACCCTCTCTCCCTTGGACACCAACACTACATTGCAAAGCCATTCAGTGAAAGTTATTTCCCGAATCTGTTTCGCGGCCAATAATCTATCCACCACGGCATTGATGATTTTGTCTTTTTCTCTGCCGTGGTTCCCCTTCTTTTGTCTAACTGGCTTTGCTTTAGGATCGACATTTAAAGAGTGAGTGATCACCCTTGGGTCGATTCCGACTATATCATCAGAACTCCAAGCAAAGACATCGGCGTTGTTTCTAAGGAATTCGATCAACATGGTCTCCATCCCTTGACTTAGCTCGGTCCCAATTCTGGTGAACTTCTCGGGAGAGCCAGGGATTAATGTTACTTTTTTATGATTTGGGGGTTGTACGCTCATATCGATCTCTTTTCCTTTTTTACTCTTCAACTTTTCACAATCTGGCAAAGGGAGGTCGGAAACGGAGAATACCTTTTCGTCTTCTAATTTCCTCTTTGAGGGCAATAACGGCTCGAAGTGATTCTTCATGTTTAGGGATGTGTTGTAACATTCCCATGCCATGCATTGGTCGTTCCTCATTTCTCCGACCCCTGCCAAAGTGGGAAACTTGACCATCTGGTGGTAAGTTGACACGACCGCTTTGAATACGTTTAAAGCCGGTCTTCCCAAGATTGCATTATAAGCGAACGGGGTACTCACGACTAGGAACTTAACCATCTTCGTAACATCTCTAGGTTTCTTACCCATAGTAGTACTCAAAAGTATGGTTCTGAGAGGAACAATTTCCGACCCACCGAACCCAATAAGCGGGGTGGATACCCTTTCCAATCGCGGGTGTTGTAGATTCATTCTGTCGAGGGCCTCAGAAGAGATTATGTTCGCTGAACTGCCATTATCGATTAACACCCTCCTAACCTCGAAGTTAGCAATTCTCAGGGTCAAGACCATCGAAAAATCAGGGTCATCTTCATTAGTATCCCAAGTCACATCACTTGGTCTGTCAGCCTCGGAAAAACTAATGACTTGGCTCATCGAGGGCGCTGGTCTTAAGGACATGACCTCTTTCCTAGACGAGAGACCAGTCTTTATCGACCTAGCAGTCCTTTTCCTTGCATTCTTGCTATCTCCCCCAGCTGGCCCACCAGATATCATATTTATCACCCGATTCGTCTGGTCCTCTGCTTGTTGTTGATCCTCACGGTGTTGTTCGGAGGACCTCCTAGGACTCCTGGACCTATAACGGCTGTTATGGTTCTCCTTTCTGACATATTCCTTCAACTTTCCCTGAGCAATCAGTTTTTCGATCTCTTATTTTAACTGAAAACAATCCTCGGTGCTGTGCCCCCGAGCTCTGTGGTATCTACAATACTTATCGTGATTCATAGTCCCTGGCCTAGGTTGAGTGATACGCCGAGCTCCAGGGACCAAATTTCTCTCTTCGAGTACCGTTAGAATCTCGTCCCTCGAAGTATTCAATCTGGTAAAGTTGTTTTTTTCATGCTCCGTCCTCGGAGTCCTCTCTGGAGATGCAGGTCGACCGTAGACATTAGATCTGTGGGTCGGAGCCTGAGGTTTATAGACCTTTAGTCTCTGCCAAACCGAGCCTCCGTAGTCGCGTTTGACCCTCCGTAGTCGCTTGGTTTAGGGATAGGGGCCCGATCAGGTTTCTTCACGATCGGGGGCCTAGGATTCTGTGCATTTTTTAACTTATTCATTTCCTCCTGAATCATATATTTCTCAGCTATTTCCATAATTCGCTCGAAAGACTTTGGTTGCTTTCGGCAGAGTGCATTTCCGAACTGGCTATTACGGGTCAGCTCGAACATTAATGACGATAGAAACTCAATCTGTGGGGTATCAACTTTCAGAAGTTCAATACTAAATCTAGCCAGCCACTGCCTCAGTGTTTCTCCTTCCATTTGCTTCACCGTTCCCAAATGATTAGCAGGTAACCTTTGTTTCCTTTGGCTGGCAAACTGATGTTTTAATTTATCCCACAACTCGTCAAAAGAGAATGTTGAGTTCGGAGGCAGTTTTCCGAACCAATCCAAAGTAATTCCTTCGAACGTGGTGACCATGATTTTGCAGCAAAAATCCTCCGAGTGTCCATATAAATTCAACACATTTATGAAACTGTTTATATGCTCCCCGGGGTCAGAGGTTCCATTATATCTTGGCAATCTGGTAGGGACTGACTCCGTTCCTCGAGCTTCCTTAATTTCTTGACAGAAAGGCGAGCATCGCATAATATTTGTACTTAATTCCCTACTTCGCACTTCAGGGAAAATGACCCCATCTTCTTTGGCCTCAACTCCTCGAGCCCTGACACCTGTGGGTCGGGTTTCCTTTACTAGCTTTTCTTTCTCTAACTCCTTAGCAACCCTTTCTTGCACAATCCTTTCTAAGTCAGCCTCAGTTACCTTTCTATAGGCTGGCTTTCTAGACCTCTCCACAGCTTTGGGTTGACTTTCCCCGACCACGGAATCCTCTAAGTTTTGTATGTTCCTAGAAGGTTGCCCAGATCGGACAACGGTTCTAGCTTGTGGCGGGTTGGGTCGAACATCAGATGGTTCGCCCAGAGCAGATCGACGAATACTTCCTTCCCTTGGCCTGTTGGAGATCGGACCCCGAGCAGCAGGTTGATCGACCGGAGGCTGCTGGCCTGGTAGAGTTTCACGATCTGCTCTCTCCGTGTTCAAGAATTCTCTACACATAGTTCCGATAATGGAACGCAAATCAGCCACTGTTGTATGAATAGGCATATCATTCGGCGGGTCGAGCGGCGGCACCTCAGATTGGTGGGCCGCTCGGGATTGGTTACTTGGTTCATTGTTTACAGAACGTTGAGCTCCTACGGCGTGTGAAGGCTCGCCACGATTGTATGTAAATCTCCTAGTAGTAGGCATATTTCGATCTAACACCCGAGTAGGCCCCACGGTGGGCGCCAATTGATTATACTGTATTTCGTTCAAGTTCTATAAGGAAAGTAGAGTATAACAACATATGAATCGAGCATGTGCAAACTGTATATTAATGTAGGTGTTCGAATACAAAATACAAAGCGGGTCTACCCGAGCATTACTGGATGTCGTACAATCTAGGAAAGTAAATACAAAGAATAAACAACAGGCTCCTAATCCGAACAGTAGGTCCGAGCAGAAGGAATATCTTGGAAGTTGTGCCGTCCCTGATGTCATAAATGCGCCGCGTATTTATAGGAACAGTAACGGGCTAGCTAGGCCATCCGTAGGAGAATACCTCTCGGCCAGCTGTACAAAGCTGTAGATCGGCCCCACGGTAATCCCGAGGCGGTGAGCAGATCGGAGAGTAGATCCCGTGCTATCAATCTGACTTGATCGGAAAACCATGTTCTTCAGGTCGGTGAATACCATTCTGGTCGGGGAAGAGGTCGACCTCGAGCAGAAGGTATTTCCTAAAGTGGCGTATGCGAAATACCCCTCATCAAGATGGATGTGAAGTCAGCTTTTCTCAATGGAGAATTGCAAGAAGAAGTGTATGTTGAACAACCTCCTGGCTTTGAAGTTTATCAACAAGGAGACAAGGTATATCGTCTGAAGAAAGCACTCTATGGACTGAAACAGGCTCTAAGAGCATGGTATGATACTTTATCTGATTTTCTTTTAATTAAAGGATTTCGCAAAGGTAAAGTAGATAAAACTTTGTTCACTATTGAATGGGATAATCATATATTGCTAGTTCAAATATATGTAGACGATATTATTTTTGGTTCAACTAACAAACAGATGTGTGAGAGGTTATCTAAGCTGATGCAGAACAAGTTTGAAATGAGCATGATGGGAGAATTGAATTACTTTCTTGGATTACAAGTTAAACAGTTACCTGATGGTATTTTTATTAATCAAGCAAAGTACACAAAAGATCTGTTCAAGAAATTTGGTATGGAAACTAGCTCATCTGTTAATGTTCCTATGTCTACTGGACTTCGTCTGGACAAGGATGAAGGTGGCAAGTCAGTTGACATCACCAAATACAGAGGCATAATTGGGTCACTGTTATACTTAACAGCTAGCAGACCTGATATTATGTATTTTGTTGGGGTTTGTGCGAGATTTCAATCAGATCCTAAGGAATCTCATCTCTTAGCTGCTAAAAGGATACTAAAGTATCTCAAAGGCACACAAGAATTGGGATTGTGGTACCCAAGGGAATCAGGATTTGAACTTATTGGATATTCAGATTCTGACCTTGCTGGCTGCAAAATTGACAGGAAGAGTACTACAGGTGCTTGTCAGTTTTTAGGCAGTCGTCTGATCTCATGGATGAGTAAGAAACAGACTTCAGTATCCATATCTACTGCTGAAGCTGAATACATTGCTGCTGGAGCATGTTGTGCACAAATACTTTGGTTAAAGCATCAACTAGAAGACTATAATCTCAAGATCAGTGGAATCCCTATCTACTGTGATAATACAAGTGCAATCTCACTTACTCAGAATACTACTAGTCATTCCAGGACTAAGCATATTGAGATTAAACATCACTTCATCAGAGACCATGTTGAAAAAGGAAATGTTATTATTGAATATGTTCAGACAGACAATCAGATTGCTGACATTTTCACCAAACCACTGAATGAAGCAAGATTTTCCACTCTAAGAGCGGAATTGGGGTTGTTAAAATTGGATTCATAAGCTGAGGGGAAACCTATCAGAAGACTGGGTTCAACAGCTGACTAATCTGATATTAACAAGTACTGTACTTCAAGATGACTGACTCTCAACAGACCAGTTGACTGATGAATTCTTGAATTCAAGGGGAACGTGTAAGACTAGCGGTACCCTTGTTTCAAAGATGAAATCTTCAATGACATGTTGGGATTCGGTAAGATAAACAGCCCTTAGCACAGCGGAAAACAAAAAATTTTAAGGACCTCTTACGGAATCTTGCCAGGATACTAAACTGGATGTATATATATGAATATAAAACGACAAGAATAATTAGATCCAAATTATACCTGTCTCCTAGCAAATCCAAGTAAGCAGCAAAGTCGTTGCGTTTTCTCCCTCGGTAGAATCGATCCCAGCTTCGTTGTAGCGCCCCACGTGTTGCGCCTCTACGAGTTGATACACCACAATATCACGAAATATAATATATCCTAATCGGCTAGAATATAGGATATATTAATATCTAGGATTAGAGAACAAGATTGGAACGAGAACGTGATCGAAAAATTCTTCCAAAAGGAAGAAGAGGTTCGGCCGATCACAAGGGAGAGAGGGAGAGAATTTTCTTGACTTGGCTTTTTGGCTCTTGATTAGTGTGTATGAGATATGACCTTAGGTCTCCTACTTATAGGAATCTCATCATCCTAATCCTCCTAGGATTAGGACTCCCAAGTCTTCTAATTCTCCTACATGGGCCATGGCCCTTTTAATTGGAAGACCAAGTCTTCTAATTAATTCATGGCCCATATTTTGATTTAATTAATTAGGACTTCATTTAATTCCCAATTAAATAGCCCAATTAATTTATTTCTTCCTCATTTAATTAAATTAGACTCTAAGTCTATTTAATTAAATATTCCCATTATTAATTAAATCCAATTTAATTAATTAACTTCACAAATTAAATTCCAATTTAATTTCCAGTCTTGATCCAAATCCAATTGGATCATGTTCGCTCCAATTGGGTCGACCCAGTCGACCCAGTCGACCCAGTCGACTCAGTCGACCCAGTCACCTCAATCGACCCAGTCGATTCGGTTGACTCATTTGTTCTACATTTCCTCGCTTTCGCTTCATGTGTATTGTGTATGCCCCCGTAGGTTCACCACATAATTGGCCGTGGGTTGCAATTAAATATTCACTTAATTACTCGAGTATTAAATACTCTAAATCAATCGAACACTCTGTCGACTGATCATTCCAAAATTAGCACCCCTGCTAATTTGGGAATTCTCCCACACTCCACGGTCGATGTCTGGCCACAAGCCCATGGAGCCCAATCACTGGTGAATTAATTCAGTGAACCTTTTAATCATTTACAATTTCCATATACGCTATAATCTCTCCATCGATCATTCTCCCAGTCAATACTTAAGGGCATGGATTTTTCATCGGTTCCCTTTTATTTTGTTTTGACTTTATGCATTCTGATCTCGAAATAATTCTCTTTGACTTAATCTTTATGAGCTACTTTCATAAAGCCGTCAGATACCTTGGCCAAGGATTTTACGAGAATTAATTTCTCACAGAAATCAATAGGAGAATTTCCCAACCTATCAAGTCGGTTCAATGGATCCTTTGTTGATGATATGAACCTGCATACGAGTTCCTCTATACCCAACGTGAATCCACAGAGACTTTCTGGCGATCTCCAGTAGGTCCGAATTCACATCTAAGTATAGACGTTCTCGCACCAGATAAACCCTATCACCTCAAGTGTTTGGGGATCATTCCTCGTATACTGTTGTAAATTGGAATAACTTCAACTCCGATATGCGACTACCGCTTCCATGATGAGTTATTTCCTAATTGGGGTATTCAGTGCACTTGCCATCCCAGCAAGCCACCCACTTATGTGTATCGACTATCCCAGTCACGCTCGTGGACCCCAGCGTCCTCCAGTTCATCGGAGTATACACATTAGTGAGAGTCTAACCGAATCCAACGATGTCCCATCTCGATTGGATTCTACGACTCTTGAATATGTTCTAGATCACGGCCTTGGAGATCAGTCCACGGGTTGTCCCATAGCCCTGTGATCTAAGGACTTATATCCTTATGCGTAGATAATTATTACATAAGATAAAGATGACCATATAATAAAGATGCATTTATTAATCTAAATTGAATAGTTCCTTTATATATTACAATAAATGGCAGCCATACAATTGGCTTGCCGGACACTATTCTATCAATCTCCCACTTGTCCTAAAGCCAACTTTCTATGTTCTTGAGTCCCATCTTTATCAGATGTTTCTCGTATGCCTTTTGAGGCAATGGCTTCGTAAGCGGGTCCGCGATATTATCTTCTGAGTCGACACGTTCCATCTTAATGTCTCCTCTACCAATGATATCCCTTATCAAATGGTATCGTCGAAGTACGTGCTTGGATTTCTGATGAGATCTCGGCTCCTTTGCTTGCGCTATTGCTCCATTATTATCACAGAAGATAGTAATGGGCTCAGCAATGCTAGGTATCACATCCAATTCCTGGATGAAGTTTTTCATCCAAACACCTTCCTTTGCAGCTTCACATGCTGCAATGTACTCTGCTTCGGTGGTTGAATCCGCGGTAGTTTCTTGCTTGGAACTTTTCCAGCTTACCGCACCACCATTGAGGCAAAATACGTATCCAGATGTTGACTTGAAATCGTCTACATCGCATTGGAAGCTCGAATCTGTAAAGCCTTCCAATTTCAATTCTCCTCCACCGTATACCAAGAACAATTCCTTAGTCCTTCTCAGGTACTTCAGAATTGCCTTTACGGCTATCCAGTGCTGCTCTCCTGGATCAGACTGATAGCGACTCGTAACGCTTAATGCGTACGCCACGTCTGGTCTAGAACATAGCATACCATACATTATGCTTCCAATAGCGGAGGCATATGGTATTTAAAACATATTGCTTCTCTCTTCAGGCGTCTTTGGGGCCATAGACTTAGAGAGTGTTTGGATGAGAAACTTCATCCAAGAGTTGGATGTAGTTCCTAGCATTGCGGAGCCTGTAGTAGTCTTCTGTGACAACAACGGGGCAATAGCTCAAGCGAAGGAGCCGAGATCACACCACCAATCTAAACACGTAATGAGGAAATACCATGTGATCAGGGAGATCATTGGTAGAGGAGACATACACGTGGATCGTGTCAACTCAGAAGACAACATAGCTGACCCACTAACAAAGCCACTTTCGCAAAAAGCGTTCGAGGGACATCTTGTAAAGATGGGTCTTAGAAATGTTTGTGAATGGCTTTAGGGCAAGTGGGAGATTGATAGGATAGTGCCCAGCAAGCCAATTCTCTTTAGCTTGTAATAGGACTATTTTGTAATAAACAATCTTTGATTTTTATGAATAATACGCACGTTTATTTATAACTGTATAGAATAAACAATGGCCATATTCATCTCTCGCGAATACATTTAAGCGATTGGATGAAATCCTTAGATCACATTCGACTATGGGACGATTCACTTCGGTATTGAGTGCAATCATGAAACAGTCTCTAAGGTCGTGATCTTAAAACCCGTTCCAAGTCATAGATTCCGAACGAGACGGGGTATCGAAGGAATCGCCAAGACTTGTACGAATATGCATGATTCACATGGAGTGAATTTGTAGAGTTTCATGAACAAGACATTTGATGTCAGTGCATATGACTAGGTGGTTCGATAGGGGATCGAACGCATCGAACGACCCGAACAGAGAAACCCATTGTGGAAGCGCATGACGCATATCGGTGATGGGACGTTTCTCAAGACTTATAATAGTGTACGATTTAGTCCTTAGACTTGAGGTGCTAGGGCGAATTCGGTGCATAGGTATATGTACTTAGATTTAGGTACTGGTCACGTAGCCTGACCATAATGTGCCTAAGTTGGGTGCCTATAGTTGTGTACGCGAATGGTTAGTACCAAGATGGAATCTACCGACTCATCGTAATGGATGAGAGAATTTCCTATACGATTCTTAGATAATAGATCCAAGAAACCCGTGGCCACGGTCAGTGACGGATTTGGAAAGGGGTTTCCAAATTTAGCAGTCACACTGGATTATTATCCCGAATTAGAAAGTATAGTTATTGAGATAATTAGAGGTGCCGATTAATTCACACACCCTAGGTCTCAATCGGGAAATTAAGTCGATAGAAGGACCGTATGTACATGGCAGTTATAAGAGGTGAGGTTCACAAATATCAATTCACCTGAAGTTGGGCTTCATGGGCTTGTGGCTAGACATCGACCATGAAGTGTGGGTACTCCTGAATCAATAAGGGAGATTAATTCTGGAGTGGTCAATTAAAAGGGTTTAATTGATCGGAGCATTTAATTGCTCATAAATTAAATCACGAAGGGTTCGTGGGCCTGCTGCCAATTGATGGTGAACCTAGAGGGTCACACACAATACAATTGGACAGTGACAGTCAAAGAAGGAAATATTTGATTTAAGGGAGTTAAATCAAATAAATGAATTAAAGTGTTAATTCAAAGGGAAGGATAATTAATTAGATGGTCTAATTAATTAAATATTAATTAAAGTGTTAATTAATTGAGAGATATTAATTAATTGGATTAATTGGGCTGATTTAATTAATGGTTAATTAAATTAAGTTGCAAGACATGGGCCTTTAATTAAAAAGCCCAGAAGAAGTCTTGCAAGACTAGGTGGGGGGCGATTTTATGGCTAAGGATAAGAAGGAGAGTTTGTGTTCATGTATGACAGGGAGGATCTAAGAAGATATATGATATATCTTATTTCCTTATGAGATAAGGAAGAGATCTTTAAGAGATATCTACAAAGAGAAGGTTTCTTCTCGTATAAATAGATATCTCCTCACAACTCTTCCACACACTTAACACTTGAAACAAAGAGCTGAAAATTAAACCCTAGCCGCCCCCTACACCCTAGCCGCCCCTAGCAGTGCCGCCGCCCCCTCTCTCTCTGTCCTCCATTGCTGGATCTAGATTTGATTCTAGATCTGTTCTTCCTCCATTGACAACCTTCTATCTCTAGTTCGTAGCCTGTGAATAGAAGGTGTTGCTACAATCCAATTGGTGTGGATACACTCTGGAGGTGAGACAATTGGATCACTTGTTGTGAATCAGCAATAGCCGGAGATTGCCGCCACCTTCCTGCAGTGAGGTAAATCGCATATCTCCTACTTTTTCTAATGTAGAATTGTTTGATTCAACCCTTTCGCATATATAAGGTGGAATATATATCTTGGGTCTGCTGGGGTGCCTCGGAAAAATTTTAAATTCCGCACTCTCGTTGTTTTGACAACCGGGGCATTCCCAACAGTGGTATCAGAGCCAATTCCATTACTATTATGCGAAAAGGCCTGAACATAAATAAATATATGGATATTTGTGATTATTATGTTCTGTGTGATGATTCTTGCTTGTTATGATATGATCTTTGATTGGGTAAAATCGCATATTAAGATTTGGGGCAAATTTATAGTTTTTGAAACTTCAGGATTTTTATGCAAATCGCGATTTTTGTGAAATAAAGGGCTGGAAATTTATATTCTGTTTTCTGGAAATATTTGAAAAATCTGGACTGTTTTTGCAAATCTGGTCTGTACGTATTTTTGGGTCGTTTTTGTAATTTCCGAAAATTAAAGGACTGTTTTGTAATTTCCGTTAAGTTCAGGGGTCTGTTTACGAAACTTAAAATTTTCTGGATTCAAATTATAATTTTCTGTCCTCTGGCCGATTTGTAAATTGGGGCTGTTTTGCAATTTTCAAATTTTTGGGGTTAAAAGTGCAATTTCCGTGAGTTGAGGGGCCGAACTGCAATTTTCAAAAGTTGAAAATCCAAATCTGATTTTATGCGGAAAAATTGTTTTGTTTACCCGAAAATTGATTTTGTCATAATTAGCAGTGACTAAAGTAAGAATCATAGGATATTATTTTTAAAAGGTGTTTTAAAAGTAAGAAAGAAATACGTAAAAAGTTGTTTGCTTGTTTCTTGCTCTACGTGAACTGTTTACGTGGTTTTCGATCGTGCCGAGCCTTGACCTTAGGGTAGATGTGATTGGTTTAATTTATTGTTGTTTTTATTGGGCCTGCGAGCCTTAAGTTTTTGGGCCACTTTGAGCCTTTGTAATAGATAGGGCTTTACTGTTTTAAATAGTTTAGGATGGAGGCCCGTTACAAACAAGGTGGGAGCCCAAGAAGGAATGAAGGCCATGTATGCATGGTTATTTTTGTAATAGCCTAGGTCCATTAAGAACCCTTTAGATTGACCAATTGGGCCAACATCATGGCTCGATGATGTCCCACATAGGAGGCTCCCGATCGAAAACATATTGTGGTAGTATGCATGCTAGGCTTGTATGTTTTAATTTATTTATCGATTTATTTATTTAGCTTGTATGTGATGCGCGCTAGAATCTAGATCGTAAATAAAAGATAAAGCATAACTTATGCGGTGAGATCTCGAGGAGAGTTACTTTGAACTTTCAAACCCGAAAACCCCCTCTCGAATTAAATATTAAGTCATATTGGGTACATTTAAAATGAAGTTTTAAAGATCCAAGCCTTCCATCAATAGGAACTAGCGTGAGTTGTCTACTTATTGACGGAGGTGATCCAGAGTCTGGCACCCGAGTCGAAGAAAGGGACAATACGCAAAATTCCTTGACTCCTGTTTTTAACTAAACTAGACAAGGGTGAGGACTCGTCGGGATGTGAATATCGACCGATAACCAGTTACGGGGATTTCACGACCGGGCCTGTTGCTCATCATGATTGATGGGATAGACTTAACGATTAGTAACACTTATGATGTAGCAGTGCTAGATAAGTGAGAAAACCGAGGCAAAATAGCTTGAAGGTTGTGTAGTGACACAATTGGTAAAAGTATACCTACCTGGAGAATTAACTGTATGGCCACGAGTCGTGGGTACAATTAATGTCTGCTGGGACGTCAAGACCTACTAGGAAATAAGATTTCCCGAGCAATCAAAGGGGTGATTGTTTCGACAAAATAGTGGGAGAACTTTTTCGAAACCAAGACCAAAATTCGTTAATTATAAGTATTAGGCATAGATCAGTCAGCTAAACGTTGTCTTCTTTCCATTTGTAGATATTTACAGAACAATGTCTAAAAATCCATTATCTGTCATCCTCGACGCTAATAAACTAAATGGGTCAAACTTTGTCGACTGGCTGAGAAACTTGAGGATAGTCCTCGACTCCGAACGTCGGAGCTATGTACTCGACACGCCTATGCCTGCTGCACCCGCAGCACGAGCTACTGAGGAACAACGAACCGCCCATGCTAAAAGGGTTGATGATGATCTTCAGGTTCGCTGCCTCATGTTAGCTTCAATGTCAAATGAGCTGCAGAAACAGCATGCTGGTATACCGCTTGCTAGAGATATACTTCTCCACCTCCAACAGATGTTTGGAGAAAGGTCTCGTACCGAAAGGTTCGCGGCCACTAAGGAGTTGTTTAGTCTCAAGATGGCTGAGGGAAGCAGTGTCAAGGATCACTGTCTGCGTTTCATCAACTTGGTTGAAAAACTGGGGCGATTAGACGTGGAATTGCACGCTGATCTTAGCACCGACCTCCTTCTCCATACTCTGCCTCGCTCGTTCGACCAGTTCGTGTTGAATTTCAACATGGAAGACAGAAACCTTGCTCTTCACGAACTGACCAATCTGTTGGTTACGGCAGAAGCCACTCTCAAGAAAGAGAAACCCGTGATGATTGCTCACCAATCGAAGGCTGCAAAGCCCAAGAAAGGTAAAAAGAAGAAGAAGGTGTTCTCTTCTAAATCAATCACCAAGGTTGTCGAGAAGAAGCGCAAAAGTCCAGAAGACGAATGCTTCCACTGCAAGAAAGCAGGGCACTGGAAAAGGAACTGCCCAGACTACCTGAAAACGGTAGCCAAAGGTATTTTCTTGGTTGAAGTTAATATTTCTATTAACTGTGCATCTTGGGTGTTAGACACCGCAGCGGGTTCTCATATCTGCAATGATTTGCAGGTGATGGGAGCAGTAAGAACGCTCAAGCCCGGGGATAGGATCCTGCGTTTTGGAAACGGAGCAAGAGTTGCTGCAGAGGCTGTAGGAGACGTGGAGTTAGTGATAGGGAATTTTACTTTACTTTTAAAAGACTGTTTGTACGTACCAACTATTATTAAGAACATTATTTCTATTCCGTTATTAGATAATGATGGTTTTAATTTTTCCATTATGAATGGATCTATAAGCATAATTAAAAATGGTTTAATTTATGCTAGTGGTACTCTGATGGATGGTCTATATTCCCTTGAACCTACAAACTCCAACGTTTTGCACATACAATCAAGAAAAAGAAAATACGATAATCACACACCACAACTTTGGCGCGCTAGACTTGGACATATCTCCAAGAGTAGGATCCAAAAGTTGGTTTCCTCTAAGGCTCTTGAAATACAGAACTTAGATGAACTTCCGACTTGCGAATCTTGTCTCAAAGGAAAGATGACCAAATCACCCTTCACCGGGAATCCTGAGCGAACCAAACAAACTTTGGATTTGATCCATACTGATGTTTGTGGACCACTGAGTGTCAGTGCAAGAGGAGGATACTCCTACTTCGTCACATTCACTGACGACTTCAGTCGTTATGGATACGTGTACTTGATGAAGTACAAATCCGAAACTTTTGAAAAGTTCAAGGAGTTTCGAATGGAAGTAGAGAATCAACTTGGACATAGTATTAAAGCACTTCGATCTGATCGAGGAGGAGAATACTTGAGTCAAGAATTCCTCGATTATCTAAAAGAGAATGGGATTCTCGCTCAGCGAACTCCCCCTAGGACGCCCCAACTCAATGGAGTGTCTGAAAGGAGGAATCGAACTTTGTTGGACATGGTTCGTTCCATGATGAGCTTCGCTGAACTTCCCTTTTCATTTTGGGGCTTAGCCCTATTAACTGCTTCGAAGATACTGAACATAGTACCTTCAAAGTCAGTGCCAACTACACCACATCAAGAATGGTATGGTAAAGCACCCGTATATTCGTATCTACGAGTATGGGGATCTCCTGCCTATGTTAAGAACAAGAAAGGAGATAAGCTGGATAGTAGATCTAGTTTGTGCAAATTTGTGGGGTATCCAAAGGAATCCATTGGATACTTGTTTTACGATCCTAAAGAACGTAATACGTTTGTGTCTAGGAATGCCCACTTCTTAGAGGATGATTTCCTCACCAACAGAAATGGGACAATCGTAGAACTCGATGAAGTCCAAGAATCGGACCCATCCTCACAAACAGTGGGAGCTGATCCTGATTTTACTGAACCTACTAGTACACCTATACTTCGAAGGTCTGATCGAGTTCGTAAAGAACCAGAGAGATTTGGTTTCATTCACGAAAACGATAAGTTGGATACTGATCCAAGGACTTATGAAGAAGCTATGTCTGACATAGAATCGGGTGCGTGGCTCGAAGCCATGCAATCCGAAATGGATTCCATGCATTCCAACAAGGTTTGGACCTTGGTCGATCCACCTGAGGGAACTATCCCTGTAGGATGCAAATGGATCTTCAAGCGTAAGCTTGGAATGAATGGAGAGGTAATAAGGCTCGCCTAGTGGCGAAAGGTTATTCTCAAAGACCTGGAATAGACTATGAGGAAACCTTTTCTCCAGTAGCGATGTCGAAATCCATTCGGATACTATTAGCCATAGCCGCGTGGTACGACTACGAAATATGGCAAATGGACGTAAAGACCGCCTTTCTCAATGGAGACATTGACAAGGAGATCTTTATGCAACAGCCCGAAGGCTTTGCGTCCAAAGGAAGCGAGCACAAGGTGTGCAAACTTCAAAGGTCAATTTATGGCCTCAAACAGGCGTCCCGAACCTGGAACATACGATTTGATGAGACAGTCAAAGCTTTTGGCTTCATCAAAAACGTATTTGAACCTTGTGTGTACAAGAAGAATAGTGGGAGTTCGGTACAATTCATAGTTTTATATGTCGATGATATTCTGTTGATCGGGGACGATATCAGAATGTTAGCGCAGACAAAAGCGTGGTTATCCGCGCAGTTCTCCATGAAAGATTTAGGAGAGGCATCTTACGTATTGGGAATACGTATCTATAGGGATAGATCGAAGAAGATGTTGGGACTCTCCCAATCTCAGTATATCTACACGATATTGAAGAGATTCAATATGGAAGAATCCAAGAGAGGATTGCTTCCAATGAGACATGGAATCTATCTTTCCAAGTCAATGTGCCCTACAACTGACGAAGAAAAGAAGAGAATGTCTCTCATACCTTATGCCTCTGCTATAGGAAGCATAATGTATGCGATGTTGTGTACTAGACCAGACGTAGCACACGCTCTTAGTGTAACGAGCCGCTATCAGTCGAATCCAGGCGAAGAGCACTGGACTGCCGTTAAAGCAATCCTTAAGTACTTGCGAAGGACTAAGGATATGTTCTTGGTCTACGGTGGTAGTGGAGAATTGAAACTTGAAGGATTCACTGATTCAAGTTTCCAGTCTGACGTGGATGATTACAAGTCCAATTCTGGATACATATTCCGCCTCAATGGCGCAGCAGTGAGTTGGAAAAGTTCCAAGCAATCCACCACTGCCGACTCAACCACTGAAGCAGAATATATTGCAGCATCGGATGCAGCAAAAGAGAGTGTTTGGATGAGAAACTTCATCCAAGAGTTGGATGTAGTTCCTAGCATTGCGGAGCCTGTAGTAGTCTTCTGTGACAACAACGGGGCAATAGCTCAAGCGAAGGAGCCGAGATCATACCACCAATCTAAACACGTAATGAGGAAATACCATGTGATCAGGGAGATCATTGGTAGAGGAGACATACACGTGGATCGTGTCAACTCAGAAGACAACATAGCTGACCCACTAACAAAGCCACTTTCGCAAAAAGCGTTCGAGGGACATCTTGTAAAGATGGGTCTTAGAAATGTTTGTGAATGGATTTAGGGCAAGTGGGAGATTGATAGGATAGTGCCCAGCAAGCCAATTCTCTTTAGCTTGTAATAGGACTATTTTGTAATAAACAATCTTTGATTTTTATGAATAATACGCACGTTTATTTATAACTGTATAGAATAAACAATGGCCATATTCATCTCTCGCGAATACATTTAAGCGATTGGATGAAATCCTTAGATCACATTCGACTATGGGACGATTCACTTCGGTATTGAGTGCAATCATGAAACAGTCTCTAAGGTCGTGATCTTAAAACCCGTTCCAAGTCATAGATTCCGAACGAGACGGGGTATCGAAGGAATCGCCAAGACTTGTACGAATATGCATGATTCACATGGAGTGAATTTGTAGAGTTTCATGAACAAGACATTTGATGTCAGTGCATATGACTAGGTGGTTCGATAGGGGATCGAACGCATCGAACGACCCGAACAGAGAAACCCATTGTGGAAGCGCATGACGCATATCGGTGATGGGACGTTTCTCAAGACTTATAATAGTGTACGATTTAGTCCTTAGACTTGAGGTGCTAGGGCGAATTCGGTGCATAGGTATATGTACTTAGATTTAGGTACTGGTCACGTAGCCTGACCATAATGTGCCTAAGTTGGGTGCCTATAGTTGTGTACGCGAATGGTTAGTACCAAGATGGAATCTACCGACTCATCGTAATGGATGAGAGAATTTCCTATACGATTCTTAGATAATAGATCCAAGAAACCCGTGGCCACGGTCAGTGACGGATTTGGAAAGGGGTTTCCAAATTTAGCAGTCACACTGGATTATTATCCCGAATTAGAAAGTATAGTTATTGAGATAATTAGAGGTGCCGATTAATTCACACACCCTAGGTCTCAATCGGGAAATTAAGTCGATAGAAGGACCGTATGTACATGGCAGTTATAAGAGGTGAGGTTCACAAATATCAATTCACCTGAAGTTGGGCTTCATGGGCTTGTGGCTAGACATCGACCATGAAGTGTGGGTACTCCTGAATCAATAAGGGAGATTAATTCTGGAGTGGTCAATTAAAAGGGTTTAATTGATCGGAGCATTTAATTGCTCATAAATTAAATCACGAAGGGTTCGTGGGCCTGCTCAATTGATGGTGAACCTAGAGGGTCACACACAATACAATTGGACAGTGACAGTCAAAGAAGGAAATATTTGATTTAAGGGAGTTAAATCAATTAAATGAATTAAAGTGTTAATTCAAAGGGAAGGATAATTAATTAGATGGTCTAATTAATTAAATATTAATTAAAGTGTTAATTAATTGAGAGATATTAATTAATTGGATTAATTGGGCTGATTTAATTAATGGTTAATTAAATTAAGTTGCAAGACATGGGCCTTTAATTAAAAAGCCCAGAAGAAGTCTTGCAAGACTAGGTGGGGGGCGATTTTATGGCTAAGGATAAGAAGGAGAGTTTGTGTTCATGTATGACAGGGAGGATCTAAGAAGATATATGATATATCTTATTTCCTTATGAGATAAGGAAGAGATCTTTAAGAGATATCTACAAAGAGAAGGTTTCTTCTCTTATAAATAGATATATCCTCACAACTCTTCCACACACTTAACACTTGAAACAAATAGCTGAAAATTAAACCCTAGCCGCCCCCTACACCCTAGCCGCCCCTAGCAGTGCCGCCGCCCCCTCTCTCTCTGTCCTCCATTGCTGGATCTAGATCTGATTCTAGATCTGTTCTTCCTCCATTGACAACCTTCTATCTCTAGTTCGTAGCCTGTGAATAGAAGGTGTTGCTACAATCCAATTGGTGTGGATACACTCTGGAGGTGAGACAATTGGATCACTTGTTGTGAATCAGCAATAGCCGGAGATTGCCGCCACTTTCCTGCAGTGAGGTAAATCGCATATCTCCTACTTTTTCTAATGTAGAATTGTTTGATTCAACCCTTTCGCATATATAAGGTGGAATATATATCTTGGGTCTGCTGGGGTGCCTCGGAAAAATTTTAAATTCCGCACTCTCGTTGTTTTGACAACCGGGGCATTCCCAACAAGATGCACAGTTAATTGATAAATTAACTTCAACAAGGAATATACCTTTCGAGTTCTCCAAGAACTCTACTTTGATCCTCTCCCTTGACCTTGTGCAGTAAGGAGCTCTGGTTTCCATTTGTCTCAACTTTGATCGCCGTCCAGTCATTTCGCCAACCCCTGCTTTCTTTCCAAAAGAAGCTTCATGTTCCTCGAGCATTTGTCGCAAGACGTGTACAGTAATCTCTCGCCTTTGGAGATTCAAGTCCGCGACAAAACTGTCATATGATCTAGGAAGAGATTGTAGGATTATATCCACACGAAAATCATTGTCCATCACGACACCCAAATCATCGAGTTCAGAAAGAAGTCGAATCATCTTGTGTACGTGGATTCCGACAGGAGTTTCTCTTCTCTTTCTTGCTTGCAAGAGTTCTCTCGTTATCGCGAATCTGCGACGTCCATCTCTAATCCCATAAAGGAATTTGAGATTCGAGAGGATCTCTTTCGCAGATACCATATGCTCATGTTGTAACCGCAGATCAAGTGACATATATTCCAACATGTAATCACGAGCTAAGCTATCATCCAATTTCCATTTGGTGATGCTTTTTCGAAGCTCTTCGGGAACATCATGTGAAATATCAATGGGTGGAGGTACAGACAAAACGTATGAAATGTTTTCAGCATCAAAAAGTCCATTCAAGTGGTGTGACCAGAAGTGCAGGTTTGGTCCAGTTAAAATGTTACGTTCAAGTGATGAGATGGACAAATCTCTAAGTGCTCTAAGCTCTTTAGTCATCATATCTATAAAAAGACGATAGAAGAAATAAATACGCGAATGATTAATTTTAAATGCACAATTTACAAACATGGTTTTTATTTGTAAATTACTCCCACTATTTTAATCAAAATCTTATGCCCCCACATAAGTTTCGGGAATATTAAAATATCCTAGCGGGCTCAAGGCCCAAATGCTATCTTCTAGTACCCACGACTCGTTGGCCATACTATTAGATCCACTTGGTGGGCGATCACGTCGCCGATTAACCATCGAAGCTAACCCTTGAGTTCATTTAGCCTAGTTTTTCTTTATGGACCCACGACTCGTGAGACATCCATATTTACTAGCGTTAAATCATGTCCAATACTCGTGGAGAGAAATAGTTCAATCCTAGACGCCCCACGACTCGTGAGACAACGCCTAGAACCTTGCTATCCCCTCCCTTGGCACTAAACTGTGCATCGAGGCAATAAACATATTATCTTCCTATAGCTCGACCCACGACTCGTGAGACATCGAGATATATTCGTACAATATGCTTAAGACCTAGTAATTGGATAGGCTCGGACCATAGACACCATTCATATGCGCCCGTTTATTCGATTCAATATTATAATTGAATTTTAGGTTCAATTGGAGGTTTTATGAAATTTTCAAGTGCGAGGTCTCATCAGATTATCAATTATCTTGTTTACGTTTTTCTATACTAAGCATGCATCTCATACATCAAAGAATAAATACGAAAAAGTAAACATTCATCACCTAGCAGGATATGATTGATCGATTGCCCATCCTATGCGATCCATCACGAGCCATGCGATGGATCAATTGGTCAGTCTAGGGTGGAAATTAAATGTCCTAACTATTACAATTTTTCAAACCCATACATGCATGGGCCTTCTTGTAATATCCTCCTTGATTGGGCCTCCATGTAATGAATTGGGCCTCCATGTCCTCCAAGGTAATGGGCCTCCATGTGGATCTCCAAATCTTCATGAGGTCTTCTCGGCTTCAAGCCTAAACTAAGTCTAACTTAAAATAGCCCTATTCTATTACATTTTAATTGCGCAAGCAAGGGGCACCAATCAGGCCCATTTAATTACAACCCATAAAATAAATAAACCAAATCTACACAGGGCTTAGGGGCAAAATCGACCAATCCACATATTCACTCAAGAACATGCATAAATTCACATAAGGGCATAAATGTAAATTTATCGGCTCCTTTAATTTTAATTCACAAAATTATCCAAGTTAATTAATTTTGAATTAATAATTAATCTCTAAGATTAATTAACTCTTACTTGAGTTCTAAGTAATCTGTTGGGAATGCCCCGGTTGTCAAAACAACGAGAGTGCGGAATTTAAAATTTTTTTCCGAGGCACCCCAGCAGACCCAAGATATATTTTCCACCTTATGTATGCGAAAAGGTTGAATCAAACAAATCTACAATAGAATAAAGAAGGAGATATGCGATATACCTCACTGCAAGCAAGGTGGCGTCAATCTCCGGCTTTGTTGATTCACAACGAGTGATCCAATTGTCTCACCTCCAGAGTGTATCCACACCAATTGGATGGTAGTAACACCTTCTATTCAATGGAGGAAGAACAGATCTAGAATCAGATCTAGATCCAGATATGGAAGAACAGAGAGAGAGGGGCGGCGGCACTGCTAGGGGGCGGCTAGGGTGTAGGGGGCGGCTAGGGTTGAATTTTCAGCTCTTTAAAGTGTTGAGTGTGTGGAAGAGTTGTGAGGAGATCTCTATTTATAAGAGAAGAAACCTTCTCTTTGTAGATATCTCTTAAAGATCTCTTCCTTATCTCATAAGGAAATAAGATATATCATATATCTTCTTAGATCCTCCCTGTCATACATGAACACAAACTCTCCTTCTTATCCTTAGCCATAAAATCGCCCCCCACCTAGTCTTGCAAGACTTCTTCTGGGCTTTTTAATTAAAGGCCCATGTCTTGCAACTTAATTTAATTAACCATTAATTAAATCAGCCCAATTAATCCAATTAATTCTTATCTCTCAATTAATTAATACTTTAATTAATATTTAATTAATTAGACTATCTAATTAATTATCCTTCCCTTTGAATTAACACTTTAATTCACTTAATTGATTTAACTCCCTTAAATCAAATATTTCCTTCCTTGACTGTCACTGTCCAATTGTATTGTGTGTGACCCTCTAGGTTCACCATCAATTGGCAGCAGGCCCACGAACCCTTCGTGATTTAATTTATGAGCAATTAAATGCTCCGATCAATTAAACCCTTTTAATTGACCACTCCAGAATTAATCTCCCTTATTAATTCAGGAGTACCTACACTTCATGGTCGATGTCTAGCCACAAGCCCATGAAGCCCAACTTCAGGTGAATTGATATTTGTGAACCTCACCTCTTATAACTGCCATGTACATACGGTCCTTCTATCGACTTAATTTCCCGATTGAGACCTAGGGTGTGTGAATTGATCGGCACCTCTAATTATCTCAATAACTATACTTTCTAATTCGGGATAATAATCCAGTGTGACTGCTAAATTTGGAAACACCTTTCCAAATCCGTCACTGACCGTGGCCACGGGTTTCTTGGATCTATTATCTAAGAATCGTATAGGAAATTCTCTCATCCATTATGATGAGTCGGTAGATTCCATCTTGGTACTAACCACTCGCGTACACAACTATAAGCACCCAACTTAGGCACATTATGGTCAGGCTACGTGACCAGTACCTAAATCTAAGTACATATACCTATGCACCGAATTCGCCCTAGCACCTCAAGTCTAAGGACTAAATCGTACACTATTATAAGTCTTGAGAAACGTCCCATCACCGATATGCGACATGCGCTTCCACAATGGGTTTCTCTGTTCGGGTCGTTCGATGCGTTCGATCCCCTATCGAACCACCTAGTCATATGCACTGACATCAAATGTCTTGTTCATGAAACTCTACAAATTCACTCCATGTAAATCATGCATATTCGTACAAGTCTTAGCGATTCCTTCGATACCCCGTCTCGTTCGGAATCTATGACTTGGAACGTGTTTTAAGATCACGACCTTAGAGACTGTTTCATGATTGCACTCAATACCGAAGTGAATCGTCCCATAGTCGAATGTGATCTAAGGATTTCATCCAATCGCTTAAATGTATTCGCGAGAGATGAATTTGGCCATTGTTTATTCTATACAGTTATAAATAAACGTGCGTATTATTCATAAAAATCAAAGATTGTTTATTACAGAATAGTCCTATTACAAGCTAAAGAGAATTGGCTTGCTGGGCACTATCCTATCAATCTCCCACTTGCCCTAAAGCCATTCACAAACATTTCTAAGACCCATCTTTTCAAGATGTTCCTCGAACGCTTTTTGCGAAAGTGGCTTTGTTAGTGGGTCAGCTATGTTGTCTTCTGAGTTGACACGATCCACGTGTATGTCTCCTCTACCAATGATCTCCCTGATCACATGGTATTTCCTCATTACTTGTTTAGATTGGTGGTGTGATCTCGGCTCCTTCGCTTGAGCTATCGCCCCGTTGTTGTCACAGAAGACTACTACAGGCTCTGCAATGCTAGGAACTACATCCAACTCTTGGATGAAGTTTCTCATCCAAACACTCTCTTTTGCTGCATCCGATGCTGCAATATATTCTGCTTCAGTGGTTGAGTCGGCAGTGGTGGATTGCTTGGAACTTTTCCAACTCACCGCTGCGCCATTGAGGCGGAATATGTATCCAGAATTGGATTTGTAATCATCCACGTCAGACTGGAAACTTGAATCAGTGAATCCTTCAAGTTTCAATTCTCCACTACCACCGTAGACCAAGAACATATCCTTAGTCCTTCGTAAGTACTTAAGGATTGCTTTAACGGCAGTCCAGTGCTCTTCGCCTGGATTCGACTGATAGCGGCTCGTTACACTAAGAGCGTGTGCTACGTCTGGTCTAGTACACAACATTGCATACATTATGCTCCCTATGGCAGAGGCATAAGGTATGAGAGACATTCTCTTCTTTTCTTCGTCAGTTGTAGGGCACATTGACTTGGAAAGAGAGATTCCATGTCTCATTGGAAGCAATCCTCTCTTGGATTCTTCCATATTTAATCTCTTCAATATCGTGTTGATATACTGAGATTGGGAGAGTCCTAACATCTTCTTCGATCTATCCCTATAGATACGTATTCCCAATACGTAAGATGCCTCTCCTAAATCTTTCATGGAGAACTGCGCGGATAACCACGCTTTTGTCTGCGCTAACATTCTGATATCGTCCCCGATCAACAGAATATCATCGACATATAAAACTATGAATTGTACCGAACTCCCACTATTCTTCTTGTACACACAAGGTTCAAATACGTTTTTGATGAAGCCAAAAGCTTTGACTGTCTCATCAAATCGTATGTTCCAGGTTCGGGACGCCTATTTGAGGCCATAAATTGACCTTTGAAGTTTGCACACCTTGTGCTCGCTTCCTTTGGACGCAAAGCCTTCGGGCTGTTGCATAAAGATCTCCTTGTCAATGTCTCCATTGAGAAAGGCGGTCTTTACGTCCATTTGCCATATTTCGTAGTCGTACCACGCGGCTATGGCTAATAGTATCCGAATGGATTTCGACATCGCTACTGGAGAGAAGGTTTCCTCATAGTCTATTCCAGGCCTTTGAGAATAACCTTTCGCCACTAGGCGAGCCTTATGGGTTATTACCTCTCCATTCATTCCAAGCTTACGCTTGAAGATCCATTTGCATCCTACAGGGACAGTTCCCTCAGGTGGATCGACCAAGGTCCAAACCTTGTTGGAATGCATGGAATCCATTTCGGATTGCATGGCTTCGAGCCACGCACCCGATTCTATGTCAGACATAGCTTCTTCATAAGTCCTTGGATCAGTATCCAACTTATCGTTTTCGTGAATGAAACCAAATCTCTCTGGTTCTTTACGAATTCGATCAGACCTTCGAAGTATAGGTGTACTAGTAGGTTCAGTAAAATCAGGATCAGCTCCCACTGTTTGTGAGGATGGGTCCGATTCTTGGACTTCATTGAGTTCTACGATTGTCCCATTTCTGTTGGTGAGGAAATCATCCTCTAAGAAGTGGGCATTCCTAGACACGAACGTATTTCGTTCTTTAGGATCGTAAAACAAGTATCCAATGGATTCCTTTGGATACCCCACAAATTTGCACAAACTAGATCTACTATCCAGCTTATCTCCTTTCTTGTTCTTAACATAGGCAGGAGATCCCCATACTCGTAAATACGAATATACGGGTGCTTTACCATACCATTCTTGATGTGGTGTAGTTGGCACTGACTTTGAAGGTACTATGTTCAGTATCTTCGAAGCAGTTAATAGGGCTAAGCCCCAAAACGAAAAGGGAAGTTCAGCGAAGCTCATCATGGAACGAACCATGTCCAACAAAGTTCGATTCCTCCTTTCAGACACTCCATTGAGTTGGGGCGTCCTAGGGGAAGTTCGCTTAGCGAGAATCCCATTCTCTTTTAGATAATCGAGGAATTCTTGACTCAAGTATTCTCCTCCTCGATCAGATCGAAGTGCTTTAATACTATGTCCAAGTTGATTCTCTACTTCCATTCGAAACTCCTTGAACTTTTCAAAAGTTTCGGATTTGTACTTCATCAAGTACACGTATCCATAACGACTGAAGTCGTCAGTTAATGTGACGAAGTAGGAGTATCCTCCTCTTGCACTGACACTCAGTGGTCCACAAACATCAGTATGGATCAAATCCAAGGTTTGTTTGGTTCGCTCAGGATTCCCGGTGAAGGGTGATTTGGTCATCTTTCCTTTGAGACAAGATTCGCAAGTCGGAAGTTCATCTAAGTTCTGTATTTCAAGAGCCTTAGAGGAAACCAACTTTTGGATCCTACTCTTGGAGATATGTCCAAGTCTAGCGTGCCAAAGTTGTGGTGTGTGATTATCGTATTTTCTTTTTCTTGATTGTATGTGCAAAACGTTGGAGTTTGTAGGTTCAAGGGAATATAGACCATCCATCAAAGTACCACTAGCATAAATTAAACCATTTTTAATTATGCTCATAGATCCATTCATAATGGAAAAATTAAAACCATCATTATCTAATAACGGAATAGAAATAATGTTCTTAATAATAGTTGGTACGTACAAACAGTCTTTTAAAAGTAAAGTAAAATTCCCTATCACTAACTCTACGTCTCCTACAGCCTCTGCAGCAACTCTTGCTCCGTTTCCAAAACGCAGGATCCTATCCCCGGGCTTGAGCGTTCTTACTGCTCCCATCACCTGCAAATCATTGCAGATATGAGAACCCGCTGCGGTGTCTAACACCCAAGATGCACAGTTAATAGAAATATTAACTTCAACCAAGAAAATACCTTTGGCTACCGTTTTCAGGTAGTCTGGGCAGTTCCTTTTCCAGTGCCCTGCTTTCTTGCAGTGGAAGCATTCGTCTTCTGGACTTTTGCGCTTCTTCTCGACAACCTTGGTGATTGATTTAGAAGAGAACACCTTCTTCTTCTTTTTACCTTTCTTGGGCTTTGCAGCCTTCGATTGGTGAGCAATCATCACGGGTTTCTCTTTCTTGAGAGTGGCTTCTGCCGTAACCAACAGATTGGTCAGTTCGTGAAGAGCAAGATTTCTCTCTTCCATGTTGAAGTTCAACACGAACTGGTCGAACGAGCGAGGCAGAGTATGGAGGAGAAGATCAGTGCTAAGATCAGCATGCAATTCTACTTCCAATCTTCCTAATTTTTCAATCAGGTTGATGAAACGCAGACAGTGATCCTTGACACTGCTTCCCTCAGCCATCTTGAGACTAAACAACTCCTTAGTGGCTGCGAACCTTTCGGCACGAGACCTTTCTCCAAACATTTGTTGGAGGTGGAGAAGTATATCTCTAGCAAGCGGTATACCAGCATGCTGTTTCTGCAGCTCATTTGACATTGAAGCTAACATGAGGCAGCGAACCTGAAGATCATCATCAACCCTTTTAGCATGGGCGGTTCGTTGTTCCTCAGTAGCTCGTGCTGCGGGTGCAGCAGGCATAGGCGTGTCGAGTACATAGCTCCGACGTTCGGAGTCGAGGACTATCCTCAAGTTTCTCAGCCAGTCGACAAAGTTTGACCCATTTAGTTTATTAGCGTCGAGGATGACAGATAATGGATTTTTAGACATTGTTCAGTAAATATCTACAAATGGAAAGAAGACAACGTTTAGCTGACTGATCTATGCCTAATACTTATAATTAACGAATTTTGGTCTTGGTTTCGAAAAAGTTCTCCCACTATTTTGTCGAAACAATCACCCCTTTGATTGCTCGGGAAATCTTATTTCCTAGTAGGTCTTGACGTCCCAGCAGACATTAATTGCACCCACGACTCGTGGCCATACAGTTAATTCTCCAGGTAGGTATACTTTTACCAATTGTGTCACTACACAACCTTCAAGCTATTTTGCCTCGGTTTTCTCACTTATCTAGCACTGCTACATCATAAGTGTTACTAATCGTTAAGTCTATCCCATCAATCATGATGAGCAACAGGCCCGGTCGTGAAATCCCCGTAACTGGTTATCGGTCGATATTCACATCCCGACGAGTCCTCACCCTTGTCTAGTTTAATTAAAAACAGGAGTCAAGGAATTTTGCGTATTGTCCCTTTCTTTGACTCGGGTGCCAGACTCTGGATCACCTCCGTCAATAAGTAGACAACTCACGCTAGTTCCTATTGATGGAAGGCTTGGATCTTTTTAAAACTTCATTTTAAATGTACCCAATATGACTTAATATTTAATTCGAGAGGGGGTTTTCGTGTTTGAAAGTTCAAAGTAACTCTCCTCGAGATCTCACCGAATAAGTTATGCTTTATCTTTTATTTACGATCTAGATTCTAGCGCGCATCACATACAAGCTAAATAAATAAATCGATAAATAAATTAAAACATACAAGCCTAGCATGCATACTACCACAATATGTTTTCGATCGGGAGCCTCCTATGTGGGCCATCATCGAGCCATGATGTTGGCCCAATTGGTCAATCTAAAGGGTTCTTAATGGACCTAGGCTATTACAAAAATAACCATGCATACATGGCCTTCATTCCTTCTTGGGCTCCCACCTTGCTTGTAACGGGCCTCCATCCTAAACTATTTAAAACAGTAAAGCCCTATCTATTACAAAGGCTCAAAGTGGCCCAAAAACTTAAGGCTCGTAGGCCCAATAAAAACAACAATAAATTAAACCAATCACATCTACCCTAGGGTCAAGGCTCGGCACGATCGAAAACCACGTAAACAGTTCACGTAGAGCAAGAAACAAGCAAACAACTTTTTACGTATTTCTTTCTTACTTTTAAAACACCTTTTAAAAATAATATCCTATGATTCTTACTTTAGTCACTACTAATTATGACAAAATCAATTTCGGGTAAACAAAACAAATTTTTCCGCATAAAATCAGATTCGGATTTTCAACTTTTGAAAATTTCAGTTCGGCCCCTCAACTCACGGAAATTACACTTTTAACCCCAAAGATTTGAAAATTGCAAAACAGCCCCAATTTACAAATCGGCCAGAGGACAGAAAATTAAAATTTGAATCCAGAAAATTTTCAGTTTCGCAAACAGACCCCTGAACTTTCGGAAATTACAAAACAGTCCTTTAATTTTCGGAAATTACAAAAACGACCCAAAAATGCGTACAGACCAGATTTGCAAAAACAGTCCAGATTTTTCAAATATTTCCAGAAAACAGAAAATAAATTTTCAGCCCTTTATTTCACAAAATCACGATTTGCATAAAAAGTCCTGAAGTTTCAAAAACTATAAATTTGCCCCAAATCTTAATATGCGATTTTACCCAATCAAAGATCATATCATAACAAGCAAGAATCATCACACAGAACATAACAATCACAAATATCCATATATTTATTTATGTTCAGGCCTTTTCGCATAATAGTAATGGAATTGGCTCTGATACCACTGTTGGGAATGCCCCGGTTGTCAAAACAACGAGAGTGCGGAATTTAAAATTTTTTTCCGAGGCACCCCAGCAGACCCAAGATATATTTTCCACCTTATGTATGCGAAAAGGTTGAATCAAACAAATCTACAATAGAATAAAGAAGGAGATATGCGATATACCTCACTGCAAGCAAGGTGGCGTCAATCTCCGGCTTTGTTGATTCACAACGAGTGATCCAATTGTCTCACCTCCAGAGTGTATCCACACCAATTGGATGGTAGTAACACCTTCTATTCACAGGCTATGAACTAGAGATAGAAGGTTGTCAATGGAGGAAGAACAGATCTAGAATCAGATCTAGATCCAGATATGGAAGAACAGAGAGAGAGGGGCGGCGGCACTGCTAGGGGGCGGCTAGGGTGTAGGGGGCGGCTAGGGTTGAATTTTCAGCTCTTTAAAGTGTTGAGTGTGTGGAAGAGTTGTGAGGAGATCTCTATTTATAAGAGAAGAAACCTTCTCTTTGTAGATATCTCTTAAAGATCTCTTCCTTATCTCATAAGGAAATAAGATATATCATATATCTTCTTAGATCCTCCCTGTCATACATGAACACAAACTCTCCTTCTTATCCTTAGCCATAAAATCGCCCCCCACCTAGTCTTGCAAGACTTCTTCTGGGCTTTTTAATTAAAGGCCCATGTCTTGCAACTTAATTTAATTAACCATTAATTAAATCAGCCCAATTAATCCAATTAATTCTTATCTCTCAATTAATTAATACTTTAATTAATATTTAATTAATTAGACTATCTAATTAATTATCCTTCCCTTTGAATTAACACTTTAATTCACTTAATTGATTTAACTCCCTTAAATCAAATATTTCCTTCCTTGACTGTCACTGTCCAATTGTATTGTGTGTGACCCTCTAGGTTCACCATCAATTGGCAGCAGGCCCACGAACCCTTCGTGATTTAATTTATGAGCAATTAAATGCTCCGATCAATTAAACCCTTTTAATTGACCACTCCAGAATTAATCTCCCTTATTAATTCAGGAGTACCTACACTTCATGGTCGATGTCTAGCCACAAGCCCATGAAGCCCAACTTCAGGTGAATTGATATTTGTGAACCTCACCTCTTATAACTGCCATGTACATACGGTCCTTCTATCGACTTAATTTCCCGATTGAGACCTAGGGTGTGTGAATTGATCGGCACCTCTAATTATCTCAATAACTATACTTTCTAATTCGGGATAATAATCCAGTGTGACTGCTAAATTTGGAAACACCTTTCCAAATCCGTCACTGACCGTGGCCACGGGTTTCTTGGATCTATTATCTAAGAATCGTATAGGAAATTCTCTCATCCATTATGATGAGTCGGTAGATTCCATCTTGGTACTAACCACTCGCGTACACAACTATAAGCACCCAACTTAGGCACATTATGGTCAGGCTACGTGACCAGTACCTAAATCTAAGTACATATACCTATGCACCGAATTCGCCCTAGCACCTCAAGTCTAAGGACTAAATCGTACACTATTATAAGTCTTGAGAAACGTCCCATCACCGATATGCGACATGCGCTTCCACAATGGGTTTCTCTGTTCGGGTCGTTCGATGCGTTCGATCCCCTATCGAACCACCTAGTCATATGCACTGACATCAAATGTCTTGTTCATGAAACTCTACAAATTCACTCCATGTGAATCATGCATATTCGTACAAGTCTTAGCGATTCCTTCGATACCCCGTCTCGTTCGGAATCTATGACTTGGAACGTGTTTTAAGATCACGACCTTAGAGACTGTTTCATGATTGCACTCAATACCGAAGTGAATCGTCCCATAGTCGAATGTGATCTAAGGATTTCATCCAATCGCTTAAATGTATTCGCGAGAGATGAATTTGGCCATTGTTTATTCTATACAGTTATAAATAAACGTGCGTATTATTCATAAAAATCAAAGATTGTTTATTACAGAATAGTCCTATTACAAGCTAAAGAGAATTGGCTTGCTGGGCACTATCCTATCATAATCTATAATTCTTATCTTGATTAAGTTGGTTAATTAAGATAGTTACAAATCTTCCAAGATTCCTATCTTGTCCAAAACTCTAAGTTTCCCAATTTACCAAATCTCCAAGATTCTCAAGATAATCCTATTTTGATTAGATTAGATAACTAAGGTAGTTCCCAAATCTTCAAAGATTCCTACCTTATCCAAAACTCCAAGTTTCCTAATCTCACAAATCTCCAAGATTTTTCAAACTTTCCAAAATAGGCAGAATTAGAGTCCAACCAAAAATCAGCCACGAAGTGGCCAATCGAAGACTGCCACGTGGACAGCACACGCGCAGCCACGAAGTCCGCGCGTGGGCTGCCCGTAGCAGCCGCTGCTGCGCGTGGCAGCGCACGGCAGCGCGCGGCTGCGCGTGACAGCACACGGCAGGCAGCCCGTAGGCTGCTGCTGTGTGCCGCACGCTGCCGTGGGCAGCAGCATGCGGTGGCCGCCCAGCCGCGGTGCGCTGCCGCGCACCGCCGCGTGCCACCGCGGTTGGATCCAATTAAAACAATTTCCCTTTTGTTTTTCTTGATTACTTTGACTTAATTAAAAAACAGATTTAATTAAATCCCAATCCAAAAATTAAAATTAACATGATAAAATTTTGAATAAAAAATTTTTTCTATTAACTCCAAGTTAATCAGATCTACGTTCTAAAACATGCATAGTAAAAGAACTAGCCACACATAAATCAAACATATGATTTAAAACACAGAATTTGCAAATTCATATATATACAAAGCCAGAGTTGGCTCTGATACCACTGTTGGGATTCGGTAAGATAAACAGCCCTTAGCACAGCGGAAAACAAAAATTTTTAAGGACCTCTTACGGAATCTTGCCAGGATACTAAACTGGATGTATATATATGAATATAAAACGACAAGAATAATTAGATCCAAATTATACCTGTCTCCTAGCAAATCCAAGTAAGCAGCAAAGTCGTTGCATTTTCTCCCTCGGTAGAATCGATCCAAGCTTCGTTGTAGCGCCCCACGTGTTGCGCCTCTACGAGTTGATACACCACAATATCACGAAATATAATATATCCTAATCGGCTAGAACATAGGATATATTAATATCTAGGATTAGAGAACAAGATTGGAACGAGAACGTGATCGAAAAATTCTTCCAAAAGGAAGAAGAGGTTCGGCCGATCACAAGGGAGAGAGGGAGAGAATTTTCCTGACTTGGCTTTTTGGCTCTTGATTAGTGTGTATGAGATATGACCTTAGGTCTCCTACTTATAGGAATCTCATCATCCTAATCCTCCTAGGATTAGGACTCCCAAGTCTTCTAATTCTCCTACATGGGCCATGGCCCTTTTAATTGGAAGACCAAGTCTTCTAATTAATTCATGGCCCATATTTTGATTTAATTAATTGGGTCTTCATTTAATTCCCAATTAAATAGCCCAATTAATTTATTTCTTCCTCATTTAATTAAATTAGACTCTAAGTCTATTTAATTAAATATTCCCATTATTAATTAAATCCAATTTAATTAATTAACTTCACAAATTAAATTCCAATTTAATTTCCAGTCTTGATCCAAATCCAATTGGATCATGTTCGCTCCAATTGGGTCGACCCAGTCGACCCAGTCGACCCAGTCGACTCAGTCGACCCAGTCACCTCAATCGACCCAGTCGATTCGGTTGACTCATTTGTTCTACATTTCCTCGCTTTCGCTTCATGTGTATTGTGTATGCCCCCGTAGGTTCACCACATAATTGGCCGTGGGTTGCAATTAAATATTCACTTAATTACTCGAGTATTAAATACTCTAAATCAATCGAACACTCTGTCGACTGATCATTCCAAAATTAGCACCCCTGCTAATTTGGGAATTCTCCCACACTCCACGGTCGATGTCTGGCCACAAGCCCATGGAGCCCAATCACTGGTGAATTAATTCAGTGAACCTTTTAATCATTTACAATTTCCATATACGCTATAATCTCTCCATCGATCGATCTCCCAGTCAATACTTAAGGGCATGGATTTTTCATCGGTTCCCTTTTATTTTGTTTTGACTTTATGCATTCTGATCTCGAAATAATTCTCTTTGACTTAATCTCTATGAGCTACTTTCATAAAGCCGTCAGATACCTTGGCCAAGGATTTTACCAGAATTAATTTCTCACAGAAATCCATAGGAGAATTTCCCAACCTATCAAGTCGGTTCAATGGATCCTTTGTTGATGATATGAACCTGCATACGAGTTCCTCTATACCCAACGTGAATCCACAGAGACTTTCTGGCGATCTCCAGTAGGTCGGAATTCACATCTAAGTATAGACGTTCTCGCACCAGATAAACCCTATCACCTCAAGTGTTTGGGGATCATTCCTCGTATACTGTTGTAAATTGGAATAACTTCAACTCCGATATGCGACTACCGCTTCCATGATGAGTTATTTCCTAATTGGGGTATTCAGTGCACTTGCCATCCCAGCAAGCCACCCACTTATGTGTATCGACTATCCCAGTCACGCTCGTGGACCCCAGCGTCCTCCAGTTCATCGGAGTATACACATTAGTGAGAGTCTAACCGAATCCAACGATGTCCCATCTCGATTGGATTCTACGACTCTTGAATATGTTCTAGATCACGGCCTTGGAGATCAGTCCACGGGTTGTCCCATAGCCCTGTGATCTAAGGACTTATATCCTTATGCGTAGATAATTATTACATAAGATAAAGATGACCATATAATAAAGATGGATTTATTAATCTAAATTGAATAGTTCCTTTATTTATTACAATAAATGGCAGCCAAATAATTGGCTTGCCGGACACTATTCTATCATGACAGTTAGTTGAAGTTGTTTTAAGCAGAAGATCTGTTCTTAATTCTTGAAGATTTGAAGATTATTTATCTTGCTGGATTGACAAACAGCAGAGGAAGATCACTAGATATTGGCTTTCACTAGTGATATATTGTATCAGACAAGTCGTCTGTCAGATAAGTACTTTACTCATCTGTTGTTATTTATGTCAGCTTATATTTTAAGTGTTGCACTAAAAACGTTTTATCAAAAACACGCTTTTATAAGTAACAGACAAGTGGCGTTTCAGATTCCCGCCTGTCTAACATATTTAATGCTATTTTGAAATCCGCGTATCACGATCACACGATTTGCTTTTCAAGTAACTGATCTAACGGTTGACGCCTTTCACGGAAACCGACAAGAACTAACATCTATAAATCCAGATCTGATCAGCTTACTACGTTTTTACGCACCCTAAAAATTTCAAAAGCATTCAGAGCAATTCTGCAAATTATCTACTGCAAAATTCTCTCCGTTTCCTTAATCTATTTTCAAAATGTCTGCTGCCAAAGAAGCTGCTGCTGAAGGTATGTTCTTGAACTACCTGACCTACCATACGACTGGCACGCCGTTGATGAAAGAAATTCTGGAGAAATTCAAGGCAGCCACGCTGGTTAACTTCATGGAGGCCCATGAAGATATGATTTTCAAGGACGAGGTCTTTGAGTTTTATGGTTCAAAAGACGAAGTTAATTTTGAAAAGTTGGAAATCACTGCCAAAATTGGGGATAAAGCTATATGTGTTACCCCCAAGTTGCTGAATGAGATGTACGGACTCTCTCTTGAAGGGTCTACTGATATTGCCAACTTAGCTGAACCGCTCGAGTCAGATTTCTGGAATTTGGCTTCGAAGAAGAATCAAGTGATGTCTGGAGGCATCAAGAAAAATCAGCTGAAGGACGAGTTTCAGCGAATGGCTGATTTGGTTGCCAAGGTCCTTGAGAATTGCACATTCTCGTTGGACAGTGTACCACTGAAAAGATATCACACAATGATAGCCATTTTCTATGGCTTGAAGATAAATTGGGCAAACTTCATTTGGTATGTGCTTGCTGATCACAAAGTGCGTGGTCTGACTCTGCACAGGATATTCCTTAGTCATCTGCTGGTCAATTTGGGATGTGCTGTGACCAATGGCAAGGATGTTCATAAAGCGAAGGAGCTGAGAACTTATGACCCAGTGAAAACTGGAAGATCAAAGGAGCCTGCTGCTGTGCCAGAGAAAAAGCAACAGAAAAGAAAGGCATCTGAGCCCAAAGTGCCTGCTGACAAAAGCAAGAAGAGCAAGACAACTGTTCAAACAGCAAAGCCGGCTGTTGAAGATAGAACAGTCCCGTCTAAAAAGAAGGATGTTGTGGAGTCTATTCCTGATGAAACACTAAGGGAGATTAATGAGATGTCAGCTAACTCATCTCCTGAAAGAACAGTTTCAGCTGAGCTACCATCTGAAAATGTGGCTAAACGGACAAGGAGTGCCATGAAAGATACTGCCACATCTACTGCTCATGTTCTCCATACAAAGAAAACCATCAGAAAGAGGATGACCTTTATTGACGAAGAAAAGGAACTTTCTGAAGTGGTTAGAAAAAGTCCTCCATCTGCTGAGAGGCCTGTTGAAACAGTGAAGAAGTCTGCTGAAGTGAAGTCGACTGATCAAGTTAAACAGACTCCTACACCAACAGCTGAGGTTGCTGAACCTCAAAAGGATCCTGAAGTGCAGATCCTTGAGCCTATTGCTGCTGCACCAGTAGCAATTGCACCACCAGAATCAACAGCTGAGGCACCAGTTGTTGAATCCAGAAATGCCAGAAGAAAAAGAACTGGCAAGGCAAAAGTGTCAGCTTATCACAAGAAGAAGCGCGAGGAAGCTGAACAGAGGAAGCGTGATGAAGCTGAACTGAAAAGAGCTCTTGAAGCGAGCAAGAAAGAAGCTGATGTCAAGAACTTGACAGAAGCTGAATTGGCTGCCAAGGAAGAAGCAGACTTGGCAAAGGCCTTAGAAGAGAGCAAGAAGGATGCTTATGGACCTAGACGGTCAGAAGGCATTGTAATTGGTAAAAAACCCAAAGAAGGAAAATTTGTGATGCCAAGGGCTGCACCAATCAAGAAAAAGAAATCTGAAGTAAGAAGAGCACTTAAGATAGTCCAAAGTGACTCTGCTGCCTTCAAGAGATTTGAAGCTGAGCTGGAAAGGCTAAACCAGTTGTTTCAATCAAGGACTACTTTTCTCCCTGAGAAGATAAGGTACAATCGCTGGAGAGAGTACAGATTGAATAAATCTGAGGAGGAGATTCAAGCCTGGAAGGAGTTTGCTACAGAAGGAAGATGGGTCTTAAACTAGTTGCAAACAACTTCTGTTGCCAAGGCATTGGACTCAGAGTTTGTAAAAGACAGATTACATGACTATGCTAAAGTCATTGTACTAGAGGAGGCAACTGCTATCAAAAATTCAATTCCAAATAAACCAGGTCCTACTGATGACCGGTTTGATAGAGCAGTTAAAATTGCTGTTTATACAACATTGGAGAAATGGGCTGAAAGATCAAGATTTGAACCAGGAACATCAAGTTCAATGCCCAGTCTGCCAAGTTTACAGCAAATTGCCTATGGCTCTGATATCAGTACTTATCAAGAAAAGCTGAGTATTCAACAGACTACTTCACCGTTCGTGCCAGCTGACTTGATTCGTCAGAAGACAGTTGTGTCTACTGATGGTACTGAGATCATTCACGTAGCTGATGAGCCAGCTAGTGAAGAACAGAAGAAAGACCAGCAAGCTGAGGAGATTAACCTGGATACATCAAAGAAGCTGCCTGCTGTGGTCAAGGACTTAGTTCCTTTAACTCTGGAACGGAAAGCTGAAGACAGTCCTGTTCTTCATGAAGCACCTGTTCAACAGGAAGAAGAACCTGCTGAAGTTCAACAGGAGGAGGAACCTGCTGAATCATCACACCCTGCTCCTACTGCTGACTTGCATTCCTCTCTTATGGAATCCATCCAGCTGCTGATTGAAACTACCATGAAGGAGATGGAGACAAGAAATCAGCTGATGATTAAGAAAATGCAGGAACAGACTGCAAAAATGGTCAAGGACGCCATTGAAGATTTTCCTCTACCACCAGATAACTCCTTGATGCTGACTCAGAGCATATTGAATATGAACAGAAGTATTGAAGAAGTGAAGGCTGATGTAAGTCACCTCCACACTGCTCTTCAAAGAAATGAAGCTGATATTGCTGGAGTTGTTAGAGTCATAAAACAGGTTGGTGAAGCAGAGATGGAAAAGGATGTTGCATTAATGCAAGAGTTTACTGCTGCTGCTAACAAAGCTCAATCTAAAATATCAACACTTCAACTGAATGTTGATTGTCTGAATGACCAAACTGGTGAGTTAAAATCAAATCAACTTCGCATGGAAGCTGCTCAACTTCGCATGGAGACTACTCTCAATCATCACTGTGTTGAACAACGAGTTTTGGATAGAAACATCAAGAAGCTTTGTGCTGCTGTCAACATAACTCCTGATCAACTCAACCCTGCTGATGCTGACAAAAAGGGGGAAGAGGAATCAGCTAAGTTAGCTGTTGATGCTGCTGTAACTATTCAAGTACAAGACCAACGGGCTGCTGCTGGAAAGCCAAAAGAAGATGAAGTACTTGAAAAGGAAGCTGAAGATGGAGCTGATGATAAAGTAGAGCCCAAGGATGTAGCTAAAACTGACAAGGAATTAGCTGCCTCTAAGTACTCTGCTGAAGAACAGCTTAATCCAGACATGAAGGTTAAGAGGATTGAAGACATCAAAGCAAGATTTGAAGCTGATGAAAGAAGAGAAAAATTAAAAGGTCTTTCTGATGCTTTCACATCTGGTGAAGATGAAGACAGTAGTGATGAAGTTGAAGTTGAAGTTGAAGTTGAAGAAGAGGATGAAGAAGAAGATGAAGAAGCTGAGGACTAGACTAGTTTACTAGACTAGGTCGTCTGTTGAATATTTGTAACCAGCTTTCTTTACTTGTAATTTGTCACTTAAGTCTAATTTTGCTTGTAACTTGTACTGTAACTTTTCAAATCTATCTATAAAGTTCAAGCTTCCAATACATCATTTCTATCTCAGAAATTTTTGAGGACTCAACTTTAGTTTTAGTACAGGTACTTAGCTGAAGTTTTGTCATCATCAAAAAGGGGGAAATTGTTGGATGAAGATGAAGACCTTGAAGTGGAGGGAGGTTTTGATGATTTCCAAAAGTCATCAGCTAAGTGGAAGCTTAGTACAAACCTTAGAAGATATTTGACCAAGGAAGAAGTATTTCAGACTAGTCAAATATGGTCCAGAAGACTACTGATCTGTTGCTGAAGAAGGAATCAGAGTGGTGGACTATCAGCCGACTCAAATCAGATTAGTTCAAGTTTGGGATCAGCCAAGTACACATCAGACGAGTGACTTCGATCAGCAGAGTGGAAGTGGATCAGAAGTTAGTGCAACGGTAATAAATGCACTTGGAGTAATAAATGCTGAAGATGAAGGGTATTTATGACAAATGATTGAAGAGAAACCTCGTATCAGCTTGGTGCATTTAATGCGGACTGACAGCAAGTACAGCAGAGTGTACAGTGTTCAGTCGCAATTAGCCGTTTCTGCAGAAGGACCAGTACTCGATGATTTGGACACCTGTCGATCTCTCAACGGGCAGATTTTCAAATCTCAAGTATAAATAGTTCAGTTCAAGAGTTGAAGAAGAAGAGACAACACACTTTGAGAGCAAAAATCTGAAGCAGAATTCTTCTAAGTCTCAAACTCAAGAACAGAACACTCAACAGCTAAGTCATTTGTTGACGAAGCAGAATAGAGAGAAAACAGAAAAGACTTATAAATCTGAGTGATTTTGTTTGTATCGTGTTGTGAGAAGTAGATATCCGTCTTAGTGAGTGATATTACTTCAGAGGATAGGAGTTTCTTTGTGATTTCCTATTGTGAACTTACGGCCATATCATTTGTTGTTTGGCGTAAGCAGTGTATACTGTAATCTGCGTGATATAGTATAACCCAAGATCTAAGTGACTTGGAAGAGTGGACTAAAGGATTTCCATCCATATAACCACTATAAAAATCCTTTGTGTTTTTACTTGCATAATTTTCTGCATATTTGAAACAGCATACTTAAAACACTTAAAGGTTAACTGTTGGAAAAGTTTTTAAAGAAGTTTATTAAAACTGGGGATAAAACTATTTCAAAGTTAAAGAAAACTACTTGTGAAAAACACTTGATAAATCCGCTGCAAGTTAGTTATTTTAAAACTCTGATTTTGATAAAATCAGCTGAGTGAAATCAGAAGAGTGGTCAACTCTGCTGTTCAAAGCTTTGTGCGAGATCAGCTTAGTCTGCTTACGATTCTTGATCAGCTTAGTCTGCTGACAGAAAAGTTAGAGAATTTTAAAAGGTAAAATTTTAAAGAGGTCTATTCACCCCCCCCCCCCCCCCCCTCTCTAGACCTCATCTGACCACTTGGGACCAACACTATCTCATGGGTGAGATACGTTAAAAAAATGGAAGGAAGACTTAGTACCCGCCTAAGATTTAAACCGATTTTTTTATTGGTTAATTTTCAAAGAGGCACATGGTTTCTTACTTGTTTCTTACTATAGTCAAATTTTAGACATGGAAGTATTCCAAATGAATAAAAGACTATTAATCTGAAAAGTTGAGATATCAAAGTTCTCGAACTTGAAATCTTTGAGCTTTAAGATTATTTTAGGCAATAAGAGACTGTCTGAACAATCACGTCGGTTTTCATCTTGATGGATGAACAACATTTATCTTTTGTCTTAAGTTATTATTAGGAATACTGGATTCCATTTCTTAATGTTTGAGTTACCCTATTGTTGGGATAACCTTGAGTATAAAAGGACCGTTTCAAAGATGGTCGTCCTTGACTTATGAATGAATTGAGGACTTGTAGGTAGAAGACTTTGTGAAATTCATTGAATTTTATCGGTGGTCAAACGACACTTGAATAATTCTGAATTTAATACCTACTGATACTCTCATAGTAAGAGATATAATTCCGATTCTTGAAATGTGCACTTTGAGTGAAATGTCTACATCATTGATTCCGATCTTGATGGATTCATTAATTGGTTCGCAACCAATTACCTACTCTGATTTATGTTGTGCCATGGATCTGGTCAATAATTTGTAAATCATTTGCATGATTTCAGATTTTAGTGAAAAGGTTATCGAGAAACCTTTGGTATACTGCAATTGATCTCTTAAGCATTAATGAGACATGTGTAATTATGTGTACAATTGTTGTAAAATTAATGGCACATACGCAGTATGGATCGTTGTTTGGTCAAGAGGTATTTATTACTTCTTCGGGAAGATAAAGAGCTACCTCCGAGTTGTGTTGACATATTGTCATGTTGCGAAACACATTCATAGCTTGCAATATAGATATTGTTTAAGTGACCAAACACTTACACAAAATTGAGAATTTTTTTGGAGATACCATAACAAAGTTAATAGAGAACTTTGCAGTTAGCATCTACGTACAATAAATGGTCGAGTTTCTTGGACTAAGACCATAACTGGAGATCCTTACGTGGGTTGTCTAGCAATCTCTAGAGTTGCGTAGATTTTGATCTAATTGAACTTGGAAGTTCATAAGATCAAACCCATAAGTTTTTGTGACAATTGAATGGTTTAGTACATGCTTTGGAAAGCATATATTCAATGTCTTAAGATATGTCGGACAAGTAGAGATTGGCTTTCTCACACGAGCAATCGCCTCTGACGTTGAGAACGTGTAGAGATGAGATTGTTTTATCTTTGTAAAGAGCGCAAGATAAAACCAGGATCGCCTTAATTATAATCGATTTAAGATTACTGTTTTGACTAAAGTAATCACAGTCTTGCATGAGTGTAAGATCAGAAAGATATCGATTGCTTAATTAAGATGAGATTACTTTTGTATATACAAGTAATCGAAGAAGAATGGATTCCCACCATCCATTAAACTTGTCGAGTGGCCAGATGTGAATTTTCTCAAGTTAATCATTTGTTAAGGATAAGGAGAAAATTCAGGTAAATTGTAGGCGTACAGTTGTACTAAAATATGTACTGTGTTGTTTAAATGACATACACTTCACGAAATGAAGTAAACTACAGTAGCACGTGTTTCATACCATGTGTGCTTTAGTGACCATTGAGAAATGAGTGAAAGATCCCTGCTCACTCATTGTGTGAGACCCAGAGGTTTATTGCAACCTCAATAGGTACCCTTATGACTTTTGACCGTTTCTCGAAATCTTACTAAGGTGTTGCTACTTTAGCACGTCACTAATAGATATGAATCATATGGCGATGTAGTCCGTGTCTAGGAAAGCTGCCGAAGTAAGATCGAAAGATTCAGGTAGGAAAGGAAGACTTTATGAAGCTAACACACACTGCTTGAATTCAAAGCTGGCCAACCAATATGTCGAACATGAGAGTTTGAGACATGATTGTAAATCCAAGAGAGTGGTGGAGTGAAGTATGCTCTTTTGTTGATTTGAGGGATCAGAGATACTTCGGTTAGTGAAATGGGGTTTAGGGTATAGCGAGTTCTGATGTCCTCGTGTTTTGTGAATAAGAGTTTTTATATACCCTAACAGGTGTATGACACTTAATGCTCTTGCGCTCGCCGGTCACACGATCCTTATGAAGTTGATGAGTATGTTGTTGTAGTCACTGTAGACTCGGTTTAGCCCTCATGTGCGAGTGGGAGATGTTGATTTGAGACGGGTAGATACGCCCATTCGAACTAACCCGACCCGATCCATATCCTGAATTAAAAAAGAGGAGAGAAATGAGTAATTTAAACCACTCCCTTAGTGGGGAGTTAACCTCCCAAAGTGGGAGATTAACTCCGACACTTTAAAAGCCAAAGGTGGAGCATTATGCTCCCCAATTCTCTTTTCAGCAGAGAAGTCCCAACAAGGGGACTTCTCCAATTTTGTGAGGAAAGAAAGAGAAGTCTGCGACTTCTCTTCTACGGCCATTAACAGAGGTCCAAAGGGACCTCTCTCTCTCTTTTCTATTTCTATTTTTTCTCCCTAAACACACATATAGTTATCACATTACATACGGGTAAATCATACTATATATTTCGGGTAATATATATGTACATATCATCAACAACAATAAAGGGGATTTGGATTGTGAATTGTGGCTCATTTCCGTTCGTGATTTGTACCTGGATCGGGAGCACCAAAACGTGAGAGCATCGGTGATTCAACCACGGTTAGATCGATGGCAAAGAAGGATTCTCTCCGAATCATCCACTTCAAGCAACCGGCAATTATCCGATCCGATTCAAGTGAGTAAATTACGGTTGATTCGGATTTAAAACCCAACAATATGTTAGTTTTATGGCAGTTGTTGATGCTAAGAATTGTTGGAATAATTATTCCGAGTTGCATAATACTGAAATCAGTGACTTCCATTCTACGGAGAAGAAACCACCAGGTAAATTTTCGCTCATTGTTTATAGAGATAATTACCTACACATCCTTTGAGGTTAGGTAAAATTACAAGAACTCCATTTGAGATTTCGATTTTTATAAATTTTTACATCATACATACACGAGTTCTTGTTTACTTTAATTACGTATACACACTTCATTTTTATTTTTTTAGTTTCCCAAGGATTTAATTCCTTTCGAGGCGCGTCGGACATATAAAGTGGGAAACCTCTCCCAACAGGGATTCGAACCTGAGTCCGCTATAAATAATGGTAAAACGAGCATTTGATTAAAAATTAATATGATAGTATCGCTTATGTTGTTATGATCATGGATCAAAGTTTCGGTTTCGATGTATGTTTCGGTCAACTGAATTAAATATAGGAAACTTTTCGGGAAAACTAGGAAAAAATATGAAAAAAGTTACTAATTAAGAAAAAGAGAAAGTTTCAAGGCAATTATAAAATTTCAAACATTTACCTTATTTTCGTTCCAATTGATTAAAAAACATAAACTTTTCAATGTTTGTCATGAAAATTTTGATCTGTGGTTATGATGACTAATGACACAGGGTATTTGTTGTAAGGTAAAACTTAAAGTAAGAATGACAAAGCGTATTTTGACATTAATGCAATTTTCTTATTGAAGTCTTCTTTGATTGGTTATTACCAGGCTAGTTTATCCTTCTCCCCATCTCATGAAGAAGCTGGTTTATTTACGCTGCATCAGTCGCGTGTTATTGCCGTGCGCTAAGAGAATGTGAAGTACAAGTTTTATTTCATACAATGAACAAATATGGTTTACTTCAGATGTTGTGTTAAAGTTAAAGAAAAGTGTACATTTGAATTAAAAAGAAAAAAGGAAGAAAAAAAATGAAAAATTAGTATAGATTTTGAGGTGATATTTAGTTATGCACCTCCGAAGAATTATTTGTATAACTTATATACCACTTTGTATATTGAAATTGTATATATATTGAAATTAGTTAAAGAGGATTGGCACCAATGTTTTTGTCTTTGACTGATGAGTTACTTGTTTATTTTGTTTGCATTGTTGACTACCCCAATCAAAGTAACATCTTTTAATTAATTGAAGGAAATAATATATTAATATGACAGTTTTCTAAGAAAGTTTAAGTTTACTTAGTCAATTGCAACCTATTTATCAACATGTGATTGGCCTAGTGGAAGGGATTAATTATTACAAAGTAACGAACTCAGGTTCGAATCTTTGTTGGGAGAGATTCCCACTTAATGTGCTCGACGCGCCTCAAAAGGGATCAAACCCTTGGAAAATCAAACAAAAATTGCAACGTGTTTCTTATGAAATTTATAAATAAGAACTTTAGACTAAACCATGTATTAACAGTTTTTATTACACAACTATATTTATTTTGGGCAAAATTGTACTTTTAGATTGAACATGCTTCGACACTTTTTATCTTGTGCTTTATAAATTATTTTATTAGTTTCAATTTTATAGAATATATATGTATCAAATTGAATAGAAATGGGGTCAACGTTCAAAATATGTTAATGAATTCAAATCAAAATTACATTTTTGCACTAAACGTACCTTTTTTCTATGTTTTCTGATGGAAGTTTCTTATGGACAATTTATCTTTTTGAAACGTAACGTGATTTCAATATTCATTAAAAAAAAATGTCATACCAATCCAAAACTAATAATAACCATAAAAGCCAATTGATTTTACTGAATTTCGTGTGCTTGGTAATATCAATAATATAATCCAATAAACAACAATATTAGGGTTTGTTTAAAGTATTCAGGATGATGCAAGATAAGGAATTGTACAAAAGTTAAAATAGACAATTAGATTAATGGAGAGCAAAGTAGATATATTTATTATTCAATGAAGAATTTCCGAGTCTCCCGCATTACAATAAAGGATCTGCTATATATAATAATCACAATCCTAACCCTAGTAGCTAGTATCCTAAGATGATTAGAAAACTTGCAGGGCCCAAAAGATATTCGGATACTTTCAACAGGTCGATAATATACGAATTCGCCGGTCGGATCGATCTTTGACCTTCCGAGGAGTTTTGACCCGTTGAGCGGATCGGATTGACCTGGACAAGCTCGAAGAGTCCGATCCAGGCTTGTGTGTAAAATAGCCCTCATCAGTACTCCCTCCCTTCTCGAGCGAAATCGTAGTTGTAGCCCGTAGAAGTAATTAAAATCTTTGTGATGACTCCGCACATTGAGATCCATGAAGTATGCCTCATTAAAAACCTTGTTCGGAAAAACCCTTTTTGGGATAAAAACCTGATTTTACCGAATTTCGCGTGCGAGGTAATATCAATAATAATCACTATAATAACAATATATTTAGGGCTTGGTTAAAGTACTCGGGATGATGCAAGTAAGGAATCGTACAGAATAATGTAAACATGTAATTAATTAATGGAGAAGAAAGAGTAGAATTATTATTATTATCAATGGAGAAAATCAGAGTGTAACCCTTAATATAATGAAGGATTCGCTATTTATAACAAACATATCATCCTAATACTAGTGGTATCCTAACGTATCTAGGAATCCTGCATGGCCCATAAAGTTTTCGGGGTCTTTTCCTTGGTCGATTAGATATGAAAGGCAGATCGAGCCGATCTTGGATCTTCCGAGGAGACTTGATCAATTGTGCGGGTCGGATCGATCTAAACCAACACGAAAGGCCTGATTCAGTCATGAGTGTAAAATAGCCCCCATCGGTACTCACTCACTTCTCGAGCGTAATCGTAGCTGAAGCTCGTAGAAGTAGACTAAGCATTTGGATCGATTACATATGCTGAGGTTCATGAAGTATGCCTCATTAAAAACCTGGTTCGGAAAAACCCTTTTTTGGGATTAAAACCGAGCGAGGGAAAAAGAGTACATATTCGCTGAACCCATTCATGTAAAGACACGTTGCTTAATAGCGTGTGTCAGACGTCTGGAGGAGGTACAGATCGAGCAGGTGAGTCAGGGGCCCTGCTCCGACTAGGGGCTTGCTGTCCCCCAGCGTTTTGGTTATTAGCTGCTTTCCCCGCAATATGCGTTTCCATACGATCTAAATCCTGTCGTTCTGCTGGAGGCGGCATACTATTACCGCTAATCCTTTGGGAAGTTTCAGGCAAGTCTTCAACAGAACGGGGAGGCTGAGAAGTCGTGCTCTTTCCAGCGTTGCGTGTGCTTTTCCTTGGATTGACCATTGTTCGTTCGAGCAATTAACCTGCCCTACGGTGGGCGCCAACTGAATTAACCTGATTTCGTGTAGGTTATAATATCAGTAATAATTATGATCACAATTTATATTTAGGGTTTGGTTAAAGTACTCAGGATGGTGCAATTCAAGATTTGTGTAAATTATATTGTATACGTAGATAACTTATTCAAGAGAAGAACAATTGAATTCTTATTATTAAAGGGGGAAATTCGGATCCCTAATACAATGAAGTATTCGCTATTTATAATGAATACACAATCCTAACATAGGTAGTATCCTATCATAACTAGGAGTCCTGCAGGACCTAGGAGTCCTGCATGGCCCAATGATACTTCGGGATCGATCTTCAGGTTGACTAGATGCAAAAAGGCAGATCGAGCCGATCATGGAACTTTCGAGGAGACTTATTCCGACTTCACGGGTCGGATCGATTATGAACTAGCTCGAAAAGTACTATTCGACCATAGGTGTAAAATAACCCTCATCATATACATTCCCCCTGAATTCAAGAATCTATCAGTCAACTAGTCTGTTGAAGGTCAGTTCTTAAAGAATACATTTGTCGTTATCTGATTAGTTAGCTGATGAACCATGTCTTCTGATGGGTTCCCCCTCAGCTTATGAATTCAATTTTAAAAAGCCTAATTCCACTCTGAGAGTAGAAAATCTTGCATCACATAATGGTTTGGTGAAAATGTCAGCTATCTGATTATCAGTATGAATATACTTAATTATGACATTTCCTTTCTCAACATGATCTCTTATGAAGTGATGTTTGATCTCAATATGCTTAGTTCTAGAATGACTTGTTGTATTCTGAGTAAGTGAGATTGCACTTGTATTGTCACAGTTTATAAGGATTCCACTGATTTTGATATTATAATCTTCTAGTTGATGTTTTAACCAAAGTATATGTGCACAACATGCTCCAGCAGCATCGTATTCAGCTTCAGCAGTAGATATGGATACTGAAGTTTGTTTCTTACTCATCCATGAGATTAGACGACAACCTAAGAATTGACATGTACCTGTTGTACACTTCCTGTCAATCTTGCAGCCAGCAAGGTCAGAATCTGAATACCCAATAAGTTCAAATCTTGATTCATTTAGATACCATAATCCCAATTCTTGTGTACCTTTAAAATACCTTAATATCCTTTTAGCAGCTAGGAGGTGAGATTCCTTTGGATTTGATTGAAATCTCGCACAAACCCAAATATAGTACATAATGTTTGGGCTGCTAGCAGTAAGATACAGCAGAGACCTAATTATGCCTCTATATTTGGTGATGTCCACTGATTTTCCATCTTCATCCTTGTCAAGGCGAAGCCCAGTAGACATTTGAATAGCAACATATGAGCTAAATTCCATACCAAATTTTTTGAACAGATCTTTTGTGTACTTTGCTTAATTAATAAATATGCCATCAGGCGGCTGTTTCACTTGTAATCCAAGAAAGTAATTAAGTTCTCCCATCATGCTCATTTCAAAATTGTTCGGCATCATCTTAGAGAACTTCTCACACATATTTTTGTTACTTGAACCAAAAATAATATCGTCGACATATATTTGAACTAGCAATATATGATTATCCCATTCAATAGTGAACAAAGTCTTGTCTACTTTACCTTTGCGAAATCCTTTAATTGAAAGAAAATCAGACAAGGTACCATAATGTGCTCTTGATGCTTGCTTCAGTCCATACAGGGCTTTCTTCAGACGATATACTTTGTCTCCTTGTTGATAAACTTCAAATCCTGGAGGTTGTTCAAAGTAAACTTCTTGCAATTCTCCATTGAGAAAGACAGACTTCACATCCATCTGATAAATAGTGAAGTTTTTGTGAGCAGCATAGGCGAGGAATAGTCAGATATCTCTATGTTTCCTTTGATTAGCTTTCCAACCGCAACAACCTTGCCTTCTTTGTTGTTTCCAAAAGTGACTCTTGGACCATTCACAGCAGCAGCATCTGTCAGTTCATGTATGTCTCCACACATGTGCCTTGAACATCCACTGTCCATGTACCATTTCTTCTCTACTTTACTCCTACTCCTAATCCTAACCTACAAAACAAAATAAAATTGTTTTAGGTACCCTTTATTGAGAGGGTCCTGGTGGATTAGTGTCACCTTTGACAACCCAAGATGTTGAAGTCTTAGGCTTCTTAGGCTTTTGAGTTTTAGCAGGAGCATGAGCAACTTTTTCTTCACCATAATCAGCAGGCATATTATGTTGATAATCATTATGATGTGAATAATGCTCATAAGCAGGGTAAGCATGCATTGGATGATGAGCAGGATATGCAGCATAGTAAGGTGGATAATGAGGTGCAGCATAATAAGATGAATAAGCAGGTTGCACATAATAAGACTCATTTCCATACCAAGCATCATTATTATAATTTCTTCGCTTCTTAGGTCTGCTCTTTACTTTCTCTTTAACAGACGACTTAGTTTTACTAGTCTGATTGGTTTTACTCTTATCAGTAGACTTCTTAGGACTAATCTGCTGTTTGGTTTTACCGGTCTGTTTTTCATTTTCAGGCTTTTTACTCTTTTTAGCCTTAGGAGATTTCTTCTCCTTTTTCTCAGTTTCAAGTGAAGTAGATTTAGCAGTCTGAACATATAAAATAACATTACTGTTATCAGCAGATATGAACTTCTCAGTTTTGTTCAGTTCTAAATTCTCTTTTACTAAAGGTGTTCTCTGTTCATTAGATGTGTCTACTGATCCAACAGACGACTTATCATGACAAGATATTATCTTTTCAAGTTTCATGATTTTTCCTTTGTAAACTTCACATTCTGCTTTCAGATATTCATATTCATGTGAGAGCTTTTTATACTTAGCTGAATCTTGTTTTTCAACATTAAGTTTCAGTTTAGCATTTTGCTTTTTCAGCACAATCATCTCTTTCTTAAGCTTTGCAAACTCATTAACAACATTTGTGTTGTTTTTCATCATTTGCTCAAATGAACTAAATAGCTCATCTTCATTTTCAGAGAGAGTTACCTCAGTGTCAGAATCCTCTGATTTTTTGGCCATGAGACAGAGCAGTGCAATCTTTTCAGGTTCATCCAACAGCACTTTACTTTTCTGGTGTCTCCTCTCTTTCCTCGCTTTCTTTTCCTCCTCAGTATACTTCTCAGCTTTAGGATATGGGCAGTCCTTGATGAAATGTCCCAATTTCCTGCAGTTATAGCACATCATTTTTGATTTATAATCATCCTTACTATCAGGAGAATAAGAGGTAGGTTTAGAAGTAGAAGCATTGTTATAATTTGTTCTTCATTTTTCTTTTATAGAACTTTTTGAACCCATTTAATAACAAGGCAACATCGCCAGCAGTGTACTCCTTTTTGTTGAGCACTAGTGTAGGGGCCAAAAGTTGAGGTCTCTTCTATACCCATTCTTGGCATTTTATACTCGTACGCCTTGAGTACAGAAAACAGCTCCGTCGGTGAGATCTTCCCCAGATCCCTTGATTCTTCAATAGCTGTGATCTTCATGTTTAACTTGGGTGGTAGCGCCTTTAAGACTTTAACGGTGATCTCTTTATCAGAGAACGTCTTTCCCAACTTTAGCACGTTGTTCAACACCTTTGTAAACCTTGTATCCATCTGGTCAATGGTTTCTCCAGGTTTCATCTTGAAGTTTTCAAACTTCTCCAGGGAAACACTCAGATTGTGTTCTTTGATTGAGTCATTCCCTTCACTCATGTCACGGACCTTATCCCACATCTCCATAGATGTTTTACAATGTTTGACCTTGTCAATCCTTCCGTTGTCAAGGGCTTTGGTCATGATGAAGATTCCAACCTTGTCAAGATTTTTCAGCTTGATTTCCTCAGTTGTCATCTCTTCAGGTTCTTTGTCAACAACCTTATCTTGGCCATCAACTTTGATTGTTTTGGTGATTCTTGTCGGACCTTGAGTTATGCACCTGTACATATTATCATTGTAAGCAGCAAGGAAAATTTCCATGCGTATTTTCCAGTCCTCAAAGCTCATACCGCCAATGTGGGGAACAAGGCCGATACAATCCATTTTTCAAGAAGTTTTTATTTTCAAAAAGATGCTCTTTTCAAAACTTTTGAAAACCTTTGTAAAACACTCTAGGATCAAGCTCGTTGATTAGGCAAATGATTCAAATGAACCACCTGCTCTGATACCACTTGTTGGTCCCAAGTGGACATATGAGGTCTAGAGGGGGGGAGGGGGGTGAATAGACCTCTAAAAATTTATCTTTAAAATTCTCTAACTTTTTCTGTCAGCAGACTAAGCTGATCAAGAATTGTAAGTAGACTAAGCTGATCTAGCACAAAGCTTTGAACAGCAGAGTTGACCACTCTTCTGATTTTACTTAGCTGATTTTATCAAAATCAGAGTTTTAAATTTACTAACTTGCAGCGGATTTTCTAGTGTTTTTCACAAGTTGTTTTCTTAACTTTGAAAAGATTTTATCCCCAGTTTTTATAAACTCCTTTTAAAAACTTTTCAACAGTTAACTTACGTGTTTAAATATGCTCTTTTGAAATATGCAGAAAATAATGCAAGTATAAACACACAGGATTTTTATAGTGGTTATATGGATAGAAATCCTTTAGTCCACTCTTCCAAGTCACTTAGATCTTGGGTTATACTATAAACACACAGTTTACAATATACAATTCTTGCGCCAAACAACAAATGAAATGGCCACAAGTGCGCAATAAGAAATCACAAAGAAAACCTATCCTCTGAAGTAATATCACTCACTAAGATAGATATCTACTTCTCACAACACTTTTCTCTTAGAATTTCAGTCAGATTTATATGTATATTTGTTTATCTCTCTTTTCTGCTTCGTCAACAAATGACTCGGTTGTTGAGTGTTCTGTTCTTGAGGTTGAGAGTTAGAAGAATTTTGCTTCGGATTTGCTCTCAGATGTGTTGTCTCTTCTTCTTCAACTCTTGAATTGAACTATTTATACTTGAGATTTGAAAATCTTCCCTTTGAGAGATCGACATGTGTCCAAATCCTCGAGTACTGGTCCCTTCTGCAGAAATGGCTACCTGCGACTGATGACTGTACACTCTTTGTACTTTCTGTCAGTTCACATTAAATGCACCAAGCTGATACGAGGTTTCTCTTCAATCATTTGTCATAAATACCCTTCCTCTTCAGCATTTATTACTCCAAGTGCATTTATTACCGTTGCAATAACTTCTGATCCACTTCCACTCTGCTGATCGAAATCACTCGTCTAATGTACACTCGGTTGATCCCAAACTGAACTCATCTGATTTGAGTCGGCTGAAAATCCACCAGTCTGATTCCTTTCTTCAGCAACAGATCAGTAGTCTTCTGGACCATATTTGACTCGACTGAAGTAACTTCTTCCTTGGTCAAATATCTTCTAAGGTTTGAACTAAGTTTCCATACTTAGCTGATGACTTTTGGAAATCATCAAAACCTCCCTTCACTTCTAAGTCTTCATCTTAATCCAACACAACTATGTAGATATTTCCTTGTCGTCTTCCAGATAAGATAACCTTCTTTGTTTCAATTTGCTCCACCTAGCACTTATCTGATGAGAAGATAACTGAAAATCCTTTGTCACAAAATTGACTTATGCTCAGCAAGTTGTACTTCAGGCCTTTAACATAAGATACGTCAGATATCTCAATGTTTCCTTTGATTAGCTTTCCATACACGACAATTGCCTTATCTATTGTCTCCAAACGTTACATTTGGACCGTCTATGGCCGCAGCATCAGTCAGTTCATTTATGTCACCACACATGTGCCTTCAACATCTACTGACCAAGTACCATTTCTTCTCTACTTTACTCCTACTCCTAATCCTAACCTAGAAAACAAAATAAAAAATGTTTTAGGTACCCTTTATTGAGAGGGTCTTGGCGGATTAGTATCACCTTTGAAAACCTAAGATTTGGAAACCTTAGGCTTCTTCAGCTCATAATTTTCCGTATGCATATTGTCATGATAATCATTATGATGTGAGTAATGCTCATAAGTAGGATACGATGAATGATAAGCAGGATAAGCATGCATCGGATGATGAGCAGGGTATGCAGCATAGTAAGGTGGATAATGAGGTGCAACATAATATGAAGGATAAGTAGGTTGCACATAATATGACTCATTTCCATACCAAGCATTATCATTTCTATGATTTCTTTGCTTCTTAGGCTTGTTTCTTACTTACTCCCTAACAGACGACTTAGACTTGTTACTGGTCTGGTTATTATTGTACTTATCAGCAAACTTCTTAGGGCTACTATGTTGTTTTGCTTTATTAGTCTGTTTTTCAATTTTAGGCTCTTTACCCTTTTTGGCCTTTGGAGATTTCTTCTCCTTTTTCTCTTCTTCTAGTTGTTGGATGAAGATGAAGAAAATGAAGGGAGGTTTTGATGATTTCCAAAAGTCATCAACTAAGTAATGGAAGCTTAGCAACCTCTGGGAAATTCCATCTGAGAAGACAAGAAAAATCAGAAGGGTTGAATTTTGGTCCATAAGGCTACTGATCTGATGCTGAGTACAAAATCATACTGGTGGATTTCAGCAGAGTCAAATCAAATGAGTTCGGTTTGAATCAGTAGAGCGTTCATCAGCAGAGTGGATTCAATCAGCAGAGTAGAAGCAATCAGAAAGTTCTTCCAATGGTAATAAATGCACTTAGCTTAATAAATGATGTAATAAGAGGGTATTAATGACAAATGATTGAAGAGAAACCTCGGATCAGCATGGTGCATTTAATGTGAATTGACAGAAAGTACAGCAGAAATGTACAGTGAACAGTTGCAGAAGCCGTTCTGAAACAAGGACCAGTACTCGAGGAAGATCTGAAAATTTGTCTTACTTAAACGGGCATAAATTCAAATTCGCGAGTATAAGTAGATCTGCATTCAAGAGTTAGAGGCAGACAACACAACTGAGAGAAAATTCAAGCAAGCAAAATCTTCTAAGTCTCAAAAACTCAAGTACAGATCACCATCATCCGAGTCATCTGTTGACAAAGCCGAGTTGAAGAATCAAGAAAAAACAAAATCTGAGTGATTTCTGTAAACTTTGAGTGTTGTGCGAAGTGTATATCCGTCTTTGTAAGTGATATAACTTCATAGTATAGGTTTTTTAGTGATCTCCTATAGCGAACTTGTGGCTTTATCATTTGTTGTAAAAGCGCAAGAAGAGTGTACTAGGTTACTTAGTGTTTCTAGTATAACCTAAATCTTCGTGATTTAGAAGAGTGGACTAAAAGACATTCTTGTCTATATAACCACTATAAAAATTCACTGTGTTTGATTACTTGCATTTTCACTTGGATACTCCAAAAGCATACAAACACTTTGATCAGACTAAAAGATTTTAAAAAGGAGTTTTTAAAACTGGGGATAAAAATATTTAAGTAAGAAAATAATTTGTTTGCAAAACACTTGACAAATCCGCTGCATACAAGTTTCAAACTCTGATTTAAATTGAAACAGATAAGTAAATCAGGCGAGTGGTCAACTCTGCTGTTTAAGCTAAGTGCACAATCAGCATAGTAGTCTCACCAGTTTCGATCAGCTTACTCTGCTGATAAGAAAAGTTAGAGAAATTGAAAAAGGTACAGAGGTCTATTCAACCCTCCCCCCCCCCACCCCCTCTAGACCTCATCTGACCAATTGGGACCAACATGTGTTGTCAGAGCAGGTGGTTCATCTGAATCATTTGCCTGATCAATGAGCTTGATCCAGAGTGTGTTTTTCAAAATCTTTCAAAAGAGCATATTTTTGAAAAATAAAATCTTTTGAAAATGAATTGTATTAGCCATGTACCCCACATTGACGGGATGAGTTTTGAGGACTGGAAAATCCACATGGAAATTTTCCTTGCTGCTTACAATGATAATATGTATAGATGCATAACCAAAGGTCCTATTAGAATCTCCAAAACAATCAAAGTTAATGACCAGGATGTGGTTGTTGACAAAGAACTAGAAGAGATGTCAGCTGAAGAAATCAAGCTGAGCAATCTTGACAAGGTTGGCATATTCATCATGACTAGAACCCTTGATAATGACAGGTTTGACAAAGTCAAACACTGCAAAACTGCAAAAGAGATGTGGGATAAAGTTCATGATATGAGCGAAGGGAATGATGCTATCAAAAAGCATAACTTAAGCATAGCACTTGAGAAGTTGGAAAACTTCAGAATGAAGTCCGGAGAAACCATTGACCAAATGGAATCAAGGTTTATAAGGACGTTAAATGACGTGTTAAAATTGGGAAAGACCTTTATTGATAAAGAGATCACAGTCAAAGTTCTAAAGGCGCTACCTCCCAAGTTCAACATGAAGATCACAGCCATGGAAGAATCAAGGGATCTGGGGAAGATCTCTCTGTCGGAGCTGTTTCTGTACTCAAGGCATATGAGTATAAACTGCCTAGAATGGGAATAGAAAAGACATCAACTTCCAATCCCACTGCTGCCTTAGTTGCTGCAAAATAACCAAGAAGATCAGCAGCCGAACAAAAAAGATTGACTCATCTGATGAGACCATGACACTCAATAAAAAGGAGTATACTGCTGGAGACGTTGTGTTGTTACTGAATGGATTCAAGAAGTTTTACAAAAGAAAAATGAAGAACAAATACAACAATGCTTCTCATTTTAACCCTACCTCTCATTCTCATATAAGTAAGGATAATTATAAATCCAAACTAATGTGCTATAACGAAATTGGGACACTTCATCAATGACTACCCATATCCTAAAGCCGAGAAATATACAGAGGAAGAAAAGAAAGTAAGGAAAGAGAGGAGACATCAAAAGAGCAAAGTACTGTTGGCTGAAGCTAAAAAGATAGCAGCCATTTACTCGTCTGATTCAGACTCGGAGACATCACAAGATGACTCTGCTGAAGAAGAGACACTTGCACTGCTCTGTCTCATGGCCAAAGAATCCGAGGACTCTGACAATGAGGTAACTCTTTCTGAAAATGAATATGAGCTATTTAGTTCATTTGAACAAATGATGACAAACAACACAAACGTTGTTGATGCATTTGCAAAGCTTAAGGAAGAGATGATTGTGCTGAAAAAGCAAAATTCTCTACTGAAACTTAAGGTTGAAGAACCGCAAGAATCAGCTGAGTATAAATAGCTTGCGCATGAGAGTGAATCTTTGAAAGCAGAATGTGAAGTTTACAAAGGAAAAATCATGGAACTTGAAAAGATAATATCCACTCATGATAAGTCTTATGTTGCCTCAGTGAACACACCTAGTGAACATAAACTACCTTTAGTAAAAGAAAGTTTAGAATTGAACCGCACTGAAAAATTTACATCTGCTGATTACAGCAATGTTATCTTTCATGTTCAGACCACTAAACCTACTTCACAGGGAAAAGATAAAAAGGAGAAGAAATCTCCAAAGGCTAAAAAGGGTAAAGGGCCTAAAATTGAAAAACAGGCTAGTAAAGCTAAACAGCAGAGTAGTCCCAAGAAGTCTGCTGATAAGAGCAGAAAAAATCAGACTAGTAACAAGTCTAAGTCGTCTGTTAATGAGCAAGTAAGAACTAAACCTAAAAAGCAAAGAAATCATAAAAATGATAATGCTTGGTACGAAAATGAGTCTTATTATGTGCAACCTGCTTATTCATCATATGATGATGCACCTCATTATCCACCTTACTATGCTGCATATCATGCTCATCATCCGATGCATGCTTATCCTGCTTGTCATGCACCGTACCATACTTATGAGCATTACTCACACCATAATGATTATCATGACAACAAGCATTTAAAATTTATGATGCACCAAGAGTACCAAAAGCACCACCAAACTCTATTGAACCTAAGAAGCCTAAGGTTTTCAAATCTTGGGTTGTCAAAGGTGACACTAATCCGCTAGGACCCTCTCAATAAAGGGTACATAAAACAATTTTATTTTGTTTTGTAGGTTAGGATTAGGAGTAGGAGTAAAGTAGAGAAGAAATGGTACTTGGACAGTGGATGTTCAACGCACATGTGTGGTGACATACATTAACTGACTGATGCTACTACCATAGACGGTCCAAATGTAATGTTTGGAGACAGCAAAGAAGGCTAGATTATTGCGTGTGGAAAGCTTATCAAAGGAAACATTGAGATATCTGACGTCTCATATGTTAAAGGCCTAAAGTACAATCTGCTGAATATAAGTCAATTTTGTGACAAAGGTTTTTCAGTTATCTTTTTAGCAGATAAGTGCTACGTGAAGCAAATTGGAATAAAGAAGGTTATCTTATCTGGAAGACGACAGGGAAATATCTACATAGTTGATAGGAATTCTGTGAATAAGAATTTTAATGTTTGTTTGGTGGCCTCTACGCCATGTGAAGTTAGTTGGCTATGGCACAAAAGAATGAATCATTTGAATTTCAAGACCATCAACATATTAATCAAGAATGATTTGGTAGAAGGAATTTCCAAGACAGTCAAAAGGGTAAACAAGTTAAATCATCTTTCAAAAGCAAGAAGCACCAATCTTCAACTAGAATTTTGGAGTTACTACATATGGACTTGTTTGGACCTATTGATCCTATCAGCAATGGTGGAAGAAGTACTGCCTAGCTGTTGTGGATGATTATTCAAGATTTATTTGGGTGATATTCATGAAAAAGAAAAGTGAAACCAAGGAACATCTTACTAATCTGATGGAGCTGATCCAGATCGAAAAGAGCTTGAAAATATTAAAGATCAGATCAGATAGGGGTACTGAGTTTACAAACTCTACTGTTGAAGAGTATTGTACTTCCAGAGGAATCAGTCATGAGTTCTGCTACCAGAACCCCTCAAGAAAATGGAGTTGCTGAAAGGAGAAACAGAAATCTGAAAAAAGCTACCTGAACAATGATAGCTGAAGCAAAACTGCCCGAAAGATTTTGGGCAGAAGCCACAAATACAGCATGCTACACCCAGAACAGATGCATGATCAACAAGAGCCAGAACAAGACACCTTATGATCTGTGGAATAACAGGAAGCCTAATATTCATTATCTTAGAATATTTGGTTGTAAATGTTTTGTTTTGAATAATGGGAAAAATCACCTTACGGCTTTTGCAGAAAAGGCTGATGAAGCTATTTTTGTAGGTTACTCTATTGTTAATAAAGCCTACAAATTATTTAACAAAAGGACTTTACTTGTAAAAGAATCAATTCATGTAGTATTTGATGAACCCAATCAATCTTCTGAAAAGAATCAAAGTACTAATCAAGATTTATCTGCAAATCTTCAGAAATTGACCATGGAAAGAAAAGAAGAATATGTACCCATCATACTTCCTGATCTCAACCAAGCTGATAACTCAAGTGTTGTTCAAAATCAGTCTACTGATTGTCTAACAGACGAGTTGCAAACATCTGACAGACCAGAGACTGTTCAACAGACTACTACTGAGACTCCAACAGTAGTGTTGCAAGATCAATAAAGAGGACCACATCCAGATTTGCAACTTGATCTCAGATGGCTCAGAGATCACCCACCTGATCTTGTGATTGGTGATCCATTGGATAGAGTAAGAACAAGAAGGTCAACTGCAAATGAATCAATGTTTGTAAGTTTTCTTACAAAAATTGAGCCTAAATTAATTGAAATGCAAGAAAAGTTAAATCAATTTGAAAGAAATGAGGTTTGGTACTTGGTACCTAGACCTACTCATCAAAGAGTCATTGGCACTAAGTGGGTTTTCAAAAATAAAATGAATGAAGATGGTATTGTTACCAGAAATAAAGCAAGACTAGTGGCCAAAGGTTACTGCCGAGAAGAAGAAATTAATTTTGATGAGACATTTGCACCTGTAGCAAGGCTTGAAGCAATCAGATGAAATCAAAGCTAAAATAGAGGCTGCTGCCAAGAAATTAGAACTATTCTCTAGTGGTGAAGATGATGAAGGTGATGAAGAAGAAGAAACAGAAGATTAGACTACTTTACTTCTCTTATCATTTCATTGTAAAATTTATGTAACTTTTCATTTTTTGTAATCTGATGTAATTATAATATGTCATGAATTAATAAAAGATTACAAAAGTTTATCCAACTTAATTTCTATCTCAGAAATTTTGTGTGAAGACTTAACTTTAGTTTAGTTACAGGTACTTGGCTAAAGTTTTGTCATCATCAAAAAGGGGGAAATTGTTGGATGAAGATGAAGAAGTGAAGGGAGGTTTTGATGATTTCCAAAAGTCATCAGCTAAGTAATGGAAGCTTAGAAACCTTTGAGAAATTCAAATCAGAAGGGTTTAATTTTGGTCCAGAAGACTGTTGATCTGATGCTGAGTACGGAATCAGACTGGTGGATTTCAGCAGAGTCAAATCAGCAGAGTCAAATCAGTAGAGTGCATTCAATCAGCAGAGTAGAAGTGATCAGAAAGTGCTTCCAACGGTAAAAAATGCACTTGGCGTAATAAATGTTGTAAGAAGATGGTATTAATGACAAATGATTGAAGAGAAACCTCAGATCAGCATGGTGCATTTAATGCGAATTGACAGAAAGCACAACAGAATTGTACAGTGAACAGTTGCAGAAGCCGTTCTGAAACAAGGACCAGTACTCGAGGAAGATCTGAAAATATGTCTTACTTCAACGAGCAGAAATTCAAATTCGCGAGTATAAATGGAGTTAGAGACAGACAACACAACTGATAGAAAATTCAAGCAAGCAAAATCTTCTAAGTCTCAAACACTCAAGTACAGATCACCATCAGCCGAGTCATCTGTTGACAAAAAAGCAAAAAAAAATCTGAGTGATTTCTGTAAACTTTGAGTGTTGTGCGAAGTGTATATCCGTCTTTGTGAGTGATATAACTTCATAGTATAGGTTTTCTTTGTGATCTCCTACAGCGAACTGTGGCTGTTGGTCCCAAGTGGTCAGATGAGGTCTTGGGGGGGGGGGGGGGGGGGGGTGAATAGACCTCTAAAAATTTATCTTTTAAATTTTTCTAACTTTTCTGTCAGCAGACTAAGCTGATCAAGAATCGTAAGTAGACTAAGCTGATCTCGCACAAAGCTTTGAACAGCAGAGTTGACCACTCTTCTGATTTCACTCAGCTGATTTTATCAAAATCAGAGTTTTAAAATAACTATCTTGCAGCGGATATTTCTAGTGTTTTTCACAAGTAGTTTTCTTAACTTAGAAAAAGTTTTATCTCCAGTTTTAATAAACTCCTTTTTAAAACTTTTCAACAGTTAACTTTTTGTGTTAAAATATGCTCTTTAAAATATGCAGAAAATAATGCAAGTATAACACAAAGGATTTTTATAGTGGTTATATGGATGAAAATCCTTTAGTCCACTCTTCCAAGTCACTTAGATCTTGGGTTATACTATAAACACACAATTTACAATATACTCTGCTTGCGCCAAACAACAAATGAACTGGCCACAAGTTCGTTACAGGAAATCACAAAGAAGTCCTATACTACAAAGCTTTATCACTCACAAACATGGATAACAGCTTCTCACAACACTTATCTCACAAAATCACTCAAATTTGTATGTATATTTGTTTATCTCTCTTTTCTGCTTCGTCAACAAATGACTCGGCTGATGAGTGTTCTGTTCTTGAGTTTGAGACTTAGAAGAATTCTGCTTCAGATTTTTGCTCTCAAATGTGTTGTCTCTTCTTCTTCAACTCACGAACTGAACTATTTATACTTGAGATTTGAAAATCTGCCCGTTGAGAGATCGACAGGTGTCCAAATCCTCGAGTACTGGTCCTTTCTGCAGAAACGGCTACCTGCGACTGAACACTGTACACTCTGCTGTACCTTCTGTCAGTCCGCATTAAATGCACCAAGCTGATACGAGGTTTCTCTTCAATCATTTGTCATAAATACCCTTCCTCTTCAGCATTTATTACTCCAAGTGCATTTATTATCGTTGCACTAACTTCTGATCCACTTCCACTCTGCTGATCGAAGTCACTCATCTGATGTATACTCGGCTGATCCCAAACTTGAACTAGTCTGATTTGAGTCGGCTGATAGTCCACCAGTCTGATTCCTTCTTCAGCAACAGATCAGTAGTCTTCTGGACCATATTTGACTAGTCTGAAATACTTCTTCCTTGGTCAAATATCTTCTAAGGTTTGTACTAAGTTTCCATACTTAGCTGATGACTTTTGGAAATCATCAAAACCTCCCTTCACTTCAAAGTCTTCACATTCATCCAACAGTGGCTTTATCATTTGTTGTAAAAGCGCAAGAAGAGTGTACTAGGTTACTTAGTGTTTCTAGTATAACCTAAATCTTCGTGATTGATTTAACCAGATTTCGTCTTAGGTTTAATCTCAGTATATTTATATAAGATCACAATGTTACGATTTAAGGGGTTTGGTTAAAGTACTCTGGATGGTGCAATTCAAGAACAAGCAACGTAATTTAATTGAATCAATAACAATAACGTGAAAGGCGAACAATAATAGTATATTTCGTAGGTTAAATTCTGGATCCTCAATACAATGTAAAACTCAGTATTTATAATAATTCTCAAGTCCTAATTTGACTAGGAGTCCTATTAGGCCTAGGAATCCTGCCTGGCTTAGGAGAACCGCACAGCCCACTTTAAATCTTCTAGATCGATATGTCTGGTCGATCGGATACATTTGGGCGGATCGAGTCGATCTTGTAGTATTCACAGGTCGGATCGATCCTGAACCTCCTCGGGAAGCTTTATTCCATTATACGTGTAAAATAGCCCTCATCAGTACTCCCTCACTTCTCGAGCGTAATCGTAGCTGTAGCTCGTAGAAGTAAAAATATGCCTCATTAAAAACCTAGTTCGGAAAAACCCTTTTTGGGATAAAAACCGAACGAGGAAAAAAGAGTGCAAATCCGTTTGAACCTTCTATGTATAGACATGTATTTTGGGTTAACGTGTGTCAGACAACGGCTGGTCTTTTCATGACTTTGATTGGCGGGAATACGAAGAGACGCGAAGGGCTGAATCCGTCTTTTCACCACCCATATATATAGTCGAAATTTGCGGGATATTTCTACTTTTACCCCAGATATTTAATCCTTCCAGCAGTAAAAGCTTAAATCGATAATCTTGTCAATTTCTTACTTCCTCGAGCATATTATTTCAAAGACTGATGGCTTCGACGTCGCAGAATCCTCCTTCTTCAACCCAAAACGTAGATGAGCAAGTACCTCCTAACATCCTTAATCCTGAAATCCCTCCATCTGAGGAAGAGGCTGCGGATATTGCCCAAGTAGAGGAAGTCAGAAATTACGAAGAATAGGAGGTTGATGGCTTGGTGGTGGAGATTATCCCAGAGGAAGAGATGGTATCGCGGGCATCTATGAAATCAAAACGTCTCAACCTCAAATTTCTGCCCCCGTGGAATTTTTTCCTTCTCGATGGAAAAAGGATGATCTACCTTCTTTGAAAAAGGAATACGGCCGCTATTTCCCCTCGGACTTTGAGATCATTATTCCTTCTTCCGAGGAGAGAGTCAATACTCCTCCCGCCAACTGTCGAGCTTTTTACACGTCCCATTTCGAGCATGGGCTCCGTTTTCCCCTATCTTCGGTTCTTCGTCAATTTCTGGAGACTTTTATTGTCTCATTGACCCAACTTGTTCCGAATGCTATAGCTTTTATTATGGCATTCTCTGTGTTGATGGTTGCTCGAGGTCTGCAACCCTCATTCCGCAATTTTCTCCACTTTTCCCGACTCTCTGTATCGACCTCCTCCAACAGAGGTTATTATTATGTCAGCCAAAGACCTGGCTACGCAATTCTTGAAAACGCCATTTCAAGCAACAGCACGGAATGGAAATCCAGTTTCTTTTTCGTTAAGGCTCCGACTGTGCATATCCTCGAGAATGGTGAACCCGAGGAGTTTACTCATGATTGGGGATACAACGATGCTTGGGTATATGGTGGTCAAAAAGTGATCGGCGAGATGGCCCCGGACGACCAATTCTCATCCGCTATGATCGAGGAGATGAGATTAAATACCAATCAGCTTATTTGATCGGAGAGATCTTTCTTCGAAAAGCAGGATTGAGTTCTCTGGAGTTTTCAATTCCACCGGATAATCGATCTCTAGGTAAAGTCATTTCCTAACTTCACTTTATTCATAAAAAGATTTATGAACTCGACATTTTCTAACACCTATCTTTTTCGCAATGCAGCCACCATGGTCGAGAACTGCCGTTTTTCCGTGGTCGGAAAATCTGTTCTTTCGAATTCGAAAAAGTCCTGGGGTAAAGCCCCCATAGAGCAAAAGGAATCTAGAAAGAGGAGAAGGAATCAATTCCAAGATCTGGAAGACATCGAGGAGGAGTCATCCGAGAATGCAGATCCTATCCGAATAGCTCCTCCTTTCTCTGGTCTAACTTCTTCAGACATACCGACTTCAAGCTCTCGTCCAGGCCGTGGTTATCCTCCCAAAACTTTTAGGGAGAAATATGGCATTCTAGGTAGTAAAGATTGGCCCGAACGTAATCCTACAGGTCCTGAAGCCAAAAGAAGAACCCAGGTTTTTGACAAAGGAGGAGAGTACTTCACTCATATCGGAGATTCTAGCCATCAAGCTTCTTTGGTAGACATGATTGAGAGTCATCTTCAAGGAAAACGGGCAGCCGGTTATTCCGAGAAGGATTCATTGGTCTCTGACGATAAGGAGAACGTGGTCGATAAATCCATTCGAGTTCTTCTATCCTCGACCTTTGTCCGAGACGTGGAGAGGACCATTAGGAAGAAACCCCTCGAACAGCTAGCGAGGGCAGCTCATGCTCACGAAGTGGTAATATTATTTGGCTCTCTCTATTCTTTTAACAGCCTTCAATATTTTTCTTGATTTTTATTCAGACAAGTTTCCTGTACGACAGGCCGGAAATGCCATGGTGTCTGCACTATATGATATGGCGTTGCATAGGGATCAATGCAAATATGTTGAGGAAAACAACAATATTTTAATCGCCAGAGTCAAGGAGCTTGAAGATCAACTTGCTCAGGTCGATAATTCTCGAGCTTCCGCTGCCACTTCATCCGATCCTCTTGCTAATCCTAATTTGGAGACTGACAATCCTCACATTATTAGCATGATGACGGATTCTAATCGATACCAAGCGCAGGTCGACCAATTGACTCGTGAAATGGAAGAGCAACGAGTTGCGCATGCCACCCTCGTTAGCAAGCTTGAGTCGGATATTGATGCTCTTCGATCCCAACTTGCGACCAAGGAAGATGATTCTTCTGACTTAGAGAGGTTCATAGATGCGCACCAATCTTCAGACGTCGAGCCCATAGTCCGAGAGTTTCTCGATTCTCCCGTGCATACTGCCATAATTCATCAAAAGATTGGAGGTCTGCTCTTAAGCTCGTTCTATAAGGGTGTCGATCAATTAATCGAGTCTGGGCAGATTCCTGATAAACGTGAGGAATATCGTAAAGTTATGGCCATTGAAAAGGACCGAAGTCTTCAAGACTATCTGTAGATACATAAAATTTACGCCCAATAAAATGGCGACACGTGTAAAATAAGTTGTTAATTATCAATTTAAATTCTCTTTTTACATTTTTGGGATTTTTAATATATGTAATTCCAAAAGTAAATAGTTAATTTAAATTGGCTAATTAAATTACGCCACGTGTCAATATGATGTGTTATGACCAATTAAGAAGAAGTCTTAAAGATTATGGAAGCCAGAAACCAATCAAAATGATGTCTTCTATTCTACAAAGACAATGGCCAATCAACTTACGCCACGTCATCAAACAATGTGAAGAAGACTCTCACTCCAGCATCTATATAAAGGAGCTTTGAGGCTTCACATGCCAGAGAGATATATTGACATACTTCACATATATTCTAAAAGCATAAAAGTTTCCCTCAAGTGCTACATATACAAGTCTTTGACTCCTAAGTCTCTGACTTTCATATCTGTGTTCGATCCGCAAATCTTGGAGAAGATCACGCCCCACGATTCAAGAACAAGCCTAGAGCCCTTGGATCTATACGTCTGTCAAGTAGAAGAATCAGAGGAGTTTACTATTTACAGAGATTGTAACCATTTATTTATTTAAATTCATTAAATATTGTAATTTGTTGCTTCTTATTTTATTGTCTAATAAAGTTTCGCAGACATTAAAATTTGTGGTCTACAAATTTCTGGCACGCCCAGTGGGACATCTCTGCCTCTCATCTCTTCTACTTATCAAAAGCAATCATGGTTTCGAAATCGTCAAAAGCTGGTCAATCCAAAGCATCGATCTCAAAGATGGCTAACAGCAAAGGCGGCGAAAGTTTGAAATCGTCAAAAGCTGGTCAATCCAAAGCATCGATCTCAAGGGTGGCCAAAAGCAAAGGCGGCGGAAGTTCCGACACGCAAAGTATTGGGGCTGTCACGAGGAGTATGAAAAAGGCTCAACAGAAGTGCATTAATCCCACACTGCAGGAAAAATCCTTGTCTGAAGAAAAAGCGTTAGAAGAAGTCACCCGAAAGACCGTGAAACTTCTTGCCTTTCAAGAAGAACTAGGCGATGATGGAGATTCCTATGGATCCACTTCTGCTTCCCCTCATGTGGCCCTGCGATCTGATTCGACACAACCTGAAGATTCAAATCATTCCATCACTTCACCCGCTATGCATGTCATGATGACAAACGCCACAACCATGGAAGAACAACTTGCAAACTTGACCAAAGCCGTCGAAGGAATCACTAAATTCATACAAGAGCAAGGAACATTGGTAGGTACAGTTGTACAAAGGTTGGATAAGCTAGAAGGAACTACAAGCAAGAATGGTGGAAAGCGCTTGATTGTCGAAAATGAAGAAATTGAAAAAAATGATGAAAACTTTGAAGAAGAAATTGAAGCTAATGTACACCAGAACCATCGACACACTCATGATGAAGTTGAAGCATCATCACGACACAAGAAGGTTTCATTAAATGATCTCCGTATCTCGGCAGACAATTCCATTCGTGTCGACCAACTAAAAGAGTTCATCATGGGGACGATTAAAGATAAGCTGGAAGGAAGTTCAAAATCCTCATTGACTTACGTGAAGCCTTACACCCACCGAATTGACATGATGAAGATGCCTGCTGGATATCAACCTCCCAAATTTCAACAGTTCGATGGAAAAGGAAACCCGAAGCAACATGTTGCTCACTTTGTGGAGACTTGCAATAACGCTGGAACTGCCGGAGATCTCCTTGTGAAACAATTTGTCCGCTCGCTTCATGGAAACGCTTTCGACTGGTACACCGACTTGGAACCTGGGACTATCAACAGTTGGGAACAACTCGAACAAGAGTTTCTCAATCGCTTTTACAGCACAAGGAGGATTGTGAGCATGATCGAACTTACAAGCACTCGTCAATGGAAGGAAGAAAAAGTCATTGATTACATCAATCGATGGAGAAACCTGAGTTTGAACTGCAAGGATCGCTTATGTGAAACTTCTGCCATAGAAATGTGTATCCAAGGGATGCATTGGGGCTTGCGCTATATCCTCCAAGGCATAAAACCTAGGACCTTCGAAGAGTTGGCTACACGTGCGCATGATATGGAACTTAGTCTTGCTTCAAGAGGAGGTCAAAGTACCTTGCCTGTCCAAGAATCAAGGAGTGGAAAGGATAAACTGGATGTCAAGAAAAGCGGCAAATCCTTCTCCCAAAATGAAAGCAAAGAATCCATGGCAGTCAATACTGCTCCAATGAAGCTCTTGTCCAATTCAAAGAAGAAAGGAGAAACAAAGAACAGTCAACCTCAAGAAAGATTACAAAGGAAGTTGACATTGAAAGATATGCAAGCAAAGGAATATCCTTTCCTTGATTCTGATGTAGCTGGAATGTTAGAAGATCTGCTCGAGGCTGACCTCATCAAATTACCTGAAATGAAACGACCTGAAGAGGCTGAACGAACTGACGATCCCAACTACTGCAAGTATCACCAACTGGTTGGACACCCAATCGAAAATTGCTTCGTTCTAAAGGATAAGATCATGGAGTTAGCTCGTCAAGGAAAAATTCTACTTGAAGAAGACAAGATGAGCGCCAATCAAACCACAGTTAGTGTTCTACCTTCAATAGACCCTATTTCATCATTTTCTATGAAGTTTGGAAGCTTTGATACGGTCATGTTCAAGGTGAACTCAAAGTCAATAACGTTTGATCATGCCGCTCAACATTCACCTGCTCATGAAGATAAAATCTTGAGATTTGAGAAATATGAAGAAATTGAATCTGATGATGGAGCTTGGAAAGTTGTCACTCGCCGAAGGAAGCGGAAGTCGTCTGCAAAGCTATCTAACCAACAATTCTTGCCAAAGTTGGTTCTGAAAAGAAAGAGTGGGCGAAAGATAAAGGAAAAATCGAATGTCACTCATGTCAAGACAACGACACCAATGCAACAAAATTACTACGCTCCCATAACATTGTCGGAATTTATCCCGAAATGGTTTCTTGAGCATGGTTCACTTTCTATTTCCTCGGTGTATAACGTGACTCATAATGAAGAGGAGAATGAAACTGAAAGTCAACACACCTCGTCAGATGAAAATATGAAAGAAGGTGAAGTGGAATGTTCTATAAAGAATTGCATGGCAACTATTCCTTTCACCGATGAAGATTTGTTGTTAGGTTCCAAGCCACACAATCGTCCTTTGTTCGTAACAGGATATGTACGTGAACAAAAGATAAATCGCATGATGTTAGATGGAGGATCGGCCGTCAACATTCTACCCTTGCGCGTGATAAAACAACTTGGAATAGCTATAGATGAATTGTCGCATAGTCGTCTAATGATTCAAGGATTCAATCAAGGAGGACAAAGAGCCGTTGGAGTAATTAGACTTGACTTATTGATTGATGATATGTCCTCGAGCGCTCTATTCCATGTGATTGATGCGAAAACAACGTACAACATGTTGTTAGGACGACCTTGGCTTCATGAGAATGGGGTGGTTCCATCTACCTTACATCAATGTTTCAAGTATTGCCGTCAAGGCGTTGTAAAGAAAGTAATGGCAGATGATAAACCTTTCACTGAGGCGGAGTCATATTTTGCTGATGCCAAGTTTTACTTCAATCACGATGATATAGACAAAATCAAGACGTCTGATACTCCGACTCCCCTTAGAAATACGCTCCCCTCAATAAATGCAGAAAAGATGAAGGAAAGCCAATCCATCGAAGATATAAAGAAAAGTCAAGCACCGCATAGCCCAAGTGATACCAAGGGTCCAAAAGAAACTTTGAAGGCAAAGATGGTTTTGCGTTATGTACCAAAATCAAAAAGAAAAGAAGGACAATCACCATTGATCGAGTTTGATGCCCTAAAGAACTGCACTATTCCCATCACAAAAGTAGACTCGTTGAAGATATCTCAACCTCCATTGAAAGGATTTGTTCGCCCAACCAAGGGAAATGAAGTAGAGCATGGTGCACTCTCTATCAAACAGTCAAGTGCGAGCTTTGGTCCTAACGCGTACAAACTCATGATTAGAGCTGGATATGATCCTACTGAAGTCGAAGCTTTGGACAAACCTGTGTCAGATGCTATCATCAAGAAAGAACATGGCCTTAATGACACTCAAACGATGTTGAAAAATATGGGGCATGTTGTGCCTAATTCTTTAAGCGGACTTGGGTATATTTCACCAACACCCGTTCGTATTCCAATAAAGAGAGCGAGTAACCATTACATCAGTTTTGATGATGAAGAATTCTCAACGACTCTCAAGCCGGTTGTGGTTAATCAACTTGGAATCCTAAGACGTAAAGGCTCAGTATTCGGAAGGTTGGGGGTTGACTCCAAAAGTAAAAGTTCAGTATTCGATAGGTTGGGGGTTGGTTCCAACAATAGAGGCTCAGTATTTAATAGGTTAGGAGTGAGGCACCGATTGACGACTGCAAAGCGTTGGAAGAAACGGGAGATATCTGCAAAAGACTTGAACTTCAAAAAGCTTCACAGCATCGTACCTTCTCGAATGAAAAGACGCGAAGATTTGGTCATCTCTTATGACTGTGGATTGAAAGCTAAGTGGAAAACCATCATATACACGCAATCCAAGCAAGATATCGAGGAAGATAGAGAAAGTGTAGGCTCTTCGTGTTATACATCGTTCCGGGATGAAGAACTCTTGAAGGAATATGATGAAATTTGTTCTTCCCATCATGTCACCATTGCTAGTGATGATCTTGGTGAGGAAGATGCTGAGGATGCTCCCCCTGAGTTGGAAGAAGGGGTGAAAACCACTATTGACGACTTGAAGGAAGTTAATCTTGGTGACGACGAAAACCCACGTCCAACTTTCGTGAGTGCCTTACTAACTCAAGAAGAAGAGTTAGCATATGTAAGTCTTTTGCAAGAATACAAGGATGTGTTTGCCTGGACATACAAGGAAATGCCTGGGTTAGACCCAAAAATTGCAGTGCATCACTTAGCTGTAAAACGAGGGATTCGGCCCGTCAAGCAAGCACAACGAAGATTCCGACCTGAATTGATCCCTTTACTCGAGGCAGAAGTAAACAAATTGATTGAAGCAAACTTCATTAGAGAAGTAAAATATCCTACTTGGATCTCGAGCATTGTTCCTGTGCGAAAGAAAAATGGGCAAATTCGTGTTTGCGTGGATTTTAGGGATCTCAACAGCGCATGCCCTAAAGACGATTTTCCCTTGCCCATCGCGGAATTGATGATTGATGCAACAACTGGTCACGAGGCTCTATCATTCATGGATGGCTCTTCTGGTTATAACCAAATCCGCATGGCACCAAAAGATGAAGAACTCACAGCGTTCAGAACGCCGAAAGGAATTTTCTGCTACAAAGTTATGCCTTTTGGCCTAAAGAATGCAGGCGCCACGTATCAACGAGCTATGCAAAATATCTTTGACGATATGCTTCACAAAAATGTGGAATGCTATGTGGATGATTTGGTGGTGAAATCAAAAAGGCGAGTCGACCACTTGCAAGACTTAAAAAAGATTTTTGACCGTTTGCGTAGGTATCAACTTAAAATGAATCCTCTAAAATGTGCTTTTGGCGTCAGTTCTGGAAAATTCCTTGGGTTCGTTGTACGAAATCGTGGGATTGAAGTAGAGCGCTCGAAGATTGATGCTATCCTCAAGATGCCTGAGCCTAAGAATATCCATGATCTGAAGAGTTTACAAGGAAAGTTAGCATATATTCGGCGATTCATATCAAACTTGGCTGGCCGATGTCATCCATTTAGTCGGTTAATGAAGAAAGGTGTTCATTTTAACTGGGACGAGCCTTGTAAAAATGCTTTTAAAAGCATTAAGACGTATCTCATGAACCCTCCTGTCTTGTCTGCTCCTATTCCTGGGAAACCATTGATCCTTTATATTGCTGCACAAGAATGTTCAGTCGGGGCATTACTTGCTCAAGAAAATGATAGTGGGAAGGAGAATGCTTTATATTACCTAAGCAGGATGATGACACCAAATGAGCTTAACTATTCTCCAATCGAAAAGCTATGTCTAGCCCTCATCTACTCTGTTCAGAAATTGAAACACTATTTTCAAGCACACACTGTTCGCCTTATCTCTAAGGCGAATCCTATCAAGTATGTAATGTCAAAGCCTGTCTTATCCGACCGTCTTGCAAGATGGTATTTGCAAATTCAGCAATTTGAGGTCGAATACATCCCACAAAAGGCAGTTAAGGGTCAAGCTTTAGCTGATTTTCTCGCCGATCACCCAATACCCGCTGAATGGGAGTTGTCTGATGATCTGCCAGATGAAGATGTAATGGTAATCGAAATTCAGCCGCCGTGGAAGATGTACTTTGATGGTGCCGCGCATCGAGAAGGGGCAGGAGCTGGGGTGGTGTTTGTCTCTCCTGAAGGCGATGTTATGCCTTTCTCATTTACTCTGACACATTGTTGCTCCAATAACGTAGCTGAGTATCAAGCATTGATACTTGGACTCGAGATAGCAGTGGACATGGAACGATTGGAACTCCAAGTATTTGGAGATTCGCAACTCATCATTAATCAAATCTTGGGACTTTATGAAGTAAAGAAGCCTGATTTGCTGCCATATTTCAATTATGCAAGAGGGCTTATCGATCGGCTATGCGACTTAACCATCGAGCATGTGCCAAGGAAGGAAAATAGGCAAGCCGACGCCTTAGCTAAGCTTGCCTCCGCATTAACTTTACCTGATCAAAGTGCCCAAATCCCAATATGTCAGAAATGGGTGGTGCCGTATTTGTTCGAAGATAAAAATAAAGGGGATGAAAATGTTGAGAATAATGTTGTTTCAGTTTTTGAAATTGACGAGGAAGACTGGAGACATCTTCTCATCGACTATCTCAAGCATGGAAAATTGCCAGATGATTTTAAAAGAAGGGTCGATATTCGTCGTAGAGCACCACGCTTCGTGTACTATAAGGAAACTTTGTACCGACGATCTTTTGATGGAATGTTCCTCCGTTGCTTGGGAGATGAAGAGGCAAGGACAGCAATCTCGGAAGCTCATGATGGAGTTTGCGGCGCTCATCAGTCAGGACCAAAATTGCACTTCAAAATAAAAAGAATGGGGTATTATTGGCCCACTATGGTTAAAGACTGCATAGACTATGCTAAGAAATGTCAAGCTTGCCAATATCATGCAAATTTCATTCATCAACCACCCGAGCCGTTGCACCCGACAGTCTCGTCTTGGCCGTTTGATTCATGGGGGCTAGATGCAGTCGGACCGTTGAAAAAGTCATCTGGTCAACACATGTACATCTTGGCTGCAACAGACTATTTCTCAAAATGGGCTGAAGCTATACCACTTCGACAAGTGAACAAGAAAAGTGTTGTGGATTTTATTCGGAAACATCTCATTTACCGCTATGAAGTTCCACGATGTATCATCACCGATAATGGGAAGCCTTTCTGCAATAGTTTGGTGAGCAATCTTTGCCAAAAGTTTGGTTTCAAGCAATATAATTCTTCTATGTATTACCCTCCTGCCAATGGTCTTGCTGAAGCTTTCAATAAAACTTTATGTAACTTGTTAAAGAAGGTAGTGGCAAAGTCCAAGAAAGACTGGCATGAAAAAATGGGAGAAGCTCTTTGGGCGTACCGCACGACTTATCGAACACCAACTCAAGCAACTCCATATACGCTGGTGTACGGTGTGGAAGCAGTATTGCCTCTCGAACAACAGATTCCATCTTTGAGGATTGCTATCCAAGAAGGTCTCACAAATGAAGAGAACGCACGTCTACGTCTTGAAGAACTTGAGGCGCTTGATGAGAAAAGATTGGAAGCCCAACAACGTCATGAATGCTACCAGGCTCGCATTTCTCGATCTTTCAACAAAAGAGTGCGACCACGATCCTTCCAAGTGGGAGATATGGTACTCGCTGTTAGAAGACCCATCAAGATTACAAAACGAATGGGTGATAAATTCAAGTCAAAGTGGGATGGCCCTTATGTTGTTCAAGAGGTTTATACAAATGGAGCTTATAAGCTGGTTGCTGAAGATGGCCTTCGCATTGGACCTATCAACGGCAAATACTTGAAGAAATACTACGCCTGAAGACGCAAAATGCTCCATGACGCACGAGCCTAAACTGCATGTTACTCTTGGCCCATATGAGTATAAAATATGTACGGCAAAACACCAGTTGTATTGAACTACGTTATGACTTGATTCCCATCTTGGGATACGTAGGCAGCTTAGAAGTTAATTCTGAGTTCAGTCACGTTAAAAAAAAAAAAAAAAAAAAAAAAAAGAGAGAGAACGTTATGACTTGATTCCCATCTTGGGATACGTAGGCAGCTTAGAAGTTAATTCTGAGTTCAGTCACGTTATTAAAAAAAAAAAAAAAAAAAAAAAAATTGATGTATTCGAGCAAAGTCGTTTCAATTTGTTTGGAAGTTACATCAGATTCTTTATTTAATATTTAGAATTTTTTTTTTAATGTTAAATTAAAAGAGTGAATATTCGATATGATTAAGTGTAAACATGACGAGTTGAATTCCAAAATAAAGCAAGTAAAGCTAAATAAAGATGAAAAAAAAAATGAACTTTATTCATCTTCATATCTACGAGTTTTTACACCAAATAAAAAATAAAAGGAACCTATCGAGCTACAAAGAGACCAAAGTAACTAAATCTAGATCAAGGGAAAAGCTTGAAATCTTTCAACTCTTGAAGATCAACTTCAAATTTCTCCTGCAAGTTTTGTTGACGCGTGAAATCTGCCTCGGATAAAGGTGGATTGCTTTTAAGAACGGAAATTTCATTCTCTATCCCTGAGATGGCAGATCGAGTATCAAGTAGCTGTTCTTCATCTTGTTGGAGCAACAAACTCATCCTTTGCTTCTGATTTAATATGTCTTCAAGACGTTTCTTCAAATTATCTTCATCTTCCACCAACTTAGTAAGCTTCGCTTCATGATCTTGAGCAAGAATTGCATGTTGACTTTCTTGCGCTTGCATATCTCGAAGACGTTGATTGGCATCGGATATTTGTTGGTCAAATAGTTCCTTATTCATTCTTTGAGACAAAGACAAAATCTCATTAGCATAACCGCCGGCATTCTCAAGAAAAGCAGCCACCCTCCCATGCAAAAGTGACACATCCATACCTCCAAGTTGATTCATGGCTTGGAGAATGCCGTTCACTTCTTCCTTAATAGAAAGTAACCCTTCAAGTGGCGTAGTAGAAAATTGTTGTACGAGATCACTCCACATTATCTCAGCCACTTTGCGTTGACTACGCTCCACTACCTCTTTGCATCGAAATCCAGAAACAGGAGATGGTGATTTTCTAGCTGGTGGCTCAAAATTTGTTTTCACCTCTTTGTTCTTTGAAGAACTTGGATCTGTTCGTTGAACCCCAAGATTGTCGAAGAATGGTATATGCAGAGGAATCTTAGAACTTGTTGCTTTCTTTTTGCTTAGTGCCAAAACTTGAGTAAGCGGAAGGCGATCAGAATCATCACAAATTTCCTTATGCTGTGAAGAACTTGAGTGAGTGCTATCAATTGGTACTTCGATGACTTTGCCCTTTGAGGATGCTTCTTGGTTCAAGGGAGCGTCAAGAATTTCAAACTGTACAAATTAAAGGAAAATAGTCAAACAACTTAAGGAAAACATGAATTTCAGCATAAGATGAAAAAAATATGCGTGAATGAAAGGGTTACATATTGAACTAAGTCTTCTAAGTCCATGTTTGGGATTGGGGAGTCCCCGAAGAATATCTTAGAGTCTATGCTAATGGAATCTAAGTCAAAAACCTGGCTCTTTTTGCAACGTTTCCAGTTTCGATCACAATTGGAGTCGCTTTCAGATGTAGAAGATTCAACCATAGTTCTTTTGACCTTTGCTGCTTGAGCATCCGGCGTCTTCGAAATATCGTCAATAGCAGATTCCTTTCTTGCCCCATTATTAGAAGGATCGGTGGCTTTCTTCTTTGATTCCACTTCAACTTTCTTTGAAGAATCATGTGCACCATTAAGAAGCTTCACGGTGACCTTAGGAGCATCCTTGAAAGGGCTGCAGTAATGACTCGACCACCACTGGAGGTACTCTTTGGTGACCAACCGCTCACATGAACGAGGTAGAACTAGCCTAGCTGCTGTATACAAGCGAGTCGAGAATTCCCAAAGCTGCATAGCTGCTTCCAAAGTTTTAGGATTTTGCTCTGCTCGTATTCCGGACGGAAGATCCTGAGAAAAACCAAATTGCCTCCCAAATCTGTGTGGATCGTAAAATTCAACTATGTAGTGTTTATCGAATCGCAAGACAAGGTAGCATGAACGAAGGCAGATAAAATAATCCTTCTCCATATCGGACGAAGTTCCGCTATCACAGAGCATTTGCATTTTTTCCCTGAACATAGGAAGGGGCGTCATCTGACTCGGTTCAATCGACTCAAAAATATGTTGAGCCTCAGCTAGGTTATACTTGCGCGCCATCCTTTCACCTGCAAACCTTGTCATCCTCGCTCTCATGAGATTAGACTTTCGAACGATTTCGGTGTCCTCGCGTTCAAAATGTGTTTTAAGATAACTGCTGATCCAACCATAAACATAGTGAATTGGGAATACGGCGGTACATTCCTTCAAGTCGGTAGATGAAGTTAGTTGTTTTAACCCTCTGTATATGCTCGCCAACACGGGGATAGCCAAGGAAAATCTTTCTCCAGAAGCAATCATGCTTGCGACCTTGAAAACGCCTGGCCGTATATGATTAATATTCCTGCTTGGTAGGAGAAACCTACATATCCAACACGCCAGTAAAGCAGCTACATAAGTCTCCTCCCTGTCAGGCTCTTTGACTCCAAGGGCGTCGAAAGGGGCATTCTCTTCCACGGTTCGATCATGCGCCAAAGAAGTATGAATCTCTTCTGAAGGGTTGTATGTGAGTCGAGGTTTTGTTAAGCCCTTCTTAGACAACCGTTGAGGTGGCTCTCGATATCTAATCGGACCTTTGAACCAGAATTTCACCCAGTCTAGAGCTTGTACTCCATCAGAATCACTGCCCCCTAGATGGTGATACGCCGAAAATAAGTGTTGACAACTCCGAGGAAGGAAGAGTTTGTTATCTTTATCGACTCCAGTAAGCTATTTCGCTGACGGAACAACTTCATCATAGAAGAGACCACGAAGAGGGAGCCCACCGAGAATGTGCAAGTCCCACAAGGAAATGGAAAACTCTCCAACTGAAGTACAAAGTGTGTTGGTGGATGGACTCCATAGGTGGCAGAACGTGCGGATCACGTGCTCATCGACGTCATATGTGAACAAAGAAGCCCAAACTGCATCATGCACTCCAGCCCGATGAAGATTTTTGTTTTTCCTCGCAAAGACGTCATCTACCCATTCCCAGTAACCTGAAATATAGGAAAATTCACCCAGCGACGGTGCGGAAGAGTGCCAAGGAGTCCTCCATGAAGCCGACAAACGAGCATGGCGTGGGAAACTAGACGGCGATCCTTCCTTGGGAGTACCGGACTGCAGAAGACACACTTTTTGACGTTTAGACAAGGCAGTAGCATCCACACTAGCTTCCTTGGTAATTTCAGCCGAAAACCTCGATGGGTGCTTCTCCTTTGATACAGCGTACTCCGAGGCAAACGGTCCGATGGCTGGCGGATACACAGCTAAAGCAGTTCCTTTCGTCTTATCTGTTTCGCCTTTGTCGATTACGTAGAGAGTTGGGTACGGCACTTTGTAGTCAGTAAACTCCATGAATGCCTACTCAAAATCAAATAAGAAAGAAAGAGATTACTTTATTGATACAAATATCGGCTTATAAAGAACAAATTTTAAAACGAAAAGAAAATCTTAATACAGTCGGCTTGATTGAGTGATAATATGATTTGAAGCTTCGAATAAGATGGCGTCGTTACAAAATCTGCATTTACGAAATTAAGAATGTTATTATCGTCGCTTATATAATTATGAAATAAAAAAAAAATGGATGAACGTCGACAAGAAATCAAGGATCATGCAGCCTTTTAAATTGGAAGTGTATACGATTGATTGTATATATGAAGTTTTAACTCACCAGCAATTCTAGATTGAGGTGTATGTTCTAGTGGATGAATTTGAGTTTGCAATGTATAATATGAAAGATGAAGGAATTGAAGTTTTGCAATGGTAACGTTCAGGTCACTGTTTATTGATTTTATTTGGGGCAATTTATCAAACAGATTGTGGGTAAGGAAGTTGAGTGAATAATATATGGCCAAAGGGAAATATGGAATGCCTCAAACAATGCTCAAATCTATTTACGCTGCAGTTTAACATGAAATTAAGTCTCAATTCTTGTTGCTTTTATAAGCACAACATATTTTCAGTTTTATGCAAAGAAGAAGTCTGATTCAAGTATGATCGTAAAGTAAATAAGTTTTGGTTTTATTCCAACTATATGAGTACGTAGCTGCTGGAAGAATTATGGTTGGTAAATCTGAATTGTTTCTATTGCTGCGAAAGAATTATAATTGACAATTGGTCTCCTGGTGTGAGTGGGTTCTTTATGGCGAAAGAATTATGGTTGGTAAACTTCTTTTCTCATATGAATTATTAGACATATAATTCTTTTATGAAGTCTCTAGTCAGCAATGTATATATATGGGTAAAGGTGGTTACTGAGCTTTGAGTTACTTGTATATATGAAACTAAATAAAAGAATTGATTCCAAGTAGGCACGTGAAGACAAATTGAATTTGAGAAGAGCTCTGTTTGCACTTGAGGTCGGTAGAGTAGATGATTTGAGTATTGAGATTTACGATTTGAGTATTGAGATTTACTTGGACTCTTGATTAATGGGCCACCTTTACTTGAAAATCATGGCCCATTTATATTTCCAGATATAGTATAAGCTTTTTATCATATCTGCTACATTTAAAAAAAAAAAAAAATCGCGACTTACTCACTCCAAAGTATGCTTCGAAAAGCATTATTCGTGAACAAGTCTCGAAGGGGCATTTGTAGATACATAAAATTTACGCCCAATAAAATGGCGACACGTGTAAAATAAGTTGTTAATTATCAATTTAAATTCTCTTTTTACATTTTTGGGATTTTTAATATATGTAATTCCAAAAGTAAATAGTTAATTTAAATTGGCTAATTAAATTACGCCACGTGTCAATATGATGTGTTTTGACCAATTAAGAAGAAGTCTTAAAGATTATGGAAGCCAGAAACCAATCAAAATGATGTCTTCTATTCTACAAAGACAATGGCCAATCAACTTACGCCACGTCATCAAACAATGTGAAGAAGACTCTCACTCCAGCATCTATATAAAGGAGCTTTGAGGCTTCACATGCCAGAGAGATATATTGACATACTTCACATATATTCTAAAAGCATAAAAGTTTCCCTCAAGTGCTACATATACAAGTCTTTGACTCCTAAGTCTCTGACTTTCATATCTGTGTTCGATCCGCAAATCTTGGAGAAGATCACGCCCCACGATTCAAGAACAAGCCTAGAGCCCTTGGATCTATACGTCTGTCAAGTAGAAGAATCAGAGGAGTTTACTATTTACAGAGATTGTAACCATTTATTTATTTAAATTCATTAAATATTGTAATTTGTTGCTTCTTATTTTATTGTCTAATAAAGTTTCGCAGACATTAAAATTTGTGGTCTACACTATCCTCCCGACTGCTTATCCTCTGTTGAGTATAGTAATCATCCATTGGCTCACCTAGTCGAGGAGTATGGAGCCCCAATTCCTGTGCCAACACCTGATTTGGAATTAATAAAGGATATCATGGAGAATCAGTCAGGCGAAGAGAAAGGCGACGATGCCGAGGAGGATATCGAGGGAGACCATGTCGACGAAGGGAATGAAGAAGGAGAAGAAGGATCGTCCCCCAAGGAAACCAATTCACCTAGTTAGGATGTTTTTTATGATTTTTTTTTTATTCTGTTGTAAAGCTAGGCCTTTTAAATCTCGTAGATTATGTAAAACCCCTTTTTAAGATATATATGATTTTAATTCTGATATACTTCGTCGTTATAATGATCATAGTACATATTTGATGACCCGCTTTTACCTTATTTTTGAATTTTTACCGTGCGCGCCAAGGTCCGAGGACATAATTGTCATTTTCTTAGCTATATATAAAGGTAAATCTTTTTTAGGGTTTTACCGCGCGTCCCCACTTGCAATATAAAATTTTCTTGCCATTGATCGGAGCTCTTAGTTCGATATTTCAAAGGGAATTCCTGATTTTCAGACCATGAGTTCCAATCTATTTTCTGGAGCTTCCAAACGATCCCAACGGGCTTTACCTCGTCGGGAGACTCCGAGAAAGAAATCTCGAACCGACGGTTCACATCCATCATCTTTCCAGGGAGGAGTTTCCTCTCGGGAAACCATTCCTCGACCTGATCCAAAATTATCCTCGTCAAGCGGGAACTTAAAAGAAACGAAGAACATCCCTTCTAATGCCCCAATCCGTAGTCCAATTGTCGATCCGAAGATGCTGGAGGCTTTCCAGAGTGAAGGTTCTCGCTCTACTTCTCCTCCTTTAGTAGAGCAAACATTTAATGAGGAATCACGAAATGTTTCTCCCCCTCCAGTCGTCCATACGACGAACGAGGAAACTCCAGCTATTTCTTCTATTCTCGGGGAGAAAACAACAAATGAGGAGTCGCGAATTGTTTCTCCTCCTCCAGTCGTCCCTATGACGAACGAGGAAAATCAAGCTATTTCTCCTGCTCTCGGGGAACAAACAACGAATGAGGAGTCACGAACTGTTTCTACTTTTCCAGATGAACGATCAGCGGATGAACATTCCCCTTCAGGCCGAGATGCACCAAATCAATCTATAAGTCGAGATGGTTGCACTCAAGTCGCGGCTACTGCTCCTCATTCTGAGATTGCCGCTTCCAATTCTGAGATCGATCTAACTCTGCAATTAAGGGGGCCTGTGGAAGATATTCCAGAATCTTTCTTTGCCCCTCCACGTTCTCAGGTTGTTTCGACCTCTCAAGACACTCAGGTTGTCTCTCCTGTCCGTATTTCACAAGGTGCGTCAAAAACAGGGTCTGGTCCCAGTCGTTCTGGTTTTGAAAAGGTCGCGGACGACCCGTTTCTTTTAGACGAACGTCCATTTAAGGAGCAGGTCGAAGAGATAACTGAGTTCGATATGACCCGATCAGGTGGGGTTTCGATTGATGCATGTATTCCAACAACCCTCGAGCCTGATGGGGTTTCTTGGAATCTGGGAATGGGTACTATTTTGCCTAAGGAGCTTGATAAATTGAAGAACCACTCTTCCTTGCAACTTGTCCAGTCTATTTTCAAACGTTTGGAGATGGTAAGAGTATTTTGTTGTTTGTCAAAAGAGATCTAGGTGTTTTAAGTTTCTCACTCATATTTCTCAAAACAGGCTAAGCATGAAGCTCTCCAGCTCGGGATACAAAATGACGAATCCTATTTTGCTCGAGAAGAATCCCTCGATCGGGTAAATTCAATTGTCGCTGCTCATCGATTGCTGATGACTGAGGTTGAGCACCTCCGACCTACCACTGAAAGGCTCACTAGAGAGAAGGAAGAACTTGCTCGAGTGAATAGCAGTTTGGAGGCTGAAAAAGAGCAGCTTACCCAGGAGAAAACAGATCTTCTTCAGTTGAAAGATCTGGAGTTTGACAGGGGTTTTTCCCTTGGATATGAGCAGCGTGCTCAAGAAATGATGACTTATCTTGGTTATCCGACAATTCCTGCTTATGTTCACGAAACGGTAGACAAAGATCTTACCCCCGATCATACTCCCGAACAGTAGACAAGAGTTTTTCTGCATTTTTTTTTTTTTTTTTTTTTTTTGATTGAAATGTAAATATATATTTTGCCTGATAAATGGAAGAACATGCTTTTTGTTCGATTTCTGCGCCTCTTTGACCTGCATGTTGATAAATAACTTCTTGCAATATTATTGGAAGACGAGAAGTCAACTTGGTAGGTGTGCCATAACTGTAGGAACGATTCGTATGCTCTGTCCATTGATTGGTTATTTCCCCGTAGTATAAAGAACTTGTTGGAGAAGTAGGAAAATAAGAAACACGGATACAATATGCCACCTCTGAACAGTTTAATTTGGTTTTTATGTCCTGTTGACTATGGTGGAGATATCAAACCAGATAGTTTTTTGGATAGGCGAGAGCTGGTTAGTTCATTAAAATGGTGTTTTGTCCATGCATGCTCGAAAACTTGCCCCCAAGGCATGGAGAACGAACCTGTCTCAATTGTATGACAGCAAAGTTCTTCCCTTCTTAGTGTGCTTTAGCTTGATACTGTGATCGACCCTAGATGCAGTATGCCTCCTGGTTACCATTTGGCTCATTTAGAGGTCGGTAATTCACCAGCATCAGCAAATATACGCACTTCTGCATGTTCCTCGTTTCTATGCAGCGGTAGTAGTCTGAGGAGAAGGTCGATTTGAAGGAGCAGATCATTCCGAGGAGTAACATAGTAGGACTAGTGTTTGAAATAATTGTAATGATCCTTGAATGTAAATGTAGTTTTTTGTGACGATATGGCTGTACTTGTGAAATGTAATGACTCTCTCAAACACCTGAATAAAATCAATTATTCTTTGTATGTTCAGTCCGATAACACTGATTGATCATTTTTTCTGATACCGCGAACCATTCTTATAACGTTTTAAATCTGGACCGTTGATAGGACCTCAATTTAACACCATTGGATCCTTTATCCTCCGCCTATAAAAAGATTCACTCCATCCCTCTCCATTTCTCAGAAGATGAAGTCATTCAAGATGAATATGTATTGTTATAAGTATCATCGTCGACCAAACTTGTCGATTTATTTACCTAAGAGGTCATGAGTTGGTATGGGAGGAATTGGAAAAATGAGATCTCCATCTTAAGCTGTGATGGTCGGGCAAATCTCACAACTGGGGATTAGCTGATCATATATCACGCCGTATGATAGAGGTCGAGAGTGGAGGAAAGCAGGATTCTATGCTTTATCGAAATCAACTTGTTTCTAACAGGTTGGTGACATCATGCATGAGACCCTTCTGATCTCTACTTTAATCGGCGAAGAAGAAGCATCAACTTCTTCGAGGTGGTGGCATCATGATAGCATGCGGCTTAGGACGCCCACTGGTACCCGCCGATCTGTAGAATAAGCCTGAACTTTAGGTTCTCGTCACTGTTCTCAAAGTAAGAGAAAAGATGATCGTTCCGAGGAAGCTTTGAAGCGTTTTGACAACGAAGTCTTTCCTTTGATATTTTGTAGTTGTAATCGCTTAGTGCTTAGATTGATGATTTCCATTCAGATAAGGCTCTTGTACATGTAATATTGCTTTTGCTCTACAATATTCTTCGTAATGTATCTATCGATCTAATATATAACTTTTGTTTTGACCGACTCAAGAACGTATTTACTTCCAATCCTTGTTATTTAATGCTTGCAGTTATGTCTCTGGAACGTAGCTCCCGATGTGGCGTCATTGCCGTTGATTATATAAGAGTGTGACCGTTGGATTTTGACTCATCATGTCTATAAAAGGAATCTTTTATCTTCCATTTAGTTACCATCAGGAGTAAAGTTCTAAACAATGTACTCCCTCTTTGTTCACAACCGCGGTCGTCCACCTAATTCGCGAATCCAACTAATCATTCATTACTTCGACTCGGTATGGGCGGAATCGGAAAATGGAGGCTTTTCAAAAACCATGAAGTCTCCGACCCCTAATAAGGGGATTAGATTGGAATGTCGTCCATAATTCGATCAACCTATTTAAATAGGTAAAGGTCGGTGTTGTGGGGTTCCGATCTAATAGTTACGTGGTAGGTGGAAAGCTGGTCAGTTCATTAAAAAATTTTATGTGTGACCGGGAATGCTGACCACCATCGACCATCGTAACATTATGATCTCACAAAGCTCTCTCTGATTCCAAAGCTTTGTGGTCGTCATCACGAATCTTAAAGGCGGTTGTCTTCGCCGAGCTTTGGCGTTGATGGTATCAAAGACGGATACAACTTGTAATAGGATCTGGTGTCGTTAGATCAGGGAGATCTGTTTTTGTCTTTTCAAGACATTTTGTAATAGTTTTAGGGTCATAAATAAAATTCTTCTTTTTACTTATTAAATTCCCTTTTATACCAACTGTGGTTTTTACCTTTGTAGATCGTTTGTTAGTAGATCGATGAGTTTATACCGACCCAATCGGTGTTACTCAAAGATTCATTATACTTAGGTTTTATACCAACTGTGGTTTTAACCTTTGTAGATCGTTCTTTATTAGATCGATGAGTTTATACCGACCCAATCGGTGTTACTCAAAGATTTATTATACTTAGGTTTTATACCAATTGTGGTTTTAACCTTTGTAGATCGTTCGTTAGTAGATCGATGAGTTTATACCGACCCAATCGGTGTTACTCAAAGATTTATTATACTTGGGTTTTATACCAATTGTGGTTTTAACCTTTGTAGATCGTTCGTTAGTAGATCGATGAGTTTATACCGACCCAATCGGTGTTACTCAAAGATTTATTATACTTAGGTTTTATACCAACTGTGGTTTTAACAATTGTAGATCGTTCTTTAGTAGATCGATGAGTTTATACCGACCCAATCGGTGTTACTCGAAGATTTATTAGGTTGTATATCAATTATTGGTTTTAACCTTTGTAGATCGCTTCTTCGACAAAAGTCTTTTGAACATGTCAAATGTGGAAATAAGCAAAAGCTTTTTATTAGAATTGTAGGTACCCATGAAAGGAAAAAATCAATACATTCTAGAAAATGGAAAAACTAATTTCTTGCAAATCCTATCTAACTTCTAAATCTTCTTGGCTCGAACTTAACGACCATAATATCTTCTGAGATTCACCGCATTCCATGTTCGAGGAAGCGGAGTCCCATCCATATGTGCTATCTTGTACGATCCTTTTCTGCCGACCGCAATCACTGTATAGGGTCCCTCCCAATTTTGCTGTAACTTTCCAACATGTTTGGATACTTCAACTTTTTTAAGTACCAAATCACCCTCTTTGAATGATCGTATCCTTACCTTTTGATTGTAGGCTTTTTCCATGCTGGACTTAGCTGCTTCTAAACGTAAGCTGGCTTTTTCTCTCAAGGTCTCACTCAAATCGATGTCATCCTTTCTCAGTTGATCGTTTGATTCCTCCTCGTAGAGCTCAATTCTTGGGATGGGAACTAGCGCCTCTACTGGGATAACTGCCTCCGACCCATAGACTAGGCTAAATGGCGTTTCACCCGTGGAGGCTTTTACTGTAGTTCTGTTGGCCCAAATGACGCCTGGTAGTTCGTCTAACCATTTCCCTTTGGCGTCGTCCAACCTTTTCTCGAGGGACTTGATAATCTCTCGATTTGCGACCTCAGTTTGTCCATTAGCTCTAGGATGTCCATTATATGAGATCACAATGTTACGATTTAAGGGGTTTGGTTAAAGTACTCTGGATGGTGCAATTCAAGAACAAGCAACGTAATATAATTGAATCAATAACAATAACGTGAAAGGCGAACAATAATAGTATATTTCGTAGGTTAAATTCTGGATCCTCAATACAATGTAAAACTCAATATTTATAATAATTCTCAAGTCCTAATTTGACTAGGAGTCCTATTAGGCCTAGGAATCCTGCCTGGCTTAGGAGAACCGCATAGCCCACTTTAAATATTCTAGATCGATCTGTCTGGTCGATCGGATACATTTGGGCGGATCGAGTCGATCTTGTAGTATTCACAGGTCGGATCGATCCTGAACCTCCTCGGGAAGCTTTATTCCATTATACGTGTAAAATAGCCCTCATCAGTGATTTAGAAGAGTGGACTAAAAGACATTCTTGACTATATAACCACTATAAAAATTCGCTGTGTTTGATTACTTGCATTTTTACTTGCATACTCCAAAAGCATATAAACAAATTGATCAGACTAAAAGATTTTAAAAAGGAGTTTTTAAAACTGGGGATAAAAATCTTTAAGTAAGAAAATAACTTGTTTGAAAAACACTTGACAAATCCGCTGCATACAAATTTCAAACTTTGATTTAAATTGAAACAGATAAGTATATCAGACGAGTGGTCAACTTTGTTGTTTAAGCTAAGTGCACAATCGGCAGAGTAGTCTCACCAGTTTCGATCAGCTTACTCTGCTGATAAGAAAAGTTAGAGAAATTCAAAAGCGAGAAAATTTTCTAAGTCTCAAAAACTCAAGAACAAATCACTATCAGTCGAGTCATCTGTTGACAAAGTCGAGTTGAAGAAATTAGCAAAAACAAAATTTGAGTGATTTCTGTAAACATTGAGTGTTGTGAGAAGTGTATATCCATCTTTGTGAGTGATATAACTTCAGAGTATAGGTTTTCTTTGTGATTCCCTATAGCGAACTTGTGGCTTTATCATTTGTTGTAAAAGCGCAAGTAGAGTGTACTATTTACTGAGTGTTCATAGTATAACCTAAATCTTCGTGATTTAGAAGAGTGGACTAAAAGACTTCTTGTCTATATAACCACTATAAAAATTCTTGTGTTAATTTACTTACTTTTAATTGCATATTTTTATAAGTAACCAAACTTTGAAAGGACTTAAGATTTAAAAAAAAATATTCAAAAAACTGGGGATAAAATCTTTAAGAGAAAAACTTGTTTGAAAAACACTTGATATAAATTCGCTGCATATCAAGTTTCAAACTCTGATTCAATTTGAAACAGATAAGTAAAATCAGACTAGTGGTCAACTTACGCTGAACAAGCTTTGTGCGCAAACTGCTAAGTAATCTCATAATTTTGATCAGCTTACTCTGCTGATAAGAAAAGTTAGAGAAACTTTTGAAAAGGTTCAGAGGTCTATTCACCCCCCCCCCCCTTCTAGCCCTCATCTGACCACTTGGTACCAACAAGTAGTATCAGAGCAGGTGGTTTGATCTGAATCATTTGTCTGATCAACGAGCTTGATCCAGAGTGTGTTTTTCAAAATCTTTCAAAAGAGCATATTTTTTAACAATAAAAATCTTTTAAAAATGGATTGTATTAGCCATGTACCCCACATTGGCGGGATGAGTTTTGAGGATTGGAAGATCCGCATGGAAATTTTCCTTGCTGCGTATAATGACAATATGTATAGATGCATAACCAAAGGTCCTATCAGAATCACCAAGACAATCAAAGTAGAAGACCAGGATGTGGTTGTTGACAAAGAACTTGAAGAGATGTCAGCTGAAGAAATTAAGTTGAGCAATCTTGACAAAGTTGGCATATTCATCATGACTAGAGCCCTTGTAAATGACAGGTTTGACAAAGTCAATCACTGCAAAACTGCAAAAGAGATGTGGGACAAAGTTCGTGATATGAGTGAAGGGAATGATGCTATCAAAGACCATAACCTGAGCATAGCTCTCGAGAATTGGAAAACTTCAAAATGATAAATGAGGTTGTTTACAAGGACATTAAATGATGTGTTAAAGTTGGGAAAGACCTTTACTGATAAAGAGATCACTGTCAAAGTTCTAAAGGCTCTGCCCCAAGTTCAACATGAAGATAACAACGATGGAAGAATCAAGAGATTTGGGGAAAACCTCTCTTACTAAAATGTTCTATGTACTCAAGGCATATGAGTATAAACTACCAAGGATGGGAATAGAAGAAACATGAACTTCAAATCCCATTGCTGCCTTAGTTGCTGCAGAACGAACAAAAAGATCAGCAGGGAGATCAAAAGAAATAGACTCATCTGATGAGACTACTCTACTAAAAAGAAAGGAGTATACTGCTGGCGATGTTGCCCTACTGTTAGACGGGTTCAAGAGGTTCTACAAGAGAAAGATGAAGAACAAATACAATCATGCTTCTACTTCTAACCCTACTTCTCATTCTAATAATGGTAAGGATGATTATAAATCCAAACTAATGTGCTATAACTACATGAAATTGGGACATTTTATCAAGGACTGCCCATATCCTAAAGCCGAGAAGTATACAGAGGAAGAAAAGAAAGTAATAAAAGAAAGGAGACACCAAAAAAGTAAAGTACTGTTGGCTGAAGCTGAAAAGATAGCAACCATCTACTCGTCTGATTCAGACTCGGAGACATCAGAAGATGACTCTGCTGAAGAAGAGACACCTGCACTGCTCTGTCTCATGGCCAAAGAATCTAATGATTTTGAGAATAAGGTAACTCTCTCTGAAAATGAAAGTGAGCTATTTAGTTGATTTGAACAAATGATGAAAAACAACACAAGTGTTGTTGATGTATTTGCAAAGCTTAAGGAAGAGATGATTGTGCTAAAAAAGCAGAATGCCTCACTGAAACTAAAGTTTGAAAAACTGAACATAAACAGCTTATGCATGAGAATGAATCTCTGAAAGCTGAATGTGAAGTTTATAAAGGAAAAATCATGGAATTTGAAAAGATTATATCTACTCATGATAAGTCTTCTGTTGCATCATTGAACATACCTAGTGAACAGAAACAACCTTTAGAAAAATAAAGTTTAGAACAGAACCGTGCTGAAAAATTTGGATATGCTGATAACAACAATATTATCTTATATGTTCAGACTACTAAACCTACTTCACTAGTGTTGGTCTGATCATCAAATCAGTAGTCTTCTGGACCAAAATTTAACCTTCTGATTTTACTTGTATTCTCGGTTAAACTTTTCAGAGGCTTGCTAAGCTTTCATTACTTAGCTGATGACTTTGGAAATCATCAAAACCTCCCTTCACTCCTTCATCTTCATCCAACAAGGAGCATCTTATTAGATCGATTAAATACTCCTTAAGTTGTATCTTACCGTTTAAGTTGCTAATTTTAGGTGGTTTATAAATAATATGGCTTCTACGTAGTGTTTCCAATGATACATAATACATGAACTCGTACTTTAAGAATTTAATCTTATACAAGTTTAGGGATTCATAAGTAGTTTAAGTATTAGTTTACACATCTCTTTTATCCTTTTAAACAAAAATCAAGATATAAATGCAAGTAAAGTTAGCTCTTTAATAAGTATGATTTTATCTCATTCAATATACTACTTCAAATGAACATGCATCCTTTAGTAAATTAATAATTATAGTCTCAATTATTTATATAAGGCAAACCAAAGTAAACCTACATAAGTAATTATTAATCTGCTCAATTATGACTATCAAAGCTAAGTAACTTTTAGTATACATTAGCCATAGTTCTACGGTAATTAGTTGACTTAAAACTAATTCAATTATTTAGCTCCAGTTTACAATTTAAGCTTGTACAGGGGCTTCATTGCACTTTAGTTCTTCATTAATGAATTTCATTTTTTCATATCTCTTTTATCACTATCAATAGGAACAATAACAAACTATATTTAGTTCTTCAACCCTGTTTTAAACATGTATAGATCCACAAACCACTTATCAAATCATTTTTATATAAGAAGTGCAAAAGAAATTTAAACCATTTCTGTGTGTCGTTGGGCATCCAAACTGTGTGTGCGGGTGACAGCGATTCTCCTGTGGCATCCAAACTGTTGGAATACCTCGGTTGTCAAAACAACGAGAGTGCAGAATTTAAAATTTTTCCGAGGCACCCAAGCAGCCCAAGAATTCGATCTCCACATTAATTATGCGAAAAGGGTTGATTAAATCAATAATCAAAACATAAAGTAAAACTAGAGGATGTTAAATCTCTATTTACCTCACCACAGGTTCGGTGGTGGTAACCTCCGGTCTTCTCTTTGATTCACGAAGCGATCCAAATGCCTCGCCTCCAGAGTGTATCCACACCAGTTGGATTGTAGCAACACCTCCAAGTCACAGGCTACGAACTAGATCTTGGAGATTGTCAATGGAGGAAGAGCAGATCTGGATCCAGCTCTTGATCTAGATCCAGATGGGAGAGATAACAGGAAGGGGGCAGCGGCCACAGGACTTTTGTGGCTAGGGTAGGGCGATTTTCAGCTCTTTTCTTTCTCTAGTTTTTGATCTCTTGGTTAGTTGGAAGATATGTGATGAGTTATATATATAAGAGAAGAGTCATTCTCTTAATAGATATCTCATCTAGATTTATTAAAATCCTTTCCTTATCACAATAGGAAACAAGATTTATATAAATCTCTTCCTTCTTTCTTGTCCTACAAGAAACAAACTCTTCTAATTAATTAGCTTGCAAAATCGCCCCTTATGCCATAATTATCCAATCCGAAAATTGGCTAATTATTTATTCTTTCATTTTTATTAATTAACACTTTAATTAATATTATAATTAATTAGACATTCTAATGATTTAATTAATTAGACATTCTAATTAATAACTCTCTACTTTGAATTAACACTTTAATTCATCAACTTTGATTTAACTTCCTTAAATCAACTATTTCCTTTTATGACTGTCACTATCCAACTGTATTGTGTGGGACCCTCTGGGTTCACCATCAATTGGCAGCAGGCCCACGACTTTCGTGATTTAATTAATGAGCAATTAATTGCTCCGATCAATTAAACACTTTTAATTGATCACTCCAGATTTAATCTCCTTATTAATTCATGAGTACCCACACCTCATGATCGATGTCTAGCCACAAGCCCACGAGGCCCAACTTCAGGTGAATTGATCTTGTGAACCTCACCTCTTATAACTGTCATGTACATACGGTCCTTCCAACGACTAATTTCCCGACCGAGACCTAGGGTGTGTGAATTGATCGGCACCTCTAATTATCTCGATTCTGTACTTTCTAATTCTGGATAATAATTCCATAGTGACTGCTAAATTTGGAAACCCCTTTCCAAATCCGTTAATGACCACGGCCGTGGGTTTCTCGGAATCTATTATCTAAGAACGTACAGGAAATTCTCCCACCTTATCAGGATGAGTCGATAGATCTTTTCTTAGTACTAATCATTCGCGTACACTACTACACGCACCCAATTTAGGCACACAATGGTCAGGCTATGTAACCGGTACCCAGATCAAAGTACGTACACCCATGCACCGAATTCGCTCTAGCACCTCAAGTCCAAGGAATAAATCGTACACTATTATAAGCCTTGAGAAACATCCCATCACCGATATGCGACACGCGCTTCCACAATGGGTTTCTTTGTTCGGGTCGTTCGATGCGTTCGATCCCCTATCGAACCACCTAGTCATATGCATTAGCATCAAATGCCTTGTTCATGAAAAGCTACAAATTCACTCCATGTGAATCATGCATAATCGTACAAGTCTTAGCGATTCCTTCGATACCCCGTCTCGTTCAGAATCTATGACTTGGAACGTGTTTTAAGATCACGACCTTAGAGACTGTTTCATGATTGCACTCATACTGAAGTGAATCTTCCCATAGTCGAATGTGATAGGATTTCATCCAATCGCTTAGATACGTTCGCGAGAGATGAAGTTGGCCATTGTTTAATTTACGTACTATAAATAAACGGGCGTATTAATTATTAAACCATAAGAAGATAGTCCTCTTACAAGCTAATTTAGATTGGCTTGCTGGGCACTATCCTATCACAAACTGAGTGTGCGGGTGGAGTCACAATCGAATATCGTGGGCGCTTATGTGAATGCACTATAAGGGAAGGGTATGCGCCTGTCCTAACACCAATTGGTTTTGGGGCAACTGATAGCGCCTGAGGTCCTACAAGTGGTATCAGAGCCAAGGTCACGTGTTCAATTCCCAACTGGAGCAATTGCTGAGGGGGAGATTGTTGGACACCCAAACTGTGTGTGCGGGTGACATCAATTGTCCTGTGGCACCCAAACTGAGTGTGCAGGTGGAGTCACAATCGAATATCGTGGGCGCTTGTGTGAATGCACTATAAGGGAAGGGTATGCGCTTTTCCTAACACCAATTGATTTTGGGGCAACTGGTAGCGCATGAGGTCCTACATGTATCATCTTTTCTATTTTGTTTATTTTCTATCTTGAATTAACAACCAATATTTCTTATGAACTTATCAATGCTTTATGAACCCATAACCAAGTATAGATTCAATTTTTAATACCAAAGTATGAAAATGAGCAGGACACTAAGTACAACTAATACAAGAAGACACAAAAAAAATTAACCAAGTTATATATTATAAGTAAATCGCCCTTTTTATATCATCATCTATCCTTAATTAATTGAGTAGCTTCTCTTACTACTTTATAAGCTTACTACTTTATAAGCTTACCAAGATATCATAAAATGATTAAGGGGCCTAGAAATAGCAAGAAGATGCAAAAGATTTCAGTTTACAACTCAATTTTTGAAATAATCCTATAACATACGTATAGATATATTTGTACGTCACTTTGCTTCTTTAAATCCACCAACCCTATACAAGCAACCCAGGCTAGTTCAAATATTCAGCAATAATATCAATTCATCACAAAATTTTACCATAGCCATTTTATATAGAAGAAGTGTAGAAAGTTTAAATCATTAAAGAGTTCTTGTGTATTTTACCTTCTCCATTTTGTGTCATTTTATATCTAAAATCAACAATTAAACTTCTTTATGAATTTATCCAGTTACCAAGTTGTTATAGGATGATTTAAATGCATAAAAACAACAAAGAAAACAAAGATTTCAATTTCATAACATGAATTTCGAAACAACCCCAAAACAGTCCCGCGAGTGAGTTTTACTCGCCGGTACTACTCTGAAAATGCACTGCTAGGGACCCCATGTGCCGGAGGTGTTCAACACCTCACATACCCCTACCCTCTAGACCGAGTCTTCTTTTCAATGGTGCAAACTTTTCTCAAAAAGACCTAGCCAATTTCAAATTATAGCCCAATTTTAGAGATAGCGCAAAAACAGGGGAAAAGATGAATATTTATCTTGTTATCTCCTTCTCTAGCAATGGAATTAGGAAGATCTTGAACTTATTCACTCCTTATTGAATTAGATGCTACTAGTAACTGGGAAGGAATGGAATTTCATAAATTTAACTAGGATTAGGAAGTTTTTAAATGCGATTTGAGGAAGATGAAGAAATTTTTTACCTCTAAAGATTTACTACCACTTCTACTAAGCTTGGGAGAAAGAAAAGCTTCACGGCTTCATATTTCTGGGAAAAGAAATGGGCATTGTAATGTCTGAATTTTTGGTATGATTGTAGAAGCAACTAGGCGTTCTTATTTATAGGAAGAGAAGATGGTAGATAGGTAATAAATGTGGGTAATTGGGGTTTAGTGATAATTGGTGATAAGGGCTAATTTTGCTATTATTGATAATTTCACTTTTGACCTTGTGTGTTTGATAATTGTTAGTTTAGTATAATTATTTTTTATATTAAGTTACTCGGTTTGTGTTGGTTCGTTAAAAAGTTTGTTTCGAGTTATGTTTGATAGTTATTATATACATATGTTTTACTTTTAATTCTACATGAGTACGTAAATCTATATATTATTGGGGTATTACAAAAAGTGTGGTCAATTTCTTAATTTAATACTAATATTGCTAGTTGAAAATTATTTGTATTAGTTAATTAAGCATTCGTTCTACTTTGCTAATGACTAAATAAATTTGTTCATATAATGATACAATTACAGTTTCATTCAATAATAAAAAATAAAATAAAAATAGGTATTCACAAAATTAAAATACACTTATGAGAGAACAACCAATCACATCTTTAATTACAAGATTACCATCTATCAAGCAAACAATATAATATAACCTCCTACGGTCTATTAACTTATTTGAGCTCATTTCACAAATGAACTAACACTTATCAACATTTCCTCAATAAGCACCAAAAAGTTTATAAGCTAGTTGAAGAGTATGCTTCAGTTGGATTGATGGATTTGAATGTGAGGGAAATATTTCAAATGACTCTAGTATTGGGCGAATGTTAAATTCATCGATAAGGTTTAAAGTACAATAGAAAATAGCCATTAAGGGATTTGAAATCCATCTAAAATCAAAGTGATCAAAACAAACGTGGTAGATTTGTTATTATGTATATGAAATAAGCTCCAAGTCCATCAATCCTGATCATCATATAGAAAGGAATGTTCAAGTGCAGAGCAGACTCAGCTGAAACTCATTGTGTCACAGCTATTAGATGAAACTCTTATAAGCATAATCAATCAAAAAAGTTTTGTAAGGATATACTTATTTATCAGATAACAGATTAACCTACTTTTGAGGAACTTGTAGACTTGAAGCAAAGAATGATCTACCAATTCCCAACATTTAATTTTTACATTTCACTGTGTAAAAAGAGTACAAATCACCTTACACATAAAAGTACACTGGGGAGAAGGAAAAAGGAAGTCCCAAGGCAAAATCTATAAATATCACAAACAAATTCTGCCAAAATCTATAGATGTACACTCCAAATTATGAAGAGAATTTGAGAAGAAAGGTACGGGAATTATACCGGGTAAACTATTCTGGTATAAGGTTTATGTCTTGTTTCCGATACTCAACGCCTGAACTCACTTGTCCGTAAACTCTAATCGATGTTCATGTCTAAATTCTGTTAAACAATATCAGTTCCAGCTTCTCCTTGGCCTGAAATATTTGTGTAAGAAAAATCAATGAGAACACCAAACTCCCTAAAGTACAAACATCTATATCCTCTCAATATTTCACTTTCATTTCCTTTTTTTTCCTCCGTGTTTCTTAAAATTTCTTTGTTAAATAACAACTAATGAGCCTATTAATCTTTTATATAGTCATATGCTTTTTAAAGAGTGTAGATATTTATACTTCCGACTCTTTTGTTGTTGACGCCAGTAGCAGGCGAGTGCTCCGAATGCACAGCTTGCAACAGCAATTGCCAACGCAGCCCCTACAGGAACAACAACTGCGTGTGTTGAAGCTGCCAAATCATCACCTACCAATCCAGCAGCCTGCCTTTCCACAAGAAGTTCCTTATTCTTGTATAGGGACACAAGTGTCTTTCCATAATGGCCAATCAAAAACTTATAAACCTCATTGCTATCCCAGTTGATCTGGCTGTTATCATTATCTTTTCGGCTTTGGCTCGCATAGCAAGAAGGACAATGCTGTCTTGAAGGCCATATGATTTTTGGGAACTTAGGATCAACAGTTCCAGCAGATTCCTCTACTTTCATAAGTCTTTCGTTAACTTTATTGTGTGCATTCCACAACCAAAGGACAAAATCACGAGATTTCTTGAATGGTTTGGAAACACTGCAAGTTAATATTCATATTAGATGTTTTGATATGACCATATTGTAAGGTAAGCTCGAGTAAAACTCACTTGGAACACATTTCTTGAAAATGGTGCCGACACTCCTCACAAATAAAGAAATTATGAATAAAATCACAAATAGTGGTAAATGCCATGTGGCTTTCTCCATCTTCAACTCTTACAGAGAGTGAGTGCAATAGAACCCACAATCCACAACTGCAAAAAGAAACACAAGTATTAGTTTAACTGCTTAAGAAGATTTTTGTTGCATAAGTTTCATGATTTAAATATTAACAGAAACTAAAATGAATTAAAAAAGAAAAATTGGTTGATGAAGTGGGTCATTTAGTCCAGGCTAAAATCATTTCCTGAGGAAAAATGGATAGGATTTTTCATGTGTTTAACTGAGGGTAAAGATTGGCAAAAAAAACATTCAACTGCGCTGTCCGGAAAAGTGCTTTGTCCTTTGGCATTATTACCTGCCTCTCATTTTTGCCTTTCACTTTTCAGTTTCAAGGGCATAAACAAATTTACTCATTGTTTCAGAAAGAAGATAGCTGTTGACCATTAAGGAAATTAGTTTCAGTTATTTTAAGAATGATATCTCTATTGTACTTTTACAGATGAAACCTGCAGAAATATTATAACTTAGTCCAGTGGTTGATGTATTGCAGCTTAAATGTTTTATCAGGCTTTATCTGGCATCGTACAATGAACCAGATGATGGTATAGAACAAATTAATTAACACATTGGCCAAAAGACTCTGTTGAATACACAACATGGGTTTGCGGGCTCAAGTACATCAGCGCTTATGCAACTTTCATTAACTTAGTTATGCATACATCTAATTCCAAGCAATCAAACTCAAAAAGCATGTGACCAACAAACTTGGAAAATAATATATATAATTGACCAATTAATAATAAATATGCCTTACCTAAAACCTCTAGTCTCATTCTTGCTGCCACGACAAAACATCTACATAGAAATATCATTGAAAGATTATCAGGAGTTGATTAATCTATAAATAAAATAATTATAAGGATTCACCTTATACTGTAGTGAATTAGCATTATCTAGATTCTAGAACAAGAACAATAAGTGTGCAAGTGAAAACTCTTAAACCTGCAGCAGCTTGGTGTTCATGAGAAGATGATGTTAGAATTCCAGTACATCTGTATTGCTTATTAATTAGCATTACAGTAGCATTGATCAAGTTGTAACCTCTGTACATTAACTATGTACTTATTTCCTTATTTAATTTGGTAAGATTTCCAGGGATTCATTGTTTCATATTAGGTGTCATTTTGTATAGCTTATTGTGTAGCATCCTATTCTTTTTAGCAATGATAAAGTTTAGAAAATTTCACAAAAGAAGGAAGACTCATCCGTGACAAAGTACTTAATACTCTTTATGGTGTTATGGTATTATGACAGGAGCTAGATCTTCACCAAAGTTTGAGATTAAGAATACTAAAGTCACTAATTAAATTGCTGAGATTTTGGAAGAGGATTGTGTAATTGAATTTCTTCTTGGGCTAAATCCAAATTTTGATGAAGTTAGTGGAGGGATTCCCGGAAAAAAGCCATTTTGTTCCTTAGAGGAAAGTTTGTCATATTGTGACTAATGAAGAAGATCGATCTAGAGGATGTTGATTCTAAAACTATTGTTACTGAAGTCTCCTCAGTCAGAAAGAGTACCATCCAATCCTGGTCGACACAAAAATCTTAATAAAAAGGAAGAAACGAGGTGGTTCAATCACATATAGGAGACTGCGAAACAATAATATACTTCTATAGGAGGCAATTTGGTCATTTGGAGGAGGCGAAAGCAAAGTGAAGTTGCCAGGTCAGTGCAAAACGCTATGGATCTGGGAATATGGGATATTCTATGGGTGCATAAGTTGTTAAAGGAACTTAAACTAGAATCCACATCTCTTATGAAAGTGTTTTGTGAACATGAACACCCCAAGCATGTAGAAGTATACATGCACTTCGTTACAGAGCGAAATAAAAGATGACTACTTCTTTCGTAACAACTCATTTAACAATAAGCTGATATCTTCACGACAGAATTGCAATGGCTCACTTTGAATATTTAAAAAGCAAGTCGAGAATGGCTGAAATCTACTTACCAGCCACATTGCTCTCAAATTAGCATATAATTGCAGCAGTGATCAAGTTGTAAACTCTATATGTTAACCATGTATTTTATTTCCTGGTTTAAGATTTCAATGGAATGCAATTTTTAAGATAGCTGCCAACAAAAGCTGGAAAACCTGTCCCTTTTAGGACTGTCTTTTGCATAGTCAAGATGCATAGGTCAAGAGTTATTTGCTTGCTGCTGGTTCTTTGTTCCTTAATTTCCTACTCCAGCAATTTTACATGTTTTCCTTAAAACTGGTGCATGATGAAAAATTCCTCTAAAAATGTGAGCCAATGAGTAAACTAATAAAGGGTGCGAAAAACATGCAGTTTAAAGCAAATTAGGTCCAATATGGAACCACATTCAGCAATTAAAACCTCATATTCATGATGCACTTTATAGGAATCTAGGTTGCTTTGTGCTTAGACATGCAATGTACAAGGGAGGCTATCCCTAAAAGTAATTATAATCTCCTCCTTCAGACACAATTCAAAGTGACATTTAACTGCCATATATATGATGCTTTAAACACCTCTCCTATCCAGCATCCAAATAAATAAAATATAAAAAAAAAAAATATCCAAATAGTTGGAACAATGCACCAAACGGAGCTCCACAAATTGAACCAATTCAAATTCTAAAAAAATTTATAGGTTCAAGCTCCAGCTCAAATTAGAGGAAAAAGAAAAAGAAAAAGTTCTAGCTAATCTAGATTCTGGAATCTAGATATTTGATAGTTATTTGTGATCAAGCTTAGATCGACAGTGAGAGTACCATATAGGTCACAAGATACGACTATTTCACTTAATAAAGTTCTATTTGGATCAAACCTTGTCCATAGAAAATTCTACACTAAAAAAATGGACACCAAGATGGCAAGATTTTTATGTTACCTATATAAGAGAATTTTGTAGTTATATGAATTTAAATAGCAATACTGGGTTGATATGTATATCACACATTAAACCAAGATGATATAATGACATAAACAATGAACACAATTATAATAATACTAATGACAGGAGCACTAAAGAAAATTAAGTATCTACATATTTCTATTTATGTTTGTTAGTTTAGATTGGGATAGTAAACCATAAAAAGTCAGCTCCACTAAACTATTCAAGTGACACCTATTTTCCTTAAATCTGAGAGTTTTCTAGGACAATCTCTGAGCTGGCCATGTTAGTTTATTGAGATTGTGCACAGGAGTTGATTTCATAAACCAACTGGCACTTTGATTGCAGAACATTGGGAAAGCATAATATCTCAGCGGCACATTTTAATTGTGACCAAAGGAGTTGAAGACTATGTTTAACTGGAGATGTGAAATGCTTTAACAAAAACCAGATTTGCAGTCTTATGGCATTTTAAGAGACCGTGTACTGTAATAGAGATAGATTTGGAAGTTGATTATTTCAAATTGTTCTGTGAATTTTATAGTAGAAAAAAACTATAACATGAGGTGCCACATAGACCACATTTGCAGAAGTCAATCCATATTTTTCCTAAAATTGAAAAGCCAACTATTTTAACTACTGATGAAATATTCATTTGAGTAAATACCCAAATGATGGTTGTATTGCTGTAGAGATAGGATATCGGGGTTTTTCCACTCTTCTTTCTATTTCTTTCTATTTCTTTTGTCCTTGGGGGTATATCTTAGTGTGTGCAAGAACTCGAGGTTCTGTTTAGATCACCTTTGATTTCAAGGTTTAACATTGTAAATTTGAGGAATGTGGGCTATTGTAGGTTTTGGGGAATTTGAAAATGAAAATATGTATTAGATGTGCTTTCAAATGTTGGAATTCAAGGAAACATGTTGGAAACCCAATAGGTATCAAAACCGGACCAAGAAGAGGTCCTGTGTTTGAATCTCCCTGCCACCCATCTCTAAAATAATAGTTCCACATGTAGGTTTAAGTAATAGGTATACCACCTCCACGTGAGGAGACGTGTTGAGTAATAAAATATTTGATTTCTCTTCTAACTTAGATGAGTTGGATGCTTAATACGAGTGATGCCATATACTTCTCTAAGAAAGGGTGAGTCTCGGGGACTTGGAGAAAAATCTGAAAACTCAAACTCCAAATCAAACAAGTGCTCAAATTGACAGACCATCATCACAAGAATAGTAGTTGATAGCCTCAATAGGGCGCGCTATAGTGTGCTTCGTGGCGAGGTGCAACCCATGCGCTCTAGCGCCATGGCACAAAAAATAACAATGTTAAAGACATCTTTCGGCGGCTTCAAGTGCAAAAAGTGTGTGCTGCGCTATAGCCCCGAGAAGCCTTTGCGCTATGCGCCATTAATTTAATAGATGTGGAAATAGTAGTAATATAGTGAACTATAGTATGTAAGCAAAGTCAGATAATACGGAATGCAGTTGAATAACTAATATGCATACCCAATATCCACGAGGAACATCTTTTCCACAAATATGATAATTCTTAAATGTGCCTTTCTCCCCAACAATCCCAGTTTCCTTCTTATTTTCAGAAATATCGTCAAAATCTACAAGTATTTCTGCAGTTCCCTTGCGGCACCTAACAGACGACATCCAATTCTATATTAAGAAAGAAGCACTCGATCAATCAACAATCAGGGGTAAAAAGAAAGAGCGAATGCTGACCGTCTAGATGGGTGATGGACAACTAGAAGCTGAAAGAATTTTACAAGTGATGCTCGATTTTCTGATTTGATCATCTATACAGAATTTATTTTAATCAGTAAATGTTGGATAAAAGTAAAAGTCAGGCAGAAAGTAAAAATATGATGATCATATATCACCTTGTGCTCTAAGATTATGTCAAAAGCAGCAGATGTTGCCTCCTCTACATCATATATAGCACGAGCAATCTTTCTCCAAAAACATATTAGGACAAGTCAGAATGGGACATCATAAGGAGAAATTTCTTATTGCAAATTTAGTTAAACATTCAGAACATGCTCTTTAAAGGACCTGTCCAGGATCTGAAGCATTTGTCTGAAGATGATCATTCTCGTACTTTTGGTCATCCAAGCTGTATGAGCTGTGGACATAAGAGTAACATAAACAAAACAAAAATCAATATTAAAACCAGAAATTAAATTAAAATTAATGATTTTGCAAATAAACATGCACGCTATGATTCACAAATTCGAACATAGGTCACAAATATATGAACCCAAGGGGCAACTTCCACTTTAAAATAGCTACTAGCATTAAGAAATATATTTGATACCTGCTAATTTGCTTGTTAATCCAACTTAACAATCGATCAGCTGTCCGTCCATCATCTATAGAACGTATTTCACTCTTTTCTTGCTTTGGGTCCCAGCTCCCCGACACAAACTTAGAGGGTGGGCCCCAGAGAAGCATAGGGTAGTACGAAACAGAGAACTTATTACAAAGATCAGTGTTTACCTGTGCTGCCAAGCAAGTAAAGAGGGAAAAAATCAAGAACAAAGGCTGCCCAAATTAGGTAAATTGCAAGTAGTAGAATTCAGAAACTCTGGTACATTACAATGAAATAAAGGAAACAATCAGCACAAGTTGCAAGAATCATAAAACAAATTAAAAATCAAACAATCCCAGTAATCAAGCTGGATTGGTCATTCTGCAAGTTGTTTCCAAAATATGAGGTGATCAATTGATAATCTTTTCTCCAAAGACGTTATTGGCCATGGCTCACTCTAAGATATATTTAGAAAATTAAAAATCTGTCAGGAACTGAGAAGATCGCATGTGAAGATTTACAATATCAATATTGCTGTCTTGTCCATCAAGTTATAGTGTCAAAGCAAATGAAAATTCCAGAGCTCCAACAGTAAATATAACCTCAATAAAAATGAAAATTCTACACCATTGCTCATCTTATTTAGAAGAAGCTTATGGAGATTTTGGTTTTACATAGTCAAGACCTGGTGCTTAATGTCCATTATTTATAAGATAATCTTCAGTTACAACTGTAAAGGATATCTTTGAGGTTTTGAGTTTTGGTTTTACATTCGATAGTTTTAGGCGGGGTAAATAAAATCCTAAGGCATTTGTCATTTAGAAAAAGTAAGCGTATGAGATTTTAAAAAAGTGACCTCATGGCAGGGATGGGGTGATTAGCAATAAGAAAAAACACTGTAAAAATAAGGCAGAATTATGTTTGTAAGACACATACTAAACACTACAACGAATCGGACAAAAAAATAAAGAAAGATAATTTGGTCAACTTTAGTTTCATTGAACTGATCAAGAAACTTTCATTACAAATAGGCAAGGATTTTCCTATAGATTAATTTGTTTCAGTAAAGATTTAATGCAGCTAATAGCTACAGATGCAAAATCTCCAAGCCAGATTATCAAGGGGGAAGGAAGATCTCCACTCATTTCATTCATTCAGTGCCTGCGGTGAGGCGTGACCCACAAGCGACGAAGGGGGGCTAGGGAAGGCCGACGACTACATAAGGGGGAAGCTCTCGTAGAAGCTTTAGCCCTTGCTTTACAGAAATTGTTATGAACTGACTAAATGACTAAATTCTCCCGGAACGCTAGCTAAGCTAATAGTCTTAGTTCTCTTCAATTAAAACAGTCCTACTGGTATAGAAAAAGGAAAAGAGAGGACTACCACTCTTCATCAAAGATGAAACAAATAAAGAAAAGGAAAAAAAAATACTTATCTGGTTCTTAAGTATTCCTTAGCATTCGACTGATTGCTTGGAGAAGAATACTTCACGAGTCTTTTGTTTATTAACATATAAAAATTTATTGATAATGGCAAAAAGTATCTGTTACATATCCACACACAACACTGAAAAGCGAGACCATTTGTTTGCATAAAAAAAATTCCCTAAATAGCATCTCTTTTCCTTGAAGAAATAGGGCAGCATAGAAAAGTACCTTCAAAGCACAATCTACCCTTGTCATGAATATAATTCCTGGATGGATGGCATCTGGTCCGTTAAAAAGTTTTGCAACCTTTTCATATTGTGGCTGCCAATTGCAAGTTTCCTTGTGAGATATACTGTTAGTAGATAAAATAATATCAATATTTATTGAATCTCAACACACCTTGTAATTTCTACAAGCAGGACACCTGCAAAAACAATGAGAGCTATTAGGAAAATTGTAGCAAACTACAAACTTCAATGACATGGTTGATTCTACAATAACACAAGGGCATATATATGTGTTGAACAGATATAAAGGCATAGAAAAAGTCAAACTCAAGCTTTTTCTTTCACTCTCATGAATCATGATATCTGAAAACCACATCCACCTAAATAAAACCAGAGAAGTTATGAAATTGTAGCAAAGCACAAGCTTTAATTACATAGTTGTTTCCACAATAAATTTGACTGTTAAAATATTCACATAACAAGGGCATATATATGTGGAAACATAGAAAAAAGGTCAAATCAAGTTTTTTCTATCTCAACACTTCCTTGATATCTGAAACCAATTCCAACTAAATAATTCCTCAAATTAAATCACACAAACAAAAAACAGAAAAGTTACTTAAAACCCGCACACATTCCAGTTTAATCGAACAACAAAAGAAAGTAATTATCAAATTAATAGAAACAGGGAGTGAACTGACCAGTTAGCGAAGAACTCAACCACAGCGTAAGTAGCAGGGGTTTCTTTCAGAACTGAACCGAAATTCGTGGCGTTTAATTCAACAACATAATCTTGAATCCCCGCTTTTTGGTTTTCGTCGATTGATCGCAGAATTGAACGAGATCCAATGGCAAACGGAGATGAAATTGAAACCACGAATTGTGATGATAGAAATATAGTTAGAATTAACACAGGAACTGTGAGTACACAAGAAGACATGGATCTCAACTATGTAGAGACAGAACACTGTGTATGTATTTTCGCAGAGATTTTGCGATCCGCGCATTTACGGCCAAAGTTGTTGAATTTTTTTTTTTTCCCCTATTTTGAGAATTAACAATTTAGGATTTTGAAAGATAGGGCCCACAGTATCTGCCAATCTGGTATTAACTATTGAGTCCATTTTCTGTTTGTGCCGCACCTTTCGCACGTTTCGCATTTTGGATTATACATTGGGTTAGGGATATTGTTAGTGCGCAATTGTTGATTTGTTGTTGCTAAATTTAAAAAAATGCCCTTCTACTCAAATGGTATACTTATGGATGATGAATTTTACAAATCAATATAGGAGCTTTGTAATTACCTTTTTTAAATATAGAAAATACTTTCTTTTTTCATAATTAACCATGGTATAAGTATCACTTACAGGACACCGTCATTAATTACTTTAAGTCTTTTCTTCATCAACATTAGCCCTTCACTCAAAAATCAAAATACTTTTTTATTGCGTTCGAACTTTTACTATTTTAGAAGTAGTAGTTTAAAAAAAAAAAAAGAGCAAGTCGTTTTACACGCACTTACACCAAGAGGTTTTTCATAAATTAAAACGCAAAATTCGGTCCCTCTTAATAGAGTGGAAGAAGGAAAATAAAAAAAACAATTGCTTGTTTTGAGAGTAAACAGAGATGAGATTGTCTATAATGATTCTCCCCCTACAAGAGTCATGAACACTCTGACAAAAGGCTGCCACGTGGAGTAGTACGACACCCACTCTTGGTCAGGTACGAACCACACTTAAAATCAATGTTATAAAAATCGGACCGGACCGGCCGGTCCAACCGGTTCGACCGCGAACCGGAGGCTGGTTCGGTCCGATTTACCCCCTAAAACCACTTGATTCAAAAACCAAACTGAACCGGGTTGAACCGGTCCAAAACCGGTGAACGACGAACCGGTTTGGGCCGGTTCAACCCGATTCTGAACTTCCTTTTTTTTCTTTTTTTTTCGATTTTTTAAATTTTATTAATGTTAAAAATAAATTAAAAATTCTTGTAGAAGGTGGGATTTGAACGCCTAACCTCTTGCATGAAACATAACTTCCTTACCAATTGAGTTACATCATTTTTGTTGAAATTCTAGTACAAATTTTTTTCATAAATTACAGAAAACTTGTAGCCAAATTTGTTTATAAATTAGATTATGATAACTCAAATTAACATTTTACACATTATCAATGAAAATTAATACTCAAATAATAATTTTTTATTAAAATTTGTTCTATAAGATATTTCTTTCCAATATTATTTTTAGGATAAAGATTGTCAAATTTTGAAAATCAAATCGATATATTGTGCAAGTTTGATTTTGAATATTAGACTTTTATGCATAATCATATTTTAAAATTATTAATCTCTTAATTTGTTGTATTTTTAACTTACACTTTTAAATTTTTATAAAAAAATATAGTCATATTATATTTATATGAGCTTACAAATTAGTATCATATTACAATTATGATATAAGTTATATAAATATTATGTGATTTAATATAAATATATTCTAAGATTTTATATATTTTTTCTCAATTGTAGGATAATGTTTAAATTTTATGCATATTATATATACTTTAAAATTAAATATATTTATTATATCATTATGACGTCATCCGATCCGACCAGCGGTCCGACCGGTTCGACCAGTAAAACCAGTGACCAGTTGGCTTACCGATTCACTGTCCGGTCCGGTTCTGAAAACATTGCTTAAAATAGCTAAATACCAAAATGTCCTTTTACTTAAAGAAAATGAAAAATCAAAACGAAAAACCTGAGATTAATCCCCCACCCCTTTCCAGGCCGGCGAAACCCGCGCACCAATTAGCAAGACCATTTCATACAAAGAACACATATCTAATAAGTAATTGGTAGATTATTGGAATATCTCTGCTGGAATATCAATGAAGCTTACAAATTTGAAGATTTGAGTTTTGACTTTTCACATAAAATAGAAGGTGCAAAATATTCGAACAAAGCACATCTGCTTTCATGAACTTAGGAGGAAGGCTTGTCAAATAAGTTCCGACGGCTTGGGAAATGGGGAGTTGATGGCGGGGGTGGGTGGAGGGCGGAGTGGTGGGTAGGGATTTTGTGCTATTTTTTTTTTATTTTTTTAATACTAAATTTTATTAATACACAAAATCAATATTTTTTTTTCAATTATGTATAAAATAAAATTATATTTATATTAGAATTTTATTTAATTTATAATTATAAAATATTGAATATGTCAAAAACTTAAATATGTTCATAAGATATCATGTTAATATAAATTTGTGAATAATGTAAAGAAAAAAATGTTCCAACATGTTTTTATTATAAGTACATCTTACCAATTAAATTTCGGTTGATATATCAGCAAAAAGAATTTCTTTAATTTTTTTTTTCTATCAATAATATTACTTCAATTTATTTAATTAATTGCTATTAAAATATTATTGGTGTTTATAAATTTTATTAAAAACATTTGGAATAAATTTTATAATCTTATGTGATATTATAAATTGACACCAAAATTTTAATTTGTTTATATTATTAACATTACTAGGTCAACATTATTGTCAATTACATATTATAAATATAACTGAAATCGATAATTAGCTCGATTAATTGACTAAACTTAACAATGTTGACCTCATGGTAATGTATAATTAAGTTAATCGTAACCCAAATCGATAATTGGCTCAATTAATTAACCATATGGCAATGTATAGTTAGAACAATTGTAATCTTAATCGATATTTGTTCCGATTATTGACTAAAGTCAACAATGTTGACCATAAGTGTTGGTCCCAAGTGGTCAGATGAGGTCTAGAGAAGGGGGGGGAGGTGAATAGACCTCTGTACCTTTTTAAATTTCTCTAACTTTTCTTATCAGCAGAGTAAGATGATCAAAACTAGTGAGAATACTATGCTGATTGTGCACTTAGCTTAAACAGCAGAGTTGACCATTAGTCTGATTTACTTATCTATTTCAATTTAAATCAGAGTTTGAAATTTCTATGCAGCGGATTTGTCAAGTGTTTTTCAAACAAGTTATCTTACTCAAAGATTTTTATCCCCAGTTTTAAAAACTTCTTTTTAAAATCTTTTAGTCTGATCAATGTGTTTATATGCTTTTGGAGTATGCAAGTAAAAATGAAAGTAATCAAACACAGTGAATTTTTATAATGGTTATATAGTCAAGGATGTATTTTAGTCCACTCTTCTAAATCACGAAGATTTAGGTTATACTAGAAACACTAAGTAACCTAGTACGCTCTTCTTGTGCTTTTACAACAAATGATAAAGCCACAAGTTCGCTATAAGAGATCACAAAGAAAACCTATACTATGAAGTTATATCACCCACAAAGACGGATATACACTTCGCACAACACTCAAAGTTTACAGAAATCACTCAGATTTTGTTTTTGCTTGTTTCTTCAACTCGGCTTTGTCAACAGATGACTCGGCTGATGGTGATCTGTACTTGAATTTTTGAGACTTAGAACATTTTGCTTGCTTGAATTCTCTCTCAGTTGTGTTCTCTGTCTCTAACTCTTGAATGCAGATCTATTTATACTCGCGAATTTGAATGTCTACCCGTTGAAGTAAGATAAATTTTCAGATCTTCCTCGAGTATTGGTTCTTGTTTCAGAACAACTTTTGCAACTGTTCACTGTACAGTTCTGCTGTACTTTCTGTCAAGTCGCATTTAATTCACCATGCTGATCCGAGGTTTCTCTTCAATCATTTTGTCATTAATACCCTATTCTTACAACATTTATTATGCCAAGTGTATTTATTACTGTTGGAAGAAATTTTTCTACTCTGTTGATTGAATTCACTCTGCTGATGAACACTCTGTTGATTCAAACCGAACTCATCTGATTTGACTCTGCTGAAATCCACCAGTCTGATTCCGTACTCAGCATTAGATCAGTAGTCTTCTGGACCAAAATTCAACCCTTCTGATTTTACTTGTCTTCTCAGATTGAATTTCCCAGAGGTTGCTAAGCTTCCATTGCTTAGCTGATGACTTTTGGAATACCTCCATTCATCTTCATCTTCATCCAACAATAAGGTAATATATAATTAGGTTAATCGTAATTCAAATGAATACTTGTCCTGATTATTGAACGAAGTCAACATTGTTAGTCATAGAGTAATGTATAATTAGTTTAATCGTAACTGAAATTGATAATTGGCTCGATTATTTGATCAAATTTAACATCGTTGACCTTAGGGTAATGTATAATTAGGCAAATTGTAATCGAAATCGATAATTGGCTCGATTAATTAGTCAAAGTCAACATTGTTGACAATATTGTAATTGTAATCGAAATTGACAATCAGCTCGATTATTTGACCAAAGTCAATATAGTTGACCTTAGGGTAACGTATAATTAGGTTAATTGTAACCAAAATTGTTGGTCCCATGTGGTCAGTTGAGGTCTAGAGGGAGGTGGGGTGAATAGACCTCTTTACTCTTTAAAATTTCTCCAACTTTTCTTATCAGCAGAGTAAGCTGATCGAACTGGTGAGACTGCTTTGATGATTGCGCACTTAGCTTAACCAGCGAAATTGACCACTAGTCTGATTTACTTATCTGATTTAATTTAAATCAGAGTTTGAAATTGTATGAAGCGGATTTGTCAAGTATTTTTCAAACAAGTTCTTTTATTTCTTAAAAGATTTTATCCCCAGTTTTAAACTCCTTTTAAAATCTTTTAGTTTGCTCTAAGTGTTTGTATGCTTTTGTAATATGCAAGTAAAGATGCAAGTAATCAAACATAAAGAATTTTTATAGTGGGTATATAGACAATAGTGTTTTTTAGTCTACTTTTCCAAATCACGAAGATTTTGGGTTATATTATGAACACAAAGTAAATAGTACACTCTACTTGATTTTACCGAATTTGGTGTAGGCGGTGATTGATAGAAATAGTGTCCGGCAAGCCAATTGTATGGCTACTATTTATTGTAATAAATAAGGAACTATTCAATTTAGATTATTAAATGCATCTTATTAAATGGTCAACTCTATCTTATGTAATAATTATCTAAGCATAAGGATAGAAGTCCTTAGATCACAGGGCTATGGGACAACCCGTGGACTGATCTCCAAGGCCTTGATCTAGAACATATTCAAGAGTCGTAGAATCCATTTGAGATAGGACATCATTGGATTCGGTTAGACTCTCACTGATGTGTATACTCCGATGAACTGGAGGACGCTGAGGTCCACGAGCCGTGACTGGGATAGTCGATACACAGAATTGGGTGGCTTGCTGGGATGGCAAGTGCACTGAATACCCCAATTAGGAAATAACTCACCATGGAAGCGGTAGTCGCATATCGAGGTCGAAGTTATTCCTATTTGCAATATTATACGAGGAACGATCCCTAATACTTGAGGTGATAGAGTTTATCTGGTGCGAGAACGCCTATGCTTTTATGTGAGTTCCGACCGACTGGAGATTTCCAGAAGGTCTCTGAGGATTCACGTTGGGTATAGGGGAACTCGTATGCAGGTTCATATCATCAACAAATGATCCATTGACCCGACTTGATAGGTTGGGAAATTCTCCTATGGATTTCTGTGAGAAACTTATTCTGGTAAAACCCTCGGCCGAGGTATCTGACGACTTTATGAAAGTAGCTCATAAAGATTAAGTCAAAGAGAATAGTTTCGAGATCAGAGTACATAAGGTCAAGACAAGGAAAGGGAACCGATGAAAAGTCCAAGCCCTTAAGTCTCGATTGGGAGATCGACTAATGGAGAGATCATGTTGTATATGGTAATTGTAAATGATTAAAAGGTTCACTGAATTAATTCACCAGTGATTGGGCTCGATGGGCTTGTGGCCAGACATCGACTGTGGAGTGTGGGAGAATTCCCAAATTGGCAAGGGTGCTAATTTTGGAATGATCAGTCGACAGAGTGTTCGATTGATTTAGAGTATTTAATGCTCACATAATATAATGTATATTTAATTATAACCCACGATCAATTATGTAGTGAACCTGCGGGGGCATACACAATACACATGAAGCGAAAACAAGAAAACAAAGAATGAATGGATCGACTGGGTCGACCCAATTGGAGCAGGGCGAGATCCAATTGGATTGAATCGATATTATAAATTAAATTGGAATTTAATTTGTAAGTTAATTAATTGTATTGGATTTAATTAATTATAGGAATATTTAATTGAATGGGCTTATAGTCTAATTTAATTAAAAGAGAGACTAATTAATTTATTGGACTATTTAATTGAGAAATTAAATAGGACCATAATTAATTAAATAGATTGGGCCATTAATTAATTAGAAAACTTAGTCTTCTAATTAAAAGGGTTATGGCCCATGTAGGAAAAGAGAAGACTTGGAATCCCATTTCTAATAGGATTAGGAGAGAGATGGAAGATCTATATATATGAGAATATATGTAGATCTAAAAATATATATATATGAAACATATAACACATAAGAGAAATACAAGTCTTGCAAAAATCTCTCTTCTCTCTCCTCTCTCTCTCTCTCTCTAAGAAGAGATTTCGACTTTCTTGCTCCTTTTGTTCTCTAGTTTAGATCTTGATAATTTTTATGTTCTAGCCGGTTAGAATTATCAAGGTTTTCTTGATATTGTAGTGTATCAACCCGTAGAGGCGCAACACGTGGGGCGCTATACAAACTTTGGGATCAAAGGTGCAAAAGAAAAGAGAAAGCTTATCTACACTTTTGCCGAGCTCGGATTTGCAAGGAGATAGGTACAACTTATATATAAAGTTTATATATCGTCTTATATATTCATATATATACATCCAGATTATATCCTGGCAAGATTCATCTAAGAGATCCTTTAAAAGTTTTAATTTCCGCTGCCTGAAGTGTCGTTTTTCTTACTGAATCCCAACAATGGTATCAGAGCCAAATCTGGCTTTATTTATATGAATTTGCAAATTCTGTGTTTTAAATCATATGTATGATTTATTGTTTGACTAGTTCTTTTACTATGCATGTTTTAGAACGTAGATCTGTTTAACTTGGAGTTAAAGGAAAAATATTTTGATTCGAATTTTTTATCATGTTATTTTATTTTGGATTAGATATAATTAAAATGTTTTTTTAATTAAATAAGTAATCAGAAAAACAAAAAAAAAAATTTGATCAAGCGCGGTGGCACGCGCGCACCCGCACCGCGGTTGGGCGGCCACCACGAAGCTGTTACACGCAGCAGTACGTGAACAGCGCGCTGCCTGCGCGAGCAGCACACGGCAGCTGCCTATGGGCAGTCTGCAGCGTGTATGATGTCACGTGGTGGCCTCAGATTGGTCACCGCGTGGCTGATTTTGGCTAGTCTCTAATTTTGCCTATTTTGGAAATTTTGTGAATCTTGGAGATTTGATAGATTAGGAAACTTGGAGTTTTGGATAAAGTAGAGAATCTTGAAAGATTTGGGAACTACCTTAGCTATCTAATCTAAACAAAATAGGTTTATCTTGGGAATCTTGGAGATTTGGATGAGTTGAGAAACTTAGAGTTTTTGGATAAGATATGAATCTTAATAGATTTGTAACTATCTTAATTAACCAACCTAATCAAGATCTAGGTAACTAATTCGAGGAACGGGTGCGAGAGCGTGGAGTGCGAGCGAGAGCGCAGAGCATCTATAGAGCGTCATTATTATTATTATTATTATTAATATTAATAAATAATGTATTGAAAGTTTTTATGTACCCAAAACGATACATATTTCTATATACTACAATTATATGATTCCTTTGAAAATTTATGAAAGACTAGGACTTTTTTTAGTATAAAGTTGTCCTAAAACTTTCGGATTAATTAAATGCACTATCACTATGGTTATCCTAATAAATTCAAATATGCAGCAACTTGGGAAACTATTATTTATTTATAGTATTATTTATATAATAATTAATGTAATTGCAGTGATTAACAAATTTGAATTTAGTAAGGACTATAGTATTTTCATGTAATAATTTTAATAATATAATTTAAACTTTATTATTTAACTAATTCACATTACCATATAAGATATTATTTTTTGATAATCAATTACCAAATAAGATATTAATGGGTTATGTATGTATGGTTCAATGACTTGTAATCTATTTTCTTTTTTTAGGTAGTATATTATTTTGGAAAGTTAAAGTGAATTACAAGTACTAAACAAACACCGAAAGAAGGGGAGTATCTAAATTTAAACTTAAAAAAATACTTTTAAATTTAAATTTGAAATATTTAACAGCAAAATGAAAAAAGGATAAAAAACAAATCATTTAATGTTCATTGATGTCATTGTCCGTAAAAATGGCAAAGATTATTTACCCAAAGAAAAAAGTAAAAATGGCTAAGATTAAATTTGACATGACCACCTAAGGTGTTAAAGCTACATTACGGCATTGTCTGCATACTTCATCATCAACAATGGACCCACCACTAAGAGGCCAAAGTCAGAAACCCATGCATATGGATAGTATTGTGGACAACTGTTGTAAATTTATTGGTTTAAACTGAGGAAAAGTATGATTCGCGAATTCTCTTATGTGAATTCGCGCTCCTTATCTAGGAAATTCGCGAATTTAATAGCAAATTGTGAAATACGCTCCAATTTGCGCTCTGGGAGCGCGCACGTTGTCCTAGGAGACGAATTTAGTTACCTAGATCAAGATGGGAATTGTAGATTACTTAAATCTCAAGTAGAGATAATTAATCTTAGAGATTAATTGATAACTCAAAATAATTAATATGGATAATTTTTGTGAATTGAAATTAAAGGAGCCGATAAATTTACATGTTTGTCCTTACGTGAATTTATTCATGTTCTTGAGTGAATAAGTGGATTGATCGATATTGCCCTTAAGCCCTGTGTTGTATTTGGTTTATTTTATTATGGGTTGTAATTAAATGGGCATGATTGGTGCCCCTTACTTGCCCAATTAAATTGTAATAGAATAGGGCCTTAAGTTAGACTTAGAATAGACTTGGAGCCAAGAAGACCTCATGAAGACTTGGTGATCCACATGGAGGCCCATTACCTTGGAGGCCATGGAGGCCCAATTCAAAATATGAAGGCCCAATCAAGAAGGACATGACATTGCAAGTGAAGACCCATGTATGTATGAGACTGATAATTGTAATAGATTAGGCCATTTATTTTTCACCCTAGACTGACCAATTGGTCCATCACTTGGCTCGTGATGGATCGCATAGGATAGGCAATCGATCAATCAATTTATGCTTTGCTAGTGATGTATGTTTACTTTTTTGCATATTCTTTGATGTATGTTATGCATGCTTAGAATAGAAAACGTAAACATGATAAAGCATAACCTGATGAGACCTCGCACATGAATACTTCATAAAACCTTCAATTGAACTTAAAATTCAATTATAATATTAAATCGAATAACGGGCGCATATGAATGTTGTCTATGGTCCAAGCCTATCCAATTACTAGGTCTTAGGCATATCGTACGAATATATCTCGATGTCTCACGAGTCGTTGGTCGAGGTATAGGAAGATGGTGTGTTTATTGCCTCGATGTACAGTTATAGTACCAAGGGAGGGGATAGCAAGGTTCGAGACGCTGTCTCACGAGTCGTGGGGCGTCTGAGATTGAACTATTTCTCTCCACGAGTATTGAACATGATTTAACGCTAGTAATTATGGATGTCTCACGAGTCGTGGGTCCATAACAAAAAACGAGGCTAAATGAACTCAAGGGTTAGCTGCGATGGTTAACCGACGACGAATTCGACCACCAAGTGAATCAATTAGTATGGCCAACAAGTCGTGGGTACTGAGAGATTGCATTTGGGCCTTGATCCCGCTAGGATATTTTAATATTCCCGAAACTTATGTGGGGGCTTAAGATTTTGATTAAAATAGTGGGAGTAATTTACAAATGAAATTCATGTTTGTAAATTGTGCATTTAACATTAATCTTTCGCGTATTTACTTCTTCTATCATCATTTTGTAGAAACATATCATTATGTATAAAGAGCTTAGAGCACTTAAGGCATTATCCATCTCATCACTTGAACGTAATATTTTGACTGGACCAAACCTGTACTTCTGGATGCACCGCTTGATTGAACTTTTTGATGCTGAAAACATTTCATACGTTTGGTTTGTACCTCCACCCATTGACATTCCACATGATACTCTCGATGAGCTTAGAAAAAGTATCACCAAACGGAAATTGGGTGATAGCTTAGCTCGTGATTACATGTTGGAATACATGTCACTTGATCTGCGGTTACAACATGAGCATATGTTATCCGCAAAAAAGATTCTCTCGAACCTTAAATTTCTTTATGGGATTCGAGGTGGTCGTCGCAAATTCGCGATAACAAGAGAACTCTTACAAGCAAGAAAGAGACGCGAAACTCCTGTCGGAATCCACGTACACAAGATGATTCGACTTCTTAATGAACTCGATGACATGGGTGTCGTGTTGGACAATGACTTTCGTGTGGATGTAATCCTTCAATCTCTTCCTAGATCATATGGCAGTTTTATCATGGACTTGAATCTCCAAAGGAGAGAGATCACTATACATGATTTACGAGAAATGCTTGAGGAACATGAAGCTTCTTTTGGAAAGAAAGCATATCCAAGGGTTGGTGAGAAGACTGGGCAGCAATCAAAATCAAGAAGAGTGAAAGCAAGAACTCCTTACTGCACAAGGTTAAGGGAGAGGAACTACAAGGAGTTCTTGGAGAACTCCAAAGGTATATTCCTTGTTGAAGTTAATTTATCAATTAACTGTGCATCTTGGGTGTTAGACACTGCTTGTGGTTCTCATCTTTGTAATGATTTACAGGTGATGGGAGCAACAAGGCCACTTAGGCCTGGGGATTGGATCTTGCGATTTGGCAATGGAGCTAGAGCTGCTGCCGAAGCCATAGGCGAAGTGGAGTTAGATTTAGGTGGTGATAGATTAGTCCTTAGAACGTTCTTTATGTACCTGGTTTAGTGAAAAACATTATTTCTATTCCTGTTTTGGATAATGAAGTGATTATGCTACTTTTCGTAGGATAACAATTATAGCAAACAAAGCAAGCACAACCACAAATAAAGGAAATGCACTGATGTATATTGATATTCCGATCTGATTACAAATTACAAAGGTCTATTCGAGTGTTACAGGATGCCGTACAACTATGAAGTTAAATACAATCAACGAGCTAATCTAAATCTCGAGGAGTCCGAGCTAAAAGTCCGAGCAGGGTGCACCTGGGAATGCGTGTCTGATGTCATAAATGTGCTAGGTATTTATAGGTATACTAGTGTGCTAGGTAGACTCTCCGCATGAGAATGCATCTCGGCCCATAGGTCAGGCCCAAGGATAGGCCCAACAGTGAATTCGAGGAGAAGAGACAAATCGGAATTAGAGCCTTGTGCTGCCAAACTGATATGATCGGAAAACGAGATTTGTAGGTCGAAAAATACCCCTTCCTTCTCAGAAACCATCAGATCTCGAGCAGGGGTATTTCCTAGAATAGAGCATGCGAAATATCCCTCCTGAAGCTCGGAGAAGTAGATATTGCTTCAAAGTAAAAAATTTCAATTCCTAAGAGCGTCGAATATGCCTCATTAAAAAACCTTGTCCGAAAAAAAAAAACCCAGCGGGATAAAATTCGAGCTAGGGAAAAAGAGTGCACATCTTTTAGAGAAGCCCCAAAATGCCAAATAGCTTCAACAATGGATGAATTAAATCTTTGATTAGAGAGTCCGCTATAATCGTCCTTCCAAGCGTAAAGGTAGTTGAAGCTTGGGGAAGTAGATCACCAAGCGAAGGTGTCGATCGACCTTGAAATTTTGATGCGTCGGATATACCTCGTTAAAAACATCTCTCGAAAAAACCATGTGGGATAAAAACCAAGCGAGGGAAAAAGAGTATACATCCTTGGGAGACGCTGACAATAATTTGCTGCTTTCGAGCTGAAAAACAATACTTCAAAAACTTGTGGACCGGAAACGCCATTAATGGAAAGATAGCTTTTTGAAATTACTGAGTGGAAACATAACCGTCACGGGTACCCGGGGTTTGAAGTGCAATTTACCCTTTTAACCCTTATATATATACGTTGACCTCATAAGATGGTCACCACGTCTCAAACTACTGCAGATCAGAGTACTCAGATCGAGAAAAAAAAATATTTACTTATCGATCAGCAAAGTAACTTCTTTTAGAATGTCTGGCGCGAAAGATCAAGGGCAAAGCGATAGTCTCCGAGGGATCGGAATCTGATTCCGACTATGAAAATCATTTGATAAACGCATATCGACCGTTAGGAGATGGGACGGATGAATTGGATTCCGCGATCTATGCTGCGCTGGAATCGTTATCCTCTAAAGAAGGCGAGCAACCTTCGAATAATCAAGCTATCAAAGTTAGAGGAGACAAAGAGCAGAATGCGGAGGTCGATAAAGATGAGGAATCGTCGGAATTGCTGGGGGATCATGAAATAATGAGACATTCCATAGGGAATAATACCTACATGAGAATTCTCGACCTAGACGCCATCCCAAAAAAGACAAATGCTACAGGGAAGCTTCAGAAAAGTGACAAACGGGTCGATGAAATTCTCTGCTCATATAATCCGACTGAAAGCTGAGCCTGGCTAGAAGCTGAGGTACGGAAATTTCTTCCAGAAGGTTACTCGATCGTTTTTCCGACCGCCGAACAACGCGTCGATGCTCCCCCGGAAGGATTTCAAGCCTTCTATACCAAGCAATTTTCTTATGGGCTAAGGATCCCTTTCATCCCGCTGCTAGAGGAGGTTCTGGATTTGTTTTCCCTGGCCCCCACGCAGAATCTTCTGAACTCGATCGGGTACTTGGTCGCCTTTTGTGTCTTGATGAAGGCCAAAAATAAACGTGCCAACTTCCAAAACTTTTGGCAGATCTTCAAGATCAGTAACTCCCCGGCTTCCAATGCTGGGTTCATGTACTTCTCCCAACGTCCGAACCAATCCATTCTATCGACCATCGTTTCGAGTAACTCAATGGACTGGAAACATTGGTTTTTCTTTGTTAAGGGTCCCGATGTGCCTGCTACTGAAGGGAACTCGGAAATGGTTCCACATCGGTGGAAGGGTTAGCTCAATTGGGTGTACAGAAAACGAGAAATCCAGGGCCACATTTGGTGGGCTTTTAGCGATTCCTTCGTCACCTCCATGCATTCCGACCTGTACCAATCGGCTTTCCTCATATTGGAACTCGTTTTGAGGAAAGTGGGTCTATGTAAAGCCACGTTTGATCTTGGGGTCGCTGAAGATCCCCGAACTTTGAGTAAGACACTTCCCTACTTTAGACAATCATCTTTAATAATTGACCATTTTTTTTATCATACTTCTTCTCTCTTTTCTTAGGTGAGATGGTAGAAAGTTATCGAGCTTTGGTGGTGGGCAGAACCGTTGCGTCGACCTCGAAAAAGAAGTAAGGTCAACCAAGGAGGCAAAATCAGCCGCCTCAAACTCTGGTCAGTCGAACTATCGATCTTCCCCGAGATAATACCTCTAGAGGGGCCCGAGCTGACAAGGAGGACGATACTGAAAATCCCGAGCCTCTGCGAGTAGTTCATCCTGTGGACTCCTTGGGGCCCTCCTCCTGGGCTGAAATAGGGTACAACTTGCTCACCCTTAAGAAAATTAAAGGGAAAGAGGTATTTTGGAAACAGGCGAATGAGGATCGGAACAATGGGGTCCCTCTTGCGAAGAGAAGGAGAGATCTACTCGGTCGAAGCAATAGGCCTCTTTCGTGTCGCGAAGGAAGATCTTCGCCAGACATGGTAGACTTTATCGAAGACCACCTCAAGGGTCGCAGAGCGGGTGACTATCCCGAAGATGGGTCCATTTCGATCGATCGCGGCTCTGCCGGAGAAAATGTCTTTGATAAATCTGTGAAGGTTTTGATGGCGGCGCACTTTGCTGATGACCAGGATGAGCTCTTCGCTCACGATGCCCTCGATATCTTAGGACGATTTTCACGCGCGCATCAAGGGGTAAAGTGTTTTAATAATGGACAATTGTAATCTTTTCTTCCTTTGAGTATATATTCACGAATCTTTTTCACTGCTATTCATGTGTAGGTCGGAGATTATTTTCTTCATCAGGCATATCGAACTGCCCTTTTGGAAGACGAATCTGATCGGCTGCACTTGGCCCTCCAAAAGTCTCTCTTCGAAGAGCCGAACCTCCGAGCCCATGTTGATAAAATTGCCGGCGAGTTAACAGTGGTTAAGAAAGAGCTGGCGGAGGCTAAGAAGGAGAAGTATACACCCGCGGTCGAGGAGAGCCTGGTTAAAGTAGTTGCCGAGAAGAGTGTTCTCGAGGAGGAAAATAAAAGACCCAAGGAGGAGCTTGATCAAATTAAGGCTGATTCTGAGCAATCTTATAAACGAGGCAAAGAAGAGTCGCGTCTTAGTTCGATAAGAGAGTTCTTGGAATCCCCTGCGCTGGACGCCATAGCTCGAAAAAGAATTGGTGGAATTCTCCAACTACATTTTATAAGGGAGTTCAACAGTTGATAGCGGCAAGAATCATTCCCGATAAAATGATTGAGTACGCCAGCCGCATGAATATCCTGAAGAACAGAGATGGAGAAGATTACCAAATCCCATCTTGGAGCTCCACGACCTGGGAGAATCATGAGTTTGCTTCCTTCGTGACAGAGTTCGGGGTTCCCATGCCAAATCCGGACATGCTGGAGTTAGAGACATCCACCACGAGCTCGAGCTCTGGAGAGGATGATGAAGATGATTCCGAGGAGGATGGTGACGTTAATATCGAAGACAGCTCCGAAAAAGAAGATGATGGAGAAAATCCCGACCCCTGATATACTTTGTAATAGAGATAGTAGTAGCTTTCTTCTTTTGTTCTTTTGTAATTGTTTTATAGACAATTTTACAATCAAGGTAGCTCGAAGTTTTCTCTTACTTTAGAATTTTGTGTTGTGGCCAAAGTCATCCGCAAATAATTTATGTAGGATTCTGGTGTGTAACTTATCATAGACAAAGATCTTCGTAAGTTATATGGAAGTCGAATAACATCTCGGACCAACAATATGTAAGTTATATGTAGGGAAGAGTTCAAACTCTTTCCATAGAGAACAATATGCTAATAATCGAAGTTCACCTTTTAGCTAGGAAAAACTAGGGAGTTGCGACTGTTGGGTCCCAAAAGTAATTTTCTCTTTCCTATAAATATATGGAGAGTAACTTCAATTCATTACGCTCTTCTTTCCAATTATCTCACATCGGAGCTCATAGATCGATATTACATTTCGAACACATCGCTCTTATCAGTAGAGAATGGATGATCTAGTAGGTGCCCCCATTGATGCTAGTCAACTTTTCAGGGTTAAGAAAGAGAAAACCCAGAAATCTCGAGCTAGGGATCCAAAACCCTCCAAAACATCCCCTAAACCTTCTAAAGCCGAGGATAGCAAAAAAAAAAAGGTTAATTTATCTCCGAAATCCAAGCCTACCCAGCTCGAGAAAGAGCCTGTCATACAGGTAGCTGACTCCCCACCTGGATCGATAGCTGGTCCTAATGCGAATGGACTGGATAATAAAGATCCGAGTGAGCAACCCGGCTCTGGTGGTTCTTCCCATGCTTCAAATAAGAGGCCCCGCCCGGAAGACCTCGTTTCGACCCAGGCATTACGCCAACTGGCTGGGGAGAAAAAGCCATTGAGCGAAGCAATTAAGACGTCTAAGGCTGGCAAAACCATTCTCCTCGAGGTCTAAGATAAAAGGACCAAAATAACCAACCCCTCATTTGATAAAACACTGCTCCATACTCCACCACCAATGCCTCAAAATCCCACTGCTTCCAACTCCATTTCTGACGTTACTCGCACATTGAATGCGATTTACGAAGAAATGAAGGATAAATCCCGAGCTGAGGGAGTTTTCCCAGACTGGAATATTGCTCTGAGTAGTATTCGAGTCTCCGACCAAGAACGGCTAAGAGAAAATAGTGCTCGGGAAATTGTGCAGTCGGGCTCAGATCTACTTACTCAAGTAAGTTTTGTATTTTGTATATTTTTTTCTATTTTTTTTTAAAGGGAAAATCTATTTTTTGCCACAAATGCAGCTCCGACAGCATCTTTTTAACCTCAGATTGCAAGTCGAGTTGGAGGCTGGACAACGTGGAGCCATTGCCCTTGAACTGGAGAAAAATAAAACTGCCCTGCAAAACTCTCTCGAGAAAGGCAAAGCCATCGAGCAGAAGTTAACTTCCGAGAAGAAGAAGGTTGTAAAGCAGAGAGAGGATCAAATCCATGAAAATTTGAGCAAGGAGCTGGACAAACTGAGGTCCATGACGAGCAGGAGAAAAAAGATTCCGCGCGCCGTGAACAAGAGGTGTATAATGGAGGTTACGAAGCCCGCAGCGCTGAGCTTCGGAAAATTCTGGCCGAAAATAAGCTAATCTAGAGGCTTAGTTTTGTTGTAACGTTATTTTCCTTGTTTTGTACTTTCTCTTTGTAAGAACGAATAATATTTCTCTTTGTTTTTTGTACTGTATTCTGCTCGAAATTTTATGCGCTGTTTAAGATTTGTTTGATTTATGTATTGTAGTAGATAGAACGACTTCGAACTAAGTTACCATTCCGACCTGAACTCAACTACTTTTTTCGATCTCAAAATAAGATGGAACTAAAGTTGCAATAGCTTCTGACCGAGTCAGGGAATCTCCACTTTTTTAGCATAATTCAAATTTCGTCTGACCAAACAGTACCTATTTCTTGGGAAGCAGAACGGTCACCCGTGATTAATGTCTTCATCGAGGCCGTTAACTCGTCTTAAATCCTGACCATTGATTCCCAGAAACTCTTACTATAAAAGGGGCGTTTTAAACGTTAAAATCTTTCACTTTTTCATCAAGTAAAAAAAAATATGAGTTCTCTGAGAACGCTGCTCGAAAAGTTCCTACTTCCCACTCAATGTTTTGAAATTTGACTTCGCACTTTCTTCCGAGCACTTACATACTGCGAACTTTAATTTGGTATGGGTGGAATCGGAAAATGGGGACTTCTCAAAGACCATGAAGTCTCCGATCCCAGAAAAATGGGATAAAGCGGAATGCCAACAGTCTGCCGGCCATCATTTGCAAATGGATAAGGGTCGGTGCGGTGGTATTCCGAACTAATAGTTCCGAGGTTGGTGGAAAGCTGGTTAGTTCATTAAAAGGGAAGATCGACTTCGAGCATCAGCTTCTTCAAGGATTTTTCTTGAAGAATGGTGACTTTAGGTCGAAATTTCAGATTTTTAAATGATGGCTGTCCGCTTTACTTGTTGCCACGGATAAGTGCTCGAGCTCAGCTGGTGGTAAGAATGCTGGAAGACAGATGATGATAAACAAAGATGTTGGATGAAGATGAAGACTTAGAAGTGAAGGAGGTTATGATGATTTCCAAAAGTCATCAGCTAAGTATGGAAGCTTAGTTCAAACCTTAGAAGATATTTGACCAAGGAAGAAGTTACTTCAGAAGAGTCAAATATGGTCCAGAAGACTACTGATCTGTTGCTGAAGAAAGGAATTAGACTGGTGGATTTTCAGCAGACTTAAATCAGATGAGTTCAGTTTGGGATCAACCGAGTGTACATCAGACGAGTAATTTCGATCAGCAGAGTGGAAGTGGTGATAGGATAGTGCCCAACAAGCCAACACAATAGCTTGTAATAGGACTATTCTATGTTGGACAAATCTTTGATTAAAAATTAATACGCAAAGTTTATTTATTTCGTGTATAAGATAAACTAATGGCGATCTTCATCTTTCGCGAATACATTTAAGCGATTGGTTGAAACCCTAAGATCACTTATGACTATGGGACGATTCATTTCGTATTGAGTGCAATCATGAAACAGTCTCTAAGGTCGTGATCTTAAAAATGTTCCAAGTCATAGATTCCTGTCGAGAAGGGGTATCGAGGGAATCGTCAAGACTTGTAGGATTATGCATGATTCACATAGAGTAAATTTGTAGAGTTTCATGAACAAGACATTTGATGTCAGTGCATATGACTAGGTGGTTCGATAGGCGATCGAACGCATCGAACGACCCGAACAGAGAAACCCATTGTGGAAGTGCGTAAAGCATATCGGTGATGGGATGTTTCTCAAGACTTATAATAAGTGTACGATTTAGTCCTTAGACTTGAGATGCTAGGGCGAATTCGGCATACGGGTGTGCGTATTTTGATTTAGGAGCCGGTCACGTAGCTTGACCATTGTGCGCCTACATTGGGTACGTACAGTCGTATACGCGGATGGTTAGCATCAAGATGGGATCTACCGACTCATTGTAATGAATGAGGGAATTTCCTGTACGTTCTTAGATAATACATTCCGAGAAATCCATGGCCATGGTCGATGACGGATTTGGAAAGGGGTTTCCAAATTTAGCAGTCACACTGGAACCATTATCCAGAATTAGAAAGTACAGAATCGAGATAATTCACACACCCTAGGTCTCGATCGGGAAATTAGTCGTCAGAGGGATCGTATGTACATGGTACTTATAAGAGGTGAGGTTCACTAATGTCAATTCACCTGAAGTTGGGCCTCATGGGCTTGTGGCTAGACATCGACCATGAGGTGTGGGTACTCCTGAATTAATGGGAGATTAATTCTGGAGTGGTCAATTAAAAGTAGTTTATTGATCGTAGCAATTAATTAAATATTAATTGCTTGTTAATTAAATCACAGAAATGTGAGCCTGCGGCCAATTGATGGTGAACCTAGAGGGTCACACACAATACAGTTGGAACTGTGATAGTCAATTGTAGAAATAATTGATTTAACGGGTTAAATCAAAGTAAAAGAATTAAAGGGTTAATTCTAGGAGAGAGAAAATTAATTAGAATTAACTAATTAATTAAATAATTAATTAAAGGGTTAATTAAAGTATTAAATCTTTAATTAGATTTATTGGAACATTTAATTAAAGTGTTAATTAAATGACTGGGCTATTTAATTAAAGAATTAATTAAATAGGAGGGATGGGCCAACTTAACTAGTGGCCCATTAGCTAAGGAGAGATAGGGTTTGATGTAAACTATAAATAGGAGTCTTGGAGACTCAAAACCCTAAGCAAAAAAAAAAAACACAAACCCTAGCCTCTCTCTCCCTAGTAGCCTTTGCCCCTTCCCCTTTGCCCTAGCCACCGCCGCCGTCCAAAACAACCACACCGCCGCCGTGGTTGTGTAGATTGGTCGTGCACCACCTCTCTCTACCTTCTACATCTACATCTAGAGTTGGATCTTGATCCAACTCTTGAATCTGACGTGTTTCTTTCCTAGTTCTGAGCCTGAGGACTGAAGCAATCACATATCTAGCTGGTGTGGACTTATCTCTAGAGGCACAACAATTGGGGTGCTCTAGTGATCCGAAAAGAAGACTGGAGAAACCACCACCTTGCCTGTGGTGAGGTAAATTGCATTTACCACCCTATTTATTTTAGTAATTGCTTGCTAAAATGAATTCAACCTGTTCATATGTGCTAGTAAATAAATCCTAGGGACTCGGTGTATGAAATTTTTTAATATTCCGCACTGTTGTTTTGACAATCATACCCCGAAAATCCCAACAGTGGTATCAGAGCCAAATTTATTATGTACATATGAATAGGCCTGAACACAACAAAATATATGGATATATGTGTTTCTTGTGTTCTGATTTTTGATTCTTGCTTGTTATGATAAATTAATTTTTCGGATGTATGCACTTTTCGATTTTGGGCCAAAACTGTAATTACCGAAAATTTGAGGGCTTATGTGCAAATTGCGATTTTTGTAAAATCTGGACAGAAAGTAAAATTTTGATTTTCTGCAATTCTGGACCAAATTGTAATTTCTGGAATTTTTCAAAATCTGGACTGTTTTGCAATTTACGAAAAGGCTAGGGGCTGTTTTTGCAATTACCAAAAATTCAGGGGTCTGTTTTGCATTAAACAAAAGTTTCTGGAAATTTTATTGATTTTCTGCTTTCTGGTCCGATTTGCATGTTCTGGAAATTTTGGGGCTGATTTGTAATTTCCAAAAGTTTGGGGGTCAAAATGTAATTTTCGAAAATTCAGGGGCCGTACTGCAATTTTTCAAAAGTTGAAAAACAGAAACTGTTTTGTGCACTAAAAGGGTTTAGTATATCCGGAAAGTTAATTTTTATCATAATTAGTGGGGACTAAAGTGAGAATCAAAAGAGGTTGTTTTAAAAGGAGTTTTAAAATAAGATAGGAAATAAGAAAAATGTGTTTTGCTTGTTTCTTGCTCTACGTGAACTGTTTACGTGGTTTTCGATCGCGCCGAGCCTTGAACCTAGGGGTAGATGTGATTGGTTAATTTATAATTTGTTGGTTTTATTGGGCCTGCGAGCCTTAAGTTTTTTGGGCCACTTTGAGCCTTTGTAATAGATAGGGCATTACTGTTTTAGATAGTTTAGGATGGAGGCCTGTTACAAGCAAGGTGGGAGCCCAAGAAGAATAAAGGCCATGTATGCATGGTAATTTGTGTAATAGTATAGGTCTCTTTGAAACCCAATTAGATTGACCAATAGGACCATCATCTTTGGCTTGATGATGGCCCGCAAAGGAGGCTCCCGATCGAAAACATACTGTGGTAGCATGCATTCTAGGTGTGTATGTTTTTATTTACGTATTTATTATTTTAGCATGTATGGTGATGCACGCTAGTAATTTAGATCGTAAATAAAAGATAATGCATAACTGGAACGGTGAGATCTCGAGTAGAGTTACCTCAAACTCTTAAACCCGAAAACCCCCTCTTGATAAATAATGTTAAGTCATATTGGGTACATTAAAATATAGTTTTAATATCCAAGCCTTCCATCAATAGGAACTAGCTGTTGGGTATGCCCCGGTTGTCAAAACAACGAGAGTGCGGAAATTTAAAATTTTCCGAGGCATCCCATCAGTCCCATAAATCGATCTCCATTTTATTTATGTGAAATAGGTTGAATCAAACAGTAACAGAAAACAAAGGGGGTGTTTTGCGAAATACCTCAAAACTTGTTTCGGCTTTTCTAGTTTGATTCACGATGCAGTGATCCAATTGTCTCACCTCCAGAATGTATCCACACCAGATGGATTGTAGCAACGTTTCCAAATCACAGGCTACGAACTAGATCTTGGAAACTTGTCAGTGAAGGAAGAGTTGGAACTGGATCCAGCTCTTGAACCAGATCCAGATGAAGAAGAGAAGAAGATGAGGGCGGCGGCGGCACTGGCCTTTTTGGCTAGGGCTGGTCGATTTTTCTCTTCAATTTTCAGCTATTGAAAATCTCTTGTGTTTTTGATCACTTTTTATTATTGCTTCATTAGCTTATGGAAGAATTATGAAGAGAGATATTTATAAGAGAAGAGTCCTTCTCTTAATAGATATCCTTTTCCATGTACATCAATATCTCTTTTCCTTATCTCATTAGGAAATAAGATATACAAGTATATCTTATAGATTTTCCTTATCTCATTAGGAAACTAGATATACATGAATCTCTTCCTTCTTTCTTGTCCCACAAGAAACAAATTCTTCCAACTTTCCTTAGCCTCAAAAATCGCCCCTATGCCTTATTCATGTAAATCCGAAAATTTCATGATAAATCCTTCTTCCATTTAATTAATTAACTACTTTAATTAATCTCATAATTAATTAGATAATCCAATTAATTAATTAGACACTCTAATAAATTAATTAGGTATTCTAATTAATAATTCTTCTTCTTGAATTAACACTTTAATTCATTAACTTTGATTTCTTTGAATCAACACTTTAATTCATCAACTTTGATTTAACTTCCTTAAATCAACTATTTCCTTTTTGACTGTCACTGTCCAACTGTATTGTGTGTGACCCTCTGGGTTCACCATCAATTGGCAGCAGGCCCACGACTTTCGTGATTTAATTAATGAACAATTAAATGCTCCGATCAATTAAACACTTTTAATTGACCACTCCAGAATTAATTTCCCTTATTAATTTAGGAGTACCCACACTTCATGGTCGATGTCTAGCCACAAGCCCATGAAGCCCAACTTCAGGTGAATTGATCTTGTGAACCTCACCTCTTATAATTGCCATGTACATACGGTCCTTCTTTCGACTTATTTCCCGATTGAGACCTAGGGTGTGTGAATTGATCGGCACCTCTAATTATCTCAATAACTATACTTTCTAATTCAGGATAATAATTCCAGTGTGACTGCTAAATTTTGGAAACTCCTTTCCAAATCCGTCACCGACTGCGGCCGCAGGTTCCTCGGAACATATTATCTAAGAACGTATAGGAAATTCTCCCACCTTATCAGGATGAGTCGATAGATCCTTTCTTAGTACTAACCACTCGCGTACACGACTATACGCACCCAACTTAGGCACATTAAGGTCAGGCTACGTGACCAGCACCTAAATCTAAATACGTACACCCATGCACCGAATTCGCCCTAGTACCTCAAGTCTAAGGACTAAATCGTACACTATTATAAGCCTTGAGAAATATCCCATCACCGATATGCGTCATGCGCTTCCACAATGGGTTTCTCTGTTCGGGTCGTTCGATGCGTTCGATCCCCTATCGAACCACCTAGTCATATGCACTGACATCAAATGTCTTGTTCATGAAACTCTACAAATTCACTCCATGTGAATCATGCATATTCGTACAAGTCTTAGCGATTCCTTCGATACCCCGTCTCGTTCGGAATCTATGACTTGGAACGTGTTTTAAGATCACGACCTTAGAGACTGTTTCATGATTGCACTCAATACTGAAGTGAATCGTCCCATAGTCGAATGTGACCTTAGGATTTCATCCAATCGCTTAGATAAGTTCGCGAGAGATGAAGTTGGCCATTGTTTAATTTACATACTATAAATAAACGGTCGTATATTTATTAATCCATAAGAAGATAGTCCTCTTACAAGCTAATTAACATTGGCTTGCTGGGCACTATCCTATCAATCTTTCGACTATGGAACGATTCACTTCGGTATTGAGTGCAATCATGAAACAGTCTCTAAGGTCGTGATCTTAAAACATGTTCCAAGTCATAGATTCCGAACGAGACGGGGTATCGAAGGAATCGCAAAGACTTGTACAAGTATGCATGATTCACTTGGAGTGAATTTGTAGCGTTTCATGAGCAAGGCATTTGATGCTAGTGCATATGAGTAGGTGGTTCGATAGGGGATCGAACGCATCGAACGACCCGAACAGAGAAACCCATTGTGGAAGCGCATGACGCACATCGGCGATGGGATATTTCTCAAACTTATAATAATGTACGATTTAGTCCTTAGACTTGAGATGCTAGGGCGAATTCGATGCATGGGTGTGCGTACTTAGATTTAGGTGCCGATCACGTAGCCTGATCATTATGTGCCTAAGTTGGGTGCGTATAGTCGTGTACGCGAATGGTTAGCATCAATATGGGATCTACCGACTCAACGTGGTGTGTTGAGAAAATTTCCTATACGTTCTTAGATAATAGATTTCGAGAAACCCATGGCCATGGTTGGTGACGGATTTGGAAAGGGGTTTCCAAATTTAGCAGTCACACTGAAATCATTATCCGGAATTAGAAAGTATAGTTATCGAGATAATTAGAGGTGCCGATCAATTCACACACCCTAGGTCTCGATCGGGAAATTAAGTCGATAGAAGGACCGTATGTACATGGTACTTATAAGAGGTGAGGTTCACTGAGATCAATTCACCTGAAGTTGGGCCTCATGGGCTTGTGGCTAGACATCGACCATGAGGTGTGGGTACTCATGAATTAATAAGGAGATTAATTCTTGAGTGGTTAATTGAAGGTGTTCAATTAATCGGAGCAATTCATAAGCTCACAAATTAAATCACGAAAGTCGTGGGCCCGCGGCCAATTGATGGTGAACCTAGAGGGTCACACACAATACAATTGGACTGCAACAAATCATATAAGGAAAGTTTGATTTAACGAGTTAAATCAAAACTGAAGAATTAAAGTGTTAATTCTTAAAGAAGAAAACTAATTAATTAAAGTGTTAATTAATTGAGAGATAACAATTAATTGGATTAATTGGGCTGATTTAATTAATGGTTAATTAAATTAAGTTGCAAGACATGGGCCTTTAATTAAAAGCCCAGAACAAGTCTTGCATGATAAGGGTGGGGCGATTTTTTGGCTAAGGATAAGAAGGAGAGTTTGTTTCCATGTGAAACAAGGAGGATCTAAGAAGATATATGTGTATATCTTATTTCCTTATAAGATAAGGAAAAGATCTTGAAGAGATATCTACAAAGAGAAGGTTTCTTCTCTTATAAATAGATATCTCCTCACAACTCTTCCACAGACTTAACACTTGAAACAAAGAGCTGAAAATTAAGCCCTAGACTAAGTAGTAGCCGCCCCCCCTCTCCCCAGATCTGATTTGCGCCGCCCCCTCTGTTACAGAGAAGGGTTCGGCCGAACCCTGTGCAATTGCACAGGGTTCACGCGATTTCTGTCTTCTTTCTTCCTTGCATGGTATCTCTTCCATCCTAGTTCTGAGCCTAAGGATTCAAGAGAGTTGCTTCAATCCAGTTGGTGTGGATACCGCTAGAGGCACAACACATGGGGTGCTTCTCCGAACCAAATCCTGCAGATCTGAAAGAAGACCGGAGAAAAATCACCACCGTTCCCGTGGTAAGGTAAAATCGCTAAACACCCTATGGATGTTTCGATTTATGTATAAATCCTTTTCGTATGACTAGATGAATAAAGATTCTGCTTGGGTTATTTTAAAAATTTTAAATTCCGCTGCTTTTGACGTTCTGACGTTACCAATAACCCAACAGTAGTCATACCACGCGGCTATGGCTAGTAGTATCCGAATGGATTTTGACATCGCCACTGGAGAAAAGGTTTCCTCATAGTCTATACCAGGCCTTTGAGAATAACCTTTCGCCACAAGGCGAGCCTTATGAGTCAAAACCTCTCCATTCATTCCAAGCTTGCGCTTGAAGATCCACTTACAGCCTACAGGGACAGTTCCCTCAGGTGGATCAACCAAGGTCCATACCTTGTTGGAATGCATGGAATCCATTTCGGATTGCATGGCTTCCTGCCATGCACCCGAGTCTATGTCTGACATAGCTTCTTCGTATGTCCTTGGATCACCATCCAATTGATCGTTCTCGTGAATAAAGCCATACCTTTCAGGCTCTCTACGAACTCGATCGGACCTTCGAAGTACTGGTGTACTAGATGGTTCAATAGGTTCAGGATCAAATCCCACTGTTTGTGGGGATGGGTCCACTTCCTGGACTTCATCAAGTTCTACGGACACCCCGCTTCTTTTAGTGAGGAAGTCATCCTCTAAGAAGTGGGCGTTCCTAGATACGAACGTCTTTTGTTCTTTAGGGTCGTAGAACAGGTATCCAATGGATTCCTTTGGATACCCCACAAATTTGCACAAACTAGATCTACTATCTAGTTTATCTCCTTTCTTGTTCCTAACATAGGCAGGAGATCCTCATACTCGTAAGTACGAATACATGGGTGCTTTACCAAACCACTCTTGGTGTGGCGTCGTCGGCACCGACTTTGAAGGTACTATATTAAGTATCTTTGAAGCCGTTAAAAGGGCTAAGCCCCAAAATGAAAAAGGAAGATCAGCAAAACTCATCATGGAACGAACCATGTCCAACAAAGTTCGGTTCCTTCTCTTAGACACACCATTCAACTGTGGTGTTCTAGGAGGAGTTCGCTGTGAGAGAATTCCATTCTCTACAAGATAATCGAGGAATTCTTGACTTAAGTATTCCCCACCTCGATCTGATCGAAGCGCCTTAATATTGTGTCCAAGTTGGTTCTCAACTTCCATTCGAAACTCTTTGAACTTTTTAAAAGCTTCGGACTTATACTTCATTAGGTACACATACCCAAAACGACTATAGTCGTCTGTGAAGGTTATGAAGTATGAGAATCCTCCTCTTGCACTGACACTCAGTGGTCCATAAACATCGATATGGATCAAATCCAAGGTTTGTTTGGTTCGCTCCGGTTTCCCAGAAAAAGGCCTTTTGGTCATCTTTCCCTTGAGACAGGACTCGCAAGTTGAGAGATCATCTAGGTTCTGTATTTCAAGAGCCCTAGAGGAAACCAACTTTTGAATTCTACTCTTGGATATATGTCCAAGCCTAGCGTGCCATAACTGTGGACTATTATCATCTTGTTTTCTTTTCTTTGATTGAATGTGCAATACGTTAGAATTAGTTGGTTCAAGGGAATAAAGACCATCTATCAGAGTACCACTAGCATAAGTAAAACCACCTTTTATTATGCTAAAAATTCCATTAGAAATGGAAAAACAAAAACCATCATTATCCAACAAAGGAATCGAAATAATGTTTTTGATAATAGTCGGTACGTACAAACAGTCTTTTAAAACCAAAGTAAAATTCCCTAAAACTAATTCAACGTCCCTTATGGCCTCTGCCGCAACCCTTGCTCCATTTCCAAAGCACAGGATCCTATCCCCAGGTTTAAGAGGTCTTACTGCTCCCATCACCTGCAAATCATTGCAGATATGAGAACCAGCTGCGGTGTCTAACACCCATGATGCACAGTTAATCGAAATATTAACTTCAATAAAGAAAATACCTTTGGCTACCGTTTTAAGGTAGTCAGGGCAGTTCCTTTTCCAGTGCCCTGCTTTCTTGCAGTGGAAACATTCATCTTCTGGGCTCTTACGCTTTTTCTCGACAACCTTCTTGGTTGTTTTGGAAGAGAACACTTTCTTATTCTTCTTGCCCTTCTTTGGCTTTGCAGCCTTGTGTTGCTCAGCAATCAAGACAGATTTCTCCTTCTTAAGGGTAGCTTCTGTCGTTACCAACATGTTGGTCAGTTCGTGAAGAGCGAGATTTCTCTCCTCCATGTTGAAATTCAACACAAACTGATCAAATGAGCGTGGTAGAGTATGGAGTAATAGGTCAGTGCTAAGATCAGCGTGCAAGTCTACTTCCAAGTTCTCCAATTTTTCAATCAGATTAATGAAACGAAGTCAGTGATCTTTCACACTTGAACCCTCAGCCATTCTCAGATTGAATAACTCCCTCGTCGTCTTGAACCTTTCGGTACGAGACTTCTCTCCAAACATATTTCGGAGATGGAGAAGTATATCAGCAGAATGCAACATCTTTGCATGTTGTTTATGTAGCTCATTGGTCATTGATGCTAGCATTAGGCAACGAACCTGAATATCATCATCAACCCATCTAGCATGGGTAGCTCGTTCCTCTTCCGAAACACCTTCCGAAAGTGCTCCAGGCATTGGTGCATCGAGAACATAGCTCCGATGATCGGAGTCGAGGACTATCCTCAAATTTCTTAGCTAGTCGATAAAATTTGATCCGTTCAGTTTGTTAGTGTCAAGGATGATAGATAATGGATTCTTAGACATTTTCGCAAAATGATCTACAAAATAGAATGATAACGTTCAGCTGACTGATCGAAATTAATACTTATAATTAACGACTATTGGACTTGTTATCGAAAAAGTTCTCCCACTATTTTCTCGAAACAAGTACCCCTTCAATTGTTCGGGAAAATCTTATTTCCTAGCAGGTCTTGACGTCCCAGCAGACATTAATTGCACCCACGACTCGCGGCCATACAATTAATTCCCTAGGTAGGTATACTTTTACCAATTGTGTCCCTACACAACCTTCAAGCTATTTTGCCTCGGTTTTCGCACTCATATAGCACTGCTAAATCATGAGTGGTACTACTCGTTAAGTCTAACCCATCAATCTTGATGAGCAACTGGCCCGATCATGAAATCCCCATAACTTGGTTATGGTCGATGTTTATGTCCCGACCAGTTCCCACCCTTGTCAAGTTTAGTTAAAAACGAGAATCAAGGAGTTTCGCATATTGTCTCTTTCTTCGACTCCGGTGCCAGACTCTGGATCACCTTAATCGATAAGTGGACAACTCACGCTAGTGATAGGATAGTGCCCAGCAAGCCAATGTTAATTAGCTTGTAAGAGGACTATCTTCTTATGGATTAATAAATATACGACCGTTTATTTATAGTATGTAAATTAAACAATGGCCAACTTCATCTCTCGCGAACTTATCTAAGCGATTGGATGAAATCCTAAGGTCACATTCGACTATGGGACGATTCACTTCAGTATTGAGTGCAATCATGAAACAGTCTCTAAGGTCGTGATCTTAAAACACGTTCCAAGTCATAGATTCCGAAGGAGACGGGGTATCGAAGGAATCGCTAAGACTTGTACGAATATGCATGATTCACATGGAGTGAATTTGTAGAGTTTCATGAACAAGACATTTGATGTCAGTGCATATGACTAGGTGGTTCGATAGGGGATCGAACGCATCGAACGACCCGAACAGAGAAACCCATTGTGGAAGCGCATGACGCATATCGGTGATGGGATATTTCTCAAGGCTTATAATAGTGTACGATTTAGTCCTTAGACTTGAGGTACTAGGGCGAATTCGGTGCATGGGTGTACGTATTTAGATTTAGGTGCTGGTCACGTAGCCTGACCTTAATGTGCCTAAGTTGGGTGCGTATAGTCGTGTACGCGAGTGGTTAGTACTAAGAAAGGATCTATCGACTCATCCTGATAAGGTGGGAGAATTTCCTATACGTTCTTAGATAATATGTTCCGAGGAACCTGCGGCCGCAGTCGGTGACGGATTTGGAAAGGAGTTTCCAAAATTTAGCAGTCACACTGGAATTATTATCCTGAATTAGAAAGTATAGTTATTGAGATAATTAGAGGTGCCGATCAATTCACACACCCTAGGTCTCAATCGGGAAATAAGTCGAAAGAAGGACCGTATGTACATGGCAATTATAAGAGGTGAGGTTCACAAGATCAATTCACCTGAAGTTGGGCTTCATGGGCTTGTGGCTAGACATCGACCATGAAGTGTGGATACTCCTAAATTAATAAGAGAAATTAATTCTGGAGTGGTCAATTAAAAGTGTTTAATTGATCGGAGCATTTAATTGTTCATTAATTAAATCACGAAAGTCGTGGGCCTGCTGCCAATTGATGGTGAACCCAGAGGGTCACACACAATACAGTTGGACAGTGACAGTCAAAAAGGAAATAGTTGATTTAAGGAAGTTAAATCAAAGTTGATGAATTAAAGTGTTGATTCAAAGAAATCAAAGTTAATGAATTAAAGTGTTAATTCAAGAAGAAGAATTATTAATTAGAATACCTAATTAATTTATTAGAGTGTCTAATTAATTAATTGGATTATCTAATTAATTATGAGATTAATTAAAGTAGTTAATTAATTAAATGGAAGAAGGATTTATCATGAAATTTTCGGATTTACATGAATAAGGCATAGGGGCGATTTTTGAGGCTAAGGAAAGTTGGAAGAATTTGTTTCTTGTGGGACAAGAAAGAAGGAAGAGATTCATGTATATCTAGTTTCCTAATGAGATAAGGAAAATCTATAAGATATACTTGTATATCTTATTTCCTAATGAGATAAGGAAAAGAGATATTGATGTACATGGAAAAGGATATCTATTAAGAGAAGGACTCTTCTCTTATAAATATCTCTCTTCATAATTCTTCCATAAGCTAATGAAGCAATAATAAAAAGTGATCAAAAACACAAGAGATTTTCAATAGCTGAAAATTGAAGAGAAAAATCGACCAGCCCTAGCCAAAAAGGCCAGTGCCGCCGCCGCCCTCATCTTCTTCTCTTCTTCATCTGGATCTGGTTCAAGAGCTGGATCCAGTTCCAACTCTTCCTTCACTGACAAGTTTCCAAGATCTAGTTCGTAGCCTGTGATTTGGAAACGTTGCTACAATCCATCTGGTGTGGATACATTCTGGAGGTGAGACAATTGGATCACTGCATCGTGAATCAAACTAGAAAAGCCGAAACAAGTTTTGAGGTATTTCGCAAAACACCCCCTTTGTTTTCTGTTACTGTTTGATTCAACCTATTTCACATAAATAAAATGGAGATCGATTTATGGGACTGATGGGATGCCTCGGAAAATTTTAAATTCCGCACTCTCGTTGTTTTGACAACCGGGGCATACCCAACAGTGGTATCAGAGCCAACTCCATTATTATTATGTGAAAAAGGCCTGAACATAATTTAATATTTGATATTAGTGTTTATTATGTTCTGTGTGATGATTCTTGCTTGTTATGATATTATGTATGCTCGGATAAATTTGCATGAATTAGTTTGGGCCGATTTTGAATTTCCGAAAATTAGTGGACTGTTTTTGCAAATAGCGATTTTCGAAAAACTGGACCAAAATTAAAATTTCGTTCTCTGCATGTTTCTGGACTGAAATTGTAATTTTCTGGAATTTTTGAAAACTGGGTCGGTTTTGCAATTTCCGTAAGTTTGGGCTGTTTTGTAATTTACGTAAAGTTCAGGGTCTGTTTGCAATTAACGAAAATTTCTGGGTAGAATCTGTAAGTTCCTGTTTTCTGGACTGATTTGCAGCTGTCAAAATTTTTGGGTTTAAACTGTTAATTCCCGAAACTTGAGGGGTCAAAAATATAATTTTCGAAAGTTAAGGGACCAAACTGTAATTTTCAAAAGTTGAAAAACAGAATCTGTATTTGTGCATAAAAGGTGTTTTTGTTTATCCGAAAATTAATTTTATCATAATTAGTAGAGACTAAAGTAAGGATCATGGACTATTTTAAAAGGGAGTTTTAAAATAAGGAAGAAAAGAAATATGTAAAAGGTGTTTGCTTGTTTCTTGCTCTACGTGAACTGTTTACGTGGTTTTCGATCGCGCCGAGCCTTGACCCTAGGGGTAGATGTGATTGGTTTAATTTTAATTGTGTTGTTTTTATTGGGCCTGCGAGCCTTAAAGTTTTTGGGCCACTTTGAGCCTTTGTAATAGAATAGGGCTTTACTGTTTTAAATAGTTTAGGATGGAGGCCCATTACAAGCAAGGTGGAGGCCCAAGAAGGAATGAAGGCCATGTATGCATGGTTAATATTGTAATAGCCTAGGTCCATTAAGAACCCAATTAGATTGACCAATTGGGCCAACATCATGGCTCGATGCTGGCCCACATAGGAGGCTCCCGATCGAAAACATACTGTGATAGCATGCATGCTAGGTGTGAATGTTTTAATTTTGTTTGTCGATTTATTCATGGCTTGTATGTGATGCGCGCTAGTAATTAGATCGTAAATAAAAGATAAAGCATAATTAATGCGGTGAGATCTCGAGGAGAGTTTCTTCAAACTTTCAAAACCGAAAATCCCCTCTTGAATAAATATTAAGTCATATTGGGTTAACTATAAAAGGAAGTTTTATAAATCCAAGCCTTCCATTAATAGGAACTAGCGTGAGTTGTCTACTTATCGATTAAGGTGATCCAGAGTCTGGCACCCGAGGCGAAGAAAGGGACAATACGCAAAATTCCTTGATTCTTGTTTTCCTTAAAAACTTGACAAGGGTGGGGACTGGTCGGGACATGTATATCGACCGATAACCAGTTACGGGGATTTCATGACCGGGCCCGTTGCTCATCATGATTAATGGGTTAGACTTAACGAATAGTAACATTTATGATGTAGCAGTGCTAGATAAATGTGAAAACCGAGGCAAAATAGCTTGAAGGTTGTGTAGGGACACAATTGGTAAAAGTATACCTACCTAGGGAATTAATTGTATGGCCACGAGTCGTGGGTACAGTTAATGTCTGCCGGGACGTCAAGACCTACTAGGAAATAGGATTTCCCGAACAAATAAGGGGTTATTGTTTCGATAAAAATAGTGGGAGAACTTTTTCGATAAAAAGTCCAATTTTCGTTAATTATAAGTATTTTATTAAACCTGTCTGCTTATTGTTGTCTTTTAAATTGTTTATATATAGCCATTCAAAATCCACAATCATGTACGAACAAACTTTGGGACAAATCATGAGTTATTCACTCTACGAGACAAGCATGGTTGGGTTCGACAATGTTAGAGAATATTGTTCTTACCTAATCAAGATGATGAAACGAATCAAAAAGCTAGGCGCTGATTTGGATCAGAATGATGAGATAGAAATTATTCTCACTGGCTTGTCTGACTCATTTTCTCATTTTGTGCATCATTTGGAAATTCCATGTGATGGGATTAAGACAAACGATTTGCGCAAGTTGTTGGACAAATATGAGAAAGCCCATCTACAGGGATTGGGTCTGAGTGAAGGAAATGATTTCCCCTTGTGTAAGAAAGATAAGCAACTAAGGATGCTTGCTGGAAAGAAATTCCTGAAGAGAATTAACAAAGGTATGACCTAGTTATTTCTTTTTGATGTATGACATCTCATAGACCCTCATATCTGTAAAGTGTTTGCAGGTGATGACGGTATTCCCTTGCCCTTGGGAAGAAGGGCATTCCTTGGAAGAAGGAGGCTAGAGTTGCAACAACATATAAGGGAAAAATGCTTCAGGAGTTGGGTCGAGAAGAATCTAGACTTTACTTTTTAGCAAAGTGTTTTACTTAGTTTTTCGTATTAGCATGAATTTTAGTTTTATTTTGTTTTTGAGTATTATTTCGAATTTTTGTACAAGACAGCATTGCTTTACCATTATGAATGGAATATTATTTATTTAAAGCTTTTACCTTGTACAAAATATTGATGCTTTACCATTATGAATGGAATGTCTTTAAAGCATAGAAATGAATCAATAATAAACAAATTAAAACTTCAAGTAAATTGTATGCTAAATCGAGAAAAGTAAAACAACAAGATAATCGCCCACATACTTGAAATGCACATTTTTGGACATATTTCCAAAAGAAGGATTCGAAAGATTGATTTCATTTGAGATTCTTGAAACACAGAACTTAGATGAACTCGTAACTTACGAATCTTGTCTCAAAGGAATAATGACCAAAATAAAGTTTGCTAGGCATTCTAAGCATATCAACCGAATGGATTTAATCCATAGGGACAAACGTGGAGAACTAAAAAGGTTAGTTCAAAAGGACGTTACTTCATGTATACCTACGATTTTTAATCAAAGTATATGTGTACTTTGTGAAGTACAATTCCAAAACTGTTGAAATGTTCAAAGAAGTTTGGAAATGAAGTAATTAAGAGCATGATGTTGAAACCGTTTGATCTAATCAAACTGGCCGAAACATAAGCTATAAGTTCCACGATTATCTAAACGAGAATAGGATTCTCACGGAGCGAATTAAGTAGGAATTGAACTTGGTTAGACTTAGTTCATTTCACGATAAGACTTCGCTGAACTTCCTTATTCACTTTTGGGGATAAGCCTCCCCTGACTCTTCAAAAGATACTTAGGCTAGTACCTTTCGAAGTAAGTCCTTACACCACCATACCATATACGATATGGCATAATACCCTTGCAATACAAATTGGATAGTAGATCCAATTCACGCAAACTTGTGGGATATCCAACGAAATCCATTGGATACCCGTTCTACGACAATGAGAAACAATAGGTAAATCGTTTCTCACAAGTACCCGTTCCTCTGTTGATGAATTCTTCGTCAAAGGAAATAGGGAATGTCATAGAACTTGATGAAGTCCAAGATCTGGACCCATCCCCACAAACAGTGGGAGCAAATCCTTAACCTACTGAACCAAATTACGCACAAACACTTCGTAATTCAAATCAAATTCGTAAGGAACTCAAAATTCCATTTTACGAGATTGACAAATTGGATATTGATCCAAGATTACAAAGAAACTATGTTTGACATAGACTTAGGGATGTGGCATGAGGCCATGAGATCCGAAATGGAAAGGTTCAACTTATTTGACTCGCTTAATGGCGGAAGGTTATTCTTCAAAAGCTTTTTGAAGACTAATGAAGATACCTTCGCTCCATTTTTCAAACGTCAAAATCCATTTCGAAATTATTAGCCATAGAAAAGTGGTTTGACTACTAAAATATGACTATTGGATATGAATTCTGCCTCTCACAATTGGAAATTGATGAGAAGATCTTTATTCAAATCCATAGGTCAATCTATGACTTTTAACACAATCCCAAACTTGGAATATGCGACTTGATAAGATGATCAAGACTGTTGACTTCGTCAAAAGGCATATAGATTCCAATTGTGCAAAAGAATCAGTGGGAGCATAGTGAAGTTCGTAACAAAACATGACGACGTTCTGATTATCAAGGACGATATCAGAATATCAAGCGCAGACGAAAGCGTGTTTTTCACGCAAATTCTCCATGATAAGATTTGGGAATTACATCTCACGTATTGGCAATACGTATCTATACAGATAGAACGAAGTAGATGTTGCAATTCTCCGAATCTAAGTACATAGACTAAATATTGAATGAATTCAATATGGAAGAATCCAAGAAAGGATTAGTTCCAATGAGATACAAAATCTCTCCTTCTTACTCTATGAGCCCTACATATGATAAGTAAAGAAGAGGATGTCTCGAAAGTCTTATGCTTCGGCATTTGGTTTGCATGTAGCATGCAAAGTCTTGTACTAGACCTGACTTAACACATGCTATGATTTTCACGAGCTACTGTTAGTCAAACACCAGTAAGGGACACTGGACTGCCGTAAAGCAATCCTCGAAGATAATTAAAGGATATAATGCTGGTCTGCGGTAGTAGTGGAGGATTGAAACTCGAAGGATTTAATGATTCGAGCTTTCAAGTCTGATGTGGATGATTTATTCTGTCTCGATGGAGTAGAGGTAAATTGGAATAAACCCCAATAGTCTACCACTGCCAACTCAAACAGAATATATATCGCAGCATAGGATGCAGCAGAAGAAAGTGTTTGGATAAGTAAATTCATCTAATGGTTAGATGTAATACCTAGCATAGCAAAAGCCTATCGTTATCTTCACTGATAAAATAGGGCAATTGCTAAATGAAAGGGAATCGAGATCACACCAACGATCTGAACACAAAAACATATGATTAGATAAATCATATAGTTGAGATACGTAAAAGTGTTACGTTATCTCAATAGACAACTTAGCAGATCCACTAGTAAAGTCATTATCGCAAAAGAGTTCGAAGGACATCTTGATAAGATGGGTCTTAGAAATGTTGTGATTGGCTTTAGGGCAAGTGGGAGTGATCTTAGGATTTCATCCAATCGCTTAAGTGATTCGCGAGAGATGAAGTTGGCCATTGTTTGATTTACATACTATAAACAAACGAGCGTATTAATTCATTTATACTAGAGAAAGATTACGATAGTCCTAATACAAGCTAAATATATTGGCTTGCAGGGCACTATCCTATCAATCTCCCACTTGCCCTAAAGCCAATCACAAACGCTTCTAAGACCCATCTTCCAAAGATGTTCTTCGAACTCTTTTCGTGACAAAGGCTTTTCTAGTGGATCCGTTAGATTGTCTTCCGAGTCGACGCATCCAATATGTGCGTTAACTCTACCAATGATTTCTCCAATCAAATGGTACTTTTCTCTTATTGTGTTCAGATTTCTGGTGAGATCTCGATTCCTTTGCTTTAGCAATAGCTCCATTGTTATCACAGAAGATAACCATGAGCTTCGCAATGCTAGGCACTACATCCAACTATTGGATAAAGTTTTTCATCCAAACACTTTCTTTTGTTGCATCCGATGCTGCGATATATTCTGCATCAGTGGTTGAGTTGGCAACGGGGTTTTGCTTGGAACCTTTCCAATTTACCGCTACCCCATTGAGGCAAAATATGTATCCAAAATTGGATATATATTCATCCACATCAGACTGAAAATTCGAATCATTAAATCCTTCGAGTTTTAATTCTCCATTACCACCGTAGACCAAGAACAAATCCTTAGTCTTTCTCAAGAGCTTAAGGATATCTTTTACGGTGGTCCAGTACTCTTCACTGGAGTTTGACTAGTAACTGCTCGTGACACTTGAGCAGGTTCTATGTCTGGTCTAGTACATAGTATAGCATACCATATGCTACCTTTTGTTTGAAACATAAGGTATTTGAGACATTCTCCTTTTATCCTCATTCGATCTAGGGCACATCGATTTGAAAAAAAAGAGTTACAGTGTCTCATTGGAAGCAATCCTCTCTTGGATTCTTCCATACTGAATCTTTTCTGTATTGTTTCTATGTACTTAGATTTAGAGATTCCCAACATCTTCTTTGATCTATCCCTATAGATACGTATCCCAATACGCAAGATGCCTCTCCCAAATCTTTCATGGAGAATTGCATGGAAAACCATGCTTTCGTCTGCGCTGACATTCCGATATCATCCCAGATAATCAGAATGTAATCGACATATAAAATATGAGCTTCATAGAGCTCCCACTAATCCTTTTGTACACTCAAGGTTCATATTCATTTTTGATGAAGTCGAATGCCTTGACTGTCTCATCAAAACAAATGTGAATCTAAATGGATTCAGACATTGCTAATGGAGAAAAGGTTTCATCAAAGTCTGTTCCAGAACTTTGTGAATAGCCTTTTACCACTAGTCGAGTATTAGAGGTCAACACCTCTCCGTTCATTCCTAGCTTGAAGATCCATTCACTACTTACTGGGATAAAATCCCTCGGGTGGATCGACCAAGGTCCATACCTTGTTGGAATGCATGAAATCCATTTCGGGTTGCATGAACTCTTGTCATGCATGCACGTCTACATCTAATGTAGCTTCTTCGTATATGGTGAAACCATATCTTTCAAGCTTCTTACGAACTTGATTAGATCTACGAAGTATTGGTGTACTAGACGGTTTAGCAGTTTCTGGATTAACTCCCACTGTTTGTGGGGATGGGTCCAAATCTTGGACTTCATCAAGTTCCATGACATTCCCTATTTCCTTTGACGAGGAATTCATCAACTGAGGAACGGGTTGTTATGAGAAACGATTGTTTCTCATTGTCGTGGAACAGGTATCCAATGGATTTCGTTGGATACCCCACAATTATATACAAATTGGATCTACTAGCCAATTTATCTCCTTTCTAGTTCCCAACTTAGGGAGGAGATCTCCATACTCAAAGATAAGAGTATAGAGGTGTTTTGCCATACCTTTCTTGGTAAAGCTTTGTAGGCACGGACTTTGAAGGTACTTTGCTCAGTATCTTCGATGCAGTCAGGAGGACCAACCCCTAGAATGCATAAGGAAGCTTAACAAAACTCAACATGGATTTGAACAATGTCTAACAATGTTCGATTCCTTCTCTTAGACACTCTAATAAGTTGAGGCGTCATAGGAGGAGTTTGTTGTATGAGAACCCCATTCTCAGTAAGATAATTGAGGAATTCTTGACTTAGGTATTTGCCACCTCGATCAGATCGAATGGCCATAATACTATGCCTTTGTTGATTCTCTACTTCGTTTCGAAAATTCTTTGAACTTTTCAAAGGTTTTTCGGATTTGTATCTCACTAGATACATATATCACTAACGACCAAAGTCATTAGCAAAAAGGTACGAGGTACGAGTAATCTCCTCTTACACTAACCTTTAGTGGTCCACATTCAATCGTATGGATCAAATCCAATGTTCTTTGGTTCGCTCTTGATTCCCTGTGAAGGGAGATTTGGTCATCTTTTCTATGAGACAGGATTCGCAGGTTGGAAGTTCATCTAAGTTCTATATTTCAAGAGTCTTAGAAGAAACCAACTTTTGAATCCTACTCTTTGAGATATGTCCAAGTCTAGCGTGCCAAAGTTGTGGATTATTATCTCGGTATTAATTGAACTAACACATTATTTCAATCGAATTGAGTTAACGGTTTTAATTCAATTAATTTGCTTCCTTTCAATTAACTCTTTAATTGATTCATCTCATTTTCAATTAACTCTTTAATTGAAACGTTGCTTAATTAATTAGACCTTCTAATCAATTAAACTAATCAGTGCCTTTCTAAGATTCAGTGGGATAATTCGTCTTTTAGACTACTTGCGTTCTTTCGACTACCTTTATGGTCGATTTTAGAAGAGAACAACTTCTTCTTCTTTTTTACCCTTCTTTGACTTTGCAGTCCATGAAGTGTAATCGATCATGACAGGTTTATCCTATTTGCCTTTTACCAATACTTTGGTTAATTCATGAAATGTGAACAACTTATCAAATAAGTTCATAGTTTTCACGAATCATTTGAATGAGCAGGTAGGAGAATTTAGGTGGAGGTCAATGTTAAGATCACTTGCAGGCCTACGTCTAATCGATCCAGTTTACAACTAGATTGATAAAACAAGGACGGTGATCCTTGACATTAGTTCCTTCACTTATTCTCGAGTTTTAAAACAGATCCTTAGTGGTCTCGAATCAAACGATTCGAAACTGCTCCTCAAAACAAACTTTTGAAGTGGAGGTTTGTTTTAGAAGCTTCTGACATACTCCTATGTCGCTTCTTTAGCTCGTTCAATCTTGATGCTTATATGAGGAAACGATCGTTAAGATTCCCATACCCTACGGGTGATTCGTTCCTCCTTTTAGACTCATCTCGGAAGTGCATCAGGCATATGCTAGTTATTAAGAACATGATTCCGACTTTCGGAATTGAGGACAATCCTCTAGTTTCTAAGACAGTCGATATTTTGATCCAGTTATTTTATAAGTCGAGGATAAATAGTAAAAATGGATAATTATAGATATCTCAATATCTATTTTAAAGAGAAGACAATTATATAGAGGACTAGTTAATGAGTAATACTTATAATCTACGAAGGTTGGACTTTCTATCGTAAAAGTTCTCCCACTATTTTATCGAAACAATTACCCCTTCAATTGTTCGGGAAATCCTATTTCCTAGTAGGTCTTGACGTCCCAGCGGACATTAATTGCACCCACGACTCGTGGCCATACAGCTAATTCCCCAGGTAGGCATACGTATTGCCAATTGTGTCCCTACACAACCTTCAAGCTATTTTGCCTCGATTTTCGTACCCATCTAGCACTGCTACATCATGAGTGGTACTACTCGTTAAGTCTAACCCAATCAATCTCGATGAGCAACGGGCCCGGTCATGAAATCCCCGTAACTGGTTATCGGTCGATTATACATGTCCCGACCAGTCCCCACCCTTGTCGAGTTTATTTAATAAACAAGAATCGAGAGATTTCACGTATTGTCCCTTTCTTCGCCTTGGGTGCCAGACTCTGGATCACCTTAATCGATAAGTAGACAACATACGCTAGTCCCTATTGATGGAAGGCTTGGATTTATATAAATACTTCATTTTATTTTAACCCAATATGACTTAATATTTAATTCAAGAGGGGATTTGCTGGTTTGAAAGTGTTAGACAAACTCTCTCGAGATCTCACCGCTTCGATTATGAATTATCTTATTTACGTTCTAATATTCTAACGCGCATCACCATACAAGCCAAATAATAGAAGCAATAAATAAATAAAACATAAATAAATAAACCTAGCATGCATTTCTAACACAATATGTTTTCGATCGGGAGCCACCTATGCTTGGGCCATCATTGAGCCAATAATGTTGGCCCAATTGGTCTATCTAATGGGTTCTTAATGGACCTAGGCTATTACATTAATAACCAAGCATACTTGGCCTTCATTCTCCATTGGGCTTCCTTCTTGCATGTAATGGGCCTCCATCCTAAACTATTTAATGTAAAGCCCTAATCTATTACATTGGCACAAAAAGGCCCAAATAAAGGCTCGCAGGCCCAACAAAAAATCCAAAGCAAAATAAACCAATCACATCTAAGGTCAAGGCTCGGCTCGATCGAAAACCACGTAAACAATTCACGTTGAGCAAAGAAACAAGCAAACACATTTACTAGTTTCCTATCTTACTTCAGTTATTTTAAACGCCTTTAAAATATTTCTCTAGATTCTTACTTTAGTCTCTACTAATTATAGGTAATTCATATTCGGATAAACAAAACCATTTTATGCATAAAAACAGAATAAAAAATTTCAACTTTTGAAAATTGCAATTCGGCCCTCCAACTTTTGGAAATTGCGATTTGAAACCCTGAAGTTTTGGAAATTACAAATTAACCCCAAAATTAAAACTGGGCAGAGGACCGAAAATAAAAATTTTATTTCCAGAAAAATTCGAATTTGCAATTCAGCCCCTGCAGTTTTCGGTATTTACAAAACAGCCCCAAAACTTTCGGTATTCACAAAACAGCCCCAAATTCAAAATTTTCCAGAAAATTACAATCTGTCCAGAAAACATACAGTTCGTAAAATATCAGTTTCAGTCCAGTTTTTCCAGCAATTCGCTAATCGCAAAAATAGCCCTTTTATTTTCGTAAAATACAAAATTGGCCCAAAACGTTTTTGTGCAATTTTACCCAAAATCAGATCTACCCATAACAAGTAAGAATCAACAACACGAATATAACATGCAATACAATTAAAGCAATCAAATTATATTAAGACCTTTTCGTATGAGAGTAATGAACCTGGCTCTGATACCACTGTTGGGTTATTGGTAACGTCAGAACGTCAAAAGCAGCGGAATTTAAAATTTTTAAAATAACCCAAGCAGAATATTTATTCATCTAGTCATACGAAAAGGATTTATACATAAATCGAAACATCCATAGGGTGTTTAGCGATTTTACCTTACCACGGGAACGGTGGTGATTTTTCTCCGGTCTTCTTTCAGATCTGCAGGATTTGGTTCGGAGAAGCACCCCATGTGTTGTGCCTCTAGCGGTATCCACACCAACTGGATTGAAGCAACTCTCTTGAATCCTTAGGCTCAGAACTAGGATGGAAGAGATACCATGCAAGGAAGAAAGAAGACAGAAATCGCGTGAACCCTGTGCAATTGCACAGGGTTCGGCCGAACCCTTCTATGTAAGAGAGGGGGCGGCGCAATCAGATCTGGGGAGAGGGGGGGGCGGCTACTACTTAGTCTAGGGCTTAATTTTCAGCTCTTTGTTTCAAGTGTTAAGTCTGTGGAAGAGTTGTGAGGAGATATCTATTTATAAGAGAAGAAACCTTCTCTTTGTAGATATCTCTTCAAGATCTTTTCCTTATCTTATAAGGAAATAAGATATACACATATATCTTTTTAGATCCTCCTTGTTTCACATGGAAACAAACTCTCCCTTCTTATCCTTAGCCAAAAAATCGCCCCACCCTTATCATGCAAGACTTCTTCTGGGCTTTTAATTAAAGGCCCATGTCTTGCAACTTAATTTAATTAACCATTAATTAAATCAGCCCAATTAATCCAATTAATTGTTATCTCTCAATTAATTAACACTTTAATTAATTAGTTTTCTTCTTTAAGAATTAACACTTTAATTCTTCAGTTTTGATTTAACTCGTTAAATCAAACTTTCCTTATATGATTTGTTGCAGTCCAATTGTATTGTGTGTGACCCTCTAGGTTCACCATCAATTGGCCGCGGGCCCACGACTTTCGTGATTTAATTTGTGAGCTTATGAATTGCTCCGATTAATTGAACACCTTCAATTAACCACTCAAGAATTAATCTCCTTATTAATTCATGAGTACCCACACCTCATGGTCGATGTCTAGCCACAAGCCCATGAGGCCCAACTTCAGGTGAATTGATCTCAGTGAACCTCACCTCTTATAAGTACCATGTACATACGGTCCTTCTATCGACTTAATTTCCCGATCGAGACCTAGGGTGTGTGAATTGATCGGCACCTCTAATTATCTCGATAACTATACTTTCTAATTCCGGATAATGATTTCAGTGTGACTGCTAAATTTGGAAACCCCTTTCCAAATCCGTCACCAACCATGGCCATGGGTTTCTCGAAATCTATTATCTAAGAACGTATAGGAAATTCTCTCAACACACCACGTTGAGTCGGTAGATCCCATATTGATGCTAACCATTCGCGTACACGACTATACGCACCCAACTTAGGCACATAATGATCAGGCTACGTGATCGGCACCTAAATCTAAGTACGCACACCCATGCACTGAATTCGCCCTAGCATCTCAAGTCTAAGGACTAAATCGTACACTATTATAAGTTTGAGAAACATCCCATCGCCGATGTGCGTCATGCGCTTCCACAATGGGTTTCTCTGTTCGGGTCGTTCGATGCGTTCGATCCCCTATCGAACCACCTACTCATATGCACTAGCATCAAATGCCTTGCTCATGAAACGCTACAAATTCACTCCAAGTGAATCATGCATACTTGTACAAGTCTTTGCGATTCCTTCGATACCCCGTCTCGTTCGGAATCTATGACTTGGAACATGTTTTAAGATCACGACCTTAGAGACTGTTTCATGATTGCACTCAATACCGAAGTGAATAGTCCCATAGTCGAATGTGATCTTAGGATTTCATCCAATCGCTTAAGTGATTCGCGAGAGATGAAGTTGGCCATTGTTTGATTTACATACTATAAACAAACGAGCGTATTAATTCATTTATACTAGAGAAAGATTACGATAGTCCTAATACAAGCTAAATATATTGGCTTGTAGGGCACTATCCTATCAACTACGAGATATGGCAAATGGATGTAAAGACCGCCTTTCTTAATGGAGACATTGATAAAGAAATCTTTATGCAACAGCCAAAAGGCTTTACATCTAAAGGAAGTGAGCATAAGGTCTGCAAACTTCAAAGGTCAATTTATGGCCTAAAACAGGCATCCGGAACCTGGAACAAACGTTTTGCTGAGACAGTCAAAGGGTTTGGCTTCATCAAGAACGTTTATGAGTCATGCGTGTACAAGAAATTCGATGGAGGTTCGGTACAATTTATTGTGTTGTATGTCGATGACATTCTGTTGATCGGGGACGATATCAGAACGTTGACGCAGACGAAAGCGTGGTTATCCACGCAATTCTCCATGAAAGATATGGGAGACGCATCTTACGTATTGGGAATACTTATCTATAGAGATAGATCGAAGAAGATGTTAGGACTCTCCCAATCTCAGTACATTAACACTATACTGAAACGGTTCAGTATGGCAGAATCCAAGAAGGGATTGCTTCCAATGAGACATGGGATCTCTCTTTCTAAATCCATGTGCCCTACAAATGATGAAGAAAGGAAGAGAATTTCTCTCATACCTTATGCATCTGCCATAGGCAGCATAATGTATGCGATGTTATGTACTAGACCTGACGTAGCACACGCTCTGAGTGTGACGATTCGCTACCAGTCAAATCCCGGGGAGGAACACTGGACCGCCGTAAAGGCTATCCTCAAGTACCTGAGAAGGACTAAGGATATGTTCTTGGTCTACGACGGTAGTGGAGAATTGAAACTCGAAGGATTCACGGATTCGAGTTTCCAGTCTGACGTGGATGATTATAAATCCAATTCTGGATATATATTTTGCCTCAACGGAGCAACGGTGAGTTGGAAGAGTTCCAAGCAGTCCACCACTGCAGATTCAACCACTGAAGCAGAATATATTGCCGCATCGGATGCAGCAAAGGAAAGTGTTTGGATAAGAAACTTCATCCAAGAGTTGGATATAGTACCTAGCATTGCAGAGCCCATAGTAGTCTTCTGTGACAACAATGCGACAATCGCTCAAGCAAAGGAGCCGAGATCACACCATCAGTCCAAACACGTGATGAGGAAATACCATGTGATTAGAGAAATCATTGGTAGAGGAGACATTCAAATGGAACGTGTCGACTCAAAAGATAACGTAGCTGATCCACTAACGAAGCTACTATTGCAAAAGGTGTTCGAAAATATCTTGTAAAGATGGGTCTTAGAAATGTTTGTGATTGACTTTTGGACAAGTGGGAGATTGATAGGATAGTGCTTAGCAAGCCAACTCAATAGCTTGTAATAGGACTATTTTATCTTGAATGAATCTTTGATTTATTAATTAATACGCAAAGTTTATTTATTTCAAGTATAAGATAAACTAATGGCCAACTTCATCTTTCGCGAACACATTTAAGCGATTGGTTGAAACCCTGAGATCACTCATGACTATGGGACGATTCACTTCAGTACTGAGTGCAATCATGAAACAGTCTCTAAGGTCGTGATCTCGAAAATGTTCCAAGTCATAGATTCCTGTCGAGACGGGGTATCGAAGGAATCGTCAAGACTTGTAGGATTATGCATGATTCACATGGAGTGAATTTGTGGAGTTTCATGAACAAGACATTTGATGTTAGTGCATATGACTAGGTGGTTCGATAGGGGATCGAACACATCGAACGACCCGAACAGAGAAACCCATTGTGGAAGTGCGTAAAGCATATAAGTGATGGGATGTTTCTCAAGACTTATAACAGTGTACGATTTAGTCCTTAGACTTTAGATGCTAGGGCGAATTCGGTATACGGGTGTGCGTGCTTTGATTTAGGAGCCGATCACGTAGCCTGACCATTGTGCGCCTTCATTGGGTACGTACAGTCGTATATTCGGATGGTTAGCATCAAGATGGGATCTACCGACTAATTATAATGAATGAGGGAATTTCCTGTACGTTCTTAGATAATACATTCCGAGAAATCCATGGCCATGGTCGGTGGCGGATTTGGAAAGGGATTTCCAAATTTAGCAGTGACACTGAAATCATTATCCAGAATTAGAAAGTGTCATGGCCCGACTCAGCGGGTCCGTCGGATAATACTCGATTAAATTTTTATTTAAGGAAAAATGTTAAAATACTGATTTGTTTTTTTTTTTTTTTTTTTTGAAACGGGTATAAAACCAAAACAAAAATTGGAAAGTTTAATTCGAAAGCGATTAGTCCATAATCAGCCAACAATTAATAAATAAAATAGTTTATATTATTTAGTTTATTGACAAAATAAAAATCCATTTTCAATAGGGAAAGTTTAAAGCGGAAGCGGTTTAAAACAATATAAGAATAATTTAAATTACTATATTTTTTTTGTAAGAAAAATAAATTCGATTTAATATTTATAGTTTAAAGCTGAAGTATTTAAAACAAACTTTGAAGGAAAACATGATGTGGTGAAACAACATGTGAAACCCAACAGGGACAAAGCAAGATTACGATCAATATTGGAGAAAATTTATAATCATCTTCGATAAAAATGATCACTTTACAAAAGTAGCTAAATAACAAGATATTATAAAAATTGACTTAAACGTTGTAAGAGTTTTGAAACATCAGTTCAAGGGAGGATATTAAAATCAAATAAGAACCTTAACAAATGTACAACTACTCTCCGAAACTAGGGTGGGACCGCAACCGTGATGACCTAACCGCAATATGAACTATCATTTCCCCAAACACCTGTAGCTGAAAAGATTGAAACGTGGAATGCATAAGTTGATCGTCCAACTTAGTGAGGCTGTAGTGCACATGTATGTGTGATGCGTGGATGCAACATAATATACGTGAGCATATATAACAGTACAGTAAATAAACACATGCGATAACAATTTAAGCACATTAAACAAGTAACCAACAGTTGCTGATGCCGTCCTTCTCTTACCTTCCAATCCATATTATGACGCCCCCACCGAACACTCCAAGTAAGGAGCTACCTTACTAACTGTGCGCATAGACGTCTAATGCCAATAGTTTGACTTCACTCCCCAAGTGTAACCTCCACACTTGGTTTGTGAAGTCGGGTCTACGGTGGATCAAGGTAACCCTCCGGCCCTAACCTTCTAGGTTACCCATGATTCCGCACACCAAAATAGGGCCCACACAATAATAGCAAACAGTACAATACAATAACAATTCAGTACAATAGCAATCCAATAACAGGAAATCAATAAACGATTCAATAACAGTAATTGAAACAGTTCAATATACAATATCAAGGACTCATAGCACATAGGCATTAGCATAATAATTCAATATGAATAGTTCGTCCTAGCAATCGAGTTATTCATTATATCATACATCGCATGCTTGTTCGTTTAGGGACTAAGTTACAGTTATGGCTCGACCTACTAGCACATTCGGACTGACACACAAGTAACACACAACACTCACCTGTGTAGCTTACGATTCTCGAGAATATGCGGAAAAGTGGCATCTCCGGTTCCTGTATACGTTTATGCAACGATCTTAGAATCTAATTATGCTATGAAGATTCTAGAGTGACTAAAGTAATGCTTTAGTCGAGTACACAATTGAATCATTATCGATGTCGAAGCCACGATTGTAACTTGGACTTTTAGTCCAATTCAAAGGTTCTATGGTTCATTCATGAAGCGTGGTAAACATAGCCACAAAATTGTTAAACTAGAACATAATCGTTCTAATTGAGCTTTAAAATATTTAATTAAAGGTTTTAAGTTAAGTTATTACTGTCAAGCAACTTTATATTTCTAAAGTATCCAAACAATATTTTATTTTTAAATTTAGAAATTAAGTTTATTTGAAATTATTTTCTTTTACAAAAAAATCATTATTAATTTTATTTCAGAAAATAAAATTAATCATTTAACATCTTTATGTTATTTAATATAATTATTTAAATTCATTTTTAGAAAATTATTATAATTTATTGAGTCCTCTTTTCAAAATTAATCTTTATTTGAAATTATCATTTTCAAAAACTTATATTTATTATAAATTTTATTTTATGAAAATAATTTATTATTTATTGTAAGAAAATAAATTTTCAAGATTAATTGAAATAGATATTTTATTTTCGGAAGAAGTTTATCATTTATTTTCAGAAAAATAATTAACCCAAATTACCATAAATATTTTAGTTTTGGAAAAGCTTTTTCATTTAATTAACCCAAATCTCTATTTCGAAATTAATATTTATTATTATTATTATTATTATTATTATTATTATTATTATTATTATATATATATTTTTAATTAATATTCAAGAATAATAATTAGCAAAGCTCTTTTATTATTTATAAAACTTTATTTCCAGAGATTAACTTTAAATTTCAGATTAGTTATTATTTTCAGAAAAAGTAATTATTCAAATTATTTTATTTTAATTTCGAAATTAATTATTTTCATGAAAGACTCAATTTATTTCATTTTAGAATCTATAATGTTTATTTATTAATTCCATCTCCATAAACAAGTTTGTTATATTTTAGGAAAGGTATTTATTACCTCTACAATAAAATCTTTGTACAAAATTTATCATTACTAGATTCAAAAATATTTTGTGAAATAAATTTATAGTTTTAAAAATTATTATATTCCCATTTCTTTAAGCTTTTTAGTAATATATATATATATATATATTTCTTTTTTTTTTTTTTTTTTCTTTTAAGTGGGCTGCCAGAAGGCTAGCCCAATTTTTTTTTTTTGTGTTTGCGGACTGGCCTAAAAGGCCAGCCCACAAACAGTGGTTTGTTGCATTTGCAACAGCCCAACGTGCTGCTGCTGTGTGCAGCATGCCGATGCTGCACCAGCAGCGGCTGGGTGGCTCGCCGGTGGAAAAGTTCATTATTAAACTCCTACTTTACAGATTCGCACAAATAGCCCTCAAACAAATTATTTTAAGTTTTTGACACCAAAACTTCATAAATTTCAAACTTTTAATATCCAAATATTTCATCAAAAATTTGTAGATCTACATCAAACCCAAACACATATGTATTAACATGCTTTCATACTTCAAACCCCTTTTTTTAAATCATTAATCATATTCAAAACCTAATCATAATACAACAAGAAAACCCTTCCTAAAACATGCATTTCTAAACAAGAAACATCAAAGAATCATAAGTTGAACTTTATGAAATCTGAAAATTGAGATTTAATGGTACTCTAAGGTTTTAAAAAGGATATTTCAAGAGTTTTAAGAAACAAATAGATCTAAGGGTTCTAAGTTAATTTCATTAAAAACAATCAACCAAAAGAGATGACTTTAGAAAGTTCTTACAAAACTCAAAGGGGGTCTCCTCCTTCTCTCGGCTCAAGGCTGCAACAGCGATAGAGGTGGCGGCGGTGAAGCGGCGGCAGTGGTGGCGGTGCGGCAGCAACATGGCGTGGTGGTGGCGGTCTTCCTTCCTTCTTCCCTTACTTCCTTCTTGCACTCATTTTTCTCTCTTTTTGAAACTCAAGTTTTTTACTAAGTGAAGAATAATAATGTTCAAAAAGAATTAAAGATTGAGATGGAGTGTTTAAATAGGGAATGAAATCAGATTTGAAAATGTATACATACATGTATACATATAAACTTTACTTAGGGAAGTGGGGAAGACATAATTGTCTTCTTTAAACCCACCAATGCATGCATTTTCTTGGGTAGAGGAGTTCCTCCACCCAAGGGCATGCTTTTTCAGATTTTGGAGTGTGCAAGGAGGGAAAAATAATTACTCCTGCAGAAAATCTTCAACTTGGGGCGAATTTGCACTTTATCCCCTGAAGTTTTGAAAAGTACATTTTTGCCCCTAAAACTAAAATTTTGAGCTATTTAGTCCAAACTTTTTGCAGAAAGATCCCAACACTTTAGAAGGTTTTTCTCACTTTTATAAATAAATTCCAAGTTTAATATATCATACGAAAAATTTATTCGCACATTTTAGCTAAAAGTAGCATTAATTATAAAATAGAAAATGTGCCAAAATAAATAGTGATATAGAAAATGACTACACCATTTCAAAATACTTTTATCATATTTAAATATATTGACCACTAAATCAAAGCAAAAATAGAATCTAACTTTATAAATCCTTCGAAAATCTATACTTAAAAAAAAGATTTTAAAATATAATAATAAAAAGGGCACGAAATTTGCGGGGTGTTACAATCCACCCTCCTTAAAAGAATTTGGTCTCCAAATTCGCTCTTGAAAATCGAATAATCCGAGTAACGCCGACGTATTTCCTTCTCTAGCTCCCAAATCATTTCTTCAATACTATAAGCGTGTCATAAAACTTTACTGGTGGAATATATATGCAGCCTTCTTGATTCAGACGAGTTTGCGAAAAATGTTCCCTCGTACGCGCGTTAGATGTTTTCGAAACTTTGACATGTCTTTTTCTCTAACTCCCAAGTCGCCTCTTTTATACTTTGGTTGCGCCACAATGGAATCATTTCTTCATCTGGATGAGTAAGTGAACATGTCTTCCTTCGTACGTTGGATATTTATGAAGCTCTATATGATATGTATCCTACTTCATATACGGTACATGAAAATGTGACGCGGTAAATTGAGACACGACTGTAATCCCAACTCGTATGTCACGGATGTCATGATAAGGATTACAAAAGATGATCGAATCAAAGTGTTCAAGATAACAAGACAAGACTTAATAATGGCAACAATTAGAAGAACTGATGAAGATTGCAAAAGGAGCTAAATAGCGGTAGCATGATACCAAGTCAATAGTTCGTTATAATTAACAAGAAGATCGAGTAAGGCACATCGATAAGAATAACGGAAGAGATGAGTGTCAACCAATTTGAATGGAGTAAGCAACAAGACGATCAAAGAAAGGATTTCAATCAATTTAAAGATTATAACCAAAACATTAAAGTGTGTTTGGTCATTTGAAAAGCAAGTCAAGATAAACTGCGCGATTTAAAGATTTATTTCAAGAAGTAATGATTTCAATCAAGTTGCAATAGGAAACAAATAAAGCTCAATAGTGAAATTCGAGAACATCGAAACGATCTGATTGAGCGAGACGAGGATTAATTTAAGTCCAAAACAACTAGAAGGTAAGTTTAAAGTTCAGAAGAAGTCGAGAATAAATCGATATGTTCTATGAGGCTCACAAAAGTGAATGAATTAGAGAAATGAACAACAATTTATGAATAGACAAGATGAAAATGGGAAGTTCAAAAGGAAACCAAGACAATTTGATATTTTCAGAAAATTTAAAAGATGGCATAATTGAATACAATGAATAAGAGTAATATAAAATCATATGGATGATTTCAAAACGATCACAACCCAATAAATAGGTTCAGGGAAAGAATGACAAGGAATAATAACATTCGTAATATCTGATGAGAATAAATAATTTTGGTTACGAAATCGATACATGGAAGTACCTCATGAACTAAGGAGAGGTAAACTCTAAACGCGTACGAAAATAAAGGATCAAAACAGAAGCTTGATAGGATAACAAGAACTGAAAGTGAGATTCACAATAACCGAAAACATGTTGAATTAAGAGTTTTGATAAGATCTCAAGGAAAACAATCAATTTAGGAGTCAAATTAAGGATACGAGTTCAAGATAACCCATATTAAAAATAAGGCTAAAATAATTCAACGAATTTTTACGGTTAATCGCACTACATGAAAAGAAATATACAATTTGACAGCTGCATTTAGAAGCGAAAGAAAAGCATGAGCGAAAATGGAAAGGTTAGAAAGGAACATATAGTAGCATAGAATTCAAAATGAAGTTACCAGTTATCGAGAAGAATTTATAGCTGAAATTCAATAAACAAGTAAAATATCAAGATTTATGTTTGATACTATGAAGACTCGTCGTTAATAGAAAGGATAGAATCGATAAGAACAATTGAATTCACCACAACGACGAAAAACATAAATATAAGGATCACAAGCTCAAAAATAACATTATCATAAGGGCGAAACAGTTAAATATAAGAAATAGGCTGAATAGAGCTTACTAAAGTTGAGAGATCAATTTGGAGAGGAAATATCTGAAGTCAACAATATGAGTTCTGAATAAGGTAAACTCATTCGATGATGGACTTCAAAAAGTTTTAGGGCAATATTAGTCATTCTATAAGTACTTCAAGTAAGGTCACTTGATTAAAGTAATTCAATAAGCACGAAATCAAGGAGCATACGCATCTACAACCATAATCGGACAATAATTCCAACAGTTCAGTCAAAATAACGTCAAGTGTATTCTAGATATAAAACAACAAATCAGGAAATCACAGTAACAATCAAATATAACCCGAGGCCAAACACAATAAATATGTTTTGGTTGCGGTCTTGTCCTAAAAGTGAACTACCCAAAGTGGGTAGACACACTAAAGTCTTGACGGTGCGTCCCACGTTACTAGCCCCTCAGTACAAATCCGAGGATCCTATCCTGGCCTTGAGCCGAAGCTCTGATACAATCTGTCACGGCCCGACTCAGCGGGTCCGTCGGATAATACTCGGTTAAATTTTTATTTAAGGAAAAATGTTAAAATACTGATTTGTTTTTTTTTTTTTTTTTGAAACAGGTATAAAACCAAAACAAAAATTGGAAAGTTTAATTCAAAAGCGATTAGTCCATAATCAGCCAACAATTAATAAATAAAATAGTTTATATTATTTAGTTTATTGACAAATGAAAAATTCATTTTCAATAGGGAAAGTTTAAAGCGGAAGCGGTTTAAAACAATATAAGAATAATTTAAATTACTATATTTTTTTTGTAAGAAAAATAAATTTGATTTAATATTTATAGTTTAAAGCTGAAGTATTTAAAACAAACTTTGAAGGAAAACATGATGTGGTGAAACAACATGTGAAACACAACAGGGACAAAGCAAGATTACGATCAATATTGGAGAAAATTTATAATCATCTTCGATAAAAATGATCACTTTACAAAAGTAGCTAAATAACAAGATATTATAAAAATTGACTTAAACGTTATAAGAGTTTTGAAACATCAGTTCAAGGGAGGATATTAAAATCAAATAAGAACCTTAACAAATGTACAACTACTCTCCGAAACTAGGGTGGGACCACAACCGTGATGACCTAACCGCAATATGAACTATCGTTTCCCTAAACACCTGTAGCTGAAAAGATTGAAACGTGGAATGCATAAGTTGATCGTCCAACTTAGTGAGGCTGTAGTGCACATGTGTGTGTGATGCGTGGATGCAACATAATATACGTGAGCATATATAACAGTACAGTAAATAAACACATGCGATAACAATTTAAGCACATTAAACAAGTAACCAACAGTTGCTGATGCCGTCCTTCTCTTACCCTCCAATCCATATTATGACGCCCCCACCGAACACTCCAAGTAAGGAGCTACCTTACTAATTGTGCGCATAGACGTCTAATGCCAGGAGTTTGACTTCACTCCCCAAGTGTAACCTCCACACTTGGTTTGTGAAGCCGGGTCTACGGTGGATCAAGGTAACCCTCCGGCCCTAACCTTCTAGGTTACCTATGATTCCGCACACCAAAATAGGGCCCACACAATAATAGCAAACAGTACAGTACAATAACAATTCAGTACAATAACAATCCAATAACAGGAAATCAATAAACGATTCAATAACAGTCATTGAAACGGTTCAATATACAATATCAAGGACTCATAGCACATAGGCATTAGCATAATAATTCAATATGAATAGTTCGTCCTAGCAATCGAGTTATTCATTATATCATACATCGCATGCTTGTTCGTTTAGGGACTAAGTTACAGTTATGGCTCGACCTACTAGCACATTCGGACTGACACACAAGTAACACACAACACTCACCTGTGTAGCTTACGATTCTCGAGAATATGCGGAAAAGTGGCATCTCCGTTTCCTGTACACGTTTATGCAACGATCTTAGAATCTAATTATGCTATGATGATTCTAGAGTGACTAAAGCAATGCTTTAGTCGAGTACACAATTGAATCATTATCAATGTCGAAGCCACGATTGTAACTTGGACTTTTAAGTCCAATTCAAAGGTTCTATGGTTCATTCATGAAGCGTGGTAAACATAGCCACAAAATTATTAAACTAGAACATAATCGTTCTAATTGAGCTTTAAAATATTTAATTAAAGGTTTTAAGTTAAGTTATTACTTTCAAGTAACTTTATATTTCTAAAGTATCCAAACAATATCTTATTTTTAAATTTAGAAATTAAGTTTATTTGAAATTATTTTCTTTTACAAAAAAATCATTATTAATTTTATTTCAGAAAATAAAATTAATCATTTAACATCTTTATGTTATTTAATATAAATATTTAAATTCATTTTTAGAAAATTATTATAATTTATTGAGTCCTCTTTTCAAAATTAATCTTTATTTGAAATTATCATTTTCAAAAACTTATATTTATTATAAATTTTATTTTATGAAAATAATTTATTATTTATTGTAAGAAAATAAATTTTAAAGATTAATTGAAATAGATATTTTATTTTCGAAAGAAGTTTATCATTTATTTTCAGAAAAATAATTAACCCAAATTACCATAATATTTTAGTTTTGGAAAAGCTTTTTCATTTAATTAACCCAAATCTCTATTTCGAAATTAATAATAATTATTATTATTATTATTATTATTATTAATATTATTATATATATTTTTAATTAATATTCAAGAATAATAATTAGCAAAGCTCTTTTATTATTTATAAAACTTTATTTCCAGAGATTAACTTTAAATTTCAGATTAGTTATTATTTTCAGAAAAAGGAATTAATCAAATTATTTTATTTTAATTTATAATTTATTATCTTCATGAAAGACTCAATTTATTTCATTTTAGAATCTATAATGTTTATTTATTAATTCCATCTCCATAAACAAGTTTGTTATATTTTAGGAATTATTCAAAGGTCTGTTGCAAATGCAACAGACGTGCTGCTGCTGTGTGCAGCATGCCGATGCTGCACCAGCAGCGACTGGGTGGCTCGCCGGTGGTGGGGCGGCTACGGCCACCCCACCGGAAAAGTTCATTATTAAACTCCTACTTTACAGATTCGCACAAATAGCCCTCAAACAAAATATTTTAAGTTTTTGACACCAAAACTTCATAAATTTCAAACTTTTAATATCCAAATATTTCATCAAAAAATTGTAGATCTACATCAAACCCAAACACATATGTATTAACATGCTTTCATACTTCAAACCCCTTTTTTTAAATCATTAATCATATTCAAAACCTAATCATAATACAACAAGAAAACCCTTCCTAAAACATGCATTTCTAAACAAGAAACATCAAAGAATCATAAGTAGAACTTTATGAAATCTGAAAATTGAGATTTAATGGTACTCTAAGGTTTTAAAAAGGATATTTCAAGAGTTTTAAGAAACAAATAGATCTAAGGGTTCTAAGTTAATTTCATTAAAAACAATTAACCAAAAGAGGTGACTTTAGAAAGTTCTCACAAAACTCAAAGGGGGTCTCCTCCTTCTCTCGGCTCACGGTGGCAACAGCGACATAGGTGGCGGCGGTGAAGCGGCGGCAGTGGTGGCGGTGCGGCAGCAACATGGCGTGGTGGTGGCGGTCTTCCTTCTTTCTTCCCTTACTTCCTTCTTGCACTCATTTTTCTCTCTTTTTGAAACTCAAGTTTTTTACTAAGTGAAGAATAATAATGTACAAAAAGAATTAAAGATTGAGATGGAGTGTTTAAATAGGGAATGAAATCAAATTTGAAAATGTATACATACATGTATACATATAAACTTTACTTAGGGAAGTGGGGAAGACATAATTGTCTTCTTTAAACCCACCAATGCATGCATTTTCTTGGGTAGAGAAGTTCCTCCACCCAAGGGCATGCTTTTTCAGATTTTGGAGTGTGCAAGGAGGGAAAAATAATTACACCTGCAGAAAATCTTCAACTTGGGGCGAATTTGCACTTTACCCCCTGAAGTTTTGAAAAGTACACTTTTGCCCCTAAAACTAAAATTTTGAGCTATTTAGTCCAAACTTTTTGCAGAAAGATCCCAACAGTTTAGAAGGTTTTTCTCACTTTTATAAATTTATTCCAAGTTTAATATTTCATACGAAAAATTTATTCGCACATTTTAGCTAAAAGTAGCATTAATTATAAAATAGAAAATGTGCCAAAATAAATTGTGATATAGAAAATGACTACACCATTTCAAAATAATTTTATCATATTTAAATATATTGACCACTAAATCAAAGCAAAAATAGAATCTAACTTTATAAATCCTTCGAAAATCTATACTTAAAAAAAAGATTTTAAAATATAATAATAAAAAGGGCACGAAATTTGCTGGGTTTTACAGAAAGTACAGAATCGAGATAATTAGAAGTGCTGACTAATTCACACACCCTAGGTCTCGATCGGGAAATTAGTCGTCAAAGAGACCGTATGTACATGGTACTTATAAGAGGTGAGGTTCACTAATGTCAATTCACCTGAAGTTGGGCCTCATGGGCTTGTGGCTAGACATCGACCATGAGGTGTGGGTACTCCTGAATTAATGGGAGATTAATTCTGGAGTGGTCAATTAAAAGTAGTTTATTGATCAGAGCAATTAATTAAATATTAATTGCTCGTTAATTAAATCACAGAAATGTGAGCCTGAACCTAGAGGGTCACACACAATACAGTTGGAAATGTGATAGTCAATTGTAGAAAGGATTGATTTAAAGGGTTAAATCAAAGTAAAAGAATTAAAGGGTTAATTCTAGGAGAGAGAAAATTAATTAGAATTATCTAATTAATTAAATAATTAATTAAAGGGTTAATTAAAGTATTAAATCTTTAATTAGATTTATTGGAACATTTAATTAAAGTGTTAATTAAATGAATGGGCCATTTAATTAAAGTGTTAATTAAATGACTGGGCTATTTAATTAAAGAATTAATTAAATAGGAGGGATGGGCCAACTTAACTAGTGGCCCATTGGCTAAGGAGAGATAGGGTTTGATGTAAACTATAAATAGGAGTCTTGAAGACTCAAAACCCTAAGCAAAAAAAAAAACACAAACCCTAGCCTCTCTCTCCCTAGTAGCCGCCGCCCCCTCCCCTTTGCCCTAGCCGCCGCCGCCGTCCAAAACAACCACACCGCCGCCGTGGTTGTGTAGATTGGTCGTGCACCACCTCTCTCTACCTTCTACATCTACATCTAGAGTTGGATCTTGATCCAACTCTTGAATCTGACGTGTTTCTTTCCTAGTTCTGAGCCTGAGGACTGAAACAATCACAGATCTAGCTGGTGTGGACTTATCTCTAGAGGCACAACACTTGGGGTGCTCTAGTGATCCGGAAAGAAGACCGAAGAAACCACCACCTTGCCTGTGGTGAGGTAAATTGCATTTACCACCCTATTTATTTTAGTAATTGCTTGCTAAAATGAATTCAACCTGTTCATATGTGCTAGTAAATAAATCCTAGGGACTCGGTGTATGAAAATTTTTAATATTCCGCACTGTTGTTTTGACAATCATACCCCGAAAATCCCAACACCTCAAGCCCTAGCCGCCCCCTCTCCCTCTTGTTCTCTCTTTCACTTAGAGTTGGATCTAGATCCAATTCATCCATTGACAAGCCTTCTCTCCTAGTTCTGAGCATGAGGTTTGAAGGTGTTGCTCCATCCAATTGGTGTGGACTACTCTAGAGGCACAACAAGTGGGGTGCTTCAGTGAACAAAGAGAAGACCGGGGAAAAACCACCACCTTGCCTGTGGTGAGGTAAATTTCGATTTACACCGTCTTTAATTTTGTAAATTGTTACAAAATTATATTCAACCTATTCGTATCAGCTAGAGAATAATACTAGGATTTTGGGTGCTATGAAAAATTTAAAATTCCACACTGTTGTTTGACAGTCATACCTCATGAAATCCCAACAAGTGGATTAGAAGTTATTGCAACGGTAATAAATGCACTTGGAGTAATAAATATTGAAGAGGAAGGGTTTTTATGCCAAATGATTGAAGAGAAACCTCGTATCATCTTGGTGCATTAAATGCGAACTGACAGAAAGTACAGCAGAGTGTACATTGATCAGTCGCAGGTAGCCGTTTCTGCAGAAAGGACCAGTACTCGAGGATTCGAACACCTGTCGATCTCTCAACGGGCATATTTTCAAATCTCAAGTATAAATAGTTCAGTTCAAGAGTTAGAGAAGAAGAGACAACACATCTGAGATTAAAATCCGAAGCAGAATTCTTCTAAGTCTCAACCTAAAGAGCAGAACACTCAACAGCTGAGTCATTTGTTGACGAAAACAAAAGAGAGATAAACAAATATACATACAAATCTGAGTGATTTTGTGAGAAACGTGTTGTGAGAAGCTGTTATCCATCTTTGTGAGTGATAAAGCTTTGTAGTATAGGACTTCTTTGTGATTTCCTGTAACGAACTTGTGGCCAGTTCATTTGTTGTTTGGCGCAAGCAGAGTGTATTGTAATCTGTGTGATTATAGTATAACCCAAGATCTACGTGACTTGGAACAGTGGACTATAGGATTTCTATCCATATAACCACTATAAAAATTCTGTGTGTTTATACTTGCATTATTTCTTGCATATTTTAAAGGAGCATATTTAAACACTTAAGTTAACTGTTGAAAAGTTTTAAAAGGAGTTTGCAAAAACTGGGGATAAAACTTTTTCTAAGTTAAGAAAACTACTTGTGAAAAACACTAGATAAATCCACTGCAAGTTAGTTATTTTAAAACTCTGATTTTCATAAAATCAGCTAAGTAAAATCAGAAGAGTGGTCAACTCTGCTGTTCAAAGCTTTGTGCGAGATCAGCTTAGTCTACTTACGATTCTTGATCAGCTTAGTCTGCTGACAGAAAAAGTTAGAGAATTTTAAAGATAAAATTTTTAGAGGTCTATTCACCCCTCTCCCCCCCCCCCCCCCCCCCCCCCCCCCTTAGACCTCATCTGACCACTTGGGACCAACAAGTGGTATCAGAGCATGTGGTTCATCTGAATCATTTGCCTGATCAACGAGCTTGATCCTAGAGTGTTTTTCAAAGATTTTCAAAAGTTTTCAAAAGAGCATCTTTTTGAAAAGAAAAACTTTTTGAAAAATGGATTGTATCAGCCTTGTTCCCCACATTGGCGGTATGAGCTTTGAGGACTGGAAAATACGCACGGAAATTTTCCTTGCTGCTTATAATGATAATATGTACAGGTGCATAACTCAAGGTCCGATAAGAATCACCAAAACAATCAAAGTTGATGGCCAAGATAAGTTCGTTGACAAGGAACCTGAAGAGATGACAGTTGAGGAAATCAAACTGAAAAATCTTGATAAGGTTGGAATCTCATCGTGACCAAAGCCCTCGACAACGAAAGATTCGACAAGGTCAAACACTGTAAAACATCTAAGAAGATATGGGATAAGGTCCGTGACATGAGTGAAGGGAATGACTCCATCAAAGAACACAATCTGAGTTTAGCCCTGGAGAAGTTTGAAAACTTCAAGATGAAAACTGGAGAAACCATTGACCAGATGGATACAAGGTTTACAAAAGTGTTGAACAACGTGTTAAAGTTGGGAAAGACGTTTATTGATAAAGATATCACCCTCAAAGTATTAAAGGAGCTGCCACCCAAGTTCAACATGAAGATCACAACTATAGAAGAATCAAGGGATCTGGGGAAGATCTCTCTGACGGAGCTGTTTTCTGTACTCAAGGCGTACGAGTATAAAATGCCAAGAATGGGTATAGAAGAGACCTGAACTTCTAGCCCCACTGCTGCCCTGGTCGTTGCAGAAAGATCGAGAAGATCAGCTGGGAAGATAAGAGAAGTGGACTCATCTGATGAGACCACAGTGCTCAACAAAAAGGAGTACACTGCTGGTGATGTTGCCTTGTTATTAAATGGGTTCAAAAAGTTCTATAAAAAAAAATGAAGAACAAATATAACAATGCTTCAACTTCTAAACCTACCTCTTATTCTCATGATAGTAAGGATGATTATAAATCTAAAATGATGTGCTATAACTGCAGGAAATTGGGACATTTCATCAAGGACTGCCCATATCCTAAAGCTGAGAAGTGCACTGAGGAGGAAAAGAAAGCGAGGAAAGAGAGGAGACATCAGAAAAGCAAAGTGCAGTTGGCTGAAGCTGAAAAGATAGCAGTCATCTATTCGTCTAACTCAGAATCAGGGACATCAAGTGATGACTCTACTGAAGAAGAGACACCTGCACTGCTCTGTCTCATGGCCAAAGAATCAGAGGATTCTGACACTGAGGTAACTCTCACTGAAAATGAAGATGAGCTATTTAGTTCATTTGAGTAAATGATGAAAAACAACACAGATGTTGTTAATGAATTTGCAAACTTAAGGAAGAGATGATTATGCTGAAAAAGCAAAATGCTAAACTGAAACTTAATGTTGAAAAATAACAAGATTCAGCTAAGTATAAAAAGCTTTCGCATGAATATGAATCTCTGAAAGCAGAATGTGAAGTTTACAAAGGAAAAATCATGGAACTTGAAAAGATAATATCTAGTCATGATAAGTCGTCTGTTGCATCAGTAGGCACATCTAATGAACATAGAACACCTTTAGTAAAAGAGAATTTAGAACTGAACAGAACTGAAAAGTTTATATCTGCTGATAATAGTAATGTTATTTTATATGTTCAGACCGCTAAATCTACTTCACTTGAGATTGAGAAAAAGGAGAAGAAATCTCCTAAGGCTAAAAAGGGTAAAAAGCCTGAAAATGAAAAACAGACTGATAAAACCAAACAGCAGAGTAGTCCTAAGAAGTCTGCTTATAAGAGTAAAACCAATCAGAATAGTAAAACTAAGTCGTCTGTTAAAGAGCAAGTAAAAAGCAAGCCCAAGAAGCAAATAAATTATAATAATGATGCTTGGTATGGAAACGAGTCTTACTATGTGCAACCTGCTTATTCATCTTATTTTGCTGCACCTCATCCACCTTACTATGCTCCATATCCTGCTCAATATCCAATGCATGCTTACCCTGCTTATCATGCATCTTACCCTGCTTATGAGCATTATTCACATCATAATGATTATCAACATAATATGTCTGCTGATTATGGTGAAGAAAAAGTTGCTCATGCTCCTGCTAAAACTCAAAAGCCTAAGAAGCCTAAGACTTCAACATCTTGGGTTGTCGAAGGTGACACTAATCCACCAGGACCCTCTCAATAAAGGGTACCTAAAACAATTTTATTTTGTTTTGTAGGTTAGGATTAGGAGTAGTAGTAAAGTAGAGAAGAAATGGTACTTGGACAGTGGATGTTCAAGGCACATGTGTGGAGACATACATTAACTGACTGATGCTGCTGCTGTGAATGGTCCAAGAGTCACTTTTGGAGACAGCAAAGAAGGCAACGTTGTTGCGGTTGGAAAGCTTATCAAAGGAAACATTGAGATATCTGACGTCTCTTATGTTAATGGACTGAAGTACAATCTGCTAAGCATAAGGCAATTTTGTGACAAGGGATTTTCTGTAATGTTTTCATCAGATAGGTGCTACGTTGAACAAATTGGAACAAAGAAGGTTATCTTATCTGGAAGAAGACAAGGAAATATCTATGTAGTCGACTGGAATTCTGTGGACAGGAATTCTAATGTTTGTTTGGTGGCTTCTACACCAAGTGAAATCAGTTGGCTGTGGCACAAAAGAATGAATCATTTGAATTTCAAGACCATAAACAGATTGATAAAGAATGATTTGGTAGAAGGAATTCCAGAGACAGTCATGAGCAAAGATAAGCTCTGTGACGCCTGTCAGAAGGGTAAACAAATGAAGTCCACTTTTAAAAGCAAGAAGCACAAATCTTCAACTAGAATTTTGGAGCTGTTACATATGGATTTGTTTGGCCTTATTGATCCTATCAGCAATGGTGGAAAGAAATACTGCCTAGCTGTTGTGGATGATTTTTCAAGATTTACTTGGGTGATTTTCATGAAGAAGAAAAGCGAAACCAAGGAACATCTTACCAATCTGATGGAACTGATCCATAATGAAAAGAGTCAAAGAATATTGAAGATCATATCAGATAGAGGGACTGAATTCACAAACTCTACTGTTGAAGAGTATTGTAACTCCAGAGGAATCAATCATGAGTACTCTGCTGCCAGAACCCCTCAACAAAATGGAGTTGCTGAAAGGAGAAACAGAACTCTAAAGGAAGCTACCATGACAATGATAGCTGAAGCAAAACTGCCCCAAAGATTCTGGGCAGAAGCCACAAATACAGCATGTTATACCCAGAACAGATGTATGATCAACAAAAGTCAAAACAAGACACCTTATGAGCTATGGAACAACAGATAGCCTAATTTACACTATCTTATGATTTTTGGTTGTAAATGTTATGTTTTTGAATAATGGGAAAAATCACCTTACTGCTTTTGCAGAAAAGGCTGACGAAGCTGTCTTTGTAGGATACTCTACTGTTAGTAAAGCTTACAGAGTCTTTAACAAAAGAACTTTACTTGTAGAAGAATCTATTCATGTAGTATTTGATGAACCAAATCTTCTGAAAAAAATCAAAGTGCTAATCCAGAGATATCTGCTGACTTTCAGAAATTGAGTGTGGAAAGAAAAGAAGAATATGTACCCATCTTACTACCTGATATAAACCAAGCTGGTAACTCAAGTGCTGTTCAAAATCAGTTTGCTGATTGTCTAACAGAGGAGTTGCAAACATCTGACAGACCAGGCCTGTTCAACAGACTTCTACTGAGACTCCAACAGTAGTGTTGCAAGATCAATCAAGACGACAACATCCAGATTTGCAACCTGATCTTAGACGGCTCAGAGATCACCCACCTGATTTAGTGATTGGTGATCCATTGGATAGAGTGAGAACAAGAAGGTCAACTGCAAATGAAACAATGTTTGTAAGTTTTCTTTCACAAATCGAGCCTAAGTTAATTGATGAAGCTCTTAGTGATTCTCACTGGATTGAAGCAATGTAAGAAGAGCTGAATCAATTTGAAAGGAATGAAGTCTGGTACTTAGTTCCCAGACCTACTCATCAAATGGTAATTGGCACTAAGTGGGTATTCAGGAATAAAATGAATGAAGATGGTATTGTTACCAGAAATAAAGCAAGACTAGTTGCCAAAGGTTACTGCCAGGAAGAAGGCATTGATTTTGATGAGACATTCGCACCAGTTGCAAGGCTTGAAGCAATCATATTATTCTTAGCCTATGCTACTCACAAGAACTTCACTGTCTATCAGATGGATGTGAAGTCTGCTTTTCTCAATGGAGAATTGAAAGAAGAAGTTTATGTTGAACAACCTCCTGGTTTTGAAGCTTATCAACAAGAAGACAAGGTATATCGTCTGAAGAAAGCTCTCTATGGACTGAAACAGGCTCCAAGAGCATGGTATGATACTTTATCTGATTTTCTTTTGGTTAAAGGATTTCGCAAAAGTAAAGTAGATACGACTTTGTTCACTATTGAATGGGATAATTATATATTGTTAGTTCAAATATATGTGGACGATATTATTTTTGGTTCAACTAACCAACAAATGTGTGAGAAGTTCTCTAAGCTGATGCAGAACAAGTTTGAAATGAGCATGATGGGAGAACTAAATTACTTTCTTGGATTATAAGTCAAAGAACTACCTGATGGTATTTTTATTAATCAAGCAAAGTACACAAAAGATCTGTTCAAGAAATTTGGTATGGAAACTAGCTCATCTGTTAGTGATCCTAAGTCTACTGGACTTCGTCTGGACAAGGATGAAGATGGCAAATCAGTTGACATCACCAAGTACAGAGGTATAATTGGGTCACTGTTATACTTAACAGCTAGTAGACCTGATATTATGTATTCTGTTGGGGTTTGTGCGAGATTTCAATCAAATCCTAAGGAATCTCATCTCTTAGCTGCTAAAAGGATATTAAGGTATCTCAAAGGCACTCAAGAATTGGATTTGTGGTATCCAAGGGAATCAGGATTTGAACTTACCGGATATTCAGATTCTGACCTTGTTGGCTGCAAGATTGATAGGAAGAGTACTACTTGTACTTGTCAATTTTTAGGCAGTCGTCTGATCTCATGGATGAGTAAGAAACAGACTTCAGTATCCATATCTACTGCTGAAGCTGAATACATTAATGCTGGAGCATGTTGTGCACATATACTTTGGTTGAAGCATCAACTTGAAGATTATAATCTCAAGATCAGTGGAATCCCTATCTACTATGACAATACAAGTGCAATCTCACTTACTCAGAACACTACTAGTCATTCCAGGACTAAGCATATTGAGATCAAACATCACTTCATCAGAGACCATGTTGAAAAAGGAAATGTTATTATTGAGTATGTTCATACAGATAATCAGATCGCTGACATTTTCACCAAACCATTAAGTGATGCAAGATTTTTTTACTCTAAGAGTGGAACTGGGCTTGTTAAAATTGGATTCTAAGCTGAGGGGGAACCTATCAGAAGACTGGGTTCAACAGCTGACTAATCTGATAGCAATAAATGTTATACTTCAAGAAGACTGACTCTCAACAGACTAGTTGACAGATGAATTCTTGAATTTAGGGGGAACGTGTAAGACTAGCGGTACTCCTGTTTTATAGATGAAATCTTCAATGACAGTTAGTTGAAGTTGTTTTAATCAGAAGATTTGTTCTTAATTCTTGAGTACTTGAAGATTATTATCTTGCTGGATTGACAAACAGCAAAGGAAGATCACTAGATATTGGCTTTGACTAGTGATATATTGTATCAGACAAGTCATTTGCCAGATAAGTATTATTTTACTCATCTGTTTACTTATGTCAGCTTATAATCAAGTGTTGTATTAAAAACGTTTTATCAGAAACACGCTTTTATAAGTAGTAGACTACTAGCGTTTCAAATTCCTGCCTAGTCTGACATATTTAATATATTTTGAAATCCGCATATCACGTTCACACGATCCACCTTTTCAGTAACTGATCTAATGGTTGGCACAAATCACGGAAACCGACAACAAACCAACCCTTATAAATTCAGATCTGATCAGCTAACTGATCTTTTACGCACCCTCAAAATTTCAAAAGCACGAGAGTATTTTTGCATTCAATATTTCTGCAAATTTCTCTCGTTTTCCTTCAATCTTTTTCAGAAAATGACTTCCAAGGATGCGAATGCTGAAGGTAGATTCTTGAACTATCAAAACTTTTATGCTACCAGCACTCCGCTGATGAAAAAAATACTGGAGAAGTTCAAGGCGGTAACACTGGTTAACTTCATGGAGGCCCATGAAGATATGGTGTTCACACCAGAGGTAGTATAGTTTTACAAGGCGGATGGGAAGCCAAACTATGAAAAATTGGAAATTAAAGCCAAAGTTGGGGGAAGGGACATCTGCATAACCCCCAAGCTGTTGAACGAGAAGTATGGGCTTTCACTTGAAGGTTCAACTGAGCTTTCAAATCTGGCTGAGCCGTTGGAGGCTGACTTCTGGATTATCGCTCCTAAGAAGAAGGATGAAGTCCTGTCCGGGAACATCAAAAAGCCCCAGCTGAAGGACGAGTTTCAGAGGATGGCAGACTTACTTGCCAAAGTTGTGGAGAACTGTACTTTCTCCTTGGACAGTGTACCTATGAAAAGGTATCACATGATGATAGCAGTTTACTACGGACTGAAAGTAAATTAGGGAAGTCTGATTTGGTACATTCTTGCTGATCACAAGGCGCGTGGTCAAACACTTCACAGAATTTTCCTTAGTCTTCTGCTACTGAATATGGGATGTACGATGACAAATGGCAAGGAAATTCATAAGGCTAAGGAGCTAAAGATATATGAACCAGTAAAGGCTAGAAGGTCTAAACAGACTGCTGAAGTGCCAGAAAAGAGGCAATCTAAAAGGAAGGCTACTGAGCCTAAAGATCCTGCCGTTAAGGCAAAGAGAAGCAAAGTGACTGCCCCCAAGGCAACTGTTCAAACAGCTAAGCTAGCTGTTCAAGCTAGAACAGAGTCACCTGCCGAGAAAAGTGCTGCTGATGCTATCGTAGATAAGACAGCAAAAGAAATTGAAGATATGGCTTATGGTTCTCCTTCTAGAACCATTTTTGCTGATAAGCCATTGGAAAATGTTGCTAAGAGGACAAGGAGCGCGTTAAAAGATATGCTACATCTTCTGCTGTCCTTCACACCAAGAAATTGAAGATATGGCTTATGGTTCTCCTTCTAGAACCATTTTTGCTGAGAAGCCATTGGAAAATGTTGCTAAGAGGACAAGGAGCGCGTTAAAAGATACTGCTACATCTTCTGCTGTCCTTCACACCAAGAAAATTGCTAGAAAGAAACTGGTTTTGAGAGACCAAGATGCCGAAATTGCTGACGTAGTCAGAGAAGTCACTCAGACTGCTGAAAGACCAGTTATTTCAGCTAAGGAACCTGATCAGCCAACAGCTGAGGCATCAACACCTCAACTTGATCAGATTACTAACCAAGAAGTCCAGTCTGCTGTTCAAATAACCTCGGTTAAACAACCTCAAAAGGATCCTGAAGTGCAGATCCTCGAACCAATTGCTGTTGCTCCAGAACCAACAGTTGTGGCACCAGTTGTTGAGTCAAAGGCTGCCAGAAGAAAAAGAACTGGTAAAGCCAAAGTGTCAGCTTATCACAAGAAGAAGCGTGAGGAAGCAGAACAGAGGAAACGTGATGAAGCTGAGCTTAAAAGAGCTCTTGAGGCTAGCAAAGTAGTAGCTGAAGTCAAGAAGATGACTGAAGCTGAATTAGCTGCCAAAGAAGAAGAAGATTTGGCCAAGGCTCTAGAAGAAATAAAAAAGGATGCTTATGGACCCAGAAGGTCAGAAGGCATCGTGATTGGAAGACCCAAGGAAGGGCAGTTCGTGCTACCAAGGGCCAAACCAGTCAAAAGAAAGAAGTCTGAAGTCAGAAGAGCACTTGACATTGTTCAAGGTGACTCTGCTGTCTTTGAGAAGTTTGAAGCGGCGCTAGAAAGGATGAATCAGCTGCTTCAATCAAGAATCACCTTTCTCCCATAAAAGATAAGGTATAACATATGGAGGGAGTACAGGTTAAACAAATCTGAGGCTGGAATCCAAGCCTGGAGGGAGTTTGCTGATGAAGGACGCTGGGTTCTGAATTGGTTGCAAACTACTTCAGTTGCAAAGGCCTTGGACTCAGATTTTGTTAGAGACAGACTACATGACTTTGCATGAGTCATTGTAAGTCAAGAGGCAACTGCTATCAAAGACTCTTTATCAAATAAGCCAGGTCCAGCTGATGACCTAGTTGATAGAGCAGTTAAGATCGCTGTTTATACTACCATGGAGAAATGGGCTGAAAGATCGAGATATGAATCTGGTTCAACCAGTGATATGCCCACTCTGCCAAGTTTACAGCGCATTGCCTTTGGCTCAGAAATCAGTACATTTCAAGAACAACTGAGTTATCAACAGTCTACATCACCATTTGTTCCAGCTGACATGATTCGTCAGAGGACTATTGTGTCAACTGATGGTGCTGAAATCATTCACATAGTTGATGAAGAACTGGAGAAAGACCAGCATGCTGCAGAGATCAACCTGGATACATCCAACACACTGCCTGCTGAAGTCAAAGAAAAGATCCCTTTAGCTCTTGAGTGGAAAGCTAAAGAGGCCCAAGTTTTTCATGAAGCCCCTGTTCAATAGGAAGAACCTGCTGAAGCATCAACTTCCATCCCTACTGCTGACTTTCATTCTTCCCTGATGGAGTTTATGCAGCTGTTAATTGATAATGCCTTGAAGGAAGTGGAAGAAAGGAACAAGCTGATGCTTAAGCAAATGCAGGAGGCTACTGCAAAGATAGTGCAGGATGCCATAAAGAACTTTCCTCTACCACCAGACAATTCCCTTGCACTGACTCATAGTACATTAAGCATGAACATAAGTATTGAAGACGTGAAAGCTGATGTGAGTCATCTGCACACCGCTGTTCAAAGGCACGAGTCTGACATTGCAGGAATTGCTAAAGTCATGAAAGAAGTTGGTGAAGCTGATATAGAGAAAAATGTTGCACTTATGCAAGAGTTTACAGCCATCACCCACAAGTCTCAAGAAGAAATGTCAATACTTCAGCTGAATGTTGACTACTTAAATGACCAATCTAGTGAAATGAAGACTACTCAACTTCGAATGGAAGCTACTTGATTTAGCCTGAATTCTTCTTAAGGTTAAACTCAGTAAATTATTAAAAGAATAACTTATTGTATTAGGGGTTTGGTTAAAGTACTCAGGATGGTGCAATTCAAGAACAATATATTCACGTGAAAATAAGTATATTGAAGGAGAAACAGCCGTAGTATTATTGATAGGTTAAAATCTGGATCCTTGATACAATGTCGAACTTATTATTTATAATAATAGTTTTATCCTACTGTAACTAGGAGTCCTATTTGGCCTAGGAATCCTGCATGACTTAGGAGTACCGCATGGCCCAATAACTCTTCAGGATCGGTCTTCAGATCGGTCAGATACACGTAGGCAAGTCGAGCCGATCCTATAGTCTCCATAGGCCGGATCTATCCTGAATCTCCTCGAAAAGCTCTATACCATTATATGTGCAAAATAGCCCTCATCAGTATTCCCTCACTTCTAGAGCGTAATCGTAGCTGGAGCTCGTAGAAGTAGATACAGTTGTCGCGTCAATCCTTTCACTGCTTATGAAGTATGCCTCGTTAAAAACCTGGTTCGGAAAAACCCTTTATGGGATAAAAACCGAACAAGGGAAAAATAGTGCATATCCATCTGAACCTTCTAGGTAGGGACACGTAGTTTGGGAACGTGTGTCAGACATTCATAAAGTCTTTTCATGATTTTATTAGCGGGAATCTGAAGAGACGCAAAGGGTTGATATAGTCGAAATTAGCGGGATCTTTTTACTTTTTACCCCAGATATTTAGATCTTTTTGCAGTAAAAGTTTGAGTCGATAATCTTGCAATTTACTTACTTCATCGAGCACATTACTTCAAGAGACAATGGCCTTGACTTCGCAGAATCCCAATTCCTCAATCCAAAATGAAGAAGAACAAGTACCGCCTAACATCTCTAACCCTGAAGTCCTTTCTTCTGAAGAGGAAGTAGCAGACGACGTTCAGGCAGAAGAAATTAGAGACTATGAAGAAAAAGAGGTTGATAGTCTGGTGGTTGAGATCGTTCCAGAGGAGGAAATGATTGCCAGAGCATCCAAAAAATCCAAACTGCCCAACCTCAAATTTCTGCTCCTGTTGAGTTTTTTCCTTCTCGATGGAAGGAGGAAAATTTACCCACTTTGAAAAGAGAATACGATCGTTATTTCCCTTCGGATTTTGAAATAATTATTCCTTCCCCCAAGGAGAGAGTCAATACCCTCCCCCAAACTGTCGAGCTTTCTATACGTCTCATTTCGAACATGGGCTCCGTTTTCCCCTTTCTCCGATCCTTCGTCAATTTTTAGAGACTTTCTTTGTCTCTTTAACCCAACTCGTACCAAATGCCATAGCCTTTATAATGGCATTTTCTGTTTTGATGGTTGCAAGAGGTCTGCAACCCTCATTTCGTAATTTTCTTCACTTTTTTCGACTTTCCATATCTACCTCCTCTAATAGAGGCTACTATTATGTTAGCCAAAGACCCGGGTTTGCCGTTCTAGAAAATGCCATTTCGAGCAACGGTATGGAATGGAAGTCGAACTTCTTTTTTGTTAAGGCTCCGACCTTGCGTATCCTTGAGAACGGAGAAACTGAAGAGTTCACTTATGACTGGGGTTATAATCAATCTTGGGTGTATGGTGGTCGAAAGGTGACTGGCGAGATGGCCCCAGACGATCAATTTTCGTTCGACTTGATCGAGGAGATGAGATTGGATAAGTATCAATCAGCTTATCTGATCGGAGAAATCTTCCTTCGCAAGGCTGGATTGAGTTCTTTGGATTTTCCCATCCCATCGGACGATCGATCCCTAAGTAAGATTTTATTATTAGTTATTTTATCCTTAAAAGGATCTATAAATTTGTCGTCCATTAACGTTATCGATCTTGTATTGTAGCTTCCAAGGTCGAGAATTGCCGTTTTTCTGTGGTTGGAAAAACTGCCCTTTCAAATTCGAAGAAGTCGTCGGGAAAAGTTCCAATATAGCAGAGGCAATCCAGAAAAAGGAGGAGAGACCAGCACCAGGATCTAGAAGACATTGAGGAAGAGTCGTTCGAAAATGAAGATCCTATTCGAGTAGCTCCTCCCCAACCGATCAAACCTCAACGGAGCTACCTTCGACAAGCTCTCGCCCAGGCCGTGGCTTTCCAACTAAATACCTCAGGGATAAATTTGGAATTCTGGGCTGTAAAACTTGGCCAGAACGGAATCCTACTGGTCCTGATGCTAAAAGAAAAACCCAATTCTATTACAAAGAAGGCGAGTACTTCACCCATGTTGGAGATACAAGCCATAATGCTTCCTTGGTAGACATGATCGAGAGCCATTTCCAGGGAAAACGGGCGGCTGGGTATTCCGAAAGGGATTCGTTGACGATCGATGACAAGGAGAACGTCATCGATAAGTCAATTCGTCTTCTTCTGTCTTCGACCTTTGTCAAAGACGTGCAGCAGACTTTTAAGAAAAATCCTCTCGATCAGTTGGCAAGAGCAGCCCATGCTCATGAAGTGGTAAGATATTATAATTCCGTTTGCTCTTTCAACAAATCTCAACATCTTTACTTCATTTCTTATTTAGACAACTTGTTCTTGCCTCAGACTGGTAATGCTTTGATATCTGCCATGTATGATACGGCATTGCATAGAGAACAGTGCAAGTTTGTTGAAGAAACCAACAATATTCTAACTGCCAGAATCAAGGAGCTTGAAGATCAACTTGCTCAGGTCAATAATTCTCGTCAATCTGCTGAGACTCAACCTGCTCCTAGCGCCAATCCAAACTTAAGAGACTGACAATCCTCATATCGTCAGCACACTATTGGATGCTAGTCGATATCAAGCGCAGGTTGATCGACTGTATCAAGAAATCGATGAACAACGTGTTTCATATGCCACCTCTATTAACAAACTGGAGTCGGAGATAATTTCACTTCGATCACAACTCGCGGCTAAAGAAGGTGATTCCAGTTTAGATAAGGCTATAGACGAACATCAATCTCCTGATGTTGAATCCATTGTCAGAGAGTTTCTTGATTCTCCAGTGCCTACGGCCATAATTCATCAGAAAATAGGAGGTCTGCTGTTGAGTTCATTTTACAAGGGGGTCGATCAATTGATTGAGTCTGGGCAGATTCCAGATAGGCGAAATGAATACCGCGAGGTTATGGAGATTGGAAAGGATCGAAAGCTCCAAGAGTATCCTCCTGATTCCTTGCCTTCCGTCGAGTACAACGATCATCCTTTAGCTCATTTAGTGGCTGAGTTTGGAACTCCATTTCCCGTGCCCGCACCTGACTTGGAGTTAACAGAGGATGTTGAGGGAGATCGAGCAGATGAAGGGGAAGGCGAAGATAACGAAGATGACATTGAAGGAGACCGAGCCGATGAAGGAGAGGATGAAGATAATGAAGGGTTATCCTCGAAGGAAGTCAACTCCCCACCTTAGGTCAATTTCAAGATTAGGATTTCATCTGTTTTCTTCTTCGATAACTTTTGTCACTTTATTCAGTAGAACTTGCAAAGTTTGTAAATGTAGTTAGTAGAAAATCCCTTATTTGATATATATGATTTTCAATGGTATATTAGTCTTTGTCGAAATATTTTTTGTCATTTTGATGATCGTAGTACGCAATTAACAATCCATTCTGACATATATTTGAAATTTTACTGAGCGCGCCAAAGACTGGGGACATAATTGTCATTTCCTTTACTATATATAAAGGTAAAATCTTTGAAGTTTTACCGTGCGTCCCCACTTGAAATATAAAATTTCTATGTTGTAGATCGGAGCTAGAGTTCAGTAATCCATAAGACTTTCTGGTTTTTCGATCATGAGTTCCAATCTTTTCTCTGGAGCCACAAAACGATCTCTACGGGGTCCATCCCGACGAGACACACCGAAGAAGAAAATCCGAACAGAAAGTTTGCATCAGCCATCTTCCCAAGGAGGAGCTCCTTCTCGGGAAATCGTGTCTCAATCCGACCCGGTGTCGACCTCTTCGGGAGAAATTCAAAAATTAGTGGTGAATATTCCTTCTCAGGCGAAGGAAACTATGGATTCTTTTACGGGACCTTCACGGGCTCCGATCCGTAGCCCATTGGTCGATCCAAATATTCTGGAAGCTTATTAGAACGAGGAGTCTCGAGCTAATTCTCCTCCTTTTGTCGACCAAGCCAGAGATGACCCTCCCCATTCCGATCAAGATGCCACAATAAATCAAACCTCTGGTCGAGAAGGTTCTCAGCAGGTCGTTATCATCCCTCCCAATCCCGAGTCGAGCCAATTTTGCAAATGAGCGGACCTGTGGAAGATATTCTCGAGTCTCTCTTTGCCCCTTTGCGCTCTAATGTTGTTGTTTCTACTTCTCAAGATACCCAAGTTCTCTCTCCTCCCACTTTTCCTCAAGATATAGCTAAAACTGGATCTGGTCCCAGCCAATCTAGTTTCAAGAATTCCATGGACGATCCATCTGTTTTAGACAATCGTTCTTTAAAGGAGAAGGTCGAAGAAATAACTGACTTTGAGATGAGTCGATCTGGAGGGGTCTCCTTAGATGCATGCGTTCCAGTAACCCTCGAGCCTGATGGGGTATCTTGGAATCTGGGAATGGGTACAATTCTGCCCAAGGAGCTTGATAAACTGAAGAACCACTCTTCTTTGCGGCTTGTTCAATCCATTTTCAAGCGTTTGGAGATGGTAAGTGGATTTTTGTTATTATTTTTTGTTTTAATAGAGATCTTTTATCTTCTAACTTTTAAAGTTCTTCATTCTTGTTCTTCCATAATAGGCCAAGCATGAAGCTATTCAGCTTGGGATACAAAATGATGAGTCTTATTTTTCTCAAGAAGAGTCCCATGAATGGATGAACACAATTGCTACTGCTCATCGATTGCTGATGACTGAAGCTGAGAATCTCCGAGCGGTTACTGAAAAGCTTTCTAAAGAGAAGGAAGAACTTGCTCGGGCAAATAGCAGCTTGGTGTCCGACAAGGAGCAGCTTACTAAGGAGAAAGAAGACCTGCTCCGACTGAACAGGAATCTAGAAGAAGCTACTCAGTCCCAGATCGATAAGAGTAAAAAACAAGAGTTTGAAAGGGGTTTTTCTCTCGGATATAAGCAACGTACGAAAGAAATGATGACCTATCTTGCTCATCAAACGAGTCCCGATCATGCCTTTGAACAATATGCAAAGGTCTTTCTCTTTTTTTTTTTTTTTTGTGTAAATTAGTGTAATATAACAAACTCTTTTTGTCGTGAATAGAGCAGTTCGTTGTTTCAATCGTTTATATGTAGAATAATACGTCGTTTCGATCTGACTGCCAAAATAACTGTTATCTATCTTCTTGGGAGAGGAAAAGTCATCTTGGTAGTTGTGCCGTGACCGTAGGTGTAGGACGTTTCGCATGCTTGTCCATTAACTGATAATTTCCTCATACTATAAATAACTCCTTTGAAAAATAAGAAACATAATAAAGGGAAATAATATTGATTTAACCTGATTTCGTCTTAGGTTATAATATCAGTAATAATTATGAGAGAACAATATTATATTTAGGGTTTGGTCAAAGTACTCATGATGATGCAATTCAAGGCTTGTATGGAATATAATAATCACGTAAATAAAATATATGAGAGGACAACAATTGTATTCTTGTTATTAGGTTCTATTTGGCGGGAATACGAAGAGACGCGAAGGGCTTAATCCGTCTTTTCACCGCCCATATATATAATCGAAAATTGCGGGATATTTTACTTTTAACCCCAGATATTTAGATCCTCTTGCAGTAAAAGTTTAAGTCGATAAACTTGCCATTTTCTTATTTCATCGAGCACATTACTTCAAGGGTCAATGGCTTCGACCTCGCAGAATCCCAATTCCTCAACTCAAAATGTAGGAGAACAAGTACCACCTAACATCCCCAATCCTGATATCCTTTCATCTGAGGATGAAGCAACAGACGACGTTCAAGTAGAGGAGATCAGAGACTATGAAGAAAAAGAGGTTGATAGCTTGGTGGTAGAAATTGTTCCGGAGGAGGAGATGATGTCCAGGGCATCCAAGAAATCTAAGACGGCTCAACCTCAAATTTCTGCTCCTGTGGAATTCTTTCCTTCTCGAAGGAAAGAAGAAGATCTACCTATTTTAAAAAGAGAATACGGTCGTTATTTCCCGTCGGATTTTGAGATCGTTATTCCTTCCCCCGAGGAGAGAGTCAATACCTCTCCTAAGAACTGTCGAGCATTCTATACGTCCCACTTCGAACATGGTCTCCGTTTTCCCCTTTCTCCAATTCTTCGTCAATTACTCGATCGAAATATGGTCAATCCAAGGAAAAGCACACGTAACGCAGGCAGAAGCACGAGTTCTCGACCTTCTCGTGCTATAGATAACTTGCCTGAGAATTCCCAAAGGGTCAGCGCTAATGATATGCAGCCTCCGGCAAATCAGCAAAGTTTAGATCCTGTTGATGAGGGATATTTCGCATGCGCCATTTTAGGAAATACCTCTGCTCGAGCTCGACCAGGATGGTATTCTCCGACCTGAAGAGCCTAGTTTTCGATCAAGCCAGATTGATAGCACTAGATCCAGTACTCCGACCTTCTTCCCGATCTGCTCGTCTCCTCGGAATTACTGTGGGGCCGACCTACAGCTTTGTACAGCTGGCCGAGGGGTATTCTCCTACGGACGGTCCAGCTAGCTCATTACTGTTCCTATAAATACACGGCGCATTTATGACATCATGGACGACACTATTCCCAAGAAATACACTATGCTCGGACTAGCAGCTCGGAATAGGCCATAGGTCATATCTCTTTGTATTTATCTTCCTAGTCGTATGACATCCTGTAATGCTCGGGTAGACCTACCATATAATTTGTACTCGAACATTGATATTAATATACACCATTTACACATGTTCATACACTTATTGTTTTGCTCGACTTTCCATACTCAATACGAACAAAAAACAGCATAATCAATTGGCGCCCACCGTGGGGTCTATTCGAGTATTAGATCGAAAAATGCCTGCTACTAGGAGACATACATACCAACATGGCGAGCCTTCACAAGCGGTTGGAGCTCAGCAGTCAGTAAACAACGAACCAAGAAACCAATCCAGAGCGGCCCGCCAACCTGAGGTGCCGCCGCTCGACCCGCCGAATGATTTACCTATTCATACGACAATAGCCGATCTTCGTTCCATTATCGGAACTATGTGTAGAGAATTCCTGAACACGGAGAGAGCGGATCATGAAACTCTGCCTGGTCAACAGCCCCCGGTCGACCAACCTGCTGCCAGGGAAGGAAGTATCCGTCGATCTGCTTTGGGCGAACCGTCCAATGTTCGACCTAGAGCACCTCGAGCTAGGACCGTTGTCCGCTCAGGGCAACCTTCTAGAACCGTACAAGACTTGGAAGACTCGGTGGTCGGGGAGAGTCAACCCAAAGCCGCAGATAGGGTAAAGAAACCGGTCTACAGAAAAGTGACCGAGGCTAACTTGGAGAAGATTGTGCAGGAAAGGGTTGTGAAGGAGTTTAAGAGAGAAATGTTGGTAAAAGAAACCCGACCTGCAGAAGTCAGGGCTCGAAGATCTGAGGCCAGAGAGGATGGGGCCGTCTTTGTTGAGGAAGGGCGAGATAAGGAATTAAGTACGAATATTATGAGATGTTCGCCATTCTGCCAAGAGATTAGAGAGGCTCGAGGAACGGAGACTGTCCCTACCAGATTGCCAAGATATAATGGAACCTCCGACCCTGGGGAGCATATAAACAGTTTCATTAATGTGTTGAACTTATATGGGCATTCAGAAGATTTTTGTTGCAAAATTATGGTCACCACATTCGAAGGAATTGCTTTGGATTGGTTCGGAAAATTGCCTCCGAACTCTATCTTCTCTTTTGATGAGTTGTGCGATAAATTAAAGCACCAATTTGCCAGCCAAAGGAAACAAAGGTTACCTGCCAATCATTTGGGAACCGTGAAGCAACTGGAAGGAAAAACACTAAGACAATGGCTGGCAAGGTTTAGTATCGAACTCTTGAAAGTTGACACCCCACAGATTGAATTTCTATCATCATTGATGTTCGAGCTAACCCGTAATAGCCAGTTCGGGAATGCTCTCTGCCGAAAGCAGCCAAAGTCTTTCGAGCGAATCATGGAGATAGCTGAAAAATACATGATTCAGGAGGAAATGAATAAGTTAAAGAATGCTCAGAATCCTAGACCCCCGATCGCAAAGAAACCTGATCGGGCCCCTATCCCAAAGCCAAGCGATTATGGAGGGTCAAACGCGCAGCAAAGAGGCTCGGTTTGGCAGAGACTTTAGGTCTATAAACCTCAGGTTCCGACCCACAGATCTAATGTCTACGGTCGACCTACGTCACCAGAAAGGGCTCCGAGGAATGAACATGAGAAAAGCAATTTTAATAGGTTGAACACCTCGAGGGACGAAATCTTGACTGTGCTCGAGGAAAGGAAGTTGGTCCCTGAAGCTCGACGTGTTACTCAGTCCAGACCAGGGGCCATGAATAACGATAAATATTGCAGATACCACAGGACCCGAGGGCACAGTACCGAGGATTGTTTTCAGTTGAAACAGGAAATTGAGAAGTTGATGGCTCAGGGAAAATTAAAGGAGTATGTTAGAAGGGAGAATCCTAACAACCGTTTCCGATCTAGAAGTCCACGCCGGTTTTCCGAACAGCAACATCAAGCCGAAGGACAGACGAACGGGGTGATAAATGTAATAGCTGGTGGACCAGCTGGGGGAGATAGCAGGAACGCTAGGAAAAGGACTGCACGGTCGATAAAGACAGGTGTTTCGACCGGGAAAGAGGTCATGACCTTAAGGTCAACGTCCTCGATAAACCAAGTTATTAGTTTTACCGAGGCTGACAGACCAAGTGAAATAACTTGGGATACTAATGAAGACTACCCTGATTTTTCGATGGTCTTAACCTTGAGAATTGCTAACTTTGAGGTTAAGAGGGTGTTGATCGATAGTGGTAGTTCAGCAAACATAATCTCTTCAGAAGCTCTTGATAGAATGAATCTACAGCATCCACGTCTGGATCAGGTATCCACCCCGCTCATTGGGTTCGGTGGATCGGAAATTGTTCCTCTCGGAACCATCCTCTTGAGTACTACTATGGGCAACAAACCTAAAGATGTCACAAAGATGGTTAAGTTTTTGGTCGTGAGTACCCCTTTTGCTTATAATGCTATTTTGGGAATACCAGCGTTAAACATTTTCAAAGCAGTCGTGTCAACTTACCATCAGATGGTCAAGTTTCCCACTTTGGCGGGGGTCGGAGAGATGAGGAATGACCAATGCATGGCATGGGAATGCTATAACACGTCCCTGAACATGAAGAAGCAGTTCGAGCCAGTATTGCCCTCAAAAAGGAAGTTAGAGGAGGAAAAGGTATTCTCGGTATCTGACCTCCCTGTGCCCGATTGTGAAAAACTGAAAAGCAAAAAAGAAAAAGAGATCGATATGAGCGTTCAACCCCCGAACCATAAACAAGTAACATTAGTCCCTGACACCCCCGAGAAGTTCACCGGGATCGGGACTGAGCTTAGTCAAGGGATGGAAACCATGCTGATCGAATTTCTAAGAAACAATGCCGATGTCTTTGCTTGGAGCTCCGATGATATTGTAGGGATCGACCCAAGGGTGATTACTCATTATTTGAATATCGATCCAAAAGCGAAACCTGTCAGGCAAAAGAAGAGGAATCATGGTCGGGAAAAGGATAAAATCATTAATGCTGAGGTCGACAGATTGTTAGCTACTGGGCAGATCAAGGAAATAACTTTTACCGAGTGGCTTTGTAACGTGGTGTTGGTATCGAAGGGAGAAAAGGTCGACAACAAGTGGAGGATGTGTAATGACTTCACCGATCTGAACAAGTTATGTCCGAGAGACCCCTATCCCTTGCCGCGGATCGATATGTTGGTGGACTCGACCGCCGGTTTCATCTTCTTCAGCATGATGGATGCTTTCCAAGGATTCTATCAAATCTTTATGAATGAGAGGGACCAGGACAAAACCGTTTTCATTACCGAACGAGGGGTATACTGTTTCATAGTTATGCCTTTTGGACTAAGAAATGCTGGATCAACCTATCAGAGGCTCGTGAACATGATGTTCAAGGATCTTATCGGTGAAATTATGGAAGTTTATGTCGATGACATGCTTGTGAAGAGTATGACCGAGGAAGACCATATAAAGCACCTCGATAAGTGTTTCGCGATCTTAAGGAAATATAGAATGAAACAGAACCTTGCAAAATGCACTTTCGGGGTAAGATCGGGAAAATTTCTTGGCTATTTAGTTCACGAGCGTGGCATCGAGGCAAACCCCGAGAAAATCAGAGCAATAGCTGAGCTAAAACCACCGACGAAGTTGTCTGAAGTGCAGAGTCTGATCGGAAAAGTAATATCGTTGAACAGATTTATATCCCGCTCAGCAGACAAGAATTTGCCTTTTATTCAAATTATTGAGGAAATCGAAAAGCTTCGAATGGAATGAGGAGTGCGACAAAGCTTTCGAAAAGCAATACTTGGTCTCCCCACCCATGTTAGCGAAGCCGGTCGAAGGGGAGCCCTTGTATTACACATAGCGGTATCGACTGAGGCAATAAGTTCAGTTTTCGTGAGAGTTCAGGATTCCGAGCATAAGCCCGTATATTATCTAAGTAAATTGCTTCAGGGGCCGGAAAAGAATTACATGGAAATTGAGAAGTTCGCACTTGCTCTAGTTATCGCCGCACGGAGATTGAGGCCTTATTTTCAAACATACAAAATTATTGTTTTGACGAACCAGCCTCTAAGGCAAGTCCTGTCAAAACCAGAGACGTCCGGGAGATTGATTAAATGGGCGGTGGAACTTGGACAGTTTGAAATCGAGTACCGACCCAGAACGGCAATCAAGGCCTAGGTACTGGACGATTTCATTGCGGAGTCAACAGGATCTTTTTCGGAAAATATTATCGAGGTAAATTTAGTGGTAGATGGTCAGGAGAAAGTTTGGGTAATGCACGTCGATGGATCGTCGACCAGAGAAGGAGGCGGAGCAGGAATTCACTTTCAAGGTCCCGAAGGAGAGGACCTAAATTATGCAATTACTCTAGATTTTTCGGTGACCAACAACGAAGCCGAATACGAGGCCCTGATCGCGGGATTAGAAATGGCGGTCAAAGCAAATATAAAAATTCTTACAGTGCTAACTGATTCCGATAGGCAAGTGAAAGGGGTATATGAAGCAAATGAGTTCAACATGATGAAGTATCTGAAAAGGGTGAAGGATCTGGTGGCAAAGTTAAGTAAGTTCGATATACAAGCTATCCCTCGAGAAGAAAACTCTTGGGCGGATTTGCTTTCAAAATTTACGGGGTCGATGGATGGACGTAAAGAGAGAGTAATAACTTGGTTGATGTCCAACACTCCAGCTGTAGATTTGAACGAGACTCCAAGCTCGGAGATCATGGAGATAGACATGCAAGGCCCTTCATGGATGGAACCTTTGAAAAGTTACTTAAGAAGCGGTGTTCTGCCGGAGGACGTAAATGAAGCACGAAGGATTATATATCGAGCTCCAGTGTATGTTTTGATCGATGACCAGCTCTACAAGAGGTCAAGCTCGGGAGTTCTGTTGAAATGTATTCCCGAGAGCCAATTCGAGCTCATTTTAAAAGAAGTGCATGAAGGCGAAGCTGGAAGCCATTGCGGCGCAAGAGCATTAGCTTTGAAATGTTCGAGAACTGGTTATTATTGGCCTACTCTGATTTCGGATTCCATCGATTATGTCAAGAAGTGCCATCATTGCCAAATTTATTCAAATTTGATTCATCAACCAGCCGAACAGTTGCACTCAATTTCGATCTGCTGGTCATTCGACAAATGGGGAATCGATATCGTGGGACCATTTCCGACAGCTAGATCGAGAAAAAATTATGTTCTAGTTGCCGTTGAATACTTCAGTAAATGGGTTGAGTGCATTGCATTAACAAAAATTACTCAGTTTCAGGTTATAAATTTTCTCTGGAAGAATATTGTTTGCAGGTTCGGGATACCGAGGGTCCTGATCTTCGACAACGGAACTCAATTTGCGGGAAAACAGATTTTAGAGTGGTGTGAAAAGTTTGGCATCCAGCAGAATTTCACCTCGGTCGGGCATCCCCAGGCAAACGGGCAGACCGAGGTCACCAACAGGGAGATTGTACATTCTCTTGAAAAACGCTTGGCTGAGGCAAAAGGAAAATGGTTGGACGAGCTTCCTGGAGTAATTTGGGCGAACAGGACCTCCGTAAAGTCAGCTACGGGGGAAACTCCTTTTTCATTGGTGTACGGTTCGGAAGCAGTAATCCCGGTCGAGACGTTAGTGCCATCGCCAAGGGTCGATTCTTATGATCCCAATCAGAACCAATTGTTGAGAGAGATGGATCTCGATCACTCAGACGGTAAACGCGACCGAGCATGCGTAAGGATCCAAGCCACCAAATCTAACATGGAAAGAGCTTACGACAAGAAAGTCAGGATACGAACGTTCAAAGTTGGGGATTTGGTGCTAAAAAAGATAGAGGTATCTAAACACGTCGGAAAGCTTCAGCCTAACTGGGATGGCCCTTATGTTGTGCAAGAGGTCGGAAAAAAGGGGTCCTATAAAATTGCTCACCTCAACGGTGAAGTTTTGCCAAGAACCTGAAATGCAGTTAACCTAAGGAAATACTATGGAAAGTAATTGCAATCATTTCAATTTTCTTGTAATACAGTCTTTACAACTCTTTTTTTTTACTTCAAGTGTAAGCGCAGTAATTGAAAACATCTTTTAGAAGTTCAAAATTTATGTTTCGAATACCATGGTGAAGATATAATGTCTCGACCGAGGGTGAAAGCTGTTGCTGTGACCCTTCCTCGAGGACGAAATGTTCAAAAATAAAAATCGGCCGAGGGTGCAAGCTATTGCTATGACCCTTCCTCGATTAAAGATTATTCAAAAATAAAATCGGCCGAGGGTGCAAGCTATTGCTATGACCCTTCCTCGATTAAAGATTATTCAAAAATAAAAATCGGCCGAGGGTGCAAGCTATTGCTATGACCTTTCCTCGATTAAAGATTATTCAAAAATAAAAATCGACCGAGGGTGCAAGTTATTGCTATGACCCTTCCTCGATAAGGAATTATTCAAAAATAAAAATCGGCCGAGGGTGCAAGCTATTGCTATGACCCTTCCTCGATTAAAGATTATTCAAAAATAAAAATCGGCCGAGGGTGCAAGCTATTGCTATGACCCTTCCTCGATTAAAGATTATTCAAAAATAAAAATCGACCGAGGGTGCAAGCTATTGCTATGACCTTTCCTCGATTAAAGATTATTCAAAAATGAAAATCGACCGAGGGTGCAAGCTATTGCTATGACCCTTCCTCGATAAGGAATTATTCAAAAAGAACATGCCTATTCAGCTTGAAAGGAGCTTGATGCTCGAGATATTATGATAAAATAGATCTGCTCGAAACTCGTAGATTTTTCAAGAACTTATTATCATTTGGAAATTCCTTAAGTTGGGATTATTATTTATTAAGCTCAGTTATGCTCGAAGGAAACATCTCAGTTTTCAGATATTATTCATTTGAACTTCTATCAGATAGTCTTTCCGAGAAGACTTTATCGGTTCTAACTTCAAGATTATCGTCACATCCAGATTGTTAAAGTTTCATCGGATTATTAATTCATCATCGAGCGGATGGGTACGAGAAGAAAGCTAATAACAAGACGATGGAAAAGAATGAAAGATTGCAACTATTTGATCTGAAACAAAAGGTTCTTATTATTTTCGAGCAAGATACCAAAGATCAGTGAATTACAAGAATGACAATTTTATTGATATTCATCGAGCAGATTACAATGTTGTCTCTACAACTAATCAAGTCCTAATCAAGTCCTAATACAACTACTGGGCCCTATTCTATAGTCTTCGGGCGTCCTCATGTGTTCTCGACCAGGAGGGTCGGCAAGCATCCGACGAGTGCACCACATTTTGTGTGACAAATAGGTTGTCCGGTAGACTTGTAAAGTGATCGAGCTGTATATGTTTATCGTCTGATGATATCTGGTTTTGAAATTAGACAATATGGATCTCAGATTATTTTTTCTGATCTCCATACAGTCCCCAGCATTCTTGCTACCAGCCGAGCCCGATCACTTCCCCGAGTTGGCGTCTAAGGTTACAATTCCTCATTTTGAGATCCGAAATTGCAACCTAAGCAGGCGAGTCATCATTTCATGATCGGGAAGCTCGACCCAAAGCTACCATTCTTTAAGGAAGAAAGGAAGAAATTGGTGATTTGAGGTCAAACTTCCTTTTAATTTTCTGACCTGCTTTCCGCCCTCGAGAATACCCCTCGGAACTCGCAATGCTAACCCTGCCCAAAATACCCGAGCAAGGGTCAGTCACTTGCTGGTATTCCAAGGGGAGATCCCATTTTCAGGGATCAGAGACCCCCAGATGATCGAGGGGCCCCTCTTTTCCGATTCCGCCCATACCAAAAAAATATATGTCTCGTTTGTAAGGTCGGATCTACGTTCGAAGCCAAATCTCAAAGGCTTGAACAGGAAGAATGAAGAATCCGAACTTGGTCCTCGGATAAAACATTTTGACAGTGCAAGGTAAAGATTTCCAGCTGAGTAAAAAGCCCCTTATATACTAAACCAAGAATCTGATCGACGGTCAGTATTCAACGAAACCAACAGCCCAGATCAAGGCATTTATCACGGGTGACCGTTCCGCTTCCCGAGGTTTAAGGACTGTTTGGTCAGATTTTCTTTGGAACTTAGCTGAAAAAAGGGTAATAGTATGACTTGGTCAGATGTGCAATACAGAAACTTTCCGTTTTCACTTTGTACTCGGAATTTCGATCACTCTTAAACTCGAGTATAAATTATTTCTACAAAAAGAATACAACTTGAACGATCACTCGTAGCTCGAGTATAAATAGTTTCTACACTAAGAATGCAACTCGAATATAGAGAGACACAAAGTAAACAATACACAACATTACCGATTAAAAGGGAGAAAAGGTTTATCATTTCAACGAGAAGAATAGTACAATAAAAATAAAAAAAAAAACTTAAAAGTACAACATTTGATCGGGCATACAGAAGAAATGTCTAGACACTTTTCTCGAACAAGAGCTTGCGGACTTCGACGTTGCGGGCCTCGTACCCCGCATCGTACCCTTTTTGATAAGCCTCTTGCTCCCGCAGCTCGGCATTTTTCTTCTCCTGCTCGATAAGGTCGTTCTGCCTATCCAGCTCCTTGCTTAGCTCCTCGTGAACCTGGCTCTCTTTCTCCTTCACGGCTTTCTCTGTCTCAGAAGCCAATCTCAACTCGATAGCTCTGGCTTCTTCAAGAGACTTTGCCAGTGCAACCTTCTTTTCCTCCAGCTCGAGGATAGCCTTAGCACGCTGCTCGGCTTCTTGCTCAACTTGCAGCCCGAGGCTGAATAACTACTGTCCAACCTTCAATGGATAAAAGTTGGGTGTAAAAAAAAAAAAAAAAAAAAAAAAAAAAAGAGAAAGAGGAGACACTCACTTGGTTAAGCAGATCTGTGCTCGACTGAACTATTTCCCGAGCACTTTTTCCCCTTAACCGTTCTTGCTCGGCCAATTGAATGCTGCTTAATGTAACCTCCCAACTGCTTGGGGTAATTCCTCCAGCCAGGGCCTTACTTTTCACCTCTTCAAAAAAGGCACTAAGCGTCCGAGCAACGTTGGGGACAGAGTTTTGGATTTTTGGTTTCCCGCCCGACGAGGGAGTTTTCTTCTGATCGACAGAAGGGTCATTTATTTTGACCTTTTTATTAGGAGGCTCATTCAGAACGCTCTTCGTAACATCTCGAGCTTCCCCAGCCATATGGATCAAAGCCGAAGTCGGAATGAGATCCTCTACGCGCGGCCTCTTAGCAAGCTCAGACCCGCCAGATGTGACTTGCTCGCTGGGATTGAGGATCTGCATTTTTCCTTGCTTGTTCCCCTCGGAGCTGTTCTTCGGTCTAGAAGGGGAGTCCGAAATGGGTATAACTACCTTGTTCTCGGTCTGATTGGGCGACGAGTTGGGCAGAGGCTTGGTTTCAGTTTTGCCAAGATCACCCTTAGGGGCCTCGGTTCGTTCGGTGACCACTTTCGAAGGAGAATCGACCTTGCGCTTGCCTCGATCGCTCTTAGAGACTTTTCCCACCTCCGAGGAGGACTTAGGCTCTCTAACTTTCGATTTGGGAAGCTTCTCTTTCTTGACTTTGAACATCAACTTTGGATCGAGCTTGGAGTTCACCATTCCTTCCATAATCGTTTTATTTCTAGTGAAGAAGAGCGCTCGATTATTTTTATCGATCAGTGAGCTCCGACGAAGAAAGAATTGTGATTTCAGTGATACAAATCTTTAACTGCCTCTTCTATTTATAAGAAGAAGGAACGTTGCCTTTTGGGGACCCAACAGTCGCGAATTTCCAGATTTTCTGTGCCTTATTGTGATGATCGATCGTTTTTATACCTTGCCTACCAAGGAAATGAATTCTCACCCGCAATGAGAGGCTCGATATCGATGTTTCACTCCGAACATCACAGTTTACAAAGACTTGTCTAGTTGGGCTGTATAATAAATTACTGTTAAACTTTAAACACATGGGCTCGGGAAGCGTTAGCAAAAGAAGCAGATTTTATAAATGATCGAGAAGATTACAGTACATATAAGGAGAAATCCTATAATCTATTACAAGAGTTTTTCCTAAGGGTTCTGCTGCTCCTCCTTGCCCTCGCTCTCGGATTCGCCCTCGATATCAATCTTTGCATCTTCAGAAGCTTCCCGATCATCCCCATCATCAGAGGTATCTTGATCATCCTCCTCTCCAGAACTGTTTTGGTTTTCGTCCTCGGAACTATCTGAACTCGAGCTCGTGCTAGACGTCTCCAAGTCCAACATATCAGGATTGGGCATTGGAACCCCGAACTCTCTGATAGGATAGTGCCCTGCAAGCCAATATATTTAGCTTGTATTAGGACTATCGTAATCTTTCTCTAGTATAAATGAATTAATACGCTCGTTTGTTTATAGTATGTAAATCAAACAATGGCCAACTTCATCTCTCGCGAATCACTTAAGCGATTAGATGAAATCCTTAGATCACAATAGACTATGGAACGATTCACTTCAGCATGAGTGCAATCATGAAACAGTTTCTAAGGTCGTGATCTTAAAACGTTCCAAGTCATAGATTCCGAACGAGACGGGGTATCGAAGGAATCGCAAAGACTTGTATAAGTATGCATGATTCACTTGGAGTGAATTTGTAGCGTTTCATGAGCAAGGCATTTGATGCTAGTGCATATGAGTAGGTGGTTCGATAGGGGATCGAACGCATCGAACGACCCGAACAGAGAAACCCATTGTGGAAGCGCATGACGCACATCGGCGATGGGATGTTTCTCAAACTTATAATAGCGTACGATTTAGTCCTTAGACTTGAGATGCTAGGGCGAATTCGGTGCATGGGTGTGCGTACTTAGATTTAGGTGCCGATCACGTAGCCTGATCATTGTGTGCCTAAGTTGGGTGCGTATAGTCGTGTACGCGAATGGTTAGCATCAATATGGGATCTACCGACTCAACGTGGTGTGTTGAGAGAATTTCCTATACGTTCTTAGATAATAGATTTCGAGAAACCCATGGCCATGGTTGGTGACGGATTTGGAAATGGGTTTCCAAATTTAGCAGTCACACTGAAATCATTATCCGGAATTAGAAAGTATAGTTATCGAGATAATTAGAGGTGCCGATCAATTCACACACCCTAGGTCTCGATCGGGAAATTAAGTCGATAGAAGGACCGTATGTACATGGTACTTATAAGAGGTGAGGTTCACTGAGATCAATTCACCTGAAGTTGGGCCTCATGGGCTTGTGGCTAGACATCGACCATGAGGTGTGGGTACTCATGAATTAATAAGGAGATTAATTCTTGAGTGGTTAATTGAAGGTGTTCAATTAATCGGAGCAATTAATAAGCTCGCAAATTAAATCACGAAAGTCGTGGCCCCGCGGCCAATTGATGGTGAACCTAGAGGGTCACACACAATACAATTGGACTGCAACAAATCATATAAGGAAAGTTTGATTTAAAGAGTTAAATCAAAACTGGAGAATTAAAGTGTTAATTCTTAAAGGAGAAAAATATTAATTAGAAGTAGTCTAATTAATTAATGGAGAAGGATTAGTTAATTAATTGGATTAATTAATTAAATGGGCTGAATTAATTAAAAGAGTTTAATTAATTAAAGAATCTTATTAATTAAAGAGTTTAATTAATTAAAGGATACCTAGTTAGTTAAGGAAGTAAAGATAGAATGTGATTCTACTTTCCTAACAAGAATATAATTAAGTGAAGAAGTTTACTTAATCAAAGATACCTAAGTTCAAAAGGAAACTAATAATGAATAGGATTCATGTTTCCTAATAGAACTTGGACTCTTGATAATTATTCTTATATATATGGAGTAGTAAGACTCCATAACCTAATGACTAATTAACATATCAATCGGCAAATTGATAAAGCAAGAAAGTCTTGAACAACATATTAGCCGCCACCCATTCCTCTCAAAAGTAGTTTCGGCCGAGCACTTCTATTTAGTTAAGTGTTCATGTGATTTTTCCTTCTTTTCTTCTTAGATGATAACTTCTGTTTTCTAGTTCTTAGCCTGAGAAATCAAAAGTGTTGCTTCAATCCAGTTGGTGTGGATACCGCTAGAGGCACAACACATGGGGTGCTTCTCTCGAACCAAATCCATCAGATCTGAAAGAAGACCGGAGAAAAATCACCACCGTTCCCGTGGTAAGGTAAAATCGCTAAACACCCTATGGATGTTTCGATTTATGTAAAATCCTTTTCGTATGACTAGATGAATAAAGATTCTGCTTGGGTTATTTTAAAATTTTTAAATTCCGCTGCTTTTGACGTTCTGACGTTACCAATAACCCAACACTCTCTCACAAATGGAGCGAACTCGTGATTTTCCCAGTCTGCGGAACTCGATGCTAAGACTCGGTAGTTCTCTCCGTCCAAATTCTTGAAGATGTCCATATGCTTCAGATACTCATCTATTTTGTCCGGGATAACCTTCGCCGAGACCAGCTGTCGAACACCCTTGTAAAAGGTGGTCTGAAGAATCTGATCTACCCTTTTCCGAGCTATGGCATCTAACGCCGGTGACTCCAAAAACTCTCTTATCGAGCTTAGGCGTGAGTCTTCCTTGCCACGCTGATAGGATAACTCAGAATCAGCTTTGGTCTGTGCGAGCTCCTCTTCAAGTTTCTTGACTTTTTCCTCGAGCAAGCTCTTCTCAGCCACGACCTTCACCAAGTCTATCTCAACGGCTGGGGTATACTTAGCCTTAGTAGACTCCAGTTATTCCTCGAGTAAATTTTGATAAGTAATATGGACCCGGTCGGACTCATCTTCTAACATCGAGGTGCGATTTACTTCAGGGAGAAAGCAGTCCCCAATCTGCAAAGACAAGATAATTAGCATTTTGGTCAAAGACCAGAACAGTTATAACCATTGCAAAGAACTTTTACCGTATGATACGCTCGACTGAATTGACCCAATACATCAAGGTCTCAGTGAGCCAAGTGCTCCTCCTGATCCTTGGCAAATCTCCCCGCCATGAAGATCTTTATCGCCTTATCATGCTCGTTCTCGCCGTTTGGGTCGTGATCACTCCGAATCGATCCCCTCTCGGGATAACCCGCCGCTCGGTAACCTCTGAGTTGATCTTCGATAAAGTCCACCATATCTGGCCTGCTTCGACCAGAACGAGAGGTGAGAGCGGTTCGGTGTCGACCCCACAGTCCTTTCCTCCTTTTCGCCTCGGGGGGTCCTTCTCGATCTTCCCAGGCTCGCTGATTAAGGATCTCTTTCCCTTTAAGCTTCTTCATGGTGAACATGCTATAGCCCAGGCCAGATGAAGAAGAAGAAGGACCGGCTTGGGTCGGAGGAGGCACCATTCGGAGGGGTTCAGCGCCCTCGGGGTCTCCCTCATTTCCGGTCTGCTGAGGTTGGGTAGAGCCTCCCCGAGGAGGGATGATAGTTTGATTGGATTGGGCGGGGCCTGGCCTAACTTGTCTTCTCGGCTGGCCGGGCGTCTTTTTCGAGGTAGAAGCCACTGTCTTACCGACTATGGAAGCTCGGTATTGTTCTACCATGGTACCTGAAGAAAGAAAAGATAAAATTGGTTAGGAATGAAGCCTTGAGTAGTTTATTATTATGAACGCTCGGTAAAGATTATTATTCTTACTTAACGATCGAGGATCGTCAGCGTCTGCAAGTGGGTATGTAGCTTGGCTGAGCTCCGCTTTCCGAAGAACGGGCTCCAAAACGAGGAAAGCTGACTGGTACGGGTCGGAGCGCATCGCGGTGACGAGGCTGTCTGAAATAACCTTCGTAAGCTGACCCATCAATTCTCGTTTTCCGTACACCCAGTCTCGCTCACCTGGCCATCTGTGTGGAACCATCTCCGAGCTCCCCTCGGAAGCTGGTACTTCAGGTCCTTTGATAAAGAAGAACCGTCTCTTCCAGTCGAGAGAATTGCTAGAGGTGATGGTCGATAAGATCGAATGATTTGAACGCTGAGAAAAATACACAAACCCAGCGTTCGAGGCGGAGGAAGTGCTGACTTTGAAGAACTGCCAAAAATGGTGGAAATTTGCAGCTTTGTCCTTGGCCTTCATCAAAACGCTGAAAGCTATCAAGTACCCAATCGAGTTGGGGAGGATCTATGCGGGAGCCAGGGTGAACACATCTAGAACCCGCTCGAGTAACGGGGCAAAAGGGATACGCAACCCATAGTCAAATTGCTTGGTATAGAAAGCTTGACATCCTTCCGGGGGCTGATTGACCCTTTGAGAGGGGGTCGGAATAACTAGCGTATAGCCCACGGGAAGGAATTTGCCTATCTCAGCTTCGAGTTTTTCTCTATCTTCTTTTGGATCGTATGCACAAGAAATCTCATCGACCCGTTTTTCAGTTTTCTGAGCTCGACCTGTGGCTTTGGACTTCTTCGTGACACCAGCAAGGTCGATAATTCTCACACTACACCCTCCTCCGATCGAGTATCTCATTATCTCATGCTCGTCCAGCGCCATAGTCGAACCGTCCACATTACCGGAATCAGCATTTTCTCCATCTCCACCTTCCTCGTCATCGGGCTCGGAATTCTGTTGACCGGATGTCCCCTCACCAGCATTTGACCCCAGGGCGTGCTCAATTTGATCGGCGATTCTTCTCGTCTCGTCAGAGGAGTTTTCAGCGGTGTTGTAGGCATTAATGAGTTCGCCTGTGGATCCTAGGTCGGAATCCGATCGCGTAGGATTATTGGTTTGAATTTCTGGGTTTTCGGAAGTAGACATGATGGGAAATGTTTATTGCAACGATCAACAAAAAAGGGATACTCTTTTTTCGATCTTAATGCTCCGATCAGAAGTAAGTATGGAAGACGTACTCGTCTTTTCAAGTCAACGTATATATATAAAGGTTAAAAGGTTAAATTGCAAATTCAACCCCGAGTAACCGCGACGGTTAAGCTTCCACTCAGTAAATTGAAGGTTATCTTTCCGTTAAATAGCATTTATGGTCCTCCAAGTTTCTGAAATGAGCATTTTCGGGTCGGTAAAATAAGATTAACTACATTGTTTTCCGAGGATATGCACTCTTTTTCCCTTCGCTCGGTTTTTATCCCCCTGGGTTTTTCCGAGTAAGGTTTTTAATGAGGTATATCCGACGCAAGACCGTTCGAAACCCGCTCTTTGTTGCTCATCTCTCCAATCTTCAGATTTCATAATGCCCTATTGAATTATCGAAGTAAGACCCTCAGATCGAGAATATCATCTTCCTATTGTTCGAGGCGCATCAATCTTCCACGGCTCCGATAGAGAAATATGCGCTCTTTTTCCCTAGCTCGGATTTTGTCCCACTGGGTTTTTCCGAGTAAGGTTTTTAATGAGGCATAACAAATCTTGTGGTACGATGCTGTGTTTAATTCTCCAAGCTTCAGCTTTGCTTACGCTCGAGAAGTGGGGGAGTATTAATGAGGGATATTTCGCATGCGCCATTTTAGGAAATACCTTTGCTCGAGCTCGACCAGGATGGTATTCTCCGACCTGAAGAGCCTAGTTTCCGATCAAGCCAGATTGATAGCACTAGATCCAGTACTTGGACCTTCTTCCCGATCTGCTCGTCTCCTCGGAATTACTGTGGGGCCGACCTACAGCTTTGTACAGCTGGCCGAGGGGTATTCTCCTACGGACGGTCCAGCTAGCTCATTACTGTTCCTATAAATACGCGGCGCATTTATGACATCATGGACGGCACTATTCCCAAGAAATACACTATGCTCGGACTAGCAGCTCGGAATAGGCCATAGGTCATATCTCTTTGTATTTATCTTCCTAGTCGTACGACATCCTGTAATGCTCGGGTAGACCTACCATATAATTTGTACTCGAACATTGATATTAATATACACCATTTACACATGTTCATACACTTATTGTTTTGCTCGACTTTCCATACTCAATACGAACGAAAAACAGCATAATCACCTGTAGAGGAACACGTTGCAGCAAACACTAATATCAATCAAAACGCGGGAGGACAACAAGCTCCTAGCGCGAGTCGGGCTCCTAACTCACCCATTCGATCCGTCCCTACTCCTCCGCTACCGGCGGACCAGGAAAAAATACTACAAATTGCTCAGCTTTTTAAGTTCAAATTTTCCTTAAATTCTACCAACTCCGGCGGTCGCGGAACCAACAGGGGCTGCAGTTCGTCCCTCGAGGGCGGTTAATAATAACAGGGAACCTCGGGGAAATAACGATCGTGTATCAACTCAAGCAGAGAGTCCAGATGCAGACCAACGATCTCAAGTCTCCCCACCAAACGTAGTTGGAAGGCAACTTGGTCGAAGAACTAATCAGGCAAGAGCTAATGCTCGTCCTGAACCTCGCTTGTCCAAGGAACAGACGGTTATCCCGATCGATGACGAGGAGGAGCCCCCAGTTGTCAATCGACAAGCAACTAGAAGAGTCTCTGAAAGAGATATAGAGAGGATGGTCGAGGAACGATTGGAGCAAAGATTATTAACCATGAGACAACCTTGGCCACGTTCCCGAGAAGTCCAGGATAGTATAGTAGCCTGTTCTCCATTCTGCCAAGAAATAAGAGAGTCACAGGCCTCTGGGCCCTTTCCGGCCCGACTTCCCAGATATGACGGAACTGGTGATCCAACTGATTACATATTCAGTTTCACGAACATCATGAACTTATACGCTCATTCAGCAGAATACACGGCGAAGCTAATGATCACAACCTACGAGGGATTAGCACTGGACTGGTTCGGAAAACAGCCACCCAACTCAATTTTCAGTTTTAGAGAACTATGTAACAAACTAGAGCAGCAGTTCGCTAGCCAGAAACGGCAAAAGCTCCCCATGAGTTACCTAGGAACTATTATCCAACAAGAAGGAGAATCCTTGAGGACTTGGCTCACAAGGTTCAATGTTGAACTATTAAAGATCGACTCACCGAATATCGATTATATCATATCAATTTTGTTCGACCTAACAAAATAGGCAATTTGGCAATGCCTTGAGTTGGAAACAACCGCGAACTTTTGCAGAAATCATGACGCTAGCCTCAAAGTATATGACGCAAGAAGAGATGAACTCATTCAAAGATAAGAATAAGAATAAAGCATCCACTTCGGGATCTAGGAGGCCTGAAAAACCACAGATGCAAAAAGCCATGGATTACGATCGGTATCCTAGGAGGGAATGTTTTCCAAAGACTGGAGTTCAGCGGGGGTAACCCTGAGAAAAGACCTAATGTCTACCTCAGACCTCGATCTTCAGAAAGGAACGTAAGGGATCGAATAAGCTATGTCGAGTATACCAAATTAAATGCCCCCAGGGAGGATATTCTTGTAATATTAGAGAGAAATAACTTGATTCCCCCAGCAAAAAGAATTACGCAAGCCAAACCTGGGGCGAGGAACTACGATCTATATTGTAGATACCATCGAGCTCATGGTCATAAAACCGAGGACTGCTACCACCTAAAACAGGAAATTGAAAAGTTAATTCAACAGGGCAAGTTGAACGAATTTGTGGACAGAACAGATCGGAGAAGACAAAGAACACGCAGTCCTAGGAGGAGGGAAGAAAATAGAGGCCCTCGCGAGAGATCCCCCAGCAATCGCCCGCCTCGGAGAAATGATATCGAGGACTATCACGTCAATGGTACCATACATGTAATCTTGGGCGGTCCAGCTGGCGGCGATAGTCAAAACGCGAGACGAAAGACAGCCCGATCTTTGGAAAATGATGAGGGCTATTTTACACATATAATGGAATAAAGCTTTTCGAGGAGATTCAGGATCGATACGACCTGTGAATACAACAATATCGACTCGATCCGCCCAAACGTATCAGATCGACCTACTCTGATCGACCTGCAGTCCGTTCCAGGGGACTTAATGGGCTATAGAATACTCCTAGGCCGTATAGGATCCCTAGACTAAATAGGACTCCTAGTTCAGTTAGGAGAGGAGGAATATTATAAATAGTGAATCTTACATTGTATTGGGATCCAGATTTTAACCTATCAATAAATATACAATTATTCTCCTCCTTTATACTTGGTTTTACGTTGTTATTTCATACTATTCTTGAATTGCTCCATCCTGAGTACTTTAACCAAACCCCTAAAATACAAAGTTGTTCTCTTAATAATTTACTGATTTCAAACCTAAGACGAAATTCGGTTAAATCAGTTGGCGCCCACCGTGGGGCGAGGTTAATTGCTCGATCGAATATGGCCAATCCAAGAAAAAGCGCGCGTAATGCAGGAAGAAGCACAAATTCTAGACCTTCTCGTGCTGCGGATAGCCTGCATGAAAATTCCCAAAGGATCAGCGCTGATAATACACAACCTCCGGCGAATCAGCAAAATCTAGATCCTATAGAGGAACGTGTTGCAGCGAACGCTAACGTCAATCAAAACGAGGGAACTCCTAGCGTGAGTCGGGCCCCTAACTCACCCATTTGATCCGTCCCGGCTCCCCCGCTTTCCGCTGATCAGGAAAAAATACTACAAATTGCTCAGCTTTTAAGTTCGTTTTTTCCTCAAATTCTACCAACCCCGGCAGTTGCGGAACCAGTGAGGGCGGCTGTTCGTCCTTCAAGAGCGGTTAACAACATTAGGGAACCCCGGGAAATTAACGACCATCAATCAACTCAAGCAGAGAGTCCGGACGTGGATCAACGATCTCAAATCTCCCCACCAAACGTAACAGGAAGGAACCCTGGTCGAAGAACTAATCAGGCAAGAGCTAATGCTCGACCTGAACCTCGCATGCCCAAAGAACACACTGTTATACCGATCGATGACATGGACGAACCCCCAGTTATCAATCGACAAACACATAGAAGGGTCTCTGAAAGAGAATTAGAGAGGATGGTCGAGGAACGAGTGGAACAAAGGCTTTTGACTTTGCAACAACCCTGGCCTCGTTCCCGAGAAATACAGGATAGTATAGCTGCCTGTTCCCCTTTCTGCTTAGAAATTAGGGAAGCACATGCTTCTGGATCTTTACCTGCTCGGCTCCCCAGATATGACGGAACCAGTGATCCGACCGACTATATCTTTAGTTTTACAAATATAATGAGCTTGTATGCTCATTCAGCAGAGTATACGGCCAAGTTGATGATCACAACGTTCGAGGGGTTGGCATTGGATTGGTTCGGAAAACAACCGCCCAATTCAATCTTCAGTTTTAGAGAATTATGCAACAAGCTGGAACAACAATTTGCTAGTCAGAAAAAGACAAAAGCTTCCTATGAGTTATTTGGGAACTATAGTCCAACAAGATGGAGAATCCTTAAGAGCTTGGTTAGCAAGGTTCAATGTAGAACTACTGAAGATCGATTCTCCAAATATCGATTATATTATATCAATTCTGTTCGATCTAACCAAGAATAGGCAGTTTGGTAACGCATTAAGTCTGAAACAGCCTAGAACCTTCACTGAAATCATGACTTTAGCCTCCAAATATATGACCCAGGGAGAGATGAACTCTTTCAAAGATAAAAATAAGAAAGCGTCCGTTTCGGGACCCAAAAAACCTGAAAAACCCTCAATCCAGAAAGTCATGGATTATGATCGTTTTTCGCGAAGAGGAAACGTGTTCCATAGATTAGAACATAACGGGAATAACCCTGAGAAAAGACCAAATGTCTACCTCAGGCCTCGGTCTCCAGAAAGGAATATAAGAGATCGAAATCAGTTCTTTTGGAAGCCACTCAATATCAGAGCCAGGTTTCGATCCTGGGACCTGTGGGTTATAAGAGATCGAATCAGTTATGTGGAATTCACAAAATTAAATACCCCAAGAGAAGAAATCCTGGTGATACTAGAAAAAAATAATTTGATCCCCCCAGCAAAAAGAATCACGCAAGCCAAACCTGGGGCAAAGAACTACGATTTATATTGTAGGTACCATCGAGCTCACGGTCATAGGACCGAGGACTGTTATCACTTGAAACAAGAAATCGAGAAATTGATTCAACAGGGTAGATTGAATGAATTCATAGACAGAGCAGATCGGAGAAGACAAAGGACAAGAAGTCCTAGAAGGAGAGAGGAAAATAGAAGTCCTCATGATAGGTCTCCCAGTAATCTTGCTTCTCGAAGAAATGAAATCGATGATGACCAGGTCAATGGTACAATACATGTAATATCTGGTGGACCAGCGGGGAGGGATAGTCGAAATGCCAGACGAAGGGTCGCACGATCTCTAGAAAAGGGGATTATGACCCCTAAAGAGGTATGGGCGCTCGAGAGTAAAAACTCCAACCAACAAATAATTAAGTTCGATGAGAGCGAAGTCCCTAGAAACCTGAATTGGGATAATAACGAAGACCACCCCGATTTTCCCATGGTGGTCTCACTGAAAATTGCCGATTTCAATGTCAAGAGAATTCTAATCGACAACGGGAGCTCGGCTAACATAATAGCCATCGAAGTGCTGAATCAGATGAACCTGGGAAAAATAACTCTCCAAAAAGTAGCTACGCCTCTGGTAGGATTTGGAGGATCAGAAATAGTTCCAGCCGGAACTATCAATTTGAGTGTAACTCTTGGAAACAAACCTCATCGAGTGGTCAAAATGATAAAATTCTTAGTGGTTGAAGCACCTTTCGCTTATAATGCCATTATGGGAAGACCGGCATTAAACCAATTTCGAGCCGTTGTGTCAACCTATCACCAGAAAATAAAATTACCTACAGTTTCTGGGGTCGGCGAGATTGTCAACGACCACTGCATGGCCTGGGATTGTTACAACACGGCACTATCATTAAAAAGGAAAGTCGATCCTCTAACACCGTCAAAAAGAAAAATAGTAGGATCCTCGACGGAGAGATCTCATGAGCCTGAGTTGCCTAGCACGGATCGGATCGATAAAAAAGGAAAAGAGCCCATAGATCTAACCCTACGTGCGCCAGAGCATAAAGAGGTCAAGTTGATCGAAAATGATCCAACCAAAGTCACCAGGATCGGAACCGAACTGTCTCCACGGGGAGAAGTTATGCTAATCAATTTTTTAAGGGAGAATGTAGATGTTTTCGCCTGGAGCTCGGAGGACATAGTAGGGATCAACCCAAGAATAATAACCCACTCTTTGAAGATAGATCCGAGCGCAAAACCAGTCAGACAGAAGAAAAGAAATCATGGCCCAGTCAAGGACTAGATAATAAAAGCAGAGGTCGAAAGACTTTTATTGTCTAAACAGATTAGAGAAATACACTTCACTGAGTGGCTGTGTAATGTCGTACTTGTCTCAAAAGGTGACAAGAAGGATAATAAGTGGCGAATGTGCAACGATTTTACAGACTTGAATAAATTGTGTCCAAGAGATCCTTATCCTCTCCCAAGGATCGACCTATTGGTCGACTCGACAGCAGGCTTTGCAATCTTTAGTATGATGGATGCATTCCAAGGTTTCTATCAGATCTTCATGGATGAAAAAGATCAAGAAAAGACTGCATTCATTACCGAACAAGGCGTATATTGTTTCATAGTGATGCCATTCGGATTAAGAAATGCTGGAGCAACCTATCAACGGTTGGTCAACCTGATGTTTAAAGAATTGATCGGAGAAATAATGGAAGTATATGTCGATGACATGCTGGTAAAAAGCATGAGTGAAGAAGATCACATTAAACACCTTGATCGATGCTTCAAAATCTTGAGGAAATATGGAATGAAGCTCAACCCCTTAAAATGTACATTTGGGGTAAGGTCTGGAAAATTCTTAGGATACCTGGTCCACGAGAGAGGCATCGAAGAAAATCCGGAGAAGATACGTGCTATTACTGAAATGAAGCCTCCTAGAAATATTACTCAAGTACAAAGTCTGGTAGGGAAGATAGTTGCTCTTAATAGATTCATATCAAGGTCCGCAGATAAAAGTTTACCGTTTTTTCAAACTCTGCGAAAAGCTAAGACCTTTGAATGGACTAAGGATTGTGATCATGCATTCGAGCAGCTGAAAGATTATTTGACCTCGCCACCTATGCTCGCCAAACCCACGGAAGGACAGCCCCTATACATTTACATCGCCATTTCCGAGGTGGCAGTGAGCTCGGTTATGGTAAAAATTGAGGGCTTGAAACACAAGCCTGTCTATTATTTGAGTAAATTATTGCAAGGAGCAGAAAAGAATTATCTGACAATTGAAAAATTCGCTCTGGCATTGGTCACGTCGGCGCGAAAGTTGCGGCCATATTTTCAAACATACAAGATCATCGTACTTACCAATCAACCTCTGAGGCAAGTTTTATCAAAACCAGAAGCCTCGGGAAGGTTAACCAAATGGGCTGTAGAATTGGGACAGTACGAGATCGAATATCGACCACGGACTGCAATAAAAGCTCAGATACTTGCTGATTTCCTCCTTGAAACTCCAAGTCTGTCGGAGACAAGCTCCGCAGCAACATCCACAAGCAATAACAGTATTATGATCGTGAATGACCTACCGTGGCTTATGCATGTCGATGGCGCATCAAGCAGAGATGGAGGAGGTGCAGGAATTAATTTCCAAGGGCCAAACGGCGAGGATATGAATTATGCCATCACTTTAGACTTCATGGTAACCAATAACGAAGCAGAATATGAAGCTCTGATCGCTGGATTGGAAATGGCCATTCAAGCCAATATGAAAGTTTTGAATGTCTTGACAGATTCTGAACTAATTCAGAGACAAATTAGCGGAATGTACGAAGCAAAAGAATTCAACATGATAAAATATTTGGAGAAAGTGAAAGAGTTAACTGGGAAATTTGATAAGTTTGATATTCAAAATATCCCACGAGAAGAAAATCGATGGGCTGATCAACTATCTAGATTTACAGGAACAAGGGATGGTAAATCTGAAAGGGTAATCACCTGGCTAATCTCCAAGACACCCGCCATCGACCTCGACATTGTCCCTGTTGCTGAAGTAATGGAAATTGACTTGGCAGCAGACAGTTGGATGACTCCATTAATCGCCTATTTGAAAGACGGTTCACTCCCTAGCTGCAAAAATGAAGCCAGGAAGATAAGGTATCGAGCACCAAGATATGCAATGTTAGAAGGAAAACTTTACAGAAGATCCGTCTCAGGAATTCTGCTAAAATGCATCCCCGAGCACAATTCTGAAAGCATCCTTCGAAGCATACATGAGGGAGAAGCTGGGAATCACAGTGGCGCTCGAGCACTTACACTCAAATGCTTGAGAACAGGTTACTATTGGCCAACGATGTACGCCGACGCACAAGACTACGTCAAACACTGTCATTACTGTCAGGTACATTCAAATATAATACACCAACCAGCTGAGACGATACACCCAATTCCGATCTGTTGGCCTTTTGATCAGTGGGGAATTGATATAGTGGGATGATGGGATAGTGCCCTGCAAGCCAATATATTTAGCTTGTATTAGAACTATCGTAATCTTTCTCTAGTATAAATGAATTAATACGCTCGTTTGTTTATAGTATGTAAATCAAACAATGGCCAACTTCATCTCTCGCGAATCACTTAAGCGATTGGATGAAACCCTAAGATCACATTCGACTATGGGACGATTCACTTCGGTATTGAGTGCAATCATGAAACAGTCTCTAAGGTCGTGATCTTAAAAATGTTCCAAGTCATAGATTCCGAACGAGACGGGGTATCGAAGGAATCGCAAAGACTTGTATAAATATGCATGATTCACATGGAGTGAATTTGTAGCGTTTCATGAACAAGGCATTTGATGCTAGTGCATATGAGTAGGTGGTTCGATAGGGGATCGAACGCATCGAACGACCCGAACAGAGAAACCCATTGTGGAAGCGCATGACGCACATCGGCGATGGGATGTTTCTCAAACTTATAATAGTGTACGATTTAGTCCTTAGACTTGAGATGCTAGGGCGAATTCGGTGCATGGGTGTGCGTACTTAGATTTAGGTACCGATCACGTAGCCTGATCATTGTGTGCCTAAGTTGGGTGCGTATAGTCGTGTACGCGAATGGTTAGCATCAATAAGGGATCTACCGACTCAACGTAGTGTGTTGAGGGAATTTCCTATATGTTCTTAGATAATAGATTCCGAGAAACCTGTGGCCACAGTTGGTGACGGATTTGGAAAGGGGTTTCCAAATTTAGCAGTCACACTGGAATCATTATCCGGAATTAGAAAGTATAGTTATCGAGATAATTAGTGGTGCCGATCAATTCACACACCCTAGGTCTCGATCGGGAAATTAAGTCGATAGAAGGACCGTATGTACATGGTACTTATAAGAGGTGAGGTTCACTGAGATCAATTCACCAGAAGTTGGGCCTCATGGGCTTGTGGCTAGACATCGACCATGAGGTGTGGGTACTCATGAATTAATAAGGAGATTAATTCTTGAGTGGTTAATTGAAGGTGTTCAATTAATCGGAGCAATTCATAAGCTCACAAATTAAATCACGAAAGTCGTGGGCCCGCGGCCAATTGATGGTGAACCTAGAGGGTCACACACAATACAATTGGACTGCAACAAATCATATAAGGAAAGTTTGATTTAAAGAGTTAAATCAAAACTGGAGAATTAAAGTGTTAATTCTTAAGGGAGAAAAATATTAATTAGAAGTAGTCTAATTAATTAATGGAGAAGAATTAATTAATTAATTGGATTAATTAATTAAATAGGCTGAATTAATTAAAAGAGTTTAATTAATTAAAGAATCTTATTAATTAAAGAGTTTAATTAATTAAAGGATACCTAGTTAGTTAAGGAAGTAAATATAGAATGTGATTCTACTTTCCTAACAAGAATATAATTAAGTGAAGAAGTTTACTTAATCAAAGATACCTAAGTTCAAAAGGTAACTAATAATGAATAGGATTCATGTTTCATAAATGAACTTGGACTCTTGATAATTATTCTTATATATATGGAGTAGTAAGACTCCATAACCTAATGACTCATTAATATATATCAATCGGCATATTGATACACAAGAAGGTCTTGAACAACATAGCCGCCCACTTAATTCCTCTCAAAAGTTTTTTTGGCCGAGCACTTCTTTATCAAAAAGTGTTCATGCGAATTTGTTTTCTCCTTCTTTCTTGCTTGGTATCTCTTCCATCCTAGTTCTGAGCCTGAGGATTCAAGAGAGTTGCTTCAATCTAGTTGGTGTGGATACCGCTAGAGGCACAACGCTTGGGGTGCTTCTCTCGAACCAAATCCATCAGATCTGAAAGAAGACTGGAGGGAAATCACCACCGTTCCCGTGGTAAGGTAAAATCGCTAAACACCCTATGGATGTTTCGATTTATGTATAAATCCTTTTCGTATGACTAGATGAATAAAGATTCTGCTTGGGTTATTTTAAAAATTTAAATTCCGCTGCTTTTGACGTTCTGACGTTACCAATAACCCAACAGTGGTATCAGAGCCTAATTCATTACTCTCATACGAAAAGGTCTGAATATAATTTGATTGCTTTATTGTATTGCATGTTATATTCGTGTTATTGATTCTTACTTGTTATGGGTAGATCTGATTTTGGGTAAAATTGCATAAAAACGTTTTGGGCCAATTTGTATTTTTTGAAAATAAAGGGCTGTTTTTGCGATTAGCGATTTTTTGGAAAACTGGACTGAAATTGAGATTTTACGAACTGTGTTTTCTGGACAGAATGCAAATTTCTGGAAATTTTTGAATTTGGGGCTGTTTTGCAATTACTAAAAGTTTTGGGGCTGTTTTGTAAATAACGAAAATTGCAGGGGCTGAATTGCAAATTCGAAATTTTTTCTGGAAATAAAATTTTAATTTTCGGTCCTCTGCCCAGTTTTAATTTTGGGGTTAAATTGTTATTTCCAAAATTTCAGGGTTTCAAATCGCAATTTTCAAAAGTTGGAGGGCCGAATTGCAATTTTCAAAAGTTGAAAATTTTTATTCTGTTTTTATGCATAAAATGGTTTTGTTTATCCGAATATAGATTACCTATAATTAGTAGAGACTAAAGTAAGAATCTAGAGAAATATTTTAAAGGCGTTTAAAATAATTAAAGTAAGATAGGAAACTAGTAAATGTGTTTGCTTGTTTCTTTGCTCAACGTGAATTGTTTACGTGGTTTTCGATCGAGCCGAGCCTTGACCTTAGATGTGATTGGTTTATTTTGCTTTGGATTTTTGTTGGGCCTGCGAGCCTTTATTTGGGCCTTTTTGTGCCAATGTAATAGATTAGGGCTTTACATTAAATAGTTTAGGATGGAGGCCCATTACATGCAAGAAGGAAGCCCAATGGAGAAGCAAGACCAAGTATGCTTGGTTATTAATGTAATAGCCTAGGCCCATTAAGAACCCATTAGATAGACCAATTGGGCCAACATTATTGGCTCAATGATGGCCCAAGCATAGGTGGCTCCCGATCGAAAACATATTGTGTTAGAAATGCATGCTAGGTTTATTTATTTATGTTTTATTTATTTATTGATTCTATTATTTGGCTTGTATGGTGATGCGCGCTAGAATATTAGAACGTAAATAAGATAATTCATAATTGAAGCGGTGAGATCTCGAGAGAGTTTGCCTTAAACTTTCAAACCAGCAAATCCCCTCTTGAATTAAATATTAAGTCATATTGGGTTAAAATAAAATGAAGTATTTATATAAATCCAAGCCTTCCATCAATAGGGACTAGCGTATGTTGTCTACTAATCGATTAAGGTGATCCAGAGTCTGGCACCCGAGGCGAAGAAAGGGACAATACGTGAAATCTCTCGATTCTTGTTTATTTAATAAACTCGACAAGGGTGGGGACTGGTCGGGACATGTATAATCGACCGATAACCAGTTACGGGGATTTCATGACCGGGCCCGTTGCTCATCGAGATTGATTGGGTTAGACTTAACGAGTAGTACCACTCATGATGTAGCAGTGCTAGATGGGTGCGAAAATCGAGGCAAAATAGCTTGAAGGTTGTGTAGAGACACAATTGGCAATACGTATGCCTACCTAGGGAATTAGTTGTATGGCCACGAGTCGTGGGTGCAATTAATGTCCGCTGGGACGTCAAGACCTACTAGGAAATAGGATTTCCCGAACAATTGAAGGGGTAATTGTTTCGATAAAATAGTGGGAGAACTTTTACGATAGAAAGTCCAACCTTCGTAGATTATAAGTATTATTCATTAACTAGTCCTCTGTATTTTTGTCTTCTCTTTAAAATAGATATTGAGATATCTATAATTATCCATTTTTACTATTTATCCTCGAATTATAAAATAACTGGATCAAAATATCGACTGGCTTAGAAACTTGAGGATTGTCCTCAATTTTGAAAGTCGGAATCATGTTCTTAATAACTAGCCTATGCCTGATGCACTTCCGAGATGAGTCTAAAAGGAGGAACGAATCACCCGTAGGGTATGGGAATATTAATGATCGTTTCCTCATATAAGGACGAGTCTCAAAAGTGGAACGAATCACCTATAGGGTATGGGAATCTTAACGATCGTTTTCTCATATAAGCATCAAGAATGAACGAGCCAAAGAAGCGACATAGGAGTATGTCTGAAGCTTCTAAAACAAACCTCCACTTCAAAAGCTTGTTTTGAGGAGCAGTTTCGAATCGTTTGATTCGAGACCACTAAGGAGTTGTTTTAAAACTCGAGAATAAATGAAGGAGCTGATGTCAAAGTATCACTGTCCTTGTTTTTATCTATCTAGTTGAAAACTGGATCGATTAAACGTAGGCCCGCAAGTGATCTTAGCATTGACCTCCATTTAAATTCTCCTCCCGCTCATTCAAAAGATTCGTGAAATACTCTGATCTTATTTGATAAGTTGTTCACATTTCATGAATTAACCAAAGTGTTGGTAAAAGGCAAATAGGATAAACCTTTCATGATGATCGTTTACACTTCATGGACTTCAAAGTCAAAGAAGAGTAATATGAAGAAGAAGTTGTTCTCTTCTAAAATCGACCATAAAGGTAGTCGAAAGAACGCAAGTAGTCTAAAAGTCGAATTATCCCACTGAATCTTAGAAAGGCACTGATTAGTTTAATTGATTAGAAGGTCTAATTAATTAAGCAACGTTTCAATTAAAGGGTTAATTGAAAAAGGAGATGAATCAATTAAAGAGTTAATTGAAAGGAAGCAAATTAATTGAATTAAACTGTTAACTCAATTCTATTGAATTAATGTGCTTAGTTCAATTAATACCAAGATAATAATCCACAACTTTGGCACGCTAGACTTGGACATATCTCCAAGAGTAGGATTCAAAAGTTGGTTTCTTCAAAGGCTCTTGAAATATAGAACTTAGATGAACTTCCAACCTGCGAATCCTGTCTCATAGGAAAGATGACCAAATCTCCCTTCACAGGGAATCAAGAGCGAACCAAATAACTTTGGATTTGATCCATACGATTGAATGTGGACCACTAAAGGTTAGTGTAAGAGGAGATTACTCATACCTCGTACCTTTTTGCTAATGACTTTGGTCGTTAGTGACATATGTATCTAGTGAGATACAAATCCGAAAAAACCTTTGAAAAGTTCAAAGAATTTCAAAACGAAGTAGAGAATCAAAAAGGGCATAGTGTTATGGCCATTCGATCTGATCGAGGTGGCAAATACTTAAGCTTAGAATTCCTCGATTATCTTACTGAGAATGGGATTCTCATACAACAAACTCCTCCTATGACGCCTCAACTTATTGGAGTGTCTAAGAGAAGGAATCGAACACTGTTAGACATTGTTCGATCCGTAATGAGTTTTGTTAAGCTTCCTTATGCATTCTAGGGGTTGGTCCTCCTGGCTGCATCGAAGATACTGAGCAAAGTACCTTCAAAGTCCGTGCCTACAAAGCTTTACCAAGAAAGGTATGGCAAAATACCTCTGCAATTTTACTATTGAGTATGGAGATCTCCTGCCTAAGTTGGGAACTAGAAAGGAGATAAATCGGCTAGTAATTGTATATAATTGTGGGGTATCCAACGAAATCCATTAGATACCTGTTCCACGACAATGAGAAACAATCGTTTCTCATAACTACCCGTTCCTCAATTGATGAAATCCTCGTCAAAGGAAATATGGAATGTCATGGAACTTGATGAAGTCCAAGATTTGGACCCATCCTCACAAACAGTGGGAGTTAATCCAGAAACTACTGAATCATCTAGTACACCAATACTTCGTAGATCTGATCAAGTTCATGAAGAGCTTGAAAGATATGGTTTTACCATATATGAAGAAGCTACATTAGATGTAGACGTGCATCATGGCAAGAGGCCATGCAACCCGAAATGGATTCCATACATTCCAACAAGGTATGGACCTTGGTCGATCCACCCGAGGGATTTTATCCCTGTAAGTAGTGAATGGATCTTCAAGCTAGGAATAAATGGAGAGGTGTACCTCTAAGACTCGACTAGTGGTAAAAGGCTATTCACAAAGTTCTGGAACAGACTTTGATGAAACCTTTTCTCCAGTAGCAATGTCTGAATCCATTTAGATTCACGTTTGTTTTGATGAGACAGTCAAGGCATTTGACTTCATCAAAAACGAATATGAACCTTGAGTGTACAAAAGGATTAGTGGGAGCTCTATGGAGCTCATATTTTATATATCGATCACATTCTGCTTATCTGGAATGATATCGGAATGTTAGCGCAGACGAAAGCATGGTTATCCATGCAATTCTCCATGAAAGATTTGGGAGAGACATCTTGCGTATTGGGATACGTATCTATAGAGATAGATCGAAGAAGATGTTGGGATTCTCTCAATCTAAGTACATAGAAACAATACTGAAGAGATTCAGTATGGAAGAATCCAAGAGAGGATTGCTTCCAATGAGACACTGTAACTCTTTTTCCAAATCGATGTGCCCTACATCGAATGAGGATAAAGGAGAATGTCTCAAATACCTTATGTTTCGACAAAAGGTAGCATGTGGTATGCTATAATATGTACTAGACCAGACATAGAACCTGCTCAAGTGTCACGAGCAGTTACTAGTCAAAATCCGGTGAAGAGTACTGGACCACCGTAACAAATATCCTTAAGTTCTTGAGAAAGACTAAGGATTCGTTCTTGGTCTGCGGTGGTAATGGAGAATTAAAACTCGAAGGATTTAATGATTCGAATTTTCAGTCTGATGTGGATGAATATATATATCCAATTTTTGGATACATATTTTGCCTCAATGGGGTAGCGGTAAGTTGGAAAGGTTCCAAGCAAAACACCATTGCCATCTCAACCACTGAAGCATAATATATCGCAGCATCGGATGCAATAAAAGAAAGTGTTTGGATGAAAAAACTTCATCCAATAGTTGGATGTAGTGCCTAGCATTGCGAAGCTCGTGGTTATCTTCTGTGATAACAATGGAGTTGTTGCTAAAGCAAAGGACTCGAGATCTCACTAGAAATCTAAACACAATGAGAGAAAAGTACCATTTGATTGGAGAAATCATTGGTAGAGTTAACGCACATAATGGATGCGTCGACTCGGAAGACAACCTAGATGATCCACTAGTAAAGTCTTTGTCACGAAAAGAGTTCGAAGAACATCTTTGGAAGATGGGTCTTAGAAGCGTTTGTGATTGACTTTAGGGCAAGTGGGAGATTGATGGGATAGTGCCCTGCAAGCCAATATATTTAGCTTGTATTAGAACTATCGTAATCTTTCTCTAGTATAAATGAATTAATACGCTCGTTTGTTTATAGTATGTAAATCAAACAATGGCCAACTTCATCTCTCGCGAATCACTTAAGCGATTGGATGAAACCCTAAGATCACATTCGACTATGGGACGATTCACTTCGGTATTGAGTGCAATCATGAAACAGTCTCTAAGGTCGTGATCTTAAAAATGTTCCAAGTCATACATTCCGAACGAGACGGGGTATCGAAGGAATCGCAAAGACTTGTATAAATATGCATGATTCACATGGAGTGAATTTGTAGCGTTTCATGAGCAAGGCATTTGATGCTAGTGCATATGAGTAGGTGGTTCGATAGGGGATCGAACGCATCGAACGACCCGAACAGAGAAACCCATTGTGGAAGCGCATGACGCACATCGGCGATGGGATGTTTCTCAAACTTATAATAGTGTACGATTTAGTCCTTAGACTTGAGATGCTAGGGCGAATTCGGTGCATGGGTGTGCGTACTTAGATTTAGGTACCGATCACGTAGCCTGATCATTGTGTGCCTAAGTTGGGTGCGTATAGTCGTGTACGCGAATGGTTAGCATCAATAAGGGATCTACCGACTCAACGTAGTGTGTTGAGGGAATTTCCTATATGTTCTTAGATAATAGATTCCGAGAAACCTGTGGCCACAGTTGGTGACGGATTTGGAAAGGGGTTTCCAAATTTAGCAGTCACACTGGAATCATTATCCGGAATTAGAAAGTATAGTTATCGAGATAATTAGTGGTGCCGATCAATTCACACACCCTAGGTCTCGATCGGGAAATTAAGTCGATAGAAGGACCGTATGTACATGGTACTTATAAGAGGTGAGGTTCACGGAGATCAATTCACCAGAAGTTGGGCCTCATGGGCTTGTGGCTAGACATCGACCATGAGGTGTGGGTACTCATGAATTAATAAGGAGATTAATTCTTGAGTAGTTAATTGAAGGTGTTCAATTAATCGGAGCAATTCATAAGCTCACAAATTAAATCACGAAAGTCGTGGGCCCGCGGCCAATTGATGGTGAACCTAGAGGGTCACACACAATACAATTGGACTGCAACAAATCATATAAGGAAAGTTTGATTTAAAGAGTTAAATCAAAACTGGAGAATTAAAGTGTTAATTCTTAAGGGAGAAAAATATTAATTAGAAGTAGTCTAATTAATTAATGGAGAAGAATTAATTAATTAATTGGATTAATTAATTAAATAGGCTGAATTAATTAAAAGAGTTTAATTAATTAAAGAATCTTATTAATTAAAGAGTTTAATTAATTAAAGGATACCTAGTTAGTTAAGGAAGTAAAGATAGAATGTGATTCTACTTTCCTAACAAGAATATAATTAAGTGAAGAAGTTTACTTAATCAAAGATACCTAAGTTCAAAAGGTAACTAATAATGAATAGGATTCATGTTTCCTAAATGAACTTGGACTCTTGATAATTATTCTTATATATATGGAGTAGTAAGACTCCATAACCTAATGACTCATTAATATATATCAATCGGCATATTGATACACAAGAAGGTCTTGAACAACATAGCCGCCCACTTAATTCCTCTCAAAAGTTTTTTTGGCCGAGCACTTCTTTATCAAAAAGTGTTCATGCGAATTTGTTTTCTCCTTCTTTCTTGCTTGGTATCTCTTCCATCCTAGTTCTGAGCCTGAGGATTCAAGAGAGTTGCTTCAATCCAGTTGGTGTGGATACCGCTAGAGGCACAACGCTTGGGGTGCTTCTCTCGAACCAAATCCATCAGATCTGAAAGAAGACTGGAGGGAAATCACCACCGTTCCCGTGGTAAGGTAAAATCGCTAAACACCCTATGGATGTTTCGATTTATGTATAAATCCTTTTCGTATGACTAGATGAATAAAGATTCTGCTTGGGTTATTTTAAAAATTTAAATTCCGCTGCTTTTGACGTTCTGACGTTACCAATAACCCAACATGGGACCGTTCCCAATGGCCAGGTCGAAAAAGAGTTATGTTTTGGTCGCTGTCGAATATTTCAGCAAGTGGATTGAGTGTATTGCCTTGGCTCGGATAACACAGTTCCAAGTTATAAATTTTCTCTGGAAAAATATAGTCTGTCGTTTCGGAATCCCAAGGATTCTGATTTCTGACAATGGGACCCAATTTGCTGGAAAACAAGTTCAAGAATGGTGCTCGAAGCTTGGAATACAGCAAAACTTCACATCTGTCCGACATCCTAGAGCTAATGGACAAACTGAAGTGGCAAATCGAGAGATTGTAAAATCACTCGAGAAAAGACTGGACGACGCCAAAGGGAAATGGTTGGACGAACTGCCAGGCGTCATTTGGGCCAACAGAACTACAATAAAAGCCTCAACGGGTGAAACACCGTTTAGCCTAGTCTATGGATCAGAGGCAGTTATCCCAGTAGAGGCACTAGTCCCCAGCCCAAGAATTGAGTTCTACGAGGAGGAATCAAACGATCAACTGAGAAAGGATGATATCGATTTGAGCGAGACTTTAAGGGAAAAAGCCAGTCTGCGTTTAGAAGCGGCTAAATCCAGCATGGAAAAAGCCTACAATCAAAAGGTGAGGATACGATCATTCAAAGAAGGTGATTTGGTACTTATAAAAGTTGAAGTTTCCAAACACGTGGGAAAGTTACAGCAAAATTGGGAAGGTCCCTACGTGGTGATTGCGGTCGGCAAGAAAGGATCGTATAAGATAGCACATATGGATGGGACCCCACTTCCTCGAACGTGGAATGCAGTAAATCTCAGAAGATATTATGGTCGTTAAAGATTTAGAATTTAGACAGGATTTGCAAGGAATTAGTTTTTCCATTTCATAGAATATTTTGTTATTTTCCTTTCATGTTTTAAAATTACCTACCATTCTAATAAAAGCTTTTGCTTATTTCCACATGTGACATGTTCAAAAGACTTTTGTCAAAAAACGATCTACAAAGGTTAAAACCACAGTTGGTATAAAACCTAAGTATAATAAATATTTAAGTAACACCGATTGGTTCGGTATAAACTCATCGATCTACTAAAACGATCTACAAAGGTTAAAACCACAGTTGGTATAAAACCTAAGTATAATAAATATTTGAGTAACACCGATTGGGTCGGTATAAACTCATCGATCTACTAAAACGATCTACAAAGGTTAAAACCACAGTTGGTATAAAACCTAAGTATAATAAATATTTGAGTAACACCGATTGGGTCGGTATAAACTCATCGATCTACTAAAACGATCTACAAAGGTTAAAACCACAGTTGGTATAAAACCTAAGTATAATAAAAATATGAGTGCAACCGATTGGCTCGGTATAAACTCATCGATCTCCTAACGAACGGTCAACAAAGGTTAAAACCAAAATTGGTAGAAAACCTAAGTACGATAAATTTTTGAGTAATACCGATTGGGTCGGTACAAAATTATTGATCGACATAATATAAAGGGAATTTAATAAATAAAAGGAAGAATTTTATTTATGTCCCTAAAACTGTTACAATTACTTGGAAAGACAAAACAGATCTCCCTAATCTAACGACACCAGATACTAATACATGCTATGTCCGTTCTTGATACCAACTACGCCAAAGCTCGACGAAGACGACCGCCTTTAAGTTTCGTGATGACGACCACAAAGCTTTGGAATCAGAGAGAGCTTTGTGAGATCATAATGTTACGATGGTCGATGGTGGTCAGCATTCCCGATCACACATTAAAATTTTAATGAACTGACCAGCTTTCCACCTACCACGTAACTAATAGATCGGAACCCCACAACACCGACCTTTACCTATTTACATAGGTTGATTGATTTATGGTCGGCATTCCAATCTAATCCCCTTATTAGGGGTCGGAGACTTCATGGTTCTTGAGAAGCCTCCATTTTCCGATTCCGCCCATACCAAGTCGAAGTAATGAATGATTGGTTGGATTCGCGAATTAGGTGGACGACCGCCATTGTGAACAAAGAGGGAGTACATTGTTTAGAATTTTACTCCTGATGGTAACTAAATGGGAGATAAAAGATTCCTTTTATAGACAGGATGAGTTAAAATCCAACGGTCAAACTCTTATATGATCAACGGAAATAACACCACATCGGGAATTACGTTACAAAGTCGTAACTGCAAGCCTTAAAAAACAGGATTGGAAGTAAATACGTTCTTCAGTTGGTCAAAACAAAAGTTATAAATTAGATCGATAGATACACTACGAAGAATATTATAGAGCAAAAGCAAATATTACATATACAAGAGTCTTATCTGAACGAAAATCATCGATCAAGGCACTAAGTGATTACAACTACAAAATATCAAAAGAAAGACTTTGGTGTCAAAACGCTTCAGAGCTTCCTCGGAACGATCATTTTTCCTCCTACTTTGAGAACAGTGACGACCTAAAGTTCAGGCTTATTCTACAGATCGGCAGGTGTCGTTGGGCGAGCAAAGCCGCATGCTATCATGATTCGACAACCTCGAAGAAGTTGATGCTTCTTCTTCGCCAATTAAAGTAGGGATCAGAAGGGTCTCATGCATGACGTCACCAACCTGTTAGAAACAAGTTGATTTCGATAAAGCATAGAATCCTGCTTTCCTCACTCTCGACCTCTATCATACGGCGTGGTATATGGTCAATTAACCCCCAATTGTGAGATTTGCCCGACCATCACAGCTTAAGATGGAGATCTCATTTTTCCAATTCCTCCCATACCAAGTCATGACCTCCTAGGTAGATAAATAGACAAATTTGCTGGTCGATGATACTTATAACAATACATATTCATCTTGAACGACTTCATCTTCTGAGGAATGGAGAGGAAAGGAGTGACCTTTTTATAGGCAGGGGTAAAGGATCCAATGGTGTTACATTAAGGCCCTATCAACGGTCCAGATTTAAAGCATTATTAGGATGGTTCTTAGAAGCGGAAATATGATCAATCATTGTTATCGAACTGAAAGTACAATAATAATTGATTTTATTCAGATCTTTTGGAGGATCGTTACATTTCACGGATACAGCCATATCTTCAGAAAAATCTACATTTATCTTAAGAGTCTAATTATAATTATTCCAAATACTAGTCCTAATTTGCTACTCCTCAAATTGATCTGCTCCTTTAATTCGACCTAATTTTTATTCTCAGACTACTACCACTGCATGTAAACGAGGAACATGCAGAAGTGCGTATATTTGCTGATGCTGGTGAATTAACGACCTCCAAACGGGCCACATGGCAATCAGGAAGCCAGCTGCATCTAGGGTCGATCACAGTATCAAGCTAAAGCACACTGAGAAGGAAAGAACTTTGCTGTCATACAATTGAGACAGGTTCGTTCTCCATGCCCTGAAGGCAAGATTCCGAGCATGCAGGGACGGAAGAGCTTACCTTCCCCTGGGATCACCACCATTTTTAATGAACTAACCAGCTCTCGCTTCTCCAAAAAACTTTTTGATTCGATATCTCCACCATAGTCTACATGCCATAAAAGCCAAATTGAAAAGTTTATAGGAGACATATTATTTCACATCTTTTATTTCTTCTCCAATAAGTTATTTATACTACAGGGAATTAATCCTTCAACGGACAAAGCATACGAACCGTTCCTACAGTTACGGCACACCTACCCAGTTGACGCCTCGTCTTCTGGAAATATTGAAGGAAATTATTTATTGGTAGGCAAATCGAAAAAACGCAGAAATCGAAACATGATCTTCTATTCATCTGACAAAATGTATATTTACATTCCATATTTCAAACAAAAAAAAAAAAAAAAAAAAAAAAAAAGGATAAGATCCTTGTCTACTGTTCGTGATTATGATCGGGAATGGTCGGATAACCAAGATAAGTCATCATTTCTTGGGCTCGCTGCTTATATCCAAGAGAAAAACCTCTATCAAACTCTAGATTTTTCAATTGAAGAAGATCTTCTCTCTCCATTGCAAGCTGCTCTCTTTCAGACTCTAAACTCCTATTTACTCGAGCAAGTTATTCTTTCTCTTTAGTAAGCCTTTCAGTAGTAACTCGAAGATGCTCGACCTTAATCGACAGCAATTGATGAGCAGCAGTAATTGTATTTAGACGTTCGAGAGATGCTTGTCGTTCAAAGTAGGAATCGTCATTTTGTATCCCGAGCTGAAGAGCTTCATGCTTATTTTTAACAAATAAGGGTGAGAAACTTAAAACACCTAGATCTCTTTTGACAAGTAACAAGATACACTTACCATTTCCAAACGTTTGAAAATGGACTGGACAAGCTGCAAGGAAGAGTGGTTCTTCAATTTCTCAAGCTCCTTGGGCAAAATTGTACCCATTCCCAAATTCCAAGAAACCCCATCAGGCTCAAGGGAAGTTGGAATACAGGCATCAATCGAAACCCCACCTGATCGGCTCATATCGAACTCAGTTATCTCCTCGACCTGCTCCTTGAATGGACGCTCGTCTAGAAATGACGGGTCGTCAAAGATATTTTTGAAACCAGAACGACTGGGACCAGACCCAGTTTTCGAAACATCTTGAGAAATATGAGCAGGAGAGACGACTTGAGAAGTCGAAACAACGACCTGAGAATGCGGAGGGGCAAAGAATGACTCAGGGTCGTCTTCCACAGAACCCCTTAATTGCAGTATTGGATCAATCTCAGAATTGGTAGCAGTAGCCACGACCTGTGCGCAACCATCTTGACTTATAGATTGATTTGTTGCATCTCGGCCAGAGGGGGAACGTTCATCCATTGATCGTTCATCTGGAAGAGGAGAAGCGGCTCGAGCCTCCTCATTTGCTATTTGTTCCTCGGGAGGAGGAGAAATAGTTCTAGATTCCTCGTTTGTTGATTGATCAACTGGAGGAGGAGTAGCACCTCTGGACTCCTCGTTCGTAATTTGCTCCATAGGAGGATGAAGAATAATTCTAGACTCCTCGTTTGAAGCTTGATTTACTGGAGGAGGAGAGATAGATCGAGAACTTTCGGTTTGGCAAGCTTCCAGAGTTTTTGGATCAACCAAGGGACTACGGATCGGAGCTCTCGAAATTTCCATCGAAGAGTTTGTAGTTTCCCTTGTTGGAGAAGGGATATTCTTCACCATATCTGGATTCCCTCCTGACGAGGATGATATCGTATCAGATCGAGGAATAGTTTCCCGAGAGGAAGCTCCTCCCTGGGAAGATGATTGATGTGAACCATCGGTTCGGGATTTCTTCCTCAGAGTATCTCGACGAGATAGACCCCGTAGGGATCGTTTGGCAGCTCCAGAAAAAAGGTTGGAACTCATGGTCAGAAAATCAGGAATTCCTTTGAAATATCGAACTAAGAGCTCCGATCAACAGCAAGAATATTTTATATTACTAAGTAGGGACGCGCGGTAAAACTCCAAAAGATTTACCTTTATATATAGCTAAGGAAATGACAAATATGTTCTTGGACCTTGGCGCGTACAGTAAAAAATTCAAATATATGGCAAAAACGGGTCAGCGAATGCATACTATGATCATCAAAGCGACGAAGTATACCAGAGTTAAGATCATATATATATCATAAAAGGGATTTTACAGGTTCTACGAAATTTAAAAGATCTAACTTTACAACAAAATAAAAAGAGAATCATAAAAAAACATCCAAACTAGGTGAATTGGTTTCCTTGGGAGACGATCCTTCCTCTCTTTCTTCATTTCCTTCATCGACATGGTCTCCTTCGCTATCCTCCTCGGCGTCTTCGCCTTCCTCATCGCCTTCTTGATTCTCGATGATATCCTTTATTAATTCCAAATCAGGCGTCGGCACAGGAAATGGGGTTCCATACTCCTCGACTAAGTGGGCCAGAGGATGGTTACTATACTCAACAGAGGATAAGCAATCGGGAGGATAGTCTTGAAGACTTCGGTCCTTTTCAATGGCCATAACTTTGCGATATTCCTCGCGTCGATCAGGAATCTGTCCAGACTCGATTAGTTGGTCAACCCCTTTAAAAAATGAGCTCAAGAGTAGATCTCCAATTTTTTGTTGGATTATAGCAGTATGTACTGGAGAATCAAGAAACTCTCGAATAATGGGCTCGATGTCGGAAGGTTGATGCTCGTCGATGACTCTTTCTAGATCAGAAGAATCATCTTCCTTTGCCGCGAGTTGAGAGCGAAGTAAGGCAATCTCCGACTCTAGCTTGCTAACTATAGTAGCATGTGAAATTTGCTGCTCATCTATTTCTCGAGTCAATTGGTCGACCTGCGCCTGGTATCGACTAGAATCCGTCATCGTGCTGATAATATGAGGATTGTCGGTCTCCAAATTAGGATTAGCGAGAGGATCGGTTGAAGTGGCAGCGGAAGCTCGAGAGTTACCGACCTGAGCAAGTTGATCTTCGAGCTCCTTAACCCTGGCAGTTAAAATATTGTTGCTTTCTTCAACATATTTACACTGATCTCTATGCAATGCCATATTATATAGAGCGGATACCAAGGCATTTCCGGTCTGTAGCAAGAAAAAATTGTCTAAATAAAGACCAAGAAGAATATTGAGGATTATTAAAAGAACAAAAGGAGTTAAAGAGTATTACCACTTCATGGGCATGAGCAGCCCTTGCTAGCTGTTCGAGAGGTTTCTTCATAACAGTCCTCTCCACGTCTCGAACAAAGGTCGAGGATAGAAGGACTCGAATGGATTTATCGACCACATTCTCCTTATCGTCAGACATCAAGGAATCTTTCTCAGAATAACCAGCCGCTCGTTTTCCTTGCAGATGATTCTCAGTCATATCTACCAAAGAAGCTTGGTGACTAGTGTCTCCAACGTGAGTGAAGTACTATCCTCCTTTGTCGAAATATTGAGTTCTTCTTTTGGCTTCGGGGCCAGTAGGATTACGTTCGGGCCAATATTTACTACCCAGAATACCATATTTCTCCCTAAAAGTTTTGGGAGGATAACCGTGACCTGGACGAGAGCTTGAAGCTGGTATGTCTGAAGAAGTTAGACCAGAGAGAGGAGGAGCTACTCGGATAGGATCAGCATTCTCGGACGACTCTTCCTCAATGTCCTCCAAATCTTGGAATTGATTCCTTCTCCTTTTTCTAGATTCCTTTTGCTCTATGGGGACTTTACCCCAGGACTTTTTCGAGTTCGAAAGAACAGATTTTTCGACCACGGAAAAACGGCAGTTTTCGACCATGGAAGCTACAGCATGAAGTCAATAAACATTAATGAGCAACTGGATTATATGTCTTTATATAAATTTATTACTAGCAAGAAATCTTACATAAAGGTCGATCGACCGACGGGATAGGGAAATCCAGAGAACTCAATCCAGCCCTTCGAAGGAAAATCTCTCCGATCAAATAAGCTGATTGAAATTTATCTGATCTCATCTCCTCAATCAAGATAGTTGAAAATTGGTCGTCTGGGGACATTTCACCAATCACTTTTCGACCACCGTATACCCATGCATCGTTGTATCCCCAGTCATGAGTAAACTCCTCGGTTTCACCGTTCTCGAGGATATGCACGGTCGGAGCCTTAACAAAAAAGAAACTTGATTTCCATTCCGTGCTATTGCTCGAGATGGCATTTTCAAGAACTGCGTAGCCAGGTCTTTGGCTAACATAATAATAACCTCTGTTGGAGGAGGTCAATACGGAGAGTCGGAAAAAATGAAGAAAATTACGGAATGAGGGCTGCAGACCTCGCGCAACCATCAAAACGAAGAATGCCATAATAAATGCTATGGCGTTCGGAACAAGCTGAGTCAGTGAAACAATGAAGGTCTCCAGGAACTGACGAAGAATTGGAGAAAGTGGAAAACGGAGCCCATGCTCAAAATAGGAAGTATAGAAAGCTCGACAGTTGGCGGGAGGAGTGTTGACTCTCTCCTCGGAAGAAGGAATAATGATCTCAAAATCCGACAGGAAATAGCGGCCGTATTCCTTTTTCAAAGACGGTAGATCCTCTTCTTTCCATCGAGAAGGAAAGAATTCCACAGGAGCAGAAATTTGAGGTTCAGACGTTTTGGATTTCTTGGACGCCTTCGACACCATCTCTTCTTCTGGAATAATCTCCACTACCAAACTATCTACTTCTTTTTCAGTATAATCTCTGATTTCCTCCACTTGAGAATTATCTGCTCCTTCCCCATCAAATGAAGGAATATCAGGATTAGGGATATTATGTGGTACTTGTTCTTCTACGGCCCTAGTTGAGGAATGGGGATTTTGCGAGGTCGAAGCCATAGCCTTTGAAATAATGCGGTCGAGAAGATAAGAAAATAATACGAATATCGACTTAGGCTTTTACTGCTGGAAAAGTTTAAATATCTGGGGTAAAAGTAAAATATCCCGCAAATTTCGATTATATATATGGGCGGTGAAAAGACAGATTCAACCCTTCGCGTCTATTCGTATTTTCGCCAATCATAGTCATGAAAAGACCCAGCCGTTGCCTGACACACGTCAACCAAAATACATGTCTATACGTAGAAGGTTCAAACGGATATGCACTCTTTTTTCCTCGTTCGGTTTTTATCCCCGAGAGGGTTTTTCCGAATTAGGTTTTTAATGAGGTATATTTCATGAACAACGAAAAGATCGAGGTAACTACTGCTTCTACTTCTACGAGCTCCAGCTACAATTACGCTCGAGAAGTGAGGGAGTACTGATGAGGGCTATTTTACACATATAATGGAATAAAGCTTTTCGAGGAGATTCAGGGTCGATCCGACCTGTGAATACAACAATATCGACTCGATCTGCCCAAACGTATCCGATCGACCTACTCTGATCGACCTGCAGTCCGTTCCAGGGGACTTAATGGGCTATAGAATACTCCTAGGCCGTATAGGATCCCTAGACTAAATAGGACTCCTAGTTCAGTTAGGAGAGGAGGAATATTATAAATAGTGAATCTTACATTGTATTGGGATCCAGATTTTAACCTATCAATAAATATACAATTATTCTCCTCCTTTATACTTGGTTTTACGTTGTTATTTCATACTATTCTTGAATTGCTCCATCCTGAGTACTTTAACCAAACCCCTAAAATACAAAGTTGTTCTCTTAATAATTTACTGATTTCAAACCTAAGACGAAATTCGTTTAAATCAGAAAAAGAAACTACTGTCCCTAAAGAAGTTTGGACGCTCGAAAATAAGAATTCGATCAAAGAAACTATCAGCTTCGATGAAAGTGAAGTCCCTAGAAATATGAATTGAGACATTAACGAAGACCATCCTGATTTTCTGATGGTCGTCTCACTCAGAATCTCCGATTTCAATGTTAAAAGAATCCTGATTGATAACGGAAGCTCGGCTAACATCATAGCCGTCGAAGCTTTGAATCAAATGAATTTAGGAAAAATAACTCTTCAAAGAGTGGCCACGCCACTAGTAGGGTTCGGAGGATCAGAAATAGTTCCAGCAGGAACTATCAATTTAAGTGTAACTCTTGGGAACAAACCTCATCGAGTGGTAAAAATGATAAAGTTCTTAGTGGTAGAAACGCCTTTCGCCTATAACGCCATCTTGGGATGACCGGCTTTAAACCAATTCCGAGCAGTTGTTTCAACCTATCATCAGAAGATAAAGTTCCCTACGGTCTCTGGGGTCGGCGAAATAGTTAACGATCACTGTATGGCATGGGATTGTTATAATACGTCACTATCTTTGAAAAGGAACATCGATCCGTTAACGCCGTCAAAAAGGAAATCGGTAGGATCTTTAATGGTGAAATCTCTAGAGCCTGAATTGCCTAGTACGGAAAGGATTGATAAAAAGGGAAAAGAACCTATAGATCTGACTTTACGTGCACCTGAGCATAAAGAAATCAAACTTATCGAGAATGATCCGACCAAAATCACTAGGATAGGAACGGAACTGTCTCCACAGGGAGAAATCCTGTTGATCAACTTCTTAAGAGAAAATATAGACGTGTTTGCTTGGAGCTCGAGGGAGATAGTGGGGATTGATCCAAGAATAATAACCCACTCGTTGAAAATTGATCCGAACGCAAAACCGGTTAGGCAGAAGAAGAGAAATCATGGCTCTGTAAAAGACAAAATAATAAAAGCAGAGGTCGAGAGGCTTTTAATGTCTAAATAGATAAGAGAAATACACTTTACTGAATGGCTATGCAATGTCGTACTTGTCTCAAAGGGTGATAAGAAGGATAACAAGTGGAGAATGTGTAATGATTTCACGGACTTGAATAAATTGTGCCCAAGAGATCCTTATCCCCTACCAAGGATCGATCTATTGGTCGACTCGACAGTTGGTTTCGCAATTTTCAGTATGATGGACGCCTTCCAAGGTTTCTACCAAATTTTCATGAACGAAAAAGATCAAGAAAAAACTGCTTTTGTTACCGAACAGGGAGTATATTGTTTTGTAGTAATGCCATTCGGACTGAGAAACGCCGGAGCAACTTATCAACGATTGGTGAACTTGATGTTCAAAGAACTGATCGGAGAAATAATGGAGGTATACGTCGATGATATGTTGGTCAAAAGCATGAGCGAAGAAGACCACATTCAGCACCTTGATCGATGCTTCAGAATTTTAAGGAAGTATGGAATGAAACTAAATCCCTTAAAATGTACCTTTGGGGTAAGATCTGGAAAATTCTTAGGTTACCTAGTTCATGAAAGAGGCATCGAGGCGAATCCAGAAAAAATACGTGCTATCACCGAAATGAAGCCTCCCAGAAATATTACCCAAGTGCAAAGCTTGGTAGGAAAAATTGCTGCCCTAAATAGATTCATATCAAGGTCAGCAGATAAGAGTCTGCCATTCTTTCAAACGTTGAGAAAAGCTAAGACCTTCGAATGGACCGAGGCTTGTGATCGTGCTTTCGACCAGTTGAAAGAATATCCGACCTCACCACCCCTACTCGCCAAACCCGCAGAAGGACAGCCTCTTTACATATACATCGCTATTTCCGAAACAACAGTAAGCTCGGTTATGGTAAAGATTGACGGCTCGGAACACAAGCCAGTTTATTATTTGAGTAAATTACTGCAAGGAGCTGAAAAGAATTATCTGGTGATCGAAAAATTCGCTTTGGCTTTAGTAACATCAGCGCGAAGATTACGACCTTATTTCCAAACATACAAAATTATCGTGCTTACAAACCAACCTTTAAGACAAATTTTGTCGAAACCTGAGGCTTCGGGAAGACTAATCAAATGGGCCATAGAGCTGGGACAATATGAGATCGAATATCAATCTCGAACGGCAATCAAAGCTCAAGTGCTTGCTGACTTCCACCTGGAAATCCCGACGAGCCTGGAAGAGACATCCACTAGTGATAATAATGTTTTGATCGTTAATGATCTAACATGGCTTATGCACATTGACGGTGCATCGAGCAGAGATGGAGGGGGTGCTGGAATCAATTTCCAAAGACCGAATGGTGAAGATATGAATTATGCCATCACCCTAGACTTCATGGTAACCAACAATGAAGCGGAATATGAAGCTCTGATCGCTGGGTTGGAAATGGCGATTCAAGCCAACATAAAGAATTTAAACATCTTAACAGATTCCGAGCTGATCCAGAGACAGATAAATGGAATGTACGAAGCCAAAGAATACAATATGATAAAATATTTGGCCAAAGTAAAAGAGCTGACTGAGAGTTTTGACAAATTTGAAATTCAGAATATTCCCCGAGAGGAAAATAAATGGGCCAATCAACTATCTAGGTTTACGGGAACGCGCGACGGTAAATCTAAAAGAGTGATCACTTGGCTAATCACTAAAACACCATCGATCGATCTCGACACTATTCCTGCTATTGGGATAATGGACATCGTCTTGGCCGCAGATAGTTGGATAACCCCACTAATCACCTATTTGGAAGAGGGGACGCTACCTAGCAATAAAAATGATGCCAGAAGAATCAGATATCGAGCACCAAGATATGCCATTGAAAAAGGAAAACTCTACAGACGATCCGTCTCAGGAATTCTGCTAAAGTGTATACCGAGCACCAAATCCAAAGCATCTGTTGGTCCCAAGTGGTCAGATGAGGTCTAGAGGTGGGGGGGGGGGGGGGGGTGAATAGACCTCTTTAAAATTTACCTTTTAAAAACTTCTAACTTTTCTGTCAGCAGACTAAGCTGATCAGTAATCGTAAGTTGACTATGATGATCTCGCACAAAGCTTTGAACAGCAGAGTTGACCACTCTTCTGATTTCACTCAGCTGATTTTATCAAAATCAGAATTTTAAAATAACTAACTTGCAGCGGATTTATCAAGTGTTTTTCACAAGTAGTTTTGTTTAACTTTGAAATAGTTTTATCCCCAGTTTTAACAAACTCTTTTTAAAAACTTTTCCAACAGTTAACCTTTAAGTGTTTTAAGTATGCTGTTTCAAATATGCAGAAAATTATGCAAGGGAAAACACAAAGGATTTTTATAGTGGTTATATGGATAGAAATCCTTTAGTCCACTCTTCCAAGTCACTTAGATCTTGGGTTATACTAAATCACACAGATTACAGTATACAATGCTTGTGCCAATCAACAAATGAAAAGGCCACAAGTGCGTAATAGGAAATCACAAAGAAACTCCTATTCTCTGAAGTAATATCACTCACTTAGATGGATATCTACTTCTCACAACACGATACAAACAAAATCACTCAGATTTATCAGTCTTTTTGTTTTCTCTCTATTCTGCTTCGTCAACAAATGACTCGGCTGATGTGTGTTCTGTTCTTGAGTTTGATACTTAGAAGAATTCAGCTTCAGATTTTTGCTCTCAAAGTGTGTTGTATATTCTTCTTCAACTCTTGAACTGAACTATTTATACTTGAGATTTGAAAATCTGCCCGTTGAGAGATCGACAGGTGTCCAAATCATCGAGTACTGGTCCTTTTGCAGAAACGGCTACCTGCGACTGAACACTGTACACTCTGCTGTACTTTCTGTCAGATCGCATTTAATGCACCAATCTGATACGAGGTTTCTCTTCAATCATTTGTCATAAATACCCTTCCTCTTCAGCATTTATTACACCAAGTGCATTTATTACCGTTGCACTGATCTTTTGATCTACTTCCACTCTGCTGATCGAAATTACTCGTCTGATGTATAATTGGCTGATCCCAAACTTGAACTAATCTTATTTGAGTCGGCTGATAGTCCACCAGTCTGATTCCTTCTTCAGCAACAGATCAGTAGTCTTCTGGACCATATTTGACTAGTCTGAAATACTTCTTCCTTGGTCAAATATCTTCTAAGGTTTGTACTAAGCTTCCACACTTAGCTGATTCTGATGTTTTGGAAATCATCAAAACCTCCCTTCACGTCATACCTTCCATGTTCATCTTCATCCAACAATTTCCCCCTTTTTGATGATGACAAAACTTCAGCTAAGTACCTGTACCTAAAGCTAAAGTTTAAGTCCTCAAAAATTTCTGAGATAGAAATGATTTGTTGGAAACTTGAACTTTTATAGATTATATCAATTAATTACAAGTTACAAGTTCATCAGATGAGACAACAGAAAGTAAAATTTTACAAGTGATTTACAAAAAGATTACAAGAGACCTAGTCTAATAACTTAGTCTAGTCCTTCTTCTCTTCTTGTGTTTCTCCTTCTTCTTCATCTTCAAGGTCTTTATCTTCTTGTTCGGAACTAGAGAGATCTGGTTCAAGCATTTCAAACCTTTTTCTGAGATCCTCTATTCTTTTATACTTGACGTATGGATTTAGTTGTTCAGCAGCTGAGTCCTTGGAAGCAGTAATCTCCTTGTCAGATTTTACTGGTTCTTTGGGCTCTTCATCAGCATCGTTCTCTTCCTCAGTTACTTCTTTATTTGGTCTGCTTGTGTTTGCATCATCAGTATTCTTTTCAGCAGAGTCCAATTTTTCAGTAACTTCAGCTGAATGATTAGCATTAGCACCCTTCTTCTTTGTTGTAGAACTTCCATCTTCCCCCTTTTTGTCATCATCAGCAGGGTAGACGGGTTCTTCAGGCAGAACTGGAGTGATGTTAATAGCGTCACAAATCAATCTGATGTTTTTATCCACCGCCATAAGATGATTCTCCCTTTTTAGTTGTTGCAATGTATCATAAGATTCAATCTTTTTAAATGTAAGATCCACTTGATAACATAGTTGAATCTGAGAACTCAGAATTAGATCAGCTGAGGTAGTGAATGCTTTCAGCATGCTCTCAGTTTTCTCCTCTTGAGCCTCCATTGCATTTGCAACTACTTCTGTTATGTCCCTCCAACCAGTTGTGTTATTCTTGACCCTTGCACCAAATGTTTCCACATCCAGTCTGATAGCTTGTACTTCATGTTTGATACTTGCTATTTTTTCCACTATCAGAGGGCTAGGATCAGCAGCCTTGGGAACCCTTTCAGCAGCAGCAGCAGACAGTATAGTTGAGGCCACTTCCTCAAATTTCTTTAACTGCTCTCTGTGTCTGTCTTCCATTTCCTTCATAGAATTTGCAATCAACTGTTGGATGGACTCCAGAATAGTTGTTTGCATGCTTGCTGAAGTGGATGGAATGGATGTGCTTGCTGGAGTAATCTCAGGAGTTTTCTCAGACTCCTTTGGTTCATCAGTCAGAGTAGTCTGCTGTTGGGGCAACTGCTCTGATGATGTTGAGATTTTCTCATCAGTCTTCGTTTGGACCTGTACTGGCTCTTTTACCTCTGTAACAACATCAACACCATTATCAGCAACAACAGTTTTATGAGTAAATATAAGAGCAGGTACAAATGGTGATGTTGCCTGTTCAGGTAGATCTTCATAAGTTTTAATAGCCGGTCCAAAGACAATCTGTTGTAAGCTTGGCATGGGCATCATAGAACTTGGTTGACCCGTCTGATATCTGGTCTTCTTTGCCCACATTTCCAAAGTTATGGAAAGTGCCAGCTTTACTGCTCTGTCCTTTAGATCTTCATTTTCTGCTGGAATTTCAGGAACAGAGTTTTGTAGCTTCTTGGCTTCAGATTTTGCCAGCTTCCTTAGTCGATAATGAATCATATCCAGGAAGTGATCTGAATCCAGTGCTTGCCTTAAGCATCCAGTTTCCAGAAATTGCAGGACCCATCTTTCCTCAGCAGTAAATTCCTTCCACTGTACTATTTGCTCCTTGGTCTTTGTCAGACGATATTCTCTCCATCTATTATATCTTACTTTCTCAGCAACAAAGAGACTCTGACGGACCAAAACGTCGTTATACCTCTCAAGATCTGCCACAAACTGTTTGAATATCTCTGGATCATTTTGAACTATTTCCAGAGCATATTTTAGTTCAGATCTTTGCTTCTTTGGCAGCTTGGGTGTGGGCATAACAGCCCTTGGCTTCTTCTTATCTCCAATCATAATCCCACCATTGTACCTTGGACCATGGGCATCCTTGGTACTGGCTTCTAAGGCTTGAGCCAAGTCCTGAGCTTCTTTAGCAGCTATCTCAGCTTCAGACATATTTTTAGCCTGAGCTTCAAGCTCACTAAGTTTTAGAGCGTGCTGATACTCTGCCTCTTCCTTCTTTTTCTTTTCTTCTTCCTCTTTCTTTTTCTTTTGGGCAGCAGTGAGCACTTTGATCTTTGCCTTACCAGTGCTCTTTCTTCTGGCGACAGGGGATTCCACTACTTGCAGCAGCTATTGGTGTAGGATGAATGAGTGGGACATTCTCCTCTGCTGTCAGAGCAGTCGACTGTTCAGCAACAACAGACTTGTTTAGAGATAGATTTTCTGCAGTCTTTCCTTCTGCAGCTTTCTCTACTGTTTCTACTGGTCTTTCAGCAGCAGGAATATCTCTAACTTGAGTAGTTGGATCAGTAGGGAAGGTAACTCTTTGACCACCCAGAGTTAACTTTCTTTTTGCTTTTGGTTTAGGCTTTATTTCAGTTTGTTGAGGTTCAGCAATCCTCTTTACTGAACTTCTTGTTCGACGTCCAATTTCTTTCACTTGAACTGGTTCGTCAGACTCAGTTCTCTCTGGAGATGTTTCAGTAGTCATCTCCTCAATTTCCTTAGTCACTTTGGTGACTATTTCATCAGCAACATCAGCATTAGACTCTATTGATCTGGCTTCAACAGCAGGGTTTGCTGTTTGATCAGCAGACTTAGCCTTTATAGTGATTTTAGGCTTCTTGGTAGCAGCAGACTTCTCAGCCTTTCCCTTCGCCTTTCTTTTTGAAGCGGCTTCAACCTTTACCGGTTCATACACTTTCACTTCCTTTAGCTTGTGGACCGGCTTCCCATTTACAAGTGGACAACCAAGAGTCGAAAGCAGATGACTCAACATTATCACATGTCCATTTTTCTTCAAAGCCAGAAGATAAAAGTAATGAATAGCCCAGTTTACTGGTAACCCGTAGTAGATACAAACCATTGTTTGGTACCTTCTTCTAGGTAACCCATCCAAAGAGCTCGTTGAACACTCAAAAATTTTTGCAACAATATCTGCAAACCTCTAAAACTCGTCCTTCAACTGAGTTTTCATCAGGGTTCCAGTCATTGCTTCTCCCTCCTTAGCACAGATAAACCAAAATTCCTCCTCTTTTTCTGAACCCAGAGTGAATACCTCTCCTCCTTCATTTTTCAGATCATAAATTTCATGTAGAACAGCAGGAGAGATACAGATAGTCTTTCCTCCGACAGTAGCCACATAAATCATCTTGGTTAAATCATTTTTCCTAGATTCGTAAAACTCATCTACATCTTCAGTGAACACGTAGTCTTCATGGGCTTCCAAAACTTTTACCAGAGAAGCCTCCTTAATTTTAACCATGATTTCTTTCATTAGAGGAGTTCCAGAAGCGTGGAACTTCTCGTAATTCAAGTAGCGTCCTTCAGCTCCGGCCATTGTAAAGAAATTGAAGTAGTTTGAGAGAATTTGAAACACTTTAAGACAGAAAATAGATGAATCAGTAACTTCTTTTTCACTTGAGATAATTTTGGGTGCGTAAGGTTTACCCTTCTGATCAGATCTGGATTTATAGATTTCGAATTGCTTCGGTTTCCGTGTTATACGCGGACGATTTAATTTAATATGTCAGTTTCTAATCGTGCGGGCGAGAATTGCGGAATTCAAAATTTATTAATTATGTCAGACATGCGGGAATTTGAAACGCCATATGTCTGTTACTTATAAAAGCGTGCTTTTGATAAAAACGTTTTTGTACAACACTTAAACATAAGCATACATAAATAATAACAGATGAGTAAAATAATACTTATCTGATAGACGACCTGTCTGATACAATATATCACTAGTGAAAGCCAATATCTAGTGATCTTCCTTTGCTGTTTGTCAATCCAGCAAGATAAATAATCTTCAAATCTTCAAGAATTAAGAACACATCTTCTGCTTAAAACAACTTCAACTAACTGTCATTGAAGATTTCATCTTTAAAACAAGGGTACCGCTAGTCTTACACGTTCCACCTGAGTTCAAGAATTCATCAGTCAACTAGTCTGCTGAGAGTCGGTCTTCTTGAAGTGCAGTACTTGTTGATATCAGATTAGTAAGCTGTTGAACCCAGACTTCTGATAGGTTCCCCCTCAGCTTATGAATCCAAATTTAACAAGCCCAGCTCCACTCTTAGATTAGAAAATCTTGCATCACTTAATGGTTTGGTGAAAATGTCAGCAATCTGGCTATCCGTATGAACATACTCAATAATAACATTTCCCTTTTCAACATGGTCTCTGATGAAGTGATGTTTGATCTCAATATGCTTAGTCCTGGAATGACTAGTAGTATTCTGAGTAAGTGAGATTGCACTTGTATTGTCACAGTAGATAGGGATTCCACTGATCTTGAGATTATAGTCTTCTAGTTGATGCTTCAACCAAAGTATTTGTGCACAACATGCTCCAGCAGCAATGTATTCAGCTTCAGCAGTAGATATGGATACTAAAGTCTGTTTCTTACTCATCCATGAGATCAGACGACTGCCTAAAAATTGACAAGTACCTGTAGTAATCTTCCTATCAATTTTGCAGCCAGTAAGGTCAGAATCTGAATATCCAACAAGTTCAAATCCTGATTCCCTTGGGTACCACAATCCCAAATCTTGTGTGCCTTTGAGATACTTTAATATCCTTTTAGCAGCTAAGAGGTGAGATTCCTTAGGATCTGATTGAAATCTCGCACAAACCCCAACATAATACATAATATCAGGTCTGCTAGCTGTTAAGTATAACAGTGACCCAATTATGCCTCTGTATTTGGTGATGTCAACTGATTTGCCACCTTCATCCTTGTCCAGACGAAGTCCAGTAGACATAGGAACATTAACAGATGAACTAGTTTCCATACCAAATTTCTTGAACAGATCTTTTGTGTACTTTGCTTGATTAATAAAAATACCACCAGGTAGCTGTTTAACTTGTAATCCAAGAAAGTAATTTAGTTCTCCCATCATGCTCATTTCAAACTTGTTCTGCATCAGCTTAGAGAACCTTTCACACATCTGTTTGTTAGTTGAACCAAAAATAATATCGTCCACATATATTTGTACCAACAACATATGATTATCCCATTCAATGGTGAACAAAGTCTTATCTACTTTACCTTTACGAAATCCTTTGACTAAAAGAAAATCAGATAAAGTGTCATACCATGCTCTTGGAGCCTGTTTCAATCCATAGAGAGCTTTCTTCAGACGATATACCTTGTCTCCTTGTTGATAAACTTCAAAGCCAGGAGGTTGTTCAACATAAACTTCCTCTTGAAATTCTCCATTGAGAAAAGCAGACTTCACTCCATCTGATAGACAGTGAAGTTCTTGTGAGCAGCGTAGGCTAAGAATAATCTGATTGCTTCAAGCCTAGCAACTGGTGCAAATGTCTCATCAAAATCAATGCCTTCTTCTTGGCAGTAACCTTTGGCAACTAGTCTTGCTTTGTTTCTGGTAACAATACCATCTTCATTCATTTTATTCCTGAATACCCACTTAGTGCCAATTACTCTTTGATGAGTAGGTCTGGGAACTAAGTACCAGACCTCATTCCTTTCAAATTGATTCAACTCTTCTTGCATTGCTTCAATCCAGTGAGAATCACTAAGAGCTTCATCAATCAACTTAGGCTCAATTTGTGAAAGAAAACTTACAAACATTGTTTCATTTGCAGTAGACCTTCTAGTTCTCACTCTATCCAAGGGATCACCAATCACTAAGTCAGGTGGGTGATCTTTGAGCCATCTGAGATCAGGTTGCAAGTCTGGATGTTGTCCTCTTGATTGATCTTGCAACACTACTGTTGGAGTCTCAGTAGTAGTCTGTTGAACAGTCTCTGTTTTGTCAGCTGTTCGCAACTCCTCTGTTAGACAATCAGCAGACTGATTTTGAACAGCACTTGAGTTAACAGCTTGAGTTAAATCAGGTAGTATAATGGGTACATATTCTTCTTTTCTTTCCACACTCAATTTCTGAAAGTCAGCAGATATCTCTGGATTAGCACTTTGATTCTTTTCAGAAGATTGGCTTGGTTCATCAAACAGTACATGAATAGATTCTTCTACAAGTAAAGTTCTTTTGTTAAACACTCTATAAGCTTTACTAACAGTAGAGTAACCTACAAAAACAGCTTCATCAGCCTTTTCTGCAAATGCAGTAAGGTGATTTTTCCCATTGTTCAAAACATAACATTTACAACCAAAAATCCTAAGATAATGTATATTAGGCTTTCTGTTGTTCCATAGCTCATAAGGTGTCTTGTTTTGACTTTTGTTGATCATACATTTGTTCTGTGTATAACATGCTGTATTTGTGGCTTCTGCCCAGAATCTTTGGGGCAGCTTTGCTTCAGCTATCATTGTCCTGGTAGCTTCTTTTAGAGTTCCGTTTCTCCTTTCAGCAACTCCATTTTGTTGAGGGGTTCTGGCAGCAGAGTACTCATGATTGATTCCTCTCGAGTTACAATACTCTTCAACAGTAGAGTTTGTAAATTCAGTCCCTCTATCTGATCTGATCTTCAATATTCTTTGACTCTTCTCATTCTGGATCAGTTCCATCAGATTAGTAAGATGTTCCTTAGTTTCACTTTTCTTCTTCATGAAAATCACCCAAGTAAATCTTGAAAAATTATCCACAACAGCTAGGCAGTATTTCTTTCCACCATTGCTGATTGGATCAATAGGGCCAAACAAATCCATATGTAACAGCTCCAAAATTCTGGTTGAAGATTGGTGCTTCTTGCCTTTGAAAGTGGACTTCACTTGTTTTCCCTTCTGACATGCGTCACAAACCTTGTCTTTGCTCATGACTGTCTTTGCAATTCCTTCTACCATATCATTCTTTATCAATCTGTTTATGGTCTTGAAATTCAAATGATTCATTCTTTTGTGCCAAAGCCAACTCATTTCACTTGGTGTAGAAGCCACCTAACAAACATTAGAATTATTGTCCACAGAATTCCAGTCGACTACATAGATGTTTCCCTGTCTTCTTCCAAATAAAATAACCTTCTTTGTTCCAACTTGTTCAACATAGCACTTATCTGATGAAAACACTACGGAAAATCCCTTGTCACAAAATTGACTTATGCTCAGTAGATTGTACTTCAGGACATTAACATAAGAGACGTCAGATATCTCTATGTTTCCTTTGATAAGCTTTCCAACAGCAACAACCTTTCCTTCTTTGCTGTCTCCAAAAGTAACTCTTGGACCATTCACAGCAACAACATCTGCCAGTTCATGTATGTCTCCACACATGTGCCTTGAACATCCACTGTCCAAGTACCATTTCTTCACTACTTTACTCATACTCCTAATCCTAACCTACAAAACAAAATAAAAATGTTTTAGGTACCCTTTATTGAGAGGGTCCTGGTGGATTAGTGTCACATTTGACAACCCAAGCTGTTGAAGTCTTAGGCTTCTTAGGCTTCAAAGTTTTAGCAGGAGCATGAGCAACTTCATTTTCATCATAATCAGCAGGCATGTTATGTTGATAATCATTATGATGAGGATAAGGCTCATAAGCAGGATAAGATGCATGATAAGCAGGGTGAACATGCATTAGTTGATGAGCAGGATATGCAGCATAATAAGGTGGATAATGAGGTGCAGCATAATAAGGTGAGTAAGCAGGTTGCACATAATGAGACTCATTTCCATACCAAGTATTATAGTTATAATTTCTTTGCTTCTTAGGTCTGCTCTTAACTTGCTCTTTAACAGACGACTTAGGTTTACTAGTCTGATTGGTTTTACTCTTATCAGCAGACTTCTTTGGACTACTCTGCTGTTTGGTTTTACCAGTCTGTTTTTCATTTTCAGGCTTTTTACCCTTTTTAGGCTTAGGGGGACTCTTCTCCTTTTTCTCAATTTCTAGTGAAGTAGATTTAGCAGTCTGAACATACAGGATAATGTTACTATTATCAGCAGATACAAATTTCTCAGCTCTGTTCAGTTCTAAACTTCCTTTCACTAAGGGGGTACTCTGTTCAGTTGATTTATCTTTTGACACAACAGATGACGTAGGAACAGACGACTTATTATGTGAAGATATTCTAGCTTCAAGTTCCTTGATTTGTCCCTTGTACATTTCACATTCAGCTCTCAGAGATTCACATTCATGCGAAAGCTTTTTATACATGGCTGATTCTTCAGGTTTTTCAACACTACGTTTCAACTTAGCATTTTGCTTTTTCAGCAGAATCATCTCGTCCTTAAGCTTAGCAAATTCATTAATAACATCAGCTTTATTGTTCATCATTTGCTCAAATGAACTAAATAGCTCAAGTTCACTTTCAGAGAGGTTTACCTCATTGTCAGAATCATCAGATTCCTTTGCCATGAGACAGAGCAGTGCAGGTGTCTCTTCAAAAATAGAGTCATCACTTGACGTGCCTGATTCTGAATTTGATGAGTAGATGGCTGCCATCTTTTCAGCTTCAGCCAACAACACTTTGCTCTTTTGGTATCTCTTCTCTCGTCTCTTTTTCCTTTGTTTCTTTTCCTCCTCCGTGTACTTCTCCGCTTTAGGATATGGGCAGTCCTTGATGAAATGTCCCAATTTCCTGCAATTATAGCACATCATTTTGGATTTATAATCATCCTTAATGCCATGAGAATTAGAGGTAGGTTTAGAAGTAGAGGCATTGTTATATTTGTTCTTCATTTTTCTTTTATAGAACTTTTTGAACCCATTTAATAACAAAGCAACATCGCCAGCAGTGTACTCCTTTTTACTCAGTACTGGGGCCTCATCATATGAGTCCTCTTCTTTGATTTTTACGGCGGATCTTCTTGTTCTTTCTGCAGCGACCAGTGCAGCAGTGGGGCCAGAAGTTGAGGTCTCTTCTATTCCCATTCTTGGCATTTTATACTCGTACGCCTTGAGTGCAGAAAACAGCTAAGTCAGTGAGATCTTCCCCAGATCCCTTGATTCTTCCATCGCTGTGATCTTCATGTTGAACTTTGGTGGTAGCGCCTTTAGGACCTTGACAGTGATCTCTTTATCAGTAAACGTCTTACCCAACTTCAGAACGTTGTTCAACACTTTTGTAAACCTTGAATCCATCTGGTCAATGGTTTCTCCAGGTTTCATTTTGAAGTTCTCAAACTTCTCCATGGCAACACTTAAATTGTGTTCTTTGATGGCGTCATTTCCTTCACTCATATCACGGACTTTATCCCACATCTCTTTTGATGTTTTACAATGTTTGACCTTGTCAAACCTTTCATTGTCAAGGGCTTTAGTCTTGATGAAGATTCCAACTTTGTCTAGATTTTTCAGCTTGATTTCATCAGCTGTCATCTCGTCTTCATCTTTGTCAACGACCGTGTCTTGGCCATCAACCTTGATTGTTCTGGTGACTCTTATCGGACCTTTTATTATGCACCTGTACATATTATCGTTGTAAGCAGCAAGGAAAATTTCCATGCGTATTTTCCAGTCCTCAAAGCTCATACCGCCTATGTGGGGAACAAGGCTAATACAATCCATTTTTCAAAAAGTTTTGTTTTTCAAAAAGATGCTGTTTTGAAAACTTTTGAAAACCTTTGAAAAACACTTAAGGATCAAGCTCGTTGATCAGGCAAATGATTCAGATGAACCACCTGCTCTGATACCACTTGTTGGTCCCAAGTGGTCAGATGAGGTCTAGAGGGGGGGGGGGGGGGGGGTGAATAGACCTCTTTAAAATTTAACTTTTAAAAACTTCTAACTTTTCTGTCAGCAAACTAAGCTGATCAGTAATCGTAAGTTGACTATGCTGATCTCGCACAAAGCTTTGAACAGCAGAGTTGACCACTCTTCTGATTTCACTCAGCTGATTTTATCAAAATCAGAGTTTTAAAATAACTAACTTGCAGCGGATTTATCAAGTGTTTTTCACAAGTAGTTTTCTTTAACTTTGAAATAGTTTTATCCCCAGTTTTAACAAACTCCTTTTAAAAACTTTTCCAACAGTTAACCTTTAAGTGTTTTAAGTATGCTGTTTCAAATATGCAGAAAATTATGCAAGTGAAAACACAAAGGATTTTTATAGTGGTTATATGGATAGAAATCCTTTAGTCCACTCTTCCAAGTCACTTGGATCTTGGGTTATACTAAATCACACAGATTACAGTATACAATGCTTGTGCCAATCAACAAATGAAAAGGCCACAAGTGCGTAATAGGAAATCACAAAGAAACTCCTATTCTCTGAAGTAATATCACTCACTTAGATGGATATCTACTTCTCACAACACGATACAAACAAAATCACTCAGATTTATAAGTCTTTTCTGTTTTCTCTCTATTCTGCTTCGTCAACAAATGACTCGGCTGATGAGAGTTCTGTTCTTGAGTTTGATACTTAGAAGAATTCAGCTTCAGATTTTTGCTCTCAAAGTGTGTTGTATATTCTTCTTCAACTCTTGAACTGAACTATTTATACTTGAAATTTGAAAATCTGCCCGTTGAGAGATCGACAGGTGTCCAAATCATCGAGTACTGGTCCTTCTACAGAAACGGCTACCTGCGACTGAACACTGTACACTCTGCTATACTTTCTGTCAGATCGCATTTAATGCACCAATCTGATACGAGGTTTCTCTTCAATCATTTGTCATAAATACCCTTCCTCTTCAGCATTTATTACACCAAGTGCATTTATTACCGTTGCACTGATCTTCTGATCTACTTCCACTCTGCTGATCGAAATTACTCGTCTGATGTATACTTGGCTGATCCCAAACTTGAACTAATCTTATTTGAGTCGGCTGATAGTCCACCAGTCTGATTCCTTTTTCAGCAACAGATCAGTAGTCTTCTGGACCATATTTGACTAGTCTGAAATACTTCTTCCTTGTTCAAATATCTTCTAAGGTTTGTACTAAGCTTCCACACTTAGCTGAAACTGATGTTTTGGAAATCATCAAAACCTCCCTTCACTTCATACCTTCCATCTTCATCTTCATCCAACAGCATCCTTAATAATATCCATGAAGGAGAAGCAGGGAATCACAGCGCGGCTCGAGCGCTTACACTCAAATGTTTGAGAACAGGATACTATTGGCCGACGATGTACGCTGATGCACAGGATTATGTAAAACATTGTCATTACTGCCAGGTACATTCAAATATAATACATCAACCAGCTGAGACGATGCACCCAATTCCGATCTGTTGGCCTTTTGATCAATGGGGAATTGATATTGTCGGACCATTCCCAGTTGCCAGATCGAAAAAGAGTTACGTGCTGGTCGCCGTTGAATATTTCAGCAAGTGGATTGAATGTATAGCACTAGCCCGTATAACTCAGTTCCAGGTCATAAATTTTCTTTGGAAAAACATAGTCTGCCATTTTGGAATCCTGAGGATCTTAATTTCCGACAACGGGACCCAGTTTGCTGGAAAACAAGTCCAAGAATGGTGCTCGAAATACGGGATACAACAAAACTTTACATCAGTCGGACATCCTCGAGCGAATGGGCAAACTGAAGTAGCGAATCGAGAAATTATTAAAACCCTTGAGAAAAGATTAGATGATGCCAAAGGGAGATGGCTTGATGAACTTCCCGGTGTCTTATGGGCTAACAGAACTACGTTAAAAACCTCTACCGGTGAAACACCATTTAGCCTAGTCTATGGCTCGGAAGCAGTAATCCCAGTCGAAGCACTAGTCCCCAGCCCTAGAATTGAATTATACAGTGAAGAATCAAATGATCAATTGAGAAAGGACGACGTCGACTTAAGTGAAACTTTGAGGGAAAAAGCCAGTCTTCGATTAGAAGCAGCCAAATCAAACATGGAAAAGGCCTACAATCAAAGAGTAAGGGTACGATCGTTCAAGGAAGGCGATTTAGTACTTAAAAAGGTTGAAGTATCCAAACATGTAGGAAAGTTGCAGCAGAATTGGGAAGGACCCTACGTGGTAACCACAGTCGGCAAGAAGGGGTCGTATAAAATAGCACATATGGATGGAACTCCACTTCCTCGAACATGGAATGCAGTAAACCTCAGAAGATATTATGGTCGTTAATGTCAAGGCAGGGGCTTCTGGATATCAGACAGGATTTTACAAGAAATTAGCTTGTTTTTCAATTATTAGTTTTATTTTGTTATTTTTTCTCGAACACCAAGTTTATCCGTGATTTTAATAAAAGCTTTTGCTTTTTTTTCCCATATGTCGCACTCGAAAAGACCATTGTCAGAATTCATTCTACAAAGGTTAAAACCAAAAATTGGTATACAACCTAAGTGAAATAAAAATCTTTGAGTAAAAGCGATTGGGTCGGTATAAACTCATCGATCTCCTAACGAACGATCTACAAAGGTTAAAACCAAAAATTGGTATACAACCTAAGTGAAATAAAAATCTTTGAGTAAAACCGATTGGGTCGGTATAAACTCATCGATCTCCTAACGAACGATCTACAAAGGTTAAAACCAAAAATTGGTATAAAACCTAAATGAAATAAAAATATTTGAGTAAAACCGATTGGGTCGGTATAAACTCATCGATCTCCTAACGAACGATCTAACAGAGGTTAAAACCAGAATTGGTAGAAAACCTAAGTACAATAAGCCTTTGAGTAAAATCGATTGGATCGATGTAAACACATCGATCTCCTAACAAAACGATCTACGTAGGCAAAACAGTTGCTAAATGAAATAAAACAAAAGAGCAAGACCGATTGGGTCGGTAATAACTCGTCATACAGTTAATACACAACCTACGAATAAATTGTCAGCTGATATAAAGGCGAAATTTTATTATTACTGATAAAGATATACATCGGAAAAGATACACAAATTCCCCTAACTAATCGACAGAAAATTCTATTCCATAATAAAGAAAGGAGCTAACAAGGGGGCCTCAATTTTCGTCTATCTCCATATTTTTCTCAGAATTATTGCTACCAGCTAAAACCGATCGACAAAGACAGCCGCTTTTAAGTTTCAAGATTACGACCACAAAGCTTTGGAATCAGAGAGAGCTTTGAGAGATCATAATGTTACGACGGTCGATGGTGGTCAGCATTCTTGGATCATACCTTCTCGTTTTAATGAACTGACCAGCTCTCCACAGACTATGTAACTGATAGATCGGAACCCCACAACACCGACCTTTACCTACTTACGTAGGTTGGTCGGTTCATGGTTAGCACTCTGATCCATTCCCCTTATTAGGGGTCGGAGATTTCATGGTTTTTGAGAAATCTCCATTTTCCGATTCGCCCATACCAAGTCGACGTAATAAATAATTTGTTGGATTCTCGAGTTGGGCGGACGACCACCATTTTGAGAATAGAATGAGTACATTGTTTCAAAGATTTAACTTGTAAGGGTAAATGAATGAAAGGTAAAGGATTCCTTTTATAGAAAATGATGGGATAGTGCCCTGCAAGCCAATATATTTAGCTTGTATTAGAACTATCGTAATCTTTCTCTAGTATAAATGAATTAATACGCTCGTTTGTTTATAGTATGTAAATCAAACAATGGCCAACTTCATCTCTCGCGAATCACTTAAGCGATTGGATGAAACCCTAAGATCACATTCGACTATGGGACGATTCACTTCGGTATTGAGTGCAATCATGAAACAGTCTCTAAGGTCGTGATCTTAAAAATGTTCCAAGTCATAGATTCCGAACGAGACGGGGTATCGAAGGAATCGCAAAGACTTGTATAAATATGCATGATTCACATGGAGTGAATTTGTAGCGTTTCATGAGCAAGGCATTTGATGCTAGTGCATATGAGTAGGTGGTTCGATAGGGGATCGAACGCATCGAACGACCCGAACAGAGAAACCCATTGTGGAAGCGCATGACGCACATCGGCGATGGTATGTTTCTCAAACTTATAATAGTGTACGATTTAGTCCTTAGACTTGAGATGCTAGGGCGAATTCGGTGCATGGGTGTGCGTACTTAGATTTAGGTACCGATCACGTAGCCTGATCATTGTGTGCCTAAGTTGGGTGCGTATAGTCGTGTACGCGAATGGTTAGCATCAATAAGGGATCTACCGACTCAACGTAGTGTGTTGAGGGAATTTCCTATATGTTCTTAGATAATAGATTCCGAGAAAACTGTGGCCACAGTTGGTGACGGATTTGGAAAGGGGTTTCCAAATTTAGCAGTCACACTGGAATCATTATCCGGAATTAGAAAGTATAGTTATCGAGATAATTAGTGGTGCCGATCAATTCACACACCCTAGGTCTCGATCGGGAAATTAAGTCGATAGAAGGACCGTATGTACATGGTACTTATAAGAGGTGAGGTTCACTGAGATCAATTCACCAGAAGTTGGGCCTCATGGGCTTGTGGCTAGACATCGACCATGAGGTGTGGGTACTCATGAATTAATAAGGAGATTAATTCTTGAGTGGTTAATTGAAGGTGTTCAATTAATCGGAAATCATATAAGGAAAGTTTGATGGTGAACCTAGAGGGTCACACACAATACAATTGGACTGCAACAAATCATATAAGGAAAGTTTGATTTAAAGAGTTAAATCAAAACTGGAGAATTAAAGTGTTAATTCTTAAGGGAGAAAAATATTAATTAGAAGTAGTCTAATTAATTAATGGAGAAGAATTAATTAATTAATTGGATTAATTAATTAAATAGGCTGAATTAATTAAAAGAGTTTAATTAATTAAAGAATCTTATTAATTAAAGAGTTTAATTAATTAAAGGATACCTAGTTAGTTAAGGAAGTAAAGATAGAATGTGATTCTACTTTCCTAACAAGAATATAATTAAGTGAAGAAGTTTACTTAATCAAAGATACCTAAGTTCAAAAGGTAACTAATAATGAATAGGATTCATGTTTCCTAAATGAACTTGGACTCTTGATAATTATTCTTATATATATGGAGTAGTAAGACTCCATAACCTAATGACTCATTAATATATATCAATCGGCATTTTGATACACAAGAAGGTCTTGAACAACATAGCCGCCCACTTAATTCCTCTCAAAAGTTTTTTTGGCCGAGCACTTCTTTATCAAAAAGTGTTCATGCGAATTTGTTTTCTCCTTCTTTCTTGGTTGGTATCTCTTCCATCCTAGTTCTGAGCCTGAGGATTCAAGAGAGTTGCTTCAATCCAGTTGGTGTGGATACCGCTAGAGGCACAACGCTTGGGGTGCTTCTCTCGAACCAAATCCATCAGATCTGAAAGAAGACTGGAGGGAAATCACCACCGTTCCCGTGGTAAGGTAAAATCGCTAAACACCCTATGGATGTTTCGATTTATGTATAAATCCTTTTCGTATGACTAGATGAATAAAGATTCTGCTTGGGTTATTTTAAAAATTTAAATTCCGCTGCTTTTGACGTTCTGACGTTACCAATAACCCAACAGTGGTATCAGAGCCTAATTCATTACTCTCATACGAAAAGGTCTGAATATAATTTGATTGCTTTATTGTATTGCATGTTATATTCGTGTTATTGATTCTTACTTGTTATGGGTAGATCTGATTTTGGGTAAAATTGCATAAAAACGTTTTGGGCCAATTTGTATTTTTTGAAAATAAAGGGCTGTTTTTGCGATTAGCGATTTTTTGGAAAACTGGACTGAAATTGAGATTTTACGAACTGTGTGTTTTCTGGACAGAATGCAAATTTCTGGAAATTTTTGAATTTGGGGCTGTTTTGCAATTACTAAAAGTTTTGGGGCTGTTTTGTAAATAACGAAAATTGCAGGGGCTGAATTGCAAATTCGAAATTTTTTCTGGAAATAAAATTTTAATTTTCGGTCCTCTGCCCAGTTTTAATTTTGGGGTTAAATTGTTATTTCCAAAATTTCAGGGTTTCAAATCGCAATTTTCAAAAGTTGGAGGGCCGAATTGCAATTTTCAAAAGTTGAAAATTTTTATTCTGTTTTTATGCATAAAATGGTTTTGTTTATCCGAATATAGATTACCTATAATTAGTAGAGACTAAAGTAAGAATCCAGAGAAATATTTTAAAGGCGTTTAAAATAATTAAAGTAAGATAGGAAACTAGTAAATGTGTTTGCTTGTTTCTTTGCTCAACGTGAATTGTTTACGTGGTTTTCGATCGAGCCGAGCCTTGACCTTAGATGTGATTGGTTTATTTTGCTTTGGATTTTTGTTGGGCCTGCGAGCCTTTATTTGGGCCTTTTTGTGCCAATGTAATAGATTAGGGCTTTACATTAAATAGTTTAGGATGGAGGCCCATTACATGCAAGAAGGAAGCCCAATGGAGAAGCAAGGCCAAGTATGCTTGGTTATTAATGTAATAGCTTAGGCCCATTAAGAACCCATTAGATAGACCAATTGGGCCAACATTATTGGCTCAATGATGGCCCAAGCATAGGTGGCTCCCGATCGAAAACATATTGTGTTAGAAATGCATGCTAGGTTTATTTATTTATGTTTTATTTATTTATTGATTCTATTATTTGGCTTGTATGGTGATGCGCGCTAGAATATTAGAACGTAAATAAGATAATTCATAATTGAAGCGGTGAGATCTCGAGAGAGTTTGCCTTAAACTTTCAAACCAGCAAATCCCCTCTTGAATTAAATATTAAGTCATATTGGGTTAAAATAAAATGAAGTATTTATATAAATCCAAGCCTTCCATCAATAGGGACTAGCGTATGTTGTCTACTTATCGATTAAGGTGATCCAGAGTCTGGCACCCGAGGCGAAGAAAGGGACAATACGTGAAATCTCTCGATTCTTGTTTATTTAATAAACTCGACAAGGGTGGGGACTGGTCGGGACATGTATAATCGACCGAGAACCAGTTACGGGGATTTCATGACCGGGCCCGTTGCTCATCGAGATTGATTGGGTTAGACTTAACGAGTAGTACCACTCATGATGTAGCAGTGCTAGATGGGTGCGAAAATCGAGGCAAAATAGCTTGAAGGTTGTGTAGAGACACAATTGGCAATACGTATGCCTACCTAGGGAATTAGTTGTATGGCCACGAGTCGTGGGTGCAATTAATGTCCGCTGGGACGTCAAGACCTACTAGGAAATAGGATTTCCCGAACAATTGAAGGGGTAATTGTTTCGATAAAATAGTGGGAGAACTTTTACGATAGAAAGTCCAACCTTCGTAGATTATAAGTATTATTCATTAACTAGTCCTCTGTATTTTTGTCTTCTCTTTAAAATAGATATTGAGATATCTATAATTATCCATTTTTACTATTTATCCTCGAATTATAAAATAACTGGATCAAAATATCGACTGGCTTAGAAACTTGAGGATTGTCCTCAATTTTGAAAGTCGGAATCATGTTCTTAATAACTAGCCTATGCCTGATGCACTTCCGAGATGAGTCTAAAAGGAGGAACGAATCACCCGTAGGGTATGGGAATATTAATGATCGTTTCCTCATATAAGGACGAGTCTCAAAAGTGGAACGAATCACCTATAGGGTATGGGAATCTTAACGATCGTTTTCTCATATAAGCATCAAGAATGAACAAGCTAAAGAAGCGACATAGGAGTATGTCTGAAGCTTCTAAAACAAACCTCCACTTCAAAAGCTTGTTTTGAGGAGCAGTTTCGAATCGTTTGATTCGAGACCACTAAGGAGTTGTTTTAAAACTCGAGAATAAATGAAGGAGCTGATGTCAAAGTATCACTGTCCTTGTTTTTATCTATCTAGTTGAAAACTGGATCGATTAAACGTAGGCCCGCAAGTGATCTTAGCATTGACCTCCATTTAAATTCTCCTCCCGCTCATTCAAAAGATTCGTGAAATACTCTGATCTTATTTGATAAGTTGTTCACATTTCATGAATTAACCAAAGTGTTGGTAAAAGGCAAATAGGATAAACCTTTCATGATGATCGTTTACACTTCATGGACTTCAAAGTCAAAGAAGAGTAATATGAAGAAGAAGTTGTTCTCTTCTAAAATCGACCATAAAGGTAGTCGAAAGAACGCAAGTAGTCTAAAAGTCGAATTATCCCACTGAATCTTAGAAAGGCACTGATTAGTTTAATTGATTAGAAGGTCTAATTAATTAAGCAACGTTTCAATTAAAGGGTTAATTGAAAAAGGAGATGAATCAATTAAAGAGTTAATTGAAAGGAAGCAAATTAATTGAATTAAACTGTTAACTCAATTCTATTGAATTAATGTGCTTAGTTCAATTAATACCAAGATAATAATCCACAACTTTGGCACGCTAGACTTGGACATATCTCCAAGAGTAGGATTCAAAAGTTGGTTTCTTCAAAGGCTCTTGAAATATAGAACTTAGATGAACTTCCAACCTGCGAATCCTGTCTCATAGGAAAGATGACCAAATCTCCCTTCACAGGGAATCAAGAGCGAACCAAATAACTTTGGATTTGATCCATACGATTGAATGTGGACCACTAAAGGTTAGTGTAAGAGGAGATTACTCATACCTCGTACCTTTTTGCTAATGACTTTGGTCGTTAGTGACATATGTATCTAGTGAGATACAAATCCGAAAAAACCTTTGAAAAGTTCAAAGAATTTCAAAACGAAGTAGAGAATCAAAAAGGGCATAGTGTTATGGCCATTCGATCTGATCGAGGTGGCAAATACTTAAGCTTAGAATTCCTCGATTATCTTACTGAGAATGGGATTCTCATACAACAAACTCCTCCTATGACGCCTCAACTTATTGGAGTGTCTAAGAGAAGGAATCGAACACTGTTAGACATTGTTCGATCCGTAATGAGTTTTGTTAAGCTTCCTTATGCATTCTAGGGGTTGGTCCTCCTGGCTGCATCGAAGATACTGAGCAAAGTACCTTCAAAGTCCGTGCCTACAAAGCTTTACCAAGAAAGGTATGGCAAAATACCTCTGCAATTTTACTATTGAGTATGGAGATCTCCTGCCTAAGTTGGGAACTAGAAAGGAGATAAATCGGCTAGTAATTGTATATAATTGTGGGGTATCCAACGAAATCCATTAGATACCTGTTCCACGACAATGAGAAACAATCGTTTCTCATAACTACCCGTTCCTCAATTGATGAAATCCTCGTCAAAGGAAATAGGGAATGTCATGGAACTTGATGAAGTCCAAGATTTGGACCCATCCTCACAAACAGTGGGAGTTAGTCCAGAAACTACTGAATCATCTAGTACACCAATACTTCGTAGATCTGATCAAGTTCATGAAGAGCTTGAAAGATATGGTTTTACCATATATGAAGAAGCTACATTAGATGTAGACTTGCATCATGGCAAGAGGCCATGCAACCCGAAATGGATTCCATACATTCCAACAAGGTATGGACCTTGGTCGATCCACCCGAGGGATTTTATCCCTGTAAGTAGTGAATGGATCTTCAAGCTAGGAATAAATGGAGAGGTGTACCTCTAAGACTCGACTAGTGGTAAAAGGCTATTCACAAAGTTCTGGAACAGACTTTGATGAAACCTTTTCTCCAGTAGCAATGTCTGAATCCATTTAGATTCACGTTTGTTTTGATGAGACAGTCAAGGCATTTGACTTCATCAAAAACGAATATGAACCTTGAGTGTACAAAAGGATTAGTGGGAGCTCTATGGAGCTCATATTTTATATATCGATCACATTCTGCTTATCTGGAATGATATCGGAATGTTAGCGCAGACGAAAGCATGGTTATCCATGCAATTCTCCATGAAAGATTTGGGAGAGACATCTTGCGTATTGGGATACGTATCTATAGAGATAGATCGAAGAAGATGTTGGGATTCTCTCAATCTAAGTACATAGAAACAATACTGAAGAGATTCAGTATGGAAGAATCCAAGAGAGGATTGCTTCCAATGAGACACTGTAACTCTTTTTCCAAATCGATGTGCCCTACATCGAATGAGGATAAAGGAGAATGTCTCAAATACCTTATGTTTCGACAAAAGGTAGCATGTGGTATGCTATAATATGTACTAGACCAGACATAGAACCTGCTCAAGTGTCACGAGCAGTTACTAGTCAAAATCCGGTGAAGAGTACTGGACCACCGTAACAAATATCCTTAAGTTCTTGAGAAAGACTAAGGATTCGTTCTTGGTCTGCGGTGGTAATGGAGAATTAAAACTCGAAGGATTTAATGATTCGAATTTTCAGTCTGATGTGGATGAATATATATATCCAATTTTTGGATACATATTTTGCCTCAATGGGGTAGCGGTAAGTTGGAAAGGTTCCAAGCAAAACACCATTGCCATCTCAACCACTGAAGCATAATATATCGCAGCATCGGATGCAACAAAAGAAAGTGTTTGGATGAAAAAACTTCATCCAATAGTTGGATGTAGTGCCTAGCATTGCGAAGCTCGTGGTTATCTTCTGTGATAACAATGGAGTTGTTGCTAAAGCAAAGGACTCGAGATCTCACTAGAAATCTAAACACAATGAGAGAAAAGTACCATTTGATTGGAGAAATCATTGGTAGAGTTAACGCACATAATGGATGCGTCGACTCGGAAGACAACCTAGATGATCCACTAGTAAAGTCTTTGTCACGAAAAGAGTTCGAAGAACATCTTTGGAAGATGGGTCTTAGAAGCGTTTGTGATTGACTTTAGGGCAAGTGGGAGATTGATGGGATAGTGCCCTGCAAGCCAATATATTTAGCTTGTATTAGAACTATCGTAATCTTTCTCTAGTATAAATGAATTAATACGCTCGTTTGTTTATAGTATGTAAATCAAACAATGGCCAACTTCATCTCTCGCGAATCACTTAAGCGATTGGATGAAACCCTAAGATCACATTCGACTATGGGACGATTCACTTCGGTATTGAGTGCAATCATGAAACAGTCTCTAAGGTCGTGATCTTAAAAATGTTCCAAGTCATAGATTCCGAACGAGACGGGGTATCGAAGGAATCGCAAAGACTTGTATAAATATGCATGATTCACATGGAGTGAATTTGTAGCGTTTCATGAGCAAGGCATTTGATGCTAGTGCATATGAGTAGGTGGTTCGATAGGGGATCGAACGCATCGAACGACCCGAACAGAGAAACCCATTGTGGAAGCGCATGACGCACATCGGCGATGGGATGTTTCTCAAACTTATAATAGTGTACGATTTAGTCCTTAGACTTGAGATGCTAGGGCGAATTCGGTGCATGGGTGTGCGTACTTAGATTTAGGTACCGATCACGTAGCCTGATCATTGTGTGCCTAAGTTGGGTGCGTATAGTCGTGTACGCGAATGGTTAGCATCAATATGGGATCTACCGACTCAACGTAGTGTGTTGAGGGAATTTCCTATATGTTCTTAGATAATAGATTCTGAGAAACCTGTGGCCACAGTTGGTGACGGATTTGGAAAGGGGTTTCCAAATTTAGCAGTCACACTGGAATCATTATCCGGAATTAGAAAGTATAGTTATCGAGATAATTAGTGGTGCCGATCAATTCACACACCCTAGGTCTCGATCGGGAAATTAAGTCGATAGAAGGACCGTATGTACATGGTACTTATAAGAGGTGAGGTTCACTGAGATCAATTCACCAGAAGTTGGGCCTCATGGGCTTGTGGCTAGACATCGACCATGAGGTGTGGGTACTCATGAATTAATAAGGAGATTAATTCTTGAGTGGTTAATTGAAGGTGTTCAATTAATCGGAGCAATTCATAAGCTCACAAATTAAATCACGAAAGTCGTGGGCCCGCGGCCAATTGATGGTGAACCTAGAGGGTCACACACAATACAATTGGACTGCAACAAATCATATAAGGAAAGTTTGATTTAAAGAGTTAAATCAAAACTGGAGAATTAAAGTGTTAATTCTTAAGGGAGAAAAATATTAATTAGAAGTAGTCTAATTAATTAATGGAGAAGAATTAATTAATTAATTGGATTAATTAATTAAATAGGCTGAATTAATTAAAAGAGTTTAATTAATTAAAGAATCTTATTAATTAAAGAGTTTAATTAATTAAAGGATACCTAGTTAGTTAAGGAAGTAAAGATAGAATGTGATTCTACTTTCCTAACAAGAATATAATTAAGTGAAGAAGTTTACTTAATCAAAGATACCTAAGTTCAAAAGGTAACTAATAATGAATAGGATTCATGTTTCCTAAATGAACTTGGACTCTTGATAATTATTCTTATATATATGGAGTAGTAAGACTCCATAACCTAATGACTCATTAATATATATCAATCGGCATATTGATACACAAGAAGGTCTTGAACAACATAGCCGCCCACTTAATTCCTCTCAAAAGTTTTTTTGGCCGAGCACTTCTTTATCAAAAAGTGTTCATGCGAATTTGTTTTCTCCTTCTTTCTTGGTTGGTATCTCTTCCATCCTAGTTCTGAGCCTGAGGATTCAAGAGAGTTGCTTCAATCCAGTTGGTGTGAAATCCATCAGATCTGAAAGAAGACTGGAGGGAAATCACCACCGTTCCCGTGGTAAGGTAAAATCGCTAAACACCCTATGGATGTTTCGATTTATGTATAAATCCTTTTCGTATGACTAGATGAATAAAGATTCTGCTTGGGTTATTTTAAAAATTTAAATTCCGCTGCTTTTGACGTTCTGACGTTACCAATAACCCAACAGAAAAGAGGGTAAAAATCCAACGGTGAAGCTCACATCAAATCAACGGCAGAGATGTGATATCGGGAATTACGTTACATAGTCATAACTACAACCCTTGAATATAGGACTTGAATTAAATGTACTATTGCGTTGGTCAATAAAAGTCATATATTAGATCGATAAGGACGATACAAAAGCTATCTTCACGAAACTAATATCACCTATCAAATATTCCTATCTGCACAGAAAACATCGATTGATACTCTAACGGCTATACCTACAAAGAAGGAATTTGTCTTCAAACACTTCGAAGCTTCCTCGGAACGATCATCTTTTCTTCTACTTTGAGAGCAGTGACGAGAAGCTAACGTTCAGGCATTCTTCTTAAAATCAGAAGGATCTCATGCATGGCATCGTCGACCTGTTAGAAACAAGTTGATTTCTATAAACCAAGAATCCTGCTTTCCTCTGATCTCGACCTCTATCATACGGCGTAATTTATGGTCGACTGATCCACAGTTATGAGATTCGCCCGACCATCACCATATAAGACGGAGATTTCATTTTTCCAATTCCTCCCATACCAAGTCAAGAATTCCTCATTCGATAAAATAACATATTTTGGTGGTCGACAAGGCTTATAACAATAAAAATTCTTCTTGAATAATTTCATTTCTGAGAAATGGAGAAGCATGGAATGACCCTTTTTATAGGCAGAAGATAAATGATCCAATGGTGTTGCATTAAGATCCTATCAACGGTCCAGATTAAATACATTAACAAGTTCATTCACTACATTGAATATACGTTCGATTATTGCTATCAAATCAAACATGCAAAACCACAACTGAACATGTCAAAGTAACTGATTTTATTGAGATTTTTGAGGATCATTACATTTGACAAATACAATTGATCAAAACATACAAGTACATTCATTCTTGAAACCTAACTACGGTTGTTACAAACACTAGCGCTGCTCCTCGGAATGATCTGCTCCTCCAATCCGACGTGCTTCTTAATCTTGGACTCCTGTCACTGCATTGGTGAAGATTGGCAGATATACTTCACCAGACCTTCGTGAGACACCCTCCTTGTTCGAAGGATGTCCAGAAGGAAGATTACAAAGTATCCGCCTGAGTCGAAGGGTATCTCGTCCAACTCATATGAAGTATCCTCCTTGGTCGAAGAGAATACCCTGACACTGGGGATACCATCATTTTAATGAACTAACCAGCTCTCGCCTCTCATGAAAAAATTGGGTTGATATCTCCACCGTAGTCGACATGCCATAAATACCAGAATGGAATATTCATTGAAGGCATATTATTTCCCTCTATTATGTTTCCTATGTTTCAAAAGGATTATTTATAGTAAGAGAAAGTTATCAGTTAGTGGACAAAGCATGCGAAACGTCCTACAGTTACGGCACAACTGCCAACGTGCCTTTTCCTCTCCCAAGAAGATAGATAACAGATATTTTGACATTTAGATCGCAACAATGCATTATTCTACGTATAAACAACAGAAACAACGAACTACTCTATTTCGCGACTAAAAGGAGTCTGTTATATTACCATTTAAAAAAAAAAAAAAAAAAAAAAAGAGAAGACCCTTGTCTATTGCTCGAAAGCATGGTCAGGACTTGTCTGATGAGCAAGATAGGTCATCGTTTCTTTCGTACGTTGTTTATATCCGAGAGAAAATCCCCTTCCAAACTCCTGATCTTTCAGTCGGAGCAGATCTTCTTTCTCCTTAGTAAGCTGCTCCTTATCGGACTCCAAGCTGCTATTGACTCGAGCAAGTTCTTCCTTCTCTTTAGAAAGCCTTTCAGTAGTAGCTCGGAGATGCTCAACCTCAGTCATCAGCAATCGATGAGCAGCAGCAATTGTGCTTACTCGTTCAAGGGATTCTTCTCGAGCAAAATAAGATTCATCATTTTGTATTCCGAGCTGGAGAGCTTCATGCTTAACCTGTTATGGAAAAATAAGAATGAGGAACTTCAAAAATCTGGAACATGAAAAGTTCCGTGTTACAATAATAACAAAAGTCCACTTACCATCTCCAAACGCTTGAAAATGGACTGAACAAGACGCAAAGAAGAGTGGTCCTTCAATTTATCAAGCTCCTTGGGATGAATTGTACCCATTCCCAGATTCCAAGACACCCCATCAGGCTCGAGGGTTGTTGGAATGCATGCAACAGTTGAAACCCCACCGGATCGACTCATCCCGAACTCAGTTATCTCTTCAACCTGCTCCTTGAATGGACGATCGTCTAAAACAGACGGATCATCCGCGGTATATTCAACACCAGAATGACTGGGACCAGACCCAGTTTTTGATACATCTTGAGAAATATGGACAGGAGAGACGGCTTGAGTATGTTGAGAAGTTGAAACAACAACTTGAGTACGCAAAGGGGCAAAGAAAGACTTAGGGATATCTTCCACAGGCCCCCTTAGTTGCAAAGTTGGCTCAACCTCAGAGTTGGGAGCAGTAATTACGACCTGTTGGGAACCTTCTTGACCTGAGTTTTGATTTGTTATATCTCGATCGGAAGGAGGACGTTCCTCCGTTGATCAGTCGACAAGAGGAGGAGAAGTAGATCGAGAACCCTCATCCTGGTAAGCCTCAAGAACTCTTGGATCAACCAAGGGACTACGGATCGGACCGCTGAAGGTCCCGTTGAAGATTTCATTGTTTCCTTTGACGGTGAAGGAATATTCTTCACTGTTTTCGGATTTCCACCGGACGAGGACGACACCGGATCAGATTGAGGCATGGCCTCCCGAGAAGAAGCTCCTCCTTGGGAAGATGATTGATGAGAACTTTCTGTTCGGGCTTTCTTCTTCGGAGTATCTCGTCGGGATCAGATTGAGGCATAAAAACGACGAAGGATATTTCATTGAAAATCATATATATCAATAGAGGAACTTTACATCAGTTGTAATTACAAAATTTGCAAGATCTGCGAAATAAAGTAACAAAATTACAAAGATTAAAGAAGAAAACAAAACCCCAACGTCTTGAAGACGACCTAAGATGGGGAGTTAACTTCCTCCGGGGACAATCTTTCTTCACCTTCTTTTTCTCCCTCATCAGCTTGATTTCCTTCAGTGTCCTCTTCGTTATCCTCGTCTTCTTCTTCATATTCTCGATCTTCTACTTCCTGCTCTATTAACCCCAAGTCGGGTGCGGGTACGGGAAGCGGAGTTCCGTACACATCGACTAAGTGAGCTAAAGGATGGTTGCTATATTCAACAGAAGGCAAGCAATCGAGAGGATAATCTTGGAGTTTTCGATCCTTTTCGATCAACATAACTTTGCGATATTCTTCGCGCCTATCAGGAATCTGTCCAGACTCAATTAATTGGTCCACCCCCTTAAAGAATGAGCTCAAGAGCAGATCTCCAATTTTCTGATGAATTATGGCAGTGTGCACTGGAGAATCAAGAAACTCTCGAACAATGGGTTCGACGTCGAGAGACTGGTGCTCGTCTATGGCCTTATCCAAATCAGAGGAGCCGTCTTCCTTGGTCGCAAGTTGATATCGAAGTGTAACAATCTCCGACTCCAGTTTGCTAACTACAGTCGCATGCGCAACTCGTTGGTCTTCCATTTCTCGATTCATCTGGTCGACCTGCGCCAGGTATCGACTAGAATCCATCATCATACTGATAATATGAGGATTGTCGGTCTCCAGGTTCGGATTGGCAATAGGAGCAGATTGAGTTTCAGCAGAAGCGCTAGAATTATTGGTCCGATCAAGTTGATCTTCGAGCTCCTTAACTTTAGCGCTTAAAATATTGTTGCTTTCTTCAACATACTTACATTGTTCTCTATGCAATGCCATGTCATATAGCGCGGACACCAAAGCATTACCTGTCTGTGGCAAGGAAAAATGGTCTAAATAAAAATGGAATAGAATGTTGAGGTTTATTAAAAGAATGGACAGAGTTGAAAAATATTACCACTTCATGGGCATGTGCTGCCCTTGCCAACTGTTCGAGGGGCTTTTTCTTAACCGTCCTATCTACATCTCGGACAAAGGTCGAAGATAGGAGAAGTTGAATGGATTTATCGATGACGTTCTCCTTATCATCAGACATTAATGTATCCTTCTCGAAATATCCGGCCGCCCGTTTCCCTTGAAGATGACTCTCAATCATATCTACCAGAGAAGCTTTATGACTAGTATCTCCGACATGAGTAAAATACTCTCCTTCTTTGTCAAAGAACTGAGTTCTTCTTCTAGCTTCAGGGCCAGTAGGATTACGCTCTGACCAAGATTGACAGCCCAGAATACCATGTTCATCTCTAAGGAATTTGGGTGGATAACCGCGGCCTGGGCGAGAGCTTGAAGACGGTATATCTGATGAAGTTTGACCGGAAGAAGGGGGAGCTACTCAGATAGGATCTGCATTCTCGAACAAGTCCTCCTCAATATCCTCCAGATCCAGGATTTGATTTCTTCTCCTCTTTCTGGATTGCTTCTGCTCTATGGGGACTTTGCCCGTTGACTTTTTCAAATTTGAAAGGACAAATTTTCCGACCACAGAAAAACGGCAGTTCTCGACCATGGAGGCTGCAACATGAAATCAATAAACGTTAGCGGACGACAAATTCATAAATCCTTTTCTAAAAAGAATAAAATAACTAAACAGATAAAATATTACCTAGAGATCGATTGTCCGATGGAATGGGAAAATCCAAAGAACTCAATCCCGCCTTCCGAAGGAAAATTTCTCCGATCAAATAAGCTGATTGGTATTTATTTGATCTCATCTCATCGATCAAATCAGATGAAAATTGGTCGTCTGGGGCCATCTCGCCAATCACCTTCCGACCCCCGTACACCCAAGATTCATTGTATCCCCAATCATAAGCAAACTCCTCAGTTTCTCCGTTTTCAAGGACATGCACGGTCGGAGCCTTAACGAAAAATAAGTTCGATTTCCATTCCGTACGGTTGCTCGAAATGGCGTTTTCAAGAACGGCAGACCCAGGTCTTTGGCTAACGTAATAATAGCCCCTGTTGGAGGAGGTCGATACGAAAAGTCGAAAAAAGTGTAGAAAATTACGGAATGAGGGCTGCAGACCTCGTGCGACCATCAAAACAGAGAAAGCCATCATAAAGGCTATGGCATTTGGAATGAGTTGGGTCAGGGAGACAAATAAAGTCTCTAAGAATTGACGAAGAATTGGAGAAAGGGGAAAACGGAGCCCATGTTCGAAGTGGGACGTATAGAATGCTCGACAGTTCTTAGGAGGGGTATTGACTCTCTCCACGGGGGAAGGAATAACGATCTCAAAATCCGACGGGAAATAACGACCGTATTCTCTTTTTAAAATAGGTAGATCTTCTTCTTTCCATCGAGAAGGAAAGAATTCCACAGGAGCAGAAATTTGAGGTTGAGCCGTCTTAGATTTCTTGGATGCCCTAGACATCATCTCCTCCTCCGGAACAATTTCTACCACCAAGCTATCAACCTCTTTTTCTTCATAGTCTCTGATCTCCTCTACTTGAACGTCGTCTGTTGCTTCATCCTCAGATGAAAGGATATCAGGATTGGGGATGTTAGGTGGTACTTGTTCTCCTACATTTTGAGTTGAGGAATTGGGATTCTGCGAGGTCGAAGCCATTGACCCTTGAAGTAATGTGCTCGATGAAATAAGAAAATGGCAAGTTTATCGACTTAAACTTTTACTGCAAGAGGATCTAAATATCTGGGGTAAAAAGTAAAATATCCCGCAATTTTCGATTATATATATGGGCGGTGAAAACACGGATTAAGCCCTTCGCGTCTCTTCGTATTCCCGCCAAATATAACCTTGAAAAAACTTTATGATTATATGACACACGTTACTAAAATACGTGTCCCTATTTGGATGGTTCAAATCGAAAATGCACTCATTTTTCCTTATTCGGTTTTTATCCCTTAAAGGGTTTTTCCGAACTAGGTTTTTAACGAGGCATATGTCATGAACGATGAAAGGACCAGAGTAACAACCGCATTTACTTCTACGAGCTCCAGCTACATTTACGCTCGAGAAGTGAGGGAGTACTGATGAGGGCTATTTTTACGCATATAACCGAGCAGGGTTTTCCGAGGAAAATCACGATCGATCCGACCCGCGTAGACACCGAAATCGGCTCGACCTGCGACCATGTATCTGATCGACCTAGTGTCCAATCCAGAAGACTTATTGGGCCATGCGGTACTCCCAGGCCATGCAGGATTCCTAGGCTTAATAGGACTCCAAGTTTTGTTAGGACATAATGAACATTATAAATAGTGAATCTTACAATGTATTAAGGATCCGGAATTCAACTTATCAATAACAATACAATAGTTCTCCTCTCTTATACTTGTTTTACGTGATTACGATATTTTCATACTATTCTTTAATTGCACCATCCGGAGTACTTTAACCAAATCCCTAATATATAAAGTTGTTCTTTTAATAATTTACTGAGATTAAACCTAAGACGAAATTAGGCTAAATCAAATATGTCTTCATTAAACATTTCAATTTGGCACTTATGGCATCTCGATTATGGTGGAGACATTAACCCTATCTATTTATGAGAGACGAGAGCTGGTTAGTTCATTAAAATGATGGTATCCCCTGTGTCAACGACCAAGGAGGCTACTTTGTATGAGTTGGATGAGCTATCCTTCGACTCAGGCGGATACTTTGCAATCTTCCATCAGGACATCCTCCGATCAAGGAGGATATCTTGTTAAGGTCTGGTGAAGTATATTTGCCAATCTTCACCAATGCAGTGACCAGAGTTCATGAGTAAGAAGTACGTCGGATTGGAGGAGCAATCATTCCAGGGAGCAGCTAGTAGGCTAGTATTTGTAATAAGTGTAGTTAGATTTTAGAAACGAATCTACTTTTCCTTGTCTTTGTACTTAACTGATCGTTTTTGCTAAATGTAACGATTTAAAAAGTCTCAATAAAATCATTTACTTTTGATTTGTTCATCTGTGTTCTGCACTTTTGATTCTATGACAGTAATCGAACATATATCCGACGCTGTGAATTTAAATCAACTTGTTAATATAATATTCCCTTGTTAACTTATTAATCTGGACCGTTGATAGGATCTCAATGCAACACCATCGGACCTTTATCTCCTGCCTATAAAAAGGTCATTCCATGCTTCTCCATCTCACAAAAATGAAGTTGTTCAAGAAGAATTTTTATTGGTATAACCATCGTCGTCCCCCAAAATGTATTACCTCAACGAAGGATGAATTCCGGACTTGGTATGGGATGAATTGGAAAAATGAGATATCCATCTTATATGGTGATGCTCGGACAAATCTCGTAATTGGGGATTAGTCGACCATAAATTACGCCATAGGGTATAGGTCGAGGTCAGAGGAAAGCTGGATTCTTGGTTTATCGAAATCAACTTGTTTATAACAGGTCGACGATTGCATGCATGAGATCCTTCTGATCCCTATTTTACTTGTCGAAGGGAAAAACATCAGCTTCTTCGAGGTGGTCGAGTTGTGTAGCATGTACTCTTCCCTCGACCACTGACAGCTGTCGATCCTTTAGAAGGAGGCCTGAACATTAGTTTCTCGTCACTGTTCTCAAAGTAAACGGAAAGATGATCGTTCTACAGCTCGAAAGTTCCGAAGTGTTTGTTATTTATGATGATCAACGAAGATAAACTCTTTCTTGAGATTTTGTAGATAGAGTTGCTAGTATATCGATCGATGCCTTTGTTCAGATAGGAACTCTAGATATGTAATATTCTTTGTAATGACAGTCTTTGCATCTTTGAATATCGATCTAATGTATAGTTTTTAATTGACCAACCTAATAGTGCATTTAATTCAAGTCCTGCTTTAATGGCTGGTAGTTAAGAATGTGTAACGTAAATCCCGATATCACGTCTTCACCGTTGATTGGATATGAGTTCCACCGTTGGATTTTTACCCTCTTATCTATAAAAGGAATCCTTTACCTTTCATTCATTTACCATCAAAAGTAAAATTTCCAAACAATGTACTTCCTCTTTTTTCAAAACGGTGGTCGTCCACCTAACTTGAAAATCCGAGAAATTGTTAATTACTCCGACTTGGTATGGGCGGAATCGGAAAATGGAGATCTTTCAAAAACCATGAGGTCTCCGATCCCTGAAAAAAAGGATCGATCAGAGTGTCTATCATGTACCGACCATCCTGTGCAAATAGGTAAGGGTCGGTTTGGTGGCATTCCGATCTAACAGTTCATTGGTCGGTGGAAAGCTAGTCAGTTCATTAAAATAAGAAAACATAAAGGAAAATGCTGACCACCACCGACCGATGTAAAATTATGATCTCACAAAGCTCTAAAATTTTCCGAGCTTGTGGATGTAATTTCGGAACTTAATAAGCGGTTGTCCTCGTCGACCGGGGTTAGCTGGTAGCAAGAATGCTAGGAAAAGTGTGGAGATAAACAAAGACAGAAGCCCTCCATTCATGCCGCCATTCTTCAAACCTAAACAGCCTTAGTCGATGAATTGATCTTGTAAGATTGCTTTTTACAAGTCTACCGGACAAGCGAGCTGTACCTAATTAGGACTTTTCTTCAGCATGTAATAGAATATTGTCGTCGATCAGTTAGGGAAATTTTTGTATCTTTCCAATGTATTTTTCTATTTGTAATAAATGAATCTCTTATTATTTTTTCTAGCTGCCTTATTTGTCGATTTTGGAGATCGTTTTATCGGATCGAAGAGTGTTTACCGACCCAATCGGTTTTACTCAAAGACCTTAGTTTATTTTTAGGTTGTATACCATTTTGTTGGTTTCTACCTTCTGTAGATCATTAGTTAGGAGATCGATGAGTTTATACCGACTCAATCGGTTTTACTCAAGTATTTTATTTTACTTAGGTTTTATACCAATTTTCTGTTTTTAACCTGTGTAGATCGTTTGTTAAGAGATCAATGAGTTTATACCGACCCAATCGGTTTTACTCAAGGATTTTATTTTACTTAGGTTTTATACCAATTTTTGGTTTGAACCTGTGTAGATCGTTCGTTAGGAGATCGATGAGTTTATACCGACTCAATCGGTTTTACTCAAGGATTTTATTTTACTTAGGTTTTATACCAATTTTTGGTTTTAACCTGTGTAGATCGTTTCGTTAGTAGATCGATGAGTTTATACCGACCCAATCTGTTTTACTCAAGGATTTTATTTTACTTATGTTTTATACCAATTTTTGGTTTTAACCTGTGTAGATTGTTTCGTTAGGAGATCGATGAGTTTATACCGACCCAATCGGTTTTACTCAAGGATTTTATTTTACTTATGTTTTATACCAATTTTTTGTTTTAACCTGTGTAGATCGTTTCGTTAGTAGATCGATGAGTTTATACCGACCCAATCGGTTTTACCCAAGGATTTTATTTTACTTAGGTTTTATACCAATTTTTGGTTTTAACTTGTGTAGATTGTTTCGTTAGTAGATCGATGAGTTTATACCGACCCAATCGGTTTTACTCAAGGATTTTATTTTACTTAGGTTTTATACCAATTTTTGGTTTTAACCTGTGTAGATCGTTCGTTAGGAGATCGATGAGTTTATACCGAGCCAATCGGTTTTACTCAAAGATTTTATTTTACTTAGGTTTTATACCAATTTTTGGTTTTAACCTGTGTAGAGTGAATTTGACAATGGTCTTTTGAGCGCGACATATGGATAAATAAGCAAGAGTTTTTATTATAATCGTAGACAAATTTGATGTTCTAAAAGAAAATAACAAAAATAGACTAAAAAATGGAAAAACAAGTTAATTTTCTGTAAAATCCCATCTGATCGTTAGGACCTCCAATCTTGAGATCAACGGCCGTAATATATTCTGAGGTTTACTGCATTCCAAGTTCGAGGAAGTGGAGTTCCATCCATATGGGCTATTTTATACGATCCCTTCTTGCCGACCGCGGTTAAAACGTATGGACCTTCCCAATTTTGCTGTAATTTACCCACATGCTTCGACACTTCGACCTTCTTAAGTACCAAATCACCTTCCTTGAACGATCGTATCCTCACTCTTTGATTGTAGGCCTTTTCCATGCTAGATTTAGCTGCTTCTAAACGAAGACTGGCTTTTTCCCTCAAGGTCTCACTTAAATCGACGTCGTCTTTTCTTAGTTGATCATTTGATTCTTCATCGTAGAACTCAATTCTTGGGCTAGGGACTAGTGGCTCAACTGGGATAACCGCCTCCGACCCATAGACTAAGCTAAAAGGTGTTTCACCGATAGAGGCTTTTACTGTAGTTCTGTTAGCCCAAATGACACCGGGAAGCTCGTCTAACCACTTTCCTTTGGTGTCGTCCAGTCTTTTCTCGAGGGATTTTATAATCTCTCGATTTGCTACTTCAGTCTGCCCATTTGCTCGAGGATGTCCGACGGATGTAAAGTTTTGCTGTATCCCAAACTTTGAGCACCATTCTTGAACTTGTTTTCCAGCAAATTGGGTTCCATTGTCGGAAATCAAGATCCTCGGGATTCCGAAACGACAGACTATATTCTTCCAAAGAAAATTTATAACCTGAAACTGTGTTATCCGAGCTAGTGCTATACATTCAATCCACTTGCTATATTCGACAGCGACCAGGACATAACTCTTTTTTGATCTGGCCATTGGGAATGGTCCCACTATATCAATTCCCCACTGATCAAAAGGCCAACAGATCGGAATTGAGTGCATTGTCCCTGCTGGTTGATGTATTATATTCGAATGCACTTGGCAATAATGACAATGTTTTACATAATCCTGCGCATCTGCGTGCATTGTTGGCCAATAGTACCCAGTTCTCAAACACTTGAGTGTGAGTGCTCGAGCTCCACTGTGATTTCCTGCTTCTCCTTCATGGATAATGCTGAGGATGCTTTGGATCTGGTGCTCGGGAATGCATTTTTGTAGAATTCCAGAGACGGATCGTCTATAGAGTTTTCCCTCTACCATGGCATATCTTGGTGCTCGATATCTAATTATCCTAGCTTCATTTTTACAGCTAAGGAGTGACCCATCTTTCAAATAGGTGATTAACGGGGTCATCCAGCTGTCTGCTGCCAAGTCGATGTCCATTATTTCGGTAACAGGAACAGTATCGAGATCGATTTACGGTGTTTTGGAGATTAACCAGGTGATCACTCTTTTAGACTTATCATTCCTTGTTCCTGTAAATCTAGATAGTTGATCAGACCATCGATTTTCTTCTCGTGGGATATTTTGAATATCAAACTTATCAAATTTTCCAGTCAACTCTTCTACTTTCGCCAAATATTTTATCATGTTGTATTCCTTTGCCTCATACATTCCATTTATTTGTCTCTGAATCAGCTCGGAATCCGTTAAGACATTTAAAAAACCTTTATGTTGGCTTGTATAGCCATTTCCATTCCTGCAATCAGAGCATCATACTCTGTTTCGTTGTTGGTTACCATGAAATCTAAAGTGATAGCATAATACATATCCTCACCATTTGGTCCTTGGAAATTAATTCCTGCACCCCCACCATCTCTGTTTGATGCAGCATCGACGTGCATAAGCCATGCTAGGTTATCGACTATCAAAATATTATTATCACTTGCAGACGTTTCTTCTGGGCTCGTTCTCGACAGGCTTGGAGTCTCTAGGAGGAAGTCAGCAAGTACTTGAGCTTTGATCGCCGTTCGTGGTTGATATTCGATCTCGTATTGTCCCAACTCTACGGCCCATTTGATTAATCTTCCCGAGGCTTCAGGTTTTGACAGAATTTGCCTTAAAGGTTGATTGGTAAGGACGATGATTTTATATGTTTGGAAATAGAGTCGTAATCTTCGTGATGATGTCACCAGAGCCAAAGCAAATTTTTCAATCACCAAATAATTCTTTTCAGCCCCTTGCAGTAATTTACTCAAATAATAAACATAACCGAGCTTACCGCCGCCTCGGAGATAGCGATGTATATGTAAAGAGGTTGTCCTTCTGTAGGTTTGGCGAGTAGTGGTGGTGAGGTCAAGTATTCTTTCAGTTGATCGAATGCATGGTCACAAGCCTCGGTCCATTCGAAGGTCTTAGCTTTTCTCAAAGTTTGAAAAAATGGTAGACTTTTATCTGCCGACCTTGATATGAACCTGTTGAGGGCCACAATTTTCCCTACCAGGCTTTGCACTTAGGTAATATTTCTTGGAGGCTTCATTTCTGTGATAGCACGTATCTTCTCTGGATTTGCTTCGATGCCTCTTTCGTGAACTAGGTAACCTAGGAATTTCCCAGATCTTACTCCAAAGGTGCATTTCAAAGGGTTGAGTTTCATTCCATATTTCCTTAAAATTTTAAAACAACGATCAAGATGTTTAATGTGGTCTTCCTCGCTCATGCTTTTGACCAACATGTCATCGACATACACTTCCATTATTTCTCCGATCAGCTCTCTGAACATCAAGTTCACCAATCGTTGATAAGTTGCTCCTGCGTTTCTTAATCCAAAAGGCATTACTACGAAGCAATATACCCCCTGTTCAGTAATGAAGGCAGTTTTTTCTTGATCTTTTTCGTCCATAAATATTTGGTAAAAACCCTGAAAAGCGTCCATCATGCTGAAAATAGCAAAACCAGCAGTGGAGTCGACTAATAGGTCGATTCTGGGGAGTGGATAGGGGTCCCGCGGACATAACTTGTTTAAGTCGGTAAAGTCATTACACATTCTCCATTTATTATCCTTCTTGTCCCTCTTTGACACTAACACGAATTTACATAGCCACTCGGTGAAGTGTATTTCTCTAATCTGTTTAGACATTAAAAGCCTTTCGACCTCTGCTTTTAACTTTTGTCTTTCACAGGACCGTGATTTCTTTTCTTTTGTCTGACTGGTTTGGCGTTCGGATCAATTTTTAAAGAGTGGGTTATTATTCTTGGATCGATCCCTACTATATGCTCCGAACTCCAGGCAATCACATCCATATTTTTCCTTAAAAAATTAACTAACATAATTTCACCTTGTGGAGATAATTCCGTTCCAATTCTTGTAATTTTGGTCGGATCATTCTCCATAAGACGAATATCTTTATGCTCGGGTGCACGTAGAGTTAAATCTATGGGTTCCTTTCCCTTTTTATCAATCCTTTCCGTATTGGGTAATTCCGGCTCTTGAGATCTTTCCGATGAAGATCCTACTGCTTTTCTTTTCGAAGGTGTTAATGGATCAACGTTCCTTTTCAATGAGAGCGCCTTATTGTAACAATCCCATGCCATGCAGTGATCGTTCATTATTTCGCCAACCCCTGAGATCGTAGGGAATTTTATCTTCTGGTGATAGGTCGAAACAACTGCTCGAAATTGATTCAATGCCGGTCTTCCTAAGATAGCGTTATAAGCGAATGGTGTTTCAACCACTAAGAACTTTATCATCTTTACCCCTCGATGAGGTTTGCTCCCAAGGGTTACACTTGAATTAATAGTCCCGACATGAACTATTTCCGATCCTCCAAACCCTATTAGAGGCGTGGCTACTCTTTGGAGAGTTATTTTTCCCAGATTCCTTTGATTTAAAGCTTCGATGGCTATGATGTTAGCCGAGCTTCCATTGTCGATCAGAATTCTTTTAACATTAAAATCGAAGATTCTCAGTGAGACAACCATTGGAAAATCGGGGTGGTCTTCGTTAATGTCCCAATTTAAATTTCTAGGGACTTCACTCTCATCAAAGCTGATTATCCCTTTGACAGAGCTCTTATTCTCGAGCGTCCATACCTCCTTAGGGACGATAATTCCTTTTTCCAGTGATCGGGCTGTCTTCCGTCTTGCATTTCGACTATCACCCCCAGCTGGACCGCCCGAGATTACATGTATGGTACCATTGACTTGGTCGTTATCGACGTCATTTCTACGTGGCGCGCGGTTGCTGGGAGATCTCTCGTGAGGGCTTCTATTCCCTTCCCCCCTTCTTGGACTCCGTGTCCTTTATCTTCTTCGATCTGTTCTGTCCACAAATTCGTTCAACTTGCCTTGTTGAATTAATTTTTCAATCTCCTGTTTTAGGTGATAGCAATCCTCGGTCCTACGACCGTGAGCTCGATGGTACCTACAAAATAGATCATAGTTCTTTGCCCCAGGTTTAGCTTGCGTGATTCTTTTTGCTGGGGGAATCAAGTTACTTCTCCCCAATATTACCAAAATATCTTCTCTTGGGGCGTTTAGTTTGGTATACTCCACATAACTTATCCGATCTCTAACATTCCTTTCCGGAGATCGTGGCCTGAGGTAGACATTAGGTCTTTTCTCAGGGTTACCCCCGTAATATTCCAACCTTTGGAATACGTTTCCCCTTCGGGAAAATCGATTGAAATCCATGGCTTTTTGTATCTGGGGTTTTTCAGGCTTCCTAGATCCTGAAGTGGATGTTTTATTCTTATTTTTATCCTTGAATGAGTTCAACTCTTCTTGAGTCATATACTTAGAGGTTAATGTCATGATTTCCGCAAAAGTCCGTGGCTGTTTCCGACTTAAAGCATTGCCGAATTGCCTATTTTTGGTTAGATCAAACAAAATAGATATAATATAATCAATATTTGGGGAGTCGATCTTTAATAGTTCAACATTGAACCTTGCCAGCCATGTTCTTAGGGATTCTCCTTCTTGTTGGATAATAGTTCCCAGATAACTCATGGGAAGCTTTTGTCTTTTCTGACTAGCAAACTGTTGTTCTAGCTTGTTGCATAACTCTTTAAAACTAAATATTGAGTTAGGCGGTTGTTTTTCGAACCAGTCCAGTGCTAGTCCCTCGAAGGTTGTGATCATCAATTTCGCCGTGTATTCTGCTGAATGAGCGTATAAGTTCATTATGTTTGTAAAACCAAATATATAGTCGGTCGGATCTCCAGTTCCATCATATCTGGGAAGTCGAGCAGGTAAAGGCCCTGAAGCTTGTGCTTCCCTGATTTCTAGGCAGAATGGGGAACAGGCAGCTATACTATCCTGAATTTCTCGGGGACGAGGGCAAGGCTGTCTCAGAGTCAACAACCTTTGTTCCACTTGTTCCTCCACCATCCTCTCAATGTCTCTTTCAGAGAATCTTCTAGTCGATCGTCGATCGATAATCTGGGCCTCCTCTTCATCATCGATCGGGATAACCGTTTTTTCTCTGGATAGATAAGGTTCAGGACGAGCATTAGCTCTTGCCTGGTTACCTTTTCGACCAGGGTGTCTTTTCGCGGCGTTTGGTGGGGATATATGAGATCGTTGATCCCCATCTGGGCTTTCTGCTTCAGCCGATACTCGATCGTTGTCCACTCGGGCTCGCCTGATATTGTTCACCAATCTGGTCGACGAAATTGGGGCAACCTCCGGGCCAATGTTTTCTGGTCCCGGTGTATGTAAGATTCCCGCACATAACGAATTTACCAGTTAAGCCATTTGCCTTAGCTTCTCCTGATCGGCTGGCAACGGGGGAGGAGGGACGGATCGAACGGGTGAGTTAGGAGCCCTATTTCCGCTAGGAGTTTGTCGTCCTCCTATATTTTGGTTGTTGTTACGTTTGACATAATATGCCCCTCTACACGATCTAAATCTTGATGTTCTGCAGGAGGCGGCATATTATTAGTGCTAATTCTTTGGGAGTTTTCGGGCAGACTTTCTACAACACGAGGATGCTGAGAGGTCGTGCTTTTCCCTGTGTTACGTGTGCTTTTCCTTGGATTGACCATATTCGATCGAGCAATTAACCTGCCTCTCGGTGGGCGCCAACTGATTTAGCCTGAATTCGTCTTAAGGTTAAACTCAGTAAATTATTAAAAGAATAACTTATTCTATTGGGGTTTGGTTAAAGTACTCGGGATGGTGCAATTCAAGAACAATATATTCACGTGAAAATAAGTATATTGAAGGAGAAACAGCCGTATTGATAGGTTAAAATATGGATCCTTGATACAATGTCGAACTTAGTATTTATAATGATAGTTTTATCCTACTGTAACTAGGAGTCCTATTTGGCCTAGGAATCCTGCATGACTTAGGAGTACCGCACGGCCCAATAACTCTTCAGGATCGGTCTTCAAATTGGTCAGATACACATAGGCAAGTCGAGCCGATCCTGTAATCTCCATAGGTCGGATCTATCCTGAATCTCCTCGGAAAGCTCTATACCAATATATGTGCAAAATAGCCCTCATCACTACTCAACAACATCATACTGATCAACTCCGTGTTATGGATCAGAACATCAGAAAGCTATGTGTTGGTGTCATCATCTCTCCAGATCAACTCAACCCTGCTGCTGATGACAAAAAGGGGAAAGAGGAGTCAGCTAAAAAGAGTGTTGCCACTGCAACTGTTCAAGTACAAGACCAAAGAGCTGCTGCTGAAAAGCCAAGTGAAGATAAAGTACTTAAGAGGAAGCTGATGATGAAGAGACTGATGATGAAGTAGAGCCCAAGGACGTAGCTAAGAATAATAAAGAAATAGCTGCTTCTAAGGACACTGCTGAAGAACAATTGGATCCATTCAGGAAAACCAACAGAATTCAAGAAATCAGAAGAAGAGTTGAAGCTGCAGGAAGAAACTTGACCAATGCTGACTTGTTTTCAAGTGGAGAAGAAGAAGATGATGGAAGTGAGGAATTTGAAGAAGAGAAAGAAGAGGAAGATAATGAAGAAGCTGAAGACTAGACTAGAATTTCTAGACTAGGTTTTTAATTGAAAATTTGTATATCAGCTTACTTTATTTGTATTATTCACTTAAGTTCATTTTCTTGTAAACTTGTACTGTAATTTGAAAGAAAATATTTATAAAAGTTCCAGTTTCCAACACATCATTTCTATCTCAGAAATGTTTGAGGACTTAACTTTAGTTTTAGATACAGGTACTTAGCTGAAGTTTTGTCATCATCAAAAAGGGTGAAATTGTTGGATGAAGATGAAGACTTAGAAGTGAAAGGAGGTTTGGATGATTTCCACAAGCCATCAGCTAAGTATGGAAGCTTAGTTCAAACCTTAGAAGATATTTGACCAAGGAAGAAGTTACTTCAGACGAGTCAAATATGGTCCAGAAGACTACTGATCTGTTGCTGAAGAAAGGAATCAGACTGGTGGATTTTCAGCAGACTCAAATCAAATGAGTTCAGTTTGGGATCAGCCGAGTGTACATCAGACGAGTAATTTCGATCAGCAGAGTGGAAGTGGATCAGAAGTTATTGGAACGGTAATAAATGCACTTGGAGTAATAAATGCTAAAGAGGAAGGGTATTTATGACAAATGATTGAAGAGAAACCTCGTTCAGCTTGGTGCATTAAATGCGAACTGACATAAAGTACAACAGAGTGTACAGTGATCAGTCGCAGGTAGCCGTTTCTGCAGAAAGGACCAATACTCGAGGATTTGAACACCTGTAGATCTCTCAACGGGCAGATTTTCAAATCTCAAGTATAAATAGTTCAGTTCAAGAGTTAGAGAAGAAGAGACAACACATCTAAGATTAAAATCCGAAGCAGAATTCATCTAAGTCTCAACCTCAAGAATAGAACACTCAACAGCTGAGTCATTTGTTGACGAAAGCAAAAGAGAGATAAACAAATATACATACAAATCTGAGTGATTTTGTGATAAACGTGTTGTGAGAAGCTGTTATCCATCTTTGTGAGTGATAAAGCTATGTAGTATAGGACTTCTTTGTGATTTCCTGTAACGAACTTGTGGCCAATTCATTTGTTGTTTGGCGCAAGCAGAGTGTATTGTAATCTGTGTAATTATAGTATAACCCAAGATCTACGTGACTTGGAAGAGTGGACTAAAGGATTTCTATCCATATAACCACTATAAAAATTATGTGTGTTTATACTTGCATTATTTCTTGCATATTTTAAAGGAGCATATTTAAACACTTAAGTTAACTGTTGAAAAGTTTTAAAAGGAGTTTGCAAAAACTGGGGATAAAACTTTTTCTAAGTTAAGAAAACTAGTGAAAAACACTAGATAAATATGCTGCAAGTTAGTTATTTTAAAACTCTGATTTTCATAAAATCAGCTAAGTAAAATCAGAAGAGTGGTCAACTCTGCTGTTCAAAGCTTTGTGCGAGATCAGCTTAGTCTACTTACGATTCTTGATCAGCTTAGTCTGCTGACAAAAAAAGTTAGAGAATTTTAAAGATAAAAATTTTTGAGGTCTATTCAACCCCCCCCCCCCCCCCACCCCCCCTCTAGACCTCATCTGAACACTTGGGACCAACAAAAGACATAAGTCTGTAATTCATACTGCCTAACTTCAAAACCAGATATCATCAGACGATATACCGAGCCAGCTTGCTTTTTACAAATCTACTGGATGGTCGAGCCCCATAGAATAGGACTCCTAAATATGTAATAGGACTTGTAATGAACAGTGTAAATAATCTTTGTAACTTCTGTACCTCGAACATTTGTGACTGCTCGGAAATATAGGCGAACTGTATTACTTCATAATACTTCGTGTTCTTGTAATTGTTTGAAATTTAATAAAATCAGAAGTTGAACTTTATACTTCCATGTTAGTTGCTTTGTACTTTATCCTTTTGCACTGTTTGAATTTCGAACTAAAAATTTGATTTTCTTGAAAGTCTGAAATTGATCTAAAACAAGATACTCGTCGAACAATAACCAATTCGGAAAAACCACTTCGAGAAGTAAGATACATTGAATAATAATTCAAGTCGGAAAAACCACTTCGAGAAAACTTCGATCTAAAACTAATCAACTTAAAAACGATCAATCAACTTGTGAAGAAAATTTCAAGGAACATAACTTATTTGAGTCTGCCATAATTCGAAAACATTATCTGATAACCTTTTAACATACAATTTCAAGCTAAAATTAATAGCAACTGCTTTCACTCTTCGGTCGATACATTTTGATTTTTTACAAGTCTGTTTCCGAGCTAAGAGTCATAGCAACAACTTTCACTCTTAGTCGAGACATTTTAATTTTTACAAGTCTGTTTCCGATCTAAGAGACATAGCAACAACTTTCACTCTTAGTCGAGACATTTTGATTTTTACAAGTCTGTTACTGATCTAAGAGTCGTAGCAACGGCTTTCACTCTAGGTTGAGACATTTTGCTCTTTTTCTGCAAGTCTGTTACCGATCAGAGAGTCATAGCAACGGCTTTCACTCTTAGTAGACACTTTGATTTTTACTAGTCTGTTTTCGATCTAAGAGTCATAGCAACAACTTTCACTCTTAGTCGAGACATTTTGATTTTTACATGTCTGTTTCCGATCTAAGAGTCATAGCAACATCTTTCACTCTTAGTCGAGACATTTTGATTTTTACAAGTCTGTTACCGATCTAAGAGTCGTAGCAACGACTTTAACTCTTAGTCGAGACATTTTGATTTTTACAAGTCTGCTACCGATCGAAGAGTTGTAGCAACGGCTTTCACTCTTAGTCGAGACATTTTGGTCTTTTTTCTGCAAGTCTGTTACCGATCTGAGAGTCATAGCAACGACTTTCACTCTTAGTAGACAGTTTGATATTCACAAGTCTTTTTCCGATCTAAGAGTCATAGCAACAACTTTCACTCATAGTCGAGACATTTCGATTTTTACAAGTCTGTTTCCGATCTAAGAGTCATAGCAACATCTTTCACTCTTAGTTGAGACATTTTGATTTTTACAAGTCTTTTTCCGATCTAAGAGTCATAGCAACATCTTTTACTCTTAGTCGAGACATTTTGATTTTTACAAGTCTGTTACCGATCTAAGAGTCGTAGCAACGGCTTTCACTCTTAGTCGAGACATTTTGCTCTTTTTCTGCAAGTCTGTTACCGATCTGAGAGTCATAACAACGACTTTCACTCTTAGTAGACACTTTGATTTTTACAAGTCTGTTACCGATCTAAGAGTCATAGCAACAAGTTTCACTCTTAGTCGAGACATTCTGATTTTTAAAAGTCTGTTTCCGATCTAAGAGTCATAGCAACATCTTTCACTCTTAGTCGAGACATTTTGATTTTTACAAGTCTGTTACCGATCTAAGAGTCGTAGCAGCGACTTTCACTCTTAGTCGAGACATTTTGATTTTTACAAGTCTATTATCGATATAAGACTCGTAGAAACGACTTTCACTCTTAGTCGAGACATTTTGCTCTGTTTCTGCAAGTCTGTTACCGATCTAAGAGTCATAGCAACGACTTTCACTCTTAGTCGAGACATTGTGCTCTTTATTTGCAAGTCTGTTACCGATCTAAGAGTCGTAGCAACGGGTTTCACTCTTAGTCGAGACGTTTTGATCTTTTTTTGCAAGTCTGTTACCGATCTAATAGTCATAGCAACGGCTTTCACTCTTAGTCGAGACATTATGCTCTTTTTGTGCAAGTCTGTTACTGATCTAAGAGATATAGCAACGACTTTCACTCTTAGTCGAGACATTTTGCTCTTTTTCTACAAGTTTGTTACCGATCTCAGAGTCATAGCAACGGCTTTCACTCTTAGTCGAGACATTTTGCTCTTTTTGTGCAAGTCTGTTACCGATCTAAGAGTCATAGCAACGGCTTTCACTCTTAGTCGAGACATTTTGCTCTTTTTCTGCAAGTCTATTTCCGATCTAAGGGTCATAGCAACGACTTTCACTCTTAGTCGAGAAATTTTGATTTTTTTTTCTAGTTGTCTATTCAACATCAAAGGCAACAGAACACGTCGGGAACGAAAGAAAAACTTAAATAACCATTCAAACACTTGATAAAAACAGAGTTACAAAAATATTGTTGGATTACAAAAAGCTACTTTCCATAATATTTTCGTAAGTTAACAGCATTCCAGCTTCTTGGTAAGGGCTCGCAGTTGAGGTGAGCAATTCTGTATGACCCCTTCTTTCCGACCTCCAGCATAACGTAAGGGTCATCCCAGTTGGGCTGAAGTTTTCAAACATGCTTCGAGACTTCTACCTTTTTGAGGACCAAGTCCCCGACCTTGAAAGTTCTGATTCTAACCTTCTGGTTGTAGGCTTTCCATGCTAGATTTCGTAGCTTGGATCTTTAGTCTGGCTCGATCTCGCTTGTTGTCCGCAAGGTCGACATCCATTTTTCTCAAAGAGTGATTCTCATCGGACTCGTAAAACACGACCCTTGGTGATGGCACCAAAGTTTCGATCAGAATAACGGCCTCCGAACCATAAACCAAGCTGAAAGGAGTTTCACCGGTAGCTGTTTTGACAGATGTCCTGTTTGCCCAAATGACCTCTGGAAGCTCATCCAACCACTTTCCTTTTGCATCAGCCAAACCCTTCTCTAGAGATCAGACAATTTCTCTATTTGTGACCTCGGTCTGACCATTCGCTTGAGGATGGCCGACAGAGGTAAAATTTTGTTGAATTCCAAACTTTTCACACCATTCTACAATTTCCCTGCCTGCGAACTGTGTTCCGTTATCTGAAATCAAACCCTCGGTAAACCTGCAAACAATATTTTTCCATAGGAAGTTTATGACTTGGAATTGCGTGATCTTTGTGAGAGCAATACATTCCACCCACTTGCTGAAGTACTCCACTGCAACCAATACATAATTTTTCTTCGACCTGGCGGTCAGAAAAAGGACATATGATATCAATTCCCCATTTATTAAAAGGCCAGCAGATCGGAATCGAGTGTATTTGCTCGGTGGGTTGGTGAATTAAATTTGAGTGAATTTGACAGTAGTGGCATTTTCTCACGTAATCTATCGAGTCTGAAATTAAAGTTGGGCAACAAAAGCACGAGCGAGAACATTTTAAAGCTAACGTTCTTGCGCCACAATGACTTCCGGCCTCCCCTTCATGTACTTCCTTCAGAATAGATTCGTACTGATTTTCGAAAACATACTTCAGCAATATTCCCGAGGAGGAACTCTTATAAAGCTAATCCTTAATCAATACATACATCGGTGCCCGATATTTTAGCCGTCGAGCTTCATTAGGTTCTTCTGGCAAGATTCCCTATTTTAGATAATCCCTTAGAGGCCCTATCCATGAAAGTTTTGGAGCATCAATTTCCATGATTTCAGCGCTCGGAGATGCGTTCAAATCAATTGCCGGAGTATTGGACAATAACCAAGTTATAACTCTTTCTTTCTTTCCATCCATGGAACCTATAAATTTTGACAATAAATCTGCCCAAGAGTTTTCCTGCCTGGGGATAGCCTGGATCTCGAACTTATCAAACTTTGACGTTAAATCCTTCACTTTTTTCAAGTATTTTACCATATTGAATTCCTTTGCCTCATAGACTCCCCTCACCTATCTATGCACCAGCTCGGAATCGGTCAATACAGTAAGAGACTTAATGTTCGCTTTTATCGCCAGCCCTGAGATTAAAGCCTCATATTCAGCCTCGTTATTCGTAACCACAAAATCCAAGGTAATTGCGTAACTTAGATCTTCTCCTTCGGGCCCTTGAAAGTGAATTCCTGCCCCTCCACCTTCTCTGGTCGATGAACCATCTACCTGAATTACCCAGATCTTTTCCTCGACCTCCGTAACCAAGTTGACTTCAAAATTTTCTTCCTCGAGTCGTTCTGTTCCCGTCGATTCCACAATAAAGTCTGCCAAAACCTGTGCCTTGATTGCCGTCCGGGGTTGATACTCGATCTCAAACTGTCCACTTGATTAGTCTTCCAGAGGCCTCGTGTTCTGACATTACCTGCCTCAGAGGCTGGTTCGTCAGGACGATTATCTTGTAAGTCTGAAAGTAAGGCCTTAGCTTCCTAGCGGCATCTACTAAAGCAAGGGCACACTTTTCTATCTCCAGATAATTTCTTTCTGCGCCTTGTAATAATTTGCTTAGATAATAGACAGGCTTGTGCTCGGACTTTTCAATTTTCACCAAAATTGAACTGATAGCCTCTCCTGATATTGCTATGTACAAATACAAGGGCTCACCCTCAGCAGGTTTCGCTAGCATCGGGGGAGAGACCAAGTATTTTTTGAGCTCCTCGAAAGCCTTATCACATTCTTCATTCTATTCGAAATCTTTAGACTTTCTCAACAACTTAAAGAAAGGTAGGCTTTTATCTGCAGAACGAGATATAAACCTATTTAAAGATATAATCTTTTCGATCAAGCTTTGCACCTCGAAAAGTTTTCTTCGCGGCTTGAGCTCGGTAATAACTCTGATCTTTTCGGGATTTGCCTCGATACCACGCTCGTGGACGAGGTAACCCAAAATTTTTACTGATCTTACTCCAAAGGTACACTTCGCGGGATTCAACTTCATCCTATACTTTCTCAAAATTCTGAAGCATCTATCTAGGTGCTTAATATGATCCTCTTCGGTCATGCTTTTTACGAGCATGTCATCAGCGTATACTTCCATATTTTCTCCTATTAAATCCTTAAACATCATATTTACAAGTCTCTGGTACGTTGCTCCTGCGTTTCGTAACCCAAAAGGCATTACGATGAAACAATATACTCCACGCTCGGTAATGAAATCAGTTTTGTCCTGATCCCTTTCGTTCATGAAGATTTGATAGAAGCCCTGAAAGGCATCTATCATACTTATGAAGATAAAACTTGCCGTCGAATCGACCAGCATATCGATCTGAGGCAAAGGATAAGGATCTCTTGGACATGACTTTTTCAAATCCGTGAAATCGTTGCACATTCTCCACTTATTATCGACCTTGCTTCCTTTGGACACCAAAACCACGTTGCATAGCCACTCAATAAATGTTATTTCTCGAATTTGACTAGCGGCCAAAAGTCTGTCTATTTCCGCATTGATAATTTTATCCTTTTCTCGACCATGGTTCCTTTTCTTCTGCCTTACTGGTTTTGCTTTTGGGTCAATATTCAAAGAGTGTATAATAACTTGTGGGTTAATTCCCACGATATCGTCCGAGCTCCATGCGAACACATCAACATTGTTTCGCAGAAAATCAATCAGCATCGTCTCCATTCCCGGACTCAGCTCGGTCCCGATCTTAGTGAACTTTTCAGGGGAGCCAGGAACCAGCGTAACCTGCTTGTGGTTCGGGGGCTGTACACTCATATCAACATCCTTCCCCTTTTTCCCTTGCAATTTGTCACAATCAGGCAGAGGGAGGTCGGACACTGAAACCGCCTCCGGATCGATCAGTTTTCTTTTAACTGGTAACAAGGGCTCGATTTTTTGCTTGATAGTTAGAGACGTATTATAACATTCCCATGCCATATACTGGTCGTTCCTCATTTCACCGACCCCAGCCACAGTTCGCAACTTAACCTTCTGATGGTAAGTTGATACAACAGCTTTGAAGATATTCAACGCTGGTCTTCCCAAGATGGCACTGTAAGCAAATGGAGTGCTTACTACAAAAAATTTAACCATTTTTGTTACATCCTTTGGTTTCTTTCCCAAACAGGTGCTCAAAAGAATTGTTCCAAGAGGGACAATTTCCGAACCGCCAAATCCAATTAGAGGAGTAGAAACTCGATCCAGCCGTGGATGTTGCAAATTCATCCGGTCTAGAGCTTCTGAAGAAAAAATATTTGCCGAGCTGCCGTTGTCAATTAATACTCTCTTGACCTCAAAATTTGTAATTTTAAGGGTCAAGACCATTGAGAAATCGGGGTCGTCCTCATTTACATCCCAAGTTATGTCACGAGGCGTATCAGCATCACTAAAGCTAATGGCCTGATTTATCAACAAAGGGGGTTCTAATGACATAATTTCTTTCATGGTCGAGACACCTGTCTTTATTAACCTCGCAATTCTTTTTCTTGCATTCCTGCTATCTCCACCCGCAGGTCCTCCAACAATCACATTTAATACTCCATTTGTTTGCTCATCAACCTGATCTTGGGCATTCCGCTGTTGTCCAAAAAACTTTCGAGGGCTCCTCGATCTGTACTGATTGTTGGGGTTACCCCTTCTCACATATTCCTTTAATTTTCCTTGTGCGATTAACTTTTCGATCTCTTGCTTTAACTGAAAACAATCCTCCGTGCTGTGTCCCCGAGCTCTATGGTATCTGCAATATTTACCATGATTCATTGATCCAGGCCTTACTTGAGTGATACGTTGAGCTTCGTGGATCAAATTTCTTTCTTCGAGTACGGTAAGTATTTCTTGTTGGGATATTAAAATTTTTCATACACCTAAACCCTAGGATTTGTTTACTAGCACATATGAACAGGTTGAATATAATTTAGCAACAAATTACTAAATATGAAGGGGTAAATCGAGATTTACCTCACCACAGGCAAGGTGGTGGTTTTCTACGGTCTTCTCTTTCGTTCACTAGAGCACCCCAAGTGTTGTGCCTCTAGAGATAGTCCACACCAGATGGATTGAGTGACACCTTCGATCCTTAGGCTTAGAACTGGAAGGGAAGGTTTGTTAATAGCAGAGCTGGATCTAGATCCAACTCTTGGTGAAGGAGAAACCAAGAGAGAGAAGGGGGTGGCGGCGCGTGTAGGCGCGGCTAGGGCAAGAGGGGGCGGCTAGGGTTGGTATTTGCTTAGGGTTTGAGTCTCTTCTTAGACTCCCTTTTATAGCCACTTTCAAAAGCCCTCTTGTGCAAGACTTATTATTGGGCCATTAATTAATTGGCCCATGTCTTGCATTAATTTAATTAACCACCTTAATTAAATTAGCCCATTTAATCCAATTAAATATTTATCTCTTTAATTAACTCTTTAATTAATATTTAATTAATTAGACTATCTAATTAATTATTTCTCTCTCAGAATTAACTCTTTAATTCTTTTATTTGATTTAACCCTTTAAATCAAATCTTTCTTCAATTGACTGTCACAGTCCAACTGTATTGTGTGTGACCCTCTAGGTTCACCATCAATTGGCCGTAAGACCACGACTTTCGTGATTTAATTAATGAGCAATTAATATTCAATTAATTGCTCCGATCAATAAACTCCTTTAATTGACCACTCCAGAATGAATCTCCCATTAATCCAGGAGTACCCACACCTCATGGTCGATGTCTAGCCACAAGCCCATGAGGCCCAACTTCAGGTGAATTGACATTAGTGAACCTCACCTCTTATAAGTACCATGTACATACGGTCCCTCTAACGACTAATTTCCCAATCGAGACCTAGGGTGTGTGAATTGGTCGGCATCTCTAATTATCTCGATTCTGTACTTTTTAATTCTGGATAATAATTCCAGTGTGACTGCTAAATTTGGAAACCCCTTTCCAAATCCGTCACCGACCATGGCCATGGATTTCTCGGAATCTATTATCTAAGAACGTACAGGAAATTCCCTCATTCATTACAATGAGTCGGTAGATCCCATCTTGATGCTAACCATCCGCGCATACGACTGTACGTACCCAATGTAGGCGCACAATGGTCAGGCTACGTGACCGGCTCCTAAATCAAAGCACGCACACCCGTATACCGAATTCGCCCTAGCACCTCAAGTCTAAGGACTAAATCGTACACTGTTATAAGTCATGAGAAACATCCCATCACCGATATGCTTTACGCACTTCCACAATGGGTTTCTCTGTTCGGGTCGTTCGATGCGTTCGATCCCCTATCGAACCACCTAGTCATATGCACTGACATCAAATGTCTTGTTCATGAAACTCTACAAATTCACTCCATGTGAATCATGCATAATCCTACAATCCTTCGATACCCCGTCTAGACAGGAATCTATGACTTGGAACACTTTTGAGATCACGACCTTAGAGACTGTTTCATGATTGCACTCAATACTGAAGTGAATCGTCCCATAGTCATGATTGATCTCAGGGTTTCAACCAATCGCTTAAATGTGTTCGTGAAAGATGAAGTTGGCCATTAGTTTATGTTATACATGAAATAAATAAACTTTGCGTATTATTTAAGATTAGTTCAAGATAAAATAGTCCTATTACAAGCTATTATGTTGGCTTGCTGGGCACTATCCTATCATTTCGTCCCTCGAAGTGACTAATTCGGTGAAATTGACTTTCTCCGATTCTCTTCTTGGCGCTTTTTCTGGAGTAGCAGGTCGACTGTAGACATTAGATCTGTGGGTCGGGGCCTGTGGTTTGTAAACATTGAGTCTTTGCCAAACCGAGCTTCTCCGCTGAACGTTAGACCCTCCATAGTCACTTGGTTTAGGGATAGGAGCCGTGTCCAGTTTCTTTCATAGCTGAGGCCTCGGATTTTGATTATTTTTCAGTTTGTTCATCTCTTCTTGAATCATATACTTCTCAGCTATCTCCATGATCCGCTCAAACGATTTTGGCTGTTTACGACACAAAACATTCCCGAATTGGGTATTCCGAGTCAAATCAAAGATGAGTGATGACAAGAATTCGATCTGAGGGGTGTCAACTTTCAGAAGCTCAATGCTAAATCTTGCTAACCATTGTCTTAGGGTCTCTCCCTCCAGTTGTTTTACCGTTCCCAGGTGATTTGCTGGTAACCTTGGTTTTCTTTGACTTGCAAACTAATGTTTCAATTTGTCACACAATTCATCAAATGAGAAAATCGAGTTCGGTGGTAATTTTCCTAACCAATCAATAGCAATTCCCTCAAATGTTGTAACCATTATTTTGCAACTGATGAGGGATATTTCGTGTACGCCATTTTAGGAAATACCTCAGCTCGAGATCGACCTCGATCCCGACCAGAAAGGGTATTCTCCGACCTGAAGAACCAAGCTTCCGATCGAGCCAGATTGACAGCACAAGATCCTATTTTTAGATCTACTTCTCTCCTCGAAATCACTGTGGAACCGACCCTCAGGCCTGGACAGCTGGCCTAGATACTTTCCGCTGCGGAGGGTCTAGCTAGCTCATCACTGTTGTTGATCCCAAGTGGTCAGATAAGGTCTAGAGGCCGGGGGGGGGGGGGGGGGGGGGGGGGTGAATAGACCTCTAAAAATTTATCTTTTATAATCTCTAACTTTTTCTGTCAGCAGACTAAGCTGATCAAGAATCGTAAGTAGACTAAGATGATCTCGCACAAAGCTTTGAACAGCAGAGTTGACCACTCTTCTGATTTCACTCAGCTGATTTTATCAAAATCAGAGTTTTAAATTTACTAACTTGCAGCGGATTTTTCTAGTGTTTTTCACAAGTAGTTTTCTTAACTTAGAAAAAGTTTTATCCCCAGTTTTTAAAACATTTTAACAGTTAACCTTTTCGTGTTAAAGTATGCTCTTTGAAATATGCAGAAAATAATGCAAGTATAACACAAAGGATTTTTATAGTGGTTATATGGATAGAAATCATTTAGTCCACTCTTCCAAGTCACTTAGATCTTGGGTTATACTATAGTCACACAGATTACAGTATACAAAGCTTGCGCCAATCAACAAATGAAAAGGCCACAAGTGCGCAATAGGAAATCACAAAGAAACTCCTACTCTCTGAAGTAATATCACTCACTTAGATGGATATCTACTTCTCACAACACGATTCTAACAAAATCACTCAGATTTATATGTATTCTTTGTTTTCTCTCTATTCTGCTTCGTCAACAAATGACTCAGCTGATGAGTGTTCTGTTCTTGAGTTTGAGACTTAGAAGAATGCAGCTTCAGATTTTTGCTCTCAAAGTGTGTTGTGTATACTTCTTCAACTCATGAACTGAACTATTTATACTTGAGATTTGAAAATCTGCCCATTGAGAGATCGACAGGTGTTCAAATCCTCGAGTACTGGTCCTTTCTGTAGAAACGGCTACCTGCGACTGAACACTGTACACTCTGTTGTACCTTCTGTTAGTCCGCATTAAATGCACCAAGCTAATACGAGGTTTCTCTTCAATCATTTGTCATAAATACCCTTCCTCTTCAGCATTTATTACACCAAGTGCATTTATTACCGTTGCAGTAACTTCTGATCCACTTCCACTCTGCTGATCGAAATCACTCGTCTGATGTATACTCGGCTGATCCCAAACTTGAACTAATCTGATTTGAGTCGGCTGAAATTCCACCAGTCTGATCCCTTTCTTCAGCAACAGATCAGTCGTCTTCTGGACCATATTTGACTCGTCTGAAATAAATTCTTCCTTGGTCAAATATCTTCTAAGGTTTGTACTAAGCTTCCATACTTAGCTGATGACTTTTGGAAATCATCAAAACCTCCCTTCACTTCAAAGTCTTCATCTTCATCCAACACTTTCCCCCTTTTTGATGATGACAAAACTTCAGCTAAATACCTGTACCTAAAACTAAAGTTGAGTCCTCAAAAATTTCTGAGATAGAAATTATATGTTGGAAGCTTGAACTTTTGTAGATATTCTTTTGAAAGTACAGTACAAGTTACAAGGAAAATGAACTTAGGTGAAAATTACAAATAAAGTAAGCTGATTACATATTTTCAACAGATAACCTAGTCTAGTAATCTAGTCTAGTCCTCATCTTCTTCATCTTCTTCTTCTTCCTCTTCTTCAACTTCATCACTACTTTCTTCATCTTCACCACTTGAGAAAGCATCAGCAAGATTCTTTAATTTTTCTCTTCTTTCATCAGCTTCGAATTTTGCTTTGATGTCCTCAATTCTTTTATACTTCACGTATGGATTAAGCTGTTCTTCAGCAGAGTACTTAGAGGCAGCTAACTCTTTGTCAGTCTTAGCTACATCCTTGGGCTCTACTTCATCATCAGCTTCATCTTCAGCTTCATCTTCAAGTACTTCATCTTCACTTGGCTTTTCAGCAGCAGCACGTTGGTCTTGTACTTGAACAGTTGCAGCAACAACAGTCCTCTTAGCTGATTCCTCTTCCCCCTTTTTGTCATCAGCAGCAGGGTTGAGTTGATCAGGAGTTATGTTGACAGCAGCACAAAGCTTTCTGATGTTTTGATCCATAACTATGTGTTGATCAGAGAGATGATTCATAGTAGTTTCCATGCGAAGTTGAGTAGTCTTTATTTCACCAGACTGGTCATTTAAGCAATCAACATTCAGTTGAAGTGTTGATATCTCACTTTGAGCTTTATTGGTGACAACAGTAAACTCTTGCATTAAAGCAACATTCTTCTCTATCTCTGCCTCACCAACTTCCTTCATGACTCTGGCAATTCCTGCAATATCAGACTCATGCCTTTGAAGAGCAGTGTGCAGATGACTCACATCAGCCTTCACGTCTTCAATATTTCTATTCATGCTCACGATACTTTGAGTCAATGCCAGGGAATTGTCTTGTGGTAGAGGAAAGTTTTCTATGGCTTCTTGCACCATCTTAGCAGTAGCCTCCTGCATTTGCCTTAACATCAGTTGATTCCTATTTTCCATCTCCTTCATGGCATTATCAATCAGCATCTGCATTGACTCCATCAGTGAATAATGCAAGTCAGCAGTAGGAATAGAGTTTGATGTTTCAGCAGGTTCTTCCTGTTGAACAGGAGCTTCATGAAGAACTTGAGTTTCTTCAGCCTTCCATTCATTGGCTAAAGGAATTAAGTCTTTGACTTCAGCAGGCAGCTTGGTTGATGTATCCAGATTTATCTCTTCAGCTTGCTAGTCTTTCTTCTGTTCTTCACTAGCTAGCTCATCAGCAATGTGAATGATCTCAGTACCATCAATAGACACTGCAGTCTTCTGACGAATCAAGTCAGCTGGAACAAAAGGTGATGTAGACTATTGAGCACTCAGCTGTTCTTGATAAGTACTGATCTCTGAGCCAAAGGCAATATGCTGTAAACTTGGCAGAATGGGCATTGTACTTGATGTTCCTGGTTCAAACCTTGATCTCTCAGCCCATTTCTCCAATGTTGTATAAACAGCAATTTTAACTGCTCTATCAACTCGGTCATCAGCAGGACCAAGCTTATTTGGCAATGAATCCTTGATAGCAGTTGCCTCCTGACTTACAATGACTCTTGCAAAGTCATGTAGTCTGTCTCTTACAAAGTCTGAATGCAACGCCTTCGCAACAGAAGAGGTTTGCAGCCAATTCAGGACCCAGCGTCCTTCTGCAGCAAACTCCTTCCATGCTTGGATCTCTTCTTCAGACTTGTTCAACCTGAACTCCCTCCATCTGTTGTATCTTATCTTTTCAGGGAGAAAGGTAGTTCTTGATTGAAGCAGCTGATTTAACCTTTCTAGCTCAGCTTCAAATCTTTTGAAAGCAGTAGAGTCACTCTGAACAACTTCAATTGCTCTTCTAACTTCAAACTTCTTTCGTTTAATTGGTTCAGCCCTTGGTAGAACAAACTGTCCTTCCTTGGGTTTTCCTCCAATCACGATGCCTTCTGACCTCCTTGGTCCATAAGCATCCTTCTTACTGTCCTCTAAAGCCTTTGTCAAGTCTGCTTCCTCCTAGGCAGCTAATTCTGCTTCAGTCATCTGTTTGACTTCAGCATCTTTCTTGCTCGCTTCCAAAGCTCTTTTCAGCTCATCTTCATCACGCTTTCTTTGTTCAGCTTCCTCGCGCTTCTTCTTGTGATAAGCTGACACTTTTGCTTTGCCAGTCCTTTTCTTCCTGGCAACTCTAGATTCAACAACTGGTGCCGCAGCTGTTGGTTCTGGAGCAGCAATCGCTACTGGTGCAGCAGCAATTGGTTCAAGGATCTGCACTTCAGGATCCTTTTGAGGTTGAGCAACCTCAGCTATTGGTGCAGAAGTTTGTTTTATGCTTTCATCAGCTGACTTCACGGCATCAGACTCCTTTTCAGATCCAACAGGCCTCTCTGCTGTTGGAGGACTTTCCCTAACTAGAATGTTCTTTATCTTCTTCAATAAACGTCATCTTCTTTCTGGCAGTTTTCTTTGTGTGATGGACAACAGCAGATGTAGCAGTGTCTTTTAATGCGCTCCTTGTCCGTTTAGCCACGTTCTCAGCTGGTATTTCAGTTGAAACTGTTCTTTCAGGAGATAAGTCATACGCCATCTCCTCAATTTCCTTAGTTGTCTGATCTATGATAGCATCAGCAACTTTCATATCCTTAGGCGAAACTGTTCTGGCTTGAACAGCTGGCTTAGCTGTTTGAACAGTTGCCTTACTTCTTTTGGCTTTATCAGCAGGCTCTTTAGGCTCAGCAGCCTTTCTCTTTGATTGCCTCTTTTCAGGCACATTAGCAGGCTCTTTCGACCTTCCAGTTTTCACTGGTTCATAAATCTTTAGCTCCTCTGCCTTATGAACGTCTTTGCAATTTGTCACTATACATCTCAAATTCACCAGCAGATGACTAAGAAAGATTCTGTGAAGTGTAAGACCACGCTCCTTGTGATCAGCAAGTATGTACCAGATGAAGGTTGCCCAGCTCACCTTCAAACCATAAAAGATAGCAATTATGGTGTGAAACCTCTTCATTGGCATATTATCCAATGAGAATGTGCAATTCTCCAGTACTTTGTAACTAAATCTGCCATACGCTGAAATTCATCCTTCAGCTGATTCTTCTTGATGCTTCTAGACAACACTTCATTTTTCTTTGAAGCCAGATTCCAGAAATCTGCTTCAAGAGGCTCAGCAAGGGTTGAAATCTCGAGCCTTCAAGAGAGAGTCCATATCTCTCATTCAGCAGCTTGGGGGTTATACAGATAACCTTATCCCCAATTTTGGCATTACTTTCCAGCTTTTCAAAGTCAGGCTTCTCTTTTGAACCATAAAACTCCATAACTTGATCTTTGAAAACCATATCTTCATGAACCTCCATGAAGTTAACTAAGGTAGCCGCCTTGAATTTTTCCAGTATTTCCTTCATCAACGGAGTGCCAGTTGTTGGTTTTTACCCAATCGGATCATAAACAATTCGATCCAATTGAATAAAACAGGATCGAACTTATTCGAACCAGTTGCGGAATTCAGTGGGTTTTATATTTTCAATATATTTCAAAAATATTTTACATAAAACATGAGGATCACATAACGAATATTATTTTAATTTATGCAAAAGAGAGAGAAAGCAAATCATACCGAAAGCTTCCAGTCCTTCGTCTTTTCGGTTGAACTTTGGTGTTAGGATGAGATCAACAAACTTTCTTGATCTTTTTAACCCTTGATCTTCAACCCCGTTTCTCCTTCTACTAGTGGGTGGGCACTAACCTTTTAAGTTTGGATAACTAAACTCTAGAAATTGGAAGAACAAATTTCTCCTAATTTCTAAGGTGATGGACGATTTTTGTGTAGAGAAAAAGAGAGAGAGATTTTCTTGCTTTTGTTACAAAATTGTATCTCTTCAAAAACTCATCTGATTTAGAAAAGAGATATCTTACATATATAGATATGTCATACATATCCTCTTTCCTTATCTTTCTCAACTACTTTCTCCTAACTCAAATAGGATTCCATCTCCTTTCTTCTAGGTAATTGCATTATTTGTATATATCTTATATTATGAGTATATCATACATATTCATAAAATGCATTTTCCTATTAAGGAAATTCCTACACAAATTTAATTCAATAATTAAATTTGATTTAATCAATTGTCATATTTTTAATTGATTAATTCACAATTCATCAATTAAATATTACAATTAATTCATTATGTATATTTTAGAAAAAATAATTTCCCAAAATATATCGAGAGTTTAATCATTCTTATTATAGGTTCAATCGTAGAATAATAGGAGCCGGAACTGGGACCTATGGACATGTAATTTCAAGCTCCAATAAATTAAATAATTAATTAAACTCATTAATTAATATATTCAATTTATTAATTCCAAGTGACTCCACTAAAGACTTGGAATTGCACTCTTGTCTTTACATTATATTTTACTCGAAAGATCAGAGTGTCCATTGATATAATCATTACATATGATTTAACCCTCCAAGAATTGATTCATAATTAAAGCTAGGCGAAATTACCGTTTTGCCCCTATAATTATTTCTTAATCCTTAAGTTCCATTAATTCACTAGTGAACAGTTTGGTTTATAAACATTTTCACAAACCAGAGTACTCGAACTGTTCAGTTCCAGAATTAACACTTAAGGGAATCAATTAACTCAGCTTTCCGCAGAAAGAGTTGGATTCCATATCTGTAGTGCACATTCCCAACCATTTATCTCAACGGACCTCCAAGACATAAGTGTGTGACATGATTAACAAACAAGTCACTACCCATGAGTCAAAAGGACTCGCTGACACAAACAGGAGTTTATGTCTACTCAGGATTCAGATTAATTCATATATGATCATCGTGTGACATGTATTGAAATCTAAAGTTAACGGTATCTTATAATAGATTTCAATTCATGTCTGGTCCAGTCCTATGTAAATCATATTACATAAAGCACCTCCACCTTTAATGTCCCAACATCAATGATCCGGATCGAGATCATTGAATTCTTAATTTTCAGTGGACCGTACTAGTAGTAATTAGTTAAAGATCCCAACTTTAACTTACTACGGACTATTTAGTCTATTGTTTATAACTTTAATCCTCTTGTACATCCTTATATATACAAAAGTCCTATTTAATAAATAGACATGGAATTTTCTGATAATTATATTATACTAGATAAAAAGCATAATCGAATCGAATATATGAAATTCAAAAAACCAAACAATTTATTTATTTTCAATTAATAATGTTCATCAAACGCTTTATGAGCACTATTCCTAACAATCTCCCACTTGCTCTTAAAGCAAATGAGACATGTCCCTCAAACCTATTCCTTCCAAGTGGCCTCAAATGACTTTATTGGCAGTGTCTTGGTAAACGGATCCACAAGGTTATGTTCAGAAGCTATCTTCATAACCGCTACATCCCCTCGACCTACGATATCCCTTATCAGATGATATTTTCTTTCAATATGCTTGCTCCTCTTGTGACTCCCTGGTTCCTTTGAATTATCAACTTCCCCACTGTTGTCGCAAAACAGTGTAAGTGGCTGATCCATATCTGGAACTACTTCCAGATCAGTGTAGAACTTTCTGAGCCAGACAGCCTCTTTAGCCGCTTCGCAAGCTGCTATGTATTCGGCTTCCATGGTTGAATCTGCAGTGCTAGATTGTTTTACACTTCTCCAAACTACTGTAGCACCACCAAGAGTGAATATTGACCACGATATCGACCTTCGATGATCTTTGTCTGATTGAAAATCAGAATCAATATATCCTATAGGGCTCAGGTCACCACCTGAATACAAAAGCATATAGTTTCTCGTTCTCCTTAGATACTTGAGAATATGCTTTATTGCGATCCAGTGATCCAATCCAGGGTTGGATTGAAAACGACTGACTATGCCTACTGCGTAGCAGATATCAGGTCTAGTACACAACATTGCATACATAAGACTTCCTACTGTTGAAGCATAGGGAATCCGTCTCATATCCTCTTCTTCCTGAGGTGTCTTAGGACATTGCTCTTTAGAGAGAACAATTCCATGTCGGGTCGGTAATTGACCTTTCTTGGAATTCTGCATCGAAAAACGAGCTAACACCTTATCAATATAAGATGCTTGAGACAGAGCCAATAGCTTGTTCTTACGATCCCTTATGATTTGGATGCCAAGAACATAACTTGCTTCACCCAAATCTTTCATTTGGAACTGCTCGGATAGCCATCTCTTTATGTTAGATAATATCCCTACATCATTCCCAATGAGTAGAATATCATCTACATAAAGTACCAAGAAGACCACCTTCTTATCCTTGACGTATTTGTATACACAAGGTTCATCAATATTTTGTTCAAACCCATAGGTTTTGATTGTTTCATCAAACCTTAGATTCCAGGACCTAGAAGCTTGCTTGAGCCCATATATGGACTTAAGAAGCTTACATACTTTCTGCTCTTGTCCTTGAACAACGAATCCCTCTGGTTGCATCATGTAGATGCTCTCCTCAAGATAGCCATTCAGAAAAGCTGTCTTGACATCCATTTGCCATATCTCATAATCGAGGCTGGCAGCAATGGATAAGAGAATGCGTATGGATTTAAGCATAGCTAATGGTGAGAAAGTTTCTTCATAATCAACTCCCTCTTTTTGGGTATAACCCTTTGCCACTAGACTTGATTTGAAAGTCTGGACTTTCCCATCAATACCTCTCTTCTTCTTATAGATCCATTTGCACCCAATGGGCCTGACTTGTTCAGGTGGATCTACAAGTTCCCAGACAGAGTTAGAGTTCATAGACTCCATCTCTTGGTTCATGGCTTCTTGCCATTTTTCCTTATCAGAATCTTCCATTGCATGCTTGTATGACAATGGATCATTTTGGTTAGTGTCAGACACTAGAAGGCTCTCATCCCTGTAGCGAGCGGGTAATCTTATTACTCTCCCACTACTTCGAGGTACCAACGGAATCTGATTAGGAACTGTGGTCTTTTGACTTGGTCGTTCATCAGTGGTTGACTGCGGTCTATCAATTACGTCAGCTTGGAGTTCTTCTAATATTATTTTACTTCGACGTTTAAAGTTTGTCATATAAGTGTGCTCAAGAAAAGTGGCATCTGTCGATACAAATACTTTCTTATCTTAAGTACTATAGAACAAACCACCTTTACTGCCTTCAGGATATCCTACGAACAGACACACTTCTGTTCGCGCATCTAACTTTCCAAAATCACTCCTCAGCACGTGTGCTGGACATCCCCATATGCGAAAATGTTGTAAACTAGGTTTACGCCCATTCCACAACTCTAAGGGTGTCTTTTGGATGGATTTGGAAGGTACTACATTCAAAATGTAGTTTGCGGTTCTTAGTGCATATCCCCAGAAAGATTTTGCCAATGAGGAGTAACTCATCATAGATCTAACCATTCCTAATAATGTTCTGTTCCGCCTTTCCGCAACACCATTTTGTTGGGGTGTTCCAGGTGATGTGAGTTGGGTTTCAATTCCACGCTCCACCAAGTAATCCTTGAATTCATAACTCAAGTATTCTCCTCCTCGATCAGATCTAAGAGTTTTCAATGATTTACCTAACTGCTTTTCAGCTGCTGCTAAGAATTCTTTAAACTTATCAAAAGTTTCAGATTTTCTTTGCATTAGGTATAAATAACCATATCGTGAATAATCATCAATAAAAGTGACGAAGTATTCATAACCTCCTCGAGCTTCCACATTTAAGGGACCAAAAAGGTCACTGTGTACCAACTCAAGAGGTTCTTTGGCTCTTAGGCCCTTTGCAGAGAAAGGTCTTCTAGTCATCTTTCCCTCAATGCAGGATTCACAAACAGGAAGAGTGCCAACTTTTAACTCTCTTAAAGGACCTTCCTTTACAAGCATGTTTATCCTTTCGAGGTTAATATGTCCTAACCTTAGATGCCAAAGATATGTGTCATCACTTTCGGATATTTTAGAACGTTTGTTAGACCTAGGATTTGCTATCTTAAATAATTCAGAATTATTTATTAATCGTTCGTCAGGCCTTAATACGTACAGTCCGTTTTCAACACTTGCATTGCATATAAATAATCCATTTCTAGAAATAACTATCTTATTATTAGAAAATGAAATATTAAATTTTTGTTCATGCAACATAGAAAGAGAAATCAAATTTCTCGAAAAACCAGGAATAAAATAAACATTGTTCAAAACAAGAAATTTACTCCTAAAGTCTAAACGGACTGCTCCTATGGCCTTTGCTGAAACGAACGCCCCATTTCCAACTCTCATGGTCACTTCCCCTTCAGCAAGCTCCTTCGAAGAACTAAGCATCTGAATAGAAGAACAAATATGGTTAGTGGCTCCTGAATCAATTATCCAGGTTGAATAATCATCAACCACTAAGCAAGTTTCTAAAACTAGTAAATCGAATTTACCTTTCTTTTGCTCTTTCTTTTCGGCGAGATACTTTTTACAGTTTCTCTTCCAATGCCCATCTATCCCACAATGAAAACATTTTCCTTTGGGTTCTTTCTTCTTAGACTTGTTCTTGCCTTTGCCTTTGAATTGCTTCTTGGCTTTGGGCTCAGATTCAGACCCACCATTTGCCTTTTTCTTCTTCTTGTTCTTAACAGCAGAGGAAGACTGACCTTGCTCGGTAACATTTACCTCTCGCTCTTGAGACCTTATCTTGGATATGGCCTCAAAAGTTTGCAACTCGTTCAATAACTGAGTCAGGTTATACTCCAACTTATTCATTATATAGTTGGTAGTAAACGGAGAAAAGTCAGGCGTTAGTGACCCAAGTATGATGCTAACTTGAGTTTTCTCATCTATGGTGGCCCCATGTATTTCTGCCTCATGCACAGTGTTGATCATGTCCAGCACATGATCTCTTACTGGAGCACCTTTCTTCATCCTTGCGTTCATGAATCTACGAGTAGCTTCATGTCGGCTTTGATCAGAAGGTTGTCCAAACATGGCTTGCAGTGATTCCCATATCTCATATGAAGATTCCATGTTTTCATGTTTCTGTCTGAGAACATCACTCATGGATGCAAGCATGTAGCATTTCACTTTGTTGTTGGTTTGAATCCAACTATCATATTTTTCTCGTACAGTACGAGTGGCAGTGGCAGGGGGTTCTGGAGGACATTCCTCTGTGAGAACGAACTTTTGGTTCTCACAGACCATCATAATATTCATATTAGATTTCTATTTTGCGTAATTGTCCCCAATCAATTTTTCGTTTGATAGTAAAGCAATAATTGGGTTTGAAGAAGACATGATTGCTGAAAATAAATAAATTTAAAGTTTCAATCATACATTCAACATAATTATCATAATTCAGAATAGTAAACGTGATGCATGAATGCAACTCTAAAGAAAAACACATAAAACATTTTACTAATCCGCGATAAAATAATGAAGCTATTAATATGCTGCCGTAGGGTCGATCACATTAATACTAAATTAAGTTCGAGAGAATCTCAAATTAATGAATGAACTAAAATATCTCATATTTTTCTTTTCATTATTAATTATCGCTATTTTTAGTCAATATATATATAACTAATTTAAATACACATTTATGAGTGTAACCTATTATTTAAGACTTTATGACTTAACTTAGACTTGCCTCCGTAGGGATGATCAAGCTAAAATACATCAATTAGTCCTATCTCAAGGAAGTTTAATCTTGTTATTGACATAAGTTAGACACCTTCCGTAGGGAGGATGCAAACTAGGCATCTCGAGGCGCTACCCATATCTCACTATATTAAACTAATAATAGAGACTGTAGGATATATCCATATATGTCCTTCTCCCACTCAATATTTATAAAACATGTGTTTTATTTTTAAATAAACATCTTATGTTTAATTAATCTATATTAACTTCACTAGGTTTCTAATCTCTTTTCTAATTAAGGATTAAAATTAGAATCCAATCTTATTTGGACCTAGATTGTTACGTAGATTATTAATCCACTCTAATTGGGTAATAGGTAGTTTTAGACATTCCAAATTTTGAGGTGGGTCAAATTAATATTTAACCAATCTAATTGGGTCAAAGTTCAATTAGACATTCTAATATTCAAAAAGTCATAACTTTTAGTTGAACTTGCTATTATTAATTTTTCCTAACTCAACTTATCACCTAAATAAAAAATTGCTTATTTAACCATTAAATCAAACAATTATTTAGTTTATCTTAGTTTTCTAAAAACTAGTAAAATTACATAAACAAAACATATATATATATATGTATGCATGAATAAATAAATTTGTGGGTAATATGAATGACAAAATATTTGCATGCACATATTATCGACATAATATAAACAAGCAAATAGGAGCGGGTCGGGTGTCCTGGGTTACAAAAATAAAATAAAAACTATTTCTATTACATAACAAGCTTCCAATACGAATGTTCATCTTCATGTACTTTGAGAAAAAATCTCCACCAATCCCAAAACAATTTTGATACTTTTCTAACAATTCAAAATTGTAATTATACCAAATCGAGATTCAAATCTAATTTTGTTCTCTTAATTAATTATGTGGGTCAGACCCACAAATTAAAGTATTTGGGTTGGGCTGTGAGATTCCCCAGGCCCAAAACCCAAAGTTGGCAAAGGCCCAATTTTGGGTTGTGCCGTGAGACAAGTCTCACGGCCACTTGGTGTCCACCAAAGGTTTGGCTGTGAGACTTGTCTCACGGCCGGCCCTAAGGTGGATTTTTCTCGCAGAAAAAGTGTTGTTGTTGTTCTCCTCTTTCTTTTCCATTCGGCGTGCTTTTCACGATTATTGTAATTCTTTGTATTAATCTAATTATTACAAAAAATCCTATGCCATCAAATTTTGGCGTACAACATAATTCTAATAAAATTAAAACTATGCCTCATATGGGAGGCCCCATGAACACCATAATTCGACCGCTCCAATAATTTAATAAAAACCAAATCATCATCCATAATAACAAATCAAACAATCAAATTATGCAATTACCCACAATCAATTAAAATAATATCGTTATGGACCGCTCTGATACCAATTGTTGGTTTTTACCCAATCGGATCATAAACAATTCGATCCAATTGATTAAAACAGGATCGAACTTATTCGAACCAGTTGCGGAATTCGGTGGGTTTTATGTTTTCAATATATTTCAAAAATATTTTACATAAAACATGAGGATCACATAACGAATATTATTTTAATTTATGCAAAAGAGAGAGAAAGCAAATCATACCGAAAGCTTCCTGTCCTTCGTCTTTTCGGTTGAACTTTGGTGTTAGGATGAGATCAACAAACTTTCTTGATCTTGTTAACCCTTGATCTTCAACCCCGTTTCTCCTTCTACTAGTGGTTGGGCACTAACCTTTTAAGTTTGGATAACTAAACTCTAGAAATTGGAAGAACAAATTTCTCCTAATTTCTAAAGTGATGGACGATTTTTGTGTAGAGAAAAAGAGAGAGAGATTTTCTTGCTTTTGTTACAAAATTGTATCTCTTCAAAAACTCATCTGATTTAGAAAAGAGATATCTTACATATATAGATATGTCATACATTTCCTCTTTCCTTATCTTTCTCAACTACTTTCTCCTAACTCAAATAGGATTCCATCTCCTTCCTTCTAGGTAATTGCATTATTTGTATATATCTTATATTATGAGTATATCATATATATTCATAAAATGCATTTTCCTATTAAGGAAATTCCTACACAAATTTAATTCAACAATTAAATTTGATTTAATCAATTGTCATATTTTTAATTGATTAATTCACAATTCATCAATTAAATATTACAATTAATTCATTATGTATATTTTAGAAAAAATAATTTCGCAAAATATATCGAGAGTTTAATCATTCTTATTATAGGTTCAATCGTAGAATAATAGGAGCCGGAATTGGGACCTATGGACATGTAATTTCAAGCTCCAATAAATTAAATAATTAATTAAACTCATTAATTAATATATTCAATTTATTAATTTCAAGTGACTCCACTAAAGACTTGGAATTGCACTCTTGTCCTTACATTATATTTTACTCGAAAGATCAGAGTGTCCATTGATATAATCATTACATATGATTTAACCCTCCAAGAATTGATTCATAATTAAAGCTAGGCGAAATTACCGTTTTGCCCCCTATAATTATTTCTTAATCCTTAAGTTCCATTAATTCACTAGTGAACAGTTTGGTTTATAAACATCTTCACAAACCAGAGTACTCGAACTGTTCAGTTCCAGAATTAACACTTAAGGGAATCAATTAACTCAGCTTTCCGCAGAAAGAGTTGGATTCCATATCTGTAGTGCACATTCCCAGCCATTTATCTCAACGGACCTCCAAGACATAAGTGTGTGACATGATTAACAAACAAGTCACTACCCATGAGTCAAAAGGACTCGCTGACACAAACAGGAGTTTATGTCTACTCAGGATTCAGATTAATTCATATATGATCATCGTGTGACATGTATTGAAATCTAAAGTTAACGGTATCTTATAATAGATTTCAATTCATGTCTGGTCCAGTCCTATGTAAATCATATTACATAAAGCACCTCCACCTTTAATGTCCCAACATCAATGATCCGGATCGAGATCATTGAATTCTTAATTTTCAGTGGACCGTACTAGTAGTAATTAGTTAAAGATCCCAACTTTAACTTACTACGGACTATTTAGTCTATTGTTTATAACTTTAATCCTCTTGTACATCCTTATATATACAAAAGTCATATTTAATAAATAGACATGGAATTTTCTGATAATTATATTATACTAGATAAAAAGCATAATCGAATCGAATATATGAAATTCAAAAAACCAAACAATTTATTTATTTTCAATTAATAATGTTCATCAAACGCTTTATGAGCACTATTCCTAACACCAGTTGTATGATACGTCAGGTAGTTCAAGAACATACCTTCAGCGCTAGCTTCTTTGGTAGACATCTCTGAAAAAGATTAAGGAAAACGGAGAGAAATTTGCAGTAGAAAGAGTGCAAAATTGCTCTGTGTTCTTTTGAAATTTTGAGGGTGCGTAAAAGCTTAGTAAGCTGATCAAATCTGGATTTATAGATGTTGGTTTATTGTCGGTTTCCGTGATTACTGTCAACCGTTAGATCAGTTACTGAAAAGCAGATCGTGTGAGCGATATACGCGGATTTCAAAAAATCATTAATTATGTCAAACAGGCGGCAATTTGAAACGCCACTTGTCTGTTACTTATAAAAGCGTGTTTCTGATAAAAACGTTTTTAATACAACACTTAAATATAAGCTGACATAAATAAAAACAAATGAGTAAAATAATACTTATCTGATAGACGACTTGTCTGATACAATATATCACTAGTGAAAGCCAATATCTAGTGATCTTCCTTCGTTATTTGTCAATCCAGCAAGATAAATAATCTTCAGGTCTTCAAGAATTAAGAACAAATCTTCTAATTAAAACAACTTCAACTAACTGTCATTGAAGATTTCATCTTTAAAACAGGAGTACCGCTAGTCTTACACGTTCCCCCTGAATTCAATAATTCATCAGTCAACTAGTCTGTTGAGAGTCAGTCTTCTTGAAGTACAGCACTTGTTGATATCAGATTAGTCAGCTGTTGAACCCAGTCTTCTGATAGGTTCCCCCTTAGCTTATGAATCCAATTTTAACAAGCCCAGTTCCACTCTTAGAGTAGAAAATCTTGCATCACTTAATGGTTTGGTGAAAATGTCAGCAATCTGATTGTCTGTATGAACATACTCAATAATAACATTTCCTTTTTCAACATGGTCTCCGATGAAGTGATGTTTGATCTCAATATGCTTAGTCCTGGAATGACTAGTAGTATTATGAGTAAGTGAGATTGCACTTGCATTGTCACAGTAGATAGGGATTCCACTTATCTTGAGATTATAGTCTTCTAGTTGATGCTTCAACCAAAGTATTTGTGCACAACATGCTCCAGCAGCAATGTATTCAGCTTCAACAATAGATATGGACACTGAAGTCTGTTTCTTACTCATCCATGAGATCAGACGACTGCCTAAAAATTGACAAGTACCAGTAGTACTCTTCCTATCAATTTTACAGCCAGCAAGGTCAGGATCTGAATATCCAGTAAGTTCAAATCCTGATTCTCTTGGATACCACAATCCCAATTCTTGTATGCCTTTGAGATACCTTAATATCCTTTTTGAAGATGACAAAAAGGCCAAAATGGTTTTGAAGATTAAAAGGTTAAAAAGAAGTCATCAACTAAGAACTGAAAAGTTTAGTGAAACATATCTCACGGTTTGGAGGCTAAGTAACCGAATCATCAGAATGGGATATCAGATAAGTAAAGATCATATTGGTTATCATCAGTCGAGTCAAGATAGATGTGTTCATTCTTAAATCACCAGAGTAGCCATCAGCCGAGTGATCATCAGCAGAGTAATCCCATCAGTGAAGTGAAGTCGATTAGTAAGCTCATCAACGGTAACAAGTTGAGTGCATTAAATGCGACTGACGTAAAGTAGATATCCGTACAGCAGATTGTATAGTGAACAGTCTGCAAAAGCTGCCGTAAGAAAGAAGACCGTTGCTCAGGATTAAAATGTAATTTTGCCTATCTTCAACGGGCAGAATTTCAAATCCGAGAGTATAAATAGACCAAGGACTGATGATTGAAAAGAGGCTTGCACAACTCAAGATCACATCCTTAGAGCAAGATACATCAGTTGAGTCGTCTGATCATAAGCGAAGTCATCTGTTGACAGAGCAAATTGTTGAAGAACAGATATGAAACCTTTGTTTGTCTGAGTTACATTCAATTGTAAATTGTGAGAAGTTTATATCCATATTTGTGACTGATATAACTTCGTTGTATAAGTCTTCTGAGTGATTTCCTATATTATGAGCTTAGTACTCTTACTTAATGCTTATCATTTGTTGTAAAGCTTAAGTGTTCTATTTGCTGAGTGCTTTAGAATAGGATTTTTTGAGTGATCTACCGGAGAGCTAAGTGTGAGCTTGTTGCTTTATCATTTGCTGTAAAAGCGCAAGTAGTGTGCTAGTTACTTTGTGGTTCTAGTGGAACCTAAATCTGTGTGATTTAGAAGAGTGGACTAAAAGACTTTGTGTCTATATAACAACTATAAAAATTCCTGTGTTTGATTACTTGTTTTTAACATGCATATTCTTATAAGTAAAAAAACGTTTAAAAGACAAAGCTTTTAAAAGAGGAATTTATAAAATTGGGGGTAAAATTTTAAAGAGGAACTTGTTTGAAAAACATTTGATAAAATCCGCTGCATACAAGTTTTGAAACTCTGATTTCATTTGAAACAGATAATTTAAATCAGACGAGTGGTCAACCTTGCTGAAACAGCTAACTGCAAAATCAACAGAGTAGTCTCAAGTCTGCTGATAAGAAAAGTTAGAGAAAAGTTTTAAAAGTTTAGAGGTCTATTCACCCCTCCCCCCCCCCCCCCCCCTCTAGACCTCATCTGACCACTTTTTGGACCAACAAGTGGTATCATAGCAGGTGGTTCATTTGAATCATTTGTCTGATCAACGAGCTTGATCCAATATGTGTTTTTCAAAATTTTCAAAAAGAGCATATTTTGAAAAATCAAAACTTTTTGCAAAATGGAGTGCATAAGCCATGTTCCTCACATTGGCCATATGGACTTTGAAGATTGGAAAATCATAATGGAAACCCTTCTTGCTGCTTATAATGATAACATGTTTTCATGTATTACAAAAGGACCATTCAGATTTAAGAAGGCTGTGAAGGTTGCTGACCAGCCTGATCAGATTGTTGACAAAGAGCTGGATGAACTAACACCCGAAGAAATCAAGTTACTAAATCTTGATAAAAAGGCCAAGTTCATCATGTTCAAAGCTGTGGACTAAGACAGATTCCAGAAGATCAAACATTTCAAAACTGCTAAAGAGATGTGGGATAAAGTTTGTGAGCTATGCGAAGAAAACGACGCTATCAAAGAACATAAGCTCAGTGTGGCTCTTGAGGAGTTTGAAAATTTCAAAATGAAGTATGGTGAAACGATTGATCAAATGGATACCAGATTTATCAAAGGATTTAGAGAAGATTTCTCTTTTCGAACTGTTCTCATCCCTTAAAGCGTATGAGTTTAAGATGCCTAGAATGGGATTAGATGTGTCAAACAGTTCAGACCCTACTGCTGCACTTATCGCGTGAGAGAAGTTAAGAAAATCAGCAGGCAAGTCAAAACTGAAGACTCTGCTGAATTCAGGAAAAGCATACACTGCTGACGACGTTACCCTTCTTCTGAATGATTTTGATAAGCTTTATAAAAATTAAAGGAAATTAAAATATAAAAATGCTATTTCATCTTCTTCTGATCATTTTCAAGAAAACAGGGAATCCTCAAAAGCAAAACTTAGAGACAAAAATAGAAAGGAGTATGGACTCTTGATCAAAGATCATCCACACTCATCATCTGAGAAGTTTGTTAAAAAGGAAAAGCGTGCCAAAAAGGAGCGTAAGCTTAGTAAGAGAAAAACAAAGTTAGCTGATGCAGCAAAGCTAATAAACTCCTGCACATCTTATTCAAACAACCAGTCGTCTAATAAAGAATTTGAAGAAGTACCTGAAACTCTATGCTTAACTGCCATAGAATCTGATGATTCTGAAATTGAGGTAACTTCTACTGTGAACTAAATGCATACATTATTTGAATGGTTTGAATAAATGCTAAATTACAAATTCAAATATTGTTGGTTCATTTGCCAAGCTTAAGGAAGAGATGACTCTGCTGAAAAGAGCAAATCAGATCACTAAAACTTCAGGTTGAAAAACCTCAAAAATCAGCTGACTGTAAAAAGCTTGAGCATGAGAATGAAAATCTAAAAGCTGAGTATGCAATTCGTATAGAAAATATAAATGAACTTGAAAGAAGTAATTGCATCATTCTCTAAAAGAAAATCTGAGGCTTAAAAGAAGAAGTCTATTGATGCTCAAAAGGTTAGAAAACCTAGAAAGCTACCTAAGACTAAACAGACTATTAAAACTCATCAGCCGAGTAAGCTGAAATAGGCTGCTGATAGGAGTAAAATTAAAAATGTTAAGTCTGCTAAATCTATGGAGAGTTATTAGAAAACTCAGGTAAGAAATTGAGGCAAAAATAAAATAATTGGCAAGAATTTGAATCACATTATGATAATTATTATTATGACATGCACTATGCCTATTCATATTATCATGCTGATCATGTTCACTGTGTTGATTGTCATTCTCATTATACAATGCATGCTTATCTTGTACTCCATGCATCTTACCTTGCTTATGAGCATTGTTTTATTATGAGCATTGTTTCATGATGAAACTAAAGTCACTAGATCATCACATATCATACTAACTCTGTTGGACCCAATGAATAAAGGGGTACCAAAAACAGTCATCTGTTTTGTAGGTGAAGCACATGTGAGATGACAAAGATGAGTTGACTATCCTTGCAAATTTCAACAAGTTCAACAAGTGGTCTTACCAACAAGTGTGTGTATCAGAAAATAGAACCGAATTCAACAGGTGGTAGACTCTATATTTAGAGATTTCAAGGAAAACAAGATTTTTGGAAGTAGAGTTTATCATAGAACAACAATTGGTATTAGAGACCATCAACTGCTCGCAACAAGTGATATCAGTCAACCATGTGACAAGAATTGGTTTGTTGAATTTGGATTCATAAGCTTGATAGGATAGTGCCCAGCAAGCCAATCTTAATTAGCTTGTAAGATGACTATTTTCTTATGGATTAATAATTAATACGACCGTTTATTTGTAGTACGTAAATTAAACAATGGCCAACTTCATCTCTCGCGAACTTATCTAAGCGATTGGATGAAATCCTAAGGTCACAATAGACTATGGGACGATTCACTACAGTATTGAGTGCAATCATGAAACAGTCTCTAAGGTCGTGATCTTAAAACACGTTCCAAGTCATAGATTCCGAACGAGACGGGGTATCGAAGGAATCGCTAAGACTTGTACGAATATGCATGATTCACATGGAGTGAATTTGTAGAGTTTCATGAACAAGACATTTGATGTTAGTGCATATGACTAGGTGGTTCGATAGGGGATCGAAATCATCGAACGACCCGAACAGAGAAACCCATTGTGGAAGCGCATGACGCATATCGGTGATGGGATGTTTCTCAAGGCTTATAATAGTGTACGATTTAGTCCTTAGACTTGAGGTACTAGGGCGAATTCGGTGCATGGGTGTACGTATTTAGATTTAGGTACTGGTCACGTAGCCGGACCTTAATGTGCCTAAGTTGGGTGCGTATAGTTGTGTACGCGAGTGGTTAGTACTAAGAAAGGATATATCGACTCATCCTGATAAGGTGGGAGAATTTCCTATACGTTCTTAGATAATATGTTCCGAGGAACCTGCGGCCGCAGTCGGTGACGGATTTGGAAAGGAGTTTCCAAATTTAGCAGTCACACTGGAATTATTATCCTGAATTAGAAAGTATAGTTGTCGAGATAATTAGAGGTGCCGGTCAATTCACACACCCTAGGTCTCGGTCGGGAAATTAGTCTTTGGAAGGACCGTATGTACATGGTAATTATAAGAGGTGAGGTTCACAAGATCAATTCACCTGAAGTTGGGCTTCATGGGCTTGTGGCTAGACATCGACCATGAAGTGTGGGTACTCCTGAATTAATAAGGGAGATTAATTCTGGAGTGGTCAATTAAAAGTGTTTAATTGATCGGAGCATTTAATTGCTCATTAATTAAATCACGAAAGTCGTGGGCCTGCTGCCAATTGATGGTGAACCCAGAGGGTCACACACAATACAGTTGGACAGTGACAGTCATAAAAGGAAATAATTGATTTAAGAAAGTTAAATCAAAGTTAATGAATTAAAGTGTTAATTCGAGAAGAAGAATTATTAATTAGAATATCTAATTAATTTATTAGAGTGTCTAATTAATTAATTGGATTATCTAATTAATTATGAGATTAATTAAAAGTAGTTAATTAATTAAATGGAAGAAGAATATAGCATGCAATTTTCGGATTTGCATGATTATGGCATAAGGGGCGATTTTTGTAGCTAAGGTAAATTGGAAGAATTTGTTTCTTGTGGGACAAGAAAGAAGGAAGAGATTCATGTATATCTAGTTTCCTAATGAGATAAGGAAAATCTATAAGATATACATGTATATCTTATTTCCTAATGAGATAAGGAGAAGAGATATTGATGAACATGGAAAAGGATATCTATTAAGAGAAGGACTCTTCTCTTATAAATATCTCTCTTCATAATTCTTCCATAAGTGATAAAAACACAAGAGAAAAATATAGCTGAAAATTGAGAAGAAAATCGACCAGCCCTAGCCAAAAAGGCCAGTGCCGCCGCCGCCCTCTTCCTCTTCTCTTCTTCATCTGGATCTGGTTCAAGAGCTGGATCCAGTTCCAACTCTTCCTTCATTGACAAGTTTCCAAGGTCTAGTTCGTAGCCTGTGACTTGGAGACGTTGCTACAATCCATCTGGTGTGGATACATTCTGGAGGTGAGACAATTGGATCACTGCTTCGTGAATCAAACAAAGAAAAGCCGGAACCAGCAGTGAGGTATTTCGCAAAACACCCCCTTTGTTTTCTGTTACTGTTTGATTCAACCTGTTTCATATAAATAATATGGAGATCGATTTATGGGACTGATGGGGTGCCTCGGAAAATTTTAAATTCCGCACTTTCGTTGTTCTGACAACCGGGGCATACCCAACAGTGGTATCAGAGCCAACTCCATTATTATTATGTGAAAAAGGCCTGAACATAATTTAATATATGATATTGGTAATTATTATGTTCTATGTGATGATTCTTGCTTGTTATGATATTATGTATGCTCAGATAAAATTGCATGAATTAGTTTGGGCCGATTTTGAATTTCCGAAAATTAGTGGACTGTTTTTGCAAATAGCGATTTTCGAAAAACTGGACCAAAAATTGAAAATTTCTTTTTCTGCATGTTTGTGGACTGAAATTGTAATTTTCTGGATTTTTTGAAAAACAGGGTCATTTTTGCAATTTCCGTAAGTTGGGGCTGTTTTTGTAATTTACGTAAAGTTCAGGGGTCTGTTTGCAATTAATGAAAATTTCTGGGTAGAATCTGTAAGTTTCTGTTTTCTGGACCGATTTGCAGCTGTCAAAATTTTTGGGTTTAAATTGTTAATTCCCAAATCTTGAGGGGTCAAAAATATAATTTTCGAAAGTTAAGGGACCAAACTGTAATTTTTTAAAAGTTGAAAAACAGAATCTGTGTTTGTGCATAAAAAGTGTTTTTGTTTATCCGAAAATTAATTTTATCATAATTAGTAGAGACTAAAGTAAGGATCATGGATTATTTTAAAAGGAGTTTTAAAATAAGGAAGATAAGAAATACGTAAAAGTTGTTTGCTTGTTTCTTGCTCTACGTGAACTGTTTACGTGGTTTTTCGATCGTGCCGAGCCTTGACCCTAGGGTAGATGTGATTGGTTTAATTTTAATTGTGTTGTTTTTATTGGGCCTGCGAGCCTTAAAGTTTTTTGGGCCACTTTGAGCCTTTGTAATAGAATAGGGCTTTACTGTTTTAAATAGTTTAGGATGGAGGCCCATTACAAGCAAGGTGGAGGCCCAAGAAAAGTTGAAGGCCATGTATGCATGGTTATTAATGTAATAGCCTAGGTCCATTAAGAACCCAATTAGATTGACCAATTGGGCCAACATCATGGCTCGATGCTGGCCCGCATAGAAGGCTCCCGATCGAAAACATACTGTGATAGCATGCATGCTAGGTGTGAATGTTTTATTTTATTTGTCGATTTTTGTGGCTTGTATGTGATGCGCGCTAGTAATTAGATCGTGAATAAAAGATAAAGCATAATTAATGCGGTGAGATCTCGAGGAGAGTTTCTTCAAACTTTCAAAAACCAAAAATCCCCTCTTGAATAAATATTAAGTCATATTGGGTTAACTATAAAATGAAGTTTTATAAATCCAAGCCTTCCATTAATAGGAACTAGCGTGAGTTGTCTACTTATCGATTAAGGTGATCCAGAGTCTGGCACCCGAGGCGAAGAAAGGGACAATACGCAAAATTCCTTGATTCTTGTTTTTCTTAAAAACTTGACAAGGGTGGGGACTGGTCGGGACATGTATATCGACCGATAACCAGTTACGGGGATTTCATGACCGGGCCCGTTGCTCATCGTGATTAATGGGTTAGACTTAACGAATAGTAACATTTATGATGTAGCAGTGCTAGATAAATGTGAAAACCGAGGAAAAATAGCTTGAAGGTTGTGTAGGGACACAATTGGTAAAAGTATACCTACCTAGGGAATTAATTGTATGGCCACGAGTCGTGGGTACAGTTAATGTCTGCCGGGACATCAAGACCTACTAGGAAATAGGATTTCCCGAACAAATAAGGGGTTATTGTTTCGATAAAAATAGTGGGAGAACTTTTTCGATAAAAAGTCCAATTTTCGTTAATTATAAGTATTTTATTAAACCTGTCTGCTTATTGTTGTCTTTTAAATTGTCTATATATAGCCATTCAAAATCCACAATCATGTACGAACAAACTTTGGGACAAATCATGAGTTTATCACTCTACGAGACAAGCATGGTTGGGTTCGACAATGTTAGAGAATATTGTTCTTACCTAATCAAGATGATGAAACGAATCAAAAAGCTAGGCGCTGATTTGGATCAGAATGATGAGATAGAAATTATTCTCACTGGCTTGTCTGACTCATTTTCTCATTTTGTGCATCATTTGGAAATTCCATGTGACGGGATTAAGACAAATGATTTGCGCAAGTTGTTGGACAAATATGAGAAAGCCCATCTACAGGGTTTGGGTCTGAGTGAAGGAAAGGATTGCCCCTTGTGTAAGAAAGATAAGCAACTAAGGATGCTTGCTGGAAAGAAATTCCTGAAGAGAATTAACAAAGGTATGACCTAGTTATTTCTTTTGATGTATGACATCTCATAAACCCTCATTTCTGTAAAGTGTTTGCAGGTGATGACGGCATTCCCTTGCCCTTGGGAAGAAGGGCATTCCTTGGAAGGAGGAGGCAAGAGTTGCAACAATATATAAGGGAAAAATGCTTCAGGAGTTGGGTCGAGAAGAATCTAGACTTTACTTTTTATCAAAGTGTTTTACTTAGTTTTTCGTCTTAGCATGAGTTTTGGTTTTATTTTGTTTTTGAGTATTATTTCGAATTTTTGTACAAGACAGCATTGCTTTACCATTATGAATGGAATATTATTTATTTAAAGCTTTTACCTTGTACAAAACATTGATGCTTTACCATTATGAATGGAATGTCTTTAAAGCATAGAAATGAATCAATGAAAAACAAATTAAAACTTCAAGTAAATTGTATGCTAAATCGAGAAAAGTAAAACAACAAGATAATCACCCACATACTTGAAATGCATATTTTGGACATATTTCCGAAAGAAGGATTCGAAAGATTGATTTCATTTGAGATTCTTGAAACATAGAACTTAGATGAACTCGTAACTTACGAATCTTGTTTCAAAGGAATAATGACCGAAATAAAGTTTGATAGGCATTCTAAGCATATCAACCGAATGGATTTAATCCATAAGGACTAACGTGGAGAACTAAAAGGTTAGTTCAAAGGACGTTACTTCAAATATACTTACGATTTTTAATCGTCAAAAGCATATGTGTACTTTGTGAAGTACAGTTCCAAAACTGTTGAAATGTTCAAAGAAGTTTGGGAAATGAAGTAATTAAAAGCATAATGTTGAAACCATTTGATCTAATCAAATTGGCCGAATCATAAGCTATAAATTCCTTGATTATCTAAACGAGAATAGGATTCTCACGAAGCGCATTAAATAGGAATTGAACTTGGTTAGACTTAGTTCATTTCACGATAAGACTTCGCTGAACTTCCTTATTTACTTTTGGGGATAGCCTCCCCTGACTCTTCAAAAGAGGATACTTAGGCTAGTACCTTTCGAAGTAAGTCCTTACACCACCATACCATATACGATATGGCATAATACCATTGCATGACATATTGGATGGTAGATCAAATTCGCGCAAATTTGTGGGATATCCAACGAAATCCATTGGATACTTGTTCTACGACAATGAGAAACAATAGGTCAATCGTTTCTCACAAGTACCCATTCCTCTGTTGATGAATTCTTCGTCAAAGGAAATAGGGAATGTCATGGAACTTGATGAAGTCCAAGATCTGGACCCATCCCCACAAACAGTGGGAGCAAATCCTAAACCTACTGAACCAAATTTCGCACAAACACTTCGTGATTCAAATCAAATTCGTAAGGAACTCGAAATTCAATTTTACGAGATTGATAAATTGGATAGTGATCCAAGATTACAAAGAAAATATGTTTGACATAGACTTAGGGATGTGGCATGAGGCCATGAGATCCGAAATGGAAAGGTTCAACTTGTTTGACTCGCTTAATGGCAGAAGGTTATTCTTCAAAAGCTTTTTGAAGACTAATGAAGATACCTTCGCTCCATTTTTAAACGTCAAAATCCATTTCGAAATTATTAGCCATAGAAGAGTGGTTTGACTACTAAAATATGACTATTGGATATGAATTCTGCCTCTCACAATTAGAAATTGATGAGAAGATCTTTATTCAAATCCAAAGGTCAATCTATGACTTTTAACAGAAATCCCGAACTTGGAATATGCGACTTGATAAGATGATCAAGACTGTTGAATTTGTCAAAAGGCATATGGATTCCAAATTGTGCAAAAGGATCAGTGGGAGCATAGTAAAGTTCGTAACAAAACATGACGACGTTCTGATTATCAAGGACGATATCAGAATATCAAACGCAAACGAAAGCGTGTTTTTCACGCAAATTCTCCATGATAAGATTTGGGAATTACATCTCACGTATTGGCAATACGTATCTATAGAGATAGAACAAAGTAGATGGTGCAATTCTCCAAATCTAAGTACATAGACTAATTATTGAATGAATTCAATATGGAAGAATCCAAGAAAGGATTAGTTCCAATGAGATACAGAATCTCTCTTTCTTACTCTATGAGCCCTACATATGATAAGTAAAGAAGAGGATGTATCAAAAGTCTTATGCTTAGGCATTTGGTTTGCATGTAGCATGCAAAGTCTTGTACTAAACCTGACTTAACATATGCTGTGATTTTCACAAGCTATTGTTAGTCAAACACCAGTAAGGGACACTGGACTGTCGTAAAGCAATCCTCGAAGATAATTAAAGGATATATTGCTGGTCTGCGGTAGTAATGGAGGATTAAGACTCGAAGGATATAGTGATTCGAGTTGTTCAAGTCTGATGTGGATGATTTATTCTGTCTCGATGGAGCAGAGGTAAATTGGAATAAACTCCAATAGTCTACCACTGCCAACTCAAAACAGAATATATGTCGCAGCATAGGATGCAGCAGAAGAAAGTGTTTGGATAAGAAGATTCATCCAATGGTTGGATGTAATACCTAGCATAGCAAAAGCCTGTCGTTATCTTCACTGATAAAATAGGACAATTGCTAAATGAAAGGGAATCGAGATCACACCAACGATCTGAACACAAAACCATATGATTGGATAAATCATAGGTAGTTGAGACACGTAGAAGGGTTACGTCATCTCAACAGACAACTTAGCAGATCCACTAGTAAAGCCATTATCGCAAAAGGGTTCGAAGGACATCTTGATAAGATGGGTCTTAGAAATGTTGTGATTGGCTTTAGGGCAAGTGGGAGATTGATAGGATAGTGCCCAGCAAGCCAATCTTAATTAGCTTGTAAGAGGACTATTTTCTTATGGATTAATAATTAATACGACCGTTTATTTGTAGTACGTAAATTAAACAATGGCCAACTTCATCTCTCGCGAACTTATCTAAGCGATTGGATGAAATCCTAAGGTCACAATAGACTATGGGACGATTCACTTCGGTATTGAGTGCAATCATGAAACAGTCTCTAAGGTCGTGATCTTAAAACACGTTCCAAGTCATAGATTCCGAACGAGACGGGGTATCGAAGGAATCGCTAAGACTTGTACGAATATGCATGATTCACATGGAGTGAATTTGTAGAGTTTCATGAACAAGACATTTGATGTCAGTGCATATGACTAGGTGGTTCGATAGAGGATCGAACGCATCGAACGACCCGAACAGAGAAACCCATTGTGGAAGCGCATGACGCATATCGGTGATGGGATGTTTCTCAAGGTTTATAATAGTGTACGATTTAGTCCTTAGACTTGAGGTACTAGGGCGAATTCGGTGCATGGGTGTACGTATTTAGATTTAGGTACTGGTCACGTAGCCTGACCTTAATGTGCCTAAGTTGGGTTCGTATAGTCGTGTACGCGAGTGGTTAGTACTAAGAAAGGATCTATCGACTCATCCTGATAAGGTGGGAGAATTTCCTATACGTTCTTAGATAATATGTTCCGAGGAACCTGCGGCCGCAGTCGGTGACGGATTTGGAAAGGAGTTTCCAAATTTAGCAGTCACACTGGAATTATTATCCTGAATTAGAAAGTATAGTTGTCGAGATAATTAGAGGTGCCGGTCAATTCACACACCCTAGGTCTCGGTCGGGAAATTAGTCTTTGGAAGGACTGTATGTACATGGTAATTATAAGAGGTGAGGTTCACAAGATCAATTCACCTGAAGTTGGGCTTCATGGGCTTGTGGCTAGACATCGACCATGAAGTGTGGGTACTCCTGAATTAATAAGGGAGATTAATTCTGGAGTGGTCAATTAAAAGTGTTTAATTGATCGGAGCATTTAATTGCTCATTAATTAAATCACGAAAGTCGTGGGCTTGCTGCCAATTGATGGTGAACCCAGAGGGTCACACACAATACAGTTGGACAGTGACAGTCATAAAAGGAAATAATTGATTTAAGAAAGTTAAATCAAAGTTAATGAATTAAAGTGTTAATTCAAGAAGAAGAATTATTAATTAGAATATCTAATTAATTTATTAGAGTTTCTAATTAATTAATTGGATTATCTAATTAATTATGAGATTAATTAAAAGTAGTTAATTAATTAAATGGAAGAAGAATATAGCATGCAATTTTCGGATTTGCATGATTATGGCATAAGGGGCGATTTTTGTAGCTAAGGTAAATTGGAAGAATTTGTTTCTTGTGGGACAAGAAAGAAGGAAGAGATTCATGTATATCTAGTTTCCTAATGAGATAAGGAAAATCTATAGATATACATGTATATCTTATTTCCTAATGAGATAAGGAGAAGAGATATTGATGTACATGGAAAAGGATATCTATTAAGAGAAGGACTCTTCTCTTATAAATATCTCTCTTCATAATTCTTCCATAAGTGATAAAAACACAAGAGAAAAATATAGCTGAAAATTGAGAAGAAAATCGACCAGCCCTAGCCAAAAAGGCCAGTGCCGCCGCCGCCCTCTTCCTCTTCTCTTCTTCATCTGGATCTGGTTCAAGAGCTGGATCCAGTTCCAACTCTTCCTTCATTGACAAGTTTCCAAGGTCTAGTTCGTAGCCTGTGACTTGGAGACGTTGCTACAATCCATCTGGTGTGGATACATTCTGGAGGTGAGACAATTGGATCACTGCTTCGTGAATCAAACAAAGAAAAGCCGGAACCAGCAGTGAGGTATTTCGCAAAACACCCCCTTTGTTTTATGTTACTGTTTGATTCAACCTGTTTCATATAAATAATATGGAGATCGATTTATGGGACTGATGGGGTGCCTCGGAAAATTTTAAATTCCGCACTTTCGTTGTTCTGACAACCGGGGCATACCCAACAAAGCTGAGGGGAAACTCATCAGAAGACTAATCTCGACAGCTTACTGGAATTCAACGGCTGAGTATCCTTTAAGAGCAACTCTCATAAGCCTACTTGACTACAAATTCTTGAATTTAGGGGGAACGTGTACCACTAGCGGTACTCCTGATCATAGATGAAGTTCTCAATAAGTCAAATGAAGTTTATCAGAAGACTGCTTCTCATCAGCCGACTGGAACTCAACAGCCAAGTGATATTCAAGAATGTACTACAACAAGTGATATCAGCTGACTAATCTGATATACACTCATACAAGTAGTATCAGACTACAAGTGGAATCAGACCACAAGTTGTTGGTCCCAAAAGTGGTCAATGAGGCCTTGAGGGGGGGGGGGGGGGGGGGGTGAATAGACCTCAGAAAACTTTAAAAAAATTCTCTACATTTTTCTGTCAGCAGACTAAGCTGATCGAGAATTCGTAAGACGACTAAGCTGTTCACGCACAAAGCTTTGAGCAGCAAAGTTGACCACTCATCTGATTTCACTCAGTTGTTTCAGATGAAATATCAGAGTTTTAGAAACTAGTTGGCAGCGGATTTGTCAAGTGTTTTTCAACCAATCTGTTCCTCTTTAAGTTTTCTCACACAAAAGATTTTATCCCCAGTTTTTACAACTCCTTTTAAAATCTTTTGGTTCAGTTCGTATGTTTGAGTTCTTTTGAAAATATGCAAAGTAAACAACAGTAAATCAAACACACATAAATTTTATAGTGGTTATATGGATGAAAATCCTTTAGTCCACTCTTCCAAGTCACTAAGATCTTGGGTTATACTATTATCACACATATTACAATATACAATGCTTGCGCCAAACAACAAATGAAATGGCCACAAGTGCGCGGTAAGAAATCACATAGAAATCCTACTCTCCGAAGCTAGACCACTCACTTAGACCGATCTACACTCCACACGCTATTTTCAGTTTAGGAGGTCACAAAGAAAACCTACACTAAGAAGCTATATCACTTCACACAAATGGATATACACTCCTCTCTCTTTTCCGTTGAAAGTCACTCAGACAGACAACGTGAGTTCTCTATTCTTCAACGAAAAGCTTCGTCAACAGATGACTAGGCTTGCGATCAGACGACTCAACTGATGGATCTTGCTCTATAGATGTGATCTTGAATTTTGCAAGTCTCTCTTTAGATCTTCAGTCGGTCTTATATTTATACTCCCGTATTTGAATTTCTGCCCGTTGAAGGAAAGCGGAATTACTCTTTAACTGATTATACTGTATTTCGTTCAAGTTCAATAAGGAAAGTAGAGTATAACAATATAGGAATCGAGCGTGTGAAAACTGTATATTGATATCGGTGTTTGAATACAATTACAAAGCGGGTCTACCCGAGCATTACTGGATGCTGTACCACTAGAAAGACTAAATACAATGAGAATACAAGCTAGTCCCTAATCCGAACAGTAGGTCCGAGCAGAAGGAATATCTTGGAAGTTGTGCCCCTGATGTCATAAATGCGCCGCGTATTTATAGGAACAGTAATGAGCTAGGTAGACCATCCGTAGGAGAACACCTCTCGGCCAGCTGTATAAAGCTGTAGGTCGGCCCCGCAGTAATCCCGAGGAGACGAGTAGATCGGGAAGAAGCGGGTACTTGATCGAGAGCTATCAGTCAGGCTTGATCGGAAAACCATGTTCTTCTGGTCGGGAAATACCATTCTGGTCGGGATCGAGGTCGACCTCGAGCAGAAGGTATTTCCTAAAGTGGCATACGCGAAATACCCCTCATCAATACTCCCCCACTTCTCGAGCGTAAGTGAAGCAGAAGCTCGGAGAAGTAAATATTGCATTACGGCGAAAGACTTTGATCTCTTGATGTTTTCGGACATGCCTCGTTAAAAACCTAGTCCGGAAAACCCCAGTGGGAAAAATCCGAGCTAGGGAAAAAGAGTGCACATCATCCTTGGGAGATCCTCGAAAAACCGAATCGCTCCAAAGATAGAAGGGTGAGGTTTTCGACCTGAGAGATTCACCTCGATGATTCACCAAGAGCTGCAATACTTGAAGTTCGGAAAAACAGATAGTAGAGAACAGGCCTCGGACAGTCTTGAGTTGGATATGCCTCGTTAAAAACCTTACTCGGAAAAACCCAGTGGGATAAAAACCGAGCGAAGGGAAAAAGAGTACATATTTTATCCTGTTGAGTCGAGAAATACTCATTTCCGAAGCTTGGAGGACCACTAATGCTATTAACAAAAGATAATCTTCAAATTTACTGAGTTGGAGCCTAACCGTCGCGGTTACTCGGGGTTGAATTTGCAATTTACCCTTTTAACCTTTATAAATATGTTTACTTGGAGAAAGAAAAGTGCATCTTTACAATTCACAGCGGATCGGAGCTTTTAGATCGATAAACAGTATTTTCTTTAATTCGAGCATTCAAATAAATATCTTCCAATCATGTCTACTTCCCAGAATCCCGACGTTCAAACCCAGATCCCCTCTGGATCAGATTCCGACCTGGGATCCACTGGGGAACTCATCAATGATTTCAAAACCACTGAAAACTCTTCCGAAGAGACGAATAGAATCGTCAATCAAATAGAGCATGCCATAGATTCAAACGCTGGAGAGGGTACATCAGGTCGACAAGATTCCGAGCACGATGGTGATGCGGAACAAAATGCCAAGGCCAACAGTGAGGAAGGTGGAGATGGAGAAAAAACTGACTCCGAGAATGAGGGCGGCAACGGCTTGGCTGTACCGTTCGATAAGCATGAGATAATGAGGTATGAGATCGGAGGCGGGTGTAGTGTGCGAATCCTCGACTTGGCCGGTGTCTCAAAAAAATCCAAAGCCACAGGTCGGGCTCAAAAGACCGAGAAACGGGTTGACGAGATCTCAAGTTCGTACGATCCGAAAGAGCACGAAGCGAACCTCAAAGCTACAATAGGCAAATTCCTTCCCGAGGGTTACTCGCTAATAATCCCGACCCCCTCTCAAAGAGTGAATAAGCCCCCCGCAGGATGTCAAGCTTTCTATGCTCGGCAGTTCGACTATGGGTTGCGTATTCCTTTTGCTCCCTTACTCGTGCAGGTTTTAGACGCATTTAGCCTGGCACCCGCACAAATTCTTCCCAACTCGATCGGGTATATGATAGCTTTCAGCGTTTTGATGAAGGCCAAGAATCAAGTTGCTAACTTCCGACGCTTCTGGCAATTCTTCAAGATCAGTACCTCATCCGCCTCGAACGTTGGGTTCGTGTATTTCTCCCAATGTTCGAATCATTCGGTCTTATCGACCATCACTTCCAGCAATTCTCTTGACTGGAAGAAACAGTTCTTCTTCATTAGAGGTCCTGAAGAACCAGCTTCTGAGGGAAGCTCGGAGATGGTCCCACACAGATGGCCAGGTGAGCGAGAATGGGTGTTCGGAAAACGGGAACTATTAGGTCAGCTTCAGAAGGTCATTCCGGACGCCGTTGTCAAAGAAATGTGTTCGGATTTGTACCAGTCGGCTTTCCTCATTCTGGAACCCGTACTTCGAAAAGCAGAACTCAGCCGAGCTACCTTTCCACTAGCAGTCGCTGATGATCCTCGAACATTGAGTAAGGAAAAATAGTTTTTCCCGAGTGACTTATAATAGTGAGTTTTTTCAGCTGATTTCATTACTTACAATTCATCTTTTATTTCTTCAGGAACAATGGTGGAGCAATACCGAGCTTCTATAGTCGGTAAAACTGTAGCATCTACCTCGAGGAAAACACCCGGTCAACCCAGGAGGCAAACTAGACCGGAGCCCAGAACTGTCGTCGCTCCTCGGGGAAGCTCGGCCCAAACTGACCAGGTCAGAAACGAAGAGGAGCCCGAGAATGCTGAGCCGATACGAATGGTGCGACCTCCTCATCAAGCTGGTCCTTCTTCTTCTTCTGGTTTAGGATATAGCATGTTTACCATGAAGAAGCTTAGAGGGACAGAGATCTATAATCGGAGAGCTCGGGAAGATCTCGAGGGAGCCCCCGAGGCCAAAAGGAGAACCGGACTGTGGGGTCGACACCGAACGCCCCTTTCTTCCCGTCCTGGTCGAAGTAGGCCTGACATGGTAGATTTTATTGAGGATCAACTTAGAGGTTCCCGAGCAGCGGGTTATCCCGAGAGGGGATCAATTCGAAGCGATCGCACCCCGAACGGCGAGAATGAACATGACAAGGCGATCAAGATTTTCATGGCGGGGAGATTTGCCGAAGACCAAGAGGAGCTTCTTGGCCATTCCGATCTCGACGTACTGGGCCAATTCTCCAAAGCATATCACACGGTAAATTCCTTTACATTTGTTGCAACTGTTTTAAGTCTTGGAATAAAGTACTAATCAGCCTGTTCTTGCAGATCGGGGACTGCTTTCTCACACAGGTGAATCGTGTGTCGATGCTGGAAGAGGAGTCCGATCGAGTCCATATTGCTTATATGGATTTGCTCAAGGAGGAATCCCAACTGCGTAATCAATTTTCTTCTGTCCAAGCAGAATTGGAGTCCATGAAAGCCAAGTATACCCCTGCCGTCGAGGAAAACTTGGTTAAGGTCGTGGAAGAGAAAAGCTTGCTCGAGGAGAAAGTTAGGAAACTTGAAGAGGAGCTTGCGCAGACTAAGGCTGATTCCGAGCTGTCTTATCAGCGGGGCAAAGAAGATTCTCGCCTAAGCTCGATAAGAGAATTCTTGGAGTCCCCCGCTTTGGACGCCATAGCTCGAGGGAGGGTCGGCGAAATCCTTCAAACTACTTTTTTCAAAGGTGTTCAACAATTGGCCGCAGCAAAAGTTATTCCCGACAAAATGACGGAGTATATAAAGCATATGGACATCATGAAAAACTCTAGCGGGGAAGACTATCGAACCGCGTCCTCGAGCTCGGCCAACTGGGAAGAACATGAGTTCGCTCCCTTTGTGGAAGAATTTGGAGTCCCAATGCCCAACCCTGACTTGATGGACTTGGATACCTCCAGCGCAAGCTCGAGTTCAGATAGCTCAGACCGTTCGGATACCTCCGATGACGATTCCGATGGGGACGATCGAGAAGCTTCTGGAGATGATGACGTCGATGTCGAGGGTAACTCCGAAGGTGAGGGCAAAGAGGCGCAGCCAAACCTTTAAATTTCTTGTAATAGATTGTAAGATTGTAGGATCGTTTATCATATGCCCTGTAATTGTTTCGATCATCTATAGAATATGCTTTATCTGTTTTTCCGAGTGCTCTCACCATTAATTTATCATACTGCTCAACTAGACAAAAGTCTTTGTAAGCCATAAGGTTCATAGAAAGAACGTCGATATCAAAACAATCGATCTTCTTAAATGAGCGCGAAAATCTTGAAATTCGCGACTGTTGGTCTCCCAAAAAGGCAACGTTCCTTTTTCTTATAAATAGACGGTAGTTTAAGATTTTTGTCACTGAAATTATAATTCACTCTTCGTCGGAGCTATTCGGTCGATAAGTAAATCGAGCTCTCTTCTGCATTAGAAACATACAGATCATGGAAGGCCTGGTGAACTCCAAGATCGACCCGAGGTTGTTGCTTAAAGTCAAGAAAGAAAAACCTTCCAAGTCGAAAGTCAAAGAACCTAAGTCCTCGGAAGCAGGAAAGACTTCTAAGAACGACCGAGGCAAACATAAGGTCGATTCTCCTTCGAAGGCGGTCATTGAATCAACCGGTGACCTTGGCAAAACTGTGGCCAAGAAATTATCTGGCTTCGAGAAAGGGCCGGTCGTACCAATTCCGGACTCCCCTTCTCAGTCGAAAATTAGCTCCGAGGGTAACAAGAAGGTCGATAGGCCTAATAAGCAAATCACCTCTGATGACTCTGAGTCTGCTCCAAATAAAAGATCGTTCGTGGACGATCTGATTCCAACCTCAGCCTTGATTCAAATGACTGGGGAGAAGAGGACAATAACTGATAGTGTTCTGACCTCGGAGGTTAATAAGGATGTGGTTGAGCCTTCCAAAAAGAAGGTCAAAATAAATGACCCTCCCGTCGATCAGAAGAAGACTCCCTCGTCGGGCGGGAATCCCGAGCCCCAAAATACTGTCCCTAAGGTTGCTCGGACGCTTAGCGCCTTTTTTGAAGAGGTGAAAAGTAAGGCCATGGCCGAGCCAGACGGGAAAAACGCGAATGAAACGGCGCGATCGAGCACGGATCTGCTTTTTCAAGTGTTAAGTGTTAAGTGTTCAAAGGCGCTTAGTGCCCCTTTTTTTTTTTTTTTTTTTTTTTTTTTTTACTAAATAACTATTTGTCCCTTTAAGGTCGGACAACAGTTATTTACCCTCGGGCTGCAAGTCGAACAAGAAATCGAACAGCGTGCAAAGGTTATCTTCGAGCTGGAGGAAAAGAAGGTTGCACTAACAAAGTCCCTTGAAGAAACCAGAGCCATCGAGCAGAAATTGGCCTCCGAGACGGAGAAAGCTGTGAAGGAGAAGGAGAGCCAGGTTCACGAGGAGTTGAGCAAGGAGTTGGACAGGTTGAAGACACTCGTCGAGCAGGAGAAGAAAAGCAACGAGCAGCGGGAGAAAGAGGCCTATCAAAAAGGTTACGAGGCCGGGTATGAGGCCCGCAACGTCGAAGTCCGCAAGCTTCTCTTTGAGAAAAGTGTTTAGAGATTTCTTCTGTTGACTGCTCGATTAAATGTTGTACTTTTAGTTTTTTCCTTTTGTACTTGTTCTCCTCGTTGGAATAATAAACTTTTTCTTCCTTCTAATCGATTATGTTTTGTGTTCTGACAGTGATTTACTGTATAAACAATTTATACTCGAGTTAAGAGTAGGCAATCAAGTAGCATTTTCGGTGTTAAAATAATTTATACTCGAGTTAAGAGTGATCGCTCGCATTCCGAGCATAATTTAAAGATGGAAAGTTCCTGCACTGCATATTTGATCAAGTCATAGTATTCCTCTTTTTTCAGCTAAGTTTCAAAGAAAGTCTGTCCAAACAGTACCTCTATCTCGGGAAGTGGAAAGGTCACCTGTGATAAATGAATTAATCTGAGCCGTTGGTTTGATTGAATAGTAACCGTCGATCAAATCATCCTTTTAGTATAAATATGGCATTCACCCAGTTGAAAATCTTTACCCTTTGCTGTCAAAAATGTTTTATCCTAGGACGAAGCTCGGATCTTTTCCTCTTCCCGATCAAGCCTTTGAAATTCGGCTTCGAACTTACTTCCGATCTCCTCTTAAAAATACAGTTTCTTTTGGTATGGGTGGAATTGGAAAAAAGGGGACCCTCGGATATCGGGGGGTCTCCGATCCCTGAAAACGGGATCTCCCCTTGAAATACCAACAAGTGACTGACCCTTGCTTGAGTATTTTGGGCAGGGTTAGCATTGCTGACTTCGAGGGGTATACCTGAGGGCGGAAAGCAGGTCAGAAAATTAAAAGGGAGTTTGACCTCACGTACTTTCTTTGGGGTTATCTTGTTTCACGAATTTCTTCCTTTCTTCCTCGAAGAATGGTTACTTCGGGTCAAGCTTCCCGATCATAAAAAGATGACCTGCCAAAGGTTGAAATTTCGGATCTAAAAATGAGGAATTTCAACCTTGTATGCCAACTCGGGGAAGTGATCGGGCTCGGCTGGTAGCGAGAACGCTGGGAGAAGTATGGAGATCAGAAACAATAATCTGCAATCCATATTGTCTAATTTCAAACCCAGATATCATAAGACGATAAACATATACAGCTCGATCACTTTGTCACAAATTGTGGTGCAATCATCGGATGCTCGGCGATATTCCTGGTCGACAATATTGAAAGATGCTCGAAAGCTCGAAGACCATAGAATAGGGTACTGTAGTTGTAGTAAGACTTCATTTGTAACAACTTTGTAATTTGTTCGATGAATGTCAATAAAGTTGTAACACTTGCTTTTCATTGATCTTTTGTATCTTGCTCGAAAATATTAATGAGAACTTTATTGTTTCAAACCATATAGTTGCAACTTTGCTTTTCCTTTCCATCGTCTTATTGTAAGTCTTCTGCTCGTAAAAGCCAATTCGATGATGAATTAATGAGAATATTTATCGATCGATAAAATGTCCTCGGAAAGATTATCCGATAATTGTCCAAATAAATAATATCTGAAAGTTGAGAAGTTCCCTTGAAGAATAAAAACTTTTGAAAGCTGTTCGGGTTTCGATCAGAACCGCGTCATCATAACATTTTGAGCACCAGTTGGGGTTGGATAGTCACGTTGAATTTTATCAAGGGAGGGTCATAGCAAAGGCTTTCACCCTCGGCCGATTTTTATTTTTATTGATCATATTTTATCGAGGGAGGGTCATAGCAACAGCTTTCACCCTCGGCCGATTTTGATTTTTCGAACATCTTTTTATCGAGGGAGGGTCATAGCAACAGCTTTCACCCTCGGCCGATTTTTATTTTTATTGATCATATTTTATCGAGGGAGGGTCATAGCAACAGCTTTCACCCTCGGCCGATTTTGATTTTTCGAACATCTTTTTATCGAGGGAGGGTCATAGCAACAGCTTTCACCCTCGGCCGATTTTTATTTTTATTGATCATATTTTATCGAGGGAGGGTCATAGCAACAGCTTTCACCCTCGGCCGATTTTCATTTTTATTGATCATATTTTATCGAGGGAGGGTCATAGCAACAGCTTTCACCCTCGGCCGATTTTGATTTTTCGAACATCTTTTTATCGAGGGAGGGTCATAGCAACAGCTTTCACCCTCGGCCGATTTTTATTTTTATTGATCATATTTTATCGAGGGAGGGTCATAGCAACAGGTTTCACCCTCGGCCGATTTTCATTTTTATTGATCATATTTTATCGAGGGAGGGTCATAGCAACAGCTTTCACCCTCGGCCGATTTTCATTTTTATTGATCATATTTTATCGAGGGAGGGTCATAGCAACAGCTTTCACCCTCGGCCGATTTTGATTTTTATTGATCATATTTTATCGAGGGAGGGTCATAGCAACAGCTTTCACCCTCGGCCGATTTTGATTTTTCGAACATCTTTTTATCGAGGGAGGGTCATAGCAACAGCTTTCACCCTCGGCCGATTTTTATTTTTATTGATCATATTTTATCGAGGGAGGGTCATAGCAACAGCTTTCACCCTCGACCGATTTTCATTTTTATTGATCATATTTTATCGAGGGAGGGTCATAGCAACAGCTTTCACCCTCGGCCGATTTTCATTTTTATTGATCATATTTTATCGAGGGAGGGTCATAGCAACAGCTTTCACCCTCGGCCGATTTTCATTTTTATTGATCATATTTTATCGAGGGAGGGTCATAGCAACAGCTTTCACCCTCGGCCGATTTTGATTTCTCGAACATCTTTTTATCGAGGGAGGGTCATAGCAACAGCTTTCACCCTCGGCCGATAATATTAGCCTTTCTCCGTGATGGTACCTGGAAAACAATTAGAACTCGAACCAAAGACTTCATTGAATGTCCTTACACCTAGGAAAGTGAAGTCTGAGAAAACTGTAAATTACAATAAAAATTAAAAATGACAACATCTATCTTCCATAATATTTCCTCAGATTGACTGCGTTCCAAGTTCTTGGCAAAACATCACCGTTGAGGTGAGCAATTTTATAGGACCCCTTTTTTCCGACCTCCTGCACGATGTAAGGGCCATCCCAGTTTGGCTGAAGTTTTCCGACATGCTTAGATACTTCCACCTTTTTGAGGACTAAATCCCCGACTTTGAATGTTCTTATCCTGACTTTCTTGTCATAAGCTTTTTCCATGCTAGACTTGGTGGCTTGAATTCTTATGCGTGCTCGGTCGCGTTTTCCATCTGCGTGATCGACATCCAACTCTCGCAACGACTGATTCTGATCGGGGTCATAAGATTCTATCCTCGGAGAAGGAACTAATGATTCGACCGGTATAACAGCCTCCGACCCATAAACCAATGAGAAAGGGGTCTCTCCAGTAGCAGACTTTACTGTAGTCCTGTTCGCCCAAATTACTCCTGGAAGCTCGTCTAACCAATTGCCTTTCGCTTCGGCTAAACGTTTTTCCAGTGATCGAACAATTTCCCTGTTGGTGACCTCGGTTTGTCCGTTCGCCTGGGGATGTCCGACCGACGTGAAATTCTGCTGGATCCCAAACCTTTCGCACCACTCCAAAATTTGTTTACCCGCGAACTGAGTTCCATTGTCGGAAATAAGGATCCTCGGTATACCAAACCTGCAAACAATATTCTTCCAGAGAAAACTTATCACCTGAAATTGAGTAATTTTTGTTAGCGCAATGCATTCAATCCATTTACTGAAGTATTCCACGGCGACCAGGACATAGTTTTTCCTCGATCTAGCAGTTGGGAAAGGTCCCACAATATCGATTCCCCACTTGTCGAAGGGCCAGCAGATCGGAATCGAATGCATCTGCTCGGCGGGCTGAAATCATTACACATCCCCCATTTGTTGTCGACCTTCTCTCCCTTCGATACCAACACTACATTGCAAAGCCATTCAGTGAAAGTTATTTCCCGAATCTGTTTCGCAGCCAATAACCTATCCACCTCAGCATTGATGATTTTGTCTTTTTCTCGACCGTGATTCCTCTTCTTTTGCCTAACTGGCTTTGCTTTAGGATCGATATTTAAAGAATGAGTGATCACTCTCGGGTCGATTCCGACTATATCATCAGAACTCCAAGCAAAGACATCGGCGTTGTTTCTAAGGAATTCGATCAGCATGGTCTCCATCCCTTGGCTTAGCTCGGTCCCAATCCTGGTGAACTTCTCGGGAGAGCCAGGGATTAACGTTACTTGTTTATGATTTGGGGGTTGCACGCTCATATCGATCTCTTTTCCTTTTTTACTCTGCAACCTTTCACAATCTGGCAACGGGAGGTCGGAAACAGAGAATACCTTTTCCTCTTCTAACTTTCTCTTCGAGGGCAATAATGGCTCGAACTGCTTCTTCATGTTTAGGGACGTGTTGTAACATTCCCAAGCCATGCATTGATCGTTTCTCATTTCTCCGACCCCCGCCAAAGTGGGAAACTTTACCATCTGGTGGTAAGTTGACACGACCGCTTTGAATACGTTTAAAGCCGGTCTTCCCAAGATTGCATTATAAGCGAACGGGGTACTCACGACTAGGAATTTAACCATCTTCGTAACATCTCTAGGTTTCTTGCCCATAGTAGTACTCAAGAGTATGGTTCCGAGAGGAACAATTTCCGATCCACCGAACCCAATGAGCGGGGTGGATACTCGTTCCAATCGCGGATGTTGTAGATTCATTCTGTCGAGCGCCTCAGAAGAGATTATGTTTGCCGAACTGCCATTATCGATTAACACCCTCCTAACCTCGAAGTTAGCAATTCTCAGGGTCAAGACCATCGAAAAATCAGGGTCATCTTCATTAGTATCCCAAGTCACATCACTAGGTCTGTCAGCTTCAGAAAAACTAATGACTTGATTTATCGAGGGCGCTGGTCTTAAGGACATGACCTCTTTCTTAGTCGAGACACCAGTCTTTATCGACCTTGCGGTCCTTTTCCTCGCATTCCTGCTATCTCCCCCAGCTGGCCCACCAGATATCATATTTATCACCCGATTCGTCTGCTCCTCCGGTTGTTGTTGATCCTCACGGTGTTGTTCGGAAGACCTCCTTGGACTCCTGGATCGATAACGGCTGTTATGGTTCTCCTTTCTGACATATTCCTTCAATTTTCCCTGAGCAATCAGTTTCTCGATCTCTTGTTTTAACTGAAAACAATCCTCGGTGCTATGCCCCCGAGCTCTGTGGTATCTGCAATACTTATCGTGATTCATAGTCCCTGGTCTAGGTTGAGTGATACGCCGAGCTCCAGGGACCAAATTCCTCTCTTCGAGTACCGTTAGAATCTCGTCCCTCGAAGTATTCAATCTGGTAAAGTTGCTTTTTTCATGCTCCGTCCTCGGAGCCCTATCAGGAGATGCAGGTCGACCGTAGACATTAGATCTGTGGGTCGGAGCCTGAGGTTTATAGACCTTAAGTCTTTGCCAAACCGAGCCTTTTTGCTGCGCGTTTGATCCCCCGTAGTCGCTTGGTTTAGGGATAGGGGCCCGATCAGGTTTCTTCACGATCGGGGGCCTAGGATTCTGTGCGTTCTTTAACTTATTCATTTCCTCCTGGATCATGTATTTCTCAGCTATTTCCATAATCCGCTCGAAAGACTTTGGCTGCTTTCGGCAGAGAGCATTCCCGAACTGGCTGTTGCGAGTTAGCTCGAACATCAACGATGATAGGAATTCGATCTGCGGGGTATCAACTTTCAGAAGTTCAATACTGAATCTTGCCAGCCACTGCCTCAGCGTTTCTCCTTCCATTTGTTTCACCGTTCCCAAATGATTAGCAGGTAACCTCTGTTTCCTTTGGCTAGCAAACTGATGTTTCAATTTATCGCATAACTCATCGAAAGAGAAGATCGAGTTCGGGGGTAGTTTTCCGAACCAATCCAAAGCAATCCCTTCGAATGTGGTGACCATGATTTTGCAGCAAAAATCCTCCGAGTGTCCATACAAATTCAACACATTTATGAAACTGTTTATATGCTCCCCGGGGTCAGAGGTCCCATTATATCTTGGCAATCTTGTAGGGACTGACTCTGTTCCTCGAGCTTCCTTAATTTCTTGACAGAAAGGCGAGCATCGCATAATATTTGTACTCAATTCCCTGCTCCGTACTTCAGGGAACACGACCCCATCATCTTTGGCCTCGACTCCTCGAGCCCTGACACCTGTGGGTCGGGTTTTCTTTTCTAGCTTCTCTTTTTCTAACTCCTTAGCAACCCTTTCTTGCACCATCCTTTCTAAGTCAGCCTCAATTACCTTTCTGTAAGCTGGCTTTCTAGACCTCTCCACAACTTTAGGTTGACTTTCTCCGACCACGGAGTCCTCTAAATTTTGTATGTTCCTAGAAGGTTGCCCCGATCGAACAACGGTTCTAACTTGTGGTGGATTGGGTCGGACATCAGATGGTTCGCCCAGAGCAGATCGACGAATACTTCCTTCCCTTGGCCTGTTGGAAATCGGACCCCGAGCAGTAGGTTGATCGACCGGGGGTTGCTGACCCGGCAGAGTTTCACGATCTGCTCTCTCCGTATTCAAGAATTCTCTACACATGGTTCCGATAATGGAACGCAAATCTGCTATTGTCGTATGAATAGGCATATCGTTCGGCGGGTCGAGCGGCGGCACCTCAGATTGGTGGGCCGCTCGGGATTGGTTACTTGGTTCATTGTTTACAGAACGTTGAGCTCCTACGGCGTGTGAAGGCTCGCCACGATTGTACGTAAATCTCCTAGTAGTAGGCATATTTCGATCTAACACCCGAGCAGGCCCCACGGTGGGCGCCAATTGATTATACTGTATTTCGTTCAAGTTCAATAAGGAAAGTAGAGTATAACAATATAGGAATCGAGCGTGTGAAAACTGTATATTGATATCGGTGTTTGAATACAAATTACAAAGCGGGTCTACCCGAGCATTACGGGATGCTGTACCACTAGAAAGACTAAATACAATGAGAATACAAGCTAGTCCCTAATCCGAACAGTAGGTCCGAGCAGAAGGAATATCTTGGAAGTTGTGCCCCTGATGTCATAAATGCGCCGCGTATTTATAGGAACAGTAATGAGCTAGGTAGACCATCCGTAGGAGAACACCTCTCGGCCAGCTGTATAAAGCTGTAGGTCGGCCCCGCAGTAATCCCGAGGAGACGAGTAGATCGGGAAGAAGCGGGTACTTGATCGAGAGCTATCAGTCAGGCTTGATCGGAAAACCATGTTCTTCTGGTCGGGAAATACCATTCTGGTCGGGATCGAGGTCGACCTCGAGCAGAAGGTATTTCCTAAAGTGGCATACGCGAAATACCCCTCATCATTAACCCTGAGCAACGGTCTTATTCTCTGACGGCAGCTTTTGCTTTTGCAGACTGTCTTCTGTACACTCTGTTGTATGGATATTCACTTTATGTCCAGTCGCATTTCATGCACTCAGCTGGTTATCGTTGATAAGCTTACTTCACCGACTTCACTTCACTGATGGGAATGCTCGGCCGATAACCATTCTACTGATGATCACTCGGCTGATGATACCCAATCTGATATCCCATTCGGCTGATTCGGTTACTTCGCTTCAAGACCTTGAGATAGGTTTCACTAAGTTGTTCTTAGTTAATGACTTAACCTTCTGATCTTCAAAACCATTGTGGCCTTTTTGTCATCTTCAAAACCTTCTCCAAATAACACCAACAATTTCCCCCTTTTCGATGATGACAAAACCTTCAACTAAGAACGTCTTCTAAGTCTTCAGATTTAGTCTTCATACCTTGAGATGGAAATTTATTGATCTGATACAACTTTCAAAAAAAATTACCAAATTGATGGTTCTTTTTCCCTTTCTGATCTTATGCTTAAAGGGTTCTTAGTTGTATCATTTATCTTCCCCCTTTTTGTTATCAACACCAATACTTGAGGTGCATCTCTTCTTCCCTTTTTCTCTTTATAGGATTGCAAACTTAGTATGCTGAAGACAGGTAGGTAAGTATTTGGCTGATCGAGGTAGTCTTCGTTGCTGTTTATCACTCCAGCTAGAAAATTCCCCCTAACTTCAAGAATTTTTACCACTTGATACCATTTGTGGTCTGATTCCACTTGTAGTCTGAAGCTACTTGTAGTCTGATACTACTTGTATGAATGTAAATCAGATTATTCAGCTGATACCACTTGTTGATGTGATAACACTAGCTAATACCACTTGGTGTAGTACATTCTTGAATATCACTTGGTTGTTGAGTTACAGTCGGCTGATGAGAAGCAGTCTTCTGATAGCTTCATTTTGTGTGAGAAAACTTAAAGAGGAACAGATTGGTTGAAAAACACTTGACAAATCCGCTGCCAACTAGTTTCTAAAACTCTGATATTTCATCTGAAACAGCAACGAAGACTACCTCGAACAGCTAAGTACTCACATACTTGTCTTCAGCATACTAAGTTTGCAATTTTATAAAAGCAAAAATGGGGAAGAAAGAGATGCAACTAAGTATTGGTGTTGATGACAAAAAGGGGGAAGAATGAGATGCAACTAAGAACCCCTCGAACGGATAATAATCGATTTTTGAATGTTGTATCAGATCAAATAATTTCCATCTCAGAGTATGAAGACCAAAACCAAAAGGCTTGGAAGACGTTCTTAGTTGAAGGTTTTGTCATCATCAAAAAGGGGGAAATTGTTGGTTGGTATTGGAGAAAGTTTTGAAGATGACAAAAAGGCCAAAATGGCTTTGAAGATTAAAAGGTTAAAAAGAAGTCATCAAATAAGAACTGAAAAGTTTAGTGAAACCTATCTCACGGTCTGGAAGCTAAGTAACCGAATCAGCAGAGTGGGATATCAGATAAGTAAAGATCATACTGGTTATCATCAACCGAGTCAAGATAGATGTGTTCATTCTTGAATCAGCAGAGTAATCCCATCAGTGAAGTGAAGTAAGTTAGTAAGCTCATCAACGGTAACAAGCTGAGTGCATTAAATGCGACTGATGTAAAGTAGATATCCGTACAACAGAGTGTACAGTGAACAGTCTGCAAAAGCTGCCGTATGAAAGAAGACCGTTGCTCAGGATTAAAATGTAATTTCACCTATCTTCAACGGGCAGAATTTCAAATCTGAGAGTATAAATAGACCAGGGATTGGAGATTGAAAAAAGACTTGCACAACTCAAGCTCACATCCTTAGAGCAAGATCCATCAGTTGAGTCATCTGATCATAAGCGAAGTCATCTGTTGTCGGAGCAAATTGTTGAAGAACATAGATCAAACCTTAGTCTATCTGAGTGACATTCAACTGTAAATTGTGAGAAGTTTATAAGCATCTTTGTGAGTGATATAACTTCGTAGTATAGGTCTTCTGAGTGATTTCCTATATTGTGAGCTTAGTACTCTTACTTAATGCTTATCATTTGTTGTAAAGCTTAAGTGTTCTATTTGTTGAGTGCTTTAGAATAGGTTTTTCTGAGTGATCTACCTGAGAGTTAAGTGTAAGCTTATTGCTTTATCATTTGTTGTAAAATCACAAGTAGTGTGCCAGTTACTTTGTGTTTCTAGTGGAACCTAAATTTGTGTGATTTAGAAGAGTGGACTAAAAGACTTTGTGTCTATATAACCACTATTAAAATTCCCGTGTTTGATTAATTGTTTTGAACTTGCATATTTTCATAAGTAAACAAACGTTTAAAAGACAAAGCTTTTAAAAGAGGAATTTATAAAACTGGGGTAAAATTTTAAAGAGGAACTTGTTTGAAAAACATTTGATCAAATCCGCTGCATACAAGTTTTGAAACTCTGATTTCATTTGAAACAGATAAGTTAAATCAGATGAGTGGTCAACCTTGCTGAAACATCTGAGTGCGAAATCAGCAGAGTAGTCTAACGAGTAAGATCAGCTTAGTCTGCTGATAAGAAAAGTTAGAGAAAAGTTTTAAAAGTTTAGAGGTCTATTCACCCCCCCTCCCTCTAGACCTCATCTGACCACTTTTGCGAGCAATAGAAAGATTACAAATTCTAAGTCAATTTCTATCTCAGAAATTTTGTGTGAAGACTTAGCTTTAGTTAGTTATAGGTACTTGGCTAAAGTTTTGTCATCATCAAAAAGGGGAAATTGTTGGATGAAGATGAAGAAGTGAAGGGGAGGATTTGATGATTTCTAAAAGTAATCAGCTAAGTAATGGAAACTTAGCAAGCCTCTGAAAAGGTTAACCGAGAAGACAAGTAAAATCAGAAGGTTATATTTTGGTCCAGAAAACTATTGATATGAGGCTGAGTCAGAAATCAGACTGGTTAATTTCAGCAAAGTCAAATCAGATGAGTTTGATTTGAATTAGCAGAGTGTTCATCAGCAGAGTTGATTCGAGCAGCAGAGTAGGAATGATCAGAAAGTTATTCCAACGGTAATAAATGCACTTGGCGTAATAAATGTTGTAAGAGAAGGGTATCAATGACAAATGATTGAAGAGAATCCTCGTATTAGCATGGTGCATTAAATGCGACTTGATAGAAAGTATAGCAGAACTGCACAGTGAACAGTTGCAAGAAGCCGTTCAGAGACAAGGACCAGTACTCGAGGAAGATCTGAAATCTTTCTTTCTTCAACGGACATAATTCAAATCCGCAAGTATAAATAGTTCAAGATTCAAGAGTTTGACAACAAGAACACAACAACTGAGAGAGCATTCAAAAAGCAAATTCTTCTAAGTCTCAAAAACTCAATAACAGAACACTATCAGCCGAGTCATCTGTTAACAGAGCAAGTTGGAGAAAAATGAAAACATCTACAAATCTTAGTGATTTCTGTAAACATCGAGTGTTGTGAGAAGCGTATATCCATCTTTGTGAGTGATATAACTTCAGAGTATAGGTTTTATTTGTGATTTCCTATAGCGAACTTGTGGCTTTATCATTTGTTGTAAAAGCGCAAGTAAATTGTACTATTTACTAAGTGTTCATAGTATAACCTAAATCTCCGTGATTTAGAAGAGTGGACTAAAAGACTTCTTGTCTATATAACCACTATAAAAACTCTTGTGTTGGTTTATTTACATTTACTTGCATATTTTTATAAGTAACCAAACTTTGAAAATACTTAAGATTTTAAACGAATTTCTCAAAAATTGGGGATAAAATCATTAAGTAAGAAAAACCTGTTTGAAAAACACTTGAAATAAATCCACTGGATAACAAGTTTCAAACTCTGATTCAATTTGAAATAGATAAGTTAAATCAGACTAGTGGTCAACTTATGCTGAACAAGCTTTGTGTGCGAACAGCTAAGTAATCTCTTAGTTTTGATCAGCTTACTCTGCTAATTAGAAAAGTTAGAGAAATTTTTTAAAAGGTTCAGAGGTCTATTCACCCTTCCCCCCCCCCCCCCCCCCCCCCCCCTCTAGACCTCATCTGACCACTTGGGACCAACATAAATACACTCATCAACAAAAACAAACTACAAGCAGTTAGAAGGTATGGTGCAAGCAAATAGATCGGACAAACCTATATAAAGATTGTTGAAAAATCGAATTTTTATTAATGATTCAATATGTTAAAGTTACATGAAATTGCAAAAGTTGTATACGAAAAAAATCGACCTATACAAACTGGATTCCTAACTAAACTATATGGCCACGATAATGTCCACGGCAACATTTACTCGATCCATCCCTTGTCCTGCATCGGAAGATCCAGACTCCGTGATCAGCTTCAACAACGTTGCCCAAGATTTCGAGACTTCTTTAGTCCGATGCTTGAGGACGAGTGAGCTCAACCAACCCTCATAATGCTAACCCTGAACAAATCAGGAATATTGTTGCGATTAATCGACCAAAGGATTGATGAGCTTCGGATGGGTCGTCGGTTCCCGCGGTATAATCAACCATACCTCCCACCTCCACTGTTTCAACTTTGGTGTAGCTTCCTCGAAGAGCTATAGTATTATCCACAGCTCCGAGAAAAATAATTTCAAAGTAAAGATAGGAAGGCACGATTGCGAATGCCAAGCACGATTTACAACCATTTGTTCTTCACCGAAGCATCTAGCCTGTATTTATCCGACATGACTGCTACGGAAACGAGCAAAGGTTTAAATCTCCTCGACCTCGAACATAAGAGTCGATAGGAGATTTCATCGTTTTTAAGCGATCCAATGTTTCCAATTCCACCCAAACCAAGTTTCCAATTCCACCCATACCAAACTGAAATTTGGTTGAATTGTTAAGCTGAATAAGTAAGGCAGCCGACCGCCGGTTTGAAAAAAGGAAATCTCCATGAAAGGATATTTCATTGAATTTAAAAATGGAAAGAAGTTGGAGGCCTATTTATACTTACACTGGTGAAAATCCAACGACTGGAGATAAAAGAGATCAATGACAACGAGTGTCAATCGGGAATCGTGCGCCCCTCCAACTGTCAGAGTAAATGCCAGAGATGCTCCAACTCCTTGAAAAGATCAAAGTATATTCAGGGTTGACAAAGAGGATTATATAAAGGTCGACACGATCTATGATTGAACCTCTGAATTTAATTATAAGTATAAATTATGGGATGAATGAATTCGGTCGAAAATGTCGTCAAATTCGTGTAAGTTAATCTCTACGGAATCCTCACGATACATGGATCAAGATTTAAGTTTGAATATTTTTTTTAGGATAGTATTACAACGTTATGAAAGACGTAATTGAGATGTTGTACGACAATAGTAAAGGACAAATTGTTGATCGAACAATTTATTAAAGGTTCGAATAATATACAGCATGAAAGATGAATTTATGTATGAGTAAAGGAAAACTTATGGAAATACAGTTTGTGATCAAGATTATCCTATACATTCTATACAAAGCTATTTGTGACAAATTACGATGGTGTTTACAAATGTTCGATCCTGACGCTCGATCTCAGGAAAGGAATCCTTCCGACCTTGTCTTATCTCTATTGACATAGATGGGGACCCTTTAATCGAACTGAACTTCACTTCCTTGATCGAGGGACCTTTTCGAGCTCGACTTAGATTGGGAAATTTTTGAGAATCCCGGCCAGGTTGATAGCCTACACGATACCTCAAGCTTCCTAAATCTAAGAATGCGTGCAACTTCTGACACTTATCGACAATAGTTGCAACAAATGGAAGATAGGAAAGTCTCTAGCGGATCTGACATATGCAGCGGTTAACCGTTTGTTCATCAGCGGGACATCAAGCCAGGAAGATTCCGATGTGACTGTCATAAATTGGAAAAATGATTACAGCCCCTTAGACCTTATAAACAAACATTGGTCGAAGACTCCGCTGTATATGAGCAAATCTGATTTTCCGATTCCATCCATACCAAGTTGTTAATTTAAATCAACATATTAAGAAAATCAGGAAGCCAAAAGTTGTATTGAAAGCAACTTGTCTCCATTTTCTACGTTGTTGATTTTACTTGAAAATAAAAAGTATGAAGAATGGCCTCTTATAGGGGCGGTAAAGGTAATCCAACAGCGAGAATATGAAGAGGTCAACAGTCTAGATTATTCTTCAAAAATTACATTACCTACAACTACCTGGAGTAAATGCTAAAAGACTCTTCAAACGCCCCAACATGGTCGAAAGGATCGCAACATCAAATTTTGAGGCAGAAGACCGAATTTGATCTCAAAAAATAAAAAAATAAAATAGGAAAGGCCATTAATGCTTAACGTTATGGCCAAGTACATCTTGAATGAAGAGATGATATGTTCGAACTGGTCCCCATCAGTATTTCAAAGGAAAATTGTTATTTATTACAACCTAGAGGATATAACAATTTATGGAATATCGAATACATCTTCTTCAAAAGAAGATTTTTCATTATCATTGCAAAAAATTTACAAAGGAATACAAAAAAAAAATCTACAAATTAGGAGGATTATTGACAGGATGGCTATTATGACCAAGAAAAGTCATTAACTCCTCGGTACAAGTTTACACCTGCATCGAATTCCTTTGTTTTCCCTTTCTTGATTTGCAGCGGGATAACTTCCTCGAGATTCTTGTTCAGCTGGACCAGATCCTCCTTCTCTTTGACGAGTTTTTCCTTGTCGGAGTTCAGCTCCTCGTTAAGCCGAGTCAGCTTTTCATTGTCGGCTTGGAAGTGCTCTACCTCACCCATAAGAGATCGGTGAGCGGCAGCAATATTGTTAAGTTTGCTATCAGCAGCAAACTTATCAAATTGGGCATCGTCATTTAGAATTCCAAGTTTTACAATGTGATGCTTTACCTAAGCAAGCATAGAGAAGTCAGTATATGTCAATATGCATATAAAGTAATATCTGAGAGAATAGAAATCTACCAATTACAGATGTTTGATTCTCGATTGGACCAAGTTTAAGGAGGAGCGATCCTTCAATTTATCTATCTCGGAAAGCAGGATCAAAGCAACTCCTAGGTTCCAAGAAGCTCCATCGGGCTCATTGGAGTCGGGAATGCTGGCATCAACGGATACTCCTCCGGACCGTTTAAGAGTAAAATATCTAATATCCTCGGTCCGATGGGAAAGTGATCGCTCATCTAGCAAGAATGGATCATCAAAAGGATTGGATATATTCCTTTGACTAGAAGACCCGGGTTCAAGATTGGTTATGACAATTTGATGGTCGTTTCCAGCTGAAGGGGAAGGAACTTGAGTATTTTGGGTCACGGGAGAAATGGCGGCATTGTTGGTAGCCTCTACACCCGAAACAAGTTATTGATTCCTCTCTAGAATAATGTTCTCGACCTCAATATTTTGAGCAGAATTAGGGGGCACAGTCTCTATTTGGTGATCGGTCTGTCCTGCAGGTGTATTGGTTAACGGCATATCCGAACGAGTTGCTCAAGCTCGGAATAAATGTTGGTCCCAAGTGGTCAGATGAGGTCTAGAGGGGGGGGGGGGGGGGGGGGTGAATAGACCTCTTTAAAATTTATCTTAAAAAACCTTCTAACTTTTCTGTCAGCAGACTAAGCTGATCAGTAATCGTAAGTTGACTTTGCTGATCTCGCACAAAGCTTTGAACAGCAGAGTTGACCACTCTTCTGATTTCACTCAGCTGATTTTATCAAAATCAGAGTTTTAAAATAACTAACTTGCAGCGGATTTATCAAGTGTTTTTCACAAATAGTTTTCCTTAACTTTGAGTTTTAACAAACTCCTTTTAAAACCTTTCCAACAGTTAACCTTTAAGTGTTTTAAGTATGCTGCTTTAAATATGCAGAAATTTATGCAAGTAAAAACACAAAGGATTTTTATAGTGGTTATATGGATAGAAATCCTTTAGTCCACTCTTCCAAGTCACTTAGATCTTGGGTTATACTAAATCACGCAGATTACAGTATACACTGCTTACGCCAAACAACAAATGATATGGCCGTAAGTTCACAATAGGAAATCACAAAGAAACTCCTATCCTCTGAAGTAATATCACTCACTAAGACGGATATCTACTTCTCACAACACGATACAAACAAAATCACTCTGATTTATAAGTCTTTTCTGTTTTCTCTCTATTCTGCTTCGTCAACAAATGACTCGGCTGATGAGTGTTCTGTTCTTGAGTTTTGAGACTTAGAAGAATTTTGCTTCAGATTTTTGCTCTCAAAGTGTGTTGTATATTCTTTTTCAACTCACGAACTGAACTATTTATACTTGAGATTTGAAAATCTGCCCGTTGAGAGATCGACAGGTGTCCAAATTCTCGAGTACTGGTCCTTCTGCAGAAACGGCTACCTGCGACTGAACACTGTACACTCTGTTGTACTTGCTGTCAGATCGCATTTAATGCACCAAGCTGATACGAGGTTCCTCTTCAATCATTTGTCATAAATACCCTTCCTCTTCAGCATTTATTACTCCAAGTGCATTTATTACCGTTGCACTAACTTTTGATCCACTTCCACTCTGCTGATCGAAGTCACTCGTCTGATGTGTACTCGGCTGATCCCAAACTTGAACTAATCTGATTTGAGTCGGCTGATAGTCCACCAGTCTGATTCCTTCTTCAGCAACAGATCAGTAGTCTTCTGGACCATATTTGACTCCTCTGAAATACTTCTTCCTTGCTCAAATATCTTCTAAGGTTTGTACTAAGCTTCCATACTTAGCTGATGACTTTGGAAATCATCAAAACCTCCCTTCACTTTAAAGTCTTCATCTTCATCCAACAATTTCCCCCTTTTTGATGATGACAAAACTTCAGCTAAGTACCTGTACCTAAACTAAAGTTGAGTCCTCAAAAATTTCTGAGATAGAAATAATCTGTTGGAAGCTTGAACTTTTTATAGATTTGATCTTTTAAAATTACAGTACAAGTTACAAGCAAAAATAGACTTAAGTGAGAAATTACAGGTAAAGTAGGCTGATTATATATTTTCAACAGATGACCTAGTCTAGTAAACTAGTCTAGTCCTCAGCTTCTTCATCTTCTTCTTCATCCTCCTCTTCATCAACTTCTTCACTACTTTCTTCATCTTCACCAGATGAGAAAGCATCATCAAGACCTTTTAATTTTTCCTTTCTTTCTTCAGCTTCAAATCTTGCTTTGATGTCCTCAATCCTTTTAACCTTCATGTCTGGATTAAGCTGTTCTTCAGCAGAGTGCTTTGAGGCAGCTAGCTCCTTGTCAGTTTTAGCTACATCCTTGGGCTCTACTTTATCATCAGCTCCATCTTCAGCTTCCTTTTCAAGTACTTCTTCTTCACTTGGCTTTTCAGCAGCAGCCCGTTGGTCTTGTACTTGAATAGTTGCAGCATCAACAGTCTTCTTAGCTGATTCTTCTTCCCCCTTTTTGTCATCAGCAGCAGGGTTGAGTTGATCAGGAGTTATGTTGACAGCGGCACAAAGCTTCTTGATCTTTATATCAAAAACTCGTTGTTCAGCACAGTGATGATTGAGAGTAGTCTCCATGCGAAGTTGAGCAGCTTCCATGCGAAGTTGATTTGATCTTAACTCACCAGCTTGGTCATTCAGACAATCAACATTCAGTTGAAGTGTTGATATTTCAGATTGAGCTTTATCAGCGACAGCAGTGAACTCTTTCATCATGGCAATATTCTTCTCAATCTCTGCTTCACCAACTTGTGTCATGACCCTTCCAATCCCAGCAATGTCAGACTCATGTCTTTGAAAGGCAGAATGTAGATGACCCACATCAGTCTTCACATCTTCAATATTTCTATTTAGGTTCAATATACTTTGAGTCAGCATCAGGGAGTTATCTGGTGGTAGAGGGAAGTCTTCAATGGCTTCTTTAACCATTCTTGCAGTCTTTTCCTGCATTTGCTTAATCATCAGCTGATTCCTTGTCTCCATCTCCTTCATAGTAGTTTCAATCAGCAGCTGGATGGATTCCATAAGAGAGGAATGCAAGTCAGCAGTAGGAGCAGGGTGTGATCATTCAGCAGGTTCCTCTTCCTGTTGAAATTCAGCAGGTTTCTGTTCCTGGTGAACAGGTGCTTCATGAAGAACAGGTTCGTCTTCAGCTTTCCATTCCAAAGCTAAAGGAACCAAGTCCTTGACCACAGCAGGCAGCTTAACAGATGTGTCCAGGTTGATCTCCTTAGCTTGCTGGTCTTTCTTTTGTTCTTCACTAGCTGGCTCATCAGCAATGTGAATGATTTCAGTACCATCAGCAGACACAACAGTCTTCTGACGAATCAAGTCAGCTGGCACGAAGGATGAAGTGGTCTGTTGAATACTCAGCTTTTCTTGATAAGTACTGATATCAGAGCCATAAGCAATTTGTTGTAAGTTTGGCAGAGTGGGCGTTGTGCTTGATGTTCCTGGTTCAAATCTAGATCTCTCAGCCCATTTCTCCAAAGTCGTGTAGACAGCAATTTTAACTGCTCCATCAATCCAGTCATCAGCAGGACCTGATTTATTTGAAATTGAATTTTTGATAGCAGTTGCCTCCTGAGTTGCAATGATTCTTGCAAAATCATGCAATCTATCTCTTACGAAATCTGAGTCCAATGCCTTCGCAACAGAATTCGTATGCAGCCAACTTAGAACCCAACAGCCTTCAGCAGCAAACTCCTTCCATGCTTGGATCTCCTCCTCAGATTTGTTCAACCTATACTCCCTCCAACGATTGTACCTTATCTTCTTTGGGAGAAAGATGGTCCTAGATTGAAGTAACTGATTCATCCTCTCCAACTCAGCTTCAAATCTTTTGAAAACAGTAGAGTCACTTTGGACTATCTGAAGTGCTCTTCTAACTTCAGACTTCTTCTTTTTGATTGGTTCAGCCCTTGGTAAGATATATTGTCCTTCCTTGGGTCTTTCTCCAATCACGATGCCTCCGGACCTCCGTGGTCCATATGCATCCTTCTTACTGTCTTCCAGGGCCTTTGCCAAGTCTGCTTCTTCCTTGGCAGCCAATTCAGCTTCTGTCATGTTCTTGACATCAACTTCTTTCTTGCTCGCCTCAAGAGCTCTTTTCAGCTCAGCTTCATCACGTTTTCTTTGTTCAGCTTCCTCACGCTTCTTCTTATGATAAGCTGATGCTTTTGCTTTGCCAGTTCTTTTTCTTCTGGCAGTTCTGGACTCAACAACTGGTGCCGCAGCTGTTGATTCTGGTGGTGCAATTGCTACTGGTGCAGCAGCAATGGGCTCAAGGATCTGCACTTCAGGATCCTTTTGAGGTTCAGCAACCTCAACTGTTGGTGTAAAAGTCTGTTTAACTTGATCAGTCGACTTCACTTCAGCAGACTTCTCTGTTGATCCAACAGGCCTCTCAGCTGATGGAGGAATTTTTCTAACCAACTCATAAAGTTCCTTTTTCTTCGCCAATAAATGTCATTCTCTTTCTGATGGTTTTCTTTGTATGGAGAACGGGAGCAGTAGATGTGGCAGTATCTTTCAAGGCACTCCTTGTCCTTTTAGCCACATTTTCAGCTGGTAGCTCAGCTGAAACTGTTCTTTCAGGAGATGAGTTAGCTGACATCTCATTAATCTCCCTTACTGTTTCATCAATAATAGACTCCACAACATCCTTCTTTTTAGACGCGACTGTTCTGGCTTCAACAGCAGGCTTTGCTGTTTGAACAGTTGTCTTGCTCTTCTTGCTTTTATCAGTAGGCACTTTAGGCTCAGCAGCCTTTCTTTTCTGTTGCTTCTTCTCAGGCACAACAGCAGGCTCTTTTGATTTTCCAGTTTTCACTGGGTCATAAATCTTCAATTCTTTCGCCTTATGAATTTCCTTTCCATTAGTTACTGAACATCCCAAGTTCACTAGCAGATGACTAAGGAAAATTCTGTGCAGGGTCAGACCACGTTCCTTGTGATATGCAAGAATGTACCAGATGAAGGTAGCCCAGCTCACCTTCAAACCATAGAAAATGGCTATCATTGTGTAAAACCGCTTCATTGGTACACTGTCCAACGAGAATGTGCAATTCTCAAGGACCTTGGCAACCAAATCTGCCATCCGCTGAAATTCATCCTTCAACTGATTCTTCTTTATACTCTTAGACCAGACTTGATTCTTCTTGGAGGCCAAATTCCAGAAATCTGCCTCATATGGTTCAGCTAGGGTTCCAATTTTAGTCGAACCTTCCAGAGATAGTCCATACATCTCATGTAGCAATTTGGGGGTTATACAGATAACTTTGTCCCCAATTTTGGCTTTTATCTCCAGCTTTTCAAAATTTGTCTCCTCTTTAGAACCATAAAATGCAAAGACCTCGTCCTTGAAAATCATATCTTCATGGGCCTCCATGAAGTTAATCAGCGTGGCTGCCTTGAATTTCTCCAAAATTTCTTTCATCAATGGTGTGCCAGTTGTATGGTAAGTCAGGTAGTTCAAGAACATACCTTCAGCAGCAGCTTCTTTGGCAGACATTCTGAAAAAGATTGAGAAAAACGAAGAGAAATTTGCAGTAGATAATTGCAGAATTGCTCTGAATGCATTTGAAATTTTTAGGGTGCGTAAAAGCGTAGTAAGCTGATCAGATCTGGATTTATAGATGTTAGTTCTTGTCGGTTTCCGTGAAAGGCGTCAACCGTTAGATCAGTTACTTGAAAAGCAGATCGTGTGATCGTGTTACGCGGATTTCAAAATAGCATTAAATATGTCAGACAGGCGGGAATTTGAAACGCCACTCGTCTGTTACTTATAAAAGCGTGTTTTTGATAAAACGTTTTCAGTACAACACTTAAATATAAGCTGACATAAATAATAACAGATGAGTAAAACAATACTTATCTGATAGACGACTTGTCTGATACAATATATCACTAGTGAAAGCCAATATCTAGTGATCTTCCTTTGCTGTTTGTCAATCCAGCAAGATAAATAATCTTCAAATCTTCAAGAATTAAGAACAAATCTTCTGATTAAACAACTTCAACTAGCTGTCATTGAAGATTTCATCTTTAAAACAAGGGTACCGCTAGTCTTACACGTTCCCCCTGAATTCAAGAATTCATCAGTCAACTAGTCTGTTGAGAGTCAGTCTTCTTGAAGTACAGTACTTGTTGATATCAGATTAGTCAGCTGTTGAACCCAGTCTTCTGATAGGTTCCCCCTCAGCTTATGAATCCAATTTTAACAAGCCCAATTCCGCTCTTAGAGTGGAAAATCTTGCTTCATTCAAAGGTTTAGTGAAAATGTCAGCGATCTGATTGTCTGTATGAACATACTCAATAATAACATTTCCTTTTTCAACATGGTCTCTGATGAAGTGATGTTTGATCTCAATATGCTTAGTCCTGGAATGACTAGTAGTATTCTGAGTAAGTGAGATTGTACTTGTATTGTCACAGTAGATAGGGATTCCACTGATCTTGAGATTATAGTCCTCTAGTTGATGCATCAACCAAAGTATTTGTGCACAACATGCTCCAGCAGCAATGTATTCAGCTTCAGCAGTAGATATGGATACTGAAGTCTGTTTCTTACTCATCCATGAGATCAGACGACTGCCTAAAAATTGACAGGCACCTGTAGTACTCTTCCTATCAATTTTGCAGCCAGCAAGGTCAGAATCTGAATAACCAATAAGTTCAAATCCTGATTCCCTTGGGTACCACAATCCCAATTCTTGTGTGCCTTTAAGATACTTTAATATCCTTTTAGCAGCTAAGAGGTGAGATTCCTTAGGATCTGATTGAAATCTCGCACAAACCCCAACAGAATACATAATATCAGGTCTACTAGCTGTTAAGTATAACAGTGACCCAATTATGCCTCTGTATTTGGTGATGTCAACTGATTTGCCACCTTCATCCTTGTCCAGACGAAGTCCAGTAGACATAGGAACATTAACAGATGAGCTAGTTTACATACCAAATTTCTTGAACAGATCTTTTGTGTACTTTGCTTGATGAATAAAAATACCATCAGGTAGCTGTTTAACTTGTAATCCAAGAAAGTAATTCAGTTCTCCCATCATGCTCATTTCAAACTTGTTCTGCATCAGCTTAGAGAACCTCTCACACATCTGTTTGTTAGTTGAACCAAAAATAATATCGTCTACATATATTTGAACTAACAATATATGATTATCCCATTCAATAGTAAACAAGGTTTTATCTACTTTACCTTTGCGAAATCCTTTAATTAAAAGAAAATCAGATAAAGTATCATACCATGCTCTTAGAGCCTGTTTCAGTCCATAGAGAGCTTTCTTCAGACGATACACTTTGTCTCCTTGTTGATAAACTTCAAAGCCAGGAGGTTGTTCAACATAAACTTCTTCTTGCAATTCTCCATTGAGAAAAGCAGATTTCACATCCATCTGATAGACAGTGAAGTTCTTGTAAGCAACATAGGCTAGGAATAATCTGATTGCTTCAAGCCTTGCAACTGGTGCGAATGTCTCATCAAAATCAATGCCTTCTTCTTGGCAGTAACCTTTGGCAACTAGTCTTGCTTTGTTTCTGGTAACAATACTATCTTCATTCATTTTATTCCTGAATACCCACTAAGTGCCAATTACTATTTGATGAGTAGGTCTGGGAACTAAGTACCAAACTTCATTCCTTTCAAATTGATTCAACTCTTCTTGCATTGCTTCAATCCAGTAAGGATCACTAAGAGCTTCATCAATTAACTTAGGCTCAATTTGTGAAAGAAAACTTACAAACATTGTTTCATTTGCAGTTGACCTTCTAGTTCTCACTCTATCCAAAGGATCACCAATCACTAACTCAGGTGGGTGATCTCTGAGCCATCTGAGATCAGGTTGCAAATCTGGATGTTGTCCTCTTGATTGATCTTGCAACACTACTGTTGGAGCCTCAGTAGTAGTCTGTTGAACAGTCTCTGGTCTGTCAGCTGTTTGCAACTCCTCTGTTAGATAATCAGCAGACTGATTTTGAACAGCACTTGAGTTAACAGCTTGAGTTAAATCAGGTAGTATGATGGGTACATATTCTTCCTTTCTTTCCAAACTCAATTTCTGAAAGTCAGCAGATATCTCTGGATTCGCACTTTGATTCTTTTCAGAAGATTGGCTTGGTTCATCAAATACTACATGAATAGATTATTCCACAAGTAAAGTTCTTTTGTTAAACACTCTATAAGCTTTACTAACAGTAGAGTAACCTACAAAAACAGCTTCATCAGCCTTTTCTGCAAAAGCAGTAAGGTGATTTTTCCCATTATTCAAAACATAACATTTACAACCAAAAATCCTAAGATAATGTAAATTAGGCTTTCTGTTGTTCCATAGCTCATAAGGTGTCTTGTTTTGACTTTTGTTGATCATACACCTGTTCTGTGTATAACATGCTGTATTTGTAGCTTCTGCCCAGAATCTTTGGGGCAGCTTTGCTTCAGCTATCATTGTCCTGGTAGCTTCTTTTAGAGTTCTGTTTCTCCTTTCAGCAACTCCATTTTGTTGAGGGGTTCTGGCAGCAGAGTACTCATGATTGATTCCTCTGGAGTTACAATACTCTTCAACAGTAGAGTTTGTAAATTCAGTCCCTCTATCTGATCTGATCTTCAATATTCTTTGACTCTTCTCATTCTGGATCAGTTCCATAGATTAGTAAGATGTTCCTTGGTTTCACTTTTCTTATTCATGAAAATTACCCAAGTAAATCTTGAAAAATCATCCACAACAGCCAGGCAGTATTTCTTTCCACCATTGCCGATTGGATCAATAGGGCCAAACAAATCCATATGTAACAGCTCCAAAATTCTGGTTGAAGATTGGTGCTTCTTGCTTTTGAAAGTGGACTTCACTTGTTTTCCCTTCTGACATGCGTCACAGAGCTTGTCTTTGCTCATGACTGTCTTTGGAATTCCTTCTACCAGATCATTCTTTATCAATCTATTTATGGTCTTGAAATTCAAATGATTCATTCTTTTGTGCCAAAGCCAACTGATTTCACTTGGTGTAGAAGCCACCAAACAAACATTAGAATTCTTGTCCACAGAATTCCAGTCAACTACATAGATATTTCACTGTCTTCTTCCAGATAAAATAACCTTCTTTGTTCCAACTTGTTCAACATAGCACTTATCTGATGAAAACACAACGGAAAATCCCTTGTCAAAAAATTGACTAATACTCAGCAGATTGTACTTCAGGCCATTTACATAAGAGACGTCAGATATCTCTATGTTTCCTTTGATAAGCTTTCCAACAGCAACAACCTTGCCTTCTTTGCTGTCTCCAAAAGTAACTCTTGGACCATTCACAGCAACAGCATATGCCAGTTCATGTATGTCTCCACACATGTGCCTTGAACATCCACTGTCCAAGTACCATTTCTTCACTACTTTACTCCTACTCCTAATCCTAACCTACAAAATAAAATAAAATGTTTTAGGTACCCTTTATTGAGAGGGTCCTGGTGGATTAGTGTCACCTTTGACAACCCAAGATGTTGAAGTCTTAGGCTTCTTAGGCTTCAGAGTTTTAGCAGGAGCATGAGCAACTTCATTTTCATCATAATTAGCAGGCATGTTATGTTGATAATCATTATGATGAGGATAAGGCTCATAAGCAGGATAGGATGCATGATGAGCAGGGTGAACATGCATTGGTTGATGAGCAGGGTATGCAGCATAATAAGGTAGATAATGAGGTGCAGCATAATATGGTAAATAAGCAGGTTGCACATAATGAGACTCATTTCCATACCAAGCATTATAGTTATAATTTCTTTGCTTCTTTGGTCTGCTCTTAACTTGCTCTTTAACAGACGACTTAGGTTTACTAGTCTGATTGGTTTTACTCTTATCAGCAGACTTATTAGTACTACTCTGCTGTTTGGTTTTACCAGTCTGTTTTTCATTTTCAGGCTTTTTACCCTTTTTAGCCTTAGGAGGACTCTTCTCATTTTTCTCAATTTCTAGTGAAGTAGATTTAGCAGTCTGAACATACAGGATAATGTTACTATTATCAGCAGATACAAATTTCTCAGCTTTGTTCAGTTCTAAACTTTCTTTCACTACGGGTGTACTCTGTTCAGTTGATTTATCTATTGATGCAACAGACGACGGAGCAACAGGCAACTTATTATGTGCAGATATTCTAGCTTCAAGTTCCTTGATTTGTCCCTTGTACATTTCACATTCAGCTCTCAGAGATTCACATTCATGCGAAAGCCTTTTATACATGGCTGATTCTTCAGGTTTTTCAACACTGCGTTTCAGCTTAGCATTTTGCTTTTTCAGCAGAATCATCTCGTCTTTAAGCTTAGCAAATTCATTAACAACATCGACTTTATTGTTCATCATTTGCTCAAATGAACTAAATAGTTCAAGTTCACTTTCAGAGAGGTTTACCTCATTGTCAGAATCATCAGATTCCTTTGCCATGAGACAGAGCAGTGCAGGTATCTTGTCGAAAACAGAGTCATCACTTGACGTGCCTGATTCTGTGTTAGATGAGTAGATGGTTGCCATCTTTTCAGCTTCAGCCAACAACACTTTGCTCTTTTGGTATCTCTTCTCTCTTCTCTCTTTTCTTTGTTTCTTTTCCGCCTCTGTATATTTCTCCGCTTTAGGATATGGGCAGTCCTTGATGAAATGTCCCAATTTCCTGCAATTATAACACATCATTTTGGATTTATAATCATCCTTAATATCATGAGAATTAGAGGAAGGTTTAGAAGTAGAAGCATTGTTATATTTGTTCTTCATTTTTCTCTTGTATAACTTTTTGAACCCGTTCAATAACAAAGCCACATCGCCAGCAGTGTACTCCTTTTTGCTCAGTACTGAGGCCTCATCAGATGAGTCCTCTTCTATGATCTTTCTGGCGGATCTTCTTGTTCTTTCTGCAGCGACCAGTGCAGCAGTGGGGCTAGAAGTTGAGGTCTCTTCTATTCCCATTCTTGGCATTTTATACTCGTACGCCTTGAGTGCAGAAAACAGCTCAGTCAGTGAGATCTTCCCCAGATCCCTTGATTCTTCCATCGCTGTGATCTTCATGTTGAACTTTGGTGGTAGCGCCTTTAAAACTTTAACAGTGATCTCCTTATCTGTAAACGTCTTTCCCAACTTCAGAACATTGTTCAACACCTTTGTAAAACTTGAATACATCTGGTCAATGGTTTCTCCAGTTTCATTTTGAAGTTCTCAAACTTCTCCATGGCAACACTTAGATTGTGTTCTTTGATGGCGTCATTTCTTTCGCTCATATCACGGACTTTATCCCACATCTCTTTTGATGTTTTACAATGTTTGACCTTGTCAAACCTTTCATTGTCCAGGGCTTTAGTCATGATGAAGATTCCAACTTTATCTAGATTTTTCAACTTGATTTCATCAGCTGTCATCTCGTCTTCATCTTTGTCGACAACTACATCTTGGCCATCAACCTTGATTGTTTTGGTGACTCTTATCGGACCTTTTGTTATGCACCTGTACATATTATCATTGTAAGCAGCAAGGAAAATTTCCATGCGTATCTTCCAGTCCTCAAAGCTCATCCCGCCTATGTGGGGAACTAGGCTGATACAATCCATTTTTCAAAAAGTTTTGTTTTTCAAAAAGATGCTCTTTTGAAAACTTTTGAAAACCTTTGAAAAACACTTAAGGATCAAACTCGTTGATCAGGCAAATGATTCAGATGAACCACCTGCTCTGATACCACTTGTTGGTCCCAAGTGGTCAGATGAGGTCTAGAGGGGGGGTGAATAGACCTCTTTAAAATTTATCTTTTAAAACCTTCTAACTTTTCTGTAAGCAGACTAAGCTGATCAGTAATCGTAAGTTGACTTTGCTGATCTCGCACAAAGCTTTGAACAGCAGAGTTGACCACTCTTCTGATTTCACTCAGCTGATTTTATCAAAATCAGAGTTTTAAAATAACTAACTTGCAGCGGATTTATCAAGTGTTTTTCACAAGTGGTTTTCCTTAACTTTGAAATAGTTTTATCCCCAGTTTTAACAAACTCCTTTTAAAACCTTTCCAACAGTTAACCTTTAAGTGTTTTAAGTATGCTGCTTTAAATATGCAGAAATTTGAGAGAATTGCAATTGTGGTACCAAACTATATGCCGATTCTCACTTGTGGTACCATAAAAATCGAGGTCGACACATTTGGTACCACAATTTAAGAAATTGAATCACTTTTGGTACCACCGTTAAAATTGGACGTTAACTGATGACGTGGCAGTTAAGTTTTATTGCAAAATTGATACCATTACTTATGTTGACTGACAATTATACCCCTAACTTTTCAAGTTGTCAAAATAACCCCACATATTCAAATTTACTGACAATTTTAGTCCACATTGTTGCCTAATTTCAAAATTGGCTCGAATAAGACACGTGCGGACCAATTTAGAGATTTTACTTATTATGTTTACATATTTATTTAACTAATTTAATTTTATAAATAATATTAACAAACCAAATAATAATTTAACATAAATTTGATAAAATATTAAAAATAAAACATATTTTTTAAATCTAAAATTTATATATAATATTTATTAAAAAAATAAAATTATATATTATTTATAAAATAATTATAATTTAAAAAAAAAAAACCCCAAAACCCATCCCCCCCCCCCCCAACCCCATCCCCCCCGTAACCCCCTCCCCCAACCCAAATCCCAGGCCGCGGCGGCCTGGGATTGTCCGTCCCAGGCCGCCGGTGGCCTGGGATCGCCGGTCCCAGGCCGAGGTGGCCTGGGATCGGAGGACCCAGGCCACCGCGGCCTGGGACAACACAGATCCCAGGCCGCGGTGGCCTGGGTCCTCCGATCCCAGGCCACCTCGGCCTGGGACCGGCGATCCCAGGCCACCGGCGGCCTGGGACGGACAATCCCAGGCCGCCGCGGCCTGGGATTTGGGTTGGGGGAGGGGGTTACGGGGGGATGGGGTTGGGGGAGGGGGATGGGTTTTGGGGTTTTTTTTTTTTTTTTAAATTATAATTATTTTATAAATAATATATAATTTTATTTTTTTAATAAATATTATATATAAATTTTAGATTTAAAAAATATGTTTTATTTTTAATATTTTATCAAATTTATGTTAAAGTATTATTTGGTTTGTTAATATTATTTATAAAATTAAATTAGTTAAATAAATATGTAAACATAATAAGTAAAATCTTTAAATTGGTCCGCACGTGTCTTATTCGAGCCAATTTTGAAATTAGGCAACAATGTGGACTAAAATTGTCAGTAAATTTGAATATGTGGGGTTATTTTGACAACTTGAAAAGTTAGGGGTATAATTGTCAATCAACATAAGTAATGGTATCAATTTTGCAATAAAACTTAACTGCCACGTCATCAGTTAACGTCCAATTTTAACGGTGGTACCAAAAGTGATTCAATTTCTTAAATTGTGGTACCAAATGTGTCGGCCTCGATTTTTATGGTACCACAAGTGAGAATCGGTATATAGTTTGGTACCACAATTGCAATTCTCTCGCAGAAATTTATGCAAGTAAAAACACAAAGGATTTTTATAGTGGTTATATGGATAGAAATCCTTTAGTCCACTCTTCCAAGTCACTTAGATCTTGGGTTATAGTAAATCACGCAGATTACAGTATACACTGCTTACGCCAAACAACAAATGATATGGCCGTAAGTTCACAATAGGAAATCACAAAGAAACTCCTATCCTCTGAAGTAATATCACTCACTAAGACGGATATCTACTTCTCACAACACGATACAAACAAAATCACTCAGATTTATAAGTCTTTTCTATTTTCTCTCTATTCTGCTTCGTCAACAAATGACTCGGCTGATGAGTGTTCTGTTCTTGAGTTTTGAGACTTAGAAGAATTTTGCTTCAGATTTTTTGCTCTCAAAGTGTGTTGTATATTCTTCTTCAACTCACGAACTGAACTATTTATACTTGAGATTTGAAAATCTGCCCGTTGAGAGATCGACAGGTGTCCAAATTCTCGAGTACTGGTCCTTCTGCAGAAACAGCTACCTGCGACTGAACACTGTACACTCTGATGTACTTTGCTGTCAGATCGCATTTAATGCACCAAGATGATACGAGGTTCCTCTTCAATCATTTGTCATAAATACCCTTCCTCTTCAGCATTTATTACTCCAAGTGCATTTATTACCGTTGCACTAACTTCTGATCCACTTCCACTCTGTTGATCGAAGTCACTCGTTTGATGTGTACTCGGCTGATCCCAAACTTGAACTAATCTGATTTGAGTCGGCTGATAGTCCACCAGTCTGATTCCTTCTTCAGCAACAGATCAGTAGTCTTCTGGACCATATTTGACTCCTCTGAAATACTTCTTCCTTGGTCAAATATCTTCTAAGGTTTGTACTAAGCTTCCATACTTAGCTGATGACTTTGGAAATCATCAAAACCTCCCTTCACTTTAAAGTCTTCATCTTCATCCAACAATAAACCTTATTACTATGACTAGGAGGGTCATTATTGGAATCTCCGTCCTTATAGGCATCAAGGATGTTTTTCTCAATCAATGGTTCAGAAAAAGGGGGATCGACCTGTTTCTCCGACTCAGTAGAGAAACCAACGACAGAGTTGATTTTGGAAGACGAGGGACTTCTTCCTTCAACACTGGATGGACCCGTAGGATGATGTATTGATCGATCTTCTGAGGAAATAGGCATGTTTTCAACCTCTCCAGCCTCAACAAAAGGTTGGCTCGTGTTCTCTATCCTAGTCGTTTTCTTTGGATTTGTTGAAGGTGGTGCTTGTCTTTTTCGCCTTGGGGGAGCGAAAAATAGGTTCTCACTCATGTTCGGTAATATATGAAAAGGAAGGGAATCTTGATCTAGAATTCCGATCTACACGAGAGAATTTTAAAGTGCAAGTGGGGACACGCTATAAATTTTGGACGTTTTACCCCTTATTTATACTAATGGAATTGACAAAGAAGCCCTTGAAAAAGAGCGCGGAAGGTAAAACTTGAAAATTACGACAGATTAAAAGACTATTGTCTAAATACCTTGCGCAATCCAAGCATAAAATGATTAAATCAGCATAAAGATGTATGTCTAATGTGGATTTGTATGACAATGTGGAATAATAAATAAGTTCAAATTAATAAATTACTTAGAAACAATATTAACAACTAAAGATCATCAAATGTCTTCACTAGATAAAGAAGTAGATACATGGTTACATCATGGTTACAAGAAAAGCAAGCTCAAATTACAGGAGACTCAGATGAAGTAGCGGGAGAATCTCTAGGTTCATCATCTCTTTCTCCATTGGCATCTTCTTCTTCTCCTCCATTAGCAGTTTTGTCTTCCTCCCCCAGCTCTTCATCATCTTCGACCTTTGAAACCTTGTCAGGATCAGGCAGAGGGACCCCCAAATTCTTCAACCAAGTGAGCTAAGGGATGATGATTATAATCGACTTTGGGAGTGGCCTCGGGAGGATAATCTCTGCATATGCGGTCCTTGTCGAGCATCATGGCCTCATAATATTCGTCTAACCTATCGGGGATCATTTTCAACTAAACAAGTTGCTCGACCCCTTTCTAAAACGAGCTCACCAGCAACCCCCGAACTCTTCGATATAGAATCGCAGTATGAACAGGGGAATTGAGGAAGTCCCGAATGATTGACTCTACATTCTCGGTCTGGACCTCTCGCATGCCTTCATCTAGATCAGCATCTTCAGTTTTTTATTGCAGTTGATCTTTGAGAGACTTGATCTCTACTTCTAAGGCACTGATCGAGGTCGCAGAAGTAACCCGTTGATCCTCGAGTTCCTGATTCAACTGATCCACCTATGCTTGATACCGTCTCACATCCAGCATTGTGTTGACTATATGAGCGTTATCCATTTCCATGGTCGGAATGCTACTCGGACCAGCTTTATCTTCTTTAGGATCGAGAACTCTCGAGCTCAGCAAGTTTATCCTTAAGCTTTTTATTTTCAGTCAGGAGGATCTTATTGGACTCCTTGACAAACATGAGTTGCTCCAAAAGAAGAGAAGTGTTGTAGATAGATCCTACTAGTACACTCCCAGACTGTTTAAAAATTAACAAGAAAGTCAGCATAGAAAGCAAGGTTTTATTTGATTAGAATATCTCACCATTGCGTGAGCATGGGCCGCTCTGGCTAATAGATCCATCGGTTCCATCTCAAGATAACGTTGAACATCTCAAGTATAAAATGTCAATAAGAGCTGTCTCATAGCTTTATCCGCAACATTCTCTTTACCGTCACTAATCATAGTTCCATCTGAAGGATAGCCTGCAGCTCGTCTACCCTCTAGATGACTTTCGATCATATCAACAAGAGAGGCCTGAGTGCTCATACTCCAACATGGGTAAAATATTTGCCCTGCTTATCAAATAACTCTTTTCTCCTCTTAGCTGGCTGACCAGAGGAGTTCCTTTCTGACCAACTTTTACAACCATGGATCCCATATTGAACCCTGATTTCCAAGGGAGGATATTCTCGACCTTGGATGGGGTTGGAGGAAGAAGGTTGACTAGAAGAAGGGTGAATACTACTAATGGGTTCAATATTCTCGACCGGTTCTTCGTCTATGTCTTCCAAATTGGGATTTTCAGATCTTCTCCTCTTTCTCGACTGTATTTGCGCGATAGACCTTTTGTCTGAGGACTTCTTCGAGGTCGAAAGAACACTCTTTTCGACCACCGAATAACGACTACCTTCAACCATAGCACCTACCAAAACAAGTAATATAGCAAGAGGATTATTAATCTCGAAATCAGGGAAGTGGTACAAATTGCTTTGTGAGGTCTAAATACATACTTAAAGGACGATTGTGTACGGGTATAACGAAGGTAAAAGAACTTAGTCCTGCCTTGCGAAGGAAACTTTCTCCAATTAGGTAGGGCTGATTGATATTTATCTTGGCTCATTTCCTTGACCATTTCTAGAGTAGAATGGTCATATGTAGCTAGTTTCCCTGTAATTCGTCGACCACCGAATTCCCAAGAAGAGCGGAAAACCCAGTTATGGGTATATGCTTCGATGGTTCCATTCTCGAGCACGCAGTGAGTTGGAGGACTCGCGAAGATATACTTCTCCTTCCATTCAGAGCTATTGCTTGAGATGGCATTCGACAGAATGGCAAAGCCCGACTTTTGACAAAAGTAGTAAAAACCTCTGTTGGAAGAGGTCGAGATTGTAAGACGAAAGAAATGATAAAAATTGTGAAGGGAGGTTGAAGACCCTTCGCAATCATGAGAACGGAAAAGGCCGAGATAAAGGTCACAGAGTTTGGAACAAGGTGGGTTGATGAAAGGATGAAGGTCTCGAGAATTTCAGATACAATGGCAGGAAAAGGATATTTGAGCCCGTGGTTGAGATGGGATGCATAGAACGCTCGGCAAATATCAGGGGGAGAAGTGACTCTATCAGTAAGTGTCGGAATTACGATTTGAGAACCCACCAGAAAATAGTGATTGTAATCCCACTAAAGGTCAGCTAAATTTCATCCTTATATTTGGAGGGAACGTGTTCGACCGGATCAGATACTTGTGGTTGTGTTGGATTAGCCTTATTGGAGGATTTATTCGAAGGTTTTGTAGCCTCCTCTTCCACAGTAATCTCGACCACGAGGTCGTCTACATCGTCTTCACCAAAGGTTGTAACCTCATCGGCAGGAATTCCGTCCCCCAAATCCTCATTCTCTAAAGACTGGTTTTTCGAACCTTCCACTATTGTGGTAAGGATGACTTCTTCCTCACCATGAGGAGGAAAGTTAGGGTTGGATTGAAAGGTCGACATTTTGAAAGAAGAAAGGAGCACGATAAAATCACTAAATGATGGGAATATCGAGCTGAAAGGTTTACTGCTCCGATATCAAGATTAATATGGTAAAAATGGAAATGACCTCGTTGACTTCGATTATTTATATGAGAGTGATCGTGTAATTACACTAAATTTTAAGGGTAGTTTGAGAAATTTTGAAAAAAAATATCAAGGGTATTATTCAATAAAAAATTCTTTTAAGATGACATCAACATTTGCGGTTAGAATTAATGTTGTAAGAGAATAAATGTAAGGTAGAATACACTTACAAAGTACGCATTTTCTACGGGCAGTTCAACATTGACAGAACTATCGATAGTTCTCCACTCAAATCATGCCATGTGGCAGTGAAGGGACCTGAAACCGGCAAAGACAATTCCTTCTATCCCTGTGCAAATTGTCCTAATTACCCCTTATATCATTTTTACACTCGAAAGACTTCTTCTCTGCCTTACACAATTTCCTTACACCATTTATCACCATTTTGACCCTTGTTAACTTTATTCATTTATCACCATCAACATCACGGCTATGTCTCTGCAAGTTGCTTCAAAAAATGAAAAAAAGAAGTTATGCCTGTACAAGAAATGAAAGAGATGAAGATGACATAATATTGGACTTGGTTTTGACATTGTTGACCTTACTGTAGTGTATAACTAGGTTAATCGTAATCCAAATCGACAAATGATTCGATTAATTCAATAAAGTCAACATTTTGATTAATATTTTAATAAATATTAAATAAATTAATACTATTATATAAATTAATCGAGCCTTTGTCGATTTTGATTACGACTAACCTAATTATATATTATCTTAAGGTCGAAAATGTTGACTTTGGTCAATTAATCGAGTCATTTGTCTATTTGGATTACGATTAACCTAATTATACATTACCCTAAAGTCAACAATATTGACTTTGGTCAATTAATCAAGTCATTTGTCGATTTGGATTACGATTAACCTAATTATAAATTACTCGAATGTCAATAATATTGACTTTGGTCAATTAATCGAGTCATTTGTCGATTTGGATTATGATTAACCTAGTTATACATTACTCTAAGGTCGACAATATTGACTTTTGTCCATTAATCGGGACAACTATCGATTTGGATTACGATTAACCTAATTATACATTCCCTTACGGTCAACAATGTTGACTTTGGTCAATTAATCAAGTCATTTGTCGATTTTGATTACGATTAACCTATTTATACATTATTCTAAGGTCAACAATCTTGACTTTGATCAATTAATCGAGTCATTTGTTGATTTGGGTTACGATTAACCTAATTATACATTACTCTAATGTCAACAATGTTGACTTTTATCAATTAATCGAGTCATTTGTCGATTTGGATTACGATTAACCTAGTTATACATTACCATAAGGTCGACAATGTTGACTTTTTGGTCAATTAATCGGGACAACTATCGATTTTGATTACGATTAACCTAATTATACATTACCTTAAGGTCAACAATGTTGACTTTGATCAATTAATCGAGTCATTTAATTTGTCAATTTGGATTACGATTAACCTAGTTATACATTACCCTAAAGTCAACAATGTTGGCTTTGATCAATTAATCGAGACAACTATCGATTTGAATTACGATTAACCTAATTATACATTACCTAATTTTATAACATTATTTTAGTTAATGATTCAATTTAATTATTCATATATATTCAATAATGGGACATATATTTAAATTGTTTAGTAACTTCATTTTAACTATTTATTCAATAATGGGACATATATGAATTAAATAATATAATAATAAATTGTTTAGTAACTTCATGTAATAATGTAAAATTGAAAAATCGATAATATGTACAATTTGAAATAATTAGTACTACTATTGATCATATATATGATTTTATTTATCATGGTCTTGTTTTGTTATGATTTCATTATAGTAAAAGAATTGATAATATTCACAATTTGAGCTAATTAGTACTAATTATGGGCTCATAACCGTAACTATGACGGGTAATGTCAAACTTTGAATATTACCATAATTAAAAGATGTTGGATTAATTAATTTCCAAAATTGAAAAAACAAATATGGCAGGACAACCAAATTTGGATTATCTAATTCCACAATTTGACTATCTTAAAATAATGATTTTATATTTTTTTAATAAATATATTATACACATTTGTTCCATTAAATTTAATATATCAGTTAAAATTTCAATAGAATCGTTAGGTTTAAAGAACCGTTAAATTTGATCCAACTTTATATGAATTGTGATTTTTATAAATACAAGATCAATAAAATTAATATAATCAAATTTATAACTCTTTTCCATAGATGTAAAATTAAATTGAATTCAAACTAAATATGTTTTATTGACAAAGATAAATTTTCATTATAATTTAAATATATTTATACAAGATTTGCTTATCATAAGTATTTCATATTTTAATTTCATTCCTTATTTCTAAAAATGAGTTAAAATATATATTATATAATTATATATTTAAAAAAAAAGAAAAGGTTATCGTCTTCAACCTTCCTTCACCGGTCCGGTGAAGCTTTCTTCACCGAACCTTCACCCCCGACCTGAACGGAGGCGGCAAAACAGTAGCTGGATTGGCCACCACCATCTCTGTCGCACCAAAAACCAACGTCGCCACCTACTACTCCCACGGCCACCATTTTCCGGTGGCTGTTAGCCGGAATTAGCTTAGGGATTTTGTTCGTCTCGTTGTCGCGAACACATACGTATAATCAATTTACCCTCTCCCCATTTGTCAAAATCAAAACCCATCTCCATATGTGCGGTACTTGTTCTTCCCCAATTTCTTGCACTCAAAACAACAATTTTTTTCATTTTCTACAATATTGGACTACTTTTTCCAGATTCAAAGAGTATTTTTTGAGTTTTTGTTCTCGAATGGGATTTTCGTTCTTTCCAGTTTTCGGCGGCTTCCACCACTGTAAATATCAAAATAACATCAATGAAAAAGACGATTGTTCTCCAAGAAATTCTTCCACTCTTCATTTTTTTTTTCTTAAGGATTCCTAAGAATCAGCTGGGGAAAACAATATTTATGCCACCATCAAGAAAAGTCGTTTGGGGAAGAAGACTTAGGAGTTGGGACAGCCTAATAATTGTTTTCTTTTTTATTAAGGCAAAAGGGCATTAAGGTAATTTACGATAATCAAACTAAAAATGTCACCGGCTAATGTCACCGGTTATCTAGGTAGTGAAAAAATTAATTATATTAAATGAGTGGTTATAAAGCATGAACTAGCAATAGTTCTCATCAGCATGAACTACTGCTATACATGCCCTACAAAGTATTATAGAGTAATTTTCAACTTAAAGGGTGGTCAGCTATTTACACAAAATATGAGCGATAGTTTGAGCAATTTTCTATGAAAAAAAAAAATGGTTAACTTGATTGCATTGTCAATCATTCATAGTCCATATTCCATGAAGAAAAATATATATTTCACATTTGCTTTGATAATTTTATACTTTTACAAATATTCCTAACACTGTAAAAAGGTATTCAAGTTGTAATTCTCACGTGCTTGAGAACTACAGTGATCAAATTATATTGTAATTTATTTTGATGTAAATTGGAGTAAGTTATTTAGGTTTGTGCATAGTAAGGGAAAAGACTTGTAGTATTATATATAATCATATGCTAAATAACAATTATAATTTTATGCATAGCACGAGTTTTAAGCTAGTTTCATAAATAAGAGAAAATATTGATTTCTGTATAATTTGCTTGATTTAAGTGTAGCTCATTTATTGGAAAGGATAAAATAGAAATTTAGCAAAAATTTGCTCTGGCTATATCAACGGCCATTAAAAAAAGCGCAAAGAGTGTTTTATTTTACTCCTTTGATTTATATTCTTCTTTTTTTTATGAAGTAAGGGCTACAATTCACAGTCCTTTCGTCTTTTGGTTAAGTCCAAGTCAAAATGAGAGAAATGAAAATATCTAATAAGAAAGAAGACGTACGCTACATGATAATATGGTTTATGACCTGGACATCATCACTTTGGACTTCCCTTTTCCTCCTTTTTTGATTCCATGGATAATTTTGTTTTGGACTTCCTTATCCTTTCATTGTCATCCTTTTATGTTATTTTTGGAAAGTGACTGATAATTAGCTGTGTGATATATTTGAGCATCAATTTGATTAGAAAAGTCACTTTTTTCCCAATTTCAAGTATTTTTATTTTTTTTATAAAGGTTTCGGTGACAAATTCATCAATATTTTCTCTTTTTCGTAGGTAATTAGCAGTAAAAATATTGTTTTTGATATGGTGGTATTATAATTTGAATTATTATCTTGATATCATTTTATCATACTTGTTATTTTATTGCTATAATTTATTCTCAACTCAAGATTTGTAGGAAAATAATTGGTCATGAGATAACATTTAGTTTATGGAAGTAAACTTGAAAAAATTGATAAGATTTTTTTTAAAAAAAAAAAAGTTGATTACATACATCAAAATTTAAATTAAATTATTATTTCGTAACGACGTCACACTGGTTGAACCAGTGGTTAAAACGGTTAAAACGATTTAACCAGTAACTATTAAGACTATCGGTTCGATGTTCGGTCCGATTTTTAAAACATTGGTGTGTACATTTTTTCCCATTGCTATTTTGACAACTTTCCTTCCCGATCACTCGAATCTTTACTTACTTTTATAGCACTACTTTGGATAAAACCCACTTATGGTCCTCTTTATCATTAACTTTTTACAGAATCGTCTATTTTAAGTTTTTTTTCGCACATTAGTCCTATTAAGAATTATTTGTGTCACTTTGATCTTTTTCGGGTTGAGCATGGCGGATCTGATGTCACGTGTACTGCAATATAGGTTTTATTGGGGACTTAAATGTAACACTATCGTAACGAATGAACAAAAATACCCTCACGTGCAGGTCACTGGATATCGAAACCTCCGTGTCCAGCCTGAAAAAAGGCCAAACTGAAACAAATAACATTTAGTAGGGATTAACGTGGGGAAAAAAACTTAAAACGGACGACTCTGTAAAAAGTTAATGATAAGAAGGACCATAAGTGGTGTTTACCCCACTACTTTTTTAAATACTAACTTCTAGGGTTTTTTTTTTGGACGAGCGGTGAATACATCATTACATCAATCACGATATTGAATTTATTTTAGTAGTATCAAAGTACAAAGATAAACTAATTACAAACACTAGTATTAAACTAGAGAAATACTTAAACTAGTAAGAATTAAACCCATAACATTTTAATCATGGAGCCTTAACTTTTATATATATATATATATATATATATATATATCATGGAGACTCAACCATAACCGTACAAAAATACCAAGGGCATGTTTTATTTGGTGTTTGAGAAAGTAGTTTGGGAGAATAGTGAAGGTTTGTGAAATAATTTTGATTTGTATAGTATTGTTTGTTTGGATTTTGAGAGAGTGGTTTGAAAAATAAAGTAGGTGTAGATTTTTTTTAGAAGAGTTAGGTTGTATGTGTAAGATGTTAGGTTATAGGTGTAAGATATGTAACACTTTATGTCAAATCATATTTGTTATGTGAGATAAATTGTGTAAGAAATGAGTTAATTTATGTTAAATCATAATATAGTTTGTATATATTTTGTTTAGAGATAATAAAATTGTTGTTTGTTTGACTTTTGAGAAAATAGTTTAAGAAAATTAAAAAATAAAAATTTATTTTAAAAAGTTGAAAATATGTTTATTTTTTAAATACGAAATAATTTTGAAAAACGTCAAGCAAACAACCCAACTATTTTAGAGTTAAACAATAAATAAATAAAAAACAAAGTTTCTAGAAGCGGTGCCTTAATGGGGTATGCAACAATATGAAAGGGCACCTCTTAAGTCAAACTCCATTCTATATTTTCAACGTTTTCGTCTTCGACTTTTGACAAAACAGAAAATTACAAGCGTGGAAACAACAAATCAAGCTAGCTAGCTATTAGATGCTGATTGGAATTTATTTAAAAACGGTCCATGAACTTGATTCGTTATACGTACAAAATAAATTAATTATATTTTTTATATAATAAATTTTTAAACTCAATTCAAATTTCATTCAATAAATTAAAACATAAAAAATTATATATAAAAGTATCAAGTTGTTCATACTTTATTTGAACACTTCCGATAAAAGATTACTCGAGTTAAGATGATTTAACCATCAAATCAACCTTATATGCTACTGGAACTAATCAAATCAAATTCAAACCAATTAAACCAAGCTAGCTTACACCTGGTCGTATAGCTCAATCAACAATCACCTTAAATTGGTATTAAATCTTTGTATTGAGAAAATTCTTATCCAGACCTGGTTATGTCAAATATATTCAATCACCAAGAAATTGTCTTGCACTTGATTTGTGATTTGTCACTCTTCTGAGAATTTCATCCAATCTCAAAGTAAGTGTATTGCAATTGTCATATAGTTACTTAGACCTTAACAGAATCCAAGTGTTATCTTTTTTCGAGTAATTATATTCCTTTTTTGTTTTTTTTATAATTGTTTTTCGAGGAATTCTTTCTACATTAGTCTTATCACTTTTTAATAGATGGTATAGCTCAGATTTACCAGATGGTCACACAAATTTAATCAATTTACTGATTATGCTTCCTTACTAAGAAAATACTTGAAATCAACTACAATATTTCATTGAAAAGGAGATTAAATTATATATAATTATGAGTTCACTTGTTGCTGCAGTAAATCATATACGCGGCGCACGGCTTTTCGTGCAACTAAGTCATGAATTGCGACGCGGTAAGGAAAATGTGTCCGCTGGATCCGTGTTGATCTTAAATGATTGTCATTGATGAAATGTTTTGTCATTCGTTTTATTTTAACTGAAAATCTACTTTTACTCGGACTGAAAATGACTACTTTTACTCGGATTGAAAATATGGAATAGTTAAGGAGCTGTCAACTTAATTTGGATACCAAAAAAGATATTGACACATACATATATTTTATCTATTGTTCATCGATTAGTTTTGAAGTCTAATGAGATAATTTCACTTTTGGTATTATAATTTATCTTATTTTAAGGATTTTGTATCATTTCGTTCGACATATTTGGTATTATTATTTGACGAGATGTTACACATTTCATACTTTCTTCAAATTAATAACGAAATTGAACACATGAGGAGAATGTGCCCGTCAAATTTTACGGAATTGATGAAATCACATGTTTTCTGGTCAACTAATTTACCCCACAATACACAAATTTGAAGCATTTCAGTCACAATTGCAAAATTAGTTAAATTATTAATCCTATTTCATAAAATTTATATATTATTAATAAATTTATTAAAATAATTATATATATATATTAAATTTCTTAAAATAATTAGATTATATATACATATATATATGTATAATATATTATTAGATATCTTAAAATAACTAGATTTTATATAATAATATATAAATTAAATAATATTTATATGAAATCTGGAAAAAAAATCTTTTTAAAAGTCAAATCAGATCAGTGAAAATCAGATTGGTGGTTTTCAGCATAGTCAAATCAGATGAGTTCGATATTGATTTAGATGAGTGGCCATCAGCATAGTAGATTCCACCAGCTAAGTGAAAGTGGTATGAAATCTTTCCAATGGTAATAAATGCTATCTTGAAAGGGTATTTATGATTGGAGATATAAATTCAAAATACCTCGTATCAACATAGTGCATTCAATGCGATTGATAGGAAAGTACTTTCCGTACAACAGTTGCATGTCGTTGTTCAGAATTGTGACTGTTACTCGAGGACTAGCTTGCAATTTTGTCTCACTTCAACGGACATAATTCAAACCTCAAGTATAAATAGATTGAGATTCAAGTGGACAAAAAGATATACAAAATACTTGCAAAAGTTTATAAGTCCAAAACTCTCGAGCAAGAACCATTAGTTGTTGACACATCCAAATTGAAGAAAAACACCATTAGTTGTTGACACATCCAAATTGAAGAAAAACACCAAATACTTAAAAATCTTAGTGATTTTCTCAACTGAGTGTTGTAAGAAATGTATATCCAATCTGAGTGAAGAGATATAACTTCATAGTTAGGTTTTATGAGTGATCTCCTAAAAAGAACTTAGTGTTCTAGCTTGTGGCTTATCATTAGTTTGAAAAGCACAAAGTGTTGTACTTGTAACTCAGTGTTCTAGTATTACCTAAATCTTCGTGATTTAGATGAGTGGATTAAGAGGATTTGTTCTTGTTGAAACACTATACAAATTCCTTGTGTGATCTACTTTCTTGCTGCGCATCGCATACTTCATAAGCATAGTAATCGTTTTAAAAGATAAGTCTTTTAACTTGAGAAATTTTGTAATACTAGGGGTAAAACTTTGAAGTAAAAACTTGTTTGAAAAATATAATTGCAAATTCCTCTACAACAACGTTTTGAAACTCTGAATTACCTGAGAAGACTAGTAATATCAGTAGAGTGGTCTACCCTGTTGATCAGCTTAGTGCCAAAATAGCTTAGTAGTCGTACCTTGCTGATAAGCTTACTCTACTTAAGCCAAGTTAGAGAAAAGTTTTAAAAAGGTGAAGAGGTCTATTCACCTCCTCCCCCCCCCCCCCCCCAAACATCTAGACCTCATCATGAACACTTGGGACCAATAACTGGTATCAGAGAGGTAGTTCTTTAAAAAGATCATCTTGCCTGATCAAACGAGCTTGATCCTAGGTGTGTTTTTCAGACATTTTCAGAAAATTTGCATATTTTGAGAATGGAATGTATTAGCCATATTCCTCACATTAAAGGTATGAGTTTTGAAGACTGGAAAATAAGAATGAAAATTTTCCTTGCTGCTTACAAAGCTAGACTAGTTGCCAAATGTTATAGCCAAGAAGAAGATATTGATTTTGATGAAACATTTGCACCAATAGCGAGGCTTGAAGCAATAAGACTATTCTTAGCAATGAAGCTCACAAAAACTTCATTGTCTATCAAATGGATGTGAAGTCTGATTTTCTCAATAGAGAACTGTAAGAAGAACTGTACGTTGAACAACCTCCTAGATTTGATGTCTATCAAGAAGGGGACAAGGTAATTGTCTTAAGAAAGCATTATATGATTTGAAGCAGCATTGTATGATACTTTATCTGATTTTCTTTTAATTAAAGGATTTCGAAAAGGTAATGTTGACAAAACCTAGTTCACTATTTGTCGGATGAAGATGAAGAAGTGAAGGAAGGTTTTGATGATTTCCAAAAGTCATCAACTAAGTAATGGGAGCTTAGCAAACCTCTGAAAAAGTTCAATCGAGGAGACAAGTAAAATCAGAAGATTGAATTTCGGTCTGGAAGACTAGTGATCTTAAGCTGAGTTCGGAATCAGACTGGTGGATTTCAGCAGAGTCAAATCATAAGAGTTCGGTTTGAATCAGCAGAGTGGATTCGATCAGCAGAGTGGAAGAGATCATAAAGTCATTCCAACGGTAATAAATGTACTTGGCGTAAGAATTAATCTCGTATCAGCGTGGCACATTTAATGCGACTGATAGATCCGTACAACAGAATTTATGATCTTACAAATGAAGAAGCTATATACATCTCTATGTTGGCTACTCTCTTGGAGAAAACCTTCTGGAAAATTCCTGCCAAGGATGGGGAGATGCTTACGGGCTCATCTAGAAAGGCCCAGCTGAAGGACGAATGTTGGATGAAGATAAAGACTTAGAAGTGATGGGAGATTTTGATGATTTACAAAAGTCATCAGCTAAGTATTGGAAGCTTAGTTCAAACCTTAAAGTTATTTGACCAAGGAAGAAGATACTTCAGTCGAGTCAAATATATGGTCCAGAAGACTACTGAACTTTTGCTGAAGAAAGGAATCAGACAGGTGGATTTTCAGCAGACTCAAATCAGATGAGTTCAGTTTGGGATCAGCCGAGTGTTCATCAGACGAGTGATTTCGATTAGCGGAGTGGAAGTGATCAGAAGTTATTGCAACGGTAATAAATGCACTTGAAGTAATAAATGCTGAAGAGGAAGGGTATTTATGGCAAATGATTGAAGACAACCTTGTATCAGCTTGGTGTATTTAATGCGAACTGACAGAAAGTACAGCAGAGTGTACAGTGTTCAGTCGCAGGAGCCGTTTCTGAAACAAGGACCAGTACTCGAGGATTTTGACACCTGTCGATCTCTCAACGGGCAGATTTTCAAACCTCAAGTATAAATAGTTCAAGTTCAAGAGTTAGAGAAAAAGAGACAACACAACTGAGAGCATATTTTCGAAGCAGAATTCTTCAAAGTCTCAAACTCAAGAACATAACACTCATCAGCCTAGTCATCTGTTGACGAAAGCAGAAAAGAGAGATAAAAAGAATATATATAAATCTGAGTGATTTTGTGAGAAACGTGTTGTGAGAAGCTGTTATCCATCTTTGTGAGTGATAAAGCTTTGTAGTATAGGACTTTTTTGTGATTTCCTTTAACGAACTTGTGGCCAGTTCATTTGTTGTTTGGCGCAAGCAGAGTATATTGTAATATGTGTGATTATAGTATAACCCAAGATCTAAGTGACTTGGAAGAGTGGACTAAAGGATTTTTATCCATATAACCACTATAAAAATTCTGTGTGTTTATACTTGCATTATTTTCTTGCATATTTTCAAAAAGCATATTAAACACTTAAGTTAACTGTTGAAAAAAATTTAAAAAGGAGTTTGCAAAAACTGGGGATAAAACCTTTTCTAAGTTAAGAAAACTACTTGTGAAAAACACTTGACAAATCCGCTGCAAGTAAGTTATTTTAAAACTCTGATTTTCTCAAAATCAGCTAAGTAAAATCAGAAGAGTGGTCAACTCTGTTATTCAAAGCTTTGTGCGAGATCAGCTTAGTCTACTTACGAATCTTGATCAGCTTAGTCTGCTGACAGAAAAAAGTTAGAGAATTTTAAAGGTAAAATTTTTAGAGGTCTATTCATCCCCCCTCCCCCCCCCCCCCCCCCCCCCCCCCTCTAGACCTCATCTGACCACTTGGGACCAACAACGAATTTAAGAGAATGGCAGACCTCTTTGCCAAAGTTATTGAATGTAACAATAACTCCTTGGATGGATTGCCAAAGAGATGGCTTTATTCCATGATGGATGTGTTCTTTGGAATGAAAATTAATTGGGATGCTTATGTGTTCTACATACTAGCAAACCACAAGGGAACTGGACATCCTAACCATGAGATTCTCCTCAGTCATTTGTTTTGAGTTTGGGCTGTGGAATGACGAATGGGAAAGAGATTCCCAAGGCTAAAGAAGTCAAACAGTATGAGCCTGTAAAATCTGAAGTCTCTAAGAAAGGAGATAAGAGAAAACCTGCTGATGAGCCTGAGGGAAAGGTTCAGAAAAAGGTCAAAAGTGTTGATCATATTCAAACTGTAGATGACGAAGCAGTTGAGAAAGTGATTGCTAGGATCAATGAAAGAGTTAAGGAACCTCCTAAGAAAAATGAGTCTTCCGAGAGGACTGTTTCAGAAGAAAATCCTATAGAAAGTGGTGCTACCATAACAAGGAGCTCTGTTCAAAAGCCTGCTGTTGCAGCTACTGAGTTTTCCCACACGAAGGCAATCGCAAGAAAAAGGTTGTACTTAAAAGGTAGTCAACAAGTTACATTTTCTGATGTGGTAAGAGAAGACCCTACTTCTGCTGAAAGACCATTGGAATCAGAGAAGCCATATGATGCCATCAGAAACGTAACAGAAGAGGTGGTGATACCTCAAGAAGAAATGATTGAGTCTGCTGATCAGACTGTTGAGGTCAAGAAGCAAGCTCTTGCTAAGAGAAAAAGAACCGGCAAAGCTAAGATGGTCTATGCTGCTAAGTTAAAGAAGTTGAAAGTTGCCAGACTCAAGAAACAAGAGGTAGACGACCTCAAAGCTGCACTTGAAGCTAGTAAATCTGAAGTTGCTCCAGTAAAGTTATCTGACGCAGAACTTGCTGCTAAGGAGGCTGAAGATTTAGCAAATGCACTTGAGCTAAGTCAGAAAGAAGCTCATGGTCCTAAAAGAAGTGGTGGTGTAGTTATTGGTATTTCCAAGGAAGACAAATTTTTGATGCTTCATCCAAGAATGAATAAAAGAAAAAGAGGGAGATCAAACATGCTTTAGAAATAGTTAGGAGTGAGCCTACTATTTTTGCTAAGTTTGAGAAGAAATTGGAAAGGTAAAACACAAAGCTCCAAACTCAAAGTATGTTCCTCGTTGAAAAGATTAGATACAACAAATGGAGGGAATACAGAATGCACAAGTCCAAGGCAAAATCAATACGTGGAATGAGTTCACTACGGAAGAAAACTAGAGTTTGAATTGATTGGGAATTAGTTCAAGAGAAAGAGCATTAGACTCAGACTTTTTTCACGATAGATTACATTATCACTTGAAGAAGCTTGTGAAGAAAGAATAAGACACTTTAAGGGCAACAATACCCAAGAAACCTAGACTGGGTGATAACTTGGAAGAAATGGTTGTTAATTTAGCCATCTATTTGACATTGGATAAATGGATAGAAAGATCCAGTTATGAAAAAGGAAGTTCGAGTAGTCTGCTGCCACTTACAACACATTGCCTTCGGCACAGAAATCATAACATTTCAAGACACATATTGCTTGAAGAAGACCGCTTCACCTTTTGTTCCTGATTTACTTGTCTATAGTAAAACTGTTATTTCTACTGACGGTACTGATGTTTTTACTACTTCAACTGTAAATAAAAACTTGCAGGCAATGAAGAAAAAATTCATTAGAGGAGATCAACCTTACTGATGCTCCACTATCAAAATATGAATTAAATACTTTCCAGGAGAAGTTAGCTATTGAATGGAAAGATGATCAGAAAGCTACTTCTGAGGAAAATGAGACTTTTGATTAATCCTCTTTCAACTGAACAAATTAATCATCAGTCTGCTGATTGGGAGCTAAAGAAGAAATTCATGGAAGATTCTGTGAAAAAGGTTCAGGAAGCAAATCAGACTACTGAAAGCAATCTGAAGGAAATGAAAGAACTGGAAGAGATGAACAAGTCTTACTTGCATAAATTTGAGGTGATAGCCTGAAGACTTGTTGAAAGCACGGAGAAGTCTGCTAATCTTGCTAAAAGCACCAGATAGTTGATGAAAGAAGATTTGACAAATATCAAAGGAGAAGTCAACGAAATAAAGTCGGCTGCCAATAAGTTTGATGACCGCATTCATGCAAATGAAAAAAGGTTGGGCAAACATAGCAAAGATTGTTGTTGAATCTATGGATATAGAGCAACAAAAGACAACTGTATTGCATGAAGAGTTCTGCTCTGGAGTGAATCAAACATTGAAAGGAGTTTTTACCTTGACTGGAAAAGCAAACTTAATACATCAAAACTTGGATGTAGTTTGGAATCGTGTCAAAAACACTTCTACCACTCAAACTCAACATGACAATAGGTTAACTGCAATTGATCAGAATATCAGAAGCCTTTGTGAAACTTTGAGCATAAACCTGTCTTAGCTGAGGAACTTGACCCTGCTGATGATGACAAAAAGGGGGAAGAGTTACTTAATGATGGATATGTTGAAGATATTGATGAAAAAGCTAAGGAAAATGCAGGAGATGAAGAAACAGATAAGGTGACTGAAAATGAAGAAGTTGAAGCTGATGAACTAGAACTTGAAACTCCGAAGGATGCTGCAAAAGAAGATAAGGTTGTTGTTGCTTCCAAGGACTCAACTGAAGAACAACTTGATCCATTCAGGAAACAAAAATCTAGAGATGAGTTAGCTGCAAAGATTGAGCTGCTGAAAAAGAAGATGATAAAATTCTTATAGCTAAAAGATTAGCATTGGATATCTCTAATGAAGAAGAAGATGAAGAAAAGGAAGAAGAAATTGAAGAAGACGAAGATAATGAAGAATAGCAGACTCTATTTCTTTTTACCCTTGCATCTTTTCTAATTTAATTTTCATTTTGTAATATGATGTACTGTAAAGTTCAAATCAATAAAAGAAGATTACATATTTTATCTAACTTAATTTTTATCTCAGAAATTTTGTGTGAAAACTAAACTGAATATAGGTTGAGTACTTAGATGAAGTTTTGTCATCATCAAAAAGGAAAAAATTGTTCGATGAAGCTGAAGAATTTAAAGGAAGGTTTTGATGATAACAAAAGAAGTGTCATCAGCTAAGTAATGGCAGCTTAGTTAACCTTTGAAGATTCAATCTAAAAAGAGAAGTAAAAAATCAGATCAGAAGAAGATTGAAAATCGGTCTGGAAGACGAGTTAACAAAATCAATTGAGTAGGAACATCAGATTGGTGGTTTTTCAGCAGAGTCATATCAGATGAGTTCGATATTGATTCAACAGAGTGTCCATCAGCAGAGAAGATTCCATAAGATAAGTGAAAGTGGTCCGAAGTCATTCCAATGGTAATAAATGCACCTAAAGTAATTAATGTTATCTTAGAAGGGTGTTTATGGCAAATGATTGGAGCTATAAATTCAACAACACAACACACTTGCAAAAGTTTCTAAGTCCAAAACTCTCAGCAAGAACCATCAGCCGAGTCATTTGTTGACAAAGTCAAGTTTTAGAAAAATATCAAACACATAAAAATTTGAGTGTTTGTTGGTCCCAAGTGGTCAGATGAGGTCTAGAGGGGTGGTGGGGTGGGTGGGTGGGTGGGTGAATAGACCTCTGTACCTTAAAAATATTTCTCTAACTTTGTATAAGCAGAGTAAGCTTATCGTTCGTATGAGACTACTTAGCTGATTCTGCACTTAGCTTATTCAGCATAAGTTGACCATTCGTCTGATATACTTATCTTTTCAGACAACTTCAGAGTTTTAAACGTATATGCAGGGGATATAGATTTGTATGTTTTTCAAACAAGTTTAACTTCAAAGGTTTTACCCCAGTTTTATAAATTCCTCTTTTAAAGATTTATCTTTTAAAACGTTTGTTCACTTATGAAAATATGCAAGTTCAAACAAGTAAGCAAACACAAGAATTTTTTTATAGTGGTTATACAGACAAGATGACTCTTAGTCCACTCTTCTAAATTACGAAGATTTAGGTTCTACTAGAACACTAAGTAACTCTACTTGCGCTTTTATAACAAATGGTGAAGCCACAAGTTCACAATAGGAAATCACAAAGAAGACCTATTTTCTGAAGTAATATCACTCAGTAAGATGGATATTTACTTCTCACAACTCTCAGTTTTACAGAAATCACTCAGATTTATATGTATGAACTTTTTCTTCAACTCGGCTTTGTCAACAGATGACTTAGCTGATGGTGATCTATTCTTGAGTTTTTTAGACTTAGGAAATTTGATCGTTAAGTTCTCTCAATTGTTGTGTTCGTCTCGAACTCTTGAATGTAGATCTATTTAAACTCATCAGTTTGAATTATGTCCGCTGAAGTGAGACAGATGTCAGATCTTCCTCGAGTTCCGGTCCTAACCTTAAACGGCTCCCTGCAACTGTTCATTGTACACTCTGATGTACAGATCTGTCAGTCGCATTAAATGCACTATGCTGATACGTTTTGAATTAACTCCTTCAATCATTTGTCATTAATACCCTTCTCAGACAACATTTATTACACCGAGTGCATTTATTACCGTTGGAATGACTTCTTATCTCTTTCCACTCTGCTGATCGAATCCATTCTTCTGATTCAAATCGAACTTATCTGATTTGACTCTGCTAAAATCCACCAGTACTCAGCTTAAGATCACTCGTCTTCCAGACCGAAATTCAGTCTTCTGATTTTACTTGTCTTCTCGATTGAACTTTTTCAGAGGTTTGCGAAGCTTCCATTACTTATCTGATGACTTTTGGAAATCATCAAAACCTCCCTTCACTTCTTCATCTTCATCCAACAGTGTTTTCTCACCTGAGTGGTGTAAGAAGTGTATATCCAATCTTAGTGAAGAGATATAACTTCATAGTTAGGTTTTCTGAGTGATTTCCTAAAAGAACTTAGTGTTCTAACTTGTTGCTTATCATTTGTTGTAAGAGCACAAGATTCTTGTACTGGCTACTGAGTATTAATAGTATAACCTAAATATTCGGAATTTAGAAGAGTGGATTAAGAGAATTTATTCCTATCGAATCACTATAAATATTCGTTTGTGATTTTCTTTCTTGCTACTTATTGCATATTTTATAAACATAGCAAATCGTTTTAAAAGGTAAGTCTTTAACTTGAGGAATTTTGTAAAACCAGGAGTAAAACTTTAAAGTAGAAACTTGTTTGAAAGACACAAACTTACATATTCCACTGCAACAAAGTTTTGAAACTCTAAGTCACTTGAGAAGACTAGTAATATTAGTAGAGTGTTCTACCCTGCTGATCAACTTAGTGTCGAAACAGCGTAGTAGTCTTACCTTGCTGATAAAGCCTACTATACTTAAGCCAAGTTAGAGAAAAGTTTTTAAAAGGTAAAAATATCTATTCATCCCCCCCCCCCCCCCCCCTCGAGACCTCATCATGACCACTTGGGACCAACTATAATGTCTAACAAATATGTTTTTATTTATTTTATATTTGTTGATTTCGTACTAAATTTTGTTTTTTCCGTATTTTTTTTATCTTATTACAATTATACATAATGTTAAAAATTTCATGTTTTTTGTACTTTGAATTATGGTTGATTGCAAACATTATGTTTGGCCCCCTAAATTTATAATAAAGTTGCTGTTCCCCCTAAACTTATATTCTTGTTGCACTTTCCTTCTAAACTTCAACTTTGCACTTTCCCCCCTATTTTGATTGACAAAATGTGGTTTTCACGTGATTTACTTGGCAGAAAAATTGATCGGAAAATAATTTTAGGGAAAAAGTGCAACACTATTATAAATTCAGGATGTATAATGCAAAAAGATTAAGTATATGGGAGAAAATGCAACTTCATTCTAAGTTCAAGTGGGAAAGTGCGATTTTCTCTCGTAGTAAAAAGTCAATATATTCTAGAGAAAAAATACAATAAATTTGAAATATCAATTTTTACTAACTATATTTGTCACTAGTATTTAAATATGTCTAGAAATTAAATCGACTCAATTTCAAGATTCAAACACAGCCAAATTTTCGATTTTTTGCATGCATCATTAATCGAATTTCCTTTTCTAGAATGCCCTCATAAATTATAAGAGATGAAACTTACGATCTATTTGGTATTTCCGAAAATTATTTTGTGTTTAGGAAAAGCGAAACATGTTTTCTACTTTCTGAAATAAATTTATCATTTTTCAATTTTCTCAAATTACTCTCCTTAAAGCCAAATAAACAACAATTTTTTATCTCTAAAAATACTCTATACAAAATTTACTTTGATGTGGCATAAAATAACCACATATTATCCAATTTATGTCATATAACAAACATAATTTGATGTAAAGTCTTACACATTTTACATCTACAAAATAATACTTCCAAAAAATGTATATCCCAAATCACTTTCTCAAAGCTCAAACAAACAACGTTACGTAAATCGAAATTATTTTATAAATTTTTATTACTCTCCCAACCTAGTATCTCAAACACTAAACAAACGGGCCCTTAGTCACCAAATTTATACGATATCAAACTCGTTAAATTATTAATTAAAATTCAAGGAGGATCTTGAATTAATGAAAAAATACATAGAGAGTGAATAAGACAAGAATCCAAAAGCAACTGAACTCCCCTTAGTTTATATGCTTTATTTAATTTTCCTTCTTTTACTCACTTTACTCCTCCATCTACACCCGCCTTTTTCGACCCCCTCCATTGACACCCCGTGTGAACCCCCCTACCGCCCCCCATCCCCAAACTCTATATATGTATATACCTCTGTCCAAGGGGATCTCTTTTTAATCAGTTCACTAAGATTTGCCTACCTTTTTATAACAAAAAAATAACCCTTTCATTTGGATGTTATAATCAAGACAAGGACAAGAGTACATGATATGATTTTATTGATCAGAAGAGATTTTACCCTGATTTTCTACAGTGATTTTGTATCCAATTTTCTGCAGTGAGATTTAAGCTGCAAAAGGATATGGAGAAGAGGGTGCTTTTATATTTGGCTGTTACTTTTGTTGTTCTCTCCATTTTCTCGGACTCAAGGATCGTTCTTTGCCACCCCAGAGATCCATTCAATTCAATCTTAGGTCGGTTTTGATTAATCTCTTCACATTTTGTTGAAATTTGTCAAATGGGATTTGATAATTTGTTTTAATTTTGGATTAGTTGATTGTAATAGTGATTTTTTATTAGTATTACTATTATGTGTGCATTTCTTTAATTTCTATTTTTTTATATATATTATATATATATATATATATATAAATAATATAAATAATAATTTATAGTAATTGTAATAATTTTTTTATATATAAATTATAAATATATATTATCTGGCGAGATTTATACTTTTCTTAGTCATGGCTTGTGGAATTTCCCAACTGTTTACTTCTTTTTATAGTAATTGAAGTTAATTAGTTTTCTTGAAAAAGAATAGAGTACTCAAAATTCTATCTATTTTTTCTTGAATATTATTTTAATGAAATGCTTCAGAATGATTTCTCTGTATAAAGAAGAATGGGAATTCCATTTAATATTTTTAAGGTTTTATACTATTAGGTATTTTTATTTTACATTCTATCCAGATTAGGAGTATTTGAGGTTTTGGGCTTCACTTTGTTTATGTTTTTGTTGAAATCCATTGTAATGGTTCTGCAATGCAATTCTTAATATTTAATCCTTGTATAAAATCTATGTAGGAGAAGAAAATATGGGATCATGGAAAGATGAAATATTGAGTTCGAATACGGAAGCTCCAGGGCCTGCCTATGATACGAGCACACTTTTATTGGCAAAGAACAGAACAAAGAGGCCCGACATTCTTTCGAGGTTTCATAAATATAGAGGTGGATGGGACATTGCCAATAAACATTACTGGGCTGTAAGTACCATTTTCCGAGTTCTTGATTTTTAGGCTATGTTTGAATCTTGTATTTCAATTAGTAAAATGAAAGTAGACGAAAAATAAAGTTCAATGTACTATCATCTGATGCAAGAAAAACATTTTCTTTAGCATTTTACTCACTAAAATCCAAGAATCAAACATGGCTTTATACTTAGTAGACACATTTATTTACAATTCTTACTAATTTGATGTATAAACTATGAATTAAGTGACTTTTATTCATAAATACCAAAACTAGTGGGATATGTATATATTTGTGAACTACTTTTGCTTTAATGATGTTAATTCTACAAGTAAAGATGTTTGACGATTTTGTCCACAGTCTGTTGGATTTACAGGTGCTGCGGCTTTTATTCTTGCAATTTTATGGCTTATTTCTTTTGGATTGGCTCTCATGGTGTATCATTTCTGTGGTTGGAAAGTAAATATCAACGGCAAAGAATCGAGCTGGTCCCAGAGGATATGTCTTTTTCTACTTGTTGTCTTTACAATTGCAGCCGCGTAACAATCTAAACTCACACCATTGCTTATTGAATGTCATGAGATCCTTCGTCCACTTCTGTTAGAATTTTCACTACTTATTTGATTTGTTGCAAAAATGCAATTTCAGTCCTTTTAACTTTTAATGGGTAGTGATTTTGGGATATTGTTTGCAGTTTTAGTACAGTTGACTGCATTTTTTGTCCTGAACTGTTTAGTGTTTGCAATTTTAGGACATTTAGCTGTAATTTTAGTCCTTTGTCTTTTTGAATTTCGGGAGCAATGTACCGGAATTGTTGTCGAACTCCTAAAAATTGCAACTACTAAAGTTTAAGGGACCAAAATTGCAGTAAAATGTCCTAAAATTGCAAACACAAAAAATTTGAATGACCGAAATTGGTTACCGAATAAAGAACTTCCAAAATTGCCAACTAGTAAAAGTTAAAGGACTAAAAATGCATTTTTTGCCTCTAAAAGTTAGACTCATTGCTTCTTTCTCCAACTTTTGAAAGGCAAATGATTATGATTGCTAAGTTGATCTAGTTTCTTTGTTATCAGGGTTGGATGTATTTTGCTTTCTATAGGACAAGATAAATTTCATGGAGAAGCATTACATACTCTGAATTATGTTGTGAATCAGTCAGACTACACAGTGCAGACACTAAGAAATGTCACGGAATATCTTTCACTAGCGAAAACCGTAAATGTGGCCCAAATCTTCCTTCCTTCAGATGTCATGAACGATATTGATAGCTTAAATACCGACTTAAATACTGCAGCAGATACATTGGATATGAATACTAAACAAAACTCTGGCAAAATACGGAAACTCTTCAATGCAGTGTATGTAGTTATACCATCATGATAGTATTTATTTAATTTAAACAAAAAAAAAACCTATTAATGGCCGATTTCATATTGCAGGAAATCAGCACTTATAACTGTTGCGACTTTGATGCTTGTCATATCTATTCTTGGTCTTGGTACGTTTTGGTTAAAAACCTCACGCCCACAAAATTAATTTCTTTTTACCTTAAAACTTTAGTTGACGGATTTTTTTTCTTGGCAGTGCTGTCTATCCTTGGCCATCAACACGCGATATACATGTGAGTTTTGTCTTTTATTTTTTACTTTGTTTTTATAAATTTGGTGGTATTTGTACAATATTTTTTCTATGTGAACTCGTGATTATTCAGGTTATCCGAATGAATGATATATTGAAGTGCTTTATATTCTTCAATTTTTCTAAGTATTTATCATATTTGTGCAGATTCATCATTAGTGGATGGTTACTTGTGGCTGTCACATTCATCCTTTGTGGAGTTTTTGTTATTCTAAACAAGTAAGAAACCTACCTATTCGATTTTTGATGTAGATAAGCATTTCATGGTGTTTTAATTCATGTTTTCTGAAGCCCTTTCTTGCCTCCAATTTTTCTTTTATGCAATTCAACTTTTTTATGTTTTGTTGTCCATGTTATTGGTTTGGTAACTAGTGAAAAGATGGAATTATCGAAATTGCCTTTAGGACCCTCAACCCCCTCATTCATGTTTACAAGTATACAACTATGTACATCAAAAAGTGGTTACAGTTCTTTATTTTCGATTGCTCTCAGTAAGATTCAAACGCAAATGAAGTTATAACCATTTATAGGATAAAAAATAAGATGTTTTAAAATTTTCATTATCAGAAATTCTTCTAAAGATGTTTTCTTGCCTGTTTTATTAGTACAATTGCTGACACGTGCATGGCCATGGGAGAATGGGTCGAAAATCCTCACGCAGAAACTGCACTTAGCAAAATCCTTCCTTGCGTTGACCAAAGGACCACAAATCAAACTCTGTTCAAGAGTAAACAAGTGATCAATGATATTGTAAACATCGTCAATGGTTTTGTGGGGTCCGTTGCCAACTCTAATCCACAACCAGAGGCTACTTCGAGTTATTTCAATCAATCGGGTCCAATGATACCTCCACTTTGCTATCCCTATGACTCGCAACTGCAAGATCGCCAGTGTTCGGCTCAAGAACTTTCCATGGAAAATGCTTCTCTGGTATGCAATGCATCTTAAATATATTATAATATTGGCATCTTTTGTACAAAAAAATTGAAAATTCGTTCTATAAGTAGGTCTACTTGGTAAGTTAAAACTTCCAAGTTTCACAAATGCTAAAGAATGAAAGTCGTAAACAAGAAGCACATGTAAGTGAATCCCTAGCTACGCCATAGATTGGATGTATAAGTGTAAAATTTAAATATAAATGCATCATTACATAATCTTGAAAGAATCAACTTTATGAAGATTGGCCACTTTAAGATTCCTATGAATCGTTTGCATTCTATTCCCTCTTTTTCTTAACTTTTCAAGAGACAGTTTGGTAGCAAGTATATGTTTGGTCAAAAAATCTGAGAATATTAATAATTTCAGTATGAATGAGATAATATAAATTTTGGGAAATGTTTGGTTGCAGTGTCAAAAGTATAAAATTGCTGAAAATGCCTCATCTTTGATTCTGTTTGGTTGGCGAATTAGTAAACTAATGTAAGACTAACAAGGATAATCAGAAAAATTAACAACCTAAGTCTGTTGTTGTCATGAAGATTAAATTTTCACGTATTTGGAGTTGGAATGAAATGCAAAAATACCCCCTATACTTTGCCTAGTTAGTAAAAATCCACCTTTGTTATTTTTATTAGCAAAAACCCCCCTGTGCTATTTTTATTAGCTAAAAACACCCCACATGCCGGAGTACATATTTTGCTGGGAAATTGATAATTATACCCCGACCAAAAAATTACGAAAACACCCCTTATAAACTAAAAAAATATTAATAACCCCTTGTTAACTTTAAAAATTGGCAGTAATCCCCTGTTCACTTTAAACTTTAAATTTGACAATAACCTCCATGTTGACTTATGAAGGAATTTCAAATGTGTTCTTTTTGCTAATAAAAAAAGAACACATGGTTTTTTTTGCCAATTAGTCTAAGCACACGGGGTATTTTTGCATTTTACTCTTGGAGTTGTGATATTTATGTCATAGTGCCTAAAAGTTTATTTTCTGATCGATTCACTTCATTTATTAAAACTACCAAACAAGAGATACTGGCTGCTTCCTTCCTAAAGACTCAATCTCCTCACCTCATGTTTGCTACGAAACGAGTTCTTCCAGTAAGTTCTGTCAAGTTTATTGCAAAAATAATTATTAGTTAAAAACTTGATTTTCAGGTATGGCAAAATTATACATGCACGGTCTCCGCATACGAGATTTGCAGCAGTGTGGGGAGGTTGACTCCCAATATGTACACGGAGATAGTAGCAGCAGTAAACGTTAGCTACGTACTTGAATATTACGCCCCACCATTACTTAGTCTTCAAAACTGTAATTTTGTACGTGATACATTTCGGAACATAACCTCCATCTATTGCCCACCATTGGAACACTTTCTTCAAATTGTAAATGCAGGATTAGCATTAATTTCAGTTGGTGTAATGCTTAGTCTTGCTCTGTGGATTTTGTATGCAAATCGCCCCCAAAGGGACATAAGAGGAAACTGTGTTGGGAAAATTGACAATGGTTTGGTATCGGCAAGTTCAAATAGAGGTATTGAAGGTTAGATTACAATTTGTGACAGGGATAAGATATAGGGATATATAGAATTATTATAACATAGTATAAAATATGTTTTTTTTTCTTTTTTTTTGGTTGGCCGAACTTGAAATGGAGCGAAGCAATGTTTCGAGTTAAGGGCTGCTAGATGCTACTGTATTGTATTTGCTGTTATAGTAAAATGGCAGTTTTCATTATGAATTTTGTTAGTTTGGCTTTATGTGCTTGGTAATATTTTCAGTTTTGGAAGAGGATAGAATTTTTTGTTGTGATGTACGTGTGATGCATTAGCATTCTCTGCCAATTTCGATGAAAGTTGAATAAGATGACTTTTGTACTTTTGTGATAGAGAATGTGCAGGGAAATTTGAAACAACTTTAATATATAGATACATAATCTACCTTTTCATGTCTGATTTATTTTTTAATGGGAGTACCAAATAATATGCTACTGTTATAAATTATTCTAAAAGAACAAGATAACTATTTTCATTCATATGAAATTTGCATTACAAGTATTTTACATAGGCACTATTTATAGGCCTTGAATTTCAAATACAAAGTGTAAGTTACAAAATAACATAAATGAGAATATACAATTTATTTGGGGGTTATAAAATTGGGGGTTACAAGATTTATGCTTAATAATTGTGAGAATATTATTTGGGGTTATCGACATCCATGAAATAGTTATGTGCCTTGTTAAAAACCTAACTAGGAAAAACCCAGTGGGACAAAAACCTAGTCAAGGAAAAAAGATTGCAACAAAATCACTTAACGACTCTAAGTCGACACATCCCAATTCTATTAATCAATTTCTCAAATGTGGCAGTTGGCAATGCCTTGGTTAATAAACCTGCCAAATTTTCAGATGAACGAATTTGTTGAACATCTATGTCACCATTCTTCTTAAGATCATGAATGAAGAATTTTTTTGGTGAAATATGTTTCATTCTATCTCCTTTAATGTACACTTCTTTTAGTTGAGCTATGCAAGCTGTATTAGCTTCATATAAAATTGTTGAGGCTATTTTTCTCAAATAATATACCACACATTCCTTGGATATGATGTGTCAACGATCTTAGCCAAACACACTCTCGACTTGCCTCATGCATTGAGATTATTTCTGCATGATTTGATGAAGTGTCAACTAAAGTTTGTTTAGTAGAACGCCATGAAATAATCGTTCCTACATTTGTGAACACATAACCTGTTTGAGAGCGTGTAACGGCCCGCGCCCCCGGGTCGAATCCTACGTGGATCCACCCCTGAATCCGGGTCCGTATTCGGTGAAAACAACCAAAATTTGAGCATAATAACAACACAGTAATTCAAACATAGTTCAGCATAATAACATAAAACCCGGTACACTGCTATATGCAGGTGTGGGCACAAAATACAATAATCGCCTACCGTGCAACGACAAGCATCCATAACAATAGTCTTTAAGTATTTAATCATGCCCGATACAAAGCAACACATAACGTGACATAACACAACGTAACAAAAATCAAAGGATAATTCGATGACCCAAGAAAACCGACAAACAGGATCTCGGAGACGGACACACCAACTCTAGACATCAAATCCTGAGATACCTGTATCTGAAAAGAAATAATTGCGAGTTTGTAAGTTGATCGTCCAACTTAGTGAGGCTGCAATGCACATGTGCGTGTGATGCATGAATGCAGCACAATATAGGTAAGCATATAAAAATGTACGCGAAATCAGATTAACAGTTAAACAAGTAACCGACAGATGTTGATGCCGTCCTCCTCTTACCCTTCAAAACGTATTCAAACCACCACCGAACACTCCAAGTAAGGTGCGACCTTACATAACAGTACGCATTGACGTCAAATACCAGGAGTTTGACATTCACTCCCCAAGTGTAACCTCCACACTTGGCTCGTGAAGCGGATCTACGGTGGATCGAGGTAACCCTCCGGCCTTAACCTTCCAGGTTACCCACGATTCCGCACACCAAGTATACGGCCCACACAGTAACAGTAAACAGTACAAGACAATAACAGTAACAGTTCAGTAACAGGGATCAGTAATCAATACAATAACAACAATTGCAACAGTTCAGTTCACTGTATCAAGGACATATTAGTAGTCATGCATTAGCATATTGATGCAATATGGATAGTTAATCCTAGTAAAGTATGGAAAATATTTTCAGAAAATATTTTTTTTTTTTTTTTTTTTGCGCACTTAGGTCCAAAATAAATTGCAAATAGACCCCATCATTTTAAAAGGTACTTAAATCTTTTTCTAAATTACTTTTAAGCCCTTGTTGACATAAGAAGTAATTGGTCTTATGAGCTTTGAAAACTGGAAAATCAGAATGGAAATCTTTCTTGCTGCTTATAATGACGACATGTTTACATGAATTACAAAAGGACCATTCAGATTCCAGAAGATTGTGACGGTTGCTGGTCAACCAGATCAGATAGTTGACGAAGAGCTGGATGAGCTGACACCTAAAGAAAACAAGTTGGTAAATCTTGATAAAAAGGCAAATTTCATCATGTTCAGAGCTGTAGACGAAGACAATTTCCAAAAGATCAAGCATCTCAAAACTGCCAAAGAGATGTGGGATAAAGTCTGCGGGCTAAGCGAAGGAAACGACGCTATCAAAGAACACAAGCTCAGTGTGGCTCTTGAGGAGTTTGAAAATTTCAAAATGAAGTCTGGTGAAACGATTGATCAGATGGATACCAGATTTACCAAAGCCCTAAATGAAGTTCGAAGGTTTGGTAAAGAATTTTCGAACAAGGAGATCACAACAAAGGTTCTCAAGGCCTTGCCACCTAAATTCAACATGAAGGTGACAGCCATGGAAGAATCAAGGGATTTAGAGAAGATTTCTCTTTCCGAACTGTTCTCATCTCTCAAAGCGTATGAGCATCATATGCCAAGACTGGGATTAGAAGTGTCAACCAGTTCAGACCCTACTGCTGCTCTAATGGCGTCAGACAAGTCAAGAAAATCAGCAGACAAGTCAAAACAGAAGACTGTGCTGAGTTCAGAAAAGGGATATACTGCTGACGACGTTACCCTGCTGCTAAATGATTTCAAGAAGTTCTACAAGAAGAAAATGAAATTAAAATATAAAAATGCTACTTCATCTTCTTCTGATCATTTTCAGGAAAACAGGGACTCCTCCAAAGCAAAACTTAGAGACTACCATGAAGAGGAGTATGGGCTCTTGATCAAAAAGATCATCCAACCTCATCATTTGAGAAGTTTGCTGAAAAGGAAAAGCGTGCAAAAAAGAAGCGTAAGCTTAGTAAGAGCAAATCAAAGTTAGCTGATGCAGCAAAGCTAATAAACTCCTGCACATCTTATTCAGACCGCAAGTCGTCTGATAAAGAATTTGAAGAAGTACCCGAGACCATATGCTTAACTGCCATAGAGTTTGATGATTCTGAAAATTTGGGGTAACTTCTATTGATTAATGTAATGCACTATTTGAATCGATTGAATAAATGCTGAATTACAAATTCAAATATTGTTTGTGCATTTGCCAAGCTTAATGAAGAGATGACTCTGCAGAAAAGAGCAAATCAGATCACTGCAACTTCAGGTTGAAAAACCTTAAAAATCAGCTGACTACCAAAAAGCTTGAGCATGAGAATGAAACTCCAAAAGCTGAGTATGCAATTTGTTTTGAAAATATAAATAAATCTGAAAGAAGTAATTGCATCATTCTCTAAAAAGAAAATCAGAGACTTAAGAGAACAAGTCTACTGATGCTCAATAGGTTAGAAAACCTAGTAAGCTACCTAAGACTAATCAGACTTGTAAACTCATTAGCCGAGGCTGCTGATAGGAGTAAAATTGAAAATATTGAGTCTGCTTAATCTATGGAGAGTTATTAGAAAACTCAGGTAAGAAATTGAGGTTAAAATGAATTATTTGGCAAGAATTTGAATCACATTATGATAATTGTTATTTCAACATGCTTTATGCCTATTCATATTATCATGCTGATCATGTTCACTGTGCTGATTGCCATCCTCATTTCAATATGCATGCTTATCACATATTTCATGCATCTTACCTTGCTTATGAGCTATGTTTTAATCATGACCAACATATGTTGAAAAACAACAAGTGGTATTATCATGATAAAACATAAGTCACTAGATCATCACATGTTAAAGGTTACACTAACCATGCTGGACCCAATAAACAAGGGGTACCAAAAACAGTCATCTATTTTGCAGATGAAACACATGTGAGATGACAAAGATGAGTTGACTGCCTTGCAAATTTCACCAAGTTCAACAAGTAGTCTCACCAACAAGCATGTACCAGCAAGTGGTATCAAATTAGTGGTATCAACATTTGGTATATTTCAAGTGGTAGACTCTACATTTGGAGATTTCAAGAAACGTAAGTTTGTTGAAAAGTTGAAGATTATCAAAGATTAACAAGTGGTTTCAGAGACCAAGTGGCATTAGAGGCCATCAACTGTTTGCAACAAGTGGTATCACCATTCAAGTGGTATCAGTCAACCATGTGACAACAGAAATTGGTTTGTTGATTTTGGATTCATAAATTGAGGGGGAACTTATCAGAAGACTAACCCAGAACAGCTTACTGGAATTCAACAGCTGAGTGTCTTTGAAGATAAACTCTCATCAGACTACTTGACCACGAATTCTTGAACTTAGGGGGAACGTGTACGACTAGCGGTACTCCTAAATAAAAGATGAAGTTGTTAATAAGTCAAAATGAAGCTATCAGAAGACTGCTTCTTATCAGCTGACTGGAACTCAACAGCCAAGTGATTTTCAAGAATGTACTACACCAAGTGGTATCAGCAAGCGCTATCACATCAACAAGTGATATCAGCTGACTAATCTGATTTGTATCCATACAAGTAGTATCAGACTACAAGTAGCATCAGCCTACAAGTGGAATCAGACCACAAGTGGTATCAAGTGGTAAAAATTCTTGAAGTTAAGGGGAAATTTTCTAGCTGGAGTGATAAACGGCAACGAAGACTACCTCGATCAGCAAAGTGCTTACCTACCTGTCTTCAGCATACTAGTTTGCAATCTTATGGAAAAGAAGTTATCACAAATCCTAAAAAGGGGGAAGGATAAAATGGAGAAGAAAAGATGCAACTAAAATTTTGGTGTTGATGACAAAAAGGGGGAAGATGGATGCAACTAAGAACCCTTTAAGCAGAAGATCAGAAAGGGAAAAAGAACCATCACATGCAAGTGGTAATTTTTTAAAAAGTTGTATCGGACCAAAAGAATTTCCATCTCAAGGCATGAAGACTAAATCTGAAGACTTAAGATTGGTTCTTAGTTGAAGGTTTTGTCATCATCAAAAAGGGGGAAATTGTTGGTTAATATTGGAGAAGGTTTTGAAGATGACAAAAAGGGTAATCTGGAAGTCATCAACTAAGAACTGAACAGCTTAGTGAAACCTATCTCATGGTCTGAAAGTTATGTGACCGAATCAGCGAAGTGGGATATCAGATGGGTATTATCAGCCGAGTCAAGATAGATGTGTTCATTCTTGAATCAGCCGAGAAGGCATCAGCCGAGTGATCAGCAAAGTGATCATCAGCAGAGTACTTCCACCAGCAGAGTAAAGATGGTCAGTAAGCTTATCAACGGGAACCAGCTAAGAGCTGAGTGCAATTAAATGCGACTGACATAAAGCAAACATCCGTACAGCAGAGTGTAAAGTACAACAGTTGCAGGGAGCCGTTCCGCGTGTCAGGACCAGAACTCGAGGACTGTAGATTCCTGCCAACCTTCAACGGGCAGAAATTCAAAATCTGAGAGTATAAATAGAAGACATAACTGAAGATCAAAGGAGAGCTTGCATAACTCAAGATCATATCCTAAGAGCGAGATCCATCAGTTGAGTCGTCTGATCGTAAGCGAAGTCATCTGTTGACGAAGCTTCTTGTCGAAGAACAGAGATCATACGTTGTTTGTCTTAGTGACTTTCAATTGAGAATAGAAGGAGTGTATATCCATATTTGTGAGTGATATAGCTTATTAGTATAGGTTTTCTGAGTGATTACTTGTACTGAAAATAGCGTGAGGAGTGTAGATCCATTTAAGTGAGTGATCTAGCTTCAGAGTGTAGGATTTCTGTGTGATTTCTTACAGCGCACTTATGTGTTTATTATATGATATGTGTGTCTTTAATCTATGATTGCGTTAGGATGTCGAGCCAAGGAAGTAGTCGCTCCAGTTTTCGCTGCAACATGGGGAGGAATAGAAGATTCGTGGGAGAATTGAGGCCCCGTAGGGTCATTGCTTCCCCCGATCGTGGCCACTCTCCTCCTCGTAGGTTGATTACTCGACGTAGTCGACCACGTAGGGTCTACCACCCCATCATGACTCAGGGACGCTTTGAGCTTATTGGTCACTACCCGGATCACGAGGTCTATAACCTCGAGGCTGATCGGGACCGCCAATGTGACCTAAGGATGATGGCAGAACTTCAGGTCGAGGATGCCTCTGATCGAGCTGACATGCTAGAAGAGTCGCTCAAGATAGCCGAGGCACAGCTCGAGGATATGAGCGCTCGGTTAGAAGAGCTCCGGGTCATAAGGAACCAGCGTATGTTGCAGTCTGGAAAAATTAGGGAAAATTTGAGAACTCTCGCCGACTCACTTTCAGATGACGAGAAGATGCTAGTTGAGGATATGGAGGACTCAAACTTTGAAGCCCCGAGTCAAGAAGGTGAAGTTGCGGCAAACCCAGTAGAGGAGGAGGACCCTAGTGAGGAGAGAGCGGGAGATGGTACTGTGGCCGGGCGAGATTGAAAGATTGTTATTATCATCCTTGTTATGTTTGTTTAAAGCCATTTTTGGCTTGTACTATGTTTCAGTTCATACTGTATTTTGTCAGTAATTAGACTGATTTAAGCTGTTCTGGCTGTTAGTACGTTTTGTGTTGCTGAAACATGTTAACTTTTGTGTGCCGATTTGGCAAATATGTTAAATTGGTGTTATGATATTTTATGATGTTATGTTTTAGCTTTAATTGGTTTTTGGCCTTGTGGTAGTGTTATGTGCTGGCCTAATGGGCCATTTTCCTTGTTGTTCAGAATGGCAGGCAATCGAGCTGATAGTCGTACTGGTCGTCGGGTTCCCTCTGACCAATCTTGCCGTAAACGTAGCATCAAATGATCAAACCTCAATAAGTAAGTTGTTTTGCTACGTTAATTTAAGGAAGTTGTGATTAACATTATAATCAACTAGTTAAAAATTAGAAATCAAATTGTTATGCTATATAGGATTTCATTTTTTATTATATAATTTACTAAGGTTACGTTTACATTTAGCTCAATATCACTAGGACAAATAGAATATTTTATTTGGTTTATAAAAGTTGATTTTCCTCAATTATAGATATATATACATATCATTTTCCTCAAAGGAAAAAAAAAAAGAAAAACAAAGATACACATCATATAAAAAAAATAAAAATAAAAGAAAAGGGTAAACATCACTTTTGGTCCCTCTTATCATTAACATTTTACAGAATGGTCCCTCTTATGTTTTTTTCCCACTTTAGTCCTTACTATGAATTATTTGTTTCAGTTTAGTCCCTTTCAACTGGTCCAAGGCTGTTTCGGTAATATGTGATATGCACATGAGGGCAATTTTGTCATTTCAAGTAAACTAACAGGGATATTTTCATCTTCCTAATTTTAAAAAAAAATTAATCTCTTCCAAACTAGGCTTTCATTCCAATCCAACTTAATCGTCCATTTCGTTCCAAACTAAAGTTTTCTCCCAAAATTTTCTTCAAACACCAAAATTGCTCACCAATTAAACAATATCTCAAATAGTATCAATAGTGAACGGACAAAAATGCCCTAAAAATATTCATATGCATGTCACGTGTTATCGGAACCACCTGATGAGGACTAAAGTGAAACACATAATTCATAGTAGGGACTAAAGTGAAATAAATAATTCATAGTAGGGACTAAAGCGGGAAAAAAATATAAGAGGGACCACTCTGTAAAAATTTAATGATAAGAGGGACCAAAAGTGATATTTTACCTGTTATGCATACTAATTGGACTATGTGCCCTCTCTCTCTTTCTTTCTCAATTTATCTTTTACGTCTCTCTCCCTCCCTAGGTATAGCTTTCTCAATTAAGCCCTTAATTGGTATTTGATCGCCACAAGGTACTCAACAGTAGATTCTTGCTTGTGTGCTCTGTTCGAATTTTACATATGCATCTAATTTCTGGGCAATTTAATTACTTACATTTTTAGTGCCATATCATATTAATTTTTCTTAATCCGTCGAGTTATTATGAACTTGTAGAAGAAATGTAAATATATCTCAGCTATAATCCGACTAATTGCGGATGTGATTACAGCAACTACTTGTGTAGCCATATGATATAAACCAGAAATGAAATCACTTTATGAACATTAGCATTGTCTAACATTGAGTGTCTGTAGAGAATTTAAAGATTTGTTTAGATAAGAGAAGGGTAATTATGTGTTTCTTGTTGTAATAGGTGCTACAGAAGTGAATTCTTTCTGTTATTCAATGTTGAATTCATTGTTTCAAATTTTAGAATACTTTAAACAATTAATTGAAAATTTATTTAGAAGCCCATATTTGAGTTTCTCAAGTATTTAGGTTAGTATCTATTGAGAGTCTTCCATTGGTGTATATATTCTGGACACTAATAACTAATATAAACATAGAATAGTTTCCAATTTTCATTTTTGAACCATTATCATTAGAAAAATCATTGTTGGCATTTTGCGTCTATAATAAGCAAAGTGATACATCAAGGATCTTCATTTCTTGGCCTATGAGATTGTTCCCGTTTTATCTTATTTGAATTGTTGGAGATTGTAATTTGTCTTGGTTTCTAAATGTCCTAGTGACAAATGTTATTACATTTATGCCGAGCCATATGTATGTATTGATTGACTGCAATTTAGAGACAAATCAAGTGATTTTCATCTCTGTTAAAGCCATAAAATGAATTGCTTTGTGGACTTTTACTTGATATAGTGGAGATATGATATGTGGTTTTGGGGTCTTGTACTAAAGTAAATTAGGCATGAGTTCATTTGTGAAGTTTTTCTTTATTGTTTATAATCTATTATGTCAATTTAGCTGGAGACAGAGAATTAATTCATCATAAATCTAGATGCATAAAATCGAGGAAAAAATAAATGTTTAAGAAATTTCCTGACATGATCTTTTTACATGGGTATTTCTTAAACATACTAAAAGTTTATGCATTAAATACTAAATATTGACATTTCCTGACATGATTTTTTATATGATATGTTTAATCAATAATTGACACAGTTAACAATGAGATGAGACAAAAAAATCCTCAAGTTTCATGTTGTGTGTTATTTTCAGGATCATTATTTAGTTTCCTATCTGTTGTGAAATCTGAACTTTTAATTGACAAACTACATTTATTAATATTTTGTATTGCAGTGACCATTTAACCTCTAGTCTTTATAGTTTTGACTTCTATACAGATTTCCAATGTACTCAAATAACATCTATTAAAAAAAAAAAAAAAATGTCCTCAAATGGTGTATATAAAATGACATTTTGATTTGAAACATTTTATTAATTTATATTCTTATTTCTCTTTATATCAAAGAACCTGAAATGGACAAGAATTGGATGTCAATTGATAATAGAGCATTGCCAGAGTATCAAGAAGGGGTGCTAAGCTTTTTAGAGTTTGCCTATTCTTCAGTTGAACCATATGCAAAGATAAGATGCCCTTGTGTTAGATGCAACAATGTTTGTCTTCGAAACAAAGATGACGTAGAAGCTGATTTGCTTGAGTATGGAATATTAAAGAGTTATATTCCGTGGGTGTTACATGGTGAGGAATTCGATGAGGAGGGATCATATTCATATGATGAAGATTTTGAATATGAGGATGAAGAAGGAAGAGATAATTCAAATACGAAGCAAAATAATTTTACAAATATGCAAGAAATGCTTGAAGACTATTATGCGGCAACGTCGACAAATGCATGTAATGGAAATACTTCTAGCAGAGAAAATGATTCTGGCATAAATGAAAATGCAGCGCCAAAGTGGGAATCTGAAAAATTTATGAGAATGTTGAGAGATGCTGATCAACCGTTATATCCAGGGTGTGATAGTTTCAGCAAGCTCTCGTTCGTTCTTTCTTTAATGCACTTGAAAATCCTTAACAGATGGAGCAACAAATCTTTTTCAATGTTGCTTGAAGTGTTGCGGAAGGCAATGCCTAGTGGAAAGACACTTCCACAATCATACTACGAGGCCAAGAAGATAATTCAGAATCTTGGTTTGCACTATGAAAAAATCCATGCATGCGTGAACGATTGCATATTAATCAGGAAGGAATATGAAAAGGAAGATCAATGCCCAAAATGTTTTTCCCCTCGTTATAAATCCAACGAGGTTGCCAGTGGCACAAATGGGAGAAAGAAAGGCAGTAAGATTCCTCAAAAGATTCTTCGCTATTTTCCATTAAAGCCAAGACTACAAAGGTTATTTATATCAAAGAAAACTGCTCTAGATATGAGTTGGCACAAAGAAAGACGCGTGGATGACGGTGTGATGAGGCATCCTGCAGATGCTCAAGAATGGAAAGAATTTGATAAACTACATGAATCTTTTGCAGAGGATCCTTGCAATGTAAGACTGGGATTAGCAACTGATGGGTTTAATCCTTTCTCGAACATGAGCCATGTTATAGTACATGGCCTATTATTCTTTTTCCCTACAACCTACCTCCATGGAAGTGTATGAAGTCTCCTTTTTATATACTGTCCATGATTATCTCTGGGCCAAAATCTCCGGGAAATGACATAGATGTGTTTTTGGAAACATTGATTGAGGAACTACACGTCTTATGGAACGGAGTCGAGACATATGATGCTTCTAGTGGTACTAGTTTCTTACTACGTGTAGCGATTTTATGGACAATAAACGATTTTCCTGCATATGCAATTATATCAGGATGGTGCACAAAAGGGTATATGGCATGTCCAATATGTAACAAGGAAATGTGTAGCTTTTGGTTAAAGAATGGAAAAAAGGTATGCTACCAAGGACATCGACTGTTCTTGCCACTTGATCATAAATGGAGAGATCTAAAAAGTGCTTTTGACGGTAAAAAAGAATACCGAGACATGCCGATGCCTATGTCAGGGGATGATGTGGTTGACCAACTAGCTAGCATACAACCGGTGACTTTTGGAAAGACTCAACCAAAGAAAAGAAAGCGTGACGAAGACTTGAACTGGAAGAAGTCAAGCATTTTCTTTAAGTTGCCGTATTGGAGAACACTAAAGTTGCGGCATAACTTAGATGTGATGCATATAGAAAAGAATGTGTGTGATAATATTTTGGACACACTATTGGATATTGATGGAAAAACTAAGGACAATATAAACGCTTGTTTTGATCTGCAAGCACTCGGTATAAGAAGACAGTTACACCCGAAACTAGATGGGAATTCATATTTGGTGCCTCCAGCATGCCATACACTATATGTGGTTGGAAAGAGAAAATTGTGCTCATTTTTTGCCTCGGTGAAGTTTCCAGATGGATACGCCTCAAATTTATCAAAATGTGTGAACTCAAAAGAGTGCCGATTGAGTGGCATGAAAACTCACGATTGTCATGTAATCTTACAGAAGTTATTGCCATTATCAATACGTGGATCGTTGCCTGATAATGTGTGTGATGCATTAAACGAAGTTAGTGATTTCTTCACAGGATTGTGCTCTAATGAACTGAAACAAGAAGATTTGGATTATCTTGAGGGTAAGGTTGCATTAACCTTATGCAAGTTAGAAAGAATATTTCCGCCATCATTTTTTGATATCATGGTGCATTACCTATTCATCTTGCACGTGAGGCAATGTTGGGAGGACCTGTTCAATACCGATGGATGTACCCTATCCAGATATAGACTCTATATAATTATAATTGTTATTTATATGTCTTTAATACTTAATAATTTTTTCATTTTTCTTTTTTATCTGTAAAATGTGTTATATAGGTTTCTGCGCAAGTTAAAGCAATATGTTAATAGCAAAGCTTTTCCAGAAGGATCAATAGCCAAGGGTTACATTGCTGAGGAATGCCTAACATTCTGCTCAATGTATTTGGATGATATTGAAACACGATTCAACAAAATAGAACGCAATTACGATAGTTGGAAATAGAATTCACAACAAAATTTAAGTGTGTTTTCAGAAACCACTCGTCTCATAGGAAAGGGAGTATATAACTACATTGATTCAAAATCTTGGAAGCAAGCCCATTCCTATATTTTGAAAAACTGCGACGAAGTCTTACCTTTCATCTGGTATGTTAATACAAACTTTCTTTTGGTGTCTGTTGAATTTTTTTTGCATAAATGTAGGATAACTATGAAAATTGAATTCGAAACTAAGAGGAAAGTGTTCTATTTTCTAGTGAACACTTGGAAGAATTAAAGAGACTGGACACCCCTGATGTGGAAAAAAAGCATGAAGAATCATTCTCTCATTGGTTTGAAAATCAGGTAAGTATTTTTATATGTACTTTCATATTTTTTTATAAGAATTTGTTCAATATTTTTTAAATTTAAAATTTAATTCATAGTTTGCATCACTGTCAAGCAAAGAAAAAAAGAAAGCTCACGCAAATTTGGAATACTTATCATATCATCCTGATCAAAGAGTAACTCACTATGAGGCCTGTGTCGTGAATGGGTTACGATTTCACACCAAACAACGTGAGATGAATAAGAAAACTCAAAATTGTGGTGTGGTTGTAAGAGTTGAGGAGGAATCGGGATATAGAGACTACTATGGCATGTTGATTGATATTATTCAGTTAGACTACATGGGAAACAATCATGTAGTTTTGTTCAAGTGTGACTGGTATGAAGGTAGATCGATTCAAGAAGACAAATACAATCATACAAGTATCAATATGTCAAAACCATGGAAGACCAAGGAACCATATGTGCTAGCATCCCAAGCCCAACAAGTATTTTATGTAAATGACATCAAACTTGGCAATGACTGGAAAGTTGTGATCAAGGCAGAAACTAGAAGTTCATGGAATGTGCTTGAAAATGATGATGAAAATTCCACAATAATCAACGAGCATATCCAGCAAAATGAACCATATAGCACAAGAATCCCATCAAACATTTCTTATGACTATGAGGAATGGCAGAGGACTGATATTCCAGTAACAACAATAGATTTTGATGGCTTAGCACCTGTGGAAGATGACCTCGATGAATTTATTGAAGATGAAGATGAAGACGATGAGACATTAGTTGAATATAACGAAGAAGGTGAATAACAAAATGACAACGAGGATGACACGGACATGGATGAGTCTGAATGAGAACAAGATTAGAATGTATTATGAAAGGAGTTGATATATTTTAAATTGGTACGTATCCTGTTATATATTTTTCAAAAATTAATATAGGTTGGTATATATAAATTTTATTTCAAAATATTTCCTTTATTTTGATTGTAATGTTTTTTAAAATTAATTAAGTGTAATTTTTCTCCTCTGCCGGTTTGTTGCTTTTTGCTAAGGATTCATACCTTTTGGATTCTAAAATGCACTATGTACAGCGTGGAGTTCTCTTTTTGTTGTTTGTTTGCTCTTTATGGACACGTGCGAATTGTTGTGGTTTAAGATGTGAACAACTGGTATGGCACTTTTTTTCTAGCTATGTGTCCATCTAATCTTCACTTCAAACTGTTTTGGTTGGTGTAGACTTGTCTTCGGTGGATGTGGTTCTTGTATTTAACATTTTGTGCAATTTTTCCTAGTCATCACACTGAATTGTTTTGGAATGGTGTTATATTTGTAGTTTATGAGTGTAGTAGGTACTAATGGTGAACTTTTTCTTTTGCTATTGATCTCACTAGTCAATCTTACTCTTTGAATCAGTCACATGATAACCTTGAATTTTTTTTGGTCATCTGCCAGTTATCTTTTTGTGAATATAGTAAATATGAAGCTTCTATGCTTATGTGATTTCCTATCAAAGGTTTATTTGATATGTAAGAGTATGAACTACTTATCAAATACTATTTACAAATTTTTTGACCTTTTTATGGATTTGATTTTTTTTTTTTATTTATAAGCAATGCTATTATGTTGCATTATGAGCGGGGAGTTTGACATAAACATTTACCATGTTGGTAGATTTTAAACAAAGATTTGAGTTCATGAGTAATTTTAAGACTCAATAGAAGATATTTCACTCGATTGAGTAAGTGTGTCATGCATGTGACATTGGCTGCCGCAAAGTTGTCAAAAACGTGAAAGTGAAACTTATAACTAACAAGTGGAACGAAAGTGAATACAAAATATTTAAAGAATGAAACTGTCAACAGTGTCTCATAAGGGGGGCGCAAAGTGCGATTCACCCTTTATGAATTTGTCTACTAGATTCGAGTCCAAGACGGTAAACTAAAATTAATTTGATAAATAATATATATATATATATATATATTTATCAGGATACTCGAGCTTAAGTTTTTTATGTATTCAAACTTATTGAGCTTGATTCTTTTTTATAATCAAATTAAACTTGAATTATATTTATCGTTTTATAACTACTTATATAATACCAGACTAAATTTAACAAGCTAAAATTGACAATTATATATGTGGATTTATATATATACATATATATCAAGCTACATTAGCTTGAGTTGTGTTTCACCACATCAAAATTCGTTTGAGTTCGATTCCTATAACAATTAGTTCATACTTTGAAGTGTGACGTTCGATTCCTAATTGGCAAAACCACCTTGTCTTGTTTTTATAACCAAAAATACCCTGTGATATTTAGTATTAGCAAAAACCCCATCCCAAGCCAAAGTACATATTTTCAGGAAAAGTGATAATTATACCTCCACTATAAAATGCGAAAATATCACTATTCACCTAAAAAATTGACAATAATCCCATTAACTTTGAAAACTGGCAATATGTTCACATAAAAATTGACAAAACCCTGCCTATTTAATTATATAGGAATTTCAAATGAGGATTCTTTTGCTAATAAAAATAACACAAGAGGGGTTGTGTAAGTATAAATAAAACGGGAGAGGTAATTGCCAGTTAGGCAAAACACATGGGGTATTTTTGCATTTAGCTCTTTATATAATTCATTGTAATTTTGTTGGTGTGATTGTTGATATTCTAATATAATGATGTAGTTTGTCGTTTCGCTAAAACAAATCAACATGTACCTATTTTGGGACATTTTAGATTTTAGGTAAGCAATTTCGATAATTTAACTTTTCACAGTTTGCAATTATAGGACAATTGGCTGTCATTTTTGTCCTTGAACTTTCTGGCGTTTGTAATGTTAGAACATTTGACCGCAATATCAATCCTTTAACTTTTTGAATTTCGTGAGAAACGGACCGAAATTGCTGCCAAATATCCTAAAATTGCAAGCACTGAAAAGTTAATGGATCTAAATTGCTTATCTAAAAAAGAAACTATTCCAAAATAGCTATCCATTAAAATATAAAGGACTAAAAATGCATTATTGCCTAATTGGGAAATTTGGTTTTCTGGTACCATAGGATAGACTAACTTGCAACTTTGGCACAATTGGATACGAAAATACAAATTTGGTACCACATGATATGTTTTCATTGCAACTTTGGTACCAGTACCACATGATATGTTTTCATTGCAATTTTGGTACCAAACCCAATTTTTCTCCAAAGTTAATGATAATTTATCCCCTATGAAATGCATAATGTTCAATTTACCCCCTTTTGATTTAAAAAAATAGCATTTTATGTCCTGTACTTTTATAAAAGTTTTACACAGTCTCTCTGACATTTTATAGGTGGCACTTTATCCCCTTTTATTATGATAATGTGGCATTTTATCCCCATGTTATGATAAATGTGACAATTTATCCCCCTATATTACAAAATATTTTTCATGTCTACTTTCAATTTCGGCAAGTGAGTTACACTCTCCGGCTGAAAGGGGTAAATTGCTTTATTAATTTTTTTACAGGGGGTAAACTGATTTTTCAAATTATAGGGGGGGGGGGGGGGATACATTGAACATTATGTATTTCATAGGTGGTAACTTGCCATTAACTTTGGAGAAAAAATTTGTTTAGTGCCAAAATTGCAATGACCTATCATGTGATACCAAATTTGTTTTTTCGTATCCAATGGTACCAAAGTTGCAAGTTGGCATATCTTATGATACCAAAAATGCAATTTTCCCTTTCCTAATTATATGGTCTTTCTAGAAAAATTATTTTTTTGGTAATTCTCTCCAAACTCTTCTCCAACCAATATCAATTTTTATTTAATCAAAGGTCTGTCCAATTCAAACACATACTTATCATATTTCATAAGAATATTACGTAACAGAATCTCATTTTACCTCACCTTTGTTTTGAAACCTTTTCATAATAATATTTTGTATCTTTAAATTTTCCCTTAATTTGTGTGATTCTTTTTCTCCCTAGCTAAATTTGTTCGAAATTTTGGAAGTAAACAAAAACTATTTAAAGTAGAGGGAAAATCCGGCGCCAAGTTTTTTGGTGGAAGAGTGTTCAACACGTTTGCTCTGCCCTTGAATTTGAGAGAATTGCAATTGTGGTATCAAACTATATACCGATTCTCACTTGTGGTACCAAAAAAATCGAGGCCAACACATTTGGTACCACAATTTAAGAAATTGAATCACTTTTGGTACCACCGTTAAAATTGGACGTTAACTGATGACGTGGCAGTTAAGTTTTATTGCAAAATTGATACCATTACTTATGTTGACTGACAATTATACCCCTAACTTTTCAAGTTGTCAAAATAACCCCACATATTCAAATTTACTGACAATTTTAGTCCACATTGTTGCCTAATTTCAAAATTGGCTCGAATAAGACACGTGCGAACCAATTTAGAGATTTTACTTATTATGTTTACATATTTATTTAACTAATTTAATTTTATAAATAATATTAACAAACCAAATAATACTTTAACATAAATTTGATAAAATATTAAAAAATATATATATTTTTTAAATCTAAAATTTATATAATAATATTTATTAAAAAGATAAAGTTATATATTATTTATAAAATAATTATAATTTACAAAAAAAAAAAAAAAATCCCAAAACCCATCCCTACCAACACCCCCCCACAACTAGGGGTGCACATGGTACGGTTCTACGGTTTTTTTAGTGAAATTAATACCATACCAATTAATGCGGTTCTGAAAAGTTACATACCAAACTGAAGTTTTGAATACCATACCATTATATTCGGTACAGTTCGGTTCCGGTACGGTACGGTACGGTTTTACGGTATTTTACTATAACTTTTTAGTTCTCAAACTATTTTGCTTGTATAAAAAAAATGGACACTTATTAGATGAAAAAAGCTTGATTTTTTGTTTAAGCTTAATATTTTTAATAGGCTAACACTTGAGGACTTCATGCTAACCAAATATTTGACTTTGACAATAAATTATATATGCAAAACAAAAAACAAAAGAAGCCATGTCTAAGAAAAAATATAATAAGATCTCATAAACTATGCAATTCAACATTGAATAACTTTATATAGTGACAAATAACATAAAAAATAGACTACTTAATAATATAAAAAGAAATAACTACTTCGGCCAATCCTACTGGTTGCAGTATATTTTCATTGTCTGGTCATGAAAATGTTCAAGCATTCATGATCTACCTTAAGGCTTAATGAGGTTTATTGAGCAACCCAATGGAAACGAATGGTACATGTTTCTTTTCTAATTCAATTCATTTGCTTAACGAGTATAGTGTCTTTGCAATTCATATATCATTCAATGCACTAATTAAACAACAATCAAATGGCATGTTTACAAGTAATTACTGGAAACCCTAATAACATTGAACTTACTTATGATGGGGATGGGGATGGGGATGGGGTTGGGGGGGGGGGTGTTGGTAGGGATGGGTTTTGGGATTTTTTTTTTTTTTTTGTAAATTATAATTATTTTATAAATAATATATAACTTTATCTTTTTAATAAATATTATTATATAAATTTTAGATTTAAAAAATATGTTTTATTTTTAATATTTTATCAAATTTATGTTAAAGTATTATTTGGTTTGTTAATATTATTTATAAAATTAAATTAGTTAAATAAATATGTAAACATAATAAGTAAAATCTCTAAATTGGTCCGCACGTGTCTTATTCGAGTCAATTTTGACATTAGGCAACAATGCGGACTAAAATTGTCAGTAAATTTGAATATGTGGGGTTATTTTGACAACTTGAAAAGTTAGGGGTATAATTGTCAGTCAACATAAGTAATGGTATCAATTTTGCAATAAAACTTAACTGCCACGTCATCAGTTAACGTCCAATTTTAACGGTGGTACCAAAATTGATTCAATTTCTTAAATTGTGGTACCAAATGTGTCGGCCTCGATTTTTTTGGTACCACAAGTGAGAATCGGTATATAGTTTGTTACCACAATTGCAATTCTCTCCCTTGAATTTTGACGCATTTCCCACAATTCCGAACGGTTTCTTCAACCATGACTACCTCATTGATATTTAATTCAAGAAACCCATTACTAATCTCTCTCTCTCTCTCTCTCACCCAGTTTGCACTCCGCCCTTTTTAGTTTAAACTATCAATTCTTCAATTATCGGCTCTGTCTCAGGTAAGACATCTCTTACGGTTTTAATTTTTATAGGCCTTTTCACAAAATTGTTTTCTTTACATGGAATATGGCAATTGATTTCAACCCATATATATTGAAACTTGATATGAGATATACTCACAAGAGAAGAAATAGACCTTTTATACAAACTATTTGATGAATTATTTTTAGTATCTACACCATTTCTTTAGTGTTGTACCATTGTAGTCTTTGGAGCCGAAATTTAGCTCGTCTTTAGCTTTGTGTTTAATGAGGGGATTATCTTTTTAGTATTGTTTTCTCTTAATCTAACATGTAAGGATTTCCAAAATAATGACTCTTTTTGCTTTAATGATTTTATTTTATCAAAATCTTAATACATTCAATGTGAATAGATGGAGAATAGGTATAATTTCGTAAATCTTGTTGAGAATTGAGTGGATCTCTTTCTCAGTCTTCTAACTCTAGGATGCTTTTAGTTCTTGCTTGCTGATATATGATAGTATTTACAGAACTATATACATGCAATTCAAAGATTAGTATTAATTCATTGTAGTTAGTATGAAAGTGTTGAGACTTGATGATTTGGTTTGTCTTTTTCTTAATTCCAATAACATAATTTGTGACTATGATCCTTGATCATGATAATTAAGCCTCTATGTAATGATTTGCTCCTAATTACCTCCCTAGCCATTCAAGTTTAATTACTTTATGCCGATTCTTAAGGTGAGTCTGATGCCCAAAATTTTTGTAGGTTGTATAATTCTGAACATGGCTACTCGTGGTCGAACTAGAAGCCAACTAAATGAGCAAGCTCAATTGCAACAATTTATTAAGGAGTCTCAGGAGCAGTCCATAGAACAAGATGCATCTGGACAACCTGATGACATTGGTGGTTTTTAATGCTTTATTACTTTAATTTTGCATATTTTGTTCTTTAAATGATAATTATTCTATGACTTTTTATGTATACCTTTCGTGGATGATATCACTTTATAAAAGCACCTACTTACTATGTCAAGTTAATGTCAGGGACATCTCGCAAGAAAGGAAGAAGAGGAACAACGAAAGACATTTCTGTCCAAAATCAGAGACGGAGAACTGGAAAATTAGAAATTGTTATTCATCCACTTAGAAAGTGGGTCGTTGGTGATAATGCTCGTCATTTCAAGACTGAGGCCTGTGTTACCCTTAAGCAGTATGCACCCCTTAAATATCCCTACTTTAAGGATATTCCACTTGAAAATAAAAGGAAGATGTGACTGGCTATGAAGGTATATACGTTGTAACCTATCATGTAATAAATTGGTTCTGTTTTTTGGGAATGTAACAAATATTTCTATTGTTCATCAAAACTGCAGCAAAAATTTGATCTTCAAGACAATTCTCAAACTAAAGCAATTTTCTTCAAACAATTGAATCGGCAATATAGGAATCGTCGCCACAAGCTGCATTCATATTACAAAGACCACAAGTATGATGAGAATATTTTGAACCAGCCTCCTGAAGGAGTAGAACTAAGTGATTGGGAGCTTCGTATCAATTACTTTGAAAGTGAGGAATTTCGGGTATGTTAGTGAATTATTTAAAATACTTTATGCAGCTGTAAATTTACTTATCTATTAAGCAACCATAATTATAATTAAATGTTACTGCATTAAATTTCAGTTTTTCAGAAAAGGGTAAAATATGAAAAGTGTGATAACCTCAACATTGTGGAACATAGAAGTTTTCCTTTATATAATAGTATTACCTTTGTTCATACAGAATGTAAGTGGCAAAAACTCTCAGAATCGGGGAAAACTGAAGATGCGTCATACTTGTGGGACAAAATCCATTGCACAATATTGTTATGAAGATGTAATTGTTCTAAATATAATTTTTGTACTACTCTCTACATTTGTCTATAAAATGATAAATCAAATTACTTTTAAATTAAAGCGAGATACTGAAACTGGAGTAGAACCTACACGAACTGACACATAGAAGAAACTCACTTTAGTACCAAGAAGATTGATTGGGTGGACAAGAATCAAAAGATGCTTATGTAAGTCAGCAAAGTTTTTTTTTATTGTCATAATTTTCAAAATGCTACATTCTAAAAGGTAATTTTACATGATAAAATAACAAGATTGCAAAATCCAGAGCCAGATGATAACCACGAGCCGATGAACGAGGATGAAGCTTTTATAGAAGCTTTGGGACCAGAAAAATCAGGACGTCTTCGTGGTTGTGGAGACTGAAGACACCTTCTAAGAAAGGACAAAATATTAGCGAGGAGCTGGAAAAGGAAAACGAAGAATTAAGGAAGAAAGTTGAAGAAGATAAAGAATGCATGAAGGAGATGTCCTCACGCATTGAAGCATTGGAGTCCCAAGCTAACAGTCAAGAGGCTCAAGTCCAAGCACAAGTTCAAGCTTATCACAAAAATCAATTTCCTGCTTTCTTTCAAAATTTAGGCGGCGCTGGCCAACCACAAGCGAATGTGAGTTACTAGTTCTTTATCTAAAGATTCAGTTATGTTTCTAAACTCAACATCTATTCATTTTTATACCACTGTTTTGACTACTTTTTTACCTAGCATAATATTTTATTTTATTTTTAAAAATTCGTTGTGTACTAAGAGTGATTAAAAGTAGTGGAGAAAGGACGAAAGAGATTTGGGTAGGGTTTACATTTTGTAGTAGTGATAGGAGGAGCGATGATAATCATCATCAAACCGTTAATAGTGATTCTTAGGAAGTTTATCAAAAAATGCAATTTTAGTTTTGGTTGTGTTTTTGCTTTTTCTACTTCTGGTAGGAATGTTTGATGCTTCTCACTAAAAAAAAAGGGAATGTTTGATGCTATTACTCATGAACATTACTGATGGAATCTAATACACTTTGCAGTAACTTTCTAGGAATAATATATGTGTATCACTTCGAGTTTGTGAAGTTATAATCTTAGGGTTAGAAGTTTTTGTAGTGATGGTCTTATCATTGTCTTAAATTTCCTCAAATACTTGAATCGTTTATTGTATATGTTTCATAGGAGTATATAATTAGGAAAAGTAGTGCTTCACCCATTAAGTGATCCAAATTTTTCAAGTAGAACAATTGTTTATCTCATTTTTACCTTTTTAACTATTTGGTTAATTTTTAAATAAATTAACTTTTTATTTGTTTATCACATCGTAGGTCTGAAGATGCCTCGTCAATTTCCTTGCAGAAGCAATTGACCATTGCTAGCTAGACGATTTCCTTTGTTTTAGGTTCTAAGTAGATTAGTTTGTTTGCAGAAGCAATAAATCATTGCTAGACAATTTCCTTTGTTTTTGGTTTTAGGTAGTTGCTTTAGTTTGTGTATCATTGCTAGACAATTTCTTTTTCTTTTTTCTTGGTTTTAAGTAGGTGCTTTAGTTTGTATATATTCGGCTATAATGGATTTTGTTGTTATGAAAACTTATTGTAGCTTTGTTTATATGAATTAAATTGTCGATATTTTTAGTATATATATATATATATATATATATATATATATTATTGAAAGAGATGTACATGAACAAGTAGTGACATTCATGAGAATCCAAATGAAATTAATTAGATGGGTACAAATGAAAATTACAAAATAAAAGTAAATTACTTGTAGCCATAATAAATGTTAACACTTTAGCTCTTATTTATTGACTAATTAGAAAAATATAATAATATTTAAAATTATATTAATAAAAAAATTAATCAATTAGTCACAATGTTACTTGTCACAATATCTTTTATTTATAATAACTTTAATAAAACGTAAATATGTTTAGCCACGGTTTTTGCTGTCACAATATAATTTATTCAAACAAAAAATAATTGTGATAAATAATTAATAAATCATTTCTAGTGACGAAAGTACTATCTGTAGTGACGACTCTATTTTGAAATAGTGATATTTGGCACACGGCTATATCCTTGTTTTCTTGTGATAAACAATTACTTGTGGCTGAAAAAAAATTGTTATAGTGATGCTATTTTTTCGTTGTGGCTAAAACTTAGCCACGGTATTTGTAGTGACAACATGTGACAATGTAAATTGTCGCCACTGATTAAATTTAGTGACAACATTTGCAGATTCAGTGACAACAAAATTTTCCACTATATGCCATGAATTTTGTAGAGCACTTATGAGCCATTTGTTTTATTTTTAGATTCGGTTTTTGCGAATATTTCGACGTCATTTTTCAAGGGCTCGATTTTCCAGCCCTGAAAGTTTCAATTTTTTGTTTTGGCAAGTCAAAATATAATATATTAATCACTTAGGAGCAATTTCATTTGTTTTCAGGACTCTGATTTTGCCGATTTTTAGACATCAAGGGCTCGATTATCGTAACCCAAAAAGTTTCTATTTTTTTGAAACTTTAATTTTAGGAAGTCACAAAATAACATATTAATCATTTATTAGCCATTTGTTTTTTTTTCGGTCACTGATTCTTAGACGTCATTTTTAAGGTGCTCGATTTTCGTGACCTGAAGAGTTTCATTTTTGTTAAAATTTTATGTTTTGGGAAGTCAAAAAATAACATATTAATCACTTAGGAGTCATTTTTTCAAGGTCTCGAATTTCTTGAAACAAAAAGTTTCAATATTTTGTTATTTCAAATTTTAAAAAGTAAAAAAATAACATAATAATCTCTTAGGAGCAATTTATTTTATTTTTCGGACTCTGTATTTGCTGATTTTAGACATCATTTTTCAAGGGCTCGATTTTAATGACCCAAAAAATTTCTTTTTTTTTTTTTTTAAATTTTAAGTTTTGTGAAGTCAAAAAATAATATATTAAGCACTTATGACTTCGGACACTGATTTTGTTGATTTTGAGACATCGTTTTTCAAGGGCTCGATTTTCGTGACACAATAAGTTTCAAATGTTTTGTAATTATAAGGTTTAGGAAGTAAAAAAATAACGTAATAATCACTTAGAGACATTTGTTTTGTTTTTCTGTAAATTTTTTTACTGATTTTGAGACATCACTTTTCAGGGCACGATTTTCGTGACCGAAAAAATTTCTTTTTTTAAATTCTAAGTTTTGGGAAGTCAAAAAATACTATAATAAGCACTTATGAGCCATTTGTTTTATTTTTCAAATTCGGTATTTGCAGATATTTAGACGTCATTTTTCAAGGGCTCGATTTTTCTCCCCTGAAAGTTTCATTTTTTTTGAAATTTTATGTTTTGGCAAGTCAAAATATAATATATAGATCACTTAGGAGCCATTTCATTTGTTTTCCGGACTCTGATTTTGTCGGTTTTTAGACGACATTCTTCAATGGCTCAATTTTCATAACCCAAAAAGTTTTTTTTTGAAACTTTAATTTTAGAAGTCACAAAATAACATATTAATCATTTAGTAGCCATTTCGTTTGTTTTTCAGTCACTGATTTTTAGACGTCATTTTTAAGGGGCTCGATTTTCGTGACCTGAAGAGTTTAATTTTTATTAAAATTTTATGTTTTGGGAAGTCAAAAATAACATATTAATCATTTTTGAGTCATTTGTTTTGTTTTTCGGGCAATGATTTTGTTGATTTTGAGACTTCATTTTTCAAGGACTCGAATTTCGTGACACAAAAAGTTTCAATTTTTTGTAATTTCAAATTTTAGAAAGTCAAAAAATACATAATGATAACTTAGGAGCCATCTGTTTTGTTTTTCGGACTCAGTATTTGCTAATTTTTAGACGTCATTTTTCAAATGGGCTCGATTTTCGTGACCTGAATGTTTCCTTTTCTTTTGAAATTTGAAATTTTGTGAAGTCAAAAAATAATATATTAAGCATTTGGGACACATTTGGTTTGTTTTTCGGACACTAGTTTTATTGATTTTGAGACGTCATTTTTCAAGGGTTCGAATTTTGTGACCCAAAAAGTTACAATTTTATTGTAATTTTAAGTTTTAGGAAGTCAAAAAATAACATAATAATCACTTAGGAGACACTTGTTTTGTTTTTCTGTAACAGATTTTACTGATTTTGAGACATCACTTTTCAGGGGCTCGATTTCGTGACCCAAAAAGTTTCTTCTTTTTTGAAATTTCAAGTTTTGGGAAGTCAAAAAGTAATATATTAAGCACTTAGGAGCCATTTGTTTTATTTTTTAGACTCGGTATTTGCAGATATTTCGACGTCATTTTTCAAGGGCTCGATTTTCCAGCCCTGAAAGTTTCAATTTTTTTGAAATTTTATGTTTTGGCAAGTCAAAATATAATATATTAATCACTTAGGAGCAATTTCATTTGTTTTTTGGACTCTATTTTTGCCGATTTTTAGACGTCAAGGGCTTGATTTTCGTAACCCAAAAAGTTTCTTTTTTTTAAACTTTAATTTTAGGAAGTCACAAAGTAACATATTAATCATTTAGTAGCCATTTGTTTTGTTTTTCGGTCACTGATTTTTAGACGTCATTTTTAAGGGGCTCGATTTTCGTGACCTGAAGAGTTTCATTATTGTTAAAATTTTATGGTTTGGGATGTCAAAAAATAACATATTAATCACCTGTGAGTCATTTAATATTTTTTTCGGACAATGATTTTGTTGATTTTGAGACGTCATTTTTTCAAGGTCTCGAATTTCATGAAACAAATAGTTCAATATTTTGTTATTTCAAATTTTATGTTTTGGCAAGTCAAAAAATTACATAATAATCACTTAGACGCAATTTTTTTTTTTTTCGGACTCTGTATTTGCTGATTTTAGACATCATTTTTCAAGGGCTCGATTTCCGTGATCCAAAACATTTTTTTTTTTAAAATTTTAAGTTTTGTGAAGTCAAAAAATAATATATTAAGCACTTAGGACCCATTTGTTTTGTTTTTCGGACACTGATTTTGTTGATTTTGAGACATCGATATTCGTGACACAATAAGTTTCAAACGTTTTGTAATTTTAAGGTTTAGGAAGTCAAAAAATAACGTAATAATCACTTAGAGACATTTGTTTTTTTTTTCTGTGACAAATTTTACTGATTTTGAGACATCACTTTTCTGGACTCGATTTTCGTGACCCAAAAATTTCATTTTTTTGAAATTTTAAGTTTTAGGAAGTCAAAAAATAATATATTATGCACTTATGAGCCATTTGTTTAATTTTTCAAACTCGGTATTTGCAGATATTTTTACGTCATTTCAATGGCTCGATTTTTCTGCCCTGAAAGTTTCATTTTTTTTTGAAATTTTATGTTTTGGCAAGTCAAAATATAATATATTTATCACTTAGGAGCAATTTCATTTGTTTTTCGGACTCTGATTTTGCCGATTTTTAGACGTCATGCTTCAATGGCTCGATTTTCGTAACCCAAAAAGATTTTTTTTTAAACTTTAATTTTAGGAAGTCACAAAATAACATATTAATCATTTAGTAGCCATTTCGTTTTGTTTTTCGGTCACTAATTTTTAGACGTCATTTTTAAGGGGCTCGATTTTCGAGACCTGAAAAGTTTCATTTTTATTAAAATTTTATGATTTGAGAAGTCAAAAAATAACATATTAATCACTTATGAGTTATTTTTTTTGTTTTTAAGATAATGATTTTGTTAATTTTGAGATGTCATTTTTCAAGGACTCGAAATTCGTGACACAAAAAGTTTCAATTTTTTATAATTTCAAATTTTAGGAAGTCAAAAAATAACATAATAATCACTTAGGAGCCATTTGTTTTATTTTTCGGACTCGATATTTGCTAATTTTTAGACGTCATTTTTCAAGGGCTCGATTTTCGTGACCTGAAAGTTTCATTTTTTTTAAATTTGATGTTTTGTGAAGTTAAAAAATAATATATTAAGCAGTTAGGACCCATTTATTTTGTTTTTCGAACACTAGTTTTGTTGATTTTGAGACGTCATTTTTCAAGGGCTCGATATTCGTGACACAATAAGTTTCAAATGTTTTGTAATTTTAAGGTTTAGGAAGTTAAAAAATAACGTAATAATCACTAAGAGACATTTGTTTTGTTTTTCTGTGAAATATTTTACTGATTTTGAGACATTACTTTTCAGGGCTCGATTTTTGTGACCCAAAAAATTTCTTTTTTTAAATTTTAAATTTTGGGAAGTCAAAAAATACTATAATAAGCACTTATGAGCCATTTGTTTTATTTTTAAAAATCGGTATTTGCAGATATTTAGACGTCATTTTTCAAGGGCTCGATTTGAAAGTTTCATTTTTTTAAAAATTCTATGTTTTGGCAAGTCAAAATATAATATATAGATCACTTAGAAGCCATTTCATTTGTTTTCCGGACTCTGATTTTGTCGGTTTATAGACGTCATTCTTCAATGGCTCAATTTTCGTAACCCAAAAGGTTTTTTTTTTTTTTTAAACTTTAATTTTAGGAAGTCACAAAATAACTCATTAATCATTTAGTAGCCATTTCTTTTGTTCTTCGGTCACTGATTTTTAGACGTCATTTTTAAGGGGCTCGATTTTCGTGACCTGAAGAGTTTCATTTTTGTTAAAATTTATGTTTTGGGAAGTAAAAAAATAACATATTAATCACTTATGAGTCATTTAATTTGTTTTTCGACAATGATTTTGTTGATTTTGAGACGTCATTTTTTCAAGGACTCGAAATTCGTGACACAGAAAGTTTCAATTTTTTGTTTTTTGAAATTTTAAGAAGTAAAAAAATAACATAATAATCACTTAGGAGCAATTTGTTTTTCCAGACTCGGTATTTGCTGATTTTAGAAGTCATTTATCAAGGTTCGATTTTCGTGACACAATTTTTTTTTTTTTTTTTTTTAAATTTTAAGTTTTGTGAAGTCAAAAAAATAATATATTAAGCACTTAGGACCCATTTGTTTTGTTTTTCAGATACTGATTTTGTTGATTTTGAGACGTCATTTTTGAAGGGCTCGATTTTCGTGACAGAATAAGTTTAAAATGTTCTGTAATTTTAAGGTTTAGGAAGTCAAAAAATAACATAATAATCACATAGAAACAGATTTTAAGGTTTAGGAAGTAAAAAAATAACATAATAATCACATAGAAACATTTGTTTTTATTTTCTGTAACAAATTTTACTGATTTTAAGACATCACTTTTCAGGGCTCGATTTTCGTGACCCAAAAAATTTCTTTTTTTTTTAAATTTTAAGTTTCGAAAAGTAAAAAAATAATATATTAAGCACTTAAGAGCCATTTGTTTTATTTTTTCAGACTCGATTTTTGGAGATATTTCGACTTCATTTTTCAAGGGCTCGATTTTCCATCCCTGAAAGTTTCATTTTTTTTGGAATTTTGTGTTTTGGCAAGTCAAAATATAATATATTAATCACTTGGGAGCAATTTCATTTGTTTTCCGGACTCTGATTTTGCCGATGTTTAGACGTCAAGGGCTCGATTTCCGTAACACAAAAAGTTTCTATTTTTTTAAACTTTAATTTTATGAAGTCCCAAAATAACATATTAATCATTTAGTAGCCATTTATTTTATTTTTCGATCACTGATTTTTAGACGTCTTTTTTAACGGGCTCGATTTTCGTGACCTGATGAGTTTCATTTTTGCTAGTTTTATGTTTTGGGAAGTCGAAAAATAACATATTAATCACTTATGAGTCATTTATTTTGTTTTTCGGACAATGATTTTGTTGATTTTGAGACGTCATTTTTTCAAGAACTCGAAATTCGTGACACAAAAAGTTTCAATTTTTTGTTATTTCAAATTTTAAGAAGTCAGAAAACAATATAATAATCACGTAGGTGCAATTTCTTTTGTTTTTCGGACTCGGTATTTGATTTTGACGTCATTATTCAAGGGCTCGACTTTCGTGACCCAAAAAATTTCTTTTTTTTTGAAATATTAAGTTTTCTGAAGTCAAAAAATAATATATTAAGCACTTAGGACCCATTTGTTTTGTTTTTCGTACAATGATTTTGTTGATTTTGAGACGTCATTTTTCAAGGGCTCGATTTTCGTGACACAATAAGTTTCAAATGTTTTGAAATTTTAAGGTTTAGATAGTCAAAAAATAACATAATAATCACTTAGAGACATTCGTTTTTTTTTCTTGTAACAAATTTTACTGATTTTGAGACATCACTTTTCTGGGCTCGATTTTCGTGACCCAAAAAATTTCATTTTTTTGAAATTTTAAATTTTAGGAAGTCAAAAAATTATATATTATGCACTTATGAGCCATTTGTTTAATTTTTCAAACTCGGTATTTGCAGATATTTTTACGTCATTTCAATGGCTCGATTTTTCTGCCCTGAAAGTTTCATTTTTTTTGAAATTTTATGTTTTGGCAAGTCAAAATATAATAGATTGATCAATTAGGAGCAATTTCATTTGTTTTCCGGACTCTGATTTTGCCGATTTTTAGACGTCATGCTTCAATGGCTCGATTTTCGTAACCCAAAAAGTTTTGTTTTTTTTTAAACTTTAATTTTAGGAAGTCACAAAATAACATATTAATCATTTAGTAGCCATTTCGTTTTGTTTTTCGGTCACTAATTTTTAGACGTCATTTTTAAGGGGCCCGATTTTCGTGACCTGAAGAGTTTCATTTTTATTAAAATTTTATGTTTTGAGAAGTCAAAAAATAACATATTAATCACTTATGAGTTATTTGTTTTGTTTTTAAGATAATGATTTTGTTGATTTTGAGATGTCATTTTTCAAGGACTCGAAATTCGTGACACAAAAAGTTTCAATTTTTTATAATTTCAAATTTTAGGAAGTCAAAAAATAACATAATAATCACTTAGGAGCCATTTGTTTTATTTTTCGGACTCGGTATTTGCTAATTTTTAGACGTCATTTTTCAAGGGCTCGATTTTCGTGACCTGAAAGTTTCTTTTTTTTTAAAATTTGAAGTTTTGTGAAGTTAAAAAATAATATATTAAGCAGTTAGGACCCATTTATTTTGTTTTTCGAACACTGGTTTTGTTGATTTTGAGATGTCATTTTTCAAGGGCTCGATATTCGTGACACAATAAGTTTCAAATGTTTTGTAATTTTAAGGTTTAGGAAGTCAAAAAATAACGTAATAATCACTTAGAGACATTTGTTTTGTTTTTCTGTGACAAATTTTACTGATTTTGAGACACTACTTTTCGGGGCTCGATTTTTGTGACCAAAAAAATTTCTTTTTTTAAATTTTAAATTTTAAATTTTGGGAAGTCAAAAAATACTATAATAAGCACTTATGAGCCATTTGTTTTATTTTTAAAACTTGGTATTTGCAGATATTTAGACGTCATATTTCAAGGGCTCGATTTGAAAGTTTCATTTTTTTTAAAATTCTATGTTTTGGCAAGTCAAAATATAATATATTGATCACTTATGAGCCATTTCATTTGTTTTCCGGACTCTGATTTTGTCGGTTTTTAGACGTCATTCTTAAATGGCTCAATTTTCGTAACCCAAAAGGTTTCTTTTTTTTTAAACTTTAATTTTAGGAAGTCACAAAATAACATATTAATCATTTAGTAGCCATTTGTTTTGTTCTTCGGTCACTGATTTTTAGACGTCATTTTTAAGGGGCTCGATTTCCGTGACCTGAAGAGTTTCATTTTTGTTAAAATTTTATGTTTTGGGAAGTAAAAAAATAACATATTAATCACTTATGAGTCATTTAATTTGTTTTTCGGACAATGATTTTTTTTATTTTGAGACGTCATTTTTTCAAGGACTCGAAATTCGTGACACAGAAAGTTTCAATTTTTTGTTTTTTGAAATTTTAAGAAGTCAAAAAATAACATAATAATCACTTAGGAGCAATTTTTTTTTTCGGACTCGGTATTTGCTGATTTTAGAAGTCATTTATCAAGGTTCGATTTTCGTGACACAAATTTTTTTTTTTTAAATTTTAAGTTTTGTGAAGTCAAAAAAATAATATATTAAGCACTTATGACCCATTTGTTTTGTTTTTCAGACACTGATTTTGTTGATTTTGAGACGTCATTTTTGAAGGGCTCGATTTTTGTGACAGAATAAGTTTAAAATGTTATGTAATTTTAAGGTTTAGGAAGTCAAAAAATAACATAATAATCACATAGAAACAGATTTTTTTGTTTAGGAAGTCAAAAAATAACATAATAATCACATAGAAACATTTGTTTTTATTTTCTGTAACAAATTTTACTGATTTTAAGACATCACTTTTCAGGGCTCGATTTTCGTGACCCAAAAAATTTCTTTTTTTTTTAAATTTTAAGTTTCGGTAAGTAAAAAAATAATATATTAAGCACTTAAGAGCCATTTGTTTTATTTTTTCAGACTCGATTTTTGCAAATATTTCGACGTCATTTTTCAAGGGCTCGATTTTCCAGCCATGAAAGTTTCATTTTTTTTGGAATTTTATGTTTTGGCAAGTCAAAATATAATATATTAATCACTTAGGAGCAATTTCATTTGTATTCCGGACTCTGATTTTGCCGATTTTTAGACGTCAAGGGCTCGATTTTCGTAACACAAAAAGTTTCGATTTTTTTAAACTTGAATTTTATGAAGTCACAAGATAACATAATCATTTAGTAGCCATTTGTTTTATTTTTCGATCACTGATTTTTAGACGTCTTTTTTAACGGGCTCGATTTTCGTGACCTGAAGAGTTTCATTTTTACTAAAATTTTACGTTTTGTGAAGTCAAAAAATAACATATTAATCACTTATAAGTCATTTATTTTGTTTTTCGGACAATGATTTTGTTGATTTTGAGACGTCATTTTTTCAAGAACTCGAATTTCGTGACACAAAAAGTTTTTGTTATTTCAAATTTTAAGAAGTCAGAAAACAATATAATAATCAGTTAGGTGCCATTTCTTTTGTTTTTCGGACTCGATATTTGCTGATTTTAGACGTCATTATTCAACGGCTCGACTTTCGTGACACAATAAGTTTCAAATGTTTTGTAAGGTTTAGGAAGTCAAAAAATAACATAATAATCACTTAGAGACATTTGTTTTGTTTTTTTGTAACCAATTTTACTGATTTTGAGAAGTCAAAAAATACTATATTAAGCACTTATGAGTCATTTGTTTTATTTTTCAAACTCGGTATTTGCAGATATTTGGACGTCATTTTTCAAAGTTCGATTTTTCTGCCCTGAAAGTTACATTTTTTTTTTTAAATTCTATGTTTTGGCAAGTCAAAATAATATATTGATCACTTAGGATCCATTTCATTTGTTTTCCGGACTCTGATTTTGCCGATTTTTACACGTCATTCTTTAATGGCTCGATTTTCGTAAACCAAAAAGTTTCGTTTTTTTGAAACTTTAATTTTAGGAAGTCACAAAATAACATATTAATCATTTAGTTGCCATTTCATTTTGTTGTTCGGTCAATAATTTTTGGACGTTTTTTTTAAGGGGCTCGATTTTCGTGACCTGAAGAGTTTCATTTTTATTAAAATTTTATGTTTTGGGAAGTAAAAAAATAACATATTAATCATTTATGGGTCATTTGTTTTGTTTTTCGGACAATGATTTTGTTGATTTTGAGACATCATATTTCAAGGACTCGAATTTTATGACACAAAAAGTTTCGATTTGTTGTAATTTAAAATTTTAGAAAGTAAAAAAATAACATAATAATCACTTAGGAGCCATTTGTTTTGTTTTTTGGACTCTGTATTTGCTAATTTTTAGACGTCATTTTTCAAGGGCTCGATTTTCATGACCTGAAAGTTTCCTTTTTTTTTAAATTTGAAGTTTTGTGAAGTCAAAAAATAACATATTAAGCATTTAGGACACATTTGTTTTGTTTTTCGGACACTGATTTTGTTGATTTTGAGACATCATTTTTCGAGGGTTCGAATTTCGAGGCCCAAATAGTTTCTCTTTTTTTGTAATTTTAAGTTTTAGGAAGTCAAAAAATAACATAATAATCACTTTGCAAACACTTGGTTTGTTATTCTTTAACAGATTTTACTGATTTTGAGACATCACTTTTCAGGGCTCGATTTCGTCACCAAAAAAATTCTACTTTTTTGAAATCTTATGTTTTGGGAAGTCAAAAAATAATATATTAAGCACTTAGGAGCCATTTGTTTTATTTTTAAGACTCGGTATTTGCAGATATTTAGACGTTATTTTTCAAGGGCTAGATTTCTCTACCCTGAAAGTATCATTTTTTTTGAAATTTTATGGCAAGGAAAAATATAATATATTAATCACTTAGGAGCAATTTCTTTTGTTTTCCGGACTCTAATTTTTCCGATTTTTTGACGTCATTCTTCAAGGGCTCGATTTTCGTATCCCAAAAAGTTTCTCTTTTTTGAAACTTTAAATTTAGGAAGTCACAAAATAACCTATTAATCATTTAGTAGCCATTTGTTTTGTTTTTCGATCACTAATTTTTAGACGTCATTTTAGGGGGCTCAATTTTCGTGACCTGAAGAGTTTCATTTTTGTTAAAATTTTATGTTTTGAGAAGTCAAAAATAACATATTAATTACTTATGAGTCATTTAATTTGTTTTTCGGACAATGATTTTGTTGATTTTGAGATGTCATTTTTTCAAGGACTCAAATTTCGTGAAACAAAAAGTTTCAATATTTTGTTATTTCAAATTTAAGAAGTAAAAAAATATCATAATAATCACTTAAGAGCAAATTTTTTTGTTTTTCGGACTCTATATTTGCTGATTTTAGACGTCATTTTTAAGGGCTCGATTTTCGTGACCCAAAGAAATTTCTTTTTTTAAAAAATATTTAAGTTTTGTGAAGTCAAAAAATTATATATTAAGCACTTAGGACCCATTTGTTTTGTTTTTCGGACACTGACTTTGTTTATTTTGAGACGTCATTTTTCAAGGGCTCGATTTTCGTGACACAATATGTTTCAAATGTTTTGTAATTTTAAGGTTTAGAAAGTCAAAAAATAACATAATAATCACATAGAAAGAGATTTTAAGGTTTAGGAAGTCAAAAAATAACATAATAATCACATAGAAACATTAGTTTTTATTTTCTGTAACAAATTTTACTGAGTTTAAGACATCACTTTTCAGGGCTAGATTTTCGTGACCCAAAAAATTTCTTTTTTTTTTAAATTTTAAGTTTCGGGATGTAAAAAAATAATATATTAAGCACTTAAGAGCCATTTGTTTTATTTTTTCAGACTCGATTTTTGCAGATATTTCGACGTCATTTTTCAAGGGCTCGATTTTCCAGCCCTTAAAGTTTCATTTTTTTTGGAATTTTATGTTTTGGCAAGTCAAAATATAATATATTAATCACTTAGGAGCAATTTCATTTGTTTTCCGGACTCTGATTTTGCCGATGTTTAGACGTCAAGGGCTCGATTTTCGTAACACAAAAAGTTTCTATTTTTTAAAACTTGAATTTTATGAAGTCACAAGATAACATAGTCATTTAGTAGCCATTTGTTTTATTTTTCGATCACTGATTTTTAGACGTCTTTTTTAACGGGCTCAATTTTCGTGACCTGAAGAGTTTCATTTTTGCTAAAATTTTATGTTTTGGGAAGTCAAAAAATAACATATTAATCACTTATGAGTCATTTATTTTGTTTTTCGGACAATGATTTTATTGATTTTGAGACGTCATTTTTTCAAGAACTCGAATTTCGTGACACAAAAAGTTTCAATTTTTTGTTATTTCAAATTTTAAGAAGTCAGAAAACAATATAATAATAACTTAGGTGCAATTTCTTTTGTTTTTCGGACTCGGTATTTGCTGATTTTAGACGTCATTATTCAAGGGCTCGACTTTCGTGACACAATAAGTTTCAAATGTTTTGTAAGGTTTAGGAAGTCAAAAAATAACATAATAATCACCTAGAGACATTTGTTTTGTTTTTTTGTAACCAATTTTACTGATTTTGAGAAGTCAAAAAATACTATATTAAGCACTTATGAGTCATTTGTTTTATTTTTCAAACTCGGTATTTGCAGATATTTGGACGTCATTTTTCAAAGTTCGATTTTTCTGCCCTGAAAGTTACATTTTTTTTTGAAATTCTATGTTTTGGCAAGTCAAAATAATATATTGATCACTTAGGATCCATTTCATTTGTTTTCCGGACTCTGATTTTGCCGATTTTTACACGTCATTCTTTAATGGCTCGATTTTCGTAAACCAAAAAGTTCCGTTTTTTTGAAACTTTAATTTTAGGAAGTCACAAAATAACATATTAATCATTTAGTTGCCATTTCATTTTGTTGTTCGGTCAATAATTTTTGGACGTTTTTTTAAGGGGCTCGATTTTCGTGACCTGAAGAGTTTCATTTTTATTAAAATTTTATGTTTTGGGAAGTCAAAAAATAACATATTAATCATTAATGGGTCATTTGATTTGTTTTTCGGCAATGATTTTGTTGATTTTGAGACATCATATTTCAAGGACTCGAATTTTATGACACAAAAAGTTTCGATTTTTTGTAATTTCAAATTTTAGAAAGTAAAAAAATAACATAATAATTACTTAGGAGCCATTTGTTTTGTTTTTTGGACTCTGTATTTGCTAATTTTTAGACGTCATTTTTCAAGGGCTCGATTTTCATGACCTGAAAGTTTCCTTTTTTTTTAAATTTGAAGTTTTGTGAAGTCAAAAAATAAAATATTAAGCATTTATGACACATTTGTTTTGTTTTTCGGACAATGATTTTGTTGATTTTGACACATCATTTTTCAAGGGTTCGAATTTCGAGGCCCAAATAGTTTCTCTTTTTTTGTAATTTTAAGTTTTAGGAAGTCAAAAAATAACATAATAATCACTTAGCAGACACTTGGTTTGTTATTCTTTAACAGATTTTACTGATTTTGAGACATCACTTTTCAGGGCTCGATTTCGTCACCAAAAAATTTCTACTTTTTTGAAATCTTAAGTTTTGGGAAGTCAAAAAATAATATTTAAGCACTTAGGAGCCAATTGTTTTAATTTTAAGACTCGGTATTTGCAGATATTTAGACGTTATTTTTCAAGGGCTAGATTTCTCTACCCTGAAAGTATCATTTTTTTTGAAATTTTATGGCAAGGCAAAATATAATATATTAATCACTTAGGAGCAATTTCTTTTGTTTTCCGGACTTTAATTTTTCCGATTTTTTGACGTCAGTCTTCAAGGGCTCGATTTTCGTATCCCAAAAAGTTTCTCTTTTTTGAAACTTTAATTTTAGGAAGTCACAAAATAACATATTAATCATTTAGTAACCATTTGTTTTGTTTTTCGGTCACTAATTTTTAGACGTCATTTTTAAGGGGCTCAATTTTCGTGACCTGAAGAGTTTCATTTTTGTTAAAATTTTATGTTTTGAGAAGTCAAAAATAACATATTAATCACTTATGAGTCATTTAATTTGTTTTTCGGACAATGATTTTGTTGATTTTGAGATGACATTTTTTCAAGGACTCGAATTTCGTGAAACAAAAAGTTTCAATATTTTGTTATTTCAAATTTAAGAAGTAAAAAAATATCATAATAATCACTTAAGAGCAAATTTTTTTTGTTTTTCGGACTCTATATTTGCTAATATTAGACGTCATTTTTCAAGGGCTCGATTTTCGTGACCCAAAGAAATTTCTTTTTTTTAAAAATATTTAAGTTTTGTGAAGTCAAAAAATAATATATTAAGCACTTAGAACCCATTTGTTTTGTTTTTCGGACACTGACTTTGTTGATTTTGAGACGTCATTTTTCAAGGGCTCGATTTTCGTGACACAATAAGTTTCAAATGTTTTGTAATTTTAAGGTTTAGGAAGTCAAAAAATAACATAAAAAGCACTTAGAGATATTCGTTTTGTTTTTCTGTAACAAATTTTACAGATTTTGAGACATCACTTTTTAGGGCTCGATTTTCGTGACACAAAAAAATTCTTTTTTAAAATTTTAAGTTTTGGGAAGTCAAAAAATACTATATTAAGCACTTATGAACCATTTGTTTTATTTTTCAAATTCGGTATTTGCAGATATTTAGACGTCATTTTTCAAGGGCTCGATCTTTCTGCCTTGAAAGTTTCATTTTTTTTGAAATTTTATGTTTTGGCAAGTAAAAATATAATATATTGATCACTTAGGAGCCATTTCATTTGTTTTTCGGACACTGATTTTGCCGATTTTGGACGTCACTCTTCAATGGCTCGATTTTCGTAACCCAAAAAGGCTCGATTTTGAAACTTTAATTTTAGGAAGTCACAAAATAACATATTAATCATTTAGTAGCCATTTCGTTTTGTTTTTCGGTCACTGAATTTTAGACGTCATTTTTAAGGGGCTTGATTTTCGTGACCTGAAGAGTTTCATTTTTATTAAAATTTTATGTTTTGGGAAGTCAAAAAATAACATATTAATCATTTTTAAGTCATTTGTTTTGTTTTTCGGACAATGATTTTGTTGATTTTGAGACATCATTTTTCAAGGACTCGAATTTCTTGACACAAAAAGTTTCATTTTTTTGTATTTCAAATTTTAGAAAGCCAAAAAATAACATAATAATCACTTAGGAGCCATTTGTTTTGTTTTTCGGACACTGATTTTCTTGATTTTGAGACTTCATATTTTCAAGGGTTCGATTTTCGTGACCTGAAAGTTTCTTTTTTTTTTAAATTTGAAGTTTTGTGAAGTCAAAAAATAATATATTAAACCTTCAGAACCCATTTGTTTTGTTTTTCGGACACTGGTTTTGTTGATTTTGAGACGTCATTTTTCAAGGGTTCGAATTTTGTGACCCAAAAAGTTACAATTTTATTGTAATTTTAGGTTTTAGGAAGTCAAAAAATAATATAATAATCACTTAGAAGACACTTGTTTTGTTTTTCTGTAACATATTTTTTACTGATTTTGAGACATCACTTTTCAGGGCTCAATTTCGTGACCCAAAAAGTTTCTTCTTTTTTGAAATTTCAAGTTTTCGTAAGTCAAAAAATAATATATTAAGCACTTAGGAGCCATTTGTTTTATTTTTACAACTCGGTATTTGCTGATATTTCGACGTCATTTTTCAAGGGCTCAATTTTCTAGCCCTGAAAGTTTCATTTTTTTTAAAATTTTATGTTTTGGCAAGTCAAAATATAATATATTAATCTCTTGGGAGCAATTTCATTTGTTTTCCGGACTCTGGTTTTACAGATTTTTAGACGTCAAGGGCTCGATTTTCGTAACCCAAAAAATGCTTTTTTGAAACTTTAATTTTAGGAAATCACAAAATAACATATTAATCATTACTATCCATTTGTTTTTTTTTCGGTCACTAATTTTTAGACGTCATTTTTAAGGGGCTCGATTTTCGTGACCTGGAGAGTTTCATTTTTGTTAAAATTTTATGTATTGGGAAGTCAAAATATAACATATTAATCACTTATGAGTAGGACTGTCAATTGAGTCGGGCCGACCAGAAGCCCGATGGCTCAGCCCGGTTAAATTTGACCCGAACCCGAATATTTGTGAGCCGGGCTGAGTTTGAGCCATTATACTAAAACCGATTAATTTATGAGCCGAGCTTGAGCCTTACAAGGCTCAACCCGAATAAGGCCCAAATATATTATTATCTTAAATATTACTGCTATAAATTATTGGTACTATTGTTATAAGTATACTAATTACTACAAATAATCCACCACATGAATGAATTATAACTAAAGTTTCCGCAAGTCAAAGGAAACGTAATAAACAAAAAGAAAAAGCGGAAAAATAAAAATAAATGGTGGAAAAATGGGAGTCTTGGCACTTTACAATTATATTTAATGTTCTATGTTATTGATTACGAGTATAAAATTTGTATATTCTTGTGAATTAAATAAAATTTTCTATATATTGCATTTAAAGAATGCGTAGTTTTTTATTTGTTAAGTAAAATTTGCTAGAGTGAGCAAACCCGATATGAGCCCGATATAAACCCAAAGCCCAAAAAATTATATGAGCCGAGTTTGAGCTCATAGATGTGAAGCCCGATGGCATTTGAGTTTGAGCCTATAGACATGAAGCCCGACGGTATTTGAGTTTGAGCAATTAAAGGCTCGGCTCACAGGGCCCGATTGACAGGCCTACTTATGAGTCATTTAGTTTGTTTTTCGGACAATTATTTTGTTGATTTTGAGACATCATTTTTTCAAGGACTCGAATTTCGTGACACAAAGAGTTTCAATTTTTTGTTATTTAAAATTTTAAGAAGTCAAAAAATAACATAATAATCACTTAGGAGCAATTTCTTTTATTTTTCGGACACTGATTTCATTGATTTTGAGACGTCATATTTTCAAGGGTTCGATTTTTGTGACCTGAAAGTTTCCTTTTTTTTGAAATATGAAGTTTTGTGAAGTCAAAAAATAATATATTAAGCCTTCAGGACCCATTTGTTTTGTTTTTCGGACACTGGTTTTGTTGATTTTGAGACTTCATTTTTCAAGGGTTCGAATTTTGTCACCCAAAAAGTTACAATTTTATTGTAATTTTAGGTTTTAGGAAGTCAAAAAATAATATAATAATCACTTAGAAGACACTTGTTTTGTTTTTCTGTAACATATTTTACTGATTTTGAGACATCACTTTTCAGGGCTCGATTTCGTGACCCTTCAAGGGCTCGATTTTCTAGCCAAGAAAGTTTCATTTTTTTTGAAATTTTATGTTTTGGCAAGTCAAAATATAATATATTAATCACTTGGGAGCAATTTCATTTGTCTTCCGGACTCTGGTTTTACCGATTTTTAGACGTCAAGGGCTCGATTTTCGTAACCCAAAAAATGCTTTTTTGAAACTTTAATTTTAGGAAATCACAAAATAACATATTAATAATGTCTATCCATTTGTTTTTTTTGTTTTTTGTCACTAATTTTATATGTCATTTTTAAGGGGCTCGATTTTCGTGACCTGGAGAGTTTCATTTTTGTTAAAATTTTATGTATTGTGAAGTCAAAATATAACATATTAATCACTTATGAGTCATTTAGTTTGTTTTTCGGACAATTATTTTGTTGATTTTGAGACATCATTTTTTCAAGGACTCGAATTTTGTGAAAAAAAAAGTTTCAGTTTTTTGTTATTTACAATTTTATGAAGTCAAAAAATAACATAATAATCACTTAGGAGCAATTTCTTTTGTTTTTCGGACACTGATTTTATTGATTTTGAGACGTCATATTTTCAAGGGTTCGATTTTCGTGACCTGAAAGTTTCCTTTATTTTGAAATATGAAGTTTTGTGAAGTCAAAAAATAATACATTAAGCCTTCAGGACCCATTTGTTTTATTTTTCGGACACTGGTTTTGTTGATTTTGAGACGTCATTTTTCAAGGGTTCGGATTTCGTGACCCAAAAAGTTACAATTTTATTGTAATTTTAAGTTTTTGGAAGTCAAAAAATAATATAATAATCACTTAGAAGACACTTGTTTTGTTTTTCTGTAACATATTTTACTGATTTTGAGACATCACTTTTCAGGGGTCTATTTCGTGACCCAAAAAGTTTCTTCTTTTTTGAAATTTCAAGTTTTCGGAAGTCAAAAAATAATATCTTAAGCACCATTTGTTTTATTTTTCAGACTCGGTATTTGCTGATATTTCGACGTCATTTTTCAAGGGCTCGATTTTCTGGCGCTGAAAGTTTCATTTTTTTTTTAAATTTTAGGTTTTGGCAAGTCAAAATATTATGTATTAATCACTTGGAAGCAATTTCATTTGTTTTCCGGACTCTGATTTTGCCAATTTTTAGACGTCAATGGCTCGATTTTCGTAACCCAAAAAATGTTTTTTTGAAACTTTAATTTTAGGAAATCACAAAATAACATATTAATCATTACTATCCATTTTTTTTTTCGGTCACTAATTTTTAGACGTCATTTTTAAGGGACACTGATTTTGTTGATTTTGAGACGACATTTTTCAAGGGCTCGATTTTCGTGACACAATAAGTTTCAAATGTTTTGTAAGGTTTAGGAAGTCAAAAAATAACATAATAATCACTTAGAGACATTTGTTTTGTTTTTCTGTAACCAATTTTACTGATTTTGGGAAGTAAAAAAATACTATATTAAGCACTTATGAGCCGTTTGTTTTATTTTTCAAACTCGGAATTTGCAGATATTTGGAAGTCATTTTTCAAAGTTTGATTTTTCTGCCCTGAAAGTTACATTTTTTTTGAAATTTTATGTTTTGGCAAGTCAAAATAATATATTGATCACTTAGGAGCCATTTCATTTGTTTTCCGAACTTTGATTTTGCCGATTTTTACATGTCATTCTTTAATGGCTCGATTTTCGTAACCCAAAAAGTTCCCTTTTTTTGAAACTTTAATTTTAGGAAGTCACAAAATAACATATTAATCATTTAGTTGCCATTTCGTTTTGTTTTTCGGTCAATAATTTTTGGACGTTTTTTTAAGGGGCTCGATTTTCGTGACCTGAAGAGTTTCATTTTTATTAAAATTTTATGTTTTGGGAAGTTAAAAAAAAACATATTAATCATTTATGAGTCATTTGTTTTATTTTTCGGACAATGACTTTGTTGATTTTGAGACATCTTTTTTCAAGGACTCGAATTTTATGACACAAAAGGCTTCGATTTTTTGTAATTTCAAATTTTAGAAAGTAAAAAAATAACATAATAATCACTTAGGAGCTATTTGTTTTATTTTTTGGACTCTGTATTTGCTAATTTTTAGACGTCATTTTTCAAGGGCTCGATTTTCGTGACCTGAAATTTCCTTTTTTTTTTTAAATTTGAAGTTTTGTGAAGTAAAAAAATAACATATTAAGCATTTAGGACCCATTTGTTTTGTTTTTCGGACACTGATTTTGTTGATTTTGAGAAATCATTTTTCAAGGGTTCGAATTTCGAGACCCTAAAAGTTTCTTTTTTTTTTGTAATTTTAAGTTTTAGGAAGTAAAAAAATAACATAATAATTACTTAGCAGACACTTGGTTTGTTATTCTTTAACAGATTTTACTGATTTTGAGTCATCACTTTTCAGGGCTCGATTTCGTCACCAAAAAAATTTCTACTTTTCTGAAATCTTAAGTTTTGGGAAGTCAAAAAATAATATATTAAGCACTTATGAGCAATTTGTTTTATTTTTAAGACTCGGTATTTGCAGATATTAAGACGTCATTTTTCATGGGCTAGATTTCTCTACCCTGAAAGTAACATTTTTTTTTGAAATTTTATGTTTTGGCAAGGCAAAATATAATATATTAATCACTTAGGAGCAATTTCTTTTGTTTTCAGGACTCTAATTTTTCCGATTTTTTGACGTCATTCTTCAAGGGCTCGATTTTCGTATCTCAAAAAGTTTCTCCTTCTTGAAACTTTAATTTTAGGAAGTCACAAAATAACATATTAATCATTTATTAGCCATTTGTTTTGTTTTTCGGTCACTAATTTTTAGACGTCATTTTTAAGGGGCTCAATTTTCGTGACCCGAAGAGTTTCATTTTTGTTAACATTTTATGTTTTGGGAAGTCAAAAATAAAATATTAATCACTTATGAGTTATTTAATTTGTTTTTCGGACAATGATTTTGTTTATTTTGAGACGTCATTTTTCAAGGACTCGAATTTCGTGAAATTTTTTTTGTTCAATATTTTGTTATTTCAAATTTATGAAGTCAAAAAATAACATAATAATAACATATGAGCAATTTTTTTTTGTTTTTCGGACTCTATATTTGCAGATTTTAGACGTCATTTTTCAAGGGTTCGATTTTCGTGACCCAAAAAAAATTATTTTTCTTAAAAAATTTTAAGTTTTGTGAATTCAAAAAATAATATATTAAGCACTTAGGACCCATTTGTTTTGTTTTTCGGACACTGACTTTGTTGATTTTGAGACGTCGTTTTTCAAGGGCTCGATTTTCGTGACACAATAAGTTTCAAATGTTTTGTAATTTTAAGGTTTGGGAAGTTAAAAAATAACATAATAATCACTTAGAGATATTCGTTTTGTTTTTCTGTAACAAATTTTACCGATTTTGAGACATCACTTTTCGGGGCTCGATTTTCGTGACACAAAAAATTTCTTTTCTAAAATTTTAAGTTTTGGGAAGTCAAAAAATACTATACTAAGCACTTATGAGCCATTTGTTTAATTTTTTAAATTCGGTATTTGCAGATATTTAGACGTCATCTTTCAAGGGCTCGATCTTTCTGCCCTGAAAGTTTCATTTTTTTTGAAATTTTATATTTTGGCAAGTCAAAATATAATATATTGATCACTTAGGAGCCATTTCATTTTTTTTTCGGACACCGATTTTGCCGATTTTTAGACGTCATTCTTCAATGGCTCGATTTTCGTAACCCAAAAAGTTTTGTTTTTTTTGAAACTTTAATTTTAGGAAGTCACAAAATAACATATTAATCATTTAGTAACCATTTCGTTTTGTTTTTCGGTCACTGATTTTTAGACGTCATTTTTAAGGGGCTTGATATTCGTGACCTGAATAGTTTCATTTTTATTAAAATTTTATGTTTTGGGAAGTCAAAAAATAACATATTAATCATTTTTGAGTCATTTGTTTTGTTTTTCAGAAAATGATTTTGTTGATTTTGAGACATTATTTTTCAAGGACTCGAATTTCTTGACACAAAAAGTTTCATTTTTTTGTATTTCAAATTTTAGAAAGTCAAAAAATAACATAATAATCACTTAGGAGCCATTTGTTTTGTTTTTCGGACACTGATTTTCTTGATTTTGAGACGTCATATTTTCAAGGGTTCGATTTTCGTGACCTGAAAGTTTCCTTTTTTTTGAAATTTGAAGTTTTGTGAAGTCAAAAAATAATATATTAAACCTTCAGGACCCATTTGTTTTGTTTTTCGGAAACTGGTTTTGTTGATTTTGAGACGTCATTTTTCAAGGGTTCGAATTTTGTGACCCAAAAAGTTACAATTTTATTGTAATTTTAGGTTTTAAGAAGTCAAAAAATAATATAATAATCACTTAGAGGACACTTGTTTTGTTTTTCTGTAACATATTTTACTGATTTTGAGACATCACTTTCCAGGGCTCGATTTCGTGACCCAAAAAGTTTCTTCTTTTTTGAAATTTCAAGTTTCCGGAAGTCAAAAAAAATATATTAAGCACTTAGGAGCCATTTGTTTTATTTTTCAGACTCGGTATTTGCTGATATTTCGACGTCATTTTTCAAGGGCTCGATTTTCTAGCCATGAAAGTTTCATTTTTTTTGAAATTTTATGTTTTGGCAAGTCAAAATATAATATATTAATCACTTGGAAGCAATTTCATTTGTTTTTCGGACTCTGATTTTGCCGATTTTTAGACGTCAAGGGTTCGATTTTCTTAACCCAAAAAACGTTTTTTTGAAACTTTAATTTTAGGAAATCACAAAATAACATATTAATCATGACTATCCATTTGTTCGGTCACTAATTTTTAGACGTCATTTTTAAGTGGCTCTATTTTCGTGACCTGAAGAGTTTCATTTTTGTCAAAATTTTATGTATTGGGAAGTCAAAATAAAACATATTAATCCCTTATGAGTCATTTAGTTTGTTTTTCGGACAATGATTTTGTTGATTTTGAGACGTCATTTTTTCAAGTACTCGAATTTCGTAACACAAAAAGTTTCAATTTTTTGTTATTTCAAATTTTAAGAAGTCAAAAAATAACATAATAATCACTTAGGAGCAATTTCTTTTGTTATTTCGGACACTGATTTTGTTGATTTTGAGACGTCATATTTTCAAGGGTTCAATTTTCGTGACCTGAAAGTTTCCTTTTTTTTTTAAATATGAAGTTTTATGAAGTTAAAAAATAATATATTGAGCCTTCAGGACCCATTAGTTTTGTTTTTAGGACACTGGTTTTGTTTATTTTGAGACGTCATTTTTCGAGGGTTCGTATTTTGTGACCCAAAAAGTTACAATTTTATTGTAATTTTAAGTTTTAGGAAGACAAAAAATAATATAATAATCACTTAGAAGACACTCGTTTTTTTTTTTTCGTAACATATTTTACTAATTTTGAGACATCACTTTTCAGGGCTCGATTTCGTAACCCAAAAAGTTTCTTCTTTTTTGAAATTTCAAGTTTTCGGATGTCAAAAAATAATATATTAAGCACTTAGGAGCCATTTGTTTTATTTTTCAGACTCAGTATTTGCTGATATTTCGACGTCATTTTTCAAGGGCTCGATTTTCTGGCCCTGAAAGTTTCATTTTTTTTGAAATTTTATGTTTTGGCAAGTCAAAATATAATATATTAATCACTTGGAAGCAATTTCATTTGTTTTCCGGACTCTGATTTTGCCGATTTTTAGACGTGAAGGGCTCGATTTTCGTAACCCAAAAAACGTTTTTTTGAAACTTTAATTTTAGGAAATTTCAAAATAACATATTAATCATTACTATCCATTTGTTTTGTTTTTTCCGGTCATTAATTTTTAGATGTCATTTTTAAGGGGCTCGATTTTCGTGACCTGAAGAGTTTCATTTTTGTTAAAATTTTATGTATTGGGAAGTCAAAATATAACATATTAATCCCTTATGAGTCATTTAGTTTGTTTTTCGGACAATGATTTTGTTGATTTTTGAGACGTCATTTTTTCAAGTACTCGATTTTCGTGACACAAAAAGTTTTAATTTTTTGTTATTTCAAATTTTAAGAAGTCAAAAAATAACATAATAATAACTTAGGAGCAATTTCTTTTATTTTTTGGACTAGGTATTTGCTTATTTTAGACGTCATTTTTCAAGGGCTCGATTTTCGTGCCAAAAAAATTTCTTTTTTGTTAAAAATTTTAAGTTTTGTGAAGTCAAAAAATAATATATTAAGCACTTCGGACACATTTGTTTTGTTTTTCGGACATTGATTTTGTTGATTTTGAGACGACATTTTTAAAGGGCTCGATTTTCGTTACACAATAAGTCTCAAATGTTTTGTAATTTTAAGGTTTAGGAAGTCAAAAAATAACATAATAATTACTTAGAGACATTTGTTTTGTTTTTCTGTAACCAATTTTACTGATTCTGAGACATCACTTTTCAGGCTAGATTTTCGTGAACCAAAAAAATTCTTTTTCTTTAAATTTTAAGTTTTGGGAAGTCAAAAAATACTATATTAAGCAGTTATGAGACATTTATTTTATTTTTCAAACACGGTATTTGCAGATATTTGGACGTCATTTTTCAAAGGTTCGATTTTTCTGCCCTGAAAGTTTACGAATTCTTGATCAGATTACTCTGCTGATAAGAAAAGTTAGAGAAAATTTCGAAAGTTTTCAAAGGTCTATTCACCTCCCCCCCATCTAGACCTCATCTGACCACTTGAGACCAACATCGCAAAACTTAAAATTTTTTACAAAAAAGAATACTTTTCAAGTCATGAAAATGAAGCCCTAAAAAATTACGTCTCAAAATCAACAAAATTAGTGATCAAAATAATGGCTACTAAGTGATTAATTTGTTATTTTTTGACTTCCTAAAACTTAAAATTAAAAAAAAATGAAAATTTTTGGGTTACGAAAAATCGAGCCCTTGAAGAATGACGTCCAAAAATCAGCCAAATCAGAGTCCGGAAAACAAAACAAATGGATTCTAAGTGCTTAATATATTATATTTTGACTTCCAAAAACATAAAATTTCAAAAAAATTGTTGGATGAAGATGAAGAAGTGAAGGGAGGTTTTGATGATTTCCAAAAGTCATCAGCTAAGTAGTGGAAGCTTAGCAAGCCTCTGGAAATTCAATCTTAGAAGACAAGTAAAATCAGAAGGGTTGAATTTTGGTCCAGAAGACTACTGATCTTAAGTTGAGTACGGAATCAGACTGGTGGATTTCTGCAGAGTCAAATCAGATGAGTTCGATTTGAATCAGCAGAGTGAATTTGATCAGCAGAGTGGAAGTGATCAGGAAGTTATTACAACGGTAATAAATGCACTTGGTCTAATAAATGTTGTAAGAAGAGGATATTAAAGACAAATGATTGAAGAGAAACCTCGGATCAGCAAGGTGCATTTAATGCGACGTGACAAAAAGTACAGAAGAACTGTGACGCCCCGACTAGGTCATCTAGCTCGAAATAAAACAGTGATTAACTATTTGAACTAGCCGTGCGTCAAACTAGCAGAACAATAGAGAAAATTATTTTATAACTAATCGTTGCAGTAGAAATAGTGAAATTCTAAGGTCTTCAGGAAGAAGGGACAACGACCCCACTACCCGACCCGTAAATATATAAATTCTTACATAACTTATTACAACAAAGTTTCATCGACTAATTATTCGATAAAGTAGCTAAATACGACATTGAAGATACTATGTCACTCCCATGACAACGTGTTTCCATCTCTACTCATGTTGCTAATCTGAGAAAATAACAAAAGAAAGGCGTAAGTCTTTATTTGACTTAGTGAGGATTTATAACAATGGATCGATGATATAGGTAATATGGCCACAAGTAAGATTATTGTATATGAATGAATAAGAATTGGAATGTAATAGTCCTGCGAAAGATCATTAGATAATTGGAAATAGCAAAGTAATAGAATTAAAATAAACAGGAATTCAAACAATCATTTCGAATCGGAATCTGGTAAAGTAATATATTCAACCCAACGCCTCAAAATTAACATCCTTATACCTCCCTACGAGGAGCGACCTCGCAAAAACGGAATGACATGCTCGAGTACATGTCGACCCAGCTGAGAGTACAATTACCTCCAACTATACTCAGTAACTGAATCACGGTGGGGTACTTAACAAAGAGACCATACACTGACGGCCCGATGCCGCCCAGCAGTCACCTTTATTAGTCCCAGGGCCCAACTTCCCAAGAGCGTCCTCAAGGGTATACATAGTTTAAGTGAACTTGGATCCGGACGTTGTCCGTTGTTCATAATAATACCACTTACCAGATGAAATATAAATATATAATAAAATATGCAGGACTATGGAATAAGAAGTGAATTAAAGTTAAAGGCTAAATAAGAATTGAAGTAGTTGTTCTAAGACTAGGTAATTGATTGATATGGTATAAATAAATAATATAATAAAATAAAGATGTGAACAAGAGAGTGAGTTGAAGAACGGAAATTTTCTCAGGGCAAATGCCGAATTGAAGAAAAGAAACCTCACCTTATGTTGAAGAGTGGTTGTCTAGCTTAAACCGCGTTTTCAAAAGATTCCTCGAAACCTAGGTGTAGCAAAATATAAAGAATCAATGTCAAGGAGGATCTTATTAGATTGATTAATTAAGTACCCCTTAAGTTGTATCTTACCGGTTAAGTTGATAGTTAACTTACTTTTTCGTAATGCTAAAGAGACTTATACAAGTTGTAGTTTACGTTTTATTATGATTACCATGATTCATTTCATACCTTAAGTAGTAGTTTTTAGGTGGTCTATAAGAATTAAATAATACGGCTTCTATGTAGTCTTTCCAATGATCCATAATACAAGAACCCATACTTAAAACATTAGTCTTATACATTATGAATTAAAAAGTAGCTCCAAGTATTAGTTTACATATCCGTCATCTATTTCAACACAATCAAAATATGAATCCAAGCACAATCAATTCTTGGACATATACTTTATCTCATTCAATGTAGTTCAAATGAAAAGGTATCCCTTAGTAATTTAACTAATCTAATTATAGTCTCAATTAATTATATAAGTTAGAGTTAATCAAACCTATATACGTAATTATCTATCTTGCCCATTTAAATGTCCAAGTTCAATAACAATCATAGTTTAGTTCTTTATCTAAATTATTCTCATTTTCTTTGAATAATATCATTCTAAGTCATCAAGACAATACTATAGCACATTCTTTGTTTCCAATAACATAGAAATTTAGCATATTTGAACCATGTGGTTTCATTCTTTGTGGCAAAACATCATTTGTTTTATTTTAAGAATATTTTAGTATTACAATAAGAAATATGGTGTAACCCCTTTGAAGTAATCTAACTAGTATAAACATTTGTGTCTTTTATAACTTGGTTTTATACAAAAGAAAAACTTATGATTCAAGGATGGGTATAAACACAAATCTATAAGAACTCTTACGCTATTCAAGAATATAGGTAAGTTACATCCCCTTTTTTCATCAATAATCAACCATTACGTTTTCTTATTAACTTATCAAGTTACCAAGTTTGTTTAGAGTGACTTATAGGTGCAAAACAGCAAGAAACCGTGGAATTTTCAGTTCTACAACTGATTTTACGAAGCAGCCCCAAAACAGTCTGGCGAGTGAGTTTCACTCGCCGGTACTGTTCCGAAAACAACCGTTTAGTGACCCCACGCGCCGGAGGTGTTCGACACCTCCGATATCCCTACACTCTAGACCGAGTCTTCTTTCCAATGGTGCAAACCTTTCTCAAAAATACCTAGCCAATATCAAGTTATAGTTCAATTTCAGAGTCGCGCAAAACAGGGGAAATGATGAATATTTACCTTGTTATCTCCTTCTCTTGCAATGGATTCTTGAACTTATTCACTCCTTATGGAATTAGAAGCTACTACTAACTGGGAAGAATTGGAATTTCATAATTTTAGCCAAGATTATAAAGTTTTTAAATGTGATTTGAGAAATATGAAGAAATTTGTTTACCTCTAAAGCTTTACTACCACTTCTACCAATCTTGGGAGGAGAAGAGCTTCATAGCTACATAATTTTTGGGAAAAGAACTGAGCTTTGTAATGTCTTAATTTGGGTGTGATTGAAGAAGAAGTAGACGTACTTATTTATAGGAGTAGAAGATGGTAGATTGGTAATTAATGTGGGTAAGTGGGTTTAGTGGTAATTGGTGATATGGGCTACTTTTGCTATTTCACTTTTGACCTTGATTGTTTGATAATTGTTAGTTTTAGTATACTTATTTTTATATCAAGTTACTCGGTTTGTTAAAAAGTTTGTTTTGAGTTTGGCTTAATAGTTATTATATACATATGTTCTATTTTCAAATCTAAATGAATATATAAATATTTATATGTATATATATTATCGGGGTATTACATTCTCCCCCTCTTAAAAAAAATCTGGTCCCCAGATTCTAACCTGGAGTGAAGAGTTCGGGGTGATGTTTCCGCATTTCTTCTTCTCGTTCCCAAGTGGCTTCCTCTACTTTGTGATTTCTCCACAACACCTTTACCAAGGATATCTTGCGGTTCCGAAGTTCTTGGAGTTTTTGATCGAGGATCCGAATTGGCCTTTCTTCATAGGATAGATCACTTTCGATTTGTACACTGTTAGGATCTATAATGTGGGATTCGTCTGGGTGATACTTCCTAATTTGTGATTCATGAAACACATCATGAATTCCCGTGATGTTGAGAGGTAGATTCAATCTATAAGCTAAATTTCCAATACGCTCGGAAATTTCAAAAGGCCCTACGTAGCGTGGACTTAATTTTCCACCTTTTCCAATTCTTCTGAATCCCTTCTTAGGTGACACTTTGAGGAACACTTTATCTCCAACTTCAAATTCTAGATCTCTCCTACGTCGATCGGCATAGCTTTTCTGTCTGTCTTGGGCAGCTTTAATTCTTTGTCGGATCAGTTGTACTTTGTCAATGGCATCTTGAATAATTTCTGGCCTTAATGCTCTGTGTAAACCATCTGAAGAAGCTCGCCATTCATCTAACTCCCAATGGATTGGTGAGCGACATTTTCTTCCATATAGAGCCTCATATGGTGCCATTTGAATTGAAGCATGATAACTATTATTGTAAGCAAATTCCACGAGTGGCAAATGTTTATTCCAGCTACCTTTGAAATCCAATACACATGCCCTCAACATGTCTTCTAGGAATCCAATGACTCGTTCAGATTGTCCATCGGTTTGTGGGTGTGCAGCTGTACTGAAGTTAAGCTTAGTTCCCAAATTTTCCTGCAACTGCTTCCACAATCTAGAAGTAAATTTAGGATCTCTATCCGAGACTATACTCGAAGGTATGCCATGTAGACGGATGATTTCTTTCTGGTATAGCTCGGCTAGGGTCTCAACTTTGTAATGTTTTCCCACGGGAATGAAATGAGCACACTTAGTAAGTCTATCTACAATGACCCATATGCTATCATATCCACCTCGTAGATTTGGAAGGCCTGTGACGAAATCCATAGCGATCTGGTCCCATTTCCAATCTGGTATCGGAAGGGGTTGCAGTTTTCCGGCGGGATGTTGATGTTCCGCTTTAACTAGTTGACATGTCATGCACTTCTTAATGTAGTCCGCAATATCACGTTTCATTCCGTTCCACCAAAATTGTTTCTTTAAGTCTTTGTACATTTTGGTGCCTCCTGGATGAACTGTATATCTTGCTTTATGTGCTTCTTCCATTAGTTCCTTTCTTATTTTTATTGGCACACAAACTCGATTCTGAAATCGTAAAATTCCTGATGGGTCCTTGCAGAAATCCGGATTTTGTCCTTTCTCTCCCAATTCCAGCAGTCTCCTAATTTCTTCATCTTCTTGTTGTGCCGTCTGGATTTGGGAGTACCATTCCGGTTGAATATGTAGATTGGTTAAAAGTGCATGAGATTGTATGCGGACAATAGTTTTCTTGACTTCTTGTTCTTGGGTGAGATTTTCCGCTCCCATGATGTTGGAAATTGTTGCACTTCTACTCAGTGCATCCGCTACCACGTTCGCCTTTCCAGGGTGATAAAGTATTGAACAATCGTAGTCTTCTAGGAACTCTATCCACCTTCTCTGTCTCATATTTAAATCTTTTTGAGTGAATAAATATTTCAAACTCTTGTGATCGGTGTATACTTCAAATGTTGTTCCATATAAATAGTGTCTCCACTTAGCCAGTGCAAACACAATTGCTCCCAACTCTAGGTCATGAGTAGGATAATTTTGCTCATGTACCTTTAGTTTCCTTGAAGCATATGCGATTACTCTCCCATTTTGCATCAATACACATCCGTAACCTTCTTTTGATGCATCCGTGTAGATTATGAATCCACTTGAACCTTCAGGTAAACCCAATATTGGAGCAGTTGTCAGTCTTCTTTTGAGCTCTCGAAAACTAGCATCGCACTTATCGGTCCACAAAAATTGACTTTGCTTTTGAGTCAATTGTGACAATGGTGCCGCAATTTTGGAGAAATCTTTGACAAACCTGCGGTAATAGCCAGCCAGTCCTAAGAAGCTACGTACTTCAGTAACATTGGTTGGTTGTTTCCAATTGATTATGGCCTCAACTTTTGAAGGGTCAACTTCAATTCCGGTACTAGATATCACGTGGCCAAGAAACGTTACCCGTTCCAACCAGAACTCACATTTACTGAACTTGGCGTAAAGCTTATTTTCTTTAAGAGTTTCCAATACTAATTTAAGATGTTGCTCATGCTCTTCCTCAGATTTTGAGTATACTAAGATGTCATCTATGAATATTACCACGAAGTTATCCAAATAAGGTCTGAATATTCGATGCATCGTGTCCATAAAAGCTGCTGGTGCATTCGTTAATCCAAATGGCATTACTACGAATTCAAAATGACCATACCTTGAGTTAAATGCAGTTTTGGGAATGTCCGTCTCTCGGATCTTTAATTGATAGTACCCTTGCCTCAAGTCTAGCTTTGAGTATACTTTTGATCCTTGTAATAGGTCAAATAACTCATCAATCCGAGGTAGTGGGTACTTATTCTTTATAGTAACATTATTAAGTCCCCGATAATCGATACACAACCGAAGAGATCCGTCCTTCTTTTTAACAAACAAAACTGGTGCTCCCCAAGGAGATGAACTAGTTCGAATGAACCCTCGTTCAATCAAGTCTTGTAGTTGTGCTTTTAATTCTTTTAACTCTGCAGGGGCCATACGGTAAGGAGTTTTTGAAATGGGTGCTGCCCCGGGCAAAGTTTCAATCACAAACTCAATCTCGCGATCCGGAGGTAGAGAAGTTAGTTCCTCTGGAAATACTTCTAAGAACTTGTTTACTACCGGAACTTCCTCTATTCGAATTATGTCTTTGGGCTTATTTATCAAATAAGCCAGAAATCCATAACCCTCATTTCGCAGAATTTTTCTTGCTTTAATTGCCGAGATGATAGGTATGGGTTGTGGTTTTTCATGACTACCCTCAAGTCCTTTTTGGTTATTTTTGTTAAGTTTTATTTCTTTCGTATAGCAGTTTAGTTCTGCTTGATGTTGATACAACCAATCCATTCCTAAGATAACATCGTATCCTTGGATGTTTAGTTGGATTAAATCGGCCGGGTATATAACCCCATCTATTGTAATTGGACATGCCTTAAACACCAAATTAGTAGTTTCACTACTACCCATAGGAGTGCAGACTTCAAATTCGTATGGTAAATTTTCTGCCTCGAGAGATATTTTTGCAGCAAATAAGGTAGCAATAAAGGAATGGGTAGCTCCTGGATCATATAAAGCTTTACCAATGTGGTCAAGTAATTGAATTTTACCTTCCACCACTGCGGATGGGTCTATTGCCTCCTTATTGCCCTCCAATGCATAAACACGGGCAGGAATCTTAGGCCTCTCTGTTCGAGAATTTGATGGACCGCCTTGTTTTCCTTGAGATGCCGATGATGGATTCCTTGCCCTTGGGCAATCTTTGATTTGATGTTGTTCACTTCCACATGCTATACATCGTCCATTCTTTTTCCAGCATGTTGCTTCACTGTGGCTTGGGTGTCCACAATAGTTGCATGGTCCAATCGGCGTAGGTTTAGTTTGATGGTTAGTAGGCCTTGCCCTATTATTATTTGGTTTTCTAAAGCTTGTAGGCCCTGTCTTAGGGTACTTTTTCCCTTGATCGAATCTCCCTACATTCTCCCATTTAGAACCAGATGGTCGACTCCTTTTAAGATGTTCAAACTTCATCAGTTCCTTCATTTCCGACTCCACTTGTAAAGCTTTTTCAACAGCTTTTGAGTAGCTAGTTATATCTGTCGAAAGCAGTGCCCACCGTAATTCTAATTTTAGTCCTTCAATGAATTTTCTCACCTTTCGATCTTCATCGTCTTGGTAGTGTGGTGCGTATTGGATTAGCCGCGTGAATCGAGCCTCATATTGAGAAACTGTCAGCATACTTTGAGTTAAATCCATGAATTCTCTTTCACGTCGGTTCCGTACTACTTGGGGTATGAATTTAGTGTTAAACTCAATCACAAAATTATCCCACATTCGCGGAGTATCCTCTACCCTCCAACGTTCTTCTACCACCCTCCACCAATGTCTTGCTGAATCTTCTAATCGAAATGTAGCTAGATTGATCTTTTGTGCATCGGTGTAGTTTAGTACACAAAAAATATTTTCCATTTCGGAAAGCCATAGTTCAGCTTTTCGATCATCAGGCTCCCCAAAGAATTTTGGAGGTTGGAATCGAAGAAACCTTTCAAGAGTTTGATCTGTAGTTGGTTGAATAGACAAGTTAGTGGAGATGTTGGCTTGTGATTGTTGTTGACAAAATTCCATGTATTGTTGCATGAATGTGAACATCGGTGGGAGTTCGGAACCTCCGTTTCTGGAAGATGGTGGTTGTCCATTAGTGGTTTCCGGAGTGACATGATCCTGCTCGTGGTTTGGAATATCTTCGTCTTGAGTCGGTGTTTCATTTGGTTGGACATTTGGCGGGAATGTTGTCAGTGGAACCTCGGGTACCGACGTCGTTTGTTTTCTTGGTCTGCCTGGTCGTCCCATTCTACTAGACATACACATGTAAGTTATTTAAATATCATAATTTAGTATTAGTATTTGTTATTTTCTATTGTAATACATTCATACATTCATACTATGATCATAATATAATACAAACTGAAATGCGGAGAATTACTACTAATATATGCATCTATATAATAGCTAAAATAGTTTATTTACATGTCAAAAGATGTGCATTTTACGGCTAACTGGTATCATACACAAAATGGTGTCAACCGAATGCATAGTCAATCTAGAATTACCCTATAGGTCAATCCTAATGGTCTATATACGTGACCTACCGAGTATCTACCCATCTTGAGAGTCATATATCGGGTTAGATACCAAAAGACATATGTACAACATCAACATAGTTTGTCACTAAAGGTGAAAACTAGTGACAAACGGGTAATAATATCATCACTGAATGATGCCGCCAGGTGCGACTCCAGCCTCTACATCTGTAATCCCAATCCCAGTAGACCCCGGAATCTCTCCTGTCTCTCCATTGTGCTCTATACCGTCAACCTCTGTCTGACCAATCATACTTCCTATATCACTCATATGTAGCCACGACTGGTCTACATCCTCTAGATAGTTGTGTACCTGTGGAATGGTCTGTCCTATGACTCCTCCCGAAGTCTCTCCCCCAATAAAGTTACCATCCTGAATATCCACTGTCCATGGTCCGAAATCAAGCCCTAAATTATAGACAAACCCACTAGAATATCCTGGAAGTCCCTCTAAAACTGTTGAATGCATCCCTGTGCCCTGTCCACTTAACGACCCATTGACGATCACCTGAATCTGATTGCATGTAGCATCAATCCAATCACAATGTTCTACGACCCGACTATGAAGTAATGGTATTATGGAGCTAGTAGCGTCATTCTCCCCGACCATATGCATAGAATGCTCCATTTCAGCGCGAAGCACTCTCAACCTTGAGTCTACATAGTCTCTAATCTGTAACAACACATGTTCCTTGTCCTGACTCATAATCATCCTTTGAGTGTCCCAAGCAAATGCCGCGTCTGTTGATTGTTGCTGTAATGTGGAAACCTGCTCTTGAAGATATCTTACCTGTCCTTGGAAGAGTAGTCGTTCACCTAATAAGTCATTTAATTGAGAATTCTGTAAATTATAAGCAGCTAAGATTTGTTCTCTATCACCCCTAATCTGGTCTCTGTCTTTCTCAAGTGCAAGTATAACATGATCAGGGTAGTGACCAACCAACTCAGCATTATTGGGAGTGTATATATCAATAGGATGGTCTCTACTTATATGCACGGTTCTTAAAGTTTCTTCATGCCCATTATTTAACCCAAAAACTATGCCTCCATTAGCCATCCTGCGTTACATCAATTATAATCTTAATATGTGAATATATAATCTAAAAGAAAATCATAATATATTGTAGAAATACAAAAATAAGTCGTAGGAGTAAAAAAATGAACGTACTGTTTTTATGATTCAAAAGATCCACCCAAACCTAATTCTAGGTATACCGGTCTTACTCCACGAAACATGTTTCTATTTCAAGGCTCTGATACCACCTGTGACGCCCCGACTAGGTCATCTAGCTCGAAATAAAACAGTGATTAACTATTTGAACTAGCCGTGCGTCAAACTAGCAGAACAATAGAGAAAATTATTTTATAACTAATCGTTGCAGTAGAAATAGTGAAATTCTAAGGTCTTCAGGAAGAAGGGACAACGACCCCACTACCCGACCCGTAAATATATAAATTCTTACATAACTTATTACAACAAAGTTTCATCGACTAATTATTCGATAAAGTAGCTAAATACGACATTGAAGATACTATGTCACTCCCATGACAACGTGTTTCCATCTCTACTCATGTTGCTAATCTGAGAAAATAACAAAAGAAAGGCGTAAGTCTTTATTTGACTTAGTGAGGATTTATAACAATGGATCGATGATATAGGTAATATGGCCACAAGTAAGATTATTGTATATGAATGAATAAGAATTGGAATGTAATAGTCCTGCGAAAGATCATTAGATAATTGGAAATAGCAAAGTAATAGAATTAAAATAAACAGGAATTCAAACAATCATTTCGAATCGGAATCTGGTAAAGTAATATATTCAACCCAACGCCTCAAAATTAACATCCTTATACCTCCCTACGAGGAGCGACCTCGCAAAAACGGAATGACATGCTCGAGTACATGTCGACCCAGCTGAGAGTACAATTACCTCCAACTATACTCAGTAACTGAATCACGGTGGGGTACTTAACAAAGAGACCATACACTGACGGCCCGATGCCGCCCAGCAGTCACCTTTATTAGTCCCAGGGCCCAACTTCCCAAGAGCGTCCTCAAGGGTATACATAGTTTAAGTGAACTTGGATCCGGACGTTGTCCGTTGTTCATAATAATACCACTTACCAGATGAAATATAAATATATAATAAAATATGCAGGACTATGGAATAAGAAGTGAATTAAAGTTAAAGGCTAAATAAGAATTGAAGTAGTTGTTCTAAGACTAGGTAATTGATTGATATGGTATAAATAAATAATATAATAAAATAAAGATGTGAACAAGAGAGTGAGTTGAAGAACGGAAATTTTCTCAGGGCAAATGCCGAATTGAAGAAAAGAAACCTCACCTTATGTTGAAGAGTGGTTGTCTAGCTTAAACCGCGTTTTCAAAAGATTCCTCGAAACCTAGGTGTAGCAAAATATAAAGAATCAATGTCAAGGAGGATCTTATTAGATTGATTAATTAAGTACCCCTTAAGTTGTATCTTACCGGTTAAGTTGATAGTTAACTTACTTTTTCGTAATGCTAAAGAGACTTATACAAGTTGTAGTTTACGTTTTATTATGATTACCATGATTCATTTCATACCTTAAGTAGTAGTTTTTAGGTGGTCTATAAGAATTAAATAATACGGCTTCTATGTAGTCTTTCCAATGATCCATAATACAAGAACCCATACTTAAAACATTAGTCTTATACATTATGAATTAAAAAGTAGCTCCAAGTATTAGTTTACATATCCGTCATCTATTTCAACACAATCAAAATATGAATCCAAGCACAATCAATTCTTGGACATATACTTTATCTCATTCAATGTAGTTCAAATGAAAAGGTATCCCTTAGTAATTTAACTAATCTAATTATAGTCTCAATTAATTATATAAGTTAGAGTTAATCAAACCTATATACGTAATTATCTATCTTGCCCATTTAAATGTCCAAGTTCAATAACAATCATAGTTTAGTTCTTTATCTAAATTATTCTCATTTTCTTTGAATAATATCATTCTAAGTCATCAAGACAATACTATAGCACATTCTTTGTTTCCAATAACATAGAAATTTAGCATATTTGAACCATGTGGTTTCATTCTTTGTGGCAAAACATCATTTGTTTTATTTTAAGAATATTTTAGTATTACAATAAGAAATATGGTGTAACCCCTTTGAAGTAATCTAACTAGTATAAACATTTGTGTCTTTTATAACTTGGTTTTATACAAAAGAAAAACTTATGATTCAAGGATGGGTATAAACACAAATCTATAAGAACTCTTACGCTATTCAAGAATATAGGTAAGTTACATCCCCTTTTTTCATCAATAATCAACCATTACGTTTTCTTATTAACTTATCAAGTTACCAAGTTTGTTTAGAGTGACTTATAGGTGCAAAACAGCAAGAAACCGTGGAATTTTCAGTTCTACAACTGATTTTACGAAGCAGCCCCAAAACAGTCTGGCGAGTGAGTTTCACTCGCCGGTACTGTTCCGAAAACAACCGTTTAGTGACCCCACGCGCCGGAGGTGTTCGACACCTCCGATATCCCTACACTCTAGACCGAGTCTTCTTTCCAATGGTGCAAACCTTTCTCAAAAATACCTAGCCAATATCAAGTTATAGTTCAATTTCAGAGTCGCGCAAAACAGGGGAAATGATGAATATTTACCTTGTTATCTCCTTCTCTTGCAATGGATTCTTGAACTTATTCACTCCTTATGGAATTAGAAGCTACTACTAACTGGGAAGAATTGGAATTTCATAATCTTAGCCAAGATTATAAAGTTTTTAAATGTGATTTGAGAAATATGAAGAAATTTGTTTACCTCTAAAGCTTTACTACCACTTCTACCAATCTTGGGAGGAGAAGAGCTTCATAGCTACATAATTTTTGGGAAAAGAACTGAGCTTTGTAATGTCTTAATTTGGGTGTGATTGAAGAAGAAGTAGACGTACTTATTTATAGGAGTAGAAGATGGTAGATTGGTAATTAATGTGGGTAAGTGGGTTTAGTGGTAATTGGTGATATGGGCTACTTTTGCTATTTCACTTTTGACCTTGATTGTTTGATAATTGTTAGTTTTAGTATACTTATTTTTATATCAAGTTACTCGGTTTGTTAAAAAGTTTGTTTTGAGTTTGGCTTAATAGTTATTATATACATATGTTCTATTTTCAAATCTAAATGAATATATAAATATTTATATGTATATATATTATCGGGGTATTACAAGAACTGTACAATGAACAGTTGTAGAAGCCGTTCTGAGACAAGGACCACTACTCGAGGAAGATCTGAAAATATGTCTCATTTCAACGGACAGAAGAGAAAACAACACAATTGAGAGAGAATTCAAGCAAGCAATTTTTCTGTGTCTCAAAAACTCATAAACAGATCACCATTAGCCAAGTCATCTGTTCATAAAGCCGAGTTGAAGAAACAAAGCAAAAACTAAATCTGAGTGATTTCTGTAAACTGTGAGTGTTGTGCGAAGTGTATATCCATCTTTGTGAGTGATATAACTTCATAATATAGGTTTTCTTTGTCATCTCCTATAACGAACTTGTGGCTTCATCATTTGTTGTAAAAGCGCAAAAAGAGTGTACTAGGTTACTTAGTGTTTCTAGTATAACCTAAATCTTCGTGATTTAGAAGAGTGGACTAAAAGACATCCTTGTCTATATAACCACTATAAAAATTCTTTGTGTTTGATTACTTGCATTTTTACTTGCATATTTCAAAATCTTTCAAACACTTTGAGCAAACTAAAAGATTTTAAAAAGAGTTTAAATTTGGGGATATAAATCTTTTAATTAAGAAAATAACTTGTTTGAAAAACACTTGACAAATCCGCTGCATACAAGTTTCAAACTCTGATTTAAATTTGAAACAGATAAGTAAATCAGACGAGTGGTCAACTTCGCTGTTTAAGCTAACTGCGCAATCAGCAAAGTAGTCTCATCAGTTCGGTCAACTTACTCTGCTGATAACAAAAGTTGGAGAAATTTGAAAAAGAAAAGAGGTCTATTCACCCCCCTCCCCCCTCTAGACCTCAACTAACCACTAGGGACCAACAAAAAAAAAGGAAACTATAAGGTCAAGAAAATCGAGCCCTTGAAAAATGACCTCTAAAATTCTGAAAAATCAGTTATCGAAAAACAAAACAAATGCCTACTAAGTGATAATATGTTATTTTTTTGACTTCCTAAAACTTAAAGTTTCAAAAAAAAAAAAAAAACTTTTCGGGTTACAAAAATCGAGCCCTTGAAGAATGACGTCTAAAAATCGGCAAAATCAGAGTCCAAAAACAAAAGAAATGGCTCCTAAGTGATTAATATATTATATTTTGACTTGCCAAAACATAAAATTTCACAAAAAAAAGGAAAAATTAGCAAATACCTTGAAAAATGAGTAAAAATCAGCAAATACCGAGTCTTAAAAAAAACAAATGGCTCATAAGTGCTTAATATATTATTTTTTGACTTCCCAAAGCTTAAAATTTCAAAAAAGAAGAAACCTTTTGGGTCACGAAAATCGAGACCTGAAAAGTGATGTCTCAAAATCAGCAAAATCAGTGACTGAAAAACAAAACAAATGGCTCCTAAGTGATTATTATTGTAGGATCTTAGGCGCTACCAGTTGCCCCAAAACCAATTGGTGTTAGGAAATGCGCATACCCTTCCCTTATAGTGCATTCTCACAAGCGCCCATGATATTTGATTGTGACTCCACCCGCACACTCAGTTTAGGTGCCACAGGACAATTGTTGTCACCCGCACACACAGTTTGGGTGCCCAACAATCTCCCCTTCAGCAATTGCTCCAGCTGGGAATCGAACACGTGACCTTGGCTCTGATACCACTTGTAGGACCTCAGGCGCTACCAGTTGCCCCAAAACCAATTGGTGTTAGGAAATGCGCATACCCTTCCTTTATAGTGAATTCACACAAGCGCCCACGATATTTAATTGTGACTCCACCCGCACACTCAGTTTGGGTGCCACAGGACAATTGCTGTCACCCGCACACACAGTTTGGGTGCCCAACAATTATGTTATTTTTTGACTTCCTAAAACTTAAGATTACAAAAAATTCAAAACTTTTTTGGGTCACGAAATTCGAGCCCTTGATAAATGACGTTTCAAAATCAACAAAAACAGTGTCCAAAAAACAAAACAAATAGGTCCTAAATGCTTAATATATTATTTTTTGACTTCACGAAACTTCAAATTTCAAAAAAAAGGAAACTTTCAGGTCACGAAAATAGAGGACTTGAAAAATTACGTCTAAAAATTAGCAAATACCGAGTCCGAAAAACAAAATAAATGGCTCATAAGTGATTATTATGTTATTTTTTGAGTTCCCAAAATTTCAAAAAAAAATTAAAAAAAGGAAACTTTTCGGGTCACGAAGATCGAGCCATTGAAAACTGACGTCTAAAAATCAGCAAATAATGAGTTCGAAAAACTAAACAAATGGCTCCTAAGTGATTATTATGTTATTTTTTTACTTCCTAAAACTTAAAATTACAAAAAAAAATTGAAACTTTTTGTGTCATGAAAATCGAGCCCTTGAAAAATGACGTCTAAAAATCTACAAAATCAGAGTCCTAAAAATGACTCCTAAGTGCTTAATGTATTATTTGTTGACATCCCAAAACTTAAATTTTTTAAAAAAGGGAACTTTTCGGGTCACGAAAATCGAGCCCCGAAAAATGACATCTCAAAATTAGCAAAATTATTGACCCAAAAAAAAATAAATGGGTACTAAGTGATTAATAGGTTATTTTTTGACACCATAAAACTTAAAGTTTAAAAAAAAAGAAACTTTTTGGGTTACGAAAATCGAGCCATTGAATAATGACGTCTAAAAATAGACTAAATCAGAGCCCGGAAAATAAAAGAAATGGCTCCTAAGTGATTAATATATTATATCTTGACTTGCCAAAACATAAAATTTCAAAAAGAAAACTGAAACTTTCATGTCCAGAAAATCGATCTATTGAAAAATGATGTCTAAGAATCAGCAAATACTGAGTCCGAAAAACAAAACAAATGGCTCCTAAGTGATTATTATGTTATTTTTTTACTTCCTAAACCTTAAAATTACAAAAAAAATTGAAACTTTTTGTGTCACGAAAATCGAGCTCTTGAAAAATGACGTCTCAAAATCAACAAAATCAGTGTCCGAAAAACAAAACAAATGGGCCCTAAGTGTTTAATATATTATTTTTGACTTCACAAAACTTAAAATTTAAAAAAAAAAATTCGGGTAACGAAAATCGAGCACTTGAAAAATGACGTATAAAATCAGCAAATACCGAGTCTGAAAAACAAAACAAATGGCTCCTAAGTGATTATTATGTTATTTTTGACTTCCTAAAATTTGAAATTACAAAAAATTGAAACTTTTTGTGCCACGAAATTCGAGTCCTTGAAAAATGATGTATCAAAATCAGCAAAATCATTGTCCGAAAAATAAAACAAATGACTCTTAAGTGATTAATATGTTATTTTTTGACTTCATAAAATTTCAACAAAAATGAAACTCTTCAGGTCAAAATCGAGGCCCTTAAAAATGTCGTCTAAAAATCAGTGACCGAAAAACAAAAAAAATGGCTACTAAATGATTAATATATATGTTATTTTCTGACTTCCTAAAATTAGAATTTAAAAAAAAACGAAACTTTTTGGGTTACGAAAATCGAGACCTTGAAGAATGACGTCTAAAAATCCGCAAAATCAGAATCCTGAAAACAAATGAAATTGCTCCTAAGTGATTAATATATTATATTTTGACTGGCCAAAACATAAAATTTCAAAAAAAAATGAAACTTTCAAGACCCGAAAATCAAGCCATTGAAAAATGACGTCTAAGAATCAGCAAATACTGAGTCCGAAAAACAAAACAAATGGCTCCTAAGTGATTATTATGTTATTTTTTGACTTCCTAAACCTTAAAATTACAAAAAAATTGAAACTTTTTGGGTCGCTAAAATCGAGCCCTTGAAAAATGACGTCTCAAAATCAACAAAATCAGTGTCCGATAAACAAAACAAATGGGCCCCAAGAACTTAATATATAATTTTTTGATTTCACAAAACTTAATTTTTTTTTAAAAAAAGTATTTTTCGGGTCACGAAAATCGAGCACTTTAAAAATGATGTCTAAAATCAGTAAATATCGAGTCCAAAAAACAAAACAAATGGCTCCTAAGTGATTATTATGTTATTTTTTGACTTCCTAAAATTTGAAATTACAAAAATTGAAACTTTTTGTGTCACGATATTTGAGTCCTTGAAAAATGACGTCTCAAAATCAACAAAATCATTGTCCGAAAAACAAAACAAATGACTTATAAGTGATTAAATATGTTATTTTTTGACTTCCCAAAACATAAAATTTCAACGAAAATGAAACTCTTCAGGTCACGAAAATCGAGCCCCACAAAAATGACGTCTAAAAATCAGCAAAATTAGTGTCCGAAAAACAAAACAAATGGCTTATATGTGATTATTATGTTAATTTTTGACTTCATAAAAATTACAAAAAAGTTGAAACTTTAAGTGTCACCTAAATCGAGCCCTTGAAAAATGACCTCCCAAATTCAGCAAAATAAGCGTCCGAAAAACAAAACAAATGATTCATAAAAGATTAATATGTTATTTTTTGACTTCCAAAAACTTCAATTTTTTTTTTAAAAAGGAAACTTTTCGGGTCACGAAAATCGAGCCCTTTAAAAATGACGTCTAAAAATCAGCAAATACCGAATTCGAAAAAAAAACAAATAGCTCCAAAGTGATTATTATGTCATTTTTTGACTTCCTAAAATTTGAAATTACAAAAAAAATTGAAACATTTTGTGTCACGAATTTCGAGTCCTTGAAAAATGACGTCTCAAAATCAGCAAAATCAGTGTCCGAAAAATAAAACAAATGACTCATAAAAGATTAATATGTTATTTTTTGACTTCCAAAAACTTCAATTTTTTTTTTAAAAAAGGAAACTTTTCAGGTCACGAAAATCGAGCATTTTAAAAATGACGTCTAAGAATCAGCAAATACTGAGTCCGAAAAAAAAAATAGCTCTTAAGTGATTATTATGTCATTTCTTTACTTCCTAAAATTTGAAGTTACAAAAAAATTGAAACTTTTTGTATCATGAAAATCGAGTCCTTAAAAACGATGTCTCAAAATCAACAAAATCATTATCCGAAAAAAATAAAAAATGACTCATAAGTGATTTATATGTTATTTTTTGACTTCCCAAAACATAAAATTTCAAAAAAAACGAACTCTTCAGGTCACGAAAATCGAGCCCCATAAAAATGACGTTTAAAAATCAGCAAAATTATTGTCCGAAAAACAAAACAAATGGCTCCTAAGTGATTATTATGTTATTTTTTGACTTCCTAAAAATTACAAAAAAGTTGAAACTTTTTGTGTCACGAAAATCGAGCCCTTGAAAAATGACGTCTCAAAATAAGCAAAATAAGCGTCCGAAAAACAAAACAAATGATTCATAAAAGTTTAATATGTTATTTTTTTACTTCCAAAAATTTCAATTTTTTCAAAAAAAAGGAAACTTTCGGGTCACGAAAATCAAGCCCTTTAAGAATGACGTCTAAAAATCAGCAAATACCGAGTTCGAAAAAAAAACAAATAGCTCCAAAGTGATTATTATGTCATTTTTTGACTTCCTAAAATTTGAAATTACAAAAAAAATTGAAACTTTTTGTGTCACGAATTTCGAGTCCTTGAAAAATGACGTCTCAAAATCAACAAAATCATTGTCCGAAAAACGAAAAAAAATGACTCATAAGTGATTTATATGTTATTTTTTGACTTCCCAAAACATAAAATTTTAACAAAAATGAAACTCTTTAGGTCACTAAAATCGAGCATTTTAAAAATGACGTCTAAGAATCAGCAAATACCGAGTCCGAAAAAAAAATAGCTCTTAAGTGATTATTATGTCATTTCTTTACTTCCTAAAATTTGAAGTTACAAAAAAATTGAAACTTTTTGTATCACGAAATTCGAGTCCTTGAAAAACGACGTCTCAAAATCAACAAAATCATTATCCGAAAAGAAAAAACAAATGACTCATAAGTGATTTATATGTTATTTTTTGACTTCCCAAAACATAAAATTTCAACAAAAACGAACTCTCCAGGTCACGAAAATCGAGCCCCATAAAAATGACGTTTAAAAATCAGCAAAATTGTTGTCCGAAAAACAAAACAAATGGCTCCTAAGTGATTATTATGTTATTTTTTGACTTCCTAAAAATTACAAAAAAGTTGAAACTTTTTGTGTCACGAAAATCGAGCCCTTGAAAAATGAAGTCTCAAAATAAGCAAAATAAGCGTCTGAAAAACAAAACAAATGATTCATAAAAGTTTAATATGTTAATTTTTAATTCCAAAAATTTCAATTTTTTTTAAAAAAAGGAAACTTTCGGGTCACGAAAATCAAGCCCTTTAAAAATGACGTCTAAAAATCAGCAAATAACGAGTTCGAAAAAAAACAAATAGCTTCAAAGTGATTATATCATTTTTTGACTTCCTAAAATTTGAAATTACAAAAAAAATTGAAACTTTTTGTGTCACGAATTTCGAGTCCTTGAAAAATGACGTCTCAAAATCAACAAAATCATTGTCCGAAAAATGAAACAAATGATTCATAAGTGATTTATATGTTATTTTTTGACTTCCCAAAACATAAAATTTCAACAAAAATGAAACTCTTTAGGTCACTAAAATCGAGCCCCTTAAAAATGACGTCTAAAAATCAGCAAAATTAGTGTCCGAAAAACAAAACAATTGGCTCCTATGTGCTTGCTTAATATATTATTTGTTGACATTCCAAAACTTAAAATGTTTTTAAAAAAAATAATACTTTTCGGGTCATGAAAATTGAGCCCTGAAAAATTACATCTCAAAACCAGCAAAATTAGTGACAAAAAAAATGGCTACTAAGTGATTAATATGTTATATTTTGACTTCCTAAAACTTAAATTTTTTTTAAAAAAATGAAAATTTTTGGGTTACGGAAATCGAGCACTTGAAGAATGATGTCCAAAAATCAGCAAAATCAGAATCTGGAAAACAAAACAAATGGCTCCTAAGTGTTTAATATATTATATTTTGACTTCTAAAAACATAAAATTTCAAAAGAAAAAGGAAACTATAACATCAAGAAAATCGAGCCCTTGAAAAATGACCTCTAAAAAGCAGCAAAATCAGTTACCGAAAAAAAATACAAATGGCTGCTAAGTGACTAATATGTTATTTTTTGACTTCTTAAACTTAAAGTTTCAAAACAAAAAAAAACTTTTTGGGTTACAAAAATCGAGCCCTTGAAGAATGACGTTTTAAAATAGGCAAAATCAGAGTCCAAAAAAAAAAGAAATAGCTCCTAAGTGATTAATATATTATATTTTGACTTGCCAAAACATAAAATTTTAGAAAAAGGAAAGGAAACTTTCAGGTCACGAAAATTGAGCCCTTGAAAAATGACGTCTAAAAATCAGCAAATACCGAGTCTGAAAAACAAAAAAGAATGGCTCCTAAGTGCTTAATATATTATTTTATGATTATACAAAACTTATAATTTCAAAAAAAAAAAATTTGTGTCACGAAAATCGAGCCCTTGAAAAATGACGTCTAAATATCAGCAAATACCGAGTCCGAAAAACAAAACAAATGACTCCTAAGTCATTATTTTGTTATTTTTTTACTTCCTAAAACTTAAAATTTGAAACTTTTTAGGTCACGAAAATCGAGCCCTTGAAAAATGACGTCTCAAAATCAGCAAAATCAGTGTCCGAAAAATAAAACAAATGACTCATAAATGATTAATATGTTATTTTTTGACTTCCCAAAACCTCAAATTTGAAAAAAAAGGAAACTTTTTGGATCACGAAAATCGAGCCCTTGAAAAATAACATCTAAAAATCAGCTAATACCAAGTTCAAAAAAATGTCTCCTAAGTGATTATTATGTTATTTTTTTGACTTCTGTAAACTTAAAATTACAAAAAAATTGAAACTTTTTGGGTCACGAAATTCTAGCCCTTGAAAAGTGACGTCTCAAAATCAACAAAATCATTATGCGAAAAACAAAACAAATGACTCATAAGTGATTAATATGTTATTTTTTGACTTCCCAAAACATAAAATTTCAAAAAAAAAAATGAAACTCTTCCGGTCACGAAAATCGAGCCCCTAAAAAATGACGTCTAAAAATCAGCAAAATTAGTGTCCGAAAAACAAAACAAATGGCTTCTAAATGATTATTATGTTAGAGCCGGTGCAGTTTTCCTAGTATTGGGCACCAACTTTGATTTGACTGCCAATTGATGGGAAATAGTGTTGCACCAATGAGATAATGCCCCGAGTTTTTCCTCCTCACCCTCGGACCCACTCTCCTCATTTCTTGATTATTCAGCTTGCTTTGACGAAGACCCCGTGTTGGAGAAGCTCGACAAAGCGTTTAGTAATTGTTTCTTCGGGCAGTCTTTGATCATGTGCGGACCATCGCATTAAAAGCAGCCCTTGCCCTTCTGAGATGCGCCTTGTTTATGAAACTGTGGCTTCCCTTTGTTGGAGCTTCCTTGAGAAGTCCCCTTTGAGTAGGGAGGCCGTTCCCCCCCCCCCCCCTCTCTCTTCTAATAGAATTAACTCTGGAATTGGTTGGCTACCACTCCCGGTTGGCCGACCATCTCTCTTCGATTCATAATTCTTGTAATCAGTTAGGCACTCAGTGACTCCCATTATCGTGCACAAATTCGTCACTCGTTGATGCTACAGTTCAGTTCTAGCCCACTGTTTCAATCCCTCCAAGAAAGTGAAAACTTTGTCCTTCTTGGACATATCGCGAATGTCTAGCATGTGTCCCGAGAAGGCCTTAACATAGTCCTGGATTGATCCATGTGCTTAAGTTCCCTCAATGACCCGACGAGCATTGTACTCTACGTTCTCTGGGAAGAATTGTTGCCTAATTGCTTCCCGAAAAGTTCCCATGTATCCATACGCACTCTTCTGGCTTGGATGTCCATGTATTTGGTCCTCCACCAAAGTTTTGCATTGCCAGTCAAGTACATAGTGGTTGTCGACATTTTTCGAGCCTCGTCAACCACTCCGGCCGTGAGGAAATACTGTTCCATGTCGAATAAGAAATTTTCGACTTCTTTCACATCTCTAGCACCACCATAGGCCCGGGGATCAGGGATTCCGAGCCTCGAACTATGATCATGACCACCAGCAGGCCCGTTGCCTACTGCTCTTTGAAGCAATCTAATATGAATTGACATCGCTTCTGTTGGGATTCAGTAAGAAAAAAGACCCTTCAGGCAGCGGAAATTAAAACTTTTAAAGGATCTCTTTGATGAATCTTGCCAGGATATAATCTGGATGTATATATATGAATATATAAAATGATAAATAAACTTTATATGTAAGTTGTACCTATATCCTTGCAAATTTGAGCTCGACAAAAGTGTAGATAAGCTTTCTCCTTTCTTTTGCACATTTGATCCCAAAGTTTGTATAGCGCCCCACATGTTGCGCCTCTACGGGTTGATACACCACAATATCACAAAAACCTTGATAATTCTAAGCGGCTAGAACATAGAAATTATCAAGATCGAAACTAGAGAACAAAAGAATATCAAAATCTCTTCTTAGAAAGAGAGAGAGAGATCGATCGAGAGAGAGATGAGAGAGAAGAGAGAAGAGATAGATTTTGCAAGACTTGTGTATCTCTTATGTGTTATATGTTTCATATGTATATTTTTAGATCTACATATATTCTCATATATATAGATCTTCCATCTCTCTCCTAATCCTATTAGAAATAGGATTCCAAGTCTTCTCTTTTCCTACATGGGCCATGACCCTTTTAATTGGAAGACTAAGTCTTCTAATTTATTATTGGCCCACTCTATTTAATTAATTATGGTCCTATTTAATTTCTCAATTTAAATAGTCCAATCAATTAATTGGTCTCTCTTTTAATTAAATTAGACTCTAAGCCTATTCAATTAAATATTACTATAATTTAATTTATAATCTCGATCCAATCCAATTGGATCTCGCCCTGCTCCAATTGGGTCGACCCAGTCTGATACGAACCTCGCCACGAATAACGAGACCCGAATTATTAGGACTCCTAGGATCGTTCTACAATCAGGTTTAGGTGGATTTAATGAAGACGCCACAAACGATGATGGATGAATCGCTTGATAAGTCGATGGATGTACGCCACAAGTCTTCTTGATAAGTTCATGAGGACACCACAAATGATGTTGACTGAATTGTTTGATAAGTCGGAACGCCACAAGAATTCTTGATAAGTTCGTGAGGACGCCACAAACGATGATGGATGAATCGTTTGATAAGTCATTGAACGCCACAAAGATTTTACTGATCTTTGATAAGTTCATGAAGAAGAATTCTTCAAAGAAGGTGGAGAATACTCAACACAAATGTTGATCCCAAAAGTGGTCAATGAGGTCTAGGGGGGGGGGGGGAGGGGTGAACAGACCTCTGAAAACTTTAAAACTCTTTCTCTAACTTTTTTCTGTCAGCAGGCTAAGTTGATCTCGAATTCGTAAGACTACTAAGCTGTTCGCGCACAAAGCTTTGAGCAGCAGAGTTGACCACTCATCTGATTTCACTCAGCTGATTCAGATGAAATATCAGAGTTTTAGGAACTAGTTGGCAGCGGATTTGTCAAGTGTTTTTCAACCAATCTGTTCCTCTTTAAGTTTTCTCACACAAAAGATTTTATCCCCAGTTTTTACAACTCCTTTTAAAATCTTTTGGTTTAGTTCGTATGTTTGAGTTCTTTTGAAAATATGCAAAGTAAAGAAACAATAATTCAAACACACATAATTTTTATAGTGGTTATATGGATAAAAATCCTTTAGTCCACTCTTCCAAGTCACACAGATCTTCGGTTATACTAGAAAACACAAAGTTAACAGTATACAATGCTTGCGCCAAACAACAAATGCAATGGCCACAAGTGCGCAGTAAGAAATCACAAAGAAGTCCTACTCTACAAAGCTAGATCACTCACTTAGATGGATCTACACTCCTCACGCTATTTTCAGTATAGGAGGTCACAAAGAAAACCTAGAAGCTATATCACTTCACACAGATGGATATACACTCCTCTCTCTTTTCTCAGTTGAAAGTCACTCAGACAGACAACATAAGTTCTCTGTTCTTCAACGAAAAGCTTCGTCAACAGATGACTAGGCTTGTGATCAGACGACTCAACTGATGGATCTTGCTCTACAGATGTGATCTTGAATTTTGCAAGTCTCTCTTCAGATCTTCAATCAGTCTTCTATTTATACTCCCGGATTTGAATTTCTGCCCGTTGAAGGAAGGCGAAATTACTCTTTAATCCTGAGCAACGGTCTTATTCTCTGACGTCAGCTTTTGCTTTTGCAGACTGTCTTCTGTACACTCTGTTGTACGGATATTCACTTTATGTCCAGTCGCATTTAATGCACTCAGCTGGTTACCGTTGATAAGCTTACTTCACCGACTTCACTTTGCTGATGGGAATGCTCGGCTGATGACCACTCTCCTGATGATCACTCGGCTGATGGCTACTCGGCTGATTCAAGAATGAACACATCTATCTTGACTCGGCTTATGATAACCAAACTGATATCCCACTCGGCTGATTCGGTTACTTTGCTTCAAGACCTTGAGATAGGTTTCACTAAGCTGTTCTTATTTGATGACTTAACCTTTTGATCTTCAAAACCATTATGGCCTTTTTGTCATCTTCAAAGCCTTCTCCAAATAACACCAACAACAAATTAAATGAAGACTAAATCTTGAATTAATTAAAGCAAAAGGTCCTTTAAATAGGACAAGATTACATCTTGAAAAGAACTAGGAAACTCTAAAATAGTAAACTAACCTAATACAAAAAGGAAACTAAATTCTAGTATAGAATAAACTAATTCCTACAAAAACAAGGAAACTAAATCCTAAATTAAAAAGGTAACTAAATTAAAACTCCCACATGACAAGTAATTATTGGACTAGATCTTCTTCAATCTTGATGCACAAGTAATCCTTCTTGACCCAACAACTTGTCTCCAATTAATTCTTCCAATTCTATTTTTTGTGCTCTTCATGCTCACATCATTCTCCCCCTCTTAAAAGAGATTTGTCCTCAAATCTTCCCCAACCTTGTAGATCTAACATGTAAACAATGAAAAACATTTTTTTTTAGTTTTTTTTTCTCTCTCATCTTTTTTTCGATTTTTTTTCAACTTTTTTTTTGGTTTTTTTTTTTTTTTTTTTTTATGACAAGAAATTAAAGATAGGCAAACCTGAGACTAGAACAAAGCTCTGATACCAAATGATACGAACCTCGCCACGAATAACGAGACCCGAATTATTAGGACTCCTAGGATCGTTCTACAATCAGCTTTAGATGGATTTAATGAAGACGCCACAAACGATGATGGATGAATCGCTTGATAAGTCGATGGATGAACGCCACAAGTCTTTTTGATAAGTTCATGAGGACGCCACAAACGATGTTGACTGAATTGCTTGATAAGTCGGAACGCCACAAGAATGCTTGATAAGTTCGTGAGGACGCCACAAACGATGATGGATGAATCGTTTGATAAGTCATTGAATGCCACAAAGATTTTACTGATCTTTGATAAGTTCACGAAGAAGAATTCTTCAAAGAAGGTGGAGAATACTCAACACAAATTAATTGAAGATTAACTCTTGAATTCATTAAAGCAAAAGGTCCTTTAAATAGGACAAGTTTACATCTTGAAAAGAACTAGGAAACTCTAAAATAGTAAACTAACCTAATACAAAAAGGAAACTAAATTCTAGTAAAGAATAAACTAATTCCTACAAAAACAAGGAAACTAAATCCTAAATTAAAAAAGTAACTAAATTAAAACTCCCACATGACAAGTAATTATTGGACTAGATTTTCTTCAATCTTGATGCGCAAGTAATCCTTCTTGATCCAACAACTTGTCTCCAATTAATTCTTCCATTTCTATTTTTTGTGCTCTTCATGCTCACATCATTTAAATGATACGAACCTCGCCATGAATAACGAGACCCGAATTATTAGGACTCCAAGGATCGTTCTACAATCAGGTTTAGATGGATTTACGCGACAAACGATGATGGATGAATCGCTTGATAAGTCGATGGATGAACGCCACAAGTCTTCTTGATAAGTTCGTGAGGACGCCACAAACGATGTCGAATGAATCGCTTGATAAGTCGGAACGCCACAAGAATGCTTGATAAGTTTGTGAGGACGCCACAAACGATGGCGGATGAATCGTTTGATAAGTCATTGAACGCCACAAAGATTTTACTAATCTTTGATAAGTTCATGAAGAAGAACTCTTCAAAGAAGGTGGAGAATACTCAACACAAATTAATTGAAGACTAAATCTTGATTTAGTTAAAGAAAAAAGTTCCTTTAAATAGGACAAGATTACATCTTGAAAAGAATTAGGAAACTCTAAAATAGTAAACTAACCTAATACCATAAGGAAACTAAATCCTAGTAAAGAATAAACTAATTCCTACAAAAACAAGGAAACTAAATCCTACCTCTAAATCTAAAAGGAAATCAAAATTAAACATGTCAATTAATTATTGGGCTATATCTTCTTCAAACTTGATGAGCAAGTAAACCTTCTTGACCCATCAACTTGTTTTCATTTAATTCTTGAATCATTGACATAACTTATTTTTTCCAAAGCCTTCCAAGTCTTCCACGTAAATTGCTTCTTTTTTTATGCTCTTCATGGTCACATCACAGTCGATCCATTCATTCTTTGTTTCCTTGTTTTTGTGTAACACCCACCCTGGAAGCACCCTGCTTTCAGGTGAGGTGTAACCCGCATGCGACTTGTTTTCTTTCCAACAGGAAATTCGCAGGAACGGCCTAAAGAAATAAACAAACAGAGCCATGTACTAATTCTAGTAATACGTAAAGTACCTCGTTCACTTGAAATTGTCTGGAACCATAAGCCGGGATGGTTTTAAGTGCACCTAGAAACGATCCTTTTAAAAGATCTCATGATCCTTGTCTAACAACTAACTTATCCTGAGGAAATAGAACACAAGAAAACAAAGAGGGTGAGTCCTGAAAGACTCAGTGAGGGTATTAGCACAACAATAATCAAATGAAGATGAGATGAATTTAAGATGAACAATTGATAAGTATAATTCGTATAAATGAACCAAGAAACTAACATAATGATGATAGACATAGAAGGTACTAAATCAATTCACATTTAAATTTAAGAATGAAACGAATTTCAGGTATAGTCATGTAAATAAGCAAAGTTATAATAGATATGAGCACGTATACCGAATAAAATATCACTATACATATATTCCATCGAGTAGCGACCTCGTGGCTTGACTTGTAACTTGTAAGCTTCTAACTTTTAAGCTTATAACTTGTAACTTCAAGCTTCTAACTTTTAAGCTTGTAACTTGTACTTGTAATTGGTTTACGTGCTCGAAATTTAAGATAAAGAATTCGTAGTCATGTAAAAGACAAGATATAAACTTTCTGTATCAATTTCCACTAGATTTGAGATAACATGTATAAGATTTCAAGTCATATTAGAAGCACAATAAAATGCTAGAATTCAGCTGAATAGAAAACTCAATAGTATACGAGAAAACCAATCGATTACGAAATCCAATAGGAGGATGAGAATTTAGTCCAAGCAGAATTTTCATGATGCAATGAGAAGCCATTCGAATTAAACACCGACTTGATATGGAAAAGCCATCAGATTTAAATCAAACGAGTTAACTAGAAGGCAACCGAATTAAGGCTTCATTAAGATAACAAGAAGATATTCGAATTTAAAACCTTAATAGGAATTGAAATCGATCTAGGATATTTCGATTATCGAACAATCAATTAAAAGGACGGGAAGAGGATATGGTGAGGAATGGTGTATATAACCAAATTGTGAATTAGAACGAACTAAGCTAAGAAATAAAACTCAATCCAAAAGAAGTTACTATGATCATGAAGCCGACATGAACGAATTTCGAAACAATTGCATTCAAGTAATAACCAAACAACAGGAGTCAATGATGAGTTTGCAACAAAAGCAGATATACTGGATAACAACAAATATATTCAATTTCCTCAGGGCGTGGTGCCAAAAGTGTAAGAAGAAACGGATAGAACCCTCACCTAGTGATTGATGCTCAATTAGTTGCTTTGAGTAGCGATTGTAGCCTCAGCAACCGTCATGTCGCCTAATCAAAACCAACGATAGGAATAAGAACTATAGCTATTCTCTTAGTGTCTATTATATCTTCTAAAATCATCACAATAGACAATTGAGACTTTACTTGAAGATTATTTATTTAGCCTAATTACCTATAATTTAATTTTTCAGATAATTAAACAAATCTTACTTCTACATTTTCTTTTAACAACTAGAACAGGGTATTAATGTTAATTAACTTCAGTAACCCATTCTTGTAACAAAATTTACTCAATAACTACTTGCATGTTAAATCCACACCTAATCCAACCAATTTAATCAATTATAAAGTTCTAATAATACAATAGCTCAACTAACCAATTTAACAATTAGCAATTGTGTGCATAAACAAACAAATAACCAAACTACATGTACAATATATATATAGCAGAACCGTAACCCACATGCAATTAAAATTTGTTAACTTGCTTGATTTACTTTTGTTATTTTATTTTCTTTACTTCATGCCATTCCTTCTTTTCATTTCTTCCTATTACAGTTCCTATTTCCAGATCTTTATACCTCTGTTGTCATCTTTCTTTTACTCATAATGGTTGCTTTTCCTTTTCCTTTCTACCCTTGACTTGTATCACAGTACCTTCCACCCTAAATAGTTGTAGTCACCTCCGATCAGCCCACCGGAGCTCCGATTGCCGCCATGCAGAACCACAGACTCCTTCCTTTAAAGCTTTATTCGAGATAATCCCTAGGTTTTTCCCAAAATTCCACCAGCAGCTTCCTATTTTACTCTCAAATATTGGATTAATGGAAATGTTATGTGTTTTAGGTAAGTTTCAATTTTCAGATTTCATTTGTATCTTTCACTACTCCATTCTCGGCATGTGTATATGGAAGATGAAAGGTTGGAGTGAAAAAAAATGGGTTTATTTTTACTTTTATACCACACTTTTGCACAAGGACCCCCTAAACTTTCTTACATATATTTTTTTTTAATACATATTAATTTAAATCTCGTAAATCAATACACACATTTACTACACTATGAAATTAGTTTAAATCCAAAATTCCTAATTTGGAACATTAGTGAGCTAAATTTATATCAACTTAATATTTGAAATTTTGGGGCGTCACAATCTCCCCTCCTTAAAGGAATCTGGTCCCATATTCTCACTATTGGTCTTCGTCTAAATAAGAATAATATTCCACATGAAGAAACGAATGTAGCAATAAGATTACATTGTTGCGCGCCGATTGACATTAAAATATGAGGAGTTCACAATAGATAACAGAATTCGACATGCTACAACAAGGAAGTTAGTTTATATCAAGGTTCATGTAGTTGAAGATTATTTGTAATTGAAAATTATTAGATCACTTTAGGAAGTGTGGAGATTTAAGGTTCCATAAGGATATGCGGTGATGAAATGATAATCTAGAATATGGGACAAAAATTCTTATTTGGAAGACAATTAAAGAAACGAGATACTAGACATGAGAACGAAGAATGTACAAATCTCATTCCATATAATGAGATAAATGGGTCAAGTATCAATGTTTGATTAAATGGAAAGCAAAATCATGCTAAGTTGTACGGTATATTTGGAGTATAAGGAAATGGAAATGTATAGTTGATACAAAAGCAGGCTACTAACATCTACTGAAGTGTATGTATATATATATATATATATATATATATATATATATATATATATATATATCTTTTTTACAAGATAGAATGAAAATATCTTGTCAAAGCACTGAACGAACAAAGCTGAGAATTTAAAGTACTAAAGGTTGAGAATGCGAAAAGATCTTTTGAGACAGAGATTGAGAATTCAGTAGAAAAATGATCAACAAGTTATGTAAGTTTTCCAAAAGTAGTCTGATAATTGAATTCACGGATGATATCTAGTTATTAAAAAGCAAGATAGAATGATAAATAGGTAACTCGAGATAGGAGTTTCAATAAGATAATATATTCGTAAGTCGGTATACATTTCGAAGTCAAAGCTATATCGCAATAGTGATTCTAAATTCTTACTCTATTCGTAGAAGAGTCCGGTTAATGTGGACGCATATCATCATTTCCCACGTCCCTTGATCATGAATTTCTTCCATGGAACTTTGACCAATTATATGCTTCAACTTGTAGATGTTGTATCCTTTGATCTATGATGTAAATGGGTTTTTCTTCTCGGAAATGATCTCTAGCAATGAAACTGAATGTAGTCTATCTGAAGTTTTTCTCCATTGCGGTGATCCTGACTTTGATTTATGTCATTTAGTTTTCCCCAGAGCCTCATTAGGCGAAAGCTCATGGACATCTCAACGTCTGATCCTCTGATGATAGAGCTGTAGAACCTCGTGATCTCGCATTGTGGTTAGGAGATTGATTTGGATACATTCAGTCCTCGATACATGTCCATGCTTCATTGGATCTTTGTCTAATGCTTGAAGAGTTTCTTCTTTGGTTCGCCCATTACGAAACTCATATAAGTTATTACTCTCGTTTTTTTTTTTTTTTTTTTTTTTTTTCAAAGACACAATTATTAAAGTTAACCTTATTTGGTCAAAGTAGCGTATGAATTTTTGTATATGTTTGAAACAGAGTACAAGATGACCTTGAGTTTCCAAGCAACTTTAAATATTCAAGGACTAGTATGAATTGGTGTCTTTCAATTGTAATTAGGAATCACGGATATAAGTAGTAAGAGTAATAAATATATTACTTAATATATGTAGATCAATACAAGAATGTTAGAGGCTAAATAAGATTTCCAAAGGACTAGTATATCAATTATGGATGCAATAGAGTGTGGTTGTAGAAGGGTTACAGATTAATTGAAAAGATATTGCAGTAGGTATATGGAAGAGTTTATTAACAACAAGAAAGTTCAAAGAGTGGAATTTAAGGCAGATTTGGAAAGAGCAACTATGCAACATGCATCGATTTGAATTCGAAGTTATCGAGAATTAAGCAAATTGTGTGATAGATAAGCTAGATAACAATGGTAGATGGTAAAATAATGGGATAATATAATACACGAGACATAATACAAGATATTGGAAAATGTTAAAATACTTGAGAGCTGTGAAATCTCTCGAGATGTTGAAAGAGTAAATGTTATGGAAAGGACCTGGATACAATAGCGAGGTAACAAAGACATACTTGTAGTAACAATTAAATGAGTTAATTGAAAGTGCCGGACCATGTGGGTTGTATTTTACTTAAGCAAATAGGTGTTGAAAAACAGCAAGAGTATGTATCATGAATTTAGCAAGGTGTTTGACTATAACATTAACAGAAGGATGATCGTTTTACCTTAGAACTCAATCGAAAGAAATCCTTTATGTTAATGAAAACAATGAGATACTAGAGTAACGCTTATAGAACAAAATTGTAAGGAAGTCTTGCCTGGACTTTATGTTTTAATTCTTTTAGGAAGAAGAGAAAAGAAGGATTACTTAATAAAATAGTAACATTCTAAACAGAAGAATGCTTATTTATACAATAAATGAGCTCTTTAGAGTATTGAAAATCCAAGAATTTCTTACCATGTGGATTGTATGAATCTTAAGAGGATCATATATTTAATAAGAATGACAAGGAATGAGACTCCATGGGATACAAATTACGTAATTAAGTTAAGGGGTTATAATTACAACTACATTCATCAGAAAGCGATACATTCATTTGTATTGGGATCCACGATAACGAGTCTTCCTTGAATATTCAAATGGTTTGTCCTTTATCTTTATCGTAACGTATTATCTTCTCCTCAAATGACCCGAACGAGTCGAATCTGACCCTAAACTTGCATACACCTCAACATGGCTCATATTAAATATTAACTTAAAATCTGGGTATATGGATCACTAACTTAAAACTTGCGTACACATTCTATCTTTAACCTAGGCTCTGATACCATTTGTAACACCCACCCTGGAAGCACCCTGCTTTCAGGTGAGGTGTAACCCGCCTGCGACTTGTTTTCTTTACAACAGGAAATTCTCAGGAACGGCCTAAAGAAATAAACAAACAGAGCCATGTACTAATTCTAGTAATACGTAAAGTACCTCGTTCACTTGAAATTGTCTGGAACCATAAGCCGGGATGGTTTTAAGTGCACCTAGAAACGATCCTTTTAAAAGATCTCATGATCCTTGTCTAACAACTAACTTATCCTGAGGAAATAGAACACAAGAAAACAAAGAGGGTGAGTCCTGAAAGACTCAGTGAGGGTATTAGCACAACAATAATCAAATGAAGATGAGATGAATTTAAGATGAACAATTGATAAGTATAATTCGTATAAATGAACCAAGAAACTAACATAATGATGATAGACATAGAAGGTACTAAATCAATTCACATTTAAATTTAAGAATGAAACGAATTTCAGGTTTAGTCATGTAAATGAGCAAAGTTATAATAGATATGAGCACGTATACCGAATAAAATATCACCTTGTATATACATATATTCCATCGAGTAGCGACCTCGTGGCTTGACTTGTAACTTGTAAGCTTCTAACTTTTAAGCTTATAACTTGTAACTTTCAAGCTTCTAACTTTTAAGCTTGTAACTTGTACTTGTAATTGGTTTACGTGCTCGAAATTTAAGATAAAGAATTTGTAGTCATGTAAAAGACAAGATATAAACTTTCTGTATCAATTTCCACTAGATTTGAGATAACATGTATAAGATTTCAAGTCATATTAGAAGCACAATAAAATGCTAGAATTCAGCTGAATAGAAAAATCAATAGTATACGAGAAAACCAAAATATTACGAAATCCAATAGGAGGATGAGAATTTAGTCCAAGCAGAATTTTCATGATGCAATGAGAAGCCATTCGAATTAAACACCGACTTGATATGGAAAAGCCATCAGATTTAAATCAAACGAGTTAACTAGAAGCTACCGAATTAAGGCTTCATTAAGATAACAAGAAGATATTCGAATTTAAAACCTTAATAGGAATTGAAATTGATCTAGGATATTTCGATTATCGAACAATCAATTAAAAGGACGGGAAGAGGATATGGTAAGGAATGGTGTATATAACCAAATTGTGAATTAGAACGAACTAAGCTAAGAAATAAAACTCAATCCAAAAGAAGTTACTATGATCATGAAGCCGACATGAACGAATTTCGAAACAATTGCATTCAAGTAATAACCAAACAACAGGAGTCAATGATGAGTTTGCAACAAAAGCAGATATACTGGATAACAACAAATATATTCAATTTCCTCAGGGCGTGGTGCCAAAAGTGTAAGAAGAAACGGATAGAACCCTCACCTAGTGATTGATGCTCAATTAGTTGCTTTGAGTAGCGATTGTAGCCTCAACAATCGTCATGTCGCCTAATCAAAACCAACGATAGGAATAAGAACTATAGCTATTCTCTTAGTGTCTATTATATCTTCTAAAATCATCACAATAGACAATTGAAACTTTACTTGAAGATTATTTATTTAGCCTAATTACCTATAATTTAATTTTTCAGATAATTAAACAAATCTTACTTCTACATTTTCTTTTAACAACTAGAACAGGGTATTAGTGTTAATTAACTTCACTAACCCATTCTTGTAACAAAATTTACTCAATAACTACTTGCATGTTAAATCCACACCTAATCCAACCAATTTAATCAATTATAAAGTTCTAATAATACAATAGCTCAACTAACCAATTTAACAATTAGCAATTGTGTGCATAAACAAACAAATAACCAAACTACATGTACAATATATATATAGCAGAACCGTAACCCACATGCAATTAAAATTTGTTAACTTGCTTGATTTACTTTTGTTATTTTATTTTCTTTACTTCGTCCCATTCCTTCTTTTCATTTCTTCCTATTACAGTTCCTATTTCCAGATCTTTATACCTCTGTTGTCATCTTTCTTTTACTCATAATGGTTACTTTTCCTTTTCCTTTCTACCCTTGACTTGTATCACAGTACCTTCTACCCTAAATAGTTGTAGTCACCTCCGATCAGCCCACCGAAGCTCCGATTGCCGCCATGCAGAACCACAGACTCCTTCCTTTAAAGCTTTATTCGAGATAATCCCTAGGTTTTTCCCAAAATTCCACCAGCAGCTTCCTATTTTACTCTCAAATATTGGATTAATGGAAATGTTAAGCGTTTTAGGTAAGTTTCAATTTTCAGATTTCATTTGTATCTTTCACTACTCCATTCTCGGCATGTGTATATGGAAGATGAAAGGTTGGAGTGAAAAAAAAATAGGTTTATTTTTACTTTTATACCACACTTTTGCACAAGGACCCCCTAAACTTTCTTACATATATATTTTTTTTTAATACATATTAATTTAAATCTCGTAAATCAATACACACATTTACTACACTATGAAATTAGTTTAAATCCAAAATTCCTAATTTGGAACATTAGTGAGCTAAATTTATATCAACTTAATATTTGAAATTTTGGGGCGTCACATTTTGTTTCATGTGTATTGTGTATGCCCCCGTAGGTTCACCACATAATTGGTCGTGGGTCATAATTAAATATACATTTAATTATGTGAGCATTAAATACTCTAAATCAATCGAACACTCTGTCGACTGATCATTCCAAAATTAGCACCCCTTCCAATTTGGGAATTCTCTCACACTTCACAGTCGATGTATGACCACAAGCCCGTGGAGCCCAATCACTGGTGAATTAATTCAGTGAACCTTTTAATCATTTACAATTAACACATACGACATGATCTCTCCATTAGTCGATCTCCCAGTCGAGACTTAAATGCTTTGGACTTTTCATCGGTTCCCTTACCTTGTCTTGACCTTATGTACTCTGATCTCGAAACTATTCTCTTTGACTTAATCTTTATGAGCTACTTTCATAAAGTCGTCAGATACCTCGGCCGAGGGTTTTACCAGAATAAGTTTCTCACAGAAGTTCATAGGAGATATCCCAACCTATCAAGTCGGGTCAATGCATCCTTTGTTGATGATATGAACCTGCATACGAGTTCCCCTATACCCAAAGTGAATCCTTAGAGACCTTCTGGGAATCTCCGGTCGGTCTGAACTCACATCAAAGCATAAGCGTTCTCGCACCAGATAAAGCCTATCACCTCAAGTATTAGGGATCGTTCCTCGTATACTATTGCAAATAGGAATAACTTCGACCCCGATATTTTACTACCGCTTCCATGGTGAGTTATTTCCTAATTGGGGTATTCAGTGCACTTGCCATCCCAGCAAGCTACCCACTTTTGTGTATCGACTATCCCAATCACGCTCGTGGACCCCAGCATCCTCCAGTTCATCGGAGTATACACATCAGTGAGAGACTAACCGAATCCAATGATGTCCTATCTCAAATGGATTCTACGACTCTTGAATATGTTCTAGATCACGACCTTGGAGATTAGTCCACGGGTTGTCCCATAGCCCTGTGATCTAAGGACTTCTATCCTTATGCTTAGATAATTATTACATAAGATGAAGTTGACCATTTATTAATGCATTTATTAATCTGAATTGAATAGTTCCTTATTTATTACAATAAATAGCAGCCATACAGTTGGCTTGCCGGACACTATTTCTATCAATCTCCCACTTGTACTAAAGCCAACTTCCTATGTTCTTGAGTCCCATCTTATGCAGATGTTTCTCGAATGCCTTTTGAGGCAGTGGATTTATCAGCGGGTCCGTCGTATTGTCTTCTGAGTCGACACGTTCCATCTTTATGTCTCGTATACCAATGATATCCCTTATCAAATGGTAGTCTCAGTACGTGCTTGGATTTCTGATGAGATCTCGGCTCCTTTGCTTGCGATATTGCTCCATTATTATCACAAAAGATAGTAATGGGCTTAGCAATGCTAGGTATCACATCCAATTCTTGGATGAAGTTTTTCATCCAAACACCTTCCTTTGCAGCTTCACACGCTGCAATTTATTCTGCCTCGGTGGTTGAATCTGCGGTAGTATCTTGCTTGGAGCTCTTCCAACTTACTGCACCACCATTGAGACAGAAAACATATCCAGATGTTGAATTTAAGTCGTCTACATCACATTGGAAGCTTGAATCTGTAAAGCCTTCCAATTTCAATTCTCCTCCACCGTATACAAGGAACAATTCCTTAGTCCTTCTCAGGTACTTCAGAATTGCCTTTACGGCTATCCAGTGCTGCTCTCCTGGATCAGACGGATAGCTACTTGTAACACTTAGTGCGTAGGCTACATATGGTCTAGTACATAACAAACCATACATTATGCTTCCTATAGCGGAGGTATATGGTATTTGAGACATTTTGCTTCTCTCTTCAGGCGTCTTTGGGACCATAGACTTAGAGAGTGCAATTCCATGTCTCATGGGAAGTAATCCTCTCTTGGATTCTTCCATACTGAATCTTTTCAGTATTTTATCTATGTACTGTGATTGGGAGAGGCCCAACAGTTCTTTCGAGCTATCTCTGTAGATCTTTATACCTAGTACAAATGATGCTTCTCCCAAATCCTTCATTGAGAATTATGTAGACAACCATGCTTTCGTTTCTGATAACACCTTTACATTGTTTCCAATGAGAAGTATGTCATCAACGTAAAGCACTAGAAATTCAACTGTACTCCCACTGACTTTCTTGTACACGCAAGGTTCGAACACGTTCTTGATAAATCCAAAAGTTTGGATTGTATCGTAGAAACGAATGTTCCAGCTTCCGGAAGCTTGCTTCAGTCCATAAATGGACCTCTGGAGTTTGCACACCTTGTGCTCATCTCCTTACCAATGTCTCCATTGAGAAAGGAGGTCTTTACATCCATCTACCATATCTCGTAGTTATACCACGCATCTATGGCTAGCAAGATTCGAATGGATTTAGGCATTGCGACGGGCGAGAAGGTCTTCTCAAAGTCAATGCCTGGTCTTTGAGTATATCCTTTTGCCACTAGTCCCTCTTTGTAGGTTATTACCTATCCGTTCACTCCAAGCTTGCGCTTATAGATCCACTTGCAACCCACGGGAGTCACTCCCATTGGTGGATCTACCAAGGTCCAGACATTGTTGGAATGCATGGAGTCCAATTTGGATTCCATGGCTTCGCGCCATTTTCCCGAATCTATGTCCAACATAGCTTCTTCGTAAGTCCGTGAGTCGTTCAGAGACTGTCCAGTCTCATGCAGCAAACCGTAGTACCTTTCGGGTTCTCTACGTTGTCTTTCTGACCTACGAAGTATTGGTGTACTTTCTGGTACACTTTCATGCTCTTGTTCTCCCACTGCCTATGGTGATGGGTCAGCTTCCTCGACCTCTTCGGCCTTTTCAGCATCAATGACCTCATCTAGTTCTATGTTGTGTTCTTTCTTGTCCAACAAGAAATCCTTCTCTAAGAAGTGCGTGTTCCTTGAAACAAACGTAGTTTATCTTGAAGGATCATAGAACTCGTCTCCAATTGAGTTTTCTGGATACCCCACGAATTTGCACAAAGTGGAATTCGTTTCCAATTTATCTCCCACTAGCTTCTTGACGTAAGCGGGAGATCCCCACACACGCATGAATGCGTACGAGGGTGCCTTGCCAAACCACATTTCGTATGGTGTCTCGTGTACAGATTTAGAAGGTACCATATTTAGTATCTTTGTTGCCGTGAGAAGGGCATGTCCCCAAAATGAAAGAGGAAGATCAGTGGCACTCATCATGGATCGAACCATGTCCATCAAGGTTCGATTCCTTCTCTCAGCTACTCCATTTAATTGCGGTTTAGCAGGAGGAGTCCACTGAGAAAATATTCCATGCTCTACAAGATAATTGAGAAATTCGTTACTAAGAAACTCGCCACCTCGATCAGAACGAAGAGCCTTTATCGTATGACCAAGTTGGTTTTCTACTTCCATTCTGAACTCTTTGAATCGCTCAAAAGCTTCAGACTTGTGTTTCAACAAGAACACATACCCATAACGACTATAGTCATCAGTGAAGGTAATGAAGTAATCGTAGCCACCTCGGGCACTTTTTCTTAGTGGTCCACATATGTTACTATGTATTAAGTCCAATGTCCTTGTGGCTCGCTCGGGGTTTCCTTTAAACGGCAGTTTAGCCATTTTACCCGTAAGACATGGTTCGCAAGTTGGCATTTCATCAATGTGCTTTATTTCAAGCGCGCCAGATGTGGCTAACTTTTGAATCCTTGACTTGGATATATGTCCAAGTCGAGCGTGCCATAATTGGGTAGAAATTTCATTATCTTGTTTCCTTTTGTTTTGTTGTACGTGCATTACTAATTTAGGTGGTTCTAAGGCGTATAGTCCATCCTTTAATGTACCAGTGATAAACAAACGATAATTCTTAAATAATGAAAATGAACCTTTATTAATTGAAAAATTAAAACCTTCATTATCCAAAACAGGAATAGAAATAATGTTTTTCACTAAACCAGGTACATAAAGAACGTTCATAAGGACTAATCTATCACCACCTAAATCTAACTCCACTTCGCCTATGGCTTCGGCAGTGGCTCTAGCTCCATTGCCAAATCGCAGGATCCAATCCCCAAGCCTAAGTGGCCTTGTTGCTCCCATCACCTGTAAATCATTACAAAGATGAGAACCACAAGCAGTGTCTAACACCCAAGATGCATAGTTAATTGATAAATTAACTTCAACAAGGAATATACCTTTGGAGTTCTCCAAGAACTCCTTGCAGTTCCTCTTCCAGTGTCCAGCTTTCTTGCAGTAGAAACATTTTTGTTCACCAGCAGAAGCTTTACGCTTCTTACCCTTTCCTATGGGCCCAGATGGTCATTTCCCTTTGGACGAGGAAGCATTCCCCTTCCCTTTTCGTTTCTTAGTCCTCTTAGACTTTAAAGGATAGTGCCCTGCAAGCCAATAGATTTTAGCTTGTATAAGGACTATCATGTGATAAGCTTTCTCTAGTATAAATGAATTAATACGCTCGTTTGTTTATAGTATGTAAATCAAACAATGGCCAACTTCATCTCTCGCGAATCACTTAAGCGATTGGATGAAATCCTTAGATCACAATAGACTATGGGACGATTCACTTCAGTATGAGTGCAATCATGAAACAGTCTCTAAGGTCGTGATCTTAAAAACGTTCCAAGTCATAGATTCCTGTCGAGACGGGGTATCGAAGGAATCGTTAAGACTTGTACGAGTATGCATGATTCACATGGAGTGAATTTGTAGCGTTTCATGAGCAAGGCATTTGATGCCAGTGCATATGAGTAGGTGGTTCGATAGGGGATCGAACGCATCGAATGACCCGAACAGAGAAACCCATTGTGAAAGTGCATGTCGCACATCGGCGATGGGATGTTTCTCAAGACTTATAATAGTGTACGATTTAGTCCTTTGACTTGAGGTGCTAGGGCAAATTCGGTGCACGTGAGTGCGTACTTTGATTTAGGAGCCGATCACTTAGCCTGATCATTGTGCGACTACTTTGGGTACGTAGGATCGTGTATGCGAATGGTTAGCACTAATATGGGATCTACCGACTCAACGTAGTGTGTTGAGAGAATTTCCTAGACGTTCTTAGATAATAGATTCCAAGAAACCCGTGGCCACGGTCGGTGACGGATTTGGAAAAGGGTTTTCCAAATTTAGCAGTCACGCTGGAATCATTATCCCGAATTAGAAAGTATAGTTATCGAGATGATTAGAGGTGCCGATCAATTCACACACCCTAGGTCTCGATCGGGAAATTAGTCGATAGAGGGACCGTATGTACATGGCACTTATAAGAGGTGAGGTTCACTGAGATCAATTCATCTGAAGTTGAGTGGTTAATTGAAGGTGTTCAATTAATCGGAGCAATTTATAAGCTCGCAAATTAAATCACGAAAGTCGTGGGCCCGCGGCCAATTGATGATGAACCTAGAGGGTCACACACAATACAATTGGACTTTAACAAATCATATAAGGAAATTTTGATTTAAAGAGTTAAATCAAAACTGAAGAATTAAAGTGTTAATTCTTGAAGAAGAAAACTAATTAATTAAAGAGTTAATTAATAAGAGAGGAATTAATTTAATTAATTAATTGGATTAATTAATTAAATGGGCTGAATTGATTAAAGGGGTTTAATTAATTAATTATGATCTAGGTCCATTAGGAAACAAATAAAGGCCATAAGAAAATGGGCTTTAAGTTTCCTAGTTGGACTAGGCCACATTAGGTCAAGACTCCTTATCTATAAATAAGGAGTAGGAGACCAAAAACCCTAGCCCTAGTTATCACAACTAGCCGCCCCCCTTCTTGGAGAAGAAGTGTGGCCGCCCCCCCCCCCCCCCCCCCCCCTTTCAATGGAAGAGAGGCCACCCCCTATCTGAATCTAGATCTGGTTTTCTTCGTTCTTCCATGTCTGATTACCTTTGAATCCTAGTTCTGAGCCTGTGGATTCAAAGGGGTTGCTTCAATCCAGTTGGTGTGGATACCGCTAGAGGCACAACACTTGGGGTGCTTCTCTCGAGCCGAATCCATCTGATCTGAAAGAAGACCGTAGAAAAACCACCACCGTGCCTGTGGTGAGGTAATTTCGAATTACACCCTTTTATTTTGTAAATTGTTGCAAAATTTAATTCAACCTATTCGTATGAGCTAGAGAAAAATCCTAGGATTATGGGTGTATGAAAAATTTTAAATTCCGCACTGTTGTATGACAATCATACCCCGTGAAATCCCAACAGTGGTATCAGAGCCAAATTCACTACGCTCATACGAAAAGGCCTGAACACTTCAAAATATATGTTTATATTTGTTCGTTGTGTTCTATGATTTGATTCTTTCTTGTTATGATAAATTATTTGTTCGGATATTTGCATAAATCATTTTGGGCCTAAACTGTAATTTCTGAAAATTTAAGGGCTTATGTGCAAATTGCGTTTTTCGAAAATCTGGACAGAAAGTTAATTTTTATTTTTCTGCAATTCTGGACCAAATTGTAATTTCTGGATTTTTCAAAATCTGGGCTGTTTTGCAAATTACAGAAGGCTAGGGGCTGTTTTTGCTATTACCGTAAAAGATCTGGGGTCTGTTTGCATTAAACGAAACTTTCTGGAAATTTTAGTTAATTTCTGCTTTCTGGTCCGATTTGCATATTCTGGAAATTTTGGGGCTGATTTGTAATTTCCGAAAGTTGGGGGTTCAAAATGTAATTTTCGAAAATTCAGGGGCCGAACTGCAATTTTTCAAAAGTTGAAAAACAAAAACCGTTTTGTGCACTAAAGGAGTTTAGTATATCCGAACAGTTAATTTTATCATAATTAGTGGAGACTAGAGTGAGAATCAAGGGGTTATTTTAAAAGGGGTTTTAAAATAAAAATTGTGGATTGTTTTAAAAGGGGTTTTAAAACTAGAATCTAAATGTATTTTAAAAGGGAGTTTTAAAATAAGATAAGAAATAAGAAAATGAGTTTTGCTTGTTTCTTGCTCTACGTGAACTGTTTACGTGGTTTTCGATCGCGCCGAGCCTTGACCCTAGGGTAGATGTGATTGGTTAATTTTAATTATGTTGGTTTTATTGGGCCTGCGAGCCTTAAGTTTTTGGGCCACTTTGAGCCTTTGTAATATATTAGGGCTTTACTGTTTTAAATAGTTTAGGATGGAGGCCCATTACAAGCAAGGTGGGAGCCCAAGAAAAGTGAAGGCCATGTATGCATGGTTAGTTATGTAATAGCCTAGGTCCTTTAGAACCCAATTAGATTGACCAATTGGGCCAACATATTTGGCTCGATGATGGCCCGCATAGGAGGCTCCTGATCAAAAACATACTGTGGTAGCATGCATGCTAGGTGTGTATGTTTTTATTTACGTATTTATATTTTTAGCATGTATGGTGATGCGCGCTAGTAATTTAGATCGTAAATAAAGGATAATGCATAACTGGAACGGTGAGATCTCGAGAGAGTTTGTTTTGAACTTTCAAACCAGAAAAATCCCTCTTGAATTAAATATTAAGTCATATTGGGTTAAAATAAAATGAAGTATTTATATAAATCCAAGCCTTCCATCAATAGGGAATAAGCGTACGTTGTCTACTTATCGATTAAGGTGATCCAGAGTCTGGCACCCGAGGCGAAGAAAGGGACAATACACGAGTTCTCTTGATTCTTGTTTTAAATAAACTCGACAAGGGTGGGGACTGGTCGGGACATGAACATCGATCGATAACCAGTTACGGGGATTTCATGACCGGGCCAGTTGCTCATCAAGATTGATGGGTTAGACTTAACGAGTAGTACCACTCATGATGTAGCAGTGCTAGATGAGTGCGAAAATCGAGGCAAAATAGCTTGAAGGTTGTGTAGGGACACAATTGGCAATAAGTATGCCTACCTGGGGAATTAGTTGTATGGCCGCGAGTCGTGGGTACAATTAATGTCCACTGGGACGTCAAGACCTACTAGGAAATAGAATTTCCCGAACAATTGAAGGGGTAATTGTTTCGATAAAATAGTGGGAGAACTTTTATGATAGAAAGTCCAACCTTCGTAGATTATAAGTATTATTCATTAACTAGTCCTCTAGATATTGGTCTTCTCTAAGATTAGATATTGTGATATCTATAAATTGTCCATTTTTTTTACTATTTATCCTCGACTTACAAAATAATTGGATTAGAATATCGATTGGCTCAGAAACTTGAGGATTGTCCTCTATTCCGAAAGTCGGAATCGTGTTCTTAATAATCAACCTATGCCGGATGCTTTTTGAGATGAGTCTCAAAAGAGGAACGAATCACCTATAGAGTATGGGAATTTCAATGATCGTTGCCTCATATACACATCAAGATTGAACGAGCTAAAGAAGCGACATAGGAGTACGTCTGAAACTTCTAAACCAAACCTCCACCTCAAAAGGCTTGTTTTGAGGAGCAGTTTCGAATCATCTGATTTTAGATTTCTAAGGTGTTGTTTAAAACTCGAGAATAAGTGAAGGAACTAATGTCAAGGATCACTATCCTTGTTTTATCAATCTGGTTGAAAACTGGATCGATTAAACGTAGGCCTTCAAGTGATCTTAACGTTGACTTCCTCCTAAATTCTCCTCCCCGCTCATTCGAACTATTCGTGAAAAACTCTGAACTTATTTGATAAGTTGATCAGGTTTCTCGAAATAACCAAAGTGTTGGTAAAAGGCAAATAGGAACCTTTTAAAAGGTATACCTGTCATGATTGCTTACACTTCAAGGACTGCAAAGTCAAAGAAGAGTAAAAGGAAGAAGAAAGTGTTCTCTTCCAAAGCGAACATAAAGGTAGTGGAAAGATCGCAAGTAGCCTAAAATCGAATTATCCCACTGCACCTAAGAAAGGCACTGACAAGTTTAATTGATTAGAAAGTCTAATTAATTAAACAACGTTTCAATTAAAGAGTTAATTGAAAAAGGAAAAGTTAATTGAAAAGAGACGTTTCAATTAAAGAGTTAATTGAAAAGGAAATGTATCAATTAAAGAGTTAATTGAGAGCAACGTTTCAATTAAAAAGTTAATTGAAAAGTGGAAATGAATCAATTAAAGAGTTAATTGAAAGTAACGTTTCAATTAAAGAGTTAATTGAAAGTAAACAAAATTGATTGAATTAATGTATTAAGTTCAATCAATACCAAGATAATATTCCACACATATGGCACGCAAGATTAGGTCGCGTTTCCATAGGAAGGAATCAAAAGTTGGTGTCATCGATGCTTCTTGAAAAATGGGGCTTAGATGAACTATCAACTTGCGAATCATGTCTGAAGGAAAAGATGACAAAGGTACCGTTTGCTGGGCATCCGGAGCGTACCAAATAAACTTTGGATTGGATCCATACGAATGAATGTGGACCACTAAACTGTTAGTGAGAGAGGAGATTACTCATACCTCGTGAGGTTTACTGATGACTTTAGTCGTTAGTGATATATGTATCTTATGATATACAAATCCGAAACTCTTGAAGAGTTCAAAGAATTTCGAAACGAAGTAGAGAATCAAACAAGGCATAGTATTAATGCCATTCGATCTGATCGAGATGGAAAATACTTAAGCTAGGAGTTCCTCGATTATCTTACTGAGAAAGAGATTCTCAACGAACTCCTTCTAAGACGCCTCAACCTATTAAAGGGTCTGAAAGAACAGAATCCAACATTGTTGGACATGGTTCGATCCGTGATGAGTTTCGTTCAACATCCTTATGCATACTAAGGATTGACCCTAATGATTGCATCGAAGATACTGAACAAAGTAACTTCAAAGTTCGTGCCTGCAAAACCCTACCAAGAATGGTGTGGCAAAGCACCTCTATACTCTTTCTATTGAGTATGGGGATCTCCTGCCTATGTTAGGAACAAGAAAGGAGATAAATTGGATAATAGATCCAGTTTGTACAAATTTGTGGGGTATCCAAATAAATCCATTTGGATGCCTGTTCTACAATCCTAAAGAACAAAGGGTGTTTGTTTCAAGGAATATCCGTTTCTTAGAGGATGGCTTCCTCATCAATAGAAATGGTACCCTAGTAGAACATGATGAGGTCCAAGTAGTGGAACCCATCCCCACAAACAGTGGGAGTTAATCCAGAAACTACTGAACCATCAAGTACACCAGTACTTCGTAAGATCTAATCAAGTTCGTGAGGAACTTGAAAGATATGGTTAGACCATATACGAAGAATCTATATTGGATGTAGACGCTCATGTATGGCAAGAGGCCACACAATCCGAAATGGATTCCATCCATTCCAACAAGGTACGGACCTTGGTCGATCCACCCGAGGGAAGTGTCCCTGTAGGTTGCAAATGGATCTTCAAGCGCAAGCTATGAATGAATGAAGAGGTATTGACCTATAAGGCTTGCCTAATGGCAAAAAGGTTATTCACAAAAGCCTGGAATGGACTTTGATGAAATCCTTTCTCCAGTAGCAACGCCTGAATCCATTTGGACTCACATTCATTTTGATGAGACAGTCAAGGCGTTTGACTTCATCGAAAACAAATGTGAATCTTGTGTGTACAAGAAGTTTAGTGTGAGCTCTTTGGAGTTCATTATTTTTTACATGTCGATAACATTTTGATTATCTGGGATGATATTGGAATGTTAGCACAGACGAAAGCATGATTGTCCATGCAATTCTCCATGAAAGATTTGAGACATCTTGAGTATTGGGATACGTATCTATGGAGATAGATCGGGGAAGATGTTGGGACTCTCTCAATCTAAGTACATAAAAACAGTACTGAAAATATTCAGTAAGGAAGAATCCAAGAGAGGGTTGCTTCCAGTGAGACACTGTATCTCTCCTTCCGAATAGATGTGCCCTACATCGAATGAGGAAAAGGAGAATGTCTCAAATACCTTATGTTTGGACAAAAGATAGCATATGGTATGCAATACTATGTACTAGACCAGATGTAGAACCTGCTCTTATTGCCATGAGCAGTTTCTAGTCAAACTCCAGTAAAGAGTACTGGACCACCGTAAGAGATATCCTTGAGCTCTTGAGAAAGACTAAGGATTTGATCTTGGTCTACGGTGATAGTGGAGAATTGAAACTCGAAGGATTTATTAATTCGAGTTTCCAGTCTGATGTGGATGAATATATATATCCAATTTTGGATACATATTTTGCCTCAATGGGGTAACGATAAGTTGGAAAGGTTCCAAGGAAAGCACCGTTGCCATCTTAACCACTGAAGCAAGATATATCGCAGCAAGGAATGCAGCGTAAGAAAGTGTTTGGATGAAAAACTTCATCCAAAAGTTGGATGTAGTGCCTAGCATTGCAAAGCTCGTGGTTATCTTATGAGATAACAATGGAGATATTGCTAAAGCAAAGGAATCGAGATCTCACCAGAAATCTAAACACAAGAGAAAAGTACCACTCGATTAGAGTAATCATTGGTAGAGTTGACGCACATAATGGATCGCGTCGACTCGGAAGACAATCTAGCGGATCCACTAGTAGAGCCTTTGTCACAAAAGGAGTTCGAAGAACATCTTTGGAAGATGGGTCTTAGAAGCGTTTGTGATTGGCTTTGGGACAAGTGGGAGATTGAAAGGATAGTGTCCTGCAAGCCAATAGATTTTAGCTTGTATAAGGACTATCATGTGATAAGCTTTCTCTAGTATAAATGAATTAATACGCTCGTTTGTTTATAGTATGTAAATCAAACAATGGCCAACTTCATCTCTCGCGAATCACTTAAGCGATTGGATGAAATCCTTAGATCACAATAGACTATGGGACGATTCACTTCAGTATGAGTGCAATCATGAAACAGTCTCTAAGGTCGTGATCTTAAAAGCGTTCCAAGTCATAGATTCCTGTCGAGTCCGGGTATCGAAGGAATCGTTAAGACTTGTACGAGTATGCATGATTCACATGGAGTGAATTTGTAGCGTTTCATGAGCAAGACAATTGATGCCAGTGCATATGAGTAGGTGGTTCGATAGGGGATCGAACGCATCGAACGACCCGAACAGAGAAACCCATTGTGAAAGCGCATGTCGCACATCGGCAATGGGATGTTTCTCAAGACTTATAATAGTGTACGATTTAGTCCTTTGACTTGAGGTGCTAGGGCAAATTCGGTGCACGTGAGTGCGTACTTTGATTTAGGAGCCGATCACTTAGCCTGATCATTGTGTGACTACTTTGGGTACGTAGGATCGTGTATGCGAATGGTTAGCACTAATATGGGATCTACCGACTCAACGTAGTGTGTTGAGAGAATTTCCTATACGTTCTTAGATAATAGATTCCAAGAAACCCGTGGCCACGGTCGGTGACGGATTTGGAAAAGGGTTTTCCAAATTTAGCAGTCACACTGGAATCATTATCCCGAATTAGAAAGTATAGTTATCGAGATGATAAGAGGTGCCGATCAATTCACACACCCTAGGTCTCGATCGGAAAATTAGTCGATAGAGGGACCGTATGTACATGGCACTTATAAGAGGTGAGGTTCACTGAGATCAATTCACCTGAAGTTGGGCCTCATGGGCTTGTGGCTAGACATCGACCATGAGGTGTGGGTACTCATGAATTAATTGTAAGATTAATTCTTGAGTGGTTAATTGAAGGTGTTCAATTAATCGGAGCAATTTATAAGCTCGCAAATTAAATCACGAAAGTCGTGGGCCCGCGGCCAATTGATGGTGAACCTAGAGGGTCACACACAATACAATTGGACTGCAACAAATCATATAAGGAAATTTTGATTTAAAGAGTTAAATCAAAACTGAAGAATTAAAGTGTTAATTATTGAAGAAGAAAACTAATTAATTAAAGAGTTAATTAATAAGAGAGAAATTAATTTAATTAATTAATTGGATTAATTAATTAAATGGGCTGAATTGATTAAAGGGGTTTAATTAATTAATTATGATCTAGGTCCATTAGGAAACAAATAAAGGCCATAAGAAAATGGGCTTTAAGTTTCCTAGTTGGACTAGGCCACATTAGGTCAAGACTCCTTATCTATAAATAAGGAGTAGGAGACCAAAAACCCTAGCCCTAGTTATCACAACTAGCCGTCCCCCTTCTTGGAGAAGAAGTGTGGCCGCCCCCCCCCCCCCCCCCCCCCCCATCTTCAATGGAAGAGAGGCCACCCCCTATCTGAATCTAGATCTGGTTTTCTTCGTTCTTCCATGTCTGATTACCCTTGAATCCTAGTTCTGAGCCTGTGGATTCAAAGGGGTTGCTTCAATCCAGTTGGTGTGGATACCGCTAGAGGCACAACACTTGGGGTGCTTCTCTCGAGCCGAATCCATCAGATCTGAAAGAAGACCGGAGAAAAACCACCACCGTGCCTGTGGTGAGGTAATTTCGAATTACACCCTTTTATTTTGTAAATTGTTGCAAAATTTAATTCAACCTATTCGTATGAGCTAGAGAAAAATCCTAGGATTATGGGTGTATGAAAAATTTTAAATCCCGCACTGTTGTATGACAATCATACCCCATGAAATCCCAACAAGACTTTGATTGGGTGGAAGTTGCAACCATCACTGGCTTCTCTCTTTTCATGGAAGCCCCTGCAGTGGCAAGCATATTTGCCAACTAGTGAAGTTCAACATCCATCTTGTGCATGTTGTAGTTCACTACGAATTGCTCGAATGATCTCGGCAACGACTGGAGGATTATATCCTGGCAGTACGTCTTGTCCATTTGCACCTCAAGTTGACCAAGCTTCTCAATGAGCCCAATCATCTTGATACAGTGAGAGCGGACATCAGTACCTTCTACCATCCTTGTTTGTTGCAGAGTCTTAGCAGTTTCATACCGCTCATATCTACTTTGCACCCCAAAGAGGCCATTGAGGTTTGTGTAGATTTCAAAAGCAGATTTCATATGCTCTTGCTGCTTTTGAAACTCATTCGACATGGATGCAAGCATAAGACAACGTGACTGTAAGTCATCGTCGTTCCATAATTCAGCAGCCTCTTTCTCAATTTCATCAGCATCCTTAGCAATTACAGGAGAGGGCCCATCAAGGACAAAAGATCGTTTCTCAGAAGCTAGAATGATCTTAAGGTTTCTGACCAGTCATGAAAGTTTGGTCCAGTCAATTTGTTTTGTTCAAGTATAATGGAAATCGGATTCTTAGACATTATATCTACAAAATGACGATAAAAGAAGTAAATACGCGAAAGATTAATGTTAAATGCATAATTTACAAACATGGAAATCATTTGTAAATTACTCACACTATTTTAATCAAAATCTTATGCCTCCACATAAGTTTCGGGAATATTAAAATATCCTAGCGGGCTCGAGGTCCAAATACAATCTCTTAGTACCCACGACTCGTTGGCCATACTAATTGATTCACTTGGTGGTCGACTTCGTCGTCGGTTAACCATCGCGGCTAACCCTTGAGTTCATTTATCCTCATTTTTTGTTATGGACCCACGACTCGTGAGACATCCATAATTACTAGCATTAAATCATGTCCAATACTCGTGGAGAGAAATAGTTCAATTCCAGACGCCCCACGACTCGTGAGACAGCGTCTCGAACCTTGCTATCCCCTCCCTTGGTATTATAAATGTACATCGAGGCAATAAACACACCATCTTCCTATACCTCGACCCACGACTCGTGAGACATCGAGATATATTCGTACGATATGCCTAAGACCTAGTAATTGGATAGGCTCGGACCATAGACACCATTCATATGCGCCCGTTATTCGATTTAATAGTATAATTGAATTTTAAGTTCAATTGGAGGTTTTATGAAGTATTCATGTGCGAGGTCTCATCAGGTTATGCTTTATCTTATTTACGTTTTCTATTCTAAGCATGCATGACATACATCAAGGAATATGCAAAAAGTAAACATACATCACCTAGCAAATCATAAATTGATTGATCGATTGCCAATCCTATGCGATCCATCACGAGCCAAGTGATGGACCAATTGGTCAGTCTATGGTGAAACATAAATGGCCTAATCTATTGCAATTATCAGTCCCATGCATACATGGGTCTTCACTTGCAATGTCATGTCCTTCTTGATTGGGCCTCCATCTTTTGAATTGGGCCTCCATGTCCTCCAAGGTAATGGGCCTCCATGTGGATCTTCAAGTCTTCATGAGGTCTTCTTGGCTCCAAGCCTATTCTAAGTCTAACTTAAGGCCCTATCCTATTACAATTTAATTGCGCAAATAAGGGGCACCAATTAGGCTCATTTAATTACAACCCATAATTAAATAAACCAAATACAACACAGGGCTTGAGGGCAATATCGATCAATCCACATATTCACTCAAGAACATGCATAAATTCACATAAGGGCAAAAATATAAATTTATCGGCTCCTTTAATTTCAATTCACAAAAATTATCAATATTAATTATTTTGAATGATCAATTAATCTCTAAGATTAATTATCTCTTACTGGAGATTTAAGTAATCTACAATTCCAATCTTGATTAGGTTGGTTAATTAAGATAGTTACAAATCTATTAAGGTTCCTATCTTATCCAAAAACTCTAAGTTTCCCAACTCATCCAAATCTCCAAGATTCCCAAGATAAACATATTTTGTTTAGATTAGATAACTAAGGTAGTTCCCAAATCTTCCAAGATTCTCTACCTTATCCAAAACTCCAAGTTTCCTAATCTATCAAATCTCCAAGATTCACAAAATTTCCAAAATAAGCAAAATTAGAGACCAGCCAAAATCAGCCACGCAGTGACCAATCCAAGGCCACCACGTGGCATCACACACGTGGCCACCGAAGGCCGCGCGTGAGCTGCACGCGGCAGACTGACTGTAGGCAGCTGTCGTGTCCTGCTCGAGCAGGCATCGCGTTGTTCACGCACTGCTGCGTGTAGCAGCTTCGCAGTGCACTGCCCCGCAACGCTGCGTGCCGCCGCGTTTGATCAATTTTTTTTTTGTTTTTTTGTTTTAATGATTACTTATTTAATTAAAACAGCGTTTTAATTATATCCAATCCAAGTGCATGTTGCATATCGGTGATGGGATGTTTCTCAAGACTTATAAAAGTGTACGATTTAGTCCTTAGACTTGAGATGCTAGGGCGAATTCGGTGCACGAGTGTGCGTACTTTGACTTAGGTGACGATCACGTAGCCTGATCATTCTGTGCCTACTTTAGGTGTGTATAGTCGTGTACGCGGGTGGTTAGCATCAATATGGGATCTACCGACTCCTCATAATGGATGGGAGGATTTCCTTTACGTTCTTAGATAATAGATTCCGAGAAACCCAAATTTAGCAGTCACACTGGAATTATTATCCAGAATTAGAAAGTACAGAATCGAGATAATTAGAGGTGCTAATCAATTCACACACCCTAGGTCTCGATCAGGAAATTAAGTCGATAGAAGGACCGTATGTACATGGCAGTTATAAGAGGTGAGGTTCACAAGATCAATTCACCTGAAGTTGGGCCTCATGTGCTTGTGGCTAGACATCGACCATGAGGTGTGGGTACTCCTGAATTAATAGGAGATTAATTCTGGAGTGGTCAATTAAAAGTGTTTAATTTATTGGAGCAATTAATTGCTCATAATTAAATCACGAAGAGTTCGTGGGCCTCCTGCAATTGATGGTGAACCTAGAGGGTCACACACAATACAGTTGGACAGTGACAGTTATAAAAGGAAATAAATGATTTAAGGAAGTTAAATCAATAATTGAATTGAAGTGCTAGTTCAATTGGAAGAATAATTAATTAGATGGTCTAATTAATTAAATATTAATTAAAGTGCTAATTAATAATTAAGAGAGAAATTAATTAGATTAATTGGGCCAATTTAATTAATGAGTTAATTAAATTAAAGTGCAAGACATGGGCCACTTTAATTAAAGAGCTCATAAGAAGTCTTGCACATCAAGGTAACAAAGGGGCTTATAAATAGGAGTCTTGAGAATACTCAAAACCCTAATCTTCATTTGCTGAAACACAACCCTAGCCGCCCCACTCTCTTGCTCCTCTTCCTCATCTGGATCTAGATCTAGATCTAGATCTGTATTCCTCCATTGAAAAACCTTCAAGCTCTAGTTCTAAGCCTGTGACTTGGAGGTGTTGCTACAATCTGACTAGTGTGGATACACTCTAGAGGCAATACACTTGGATCGCTTCTATGCATCAAAAGGAAGACCGGAGGTTAAATTGCGATTTTACCCCCTCTAATTTTGGTTATTGTTTTGATTATTGTTTTGATTAACCTTTTAGCATATGTAATGTGGAAATCGATTCATGGACTGATGGGTACCCCGGAAAAAAATTAAATTCCGCACTTTCGTTGTTCTGACAATCGAGGTATCCCGACAACGTATTCACCGGTAGCTAAATTCACATCAATAAGAATTTTAATGACTTTAGATGCATATTTGGACTTGGAATTAAATCAAATGGATGTAAAAATAGCATTTTTAAATGGTGATCTTAAGGAAGAAATTTATATGCATCAACCTCAAGAGTATAAAATTGAATATAACAAGGATAAAGTTTATAAACTGAATAAGTCATTGTATGGTTTAAAACATTCCCCAAGACAATGAAATCACACTTTTCAAGATGCTATTCTATCAAATGATTATGATCATTGTATATATACATGGAACAGTGGGAGCTTTTTTATAATTATATCATTATATGTTGACGACAATTTGCTTGCTAGTAATGACTTAAACAAAATACTAGAACTAAAGAAATTGTTTTATACAAAATTTGAGATGAAAGATATGGGTGAAGCGTTTTATGTTCTTGGAATAAAGATCTCTACAGATAGAAGTCAATGTAATTTAAGCTTGTCACAAAAGCCATAACTAGAAAATATATTAAGAAGATTTAGAATAAATTTTTGTAATCCCGTTAATTCACATATTAGTAAAGGAACAAAATTGTCTAAAAAGATGGCTCCTAAATCAGAAAAGGAAATTGATGAAATGAAATCAAAACCCCATGCTAAAGTAGTTGGAAGTTTAATGTACGCAATGCTATGTACTCATGGGCGGACCGCTTGAGGTGCTGTGTAGGGTGGTTGCCCCCCCCCCCCAAAGAATAATCTGGACCTAGTATATATTTATAGTTATTTGTCAAATACTGACATAGAGTCATTAATGTAGTAGATGGAGTTGTACAGTTGCAATCTTGATACTGAGGACTTAGTTCTCATGGCATCATTTTTATTTCTTTTAGCCACTTCGCTTTCTTTCTTGAAGTTTTAAGTTATTTTTCTTTCTTTCTTTTAGTTTTAAGCTATTTTCTTCCTTTTTTGCAGATTATTAATATAAGGATTAACATATAAACATTAATATGGTCATATCTACTAACACAAAAATTTATATGTTTAACTAATTGTATCAATGTAAATATTTTAATGTTAATAATTTTTTAGTGTCTTAGTTATAACCATCATATTTTATGATAGAAATATTTGATTTTATAAATGAACTCAAGAACAATTAAAGAAAAGTTTTAATTTGGTACTTTTTTAGCATTATCTTTTTTACATAATTGAATTTATGTTGTAAAATATTTATGTGTATCAAGATTACTCAATATCTTGAACCATTTATTGAATGAGACTCTTTAAAAAATTTACTAGTGTATATTTCTGCATATTCTTTGGATAAATATACAACATTACTTATTTTCATTTAGTTATCATTTTATCATCGATGAGGGCTATTTTACACCTATAGACTGTCCAGGCTTCAGATCGAGCGAAGTGGTCATCTCGACCTGTTATTTTGTATCTTATCGACCTAATGAGGCTTTTGGACCAATATGGGCCGCGCTGAATATTATCCTACAAGGACTAGGATCCTTTTAAAGCTAGGATTCTTGTATTATAAATAGTGGAATTGTCATTGTATTGAAAGAGATTGGGAATTCCTCCATAATGAATGAAGATAATTGTCTTTGTTTCAATTCTACTTTAAATCTTTTGTTTATTTATTGTTCTTGACTTTGTATTGCACCATCCGGAGTACTTTAACCAAACCCTACATATAAAATTGTTCTTAATAAATTTACTGAGTTTAACCATAAGACGAAATCAGGTTAAATCAGTTGGCGCCCACCGAGGGGCAGGTTAATTGCTCGAACGAAATATGGTCAATCCAAGGAAAAGATCACCTCTCTCCCCGTACTGTGTGCGAATACACCGCTAGTGTGAATCTCCACTCAGATTTTTGTTTTCTTCGTTTCTTGTGCTGATTACGATTGGTACTAAAAAAACCCAATAAAGTTTTTGCTTCATCGTGACATTTGAAGTTAGCGATCCCAATTTGCAACCGTGTGATTTCTGCGGCAATTGTTGAAATTAGAATCGTCTCCCCGCTTGAAGTTGCTTAGAATCAACTGGTGTGGATTCAATTTCACGTTTCTTACATTAATTTGAGGTTTCCAGATTTCGGGCCTTCAAGAACATCTTCGGGCCTATTGGAATTTCGCGATTGGTGGCTCTTCTGGGCACGGTGTTGGATTGTTTACATTCGTGTTTTATTCAATTTCATCCACCAGCTGCTTATTAACCTATTCCGAGATTCGGGCCTTTGATTTCTGTAAATTTCCATGCGGCATCCTGCTCGTTTCTTGCTGAAATCAGTAGCAGCCCCTGGTCGTCATTAGCTACGTCTAATCAATGGTAAGCAAGCTTAATTTCTGTTTTCATCTGGAATTTGTTGGAATCCAGCAATCGGGCCTCACAGTTGATTACAAGCTTGGAGTATTTGTGAGATATAGAAGTAGTCTTCTACGTAATCACACAATTCAGCTGCTTGGTTGATTATTATAATATTTTCCAGTAATTACAATTACTTGAATTGAGTTGTTTACTTGAATGGTTGTAATTTTACAAGACAGTGGAGGATCGAGAGCTAAAGAGTAAAACCTTTTGGTATAACTCTACGCTCGGAAAAATAGTTGAATAGTAAAATCTGTTGATATAACTCTGTGATATAATAAATCAGGCAAGAACTTTTGTTCGTCCTGAACATCGAAATTAAAAAGAGTAAAATCTGTTGATATAACTCTGGGATCAAAATTAGGCAAGAACTTTTGTTCGTCCTGAAGATCGAAATTAAAAAGAGTAAAATTTGTTAATATAACTCTGGGATCAAAATTAGGCAAGAACTTTTGTTAGTCCTGAGGATCGAAATTAAAAAGAGTAAAATTTGTTGATATAACTCTGTGATATAAATCAGGGAAGAACTTTTGTCCGCCTGAAAATCGAAATTAAAAAGAGTAAAATCTGTTGATATAATTCTGTGATCAAAATCAGACAAGAACTTTTGTTCATCCTGAGGGGCGAAAATTTCGAGTAAAACCATTAATTTGGTATAAACTCTTGATCGAAAATTTTGAGCATAAACCATTAATTTGGTATAAACTCTTGATCGAAAATTTCGAGTAAAAACCATTAATTTGGTATAAACTCTTGATCGAAAATTTCGAGTAAAAACCATTAATTTGGTATAAACTCTTGATCAAAAATTTCGAGTAAAATCATTAATTTGGTATAAACTCTTGATCGAAAATTTTGAGTAAAAACCATTAATTTGGTATAAACTCTTGATCGAAAATTTTGAGTAAAAACCATTAATTTGGTATAAACTCTTGATCGAAAATTTCTAGTAAAACCATTAATTTGGTATAAACTCTTGATCGAAAATTTTGAGTAAAACCATTAATTTGGTATAAACTCTTGATCGAAAATTTCGAGTAAAACCATTAATTTGGTATAAACTCTTGATCGAAAATATTGAGTAAAACCATTAATTTTGTATAAACTCTTGATAAAAAATAATGAGTAAAACTATTAATTTGGTATAAACTCTTTGATGGAAATATTAAGCATAAACCATCGATCGGTAAAGCTCGAACTATGATCTACGATCCATAAAGGAATAGAACCTTCAAAGTTGGTAAAAATTCCAATCTTTTGAGCATAAACCGTCGATCGGTAAAGCTCGATCTAGGATCTATGATCTACGATCTACGATCTACGATCTACGATCTCTAAAGGGATAAAACCATTAAGTTGGTAAACCAATTTTATGAGCATAAACTGTCGATCGGTAAAGCTTGATCTACGATCTTCTATCTCCTATCAACGATCTCCAAATGAGCTTTATTTACTTCTACGAGCTTCAGCTACGATTACGCTCGAGAAGTGAGGGAGTATTGATGAGGGCTATTTTACACCTATAGACTGTGCAGGCTTCAGATCGAGCGAAGTGGTCATCTCGACCTGTTATTTTGTATCTTATCGACCTAATGAGGCATTTGGACCAATATGGGCCGCGCTGAATATTATCCTACAAGGACTAGGATCCTTTTAAAGCTAGGATTCTTGTATTATAAATAGTGGAATTGTCATTGTATTAAAAGAGATTGGGAATTCCTCCATAATGAATGAAGATAATTGTCTTTGTTTCTATTCTACTTTAAATCTTTTGTTTATTTATTGTTCTTGACTTTGTATTGCACCATCCGGAGTACTTTAACCAAACCCTACATATAAAATTGTTCTTAATAAATTTACTGAGTTTAACTATAAGACGAAATCAGGTTAAATCAATCATAACTAGAAAAAATATCGTGTTTGCTATTAAAAAAATCTCACTCCCCCCCCCCCCCCCCCCCCCAAATCCTCTAGTTCCGCCCTTGTATGTACTAGACCAGATCTTAGCTATGTTGTCGTTTTGATTAGTAGATATCAAAGCAACTCGTGTTTACCTCAATGGCTGGTTGTTAAACGTGTACATAGATATATAAATCCTCTCTGGATCTTTGTTTGACATATCAAGCTAATAATATGCATGTAATTGGTTATTGTGACTCTCATTTTGCTGGTGATATTGATGTAGTAAGTCTACAAGTGGTTATGTGTTTATTTTTTGTGGTGGAGCAATATCTTGGTCTAGTAAGAAACAAACTTGCATTGCTAAAAGCAGTGGCGGAGCGTCTTGTAGACTGGGGGGAGGGGGGCGGGGGGGCTGTCGGCCCCCCAAGAAAATTCTTGATTTTATATTTATATAATTTATTTGTCACTTTATTACCAACTAAGCTTACTTGCCCACTGGAAGGCTAAAGGCTTTGTTTGATTCATTCCCAGTGGCCTCGGTTCGAAACCCGTAGGGAACTTTTTCTCCCTTTTGTATATATATTCAGTTTATAATTTTTCTTTCTCAATAAATAAAGTATTTAGTTTATTATTTTCCACTTTTTCTCCCTTTTGTATATATATTCAGTTTATAATTTTTCTTTCTCAATTATTAAGATATTCTTTCTTAATAAATAAAGTATTTAGTTTATTATTTTCCTTTCTCAATTGTTTATGCAGTTTTATATTATTTCTGAATAAAAAAACTTTTAGTATTAATATTGGTACAATTTATAGCCTATAAAGAACTAGATTTATGTTTTAAATGTTTCCATGCTTTACTAATTCTCCAATATTTTGAACCATTTAATTAATGAACTCTTAAAAAAATTGTTAGTATATTTTTTCATCTTTTGCTGGATAAAAAATTGCTAGTAATTTTTTTTTTATCTTTTGTTGAATAAAATTATATTGCTACTTTATTTTAAGTTAGTATTTGTCATTCTACCAAAACATCAAAAACTACCGAGTTTGCTATAAAAAAGAATCCGCCCCCCCTACAAAAACAGTCTAGCTCCGCCACTGGCTAAAAGTACAATGGTTGAATATATTTCTTGTATCATGGCAGTTTCTGTTTGGATAAAATGGTTTTTAAATGCTTTAAAGATTGATAATATAATACGTAGACCTATTCAATTGTTACGTGATAATGTAGCTGCAATAAAAAACCATTAAAAATGGAGAAATCGGGCCAAAAGGTAAACATATTGAGTTGCAATATCATTATGTGAATGATATGATTCAAAAAGAAAATATAAGACTGGATTATATTAGCACAAAAAAAATGACTGCATATCCAGTTACAAAACCTATTGCAACTGAAGAAGTTATTAGACATATTACTGCTATGGGCTTAAGGCCTTGTTGATTAACTCGGGCTTGTAGCCAAGTGACAGATGTTAGTATTTTATATGGCTAAAAGCCCTCAGTTTTATGTGATAGCTGCGATTGGAGCTGAAAATATTATAACCCCAATTCACTGACAAAATATAAAAGTGTAATTATCTCTACAGTAATTAATGTGTAATATAATTTAATATATATTTGGATTGTATCTTTTTTAGTCAGCTTGGGTAATTTGACTAAAAGGATTCATCAAATAGAGAATAAACAAGTCAAATCGATTATATCCTACTTGGAGCATGTGCCTATATTTGAGTGCAGGACGTTGAAGAAATTATTTATTGGTTGAGATCAATTTGGTGGACTTATCACTAGCTAGTTGTTGAGAGATACATGGGATATCAACAATAATCTGATAAGTTTTATCTCCTCCATAAAAAGAAGACATCTACCAATAGTAAATAGACGACCTATTATTAAAAATCCTATTAGAAGGAGAAATTCCAACTTCTCTGCGTTTATATTTCAATAGTAGGCAAGCTCTCCAAATAAAAATATCTTCATTGTTTATCTTTTCAACAAAAACACCACACTGGGGAGGACCTATACCTAATGTACTCTTCGGTCTGAGTTATAAATACACAATTTTGTATATAAAAAAAAGTAAATTTATAGTTCAAATCTTCAAGTATATAAATTGAATTTAAAGAACTCTTCTTATTAATATTTTTGTATTAAATTCATTTGCATGTGATTATTATTATTTGAGAAAATGCTGATTCATTCATTCAAACTGAATCAAATCAATTTGCATATTAACTTATAATTGCGGTCAGGGTATCTGTATTTTTTTTTTTTGGTTTCCCAAGGGTTTAATCCCTTTCGAGGCGCGTCGGACATATAAAGTGGGAACCTCTCCCAACAGGGATTCGAACCTGAGTCCGCTACTTTGTAGTGACTAGTTCCTTCCACTAGATCAATCACCTGTTGGTTGGGTATCTGTATTTTGGTAAACCAATTTCTTTCTTTTTTTCTCACAATTTCTGAATATTTTTTTCATCAAACTAATATAGTATGCACAAGGATATAAAACATTTAAAAAAGTAAAAGTTCAATAATCTAATTAAATCTGCTTCCTGCCCTCAAATTCTGAATTTGTAATACTTCAATATTTTATGATGTTGAAAAACTTCAAACTTGAACTGATAATATTGATCATCATCATCATCTCAGAAAATCCTAAACATGTTGAATCCACCACCCCACCCCAACTTTAATTGTTCAATAGTTCTAATTATATATATATGCTTTCTCAAATATCTACAAAAAAAATGGTTTTCCTATATATGCTCCTTCCCTATCTTTTTCTAATCTAGAAAGGTATCCAAGTACCATTTCTGTACAAAAGTTCCATTCATCAAATCATACATAAATGGAAAAAATATTCTCATCTATTTAAAGCCTCAAACTTGTATTTCCTCTATATTCCTTATAACCTCCCTCATTTCAATCCTTTTATCATGATCACTTTCAGTACAAGCAGCACCAATAAACAACATTTTTTCCATCTGACCAAATGAACTCGAAGTGTTCACAATCTCGGGATCGATCAATTCCGAGACTCTGTCTTCAGAAACCGCTTGCCTTATCCAATGCACCACATCAGTCCCACCCTTCTGGTTATTTAGATACTGAGAGGGAAATTTCCCGGTCATAATTTCGAGAATAACTACTCCGAGACAGTACACATCACTTTTTGGAGAAAGTTGCTGATATAGTACAGCTTCAGGACATTTATACGAAAATAGAGCTTGCACGGAATGAGTGTTACTAATTAGAGCATATAGCGCGTAGTCTGTGAGAAGTGGCTCGTAGTTTGAAGATAGAAGAATGTTACTCGACTTTAGATTCCCATGTGGGAGTTCGTAATTTGCAAATTCCGTGTGGAGGAATCCCATTCCTCGAGCCACTCCCTTTATGATTTTCAGTCGAATAGGCCATGTTAGCTCCGCATGAGATGTGGATCCGCGATCACCTGAGATGATCAAAAACTTGCATTAGTTATATTTGTTTCAATATCTAAAGGCAAAAAAAGCAATATTAGTCATTTGATTTTTACAGGCACGTGGAAATGGGACACTTATAGCTCTGACAAACAATTTACATATTATGTTTTAATTTGGTGCAATTTTAGTCCTAAATTCGTCGGAACTAAAACCAGTGCCCAAAACTTGCCGCAATTTCTTGGGGAAGGAAGAAATGGAGGGGAATTCCAATTTTTTTGCTTTAATAATCTGTAGGTCGGGGAAGGAATGGAGGGCAATAGGGTGTTAATTTTTCTACCAAATTTAAGCTGATTTGGCAAGTGACGTGGATTGTTACGAGCGTGAGGCCGCCAGCAGTGCATAAATTCCCAATTTCTTTACTTGCGTGAGTTTCTAGGCACTAGTTTTAATTCTGGCGAGGTTATGACTAAAATTGCTGATAAGAGGAAGAAAGTTATGAAAATTTAAAACATTGTAAATTGCTTGTCGAAAGTCGAAACTACAAGTGTCCTAATTCGCATCCTTGCTTTTTAACAGACTAATATTGTTTTTTGCCAATATCTAAACAAGAATTACGAAATTTTACCATGTAATAGAAACGTTAAGCTCCCTTTAGGAACAAACTCGGTCACCAAAAGCTTCTCTTCTTTACGGTAATGATACGCCAACGGTGGCAAGATATTCCGGTGCCTTATCCTTCCTAGCCTCCTAACTTCAGCATCAAAAGCATCTCTGTTCAACTTATTCATATCTCTAAACCTCTTCACTACAACTGATGCTCCATTTCCCATTATCGCTTTATAAGCCGATCCCAAACCACCACTTCCAAGAACCTCTGCTGCAGCTTTCATCAAATCTTGCAACCCAAAAATCCCTTTTTCTTCGTTAACCATTACAAGATCGTTCCCATGTTTCCCAGTAGACATGCCTCTTCTCAAAGAACGGGTTCCAGGATCCTTATAACTTCCTGCTTTCCTACTCATGCTCCTCCTATTAGAGCTAGGAATACGCACTTGTACCACATCGTTTGAGCTCTCTTTCCCTAACACGCTAAAATTCTCCTCTCGTTTCTTTGCTTTATTAAATAGTATTGTCATTAACAACACGGTTACTACTATGCCTAATATAAGCCATTTTGTGCCTGCGTCTGAATCACTTGAGGAGTTATTAGCATTAGTCCCCGGTAACCCATTTGCATTACATGGTTTGGAGACAATAGGGCCACATAGGTCGGTATTTCCATCGAACGGTTTGGGCCCAAATCTCGACATAATTTGTGGAATTTTTCCTTGTAGCTTATTGTTCGAAAAATCGACTTCCACCAAAGATTGTTGTCCAATTGAAGGAATTGGTCCCGAAAACTCATTATTTTCCAAAGAGAGTTGTACTAGGTTTCCCAATTTCTCTAACGACGACGGAATCTTACCGGAGAATTTATTTCTTGCTAGGTCGAGTTTTTTCAAAGAACCCATATTGTCAAAGAAATTATCAGGTATTTCGCCGGAAAATTGATTACCTGATATAAACAGAGATCTTAATGACGTAAGCCGATTGAATTCCGGAATGGGACCGGAAATGCTATTGTTCTCTAAACTTACGAATCGGAGTCTTTCCAGATTTGATAAAGCTTCAATATCCATTTGTTGAGAAGACCCAGATAACCCAAGACCAACTAGTATTAAGGAAGAAACATTATTTTTATCTTCACATTCGATTCCTCTCCATTTATCACGACATGGGTGGGTCCCATTACGCCAAGTTGAATCCAGGGCTGATGAATTTTGAAACCCCTCTTTGAATTCGAGGAGGTGGACGTCTTCACCTGTGGAGAGAGAAGGGGTGTAGTGAGAGAAAATTAAGAGGGAAATTAGAAGAAGGCGAACAGCGGCGGCCATGGTGGATCGTTATTATCGGAGAATTTTTTCCGACGGCGGAATGAGAGCAGACCTGCCGCGCTGTTCGGAGAGAGTAATTTTGTGTGAACTTTTTTTGGGGAGGAAATTTTTGTGGTTTTGTTTGTGGAATGATGTTGTTTCATGATGATTGAGGATATTGATGGCTTGAGTTGAACAGAGATTATTGGTGGTGATGGAAATCTAGAAGTTTTTCCAATCACAAATCTTCAGTAGAAATTAAAGGTCAAGCTTGATTTGTAATTGTCCAAGGAAGAGGAGAGATTTTCGGAGAAAATCATGGTTACATTATTGAGAATAATTGGCATTTTGCACCCTAAAAATACATCATTTTGACATTTTGTGCTCTGAAATTGCATATTTTTGACATTACAATGTGCATTCTACACCCTAGTAGGGTGATATTATCAAATAATATACAATTTTAGGATGTAATATGCTAAAACTTTAATTTTAAGGTACAAAGTGTCAAAATGATGTATTTTAAGGTGCAAAATATCAATTATTCTCATTGACTATTTACATAAAAGCAAACTGAAATTCAGCCTAAACAAGTTTTAATTGCCCCCACCTGATCAAGAACAAATGTTATTATCACCTCTTGTAGAACTAAGTAAGGCCACATCTTCGATCCTTACACCACGATGGCAATTGTTGCCACATCGGGCCAATAATCCTTTTTCCCAATAATTGCTCTATGAGCAGTTGAATCCATGACATTGACTCTAATATCAATTGTAAGATCGAATATAGAACTATAGCCGATAGAAATAATGGAAAAGCGCTCTTCACCACCCCCCAAAGTTGCACGTTTTGGCACTTTACCATCCGAAAGTACTAAATAAGCACTTTACCCCCTGAAATATAAAATTGCTTTGCACTTTTCCCCCCTTCAAATGATTTTAAGCCATTTTTGCTCGTCAAAAAATGCATCTGTTCATCTCAAATGTGTTTTCTAAGGTTAAATTAGTTACAACACACCTCTTACTCAACAAAATAATTCACTCAGACGCATTTTGTCCTTCCTCTACATTATCACGATATCTATCTATCTCACTTAAGATTTTCAATTCACAACACGTAAGCGGAGTGTTTTGACGGATAAGAGGTGTTATAACTATTTTACTTGTTGGAAGAATTTATTAACTAAGTGATATAAAAGTTAAGTGAAGTATAAACATCTAAGTAATGGAAGCTTAGTGTTTATACACAAACATAAGAGTATTGAGAAAGTCAAGTATCAAAGTTTGAAGAAGTTGATCAACGTGGTTTAACTGATCAACTTAATGAAGATTTCTACAAGCTATGTTCAAGTGAAGACATCAGAGTAAAGACTTCACGAGAAGAGCTTAGTGCAAAAGCTTAGTACATCAGTTGAGTCAAGACAACATAGTAGTCTTTGATCAACATAATGCTTGGACAACTGACTGGTTCAAGAGCTAAGTCAGTTGTGATATCAGACGGCAGATACCTCAGACAACAGAGTGAATTAAATGCATCTGACATATTAGTACATGAACAAAGTAAGAAACAGTACAGAGCCGCATGTCTGCACATATAGTCGTTTGAAGTTGGTAGAAAGAGATAAGGGCATTCCGAGAATTATGGGATCTTTGAACTACCAGAATTCCAATCACCCTTATAAAATACTCTCAGATTTGAAGTGAAGAAACTCGAATTTTTTACAAATCCAAATCAAGCACTTCTGAGAGCAAAAACCACTAAGTTGTTTAGAGAAAGCTTATTCGAGTTGAAGAAAAACATAGCATTACAACAAGGTTGTAATTTCATATTTAAGTCTGACAGATTTAAATAGAAGTACAGTATATCAACAAGGTTGAAGAACTGTAATAGCTAAGTGCTGAGAGAGGAGAGTTTTTGAGTGATTTCTCCTGCTTTAATGCTTGTAAAAGTTTCCACTTGGATGTATAAGTTGTAAACATCAAGTGAAGTATTAGTCTAAGAGATTAGTACGGTGTCTTCCAACAAGGTTGTGAAGAAGAGAGGACTAAAGGGATTAAACCCTGGAACCACTATAAAATTTTGTGTGTTCTTTACCTTCTACATTTACTTTTCGCATGAACAGACTAGTCATATGTTGCTTTAAATATTTAAAGGACTAAAAGAGTTTTTAAGAGGGACAACAATTTTGTATTAACAAAATTATGTTTGATAAAACCAAGTTTATTCCGCTGCACAACATCTCAAAAATAACTCTGATTTCAAAGTGTTTTAACTTAGTCGAATCAAGAACAACTAAGTGTTCCACTAAGCTGTAAGCCAAGTGCTAACAGCAAAGTGAACTACTCATCTGTTTGAAGAACAACCGAGTAAACCACATTACTTAAGTTTACTTTGAGTGATAAAAGAAAAGATTTAAAAGGCCTATTCCCCTCCCCCCCTCTAGACCTTTTTGACCAATTGGAACCCAACAATTGGTATCAGAGCAGTGTTGCTCTGGTTGCCCATGCTTCATCATTTGAGGTTCTTCAAACGTTTTCAATAATTTGCATATCCTTCAAAATCGACATAGTTTTCAAAACTTGCATATATTTGACAAACTTGCACAATTTTCAAAATTTGCACAAAATCCACTCATATCATGGAAGGAATCAATCAAAACCCGCAAATAAATGCCATGGAGTTTGATGAATGAAAAATAAGAATGGACCTCGTTTTGTCAGAATACAACGATCATATATGGAAAGTAATCACCAACGGGCCATTCAGAATTATGAAGCAGAATCTAGATAAGGAATGTGAATTCCTAGAGAAGACTCTGGAGGAGATGACTGCTGATGAAGTAAAGAAGCACTTCGTGGACAAAGTTGGGAGATACATACTGATAAATGCCACAGAAACCAACTGGTTCAAAAGAGTTGCACATTTCAAAACTGCAAAAGAAATGTTGGATTTCCTTTGTGCGAAGAATGAAGGAAATGAAGTCTCCAAAGAGAACAAATTAGATCTTGCAGTGGAGAAGTTTGACAACTCCAGAAAGGAGTCATGAGAAACCATTTATCAAATGGATGCAAGATTCACCAGTATTCTCAGTGATTGCATATCATTAGGAAATATTCATTCTGACAAGGAGATAACCAACAAAATTCTCAAGGCTCTGTTGGGATACCTCGGTTGTCAAAACAACGAAAGTGCGGAATTTAAAAATTTTCTGAGGTACCCATAAAACCCATAAATTGATGTCCATCTTACATATGCGAAAAAATCAAAATCAAGAAGGGGTGATTTGCGATTTTACCTCACCATAGGTTTGGTGGTGGAAATCTCCAGTCTTCTTTTGATTCACAGTAGTACTCCAAACGTTGTGCCTCTAGAATGTATCTACACCAGATGGATTGTAGCAACACAATCAGGTCTCAGGCTAAGAACTAGAACAAGAAGGTTTGACAATAAAGGAACTTAGATCTAGATTGGAGATAAGAGAGAAGAGAGGGCGCGGCTAGGGCTAGGGGGCGGCTTATAATACCAAAATTAGGTTTTTGGAGTCTCCTAGACTCCTATTTATAATGCCACCCCTTTTCCTTGTTGTGCAATAATTCTTCTTGGCCCATTAATTAATACTATAATTAAATAAGCCCAATTTATTAGACACTCTGATTAGTTAATTTTTCTCTTTTATTAATTAATACTTTAATTAATATTTAATAATTAGACCATCTAATTAATTAATTCCCAAATTGAACTAACACCTTAATTCAATTAAATTATTGATTTAACTTCCTTAAATCAATTATTTTTGACTGTTGTTGTCCAATTGTATTCTGTGCGACGCTCTAGGTTCACCATCAATTGGTCGCAGGTCCACGAACTTTTCATGATTTAATTATGAGCAATTATTTACTCCGATTAATTAAACACTTCATGGTCGATGTCTAGCCGCAAGCCCACGAGGCCCAAGTTCAGGTGAATTGATCTTGTGCACCTAACCTCTTATAACTGGCATGTACATACAATCGTTCTAACAACTAATTTCCTGATTGAGACCTAGGGTGTGTGAATTGATCGGCACCTCTAATTATCTCGATTCTTTACTTTCTAATTCTGGATAATAATTTCAGTGTGACTGCTAAATTTGGAAACTCCTTCCCAAATCCGTCACATACCATGGCCATGGATTTCTCGGAATATATTATTTAAGAACGTACAAGAAATTCTCTCATCCATTATGATGAGTTGGTAGATCCCATATTGATACTAACCATTCACGTAGACGACTATACGCACCCAATGTAGGCACACAATGATCCTCGAAGTGATCGGCACCTAAATCAAAGTACGAACACCCGTGCACCGAATTCGCCCTAGTATCACAAGTGTAAGGACTAAATCATACATTATTATAAGTCTTGAGAAACATCCCATCAACGATATGTGACATGCGCTTCTACAATGGGTCTCACTGTTCGGGTCGTTCGATGCCTTCGATCCCCTATCGAACCACCTACTCATATGCACTAGCATCAAATATCTTGTTCATGAAACGCTACAAATTCACTCCATGTGAATCATGCATATTCGTACAAGTCTTAATGATTCCTTCTATACCCTGTCTCGTTTGAAATCTATGACTTGGAACGTGTTTTAAGATCACGACCTTAGAGGCTGTTTCATGATTGCACTCATAATGAAGTGAATCGTCCCATAGTTGAATGTGATCTCAGGATTTCAACCAATTGCTTAAATGATTTTACGAGAGATGAAGGTCACCATTATTCATTCTTCACATTATAAATAAACTTTGCGTGTTAATCATTTAATTAAAGAGTTTATTACATAATAGCCCAATTACAAGCTAAAAGTATTGGCTTGGTGGGCACTATCCTATCAATCTCCTACTTACCCTAAAGTCAATCCCAGACACTTCTAAGTCCCATCTTTAAAACATGTCCCTCGAACAACCTCTTGCGATAGTGGCTTCATAAGTGGACCAACTACGTTGTCTTCTGAGTGGACACGTTCCATTTGAATGTCTCATCTACCAATGATTTCCTTAATCAAATGGTATTTTCTCATCACGTGTTTAGACTGGTGGTGTGATTTCGGTTCCTTCGCTTGAGCGATTGCCCCGCTGTTGTCACAGAAGACTACTACGGGATCTACAATGCTAGATACTACATCCAACTCTTGGATGAAGTTTCTCATCCAAACACTTTCCTTCACTGCATCCGATGCTGCGATATATTCTGCTTTAGTGGTTGAGTCGGCAGTGGTGGATTCCTTCGAACTCTTCCAGCTCACCGCTGCCCCATTGAGTCGGAATATGTATCCATAATTGGATTTATAATCATCCACGTCAGACTGGAAACTCGAATCCGTGAATCCTTCGAGTTTCAATTCTCCATCACCGCCGTAGACCAAGAACATATCCTTAGTCCTTCTCAAGTACTTAAGGATTGCTTTTACGCCAGTCCAATGCTCCTCGCCTGGATTTGACTTATAGCGGCTCGTGACACTCAGAGCATGTGCTACGTCAGGTCTAGTACATAACATGGCATACATTATGCTGCCTATTGCAGAGGCATAAGCTATGAAAGACATTCTCTTATTTTCCTCATCATTTGTAGGGCACATAAATTTGGAAAGAGAGATTCCATGTCACAATGGAAGCAATCCTTTCTTGGATTCTTCCATACTAAATATTTTCAGTATCATGTTAATGTACTGAGATTGGGAGAGTCCTAACATCTTCTTCGATCTATCCCTATAGATACCTATCCCCAATACGTAAGATGCCTCTCCCAAATCTTTCATGGAGAATTGCAAGGATAAACCACACTTTCGTCCGCGCTAACATTCTGATATCATCCCCAATCAAGAGAATATCATCGACATATAAAACAAAAAATTGTACAGAGCTCCCACTTATCTTTTTGTACATACATGGTTCAAATACATTTTTTATGAAGTCCAAAGCCTGGACTATCTTATCAAATCGTATGTTCCAGGTTCGATGCCTATTTAAGGCCATAGATCGACCTCTGGAGTTTGCAGACATTATGCTCATTCCCTTCGGATGCAAAGCCCCTGGGCTATTGCATGAAGATATCCCTGTCAATGTCTCAATTGAGAAAGGCGGTCTTTACATCCATTTTCCATATTTCGTAGTCGTACCACGAGACTATGGATAAAAATATCTGAATGGATTTCGACATCGCTACTGGAGAAAAAGTTTCCTCATAGTCTATTCCAGGCCTTTGAGAATAACCTTTCGTCATTAGGCGAGCCTTATGAGTTAGAACCTCTCCATGCATTCCAAGCTTGCGCTTGAAGATCCATTTACAACTTACATGACAGCCCTCAGGTGGATCAACTAAGGTCCATATCTTGTTGGAATGCATGTAATCCATTTCGTATTGCATGGCCTCGAGCCATGCACTCGAGTCTATGTCAGACATAGCTTCGTCGTAAGTCCTTGGGTCACCATCCAACTGATCATTTTCGTGAATGAAACCGACCTTCTAGTTCCTTATGAATTCGATCGGATCTTCGAAGTACTAGTAGACTAGTTGGTTCAGTAGGTTCAGGATCAACTCCCACTATTTGTGGGGATGGGTCTGTATCTTGGACTTCATCAAGTTCTACGACTGTCCCATTTCTGTTAGTGAGGAAATCATTCTCTAAGAAGTGGGCGTTCCTAGAAACGAACGTCTTTCGTTCCTTGGGATCGTAGAACATGTATCCAATGGATTCCTTTGGATACCCCATAAATTTGTACAAACTAGATCTATTATTTATCTCCTTTCTTGTTTCTAACATAGGCAGGAGATCCCCATATTCGTAGATACGAATATAAGGGTGCTTTACCATACCATTCTTGGTGTGGCGTCGTAGGCACCGACTTTGAAGGTACTAAATTTAGTATCTTCGAAGCAGTTAGAAGGGCTAATCCCCAAAACGAAAAAGGAAGTTCAGTGAAACTCATCATGGAACGAACCATGTCCAACAAAGTTCGATTCCTTCTTTCAGACACTCCATTCAGTTGAGGTGTCCTAGGAGGAGTTCGTTGTGAGAGAATCCCATTCTCTTTAAGATAAACGAGAAATTCTTGGCTTAAGTTTTTCCACCTCGATCTGATCGAAGTGCTTTAGTACTATGTCCCAATTGGTTCTCTACTTCCATTCGAAACTCTTTGAACTTTTCAAAAGTTTTGGATTTGTACTTCATCAAGTACACATACCCAAAACGACTAAAGTCGTCCGTGAATGTGACGAAGTATGAGAACCCACCTCTTGCACTGACACTCAGTGATCCACAAATGTCAGTATGTGCTAGGGTTGTTCATTCGGTGAAAACCTAACCGAACCGAACCGAACCGAACCGAAATTTCGGATAACCGAAATTTCGGTTCTTGATTTTTTAAAACCGAAAACCGAACCGAACATCCTAATTCGATTTTCGGTTTTAACCGAAAATTTTCGGTTCGGTTCGGTTTGGTTTCTGTTTAACCGAAATTTTATATTATTTTTATTTTATTAAAAATTATATAATCAAATACTATATCATTTATCATAAAAAAATCAAATTAATAGGTGACTATACACATACCCAAAACGACTAAAGTCGTCCGTGAATGTGACGAAGTATGAGAACCCACCTCTTGCACTGACACTCAGTGATCCACAAATGTCAGTATGTGCTAGGGTTGTTCATTCGGTGAAAACCTAACCTAACCGAACCGAACCGAACCGAAATTTCGGTTCTTGATTTTTTAAAACCGAAAACCGAACCGAACATCCTAATTCGATTTTCGGTTTTAACCGAAAAATTTTGGTTCGGTTCGGTTTGGTTTCTGTTTAACCGAAATTTTATATTATTTTTATTTTATTAAAAATTATATAATCAAATACTATATCATTTATCATAAAAAAATCAAATTAATAGGTAACTATAACACTAAACATTATTAAACATTACATAGAACTAAATAATTAAGTGGTTAACCTTTAACAATCCTCACATGACATAAATTAAACAACTAAAATACATATCATAGGCATAATATTAAAGAATTTTACAGTCTAACTGCAAAACTAACATTTAACAATCCTCAAATGACATAAATTTAAACAAGTAAAATTCATATCCATAGGCATAAAATTAAAGGATTTTAAAAGTCCATAAAACCGAAAAAAAATTTGAACAAAAAATTCGGTTTTCGGTTCGGTTCGGTTAACCGAACAAAAATAACCGAACCGAACCGAAAACCGAATTAGGCCAAATCTCAAAACCAAAAACCGAACCGAATAGCTTTGGTTCGGTTCGGTTTTCACCGAACTCATTTCGGTTCGGTTCGGTTCGGTAGGCTATCCGAACCGTGAACAGCCCTAGTATGTGCAGGATGAAGATGAAGAAGTGAAGGGAGGTTTTGACGTTTCCAAAAGTCATCAGCTAAGTAATGGAAGCTTAGCAACCTCTGGGAAATTCAATCTGAGAAGACAAGTAAAATTAGAAGGGTTGAATTTTGGTCCAGAAGACTACTGATCTGATGCTGAGTTCGGAATCAGACTGGTGGATTTCAGCAGAGTCAAATCAGATGAGTTCGATTTGAATCAGCAGAGTGTTCATCAGAAGAGTAGATTCGATCAGCAGAGTTGAAGTGATCAGAAAGTCATTCCAACGGTAATAAATGCACTCGGTGTAATAAATGCTGTAAGAGAATGGTATTAAAGTCCAATGATTGAAAAAGAACCTCGGATCAGGAAGGTGCATTTAATGCGACTTGACAGAAAGTACAGCAGAACTGTACAGTGAACAGTTGCAGAAGACGTTTTGAAACACGGACCAGTACTCGAGGAAAATTTGAAGATCTGTCGATTTCTCAACGGGCAGAATTCAAATCCTCAAGTATAAATAGATCTGAATTCAAGAGTTAGAGAAGAAGAAGCGAATCACAACAACTGAGAGAAAATCAAAGCAAGCAAAATCTTCTAAGTCTCAAAGCTCAAATACAGATCACATCAGCTTAGTCATCTGTTGACAAAAGCCGAGTTGAGGAAACAAAAAAATCATATAAATCTGTGTGATTTCTGTAATAGAGAAAGTTGTGAGGAGTGTAGATCCATCTAAGTGAGTGATCTAGCTTTAGAGAGTAAGATTTCTTTGTGACTTCTTACTACGAACTTGTGGCTTTTCATTTGTTGAATTGCGCAAGCAGAGTATACTGTAAACTTAGTGATTTTAGTATGACCCAATATCTAAGTCACTTGGAAGAGTGGGCTAATAGACATTCTTGTCTATATAACCACTATAAAAATTCTGTGTGTTTGTTTACTGCATATTACTTGTATATTTTCTAAGAACTTCAAACATACGAACTTCACAAAAAAAATTTAAAAAGGAGTTTAAAAACTGGGGTTAAAATCTTTTAAGGAAGAAAACAACTTGTTGAAAAACACTTGATAAATCCGCTGCAAACGAGTATTTCAAAACTCTGATTATATTTGAATAAGATAAGTTAAATAAGACGAGTGGTCAACTCTACTGATTAAGCTAAGTGCGCAATCAGTGAAGTAGTCTCATGAGTTCTTGATCAACTTACTCTGCTGATAAGAAAAGTTGGAGAATTATTTTGAAAGTTTTCAGAGGTCTATTCACCCCCAACCCCTCCTCTAGACCTCATCTGACCACTTGGGACCAACAAGTGGTATCAGAGCAGGTGGTTCATTTGAATCATTTGCCTGATCAACGAGTTTGATCCTAGTGTGTTTTTCAAAAGTTTTCAAAGGAGCATATTTTTGAAATATGTAACCTTTCGAAAAATGGATTGTATCAGCCATGTACCCACATTGGCGGAATGAGTTTTGAGGACTGGAAAATTCGTATGGAAATTTTCCTTGCTGCTTATAATGACAATATGTACAGGTGCATAACAAAAGGTCCAATCAAAATCACCAAGACAATCAAAGTCAATGACCAAGATGTGGTTGTTGAAAAAGACATTGAAGAGATGACAACTGAAGAAATAAAGCTGAATAATCTTGACAAAGTCGGAATTTTCATCATGACTAAAGCCCTCGATAATGACAGATTTGACAAAGTCAAACGCTGCAAAACATCAAAAGAGATGTGGGACAATGTTCGTGATATGAGTGAAGGGAACGATGCCATCAAAGAACACAATCTGAGCATAGCCCTTGAGAAGTTAGAAGACTTCAAAATGAAGTTCGGAGAAACCATTGATCAAATGGATACAAGGTTTACAAGGACGTTGAATGACGTGTTAAAGTTGGGAAAGACCTTTTCAGATAAAGAGATCACTGTCAAAGTGTTAAAGGCGGTACCTCCCAAGTTCAAAATGAAGATCACAGCAATGGAAGAATCAAGGGATCTGGGGAAGATCTCTCTTACAGTGCTGTTTTCAGTACTCAAGGCGTACAAGTATAAACTGCCAAGAATGGGAATAGAAGAGACCTCAACTTCAAACCCCACTGCTGCCCTAGTTGCTGCACAAAGACTAAGAAGATCAGCCGGAAAAACAAGAGAAGTGGACTCATCTGATGAGACCATGCTGCTCAATAAAAAGGAGTACACTGCTGGCGATGTTGCATTGTTACTAAATGGGTTCAAAAAGTTCTACAAAAGAAAAATGATGAACAAATATAACAATGCTTCTACTTCTAACCCTACCTCTACTTCATATAACAGTAAGGATGATTTTTAATCCAAACTAATGTGCTATAATTGCAGGAAATTGGGACACTTCATTAAGGACTGCCCATATCCTAAGACAGAGAAGTACACTGAGGAGGAAAAGAAAGCTAGAAAAGAGAGGAGACATCAGAAGAGCAATGTATTATTGGCTGAAGCTGAAAAGATACCAGCCATCTATTCGTCTAATTCAGAATCGGGGACATCAGATGATGACTCTGCTGAAGAAGAGACACCTGCACTGCTTTGTCTCATGGCCAAAGAATCAGAGGATTATGAGAATGAGGTAACTCTCTCTTAAAATGAAAATGAGCTATTTAGTTCATTTGAGCAAATGATGAAAAACAACACAAACGTTGTTAATGAATTTGCAAAGCTTAAGGAAGAGATGACTGTGCTGAAAAATCTAAAATGCTTGCGCATGAGTATGAATCTCTGAAAGCAAAATGTGAAGTTTATAAAGAAAAAATCATGGAACTTGAAAAGATAATATCTACTCATGATAAGTCGTCTGATGCATCAGTAAACACATCTAATGAACAGAGAACACCTTTAGTAAAAGAAAATTTAGAACTGAACCGAACTGAAAAATTCATATCTTCTGTATGTTCAGAATGCTAAATCTACTTCACTAGAAATAGAGAAAAAGGAGAAGAAATTTGTTGGTTCCAAGTGGTCAGATGAGGTCAAGAGGAGGGGGGGGGGGGGGGGGGGGGTGAATAGACCTCTGAAAACTTTCAAAAATTTCTCTAACATTTCTTATCAGTAGAGTAAGCTGATCAAGAACTCGTAAGACTACTTCGCTGATTGCGCACTTAGCTTAATCAGTTTAGTTGACCACTCGTCTGATGTAACTTATCTGATTCAAATATTACTAGAGTTTGAAATACTTGTTTGCTGCGAATTTATCAAGTGTTTTTCAACAAGTTGTTTTCTTCCTTAAAAGATTTTAACCCCAGTTTTTAAACTCCTTTTAAAATCTTTTGTTTAAGTTCGTATGTTTGAAGTTCTTTGAAAATATGCAAGTACAATGCAGTAAACAAACACACCTAATTTTTATAGTGGTTATATGGATTGAAATCCTTTTGTCCACTCTTCCAAGTCACTTAGATCTTGGGTTATACTATAAACACACAGTTTACAATATACAATGCTTGCGCAATTCAACAAATGAAAAGCCACAAGTTCGCAGCATGAAATCACAAAGAAATCCTACTCTCTGAATCTAGATCACTCACTTAGATGGATCTACACTCCTCACAACTATCTCTGTTTACAGAAATCACTTAGATTTTGTATTTGACTTTGGTTTCAACTTCGGCTTGAGTCAACTGATGACTAAGCTGATAAGTGTTCCGTTCTTGAGTTTGGAACTTAGAGGGATTTGATCTTGAATAAAATTTCTCTCAATGCAGTTGTGTTGCTTCAGTTGTCTCTAACTCTTGAATCTCGAACTATTGATACTTGAGGTTTGAATTTCTGCCCATTGAACAAAGCAGATCTTCAGATTTTCCTCGAGCAGTAGTCCCTGTTTCAGAATGTCTTCTGCAACTGTTCACTGTACAGTTCTGCTGTACTTTCTGTATCGTCGCATTAAATGCACCTTGCTGATCCGAGGTTTCTCTTCAATCAGTGGACTTCAATACTCTTCTCTTACATTATTTATTACACCGAGTGCATTTATTACCGTTGGAATGACTTTCTGATCTCTTCAACTCTGCTGATCGAATCTACTCTTCTGATGAACACTGCTAATTCAAACCGAACTCATCTGATTTGACTCTGCTAAAATCCACCAGTCTGATTCCGAACTCAACATCAGATTAGTAGTCGTCTGGACCAAAATTCAACCCTTCTGATTTTGCTTGTCTTCTTAGATTGAATTTCCCAGATGTTGCTAAGCTTCCATTACTTAGCTGATGACTTTTGGGAATCATCAAAACCTCCCTTCACTTCTTCATCTTCATCCAACAATTTCCCCCTTTTTGATGATGAAAAAACTCCAGTTAAGTACCAGTAACTAACTAAAGCTAAATCTTCGCACAAATTTTCCGAGATACAAATTAAGTTGGACTTTGTAATCTTTCATTTATATTTGATAAGTCATTACATTACATCAGATTACAAGAAATGAAAAAGTTACAAAAAGATATAGAAAATTACAGAAGTTTTACAAGAGAAAATAGTCTAAGTATTAGTGCTATTAGTCTTCTTGATCTTCTTCTTCATCTATTTCTTCTTCTTCAACAACTTCAACATATTCTTCTTCTTCTTCTCCACTTGAGAAAACTTCAACCAGGTTTTTAGAGGAAGCATCTATCTTCTTTTTGATTTCCTCTATCCTCTTGGCTTTTCTGAAAGGATCAAGCTGTTCTTCAGCAGAGTCTTTGGAGGCAGCTAACTCTTTGTCAGATTTCGCTACATCCTTAGGCTCTTCAATCTTTTCAGCTTCTTCTTCATCAGCATCATCCTTAGTCTTAGTTACGTCATCAGCTGGTCTACTTGTCTCTTCATCAACCGGTTTTTCAGTAGACTCCACTTTTTCAGTAACTTCAACTGTAGATGCAACATTTTTCTTGTTAGCTGATCCCTCTTCCCCCTTTTTTTTCATCAGCAGCAGGGTTGAGTTGTTCAAGTTGGACAGGAGTAATGTTGATAGCATTGCACAGCAGTCTGATGTTTTGATCCATTGCTTGAAGTTGAAGATTTTGTTATTGTTGATTGCTCTTTAAGGCAGCAGCCTGGTCATTCAGATAGTCCACATTAACTTGTAGAGTGGAAACTTCTGAAGTGACTTGAGCAGCTTGTTCTGTGAAGTTCTGAAACAGGTAAGATGTCTTCATTGCTTCAGCTTCAGTAGCTTCATGAAAAGCTTTACCAATGTTATTCCAATTCATTTCATGTCTGTGAAGAGAACAATGCAACTGATTTACATCAGCCTTGACATCTTCAACTTGACGATTTAAGGCAACAAGTCCTTCTTTTAGCAGCATGGAATGGTCAGCTGGTTGTGGAAGACTTTCCACACCACTTTGAACAATCTTGGCAGCTGCTTCTTCAAATTTACTGAGCAGCTCCTTGTTCCTTTCTTCCATGTCCTTCATAGAACTTTCAATCAAGGCCTTCATTGAATCCGTGATTGAAGTTTGAACAGTTTCAGCTTGGATCGTAGGTTCAGAAGTTAGCAGCTTTTGATTTGCTTCAGTGTTTGGCTCAACTGCTTTTTCCTCTTCTGTTGATTCTTTAGCAGCAGGCTTATCTGTAATATGAACAAAGTCAGAACCATCAGCGGACACAATAGTTTTCTGATGAATGAAATCAGCAGGCACGAAAGTTGATGTTGTCTGAGGTAATCTGATCTGCTCTTGATAAGTACTGATCTCAGAACCAAAAGCAATCTGTTCCCTTGATGTAGACCGATCTTTCAAACCATTTTTCCAAAGTAACATACGCTGCAACTTTTTCAGCTCTCTCAAACAGGTCATCAGATGGACCAGGTTTATTTAGCAGTGAATTCTTGAGAGAAGTTGCTTCCTGAGTAGCTATGAGTTTGGCATACTCATGCACTCTGTCATGAAAGAAATCAGAGTATAAAGCCCGTTGAATGTCATTGGTCTGCAACCAATCCATTATCCAACTTTCTTCAGCAGCAGCCTCCTTCCAGGCTCTGAATTCTTCACTTGACTTCTTCAACCTGGTAGTTCCTCCAGCGATTGTATCTTATCTTTTCAGCTAGAAACACAGTTCTTGATTGAAGGACGGAGTTGTATCTTTCCAGTTCAGCTTCAAATTTTGAGAAAGTATCAGAGTCACTTTTAACAACTTCAAGTGCCCTCTTCACTTCTTTCTTCTTCTTTTTAACTGGTTGAGCTTTTGGCAACAGAAACTTCCCTTCCAGTGATGCGCCAATCACTATGCCACCAGTCCTTCTTGGACCGTGAGCATCCTTCTTACTCTCTTCTAGGGCTGTTGCCAAGTCTTTTTGTTCATTGGAAGCTAGCTCTGCCTCAGTCATGTTCTTGACTTCAGCTTCTACTTTGCATGCTTCGAGAACTCTTTGAAGCTCAGCTTCATCCTTTTTTCTTTGTTCTGTTTCTTCTCGTTTCTTCTTGTGATAAGCATACACTTTAGCTTTGCCAGTTATCTTCCTTCTGGCAGCTTTAGTTTCAACAACTGCTGCCTCAGCTGTTGGAACAGCAGACTGAACTGCTTGAGTAGTAGTCTGATCAGCTTGAGGTTATGATGTCTCAGCTGTCTTCTGATCAGATTCCTTAGCTGAAATAACTGGTCTTTCAGCAGATTGAGTGACTTCTTTAACTGTTTCAGCAATTCTGGCATCTTGTTTACTCAAAACCAGTTTCTTTCTAGAAGTTGTCTTTGTGAGAACAACAGTGGTTGCAGCAGTATCTTTAAGAGCACTTCTTGTCCTCTTAGCAACATTTTCAGCTGGCAACTCAGCTGAAGGAGTTCTTTCAGGAGAGATGTCAAAAACCATACTCTCTATCTCCTTAACAATCTCATCAATAATTTGGTCAGCTGCCTCTACTGATCTGGCTTGAACAGCTGGGTGAGTTGTTTGATCAGTAGACTTAGAAGCTTTAGCCTTGCTCTTCTTGGCTTTAACTGCAGGCTCCTTAGGTTCCGTGGCCTTTCTTTTAGGTTGCTTTTTTTCTAGCATTGCAGTAGGCTCTTTAACTTTCACAGCCTTGACAGCTTCATAGATTTTCAACTCCTTTGCCAGGTGAATGACTTTGCCGTGAGTCATTCCGCAACCTAAGCTTATCAGCAGATGACTTAGAAAAATCTTGTGATTTTTGTGGCCGTGTTCTTTGTGACCAGCAAGGATGTAGAACACATATGCAGCCCAGTTTACTTTCAACCCGTAGTAAACTGCTATCATTGAATGAAGTTTTCTCTTTGGAACTCCATCTAGAGAAAAGGTACAATTCTCTATGACCTTAGCAAATATGTCAGCCATTCTTTGAAATTCATCCAGCAACTGAGTCTTCTTCACAGACCCAGTGAGAATTTCACCCTTCTTTGCAGCAATTTTCCAGAATTCACTCTCCTTGGGAGCAGCCAACGCAGCTAAGTCCGTAGAACCTTCGTTGGTCAGTCCATACTTCTCTTTCAGTAAGGCAGGAGTGATACATACATCTTTGCTGTTGGTCCCAAAAGTGGTCAATGAGGTCTAGAGGGGGGGGGGGGGGGGTTAATAGACCTCTGAAAACTTTAAATCTTTTTCTCTAACTTTTTCTGTCAGCAGACTAAGCTGATCTAGAATTCGTAAGACTACTAAGCTGTTCGCGCACAAAGCTTTGAGCAGCAGAGTTGACCACTCATCTGATTTCACTCAGCTGATTCAGATGAAATATCAGAGTTTTTAGAAACTAGTTGGCAGCGGATTTGTCAAGTGTTTTTCAACCAAATTGTTCCTCTTTAAGTTTTCTCACACAAAAGATTTTATCCCCAGTTTTTACAACTCCTTTTAAAATCTTTTGGTTCAGTTCGTATGTTTGAGTTCTTTTGAAAATATGCAAAGTAAACAAACAGTAAATCGAACACACATAATTTTTATAGTGGTTATATGGATGAAAATCCTTGAGACCACTCTTCCAAGTCACAAAGATCTTGGGTTATACTAGAAAACACAAAGTTAACAGTATACAATGCTTGCGCCGATCAACAAATGAAAAGCCACAAGTGCGCAGTAAGAAATCACACAGAAATCCTACACTTCGAAGCTAGATCACTCACTTAGACGGATCTACACTCCTCACGCTATTTTCAGTATAGGAGGTCACAAAGAAAACCCACACTAAGAAGCTATATCACTTCACACAGATAGATATACACTCCTCTCTCTTTTCTCAGTTGAAGTCACTCAGACAGACAACGTAAGTTCTCTGTTCTTCAACGAAAAGCTTTGTCAACAGATGACTGGGCTTGTGATCAGACGACTACTGATGGATCTTGCTCTATAGATGTGATCTTTAATTTTGCAAGTCTCTCTCTTGATCTTCAGTTTGTCTTCTATTTATACTCCTCGGATTTGAATTTCTGCCCGTTGAAGAGTTGACAGAAATCTGCAGTCCTCGAGTTCTGGTCCTGGAACGGCTCCCTGCAACTGTTGCTCTGTACACTCTGCTGTACGGATGTTACTTTCTGTCCAGTCGCATTTAATGCACTTAGCTGGTTACCGTTGACAAGCTTACTGACCATCTTCACTCTGCTGATGGGAACACTCTGCTGATGGCTTCTCGGCTGATTCAAGAATGAACACATCTATCTTGACTCGGCTGATAACAACCAATCTGATATCCCACTCGGCTGATTCGGTCACATGGCTTCCAGACCATGAGATAGGTTTCACTAAGCTGTTCTTAGTTGATGACACCACTTTTAATCTTCAAACCATTATGGCCTTTTTGTCATCTTCAAAACCTTCTCTAATTAATACCAACATTTGCCTCCAACTTTTGACTTAATCTCCAGTTTCTCCAGATCAACGTCAGCAGAACCATAAAACTCATCTACTTCTGGAGTGAACACCATTGTCTCATGGGCCTCCATGAAATTTACCAGCGAAGAAGCCTTGAACTTCTCCAAAAATTTCCTTCATCAATGTTGTTCCAGTGGCATGATAGGCCTTCCCTCAGCGTTAGCAGCTTAGGAACCCATAATCTTTCTGAAAATTATTAGAGAAAAGCAGAGAGAATTTTGCAGAAAATATGAAGGATAGAATGCTTTGTTTACTTAGAAAATTTGAAGTGCGCGTAAAAGCTTAGTAGTCTGCTCAGATCTGGTTTAATAGAGTTGGGGATTCATCGGTTTCCGTGTTATCCGCCAACCGTTAGATCAGTTTCTGTCAGTTTCAATTGTGCGCGCGTAATTTACGGATTTCAAATTATATTAATTATGCCAGACTAGGCGGGAAAACGAAACATCCCTAGTCGTTTATTTATAAAAGCGTGTTTTCAGATATAGCGTATTTTACACAGTCTTCTTATAAATTTGACATAAATAATCAGATGAGTAAAATAATACTTATCTGGCAGATGACTTGTCTGATACAGTATATCACTAGTGAAAGCCAATATCTAGTGATCTTCCTTTGCTTTTTGTCAATCCAGCAAGATAATTAATCTTCATGTCTTCAAGAATTAAGAACAAATCTTCCAATAATATAACTTCGACTAACTGTCATTGAAGATTTCATCTTTTAATCAGGAGTACCGCTAGTCTTGGAATGACTAGTAGTGGTCTCTTAAGAAGTGATGTTTGATCTCAATATGCTTAGTCCTGGAACGATTAGTAGTGTACTGAGTAAGTGAAATTGCACTTTTATTGTCATAGTAGATAGGGATTCCACTGTTGGAGTCTCAGTAGTAGTCTGTTGAACAGGCTCTGGTCTATCAGTTGTTTGCAACTCCTCTGTTAGACAATCAGTAGACTGATTTTGAAAAGCACTTGAGTTATCAACGTGGTTTAGATCAGGTAGTAAGATGGGTACATCCTCTTCTTTTCTTTCCACATTCAATTTCTAAAAATCAGTAGATATATCTGGATTAGTACTTTGATTCTTTTCAGAATATTGATTTGGGTCATCAAATACTACATGAATTAATTCTTTTACAAGTAAAGTCCTTTTGTTAAAAACTCTATATTCTTTACTAACAGTAGAGTAACCTACAAAAACAGCTTCATCAGCCTTCTCTGCAAAGGCAGTAAGGTTTCTTTTCCCGTTATTCAAAACATACCATTTACAACCAAATTTCCTAAGACAATGAATATTAGGTTTCCTGTTGTTCCACAATTCATAAGGTGTTTTATTTTGAGTCTTGTTGATCATGCATCTGTTCTGGGTATAGCAGGTTGTATTTGTGGCTTCTGCCCAGAATCTTTGAGGCAGTTTTGCTTCAGCTATCATTGTCCTGTAAGCTTCTTTTAGAGTTCTGTTTCTCCTTTCAGCAACTCCATTTTGTTGAGGGGTTCTGGCAGTAGAGTACTCATGGTTGATTCCTCTGGAGTTACAATACTCTTCAACAGTAGAGTTTGTAAATTCAGTGCCCCTGTATGATCTGATCTTCAATATTCTTAAACTCTTTTCATTCTGGATCAGTTCCATCAGATTGATAAGATGTTTATTTGTTTCACTTTTCTTTTTCATGAATATCACCCAAGTAAATCTTAAATAATCATCCACAACAGCTAGGCAATATTTAATTCCACCATTGCTGATAGGATCAATAGGGCCAAACAGATCCATGTGAAGTAGCTCCAAAATTCTGGTAGAAGATTGGTGCTTCTTGCTTTTGAATGATGATTTCACTTTGGAATTCCTTCTACCAATTCATTCTTAATTAATTTGTTGATGGTCTTGAAATTCAAATGATTCATCCTTTTGTGCCATAGCCAACTGATTTCACTTGGTGTAGAGGCCACCAAACAAACATTAGAATTCTTATCCACAGAATTCCAGTCAACTATATAGATATTTCCTTGTCCTCTTCTAGATAATATCACCTTCTTGGTTCGAACTTGCTCTACATAGCACTTATCTGATGAGAAGATAACATAAAATCCTTTGTCACAATATTGAATTATGCTCAGCAGATTGTACTTCAGGCTTTTAACATATGAGACGTCAGATAGCTCAATGTTTCCTTTGATAAGCTTCCCACACGCAACAATCTTGCCTTCTTTGTTGTCTCCAAAAGTAACATTTGGACCATATACGGAAGCAGCATCAGTCAGTTCATGTATGTTACCACACATGTGCCTTGAACATCCACTGTCCAAGTACCATTTATTCTCTACTTTACTCCTACTCCTAATCCTAACCTACAAAACAAAAGAAATTGTTTTAGGTAACCTTTACTGACAGGGTCCTGGTGGATTAGTATCATCTTTGACAACCCAAGATTTGGAAACCTTAGGCTTCTTAGGTTCAGTAGAGTTTGGTGGTGATTTCTTCACTCTTGAATCATCATAATTTTCAGTATGCATATGTTCATGATAGTCATTATGATGAGAGTAATGCTCATAAGCAGGGTACGGTGCATGCCAAGCAGGATAAGCATGCATCGGATGATGAGCAGGATAAGCAGCATAGTAAGGTGGATAATGAGGTGCAGCATAACATGATGAATAAGCAGGTTGCACATAATAAGACTCATTTCCATACCAAGCATCATTATTATAACTTCTTTGCTTCTTTAGTTTAGTTCTTACTTGCTATTTAAAAGACGACTTAGATTTACTAGTCTAATTAGCAGACTTCTTAGGACTACTCTGCTGTTTAGCTTTGCTAGTCTATTTCTCATTTTCAGGCTTTTTACCCTTTGGAGATTTCTTCTCATTTTTCTCTATTTCTGGTGAAGTAGATTTAGTCTGAACGTACAAGATAACATTACTGTTATCAGCAGATATAAATTTCTCAATTCGGTTCAGTTCTAAATTCTCTTTTACTAAAGGTGTTCTCTGTTCAATAGATGTATTTACTGATGCAACAGACGAATTATCATGAGTAGATATGATTTTTTCTAGTTCCATGATTTTTACTTTGTAAACTTCACATTCTGCTTTCAGAGATTCATGCTCATGCTCAAGCTTTTTATGCTCAGCTGATTCTTGTGGTTTTTCACCATTAAGTTTCAGTAGAGAATTTTGCTTTTTCAGCACAATCATCTCTTCCTTAAGCTTTGCAAATTCATTAACAACGTTTGTGTTGTTTTTCATCATTTGCTCAAATGAACTAAATAGCTCATTTTCATTTTCAGTGAGAGTTACCTCATTGTCAGAATCCTCTGATTCTTTGGCCTTGAGACAGAGCAGTGCGGGTGTCTCTTCTTAAGCAGAGTCATCATCTGATGTCCCCGATTCTGAATTAGACGAGCACATGGCTGCTATCTCATCTTCAACCAACAATACTTTGCTCTTCTGATTTCTCCTCTCTTTTCTTGCTTTCTTTTCCTCCTCAATATACTTCTGAGCTTTAGGATATGGGCAGTCCTTAATGAAGTGTCCCAATTTCCTGCAATTGTAGCACATTAGTTTGGATTTAAAATCATCCTTACTATTGTATGAAGTAAGGTAGGGTTAGAAGTAGAAGCATTGTTATATTTGTTCTTCATTTTTCTTTTATAGAACTTTTTGAACCCATTAAGTAACAACGCAACATCGCCAGCAGTGTACTCCTTTTTATTGAGCAGCATGGTCTCATCAGATGAGTCCACTTTCTTTATCTTTCCAGCTGATTTTCTGAGTTTTTCTGCAGCAACCAGAGTAGCAGTGGGACTAGAAGTTGAGGTCTCTTCTATACCCATTCTTGGCAGTTTATACTCATACGCCTTGAGTACAGAAAACAGCTCTGTCAGAGAGATCTTCCCCAGATCCCTTGATTCTTCCATTGCTGTGATCTTCATGTTGAACTTGGGAGGCATCGCCTTTAACACTTTAACCATGATTTCCTTATCAGAAAAGGTCTTTCCCAACTTTAACACGTTATTCAATGCCTTGGTGAACCTTGAATCCATCTGGTCAATGGTTTATCCGGGCTTCATCTTGAAGTTTTCCAACTTCTCAAGGGCTATGCTTAGGTTGTTCACTTTAATGGCATCATTCCCTTCGCTCATATCACGAACTTTGTCCCACATCTCTTTTGATGTCTTGCAGTGTTTGACTTTGTCAAATCTGTCATTGTCGAAGGCTTTAGTCATGATGAAAATTCCAACCTTATCAAGATTACTCAGCTTTATTTCTCCAGCTGTCATCTCTTCGGGTTCTTTGTCAACAACCACCTCACCTTGATTGTTTTTGTTATTCTGATTGGACCTTTGGTTATGCACCTGTACATATTATCATTATAAGCAGCAAGGAAAATTTCCATGCGGATTTTCCAGTCCTCAAAACTCATTCCACCAATGTGGGGTACATGGCTAATACAATCCATTTTTCAAAAAGTTTTTCTTTTCAAAAAGACGCACTTTTGAAAACTTTTGAAAACCTTTGAAAAATACACTAGGATCAAGCTCGTTGATCAGGCAAATGATTCAAATGAACCACCTGCTCTGATACCACTTGTTGGTCCCAAGTGGTCAGATGAGGTCTAGAGGGGGAGGGGGGGTGAATAGACCTCTGAAAACTTTCAAAAATTTCTCTAACTTTTCTTATCTGCAGAGTAAGCTGATCAAGAACTCGCAAGACTACTTCGCTGATTGTGCACTTAGCTTAATCAGTTTAGTTGACCACTCGTCTGATGTAACTTATCTGATTCAAATATTACCAGAGTTTGAAATACTTGTTTGCAGCGGATTTATCAAGTGTTTTTCAACAAGTTGTTTTCTTCCTTAAAAGATTTTAACCCCAGTTTTTAAACTCCTTTTAAAATCTTTTGTTTAAGTTCGTATGTTTGAAGTTCTTTGAAAATATGCAAGTAAAATGCGGTAAACAAACAGACAGAATTTTTATAGTGGTTATATGGATTGAAATCCTTTAGTCCACTCTTCCAAGTCACTTAGATCTTGGGTTATACTATAAACATACAGTTTACAATATACAATGCTTGCACAATTCAACAAATGAAAAGCCACAAGTTCGCAGCAAGAAATCACAAAGAAATCCTACTCTCTGAAGCTAGGTCACTCACTTAGATGAATCTACACTCCTCACAACTATCCCTATTTACAGAAATCACTTAGATTTTGTATTTGGTTTTGGTTTCAACTTCGGCTTAAGTCAACTGATGACTAAGCTGATAAGTTGTTTCTATGCAGTTGTGTTGAATAAAATTTGAGACTTAGAGGGATTTGATCTTGAATAAAATTTCTCTCAATGCAGTTGTGTTGCTTCAGGTGTTTCTAACTCTTGAATATCGAATTATTTATACTTGAGGTTTCAATTTCTGCCTGTTTAACAAAAAAGATCTTCAGATTTTTCTCGAGCAGTGGCCCCTGTTTCAGAACGGCTTCTGCAACTGTTCACTGTACAGTTCTACTGTACTTTCTGTCACGTCGCATTAAATGAACCTTGCTGATCCGAGGTTTCTGTTCAATCACTGAACTTTAATACCCTTCTCTTACAACATTTATTACATCGAGTGCATTTATTACCGTTGGAATGACTTTCTGATCTCTTCAACTCTGCTGATCGAATCTACTATTCTGATGAACACTCTGCTGATTCAAATCGAACTCATCTGATTTGACTCTGCTAAAATCCACCAGTCTGATTCCGAACCCAGCATCAGATCAGTAGTCTTCTGGACCAAAATTGAACCCTTCTGATTTTGCTTGTCTTCTCAGATTGAATTTCCCAGAGGTTGCTAAGCTTCCATTACTTAGTTGATGACTTTTGGAAATCATCAAAACCTCCCTTCACTTCTTCATCTTCATCCAACAAAATCTCCAAAGGCTAAAAAGGGTAAAGAGCCTAAAATTGAAAAACATACTAGTAAAGCTAAACAGCAGAGTAGTCTTAAGAAGTCTGCTGATAAGAGCAAAAATAATTAGACTAGTAACTCTAAGTTGTCTGATCGCGCACAAAGCTTTGAACAACAGAGTTGACCACTCTTCTGATTTTACTTAGCTGATTTTGAGAAAATCAGAGTTTTAAATAACTTAATTGGCAGCAGATTTAACAAGTGTTTTTTTCAAGTAGGTTTCTTTAACTTAAAAGATTTTATCCCCAGTTTTTGCAAACTCCTGTTTTAAAATCTTTAACAGTTAACTTAAGTGTTTGAAAGCTTTTGAAAGTAATCAGACTAGTAACTCTAAGTTGTCTGTTAAAGAGCAAGTAAGAACTAAACCAAAGAAGCAAAGAAATTATAGAAATAATGATGCTTGGTATGGAAATGAGTCTTATTATGTGCAACCTGCTTATTCATCATATTATGCTGCACCTCATTATCCACCTTACCATGCTGCTTATCCTGCTCATCATCCGATGCATGCTTATCCTGCTTATCATGCACCGTACCCTGCTTATGAGCATTACTCTCATCATAATAATTATCAAGAACATAGGCATACTGAAACTTATGATGATTCAAGAGTAAAGAAATCACCACAAGAATCTACTAAACCTAAGAAGCCTAAGCGTTGGTCCCAAGTGGTCAGACGAGGTCTAGAGAAGGGGGGTGGGGGTGGGGGTGGGTGAATAGACCTCTAAAAATTTTAACTTTAAAATTCTCTAACTTTTTCTATGAGCAGACTAAGCTGATCAAGATTCGTAAGTTGACTAAGCTGATCGCGCACAAAGCTTTGAACAACAGATTTGACCACTCTTCTGATTTTACTTAGCTGATTTTGAGAAAATCAAAGTTTTAAATAACTTACTTGGCAGTTGATTTATCAAGTGTTTTTTTCAAGTAGGTTTCTTTAACATAAAAGATTTTATCCCCAGTTTTTGCAAACTCCTTTTTTAAAATCTTTAACAGTTAACTTAAGTGTTTGAAAGCTTTTGAAAAATATGCAAGTAAAAATGCAAACTTAAATACAGTCAATTTTTATAGTGGTTATATGGATGTAAATTCTTTAGTCCACTCTTCCAAGTCACTTAGATCTTGGGTTATACTATAAAAACACAGTTTACAATATACAATGCTTGCGCCAAACAACAAATGAAATGGCTACAAGTGCGCAATAGGAAACCACAAAGAAAACCTATCCTCTGAAGTAATATCACTCACTAAGATGGATATCTACTTTTCACAACTTTCTCTTGTACATAAATCACACAGATTTATATTTGGCTTTATTTTCTCAACTCGGCTGTTGTCAACAAATGACTAAGCTGATGGTGATCTATATTTGAGTTTCAGACTTAGAAGATTTTGCTTGCTTTGAATTCTCTCTCAGTAGTTGTGTCTTCTTCAAACTTTTCAATTCAGATCTATTTATACTTGAGATTTGAAAATCTGCCCGTTGAGAGGTCGACAGGCGTTCAAATTTCTCGAGTACTGGTCCCTGTTTTCAGAACGACTTCTGCAACTGTGCACTGTACAGTTCTGCTGTACTTTCTGTCACTTCGCATTAAATGCACTCTGCTGATCCGAGGTTTCGCTTCAATCATTTGTCTTTAATACCCTTCCCTTACAACATTTATTACTTCAGGTGCATTTATTACCGTTGCAATAACTTCTGATCATTTCCACTCTGCTGATCGAATCCACTCATCTGATGAACACTCTGCTAATCCAAATCGAACTCATCTGATTTGAGTCTTCTGAAAATCCACCAGTCTGATTTCAAATACAGCAACAGATCAGTAGTCTTCTGGACCATAAATTTGACCCTTCTGATTTATCTTCTTCCTTGGTCAAATAATTATAGAGGTTTGAACTAAGCTTCCAATACTTAGCTGATGACTTTTGGAAATCATCAAAACCTCCCTTCACTTCTAAGTCTTCATCTTTATCCAACAATTTCCCCCTTTTTGATGATGACAAAACTTCAGCTACCTGTACCTAAAACTAAAGTTAAGTCATCAAAAATTTCTGAGATAGAAATGATATGTTGGAAACTTGAACTTTTATAAATTTTCTTTGAATATTACAATACAAGTTTACAAAGAAAGACTTAAAGTGAAATTACAATGAAGTGAGCTGATACAAAAATTGACAAATAAGAGACCTAGTTTAGAAAATCTAGTCTAGTCTTCAGCTTCTTCATCATCTTCTTCTTCAACCTCATCATCTTCTTCTTCTTCTCCACTGGAGAAAACTTCAACCAAGTTCTTAGAGGCAGCATCTATCTTCTTTTTGATTTCCTCTATCCTCTTGGCTTTTCTCCAAGGATCAAGTTGTTCTTCAGCAGAGTCTTTGGAAGCAGCAATCTCATTATCAGACTTTGCTACATCCTTAGGCTCTTCAATCTTCTCAGCTTCCTCTTCATCAGCAGCTTCCTTAGTCTTGGTTAATTCAATAGCTGGTCTACTTGTCTCTTCATCAGCAGGTTTTTCAGTAGACTCCACTTTTTCGGTAACTTCAACAGTAGATGCAACATTCTTTTTGTTAGCTGATCCCTCTTCCCCCTATTTATCATCATCAGCAGGGTTGAGTTGTTCAACTGGGATAGGAGTAATGTTGACAGCATTGCATAGCAGCCTGATGTTTTGATCCACAGTTTGAAGTCGAAGATTTTGTTGAATCTGAGTGCTCTTTAATGCAACAGTCTGGTCATTCAGATAGTCCACATTAACTTGTAAGGTGGCAACTTCTGAAGTAACCTGAACAGCTTGCTCAGTGAAATTCTGAAATAGATAAGCAGTCTTCTCAGCTTCTGCTTCAGTTGCCTCTTGAAATGCTTTACCAACGTTGTTCCAGTCCATCTCATGTCTATGGAGAGTTGCATGTATCTGATTTACGTCAACCTTGACATCTTCAACTTGACGAGTTAATGCAACAATTCCTTCCTTGAGCAACATGGAATGGTCAGCTGGTTGTGGAAGACTTTCCACAGCACTTTAAACAATTTTAGCGGCTGCTTCTTCAAACTTGTACAACAACTCCTTATTTATTTCTTCCGTTTCCTTCATAGAACTCTCAATCAGGGCCTTCATTGAATCCATGATTGAAGTTTGAGCAGTTTCATCTTGATGTAAGGTGCAACAGTTAACAGCTTTTCAGCGTTTGGCTCAGCTGCTTTCTTTTCTTCTGTTGATTCTTTATCAGCAGACTTATCTGTAATATGAACAAGGTCAGAACCATCAGCAGATACAACAGTATTTTGATGTATGAAATCAGCAGGCACAAAGGGTGACTTTGTCTGATTTGCTCTTGATAAGTACTGATCTCAGAACCAAAGGCAATTTGTTGCAGACTTGGAAGACTGGGCATATCACTTGATGTTCCTTTGATGTAGACTGATCTTTCAACCCATTTTTCCAAGGTGACATATACTGACAGCTCTCTCAAACAGGTCATCAGATGGACCAGGCTTATTTGGCATTGAGTTCTTGAGAGCAGTTGCCTCTTGAGTCACAATTGGGCCAATTACAAGGGCAAGATCCATAAAGCTGAAGGATGCATTTAACAGGCTAATTCAAGAGATATGGGCTGATTCAAACATGCATAAGTTTGGCCCAAAAGAAGATGCATTGGTTTTGAATTTAATCTAAACAATATAATCTGATGGCTTTTGGAATTCATTGAAGTTACTTACATAGAATTAAGTCATATGTGAAAGAGAAGCTTCAATTAGGCTTTATTTACATCAGATTTTAATATATATAAGTCCATATAGATAATAGTCAAGACTTTTCATATTTCTATATGTATTTGGAGGATTCTAGGCACCTTTTTGTATCCCAACACTTATGAAAACGTGTTGGCTTTAATTACTATGGTTGGAGACTTGTTCCAACCCTATATTTAAGTAGTATGGCTGAATGTAAGGAATCAATCATTTTTGGCTGAAAATATAAAGTGAGTTTTTACTCCTCTTTTGGTTCTTTATTGAACTTCAGAACTTATCAAGGTTTCTCCTTGTGGCGTTCAAAACTTGAATACTTGTGGTTTGCGATTCTTTATAATCGTTGGGTCACAAGTTCACTACAATCTGAAATACTTGAGGTTTGCGATTCCTTATAATCGTTGGGTCACAAGTTCACTATCACTTTCAATCTGATTTTTAGTTTTTCTTGGGATGAAATTGAATCTTCCTGTTGAGGTTCGCATCATTTGGTAATCAGAGCAAGGTACTAAAATCAGATTATTATCCTTTATCTTTATTTCTTGTTCTTATATATTGAGTCCATTTCTATTAATTACTTTTTCCTACTCATAAATTTGTTCGTGTAGTAAGTATCCATCCAAAAAAAAAAAAAAAACGTGAAAGAAACGAGAAAAAGAAAAACGTGAAAAAGAAAAAAAAAACGTGATTGATAAAAAAAAAGGGGTGATTGGCGGATACTACTCTATATATTCTGATTTATTCTTCGGTTCTCCCAAATCTAAAAATTATCATTCTCTTTGTTTCATTATTTCTGAAATACACAACCATTGGTATTCATTGTTTAAACAATACAAATTGAACCTCTTGATTAAAGTTTTCTAGTTCATTCAAGAACTGAAAAAGGGAGTTACGAGTGGAAAAAGGCAATAGAGTGTGAGATTATTAGAGGGTAAAAGCCATATTGAGTGAAACACGAGTGTTGAGTGACATTATTCGAGTGTAAACACGTGAGGGAGTGCTGTGAGGATTTATTTCTAATTGTTATAACTAGTTTCAAATATGTCTACAAGTGGTGAAGCAATAAACAAAGGCGGACAGGGGGATACATTTATGTTGCAAGCCATGCAAAAACAGTTTGAACGTATGAACATAATGTTTAATGAGATTCGGGATCGGATGGATAGGCAAGACGATGCTATTGCTACTTTAAACAGGGGACATCCGGAAAGAGCTCCTAATGCTAGAAGGGCAGAAAGGAGTGCAAATGAAGATGATTTTGGTTACAATTCCAATGATGAGTTCCATGAAGATGACCAAGGCGCATTGAATGGTGAGGGCAGATTCATACAAAGGAGAGGAAGGCATGATAGAAGGTTTCAAAGAGGTCCGAGATGGCAAGATAGAGATGACAGAAGCTTGGGAAACATCAAAGTAAAGATACCATCTTTCCAAGGCAAAAATGACCCAGAAGTGTACTTGGACTGGGAAAGGAAGGTGGAGCTGATTTTCGAATGCCATAACTACTTCGAGGAGAAAAAGGTAAAACTTACTGTTATTGAGTTTACCGATTATGCTATTATATGGTGGATCAACTTGTGATGACCAGGAGAAGAAATGGTGAAAGGCCTATTAGGACATGGGATGAAATGAAAGCTATCATGCGGAGGCGTTTTGTTCCTAGTCACTATCATAGGGACTTATTTCAGAAGTTACAAAGTCTTACTCAAGGCTTTAAAAGCGTGGAAGATTAACACAAGGAGATGGAGATTTCCATGATCAGGGCTAATATAGAGGAGGATAGAGAAGCTACCATGGCAAGGTTTCTCAATGGGCAGAATCGGGACATTGCAAATGTTGTTGAGTTACAACATTATGTGGAGTTGGAGGACATGGTGCATATGGCAATAAGGGTAGAACGACAGCTTAAAAGGAAAGGAACTCGATCTTTCCAAAATCCAAGCTCCTCAACTTCATGGAGATCGAATGGGAGGAAAGATGAAGGGGCTAATTCCAAATTCAAAACAGAAGCACCAAAGAGACAAGATGAAGTTGACAATGTCAATAGAGGTAAAACTGAATTACCAACTCGTAATCGTGATATTAAGTGTTTTAAGTGTTTGGGGATAGGTCACATAGCTTCACAATGTCCAAACAAGAGAACCATGATTGCACATGCTAACGGAGATGTGGAGACTGAAAGTGAGAGAGATGATGATGATCAGATGCCAAAAGACACTAGTGACAATGATGTTGAATATCCGGTGGAGGGAAAGTCACTTGTGGTTAGGCGTGCTTTAAGTCCCCAAGTCAAAGAAGATGATGTTGATGAGCAAAGGGAGAACATCTTTCATACTAGGTGCCATGTTAACAATAAGGTGTGTAATATGATCATTGATGGGGGAAGTTGTACAAACGTTGCCAGTACTACTTTGGTTGAAAAGCTGAATTTACCTACCTTGAAACACCCTAGACCATATAAGCTTCAATGGTTGAATGATTGTGGGGAGGTTAAGGTGACAAAGCAAGTATTAGTTTCTTTTTCAATCGCGAAGTACAAGGATGAAGTGCTTTGCGATGTCGTTCCAATGCAAGCAGGTCACATATTGTTGGGCAGACCATGGTAATTTGATAGGAAGGGTTACTCATGATGGTTTTAAAAATCGGCATACTCTTGTAAAAGATAACAGATCCATTACTCTTGTACCATCAACACCCAAATAAGTGTATGAAGATCAAATGAAAATGAAAAGAGAGAGTGAGTTGAAAATAAATAGTGAGGCTGAAATTTCAAAGAAAAAAAGTGAAAAAGAGATTGAAAAGAAAGAGGAAAAAAAACAAGTGAGTCTTTATGCTAAGGCGAGTGATATCAAGAGTGCCTTCAATTCAAACAAGCTTATGTTTTTACTTTTGTACAAAGAGGCGGGTTTTACCACTAACGAACTTAATGAATCTTTGCCTAGTGTTGTTGTCTCTTTGTTGCAGGAATACCAAGATGTGTTTCCAGATGATGTACCTAATGGATTGCCACCCATAAGAGGAATAGAGCATCAAATTGATTTTGTACCAGGTGCTGCCATTCCTAACCGACCAGCATATAGAAGTAATCCGGAAGAAACGAAGGAAACTCAAAGGCAAGTTGAGGAGTTGCTAAAGAAGGGCCACGTGAGAGAAAGCATGAGTCCGTGCGTTGTACCGGTGTTACTTGTACCTAAGAAGGATGGGACTTGGAGGATGTGTGTGGATTGCAGGGCTATCAACAACATCATTGTAAAGTATCGATATCCCATTCCTAGACTAGATGATATGTTGGATGAATTGCATGGGTCAAGTATTTTCACAAAAATTGATTTGAGAAGTGGGTATCATCAAATTAGGATGAAAGAAGGTGATGAATGGAAAACTGCTTTTAAAACAAAATATGGATTGTATGAGTGGTTGGTAATGCCTTTTGGTTTATCTAATGCACCTAGTACATTCATGAGATTAATGAACCATGTCTTGCGGGCGTTTATTGGCAAATTTGTTGTGGTTTATTTTGATGACATTTTGGTGTATAGCAAAAGCTTAGATGAGCATATTGAACATTTGCATTGTGTGTTTGATGTTTTGAGAAAAGAAAAATTGTTTGCCAAATTTAAAAAAGTGTTCTTTTTGCTTGGAAAAAGTTGTGTTTCTTGGCTATATTGTTAGCGCAAATGGAATTGGAGTGGATGAAGAAAAGGTAAAGGCTATCAAGGAATGGCCCACGCCTAAGTCACTTTCCGAGGTGAGAAGTTTTCATGGTTTGGCTAGTTTTTATCGACGATTTGTCAAAAATTTCAGTACACTAGCTGCACCACTCACTGAAATTGTTAAGAAATCGGTAGGGTTTCATTGGGGTAATGAACAAGAACATGCATTTTCTAAAATTAAAGAAAGATTGTGTAGTGCTCCTTTGTTAGCCTTACCTAATTTTTCTAAAACATTTGAAATTGAGTGTGATGCTTCAGGAATAGGTATTGGAGCTGTTTTAATGCAGGGCAGCGACCGATAGCTTATTTTAGCGAAAAACTAAATGGGGCTGTTTTGAACTATTCAACGTATGACAAGGAGCTTTATGCATTGGTGAGAGCATTGGAGACTTGTCAACATTACCTTTGGCCGAGAGAGTTCGTCATTCACATTGACCATGAATCCTTGAAGCACTTGAAAGGACAGGGTAAGTTGAATAGAAGACACGCCAAGTGGTCGGAATTCATCGAGACATTCCCTTATGTAATCAAATACAAGCAAGGTAAGGAAAATATTGTGGCCGATGCACTATCGAGAAGGTATGCTCTTGTTTCTACTTTAAATGCAAAGTTGTTGGGATTTGAATATGTGAAGGAATTATATGCTACTGATGATGACTTTGCTAGTGTGTATGGAGCATGTGAAAAATCAGCATTTGTTAATGAAAGAGCTAGTTTGGATGGTCAAAAGAAGGCTGAGATGGTGAAGAAACTTCATGAAAGCGTCCGGGAGCATATCGCAAAGAAAAATGAACAGTATGCTAACAAAGCTAATAAAGGGCGGAGACAAGTCATTTTTGAACCAGGTGATTGGGTTTGGGTACATATGCGGAAGGAAAGATTCCCTGAACGTAGGCGGTCCAAGTTACAACCAAGAGGAGATGGTCCATTTGAAGTTCTTGAAAGAGTGAATGATAATGCATATAAGTTGGATCTTCCAGGTGAGTATAAGATTAGTTCTACATTTAATGTTGCTGATCTTTCTCTTTTTGATGTAGGTGAAGATTCGAGGACGAATCCTTTTGAAGAGAGGGAAGATGATGAGAATCACCAAGAACAAGTACAAGCTAAGGATCCATTGTATGTTCCAATTGGGCCAATTACAAGGGCAAGATCCAAAAAGCTGAATGAAGCATTTAACGGACTAATTCAAGAGATATGGGCTGATTCTAACATGCATCAGTTTGGCCCAAAAGAAGATTGGTTTTGAATTTAATACAAACAATATAATCTGATGGCTTTTGGAATTCATTGAAGTTACTTACATAGAATTAAGTCTTATGGGAAAGAGAAGCTTCAATTAGGCTTTATTTACATCATATTTTAATATATATAAGTCCATATAGATAATAGTCAAGACTTTTCATATTTCTATATGTATTTGGAGGATTCTAGGCACCTTTTTGTATCCCAACACTTATGAAAACGTGTTGGCTTTAATTACTATGGTTGGAGACTTGTTCCAACCCTATATATAAGTAGTATGGCTGAATGTAAGGAATCAATCATTTTTGGCTGAAAATATAAAGTGAGTTTTTACTCCTCTTTTGGTTCTTCATTGAACTTCAAAACTTATCAAGGTTTCTCCTTGTGGCGTTCAAAACTTGAATACTTGTGGTTTGCGATTCTTTATAATCTTTGGGCCACAAGTTCACTACAATCTGAAATACTTGTAGTTTGCGATTCCTTATAATCGTTGGGTCACAAGTTCACTATCACTTTCAATCTGATTTTTAGTTTTTCTTAGGATGAAATTGAATCTTCATGTTGAGGTTCGCATCAAGCCTCCTTCCAGGCTCTGAATTCTTCACACGATTTCTTCAATCTGTAGTTCCTCCATCTATTGTATCTGATATTCTCAGCCAGGAACACAGTTTTGGATTGAAGGAGGGAGTTGTATCTTTCCAATTCAGCCTCCAATCTGGAGAAGGTATTAGGGTCACTTTTGACAACTTCGAGTGCTCTCTTCACTTCTTTCTTCTTTCTTTTGATTGGCTGGGCTCTTGGCAGTAAGAACTTCCCTTCTAGTGATTTGCCAATCACTATGCCACCAGACCTCCTTGGACCATGGGCATCCTTCTTGCTTTCTTCGAGGGCCTTAGATAAATCAGCTTCTTCCTTAGTAGCTAGCTCTGCCTCAGTCATATTTTTTACTTCATCTTCCACCTTGCTTGCTTCAATAACCCTCTGAAGTTCAGCTTCATCCCTTTTCTTTTGTTCTGCTTCTTCTTATGATAAGCAGACATTTTATCTTTACCAGTTCTCTTCTTTCTGGCACCTTTGGTTTCAACAACTGGTGCCTCAGCTGTTGGAACAACAGACTGGACTGCTTGAGTAGTAATCTGATCAGGTTGAGGTGCTGATGCTAACAAATCTTCTGATTAAAACAACTTCAACTAACTGTCATTGAAGATTTCATCTTTAAAACAGGAGTACCGCTAGTCTTACACGTTCCCCCGAATTCAAGAACCCATCAGTCAACTAGTCTGTTGAGAGTCAGTCTTCTTGAAGAAAGGCATCAGATTAGTAAGCTGATGAACTTTAGTCTTCTAATAAGTTCCCACTCAGCTTATGAATCCAATTTCAACAAGCCTAGTTCCACTCTTAGAGTAGAAAATCTTGCATCACTTAATGGTTTGGCGAAAATGTCAGCGATCTGATTATCTGTATGAACATACTCAATAATAACATTTCATTTTTCAACATGGTCTCTGATGAAGTGATATTTAATCTCAATATGCTTAGTCCTGGAATGACTAGTAGTATTCTGAGTAAGTGAGATTGCACTTATATTGTCACAGTAGATAGGTATTCCACTGATCTTGAGATTATAATCTTCTAGTTGATGCTTCAACCAAAGTATGTGCACAACATGCTCCAGCGATAATGTATTCAGCTTCAGCAGCAGATATGGATACTGAAGTCTGTTTCTTACTCATCCATATTGATGAGGGGTATTTCGCATACGCCGTTTTAGGAAGTACCTATACTCGAGATCGACCTCTTCCCCGACCAAGAATGGTATTCTCGAGCAGAAGAACCTAGTTTTCCAATCAAGTCAGATTGATAGTACGGGATCTACTCTCCGATCTTCTCACCACCTCGGGAATACTGTGGGGCCGACCTACAGCTTTGTACAGCTGGCCGAGAGGTTTTCTCCTACGGACGGTCCAGCTAGCTCATTACTGTTCCTATAAATACGCGGCGCATTTATGACGCCGAGGGACGGCACAACTTCCAAGAAAAGCCCTAAGCTCGGACTTACTGTTCGGATTAGGAACTAGTGATTATTCCTTGTATTTACTTTCCTAGTTGTACGGCATCATGTAATGCTCGAGTAGACCCATCTTGTAACCTGAACTTAATATTCGATTGTGATATTTGAGATTTACGCACTCTATACACTTATTGTTTTTCTCGACTTTCCTTATTTGGTACGAACGAAATACAGCATAATCAATTGGCGCCCACCGTGGGGGCCTGTTCGGGTATTAGATCGAAAAATGCCTACTACTAGGAGATTTACATACAATCGCGGCGAGCCTTCACACGCCGTTGGAGCGCAGCGCTCAGTAAATAATGAACCAAGTAACCAATCCCAAGCGGCCCACCAATCTGAGGTGCCGCCGCTCAACCCGCCGAATGATATGCCTATTCATACGACAGTGGCCGATATGCGTTCCATTATCGAAACTATGTGTAGAGAATTCTTGAACACGGAGAGAGCAGATCGTGAAACTCTGCCAGGCCAGCAGCACCCGGTCGATCAACCTACTGCGCGGGGTCCAATTTCCAACAGGCCAAGGGAAGGAAGTATTCGTCGATCTGCTTTGGGCGAACCATCTGATGTTCGACCCAACCCGCCACAAGCTAGAACCGTTGTTCGATCTGGGCAACCTTCTAGGAACGTACAAAACTTAGAGGATTCAGTGGTCGGGGAAAGTCAACCCAAAGCTGTGGAGAGGTCTAGAAAGCCAGCCTACAGAAAGGTGACTGAGGCTGACTTGGAAAAGATTGTGCAAGAAAGGGTTGCTAAGGAGTTAGAGAAGGAGATGCTAGTAAAGGAAACCCGACCCGCAGATGTCAGGGCTCGAGGAGTTGAGGCCAAAGAGGATGGGGCCGTTTTCCCTGAAGGGCGAAATAGGGAATTAAGTACAAATATTATGCGATGCTCGCCTTTCTGTCAAGAAATTAAGGAGGCTCGAGGAACGGAGACAGTCCCTACCATATTGCCAAGATATAATGGAACCTCTGACCCCGGGGAGCATATAAACAGTTTCATAAATATGTTGAATTTATATGGACATTCGGAGGATTTTTGCTGCAAAATCATGGTCACCACGTTCGAGGGAATTGCTTTGGATTGGTTCGGAAAACCGCCTCCGAACTCAATCTTCTCTTTTGACGAGTTGTGTGATAAATTAAAACACCAGTTTGCCAGCCAAAGGAAACAAAGGTTACCTGCTAATCATTTGGGAACGGTGAAGCAAATGGAAGGGGAAACACTGAGGCAGTGGCTGGCTAGATTTAGTATTGAACTTCTGAAAGTTGATACCCCACAGATTGAATTTCTGTCATCATTAATGTTCGAGCTGACCCGTAATAGCCAGTTCGGGAACGCTCTCTGTCGAAAGCAACCAAAGTCTTTCGAGCGAATTATGGAAATAGCTGAGAAATACATGATCCAGGAGGAGATGAATAAGTTAAAGAATGCACAGAATCCTAGGCCCCCGATCGTGAAGAAACCTGATCGGGCTCCTATCCCGAAGCCAAGCGACTACGGAGGGTCAAACGCGCAGCAAAGAGGCTCGGTTTGGCAGAGACTTAAGGTCTATAAACCTCAGGCTCCGACCCACATATCTAATGTCTACGGTCGACCTGCATCTCCAGAGAGGGCTCCGAGGACGGAGCATGAAAAAAGCAGCTTTACCAGATTGAATACCTCGAGGGACGAGATTCTAATGGTGCTCGAGGAGATAAATATGGTCCCGGGAGCTCGGCGTATCACTCAACCTAGGCCAGGGACTATGAATCATGATAAGTATTGCAGATACCACAGGGCTCGGGGGCATAGCACCGAGGATTGTTTTCAGTTAAAACAAGAGATCGAGAAACTGATTGCTCAGGGAAAGTTGAAGGAATATGTCAGAAAGGAGAACCATAACAGCCGTTACCGATCCAGAAGTCCTAGGAGGTCCTCCGAACAACACCGTGAGGATCGTCAGCAAGCAGAGGACCAGACGAATCGGGTGATAAATATGATATCTGGTGGGCCAGCTGGGGGAGATAGCAGGAATGCGAGGAAAAGGACTTCTAGGTCGATAAAGACTGGTGTCTCGACCAGGAAGGAGGTCATGTCCTTAAGACCAGCGCCCTCGATAAATCAAGTCATTAGCTTTTCCGAGGCTGACAGACCTAGTGATATGACTTGGGATACTAATGAAGATGACCCCGATTTTTCGATGGTCTTGACCCTGAGAATTGCTAACTTCGAGGTTAGGAGGGTGTTAATCGATAATGGCAGTTCGGCAAACATAATCTCTTCTGAGGCGCTCGACAGAATGAATCTACAACACCCGCGATTGGAACGGGTATCCACCCCGCTCGTTGGGTTCGGTGGATCGGAAATTGTTCCTCTCGGAACCATACTCTTGAGTACTACTATGGGTAAGAAACCTAAAGATGTTACGAAGATGGTTAAGTTCTTGGTCGTAAGTACCCCGTTCGCTTATAATGCAATTTTGGGAAGACCGGCTTTAAACGTGTTCAAAGCGGTCGTGTCAACTTACCACCAGATGGTCAAGTTTCCCACTTTGGCAGGGGTCGAAGAAATGAGGAACGACCAATGCATGGCATGGGAATGTTACAACACGTCCCTAAACATGAAGAAGCACTTCGAGCCATTATTGCCCTCAAAGAGGAAATTAGAAGACGAAAAGGTATTCTCTGTTTCCGACCTTCCTTTGCCAGATTGTGAAAAGTTGCAGAGTAAAAAAGGAAAAGAGATCGATATGAGCGTACAACCCCCAAATCCTAAAAAAGTAACATTAATCCCTGGCTCTCCTGAGAAGTTCACCAGAATTGGGACTGAGCTAAGTCAAGGGATGGAGACCATGCTGATCGAATTCCTTAGAAACAACGCCGATGTCTTTGCTTGGAGTTCGGATGATATCGTCGGAATCGACCCAAGGGTGATCACTCACTCTTTAAATATCGATCCTAAAGCAAAGCCAGTTAGACAAAAGAAGAGGAACCACGGTCGAGAAAAAGACAAAATCATCAATGCTGAGGTGGATAGATTATTGGCCGCAAAACAGATTCGGGAAATAACTTTCACTGAGTGGCTTTGCAATGTAGTGTTGGTGTCGAAGGGAGAGAAGGTCGACAACAAATGGAGAATGTGTAACGATTTCACCGACCTGAACAAGTTGTGTCCAAGGGACCCCTATCCTTTACCACGGATCGATATGCTGGTCGACTCGACTGCGGGATTCATTTTCTTTAGTATGATGGATGCTTTCCAAGGGTTTTATCAAATATTTATGAATGAGAGAGATCAGGATAAAACAGCCTTTATTACCGAACGAGGAGTGTAATGCCGTTCGGGCTAAGGAATGCAGGAGCAACTTATCAAAGGCTCGTGAATATGATGTTCAAGGATCTCATCGGTGAGATTATGGAAGTTTACGTTGATGATATGCTTGTGAAGAGTATGACCGAGGAGGATCATATAAAGCACCTTGACAGATGTTTCGCGATCCTAAGGAAGTACAGAATGAAATTAAATCCGGCGAAATGCACTTTCGGGGTAAGGTCGGGAAAATTCCTCGGTTATCTGGTTCACGAGCGTGGCATTGAGGCAAATCCAGAAAAAATCCGAGCTATAGCTGAGCTACAACCGCCAACTAAGTTGTCTGAAGTGCAGAGTCTAATCGGAAAAATAATATCTTTGAACAGGTTTATATCCCGATCAGCAGACAAGGGTTTGCCTTTCTTCAAGTTGTTGAGGAAATCGAAAGGCTTCGAATGGAATGAGGAGTGCAGTAAAGCTTTCGAAGAGCTTAAAAGATATTTGGTTTCCCCTCCGATGTTGGCAAAATCGGTCGAGGGAGAGCCCTTGTATTTATACATAGCGGTATCGAGTGAGGCAATAAGTTCTGTTTTGGTGAGAATTCAGGATTCTGAGCATAAACCGGTATACTATCTGAGTAAGTTGCTTCAAGGGGCGGAAAAGAATTACATGGGGATCGAGAAGTTCGCACTTGCTCTAGTTATTGCCGCACGGAGACTGCGACCTTATTTCCAAACTTACAAAATTATTGTTCTGACTAATCAGCCTCTAAGGCAAGTTCTATCAAAACCAGAGACGTCCGGGAGATTGATTAAATGGGCGGTGGAACTTGGACAGTTCGAAATCGAGTACCAACCTCGAACAGCAATCAAGGCTCAGGTCCTGGCTGATTTCATTGCAGAATCAACAGGGTCCAGTTCGGACGACTTGTCAGTTCCCGTGGTAATTCTGGTTGAGGATGTTCAGCATAAAGTTTGGGTGATGCATGTCGACGGGTCGTCGACCAGAGAAGGTGGTGGGGCCGGAATTCACTTTCAAGGTCCCGAGGGAGAGGATCTCAGTTATGCGATCACCCTAGACTTCGTAGTCACGAACAATGAGGCGGAGTACGAGGCTTTGATCGCAGGTTTAGAAATGGCAGTTAAAGCAAACATAAAGTCGCTGACAGTGTTAACTGACTCCGAGCTCGTACACAGACAAATAAAAGGGTTTTATGAAGCAAAAGAATTTAACATGGTAAAATATTTGAAAAGGGTGAAGGATCTGGCGGCAAAGTTCGAGAGGTTTGATATACAAGCTATCCCTCGAGAAGAGAACTGTTGGGCGGATTTGCTTTCGAAATTTACGGGTTCGATGGATGGACGGAAGGAAAGAGTGATAACTTGGTTGATGTCCAACTCCCCGGCTATAGATTCGAACGTAACCCCAAACTCGGAGATAATGGAGATAGATGTTCGAGAATCTTCTTGGATGGAGCCTTTGAAGGCTTATCTAAGAGATGGTACTTTGCCGGAAGACACAAATGAAGCCCGAAGGATTAAATATCGGGCTCCAATGTACGTTTTGAACGAGGATAAGCTTTATAAAAGATCAAGCTCAGGAATTTTGTTGAAGTGCATTCCCGAGAGTCAGTTCGATCTCATTTTAAAGGAAGTTCACGAAGGTGAAGCGGGAAGTCATTGCGGTGCACGAGCCTTAGCCTTGAAATGTTCGAGGACTGGATATTATTGGCCTACAATGATTTCGGATTCTATCGACTATGTCAAGAAATGCCATCATTGCCAAATCTATTCAAATCTAATTCATCAGCCCGCCGAGCAGCTGCATTCAATTCCGATCTGCTGGCCTTTCGACAAGTGGGGAATCGATATTGTGGGACCATTCCCAACTGCTAGATCGAGAAAAAACTATGTCCTGGTTGCTGTGGAATACTTCAGTAAATCGATCGAATGCATTGCGCTAACAAAAATTACTCAGTTTCAGGTGATAAATTTTCTCTGGAAGTATATTATTTGCAGGTTCGGTATACCGAGGATCCTCATCTCCGACAATGGAACTCAATTCGCGGGAAAGCAAATTTTGGAGTGGTGCGAAAAGTTTGGGATCCAGCAGAATTTCACGTCGGTCGGACATCCTCAGGCGAACGGACAAACTGAGGTCACCAACAGGGAAATTGTTCGATCACTTGAAAAACGTTTAGCCGAAGCAAAAGGCCATTGGTTAGACGAGCTTCCAGGAGTAATTTGGGCGAACAGGACTACCGTAAAGTCTGCTACTGGAGAAACTCCTTTCTCATTGGTTTACGGATCGGAGGCTGTTATACCGGTGGAGACTTTGGTACCTTCACCAAGGGTCGAATCTTATGACCCCGATCAGAATCAATTGCTGAGAGAGATGGATGTCGATCAAGCAGATGGTAAACGCGACCGAGCGTGCATAAAGATACAAGCCACCAAGTCCAGCATGGAAAAAGCTTATGACAAGAAAGTCAGGATAAGAACATTCAAGGTCTGGGATTTGGTTCTCAAAAAGGTGGAAGTATCTAAGCATGTCGGAAAGCTTCAGCCAAACTGGGACGGCCCTTATGTCGTGCAGGAGGTCGGGAAGAAGGGGTCCTATAAAATTGCTCACCTCAACGGTGAAGTTTTGCCAAGAACTTGGAATGTAGTTAATCTGAGAAAATATTATGGAAGATAGTTGCACTCATTTTTAACTTTTACTGTAAATTTCAGTTTTCTCAAATTTTACTTTCCCTAAAACTTGTATGGAAGTTCAATGAAATCCTCTATTTCAGTTCAAACTGTATTCTGAGTACCTTGACAAATATAGACTAATATTATCGGCCGAGGGTGAAAGCTTTTGCTATGACCCTCCCTCGATAAATCATATTCAAAAAAGAAAATCGGCCGAGGGTGAAAGCTTTTGCTATGACCCTCCCTCAATAAATCATATTCAAAAAAGAAAATCGGCCGAGGGTGAAAGCTTTTGCTATGACCCTCCCTCGATGAAATATGTTCAAAAAAGAAAATCGGCCGAGGGTGAAAGCTATTGCTATGACCCTCCCTCGATAAAATATGTTCAAAAAAGAAAATCGGCCGAGGGTGAAAGCTTTTGCTATGACCCTCCCTCGATAAATCATATTCAAAAAAGAAAATCGGCCGAGGGTGAAAGCTTTTGCTATGACCCTCCCTCGATGAAATATGTTCAAAAAAGAAAATCGGCCGAGGGTGAAAGCTATTGCTATGACCCTCCCTCGATAAAATATGTTCAAAAAAGAAAATCGGCCGAGGGAGAAAGCTATTGCTATGACCCTCCCTCGATACAATATGTTCAAAAAAGGAAATCGGCCGAGGGTGAAAGCTATCGCTATGACCCTCCCTCGATAAAATATGTTCAAAAAAGAAAATCGACCTAGGGTGAAAGCTTTTGCTATGACCCTCCCTCGATAAAATATGTTCAAAAAAGAAAATCGGCCGAGGGTGAAAGCTATCGCTATGACCCTCCCTCGATAAAATTTGTTCAAAAAAGAAAATCGGCCGAGGGTGAAAGCTTTTGCTATGACCCTCCCTCGATAAAAATTTCACGTGACTATCCAGCTCACTTAATAACGGTCGATTATGTAAGCAAACAGTTCAATTTTGGGTTAATTCTAACTGATGCTCAAAATGCTATGATGAAGCGGTTCCGCTCGAAACCTGAACAATCTTCAAGAATTTCTTACCACATGGAAATTCCTTAAGTTGACAGTATTGTTTCTCAAGTTAGGATTATTATTTAATAAATGCAGTTATACTGCAGAGGAACTTCTCAGTTTTCAGATATTATTCATTTGGACGATTATCAAATAATTTTTCCAAGGACGGTTTATCGATCAATAAACGTTCCAGATACAAGCTCAACCGTATCATCCAAATATTTAAGTTTCATCGAATCATGAGTTCGTCGTCGAGTTTGTTTTTACGAGCAGAATACTAATATTAAGACGATGGAAAGAAAAGTTGCAATTATTTGATTCGAAACGGAAGGTTCTTATTATTTTTTTCGAGCAAGATACAAAGATCAATGAGAAGCAAAGGATACAACTTTATTAACATCCATCGAACAGATTACAAAGTCAGTATGATTACAAAGTCCTAATACAACTACTGTACACTATTCTATGATCTTCGAGCATATTTCAATGTTGTCGACCAGGAATATTGGCGAACATCCGATGAGTGCACCACAATTTGTGACAAATCGGTTGTCCGGTAGACCTGTAAAGTGGTCGAGCTGTATATGTTTATCGTCTGATGATATCTGGGTTTCCTGATTATCTCCATGCTTTTCCCAGTATTCTTGCTACCAGACGAGCCCGATCACTTCCCCGAGTTGGCGTCCAAGGTTGAAATTTCTCATTGAAATATCCAAAAGCTCAACCTTGAACGGCCGGCCATCGTTCTTTAATCGAGAAGATCGACCCAAAGTCACCATCCTTCATGGAAGAAAGGAAGAAATTAGTGATTTGAGGTCAAACTCCCTTTTAATGAACTGTCCAGCTTTCCACCCTCGGGGATACCCCTCGGAATCCGCAATGCTAACCCTGCACGAAATACCCGAGCAAGGGTCAGTCACTTATTGGTATTCCAAGGGGAGATCCCGTTTTCAGGGATCAGAGACCCCCAGATAGAGGAGGTGCTCCTTTTTTCCAATCCCACCCATACCAAAGGAAACTGTATTTCTACGATGAGATCGAAAATAAGTTCGAAGCCGAATTTCGAAGGCTTGAACAGGAAGAAGGAAAGATCCGAGCCTAGCCCACGGATGAAACATTTTAACAGTGCAGGGTAAAGATTTTCAATTGAGTAAATGCCATATTTATACTAAAAGGAAGATTTGATCGACGGTCTGTATTCAACGAAACCAACGGCTCAGATTGAGGCATTTATCACGGGTGACCGTTCCACTTCCCGAGGTTAAGGTACTGTTTGGACAGACTTTCTTTGGAACTTAGCTGAAGAAGGGGGAATACTATGACTTGGTCAAATATGCAGTGCAGAAACTTTTCCTTTTTTACTTTGTGCTCGGAATTTCGATCACTCTTAACTCGAGTATAAATTGTTTATGCGTTAAGAATGCGACATGAATGAATATTCTTAACTCGAGTATAAATTGTTTTTACAAAAAAGTACAATTCGAACGATCACTCTTAACTCGAGTATAAATTGTTTTTACAGAATCAATTCACCACACAAAATACCATAGATTAGAAGGAAGAAAAAGTTTATTATTCAAACGGGAAAAACAAGTACAAAAGGAAGAAGTTTAAAAGTACAACATTTGATCGAGCAAAAGAGGAAAGCTTTAAACACTTTTCTCGAACAGAAGCTTGCGGACTTCAACGTTGCGGGCCTCATACCCGGCATCATAACCTTTTTGATAGGCTTCTTGCTCCCTCCGCTCGGCGTTTTTCTTCTCCTGCTCGACGAGCTACTTCAGCCTATCCAGCTCCTTGCTCAACTCCTCGTGAACCTGGCTCTCTTTCTGCTTCACAGCTTTCTCTGTCTCGGAAGCCAATCTCAGCTCGATAGCTCTAGCTTCTTCAAGGGACCTTGATAATGCAACCTTCTTTTCCTCCAGCTCGAGGATAACCTTAGCACGCTCTTCGGCTTCTTGCTCGACTTGCAGCCCGAGGCTAAATAACTGTTGTCCAACCTTAAATGGACAAAAGTTGTGGTGTTAGTAAAAATAAAAAATAAAAAAAAAAGGGAGAGTGAGAGGACACTCACTTGAAAAAGCAGATCTGTGCTCGATTGCACCATTGTATTTGAATTTTTCCCTTCTGGTTCGACCATGGCCTTATTTTTCACCTCTTCAAAAAAGGCGCTAAGCGTCCGAGCAACATTGGGGACAGAGTTTTGGGGTTCTGGGTTCCCGCCCGACGATGGTGTTTTCTTCTGATCGACGGGAGGGTCATTTATTTTGACCTTCTTATTGGGAGGCTCAACCGCAACACCCTTGTTAGCCTCCGAAGCCAGAACACTATCAGCCAATATCTTAGTATCCCCAGCCATTTGGATCAAGGCCGAGGTCGGAATCAGATCGTCCACACGCGATATTTTATAGGAAGCAGGCTCAGAGTCACCAGATGTGATCTGCTTATTAGGGCTCTCGACCTTCTTGTTCCCCTCGGAGCTATTTTTCGACCGAGAAGGGGAGTCCGGAATTGATATGACCGGCCCTTTCTCGGAGCCAGATAATTGCTTGGCCGCTGTTTTGCCAAGGTCACCAGTTGGTTCAATGACCGCCTTCGAAGGAGAACCGACCTTGTGCTTGCCTCGGTCGTTCTTAGAGGTCTTTCCTGCTTCCGAGGAGGACTTAGGTTCTTTGACTCTCGACTTGGAAGATTTCTCTTTCTTGACTTTGAGCAACAACCTCGGATCAATCTTGGAGTTCACCAGGCCTTCCATGATCTGTATATTTCTAGTGCAGAAGAGAGCTCGATTTATTTTATCGATCAATTAGCTCCGACGAAGAGAGAATTATAATTTCAGTGATACAAATCTTAAAACTGCCTTCTATTTATAAGAAAAAAGGAGCGTTGCCGTTTTGAGAGTCCAACAATCGCGAATTTCAAGTTTTTCCGTGCCCTATTAAAAAGGTCGATTGTTTTGATACCGTGCCTACTAAGTGATTCACATGCACGAAAATGCTCGATATCGACATTCTCTATTGAACCTTATGGCTCACAAAGACTTTTGTCTAGTTGAGCAGTATAATAAATTATCGATGAGCGGACTCAGAGAAAAACTGAAAAAAGCAGATTTTATAGATGATCGAAGTAATTACAGTGCATGTAATAAAGGGTCCTACAATCTATTACAAGAAATCTAAGGGTTTGACTGCTCCTCTTTGCCTTCACTCTCGGAGCCAAGTCTCAGAAATAGATATTTCAAGTCAGAAAGACAAGATTAAACTACGTTGTCTTCCGAGGATATGCACTCTTTTTCCCTTCGCTCGGTTTTTATCCCCCTGGGTTTTTCTGAGTAAGGTTTTTAACGAGGCATATCCGACTCAAGACCGTTCAAGACTTTATCTTCGTTATTTATTTCTCCGTTTCTCGGATTTTGCTATGACTTCGAGGTAGGGTAAACAGATCGAGTACTGAACTCCGACCTCCAGTGGTTTGAAGCATCCTGCCTTTCCAAAGGCCAGTCCAGAGTAAAATATGCACTCTTTTTCCCTAGCTCGGATTTTGTCCCACCGGGTTTTTCCGAGTAAGGTTTTTTAATGAGGCATATCCAAACTTGTACTATGATGCTGTGATTACTTCTCCGAGCTTCAGCCACACTTACGCTCGAGAAAGTGGGGGAGTATTGATGAGGGGTATTTCGCATACGCCGTTTTAGGAAGTACCTATGCTCGAGATCGACCTCTTCCCCGACCAGGAATGGTATTCTCGAGCAGAAGAACCTAGTTTTCCAATCGAGTCAGATTGATAGTACGGGATCTACTCTCCGATCTTCTCACCACCTCGGGATTACTGCGGGGCCGACCTACAACTTTGTACAGCTGGCCGAGAGGTTTTCCCCTACGGACGGTCCAGCTAGCTCATTACTGTTCCTATAAATACGCGGCGCATTTATGACGCCGGGGGACGGCACGACTTCCAAGAAAAGCCCTAAGCTCGGACTTACTGTTCGGATTAGGAACCAGCTTGATTATTCCTTGTATTTACTTTCCTAGTTGTACGGCATCCTGTAATGCTCGAGTAGACCCATCTTGTAACCTGAACTTAATATTCGATTGTGATATTTGAGATTTACGCACTCTATACACTTATTGTTTTGCTCGACTTTCCTTATTTGGTAAGAACGAAATACAGCATAATCATATGAGATCAGACGACTGCCTAAAAATTGACATGTACCTGTAGTACTCTTCCTATCAATTTTGCAGCCAGCAAGGTTAGAATTTGACTATCCAATAAGTTCAAATCCTGATTCCCTTGGATACCACAATCCCAATTCTTGAGTGCCTTTTAGATACCTTAATATCCTTTTGGCAGCTAAGAGATGAGATTACTTAGGATTTGATTGAAATCTCGCACAAAACCCAATAGAGTACATAATGTCTGGTCTGCTAGCTGTTAGATATAACAGTGACCCTATTATGCCTCTATATTTGGTAATTTCAACTGATTTGTCATCTTCATCTTTATCCAAACGAAGTCCAGTAGACATTGGAACACTAACAGATGAGCTAGTTTCCATACCAAATTTCTTGAACAGATCTTTAGTTTACTTTGCTTGATTAATAAAAATACCATCAGGTAGCTTTTTGACTTGTAATCCAAGAAAGTAGTTAAGTTCTCCCATCATGCTCATTTCAAACTTGTTCTGCATCAGCTTAGAGAACTTTTCACGCATCTGTTCGTTAGTTGACCCAAAAATAATATCGTCCACATATATTTGAACTAACAATATATGATTATCCCATTCAATAGCGAACAAAGTCTTATCTACTTTACCTTTGCGAAATCCTTTAATTAAAAGAAAATCAGATAAAGTATCATACCATGCTCTTGGAGCCTGTTTCAGTCCATAGAGAGCTTTCTTCAGACGATATACTTTATCTCCCTGTTGATAAGCTTCAAAACCTGGAGGTTGTTCAACATAAACTTCTTCTTGCAATTCTCCATTGAGAAAAGCAGACTTCACATCCATTTGATAGACTGTGAAGTTGTTGTGAGCGTCATAAGCTAAGAATAATCTGATTGCTTCAAGCCTTGCTACTGGTGCAAATGTCTCATCAAAATCAATGCCTTCTTCTTGGCAGTAACCCTTGGCAACTAGTCTTGCTTTGTTTCTGGTAACCATACCATCTTCATTCATTTTGTTCCTGAAGACCCACTTAGTGCCAATTACTCTTTGATGAGTAGGTCTAGGAACTAAGTACCAAACTTTATTTCTTTCAAATTGATTTAACTCTTCTTGCATTGCTTCAATCCAGTGAGAATCACTAAGAGCTTCTTCAATTTGCTTGGGCTCAATATGTGAAAGAAAACTTACAAACATAGATTCATTTGCAGCAGCTCTTCTAGTCTTCACTCTATCCAGTGGATCACCAATCACTAAGTCAGCTGGGTGATCTCTGAGCCATCTGAGATCAGGTTACAAATCTGGATGTTGTCCTCTCGAATGATCTTGCAACACTACTGTTGGAGTCTCAGTAGTTGTCTGTTGAACAGAAGTGGTCTGTTGAACATTCTCTGTCTGTCAGCTGTTTGCAACTCCTCTGTTAGACAATCAGTAGACTGATTTTGAGCAGCACTTAAGTTACCAGCTAGGTTGAGATCAGGTAGTATGATGGGAACATATTCTTCTTTTCTTTCCATAGTCAATTTCTGAAAATCAGTAGATATCTCTGTAGTTGAACTTTGATTCTTTTCAGAAGATTGATTGGCTAATCAAATACTACATGAATTGACTCTTCTACCAGTAAAGTCCTTTTGTTGAAAACTCTATAGGCTTTACTAACAGTAGAGTAACCTACAAAAACAGCTTCATCAGTCTTCTCTGCAAATGCAGTGAGGTGATTCTTCCCATTATTCAAAACATAACATTTACACCCAAAAATCTTAAGAAATTGTATATTAGGCTTTCTGTTGTTCCAGACTTCATAAGGTGTCTTGTTTTGACTTTTGTTGATCATACATTTGTTCTGGGTGTAGCAGGCTGTGTTTGTAGCTTCTGCCCAAAATCTTTGAGGCAATTTTGCTTCAGCTATCATAGTCCTGGTAGCTTCTTTTAGAGTTATGTTTCTCCTTTCAGCAACTCCATTTTGTTGAGGTGTTCTGGCAGCAGAGTACTCATGGTTGATTCCTCTGGTGTTATAATACTCTTCAACAGTAGAGTTTGTAAATTCAGTCCCTCTATCTGATCTGATCTTTAAGATCTTCAAGCTTTTCTCATTCTGGATCAGTTCCATCAGATTGGTAAGATGCTCCTTGGTTTCACTTTTCTTTTTCATGAAAATCACCCAAGTGTATCTTGAAAAATCATCCACAACAGCTAGGCAGTACTTCTTTCCACTATTGCTGATTGGATCAATATGGCCAAACAAATCCATATGAGTAGCTCCAAATTCTGGTTGAAGATTGGTGCTTCTTGGTTTTGAAAGTGGACTTCACTTGTTTACCCTTCTGACAGGCGTCACAGAGCTTATCTAAGTTCATGATTGTCTCTGGAATTCCTTCTACCAAATTGTCCTTTATTAATCTGTTTATGGTCTTGAAATTCAGATGATTCATTCTTTTGTGCTAAAGCCAACTGATTTCACTTGGTGTAGAAGCCACCAAACAAACATTAGAATTGTTGTCCACATAATTCCAATCGACTACATAGATATTCCCTTGTCTTCTTCCAGATAGTATCACTTTCTTGGTTCCAACTTGCTCTACATAGCACTTATCTGATGAGAAGATAACAGAGAATCCCATGCCACAAAATTGACTTATGCTCAGCAGATTGTACTTGAGGCCTTTAACATATGAAACGTCAGATATTTCAATGTTGCCTTTGATTAGCTTTCCACACGCCACAATCTTGCCTTCTTTGTTGTCTCCAAATGTAACTTTAGGACCCTCGATGGCAGCAGCATCAATCAGTTCATGTATGTCTCCACACATGTGCCTTGAACATCCACTGTCCAAGTACCATTTCTTCTCTACTTTACTCCTACTGCTAATCCTAACGTACAAAACAAAATAAAATTGTTTTAGGTACCCTTTATTGAGAGGGTCCTTGCGGATTAGTATCACCTTTGACAACCCAAGATTTTGAAGTCTTAGGCTTTGGAGTATTTGCAGGAGCATGAGGTACCCTGGTATCATCATAATTTTCAGCAGACATGTTATTGTTATAACCATTATGATGTGAGTATGGCTCATAAGTAGGGTATGATGCATGATAAGCAGGGGAAGCATGCATTGGATGATGAGCAGGGTATGCAGCATAGTAAAATGGAAATTGAGGTGCATGATATAATGGTGGATATGCAGGTTGCACATAATATGATGACTCATTTCCATACCAAGCATTTTCATATTTATAATTCTTATGCTTCTTTGGTTTGTTCTTAGTTTGCTCATTAACAGACGACTTAGTTTTACTAGTCTGATTGGTTTTACTTTTATCAGCAAACTTCTTAGGACTCTGTTGTTTAGTTTTACCAGTCTGTTTTTCAGTCTTATGCTCTTTGCCCATTTTAGCCTTAGGAGTTTTATTCTCTTTTTTCTCTTTTTCCTGTGAAGCAGGTGATTTAGCCTAATTTCGTGTTTAGGTTAATCTCAGTAAATTTAAAGGAATAACTTTATACTAGGGGTTTGGTTAAAGTACTCAGGATGGCACAAGTTCAAGAACAATGTAAAATTCGTAAGAACAAGTAAATAGGAGATGAAACAAGCATAGTATTATTGATAGCGTCAAAATCTGGATGCCTGATACAATCTAAAACTCAGTATTTATAATAATTGCCTAGTCCTAACTTGACTTGGAGTCCTATTAGGCCTAGGAATCCTGCATGGCTTAGGAGTACTGCATGGCCCATTAACTCTTCTGGATCGGTCTTCAGGTCGATCAGATACATATGGGCGGGTCGAGCCGATCTTGTAGTCTTCACAGGTCGGATCGATCCCTAACCTCCTCGGAAAGCTTTATTCCATTATGTGTATAAAATAGCCCTCATCAGTACTCCCTCACTTCTCGAGCGAAATCGTAGCTGAAGCTCGTAGAAGTAGATACAGTTGTCGCGTAAATACTTTCACAATTTTGGGAAGCATGCCACGTTAAAAACCTGGTTCGGAAAAACCCTGTAAGGGATAAAAACCGAACAAGGGAAAAAGCGTGCATACTCGTCAGAACTTTCCAGGTAGAGACACGTAGTTTGGTAACGTGTGTCAGATTTATCATAAAGTCTTTTCATAATTTTGGCGGGAAGCTGAAGAGACGCGAAGGGGTTGATCCGTCTTTTCACCGCCCATATATATAGTCGAAGTTAGCGGGATCTTTTTACTTTTTACCCCAGATATTTAGATCTTCTTGCAGTAAAAGTTTGAATCGATAATCTTGAAATTCACTTACTTCACCGAGCACATTACTTCAAGAGCCAATGGCTTCGACTTCGCAAAATCCCAATTCTTCAACCCAAAATGAAGAACAACAAGTACCGCCTAACATCATTAACCCAGAGATCTTTTCCTCTGAGGAGGAAGCGGCCGACGGCGTTCAGGCAGATGAGGTTAGAGACTATGAAGAGAAAGAGGTTGATAGCTTAGTAGTTGAGATCGTCCCCGAAGAGGAAATGATGGCCAGAGCATCCAAAAAATCCAAAACTGCCCAGCCCCAAATTTCCGCTCCTGTCGAATTTTTTCCTTCTCGATGGAAGGGGGAAGATCTTCCTGCTTTGAAAAGAGAATATGGTCGTTATTTCCCTCCGAATTTTGAAATAATTATTCCTTCCCCCGAAGAGAGAATTAATACCCCTCCTCCAAACTGTCGAGCTTTCTATACGTCTCATTTCGAACATGGGCTCCGTTTTCCCCTTTCTCAGATCCTTCGTCAATTTTTAGAGACTTTCTTTGTCTCTTTAACCCAACTTGTGCCAAATGAAATAACTTTTATGATGGCATTTTCTGTTTTGATGGTCGCAAGAGGCCTACAACCCTCATTCCGTAATTTTCTTCACTTTTTTCGACTTTCCATATCGACCTCCTCTAACAGAGGTTATTACTATGTCAGTCAAAGACCCGGTTTTGCCATTCTCGAAAATGCTATTTCAAGCAACAGTACTGAATGGAAGTCGAACTTCTTTTTTGTTAAGGCTCCGACCTTGCGTATCCTCGAGAACGGAGAAACTGAAGAGTATACTCATGACTGGGGATATAACCAATCTTGGATATACGGTGGCCGAAAGGTGACTGGTGAGATGGTCCCAGATGACCAGTTTTCATCTAATTTGGTCGAGGAGATGAGATCGAATAAGTATCAATCAGCTTATTTGATCGGAGAAATCTTCCTACGCAGGGCTGGATTGAGCTCTTTGGGTTTTCCTATCCCATCGGACGATCGTTCCCTAGGTAATATTTTACTAATAATTATTTCATCTTTAGAAAATGATCTATAAGTTTGTCGTCCAGTGATGTTTATTGTTCTTATATTGTAGCTTCCATCATCGAGAGCTGCCGTTTTTCTGTGGTTGGAAAAACTGTCCTTTCAAACTCGAGGAAGTCGTCGAGAAAAGTTCCAATCGAGCAGAGGCAGTCCATAAAAAGGAGAAGAGACCAATATCAGGATTTAGAAGACATTTAAGAAGAGTCGTTCGAGAATGCAGATCCTATCCGAGTAGCCCCTCCCGCATCTGGTCAAACTTCGACAAGTATTCCATCAACGAGCTCTCGCCCTGGTCGCGACTTTCCACCTAAAAATCTTAGGGATGAATTTGGCATCTTGGGCTGTAAATCTTGGCCAGAACGGAATCCTACTGGTCCCGATGCCAAAAGGAGAAGTCAGCTTTATGACAAAGAAGGTGTGTATTTTACTCATGTCGGAGATACGAGCCATAAGGCTTATTTGATAGACATGATCGAGAATCTCCTTCAGGGGAAACGAGCGGTTGGATACTCCGAAAGGGATTCCTTGTTGACTGATGACAAGGAGAATGTCATCGATAAGTCGATCCGACTTCTCCTATCTTCTACTTTTGTCAGAGACGTGCAGCGGACCTTAAAGAAAAATCCTTTTGACCAATTGGCAAGAGCCGCTCATGCCCATGAAGTGGTAATATGCTAAAACTCTGTCTGTTCAATCAACAAATTTCAGCTTCTTTATCTTATTTCTTATTTAGGCAACATGTTCTTTCCACAGACTGGTAATGCTTTGGTATCTGCCATGTATGATACGGCATTACATAGAGATCAATGCAAGTTTCTGGAGGAATCCAACAATATTCTGGCCGCCAGGATCAAGGAGCTCGAAGATCAACTTGCTCAAGTCGATAGTTCTCATGCTTCTGCTCCTACTCAACCTGTTCCTAGCGCCAATACAAATTTGGAGACTGATAATCCTCACATTATTAATAAAATGACGGATGCTAGTCGATACCAGGCACAGCTCAACCTATTGAATCGAGAAATGGATGAGCAACGATTTTCACATGCCACTGTGGTTAGTAAACTGGAGTCGGAGATAGCATCACTTCGATCACAACTTGCGGCTAAGGAAGATGATTCCAGTTTAGATAACATTATAGACGAACATCACTCCCCTGGTATAGAATCTGTTGTTAGGGAGTTTCTTGATTCTCCAGTACATACGGCTATTATACATCAGAAGATCGGAGGTCTGCTGCTGAGCTCATTTTACAAAGGGGTCGATCAACTAATCGAGTCAGGTCAGATTCCTGATAGGCGCGATGAATACCGCGGGGTAATGGCTATTGAAAAGGATAGAAAACTCCAATCCTATCCTCCTGATTGCTTGCCTACCGTTGAGTATAGTGATCATCCTTTAGCTCATCTAGTGGCTGAGTGAAGACGAGAATCAGGAAGAAGATATTGAAGGAGATCAGGCCGATGAAGAAAAAGAAGATAGTGAAAAGTTGTCCTCGAAGAAAGTTAATTCCTCATCCTAGATTATTCTCTAGATTAGGATTTCAGTTGTAACTGTCTTTGATCCTTGTAACTTTGTCATTTTGTTCGATGGAATATGGAAAAATTTGCAAATGTAGCCGGTAGAAAATTTCTAATTTGGTATACCTGATTTTCAGTGATATATTAATCTTTGTTGAATTGTTCTTTGTCGTTTTGCTGATCGTAATACACAATTGATAATCCATTCTGACAATTATTTGAAATCTTACTGCGCGCGCCAAGGATTGGGGATATAATTGTCATTTCCTTTACTATATATAAGGGTAAAATCTTTGAAGTTTTACCGCGCTTCCCCACTTGCAATATAAAATTTCTGTGTTGTAGATCGGAGCTATAATTCGATAATTCATAATATTTTCGGATTTTTTGATCATGAGTTCCAATCTCTTTTCTGGAGCCACAAAACGATCTCTACGGGGTCCATCCCGACGAGATACTCCGAAGAAGAAATTTCGAACAGAAAGTTCGCATCAGCAATCTTCCCATGGAGGAGCTCCTTCTCGGGAAGCTATGCCTCAATCCGATCCAGTGTCGCCCTCCTCGGGAGGAACTCAAAAAATAATGGTGAATATTCCTTCTCAGGCGAAGGAAACGATGGATTATTCTATGGGACCTTCGCGGGCTCCGATCCGTAGCCCATTGGTTGATCCAAATATTCTGGAATCTTACCAGAACGAGGAGTCTCGAGCTACTTCTCCTCCTATTGTTGACCAAACAACAAACGAGGTTTCTCGAGCTACCTCCACTTCCTTTGTTGACCGAACAACAAACGAGGAGTCTCGAGTCACCTCTCTTGTTGACCGAACAATAGATGAGCGTCCTCCATCCGAACGAGATGCCACAACAAATCAAACCTCAGGTCAAGAAGACTCCCAGCAGATCGTTATTGTTCCTCCCAATCCTGAGGTCGAGCCAATCTTGCAATTGAGGGGACCCGTGGAAGATATTCCCGAGTCTCTCTTTGCTCCTTTGCGCTCTAATATTGTAGTTTCAACTTCTCAACATACCCAAGTTATCTCTCCTCCTACTATTTCTCAAGATATAGCTAAAACTGGAGCCGGTCCCAGCCGCTCTGGTTTGAAGAACTCCATGGATGATCCATCTCTTCTAGACGATTGTCCTTTTAAGGAGCAGATCGAAGAAATACTTGAGTTTGAGATGGGTCGATCTGGTGGGGTTTCCTTTGATGCATGTGTCCAAGCGTCCCTTGAGCCAGATGGGGTATCTTGGAATCTGGGAATGGGTACAATTCTACCCAAGGACCTGGATAAACTGAAGAACCACTCTTCTTTGCAGCTCGTTCAGTCCATTTTCAAGCATTTGGAAATGGTAAGTTTTGTTTATTGTTTCAATAGAGATCTTTTATCTTCTAGCTTTTGAAGTTCCTCATTCTTATTTTTCCATAATAGGCCAAGCATGAAGCTCTTCAGCTTGGAATACAAAATGATGAATCTTATTTTGCTTGAGAAGAGTCTCTTGAACGGGTAAACACAATTGCTGCTGCTCATCGATCGCTGATGACTGAGGTTGAGCATCTCCGAGCTGCTACTGAAAGGCTTTCTAAAGAGAAGGAAGAACTTGCTCGAGTAAATAGCAGCTTGGAGTCCGATAAGGAGCAGCTTACTAAGGAGAAAGAAGACCTGCTCCGACTGAATGAACAAGAGTTTGAAAGGGGTTTTTCTCTCGGATATAAGCAACGTAAGAAAGAAATGATGACCTATCTTGCTCATCAGACAAGTCCCGATCATGTTTTTGAACAGTAGACAAGGGTCTTCTTTTTTTTTTTTTTTTTTTTTGTTGGAAGGAAAATATAACAACTCTTTTTGTCGTGAATAGAGCAGGTCGTTGTTTCAATCGTTTATATGTAGAATAATACGTTGTTCCGATCTAAATGCCAAAATAACTGTAGTCTATCTTCTTGGGAGAGAAAAAGGCACCTTGGTAGTTGTGCCGTAACCGTAGGACGTTTCGCATGCTTGTCCATTAACTGATAGCTTCCTCATACTATAAATAATCCCTTTGAAAAATAAGAAACATAATAGAGGGAAATAATATGCCTTCATTAAAAAATTCACTCAGGCACTTATGGCATCCTGATTATGGTGAATATATTAACCAAATCTGTTTAAGAGAGATGAGAGCTGGTTGGTTCATCAAAATGATGGTATCCCCTGTGTCAGGGTATTCTCTTCGACCAAGGAGGATACTTTGTATGAGTTGGATGAGATATCCTTCGACTCAGGCGGATACTTTGTAATCTTCCTTCTGGACATCCCGAACGAGGAGGGTGTCTCACAAAGGTCTGGTGAAGTATATTTGCCAATCTTCACCAATGCAGTGACAGGAGTCCAAGATTAAGAAGTACGTCAGATTGGAGTAGCAGATCATTCCGCGGAGCAGCGTAGTAGGATTTTAGAAACGAATGTACTTTTTCCTTCTATAGTTGATCGACTGTATTTGTAATGATATCGAAAAAAATTTCAATAAAATTGTATACGTTTGACTCGTTTCTCTGTGTTCTTGCACTTTTTATTTATGGTATTAATCGAACGTATTTCCGACGCTGTGAATAAATTTGTTAACTTATTTAATCTGGACCGTTGATGGGATCTTAACGCAACACCATTGGATCCTGTACCTCCTCCTATAAAAAGGTCATTCTGTGCTTCTCCATTTCACAAAAATGAAGTTGTTCAAGAATAATTTCTACTGGTATAACCATCGTCGTCCACCAAAATGTGTTATCTCAACGGATGACAAGTTCCGGACTTGGTATGGGATGAATTGGAAGAATGGGAATTCCACCTTATACGGCCTTGGTCGGACGAATCTCGTAACTGGGGATTAGTCGACTATAAACTACGCCGTTTGGTAGAGGTCGAGATCAGAGGAAAGCTGGATTCTTTCTTTATCGAAATCAACTTGTTTCTAACAGGTCGACGATGCCATGCATGAGATCCTTTTGATCCCTACTACACTTGACGAAGGAAAATCATCAGCTTCTTCGAGGTGGTCGAATTGTGATAGCATGTGTTCTTCCCTCGACCGATGACACCTGCCGATCCTTAGAAGAAAGCCTGAACTTTAGTTTCTCGTCACTGTTCTCAAAGTGGATGTAAAGATGGTATATTCTGTAGCTCGAAGGTTCCGAAGTACTTGTTGCTATAATGATCATCGAAGATAAACTCCTCCTCGAGATTTTGTATATAGAGTTGCTTGAATTTCGATCGATGCCTATAATTTCTGTAATGATAATTCTTGTACGTTAAATATCGATCCAATGTATAATAATATTTTAATTGATCGACCTGATAATGCATTTAATTCAAGTCCTACTCTTATGGCTTGCAGTTATGACTACGTAACGTAATTCCCGATATCACGTCATTGCCGTTGATTTGATATGAGTTTCACCGTTGGATTTTTACCCTCTTACCTATAAAAGGAATCCTTCACCTTTCATTCGTTTACCTTTAAAAGTAAAATTTCTAAACAATGTACTTCTTTTTTTCTCAAAATGGTGGTCATCCACCTAACTCAGGAAATCAACAATCTGTTAATTATGTCGACTTGGTATGGGCGGAATTGGAAAATGGAGACTTCTCAAAAACTATGAAGTCTCCGATCCCTAAAAAAGGGGATCGATCGGAGTGTCTGTCATGTATCGACCATCCTGTGCAAATGGATAAGGGTCGGTATGGTGGCATCCCGATCTAACAGTTCCGTGGTCGGTGGAAAGCTGGTCAGTTCATTAAAACTAGAAGATATGATCGAGAATGCTGACCACCATCGACCGATGTAAAATTATGATCTCACAAAGCTCTCTCTGATTCCGAGCTTTGTGGTCATAATTGCAGAACATAAAGGCGGTCGTCTTCGTCGAGCGGGTGTAGCCGGCAGCAAGAATGCTGGGAAAAGTGTGGAGATAGATAAAAGCAGAAATCCACTGTTCATGCCGCCATTCTTCAAACCTGAGCAGCCTTAGTCGATGAATCGACCTAGTAAGATTGCTTTTTACAAGTCTATTGGATAACTGAGCTGTACTCGATCACGACTTTCATTTAGCATGTAATAGGATTTGTTCTCGATCGATTAGGAATATCTGTTTTTTCTTTCCAAAGTACTTTACTTATCTGTAATAGTTTTAGGGACATAAATAAAATTCTTCTTTTACTAAATTCCCTTTTCATATATCGCATGATGTCGACTGATAAGTTTCTCCGGACCCAGTCGTGTTTGCGCAGATATGTGTTTTACTTTAGAGTTTTGACCCATTATTGGTTATAAACATTTGAAGATCGTTGATGAGTTTATACCGAGCCAATCGGTTTTACTCAAAGATTTTACCTTGCTTAGGCTTTATACCAACTTTGGTTTTTTTTTTTTTTTTTTTTGGCGTGTGTAGATCGTTTATTGTGAGATCGATGAGTTTATACCGACCCAAACGGTTTTACTCAAAGATTTTTATTTTACTTAGGTTTTATACCAATCTTTTGGTTTTTAACCTTTGTAAATCGTTCGTTAGGAGATCGATGAGTTTATACCGAACCAATCGGTTTTACTCAAGGATTTTTATTTTTCTTAGGTTTTATACCAATCTTTTGGTTTTTAACCTTTGTAAATCGTTCGTTAGGAGATCGATGAGTTTATACCGAACCAATCGGTTTTACTCAAGGATTTTATTTTTCTTAGGTTTTATACCAATCTTTTGGTTTTTAACCTTTTTAATCGTTCGTTAGGGGATCGATGAGTTTATACCGAACCAATCGGTTTTACTCAAGGATTTTTATTTTTCTTAGGTTTTTTAACCTTTGTAAATCGTTCGTTAGGGGATCGATGAGTTTATACCGAACCAATCGGTTTTACTCAAGGATTTTTATTTTTCTTAGGGTTTATACCAATCTTTTGGTTTTTAACCTCTGTAGATTGAATTTTGACAACGGTCTTTTAAATGCGACGTATGGGAAAAATAAGCAAAAGCTTTTATTATAATCGTAGAGAAGTTTGATGCTCGAAAGGAAAAGAATAAAACAGACTAAAATTTCGAAAAAACAAACTAATTTCTCGTAAAATCCTGTCTAATTTCCAAGACCTTTTTTTTTTCGGGATTAACGACCATAATATCTTCTGAGGTTTACTGCATTCCATGTTCGAGGAAGTGGAGTTCCATCCATATGGGCTATTTTATATGATCCCTTCTTGCCAACCGCAGTGACTACGTACGGACCTTTCCAATTTTGCTGTAATTTACCCACATGTTTTGATACCTCAACCTTTTTAAGTACTAAATCACCTTCCTTAAACGATCGTATCCTCACTCTCTGATTGTATGCATTTACCATGCTGGACTTAGCTGCTTCTAAACGAAGACTAGCTTTTTCCCTTAAGGTCTCACTTAAATCAACGTCGTCTCTTCTTAGTTGATCATTTGATTCTTTATCGTACAACTTGATTCTTGGACTGGGGACTAGTGCCTCAACTGGGATAACTGCCTCTGATCCATAGACCAAACTAAAAGGTGTTTCACCGGTAGAGACTTTTATTGTAGTTCTGTTAGCCCAAATGACACCAGGGAGCTCGTCCAACCACTTTCCTTTGGCGTCGTCCAGCCTTTTCTCGAGAGATTTGATAATCTCTTGATTTGCTACTTCAGTCTGCCCATTGGCTCGAGGATGTCCGACGGACGTAAAATTTTGCTATATCCAAAACTTCGAGCACCATTCTTGAACCTGTTTCCCGGCGAATTGGGTTCCATTGTCCGAAATTAAAATTCTCGGGATTCCAAAACGACAGACTATATTTTTCCAAAGAAAATTAATAACCTGAAACTGTGTTATCCTAGCTAAGGCTATACACTCAATCCATTTGCTGAAATACTCGACGGCGACCAAAACATAGCTCTTTTTCGATCTGGCCAATGGGAATGGTCCCACTATATCAATTCCCCATTGATCGAAAGGCCAACAGATCGGGATTGAATGCATTGTCTCTGCTGGTTGATGTATTATATTCGAATGTACTTGGAAATAATGACAATGTTTTACATAATCCCGCGCGTCTGCATACATCGTTGGCCAATAGTATCCCGTTCTCAAACACTTGAGTGTGAGTGCTCGAGCTCCACTGTGATTTCCTGCTTCTTCTTCATGGATACTGCTAAGGATGCTTTTGATCTGGTGCTCGGGAATGCATTTTAATAAAATTCCTGAGACAGATCGTCTATAGAGTTTTTCCTCTACCAAGGCATATTTAGGTGCTCGATACCTTATTCTTCTAGCTTCATTTTTACAGCTAGGGAGTGACCCATCTTTCAAATAGGTGACTATCGGGGTCATCCAGCTGTCTGCAGCCAAGTCGATGTCCATTATTTCGGTAACGGGAACGGTGTTAAGGTCGATCGATGGTGTTTTCGATATCAACCATGTAATCACTCTTTTAGACTTTCCATCCCTTGTCCCCGTAAATCTAGATAACTGATCAGCCCATCGATTTTCTTCTCGGGGTATATTTTGAATTTCAAACTTGTCAAATTTTTCAGTCAATTCTTTTACCTTTGCCAGATATTTTATCATGTTGTATTTTTTGGCCTCATACATCCCATTTATCTGTCTCTGGATTAGCTCGGAATCCGTTAAGACGTTCAACATCTTGATGTTGGCTTCTAATGCCATTTCCAATCCCGCAATTAGGGCCTCATATTCTGCTTCATTGTTGGTTACCATGAAATCTAAGGTGATGGCATAATTCATATCTTCGCCATTTGGTCCTTGGAAATTAATTCCTGCACCTCCACCATCTCGGCTTGATGCACCATCGACGTGCATAAGCCATGCTACTTTATCGACGATCATAATGTTATCATCACTTGCAGATATCATTTCAGGACTTATCTCCGATAGACTTAGAGTTTCTAGGAGGAAGTCTGCAAGTACTTGAGCTTTGATTGCCGTTCGTGGTTGATATTCGATCTCATATTGTCCCAACTCTACTGCCCATTTGATTAATCTTCCCGAGGCTTCAGGTTTTGACAGGATTTGCCTCAAAGGTTGATTGGTAAGAACAATGATTTTATATGTCTGAAAATAGGGTCGCAATCTTCGTGCCGACGTTACTAGGGCCAAAGCAAACTTTTCAATCACCAAATAATTTGTTTCAGCCCCTTGCAGTAATTTGCTCAAATAATAGACTGGCTTGTGTTCCGAGCCCTCAATTTTCACCATGACTGAGCTCACTGCAGCCTCGGAGATAGCAATGTATATGTATAGAGGATGTCCTTCTGTAGGTTTGGCGAGTAGTGGAGGTGAGGTCAGGTATTCTTTCAGTTGATCGAATGCATGGTCACAAGCCTCGGTCCATTCGAAGGTTTTGGCTTTTCTCAAAGTTTGAAAAAATGGTAGACTTTTATCTACCTACCTTGATATGAACCTGTTGAGGGCCACAATTTTCCCTACTAGGCTTTGTACTTGTGTAATATTCCTTGGCGGCTTCATTTATGTGATAGCACGTATTTTCTCTGGATTTGCTTCGATGCCCCTTTCGTGAACTAGATAGCCTAGGAATTTCCCCGACCTTACCCCAAAGGTGCATTTTAAAGGGTTGAGTTTCATTCCATATTTCCTTAGAATTTTAAAACAACGATCAAGATGTTTAATGTGATCCTCTTCGCTCATGCTTTTGACCAACATGTCATCGACTTACACTTCCATTATCTCCCCGATCAGTTCTTTGAACATCAAGTTCACCAATCGTTGATAAGTTGCTCCTGCGTTTCTTAGTTCGAACGGCATTACTACAAAACAATATACTCCCTGTTCGGTAATGAAGACAGTTTTTTCTTGATCTTTTTCGTCCATGAAAATTTGGTAGAAACCTTGGAATGCGTCCATCGTACTGATGATCGCAAAACCAGCTGTCGAGTCGACTAACAGATCGATCCTTGGAAGAGGGTAAGGATCTCTTGGACACAATTTATTTAAGTCTGTAAAATCGTTACACATTCTCAATTTGTTATCCTTCTTGTCGCCCTTTGAGACAAGTACGACATTGCACAGCCATTCAGTAAAGTGTATTTCTCTTATCTGTTTAGACATCAACAGCCTCTCGACCTCTGCTTTTATTATTTTATCTTTCACAGGTCCGTGATTCCTTTTCTTCTGCCTGACCGGTTTTGCGTTTGGATCAATTTTTTAAGAGTGGGTTATTATTCTTGGATCAATCCCCACTATGTCCTCCGAGATCCAGGCAAAGTCAGATCCTAGTGATCAGCATGATCTCTCCTTGCGAAGACAATTATGTTCCAATCCTAGTGATTCTGGTTGGATCATTCTCGATAAGTTTAATCTCTTTATGCTCAGGTGCGCGTAAAGTCAGATCTATAGGTTCTTTTCCCTTTTTATCGATCCTTTCCGTACTAGGCAATTCTGGCTCTTGAGATTTCTCCACTGAAGATCCTACCGATTTTCTTTTTGACGGTGTTAATGGATCGACATTCCTTTTCAAAGATAGTGACGTATTATAACAATCCCATGCCATACAGTGATCGTTAACTATTTCGCCGACCCCAGAGACCGTAGGGAATTTTATCTTCTGATGATAGGTTGAGACAACTGCTCGGAATTGGTTTAATGCCGGTCTCCCTAAGATGGCGTTATAGGCGAACGGTGTTTCCACCACTAAGAACTTTATCATTTTTACTACTCGATGAGGTTTGTTCCCAAGAGTTACACTTAAATTGATAGTTCCTGCTGGAACTATTTCCGATCCTCCGAATCCTACCAGTGGCGTAGCCACTCTTTGAAGAATTATTTTTCCTAGATTCATTTGATTCAAAGCTTCGACGGCTATGATGTTAGCTGAGCTTCCATTGTCAATCAGGATTCTTTTAACATTAAAATCGGAGATTCTGAGGGAGACGACCATCGGAAAATCAGGATGGTCTTCATTAATGTCCCAATTCAGATTTCTAGGGACTTCACTCTCATCAAAGCTGATAGTTCCTTTGACCGAGTTCTTATTCTCGAGCGTCCAAATTTCTTTAGGGACAGTAGTTCCTTTTTCCAGAGATCGGGCTGTCTTTCGTCTCGCGTTTCGACTATCGCCCCCAGCTGGGCCGCCCGAGATTACATGTATGGTACCATTGACGTGATCGTTTTCGATATCATTTCTTCGAGGCGCGCGATTGTTGGGGGACCTCTCGCGAGGGCTTCTATTTTATTCTCTCCTCCTAGGACTCCGTGTCCTATGTCTTCTCCGATCTGTTCTGTCCACAAATTCGTTCAACTTGCCCTGTTGAATTAACTTTTCAAATTTCTGTTTTAGGTGGTAGCAGTCCTCGGTCCTGTGTCCGTGAGCTCGATGATACCTACAATATAAATCATAGTTCTTTGCCCCAGGTTTTGCCTGCGTGATCCTTTTTGCTGGGGGAATTAAATTACTTCTTTCTAGTATCACCAAAATATCCTCTCTCGGAGCGTTTAGTTTGGTATACTCCACATAGCTCACTCGATCTCTAATATTCCTCTCTGGAGATCGAGGCCTGAGGTAGACATTAGGTCTTTTCTCAGGGTTACTCCCACTATATTCTAACCTTTGGAATACGTTTCCCCTTTCTGAAAATCGATCATAATCCATGACTCTTTGCATCGGGGGTTTTTCAGGTTTCTTAGGCCCTGAAGTGGATGCTTTATTCTTATTTTTTTCTTTGAAAGAGTTCATCTCTTCTTGAGTCATATACTTGGAGGCCAACGTCATGATTTCTGCAAAGGTTCTTGGCTGTTTCCGACTTAAGGCATTACCGAATTGTCTATTTTTTGTCAGATCGAATAGAATAGATATGATATAATCGATATTTGGGGAGTCGATCTTTAATAGTTCAACATTGAATCTTGCTAACCAAGTTCTTAGAGATTCTCGATCTTGTTGGATAATAGTTCCCAGATAGCTCATGGGGAGCTTTTTTCTTTTCTGACTAGCAAACTGTTGTTCTAGTTTATTGCATAACTCTCTAAAACTAAATATTGAGTTAGGAGGTTGTTTTCCGAACCAGTCCAGTGTCAACCCCTCGAAGGTTGTGATCATCAATTTAGCCGTGTATTCCGCTGAATGAGCATACAAATTCATTATGTTTGTGAAACTAAAAATATAATCAGTCGGATCGCCAGTTCCATCATATCTGGGAAGTCGAGCAGGTAAAGGCCCTGAAGCATGTGCTTTCCTAATTTCTAGGCAGAATGGGGAACAGGCAGCAATTATATCCTGGATTTCTCGGGAACGAGGCCAAGGTTGTCTCAAAGTTAAAAGCCTTTATTCCACTAGCTCTTCCACCATCCTCTCAATATCCCTTTCAGAGAATCTTCTAGTCGGTCGTCGGTCGATGATCTGGGCCTCCTCTGCATCATCGATTGGGATAACCATTTTTTCTCCGGATAAGTTAGGTTCAGGACGAGCATTAGTTGTTGCCTGATTACCTCGTCGAGCAGGGTGTCTTTTCGCTGCGTTTGGCGGGGATATATGAGATCGCTGGTCCCCATCTGGGCTTTCTGCTTCAGCCGAAACTCGGTCGTTGTCCCCTTGGACACGCCTGTTGTTGTTTACTAATCTGGTCGGAGGAATTGGGGCCACATCAGGACCATTGTTTTCCGGTGCTGTTCTATGTACGATCTCCGCACATAACGAATTCACAAGTTGAGCTATCTGCCTTAACTTTTCTTGATCGACGGGTAATGGGGGGTGAGGGACGGAGTGAACGGGTGAGTTCGGAGCCCTACTCCTGCTAAGAGTTTGACGTTCCTCATCATTGTGGTTGTTGTTTACGTTTGCCGCGATATGCTCCTCTGCTCGATCTAAATCTTGATGTTCTGATGGAGGCGGCATATTATTAGCGCTAATTCTTTGAGAATTTTCGGGCAGACCTTCTACAGCATGTGGATGCTGAGAAGTTGTGCTTCTTCCTGCGTTACGTGTGTTTTTTCTTGGATTGGCCATATTTGATCGAGCAATTAACCGTGCCCCTCGATGGGCGCCAACTGATTTAGCCTAATTTCGTGTTTAGGTTAATCTCAGTAAATTTAAAGGAATAACTTTATACTAGGGGTTTGGTTAAAGTACTCAGGATGGCACAAGTTCAAGAACAATGTAAAATTCGTAAGAACAAGTAAATAGGAGACGAAACAAGCATAGTATTATTGATAGCGTCAAAATATGGATGCCTGATACAATCTAAAACTCAGTATTTATAATAATTGCCTAGTCCTAACTTGAATTGGAGTCCTATTAGGCCTAGGAATCCTGCATGGCTTAGGAGTACTGCATGGCCCATTAACTCTTCTGGATCGGTCTTCAGGTCGATCAGATACATATGGGCGGGTCGAGCCGATCTTGTAGTCTTCACAGGTCGGATCGATCCTGAACCTCCTCGGAAAGCTTTATTCCATTATGTGTATAAAATAGCCCTCATCAGCAGGTTTAGTAGTCCGAACATACAAGACAATATTACTATTATCAGCAGATATAAACTTTTTAGTTACTAAAGGTGTTCTCTGTTCATTAGATGTGTTCATTGATGCAACAGACGACTTATCATGATTAAATATTGTCTTTTCTAATTCATTGATTTTCCCTTTGTAAACTTCACACTCAGCTTTCAGAGATTCATTCTCTTGCTCAAGCTTTTAATATTCAGCTGATTCTTGTGGTTATTCAACCTGAAGTTTCAGTGAAGTATTTTGCTCTTTTAGCATAGTCATCTCTTCCTTAAACTTTTCAAAAGCAGTGACAATACTAAAGTTATTTAACATCATTTGCTCAAATGAATTAAATAGCTCATTTTCAGTAGGAGTTACCTCATCATCATATGATTATGAATATTTGGTCATTAGACAAAGTAGTGCATGTTTCTCATCTTCAGTAGAGTTGTCATCAGACCTCTCTGAATCTAAATCAGACGAGTAGACAGCAGCCATCTTTTCAGCTTCTGCCATTAGCACTTCATTTTTGTTGTATCTCTTCTCCTTTCTATTTTCTTTTCCTCCTCAGTGTACTTCTCAGCTTTAGGATATGGGCAGTCCTTGATGAAATGTCCCAATTTCCTGCAATTTTAGCACATTAGTTTGGATTTATAACTATCCTTACTATCATGAGAATGTGAGGTAGGGTTAGAAGTAGAAGCATTGTTGTATTTGTTCTTCATTTTTCTCTTGTAGAACTTCTTGAATCCATTCAACAACAGTGCGACGTCACCAGCAGTGTACTCCTTTTTATTGAGCAGCATGGTTCAGATCGAGGAGTCCGCGGAAATTTTCTGAGCAACACCGTAATGATCAGCATCAGGTCGAGGAGAGAACAAACGGAGTAATAAATGTGATCGCTGGCGGACCTGCAGGAGGGGATAGCAGGAACGCAAGGAAAAAGACAGCGAGGTCGATAAAGACAGGTGTCTCGACCGGAAACGAAATTATGTCCTTGGAGCCGCGCTCGACAATAAATCAGGTCATCAGTTTTACCGAGGCCGATAGGCCGCACGAGGTAACGTGGGATACAAATGAGGATGACCCCGACTTTTCAATGGTCTTGACTCTCAAAATTGCGAACTTTGAGGTCAAAAGGGTGTTGATCTACAATGGTAGCTCGGCGAACATAATTTCCTCAGAAGCCCTGGATCGTATGAATTTGCAGCATCCCCGTTTGGGTCGGGTATCTACTCCGCTTATTGGTTTTGGTGGTTCGGAAATTGTTCCTCTCGGAACCATCCTTTTGAGCACCACTTTGAGGAGGAAGCCAAAGGATGTGACAAAGATGGTCAAGTTTCTGGTGGTAAGCACTCCGTTTGCCTACAATGCCTTTTTAGAAAGACCGGCGCTGAACATCTTCAAGGCGGTCGTGTCGACTTACCATCAGAAGGTCAAATTTCCCACTTTGGCGGGGGTCGGAGAAATGAGAAATGATTAGTGCATGGCATGGGAGTGTTACAACACGTCCCTAACCATTAAGCAAAAAGTTGAGCCTTTGCTACCTGCAAAATGAAAGTTGGTCGATGAAAAGTTGTTTTCTGTGTCTGATCTCCCCCTTCCAGAATGCGAAAAAGTTGCAGGGAAAAAGGGGAAAGGAGGTCGATATGAGCGTGCAGCCTCCAAATCATAAACAGGTGACTCTAGTTCCCGGCTCCCCTGAGAAGTTCACCAGGATCGGAACCGAGCTGAGTCAGGGAATGGAGACAATGTTGATCGACTTTTTGAAAAATAATGCCGATGTATTTGCTTGGAGCTCCGATGAAATTGTGGGGATTGACCCACGGGTTATTACTCATTCGCTGAATATTGACCAAAAGGCAAACCCGGTTAGGCAAAAGAAAAGGATTCATGGTCGGGAAAAAGATAAGATCATTAACGCCGAGGTAGATAGACTGTTAGCCGCTGGACAAATCAGGGAGATAACATTTACAGAATGGCTTTGCAATGTGGTGTAAGTATCTAAAGGAGAAAAAGTAGACAACAAATGGAGAATGTGTAATGATTTCACGGACTTGAATAAGCTATGCCCGAGAGATCCTTATCCCATACCTCGGATAGATATGCTGGTCGATTCGACCGCAGAGTTTATCTTTTTCAGCATGATGGATGCCTTCCAAGGTTTCTATCAAATCTTTATGAATGAAAGGGATCAGGACAAAACCGCCTTCATTACCGAGCGCAGAGTGTATTGTTTCATCGTAATGCCTTTTAGACTGCGGAATGCAGGAGCGACGTATCAAAAACTTGTGAACATGATGTTCAAAGACTTAATCGGGGAAATTATGGAAGTATATGTCGATGATATGCTCGTAAAGAGCATGACCGAGGAAGACCACATAAAACACCTCGATAGATGTTTCGGAATCTTGAAGAAGTACGGGATAAAATTGAATCCAGCAAAGTGTACCTTTGGTGTGAGATCGGGGAAGTTCCTGGGCTACTTGGTCCACGAGCGAGGTATCAACCCCGTACGGCGATCAAGGCACAGGTCCTTGCTGATTTTATTGCAGAATCAACGGGAAAGGAATCATTCGAGCAGTCAGCTCCCGAAGTCAACTTGGTGGCTGAAGTTCAGGAAAAAATTTGGTTAATGCACGTCGATGGTTCATCGACTAGAGAAGCCGGAGGGGCCGGAATTCACTTTCAGGGCCCTGAAGGGGAGGACCTTAGTTATGCAATTACGTTGGATTTTGTGGTAACAAACAATGAAGCTGAATATGAGGCTCTGATTGCGGGACTGGAAATGGCAATAAAGGCAAACATTAAGTCTCTTACCGTGTTTACCGACTCCGAGCTAATACATAGGCAGGTGAAAGGAATATATGAGGCGAAGGAGTTCAATATGGTAAGATACTTAAGAAGGGTAAAGGATCTAGTTTCAAAACTGGATAAGTTCGGGATTCAAGCTATCCCTCGAGAGGAAAACTCTTGGGCGGATTTGCTTTCAAAGTTTACAGGTTCGATGGACGGACGAAAAGAGAGGGTAATAACTTGGTTGTTGTCTAACACTCCAGCAATAGACTTGAACGTGTCTCCGGGCTAAAAAATCATGGAGATAGATACTTAAGGGCCTTCATGGATGGAACCTTTAAAAGCTTATCTGAAGGATGGTATCTTACCCGAGGAACCGAACGAGGCCCGACGAATTAAATATCGAGCTCCAATGTATGTTTTGGTCGAGGACCAGCTCTACAAGAGATCCAGCTTGGGAATTTTGTTGAAGTGTGTACCCGAAAGTCAATATGGTTTTATCTTGAAAGAAATTCATGAAGGGGAGGCTGGCAGCCATTGTGGCACAATAGCATTAGCATTAAAGTGTTCCAGGACTGGCTATTATTGGACTACTTTGATATCGGACTCAATCGATTACGTCAAGAAAAGTCATCACTGCCAGATTTACTCGAACTTGATACATCAACCTGCCGAACTTTTGCACTCAATTCCGATATGCTGGCCATTTGATAAATGGGGAATCGATATCGTTGGACCTTTCCCGACTGCTAGATCGAGGAAAAACTATGTCTTGGTTGCCGTTGAATACTTTAGCAAGTGGGTAGAATGTATTGCACTAGATCGGGTAAGCAGATTTTGGAGTGGTGTGAAAAATATGGAATTCAGCAAAATTTCACCTCAGTCAGCCATCCCCAAGCAAATGGGCAGATCGAGGTCACCAACATGGGAAATTGTCCGATCACTTGAAAAGCGCTTAACCGAAGCGAAGGGAAAATGGTTAAATGAGCTTCCAGGGGTCATTTGGGCGAATAGAACTTCGGTTAAATCAGCTACTGGAGAGACTCCTTTCTCTTTAGTTACGGTTCGGAGGCCGTAATCCCGATCGAGACCTTGGTACCATCACCAAGGGTTATATCTTATGATCCCGACCTAACTCAATCATTGAGAGAAATGGATGTCGACCATGCCGATGGCAAGCAAGATCGAGCAAGTTTGAAAATCCAAGCTGCTAAGTCTAACATGGAGAAAGCATACGATAAGAAGGTCAGAATAAGAACTTTTAAAGTGGGGGACTTGGTCCTCAAAAAAGTGGAGGTCTCAAAACATGTGGGAAAACTTCAGCCGAACTGGGATGGACCTTATGTCGTGCAGGAGGTCGAAAAGAAGGGATCCTATAAAATTGCTCACCTTAACGGTGAAAAATTGCAAAGAAGCTGGAACGCAGTTAATCTACGAAAATACTATGGAAGATAACTTTTGTAATCGTTTTCTATTCTTGTAATTCTGTTTTTGCAATTTGATTTTGTTTCAAGTGTAAGCACAATCAATGAAGTTCCCCTTTTGTTCCATCCATGTTTTCGAGTACCCCTGCTGAGAAGAGAGAGCAAAATATCTCGACTAAGGGTGAAAGTTGTTGCAACGACCCTTAGCTCGACCACAGACCTGCTCACAAAAAAAAAAGAGCAAAATGTCTCGACTGAGGGTGAAAGCTGTTGCTATGCCCCTCAGCTCGGAAAAAGACTTGCTCAAAAAAGTAATATGTCTCGACTGAGGGTGAAAGCTGTTGCTATGCCCCTCAGCTCGGAAAAAGACTTGCTCAAAAACTCAAAATGTCTCGACTGAGGGTGAAAGTTGTTGCTATGCCCCTCAGCTCGGAAAAAGACTTGCTCAGAAACGCAAAATGTCTCGACTGAGGGTGAAAGTTGTTGCTATGCCCCTCAGCTCGGAAAAAGACTTGCTCAAAAAAGCAATATGTCTCGACTGAGGGTGAAAGCTGTTGCTATGCCCCTAAGCTCGGAAAAAGACTTGCTCAAAAATGCAAAATGTCTCGACTGAGGGTGAAAGCTGTTGCTATGCCCCTGCCCCTAAGCTCGGAAAAAGACTTGCTCAAAAATGCAAAATGTCTCGACTGAGGGTGAAAGCTGTTGTTATGCCCCTCAGCTCGGAAAAAGACTTGCTCAAAAACGCAAAATGTCTCCACCAAGGGTGAAAGCTGTTGCTATGCCCCTCAGTTCGGAAAAAGACTTGCTCAAAAATGCAAAATGTCTCGACCGAGGGTGAAAGATGTTGCTATGCCCCTCAGTTCGAAAAAAGACTTGCATAAAACGCAAAATTTCTCGACTGAGGGTGAAAGTTGTTGCTATGCCCCTCAACTCGGAAAAAGACTTGCTAAAAAACGCAAAATGTCTCGACTGAGGGTGAAAGTTGTTGCTATGCCCCTCAGTTCGGAAAATGACTTGCTCAAAAATGCAAAATGTCTCGACTGAGGGTGGAAGCTATTGCTATGCCCCTCAGTTCGGAAAAAGACTTGCATAAAATGCAAAATGTCTCGACTGAGGGTGAAAGTTGTTGTCATGCCCCTCAGCTCGGAAAAAGACTTTCTCATAAACACAAAATGTCTCGACTGAGGGTGAAAGCTGTTGCTATGCCCCTCAGCTCGGAAAAAGACTTGATCAAAAACGCAAAATGTCTCGACCGAGGGTGAAAGTTGTTGCTATGCCCCTCAGTTCGGAAAAAGACTTGCTCAAAAATGCAAAATGTCTCAACCGAGGGTCAAAGATGTTGCTATTCCCCTCAGTTCGAAAAAAGACTTGCATAAAACGCAAAATTTCTCGACTGAGGGTGAAAGTTGTTGCTATGCCCCTCAACTCGGAAAAAGACTTGCTAAAAAACGCAAAATGTCTCGACTGAGGGTGAAAGTTGTTGCTATGCCCCTCAGTTCGGAAAATGACTTGCTCAAAAATGCAAAATGTCTCGACTGAGGGTGAAAGCTATTGCTATGCCCCTCAGTTCGGAAAAAGACTTGCATAAAATGCAAAATGTCTCGACTGAGGGTGAAAGCTGTTGTCATGCCCCTCAGCTCGGAAAAAGACTTGCTCATAAACGCAAAATGTCTCGACTGAGGGTGAAAGTTGTTGCTATGCCCCTCAGTTCGGAAAAGGACTTGCTCAAATATGCAAAATGTCTCGACTGAGGGTTAAAGTTGTTGCTATGCCCCTCAGCTCGGAAAAAGACTTGCTTAAAAGGCAAAATGTCTCGACTGAGGGTGAAAGCTATTGCTATGCCCCTCAACTCGGAAAAAGACTTGCATAAAATGCAAAATGTCTCGACTGAGGGTGAAAGTTGTTGTCATGCCCCTCAGGTCGGAAAAAGACTTTCTCATAAACGCAAAATATCTCGACTGAGGGTGAAAGTTGTTGCTATGCCCCTCAGCTCGGAAAAAGACTTGATCAAAAACGCAAAATGTCTCGACCGAGGGTGAAAGCTGTTGCTATGCCCCTCAGTTCGGAAAAAGACTTGCTCAAAAATGCAAAATGTCTCGACCGAGGGTCAAAGATGTTGCTATGCCCCTCAGTTCGAAAAAAGACTTGCATAAAACGCAAAATTTCTCGACTGAGGGTGAAAGTTGTTGCTATGCCCCTCAACTCGGAAAAAGACTTGCTAAAAAATGCAAAATGTCTCGACTGAGGGTGAAAGTTGTTGCTATGCCCCTCAGTTCGGAAAATGACTTGCTCAAAAATGCAAAATGTCTCGACTGAGGGTGAAAGCTATTGCTATGCCCCTCAGTTCGGAAAAAGACTTGCATAAAATGCAAAATGTCTCGACTGAGGGTGAAAGCTGTTGTCATGCCCCTCAGCTCGGAAAAAGACTTGCTCATAAACGCAAAATGTCTCGACTGAGGGTGAAAGTTGTTGCTATGCCCCTCAGTTCGGAAAAGGACTTGCTCAAATATGCAAAATGTCTCGACTGAGGGTGAAAGTTGTTGTTATGCCCCTCAGCTCGGAAAAAGACTTGCTTAAAAGGCAAAATGTCTCGACTGAGGGTGAAAGTTATTGCTATGCCCCTCAACTCGGAAAAAGACTTGCTTAAAACGCAAAATGTCTCGACTGAGGGTGAAAGCTATTGCTATGCCCCTCAGTTCGGAAAAAGACTTGTATAATAAAAGTCATCAGATGACGTATTCGAAATATGGCAATTTTGAAGCAGTCATATTCCTTGAAAGTTTCTTCCCAAGTTGATCGATTATTTTTAGCGTATTGGGTTTTTAAAATCAAGTTTCTGCTCGAAGTGGTTTTTTCTGACTTAATTTATTATTCATTCTGAATATCGTACTTCTCAAGGTGATTTTTCCGAGTTGGTTATCGATCGATGAATCACCAGTTGCAGATCGATTTCATGTTCAAAGTAAATCTAGCAGTGCGTTCGGATTTTTAAATAATTATAAACTGTTAAGTCCAAACTATGATAATGATTATCGAGCAAGCAATTACGAGCTAGAACAATCACAAGATAAATGGATGTGAGATGAATTGCTAGGACTTTAAGCAAAACACGAAGAAAGATTTTATTTATAATTTCCGAACAGATACAAAAGCTCAACAAGATACAAGGAACTGCAATTTTATTGATAATTCTTGAACGGATTACAAAGTCATAAGTACATCTTCGAATGAAAGTTCTATTACAACTACTATGCCCTATTCTATGGTATTCGAGCATCCTTTAGTGTCGTAGACGGCAAGCAGAGGCAAGCATCCGATGAGTGCACCACAGTTTGTGTGACAGATCGGTTGCCCAGTAGACTTGTAAAAAGCAATCGAGCCAACTATGTTTATCGTCTAATGATATATGGGTTTGAAGTGAAGCAGGATGAATTGCAGACCACTTTTTCTGCTTATCTTCATACTTTTTCCAGCCTTCTTGCCACCTGCTGAGCCCGATCACTTACCCGAGGCAGCAGGTAAAGCGGACATTGATCCGAAAGCTCAACCTAGAGCCACCACACCTCAAGATCCTTAAAGAAGCTGGTGCTCAAGATCGATCTTCCTTTTAATCGACTGTCCAACTTTCCGCCCTCTGAAGGACCCTTCGAAATCCGCAATGCTAACCCTGCCCAAAATGCCCAAGCAAGGGTCAACCACTTGTCGGTATTTCGAGGAGAGATCCCATTTTCAGGGATCGAAGACCCCTCGGTATTTGAGAGGCCCCTTTTTCCGATTCCACCCACACCAAAGAAAGAAGTAAAATATTTGTGAGCTCGAAAGAAAGTTCGAATCGAATTTCGAAGAATTGAACAGAAAGAAGGGAGGCCCCGAGCATGGTCCTCGGATAACCCATTTTCATACAGCAAAGTGAAAATTTTTAACTGAGCAAAGTACTCCTTTTATAGTAAGAGGATTGAAAGATCGACGATCATTATTCAACGGGATTTAACGGCCCGGATTAAGGCATTTATCACGGGTGACCGTTCCACTTCCCGAGGCTTAGGTACTGTTTGGTCAGAACGACTTTGGAACTTTGCTAAAAATGTGGGAATACTATGACTCAGTCAGAGCCCAATGCAGGCAATTTTCCATCCTTCTTTTCAGGTCGAAAATTCAGGAAATCACAACTCGAGTAAAAAAGTTTGGTGTCTCCTTATTTTCACGACGAGATGTGTGCGTACAAAAATCTCGAACAAGCATGAGTTTAAAGAAATTTAAAGCAAAAATGAAATTTCCGAGCAGAACAGAGCAATATTTAAAGGAAGATAAAGTTTATTTGTCCTTGACAAATGACGTTACAGAAAGGAAAAAGATAAAGTTACAACAATTAAACGAGCAGGAAGGATAAAATTCTAGATCAACTTTTTCTCAGCTAGAATCTTGCGGAGCTCGGCACTGTAGGCTTCATACCCTCTATTATATGCCTCTTGCTCCCGACGGTCGGAATCCTTCTTCTCTTGCTCGACAATGGACCTCAGCTTGTCCAACTCTTTGCTCAATTCCTCATGGACTTGGCTCTCTTTTTGCTTCACAGCCTTCTCCTTCTCAGAGGCCAGCTTCTGCTCAATAGCTCTAGCTTCCTCGAGAGACCTCTCCAAGGCAACCTTTTTTTTCTCCAGATCGAGGACTACGGCAGCACGTTGCTCGGCCTCTAACTCAACTTGCAGGCCGAGATTGAAAAGATGCTGACCGACCTACGTGGGATTGCAGAAGAAAAATATATATATAAAAAAAAAATCCCGCGAAGAAAATATATATGAATGCAAGCCTCACTTGAGTAAGTAGATAGGAGCTCGACTGCACCATTTCCCGAGCACTTTTTCCTCTTAGTCGTTCCTGCTCGGCTACCTGAATGCTACTCAGAGCAATATCCCAACAGTTCGGAGACACGCCCCCAGCCACGGCTTTATTTTTCATCTCCTAAAAAATCGTAGTCAATGTGCGAGTGACATCGGAGACAGAGCTGGAAGCCTCAAGATTCTTAACCGACGGATGTGGCGTCTTCCCATCAACGGGAGGGTCATTTATTTTGACCTTTTCGGAAGGGTCATTTATTTTGACCTTTTTATGAGGAGGCTCGAGAACGAAGTTCTTGGCAGCCTCAGAAGCCAAGATGTTTTTACCAACAACTTCTTCTCCCCGGCCATTTGGATTAAAGTCTGGGTCAGAATCAGATCCTCCGGACGAGATTTTTTTATTCGAGGCAAGCACAAAATCACCAGGGTTGACTTGCTCGCTAGGACCTTTACCGGCCTGCATTTTCACTTCGGAACTTGTTTTCGTTCCAGAGAGGGAGTTCACTATCTATACCGGCCCTTTCTCGAGTCGATTGGGTATGGAGTTCGATGAAGGATCGACCTTGGTTTTACCACGGTCGGCTTTGGGAGCCTTTGGGACCTCTTTCGAGGCCTTGGGATCTTTAGGCTTGGATTTTGAAGCCTTATCTTTCTTGGCCTTAAAAAGTTGGGTAGAATCGAGTTTGGCACCTGCTAAATCTTCCATGCTCGAAGTAATTAAAGAGGAAACCGTTCGAATTATATTATCGACTCTCGAGCTCCGATGTGAAATATTTGGAAGTAGTGAAAAATTGTTTTTTAGGGACCTAACAGTCGCGATTTCCCAGTTTTTTCGAGATGTATTCCGAAGCTCGATGTCGGACATATCTTTATCTACAAGAAAAATTTGAAATCCCTACAACGCGTCATTTATTTATTAAGGGATCACGATTTATTTCGAGCTGCATGCAACTTACGAAGATTAATGTCTAAGTTAAGCTGTACGGTGAAATTCGATATGAAATTATTGACGAGATCTGGCACAAATCACAGATTTATGAAGGAAAGAGAGTTTATAGAACAATCAAAAGGTTTACATTGCTACAAATAGGAAATCCTACTATCTATTACAAAATCTATCTAAGGCTCGGGATTCTCCTCGTCGTCTTCGCTCTCGGAGCTGTTCTCGATATCGACTTTGTCATCTTCAAAACTCTTTTGATCTTTAGAACTCTCTTGATCATCCTCTTCTGAACTAGAGCTCGTGCTAGATGCTTCCAGTTCCAACAGGTCGGGATTTGGCATAGGAATCCCAAACTCTTCCACGAAATGAGCGAACTCGTGCGTCTCCCAAGCTTTGGAACTCGAGGAGGAAGCTCGATAGTCTTCTCCATCCCTATTCTTCGGAATGTTCATGTGATTCACATACTCAGCCATCTTATCAGGAATGACCTTTGCAGCGATCAGCGGTTGAACCCCTTTGAGGAATGTGGTTTGAAGAATTCCACCAACCCTTTTCCGAGCGGTGGCGTCTAGTGCGGGAGATTCCAGAAACTCCCTTATCGAACTCATGCGTGATTCCTCTTTACCGCGCTGGTAAGACTGCTCAGAATCCGCCTTGGTCTGTTCGAGTTCCTGTTCGAGCCTTTTCACCTTTTCCTCAAGCAGGCTCTTCTCCTCGACTACCTTCACCAAGCTCTCCTCGACCGCGGGAGTGTACTTAGCTTTGGAGTCAGCCAGTTCCTCCTTAACCTGGGCGAGCTCTCTATTTGTTTTATCAGCTTGTGCTCGGAGTCTAGATTCTTCGAAGAGAGACTTTTGGAAGGCCCTATGCACCCGATCGGATTCATCTTCCAGAAGTGAGGTACGATGTACCTGGGTGAGAAATTAATCTCCAGCCTGTAAAGGGATAATAGAAAACGGTGAACATCTTATGTAAAAAGACAAAGTTATTATTCAATTGGGAAATGCAGTACCGCCTGATGTGCTCGAGCGGACCGACCTAGAATATCAAGGTCGTCGTGAGCCAGAAGCTCTTCCTGGTCCTCGGCAAAGCGTCCCGCCATAAAGACCTTGATCGATTTATCATAGACATTCTCTCCGTTGGGGCCGCGGTCGCTCAAAATAGACCCTTTCTCGGGATAACCACCCGCTCTGCGGCCCTTGAGATGGTCCTCGATGAAATCCATCATATCAGGCGAGGTTCGATCTTCACGACGGGAAAGAGGTGTATTGTTCCGACCCCATAAATCACTCTTCCTCTTCGCTTCGGGGGCCCCTCCGTCATGGCTTTCCCTGGTCCGCCTCAGACGGATCTCCTTCCCTCTCATTTTCTTCATGGTAAACAAACTATACCCTAATCCCGATGCGTGGAAGGGCCTCCTTGATCTATGGGAGGAGCCATTTGCAGCGGCTCGGCATCCTCAGGCTCTTCATCCGCTTCAGATCGAGCACCTTGGGAAAGATTCTCTCGAGGAGGAGCAATTGGACGACTGGATTGCGTCTGATGGGGCTTAACCTGCCTCCTCGGTTGGCCCGGCGTCTTCTTCGAGGTAGAAGCAACAGTTCTGCCGACTTTGGAAGCTCGGTAACTCTCTACCATCTCATCTAAGGAAAGGAAAAATTATGTCAACGCACGGAGATTTTAAAATAAAAATAAGATAACATGTTGAAAGTGGAAAAATATGTTACCCAAGGATCGGGGATCTTCAGCGACCCCGAGATTGAACGTCGCCTGGCTTAGCCCCGCTTTCCTCAGAACTGGTTCCAGGATAAGGAAAGCCGACTGGTAGAGGTCGGAATGCATAGAGGCAACAATATGATCATGCATACCCCACTTAATGTGGCCCATGATTTCACGTTTGCCATATACCCAATCGCGCTGACCTTTCCATTGCTGCGGGATCATTTCCGAGCTCCCCTCAGTGGCCGGCACGCCCGGTCCTTTAACAAAGAAAAACCGTTTTTTCCAGTCCAAGGAATTACTGGAGACGACCGTCGATAGAAAGGAGTGGTTCGGGCGTTGAGAAAAGTACTCAAACCCCGCGTTAGAAGTTGGGGAGTTGCTGGTTTTGAAAATTTGCCAAAATTTTTGGAAGTTGGCGAGCTTGTTTTTAGCCTTCATCAGGACACTGAAGGCAATCAGATACTCGATGGAGTTCGGCAGAATCTGTGCGGGGGCTAAAGAAAATAAATCTAAAACTTCCTCGATCAATGGGAAGAAAGGAATCCGCAGCCCATAAGAAAATTGTTTAGTATAGAAGGCTTGACATCCTTCTGGGGGTGCACCGACCCGTTTAGAAGAGGTCGGGATAACCAACGAATAGCCTTTCGGGAGAAATTTTCCTATTTCGGCCTCAAGTTCGGCTCGGCTTTCGATCGGATAGTAAGAACAGACAATTTCGTCGACCCGTTTTTCAGTCTTCTGAAGCCGCCCCATGGCGTTCGACTTCTTCGGAATACTGTCCAGATCGAGAATTCTCATATAGACATTGTTTCCTATTGGGTATCTCATTATGTCATGCTCTCCCTGCTTTCAGACGAACTGTCATCACTACTGGCCTCCGCATTTTGTTCGCCATCTCCCTCACGCTCGGTATTGAGCTCTACATTCTGCCCTCCTTCACCTTCATGCTCGGTGTTTTGTTGTCCTGAAGTTCCCACGCCGTTTTTTGACTCTAAAAAGTTTATGGCACCACCAATGACTCTATTCACTTCGTCCGACGAATCCCCCGTCGGCTCGTACGTATTTATGAGATGGCTGGTAGATCCAAGATCGGACTCCGATCTCGGAAGGATTACCATCTGGTTTTCTACGTTTTCGGTGTTAGACATTCTGAGGAGAATTACTGTGCTAATCGATGAACTAGAAATGCTTTTCTCGATGTGAGCACTCCGATCTGTGGTAATTTAAATTGATGTAGTGCTCGTCTCGTCAGGTCAACGCATATATATAAGGGTTAAAAGGGTAAATTGCAAATTAAACCCCGAGTAACCGCGACGGTTAAGCTTCCACTCAGTAAATTCAATAATTATCTTTCCAATAATGGCATTTTCGGTCCAGAAGATTTGGAAAGGTGATTGTTAAGCTCGAAATTTTCAGGATTGATACCATCGTCTTTCGAGGATATGCACTTTTTTCCCTCGCTCGGTTTTTATCACCCTGGGTTTTTCCGAGTAAGGTTTTTAATGAGGTATATCCGACGCAAGACCGTCCAAGACCTGATCCCTATTATGTATTTCTTCGAGCTTCAGGTATTGTAGCACTGTGTAAATCACCGAAGTAAAACTCTCAGATCGAGAATGCCGCTTTTCTATTTGAAGCGTCTCAGCAGTCCGGGGCTCCTCCTCCGAAGATGTGCACTCTTTTTCCCTAGCTCGGATTTTGTCCCACTGGGTTTTTCCGAGAAAGGTTTTTAACGAGGCATATCTAAGTTCTACCATGATGCTATGTTTACTTCTCCGAGCTTCAGCTTTATTTACGCTCGAGAAGTGGGGGAGTATTGATGAGGGGTATTTTGCATGCTCTATTCTAGGAAATACCCCGCCCGAGATCGACCTCGATTCCGACCAAGAAGGCTATTTTCCGACCTGCAGAACTCAGTTTTCGATCAAGCCAGATTGATAGTGCAAGGCTCTTTTTCCGATCTACTCCTCTCCTCGGAATCACTGTTGGGCCGACCCATGGGCCAGGACTGCTGGCCGAGACTTGCTCTCCTGCGGAGGATCTAGCTAGCTCATCATTGTTCCTATAAATACCCAGCGCATTTATGACATCATCGGAAGTATAGATCGGATATCTCCCGAACTAGGATTAGCTCGCTCTTTGTACTTTGTTTAACTAGTTGTACGACATCCTGTAATGGTCGAATATACCTACTTTGTAACTTATAATTGGATCGGATTATCAATAAACTCCATTTATGCGCTTGAACATAATATTGTGTTTGCTCTACTTTCCTATTTTATTCTAGTACGAAAAAGAGCATAATCACTTATCAAAGGAAACATTCAGATATCTGACGTTTCTTATGTTAAAGGCCTAAAGTACAATCTGCTGAGCATAAGCCAATTTTGTGACAAAGGATTTTCTGTTATCTTCTCATCAGATAAGTGCTATGTAGAGCAAGTTGGAACCAAGCCGGTATCTGGAAGAAGCCAAGGAAACATCTATATAGTTGATTGGAATTCAGTGGATAAGAATTCTAATGTTTGTTTGGTGGCCTCTACACCAAGTGAAATCAGTTTGCTATGGCAAAAAAGGATGAATCATTTGAATTTCAAGACCATCAAAAGATTAATCAAGAATGATTTGGTTGAAGGAATTCCAAAGACAGTCATGAGCAAAGACAATCTGTGTGACGCATGTCAGAAGGGTAAACAAGTTAAATCATTCTTGTAGAAAGTCCTTTGAATTACAAGTAAAGTCCTTTTCTTAAATCAACATTCAAAAGCAAGAAGCACCAATCTTCAAGCAGAATTTTGGAGCTACTTCATATGGATTTGTTTGGCCCTATTGATCCTATCAGCAATGGTGGAAAGAAATACTGCCTAGCTATTGTGGATGATTATTCAAGATTTACTTGGGTGATATTCACGAAAAAGAAAAGTGAAACCAAGGAACATCTTACAAATCTGATGGAACTGATCCAGAATGAAAAGAGCCTAAGAATATTAAAGATCAGATCAGACAGGGGCACTGAATTTACAAACTCTACTGTTGAAGGGTATTGTAACTCTAGAGGAATCAACCATGAGTACTCTGCTGCCAGAAACCCTCAACAAAATAGAGTTGCTGAAAGGAGAAACAGAACTCTAAAAGAAGCTACCAGGACAATGATAGCTGACGCTAAACTGCCTCAAAGATTCTGGGCAGAAGCCACAAATACAGCATATTATACCCAGAACAGATGCATGATCAACAAGAGTCAAAATAAAACACCTTATGAACTGTGGAACAACATGAAACCTAATATTCATTATCTTAGAATATTTGGCTGTAAATGTTTTGTTTTGAATAATTGGAAAAATCACCTTACTGCTTTTGCAGAGAAAGCTGATGAAGCTGTTTTTGTAGGTTACTCTACTATTAATAAAGCCTATAGAGTTTTTAACAAAAGGACTTTACTTGTAGAAGAATCAATTCATGTAGTATTTGATGAGCCAAATCAATCTTCTGAAAAGAGTCAAAGTACTAATTCAGATATATCTACTGATTCTCAGAAATTGAATGTGGAAAGAAGAGAAGAATATGTACCCATCTTACTACCTGATCTCAACCAAGCTGATAACTCAAGTGCTATTCAAAATCAGTCTACTGATTTTTTAACAGAGGAGTTGCAAACAACTGATAGACCAGAGCCTGTTCAACAGACTACTACTGAGACTCTAACAGTAGTGTTGCAAGATCAATCAAGAGGACAACATCCAGATTTGCAACCTGATCTCAGATGGCTCAGAGATTACCCACCTGAACTAGTGATTGGTGATCCACTGGATAGAGTGAGAACAAGAAGGTCAGCTGCAAATGAATCAATGTTTGGAAGTTTTCTTTCACAAATTGAGCTCAAATTAATTGATAAAGCTCTTAGTGATTCTCACTAGATTGAAGCAATGCAAGAAGAGTTAAATCAATTTGAAAGAAATGAGGTTTGGTACTTAGTACCTAGACCTACTCATCAAAGAGTCATTGGCACTAAGTGGGTATTCATGAACAAAATGAATGAAGATGGTATTGTTACCAGAAATAAAGCAAGACTAGTTGCCAAATGTTACAACCAAGAAGAAGGCATTGATTTTGATGAGACATTCGCACCAGTTGCTAGGCTTGAAGCAATCAGATTATTCTTAGCGTATGCTGCTCACAAGAACTTCACTATCTATCAGATGGATGTGAAGTCTGCTTTTCTCAATGGAGAATTGCAAGAAGAAGTTTATGTTGAACAACCTCCAGGCTTTGAAGTCTATCAACAAGGAGACAAAGTATATCGTCTGAAGAAAGCTATCTATGGACTTAAGCAAGCACCAAGCGCAAGGTATGATACCTTATCTGATTTTTTTTAATTAAATGATTTCACAAAGGTAAAGTGGGCAAGACTTTGTTCACTATTGAATGGGATAATCATATATTGTAGGTTCAAATATATGTGGACGATATTATTTTTGGTTTAAATAACCAACAGATGTGTGAAAAGTTCTCTAAGCTGATGCAAAATAAGTTTGAATAAGAGCATGATGGGAGAACTTAATTACTTTCTTGGATTGCAAGTGAAACAGATTCCCGATGGCATATTTATTAATCAAGCAAAGTACACAAAAGATCTCAAGAAATTTGGTATGGAAACTAGCTCATCTGTTGCTATTCCAATGTCTACTGGACTTCGTCTTGACAAAGGATGAAGATGGAAAATCAGTGGACATCACCAAATATAGAGGCATAATAGGGTCACTGTATATCTAACAAGCAGACCAGACATTATGTACTCTGTTTGAGTTTGTGCGAGATTTCAATCAAATCCAATGGAATCTCATCTCTTAGTTGCCAAAAGGATATTAAGGTATCTCAAAGGCACTCAAGAATTGGGATTGTGGTATCCAAGGGAATCAGGATTTGAACTTATTGGATAGTCAAATTCTGACCTTGCTGGCTGCAAAATTGATAGGAAGAGTACTACAGGTACATGTCAATTTTTAGGCAGTCGTCTGATCTCATGGATGAGTAAGAAACAGACTTCATTATTGATTTTACCAAATTTCGCGTGCGAGGTAATATGAATAATAATAACTATAATAACAATATATTTAGGGCTTGGTTAAAGTACTCAGGATGATGCATGTAAGGAATCGTACGGAATAGTGTAAATACGTAATTAATTAATGGAGAAGGAAGAGTAGAATTCTTATTATCAATGGAGAAAATCAAAGTGTAACCCTTAATACAATGAAGGATTCGCAATTTATAAAAAACATATAATCCTAGTACTAATAGTATCCTAACGTATCTAGGAATCCTGCATGGCCCAAGAAACCTTCGGAGTCTTTCTCTAGGTCGATTAGATGCGAATGGCAGATCGGGCCAATCTTGAATCTTCCGAGGAGACTTGACCATTTGCGCGGGTCGGATCGATCTGAACCAACTCGAAAGGCCTGATTTAGTCATGAGTGTAAAATAGCCCCCATAGGTATCCATATCTACTGCTGAAGCTGAATACATTGCTGCTGGAGCATGTTGTACACAATTACTTCGGTTGAAACATCAACTAGAAGATTACAATCTCAAAATCAGTGGAATCCCTATCTACTGTGACAATACAAGTGCAATCTCACTTACTCAGAATACTACTAGCCATTCCAGGACTAAGCATATTGAGATCAAACATCACTTCATAAGAGACCATGTTGAAAAAGGAAATGTTATTATTGAATATGTTCATACAGATAATCAGATCGCTGACATTTTCACCAAACCATTAAGTGATGCAAGATTTTCTACTCTAAGAGTGGAACTAGGCTTGTTAAAATTGGATTCATAAGCTGAGGGGTAACCTATCAGAAGACTGGGTTCATCAGCTGACTAATCTGATAGCAACAAGTATTATTCTTCAAGAAGACTGACTCTCAACAGACTAGTTGTCATATAGATTCTTGAACTCAGGGGGAACGTGTAAGACTAGCGGTACTCCTGATTAAAAGATGAAATCTTCAATGACAGTTAGTTGAAGTTATATTATTGGAAGATTTGTTCTTAATTCTTGAAGACCTGAAGATTATTTATCTTGCTGGATTGATAAACAGCAAAGGAAGATCTCTAGCTATTGGCTTTCAATAGTGATAAATTGTATCAGACAAGCCATCTGCCAGATAAGTATAATTTTACTCATCTGTTTATTTATAAGAGTATTGTGTTAAAAATGCTTTATCTAAAACATGCTTTTATAAATAGAAGACTAGGGACATTTCGTTTTCCCGCCTAGTATGACATAATTAATAAAATTTGAAATCCGTAATTTACGCGCACACGATCAAAACTGACAGAAACTGATCTAACGGTTGGCGGATAACACGGAAACCGATGAATCCCCAACTCTATTAAACCAGATCTGATCGGATTACTAAGTCTTTACGCGCACTTCAAATTTTCTAAAGTACACAAGCATTCTATCCTTCAAAGTTTTCTGCAAATTCTCTTTGTTTTCACTAACCTTTTCCAGAAAGATCATGGGTTCCAAATCTGCTAACGCTGAGGGAAGGTTTCTTAACTATGAAACTTATTATGCAACGGAACAACACTGATAAAGGAGATATTGGAGAACTTCAAAGCTTCTTCACTGGTGAACTTCATGGAGGCTCACAAGACCATGGTGTTCAGTCCAGAAGTGGATGAGTTCTACAACTCTGCTAAGTGTGATCTGGAGAAACTGGAAATTAAAGCGATGATTGGAGGAAAAGATGTATGTATCACTCCTGCCTTGCTGAAGGATAAGTATGGACTGTCCAACGAAGGTTCTACGGACTGTCCAACGAAGGTTCTACGGACTTGGCTACGTTGGCTGCTCCAAAGGAGACTGAGTTTTGGAAAATTACTGCTAAGAGGGATGAAATTCTCACTGGGTCTGTGAAGAAGACTCAGTTGGTTGACGAATTTCAAAGGATGACTGACCTGTTCGCTAAGGTCATTGAGAACTGTACTTTTGCCCTAGATGGAGTACCAAAGAGGAGACTTTATTCTATGATTGCAGTTTACTACGGCTTAAAAGTAAACTGGGTTGCCTATGTGTTCTACATCCTTGCTGATCACAAAAAGCATGGTCATTTCAATCATAAGATCTTTCTAAGCCATCTGCTGATGAGCTTAGGATGCGGGATGACTCAGGGCAAAGTTGTTCATCAGGCCAAGGAGCTGAAGATTTATGAAGCCGTTAAGGCTGTCAAAATCAAAGAGCCTGCTGCAACGCCAGAAAAGAGACAATCAAAGGAAAGGCCACAGAGCCTAAAGAGCCTGTTGCTAAAACCAAGAAAAGCAAGGCCGCAGTTTCTAAGTCTACTGATCAAACAGCTCACCCAGCTGTTCAAGCTAGATCAGAAGAGGATGCTGATGATATAATCAATGAAACGATTAAGGAGATTGAGAGCATGCCTTTGGACATCTCTTCTGAAAGAACTCCTTCAGCTGAGCTGCCAGCTAAAAATGTTGCAAAGAGGACAAGAAGTTCTCTTAAGGACACTGCTGCAACCACCGTCGTTCACACAAAGACAACTGCAAGAAAGAAACTGGTATTGAGTGAGCAAACGATTAGAATTGCTGAAAATGTCAGAGAAGTCACTCAATCTGCAGAAAGACCATTACAATCTGCAAAGGACTCTGAACAGATAGCAGCTGAGGCATCAACACCTCAAGCTGATCAGATTACTGTTCAAGCAGATCAGTCTGCTGCTCCAACAGCTGAAGTTCCCGTTGTTGAGTCAAGGATTGCCAGAAAGAAGATAACTAGAAAAGCCAAAATATCAACTTACCACAGGAAAAAGAGAGAAGAGGCCGAGCAAAGAAAGAGAGATGAAACTGAGCTTCAAAGAGTTCTTGAAACCAGTAAAACAGAAGCTGAAGTCAAAAATATGACTGAAGCAGAGCTAGCTGCTAAGGAACAAGAAGACTTAGCAAAAGCTTTAGAAGATAGCAAGAAAGATGCTCATGGCCCCAGAAGAACTGGTGGTATAGTGATTGGAAAATCACTGGAAGGGAAGTTTCTGTTGCCACAAGCCAAGCCAGCCAAGAAGAAGAAGAAAAAATTAAAGAGGGCACTGGAGATTGTCAGAAGTGACCCTGCTACATTCTCTAAGTTTGAGGCTGAATTTGAAAGATACAACAAACTTATGCAAGCCAAGACTACCTTCCTAGCTGAGAAGATAAGATACAATAGGTGGATGGAGTATAGGCTGAGCAAATCAGAGACAGAGATCCAAGCATGGAAAGAATTTGCTGAAGAAGGAAGATGGGTGATGCATTTGTTGCAAACTAATTCAATCACCCAAGCCTTGGACTCTGATTTCTTCCATGATAGGGTACATGAGTATGCCGAACTCATTGTACAAAAAGAAACTACTGCTCTAAAGCACTCATTCCCAAATCAACCAAGTCCATCTGATGACTTGTTCGAAAGAGCTATTAAAGTTGCAGTCTATGTTACTCTGGACAGATTGGTTGAACGATCAAGATACATCAAAGGAACATCTAGTGATCTGCCCAGTCTCCCAAGTCTGCAACAAATTGCCTTTGGTTCTGAAATCAGTAATTATCAAGAGCAGATCAGATTACCTTAGACGACATCAACATTCGTGTCTGCTAATTTTATTCATCAGAGAACTATTGTGTCTACTGACGGTTTTGACTTTATTCATATTGCAGATGAACCTACTGATAAAGAATCAACCAAAGAGAAAACAACAGTGGAGCCTAACACTGAAGCTAATCCAAAGCCACTGGCTGCTGCACCTACCATCCCAGTTGAAAATTTTCAGACCTCAATCATGGATTCGATGAAGGCCTTGATTGAAAGTTCCATGAAGGAGATGGAGGAAAAGGACAAGGAGCTACTATGTAAATTTGAAGAGGCAGCTGCCAAAATTGTTCAAAGTGTTGTGGAAATCATTCCACAACCAGCTAACCATTCCATGTTAATAAAAGAAGGCCTTGTTGCTTTAAATCGCCAAGTTGAAGATGTCAAAGCTGATGTAAATCAGTTGCATGCGACTCTTCAAAGACATGAAATGGATTGGACAAATGTTGGTAAAGCTTTTCATGAAGCTACTGAAGCATAAGAAATGAAGACATCTTATCTGTTTCAGAACTTCTCTGAACAAGCTGCTCAGATTACTTCAGAAGTTTCCACTCTGCAAGTAAATGTGGACTGTCTGAATGACCAAGCCACTGTTTTAAAGAGCAACCAACAACAACAAAATCTTCAACTTCATGCCATGGATCAAAACATCAGTATGCTTTGCAACGCTGTCAACATTACTCCTATTCAAGTTGAGGAACTCAACCCTGCTAATGACAAAAAGGGTAAGAGGAATCAGCTAACAAGAAAAATGTTGCATCCGCCACAATTGAAGTTACTGAACAAGTAGGGTCTGATAAAAAGCCTGTTGATGAAGAAACAAGTAGACCAACTGATGATGTAACTAAAACTAAGGACGCTGCTGATGAAGAAGAAGCTGGAAAGAATGAAGAGCCTAAGGATGTAGCGAAATCTGACAAAGAGTTAGCTGCTTCCAAAGACTCTGCTGAAGAACAGCTGGATCCTTTAAGAAAAGCCAAGAGAATAGAGAAAATAAAAAAGAAGATCGATGTTGCCTCTAAGAACTTGGTTGAAGCATTCTCAAGTGGAGAAGAAGAAGATGTTGAAGATATTGAAGAAGAAGAGGAAAAAGAAGAAGAAAAAGAAAAGATTAAATTACTTTATTCTTTCACTTCATTGTAATTCTGTTTTATACTTTTTCATTTCTTGTAATCTAATGTACTTGTAAAATATTCAAATATTAATAAAAGATTACAGAAGTTATCCAACTTAATTTCTATCTCAGAAATTTTGTGTGAAGACTTAACTTTAGTTAGTTACAAATACTTAGCTGAAGTTTTGTCATAATCAAAAAGGGGGAAATTGTTGGATGAAGATGATGAAGTGAAGGGAGGTTTTGATGATTTCCAAAAGTCATCAGCTAAGTAATGGAGCTTAGCAACCTCTTGGAAATTCAATCTGAGAAGACAAGTAAAATTAGAAGGGTTGAATTTTGGTCCAGTAGACTACTGATCTGATGCTGAGTTTGGAATCAGACTGGTGGATTTCAGCAGAGTCAAATCAGATGAGTTCGATTTGAATCAGCAGAGTGTTCATTAGAAGAGTAGATTCGATCAGCAGAGTTGAAGTGATCATAAAGTCATTCCAACGGTAATAAAAATGCACTCGGTGTAATAAATGTTGTAAGAGAAGGGTATTAAAGTCCAATGATTGAAAAAGAACCTCGGATCAGCAATGTGCATTTAATGCGACTTGACAGAAAGTACATCAGAACTATACAGTGAACAGTTGCAGAAGCCGTTCTGAAATAGGGACCAGTCCTCGAGGAAAATTTGAAGATCTGTCGATTTCTCAACGGACAGAATTCAAATCCTCAAGTATAAATAGATCTGAATTCAAGAGTTAGAGAAGAAGAAGCGAATCACAACAACTGAGAGAAAATCAAAGCAAGCAAAATCTTCTAAGTCTCAAAGCTCAAATACAGATCACCATCAGCTTAGTCATCTGTTGACAAAAGTCGAGTTGAGGAAACAAAGAAAACATGTAAATCTGTGTAATTTCTGTAATAGAGAAAGTTGTGAGGAGTGTAGATCTATCTAAGTGAGTGATCTAGCTTCAGAGAGTAGGATTTCTTTGTGACTTCTTACTACGAACTTGTGGCTTTTCATTTGTTGAATTGCACAATCAGAGTATACTGTAAACTTAGTGATTATAGTATAACCCAAGATCTAAGTGACTTGGAAGAATGGACTAAAAGACATTCTTGTCTATATAACCACTATAAAAATTCTGTGTATTTGTTTACTGCATTTTACTTGCATATTTTCAAAGAACTTCAAACATACGAACTTAACAAAAAATTTAAAAATGAGTTTAAAAACTGGGGTTAAAATCTTTTAAGGAAGAAAACAACTTGTTGAAAAACACTTGATAAATCCGCTGCAAACAAGTATTTCAAAACTCTGATTATATTTGAATCAGATAAGTTAAATCAGACGAGTGGTCAACTCTACTGATTAAGCTAAGTGCGCAATCAGTTAAGTAGTCTCACGAGTTCTTGATTAGCTTACTCTGCTGATAAGAAAAGTTAGAGAAATTTTTTTAAAGTTTTCAGAGGTCTATTCACCCTCACCCCCCCCCCCCCCCTAGACCTCATCTGACCACTTGGGACCAATAGTATGGATCAAATTCAATGTTTGTTTAGTTTGCTCTAGTTTCCCAGTAAAAGGAGATTTGGTCATCTATCATCTGAGACAGGATTCACAAGTTAGAAGTTCATCTATGTTATGTATTTCAAGAGCCTTAGAAGAGACCAACTTTTGTGTCCTACTGATTTAGCCTGTTTACGTCTTAGGTCTAATCTCAGTAAATTTATTAAGAACAGTTTTATATCTAGGGTTTGGTTAAAGTACTCAGGATGGTGCAATTCAAGACTTGTAAGAATTATATCAAATATGTGGCCAAATTGTAGAAGAGGAGAACAACTGAATTATATGTATTGAAAGACCAAAACTCGGATCCTTACATGGCCTAGGAATCCTGCATGGCCCAATAAACCCTCGGGATCGATCTTCAGGTCGACTAGGTGCGATAAAACAGATCGAGCCGATCGTGGAACTTTCGAGGAGATTTAATTTGTCTTCACAGGTCGGATTGGTTCTGAACCCGCTCTGGAAGTACAATTCGATCATAAGTGTAAAATAGCCCTCATCAGTACTCCCTCACTTCTCGAGCGTAATCGTAGTTGTAGCTTGTAGAAGTAAAAAAGATCACAGTGTCAACCTTTTTGTGGTTCATGAAGTATGCCTCGTTAAAAACCTTACTCGGAAAAACCCTTTTATGGGATAAAAACCGAGCGAGGGAAAAAGAGTGGATATCCATTTGAACTTCTCAGATAAAGACACGAAGCTTGGTAACGTGTGTCAGACATCTGCAGGGTCTTCTCATGATTTTACTGGCGGGAAACTGAAAAGACGCGAAGGGTTGAACCGTCTTTTCACTATCCGTATATATAGTCGAAATATGCGGGATTTTTTTACTTTTTACCCCAAATATCTAGGTCTTTCAGCAGTAAAAGTTTGAGTCGATATTCTTGCAATCTGCTCAACTCGTCGAACATACCATCATCAGAAAATGGCTTCGTCCTCGCAGAACTCCAACTCCCCTAACTGGAAAGAAGAGAACAAGTACCCCAAAACATTGCCAACCCAGAAACTTTTTCTTCTGATGAAGAAGTAGGAGATGGCGTTCAGGCCGAGGAGGTCAGAGATTACGAGGAGAAAGGAGTTGACAGTTTGGTAGTTGAGATTGTTCATGAGGAGGAAATGGTCGCCAAAGCATCAAAGAAATCAAAAACTGCTCAACCTCAAATTTCTGCCCCCATCGAGTTCTTTTCTTCTCGACTGAAAGGGGAGCATTTACCGGCCTTGAAGAGGGATTATGGTCGTTATTTCCCCTCGGATTTCGAGATAATTATTCCTTTTTCAGAGGAGAGAGTTAATACGCCTCCCCCAAATTGCCGAGCTTTTTATACCTCGCATTTTGATCACGGATTACGTTTTCCTCTCTCTCTGATCCTCCGCCAACTTCTAGAGACTTTCTTTGTTTCTTTAACCCAACTCGTACCAAATGCCATAGCCTTTATTATGGCTTTTTCTATCTTGATGGTTGCAAAAGGGCTGCAACCTTCGTTTCGTAATTTTCTTCACTTCTTTCGACTTTCCATATCGACCTCCTCCAACCGAGGCTACTATTATGTCAGCCAAAGACCAGGGTTTGCTGTGCTAGAAAATGCCATCTCGAGTAACAGCATGGAATGGAAATCGAACTTCTTTTTCGTCAAGCTTCCAACCCACCGTGTACTTGAGAACGGGGAAACTGAAGAGTTTACCTATGACTGGGGTTATGACCAATCCTGGGTGTACGGCGGTCGGAAGGTGATCGGCGAAATGGCTCCAGATGATCATTTTTCTTCAGACATGGTGGAGGAGATGAGATCGGACAAATACAAGTCGGCTTACCTAGTCGGTGAAATCTACCTTCGAAAAGCTGGATTAAGCTCTCTGGATTTTTCCATTTCAACGGATGATCGTCCCCTAAGTAAGATTTTAATATGAATTATTCTGTCCTTAAGAAGGATCTCTCAATCGTCATCCTTTAACGTTTGTAACCTTATATTGTAGCTTCCATGATAGGATAGTGCCCAGCAAGCCAATTCTCTTTAGCTTGTAATAGGTCTATTCTGTAATAAACAATCTTTGATTCTTATGAATAATACGCACGTTTATTTATAACTGTATAGAATAAACAATGGCCAAATTCATCTCTCGCGAATACATTTAAGCGATTGGATGAAATCCTTAGATCACATTCGACTATGGGACGATTCACTTCGGTATTGAGTGCAATCATGAAACAGTCTCTAAGGTCGTGATCTTAAAACACGTTCCAAGTCATAGATTCCGAACGAGACGGGGTATCGAAGGAATCGCCAAGACTTGTACGAATATGCATGATTCACATGGAGTGAATTTGTAGAGTTTCATGAACAAGACATTTGATGTCAGTGCATATGACTAGGTGGTTCGATAGGGAATCGAACGCATCGAACGACCCGAACAGAGAAACCCATTGTGGAAGCGCATGACGCATATCGGTGATGGGACGTTTCTCAAGACTTATAATAGTGTACGATTTAGTCCTTAGACTTGAGGTGCTAGGGCGAATTCGGTGCATAGGTATATTTACTTAGATTTAGGTACTGGTCACGTAGCCTGACCATAATGTGCCTAAGTTGGGTGCCTATAGCTGTGTACGCGAATGGTTAGTACCAAGATGGAATCTACCGACTCATCGTAATGGATGAGAGAATTTCCTATACGATTCTTAGATAATAGATCCAAGAACCCCATGGCCACGGTCAGTGACGGATTTGAAAAGGGGTTTCCAAATTTAGCAGTCACACTGGATTATTATCCCGAATTAGAAAGTATAGTTATTGAGATAATTAGAGGTGCCGATCAATTCACACACCCTAGGTCTCAATCGGGAAATTAAGTCGATAGAAGGACCGTATGTACATGGCAGTTATAAGAGGTGAGGTTCACAAATATCAATTCACCTGAAGTTGGGCTTCATGGGCTTGTGGCTAGACATCGACCATGAAGTGTGGGTACTCCTGAATCAATAAGGGAGATTAATTCTGGAGTGGTCAATTAAAAGGGTTTAATTGATCGGAGCATTTAATTGCTCATAAATTAAATCACGAAGGGTTCGTGGGCCTGCTGCCAATTGATGGTGAACCTAGAGGGTCACACACAATACAATTGGACAGTGACAGTCAAAGAAGGAAATATGTGATTTAAGGGAGTTAAATCAATTAAGTGAATTAAAGTGTTAATTCAATTGGAAGGATAATTAATTAGATGGTCTAATTAATTAAATATTAATTAAGGTGTTAATTAATTGAGAGATATTAATTAATTGGATTAATTGGGCTGATTTAATTAATGGTTAATTAAATTAAGTTGCAAGACATGGGCCTTTAATTAAAAGCCCAGAAGAAGTCTTGCAAGATAAGGTGGGGGGCGATTTTTAGCTAGGGATAAGAAGGAAGAGTTTGTTTCCATGTGAAACAAGGAGGATCTAAGAAGATATATGAGTATATCTTATTTCCTTATGAGATAAGGAAGAGATCTTTAAGAGATATCTACAAAGAGAAGGTTTCTTCTCTTATAAATAGATATCTCCTCACAACTCTTCCACATGCTTAATTGTTAACACTTTAAAGAGCTGAAAATTCAACCCTAGCCGCCCCCTACACCCTAGCCGCCCCCTTGCAGTGCCGCCGCCCCTCTCTCTCTGTTCTTCCATATCTAGATCTAGATTTGAATCTAGATCTGTTCTTCCTCCATTGACAACCTTCTATCTCTAGTTCGTAGCCTGTGAATAGAAGGTGTTGCTACCATCCAATTGGTGTGGATACACTCTGGAGGTGAGACAATTGGATCACTCGTTGTGAATCAACAAAAGCCGGAGATTGACGCCACCTTGCTTGCAGTGAGGTATATCGCATATCTCCTTCTTTATTCTATTGTAGATTTGTTTGATTCAACCTTTTCGCATACATAAGGTGGAAATATATCTTGGGTCTGCTGGGGTGCCTCGGAAAAATTTTAAATTCCGCACTCTCGTTGTTTTGACAACCGGGGCATTCCCAACAGTGGTATCAGAGCTAATTCCATTACTATTATGCGAAAAGGCCTGAACATAAATAAATATATGGATATTTGTGATTGTTATGTTCTGTGTGATGATTCTTGCTTGTTATGATATGATCTTTGATTGGGTAAAATCGCATATTAAGATTTGGGGCAAATTTATAGTTTTTGAAACTTCAGGACTTTTTATGCAAATCGCGATTTTGTGAAATAAAGGGCTGGAAATTTATTTTCTGTTTTCTGGAAATATTTGAAAAATCTGGACTGTTTTTGCAAATCTGGTATGTACGTATTTTTGGGTTGTTTTTGCAATTTCCAAAAATTAAAGGACTGTTTTGTAATTTCCGAAAGTTCAGGGGTCTGTTTGCAAAACTGAAAATTTTCTGGATTCAAATTTTAATTTTCTGTCCTCTGGCCGATTTGTAAATTGGGGCTGTTTTGCAATTTTCAAATCTTTGGGGTTAAAAGTGTAATTTCCGTGAGTTGAGGGGCCGAACTGCAATTTTCAAAAGTTGAAAAATACGAATCCGATTTTATGCGGAAAAATTGTTTTGTTTACCCGAAAATTGATTTTGTCATAATTAGTAGTGACTAAAGTAAGAATCATAGGATATTATTTTTAAAAGGTGTTTTAAAAGTAAGAAAGAAATACGTAAAAAGTTGTTTGCTTGTTTCTTGCTCTACGTGAACTGTTTACGTGGTTTTCGATCGTGCCGAGCCTTGACCCTAGGGTAGATGTGATTGGTTTAATTTATTGTTTGGTTTTTTATTGGGCCTGCGAGCCTTAAGTTTTTGGGCCACTTTGAGCCTTTGTAATAGATAGGGCTTTACTGTTTTAAATAATTTAGGATGGAGGCCCATTACAAGCAAGGTGGGAGCCCAAGAAGAAATGAAGGCCATGTATGCATGGTTATTTTTGTAATAGCCTAGGTCCATTAAGAACCCTTTAGATTGACCAATTGGGCCAACATCATGGCTCGATGATGGCCCACATAGGAGGCTCCCGATCGAAAACATATTGTGGTAGTATGCATGCTAGGCTTGTATGTTTTAATTTATTTATCGATTTATTTATTTAGCTTGTATGTGATGCGCGCTAGAATCTAGATCGTAAATAAAAGATAAAGCATAACTTATGTGGTGAGATCTCGAGGAGAGTTACTTTGAACTTTCAAACCCGAAAACCCCCTCTCGAATTAAATATTAAGTCATATTGGGTACGTTTAAAATGAAGTTTTAAAGATCCAAGCCTTCCATCAATAGGAACTAGCGTGAGTTGTCTACTTATTGACGGAGGTGATCCAGAGTTTGGCACCCGAGTCGAAGAAAGGGACAATACGCAAAATTCCTTGACTCCTGTTTTTAACTAAACTAGACAAGGGTGAGGACTCGTCGGGATGTGAATATCGACCGATAACCAGTTACGGGGATTTCACGACCGGGCCTGTTGCTCATCATGATTGATGGGATAGACTTAACGATTAGTAACACTTATGATGTAGCAGTGCTAGATAAGTGAGAAAACCGAGGCAAAATAGCTTGAAGGTTGTGTAGTGACACAATTGGTAAAAGTATGCCTACCTGGAGAATTAACTGTATGGCCACGAGTCGTGGGTACAATTAATGTCTGCTGGGACGTCAAGACCTACTAGGAAATAAGATTTCCCGAGCAATCAAAGGGGTGATTGTTTCGACAAAATAGTGGGAGAACTTTTTCGAAACCAAGACCAAAATTCGTTAATTATAAGTATTAGGCATAGATCAGTCAGCTAAACGTTGTCTTCTTTCCATTTGTAGATATTTACTGAACAATGTCTAAAAATCCATTATCTGTCATCCTCGACGCTAATAAACTAAATGGGTCAAACTTTGTCGACTGGCTGAGAAACTTGAGGATAGTCCTCGACTCCGAACGTCGGAGCTATGTACTCGACACACCTATGCCTGCTGCACCCGCAGCACGAGCTACTGAGGAACAACGAACCGCCCATGCTAAAAGGGTTGATGATGATCTTCAGGTTCGCTGCCTCATGTTAGCTTCAATGTCAAATGAGCTGCAGAAACAGCATGCTGGTATACCGCTTGCTAGAGATATACTTCTCCACCTCCAACAGATGTTTGGAGAAAGGTCTCGTACCGAAAGGTTCGCAGCCACTAAGGAGTTGTTTAGTCTCAAGATGGCTGAGGGAAGCAGTGTCAAGGATCACTGTCTGCGTTTCATCAACTTGGTTGAAAAACTGGGGCGATTAGACGTAGAATTGCACGCTGATCTTAGCACTGACCTCCTTCTCCATACTCTGCCTCGCTCGTTCGACCAGTTCGTGTTGAATTTCAACATGGAAGACAGAAACCTTGATCTTCACGAACTGACCAATCTGTTGGTTACGGCAGAAGCCACTCTCAAGAAAGAGAAACCCGTGATGATTGCTCACCAATCGAAGGCTGCAAAGCCCAAGAAAGGTAAAAAGAAGAAGAAGGTGTTCTCTTCTAAAGCAGTCACCAAGGTTGTCGAGAAGAAGCGCAAAAGCCCAGAAGACGAATGCTTCCACTGCAAGAAAGCAGGGCACTGGAAAAGGAACTGCCCAGACTACCTGAAAACGGTAGCCAAAGGTATTTTCTTGGTTGAAGTTAATATTTCTATTAACTGTGCATCTTGGGTGTTAGACACCGCAGCGGGTTCTCATATCTGCAATGATTTGCAGGTGATGGGAGCAGTAAGAACGCTCAAGCCCGGGGATAGGATCCTACGTTTTGGAAACGGAGCAAGAGTTGCTGCAGAGGCTGTAGGAGACGTGGAGTTAGTGATAGGGAATTTTACTTTACTTTTAAAAGACTGTTTGTACGTACCAACTATTATTAAGAACATTATTTCTATTCCGTTATTAGATAATGATGGTTTTAATTTTTCCATTATGAATGGATCTATGAGCATAATTAAAAATGGTTTAATTTATGCTAGTGGTACTCTGATGGATGGTCTATATTCCCTTGAACCTACAAACTCCAACGTTTTGCACATACAATCAAGAAAAAGAAAATACGATAATCACACACCACAACTTTGGCACGCTAGACTTGGACATATCTCCAAGAGTAGGATCCAAAAGTTGGTTTCCTCTAAGGCTCTTGAAATACAGAACTTAGATGAACTTCCGACTTGCGAATCTTGTCTCAAAGGAAAGATGACCAAATCACCCTTCACCGGGAATCCTGAGCGAACCAAACAAACTTTGGATTTGATCCATACTGATGTTTGTGGACCACTGAGTGTCAGTGCAAGAGGAGGATACTCCTACTTCGTCACATTCACTGACGACTTCAGTCGTTATGGATACGTGTACTTGATGAAGTACAAATCCGAAACTTTTGAAAAGTTCAAGGAGTTTCGAATGGAAGTAGAGAATCAACTTGGACATAGTATTAAAGCACTTCGATCTGATCGAGGAGGAGAATACTTAAGTCAAGAATTCCTCGATTATCTAAAAGAGAATGGGATTCTCGCTCAGCGAACTCCCCCTAGGACGCCCCAACTCAATGGAGTGTCTGAAAGGAGGAATCGAACTTTGTTGGACATGGTTCGTTCCATGATGAGCTTCGCTGAACTTCCCTTTTCATTTTGGGGCTTAGCCCTATTAACTGCTTCGAAGATACTGAACATAGTACCTTCAAAGTCAGTGCCAACTACACCACATCAAGAATGGTATGGTAAAGCACCCGTATATTCGTATCTACGAGTATGGGGATCTTCTGCCTATGTTAAGAACAAGAAAGGAGATAAGCTGGATAGTAGATCTAGTTTGTGCAAATTTGTGGGGTATCCAAAGGAATCCATTGGATACTTGTTTTACGATCCTAAAGAACGTAATACGTTCGTGTCTAGGAATGCCCACTTCTTAGAGGATGATTTCCTCACCAACAGAAATGGGACAATCGTAGAACTTGATGAAGTCCAAGAATCGGACCCATCCTCACAAACAGTGGGAGCTGATCCTGATTTTACTGAACCTACTAGTACACCTATACTTCGAAGGTCTGATCGAGTTCGTAAAGAACCAGAGAGATTTGGTTTCATTCACGAAAACGATAAGTTGGATACTGATCCAAGGACTTATGAAGAAGCTATGTCTGACTTAGAATCGGGTGCGTGGCTCGAAGCCATGCAATCCGAAATGGATTCCATGCAATCCAACAAGGTTTGGACCTTGGTCGATCCACCTGAGGGAACTATCCCTGTAGGATGCAAATGGATCTTCAAGCGTAAGCTTGGAATGAATGGAGAGGTAATAACCCATAAGGCTCGCCTAGTTGCGAAAGGTTATTCTCAAAGGCCTGGAATAGACTATGAAGAAACCTTTTCTCCAGTAGCGATGTCGAAATCCATTCGGATACTATTAGCCATAGCCGCGTGGTACGACTACGAAATATGGCAAATGGACGTAAAGACCGCCTTTCTCAATGGAGACATTGACAAGGAGATCTTTATGCAACAGCCCGAAGGCTTTGCGTCCAAAGGAAGCGAGCACAAGGTGTGCAAACTTCAGAGGTCAATTTATGGCCTCAAACAGGCGTCCCGAACCTGGAACATACGATTTGATGAGACAGTCAAAGCTTTTGGCTTCATAAAAAACGTATTTGAACCTTGTGTGTACAAGAAGAATAGTGGGAGTTCGGTACAATTCATAGTTTTATATGTCGATGATATTCTGTTGATCGGGGACGATATCAGAATGTTAGCGCAGACAAAAGCGTGGTTATCCGCGCAGTTCTCCATGAAAGATTTAGGAGAGGCATCTTACGTATTGGGGATACGTATCTATAGGGATAGATCGAAGAAGATGTTGGGACTCTCCCAATCTCAGTATATCAACACGATATTGAAGAGATTCAATATGGAAGAATCCAAGAGAGGATTGCTTCCAATGAGACATGGAATCTCTCTTTCCAAGTCAATGTGCCCTACAACTGACGAAGAAAAGAAGAGAATGTCTCTCATACCTTATGCCTCTGCTATAGGAAGCATAATGTATGCGATGTTGTGTACTAGACCAGACGTAGCACACGCTCTTAGTGTAACGAGCCGCTATCAGTCGAATCCAGGCGAAGAGCACTGGACTGCCGTTAAAGCAATCCTTAAGTACTTGCGAAGGACTAAGGATATGTTTTTGGTCTACGGTGGTAGTGGAGAATTGAAACTTGAAGGATTCACTGATTCAAGTTTCAAGTCTGACGTGGATGATTACAAGTCCAATTCTGGATACATATTCCGCCTCAATGGCGCAGCGGTGAGTTGGAAAAGTTCCAAGCAATCCACCACTGCCGACTCAACCACTGAAGCAGAATATATTGCAGCATCGGATGCGGCAAAAGAGAGTGTTTAGATGAGAAACTTCATCCAAGAGTTGGATGTAGTTCCTAGCATTGCAGAGCCTGTAGTAGTCTTCTGTGACAACAACGGGGCGATAGCTCAAGCGAAGGAGCCGAGATCACACCACCAATCTAAACACGTAATGAGGAAATACCATGTGATCAGGGAGATCATTGGTAGAGGAGACATACACGTGGATCGTGTCAACTCAGAAGACAACATAGCTGACCCACTAACAAAGCCACTTTCGCAAAAAGCGTTCGAGGGACATCTTGTAAAGATGGGTCTTAGAAATGTTTGTGAATGGCTTTAGGGCAAGTGGGAGATTGATAGGATAGTGCCCAGCAAGCCAATTCTCTTTAGCTTGTAATAGGTCTATTCTGTAATAAACAATCTTTGATTCTTATGAATAATACGCACGTTTATTTATAACTGTATAGAATAAACAATGGCCAAATTCATCTCTCGCGAATACATTTAAGCGATTGGATGAAATCCTTAGATCACATTCGACTATGGGACGATTCACTTCGGTATTGAGTGCAATCATGAAACAGTCTCTAAGGTCGTGATCTTAAAACACGTTCCAAGTCATAGATTCCGAACGAGACGGGGTATCGAAGGAATCGCCAAGACTTGTACGAATATGCATGATTCACATGGAGTGAATTTGTAGAGTTTCATGAACAAGACATTTGATGTCAGTGCATATGACTAGGTGGTTCGATAGGGGATCGAACGCATCGAACGACCCGAACAGAGAAACCCATTGTGGAAGCGCATGACGCATATCGGTGATGGGACATTTCTCAAGACTTATAATAGTGTACGATTTAGTCCTTAGACTTGAGGTGCTAGGGCGAATTCGGTGCATAGGTATATGTACTTAGATTTAGGTACTGGTCACGTAGCCTGACCATAATGTGCCTAAGTTGGGTGCCTATAGTTGTGTACGCGAATGGTTAGTACCAAGATGGAATCTACCGACTCATCGTAATGGATGAGAGAATTTCCTATACGATTCTTAGATAATAGATCCAAGAAACCCGTGGCCACGGTCAGTGACGGATTTGGAAAGGGGTTTCCAAATTTAGCAGTCACACTGGATTATTATCCCGAATTAGAAAGTATAGTTATTGAGATAATTAGAGGTGCCGATCAATTCACACACCCTAGGTCTCAATCGGGAAATTAAGTCGATAGAAGGACCGTATGTACATGGCAGTTATAAGAGGTGAGGTTCACAAATATCAATTCACCTGAAGTTGGGCTTCATGGGCTTGTGGCTAGACATCGACCATGAAGTGTGGGTACTCCTGAATCAATAAGGGAGATTAATTCTGGAGTGGTCAATTAAAAGGGTTTAATTGATCGGAGCATTTAATTGCTCATAAATTAAATCACGAAGGGTTCGTGGGCCTGCTGCCAATTGATGGTGAACCTAGAGGGTCACACACAATACAATTGGACAGTGACAGTCAAAGAAGGAAATATGTGATTTAAGGGAGTTAAATCAATTAAGTGAATTAAAGTGTTAATTCAATTGGAAGGATAATTAATTAGATGGTCTAATTAATTAAATATTAATTAAGGTGTTAATTAATTGAGAGATATTAATTAATTGGATTAATTGGGCTGATTTAATTAATGGTTAATTAAATTAAGTTGCAAGACATGGGCCTTTAATTAAAAGCCCAGAAGAAGTCTTGCAAGATAAGGTGGGGGGCGATTTTTAGCTAGGGATAAGAAGGAAGAGTTTGTTTCCATGTGAAACAAGGAGGATCTAAGAAGATATATGAGTATATCTTATTTCCTTATGAGATAAGGAAGAGATCTTTAAGAGATATCTACAAAGAGAAGGTTTCTTCTCTTATAAATAGATATCTCCTCACAACTCTTCCACATGCTTAATTGTTAACACTTTAAAGAGCTGAAAATTCAACCCTAGCCGCCCCCTACACCCTAGCCGCCCCCTTGCAGTGCCGCCGCCCCTCTCTCTCTGTTCTTCCATATCTAGATCTAGATTTGAATCTAGATCTGTTCTTCCTCCATTGACAACCTTCTATCTCTAGTTCGTAGCCTGTGAATAGAAGGTGTTGCTACCATCCAATTGGTGTGGATACACTCTGGAGGTGAGACAATTGGATCACTCGTTGTGAATCAACAAAAGCCGGAGATTGACGCCACCTTGCTTGCAGTGAGGTATATCGCATATCTCCTTCTTTATTCTATTGTAGATTTGTTTGATTCAACCTTTTCGCAGACATAAGGTCGAAATATATCTTGGGTCTGCTGGGGTGCCTCGAAAAAATTTTAAATTCCGCACTCTCGTTGTTTTGACAACCGGGGCATTCCCAACATTCCATGGTCGAGAAATGCCATCTCGAGTAACAGCATGGAATGGAAATCGAACTTCTTTTTCGTCAAGCTTCCAACCCACCGTGTACTTGAGAACGGGGAAACTGAAGAGTTTACCTATGACTGGGGTTATGACCAATCCTGGGTGTACGGCGGTCGGAAGGTGATCGGCGAAATGGCTCCAGATGATCATTTTTCTTCAGACATGGTGGAGGAGATGAGATCGGACAAATACAAGTCGGCTTACCTAGTCGGTGAAATCTACCTTCGAAAAGCTGGATTAAGCTCTCTGGATTTTTCCATTTCAACGGATGATCGTCCCCTAAGTAAGATTTTAATATGAATTATTCTGTCCTTAAGAAGGATCTCTCAATCGTCATCCTTTAACGTTTGTAACCTTATATTGTAGCTTCCATGATAGGATAGTGCCCAGCAAGCCAATTCTCTTTAGCTTGTAATAGGTCTATTCTGTAATAAACAATCTTTGATTCTTATGAATAATACGCACGTTTATTTATAACTGTATAGAATAAACAATGGCCAAATTCATCTCTCGCGAATACATTTAAGCGATTGGATGAAATCCTTAGATCACATTCGACTATGGGACGATTCACTTCGGTATTGAGTGCAATCATGAAACAGTCTCTAAGGTCGTGATCTTAAAACACGTTCCAAGTCATAGATTCCGAACGAGACGGGGTATCGAAGGAATCGCCAAGACTTGTACGAATATGCATGATTCACATGGAGTGAATTTGTAGAGTTTCATGAACAAGACATTTGATGTCAGTGCATATGACTAGGTGGTTCGATAGGGAATCGAACGCATCGAACGACCCGAACAGAGAAACCCATTGTGGAAGCGCATGACGCATATCGGTGATGGGACGTTTCTCAAGACTTATAATAGTGTACGATTTAGTCCTTAGACTTGAGGTGCTAGGGCGAATTCGGTGCATAGGTATATTTACTTAGATTTAGGTACTGGTCACGTAGCCTGACCATAATGTGCCTAAGTTGGGTGCCTATAGCTGTGTACGCGAATGGTTAGTACCAAGATGGAATCTACCGACTCATCGTAATGGATGAGAGAATTTCCTATACGATTCTTAGATAATAGATCCAAGAACCCCATGGCCACGGTCAGTGACGGATTTGAAAAGGGGTTTCCAAATTTAGCAGTCACACTGGATTATTATCCCGAATTAGAAAGTATAGTTATTGAGATAATTAGAGGTGCCGATCAATTCACACACCCTAGGTCTCAATCGGGAAATTAAGTCGATAGAAGGACCGTATGTACATGGCAGTTATAAGAGGTGAGGTTCACAAATATCAATTCACCTGAAGTTGGGCTTCATGGGCTTGTGGCTAGACATCGACCATGAAGTGTGGGTACTCCTGAATCAATAAGGGAGATTAATTCTGGAGTGGTCAATTAAAAGGGTTTAATTGATCGGAGCATTTAATTGCTCATAAATTAAATCACGAAGGGTTCGTGGGCCTGCTGCCAATTGATGGTGAACCTAGAGGGTCACACACAATACAATTGGACAGTGACAGTCAAAGAAGGAAATATGTGATTTAAGGGAGTTAAATCAATTAAGTGAATTAAAGTGTTAATTCAATTGGAAGGATAATTAATTAGATGGTCTAATTAATTAAATATTAATTAAGGTGTTAATTAATTGAGAGATATTAATTAATTGGATTAATTGGGCTGATTTAATTAATGGTTAATTAAATTAAGTTGCAAGACATGGGCCTTTAATTAAAAGCCCAGAAGAAGTCTTGCAAGATAAGGTGGGGGGCGATTTTTAGCTAGGGATAAGAAGGAAGAGTTTGTTTCCATGTGAAACAAGGAGGATCTAAGAAGATATATGAGTATATCTTATTTCCTTATGAGATAAGGAAGAGATCTTTAAGAGATATCTACAAAGAGAAGGTTTCTTCTCTTATAAATAGATATCTCCTCACAACTCTTCCACATGCTTAATTGTTAACACTTTAAAGAGCTGAAAATTCAACCCTAGCCGCCCCCTACACCCTAGCCGCCCCCTTGCAGTGCCGCCGCCCCTCTCTCTCTGTTCTTCCATATCTAGATCTAGATTTGAATCTAGATCTGTTCTTCCTCCATTGACAACCTTCTATCTCTAGTTCGTAGCCTGTGAATAGAAGGTGTTGCTACCATCCAATTGGTGTGGATACACTCTGGAGGTGAGACAATTGGATCACTCGTTGTGAATCAACAAAAGCCGGAGATTGACGCCACCTTGCTTGCAGTGAGGTATATCGCATATCTCCTTCTTTATTCTATTGTAGATTTGTTTGATTCAACCTTTTCGCAGACATAAGGTCGAAATATATCTTGGGTCTGCTGGGGTGCCTCGAAAAAATTTTAAATTCCGCACTCTCGTTGTTTTGACAACCGGGGCATTCCCAACATTCCATGTTCGAGAAATGCCATCTCGAGTAACAGCATGGAATGGAAATCGAACTTCTTTTTCGTCAAGCTTCCAACCCACCGTGTACTTGAGAACGGGGAAACTGAAGAGTTTACCTATGACTGGGGTTATGACCAATCCTGGGTGTACGGCGGTCGGAAGGTGATCGGCGAAATGGCTCCAGATGATCATTTTTCTTCAGACATGGTGGAGGAGATGAGATCGGACAAATACAAGTCGGCTTACCTAGTCGGTGAAATCTACCTTCGAAAAGCTGGATTAAGCTCTCTGGATTTTTCCATTTCAACGGATGATCGTCCCCTAAGTAAGATTTTAATATGAATTATTCTGTCCTTAAGAAGGATCTCTCAATCGTCATCCTTTAACGTTTGTAACCTTATATTGTAGCTTCCATGATAGGATAGTGCCCAGCAAGCCAATTCTCTTTAGCTTGTAATAGGTCTATTCTGTAATAAACAATCTTTGATTCTTATGAATAATACGCACGTTTATTTATAACTGTATAGAATAAACAATGGCCAAATTCATCTCTCGCGAATACATTTAAGCGATTGGATGAAATCCTTAGATCACATTCGACTATGGGACGATTCACTTCGGTATTGAGTGCAATCATGAAACAGTCTCTAAGGTCGTGATCTTAAAACACGTTCCAAGTCATAGATTCCGAACGAGACGGGGTATCGAAGGAATCGCCAAGACTTGTACGAATATGCATGATTCACATGGAGTGAATTTGTAGAGTTTCATGAACAAGACATTTGATGTCAGTGCATATGACTAGGTGGTTCGATAGGGAATCGAACGCATCGAACGACCCGAACAGAGAAACCCATTGTGGAAGCGCATGACGCATATCGGTGATGGGACGTTTCTCAAGACTTATAATAGTGTACGATTTAGTCCTTAGACTTGAGGTGCTAGGGCGAATTCGGTGCATAGGTATATTTACTTAGATTTAGGTACTGGTCACGTAGCCTGACCATAATGTGCCTAAGTTGGGTGCCTATAGCTGTGTACGCGAATGGTTAGTACCAAGATGGAATCTACCGACTCATCGTAATGGATGAGAGAATTTCCTATACGATTCTTAGATAATAGATCCAAGAACCCCATGGCCACGGTCAGTGACGGATTTGAAAAGGGGTTTCCAAATTTAGCAGTCACACTGGATTATTATCCCGAATTAGAAAGTATAGTTATTGAGATAATTAGAGGTGCCGATCAATTCACACACCCTAGGTCTCAATCGGGAAATTAAGTCGATAGAAGGACCGTATGTACATGGCAGTTATAAGAGGTGAGGTTCACAAATATCAATTCACCTGAAGTTGGGCTTCATGGGCTTGTGGCTAGACATCGACCATGAAGTGTGGGTACTCCTGAATCAATAAGGGAGATTAATTCTGGAGTGGTCAATTAAAAGGGTTTAATTGATCGGAGCATTTAATTGCTCATAAATTAAATCACGAAGGGTTCGTGGGCCTGCTGCCAATTGATGGTGAACCTAGAGGGTCACACACAATACAATTGGACAGTGACAGTCAAAGAAGGAAATATGTGATTTAAGGGAGTTAAATCAATTAAGTGAATTAAAGTGTTAATTCAATTGGAAGGATAATTAATTAGATGGTCTAATTAATTAAATATTAATTAAGGTGTTAATTAATTGAGAGATATTAATTAATTGGATTAATTGGGCTGATTTAATTAATGGTTAATTAAATTAAGTTGCAAGACATGGGCCTTTAATTAAAAGCCCAGAAGAAGTCTTGCAAGATAAGGTGGGGGGCGATTTTTAGCTAGGGATAAGAAGGAAGAGTTTGTTTCCATGTGAAACAAGGAGGATCTAAGAAGATATATGAGTATATCTTATTTCCTTATGAGATAAGGAAGAGATCTTTAAGAGATATCTACAAAGAGAAGGTTTCTTCTCTTATAAATAGATATCTCCTCACAACTCTTCCACATGCTTAATTGTTAACACTTTAAAGAGCTGAAAATTCAACCCTAGCCGCCCCCTTGCAGTGCCGCCGCCCCTCTCTCTCTGTTCTTCCATATCTGGATCTAGATTTGAATCTAGATCTGTTCTTCCTCCATTGACAACCTTCTATCTCTAGTTCGTAGCCTATGAATAGAAGGTGTTGCTACCATCAAATTGGTGTGGATACACTCTGGAGGTGAGACAATTGGATCACTCGTTGTGAATCAACAAAAGCCGGAGATTGACGCCACCTTGCTTGCAGTGAGGTATATCGCATATCTCCTTCTTTATTCTATTGTAGATTTGTTTGATTCAACCTTTTCGCAGACATAAGGTCGAAATATATCTTGGGTCTGCTGGGGTGCCTCGAAAAAATTTTAAATTCCGCACTCTCGTTGTTTTGACAACCGGGGCATTCCCAACATTCCATGGTCGAGAAATGCCGTTATTCAGTGGTTGGAAAGACTGTCCTTTCTAACTCGAAGAAGTCACCGAGAAAGGTACCGATAGAGCAGAGACAATCCAGAAAAAAGGAGGAGAGATCAGCACCAGGATCTGAAAGACATCGAGGAAGAGTCTTTCGAGAGTGCAGATCCTATTCGAGTTGCTCCTCCCACGACTGATCAGACTTCTTGGCTTTCCCCCCAAATTTATCGAGCACTGGTCCAGGACGTGGCTTTCCCCCCAAATTTATTAGGGATGAATATGGTATTCTTGGCTGTAAGACTTGGCCGGAACGTAATCCTACTGGTCATGTGGCAAAAAGAAGGAAACAATTTTACGATAAAGAAGGAGAGTCTTTCACCCATATCGGAGATACGAGCCATAAAGCCTCTTTGGTAGATATGGTCGAAAGCCATCTTCAGGGCAAACGAGCATCGGGATACTCTGAGAAGGATACATTGATGACCAATGACAAGGAACATATCCTCGATAAATCAATCCGACTTCTCTTGTCTTCAACCTTCACCAGGGATGTGCAGCGAAACTTCAAGAGGGAGCCCCTCGACCAGCTAGCAAGAGCAGCTCCTGCTCACGAAGTGGTAATACATCATTTATGATGTTCTATTCCAATATGCTTTAAGTTTATTTACTTCAATCTTAATTAGATGATATAATTTTGTAGACTGGGAACGCGTTGGTAACTGCCTTGTATGATACGGCATTGCACAGGGATCAGTGGAAGTTTGTGGAAGAAACCAACAGTATTCTAATGGCCAAAATCAAGGAGCTTGAAGACAAACTTGCCAAGATCGATAGTTCCAGTGCCTTAGTTGAAATTCAGCCTGGTTCTACCGTCAAACCCCATCTGGAGGCTGATAATCCACACATTATCAGCACGATGATGGATGCTAGTCGGTATCAAGCGCAGGTCGATCAACTAAATTGGGAATTGGATGACCAGCGTGTTTCTCATGCTACTTCGATGAGCAAACTAGAGTCGGAGATTCTCTCACTTCGATCTCAACTTGCGGCTAAGGATGATGATCCCAATTTGGATAAGGTCATGGATGAAGTCCATACCCCCAACGTCGAGCCCATTGTTAGGGAGTTTCTTGATTCTCCTGTCCACACGGCAATAATTCATCAGAAGATAGGGGATCTGTTACTGAGTTCGTTTACAAGGGGGTTGATCAGTTGATTGAGTCTGGGCTTATTCCTGATAGGCGAGGCGATTATCGCAAAGTCATGGACATCGGAAGAGATCGAAGACTTCAAGAATACCCTCCAGAATCCTTGACTTCCGTTGAATACAGCGATCATCCTTTGGCTCATTTAGTGGTTGAGTTCGGAACTCCCTTGCATGTGCCTGATCCTGACCTAGAGCCTGCCGAGGAGGCCGACGTCGATCAAGAGGGTGAAGGAGAAGCTAAAGACAATGAAGAGTCCTCCTCTGAAGAAGCCACTCCCCCATCTCAGGACACGTTTATGATTAGAGTCTTATCAATTTTCCTCAACAATTTTTGTTAATCTATCTAGTTGAATATGTAACTCTTTTGTAAATGAATTTTGTATAAAATCCTTTTTTGCTGTATATAACTTTTAATGATAGAATTGCCTTTGTCGAATTTTCCTCTGTCGTTTTGATGATCGTAGTGTGCAATTAATAACCTTCTCAAGTAGTTTTTTTTTTAAAATTTTACTGTTCGCGCCTTAGCTGAGGACATATCTGTCACTTCCTTTACTATATATAAAGGTAAAATCTTTGAAGTTTTATCCCGCGTCCCCACTTGCAATATAAAATTTCTCTGCAATAGATCGGAGCAATAGTTCGATATTCACGAGATTTTCCCAATTTTTCGGCCATGAGTTCCAATCTATTCTCTGGTGCCACCAAACGATCTCTACGAGGTCCATCCAGACGAGAAACTCCAAAAGAGAAAGCTAGGACCGAAAGCTCGTAGCAGCCATCTCCGAAGGAGGGGCTGCTCCCCAAAAATCCGTGCCTCCTTCCGATCGGGTCTCGACCCCTCCGGAAGACGTTCCGAGGTCCAGGATGAATACTCCTTCCCAAATGAAGGAAATTATGGATTCTTCTATGGGTCCTTCCAGAGTTTCTATCCATAGTCCACTGGTCGATCCGAATATTCTGGAAGCTTGTTGGAACGAGGAGTCTCAAGTTAACTCTCATGTTCCTGACGATCAACCAAAAGATGACCCTTCTCATCCTGTTCCAAACATCACATTAATTCAAACTTCTGATCAGGAACCCGCTCAGCAGGTCGACATTATCCCTCCTAATCCTGAGGTCGAGCCAGATTTACACGTGGGGGGGATCCGCAATGGAAGACATTCCCGTGTCTCTTTTTGCCCCTCTGACCTCCAACGTTGTCGTATCTAGTTCCCAAAACACTCAAGTCCTTTCTCCTCCTGTCATTCCTCGAGAAATGACTTAAACTGGATCTGGTCCTAGCAACTCGAGCTCTGAAAATCCATTGGATGATCCTTTCCTATTAGACGATCGTCCTTTAAGATCACAAGTCGAAGAAATAACCGAGTTTACTATGGGTCGATCAGGAGGAGTATCATGAGTTCCTGCAACCTTCAAGCCCGATGGGGTATCTTGGAATTTTGGAATGGGTACTATTTTGCCAAAGGAGCTCGATAAATTGAAGAATCACTCTTCTCTGCAGCTCGTTCAGTCCATGTTCAAGCATTTGGAGTTGGTAATTGGATTTTTGTTTTAATAGAAATACCTTGTCTTCTAATTCCTTTAGTCTTTATTCTGATACTTTCATAAATTGTTATAGGTTAAGCACGAAGCTGTTCAGCTCGGGATACAAAATGATGAAGCTTACTTTTCTCAACTTGATTGCCATGAAAGATTGGATACTATTGTTGCAGCTCATCGATTGCTGATGAACGAAGCTGTAAGTCTTCGAGCTGCTAATGAAAGGCTCTCTAAAGAGAAAGAAGATCTTGCTCGGGCAAATAGTAGTTTGGAGTTCGACAAAGAGCAACTTGTAAAGGAGAAAGAAGACCTGCTTCAGCTGAATAAAAATCTAGAAGAGGTTACCCAATCTCAGATCGAGAAAGGGAAAAAACAAGAGTTTGATAGGGGTTTTTCTCTTGGGTATAAACAACGTACTCAGGAGTTGATTACTTATCTTGGTCATCGTACGAGCCCCGATCACATTCTGGAACTGTAGACTTTCTCTCCCTTTTTTTTTTATCTGATGTAAATATGACAAGATTTTTGTTATGAAAAGAGCTTCGTGTTCTTTTGATCGTTTTTGTGCTGAAAATTTCATCATTCCGAACTGACCACCATAATGAATGTTGTCTATTTTCTAGGGTGATGAGGGATATTTCGCATACGCCACCTTAGGAAATACCTTTGCTCGGGATCGACCCAGTTTCCGACCAGGAGGTATTCTCCGACCGGAAGAACATAGCTTCCCGATCAGGTCACGTTGATAGCACAAGATCCTATTTTCCGATCTACTCCTATCCTCGCAATTACTGTGGGGCCGACCTACAGCTTTGCACAGCTGGCTGAGAAGTATTCTCCTACGGACGGTCCAGCTAGCTCATTACTGTTCCTATATATACGCGGCGCATTTATGACATCAAGGGACGGCACTATTCCCAAGAAACTCACTAAGCTCGGACTAGCAGCTCGGAATAGGCCATAGCTTATATCTCTTTGTATTTACTTTCCTAGTAGTACGACATCCTGTAATGCTCGGATAGACCTACTTTGTAATTTGTACTCGAACATTGATATTGATATACACTTATTGTTTTGCCGACTTTCTATATCCTGTACGAACGAAAACCGGTATAATCAATTGGCGCCCACCGTGGGGCCTATTCGAGTATTAGATCGAAAAATGCCTGCTACTAGGAGATTCACGTACAATCGCGGAGAGCCTTCACAAGCTGTTGGAGCTCAGCAATCAGTAAACAACCAACCAAGTAACCAATCCCGAGCGGCCTGCCAATCTGAGGTGCCGCCGCTCGACCCGCCGAATGAATTACCTATTCATACGACGGTTGCCGATCTTCGTTCCATTATCGAAACGATGTGTAGAGAATTCCTGAGCATGGAGAGAGCGGATCACGAAACTCTGCCTGGTCAACAGCCCCCGGTCGACCAACCTGCTGCCCGGGAAGGAAGTATCCATCGATCTGCTTTGGGCGAACCGTCCAATGTTCGACCTAGAGCACCTCGAGCTAGGACCGTTGTCCGTTCAGGGCAACCTTCTAAAACCGTACAAGATTGGGAGGATTCGGTGGTCGGGGAGAGTCAACCCGAAGCCGCAGATAGGGTAAAGAAATCGGTATACAGAAAGGTGATCGAGGCTGACTTGGAGAAGATTGTGCAGGAAAGGGTTGTGAAGGAGTTAAAGAGGGAAATGTTGGTAAAAGAAACCCGACCTGCGGAAGTCAAGGCTCGGAGAACTGAGGCCAGAGAGGATGGGGCCGTTTTCGTTGAGGAAGGACGAGATAAGGAGTTAAGTACGAATATTATGAGGTGTTCGCCCTTCTGCCAAGAGATCAGAGAGGCTCGAGGAACAGAGACTGTCCCTACCAGACTGCCAAGATATAATGGAACCTCCGATCCTGGGGAGCATATAAATAGTTTCATTAATGTGTTGAATTTATATGGGCATTCAGAAGATTTTTGTTGCAAAATTATGGTCACCACGTTCGAAGGAATCGCTTTGGACTGGTTCGGAAAACTACCTCCGAACTCTATCTTCTCTTTTGATGAGTTGTGCGATAAATTAAAACACCAATTTGCTAGCCAAAGGAAACAAAGGTTACCTGCCAATCATTTGGGAACCGTGAAGCAATTGGAAGGAGAAACACTAAGACAATGGCTGGCAAGGTTCAGTATTGAACTTCTGAAAGTCGATACCCCGCAGATTGAATTTCTATCATCGTTGATGTTCGAGCTAACCCGTAATAGCCAGTTCGGGAATGCTCTCTGTAGAAAGCAACCAAAGTCTTTCGAGCGAATCATGGAAATAGCTGAAAAGTACATGATTCAGGAGGAAATGAATAAGTTAAAGAATGCTCAGAACCCTAGGCCCCCGATCGAAAAGAAACCTGATCGGGCCCCTATTCCAAAGCCAAGTGACTATGGAGGGTCAAACGCGCAGCAACGAGGCTCAGTTTGGCAGAGACTTAAGGTCTATAAACCTCAGGCTCCGACCCACAGATCTAATGTCTACGGTCGACCTGCGTCACCAGAGAGGGCCCCAAGGACCGAGCATGAAAAGAGCAGTTTTACCAGGTTGAATGCCTCGAGGGACGAAATATTAACTGTGCTCGAGGAAAGGAATTTGGTCCCTCAAGGCAGGCGTATCACTCGGTCCAGACTAGGGGCTGTGGATAACGATAAATATTGTAGATACCACAGGACCCGTGGGCACTGTACCGAGGATTGTTTTCAATTGAAACAGGAAATTGAGAAGTTGATTGCTCAGGGAAAATTAAAGGAGTATATTAGAAAGGAGAATCCTGTCAACCGTTTCCGATCTAGAAGTCCACGGAGGTTTTCCGAACAGCCCCGTGTTTATCAACATCAAACCGAAGAGCAGACGAACAGGGTGATAAATGTAATAGTTGGTGGACCTGCTGGGGGAGATAGCAGGAATGCTAGGAAAAGGACAGCTAGGTCGATAAAGTCGGGTGTCTCGACCAGGAGTGAGGTCATGACTTTAAAGTCAGCGTCCTCGACGAATCAAGTAATTAGTTTTACCGAGGCTGACAGACCAAGTGAAATAACTTGGGATACTAATGAAGACGACCCTGACTTTTCGATGGTCTTGACCTTGAGAATTGCAAACTTTCAAGTTAGGAGGGTATTGATCGATAATGGTAGTTCAGCGAACATAATTTCTTCAGAAGCTCTTGATAGAATGAATCTACAGCATCCACGTCTGGATCGGGTATCGGTGGATCGGAAATTGTTCCTCTCGGAACCATCCTCCTGAGTACTACTATGGGCAAGAAACCTAAAGATGTCACAAAGATGGTTAAGTTTTTGGTCGTGAGTACCCCTTTTGCTTATAATGCTATTTTGGGAAGACCAGCTTTAAACGTTTTCAAAGCAGTCGTGTCGACTTACCATCAGATGGTCAAGTTTCCCACTTTAGCGGGGGTCGGAGAAATGAGGAATGATCAATGCATGGCATGGGAATGTTATAGCACGTCCTTAAACTTGAAGAAGCAGTTCGAGCCAGTATTGCCCTCGAAAAGGAAGTTAGAGGACGAAAAGGTATTCTCGGTGTCCGACCTCCCTGTGCCTGATTGTGAAAAACTGAAAAGCAAAAAAGGAAAAGAGATCGACATGAGCGTTCAACCCCCGAACCATAAACAAGTAACATTAGTCCCTGGCTCCCCCGAGAAGTTCACCAGGATCGGGACCGAGCTAAGTCAAGGGATGGAAACCATGCTGATTGAATTTCTAAGAAACAACGCCGATGTCTTTGCTTGGAGCTCCGATGACATTGTAGGGATCGACCCGAGAGTGATTACTCATTCATTGAATATCGATCCAAAAGCGAAGCCAGTTAGGCAAAAGAAGAGGAATCATGGTCGGGAGAAAGATAAAATCATTAATGCCGAGGTCGACAGATTGTTAGCTGCTGGGCAGATTAAGGAGATAAATTTTACCGAGTGGCTCTGTAACGTGGTGTTGGTATCAAAGGGAGAAAAGGTGGATAACAAGTGGAGAATGTGTAATGACTTCACCGATCTGAACAAGTTGTGTCCAAGAGACCCCTATCCATTGCCACGGATCGATATGCTGGTTGACTCGACCGCTGGTTTCATCTTTTTTAGTATGATGGATGCTTTCCAAGGGTTTTATAAAATATTTATGAATGAAAGGGATCAAGACAAAACCGCCTTCATTACTGAAAGGGGAGTGTACTGTTTTATCGTAATGCCTTTCGGACTAAGGAATGCTGGAGCGACCTATCAAAGGCTCGTGAATATGATGTTCAAAGATCTCATCGGTGAGATTATGGAAGTTTATGTTGATGATATGCTCGTGAAGAGCATGACCGAGGAGGATCATATAAAGAACCTTGACAAATGTTTCGCGATCTTAAGGAAGTACAGAATGAAACTAAATCCTTCTAAGTGCACTTTTGGGGTAAGATCGGGAAAATTCCTCGGCTATTTAGTTCACAAGCGTGGCATCGAGGCTAACCCCGAGAAAATCAGAGCAATAGCCGAGCTAAAACCACCGACGAAGTTGTCTGAAGTGCAGAGTCTAATCGGAAAAATAATATCGTTGAACAGATTTATATCCCGCTCAGCAGACAAGAGTCTGCCTTTCTTCAAATTATTGAGGAGATCGAAAAGCTTCGAGTGGAATGAGGAGTGCGACAAAGCTTTCGAAGAGCTTAAGAAATACTTAGTCTCCCCAGCCATGTTGGCAAAACCGGTCGAAGGGGAGCCTTTGTATTTATACATAGCGGTATCGACTGAGGCAATCAGTTCAGTTTTGGTAAGAATTCAAGATTCGGAGCACAAACCGGTGTATTATCTGAGTAAGTTGCTTCAAGGGCCGGAGAAGAATTACTTGGAGATCGAGAAGTTCGCACTTGCTCTGGTTATCGCCGCACGAAGACTGAGGCCTTATTTTCAAACTTTCAAAATTATTGTTTTGACGAACCAGCCTCTAAGGCAAGTCCTGTCAAAACCAGAGACGTCCGGGAGATTGATTAAATGGGCAGTGGAACTTGGACAGTTTGAAATCGAATACCGACCAAGAACAGCGATCAAGGCCCATGTACTGGCCGATTTCATTGCGGAGTCAACAGGATCCATTTCGGAAAAACAACATGTTCCCAAGGTAAATTTAGTGGTAGACGGTCAGGAGGAAGTTTGGGTAATGCATGTCGATGGATCATCGACCAGAGAAGGAGGCGGGGCCGGAATTCACTTTCAGGGTCCCGAGGGAGATGACCTAAATTATGCAATTACTCTAGATTTTTCGGTGACCAACAACGAAGCCGAGTACGAGGCCCTGATCGCTGGATTAGAAATGGCGATAAAAGCAAATATAAAAACCCTAACTGTGTTAACCGACTCCGAGCTGATACATAGGCAAGTGAAAGGGGTATATGAAGCAAAGGAGTTCAACATGATGAAGTATCTGAAAAGGGTGAAGGATCTGGTGGCGAAGTTATATAAGTTCGATATACAAGCTATCCCTCGAGAAGAAAACTCTTGGGCGGATTTGCTTTCAAAGTTTACGGGGTCGATGGATGGACGTAAAGGGAGAGTAATAACTTGGTTCATGTCTAACACTCCAGCAGTTGATTTGAACGAGACTCCAAGCTCGGAGATCATGGAAATAGACACGCAAGGCCCTTCCTGGATGGAACCTTTGAAAAGTTACTTAAGAAGCGGTGTTCTACCGGAGGACGTAAATGAAGCGCGAAGGATTAAATATCGAGCTCCGATGTATGTCTTGATCGAAGACCAGCTCTACAAGAGGTCAAGCTCGGGAGTTCTGTTGAAATGCATTCCCGAGAGTCAGTTCGAGCTTATTTTAAAAGAAGTGCATGAAGGCGAAGCTGGAAGTCATTGCGGTGCGAGAGCATTAGCTTTGAAATGTTCGAGGACTGGTTATTACTGGCCTACTATGATTTCAGATTCCATCGACTATGTTATGAGGTGTCATCATTGCCAGGTTTATTCAAATTTGATTCATCAGCCCGCCGAGCAACTGCATTCAATTCCGATCTGCTGGCCATTTGACAAATGGGGAATCGATATTGTGGGACCTTTTCCAACAGCTAGATCGAGGAAAAACTATGTCCTGGTTGCTGTGGAATACTTCAGTAAATGGATCGAATGCGTTGCGCTAACAAAAATTACTCAGTTTCAGGTGATAAATTTTCTCTGGAAGTATATTGTTTGCAGGTTCGGGATACCGAGGATCCTCATCTCCGACAACGGAACTCAGTTTGCGGGAAAACAAGTTTTGGAGTGGTGTGAAAAGTTTGGGATCCAGCAGAATTTCACCTCGGTCGGGCATCCCCAGGCAAACGGGCAGACCGAGGTCACCAACAGGGAAATTGTTCGGTCACTTGAAAAACGTCTGGCCGAAGCAAAAGGCAAATGGTTAGACGAGCTTCCTGGAGTAATTTGGGCGAACAGGACCTCCGTAAAGTCAGCTACAGGGGAAACTCCTTTTTCTTTGGTGTATGGTTCGGAAGCGGTATTCCCGGTCGAGACATTAGTGCCATCACCAAGGGTCGAGTCTTATGACCCCGATCAGAACCAATCGTTGAGAGAGATGGATCTCGATCACGCAGATGGTAAACGCGACCGAGCATGCGTAAAGATCCAAGCCACCAAGTCTAACATGGAAAGAGCTTACGACAAGAAAGTCAGGATAAGAACGTTCAAAGTTGGGGATTTGGTGCTAAAAAAGGTAGAGGTATCTAAGCACGTCGGAAAGCTTCAGCCTAACTGGGATGGCCCTTTTGTTGTGCAAGAGGTCGGGAAAAAAGGGTCCTATAAAATTGCTCACCTCAACGGTGAAGTTTTGCCAAGAACCTGGAATGCAGTTAACCTAAGGAAATACTATGGGAGATAGTTGTAATCATTTCAATTTTCTTGTAATTCAGTCTTTACAAATGAAAGCGCAGTAAATGAAAACATCTTTTAAAGTTCAAAATTTATATTTCGAATACTATGATGAAGATATAATGTGTCGACCGAGGGTGCAAGCTGTTGCTATGACCCTTCCTCGAGGACGAAATGTTCAAAAAGTAAAAATCGGTCGAGGATGCAAGCTATTGCTATGACCCTTCCTCGATTAAGAATTGTACTAAAAAATAAAGTCTCGACCGAGGGTGCAAGCTGTTGCTATGACCCTTCCTCGAGGACGAAATGTTCAATAATAAAAATCGGCCGAGGGTGCAAGCTATTGCTACGACCCTTCCTCGATTAAGAACTGTTCTAAAAAATAAAAATCGGCCGAGGGTGAACTGTTCTAAAAACTAAAAATTGGCCGAGGGTGCAAGCTATTGCTACGACCCTTCCTCGATTAAGAACTGTTCTAAAAAATAAAAATCGGCCGAGGGTGCAAGCTATTGCTATGACCCTTCCTCGATTAAGAACTGTTCTAAAAACTAAAAATCGGCCGAGGGTGCAAGCTATTGCTATGACCCTTCCTCGATTAAGGATTGTTCTAAAAAATAATGTCTCGACCGAGGGTGCAAGCTGTTGCTATGACCCTTCCTCGAGGACGAAATGTTCAATAATAAAAATCGGCCGAGGGTGCAAGCTATTGCTACGACCCTTCCTCGATTAAAGATTATTCCAAAAGGAAAATCGGCCGAGGGTGCAAGCTATTGCTATGACCCTTCCTCGATAAGGAATTATTCAAAAAGAACATGCCTATTTAGCTTGAAAAAAGCTTGATGCTCGAGATATTATGATAAAATAGATCTGCTCGAAACTCGAAGACTTTTCAAGAACTTATTATCATTTGGAAATTCCTTAAGTTGTGATTATTATTTATTAAGCTCAGTTATGATCGAAGGAAACACCTCAGCTTTCAGATATTATTCATTTGAACTTTTATCAGATAGTCTTTCCGAGAAAACTTTATCGGTTCTAGATTCAAGTTAAATCATCCCATACAGATTGTAAAAGTTTCATCGGATTATTAATTCATCATCGAGCGGATGGGTACGAGAAGAAAGCTAATAACAAGACTATGGAGAAGAATGAAAGATTGCAAGTATTTGATCTGAAACCAAAGGTTCTTATTATTTCCGAGCAAGATACAAAAGATCAATAAATTGCAAAGGCTACAACTTTATTTTCTTAGAACAAGATTACAAAGTTATTGAGTAGGTTTACAAATAAAGTCCTAATACAACTACTATACCCTATTCTATGGTCTTTGAGCTTCCTTCAAATGTCTTCGACCAGGAACGTTGATGAGCATCCAATGAGTACACGGTTTGTGTGATGTCCGGTAGACATGCAAAGTGATCGAGTTGTATATGTTTACCGTCTTATGATATCTGGTTTTGAAATTAGACAATATGGATCGCAGATGATTGTTTCTGATCTCCATACAGTCCCCAGCATTCTCGCTACCAGCCGAGCCCGATCACTTCCCCGAGTTGGCGTCTAAGGTTACAATTCCTCATTTTAAGATCCGTAATTGCAACCCAAGCTGGCCGGTCGTCATTCTATGATCGAGAAGCTCGACCCAAAGTCACCATTCTTCATGGAAGAAAGGAAGAAATTGGTACTCGAGGTCAAACTTCCTTTTAATTTTCTGACCAGCTTTCCGCCCTCGGGGATACCCCTCGAAATCCGCAAGGCTAACCCTGCCCAAAATACCTGAGCAAGGGTCAGTCACTTATTGGTATTCCAAGGGGAGATCCCTTCTTCAGGGATCGGGGACCCCCCGATAATCGAGGGACCCCTCTTTTCCGATTCCGCCCATACCAAAGAGGTATCTGATGAGGGGTATTTCGCATACGCCACTTTAGGAAATACCTTCTGCTCGAGGTCGGCCTCGATCCCGACCAGAATGGTATTCTCCGACCAGAAGAACATGGTTTTCCGATCAAGCCTGACTGATAGCTCTCGATCAAGTACCCCGACCTTCTTCCCGATCTACTCGTCTCCTCGGGATTACTGTGGGGCCGACCTACAGCTTTATACAGCTGGCCGAGAGGTGTTCTCCTACGGATGGTCTACCTAGCTCATTACTGTTCCTATAAATACGCGGCGCATTTATGACATCAGGGACGGCACAACTTCCAAGATATTCCTTCTGCTCGGACCTACTGTTCGGATTAGGAACTAGCTTGTATTCTCATTGAATTTAGTCTTTTTAGTAGTACGGCATCCCGTAATGCTCGGGTAGACTCGCTTTGTAATTTGTATTCGAACACCAATATCAATATACAGTTTTCACACGCTCGATTCATATATTGTTATACTTAACTTTCCTTATTGAACTTGAACGAAATACAGTATAATCAATTGGCGCCCACCGTGGGGCCTGCTCGGGTGTTAGATCGAAATATGCCTACTACTAGAAGATTTACGTACAATCGTGGCGAGCCTTCACACGCCGTGGGAGCTCAACGTTCTGAAAACAATGAACCAAGTAACCAATCCCGAGCGGCCCACCAATCTGAGGTGCCGCCGCTCGACCCACCGAATGATATGCCTATTCATACGACAGTAGCAGATTTGCGTTCTATTATCGGAACCATGTGTAGAGAATTCTTGAATACGGAGAGAGCAGATCGTGAAACTCTGCCGGGTCAGCAACCCCCGGTCGATCAACCTACTGCTCGGGGTCCGATTTCCAACAGGCCAAGGGAAGGAAGTATTCGTCGATCTGCTCTGGGCGAACCATCTGATGTTCGACCCAATCCACCACAAGTTAGAACCGTTGTTCGATCGGGGCAACCTTCTAGGAACATACAAAATTTAGGGGACTCCGTGGTCGGAGAAAGTCAACCCAAAGTTGTGGAGAGGTCTAGAAAGCCAGCTTATAGAAAGGTAACTGAGGCTGACTTGGAAAGGATGGTGCAAGAAAGGGTTGCTAAGGAGTTAGAAAAAGAGAAGCTAGTAAAGGAAACCCGACCCACAGGTGTCAGGGCTCGAGGAGTTGAGGCCAAAGAGGATGGGGTCGTGTTCCCAGAAGTGCGAAGTAGGGAATTGAGTACAAATATTATGCGATGCTCGCCTTTCTGTCAAGAAATTAAGGAAGCTCGAGGAACAGAGTCAGTCCCTACAAGATTGCCAAGATATAATGGAACCTCTGACCCCGGGGAGCATATAAACAGTTTCATAAATGTGTTGAATTTGTATGGACACTCGGAGGATTTTTGCTGCAAAATCATGGTCACCACATTCGAAGGGATTGCTTTGGATTGGTTCGGAAAACTACCCCCGAACTCGATCTTCTCTTTCGATGAGTTATGTGATAAATTGAAACATCAGTTTGCTAGCCAAAGGAAACAGAGGTTACCTGCTAATCATTTGGGAACGGTGAAACAAATGGAAGGAGAAACGCTGAGGCAGTGGCTGGCAAGATTTAGTATTGAACTTCTGAAAGTTGATACCCCGCAGATTGAATTCCTATCATCGTTGATGTTCGAGCTAACCCGCAATAGCCAGTTCGGGAATGCTCTCTGCCGAAAGCAGCCAAAGTCTTTCGAGCGGATTATGGAAATAGCTGAGAAATACATGATCCAGGAGGAAATGAATAAGTTAAAGAACGCACAGAATCCTAGGCCCCCGATCGTGAAGAAACCTGATCGGGCCCCTATCCCTAAACCAAGCGACTACGGAGGGTCAAACGCGCAGCAAAAAGGCTCGGTTTGGCAGAGACTTAAGGTCTATAAACCTCAGGCTCCGACCCACAGATCTAATGTCTACGGTCGACCTGCATCTCCTGATAGGGCTCCGAGGACGGAGCATGAAAAAAGCAACTTTACCAGATTGAATACTTCGAGGGACGAGATTCTAACAGTACTCGAAGAGAGGAATTTGGTCCCTGGAGCTCGGCGTATCACTCAACCTAGGCCAGGGACTATGAATCACGATAAGTATTACAGATACCACAGAGCTCGGGGGCATAGCACCGAGGATTGTTTTCAGTTAAAACAAGAGATCGAGAAACTGATTGCTCAGGGAAAATTGAAGGAATATGTCAGAAAGGAGAACCATAACAGCCGTTATCGATCCAGGAGTCCTAGGAGGTCTTCCGAACAACACCGTGAGGATCGACAACAAGCAGAGGAGCAGACGAATCGGGTGATAAATATGATATCTGGTGGGCCAGCTGGGGGAGATAGCAGGAATGCAAGGAAAAGGACTGCTAGGTCGATAAAGACTGGTGTCTCGACTAGGAAAGAGGTCATGTCCTTAATACCAGCGCCCTCGATAAATCAAGTCATTAGTTTTTCCGAGGCTGACAGACCTAGTGATGTGACTTGGGATACTAATGAAGACGACCCTGATTTTTCAATGGTCTTGACCCTGAGAATTGCTAACTTCGAGGTTAGGAGGGTGTTAATCGATAATGGTAGTTCGGCAAACATAATCTCTTCTGAGGCGCTCGACAGAATGAATCTACAACACCCGCGTTTGGAACGAGTATCCACCCCGCTCATTGGGTTCGGTGGATCAGAAATTGTTCCTCTCGGAACCATACTCTTGAGTACTACTATGGGCAAGAAACCTAGAGATGTTACGAAGATGGTTAAATTCCTAGTCGTGAGTACCCCGTTCGCTTATAATGCAATCTTGGGGAGACCGGCTTTAAACGTATTCAAAGCGGTCGTGTCAACTTACCACCAGATGGTAAAGTTTCCCACTTTGGCGGGGGTCGGAGAAATGAGAAACGACCAATGCATGGCATGGGAATGTTACAACACGTCCCTAAACATGAAGAAGCAGTTCGAGCCATTATTGCCCTCGAAGAGAAAGCTAGAAGAGGAAAAGGTATTCTCTGTTTCCGACCTCCCGTTGCCAGATTGTGAAAAGTTGCAGAGTAAAAAAGGAAAAGAGATCGATATGAGCGTACAACCCCCAAATCATAAACAAGTAACGTTAATCCCTGGCTCTCCCGAGAAGTTCACCAGGATTGGGACCGAGCTAAGTCAAGGGATGGAGACCATGCTGATCGAATTCCTTAGAAACAACGCCGATGTCTTTGCTTGGAGTTCTGATGATATAGTCGGAATCGACCCGAGAGTGATCACTCATTCTTTAAATATCGATCCTAAAGCAAAGCCAGTTAGGCAAAAGAAGAGGAATCACGGTCGAGAAAAAGACAAAATCATCAATGCTGAGGTGGATAGGTTATTGGCCGCGAAACAGATTCGGGAAATAACTTTCACCGAATGGCTTTGCAATGTAGTGTTGGTGTCGAAGGGAGAGAAGGTCGACAACAAATGGAGGATGTGTAATGATTTTACCGACCTGAACAAGTTGTGTCCAAGGGACCCCTATCCTTTACCACGGATCGATATGCTGGTTGACTCGACTGCGGGATTCATTTTCTTTAGTATGATGGATGCTTTCCAAGGGTTTTATCAAATATTTATGAATGAAAGAGATCAGGATAAAACAGCTTTTATTACCGAACGGGGAGTATACCGCTTCATTGTAATGCCGTTCGGGCTAAGGAATGCAGGAGCAACTTATCAAAGGCTCGTGAATATGATGTTCAAGGATCTTATTGGTGAGATCATGGAAGTTTATGTTGATGATATGCTAGTGAAGAGCATGACCGAGGAGGAACATATAAAGCACCTTGACAGATGTTTCGCAATCCTAAGGAAGTACAGAATGAAATTAAATCCGGCCAAGTGCACCTTCGGGGTAAGGTCGGGAAAGTTCCTCGGTTATCTGGTTCACGAGCGCGGAATCGAGGCGAATCCAGAAAAAATCCGAGCTATAGCTGAGCTACAACCGCCAACTAAATTGTCTGAAGTGTAGAGTCTAATCGGAAAAATAATATCTTTGAATAGGTTTATATCCCGATCAGCAGACAAGAGTTTGCCTTTCTTCAAGTTGTTGAGGAAATCGAAAGGCTTCGAATGGAGTGAGGAATGCAGTAAAGCTTTCGAAGAGCTTAAAAGGTATTTAGTTTCCCCTCCGATGTTGGCAAAACCGGTCGAGGGGGAACCTTTGTATATGTACATAGCGGTATCAAGTGAGGCAATAAGTTCTGTTTTGGTGAGAATTCAGGGTTTCGAGCATAAACCGGTATACTATCTGAGTAAGTTGCTTCAAGGGGCAGAAAAGAATTACCTGGAGATCGAGAAATTCGCACTGGCTTTAGTTATTGCCGCACGAAGGCTGCGACCTTATTTCCAAACTTACAAAATTATTGTTCTGACTAATCAACCTCTACGGCAAGTTCTATCAAAGCCAGAGACGTCCGGGAGATTGATTAAATGGGCGGTGGAGCTGGGTCAGTTCGAGATCGAGTACCAACCTCGAACTACAATCAAGGCTCAAGTCTTAGCTGATTTCATTGCAGAATCAACAGGGTCCAGTTCGGGCGACTTGTCCATTCCCGTGGTAAATCTGGTCGAGGATGTTCAGCACAAAGTTTGGGTGATGCACGTCGACGGGTCGTCGACCAGAGAAGGTGGTGGGGCCGGAATTCACTTTCAGGGTCCCGAGGGGGAGGATCTCAGTTATGCGATCACCCTAGATTTTGTAGTCACGAACAATGAAGCAGAGTACGAGGCTTTGATCGCGGGTTTAGAAATGGCAGTTAAAGCAAACATAAGGTCGTTGACAGTGTTAACCGACTCGGAGCTCGTACATAGACAAGTAAAAGGGGTTTATGAAGCAAAAGAGTTTAACATGATGAAATATTTGAAAAAAGTGAAGGATCTGGCGACAAAGTTCGAGATATTTGATATACAAGCTATCCCTCGAGAAGAGAACTGTTGGGCGGATTTGCTTTCGAAGTTTACTGGCTCGATAGATGGACGGAAGGAAAGAGTGATAACTTGGCTAATGTCCAACTCCCCAGCTATAGACTCCGACCTAGCCCTAAACTCGGAGGTAATGGAGATAGATGTTCGAGAATCTTCTTGGATGGAGCCTTTGAAAGCTTATCTAAGAGATGGTACCTTGCCGGAAGACACTAATCAAGCTCGAAGGATTAAGTATCGAGCCCCAATGTACGTTTTGAACGAAGGCAGGCTTTATAAAAGATCAAGCTCAGGAGTTTTGTTGAAGTGCATTCCTGAGAGTCAGTTCGATCTAATTTTAAAGGAGGTTCACGAAGGTGAAGCGGGAAGTCATTGTGGTGCACGCGCCTTAGCCTTGAAGTGCTCGAGGACTGGATATTATTGGCCCACTATGATCTCGGATTCCATCGATTATGTCAAGAAATGCCATCATTGCCAAATCTATTCAAATCTAATTCATCAGCCCGCCGAGCAGATGCATTCGATTCCGATCTGCTGGCCCTTCGACAAGTGGGGAATCGATATTGTGGGACCTTTCCCAACTGCTAGATCGAGAAAAAACTATGTCCTGGTCGCCGTGGAATATGTTGGTCCCATCAAATCCAGGAGGTTGTTCAACAGAATACTTCAGTAAATGGATCGAATGCATTGCGCTAACAAAAATTACTCAATTTCAGGTGATAAATTTTCTCTGGAAGAATGTTGTTTGCAGGTTTGGTATACCGAGGATCCTCATTTCCGACAATGGAACTCAGTTCGCGGGAAAACGAATTTTGGAGTGGTGCGAAAGGTTTGGGATCCAGCAGAATTTCACGTCGGTCGGACATCCCCAGGCGAACGGACAAACCGAGGTCACCAACAGGGAAATTGTTCGATCACTTGAAAAACGTTTAGCCGAAGCGAAAGGCAATTGGTTAGACGAGCTTCCAGGAGTAATTTGGGCGAACAGGACTACAGTAAAGTCTGCTACTGGAGAGACTCCTTTCTCATTGGTTTATGGGTCGGAGGCTGTTATACCGGTCGAATCATTAGTTCCTTCTCCGAGGATAGAATCTTATGACCCCGATCAGAATCAATCGTTGCGAGAGATGGATGTCGATCACGCAGATGGGAAACGCGACCGAGCACGCATAAGAATTCAAGCCACCAAGTCTAGCATGGAAAAAGCTTATGACAAAAAAGTCAGGATAAGAACATTCAAAGTCGGGGATTTAGTCCTCAAAAAGGTGGAAGTATCTAAGCATGTCGGAAAACTTCAGCCAAACTGGGATGGCCCTTATGTCGTGCAGGAGGTCGGAAAAAAGGGGTCCTATAAAATTGCTCACCTCAACGGTGATGTTTTGCCAAGAACTTGGAACGCAGTCAATCTGAGGAAATATTATGGAAGATAGATGTTATCATTTTTAATTTTTATTGTAATTTCCAGTTTTCTCAAACTTTACTTTCCTCAAAGGTGTAAGGACAATCAATGAAATCTTTGGTTCGAGTTCTAATTGTTTTCCAAGTACCATCACGGAGAAAGGCTATTATTATCGGCCGAGGGTGAAAGCTGTTGCTGTGACCCTCCCTCGATAAAATATGATCGAAAAAGAAAATCGGCCGAGGGTGAAAGCTGTTGCTATGACCCTCCCTCGATAAAATATGATCAATAAAAAATAATCGGCCGAGGGTGAAAGCTGTTGCTATGACCCTCCCTCGATAAAATATGATCGAAAAAGAAAATCGGCCGAGGGTGAAAGCTGTTGCTATGACCCTCCCTCGATAAAATATGATCAATAAAAAATAATCGGCCGAGGGTGAAAGCTGTTGCTATGACCCTCCCTCGATAAAATATGATCGAAAAAGAAAATCGGCCGAGGGTGAAAGCTGTTGCTATGACCCTCCCTCGATAAAATATGATCAATAAAAAATAATCGGCCGAGGGTGAAAGCTGTTGCTATGACCCTCCCTCGATAAAATATGATCGAAAAAGAAAATCGGCCGAGGGTGAAAGCTGTTGCTATGACCCTCCCTCGATAAAATATGATCAATAAAAAATAATCGGCCGAGGGTGAAAGCTGTTGCTATGACCCTCCCTCGATAAAATATGATCAATAAAAAATAATCGGCCGAGGGTGAAAGCTGTTGCTATGACCCTCCCTCGATAAAATATGATTGAAAAAGAAAATTTTACGTGACTATCTAGTTCACTTAGTAACGGTCGATTAAATTTTGCGTCAATTCCAACTAATGCTCGAAGTGTTATGATGACGCAGTTCCGCTCGAAACCCGAACAACTTTCAAAAGTTTCTGATTATCTGGGGGACCACTAAAGTTGGGATCATTATTTCCTAAGTTCAATTATTCTTCAAGGGAACTTCTCAACTTTCAGATATTATTTATTTGGACGATTATCGGATAATATTTCCGAGGACAGTTTATCGATCGATAAATATTCTCATTAATTCATCATCAAATTGGCTTTTACGAGCAGAAGACTTGCAATAAGACGATGGAAAGGAAAAATAAAGTGGCAACTATATGGTTTGAAGCAATAGGTTCTCATTAATATTTTCGAGCAAGATACAAAGATCAATGAAAGGCAAATGTTACAACTTTATTGACATTCATCGAACAAATTACAAAGTTGTTGAGTGTACAAATGAAGTCCTACTACAACTACTTTACCCTATTCTATGGTCTTTGAGTCTTCGAGCATCTTTCAGTGTTGCCGACCAGGAATACCGCCGAACATCCGATAATTGCACCACAATTTGGGGCAAAGTGATCGAGCTGTATATGTTTATCGTCTTATGATATCTGGTTTTGAAATTAGACAATATGGATTGCAGATTATTGTTTCTTATCTCCATACTTCTCCCAGCGTTCTCGCTACCAGCCGAGCCCGATCACTTCCCCGAGTTGGCGTACAAGGTTGAAATTCCTCATTTTTAGATCCGAAATTTCAACCTTTGGCAAGTCATCTTTTTATGATCGGGAAGCTTGACCCAAAGTGACCATTCTTCAAGGAAGAAAGGAAGAACTTCGTGAAACAAGATAACCCCAAAGAAAGTACTTGAGGTCAAACTCCCTTTTAATTATCTGACCTGCTTTCCGCCCTCAGGTATACCCCTCGAAACCAGCAATACTAACCCTGCCCAAAATACTCAAGCAAGGGTCAGTCACTTGTTGGTATTTCAAGGGGAGATCCCATTTTCAGGGATCGGAGACCCCCCGATATCCGAGGGTCCCCTTTTTTCCAATTCCACCCATACCAAAAGAAACTGTATTTTTAAGAGGAGATCGGAAGTAGGTTCGAAGCCGAATTTCAAAGGCTTGATCAGGAAAAGGAAAAGATCCGAGCTTCGTCCTCGGATAAAACATTTTTGACAGCAAAGGGTAAAGATTTTCAACTGGGTAAATGCCATATTTATACTAAAAGGATGATTTGATCGACGGTCACTATTCAATGAAACCAACGGCTCAGATTAATTCATTTATCACAGATGACCTTTCCACTTCCCGAGATAGAGGTACTGTTTGGACAGACTTTCTTTGAAACTTAGCTGAAAAAAGAGGAATACTATGACTTGGTCAAATATGCAGTGCAGGAACTTTCCATCTTTAAATTATGCTCGGAATTCGAGCGATCACTCTTAACTCGAGTATAAATTGTTTTAACACTGAAAATGCTACTTGATTGCTTACTCTTAACTCGAGTATAAATTGTTTATACAGTAAATCATTTTATCAGAACACAAAACATAATCGATTAGAAGGAAGAAAAAGTTTATTATTCCAACGAGGAAAACAAGTACAAAAGGAAAAATCTAAAAGTACAACATTTAATCGAGCAGTCAACAGAAGAAATCTCTAAACACTTTTCTCGAAGAGAAGCTTGCGGACTTCGACGTTGCGGGCCTCATACCCGGCCTCATAACCTTTTTGATAGGCCTCTTTCTCCCGCTGCTCGTTGCTTTTCTTCTCCTGCTCGACGAGTGACTTCAGCCTGTCCAACTCCTTGCTCAACTCCTCGTGAACCTGGCTCTCCTTCTCCTTCACAGCTTTCTCCGTCTCGGAGGCCAATTTCTGCTCGATGGCTCTGGTTTCTTCAAGAGACCTTGTTAGTGCAACCTTCTTTTCCTCCAGCTCGAGGATAACCTTTGCACGCTGTTCGATTTCTTGCTCGACTTGCAGCCCGAGGGTAAATAACTTTTGTCCGACCTTAAAGGGACAGAAAGTTATTTAGTAAAAAAAAAAAAGGGGGGGGGAAGAGATAGGACAACACTTACTTGAAAAAGCAGATCCGTGCTCGATCGCGCCGTTGCATTCGCGTTTTTCCCGTCTGGCTCGGCCATGGCCTTACTTTTCACCTCTTCAAAAAAGGCGCTAAGCGTCCGAGCAACCGTAGGGACAGTGTTTTGGAGCTCGGGATTCCCACCCGACGAGGGAGTCTTCTTCTGATCGACGGGAGGGTCATTTATTTTGACCTTCTTTTTGGAAGGCTCAACCACATCCTTATTAGCCTCCGAGGTCAGAACACTATCAGTTATTGTCCTCTTCTCCCCAGTCATTTGAATCAAGGCTGAGGTTGGAATCAGATCGTCCACGAACGATCTTTTATTTGGAGCAGACTCAGAGTCATCAGAGGTGATTTGCTTATTAGGCCTATCGACCTTCTTGTTACCCTCGGAGCTAATTTTCGACTGAGAAGGGGAGTCCGGAATTGGTATGACCGGCCCTTTCTCGAAGCCAGATGATTTCTTGGCCACAGTTTTGCCAAGGTCACCAGTTGATTCAATGACCGCCTTCGGAGGAGAATCGACCTTATGCTTGCCTCGGTCGTTCTTAGAAGTCTTTCCTGCTTCCGAGGAGGACTTAGGTTCTTTGACTTTCGACTTGGAAGGTTTTTCTTTCTTGACTTTAAGCAACAACCTCGGGTCGATCTTGGAGTTCACCAGGCCTTCCATGATCTGTATGTTTCTAATGCAGAAGAGAGCTCGATTTACTTATCGACCGAATAGCTCCGACGAAGAGTGAATTATAATTTCAGTGACAAAAATCTTAAACTACCGTCTATTTATAAGAAAAAGGAACGTTGCCTTTTTGGGAACCCAACAGTCGCGAATTTCAAGATTTTCGTGCTCATTTAAGAAGATCGATTGTTTTGATATCGACGTTCTTTCTATGAACCTTATGGCTCACAAAGACTTTTGTCTAGTTGAGCAATATGATAAATTAATGATGAGAGCGCTCGGAAAAACAGAGAAAGCAGATTTTATAGATGATCGAAACAATTACAGGGCATATAATAAACGATCCTACAATCTTACAATCTATTACAAGAAAATTTAAAGGTTTGGCTGCGCCTCTTTGCCCTCACCTTCGGAGTTACCCTCGACATCGACGTCATCATCTCCAGAAGCTTCTTGATCGTCCCCATCGGAATTGTCATCAGAGGTATCCGAACGGTCTGAGCTATCTGAACTAGAGCTTGCGCTGGAGGTACCCAAGTCCATCAAGTCAGGGTTGGGCATTGGGACTCCAAATTCTTCCACAAAGGGAGCGAACTCATGTTCTTCCCAGTTGGCCGAGCTCGAGGACGCGGTTCGATAGTCTTCCCCGCTAGAGTTTTTCATGATGTCCATATACTTTATATACTCCGTCATTCTGTCGGGAATAACCTTTGCTGCGGCCAATTGTTGAACACCTTTGAAAAAGGTAGTTTGAAGGATTTCGCCGACCCTCCCTCGAGCTATGGCATCCAATGCGGGAGACTCCAAAAATTCTCTTATCGAGCTTAGGCGAGAATCTTCTTTGCCCCGCTGATAAGACAGCTCGGAATCAGCCTTAGTCTGCGCAAGCTCCTCTTCAAGTTTCCTAACTTTCTCCTCGAGCAAGCTTTTCTCTTCCACGACCTTCACCAAGTTTTCCTCGACGGCAGGGGTATACTTGGCTTTCATGGACTCCAATTCTGCTTGGACAGAGGAAAATTGATTACGCAGTTGGGATTCCTCCTTGAGCAAGTCCATATAAGCAATATGGACTCGATCGGACTCCTCTTCCAACATCGACACACGATTCACCTCTGTGAGAAAGCAATCCCCGATCTGCAAGAACAGGCTGGTTAGTACTTTATTCCAAGACTTAAAACAGTTGCAACAAATGTAAAGGAATTTACCGTGTGATATGCTTTGGAGAATTGGCCCAGTACGTCGAGATCGGAATGGCCAAGAAGCTCCTCTTGGTCCTCGGCAAATCTCCCCGCCATGAAAACCTTGATCGCCTTGTCATGTTCATTCTTGCCGTTCGGGGTGCGATCGCTTCGAATTGATCCCCTCTCGGGATAACCCGCTGCTCGGGAACCTCTAAGTTGATCTTCGATGAAATCCACCATGTCAGGCCTACTTCGACCAGGACGGGAAGAAAGGGGCGTTCGGTGTCGACCCCACAGTTCGTTCCTCCTTTTGGCCTCGGGGGCTCCCTCGAGATCTTCCCGAGCTCTCCGATTATAGATCTCTGTCCCTCTAAGCTTCTTCATGGTAAACATGCTATATCCTAAGCCAGAAGAAGAAGAAGGACCAGCTTGATGAGGAGGTCGTACCATTCGTATCGGCTCAGCATTCTCGGGCTCCTCTTCGTTTCTGACCTGGTCAGTTTGGGCCGAGCTTCCCCGAGGAGGGACGGCAGTTCTGGGCTCCGGTCTAGTTTGCCTCCTAGGTTGACCGGGTGTTTTCCTCGAGGTAGATGCTACAGTTTTACCGACTATAGAAGCTCGGTATTGCTCCACCATTGTTCCTGAAGAAATAAAGAGATGAAATGTAAGTAATGAAATCCGTTGAAAAACTCACTATATAAGTCACTCGGGAAAGACTGTTTTTCTTTACTCAATGTTCGAGGATCATCAGCGACTGCTAGTGGAAAGGTAGCTCGGCTGAGTTCTGCTTTTCGAAGTACGGGTTCCAGAATGAGGAAAGCCGACTGGTACAAATCCGAACACATCTCTTTGACAACGACGTCCGGAATGACCTTCTGAAGCTGACCTAATAGTTCCCGTTTTCCGTACACCCATTCTCGCTCACCTGGCCATCTGTGTGGAACCATCTCCGAGCTTTCCTCAGAAGCTGGTTCTTCAGGACCTTTAATGAAGAAGAACTGTTTCTTCCAGTCAAGAGAATTGCTGGAAGTGATGGTCGATAAGACCGAATGATTCGAACGCTGGGAGAAATACACGAACCCAACGTTCGAGGCGGAGGAGGTACTGATCTTGAAGAATTGCCAGAAGCGTCGGAAGTTAGCAACTTGATTCTTGGCCTTCATCAAAACGCTGAAAGCTATCAGATAGCCGATCGAGTTGGGAAGAATCTGTGCGGGTGCCAGGCTAAATGCATCTAAAACCTGCACGAGTAAGGGAGCAAAAGGAATACGCAACCCATAGTCGAATTGCCGAGCATAGAAAGCTTGACATCCTGCGGGGGGCTTATTCACTCTTTGAGAGGGGGTCGGGATTATTAGCGAGTAACCCTCGGGAAGGAATTTGCCTATCGTAGCTTTGAGGTTCGCCTCGTGCTCTTTCGGATCGTACGCACTTGAGATGTCGTCGACCCGTTTCTCGGTCTTTTGAGCCCGACCTGTGGCTTTGGATTTTTTCGAGACACCGGCTAAGTCGAGGATTCGCACACTGCACCCGCCTCCGATCTCATACCTCATTATCTCATGCTTATCGAACGGTACAGTCAAGCCGTTGCCGTTCTCATTCTCGGAGTCAGTCTTTTCTCCATCTCCACCTTCCTCACTGTTGGCCTTGGAATTTTGTTCCGCATCACCATCGTGCTCGGAATCTTGTCGACCTGATGTACCCTCTCCAGCGTTCGACTCTATGGCATGCTCTATTTGATTGACGATTCTATTTGTCTCTTCGGAAGAATTTTCAGTGGTTTTGAAGTCATTAATGAGTTCCCCAGTGGATCCCAGGTCGGAATCTGATCCAGAGGGGATGTTGGTTTGAACGTCGGGATTCTGGGAAGTAGACATGATTAGAAGATATTTATTGGAATGCTCGAATTAAATAAAATACTGTTTATCGATCTAAAAGCTCCGATCAGCTGCGAATTGTAAAGATGCACTCTTTTTTTTTCTCCAAGTAAACATATATATAAAGGTTAAAAAGGTAAATTGCAAATTCAACCCCGAGTAACCGCGACGGTTAGGCTTCCACTCAGTAAATTTGAAGATTATCTTTTGTTAATAGCATTTATGGTCCTCCAAGCTTCGGAAATGAGTATTTCTCGACTCAACAGGACAAAATATGTACTCTTTTTCCCTTCGCTCGGTTTTTATCCCACCGGGTTTTTCCGAGTAAGGTTTTTAACGAGGCATATCCAACTCAAGACCGTCCGAGGCCTGTTCTCTACCATCTATTTTCCCGAACTTCAAATATTGCAGCTCTTGGTGAATCATCGAGGTGAATCTCTCAGGTCAAAAACCTCACCCTTCTATCTTTGGAGCGATTCGGTTTTTCGAGGCTCTCCCAAGGAAGATGTGCACTCTTTTTCCCTAGCTCGGATTTTTTCCCACTGGGTTTTTCCGGACTAGGTTTTTAACGAGGCATGTCCGAAAACATCAAGAGATCAAAGTCTTTCGCCGTAATGCAATGTTTACTTCTCCGAGCTTCTGCTTCACTTACGCTCGAGAAGTGGGGGAGTATTGATGAGGGGTATTTCGCATACGCCACTTTAGGAAATACCTTCTGCTCGAGGTCGGCCTCGATCCCGACCAGAATGGTATTCTCCGACCAGAAGAACATGGTTTTCCGATCAAGCCTGACTGATAGCTCTCGATCAAGTACCCCGACCTTCTTCCCGATCTACTCGTCTCCTCGGGATTACTGTGGGGCCGACCTACAGCTTTATACAGCTGGCCGAGAGGTGTTCTCCTACGGATGGTCTACCTAGCTCATTACTGTTCCTATAAATACGCGGCGCATTTATGACATCAGGGACGGCACAACTTCCAAGATATTCCTTCTGCTCGGACCTACTGTTCGGATTAGGAACTAGCTTGTATTCTCATTGAATTTAGTCTTTTTAGTAGTACGGCATCCCGTAATGCTCGGGTAGACTCGCTTTGTAATTTGTATTCGAACACCAATATCAATATACAGTTTTCACACGCTCGATTCATATATTGTTATACTTAACTTTCCTTATTGAACTTGAACGAAATACAGTATAATCAGTATCAATCTTGTCTGTAAGATCGGAAGTACGTTCGAAGCAAAATCTCAAAGGCTTGAACAGGAAGAAGGAAGAATCCTAACTTGGTCCTCGGATATAACATTTTGACAGAGCAAGGTAAAGATTTCCAGCTAAGTAAAAAGCCCCTTATATACTAGACCAAGAATCTGATCAACGGTCAGTATGCAACGAGGCCAACGGCCTAGATCAAGGCATTAATCACGGACGACGGTTCCGCTTCCCAAGGATTAGGTACTGTTTGGTCAGAATTTCCTTGGATTTTTGCTAAAAAAAGGAGAATACTATGACTTGGTCATATGCGCGATGCAGAAACTTTTCGTTTTCACTTTTGCTCGGAATTTCGATCACTCTTAACTCGAGTATAAATTGTTTCTACAAAAATAATACAGTTAAAAGGATCACTCATAGCTCGAGTATAAATAGTTTCTGCATTGAGAAGGCAACTTGAATGTAGAGAGAGACAAAGTAAATAATACACAACATTACTTATTAAAAGGGAGAGAAGGATTATCATTTCAACGAGAAGAACAGTACAATAAAGGAAAAAACTTAAAAAGTACAACATTTGATCGAGCATACAGAGGAAATGTCTAGACACTCTTCTCTAACAAGAGCTTCCGGACCTCGGCGTTGCGGGCCTCGTACCCCGCATCGTACCCTTTTTTATAAGCCTCATGCTCCCGCAGCTCGGCATTTTTCTTCTCTTGCTCGATGAGGTCCTTCAGCCTATCTAGCTCCCTGCTTAGCTCCTCGTGAACCTGGCTCTCTTTCTCCTTCACGGCTTTCTCCGTCTCAGAAACCAATTTCAGCTCGATAGGTCTGGCTTCTTCAAGGGACTTTGCCAGTGCAACCTTATTTTCCTCCAGCTCGAGGATAGCCTTAGCACGCTGCTCGGCTTCTTGCTCAACTTGCAGCCTGAGGTTGAATAACTGTTGTCCAACCTTCAACGGATGAAAGTTGGTGTTAAAAAAAAAAAAAAAAAAAAAAAAAAAAAAAAAAAAAAAAAAAACAGAAGAGAAAGAAAGAAGAGACACTCACTTGGTAAGCAGATCCGTGCTCGACTGCACTATTTCCCCTTAACCGTTCTTGCTCGACCAATTGAATGCTGCTTAGTGTAACCTCCCAACTGCTTGGGGTAATCCCTCCAACAGTGCCTTACTTTTCACCTCTTCAAAAAAGGCACTAAGCGTCCGAGCAACATTGGGGACAGAGTTTTGGGTTTCTAGATTCCCGCCCGACGAAGGGGTTTTCTTCTGACCGACAGAAGGGTCATTTATTTTGGCCTTTTTATTAGGAGGCTCATTCACAACGCTCTTGGTAGCCTCTCGAGCCTCCCCAGCCATATGGATCAAAGCCGAAGTCGGAATGAGATCCTCTACGCGCGGCCTCTTAGCAAGCTCAGACCCGCCAGATGTGACTTGCTCGCTGGGGTTGAAGATCTGCATTTTTCCTTGCTTGTTCCCCTCGGAGCTATTCTTCGATCTAGAAGGGGAGTCCGAAATAGGTATAACTACCTTGTTCTCGGTCTGATTGGGCGACGAGTTGGGCAGAGGCTTGGTTTCAGTTTTGCCAAGATCACCCTTGGGGGCCTCGGTTCGTTCGGTGATCACTTTCGGAGGAGAATCGACCTTGTGCTTGCCTCGATCGCTCTTAGAGACTTTTCCTGCCTCCGAAGAGGACTTAGGCTCTTTAACTTTCGACTTGGAAAGTTTCTCTTTCTTGACTTTGAACATCAACTTTGGATCGAGCTTGGAGTTCACCATTCCTTCCATAATCGTTTTATTTCTAGTGTAGAAGAGAGCTCGATTTCTTTTTATCGGTCTGAGAGCTCCAACGTGAAAGAATTATAATCATCAATGATACAAATCTGAAGTTTCCTCTTCTATTTATAAGAAAGAGAAACGTTGCCTATTGGGGACCCAACAGTCGCGAATTTCAAGTTTTCCCGTGCACGTGTGTGAAGATCGATCGTTCCCCGTACACTTGATCGATGGTGCCTAGTTATCAACATTATTTTCAAGCTCCTTACAGCTTATTAAGATGATCGTCTAGATGAGACGTTTAATAAATTATGACATTCTTTAAGCACGCGGATTCGGAAAATATAAAACAGAGAAAGGTGATTTTATAAATGATCAAGGAGATTACAATACATACGAGCTAAAATCCTGTAACCTATTACAAGAAATCCTTCTAAGGTTTTTGTTCCTTCTCATTGCCCTCATTTTCGGAACCGTCCACGACGTCAACATCTTCATCTCCGGAAGCTTCTCGATCATCCTCATCTCCAGAACCATCTTGGCTGTCTCCGTCCTCGGAACTATCCGAACCTGAGCTCGTGTCGGACGTCTCCAAATCCAGCATATCGGGATTGGGCATTGGAACCCCGAACTCTCTCACAAATGGAGCGAACTCGTGATTTTTCCAGTCTGCAGAGCTCGAGGCTGGGACTCGATAGTTCTCTCCGTCCATGTTCTTGAAGATGTCCATATGTTTCAGATACTCATCTATCTTCTTGGGGATAACCTTCGCCGAGACCAGCTGTCGAACACCCTTGTAAAAAGTGGTCTGAAGAATCTGGTCTACCCTTTTCCGAGCTATGGCATCTAACGCCGGTGACTCCAAAAACTCTCTTATCGAGCTTAGGCGTGAGTCTTCCTTGCCGCGCTGATAGGATAACTCAGAATCAGCTTTGGTCTGTGCGAGCTCCTCTTCAAGTTTCTTGACTTTTTCCTCGAGCAAGCTCTTCTCAGCCACGACCGTCACCAAGTCTTCCTCAACGGTCGGGGTATACTTGGCCTTTGTAGACTCCAGTTCTTTTTGAACGAAGATGAACTGATCGCGAAGTTTGGACTCTTCCTCGAGTAAATTTCGGTAAGCAATATGAACCCGGTCGGACTCATCTTCTAACATCGAGGTGCGATTTACTTCAAAGAGAAAGCAGTCCCCAATTTGCAAAGACAAGTTAATTAGTATTCTGATAAAAGACCAGAACAGTTATAACCATTACAAAGAACTTTTACCGTATGATACGCTCGACAGAATTGACCCAATACATCAAGGTCGCAGTGAGCCAAAAGCTCCTCCTGATCCTCGGCAAATCTCCCCGCCATGAAGATCTTTATCGCCTTATCATGCTCGTTCTCGCCGTTTGGGTCGCGATCACTCCGAATCGATCCCCTCTCGGGATAACCTGCCGCTCGGTAACCTCTAAGTTGATCTTCGATGAAGTCCACGATATTAGGCCTGCTTTGACCAGAACGAGAAGTAAGAGCTGTTCGGTGCCGACCCCACAGTTCGGTCCTCCTTTTTCCCTCGGGTGGTCCCTCACGATCGTCCCGAGCTCGCCGATTAAGGATCTCTTTCCCTTTAAGCTTCTTCATGGTGAACATACTGTATCCTAAACCAGATGAAGAGGAAGGACCAACCTAGTTCCGAGGAACTACCATTCGGATGGGTTCAGCGTCCTCGGGATCTCCCTCATTTCCGATCTGCTGAGGTTGGGCAGAGCCTTCCCGAGGAGGGATAGTAGTTTGATTGGATTGCGCGGGACCTGGCCTAACTTGTCTTCTCGGCTGGCCAGGCGTCTTTTTCGAGGTAGAAGCCACTGTCCTACCGACTATGGAAGCTCGGTATTGTTCTACCATGGTACCTGAAGAAAGAAAAGATAAAATTGGTTAGGAATGAAGCCTTATGGGTAGCTTATTATTATGAACGCTCGGTAAAAATTATTATTCTTACTTAACGATCGAGGATCGTCAACGTCTGCAAGTGGGTAGGTAGCTCGGCTGAGCTCCACTTTCCGAAGTACGGGCTCCAAAACGAGGAAAGCCGACTGGTACGGGTCGGAGCGCATCGCAGTAACAAGGCTGTCTGAAATAACCTTCGTAAGCTGACCCATCAATTCTCGTTTTCCGTACACCCAAACTCGTTCACCTGGCCATCTGTGTGGAACCATCTCCGAGCTCCCCTCGGAAGCTGGTACTTCAGGTCCTTTGATAAAGAAGAACCGTCTCTTCCAGTCGAGTGAATTGCTAGAGGTGATGGTCGATAAGACCGAATGATTTGAACGCTGGGAAAAATACACAAACCCAGCGTTCGAGGCAGAGGACGTGCTGACTTTGAAGAACTGCCAAAAATTGTGGAAGTTTGCAGTTTTGCCCTTGGTCTTCATCAAAACGCTGAAAGCTATCAAGTAACCAATCGAGTTGGGGAGAATCTGTGCGGGAGCCAGGGTAAACACATCTAGAACCCGCTCGAGTAACGGGGCAAAAGGGATACGCAACCCATAGGCGAATTGCTTGGCGTAGAAAGCTTGGCATCCTTCGGGAGGCCGATTCACCCTTTGAGAGTGGGTCGGAATAACTAGCGAATAGCCCTCGGGAAGGAATTTACCTATCTCAGCCTGGAGGTCTGCTTTGTCCTCTATTGGATCGTATGCACAAGAAATGTCGTCAACCCGTTTTTCAGTTTTCTGAGCTCGACCTGTGGGTTTGGACTTCTTCGTGACACCAGCAAGGTCGATAATTCTCACACTGCACCCTCCTCCAATCGGGTACCTCATTATCTCATGCTCGTCCAGCGCCATAGACGAACTGTCCACATTACCGGAATCATCATTTTCTCCATCTCCACCTTCCTCGCCATCGGGCTCGGTGTTATGTTCCGCTTCCACACCAGGCTCGGAATTCTGTTGATCGGATGTCCCCTCACCAGCATTTGGCCCCAAGGCGCGCTCAACGTGATCGACGATTCTCTTCGTCTCATCAGAGGAGTTTTCAGCGGGGTTGTAGGCGTTAATGAGTTCGCCTGTGGATCCTAGGTCGGAATCCGATCGTGTAGGATTATTGATTTGAATTTCTGGGTTTTCGGAAGTAGACATGATGGGAAAAGTTTATTGCGACGTTCGACAGAAAAAAGGGATACTCTTTTTCGATCTGAATGCTCCGATCAGAAGTAAGTATGGAAGACGTACTCGTCTCTTCAAGTCAACGTATATATATAAAGGTTAAAAGGGTAAATTGCAAATTCAACCCCGAGTAACCGCGACGGTTAAGCTTCCACTCAGTAAATTGAAGGTTATCTTTCCGTTAATAGCATTTATAGTTCTCCAAATCTCTGAAATGAGCATTTTCGGATCGGTAAAATAAGATTAACTACATTATCTTCCGAGGATATGCGCTCTTTTTCCCTTCGCTCGGTTTTTATCCCCCTGGGTTTTTCCGAGCAAGGTTTTTAATGAGGTATATCCGACGCAAGACCGTTCGAAACCCGCTCATTGTTGCTCATCTCTCCAATCTTCAGATTTCATAAGGCCCTATTGAATTATCGAAGTAAGACCCCCAGATCCAGAATACCGTCTCCCTATTGCTCGAGGCGCATCAGTTTTCCACGGCTCCGCTAGAGAAATATGCGCTCTTTTTCCCTTCGCTCGGTTTTTATCCCACTGGGTTTTTCCAAATAAGGTTTTTAACGAGGCATAACAAATCTTGCGGTGCAATGCTGTTTACTTCTCCGAGCTTCAGCTTCACTTACGCTCGAGAAGTGGGGGAGTATTGATGAGGGATATTTCGCATACACCACCTTAGGAAATACCTCTGCTCGGGATCGACCCAGTTTCCGACCAGGAGGTATTCTTCGACCGGAAGAACATAGCTTCCCGATCAGGTCACGTTGATAGCACAAGATCCTATTTTCCGATCTACTCCTATCCTCGCAATTACTGTGGGGCCGACCTACAGCTTTGCACAGCTGGCTGAGAAGTATTCTCCTACGGACGGTCCAGCTAGCTCATTACTGTTCCTATATATACGCGGCGCATTTATGACATCAAGGGACGGCACTATTCCCAAGAAACTCACTAAGCTCGGACTAGCAGCTCGGAATAGGCCATAGCTTATATCTCTTTGTATTTACTTTCCTAGTAGTACGACATCCTGTAATGCTCGGATAGACCTACTTTGTAATTTGTACTCGAACATTGATATTGATATACACTTATTGTTTTGCCGACTTTCTATATCCTGTACGAACGAAAAACGGTATAATCATAGGGAGAGGAAAAATCACTTAGATATTTGTTCCGTAACCGTAGCTATAGGACGTTTCATATGCTGGCTGTTAAATCATAAATCCCTCCAACTATAAATAACTCCCTGATAAAAAGAAGTTTAACACAAGGAATAATCATGTCATCATCTGTAAGACATAGATATCTAATGGGGTACTTGTGGTGTCCTGATTATGGTGGAAATATCCTTGATCAAAATCTGTTAAGATAAAGAGAGCTGGTTAGTTCATTAAAATTAAAGTATTCTCCGTGTCAGGGTATTCTCTTCGACCAAGGAGGATACTTTGTATGAGTTTGATGAGGTATCCCTCGACTCAGGCGGATACTTTGTAACCTTGTAGCCGAATATCCTTCGACCAAGGAGGATATTTCGTAAAGGTCTAGTGAAGTAAATTTGCCGATCTTCACCAATGCAGGTACCAGATTCCAAGAATAAGAAGTACGTCGGATTGGAGGAGCAATCATTCCAAGGAGTAGCTAATAGGCGAATAATATTGAGTATTTTGTAACAATTCTAGTTAAAATTTAGCAATGAATGTATCCTCCTTTCTCGATGTATTCATTCGATCATATCTGCTAATTGTAAACATTGAAATCTTTAATAAAATTATTTTTATTTGAATAGTTGATCTGTGTTATTTACTTCTGTTTGTTTGACTGCTGTTGATCATTTATTCGACACTGAAAATTAACCCAACTGCGCGTATAATATTTCTTAGTTATCTCAACAATCTGGACCGTTGATAGGATCCCAAGGCATCACCTTTGGATTCCCTATTTTCTGCCTATAAAAAGGCCATTTCCTCCTTCCTTATTTCATAAATGATGTTGTCCATGAAAAACTTTTATCTGTGTAATCATGATCGACCACCAGAATGTATTGTCTTAACAAAGGATGAGTTCCTGACTTGGCATGGGTGGAATTGGAAAAATGAGGCTTCCAACATATATGGTGATGATCGGGCAAACCTTGAAATTGGGGTTTGGTCGACCATAATTTATGCCATATGGTATAGTTCGAGGTCAGAGGAAAGCTGAATTCTTGCCTTATCGAAATCAACTTGTTTCTAACAGGTCGAGAATGCCATGCATGAGATCATGTTGACCCACCGTTGATCTGGTGAAGAAAAAGCATCAGCTTCTCTAAGGTGGTCGAAATTAGATAGCATGTACACTTTCCTCAACTACTTACAGCTTCCGAGCCTTAGAGGAAGTGCCAGAACATTAGTTTCTCGTCACTGTTCTCAAAGTAGACGTAAGGATGGTTTTTCCCCAGCTCGAAGCTTCTGAAGTTACGACTGGCTTTGGTCCGAGAGCACTTGAACTACCTGATGGTCGGAAGTGCCTGTCATCTGATGGTCGTCGAAAATAAACTATTTTCTGTGACTCTGTACTGAGAGTTGTTAGTATATCGATCGATGCTATTGTATGGTCGAGCTTTTGTACGATAAGAATCTTAAATTTGTAAGATAATCTTTGTAATGAGAATTTTATCAGCATGAATATCAATCTAAGGTGTAATATTCAATCGATCAATCTTGTAGTGTATTTAATACAATTACTGTCTTTATGGCTTGTAGTTATGAATAGGTAACGTAAATCCCGAGAATATATCATCACCGTAGATTGGATATAAAATTCCACCGTTTGATCTTTTACCGCTCCTTCTATAAAAGGAATTTGTTACCTTTCATTCACTTTCCATCAAAAGTAAAATTTCGTAACAATGTACTTCCTCTTCTTCCAAAACGGTGGTCGTCCACCTAACTCGAATTTCCTGAAAACTGTTAACTATTAAGACTTGGTATGGGCGGAATCGGAAAAATAGAGACTTCTCAAAGACTATGAAGTCTCCGATCCCTAGAAAAGGGGATCGATCGGAGTGCCTATCATATATTTACCATCCTGCGCAAATGGGTAAGGGTCGGTATAGTGGCGTTCTGATCTAATAGTTCCGCGGTCAGTGGAAAGCTGGTCAGTTCATTAAAACAAGAAGATATGATCGAGAGTGCTGACCACCATCGATCGATGTAAAATTTCGATCTCATGAAGCTCTGGTGAAGTATGGACCTCAGATTCTCTAAGCTTGTGGTCGAAATTTCGGAACTTAAAAGGCGGTTGTCCTCGTCGACCGGGCTTAGCTGGTGGCAAGAAGGCTGGAAAAAGTATGAAGATAAACAAAGACAGAAGCCTGTAATTCATATTGCCTGTCTTCAAACATAGATAACCTCAGTCGATAAGATGATCTTGTTAGATTGCTTTTTACAAGTCTACCGGACAACCGAGATGTACTCAATTTTGTTTGGACATTAAAAGCCTTTCGACCTCGGCTTTTATTATTTTGTCTTTAACAGGGCCGTGATTTCTTTTCTTTTGTCTAAATGGTCTTGCGTTCGGATCTATTTTTAAAGAGTGGGTTATTATTCTCGCGTCTATCCCAACTATATCTTCCGAACTCCAGGCAAACACGTCCGTATTCTTTCTCAAGAAGTTAATCAACAAGATTTCACCTTGCGGAGTTAGCTCCGTACCAATCCTAGTGATTTTGCTCTGATCGTTCTCTATTAGTTGAATATCCTTATGCTCAGGGGCGCGTACAGTCAGATCGATCGACTCTTTCCCTTTTTTATCGATCCTTTCAGTGCTCGGTATTTCTGGTTCTTGCGATCTTTCCACTGAAGATCCTACCATTTTCCTTTTCGATGGTGTTAGTGGGTCGATGCTCCGTTTTAGGGAAAGTGTTGTATTATAACAATCCCACGCCATGCAATGGTCGTTAACTATTTCTCCGACTCCCGAAATAGTGGGGAATTTTATTTTCAGATGATAGGTCGATACTACGGCTAGAAATTGATTTAGGACCGGTCGACTCAGTATGGCATTATACGCGAACGGCATCTCCACTACTAGGAACTTTATCATTTTCACAACTCGCTGAGGTTTACTACCGAGGGTGACACTTAGATTGATAGTCCCTGCTGGCACGATCTCCGACCCTCCAAATCCGACAAGCGGGGTAGCCACCTTCTGTAAAGCTAATTTTCCTAAATTCATTTAGTTCAGAGCTTCCATGGCAATTATGTTAGCTGAGCTACCATTATTGATTAGAATTCTCTTGACATTGAAGTCAGAAATCTTAAGTGAGACGACCATAGGAAAATCTGGGTGGTCTTCATTGATGTCCCAGTTCAAATTTTTTGGAACTTCATCCTCCTCGAAATTGATTATTTGTTTTTCGGAACTCTTATTCTCAAGTGCCCATACTTCTTTAGGGGTCGCTACTTCTTTTTCAAGAGATCGAGACGTTTTTCTCCTCGCATTACGACTATCCCCCCCAGCTGGACCTCCAGAGATCACATGTATGGTTCCATTTATGTGATCGTTGTCTGTGTCGTCTCTATGAGGTGCATTACCAGCTGAGGACCATGTGGGCGGACTTCTATGTTCATTCCTCCTTCTAGGACTACGTGTTCTTTGTCTCCTTTGATCCGTCCTCTCCACGAATTCATTTAGCTTACCTTCCTGTATCAATCTTTCGATCTCCTGCTTTAAGTGATAACAATCCTCGGTCCTATGACCGTGTGCTCGATGATATCTACAGTAGAGATTGTAATTTTTTGCCCCAGGCTTAGCTTGTGTAGTTCTTTTCGCCGGGGGAATCCAGTTGTTCCTCTCCAGTATAACCAATATTTCCTCTCTGGGAGCATTTAATTTGGTATATTCCACATAATTAATTCGATCTCTGATATTCCTCTCCAGAGTTTGGGGTCTGAGGTAGACATTAGGTCTTTTCTCAGGGTTGCCTCCACCATACTCCAATCTTTGAAAAACGTTCCCCTTTCGGAAAGACCGATCAGAGTCCGTTATTCTAGGGATCGGGGCTTTATCGGGTCTCTTTGATCCCGAGGTGGAAGCTTTGTTCTTGTTCTTATCCTTGAACGAATTCATCTCTTCCTGTGTCATATATTTGGAAGCCAACGTCATAATTTCAGCGAAAGTTCGAGGTTGTTTCCGACTTAGTACATTACCAAATTGTCTATTTTTCGTAAGGTCGAATAAGATTGATATGATGTAGTCGATATTTGGAGAGTTGGTCTTTAGTAATTCGACATTGAACCTTGCCAACCAGTTCCTTAAAGATTCTCATTCCTGTTGGGGAATTGTCCCTAAGTAACTCATAGGGAGTTTTTGTCTTTTCTGGCTTGCAAATTGTTGCTCTAGTTTGTTACATAGCTCTCTGAGGCTAAAGATTGAATTAGGTGGTTGTTTTCCGAACCAATCTAATGCTAATCCTTCGAATGTTGTGACCAATAACTTTGCGGTGTATTCAGCTGAGTGCGCATACAAATTCATTATATTCGTGAAGCTGAATATATAATCGCATGGATCACCAGTCCCGTCATATCGGGGGAGCCGACTAGGTAATTGGCCAGAGGCCTGTGCTTCTTTAATTTCCAGTCAAAAAGGGGAACAGGTCGCGATGCTATCTTGTACGTCTCTCGAGCGGGGCCAGGGTTGCCTGGCAGCCAACAACTTTTGTTCCACTCGTTCCTCCACCATTCTCTCGATATCTCGCTCCGAGAATCTTCTCGTTGCTAGACGATCAATGATCGGGGGTATTAAATCGTCGTCGATTGGAATAACAGTTCTTTCTCTTGACTGATGTGGTTCAGGACGAGCATTAACTCTTGCCTGATTAATTCTTCGACCAGGAGGTCTTTCATAATTGTTTGGTGGAGAAATCTGAGATCGCTGATATGCTTCTGGGCTCTCTGCTTGAACAGACACTCGATCCACTTCAGCTCGAAATACCCTATTATTATTGAGCACTCTTGGGGGCTGAACCACGGCCGCCGCTGGATCAGCCGTTTCCCGTGCCGGTGCTTGCAGAATTTGAGCACATAGCGAGCTCATAAGTTGAGCAATTTGCCTCAACCTTTCCTGGTCAGCCAGTAGCGATGGCGGGACGGACCGAGTAGGTGAGTTTGGGGCCCTGCTCCGACAAGGGACTTGCTGTCCTTCTGCGTTATGGTTGTTAACTCCATTCCCCGTAACATGTGTCTCAATAGGATCTATTCCCTGCCGCTCAACTAGAGGCGGCATATTATTGCCACTAACCCTTTGAGAAGTTTGAGGTAAATTATCAACAGTACGGGGAGGCTGAGAAACCGTGCTTTTTCCGGCGTTGCGCGTAGTCTTCCTTGGATTAACCATATTTCGTTCGAGTAATTAACCTGCCCCTCGGTGGGCGCCAACTGATTTTACCGAATTTGGTGTGTGGTAATATCAATAATAATAACTGAATATATTTAGGGCCTGGTTAAAGTACTCAGGATGGTGCAACTCAGGAATCGTATAGAATAATGTGAATAGGTAATTAATTAATGGAGAAGAATAATAGAATTCTTATTATCAATGGAGAAAATTAGAGTGTGCTCCTTAATCCAATGAAGGATCTGCTATTTATAACAAATACATAATCCTAATTCTAGAAGTATCCTAACGTAACTAGGAATCCCGCATGGCCCATAAAACCTTCGGAGTCTGTCTTCAGGTTGATTATATACGAAGAGAGATCGAGCCAATCTTGTATTTTCCGAGGAGTCTTGATCAGTTGTGCGAGTCGGATCGGTCTGAACTAGCTCAAAAGGCCCCATTCAGTCATAAGTGTAAAATAGCCCCCATCATTCTCTTTTACAAAATTTCACTAAGATTTGGATGTAAGCTTGTTTTTCACGACTTCAGCTTGTCAATAGATGACTTCGATGTTTTAGTGTTCTGCCTTAGAGTATTTGAGACTTGGAAAATTTGCTCGTGAATTGCTCTCAGTTGTTGTGTCTGTCTCTAACTCTTGAATCCAGAACTATTTATACTTGAGGATTTGAATTTATGCCCGCTGAGAAATGACAGATTTTCAGAACTTCCTCGAGTACTGGTCCTTGTTTCATAACGACTTCTGCAATTGTTCACTGTACAGTTTTGCTGTACTTTCTGTCAAGTCGCATTTAATGCAGCTTGCTGATCCGAGGTTTCTCTTCAATCATTTGTCTTTAATACCCTTCTCTTACAGCATTTATTACACCGAGTGCACTTATTACCGTTGTAATAACTTCCTGATCATTTCCACTCTCCTGATCGAATCCACTCTGCTGGTGAAAACTCTCCTGATTCAAATCGAACTCATCTGATTTGAGTCTGCTGAAATCCACCAATCTGATTCCGAACTCAGCAACAGATCAGTAGTTTTATGGACCAAAATTCAATCCTTCTGATTTTACTTGTCTTCTCAAATTGAATTTTCAGAGGCTTGCTAAGCTTCCATTACTTAGCGGATGACTTTTGGAAATCATCAAAACCTCCCTTCACTTCTTTATCTTCATCCAACAATTTCTCCCTTTCTAATGATGACAAAACTTCAGCCAAGTACCTGTAACTAAACTAAAATTAAGTCTTCACACAAAATTTCTGAGATCGAAATTAAGATGGAATTTGTAATCTTTCCTTAATATTGAACTTGTTACATCAGATTACAAGAATTGAAAAGGTTACAAAAGGATAGAAAATTACAAAAGTTCTACAAGAAAAAAATAGTCTTCTTAATCTTCATGTTCTGTTTCTTCTTCTTCCATAATTTCTTCTTCATCACTTTCTTCACTAGGGAAATTTAGAACTAGTTTCTTTGCTTTGTTAGCAGCCTCAATTCTAGCTCTTATTTCCTCTATCCTTTTTGTCTTTCTGAATTGATCTTGCTGTTCTTTAGCAGAATCCTTAGAAGTAGCAATCCTCTTGTCTTCTTTTGCCGCATCCTTGGGTTCTTCTTCTTCAGCCTTATCATCAACATCTTCATTAGCTTCATCAGTCTGTTCAGCTTCATCAGCAGCCTTAGTATCTTCAGCAGTTTTATTTGTTGCCTCTTCAGAACTTTGAACTACTTCAGTAGCTTCAACAGTAACATTCTTCTTGTTAGCATATTCCTCTCCCCCCTTTTTGTCATCATCAACAGGGTCAACTCTGTCATCCTGAACAGGAGTAATATTGACTGCATTGCATAGAAGTCTGATGTTGTGATCCATTGCAAACAGTTTTCTTTCCTGTTGTTATTGCTTAGAATGTAGTGCTTCAGATTGGTGCAGCACAATTTCATTGCTCTCACTTAGCTGAAATTGAGACTGAAGTACTAGATTCATACTTGAGGTAAATGCTTGCATTGTATTTGAACTTGCTTCCTCTGTAGCTTGCATAGCATTTGCCACAAGAAGATTGATCTGCTTCCAGCCAGCTTGGTTGCTTTCAACTTTATCACCGAACCTCTGAACTTCTTCCTTTATTATACGAACCTCTGTTCTGATTTTGTTAAGTTCTTCATGAATCACTGATGTTGTATCAGTAGAATTGGGCAGATTAGCAATAGTGCTCTGAACAAGATTTGAGGCAGCCTCCTCAAATTTTCGAAGAAGCTCCTTGATCTTTTCTTCCATCTCTTTTAAAGCACTTTCAATCAGAGCCTTAATGGAAGTGATGATGGTTGATTGAACATCATTAGTACGATTGGAAGGAATAGCACTTTCTTGATTCTCAGGAGTGACGTTAGCTCTCCACTCGTTTGCTAAAGGCTCCTTTTCTCGAAGTACTTCATCTAGGGGAACTTGAGGATCAGCAGTGTTAAGTTCCTCAGATGAATCCTTTGCAATAGTCTGATTCAGGTTAGCACCGGCATCTGTAATATGTATAAAATCAACACCATCAGTAGACACGACTGTTTTATGATAAATAAAATTTGTAGGTATAAACGGTGAAGTCATCTGATGTGAGTGATCTGATTCTTAGTATGTGCTGATTTCTGAACCAAAAACTATTTGCTGTAAACTTGGTAGAGTTGGCAGATCACTGGATGTTCCTTTTCCGTATCTGGATCATTCACTCCATTTGTCCAAGGTTACGCAGATGGCAATCTTTACAGCTCTCTCACCCAAATCCTCTCCTCTTCCCGGTTTGTTTGTCATTGACTCCCTGATTGCTGTAGATTCCTTCGGTACAATGAGTTTAATGTACTCATGTACTCGGTCATGAAAGAAGTCTGAATCCAATGCTTGTTTGATTGAACTAGTTTGCAGCCAATTTAGAATCCATCTCTCTTCTTCAGCAAACTCCTTCCAAGCAAGGATCTCTTCCTTCGACTTAGCCAATCTGTACTCCCTCCATTGATTATATCTGATCTTTTCAGCGAGGAAAGTATTCTTGGTTTGCAGCAGTTTATTGTACCTCTCCAGTTCCTCTTCAAATCTTGCAAAGAGAGCAGGGTCACTTTTCACTATCTCTAGTGCATATTTGACTGCTTTCTTCTTCTTCCTTACAACTCGAGGACGAGGTAAAACAACAGAACCTTCTTTAGGTTCTCCAATCACGATTCCATCACTCTTTCTAGGGCCATGAGCATCCTTTTTACTTGCTTCAAGGGCTTTAGCTAAATCCTCTTCTTTCTTAGCAGCTAGTTCTGCTTCAGTCATCTGTTTGACTTTATCTTCTACTTCACTGGCTTCGAGGACAGCCTTGAGCTCAGTTTCATCTTTCTTCTTTTGTTCAGCCTCTTCTCTTTTCTTTTTGTGGTACCGTGACACTTTAGCCTTACCAGTTCTCTTCCTTCTGGCGGCTGGTGTTTCAGTGACTACTGTTGATGGAATAGTAGACTGATAACCTTGTGGGGCATATCCTTCAGCTGTCGTCTGATTAGCAGTATCAGACTCCTTTACTGATTCTACTGGCCTCTCAATAGAATGAGGATCCTCCCTTACTTGCTCAGAAAAAGTTACAGGCTGTTATGATAATATTATTCTTTTTCTGGCAGTTTCCATCGTGTGAACTAAGACAGGTGCATCAACATGACTTTTCTTTGAGCTTCTTGTCCTTTTTGCTAACGGTATTTCCTTCGATTTTGGGTTATACTATGAACACAAAGTAAATAGTACACTCTACAACAAATGATGAAGCCACAAGTTCACTCTAGGAGATCACAAAGAAAACCTATACCTGAAGTATTTTCACTCACTTAGATAGAAAACTACATCTCACAACTTTCTCTTTTACAGAAAATCACTAAGATTTGGATGTAAGCTTGTTTTTCTCGACTTCAGCTTGTCAACAGAAAATTTGCTCGTGAATTGCTCTCAGTTGTTCTGTCTGTCTCTAACTCTTGAATCCAGAACTATTTATACTTGAGGATTTGAATTTATGCCCGTTGAGAAAAGACAGATTTTCAGAACTTCCTCGAGCACTGGTCCTTGTTTCAGAACGGCTTCTGCAACTGTTCATTGTACAGTTCTGCTGTACTTTCTATCAAGTCGCATTTAATGCACCTTGCTGATCCGAGGTTTCTCTTCAATCATTTGTCTTTAAAACCCTTCTCTTACAGCATTTATTACACCGAGTGCATTTATTACCGTTGTAATAACTTCTTGATCATTTCCACTCTGCTGATCGAATCCACTCAGTTGATGAACACTCTACTGATTCAAATAAAACTCATCTGATTTGACTCTGCTGAAATCCACCAGTCTGATTCTGAACTCAGCATCAGATCAGTAGTCTTCTGTACCAAAATTCAATCCTTCTGATTTTACTTGTCTTCTCAGATTGATTTTTCAGAGGCTTGCTAAGCTTCCATTACTTAGCTGATGACTTTTGGAAATCATCAAAACCTCCCTTCACTTCTTCATCTTCATCCAACACAACCATCCTTTGACAATCTAGTAATTAGCTTTACCGAGGATTACAAGCCAAAGGATGTTACTTGGGACTCGAGAGAAGATGATCCAGATTTCTCTATGGTGTTGACTTTGAAGATTGCAAATTTCGAAGTAAAGAGGGTGTTGATTGACAACGGAGGCTCTGCCAATATAATATCTTCCGAAGCTCTAAGAAGAATGAATCTGTAGGATCCTTGGTTAGACAAAGTCTCTACCCCGTTGATCGGGTTCGGTGGTTCGAAAATTGTCCCGCTCGGTACGATTTTGCTGAGTACTACTCTTGGTAATAAACCAAAGAGCATAACAAGAATGATAAAAAATTTAGTTATGAATACTCCTTTTGCTTACAATGCAATTTTGGGAAGGCCTGCACTAAACTTGTTTAGAGTTGTAGTCTCGACTTACCACCAAAACATCAAGTTCCCAACCTTGTCTGGAGTCGGAGAAATGATCAACGATCATTGTATGGCGTGGGAATGTTATAACACAACACTCTCTTTAAAACAACCAGTAGAGCATGTGACGCCTTCAAAAAGACGAGCACAAGATGAAAGTCCGAGCCCATCTTTTGATCTACAGATCCCATTACCCGATCATATGCAGATTGAGCTAGTCCCAGGAAACCCTGAAAAGTTCAGAAGGATAGGGACTGAGTTAAGCTCGGGAATGGAAACTATGTTGATCGATTTTCTAAGGAGCAATATTGACGTTTTTGCTTGGAGTTCGGACGACATTGTAGGAAACGATCCAAGAGTAATTACTCATTCTCTAAATATCGACCCAAGTGCTAAGCCCGTGAGGCAGAAGAAAAGAAACCACAATCGAGAAAAGGACAAAATAGATTACTTGCTGCTAAGCAGATCAGGGAGGTACAGTTTACCAAATGGCTTTGCAATGTAGTTTCGGTTTCCAAGGGAAGTAAGTTAGATAGCAAGTGGAGGATGTGTAATGACTTCACGGACCTAAACAAATTGTGCCCCAGAGATCCTTATCCTCTACTCAGAATTGACGTTCTGGTTGATTCGACCGCGTGTTTTGTTTTGTTCAGCATGATGGACGCTTTTCAAGGTTTCCATCAAATTTTTTATGAACGAAAGGTACCAGGATAAGACTGCATTTATTACTAAAAGGGGAGTTTACTGCTTTATTGTAATGTCGTTCGAATTAAGAAATGCAAGGCCAACTTATCAAAGGCTTGTGAATATGATGTTCAAGGAATTGATAGGAGAAATCATGGAAGTTTACGTTGATAACATGCTCGTAAAATGCATGTATGAGTCCGATCATATCAAGCATTTAGATCATTGTTTTCAGATCCTGAGGAAATATGAGACGAAGTTGAACCCAGCAAAGTGCACCTTTGGTGTCCGATAGGGAAAGTTTCTGGGTACTTGGTTCACGAGCGTGGGATCGAGCCAAAACCAAGAAAAAATCAGGGCAATCACGAAGCTAGAACCTCCGAGGTCTATCTCCCAGCTCCAAAGCTTAATAAGAAAAATAATTTCTTTAAATAGATTTATATCTCGATCTGCAGATAGAAGCCTGCCTTTCTTTCAAATCTTGAGAAATGCAAAAACATTTGAATGGACAGAACAATGTAATCAGGCTTTTGAGGAACTAAAGGTTTACCTCAACTCCCCACCTATGCTCGTAAAACCTTCCGAGGGGGAACCTTGTATCTTTACATCGCAGTATCGAACGTCGCTGTTAGTTCGGTCCTGGTGAAAGTAGAAAAGAACGAGCACAAGCCAGTCTATTATTTGAGCAAGTTATTACAAGGAGCGAAAAAGGCTTATATGGAGATAGAGAAGTTTGCACTGGCATTAGTAGTTTTAGGCCGTATTTTAAGGCTTATAAGATTATTGTTTTGACAAACCAGCCCTTGAGGCATGTGCTCTCGAAATCGGAAGCTTCAGGAAGGCTATTAAAATGGGATGTCGAGCTAGGACAATATGAAAATCGAGTACCAGCCTCGAACTTCTATTAAATCTCAGGTCCTTGCAGACTTTGTGCTCGAATTGGTTGCGAACGAAAATTCTTCCTTTCAAGGGAGGAAGTTACCTTGGTCGAAGAAGTCGAAGAGTCAGTTTGGCTAATGCATGTAGATGGTTCTTCAACCAAAGAAAACGGGGGAGCTGGAATCACTTTCCAAGGGCCATAGGGAGAAGATCTGAACTATGCGGTTACGCTCGATTTTGTGGTCACGAACTACGAGGCCAAAATATGAGGCTTTGATTGTCGGTCTGGAAATGGTGATCAAAGTGAACATCAGGTCAATCACGGTGCTTATCGATTCCGAGCTCGTACACAGACAAATCCAGGGAATCTATGAAGCAAGAGAGTTCAACATGGTCAAGTATCGAGCAAGGGTTAGAACTCTAATCGGAAAATTCAAAAAGTTTGAGATACAAACCATACACAGAGAAGAGAACTCGTGGGCTGATCTCTTGTCGAAATTCACGGGATCAATGGAAGACGAAAGCAAAGGGTAATAACCTGGCTGATCTCGAATATATCGGCTACAGATCTGGACGTGTTTCCGAACGTCGAGGTAATGGAAATCGATGCGGTAACAAATTCTTTAATTATGATATTGTTATTTTTTCTCAAGGATGGAACTCTGCCTGGTGATCTTAATGAGGCTCGAAGAATAAAATATCGAGCTCCAAGATATGCCTTGATAGATAATAAGTTATATAAAAGGTCAGCCTCGGGAGTTTTGTTAAAATGCATTCCCGAGTATCAGGTGGGGTCGATACTCAGTGAGGTACAAGAAGGAGAAGAAGGAGGCCATAATGGCGAGAGAACGTTGGCTCTAAGGTGCTCAAGAGCAGGATTTTATTGGCCAAGTTTGATGGCAGATGCTGTAGAGTTTGTAAAGCGTTGCCATTTTTGTCAAATCCACTCAAATTTGATACACCAGCCGGCTGAACGTATGCACAGAATCCCGATTTGTTGGCCATTCGACCAATGGGGAATTGATATTATAAGACCTTTTCCGACCGCCAGATCCAACAAAAGCTATGTGCTAGTAGACATCGATTATTTTAGTAAGTGGATTGAATACATAGTCAGCAGATTCGAGATACCAAGAATTTTTATTTTCGACAATGGGACCCAGTTCGTGGGGAAAAATGTTTGGAATCAAACAACACTTCACATCAGTTGGACATCCCCAAGCAAATGGCTAGATTGAGGTCATGAACAGAGAGATCATAAAATCCTTAGAAAAGAGCTTGGTAGGAACGAAAGGCAAGTGGCTTGATGAACTTCCTGGAGTTATTTGGGCAAACAAAACGACTGTAAAAACGACAACTGGTTAAACTCCTTTTAGTTTGGTTTATGGGTCGGAAGCAGTTATCCCGATCGAAACTTTAGTCCCCTCTCCGCGAGTTGAGTTCTTCGACCCTGAAGAGAACCAGGAATTAAGAGATATGGATATTGATCACGCGAAGAGTAAATGTGATCAAGTGCATGTACGAATCCAAGTCAGAAAGGCAAATATGGAAAAAGCGTATAACCAGAGAGTTCAGATCAGGTCATTCAAAGTCGGAGATTTGGTCATAAAAATGGTCGAAGTCTCAAAGCATGTCGGAAAAATCCAACCCAATTGGGATGGCCCGTACGTTGTCACATCGATCGAAAAGAAAGGCTCGTACAAGATTGCCCCTTTGGACGGAGATCCTTTGCCGAGAGCCTGGAATGCTATCAATTTGAGAAGATATTGTGGAAAGTAGTTATGCTTTTTCTGATTTTAAATTCCTGTAATCCCAGAGTTGGTCTGGCTTACTTTACTATTCAATATAAATGAGAAGTCAATATTTTCGATCATAAGATATAGTTATCATGCATATCTTTAAAGTAATGGATAAAATCTGTTGATATAATCCATTGCTCGGAATCTTTAAAAATAATGGATAAAATCTATTGATATAATCCATTACTCGGAATTTGAAAGGGGTAAAATCTATTGATATAACCCAGTGATCGAATTTAAAAAGGAGTTGAATAAAATCTATTGATATAACTCACTAATCGGATTCAAAACAAAGTTAAAAGGATGAAATCTATTCCATTGATCGGATGTTTAGTTCGGGCAGTTACAAAGGTTCATTGTTATATATTCGAAGTACATTTTTTGAACATAAAAGGTCCTATTACAAGATCTATGCGCCCTATACTATGGTGTTCGAGTGTCCAGTTGACTTATAGAAAACAAGTTGGCTCGGCCAGGAAAAGGTTTTTTATGTTTATCGTCTGATCTCCGAGTTTTCCAGCATTCTTGCCTTCAGCTGACCTCGATCGTTGTTTCAAGGCTACAAAGTAAGGCGGACAACCACCATTTTAAGATCTAAAATTTCAACCTCTCTTGAAGAAGCTGATGCTCATAATTCACCAGAGCTTCACGAGGTCGAAAATCGTTCTTAAGTTAATGATGGTCTGCCCATCGGAGGATCTAGGTCCCAGATGTGGACCAATTGCTTTCCTCCAGAATAGAATCCAGGTTTCCTCCGACCACGGGACCACCCATACGAAAAACCAAAGGACCGACCCCTGTCAGATTGCAAATGATGTCGGTCACTTGCTGGCATTCCATCAGATCCCATTTTTCAGCGATCGGAGACTTCATGGTTTTTTGAGAGGTCCCCATTTTCCGATTCCACCTATACCAAGGAATAACAGACTTGGAGGTCTAAATACTCGAAAAAAGATCCGAAGTCGGATTTCAAACAAATTGGTCGCAAGAAAAGAAATTTCGAAGAGTAAGCTCGAAGACCTCATTTCTTTTACTTGGGTAAAACTGGATGGTTTCTAACTGAGCAGGAAGCCCCTATTTATAGTTAATAATTTTTCTGATGAGGGATATTCCGTAGCTCCCAAAACAAGAAATATCCCTCAGCTCAAATTCCGAGCTCCATCCCAAATTCCGACCTCAAGCTGTTCTCCGAGCAGCACACGTTCGAGCTATCGTTTGGGCCTGACAAAGGGCCTGGCCTTTGGGCCAGGATTTATTCACATACAGGCGGATCACCTAGTCCAACTTGAGACCTATATATACCCAATGCATTAATAACCTTTGGGGGGGGGGGGGGGGGAGGAGAGCAAGAGGCACTGATCCTTCAGCTCGGACTATGCAGCTCGGTCTATGCATTGTCTCCATTCTGCTCGAACTAGCTGTTAGGTCTCATTTTTGTGATTCTCTTGTAGCCACGGCATCCTGTAATGCTTGAACAGACCCAATAAACGTTATATTGAGATCGGAATTTATATACACATCGGATTTACCCCCTTCTCATATTATTGTTTTTGCCTTACTTTCCTAATATACTTGCTTACAAAATTCGGTAAGATCAGTTGGCGCCCACCGTGGGGCTTGGTCGAGTGTTAGATTGAAATATGCCTGCTACACGGAGAAACACCTACAATCGGGAGAAACACCCCACTCGGAAATGTCTAGAGAAGGAGTGGAAGCTATTGCTATGACTTTTGACTCGGAAAAGACTGCTCAAAAATTGATGAAAAGATGCTGCTCGAAATTGAAGAAGAGCAGCTCAAAATTGCTGCTCGAAATTGAAGAAGAGCAGCTCGAGATGTTGCTCGAAATTTAAGAAGAGCAGCTCGAGATACTGCTAAAAATGTCTCGACTAAGAGTGAAAGATGTTGCTATGACTCTTAGCTCGGAAACAGACTTGTATAAAATCAAAATGTCTCAACTAAGAGTGAAAGTTGTTGCTATGACTCTTAGATCGGAAACAAACTTGTATGCTCGAATTCACTTCTCAAAATTGCTGCTCGAAATTGAAGAAGAGCAGCTCGAGATGCTGCTCAAAATTGAAGAAGAGCAGCTCGAAATTGAAGAAGAGCAGCTCGAGATGCTGCTAAAAATGTCTCGACTAAGTGTGAAAGTTGTTGCTATGACTCTTAGCTCGGAAACAGACTTGTATAAAATCAAAATGTCTCCACTAAGAGTGAAAGTTGTTGCTATGACTCTTAGCTCGGAAACAGACTTGTATTCTCGAATTCACTGTTCAAAATGAAGCTCTAAATGGAAGAAAAAGAGCTGATGAGTGAAATCTTTTGTTATGAATCACTGCTCGAAATTGCTGCTCGGAATGCTGCTCGAAATTGAAAGAAAAGAGCTGATGAGTGAAAACTCTTGTTATGACTCACTGCTCGAAATTGCTGCTCGGAATGCAGCTCGAAATTGAAGAAAAGAGCGGATGAGTGAAAACCTTTGTTATGACTCGCTGCTCGAAATGGCTGCTTCGGATGAGTGAAAACCTTTGTTATGACTCGCTGCTCGAAATGGCTGCTCCGGATGTAGCTCGAAATTGCTACTTTGGATGCAGCTCGAAATTGAAAGAAAATAGCTGATGAGTGATGTTGGTCCCAAGTGGTCAATGAGGTCTAGAGGGGGGGGGGGGGGGGTGAATAGACCTCTGAAAAATTTATCTTCCAAATTCTCTAACTTTTTTTGTCAGCAGACTAAGCTGATATCGAATTCGTAAGACTACTAAGCTATTCGCACACAAAGCTTTGAGCAGCAGAGTTGATCACTCATCTGATTTCACTCAGCTGATTCAGATGAAATATCAGAGTTTTAGAAACTAGTTGGTAGCGGATTTGTCAAGTGTTTTTCAACCAATTTGTTCCTCTTTAAGTTTTCTCACACAAAAGATTTTATCCCCAGTTTTTACAACTCCTTTGAAAATCTTTTGGCTCAGTTCGTATGTTTGAGTTCTTTTGAAAATATGCAAGGTAAGCAAACAGTAAATCAAACACACATAATTTTTAAAGTGGTTATATGGATGAAAATCCTTTAGTCCACTCTTCCAAGTCACACAAATCTTGGGTTATACTAGAAAACACAAAGTTAACAGTATACAATGTTTGCGCCAAACAACAAATGAAATGGCCACAAGTGCGCAGTAAGAAATCACAAAGAAATCCTACTCTACGAAGCTAGATCACTCACTTAGACGGATCTACACTCCTCACGCTATTTTCAGTATAGGAGGTCACAAAGAAAACCTACACTAAGTAGCTATATCACTTCACATAGATGGATATACACTCCTCTCTTTTCTCAGTTGAAAGTCACTCAGACAGACAACGTAAGTTCTCTGTTATTCAATGAAAAGCTTCGTCAATAGATGACTAGGCTTGTGATCAGACGACTCAACTGATGGATCTTGCTCTATAGATGTGATCTTGAATTTTGCAAGTCTCTCTTTAGATCTTCAGTCAGTCTTCTATTTATACTCCCAGATTTGAATTTCTGCCCGTTGAAGTAAGGCGAAATTACTCTTTAATCCTGAGCAACGGTCTTATTCTCTGACGGCAGTTTTTACTTTTGCAGACTGTCTTCTGTACACTCTGCTGTACGGATATTCACTTTATGTCCAGTCGCATTTAGTGCACTCAGCTGGTTACCGTTGATAAGCTTACTTCACGGACTTCACTTCGCTGATGGGAATGCTTGGCTGATGACCACTCTCCTGATGATCACTCGGCTGATGGTTACTCGGCTGATTCAAGAATGAACACATCTATCTTGACTCGGCAGATGATAACCTATCTGATATCCCACTCGGCTGATTCGGTTACTTCGCTTCAAGACCTTGAGATAGGTTTCACGAAGTTGTTCTTAGTTGATGACTTAACCTTTTGATCTTCAAAACCATTATGGCCTTTTTGTCATCTTCAAAACCTTCTCCAAATAACACTGTTGGATGAAGATGAAGATGGAAGGTATGAAGTGAAGGGAGGTTTTTATGATTTCCAAAACATCAGAATCAGCTAAGTATGGAATCTTAGTACAAACCTTCGAAGATATTTGACTAAGGAAGATTTATTTCAGACGAGTTTAATATGGTCCAGAAGACTACTGATCTGTTGCTGAAGAAAGGAATCAGATTGGTGGACTTTCAGCCGACTCAAATCAAATTAGTTCAAGTTTGGGATCAGCCGAGTATACATCAGACGAGTAATTTCGATCAGCAGAGTAGAAGGGATCAGGGAGTCTTATCAACGGTAATAAATGCACTTGGAGTACTAAATGCTGAAGAGGAAGGGTATTTATGACAAATGATTGAAGAGAAACCTCGTATCAGCTTGGTGCATTTAATGCGAATTGACAGCAAGTACAGCAGAGTGTACAGTGTTCAGTCGCAGGCAGCCGTTTCTGCATAAAGGACCAGTACTCGAGGATTTGACAGCTGCCGATCTCTCAACGGGCAGATTTTCAAATCTCAAGTATAAATAGTTCAGTTCTTGAGTTGAAGAAGCATATACAACACATTTGAGAGCAAAAATCTGAAGCAGAATTCTTCTAAGTCTCAAACTCAAGAACAGAACACTCATCAGCCGAGTCATTTGTTGACGAAGCAGAATCGAGAGAAAACAGAATATACTTATAAATCTGAGTGATTTTGTTAGAATCGTGTTGTGAGAAGTAGATATCCATCTTAGTGAGTGATATTACTTCAGAGAGTAGGAGTTTCTTTGTGATTTCCTATTGCGCACTTGTGGCCGCTTCATTTGTTGATAGGCGCAAGCATTGTATACTGTAATCTGTGTGACTATAGTATAACCCAAGATCTAAGTGACTTGGAAGAGTGGACTAAAGGATTTATATCCATATAACCACTATAAAAATCCTTTGTGTTATACCTGCATTATTTTCTGCATATTTTAAAGAGCATTCTTTAACACAAAAAGGTTAACTGCTAAAAAGTTTTAAAAAGGAGTTTATTAAAACTGGGGATAAAACTTTTTCTAAGTTAAGAAAACTACTTGTGAAAAACACTAGAAAAATCCGCTGCAAGTTAGTTATTTTAAGAACTCTGATTTTGATTAAATCAGAAGAGTGGTCAACTCTGCTGTTCAAAGCTTTGTGCGAGATCAGCATAGTCAACTTACAATTCCTGATCAGCTTAGTCTGCTGACAGAAAAGTTAGAGAATTTAAAAGATAAATTTTTAGAGGTCTATTCACCCCCCCCCCCCCCCCCCTCTAGACCTCATCTGACCACTTGGGACCAACAAACACCAACAATTTCCCCCTTTTTGATGATGACAAAACCTTCAACTAAGAACGTCTTCTAAGTCTTCCGACTTAGTCTTCATACCTTGAGATGGAAATTTATTGATCTGATACAACTTTCAAAAAAATACCAGTAGTTGGTTCTTTCTTTTCCCTTATTTGATCTTCTGCTTAAAGGGTTCTTAGTTGCATCATTTATCTTCCCCCTTTTTGTCATCAACACCAATACTTGAGTTGCATCTCTTCTTCCCCTTTTTCTCTTTATAGGGTTGCAAACTTAGTATGCTGAAGATAAGTAGGTAAGTACATGGCTGATCGAGGTAGTCTTCGTTGCTGTTTATCACTCCAGCTAGAAAATTTCCCCCTAACTTCAAGAATTGGTACCACTTGTATGAATGTAAATCAGATTAGTCAGCTGATACCACTTGTTGATGTGATAACACTTGCTGATACCACTTGGTGTAGTACATTCTTGAATATCACTTGGCTGTTGAGTTCCAGTCGGCTGATGAGAAGTCGTCTTCTGATAACTTCATCTTGACTTATTGAAAACTTCATCTTTATTCAGGAGTACCGCTAGTCGTACACGTTCCCCCTAAGTTCAAGAATCAGTGGTCAAGTAGTCTGATGCGAGTTTCTCTTCAAAGACACTCAACCGTTGAATTCCAGTAAGTTGTTCTGGGTTAGTCTTCTGATAAGTTCCCGCTCAACTTATGAATCCAAAGTCAACGAACCAATTTCTTTGTCACATGGTTGACTGATACCACACTTGTTGGTGATACTGCTTGTTGCGATCAGTTGTTGGTCTGTAATACCACTTATTATTCTTTGATAATCTTCAACTTTTCAACAATCTTGCGTTCCTTGAAATCTCCAAATGTAGAGTCTACCACTTGAAAAATACCAATTGTTGATACCACTTATTTGATAAGACTTGTTGGTATATGCTTGTTGGTGAGACCACTTGTTGAACTTGGTGAAATTTGCAAGGCAGTCAACTCATCTTTGTCATTTCACATGTGCTTCACCTACAAAGCAAATAACTGTTTTTGGTACCCTTTGTTTACTGGGTCCAGCATGGTTAGTACAAACATGTGATGATCTAGTGACTTATGTTTTATCATGATAATACCACTTGTTGGTCATGATTAAAACAATGCTCATAAGCAAGGTAAGATGCATGAAATATGTGATAAGCATGCATATCGAAATGAGGATGGCAATCAGTACAGTGAACATGATCTACATGATAATATGAATAAGCATAGTGCATGTCATAATAACAATTATCATAATGTGATTCAAATTCTTGCCAGATAATTCATTTTTACCTCAATTTCTTAATTGAGTTATTTAATAACTCTCCTTAGATTCAGCAGACTTGACATTTTAATTTTACTTCTATCAGCAGCCTATTTCAGCTTACTCGGCTGATGGATTTTAGTAGTCTGATTAGTATTAGGTAGCTTACTAGGTTTTCTAACCTGTTGAGCATCAGTAGACTTCTTCTTTTAAGTCTCTGATTTCTTTTTAGAGAATTATGCAATTGTTTCTTTCAAGTTGATTTGTATTATCTAATCGAATTGCACACTCAGCTTTTAGAGTTTCATTCTCATGCTCAAGCTTTTTGTAGTCAGCTAATTCTTGAGGTTTTTCAACCTGAAGTTTCAGTGATCTGATTCGCTGTTTTCAGCAGAGTCTTCTCTTCATTAAGCTTGGCAAATGCACAAACAATATTTGAATTTGTAATTCAGCATTTATTCAAACGATTCAAATAGTGCATTTCATTAATAAGTAGAAGTTACCTCAGTTTCGGAATCATCAGATTCTATGGCAGTTAGGCTTAGGGTTTCAGGTACTTCTTCAAATTCTTTATCCGACGACTGACGGTCTGAATGAGATGTGCAGGAGTTTATTAGCTTTGCTGCATCAGCTAACTTTGATTTGCTCTTACTAAGCTTACGCTCCTTTTTGGCTAGCTTTTCCTTTTCAGCAAACTTCTCTGATGATAAGTGTAGATGATCTTTGATCAAGAGTCCATACTCTTCTTCATTGTTGTCTCTAAGTTTTGCTTTGGAGGAATCCCTGTTTTCCTGAAAATGATCAGAAGAAGATGAAGTTGCATTTTTATATTTTAAATTCATTTTCTTCTTGTAGAACTTCTCAAAATCATTCAGCAGCAGGGTAACGTCGTCAGCAGTGTAGACTTTTTCTGAACTCAGTAGAGTCTTCTGTTTTGACTTGTCTGCTGATTTTCTTGACTTGTCTACGCCATTAGAGCAGCAGTAGGGTCTGAACTTGTTGACACTTCTAATCCCATTCTCGGCATTTGATACTCATACGCTTTGAGGGATGAGAACAGTTCGGAAAGAGAAATCTTCTCTAAATCCCTTGATTCTTCCATGGACAACCTTCATGTTGAATTTAGGTGGCAATGCCTTGAGAACTTTTGTGGTGATCTCCTTGTTCGAAAATTCTTTACCAAACCTTAGAACTTCATTCAGAGCTTTGGTAAATCTGGTTTCCATCTGATCAATCGTTTCACCAGACTTCATCTTGAAATTTTCAAACTCCTCAAGAGCCACATTGAGCTTGTGTTCTTTGATAGCGTCGTTTCCTTCGCTTAGCTCGCAGACTTTATCACACATCTCTTTGGCAGTTTTGAAATGCTTGATCTTCTGGAATCTTTCTTCGTCTACAGCTTTGAACATGATGAACTTAGCCTTTTTATCAAAGTTTACTAACTTGACTTCTTTGGGTGTCAGCTCATTATCAACTAGCTGATCTGGTTGGCCAACAACCTTCACAGTCTTCTGAAATCTGAATGGTCCTTTTGTAATACATGTGAACATGTTGTCGTCGTAAACAGCAAGAAGGATTTCCATTCTGATTTTCCAGCTTTCAAAGTCCATAAGTCCAAAAAGTCATTGATTTTCAAAATATGCCTCTTTTTGAAAAATTTGAAAAACACACCTTGGATCAAGCTCGTTGATCAGGCAACTGATTCAAATGAATCACCCGCTCTGATACCACTTGTTGGTCCCAAGTGGTCAATGAGTTCTAGGGGGGGGGGGGGGGGGGTGTGAATAGACCTCTCAAAAATTTATCTTCCAAATTCTCTAACTTTTTCTGTCAGTAGACTAAGCTGATCTCGAATTCGTAAGACTACTAAGCTGTTCGCGCACAAAGCTTTAGCAGAGTTGACCACTCATCTGATTTCACTCAGCTGATTCAGATGAAATATCAGAGTTTTAGAAACTAGTTGGCAGCGGATTTGTCAAGTGTTTTTCAACCAATTTGTTCCTCTTTAAGTTTTCTCACACAAAAGATTTTATCCCCAGTTTTTACAACTCCTTTGAAAATCTTTTGGCTCAGTTCGTATGTTTGAGTTCTTTTGAAAATATGCAAGGTAAACAAACAGTAAATAAAACACACATAATTTTTATAATGGTTATATGGATGAAAATCCTTTATTCCACTTTTCCAAGTCACACAGATCTTGGTTATACTAGAAAACACAAAGTTAACAGTATACAAAGCTTGCGTCAAACAACAAATGAAATGGCCACAATTGCGCAGTAAGAAATCACAAAGAAATCCTACTCTACGAAGCTAGGTCACTCACTTAGACGGATCTACACTCCTCACGCTATTTTCAGTATAGGAGGTCACAATGAAAACCTACACTAAGTAGCTATATCACTTCACACAGATGGATATACACTCCTCTCTTTTCTCAGTTGAAAGTCACTCAGACAGACAACGTAAGTTCTCTGTTCTTCAACGAAAAGCTTCATCAACAGATGACTAGGCTTGTGATCAGACGACTCAACTGATGGATCTTGCTCTACAGATGTGATCTCGAATTTTGCAAGTCTCTCTTTAGATCTTCAGTCAGTCTTCTATTTATACTCCCAGATTTGAATTTCTGCCCGTTGAAGGAAGGCGAAATTACTCTTTAATCCTGAGCAACGGTCTTATTCTCTGACGACAGCTTTTGCTTTTGCAGACTGTCTTCTTTACACTCTGTTGTACGGATATTCACTTTATGTCTAGTCGCATTTAATGCACTCAGTTGGTTACCGTTGATAAGCTTACTTCACCGACTTCACTTCGCTGATGGGAATGCTTGGTTGATGACCACTCTCCTGATGATCACTCGGCTGATGGTTACTCGGCTGATTCAAGAATGAACACATCTATCTTGACTCGGCTGATGATAACCAATATGATATCCCACTCGGCTGATTCGGTTACTTGGCTTCAAGACCTTGAGATAGGTTTCATTAAGCTGTTCTTAGTTGATGACTTAACCTTTTGATCTTCAAAACCATTATGGCCTTTTTGTCATCTTCAAAACCTTCTCCAAATAACACCAACAAGTGAAAACTCTTGTTATGACTCACTGCTCGAAATTGTTGCTCGGGATGCAGCTCGAAATTGCTGATAAGAGCTCGAAAAAGAGTTGATGAGTGAAAACAGTTGTTATGACTCACTGCTCGAATTTTTAGCTCGAAATTGCATTTGCTGCTCGGAAATGCAGCTCAAATCGAAGAAAAGAGCTGATGAGTGAAAACAGTTGTTATGACTCACTACTCGAAAAAGACTAAATGGAAAATTTGAGTAAAACCATTCATTTGGTATAAACAAAGTGCTCGAAAATGTCTAAGAGTAAGGGTAAAATCCGTTGATATAACTCTTTGCTCGAAAAAAACTTAATATAAAAAGGACAAATAGCCTACTGGACCCATTAGTTGTGAAAAAATGACTTTCCAGTTCGAAAGCGGCAGGTTTTATCAAGCGTCTCTCACGGATATATACTCTTTTTCCCTTACTCGGTTTTTATCCCACATGGTTTTTCCGAATAAGATTTTAATGAGGTTTATCTGGCGCATCAAGGCTTCGAGGTCGATTAGCACCTCAACACGACTATTACTTCTCCGATCATCAGCTACACTTGCACTCAAGAAGTAGGGGGTACTGAGAAGGGATATTCCGTAGCTCCCAAAACAGGAAATATCCCTCAGCTCAAATTCTGAGCTCCATGCCAAATTTCGACCTCAAGTTTTTCTCCGAGCAGCACACGTTCGAGCTATCATTTGGGCCTGACAAAGGGCCTGTCCTTTGGGCCAGATTTATTCACATATAGGCGGATCACCTAGTCCTACGTTTGACCTATATATACCCAATGCATTAATAACCTTTGGGGGGGGGGGGGGGGGGGGGGGGAGAGCAAGAGGCACTGATCCTTCAGCTCGGACTATGCAGAGGTCTATGCATTATCTCCATTCTGCTCGAACTAGTTGTTAGGCCTCATTTTTGTAATTCTCTTGTAGCCACGGCATCCTGTAATGGTCGTACAGACCCTGTAAACTTTATATTGAAATCGTAATTTATATACACATCGGATTTACCCCCTTCTCATATTATTGTTTTTGCCTTACTTTCCTAAGTTACTTGCTTACGAAATTTGGTCGGCCAAAAAATCAAAACGTTCAACTGCTCAGATTAAAGCGTTAGATGCGCAGACCGTTCCGATAAAAAATATACTAATTGCCTGAAAAGGTGGAGATTTCTTCTGAAGGTGGAGATTTTTTTTCTGAAAATGATTATGCTATTTTTCATACGGTAACAAGTATAGAAAGCAAAGCAAGCACAACAGTAAATGAAGATAATGAACCGACGTATATTAGTATTCCAAGCTAATTACAAGTTACATGGGTCTATTCGAGTGTTACAGGATGTCCTACAAGTAAAAAGGCTAGTTATTAAAATAAGCTAAAATCCTGAGTGTCAGAGCAAGATGAATAGTGTGTCCGAGCTGGGAGCACCTGGAAATGCGTGCCTGATGTCATAAATGCGTTTGGTTTTTATAGGTATAATGGTGTGCTAGGTAGACCCTCGACATGAGAATGTGTCTCGGCCCATAGGCCTGGCCTGGGAGTCGGCCCAACAGTGAATCCGAGGAGAGGGGTAGATCGGAAATAGGGCCTCAAATTATCAAGATGGCCTGACCGGAAAAGGATGTCCTGCTGGTCGGAAAATGTGTATGCTGGTCGGAATCCCACAAATAACGTTCTGGAGTAATTTCTGAAATAGAGCGTGCAAAATATCCCTCGTCAATACTCCCCCACTTCTCGAGCGTAAGTGTAGCTGAAGCTTGGAGAAGTATATTCTGCCTCGAGGCGTAGAATCGACCTCAAAATCATGATGTGTCGGATATACCGCATTAAAAACCTTACTCGAAAAAACCCAGTGGGATAAAAACCGATCAAGGGAAAAAGAGTATACATTCGAGAAAGACGCTGGAGATAATTTGCCGATTTTGAGGTGGAAAGTTACTTTCTTTAAACCGAGGGGACCAATATGCTATTAATCGAAAAATGGTTTTTGGAGATTCTGAGTGGAAGCTCAACCGTCGAGATTAATCGGGGTTTAAAATGAAATTTTACCCTTTTAACCTTATATATATAGGTTGACCGCGGGGAACAAATTACTACCACTTACTAAAGCCAGATCGAAGCAAACGGTTTGAGAGAAATTCTAATCTCATCGATCATCAAAATTAAGCGACTTTCTAGAATATCATATATGGATGTCAAGAATAAGGCTGTACTTCCGGAGGGCTCGAATTCTGATTCCGACTCTCAAAATCGATTGACAAACGCTTACCAACCCTCGGGAGATGGATCGAACGAAGTGGATAGAACAATTGACGCTGCGCTGGACTCTTTGTCCATGAAAAAAAATGAACAACCCCCGAACACCCAAGCTATAGGGGTAGATGGAGATAAAGCTGAGAACGCCGAGGACGAGAGCGAGGAGGAGGCTTCAGAACCTCTGGATGATGCTGAAATTGCGAGATACGCCATCGGGAACAAAGTTTACATGAGAATTCTCGACCTGGACGCAATTCCGAAGAAGGCCAATGTAACAGGGAAGCTCCAAAAAACTGAAAAACGGGTCGATGAAATTTCCTCCTATTATGATTCGGTCAAGAGTCGCGCCGAGCTTGAGGCTGAGTTCAGAAAATTCCTCCCTGCAGGGTATTCGATTGTTATTCCGACTTCCGAGCAACGCGTGAATGACCCTCCAGAAGGATGTCAAGCCTTCTACAGTAAGCAGTTTTCGTATGGGTTAAGAATTCCATTCATTCCGTTGCATAGTGGCTTTCAGCGTCTTGATGAAGGCTAAGGATCAGTGGGCCAATTTTCAAAAGTTTCGGCAAATCTTCAAGATTAGTAATTCTCCGGCCTCCAATGCCGGATTCGTGTATTTTTCCCAATGCCCTAATCACTCGATTCTATCGAACATATTTTCAAGCAACTCTATGGACTGGAAAAGTCGATTCTTCTTTGTTAAAGGTCCAGAGATGCCCAAGGATGAAGGGAGCTCGGAAATGGTTCTGTACCGGTGTAAGGGTGAACTCGAGTGGGTTTTCGGGAAGCGAGAGATTAAGGGTAACATTCGTTGTGCCTTAAAGGAGTCCTTCGTTGCCTCTATGCATTCCGATCTATACCAATCGGTGTACGTCATTCTCGAATCGGTGCTAAGGAAAGCAGGTTTGAGCCAAGCCACATTTGCCACTGGGGACCCGAAAAATCCCCGGACCCTGAGTAAGATATTTATGTTACTTAAACAATTGTCATTAGTAATTTCTTGTCCTTCGATATAATTTTCTCTCTTTTATATTAGGTGCCATGGTAGAAACTTATCGGGCTTCCGTGGTTGGCACGATTGTTGCCTCCACCTCGAAGAAGGCTCAAGTCGAGGAGGCAGAATAAACCAACTCCATCTCAAGCCGGGCAGGCCAATGATCCTCCCAGGGACAACATTCCCCTCGAGGATGCGGTCGGAACAGGTGATCAGATCGAGGATGCCGTGCCATGAAGGGCGATTCAGCCCGGGAGTTCATCAGCTCCATCTTCTCCTACCGGTGCCGGATATAGTATGTTCGCGCTCAAAATAATTGAAGGGGAGAAAAAACTTCGTAAGAGGATGTCCGAAGAACGAAACTCTGAGATCCCCACTTCCAAGCGAAGGAAAAACCTTCTGGGTCGGAACTTTCGGGAAATTCCGAGCCGTGAAGGGAAAGTTGTTCCTGACATGGTGGACTTCATCGAAGACCACCTTGAAGGTCGCCGAGCAGGCGATTATCCCGAAGATGGGACTATTCAGAGTGATCGAGGACCTGCCGGGGAAAGCCGTTCATAAATCCATTAGAGTATTCATGGCTGCCAAGGATCAAAGTGAGTACTTCGGTCATAGTGACCATGATCTTTTCGGCCGATTTTCCCGAGCACACCAAGAGGTATAAATCCTTTACCATTAATCTTCAAAATTTTCCTTTCTTTGACACATGCTTATAAGGTTTTTATATGCAGGTCGGAGATTATTATCTTCACCAGGCGTACATGACAACCCTTCTGGAGGACGAGTTTGACTTGTTGCATTCAGCCTTCCAGAAGTCTTTATTGGAGGAGTCCAAATTGCGAACCCATATCGAAAAATTTAGTAACGAGCTCGTCGGGGCTCGAGATGGAAAGAAATATATGCCTGCAGTTGAGGAGATTTTAGTCCGAGCAGTTGCGAAGAAAAGTGTTCTTGAGATGGAGAATGAAAAACTTAAGATAGAACTCGAGCAAGCTAAACTGGACTCATAGTCATCATACAACCGAGGAAAAGAGGATGCACGCCTTGACGCTGTTAGGGAATTTCTTAATTCCCTTGTGCTCGACGCTATGGCTCGGAGTAGGGTCGGTGGGATTCTATAGACCACTTTCTTCAAGGGAGTTCAACATCTGATTGCTGCAGAAGCCATTCTAGATAAAATGGCAGAGTATGCAAAACACATGAACATTTTGAAAAATTGGGAAGGAAAGGACTACAAAGCCCAACTATCGTGCTCCACTGATTAGAAAAGCCACGAGTTCGCTCATCTCGTACAAGAGTTCGGAGTACCCATGCAGAATCCAGACATGCTCGAACTAGATGTCTCCAACTCAAGCTCTAGCTCAGAAGATGATCAGGAGGACGAAGTCGGGCAGGATACCGATGCTGATATCGAGGGAAATTCCGAGGATGACGTCGATGGGGATAATCTCAGCTCTTGAGCATTTATTGTAATAGGCAGCCTTGTTATTTTGTAAACCACCCCTTTGTAAAAGACTTATGATATTTAAATAATTCAATCTATTCGAAATTTTCTTTGCCTTGATGATGGTCATAATAATGTCCTCCAAATCGAAGTCGAGGCAAGGATCTGTAATTTTCTAGACATAAGTCTTTATTTAAACGAACTCTAAGTCTTTCAAACATAAATTAAGATGTTAGCTCGAGACAATACTTAACTCGATTCAAACGAGCACGGCTTCGATGCAAGCCCAAAGAGTTTGAGGAAAAGTTAAGTTTATAGACAGTTGTCTTCCAAAATCCGATCATATTTCCATGTTTGGGAAAACTAGGGAGTCGCGACTGTTAGGTCCCAACGATTTTCTATAAATAAAACCCAGAGTTGAACATTCATTCATTATAACCTTCTTGTTTGAACAATTCAGATCGGAGCCTTTAGGTCGATAACCATATCCTGCCTCTTCCTAGGACTTACTTCCGAAATATAATGGATGAGCTAGTGGGCAATCAGATTAATGATAGCAGTCGATTTCTTCGGGTCAAGAAAGGGAAAATACAAAAGCTTCATCACAAAAAATCAAAGGTCTCTACGTCGAGCTCTACATCTGAGCCCGAGGAGGGCAAGAAAGAAGTTGTTCCTCCTCTTGGGTCCTCGATGGTCGATCCGAATGGATCCGAGAGGGGCCTGTTAATAAGGCAGAGTCTCAACAGTGGTCGCAAGCTCCCTTTTCTGTTACAAAGAGTCCGGATGTCAAGAATCCGAGCGAACGAATTGATCTTGGTAGTTCCACATTCGCTGCCGGTTATAAAAGACCTCGACCAGAGGATCTTATTCCTTCCTCAGTTATGCGCCAACTTGCTGAAGAAAACAAGCCGATGAGTGAAGCGGTTAGAATAGCTGAGGGTCAAGAACCTCCGAAAGCTACTCAGCCCAAAGTGAAGGAAATATTGGTTTTAAAGACTATCTCGAGTGGGCAACAACTTAAACAACCATCTTAATTGGCCAAAACCAAATCCCCTACTGATTTTCCAAACATCTCTACTGCAGATACTTGCACGCTGGTCGTGATTTATGTGGAAAATAAAGGTAGAGCTCGAGCTGACGACACCCCTGAGGAGGTTGGTGTAGAGAATTTTATCCGGAACATAGCTGAGAAAGAAAGGCTGAGCCAGTTGAGGGCTCGAGAAATCGTGCAGTCGGGCTCGAAGTTGATCACTCAGGTAAGTTTTTGCTTGAACCTTTAATGTGCAGGTTGGGGAACATTTGTTTAAACTTGGGATACAAGTCGAGCTAGAAACAAATCAGCGTGTAGCCATCGCCAATGAACTGGAGCAGAACCAAACTGCTCTGCATCCATCAATCGAGGCAGCGAAGGCTATCGAGCAGATGCTGACCTCTGAGAAGGAAAAAGCCTTAAAGCAGAGAGAAAATCAGGTTCATGAGGAGCTGAGTAAAGAGCTGGATAAATTGCGGGCGATGATCGAGCAGAACAAAAAGGAATTCGAGCACCGTGAACAAGAGGCGTACACTTAGGGCTATGAGGCTCACAGGGCTGAGCTTCGAAAAATTCTTGCTGATAATAAGCTAATTTAGAGAATTAGCTTTGTTGTAATTTTATCTTTCTTCGTGTCGTTCTATTTTCCTTTGCAAGAATAACATATCCTCTTTCAATGTTAAGCGTGAGTTTCCTTTACTTACTATCTCTCGCTTTGTCTTCTTCTCGGGATTATAATAATTGCTCGGTAATTGATTGAATTTACAATTTTTGTTCAAAAGGATTTGTTGCTTGTAATTCCGAACATACTTATAATAATCCAAAAAGAAGCTAATTGCTTTCCCGATCTTCTCATAAAGTTACAGATTCTTCTGAACAAGTCAGATAATCAACGTTTTTTCAGAGAATCCCTGGTTTGCCAGCCAAACATTACCTATCCCTTGGGAAACGGAAATGTCGCCCGTGATTAATGCTTTGATCCGGGCCGTTCATGAGCCAAAAATCCTGGCCGTTGGTTTATGATTCTTTCGACTATAAATTGGGGTTTTTTCCTCAGTTAAAATCATTCAATTTTTTTACCCAAGTAAAAATGAGTTCCCCGAGCTTGCTGCTAAAAAATTTTCTACTTACCCAATTGTTCGAAATCCGACTTCGTACATTCTTCCGAGTATTTAGACATCCCGGTCTTTTACTCTTTGGTATGGGTGGAATTGGAAAATGGGGACTTCTCAAAAACCGTGAAGTCTCCTATCCCAAAAAAATGGGATAAAGTGGAATACCAACAGTCGGCCGACCATCACTTGCAATTGGATAAGGGTCGGCACTGTGGTATTCCGAACGAATAGTTCTGAAGTCGGTGGAAAGCTGGTCAGATCATTAAAAGAAGAAAATGACCCCTAGAATGCTGACCACCATCGACCGAAGGGGAATTTTGACCTCATGAAGCTCTGGTGAAGTATGAGCATCAACTTCTTCAAGGTGGGGGTCAAAATTTCGGAACATAAAATGGTGGTTATCCTTGTTAGGCATGATGCTCTTAAAGCATGTATTTGACATTCTTTAATTGAAATAAATAAATAAATTTGAAATTTATTTCTCATATAATCATTTCGATTATGAATTTAATGCATAATATAAACATCAGAAAATTCCAAGTCTATTAAAGAGACTATGACTTAAGTATATATCAATGGACTATCTTGATCTTTTGAGTAAAATATATTGTAATGACAAGAGTGCAATCCAAGTCATTAGTGGAGTCACTTGGAATTAATAGATCGAATTAATTATATTAAAGAGTTTGATAAATTATTCGATTTATTGGAGCTTGAAGTTACATGTCCATAGGTCCTCAACCACGGCTCCTGTTAATCTACATTTGAACTTAAGAAATTAGAACGAATTTATTCACGTTGCATTTTGGAAATAGTTTCCCAAAATAGAAACTCTGAACTAATTAGATGATATTTAATTAACTAATTTAGAATTAGTTAATTAGAAAAAATCATGATTAGTTACATTAGATTTAATTATTGAATTGAATCTAATGGAAATTGAATACTAGATTCAAGAAAAAGGAAACATTGGCATTTATGGAATTTCTAATTGTAGAAATTTATTATTTAATATGTAAATATATATGATATATTTATGTAATAAATAAAAGGAAGAATTATATATTTTTTATATGTAATTTTCGAAATTATATATATAGATATATTTATGTATGTTTTAATTACTTACAAGAGTTGTATTTAATTAATAACTCTCTTAAGGTAAGAGAAAGAAAAGTTCTTTTCCTAGTAGGAAACTTTGAGTGAGTTATGGTAGGAGTTTAACTCCTCCCATATCTATAAATATACATATGAGATATAGATCTTATAGTAGAAGATCATTGATTTATGAAATCATTAAGATTACACTCAAAAGAAAGAAAAAGTTCTTCAACCCTAAACATACAAAAGCCACCTCTTGTTTTGATTTCTACAACGTTAATGAAAAGTTCGATTCTCTTAAGTTGGTGCCCACACACCTAGTAGAAGGAGAACGTGGTTGATATCAATGGTGAAAAAGATCAAAGACGTTTGTTCATCAAACTCAAGAAAAGCATGAAGCCAAAAGTTCAACCAAAAGAACGAAGGACGGGAAACTTTGTGTAAGTTTTCTATTTCTTTCTTATGCATAATTAAAATAATTATCGTTTATGGGATCCTCGTTTTTATGTTAGTTATTTTTGAAATATACTGGGAACATAAATCCCACCAAATTCCGCAATTGGGTCTAATTAGTTCGATCCTGTTTACTCGTTGGGTCGAATAGTTCGGATCCGATTGGGTAAAACACCAACAATTGGTATCAGAGCGGTCCATAACGATTTTATTTTAATTGATTGTGGGTATATGCATGTTTAAATTGTTTAAATTATGAATGGATGAATGCTTTTATTTAGGGGTCGAATTTGGTGTTTTTGGGTTAGGATTTTATAATTGTTATTTAAATTCCTAGAACCTATTGTACGCCAATTTTGTTGGCATAGGAATTTTGTAATAATTAGATAATTTGAAGAAATTCGAAGACCCGAAGAAACGACTCTCTGAACGTGGATTAGATCAACTATTTCGTTGTAACTGGAAGAGTATTGGTAATAAACAATCACCACTAGCAGCGTGCCAAGAGGAAAGGTGACCAATTGTTTTTGTAATTAATTTCAAAAGTAAAATTAGACATTAGTGCCCAGGAAATTGCAATGGGTGAAGTACGCTTTGGTTCCCATAAATTAAATGTGCATATTAGGCTTGGACAGCATATAAACTCACCAAACAAGACACGACCATTTTCTATTTGGCATCACTAATTATTCACGTACATGAAGATTTCCATGTAATGGGAAATCCATCTGAATTTGTTCATCGATATTCTTGAATTTGATTTAAGAAATTTTTATCTGGTAATGGGATAGTCTCATGGACCAGACCAATTAGTGTTAGATGTGGGATTATCCCACAACTAATTATACATTGCACCGATATTCGAAGTGAACCATAGATTGGATCGTGGGTCAATTTGTGAAATTGACATTGGCTGGGACTATGGGTATAATTTTGAATTATGGGTAAATTTGCGAAATTGACCTTTGCTTAGATCATGGGTACAATTTTAAGTTGTGCATCTTGAATTAAGTTTAGAACTAATTCAAAATTACTTGACTTGGACCATGAATACAATTTAGAATTGTGGTCTTGATTTAAGTTTGAAACTTAACCAAAATCGTTTGGTTGGTGACCTTTGCAATTTGGTTTTGACGGAGATAATTACAAGAATGAACTTGAAGATGAAGATCTGTAAAGGAAGCTATTTTTGTAATAATTAGGTCCATTATTATTTTCTTATGGGTTGTATTTTTTCTCATGGGTTGTAATTTTAGAAATACCCAAAAACACCCGACCCGCCATTTTAATTTATGCTTATGTTATGATTGATAGCATGTTCATGCATATTACATGACATTCATAGTACCCACAATCACCTTTTTATGTTCATGCATCACATATAGATTTATATTCGATATATATATGTTTTTATTCATGCGCGTATAATTGTTTTATGAAAACAACTTTATTTAAATAATGAATTAGTTTAATTGTTAAACTTATGAGAATTATTTAATATATGTGATTGTTGAGTTTGGTAAAAATTAATAAGGGTTCACCTAAAAGTTAGTCAAGTTAGAATGTCTAAAGGAACCGAAGTCCAATTTGATTGGATAATTATTAATTTTAGGTCCCATCTCAACTTAGATAGTCTAAGATCACCTAATGTCCAATTAGATTGGAAGATAATCTACATAATAAATTAGACCCAATTAGATTGGATTTTAATCCTAAATTAGCTTAGAGATTAAAAATCTAGTGATGTTTATGTAGATTATTAATTCGTAAATATTTATTTAGATAAAACACATGTTTTAAAATTATTGAGTGGGAGAAGGATATATGTCGATATATCCTACGGTCTCTATTGTTAGTTTAATAAAGTGAGATTTAGGTAGCGCCTCGCGGTGCCTAGATTGCATCCTCCCTACGGAAGGTGTCTTACCTATATCAATAACAAGATTAAACTTCCTTGAGATAAGATTTATTGATGTATTTTAGCTTGATCTACTCTACGGTGACAAGTCTAAGTTAAGTCATAAAATCTGAAACAATAGGTTGCACTCATAAACATGTATTTAAGTTAGTTGAATACATGTTGACCGAATAATGCGATAATTAATAGTGAAAGATGAATATGAGATATTTTAGTTCACTTATTAATTTGAGACTGTCTCGAACATAATTTAGTATTAATATGATCGACCCTACGGCATCATATTAGTAGCTAAATTATTTTATCGCGGATTAGTAAATTGCTTTATGTGTTTTTCTTAAGAGTTGCATTCATGCATCACGTTTACTATTCCGAAATATGATGTTTATTATGAATGTATGATCGAATTTCAATTTATTTATTTATTCAACCATCATGTCTATTACAAACTTATTTGTCGGTTTACTCTCGAACGAAAAACTAACTGGGGAACGTAACTACGTTAATTGAAAATCCAATATTAGCATACGAATGATTTGTGAGAATCAAGAGTTTGTCCTCACAAAGGATTGTCCTCTAGAACCTCTCGCTGGTGCTTCTCGTACCTCACGAGATAAATTTGATGGTTGGTTCCGAACCAACAACAAGGTGCGTTGCTACATGATTGCTTCCGTGAACGTTGTTCTTAAGAAGAAACATTAGTACATGGAGAACTCATACGAGTTATGAGAATCTTTACAAGTCATGTTTAGCAAACCTTCTGAACAAAGTCGACATGAATCGCCTCGTAGATTCATGAAGGCTAAGTTTAAGAAGGACATTTTGGTAAGAGATTATGTACTTGACATGATCAAAATTGTGCACAAGGCGGCAATACAAGAGGCCACCATTGAAGAGATGACTCAAAATAGTATAATTATTGGGTGACTCATGCCAGACTTTTCTACGTTCACATCCAACTATATTAAGAATAAGTTGGTTTATAGCATGACTAGATTGCTAAAACGAAATGCAGATTTTTGAAGCCATATTTAAACATAAGGCTAAAAAGTACGAGGCAAACGTTGTCAAGCAAAATTCGTCTTCCTCTACTGTTAAGAACAAAAGGAGGAAGATGGCGAAAGGTTGGTCTGAGTCAGGACATAAGGAAGCTATGAGCATCCTAGGGCAAGTGAAATAAGAACAACTCCATGAACAAAATCCATAAGAAAATGTTTTCATTATGGAGTTCATGGGCATTGAAAGAGAAACTATAAAAGGTATCTCTGCGATAAGAAGACCAAAACGAAAATGTAAATTTGATTTACTGGTTTTTGGAAACTTATTAGTGGAAAATGATTTGTCATTCTGAATATTTAAATCAGAGACCACTAATCGCATTTGTTCTTCCTTAGATGTTTGGTTCTTCAAAGAGACTTGCCAAATGGAATGTCACAATGAATGTTGGAAAATGGGCGATCATTTCTTGTAAAGACCATATGAACAGTCCACTTAGAATTTAGGAATAGATTCATTGTTTTGAACAATGTATACTTTATTCCTAAACTTTTCTAGAAATTTGATTTCTCAATTATGATTGCATGAATAAGATTGTTATTTTACTTTTTCTGATAATAAGATTGTTATTTCAGAAAATGGTTATGATGCAAACATAGAACATGGACTATAAATGTCAGAAATGATCCATAAATAATTTATGAATTATTTTAGGTAGCAAATTATTGATCAATCATGCGTTCTAAAAAATTCTAAGAGTGATAACACATATCTTTGGCATCTAAGGTTAGTACATACTAACCTGGATAGGATAAACATGCTAGTAAATGAATGTCCTTTGAGAGAGTTGAAAGTCAACACTCTTCATGTTTACCCTAAAGCAAAAGAAATCTGAATCTTCTGGAAAGATTAAAGAATTCCTAGAGATGTTGAAAAACATTTAGGTAAATCACTCAAAACTCTTTGATAAGATCAAGGAAGAGAAAACTTGGATTACGAATTCAAGGACTAATAGTTGGAGCATGGAATTCAATCCAACTCACAGCACCTGAAACTCTACAATAGAATTTTCTTAGAAATGGTTAGATCAATAATGAACTATACTCCGCATTACCAATATCTTTTTTGTGATAGGCACTAGAAACCGCAATCTACATTTGGATGTAGCAACAAACAAGTCAATCCATAAGACTCTCATAGAGTTGTGGAATAATTGTAAAGTTAGTTTTCAATACTTTCACTTATGTGAGTGTTTGGCACATGTATTGAAAGGAATGACTGAAAAGTTGAAACTGTGGTCTAAACTGTGTCTATTTCTAGTCAATCTATTCGAAACTGGAGGAGGTTTTGTAGCACTCAAGATAAAAGATGATTCATATCGACGAATATTACTTTTATTGATGAAAGCTAGATAACAAACTTTAAACCTCACAGTTAAATAATATTGGAAGAAATTTAAGCTGATGAGATCGGCATACCTCAGTTAACTACTGATAAATTACCTCAACGAAAGACCACAATTCCTGATTAGAACATCTTGGTACCTCGTCGTAGTGGGAGGGTAGTTAGACTACTAACCTTCTACGAGCATGATGAGAAGTACCTCTAGTAGTGTACGACACAAATCAAGATGATTCATTGTCATACAAGCATGCAATGGAAGATTCTAATAAGGAAAAATGGCAAGGTGCGATGAATCCTATAACATCTGGAAAATTTGTAGATCCACATGATGAGATCAAATATATTTGATATAATTGGATCTATAAGAATAAGAGAGGTATGAACAAGAAAGTATAGACTTTCAAAAGGTTAGGCTAATAGCAAAGTGGTTATACCTGAAAAGAGGGAGTTGACTATGAAGAAACTTTCTCACATGTTGCTAAGCTTAATTCCATACACATCCTCTTATCCATCACATCCAACATTTATTATATGATATGAAAATTGGATGTCAAAATAGCTTTTCTGAATAGTTATCTTAAGGAGAGCATCTATAAGATGCAACCAGAAGGGTTCATTGATCAAGGCCAAGAGCAGAAAGTCTGTTAGCTGCAAAAGTCCATTTGTGGACTTAAGCAAGCATGTAAGTCCTGAAATCTAAGGCTTGATGAAACAATCAAAGCCCATTGATTTGAGGAAAACAATTGATGAACTTTGTGTATACAAGTATATCAAATAAAAGAATGTGGTTTTCTTAGTAGTTTATATTGATGATGTCTATCTCATTAGGGAATGACATAGGATATCATATGTCGTTAAAAACGAGGAGTTCGAGCGAAACATATTCTCAAATATCCTAGGAAGAGCAATGTATTATATGCCCATGTATTCAGGTGGAGACCTGAACATTGAATGATAATTGATTTTGACTCTTAGTCAAAGGAAGTTGAAAGTCGACATCTTGATCAATATTCACTCTTGATGGTATAGTTGTTATTTGAAACAACTTTGTACTATATGACCATAGAAAGTGAATAGCTGCTTGTGAAGCAGCTAAAATGCAAGTTACCAAATCATGCCTTCAAAACCGTTTGAAGCATGTTTGGAGAGAATGGGATTGAGATACATGCCCCATGTGCTTTAGAGCAAGTGGGAGATTGTTAGGCATGATGCTCTTAAAGCATGTATTTGACATTCTTTAATTGAAATAAATAAATAAATTTGAAATTTATTTCTCATATAATCATTTCGATTATGCATTTAATGCATAATATAAACATCAGAAAATTCCAAGTCTATTAAAGAGACTATGACTTAAGTATATATGTTATACTGGAGGATTAAAGTTATAGCTAATACACTAAAAAGTCCGTAGTGAGTTAAAGTTGGGATCTTTAACTAAACACTACTAGTACGGTCCACAAAATATTTACAATGTAGTAATTTTGATCCGAATTACTGATGTAGAGACATCGAAGGTGGAGGTACTTTGTGTAATTCGATTACATAGGACTGGACCAGACATGATCTAGAAGCATAAATAAGATACCGTTGATATTATGGTTCTAGAACATGTCAACTGATGATCATATGCGAATTGATCTAAATCCTGAGTAGGCATAAACTCTTGTTTATGTTAACGAGTTCTTTTGACTCATAGGTAATGGCCCGTAACCATGTCGAGCCTAAAACTTATGTCTTGAAGATCCGTTGAGATAAATAGCTGGGAATGTGTTCTACAGATATGGAATCCAACCCTTCTTGCGAGAAGCTGGAATATTGATTCCCTTAAGTGTTAGTTCTGGAACTGAACAGTAGAGCGCTCTGATTTATGAATAAGTTCATAAATCAACTGTTTACTAGTGAACTAATGGAACTTAAGGATAAAGAAGTAATTAGAGGGGCAAAACGGTAATTACGCCTAGCTCTAATTACGAATCAATTATTGGAGGATCAAATTGCATGTAGTGATTATATCAATGGACTATCTTGATCTTTTGAGTAAAATATATTGTAATGACAAGAGTGCAATTCCAAGTCATTAGTGGAGTCACTTGGAATTAATAGATCGAATTAATTATATTAAAGAGTTTGATAAATTATTCGATTTATTGGAGCTTGAAGTTACATGTCCATAGGTCCTCAATCACGGCTCCTGTTAATCTACATTTGAACTTAAGAAATTAGAACGAATTTATTCACGTTGCATTTTGGAAATAGTTTCCCAAAATAGAAACTCCGAACTAATTAGATGATATTTAATTAACTAATTTAGAATTAGTTAATTAGAAAAAATCATGATTAGTTACATTAGATTTAATTATTGAATTGAATCTAATGGAAATCGAATACTAGATTCAAGAAAAAGGAAACATTGGCATTTATGGAATTTCTAATTGTAGAAATTTATTATTTAATATGTAAATATATATGATATATTTATGTAATAAATAAAAGGAAGAATTATATATTTTTTATATGTAATTTTCGAAATTATATATATAGATATATTTATGTATGTTTTAATTACTTACAAGAGTTGTATTTAATTAATAACTCTCTTAAGGTAAGAGAAAGAAAATTTCTTTTCCTAGTAGGAAACTTTGAGTGAGTTATGGTAGGAGTTTAACTCCTCCCATATCTATAAATATACATATGAGATATAGATCTTATAGTAGAAGATCATTGATTTATGAAATCATTAAGATTACACTCAAAAGAAAGAAAAAGTTCTTCAACCCTAAACATACAAAAGCCACCTCTTGTTTTGATTTCTACAACGTTAATGAAAAGTTCGATTCTCTTAAGTTGGTGCCCACACACCTAGTAGAAGGAGAACGTGGTTGATATCAATGGTGAAAAAGATCAAAGACGTTTGTTCATCAAACTCAAGAAAAGCATGAAGCCAAAAGTTCAACCAAAAGAACGAAGGACGGGAAACTTTGTGTAAGTTTTCTATTTCTTTCTTATGCATAATTAAAATAATTATCGTTTATGGGATCCTCGTTTTTATGTTAGTTATTTTTGAAATATACTGGGAACATAAATCCCACCAAATTCCGCAATTGGGTCTAATTAGTTCGATCCTGTTTACTCGTTGGGTCGAATAGTTCGGATCCGATTGGGTAAAACACCAACAATCCTCGTTGATTGAAGCCTTGGAACAATCGACCGAGTTCAGCTGGAGGCAAGAATGCTGGAAGGCAGATGATGATAAACAAAGACAGAAGTCTGTAATTCATATTGCCTAACTTCAAAAGCAGATATCATGAGATGATAAAGCCAGCTTGCCTTCTATAAGACCACTGGATGCTCGAGCTTCATAGTTAGGACCTTTTAGATCATGTAATAGGTACTTTATTCAGAGATGTACTTTGTATTTTGTAATTTGCTCGATAATTTATCAATGAATTGCAGCTCTTTGCAATCTTTCAAGATTTTGTAAAGGTTCGGAATTTTACAAATAAAATATCAGGAAATGAACTTATTATACTGTTCGAATTCCGAACTGCAGACACGATTTTCTGTAAAACAAACCGAATTCAAACTAAAAACGAGGTATTCACCGAACAATAACAAACTTGGAAAAGTCACTTCGAGAAATAGAATTTATCCGATCATACGAAAATTTAAACAAGTCCTTTTCCGAGCCAAGGGTCGTAGCAACAGCTTTCACTCTTGGTCGAGACATTTGAATTTTGTATGAGTCTTTTTCGAGCCAATGAGTCATAGCAACAACTTTCACTCTAGGTCTAGACATTTTGATTTTATACAAGTCTTTTTCCGAGCCAAGAGTCATACCAACAACTTTCACTCTTGGTCGAGACAATTTGAATTAGGTCTTTTTCCGAGCCAAGGGTCGTTGCAACGGCTTTCACCCGTGGTCGAGACAATTTTGAAAAAATTCTTTTTCCGAGCCAAGGGTCGTAGCAACAGGTTTTATTCTTGGTCGAGACATTTGAATTTTGTATGAGTCTTTTTCGAGCCAATGAGTCATAACAACATCTTTCACTCTTGGTCGAGACAATAATATAATTCGAATTGAGATTGCTATTCAGAATCCGATCATCAACCACTTGAGAGAAAAATGCCAAAAAGAAAAGTAGATTCCAATAATAGTGCAGTTGTCCATTGCAAAGAAAACTACGAAGCGAGAAAGGGAACACATTCATTCTATTACAAAGTAACTATTTTCCATATTTCCTTAAATTTACTGCATTCCAAGTTCTTGGTAGAGGTTCACCGTTAAGGTGAGCAATCTTGTAGGAACCCTTCTTTCCGACCTCAGTTACGACATACGGCCCGTCCCAGTTGGGCTGAAGCTTTCCTACATGCTTTGATACCTCGACTTTCTTGAGTACCATTTACCCGACCTTGAAGGTTCTGATACTTACCCTCTGATTATAAGCATTTTCCATGCTAGCTTTCACAGCTTGAATTTTAACTTGAGCTCGATCTCATTTACTGTCCGCGTGGTCAACATCCATTTCCCTTAGAGATTGATTTTCATTAGGTTCGTAAAAATTAACTCGCAGAGAAGGCACCAAAGTCTCGACTGGAATGATTACCTCCGAACCATAAACCAAGCTGAAAGGATTCTCTCCAGTAGCTGCTTTGACAGTTGTCCTGATAGCTCAAATGACTCCCGGAAGCTCATCTAACCATTTTCCTTTTGCATCAGCCAAACACTTTCCAAGAGATCGAACAATTTCTCGATTTGTGACGTCGGTCTGCCCATTTGCTTGGGGATGACCAACAGAAGTAAAATTTGCCAAATTCCGAATTTTTCACACCATTCTAGAACTTTCTTCCCAGCAAACTGAGTTCCATTATCTGAAATCAAAATCCTCTATATTCCGAACCTGTAAATGATGTTTTTCCACAGAAAATTTATGACCTGAAATTGTGTGATTTTGGTTAGAGCAATACATTCCACCCACTTGCTAAAATATTCGACCGCAACTAACACATAATTTTTTTGTGATCTGGTGGTTGGGAAAGGACCAATTATATCAATTCCCCATTTATCGAAAGGCCAGCAGGTCGGGATCGCATGCATCTGCTCGGTAGGTTGGTGAATTAAATTCGAGTGAATCTGACAGTGGTGGCATTTTCTTACATAATCCATCGAGTCCAAAATTAAAGTTGGCCAATAATAACCTAATTTTGAACACTTTAAGGCTAATGCCCGAGCGCCGCAATGATTTTCGGTCTCTTCTTCATGTACCTCTTTCAAGATAGATTCATATTGATTTTCGGGCCTCATTAGGCTCCTCGGGCAGAATTCCCTCCTTTAGATAATCCTTTATAGGTCTTGTCCAAGATGGTTCGGGAGCATCGACTTCCATGATCTCAACGCTCGGAGATGCGTCCAGATCGACTGCTGGAGTATTGGACAATAACCAAGTTATGACTCTTTCCTTCTTTCCATCCGCATAACCCGTGAACTTCGATAGTAAATCCGCCCATGAATTTTCTTCCCTCGGGATAGCCTGGAACTCAAAGCTTTCAAATTTTGATGCTAAACCCTTCACATTGCTCAAATATTTTACCATATTGAATTCTTTTGCCTCATAAGTTCCTTTCACCTGTCTATATACCAGCTCTGAATCGGTTAACACAATAAGAGATCTGATACTCGCTTTTATCGCCATCTCCAGTCCGGCGATCAAAGCCTCATATTAGGCTTCATTATTGGTAAACACAAAATCTAGAGTAATCGCATAGCTTAAATCATCTCCCTCGGGCCCTTGAAAGTGAATTCTGGCCCCTCCTCCTCCTCTGATCGATGAACCATCCATATGCATTAGCCAGATCGATTTTTCGATCTCCTTAACCAAGTTGACTTCAGAATCATCTCCTTCAAGCCGCTCCGTTCCCGTTGATTCCACAATAAAGTATGCCAAAACCTGTGCCTTGATTGCGGTCCGGGGTTGATATTCGATCTCGTACTAACCGAGCTCTACCGCCCATTTGATTAATCTTCCAGAGGTCTCAGGTTTCGACAACACTTGCCTCAAAGGCTGGTTTGTCAAGACGATTATCTTGTAAGTTTGGAAATAAGGCCTTAGTTTTCTGGCAGCAACTACTAGAGCAAGAGCAAATTTTTCGATCTCCAGATAATTTCTTTCTGCTCCTTGCAACAACTTGATGAGATAATAGACAGGCTTGTGTTCGAATTTTTCATTTTCACCAAAACCGAACTGATAGCATCTCCAGAAACTGCAATGTATAAAAAGGCTCGCCTTCGAAAGGCTTTGCTAGCATTGGGGGAGAGACCAAATAATTCTTTAGATTCTCGAAGGCCTTGTCACATTCCTTGTTCCATTCAAACTCCTTTGATTTTCTTAAAAGCTTAAAGAAAGGCAAGCTAGTATCCGCGGATCGAGATATAAATCTATTCAAAGATATGATATTTCCCACTAGGCTCTGCACCTCGGAAAGCTTCCTTGGTGGCTTAAGCTCGGCAATAGCCTTTATCTTTTCGAGATTCGCCACGATACCTCCCTCGTGGACGAGATATTCCAGACCTTACTCCGAAGGTGCATTTTGTCGGGTTCAATTTCATCCCGTACTTCCTCAAAATATTGATGCATCTGTCTAAGTGCTTAATATGATCTTCTTCGGTCATGCTTTTCACGAGCATGTCATCAACGTACACTTCCATGATTTCCCCGATCAGTTCCTTGAACATCATATTAACTAACATTCCGAGTTGGGATCAATGGATAAGAAACTATTTCTTAAAACTCCTTTGTTTCAACAAGCACAACGTCAGATAAACAATTCTATCAAGTAGATGTAGGAACATGAAACTCAATCCAAATATCACCCAACTTTTAAATTTTGGTGTCAAAGAAGTTGGCAAAAATTTACCATAATGTGATTATTTTACGCAAAATATCCAAAAATGGATCTTTTAAGAGTGAACCAAGAGGAACAAGAAACTCGGGAAAAAATATTATATAACGTGAATTGTGAATTGTTTACTATACTAATTTGACAATCAAAAGACCATCAAAGAATGTTTCACAATGTAAATGTGCAATGCTAGAGTTATACCCTGGGGACAAAAAACAAACCATGTTATCTCTGAATAATTTTAACTTTAAACTCAAAGCATGCAATTTATTACGACTCCAAGAATCGTGTTATACTATTGACACCCCAAAAACGACAAATTCAACATGTACTCGGAATAAATGAATATCAACCATAAATTTCTCCATCGCGTCGATCGCACACATTTCGAGATCTGTATTAATGCAGTAGGTATAAAGTAGGAAGCCCAAAGTATTAAAATGCCCTTTTTCTAACAAGAGAACCATCGAGTAATAAGTTTTATTGGAGAACGGAAAAAACATGAAATTCAGTCCAAATACAATATCATGCGGATAATAACAATTAAACAAATTTGTTTGTGAAAACAAATCTTCTATGAAAAACCAAATTGGCTCAAATAGACCAAAATGTTATTTCCGTACGCATTACACTACAAAGTTGATCAATTTAAAGCAAATTATGAATTATGTTAAACTGGGTATATGAATTCCTGTTTACGTGAACTTTGAATAGTTTAATACCTGAATTTGATAGTCAATTGCCCATCTAGAGGAAACATCAACAAAAAAAATCCAGAATGCTCGTATTTCTCCCATGGACACTGAAATGTACCGTTTTATCTCTGAATGCGAAGAACTTGAAACTCGGATCACGCAGTCTATATGTTGTAATAAGATATTTTTTGATAGAGAAGTGCAGAAAACATAGGCATAATATACCAAACAAACATTTTATATCGAATGATAAAAGCACGATTGAAATTCGAAAGGAAAAAACATAGGTCCAAGAATATTAGTATATTCTTGTTTCAACTGGTCACCCTAAATGAGTTAATTTTAGTGAAATATGTGAATAATAGCACCTAAACCTTCAGTCTATGATTGGACATGCGACTTGAAAGGTCACTAAAAGTGAACTTATGCCATTATATCACGCCCTAGTTTCACAAGGGAACCCTAAAATTAATTATTTTAGCACAAGGTTTCTACGAAATTTCTATCACGTAAATAGATCACTTTCAAAATATGAGTGTGAATACATCCTCTACCAAAAAATGTACTCACGTTGTACTCATGACAGCACGAAGTTGACCAATTTTACATGGACCTGGAATAACAAAAAAACTCTACCACGACTTTATATATCCAGTGATAACTAACATTCCGAGTTGGGATCAATGGATAAGAAACTATTTCTTAAAATTCCTATGTTTCAACAATCACAACGTTAGATAAACAATTATGTCAAGTAGATGTAGGAACATGAAAATCAGTCCAAATATCACCTAACTTTTAAATTTTGGTGTTAAAGAAGTTGGCAAAAATTTACCAAAATGAGATTATTTTACGCAAAATATCCAAAAATTGATTTTTTAAGAGTGAACAAAGAGGAACAAGAAACTCGGGAAAAAATATTATATAACGTGAATTATGAATTGTTTACTATACTAATTTGACAATCAAAAGACCATCAAAGAATGTTTCACAATGTAAATTTGCAATGCTAGAGTTATACCCTGGGGACAAAAAACAAACCATGTTATCTCTAAATAATTTAAACTTTAAAGCCAAAGCATGCAATTTATTACGACTCCAACGATCGTGTTATACTACTCATGACACCACAAAAACGAAAAACTCAACATGAACTCGGAAAAAAGGAATCTCAACCATAACTTTCTCCACCGCGTCGATCGCACACATTTCGAGATCTGTATTAATGCAGTAGGTATGAAGTAGGAAGACAAAAGTATTAAAATGCCCTTTTTCTAACAAGAGAACCATCGAGTAATAAGTTTTATCGAGGAACAGAAAAAACATGAAACTCGGTCCAAAATAACAATTAGAAAAAATTGGTCGTGAAAACAAATCTTCTATGAAAAACCAAATTGGCTCAAATAGACCAAAATGCTATTTCCGTACGCATTACACTTTAAAGTTGATCAATTTAAAGCAAATTATGAATAATGTTAAACTCGGTATATGAATTATATGAATTCCTGTTTACGTGAACTTTGAATAGTTTAATACCCGAATTTGATAGCCAATTTCCCATCTAGAGGAAACATCAACAAAAAAAATCTAGAATGCTTGTATTTCTCCCATGGACACTAAAATGTACCGTTTTATCTCTTAATACGAAGAACTTGAAACTCGGATCATGCAATCTATATATTGTAATAAGATACTCTTTGATAGAGAAGTGTAGAAAACATAGGCATAAAATACCAAACAAACATTTTATATCGAATGATAAAAGCATGATTGAAATTTGAAAGCGAAAAACACAGGACCAAGAATATTAGTATATTCTTTGTTTCACCTGGTCACCCTAAATGAGTTAATTTTAGTGAAATTTGTGAATAAAATCACCTAAACAAAGATCTGCCTATGATTGGGCATGGGACTTCAAAGGTCACTAAAATGAACTTATGATATTTTATCACAACATAGTTTCACAAGGGAACCCTAAGATTAATTATTTTAGCACAAGAATTCTACGAAATTTCTATCACGTAAATAGATCACTTTCAAAATATGAGTGTGAATACATCCTCTACCAAAAAATGTACTCACGTTGTACTCATGACAGCACGAAGTTGACCAATTTTACATGGACCGGGAATAACAAAAAAACTCTACCACGACTTTATATATCCAGTGATAACTAACATTCCGAGTTGGGATCAATGGATAAGAAACTATTTCTTAAAATTCCTCTGTTTCAACAAGCACAACGTTAGATAAACAATTATGTCAAGTAGATGTAGGAACATGAAACTCAGTCCAAATATCACCTAACTTTTAAATTTTGGTGTGAAAGAAGTTGGCAAAAATTTACCAAAATGAGATTATTTTACGCAAAATATCCAAAAATTGATTTTTTAAGAGTGAACAAAGAGGAACAAGAAACTCGGGAAAAAATATTATATAACGTGAATTATGAATTGTTTACTATACTAATTTGACAATCAAAAGACCATCAAAGAATGTTTCACAATGTAAATGTGCAATGCTAGAGTTATACCCTGGGGACAAAAAACAAACCATGTTATCTCTAAATAATTTAAACTTTAAAGCCAAAGCATGCAATTTATTACGACTCCAAGGATCGTGTTATACTACTCATGACACCACAAAAACGAAAAATTCAACATGAACTCGGAAAAAATGAATCTCAACCATAACTTTCTCCACCGCGTCGATCGCACACATTTCGAGATCTGTATTAATGCAGTAGGTATAAAGTAGGAAGACCAAAGTATTAAAATGCCCTTTTTCTAACAAGAGAACCATCGAGTAATAAGTTTTATCGAGGAACAGAAAAAACATGAAACTCGGTCCAAAATAACAATTAAAAAAAATTGGTCGTGAAAACAAATCTTCTATGAAAAACCAAATTGGCTCAAATAGACCAAAATGCTATTTCCGTACGCATTACACTTTAAAGTTGATCAATTTAAAGCAAATTATGAATAATGTTAAACTCGGTATATGAATTATATGAATTCCTGTTTACGTGAACTTTGAATATTTTAATACCCGAATTTGATAGCCAATTTCCCATCTAGAGGAAACATCAACAAAAAAAATCTAGAATGCTTGTATTTCTCCCATGGACACTAAAATGTACCGTTTTATCTCTGAATACGAAGAACTTGAAACTCGGATCATGCAATCTATATATTGTAATAAGATACTCTTTGATAGAGAAGTGTAGAAAACATAGGCATAAAATACCAAACAAACATTTTATATCGAATGATAAAAGCATGATTGAAATTTGAAAGCGAAAAACACAGGACCAAGAATATTAGTATATTCTTTGTTTCACCTGGTCACCCTAAATGAGTTAATTTTAGTGAAATTTGGGAATAAAATCACCTAAACAAAGATCTGCCTATGATTGGGCATGGGACTTGAAAGGTCACTAAAAATGAACTTATGATATTTTATCACAACATAGTTTCACAAGGGAACCCTAAGATTAATTATTTTAGCACAAGGTTTCTACGAAATTTCTATCACGTAAATAGATCACTTTCAAAATATGAGTGTGAATACATCCTCTACCAAAAAATGTACTCACGTTGTACTCATGACAGCACGAAGTTGACCAATTTTACATGGACCGGGAATAACAAAAAAACTCTACCACGACTTTATATATCCAGTGATAACTAACATTCCGAGTTGGGATCAATGGATAAGAAACTATTTCTTAAAATTCCTCTGTTTCAACAAGCACAACGTTAGATAAACAATTATGTCAAGTAGATGTAGGAACATGAAACTCAGTCCAAATATCACCTAACTTTTAAATTTTGGTGTGAAAGAAGTTGGCAAAAATTTACCAAAATGAGATTATTTTACGCAAAATATCCAAAAATTGATTTTTTAAGAGTGAACAAAGAGGAACAAGAAACTCGGGAAAAAATATTATATAACGTGAATTATGAATTGTTTACTATACTAATTTGACAATCAAAAGACCATCAAAGAATGTTTCACAATGTAAATGTGCAATGCTAGAGTTATACCCTGGGGACAAAAAACAAACCATGTTATCTCTAAATAATTTAAACTTTAAAGCCAAAGCATGCAATTTATTACGACTCCAAGGATCGTGTTATACTACTCATGACACCACAAAAACGAAAAATTCAACATGAACTCGGAAAAAATGAATCTCAACCATAACTTTCTCCACCGCGTCGATCGCACACATTTCGAGATCTGTATTAATGCAGTAGGTATAAAGTAGGAAGACCAAAGTATTAAAATGCCCTTTTTCTAACAAGAGAACCATCGAGTAATAAGTTTTATCGAGGAACAGAAAAAACATGAAACTCGGTCCAAAATAACAATTAAAAAAAATTGGTCGTGAAAACAAATCTTCTATGAAAAACCAAATTGGCTCAAATAGACCAAAATGCTATTTCCGTACGCATTACACTTTAAAGTTGATCAATTTAAAGCAAATTATGAATAATGTTAAACTCGGTATATGAATTATATGAATTCCTGTTTACGTGAACTTTGAATATTTTAATACCCGAATTTGATAGCCAATTTCCCATCTAGAGGAAACATCAACAAAAAAAATCTAGAATGCTTGTATTTCTCCCATGGACACTAAAATGTACCGTTTTATCTCTGAATACGAAGAACTTGAAACTCGGATCATGCAATCTATATATTGTAATAAGATACTCTTTGATAGAGAAGTGTAGAAAACATAGGCATAAAATACCAAACAAACATTTTATATCGAATGATAAAAGCATGATTGAAATTTGAAAGCGAAAAACACAGGACCAAGAATATTAGTATATTCTTTGTTTCACCTGGTCACCCTAAATGAGTTAATTTTAGTGAAATTTGGGAATAAAATCACCTAAACAAAGATCTGCCTATGATTGGGCATGGGACTTGAAAGGTCACTAAAAATGAACTTATGATATTTTATCACAACATAGTTTCACAAGGGAACCCTAAGATTAATTATTTTAGCACAAGGTTTCTACGAAATTTCTATCACGTAAATAGATCACTTTCAAAATATGAGTGTGAATACATCCTCTACCAAAAAATGTACTCACGTTGTACTCATGACAGCACGAAGTTGACCAATTTTACATGGACCGGGAATAACAAAAAAACTCTACCACGACTTTATATATCCAGTGATAACTAACATTCCGAGTTGGGATCAATGGATAAGAAACTATTTCTTAAAATTCCTCTGTTTCAACAAGCACAACGTTAGATAAACAATTATGTCAAGTAGATGTAGGAACATGAAACTCAGTCCAAATATCACCTAACTTTTAAATTTTGGTGTGAAAGAAGTTGGCAAAAATTTACCAAAATGAGATTATTTTACGCAAAATATCCAAAAATTGATTTTTTAAGAGTGAACAAAGAGGAACAAGAAACTCGGGAAAAAATATTATATAACGTGAATTATGAATTGTTTACTATACTAATTTGACAATCAAAAGACCATCAAAGAATGTTTCACAATGTAAATGTGCAATGCTAGAGTTATACCCTGGGGACAAAAAACAAACCATGTTATCTCTAAATAATTTAAACTTTAAAGCCAAAGCATGCAATTTATTACGACTCCAAGGATCGTGTTATACTACTCATGACACCACAAAAACGAAAAATTCAACATGAACTCGGAAAAAATGAATCTCAACCATAACTTTCTCCACCGCGTCGATCGCACACATTTCGAGATCTGTATTAATGCAGTAGGTATAAAGTAGGAAGACCAAAGTATTAAAATGCCCTTTTTCTAACAAGAGAACCATCGAGTAATAAGTTTTATCGAGGAACAGAAAAAACATGAAACTCGGTCCAAAATAACAATTAAAAAAAATTGGTCGTGAAAACAAATCTTCTATGAAAAACCAAATTGGCTCAAATAGACCAAAATGCTATTTCCGTACGCATTACACTTTAAAGTTGATCAATTTAAAGCAAATTATGAATAATGTTAAACTCGGTATATGAATTATATGAATTCCTGTTTACGTGAACTTTGAATATTTTAATACCCGAATTTGATAGCCAATTTCCCATCTAGAGGAAACATCAACAAAAAAAATCTAGAATGCTTGTATTTCTCCCATGGACACTAAAATGTACCGTTTTATCTCTGAATACGAAGAACTTGAAACTCGGATCATGCAATCTATATATTGTAATAAGATACTCTTTGATAGAGAAGTGTAGAAAACATAGGCATAAAATACCAAACAAACATTTTATATCGAATGATAAAAGCATGATTGAAATTTGAAAGCGAAAAACACAGGACCAAGAATATTAGTATATTCTTTGTTTCACCTGGTCACCCTAAATGAGTTAATTTTAGTGAAATTTGGGAATAAAATCACCTAAACAAAGATCTGCCTATGATTGGGCATGGGACTTGAAAGGTCACTAAAAATGAACTTATGATATTTTATCACAACATAGTTTCACAAGGGAACCCTAAGATTAATTATTTTAGCACAAGGTTTCTACGAAATTTCTATCACGTAAATAGATCACTTTCAAAATATGAGTGTGAATACATCCTCTACCAAAAAATGTACTCACGTTGTACTCATGACAGCACGAAGTTGACCAATTTTACATGGACCGGGAATAACAAAAAAACTCTACCACGACTTTATATATCCAGTGATAACTAACATTCCGAGTTGGGATCAATGGATAAGAAACTATTTCTTAAAATTCCTCTGTTTCAACAAGCACAACGTTAGATAAACAATTATGTCAAGTAGATGTAGGAACATGAAACTCAGTCCAAATATCACCTAACTTTTAAATTTTGGTGTGAAAGAAGTTGGCAAAAATTTACCAAAATGAGATTATTTTACGCAAAATATCCAAAAATTGATTTTTTAAGAGTGAACAAAGAGGAACAAGAAACTCGGGAAAAAATATTATATAACGTGAATTATGAATTGTTTACTATACTAATTTGACAATCAAAAGACCATCAAAGAATGTTTCACAATGTAAATGTGCAATGCTAGAGTTATACCCTGGGGACAAAAAACAAACCATGTTATCTCTAAATAATTTAAACTTTAAAGCCAAAGCATGCAATTTATTACGACTCCAAGGATCGTGTTATACTACTCATGACACCACAAAAACGAAAAATTCAACATGAACTCGGAAAAAATGAATCTCAACCACAACTTTCTCCACCGCGTCGATCGCACACATTTCGAGATCTGTATTAATGCAGTAGGTATAAAGTAGGAAGACCAAAGTATTAAAATGCCCTTTTTCTAACAAGAGAACCATCGAGTAATAAGTTTTATCGAGGAACAGAAAAAACATGAAACTCGGTCCAAAATAACAATTAAAAAAAATTGGTCGTGAAAACAAATCTTCTATGAAAAACCAAATTGGCTCAAATAGACCAAAATGCTATTTCCGTACGCATTACACTTTAAAGTTGATCAATTTAAAGCAAATTATGAATAATGTTAAACTCGGTATATGAATTATATGAATTCCTGTTTACGTGAACTTTGAATATTTTAATACCCGAATTTGATAGCCAATTTCCCATCTAGAGGAAACATCAACAAAAAAAATCTAGAATGCTTGTATTTCTCCCATGGACACTAAAATGTACCGTTTTATCTCTGAATACGAAGAACTTGAAACTCGGATCATGCAATCTATATATTGTAATAAGATACTCTTTGATAGAGAAGTGTAGAAAACATAGGCATAAAATACCAAACAAACATTTTATATCGAATGATAAAAGCATGATTGAAATTTGAAAGCGAAAAACACAGGACCAAGAATATTAGTATATTCTTTGTTTCACCTGGTCACCCTAAATGAGTTAATTTTAGTGAAATTTGGGAATAAAATCACCTAAACAAAGATCTGCCTATGATTGGGCATGGGACTTGAAAGGTCACTAAAAATGAACTTATGATATTTTATCACAACATAGTTTCACAAGGGAACCCTAAGATTAATTATTTTAGCACAAGGTTTCTACGAAATTTCTATCACGTAAATAGATCACTTTCAAAATATGAGTGTGAATACATCCTCTACCAAAAAATGTACTCACGTTGTACTCATGACAGCACGAAGTTGACCAATTTTACATGGACCGGGAATAACAAAAAAACTCTACCACGACTTTATATATCCAGTGATAACTAACATTCCGAGTTGGGATCAATGGATAAGAAACTATTTCTTAAAATTCCTCTGTTTCAACAAGCACAACGTTAGATAAACAATTATGTCAAGTAGATGTAGGAACATGAAACTCAGTCCAAATATCACCTAACTTTTAAATTTTGGTGTGAAAGAAGTTAGCAAAAATTTACCAAAATGAGATTATTTTACGCAAAATATCCAAAAATTGATTTTTTAAGAGTGAACAAAGAGGAACAAGAAACTCGGGAAAAAATATTATATAACGTGAATTATGAATTGTTTACTATACTAATTTGACAATCAAAAGACCATCAAAGAATGTTTCACAATGTAAATGTGCAATGCTAGAGTTATACCCTGGGGACAAAAAACAAACCATGTTATCTCTAAATAATTTAAACTTTAAAGCCAAAGCATGCAATTCATTACGACTCCAAGGATCGTGTTATACTACTCATGACACCACAAAAACGAAAAATTCAACATGAACTCGGAAAAAATGAATCTCAACCATAACTTTCTCCACCGCGTCGATCGCACACATTTCGAGATCTGTATTAATGCAGTAGGTATAAAGTAGGAAGACCAAAGTATTAAAATGCCCTTTTTCTAACAAGAGAACCATCGAGTAATAAGTTTTATCGAGGAACAGAAAAAACATGAAACTCGGTCCAAAATAACAATTAAAAAAATTTGGTCGTGAAAACAAATCTTCTATGAAAAAACAAATTGGCTCAAATAGACCAAAATGCTATTTCCGTACGCATTACACTTTAAAGTTGATCAATTTAAAGCAAATTATGAATAATGTTAAACTCGGTATATGAATTATATGAATTCCTGTTTACGTGAACTTTGAATAGTTTAATACCCGAATTTGATAGCCAATTTCCCATCTAGAGGAAACATCAACAAAAAAATTCTAGAATGCTTGTATTTCTCCCATGGACACTAAAATGTACCGTTTTATCTCTGAATACGAAGAACTTGAAACTCGGATCATGCAATCTATATATTGTAATAAGATACTCTTTGATAGAGAAGTGTAGAAAACATAGGCATAAAATACCAAACAAACATTTTATATCGAATGATAAAAGCATGATTGAAATTTGAAAGCGAAAAACACAGGACCAAGAATATTAGTATATTCTTTGTTTCACCTGGTCACCCTAAATGAGTTAATTTTAGTGAAATTTGGGAATAAAATCACCTAAACAAAGATCTGCCTATGATTGGGCATGGGACTTGAAAGGTCACTAAAAATGAACTTATGATATTTTATCACAACATAGTTTCACAAGGGAACCCTAAGATTAATTATTTTAGCACAAGGTTTCTACGAAATTTCTATCACGTAAATAGATCACTTTCAAAATATGAGTGTGAATACATCCTCTACCAAAAAATGTACTCACGTTGTACTCATGACAGCACGAAGTTGACCAATTTTACATGGACCGGGAATAACAAAAAAACTCTACCACGACTTTATATATCCAGTGATAACTAACATTCCGAGTTGGGATCAATGGATAAGAAACTATTTCTTAAAATTCCTCTGTTTCAACAAGCACAACGTTAGATAAACAATTATGTCAAGTAGATGTAGGAACATGAAACTCAGTCCAAATATCACCTAACTTTTAAATTTTGGTGTGAAAGAAGTTGGCAAAAATTTACCAAAATGAGATTATTTTACGCAAAATATCCAAAAATTGATTTTTTAAGAGTGAACAAAGAGGAACAAGAAACTCGGGAAAAAATATTATATAACGTGAATTATGAATTGTTTACTATACTAATTTGACAATCAAAAGACCATCAAAGAATGTTTCACAATGTAAATGTGCAATGCTAGAGTTATACCCTGGGGACAAAAAACAAACCATGTTATCTCTAAATAATTTAAACTTTAAAGCCAAAGCATGCAATTTATTACGACTCCAAGGATCGTGTTATACTACTCATGACACCACAAAAACGAAAAATTCAACATGAACTCGGAAAAAATGAATCTCAACCATTACTTTCTCCACCGCGTCGATCGCACACATTTCGAGATCTGTATTAATGCAGTAGGTATAAAGTAGGAAGACCAAAGTATTAAAATGCCCTTTTTCTAACAAGAGAACCATCGAGTAATAAGTTTTATCGAGGAACAGAAAAAACATGAAACTCGGTCCAAAATAACAATTAAAAAAAATTGGTCGTGAAAACAAATCTTCTATGAAAAACCAAATTGGCTCAAATAGACCAAAATGCTATTTCCGTACGCATTACACTTTAAAGTTGATCAATTTAAAGCAAATTATGAATAATGTTAAACTCGGTATATGAATTATATGAATTCCTGTTTACGTGAACTTTGAATAGTTTAATACCCGAATTTGATAGCCAATTTCCCATCTAGAGGAAACATCAACAAAAAAAATCTAGAATGCTTGTATTTCTCCCATGGACACTAAAATGTACCGTTTTATCTCTGAATACGAAGAACTTGAAACTCGGATCATGCAATCTATATATTGTAATAAGATACTCTTTGATAGAGAAGTGTAGAAAACATAGGCATAAAATACCAAACAAACATTTTATATCGAATGATAAAAGCATGATTGAAATTTGAAAGCGAAAAACACAGGACCAAGAATATTAGTATATTCTTTGTTTCACCTGGTCACCCTAAATGAGTTAATTTTAGTGAAATTTGTGAATAAAATCACCTAAACAAAGATCTGCCTATGATTGGGCATGGGACTTGAAAGGTCACTAAAAATGAACTTATGATATTTTATCACAACATAGTTTCACAAGGGAACCCTAAGATTAATTATTTTAGCACAAGGTTTCTACGAAATTTCTATCACGTAAATAGATCACTTTCAAAATATGAGTGTGAATACATCCTCTACCAAAAAATGTACTCACGTTGTACTCATGACAGCACGAAGTTGACCAATTTTACATGGACCGGGAATAACAAAAAAACTCTACCACGACTTTATATATCCAGTGATAACTAACATTCCGAGTTGGGATCAATGGATAAGAAACTATTTCTTAAAATTCCTCTGTTTCAACAAGCACAACGTTAGATAAACAATTATGTCAAGTAGATGTAGGAACATGAAACTCAGTCCAAATATCACCTAACTTTTAAATTTTGGTGTGAAAGAAGTTGGCAAAAATTTACCAAAATGAGATTATTTTACGCAAAATATCCAAAAATTGATTTTTTAAGAGTGAACAAAGAGGAACAAGAAACTCGGGAAAAAATATTATATAACGTGAATTATGAATTGTTTACTATACTAATTTGACAATCAAAAGACCATCAAAGAATGTTTCACAATGTAAATGTGCAATGCTAGAGTTATACCCTGGGGACAAAAAACAAACCATGTTATCTCTAAATAATTTAAACTTTAAAGCCAAAGCATGCAATTTATTACGACTCCAAGGATCGTGTTATACTACTCATGACACCACAAAAACGAAAAATTCAACATGAACTCGGAAAAAATGAATCTCAACCATAACTTTCTCCACCGCGTCGATCGCACACATTTCGAGATCTGTATTAATGCAGTAGGTATAAAGTAGGAAGACCAAAGTATTAAAATGCCCTTTTTCTAACAAGAGAACCATCGAGTAATAAGTTTTATCGAGGAACAGAAAAAACATGAAACTCGGTCCAAAATAACAATTAAAAAAAATTGGTCGTGAAAACAAATCTTCTATGAAAAACCAAATTGGCTCAAATAGACCAAAATGCTATTTCCGTACGCATTACACTTTAAAGTTGATCAATTTAAAGCAAATTATGAATAATGTTAAACTCGGTATATGAATTATATGAATTCCTGTTTAAGTGAACTTTGAATATTTTAATACCCGAATTTGATAGCCAATTTCCCATCTAGAGGAAACATCAACAAAAAAAATCTAGAATGCTTGTATTTCTCCCATGGACACTAAAATGTACCGTTTTATCTCTGAATACGAAGAACTTGAAACTCGGATCATGCAATCTATATATTGTAATAAGATACTCTTTGATAGAGAAGTGTAGAAAACATAGGCATAAAATACCAAACAAACATTTTATATCGAATGATAAAAGCATGATTGAAATTTGAAAGCGAAAAACACAGGACCAAGAATATTAGTATATTCTTTGTTTCACCTGGTCACCCTAAATGAGTTAATTTTAGTGAAATTTGGGAATAAAATCACCTAAACAAAGATTTGCCTATGATTGGGCATGGGACTTGAAAGGTCACAAAAAATGAACTTATGATATTTTATCACAACCTAGTTTCACAAGGGAACCCTAAGATTAATTATTTTAGCACAAGGTTTCTACGAAATTTCTATCACGTAAATAGATCACTTTCAAAATATGAGTGTGAATACATCCTCTACCAAAAAATGTACTCACGTTGTACTCATGACAGCACGAAGTTGACCAATTTTACATGGACCGGGAATAACAAAAAAACTCTACCACGACTTTATATATCCAGTGATAACTAACATTCCGAGTTGGGATCAATGGATAAGAAACTATTTCTTAAAATTCCTCTGTTTCAACAAGCACAACGTTAGATAAACAATTATGTCAAGTAGATGTAGGAACATGAAACTCAGTCCAAATATCACCTAACTTTTAAATTTTGGTGTGAAAGAAGTTGGCAAAAATTTACCAAAATGAGATTATTTTACGCAAAATATCCAAAAATTGATTTTTTAAGAGTGAACAAAGAGGAACAAGATACTCGGGAAAAAATAATATATAACGTGAATTATGAATTGTTTACTATACTAATTTGACAATCAAAAGACCATCAAAGAATGTTTCACAATGTAAATGTGCAATGCTAGAGTTATACCCTGGGGACAAAAAACAAACCATGTTATCTCTAAATAATTTAAACTTTAAAGCCAAAGCATGCAATTTATTACGACTCCAAGGATCGTGTTATACTACTCATGACACCACAAAAACGAAAAATTCAACATGAACTCGGAAAAAATGAATCTCAACCATAACTTTCTCCACCGCGTCGATCGCACACATTTCTAGATCTGTATTAATGCAGTAGATATAAAGTAGGAAGACCAAAGTATTAAAATGCCCTTTTTCTAACAAGAGAACCATCAAGTAATAAGTTTTATCGAGGAACAGAAAAAACATGAAACTCGGTCCAAAATAACAATTAAAAAAATTTGGTCGTGAAAACAAATCTTCTATGAAAAACCAAATTGGCTCAAATAGACCAAAATGCTATTTCCGTACGCATTACACTTTAAAGTTGATCAATTTAAAGCAAATTATGAATAATGTTAAACTCGGTATATGAATTATATGAATTCCTGTTTACGTGAACTTTGAATAGTTTAATACCCGAATTTGATAGCCAATTTCCCATCTAGAGGAAACATCAACAAAAAAAATCTAGAATGCTTGTATTTCTCCCATGGACACAAAAATGTACCGTTTTATCTCTGAATACGAAGAACTTGAAACTCGGATCATGCAATCTATATATTGTAATAAGATACTCTTTGATAGAGAAGTGTAGAAAACATAGGCATAATATACCAAACAAACATTTTATATCGAATGATAAAAGCATGATTGAAATTTGAAAGCGAAAAACACAGGACCAAGAATATTAGTATATTCTTTGTTTCACCTGGTCACCCTAAATGAGTTAATTTTAGTGAAATTTGTGAATAAAATCACCTAAACAAAGATCAGCCTATGATTGGGCATGGGACTTGAAAGGTCACTAAAAATGAACTTATGATATTTTATCACAACATAGTTTCATAAGGGAACCCTAAAATTAATTATTTTAGCACAAGGTTTCTACGAAATTTCTATCACGTAAATAGATCACTTTCAAAATATGAGTGTGAATACATCCTCTACCAAAAAATGTACTCACGTTGTACTCATGACAGCACGAAGTTGACCAAATTTACATGGACCGGGAATAACAAAAAAACTCTACCACGACTTTATATATCCAGTGATAACTAACATTCCGAGTTGGGATCAATGGATAAGAAACTATTTCTTAAAATTCCTCTGTTTCAACAAGCACGTTAGATAAACAATTATGTCAAGTAGATGTAGGAACATGAAACTCAGTCCAAATATCACCTAACTTTCAAATTTTGGTGTGAAAGAAATTGGCAAAAATTTACCAAAATGAGATTATTTTACGCAAAATATCCAAAAATTGATTTTTTAAGAGTGAACAAAGAGGAACTAGAAACTCGGGAAAAAATATTATATAACGTGAATTATGAATTGTTTACTATACTAATTTGACAATCAAAAGACCATCAAAGAATGTTTCACAATGTAAATGTGCAATGCTAGAGTTATACCCTGGGGACAAAAAACAAACCATGTTATCTCTAAATAATTTAAACTTTAAAGCCAAAGCATGCAATTTATTACGACTCCAAGGATCGTGTTATACTACTCATGACACCACAAAAACGAAAAATTCAACATGAACTCGGAAAAAATGAATCTCAACCATAACTTTCTCCACCGCGTCGATCGCACACATTTCCAGATCTGTATTAATGCAGTAGGTATAAAGTAGGAAGACCAAAGTATTAAAATGCCCTTTTTTTAACAAGAGAACCATCGAGTAATAAGTTTTATCGAGGAACAGAAAAAACATGAAACTCGGTCCAAAATAACAATTAAAAAAATTTGGTCGTGAAAACAAATCTTCTATGAAAAACCAAATTGGCTCAAATAGACCAAAATGCTATTTCCGTACGCATTACACTTTAAAGTTGATCAATTTAAAGCAAATTATGAATAATGTTAAACTCGGTATATGAATTATATGAATTCCTGTTTACGTGAACTTTGAATAGTTTAATACCCGAATTTGATAGCCAATTTCCCATTTAGAGGAAACATCAACAAAAAAATCTAGAATGCTTGTATTTCTCCCAAGGACACTAAAATGTACCGTTTTATCTCTGAATACGAAGAACTTGAAACTCGGATCATGCAATCTATATATTGTAATAAGATACTCTTTGATAGAGAAGTGTAGAAAACATAGGCATAATATACCAAACAAACATTTTATATCGAATGATAAAAGCATGATTGAAATTTGAAAGCTAAAAACACAGGACCAAGAATATTAGTATATTCTTTGTTTCACCTGGTCACCCTAAATGAGTTAATTTTAGTGAAATTTGTGAATAAAATCACCTAAACAAAGATCAGCCTATGATTGGGCATGGGACTTGAAAGGTCACTAAAAATGAACTTATGATATTTTATAACAACATAGTTTCACAAGGGAACCCTAAAATTAATTATTTTAGCACAAGGTTTCTACGAAATTTCTATCACGTAAATAGATCACTTTCAAAATATGAGTGTGAATACATCCTCTACCAAAAAATGTACTCACGTTGTACTCATGACAGCACGAAGTTGACCAATTTTACATGGACCTGGAATAACAAAAAAACTCTACCACGACTTTATATATCCAGTGATAACTAACATTCCGAGTTGGGATCAATGGATAAGAAACTATTTCTTAAAATTCCTCTGTTTCAACAAGCACAACGTTAGATAAACAATTATGTCAAGTAGATGTAGGAACATGAAACTCAGTCCAAATATCACCTAACTTTTAAATTTTGGTGTGAAAGAAGTTAGCAAAAATTTACCAAAATGAGATTATTTTACGCAAAATATCCAAAAATTGATTTTTTAAGAGTGAACAAAGAGGAACAAGAAACTCGGGAAAAAATATTATATAACGTGAATTATGAATTGTTTACTATACTAATTTGACAATCAAAAGACCATCAAAGAATGTTTCACAATGTAAATGTGCAATGCTAGAGTTATACCCTGGGGACAAAAAACAAACCATGTTATCTCTAAATAATTTAAACTTTAAAGCCAAAGCATGCAATTCATTACGACTCCAAGGATCGTGTTATACTACTCATGACACCACAAAAACGAAAAATTCAACATGAACTCGGAAAAAATGAATCTCAACCATAACTTTCTCCACCGCGTCGATCGCACACATTTCGAGATCTGTATTAATGCAGTAGGTATAAAGTAGGAAGACCAAAGTATTAAAATGCCCTTTTTCTAACAAGAGAACCATCGAGTAATAAGTTTTATCGAGGAACAGAAAAAACATGAAACTCGGTCCAAAATAACAATTAAAAAAATTTGGTCGTGAAAACAAATCTTCTATGAAAAAACAAATTGGCTCAAATAGACCAAAATGCTATTTCCGTACGCATTACACTTTAAAGTTGATCAATTTAAAGCAAATTATGAATAATGTTAAACTCGGTATATGAATTATATGAATTCCTGTTTACGTGAACTTTGAATAGTTTAATACCCGAATTTGATAGCCAATTTCCCATCTAGAGGAAACATCAACAAAAAAAATCTAGAATGCTTGTATTTCTCCCATGGACACTAAAATGTACCGTTTTATCTCTGAATACGAAGAACTTGAAACTCGGATCATGCAATCTATATATTGTAATAAGATACTCTTTGATAGAGAAGTGTAGAAAACATAGGCATAATATACCAAACAAATATTTTATATCGAATGATAAAAACATGATTGAAATTTGAAAGCGAAAAACACAGGACCAAGAATATTAGTATATTCTTTGTTTCACCTGGTCACCCTAAATGAGTTAATTTTAGTGAAATTTGTGAATAAAATCACCTAAACAAAGATCAGCCTATGATTGGGCATGGGACTTGAAAGGTCACTAAAAATGAACTTATGATATTTTATCACAACATAGTTTCACAAGGGAACCCTAAAATTAATTATTTTAGTACAAGGTTTCTACGAAATTTCTATCACGTAAATAGATCACTTTCAAAATATGAGTGTGAATACATCCTCTACCAAAAAATGTACTCACGTTGTACTCATGACAGCACGAAGTTGACCAATTTTACATGGACCGGGAATAACAAAAAAACTCTACCACGACTTTATATATCCAGTGATAACTAACATTCCGAGTTGGGATCAATGGATAAGAAACTATTTCTTAAAATTCCTCTGTTTCAACAAGCACAACGTTAGATAAGCAATTATGTCAAGTAGATATAGGAACATGAAACTCAGTCCAAATTTCACCTAACTTTTAAATTTTGGTGTGAAAGAAGTTGGCAAAAATTTACCAAAATGAGATTATTTTACGCAAAATATCCAAAAATTGATTTTTTAAGAGTGAACAAAGAGGAACAAGAAACTCGGGAAAAAATATTATATAACGTGAATTATGAATTGTTTACTATACTAATTTGACAATCAAAAGACCATCAAAGAATGTTTCACAATGTAAATGTGCAATGCTAGAGTTATACCCTGGGGACAAAAAACAAACCATGTTATCTCTAAATAATTTAAACTTTAAAGCCAAAGCATGCAATTTATTACGACTCCAAGGATCGTGTTATACTACTCATGACACCACAAAAACGAAAAATTCAACATGAACTCGGAAAAAATGAATCTCAACCATAACTTTCTCCACCGCGTCGATCGCACACATTTCGAGATCTGTATTAATGCAGTAGGTATAAAGTAGGAAGACCAAAGTATTAAAATGCCCTTTTTCTAACAAGAGAACCATCGAGTAATAAGTTTTATCGAGGAACAGAAAAAACATGAAACTCGGTCCAAAATAACAATTAAAAAAATTTGGTCGTGAAAACAAATCTTCTATGAAAAACCAAATTGGCTCAAATAGACCAAAATGCTATTTCCGTACGCATTACACTTTAAAGTTGATCAATTTAAAGCAAATTATGAATAATGTTAAACTCGGTATATGAATTATATGAATTCCTGTTTACGTGAACTTTGAATAGTTTAATACCCGAATTTGATAGCCAATTTCCCATCTAGAGGAAACATCAACAAAAAAAATCTAGAATGCTTGTATTTCTCCCATGGACACTAAAATGTACCGTTTTATCTCTGAATACGAAGAACTTGAAACTCGGATCATGCAATCTATATATTGTAATAAGATACTATTTGATAGAGAAGTGTAGAAAACATAGGCATAATATACCAAACAAACATTTTATATCGAATGATAAAAGCATGATTGAAATTTGAAAGCGAAAAACACAGGACCAAGAATATTAGTATATTCTTTGTTTCACCTGTTCACCCTAAATGAGTTAATTTTAGTGAAATTTGTGAATAAAATCACCTAAACAAAGATCAGCCTATGATTGGGCATGGGACTTGAAAGGTCACTAAAAATGAACTTATGATATTTTATCACAACATAGTTTCATAAGGGAACCCTAAAATTAATTATTTTATCACAAGGTTTCTACGAAATTTCTATCACGTAAATAGATCACTTTCAAAATATGAGTGTGAATACATCCTCTACCAAAAAATGTACTCACGTTGTACTCATGACAGCACGAAGTTGACCAAATTTACATGGACCGGGAATAACAAAAAAACTCTACCACGACTTTATATATCCAGTGATAACTAACATTCCGAGTTGGGATCAATGGATAAGAAACTATTTCTTAAAATTCCTCTGTTTCAACAAGCACGTTAGATAAACAATTATGTCAAGTAGATGTAGGAACATGAAACTCAGTCCAAATATCACCTAACTTTCAAATTTTGGTGTGAAAGAAGTTGGCAAAAATTTACCAAAATGAGATTATTTTACGCAAAATATCCAAAAATTGATTTTTTAAGAGTGAACAAAGAGGAACAAGAAACTCGGGAAAAAATATTATATAACGTGAATTATGAATTGTTTACTATACTAATTTGACAATCAAAAGACCATCAAAGAATGTTTCACAATGTAAATGTGCAATGCTAGAGTTATACCCTGGGGACAAAAAACAAACCATGTTATCTCTAAATAATTTAAACTTTAAAGCCAAAGCATGCAATTTATTACGACTCCAAGGATCGTGTTATACTACTCATGACACCACAAAAACGAAAAATTCAACATGAACTCGGAAAAAATGAATCTCAACCATAACTTTCTCCACCGCGTCGATCGCACACATTTCGAGATCTGTATTAATGCAGTAGGTATAAAGTAGGAAGACCAAAGTATTAAAATGCCCTTTTTCTAACAAGAGAACCATCGAGTAATAAGTTTTATCGAGGAACAGAAAAAACATGAAACTCGGTCCAAAATAACAATTAAAAAAATTTGGTCGTGAAAACAAATCTTCTATGAAAAACCAAATTGGCTCAAATAGACCAAAATGCTATTTCCGTACGCATTACACTTTAAAGTTGATCAATTTAAAGCAAATTATGAATAATGTTAAACTCGGTATATGAATTATATGAATTCCTGTTTACGTGAACTTTGAATAGTTTAATACCCGAATTTGATAGCCAATTTCCCATCTAGAGAAAACATCAACAAAAAAAATCTAGAATTCTTGTATTTCTCCCATGGACACTAAAATGTACCGTTTTATCTCTGAATAGGAAGAACTTAAAACTCGGATCATGCAATCTATATATTGTAATAAGATACTCTTTGATAGAGAAGTGTAGAAAACATAGGCATAATATACCAAACAAACATTTTATATCGAATGATAAAAGCATGATTGAAATTTGAAAGCGAAAAACACAGGACCAAGAATATTAGTATATTCTTTGTTTCACCTGGTCACCCTAAATGAGTTAATTTTAGTGAAATTTGTGAATAAAATCACCTAAACAAAGATCAGCCTATGATTGGGCATGGGACTTGAAAGGTCACTAAAAATGAACTTATGATATTTTATCACAACATAGTTTCACAAGGGAACCCTAAAATTAATTATTTTAGCACAAGGTTTCTACGAAATTTCTATCACGTAAATAGATCACTTTCAAAATATGAGTGTGAATACATCCTCTACCAAAAAATGTACTCACGTTGTACTCATGACAGCACGAAGTTGACCAATTTTACATGGACCTGGAATAACAAAAAAACTCTACCACGACTTTATATATCCAGTGATAACTAACATTCCGAGTTGGGATCAATGGATAAGAAACTATTTCTTAAAATTCCTCTGTTTCAACAAGCACAACGTTAGATAAACAATTATGTCAAGTAGATGTAGAAACATGAAACTCAGTCCAAATATCACCTAACTTTTAAATTTTGGTGTGAAAGAAGTTGGCAAAAATTTACCAAAATGAGATTATTTTACGCAAAATATCCAAAAATTGATTTTTTAAGAGTGAACAAAGAGGAACAAGAAACTCGGGAAAAAATATTATATAACGTGAATTATGAATTGTTTACTATACTAATTTGACAATCAAAAGACCATCAAAGAATGTTTCACAATGTAAATGTGCAATGCTAGAGTTATACCCTGGGGACAAAAAACAAACCATGTTATCTCTAAATAATTTAAACTTTAAAGCCAAAGCATGCAATTTATTACGACTCCAAGGATCGTGTTATACTACTCATGACACCACAAAAACGAAAAATTCAACATGAACTCGGAAAAAATGAATCTCAACCATAACTTTCTCCACCGCGTCGATCGCACACATTTCGAGATCTGTATTAATGCAGTAGGTATAAAGTAGGAAGGCCAAAGTATTAAAATGCCCTTTTTCTAACAAGAGAACCATCGAGTAATAAGTTTTATCGAGGAACAGAAAAAACATGAAACTCGGTCCAAAATAACAATTAAAAAAATTTGGTCGTGAAAACAAATCTTCTATGAAAAACCAAATTGGCTCAAATAGACCAAAATGCTATTTCCGTACGCATTACACTTTAAAGTTGATCAATTTAAAGCAAATTATGAATAATGTTAAACTCGGTATATGAATTATATGAATTCCTGTTTACGTGAACTTTGAATAGTTTAATACCCGAATTTGATAGCCAATTTCCCATCTAGAGGAAACATCAACAAAAAAAATGTAGAATGCTTGTATTTCTCCCATGGACACTAAAATGTACCGTTTTATCTCTGAATACGAAGAACTTGAAACTCGGATCATGCAGTCTATATATTGTAATAAGATACTCTTTGATAGAGAAGTGTAGAAAACATAGGCATAATATACCAAACAAACATTTTATATCGAATGATAAAAGCATGATTGAAATTTGAAAGCGAAAATCACAGGACCAAGAATATTAGTATATTCTTTGTTTCACCTGGTCACCCTAAATGAGTTAATTTTAGTGAAATTTGTGAATAAAATCACCTAAACAAAGATCAGCCTATGATTGGGCATGGGACTTGAAAGGTCACTAAAAATGAACTTATGATATTTTATCACAACCTAGTTTCACAAGGGAAGCCTAAAATTAATTATTTTAGGACAAGGTTTCTACGAAATTTCTATCACGTAAATAGAACACTTTCAAAATATGAGTGTGAATACATACTCCACCAAAAAATGTACTCACGTTGTACTCATGACACCACAAAGTTGACCAATTTTACATGGACCGGGAATAACAAAAAAACTCTACCACGACTTTATATATCCAGTGATAACTAACATTCCGAGTTGGGATCAATGTATAAGAAACTATTTTTTAAAATTCCTCTGTTTCAACAAGCACAACGTTAGATAAACAATTATGTCAAGTAGATGTAGGAACATGAAACTCAGTCCAAATATCACCTAACTTTTAAATTTTGGTGTGAAAGAAGTTGGCAAAAATTTACCAAAATGAGATTATTTTACGCAAAATATCCAAAAATTGATTTTTTAAGAGTGAACAAAGAGGAACAAGAAACTCGGGAAAAAATAATATATAACGTGAATTATGAATTGTTTACTATACTAATTTGACAATCAAAAGACCATCCAAGAATGTTTCACAATGTAAATGTGCAATGCTAGAGTTATACCCTGGGGACAAAAAACAAACCATGTTATCTCTAAATAATTTAAACTTTAAAGCCAAAGCATGCAATTTATTACGACTCCAAGGATCGTGTTATACTACTCATGACACCACAAAAACGAAAAATTCAACATGAACTCGGAAAAAATGAATCTCAACCATAACTTTCTCCACCGCGTCGATCGCACACATTTCGAGATCTGTATTAATGCAGTAGGTATAAAGTAGGAAGACCAAAGTATTAAAATGCCCTTTTTCTAACAAGAGAACCATCGAGTAATAAGTTTTATCGAGGAACAGAAAAAACATGAAACTCGGTCCAAAATAACAATTAAAAAAATTTGGTCGTGAAAACAAATCTTCTATGAAAAACCAAATTGGCTCAAATAGACCAAAATGCTATTTCCGTACGCATTACACTTTAAAGTTGATCAATTTAAAGCAAATTATGAATAATGTTAAACTCGGTATATGAATTATATGAATTCCTGTTTACGTGAACTTTGAATAGTTTAATACCCGAATTTGATAGCCAATTTCCCATCTAGAGAAAACATCAACAAAAAAAATCTAGAATGCTTGTATTTCTCCCATGGACACTAAAATGTACCGTTTTATCTCTGAATAGGAAGAAATTGAAACTCGGATCATGCAATCTATATATTGTAATAAGATACTCTTTGATAGAGAAGTGTAGAAAACATAGGCATAATATACCAAACAAACATTTTATATCGAATGATAAAAGCATGATTGAAATTTGAAAGCGAAAAACACAGGACCAAGAATATTAGTATATTCTTTGTTTCACCTGGTCACCCTAAATGAGTTAATTTTAGTGAAATTTGTGAATAAAATCACCTAAACAAAGATCAGCCTATGATTGGGCATGGGACTTGAAAGGTCACTAAAAATGAACTTATGATATTTTATCACAACATAGTTTCACAAGGGAACCCTAAAATTAATTATTTTAGCACAAGGTTTCTACGAAATTTCTATCACGTAAATAGATCACTTTCAAAATATGAGTGTGAATACATCCTCTACCAAAAAATGTACTCACGTTGTACTCATGACAGCACTAAGTTGACCAATTTTACATGGACCTGGAATAACAAAAAAACTATACCACGACTTTATATATCCAGTGATAACTAACATTCCGAGTTGGGATCAATGGATAAGAAACTATTTCTTAAAATTCCTCTGTTTCAACAAGCACAACGTTAGATAAACAATTATGTCAAGTAGATGTAGGAACATGAAACTCAGTCCAAATATCACCTAACTTTTAAATTTTGGTGTGAAAGAAGTTGGCAAAAATTTACCAAAATGAGATTATTTTACGCAAAATATCCAAAAATTGATTTTTTAAGAGTGAACAAAGAGGAACAAGAAACTCGGGAAAAAATATTATATAACGTGAATTATGAATTGTTTACTATACTAATTTGACAATCAAAAGACCATCAAAGAATGTTTCACAATGTAAATGTGCAATGCTAGAGTTATACCCTGGGGACAAAAAACAAACCATGTTATCTCTAAATAATTTAAACTTTAAAGCCAAAGCATGCAATTTATTACGACTCCAAGGATCGTGTTATACTACTCATGACACCACAAAAACGAAAAATTCAACATGAACTCGGAAAAAATGAATCTCAACCATAACTTTCTCCACCGCGTCGATCGCACACATTTCGAGATCTGTATTAATGCAGTAGGTATAAAGTAGGAAGACCAAAGTATTAAAATGCCCTTTTTCTAACAAGAGAACCATCGAGTAATAAGTTTTATCGAGGAACAGAAAAAACATGAAACTCGGTCCAAAATAACAATTAAAAAAATTTGGTCGTGAAAACAAATCTTCTATGAAAAACCAAATTGGCTCAAATAGACCAAAATGCTATTTCCGTACGCATTACACTTTAAAGTTGATCAATTTAAAGCAAATTATGAATAATGTTAAACTCGGTATATGAATTATATGAATTCCTGTTTACGTGAACTTTGAATAGTTTAATACCCGAATTTGATAGCCAATTTCCCATCTAGAGGAAACATCAACAAAAAAAATCTAGAATGCTTGTATTTCTCCCATGGACACTAAAATGTACCGTTTTATCTCTGAATACGAAGAACTTGAAACTCGGATCATGAAGTCTATATATTGTAATAAGATACTCTTTGATAGAGAAGTGTAGAAAACATAGGCATAATATACCAAACAAACATTTTATATCGAATGATAAAAGCATGATTGAAATTTGAAAGCGAAAAACAATGGACCAAGAATATTAGTATATTCTTTGTTTCACCTGGTCACCCTAAATGAGTTAATTTTAGTGAAATTTGTGAATAAAATCACCTAAACAAAGATCAGCCTATGATTGGGCATGGGACTTGAAAGGTCACTAAAAATGAACTTATGATATTTTATCACAACCTAGTTTCACAAGGGAACCCTAAAATTAATTATTTTAGGACAAGGTTTCTACGAAATTTCTATCACGTAAATAGAACACTTTCAAAATATGAGTGTGAATACATACTCCACCAAAAAATGTACTCACGTTGTACTCATGACACCACAAAGTTGACCAATTTTACATGGACCGGGAATAACAAAAAAACTCTACCACGACTTTATATATCCAGTGATAACTAACATTCCTAGTTGGGTTCAACGGATAAGAAACTATTTCTTAAAATTCCTCTTTTTCAACAAGCACAACGTTAGATAAACAATTATGTCAAGTAGATGTAGGAACATGAAACTCAGTCCAAATATCACCTAACTTTTAAATTTTGGTGTGAAAGAAGTTGGCAAAAATTTACCAAAATGAGATTATTTTACGCAAAATATCCAAAAATTGATTTTTTAAGAGTGAACAAAGAGGAACAAGAAACTCGGGAAAAAATATTATATAACGTGAATTATGAATTGTTTACTATACTAATTTGACAATCAAAAGACCATCAAAGAATGTTTCACAATGTAAATGTGCAATGCTAGAGTTATACCCTGGGGACGAAAAACAAACCATGTTATCTCTAAATAATTTAAACTTTAAAGCCAAAGCATGCAATTTATTACGACTCCAAGGATCGTGTTATACTACTCATGACACCACAAAAACGAAAAATTCAACATGAACTCGGAAAAAATGAATCTCAACCATAACTTTCTCCACCGCGTCGATCGCACACATTTCGAGATCTGTATTAATGCAGTAGGTATAAAGTAGGAAGACCAAAGTATTAAAATGCCCTTTTTCTAACAAGAGAACCATCGAGTAATAAGTTTTATCGAGGAACAGAAAAAACATGAAACTCGGTCCAAAATAACAATTAAAAAAATTTGGTCGTGAAAACAAATCTTCTATGAAAAACCAAATTGGCTCAAATAGACCAAAATGCTATTTCCGTACGCATTACACTTTAAAGTTGATCAATTTAAAGCAAATTATGAATAATGTTAAACTCGGTATATGAATTATATGAATTCCTGTTTACGTGAACTTTGAATAGTTTAATACCCGAATTTGATAGCCAATTTCCCATCTAGAGGAAACATCAACAAAAAAAATCTAGAATGCTTGTATTTCTCCCATGGACACTAAAATGTACCGTTTTATCTCTGAATACGAAGAACTTGAAACTCGGATCATGAAGTCTATATATTGTAATAAGATACTCTTTGATAGAGAAGTGTAGAAAACATAGGCATAATATACCAAACAAACATTTTATATCGAATGATAAAAGCATGATTGAAATTTGAAAGCGAAAAACAATGGACCAAGAATATTAGTATATTCTTTGTTTCACCTGGTCACCCTAAATGAGTTAATTTTAGTGAAATTTGTGAATAAAATCACCTAAACAAAGATCAGCCTATGATTGGGCATGGGACTTGAAAGGTCACTAAAAATGAACTTATGATATTTTATCACAACCTAGTTTAACAAGGGAACCCTAAAATTAATTATTTTAGGACAAGGTTTCTACGAAATTTCTATCACGTAAATAGAACACTTTCAAAATATGAGTGTGAATACATACTCCACCAAAAAATGTACTCACGTTGTACTCATGACACCACAAAGTTGACCAATTTTACATGGACCGGGAATAACAAAAAAACTCTACCACGACTTTATATATCCAGTGATAACTAACATTCCTAGTTGGGTTCAACGGATAAGAAACTATTTCTTAAAATTCCTCTTTTTCAACAAGCACAACGTTAGATAAACAATTATGTCAAGTAGATGTAGGAACATGAAACTCAGTCCAAATATCACCTAACTTTTAAATTTTGGTGTGAAAGAAGTTGGCAAAAATTTACCAAAATGAGATTATTTTACGCAAAATATCCAAAAATTGATTTTTTAAGAGTGAACAAAGAGGAACAAGAAACTCGGGAAAAAATATTATATAACGTGAATTATGAATTGTTTACTATACTAATTTGACAATCAAAAGACCATCAAAGAATGTTTCACAATGTAAATGTGCAATGCTAGAGTTATACCCTGGGGACAAAAAACAAACCATGTTATCTCTAAATAATTTAAACTTTAAAGCCAAAGCATGCAATTTATTACGACTCCAAGGATCGTGTTATACTACTCATGACACCACAAAAACGAAAAATTCAACATGAACTCGGAAAAAATGAATCTCAACCATAACTTTCTCCACCGCGTCGATTGCACACATTTCGAGATCTGTATTAATGCAGTAGGTATAAAGTAGGAAGACCAAAGTATTAAAATGCCCTTTTTCTAACAAGAGAACCATCGAGTAATAAGTTTTATCGAGGAACAGAAAAAACATGAAACTCGGTCCAAAATAACAATTAAAAAAATTTGGTCGTGAAAACAAATCTTCTATGAAAAACCAAATTGGCTCAAATAGACCAAAATGCTATTTCCGTACGCATTACACTTTAAAGTTGATCAATTTAAAGCAAATTATGAATAATGTTAAACTCGGTATATGAATTATATGAATTCCTGTTTACGTGAACTTTGAATAGTTTAATACCCGAATTTGATAGCCAATTTCCCATCTAGAGGAAACATCAACAAAAAAAATCTAGAATGCTTGTATTTCTCCCATGGACACTAAAATGTACCGTTTTATCTCTGAATACGAAGAACTTGAAACTCGGATCATGCAATCTATATATTGTAATAAGATACTCTTTGATAGAGAAGTGTAGAAAACATAGGCATAATATACCAAACAAACATTTTATATCGAATGATAAAAGCATGATTGAAATTTGAAAGCTAAAAACAATGGACCAAGAATATTAGTATATTCTTTGTTTCACCTGGTCACCCTAAATGAGTTAATTTTAGTGAAATTTGTGAATAAAATCACCTAAACAAAGATCAGCCTATGATTGGGCATGGGACTTGAAAGGTCACTAAAAATGAACTTATGATATTTTATCACAACCTAGTTTCACAAGGGAACCCTAAAATTAATTATTTTAGGACAAGGTTTCTACGAAATTTCTATAACGTAAATAGAACACTTTCAAAATATGAGTGTGAATACATACTCCACCAAAAAATGTACTCACGTTGTACTCATGACACCACAAAGTTGACCAATTTTACATGGACCGGGAATAACAAAAAAACTCTACCACGACTTTATATATCCAGTGATAACTAACATTCCTAGTTGGGATCAATGTATAAGAAACTATTTTTTAAAATTCCTCTGTTTCAACAAGCACAACGTTAGATAACAATTATGTCAAGTAGATGTAGGAACATGAAACTCAGTCCAAATATCACCTAACTTTTAAATTTTGGTGTGAAAGAAGTTGGCAAAAATTTACCAAAATGAGATTATTTTACGCAAAATATCCAAAAATTGATTTTTTAAGAGTGAACAAAGAGGAACAAGAAACTCGGGAAAAAATAATATATAACGTGAATTATGAATTGTTTACTATACTAATTTGACAATCAAAAGACCATCAAAGAATGTTTCACAATGTAAATGTGCAATGCTAGAGTTATACCCTGGGGACAAAAAACAAACCATGTTATCTCTAAATAATTTAAACTTTAAAGCCAAAGCATGCAATTTATTACGACTCCAAGGATCGTGTTATACTACTCATGACACCACAAAAACGAAAAATTCAACATGAACTCGGAAAAAATGAATCTCAACCATAACTTTCTCCACCGCGTCGATCGCACACATTTCGAGATCTGTATTAATGCAGTAGGTATAAAGTAGGAAGACCAAAGTATTAAAATGCCCTTTTTCTAACAAGAGAACCATCGAGTAATAAGTTTTATCGAGGAACAGAAAAAACATGAAACTCGGTCCAAAATAACAATTAAAAAAATTTGGTCGTGAAAACAAATCTTCTATGAAAAACCAAATTGGCTCAAATAGACCAAAATGCTATTTCCGTACGCATTACACTTTAAAGTTGATCAATTTAAAGCAAATTATGAATAATGTTAAACTCGGTATATGAATTATATGAATTCCTGTTTACGTGAACTTTGAATAGTTTAATACCCGAATTTGATAGCCAATTTCCCATCTAGAGGAAACATCAACAAAAAAAATCTAGAATGCTTGTATTTCTCCCATGGACACTAAAATGTACCGTTTTATCTCTGAATACGAAGAACTTGAAACTCGGATCATGCAATCTATATATTGTAATAAGATACTCTTTGATAGAGAAGTGTAGAAAACATAGGCATAATATACCAAACAAACATTTTATATCGAATGACAAAAGCATGATTGAAATTTGAAAGCGAAAAACACAGGACCAAGAATATTAGTATATTCTTTGTTTCACCTGGTCACCCTAAATGAGTTAATTTTAGTGAAATTTGTGAATAAAATCACCTAAACAAAGATCAGCCTATGATTGGGCATGGGACTTGAAAGGTCACTAAAAATGAACTTATGATATTTTATCACAACCTAGTTTCACAAGGGAACCCTAAAATTAATTATTTTAGGACAAGGTTTCTACGAAATTTCTATCACGTAAATAGAACACTTTCAAAATATGAGTGTGAATACATACTCCACCAAAAAATGTACTCACGTTGTACTCATGACACCACAAAGTTGACCAATTTTACATGGACCGGGAATAACAAAAAAACTCTACCACGACTTTATATATCCAGTGATAACTAACATTCCTAGTTGGGATCAATGTATAAGAAACTATTTTTTAAAATTCCTCTGTTTCAGCAAGCACAACGTTAGATAACAATTATGTCATGTAGATGTAGGAACATGAAACTCAGTCCAAATATCACCTAACTTTTAAATTTTGGTGTGAAAGAAGTTGGCAAAAATTTACCAAAATGAGATTATTTTACGCAAAATATCCAAAAATTGATTTTTTAAGAGTGAACAAAGAGGAACAAGAAACTCGGGAAAAAATAATATATAACGTGAATTATGAATTGTTTACTATACTAATTTGACAATCAAAAGACCATCAAAGAATGTTTCACAATGTAAATGTGCAATGCTAGAGTTATACCCTGGGGACAAAAAACAAACCATGTTATCTCTAAATAATTTAAACTTTAAAGCCAAAGCATGCAATTTATTACGACTCCAAGGATCGTGTTATACTACTCATGACACCACAAAAACGAAAAATTCAACATGAACTCGGAAAAAATGAATCTCAACCATAACTTTCTCCACCGCGTCGATCGCACACATTTCGAGATCTGTATTAATGCAGTAGGTATAAAGTAGGAAGACCAAAGTATTAAAATGCCCTTTTTCTAACAAGAGAACCATCGAGTAATAAGTTTTATCGAGGAACAGAAAAAACATGAAACTCGGTCCAAAATAACAATTAAAAAAATTTGGTCGTGAAAACAAATCTTCTATGAAAAACCAAATTGGCTCAAATAGACCAAAATGCTATTTCCGTACGCATTACACTTTAAAGTTGATCAATTTAAAGCAAATTATGAATAATGTTAAACTCGGTATATGAATTATATGAATTCCTGTTTACGTGAACTTTGAATAGTTTAATACCCGAATTTGATAGCCAATTTCCCATCTAGAGGAAACATCAACAAAAAAAATCTAGAATGCTTGTATTTCTCCCATGGACACTAAAATGTACCGTTTTATCTCTGAATACGAAGAACTTGAAACTCGGATCATGCAATCTATATATTGTAATAAGATACTCTTTGATAGAGAAGTGTAGAAAACATAGGCATAATATACCAAACAAACATTTTATATCGAATGACAAAAGCATGATTGAAATTTGAAAGCGAAAAACACAGGACCAAGAATATTAGTATATTCTTTGTTTCACCTGGTCACCCTAAATGAGTTAATTTTAGTGAAATTTGTGAATAAAATCACCTAAACAAAGATCAGCCTATGATTGGGCATGGGACTTGAAAGGTCACTAAAAATGAACTTATGATATTTTATCACAACATAGTTTCACAAGGGAACCCTAAAATTAATTATTTTAGCACAAGGTTTCTACGAAATTTCTATCACGTAAATAGATCACTTTCAAAATATGAGTGTGAATACATCCTCTACCAAAAAATGTACTCACGTTGTACTCATGACAGCACGAAGTTGACCAATTTTACATGGACCGGGAATAACAAAAAAACTCTACCACGACTTTATATATCCAGTGATAACTAACATTCCGAGTTGGGATCAATGGATAAGAAACTATTTCTTAAAATTCCTCTGTTTCAACAAGCACAACGTTAGATAAACAATTATGTCAAGTAGATGTAGGAACATGAAACTCAGTCCAAATATCACCTAACTTTTAAATTTTGGTGTGAAAGAAGTTGGCAAAAATTAACCAAAATGAGATTATTTTACGCAAAATATCCAAAAATTGATTTTTTAAGAGTGAACAAAGAGGAACAAGAAACTCGGGAAAAAATAATATATAACGTGAATTATGAATTGTTTACTATACTAATTTGACAATCAAAAGACCATCAAAGAATGTTTCACAATGTAAATGTGCAATGCTAGAGTTATACCCTGGGGACAAAAAACAAACCATGTTATCTCTAAATAATTTAAACTTTAAAGCCAAAGCATGCAATTTATTACGACTCCAAGGATCGTGTTATACTACTCATGACACCACAAAAACGAAAAATTCAACATGAACTCAGAAAAAATGAATCTCAACCATAACTTTCTCCACCGCGTCGATCGCACACATTTCGAGATCTGTATTAATGCAGTAGGTATAAAGTAGGAAGACCAAAGTATTAAAATGCCATTTTTCTAACAAGAGAACCATCGAGTAATAAGTTTTATCGAGGAACAGAAAAAAAATGAAACTCGGTCCAAAATAACAATTAAAAAAATTTGGTCGTGAAAACAAATCTTCTATGAAAAACCAAATTGGCTCAAATAGACCAATATGCTATTTCCGTACGCATTACACTTTAAAGTTGATCAATTTAAAGCAAATTATGAATAATGTTAAACTCGGTATATGAATTATATGAATTCCTGTTTACGTGAACTTTGAATAGTTTAATACCCGAATTTGATAGTCAATTTCCCATCTAGAGGAAACATCAACAAAAAAAATCTAGAATGCTTGTATTTCTCCCATGGACACTAAAATGTACCGTTTTATCTCTGAATACGAAGAACTTGAAACTCGGATCATGCAGTCTATATATTGTAATAAGATACTCTTTGATAGAGAAGTGTAGAAAACATAGGCATAATATACCAAACAAACATTTTATATCGAATGATAAAAGCATGATTGAAATTTGAAAGCGAAAAACACAGGACCAAGAATATTAGTATATTCTTTGTTTCACCTGGTCACCCTAAATGAGTTACTTTTAGTGAAATTTGTGAATAAAATCACCTAAACAAAGATCAGCCTATGATTGGGCATGGGACTTGAAAGGTCACTAAAAATGAACTTATGATATTTTATCACAACCTAGTTTCACAAGGGAACCCTAAAATTAATTATTTTAGGACAAGGTTTCTACGAAATTTCTATCACGTAAATAGAACACTTTCAAAATATGAGTGTGAATGCATACTCCACCAAAAAATGTACTCACGTTGTACTCATGACACCACAAAGTTGACCAATTTTACATGGACCGGGAATAACAAAAAAACTCTACCACGACTTTATATATCCAGTGATAACTAACATTCCGAGTTGGGATCAATGTATAAGAAACTATTTCTTAAAATTCCTTTGTTTCAACAAGCACAACGTTAGATAAACAATTATGTCATGTAGATGTAGGAACATGAAACTCAGTCCAAATATCACCTAACTTTTAAATTTTGGTGTGAAATAAGTTGGCAAAAATTTACCAAAATGAGATTATTTTACGCAAAATATCCAAAAAAGGATCTTTTAAGAGTGAACAAAGAGGAACAAGAAACTCGGGAAAAAATATTATATAAAGTGAATTATGAATTATTTACTATACTAATTTGATAATCAAAAGACCATCAAAGAATGTTTCACAATGTAAATGTGCAATGCTAGAGTTATACCTGGGGACAAAAAACAAACCAAGTTATCTCTAAATAATTTAAACTTTAAAGCCAAAGCATGCAATTTATTACGACTCCAAGGATCGTGTTATACTACTCATGACACACAAAAACGAAAAATTCAACATGAACTCGGAAAAAATGAATCTCTACCATAAATTTCTCCACCGCGTCGATCGCACACATTCCGAGATCTGTATTAATGCAGTAGGTATAAAGTAGGAAGACCAAAGTATTAAAATGCCCTTTTTCTAACAAGAGAACCATCGAGTAATAAGTTTTATCGAGGAACAGAAAAAACATGAAACTCGGTCCAAAATAACAATTAAAAAAATTTGGTCGTGAAAACAAATCTTCTATGAAAAACCAAATTGGCTCAAATAGACCAAAATGCTATTTCCGTACGCATTACACTTTAAAGTTGATCAATTTAAAGCAAATTATGAATAATGTTAAACTCGGTATATGAATTATATGAATTCCTGTTTACGTGAACTTTGAATAGTTTAATACCCGAATTTGATAGCCAATTTCCCATTTAGAGGAAATATCAACAAAAAAAATCTAGAATGCTTGTATTTCTCCCATGGACACTAAAATGTACCGTTTTATCTCTGAATACGAAGAACTTGAAACTCGGATCATGCAGTCTATATATTGTAATAAGATACTCTTTGATAGAGAAGTGTAGAAAACATAGGCATAATATACCAAACAAACATTTTATATCGAATGATAAAAGCATGATTGAAATTTGAAAGCGAAAAACACAGGACCAAGAATATTAGTATATTCTTTGTTTCACCTGGTCACCCTAAATGAGTTAATTTTAGTGAAATTTGTGAATAAAATCACCTAAACAAAGATCAGCCTATGATTGGGCATGGGACTTGAAAGGTCACTAAAAATGAACTTATGATATTTTATCACAACCTAGTTTCACAAGGGAACCCTAAAATTAATTATTTTAGGACAAGGTTTCTACGAAATTTCTATCACGTAAATAGAACACTTTCAAAATATGAGTGTGGATACATACTCCACCAAAAAATGTACTCACGTTGTACTCATGACACCACAAAACTGACCAATTTTACATGGACCGGGAATAACAAAAAAACTCTACCACGACTTTATATATCCAGTGATAACTAACATTCCGAGTTGGGATCAATGTATAAGAAACTATTTTTTAAAATTCCTCTGTTTCAACAAGCACAACGTTAGATAAACAATTATGTCAAGTAGATGTAGGAACATGAAACTCAGTCCAAATATCACCTAACTTTTAAATTTTGGTGTGAAAGAAGTTGGCAAAAATTTACCAAAATGAGATTATTTTACGCAAAATATCCAAAAATTGATTTTTTAAGAGTGAACAAAGAGGAACAAGAAACTCGGGAAAAAATAATATATAACGTGAATTATGAATTGTTTACTATACTAATTTGACAATCAAAAGACCATCAAAGAATGTTTCACAATGTAAATGTGCAATGCTAGAGTTATACCCTGGGGACAAAAAACAAACCATGTTATCTCTAAATAATTTAAACTTTAAAGCCAAAGCATGCAATTTATTACGACTCCAAGGATCGTGTTATACTACTCATGACACCACAAAAACGAAAAATTCAACATGAACTCGGAAAAAATGAATCTCAACCATAACTTTCTCCACCGCGTCGATCGCACACATTTCGAGATCTGTATTAATGCAGTAGGTATAAAGTAGGAAGACCAAAGTATTAAAATGCCCTTTTTCTAACAAGAGAACCATCGAGTAATAAGTTTTATCGAGGAACAGAAAAAACATGACACTCGGTCCAAAATAACAATTAAAAAAATTTGGTCGTGAAAACAAATCTTCTATGAAAAACCAAATTGGCTCAAATAGACCAAAATGCTATTTCCGTACGCATTACACTTTAAAGTTGATCAATTTAAAGCAAATTATGAATAATGTTAAACTCGGTATATGAATTATATGAATTCCTGTTTACGTGAACTTTGAATAATTTAATACCCGAATTTGATAGCCAATTTCCCATCTAGAGGAAATATCAACAAAAAAAATCTAGAATGCTTGTATTTCTCCCATGGACACTAAAATGTACCGTTTTATCTCTGAATACGAAGAACTTGAAACTCGGATCATGCAGTCTATATATTGTAATAAGATACTCTTTGATAGAGAAGTGTAGAAAACATAGGCATAATATACCAAACAAACATTTTATATCGAATGATAAAAGCATGATTGAAATTTGAAAGCGAAAAACACAGGACCAAGAATATTAGTATATTCTTTGTTTCACCTGGTCACCCTAAATGAGTTACTTTTAGTGAAATTTGTGAATAAAATCACCTAAACAAAGATCAGCCTATGATTGGGCATGGGACTTGAAAGGTCACTAAAAATGAACTTATGATATTTTATCACAACCTAGTTTCACAAGGGAACCCTAAAATTAATTATTTTAGGACAAGGTTTCTACGAAATTTCTATCACGTAAATAGAACACTTTCAAAATATGAGTGTGAATGCATACTCCACCAAAAAATGTACTCACGTTGTACTCATGACACCACAAAGTTGACCAATTTTACATGGACCGGGAATAACAAAAAAACTCTACCACGACTTTATATATCCAGTGATAACTAACATTCCGAGTTGGGATCAATGTATAAGAAACTATTTCTTAAAATTCCTTTGTTTCAACAAGCACAACGTTAGATAAACAATTATGTCATGTAGATGTAGGAACATGAAACTCAGTCCAAATATCACCTAACTTTTAAATTTTGGTGTGAAATAAGTTGGCAAAAATTTACCAAAATGAGATTATTTTACGCAAAATATCCAAAAAAGGATCTTTTAAGAGTGAACAAAGAGGAACAAGAAACTCGGGAAAAAATATTATATAAAGTGAATTATGAATTATTTACTATACTAATTTGATAATCAAAAGACCATCAAAGAATGTTTCACAATGTAAATGTGCAATGCTAGAGTTATACCTGGGGACAAAAAACAAACCAAGTTATCTCTAAATAATTTAAACTTTAAAGCCAAAGCATGCAATTTATTACGACTCCAAGGATCGTGTTATACTACTCATGACACACAAAAACGAAAAATTCAACATGAACTCGGAAAAAATGAATCTCTACCATAAATTTCTCCACCGCGTCGATCGCACACATTCCGAGATCTGTATTAATGCAGTAGGTATAAAGTAGGAAGACCAAAGTATTAAAATGCCCTTTTTCTAACAAGAGAACCATCGAGTAATAAGTTTTATCGAGGAACAGAAAAAACATGAAACTCGGTCCAAAATAACAATTAAAAAAATTTGGTCGTGAAAACAAATCTTCTATGAAAAACCAAATTGGCTCAAATAGACCAAAATGCTATTTCCGTACGCATTACACTTTAAAGTTGATCAATTTAAAGCAAATTATGAATAATGTTAAACTCGGTATATGAATTATATGAATTCCTGTTTACGTGAACTTTGAATAGTTTAATACCCGAATTTGATAGCCAATTTCCCATCTAGAGGAAATATCAACAAAAAAAATCTAGAATGCTTGTATTTCTCCCATGGACACTAAAATGTACCGTTTTATCTCTGAATACGAAGAACTTGAAACTCGGATCATGCAGTCTATATATTGTAATAAGATACTCTTTGATAGAGAAGTGTAGAAAACATAGGCATAATATACCAAACAAACATTTTATATCGAATGATAAAAGCATGATTGAAATTTGAAAGCGAAAAACACAGGACCAAGAATATTAGTATATTCTTTGTTTCACCTGGTCACCCTAAATGAGTTAATTTTAGTGAAATTTGTGAATAAAATCACCTAAACAAAGATCAGCCTATGATTGGGCATGGGACTTGAAAGGTCACTAAAAATGAACTTATGATATTTTATCACAACCTAGTTTCACAAGGGAACCCTAAAATTAATTATTTTAGGACAAGGTTTCTACGAAATTTCTATCACGTAAATAGAACACTTTCAAAATATGAGTGTGGATACATACTCCACCAAAAAATGTACTCACGTTGTACTCATGACACCACAAAACTGACCAATTTTACATGGACCGGGAATAACAAAAAAACTCTACCACGACTTTATATATCCAGTGATAACTAACATTCCGAGTTGGGATCAATGTATAAGAAACTATTTTTTAAAATTCCTCTGTTTCAACAAGCACAACGTTAGATAAACAATTATGTCAAGTAGATGTAGGAACATGAAACTCAGTCCAAATATCACCTAACTTTTAAATTTTGGTGTGAAAGAAGTTGGCAAAAATTTACCAAAATGAGATTATTTTACGCAAAATATCCAAAAATTGATTTTTTAAGAGTGAACAAAGAGGAACAAGAAACTCGGGAAAAAATAATATATAACGTGAATTATGAATTGTTTACTATACTAATTTGACAATCAAAAGACCATCAAAGAATGTTTCACAATGTAAATGTGCAATGCTAGAGTTATACCCTGGGGACAAAAAACAAACCATGTTATCTCTAAATAATTTAAACTTTAAAGCCAAAGCATGCAATTTATTACGACTCCAAGGATCGTGTTATACTACTCATGACACCACAAAAACGAAAAATTCAACATGAACTCGGAAAAAATGAATCTCAACCATAACTTTCTCCACCGCGTCGATCGCACACATTTCGAGATCTGTATTAATGCAGTAGGTATAAAGTAGGAAGACCAAAGTATTAAAATGCCCTTTTTCTAACAAGAGAACCATCGAGTAATAAGTTTTATCGAGGAACAGAAAAAACATGACACTCGGTCCAAAATAACAATTAAAAAAATTTGGTCGTGAAAACAAATCTTCTATGAAAAACCAAATTGGCTCAAATAGACCAAAATGCTATTTCCGTACGCATTACACTTTAAAGTTGATCAATTTAAAGCAAATTATGAATAATGTTAAACTCGGTATATGAATTATATGAATTCCTGTTTACGTGAACTTTGAATAATTTAATACCCGAATTTGATAGCCAATTTCCCATCTAGAGGAAATATCAACAAAAAAAATCTAGAATGCTTGTATTTCTCCCATGGACACTAAAATGTACCGTTTTATCTCTGAATACGAAGAACTTGAAACTCGGATCATGCAGTCTATATATTGTAATAAGATACTCTTTGATAGAGAAGTGTAGAAAACATAGGCATAATATACCAAACAAACATTTTATATCGAATGATAAAAGCATGATTGAAATTTGAAAGCGAAAAACACAGGACCAAGAATATTAGTATATTCTTTGTTTCACCTGGTCACCCTAAATGAGTTACTTTTAGTGAAATTTGTGAATAAAATCACCTAAACAAAGATCAGCCTATGATTGGGCATGGGACTTGAAAGGTCACTAAAAATGAACTTATGATATTTTATCACAACCTAGTTTCACAAGGGAACCCTAAAATTAATTATTTTAGGACAAGGTTTCTACGAAATTTCTATCACGTAAATAGAACACTTTCAAAATATGAGTGTGAATGCATACTCCACCAAAAAATGTACTCACGTTGTACTCATGACACCACAAAGTTGACCAATTTTACATGGACCGGGAATAACAAAAAAACTCTACCACGACTTTATATATCCAGTGATAACTAACATTCCGAGTTGGGATCAATGTATAAGAAACTATTTCTTAAAATTCCTTTGTTTCAACAAGCACAACGTTAGATAAACAATTATGTCATGTAGATGTAGGAACATGAAACTCAGTCCAAATATCACCTAACTTTTAAATTTTGGTGTGAAATAAGTTGGCAAAAATTTACCAAAATGAGATTATTTTACGCAAAATATCCAAAAAAGGATCTTTTAAGAGTGAACAAAGAGGAACAAGAAACTCGGGAAAAAATATTATATAAAGTGAATTATGAATTATTTACTATACTAATTTGATAATCAAAAGACCATCAAAGAATGTTTCACAATGTAAATGTGCAATGCTAGAGTTATACCTGGGGACAAAAAACAAACCAAGTTATCTCTAAATAATTTAAACTTTAAAGCCAAAGCATGCAATTTATTACGACTCCAAGGATCGTGTTATACTACTCATGACACACAAAAACGAAAAATTCAACATGAACTCGGAAAAAATGAATCTCTACCATAAATTTCTCCACCGCGTCGATCGCACACATTCCGAGATCTGTATTAATGCAGTAGGTATAAAGTAGGAAGACCAAAGTATTAAAATGCCCTTTTTCTAACAAGAGAACCATCGAGTAATAAGTTTTATCGAGGAACAGAAAAAACATGAAACTCGGTCCAAAATAACAATTAAAAAAATTTGGTCGTGAAAACAAATCTTCTATGAAAAACCAAATTGGCTCAAATAGACCAAAATGCTATTTCCGTACGCATTACACTTTAAAGTTGATCAATTTAAAGCAAATTATGAATAATGTTAAACTCGGTATATGAATTATATGAATTCCTGTTTACGTGAACTTTGAATAGTTTAATACCCGAATTTGATAGCCAATTTCCCATCTAGAGGAAATATCAACAAAAAAAATCTAGAATGCTTGTATTTCTCCCATGGACACTAAAATGTACCGTTTTATCTCTGAATACGAAGAACTTGAAACTCGGATCATGCAGTCTATATATTGTAATAAGATACTCTTTGATAGAGAAGTGTAGAAAACATAGGCATAATATACCAAACAAACATTTTATATCGAATGATAAAAGCATGATTGAAATTTGAAAGCGAAAAACACAGGACCAAGAATATTAGTATATTCTTTGTTTCACCTGGTCACCCTAAATGAGTTAATTTTAGTGAAATTTGTGAATAAAATCACCTAAACAAAGATCAGCCTATGATTGGGCATGGGACTTGAAAGGTCACTAAAAATGAACTTATGATATTTTATCACAACCTAGTTTCACAAGGGAACCCTAAAATTAATTATTTTAGGACAAGGTTTCTACGAAATTTCTATCACGTAAATAGAACACTTTCAAAATATGAGTGTGGATACATACTCCACCAAAAAATGTACTCACGTTGTACTCATGACACCACAAAACTGACCAATTTTACATGGACCGGGAATAACAAAAAAACTCTACCACGACTTTATATATCCAGTGATAACTAACATTCCGAGTTGGGATCAATGTATAAGAAACTATTTTTTAAAATTCCTCTGTTTCAACAAGCACAACGTTAGATAAACAATTATGTCAAGTAGATGTAGGAACATGAAACTCAGTCCAAATATCACCTAACTTTTAAATTTTGGTGTGAAAGAAGTTGGCAAAAATTTACCAAAATGAGATTATTTTACGCAAAATATCCAAAAATTGATTTTTTAAGAGTGAACAAAGAGGAACAAGAAACTCGGGAAAAAATAATATATAACGTGAATTATGAATTGTTTACTATACTAATTTGACAATCAAAAGACCATCAAAGAATGTTTCACAATGTAAATGTGCAATGCTAGAGTTATACCCTGGGGACAAAAAACAAACCATGTTATCTCTAAATAATTTAAACTTTAAAGCCAAAGCATGCAATTTATTACGACTCCAAGGATCGTGTTATACTACTCATGACACCACAAAAACGAAAAATTCAACATGAACTCGGAAAAAATGAATCTCAACCATAACTTTCTCCACCGCGTCGATCGCACACATTTCGAGATCTGTATTAATGCAGTAGGTATAAAGTAGGAAGACCAAAGTATTAAAATGCCCTTTTTCTAACAAGAGAACCATCGAGTAATAAGTTTTATCGAGGAACAGAAAAAACATGACACTCGGTCCAAAATAACAATTAAAAAAATTTGGTCGTGAAAACAAATCTTCTATGAAAAACCAAATTGGCTCAAATAGACCAAAATGCTATTTCCGTACGCATTACACTTTAAAGTTGATCAATTTAAAGCAAATTATGAATAATGTTAAACTCGGTATATGAATTATATGAATTCCTGTTTACGTGAACTTTGAATAATTTAATACCCGAATTTGATAGCCAATTTCCCATCTAGAGGAAATATCAACAAAAAAAATCTAGAATGCTTGTATTTCTCCCATGGACACTAAAATGTACCGTTTTATCTCTGAATACGAAGAACTTGAAACTCGGATCATGCAGTCTATATATTGTAATAAGATACTCTTTGATAGAGAAGTGTAGAAAACATAGGCATAATATACCAAACAAACATTTTATATCGAATGATAAAAGCATGATTGAAATTTGAAAGCGAAAAACACAGGACCAAGAATATTAGTATATTCTTTGTTTCACCTGGTCACCCTAAATGAGTTAATTTTAGTGAAATTTGTGAATAAAATCACCTAAACAAAGATCAGCCTATGATTGGGCATGGGACTTGAAAGGTCACTAAAAATGAACTTATGATATTTTATCACAACCTAGTTTCACAAGGGAACCCTAAAATTAATTATTTTAGGACAAGGTTTCTACGAAATTTCTATCACGTAAATAGAACAATTTCAAAATATGAGTGTGGATACATACTCCACCAAAAAATGTACTCACGTTGTACTCATGACACCACAAAACTGACCAATTTTACATGGACCGGGAATAACAAAAAAACTCTACCACGACTTTATATATCCAGTGATAACTAACATTCCGAGTTGGGATCAATGTATAAGAAACTATTTTTCAAAATTCCTCTGTTTCAACAAGCACAACGTTAGATAAACAATTATGTCAAGTAGATGTAGGAACATGAAACTCAGTCCAAATATCACCTAACTTTTAAATTTTGGTGTGAAAGAAGTTGGCAAAAATTTACCAAAATGAGATTATTTTACGCAAAATATCCAAAAATTGATTTTTTAAGAGTGAACAAAGAGGAACAAGAAACTCGGGAAAAAATAATATATAACGTGAATTATGAATTGTTTACTATACTAATTTGACAATCAAAAGACCATCAAAGAATGTTTCACAATGTAAATGTGCAATGCTAGAGTTATACCCTGGGGACAAAAAACAAACCATGTTATCTCTAAATAATTTAAACTTTAAAGCCAAAGCATGCAATTTATTACGACTCCAAGGATCGTGTTATACTACTCATGACACCAAAAAAACGAAAAATTCAACATGAACTCGGAAAAAATGAATCTCAACCATAACTTTCTCCACCGCGTCGATCGCACACATTTCGAGATCTGTATTAATGTAGTAGGTATAAAGTAGGAAGACCAAAGTATTAAAATGCCCTTTTTCTAACAAGAGAACCATCGAGTAATAAGTTTTATCGAGGAACAGAAAAAACATGAAACTCGGTCCAAAATAACAATTAAAAAAATTTGGTCGTGAAAACAAATCTTCTATGAAAAGCCAAATTGGCTCAAATAGACCAAAATGCTATTTCCGTACGCATTACACTTTAAAGTTGATCAATTTAAAGCAAATTATGAATAATGTTAAACTCGGTATATGAATTATATGAATTCCTGTTTACGTGAACTTTGAATAGTTTATTACCCGAATTTGATATCCAATTTCCCATCTAGAGGAAACATCAACAAAAAAAATCTAGAATGCTTGTATTTCTCCCATGGACACTAAAATGTACCGTTTTATCTCTGAATACGAAGAACTTGAAACTCGGATCATGCAATCTATATATTGTAATAAGATACTCTTTGATAGAGAAGTGTAGAAAACATAGGCATAATATACCAAACAAACATTTAAATCGAATGATAAAAGCATGATTGAAATTTGAAAGCGAAAAACACAGGACCAAGAATATTAGTATATTCTCTGTTTCACCTGGTCACCCTAAATGAGTTAATTTTAGTGAAATTTGTGAATAAAATCACCTAAACAAAGATCAACCTATGATTGGGCATGGGACTTGAAAGGTAACTAAAAATGAACTTATGATATTTTATCACAACATAGTTTCACAAGGGAACCCTAAAATTAATTATTTTAGCACAAGGTTTCTACGAAATTTCTATCACGTAAATAGATCACTTTCAAAATATGAGTGTGAATACATCCTCTACCACAAAATGTACTCACGTTGTACTCATGACAGCACGAAGTTGACCAATTTTACATGGACCGGGAATAACAAAAAAACTCTACCATGACTTTATATATCCAGTGATAACTAACATTCCGAGTTGGGATCAATGGCTAAGAAACTATTTCTTAAAATTCCTCTGTTTCAACAAGCACAACGTTAGATAAACAATTATGTCAAGTAGATGTAGGAACATGAAACTCAGTCCAAATATCACCTAACTTTTAAATTTTGGTGTGAAAGAAGTTGGAAAAAATTTACAAAAATGAGATTATTTAACGCAAAATATCCAAAAATTGATTTTTTAAGAGTGAACAAAGAGGAACAAGAAACTCGGGAAAAAATATTATATAACGTGAATTATGAATTGTTTACTATACTAATTTGACAATCAAAAGACCATCAAAGAATGTTTCACAATGTAAATGTGCAATGCTAGAGTTATACCCTGGGGACAAAAAACAAACCATGTTATCTCTAAATAATTTAAACTTTAAAGCCAAAACATGCAATTTATTACGACTCCAAGGATCGTGTTATACTACTCATGACACCACAAAAACGAAAAATTCAACATGAACTCGGAAAAAATGAATCTCAACCATAACTTTCTCCACCGCGTCGATCGCACACATTTCGAGATCTGTATTAATGCAGTAGGTATAAAGTAGGAAGACCAAAGTATTAAAATGCCCTTTTTCTAACAAGAGAACCATCGAGTAATAAGTTTTATCGAGGAACAGAAAAAACATGAAACTCGGTCCAAAATAACAATTAAAAAAATTTGGTCGTGAAAACAAATCTTCTATGAAAAACCAAATTGGCTCAAATAGACCAAAATGCTATTTCCGTACGCATTACACTTTAAAGTTGATCAATTTAAAGCAAATTATGAATAATGTTAAACTCGGTATATGAATTATATGAATTCCTGTTTACGTGAACTTTGAATAGTTTAATACCCGAATTTGATAGTCAATTTCCCATCTAGAGGAAACATCAACAAAAAAAATCTAGAATGCTTGTATTTCTCCCATGGACACTAAAATATACCGTTTTATCTCTGAATACGAAGAACTTGAAACTCGGATCATGCAGTCTATATATTGTAATAAGATACTCTTTGATAGAGAAGTGTAGAAAACATAGGCATAATATACCAAACAAACATTTTATATCGAATGATAAAAGCATGATTGAAATTTGAAAGCGAAAAACACAGGACCAAGAATATTAGTATATTCTTTGTTTCACCTGGTCACCCTAAATGAGTTAATTTTAGTGAAATTTGTGTATAAAATCACCTAAACAAAGATCAGCCTATGATTGGGCATGGGACTTGAAAGGTCACTAAAAATGAACTTATGATATTTTATCACAACCTAGTTTCACAAGGGAACCCTAAAATTAATTATTTTAGGACAAGGTTTCTACGAAATTTCTATCACGTAAATAGAACACTTTCAAAATATGAGTGTGAATACAAACTCCACCAAAAAATGTACTCACGTTGTACTCATGACCCCACAAAGTTGACCAATTTTACATGGACCGTGAATAACAAAAAAACTCTACCACGACTTTATATATCCAGTGATAACTAACATTCCGAGATGGGATCAATGTATAAGAAACTATTTCTTAAAATTCCTCTGTTTCAACAAGCACAACGTTAGATAAACAATTATGTCAAGTAGATGTAGGAACATGAAACTCAGTCCAAATATAACCTAACTTTTAAATTTTGATGTGAAAGAAGTTGGCAAAAATTTACCAAAATGAGATTATTTTACGCAAAATATCCAAAAATTGAGTTTTTAAGAGTGAACAAAGAGGAACAACAAACTCGGGAAAAAATATTATATAACGTGAATTATGAATTGTTTACAATACTAATTTGACAATCAAAAGACCATCAAAGAATGTTTCACAATGTAAATGTGCAATGCTAGAGTTATACCCTGGGGACAAAAAACAAACCATGTTATCTCTAAATAATTTAAACTTTAAAGCCAAAGCATGCAATTTATTACGACTCCAAGGATCGTGTTATACTACTCATGACACCACAAAAACGAAAAATTCAACATGAACTCAGAAAAAATGAATCTCAACCATAACTTTCTCCACCGCGTCGATCGCACACATTTCGAGATCTGTATTAATGCAGTAGGTATAAAGTAGGAAGACCAAAGTATTAAAATGCCATTTTTCTAACAAGAGAACCATCGAGTAATAAGTTTTATCGAGGAACAGAAAAAAAATGAAACTCGGTCCAAAATAACAATTAAAAAAATTTGGTCGTGAAAACAAATCTTCTATGAAAAACCAAATTGGCTCAAATAGACCAATATGCTATTTCCGTACGCATTACACTTTAAAGTTGATCAATTTAAAGCAAATTATGAATAATGTTAAACTCGGTATATGAATTATATGAATTCCTGTTTACGTGAACTTTGAATAGTTTAATACCCGAATTTGATAGTCAATTTCCCATCTAGAGGAAACATCAACAAAAAAAATCTAGAATGCTTGTATTTCTCCCATGGACACTAAAATGTACCGTTTTATCTCTGAATACGAAGAACTTGAAACTCGGATCATGCAGTCTATATATTGTAATAAGATACTCTTTGATAGAGAAGTGTAGAAAACATAGGCATAATATACCAAACAAACATTTTATATCGAATGATAAAAGCATTATTGAAATTTGAAAGCGAAAAACACAGGACCAAGAATATTAGTATATTCTTTGTTTCACCTGGTCACCCTAAATGAGTTAATTTTAGTGAAATTTGTGAATAAAATCACCTAAACAAAGATCAGCCTATGATTGGGCATGGGACTTGAAAGGTCACTAAAAATGAACTTATGATATTTTATCACAACCTAGTTTCACAAGGGAACCCTAAAATTAATTATTTTAGGACAAGGTTTCTACGAAATTTCTATCACGTAAATAGAACACTTTCAAAATATGAGTGTGAATGCATACTCCACCAAAAAATGTACTCACGTTGTACTCATGACACCACAAAGTTGACCAATTTTACATGGACCGGGAATACCAAAAAAACTCTACCACGACTTTATATATCCAGTGATAACTAACATTCCGAGTTGGGATCAATGTATAAGAAACTATTTCTTAAAATTCCTTTGTTTCAACAAGCACAACGTTAGATAAACAATTATGTCAAGTAGATGTAGGAACATGAAACTCAGTCCAAATATCACCTAACTTTTAAATTTTGGTGTGAAATAAGTTGGCAAAAATTTACCAAAATGAGATTATTTTACGCAAAATATCCAAAAAAGGATCTTTTAAGAGTGAACAAAGAGGAACAAGAAACTCGGGAAAAAATATTATATAAAGTGAATTATGAATTATTTACTATACTAATTTGATAATCAAAAGACCATCAAAGAATGTTTCACAATGTAAATGTGCAATGCTAGAGTTATACCTGGGGACAAAAAACAAACCAAGTTATCTCTAAATAATTTAAACTTTAAAGCCAAAGCATGCAATTTATTACGACTCCAAGGATCGTGTTATACTACTCATGACACACAAAAACGAAAAATTCAACATGAACTCGGAAAAAATGAATCTCTACCATAAATTTCTCCACCGCGTCGATCGCACACATTCCGAGATCTGTATTAATGCAGTAGGTATAAAGTAGGAAGACCAAAGTATTAAAATGCCCTTTTTCTAACAAGAGAACCATCGAGTAATAAGTTTTATCGAGGAACAGAAAAAACATGAAACTCGGTCCAAAATAACAATTAAAAAAATTTGGTCGTGAAAACAAATCTTCTATGAAAAACCAAATTGGCTCAAATAGACCAAAATGCTATTTCCGTACGCATTACACTTTAAAGTTGATCAATTTAAAGCAAATTATGAATAATATTAAACTCGGTATATGAATTATATGAATTCCTGTTTACGTGAACTTTGAATAGTTTAATACCCGAATTTGATAGCCAATTTCCCATCTAGAGGAAACATCAACAAAAAAAATCTAGAATGCTTGTATTTCTCCCATGGACACTAAAATGTACCGTTTTATCTCTGAATACGAAGAACTTGAAACTCGGATCATGCAGTCTATATATTGTAATAAGATACTCTTTGATAGAGAAGTGTAGAAAACATAGGCATAATATACCAAACAAACATTTTATATCGAATGATAAAAGCATGATTGAAATTTGAAAGCGAAAAACACAGGACCAAGAATATTAGTATATTCTTTGTTTCACCTGGTCACCCTAAATGAGTTAATTTTAGTGAAATTTGTGAATAAAATCACCTAAACAAAGATCAGCCTATGATTGGGCATGGGACTTGAAAGGTCACTAAAAATGAACTTATGATATTTTATCACAACCTAGTTTCACAAGGGAACCCTAAAATTAATTATTTTAGGACAAGGTTTCTACGAAATTTCTATCACGTAAATAGAACACTTTCAAAATATGAGTGTGAATGCATACTCCACCAAAAAATGTACTCACGTTGTACTCATGACACCACAAAGTTGACCAATTTTACATGGACCGGGAATAACAAAAAAACTCTACCACGACTTTATATATCCAGTGATAACTAACATTCCGAGTTGGGATCAATGTATAAGAAACTATTTCTTAAAATTCCTTTGTTTCAACAAGCACAACGTTAGATAAACAATTATGTCAAGTAGATGTAGGAACATGAAACTCAGTCCAAATATCACCTAACTTTTAAATTTTGGTGTGAAATAAGTTGGCAAAAATTTACCAAAATGAGATTATTTTACGCAAAATATCCAAAAAAGGATCTTTTAAGAGTGAACAAAGAGGAACAAGAAACTCGGGAAAAAATATTATATAAAGTGAATTATGAATTATTTACTATACTAATTTGATAATCAAAAGACCATCAAAGAATGTTTCACAATGTAAATGTGCAATGCTAGAGTTATACCTGGGGACAAAAAACAAACCAAGTTATCTCTAAATAATTTAAACTTTAAAGCCAAAGCATGCAATTTATTACGACTCCAAGGATCGTGTTATACTACTCATGACACACAAAAACGAAAAATTCAACATGAACTCGGAAAAAATGAATCTCTACCATAAATTTCTCCACCGCGTCGATCGCACACATTCCGAGATCTGTATTAATGCAGTAGGTATAAAGTAGGAAGACCAAAGTATTAAAATGCCCTTTTTCTAACAAGAGAACCATCGAGTAATAAGTTTTATCGAGGAACAGAAAAAACATGAAACTCGGTCCAAAATAACAATTAAAAAAATTTGGTCGTGAAAACAAATCTTCTATGAAAAACCAAATTGGCTCAAATAGACCAAAATGCTATTTCCGTACGCATTACACTTTAAAGTTGATCAATTTAAAGCAAATTATGAATAATATTAAACTCGGTATATGAATTATATGAATTCCTGTTTACGTGAACTTTGAATAGTTTAATACCCGAATTTGATAGCCAATTTCCCATCTAGAGGAAACATCAACAAAAAAAATCTAGAATGCTTGTATTTCTCCCATGGACACTAAAATGTACCGTTTTATCTCTGAATACGAAGAACTTGAAACTCGGATCATGCAATCTATATATTGTAATAAGATACTCTTTGATAGAGAAGTGTAGAAAACATAGGCATAATATACCAAACAAACATTTTATATCGAATGATAAAAGCATGATTGAAATTTGAAAGCGAAAAACACAGGACCAAGAATATTAGTATATTCTTTGTTTCACCTGGTCACCCTAAATGAGTTAATTTTAGTGAAATTTGTGAATAAAATCACCTAAACAAAGATCAGCCTATGATTGGGCATGGGACTTGAAAGGTCACTAAAAATGAACTTATGATATTTTATCACAACCTAGTTTCACAAGGGAACCCTAAAATTAATTATTTTAGGACAAGGTTTCTACGAAATTTCTATCACGTAAATAGAACACTTTCAAAATATGAGTGTGAATACATACTCCACCAAAAAATGTACTCACGTTGTACTCATGACACCACAAAGTTGACCAATTTTACATGGACCGGGAATAACAAAAAAACTCTACCACGACTTTATATATCCAGTGATAACTAACATTCCGAGTTGGGATCAATGTATAAGAAACTATTTCTTAAAATTCCTCTGTTTCAACAAGCACAACGTTAGATAAACAATTATGTCAAGTAGATGTAGGAACATGAAACTCAGTCCAAATATCACATAACTTTTAAATTTTGGTGTGAAAGAAGTTGGCAAAAATTTACCAAAATGAGATTATTTTACGCAAAATATCCAAAAATTGATTTTTTAAGAGTGAACAAAGAGGAACAAGAAACTCGGGAAAAAATATTATATAACGTGAATTATGAATTGTTTACTATACTAATTTGACAATCAATAGACCATCAAAGAATGTTTCACAATGTAAATGTGCAATGCTAGTGTTATACCCTGGGGACAAAAAACAAACCATGTTATCTCTAAATAATTTAAACTTTAAAGCCAAAGCATGCAATTTATTACGACTCCAAGGATCGTGTTATACTACTCATGACACCACAAAAACGAAAAATTCAACATGAACTCGGAAAAAATGAATCTCAACCATAACTTTCTCCACCGCGTCGATCGCACACATTTCGAGATCTGTATTAAAGGAGTAGGTATAAAGTAGGAAGACCAAAGTATTAAAATGCCCTTTTTCTAACAAGAGAACCATCGAGTAATAAGTTTTATCGAGGAACAGAAAAAAAATGAAACTCGGTCCAAAATAACAATTAAAAAAATTTGGTCGTGAAAACAAATCTTCTATGAAAAACCAAATTGGATCAAATAGACCAAAATGCTATTTCCGTACGCATTACACTTTAAAGTTGATCAATTTAAAGCAAATTATGAATAATGTTAAACTCGGTATATGAATTATATGAATTCCTGTTTACGTGAACTTTGAATAGTTTAATACCCGAATTTGATAGTCAATTTCCCATCTAGAGGAAACATCAACAAAAAAAATCTAGAATGCTTGTATTTCTCCCATGGACACTAAAATGTACCGTTTTATCTCTGAATACGAAGAACTTGAAACTCGGATCATGCAGTCTATATATTGTAATAAGATACTCTTTGATAGAGAAGTGTAGAAAACATAGGCATAATATACCAAACAAATATTTTATATCGAATGATAAAAGCATGATTGAAATTTGAAAGCGAAAAACACAGGACCAAGAATATTAGTATATTCTTTGTTTCACCTGGTCACCCTAAATGAGTTAATTTTAGTGAAATTTGTGAATAAAATCTCCTAAACAAAGATCTGCCTATGATTGGGCATGGGACTTGAAAGGTCACTAAAAATGAACTTATGATATTTTATCACAACCTAGTTTCACAAGGGAACCCTAAAATTAATTATTTTAGGACAAGGTTTCTACGAAATTTCTATCACGTAAATAGAACACTTTCAAAATATGAGTGTGAATACATACTCCACCAAAAAATGTACTCACGTTGTACTCATGACACCACAAAGTTGACCAATTTTACATGGACCGGGAATAACAAAAAAACTCTACCACGACTTTATATATCCAGTGATAACTAATATTCCGAGTTGGGATCAATGTATAAGAAACTATTTCTTAAAGCACAACGTTAGATAAACAATTATGTCAAGTAGATGTAGGAACATGAAATTCAGTCCAAATATCACCTAACTTTTAAATTTTGGTGTGAAATAAGTTGTCAAAAATTTACCAAAATGAGATTATTTTACGCAAAATATCCAAAAAAGGATATTTTAAGAGTGAACCAAGAGGAACAAGAAACTCGGGAAAAAATATTATATAAAGTGAATTATGAATTATTTACTATACTAATTTGATAATCAAAAGACCATCAAAGAATGTTTCACAATGTAAATGTGCAATGCTAGAGTTATACCTGGGGACAAAAAACAAACCATGTTATCTCTAAATAATTTAAACTTTAAAGCCAAAGCATGCAATTTATTACGACTCCAAGGATCGTGTTATACTACTCATGACACACAAAAACGAAAAATTCAACATGAACTCGGAAAAAATGAATCTCTACCATAAATTTCTCCACCGCGTCGATCGCACACATTCCGAGATCTGTATTAATGCAGTAGGTATAAAGTAGGAAGACCAAAGTATTAAAATGCCCTTTTTCTAACAAGAGAACCATCGAGTAATAAGTTTTATCGAGGAACAGAAAAAACATGAAACTCGGTCCAAAATAACAATTAAAAAAATTTGGTCGTGAAAACAAATCTTCTATGAAAAACCAAATTGGCTCAAATAGGCCAAAATGCTATTTCCGTACGCATTACAATTTAAAGTTGATCAATTTAAAGCAAATTATGAATAATATTAAACTCGGTATATGAATTATATGAATTCCTGTTTACGTGAACTTTGAATAGTTTAATACCCGAATTTGATAGCCAATTTCCCATCTAGAGGAAACATCAACAAAAAAAATCTAGAATGCTTGTATTTCTCCCATGGACACTAAAATGTACCGTTTTATCTCTGAATACGAAGAACTTGAAACTCGGATCATGCAATCTATATATTGTAATAAGATACTCTTTGATAGAGAAGTGTAGAAAACATAGGCATAATATACCAAACAAACATTTTATATCGAATGATAAAAGCATGATTGAAATTTGAAAGCGAAAAACACAGGACCAAGAATATTAGTATATTCTTTGTTTCACCTGGTCACCCTAAATGAGTTAATTTTAGTGAAATTTGTGAATAAAATCACCTAAACAAAGATCAGCCTATGATTGGGCATGGGACTTGAAAGGTCACTAAAAATGAACTTATGATATTTTATCACAACCTAGTTTCACAAGGGAACCCTAAAATTAATTATTTTAGGACAAGGTTTCTACGAAATTTCTATCACGTAAATAGAACACTTTCAAAATATGAGTGTGAATACATACTCCACCAAAAAATGTACTCACGTTGTACTCATGACACCACAAAGTTGACCAATTTTACATGGACCGGGAATAATAAAAAAACTCTACCACGACTTTATATATACAGTGATAACTAACATTCCGAGTTGGGATCAATGTATAAGAAACTATTTCTTAAAATTCCTCTGTTTCAACAAGCACAACGTTAGATAAACAATTATGTCAAGTAGATGTAGGAACATGAAACTCAGTCCAAATAACACCTAACTTTTAAATTTTGGTGTGAAAGAAGTTGGCAAAAATTTACCAAAATGAGATTATTTTACGCAAAATATCCAAAAATTGATTTTTTAAGAGTGAACAAAGAGGAACAAGAAACTCGGGAAAAAATATTATATAACGTGAATTATGAATTGTTTACTATACTAATTTGACAATCAAAAGACCATCAAAGAATGTTTCACAATGTAAATGTGCAATGCTAGAGTTATACCCTGGGGACAAAAAACAAATCATGTTATCTCTAAATAATTTAAACTTTAAAGCCAAAGCATGCAATTTATTACGACTCCAAGGATCGTGTTATACTACTCATGACACCACAAAAACGAAAAATTCAACATGAACTCGGAAAAAATGAATCTCAACCATAACTTTCTCCACCGCGTCGATCGCACACATTTCGAGATCTGTATTAATGCAGTAGGTATAAAGTAGGAAGACCAAAGTATTAAAATGCCCTTTTTCTAACAAGAGAACCATCGAGTAATAAGTTTTATCGAGGAACAGAAAAAACATGAAACTCGGTCCAAAATAACAATTAAAAAAATTTGGTCGTGAAAACAAATCTTCTATGAAAAACCAAATTGGCTCAAATAGGCCAAAATGCTATTTCCGTACGCATTACAATTTAAAGTTGATCAATTTAAAGCAAATTATGAATAATATTAAACTCGGTATATGAATTATATGAATTCCTGTTTACGTGAACTTTGAATAGTTTAATACCCGAATTTGATAGCCAATTTCCCATCTAGAGGAAACATCAACAAAAAAAATCTAGAATGCTTGTATTTCTCCCATGGACACTAAAATGTACCGTTTTATCTCTGAATACGAAGTACTTGAAACTCGGATCATGCAATCTATATATTGTAATAAGATACTCTTTGATAGAGAAGTGTAGAAAACATAGGCATAATATACCAAACAAACATTTTATATCGAATGATAAAAGCATGATTGAAATTTGAAAGCGAAAAACACAGGACCAAGAATATTAGTATATTCTTTGTTTCACCTGGTCACCCTAAATGAGTTAATTTTAGTGAAATTTGTGAATAAAATCACCTAAACAAAGATCAGCCTATGATTGGGCATGGGACTTGAAAGGTCACTAAAAATGAACTTATGATATTTTATCACAACCTAGTTTCACAAGGGAACCCTAAAATTAATTATTTTAGGACAAGGTTTCTACGAAATTTCTATCACGTAAATAGAACACTTTCAAAATATGAGTGTGAATACATACTCCACCAAAAAATGTACTCACGTTGTACTCATGACACCACAAAGTTGACCAATTTTACATGGACCGGGAATAACAAAAAAACTCTACCACGACTTTATATATCCAGTGATAACTAACATTCCGAGTTGGGATCAATGTATAAGAAACTATTTCTTAAAATTCCTCTGTTTCAACAAGCACAACGTTAGATAAACAATTATGTCAAGTAGATGTAGGAACATGAAACTCAGTCCAAATAACACCTAACTTTTAAATTTTGGTGTGAAAGAAGTTGGCAAAAATTTACCAAAATGAGATTATTTTACGCAAAATATCCAAAAATTGATTTTTTAAGAGTGAACAAAGAGGAACAAGAAACTCGGGAAAAAATATTATATAACGTGAATTATGAATTGTTTACTATACTAATTTGACAATCAAAAGACCATCAAAGAATGTTTCACAATGTAAATGTGCAATGCTAGAGTTATACCCTGGGGACAAAAAACAAATCATGTTATCTCTAAATAATTTAAACTTTAAAGCCAAAGCATGCAATTTATTACGACTCCAAGGATCGTGTTATACTACTCATGACACCACAAAAACGAAAAATTCAACATGAACTCGGAAAAAATGAATCTCAACCATAACTTTCTCCACCGCGTCGATCGCACACATTTCGAGATCTGTATTAATGTAGTAGGTATAAAGTAGGAAGACCAAAGTATTAAAATGCCCTTTTTCTAACAAGAGAACCATCGAGTAATAAGTTTTATCGAGGAACAGAAAAAACATGAAACTCGGTCCAAAATAACAATTAAAAAAATTTGGTCGTGAAAACAAATCTTCTATGAAAAACCAAATTGGCTCAAATAGACCAAAATGCTATTTCCGTACGCATTACACTTTAAAGTTGATCAATTTAAAGCAAATTATGAATAATGTTAAACTCGGTATATGAATTATATGAATTCCTGTTTACGTGAACTTTGAATAGTTTAATACCCGAATTTGATAGTTAATTTCCCATCTAGAGGAAACATCAACAAAAAAAATCTAGAATGCTTGTATTTCTCCCATGGACACTAAAATGTACCGTTTTATCTCTGAATACGAAGAACTTGAAACTCGGATCATGCAGTCTATATATTGTAATAAGATACTCTTTGATAGAGAAGTGTAGAAAACATAGGCATAATATACCAAACAAACATTTTATATCGAATGATAAAAGCATGATTGAAATTTGAAAGCGAAAAACACAGGACCAAGAATATTAGTATATTCTTTGTTTCACCTGGTCACCCTAAATGATTTAATTTTAGTGAAATTTGTGAATAAAATCACCTAAACAAAGATCAGCCTATGATTGGGCATGGGACTTGAAAGGTCACTAAAAATGAACTTATGATATTTTATCACAACCTAGTTTCACCAGGGAACCCTAAAATTAATTATTTCTATCACGTAAATAGAACACTTTCAAAATATGAGTGTGAATACATACTCCACCAAAAAATGTACTCACGTTGTACTCATGACACCACAAAGTTGACCAATTTTACATGGACCGGGAATAACAAAAAAACTCTACCACGACTTTATATATCCAGTGATAACTAACATTCTGAGTTGGGATCAATGTATAAGAAACTATTTCTTAAAATTCCTCTGTTTCAACAAGCACAACGTTAGATAAACAATTATGTCAAGTTGATGTAGGAACATGAAACTCAGTCCAAATATCACCTAACTTTTAAATTTTGGTGTGAAATAAGTTGGCAAAAATTTACCAAAATGAGATTATTTTACGCAAAATATCCAAAAAATGATCTTTTAAGAGTGAACCAAGAGGAACAAGAAACTCAGGAAAAAATATTATATAAAGTGAATTATGAATTATTTACTATACTAATTTGATAATCAAAAGACCATCAAAGAATGTTTCACAATGTAAATGTGCAATGCTAGAGTTATACCTGGGGACAAAAAACAAACCATGTTATCTCTAAATAATTTAAACTTTAAATCCAAAGCATGCAATTTATTACGACTCCAAGGATCGTGTTATACTACTCATGACACACAAAAACGAAAAATTCAACATGAACTCGGAAAAAATGAATCTCTACCATAAATTTCTCCACCGCGTCGATCGCACACATTCCGAGATCTGTATTAATGCAGTAGGTATAAAGTAGGAAGACCAAAGTATTAAAATGCCATTTTTCTAATAAGAGAACCATCGAGTAATAAGTTTTATCGAGGAACAGAAAAAACATGAACGTCCAAAATAAAAATTAAAAAAATTTGGTCGTGAAAACAAATCTTCTATGAAAAACCAAATGGGCTCAATTAGACCAAAATGCTATTTCCGTACGCATTACACTCCAAAGTTGATCAATTTAAAGTAAATTATGAATAATGTTAAACTCTGTATTTGATTTATATGAATTCCTGTTTACGTGAACTTTGAATAGTTTAATACCCGAATTTGATAGTCAATTTCCCATCTAGAGGAAACATCAACAAAAAAAATCTAGAATGCTTGTATTTCCCCCATGGACACTAAAATGTACTGTTTTATCTTTGAATACGAAGAACTTGAAACTCGGATCATGCGGTCTATATATTGTAATAAAATACTCTTTGTTAGAGAAGTGTAGAAAACATAGGCATAATATACAAAACAAACATTTTACATCGAATGATAAAAGCATGATTGAAATTTGAAAGCGAAAAACACAGGACCAAGAATATTAGTATATTCTTGTTTCACCTGGTCACCCTAAATGAGTTAATTTTAGTGAAATTTGTGAATAATATCACCTAAACAAAGATCAGCCTATGATTGGGCATGGGACTTGAAAGGTCACTAAAAATGAACTTGTGCCATTTTATCATAACCTAGTTTCACAAGGGAACCCCAAAATTAATTATTTTATGACAAGGTTTCTACGAAATTTCTATCACGTAAATAGAACACTTTCAAAATATGAGTGTGAATACATACTCTACCAAAAAATGTACTCACGTTGTACTCATGACAGCACAAAGTTTACCATTTTTACATGGACCTAGAATAACAAAAAAACTCTGCCACGACTTTATATATCGAGTGATAACTAACATTCCGAGTTGGGATCAATGGATGATCCATAAAATATTAAGATACTATTTCTTAATATTCCTCTGTTTCGACAAGCACAACGTCAAATAAACAATTCTGTCAAGTAGATGTAGGAACATGAAACTCAGTCCAAATATCACCTAACTTTCAAATTTTGGTGTTAAAGAAGTAGGCAAAAACTTACCAAAATGTTATTATTTTACGCTAAATATCCAAAAATGGATCTTTTAAGAGTGAACCAAGAGGAAAAAGAAACTCGGGAAAAAAATATTATATAACGTGAATTGTGAACTGTGAATAGTTTATTATACTAATTTGACAATCAAAAGACCATCAAAGAATGTTTCACAATGTAAATGTGCAATGCTAGATTTATATCCTGGGGACATAAAAGAAACCATGTTATCTCTTAATAATTTTAATTTTAAACTCAAAGCATGCAATTTATTACGACTCCAAGGATCGTGTTATACTCATGACACCCCAAAAACGACAAATTCAAAATGGACTCGGAAAAAATGAATCTCAACCATAACGATCTCCATCGCGTCGATCACACACATTCCGAGATCTGTATTAATGCAGTAGGTATAAAGTAGGAAGACCAAAGTATTAAAATGCTCTTTTTCTAACAAGAGAACCATCGAGTAATAAGTTTTATCGGAGAACGGAAAAAACATGAAATTCAGTCCAAATACAATATCATGCGGATAATAACAATTAAACAAATTTGTTCGTGAATATAAATCTTCTATGAAAAACCAAATTGGCTCAAATAGACCAAAATGTTATTTACGTACGCATTACACTCCAAAGTTGATCAATTTAAAGCAAATTATAAATTATGTTAAACTCGGTATATGAATTCCTGTTTACGTGAACTTTGAATAGTTTAATACCCGAATTTGATAGTCAATTGCCCATCTAGAGGAAACATCAACAAAAAAAATCCAGAATGCTCGTATTTCTCCCATGGACACTGAAATGTACCGTTTTATCTCTTAATGCGAAGAACTTGAAACTCGGATCATGCAGTCTATATGTTGTAATAACATACTTTTTGATAGAGAAGTGTAGAAAACATAGGCATAATATAACAATCAAACATTTTATATCGAATGATAAAAGCACGATTGAAATTCGAAAGGAAAAAACATAGGTCCAAGAATATTAGTATATTCTTGTTTCACCTGGTCACCCTAAATGAGTTAATTTCAGTGAAATATGTGAATAATAGCACCTAAGCCTTCAGTCTATGATTGGACATGCGACTTGAAAGGTCAATAAAAGTGAACTTATGCCATTTTATCACACCTTAGTTTCACAAGGGAACCTTAAAATTAATTATTTTAGCACAAGGTTTCTACGAAATTTCTATCACGTAAATAGATCACTTTCAAAATATGAGTGTAGATACATCCTCTACCAAAAAATGTACTCACGTTGTACTCATGACAGCACAAAGTTGACCAATTTTACATGGACTGGGAATAACAAGAAAACTCTACCACGACTTTATATATCGAGTGATAACTAACATTCCGAGTTGGGATCAATGGAGAAGAAACTATTTCTTAAAATTCCTCTGTTTCAACAAGCACAACGTTAGATAAACAATTATGTCAAGTAGATGTAAAAACATGAAACTCAGTCCAAATATCACCTAACTTTTAAATTTTGGTGTGAAAGAAGTTGGCAAAAATTTACAAAAATGAGATTATTTTACGCAAAATATCGAAAAATAGATCTTTTAAGAGTTAACCAAGAGGAACAAGAAACTCGGGAAAAAATATTATATAACGTGAATTATGAATTGTTTACTATACTAATTTGACTATGAAAAGACCATCAAAGAATGTTTCACAATATAAATGTGCAATGCTAGAGTTATATCCTGGGGACAAAAAAGAAACCATGCTATCTCTCAATAATTTTAACTTTAAACTCACAGCCTGCAATTTATTACAACTCCAAGGATCGTGTTATACTCATGACACCCCAAAAACGAAAAATTCAAAATGGACTCGGAAAAATGAATCTCAACCATAACTATCTCCATCGCGTCGATCACACACATTCCGAGATCTGTATTAATGCAGTAGGTATAAAGTAGGAAGACCAAAGTATTAAAATGCTCTTTTTCTAACAAGAGAACCATCGAGTAATAAGTTTTATCGGAGAACGGAAAAACATGAAATTCAGTTCAACTACAATATCATGCGGATAATAACAATTAAACAAATTTGTTCGTGAAAACAAATCTTCTATGAAAAACCAAATTGGCTCAAATAGACCAAAATGTTATTTCCGTACGCATTACACTCCAAAGTTGATCAATTTAAAACAAATTATGAATTATGTTAAACTCGGTATATGAATTCCTGTTTACGTGAACTTTGAATAGTTTAATACCCGAATTTGATAGTCAATTGCCCATCTATAGGAAACATCAACAAAAAAAAATTCAGAATGCTCGTATTTCTCCCATGGACACTGAAATGTACCGTTTTATCTCTGAATACGAAGAACTTGAAACTCGGATCATGCAGTCTATATGTTGTAATAAGATACTTTTTGATAGAGAAGTATAGAAAACATAGGCATAATATACCAAGCAAACATTTTATATCGAATGATAAAAGCACGATTGAAATTTGAAAGAAAAAAACACAGGTCCAAGAATGTTAGTATATTCTTGTTTCACCTGGTCACCCTAAATGAGTTAATTTTAGTGAAATATGTGAATAATAACACCTAAACCTTCAGTCTATGATTGGACATGCGACTTGAAAGGTCAATAAAAGTGAACTTATGCCATTATATCACACCCTAGTTTGACAAGGGAATCTTAAAATTAATTATTTTAGCACAAGGTTTCTACGAAATTTCTATCACGTAAATAGATCACTTTCAAAATATGAGTGTGAATACATCCTCTACCAAAAAATGTACTCACGTTGTACTCATGACAGCACAAAGTTGACCAATTTTACATGGACTGTGAATAACAAGAAAACTCTACCACGACTTTATATATCGAGTGATAACTAACATTCCGAGTTGGGATCAATGGATAAGAAACTATTTCTTGAAATTCCTTTGTTTGAACAAGCACAACGTTAGATAAACAATTATGTCAAGTAGATGTAAAAACATGAAACTCAGTCCGAATATCACCTAACTTTTAAATTTTGATGTGAAAGAAGTTGTCAAAAATTTACAAAAATGAGATTATTTTACGCAAAATATCCAAAAATGGATCTTTTAAGAGTGAACCAAGAGGAAAAAGAAACTCGGGAAAAAAATATTATATAACGTGAATTGTGAACTGTGAATAGTTTATTATACTAATTTGACAATCAAAAGACCATCAAAGAATGTTTAACAATGTAAATGTGCAATTCTAGATTTATATCATGGGGACAAAAAAGAAACCATGTTATCTCTTAATAATTTTAACTTTAAACTCAATGCATGCAATTTATTACGACTCCAAGGATCGTGTTATACTCATGACACCCCAAAAACGACAAATTCAAAATGGACTCGGAAAAAATGAATCTCAACCATAACTATCTCCATCGCGTCGATCACACACATTCCGAGATCTGTACTAATGCAGTAGGTATAAAGTAGGAAGACCAAAGTATTAAAATGCTCTTTTTCTAACAAGAGAACCATCGAGTAATAAGTTTTATCGGAGAACGGAAAAACATGAAATTCAGTCCAAATACAATATCAGGCGGATAATAACAATTAAACAAATTTGTTCGTGAAAACAAATCTTCTATGAAAAACCAAATTGGCTCAAATAGACCAAAATGTTATTTCCGTACGCATTACACTCCAAAGTTGATCAATTTAAAGGAAATTATGAATTATGTTAAACTCGGTATATGAATTCCTGTTTACGTGTTCTTTGAATAGTTTAATACCCGAATTTGATAGTCAATTGCGCATCTATAGGAAACATCAACAAAAAAAATCCAGAATGCTCGTATTTCTCCCATGGACACTGAAATGTACCGTTTTATCTCTGAATGCGAAGAACTTGAAACTCGGATCATGCAGTCTATATGTTGTAATAAGATACTTTTTGATAGAGAAGTGTAGAAAACATCATAATATACCAAACAAACATTTTATATCGAATGATAAAAGCACGATTGAAATTCGAAAGGAAAAAACATAGGTCCAAGAATATTAGTATATTCTTGTTTCACCTGGTCACCCTAAATGAGTTAATTTTAGTGAAATATGTGAATAATAGCACCTAAACATTCAGTCTATGATTGGACATGCGACTTGAAAGGTCACTAAAAGTGAACTTATGCCATTAAATCACACCCTAGTTTCACAAGTGAACCCTAAAATTAATTATTTTAGCACAAGGTTTCTACGAAATTTCTATCACGTAAATAGATCACTTTCAAAATATGAGTGTGAATACATCCTCTACCAAAAAATGTACTCACGTTGTACTCATGACAGGACAAAGTTGACCAATTTTACATGGACCGGGAATAACAAGAAAACTCTACCACGACTTTATAAATCGAGTGATAACTAACATTCCGAGTTGGGATCAATGGATAAGAAACTATTTCTTAAAATTCCTCTGTTTCAACAAGCACAACGTTAGATAAACAATTATGTAAAGTAGATGTAGGAACATGAAACTCAGTCCAAATATCACCTAACTTTTAAATTTTGGTGTGAAAGAAGTTGGCAAAAAATTTACAAAAATGAGATTATTTTACGCAAAATATCCAAAAATGGATCTTTTAAGAGTGAACCAAGAGGAACAAGAAACTCGGGAAAAAATATTATATAACGTGAATTATGAATTGTTTACTATACTAATTTGACAATGAAAAGACCATCAAAGAATGTTTCACAATATAAATGTGCAATGCTAGAGTTATATCCTGGGGACAAAAAAGAAACCATGCTATCTCTTAATAATTTTAACTTTAAACTCAAAGCCTGCAATTTATTACGACTCCAAGGATCGTGTTATACTCATGACACCCCAAAAACGACAAATTCAAAATGGACTCGGAAAAAATGAATCTCAACCATAACTATCTCCATCGCGTCGATCACACACATTCCGAGATCTGTATTAATGCAGTAGGTATAAAGTAGGAAGACCAAAGTATTAAAATGCTCTTTTTCTAACAAGAGAACCATCGAGTAATAAGTTTTATCGGAGAACGGAAAAACATGAAATTCAGTCCAAATACAATATTATGCGGATAATAACAATTAAACAAATTTGTTCGTGAAAACAAATCTTCTATGAAATACCAAATTGGCTCAAATAGACCAAAATGTTATTTCCGTACGCATTACACTCCAAAGTTGATCAATTTAAAGCAAATTATGAATTATGTTAAACTCGGTATATTAATTCCTGTTTACGTGAACTTTGAATAGTTTAATACCCGAATTTGATAGTCAATTGCCCATCTATAGGAAACATCAACAAAAAAAATCCAGAATGCTCGTATTTCTCCCATGGACACTGAAATGTACCGTTTTATCTCTGAATGCGAAGAACTTGAAACTCGGATCATGCAGTCTATATGTTGTAATAAGATACTTTTTGATAGAGAAGTGTAGAAAACATAGGCATAATATACCAAACAAACATTTTATATCGAATGATAAAAGCACGATTGAAATTCGAAAGGAAAAAACATAGGTCCAAGAATATTAGTATATTCTTGTTTCACCTGGTCACCCTAAATGAGTTAATTTTAGTGAAATATGTGAATAATAGCACCTAAACCTTCAGTCTATGATTGGACATGCGACTTGAAAGGTCAATAAAAGTGAACTTATGCCATTATATCACATCCTAGTTTCACAAGGGAACCCTAAAATTAATTATTTTAGCACAAGGTTTCTACGAAATTTCAATCACGTATATAGATCACTTTCAAAATATGAGTGTGAATACATCATCTACCAAAAAATGTACTCACGTTGTACTCATGACAGCACAAAGTTGACCAATTTTACATGGACTGGGAATAACAAGAAAACTCTACCACGACTTTATATATCGAGTGATAAATAACATTCCGAGTTGGGATCAATGGATAAGAAACTATTTCTTAAAATTCCTCTGTTTCAACAAGCACAACGTTAGATAAACAATTATGTCAAGTAGATGTAAAAACATGAAACTCAGTCCAATATCACCTAACTTTTAAATTTTGGTGTGAAAGAAGTTGGCAAAAATTTACAAAAAAATTACGCAAAATATCCAAAAATGGATCTTTTAAGAGTGAACCAAGAGAACAAGAAACTCGGGAAAAAATATTATATAACGTGAATTATGAATTGTTTACTATACTAATTTGACAATGAAAAGACCATCAAAGAATGTTTCACAATATAAATGTGCAATGCTAGAGTTATATCCTGGGGACAAAAAAGAAACCATGTTATCTCTTAATAATTTTAACTTTAAACTCAATGCATGCAATTTATTACGACTCCAAGGATCGTGTTATACTCATGACACCCCAAAAACGACAAATTCAAAATGGACTCGGAAAAAATGAATCTCAACCATAACGATCTCCATCGCGTCGATCACACACATTCCGAGATCTGTATTAATGCAGTAGGTATAAACTAGGAAGACCAAAGTATTAAAATGCTCTTTTTCTAACAAGAGAACCATCGAGTAATAAGTTTTATCGGAGAACGGAAAAACATGAAATTCAGTTCAAATACAATATCATGCGGATAATTACAGTTAAACAAATTTGTTCGCGAAAACAAATCTTCTATGAAAAACCAAATTGGCTCAAATAGACCAAAATGTTATTTCCGTACGGATTACACTCCAAAGTTGATCAATTTAAAGGAAATTATGAATTATGTTAAACTCGGTATATGAATTCCTGTTTACGTGTTCTTTGAATAGTTTAATACCCGAATTTGATAGTCAATTGCGCATCTATAGGAAACATCAACAAAAAAAAATCCAGAATGCTCGTATTTCTCCCATGGACACTGAAATGTACCGTTTTATCTCTGAATGCGAAGAACTTGAAACTCGGATCATGCAGTCTATATGTTGTAATAAGATACTTTTTGATAGAGAAGTGTAGAAAACATAGGCATAATATACCAAACAAACATTTTATATCGAATGATAAAAGCACGATTGAAATTCGAAAGGAAAAAACATAGGTCCAAGAATATTAGTATATTCTTGTTTCACCTGGTCACCCTAAATTAGTTAATTTTAGTGAAATATGTGAATAATAGCACCTAAACCTTCAGTCTATGATTGGACATGCGACTTGAAAGGTCACTAAAAGTGAACTTATGCCATTAAATCACACCCTAGTTTCACAAGGGAACCCTAAAATTAATTATTTTAGCACAAGGTTTCTACCAAATTTCTATCACGTAAATAGATCACTTTCAAAATATGAGTGAATACATCCTCTACCAAAAAATGTACTCACGTTGTACTCATGACAGGACAAAGTTGACCAATTTTACATGGACCGGGAATAACAAGAAAACTCTACCACTACTTTATAAATCGAGTGATAACTAACATTCCGAGTTGGGATCAATGGATAAGAAACTATTTCTTAATATTCCTCTGTTTCAACAAGCACAACGTTAGATAAACAATTATGTAAAGTAGATGTAGGAACATGAAACTCAGTCCAAATATCACCTAACTTTTAAATTTTGGTGTGAAAGAAGTTGGCAAAAATTTACAAAAATGAGATTATTTTACGCAAAATATCCAAAAATGGATCTTTTAAGAGTGAACCAAGAGGAACAAGAAACTCGGGAAAAAATATTATATAACGTGAATTATGAATTGTTTACTATACTAATTTGACAATGAAAAGACCATTAAAGAATGTTTCACAATGTAAATGTACAATGCTAGAGTTATATCCTGGGGACAAAAAAGAAACCATGCTATCTCTTAATAATTTTAACTTTAAACTCAAAGCCTGCAATTTATTACGACTCCAAGGATCGTGTTATACTCATGACACCCCAAAAACGACAAATTCAAAATGGACTCGGAAAAAATGAATCTCAACCATAACTATCTCCATCGCGTCGATCACACACATTCCGAGATCTGTATTAATGCAGTAGGTATAAAGTAGGAAGACCAAAGTATTAAAATGCACTTTTTCTAACAAGAGAACCATCGAGTAATAAGTTTTATCGAAGAACGGAAAAACATGAAATTCAGTCCAAATACAATATTATGCGGATAATAACAATTAAACAAATTTGTTTGTGAAAACAAATCTTCTATGAAAAACCAAATTGGCTCAAATAGACCAAAATGTTATTTCCGTACGCATTACAATCCAAAGTTGATCAATTTAAAGCAAATTATGAATTATGTTAACCTCGGTATATTAATTCCTGTTTACGTGAAATTTGAATAGTTTAATACCCGAATTTGATAGTCAATTGCCCATCTATAGGAAACATCAACAAAAAAAATCCAGAATGCTCGTATTTCTCCCATGGACACTGAAATGTACCGTTTTATCTCTGAATGCGAAGAACTTGAAACTCGGATCATGCAGTCTATATGTTGTAATAAGATACTTTTTGATATAGAAGTGTAGAAAACATAGGCATAATATACCAAACAAACATTTTATATCGAATGATAAAAGCACGATTGAAATTCGAAAGGAAAAAACATAGGTCCAAGAATATTAGTATATTCTTGTTTCACCTGGTCACCCTAAATGAGTTAATTTTAGTGAAATATGTGAATAATAGCACCTAAACCTTCAGTCTATGATTGGACATGCGACTTGAAAGGTCACTAAAAGTGAACTTATGCCATTATATCACACGCTAGTTTCAAAAGGGAACCCTAAAATTAATTATTTTAGCACAAGGTTTCTACGAAATTTCTATCACGTAAATAGATCACTTTCAAAATATGAGTGTGAATACATCCTCTACCAAAAAATGTACTCACGTTGTACTCATGACAGCACAAAGTTGACCAATTTTACATGGACTGGGAATAACAAGAAAACTCTACCACGACTTTATATATCGAGTGATAAATAACATTCCGAGTTGGGATCAATGGATAAGAAACTATTTCTTAAAATTCCTCTGTTTCAACAAGCACAACGTTAGATAAACAATTATGTCAAGTAGATGTAAAAACATGAAACTCAGTCCAATATCACCTAACTTTTAAATTTTGGTGTGAAAGAAGTTGGCAAAAATTTACAAAAAAATTACGCGAAATATCCAAAAATGGATCTTTTAAGAGTGAACCAAGAGAACAAGAAACTCGGGAAAAAATATTATATAACGTGAATTATGAATTGTTTACTATACTAATTTGACAATGAAAAGACCATCAAAGAATGTTTCACAATATAAATGTGCAATGCTAGAGTTATATCCTGGGGACAAAAAAGAAACCATGTTATCTCTTAATAATTTTAACTTTAAACTCAATGCATGCAATTTATTACGACTCCAAGGATCGTGTTATACTCATGACACCCCAAAAACGACAAATTCAAAATGGACTCGGAAAAAATGAACCTCAACCATAACGATCTCCATCGCGTCGATCACACACATTCCGAGATTTGTATTAATGCAGTAGGTATAAACTAGGAAAACCAAAGTATTAAAATGCTCTTTTTCTAACAAGAGAACCATCGAGTAATAAGTTTTATCGGAGAACGAAAAAACATGAAATTCAGTTCAAATACAATATCATGCGGATAATTACAGTTAAACAAATTTGTTCGTGAAAACAAATCTTCTATGAAAAACCAAATTGGCTCAAATAGACCAAAATGTTATTTCCGTACGGATTACACTCCAAAGTTGATCAATTTAAAGGAAATTATGAATTATGTTAAACTCGGTATATGAATTCCTGTTTACGTGTTCTTTGAATAGTTTAATACCCGAATTTGATAGTCAATTGCGCATCTATAGGAAACATCAACAAAAAAAAATCCAGAATGCTCGTATTTCTCCCATGGACACTGAAATGTACCGTTTTATCTCTGAATGCGAAGAACTTGAAACTCGGATCATGCAGTCTATATGTTGTAATAAGATACTTTTTGATAGAGAAGTGTAGAAAACATAGGCATAATATACCAAACAAACATTTTATATCGAATGATAAAAGCACGATTGAAATTCGAAAGGAAAAAACATGGGTCCAAGAATATTAGTATATTCTTGTTTCACCTGGTCACCCTAAATTAGTTAATTTTAGTGAAATATGTGAATAATAGCACCTAAACCTTCAGTCTATGACTGGACATGCGACTTGAAAGGTCACTAAAAGTGAACTTATGCCATTAAATCACACCCTAGTTTCACAAGGGAACCCTAAAATTAATTATTTTAGACGAAATTTCTATCACGTAAATAGATCACTTTCAAAATATGAGTGAATACATCCTCTACCAAAAAATGTACTCACGTTGTACTCATGACAGGACAAAGTTGACCAATTTTACATGGACCGGGAATAACAAGAAAACTCTACCACTACTTTATAAATCGAGTGATAACTAACATTCCGAGTTGGGATCAATGGATAAGAAACTATTTCTTAATATTCCTCTGTTTCAACAAGCACAACGTTAGATAAACAATTATGTAAAGTAGATGTAGGAACATGAAACTCGGTCCAAATATCACCTAACTTTTAAATTTTGGTGTGAAAGAAGTTGGCAAAAATTTACAAAAATGAGATTATTTTACGCAAAATATCCAAAAATGGATCTTTTAAGAGTGAACCAAGAGGAACAAGAAACTCGGGAAAAAATATTATATAACGTGAATTATGAATTGTTTACTATACTAATTTGACAATGAAAAGACCATTAAAGAATGTTTCACAATGTAAATGTACAATGCTAGAGTTATATCCTGGGGACAAAAAAGAAACCATGCTATCTCTTAATAATTTTAACTTTAAACTCAAAGCCTGCAATTTATTACGACTCCAAGGATCGTGTTATACTCATGACACCCCAAAAACGACAAATTCAAAATGGACTCGGAAAAAATGAATCTCAACCATAACTATCTCCATCGCGTCGATCACACACATTCCGAGATCTGTATTAATGCAGTAGGTATAAAGTAGGAAGACCAAAGTATTAAAATGCTCTTTTTCTAACAAGAGAACCATCGAGTAATAAGTTTTATCGGAGAACGGAAAAACATGAAATTCAGTCCAAATACAATATTATGCGGATAATAACAATTAAACAAATTTGTTCGTGAAAACAAATCTTCTATGAAAAACCAAATTGGCTCAAATAGACCAAAATGTTATTTCCGTACGCATTACAATCCAAAGTTGATCAATTTAAAGCAAATTATGAATTATGTTAAACTCGGTATATTAATTCCTGTTTACGTGAAATTTGAATAGTTTAATACCCGAATTTGATAGTCAATTGCCCATCTATAGGAAACATCAACAAAAAAAATCCAGAATGCTCGTATTTCTCCCATGGACACTGAAATGTACCGTTTTATCTCTGAATGCGAAGAACTTGAAACTCGGATCATGCAGTCTATATGTTGTAATAAGATACTTTTTGATATAGAAGTGTAGAAAACATAGGCATAATATACCAAACAAACATTTTATATTGAATGATAAAAGCACGATTGAAATTCGAAAGGAAAAAACATAGGTCCAAGAATATTAGTATATTCTTGTTTCACCTGGTCACCCTAAATGAGTTAATTTTAGTGAAATATGTGAATAATAGCACCTAAACCTTCAGTCTATGATTGGACATGCGACTTGAAAGGTCACTAAAAGTGAACTTATGCCATTATATCACACGCTAGTTTCAAAAGGGAACCCTAAAATTAATTATTTTAGCACAAGGTTTCTACGAAATTTCTATCACGTAAATAGATCACTTTCAAAATATGAGTGTGAATACATCCTCTACCAAAAAATGTACTCACGTTGTACTCATGACAGCACAAAGTTGACCAATTTTACATGGACTGGGAATAACAAGAAAACTCTACCACGACTTTATATATCGAGTGATAAATAACATTCCGAGTTGGGATCAATGGATAAGAAACTATTTCTTAAAATTCCTCTGTTTCAACAAGCACAACGTTAGATAAACAATTATGTCAAGTAGATGTAAAAACATGAAACTCAGTCCAATATCACCTAACTTTTAAATTTTGGTGTGAAAGAAGTTGGCAAAAATTTACAAAAAAATTACGCAAAATATCCAAAAATGGATCTTTTAAGAGTGAACCAAGAGAACAAGAAACTCGGGAAAAAATATTATATAACGTGAATTATGAATTGTTTACTATACTAATTTGACAATGAAAAGACCATCAAAGAATGTTTCACAATATAAATGTGCAATGCTAGAGTTATATCCTGGGGACAAAAAAGAAACCATGTTATCTCTTAATAATTTTAACTTTAAACTCAATGCATGCAATTTATTACGACTCCAAGGATCGTGTTATACTCATGACACCCCAAAAACGACAAATTCAAAATGGACTCGGAAAAAATGAATCTCAACCATAACGATCTCCATCGCGTCGATCACACACATTCCGAGATCTGTATTAATGCAGTAGGTATAAACTAGGAAGACCAAAGTATTAAAATGCTCTTTTTCTAACAAGAGAACCATCGAGTAATAAGTTTTATCGGAGAACGGAAAAACATGAAATTCAGTTCAAATACAATATCATGTGGATAATTACAGTTAAACAAATTTGTTCGCGAAAACAAATCTTCTATGAAAAACCAAATTGGCTCAAATAGACCAAAATGTTATTTCCGTACGGATTACACTCCAAAGTTGATCAATTTAAAGGAAATTATGAATTATGTTAAACTCGGTATATGAATTCCTGTTTACGTGTTCTTTGAATAGTTTAATACCCGAATTTGATAGTCAATTGCGCATCTATAGGAAACATCAACAAAAAAAAATCCAGAATGCTCGTATTTCTCCCATGGACACTGAAATGTACCGTTTTATCTCTGAATGCGAAGAACTTGAAACTCGGATCATGCAGTCTATATGTTGTAATAAGATACTTTTTGATAGAGAAGTGTAGAAAACATAGGCATAATATACCAAACAAACATTTTATATCGAATGATAAAAGCACGATTGAAATTCGAAAGGAAAAAACATGGGTCCAAGAATATTAGTATATTCTTGTTTCACCTGGTCACCCTAAATTAGTTAATTTTAGTGAAATATGTGAATAATAGCACCTAAACCTTCAGTCTATGATTGGACATGCGACTTGAAAGGTCACTAAAAGTGAACTTATGCCATTAAATCACACCCTAGTTTCACAAGGGAACCCTAAAATTAATTATTTTAGACGAAATTTCTATCACGTAAATAGATCACTTTCAAAATATGAGTGAATACATCCTCTACCAAAAAATGTACTCACGTTGTACTCATGACAGGACAAAGTTGACCAATTTTACATGGACCGGGAATAACAAGAAAACTCTACCACTACTTTATAAATCGAGTGATAACTAACATTCCGAGTTGGGATCAATGGATAAGAAACTATTTCTTAATATTCCTCTGTTTCAACAAGCACAACGTTAGATAAACAATTATGTAAAGTAGATGTAGGAACATGAAACTCAGTCCAAATATCACCTAACTTTTAAATTTTGGTGTGAAAGAAGTTGGCAAAAATTTACAAAAATGAGATTATTTTACGCAAAATATCCAAAAATGGATCTTTTAAGAGTGAACCAAGAGGAACAAGAAACTCGGGAAAAAATATTATATAACGTGAATTATGAATTGTTTACTATACTAATTTGACAATGAAAAGACCATTAAAGAATGTTTCACAATGTAAATGTACAATGCTAGAGTTATATCCTGGGGACAAAAAAGAAACCATGCTATCTCTTAATAATTTTAACTTTAAACTGAAAGCCTGCAATTTATTACGACTCCAAGGATCGTGTTATACTCATGACACCCCAAAAACGACAAATTCAAAATGGACTCGGAAAAAATGAATCTCAACCATAACTATCTCCATCGCGTCGATCACACACATTCCGAGATCTGTATTAATGCAGTAGGTATAAAGTAGGAAGACCAAAGTATTAAAATGCTCTTTTTCTAACAAGAGAACCATCGAGTAATAAGTTTTATCGGAGAACGGAAAAACATGAAATTCAGTCCAAATACAATATTATGCGGATAATAACAATTAAACAAATTTGTTCGTGAAAACAAATCTTCTATGAAAAACCAAATTGGCTCAAATAGACCAAAATGTTATTTCCGTACGCATTACAATCCAAAGTTGATCAATTTAAAGCAAATTATGAATTATGTTAAACTCGGTATATTAATTCCTGTTTACGTGAAATTTGAATAGTTTAATACCCGAATTTGATAGTCAATTGCCCATCTATAGGAAACATCAACAAAAAAAATCCAGAATGCTCGTATTTCTCCCATGGACACTGAAATGTACCGTTTTATCTCTGAATGCGAAGAACTTGAAACTCGGATCATGCAGTCTATATGTTGTAATAAGATACTTTTTGATATAGAAGTGTAGAAAACATAGGCATAATATACCAAACAAACATTTTATATCGAATGATAAAAGCACGATTGAAATTCGAAAGGAAAAAACATAGGTCCAAGAATATTAGTATATTCTTGTTTCACCTGGTCACCCTAAATGAGTTAATTTTAGTGAAATATGTGAATAATAGCACCTAAACCTTCAGTCTATGATTGGACATGCGACTTGAAAGGTCACTAAAAGTGAACTTATGCCATTATATCACACGCTAGTTTCAAAAGGGAACCCTAAAATTAATTATTTTAGCACAAGGTTTCTACGAAATTTCTATCACGTAAATAGATCACTTTCAAAATATGAGTGTGAATACATCCTCTACCAAAAAATGTACTCACGTTGTACTCATGACAGCACAAAGTTGACCAATTTTACATGGACTGGGAATAACAAGAAAACTCTACCACGACTTTATATATCGAGTGATAAATAACATTCCGAGTTGGGATCAATGGATAAGAAACTATTTCTTAAAATTCCTCTGTTTCAACAAGCACAACGTTAGATAAACAATTATGTCAAGTAGATGTAAAAACATGAAACTCAGTCCAATATCACCTAACTTTTAAATTTTGGTGTGAAAGAAGTTGGCAAAAATTTACAAAAAAATTACGCAAAATATCCAAAAATGGATCTTTTAAGAGTGAACCAAGAGAACAAGAAACTCGGGAAAAAATATTATATAACGTGAATTATGAATTGTTTACTATACTAATTTGACAATGAAAAGACCATCAAAGAATGTTTCACAATATAAATGTGCAATGCTAGAGTTATATCCTGGGGACAAAAAAGAAACCATGTTATCTCTTAATAATTTTAACTTTAAACTCAATGCATGCAATTTATTACGACTCCAAGGATCGTGTTATACTCATGACACCCCAAAAACGACAAATTCAAAATGGACTCGGAAAAAATGAATCTCAACCATAACGATCTCCATCGCGTCGATCACACACATTCCGAGATCTGTATTAATGCAGTAGGTATAAACTAGGAAGACCAAAGTATTAAAATGCTCTTTTTCTAACAAGAGAACCATCGAGTAATAAGTTTTATCGGAGAACGGAAAAACATGAAATTCAGTTCAAATACAATATCATGCGGATAATTACAGTTAAACAAATTTGTTCGCGAAAACAAATCTTCTATGAAAAACCAAATTGGCTCAAATAGACCAAAATGTTATTTCCGTACGGATTACACTCCAAAGTTGATCAATTTAAAGGAAATTATGAATTATGTTAAACTCGGTATATGAATTCCTGTTTACGTGTTCTTTGAATAGTTTAATACCCGAATTTGATAGTCAATTGCGCATCTATAGGAAACATCAACAAAAAAAAATCCAGAATGCTCGTATTTCTCCCATGGACACTGAAATGTACCGTTTTATCTCTGAATGCGAAGAACTTGAAACTCGGATCATGCAGTCTATATGTTGTAATAAGATACTTTTTGATAGAGAAGTGTAGAAAACATAGGCATAATATACCAAACAAACATTTTATATCGAATGATAAAAGCACGATTGAAATTCGAAAGGAAAAAACATGGGTCCAAGAATATTAGTATATTCTTGTTTCACCTGGTCACCCTAAATTAGTTAATTTTAGTGAAATATGTGAATAATAGCACCTAAACCTTCAGTCTATGATTGGACATGCGACTTGAAAGGTCACTAAAAGTGAACTTATGCCATTAAATCACACCCTAGTTTCACAAGGGAACCCTAAAATTAATTATTTTAGACGAAATTTCTATCACGTAAATAGATCACTTTCAAAATATGAGTGAATACATCCTCTACCAAAAAATGTACTCACGTTGTACTCATGACAGGACAAAGTTGACCAATTTTACATGGACCGGGAATAACAAGAAAACTCTACCACTACTTTATAAATCGAGTGATAACTAACATTCCGAGTTGGGATCAATGGATAAGAAACTATTTCTTAATATTCCTCTGTTTCAACAAGCACAACGTTAGATAAACAATTATGTAAAGTAGATGTAGGAACATGAAACTCAGTCCAAATATCACCTAACTTTTAAATTTTGGTGTGAAAGAAGTTGGCAAAAATTTACAAAAATGAGATTATTTTACGCAAAATATCCAAAAATGGATCTTTTAAGAGTGAACCAAGAGGAACAAGAAACTCGGGAAAAAATATTATATAACGTGAATTATGAATTGTTTACTATACTAATTTGACAATGAAAAGACCATTAAAGAATGTTTCACAATGTAAATGTACAATGCTAGAGTTATATCCTGGGGACAAAAAAGAAACCATGCTATCTCTTAATAATTTTAACTTTAAACTGAAAGCCTGCAATTTATTACGACTCCAAGGATGGTGTTATACTCATGACACCCCAAAAACGACAAATTCAAAATGGACTCGGAAAAAATGAATCTCAACCATAACTATCTCCATCGCGTCGATCACACACATTCCGAGATCTGTATTAATGCAGTAGGTATAAAGTAGGAAGACCAAAGTATTAAAATGCTCTTTTTCTAACAAGAGAACCATCGAGTAATAAGTTTTATCGGAGAACGGAAAAACATGAAATTCAGTCCAAATACAATATTATGCGGATAATAACAATTAAACAAATTTGTTCGTGAAAACAAATCTTCTATGAAAAACCAAATTGGCTCAAATAGACCAAAATGTTATTTCCGTACGCATTACAATCCAAAGTTGATCAATTTAAAGCAAATTATGAATTATGTTAAACTCGGTATATTAATTCCTGTTTACGTGAAATTTGAATAGTTTAATACCCGAATTTGATAGTCAATTGCCCATCTATAGGAAACATCAACAAAAAAAATCCAGAATGCTCGTATTTCTCCCATGGACACTGAAATGTACCGTTTTATCTCTGAATGCGAAGAACTTGAAACTCGGATCATGCAGTCTATATGTTGTAATAAGATACTTTTTGATATAGAAGTGTAGAAAACATAGGCATAATATACCAAACAAACATTTTATATCGAATGATAAAAGCACGATTGAAATTCGAAAGGAAAAAACATAGGTCCAAGAATATTAGTATATTCTTGTTTCACCTGGTCACCCTAAATGAGTTAATTTTAGTGAAATATGTGAATAATAGCACCTAAACCTTCAGTCTATGATTGGACATGCGACTTGAAAGGTCACTAAAAGTGAACTTATGCCATTATATCACACGCTAGTTTCAAAAGGGAACCCTAAAATTAATTATTTTAGCACAAGGTTTCTACGAAATTTCTATCACGTAAATAGATCACTTTCAAAATATGAGTGTGAATACATCCTCTACCAAAAAATGTACTCACGTTGTACTCATGACAGCACAAAGTTGACCAATTTTACATGGACTGGGAATAACAAGAAAACTCTACCACGACTTTATATATCGAGTGATAAATAACATTCCGAGTTGGGATCAATGGATAAGAAACTATTTCTTAAAATTCCTCTGTTTCAACAAGCACAACGTTAGATAAACAATTATGTCAAGTAGATGTAAAAACATGAAACTCAGTCCAATATCACCTAACTTTTAAATTTTGGTGTGAAAGAAGTTGGCAAAAATTTACAAAAAAATTACGCAAAATATCCAAAAATGGATCTTTTAAGAGTGAACCAAGAGAACAAGAAACTCGGGAAAAAATATTATATAACGTGAATTATGAATTGTTTACTATACTAATTTGACAATGAAAAGACCATCAAAGAATGTTTCACAATATAAATGTGCAATGCTAGAGTTATATCCTGGGGACAAAAAAGAAACCATGTTATCTCTTAATAATTTTAACTTTAAACTCAATGCATGCAATTTATTACGACTCCAAGGATCGTGTTATACTCATGACACCCCAAAAACGACAAATTCAAAATGGACTCGGAAAAAATGAACCTCAACCATAACGATCTCCATCGCGTCGATCACACACATTCCGAGATCTGTATTAATGCAGTAGGTATAAACTAAGAAGACCAAAGTATTAAAATGCTCTTTTTCTAACAAGAGAACCATCGAGTAATAAGTTTTATCGGAGAACGAAAAAACATGAAATTCAGTTCAAATACAATATCATGCGGATAATTACAGTTAAACAAATTTGTTCGTGAAAACAAATCTTCTATGAAAAACCAAATTGGCTCAAATAGACCAAAATGTTATTTCCGTACGGATTACACTCCAAAGTTGATCAATTTAAAGGAAATTATGAATTATGTTAAACTCGGTATATGAATTCCTGTTTACGTGTTCTTTGAATAGTTTAATACCCGAATTTGATAGTCAATTGCGCATCTATAGGAAACATCAACAAAAAAAAATCCAGAATGCTCGTATTTCTCCCATGGACACTGAAATGTACCGTTTTATCTCTGAATGCGAAGAACTTGAAACTCGGATCATGCAGTCTATATGTTGTAATAAGATACTTTTTGATAGAGAAGTGTAGAAAACATAGGCATAATATACCAAACAAACATTTTATATCGAATGATAAAAGCACGATTGAAATTCGAAAGGGAAAAACATGGGTCCAAGAATATTAGTATATTCTTGTTTCACCTGGTCACCCTAAATTAGTTAATTTTAGTGAAATATGTGAATAATAGCACCTAAACCTTCAGTTTATGATTGGACATGCGACTTGAAAGGTCACTAAAAGTGAACTTATGCCATTAAATCACACCCTAGTTTCACAAGGGAACCCTAAAATTAATTATTTTAGCACAAGGTTTCTACGAAATTTCTATCACGTAAATAGATCACTTTCAAAATATGAGTGAATACATCCTCTACCAAAAAATGTACTCACGTTGTACTCATGACAGGACAAAGTTGACCAATTTTACATGGACCGGGAATAACAAGAAAACTCTACCATTACTTTATAAATCGAGTGATAACTAACATTCCGAGTTGGGATCAATGGATAAGAAACTATTTCTTAATATTCCTATGTTTCAACAAGCACAACGTTAGATAAACAATTATGTAAAGTAGATGTAGGAACATGAAACTCAGTCCAAATATCACCTAACTTTTAAATTTTGGTGTGAAAGAAGTTGGCAAAAATTTACAAAAATGAGATTATTTTACGCAAAATATCCAAAAATGGATCTTTTAAGAGGGAACCAAGAGGAACAAGAAACTCGGGAAAAAATATTATATAACGTGAATTATGAATTGTTTACTATACTAATTTGACAATGAAAAGACCATTAAAGAATGTTTCACAATGTAAATGTACAATGCTAGAGTTATATCCTGGGGACAAAAAAGAAACCATGCTATCTCTTAATAATTTTAACTTTAAACTCAAAGCCTGCAATTTATTACGACTCCAAGGATCGTGTTATACTCATGACACCCCAAAAACGACAAATTCAAAATGGACTCGGAAAAAATGAATCTCAACCATAACTATCTCCATCGCGTCGATCACACACATTCCGAGATCTGTATTAATGCAGTAGGTATAAAGTAGGAAGACCAAAGTATTAAAATGCTCTTTTTCTAACAAGAGAACCATCGAGTAATAAGTTTTATCGAAGAACGGAAAAACATGAAATTCAGTCCAAATACATTATTATGCGGATAATAACAATTAAACAAATTTGTTCGAGAAAACAAATCTTCTATGAAAAACCAAATTGGCTCAAATAGACCAAAATGTTATTTCCGTACGCATTACAATCCAAAGTTGATCAATTTAAAGCAAATTATGAATTATGTTAAACTCGGTATATTAATTCCTGTTTACGTGAAATTTGAATAGTTTAATACCCGAATTTGATAGTCAATTGCCCATCTATAGGAAACATCAACAAAAAAAATCCAGAATGCTCGTATTTCTCCCATGGACACTGAAATGTACCGTTTTATCTCTGAATGCGAAGAACTTGAAACTCGGATCATGCAGTCTATATGTTGTAATAAGATACTTTTTGATATAGAAGTGTAGAAAACATAGGCATAATATACCAAACAAACATTTTATATCGAATGATAAAAGCACGATTGAAATTCGAAAGGAAAAAACATAGGTCCAAGAATATTAGTATATTCTTGTTTCACCTGGTCACCCTAAATGAGTTAATTTTAGTGAAATATGTGAATAATAGCACCTAAACCTTCAGTCTATGATTGGACATGCGACTTGAAAGGTCACTAAAAGTGAACTTATGCCATTATATCACACGCTAGTTTCAAAAGGGAACCCTAAAATTAATTATTTTAGCACAGGGTTTCTACGAAATTTCTATCACGTAAATAGATCACTTTCAAAATATGAGTGTGAATACATCCTCTACCAAAAAATGTACTCACGTTGTACTCATGACAGCACAAAGTTGACCAATTTTACATGGACTGGGAATAACAAGAAAACTCTACCACGACTTTATATATCGAGTGATAAATAACATTCCGATTTGGGATCAATGGATAAGAAACTATTTCTTAAAATTCCTCTGTTTCAACAAGCACAACGTTAGATAAACAATTATGTCAAGTAGATGTAAAAACATGAAACTCAGTCCTATATCACCTAACTTTTAAATTTTGGTGTGAAAGAAGTTGGCAAAAATTTACAAAAAATTTACGCAAAATATCCAAAAATGGATCTTTTAAGAGTGAACCAAGAGGAACAAGAAACTCGGGAAAAAATATTATATAACGTGAATTATGAATTGTTTACTATACTAATTTGACAATGAAAAGACCATCAAAGAATGTTTCACAATATAAATGTGCAATGCTAGAGTTATATCCTGGGGACAAAAAAGAAACCATGTTATCTCTTAATAATTTTAACTTTAAACTCAATGCATGCAATTTATTACGACTCCAAGGATCGTGTTATACTCATGACACCCCAAAAACGACAAATTCAAAATGGACTCGGAAAAAATGAATCTCAACCATTACTATCTCCATCGCGTCGATCACACACATTCCGAGATCTGTATTAATGCAGTAGGTATAAACTAGGAAGACCAAAGTATTAAAATGCTCTTTTTCTAACAAGAGAACCATCGAGTAATAAGTTTTATCAGAGAACGGAAAAACATGAAATTCAGTTCAAATACAATATCATGCGGATAATAACAATTAAACAAATTTGTTCGTGAAAACAAATCTTCTATGAAAAACCAAATTGGCTCAAATAGACCAAAATGTTATTTCCGTACGCATTACACTCCAAAGTTGATCAATTTAAAGCAAATTATGAATTATGTTAAACTCGGTATATGAATTCCTATTTACGTGTTCTTTGGATAGTTTAATACCCGAATTTGATAGTCAATTGCGCATCTATAGGAAACATCAACAAAAAAAATCCAGAATGCTCGTATTTCTCCCATGGACACTGAAATGTACCGTTTTATCTCTGAATGCGAAGAACTTGAAACTCGGATCAAGCAGTCTATATGTTGTAATAAGATACTTTTTGATAGAGAAGTGTAGAAAACATAGGCATAATATACCAAACAAACATTTTATATCGAATGATAAAAGCACGATTGAAATTCGAAAGGAAAAAACATAGGTCCAAGAATATTAGTATATTCTTGTTTCACCTGGTCACCCTAAATGAGTTAATTTTAGTGAAATATGTGAATAATAGCACCTAAACCTTCAGTCTATGATTGGACATGCGACTTGAAAGGTCACTAAAAGTGAACTTATGCCATTAAATCACACCCTAGTTTCACAAGGGAACCCTAAAATTAATTATTTTAGCACAAGGTTTCTACGAAATTTCTATCACGTAAATAGATCACTTTCAAAATATGAGTGTGAATACATCCTCTACCAAAAAATGTACTCACGTTGTACTCATGACAGGACAAAGTTGACCAATTTTACATGGACCGGGAATAACAAGACAACTCTACCACGACTTTATAAATCGAGTGATAACTAACATTCCGAGTTGGGATCAATGGATAATAAACTATTTCTTAAAATTCCTCTGTTTCAACAAGCACAACGTTAGATAAACAATTATGTAAAGTAGATGTAGGAACATGAAACTCAGTCCAAATATCACCTAACTTTTAAATTTTGGTGTGAAAGAAGTTGGCAAAAATTTACAAAAATGAGATTATTTTACGCAAAATATCCAAAAATGGATCTATTAAGAGTGAACCAAGAGGAACAAGAAACTCGGGAAAAAATATTATATAACGTGATTTATGAATTGTTTACTATACTAATTTGACAATGAAAAGACCATCAAAGAATGTTTCACAATATAAATGTGCAATGCTAGAGTTATATCCTGGGGACAAAAAAGAAACCATGTTATCTCTTAATAATTTTAACTTTAAACTCAATGCATGCAATTTATTACGACTCCAAGGATCGTGTTATACTCATGACACCCCAAAAACGACAAATTCAAAATGGACTCGGAAAAAATGAATCTCAACCATAACTATCTCCATCGCGTCGATCACACACATTCCGAGATCTGTATTAATGCAGTAGGTATAAAGTAGGAAGACCAAAGTATTAAAATGCTCTTTTTCTAACAAGAGAACCATCGAGTAATAAGTTTTATCGGAGAACGGAAAAACATGAAATTCAGTCCAAATACAATATTATGCGGATAATAACAATTCAACAATTTTGTTCGTGAAAACAAATCTTCTATGAAAAACCAAATTGGCTCAAATAGACCAAAATGTTATTTCCGTACGCATTACACTCCAAAGTTGATCAATTTAAAGCAAATTATGAATTATGTTATACTCGGTATATTAATTCCTGTTTACGTGAACTTTGAATAGTTTAATACCCGAAATTTATAGTCAATTGCCCATCTATAGGAAACATCAACAAAAAAAATCCAGAATGCTCGTATTTCTCCCATGGACACTGAAATGTACCGTTTTATCTCTGAATGCGAAGAACTTGAAACTCGGATCATGCAGTCTATATGTTGTAATAAGATACTTTTTGATAGAGAAGTGTAGAAAACATAGGCATAATATACCAAACAAACATTTTATATCGAATGATAAAAGCACGATTGAAATTCGAAAGGAAAAAACATAGGTCCAAGAATATTAGTATATTCTTGTTTCACCTGGTCACCCTAAATGAGTTAATTTTAGTGAAATATGTGAATAATAGCACCTAAACCTTCAGTCTATGATTGGACATGCGACTTGAAAGGTCACTAAAAGTGAACTTATGCCATTATATCACACCCTAGTTTCACAAGGGAACCCTAAAATTAATTATTTTAGCACAAGGTTTCTACGAAACTTCTATCACGTAAATAGATCACTTTCAAAATATGAGTGTGAATACATCCTCTACCAAAAAATGTACTCACGTTGTACTCATGACAGCACAAAGTTGACAAATTTTACATGGACTGGGAATAACAAGAAAACTCTACCACGACTTTATATATCGAGTGATAAATAACATTCCGAGTTGGGATCAATGGATAATAAACTATTTCTTAAAATTCCTCTGTTTCAACAAGCACAACGTTAGATAAACAATTATGTAAAGTAGATGTAGGAACATGAAACTCAGTCCAAATATCACCTAACTTTTAAATTTTGGTGTGAAAGAAGTTGGCAAAAATTTACAAAAATGAGATTATTTTACGCAAAATATCCAAAAATGGATCTTTTAAGAGTGAACCAAGAGGAACAAGAAACTCGGGAAAAAATATTATATAACGTGAATTATGAATTGTTTACTATACTAATTTGACAATGAAAAGACCATCAAAGAATGTTTCACAATATAAATGTGCAATGCTAGAGTTATATCCTGGGGACAAAAAAGAAACCATGTTATCTCTTAATAATTTTAACTTTAAACTCAATGCATGCAATTTATTACGACTCCAAGGATCGTGTTATACTCATGAAACCCCAAAAACGACAAATTCAAAATGGACTCGGAAAAAATGAATCTCAACCATAACTATCTCCATCGTGTCGATCACACACATTCCGAGATCTGTATTAATGCAGTAGGTATAAACTAGGAAGACCAAAGTATTAAAATGCTGTTTTTCTAACAAGAGAACCATCGAGTAATAAGTTTTATCGGAGAACGGAAAAACATGAAATTCAGTTCAAATACAATATCATGCGGATAATAACAATTAAACAAATTTGTTCGTGAAAACAAATCTTCTATGAAAAACCAAATTGGCTCAAATAGACCAAAATGTTATTTCCGTACGCATTACACTCCAAAGTTGATCAATTTAAAGCAAATTATGAATTATGTTAAACTCCGTATATGAAATCCTGTTTACGTGTTCTTTGAATAGTTTAATACCTGAATTTGATAGTCAATTGCGCATCTATAGGAAACATCAACAAAAAAAATCCGGAATGCTCGTATTTCTCCCATGGACACTGAAATGTACCGTTTTATCTCTGAATGCGAAGAACTTGAAACTCGGATCATGCAGTCTATATGTTGTAATAAGATACTTTTTGATAGAGAAGTGTAGAAAACATAGGCATAATATACCAAACAAACATTTTATATCGAATGATAAAAGCACGATTGAAATTCGAAAGGAAAAAACATAGGTCCAAGAATATTAGTATATTCTTGTTTCACCTGGTCACCCTAAATGAGTTAATTTTAGTGAAATATGTGAATAATAGCACCTAAACCTTCAGTCTATGATTGGACATGCGACTTGAAAGGTCACTAAAAGTGAACTTATGCCATTAAATCACACCCTAGTTTCACAAGGGAACCCTAAAATTAATTATTTTAGCACAAGGTTTCTACTAAATTTCTATCACGTAAATAGATCACTTTCAAAATATGAGTGTGAATACATCCTCTACCAAAAAATGTACTCACGTTGTACTCATGACAGGACAAAGTTGACCAATTTTACATGGACCGGGAATAACAAGAAAACTCTACCACGACTTTATAAATCGAGTGATAACTAACATTCCGAGTTGGGATCAATGGATAAGAAACTATTTCTTAAAATTCCTCTGTTTCAACAAGCACAACGTTAGATAAACAATTATGTAAAGTAGATGTAGGAACATGAAACTCAGTCCAAATATCACCTAACTTTTAAATTTTGGTGTGAAAGAAGTTGGCAAAAATTTACAAAAATGAGATTATTTTACGCAAAATATCCAAAAATGGATCTTTTAAGAGTGAACCAAGAGGAACAAGAAACTCGGGAAAAAATATTATATAACGTGAATTATGAATTGTTTACTATACTAATTTGACAATGAAAAGACCATCAAAGAATGTTTCACAATATAAATGTGCAATGCTAGAGTTATATCCTGGGGACAAAAAAGAAACCATGCTATCTCTTAATAATTTTAACTTTAAACTCAAAGCCTGCAATTTATTACGACTCCAAGGATCGTGTTATACTCATGACACCCCAAAAACGAAAAATTCAAAATGGACTCGGAAAAAATGAATCTCAACCATAACTATCTCCATCGCGTCGATCACACACATTCCGAGATCTGTATTAATGCAGTAGGTATAAAGTAGGAAGACCAAAGTATTAAAATGCTCTTTTTCTAACAAGAGAACCATCGAGTAATAAGTTTTATCGGAGAACGGAAAAACATGAAATTCAGTCCAAATACAATATTATGAGGATAATAACAATTAAACAAATTTGTTCGTGAAAACAGATCTTCTATGAAAAACCAAATTGGCTCAAATAGACCAAAATGTTATTTGCGTACGCATTACACTCCAAAGTTTATCAATTTAAAGCAAATTATGAATTATGTTAAACTCGGTATATTAATTCCTGTTTACGTGAACTTTGAATAGTTTAATACCCGAATTTTATAGTCAATTGCCCATCTATAGGAAACATCAACAAAAAAAATCCAGAATGCTCGTATTTCTCCCATGGACACTGAAATGTACCGTTTTATCTCTGAATGCGAAGAACTTGAAACTCGGATCATGCAGTCTATATGTTGTAATAAGATACTTTTTGATAGAGAAGTGTAGAAAACATAGGCATAATATACCAAACAAACATTTATATCGAATGATAAAAGCACGATTGAAATTCGAAAGGAAAAAACATAGGTCCAAGAATATTAGTATATTCTTGTTTCACCTGGTCACCCTAAATGAGTTAATTTTAGTGAAATATGTGAATAATAGCACCTAAACCTTCAGTCTATGATTGGACATGCGACTTGAAAGGTCACTAAAAGTGAACTTATGCCATTATATCACACGCTAGTTTCAAAAGGGAACCCTAAAATTAATTATTTTAGCACAAGGTTTCTACGAAATTTCTATCACGTAAATAGATCACTTTCAAAATATGAGTGTGAATACATCCTCTACCAAAAAATGTACTCACGTTGTACTCATGACAGCACAAAGTTGACCAATTTTACATGGACTGGGAATAACAAGAAAACTCTACCACGACTTTATATATCGAGTGATAAATAACATTCCGAGTTGGGATCAATGGATAAGAAACTATTTCTTAAAATTCCTCTGTTTCAACAAGCACAACGTTAGATAAACAATTATGTCAAGTAGATGTAAAAACATGAAACTCAGTCCAATATCACCTAACTTTTAAATTTTGGTGTGAAAGAAGTTGGCAAAAATTTACAAAAAAATTACGCAAAATATCCAAAAATGGATCTTTTAAGAGTGAACCAAGAGAACAAGAAACTCGGGAAAAAATATTATATAACGTGAATTATGAATTGTTTACTATACTAATTTGACAATGAAAAGACCATCAAAGAATGTTTCACAATATAAATGTGCAATGCTAGAGTTATATCCTGGGGACAAAAAAGAAACCATGTTATCTCTTAATAATTTTAACTTTAAACTCAATGCATGCAATTTATTACGACTCCAAGGATCGTGTTATACTCATGACACCCCAAAAACGACAAATTCAAAATGGACTCTGAAAAAATGAACCTCAACCATAACGATCTCCATCGCGTCGATCACACACATTCCGAGATTTGTATTAATGTAGTAGGTATAAACTAGGAAGACCAAAGTATTAAAATGCTCTTTTTCTAACAAGGGAACCATCGAGTAATAAGTTTTATCGGAGAACGGAAAAACATGAAATTCAGTCCAAATACAATATTATGCGGATAATAACAATTCAACAATTTTGTTCGTGAAAACAAATCTTCTATGAAAAACCAAATTGGCTCAAATAGACCAAAATGTTATTTCCGTACGCATTACACTCCAAAGTTGATCAATTTAAAGCAAATTATGAATTATGGTTAAACTCGGTATATTAATTCCTGTTTACGTGAACTTTGAATAGTTTAATACCCGAAATTTATAGTCAATTGCCCATCTATAGGAAACATCAACAAAAAAAATCCAGAATGCTCGTATTTCTCCCATGGACACTGAAATGTACCGTTTTATCTCTGAATGCGAAGAACTTGAAACTCGGATCATGCAGTCTATATGTTGTAATATGATACTTTTTGATAGAGAAGTGTAGAAAACATAGGCATAATATACCAAACAAACATTTTATATCGAATGATAAAAGCACGATTGAAATTCGAAAGGAAAAAACATAGGTCCAAGAATATTAGTATATTCTTGTTTCACCTGGTCACCCTAAATGAGTTAATTTTAGTGAAATATGTGAATAATAGCACCTAAACCTTCAGTCTATGATTGGACATGCGACTTGAAAGGTCACTAAAAGTGAACTTATGCCATTATATCACACCCTAGTTTCACAAGGGAACCCTAAAATTAATTATTTTAGCACAAGGTTTCTACGAAACTTCTATCACGTAAATAGATCACTTTCAAAATATGAGTGTGAATACATCCTCTACCAAAAAATGTACTCACGTTGTACTCATGACAGCACAAAGTTGACAAATTTTACATGGACTGGGAATAACAAGAAAACTCTACCACGACTTTATATATCGAGTGATAAATAACATTCCGAGTTGGGATCAATGGATAAGAAACTATTTCTTAAAATTCCTCTGTTTCAACAAGCACAACGTTAGATAAACAATTATGTCAAGTAGATGTAAAAACATGAAACTCAGTCCAATATCACCTAACTTTTAAATTTTGGTGTGAAAGAAGTTGGCAAAAATTTACAAAAATGAGATTATTTTACGCAAAATATCCAAAAATGGATCTTTTAAGAGTGAACCAAGAGGAACAAGAAACTCGGGAAAAAATATTATATAACGTGAATTATGAATTGTTTACTATACTAATTTGACAATGAAAAGACCATCAAAGAATGTTTCACAATATAAATGTGCAATGCTAGAGTTATATCCTGGGGACAAAAAAGAAACCATGTTATCTCTTAATAATTTTAACTTTAAACTCAATGCATGCAATTTATTACGACTCCAAGGATCGTGTTATACTCATGAAACCCCAAAAACGACAAATTCAAAATGGACTCGGAAAAAATGAATCTCAACCATAACTATCTCCATCGTGTCGATCACACACATTCCGAGATCTGTATTAATGCAGTAGGTATAAACTAGGAAGACCAAAGTATTAAAATGCTGTTTTTCTAACAAGAGAACCATCGAGTAATAAGTTTTATCGGAGAACGGAAAAACATGAAATTCAGTTCAAATACAATATCATGCGGATAATAACAATTAAACAAATTTGTTCGTGAAAACAAATCTTCTATGAAAAACCAAATTGGCTCAAATAGACCAAAATGTTATTTCCGTACGCATTACACTCCAAAGTTGATCAATTTAAAGCAAATTATGAATTATGTTAAACTCGGTATATGAAATCCTGTTTACGTGTTCTTTGAATAGTTTAATACCTGAATTTGATAGTCAATTGCGCATCTATAGGAAACATCAACAAAAAAAATCCGGAATGCTCGTATTTCTCCCATGGACACTGAAATGTACCGTTTTATCTCTGAATGCGAAGAACTTGAAACTCGGATCATGCAGTCTATATGTTGTAATAAGATACTTTTTGATAGAGAAGTGTAGAAAACATAGGCATAATATACCAAACAAACATTTTATATCGAATGATAAAAGCACGATTGAAATTCGAAAGGAAAAAACATAGGTCCAAGAATATTAGTATATTCTTGTTTCACCTGGTCACCCTAAATGAGTTAATTTTAGTGAAATATGTGAATAATAGCACCTAAACCTTCAGTCTATGATTGGACATGCGACTTGAAAGGTCACTAAAAGTGAACTTATGCCATTAAATCACACCCTAGTTTCACAAGGGAACCTTAAAATTAATTATTTTAGCACAAGGTTTCTACTAAATTTCTATCACGTAAATAGATCACTTTCAAAATATGAGTGTGAATACATCCTCTACCAAAAAATGTACTCACGTTGTACTCATGACAGGACAAAGTTGACCAATTTTACATGGACCGGGAATAACAAGAAAACTCTACCACGACTTTATAAATCGAGTGATAACTAACATTCCGAGTTGGGATCAATGGATAAGAAACTATTTCTTAAAATTCCTCTGTTTCAACAAGCACAACGTTAGATAAACAATTATGTAAAGTAGATGTAGGAACATGAAACTCAGTCCAAATATCACCTAACTTTTAAATTTTGGTGTGAAAGAAGTTGGCAAAAATTTACAAAAATGAGATTATTTTACGCAAAATATCCAAAAATGGATCTTTTAAGAGTGAACCAAGAGGAACAAGAAACTCGGGAAAAAATATTATATAACGTGAATTATGAATTGTTTACTATACTAATTTGACAATGAAAAGACCATCAAAGAATGTTTCACAATATAAATGTGCAATGCTAGAGTTATATCCTGGGGACAAAAAAGAAACCATGCTATCTCTTAATAATTTTAACTTTAAACTCAAAGCCTGCAATTTATTACGACTCCAAGGATCGTGTTATACTCATGACACCCCAAAAACGACAAATTCAAAATGGACTCGGAAAAAATGAATCTCAACCATAACTATCTCCATCGCGTCGATCACACACATTCCGAGATCTGTATTAATGCAGTAGGTATAAAGTAGGAAGACCAAAGTATTAAAATGCTCTTTTTCTAACAAGAGAACCATCGAGTAATAAGTTTTATCGGAGAACGGAAAAACATGAAATTCAGTCCAAATACAATATTATGAGGATAATAACAATTAAACAAATTTGTTCGTGAAAACAGATCTTCTATGAAAAACCAAATTGGCTCAAATAGACCAAAATGTTATTTGCGTACGCATTACACTCCAAAGTTTATCAATTTAAAGCAAATTATGAATTATGTTAAACTCGGTATATTAATTCCTGTTTACGTGAACTTTGAATAGTTTAATACCCGAATTTTATAGTCAATTGCCCATCTATAGGAAACATCAACAAAAAAAATCCAGAATGCTCGTATTTCTCCCATGGACACTGAAATGTACCGTTTTATCTCTGAATGCGAAGAACTTGAAACTCGGATCATGCAGTCTATATGTTGTAATAAGATACTTTTTGATAGAGAAGTGTAGAAAACATAGGCATAATATACCAAACAAACATTTATATCGAATGATAAAAGCACGATTGAAATTCGAAAGGAAAAAACATAGGTCCAAGAATATTAGTATATTCTTGTTTCACCTGGTCACCCTAAATGAGTTAATTTTAGTGAAATATGTGAATAATAGCACCTAAACCTTCAGTCTATGATTGGACATGCGACTTGAAAGGTCACTAAAAGTGAACTTATGCCATTATATCACACGCTAGTTTCAAAAGGGAACCCTAAAATTAATTATTTTAGCACAAGGTTTCTACGAAATTTCTATCACGTAAATAGATCACTTTCAAAATATGAGTGTGAATACATCCTCTACCAAAAAATGTACTCACGTTGTACTCATGACAGCACAAAGTTGACCAATTTTACATGGACTGGGAATAACAAGAAAACTCTACCACGACTTTATATATCGAGTGATAAATAACATTCCGAGTTGGGATCAATGGATAAGAAACTATTTCTTAAAATTCCTCTGTTTCAACAAGCACAACGTTAGATAAACAATTATGTCAAGTAGATGTAAAAACATGAAACTCAGTCCAATATCACCTAACTTTTAAATTTTGGTGTGAAAGAAGTTGGCAAAAATTTACAAAAAAATTACGCAAAATATCCAAAAATGGATCTTTTAAGAGTGAACCAAGAGAACAAGAAACTCGGGAAAAAATATTATATAACGTGAATTATGAATTGTTTACTATACTAATTTGACAATGAAAAGACCATCAAAGAATGTTTCACAATATAAATGTGCAATGCTAGAGTTATATCCTGGGGACAAAAAAGAAACCATGTTATCTCTTAATAATTTTAACTTTAAACTCAATGCATGCAATTTATTACGACTCCAAGGATCGTGTTATACTCATGACACCCCAAAAACGACAAATTCAAAATGGACTCGGAAAAAATGAACCTCAACCATAACGATCTCCATCGCGTCGATCACACACATTCCGAGATTTGTATTAATGTAGTAGGTATAAACTAGGAAGACCAAAGTATTAAAATGCTCTTTTTCTAACAAGAGAACCATCGAGTAATAAGTTTTATCGGAGAACGAAAAAACATGAAATTCAGTTCAAATACAATATCATGCGGATAATTACAGTTAAACAAATTTGTTCGTGAAAACAAATCTTCTATGAAAAACCAAATTGGCTCAAATAGACCAAAATGTTATTTCCGTACGGATTACACTCCAAAGTTGATCAATTTAAAGGAAATTATGAATTATGTTAAACTCGGTATATGAATTCCTGTTTACGTGTTCTTTGAATAGTTTAATACCCGAATTTGATAGTCAATTGCGCATCTATAGGAAACATCAACAAAAAAAAATCCAGAATGCTCGTATTTCTCCCATGGACACTGAAATGTACCGTTTTATCTCTGAATGCGAAGAACTTGAAACTCGGATCATGCAGTCTATATGTTGTAATAAGATACTTTTTGATAGAGAAGTGTAGAAAACATAGGCATAATATACCAAACAAACATTTTATATCGAATGATAAAAGCACGATTGAAATTCGAAAGGAAAAAACATGGGTCCAAGAATATTAGTATATTCTTGTTTCACCTGGTCACCCTAAATTAGTTAATTTTAGTGAAATATGTGAATAATAGCACCTAAACCTTCAGTCTATGATTGGACATGCGACTTGAAAGGTCACTAAAAGTGAACTAATGCCATTAAATCACACCCTAGTTTCACAAGGGAACCCTAAAATTAATTATTTTAGCACAAGGTTTCTACGAAATTTCTATCACGTAAATAGATCACTTTCAAAATATGAGTGAATACATCCTCTACCAAAAAATGTACTCACGTTGTACTCATGACAGGACAAAGTTGACCAATTTTACATGGACCGGGAATAACAAGAAAACTCTACCACTACTTTATAAATCGAGTGATAACTAACATTCCGAGTTGGGATCACTGGATAAGAAACTATTTCTTAATATTCCTCTGTTTCAACAAGCACAACGTTAGATAAACAATTATGTAAAGTAGATGTAGGAACATGAAACTCAGTCCAAATATCACCTAACTTTTAAATTTTGGTGTGAAAGAAGTTGGCAAAAATTTACAAAAATGAGATTATTTTAGGCAAAATATCCAAAAATGGATCTTTTAAGAGTGAACCAAGAGGAACAAGAAACTCGGGAAAAAATATTATATAACGTGAATTATGAATTGTTTACTATACTAATTTGACAATGAAAAGACCATTAAAGAATGTTTAACAATGTAAATGTACAATGCTAGAGTTATATCCTGGGGACAAAAAAGAAACCATGCTATCTCTTAATAATTTTAACTTTAAACTCAAAGCCTGCAATTTATTACGACTCCAAGGATCGTGTTATACTCATGACACCCCAAAAACGACAAATTCAAAATGGACTCGGAAAAAATGAATCTCAACCATAACTATCTCCATCGCGTCGATCACACACATTCCGAGATCTGTATTAATGCAGTAGGTATAAAGTAGGAAGACCAAAGTATTAAAATGCTCTTTTTCTAACAAGAGAACCATCGAGTAATAAGTTTTATCGAAGAACGGAAAAACATGAAATTCAGTCCAAATACAATATTATGCGGATAATAACAATTAAACAAATTTGTTCGTGAAAACAAATCTTCTATGAAAAACCAAATTGGCTCAAATAGACCAAAATGTTATTTCCGTACGCATTACAATCCAAAGTTGATCAATTTAAAGCAAATTATGAATTATGTTAAACTCGGTATATTAATTCCTGTTTACGTGAAATTAGAATAGTTTAATACCCGAATTTGATAGTCAATTGCCCATCTATAGGAAACATCAACAAAAAAAATCCAGAATGCTCGTATTTCTCCCATGGACACTGAAATGTACCGTTTTATCTCTGAATGCGAAGAACTTGAAACTCGGATCATGCAGTCTATATGTTGTAATAAGATACTTTTTGATATAGAAGTGTAGAAAACATAGGCATAATATACCAAACAAACATTTTATATCGAATGATAAAAGCACGATTGAAATTCGAAAGGAAAAAACATAGGTCCAAGAATATTAGTATATTCTTGTTTCACCTGGTCATCCTAAATGAGTTAATTTTAGTGAAATATGTGAATAATAGCACCTAAACCTTCAGTCTATGATTGGACATGCGACTTGAAAGGTCACTAAAAGTGAACTTATGCCATTATATCACACGCTAGTTTCAAAAGGGAACCCTAAAATTAATTATTTTAGCACAAGGTTTCTACGAAATTTCTATCACGTAAATAGATCACTTTCAAAATATGAGTGTGAATACATCCTCTACCAAAAAATGTACTCACGTTGTACTCATGACAGCACAAAGTTGACCAATTTTACATGGACTGGGAATAACAAGAAAACTCTACCACGACTTTATATATCGAGTGATAAAAAACATTCCGATTTGGGATCAATGGATAAGAAACTATTTCTTAAAATTCCTCTGTTTCAACAAGCACAACGTTAGATAAACAATTATGTCAAGTAGATGTAAAAACATGAAACTCAGTCCTATATCACCTAACTTTTAAATTTTGGTGTGAAAGAAGTTGGCAAAAATTTACAAAAAATTTACGCAAAATATCCAAAAATGGATCTTTTAAGAGTGAACCAAGAGGAACAAGAAACTCGGGAAAAAATATTATATAACGTGAATTATGAATTGTTTACTATACTAATTTGACAATGAAAAGACCATCAAAGAATGTTTCACAATATAAATGTGCAATGCTAGAGTTATATCCTGGGGACAAAAAAGAAACCATGTTATCTCTTAATAATTTTAACTTTAAACTCAATGCATGCAATTTATTACGACTCCAAGGATCGTGTTATACTCATGACACCCCAAAAACGACAAATTCAAAATGGACTCGGAAAAAATGAATCTCAACCATTACTATCTCCATCGCGTCGATCACACACATTCCGAGATCTGTATTAATGCAGTAGGTATAAACTAGGAAGACCAAAGTATTAAAATGCTCTTTTTCTAACAAGAGAACCATCGAGTAATAAGTTTTATCAGAGAACGGAAAAACATGAAATTCAGTTCAAATACAATATCATGCGGATAATAACAATTAAACAAATTTGTTCGTGAAAACAAATCTTCTATGAAAAACCAAATTGGCTCAAATAGACCAAAATGTTATTTCCGTACGCATTACACTCCAAAGTTGATCAATTTAAAGCAAATTATGAATTATGTTAAACTCGGTATATGAATTCCTATTTACGTGTTCTTTGGATAGTTTAATACCCGAATTTGATAGTCAATTGCGCATCTATAGGAAACATCAACAAAAAAAATCCAGAATGCTCGTATTTCTCCCATGGACACTGAAATGTACCGTTTTATCTCTGAATGCGAAGAACTTGAAACTCGGATCAAGCAGTCTATATGTTGTAATAAGATACTTTTTGATAGAGAAGTGTAGAAAACATAGGCATAATATACCAAACAAACATTTTATATCGAATGATCACTACAAGAAAAATAGCTTTTTACTACTCTTGGAAACCCATAGCAAATAAATGAAATTCGTAGTGAAAAGTCATTTACTACACTTGTGCTACGCTTTTTCAGGCGTGGGCATTGCAGCCGTGGGGAAAACTTTACTACACTTTTAAAAGTGTGGTAAATAGTTATTGCTATGAAATTTATCTCATTTACTACATTATCAATTTCATAGCTAAAGTCAATCAATTACAACACTATTATTCCCTATGGATTTAAAACTGTAGTAAATATATATTTTAACTACACTTTGTCAAGTGTAGTAAATATTCAAATTTTTTACTTCAATTATAAAACGTAGCGAATATGATTTAATTGCTACTCTTTGTAGCGTAGTAAATAAGGTTTATACTATACATTTTTGTACTAATTTTGTCTTTAATTTTATATTAATATTTAATTTTCAATTTAATATACCTAATCAATAAATTATTTATTTATTTGTTTTCTCTTCTAATTAATTATCGTGTTAATAGATTACTGTCAAAACTATTTATTACAATAAATCTTCAAACTTTTGTACAATACATAAAACAATGAATTTATAAATACTATAATAACAGATGATACACAAATATATTTATGAATATTATAGAGTCTAAGAAATCATGCCAACAATATTTTTCTTACAAAATAAGACTTCAATTGAGTTTTCTCAATCCTAAAAAAATAACAAGTGTTCTAGCCACACAATCTCAACTCAATACATTCAACAATAACAACTAAATTAAGTTCCACTTTTTATAATAGGCCGTGGGAGCATCTAGCAAAAGATATATGTGGCAATTCATTCCTCTGAAACCTATGGACAAGAAAAATATGTGTAAGGTTCAGAAACATATATATATATATATATATATACACACACATAAAAGAATAAGACCAACTTAGGATCATAGTAATGAAAATGAACTAGAGAATTCGGTGAAGAATATATTCATTATAACAAATTTTCTTACATTAGCAATCTGCCAAGCAACGACTTTGCCAACAACTTGTCCAGCTGTGTTTACACCTTTCCGAGGTCGTAAAAGGTAGTAATTTGGTTCGATGGCCCTTTTAATGACAACTTTAACGAATCCAGGTCCTAAAACAATATTATCAATTTCTTCCTTTGGGTCCATGCTTAAAACCACACCTTTTGCTACATATTCTTTTGGTAGTTCTGAACAAAATAAAAGTACATTGCTACCTAACTAAAATCATATATGACAATGTAGTATAGTCGAGTGTTAATGAATTTTCAATGACTCAATAACTAAGTCAATCCTTACGGTGTCAAGAGACAAGATTTTATAGTAAAATTTCTATAAAAAATAAAAAATAACGAACCTCGCATGGGTTGCAATCAAAAGTATTTTTGTCCCTTTTATTTCCATTAGCAACCTGTAATATCAAGATGTACAACACAAAATTTTAGCATATTAATTTTCTATGTTTCAACACATTTCATGGGTCCAACAATAAAAATAAAAATGTGCTTATCACTAAACTCCACAAGCAAAATCATAACTAAATCAGCATTCCAATAATAGTACACATGAAAAAATTAAATCAACTAACACATCCTAGTGAGAGCTTATTCTTTTCCATGAGTCAAAAAAAAAAAGGTATGACTGATTCGTAAATCATCTTGAATAGGTTCTCCAATTTCGAATTTTCTTTCTTCCATTAGGTGTGTGTCATAAGTGCATTGTCATGAAATGCTAAATGTTGTTGTATATATGCCCCAAAATAAAGACCATAGATTGGAAACATTAGAATATAAATTGGATGTATGGAACAATGTGAGGAATAGAGAGAAAATAGGGTGATTCTCTACTGTTGGAGAAAACTCATCCTAATAAGTTAATGTCATCAATAAATTGTTATTTAATGTCCATCATAAAAGGACTCATTACTAACCCGCTCATGAGATGTTAAAAAGTTTGGAGCTGGATTATGTTGATGGAAGTTTGGAGGTGTAACTTTATTAGCACTTTTTGGTTGTTCACGTGTGATGTTGGGAAGATTTGCAACCTGTCAATCATTGCAGTCCAAGGAAAATATCAAATTACAGTAGAATACATGATTAGTCATAGAAAACTTAAGTAATGCAAAAGAACTTGAAAACCTGTCCTCCAAGTGATGGAACACTAGATAAAGCTGCTTGTAGAGTAGCAGGATCGACCAAAGACACAAAATAATCCAAGTTTAATTTCATATTGTTAACTTCATCTTTAAATTCTGCTCGCATCTCATTTATCATCCGTTCTTTTTCCTCATCCAGCTCTTTCTTTTGATTATTTAACTCCATTTTCATTTGTTCAATCTTTATAACTTCAAGGGCTAGTTCATTCTTAAGTTCCCGAAATTCCTTTATCTTTTCAGCAATATGAGTAGTTGGGAGCTAAAAAGAGGATCATTTTATTTTAATTATAAGGGAGCTAAAAAGAGGATCATTTTTTTTTTACAGTTTAAAAATTCTACATATAAAGGCTTAGATTAAACCTCTGTTGGTCTACAGTCCCAAGTCCTAAACATGCCAAGTGTAATTCAAATATTACATAACAAGAGTGATTTAAATATCAATTAAATTGTCACCATATGGACAACAAAGAAATTACTTCATTAAAGAATATGAAATCTGCTATCTTACAGAAAACTATTTAAACAACAAGAGCACATGTACATATAATCAGATTAATTCCAATGAACATACACCAATCATACGGCATCCTATTGTTTTAAACTCAATAATTTATTCTCCCCTAAATTATCTACAATTTAAAGAGGGTAAAGGAAAACATAGACTTCTTTACCATAATATAAGAAATTATGATGGGTGTCACATGTATAAGCCGCCAAACCAAATTTATTATAAATATTGAATAAATTAACATTCAATATGATGTATCAGTGGGAATATGACAAATTCTGATGAAAATTTTAATATAGTACCAAATACAATAATTTCATCAACTCTCATCAGTGGCCCAATATCACTAAATCAATGAAACTTGTTTTGCAAAGGGGGAAGGGGAAGGGGAAGGGGAAGGGGCAGGGAGCGATTATTCTTACCCTGGATTAATAGAGCATAAATTCCAAATGGGCAGCAAATCCTTAGTCCAATTAAAGGAGAAGAGAAGGATAAAAATTATAGGTAAAGAAATTTGAGAAAGTACAAAGAATTGAAATTGGAGAAGAAAATAAGGGTTTATCAATTGTGTAATTAGGAGAGACGTGAAGAACCTCTCTTTAGTGCCCCATAATTTTCGGAACATTATATATTAATTAGTGAAAATATTCTAATATTGCCGCCTAATTTTTGGAAATAAATTGTTTCAATAATTCTCTGATCTATTTTTTACTACGTACTTAAATTTAGGTTGTGTAGGAAACCCATTACCTTTTACTATGAAATTTGTTAACGTAGCATTTTATTTTTTTACACTACAATAGTTTCTACCTTTTTACTACAATTTATTATCATAGCAATAAGACACTTTTTACTTCAATATTTTCAGCGTAGATAAAAAATTAGTAGGGAAAAGCCATTTTTCTTGTAGTGGATAAAAGCACGATTGAAATTCGAAAGGAAAAAACATAGGTCCAAGAATATTAGTATATTCTTGTTTCACCTGGTCACCCTAAATGAGTTAATTTTAGTGAAATATGTGAATAATAGCACCTAAACCTTCAGTCTATGACTGGACATGCGACTTGAAAGGTCACTAAAAGTGAACTTATGCCATTAAATCACACCCTAGTTTCACAAGGGAACCCTAAAATTAATTATTTTAGCACAAGGTTTCTACGAAATTTCTATCACGTAAATAGATCACTTTCAAAATATGAGTGTGAATACATCCTCTACCAAAAAATGTACTCACGTTGTACTCATGACAGGACAAAGTTGACCAATTTTACATGGACCGGGAATAACAAGACAACTCTACCACGACTTTATAAATCGAGTGATAACTAACATTCCGAGTTGGGATCAATGGATAATAAACTATTTCTTAAAATTCCTCTGTTTCAACAAGCACAACGTTAGATAAACAATTATGTAAAGTAGATGTAGGAACATGAAACTCAGTCCAAATATCACCTAACTTTTAAATTTTGGTGTGAAAGAAGTTGGCAAAAATTTACAAAAATGAGATTATTTAACGCAAAATATCCAAAAATGGATCTTTTAAGAGTGAACCAAGAGGAACAAGAAACTCGGGAAAAAATATTATATAACGTGAATTATGAATTGTTTACTATACTAATTTGACAATGAAAAGACCATCAAAGAATGTTTCACAATATAAATGTGCAATGCTAGAGTTATATCCTGGGGACAAAAAAGAAACCATGTTATCTCTTAATAATTTTAACTTTAAACTCAATGCATGCAATTTATTACGACTCCAAGGATCGTGTTATACTCATGACACCCCAAAAACGACAAATTCAAAATGGACTCGGAAAAAATGAATCTCAACCATAACTATCTCCATCGCGTCGATCACACACATTCCGAGATCTGTATTAATGCAGTAGGTATAAAGTAGGAAGACCAAAGTATTAAAATGCTCTTTTTCTAACAAGAGAACCATCGAGTAATAAGTTTTATCGGAGAACGGAAAAACATGAAATTCAGTCCAAATACAATATTATGCGGATAATAACAATTCAACAATTTTGTTCGTGAAAACAAATCTTCTATGAAAAACCAAATTGGCTCAAATAGACCAAAATGTTATTTCCGTACGCATTACACTCCAAAGTTGATCAATTTAAAGCAAATTATGAATTATGTTAAACTAGGTATATTAATTCCTGTTTACGTGAACTTTGAATAGTTTAATACCCGAAATTTATAGTCAATTGCCCATCTATAGGAAACATCAACAAAAAAAATCCAGAATGCTCGTATTTCTCCCATGGACACTGAAATGTACCGTTTTATCTCTGAATGCGAAGAACTTGAAACTCGGATCATGCAGTCTATATGTTGTAATAAGATACTTTTTGATAGAGAAGTGTAGAAAACATAGGCATAATATACCAAACAAACATTTTATATCGAATGATAAAAGCACGATTGAAATTCGAAAGGAAAAAACATAGGTCCAAGAATATTAGTATATTCTTGTTTCACCTGGTCACCCTAAATGAGTTAATTTTAGTGAAATATGTGAATAATAGCACCTAAACCTTCAGTCTATGATTGGACATGCGACTTGAAAGGTCACTAAAAGTGAACTTATGCCATTATATCACACCCTAGTTTCACAAGGGAACCCTAAAATTAATTATTTTAGCACAAGGTTTCTACGAAACTTCTATCACGTAAATAGATCACTTTCAAAATATGAGTGTGAATACATCCTCTACCAAAAAATGTACTCACGTTGTACTCATGACAGCACAAAGTTGACAAATTTTACATGGACTGGGAATAACAAGAAAACTCTACCACGACTTTATATATCGAGTGATAAATAACATTCCGAGTTGGGATCAATGGATAAGAAACTATTTCTTAAAATTCCTCTGTTTCAACAAGCACAACGTTAGATAAACAATTATGTCAAGTAGATGTAAAAACATGAAACTCAGTCCAATATCACCTAACTTTTAAATTTTGGTGTGAAAGAAGTTGGCAAAAATTTACAAAAATGAGATTATTTTACGCAAAATATCCAAAAATGGATCTTTTAAGAGTGAACCAAGAGGAACAAGAAACTCGGGAAAAAATATTATATAACGTGAATTATGAATTGTTTACTATACTAATTTGACAATGAAAAGACCATTAAAGAATGTTTCACAATGTAAATGTACAATGCTAGAGTTATATCCTGGGGACAAAAAAGAAACCATGTAAAATATTATATAACGCAATTTATTACGACTCCAAGGATCGTGTTATACTCTTGACACCCCAAAAATGACAAATTCAAAATGGACTCGGAAAAAATGAACCTCAACCATAACGATCTCCATCGCGTCGATCACACACATTCCGAGATCTGTATTAATGCAGTAGGTATAAACTAGGAAGACCAAAGTATTAAAATGCTCTTTTTCTAACAAGAGAACCATCGAGTAATAAGTTTTATCGGAGAACGAAAAAACATGAAATTCAGTTCAAATACAATATCATGCGGATAATTACAGTTAAACAAATTTGTTCGTGAAAACAAATCTTCTATGAAAAACCAAATTGGCTCAAATAGACCAAAATGTTATTTCCGTACGGATTACACTCCAAAGTTGATCAATTTAAAGGAAATTATGAATTATGTTAAACTCGGTATATGAATTCCTGTTTACGTGTTCTTTGAATAGTTTAATACCCGAATTTGATAGTCAATTGCGCATCTATAGGAAACATCAACAAAAAAAAATCCAGAATGCTCGTATTTCTCCCATGGACACTGAAATGTACCGTTTTATCTCTGAATGCGAAGAACTTGAAACTCGGATCATGCAGTCTATATGTTGTAATAAGATACTTTTTGATAGAGAAGTGTAGAAAACATAGGCATAATATACCAAACAAACATTTTATATCGAATGATAAAAGCACGATTGAAATTCGAAAGGAAAAAACATGGGTCCAAGAATATTAGTATATTCTTGTTTCACCTGGTCACCCTAAATTAGTTAATTTTAGTGAAATATGTGAATAATAGCACCTAAACCTTCAGTCTATGATTGGACATGCGACTTGAAAGGTCACTAAAAGTGAACTTATGCCATTAAATCACACCCTAGTTTCACAAGGGAACCCTAAAATTAATTATTTTAGCACAAGGTTTCTACGAAATTTCTATCACGTAAATAGATCACTTTCAAAATATGAGTGAATACATCCTCTACCAAAAAATGTACTCACGTTGTACTCATGACAGGACAAAGTTGACCAATTTTACATGGACCGGGAATAACAAGAAAACTCTACCACTACTTTATAAATCGAGTGATAACTAACATTCCGAGTTGGGATCAATGGATAAGAAACTATTTCTTAATATTCCTCTGTTTCAACAAGCACAACGTTAGATAAACAATTATGTAAAGTAGATGTAGGAACATGAAACTCAGTCCAAATATCACCTAACTTTTAAATTTTGGTGTGAAAGAAGTTGGCAAAAATTTACAAAAATGAGATTATTTTACGCAAAATATCCCAAAATGGATCTTTTAAGAGTGAACCAAGAGGAACAAGAAACTCGGGAAAAAATATTATATAACGTGAATTATGAATTGTTTACTATACTAATTTGACAATGAAAAGACCATTAAAGAATGTTTCACAATGTAAATGTACAATGCTAGAGTTATATCCTGGGGACAAAAAAGAAACCATGCTATCTCTTAATAATTTTAACTTTAAACTCAAAGCCTGCAATTTATTACGACTCCAAGGATCGTGTTATACTCATGACACCCCAAAAACGACAAATTCAAAATGGACTCGGAAAAAATGAACCTCAACCACAACGATCTCCATCGCGTCGATCACACACATTCCGAGATCTGTATTAATGCAGTAGGTATAAACTAGGAAGACCAAAGTATTAAAATGCTCTTTTTCTAACAAGAGAACCATCGAGTAATAAGTTTTATCGGAGAACGAAAAAACATGAAATTCAGTTCAAATACAATATCATGCGGATAATTACAGTTAAACAAATTTGTTCGTGAAAACAAATCTTCTATGAAAAACCAAATTGGCTCAAATAGACCAAAATGTTATTTCCGTACGGATTACACTCCAAAGTTGATCAATTTAAAGGAAATTATGAATTATGTTAAACTCGGTATATGAATTCCTGTTTACGTGTTCTTTGAATAGTTTAATACCCGAATTTGATAGTCAATTGCGCATCTATAGGAAACATCAACAAAAAAAAATCCAGAATGCTCGTATTTCTCCCATGGACACTGAAATGTACCGTTTTATCTCTGAATGCGAAGAACTTGAAACTCGGATCATGCAGTCTATATGTTGTAATAAGATACTTTTTGATAGAGAAGTGTAGAAAACATAGGCATAATATACCAAACAAACATTTTATATCGAATGATAAAAGCACGATTGAAATTCAAAAGGAAAAAACATGGGTCCAAGAATATTAGTATATTCTTGTTTCACCTGGTCACCCTAAATTAGTTAATTTTAGTGAAATATGTGAATAATAGCACCTAAACCTTCAGTCTATGATTGGACATGCGACTTGAAAGGTCACTAAAAGTGAACTTATGCCATTAAATCACACCCTAGTTTCACAAGGGAACCCTAAAATTAATTATTTTAGCACAAGGTTTCTACGAAATTTCTATCACGTAAATAGATCACTTTCAAAATATGAGTGAATACATCCTCTACCAAAAAATGTACTCACGTTGTACTCATGACAGGACAAAGTTGACCAATTTTACATGGACCGGGAATAACAAGAAAACTCTACCACTACTTTATAAATCGAGTGATAACTAACATTCCGAGTTGGGATCAATGGATAAGAAACTATTTCTTAATATTCCTCTGTTTCAACAAGCACAACGTTAGATAAACAATTATGTAAAGTAGATGTAGGAACATGAAACTCAGTCCAAATATCACCTAACTTTTAAATTTTGGTGTGAAAGAAGTTGGCAAAAATTTACAAAAATGAGATTATTTTACGCAAAATATCCAAAAATGGATCTTTTAAGAGTGAACCAAGAGGAACAAGAAACTCGGGAAAAAATATTATATAACGTGAATTATGAATTGTTTACTATACTAATTTGACAATGAAAAGACCATCAAAGAATGTTTCACAATATAAATGTGCAATGCTAGAGTTATATCCTGGGGACAAAAAAGAAACCATGTTATCTCTTAATAATTTTAACTTTAAACTCAATGCATGCAATTTATTACGACTCCAAGGATCGTGTTATACTCATGACACCCCAAAAACGACAAATTCAAAATGGACTCGGAAAAAATGAACCTCAACCATAACGATCTCCATCGCGTCGATCACACACATTCCGAGATCTGTATTAATGCAGTAGGTATAAACTAGGAAGACCAAAGTATTAAAATGCTCTTTTTCTAACAAGAGAACCATCGAGTAATAAGTTTTATCGGAGAACGAAAAAACATGAAATTCAGTTCAAATACAATATCATGCGGATAATTACAGTTAAACAAATTTGTTCGTGAAAACAAATCTTCTATGAAAAACCAAATTGGCTCAAATAGACCAAAATGTTATTTCCGTACGGATTACACTCCAAAGTTGATCAATTTAAAGGAAATTATGAATTATGTTAAACTCGGTATATGAATTCCTGTTTACGTGTTCTTTGAATAGTTTAATACCCGAATTTGATAGTCAATTGCGCATCTATAGGAAACATCAACAAAAAAAAATCCAGAATGCTCGTATTTCTCCCATGGACACTGAAATGTACCGTTTTATCTCTGAATGCGAAGAACTTGAAACTCGGATCATGCAGTCTATATGTTGTAATAAGATACTTTTTGATAGAGAAGTGTAGAAAACATAGGCATAATATACCAAACAAACATTTTATATCGAATGATAAAAGCACGATTGAAATTCGAAAGGAAAAAACATGGGTCCAAGAATATTAGTATATTCTTGTTTCACCTGGTCACCCTAAATTAGTTAATTTTAGTGAAATATGTGAATAATAGCACCTAAACCTTCAGTCTATGATTGGACATGCGACTTGAAAGGTCACTAAAAGTGAACTTATGCCATTAAATCACACCCTAGTTTCACAAGGGAACCCTAAAATTAATTATTTTAGCACAAGGTTTCTACGAAATTTCTATCACGTAAATAGATCACTTTCAAAATATGAGTGAATACATCCTCTACCAAAAAATGTACTCACGTTGTACTCATGACAGGACAAAGTTGACCAATTTTACATGGACCGGGAATAACAAGAAAACTCTACCACTACTTTATAAATCGAGTGATAACTAACATTCCGAGTTGGGATCAATGGATAAGAAACTATTTCTTAATATTCCTCTGTTTCAACAAGCACAACGTTAGATAAACAATTATGTAAAGTAGATGTAGGAACATGAAACTCAGTCCAAATATCACCTAACTTTTAAATTTTGGTGTGAAAGAAGTTGGCAAAAATTTACAAAAATGAGATTATTTTACGCAAAATATCCAAAAATGGATCTTTTAAGAGTGAACCAAGAGGAACAAGAAACTCGGGAAAAAATATTATATAACGTGAATTATGAATTGTTTACTATACTAATTTGACAATGAAAAGACCATTAAAGAATGTTTCACAATGTAAATGTACAATGCTAGAGTTATATCCTGGGGACAAAAAAGAAACCATGCTATCTCTTAATAATTTTAACTTTAAACTCAAAGCCTGCAATTTATTACGACTCCAAGGATCGTGTTATACTCATGACACCCCAAAAACGACAAATTCAAAATGGACTCGGAAAAAATGAATCTCAACCATAACTATCTCCATCGCGTCGATCACACACATTCCGAGATCTGTATTAATGCAGTAGGTATAAAGTAGGAAGACCAAAGTATTAAAATGCTCTTTTTCTAACAAGAGAACCATCGAGTAATAAGTTTTATCGGAGAACGGAAAAACATGAAATTCAGTCCAAATACAATATTATGCGGATAATAACAATTAAACAAATTTGTTCGTGAAAACAAATCTTCTATGAAAAACCAAATTGGCTCAAATAGACCAAAATGTTATTTCCGTACGCATTACAATCCAAAGTTGATCAATTTAAAGCAAATTATGAATTATGTTAAACTCGGTATATTAATTCCTGTTTACGTGAAATTTGAATAGTTTAATACCCGAATTTGATAGTCAATTGCCCATCTATAGGAAACATCAACAAAAAAAATCCAGAATGCTCGTATTTCTCCCATGGACACTGAAATGTACCGTTTTATCTCTGAATGCGAAGAACTTGAAACTCGGATCATGCAGTCTATATGTTGTAATAAGATACTTTTTGATATAGAAGTGTAGAAAACATAGGCATAATATACCAAACAAACATTTTATATCGAATGATAAAAGCACGATTGAAATTCGAAAGGAAAAAACATAGGTCCAAGAATATTAGTATATTCTTGTTTCACCTGGTCACCCTAAATGAGTTAATTTTAGTGAAATATGTGAATAATAGCACCTAAACCTTCAGTCTATGATTGGACATGCGACTTGAAAGGTCACTAAAAGTGAACTTATGCCATTATATCACACGCTAGTTTCAAAAGGGAACCCTAAAATTAATTATTTTAGCACAAGGTTTCTACGAAATTTCTATCACGTAAATAGATCACTTTCAAAATATGAGTGTGAATACATCCTCTACCAAAAAATGTACTCACGTTGTACTCATGACAGCACAAAGTTGACCAATTTTACATGGACTGGGAATAACAAGAAAACTCTACCACGACTTTATATATCGAGTGATAAATAACATTCCGAGTTGGGATCAATGGATAAGAAACTATTTCTTAAAATTCCTCTGTTTCAACAAGCACAACGTTAGATAAACAATTATGTCAAGTAGATGTAAAAACATGAAACTCAATCCAATATCACCTAACTTTTAAATTTTGGTGTGAAAGAAGTTGGCAAAAATTTACAAAAAAATTACGCAAAATATCCAAAAATGGATCTTTTAAGAGTGAACCAAGAGAACAAGAAACTCGGGAAAAAATATTATATAACGTGAATTATGAATTGTTTACTATACTAATTTGACAATGAAAAGACCATCAAAGAATGTTTCACAATATAAATGTGCAATGCTAGAGTTATATCCTGGGGACAAAAAAGAAACCATGTTATCTCTTAATAATTTTAACTTTAAACTCAATGCATGCAATTTATTACGACTCCAAGGATCGTGTTATACTCATGACACCCCAAAAACGACAAATTCAAAATGGACTCGGAAAAAATGAACCTCAACCATAACGATCTCCATCGCGTCGATCACACACATTCCGAGATTTGTATTAATGCAGTAGGTATAAACTAGGAAGACCAAAGTATTAAAATGCTCTTTTTCTAACAAGAGAACCATCGAGTAATAAGTTTTATCGGAGAACGAAAAAACATGAAATTCAGTTCAAATACAATATCATGCGGATAATTACAGTTAAACAAATTTGTTCGTGAAAACAAATCTTCTATGAAAAACCAAATTGGCTCAAATAGACCAAAATGTTATTTCCGTACGGATTACACTCCAAAGTTGATCAATTTAAAGGAAATTATGAATTATGTTAAACTCGGTATATGAATTCATGTTTACGTGTTCTTTGAATAGTTTAATACCCGAATTTGATAGTCAATTGCGCATCTATAGGAAACATCAACAAAAAAAAATCCAGAATGCTCGTATTTCTCCCATGGACACTGAAATGTACCGTTTTATCTCTGAATGCGAAGAACTTGAAACTCGGATCATGCAGTCTATATGTTGTAATAAGATACTTTTTGATAGAGAAGTGTAGAAAACATAGGCATAATATACCAAACAAACATTTTATATCGAATGATAAAAGCACGATTGAAATTCGAAAGGAAAAAACATGGGTCCAAGAATATTAGTATATTCTTGTTTCACCTGGTCACCCTAAATTAGTTAATTTTAGTGAAATATGTGAATAATAGCACCTAAACCTTCAGTCTATGATTGGACATGCGACTTGAAAGGTCACTAAAAGTGAACTTATGCCATTAAATCACACCCTAGTTTCACAAGGGAACCCTAAAATTAATTATTTTAGCACAAGGTTTCTACGAAATTTCTATCACGTAAATAGATCACTTTCAAAATATGAGTGAATACATCCTCTACCAAAAAATGTACTCACGTTGTACTCATGACAGGACAAAGTTGACCAATTTTACATGGACCGGGAATAACAAGAAAACTCTACCACTACTTTATAAATCGAGTGATAACTAACATTCCGAGTTGGGATCAATGGATAAGAAACTATTTCTTAATATTCCTCTGTTTCAACAAGCACAACGTTAGATAAACAATTATGTAAAGTAGATGTAGGAACATGAAACTCAGTCCAAATATCACCTAACTTTTAAATTTTGGTGTGAAAGAAGTTGGCAAAAATTTACAAAAATGAGATTATTTTACGCAAAATATCCAAAAATGGATCTTTTAAGAGTGAACCAAGAGGAACAAGAAACTCGGGAAAAAATATTATATAACGTGAATTATGAATTGTTTACTATACTAATTTGACATTGAAAAGACCATTAAAGAATGTTTCACAATGTAAATGTACAATGCTAGAGTTATATCCTGGGGACAAAAAAGAAACCATGCTATCTCTTAATAATTTTAACTTTAAACTCAAAGCCTGCAATTTATTACGACTCCAAGGATCGTGTTATACTCATGACACCCCAAAAACGACAAATTCAAAATGGACTCGGAAAAAATGAATCTCAACCATAACTATCTCCATCGCGTCGATCACACACATTCCGAGATCTGTATTAATGCAGTAGGTATAAAGTAGGAAGACCAAAGTATTAAAATGCTCTTTTTCTAACAAGAGAACCATCGAGTAATAAGTTTTATCGGAGAACGGAAAAACATGAAATTCATTCCAAATACAATATTATGCGGATAATAACAATTAAACAAATTTGTTCGTGAAAACAAATCTTCTATGAAAAACCAAATAGGCTCAAATAGACCAAAATGTTATTTCCGTACGCATTACAATCCAAAGTTGATCAATTTAAAGCAAATTATGAATTATGTTAAACTCGGTATATTAATTCCTGTTTACGTGAAATTTGAATAGTTTAATACCCGAATTTGATAGTCAATTGCCCATCTATAGGAAACATCAACAAAAAAAATCCAGAATGCTCGTATTTCTCCCATGGACACTGAAATGTACCGTTTTATCTCTGAATGCGAAGAACTTGAAACTCGGATCATGCAGTCTATATGTTGTAATAAGATACTTTTTGATATAGAAGTGTAGAAAACATAGGCATAATATACCAAACAAACATTTTATAACGAATGATAAAAGCACGATTGAAATTCGAAAGGAAAAAACATAGGTCCAAGAATATTAGTATATTCTTGTTTCACCTGGTCACCCTAAATGAGTTAATTTTAGTGAAATATGTGAATAATAGCACCTAAACCTTCAGTCTATGATTGGACATGCGACTTGAAAGGTCACTAAAAGTGAACTTATGCCATTATATCACACGCTAGTTTCAAAAGGGAACCCTAAAATTAATTATTTTAGCACAAGGTTTCTACGAAATTTCTATCACGTAAATAGATCACTTTCAAAATATGAGTGTGAATACATCCTCTACCAAAAAATGTACTCACGTTGTACTCATGACAGCACAAAGTTGACCAATTTTACATGGACTGGGAATAACAAGAAAACTCTACCACGACTTTATATATCGAGTGATAAATAACATTCCGAGTTGGGATCAATGGATAAGAAACTATTTCTTAAAATTCCTCTGTTTCAACAAGCACAACGTTAGATAAACAATTATGTCAAGTAGATGTAAAAACATGAAACTCAGTCCAATATCACCTAACTTTTAAATTTTGGTGTGAAAGAAGTTGGCAAAAATTTACAAAAAAATTACGCAAAATATCCAAAAATGGATCTTTTAAGAGTGAACCAAGAGAACAAGAAACTCGGGAAAAAATATTATATAACGTGAATTATGAATTGTTTACTATACTAATTTGACAATGAAAAGACCATCAAAGAATGTTTCACAATATAAATGTGCAATGCTAGAGTTATATCCTGGGGACAAAAAAGAAACCATGTTATCTCTTAATAATTTTAACTTTAAACTCAATGCATGCAATTTATTACGACTCCAAGGATCGTGTTATACTCATGACACCCCAAAAACGACAAATTCAAAATGGACTCGGAAAAAATGAACCTCAACCATAACGATCTCCATCGCGTCGATCACACACATTCCGAGATTTGTATTAATGCAGTAGGTATAAACTAGGAAGACCAAAGTATTAAAATGCTCTTTTTCTAACAAGAGAACCATCGAGTAATAAGTTTTATCGGAGAACGAAAAAACATGAAATTCAGTTCAAATACAATATCATGCGGATAATTACAGTTAAACAAATTTGTTCGTGAAAACAAATCTTCTATGAAAAACCAAATTGGCTCAAATAGACCAAAATGTTATTTCCGTACGGATTACACTCCAAAGTTGATCAATTTAAAGGAAATTATGAATTATGTTAAACTCGGTATATGAATTCCTGTTTACGTGTTCTTTGAATAGTTTAATACCCGAATTTGATAGTCAATTGCGCATCTATAGGAAACATCAACAAAAAAAAATCCAGAATGCTCGTATTTCTCCCATGGACACTGAAATGTACCGTTTTATCTCTGAATGCGAAGAACTTGAAACTCGGATCATGCAGTCTATATGTTGTAATAAGATACTTTTTGATAGAGAAGTGTAGAAAACATAGGCATAATATACCAAACAAACATTTTATATCGAATGATAAAAGCACGATTGAAATTCGAAAGGAAAAAACATGGGTCCAAGAATATTAGTATATTCTTGTTTCACCTGGTCACCCTAAATTAGTTAATTTTAGTGAAATATGTGAATAATAGCACCTAAACCTTCAGTCTATGATTGGACATGCGACTTGAAAGGTCACTAAAAGTGAACTTATGCCATTAAATCACACCCTAGTTTCACAAGGGAACCCTAAAATTAATTATTTTAGCACAAGGTTTCTACGAAATTTCTATCACGTAAATAGATCACTTTCAAAATATGAGTGAATACATCCTCTACCAAAAAATGTACTCACGTTGTACTCATGACAGGACAAAGTTGACCAATTTTACATGGACCGGGAATAACAAGAAAACTCTACCACTACTTTATAAATCGAGTGATAACTAACATTCCGAGTTGGGATCAATGGATAAGAAACTATTTCTTAATATTCCTCTGTTTCAACAAGCACAACGTTAGATAAACAATTATGTAAAGTAGATGTAGGAACATGAAACTCAGTCCAAATATCACCTAACTTTTAAATTTTGGTGTGAAAGAAGTTGGCAAAAATTTACAAAAATGAGATTATTTTACGCAAAATATCCAAAAATGGATCTTTTAAGAGTGAACCAAGAGGAACAAGAAACTCGGGAAAAAATATTATATAACGTGAATTATGAATTGTTTACTATACTAATTTGACATTGAAAAGACCATTAAAGAATGTTTCACAATGTAAATGTACAATGCTAGAGTTATATCCTGGGGACAAAAAAGAAACCATGCTATCTCTTAATAATTTTAACTTTAAACTCAAAGCCTGCAATTTATTACGACTCCAAGGATCGTGTTATACTCATGACACCCCAAAAACGACAAATTCAAAATGGACTCGGAAAAAATGAATCTCAACCATAACTATCTCCATCGCGTCGATCACACACATTCCGAGATCTGTATTAATGCAGTAGGTATAAAGTAGGAAGACCAAAGTATTAAAATGCTCTTTTTCTAACAAGAGAACCATCGAGTAATAAGTTTTATCGGAGAACGGAAAAACATGAAATTCATTCCAAATACAATATTATGCGGATAATAACAATTAAACAAATTTGTTCGTGAAAACAAATCTTCTATGAAAAACCAAATAGGCTCAAATAGACCAAAATGTTATTTCCGTACGCATTACAATCCAAAGTTGATCAATTTAAAGCAAATTATGAATTATGTTAAACTCGGTATATTAATTCCTGTTTACGTGAAATTTGAATAGTTTAATACCCGAATTTGATAGTCAATTGCCCATCTATAGGAAACATCAACAAAAAAAATCCAGAATGCTCGTATTTCTCCCATGGACACTGAAATGTACCGTTTTATCTCTGAATGCGAAGAACTTGAAACTCGGATCATGCAGTCTATATGTTGTAATAAGATACTTTTTGATATAGAAGTGTAGAAAACATAGGCATAATATACCAAACAAACATTTTATAACGAATGATAAAAGCACGATTGAAATTCGAAAGGAAAAAACATAGGTCCAAGAATATTAGTATATTCTTGTTTCACCTGGTCACCCTAAATGAGTTAATTTTAGTGAAATATGTGAATAATAGCACCTAAACCTTCAGTCTATGATTGGACATGCGACTTGAAAGATCACTAAAAGTGAACTTATGCCATTATATCACACGCTAGTTTCAAAAGGGAACCCTAAAATTAATTATTTTAGCACAAGGTTTCTACGAAATTTCTATCACGTAAATAGATCACTTTCAAAATATGAGTGTGAATACATCCTCTACCAAAAAATGTACTCACGTTGTACTCATGACAGCACAAAGTTGACCAATTTTACATGGACTGGGAATAACAAGAAAACTCTACCACGACTTTATATATCGAGTGATAAATAACATTCCGAGTTGGGATCAATGGATAAGAAACTATTTCTTAAAATTCCTCTGTTTCAACAAGCACAACGTTAGATAAACAATTATGTCAAGTAGATGTAAAAACATGAAACTCAGTCCAATATCACCTAACTTTTAAATTTTGGTGTGAAAGAAGTTGGCAAAAATTTACAAAAAAATTACGCAAAATATCCAAAAATGGATCTTTTAAGAGTGAACCAAGAGAACCAGAAACTCGGGAAAAAATATTATATAACGTGAATTATGAATTGTTTACTATACTAATTTGACAATGAAAAGACCATCAAAGAATGTTTCACAATATAAATGTGCAATGCTAGAGTTATATCCTGGGGACAAAAAAGAAACCATGTTATCTCTTAATGATTTTAACTTTAAACTCAATGCATGCAATTTATTACGACTCCAAGGATCGTGTTATACTCATGACACCCCAAAAACGACAAATTCAAAATGGACTCGGAAAAAATGAACCTCAACCATAACGATCTCCATCGCGTCGATCACACACATTCCGAGATCTGTATTAATGCAGTAGGTATAAACTAGGAAGACCAAAGTATTAAAATGCTCTTTTTCTAACAAGAGAACCATCGAGTAATAAGTTTTATCGGAGAACGAAAAAACATGAAATTCAGTTCGAATACAATATCATGCGGATAATTACAGTTAAACAAATTTGTTCGTGAAAACAAATCTTCTATGAAAAACCAAATTGGCTCAAATAGACCAAAATGTTATTTCCGTACGGATTACACTCCAAAGTTGATCAATTTAAAGGAAATTATGAATTATGTTAAACTCGGTATATGAATTCCTGTTTACGTGTTCTTTGAATAGTTTAATACCGAATTTGATAGTCAATTGCGCATCTATAGGAAACATCAACAAAAAAAAATCCAGAATGCTCGTATTTCTCCCATGGACACTGAAATGTACCGTTTTATCTCTGAATGCGAAGAACTTGAAACTCGGATCATGCAGTCTATATGTTGTAATAAGATACTTTTTGATAGAGAAGTGTAGAAAACATAGGCATAATATACCAAACAAACATTTTATATCGAATGATAAAAGCACGATTGAAATTCGAAAGGAAAAAACATAGGTCCAAGAATATTAGTATATTCTTGTTTCACCTGGTCACCCTAAATTAGTTAATTTTAGTGAAATATGTGAATAATAGCACCTAAACCTTCAGTCTATGATTGGACATGCGACTTGAAAGGTCACTAAAAGTGAACTTATGCCATTAAATCACACCCTAGTTTCACAAGGGAACCCTAAAATTAATTATTTTAGACGAAATTTCTATCACGTAAATAGATCACTTTCAAAATATGAGTGAATACATCCTCTACCAAAAAATGTACTCACGTTGTACTCATGACAGGACAAAGTTGACCAATTTTACATGGACCGGGAATAACAAGAAAACTCTACCACTACTTTATAAATCGAGTGATAACTAACATTCCGAGTTGGGATCAATGGATAAGAAACTATTTCTTAATATTCCTCTGTTTCAACAAGCACAACGTTAGATAAACAATTATGTAAAGTAGATGTAGGAACATGAAACTCAGTCCAAATATCACCTAACTTTTAAATTTTGGTGTGAAAGAAGTTGGCAAAAATTTACAAAAATGAGATTATTTTACGCAAAATATCCAAAAATGGATCTTTTAAGAGTGAACCAAGAGGAACAAGAAACTCGGGAAAAAATATTATATAACGTGAATTATGAATTGTTTACTATACTAATTTGACAATGAAAAGACCATTAAAGAATGTTTCACAATGTAAATGTACAATGCTAGAGTTATATCCTGGGGACAAAAAAGAAACCATGCTATCTCTTAATAATTTTAACTTTAAACTCAAAGCCTGCAATTTATTACGACTCCAAGGATCGTGTTATACTCATGACACCCCAAAAACGACAAATTCAAAATGGACTCGGAAAAAATGAATCTCAACCATAACTATCTCCATCGCGTCGATCACACACATTCCGAGATCTGTATTAATGCAGTAGGTATAAAGTAGGAAGACCAAAGTATTAAAATGCTCTTTTTCTAACAAGAGAACCATCGAGTAATAAGTTTTATCGGAGAACGGAAAAACATGAAATTCAGTCCAAATACAATATTATGCGGATAATAACAATTAAACAAATTTGTTCGTGAAAACAAATCTTCTATGAAAAACCAAATTGGCTCAAATAGACCAAAATGTTATTTCCGTACGCATTACAATCCAAAGTTGATCAATTTAAAGCAAATTATGAATTAAGTTAAACTCGGTATATTAATTCCTGTTTACGTGAAATTTGAATAGTTTAATACCCGAATTTGATAGTCAATTGCCCATCTATAGGAAACATCAACAAAAAAAATCCAGAATGCTCGTATTTCTCCCATGGACACTGAAATGTACCGTTTTATCTCTGAATGCGAAGAACTTGAAACTCGGATCATGCAGTCTATATGTTGTAATAAGATACTTTTTGATATAGAAGTGTAGAAAACATAGGCATAATATACCAAACAAACATTTTATATCGAATGATAAAAGCACGATTGAAATTCGAAAGGAAAAAACATAGGTCCAAGAATATTAGTATATTCTTGTTTCACCTGGTCACCCTAAATGAGTTAATTTTAGTGAAATATGTGAATAATAGCACCTAAACCTTCAGTCTATGATTGGACATGCGACTTGAAAGGTCACTAAAAGTGAACTTATGCCATTATATCACACGCTAGTTTCAAAAGGGAACCCTAAAATTAATTATTTTAGCACAAGGTTTCTACGAAATTTCTATCACGTAAATAGATCACTTTCAAAATATGAGTGTGAATACATCCTCTACCAAAAAATGTACTCACGTTGTACTCATGACAGCACAAAGTTGACCAATTTTACATGGACTGGGAATAACAAGAAAACTCTACCACGACTTTATATATCGAGTGATAAATAACATTCCGAGTTGGGATCAATGGATAAGAAACTATTTCTTAAAATTCCTCTGTTTCAACAAGCACAACGTTAGATAAACAATTATGTCAAGTAGATGTAAAAACATGAAACTCAGTCCAATATCACCTAACTTTTAAATTTTGGTGTGAAAGAAGTTGGCAAAAATTTACAAAAAAATTACGCAAAATATCCAAAAATGGATCTTTTAAGAGAGAACCAAGAGAACAAGAAACTCGGGAAAAAATATTATATAACGTGAATTATGAATTGTTTACTATACTAATTTGACAATGAAAAGACCATCAAAGAATGTTTCACAATATAAATGTGCAATGCTAGAGTTATATCCTGGGGACAAAAAAGAAACCATGTTATCTCTTAATAATTTTGACTTTAAACTCAATGCATGCAATTTATTACGACTCCAAGGATCGTGTTATACTCATGACACCCCAAAAACGACAAATTCAAAATGGACTCGGAAAAAATGAATCTCAACCATAACTATCTCCATCGCGTCGATCACACACATTCCGAGATCTGTATTAATGCAGTAGGTATAAACTAGGAAGACCAAAGTATTAAAATGCTCTTTTTCTAACAAGAGAACCATCGAGTAATAAGTTTTATCGGAGAACGAAAAAACATGAAATTCAGTTCAAATACAATATCATGCGGATAATTACAGTTAAACAAATTTGTTCGTGAAAACAAATCTTCTATGAAAAACCAAATTGGCTCAAATAGACCAAAATGTTATTTCCGTACGGATTACACTCCAAAGTTGATCAATTTAAAGGAAATTATGAATTATGTTAAACTCGGTATATGAATTCCTGTTTACGTGTTCTTTGAATAGTTTAATACCGAATTTGATAGTCAATTGCGCATCTATAGGAAACATCAACAAAAAAAAATCCAGAATGCTCGTATTTCTCCCATGGACACTGAAATGTACCGTTTTATCTCTGAATGCGAAGAACTTGAAACTCGGATCATGCAGTCTATATGTTGTAATAAGATACTTTTTGATAGAGAAGTGTAGAAAACATAGGCATAATATACCAAACAAACATTTTATATCGAATGATAAAAGCACGATTGAAATTCGAAAGGAAAAAACATAGGTCCAAGAATATTAGTATATTCTTGTTTCACCTGGTCACCCTAAATTAGTTAATTTTAGTGAAATATGTGAATAATAGCACCTAAACCTTCAGTCTATGATTGGACATGCGACTTGAAAGGTCACTAAAAGTGAACTTATGCCATTAAATCACACCCTAGTTTCACAAGGGAACCCTAAAATTAATTATTTTAGACGAAATTTCTATCACGTAAATAGATCACTTTCAAAATATGAGTGAATACATCCTCTACCAAAAAATGTACTCACGTTGTACTCATGACAGGACAAAGTTGACCAATTTTACATGGACCGGGAATAACAAGAAAACTCTACCACTACTTTATAAATCGAGTGATAACTAACATTCCGAGTTGGGATCAATGGATAAGAAACTATTTCTTAATATTCCTCTGTTTCAACAAGCACAACGTTAGATAAACAATTATGTAAAGTAGATGTAGGAACATGAAACTCAGTCCAAATATCACCTAACTTTTAAATTTTGGTGTGAAAGAAGTTGGCAAAAATTTACAGAAATGAGATTATTTTACGCAAAATATCCAAAAATGGATCTTTTAAGAGTGAACCAAGAGGAACAAGAAACTCGGGAAAAAATATTATATAACGTGAATTATGAATTGTTTACTATACTAATTTGACAATGAAAAGACCATTAAAGAATGTTTCACAATGTAAATGTACAATGCTAGAGTTATATCCTGGGGACAAAAAAGAAACCATGCTATCTCTTAATAATTTTAACTTTAAACTGAAAGCCTGCAATTTATTACGACTCCAAGGATCGTGTTATACTCATGACACCCCAAAAACGACAAATTCAAAATGGACTCGGAAAAAATGAATCTCAACCATAACTATCTCCATCGCGTCGATCACACACATTCCGAGATCTGTATTAATGCAGTAGGTATAAAGTAGGAAGACCAAAGTATTAAAATGCTCTTTTTCTAACAAGAGAACCATCGAGTAATAAGTTTTATCGGAGAACGGAAAAACATGAAATTCAGTCCAAATACAATATTATGCGGATAATAACAATTAAACAAATTTGTTCGTGAAAACAAATCTTCTATGAAAAACCAAATTGGCTCAAATAGACCAAAATGTTATTTCCGTACGGATTACACTCCAAAGTTGATCAATTTAAAGCAAATTATGAATTATGTTAAACTCGGTATATGAATTCCTGTTTACGTGTTCTTTGAATAGTTTAATACCCGAATTTGATAGTCAATTGCGCATCTATAGGAAACATCAACAAAAAAAAATCCAGAATGCTCGTATTTCTCCCATGGACACTGAAATGTACCGTTTTATCTCTGAATGCGAAGAACTTGAAACTCGGATCATGCAGTCTATATGTTGTAATAAGATACTTTTTGATAGAGAAGTGTAGAAAACATAGGCATAATATACCAAACAAACATTTTATATCGAATGATAAAAACACGATTGAAATTCGAAAGGAAAAAACATGGGTCCAAGAATATTAGTATATTCTTGTTTCACCTGGTCACCCTAAATTAGTTAATTTTAGTGAAATATGTGAATAATAGCACCTAAACCTTCAGTCTATGATTGGACATGCGACTTGAAAGGTCACTAAAAGTGAACTTATGCCATTAAATCACACCCTAGTTTCACAAGGGAACCCTAAAATTAATTATTTTAGCACAAGGTTTCTACGAAATTTCTATCACGTAAATAGATCACTTTCAAAATATGAGTGAATACATCCTCTACCAAAAAATGTACTCACGTTGTACTCATGACAGGACAAAGTTGACCAATTTTACATGGACCGGGAATAACAAGAAAACTCTACCACTACTTTATAAATCGAGTGATAACTAACATTCCGAGTTGGGATCAATGGATAAGAAACTATTTCTTAATATTCCTCTGTTTCAACAAGCACAACGTTAGATAAACAATTATGTAAAGTAGATGTAGGAACATGAAACTCAGTCCAAATATCACCTAACTTTTAAATTTTGGTGTGAAAGAAGTTGGCAAAAATTTACAAAAATGAGATTATTTTACGCAAAATATCCAAAAATGGATCTTTTAAGAGTGAACCAAGAGGAACAAGAAACTCGGGAAAAAATATTATATAACGTGAATTATGAATTGTTTACTATACTAATTTGACAATGAAAAGACCATCAAAGAATGTTTCACAATATAAATGTGCAATGCTAGAGTTATATCCTGGGGACAAAAAAGAAACCATGTTATCTCTTAATAATTTTAACTTTAAACTCAATGCATGCAATTTATTACGACTCCAAGGATCGTGTTATACTCATGAAACCCCAAAAACGACAAATTCAAAATGGACTCGGAAAAAATGAACCTCAACCATAACGATCTCCATCGCGTCGATCACACACATTCCGAGATCTGTATTAATGCAGTAGGTATAAACTAGGAAGACCAAAGTATTAAAATGCTCTTTTTCTAACAAGAGAACCATCGAGTAATAAGTTTTATCGGAGAACGAAAAAACATGAAATTCAGTTCAAATACAATATCATGCGGATAATTACAGTTAAACAAATTTGTTCGTGAAAACAAATCTTCTATGAAAAACCAAATTGGCTCAAATAGACCAAAATGTTATTTCCGTACGGATTACACTCCAAAGTTGATCAATTTAAAGCAAATTATGAATTATGTTAAACTCGGTATATGAATTCCTGTTTACGTGTTCTTTGAATAGTTTAATACCCGAATTTGATAGTCAATTGCGCATCTATAGGAAACATCAACAAAAAAAAATCCAGAATGCTCGTATTTCTCCCATGGACACTGAAATGTACCGTTTTATCTCTGAATGCGAAGAACTTGAAACTCGGATCATGCAGTCTATATGTTGTAATAAGATACTTTTTGATAGAGAAGTGTAGAAAACATAGGCATAATATACCAAACAAACATTTTATATCGAATGATAAAAGCACGATTGAAATTCGAAAGGAAAAAACATGGGTCCAAGAATATTAGTATATTCTTGTTTCACCTGGTCACCCTAAATTAGTTAATTTTAGTGAAATATGTGAATAATAGCACCTAAACCTTCAGTCTATGATTGGACATGCGACTTGAAAGGTCACTAAAAGTGAACTTATGCCATTAAATCACACCCTAGTTTCACAAGGGAACCCTAAAATTAATTATTTTAGCACAAGGTTTCTACGAAATTTCTATCACGTAAATAGATCACTTTCAAAATATGAGTGAATACATCCTCTACCAAAAAATGTACTCACGTTGTACTCATGACAGGACAAAGTTGACCAATTTTACATGGACCGGGAATAACAAGAAAACTCTACCACTACTTTATAAATCGAGTGATAACTAACATTCCGAGTTGGGATCAATGGATAAGAAACTATTTCTTAATATTCCTCTGTTTCAACAAGCACAACGTTAGATAAACAATTATGTAAAGTAGATGTAGGAACATGAAACTCAGTCCAAATATCACCTAACTTTTAAATTTTGGTGTGAAAGAAGTTGGCAAAAATTTACAAAAATGAGATTATTTTACGCAAAATATCCAAAAATGGATCTTTTAAGAGTGAACCAAGAGGAACAAGAAACTCGGGAAAAAGTATTATATAACGTGAATTATGAATTGTTTACTATACTAATTTGACAATGAAAAGACCATTAAAGAATGTTTCACAATGTAAATGTACAATGCTAGAGTTATATCCTGGGGACAAAAAAGAAACCATGCTATCTCTTAATAATTTTAACTTTAAACTCAAAGCCTGCAATTTATTACGACTCCAAGGATCGTGTTATACTCATGACACCCCAAAAACGACAAATTCAAAATGGACTCGGAAAAAATGAATCTCAACCATAACTATCTCCATCGCGTCGATCACACACATTCCGAGATCTGTATTAATGCAGTAGGTATAAAGTAGGAAGACCAAAGTATTAAAATGCTCTTTTTCTAACAAGAGAACCATCGAGTAATAAGTTTTATCGAAGAACGGAAAAACATGAAATTCAGTCCAAATACAATATTATGCGGATAATAACAATTAAACAAATTTGTTCGTGAAAACAAATCTTCTATGAAAAACCAAATTGGCTCAAATAGACCAAAATGTTATTTCCGTACGCATTACAATCCAAAGTTGATCAATTTAAAGCAAATTATGAATTATGTTAAACTCGGTATATTAATTCCTGTTTACGTGAAATTTGAATAGTTTAATACCCGAATTCGATAGTCAATTGCCCATCTATAGGAAACATCAACAAAAAAAATCCAGAATGCTCGTATTTCTCCCATGGACACTGAAATGTACCGTTTTATCTCTGAATGCGAAGAACTTGAAACTCGGATCATGCAGTCTATATGTTGTAATAAGATACTTTTTGATATAGAAGTGTAGAAAACATAGGCATAATATACCAAACAAACATTTTATATCGAATGATAAAAGCACGATTGAAATTCAAAAGGAAAAAACATAGGTCCAAGAATATTAGTATATTCTTGTTTCACCTGGTCATCCTAAATGAGTTAATTTTAGTGAAATATGTGAATAATAGCACCTAAACCTTCAGTCTATGATTGGACATGCGACTTGAAAGGTCACTAAAAGTGAACTTATGCCATTATATCACACGCTAGTTTCAAAAGGGAACCCTAAAATTAATTATTTTAGCACAAGGTTTCTACGAAATTTCTATCACGTAAATAGATCACTTTCAAAATATGAGTGTGAATACATCCTCTACCAAAAAATGTACTCACGTTGTACTCATGACAGCACAAAGTTGACCAATTTTACATGGACTGGGAATAACAAGAAAACTCTACCACGACTTTATATATCGAGTGATAAAAAACATTCCGATTTGGGATCAATGGATAAGAAACTATTTCTTAAAATTCCTCTGTTTCAACAAGCACAACGTTAGATAAACAATTATGTCAAGTAGATGTAAAAACATGAAACTCAGTCCTATATCACCTAACTTTTAAATTTTGGTGTGAAAGAAGTAGGCAAAAATTTACAAAAAATTTACGCAAAATATCCAAAAATGGATCTTTTAAGAGTGAACCAAGAGGAACAAGAAACTCGGGAAAAAATATTATATAACGTGAATTATGAATTGTTTACTATACTAATTTGACAATGAAAAGACCATCAAAGAATGTTTCACAATATAAATGTGCAATGCTAGAGTTATATCCTGGGGACAAAAAAGAAACCATGTTATCTCTTAATAATTTTAACTTTAAACTCAATGCATGCAATTTATTACGACTCCAAGGATCGTGTTATACTCATGACACCCCAAAAACGACAAATTCAAAATGGACTCGGAAAAAATGAATCTCAACCATTACTATCTCCATCGCGTCGATCACACACATTCCGAGATCTGTATTAATGCAGTAGGTATAAACTAGGAAGACCAAAGTATTAAAATGCTCTTTTTCTAACAAGAGAACCATCGAGTAATAAGTTTTATCAGAGAACGGAAAAACATGAAATTCAGTTCAAATACAATATCATGCGGATAATAACAATTAAACAAATTTGTTCGTGAAAACAAATCTTCTATGAAAAACCAAATTGGCTCAAATAGACCAAAATGTTATTTCCGTACGCATTACACTCCAAAGTTGATCAATTTAAAGCAAATTATGAATTATGTTAAACTCGGTATATGAATTCCTATTTACGTGTTCTTTGGATAGTTTAATACCCGAATTTGATAGTCAATTGCGCATCTATAGGAAACATCAACAAAAAAAATCCAGAATGCTCGTATTTCTCCCATGGACACTGAAATGTACCGTTTTATCTCTGAATGCGAAGAACTTGAAACTCGGATCAAGCAGTCTATATGTTGTAATAAGATACTTTTTGATAGAGAAGTGTAGAAAACATAGGCATAATATACCAAACAAACATTTTATATCGAATGATAAAAGCACGATTGAAATTCGAAAGGAAAAAACATAGGTCCAAGAATATTAGTATATTCTTGTTTCACCTGGTCACCCTAAATGAGTTAATTTTAATGAAATATGTGAATAATAGCACCTAAACCTTCAGTCTATGATTGGACATGCGACTTGAAAGGTCACTAAAAGTGAACTTATGCCATTAAATCACACCCTAGTTTCACAAGGGAACCCTAAAATTAATTATTTTAGCACAAGGTTTCTACGAAATTTCTATCACGTAAATAGATCACTTTCAAAATATGAGTGTGAATACATCCTCTACCAAAAAATGTACTCACGTTGTACTCATGACAGGACAAAGTTGACCAATTTTACATGGACCGGGAATAACAAGACAACTCTACCACGACTTTATAAATCGAGTGATAACTAACATTCCGAGTTGGGATCAATGGATAATAAACTATTTCTTAAAATTCCTCTGTTTCAACAAGCACAACGTTAGATAAACAATTATGTAAAGTAGATGTAGGAACATGAAACTCAGTCCAAATATCACCTAACTTTTAAATTTTGGTGTGAAAGAAGTTGGCAAAAATTTACAAAAATGAGATTATTTTACGCAAAATATCCAAAAATGGATCTTTTAAGAGTGAACCAAGAGGAACAAGAAACTCGGGAAAAAATATTATATAACGTGAATTATGAATTGTTTACTATACTAATTTGACAATGAAAAGACCATCAAAGAATGTTTCACAATATAAATGTGCAATGCTAGAGTTATATCCTGGGGACAAAAAAGAAACCATGTTATCTCTTAATAATTTTAACTTTAAACTCAATGCATGCAATTTATTACGACTCCAAGGATCGTGTTATACTCATGACACCCCAAAAACGACAAATTCAAAATGGACTCGGAAAAAATGAATCTCAACCATAACTATCTCCATCGCGTCGATCACACACATTCCGAGATCTGTATTAATGCAGTAGGTATAAAGTAGGAAGACCAAAGTATTAAAATGCTCTTTTTCTAACAAGAGAACCATCGAGTAATAAGTTTTATCGGAGAACGGAAAAACATGAAATTCAGTCCAAATACAATATTATGCGGATAATAACAATTCAACAATTTTGTTCGTGAAAACAAATCTTCTATGAAAAACCAAATTGGCTCAAATAGACCAAAATGTTATTTCCGTACGCATTACACTCCAAAGTTGATCAATTTAAAGCAAATTATGAATTATGTTAAACTCGGTATATTAATTCCTGTTTACGTGAACTTTGAATAGTTTAATACCCGAAATTTATAGTCAATTGCCCATCTATAGGAAACATCAACAAAAAAAATCCAGAATGCTCGTATTTCTCCCATGGACACTGAAATGTACCGTTTTATCTCTGAATGCGAAGAACTTGAAACTCGGATCATGCAGTCTATATGTTGTAATAAGATACTTTTTGATAGAGAAGTGTAGAAAACATAGGCATAATATACCAAACAAACATTTTATATCGAATGATAAAAGCACGATTGAAATTCGAAAGGAAAAAACATAGGTCCAAGAATATTAGTATATTCTTGTTTCACCTGGTCACCCTAAATGAGTTAATTTTAGTGAAATATGTGAATAATAGCACCTAAACCTTCAGTCTATGATTGGACATGCGACTTGAAAGGTCACTAAAAGTGAACTTATGCCATTATATCACACCCTAGTTTCACAAGGGAACCCTAAAATTAATTATTTTAGCACAAGGTTTCTACGAAACTTCTATCACGTAAATAGATCACTTTCAAAATATGAGTGTGAATACATCCTCTACCAAAAAATGTACTCACGTTGTACTCATGACAGCACAAAGTTGACAAATTTTACATGGACTGGGAATAACAAGAAAACTCTACCACGACTTTATATATCGAGTGATAAATAACATTCCGAGTTGGGATCAATGGATAAGAAACTATTTCTTAAAATTCCTCTGTTTCAACAAGCACAACGTTAGATAAACAATTATGTCAAGTAGATGTAAAAACATGAAACTCAGTCCAATATCACCTAACTTTTAAATTTTGGTGTGAAAGAAGTTGGCAAAAATTTACAAAAATGAGATTATTTTACGCAAAATATCCAAAACTGGATCTTTTAAGAGTGAACCAAGAGGAACAAGAAACTCGGGAAAAAATATTATATAACGTGAATTATGAATTGTTTACTATACTAATTTGACAATGAAAAGACCATCAAAGAATGTTTCACAATATAAATGTGCAATGCTAGAGTTATATCCTGGGGACAAAAAAGAAACCATGTTATCTCTTAATAATTTTAACTTTAAACTCAATGCATGCAATTTATTACGACTCCAAGGATCGTGTTATACTCATGACACCCCAAAAACGACAAATTCAAAATGGACTCGGAAAAAATGAATCTCAACCATAACTATCTCCATCGTGTCGATCACACACATTCCGAGATCTGTATTAATGCAGTAGGTATAAACTAGGAAGACCAAAGTATTAAAATGCTGTTTTTCTAACAAGAGAACCATCGAGTAATAAGTTTTATCGGAGAACGGAAAAACATGAAATTCAGTTCAAATACAATATTATGAGGATAATAACAATTAAACAAATTTGTTCGTGAAAACAGATCTTCTATGAAAAACCAAATTGGCTCAAATAGACCAAAATGTTATTTCCGTACGCATTACACTCCAAAGTTTATCAATTTAAAGCAAATTATGAATTATGTTAAACTCGGTATATTAATTCCTGTTTACATGAACTTTGAATAGTTTAATACCCGAATTTTATAGTCAATTGCCCATCTATAGGAAACATCAACAAAAAAAATCCAGAATGCTCGTATTTCTCCCATGGACACTGAAATGTACCGTTTTATCTCTGAATGCGAAGAACTTGAAACTCGGATCATGCAGTCTATATGTTGTAATAAGATACTTTTTGATAGAGAAGTGTAGAAAACATAGGCATAATATACCAAACAAACATTTATATCGAATTATAAAAGCACGATTGAAATTCGAAAGGAAAAAACATAGGTCCAAGAATATTAGTATATTCTTGTTTCACCTGGTCACCCTAAATGAGTTAATTTTAGTTAAATATGTGAATAATAGCACCTAAACCTTCAGTCTATGATTGGACATGCGACTTGAAAGGTCACTAAAAGTGAACTTATGCCATTATATCACACCCTAGTCTCACAAGGGAACCCTAAAAATAATTATTTTAGCACAAGGTTTCTACGAAATTTCAATCACGTAAATAGATCACTTTCAAAACATGAGTGTGAATACATCCTCTACCAAAAAATGTACTCACGTTGTACTCATGACAGCACAAATTTGACCATTTTACATGGACCGAGAATAACAAAAAAACTCTACCACGACTTTATATATCGAGTGATAACTAACATTCCGAGTTGGGATCAATGGATAAGAAACTATTTCCTAAAATTCCACTCATTGAACAAGCACAACGTCAGATAAACAATTTTATCAAGTAGATCTAGGAACAAGAAACTCAGTCCAAATATCACATAACTTTTAAATTTTGGTGTGAAAGAAATTGGCAAAAAATTACCAAAATGTGATTATTTTACGCAAAATATCCAAAAATGGATCTTTTAAGAGTGAACCAAGAGGAACAAGAAACTCGGGAAAAAATATTATATAACGTGAATTGTGAATTGTTTATTATACTAATTTGACAATCAAAAGACCATCAAAGAATGTTTCACAATTTAAATGTGCAATGCTAGAGTTATGCCCGGGTGACAAAAAATAAACCATGTTATCTCTGAATAATTTAAACTTTAAAGCCAAAGCATGCAATTTATTACGACTCCAAGGATCGTGTTATACTACTCATGACACCCCAAAAACGACAAATTCAACATGGACTCGGAAAAAATGAATCTCAACCATAACTTTCTCCATCGCGTCGATCGCACATAATCCGAGATCTGTATTAATGCAGTAGGTATAAAGTAGGAAGACCAAAGTATTAAAATGCCCTTTTTCTAACAAGAGAACCATCTAGTAATAAGTTTTATCGAGGAACAGAAAAAACATTCTCGGTCCAAAATAACAATTAAAAAAATTTGGTCGTGAAAAAAAATCCTCTATGAAAAACCAAATTCGCTCAAATAGACCAAAATGTTATTTCCGTACGCATTATGAATAATGTTAAACTCGGTATATGAATTATAGGAATTCCTGTTTACGTAAACTTTGAATAGTTTAATACCTGAATTTGTTTATAGGAATTCCTGTTTACGTAAACTTTGAACCGTCAATTTCCCATCTAGAGGAAACATCAACAAAAAAAATCCAGAATGCTAGTATTTCTCCCATGGACACTGAAATGCAACTTTTTATCTCTGCATACGAAGAACTTGAAATTCGGATCATGCAATCTATATGTTGTAATAAGATACTTTTTGATAGAGAAGTGTAGAAAACATAGGCATAATATACCAAGCAAACATTTTATATCGAATGATAAAAGCACGATTGAAATTTGAAAAGAAAAAACACAGGTCCAAGAATATTACTATATTCTTGGTTCACCTGGTCACCCTAAATGAGTTAATTTTAGTGAAATATGTGAATAATAAAACCTAAACCATCAGTCTATGACTTGACATGGTACTTGAAAGGTCACTAAAAGTGAACTTATGCAATTATATCACACCCTAGTTTCACTAGGGAACCCTAAAATTAATTATTTTAGCACAAGTTTTCTACGAAATTTCTATCACGTAAATAAAACACTTTCAAAATATGAGTGTGAATACATCCTTTACCAAAAAAATGTACTCACGTTGTACTCATGACATCACAAAGTTGACCATTTTTACATGGATCGGGAATAACAAAAAAACTATGCCACGACTTTATATATAGAGTGATAACTTACATTCCGAGTTGGGATCAATGGATGATCCACAAAACATTAAGAAACTATTTCTTAAAATTTCTCTGTTTCACAAGCACAACATCAAATAAACAATTCTATCAAGAAGATGTAGGAACCTGAAACTCAGTCCAAATATCACCTAACTTTTAAATTTTGTTGTGAAATAAGTTTGCAAAAATTTACCAAAATGTGATTATTTTACGCAAAATATCCAAAAATGGGTCTTTTAAGAGTGAACCAAGAGGAACAAGAAACTCGGGAAAAAAATATTATATAACGTGAATTGTGAATTGTTTATTATACTAATTTGACAATCCAAAGACCATCAAAGAATGTTTCACAATGTAAATGTGCAATGCTAGAGTTATGCCCGGGGGACAAAAAATAAACCATGTTATCTTTGAATAATTTAAACTTTAAAACCAAAGCATGAATTTATTACGACTCCAAGGATCGTGTTATACTACTCATGACACCCCAAAAACGACAAATTCAACATGGACTCGGAAAAAATGAATCTCCACCATAACTTTCTCCATCGCGTCGATCGCACACAATCCGAGATCTGTAATAATGCAGTAGGTATAAAGTAGGAAGACCAAAGTTTTAAAATGACCTTTTTATAACAAGAGAACCATCGAGTAATAAGTTTTATCGAGGAACTTAAAAAACATGAAACTCGGTCCAAAATAACAATTAAAAAAATTTGGTCGTGAAAACAAATCTTCTGTGAAAAACCAAATTGGCTCAAATAGACCAAAATGTTATTTCCGTACGCATTACACTCCAATGTTGATCAATTTAAAGCAAATTATGAATTATGTTAAACTCGGTATATGAATTAACTGAATTCCTGTTTACGTGAACTTTGAATAGTTTAATACCCGAATTTGATAGTCAATTTCCCATCTAGAGGAAACATCAACAAAAAAATCCAAAAATGCAACGTTTTATCTCTGAATACGAAGAACTTGAAATTCGGATCATGCAATCTATATGTTGTAATAAGATACTTTTTGATAGAGAAGTGTAGAAAACATAGGCATAATATACCAAGCAAACATTTTATATCGAATGATAAAAGCACGATTGATATTTGAAAGGAAAAAACACAGGTCCAAGAATATTAGTATATTCTTGTTTCACCTGGTCACCCTAAATGAGTTAATTTTAGCGAAATATGTGAATAATAACACCTAAACCATCAGTCTATGACTGGACATGTTACTTGAAAGGTCACTAAAAGTGAACTTATGCAATTATATCACACCCTAGTTTCACTAGGGAACCCTAAAATTAATTATTTTAGCACAAGTTTTCTACGAAATTTCTATCACGTAGATAAAACACTTTCAAAATATGAGTGTGAATACATCCTTTACCAAAAAAATGTACTCACGTTGTACTCATGACAGCACAAAGTTGACCATTTTTACATGGATCGGGAATAACAAAAAAAACTATGCCACGACTTTATATATAGAGTGATAACTTACATTCCGAGTTGGGATCAATGGATGCTCCATAAAACATTAAAAAACTATTTCTTAAAATTCCTCTGTTTCAACAAGCACAACATCAAATAAACAATTCTATCAAGTAAATGTAGGAACATGAAACTCAGTCCAAATATCACCTTACTTTTAAATCTTGTTGTGAAAGAAGTTGGCAAAAATTTACTAAATGTGATTTTTTTTCGCAAAATATCCAAAAATGGATCTTTTAAGAGTGAACCAAGAGGAACAAGAAACTCGGGAAAAAATATTATATAACGTTTATTGTGAATTGTTTACTATACTAATTTGACAATCAAAAGACCATCAAACAATGCTTCACAATGTAAATGTGCAATGCTAGAGCTATACCCGGGGGACAAAAAATAAACCATGTTATCTATGAATAATTTTAAATTTAAATTCAAACCATGCAATTTATTACGACTCCAAGGATCGGGTTATACTCATGACACCCCAAAAACGACAAATTCAACATGGACTCGGAAAAAATGAATCTGAACCATAACTTTCTCCATTGCGTCGATCACACACATTCCGAGATCTGTATTAATGTTGTAGGTATAAAGTAGGAAGACCAAAGTATTAAAATGCCCTTTTTCTAACAAGAGAACCATCGAGTGATAAGTTTTATCGAGGAACAGAAAAAACATGAAACTCGGTCCAAAATAACAATTAAAAAAATTTGGTCGTGAAAGCAAATCTTCTATGAAAAACCAAATTGGCTAAAATAGACCAAAATGTTATTTCCGTACGCATTACACTCCAAAGTTGATCAATTTAAAACAAATTTTGAATAATGTTAAACTCGGTATATGAATACCTATTTACGTGAACTTTGAATAGTTTAATACCTGAATTTGTTAGTCAATTTTCCATCTAGAGGAAACATAAACAAATAAAAAATCCAGAATGCTCGTATTTCTCCCTTGGACACTGAAATGTACCGTTTTATCTTTGAATACGAAGAACTTGAAAATCGGATCATGCTGTCTATATGTGGTAATAAGATACTTTTTGATAGAGAAGTGTAGAAAACATAGGTATAATATACCAAACAAACATTTTTTATCGAATGATAAAAACACGATTGAAATTTGAAAGCAAAAAACAAAGGTCCTAGAATATTAGAATATTCTTGTTTCACCTGGTCACCCTAAATGAGTTAATTTTAGCGAAATATGTGAATAATAGCACCTAAACAATCAGTCTATGATTGGACATAGGACTTGAAAGGTCACAAAAAGTGAACTTAGGCCATTATATCACACCCAAGATTCAAAAGGGAACCCTAAAATTAATTATTTTAGCACAAGGTTTCTACGAAATTTCTATCATGTAAATAGAACACTTTCAAAATATGAGTGTGAATACATCCTCTACCAAAAAAATGTACTCACGTTGTACTCATGACATCACAAAGTTGACCATTTTTACATGGACCGGGAATAAACAAAAAACTCTTCCACGACTTTATATATCGAGTGATAACTAACATTCCGAGTTGGGATCAAGGGATGATGCATAAAACATTAAGAAACTATTTCTTAAAATTAATCTGCTTCAACGAGCACAACATCAAATAAACAATTCTATCAAGTAGATGTAGGAACATGAAACTCAGTCCAAATATCACCTAACTTTTAAATATTGTTGTGAAATAAGTTTGCAAAAATTTACCAAAATGTGATTATTTTACGCAAAATATCCAAAAATGGGTCTTTTAAGAGTGAACCAAGAGGAAAAAGAAACTCGGGAAAAAATATTATATAACCTGAATTGTGAATTGTTTATTATACTAATTTGACAATCAAAAGACCATCAAAGAATGTCTTACAATATAAATGTGCAATGCTAGAGTTATGCCCGGGGGACAAAAAATAAACCATGTTATCTCTGAATAATTTTAAATTTAAACTCAAACCATGCAATTTATTACGACTCCAAGGATCGTGTTATACTCATGACACCCCAAAAACGACAAATTCAACATGGACTCGGAAAAAATGAATCTCAACCATAACTTTCTCCATCGCGTCGATCGCACACAATCCTAGATCTGTAATAATGCAGTAGGTATAAAGTAGGAAGACCAAAGTATTAAAATGCCCTTTTTCTAACAAGAGAACCATCGAGTAATAAGTTTTATCGAGGAACATAAAAAACATGAAACTCGGTCCAAAATAACAATTAAAAAAATTTGGTCGTGAAAACAAATCTTCTCTGAAAAACCAAATTGGCTCAAATAGACCAAAATGTTATTTTCGTACGCATTACACTCCAAAGTTTATCAATTTAAAGCAAATTATGAATAATGTTAAACTCGGTATATGAATTATATGAATTCCTGTTTACGTGAACTTTGAATAGTTTAATACCCGAATTTGATAGTCAATTTCCCATCTAGAGGAAACATCAACAAAAAAAATCCAGAATGCTCGTATTTCTCCCATGGACACTGAAATGCAACGTTTTATCTCTGAATACGAAGAACTTGAAATTCGGATCATGCAATCTATATGTTGTAATAAGATACTTTTTGATAGAGAAGTGTAGAAAACATAGGCATAATATACCAAGCAAACATTTTATATCGAATGATTAAAGCACGATTGAAATTTGAAATGAAAAAACACAGGTCCAAGAATATTAGTATATTCTTGTTTCACCTGGTCACCCTAAATGAGTTAAATTTAGCGAAATATGTGAATAATAACACCTAAACCATCAGTCTATGACTAGACATGTTACTTGAAAGGTCACTAAAAGTGAACTTATGCAATTATATCACACCCTAGTTTCACTAGGGAACTCTAAAATTAATTATTTTAGCACAAGTTTTCTACGAAATTTCTATCACGTAAATAAAACACTTTCAAAATATGAGTGTGAATACATCCTTTACCAAAAAAATATACTCACGTTGTACTCATGACAGCACAAAGTTGACCATTTTTACATGGATCGGGAATAACAAAAAAACTATGCCACGAATTTATATATAGAGTGATAACTAACATTCCGAGTTGGGATCAATGGATGATCCATAAAACATTAAGAAACTATTTCTTAAAATTCCTCTGTTTCAACAAGCACAACATCAAATAAACAATTCTATCAAGTAAATGTAGGAACATGAAACTCAGTCCAAATATCACCTTACTTTTAAATCTTGTTGTGAAGGAAGTTGGCAAAAATTTACTAAAATGTGATTATTTTACGCAAAATATCCAAAAATGGATCTTTTAAGAGTGAATCAAGAGGAACAAGAAACTCGGGAAAAAATATTATATAACGTGAATTGTGAATTGTGAATTGTTTACTATGCCAATTTGACAATCAAAAGACCATCAAACAATGCTTCACAATGTAAATGTGCAATGCTAGAGTTATACCCGGGGGACAAAAAATAAACCATGTTATCTCTGAATAATTTTAAATTTAAACTCAAACCGTGCAATTTATTACGACTCCAAGGATCGTGTTATATTCATGACACCCCAAAAACGACAAATTCGACATGGACTCGGAAAAAATGAATCTGAACCATAACTTTCTCCATTGCGTCGATCACACACATTCCGAGATCTGTATTAATGTAGTAGGTATAAAGTAGGAAGACCAAAGTATTAAAATGCCCTTTTTCTAACAAGAGAACCATCGAGTAATAAATTTTATCGAGGAACAGAAAAAACATGAAACTCGGTCCAAAATAACCATTAAAAAAATTTGGTCGTGAAAACAAATCTTCTATGAAAAATCAAATTGGCTAAAATAGACCAAAATGTTATTTCCGTACGCATTACACTACAAAGTTGATCAATTTAAAACAAATTATGAATAATGTTAAACTCGGTATATGAATACCTGTTTACGTGAACTTTGAATAGTTAAATACCTGAATTTGTTAGTAAATTTCCCATCTAGAGGAAACATAAACAAAAACAAAATCCAGAATGCTCGTATTTCTCCCTTGGACACTGAAATGTACCGTTTTATCTCTGAATACGAAGAACTTGAAAATCGGATCATGCAGTCTATATGTTGTAATAAGATACTTTTTGATAGAAAAGTGTAGAAAACATAGGTATAATATACCAAACAGACATTTTTTATCGAATGATAAAAACACGATTGAAATTTGAAAGCGAAAAACAAAGGTCCTAGAATATTAGAATATTCTTGTTTCACCTGGTCACCCTAAATGAGCTAATTTTAGCGAAATATGTGAATAATAGCACCTAAACAATCAGTCTATGATTGGACATGAGACTTGAAAGGTCACTAAAAGTGAACTTATGCCATTATATCACACCCTAGTTTCACAAAGGAACCCTAAAATTAATTATTTTAGCACAAGGTTTCTACGAAATTTCTATCACGTAAATAGAATACTTTCAAAATATGAGTGTGAATACATCCTCTACCAAAAAATGTACTCACGTTGTACTCATGACAGCACAAAGTTGACCATATTTACCTGGACCAATAATAACAAAAAAACTCTACCACGACTTGATATATCGAGTGATAACTAACATTCCGAGTTGGGATCAATGGATAAGAAACTATTTCTTAAGATTCCTCTGTTTCAACAAGCACAACGTCAGATAAACAATTCTATCAAGTAGATGTAGGAACATGAAACTCAGTCCAAATATCACCTAACTTTTAAATTTTGGTGTGAAAGAAGTTGGCAAAAATTTACCAAAATGTGATTATTTTACGCGAAATATCCAAAAATTAATCTTTTAAGAGTGAACCAAGAGGAACAAGAAACTCGGGAAAAAATACTATATAACGTGAATTGTGAATTGTTTATTACACTAATTTGACAATCAAAAGACCATCAAAGAATGTTTCACAATGTAAATGTGCAATGCTAGAGTTATGCCCGGGGGACAAAAAATAAACCATGTTATCTCTGAATAATTAAAACTTTAAAGCCAAAGCATGCAATTTATTACGACTCCAAGGATCGTGTTATACTACTCATGACACCCCAAAAACGACAAATTCAACATGGACTCGGAAAAAATAAATCTCAACCATAACTTTCTCCATCGCGTCGATCGCACACTATCAGAGATCTGTATTAATGCAGTAGGTATAAAGTAGGAAGACCAAAGTATTAAAATGCCCTTTTTCTAACAAGAGAACAATCGAGTAATAAGTTTTATCGAGGAACATAAAAAACATGAAACTCGGTCCAAAATAACAATTAAAAAAATTTGGTCGTGAAAACAAATCTTTTATGAAAAACCAAATTGGCTCAAATAGACCAAAATGTTATTTCCGTACGCATTACACTCCAAAGTTGATCAATTTAAAGCAAATTATGAATAATGTTAACCTCGGTATATGAATTATATGAATTCCTGTTTACGTGAACTTTGAATAGTTTAATACCCGAATTTGATAGTCAATTTCCCTTCTAGAGGAAATATCAACCAAAAAAATCCAAAATGCTAGTATTTCTCCCATGGACACATAAATGCACCGTTTTATCTCTGCATACGAAGAACTTGAAATTCGGATCATGCAGTCTATATGTTGTAATAAGATACTTTTTGATAGAGAAGTGTAGAAAACATAGGCATAATATACCAAGCAAACGTTTTATATCGAATGATAAAAGCACGATTGAAATTTGAAAGGAAAAAACACAGGTCCGAGAATATTAGTATATTCTTGTTTCACCTGGTCATCCTAAATGAGTTAATTTTAGTGAAATATGTGAATAATAACACCTAAACCATCAGTCTAATGGATCTTTTAAGAGTGAACAAAGAGGAACAAGAAACTCGGGAAAAATATTATATAACGTGAATTGTGAATTGTTTACTATACTAATTTGACAATCTAAAGACCATCAAACAATTTTTCACAATGTAAATGTGCAATGCTAGAGTTATACCCGGGGGACAAAAAATAAACCATGTTATCTCTGAATAATTTTAAATTTAAACTCAAACCAAGCAATTTATTACGACTCCAAGGATCGTGTTATACTCATGACACCCCAAAAACGACAAATTCAACATGGACTCGGAAAAAATGAATCTCAACCATAACTTTCTCCATCGCGTCGATCGCACAAAATCCGAGATCTGTATTAATGCAGTAGGTATAAAGTAGGAAGACCAAAGTATTAAAATGCCCTTTTTCTAACAAGAAAACCATCGAGTAATAAGTTTTATCGAGGAACATAAAAAACATGAAACTCGGTCCAAAATAACAATTAAAAAAATTTGGTCGTGAAAACAAATCTTCTATGAAAAACCAAATTGGCTCAAATAGACCAAAATGTTATTTACGTACGCATAACACTCCAAAGTTGATCAATTTAAAGCAAATTATGACTAATGCTAAACTCGGTATATGAATTCCTATTTACGTGAACTTTGAATAGTTTAATACCCGAATTTGTTAGTCAATTTCCCATCTAGAAGAAACATAAACAAAAAAAAAATCCAGAATGCTCGTATTTCTCCCATGGACACAAAAATGCACCGTTTTATCTCTGAATACGAAGAACTTGAAAATCGGATCATGCAGTTTATATGTTGTAATAAGATACTTTTTGATAGAGAAGTGTAGAAAACATAGGTATAATATACCAAACAAACATTTTTTATCGAATGATAGAAGCACGATTGAAATTTGAAAGCGAAAAACAAAGGTCCTAGAATATTAGAATATTCTTGTTTCACCTGGTCACCCTAAATGAGCTAATTTTAGCGAAATATGTGAATAATAGCACCTAAACAATCAGTCTATGATTGGACATGGGACTTGAAAGGTCACTAAAAGTGAACTTATGCCATTATATCACACCCTAGTTTCACAAGGGAACCCTAAAATTAATTATTTTAGCACAAGGTTTCTACGAAATTTCTATCACGTAAATAGAATACTTTCAAAATATGAGTGTGAATACATCCTCCACCAAAAAATGTACTCACGTTGTACTCATGACAGCACAATGTTGACCATTTTTACCTGGACCAGGAATAACAAAAAAATCTCTACCACGACTTGATATATCGAGTGATAACTAACATTCCGAGTTGGGATCAATGGATAAGAAACTAGTTCTTAAGATTCATCTGTTTCAACAAGCACAACGTCAGATAAACAATTCTATCAAGTAGATGTAGGAACATGAAACTCAGTCCAAATATCACTTAACTCAGAACAAATATCACTTACCAAAATGTGATTATTTTACGCGAAATATCCAAAAATTAATCTTTTAAGAGTGAACCAAGAGGAACAAGAAACTCGGGAAAAAATACTATATAACGTGAATTGTGAATTGTTTATTATACTAATTTGACAATCAAAAGACCATCAAAGAATGTTTCACAATGTAAATGTGCAATGCTAGAGTTATGCCCGGGGGACAAAAAATAAACCATGTTATCTCTGAATAATTAAAACTTTAAAGCCAAAGCATGCAATTTATTACGACTCCAAGGATCGTGTTATACTACTCATGACACCCCAAAAACGACAAATTCAACATGGACTCGGAAAAAATGAATCTCAACCATAACTTTCTACATCGCGTCGATCGCACACAATCCGAGATCTGTATTAATGCAGTAGGTATAAAGTAGGAAGACCAAAGTATTAAAATGCCCTTTTTCTAACAAGAGAACCATCGAGTAATAAGTTTTATCGAGGAACATAAAAAACATGAAACTCGGTCCAAAATAACAGTTAAAAAAATTTGGTCGTGAAAACAAATATTCTATGAAAAACCAAATTGGCTCAAATAGACCAAAATGTTATTTCCGTACGCATTACACTCCAAAGTTGATCAATTTAAAGCAAATTATGAATAATGTTAAACTCGGTATATGAATTATATGAATTCCTATTTACGTGAACTTTGAATAGTTTAATACCCGAATTTGATAGTCATTTTCCCATCTATAGGAAACATCAACAAAAAAAATCCAGAATGCTAGTATTTCTCCCATGGACACTGAAATGCACCGTTTTATCTCTGAATACGAAGAACTTGAAATTCGGATCATGCAGTCTATATGTTGTAATAAGATACTTTTTGATAGAGAAGTGTAGAAAACATAGGCATAATATACAAAGCAAACATTTTATATCGAATGATAATAGCACGATTGAAATTTGAAAGGAAAAAACACAGGTCCAAGAATATTAATATATTCGTGGTCACCCTAAATGAGTTAATTTTAGCGAAATATGTGAATAATAGCACCTAAACCATCAGTCTATGATTGGACATGGGACTGGAAAGGTCACTAAAAGTGAACTTATGCCATTATATCACACCCTAGATTCAAAAGGGAACCCTAAAATTAATTATTTTAGCACAAGGTTTCTATGAAATTTCTATCAGGTAAATAGAACACTTTCAAAATATGAGTGTGAATACATCCTCTACCAAAAAAATGTACTCACGTTGTACTCATGACAGCACAAAGTTGACCATTTTTACATGGACCGGGAATAACAAAAAAACTCTGCCACGACTTTATATATCGAGTGATAACTAACATTCCGAGTTGGGATCAATGGATGATCCATAAAACATTAAGAAACTATTTCTTAAAATTCCTTTGTTTCAACAAGCACAACATCACATAAACAATTCTATCAAGTAGATATAGGAACATGAAACTCAGTCCAAATATCACCTAACTTTTAAATTTTGTTGTGAAATAAGTTTGCAAAAATTTACCAAAATGTGATTATTTTACGCAAAATATCCAAAAATGGATCTTTTAAGAGTGAACCAAGAGGAACAAAATATAACGTGAATTGTGAATTTTATTATACTAATTTGGCAATCAAAAGACCATCAAAGAATGTTTCACAATGTAAATGTGCAATGCTAGAGTTTTGCCCGGGGGACAAAAAATAAACCATGTTATCTCTGAATAATTTAAACTTTAAAGCCAAAGCATGCAATTTATTGCGACTCCAAGGATCGTGTTATACTACTCATGACACCCCAAAAACGACAAATTCAACATGGACTCGGAAAAAATGAATCTCAACCATAACTTTCTCCATCGCGTCGATCGCACACAATCCGAGATCTGTATTAATGCAGTAGGTATAAAGTAGGAAGACCAAAGTAAATGCTCTTTTTCTAACAAGAGAACCATCGAGTAATAAGTTTTATCGAGGAACACAAAAAACATGTAACTCGGTCCAAAATAACAATTAAAAAAATTTGGTCGTGAAAACAAATCTTCTATGAAAAACCAGATTGGCTCAAATAGACCAAAATGTTATTTCCGTAAGCATTACACTCCAAAGTTAATCAATTTAAAGCAAATTATGAATAATGTTAAACTCGGTATATGAATTATATGAATTCCTGTTTACGTGAACTTTGAATAGTTTAATACCCGAATTTGATAGTCATTTTCCCATCTAGAGGAAACATCAACAAAAAAAATCCAGAATGCTAGTATTTCTCCCATGGACACTGAAATGCACCGTTTTATCTCTGAATACAAAGAACTTGAAATTCGGATCATGCAGTCTATATGTTGTAATAAGATACTTTTTGATAGAGAAGTGTAGAAAACATAGGCATAATATACAAATCAAACATTTTATATCGAATGATAAAAGCACGATTGAAATTTGAAAGGAAAAAACACAGGTCCAAGAATATTAATATATTCGTGTTTCACCTGGTCACCCTAAATGAGTTAATTTTAGCGAAATATGTGAATAATAGCACCTAAACCATCAGTCTATGATTGGACATGGGACTTGAAAGGTCACTAAAAGTGAACTTATGCCATTATATCACACCCTAGATTCAAAAGGGAACCCTAAAATTAATTATTTTAGCACAAGGTTTCTATGAAATTTCTATCACGTAAATAAAACACTTTCAAAATATGAGTGTGAATACATCCTTTACCAAAAAAATGTACTCACGTTTGTACTCATGACAGCACAAAGCTGACCATTTTTACATGGACCGGGAATAACAAAAAAACTCTGCCACGACATTATATATCGAGTGATAACTAACATTCCGAGTTGGGATCAATGGATGATCCATAAAACATTAAGAAACTATTTCTTAAAATTCCTCTGTTTCAACAAGCACAACATCAAATAAACAATTCTATCAAGTAGATGTAGGAACATGAAACTCAGTCCAAATAACACCTAACTTTTAAATTTTGTTGTTAAATAAGTTTGCAAAAATTTACCAAAATGTGATTATTTTACGCAAAATATCCAAAAATGGATCTTTTAAGAGTGAACCAAGAGGAACAAGAAACTCGGGAAAAAATATTATATTACGTGAATTGTGAATTGTTTATTATACTAATTTGACAATCAAAAGACCATCAAAGAATGTTTCACAATGTAAATGTGCAATGCTAGAGTTATGCCCGGGGGACAAAAAATAAACCATGTTATCTCTGAATAATTTAAACTTTAAATCCAAATTATGCAATTTATTACGACTCCAAGGATCGTGTTATACTACTCATGACACACCAAAAACGACAAATTCAACATGGACTCGGAAAAAATGAATCTCAACCATAACTTTCTCCATCGCGTCGATCGCACACAATCCGAGATCTGTATTAATGCAGTAGGTATAAAGTAGGAAGCCCAAAGTATTAAAATGCCCTTTTTCTAACAAGAGAACCATCGAGTAATAAGTTTTATCGAGGAACACAAAAAACATGAAACTCGGTCCAAAATAACAATTAAAAAAATTTGGTCGTGAAAACAAATCTTCTATGAAAAACCAGATTGGCTCAAATAGACCAAAATGTTATTTCCGTAAGCATTACACTCCAAAGTTGATCAATTTAAAGCAAATTATGAATAATGTTAAACTCGGTATATGAATTATATGAATTCCTGTTTACGTGAACTTTGAATAGTTTAATACCCGAATTTGATAGTCATTTTCCCATCTAGAGGAAACATCAACAAAAAAAAATCCAGAATGCTAGTATTTCTCCCATGGACACTGAAATGCACCGTTTTATCTCTGAATACTTGAAATTCGGATCATGCAGTCTATATGTTGTAATAAGATACTTTTTGATAGAGAAGTGTAGAAAACATAGGCATAATATACAAAGCAAACATTTTATATCGAATGATAAAAGCACGATTGAAATTTGAATGGAAAAAACACAGGTCCAAGAATATTAATATATTCGTGTTTCACCTGGTCACCCTAAATGAATTAATTTTAGCGAAATATGTGAATAATAGCACCTAAACCATCAGTCTATGATTGGACATGGGACTTGAAAGGTCACTAAAAGTGAACTTATGCCATTATATCACACCCTAGATTCAAAAGGGAACCCTAAAATTAATTATTTTAGCACAAGGTTTCTATGAAATTTCTATCACGTAAATAAAACACTTTCAAAATATGAGTGTGAATACATCCTTTACCAAAAAAATGTACTCACGTTTGTACTCATGACAGCACAAAGTTGACCATTTTTACATGGACCGGGAATAACAAAAAAACTCTGCCACGACTTTATATATCGAGTGATAACTAACATTCCGAGTTGGGATCAATGGATGATCCATAAAACATTAAGAAACTATTTCTTAAAATTCCTCTGTTTCAACAAGCACAACATCAAATAAACAATTCTATCAAGTAGATGTAGGAACATGAAACTCAGTCCAAATATCACCTAACTTTTAAATTTTGTTGTGAAATAAGTTTGCAAAAATTTACCAAAATGTGATTATTTTACGCAAAGTATCCAAAAATGGATCTTTTAAGAGTGAACCAAGAGGAACAAGAAACTCGGGAAAAAATATTATATAACGTGAATTGTGAATTGTTTATTATACTAATTTGACAATCAAAAGACCATCAAAGAATGTTTCACAATGTAAATGTGCAATGCTAGAGTTATGCCCGGGGGACAAAAAATAAACCATGTTATATCTGAATAATTTACACGTTAAAGCCAAAGTATGCTATTTATTACGACTCCAAGGATCGTGTTGTACTACTCATGACACCCCAAAAATGACAAATTCAACATGGACTCGGAAAAAATGAATCTCAACCATAACTTTCTCCATCGCGTCGATCGCACACAATCCGAGATCTGTATTAATGCAGTAGGTATAAAGTAGGAAGACCAAAGTATTAAAATGCCCTTTTTCTAACAAGAGAACCATCGAGTAATAAGTTTTATCGAGGAACATAAAAAACATGAAACTCGGTCCAAAATAACAATTAAAAAAATTTGGTCGTGAAAACAAATCTTCTATGAAAAACCAAATTGGCTCAAATAGACCAAAATGTTATTTCCGTAAGTATTACACTCCAAAGTTGATCAATTTAAAGCAAATTATGAATAATGTTAAACTCGGTATATGAATTATATGAATTCCTGTTTACGTGAACTTTGAATAGTTTAATACCCGAATTTGATAGTCATTTTCCCATCTATAGGAAACATCAACAAAAAAAATCCAGAATGCTAGTATTTCTCCCATGGACACTGAAATGCACCGTTTTATCTCTGAATACGAAGAACTTGAAATTCGGATCATGCAGTCTATATGTTGTAATAGGATACTTTTTGATAGAGAAGTGTAGAAAACATAGGGATAATATACAAAGCAAACATTTTATATCGAATGATAAAAGCACGATTGAAATTTGAAAGGAAAAAACACAGGTCCAAGAATATTAATATATTCGTGTTTCACCTGGTCACCCTAAATGAGTTAATTTTAGCGAAATATGTGAATAATAGCACCTAAACCATCAGTCTATGATTGGACATGGGACTGGAAAGGCCACTAAAAGTGAACTTATGCCATTATATCACACCCTATATTCAAAAGGGAACCCTAAAATTTATTATTTTAGCACAAGGTTTCTATGAAATTTCTATCAGGTAAATAGAACTGATAGAATAGTGTCCGGCAAGCCAACTGTATGGCTGCCATTTATTGTAATAAATAAAGGAACTATTCAATTTAGATTAATAAATGCATCTTTATTATATGGTCATCTTTATCTTATGTAATAATTATCTACGCATAAGGATATAAGTCCTTAGATCACAGGGCTATGGGACAACCCGTGGACTGATCTCCAAGGCCGTGATCTAGAACATATTTAAGAGTCGTAGAATCCAATCGAGATGGGACATCGTTGGATTCGGTTAGACTCTCACTAATGTGTATACTCCGATGAGCTGGAGGACGCTGGGGTCCACGAGCGTGACTGGGATAGTCGATACACATAAGTGGGTGGCTTGCTGGGATGGCAAGTGCACTGAATACCCCAACTAGGAAATAACTCATCATGGAAGCGGTAGTCGCATATCGGAGTTGAAGTTATTCCAATTTACAACAGTATACGAGGAATGATCCCCAAACACTTGAGGTGATAGGGTTTATCTGGTGCGAGAACGTCTATACTTAGATGTGAATTCCGACCGACTGGAGATCGCCAGAAAGTCTCTGTGGATTCACGTTGGGTGTAGAGGAACTCGTATGCAGGTTCATATCATCAACAAAGGATCCATTGACCCGACTTGATAGGTTGGGAAATTCTCCTATGGATTTCTGTGAGAAATTAATTCTGGTAAAATCCTTGGCCAAGGTATCTGACGGCTTTATGAAAGTAGCTCATAAAGATTAAGTCAAAGAGAATTATTTCGAGATCAGAATGCATAAAGTCAAAACAAAATAAAAGGGAACCGATGAAAAATCCATGCCCTTAAGTATTGACTGGAAGATCGATCGATGGAGAGATTATAGCGTATATGGAAATTGTAAATGATTAAAAGGTTCACTGAATTAATTCACCAGTGATTGGGCTCCATGGGCTTGTGGCCAGACATCGATCGTGGAGTGTGGGAGAATTCCCAAATTAGCAGGGGTGCTAATTTTGGAATGATCAATCGACAGAGTGTTCGATTGATTTAGAAGTATTTAATACTCGAGTAATTAAATAAATATTTAATTGCAACCCACGGCCAATTATGTGGTGAACCTACGGGGGCATACACAATACACATGAAGCGAAAGCGAGGAAATGAAGAACAACTGAGTTAACTAAATCGACTGGGTCGATTGGGGTGACTGGGTCGACTGGGTCGACCCAATTGGAGCGAAAGTGATCCAATTGGAATTGGATCAAGACTGAAAATTAAATTGGAATTTAATTTGTGAGTTAGTTAATTAAATTGGATTTAATTAATAATGGGAATATTTAATTAAATAGACTTAGAGTCTAATTTAATTAAATGAGAAAGAAATAAATTAATTGGGCTATTTAATTGGGAATTAAATAAAGACCCAATTAATTATATCAAATATGGGCCATGAATTAATTAGAAGACTTAGTCTTCCAATTAAAAGGGCCATGGCCCATGTAGGAGAATTAGAAGACTTGGGAGTCCTAATCCTAGGAGGATTAGGATGATGAGATTCCTATAAGTAGGAGACCTAAGGTCATATCTCATACACACTAATCAAGAGCAAAAAGCCAAGTCAAGAAAAATACTCTCTCCTCTCTCCCTCTCTCCCTAGAAATCGGCCGAACTCATCTCTTCCTTTTGGAAGAATTTTTTGATTTCGTTCTCGTTCCAATCTTGTTCTCTAATCCTAGATATTAATATATCCTATGTTCTAGCCGATTAGGATATATTATATTTCGTGATATTGTGGTGTATCAATTCGTAGAGGCGCAACACGTGGGGCGCTACAACAAAGCTTGGATCGACTTCTACCGAGGGAGAAAAGCACGATTTGCTGATTACCAGGATTTGCTAGGAGACAGGTATAATTTGGATCTAATTATTCCTGTCGATTTAATATTCATATATATACAACCAGTTTAGTATCCTGGCAAGATTCCGTAAGAGGTCCTTAAAATTTTTGTTTTCCGCTGTGCTAAGGGCTGTTTATCTTACCGAATCCCAACAGTGGTATCAGAGCCAACTCTGGCTTTGTATATATATGAATTTGCAAATTCTGGGTTTTAAATCATATGTTTGATTTATGTGTGGCTAGTTCTTTTACTATGCATGTTTTAGAAAGTAGATCTGATTAACTTGGAGTTAATAGAAAAATTTTGATTCAAAATTTTATCATGTTAATTTTAATTTTTGGATTGGGATTTAATTAGATCTATTTTTAATTAAATCAAAGTAATCAAGAAAAAACAAAAAGAAAATTGTTTTAATTGGATCCAACCGCGGTGGCACGCGGTGGTGCGCGGCAACGCACCGCGGCTGGGCGGCCACCGCACGCTGCTGCCCACGGCAGCGTGCGAACAGCACGCTGGCAGCGCGTGCGGCACACAGCAGCAGCCTACGGGCTGCCTGCCGTGTGCTGTCACGTGCAGCCGCGCGCTGCCGTGCGTTGCCACGCGCAGCAGCGGCTGCTACGGGCAGCCCACGCGCGGACTTCGTGGCTGCGCGTGTGCTGTCCACGTGGCAGTCTTCGATTGGCCACTTCGTGGCTGATTTTTGGTTAGACTCTAATTCTGCCTATTTTGGAAAGTTTGAAAAATCTTGGAGATTTGTGAGATTAGGAAACTTGGAGTTTTGGATAAGGTAGGAATCTTGGAAGATTTGGGAACTACCTTAGTTATCTAATCTAATCAAAATAGGATTATCTTGAGAATCTTGGAGATTTGGTAAATTGGGAAACTTAGAGTTTTGGACAAGATAGGAATCTTGGAAGATTTGTAACTATCTTAATTAACCAACTTAATCAAGATAAGAATTATAGATTACTTAGAACTCAAGTAAGAGTTAATTAATCTTAGTGATTAATTATTAATTCAAAATTAAATTAACTTGGATAATTTTTGTGAATTGAAATTAAAAGGAGCCGATAAATTTACATTTATGCCCTTATGTGAATTTATGCATGTTCTTGAGTGAATATGTGGATTGGTCGATTTTGCCCCTAAGCCCTGTGTAGTTTTGGTTTATTTTTTATGGGTTGTAATTAAATGGGCCTGATTGGTGCCCCTTGCTTGCGCAATTAAAATGTAATAGAATAGGGCCCATATAAGTTAGACTTAGTTTAGGCTTGGAGCCGAGAAGACCTCATGAAGACTTGGAGATCCACATGGAGGCCCATTACCTTCGAGGACATGGAGGCCCAATTCAATACATGGAGGCCCAATCAAGGAGGATATTACAAGAAGGCCCATGAATGTATGGGTTTGAAAATTGTAATAGTTAGGACATTTAATTTCCACCCTAGACTGACCAATTGATCCATCGCATGGCTCGTGATGGATCGCATAGGATGGGCAATCGATCAATCATATCCTGCTAGGTGATGAATGTTTACTTTCTCGTATTTATTCTTTGATGTATGTCATGCATGCTTAGAATAGATAAAGTAAACAAGATGAAGCATAATCTGATGAGACCTCGCACTTGAAAATTTCATAAAACCTCCAATTGAACCTAAAATTCAATTATAATATTAAATCGAATAAACGGGCGCATATGAATGGTGTCTATGGTCCGAGCCTATCCAATTACTAGGTCTTAAGCATATTGTACGAATATATCTCGATGTCTCACGAGTCGTGGGTCGAGCTATAGGAAGATAATATGTTTATTGCCTCGATGCACAGTTTAGTGCCAAGGGAGGGGATAGCAAGGTTCTAGGCGCTGTCTCACTAGTCGTGGGGAGTCTAGGATTGAACTATTTCTTTCCACGAGTATTGGACATGATTTAACGCTAGTAAATATGGATGTCTCACGAGTCGTGGGTCCATAAAGAAAACCGAGGCTAAATGAACTCAAGGGTTAGCTGCGATGGTTAACCGGCGACGTGATCGCCCACCAAGTGGATCTAATAGTATGGCCAACGAGTCGTGGGTACTAGAAGATTGCATTTGGGCCTTGAGCCCGCTAGGATATTTTAATATTCCCGAAACTTATGTGGGGGCATAAGATTTTGATTAAAATAGTGGGAGTAATTTACAAATAAAAACCATGTTTGTAAATTGTGCATTTAAAATTAATCATTCGCGTATTTATTTCTTCTATCGTCTTTTTGTAGATATAATGTCTAAGAATCCGATTTCCATCATACTTGAACAAAACAAATTGACTGGACCCAACTTTCATGACTGGGTCAAAAACCTTAAGATCATTCTTGCTTCTGAGAAACGATCTTTTGTCCTTGATGGACCCCCACCTGCAATTGCTCTGGATGCCAGTGACACTGAGAAAGAGGCTACTGAATTGTGGCAAGACGATGACTTACAGTCACGTTGTCTCATGCTAGCATCCATGTCGAATGAGCTTCAAAAGCAGCATGAGCATATGAAATCTGCTTTTGAAATCTACACACACCTCAATGGCCTCTTTGGGGTGCAAAGTAGATATGAGCGGTATGAAACTGCTAAGACTTTGCAACAAACGAGGATGGCAGAGGGTACTGATGTCCGCTCTCACTGTATCAAAATGATTGGGCTTATTGAAAAGCTTGGTCAACTTGAGGTGAAAATGGACAAGTCATACTGCCAGGATATAATCCTCCAATCGTTGCCAAGATCATTCGAGCAATTCGTAGTGAACTACAACATGCACAAGATGAATGTTGAACTTCACGAGTTGGCAAATATGCTCGCCACTGCAGAGGCTTCTATGAAAAGAGAGAAGCCAGTGATGGTTGCAACTTCCACCCAATCGAGGTCTAAAAGGACCAAGAAAGGGAAGGGGAAGGGAAATGCTCCTCCGAGCAAAGCAAAAGGACCATCTGGGCCCATAGGAAAGGGAAAGAAGCGAAAAGCTTCTACTGGTGAACAGAAATGTTTCTACTGCAAGAAACCTGGACACTGGAAGAGGAACTGCAAGGAGTTCTTGGAGAGCTCCAATGGTATATTCCTTGTTGAAGTTAATTTATCAATTAACTGTGCATCTTGGGTGTTGGACACTGCTTGTGGTTCTCATCTTTGTAATAATTTACAGGTGATGGGAGCAACAAGGCCACTTAGGCCTGGGGATTGGATCCTACGATTTGGCAATGGAGCTAGAGCTGCTGCCGAGGCCATAGGCGAAGTGGAGTTAGATTTAGGTGGTAATAAATTAGTCCTTAGGAACGTTCTTTATGTACCTGGCTTAGTGAAAAACATTATTTCCATTCCTGTTTTAGATAATGAAGGTTTTAATTTTAATATTAATAAAGGTTCATTTTCATTATTTATGAATGATTATTTGTTTTTCACTGGTACATTAAGAGATGGACTATATACCATAGAACCACCTAAATTAGTTATGCACGTACAACAAAACAAAAGAAAACAAGATAATGAAATTTCTCCCCAATTATGGCACGCTCGACTTGGACATATATCCAAGTCAAGGATTCAAAAGTTAGCATCATCTGGCGCGCTTGAAATCAAGCACATTGATGAAATGCCAACATGTGAACCATGTCTTAAGGGTAAAATGGCTAAGTTGCCATTTAAAGGAAACCCTGAGCGAACCAAGCAAACATTGGACTTGATACATACTGACGTATGTGGACCACTAAGAAAAAGCGTCCGAGGTGGCTACGACTACTTCATTACCTTCACTGACGACTATAGTCGTTATGGATATGTGTTCTTGCTGAAACACAAGTCTGAAGCCTTTGAGCGATTTAAAGAATTCAAGATGGAAGTAGAGAATCAACTTGTTCATACGATAAAGGCTCTTCGTTCTGACCGAGGTGGAGAATTTCTTAGTAACGAATTTCTGAATTATCTTGTAGAGCATGGAATATTATCTCAGTGGACTCCTCCTGCTACACCGCAATTAAATGGAGTAGCTGAGAGAAGGAATCGAACCTTGATGGACATGGTTCGATCCATGATGAGTGCCACTGACCTTCCTCTTCCATTTTGGGGACATGCCCTCCTCACGGCAACGAAGATACTAAATATTGTACCTTCTAAATCCGTACAAAAGACACCATACGAATTATGGTTTGGCAAGGCACCCTCATACGCATTCATGCGCATATGGGGATCTCCCGCTTACGTCAAGAAGCTAGTGGGAGATAAATTGGAAACAAAATTCACTTTGTGCAAATTCGTGGGGTATACAGAAAACTCGATAGGATACGAGTTCTATGATCCTACGAGACAAACTACGTTTGTCTCAAGGAACGCACACTTCTTAGAGAAGGATTTCTTGGTGGACAAGAAAGAACATAACATAGAACTAGATGAGGTCACTGAAGCTGAAAAGGCCGAAGAGGTCGAACAAGCTGACCCATCACCACAGGCAGTGGGAGAACAAGAGCATGAAAGTGCACCAGTAAGTACACCAATACTTCGTAGGTCAAAAAGACAACGTAGAGAACCCGAAAGGTACTACGGTCTGCTGCATGAGACTGGACAGTCTCTGATCGACCCAAGGACTTACGATGAAGCTATGTTGGACATAGATTCGGGAAAATGGCGCGAAGCCATGGAATCCGAATTGGACTCCATGCACTCAAACAAGGTCTGGACCTTGGTAGATCCACCAGTGGGAGTGACTCCCGTGGGTTGCAAGTGGATCTATAAGCGAAAGCTAGGAGTGAACGGAGAGGTAATAACCTACAAGGCGCGACTAGTGGCAAAAGGGTACACTCAAAGACCAGGCATTGACTTTGAGGAAACCTTCTCGCCCGTCGCAATGCCTAAATCCATTCGAATCTTGCTAGCCATAGCTGCGTGGTATAACTACGAGATATGGCAGATGGATGTAAAGACCGCCTTCCTCAATGGAGACATTGATAAGGAGATCTACATGGAGCAACCAAAAGGATATGCATCCAAAGGAGATGAGCACAAGGTGTGTAAACTCCAGAGGTCCATTTATGGACTAAAGCAAGCTTCCCGAAGTTGGAACATCCGTTTCGATGAAACAATCCAAACGTTTGGATTCATCAAAAACGTGTTCGAACCTTGCGTGTACAAGAAGATCAGTGGGAGTACAGTTGATTTTTTGGTGCTTTACGTTGATGACATCCTTCTCATTGGAAACAATATAAAGGTGTTATCCGAAACGAAAGCATGGTTGTCTACACAATTCTCAATGAAGGATTTGGGAGAAGCATCCTTTGTACTAGGTATAAGGATCTACCGAGATAGATCAAAAGGACTGCTGGGCCTCTCCCAATCACAGTACATAGATAAAATACTGAAGAGATTCCGTATGGAAGAATCCAAGAGAGGATTACTTCCAATGAGACATGGTATTGCACTCTCTAAGTCTATGGCCCCAAAGACGCCTGAAGAGAGAAGAAATATGTCTCAAATACCATATGCCTCCGCTATTGGAAGCATAATGTATGGTATGCTATGTACTAGACCAGACGTGGCGTACGCATTAAGCGTTACGAGTCACTATCAATCTGATCCAGGAGAGCAACACTGGATAGCCGTAAAGGCAATTCTGAAGTACCTGAGAAGGACTAAGGAATTGTTCTTGGTATACGGTGGAAGAGAATTGAAATTGGAAGGCTTTACAGATTCGAGCTTCCAATGCGATGTAGACGATTTCAAGTCAACATCTGGATACGTATTTTGCCTCAATGGTGGTGCGGTAAGCTAGGAAAGCTCCAAGCAAGATACTACCACAGATTCAACCACCGAAGCAGAGTACATTGCAGCGTGTGAAGCTGCAAAGGAAGGTGTTTGGATGAAAAACTTCATCCAGGAATTGGATGTGATACCTAGCATTGCTGAGCCCATTACTATCTTCTGTGATAATAATGGAGCAATAGCGCAAGCAAAGGAGCCGAGATCTCATCAGAAATCCAAGCACGTACTTCGACGATACCATTTGATAAGGGATATCATTGGTAGAGGAGACATTAAGATGGAACGTGTCGACTCAGAAGATAATATCGCGGACCCGCTTACGAAGCCACTGCCTCAAAAGGCATACGAGAAACATCTGATAAAGATGGGACTCAAGAACATAGAAAGTTGGCTTTAGGACAAGTGGGAGATTGATAGAATAGTGTCCGGCAAGCCAACTGTATGGCTGCCATTTATTGTAATAAATAAAGGAACTATTCAATTTAGATTAATAAATGCATCTTTATTATATGGTCATCTTTATCTTATGTAATAATTATCTACGCATAAGGATATAAGTCCTTAGATTACAGGGCTATGGGACAACCCGTGGACTGATCTCCAAGGCCGTGATCTAGAACATATTCAAGAGTCGTAGAATCCAATCGAGATGGGACATCGTTGGATTCGGTTAGACTCTCACTAATGTGTATACTCCGATGAGCTGGAGGACGCTGGGGTCCACGAGCGTGACTGGGATAGTCGATACACATAAGTGGGTGGCTTGCTGGGATGGCAAGTGCATTGAATACCCCAACTAGGAAATAACTCATCATGGAAGCGGTAGTCGCATATCGGAGTTGAAGTTATTCCAATTTACAACAGTATACGAGGAATGATCCCCAAACACTTGAGGTGATAGGGTTTATCTGGTGCGAGAACGTCTATACTTAGATGTGAATTCCGACCGACTGGAGATCGCCAGAAAGTCTCTGTGGATTCACGTTGGGTATAGAGGAACTCGTATGCAGGTTCATATCATCAACAAAGGATCCATTGACCCGACTTGATAGGTTGGGAAATTCTCCTATGGATTTCTGTGAGAAATTAATTCTGGTAAAATCCTTGGCCAAGGTATCTGACGGCTTTATGAAAGTAGCTCATAAAGATTAAGTCAAAGAGAATTATTTCGAAATCAGAATGCATAAAGTCAAAACAAAATAAAAGGGAACCGATGAAAAATCCATGCCCTTAAGTATTGACTGGGAGATCGATCGATGGAGAGATTATAGCGTAATTGGAAATTGTAAATGATTAAAAGGTTCACTGAATTAATTCACCAGTGATTGGGCTCCATGGGCTTGTGGCCAGACATCGACCGTGGAGTGTGGGAGAATTCCCAAATTAGCAGGGGTGCTAATTTTGGAATGATCAATCGACAGAGTGTTCGATTGATTTAGAAGTATTTAATACTCGAGTAATTAAATAAATATTTAATTGCAACCCACGGCCAATTATGTGGTGAACCTACGGGGGCATACACAATACACATGAAGCGAAAGCGAGGAAATGAAGAACAACTGAGTTAACTAAATCGACTGGGTCGACTGGGTCGACCCAATTGGAGCGAAAGTGATCCAATTGGAATTGGATCAAGACTGGAAATTAAATTGGAATTTAATTTGTGAGTTAGTTAATTAAATTGGATTTAATTAATAATGGGAATATTTAATTAAATAGACTTAGAGTCTAATTTAATTAAATGAGAAAGAAATAAATTAATTGGGCTATTTAATTGGGAATTAAATAAAGACCCAATTAATTATATCAAATATGGGCCATGAATTAATTAGAAGACTTAGTCTTCCAATTAAAAGGGCCATGGCCCATGTAGGAGAATTAGAAGACTTGGGAGTCCTAATCCTAGGAGAATTAGAAGACTTGGGAGTCCTAATCCTAGGAGGATTAGGATGATGAGATTCCTATAAGTAGGAGACCTAAGGTCATATCTCATACACACTAATCAAGAGCAAAAAGCCAAGTCAAGAAAAATACTCTCTCCTCTCTCCCTCTCTCCCTAGAAATCGGCCGAACTCATCTCTTCCTTTTGGAAGAATTTTTCGATTTCGTTCTCGTTCCAATCTTGTTCTCTAATCCTAGATATTAATATATCCTATGTTCTAGCCGATTAGGATATATTATATTTCGTGATATTGTGGTGTATCAACTCGTAGAGGCGCAACACGTGGGGCGCTACAACAAAGCTTGGATCGACTTCTACCGAGGGAGAAAAGCACGACTTTGCTGATTACCAGGATTTGCTAGGAGACAGGTATAATTTGGATCTAATTATTCCTGTCGATTTAATATTCATATATATACAACCAGTTTAGTATCCTGGCAAGATTCCGTAAGAGGTCCTTAAAATTTTTGTTTTCCGCTGTGCTAAGGGCTGTTTATCTTACCGAATCCCAACAAGAACACTTTAAAAATATGAGTGTGAATACATCCTCTACCAAAAAAATGTACTCACGTTGTACTCATGACAGCACAAAGTTCACCATTTTTACATGGACCGGGAATAACAAAAAAACTCTGCCACGACTTCATATATCGAGTGATAACTAACATTCCGAGTTGGGATCAATGGATGATCCATAAAACATTAAGAAACTATTTCTTAAAATTCCTTTGTTTCAACAAGCACAACATCAAATAAACAATTCTATCAAGTAGATGTAGGAACATGAAACTCAGTCCAAATATCACCTAACTTTTAAATTTTGTTGTGAAATAAGTTTGCAAAAATTTAACAAAATGTGATTATTTTACGCAAAATATCCAAAAATGGATCTTTTAAGAGTGAACCAAGAGGAACAAAATATAACGTGAATTGTGAATTGTTTATTATACTAATTTGGCAATCAAAAGACCATCAAAGAATGTTTCACAATGTAAATGTGCAATGCTAGAGTTTTGCAGGGGGGACAAAAAATAAACCATGTTATCTCTGAATAATTTAAACTTTAAAGCCAAAGCATGCAATTTATTACGACTCCAAGGATCGTGTTATACTACTCATGACACCCCAAAAATGACAAATTCAACATGGACTCGGAAAAAATGAATCTCAACCATAACTTTCTCCATCGCGTCGATCGCACACAATCCGAGATCTGTATTAATGCAGTAGGTATAAAGTAGGAAGACCAAAGTATTAAAATGCCCTTTTTCTAACAAAAGAACCATCGAGTAATAAGTTTTATCGAGGAACACAAAAAACATGAAACTCGGTCCAAAATAACAATTAAAAAAATTTGGTCGTGAAAACAAATCTTCTATGAAAAACCAGATTGGCTCAAATAGACCAAAATGTTATTTCCGTAAGCATTACACTCCAAAGTTGATCAATTTAAAGCAAATTACGAATAATGTTAAACTCGGTATATGAATTATATGAATTCCTGTTTACGTGAACTTTGAATAGTTTAATACCCGAATTTGATAGTCATTTTCCCATCTAGAGGAAACATCAACAAAAAAAATCCAGAATGCTAGTATTTCTCCCATGGACACTGAAATGCACCGTTTTATCTCTGAATACGAAGAACTTGAAATTCGGATCATGCAGTCTATATGTTGTAATAAGATACTTTTTTATAGAGAAGTGTAGAAAACATAGGCATAATATACAAAGCAAACATTTTATATCGAATGATAAAAGCACATTGAAATTTGAAAGGAAAAAACACAGGTCCAAGAATATTAATATATTCGTGTTTCACCTGGTCACCCTAAATGAGTTAATTTTAGCGAAATATGTGAATAATAGCACCTAAACCATCAGTCTATGATTGGACATGGGACTTGAAAGGTCACTAAAAGTGAACTTATGCAATTATATCACACCCTAGATTCAAAAGGGAACCCTAAAATTAATTATTTTAGCACAAGGTTTCTATGAAATTTCTATCACGTAAATAAAACACTTTCAAAATATGAGTGTGAATACATCCTTTACCAAAAAAATGTACTCACGTTTGTACTCATGACAGCACAAAGTTGACCATTTTTACATGGACTGGGAATAACAAAAAAACTCTGCCACGACTTTATATATCAAGTGATAACTAACATTCCGAGTTGGGATCAATGCATGATCCATAAAACAATAAGAAACTATTTCTTAAAATTCCTCTGTTTCAACAAGCACAACATCAAATAAACAATTCTATCAAGTAGATGTAGGAACATGAAACTCAGTCCAAATATCACCTAACTTTTAAATTTTGTTGTTAAATAAGTTTGCAAAAATTTACCAAAATGTGATTATTTTACGCAAAATATCCAAAAATGGATCTTTTAAGAGTGAACCAAGAGGAACAAAATATAACGTGAATTGTGAATTTTATTATACTAATTTGGCAATCAAAAGACCATCAAAGAATGTTTCACAATGTAAATGTGCAATGATAGAGTTATGCCCGGGGGACAAAAAATAAACCATGTTATCTCTGAATAATTTAAACTTTAAAGCCAAAGCATGCAATTTATTACGACTCCAAGGATCGTGTTATACTACTCATGACACCCCAAAAACGACAAATTCAACATGGACTCGGAAAAAATGAATCTCAACCATAACTTTCTCCATCGCATCGATCGCACACAATCCGAGATCTGTATTAATGCAGTAGGTATAAAGTAGGAAGACCAAGGTATTAAAATGCCCTTTTTCTAACAAGAGAACCATCAAGTAATAAGTTTTATCGAGGAACACAAAAAACATGAAACTCGGTCCAAAATAACAATTAAAAAAATTGGTCGTGAAAACAAATCTTCTATGAAAAACCAGATTGGCTCAAATAGACCAAAATGTTATTTCCTCAAGCATTACACTCCAAAGTTGATCAATTTAAAGTAAATTATGAATAATGTTAAACTCGGTATATGAATTATATGAATTCCTGTTTACGTGAACTTTGAATAGTTTAATACCCGCATTTGATAGTCATTTTCCCATCTAGAGGAAACATCAACAAAAAAAATGCAGAATTCTAGTATATCTCCCTTGGACACCGAAATGCACCGTTTTATCTCTGAATACGAAGAACTTGAAATTCGGATCATGCAGTCTGTATGTTGTATAAGATACTTTTTGATAGAGAAGTGTAGAAAACATAGGCATAATATACCAAGCAAACATTTTATATCGAATGATAAAAGCACGATTCAAATTTGAAAGGATCAAATTTGAAAGGAAAAAACACAGGTCCAAGAATATTAATATATTCATGTTTCACCGCGTCACCCTAAATGAGTTAATTTTAGCGAAATATGTGAATAATAGCACCTAAACCATCAGTCTATGATTGGACATAGGACTTGAAAGGTCACTAAAAGTAAACTTCTGCCATTATATCACACCCTAAATTCAAAAGGGAACCCTAAAATTAATTATTTTAGCACAAGGTTTCTATGAAATTTCTATCATGTATTTAGAACACTTTCAAAGTATGAGTGTGAATACATCGTCTACCAAAAAAATGTACTCACGTTGTACTCATGACAACACAAAGTTGACCATTTTTACGTGGACCGGGAATAACAAAAAACTCTGCCACGAATTTATATATCGAGTGATAATTAACATTCCGAGTTGGGATCAATGGATGATCCATAAAACATTAAGAAACTATTTCTTAAAATTCCTTTGTTTCAACAAGCACAACATCAAATAAACAATTCTATCAAGTAGATGTAGGAACATGAAACTCAGTCCAAATATCACCTAACTTTTAAATTTTGTTGTGAAATAAGTTTGCAAAAATTTACCAAAATGTGATTATTTTAAGCAAAATATCCAAAAATGGATCTTTTAAGAGTGAACCAAGAGGTACAAGAAACCCGGGAAAAAATATTATATATCGTGAATTGTGAATTGTTTATTATATTAATTTGACAATCAAAAAACCATCAAAGAATGTTTCACAATGTATATGTGCAATGCTAGAGTTATGCCCGGGGGATAAAAAATAAACGATGTTATCTATGAATAATTTAAACTTTAAAGCCAAAGCATGCAATTTATTACGACTCCAAGGATCGTGTTATACTACTCATGACACCCCAAAAACGACAAATTCAACGTGGACTCGAAGAAAATGAATCTCAACCATAACTTTCTCCATCGCGTCAATCGCACACAATACGAGATCTGTATTAATGCAGTAGGTGTTGCGGAATTTACACACGCAAATAAACGCAAGTGCACGTATCGAACAAGTAATAAAGAGTAAGTATAAGAGTATCGTCTCCACAGGGACTTGATTAAATATTTACCAATTTCAATTCCTAATTTACTTTTAATCTGGTTCCTAATTCAAATATTTTTTTGGGGTTTTTAACTAGATTAACTAAAGTAATTAACTAATCTAAGTACTTGGATTGAGTTCGAATAGTGAGAAGAGAAACCTAGGGTTATAATCCACTATATTACCTATCGATTGGCCAATTGAGATTTCCATAGTTATTGTGGTGACAAGAGTGCTACCCGAGGATTCAAGTATTTTCCTACGTATCTTCCGAATTACGTTAGAACTAATGTATTATCCAAATCGACTCTATTCCTAGGTGATTCGTAAATAAAACAAAGCATTAAACACAAACCTCATGTAACGTGTATAAACGCCTTAAGTATATTCCTATCCTAAGGGTCGTTTACTATTCAATTTCTATCTAATCCTAATCTCCCTTTTCCAAGTTAAAAAAGAATATTAAATCTAACAACTAGGTGATCAATCAAGTTGTAAGCATAGAGAACAAAATTGAATCAAACACAAGAATTGCCCCTAACTAAGAATAATCCAATAATAATCAAAGTAACATAGTTTCATAAAAAAAACCCTAGATCCTAAAGAATTAGTTCATGATAAATATATGAAGAAAAATAATAAAGAATAACAAATATGAGTTCATGTAGTTTTATAGACAAAACGATGAATCCGAGATGAAGATCTTCAATATTGCGTTCTTCTTGCTTGGGTGATCTTCAGGACTTCTCTCTTTTCTTCTTCAATCTTTCTCCAAGTAGATCTTTGATGTTGTAGATGTATTCTATGAGAAAAGTAAGTTGAAAGCTGATCAAAGATGTCTAATTTCGTGACCTAGGAGTCCTTAAATAGATCTACCAAGTTGAGGCCTAGTAGGAGACTTTGGGCCCAAGTTTTCTCTTAAAATCCCGCTGAAAATCGCGTCAGATTTGCGCGATAGTTTTGCAAGTGGCATAACTTTTAGCTCCGAACTCCAAATCAAGATCCGTAAAGTCTGTGTTGTAGCTAACTCTTTCCGCTACAATATAGTCGAATTTCAGATCAATTGGAACTTCCTTGAAAGAGTTATGGTCCTCGGAGTGCACAATAACACTTCTGGCAGCTTTTTCCTTTTTCGTTGTTGCACTACTTGACTTCGTTGGATCTTTAATTCGTTGTTCTTCACTTCCAATCATGTCCTTAGATCCACATTAGCTTAGGCCTACAAATTGAACACAATATATAAGAAAATACTTCAATTCATGCACAAAATAAATAAACCAATGACTCGAGCGAACAAAACGCAAAACTAACTAAAATTGCCTAAGATTCTACCAAAACTCGAATAAAAGTAAACCAACAAGTAAAGGAAATAGACTTGATAACACTGTTTTCACAGAGTTATCAGTAGGTATAAAGTAGGAAGACCAAAGTATTAAAATGCTCTTTTTCTAACAAGAGAACCATCGAGTAATAAGTTTTATCGAGGAACAGAAAAAACATGAAACTCGGTCTAAAATAACATTTAAAAAAATTTGGTCGTGAAAACAAATCTTCTATGAAAAACCAAATTGGCTTAAATAGACCAAAATGTTATATCCGTACGCATTACACTCCAAAGTTGATCAATTTAAAGCAAATTATGAATAATGTTAAACTCGGTAAAGGAAATAGACTTGATAACACTGTTTTCACAGAGTTATCACACCCCCAAACTTAAACTATTGCTCGTCCTCGAGTAATGACAAAAACTCAGACAACGACACGAACATTTACAGTCATGCATCCCAAGTCAAACTACTAACCATCAATTTCAAAACGTTATGCATTCTATCATGTAGTTCCTGCGTGTGTGTGTGTATGCATAAAACGAGAATGTCGGAATCACCTAGATCACTATAGCTTCGAAATCATTGAGCCTAATTGCATGAATTCCTAAATTGCCAAACAAATTCTCTATTTTCTTAGATTATCACACTAATTAGTAAGTTCTAGCAACGCTTTCGGTCGAAGTTATGGACTCCTTTAAGTTCGAACTTTCACTTAGCACTTTGTTCATTATTTGACACAATTTAAGTGTATTTAGCACCACTCACACTCATAACTCGTTCTAAAGAGGCGGTCAACGTAGAGGAATGCAGAATAGTTAAGTCGATGCATCCATATATCGTTCAACTTATCGCAGTCAAGTTAGAGGAGTGCAAGTATAAGTCTCAAGCGATGAGGTCTTTCAGGTCTCATACAAGTGAGGTTATTTTCTTTGAATTTAACTTATAGTTTTTCACTTATTTGCTTCATTTGGTTCTTGTTAAAGTTATCCTTCCCCCCAAACTTAGGCAAAACTATCACTTAGACCCTTAGCATTTTAACCCTCGAATCTAGAGATCATGTAGGCAATAAAGGATTTCTTAAGCTCTATTCTAAACTATAATTCTCTAATGTCATCCTAATCCTCGATTATGCATTCGTGCTTAGAATGTTGCAGGAAAAATAATCAAACATACATAAAATTTCAAAAAATATTAGTCAAAGTCGACCTAGCATGCATGAAGTAAATGCGACCCCACCCCCAAACTTAAACTAAGCAGTGTCCCCACTGCGACACAAAGAGGTAAAAAGAGGTCGACAGGACAAACAAACAAAAACAGAATACATCAATGTAAAGGAGAATTGGAGAAAGAAAACGCCCCTGACTTAAGTGAGTTCCCATTACTTGTAGCTCTTCTCTGTGACGGGGTTCGACTCCGGCATATTGAAATTTAGTCAAAATCCCCGATTTTTGCAAATATTACTTTCGAGCCATAGTATCGGAACCAACCAAACCAACATTAATAGAGGTGAAATTGGAGATATAATGTTGAAGAAGATGGCAAATTGGTGGCGCTTCAGCTGGTGGTGGTGGTTTCGGGCTATAGGAAGGAAGAATGTGGATTTGAATTCGTTGGTGGAGGCGTGAAGTGGATGGAGGTGATGGCTTGTTATGGAACTAGATTTGGGAGAGTGGAGTGAAGTAAGAGAAAGTATGGGATAGATGGTGTTTGAAGGGGCTCTTTTTTTTTTTTTTTTTTTTTTTTGGGAAAATTAGGCCATGGCTTGAATCCATTTGAGCCATGGCCTGAAGCTTCTGGAAATTCCCACTTTTGTTTGTTCAAGAAATTAGGCCATGGCTTGAATCCATTTGGGCCATGGCCTGAAGCTGCTGGAAATTTTCCATTCGTGTTACCCTCCACCTTGATGTGCCATTCTCTTCGTCAGATTTTTAATATTCTCCAGAACATCGATGTATCTGCACCCAAAACAGACACCAAAAAACTAAACACGCAACAAGACACAAAACACAAACAAAACAAAAAAGAAAATTGAAAACTTGGGTTGCCTCCCAAGAAGCGCTTAGTTTTAAGTCATTAGCTCGACTTTGATACTTAGGCCAATAATCGAATATGACCCCGTCCGGATCAAGTATGAGTCCGGGTCTTTTTGCTTTCTTTATTGTCCCGAAATTTGGTATTTTCCTTGTATGCTCAATTGGGACAGATTTGAACCTCGTATCGAATCGACAAGCTCTATCCCCAGGTTCAAATCTCTTGTAATCTTTACCAACTCTTATCCAAGTCACGCTTTGAGGATGGATATGCATATTATAGTTCGCTTTATCATCAACCCTTCCTTTTTGCGTATCTCTCATTAATATCTCATCCACACCAAAACAAGATCCAACCTCTTTTGAATCATAAATTGGAGGTATGACAAACTCAATTGTATCCTCCTCTATCTCCATTATCTCGATCAAGTCTATCAAAGTCAATGAATTGTCGAGTTCGATGTCTCCCTTGATTTCTTCGTCCTCCGGAATGGTTATGATATTTTCCTCCACATCCGGGATCTCCTCGTTATGACTAACATCGAAACTTGTCAATTTATTGCTATGTGGATGCTCTATTTCGCTCTCAACAATAAGAGAATTTGTCTCGCTCGGCTTAGTATCTGATAATATCGAATTATCCTCTTCATTCGAGAGTGAGTCTTGAGGTGGATTACCCATTCTTGCATCTTTGCTTGATGCTTCTAGACACGAAGATAGCTTCTCAATTTTAGTTGCGATCTTTTCCATCTCTTGGCGATGTATGTCCATAAATTCCATATAATCGTTGAATGCCTCCATAAATGCGGGACTTGGTTCTGTTGGTGGTGGCTGAGAATATTCTTGATAGCTTGGAGGTATGAATGAGTTGGTCATCATGAAGTTTGTGTATTGATCACTAACCAGATCATCGCTCCATGGAACATTTGGGTTAGTCCCCCACCCTGAATTGTAGTTGTTGGGGTGAAGATTCTGACCATACTGACTACCCTGAAATGGATCCACGTATAACCATGAATTGGGATTCAGTGGGCACAAATCGTACGAGTGTCCACCTGCACAATACACACAAGTCGTTCCTTCATTAAGCCAATGATAACTGATATGATTCATACCAAATGAAGAGAACGAGAAAAAGATAATGTAACAAGGAACCAAAAAGAAAATCAAAAATAAAAATTGGCAAATAAATGTTGCAAGTCCCCGGCAACGGCGCCAAAAACTTGTTGTGGAATTTACACACGCAAATAAACGCAAGTGCACGTATCGAACAAGTAATAAAGAGTAAGTATAAGAGTATCGTCTCCACAGGGACTTGATTAAATATCTACCAATTTCAATTCCTAATTTACTTTTAATCTGGTTCCTAATTCAAATATTTTTTTGGGGTTTTTAACTAGATTAACTAAAGTAATTAACTAATCTAAGTACTTGGATTGAGTTCGAATAGTGAGAAGAGAAACCTAGGGTTATAATCCACTATATTACCTATCGATTGGCCAATTGAGATTTCCATAGTTATTGTGGTGACAAGAGTGCTACCCGAGGATTCAAGTATTTTCCTACGTATCTTCCGAATTACGTTAGAACTAATGTATTATCCAAATCGACTCTATTCCTAGGTGATTCGTAAATAAAACAAAGCATTAAACACAAACCTCATGTAACGGGTATAAACGCCTTAAGTATATTCCTATCCTAAGGGTCGTTTACTATTCAATTTCTATCTAATCCTAATCTCCCTTTTCCAAGTTCAAAAAGAATATTAAATCTAACAACTAGGTGATCAATCAAGTTGTAAGCATAGAGAACAAAATTGAATCAAACACAAGAATTGCCCCTAACTACGAATAATCCAATAATAATCAAAGTAACATAGTTTCATAAAAAAAACCCTAGATCCTAAAGAATTAGTTCATGATAAATATATGAAGAAAAATAATAAAGATTAACAAATATGAGTTCATGTAGTTTTATAGACAAAACGATGAATCCGAGATGAAGATCTTCAATATTGCGTTCTTCTTGCTTGGGTGATCTTCAGGACTTCTCTCTTTTCTTCTTCAATCTTTCTCCAAGTAGATCTTTGATGTTGTAGATGTATTCTATGAGAAAAGTAAGTTGAAAGCTGATCAAAGATGTCTAATTTCGTGACCTAGGAGTCCTTAAATAGATCTACCAAGTTGAGGCCTAGTAGGAGACTTTGGGCCCAAGTTTTCTCTTAAAATCACGCTGAAAATCGCGTCAGATTTGCGCGACAGTTTTGCAAGTGGCATAACTTTTAGCTCCAAACTCCAAATCAAGATCCGTAAAGTCTGTGTTGTAGCTAACTCTTTCCGCTGCAATATAGTCGAATTTCAGATCAATTGGAACTTCCTTGAAAGAGTTATGGTCCTCGGAGTGCACAATAACACTTCTGGCAGCTTTTTCCTTTTTCGTTGTTGCACTACTTGACTTCGTTGGATCTTTAATTCGTTGTTCTTCACTTCCACTCATGTCCTTAGATCCACATTAGCTTAGGCCTACAAATTGAACACAATATATAAGAAAATACTTCAATTCATGCACAAAATAAATAAACCAATGACTCGAGCGAACAAAACGCAAAACTAACTAAAATTGCCTAAGATTCTACCAAAACTCGAATAAAAGTAAACCAACAAGTAAAGGAAATAGACTTGATAACACTGTTTTCACAGAGTTATCAGTAGGTATAAAGTAGGAAGACCAAAGTATTAAAATGCTCTTTTTCTAACAAGAGAACCATCGAGTAATAAGTTTTATCGAGGAACAGAAAAAACATGAAACTCGGTCTAAAATAACAATTAAAAAAATTTGGTCGTGAAAAAAAATCTTCTATGAAAAACCAAATTGGCTTAAATAGACCAAAATGTTATATCCGTACGCATTACACTCCAAAGTTGATCAATTTAAAGCAAATTATGAATAATGTTAAACTCGGTATATGAAATCCTGTTTACGTGAACTTTGAATAGTTTAATACCCGAATTTGTTAGTCAATTTCCCATCTAGAGGAAACATCAACAAAAAAGAAATCCAGAATGCTCGTATTTCTCCAATGGACATTGAAATGCACCGTTTTATCTCTGAATACGAAGAACTTGAAACTAGGATTATGCAGTCTATATGTTCTAATAAGATACTTTTTGATAGAGAAGTGTAGAAAACATAGGCATAATATACCAAACAAACATTTTATATCAAATGATAAAACCACGATTGAAATTGGAAAAAAAAAAAAAGAGGTCCAAGAATATTAGTATATTCTTGTTTCACCTGGTCACCCTAAATGAGTTAATTTTAGTGAAATATGTGAATAATAGCACCTAAACCATCAGTCTATGATTGGACATGGGACTTGTGTTGGTCCCAAGTGGTCAGATGAGGTCTAGAGGGGGGGGGGGGGGGGGGGGTGAATAGACCTCTTTAAATTTGCCTTTTAAAAACTCTAACTTTTCTGTTCAGCAGACTAAGCTGATCAAGAATCGTAAGCAGACTAAGCTGATCTCGCACAAAGCTTTGAACAGCAGAGTTGACCACTCTTCTGATTTCACTCAGCTGATTTTACCAAAATCTGAGTTTAAAATAAACTAACTTGCAGCGGATTTATCAAGTGTTTTTCACAAGTAGTTTTCTTTAACTTAGAAAAAGTTTTATCCCCAGTTTTAACAAACTCCTTTTAAAACTTTTTAACAGTCAACCTTTAAGTGTTTTAAGTATGCTTCTTTGAAATATGCAGAAAGTAATGCAAGTTAAAAACACAAAGGATTTTTATAGTGGTTATATGGATATAAATCCTTTAGTCCACTCTTCCAAGTCACTTAGATCTTGGGTTATACTATAAACACACAGTTTACAATATTCGCTGCTTGCGCCAACCAACAAATGAAATGGCCACAAGTTCACAATAGGAAATCACAAAGAAACTCCTATCCTATGAAGTAATATCGCTCACAAAGATTGATATCTACTCCTCACAACACAACTTAACAAAATCACTCAGATTTTACAAGTATTTTCTGTTTTCTCTCTATTCTGCTTCGTCAACAGATGACTCGGCTGTTGAGTGTTCTGTTCTTGAGTTTGAGACTTAGAAGAATTCTGCTTCAAGTATTTTCTCTCAAAGTGTGTTGTCTCTGTGTTGTTGTTTTTTTCAATCTCACGGACTGAACTATTTATACTTGGAGATTTGAAAATCTGCCCGTTGAGAGATCGACAGCTGTCAAATCCTCGAGTACTGGTCCTTTTTGCAGAAATGGCTGCTGCGACTGAACACTGTACACTCTGCTGTACTTTCTGTCGCTTCGCAATAAATGCGCATTAAATGCACCAAGCTGATACGAGGTTTCTCTTCAATCATTTGTCATAAATACCCTTCTTCTTCAGCATTTATTACACCAAGTGCATTTATTACCGTTGCAATAACTTCTGATCCACTTCCACTCAGCTGATCGAAATCACTCATCTGATGTGTACTCGGCTGATCCCAAATTTGAACTAATCTGATTTGAGTCGGCTGATAATCAACCAGTCTGATTCCTTCTTCAGCAACAGATCAGTAGTCTTCTGGACCATATTTGACTAGTCTGAAATACTTCTTCCTTGGTCAAATATCTTCTAAGGTTTATACTAAGCTTTCACTTAGCTGATGACTTTGGAAATCATCAAAACCTCCCTTCACTTCAAAGTCTTCATCTTCATCCAACAATTTCCCCCTTTTTGATGATGACAAAACTTCAGCTAAGTACCTGTTCCTAAAACTAAAGTTGAGTCCTCAAAAATTTCTGAGATAGAAATAATATGTTGGAAGCTTGAACTTTTTATAGATTTGATCTTTAAAATTACAGTACAAGTTACAAGCAAAAATTTGACTTAAGTGAAAAAAAAAAAATTACAACTGAAGTAAGCTGTTACAGAAATTGAACAGATGACCTAGTCTATTTACTAGTCTAGTCCTCAGCTTCTTCATCTTCTTCTTCTTCCTCTTCAACTTCTTCTTCAACTTCATCACTACTGTCTTCATCTTCACCAGATGTGAAAGCATCAGCAAGACCTTTCAATTTTTCCCTTCTTTCATCAGCTTCAAATCTTGCTCTGATGTCTTCAATCCTCTTAATCTTTATGTCTGGATTTAGCTGTTCTTCAGCAGAGTACTTAGAGGCAGCTAACTCCTTGTCAGTTTTAGCTACATCCTTGGGCTCTACTTTATCATCAGCTCCATCTTCAGCTTCCTTTTCAAGTACTTCATCTTCTTTTGGCTTTCCAGCAGCAGCCCGTTGGTCTCGTACTTGACTAGTTGCAGAAACATCAACAGCTAACTTAGCTGATTCCTCTTCCCCCTTTTTGTCAGCATCAGCAGGGTTGAGTTGATCAGGAGTTATGTTGACAGCAGCACAAAGCTTCTTGATGTTTCTATCCAGAACTTGTTGTTCAGCGCAGTGATGACTTAGAGTAGATTGCATGCGAAGTTGATTTTCTTCCAAGCGAAGTTGATTAGCCTTTAATTCACCAGATTGGTCATTCAGACAGTCAACATTCAACTGAAGTGTTGACAGTTCAGTGTGTGCTTTGTTGGTGACGTTTGTAATTTCTTGCATTAGAGCAATATTCTTTTCAGTTTCTGCTTCACCAACTTGCTTCATGACCCTAACAACCCTTGCAATGTCAGCTTCATTCCTTTGAAGAGCAGTGTGGAGGTGACCTACATCAGCCTTCACATCTTCAATACTTCTATTCATTTTCAAAATGCTCTGAGTTAGCATCAAGGAGTTATCTGGTGGTAGAGGAAAATCTTCAATGGCATTCTTAACCATTCTTGCAGTCTCTTCCTGCATTTGCTTAATGAACAGCTGATTTCTCATCTCCATCTCCTTCATAGAATTCTCAATCAGCAGCTGCAATGACTCCATCAGTGAATAATGCAAGTCAGCAGTGGGAGCAATGGGTGATGACTCAGCAGGTTCATCTTCCTGTTGAACAAGGGCATCATGAAGAACAGGACTTTCTTCAGCTGTCCACTCCAAAGCTAAAGGAATATCCTCTTTGACAGCAGTAGGCAGTGTCACAGATGTATCAAGATTAATTTCCACAGCTTGCTTGTTCTTCCTTGGTTCTTCATCTTCAGGCTCATCAGATATGTGGATAACTTCAGTACCATCAGCAGACACAACAGTCTTCTGATGTATCAAGTCAGCTGGTACAAATGGTGAAGTAGTCTGTTTGATCTTCAGCTTCTCTTGATAAGTACCAATATCAGAGCCATAATAGATTTGCTGTAAACTAGGCAGAGTAGGCGTTGTACTTGATGTTCCTGGTTCAAATCTTGATCTTTCAGCCCATCTTTCCAAGGTTGTGTAAACAGCAATCTTGACTGCTCTATCAATTCTGTCATCAGTAGGACTTGGCTTCTTTGGAATAGAATCCTTGATGGCAGTCGCTTCCTGACTTACAATGACTCTAGCATAGTCATGTAGTCTGTCTCTAACAAAATCCGAGTCCAAAGCCTTGGCAACTGAAGTTGTTTGCAGTCAGTTTAGAACCCATCTCCCTTCTGTAGCAAACTCCTTCCAGGCTTGAATTTCCTCCTCAGATTTGTTCAATCTATACTTTCTCCATTGATTGTATCTAATCTTTTCAGGGAGAAAAGTAGTCCTTGATTGAAACAGCTGGTTAAGTCTTTCCAGCTCAGCTTCGAATCTTTTGAAGGCAATAGAATCACTCTGAACAATTTCAATTGCTCTTCTTACTTCCTTCTTTTTCTTCTTGATTGGTGCAGCCCTAGGTAGCATGAAGTCTCCTTCCTTAGGCTTTTCACCAATTACAATGCCTCCAGACCTCCTTGGTCCATGAGCATCCTTCTTGCTCTCTTCTAAGTCCTTTGCCAAGTCTTCTTTTTCTTCCTTGGCAGCCAATTCAGCTTCTGTCATATTCTTGACATCAGCTTCCCTTTTACTTTCCTCAAGAGCTCTCTTTAACTCAGCTTCCTCACGTTTTCTCTGTTCAGCTTCCTCGCGCTTTTTCTTGTGATAAGCTGGTACTTTTACTTTGCCAGTTCTCTTCTTTCTGGCATTTCTTGACTCAACAACTGGTGCCACAGCTGTTGTTTCTGGTAATGCAACTGCTACAGGTGCAGCAGCAATTGGTTCGAGGATCTGCACTTCAGGATCCTCTTGAGGTTTAGCAACCTCAGCTGTTGGTGTAGGAATATGTTTCAATTGATCAGCTGACTTCTTCTCAGCAGACTCCTTCACTGATTCAACAGGCCTCTCAGCAGATGGAGGGCTTTTTCTAACCACTTCAGAAGGTTCTTTTTCTTTATCAATAAACGTCATCCTCTTTCTGATGGTTTTCTTTGTATGACGAACAGGAGCAGATGTGGCAGTATCTTTCATTGCACTCTTTGTTCTTTTAGCCACATTTTCAGCTGGTAGCTCAGCTGAAATTGTCTTGTCAGAAGATGTCCCAACTGACATTTCGTCAATTTCCTTAACTGTTTCATCAATAACAGAATCCACAGCATCCTTTCTTTTAGGCACAACTGTTCTGGCTTCAACAGCAGGCTTTGCTGTTTGAACAGCTGTTTTGCTCTTCTTGCCTTTATCAGCAGGCACTTTAGGCTCAGTAGCCTTTCTCTTCTGTTGCTTTTTCTCAGGCACAGCAGCAGGCTCTTTTGATCTTCCAGTTTTCACTGGGTCATAAGTTCTCAGTTCCTTCGCCTTATGAACATCCTTGCCATTTGTCACAGCACATCCCAAATTGACCAGCAGATGACTAAGGAATATTCTGTGCAGAGTCAGACCACGCACTTTGTGATCAGCAAGCACATACCAAATGAAGTTCGCCCAATTCACCTTCAAACCATAGAAAATGGCTATCATCGTGTGAAATCTCTTCATTGGTACACTGTCCAATGAGAATGTACAATTCTCAAGGACCTTGGCAACCAAATCTGCCATCCGCTGAAACTCATCCTTCAGCTGATTTTTCTTGATGCCTCCAGACATCACTTGATTCTTCTTCGAAGCCAAATTCCAGAAATCTGACTCGAGTGGTTCAGCTAAGTTGGCAATATCAGTAGACCCTTCAAGAGAGAGTCCGTACATCTCATTCAGCAACTTGGGGGTAACACAGATAGCTTTATCCCCAATTTTGGCAGTGATTTCCAACTTTTCAAAATTCACCTCGTCTTTTGAACCATAGAATTCAAAGACCTCGTCCTTGAAAATCATATCTTCATGGGCCTCCATGAAGTTAACCAGTGTGGCTGCCTTGAATTTCTCCAAAATTTCTTTCATCAATGGTGTGCCAGTCGTATGGTAAGTTAGGTAGTTCAAGAACATACCCTCAGCAGCAGCTTCTTTGGCAGACATTCTGAAAAGAGATTAAGGGAACGGAGAGACATTTGCAGTAGATAGTTTGCAGAATTTGCTCTGAATGCTTTCGAAATTTTTACGGTGCGTAAAAATGTAGTAAGCTGATCAGATCTGAATTTATAGATGTTGGTTCTTGTCGGTTTCCGTGAAAGGCGTCAACCGTTAGATCAGTTACTTGAAAAACAGATCGTGTGATCGTGATACGCGAATTTCAAAATAGTACAACACTTAAATATAAGCTGACATAAATAACAACAGATGAGTAAAATAATACTTATCTAATAGACGACTTGACTGATACAATATATCACTAGTGAAAGCCAATATCTAGTGATCTTCCTTTGCTGTTTGTCAATCCAGCAAGATAAATAATCTTCAAATCTTCAAGAATTAAGAACAAATCTTCTGATTAAACAACTTCAACTAACTGTCATTGAAGATTTCATCTTTAAAACAAGGGTACCGCTAGTCTTACACGTTCCCCCTGAATTCAAGAATTCATCAGTCAACTAGTCTGTTGAGAGTCAGTCTTCTTGAAGTACAGTACTTGTTGATATCAGATTAGTCAGCTGTTGAACCCAGTCTTCTGATAGGTTCCCCCTCAGCTTATGAATCCTATTTTAACAAGCCCAATTCCGCTCTTAGAGTGGAAAATCTTGCTTCATTCAAAGGTTTGGTGAAAATGTCAGCAATCTGATTGTCTGTATGAACATATTCAATAATGACATTTCCTTTTTCAGCATGGTCTCTGATGAAGTGATGTTTGATCTCAATGTGCTTAGTCCTGGAATGACTAGTAGTATTCTGAGTAAGTGAAATTGCACTTGTATTATCATAGTAGATAGGGATTCCACTGATCTTAAGATTGTAGTCTTCTAGTTGATGCTTCAACCAAAGTATTTGTGCACAACATGCTCCAGCAGCAATGTATTCAGCTTCAGCAGTAGATATGGATACTGAAGTCTGTTTCTTACTCATCCATGAGATCAGACGACTGCCTAAAAATTGACAAGCACCTGTAGTACTTTTCCTATCAATTTTGCAGCCAGCAAGGTCAGAATCTGAATATCCAATGAGTTCAAATCCTGATTCCCTTGGGTACCACAATCCCAAATCTGGTGTGCTTTTGAGATACTTTAATATCCTTTTAGCAGCTAAGAGATGAGATTCCTTAGGATCTGATTGAAATCTCGTACAAACCCCAACATAATACATAATATCAGGTCTGCTAGCTGTTAAGTATAACAGTGACCCAATTATGCCTCTGTATTTGGTGATGTCAACTGACTTGCCACCTTCATCCTTGTCCAGACGAAGTCCAGTAGACATAGGAACATTAACAGACGAGCTAGTTTCCATACCAAATTTCTTGAACAGATCTTTTTTGTACTTTGCTTGATTAATAAAGATACCATCAGGCAACTGTTTAACTTGTAATCCAAGAAAGTAATTCAGTTCTCCCATCATGCTCATTTCAAACTTGTTCTGCATCAGCTTAGAGAACCTCTCACACATCTGTTTGTTAGTTGAACCGAAAATAATAGCGTCCACATATATTTGTACCAACAATATATGATTATCCCATTCAATAGTGTACAAGGTTTTATCTACTTTACCTTTGCGAAATCCTTTAATTACAAGAAAATCAGATAAAGTGTCATACCATTCTCTTGGAGCCTGTTTCAGTCCATAGAGTGCTTTCTTTAGATGATATACCTTATCTCCTTGTTGATAGACTTCAAAGCCAGGAGGTTGTTCAACGTATACTTCTTCTTGCAATTCTCCATTGAGAAAAGCAGACTTCACATCCATCTGATAGACAGTGAAGTTCTTGTAAGCAGCATAGGCTAGGAACAATCTGATTGCTTCAAGCCTTGCAACTGGTGCGAATGTCTCATCAAAATCAATGCCTTCTTCTTGGCAGTAACCTTTGGCAACTAGTCTTGCTTTGTTTCTGGTAACCATACCATCTTCATTCATCTTATTTCTGAAAACCCACTTAGTGCCAATTACCCTTTGATGAGTAGGTCTGGGAACCAAGTACCAGACTTCATTCCTTTCAAATTGATTCAACTCTTCTTGCATTGCTTCAATCCAGTGAGAATCACTAAGAGCTTCATCAATCAACTTAGGCTCAATTTGTGAAAGAAAACTTACTAACATTGTTTCATTTGCAGTAGACCTTCTAGTTCTCACTCTATCCAAGGGATCACCAATGACTAAGTCAGGTGGGTGATCTCTGAGCCATCTGAGACCAGGTTGCAAATCTGGATGTTGTCCTCTTGATTGATCTTGTAACACTACTGTTGGAGGTTTAGTAGTAGTCTGTTGAACAGTTGTAGTCTGTTGAACAGTCTCTGGTCTGTCAGCTGTTCGCAACTCCTCTGTTAGACAATCAGCAGACTGATTTTGAACAGCACTTGAGTTAACAGCTTGAGTTAAATCAGGTAGTATGATGGGTACATATTCTTCCTTTCTTTCCACACTCAATTTCTGAAGGTCAGCAGATATCTCTGGGTTTGCACTTTGATTCTTTTCAGATGATTGCTTGGTTCATCAAATACTACATGAATAGATTCTTCTACAAGTAAAGTTCTTTTGTTAAACACTCTATAAGCTTTACTAACAGTAGAGTAACCTACAAAAACAGCTTCATCAGCCTTTTCTGCAAATGCAGTAAGGTGATTTTTCCCATTGTTCAAAACATAACATTTACAACCAAAAATCCTAAGATAATGTAAATTAGGCTTTCTGTTGTTCCATAGCTCATAGGGTGTCTTGTTTTGACTTTTGTTGATCATACACCTATTCTGTGTATAACATGCTGTATTTGTAGCTTCTGCCCAGAATCTTTGGGGCAGCTTTGCTTCAGCTATCATTGTCCTGGTAGCTTCTTTTAGAGTTCTGTTTCTCCTTTCAGCAACTCCATTTTGTTGAGGGGTTCTGGCAGCAGAGTACTCATGACTGATTCCTCTGGAATTACAATACTCTTCAACAGTAGAGTTTGTAAACTCAGTCCCTCTATCTGATCTGATCTTCAATATTCTTTGACTCTTCTCATTCTGGATCAGTTCCATTAGATTAGTAAGATGTTCCTTGGCTTCACTTTTCTTCTTCATGAAAATCACCCAAGTAAATCTTGAAAAATCATCCACAACAGCCAGGCAGTATTTCTTTCCACCATTGCTGATTGGATCAATAGGGCCAAACAAGTCCATATGTAATAGCTCCAAAATTCTGGTTGAAGATTGGTGCTTCTTGCTTTTGAAAGATGACTTTACTTGTTTACCCTTCTGACAGGCATCACAGAGCTTGTCTTTGCTCATGACTGTCTTTGGAATTCCTTCTACCAGATCATTCTTTATCAATCTGTTTATGGTCTTGAAATTCAAATGATTCATTCTTTTGTGCCAAAGCCAACTGATTTCACTTGGTGTAGAGGCCACCAAACAAATATTAGAATTCTTGTCCACAGAATTCCAGTCGACTACATAGATGTTTCCCTGTCTTCTTCCAGATAAAATAACCTTCTTTGTTCCAACTTGTTCAACATAGCACTTATCTGATGAAAACACTACGGAAAATCCCTTGTCACAAAATTGACTTATGCTCAGCAGATTGTACTTCAGGCCACTAACATAAGAGACGTCATATATCTCTATGTTTCCTTTGATAAGATTTCCAACAGCCACAACCTTGCCTTCTTTGCTGTCTCCAAAAGTAACTCTTGGACCATTTACAGCAACAGCATCTGCCAGTTCATGTATGTCTCCACACATGTGCCTTGAACATCCACTGTCCAAGTACCATTTCTTCACTACTTTACTCCTACTCCTAATCCTAACCTACAAAACAAAATAAAAATGTTTTAGGTACCCTTTATTGAGAGGGTCCTGGTGGATTAGTGTCGCCTTTGACAACGGCTTCTTAGGCTTTAGAGTTTTAGCAGGAGCATGAGCAACTTCACTTTCATCAAAATCAGCAGACATGTTAAATTGATAATCATTATGATGATGATAGGGCTCATAAGCAGGATAAGATGCATGATAAGCAGGGTAAGCATGCATTGGTTGGTGAGCAGGATATGCAGCATAGTGAGGTGGATAATGAGGTGCAGCATAATAAGGTGGATAAGCAGGTTGCACATAGTAAGACTCATTTCCATACCAAGCATTTTTGTTATAGTTTCTTTGCTTCTTAGGTCTGCTCTTTACTTGCTCTTTAACAGACGACTTAGCTTTATTAGTCTGATTGGTTTTACTCTTATCAGCAGACTTCTTGGGACTACTCTGTTGTTTGGTTTTACCAGTCTGTTTTTCATTTTCAGGCTTTTTACCCTTCTTAGCCTTAGGAGTTTTTATCTCATTTTTCTCATTCTCAAGTGAAGCAGATTTAGCAGTCTGAACATACAAGATAATGTTACTATTATCAGCAGATATAAATTTTTCAGCTCTGTTCAGTTCTAAATTTTCTTTTACTAAGGGAGTACTCTGTTCAGTTGATTTATCTATTGACACAACAGACGACTTAGCAACAGACGACTTATTGTATAAAGATATAGTAGCTTCGAGTTCCATGATTTGTCTCTTGTAAACTTCACATTCTGCTTTCAGAGATTCATATTCATGCGAAAGCTTTTTATACATGGCTGATTCTTCAGGTCTTCCAACCTTAAGTTTCAGTTTAGCATTTTGCTTTTTCAGCAGAATCATCTCGTCCTTAAGCTTAGCAAGCTCATTAACAACATCTACTTTGTTGTTCATCATCTGCTCAAATGAGCTGAACAGTTCAAGCTCACTTTCAGAGAGTATTATCTCATTGTCAGAATCATCAGATTCCTTGGCCATGAGACACAGCAGTGTAGGTGTTTCGTCAAAAACAGAGTCATCACTTAAAGTGCCAGATTCTGTATTTGATGAGTAGATGGCTGCTATCTTTTCGGCTTCAGCCAACAACACTTTGCTCTTTTGGTATCTCTTTTCTCGTCTCTCTTTTCTTTGTTTCTTTTCTTCCTCCGTGTACTTCTCCGCTTTAGGATATGGGCAGTCCTTGATGAAATGTCCCAATTTCCTGCAATTGTAGCACATCATTTTGGATTTTTAATCATCCTTAATGTCATGAGAATTAGAGGTAGGTTTAGAAGTAGAAGCATTGTTATATTTGTTCTTCATTTTTCTTTTGTAGAATTTTTTGAACCCGTTTAATAACAAAGCCACATCGCCAGCAGTGTACTCCTTTTTGCTCAGTACTGGGGCCTCATCAGATGAGTCCTCTTCTCTGCTTTTTTCCGGCAGATCTTCTTGTTCTTTCTGCAGCGACCAGGGCAGCAGTGGGGCCAGAAGTTGATCTCCTTATCAGTAAACATCTTTCCCACCTTTAGAACATTGTTCAACACCTTTGTAAACCTTGTATCCATCTGGTCAATGGTTTCTCCAGGTTTCATCTTGAAGTTCTCAAACTTCTCCAGGGCAACACTCAAGTTGTGTTCTTTAATAGAGTCATTCCCTTCACTCATGTCACGGACTTTGTCCCACATCTCTTTAGATGTTTTGCAGTGTTTGACCTTGTCAAACCTTTCATTGTCCAGGGCCTTCGTCATGATGAAGATTCCAACTTTGTCAAGATTCTTCAACTTGATTTCCTCTGGTGACATCTCTGATCGTTCTTTGTCAACGACCGTATCTACGCCATCAATTTTGATTGTCTTGGTAATTCTTATTGGACCTTGTGTTATGCACGTGTACATATTGTCATTGTAAGCAGCAAGGAAAATTTCCATGCGGATCTTCCAGTCCTCAAAGCTCATACCGCCTATGTGGGGAACTAGGCTAATACAATCCATTTTTCAAAAAGTTTTTATTTTTCAAAAATATGCTCTTTTGAAAACTTTTGAAAACCTTTGAAAAACACTTAAGGATCAAGCTCGTTGATCAGTCAGATGATTCAGATGAACCACCTGCTCTGATACCACTTGTTGGTCCCAAGTGGTCAGATGAGGTCTAGAGGGGGGGGGGGGGGGGTGAATAGACCTCTTTAAATTTGCCTTTTAAAAACTCTAACTTTTCTGTTCAGCAGACTAAGCTGATCAAGAATCGTAAGCAGACTAAGCTGATCTCGCACAAAGCTTTGAACAGCAGAGTTGACCACTCTTCTGATTTCACTCAGCTGATTTTACCAAAATCAGAGTTTAAAATAAACTAACTTGCAGCGGATTTATCAAGTGTTTTTCACAAGTAGTTTTCTTTAACTTAGAAAAAGTTTTATCCCCAGTTTTAACAAACTCCTTTTAAAACTTTTTAACAGTCAACCTTTAAGTGTTTTAAGTATGCTCCTTTGAAATATGCAGAAAGTAATGCAAGTTAAAAACACAAAGGATTTTTATAGTGGTTATATGGATATAAATCCTTTAGTCCACTCTTCCAAGTCACTTAGATCTTGGGTTATACTATAAACACACAGTTTACAATATTCGCTGCTTGCGCCAACCAACAAATGAAATGGCCACAAGTTCACAATAGGAAATCACAAAGAAACTCCTATCCTCTGAAGTAATATCGCTCACAAAGATTGATATCTACTCCTCACAACACAACTTAACAAAATCACTCAGATTTTACAAGTATTTTCTGTTTTCTCTCTATTCTGCTTCGTCAACAGATGACTCGGCTGTTGAGTGTTCTGTTCTTGAGTTTGAGACTTAGAAGAATTCTGCTTCAAGTATTTTCTCTCAAAGTGTGTTGTCTCTGTGTTGTTTTTTTTTTCAATCTCACGAACTGAACTATTTATACTTGGAGATTTGAAAATCTGCCCGTTGAGAGATCGGCAGCTGTCAAATCCTCGAGTACTGGTCCTTTTTGCAGAAACGGCTGCTGCGACTGAACACTGTACACTCTGCTGTACTTTCTGTCGCTTCGCAATAAATGCGCATTAAATGCACCAAGCTGATACGAGGTTTCTCTTCAATCATTTGTCATAAATACCCTTCTTCTTCAGCATTTATTACACCAAGTGCATTTATTACTGTTGCAATAACTTCTGATCCACTTCCACTCAGCTGATCGAAATCACTCGTCTGATGTGTACTCGGCTGATCCCAAACTTGAACTAATCTGATTTGAGTCGGCTGATAATCAACCAGTCTGATTCCTTCTTCAGCAACAGATCAGTAGTCTTCTGGACCATATTTGACTAGTCTGAAATACTTCTTCCTTGGTCAAATATCTTCTAAGGTTTATACTAAGCTTTCACTTAGCTGATGACTTTGGAAATCATCAAAACCTCCCTTCACTTCAAAGTCTTCATCTTCATCCAACAACTTGAAAGGTCAATAAAAGTGACCTTATGCCATTATGTCACACCCTAGTTTCACAAGGGAACCCTAAAATTAATTATTTTAGCACATGGTTTCTACGAAATTTCTATCATGTAAATAGAATACTTTCAAAATATGAGTGTGAATACATCCTCTACCAAAAAATGTACTCACGTTATTCTCATGACAGCACAAAGTTGACCATTTTTACATGGACCAGGAATAACAAAAAAACTCTACCACGACTTTATATATCGAGTGATAACTAACATTCCGAGTTGGGATCAATGGATAAGAAACTATTTCTTAAAATTCCTCTGTTTCAACAAGCACAACGTCAGATAAACAATTCTATCAAGTAAATGTAGGAACATGAAAATCAGTCCAAATATCACCTAACTTTTAAATTTTGCTGTGAAAGAAGTTGGGAAAAATTTACCAAAATGTGATTATTTTACGCGAAATATCCAAAAATGGATCTTTTAAGAGTGAACCAAGAGGAACAAGAAACTCGGGAAAAAATATTATATAACGTGAATTGTGAATTGTTTATTATACTAATTTGACAATCAAAAGAAAGAATGTTTCACTATGTAAATGTGCAATGCTAGAGTTATGCCCGGGGGACAAAAAATAAACCATGTTATCTCTGAATAATTTAAAATTTAAAGCCAAAGCATGCAATTTATTATGACTCCAAGGATCATGTTATACTACTCATGACACCCCAAAAACGACAAAGTCAACATGGACTCGGAAAAAATGAATCTCAACCATAACTTTCTCCATCGCGTCGATCGCACACAATCCGAGATCTGTATTAATTCAGTAGGTATAAAGTAGGAAGACCAAAGTATTAAAATGCCCTTTTTCTAACAAGAGAACCATCGAGTATTAAGTTTTATCGAGGAACAGAAAAAACATGAAACTCGGTCAAAAATAACAATTAAAAAAATTTGGTCGTGAAAACAAATCTTCTATGAAAAACCAAATTGGCTCAAATAGACCAAAATGTTATTTCCGTAGGCATTACACTCCAAAGTTTATCAATTTAAAGCAAATTATGAATAATGTTAAACTCGGTATATGAATTATATGAATTCCTGTTTACGTGAACTTTGAATAGTTTAATACCCGAATTTGATAGTCAATTTCCCATCTAGAGGAAACATCAACAAAAAAAATCCAGAATGCTAGTATTTCTCCCATGGACACTGAAATGCACCGTTTTATCTCTGAATACGAAGAACTTGAAATTCGGATCATGCAGTCTATATGTTGTAATAAGATACTTTTTGATAGAGAAGTGTAGAAAACATAGGCATAATATACCAAGCAAACATTTTATATCGAATGATAAAAGCACGATTGAAATTTGAAAGGAAAAAACACAGGTCCAAGAATATTAGTATATTCTTGTTTCACTTGGTCACCCTAAATGAGTTAATTTTAGTGAAATATGTGAATAATAACACCTAAACATTCAATCTATGATTGGACATCGTACTTGAAAGGTCACTAAAAGTGAACTTATGCCATTATATCACACCCTAGTTTCACAAGGGAGCCAAAAAATTAATTATTTTAGCACAAGTTTTTTACGAAATTTCTATCACGTAAATAAAACACTTTCAAAAAATGAGTGTGAATACATTCTTTACCAAAAAAATGTACACATGTTATACTCATGACAACACAAAGTTGACCATTTTTACATGGATCGGGAATAATAAAAAAACTATGCCACGACTTTATATATAGAATGATAACTAACATTCCGAGTTGGGATCAATGGATGATCCATAAAACATTAAGAAACTATTTCTTAAAATTCCTCTGTTTCAACAAGCACAACATCAAATAAACAATTCTATCAAGTAAATGTAGGAACATGAAACTCAGTCCAAATATCACCTTACTTTTAAATTTTGTTGTGAAAGAAGTTGGCAAAAATTTACCAAAATGTGATTATTTTACGCAAAATATCCAAAAATGGATCTTTTAAGAGTGAACCAAGAGGAACAAGAAACTCGGGAAAAAAATATTATACAACGTGAATTGTGAATTGTTTATTATATTAATTTGACAATCAAAAGACCATCAAAGAATTTTTCACAATGTAAATGTGCAATGCTAGAGTTATGCCCGGGGGACAAAAAATAAACCTAGTTATCTCTGAATAATTTAAACTTTAAAGCCAAAGCATGCAATTTATTACGACTCCAAGGATTGTGCTATACTACTCATGACACCCCAAAAACGACAAATTCGACATGGACTCGGAAAAAAGTGAATCTCAACCATAACTTCCTCCATCGCGTCGATCGCACACAATCCGAGATCTGTATTAATGCAGTAGTTATAAAGTAGGAAGACCAAAGTATTAAATTGCCCTTTTTCTAACAAGAGAACCATCGAGTAATAAGTTTTATCGGGGAACAGAAAAAACGTTAAACTCGGTCAAAAATAACAATTAAAAAAATTTGGTCGTGAAAATAAATCTTCTATGAAAAACCAAATTGGCTTAAATAGACCAAAATGTTATTTCCGTACGCATTACACTCCAAAGTTGATCAATTTAAAGCAAATTATGAATAATGTTAAACTCGGTATATGAATTCCTGTTTACGTGAACTTTGAATAGTTTATTACCCGAATTTGTTAGTCAATTTCCCATCTAGAGGAAACATCAACAAAAAAGAAATCCAGAATGCAAGTATTTCTCCAATGGACATTGAAATGTACCGTTTTATCTCTGAATACGAAGAACTTGAAACTAGGATCATGCAGTCTATATGTTGTAAGAAGATACTTTTTGATAGACAAGTGTAGAAAACAGAGGCATAATATACCAAACAAACATTTTATATCGAATGATAAAAGCACGATTGATATTTGAAAGCGAAAAACACAGGTCCAAGAATATTAGTATATTCTTGTTTCACCTGATCACCCTAAATGAGTCAATTTTAGTGAAATATGTGAATAATATCACCTAAACAAAGATCAGCCTATGATTGGACATGGTACTTGAAAGGTCACTAAAAGTGAACTTATGTCATTATATCACAACCTAGTTTCACAAGGGAACCCTAAAATTAATTATTTTAGCACAAGGTTTCTACGAAATTTCTATCACGTAAATAGAACACTTTCCAAATATGAATGTGAATACATCCTCTGCCAAAAAATATACTCACGTTGTACTCATGGAAGCACAAAGTTGACCATTTTTACATGGACCGAGAATAGCAAAAAAACTCTGCCACGACTTTATATATCGAGTAATAACTACCATTCCGAGTTGGGATCAATGGATGATCCATAAAACATTAAGAAACTATTTCTTAAAATTCCTTTGTTTCTACAAGCACAACATCAAATAAAAAATTATATCAAGTAGATGTAGGAACATGAAGCTCAGTCCAAATATCACCTTCTGAGATCTGTATTAGTGCAGTAGGTATAAAGTAGGAAGACCATAGTATTAAAATGCCTTTTTTCTAACAAGAGAACCATCGAGTAATGAGTTTTATCGAGGAACAGAAAAAACATGAAACTCGGTCCAAAATAACAATTAAAAAATTTGGTCGTGAAAACAAATCTTCTATGAAAAAGCAAATTGGCTCAAATAGACCAAAATGTTATTTCCGTACGCATAACACTCCAAAGTTGATCAATTTAAAGCAAATTATGACTAATGCTAAACTCGGTATATGAATTCCTATTTACGTGAACTTTGAATAGTTTAATACCCGATTTTGTTAGTCAATTTCCCATCTAGAGGAAATATAAACAAAAAAAATCCAGAATGCCCGTATTTCTCCCATGGACACTGAAATGTACCGTTTCATCTCTGAATACGAAGAACTTGAAAACCGGATCATGCAGTCTATATGTTGTAATAAGATACTTTTTGATAGAGACGTGTAGAAAACATAGGTATAATATACCAAATAAACATTTTTTATCGAATGATAAAAGCACGATTGAGATTTGAAAGCGAAAAACAAAGGTCCAAGAATATTAGTATATTCTTGTTTCACCTGGCCACCGTAAATGAGTCAATTTTGGCGAAATATGTGAATAATAGCACCTAAACCATCAGTCTATGATTGGACATGGAACTTGTAAGGTCACTAAAAGTGAACTTATGCCATTATATCACACCCTAGATTCAAAAGGGAATGCTAAAATTAATTATTTTAGTACAAGGTTGTTGGGTTTTACGGTGTACGATTGTCAAAACAACGTGTGGAATATTTAAAATATTTCATACACTCATAAAACCCGTAATCCCAAGATATGGTTATCTAACTCATACGAAAATAGGATTGAGTCAAAATTCAATAAAACATAAATAATAGGTAATTCCGAAAATTACCTCACCACAGGCAAGGCGGTGGTTCTCTCCGTTCTTCTAATTGTTCACTAGAGCACTCCAAATGTTGTGCCTCTAGAGATAGTCCACACCAGATGGATTGAGTAACTTCTTTAATCCTCAGGCTAAGAACTAGCGTCAAAGAATTATCAAAAAGAAACTGACTATGGGGCGGCTTGAGCAGGGTTCGGCCGATCAGAGTGGGGTGGCTAGGGCTGAGAATTTTTCAGCTTTTTCTTATTCTTGTGTTAGGGTTATACTTGCATTCTTTTTAAGGTTAGAGATTATGATATATATATATATATATATATATATATATATTTATATATCTATTTGAAGACTCCTTCTTCCAATAGATATATATCATATCTTGTAATATCTTTCCTTATCAAATAAAGAAACAAGATATACATAATCTCTTCCCTTCTTTCTTATATCACAAGATAAAGCTTCTCCCAATTTTCCTTATCAAAATCGGCCCATGCAGCTTAATTAATCCGAGATTAATTAATATCCCTTTAGTAAAATCGGCCCTCATGTTTAATTGATTAATCCAAGATTAATCAATTAATATTTCTTTAGTTAAAATCGGCCCACTTAGCTTAATTAATTAATCCACTATTGATTAATCAATATTTCCAATTAACACTTTAATTGATGACTTAATCAATTAGATATTCTAATTAATTAATTAATTAGACATTCTAATTAATAATTCTCCACTTTAAATTAAAACTTTAATTCATATTTAATTAATTAGACCATCTAATTAACTATCCTTCTCATTGAATTACACTTTAATTCACTCATTGATTTAACTCCTTTAAATCAAATGTTTCCTTTCATTACTGCCACTGTCCAACTGTATTGTGTGCGACCCTCTAGGTTCACCATCAATTGGCAGCAGGCCCACGACTCTCGTGATTTAATTAATGAGCAATTAATTGCTCCGATCAATTAAACACTTTTAATTGACCACTCTAGAATTAATCTCCCATTAATTCAGGAGTACCCACACCTCATGGTCGATGTCTAGCCACAAGCCCATGAGGCCCAACTTCAGGTGAATTGATATTCGTGAACCTCACCTCTTATAAGTGCCATGTAGATACGGTCCTTCTAGCGACTAATCTCAATTCTGTACTTTCTAATTCTGGATAATAATTCCAGTGTGACTGCTAAATTTGGAAACCCCTTTCCAAATCCGTCACTGACCACGGCCGTGGGTTTCTCGGAATTTATTATCTAAGATCGTACAGGAAATTCTCTCATCTTATTAAGATGAGTCGATAGATCCTTTCTTATTACTAACCAGTCGCGTACACGATCATACATACCCAAAGTAGTCTCACAATGATCAGACTACGTGATCGGCTCCTAAATCAAAGTATGCATTCTCGTGTACCGAATTCGCCCTAGTACCTCAAGTCTAAGGACTAAATCGTACACTATTATAAGCCTTGAGAAACATCCCATTACCGATATGCTTAATGCACTTCCACAATGGGTTTCTCTGTTCGGGTCGTTCGATGCGTTCGATCCCCTATCGAACCAACCTAGTCATATGCACTAGCATCAAATGCCTTGTTCATGAAACTCTACAAATTCACTTCGTGTGAATCATGCATAATCGTACAAGTCTTAACGATTCCTTCGATACCCTATCTCGACAGGAATCTATGACTTGGAACAGTTTTAAGATCACGACCTTAGAGACTGTTTCATGATTGCACTCATAACTGAAGTGAATCATCCCATAGTCGAATGTGATCTTAGGATTTCATCCAATCGCTTAGATAAGTTCGCGAGAGATGAAGTTGGCCATTGTTTAATTTACGTACTATAAATAAACGGGCGTATTATCTTTTCAACCATAAGAATCTAATCAAGGAAGTTCCTTTACAAGCTTGTATTTGTTGGCTTGTTGGGCACTATCCTTTCAATCTCCCACTTTCCCTAAAGCCAATCACATACATTTCTAAGGCTCATTTTTCCCAAGATGTCCGTCGAACTCTTTTGTGAATATGACTTTAATTGGTGGATCTGCTTAGTTGTCTATTGACGTGATCAATGTCCACGTCTTTTTCTACTTATGATTTCTCCAAATCATACAGTATAGTTTAATATGTGTTTAGATCGTAGGTGAGATCTCGATTCCTTTGCTTAAGCAACTGCCTCATTTTTATCATACAAGATAACCACAGGCCTTGCAATGCTAGGTACCACTTCCAATTATTGGAAGAAGTTTTATCCAAACACTTTCTTTCGTTGTATCCAATACTGCGAGATATTATGTTCTAGTGGTTGAGTTGGCATCGAATCTCTATTTGAACTCCTTCAAATCATCGTTGCCCCATCAAGACAAAATATTGTATCCACATCAGATAGGAAACTCGAATCACTAAATCCTTCGAGTTTCAATTCTTCATTTTTACCGCTGACCAGCAATATATCATTAGAACTTCTAAAGTTCTTAATGATTGCTCTTTTCGGTAATCCAATCCTCCTTACTGGTGTTCGACTAACAGTAGCTCATAAAAATTTTGAGCAAGTGTCTAGTCTGGTCTTGTACATGATGCTGCATACCTTATGCCACCTTTTTCTTAAAAGGGTGTTCAGAGACAATCTCCTCTTTACTCATCACATGTAGGGCACATTGATTTTGAGAGAGATTTCATGTCTCTATGGAAGCAATCCTCTCTAGGATCCTTTCATACTGAATTCATTCAGTTTTGTCCATGTACTAAGATTTGGGAATTCTGACATCTTTTTCAATCTATCTTTATAGATACGTATTGCCAATACGTGAGATGTGTCCCTTAAATCTTTTGATTAAGAATTGCGTGATCAAACATGCTTTCGTCTGCGTTGTAACATTCTTACATCTCCATGTCAACATTAATGTTATTATCATGTTATTTTACGAACAGCACAAAACTCCCACTAATTCTTTTGTACATTCAGATTTACATGCAATTTTGATAAAGTCAACTACCTTGACTGTCTCATCTAGTCGCACGTTCCAGTTTTGGGATACTGGTCTAGAGTCATAGATCTACCTTTGGAAATACATCCAATGGTTATGCTTCGTAGTCAAACCACGCTTCTATGGCTCAGTGTTTCTAAATGGATTTTGACAATCCATTTAGATCACATGGCGTCAAGCTATGTGCCTGAGTCTATGTCATACATAGCTAATTTTCGCAAGTCCTTGGATCAATATTCGACTGATCACCTTCGTGAATGAACAAGTTCTTTACGAATCTGATCGGATCTTCGAAATATTGGTGCACAAAATTTTAGTCCAGTAGGTTTGGAAAGAGACTCCCACTATTTGTAGGGATGGGTCCGAGTCTAGGACTTCATCAAGTTATATGATAATCCCATATCTATCAGCAAGGGAACCACCCTCTAAGAATTGGGTATTCCTAAAACGAACTCCTTTCGTTCTATAGGATCGTAGAACAGGTATCCAATGAATTTCGTTGGATACCCTACAAATTTGCTCGAATCGGATCTACTATCCAATTTACTATTCATGGGTGATACACCATACTTTAGTCAGTACAGTGTTTGTAGGAATTGACTTTAAGAGGTTACTTGTTTAAGTATCCTTGTAGAGTCAGAGGGTTGAACCCCAGAATTGATTGAGGAATTTTTAGCAATACTAATTAAGGAATGAATCTAGTCTTGCATAGTTCGATTCTTTTTATTAGATTTAATTTGCTTTTCAGGAATTCTACTTTTGATTTAGATAATTGAGTAATTTAGGGCTTATGTATTCATCACTTCGATCATATCGAATGGTCATACTTTTAATGACCTTATTTGCTTCGGTTTTTGGAACTCCTTTGAATCCTTTCAACATTTCCAAAAACTTGTACTTTCAAAGTACCGATATCCTAAAACCATCAGGATATTTTATGAAGCAATTAATTTCTCACACTAATGCTTTAGTGATCCACATGTGTCTTTATGGATTAGATCCATTGATCACTTGGTATGCTTACAAATCGATCAATTTTCCCTTTTCAGACAGGATTCGCAAGTTTAGAGTTCATCAAGGTTCTTTATTTCAAGAGACCATTAAATGAAGAACAATCCATTGACTCCTTCTATGGGAAATAAGTTCGATTTTAAGCATGCCATAATTGTGGACAATTATCTAGTTTGTTTTACTTTTCTCGATTTAGCATAAATGTCATTAGGTTTTATCATCATTCATCTCTTTTCTTTAAATGCATTCCATTCATAATGTTAAAGCAATTGTGTACGAAGTAAAAGCTTTAGTTAAAAATTATTCCATTCATAATGGTAAAGCTAAAAAGGTTTCGCACAAAGTTGGAAATAAATCTTAAATAGATAAAACTATATCTAATGCTTAACTCGGAAAAATTAAGTAAAACAATTGCTAAAAAGAAAAATCTAGGTGCGTCTTGACCCAGCTCCTGAAGCATTTTTCCCTTATTTGTCGAAGCAACTCTTTCCTTCGTCTTACAAGGTGTGCCCTCTTTCCCAAGGGCAAGGGAATGCCATCATCACCTGCAAACACTTTACAGATGTGAGTGACTATTTAGATGTCATACATCAAAGAATAACTAGGTCATACCTTTGTTCATTCTCTTCAGGAATTTCTTTCCAGCAAGTATCCTCTACTCTTTGTCTTTCCCACACAATGGGCAATCCTTTCCTTCACTTAAACCTTCTCCTTTCTCAAAGGCTTTCTCATATTTGCCCAACAACTTATGTAAATCATTTGTTTTAATTCCGTCACACGGAATGTCACAATGATCCATAAAATGAGAAAAAAGTGTCAGACAAGCCATTGATGATAATCTCTATCTCATCATTTTGATCCAAATCAACGCCTAGCTTTTTGATTCGTTTCATCATCTTGATCAGGTAAGAACAATATTCACTTACATTGTTAAACCCAATTATTCTTGTCTCGTGGAGTGAATTCATCATGAGTTGTGCTAATGTTTGTTCTTACATGATTGTGGATTTTTCAAATGGCTAAAAAAATAATTAAAAGACAACAGTAAGCAAACATGTTTAAGATAAATGCTTATAATTAACGAAAAAAGGTCTTTTTATCGAAAAAGTTCTCCCACTATTTTATCGAAACAATAACCCCTTTAATTGTTCGGGAAATCCTATTTCCTAGTAGGTCTTGACGTCCCAGCAGACATTAATTGCACCCACGACTCGCGGCCATACAATTAATTCCCCAGGTAGGTATACATTTACCAATTGTGTCCCTACACAACCTTCAAGATATTTTGCCTCGATTTTCACATTTATCTAGCTCTGCTACATCATAAATGGTACTACTCGTTAAGTCTAACCCATCAATCGTGATGAGAAATGGGTCCGAACATGTCAACCCCTGGGACTCCCAGTCGATCGCATGCCCCGACCAATCCCCAGCCTTGTCAAGTTTATTTAAAAACAAGAATCGAGAGATTTCGCGTATTGTCCCTTTCTTCGCCTCGGGTGCCAGACTCTGGATCACCTTAATTGATAAGTAGACAACTCACGCTAGTCCCTATTGATGGAAGGCTTGGATTTATAAAACTTCATTTTATAGTTAACCCAATATGACTTAATATTTTAATTCAAGAAGGGATTTTCGGTTTTTGAAAGTTTGAAGTAACTCTCCTCGAGATCTCACCGCATTTAATTATGCTTTATCTTTTATTTAGTGATCTAATTTCTAGCGCGCATCACATACAAGACAAAATAAATCAATAAATAATATAAAACATTCACACCTAGCCACAGTATGTTTTCGATCGGGAGCCTCCTATGCGGGCCATCATCGAGCCATGATGTTGGCCCAATTGGTCAATCTAATCAGGTTCTTAAAGGATCTAACATGTTACATAAATAACCATGCATACATGGCCTTCATTCATTCTTGGGCCTCCACTTTGCTTGTAATGGGCCTCCATCCTAAACTATTTAAAACAAAGCCCTAATCTATTACAAAGGCTCAAAGTGGCCCAAAACTAAAGGCACGCAGGCCCAATAAAAACCAACACAATTAAATTTAAACCAATCACATCTACCCTAGGGTCAAGGCTCGGCACGATCGAAAACCACATAAACGGTTCACGTTGAGCAAGAAACAAGCAAAACACATTTTCCTTATTTCTTATATTATTTTAAAACTCCCTTTTAAAATAACCCAAGATTCTAATTTTAAAACCCCCTTTTTAAAACAATCTTTAACTTTCATTTTAAAACTCCTTTTAAAATAAACCACAATCTTTATTTTAAAAACCCCTTTAAAAATAACTCAAGATTCTCGCTCTAGTCTCCACTAATTATGATAAAATTAATCTTTCAGATAATAAAACACCTTTTAAGCATAAAAAAGGTTCTGGAATTTATACTTTTGAAAATTACAGTTTGGTCCCTCAATTTTCGAAAAATATGTTTTGACCCCAAAACTTTCGGAAATAACAAATTAAACCCCAAAAATCCAGAACATGCAAATCGGCCCACAAAACATAAATTCACACTTTAATTCCAGAAAATTTTGTTAATTGCAAAATTGACCCCTGAAGTTACGTAAATAACAAAACAGCCCCAAACCTTCGGCAATTGCAAACAGATCCCAATTTTCAGAAAAAACAGAATTACAGTTTCAGCCCAGAATTTGCAGAAAAACAAAATTTCAGATTCTGTCCAGATTTTCGAAAAAAACGTAATTTGCAGTTTAAACAACTAAGTTTCGGAAATTGCAGATTTGGCCCAAATCGAATTATGCTATTTACCCGAACATATAATATATCATAACAAGCAAGAATCCATGCAAAGAACACGACAAAGAAATAAACACATTTATTTTGAAGTGTTCAGGCCTTTTTCGTATGAGCGTAATAACTTTGGCTCTGATACCACTGTTGGGTTTTACGGTGTACGATTGTCAAAGCAACGTGCTGAATATTTAAAAAATTTCATACACGCATAAAACCCGTAATCCCAAGATATGGTTATCTAACTCATACGAAAATAGGATTGAATCAAAATTCAATAAAACATAAATAATAGGTAATTCCGAAAATTACCTCACCACAGGCAAGGTGGTAGTTCTCTCCGTTCTTCTAATTGTTTACTAGAGCACTCCAAATGTTGTGCCTCTAGAGATAGTCCACACCAGATGGATTGAGTAACTTCTTTAATCCTCAGGCTAAGAACTAGGGTCAAAGAATTATAAAAAAGAAACTGGATCTAGAGCCAGATCTAGATGGAGAAGAAGAAGCAAGGAGAACTACGGGGCGGCTTGAGCAGGGTTCGGCCGATCAGAGAGGGGCGGCTAGGGCTGGGAATTTTTCAACTTTTTCTTATTCTTGTGTTAGGGTTATACTTGCATTCTTTTTAAGGTTAGAGATTATGATATATATATATATATATATATATATATCTATTTGAAGACTCCTTCTTCCAATAGATATATATCATATCTTGTAATATCTTTCCTTATCAAATAAAGAAACAAGATATACATAATCTCTTCCCTTCTTTCTTATATCACAAGATAAAGCTTCTCCCAATTTTCCTTATCAAAATCGGCCCATGCAGCTTAATTAATCCGAGATTAATTAATATCCCTTTAGTAAAATCGGCCCTCATGTTTAATTGATTAATCCAAGATTAATCAATTAATATTTCTTTAGTAAAAATCGGCCCACTTAGCTTAATTAATTAATCCACTATTGATTAATCAATATTTCCAATTAACACTTTAATTGATGACTTAATCAATTATATATTCTAATTGATTAATTAATTAATTAGACATTCTAATTAGTAATTCTCCACTTTAAATTAACACTTTAATTCATATTTAATTAATTAGACCATCTAATTAATTATCTTTCTCATTGAATTAACAGTTTAATTCACTCATTGATTTAACTCCTTTAAATCAAATGTTTCCTTTCATGACTGTCACTGTCCAATTGTATTGTGTGTGACCCTCTAGGTTCACCATCAATTGGCAGCAGGCCCACGACTCTCGTGATTTAATTAATGAACAATTAATTGCTCCGATCAATTAAACACTTTTAATTGACCACTCCAGAATTAATCTCCCATTAATTCAGGAGTACCCACACCTCATGGTCGATGTCTAGCCACAAGCCCATGAGGCCCAACTTCAGGTTAATTGATATTCGTGAACCTCACCTCTTATAAGGGCCATGTAGATACGGTCCTTCTAGCGACTAATTTCCCGATTGAGACCTATGGTGTTTGAATTGATCGGCACCTCTAATTATCTCAATTCTGTACTTTCTAATTCTGGATAATAATTCCAGTGTGACTGCTAAATTTGGAAACCCCTTTCCAAATCCGTCACTGACCACGGCCGTGGGTTTCTCGGAATTTATTATCTAAGATCGTACAGGAAATTCTCTCATCTTATCAAGATGAGTCGATAGATCCTTTCTTATTACTAACCAGTCGCGTACACGATCATACATACCCAAAAGTAGTCGCACAATAATCAGACTACGAGATCGGCTCCTAAATCAAAGTATGCATTCTCGTGTACCGAATTCGCCCTAGTACCTCAAGTCTAAGGACTAAATCGTACACTATTATAAGCCTTGAGAAACATCCCATTACCGATATGCTTAATGCACTTCCACAATGGGTTTCTCTATTCGGGTCGTTCGATGCGTTCGATCCCCTATCGAACCCACCTAGTCATATGCACTAGCATCAAATGCCTTGTTCATGAAACTCTACAAATTCACTTCGTGTGAATCATGCATAATCGTACAAGTCTTAACGATTCCTTCGATACCCCGTCTCGACAAGAATCTATGACTTGGAACAGTTTTAAGATCACGACCTTAGAGACTATTTCATGATTGCACTCAGTACTGAAGTGAATCGTCCCATAGTCGAATGTGATCTTAGGATTTCATCCAATCGCTTCGATAAGTTCGAGAGAGATGAAGTTGGCCATTGTTTAATTTACGTACTATAAATAAACGGGCGTATTATCTTTTCAACCATAAGAATCTAATCAAGGAAGTTCCTTTACAAGCTTGTATTTGTTGGCTTGTTGGGCACTATCCTTTCAATCTCCCACTTGCCCTAAAGCCAATCACATACATTTCTAAGGCTCATCTTTCCCAAGATGTCCGTCGAACTCTTTTGTGTATATGACTTTAATTGGTGGATCTGCTTAGTTGTCTATTGACGTGATCAATGTCCACGTCTTTTTCTACTTATGATTTCTCCAAATCATACAGTATAGTTTAATATGTGTTTAGATCGTAGGTGATATCTCGATTCCTTTGCTTAAGCAACTGCCTCATTTTTATCATACAAGATAACCACAGGCCTTGCAATGCTAGGTACCACTTCCAATTATTGGAAGAAGTTTTATCCAAACACTTTCTTTCGCTGTATCCAATACTGCGAGATATTATGTTCTAGTGGATGAGTTGGCATCGAATCTCTATTTGAACTCCTTCCAATCATCGTTGCCCCATCAAGACAGAATATTTTATCCACATCAGATAGGAAACTCGAATCACTAAATCCTTCGAGTTTCAATTCTTCATTTTTACCGCTGACCAGCAATATATCATTAGAACTTCTAAAGTTCTTAATGATTGCTCTTTTCGGTAATCCAATCCTCCTTACTGGTGCTCGACCAACAGTAGCTCATAAAAATTTTGAGCAAGTGTCTAGTCTGGTCTTGTACATGATGCTGCATACCTTATGCCACCTTTTTCTTAAAAGGGTGTTCAGAGACAATCTCCTCTTTACTCATTACGTGTAGGGCACATTGATTTTGAGAGAGATTTCTTGTCTCTATGGAAGCAATCCTCTCTAGGTTCCTTTCATACTGAATTCATTCAGTTTTGTCCATGTACTAAGATTTGGGAATTCTGACATCTTTTTCAATCTATCTTTATAGATACGTATTGCCAATACGTGAGATGTGTCCCTTAAATCTTTTGATTAAGAATTGCATGATCGAACACGCTTTCGTCTGCGTTTTAACATTCTTACATCTCCATGTCAACATTAATGTTATTATCATGTTATTTTACGAACATCACAAAACTCCCACTAATTCTTTTGTACATTCAGATTTACATGCAATTTTGATAAAGTCAACTACCTTGACTGTCTCATATAGTCGCACGTTCCAGTTTTGGGATACTGGTCTAGAGTCATAGATCTACCTTTGGAAATACATCCAATGGTTATGCTTCGTAGTCAAACCACGCTTCTATGGCTCAGTGTTTCTAAATGGATTTTGACAATCCATTTAGATCACATGGCGTCAAGCTATGTGCCTGAGTCTATGTCATACATAGCTAATTTTCGCAAGCCCTTGGATCAATATTCGACTGATCACCTTCGTGAATGAACAAGTTCTTTACGAATCTGATCGGATCTTCGAAATATTGGTGTACAAAATTTTAGTCCAGTAGGTTTGGAAAGAGACTCCCACTATTTGTAGGGATGGGTCCGAGTCTAGGACTTCATCAAGTTATATGATAATCCCATATCTATCAGCAAGGGAACCACCCTCTAAGAATTGGGTATTCCTAAAACAAACTCCTTTCGTTCTATAGGATCGTAGAACAGGTATCCAATGAATTTCGTTGGATACCCTACAAATTTGCTCGAATCGGATCTACTATCCAATTTACTATTCATGGGTGATACACCATACTTTAGTCAGTACGGTGTTTGTAGGAATTGACTTTAAGAGGTTACTTGTTTAAGTATCCTTGTAGAGTCAGAGGGTTGAAACCCAGAATTGATTGAGGAATTTTTAGCAATACTAATTAAGGAATGAATCTAGTCTTGCATAGTTCGATTCCTTTTATTAGATTTAACTTGCTTTTCAGGAATTCTACTCTTGATTTAGATAATTGAGTAATTTAGGGCTTATGTATTCATCACTTCGATCATATCGAATGGTCATACTTTTAATGACCATATTTGCTTCGGTTTTTGGAACTCCTTTGAATCCTTTCAACATTTCCAAAAACTTGAACTATCAAAGTACCTATATCCTAAAACCATCAGGATATTTTATGAAGCAATTAATTTCTCACACTAATGCTTTAGTGATCCACATGTGTCTTTATGGATTAGATCCATTGATCACTTGGTATGCTTACAAATTGATTTAACCGTATTTCGTCTTAGGTTTAATCTCAGTAAATTATTTAAGATCACGATTTTATGTAATAGGGGTTTGGTTAAAGTACTCAGGATGGTGCAATTCAAGAACAAGCAAAGTAATATAATAGCGTAAATAACAATAATATGAAAGGCTATCTACTGTAGTATATTTCGTAGGTTAAATTCTGGATCCTCCATACAATGTAATATTCACTATTTATAATATTCCCCCTCTCCTAACTGAACTAGAAGTCCTATTTAGTCTAGGAATCCTGTATGGCCTAGGAGTATTCTATGGCCCATTAAGTCCCCTGGAACGGACTGCAGGTCGATCAGAGTAGGTCGATCGGATACGTTTGGGCGGATCGAGTCGATCTTGTTGTATTCACAAGTCGGATCGATCCTGAACCTCCTCGAAAAGCTTTATTCCATTATATGTGTAAAATTGCCCTCATCAGTACTCCCTCACTTCTCGAGCGTAATCGTAGCTGGAGCTCGTAGAAGTAGAAGTAGTAGTTACCTTGGTCTTTTCGATGTTCATGAAATATGCCTCATTAAAAACCTAATTCGGAAAAACCCTCTTCGGGATAAAAACCGAACGAGGAAAAAAGAGTGCATATCCGTTTGAACCTTCTACGTATAGACATGTATTTTGGTTGACGTGTGTCAGACAACGGCTGGGTCTTTTCATGACTTTGATTGGCGGAAATACGAAGAGACGCGAAGGGTTGAATCTGTCTTTTCACCGCCCATATATATAATTGAAATTTGCGGGATATTTTACTTTTACCCCAGATATTTAAACTTTCCAGCAGTAAAAGCTTAAGTCGATAATCGTATTATTTTCTTATCTTCTCGAGCGCATTATTTCAAAGGCTATGGCTTCGACCTCGCAAAATCCCCATTCCTTAACTAGGGCCGTAGAAGAACAAGTACCACCTAATATCCCTAATCCTGATATTCCTTCATCTGATGAGGAAGGAGCAGACAATTCTCAAGTGGAGGAGATCAGAGATTATACTGAAAAAGAAGTAGATAGTTTGGTAGTGGAGATTATTCCAGAGGAAGAGATGGTGTCGAAGGCATCCAAGAAATCCAAAACGTCTCAACCTCAAATTTCTGCTCCTGTGGAATTCTTTCCTTCTCGATGGAAAGAAGAGGATCTATCGTCTTTGAAAAAGGAATACGGCCGCTATTTCCCGTCGGATTTTGAGATCATTATTCCTTCTTCCGAGGAGAGAGTCAACACTCCTCCCGCCAATTGTCGAGCTTTCTATACCTCCCATTTTGAGCATGGGCTCCGTTTTCCCCTTTCTCCAATTCTTCGTCAATTCCTGGAGACCTTCATTGTCTCACTGACTCAGCTTGTTCCGAACGCCATAGCATTTATTATGGCATTTTTCGTTTTGATGGTTGCGCGAGGTCTGCAGCCTTCATTCCGTAATTTCCTTCATTTTTTCCGACTCTCTGTATCGACCTCCTCCAACAGAGGTTATTATTATGTTAGCCAAAGACCTGGCTACGCAGTTCTTGAAAATGACATTTCGAGCAATAGCACGGAATGGAAATCAAGTTTCTTTTGTGTTAAGGCTCCGACCGTACATATCCTCGAGAACGGTGAAACCGAAGAGTTTACTCATGACTGGGGATACAACGATGCATGGGTATACGGTGGTCGAAAAGTGATTGGTGAGATGTCCCCAGACGACCAATTTTCAACTATCTTGATTGAGGAGATGAGATCAGATAAATATCAATCAGCTTATTTGATCGGAGAGATTTTCCTTCGAAGGGCTGGATTGAGTTCTCTTGATTTCCCTATCCCATCGGACGATCGACCTTTATGTAATATTTCTTTCTAGTAATAAATTTATATAAAGACATATAATCCAGTTGCTCATTAATGTTTATTGGCTTCATGCTGTAGCTTCCATGGTCGAAAACTGCCGTTTCTCCATGGTCGGAAAATCGGTTCTTTCGAACTCGAAAAAGTCCCGGGTAAAGTCCCCATAGAGCAAAAGGAATCTAGAAAAAGGAGAAGGAATCAATTCCAAGATCTGGAGGACATTGAGGAGGAGTCGTCCGAGAATGCCGATCCTATCCGAGTAGCTCCTCCTCTCTCTGGTCTAACTTTTTCAGACATACAGGCTTCAAGCTCTCGTCCAGGTCGCGGTTATCCTCCCAAAACTTTTAGGGAGAAGTACGGTATTCTGGGTAGTAAATATTGGCCTGAACGTAATCCTACTGGCATTGAAGCCAAAAGAAGAACTCAATATTTCGACAAAGGAGGAGAGTACTTCACTCACGTTGGAGACACTAGTCATCAAGCTTCTCTGGTAGATATGATTGAGAATCATCTCCAAGGAAAACGAGCGGCTGGTTATTCTGAGAAAGATTCCTTGATGTCTGACGATAAGGAGAATGTGGTCGATAAATCTATTCGAGTCCTTCTATCCTCGACCTTTGTTCGAGACGTGGAGAGGACTGTTATGAAGAAACCTCTCGAACAGCTAGCGAGGGCTGCTCATGCTCATGAAGTGGTAATATTCTTTAACTCCTTTTGTTCTTTTAATAATCCTCAATATTCTTCTTGGTCTTTATTTAGACAATTTTTTCTTGCTACAGACCGGAAATGCCTTGGTATCCGCGCTATACGATATGGCGTTGCATAGAGATCAGTGTAAATATGTTGAAGAAAGCAACAATATTTTAACTGCCAGGGTTAAGGAGCTCGAAGATCAACTTGCTCAGGTCGGTAACTCTCGAGCTTCCGCTGCCACTTCAACCGATCCTCTCGCTAATCCTAATTTGGAGACCGACAATCCTCATATTATCAGTATGATGACGGATTCTAGTCGATACCAGGCACAGGTCGACCAATTGACTCGAGAACTAGATGAGCAGCGAATTTCACATGCTACTGTAATTAGCAAGCTAGAGTCGGAGATTGCCTTACTTCGCTCTCAACTCGCGGCAAAAGAAGACGATTCTTCTGATCTAGAAAGAGTCATGACGAGCCTCAACCTTCCGACATCGAGCCCATTGTTCGAGAGTTTCTTGATTCTCCAGTACATACTGCTATAATCCAACAGAAAATTGGAGATCTACTCTTGAGCTCATTTTATAAAGGGGTTGATCAACTAATAGAGTCTGGACAGATTCCTGATCGACGCGAGGAATATCGCAAAGTTATGGCCATTGAAAAGGACCGAAGTCTTCAAGACTATCCTCCCGACTGCTTATCCTCTGTTGAGTATAGTAACCACCCTCTGGCCCACTTAGTCGAGGAGTATGGAACCCCATTTCCTGTGCCGACACCTGACTTGGAATTAATAAAGGATATCATGGAGAATCAAGCAGGCGATGAGGAAGGCGACGACGCCGAGGAGGATATCGAAGGAGACCATGTCGACGAAGGAAATGAAGAAGGAGAGGAAATTAATAAAGATCGTCCCCAAAGGAAACCAATTCATCCAGTTAGGATGTTTTTTATGATTTTCTTTTATTCTGTTGTAAAGTTAGATCTTTTAAATCTCGTAGAACATGTGAAATCCCTTTTATGATATATATATGATTTTAACTCTGATACACTTCGTCGCTTTGATGATCATAGTACGCATTTGATGACCCGTTTTTGCCTTATATTTGAATTTTTACTGCACGCGCCAAGGTCCAAGGACATAATTGTCATTTCCTTAGCTATATATAAAGGTAAATCTTTTGGAGTTTTACCGCGCGTCCCTACTTAGTAATATAAAAAATTCTTGCTGTTGATCGGAGCTCTTAGTTCGATATTTCAAAGGAATTCCTGATTTTCTGACCATGAGTTCCAACCTTTTTTCTGGAGCTGCCAAACGATCCCAACGGGGTCTATCTCGTCGAGATACTCCGAGGAAGAAATCCCGAACCGATGGTTCGCATCAATCCTCTTCCCAGGGAGGAGCTTCCTCTCGGGAAACTATTCCTCGATCTGATCCGATATCATCCTCGTCAGGAGGGAATCCAGATATGGTGAAGAATATCCCTTCTCCAACAAGGGAAACTACAAACTCTTCGATGGAAATTTCGAGAGCTCCGATCCGTAGTCCCTTGGTTGATCCAAAAATTCTGGAAGCTTGCCAAACCGAAAGTTCTCGATCTATTACTCCTCCTCCAGTAAATCAAACCTCAAACGAGGAGTCTAGAATTATTCTTCATCCTCCTGTGGAGCAAATTACGAACGAGGAGTCCAGAGGTGCTACTCCTCCTCCAGTTGATCAATCAACAAACGAGGAATCTAGAACTATTTCTCCTCCTCCCGAGGAACAAATAGCAAATGAGGAGGCTCGAGCCGCTTCTCCTCTTCCAGATGAATGATCAATGGATGAACGTCCCCCCTCGAGCCATCAAGACGGTTGCGCTCAGGTCGTGGCTACTGCTCCCAATTCTGAGATTGATCCAATATTGCAATTAAGGGGTTCTGTGGAAGACATCCCTGAGTCATTCTTTGCCCCTCCGCATTCTCAGGTCGTTGTTTCGACTTCTCAACATACTCAAGTCGTCTCTCCTGCCCATATTTCTCAAGGTGTGTCGAAAATTGGGTCTGGTCCCAGTCGTTCTGGTTTCAAAAATATCCTGACGACCCGTCACTTCTAGACGAACGTCCATTCAAGGAGCAGGTCGAAGAGATAACTGAGTTTGATATGAGCCGATCAGGTGGGGTTTCGATTGATGCCTGTATTCCAACCTCCCTTGAGCCTGATGGGGTTTCTTGGAATTTGGGAATGGGTACAATTTTGCCCAAGGAGCTTGAAAAATTGAAGAACCACTCTTCCTTGCAGCTTGTCCAGTCCATTTTCAAACGTTTGGAAATGGTAAGTGTATTTAGTTATTTGTCAAAAGAGATCTAGGTGTTTTAAGTTTCTCACCCTTATTTCTCAAAAACAGGCTAAGCATGAAGCTCTTCAGCTCGGGATACAAAATGATGATTCCTACTTTGAACGAGAAGCATCTCTCGAACGTCTAAATACAATTACTGCTGCTCATCAATTGCAGTCGATTGAGGTCGAGCATCTTCGAGCTACTACTGAAAGGCTTACTAAAGAGAAAGAAGAACTTGCTCGAGTAAATAGCAGTTTGGAGTCTGAAAGAAAGCAGCTTGCAATGGAGAGAGAAGATCTTCTTCAATTGAAAAATCTAGAGTTTGATAGAGGTTTTTCTCTTGGATATAAGCAGCGAGCCGAAGAAATGATGACTTATCTTGGTTATCCGACCATTTCCGATCATAATCACGAAAAGTAGACAAGGATCATTTTTTTTTTTTTTTTTTAAAAAAATATGGAATGTAAAAATATATTTTGTCAGCTGAATAGAGGATCATTTTTTTGTTGTTCGATTTCTGCGTCCTTCCGAGTTGCCTGCCAATAAATAACTTCCTTCAATATTTTCGGAAGACGAGGAGTCAATTGGGTAGGTGTGTCGTAACTGTAGGAACGATTCGTATGCTTTATCCGTTGATAACTTAATTCCCTGTAGTATAAATTTATTGGAGAAGTAGAAAAACAAAAGAGTGAAATAATATGGCTCCCATAAATATTTCAATTTGGCTTTTATGGTATGTTGACTATGGTGGAGATATCAAATCAAAAAGATTTTTTTTTTTTTTTTTTTTTTTTTGGAGAAGCGATAGATGGTTAGTTCATTAAAAATGGTGGTGATCCCAGGGGAAGGTAAGCTCTTCCGTCCCTGCATGCTCGAAATTTTGCCCCCAATGCATGGAGAACGAACCTGTCTCAATTGTATGACAGCAAAGTTCTTTCCTTCTCAGTGTGCTTTAGCGTGATACTGTGATCGACCCTAGATGCAGCTGGCTTCCTGATTGCCATGTGGCTCGTTTGGAGGTCGTTAATTTACCAGCATCAGCAAATATACGCACTTCTGCATGTTCCTCGCTTATATGCAGTGGTTGTAGTCTGAGAATAAGAAGTAGGTCGAATTTGAAGGAGCAGATCAATCCGAGGAGTAGCAAGTTAGGACTAGTATTTGGAGTAACTATAATTTGACTCTTAATATAAATGTAGATTTTTCTGACGATATGGCTGTATCCGTGAAATGTAACGATCCTCCTAAAGATCTGAATAAAATCAATTATTCTTGTACTTTCAGCTCGATAATAATGATTGATCATATTTTCGCTGCTGAAAACCATCCTAATAATGCTTTAAATCTGGACCGTTGATAGGGTCTCAATGTAACACCATTGGATCCTTTATCCCCTGCCTATAAAAAGGTCACTCCTTTCCTCTCCATTCCTCAGAAGATGAAGTCGTTCAAGATGAATATTTATTGTTATAAGTATCATCGACCACCAAATTTGTCAGTTTATACACCTAGGAGTTCATGACTTGGTATGGGAGGAATTGGAAAGTTGAGATCTCCATCTTAAGTGGTGACGGTCGGGCAAATCTCACAACTGGGGATTAGTTGACCATATACCATGCCGTATGATAGAGGTCGAGAGTGGAGGAAAGCAAGATTCTATACTTATCGAAATCAACTTGTTTCTAATAGGTTGGTGATGTCAAGCATGAGACTCCTCTGATCCCTACTATAATTGGCGAAGAAGAAGCATCAACTTCTTCAAGGTGGTCGAGTCATGGTCGCGTGCGGCTTTGCTCGCCCGAAGACACCTGCCGATCTACAGAAGAAGCCTGAACTTTAGGTTCTCGTCACTGTTCTCAAAGTAGAAAGAAAGATGATCGTTCGAGGAAGCTCTGAAGCGTTTTGAAACCAAATGCTTTCCTCTGATATTTTGTAGGTGTGATTGCTTAGTGCATTGATCGATAATTTCCGCTCAGATAGGAATTCTTGATATGTAATATTAGATTTGCTATGATAGTCTTTGTATCGTCTCCATCGATCTAATATACGACTTTTAGTTTGACCGACTAAAAAGCGCATTTATCCCGTATTTAATGCTTGTAGTTATGACGCTGTAGCGTAAATCCCGATGATAGGTCATTGCCGTTGATTATATGAGAGTTTGACCGTTGGATTTTAACTCATCCTGTCTATAAAAGGAATCTTTTATCTTCCATTTAGTTACCATCAGGAGTAAAAATTCTAAACAATGTACTCCCTCTTTGTTCAAAATGGCGGTCGTCCGCCTAATTCGCGAATCCAACTAATCATTCCTTACCTCGACTTGGTATGGGCGAAATCGGAAAATGGAGTCTTATCAAGAACCATGAAGTGTCGGACCCCTAATAAGGGGATTAGATTGGAATACCGACCATAAATCGATCAACCTATGTAAATAGGTAAAGGTCGGTGTTGTGGGGTTCCGATCTATTAGTTACGTGGTAGGTGGAAAGCTGGTCAGTTCATTAAAATTTTAATGTGTGACCAGGAATGCTGACCACCATCGACCGTTGTAACATTATGATCTCACAAAGCTCTCTCTGATTCCAAAGCTTTGTGGTCGTCAACATGAAACTTAAAGGCGATCGTCTTCGTCGAGCTTTGGCGTAGTTGGTATCAAGAATGGATATAGCATGTAATAGGATCTGGTGTCGTTAGATCAGGAAGATCTGTTTTGTCTTTCCAAGATATTTTATGTAATTGTAACAGTTTTAGGGACATAAATAAAATTCTTCTTTTTATTTATTAAATTCCCTTTTTACATATTATGTCGATCAATAATTTTATACCGACCCAATCGGTATTACTCAAAAATTTATTGTACTTAGGTTTTTTACCAATTTTGGTTTTAACCTTTGTTGATCGTTCGTTAGTAGATCGATGAGTTTATACCGACCCAATCGGTGTTACTCAAAGATTTATTATACTTAGGTTTTATACCAACTGAGGTTTTAACTTTTGTAGATCGTTTCAGTAGATCGATGAGTTTATACCGACCCAATCGGTGTCACTCAAAGATTTATTATACTTAGGTTTTATACCAATTGTGGTTTTAACCTTTGTAGATCGTTTCAGTAGATCAATGAGTTTATACCGACCCAATCGGTGTCACTCAAAGATTTATTATACTTAGGTTTTATACCAATTGTGGTTTTAACCTTTGTAGATCGTTTTCAGTAGATCGATGAGTTTATACCGACCCAATCGGTGTTGCGCAAAATGTATTAGGTTGTATACCAATAATTGGTTTTAACCTTTGTAGATTGTTTTTTGACAAAAATCTTTTGAACATGTCACATGTGGAAATAAGCAAAAGCTTTTTATTAGAATTGTAGGTAATTTCAATGCATGAAAGGGAAATAACAAAATATATAAAATGGAAAAACTAATTCCTTGCAAATCCTGTCTAAATTCTAGATCTTCTTATCTCGAACTTAACGACCATAATATCTTCTTAGATTTACTGCATTCCACGTTCGAGGAAGTGGAGTCCCATCCATATGTGCTATCTTATACGATCCCTTTTTTCCGACCGCAATCACCACGTAGGGACCTTCCCAATTTTGCTGTAGCTTTCCCACGTGTTTGGGAACTTCAACTTTTTTAAGTACCAAATCACCTTCTTTGAATGATCGTATCCTCACCTTTTGATTGTAGGCTTTTTCCATGCTGGACTTAGCCGCTTCTAAACGCAGACTGGTTTTTTCCCTTAAGGTCTCGCTCAAATCGATATCATCTTTTCTCAGTTGATCGTTTGATTCCTCCTCGTAGAGCTCAATTCTAGGGCTGGGGACTAGAGCCTCTACTGGGATGACTGCCTCCGACCCATAGACTAGGCTAAACGGTGTTTCACCCGTTGAGGCTTTTACTGTAGTTCTGTTGGCCCAAATGACGCCTGGCAGTTCGTCCAACCATTTCCCTTTGGCGTCGTCCAGTCTTTTCTCCAGCTCTAGGATGTCCGACAGACGTGAAGTTTTGCTGTATTCCAAGCTTCGAGCACCATTCTTGAACTTGTTTTCCGGCAAATTGGGTTCCATTGTCAGAAATCAGAATTCTTGGGATTCCGAAACGACAGACTATATTTTTCCAGAGAAAATTTATAACTTGGAACTGTGTTATCCGAGCTAAGGCTATGCATTCAATCCATTTGCTGAAATATTCGACAGCGACCAAAACATAACTCTTCTTCGATCTGGCCATTGGGAACGGTCCCACTATATCGATTCCCCATTGATCAAAAGGCCAACAGATCGAAATTGGGTGTATCGTCTCAGCTGGTTGGTGTATTATATTTGAATGTACCTGACAGTAATGACAGTGTTTAACGTAGTCTTGTGCGTCGGCGTACATCGTTGGCCAATAGTAACCTGTTCTCAAGCATTTAAGTGTAAGTGCTCGAGCGCCACTGTGATTCCCAGCTTCTCCCTCATGTATGCTTCGAAGGATGCTTTCGGAATTGTGCTCGGGAATGCATTTTAGCAGAATTCCTGAGACGGATCTTCTATAAAGTTTTCCTTCTAACATTGCATATCTTGGTGCTCGATACCTTATCCTCCTGGCTTCATTTTTACAGTTAGGGAGTGAACCATCTTTCAAATAGGCAATTAATGGAGTCATCCAACTGTCTGCTGCCAGGTCAATTTCCATTACTTCAGCAGCAGGGACATTGTCGAGGTCGATCGCGGGAGTCTTGGAGATCAGCCAGGTGATTACCCTTTTTTGATTTACCATCCCTTGTTCCTGTAAATCTAGATAGTTGATCAGCCCATCGATTTTCTTCTCGTGGGATATTTTGGATGTCAAATTTATCAAATTTCCCAGTTAATTCTTTTACTTTCTCCAAATATTTTATCATGTTGAATTCTTTTGCTTCGTACATTCCACTAATTTGTCTCTGAATTAGTTCAGAATCTGTCAAGACATTCAAAACCTTCATATTGGCTTGTATCGCCATTTCCAATCCAGCGATCAGAGCTTCATATTCTGCTTCGTTATTGGTTACTACGAAGTCTAAAGTGATGGCATAATTCATATCTTCGCCGTTTGGCCCTTGGAAATTAATTCCTGCACCTCCCGTATCTCTGCTTGATGCGCCATCGACATGCATAAGCCATGGTAGGTCATTGACGATCATAATACTGTTATCGCTTGTCGATGTTATTGCGGAGCTTGTCTCCGACAGACTTGGAGTTTCAAGGAGGAAATCAGCAAGTATCTGAGCTTTGATTGCAGTTCGTGGTCGATATTCGATCTCGTATTGTCCCAATTCTACAGCCCCTTTGATTAACCTTCCCGAGGCTTCTGGCTTCGATAAAACTTGCCTCAAAGGTTGATTGGTAAGCACGATGATCTTGTATGTTTGAAAGTATGGCCGCAACCTACGTGCTGACGTTACCAAAGCCAGAGCGAATTTTTCAATTGTTAAATAATTCTTTTCCGCTCCTTGCAATAATTTACTCAAATAATAAACAGGCTTGTGTTCCGAGCCCTCAATTTTCACCATAACCGAGCTCACTGCAGCCTCGGAAATAGCGATGTATATGTATAAAGGTTGTCCCTTCGTAGGTTTGGCGAGCAGGGGAGGCGAGGTCAAATATTCTTTCAGCTGCTCGAATGCATGATCACAATCCTCGGACCATTCAAAGGTCTTAGCTTTTCTCAAAGTTTGAAAAAATGGTAGACTTTTACCTGCGGACCTGGATATGAATCTATTAAGAGCAACAATTTGCCCGACCAGACTTTGCACCTGAGTAATATTCCTAGGAGGCTTCATTTCAGTAATAGCACGTATCTTCTCCGGATTTGCTTCGATGCCTCTTTCGTGGACCAGGTATCCTAAGAATTTCCCAGACCTTACCCCAAATGTACATTTTAATGGGTTGAGCTTCATTCCATATTTCCTCAAGATTTTGAAGCAACGATCTAGGTGTTTAATGTGATCTTCTTCAGTCATGCTTTTTACCAGCATGTCATCGACATATACTTCCATTATTTCTCCGATCAACTCTTTAAACATCAGGTTGACCAACCGTTGATAGGTTGCTCCAGCGTTTCTTAATCCGAATGGCATCACTATGAAACAATATACGCCTTGTTCGGTTATGAACGCAGTCTTTTCTTGATCTTTTTCAACCATGAAAATCTGATAGAAACCTTGGAATGCATCCATCATACTAAAGATTGCAAAGCCTGCTGTTGAGTCGACCAATAGGTCGATCCTTGGGAGAGGATAAGGATCTCTCGGACACAATTTATTCAAGTCTGTAAAATCGTTGCACATTCGTCACTTATTATCCTTCTTGTCGCCTTTTGAGACAAGTACGACATTACACAGCCACTCAGTAAAGTGTATTTCTCTAATCTGTTTAGACAATAAAAGTCTTTCGACCTCTGCTTTTATTATCTTGTCCTTGACTGGGCCATGATTTCTTTTCTTCTGTCTGACCGGTTTTGCGCTCGGATCTATCTTCAAAGAGTGGGTTATTATTCTTGGGTCGATCCCTACTATGTCCTCCGAGCTCCAGGCGAAAACATCTACATTCTCCCTTAAAAAATTGACTAGCATAACTTCTCCCTGTGGAGACAGTTCGGTTCCGATCCTGGTGACTTTGGTTGGATCATTTTCGATCAACTTGACCTCTTTATGCTCTGGCGCACGTAGGGTCAGATCTATGGGCTCTTTTCCTTTTTTATCGATCCGATCTGTGCTAGGCAATTCAGGCTCATGAGATCTCTCCGTCGATGATCCTACTGTTTTTCTTTTTGACGGTGTTAGAGGATCGACGTTCCTTTTTAGAGACAGTGCCGTGTTGTAACAATCCCAGGCCATGCAGTGGTCGTTAACGATTTCGCCGACCCCGGAGATCGTCGGAAATTTTATTTTCTGGGGATAGGTTGACACAACTGCTCGAAATTGGTTTAATGCCGGTCTTCCCAGAATGGCATTATAAGCGAAAGGTGCCTCAACCACTAAGAATTTTATCATTTTGACCACTCGATGAGGTTTGTTCCCAAGAGTTACACTCAAATTGATAGTCCCGGCTGGAACTATTTCTGATCCTCCAAATCCTACCAGTGGCGTAGCTACTTTTTGGAGAGTTATTCTTCCCAGGTTCATCTGGTTCAGCACTTCGATGGCTATTATGTTAGCCGAGCTGCCGTTGTCGATCAGAATTCTCTTGACATTGAAATCGGCAATTTTCAGTGAGACCACCATGGGAAAATCGGGGTGGTCTTCGTTATTATCCCAATTCAGATTTTTGGGGACTTCGCTCTCATCGAACTTAATTATCTGTTGGTTGGAGTTTTTACTCTCGAGCGCCCATACCTCTTTAGGGGTCATAATCCCCTTTTCTAGAGATCGTGCGACCTTTCGTCTGGCATTCCGACTATCCCCCCCCCCCCCCCCCCCCCCCCGCTGGTCCACCAGAGATCACATGTATTGTACCATTTACATGGTCATCATCGATTTCATTTCTTCGGGGAGCATGATTACTGGGAGATCTATCACGAGGACTTCTATTTTCCTCTCTCCTTCTTGGACTTCTTGTCCTTTGTCTTCTCCGATCTGCTCTATCTATGAATTCATTCAATCTACCCTGTTGAATCAATTTTTCGATTTCTTGTTTCATGTGATAACAGTCCTCGGTCCTATGACCGTGAGCTCGATGGTACCTACAATATAAGTCGTAGTTCTTTGCCCCAGGTTTGGCTTGTGTGATTCTTTTTGCTGGGGGGATTAAATTATTTCTTTCCAGTATCACCAGGATGTCTTCTCTTGGGGGCATTTAGCTTTGTGAACTCCACATAACTGATTCGATCTCTTATATTCCTTTCTGGAGATCGAGGCCTGAGGTAGACATTAGGTCTTTTCTCAAGGTTATTTCCGTTACGTTCTAATCTATGGAATACGTTTCCTCTTCGCGAAAACCGATCGTAATCCATGGCTTTCTGGATTGGGGGTTTTTCAGGTTTTTTGGATCCCGAAACGGACGCTTTCTTATTTTTATCTTTGAAAGAGTTCATCTCTTCCTGGGTCATATATTTGGAGGCTAAAGTGATGATCTCAGTGAAGGTTCTAGGCTGTTTCCGACTTAATGCGTTACCAAACTGTCTATTCTTGGTTAGATCGAACAGAATAGATATGATATAATCAATGTTTGGGGAATCGATCTTCAGTAGTTCTACATTGAACCTTGCTAACCAAGTTCTTAAAGATTCTCCATCTTGTTGGACTATAGTTCCCAAAAAACTCATGGGAAGCTTTTGTCTTTTCGGACTAGCGAATTGTTGTTCCAGCTTGTTGCATAATTTTCTAAAACTGAAGATTGAATTGGGCGGTTGTTTTCCGAACCAATCCAGTGCCAACCCCTCGAACGTTGTGATCATCAATTTGGCCGTATACTCTGCTAAATGAGCATACAAGCTCATTATATTTGTAAAACTAAATATATAGTCGGTCGGATCACTAGTTCCGTCGTATCTGGGGAGGCGAGCAGGTAGAGATCCAGAAGCATGGGCTTCCCTAATTTCTAAGCAGAAAGGGGAACAAGCAGCTATACTATCCTGTATTTCTCGGGAGCGAGGCCAAGGTTGTTGCAAAGTCAAAAGCCTTTGTTCCACTCGTTCCTCGACCATTCTCTCTAACTCCCTTTCAGAAACTAGATCTGTTCTTCCTCCATTGACAACCTTCTATCTCTAGTTCGTAGCCTGTGAATAGAAGGTGTTGCTACCATCCAATTGGTGTGGATACACTCTGGAGGTGAGACAATTGGATCACTCGTTGTGAATCAACAAAAGCCGGAGATTGATGCCACCTTGCTTGCAGTGAGGTATATCGCATATCTCCTTCTTTATTCTATTGTAGATTTGTTTGATTCAACCTTTTCGCATACATAAGGTGGATATATATCTTGGGTTGCTGGGGTGCCTCGGAAAAATTTTAAATTCCGCACTCTCGTTGTTTTGACAACCGAGACATTCCCAACAGTGGTATCAGAGCCAATTCCATTACTATTATGCGAAAAGGCCTGAACATAAATAAATATATGGATATTTGTGATTGTTATGTTCTGTGTGATGATTCTTGCTTGTTATGATATGATCTTTGATTGGGTAAAATCGCATATTAAGATTTGGGGCAAATTTATAGTTTTTGAAACTTCAGGACTTTTTATGCAAATCGCGATAAAGGGCTGGAAATTTATTTTCTGTTTTCTGGAAATATTTGAAAAATCTGGACTGTTTTTGCAAATCTGGTCTGTACGTATTTTTGGGTCGTTTTTGCAATTTCCAAAAATTAAAGGACTGTTTTGTAATTTCCGAAAGTTCAGGGGTCTGTTTGCGAAACTGAAAATTTTCTGGATTCAAATTTTAATTTTCTGTCCTCTGGCCGATTTGTAAATTGGGGCTGTTTTGCAATTTTCAAATCTTTGGGGTTAAAAGTGTAATTTCCGTGAGTTGAGGGGCCGAACTGCTATTTTCAAAAGTTGAAAAATACGAATCTGATTTTATGCGGAAAAATTGTTTTGTTTACCCGAAAATTGATTTTGTCATAATTAGTAGTGACTAAAGTAAGAATCATAGGATATTATTTTTAAAAGGTGTTTTAAAAGTAAGAAAGAAATACGTAAAAAGTTGTTTGTTGTTTCTTGCTCTACGTGAACTGTTTACGTGGTTTTCGATCGTGCCGAGCCTTGACCCTAGGGTAGATGTGATTGGTTTAATTTATTGTTGTTTTTATTGGGCCTGCGAGCCTTAAATTTTTGGGCCACTTTGAGCCTTTGTAATAGATAGGGCTTTACTGTTTTAAATAGTTTAGGATGGAGGCCCATTGCAAGCAAGATGGGAGCCCAAGAAGAAATGAAGGCCATGTATGCATGGTTATTTTTGTAATAGCCTAGGTCCATTAAGAACCCTTTAGATTGACCAATTGGGCCAACATCATGGCTCGATGATGGCCCACATAGGAGGCTCCCGATCGAAAACATATTGTGGTAGTATGCATGCTAGGCTTGTATGTTTTAATTTATTTATCGATTTATTTATTTAGCTTGTATGTGATGCGCGCTAGAATCTAGATCGTAAATAAAAGATAAAGCATAACTTATGCGGTGAGATCTCGAGGAGAGTTACTTTGAACTTTCAAACCCGAAAACCCCCTCTCGAATTAAATATTAAGTCATATTGGGTACATTTAAAATGAAGTTTTAAAGATCCAAGCCTTCCATCAATAGGAACTAGCGTGAGTTGTCTACTTATTGACGGAGGTGATCCAGAGTCTGGCACCCGAGTCGAAGAAAGGGACAATACGCAAAATTCCTTGACTCCTGTTTTTAACTAAACTAGACAAGGGTGAGGACTCGTCGGGATGTGAATATCGACCGATAACCAGTTACGGGGATTTCACGACCGGGCCTGTTGCTCATCATGATTGATGGGATAGACTTAACGATTAGTAACACTTATGATGTAGCAGTGCTAGATAAGTGAGAAAACCGAGGCAAAATAGCTTGAAGGTTGTGTAGTGACACAATTGGTAAAAGTATACCTACCTGGAGAATTAACTGTATGGCCACGAGTCGTGGGTACAATTAATGTCTGCTGGGACGTCAAGACCTACTAGGAAATAAGATTTCCCGAGCAATCAAAGGGGTGATTGTTTCGACAAAATAGTGGGAGAACTTTTTCGAAACCAAGACCAAAATTCGTTAATTATAAGTATTAGGCATAGATCAGTCAGCTAAACGTTGTCTTCTTTCCATTTGTAGATATTTACTGAACAATGTCTAAAAATCCTTTATCTGTCATCCTCGACGCTAATAAACTAAATGGGTCAAACTTTGTCGACTGGCTGAGAAACTTGAGGATAGTCCTCGACTCCGAACGTCGGAGCTATGTACTCGACACGCCTATGCCTGCTGCACCTGCAGCACGAGCTACTGAGGAACAACGAACCGCCATGCTAAAAGGGTTGATGATGATCTTCAGGTTCGCTGCCTCATGTTAGCTTCAATGTCAAATGAGCTGCAGAAACAGCATGCTGGTATACCGCTTGCTAGAGATATACTTCTCCACCTCCAACAGATGTTTGGAGAAAGGTCTCTGATTTAACCGAAATTCGTCTTAGGTTAAAACTCAGTAAATTATTTAAGATCAAGATTTTATATAATAAGGGTTTGGTTAAAGTACTCAGGATGGTGCAATTCAAGAACAAGCGAAATAATATAATGGCGTAAAATAACAATAATATGAACGGCGAACAACTGTAGTATATTTCGTAGGTTAAATTCCGGATCCTCAATACAATATAAGTTTCGCTATTTATAACCTTCCTCCTGTCCTAACTGAACTAGGAGTCCTATTTAGCCTAGGAAACCTGTATGGCCTAGGAGTATCGCAGGGCCCATTAGGTCCCCTGAAACGGACTGTTGGTCGAACGAAGTAGGTCGATCGGATATATATTTGTCTAGTCGATCTGATCTCGATGTCTTCATAGGTCGGATCGATTCTGAAACGGCTCGAACAGTATTATTCGACCATAGGTGTAAAATAGCCCTCATCAGTACTCCCTCACTTCTCGAGCGTAATCGTAGCTGTAGCTCGTAGAAGTAGATGTAGCATTTACCTTGGTCTTTTCGTCGTTCATGAAACATGCCTCATTAAAAACCTAGTTCGGAAAAAACCCTCTTCGGGATAAAAAACCGAATCAAGGAAAAAAGAGTACATATTTGTTAGAACTTTCTACGAACAGACACGTACTTTAGTTATCGTGTGTCAGAATTCAGCAGGATCTTTTCACAATTTTGATTGGCGGGAATACGAAGAGACGCGAAGGGTTGAATCTGTCATTTCACCACCCATATATATAGTTAAAATTAGCGGGATATTTTACTTTTACCCAAGATATTTAATCCTTCCAGCAGTAGGCTTAAATCGATAATCTTGTCAATTTCTTACTTTTTCGAGCCCATTATTTCAAAGACTAATGGCATCGACGTCGCAGAATCTCCCTTCCCCAATTCAGAATGTAGGAGAACAAGCACCACTCAACATTCTCAATCCTGATATTCCTTCTTCTGACAATGAAGTAGCGAACGATTCTCAAGCAGAAGAGGTTAGAGACTATGCCGAAGATGAAGTTGATAGTTTGGTCGTGGAAATTATTTCAGAAGAAGAAATGATGTCGAGGGCATCTAAAAAATCCAAAACAGCCCAACCTCAAATTTCCAATCCTGTGGAACTTTTTCCTTCTCGATTTAAAGAGAAAGATTTACTTTTTCTAAAAAAGGAATATGGTCGTTACTTCCCATCGGAATTTGAGATCATCATCCCTACTTCCGAGGAAAGAGTAAACACTCCACCTGCTAACTGTCGAGCTTTTTATACGTCCCATTTTGATCATGGGCTCCGTTTTCCCTTATCTTCAATTCTTCGTCAGTTTCTGGAGACCTTTATCGTCTCACTGACCCAACTTGTTCCTAACGCCATAGCCTTTATTATGGCCTTTTCAGTTTTAATGGTAGCACGAGGTTTTCAACCATCTTTCCGCAATTTCCTTCACTTTTTTCGATTTTCAGTATCGACCTCCTCAAACAGAGGTTATTATTATGTTAGTCAGAGACCTGGGTATGCTGTGCTTGAAAATGCCATTTCCAGCAACAGCACGGAATGGAAGTCAAATTTCTTCTTTGTTAAAGCTCCGACAGTGCGCATTCTTGAGAACGGAGAAACTCAGGAGTTTGCTCATGATTGGGGCTATAATGATTCTTGGGTATATGGTGGTCGAAGAGTAATCGGCGAGATGGCCCCGGACGACCAATTCTCATCCACTATGATCGAGGAGATGAGATTAAATAAGTACCAATCAGCTCATTTGATCGGAGAGATCTTCCTTCGGAAGGCAGGATTGAGTTCCTTGGACTTTCCTATTTCCTCTGATGATCGACCCATATGTAATGTTTTCCGATAATAATAATTTTAACAAAATATATACATGATCTTGCTGCTCATCCACGTTTATTGATTTCATCTACAGCTTCCATGGTCGAGAATTGCCGCTTTTCTGTGGTTGGTAAATCAGTCCTTTCGAACTCAAAAAAGTCTTGGGGTAAATCTCCCATAGAGCAAAAAGAATCCAGAAAAAGAAGAAGAGATCAGTTTATGGGTTTGGAGGATATCGAGGAGGAGTCGTTCGAAAATGCTGATCCTATCCGAGTAGCTCCTCCTTCTTCTGGTCAAACCTCATCGGATATACCGTCTTCAAGCTCTCACCAAGGCCGCGGTTATCCGCCCAAATTTCTTAGGGATCAACATGGTATTCTAGGCTGTCAATCTTGGTCGGAGCGCAATCCTACCGGCCCTGAAGGTAAAAGAAGAAAACAGTTCTTCGACAAAGGAGGGGAATATTTTACTCATGTCGGAGATATTGGTCATAAAGCTTCCCTGGTAGATATGATCGAGAGTCATCTTCAAGGGAAAAGGGCGGTTGGATTCTCCGAGAAGGATACCTTGGCGTCCGATGATAAGGAGAATGTCGTCGATAAATCCATTCGAATTCTCCTTTCTTCGACCTTCACTCAAGATGTAAATAGGACGATCAAGAAAAAACCTCTCGAACAGCTGGCAAGGGCTGCTCATGCCCATGAAGTGGTAATATTCTTTAACTCCTTTTATTTTGTCGATGAACCTTGATATTCTTCTTGGTCCTTATTTAGACAATTCTTTCTTGCTATAGACCGGTAATGCCATTGTATCCGCGCTATATGATATGGCATTACACAGAGATCAGTGTAAGTATGTTGAAGAGAGCAACAATATTTTAACTGCCAGGGTTAAGGAGCTCGAAGATCATCTTGCTCAGATTGGTGCTTCTCGAGCTTCCACTGAAACTCCATCTGTTCCTCTCGCCAACGAGAACTTGGAAACTGATAATCCACATATTATTGGCATGATGACGGATGCTAGTCGGTATCAGGCTCAGGTCGACCAGTTGACTCGGGAACTTGATGAACAGCGAGTATCTCATGCTACTGTAGTTAGCAAATTGGAGTCGGAGATCACTTCACTTCGATCTCAGCTTAAGGCAAAGGAATACGATTCCACTGATTTGGAAAAGATCATAGATGAGCATCGAGCTTCCGAGGTCGAACCCATCGTTCGGGAATTTCTAGACTCTCCAGTACATACGGCTATAATCCATCATAAAATTAGAGATTTACTCTTGAGCTCATTCTTTAAGGGGGTCGACCAATTAATTGAGTCAGGACAGATTCCTGATAAGCGTGAGGAATATCGTCGAATTATGGCTATTGAGAGAGATCGTAGACTTCAAGAATATCCTCCTGAATGCTTACCTTCAATCGTGTACAGTGATCATCCTCTGGCTCATTTAGTTGACGAGTACGGAACTCCATTTCCTGTTCCCACGCCCGACTTGGGGTTAATAGAGCAGTCAATGGGAGATCAAGAAGATGAAGAGGAAGACAAGGACACCGAAGAGGATATTGAAGGAAATCAAGCTGATGAGGGAGAGAAAGAAGGTGAAGAAAGATTGTCCTTGTAGGAAGATATCTCCCCATCTTAGGTTGCTTTCAAAATGTTGGGGTTTTGTTTTAATCCTTGTAATTTAGTAAGCACAGCTGATGTAAAATCCCTCTATTGATATATATATATATGATTTTCAATGAAATATTCTTTGTCGATTTTATGATCGTAATATACCATCAATCCGTTCTTGTCGCATATTTGAATTTTTACTGCGCGCGCCAAGGTTTGAGGACATAATTGTCATTTCCTTTACTATATATAAAGGTAAATCTTCTGGGGTTTTACCGCGCGTCCCCACTTGCAATATAAAATTTTCTTGTCGTTGATCGGAGCTCATAGTTCGATAATTCACAAATATTCCTGATTTTTTGATCATGAGTTCCAACCTGTTTTCCGGAGCTGCAAAACGATCTCTACGAGGTCCTCCCCGACGAGATACCCCGAAGAAAAAATCCCGAACGGAAAGTTCTCCTCAACCATCCTCCCAAGGGGGAGCTTCTTCTCGGGAAGCCATGCCTCGATCTGACCTAGTGTCGCACTCACCCGATGGACATCCGAAGGTAGAGAAGTATATCCCTTCACCACCAAAGAAAGCTAGGCATTCCTCGACGGGACCTTCAGGGGTTCCGCTCCGTAGTCCCTTGGTTGATCCAAGAGTTCTTGAAGCTTACCAGGATGAGGGTTCTCGATCTACTTCTCCTCCTCTAGTAAACCCAACAATCGACCAAGAGTCTCGAGCTATCTCTCCTCCTCCAGTCGATCAATCAACAAATAAGGAGTCTCGAGCTATCTCTCCTCCTCCACTCGATAACACAATAAATGAGGAGTCTCGAGCTATATCTCCTTCTCCTGTCGACCGATCAATGGAGGAACGTCCTTCTTCCGATCGAGATATAACAAATCAAACCATAGGTCAAGAAGGTTCCCAACAGGTCGTAATTACTGCTCCAAATTCTGAGATGGAGCCAACTCCACAAGTGAGGGTTTCCATGGAAGACATTCCTGAGTCTTTCTTTTCCCCTATGCATCCTCAGGTCGTTACATCAATCTCTCAAGATACTTGTGCCGTTTCCCCTGTGCCTAATTCCCAAAATGTTCCGAAAACAGGATCTGGGCCGAGCCGACCTCCATTCGAAAATACTGCAGATGATCCATCTCTTTTAGATGATCGTCCCTTTAAGGAGCAGGTAGAAGAAATAACTGAATTTGGATATAGTCGATCTGGTGGAGTTTCTATTGAAGCTTGCATCCCCTCCAATCTTGATCCTGATGGTGTTTCCTGGAATCTTGGAATGGGCACGATTTTTCCCAAAGAACTCGATAAACTGAAAAACCATTCCTCTCTGCGTCTTGTTCAGTCTATCTTTAAGCGTTTGGAGATGGTAAGTGTATTTTTGTTATTGCGATATTAGGAATCTTTGAGGAATTCCTTATTCTCATTTCTTTCTCACAGGCCAAGCATGAAGCTCTCCAGCTCGGAATTCAAAATGATGAGTCTTACTTTCTCCAAGAAGATTCTCTAGAACGGATGAACAGGATCGCCGTAGCTCATCGAGCTCTGATGACTGAGGTGGATAACCTTCGAGCTGCAGCCGAAAGACTTTCGAAGGAGAAAGAAGAGCTTGTTCAAGCTAACAACAGTTTGGTGTCTGAGAAAGAACAGCTCATCTCTGATAAGGAACAGCTCGTTAAGGAAAATGCAGACCTTCTTGAATTGAAAAATCAAAAGTTTGACAGGGGTTTTTCCTTTGGATATAAGCAGCGAGCCCAAGAAATGATGAACTTCCTTGCTCATCAAACAAATCCCGATCATGCTCTCGAGAAGTAGACAACAGTCTTTCATTATTATTATTATTTTTTTTTTTTTTTTTTTTTTTTGAACGGCATGTAAATATATATTTTTGCCTGATAAACGGAAGAACATGCTTTTTGTTCGATTTCTGCGCCTCTTCGACCTGTATGTTGATAATTAATTTCATGCAATATTATTGAAAGATGAGAAGTCAACTTGGTAGGTGTGCCATAACTGTAGGAACGATTCGTATGCCTTGTCCGTTGATTGGTTAATTCCCCATAGTATAAATAACTCATTGGAGAAGTAGGAAAAGAAGAAAAACTGAAATAATATGCCACCTCTGAACAGTTTAACTTGGTTTTTATGGCCTGTTGACTACGGTGGAGATATCAAACCAGAGAGTTCTTTAGATAGACGAGAGCTGGTTAGTTCATTAAAATGGTGTTGCATCCATGCATGCTCGAAAACTTGCCCCCAAGGTAAGGAGAACGATCCTGTCTCAATTGTATGACAGCAAAGTTCTTCCCTTCGTAGTGTGCTTTTAGCTTGATACTGTGATCGACCCTAGATGCAGTATGCCTCCTGGTTGCCATTTGGCTTATTTAGAGGTCGGTAATTCACCAGCATCAGCAAATATACGCACTTCTGCATGTTCCTCGTTTTCATGCAGCGGTAGTAGTCCGAGGAGAAGGTCGATTTGAAGGAGCAGATCATTCCGAGGAGTAGCAAAGTAGGATTAACGTTTGAAATAATTGTAACGATCCTTGAATGTAAATGTAGTTTTTTGTGACGATATTGTTGTGAAATGTAACGACTTTCTCAAAGATCTGAATAAAATCCATTATTCCTTGTATGTTCATTCCAATAATAATGATCGATCATTTGTCCTGATTCTGCGAACCATTCTTACAACGTTTTTAATCTGGGCCGTTGATAGGACCTCAATTTAACACCATTGGATCCTTTATCCTCCGCCTATAAATAGATTCACTCCATCCCTCTCCATCTCTCAGAAGATGAAGTCATTCAATATGAATGTGTATTGTTATAAGTATTGTCGGCCACCAAATTTGTCGATTTATCTACCGAGGAGGTCATGACTTGGTATGGGAGGAATTGGAAAAATGAGATCTCTATCTTAAATGGTGAGGGTCGGGCAAACCTCACAACCGGGGATTGGTTGACCATATACAACGACGTATGATAGAGGTCGAGAGTGGAGGAAAGCAGGATTCTATGCTTTATCGAAATCAACTTGTTTCTAAATGGTTGGTGACGTCGAGCATGAGACCCTTCTGATCTCTATTTTAATCGATAAAGAAGAAGCATCAACTTCTTCAAGGTGGTGGCATCATGATAGCGTGCGGCTTAGGTCGCCCACTGGTACCCACCGATCAGTAGAATAAGCCTGAACATTAGGTTCTCGTCACTGTTCTCAAAGTAGGAGAAAAGATGATCGTTCCGAGGAAAGTTTGAAGCGTTCTGAAACCAAATTCTTTCTTTTGTTATTTTGTAGGTGTAATTGTTTAGCGTAGCTGATCGATGAATATTGAATATGTAATACTAGCTCTGCTATGATAGTCGTTGTATTGTCTTCATCGATCTAATATAATACCTCTATTTCGACCGAGTCAAAAACGCATTTATTTCCATTCCTTTATTTACGGCTTGCGGTTATGATTTTGTAACGTAATTCCCGATGTGGTGTTATAGCCGTTGATTGGATGTGAGTCTCACCGTAGGATTTCAACTTAACCTGTCTATAAAAGGAATCTTCCTTCTTTTAGTTATCATCATAAGTAAAAATCCTTAAATAATGTACTTCTTCTTTGTCCAAAATGGCGGTCGTCCGCCTAATTCGAGAGTCAAACAAATCACTCACCACGTCGACTTGGTATGGGCGGAATCGAAAAATGGAGATTTCTCAAAAACCATGAAATCTCCGACCCCTAATAAGAGGAATGGATTGGAATGCCTACCCTCATCCGACCATCCTATGAAAATGGGTAAAGGTCGGTGTTGTGGGGTTCCGGTCTATTAGTTACGCGGTCGGTGGAAAGCTGGTTAGTTCATTAAAACGAGAATGTATGTCCGAAAAATGCTGACTACCATCGACCGTTGTAACATTATGATCTCTCAAAGCTCTCTCTGATTCCAAAGCTTTGTGGCTGCGAGCTTGACTGGGTTCGATCGGTTCTAGCTGGTGGCAAGAATTCTGAGAGAAATACAGAGATAAATCGAGCTGAAGTCCTCTTGTTAACTCCTTACTTTATCGCATAATGGAATTTATTGTTTTATGTAGCTAGGGTAGTTTATGTATATTTCCGATGTATATTTCATCAGTGATAATAAAATTATATATATTAATATTAGCTCGTTTGTTTGCGTAAATCGGTAGTTATACTTAGGTTTTATACCAACTGTGGTTTTAACTTTTGTAGATCGTTCCTGTAGGAGATCGATGAGTTTATACCAACCCAATCGGTGTTACTCAAAGATTATTATACTTAGGTTGTTTACCAAATGTGGTTTTAACCTTTGTAGACCGTTCATGTAGGAGATCGATGAGTTTATACCGACCCAATCGGTGTTATTCAAAGACTATTATACTTAGGTTGTTTACCAAATGTGGTTTTAACCTTTGTAGACCGTTCATGTAGGAGATCGATGAGTTTATACCGACCCAATCGGTGTTACTCAAAGACTATTATACTTAGGTTGTTTACCAAATGTGGTTTTAACCTTTGTAGACCGTTCATGTAGGAGATCGATGAGTTTATACCGACCCAATCGGTGTTACTCAAAGATTTATTATACTTAGGTTGTTTACCAATTGTGGTTTTAACCTTTGTAGATCGTTCATGTAGGAGATCGATGAGTTTATACCGACCCAATCGGTGTTACTCAAAGATTTATTATACTTAGGTTGTTTACCAATTGTGGTTTTAACCTTTGTAGATCGTTCATGTAGGAGATCGATGAGTTTATACCGACCCAATCCGTGTTACTCAAAGATTTATTATACTTAGGTTGTTTACCAATTGTGGTTTTAACCTTTGTAGATCGTTCTTTGACAAGAGTCTTTTGAACTTGTCGAATGTGGAAATAAGCAAAACCTTTTTATTAGAATTGTAGGTAATTTCTTGGAAAACCTATCTAACTTCTAAATCTTCTTGGCTCGAACTTAACGACCATAATATCTTCTGAGATTCACCGCATTCCATGTTCGAGGAAGCGGAGTCCCATCCATATGTGCTATCTTGTACGATCCCTTTTTTTCCGACCTCAATCACCACGTAGGGACCTTCCCAATTTTGCTGTAACTTTCCTACGTGTTTGGAAACTTCAACTTTTTTAAGTACCAAATCACCTTCTTTGAATGAGCGTATCCTCACTTTTTGATTGTAGGCTTTTTCCATGCTGGACTTAGTCGCTTCTAAACGTAAGCTGGCTTTTTCCCTCAAGGTCTCACTCAAATCGATGTCATCCTTTCGCAGTTGATCGTTTGATTTTTTCTCGTAGAGCTCAATTCTTGGGCTGGGAACTAGCGCTTCTACTGGGATAACTGCCTCCGATCCATAGACTAGGCTGAATGGTGTTTCACCCGTGGAGGCTTTTACTGTAGTTCTGTTGGCCCAAATAACGCCTGGTAGTTCGTCTAACCATCTCCCTTTGGCCTCGTCCAGTCTTTTCTCGAGGGATTTGATAATTTCTCGATTTGCAACTTTCGTTTGTCCATTAGCCCTAGGATGTCCGACGGACGTGAAGTTTTGCTGTATCCCAAACTTCGAGCACCATTCTTGAACCTGTTTTCCAGCAAACTGGGTTCCGTTGTCGGAGATCAGAATTCTCGGTATCCCAAATCGACAGACTATATTTTTCCAAAGGAAATTTATCACTTGGAACTGTGTTATCCGAGCAAGGGCTATGCATTCAATCCACTTGCTGAAGTATTCGACGGCGACCAGAACATAACTCTTTTTCGTTCTGGCCATAGGGAACGGTCCTACTATATCGATTCCCCATTGATCAAAAGGCCAACAAATCGGAATTGGATGTATTGTCTCAGCCGGTTGATGTATTAAGTTCGAATGTACCTGACAGTAATGACAGTGTTTTACATAATCTTGTGCGTCAGCATACATTGTTGGCCAATAGTAGCCTGTTCTCAAGCATTTGAGTGTAACTGCTCGGGCGCCACTGTGATTCCCAGCTTCTCCCTCATGAATGCTCTTAAGGATGCTTTCGGAATTGTGCTCGGGAATGCATTTTAACAGAATGCCAGAGACGGATCGTCTATAAAGTTGTCCATCCAATATTGTATATCTTGGTGCTCGATATCTTATCCTTCTAGCTTCATTTTTACAGCTTGGGAGAGATCCATCGTTCAAATAGGCGATTAAAGGAGCCATCCAACTGTCTGCTGCCAAGTCGATATCCATTACTTCACTAGCTGGGACAATATCGAGGTCGATCGAAGGTGTTTTGGAGATTAGCCAGGTGATCACCCTTTTAGATTTACCATCCCTTGTTCCTGTAAATCTGGATAGTTGATCAGCCCAACGATTTTCTTCACGTGGAATATTTTGAATATCAAATTTATCAAATTTCCCAGTTAACTTTTTCACTTTATCCAAATATTTTATCATGTTGAACTCTTTCGCCTCGTATGTCCCGCTAATTTGTCTCTGAATTAGCTCGGAATCTGTCAAGACACTCAAAAACTTTATATTGGCCAATCCCGCAATTAGAGCTTCGTATTCTGCTTCGTTATTGGTTACCACGAAGTCTAAAGTGATAGCATAATTCATATCTTCTCCATCTGGTCCTTGAAGATTGATCCCTGCGCCTCCACCATCTCTGCTTGAAGCGCCATCGACGTGCATAAGCCATGGTAGGTCTTTGACGATCATGACACTATTATCGCTTGTTGATGTCGTATTGGAGCTTGTCGCTGACTGACCTGGAGTTTCAAGGAGGAAATCTGCAAGTATCTGAGCCTTGATTGCAGTTCGCGGTCGATATTCGATCTCGTATTGTCCCAATTCTACAGCCCATTTGATCAATCTTCCCGAGGCTTCTGGTTTGGATAAGACTTGCCTCAGAGGCTGATTGGTAAGTACAACGATCTTGTATGTTTGAAAGTAAGGCCGCAGCCTTCGTGCCAATGTCACCAAAGCCAGAGCAAATTTTTCAATCGTTAAATAATTCTTTTCAGCTCCCTGCAATAACTTACTCAAATAATAGACAGGCTTGTGTTCCGAGCCGTCAATTTTTACCATAACCGAGCTTACGGCCGCCTCGGAAATAGCGATGTATATATATAGAGGTTCTCCCTCCGTAGGTTTGGCGAGCATAGGCGGCGAGGTTAGATAGTTTTTCAGTTGCTCAAATGCACGATCACAATCTTCAGTCCATTCAAAGGTCTTAGCTTTTCGCAAAGTTTGAAAAAATGGTAAACTTTTGTCTGCGGACCTTGATACGAACCTATTAAGAGCAACAATCTTCCCGACCAGACTTTGTACTTGAGTAATATTTCTAGGGGGCTTCATTTCGGTGATTGCCCATATCTTCTCGGGATTTTCTTCGATGCCTCTCTCATGGACCAGGTATCCTAGGAATTTTCCCGACCTTACCCCAAATGTACATTTTAAGGGGTTGAGTTTCATTCCATATTTCCTTAATATCTTGAAGCAACGATCAAGGTGCCTTATATGATCTTCTTCGCTCATGCTCTTTACTAGCATGTCGTCGACATATACCTCCATTATTTCTCCTATTAGCTCTTTAAACATTAGGTTAACCAATCGTTGATAGGTTGCTCCAGCATTTCTTAATCCGAACGGCATTACTATGAAACAATATACGCCTTGTTCGGTAATGAATGCAGTTTTTTCTTGATCTTTTTCATCCATGAAAATCTGATAGAAGCCTTGGAATGCATCCATCATACTGAAGATTGCAAAACCTGCTGTTGAGTCAACCAACAGGTCGATCCTTGGGAGAGGATAAGGATCTCTTGGACACAGTTTATTCAAGTCTGTAAAATCGTTGCACATCCTCCACTTGTTATCCTTCTTGTCTCCCTTTGAGACAAGTACGACATTACACAACCACTCGGTAAAGTGTATTTCTTTAATTTGTTTAGATAGTAAAAGTCTTTCGACCTCTGCCTTTATTATTTTATCCTTCACTGGGCCATGATTTCTTTTCTTTTGCCGGACCGGTTTTGCGCTCGGATCTATCTTCAAAGAGTGAGTTATGATTCTTGGGTCGATTCCGACTATATCTTCCGAGCTCCAGGCGAAAACATCCACATTTTTTCTTAAGAAGTTGATCAACATGATTTCTCCCTGTGGAGATAATTCAGTTCCGATCCTGGTGATCTTGGTTGGGTCATCTTCGACAAGATTGACTTCTTTGTGCTCAGGTGCACGCAGAGTCAAATCTATCGGCTCTTTTCCCTTTTTGCTGATCGGATCCGTGCTTGGCAATTCAGGTTCCCGAGTTCTTTCCGTTGAAGATCCCACTGTTTTCCTTTTCGACGGGGTTAGAGGATCGACATTTCTTTTTAAGGATAGTGACGTGTTGTAACAATCCCAAGCCATGCAATGGTCGTTAACTATTTCACCAACCCCAGAGATTGTTGGAAATTTGATCTTCTGGTGATAGGTCGACACTACTGCTCGAAATTGGTTTAGTGCTGGTCTTCCCAGAATGGCGTTATAAGCGAATGGTGTTTCAACCACTAAAAACTTAATCATCTTGGTCACTCGATGAGGTTTATTTCCAAGAGTTACACTCAAGTTAATGGTTCCAGCTGGAACTATTTCTGACCCTCCAAATCCTACTAGGGGCGTAGCTACTCTTTGTAGGGTCAATTTTCCGAGGTTCATTTGATTTAGCACTTCAATGGCTATTATGTTAGCTGAGCTTCCGTTATCGATCAGAATTCTCTTAACGTTGAAATCGGATATTTTCAACGAGACCACCATAGGGAAATCGGGGTGGTCTTCGTTGTTGTCCCAATTCAAATTTCTGGGAACTTCGCTCTCGTCGAACTTGATCACTTGCTGGTTAGAGCTCTTACTCTCAAGTGCCCATATTTCTCTGGGAGCTATTATTCCTTTCTCTAGAGATCGTGCGGTTCGTCGCCTCGCATTCCGACTGTCTCCCCCTGCAGGTCCACCAGAGATTACATGTATAGTTCCATTGATCCGATCGTCATTGCTATCGTTTCGTCGGGGTGGATGGTTACTGGGAGATCTATCACGAGGACTTCTATTTTCCTCTCTCCTTCTAGGACTTCTTGTCCTTTGTCTTCTTCGATCTACTCTATCAACAAATTCATTTAATTTGCCTTGTTGAATCAATTTTTCGATTTCTTGTTTCAGATGATAACAATCTTCGGTTCTATGACCGTGAGCACGATGGTACCTACAGTATAAATCGTAGTTCTTTGCCCCAGGTTTAGCTTGTGTGATTCTTTTTGCTGGGGGAATTAGATTATTCCTTTCCAGTATCACCAGGATGTCTTCTCTAGGGGCATTTAGTTTTGTAAACTCCACATAACTAATTCGATCTCTTATATTCCTTTCTGGAGATCGAGGCCTGAGGTAGACATTGGGTCTTTTCTCAAGGTTACTCCCACTGTGTTCTAACCTTTGAAACACGTTCCCTCTTCGGGGAAATCGATCATATTCCGTTACTCTATTCATTGGGGGTTTTTCAGGTTTCCTTGATCCTGAAGTCGATGCTTTATTATTATTTTTGTCCTTGAAAGAGTTCATCTCTTCTTGTGTCATATATTTGGAGGCCAACGTCATGATTTCAGCAAAGGTTCTAGGTTGCTTTCGACTCAAGGCGTTGCCAAATTGCCTATTCTTAGTCAGATCGAATAGAATTGATATGATGTAATCAATGTTCGGAGAGTCAATCTTGAAAAGTTCCACATTAAACCTTTGCTAACCAAGTTCTTAACTACTCCCCTTCTAGCTGGGTTATAGTTCCTAGATAGCTCATGGGGAGTTTTTGTTTTTTCTGGCTGGCAAATTGTTGTTCTAACTTGTTGCACAATTCTCTAAAGCTGAAGATAGAGTTAGGCGGTTGTTTTCCGAACCAATCCAATGCTAACCCCTCAAACGTTGTGATCATCAATTTGGCCGTATATTCTGCTGAATGAGCATACAGGCTCATTATATTAGTGAAACTAAAGATGTAGTCGGTTGGGTCAGTGGTTCCGTCGTATCTGGGGAGCCGGGCGGGCAATGATCCGGAAGCATGTGCTTCCCTGATTTCTAAACAGAAAGGGGAACATGCAGCTATACTATCCTGTATTTCACGGGAACGAGGCCAAGGTTGTTGCAAAGTCAGAAGCCTCTGCTCGACTCGCTCCTCGACCATCCTCTCTATATCTCTTTCAGAGATTCTCTTGGTCGCTTGTCGATTGATAATTGGGGGTTCGTCCACATCGTCGATCGGTATAACCGTGCGTTCCTTGGATATGCGAGGTTCAGGTCGAGCATTAGCTCTTCCTTGATTAGTTTTTCGACCAAGGTTTCTTCCTGCTACGTTTGGCGGGGATATTTGAGATCGTTGATCCGCGTCCGGACTTTCTGCTTGGGTTGATTGGTGGTCATTATTCTCCTGAGGTTCCCTGACCTGGTTAACCATTCTTGCAAAATTTCCAGCTGCCCCTCTTGGTTCAGCAACTGCCTGAGTTTGTAGAATTTGAGGAAAAAACGAACTTAAAATTTGAGCAATTTGTAGTATTTTTTCCTGGTCAGTGGAAAGCGGTGCGGCAGGGACGGATTGGATAGGCGGGTTAGGAACCCTACTTGTGGTAGGAGTTTGTCGTACTCCCTCGTTCTGATTAATGTTTTCGTTTGGTGCAACTTGTTCCTCTAAAGGGTCAAGATTCTGCTGGTTTCCCGGAGGCTGTGTATTGTTAGCGCTGTTTCTTTGGGAACCTTCAGGCAAGCTATCCATAGCACGAGAAGGGCGAGAATTCGTGCTTCTTCCTACGTTACGTGCGCTTTTCCTAGGATTGACCATATTTCGATCGAGTAATTAACCTTACCCCTCGGTGGGCGCAAACTGATTTAACCGGAATTCGTCTTAGGTTAAAACTCAGTAAATTATTTAAGATCAAGATTTTATATAATAAGGGTTTGGTTAAAGTACTCAGGATGGTGCAATTCAAGAACAAGCGAAATAATATAATGGCGTAAAATAACAATAATATGAACGGCGAACAACTGTAGTATATTTCGTAGGTTAAATTCCGGATCCTCAATACAATATAAGTTTCGCTATTTATAACCTTCCTCCTGTCCTAACTGAACTAGGAGTCCTATTTAGCCTAGGAAACCTGTATGGCCTAGGAGTATCGCAGGGCCCATTAGGTCCCCTGAAACGGACTGTTGGTCGAACGAAGTAGGTCGATCGGATATATATTTGTCTAGTCGATCTGATCTCGATGTCTTCATAGGTCGGATCGATTCTGAAACGGCTCGAACAGTATTATTCGACCAGTTCGTGTTGAATTTCAACATGGAAGACAGAAACCTTGCTCTTCACGAACTGACCAATCTGTTGGTTACGGCAGAAGCCACTCTCAAGAAAGAGAAACCCGTGATGATTGCTCACCAATCGAAGGCTGCAAAGCCCAAGAAAGGTAAAAAGAAGAAGAAGGTGTTCTCTTCTAAAGCAGTCACCAAGGTTGTCGAGAAGAAGCACAAAAGTCCAGAAGACGAATGCTTCCACTGCAAGAAAGCAGGGCACTGGAAAAGGAACTGCCCAGACTACCTGAAAACGGTAGCCAAAGGTATTTTCTTGGTTGAAGTTAATATTTCTATTAACTGTGCATCTTGGGTGTTAGACACCGCAGCGGGTTCTCATATCTGCAATGATTTGCAGGTGATGGGAGCAGTAAGAACGCTCAAGCCCGGGGATAGGATCCTACGTTTTGGAAACGGAGCAAGAGTTGCTGCAGAGGCTGTAGGAGACGTGGAGTTAGTGATAGGGAATTTTACTTTACTTTTAAAAGACTGTTTGTACGTACCAACTATTATTAAGAACATTATTTCTATTCCGTTATTAGATAATGATGGTTTTAATTTTTCCATTATGAATGGATCTATGAGCATAATTAAAAATGGTTTAATTTATGCTAGTGGTACTCTGATGGATGGTCTATATTCCCTTGAACCTACAAACTCCAACGTTTTGCACATACAATCAAGAAAAAGAAAATACGATAATCACACACCACAACTTTGGCACGCTAGACTTGGACATATCTCCAAGAGTAGGATCCAAAAGTTGGTTTCCTCTAAGGCTCTTGAAATACAGAACTTAGATGAACTTCCGACTTGCGAATGTTGTCTCAAAGGAAAGATGACCAAATCACCCTTCACCGGGAATCCTGAGCGAACCAAACAAACTTTGGATTTGATCCATACTGATGTTTGTGGACCACTGAGTGTTAGTGCAAGAGGAGGATACTCCTACTTCGTCACATTCACTGACGACTTCAGTCGTTATGGATACGTGTACTTGATGAAGTACAAATCCGAAACTTTTGAAAAGTTCAAGGAGTTTCGAATGGAAGTAGAGAATCAACTTGGACATAGTATTAAAGCACTTCGATCTGATCGAGGAGGAGAATACTTAGGTCAAGAATTCCTCGATTATCTAAAAGAGAATGGGATTCTCGCTCAGCGAACTCCCCCTAGGACGCCCCAACTCAATGGAGTGTCTGAAAGGAGGAATCGAACTTTGTTGGACATGGTTCGTTCCATGATGAGCTTCGCTGAACTTCCCTTTTCATTTTGGGGCTTAGCCCTATTAACTGCTTCGAAGATACTGAACATAGTACCTTCAAAGTCAGTGCCAACTACACCACATCAAGAATGGTATGGTAAAGCACCCGTATATTCGTATCTACGAGTATGGGGATCTCCTGCCTATGTTAAGAACAAGAAAGGAGATAAGCTGGATAGTAGATCTAGTTTGTGCAAATTTGTGGGGTATCCAAAGGAATCCATTAGATACTTGTTTTACGATCCTAAAGAACGTAATACGTTCGTGTCTAGGAATGCCCACTTCTTAGAGGATGATTTCCTCACCAACAGAAATGGGACAATCGTAGAACTTGATGAAGTCCAAGAATCGGACCCATCCTCACAAACAGTGGGAGCTGATCCTGATTTTACTGAACCTACTAGTACACCTATACTTCGAAGGTTTGATCGAGTTCGTAAAGAACCAGAGAGATTTGGTTTCATTCACGAAAACGATAAGTTGGATACTGATCCAAGGACTTATGAAGAAGCTATGTCTGACATAGAATCGGGTGCGTGGCTCGAAGCCATGCAATCCGAAATGGATTCCATGCATTCCAACAAGGTTTGGACCTTGGTCGATCCACCTGAGGGAACTATCCCTGTAGGATGCAAATGGATCTTCAAGCGTAAGCTTGGGATGAATGGAGAGGTAATAACCCATAAGGCTCGCCTAGTGGCGAAAGGTTATTCTCAAAGGCCTGGAATAGACTATGAGGAAACCTTTTCTCCAGTAGCGATGTCGAAATCCATTCGGATACTATTATCCATAGCCGCGTGGTACGACTACGAAATATGGCAAATGGACGTAAAGACCGCCTTTCTCAATGGAGACATTGACAAGGAGATCTTTATGCAACAGCCCGAAGGCTTTGCGTCCAAAGGAAGCGAGCACAAGGTGTGCAAACTTCAAAGGTCAATTTGGCCTCAAACAGGCGTCCCGAACCTGGAACATACGATTTGATGAGACAGTCAAAGCTTTTGGCTTCATCAAAAATGTATTTGAACCTTGTGTGTACAAGAAGAATAGTGGGAGTTCGGTACAATTCATAGTTTTATATGTCGATGATATTCTGTTGATCGGGGACGATATCAGAATGTTAGCGCAGACAAAAGCGTGGTTATCCGCGCAGTTCTCCATGAAAGATTTAGGAGAGGCATCTTACGTATTGGGGATACGTATCTATAGGGATAGATCGAAGAAGATGTTGGGACTCTCCCAATCTCAGTATATCAACACGATATTGAAGAGATTCAATATGGAAGAATCCAAGAGAGGATTGCTTCCTATGAGACATGGAATCTCTCTTTCCAAGTCAATGTGCCCTACAACTAACGAAGAAAAGAAGAGAATGTCCATCATACCTTATACCTCTGCTATAGGAAGCATAATGTATGCGATGTTGTGTACTAGACCAGACGTAGCACACGCTCTTAGTGTAAATAGCCGCTATCAGTCGAATCCAGGCGAAGAGCACTGGACTGCCGTTAAAGCAATCCTTAAGTACTTGCGAAGGACTAAGGATATGTTTTTGGTCTACGGTGGTAGTGGAGAATTGAAACTTGAAGGATTCACTGATTCAAGTTTCCAGTCTGACGTGGATGATTACAAGTCCAATTCTGGATACATATTCCGCCTCAATGGCGCAGCGGTGAGTTGGAAAAGTTCCAAGCAATCCACCATTGCCGACTCAACCACTGAAGCAGAATATATTGCAGCATCGGATGCGGCAAAAGAGAGTGTTTGGATGAGAAACTTCATCCAAGATTTGGATGTAGTTCCTAGCATTGCAGAGCCTGTAGTAGTCTTCTGTGACAACAACGGGGCGATAGCTCAAGCGAAGGAGCCGAGATCACACCACCAATCTAAACACGTAATGAGGAAATTGTTGGGATTTATGGGGTATGATTGTCAAAACAACAGTGCGGAATTTAAAAATTTTTCATACACCCACGTCCCTAGGATTTATTTACTAGCACATATGAACAGGTTGAATATAATTTAGCAACAAATTACTAAATTTAAAGGGTGTAATTCGAAATTACCTCACCACAGGCAAGGTGGTGGTTTTTCTCCGGTCTTCTTTCAGATCTGATGGATTTGGTTCGTGAGAAGCACCCCAAGTGTTGTGCCTCTAGCGGTATCCACACCAATTGGATTGAAGCAACCCCTTTGAATCCACAGGCTCAGAAATAGGATTCAAGGGTAATCAGACATGGAAGAACGAAGAAGAAAACCAGATCTAGATCCAGATCTAGATCTGGATGAGAGAGAGGGGCGGCCTCTCTCTTCCATTGGAGAGGGGGCGGCGGCCACACCTCTTCTCCAAGAGGGGGCGGCTAGGGCAAGAGGGAGGTGGCTAGGGTTTTGTTTTTGCTTAGGTTTTTGAGTCTTCTTAAGACTCCTTTTATAGCCACCTCTCAAGGTCCCCTTTTGTGCAAGACTTTAGTATGGGCCATTAATTAAATTGGCCCATGTCTTGCATTAATTTAATTAAACCCTTTAATTAAATTAACCCAATTAATCCAATTAATTTTCTCTCTCTTTAATTAACTCTTTAATTAACATTTAATTAATTAGACTATCTAATTAATTATTTCTCTCACAGAATTAACTCTTTAATTCTTTAGTTTTCTTCTTCAAGAATTAACACTTTAATTCTTCAGTTTTGATTTAACTCTTTAAATCAAACTTTCCTTATATGATTTGTTGCAGTCCAATTGTATTGTGTGTGACCCTCTAGGTTCACCATCAATTGGCCGCGGGCCCACGACTTTCGTGATTTAATTTGCGAGCTAATAAATTGCTCCGATTAATTGAACACCTTCAATTAACCACTCAAGAATTAATCTTACAATTAATTCATGAGTACCCACACCTCATGGTCGATGTCTAGCCACAAGCCCATGAGGCCCAACTTCAGGTGAATTGATCTCAGTGAACCTCACCTCTTATAAATGCCATGTACATACGGTCCCTCTATCGACTAATTTCCCGATCGAGACCTAGGGTGTGTGAATTGATCGGCACCTCTAATTATCTCGATAACTATACTTTCTAATTCAGGATAATAATTCCAGTGTGACTGCTAAATTTGGAAACCCCTTTCCAAATCCGTCACTGACCGTGGCCACGGGTTTCTCGGAATATATTATCTAAGAACGTATAGGAAATTCTCTCAACGCACTATGTTGAGTCGGTAGATCCCATATTGGTGCTAACCATTCGCGTACACGATCCTACGTACCCAAAGTAGTCGCACAATGATCAGGCTAAGTGATCGGCTCCTAAATCAAAGGACGTACTCACGTGCACCGAATTCGCCCTAGCACCTCAAGTCAAAGGACTAAATCGTACACTATTATAAGCCTTGAGAAACATCCCATCGCCGATGTGCGACATGCGCTTCCACAATGGGTTTCTCAGTTCGGGTCGTTCGATGCGTTCGATCCCCTATCGAACCACCTACTCATATGCACTGGCATCAAATGCCTTGCTCATGAAACGCTACAAATTCACTCCATGTGAATCATGCATACTCGTACAAGTCTTAACGATTCCTTCGATACCCCGTTTCGACAGGAATCTATGACTTGGAACATTTTTAAGATCACGACCTTAGAGACTGTTTCATGATTGCACTCATACTGAAGTGAATCGTCCCATAGTCTATTGTGATCTAAGGATTTCATCCAATCGCTTAAGTGATTCGCGAGAGATGAAGTTGGCCATTGTTTGATTTACATACTATAAACAAACGAGCGTATTGATTCATTTATACTAGAGAAAGCTTATCACAAGATAGTCCTTATACAAGCTAAAATCTATTGGCTTGCAGGGCACTATCCTTTCAATCTCCCACTTGCCCTAAAGCCAATCACAAACGCTTCTCAGACCCATCTTCCAAAGATGTTCTTCGAACTCTCTTTGTGACTAAGGCTCTACTAGTGGATCCACTAGATTGTCTTCCGAGTCGACGCGATCCATTATGTGCGTCAACTCTACCAATGATTACTCTAATCAGATGGTACTTTTCTCTCATTGTGTTTAGATTTCTGGTGAGATCTCGAGTCCTTTGCTTTAGCAATAGCTCCATTATCATAGAAGATAACCACGAGCTTAGCAATGCTAGGCACTACATCCAACTTTTGGATTAAGTTTTTCATCCAGACACTTTCTTACGCTGCATTACATGCTGCGATATATCTTGCTTCAGCAGTTAAGATGGCAACGGTGTTTTCCTTGGAACCTTTCCAACTTACCGCTACCCCATTGAGGCAAAATATGTATCCAAAATTGGATATATGTATTCATCCACATCAGACTGGAAACTCGTATCAGTAAATCCTTCGAGCTTCAATTCTCCATTACCACCGTAGACCAAGATCAAATCCTTAGTCTTTCTCAAGAGCTCAAGGATATCTTTTACGGTGGTCCAGTACTCTTTACTGGAGTTTGACTAGAAACTGCTCATGGCAATAAGAGCAGGTTCTACATCTGGTCTAGTACATAGTATTGCATACCATATGCTACCTTTTGTCCAAACATAAGGTATTTGAGACATTCTCCTTTTCCTCATTCGATGTAGGGCACATCGATTCGGAATGAGAGATACAGTGTCTCACTGGAAGCAACCCTCACTTGGATTCTTCCATACTGAAAATTTTCAGTATTGTTTCTATGTACTTAGATTTAGAGAGTCCCAACATCTTCTTCGATCTATCTCCATAGATACGTATCTTAATACGCAAGATGTCTCTCTCAAATCTTTCAAGGAGAATTGCATGGACAATCATGCTTCCGTCTGTGCTAACATTCCAATATCATCCCAGATAATCGAAATGTTATCGACATGTAAAATAATGAACTTTAAAGAGCTCCCACTAAACTTCTTGTACACTCAAGGTTCACATTTGTTTTTGATGAAGTCAAACGCTTTGACTTTCTCATCAAAATGAATGTGAGTCCAAATGGATTCAGACATTGCTAATGGAGAAAAGATTTCATCAAAGTCCATTCCAGGCCTTTGTGAATAACCTTTTGCCATTAGACAAGTCTTATAGGTCAATACCTCTTCATTCATTCCTAGCTTGCGCTTGAAGATCCATTTGCAACCTACAGGGACACTTCCCTCGGGTGGATCGACCAAGGTCCTTACCTTGTTGGAATGGATGGAATCCATTTTGGATTGTATGGCCTCTTGCCATACATGAGCGTCTACATCCAATGTAGATTCTTCGTATATGGTCAAACCATATCTTTCAAGTTCCTCACGAACTTGATCAGATCTACGAAGTACTGGTGTACGTTGATGGTTCAGCAGTTTCTGGATTAACTCCCACTGTTTGTGGGGATGGGTTCCACTTCTTGGACCTCATCATGTTCTACTAGGGTACCATTTCTATTCACGAGGAAGCCATCCTCTAAGAAATGGATATTCCTTGAAACAAACACCCTTTGTTTTTTAGGATTGTAGAACAGGTATCCAATGGATTTCTTTGGATACCCCACAAATTTGTACAAACTGGATCTACTATCCAATTTATCTCCTTTCTTGTTCCTAACATAGGCAGGAGATCCCTATACTCAATAGAGAGAGTATAGAGGTGCTTTACCATACCATTCTTGGTAGGGTTTTGCAGGCACGAACTTTGAAGTTACTTTGTTCAGTATCTTCGATGCAATCATTAGGGTCAATCCTTAGTATGCATAAGGATGTTGAACGAAACTCATCACGGATCGAACCATGTCCAACAAGGTTTGATTCTCTTCTTTCAGACCCTCCAATAGGTTGAGGCGTCTTAGAAGGAGTTCGTTGTACGAGAATATCTTTCTCAGTAAGATAATTGAGGAACTTGTAGCTTAAGTATTTGCCATCTCGATCAGATCGAATGGCCTTAAGCCTTGTTTGATTCTCTACTTCGTTTCGAAATTCTTTGAACTTTTCAAGAGTTTCGGATTTGTACATCATAAGATACACATATCACTAATGACTTAAGTCATCAGTAAACCTCACGAGTTATGAGTAATCTCCTCTCACACTAACACTTTAGTGGTCCACATTTATTCGTATGGATCCAATCCAAAAATTTGTTTGGTACGCACCGGATGCCCAGCAAACGGTAACTTTGTCATCTTTTTCCTTCAGACAGGATTCGCAAGTTGATAGTTCATCTAAGCCCTATTTTTCAAGAAGCATCGATGACACCAACTATTGAATCCTTCCTATGGAAACACGACCTAATCTTGCGTGCCATATGTGTGGAGTATTATCTTGGTATTGATTGAACTTAACACATTAATTCAATCAATTTTGTTTGTTTTCAATTAACTCTTTAATTGAAACGTTACTTTCAATTAACTCTTTAATTGATTCATTTCCCTTTTTCAATTAACTCTTTAATTGAAACGATGCTTTCAATTAACTCTTTAATTGAAACTTTGTTTAATTAATTAGACCTTCTAATCAATTTAAACTTGTCAATGCCTTTCTTAGGTGCAGTGGGATAATTTGATTTTTAGGCTACTTGTGTTCTTTTCATTACCTTTATGTTTGCTTTGGAAGAGAACACTTTCTTCTTCCTTTTACTCTTCTTTGACTTTGCAGTCCTTGAAGTGTAAGCAACCATGACAGGTATACCTTTTAAAAGGTTCCTATTTGCCTTTTACCAATACTTTGGTTAATTCATGAAATCTGATCAACTTATCGAATAAGTTCAGAACTTTCAACGAATCGTTTGAATGAGCGGGAGGAGAATTTAGGAGGAAGTCAATGTTAAGATCACTTGCAGGCCTATGTTTAATCGATCCAGTTATCAACCAGATTGATAAAACAAGGACAGTGATCCTTGACATTAGTTCCTTCACTTATTCTCGAGTTTTAAACAACACCTTAGAAATCTCGAATCAGATGATTCGAAATTGCTCCTCAAAACAAGCCTTTTGAGGTGGAGGTTTGTTTTAGAAGTTTCAGACATACTCCTATGTCGCTTCTTTAGCTCGTTCAATCTTGATGCTTCTATGAGGCAACGATCATTGAGATTCCCATACTCTATGGGTGATTCGATCCTCTTTAGAGACTCATCTCAAAATGCATCAGGCATAGGTTGATTATTAAGAACACGATTCCGATTTTCGGAATTGAGGACAATCCCCAAGTTTTTAAGCCAATCAATATTTTAATCCAGTTATTTTCTAAGTCGAGGATAAATAGTAAAAAAGGACAATTTATGTAGATATCACAATATCTAATCTAAAGAGAAGACAAATATCTAGAGGACTAGTTAATGAATAATACTTATAATCTACGAAGGTTGGACTTTCTATCGTAAAAGTTCTCCCACTATTTTATCGAAACAATTACCCCTTCAATTGTTCGGGAAATCCTATTTCCTAGTAGGTCTTGACGTCCCAGCGGACATTAATTGCACCCACGACTCGCGGCCATACAATTAATTCCCCAGGTAGGCATACTTATTGCCAATTGTGTCCTTACACAACCTTCAAGCTATTTTGCCTCGGTTTTCGCACCCATCTAGCACTGCTACATCATGAGTGGTACTACTCGTTAAGTCTAACCCATCAATCTTGATGAGCAACGGGCCCGGTCATGAAATCCCCATAACTTGGTTATGGTCGATGTTCACATCCCGACCAATCCTCACCCTTGTCAAGTTTAGTTAAAAACGAGAATCAAGGAGTTTCGCGTATTGTCTCTTTCCTCGACTCGGGTGCCAGACTCTGGATCACCTTAATCAACAAGTGGACAACTCACGCTAGTTCCTATTGATGGAAGGCTTGGATCTTAAAACTTCATTTTAAAGTACCCAATATGACTTAATATAATTATCAAGAGGGGGTTTTCGGTTTTAAGAGTTTGAGGTAACTCTACTCGAGATCTCACCGTTCCAGTTATGCATTATCCTTTATTTACGATCTACGTTACTAGCGCGCATCACCATACATGCTAAAATATAAATCAGTAAATAAAACATACACACCTAGCATGCATGCTACCACAATATGTTTTTCGATCGGGAGCCTCCTATGCGGACCACCATCGAGCCAAAGACGATGGTCCTATTGGTCAATCTAATAGGTTTCAAAGAGGCCTACACTATTACACATTTTACCATGCATACATGGCCTTTAGTCTTCTTGGGCTCCCACCTTGCTTGTAACGGGCCTTCATCCTAATCTAATTAAAACTGTAAAGCCCTATCTATTACAAAGGCTCAAAGTGGCCCAAAAACTTAAGGCTTGCAGGCCCAATAAAAACAACATAATTAAAATCAACCAATCACATCTACCCCTAGGGTCAAGGCTCGGCGCGATCGAAAACCACGTAAACAGTTCACGTAGAGCAAGAAACAAGCAAAACAGATTTCCTTATTTCTTATCATATTTTAAAACTTCCTTTTAAAATACCTTTGGATTCTAGTTTTAAAACCCCTTTTATAACAATCCACATTATTTTATTTTAAAACCCCTTTTAAAATAACCCCTTGATTCTCACTCTAGTCTCCACTAATTATGATAAAATTAACTTTTCGGATATACTAAACTCTTTTAGTGCACATATCAGTTTCTGTTTTTCAACTTTTGAAAAATTGCAGTTCGGCCCCTGAATTTTCGAAAATTACATTTTGACCCCCAAACTTTTGGAAATTACAAATCAGCCCCAAAATTTCCAGAACATGCAAATCGGACCAGAAAGCAGAAAATTAACAAAATTTCCAGAAACCTTTGTTTAAAGCAAAACAGACCCCAGATTTTATGTAAATAGCAAAAACAGCCCCTAGCCTTTCGTAAATTGCAAAATAGTCCAGATTTTAAAAAAAAATTCCAGAAATTACAATTTGGTCCAGAATTGCAGAAAAACAAAATTTAACTTTCTGTCCAGATTTTCGAAAAATCGCAATTTGCACATAAGCCCTCAAATTTTCGGAAATTGCAGTTTAGGCCCAAAACTGAATTATGCTAATACCCGAACACATAATTTATCATAACAAGCAAGAATCAAATCATAGAACACCACAATCAAATATACACATATATTTTGAAGTGTTCAGGCCTATTCATATGAGCGTAGTAAATTTGGCTCTGATACCACTGTTGGGATTTATGGGGTATGATTGTCAAAACAACAGTGCGGAATTTAAAAATTTTTCATACACCCACGTCCCTAGGATTTATTTACTAGCACATATGAACAGGTTGAATATAATTTAGCAACAAATTACTAAATTTAAAGGGTGTAATTCGAAATTACCTCACCACAGGCAAGGTGGTGGTTTTTCTCCGGTCTTCTTTCAGATCTGATGGATTTGGTTCGTGAGAAGCACCCCAAGTGTTGTGCCTCTAGCGGTATCCACACCAATTGGATTGAAGCAACCCCTTTGAATCCACAGGCTCAGAAATAGGATTCAAGGGTAATCAGACATGGAAGAACGAAGAAGAAAACCAGATCTAGATCCAGATCTAGATCTGGATGAGAGAGAGGGGCGGCCTCTCTCTTCCATTGGAGAGGGGGCGGCGGCCACACCTCTTCTCCAAGAGGGGGCGGCTAGGGCAAGAGGGAGGTGGCTAGGGTTTTGTTTTTGCTTAGGTTTTTGAGTCTTCTTAAGACTCCTTTTATAGCCACCTCTCAAGGTCCCCTTTTGTGCAAGACTTTAGTATGGGCCATTAATTAAATTGGCCCATGTCTTGCATTAATTTAATTAAACCCTTTAATTAAATTAACCCAATTAATCCAATTAATTTTCTCTCTCTTTAATTAACTCTTTAATTAACATTTAATTAATTAGACTATCTAATTAATTATTTCTCTCACAGAATTAACTCTTTAATTCTTTAGTTTTCTTCTTCAAGAATTAACACTTTAATTCTTCAGTTTTGATTTAACTCTTTAAATCAAACTTTCCTTATATGATTTGTTGCAGTCCAATTGTATTGTGTGTGACCCTCTAGGTTCACCATCAATTGGCCGCGGGCCCACGACTTTCGTGATTTAATTTGCGAGCTAATAAATTGCTCCGATTAATTGAACACCTTCAATTAACCACTCAAGAATTAATCTTACAATTAATTCATGAGTACCCACACCTCATGGTCGATGTCTAGTCACAAGCCCATGAGGCCCAACTTCAGGTGAATTGATCTCAGTGAACCTCACCTCTTATAAATGCCATGTACATACGGTCCCTCTATCGACTAATTTCCCGATCGAGACCTAGGGTGTGTGAATTGATCGGCACCTCTAATTATCTCGATAACTATACTTTCTAATTCAGGATAATAATTCCAGTGTGACTGCTAAATTTGGAAACCCCTTTCCAAATCCGTCACTGACCGTGGCCACGGGTTTCTCGGAATATATTATCTAAGAACGTATAGGAAATTCTCTCAACGCACTATGTTGAGTCGGTAGATCCCATATTGGTGCTAACCATTCGCGTACACGATCCTACGTACCCAAAGTAGTCGCACAATGATCAGGCTAAGTGATCGGCTCCTAAATCAAAGTACGTACTCACGTGCACCGAATTCGCCCTAGCACCTCAAGTCAAAGGACTAAATCGTACACTATTATAAGCCTTGAGAAACATCCCATCGCCGATGTGCGACATGCGCTTCCACAATGGGTTTCTCAGTTCGGGTCGTTCGATGCGTTCGATCCCCTATCGAACCACCTACTCATATGCACTGGCATCAAATGCCTTGCTCATGAAACGCTACAAATTCACTCCATGTGAATCATGCATACTCGTACAAGTCTTAACGATTCCTTCGATACCCCGTTTCGACAGGAATCTATGACTTGGAACATATTTAAGATCACGACCTTAGAGACTGTTTCATGATTGCACTCATACTGAAGTGAATCGTCCCATAGTCTATTGTGATCTAAGGATTTCATCCAATCGCTTAAGTGATTCGCGAGAGATGAAGTTGGCCATTGTTTGATTTACATACTATAAACAAACGAGCGTATTGATTCATTTATACTAGAGAAAGCTTATCACAAGATAGTCCTTATACAAGCTAAAATCTATTGGCTTGCAGGGCACTATCCTTTCAGAAATACCATGTGATCAGGGAGATCATTGGTAGAGGAGACATACACGTGGATCTTGTCAACTCAGAAGACAACATAGCTGACCCACTAACAAAGCCACTTTCGCAAAAAGCGTTCGAGGGACATCTTGTAAAGATGGGTCTTAGAAATGTTTGTGAATGGCTTTAGGGCAAGTGGGAGATTGATAGGATAGTGCCCAGCAAGCCAATTCTCTTTAGCTTGTAATAGGTCTATTCTGTAATAAACAATCTTTGATTCTTATGAATAATACGCACGTTTATTTATAACTGTATAGAATAAACAATGGCCAAATTCATCTCTCGCGAATACATTTAAGCGATTGGATGAAATCCTTAGATCACATTAGACTATGGGACGATTCACTTCGGTATTGAGTGCAATCATGAAACAGTCTCTAAGGTCGTGATCTTAAAACACGTTCCAAGTCATAGATTCCGAACGAGACGGGGTATCGAAGGAATCGCCAAGACTTGTACGAATATGCATGATTCACATGGAGTGAATTTGTAGAGTTTCATGAACAAGACATTTGATGTCAGTGCATATGACTAGGTGGTTCGATAGGGGATCGAACGCATCGAACGACCCGAACAGAGAAACCCATTGTGGAAGAGCCTGCATATCAGTGATGGGACGTTTCTCAAGACTTATAATAGTGTACGATTTAGTCCTTAGACTTGAGGTGCTAGGGCGAATTCGGTGCATAGGTATATGTACTTAGATTTAGGTACTGGTCACGTAGCCTGACCATAATGTGCCTAAGTTGGGTGCCTATAGTTGTGTACGCGAATGGTTAGTACCAAGATGGAATCTACCGACTCATCGTAATGGATGAGAGAATTTCCTATACGATTCTTAGATAATAGATCCAAGAAACCCGTGGCCACGGTCAGTGACGGATTTGGAAAGGGGTTTCCAAATTTAGCAGTCACACTGGATTATTATCCCGAATTAGAAAGTATAGTTATTGAGATAATTAGAGGTGCCGATCAATTCACACACCCTAGGTCTCAATCGGGAAATTAAGTAGATAGAAGGACCGTATGTACATGGCAGTTATAAGAGGTGAGGTTCACAAATATCAATTCACCTGAAGTTGGGCTTCATGGGCTTGTGGCTAGACATCGACCATGAAGTGTGGGTACTCCTGAATCAATAAGGGAGATTAATTCTGGAGTGGTCAATTAAAAGGGTTTAATTGATCGGAGCATTTAATTGCTCATAAATTAAATCACGAAGGGTTCGTGGGCCTGCTGCCAATTGATGGTGAACCTAGAGGGTCACACACAATACAATTGGACAGTGATAGTCAAAGAAGGAAATATGTGATTTAAGGGAGTTAAATCAATTAAGTGAATTAAAGTGTTAATTCAATTGGAAGGATAATTAATTAGATGGTCTAATTAATTAAATATTAATTAAGGTGTTAATTAATTGAGAGATATTAATTAATTGGATTAATTGGGCTGATTTAATTAATGGTTAATTAAATTAAGTTGCAAGACATGGGCCTTTAATTAAAAGCCCAGAAGAAGTCTTGCAAGACAAGGTGGGGGGCGATTTTTAGCTAGGGATAAGAAGGAAGAGTTTGTTTCCATGTGAAACAAGGAGGATCTAAGAAGATATATGAGTATATCTTATTTCCTTATGAGATAAGGAAGAGATCTTTAAGAGATATCTACAAAGAGAAGGTTTCTTCTCTTATAAATAGATATCTCCTCACAACTCTTCCATATGCTTAATTGTTAACACTTTAAAGAGCTGAAAATTCAACCCTAGCCGCCCCCTACACCCTAGCCGCCCCCTTGCAGTGCCGCCGCCCCCTCTCTCTCTGTTCTTCCATATCTGGATCTAGATTTGAATCTAGATCTGTTCTTCCTCCATTGACAACCTTCTATCTCTAGTTCCTAGCCTGTGAATAGAAGGTGTTGCTACCATCCAATTGGTGTGGATACACTCTGGAGGTGAGACAATTGGATCACTCGTTGTGAATCAACAAAAGCCGGAGATTGACGCCACCTTGCTTGCAGTGAGGTATATCGCATATCTCCTTCTTTATTCTATTGTAGATTTGTTTGATTCAACCTTTTCGCATACATAAGGTGGAAATATATCTTGGGTCTGCTGGGGTGCCTCGGAAAAATTTTAAATTCCGCACTCTCGTTGTTTTGACAACCGGGACATTCCCAACATATTATTCATATATATACAACCAGTTTAGTATCCTGACAAGATTCCGTAAGAGGTCCTAAAATTTTTAATTTCCGCTGCGTTAAGGGCTGTTTATCTTACCGAATCCCAACAGTGGTATCAGAGCCAACTCAGGCTTTGTATATATATGAATTTGAAAATTCTGTGTTTTAAATTATATGTTTAATTTATGTGTGGCTAGTTCTTTTGCTGTGCTTGTTTTAGAACGTAGATCTGTTTAACTTGGAGTTAAGAGAAATTTTTGATTCAAAATTTTATCACGTTAATTTTTAATTTTTGGATTAGGATTTAATTAATTGGATCTGTTTTAATTGGATCAACCACGGTGGTACGCGGCAGTGCGCAGCAGCGCACCGCGGCTAGGCGGCCACCGCGAGCTGCTACACGCAGCAGCGCGTGAACAGCGCGCTGCCTGCGCATGCCGCGCACGGTAGCTGCCTACGGGCAGTCTGCCACGTGCTGGCAACGCGCGGCAGCAGCCGCTGCGTGCGGCTCACGCGCAGCCTTCGTGGCCGCGTGTGTGCTGCCACGTGGCGACATCTGAGTGGTCACTGTGTGGCTGATTTTTGGTTGATCACAAAATTACCTATTTTGGAAAGTTTGAAAAATCTTGGAGATTTGTGAGATTAGGAAACTTGGAGTTTTGGATAAGGTAGGAATCTTGGAAGATTTGGGAACTACCTTAGTTATCTAATCTAGTCAAAATAGGATTATCTTGATAATCTTGGAGATTTGGAAAATTGGGAAACTTAGAGTTTTGGATGAGATAGGAATCTTGGAAGATTTGAAACTATCTTAATTAACCAACTTAATCAAGATAAGAATTATAGATTACTAAGAACTCAAGTAAGAGTTAATTAATCTTAGAGATTAATTGTTAGTTCAAAATTAATTAACTTGGATAATTTTTATGAATTAAAATTAAAGGAGCCGAAAAATTTACATTTTTACCCTTATGTGAATTTATGCATGTTCTTGAGTGAATATGTGGATTGATCGATTTCTGCCCCTAAGCCCTGTGTAGTTTTTGGTTTATTTTCATGGGTTGTAATTAAATGGGCCTGATTGGTGTCCCTTGCTTGCGCAATTAAAATGTAATAGAATATGGCCTTTTTAAGTTAGACTTAGTTTAGGCTTGGAGCCGAGAAGACCTCATGAAGACTTGGAGATCCACATGGAGGCCCATTACCTTGGAGGACTTGGAGGCCTAATTCAATACATGGAGGCCCAATCAAGAAGGACATTACAAGAAGACCCATGCATGTATGGGTTTAATAAATGTAATAGATTAGGACATTTAATTTCCACCCTAGACTGACCAATTGATCCATCGCATGGCTCGTGATGGATCGCATAGGATAGGCAATCGATCAATCATATCCTGCTTTGCTAGGTGATGTATGTTTACTTTTTATTCTTTGATGTATGTCATGCATGCTTAGAATAGATAACGTAAACAAGATAAAGCATAATCTGATGAGTCCTCGCACAAGAATATTTGATAAAACCTCCAATTGAACATTAAAACTCAATTATAATAGAATGGTGTCTATGGTCCGAGCCTATCCAATTACTAGGTCTTAGGCATATTGTACTAATATATCTCGATGTCTCACGAGTCGTGGGTCGAGCTATAGGAAGATAATATGTCTATTGCCTCGATGCACAGTTTAATGCCAAGGGAGGGGATAGCAAGGTTCTAGGCGCTGTCTCACGAGTCGTGGGGCATCTAGGATTGAACTATTTCCCTCCACGAGTATTGGACATGATTTAACGCTAGTAAATATGGATGTCTCACGAGTCGTGGGTCCATAACGAAAAACGAGGCTAAATGAACTCAAGGGTTAGTTGCGATGGTTAACCGACGACGATGTCGACCACCAAGTGAATCAATTAGTATGGCCAACGAGTCGTGGGTACTGAGAGATTGCATTTGGGCCTTGAGCCCGCTAGGATATTTTAATATTCCCGAAACTTATGTGGGGGCATAAGATTTTGATTAAAATAGTGGGAGTAATTTACAAATAAAAACCATGTTTGTAAATTGTGCATTTAAAATTAATCATTCACGTATTTATTTCTTCTATCGTCTTTTTGTAGATATAATGTCTAAAAATCCGATTTCCATCATACTTGAACAAAACAAATTGATTGGACCGAACTTTCATGACTGGGTCAGAAACCTTAAGATCATTCTAGCTTCTGAGAAACGATCTTTTGTCCTTGATGGGCCCCCACCTGAAATTGTTTTGGATGCTAGTGACACTGAGAAAGAGGCTACTGACTTGTGGCACGACGATGACTTACATTCACGTTGTCTTATGCTTGCATCCATGTCGAATGAGCTTCAAAAGCAGCATGAGCATATGAAATCTGCTTTTGAAATCTACACACACCTCAATGGCCTCTCTGGGGTACAAAGTAGATATGAGCGGTATGAAACTGCTAAGACTTTGCAACAAACGAGAATGGCAGAAGGTACTGACGTCCGCTCTCACTGTATCAAAATGATCGTGTTCATTGAAAAGCTTGGTCAACTTGAGGTGAAAATGAACAAGTCATACTGCCAAGATATAATCCTCCAATCGTTGCCAAGATCATTCGAGCAATTCGTAGTGAACTACAACATGCACAAGATGAATGTTGAACTTCACGAATTGGCAAATATGCTCGCCACTGCAGAGGCTTCCATGAAAAGAGAGAAGCCAGTGATGGTTGCAACTTCCACCCAATCGAAGTCCAAGAGGACCAAGAAAGGGAAGGGGAAGGGGAATGCTCCTCCGAGCAAAGGAAAAGGACCATCTGGGCCCATAAGGAAAGGAAAGAAGCGAAAAGCTTCTACTGGTGAACAAAAATGTTTCGACTGCAAGAAACCGTGACACTGGAAGAGGAACTGCAAGGAGTTCTTGGAGAGCTCCAAAGGTATATTCCTTGTTGAAGTTAATTTATCAATTAATTGTGCATCTTGGGTGTTGGACACTGCTTGTGGTTCTCATCTTTGTAATGATTTACAGGTGATGGGAGCAACAAGGCCACTTAGGCCTGGGGATTGGATCCTGCGATTTGTCAATGGAGCTAGAGCTGCTGCCGAGGCCATAGGCGAAGTGGAGTTAGATTTAGGTGGTAATAATTTAGTCCTTAGGAACGTTCTTTATGTACCTGGATTAGTGAAAAACATTATTTCTATTCCTGTTTTGGATAATGAAGGTTTTAATTTTACTATTAATAAAGGTTCCTTTTCATTATTCTGGAATGATCATTTGTTTTTCACTGGTACATTGAAAGATGGACTATACACCATAGAACCACCTAAGTTAGTTATGCACGTACAACAAAACAAAAGAAAACAAGATAATGAAATTTCTGCCCAACTATGGCACGCTCGACTTGGACATATATCCAAGTCAAGGATTCAAAAGTTAGCTTCATCTGGCGCGCTTGAGATCAAGCACATTGATGAAATGCCAACATGTGAACCATATCTTAAGGGTAAAATGGCTAAGCTGCCATTTAAAGGAAACCCTGAGCGAGCCAAGCAAACATTGGACTTGATACATACTGACGTATGTGGACCACTAAGAAAAAGTGCCCGAGGTGGCTACGACTACTTCATTACCTTCGCTGATGACTATAGTCGTTATGGATATGTGTTCTTGCTGAAACACAAGTCTGAAGCCTTTGAGCGATTCAAAGAATTCAAGATGGAAGTAGAAAATCCACTTGGTCATACGATAAAGGCTCTTCGTTCTGACCGAGGTGGAGAATTTCTTAGTAACGAATTTCTGAATTATCTTGTAGAGTATGGGATACTATTGCAGTGGACTCCTCCTGCTACACCCCAACTGAATGGAGTAGCTGAGAGAAGGAATCGAACCTTGATGGACATGGTTCGATCCATGATGAGTGCCACTGACCTTCCTCTTTCATTTTGGGGACATGCCCTCCTCACGGCAACGAAGATACTAAATATGGTACCTTCTAAATCCGTACAAAAGACACCATACGAATTATGGTTTGGCAAGGCACCCTCATACGCATTCATGCGCATATGGGGATCTCCCGCTTACGTTAAAAAGCTAGTGGGAGATAAATTGGAAACAAAATCCACTTTGTGCAAATTCGTGGGGTATCCAGAAAACTCGATAGGATACGAGTTCTATGATCCTACAAGACAAACTACGTTTGTCTCAAGGAACGCACACTTCTTAGAGAAGGATTTCTTGGTGGACAAGAAAGAACACAACATAGAACTGGATGAGGTCACTGAAGCTGAAAAGGCCAAAGAGGTCGAACAAGCTGACCCATCACCACAGGCAGTGGGAGAACAAGAGCATGAAAGTGCACCAGTAAGTACACCAATACTTCGTAGGTCAGAATGACAAAGTAGAGAACCCGAGAGGTACTACAGTCTGCTGCACGAGACTGGACAGTCTCTAACCAACCAAAGGACTTACGATGAAGCTATGTTGGACATAGATTCGGGAAAGTGGCGCGAAGCCATGGAATCCGAATTGGACTCCATGCACTCAAACAAGGTATGGACCTTGGTAGATCCACCAGTGGGAGTGACTCCCGTGGGTTGCAAGTGGATCTATAAGCGAAAGCTAGGAGTGAACGGAGAGGTGATAACCTACAAGGCGCGACTAGTGGCAAAAGGATACACTCAAAGACCAGGCATTGACTTTGAGGAAACCTTCTCGCCCGTCGCAATGCCTAAGTCCATTCGAATCTTGCTGGCCATAGCTGCATGGTATAACTACGAGATATGGCAAATGGATGTGAAGACCGCCTTCTTCAATGAAAACATTGATAAGGAGATCTACATGGAACAACCAAAAGGATATGCATCCAAAGGAGATGAGCACAAGGTGTGCAAACTCCAGAGATCCATTTATGGACTGAAGCAAGCTTCCCGAAGTTGGAACATCCGTTTCGATGAAACAATCCAAACTTTTGGATTCATCAAAAACGTGTTCGAACCTTGCGTGTACAAGAAGATCAGTGGGAGTACAGTCATTGGAAACAATGTAAAGGTTTTATCCGAAACGAAAGCATGGTTGTCTACACAATTCTCAATGAAGAATTTGGGAGAAGCATCATTTATACTAGGTATAAGGATCTACCTAGATAGATCAAAAGGATTGCTGGGCCTCTCCCAATCACAGTACATAGATAAAATACTGAAGAGATTCCGTATGGAAGAATCCAATAGAGGATTACTTCCAATGAGACATGGAATTGCACTCTCTAAGTCTATGGCACCAAAGACACCTGAAGAGAGAAGCAATATGTCTCAAATACCATATGCCTCCGCCATTGGAAGCATAATGTATGGTATGCTATGTACTAGAACAGACGTGGCGTACGCATTAAGCGTTACGAGTCGCTATCAGTCTGATCCAGGAGAGCAGCACTAAATAGCCGTAAAGGCAATTTTGAAGTACCTGAGAAGGACTAAGGAATTGTTCTTGGTATACGGTGGAGGAGAATTGAAATTGGAAGGCTTTACAGATTCGAGCTTCCAATGCGATGTAGAGGATTTCAAGTCAACATCCGGATTCGTATTCTGCCTTAATGGTGGTGCGGTAAGCTGGAAAAGCTCCAAGCAAGATACTATCGTAGATTCAACCACCGAAGCATTGCTGAGCCAATTACTATCTTCTGTGATAATAATGGAGCAATAGCGCAAGCAAAGGAGCCGAGATGTCATCAGAAATCCAAGCACGTACTCAGACGATACCATTTGATAAGGGATATCATTGGTAGAGGAGACATAAAGATGGAACGTGTCGACTTGGAAGATAATACCGCGGACCCGCTAACAAAGCCACTGCCTCAAAAGGCATACGAGAAACATCTGATAAAGATGGGACTCAAGAACATAGAAAGTTGGCTTTAGGAAAAGTGGGAGATTGATAGAAATAGTGTCCGGCAAGCCAACTGTATGGCTGCCATTTATTGTAATTAAATAAAGGAACTATTCAATTTAGATTAATAAATGCATTTTTATTATATGGTCAACTTTATCTTATGTAATAATTATCTAAGCATAAGGATAGAAGTCCTTAGATCACAGGGCTATGGGACAACCCGTGGACTGATCTCCAAGGTCGTGATCTAGAACATATTCAAGAGTCGTAGAATCCAATCGAGATGGGACATCGTTGGATTCGGTTAGACTCTCACTAATGTGTATACTCCGATGAACTGGAGAACGCTGGGGTCCACAAGCGTGACTGGGATAGTCGATACACATAAGTGGGTGACTTGCTGGGATGGCAAATGCACTGAATACCCCAATTAGGAAATAACTCATCAAGGAAGCGGTAGTCGCATATCGGAGTTGAAGTTATTCCAATTTACAATCGTATACGAGGAATGATCCCTAAATACTTGAGGTGATAGGGTTTATCTGGTGTGAGAATGTCTATACTTAGATGTGAGTTCCGACCGACTGGAGATTACCAGAAAGTCTTTGTGGATTCACGTTGGGTATAGAGGGACTCGCATGCATGTTCATATCATCAACAAAGGATCCATTGACCCGACTTGATAGGTTGGGAAATTCTCCTATGGATTTCTGTGAGAATTCTGGTAAAATCCTTGGCCAAGGTATCTGACGGCTTTATAAAAGTAGCTCATAAAGATTAAGTCAAAGAGAATTATTTCAAGATCGGAATGCATAAAGTCAAAACTAATTAAAAGGGAACAGATGAAAAATCCATGCCCTTAAGCTTTGACTGGGAGATCGATCGATGGAGAGATTATAGCGTATATGGAAATTGTAAATGATTAAAAGGTTCACTGAATTAATTCACCAATGATTGGGCTCCATGGGCTTGTGGCCAGACATCGACCGTGGAGTGTGGGAGAATTCCCAAATTGGCAGGGGTGCTAATTTTGGAATGATCAGTCGACAGAGTGTTCGATTGATTTAGAGTATTTAATACTCGAGTAATTAAATAAGTATTTAATTATAACCCACGGCCAATTATGTGGTGAACATACGGGGGCATACACAATACACATGAAGCGAAAGCAAGGAAATGGAGAACAAATGAGTCGACTGGATCGACTGGGTCGATTGGGTTGACTGGGTTGAATGGGTCGACTGGGTCAATTGGGTCGACCCAATTGGAGCGAAGGTGATCCAATTGAAATTGGATGAAGACTTTAAATTAAATTGGAATTTAATTTGTTAGTTAATTAATTAAATTGGATTTAATTAATTATGGGAATATTTAATTAAATAGACTTAGAGTCTATTTTAATTAAATAAGAGAGAAATAAATTAATTGGGCTATTTAATTGAGAAATTAAATAAAGACCCAATTAATTAAATCAAGTATGGGCCATGAATTAATTAGAAGACTTGGTCTTCCAATTAAAAGGGTCATGGCCCATGTAGGAGAGTTAGAAGACTTAGGAGTACTAATCCTACCTATAAATAGGAGACTTGATGTCATATCTCACAAACACAATTCAAGAGCCAAAATCTAAGTCAAGAAAAACTCTCTCCCTCTCTCTCTCTCTCCCAAATCGGCCGAACTCTCTTTCCTCTTGGAAGAGATTTTCGTTTTTCGATTCTTGCTCCATATTGTTCTCTAGTTTTAGATATTAATATATCTTATGTTCTAGCCGATTAGGATATATTAATTTTCGTGATATTGTGGTGTATCAACCCATAGAGGCGCAACACGTGGGGCGCTACTAGGAGCTTGGGATCGAACCAGTCGAGGGAGAAACACAACGACTTTTCTGACAGTTTGGATTTGCAAGGAGACAGGTATAATTTAGATCTGAATTATTCCAGTCGTTTTATTATTCATATATATACAACCAGTTTAATATCCTGGCAAGATTCCGTAAGAGGTCCTAAAATTTTTAATTTCCGCTGCGTTAAGGGATGTTTATCTTACCGAATCCCAACACCCTTGATTATACTATTTTTCGTTCGGGACAAATTAAGGAAAGTCGAGCAAAACAATAAAATAAGTCGAGTGTATAAGTGATGTATTTTAATGTTAAGATCCGAATACAAGTTACAAAGTAGGTCTACTCGAGCGTTACTGGATGACGTACTACTAGCTAGATAAATACAGAGGAAAGCAAGCTAAGGCCTATTCCGAGCTCTACGTCCGAGCTGGAGCGTATCTTGGGAATAGTGCCGTCCCTGATGTCATAAATGCGCCGAGTATATATAGGAACAGTGATGAGCTAGCTAGACCCTCCGCAGGGGAATACGTCTGGCCAGCTGTTCAGGCCTGAGGGTCGGCCCCACAGAAATTCCGAGGAGAGACTCAGATCGGAAAGTAGGGTCTCGAGCTTTAAACCTGACTTGATCGAAAACACCATCTAGCAGGTCGAAGAATAGTCTTCCTGGTCGGGATTTAGGTCGATCCCGAGCAAAGGTATTTCCTAAAATGGCGGATGTGAAATATCCCTCATCAATACTCCCCCACTTCTCGAGCGTAAATGAAGCTGAAGCTCGGAGAAGTAAACACAGCATCGTAGCACAAGATTTGATATGCCTCGTTAAAAACCTTACTCGGAAAAACCCAGTGGGATAAAATCCGAGCTAGGGAAAAAGAGCGCATATTTGAAGTTCGGAGAAATAAATAACAGAGATCAAGTCTTGAACAGTCTCGAGTCGGATATGCCTCGTTAAAAACCTTACTCGGAAAAACCCAGTGGGACGAAAACCGAGCGAAGGGAAAAATAGTGCACATCTTCGGAAGACAATGTCGTTAATCCTAATTCACCGATCTGAAATACCAACTTTTAAAACTTAGAAGACCGTAAATGCCATTTATGGAAAGATAATCTTCAATTTACTGAGTGGAAGCTTAACCGTCGCGGTTACTCAGGGTTTAATTTGCAATTTACCCTTTTAACCTTTATATATATGCGTTGACTTGAAAAGACGAGTACATCTTCTCAACTTACTGCAGATCGGAGCACTCACATCGATAAAAAGCATTTCCTCTTGTCGACCATTACAATAAACACTTTCTAACATGTCTACCTCCAAAACCCAGAGATTCAATCCAATATTCCTCCGAGATCAGATTCCGACCTAGGATCAATGGACGAAATCATCAATACTTACAAAAATACTGAGAACTCTTCTGATGAGGCGAATAAAATCGTCGATCAAGTTAAACGGGTCTTAGGGTCGGACACCGGCGAGGGAACGTCCGGTCAATAGAACCGTGAGGGCGATGGTGATGGGGAACAAGACGTTACTGACGTCGAGGACGAAGGAGGAGGTGAAGGAAACGCCGATTCCGATAGTGAAGAGGGCACAACTCAGGCGTTGGAAAAGGATGAAATAATAAGATATTCGATCGGAAGAGGTTGCACCGTGAGAATCCTCGACCTAGCTGCCAACGCGAAGAAATCCACCGCTAAAGGTCGGGTTCAGAAGACAGAAAAACGGGTCGATGAGATTGCTAGTGCATATGATCCGATAGAAAGTAAAGCAGAACTCGAGGCCGAGATAGGGAAATTTCTCCCCGCGGGTTACTCGCTGGTTATCCCGACCCCTTCTCAACGGGTCAATCAGCCACCAGAAGGGTGTCAAGCCTTCTACGCTAAGCCATTTGCTTACGGGTTGCGTATCCCTTTTGTACCGTTGCTCGAGCAGGTTTTAGATGTATTCTCCCTAGCTCCCGCGCAGATCCTTCCCAACTCTGTTGGTTATCTGATAGCCTTTAGTGTCTTGATGAAGGCTAAAGGCAAACTTGATAGTTTCCAGAATTTTTGGCAATTCTTCAAGGTCAGCAATTCCTCGGCCTCCAACGCTGGGTTCGTGTATTTCTCCCAACGCTCGAACCACTCAGTCTTATCCACCATAGTCTCTAGCAACTCTATGGATTGGAAGAAGTGGTTCTTCTTCATCAAAGGTCCCGAGGAGCCAGCCTCCGAGGGGAGCTCGGATATGGTCCCGCACACATGGAAAGGTCGGCGAGATTGGGTGTGCGAAAAATGCGAATTCATAGGTCGGCTTAAGAAGAGTGTCCGAGATGACGCTGTCGCCGAGATGCATTCCGACCCCTATCTGTCAGCTTTTCTTATTTTGGAGCCCGTTCTTCGGAAAGCGGGGCTCAGCAATGCGACGTACCTACTTGCGGACGCCGTCGATCCTCGATCTTCAAGTAAGAAAAAGATTCATTTCTCATCATAGTTGTGCTCTATTTAGAAGGTTTCATCCCTTAACCATTTTTCCTTTCTTCAGGTACCATGGTAGAGCAAGATCGAGCTTCCATAGTCGGTAGAACAGTTGCCTCTACCTCGAAAAAGACGTCGGGCCAACCGAGAAAGCAAGCTAAGCCTTACTTGGCGCAAACCAACCAAACTGCAGTTCCTCCTCGGGGAGGTTCTGCTCATCCTGATCGCGTCGAGACGGAAGAAAGGGTCGAGGATGCCGAGCCGATCTAAATGGTTCATCCCCTAAACCAAGCTGTTCCCTCTTCTTCATCTGGACTGGGGTACAGTATGTTCACCATGAAGAAGCTGAAAGGGACATAAATCTTCCATCGTCGATCTAGGGAAGATCGAGAAGGGCCCCCCGAAGCGAAAAGAAGGACAGGATTATGGGGTCGACACAGGACACCCCTCACTCGTCGTCCGGTTCGAGGTAAACCTGACATGGTGGATTTTATCGAGAATCAACTCGAAGGTGACCGAGCGGCGGGTTATCCCGAGGGAGGAACTATTCGGAGCGATCGCAAAGCAAATGGTGAGAATGAGCACGACAAAGTAATAAAAATTTTCATGGCAGGGAGATTCGCCGAGGATCAAGAGGAACTATTAGCTCACAGCGACCTCGAAGTGTTAGGTCGATTCTCTCGAGCATATCATACGGTAAAAAAAAAATCCTTTATGGTGACCATAATTCTTTAGATCCTTATTCAAATTATTAATTGTTCTCCGTTATTCCTTTGCAGATCGGGGACTACTTCCTCACTGAGCTGAATCGCACTTCGATGCTGGAAGATGAGTCTGATCGAGTCCATATAGCTTACCGAAATTCTCTCGAGGAAGAGTCCAAACTCCGCGATCAGCTCACCGCCGTTCAGAAAGAATTGAAGGCCACCAGAGCCAAGTACACTCCGACGGTCGAAGAAAGCTTGGTGAAGGTTGTTGCTGAGAAGAGCTTGATCGAGGAAAAGGTCAAGAAACTTGAAGAAGAGCTCGCGCAGACCAAAGCCGATTCAGAGTTGTCTTATCAGCGCGGCAAGGAGGACTCACGCCTAAGCTCGATAAGAAAGTTTCTGGAATCTCCCACGCTAGATGCCATAGCTCGAAAAAGGGTCAGCGAAATTCTTCAGACTACATTTTACAAGGGCGTTCGACAGCTGGTCTTTTCAAAGGTCATCCCCTATAACATAGATGAGTACTTGAAACACATGGACATCTTCAAGAACATGGACGGATAAAACTATCGAGTCTCATCCTCGAATTCCACAGATTGGGAAAAACACGAGTTCGCTCCTTTCGTGAGAGAGTTCGGGGTTCCAATGCCTAATCCCGACATGCTGGAATTGGAAACGTTCAGCTTGGGCTCGAGTTCAGATAGTTCTGAGGATGAAGACAACCAAGATAGTTCTGGAGATGAGGAAGATCAAAATACTTCTAAGGACGGGGATGATAGGCTTCTGGAGACGCAAAGGTCGACATCGAGGACAGTTCCGAGAGCGAGGTTACCGAGGAGGAGCAAAACCCTTAGGAAGATTTCTTGTAATAGATTATAGGACTTTCCTCCATATGTAATGTAAACTTCTCGATCATCTATAAAATCTCCTTTCTTTACTTGTGATATTTACCATGCCCAGATGCTTAAAGTTCGTTGGAATTTATTATACAACTTAACTAGACAATAATCTTTGTAAGCTGTAAGGTGCTCGAATAAGAATGTCGATATCGAGTTATGCGATACTAGTTAAAATGGACTTCCTTAACAAGGTATTAAGACGATCGATCTTCGTAATACAACCCGGAAAAACTTGAAATTCGCGACTGTTGGGTCCCCAATAGGTAACGTTTCTCTCTCTCTTATAAATAGGGGAGAAGAATTGAGATTTGTATCATTGAAACCACAATTCTATTTTCACGTCGGAGCTCATAGATCGATAAAAATAAATATCGCCCTTCTCTTTACCAGATAATCCGATCATGGAGGGGTTAGTGAATTCCAAACTTGACCCAACTCAAATGTTCAAAATCAAGAAAGAAAAGGCTCCTAAGTCCAAATCCAGAGATTCCAAGTCCTCTACAGAGGCCTCGAAAGTTTCCAAGGCCGATCGTGGCAAGAATAAGATCGATCTTCCGATGAACTCAGCGTCTAAACGACCAGAGGCTCCTAAGGGTGACCTTGGCAAAACCAAGATCGATCCCATGCCGAACCCCTCACCCGCTCGGTCCGAGAAAGGCCCGGTTATACAAGTTCCGGACTACCCCTCCAGGTCAAAGAACAGCTCTGGGGGGAAAGCGCAGGTCGTTCACCCCGCCAAGCAAGGCATAACTAGCGGCTCGGAGCTTGCTTCGAACAAAAGGACGCAGGTGGATGACCTGATTCCGACCCCAGCCTTAATCCGAATGACTGGGGAAAAGAAGGCATTAGGTGGAAGCGTTTTGGCTCTGGAGGCTACTAAGAGCGTTGTAGATGAGCCTCCGAGCAAGAGGGTCAAAATAAATGACCCTTCTGTCGATCAGAAGAAATCTCCTCCGTTGGGTGAGAATCCCGAGGTCAACAGCTCTGTCTCCGACGTTACTCGCACACTTAGTGCCATTTTTGAGGAGGTGAAAACTAAGGCAGAGGCTGGAGGTGTTGCCCCGAGCAGCTGGGACGTTACTCTGAGCAGTATTCAGTTGGCTGAGCAGGAGCGGTTGAGAGGGAAAAGTGCTCGGGAAATCGTGCAATCGAGTGCAGATCTGCTTACCCAAGAGAGTCTCATTTTTTTTTTTTTTTTTTTTTTAACACTCCAACTTTGATCCTTCGTAGGTTGGACAGCAGTTATTCAACCTCGGGTTGAAGGTCGAGCAAGAAGCCAAGCAGCGTGCTATGACGGTCCTTGAATTGGAGGAAAAGAAAGTTGCGCTAGCGAAGTCTCTTGAAGAAGCTAGAGCTACCGAGCTGAAGCTGGCCTCTGAGACGGAAAAAGCCGTGAAGTAGAAAGAGAGCCAAGTCCACGAGGAGTTGAGCAAAGAGTTGGACAGGCTGAAGTCCCTTGTCGAGCAGGAGAAAAAGAACGCCGAACTGCGGGAGCAAGAGGCTTATAAGAAAGGTTACGATGCGGGGTGTGAGGCCCGCAGCGTCGAATTCCGCAAGCTCTTATCCGAGAACAAAATTATCTAGAGATTTGGTCTCTTGTTTGTAGTTTTTTCCTCCTTTATGCTCGATCAAATGTTGTACTTTTATGTTTTTTCCTTCCTTGTAACGTTGTCCGCATCGGAAATAAAGACTTCCTTTCTTTTAAGTTATGTCGTTCGGTGGTCGGAAAATTATATTTACTTTGAACTTCTTTACATTCAAAATATTTTCTTATTGTAGAAATAAATTATACTTGAGCTGAGACTGATCGAAATTCCGACCTGGTAGTAAAAACAGAAAGCTTTTTGCCCCATATTTCTGACCGAGTCATAGTATTCCCATTTTTTCAGCTAAGTTCCAAAGAGAATCTGACCAAACAGTACCTAACCCTCGGGAAGCGGAACGGTCACCCGTGATAAATGCCTTAATCTGGACCGTTTTGGCTCCATTGAATAAAGACCGTCGATCTGAACTTCTTCTCAGTATATAAGGGGCTTTTTACTCAGCTGAAATTTTTTACTTTACGCCGTAAAAATGTTTTATCCGAGGACTAAGCTCGGATCCTTCCTCCTTCCTGTTCAAACCTTTGAGATTTGGCTTCGAACATACTTCCGACCTCATAAACAAAATATATACTTTGGTATGGGTGGAATTAGATAAATGGGGTCCCTCGGTGATCGATGGGTCCCTGATCCCTGAAAATGGGATCTCCCCTTGGAATACCAATAAGTGACTGACCCTTGCTCGGGTATTTTGGGCAGGGTTAGCATTGCGGATTTTGAGGGGTATCCCCGAGGGCGGAAAGCTGGTCAGAAAATTAAAAGGAAGTTTGACCTCGAGTACCAATTTCTTCCTTTCTTTCTTGAAGAATGGTAACTTTGGGTCGAGCTTTCGGATCATAAAATGACAACCGGCTGCCCTAGGTTTAAATTTCGGATATTAAAATGAGGAATTTCGACCTTAGACGCCAACTCGGGGAAGTGATCGAGCTCGGCTGGTAGCAAGAATGCTGGGGATTGTATGGAGATCAGAAAAAGTAATCTGCGATCCATATTGTCTAATTTCAAAACCAGATATCATCAGACGATAAACATATACAGCTCGATCACTTTACAAGTCTACCGGACAACCGATTTGTCACAAATGTGGTGCACTCATCGGATGCTCGCTAATGCTCCTGGTCGAGGACACTGAAGGATGCTCGAAGACCATAGAATAGGGCACAGTAGTTGTATTAGGACTTTATTTGTAAACATACTCAATAACTTTGTAATCTGTTCAACGAACATCAATAAAGTAGTAGTTTTTTGTATTTCACTGATCTATTGTATCTTCTATATTTCTTTTCCATCGTCTTTGTTATTAATTTTGCTCGCAACACCCAACTCGATGACGAACTAATAATCCGATGAAACTTTGAACATCTGGACGCGAAGTTTAACCCATAATTGGAATAATTATCGATCGGCAAAATCATCCCGGATAGATTATCCGATAAGCATCCAAATGAAAAATAGCTGAAGAGAAGTTTACTTCGAGCATAATTGACCTTAGGAAATAATAATTCCAACTTGGGAAGGAATTTTCCAAGAATATGAATGCTTTCGAGATTCCCATATCTCGAGCTGGGCTACCTCATTATTTTACCTCGAGCAGCACATTATTTGCCCAACAATAAATCGTTTGACAAACTTTATCGTTTAAGTCCTTTTTTCCAAGCTAGATAGTCAGGTTCTTTTCGTGCAAGTCTTTATCGAGCTGAGGGGCATAACAACAGCTTTCACCCTCAGTCGAGACATTTTCCTCTTTTTTTTTTTTTTTTTTTTTTTTGAGCAAGTCTTTATCGAGCTGAGGGGCATAGCAACAGCTTTCACCCTCAGTCGAGACATTTTGCTGTTTTGTTTAGCAAGTCTTTATCTTTATCGAGCCGAAGGGCATAGCAACAACTTTCACCCTCAGTCGAGACATTTTGCTGTTTTGTTTAGCAAGTCTTTATCGAGCTGAGGGGCGTAGCAACAGCTTTCACCCTCAGTCGAGACATTTTTCTTTTTTGAGCAAGTCTTTATCAAGCTGAGGGGCATAGCAACAGCTTTCACCCTCAGTCGAGACATTTTGCTGTTTTGTTTAGCAATGCATTCGACCCATTTACTGAAGTATTCAACAGCAACCAGGACAAAAAATTTTCTCGATCTAGCTGCTGGGAAAGGTCCCACGATATCGATCCCCCATTTATCGAATGGCCAGCAAATCGGAATAGAGTGCAGTTGTTCAGCGGGCTGATGAATCAAATTTGAATAAATTTGGCAATGATGGCACTTCTTGACGTAATCGTTGGCATCCGAAATCAAAGTAGGCCAATAATATCCAGTCCTTGAGCATTTCAAAGCTAATGCTCTTGCACCGCAATGACCTCCAGCTTCACCTTCGTGAACTTTCTTTAGAATAAGATCGAATTGACTCTCCGGAATGCACTTCAACAAAATTCCCGAGCTTGACCTCTTATAAAGTTGGTTCTTGATCAAGACGTACATTGGAGCTCGATATTTAATTCGTTGGGCTAAGTTTGCTTCCTCTGGCAAGGTACCATTTCTTAGATAAGTTTTTAAAGGTTCCATCCAGGAAGGCCCTTCAGTATCTATCTCCATGATATCTGAGCTCGGAGCTACGTTCAAATCTATAGCTGGAGTGTTTGACATCAACCAAGTTATTACTCTCTCCTTACGTCCATCCATCGACCCCGTAAATTTTTAAAGCAAATCCGCCCAAGAGTTTTCTTCTCGAGGGATAGCCTGGATATCGAACTTATCCAGCTTGGCCACCAGATCCTTCACCCTTTTCAGGTACTTCACCATGTTGAACTCTTTTGCTTCATAGACCCCTTTCACCTGCCTATGTATCAGCTCGGAGTCGGTCAACACGGTAAGGGACTTTATACTTGCTTTAATTGCCATTTCTAATCCAGCGATAAGGGCCTCGTACTCTGCTCCGTTATTTGTTACCATAAAATCTAAAGTAATTGCATAACTGAGGTCCTCCCCCTCGGGACCCTGAAAGTGAATTCCAGCCCCACCTCCTTCTCTAGTCGACGACCCATCGACATGCATCACCCATACTTTCTCCTGAACATCCACCACCAGGTTAACCTCGGGAACTAGTTGCTTTTCCGAAGTGGCTCCTGTTGATTCTGCAATGAAATCGGCCAGGACCTGGGCCTTGATCGCTGTTCGAGGTTGGTACTCAATTTCGAACTGTCCGAGTTCCACCGCCCATTTAATCAATCTCCCGGACGTCTCTGGTTTTGACAGAACTTGCCTTAGAGGCTGGTTTGTCAAGACAATAATTTTATAAGTCTGAAAATAAGGCCTCAGTTTCCGTGCGGCAATAACCAGAGCAAGTGCGAATTTCTCGATCTCCAAATAATTCTTCTTCGTCCCTTGAAGCAACTTACTTAGATAAAACACCGGTTTGTGATCTGAATCTTGAACTCTTACCAAAACTGAACTTATTGCATCCGTCGATACTGCTATGTATAAATACAAAGGCTCACCCTCGACTGGCTTTGCTAACATCGGTGGGGAGACTAAGTATTTTTTAAGCTCTTCAAAAGCCTTATCTCACTTCTCATTCCACTCAAAGCCTTTCGATTTCCTCAACAATTTGAAGAAAGGCAAACTTTTGTCCGCAGAGCGGAATATAAATCTGTTCAACGATATTATTTTTCCGATCAAACTTTGCACTTCGGATAGCTTTGTTGGCGGTTTAAGTTCGGCAATAGCTCTGATTTTCTCTGGGTTCGCCTCGATGCCCCGCTCGTGGACCAAATAGCCGAGAAATTTTCCCGATCTTACCCCGAAAGTGCATTTTGCTGGATTTAGTTTCATTCTGTACTTCCTCAAAATCGCAAAACATCTGTCGAAGTGCCTTTATATGATCTTCCTCGGTCATGCTCTTTACGAGCATATAATCGACATAAACTTCCATAATCTCTCCAATTAAATCCTTGAACATCATGTTCACGAGCCTTTGATAAGTTGCTCCAGCATTCCTTAATCCAAAAGGCATCACTATGAAGCAGTACACTCCGCGTTCGGTAATGAAGGCGGTTTTGTCTTGATCCCTTTCATTCATGAAAATCTGATAAAATCCTTGGAAGGCTTCCATCATGTTGAAGAAGATGAAACCGATGGTCGAATCGACCAGCATATCGATCCGTGGTAAGAGATAGGGATCTCTCGGACATAGCTTATTCAAGTCCGTAAATTCATTACACATTCTCCACTTGTTGTCCACCTTTTCTCCCTTCGACACCAGTACAACATTGCAGAGCCACTCCGTAAATGTTATTTCCTTGATCTGCCTAGCTACTAACAATCTATCGGCCTCAGCCTTAATGATTTTATCCTTTTCCCGACCATGATTCCTCTTATTTTGCCTAACTGGCTTTGCTTTTGGATCGATGTTCAGTGAATGAGTAATTACCCTTGGGTCGATCCCCACAATGTCATCCGAACTCCATGCAAAGACATCGGCATTGTTTCTTAAGAACTCGATCAGCATAGTTTCCATCCCTTGACTTAGTTCAGTCCCGATCCGGGTGAACTTCTCGGGGGAGCCAAGAACTAAGGTCACCTGTTTATGATTCGGGGGTTGGACGCTCATATCAACCTCTTTACCTTTCTTACTTTGCAATTTTTTACAATCAGGTAGAGGTAAGTCGGATACCGAGAAAACCTTTTCATCTTATGACTTCCTCTTCGAGGGCAAAATTGGCTCGAACTGATTCTTCATGTTTAGGGACGTGTTGTAACACTCCCATGCCATGCATTGATCATTCCTCATTTCTCCAACCCCCGCCAAAGTGGGAAACTTGACCTTCTGATGGTAAATCGACACGATTGCTTTGAAAATATTTAAAGCCGGTCTTCCCAAAATAGCGTTATAAGCAAAAGGGGTACTTACAACCAAGAACTTGACCATTTTCGTGACATCTTTAGGTTTCTTGCCCATAGTGGTACTCTGGAGGATGGTTCCGAGAGGAACGATTTCCGAGCCACCGAAACCAATAAGCGGGGTAGATACCCGATCCAAACGTGGGTGCTGTAAATTCATTCTATCAAGGGCTTCCGAGGAGATTATGTTTGCTGAGCTACCATTATCGATCAACACCCTTTTAACCTCAAAGTTAGCAATTTTCAAGGTTAACACCATCGAGAAATCGGGGTCATCTTCATTAGTATCCCAAGTTACTTTACTTGGTCTGTCTGCCTCAGTAAAACTAATGACCTGATTTATCGAAGGTGCGGACTCTAAGGACATAACCTCATTCCTGGTCGATACCCCTGTCTTTATCAACCTAGCTGTCCTTTTCCTTGCACTCCTACTGTCTCCTCCAGCAGGTCCGCCAGCCATTACATTTATCACCCCGTTCGTTTGTTCTTCGGCAAGGTGTTGATCTTCACATTGCTGTCCGGAAAATTTCCGTGGACTCCTAGATCGGAAACGGTTGTTAGGGTTCCCCTTCCTAACGTACTCCTTCAGTTTTCCCTGGGCGATCAATTTCTCAATTTCCTGTTTCAACTGAAAACAATCCTCGGTGCTGTGCCCCTAGCCCTGTGGTACCTGCAATACTTATCATGATTCATAGTCCCCGGCCTGGCTTGAGTGATATGCCGAGCTTCTGGGACCAAATTCCTTTCCTCTAGCACAGTTAAGATTTCATCCCTTGAGGCGTTCAACCTGGTGAAACTGCTTTTTTCAGGCTCACTCCTCGGAGCTCTCTCTGGAGAAGCAGGTCGACCGTAGACATTAGATCTGTGGATCGGAGCCTGAGGTTTATAGACCTTAAGTCTTTGCCAAACCGAGCCTCTTTGCTGCGCGTTTGACCCTCCGTAGTCGCTTGGATTCGGGATAGGGGCCCTGTCATGTTTCTTTCCGACAGGGGGCCTAGGATTCTGAGCGTTCTTCAACTTGTTCATTTCCTCCTGAATCATGTATTTCTCAGCTATTTCCATGATTCGCTCGAAAGACTTGGGTTGCTTTCGACAAAGGGCGTTCCCGAATTGGCTATTACTGGTTAGCTCGAACATCAAAGATGACAAAAATTCGATCTGAGGAGTATCGACTTTCAGAAGTTCAATACTAAACCTAGCCAGCCATTGCCTTAATGTTTCTCCTTCCAGCTGCTTCACCGTTCCCAAATGATTGACCGGTAACCTTTGTTTCCTGTGACTGGCAAATTGGTGTTTCAGCTTATCGCATAACTCGTCGAAAGAGAAGATAGTGTTCGGAGGTAGTTTTCCGAACCAATCCAAGGCGATCCCTTCGAACGTGGTCACCATGATTTTGCAACAGAAATCTTCTGAATGCCCATATAAATTCAACACATTTATGAAGCTATTAATATGCTCCCCGGGTCGGATGTTTCATTATACCTCGGCAACCTCGTTGGAACGGTCTCTGTACCTCGAGCTTCTCTAATTTCTTGGCAAAAGGGCGAACATCGCATGATATTCGTACCCAAATCCTTGTCTTGCCCATCCTCAAGGAAAATAGCCCCGTCCTCTTTGGCCTCAGTTCTTCGAGCCCTGACACCTGCGGGTCGAGTTTCCTTTACCAGCATCTCCTTCTCTAACCTTTAACTCCTTCACAACTCTTTCCTGCACAATCTTTTCCAAGTCAGCCTCGGTCACTTTTCTGTAGACTGGCTTCTTTAACCTATCAGCAGCTTCGGGTTGACTTTCCCCGACCACTGAATCTTCTATGTCTTGAACAGTTTTAGATGGTTGCCCCGAGCGGACAACGGTTCTAGCTCGAGGTGCTCTGGGTTGAACATTAGAAGGTTCACCCGAAGCAGATCGATGAATACTTCCTTCCCTTCGCCTGTTAGAAACGGGACCTCGAGCAGTAGGTTGATCGACCGGGGGCTGCTGACCAGGCAGAGTTTCACGATCTGCTCTCTCCGTGTTCAGGAATTCTCTACACATAGTTCCAATAATAGAACGCAAGTCGGCCATGTCGTAGGAATAGGTAAATCATTCGGCGGGTCGAGCGGCGGCAACTCACACTGGTGGGCCGCTCGGGATTGGTTGCTTGGTTCGTTGTTTACTGACAGTTGAGCTCCAACGGCTTGTGAAGGCTTTCCACGTTGGTACGTATATCTTCTAGTAGTAGGCATTTTTCGATCTAACACCCAAGTAGACCCCACAGTGGGCGCCAATTGATTATACTATTTTTCGTTCGGGACAAATTAAGGAAAGTCGATCAAAACAATAAAATAAGTCGAGTGTATAAGTGATGTATATTAACGTTAAGATCTGAATACAAGTTACAAAGTAGGTCTACTCGAGCGTTACTGGATGACGTACTACTAGCTAGAAAAATACAGAGGAAAGCAAGCTAAGGCCTATTCCGAGCTCTACGTCCGAGCTGGAGCGTATCTTGGGAATAGTGCCGTCCCTGATGTCATAAATGCGCCGCGTATATATAGGAACAGTGATGAGCTAGCTAGACCCTCCGCAGGGGAATACCTCTGGCCAGCTGTTTAGGCCTCAGGGTCGGCCCCACAGAAATTCCGAGGAGAGACTCAGATCGGAAAGTAAGGTCTCGAGCTTTAAACCTGACTTGATCGGAAACACCGTCTAGCAGGTCGAAGAATAGTCTTCCTGGTCGGGATTTAGGTCGATCCCGAGCAAAGGTATTTCCTAAAATGGCGTATGTGAAATATCCCTCATCAACCCTGAATGCGAAGAACGTGAAACTCGGATCATGCTGTCTATATGTTGTAATAAGATATTTTTTAATAGAGAAGTGTGGAAAACATAGGCATAATATACCAAACAAACATTTTATATCGAATTATAAAATCACGATTGGAATTTGAAAGGAAAAAACACAGGTCCAAAAATAATATCACCCTAAATTAGTCAATTTTAGTGAAATATGTGAATAATATCACCTAAACAAAGATCAGCCTATGATTGGACATGAGACTTGAAAGGTCACTAAAAATTAACTTATGCTATTATATCACACCATAGTTTCACAAGGGAACCCTAAAATTAGTTATTTTAGCACAAGGTTTCTACAAAATTTCTATTACGTAAATAGAACACTTTCAAAATATGAGTGTGAATACATCCTCTGCCAAAAAATGCACTCACGTTGTACTCATGACAGCACAAAGTTGACATTTTTTACATGGACCGGGAATAACAAAAAAACTCTGCCACGACTTTATATATCGAGTGATAACTAACATTCCAGTTGGGATCAATGGATGATCCATAAAACATTAAGAAACTATTTCTCAAAATTCCTCTGTTTCAACAAGCACAACGTCAAATAAACAATTCTATCAAGTAGATGTTGGAACATGAAACTCAGTCCATATATCACCTAACTTTCAAATTTTGGTGTAAAAGAAGTTGGCAAAAATTTACCAAAATGTCATTATTTTACGCAAAATATCCAAAAATGGATCTTTTAAGAGTGAACCAAGAGGAACAAGAAACTCGGGAAAAATATTATATAACGTGAATTGCGAATTGTGAATTGTTTACTATACTAATTTGACAATCCAAAGACCATCAAAGAATGTTTCATAATGTAAATGTGCAATGCTAGAGTTATACCCTGGGGACAAAAAATAAATCATGTTATCTCTTAATAATTTTAACTAAGCATGCAATTTATTACGACTCCAAGGATCGTGTTATACTCATGACATCCCAAAAACGACAAATACAATATGGACTCCAAAAAAATGAATACCAACCAAACTTTCTCCATCGCGTCGATCGCACACATTCCGAGATCTTTATTAATGCAGTAGGTATAAAGTAGGAAGACCAAAGTATTAAAATGCCCTTTTTCTAACAAGAGAACCATCGAGTAATAAGTTTTATCGAGGAACGGAAAAACATGAAACTCGGTTCAAATACAATATCATGCGAATAATAACAATTAAAAAAATATGGTCGTGAAAACAAATCTTCTATGAAAAACCAAATTGGCTCAAATAGACCAAAATGTTATTTCCGTGCGCATTACACTCCAAATTTGATCAATTAAAAGCAAATTATGAATAATGTTAAACTCGGAATATGAATTCCTGTTTACGTGAACTTTGAACCACTTTTAAAGATTCGTTTGATTTTAATTTCTGCATTTCTTTTTTCCATTCTTCGCCTATTTTATCTTGTATTTGTTTTTCTAATTTTAAAAACCAAAGTCTTTTCTCTCTATGAAAATCACTATTCATTTCTTCATGTAAATATTCATAATCAGGTTTAAACTCTTCTTCTGATGTTATGACATAAAGATGTGCAGTTGAGGACGTGGGGGATGTTGGATTAGAAAAGTTTTGATTAGAATTATTTTGAGGTTCAGGAACAGGAGTCCTAAATCTGTAATTAGTAAATCCTGAAAACGATTGTCTAGAAGATTCAGGTATATCATTGGACTGAGGAAAATATCTAACATATTCAGGCTCTCTATAAGAACTTGTTCTTGGATAACTTCTATTAGACTCTCTGAATGAGTTAAATTTGACTGTAATTTTCCCATCAATTTCTTCTATGATATGTGAAACATCTTTTCTTACTATGTTTCTAGGAGGTTGTGGGTTATTAATAACAAATTCACCTGGAATAGTTATTTCATTCCATTTTAATCTTTTAGGTGTGAAAACCGTGGGTTTTTCTGCAACTATTTGTAATAAAACAGTCTCATCTTTTGAAGTTGGTAATCTATTAAATTTTGGATTAATTTGAGATGACATAAGTCTAAAATAAACTCTATAAATTATGGCAAAGTTTTTACAAAGATGAAATTCATCACCTTGAATTTGGACATCTAAAATTAATGATTCTAAGATCATTGGATCAGTTAGGTCTACCGAGAAATTTGGAGAACAATTAAAATATATGGGTCCATTACATATATTAGTTTGAACTAAAGACATTAAAGAAGTTTGATATCTTTTTAGTCTTTTATCCCTTAGAGCTAGATAAATAGGAGTATCAACTCCTGCATGAACTAAAGGTTTGACAACAACTTGAACTAAACCAATATGAATATATCTATAACCTTTTTCTAAGTATTTTTTTATAGTATATCTATTTAGTAAAGGTATACTTTGAGATTCTTCTTGTATCGAAATAGTTTCTTCATGAGTTTTGACAGAAAATGCAGTTTTGAAGGCAGTTAAACCTATTTGATAAATGTTTTCTATTTGTTCTTAGGGTATAGTCCAATTTGAATAATTAATAGGTGCATGGGTTTCACTACTGTGAATTATGTTATGGTTTTTTGAGCTAGAACCTGGGTAGAGAAAGTTTCTAAGCCTAATTGCCATTTTCAACCAGTTGTCTTAGCTTTCTAAGTTTGTTCTTAATCTTAGTTGGGTCGTACGGGAACACTATGCTAGGACCACCTAAACACGGCTGACCAACAGACTAACAAGCTTACCAACGTAAATTCCAACAGCTAATCTTAAGAAAATTTAGTCTATTAAGACAAACTAATCTTAAATGGTTTCTTAAACTTTTGAAAATAACTCTAACAAGGAATATGGCTCTGATACCACTTTTGGAGGATCGTTTGAAAACAGACTAGCACAGTTTGAATAATAATCAATAATAAAATCACAATTTTTATGATAATTTGAAACATAATTTCTAAACAGAATAATAAAAATATGAATAATAGAAACATAGATTTTTTAAACATTATGCAACAAGTAGTATATGAAAACGGACTCTTAAGTCGTAGTAATAATCTCTTAATTCAAAATAATAATCCTCTTGAGGATATCTTTCACAACAATCTTTATATCTTAAACATTCTGAATTTATAAACTCGTAAGAAGCAAAATAAGAATGTACTTTTAGAATTCTAAACATATGAAAATAATAAAGATTTTATTGAAATATGAAATTGTTCTTACAGTGATAATCTTGAAACTTGAAAGAAACTTGAGCAGATGATTACAATGGAAATTTAGAAAGTTTTCGGAGAAGTGAAAAGGCACTGCCTCTTCTACTGATTTTGAAATCTATTTATAGAACTAAACTACATTTGAATTTGCAATTTGAATTGAATTTGAATTTGCATTGACATTTGTCCTTGCTTTTTGAAAGAATGCGTCTGATAATTGTCCTTTGAGTGGGATGTCATGTTACCTTTAATAAAGTAGCTTTTGACTATTTTGTTAGTTTGTCAGCAGGTTTGGTTTCTTTTGAGTTGTAATCAAGATTCTGGTAATCACATGAAAAAGGCGTCATCCGGGTCCTGTGCACAGGGTCCACCAAAAGGGTCAGAAGACACCGATTCGTCAGATTTGGTAGATTTTTGAGATAAAAATTCCAAAAATTCATCTTTGAGGTTTGGATTCTGTTTGAAAGCTTCAAAAAATCTCTGTTGTTCTGAGGAAGTTTCAGAGCTTGTAGTAGCTTTTGCTTTTCCTTTATCTGATGCAGGTGAATCACTTTGGTATTTGATCTTTTCACCTGTGGCAAAATAATGTCGAATGGCATTTGCAGAACAGATCTCTTGTTGGTATTTTGACCACCACTTGACACGAATAGATCGAACTAAAGAGAATGGAGTTGGATCTGGGAAACATTTCTTAAATTGGAAATCCCATGCGAAAATCCATGGAACTTTGAATTATGCGTGAAAAGTAACCATTTTTTGATAATTTGGCAGAGTGGAATTCTCTGCATAAACTTCTAAACCCATTTTGACATTTGAAGGTAAAATAGAGGATTATGATCCCATCTTTTTCCACCATTCGAAAAACCAAATGGGGAATGATTTGAGACAATCAGTATGAAAATAAGAAACCAAGAATGGGTGAATGGTCGGACAAAAAAGGTCCTGTAGCATGCATTTTTATAATCAATATAATTAAAAGCATTTGGAGAAAATCTTATAGAAAAATTTCTTTGATGGGTCATCCCACCAAAAGTAGTTTGATTAAAAACTTGTTTTATAACACATTTGGAAAATGTTATTTGATTTTTCTCGTTTCTAGTATGAGAGATTTCAACTGAATTTGTATCTACTAAAATAAGTTCATAAAATCTTTGAGTTTTTTGAAAGCAATCGGATTCCCAAAATTGAGAATCATTATTAAATAATTGAAAACGGTTTTTAATGTAATCCTTTTGATTAATTCATACGGTATTTCAGTATAGGGTGTAAGCCCTATTTCTTCCATCCATGCTTTGTTGACATATTTGAATTCTTCCTTTGGATTGTTTGGGATTTGAATATTGGAGGGTTTAGGGGGAGTAACTAGAACTGACTTATAAGGCAACTCTGGATACTTTTGAAGAGAAGAAAATTTGTTTGAGGTCTGTGCATTTGGTTTTGAAGGTGAAGGTGTTTGAGGTAGTTGGGTATATTTTACCAAGTTCTTTGAGTCAGGGGACTCATAGTCTTTTGAGGATTGAATCTTGGATTTGGAGTACGGGATCATCTGCATAATTATTTCCCTTGTAAAAATTCACGCGTAAGAAAGTCTGGAAGAGAATTATTTTCTCCTTTTATATATTCAATTTGAAAATCAAAAACAGAAAGGATGGCTTGCCATCTTGCAAAAATTTGTTTTGAAACAATGTTTTGAACATCTTTAGTTAAAACTTCTTTTGCAGATTTGCAATCTGTTCTTAATAAAAACTGTTTATTGTAAAGATCATCTTGAAATTTTGAAATACATAAGACAATTGAAAGAATTTCTTTTTTAATTGTTGTGTAATTTTTTTGAGGTCCAAGCCATATCCCTGAATGAAATCTAACTAATTGTTCTTTAGAGTCTAATTTCTGTTTTAATATTCCTCCATATCCTATGTCTGATTCATCTGTTTCGACTATCATAAATGCATCAGGATAAGGGATACCTAAACATGGTAAGGATTTGACCTTTTGTTTAATATTTTTAACTATCTGTGTATGAGTTTCTGACCAAGCTGGGGGATTTTTCCTAAGTCTTTGATATAAAGGCTGACATGTCTGTCTTAAGTTTGGGAAGAAATCAGCAATGTAATTTAAACATCCTAAAAATCTTTGTAACTGAGTTTTGTCCTTAATTATATCTGGAAATTTGTCAGTAAAACTGATAGCTCTATTAATAGGTTTGATTAATCCCTTATTAATATCATGGCCTAAAAACCTAACAGATGTTTGAAATAATTTCATCTTGGGAGCAGAAACAACTAAACCATTTTTCTTAATAATATTGAAAAATATATTTAAATGTTTGAAATGTTGATCTATGTCACATGAATATACGAGTATGTTATCTATATAAACAATGCTAAATTTAGTATAAGGATTGAAAATTTCATTCATTATTCTTTGAAATTCTGAAGGGGCATTTTTTAAACCAAATGGCATTACATTCCATTCGTAATGTCCAAAGGGTTCTGTGAAAGCAGTTTTGTATCTATCCTTTTCTGATATCTGAATTTGCAAAAATCCTGATTTTTAATCAAATTTTGAAAATACTTTGGCCGAGTGTAATCTATTAATCAAAACTCTTTTATTTGGAATTGGGTATCTAATCCACTGAAGAACTTTATTAAGTGGTTTGTATTTAATAACTAGTCGAGGAACACCATGTTCTAATTCTGCTTGTTTCATAACATAAAAAGCAGAACAATTCCAAGGGGATTTTGACCTTCTTATTAGTTTCTTTTCTAATAATTCTTTAATTTCTTGTTGACAGTGTTTGAGAAATTCCGCATTCATTTGAATAGGCCTAGCTTTGGTAGGGATATCTTTATCTTTGAAATCTTTTTCATAAGTCAAATCTACTACATGTTGCTTTCTTTCCCAAAAAGCATTAGGGAGATTATTACATATTTCTTTTGAGAATAGATTTTTTATTTCTTTTATCTTATTACTGATGACATCAGTTTGTAACTGTTCTTCTATTTTAAGATAAGGAATTTCTTCCTTTAAATAATTTATATGATTTTTTCTTTTGTCTATTATATTAATTTGTTTAAAGATTGAAGATTTTTGTAATAAATTTATTTCTTTCTGTTTGATAGGGATTATAAAAGGAAATAATATTGTCCTTCCATGGATAATAGTGGAAACTCCTAAATTATTTGTATTTAAGGGGTAAATTTGAGTTAAAAAGGGAGTACCTAAGATAATGTCTTGTGATATATCCCTAACCAGAGTAAAAACATTTTTGAAACAATATCCATTATTACAAATATGAGGTTTTGATAATTTATACCTGATATCTAGGGGTTTTGAATTAGCAGTGTATAGTTGTTCTGTTGTCTTTTCATAATATTTTGATGGAATAATTCCTTCTCTGATTACATTATGATCTGCCCCTGAGTCTAATAAAGCAACTAAATTCATTTTAAAGTTGTTTATTACCAAATTAACATTTATATACCATTTTTGAAATTCAATTTTTTGAATAGAACTTATAAACTTTAATTGATCATTTTTTGTTTTAACTTCTATAGGGATCTCTGGGAATTCTGGTTGATTGCTAGTTTGACCTGTGTCAGGAATATCATTGCTTAATAAAACTAATTTTGTTTCTAATTCAAAATCTTTTTCTTTTAAAGAAAACAATTCTTTTTCCATTTGACCAACTTGTTTTTTCAACATATTAATCTCTGTTTGTAGGTCTTTAGTAGTAATTTGTTTAAATATACTTTGAGAGGGATATTTATCAAATAACTTATTTAAACTAAAATGTTCTTTAATATGGATTTGTTTAGTTTTTGAACTATCTTATTCTAAAATTAAATCTTTAAGTTTACTAAAGTAATCTCTTCGTAATTCATCATCAGGAATGTTTTCTATTAAATCAAAAATAGCTTTTTTTTTATCTTTAGATATCACATTATTACATTTTTGACAAATATCATTATGTGGTTCACTATCACTATTATTAGAGGTGTTTGATTCATTTTCTATTATATCAGATTCTTCATCTGATTCTTCTAATAAATTATTACTAGAATCTTTTATTTCTCTAACTTTCTTTTTCTTTTTAAGCCAACACTGGCTTTCTGTATGACCAGGTTTCTTACAAAACCAACATTCTATATTTTTCTTATCTTTATTCTGGGTTTTATGTGATTTAGAAGATTTCTTATGTCTATGTTTTGAGTGTTTTGATTGTTTAAAAGTTGAAGTATTATTATTAGTTTGATTAAATCTCCTAGATCTTTGTTTTTGTATTCTTGATGGTGGTTCGACTTTCATCATACCAAACATTTCACAGAAACAACCTAATTCTTTTCTAGTATTGTTCTTATCTGATTTATATTTGTTTTGAAGTTTTAGTTCTGAACATAATGATAATCCTTCTTTTTTGACAAAAGCAAATAATTGACCATATGTAATTTCTTCAAAATGTATATCTTCTGTACCTATTTCATTTCTAAGTTTTTGTAAAATTCTTTCAGCAAAAAGTTTCGGTAATCCCATTATAAATCTTTCTTTCCAGAATGAAGCATTACAATCATTTCGTCTTAAGACTTGAGTAAGGAAAACATCTTTATACTATCTATAATTTGATAATGAGGGACATCTTAAATTTGTTAAGATTATTTTTGATGAATTATATTCTTCTTTGGGATTTCCTATAAAATACAAACCTATGGTAATTATAAGATAATCACAAGCATCACTTGTTTCATATGGGGTATCATTATCTATTATAATGATTTTATGTTCTGAAATTTGAGTTTTTGTTTCTAAATTTAGTGCATTATCCCACCAGTTTTTTAATTGTCCTGTAAAACCTTGAACAAGTAAGGCGCATGCCTTTTCTTCAGTTTGACCTTGTAATTTATAAGCCATTCTAGCCATACCTATTTCTTGAAGTGTGTTTAAAATTTCATACTCCGCTTTACCATCTATATTCTATTCTGTAATGGAGGAACCATCATAACTGGTTTTATGAAATTGATTTCTTTCTTCATATTGTACATCCATAGGGGAATATGGTCTTCTATAGTAAGTTTTTGAACTATTAAATTTATTTTTCCTCTATAAATTTTATTAATATTATCCTCATTATTATCTTCAAAATTATTTTCTATATTTTGAATTTCTTCATTCTCTGATTCAGAAAAATCTTCAGATGAAGTGTCATCTTCATCTTCTTCTTTTATAGTATCTAAAACATTAATCTTATTTCCTGAAGATCCTGCTTCTCTTATTTTTGCAGATATCTTTGATAATATATTATCTGTATTACTTTGAAAACTAATATCTTTGTCTTTTCCATGAGGTATACTTTTAGTTTGAAAGAAAGGAGCCGAAATGTCATTAAATAATTTTTTCTTAGGCTTTTTTTCTTGAGAAATAGCATTTGAAACTACGTTATTAGTTATAGTATCAACTTGGCTAGATATTGTTTTTAATATTTGGTTTAAGTAATTATTTTGTTGTAAAATTCTTTGTATATCTTCACCATTAATAGGGTCTTTGGTGTCTTTTCCTCTTTTAAAAGGATCTGCTATTATTTCTCCTTTATGGGTTTGTATCTTGATACTTTGTAAAGTGGTAAAATATATGGGTCCATTACATATATTAGTTTGAACTAAAGACATTAAAGAAGTTTGATATCTTTTTAGTCTTTTATCCCTTAGAGCTAGATAAATAGGAGTATAAACTCCTGCATGAACTAAAGGTTTGACAGCAACTTGAACTAAACAATTATGAATATATCTATAACTTTTTTATAAGTATTTTTTGATAGTATATCTATTTAGTAAAGGTATACTTTGAGATTCTTCTTGTATCGAAATAGTTTCTTCATGATTTTTGACAGAAAATGCAGTTTTGAAGTCAGTTAAACCTATTTGATATATGTTTTCTATTTGTTCTTGGGGTATAGTCCAATTTGAATAATTAATAGGTGCATGGGTTTCACTACTGTGAATTATGTTATGGTTTTTTGAGCTAGATCCTGAGTAGAGAAAGTTTCTAAGCCAAATTGCCATTTTCAACCAGTTGTTAAAACGCATAACACCCACAAACGATCAATATAAACCGAGGACAGAGGATCATGAAACTCGAGATGAAATCTATATCACGTGAATTAAGAAGAGTTTGCTAAACTAAGTTCACAGTCAAAATAAACTCACATTTAAGTTTTTTTTAAAAAAAAACTTCAATGCTCGTTTCCCACCTAGAGAACCTGAAAATTGACCAATTACCATGTTGTCTCTGATCAAATTTAAGATGAAACTCGAAGTATGAATTTTATATATTGTAAATAAGCTATTGTTAGATCACGTAGTAATTGAAAGAACACTTCAGAAAATCTTTGGCTCAACTACTAAACATGCATTCTCTATCACGTGAAAAACAAACTTTTCAAATTTGAGTGTAAGAACAACATCTGAAAAAAAAATTAACAAGAAGAGTCGCGTTTTAATCATAATACCGCAAAATGGACAACACAAATTTAGAGGTTCAAATCAATTGACTTGCTACAAAGGATGAAGACAAAAATTCTTAAAACTCCATTTTTTCAACAAGAACACCATCGAATGAGCAACTTTTTCGAGGGGAAATAACTTGAAACTCGTCATAAATATCATCTATCATCAGAATCATAGAACACAACTTCCATAGAAAATCAAAGTGGTTTAAAACAAACAAAATGTGATTCTTGTAGGAATTGCACAACAAACTGGACCAATTTATAGAAAACTTTGAAAAATATGAAACTCGATACACACATTCTTGATTACGTGATTTTAGATTTGTTTATTGATTAAATTCGATTAAGAACCGACCATATGTGGAAAACATAGAAAAAAAATATATGCATTGCTCGTGTTCTTCTCAAGGAAAACAAAATGTACCTAGTTATCTATTATCTTAAAGAACTAGAAACTCGGATCATGCAATCAATACCTTGTGAATACAATACTTTTTTAGGTATGGGAGGTGAAAGTAAAGCTAAGTAGAACAAAGGCGAAACCACCAAACATGCATTCTCTATAACGATATTGAAGCACAGTTTGAATTTGTAAGGCAAAAGACAACATGAAAAAACACAGGCCCATGAGTATATTTTTTACCTGGTGCTCCCTAGACTTTGATAGAGAAGTGTAGAAAACATAGGCAAAATATACCAAACAAACATTTTATATCGAATTATAAAAGCACGATTGAAATTTGAAAGGAAAAAACACAGGTCCAAGAATATTAGTATATTCTTGTTTCACCTCGTCACCCTAAATGAGTCAATTTTAGTGAAATATGTGAATAATATCACCTAAAGAAAGATCAGCCTATGATTGGACATGAGACTTGAAAGGTCACTAAAAATTAACTTATACCATTATATCACACCATAGTTTCACAAGGGAACCCTAAAATTAATTATTTTAGCACAAGGTTTCTACGAAATTTCTATCACGTAAATAGAACACTTTCAAAATATGAGTGTGAATACATCCTCTGCCAAAAAATGTACTCACGTTGTACTCATGACAGCACAAAGTTGACCATTTTTACATGGACCGGGAATAACAAAAAACTCTGCCACGACTTTATATATCGAGCGATAACTAACATTCCGAGTTGGGATCAATGGATGATCCATAAAACATTAAGAAACTATTTCTTAAAATTCCTATGTTTCAACGTCGAATAAACAATTCTATCAAGTAGATGTAGGAACATGAAACTCAGTCCATATATTACCTAACTTTCAAATTTTGGTGTGAAAGAAGTTGGAATTTTTTTACCAAATTGTGATTATTTTACGCAAAATATCCATAAATTGATCTTTTAAGATTGAACCAAGAGGAACAAGAAACTCGGGGAAAAATATTATATAACGTGAATTGTGAATTGTTTACTATACTAATTTGACAATCAAAAGACCATCAAAGAATGTTTCACAATGTAAATGTGCAATGCTAGAGTTATACACTGGGGACAAAAAATAAACCATGTTATCTTTGAATAATTTTAACTTTAAACTCAAAGCATGCAATTTATTACGACTCCAAGGATCGTGCTATACTCATGACACCCCAAAAACGACAAATTCAACATGGACTCGGAAAAAATGAATCTTAACCATAATTTTTTCCATCGCGTCGATCGCACATAGTTCGAGATCTATATTATTGCAGTAGATACAAAGTAGGAAGGCCAAAGTATTAACATGCCCTTTTTCTAACAAGAGAACCATCGAGTAATAAGTTTTATCGAGGAACGGAAAAAACAAACTAGGTCCAAGTACAATATCATTCGGATAATAACAATTAAAAAAATTTGGTCGTGCAAACAAATCTTCTTTGAAAAACCAAATTGGCTCAAATAGACCTAAATGTTATTTCCGTACGCATTACACTCCAAAGTTGATCAATTTAAAGCAAATTATGAATAATGTTGAACTCGGTATATGAATTCCTGTTTACGTGAACTTTGAATAGTTTAATATCCGAATTTGATACTCAATTGCCCATCTAGAGGAAACATCAACAAAAAAAATCCAGAATGCTCGTATTTCTTCCACGGACCCTGAAATGTGCCGTTTTATTCCTGAATGCGAAGAACTTGAAACTCGGATTATGCAGTCTATATGTTGTAATAAGATACTTTTTGATAGAGAAGTGTAGAAAACATAGGCATAATATAACAAACAAACATTTTATATCGAATTATAAAAGCACGATTGAAATTTGAAAGGAAAAAACACAGGTTCAAGAATATTAGTATATTCTTGTTTCACCTGGTCACCCTAAATGAGTCAATTTTAGTGAAATATGTGAATAATATCACCTAAACAAAGATCAGCCTATGATTGGACATGAGACTTGAAAGGTCACTAAAAATTAACTCATGCCATTATATCACACCATAGTTTCACAAGGGAACCCTAAAATTAATTATTTTAGCACAATGTTTCTACGAAATTTCTATCACGTAAATAGAACACTTTCAAAATATGAGTGTGAATACATCCTCTGCCAAAAAATGTACTCACGTTGTACTCATGACAGCACAAAGTTGACCATTTTTACATGGACCGGGAATAACAAAAAACTCTGCCACGACTTTATATATCGAGTGATAACTAACATTCCGAGTTGGGATCAATGGATGATCCATAAAACATTAAGAAACTATTTCTTAAAATTCCTATGTTTCAACGTCAAATAAACAATTATTTCAAGTAAATGTAGGAACATGAAACTCAGTCCAAATATCACCTAACTTTCAAATTTTGGTGTAAAAGAAGTTGGCAAAAATTTACCTAAATGTCATTATTTTACGCAAAATATCCAAAAATGGATCTTTTAAGAGTGAACCAAGAGGAACAAGAAACTCGGGAAAAATATTATATAACGTGAATTGTGAATTGTGAATTGTTTACTATACTAATTTGACAATCCAAAGACCATCAAAGAATGTTTCATAATGTAAATGTGCAATGCTAGAGTTATACCCTGGGGACAAAAAATAAACCATGTTATCTCTGAATAATTTTAACTTTAACCTCAAAGCATGCAATTTATTACGACTCCAAGGATCGTGTTATACTCATGACACCCCAAAAACAACAAATTCAACTTGGACTCCAAAAAATGAATACCAACCATAATTTTCTCCATCGCGTCGATCGCACACATTCCGAGATCTGTATTAATGCAGTAGGTATAAAGTAGGAAGACCAAAGTATTAAAATGCCCTTTTAATAACAAGAGAACCATCGAGTAATAAGTTTTATCGAGGAACGGAAAAACATGAAACTCGATCCAAATACAATATCATGCGAATAATAACAATTAAAAAATTTGGTCGTGAAAACAAATCTTCTATGAAAAACCAAATTGGCTCAAATAGACCTAAATGTTATTTCCGTACGCATTACACTCCAAAGTTGATCAATTTAAAGCAAATTATGAATAATGTTAAACTCGTTATATGAATTCATGTTTACGTGAACTTTGAATAGTTTAATACCTAAATTTGATAGTCAATTGCCCATCTAGAGGAAACATCAACAAAAAAAATCCAGAATGATCGTATTTCTCCCATGGACACTGAAATGTACCGTTTTATCTCTGATTGCGAAGAACTTGAAACTCGGATCATGCAGTCTATATGTTGTAATAAGATACTTTTTGATAGAGAAGTGTAGAAATCATAGGCATAATATACCAAACAAACATTTTATATCGAATGATAAAAGCACGATTGAAATTTGAAAGCGAAAAACACAGGTCCAAGAATATTAGTATATTCTTGTTTCACCTGGTCAACCTAGATGAGTAAATTTTAGTGAAATATGTGAATAATATCACCTATACAAAGATCAGCCTATGATTGGACATGGGACTTGAAAGGTCACTAAAAATTAACTTGTGCCATTATATCACACCCTAGGTTCACAAGGGAACCCTAAAATTAATTATTTTAGCCCAAGGTTTCTACGAAATTTCTATCACATAAATAGAACACTTTCAAAATTTGAGTGTGAATACATCCTCTGCCAAAAAATGTACTCACGTTGTACTCATGACAGCACAAAGTTGACCATTTTTACATGGACCAGGAATAACAAAAAAACTCTGCCACGACTTTATATATCGAGTGATAACTAACATTCCGAGTTGGGATCAATGGATGATCCATAAAACATTAAGAAACTATTTCTTAAAATTCCTATGTTTCAACGTCGAATAAACAATTCTATCAAGTAGATGTAGGAACATGAAACTCAGTCCATATATTACCTAACTTTCAAATTTTGGTGTGAAAGAAGTTGGAATTTTTTTACCAAATTGTGATTATTTTACGCAAAATATCCAAAAATTGATCTTTTAAGATTGAACCAAGAGGAACAAGAAACTCGGGGAAAAATATTATATAACGTGAATTGTGAATTGTTTACTATACTAATTTGACAATCAAAAGACCATCAAAGAATGTTTCACAATGTAAATGTGCAATGCTAGAGTTATACACTGGGGACAAAAAATAAACCATGTTATCTTTGAATAATTTTAACTTTAAACTCAAAGCATGCAATTTATTACGACTCCAAGGATCGTGTTATACTCATGACACCCCAAAAACGACAAATTCAACATGGACTCGGAAAAAATGAATCTTAACCATAATTTTTTCCATCGCGTCGATCGCACATAGTTCGAGATCTATATTATTGCAGTAGATACAAAGTAGGAAGGCCAAAGTATTAACATGCCCTTTTTCTAACAAGAGAACCATCGAGTAATAAGTTTTATCGAGGAACGGAAAAAACAAACTAGGTCCAAGTACAATATCATTCGGATAATAACAATTAAAAAAATTTGGTCGTGCAAACAAATCTTCTTTGAAAAACCAAATTGGCTCAAATAGACCTAAATGTTATTTCCGTACGCATTACACTCCAAAGTTGATCAATTTAAAGCAAATTATGAATAATGTTGAACTCGGTATATGAATTCCTGTTTACGTGAACTTTGAATAGTTTAATATCCGAATTTGATACTCAATTGCCCATCTAGAGGAAACATCAACAAAAAAAATCCAGAATGCTCGTATTTCTTCCACGGACCCTGAAATGTGCCGTTTTATTCCTGAATGCGAAGAACTTGAAACTCGGATTATGCAGTCTATATGTTGTAATAAGATACTTTTTGATAGAGAAGTGTAGAAAACATAGGCATAATATAACAAACAAACATTTTATATCGAATTATAAAAGCACGATTGAAATTTGAAAGGAAAAAACACAGGTTCAAGAATATTAGTATATTCTTGTTTCACCTGGTCACCCTAAATGAGTCAATTTTAGTGAAATATGTGAATAATATCACCTAAACAAAGATCAGCCTATGATTGGACATGAGACTTGAAAGGTCACTAAAAATTAACTCATGCCATTATATCACACCATAGTTTCACAAGGGAACCCTAAAATTAATTATTTTAGCACAATGTTTCTACGAAATTTCTATCACGTAAATAGAACACTTTCAAAATATGAGTGTGAATACATCCTCTGCCAAAAAATGTACTCACGTTGTACTCATGACAGCACAAAGTTGACCATTTTTACATGGACCGGGAATAACAAAAAACTCTGCCACGACTTTATATATCGAGTGATAACTAACATTCCGAGTTGGGATCAATGGATGATCCATAAAACATTAAGAAACTATTTCTTAAAATTCCTATGTTTCAACGTCAAATAAACAATTATTTCAAGTAAATGTAGGAACATGAAACTCAGTCCAAATATCACCTAACTTTCAAATTTTGGTGTAAAAGAAGTTGGCAAAAATTTACCTAAATGTCATTATTTTACGCAAAATATCCAAAAATGGATCTTTTAAGAGTGAACCAAGAGGAACAAGAAACTCGGGAAAAATATTATATAACGTGAATTGTGAATTGTGAATTGTTTACTATACTAATTTGACAATCCAAAGACCATCAAAGAATGTTTCATAATGTAAATGTGCAATGCTAGAGTTATACCCTGGGGACAAAAAATAAACCATGTTATCTCTGAATAATTTTAACTTTAACCTCAAAGCATGCAATTTATTACGACTCCAAGGATCGTGTTATACTCATGACACCCCAAAAACAACAAATTCAACTTGGACTCCAAAAAATGAATACCAACCATAATTTTCTCCATCGCGTCGATCGCACACATTCCGAGATCTGTATTAATGCAGTAGGTATAAAGTAGGAAGACCAAAGTATTAAAATGCCCTTTTAATAACAAGAGAACCATCGAGTAATAAGTTTTATCGAGGAACGGAAAAACATGAAACTCGATCCAAATACAATATCATGCGAATAATAACAATTAAAAAATTTGGTCGTGAAAACAAATCTTCTATGAAAAACCAAATTGGCTCAAATAGACCTAAATGTTATTTCCGTACGCATTACACTCCAAAGTTGATCAATTTAAAGCAAATTATGAATAATGTTAAACTCGTTATATGAATTCATGTTTACGTGAACTTTGAATAGTTTAATACCTAAATTTGATAGTCAATTGCCCATCTAGAGGAAACATCAACAAAAAAAATCCAGAATGATCGTATTTCTCCCATGGACACTGAAATGTACCGTTTTATCTCTGATTGCGAAGAACTTGAAACTCGGATCATGCAGTCTATATGTTGTAATAAGATACTTTTTGATAGAGAAGTGTAGAAATCATAGGCATAATATACCAAACAAACATTTTATATCGAATGATAAAAGCACGATTGAAATTTGAAAGCGAAAAACACAGGTCCAAGAATATTAGTATATTCTTGTTTCACCTGGTCAACCTAGATGAGTAAATTTTAGTGAAATATGTGAATAATATCACCTATACAAAGATCAGCCTATGATTGGACATGGGACTTGAAAGGTCACTAAAAATTAACTTGTGCCATTATATCACACCCTAGGTTCACAAGGGAACCCTAAAATTAATTATTTTAGCCCAAGGTTTCTACGAAATTTCTATCACATAAATAGAACACTTTCAAAATTTGAGTGTGAATACATCCTCTGCCAAAAAATGTACTCACGTTGTACTCATGACAGCACAAAGTTGACCATTTTTACATGGACCAGGAATAACAAAAAAACTCTGCCACGACTTTATATATCGAGTGATAACTAACATTCCGAGTTGGGATCAATGGATGATCCATAAAACATTAAGAAACTATTTCTTAAAATTCCTATGTTTCAACGTCGAATAAACAATTCTATCAAGTAGATGTAGGAACATGAAACTCAGTCCATATATTACCTAACTTTCAAATTTTGGTGTGAAAGAAGTTGGAATTTTTTTACCAAATTGTGATTATTTTACGCAAAATATCCAAAAATTGATCTTTTAAGATTGAACCAAGAGGAACAAGAAACTCGGGGAAAAATATTATATAACGTGAATTGTGAATTGTTTACTATACTAATTTGACAATCAAAAGACCATCAAAGAATGTTTCACAATGTAAATGTGCAATGCTAGAGTTATACACTGGGGACAAAAAATAAACCATGTTATCTTTGAATAATTTTAACTTTAAACTCAAAGCATGCAATTTATTACGACTCCAAGGATCGTGTTATACTCATGACACCCCAAAAACGACAAATTCAACATGGACTCGGAAAAAATGAATCTTAACCATAATTTTTTCCATCGCGTCGATCGCACATAGTTCGAGATCTATATTATTGCAGTAGATACAAAGTAGGAAGGCCAAAGTATTAACATGCCCTTTTTCTAACAAGAGAACCATCGAGTAATAAGTTTTATCGAGGAACGGAAAAAACAAACTAGGTCCAAGTACAATATCATTCGGATAATAACAATTAAAAAAATTTGGTCGTGCAAACAAATCTTCTTTGAAAAACCAAATTGGCTCAAATAGACCTAAATGTTATTTCCGTACGCATTACACTCCAAAGTTGATCAATTTAAAGCAAATTATGAATAATGTTGAACTCGGTATATGAATTCCTGTTTACGTGAACTTTGAATAGTTTAATATCCGAATTTGATACTCAATTGCCCATCTAGAGGAAACATCAACAAAAAAAATCCAGAATGCTCGTATTTCTTCCACGGACCCTGAAATGTGCCGTTTTATTCCTGAATGCGAAGAACTTGAAACTCGGATTATGCAGTCTATATGTTGTAATAAGATACTTTTTGATAGAGAAGTGTAGAAAACATAGGCATAATATAACAAACAAACATTTTATATCGAATTATAAAAGCACGATTGAAATTTGAAAGGAAAAAACACAGGTTCAAGAATATTAGTATATTCTTGTTTCACCTGGTCACCCTAAATGAGTCAATTTTAGTGAAATATGTGAATAATATCACCTAAACAAAGATCAGCCTATGATTGGACATGAGACTTGAAAGGTCACTAAAAATTAACTCATGCCATTATATCACACCATAGTTTCACAAGGGAACCCTAAAATTAATTATTTTAGCACAATGTTTCTACGAAATTTCTATCACGTAAATAGAACACTTTCAAAATATGAGTGTGAATACATCCTCTGCCAAAAAATGTACTCACGTTGTACTCATGACAGCACAAAGTTGACCATTTTTACATGGACCGGGAATAACAAAAAACTCTGCCACGACTTTATATATCGAGTGATAACTAACATTCCGAGTTGGGATCAATGGATGATCCATAAAACATTAAGAAACTATTTCTTAAAATTCCTATGTTTCAACGTCAAATAAACAATTATTTCAAGTAAATGTAGGAACATGAAACTCAGTCCAAATATCACCTAACTTTCAAATTTTGGTGTAAAAGAAGTTGGCAAAAATTTACCTAAATGTCATTATTTTACGCAAAATATCCAAAAATGGATCTTTTAAGAGTGAACCAAGAGGAACAAGAAACTCGGGAAAAATATTATATAACGTGAATTGTGAATTGTGAATTGTTTACTATACTAATTTGACAATCCAAAGACCATCAAAGAATGTTTCATAATGTAAATGTGCAATGCTAGAGTTATACCCTGGGGACAAAAAATAAACCATGTTATCTCTGAATAATTTTAACTTTAACCTCAAAGCATGCAATTTATTACGACTCCAAGGATCGTGTTATACTCATGACACCCCAAAAACAACAAATTCAACTTGGACTCCAAAAAATGAATACCAACCATAATTTTCTCCATCGCGTCGATCGCACACATTCCGAGATCTGTATTAATGCAGTAGGTATAAAGTAGGAAGACCAAAGTATTAAAATGCCCTTTTAATAACAAGAGAACCATCGAGTAATAAGTTTTATCGAGGAACGGAAAAACATGAAACTCGATCCAAATACAATATCATGCGAATAATAACAATTAAAAAATTTGGTCGTGAAAACAAATCTTCTATGAAAAACCAAATTGGCTCAAATAGACCTAAATGTTATTTCCGTACGCATTACACTCCAAAGTTGATCAATTTAAAGCAAATTATGAATAATGTTAAACTCGTTATATGAATTCATGTTTACGTGAACTTTGAATAGTTTAATACCTAAATTTGATAGTCAATTGCCCATCTAGAGGAAACATCAACAAAAAAAATCCAGAATGATCGTATTTCTCCCATGGACACTGAAATGTACCGTTTTATCTCTGATTGCGAAGAACTTGAAACTCGGATCATGCAGTCTATATGTTGTAATAAGATACTTTTTGATAGAGAAGTGTAGAAATCATAGGCATAATATACCAAACAAACATTTTATATCGAATGATAAAAGCACGATTGAAATTTGAAAGCGAAAAACACAGGTCCAAGAATATTAGTATATTCTTGTTTCACCTGGTCAACCTAGATGAGTAAATTTTAGTGAAATATGTGAATAATATCACCTATACAAAGATCAGCCTATGATTGGACATGGGACTTGAAAGGTCACTAAAAATTAACTTGTGCCATTATATCACACCCTAGGTTCACAAAGGAACCCTAAATTTAATTATTTTAGCCCAAGGTTTCTACGAAATTTCTATCACATAAATAGAACACTTTCAAAATTTGAGTGTGAATACATCCTCTGCCAAAAAATGTACTCACGTTGTACTCATGACAGCACAAAGTTGACCATTTTTACATGGACCAGGAATAACAAAAAAACTCTGCCACGACTTTATATATCGAGTGATAACTAACATTCCGAGTTGGGATCAATGGATGATCCATAAAATATTAAGAAACTATTTCTTAAAATTCCTCTGTTTCAACAAGCACAACGTCAAATAAACAATTCTATCAAGTAGATGTAGGAACATGAAACTCAGTCCAAATATCACCTTACTTTCAAATTTTGGTGTAAAAGAAGTTGGCAAAAATTTATCAAAATGTCATTATTTTACGCAAAATATCCAAAAATGGATCTTTAAGAGCGAACCAAGAGGAACAAGAAACTCGGGAAAAATATTATATAACGTGAATTGTGAATTGTGAATTGTTTACTTCTCCTAATTTGACAATCCAAAGACCATCAAAGAATGTTTCATGATGTAAATGTGCAATGCTAGAGTTATATCCTGGGGACAAAAAATAAACCATGTTATCTCTGAATTATTTTAAATAAGCATGCAATTTATTACGACTCCAAGGATCGTGTGATACTCATGACACCCCAAAAACGACAAATTCAACATGGACTCCGAAAAAATGAATACCAACCATAACTTTCTCCATCGCGTCGATCGCACACATTCCGAGAGCTGTATTAATGCAGTAGGTATAACGTAGGAAGACCAAAGTATTAAAATGCCCTTTTTCTAACAAGAGAACCATCGAGTAATAAGTTTTATCGAAGAACGGAAAAACATGAAACTGGGTCCAAATACAATTTCATGCGAAAAATAACAATTAAAAAAATTTGGTCGTGAAAACAAATCTTTTATGATAAACCAAATTGGCTCAAATAGACCAAAATATTATTTCCGTGCGCTTTATACCTACTGCATTGATCCAGATCTCCGAATGTGTGCGATCGACGCGATGGAGAATGTTATGTTTAAAATTCATTTTTTCCGAGTCCATGTTAAAGTCGTTTTTGGGGTGTCATGAATATAACACGATCCTTGGAGTCGTAATAAATTACATCATTTGAGTTTAAGGTTAAAATTATTCAGAGATAACTTGGTTTATATTTTGTCCCCAAGGCATAACTCTAGCATTGCACATTTACATTGCGAAACATTCTTTGATGGTCTTTTAATTGTCAAATTAGTATAGTAAAAAATTCACAATTCACAATTCACATCCCGAGTTTTTTGTTCCTCTTGGTTCACTCTTAAAGGATCCATTTTTGGATGTTGTGCGTAAAATAATCACATTTTGGGAAATTTGTGCCAACTTCTTTCACTCAAAATTTTGAAAGTTAGGTGATATTTGGACTGAGTTTCATGTTCCTACATCTACTTGATAGAATTGTTTATTTGCCATTGTGCTTATTGAAACAGAGGAGTTTTAAGAAATAGTTTCTTAATGTTTTATGGGTCATCTATTAATCCCAACTCAGAATATTTGTTATCACTCTATCTATAGAGATGCAGAGTTTATTTGTTATTTCCGGTCCATGTAGAAATGGTCAACTTTATGCAGCCACGAGTACAACTTGAGTACATTTTTTGGTATAGGATGCATTCACACTCTTATTTGGAAAGTGTTTTATTTACGTGATAGAAATTTTGTAGAAACCTTGTGCTAAAATAATTAATTTTAGGGTTCCCTTTTTAAACCATGGTGTGATATAATGGCACAAGTTCATTTTTAGTGACCTTTCAAGTCCCATGTTCAATCATAGGCTGATCTTTGTTTAGGTGATATAATTCACATATTTCACTAAAATTGATTCATTTAGGGAAAAGGTGAAACAATAATATACTAATATTCTTGGACCTGTTTTTTTTCCGTTTTTATCTTTTTCCTTTCAAATTCCAATCGTTCTTTTCTAATTCGATATAAAATGTTGGTTTGGTATTGTATGCCTATGTTTTTCTACACTTCTCTATCAAAAAGTATCATATCACAACATAAAGACTACATGATCCGAGTTTCAAGTTCTTCGCATTCAGAGATAAAACGGTACATTTCAGTGTCCATGGGAGAAATACGAGGATTCTGGACTTTTTTGGTGATGTTTCCCCTACTGGGAAATTGACTGTCAAATTCGGGCATTAAACTATTCAAAATTCACGTAAACGAGAATTCATATACCGAGTTTGACATTATTCATAATTTGCTTTAAATTGATCAACTTTAGAGTTTAATGCGTACGGAAATAATATTTTGGTCAATTTGTGCCAATTTGGTTTTTCATAGAGGATTTGTTTTCACGACCAAATTTTTTTAATGGTTATTATCAGCATGATATTGTATTTGGACCGGGTTTCATTGTTTTTCCGCTCCTCGATAAAACTTATTACTCGATGGTTCTCTTGTTAGAGGGCAATTTAATATTGTGGTCTTCCTACTTTATAATAACTACTTCATTGATCCAGATCTCGGAATGTGTGCGATCGACGCGATGGAGAAAGTTATGTTTAAAATTCATTTTTTCCGAGTCCATGTTGAAGTTGTCGTTTTTGGGGTGTCATGAATATAACACGATAATTGGAGTCGTAATAAATTACATGCTTTGAGTTAAAATTTAAAATTATTAAGAGATAACATTGTTTATTTTTTGTCCCAGGGCATAACTCTAGCATTGCACATTTACATTGTGAAACATTCTTTGATGGTCTTTTAATTGTCAAATTAGTATAGTAAACAATTCACAAATCACGTTATCTATTTTTTTTTCCCGAGTTTCTTGTTCCTCTTGTTTCACTCTTAAAAGATCAATTTTAGGATGTTGTGCGTAAAATAATCACTATTTGGGAAATTTGTGCCAACTTCTTTCACTCAAAATTTTGAAGGTTATCTTGTTAGAGGGCAATTTAATATTGTGGTCTTCCTACTTTATAACTACTTCATTGATCCAGATCTCGGAATGTGTGCGATCGACGCGATGGAGAAAGTTATGTTTAAAATTCATTTTTTCCGAGTCCATGTTGAAGTTGGCGTTTTTGGGGTGTCATGAATATACCACGATAATTGGAGTCGTAATAAATTACATGCTTTGAGTTTAAATTTAAAATTATTAAGAGATAACATTGTTGATTTTTTGTCCCAGGGCATAACTCTAGCATTGCACATTTACATTGTGAAACATTCTTTGATGGTCTTTTAATTGTCAAATTAGTATAGTAAACAATTCACAAATCACGTTATCTATTTTTTTTTTCCCGAGTTTCTTGTTCCTCTTGTTTCACTCTTAAAAGATCAATTTTAGGATGTTGTGCGTAAAATAATCACTATTTGGGAAATTTGTGCCAACTTCTTTCACTCAAAATTTTGAAAGTTAGGTGATATTTGGACTGAGTTTCATGTTCCTACATCTACTTGATAGAATTGTTTATTTGACGTTGTGCTTATTGAAACAGAGGAATTTTAAGAAATAGTTTCTTAATGTTTTATGCGTCATCCATTGATCGCAACTCAGAATGTTAGTTATCACTCGATCTACAAAGTTGCAGTGTTTATTTGTTATTTCCGGTCCATGTAGAAATGGTCAACTTTGTGCTGCCACGAGTACAACGTGAGTACATTTTTTTGTATATGATGTATTCACACTCTTATTTGGAAGATGTTTTATTTACGTGATAGAAATTTTGTAGAAACTTTGTGCTAAAATAATTAATTTTAGGTTTCCCTTTTTAAACTATGGTGTGATATAATGGCATAAGTTCATTTTTAGTGACCTTTCAAGTCCCATGTCCAATCATAGGCTGATCTTTGTTTAGGTGATATTATTAAGATATTTCACTAAAATTGATTCCTTTAGGGTGAAAAGGTGAAACAAGAATATACTAATATTCTTGGACATGTTTTTTTTCCGCTTATCTTTTTCCTTTCAAATTCCAATCGTTCTTTTCTCATTCGATATAAAATGTTGGTTTGGTATTGTATGCCTATGTTTTTCTACACTTCTATATCAAAAAGTATCTTATCACAACATAAAGACTACAGGATCCGAGTTTCAAGTTCTTCGAATTCAAAGATAAAATGGTACATTTCAGTGTCCATGGGATAAATACGAGCATTCTGGATTTTTTTTGTTGATGTTTCCCCTAGATGGGCAATCGACTGTCAAATTCCGGTATTAAACTATTCAAGATTCACGTAAACGAGAATTCATATACCGAGTTTGACATTATTCCTAATTTTCTTTAAATTGATCAACTTTGGAGTGTAATGCGTACAAAAATAACATTTTAATCAATTTGTGCCAATTTGGTTTTTCATAGACGGTTTGTTTTCATGAACAAAATTTTTTAATGGTTATTATCTGCATGATATTGTATTTGGACCGATTTCATGTTTTTTCCGCTCCTCGATAAAACTTATTACTCGATGGTTCTCTTGCTAGAGGGCATTTTAATACTTTGGTCTTCCTACTTTATACCTACTGCATTGATCCAGATCTCGGGATGTGTGCGATAGACGCGATGGAGAATGTTATGTTTAAAATTCATTTTTTCCAAGTTCATGTTGAGGTTGTCGTTTTTGGGGTGTCATGAATATGACACGATCTTTGGAGTCGTAATAAATTACATGATTTGAGTTTAAGGTTAAAATTATTCAGAGATAACATGGTTTATTTTTTGTCCCCAAGGCATAACTCTAGCATTGCACATTTACATTGCGAAACATTCTTTGATGGTGTTTTAATTGTCAAAATAGTATAGTAAACAATTCACATCCAGAGTTTTTTGTTCTTCTTGGTTCACTCTTAAAAGATCCTTTTTGGATGTTTTTCATAAAATAATCACATTTTGGGAAATTTGTGCCAACTTCTTTCACTCAAAAAATTGAAAGTTAGGTGATATTTGGACTGAGTTTCATGTTCCTACATCTACTTGATAGAATTGTTTATTTGCCATTGTGCTTATTGAAACAGAGGTGTTTTAAGAAATAGTTTCTTAATGTTTTATGGGTCATCCGTTGATCCCAACTCAGAATATTAGTTATCACTCGATCTATAAAAATGCAGGGTTTATTTGTTATTTCCGGTCCATGTAGAAATGGTCAACTTTATGCTGCCAGGAGTTCAACGTGAGTACATTTTTTGGTATAGGATGCATTCACACTCTTGTTTGGAAAGTGTTTTATTTACGGGATAGAAATTTTGTAGAAACCTTGTGCTAAAATAATTAATTTTAGGGCTCCCTTTTTAAACTATGGTGTGATATAATGGCACAAGTTCATTTTTAGTGACCTTTCAAGTCCCATGTTCAATCATAGGCTGATCTTTGTTTAGGTGATATTATTCACATATTTCACTAAAATTGATTCATTTAGGGTGAAAAGGTGAAACAAGAATATACTAATATTCTTGGACCTGATTTTTTTTCCGTTTTTTTCTTTTTCCTTTCAAATTCCAATCGTTTTTTTCTAATTCGATATAAAATGTTGGTTTTGGTATTGTATGCCAATGTTTTTCTACACTTTTCTATCAAAAAGTATCTTATCACAACATAAAGACTACATGATTCGAGTTTCAAGTTCTTCGCATTCAAAGATAAAACGGTACATTTCAGTGTCCATGGGATAAATACGAGCATTCTGGATTTTTTTTGTTGTTTATGTTTCCCCTAGATAGGCAATTGACTGTCAAATTCGGGTATTAAACTATTCAAGATTCACGTAAAACATAATTCATATACCGAGTTTGAAATTATTCATAATTTGCTTTATATTGATCAACTTTGGAGTGTAATGCGTACGGAAATAACATTTTGGTCAATTTGTGCCAATTTGGTTTTTCATAGAGGATTTGTTTTCACGATCAAATATTTTTAATGGTTATTATCCGCATGATATTGTATTTAGACCGAGTTTCATGTTTTTTCCGCTCCTCGATAAAACTTATTACTCGTTGGTTCTCTTGTTAGAGGGCAATTTAATATTGTGGTCTTCCTACTTTATAACTACTTCATTGATCCAGATCTCGGAATGTGATGAGGGCTATTTTGCACATATAACCAGCTAAGAATACCCGAGGTGACTCAAGATCGATCCGACCTATTTAATCTGTGAGATCGGCTCGATCGGCCAAATACGTATCCGGTCGACCTACTCTGATCGACCTACTGTCCGTTCCAGGGGACTTAATGGGCCATAGAATACTCCTAGGCCATGCAGGATTCCTAGATTAGATAGGACTCCTAGTTCAGTTAGGACAGGAGGAATATTATAAATAGCGAATCTTACATTGTATTGAAGATCCAGAATTTAACCTACGAAATATACTACTACTGTTCGCCTTTCATATTATTGTGATCTACATAATTATATTATATTGTTTTGGTTCCTGAATTGCGCCATCCTGAGTATTTTAACCAAACCCTTAACACATAAAAACGTGATCTTAAATAAATTACTGAGTTTAAACCTAAGACGAAATTTGGTTAAATCAGTTGGCGCCCACCGAGGGGCAAGGTTAATTGCTCGATCGAATATGGCCAATCCAAGGAAAAGCGCGCGTAACGCAGGAAGAAGCACAAATTCTAGACCTTCTCGTGCTGCGGATAGCCTGCCTGAAAATTCCCAAAGGGTCAGCGCTAATAATACGCAGCCTCCCGCAAATCACCAAAATTTAGACCCTGTGGAGGAACATGTGGCAGCAAACGCTAACAACAATCAAAACCAGGGAGGACAACAAACTCCTAGCGTGAGTCAGGCCCCTAACTCACCCATTCAATCCGTCCCGGCTCCCCCGCTTTCCGCTGACTAGGAAAAAATACTACAAATTGCTCAACTTTTAAGTTCGTTTTTTCCTCAAATTCTACAGACTCCGGCAGTTGCGGAACCAGTAAGGGCGGCTGTTGGTCCTTCAAGAGCGGTTAACAATGTCAGGGAACCTCGGGAAAATAATGACCACCAGTCAACTCAAGCAGAGAGTCCGGACGCGGATCAACGATCTCAAATCTCCCCGCCAAACGTAGCAGGAAGGAACCTTGTTCGAAAAACTAATCAGGCAAGAGCTAATGCTCGACCTGAACCTCGCCTATCCAAGGAACGCACTGTTATACCGATCGATGACGTAGACGAACCCCCAGTTATCAATCGACAAACAAATAGAAGAGTTTCTGAAAGAGAGTTAGAGAGAATGGTCGAGGAACGAGTGGAACAAAGGCTTTTGACTTTGCAACAACCTTGGCCTCGCTCCCGAGAAATACAGGATAGTATAGCTGCTTGTTCCCCTTTCAGCTTAGAAATTAGGGAAGCACATGCTTCTGGATCTTTACCTGCTCGGCTCCCCAGATATGACGGAACTAGTGATCCGACCGACTATATCTTTAGTTTTACAAATATAATGAGCTTGTATGCTCATTCAGCAGAGTATGCGGCCAAGCTAATGATCACAACGTTCGAGGGGTTGGCACTGGATTGGTTCGGAAAACAACCGCCCAATTCAATCTTCAGTTTTAGAGAATTATGCAACAAGCTGGAACAACAATTTGCTAGTCAGAAAAGACAAAAGCTTCCCATGAGTTATTTGGGAACTATAGTCCAACAAGATGGAGAATCTTTAAGAGCTTGGTTAGCAAGGTTCAATGTAGAACTACTGAAGATAGATTCTCCAAATATTGATTATATTATATCTATTCTGTTTGATCTAACCAAGAATAGGCAGTTTGGTAACGCATTAAGTCGGAAACAGCCTAGAACATTCACTGAAATCATGACTTTAGCATCCAAATATATGACCCAGGAAGAGATGAACTCTTTCAAAGATAAAAATAAGAAAGCGTCCGTTTCGGGACCCAAGAAACCTGAAAAACCCCCAATCCAGAAAGCCACGGATTACGATCGGTTTTCACGAAGAGGAAACGTATTCCATAGATTAGAACATAACGAGAATAACCCTGAGAAACGACCCAATGTCTACCTCAGGCCTCGATCTCCAGAAAGGAATATAAGAGATCGAATCAGTTATGTGGAGTTCACAAAACTAAATGCCCCAAGAGAAGACATCCTGGTGATACTGGAAAGAAATAATTTAATCCCCCCAGCAAAAAGAATCACACAAGCCAAACCTGGGGCAAAGAACTACGATTTATATTGTAGGTACCATCGAGCTCACGGTCATAGGACCGAGGACTGTTATCACCTGAAACAAGAAATCGAAAAATTGATTCAACAGGGTAGATTGAATGAATTCATAGATAGAGCAGATCGGAGAAGACAAAGGACAAGAAGTCCTAGAAGGAGAGAGGAAAATAGAAGTCCTCGTGATAGATCTCCCAGTAATCATGCTCCCCGAAGAAATGAAATCGATGATGACCAGGTCAATGGTACAATACATGTGATCTCTGGTGGACCATCGGGGGGGGGGGGGGGGGGGATAGTCGGAATGCCAGACGAAAGGTCACACGATCTCTAGAAAAGGGGATTATGACCCCTAAAGAGGTATGGGCGCTCGAGAATAAAAACTCCAACCAACAGATAATTAAGTTCGATGAGAGCGAAGTCCCCAGAAACCTGAATTGGGATAATAACAAAGACCACCCCGATTTTCCCATGGTGGTCTCACTGAAAATTGCCGATTTCAATGTCAAGAGAATTCTGATCGACAACGGAAGCTCGGCTAACATAATAGCCATCGAAGTGCTGAACGAGATGAACCTGGGAAAAATAACTCTCCAAAAAGTAGCTACGCCACTGGTAGGATTTGGAGGATCAGAAATAGTTCCAGCCGGAACTATCAATTTGAGTGTAACTCTTGGGAACAAACCTCATCGAGTGGTCAAAATGATAAAATTCTTAGTGGTTGAAACACCTTTCGCTTATAATGCCATTTTGGGAAGACCGGCATTAAACCAATTTCGAGCAGTTGTGTCAACCTATCACCAGAAAATAAAATTTCCTACAGTCTCTGGGGTCGGCGAAATCGTCAACGACCACTGCATGGCTTGGGATTGTTACAACACGGCACTGTCTTTAAAAAGGAACGTCGATCCTCTAACACCGTCAAAAAGAAAAACAGTAGGATCCTCGACGGAGAGATCTCATGAGCCTAAGTTGCCTAGCACGGATCGGATCGATAAAAAAGGAAAAGAGCCCATAGATCTGACCCTACGTGCGCCAGAGCATAAAGAGGTCAAGTTGATCGAGAATGATCCAACAAGAATCACCAGGATCGGACCTGAACTGTCTCCACAGGGAGAAATTATGTTGATCAATTTTTTAAGGGAAAATGTAGATGTTTTCGCCTGGAGCTCGGAGGACATAGTGGGGATCGACCCAAGAATAATAACCCACTCTTTGAAGATAGATCCGAGCGCAAAACCGGTCAGACAAAAGAAAAGGAATCATGGCCCTGTCAAGGACAAAATAATAAAAGCGGAGGTCGAAAGGTTGTTATTATCTAAGCAGATTAGAGAAATACACTTTACTGAGTGGTTGTGTAATGTCGTACTTGTCTCAAAGGGTGACAAGAAGGATAACAAGTGGAGAATGTGTAACGATTTCACAGATTTAAATAAATTATGTCCAAGGGATCCTTACCCTCTTCCAAGGATCGACCTATTGGTAGACTCGACAGCAGGTTTTGCAATTTTTAGTATGATGGATGCATTCCAAGGTTTCTATCAGATTTTCATGGATGAAAGAGATCAAGAAAAAACTGCATTCATTACCGAACAGGGCGTATATTGTTTCATAGTAATGCCGTTCGGATTAAGAAATGCTGGAGCTACCTATCAACGATTGGTCAACTTGATGTTTAAAGAGTTGATCGGAGAAATAATGGAAGTATATGTCGATGACATGTTAGTAAAAAGCATGAATGAAGAAGACCATATTAAACACCTTGATCGTTGCTTCAAAATATTGAGGAAGTATGGAATGAAGCTCAACCCCTTAAAATGTACCTTTGGGGTAAGGTCTGGAAAATTCTTAGGTTATCTGGTCCATGAGAGAGGCATCGAAGCAAATCCAGAGAAGATACGTGCTATTACTGAAATGAAACCTCCTATAAATATTACTCAGGTGCAAAGTCTGGTCGGAAAGATTGTCGCCCTTAATAGATTCATATCCAGGTCCGCAGATAAAAGTCTACCATTTTTTCAAACTTTGAGAAAAGCTAAGACCTTTGAATGGACCGAGGCTTGTGATCATGCATTCGAGCAGCTGAAAGAATATTTGACCTCGCCTCCCCTGCTCGTCAAACCTACGGAGGGACAGCCTCTATACATATACATCGCTATTTCCGAGGCTGCAGTAAGCTCGGTTATGGTGAAAATTGAGGGCTCGGAACACAAGCCTGTTTATTATTTGAGTAAATTATTGCAAGGAACGGAAAAGAATTATTTAATAATTGAAAAATTCGCTCTGGCTTTGGTAACGTCAGCGCGTAGGTTGCGGCCATACTTTCAAACATACAAGATCATCGTGCTTACCAATCAACCTTTGAGGCAAGTTTTATCCAAGCCAGAAGCCTCGGGAAGGTTAATCAAATGGGCTGTAGAATTGGGACAGTACGAGATCGAATATCGACCACGAACTGCAATCAAAGCTCAGATACTTGCTGATTTCCTCCTTGAAACTCCAAGTTTGTCGGAGACAAGCTCCGCAGCAACATCGACAAGCGATAACAGTATTATGATCGTCAATGACCTACCATGGCTTATGCATGTCGATGGCGCATCAAGCAGAGATGGGGGAGGTGCAGGAATTAATTTCCAAGGGCGAAACGGCGAGGATATGAATTATGCCATCACTTTAGACTTCGTGGTAACCAATAACGAAGCAGAATATGAAGCTCTGATCGCTGGATTGGAAATGGCTATACAAGCCAATATGAAAGTTTTGAGTGTCTTGACAGATTCTGAACTAATTCAGAGACAAATTAGCAGAATGTACGAAGCAAAAGAATTCAACATGATAAAATATTTGGAGAAAGTAAAAGAGTTAACTGGGAAATTTGATAAATTTGATATTCAAAATATCCCACGAGAAGAAAATCGATGGGCTGATCAACTATCTAGATTTACAGGAACAAGAGATGGTAAATCTAAAAGGGTAATCAGCTGGCTGATCTCCAAGACACCCGCGATCGACCTCGACACTGTCCCCGTTGCTGAAGTAATGGAAATTGACTTGGCAGCAGACAGTTGGATGACTCCATTAATCGCCTATTTGAAAGACGGATCACTCCCTAGCTGCAAAAATGAAGCCAGGAGGATAAGGTATCGAGCACCAAGATATGCAATGTTAGATGGAAAACTTTACAGAAGATCCGTCTCAGGAATTCTGCTAAAATGCATTCCCGAGCACAATTCCGAAAGCATCCTTCGAAGCATACATGAGGGAGAAGCTGGGAATCACAGTGGCGCTCGAGCACTTACACTCAAATGCTTGAGAACAGGTTACTATTGGCCAACGATGTACGCCGACGCACAAGACTACGTTAAACACTGTCATTACTGTCAGGTACATTCAAATATAATACACCAACCAGCTGAGACGATACACCCAATTCCGATCTGTTGGCCTTTTGATCAATGGGGAATCGATATAGTGGGACCGTTCCCAATGGCCAGATCGAAGAAGAGTTATGTTTTGGTCGCTGTCGAATATTTCAGCAAGTGGATTGAATGCATAGCCTTGGCTCGGATAACACAGTTCCAAGTTATAAATTTTCTCTGGAAAAATATAGTCTGTCGTTTCGGAATCCCAAGAATTCTGATTTCTGACAATGGAACCCAATTTGCCGGAAAACAAGTTCAAGAATGGTGCTCGAAGCTTGGAATACAGCAAAACTTCACGTCTGTCGGATATCCTAGAGCTAATGGACAAACTGAAGTGGCAAATCGAGAGATTGTCAAATCACTCGAGAAAAGACTGGACGACGCCAAAGGGAAATGGTTGGACGAACTGCCAGGCGTCATTTGGGCCAACAGAACTACAGTAAAAGCCTCAACGGGTGAAACACCGTTTAGCCTAGTCTATGGATCGGAGGCAGTTATCCCAGTAGAGGCGCTAGTCCCCACCCCAAGAATTGAGCTCTACGAGGAGGAATCAAATGATCAACTTAGAAAGGATGACATCGATTTGAGTGAAACCTTGAGGGAAAAAGCCAGTCTACGTTTAGAAGCGGCTAAATCCAGTATGGAAAAAGCCTACAATCAAAAGGTAAGGATACGATCATTCAAAGAAGGTGATTTGGTACTTAAAAAAGTTGAAGTATCCAAACATGTGGGAAAGTTACAGCAAAATTGGGAGGGTCCCTATACGGTGATTGCGGTCGGCAAAAAAAGATCGTATAAGATAGCACATATGGATGGGACTCCACTTCCTCGAACGTGGAATGCAGTAAATCTCAGAAGATATTATGGTCGTTAAGTTCGAGACAAGAAGATTTAGAATTTAGACAGGATTTGCAAGGAATTAGTTTTTCCATTTTATAGAATATTTTGTTATTTCCCTTTCATGCATTAAAATTACCTACAATTCTAATAAAAAGCTTTTGCTTATTTCCACATGTGACATGTTCAAAAGACTTTTGTCAGAAAACGATCTACAAAGTTAAAACCAATAATTGGTATACAACCTAATACATTTTGCGTAAAACCGAATGAATCGGGAAAAATTCACCGATCTACTGAAACGATCTACAAAGGTTAAAACCACAGTTGGTATAAAACCTGAGTATAATAAATCTTTGAGTAACACCGATACGGTCGGTATAAACTCATCGATCTCCTACACGAACGATCTACAAAGGTTAAAACCACAGTTGGTATAAAACCTGAGTATAATAAATCTTTGAGTAACACCGATACGGTCGGTATAAACTCATCGATCTCCTACACGAACGATCTACAAAGGTTAAAACCACAGTTGGTATAAAACCTAAGCATAATAAATCTTTGAGTAACACCGATTGGGTCGGTATAAACTCATCGATCTACTGAAACGATCTACAAAGGTTAAACGCCACAGTTGGTATAAAACCTAAATATAATATATTTTTGAGTAAAACCGATTGGGTCGGTATAAACTCAATAATCTCATAACTGACAATCTACGTAACACAAACAGCCGATATCATGTAAAATTCTTTTTTATTATTATCACTGATAAAATGCAGATCGGAAGGATACATAAATTCCCCTAGCTAAATCAATAGCAGATTCTATTACATGATAAAAAAGGAGCTAACAAAAGGACTTCAGCTTGATTTATCTCTGTATTTCTCTCAGAATTCTTGCCACCAGCTAGGACCAATCGTGCTTACGGCCACAAAGCTTTGGAATCAGAGAGAGCTTTGAGAGATCATAATGTTACGGCGGTCGATGGTGGTCAGCATTTTTTGATCATACATTCTCGTTTTAATGAACTGACCAGCTTTCCACCAACCGCGTAACTAATAGATCGGAACCCCACAACACCGACCTTTACCCATTTACACAGAATGGTCGGATGAGGGTAGGCGTTCCAATCCATTCCCCTTATTAGGGGTCGGAGATTTCATGGTTTTTGGGAAATCTCCACTTTCCGATTCCGCCCATACCAAGTCGACGTGATAAGTGTTCTGTTTGATTCTCGAATTAGGCAGACGACCGCCATTTTGGACAAAGAAGTAGTACATTTGTTTCAAGTTTTTTTTTTTACTTCTAATGGTAACTGAAAGATAAAAGATTCCTTTTGTAGACAGGATGAGTTAAAATCCTACGGTGCAACTCGCATCCAATCAACGGCAATGAGGCCACATCGGGAATTACGTTACAAAGTCATAACTACAAGCCTTAAATACAGGATTGGAAGTAAATACGTTCTTGAGTCGGTCAAAACAAAAGTCATATATTAGATCGATAGATACACTACGAAGAATATTATATAGCAAAAGCAATATTACATATCCAAGAGTCCTATCTGAACGGAAATCATCGATCAACGCACTAAGCAATTACAACTACATAATATCAAAGGAAAGAATTTGGTTTCAAAACGCTCCAGAGCTTCCTCGGAACGATCATCTTTCCTTCTACTTTGAGAACAGTGACGAGAACCTAAAGTTCAGGCTTCTTCTACAGATTGGCAGGTGTCGTCGGGCAAGCAAAGCCGCATGCTATCATGATTCGACCACCTTGAAGAAGTTGATGCTTCTTCTTCGCCAATTAAAGTAAGGATCAGAAGGGTCTCTTGCATGACATCACCAACCTGTTAGAAACAAGTTGATTTCGATAAGCATAGAATCCTGCTTTCCTCCACTCTCGATCTCTATCATACGGCGTGGTATATGGTCAACTAATCCCCAGTTGTGAGATTTGCCCGACCGTCACCGCTTAAGATGGAGATCTCATCTTTCCAATTCCTCCCATACCAAGTCATGAACTCCTAGGTAGATAAACTGACAAATTTGGTGGTCGATGATACTTATAACAATAAATATTCATCTTGAACGACTTCATCTTCTGAGGAATGGAGAGGAAAGGAGTGACCTTTTTATAGGCAGGGGATAAAGGATCCAATGGTGTTACATTGAGGCCCTATCAACGGTCCAGATTTAAAGCATTATTAGGATGGTTCTCAGCAGCGGAAATATGATCAATCATTGTTATCGAACTGAAAGTACAAGAATAATTGATTTTATTCAGATCTTTAGGAGGATCGTTACATTTCACGGATACAGCCATATCATCAGAAAAATCTACATTTATCTTAAGAGTCTAATTATAATTATTCCAAATACTAGTCCTAATTTGCTACTCCTCGGATTGATCTGCTCCTTCAATTCGACCTACTCCTTATTCTCAGACTACTACCACTGCATATAAACGAGGAACATGCAGAAGTGCGTATATTTGCTGATGCTGGTGAATTAATGACCTCCAAACGGGCTACATGGCAATCAGGAAGCCAGCTGCATCTAGGGTCGATCACAGTATCAAGCTAAAGCACACTGAGAAAAACCATTCTCCATGCCTTGGAGGCAAGTTTTCGAGCATGCATGGACGCAAAACCTTACCTTCCCCAGGGTTCACCACCATTTTTAATGAACTAACCAGCTCTCGCTTCTCCAAAAAACTTTTTGGTTTGATATCTCCACCATGGTCTACATACCATAAAAGCCAAATTGAAAAGTTTATAGGAGGCATATTATCTCACTCTTTTATTTCTTCTCCAATAAGCTATTTATACTATAGGGAATTAATCCTTCAACGGACAAAGCATACGAACCGTTCCTACAGTTACGGCACACCTACCCAGTTGACGCCTCCTCTTCCGGAAATATTGAAGGAAATTATTTATTGGCAGGCAAATCGAAAAAATGCAGAAATCGAACAACAAAACATGATCTTCTATTTCATCAGGCAAAATGTATATTTACATTCCATATTTCAACAAAAAAAAAAAAAAAAGAAGAGAGAGATAAGATCCTTGTCTATTGTTCGTGATCATGATCGGGAATGGTCGGATAACCAAGATAGGTCATCATTTCTTGGGCTCGCTGCTTATATCCATGAGAAAAACCCCTATCAAACTCTCGATCTTTCAATTGAAGAAGATCTTCTCTCTCCATCGCAAGCTGCTCTCTATCAGACTCCAACCTGCTATTTACTCGAGCAAGTTCTTCCTTCTCTTTAATGAGCCTTTCAGTAGTAGCTCGGAGATGCTCGACCTCAACCGACAGCAATTGATGAGCAGCAGTAATTGTATTTAGCCGTTCGAGGGATTCTTCTCGATCAAAGTAAGATTCATCATTTTGTATTCCGAGCTGAAGAGCTTCATGCTTAGCCTATTTTGAGAAATATGGTTGAGAAACTTAAAACGCCTAGATCTCTTTTGACAATAACAAAATACACTTACCATTTCCAAACGTTTGAAAATGGACTGGACGAGCTGCAAGGAAGAGTGGTTCTTCAATTTCTCAAGCTCCTTGGGCAAAATTGTACCCATTCCCAACTTCCAAGAAACCCCATCAGGCTCAAGGGAGGTTGGAATACAGGCATCAATCGAAACCCCACCTGATCGGCTCATATCGAACTCAGTTATCTCTTCGACCTGCTCCTTGAATGGACGTTCGTCTAAAAGTGACGGGTCGTCACAGATATTTTTAAAACCAGAACGACTGGGACCAGACCCAGTTTTCGACACACCTTGAGAAATATGGGCAGGAGAGACGACTTGAGTATGTTGAGAAGTCGAAACAACGACCTGAGAATGCGGAGGGGCAAAGAAAGACTCAGGGATGTCTTCCACAGAACCCCTTAATTGCAGTATTGGATCAGTCTTGGAATTGGGAGCAGTAGTCACGACCTGTGCGCAACCTTCTTGACTTATAGATTGATTTGTTGCATCTCGACCAAAAGGGGAAAGTTCATTTACTGATCGATCATCTGGAAGAGGAGAAGCGGCTCGAGAATCATCATTCGTTATTGGTTCCACGGGAGGAGGAGAAACAACTCGAGACTCCTCGTTTGTATCTTGGTCGACGGGAGGAGGAGAAATAACTCGGGATTCCTCATTTATTATTGGGTCCACGAGAGCAGGAGAAATAGCTTGAGTCTCCTCGTTCGTCGTATGGACGACTGGAGGAGGAGAAACAGTTCGTGACTCCTCATTTAATGTTTGCTCTACGGGAGGAGGAGAAGTAGAGTGAGAACCCTCATTCTGGTAAGCCTCCAGCACTTTCGGATCGACAATTGGACTGCGGATAGGGGCACTTGAAAATCCCCCCAGCAAAAAGTTCGTGGTTTCCCTTGTTGAAGGGATATTCTTCATTTCTTTTGGTTTTCCACTTCACAAGGATAATTTCGGATCAGATCGAGGAATAGTTTCCCGAGAGAAAGCTCCTCCCTGGGAAGACGATTGATGTGAACCATCGGTTCGGGATTTCTTCCTCGGAGTATCTCGACGAGACAGACCCCGTTGAGATCGTTTGGCAGCTCCAGAAAAAAGGTTGGAACTCATGGTCAGAAAATCAGGAATTCCTTTGAAATATCGAACTAAGAGCTCCGATCAACAGCAAGAATGTTTTATATTACTAAGTAGGGACGCGCGGTAAAACCCCAAAAGATTTACCTTTATATATATAGCTAAGGAAATGACAATTATGTCCTCGGACCTTGGCGCGTACAGTAAAAATTCAAATATGAGGCAAAAGCGAGTCATCAAATACGTACTATGATCATCAAAACGACGAAGTATATCAGAGTTAAAATCATATATATATTATAAAAGGAATTTTACATGTTCTACGAGATCTGAAAGATCTAAACTTACAACAAAATGAAAGAAAATAATAAAAACATCCTAAGTGGGGGAGTTAGTTTCCTTCGGGGGCGAGCCTTCCTTTTCCTCTTCATTCCTTTCGTCGACTTGGTCTCCTTCAATATTCTCTTCATCATCGTCGTCTCCCTCTTCGCTTGCTTGATCTTCCAGGATATCCTTTATTAGCTCCAAATCAGGGGCTGGCACGGAAAATGGAGTTCCATACTCCTCGACTAGGTGAGCCAGAGGATGGTTACTATAATCAACAGAGGATAAGCAGTCGGGAGGATAGTCTTGAAGACTTCGGTCCTTTTCAATGGCCATAACTTTGCGATATTCCTCACGCTTATTAGGGATCTGCCCAGACTCGATTAATTGATCAACGCCTTTATAGAACGAGCTTAAGAGCAAACCTCCAATCTTTTGATGAATTATGGCAGTATGCACGGGGGAATCGAGGAACTCTCGGACTATGGGCTCGACGTCTGAAGATTGGTGCTCATCTATGACCCTCTCTAAGTCAGAAGAATCATCTTCCTAGGTCGCAAGTTGGGATCGAAGAGCATCAACATCCGACTCTAGCTTGCTAACGAGGGTGGCATGCGCAACTCGTTGCTCTTCCATTTCTCGAGTCAATTAGTCGACCTGCGCCTGGTATCGACTAGAATCCGTCATCATACTGATAATATGAGGATTGTCGGTCTCCAAATTAGGATCAGCGAGAGGGTCGGATGAAGTGGCAGCGGAAGCTCGGGAATTACCGACCTGAGCAAGTTGATCTTCGAGCTCCTTAACCCTGGCAGTTAAAATATTGTTGCTTTCTTCAACATATTTACACTGATCTCTATGCAATGCCATATCATATAGCGCGGATACCAAGGCATTACCGGTCTGTAGCAAGAAAAAATTGTCTAAATAAAGACCAAGAAAAATATTGAGGATTATTAAAAGAACAAAAAGAGTTAAAGAATATTACCACTTCATGAGCATGAGCAGCCCTCGCTAGCTGTTCGAGAGGTTTCTTCATAACAGTCCTCTCCACGTCTCGAACAAAGGTCGAGGATAGAAGGACTCGAATGGATTTATCGACCACGTTCTCCTTATCATCAGACATCAAGGAATCCTTCTCGGAATAACCAGCCGCTCTTTTTCCTTGAAGATGACTCTCAATCATATCTACCAAAGAAGCTTGATGACTAGTATCTCCAACTTGAGTGAAATACTCACCTCCCTTGTCAAAATATTGAGTTTTTCGTTTGGCTTCAGGGCCAGTAGGAGTACGTTCAGGCCAATATTTTCTACCCAGAATACCATATTTCTCCCTGAAAGTTTTGGGCGGATAACCGCGGCCTGGCGAGAGCTCGAAGAGGGTGTGACCGAAGAAGTTAGACCAGAGAAAGGAGGAGCTACTCGAATAGGATCTGCGTTCTCCGACGACTCCTCCTGAATGTCCTCCAGATCTTGGAATTGATTCCTTCTCATTTTTCTAGATTCCTTTTGCTCTATGGGGACTTTACCCCAGGACTTTTTCGAGTTCGAAAGGACAGATTTTCCGACCACGGAAAATCGGCAATTCTCGACCATGGTGGCTGCAATGGGAAGTCGATAGATATTAGTAAATGATGAATTCATAAATCCTTTTAAGAATGAAGTGACAAGATGGGAAATGATCTTACCTAGTGATCGATTATCCGATGGAATGGAAAATTCCAAAGAACTCAGTCCGGCTTTTTGAAGAAAGATCTCTCCGATCAAATAAGCTGATTGATACTTATTTGATCTCATCTCCTCGATCATAGCAGATGAAAATTGGTCATCCGGGGCCATCTCGCCGATTACTTTTCGACCACCATATACCCAAGAATCATTGTATCCCCAATCATGAGTAATCTCCTTAGTTTCTCCGTTTTCGAGAATATGCACGGTCGGAGCTTTGACGAAAAAGAAATTTGATTTCCACTCCATGCTATTGCTCGAGATGGCGTTTTCAAGAACAGCATACCCAGGTCTTTGACTAACGTAATAATAACCCCTATTAGATGAGGTCGATACAGAAAGTCGAAAAAAGTGAAGAAAATTACGGAACGAGGGCCGCAGACCTCGCGCGACCATCAAAACAGAGAATGCCATAATAAAGGCTATGGCATTCGAAACAAGTTGAGTCAATGAGACAATGAAGGTCTCCAGGAATTGACGAAGAATTGAAGAAAGAGGAAAACGGAGCCCATGCTCGAAGTGGGATGTATAAAAAGCTCGACAGTTGGTAGGAGGGGTATTGACTCTCTCTTCGGAAGAAGGAATAATGATCTCAAAATCCGATGGGAAATAGCAACCGTATTCCTTTTTTAAGAAGGGTAGATCTTCTTTTGTCCATCGAGAAGGAAAGAGTTCTACAGGGGCGAAAATTTGAGGTTGAGCCGTCTTAGACTTTTTGGATGCCCTCGACATCATCCCCTCCTCCGGGACGATTTCCACAACCAAGCCATCAACCTCCTGTTCTTCGTAATTTCTGACTTCTTCTACTTGAGCAATATCTGCAGCTTCTTCCTCAGATGAAGGGATTTCAGGATTAAGGGTGTTAGGTAGTACTTGGTCATCTACGTTTTGGGTTGAAGAATGAGGATTCTGCGAGGTCGAAGCCATCAGTCCTTGAAATAATAAGCTCGAGGAAGTAAGAGATTGACAAGATTGTCGATTTAAGCTTTTACTGCTGGAAGGATTAAATATCTGGGGTAAAAGTAAAATATCCCACAAATTTCGATTATATATATGGGCGGTGAAAAGACGGATTCAGCCCTTCGCGTCTCTTCATATTCCCGCCAATCAAAGTAATGAAAAGACCCAACTGTTGTCTGACACACGTTAACCAAAATACATGTCTGTACGTAGACGGTTCAAACGGATATGCACTCTTTTTTCCTCGTTTGGTTTTTATCCCGAAAGGGTTTTTCCGAACTAGGTTTTTAACGAGGCGTATTTCATGAACGATGAAAAGATCAAGGTAACTGCTACTTCTACTTCTACGAGCTTCAGCTACGATTACGCTCGAGAAGTGAGGGAGTACTGATGAGGGCTATTTTGCACATATAACCAGCTAAGAATACCCGAGGTGACTCAAGATCGATCCGACCTATTTAATCTGTGAGATCGGCTCGATCGGCCAAATACGTATCCGGTCGACCTACTCTGATCGACCTACTGTCCGTTCCAGGGGACTTAATGGGCCATAGAATACTCCTAGGCCATGCAGGATTCCTAGATTAGATAGGACTCCTAGTTCAGTTAGGACAGGAGGAATATTATAAATAGCGAATCTTACATTGTATTGAAGATCCAGAATTTAACCTACGAAATATACTACTACTGTTCGCCTTTCATATTATTGTGATCTACATAATTATATTATATTGTTTTGGTTCTTGAATTGCGCCATCCTGAGTATTTTAACCAAACCCTTAACACATAAAAACGTGATCTTAAATAAATTACTGAGTTTAAACCTAAGACGAAATTCGGTTAAATCAGAATGTGTGCGATCGACGCGATGGAGAAAGTTATGTTTAAAATTCATTTTTTCCGAGTCCATGTTGAAGTTGTCGTTTTTGGGGTGATTTAGCCTAATTTCGTCTTAAGGTTAAACTCAGTAAATTGTCAAAAGAACAATCTAATATATTAGGGGTTTGGTTAAAGTACTCAGGATGGAGCAATTCAAGAATGAATTAAAGAGCAAATAATCACGTAATCAAGAGTATGAGAGAGAGGAGAAATAGTTGTAGTATTATTGATAGGTTAAAATCCGGATCCTTGATACAATGTAGAACTCACTAAATATAATAATTGACTAATCCTAACGTGACTAGGAGTCCTATTAGGTCTAGGAATCCTGCGTGACTTAGGAGTACTGTATGGCCCAATAAATCTTCTGGATCGGTATTCAGGTCGATCGGATACGTTTGGGCGGTCGAGCTGATCTTGTAGTCCTCGCAGGTCGGATCGATCCTGAACCTCATCGAAAAGCTTTATTCCAGTATGTGTGTAAAATAGCCCTCATCAGTACTCCCTCACTTCTTCGAGCGAAATCATAGCTGGATCTCGTAGAAGTAGATACAGTTGTCGCGTTGTTAGTCCTTTCACTGTTTAGGAAGTATGCCTCGTTAAAAACCTGGTTCGGAAAAACCCTTCATGGGATAAAAACCGAACGAGGGAAAAAGAGTGCATTTCTATCTTAAACTTTCCAGGTAGGGACACGTAGCTTGGTAACGTGTGTCAGACATCCGTAAAGTCTTTTCATGATTTTACTGGCGGGAAACTGAAAAGACGCGAAGGGTTGATCCGTCTTTTCACCGCCCATATATATAGTCAAAATTAGCGGGATATTTTTACTTTTTCCACAGATATTCAGATCTTCTAGCAGTAAACGTTTGAGTCGATAATCCTGCAATTTATTTATTTCATCGAACACACTATTTCAAGAGACAATGGCCTCGATTCCGCAGAATCCCAATTCTTCAACCCAAAACGAAGGACAACAAGTACCGCCTAACATCACTAACCCAGAGATCCTTTTCTCTGAGGAGGAAGTGGCAGATGGCGTACAGGCTGAAGAGGTTAGAGACTATGAGGAGAAAGAGGTCGATAGTCTGGTGGTTGAGATCGTTCCTGAAGAGGAAATGATTGCCAGACCATCAAAAAAGTCAAAAACTGCTCAACCTCAAATTTCTCCTCCTGTCGAGTTTTTTCCTTCTAGATGGAAGGAGGAAGATCTACCTGTTTTGAAAAGAGAATACGGTCGTTATTTCCCTTCGGATTTTGAAATAATTAGTCCTTCTCCCGAGGATAGAGTCAATACTCCTCCCCCTAACTGTCGAGCATTCTATACGTCTCATTTCGAACATGGGCTCCGTTTTCCCCTTTCTCCGATCCTTCGTCAATTTTTAGAGACTTTCTTTGTCTCTTTAACCCAACTTGTACCAAATGCCATAGCCTTTATGATGTCATTTTCTGTTTTGATGGTTGCAAGAGGCCTGCAGCCCTCATTTCGTAATTTTCTTCACTTTTTTCGATTTTCCATATCGACCTCCTCTAACAGAGGCTACTATTACGTTAGCCAAAGACCCGGTTTTGCCGTTCTTGAAAATGCCATTTCGAGCAACAGTACGGAATGGAAGTCGAATTTCTTTTATGTTAAGGCTCCGTCCTTGCGTATCCTCGAGAACGGAGAAACTGAAGAGTTCACTCATGACTGGGGATATAAGCAATCTTGGGTGTACGGCGGTCGAAAGGTGACTGGTGAGATGGCCCCGGACGACCAATTTTCGTCCAATTTGATCGAGGAGATGAGGTCAAATAAGTATTAATCAGCTTATTTGATCGGAGAAATCTTCATTCGCAAGGCTGGATTGAGTTCTTTGGATTTTCCTATCCCATCGGACGATCGATCCCTAAGTAAATTTTTACTAATAGTTATGTTATCCTTAAAAAAAATGATCTATAAGTTTGTCGTCCATTAATGTTATCGATCATGTGTTGTAGCTTCTATGGTCGAGAACTGCCGTTTTTCCGTGGTTGGAAAAACTGTCCTTTCAAACTCGAAGAAGTCGTCGGGAAAAGTTCCAATTGAGCAGAGGCAATCCAGAAAAAGGAGAAGAGACCAATATCAGGATCTAGAAGACATTGAAGAAGAGTCGTTCGAAAATGCAGATCCTATTCGAGTAGCTCCTCCCCCAACTGGTCAAACTTCATCAGAGCAACATTCGACAAGCTCTCGCCCAGGCCGGGGTTTTCCACCTAAATACCTTAGAGATAAATTTGGAATTCTGGGCTGTAAAACTTGGTCAAAACGAAATCCTACTGGTCCTGAGGCTAAAAGAAGGACTCAGTTTTTTGACAAAGAAGGCGAGTATTTCACTCATGTCGGAGATCTAAGTCGTAAGGCTTCTTTGGTTGACATGATCGAGAGCCACCTTCAAGGAAAACGAGCGGCTGGATATTCCGAAGGAGATTCATTGTTGACCGATGATAAGGAGAACGTCATCGATAAGTCAATCCGGCTTCTTCTATCTTCTACCTTTGTCAAGGACGTCCAGCGGACCTTTAAGAAAAGTCCACTCGATCAGTTGGCAAGAGCTGCTCATGCCCACGAAGTGGTAATATATTAAAATCCCATTTCTCTTCCTATAAACCTTAATTTCTTTACTACATTACTTATTTAGACAACATATTTTTGCCAGAGACTGGTAATGCTTTGGTATCAGCCATGTATGATACGGCATTGCATAGAGATCAATGCCAGTTCGTCGAAGAAAGCAACAATATTCTAACTGCCAGAATCAAGGAGCTTGAAGATCAACTTGCTCGGGTTGAAAATTCTCATCTCTCTGCTGAAACTCAACCTGCTCCTAGTGCCAATCCGGACTTAGAGACCGACAATCCTCATATTATCAGTATGATGACAGATGCTAGTAGATACCAGGCGCAGGTCGACCTACTGAATCGAGAAATGGATGAGCAACGAGTTTCACATGCCACTGTGGTTAATAAACTGGAATCGGAGATTATTTCACTTTGATCTCAACTCGCGGCCAATGAAGACGATTCCGGTTTGGATAAGGTTATAGACGAGCATCAATCACCTGACGCTGAATCCATTGTCAGAGAGTTTCTTGATTCTCCAGTGCATACGGCCATTATACATCAGAAGATAGGAGGTCTCCTATTGAGCTCGTTTTACAAGGGGGTCGATCAATTGATCGAATCTGGGCAGATTCCTGATAGGCGCAATGAATATCGCGATGTTATGGCTATTGAAAAGGATCGAAAACTTCGAGAGTATCCTCCTGATTCCTTGCCTTCCGTTGAGTATAGTGATCACCCTTTAGCTCATCTAGTAGCTGAGTATGGAACTCCATTTCCCGTGCCCGCACCCGACTTGGAGTTAACAGAGGACGTCGAGGAAGATCGAGCAGATGAGGAGGAAGACAAGGATAACGAAGAAGAAAATGAAGGAGATTAAACCGATGAAGAGAAAGAAGATAGTGAAAGGTTGTCCTCGAAGGAAGTTTACTCCCCATCTTAGATCATCCTCAAGATTAGGATTTCAGTTGTAACCTTCTTTGATCCATGTAACTTTTGTCATTTTGTTCAATGGAATTGGAAAAGTTTGTAAATGCAGTCACTAGAAAATCTCTAATTTGGTATATACGATTTTCAGTGATATATTGATCTTTGTTGAATTATTCTTTGTCATTTTGATGATCGTAACACGCAATTGATAATCCATTCTGACAATTATTTGAAATTTTACTGCGCGCGCCAAGGATTAGGGACATAATTGTCATTTCCTTTACTATATATAAAGGTAAAATCTTTGAAGTTTTACCGCGCGTCCCCACTTGCAATATAAAATTTCTGTGTTGTAAATCGGAGCTACAGTTCGGTAATTCATAAGATTTTCTGTTTCCTTGATCATGAGTTCCAATCTTTTCTCTGGAGCCAACAAACGATCTCTACGGGGTCCATCCCGACGAGAAACTCCGAAGAAGAGAATTCGAACAGAAATTTTGCATCAGTCATCTTCCCAAGGAGGAGCTCCTTCTCGGGAAACTGTGCTTCAATCCGACCCGGTGTCGTCCTCCTCGGGAGGAACTCCAAAAATAGTGGTGAATATTCCTTCTCAGGCGAAGGAAACGATGGATTCTTCTATGGGACCTTCACGGGCTCCGATCCGTAGCCCATTGGTTGATCCCAATATTCTGGAAGCTTACCAGAACGAGGAGTCTCGAGCTATTTCTCCTCCTCTTGTTGACCAAACAACAAACGAAGAGTCTCGAGCTACTTCCATTCCTCTTGTCGACCAAATAATAGATGAGCGTCCCTCTTCCGATCGAAGATGCCACAACAAATCAAACCTCGGATCAAGAAAACTCCCAGCAGGTCGTTATTACTCCTCCCAATCCTGAGGTCGAGCCAATTTTGCAAATGAGGGGACCCGTGGAAGATATTCCCGAGTCTCTCTTTGCTCCTTTGCGCTCTAATATTGTTGTTTGAACTTCTCAAAATACCCAAGTTATCTCTCCTCCTACTATTCCTCAAGATATAGCTAAAACTGGACCAGTTCCCAGCCACTCTGGTTTTAAGAACTCTATGGACGATCCATCTCTTTTAGACGAACGTCCTTTTAAGGAGCAGGTCGAATAAATAATTGATTTTGAGATGAGTCGATCTGGTGGGGTTTCCTTTGATGCATGTGTCCCGGCATCCCTCGAGCCTGATGGGGTATCTTGGAATCTGGGAATGGGCACAATTCTGCCCAAAGAGCCTGATAAACGGAAAAACCGCTCTTCTTTGCAGCTTGTTCAGTCCATTTTCAAGCGTTTGGAGATGGTAAGTGGACTTTTGTCTCTTGTTCCAATAGAGATTTTTTATCTCTTAGCCTTTGAAGTTTCTCATTCTTATTTTTCCATAATAGGCCAAGCATGAAGCTCTTCAGCTTGGGATACAAAATGATGAATCCTATTTTGTTCGAGAAGAGTCTCTTGAACGGATAAACACAATTGCTGCTGCTCATCTATCGCTGATGACCGAGGTTGAAAATCTACGAGCTCCTACTGAAACGCTTTCTAAAGAGAAAGAAGAACTTGCTCGAGCGAATAGCAGCTTGGTGTCCGATAAGAAGCAGCTTACTGAGGAAAAAAAAGACCTTCTCCAATTGAACATGAATCTTGAAGAAGCTACTCAGTCCCAGACCGATAAGAGCAAGAGACAAGAATTCGGAAGGGGTTTCTCTCTCGGATATAAGCAACGTACAAAAGAAATGATGACCTATCTTGCTCATCAAACGAGTCCCGATCATGCTTTTGAACAGTAGACAAAGGTCTTTTCACGGTTTTTTTTTTTGGAGAAATGTAATATAACAACTCTTTTTTGTCGTGAATAGAGCAGTTCATTGTTTCAATTGTTTATATGTAGAATAATACGTCGTTTTGATCTAAATGCCAAAATAACTGTTATCTATCTTCTTGGGAGAGGAAAAGTCACCTTGGTAGTTGTGCTGTAACCGTAGGACGTTTCGCATGGTTGTCCATTAACTGATAACCTCTTCATACTATAAATGTTCCCTTTGAAAAATAAGAAAGATAACAGAGGGAAATAATATGCCTTTATTAAAAAAGTCACTTTGGCACCTATGGCATCCTGATTATGGTGAAGATATTAACCAAATCTGTTTATGAGAGATGAGAGCTGGTTAGTTCATTAAAATTATGGTATCTCCTTTGTCAGGGTATTCTCTTCGACCAAGGAGGATACTTCGTAAGAGTTGGATGAGATATCCTTGGACTAAGGCGGATACTTTGTAATCTTCTATCTGGACATCCTCCGACCAAGGAGGATATCTTGTTAAGGTCTGGCCAATCATCACCAATGCAGTGACAAGAGTCCAAGAGTAAGGAGTACGTCGGACTGGAGGAGCAATCATTCCGAGGATGAGCTTAGTAGGCTAGTATTTGTAATAACCGTAGTTAGAATTTAGGAACGAATGTACTTTCCCTTCTGTATTTAATCGACCGTATTCGCTGAATGTAATGATGTTGAAAAATCTTAATAAAATCGTTTAATCTGTGATTGTTCATTCGTGTTACTTCCTCCCTTTTTTGTCGTGCTAGTAGTCGATCAGACAATTTGAATTTGAAATTTAATACTAATGAGTTATATGATACTCCTCCGTTAATTTAACAATCTGGACCGTAGATAGGATCTCAATGCAACACCGTTGGATCCTTTATCCTCTATCCAATAAAAGGGTCATTCCATGCTTCTCCATTTCACAACATGAGGTTGTTCAAGAAAAAATTTCATTGGTATGATCATCATCGTTCGCCAAAATGTGTTACCTTAACGAATGATGAATCTCTGACTTGGTATGGGATGAATTGGAAAAATGAAACTTCCCTCATATATGCTGATGCTCGGATAAATCTCTTAATTGGGGATTAGTCGACCGTAAACTATGCCATAGAGTATAGGTCGAGGTCAGAGGAAAGCTGGATTCTTGCTTTATCGAAATCAACTTGTTTCTAGCAAGTCGACGACGCCATGCATGAGATCCTTCTGATTCCTATTTGATATGGCGTAGCAAAAGCATCAGCTTCTTCGAGGTGGTCGAGTTTAGATAGCATGTGCTCTTTCCTCGATCAGATGGCTGCCGATCCTTAGAAGGAACGCCTGAACTTTAGTTTCTCGTCACTATTCCCAAAGTAGATGTAATGATGGTTGTTCTGTAGCTCGACGGTTCCGAAGTACTTCTTACGCCGACGATCATTAAAGATAAATTCTTCTTCGAGATTTTGTATGTAGAGTTGCTAGTATATCGATCGATGCCTTTGTTTAGATAGGAATCTCAGACATGTAATATAATTTTTGTAATGATAATTTTTGCATGTTGAATATCGACCTGATGTACAATGTTTAAATTGATTCAACCTGATAGTGCATTTAATTCAAGTCCTGCCTTTATGGCTGGTAGTTATGAATGTGTAACGTAAATCCCGATATCATATGACTACCGTTGATTAGATATGAGTTCCACCGTTGGATTTTTACCCTCTTATCTATAAAAGGAATCCTTTATCTTTCAGTCATTTACCCTCAAAAGTAAGAATTTCCAAATAATGTACTTCCACTTTTCCCAGAATGGTGGTCGTCCACCTAACTCAGAAATTCAACAATTTATTAATTACGCCGACTTGGTATGGGTGGAATCGGAAAATGGAGACTTTTCAAAAACTATGAAATCTCTGATCCCTAAAATAGGGAATCGATCGAAGTGTTCATCACATATCGACCATCCTGTACAAATGGGTAAGGGTCGGTACGGTGGCATTCCGATCTAATAGTTCCGTGGTCGGTCGAAAGCTGGTTAGTTCATTAAAACTAGAAGGCATGATCGAGATTGCTGACCACCATCGACCAATGAACAATTATGATCTCACAAAGCTCTCTCTGATTCCGAGCTTTATGATCATAATCACGGAACCTAAAGGCTGCTGTCTTCGTCGACCGAGTTTAGCTGGTAGCCAGAATGTTGGGAAAAGTGTGGAGATAAACGAAAACAGAGGCCCACTATTGCAGCTACTGTCCTTCTAACCTGAACAGCCTTAGTCGAGGAATCGACCTTGTAAGATTGCTTTTTACAAGTCTACTGGACAAGCGAAGCCGTATTTAGTTAGAAATTTACTATAGTGTGTAACAGAATTTTGCCGTTTAACTAGTTAGGGAATTCTTTATATCTTTCCGATGTATTTTTCTTCTTGTAATAAGCACTGCTTTATTTGTCGATCATATGACATTTATGCTATCACTGAGCCATTTTTTCTTTTACTATTTGTTGGTTTTCTTACTCTTTCTGGAGATCGTTTTATCGGATTTGAAGAGTCTTTTCCGACCCAATCGGTTTTACTCAACTATTTATTTTATTTAGGTTTTTATCCCAACTTTTGGTTTTTAACCTGTGTAGATCGTTCGTTAGGAGATCAATGAGTTTATACCGACCCAATCGGTTTTACTCAAAGATTTTATTTTACTTAGGTTTTATACCAACTTCTGGTTTTTAACCTGTGTAGATCGTTCGTTAGGAGATCAATGAGTTTATACCGACCCAATCGGTTTTACTCAAAGATTTTATTTTACTTAGGTTTTATACCAACTTCTGGTTTTTAACCTGTGTAGATCGTTCGTTAGGAGATCAATGAGTTTATACCGACCCAATCGGTTTTACTCAAAGATTTTATTTTACTTAGGTTTAATACCAATCTTCTGGTTTTTAATCTGTGTAGAGTGAACTTTGACAATGGTCTTTTGAATTCGATGTATGGAAAGAAATAAGCAAAAGCTTTTTATTATAATCGTGGATACACTTGATGCCTGAAAAGAAAATAACAAAACAAACTAAAATTCGAGAAACAAGTTAATTTCTTGTAAAATCCTGTCTGATCTCCAAAATCTTCTGCCTCGATATCAACGGCCATAATATCTTCTGAGGTTTACTGCATTCCATGTTCGAGGAAGCGGAGTTCCATCCATATGTGCTATTTTATACGATCCCTTCTTGCCAACCGCAGTTACCACGTATGGACCTTCCCAATTTTGTTGTAACTTGCCCACATGTTTTGATACTTCAACCTTTTTAAGTACCAAATCACCTTCTTTGAACGATCGTATCCTCACTTTTTGATTGTAGGCCTTTTCCATGCTGGATTTAGCTGCTTCTAACCGAAGACTGGCTTTTTCCCTTAAGGTCTCACTTAAGTCGACGTCGTCTTTTCTCAGTTGATCATTTGATTCTTCATCGTATAACTCAATTCTTCGGCTGGGGACTAGTGCCTCGACTGGGATAACTGCCTCCGATCCGTAGACTAAGCTAAATGGTGTTTCACCGGTAGAGGCTTTTACTATAGTTCTGTTAGCCCATATGACACCGGGAAGCTCATCTAGCCATCTTCCTTCGGTGTTATCCAGTCTTTTCTCGAGAGATTTGATAATTTCTCGATTTGCTACTTCAGTTTGTCTTTTACTATTTGTTGGTTTTCTTACTCTTTCTGGAGATCGTTTTATCGGATTTGAAGAGTCTTTTCCGACCCAATCGGTTTTACTCAACTATTTATTTTATTTAGGACCTGTGTAGATCGTTCGTTAGGAGATCAATGAGTTTATACCGACCCAATCGGTTTTACTCAAAGATTTTATTTTACTTAGGTTTAATACCAATCTTCTGGTTTTTAACCTGTGTAGAGTGAACTTTGACAATGGTCTTCAACCTTTTTAAGTACCAAATCACCTTCTTTGAACGATCGTATCCTCACTTTTTGATTGTAGGCCTTTTCCATGCTGGATTTAGCTGCTTCTAACCGAAGACTGGCTTTTTCCCTTAAGGTCTCACTTAAGTCGACGTCGTCTTTTCTCAGTTGATCATTTGATTCTTCGGCTGGGGACTAGTGCCTCGACTGGGATAACTGCCTCCGATCCGTAGACTAAGCTAAATGGTGTTTCACCGGTAGAGGCTTTTACTGTAGTTCTGTTAGCCCATATGACACCGGGAAGCTCATCTAGCCATCTTCCTTTGGTGTTATCCAGTCTTTTCTCGAGAGATTTGATAATTTCTCGATTTGCTACTTCAGTTTGTCCGTTTGCTCGAGGATGTCTGACTGATGTAAAGTTTTGCTGTATCCCAAACTTTGAGCACCATTCTTGAACTTGTTTTCCAGCAAATTGGGTCCCATTATCGGATATTAAGATCCTCGGTATTCCGAAACGACAGACTATATTTTTCCTAAGGAAATTTATGATCTGGAACTGAGTTATCCGAGCTAGTGCTATACACTCAATCCACTTGCTGAAATATTCAACGACGACTAGCACGTAACTCTTTTTCGATCTGGCTACTGGGAACGGTCCCACTATATCAATACCCCACTGATCAAAAGGCCAACAGATCGGAATTGAGTGCATTATCTCTGGCGGTTGATGTATTATATTTGAATGCACCTGACAGAAATTACAATATTTTACATAATCCTGCGCATCCGCGTACATTGTTGGCCAATAGTACCCAGTTCTCAAACATTTGAGTGTGAGCGCTCGAGCCCCACTGTGATTTCCTGTTTCTCCCTCATAGATACTCTTAAGGATGCTCTGGATCTGGTGCTCGGGAATACACTTTAGCAGAATTCCAGAGACGGATCGTCTGTAGAGTTTTCCCTTTTCAATGGCATATTTTGGTGCTCGATATTTTATTCTTCTAGCTTCATTCTTATCGCTAGGGAGCGACCCATCTTCCAGATATGTGACTAAGGGGGTCATCCAACTATCTGCGGCCAAGTCGATGTCCATTATTTTGGTAACGGGAACTGTGTCAAGGTCGATCGATGGTGTTTTCGAGATCAACCATGTAATCACCCTTTTAGACTTTCCATCCCTTGTCCCCGTAAATCTAGATAGTTGATCAGCCCACCGATTTTATTCTCGAGGTATATTTTGAATTTCAAACTTGTCAAATCTTTCAGTCAATTCTTTTACCTTTGCCAGATATTTTATCATGTTGTATTATTTGGCCTCATACATTCCATTTATCTGTCTCTGGATCAGTTCGGAATCCGTTAAGACGTTTAACGTCTTGATGTTGGCTTCTAATGCCATTTCCAATCCCGCAATTAGAGCCTCATATTCTGCTTCATTGTTGGTTACCATGAAATCTAAGGTGATGGCATAATTCATATCTTCGCCGTTTGGTCCTTGGAAATTAATTCCTGCACCTCCACCATCTCTGCTTGACGCACCATCGACGTGCATAAGCCATGCTACTTTATCGACGATCATAATGCTATTCACTTGCAGATGTCACTTCAGGACTTGTTTCCGACAGACTTGGAGTTTCTAGGAGGAAGTCTGCAAGTACTTGAGCTTTGATTGCCGTTCGTGGTTGATATTCGATCTCGTATTGTCCCAACTCTACGGCCCATTTGATTAATCTTCCCGAGGCTTCAGGTTTTGACAGGATTTGCCTCAAAGGTTGATTGGTAAGAACAATGACTTTATATGTTTGAAAATAGGGTCGCAATCTTCGTGCCGACGTCACTAGGGCCAAAGCAAACTTTTCGATCACCAAATAATTATTTTCAGCCCCTTGCAGTAATTTGCTCAAATAATAGACTGGCTTGTGTTCCGAGCCCTCGATTTTAACCATAACTGAGCTCACTGCTGCCTCGGAGATAGCGATGTATATGTAAAGAGGTTGTCCTTCTGTAGGTTTGGCGAGTACTGGAGGTGAGGTCAGGTATTCTTTCAGTTGATCGAACGCATGGTTACAAGCCTCGGTCCATTCGAAGTTTTTGGCTTTTCTCAAAGTTTGAAAGAATGGTAGACTTTTATCTGCCGACCTTGATATGAACCTATTGAGGGCTACAATTTTCCCTACTAGGCTTTGTACTTGTGTAATATTTTTTGGCGGCTTCATTTATGTGATAGCACGTATTTTCTCTGGATTTGCTTCGATGCCTCTTTCGTGAACCAGTTAGCCTAGGAATTTCCCCGACCTTACTCCAAAGGTGCATTTCAAAGGGTTGAGTTTCATTCCATATTTCCTTAGAATTTTAAAACAACGATCAAGATGTTTTATGTTGTCCTCCTCGCTCATGCTTTTGACCAACATGTCATCGACTTATACTTCCATTATTTCCCCGATCAGTTCTTTGAACATCAAGTTCACCAATCGTTGATAAGTTGCTCCTGCGTTTCTTAATCCGAAAGGCATTACTATGAAGCAATATACCCCCTGCTCTGTAACGAAGGCAGTTTTTTCTTGATCTTTTTCGTTCATAAATATTTGGTAGAAACCCTGAAACGCGTCCATCATGCTAAAAATAGCAAAACCTGCAGTGGAGTCGACTAATAGGTCGATCCTGGGGAGCGGATAGGGGTCCCGCGGACACAATTTGTTTAAGTCTGTAAAGTCATTGTACATTCTTCATTTGTTATCCTTCTTGTCACCCTTCGAGACTAGTACGACATTGCACAACCACTCAGTAAAGTGTATTTCTCTTATCTGTTTAGACATTAAAAGCCTCTCGACCTCTGCTTTTATTATTTTGTCTTTCACAGGGCCGTGATTTCTTTTCTACTGCCTGACCGGTTTCGCGTTCGGGACTATTTTCAAAGAGTGGGTTATTATTCTCGGATCAATCCCCACTACATCCTCCGAGGTCCAAGTAAACACATCTATATTTTTTCTTAAGAAGTTGATTAGCATGATTTCTCCTTGCGGAGATAATTCCGTTCCAATCCTAGTGATTTTGGTTGGATCATTCTCGATAAGTTTAACCTCTTTATGCTCAGGCGCGCGTAAAGTCAAATCTATAGGCTCTTTTCCCTTTTTATCGATCCTTTCCGTACTAGGCAATTCTGGCTCTAGAGATTTCTCCACTGAAGATCCTATCGTTTTTCTTTTTGACAGTGTTAATGGATCGACATTCGTTTTCAAAGATAGTGCCGTATTATAACAATCCCATGCCATACAGTGATCGTTAACTATCTCACCGACCCCAGAGACTGTTGGGAATTTTATCTTCTGATGATAGGTTGAAAAAACTGCTCGGAATTGGTTTAACGCCGGTCTTCCTAACATGGCATTATAAGCGAATGGTGTTTCAACCACTAAGAACTTTATCATTTTTACCACTCGATGATGTTTGCTACCCAGGGTTACGCTTAAATTAATAGTCCCAACAGGAACTATTTCCGATCCTCCAAACCCTATTAGTGGCGTAGCTACTGTTTGGAGAGTTATTTTTCCCAGATTCATTTGATTTAAGGCTTCGATGGCTATGATGTTAGCCGAGCTTCCATTATCAATCAGGATTCTTTTGACATTAAAATCGGAGATTCTGAGTGAGACAACCATTGGAAAATCGGGGTGGTCTTCGTTAATGTCCCAGTTCAAATTTCTAGGGACTTCACTCTCATCGAAGCTGATAGTCCTTTCGACACAGTTCTTATTCTCGAGCGTCCATACCTCTTTTGGGACTTCAATTCCTTTTTCCAGAGATCGGGCTGTCTTCCGTCTTGCATTTCGACTATCGCCCCCATCTGGACCGCCCGAGATTACATGTATGGTACCATTGACATGGTCGTTATCGATGTCATCTCTTCGAGGTGCGCGATTGCTGGGAGATCTCTCGCGAGGGCTTCTATTTTCTTCCCTTCTCCTAGGACTTCGCGTCCTTTGTCTTCTTCGATCTGTTCTGTCCACAAATTCGTTCAACTTGCCTTGTTGAATTAGTTTCTCGATCTCCTGTTTTAGGTGATAGCAGTCCTTGGTCCTATGACCGTGAGCTCGATGGTATCTAAAATATAGATCATAGTTCTTTACCCCAGGTTTAGCTTGCGTGATTCTTTTTGCTGGGGGGAATTAAGTTATTTCTCTCCAGTATTACCAAAATATCCTCTTTGGGGGTGTTTAGTTTGGTATACTCCACATAGCTTATTCGATCCCTGACATTCCTTTCTGGAGATCGAGGCCTGAGGTAGACATTAGGTCTTTTTTGAGGGTTACTCCCGCTATACTCCAACCTTTGGAAGACGTTTCCTTTTCGGGAAAATCGATCGTATTCCATGGCCCTTTGCATCTGTGGTTTTTCAGGTTTCCTGGATCCTGAGGTGGATGCTTTATTTTTATTTTTATCTTTGAATGAGTTCATCTCTTCTTGAGTCATATACTTTGAGGCTAATGTCATGATTTCTGCGAAGGTTCGCGGCTGTTTCCGACTTAAGGCATTGCCAAATTGCCTATTTTTCGTTAGATCGAACAAGATAGATATAATATAGTCTATATTCGGGGAGTCGATCTTTAATAGTTCAACGTTGAACCTTGCCAACCAAGTCCTCAGGGATTCTCCTTCTTGTTGGATAATAGTTCCCAGGTAACTCATGGGGAGCTTTTGTCTTTTCTGGCTAGCGAATTGTTGCTCTAGTTTATTACACAGTTCTCTGAAACTGAATATTGAATTAGGTGGTTGTTTTCCGAACCAGTCTAGTGCTAATCCCTCGAAGGTCGTGATCATTAGCTTCGTCGTATACTCCGCCGTATGAGCGTATAAATTCATTATATTCGTGAAACTGAATATATAATCAGTTGGATCACCAGTTCCGTCATATCTGGGAAGTCGGGCAGGTAAAGGCCCTGAGGCCTGTGGTTCTCTGATTTCTAGGCAGAATGGGGAACAGGCAGCAATACTATCCTGGATTTCACGGGAACGAGGCCAAGGTTGTCTCAATGTCAATAGCCTTTGTTCCACTCGTTCCTCCACCATCCTCTCAATGTCTCTTTCGGAGAATCTTCTAGCCGGTCGTCGATCGATAATTTGGGGCTCTTCTTCATCATCGATCGGAATAACTGTTTGTTCTTTGGATAGATAGGGTTCAGGATGAGCATTAGCTCTTGCCTGGTTACCTTTTTGACCAAGGTGTCTTTTAGCGGCGTTTGGTGGGGATACGTGAGATCGTTGATCCCCGTCTGGGCTTTCTGCTTCAGCCGATACTCGATCATTGTCCACTCGAGCTCGCCTAATATTGTTTACCAATCTGGTCGGTGGAGTTGGGGCCGGCTCTGGGCGGATGTTTTCTAGTCCCGGTGTACGTAAGATTTCCGCACATAACGAATTTACCAGTTGAGCCATTTGCCTTAGCTTCTCTTGATCGGCAGGTAACGGTGGAGGAGGGACGCATCGAACGGGTGAGTTCGGAGCCCTATTTCTGCTAAGAGTTTGACGTTCTTCATTATTATGGTTGTTGTTTTCGTTTGCCGTGACGTGTCCCTCTGCTCGGTCTAAATCTTGATGTCCTGCGGGAGGCGGCATATTATTATTGCTAATTCTTTGGGAATTTTCGGGCTGACCTTCTACAGCACGTGGATGCTGAGAAGTAGTGCTTCTTCCTGTATTACGTGTGCTTTTCCTTGGATTGACCATATTCGATCGAGAAATTAACCTGCCCCACGGTGGGCGCCAACTGATTTGGCCTAATTTTGTCTTAAGGTTAAACTCAGTAAATTGTCAAAAGAACAACTTAATATATTAGGGGTTTGGTTAAAGTACTCAGGATGGAGCAATTCAAGAATGAATTAAAGAGCAAATAATCACGTAATCAAGAGTATGCGAGAGAGGAGAAATAGTTGTAGTATTATTGATAGGTTAAAATTCGGATCCTTGATACAATGTAGAACTCAATATATATAATAATTGACTAATCCTAACGTGACTAGGAGTCCTATTAGGCCTAGGAATCCTGCTTGACTTAGGAGTACAGTATGGCCCAATAAATCTTCTGGATCGGTATTCAGGTCGATCAGATACGTTTGGGCGGTCGAGCCGATCTTGTAGTCCTCGCAGGTCGGATCGATCCTGAACCTCATCGAAAAGCTTTATTCCAGTATATGTGTAAAATAGCCCTCATCATGGGGTGTCATGAATATAACACGATAATTGGAGTCGTAATAAATTACATGCTTTGAGTTTCAAGTTAAAATTATTCAGAGATAACATTGTTTATTTTTTGTCCCCAGGGTATAACTCTAGCATTGCACATTTACATTGTTAAACATTCTTTGATGGTCTTTTAATTGTCAAATTAGTATAGTAAACAATTCACAAATCACGTTATCTATTTTTTTTCCCCGAGTTTCTTGTTCCTCTTGGTTCACTTTTAAAAGGTCAATTTTAGGATGTTGTGCGTAAAATAATCACATTTTGGGAAATTTGTGGCAACTTCTTTCACTCAAAATTTTGAAAGTTAGGTGATATTTGGACTGAGTTTCATGTTCCTACATCTACTTGATAGAATTGTTTATTTGACGTTGTGCTTATTGAAACAGAGGAATTTTAAGAAATAGTTTCTTAATGTTTTATGCGTCATCCATTTATCCCAACTCAGAATGTTAGTTATCACTCGATCTACAAAGTTGCAGAGTTTATTTGTTATTTCCGGTCCATGTAGAAATGGTCAACTTTGTGCTGCCACGAGTACAACGTGAGTACATTTTTTGGTATAGGATGTATTCACACTCTTATTTGGAAAGTGTTTTATTTACGTGATAGAAATTTTGTAAAAACCTTGTGCTAAAATAATTAATTTTAGGGTTCCCTTTTTAAACTATGGTGTGATATAATGGCATAAGTTCATTTTTAGTGACCTTTCAAGTCCCGTGTCCAATCATAGGCTGATCTTTGTTTAGGTGATATTATTCACATATTTCACTAAAATTGATTCATTTAGGGTGAAAAGGTGAAACAAGAATATACTAATATTCTTGGACCTGTTTTTTTTCCGTTTATCTTTTTCCTTTCAAATTCCAATAGTTCTTCTCTCATTCGATATAAAATGTTGGTTTGGTATTGTATGCCTATGTTTTTCTACACTTCTCTATAAAAAGTCTCTTATCACAACCTAAAGACTACATGATCCGAGTTTCAAGTTCTTCGAATTCAAAGATAAAACGGTACATTTCAGTGTCCATGGGATAAATACGAGCATTCTGGATTTTTTTTTGTTGATGTTTCCCCTAGATGGGCAATTGACTGTCAAATTCGGGTATAAAAGTATTCAAGATTCACGTAAACGAGAATTCATATACCGAGTTTGACATTATTCATAATTTGCTTTAAATTGATCAACTTTGGAGTGTAATGCGTACGAAAATAACATTTTGGTCAATTTGTGCCAACTTGGTTTTTCATAGAGGATTTGTTTTCACGATCAAATATTTTTAATGGTTATTATATATTGTATTTGGACCGAGTTTCATGTTTTTTCCGCTCCTCGATAAAACTTATTACTCGATGGTTCTCTTGTTAGAGGGCAATTTAATAATGTCGTCTTCCTACTTTATAACTACTTCATTGATCCAAATTTCGGAATGTGTGCGATTGATGAGGGATATTTCACATACGCCATTTTAGGATATACCTCTGCTCGGATCGACCTCAATCCCGACCAGGAAGACTGTTCTTCGACCTGCTGAACGCTGTTTCCGATCAATCCAGATCGATAGCTCGAGACCTTACTTTCCGATCTACGTCTCTTCTCGGAATTACTGTGGGGCCGACCCTCAGGCCAGGACAGCTGGCAAGACATATTCTCCTGCGGAGGGTCTACTTGGCTCATTACTGTTCCTATATATACGTGGCGCATTTATGACATCAGGGACGACACTATTCCCAAGATACGTCAGCTCGGACGTAGAGCTCGGAATAGGCAATAGCTTGCTTTTCTTCGTATTTATCTAGCTAGTCGTACGGCATCCTGTAACACTCGAGTAGACCTACTTTGTAACTTGTACTCGCATCTTAACATTAATATACATCACTTATACACTCGACTTATTTTATTGTTTTGCTCGACTTTCCTTAATTTTCATGAACGAAAAAGAGCATAATCAATTGGCGCCTACCGTGGGGTCCTATTCGGGTGTTAGATCGAAAAATGCCTACTACTAGGAGATATACGTACCAACGTGGAGAGCCTTCGCAAGCCGTTGGAGCTCAACAGTCGATAAACAACGAACCAAGTAACCAATCTCGACCGGCCCACCAGCCTGAGGTGCTACCGCTCGACCCGCCAAATGATTTGCCAATTCATACGACAATGGCCGATCTGCGTTCTATTATCGGAACTATGTGTAGAGAGTTTCTGAACACGGAAAGAGCAGACCGGGAAACTATGCCTGGTCAGCAGCCCCCCGTCGATCAACCTACTGCTCGGGGTCCCGCTTCCAACAGGCAAAGGGAAGGGAGTATTCGTCGTTCCGCTTTGGGGGAACCATCTAATGTTCATCCTAGAGCACCTCGAGCTAGAACCGTTGTCCGCTCAGAGCAACCATCTAGAACTGTTCAAGACTTAGAAGATTCAGTGGTCGGAGAAAGTCAGCCTGAAGCTGCAGAGAGGTTAAAAAAGCCAATCTACAGAAAAGTCACCGAGGCTGACCTGGAAAAAATTGTGCAGGAAAGGGTTGTAAAGGAGTTAAGGAAGGAGATGCTGGTAAAGGAAGCCCGACCCGCGGACGTTAGGGCTCGACGAACTGAGGTTAAAGAGAACGGGGCGGTTTTCCTTGAGGATGGGCAAGACAAGGAATTGAGTACGAATATCATGCAATGTTCGCCCTTTTGCCAAGAAATTAGAGAAGCTCAAGGTACAGAGACAGTTCCAACGAGGTTGCCAAGGTATAATGGAACTTTCGACCCAAGAGAGCATATTAATAGTTTCATAAACGTGTTGAATTTATAGGGGCATTCGGAAGACTTCTGTTGCAAAATCATGGTCACCACGTTCGAAGGGATAGCTTTGGATTGGTTTGGAAAGCTACCTCCGAACTCTATTTTCTCTTTCGACGAGTTGTGCGATAAGTTGAAACACCAATTTGCCAGCCAAAGAAAACAAAGGTTACCTGCCAATCATTTGGGAACGGTGAAGCAGCTGGAAGGAGAAACATTAAGGCAATGGCTGGCTAGGTTTAGTATTGAACTTCTGAAAGTCGATACTCCTCAGATTGAATTTCTGTCATCATTGATGTTCGAGCTAACCTGCAATAGCCAGTTTGGGAACGCTCTTTGTCGAAAGCAACCCAAATCTTTCGAGCGGATCATGGAAATAGCTGAAAAATACATGATTCAGGAGGAAATGAACAAGTTGAAGAACGCTCAGAAACCTAGGCCCCCGGTCGGAAAGAAACCTGACAGGGCCCCTATCCCAAAACCAAGCGACTACGGAGGGTCAAACACGCAGCAAAGAGGCTCGGTTTGGCAGAGACTTAAGGTCTATAAACTTCAGGTTCCGACCCACAGATCTAATGTCTACGGTCGACCTGCTTCTCCAGAGAGAGCTCCAAGGAGAGAACCTGAAAAAAGCAATTTCACCCGGTTGAATGCCTCGAGGGACGAAATTTTAACTGTGCTAGAAGAAAGGAATTTGGTCCCAGAAGCTCAGTGTATCACTCAGGCCAGGCCGGGGACTATGAATCATGATAAGTATTGCAGGTACCACAGGGCTCGAGGGCATAGCACCGAAGATTGTTTTCAATTGAAACAGGAAATTGAGAAATTGATCACCCAGGGAAAATTGAAGGAATACGTTAGGAAGGGGAATCCTAACAACCGTTTCCGATCTAGGAGTCCACGGAAGTTTTTCGAACAGCACCGTGAAGATCGACATCAAATCGAGGAGCAGACGAACGGGGTGATAAATGTAATAGCTGGCGGACCTGCTGGGGGAGACAGCAGGAATGCGAGGAAAAGGACAGCTACGTCGATAAAGATAGGTGTCTCGATCAGAAGCGAAATCATGTCCTTAGAACCAGCACCTTCGACAAATCAGGTCATTAGTTTTACCGAGGCTGACAGACCAAGCGAGGTAACTTGGGATACTAATGAGGATGACCCCGATTTGTCGATGGTTTTGACCTTAAAAATTGCTAGCTTTGAGGTTAAAAGGGTATTGATCGATAATGGTAGCTCGGCAAACATAATCTCCTCTGAAGCTCTCGATAGAATGAATTTACAGCACCCACGTTTGGATCGGGTATCTACCCCACTTATTGGCTTCGGTGGTTCGGAAATCGTTCCCCTTGGAACCATCCTCCTAAGTACCACAATGGGCAAGAAACCTAAAGATGTGACGAAGATGGTCAAATTCTTGGTCGTAAGTACCCCTTTCGCTTATAACGCTATTTTGGGAAGACCGGCTTTAAATATTTTCAAAGCAGTCGTGTCGACTTACCATCAGAAGGTCAAGTTTCCCACTTTGGCGGGGATCGGAGAAATGAAAAATGATCAGTGCATGGCATGGGAGTGTTACAACACGTCCCTAAACATGAAGAAGCAGTTTGAGCCAATTTTGCCCTCGAAGAGGAAGTTAGAGGATGAAAGGTTTTCTCGGTATCCGACTTACCTCTACCTGATTGTGATAAATTGCGAAGTAAGAAAGGTAAAGAGATCGATATGAGCGTTCAACCCCCAAATCATAAACAGGTGACGTTAGTTCCTGGCTCCCCCGAGAAGTTCACCAGGATCGAGACCGAACTAAGTCAAGGGATGGAAACTATGCTGATCGAGTTCTTAAGAAACAATGCCGATGTCTTTGCATGGAGTTCTGATGACATCTTGGGGATCGACCCAAGGGTAATTACTCATTCACTGAATATCGATCCAAAAGCAAAGCCAGTTAGGCAAAAGAAGAGGAATCATGGTCGCGAAAAGGATAAAATCATTAATGCTGAGGTCGATAGATTGTTAGCAGCTGGGCAGATCAAGGAAATAACATTTACGGAGTGGCTCTGCAATGTTGTACTGGTGTCGAAGGGAGAAAAGGTGGACATCAAGTGGAGAATGTGTAATGACTTTACAGAATTGAATAAGTTATGTCCGAGAGATCCCTATCCCTTACCACGGATCGATATGCTGGTCGATTCGACCGCCAGTTTCATCTTCTTCAGCATGATGGACGCCTTCCAAGGATTTTATCAGATTTTCATGAATGAAAGGGATCAAGACAAAACCGCCTTCATTACCGAACGCGGAGTATACTGCTTCATCGTGATGCCATTTGGACTAAGGAATGCTAGAGCAACTTATCAAAAGCTCGTGAACATGATGTTCAAGGATTTAATTGGAGAATTCATGGAAGTTTATGTCGACGATATACTCGTGAAGAGCATGACCGAGGAAGATCATATAAAGCACCTCGACAGATATTTTGCGATTTTGAGGAAGTACAGAATGAAACTAAATCCAGCAAAATGCACCTTCGGGGTGAGATCGGAAAAATTTCTCGGTTATTTGGTCCACGAGCGTGGCATCGAGGCGAACCCAGAGAAAATCAGAGCTATTGTCGAACTTAAACCGCCAACGAAGCTATCTGAAGTGCAGAGTTTGGTAGGAAAAATAATATCTTTGAACATATTTATATCCCGCTCAGCAGACAAGAGTTTGCCTTTCTTCAAATTGCTGAGGAAGTTGCTTCAAGGGGCAGAGAGGAATTATCTGGAGATCGAGAAATTCGCACTTGCTTTGGTTATTGCCGCACGGAAACTGAGGCCTTATTTTCAGACTTATAAGATTATTGTTTTGACAAACCAGCCTCTAAGGCAAGTTCTGTCAAAACCAGAGACGTCCGGAAGATTGATTAAATGGGCTGTGGAACTTGGACAGTTCGAAATCGAGTACCAACCTCGAACAGCGATCAAGGCCCAGGTCCTGGCCGATTTTATCGCAGAATCAGCGGGAGCCAGTTCGGAAAAGCAACAAGTTCCCGAGGTTAATTTGGTGGTAGATGTTCAGGAGAAAGTCTGGGTGATGCATGTTGATGGGTCGTCGACTAGAAAAGGAGGTGGGGCCGGAATTCACTTTCAGGGTCCCGAGGGGGAGGACCTAAGTTATGCAATTACTGTTGGTATATATTAGAGAAGGTTTTGAAGATGACAAAAAGGGTATAATAGTCAAGAAGGCTAAATTGGAAGTCATCAACTAAGAACTAAACAACTTAGTGAAACATATCTCATGGTCTGGAAGCTAAGTGACCGAATCAGCGAAGTGGGATATCAGATAGGCATTATCAGCCAAGTCAAGATAGATGTGTTCATTCTTGAATTAGCCGAGAAGCCATCAGCCGAGTGATCATCAGCAGAGTGAAGACGGCCAGGAAGCTCAACGGTAACATGCTGAGAGCTGAGTGCATTAAATGCGACTGACATAAAGTAGACATCCGTACAGCAGAGTGTACAGAGCAACAGTTGCAGGGAGCCGTTCCGCGTTTTAAGGACCAGTACCCGAGGACTGCAGAATTCTGTCTCATCTTCAACGGGCAGAAATTCAAATCCGAGGAGTATAAATAGAAGACAAACTGAAGATCAAGGTGTGCTTGCATAAATCAAGATCATATCCTAAGAGCAAGATCCATCAGTTGAGTCGTCTGATCACAAGCCTAGTCATCTGTTGACGAAGCTTTTCGTTGAAGAACAGAAAACAAACGTTGTCTGTCTAAGTGACTGTCAACTGAGAATAGAAGGAGTGTATATCCATCTGTGTGAAGTGATATAGCTTCTTAGTATAGGTTTTCTGAGTGATCTCCTGTATTGAAAATAGCGTGAGGAGTGTAGGTCCATCTTTGTGAGTGATCTAGCTTCGAAGAGTAGGATTTCTTTGTGATTTCTTACAGCGCACTTGTGGCTTTTCATTTGTTGAATTGCGCAAGCATTGTATACTGTTAACTTTGTGTTTTCTAGTATAACCCAAGATCTTTGTGACTTTGAAGAGTGGACTAAAGGACTTAAATCCATATAACCACTATAAAAATTACTTGTGTTTGAGATTACATTTTTACAGTGCATATTTTCCAAAGCATTCAAACATTCAAGTTGATTAAAAGATTTTCAAAAGGAGCTTGCGAAAACTGGGGATAAAATCTTTTAATAGAAAGTAAAACTTTGAAAGATAAACTTGTTTGAAAAACATACTTGATAAATCCGCTGCATACAAGTTTTGAAACTCTGAGTAATCTGAATCAGATTAGTGAAATCAGATGAGTGGTCAACTCTGTTGATAAAGCTTTGTGCGCAATCAGCTTAGTAGTTTCACAAATCCGATCAGCTGAGTCTGCTGATAGAAAAGTTAGAGAAAAAGTTTTTAAGTTTCAGAGGTCTATTCACCCCCCCCCCCCCACCCTCTAGACCTCATTGACCACTTTTGGGACCAACAAGTGGTATCAGAATAGATTGGTTCATTTGAATCAGTTGCCTGATCAACGAACTTGATCCAAGGTGTGTTTTTCAAATTTTTCAAAAGGACAGCATATTTTGAAAAATCAAAACTTTTTGAAAAATGGATGTCATAAGCCATGTTCCTCACATTGGCCTTATGGACTTTGAAAGCTGGAAAATCAGAATGGAAATCCTTCTTGCTGCTTACGATGACAACATGTTTACATGTATTACAAAAGGACCATCCAGATTTCAGAAGACTGTGAAGGTTGCTGGCCAACTAGATCAGATAGTTGACAAAGAGCTGGATGAGCTGACACCCAAAGAAGTCAAGTTACTAAACTTTGATAAAAAGGCTAAGCTCATCATGATCAAAGCTGTAGACGAAGACAGATTCCAGAAGATCAAGCATTTCAAAACTGCCAAAGAGATGTGGGATAAAGTCTGCGAGCTAAGCGAAGGAAACAACGCTATCAAAGAACACAAGCTCAATGTGGCTCTTGAGGAGTTTGAAAATTTCAAGATGAAGTCTGGTGAAACGATTGATCAGATGGATATCAGATTTACCAAAGCTCTGAATGAAGTTCTAAGATTTGGTAAAGAATTTTTGAACAAGGAGATCAAAGCAAAGGTTCTGAAGACTTTGCCACCCAAATTCAACATGAAGGTGACAGCCATGGAAGAATCAAGGGATTTAGAGAAGATTTCTCTTTCCGAACTGTTCTCATCTCTCAAAGCGTACGAGTATCAAATGCCAAGAATGGGATTAGAAGTGTCAACCAGTTCAGACCCTACTGCTGCTCTAATGGCGTCAGACAAGTCAAGAAAATCAGCAGACAAGTCAAAACAGAAGACTCTGCTGAGTTCAGAAAGAGCATACACTGCTGACGACGTTACCCTGCTGCTGAATGATTTTGAGAAGTTCTACAAGAAGAAAATGAAATTAAAATATAAAAATGCTACTTCATCTTCTTCTGATCATTTTCAGGAAAACAGGGATTCCTACAAAGCAAAACTTAGAGATAACAATGAAGAGGAGTATGGACTCTTGATCAAAGATCATCCTCACTCATCATCAGAGAAGTTTGCTGAAAAGGAAAAGCGTGCCAAAAAGGAGCGTAAGCTAAGTAAGAGCAAATCAAAGGTAGCTGATGCAGCAAAGCTAATAAACTCCTGCACATCTTATTCAGACACCAAGTCGTCTGATAAAGAATTTGAAGAAGTACCTGAGACCCTATGCTTAACTGCCATAGAATTTGATGATTATGAAAATTGAGGTAACTTCTACTTTTTAATGAAATGCACTATTTGAATCGTTTGAATAAATGCTGAATTTCAAATTCAAATATTGTTTGTGCATTTGCCAAGCTTAATGAAGAGATGACTCTGCTGAAAAGAGCAAATCAGATCACTGAAACTTCAGGTTGAAAAACATCAAAAATCAGCTGACTACAAAAGCTTGAGCATGAGAATGAAACTCTAAAAGCTGAGTATGCAATTTGTTTAGAAAATACAAATGAACTTGAAAGAAGCAATTGCATAATTCTTAAAAAAAAAAAAAAAAAAAAAAAAAAAAAAAAAAAAGAAATCAGAGTCTTGAAAGAACAAGTCTACTGATGCTCAACAGGTTAGAAAACCTAGTAAGCTACCTAAGACTAATCAGACTACTAAAACCCATCAGCTAAGTAAGCTGAAATAGGCTGCTGATAGGAGTAAAATTAAAATGTCAAGTCTGCCAAATCTAAGGAGAGTTATTAAATAACTCAGGTAAGAAATTGAGGCAAAAATGAATTATCTGGCAAGAATTTGAATCACATTATGATAATTGCTATTATGACATGCACTATGCTTATTCATATTATCATGTTGATCATGTTCACTGTACTGATTACCATCCTCGTTTCAATATGCATGCTTATCACATATCTCATGCATCTTACCTTGCTTATGAGCTATGTTTTAATCATGACCAACAAATGGTATCATCATGACAAGTGGTATTGTCATGATAAAACATAAGTCACTAGATCATCACATGTTAAAGGTTATACTAACCATGCTGGACCCAATAAACAAGGGGTACCAAAAATTGTCATCTGTTTTACAGGTGAAGTACATGTGAGATGACAAAGATGAGTTGACTGCCTTGCAAATTTCACCAAGTTCAACAAGTGGTCTCACCAACAAGCATGTACCAACAAGTGTTATCAAATACGTGGTATCATCAAGTGGTATAGTTCAAGTGGTAGACTCTACATTTGGAGATTTCAAGGAACGCAAGATTGTTGAAAAGTTGAAGATTATCAAAGAATAACAAATGGTATTAAAGACCAACAACTGTTCGCAACAAGCAGTATCACAAATAAATATGGTATCAGCCAACCATGTGACAAAGAAATTGGTTTGTTGACTTTGGGTTCATAAAGTGAGGGGGAACTTATCAGAAGACTAACTCAGAACAGCTTATTGGAATTCAACGGCTGAGTATCTTTGAAGAGAAACTCTCATCAGACTACTTGACCACTGATTCTTGAACTTAGGGGGAACGTGTTCGACTAGCGGTACTCCTGAATAAAGATGAAGTTTTCAATAAGTCAAAATGAAGCTATCAGAAGACTGCTTCTCATCAGCCGACTGGAACTCAACAGCCTGGTGATATTCAAGAACGTACTACACCAAGTGGTTTCAGCAAGTGTTATCACATCAACAAGTGGTATCAGCTGACTAATCTGATTTACGTTCATGCAAGTAACATCAGACTACAAGTGGAATCAGACAACAAATGGTATCAAGTGGTAAAAATTCTTGAAGTTAGGGGGAATTTTCTAGCTGGAGTGATAAACAGCAATGAAGACTACCTCGATCAGCCTAGTACTCACCTAATTGTCTTCAGCATACTAAGTTTGCAATCCTATAAAGAGAAAAAGGGGAAGAAAGATGCAACTCAAGGTTGGTGTTGATGACAAAAAGGGGGAAGATTAAAGGATGCAACTAAGAACCCTTTAAGCAGAAGATCAAAAGGGAAAAAGAACCATCAAGTGGTATTTTGATTAAAGGATGCAACTAAGAACCCTTTAAGCAGAAGATCAAAAGGGAAAAAGAACCATCAAGTGGTATTTTTTTAAAAGTTGCATCAGATCAAAAATTTCCATCTCAAGGTATGAAGACCAAATTTGAAGACTTAGAAGACGTTCTTAGTTGAAGGTTTTGTCATCATCAAAAAGGGGAAAATTGTTGGTATATATTAGAGAAGGTTTTGAAGATGACAAAAAGGGTATAATAGTCAAGAAGGCTAAATTGGAAGTCATCAACTAAGAACTAAACAACTTAGTGAAACCTATCTCATGGTCTGGAAGCTAAGTGACCGAATCAGCGAAGTGGGATATCAGATGGGCATTATCAGCCAAGTCAAGATAGATGTGTTCATTCTTGAATCAGCCGAGAAGCCATCAGCCATCATCAGAGTGATCATCAGCTGAGTATTTCCACCAGCAGAGTGAAGACGGTCAGGAAACTCAACGGTAACGTGCTGAGAGCTGAGTGCATTAAATGCGACTGACATAAAGTAGACATCCGTACAGCAGTGTTGGTCCCAAGTGGTCAGATGAGGTCTAGGGGGGGGGGGGGGGGGGGGTGAATAGACCTCTAAAAATTTATCTTTTAAATTCTCTAACTTTTCTGTCAGCAGACTAAGCTGATCAGGAATTGTAAGTTGACTATGCCGATCTCGCACAAAGCTTTGAACAGCAGAGTTGACCACTCTTCTGATTTCACTCAGCTGATTTTATCAAAATCAGAGTTTTAAAATAACTAACTTGCAGCTGATATTTCTAGTGTTTTTCACAAGTAGTTTTCTTAACCTAGAAAAAGTTTTATCCCCAGTTTTAACAAACTCCTTTTTTTTTAAAAACTTTTCAACAGTTAATTTTTTCTGTTAAAGTATGCTCTTTAAATATGCAGAAAATAATGCAAGTATAACACAAAGGATTTTTATAGTGGTTATATGGATAGAAATCCTTTAGTCCACTCTTCCAAGTCACTTAGATCTTGGGTTATACTATAGTCACACAGATTACAGTATACAATGCTTGCGCCTATCAACAAATGAAACGGTCATAAGTGCACAATAGGAAATCACAAAGAAACTCCTATTCTCTGAAGTAATATCACTCATTAAGATGGATATCTACTTCTCAAAACACGATTCTAACAAAATCACTCAGATTTATGTGTATATTTTGTTTTCTCTCTATTCTGCTTCGTCAACAAATGACTCGGCTGATGAGTGTTCTGTTCTTGAGTTTGAGACTTAGAAGAATTCTGTTTCAGATTTTTGCTCTCAAATGTGTTGTATATTCTTCTTCAACTCACGAACTGAACTATTTATACTTGAGATTTGAAAATCTGCCCGTTGAGAGATCGACAGGTGTCCAAATCATCGAGTACTGGTCCCTTCTGCAGAAACGGCTACCTGCGACTGAACACTGTACACTCTGCTGTACTTGCTGTCAATCCGCATTAAATGCACCAAGCTGATACGAGGTTTCTCTTCAATCATTTGTCATAAATACCCTTTCTCTTCAACATTTATTACTCCAAGTGCATTTATTACCGTTGCACTAACTTCTGATCCACTTCCACTCTGCTGATCGAAATCACTCGTCTGATGTGTACTCGGCTGATCCCAAACTTGAACTAATCTGATTTGAGTCGGCTGATAGTCCACCAGTCTGATTCCTTTCTTCAGCAACAGATCAGTAGTCTTCTGGACCATATTTGACTAGTCTGAATATAATTCTTCCTTGGTCAAATATCTTCTAAGGTTTGTACTAAGTTTCCATACTTAGCTGATAACTTTTGGAAATCACCAAAACCTCCCTTCACTTCAAAGTCTTCAACTTCATCCAACAATTTCCCCCTTTTTGATGATGACAAAACTTCAGCTAAGTACCTGTACCTAAAACTACAGTTGAGTCCTCAAAAATTTATGAGATAGAAATAATATGTTGGAAGCTTGAACTTTTATAGATATTCTTTTGAAGTTACAGTACAAGTTACAAGCAAAATAGACTTAAGTGAAAAATTACAAATGAAGTAAGCTGGTTACATAATTTCAGCTGATGACCTAGTCTAGTAATCCTAGTCTAGTCCTCAGCTTTTTCATCTTCTTCTTCTTCCTCTTCTTCAACTTCAACTTCATCACTACTTTCATCTTCACCACTTGAGAATGCATCAGCAAGGTTCTTTAATTTTTCTCTTCTTTCATCAGCTTCAAACTTTGCTTTGATGTCCTCAATCCTCTTATACTTAACATATGGATTAAGCTGTTCTTCAGTAGAGTACTTAGAGGCAACTAACTCCTTGTCAGTCTTAGCTACATCCTTGGGCTCTACTATATCATCAGCTTCATCTTCAGCTTCCTCTTCAAGTACTTCATCTTCACTTGGCTTTCCAGCAGCAGCCCGTTGGTCTTGTACTTGAACAGTTGCAGCATCAACAGTTCTCTTAGCTGATTCCTCTTCCCCCCTTTTGTCATCAGCAGCAGGGTTGAGTTGATCAGGAGTTATGTTGACAGCAGCACAAAGCTTCTTGATGTTTTGATCCATAATTTGATTTTGAGCACAGTGATGATTTAGAGTAGTTTCCACGCGAAGTTGATTAGCCTCCATGCGAAGTTGATTTGATTTTATCTCACCAGACTGATCATTTAAACAATCAACATTCAGTTGAAGTGTTGATATTTCACTCTGAGCTTTAGGGGCGACAGCAGTAAACTCTTGCATTAATGCAACATTCTTCTCTATTTCTGCTTCACCAACTTGCTTCATGACTATTCCAATCCCAGCAATGTCAGACTCATGCCTTTGAAGGGTAGAATGCAGATGACCCACATCAGCCTTCACGTCTTCAATGTTTCTATTCAAGTTCAATATACTCTGAGTCAGCATCAGGGAGTTGTCTGGTGGTAGAGGAAAGTTTTCAATGGCATCTTTAACCATTTTTGCAGTCTCTTCCTGCATTTGCTTAATCATCAGCTGATTTCTCATCTCCATCTCCTTCATAGCATTTTCAATCAGCATCTGCATCGACTCCATCAGCGAGGAATGCAAGTCAGCAGTAGGAGCAGGGTGTGATGATTCAGCAGGTTCATCCTGTTGAACAGGTGCTTCATTAAGAACAGGACTCTCTTCATCCTTCCACTCTAAAGCTAAAGGAATTAAGTCCTTGACCTCAGCAGGCAACTTTGTTGATGTTTCCAAGTTAATCTCCTCAGCTTGCTGGTCTTTCTTTTGTTCTTCACTAGCTGGCTCATCAGCAATGTGAATGATCTCAGTAGCATCAGCAGACACAACTGTCTTATGACGAATCAAGTCAGCTGGCACGAAAGGTGAAGTATTATGTTGAATACTCAGCTTTTCTTGATAAGTACTGATCTCTGAGCCATAGGCAATTTGCTGAAAACTTGGCAAACTGGGCATTGTACTTGATGTTCCTGGTTCGTACCTTGATCTTTCAGCCCATCTCTCCAATGTTGTGTAAACAGCAATCTTGACTGCTTCGATCAATGCGGTCATCAGCAGGACCAAGTTTCTTTGGCAATGAATCCTTGATAGCAGTTGCCTCCTGACTTACAATGACTCTTGCAAAGTCATGTAGTCTATCTCTGACAAAATATGAGTCCAATGCCTTTGCAACAGAGGTGGTTTGCAACCAGTTCAAGACCCACTGTCCTTCTGATGCAAACTCCTTCCAGCCTTGGATCTCTTCCTCAGATTTGTTCAATCTGTACTCTCTCCATCTGTTATATCTGATCTTTTCAGGGAGAAAAGTAGTCCTTGATTGAAGCAGCTGATTTAGCCTTTCTAGCTCAGCTTCAAATTTCTTGAAAGCAGCAGAGTCACCTTGAACTATTTCAATGGCTCTCCTGACTTCAAATTTCTTTCTCTTGATTGGCTCTGCCCTTGGTAGAACAAACTGTCCTTCCTTGGGTTTTCCTCCAATCACTATGCCTTCTAACCGTCTTGGTCCATAGGCATCTTTCTTGCTATCCTCCAAAGCTTTAGACAAGTCTGCTTCCTCCTTGGCAGCTAATTCAGCTTGGGTCATATTCTTGACATCAGCTTCCTTCTTGCTCGCTTCTAAAGCTCTTTTAAGTTCAGCCTCATCACGCTTTCTTTGCTCAGCTTCTTCGCGCTTTTTCTTGTGATAAGCTGACACTTTTGCCTTGCCAGTTCTTTTCTTCCTGGCAGCTCTGGACTCAACAACTGGTGCCGCAGCTGTTGGTTCGGGAGCAACAATTGCTACTGGTGCAGCAGCAATAGGTTCAAGGATCTGTACTCCAGGATCCTTTTGAGGTTGAGCAACCTCAGTTGTTGGTGCAGCAGTCTGTTTTACTTGATCATCAGCTGACTTTACTTACAGCAGACTCCTCTGCAGACCCAACGGGCCTCTCAGCTGTTTGAGGGCTTTCTCTAACTAACTCAGAAAGTTCTTTATCTTCGTCAATAAACGTCATCTTCTTTCTGGCAGTTTTCTTCGTAAAAGGAACAGCAGCAGATGAGGCAGTATCTTTCATAGCGCTCCTTGTCCTTTTAGCCACGTTCTCAGCTGGTATTTCAGCTGAAACGGTTCTTTCAGGAGATGATTCAACTGTCATCTCATCAATTTCCTTGACTGTTTCATCAATGATTGAATCCACAGCATCCTTTTTCTTAGACAAAACTGTTCTGGCTTGAACAGCTGGCTTAGCTGTTTGAACAGTTGTCTTGCTTTTCTTGCCTTTATCAGCAGGCTCTTTAGGCTCAGAAGCCTTTCTCTTTTGTTGCCTCTTTTCTGGCACAACAGCAGGCTCCTTTGACTTTCCAGACTTCACTGCTTCATAAATCTTTAACTCTTTGGCCTTGTGAACGTCTTTGCCATTAGTCACTGAACATCCCAAATTCACCAGCAGATGACTAAGGAATATCCTGTGCAGAGTAAGACCACGCTGCTTGTGATCAGCAAGTACATACCAGATGAAGTTTGCCCAATTCACCTTCAAACCATAGAAAATGGCTATCATAGTGTTAAAACGCTTCATAGGTACACTGTCCAATGAGAATGTGCAATTCTCCAGGACCTTGGCAACCAAATCTGCCATACGCTGAAATTCATCCTACAGCTGATTCTTCTTTATGCTTCCAGACAGCACTTGATTTTTCTTTGAAGCCAAATTCCAGAAATCTGCTTCAAGAGGTTCAGCTAGGGTTGCAATTTCAGTCGAGCCTTCAAGAGATAGTCCATATCTCTCACTCAGCAGCTTGGGGGTTATACATATAACCTTATCCCCAATCTTGGCTTTTATCTCCAGCTTTTCAAAGTCAGTCTCCTCTTTAGAACCATAGAACTCCATAACCTGGTCTTTAAAAATCATATACGCCGATTTCAAAATAACATTAATTATGTCAGACAGGCGGGAATTTGAAACGCCACTTGTCTCTTACTTATAAAAGCGTGCTTTTGATAAAACGTTTTTAGTACAACACTTAAATATAAGCTGACATAAATAAAAACAGATGAGTAAAATACTTATCTGATAGACGACTTGTCTGATACAATATATCACTAGTGAAAGCCAATATCTAGTGATCTTCCTTTGCTGTTTGTCAATCCAGCAAGATAAATAATCTTCAAGTCTTCAAGAATTAAGAACAAATCTTCTGATTAAAACAACTTCAACTAACTGTCATTGAAGATTTCATCTTTAAAACAGGAGTACCGCTAGTCTTACATGTTCCCCCTGAATTCAAGAATTCATCAGTCAACTAGTCTGTTGAGAGTCAGTCTTCTTGAAGTGTAACACTTGTTGATATCAGATTAGTCAGCTGTTGAACCCAGTCTTCTGATAGGTTCCCCCTCAGCTTATGAATCCAAATTTAACAAGCCAAGTTCCACTCTTAGAGTAGAAAATCTTGCATCACTTAATGGTTTGGTGAAAATGTCAGCAATCTGATTGTCTGTATGAACATATTCAATAATAACATTTCCTTTTTCAACATGGTCTCTGATGAAGTGATGTTTGATCTCAATATGCTTAGTCCTGGAATGACTAGTAGTATTCTGAGTAAGTGAGATTGCACTTGTATTGTCACAGTAGATAGGGATTCCACTGATCTTGAGATTATAGTCTTCTAGTTGATGCTTCAACCAAAGTATCTGTGCACAACATGCTCCAGCAGCAATGTATTCAGCTTCAGCAGTAGATATGGATACTGAAGTCTGTTTCTTACTCATCCATGAGATCAGACGACTGCCTAAGAATTGACAAGTACCTGTAGTACTCTTCCTATCAATTTTGCAGCCAGCAAGGTCATAATCTGAATATCCAATAAGTTCAAATCCTGATTCCCTTGGGTACCATAATCCCAATTCTTGTGTGCCTTTGAGATACTTTAATATCCTTTTGGCAGCTAAGAGATGAGATTCCTTAGGATCTGATTGAAATCTCGCACAAACCCCAACAGAATACATAATATCAGGTCTACTAGCTGTTAAATATAACAGTTACCCAATTATGCCTCTGTATTTGATGATGTCAACAGATTTGCCACCTTCATCCTTGTCCAGACGAAGTCCAGTAGACATAGGAACATTAACAGATGAGCTAGTTTCCATACCAAATTTCTTGAACAGATATTTTGTGTACTTTGCTTGATTAATAAAAATATCATCAGGTAGCTGTTTAACTTGTAATCCAAGAAAGTAATTTAGTTATCCCATCATGCTCATTTCAAACTTGTTCTGCATCAGCTTAGAGAACTTCTCACACATCTGTTTGTTAGTTGAACCAAAAGTAATATCGTCCACATATATTTGTACCAACAAAATATAATTATCCCATTCAATAGTGAACAAAGTCTTATCTACTTCACCCTTGCGAAATCCTTTAACTAAAAGAAAATCAGATAAAGTATCATACCATGCTCTTGGAGCCTGTTTCAGTCCATAGAGAGCTTTCTTCAGACGATATACTTTGTCTCCTTGTTGATAAGCTTCAAAACCAGGAGATTGTTCAACATATACTTCCTCTTGCAATTCTCCATTGAGAAAAGCAGACTTCACATCCATCTGATAGACATTGAAGTTCTTGTGAGAAGCATAGGCTAAGAATAATCTGATTGCTTCAAGCCTTGCAACTGGTGCGAATGTCTCATCAAAATCAATTCCTTCTTCTTGGCAATAACCCTTGGCAACTAGTCTTGCTTTGTTTCTGCTAACAATACCATCTTCATTCATTTTATTCCTGAATACCCACTTAGTGCCAATTACCCTTTGATGAGTAGGTCTGGGAACTAAGTACCAGACTTCATTCCTTTCAAATTGATTCAACTCTTCTTGCATAGCTTCAATCCAGTGAGAATCACTAAGAGCTTCATCAATTAACTTAGGCTTAATTTGTGAAAGAAAACTTACAAACATTGTTTCATTTGCAGTTGACCTTCTAGTTCTCACTCTATCCAAAGGATCACCAATCACTAAATCAGGTGGGTGATCTCTGAGCCATCTGAGATCAGGTTGCAAATCTGGATGTTGTCCTCTTGATTGATCTTGCAACACTACTGTTGGAGTCTCAGTAGTAGTCTGTTCTACAGGCTCTGGTCTGTCAGCTGTTTGCAACTCCTCTGTTAGACAATCAGCAGACTGATTTTGAACAACACTTGAGTTAACAGCTTGGTTTAAATCAGGTAGTATGATGGGTACATATTCTTCCTTTCTTTCCATACTCAATTTCTGAAGGTCAGCAGATATCTCTGGAATTGCACTTTGATTCTTTTCAGAAGATTGGCTTGGTTCATCAAATACTACATGAATAGATTCTTCTACAAGTAAAGTTCTTTTGTTAAAGACTCTATAAGCTTTACTAACAGTAGAGTAACCTACAAAAACAGCTTCATCAGCCTTCTCTGCAAACGCAGTAAGGTGATTTTTCCCATTATTCAAAACATAACATTTACAACCAAAAATCCTAAGATAATGTAAATTAGGCTTTCTGTTGTTCCATAGCTCATAAGGTGTCTTGTTTTGACTTTTGTTGATCATACATCTGTTCTGTGTATAACATACTGTATTTGTGGCTTCTGCCCAGAATCTTTGGGGCAGCTTTGCTTCAGCTATCATTGTCCTGGTAGCTTATTTTAGAGTTCTGTTTCTCCTTTCAGCAACTCCATTTTGTTGAGGGGTTCTGGCAGCAGAGTACTCATGATTGATTCCTCTGGAGTTACAATACTCTTCAATAGTAGAGTTTGTAAATTCAGTCCCTCTATCTGATCTGATCTTCAAAATTCTTTGACTCTTCTCATTCTGGATCAGTTCCATCAGATTAGTAAGATGTTCCTTGGTTTCACTTTTCTTCTTCACGAAAATCACCCAAGTAAATCCTGAAAAATCATCCACAACAGCTAGGCAGTATTTCTTTCCACCATTGCTGATAGGATCAATAGGGCCAAACAAATCCATATGTAACAGCTCCAAAATTCTGATTGAAGATTGGTGCTTCTTGCTTTTGAAAGTGGACTTCACTTATTTACCCTTCTGACATGCGTCACAAATCTTGTCTTTGCTCATGACTGTCTTTGGAATTCCTTCTACCAGATCATTCTTTATCAATCTGTTTATGGTCTTGAAATTCAAATGATTCATTCTTTTGTGCCACAGCCAACTGATTTCACTTGGTGTAGAAGCCACCAAACAAACATTAGAATTCTTGTCCACAGAATTCCAGTCGACTACATAGATATTTCCCTGTCTTCTTCCAGATAAAATAACCTTCTTTGTTCCAACTTGTTCAACATAGCACTTATCTGATGAAAACATTACAGAAAATCCCTTGTCACAAAATTGACTTATGCTCAGCAGATTGTACTTCAGGCCATTAACATAAGAGACGTCAGATATCTCTATGTTTCCTTTGATTAGCTTTCCAACAGCAACAACCTTGCCTTCTTTGCTGTCTCCAAAAGTAACTCTTGGACCATTCACAGCAACAACATCTGCCAATTCATGCATGTCTCCACACATGTGCCTTGAACATCCACTTTCCAAGTACCATTTATTCACTACTTTACTCCTACTCCTAGTCCTAACCTACAAAACAAAATAAAAATGTTTTAGGTACCCTTTATTGAGAGGGTCCTGGAGGATTAGTGTCACCTTTGACAACCCAAGATGTTGAAGTCTTAGGCTTCTTAGGCTTCATAGTTTTAGCAGGAGCATGAGCAACTTCATTTTCATCATAATCAGCAGGCATATTATGTTGATAATCATTATGATGTGAATAAGGCTCATAAGCAGGATAAGATGCATGATAAGCAATGTAAGCATGCATTGGTTGATGAGCAGGATATGCAGCATAATAAGGTGGATAATGAGGTGCAGCATAATAAGGTGAGTAAGCAGGTTGCACATAATAAGACTCATTTCCATACCAAGCATTATTGTTATAATTTCTTTGCTTCTTAGGTCTGCTCCTTACTTGCTCTTTAACAGACGACTTAGCTTTACTAGTCTGATTGGTTTTACTCTTATCAGCAGACTTCTTTGGACTACTCTGCTGTTTGGTTTTACCAGTCTGGTTTTCATTTTCAGGCTTTTTACCCTTTTTAGCCTTAGGAGATTTCTTCTCCTTTTTCTCAATCTCAAGTGAAGTAGATTTAGCAGTCTGAACATACAAGATAATGTTACTATTATCAGCAGATATAAATTTCTCAGCTCTGTTCAGTTCTAAATTTTCTTTTACTAAGGGTGTACTCTGTTCATTTGATTTATCTATTGATACAACAGACGACTTAGCAACATACGACTTATCATGTAGAGATATTATAGCTTCAAGTTCCATGATTTGTCCCTTGTAAACTTCACATTCTGCTTTCAGAGATTCACATTCATGCGAAAGCTTTTTATACATAGCTGATTCGTTAGGTTTTTCAACACTACGTTTCAGTTTAGCATTTTGCTTTTTCAGCAGGATCATCTCGTCCTTAAGCTTAGCAAATTCTTTAACAACATCTGTCTTGTTATTCATCATTTGCTCAAATGAGCTAAACAGCTCCATTTCACTTTCAGAGAGTATTACCTCATTGTCAGAATCATCAGATTCTTTGGCCATGAGACAGAGCAGTGCAGGTGTCTCTTCAAATACAGAGTCATCACTTGACGTGCCTGATTCTGAGTTAGACGAATAGATGTCTTTTCAACTTCAGCCAACAGCACTTTACTTTTCTGGTGTCTCCTCTATCTTCTTTGTTTCTTTTCCTCCTCTGTATATTTCTCAGCTTTAGGATATGGGCAGTCCTTGATGAAATGTCCCATTTTCCTGCAATTATAGCACATCATTTTGGATTTATAATCATCCTTAATATCATGAGAATAAGAGGTAGGTTTAGAAGTAGAAGCATTGTTATATTTGTTCTTCATTTTTCTTTTATAGAACTTTTTGAACCCGTTTAATAACAAAGCAACATCGCCAGCAGTGTACTCTTTTTCACTCAGTACTGTGGCCTCATCGGATGAGTCCACTTCTTTAATCTTTCCAGCTGATCTTCTAGTTTTTTCTGCAGCGACCAGGGCAGCAGTGGGGCCAGAAGTTAAGGTTTCTTCTATTCCCATCCTTGGCATTTTATACTCGTACGCCTTGAGTACAAAAAACAGCTCCGTCAATGAGATCTTCCCCAGATCCCTTGATTATTCCATTGCTGTGATCTTCATGTTGAACTTGGGTGGTAGCGATTTTAAGACTTTGACGGTGATCTCCTTATCATTAAACGTCTTTCCCAATTTCAGTACATTGTTCAACACCTTTGTAAACCTTGTATCCATCTGGTCAATGGTTTCTCCAGGTTTCATCTTGAAGTTTTCAAACTTCTCCAGGGCTACGCTCAGATTGTTTTCTTTTATTGAGTCATTCCCTTCACTCATGTCACGGACTTTGTCCCACATCTCTTTAGATGTTTTGCAGTGTTTGACCTTGTCAAACCTTTCATTGTCGAGAGCTTTTGTCATGATGAAGATCCCAACTTTGTCAAGATTCTTCAACTTGATTTCTTCAGGTGTCATCTCTGAACGCTCTTTGTCAACGACCTTATCTTGGCCATCAACTTTGATTGTCTTGGTAATTCTTATTGGACCTTGTGTTATGCACGTATACATATTGTCATTATAAGCAGCAAGGAAGATTTCCATGCGTATTTTCCAGTCCTCAAAGCTCATACCGCCTATGTGGGGAACTAGGCTGATACAATCCATTTTTCAAAAAGTTTTTATTTTTCAAAAATATGCTCTTTTGAAATTTTTTGAAAACCTTTGAAAAACACTCTAGGATCAAGCTCGTTGATCAGGCAAATGATTTAGATGAACCACCTGCTCTGATACCACTTGTTGGTCCCAAGTGGTCAGATGAGGTCTAGAGGGGGGGGGGGGGTGAATAGACCTCTAAAAATTTATCTTTTAAATTCTCTAACTTTTCTGTCAGCAGACTAAGCTGATCAGGAATTGTAAGTTGACTATGCTGATCTCGCACAAAGCTTTGAACAGCAGAGTTGACCACTCTTCTGATTTCACTCAGCTGATTTTATCAAAATCAGAGTTTTAAAATAACTAACTTGCAGCGGATATTTCTAGTGTTTTTCACAAGTAGTTTTCTTAACTTAGAAAAAGTTTTATCCCCAGTTTTAACAAACTCTTTTTTTTTAAAAAACTTTTCAACAGTTAACTTTTTGTGTTAAAGTATGCTCTTTAAAATATGCAGAAAATAATGCAAGTATAACACAAAGGATTTTTATAGTGGTTATATGGATAGAAATCCTTTAGTCCACTCTTCCAAGTCAGTTAGATCTTGGGTTATACTATAGTCACACAGATTACAGTATACAATGCTTGCGCCTATCAACAAATGAAACGGCCACAAGTGCACAATAGGAAATCACAAAGAAACTCCTATTCTCTGAAGTAATATCACTCACTAAGATGGATATCTACTTCTCACAACACGATTCTAACAAAATCACTCAGATTTATGTGTATATTCTGTTTTCTCTCTATTCTGCTTCGTCAACAAATGACTCGGCTGATGAGTGTTCTGTTCTTGAGTTTGAGACTTAGAAGAATTTTGTTTCAGATTTTTGCTCTCAAATGTGTTGTATATTCTTCTTCAACTCACGAACTGAACTATTTATACTTGAGATTTGAAAATCTGCCCGTTGAGAGATCGACAGGTGTCCAAATCATCGAGTACTGGTCCCTTCTGCAGAAACGGCTACCTGCGACTGAACACTGTACACTCTGCTGTACTTGTTGTCAGTCCGCATTAAATGCACTAAGCTGATACGTGGTTTCTCTTCAATCATTTGTCATAAATACCAGTCCTCTTCAGCATTTATTACTCCAAGTGCATTTATTACCGTTGCACCAACTTCTGATCCACTTCCACTCTGCTTATCGAAATCACTCGACTGATGTGTACTCGGCTGATCCCAAACTTGAACTAATCTGATTTGAGTCGGCTGATAGTCCACCAGTCTGATTCCTTTCTTCAGCAACAGATCAGTAGTCTTCTGGACCATATTTGACTAGTCTGAATATAATTCTTCCTTGGTCAAATATCTTCTAAGGTTTGTACTAAGTTTCCATACTTAGCTGATGACTTTTGGAAATCATCAAAACCTCCCTTCACTTCAAAGTCTTCATCTTCATTCAACAAGCAGAGTGTACAGAGCAACAGTTGCAGGGAGCCGTTCCGCGTTTTAAGGGCCAGTACCCGAGGACTGCAGAATTCTGTCTCATCTTCAACGGGCAGAAATTCAAATCCGAGGAGTATAAATAGAAGACAAACTGAAGATCAAGGTGTGCTTGCATAAATCAAGATCATATCCCAAGAGCAAGATCCATCAGTTGAGTCGTCTGATCACAAGCCCAGTCATCTGTTGACGAAGCTTTTCATTGAAGAACAGAAAACAAACGTTGTCTGTCTAAGTGACTGTCAACTGAGAATAGAAGGAGTGTATATCCATCTGTGTGAAGTGATATAGCTTCTTAGTATAGGTTTTCTGAGTGATCTCCTGTACTGAAAATAGCGTGAGGAGTGTAGGTCCATCTTTGTGAGTGATCTAGCTTCGAAGAGTAGGATTTCTTTGTGATTTCTTACAGCGCACTTGTGGCTTTTCATTTGTTGAATTGCGCAAGCATTGTATACTGTTAACTTTGTGTTTTCTAGTATAAACCAAGATCTTTGTGACTTGGAAGAGTGGACTAAAGGACTTAAATCCATATAACCACTATAAAAATTACTTGTGTTTGAGATTGCATTTTTACTTTGCATATTTTCCAAAGCATTCAAACATTCAAGTTGATTACATGATTTTCAAAAGGAGCTTGCGAAAACTGGGGATAAAATCTTTTAATAGAAAGTAAAACTTTGAAAGATAAACTTGTTTGAAAAACATATTTGATAAATCCGCTGCATACAAGTTTTGAAACTCTGAGTAATCTGAATCAGATTAGTGAAATCAGATGAGTGGTCAACTCTGTTGATAAAGCTTTGTGCGCAATCAGCTTAGTAGTTTCACAAATCCGATCAACTGAGTTTGCTGATAGAAAAGTTAGAGAAAAAGTTTTTAAGTTTCAGAGGTCTATTCACCCCCCCCCCCCCTCTAGACCTCATTGACCACTTTTGGGACCAACAATTACTCTAGATTTTGTGGTCACGAACAATGAAGCAGAATACGAGGCCCTAATCGCTGGATTAGAAATGGCGATTAAAGCAAGTATAAAGTCTCTTACAGTGTTGACCGACTCCGAGATGATACATAGGCAAGTGAAAGGGGTCTATGAGGCAAAAGAGTTCAACATGGTAAAGTATCTAAAGAGGGTGAAGGATCTAGTGGCAAAGCTGGATAAGTTCAATATACAAGCTATCCCTCGAGAAGAAAACTCTTGGGCGGATTTGCTCTCGAAATTCACGGGCTCGTTGGATGGACGAAAGGAGAGAGTAATAACTTGGTTGATGTCAAACACTCCAGCCATAGATTTGAACGTGACTCCGAGCTCGGAAATCATGGAGATAGATACTCAAGGGCTTTCCTGGATGGAGCCTTTAAAAACTTATCTAAGAAATGGTACCTTACCAGAGGAAGCGAACGAAGCACGACGAATTAAATATCAATCTCCGATGTACGTTTTGGTCGAGGACCAGCTTTATAAGAGATCTAGTTCAGGAATTCTGTTGAAGTGTATTCCGGAGAGCCAATTTGATCTTATCCTGAAGGAAATTCACGAAAGTGAGGTTGGAACCCATTGCGGTGCAAGAGCATTAGCTTTGAAGTGCTCGAGGACTGGATATTATTGGCCTACTTTGGTTTCGGATGCCATCGATTATGTCAAGAAGTGCCATCATTGCCAAATTTATTCAAATTTGATTCATTAGCCCGCCGAACAGCTGCACTCTATTCCGATCTGCTGGCCATTCGATAAATGGGGGATCGATATCGTGGGACCATTCCCAACGGCTAGATCGAGAAAAAACTATGTCCTGGTTGCTGTTGAATACTTCAGTAAATGGGTCGAATGCATTGCACTAACCAAGATTACTCCGTTTCAGGTTATAAATTTTCTCTGGAAGTATATTGTTTGCAGGTTCGGGATACCGAGTGTCCTGATCTCCGACACGGAACTCAATTTGCGGGAAAGCAGATTTTGGAGTGGTACGAAAAATTTGGAGTCCAGCAGAATTTCACCTCGGTCGGTCATCCCCAAGCAAACGGACAGACCGAAGTCACCAACAGGGAGATTGTCCGATCACTTGAAAAGCGATTGGCCGAGGCAAAAGGTAAATGGTTGGACGAGCTTCCCGGAGTCATTTGGGCGAATAGAACCTCGGTAAAATCTGCTACTGGAGAGACTCCTTTTCCTTTGGTATATGGGTCGGAGGCTGTTATTCCGATCGAAAAGTTGGTGCCATCACCAAGAGTTGAATCTTATGATCCCGACCAGAACCAGTTATTGAGAGAGATGGACGTCGACCACGCAGATGGTAAGCGTGACCGAGCATGCATAAAGATCCAAGCCACAAAATCCAGCATGGAAAGAGCTCATGACAAAAAAGTCAGAATAAGAACATTTAAAGTTGGGGATTTGGTCCTAAAAAAGGTGGAGATATCAAAGCACGTCGGGAAGCTTCAACCGAACTGGGATGACCCTTACGTCGTGCAGGAGGTTGGAAAGAAAGGATCCTACAAGATTGCTCACCTCAACGATGAAACTTTGCCGAGGACCTGGAATGCAGTTAACCTGAGGAAATACAATGGAAGATAGTTGTAATCGTTTTATTTTTCCTGTAATTTCCTGTTTTTGCAACTCTATTTTATTTCCAAGTGTAAGCACAATCAATGAAGTCCTCTTTTAAACCTCCAACTGTATTTCCGAGTACCGTGATAAAGAAAGAGCAATATGTCTCGGCTGAGGGTGAAAGCTGTTGCTATGCCCCTCAGGTCGGTTAAAGACGCTTGTATAAAAAAAAAAAAAAAAAAAAAAAAAAAAAAGCAAAATGTCTCGACTGAGGGTGAAAGTTATTGCTACGCCCCTCAGCTCGATAAAGACTTGCTCAAAAAAGCAAAATGTCTCGACTGAGGGTGAAAGCTGTTGCTACGCCCCTCAGCTCGATAAAGACTTGCTCAAAAACAGCAAAATGTCTCGACTGAGGGTGAAAGTTGTTGCTATGCCCCTCAGCTCGATAAAGACTTGCTCAAAAACAGCAAAATGTCTCGACTGAGGGTGAAAGTTGTTGCTACGCCTCTCAGCCCGATAAAGACTTGCTCAAAAAAGCAAAATGTCTCGACTGAGGGTGAATGATGAGAATCACCAAGAACAAGTACAAGCTAAGGATCCATTGTATGTTCCAATTGGGCCAATTACAAGGGCAAGATCCAAAAAACTGAAGGAAGCATTTAACAGGCTAATTCAAGAGATATGGGCTGATTCTAACATGCATAAGTTTGGCCCAAAAGAAGATGCATTGGTTTTGAATTTAATCCAAACAATATAATCTGATGGCTTTTGGAATTCATTGAAGTTACTTACATAGAATTAAGTCTTATGGGAAAGAGAAGCTTCAATTAGGCTTTATTTACATCAGATTTTAATATATATAAAGTCCATATAGATAATAGTCAAGATTTTTCATATTTCTATATGTATTTGGAGGATTCTAGGCACCTTTTTGTATCCCAACACATATGAAAACGTGTTGGCTTTGATTATTATGGTTGGAGACTTGTTCCAACCCTATATATAAGTAGTATGGTTGAATGTAAGAATCATCTTTGGCTGAAAATATAAAGTGAATTTTTACTCCTCTTTTGGTTCTTCATTGAACTTCAGAACTTATCAATGTTTCTCCTTGTGGCGTTCAAAACTTGAATACTTGTGGTTTGCGATTCTTTATAATCGTTGGGTCACAAGTTCACTACAATCTGGAATACTTGTGGTTTGCGATTCCATATAATCGTTGGGTCTCAAGTTCACTATCACTTTTCAATCTGATTTTTAGTTTTTCTTGGGTTGAAATTGAATCTTCCTATTGAGGTTCGCATCATTTGGTAATCAGAGCAAGGTACTAAAATCAGATTACTATCCTTTATCTTTATTTCTTGTTCTTTATATATTTAGTCATTTGTTCGTGTAGAAAGTATCCAACCAAAAAAAAAAAAAAGATAAAAAGAAAAACGTGAAAAAGAAAAAGAAAAAAAACGTGATTGATAAAAAAAGGGTGATTGGCGGATACTACTCTATATATTCTGATTTATTCTTCGGTTCTCCCAAATCTAAAAATTATCATTCTCTTTGTTTCATTATTTCTGAAATACACAACCATTGGTATTCATTGTTTAAACAATACAAGTTGAACATCTTGATTAAAGTTTTCTAGTTCATTAAAGAACTGAAAAGGGGAGTTACGAGTGGAAAAAGGCAAGAGAGTGTGAGATTATTAGAGGGTAAAAGCCGTATTGAGTGAAACACGAGTGTTGAGTGAAATTATTCGAGTGTAAACACGTGAGGGAGTGCTGTGAGGATTTATTTCTAATTGTTATAACTAGTTTCAAATATGTCTACAAGTGGTGAAGCAATAAACAAAGGCGGACAGGGGGATACATTTATGTTGCAAGCCATGCAAAAACAGTTTGAACGTATGAACGTAATGTTCAATGAGATTCGGGATCGGATGGATAGGCAAGACGATGCTATTGCTACTTTAAACAGGGGACATCCGGAAAGAGCTCCTAATGCTAGAAATGGTGAAAGGCCTATTAGGACATGGGATGAAATGAAAGCTATCATGAGGAGGCGTTTTGTTCCTAGTCACTATCATAGGGACTTATTTAAGAAGTTACAAAGTCTTACTCAAGGCTTTAAAAGCGTGGAAGATTACCACAAGGAGATGGAGATTTCCATGATCAGGGCTAATATAGAGGAGGATAGAGAAGCTACCATGGCAAGGTTTCTCAATGGGCTGAATCGGGACATTGCAAATGTTGTTGAGTTGCAACATTATGTGGAGTTGGAGGACATGGTGCATATGGCAATAAAGGTAGAACGACAGCTTAAAAGGAAAGGAACTCGATCTTTCCAAAATCCAAGTTCCTCTACTTCATGGAGGTCGAATGGGAGGAAAGATGAAGGGGCTAATTCCAAATTCAAAACAGAAGCACCAAAGAGAAAAGATGAAGTTGACAATGTCAATAGAGGTAAAACTGAATTACCAACTCGTAATCGTGATATTAAGTGTTTTAAGTGTTTGGGGACAGGTCACATAGCTTCACAATGTCCAAACAAGAGAACCATGATTGCACATGCTAACGGAGATGTGGAGACTGAAAGTGAGAGTGATGATGATGATCATATGCCAAAAGACACTAGTGACAATGATGTTGAATATCCGGTGGAGGGTGAGTCACTTGTGGCTAGGCGTGCTTTAAGTGCCCATGTCAAAGAAAATGATGTTGATGAGCAAAGGGAGAACATCTTTCATACTAGATGCCATGTAAATAATAAGGTGTGTTGTATGATCATTGATGGGGGAAGTTGTACAAACGTTGCTAGTACTACTTTGGTTGAAAAGCTAAAGTTACCTACCTTGAAACACCCTAGACCATATAGGCTGCAATGGTTGAATGATTGTGGGGAGGTTAAGGTGACAAGGCAAGTATTAGTCTCGTTTTCAATCGGGAAGTACAAGGATGAAGTGCTTTGCGATGTCGTTCCAATGCAAGCAGGTCATATATTGTTGGGCAGACTATGGCAATTTGATAGGAAGGTTACTCATGATGGTTTTAAAAATCGTCATACTCTTGTAAAAGATAACAGATCCATTACTCTTGTACCATTAACACCCAAACAAGTGTATGAAGATCAAATGAAAATGAAAAGAGAGAGTGAGTTGAAAAGAAACAGTGAGGCTGAAATTTCAAAGAAAAAAAGTGAAAAAGAGAGTGAAAAGAAAGAGGGAAAAAACAAGTGAGTCTTTATGCTAAGACGAGTGATATCAAGAGTGCCTTGAATTCAAAAAAGCTTATGATTTTACTTGTGTACAAAGAGGCAGGTTTTAGCACTAACGAATTTAATGAATCTTTGCCTAGTGTTGTTGTCTCTTTGTTACAGGAATACGAAGATGTGTTTCCAGATGATGTACCTAATGGATTGCCACCTATAAGAGGAATAGAGCATCAGATTGATTTTGTGCCCGATGCCGCCATTCCTAATCGGCCAGCCTATAGAAGTAATCAAGAGGAAACAAAGGAACTTCAAAGGCAAGTTGAGGAGTTGCTAAAAAAGGGCCACGTGAGAGAAAGCATGAGTCCGTGCGCTGTATCGGTGTTACTTGTACCTAAGAAGGATGGGACTTGGAGGATGTGTGTGGATTGCAGGGCTATCAACAACATTACGGTAAAGTATCGATATCCCATTCCTAGACTAGATGATATGTTGGATGAATTGCATGGGTCAAGTATTTTCACAAAAAATGATTTGAAAAGTGGGTATCATCAAATTAGGATGAAAGAAGGTGATGAATGGAAAACTGCTTTTAAAACAAAATATGGATTGTATGAGTGGTTGGTAATGCGTTTTGGTTTATCTAATGCACCTAGTACATTCATGAGATTAATGAACCATGTCTTGCGGGCGTTTATTGGCAAATTTGTTGTGGTTTATTTTGATGACATTTTTGATAGGATAGTGCCCTGCAAGCCAACTCTATAGCTTGTAATAGGACTATTTTATCTTAAATGAATCTTTGATTTATTAATTAATACGCAAAGTTTATTTATTTAATAAGATAAACTAATGGCCAACTTCATCTTTCGCGAAAACATTTAAGCGATTGGTTGAAACCCTGAGATCACTCATGACTATGGGACGATTCACTTCAGTATTGAGTACAATCATGAAACAGTCTCTAAGGTCGTGATCTCAAAAGTGTTCCAAGTCATAGATTCCTGTCGAGATGGGGTATCGAAGGAATCGTCAAGACTTGTAGGATTATGCATGATTCACATGGAGTGAATTTGTGGAGTTTCATGAACAAGACATTTGATGTCAGTGCATATGACTAGGTGGTTCGATAGGGGATCGAACGCATCGAACGACCCGAACAGAGAAACCCATTATGGAAGTGCGTAAAGCATATCAGTGATGGGATGTTTCTCAGGACTTATAACAGTGTACGATTTAGTCCTTAGACTTGAGATGCTAGGGCGAATTTGGCATACGGGTGTGCGTATTTTGATTTAGGAGCCGGTCACGTAGCCTGACCATTGTGCGCCTACTTTGGGTACGTATAGTCGTATGTGCGGATGGTTAGCATCAAGATGGGATCTACCGACTCATTGTAATGGATGAGGGAATTTCCTGTACGTTCTTAGATAATAGATTCCGAGAAATCCATGGCCATGGTCAGTGACGGATTTGGAAAGGGGTTTCCAAATTTAGCAGTGACACTGGAATTATTAACCAGAATGAGAAAGTACAGAATCGAGATAATTAGAGGTGCTGACTAATTCACACACCCTAGGTCTCGATCGGGAAATTAGTCGTTAGAGGGACCGTATGTACATGGTACTTATAAGAGGTGAGGTTCACTAATGTCAATTCACCTGAAGTTGGGCCTCATGGGCTTGTGGCTAGACATCGACCATGAGGTGTGGGTACTCCTGAATTAATGGGAGATTAATTCTGGAGTGGTCAATTAAAGGAGTTTATTGATCGGAGCAATTAATTGAATATTATTAATTGCTTGTTAATTAAATCACGAAAGTCGTGGGCCTACGGCCAATTGATGGTGAACCTAGAGGGTCACACACAATACAGTTGGACAGTGACAGTCAATTAAGGAAAGGTTTGATTTAAAGAGTTAAATCAAATAAAAGAATTAAAGGGTTAATTCTGAGAGATAAATAATTAATTAGATAGTCTAATTAATTAAATATTAATTAAAGAGTTAATTAAAGTGGGAGAAAAATTAATTGGATTAATTGGGTTAATTTAATTAAATGGTTTAATTAAATTAATGCAAGACATGGGCCAATTTAATTAATGGCCATACTAAGTCTTGCACACAAAGGGGCCTTGAAGGTGGCTATATAAAGGAGTCTAAGTGGAGACTCAAAACCCTAAGCTAAAAGCTAGACCTAGCCGCCCCCTCAGCTTGGCCGCCCCCTTCTCTCCCTCTTGCTCTCTTCTTCACTTAGATCTAGATCTGCCATTGACAAAAACCTTCAATTCCAGTTCTTAGCCTAAGGATTCGAAGGTGTCATTCCATCCATCTGATGTGGACTAATCTCTGGAGGCACAACATTTGGGGTGCTCAGTGAACGAGGAAAGAGAAGACCGGAGAAACCACCACCTTGCCTGTGGTGAGGTAAATTCGATTTACCACCTTTTAATTTAGTAATTTGTTGCTAAATTGTATTCAACCTTGTTCATATGTGCTAATAAATGTTCTTGGGAATTGGTGTATGAAAAATTGAAAAATTTTATATTCCGCAACGTTGTTTTTGACAATCATACCCATAAAATCCCAACAGTGGTATCAGAGCCAAATTCATTATGTACATATGAAAAGGCCTGAACACATCAAAATATATGGATATAAGTGTTTGTTGTGTTCTGATTTTTGATTCCTGCTTGTTATGATAAATTAAATTATTCGGATCTATGCACTTTTCGGTTTTTGGGCCAAAAATGTAATTACTGAAAATTTGAGGGCTTGTTTGCAAATTGCAATTTTTGTAAAATCTGGACAGAAAGTAAAATTTTCATTTTCTGCAATTCTGGACCAAATTGTAATTTCTGGAATTTTAAAATCTGGACTGTTTTGCAATTTACGAAAGGTTTGGGCTGTTTTTGCAATTGCCGTAAATTCAGGGGTCTGTTTTGCATTAAACGAAAGTTTCTGGAAATTTTGTTAATTTTCTGCTTGCTGGTCCGATTTGCATGTTCTGGGAATTTTGGGCCTAATTTGTAATTTCCAAAAGTTGAGGGGTCAAAATGTAATTTTCGAAAATTCAGGGGCCGAACTGAAATTTTTTAAAGGTTGAAAAACAGAAACTGTTTTGTGCACTAAAAGGGTTTAGTATATCCGAAAAGTTAATTTTATCATAATTAGTAGGGACTAAAATAAGATTATGGATTGTTTTAAAATGAGTTTTAAAACTAGAATCTGATAGACATTTTAAAAGGAGTTTTAAAATAAGATAAGAACTAAGAAAATATGTTTTGCTTGTTTCTTGCTCTACGTGAACTGTTTACGTGGTTTTTCGATCGCGCCGAGCCTTGACCCTTAGGGTAGATGTGATTGGTTAATTTTAATTTGTTGGTTTTATTGGGCCTACGAGCCTTAAGTTTTTAGGCCACTTTGAGCCATTGTAATAGATAGGGCTTTACTGTTTTATTAGACTAGGATGGAGGCCCGTTACAAGCAAGGTGGGAGCCCAAGAAAACTAAAGGCCATGTATGCATGGTAAAATGTGTAATAGCATAGGCCTCTTTGAAACCTATTAGATTGACCAATAGGACCATCGTCTTTGGCTCGATGGTGGTCCGCATAGGAGGCTCCCGATCGAAAACATACTGTGGTAGCATGAATGCTAGGTGTGTATGATTTATTTACGTATTTATATTTTAGCATGTATAGTGATACGCGCTAGTAATTTAGATCGTAAATAAAAGATATTGCATAACTGGAACGGTGAGATCTCGAGTAGAGTTACCTCAAACTCTTAAACCCGAAAACCCCCTCTTGAAAATTATATTAAGTCATATTGGGTACATTAAAATAAAGTTTTAATATCCAAGCCTTCCATCAATAGGAACTAGCGTGAGTTGTCCACTTGTTGATTAAGGTGATCCAGAGTCTGGCACCCGAGTCGAGGAAAAAGACAATAAGCGAAACTCCTTGATTCTTGTTTTTAACTAAACTTGACAAGGGTGAGGATTGGTCGGGATGTGAACATCGATCATAACCAAGTTATGGGGATTTCATGACCGGGCCCGTTGCTCATCAAGATTGATGGGTTAGACTTAACGAGTAGTACCATTCATGATGTAGCAGTGCTAGATGAATGCGAAAATCGAGGCAAAATAGCTTGAAGGTTGTGTAGGAACACAATTGGTAATAGTATACCTACCTAGGGAATTAATTGTATGGCCGCGAGTCGTGGGTACAATTAATGTCTGCTGGGACGTCAAGACCTGCTAGGAAATAAGGTTTCCCGAACAATTGAAGGGGTAATTGTTTCGAGAAAATAGTGGGAGAACTTTTTTCGATAACAAGTCCAATAGTCGTTAATTATAAGTATTAATTTAGATCAGTCAGCTGAACGTTATCATTCTATTTTGTAGATCATTTTGCGAAAATGTCTAAGAATCCATTATCTATCATCCTTGACACTAACAAACTGAACGGATCAAATTTTATCGACTGGCTAAGAAATTTGAGGATAGTCCTCGACTTCGATCGTCGGAGCTATGTTCTCGATGCCCCAATGCCTGGAGCACTTCCGGAAGGAGTTTCGGAAGAGGAACGAGCCACCCATGCTAGATGGGTTGATGATGATATTCAGGTTCGTTGCCTAATGCTAGCATCAATGACCAATGAGCTACAGAAACAACATGCAAAGATGTTGCATTCTGCTGATATACTTCTCCATCTCCGAGATTTATTTGGAGAAAAGTCTAGGACCGAAAGGTTCAAGACTACAAGGGAGTTGTTTAATCTGAGGATGACTGAGGGAGCCAGTGTCAAAGATCACTGTCTTCGTTTCATTAATCTGATTGAAAAATTGGAGAATTTGGAAGTAGACTTGCACGTTGATCTTAGGACTGACCTCTTACTTCATACTCTACCACGCTCATTTGATCAGTTCGTGTTGAATTTCAACATGGAGGAGAGAAATCTCGCTCTTCATGAACTGACCAATATGTTGGTAACGGCAGAAGCTACCCTTAAGAAGGAGAAGTCTGTCATGATTGCTGAGCAACCCAAGGCTGCAAAGCCAAAGAAGGGCAAGAAGAAGAATAAAGTGTTCTCTTCCAAAACAACCAAGAAGGTTGTCGAGAAAAAGAGAAAGAGCCTAGAAGATGAATGTTTCCAATGCAAGAAAGCAAGGCACTGGAAAAGGAACTGCCCTGACTACCTTAAAACGGTAGCCAAAGGTATTTTCTTTATTGAAGTTAATATTTCAATTAACTGTGCATCATGGGTGTTAGACACCGCAGCTGGTTCTCATATCTGCAATGATTTGCAGGTGATGGGAGCAGTAAGACCTCTTAAACCTGGGGATAGGATCCTACGCTTTGGAAATGGAGCAAGGGTTGCGGCAGAGGCCATAGGGGACGTAGAATTAGTTTTTGGGAATTTTACTTTGGTTTTAAAGTACTGTTTGTACGTACCGACTATTATCAAAAACATTATTTCGATTCCTTTGTTGGATGATGATGGTTTTTGTTTTTCCATTTCTAATGGAATTTTTAGCATAATAAAAGGTGGTTTTACTTATGCTAGTGGTACTTTAATAGATGGTCATTATTCCCTTGAACCAACTATTTCTAACGTATTGCACATTCAATCAAAGAAAAGAAAACAAGATGATAATAGTCCACAGTTATGGCACGCTAGGCTTGGACATATATCCAAGAGTAGAATTCAAAAGTTGGTTTCCTCTAGGGCTCTTGAGATAAAGAACCTTGATGATTTCTCAACTTGCGAGTCCTGTCTCAAGGGAAAGATGACCAAAACGCCTTTTACTGGGAAATCGGAGCGAACCAAACAAACCTTGGATTTGATCCATACCGATGTTTGTGGACCACTGAGTGTCAGTGCAAGAGGAGGTTTCTCGTACTTCATTACCTTCACAGACGACTACAGTCGTTTTGGGTATGTGTACCTAATGAAGTATAAGTCCGAAGCTTTTGAAAAGTTCAAAGAGTTTCGAATGGAAGTTGAAAACCAACTTGGACATAGTATTAAGGCACTTCGATCTGATCGAGGTGGGGAATACTTAAGTCAAGAATTCCTCGATTATCTTGTAGAGAATGGAATTCTCTCACAGCGAACTCCTCCTAGAACACCACAGTTGAATGGTGTGTCTGAGAGAAGGAACCGAACTCTGTTGGACATGGTTCGTTCCATGATGAGTTTCGCTGATCTACCTTTTTCATTTTGGGGCTTAGCCCTCTTAACGGCTTCAAAGATACTTAATATAGTACCTTCAAAGTCGGTGCCGACGACGCCACACCAAGAATGGTTTGGTAAAGCACCCATGTATTCGTATTTACGAGTATTGGGATCTCCTGCCTATGTTAGGAACAAGAAGGGAGATAAACTAGATAGTAGATCTAGTTTGTGCAAATTTGTGGGGTATCCAAAGGAATCCATTGGATACCTGTTCTACGACCCTAAAGAACGAAAGACGTTCGTGTCTAGGAACGCCCACTTCTTAGAGGATGACTTCCTCACTAAAAGAAGCGGGGTGTCCGTAGAACTTGATGAAGTGCAGGAAGTGGACCCATCCCCACAAACAGTGGGAGTTGATTCTGAACCTATTGAACCATCTAGTACACCAGTACATCGAAGGTCCGATCAAATTCGTAGAGAACCCGAAAGGTTCGGCTTCATCCACGAAAAGGATCAATTGGATGGTGATCCAAGGACATACGAAGAAGCTATGTCAGACATAGACTCGGGCAATCTGAAATGGATTCCATGCATTCCAACAAGGTATGGACCTTGGTTGATCCACCTGAGGGAACTGTCCCTGTAGGCTGTAAGTGGATCTTCAAGCGCAAGCTTGGAATGAATGGAGAGGTTTTGACTCATAAGGCTCGCCTTGTGGCGAAAGGTTATTCTCAAAGGCCTGGTATAGACTATGAGGAAACTTTTTCCCCAGTGGCGATGTCAAAATCCATTCGGATATTATTAGCCATAGCCGCGTGGTATGACTACGAGATATGGCAAATGGATGTAAAGACCGCCTTTCTCAATGGAGACATTGATAAGGAAATCTTTATGCAACAGCCAAAAGGCTTTACATCTAAAGGAAGTGAGCATAAGGTCTGCAAACTTCAAAGGTCAATTTATGGCCTAAAACAGGCATCCCGAACCTGGAACAAACGTTTTGATGAGACAGTCAAAGGGTTTGGCTTCATCAAGAACGTTTATGAGTCATGTGTGTACAAGAAATTTGAAGAGGGTTCAGTACAATTTATTGTGTTGTATGTCGATGACATTCTGTTGATCGGAGACGATATCAGAACGTTAACGCAGACAAAAGCGTGGTTATCCACGCAATTCTCCATGAAAGATATGGGAGACGCATCTTACGTATTGGGGATACGTATCTATAGAGATAGATCGAAGAAGATGTTAGGACTCTCCCAATCTCAGTACATTAACACTATACTGAAACGGTTCAGTATAGAAGAATCCAAGAAGGGATTGCTTCCTATGAGACATGGGATCTCTCTTTCTAAATCTATGTGCCCTACAAATGATGAAGAAAGGAAGAGAATGTCTCTCATACCTTATGCATCTGCCATAGACAGCACAATGTATGCGATGTTATGTACTAGACCTGACGTAGCACACGCTCTGAGTGTGACGAGTCGCTACCAGTCGAATCCCGGGGAGGAACACTGGACCCCCGTAAAGGCTATCCTCAAGTACCTGAGAAGGACTAATGATATGTTCTTGGTCTACGGCGGTAGTGGAGAATTGAAGCTCGAAGGATTCACGGATTCGAGTTTCCAGTCTGACGTGGATGATTATAAATCCAATTCTGGATATATATTTTGCCTCAACGGAGCAGCGGTGAGTTGGAAGAGTTCCAAGCATTCCACCACTGATGCAGAATATATTGCCGCATCGGATGCAGCAAAGGAAAGTGTTTGGATAAGAAACTTCATCCAAGAGTTGGATGTAGTACCTAGCATTGCAGAACCCATAGTAGTCTTCTGTGACAACAATGGGGCAATCGCTCAAGCAAAGGAGCCGAGATCACACCATCAGTCCAAACACGTGATGAGGAAATACCATGTGATTAGAGAAATCATTGGTAGAGGAGACATTCAAATGGAACGTGTCGACTCAAAAGATAACGTAGCTGATCCACTAACGAAGCCACTATCGCAAAAAGTGTTCGAAGAACATCTTGTGAAGATGGGTCTTAGAAATGTTTGTGATTAGCTTTAGGGCAAGTGGGAGATTGATAGGATAGTGCCCTGCAAGCCAACTCTATAGCTTGTAATAGGACTATTTTATCTTGAATGAATCTTTGATTTATTAATTAATACGCAAAGTTTATTTATTTAATAAGATAAACTAATGGCCAACTTCATCTTTCGCGAAAACATTTAAGCGATTGGTTGAAACCCTGAGATCACTCATGACTATGGGACGATTCACTTCAGTATTGAGTGCAATCATGAAACAGTCTCTAAGGTCGTGATCTCAAAAGTGTTCCAAGTCATAGATTCCTGTCGAGATGGGGTATCGAAGGAATCGTCAAGACTTGTAGGATTATGCATGATTCACATGGAGTGAATTTGTGGAGTTTCATGAACAAGACATTTGATGTCAGTGCATATGACTAGGTGGTTCGATAGGGGATCGAACGCATCGAACGACCCGAACAGAGAAACCCATTGTGGAAGTGCGTAAAGCATATCAGTGATGGGATGTTTCTCAGGACTTATAACAGTGTACGATTTAGTCCTTAGACTTGAGATGCTAGGGCGAATTCGTTATACGGGTGTGCGTATTTTGATTTAGGAGCCGGTCACGTAGCCTGACCATTGTGCGCCTACTTTGGGTACGTATAGTCGTATGTGCGAATGGTTAGCATCAAGATGGGATCTACCGACTCATTGTAATGGATGAGAGAATTTCCTGTACGTTCTTAGATAATAGATTCCGAGAAATCCATGGCCATGGTCAGTGACGGATTTGGAAAGGGGTTTCCAAATTTAGCAGTCACACTGGAATTATTATCCAGAATGAGAAAGTACAGAATCGAGAAAATTAGAGGTGCTGACATTACACACCCTAGGTCTCGATCGGGAAATTAGTCGTTAGAGGGACCGTATGTACATGGTACTTATAAGAGGTGAGGTTCACTAATGTCAATTCACCTGAAGTTGGGCCTCATGGGCTTGTGGCTAGACATCGACCATGAGATGTGGGTACTCCTGAATTAATGGGAGATTAATTCTGGAGTGGTCAATTAAAGGAGTTTATTGATCGGAGCAATTAATTGAATATTAATTGCTCGTTAATTAAATCACGAAAGTCGTGGGCCTACGGCCAATTGATGGTGAACCTAGAGGGTCACACACAATACAGTTGGACAGTGACAGTCAATTAAGGAAAGGTTTGATTTAAAGAGTTAAATCAAATAAAAGAATTAAAGAGTTAATTCTGAGAGAGAAATAATTAATTAGATAGTCTAATTAATTAAATATTAATTAAAGAGTTAATTAAAGTGGGAGAAAAATTAATTGGATTAATTGGGTTAATTTAATTAAATGGTTTAATTAAATTAATGCAAGACATGGGCCAATTTAATTAATGGCCCATACTAAGTCTTGCACACAAAAGGGCCTTGAAGGTGGCTATATAAAGGAGTCTAAGTGGAGACTCAAAACCCTAAGCTAAAACCTAGACCTAGCCGCCCCCTCAGCTTGGCCGCCCCCTTCTCTCCCTCTTGCTCTCTTCTTCACTTAGATCTTGATCTAGATCTAGATCTAGATCTGCCATTGACAAAAACCTTCAATTCCAGTTCTTAGCCTAAGGATTCGAAGGTGTCATTCCATCCATCTGGTGTGGACTAATCTCTGGAGGCACAACATTTGGGGTGCTCAGTGAACGAGGAAAGAGAAGACCGGAGAAACCACCACCTTGCCTGTGGTGAGGTAAATTCGATTTACCACCTTTTAATTTAGTAATTTGTTGCTAAATTGTATTCAACCTTGTTCATATGTGCTAATAAATGTTCTTGGGAATTGGTGTATGAAAAATTGAAAAAATTTATATTCCGCAACGTTGTTTTTGACAATCATACCCATAAAATCCCAACAATTTTGGTGTATAGCAAAGGCTTAGATGAGCATATTGAACATTTGCATTGTGTGTTTGATGTTTTGAGAAAAGAAAAATTGTTTGCCAATTTAAAAAAGTGTTCTTTTTGCTTGGAAAAAGTTGTGTTTCTTGGCTATATTGTTAGTGCAAATGGAATTGGAGTGGATGAAGAAAAGGCAAAGGCTATCAAGGAATGGCCCACGCCTAAGTCACTTTCCGAGGTGAGAAGTTTTCATGGTTTGGCTAGTTTTTATCGACGATTTGTCAAAAATTTCAGTACACTAGCTGCACCACTCACTGAAATTGTTAAGAAATCGGTAGCGTTTCATTGGGGTAATGAACAAGAACATGCATTTTCTGAAATTAAAGAAAGATTGTGTAGTGCTCCTTTGTTAGCCTTACCTAATTTTTTTAAAACATTTGAAATTGAGTGTGATGCTTCAGGAATAGGTATTGGAGCTGTTTTAATGCAGGAGCAGCGACCGATAGCTTATTTTAGTGAAAAACTAAATGGGGTTGTTTTGAACTATTCGACTTATGACAAGGAGCTTTATGCATTGGTGAGAGCATTGGAGACTTGGCAACATTACCTTTGGCCGAGAGAATTCGTCATTCACACTGACCATGAATCCTTGAAGCACTTGAAAGGACAGGGTAAGTTGAATAGAAGACACGCCAAGTGGTCAGAATTTATCGAGACATTCCCATATGTAATCAAATACAAGCAAGGTAAGGAAAATATTGTGGCTGATGCACTATCGAGAAGGTATGCTCTTGTTTCTACTTTAAATGCAAAGTTGTTGGGATTTGAATATGTGAAAGAATTATATGCTACTGATGATGACTTTGCTAGTGTGTATGGAGCATGTGAAAAATCAGCATTTGGTAAGTTTTATAGACTTGATGGGTACTTGTTTAGAGAGAATAAACTTTGTGTGCCTAACAGTTCTATGCGTGAGTTGCTTGTACGTGAAGCACATGGAGGTGGTTTCATGGGTCACTTTGGTATAAGGAAGACTTTAGAAGTGTTGCGTGAACATTTCTTTTGGCCTAAAATGAAACGTGATGTGGAAAGAATTTGTTCTAGATGTGTTAATTGTAAGCAGGCCAAATCTAGAGTCTTACCCCATGGTTTATACACTCCTTTACCCGTACCTACTGCACCTTGGGTAGACATTTCGATGGATTTTGTTTTGGGTTTGCCTAGGTCAAGAAAAGGTAGGGATTCAATTTTTGTGGTGGTTGATAGGTTTTCTAAAATGGCACATTTCATATCATGTAATAAAACTGATGATGCAACAAATATTGCTGATTTGTTCTTTCGGTAGATTGTACGACTTCACGGTGTTCCTAGGAGCATTGTATCTGATCGGGATGTTAAGTTCCTTAGCTATTTTTGGAAAGTCTTGTGGGGAAAAATGGGTACTAAGTTGTTATTTTCAACTACTTGCCACCCTCAAACAGATGGACAAACCGAGGTTGTGAATAGAACTTTAACTACTTTGTTGCGTACTATAATTCAAAAGAACTTAAAAAAATGGGAAGATTGTTTGCCATTCATTGAATTTGCATATAACCGAAGTGTTCATTCTACTACTGATTTTTCACCATTTGAGGTTGTTTATGGTTTTAATCCACTAACTCCTTTAGATTTGCTGCCTTTGCCAGTTAATGAAAGAGCTAGTTTGGATGGTTAAAAGAAGGCTGAGATGGTGAAGAAACTTCATGACAGTGTCCGGGAGCATATCGCAAAGAAAAATGAACAATATGCTAACAAAGCTAATAAAGGGCGGAGACAAGTCATTTTTGAACCAGGTGATTGGGTTTGGGTACATATGCGGAAGGAAAGAGTCCCTGAACGTAGGCGGTCCAAGTTACAACCAAGAGGAGATGGTCCATTTCAAGTTCTTGAAAGAGTGAATGATAATGCATATAAGTTGGATCTTCCAGGTGAGTATAAGATTAGTTCTACATTTAATGTTGCTGATCTTTCTCTTTTTGATGTAGGTGAAGATTCGAGGACGAATCCTTTTGAAGAGAGGGAAGATGATGAGAATCACAAAGAACAAGTACAAGCTAAGGATCCATTGTATGTTCCAATTGGGCCAATTACAAGGGCAAGATCCAAAAAACTGAAGGAAGCATTTAACGGGCTAATTCAAGAGATATGGGCTGATTCTAACATGCATAAGTTTGGCCCAAAAGAAGATGCATTGGTTTTGAATTTAATCCAAACAATATAATCTGATGGCTTTTGGAATTCATTGAAGTTACTTACATAGAATTAAGTCTTATGGGAAAGAGAAGCTTCAATTAGGCTTTATTTACATCAGATTTTAATATATATAAAGTCCATATAGATAATAGTCAAGATTTTTCATATTTCTATATGTATTTGGAGGATTCTAGGCACCTTTTTGTATCCCAACACATATGAAAACGTGTTGGCTTTGATTATTATGGTTGGAGACTTGTTCCAACCCTATATATAAGTAGTATGGTTGAATGTAAGGAATCATCTTTGGCTGAAAATATAAAGTGAGTTTTTACTCCTCTTTTGGTTCTTCATTGAACTTCATAACTTATCAAGGTTTCTCCTTGTGGCGTTCAAAACTTGAATACTTGTGGTTTGCGATTCTTTATAATCGTTGGGTCACAAGTTCACTACAATCTGCAATACTTGTGGTTTGCGATTCCATATAATCGTTGGGTCTCAAGTTCACTATCACTTTCAATCTGATTTTTAGTTTTTCTTGGGTTGAAATTAAATCTTCCTATTGAGGTTCGCATCAGTGAAAGTTGTTGCTATGTCCCTCAGCTCGATAAAGACTTGCTCAAAAACAACAAAATGTCTCGACTGAGGGTCAAAGCTATTGCTACGCCCCTCAGCTCGATAAAGACTTGCTCAAAAAAGCAAAATGTCTCGACTTAGGGTGAAAGCTGTTGCTACGCCCCTCAGCTCGATAAAGATTTGCTCAAAAATAGCAAAATGTCTCGACTGAGGGTGAAAGCTGTTGCTATGCCCCTCAGCTCGATAAAGACTTGCTCAAAAAAGCAAAATGTCTCGACTGAGGGTGAAAGTTGTTGCTATGCCCCTCACCTCGATAAAGACTTGCTAAAAAAATAGGAAAATGTTTTGACTGGGGGTGAAAGCTGTTGCTATGCCCCTCAGTTAAATAAAGACTTGCACGAAAAGAACGTGACTATCTAGCTTGAAAAAAAAAAGGACTTAAACGATAAAGTTTGTCAAAAGATTTATTGTTGGGCAAATAATATGCCGCTCGAGGTAAAATAATGAGGTAACCCAGCTCGAGATATGGGAATCTCGAAAGCATTCATATTCTTGGAAAATTCCTTCTCAAGTTGGAATTATTATTTCCTAAGTTCAATTATGCTCGAAGTAAACTTCTCTTCAGCTATTTTTCATTTGGATGCTTATCGGATAATCTATCCGGGATGATTTTGCCGATCGATAATTATTCCAATTATGGGTTAAACTTCGAGTCCAGATTCTTAAAGTTTCATCGGATTATTAGTTCGTCATCGAGTTGGGTGTTGCGAGCAAAACTAATAACAAAGATGATGGAAAAGAAAGATAGATTGCAAGTTTTCTATTTGAAACATAAAGGTCTTATTATTTATAAGTTCCAAGCAAGATACAAGAGACCAGTGAAATACAAAAACTACAACTTTATTGATGTTCGTTGAACAGATTACAAAGTTATTGAGTATGTTTACAAATAAACTCCTAATACAACTACTGTGCCCTAATCTATGGCCTTCGAGCATCCTTCAGTGTCGTCGACCAGGAGCATTAGCGAGCATCCGATGAGTGCACCACAGTTTTTGTGACAAATCGGTTGTCCGGTAGACTTGTAAAGTGATCGAGCTGTATATGTTTATCGTCTGATGATATCTGGTTTTGAAATTAGACAATATGGATCGCAGATTACTTTTTCTGATCTCCATACAGTCCCCAGCATTCTTGCTACCAGCCGAGCCCGATCACTTCCCCGAGTTGGCGTCTAGATCGAAATTCCTTATTTTGAGATCCGATATTTCAACCTAGAGCGGCCGGTCATCATTTTATGATCCGAAAGTTCGACCCAAAGTTACCATTCTTCAAGGAAGAAAGGAAGAAATTGGTACTCGAGGTCAAACTTCCTTTTAATTATCTGACCAGCTTTCTGGCCTCGGGGATACCCCTCAAAATCCGCAATGCTAACCCTGCCCAAAATACCCGAGCAAGGGTCAGTCACTTATTGGTATCCCGAGGGGAGATCCCCTTTTCAGGGATCGGAGACCCATCGATCATCGAGGGACCCCTTTTTTCCGATTCCACCCATACCAAGGATGTATTTATTTTGTTTGAAAGGTCGGAAGTATGTTCGAAGCCAAATCTCAAAGGCTTGAATAGGAAGGAGGAAGGATCCGAGCTTAGTCCTCGGTTGGAACATTTTCACGGCGTAAAGTAAAAATTTTCAGCTGGGTAAAAAGCCCCTTATATACTAAAAGGAAGTTCAGATCGACGGTCATTATTCAACGGAGCCAACGGCCCAGATTAAGGCATTTATCACGGGTGACCGTTCCTCTTCCCGAGGGTTAGGTACTGTTTGGTCAGATTTTCCTTGGAACTTAGCTAAAAAAAAGGGGAATACTATGGCTTGGTCAGATGTGCGGCGCATAAATTTTCCTTTTTCGCTATATGCTCGGAATTCCGAACACTCTTAGCTCGATCGTAACTTATTTCTACAATAAGGAAATAACTCGAAGATAAAGAATTTCAAAGTAAATATCAATTCCCCGACCACACAACAACATCGCTTAAAGAGAAAGAAGGTTTATTATTCCAACAAAAACAAAATTACAAAAAAAAAAAAAAAAAAAAAAAAAAAAAGAAGGGGAAAAAGATAAAAGTACAACATTTGACCGAGCAGAAAGGGGGAAAAATTACAAACGAGACGGTCTTTAGATAATTTTGTTCTCGGATAAGAGCTTGCGGAATTCGACGCTGCGAGCCTCATACCCCGCGTCATAACCTTTCTTATAAGCCTCTTGCACCCGCAACTCGGCATTTTTCTTCTCCTGCTCGACGAGGGACTTCAGCTGGTCCAGCTCTTTGCTCAACTCCTCGTGGATTTGGCTCTCCTTCTGCCTCACAGCTTTCTCCGTCTCAGAGACAAGTTTCAGCTCGATGGCTCTAGCTTCATCAAGAGATTTCGCCAGCGCGACCTTCTTTTTCTCCAACTCGAGGACCGTCGCAGCGCGCTGCTCGGCTTCTTGCTCGACCTGCAACCCGAGCTGGAAAAGGTGCTGCCCAACCTGCGTGGAATCAATGAAGAGGTTAAAAAATATATATATATATATATAAGACTCACTTGGGTAAGCAGATCCGAGCTCGACTGCACTATTTCCCGAGCGCTTTTCCCTCTCAACCGCTCCTGCTCAGCCAACCGAATACTGCTCAGAGTAATGTCCCAACTGCTCGGGGCAACCCCTCCAGCCTCTGCCTTACCTTTCACCTCCTCAAAAATGGCACTAAGTGTGCGAGTAACGTCGGAGACAGAGCTGTTGACCTCGGGATTCTTACCCAACGGAGGAGATTTCTTCTGATCGACAGAAGGGTCATTTATTTTGACCCTCTTACTTGGAGGCTCATCTACAACGCTCTTAGTAGCCTCCAGAGCCAAAACGCTTCCACCTAATACCTTATTTTCCCCAGTCATTTGGATTAAGGCTGGGGTCGGAATCAGATCATCTACGTGCGGCCGTTTGTTCGAAGCGAGCGCGGAACCACCAGATATGACCATCTGCTTGTTTCCCTTAGAACTGCTTTTCGACCTGGAAGGGGAGTCCGTAATTTGTATAACCGGCTCTTTCTCGGATCGAGTGAACGCGGAGTTAAACGTGGGGTCGATCTTGGTTTTGCCAAGGTCACCCTTAGGAGCCTCTGATCGTTCGGACCCTGAGTTCAAGGGAGGATCGATCTTATTCTTGCCACGATCGGCCTTGGAAACTTTCGATGCCTCTGTAGAGGACTTAGAATCTCTGGATTTGGACTTAGGAGCTTTTTCTTTCTTGGTTTTGAACATTTGAGTAGGGTCAAGTTTGGAATTCACTAACCCCTCCATGATCGGATTATTTGATAAAAAGAAGTGCTCGATTTATTTTTATCGATCTATGAGCTCCGACGTGAAAATAGAATTGTGGTTTCAATGATACAAACCTCAAGTCTTCTCCCCTATTTATAAGAAAGAGAAACGTTACCTATTGGGGACCCAACAGTCGCTTCAAGTTTTTCCGGGCTGTATTACGAAGATCGATCGTCTTAATACCTTACCTATTATGGAAGTCTACTTTAACTAGTGTCGCATAACTCGATATCGACGTTCTTTTTCGAGCACCTTACAGCTTACAAAGATTATTGTCTAGTTAAGTTGTATAGTGAGTTCTGACCAATTTTACGCTTCTGGACTTGGTAAATATTGCAAACAAAGAAAGAAGACTGTATAGATGATCGAGAAGATTACATTACAGATAAAGGAAAATCCTATAATCTATTACAAAAAATCCTTCTAAGGGTTTTGTTCCTCCTCATTGCCCTCACCCTCGGAATCGTCTTCGACGTCGACGTCTTCGTCCCTAGAAGCCTCTTGATCACCCCGATCTCCAGAACTATCTTGACTGTCCTCATCCCTAGAACTATCGGAACTTGAGCTCGAGCTGGACGTTTCCAATTCCAGCATGTCAGGATTAGGCATTGGAACTCCGAACTCTCTCACGAAAGGAGCGAACTCATGTTTTTCCCATTCTGTGGAACTCGAGGACGAGACTCGATAGTTTTCTTCGTCCATATTCTTGAAGATGTCCATGTGCTTCAAGTACTCGTCTATGTTGTTAGGGATGACCTTCGCAGAGACCAGCTGTCGAACGCCTTTGTAAAAGGTAGTCTGAAGAATTTCGTTAACCCTTTTCCGAGCTATGGCGTCTAGTGCGGGTGACTCCAGAAATTCTCTTATCGAGCTTAGGCGTGATTCTTCCTTGCCACGCTGATAAGACAACTCTGAATCAGCCTTGGTCTGCGCGAGTTCTTCTTCTAATTTCTTGACCTTCTCCTCGAGCAAGCTTTTCTCTGCTACAACCTTCACCAAACTCTCCTCTACCGCCGGGGTGTACTTAGCTCGGGAAGCCTCCAATTCTTTCTGAACGGCGGTGAGCTGATCGCGAACTTTGGATTCTTCGTAGAGAGAATTTCGATAAGCAATATGGACTCGATCTGACTCATTTTCCAACATCGAGGTACGATTCAACTCAGTGAGAAAGCTGTCCCCGATCTGCAAAGGAATAACAGAGAACAATTAATATTCTGTATAAAGATCTAAAAGAGTTGTAATCACAGTAAAGGATCTTTTACCTTATGATACGCTCGAGAGAATCGACCTAACACGTCGAGGTCACTGTGAGCCAAAAGTTCCTCCTGATCCTCGGCGAATCTCCCCGCCATGAAGATCTTTATTGCTTTGTCGTGCTCGTTCTCACCATTTGGGTCGCGATCGCTCCGAATTGATCCTCCCTCGGGATAACCCGCCGCTCGGTAACCTTCAAGTTGATTCTCGATAAAATCCACCATGTCAGGCTTATCTCGACCGGGACGACGGGTGAGGGGCGTTCGGTGCCGACCCCACAATCCTATCCTTCTTTTCGCTTCAGGGGGCCCTTCTCGATCTTCCCTGGCTCGTCGATTAAAGATATCTGTCCCTTTAAGCTTTTTCATAGTGAACATACTGTATCCTAGTCCGGATGAAGAGGAAGGACCAGCTTGGTTCAGAGGAGGTACCATTTGGATCGGCTCAGCATCCTCGGGCTCTTCTTCCGTTCCGATCTGGTCAGGTTGAGTTGAACCTCCCCGAGGAGGGATTGCAGTTTGGTTGGATTGCGCAAGGTGAGGTTTAACTTGCCTCCTCGGTTGGCCAGGCGTCTTTTTCGAGGTGGAGGCCACTGTTCTATCGACTATGGAAGCTCGGTATTGCCCTACCATGGTACCTGAAGAAAGGAAAAAATAGTTAAGGGATGGAACTTTCTGGATAACACACTACTATGATGGGAAATTACTTTCTTTCTTACTTAACGTTCGAGGGTCGACGGCATCCGCAAGGAGATATGTCGCCTTGCTGAGCCCCGCTTTCCGAAGAACGGGCTCCAAAATAAGGAAAGCTGACTGATAGGGGTCGGAATGCATCTCGGCGACGACGTCATCTCGGATATTCTTCTTAAGTCGACCTATCAGTTCGTGTTTTCCGTACACCCAGTCACGCCGACCTTTCCACGTATGGGGGACCATCTCCGAGCTCCCCTTGGAAGCTGGCTCCTCGGGCCCTTTGATGAAGAAGAACCGTTTCTTCCAATCAAGAGAATTGCTGGAGACAATAGTGGATAAGACTGAATGGTTCGAACGTTGGGAGAAGTACACGAACCCAGCGTTGGAGGCCGAGGAATTGCTGACTTTAAAGAACTGCCAGAAATTCTGGAAGTTATCAAATTTGCCTTTGGCCTTCATCAAGACGCTAAAGGCTATTAGGTATCCGATCGAATTGGGGAGGATCTGCGCGGGAGCTAGGGAAAATACATCTAAAACCTGCTCGAGCAACGATGCAAAAGGGATACGCAGCCCGTAAGCAAATTGCTTAGCGTAGAAGGCTTGACATCCTTCTGGTGGCTGATTGACCCGTTGAGAGGGGGTCAGAATAACCAGCGAATAACCCTCGGGAAGAAATTTCCCTATCTCAGCTTCGAGATCTGCTTGGCTTTCTATCGGATCATATGCACTAGCAATCTCATCGACCCATTTTTCAGTTTTCTGAACCCGACCTTTAGCGGTGGACTTCTTCGGGATGGCAGCAAGGTCGAGGATTCTCACGGTGCAACCTCTTCCAACCGAGTATCTCATTATTTCGTGCTCTCCCAGCGCCTCAGTCAAGCTGTCTTCACTATCGAAATCAGCGTTTTCTTCGCCTTCTCCTCCATCCTCGGTGTTGGGCTCGACGTTTTGTTCTCCATCCACATCGCGCTCGGGGTTCTGTTGACCGGACGTTCCCTCGCCATCATCCGACCCCAAGGCACGTTCAACTTGATCGACGATTTTATTCGCCTCATCAGAAGAGTTTTCCGTTGTTTTGTAAGTATTAATAAGTTCGTCCATCGACCTTAGGTCGGAATCTGTCCTCGGAGGAATATTGGATGGAATCTCTGGGTTCTCGGAGGTGGACATGTTAGAAAGTATTTATTGAAATGGTAGATAAGAAAGGATACTCTTTATCGATGTGAATGCTCCGATCTGCAATAAGTTGGGAAGATGTACCCGTCTCTTCAAGTCAACGCATATATATAAAGGTTAAAAGGGTAAATTGCAAATTAAACCCCGAGTAACCGCGACGGTTAAGCTTCCCACTCAGTAAATTGAAGATTATCTTTCCATAAATGGCATTTACGGTCCTCTAAGTTTTAAAAGTTGGTATTTCAGCTCGATAAAATAAGATTAACGACATTGTCTTCCGAAGATGTGCACTCTTTTTCCCTTCGCTCGGTTTTTTTCCCATTGGGTTTTTCCGAGTAAGGTTTTTAACGAGGCATATCCGACTCAAGACAGTTCAACACTCGATCCCTATTATTTATCTCTCTGAACTGCGGATATTGTAATGTCATCGAGGTAGACTAATCCGATCGAGAACTCCGCCCTCTTGCGGTTTGAAGCATCTCGCCTTTCCAAGGCCCATCCAGAGGAAATATGCGCTCTTTTTCCCTATCTCGGATTTTGTCCCACTGGGTTTTTCCGAGTAAGGTTTTTAATGAGGCATATCAAATTTTGTGTTATGATGCTGAGTTTACTTCTCCGAGCTTCAGCTTCACTTTCGCTCGAGAAGTGGGGGAGTATTGATGAGGGATATTTCGCATACGCCATTTTAGGAAATACCTCTGCTCGGATCGACCTCAATCCCGACCGGGAAGACTGTTCTTGGACCTGCTGAACGCTGTTTCCGATCAATCCAGATCGATAGCTCGAGACCTTACTTTCCGATCTACGTCTCTCCTCGGAATTACTGTGGGGCCGACCCTCAGGCCAGGACAGCTGGCAAGACATATTCTCCTGCGGAGGGTCTACCTGGCTCATTACAGTTCCTATATATACGTGGCGCATTTATGATATCAGGGACGGCACTATTCCCAAGATACGCTCCAGCTCGGACGTAGAGCTCGGAATAGGCAATAGTTTTCTTCGTATTTATCTAGCTAGTCGTACGGCATCCTGTAACACTCGAGTAGACCTACTTTGTAACTTGTACTCGCATCTTAACATTAATATACATCACTTATACACTCGACTTATTTTATTGTTTTGCTCGACTTTCCTGAATTTTCCCGAACGAAAAAGAGCATAATCAGCGATCGACGCGATGGAGAAAGTTATGTTTAAAATTCATTTTTTCCGAGTCCATGTTGAAGTTGTCGTTTTTGGGGTGTCATGAATATAACACGATAATTGGAGTCGTAATAAATTACATGCCTTGAGTTTAAGGTTAAAATTATTCAGAGATAACATTGTTTATTTTTTGTCCCCAGGGCATAACTCTAGCATTGCACATTTACATTGTGAAACATTCTTTGATGGTCTTTTAATTGTCAAGTTAGTTTAGTAAACAATTCACAAATCACGTTATCTATTTTTTTTTCCCCCGAGTTTCTTGTTCCTCTTGGTTCACTCTTAAAAGATCAATTTTAGGATGTTGTGCGTAAAATAATCACAATTTGGGAAATTTGTGCCAACTTCTTTCACTCAAAATTTTGAAAGTTAGGTGATATTTGGACTGAGTTTCATGTTCCTACATCTACTTGATAGAATTGTTTATTTGCCATTGTGCTTATTGAAACAGAGGAATTTTAAGAAATAGTTTCTTAATGTTTTATGGGTCATCCATTGATCCCAACTCAGAATGTTAGTTATCACTCGATCTATAAAAATGCAGAGTTTATTTGTTATTTCCGGTCCATGTAGAAATGGTCAACTTTGTGCTGCCACGAGTACAACGTGAGTACATTTTTTGGTATAGGATGTATTCACACTCTTATTTGAAAAGTATTTTATTTACGTGATAGAAATTTTGTAGAAACCTTGTGCTAAAACAATTAATTTTAGGGTTCCCTTTTTAAACTATGGTGTGATATAATGGCATAAGTTCATTTTTAGTGAACTTTCAAGTCCCATGTCCAATCATAGGCTGATCTTTGTTTAGGTGATATTATTCACATATTTCACTAAAATCGATTCATTTAGGGTGAAAAGATGAAACAAGAATATACTAATTTTCTTGGACCTGTTTTTTTTCCGTTTATCTTTTTCCTTTCAAATTCCAATCGTTCTTCTCTCATTCGATATAAAATGTTGGTTTGGTATTGTGTGCCTATGTTTTTCTACACTTCTCCATCAAAAAGCCTCTTATCACAACCAAAAGACTACATGATCCGAGTTTCAAGTTCTTCGCTTTCAAAGATAAAACGGTACATTTCAGTGTCCATGGGATAAATACGAGCATTCTGGATTTTTTTTGTTGATGTTTCCCCTAGATGGGCAGTTGACTGTCAAATTCGGGTATAAAACTATTCAAGATTCACGTAAACGAGAATTCATATACCGAGTTTGACATTATTCATAATTTGCTTTATATTGATCAACTTTGGAGTGTAATGCGTACGGAAATAACATTTTGGTCAATTTGTGCCAATTTGGTTTTTCATAGAGAATTTGTTTTCACGACCAAATATTTTTAATGGTTATTATCCGCATGATATTGTATTTGGACCGAGTTTCATGTTTTTTCCGCTCTTCGATAAAAATTATTACTCGATGGTTCTCTTGTTAGAGGGCAATTTAATATTGTGGTCTTCCTACTTTAAAACTACTTCACTGATCCAGATCTCGGAATGTGTGCGATCGACGCGATGGAGAAAGTTATGTTTAAAATTCATTTTTTCCGAGTCCATGTTGAAGTTGTCGTTTTTGGGGTGTCATGAATATAACACGATAATTGGAGTCGTAATAAATTACATGCCTTGAGTTTAAAATTAAAATTATTCAGAGATAACATTGTTTATTTTTTGTCCCCAGGGCATAACTCTAGCATTGCACATTTACATTGTGAAACATTCTTTGATGGTCTTTTAATTGTCAAGTTAGTTTAGTAAACAATTCACAAATCACATTATCTATTTTTTTTCCCCAGAGTTTCTTGTTCCTCTTGGTTCACTCTTAAAAGATCAATTTTAGGATGTTGTGCGTAAAATAATCACAATTTGGGAAATTTGTGCCAACTTCTTTCACTCAAAATTTTGAAAGTTAGGTGATATTTGGACTGAGTTTCATGTTCCTACATCTACTTGATAGAATTGTTTATTTGCCATTGTGCTTATTGAAACAGAGGAATTTTAAGAAATAGTTTCTTAATGTTTTATGGGTCATCCATTGATCCCAACTCAGAATGTTAGTTATCACTCGATCTATAAAAATGCAGAGTTTATTTGTTATTTCCGGTCCATGTAGAAATGGTCAACTTTGTGCTGCCACGAGTACAACGTGAGTACATTTTTTGGTATAGGATGTATTCACACTCTTATTTGGAAAGTATTTTATTTACGTGATAGAAATTTTGTAGAAACCTTGTGCTAAAATTATTAATTTTAAGGTTCCCTTTTTAAACTATGGTGTGATATAATGGCATAGGTTCATTTTTAGTGACCTTTCAAGTCCCATGTCTAATCATAGGCTGATCTTTGTTTAGGTGATATTATTCACATATTTCACTAAAATCGATTCATTTAGGGTGAAAAGATAAAACAAGAATATACTAATTTTCTTGGACCTGTTTTTTTTCCGTTTATCTTTTTCCTTTCAAATTCCAATCGTTCTTCTCTCATTCGATATAAAATGTTGGTTTGGTATTGTGTGCCTATGTTTTTCTACACTTCTCCATCAAAAAGCCTCTTATCACAACCTAAAGACTACATGATCCGAGTTTCAAGTTCTTCGCTTTCAAAGATAAAACGGTACATTTCAGTGTCCATGGGATAAATACGAGCATTCTGGATTTTTTTTTGTTGATGTTTCCCCTAGATGGGCAATTGACTGTCAAATTCGGGTATAAAACTATTCAAGATTCACGTAAACGAGAATTCATATACCGAGTTTGACATTATTCATAATTTTCTTTAAATTGATCAACTTTGGAGTGTAATGCGTACGGAAATAACATTTTGGTCAATTTGTGCCAACTTGGTTTTTCATAGAGGATTTGTTTTCACGACCAAATATTTTTAATGGTTATTATCCGCATGATATTGTATTTGGACCGAGTTTCATGTTTTTTCCGCTCCTCGATAAAACTTATTACTCGATGGTTCTCTTGTTAGAGGGCAATTTAATACTGTGGTCTTCCTACTTTATAACTACTTCATTGATCCAGATCTCGGAATGTGTGCGATCAACGTGATGGAGAAAGTTATGTTTAAAATTCATTTTTTCCGAGTCCATGTTGAAGTTGTCGTTTTTGGGGTGTCATGAATATAACACGATAATTGGAGTCGTAATAAATTACATGCCTTGAGTTTAAAATTAAAATTATTCAGAGATAACATTGTTTATTTTTTGTCCCCAGGGCATAACTCTAGCATTGCACATTTACATTGTGAAACATTCTTTGATGGTCTTTTAATTGTCAAGTTAGTTTAGTAAACAATTCACAAATCACGTTATCTATTTTTTTTTCCCCCGAGTTTCTTGTTCCTCTTGGTTCACTCTTAAAAGATCAATTTTAGGATGTTGTGCGTAAAATAATCACAATTTGGGAAATTTGTGCCAACTTCTTTCACTCAAAATTTTGAAAGTTAGGTGATATTTGGACTGAGTTTCATGTTCCTACATCTACTTGATAGAATTGTTTATTTGCCATTGTGCTTATTGAAACAGAGGAATTTTAAGAAATAGTTTCTTAATGTTTTATGGGTCATCCATTGATCCCAACTCAGAATGTTAGTTATCACTCGATCTATAAAAATGCAGAGTTTATTTGTTATTTCCGGTCCATGTAGAAATGGTCAACTTTGTGCTGCCACGAGTACAACGTGAGTACATTTTTTGGTATAGGATGTATTCACACTCTTATTTGAAAAGTATTTTATTTACGTGATAGAAATTTTGTAGAAACCTTGTGCTAAAACAATTAATTTTAGGGTTCCCTTTTTAAACTATGGTGTGATATAATGGCATAAGTTCATTTTTAGTGAACTTTCAATTCCCATGTCCAATCATAGGCTGATCTTTGTTTAGGTGATATTATTCACATATTTCACTAAAATCGATTCATTTAGGGTGAAAAGATGAAACAAGAATATACTAATTTTCTTGGACCTGTTTTTTTTCCGTTTATATTTTTCCTTTCAAATTCCAATCGTTCTTCTCTCATTCGATATAAAATGTTGGTTTGGTATTGTGTGCCTATGTTTTTCTACACTTCCCCATCAAAAAACCTCTTATCACAACCTAAAGACTACATGATCCGAGTTTCAAGTTCTTCGCTTTCAAAGATAAAACGGTACATTTCAGTGTCCATGGGATAAATACGAGCATTCTGGATTTTTTTTTTGTTGATGTTTCCCCTAGATGGGCAATTGACTGTCAAATTCGGGTATAAAACTATTCAAGATTCACGTAAACGAGAATTCATATACCGAGTTTGACATTATTCATAATTTGCTTTATATTGATCAACTTTGGAGTGTAATGCGTACGGAAATAACATTTTGGTCAATTTGTGCCAATTTGGTTTTTCATAGAGAATTTGTTTTCACGACCAAATATTTTTAATGGTTATTATCCGCATGATTTGTATTTGGACCGAGTTTCATGTTTTTTCCGCTCTTCGATAAAAATTATTACTCGATGGTTCTCTCGTTAGAGGGCAATTTAATATTGTGGTCTTCCTACTTTAAAACTACTTCACTGATCCAGATCTCGGAATGTGTGCGATCGACGCGATGGAGAAAGTTATGTTTAAAATTCATTTTTTCCGAGTCCATGGTGAAGTTGTCGTTTTTGGGGTGTCATGAATATAACACGATAATTGGAGTCGTAATAAATTACATGCCTTGAGTTTAAAATTAAAATTATTCAGAGATAACATTGTTTATTTTTTGTCCCCAGGGCATAACTCTAGCATTGCACATTTACATTGTGAAACATTCTTTGATGGTCTTTTAATTGTCAAGTTAGTTTAGTAAACAATTCACAAATCACGTTATCTATTTTTTTTTCCCCCGAGTTTCTTGTTCCTCTTGGTTCACTCTTAAAAGATCAATTTTAGGATGTTGTGCGTAAAATAATCACAATTTGGGAAATTTGTGCCAACTTCTTTCACTCAAAATTTTGAAAGTTAGGTGATATTTGGACTGAGTTTCATGTTCCTACATCTACTTGATAGAATTGTTTATTTGCCATTGTGCTTATTGAAACAGAGGAATTTTAAGAAATAGTTTCTTAATGTTTTATGGGTCATCCATTGATCCCAACTCAGAATGTTAGTTATCACTCGATCTATAAAAATGCAGAGTTTATTTGTTATTTCCGGTCCATGTAGAAATGGTCAACTTTGTGCTGCCACGAGTACAACGTGAGTACATTTTTTGGTATAGGATGTATTCCCACTCTTATTTGAAAAGTATTTTATTTACGTGATAGAAATTTTGTAGAAACCTTGTGCTAAAACAATTAATTTTAGGGTTCCCTTTTTAAACTATGGTGTGATATAATGGCATAAGTTCATTTTTAGTGAACTTTCAAGTCCCATGTCCAATCATAGGCTGATCTTTGTTTAGGTGATATTATTCACATATTTCACTAAAATCGATTCATTTAGGGTGAAAAGATGAAACAAGAATATACTAATTTTCTTGGACCTGTTTTTTTTCCGTTTATATTTTTCCTTTCAAATTCCAATCGTTCTTCTCTCATTCGATATAAAATGTTGGTTTGGTATTGTGTGCCTATGTTTTTCTACACTTCTCCATCAAAAAGCCTCTTATCACAACCTAAAGACTACATGATCCGAGTTTCAAGTTCTTCGCTTTCAAAGATAAAACGGTACATTTCAGTGTCCATGGGATAAATACGAGCATTCTGGATTTTTTTTTGTTGATGTTTCCCCTAGATGGGCAATTGACTGTCAAATTCGGGTATAAAACTATTCAAGATTCACGTAAACGAGAATTCATATACCGAGTTTGACATTATTCATAATTTGCTTTATATTGATCAACTTTGGAGTGTAATGCGTACGGAAATAACATTTTGGTCAATTTGTGCCAATTTGGTTTTTCATAGAGAATTTGTTTTCACGACCAAATATTTTTAATGGTTATTATCCGCATGATTTGTATTTGGACCGAGTTTCATGTTTTTTCCGCTCTTCGATAAAAATTATTACTCGATGGTTCTCTTGTTAGAGGGCAATTTAATATTGTGGTCTTCCTACTTTAAAACTACTTCACTGATCCAGATCTCGGAATGTGTGCGATCGACGCGATGGAGAAAGTTATGTTTAAAATTCATTTTTTCCGAGTCCATGTTGAAGTTGTCGTTTTTGGGGTGTCATGAATATAACACGATAATTGGAGTCGTAATAAATTACATGCCTTGAGTTTAAAATTAAAATTATTCAGAGATAACATTGTTTATTTTTTGTCCCCAGGGCATAACTCTAGCATTGCACATTTACATTGTGAAACATTCTTTGATGGTCTTTTAATTGTCAAGTTAGTTTAGTAAACAATTCACAAATCACGTTATCTATTTTTTTTCCCCAGAGTTTCTTGTTCCTCTTGGTTCACTCTTAAAAGATCAATTTTAGGATGTTGTGCGTAAAATAATCACAATTTGGGAAATTTGTGCCAACTTCTTTCACTCAAAATTTTGAAAGTTAGGTGATATTTGGACTGAGTTTCATGTTCCTACATCTACTTGATAGAATTGTTTATTTGCCATTGTGCTTATTGAAACAGAGGAATTTTAAGAAATAGTTTCTTAATGTTTTATGGGTCATCCATTGATCCCAACTCAGAATGTTAGTTATCACTCGATCTATGAAAATGCAGAGTTTATTTGTTATTTCCGGTCCATGTAGAAATGGTCAACTTTGTGCTGCCACGAGTACAACGTGAGTACATTTTTTGGTATAGGATGTATTCACACTCTTATTTGGAAAGTATTTTATTTACGTGATAGAAATTTTGTAGAAACCTTGTGCTAAAATTATTAATTTTAAGGTTCCCTTTTTAAACTATGGTGTGATATAATGGCATAAGTTCATTTTTAGTGACCTTTCAAGTCCCATGTCTAATCATAGGCTGATCTTTGTTTAGGTGATATTATTCACATATTTCACTAAAATCGATTCATTTAGGGTGAAAAGATAAAACAAGAATATACTAATTTTCTTGGACCTGTTTTTTTTCCGTTTATCTTTTTCCTTTCAAATTCCAATCGTTCTTCTCTCATTCGATATAAAATGTTGGTTTGGTATTGTATGCCTATGTTTTTCTACACTTCTCTATCAAAAAGTCTCTTATCACAACCTAAAGACTACATGATCCGAGTTTCAAGTTCTTCGCATTCAAAGATAAAACGGTACATTTCAGTGTCCATGGGATAAATACGAGCATTCTGGATGGGATAAATACGAGCATTCTGAATTTTTTTTTGTTGATGTTTCCCTTAGATGGGCAATTGACTGTCAAATTCGGGTGTAAAACTATTAAAGATTCATGTAAACGAGAATTCATATACCGAGTTTGACATTATTCCTAATTTGCTTTAAATTGATCAAATTTGGAGTGTAATGCGTACGGAAATAACATTTTGGTCAATTTTTGCCAATTTTGTTTTTCATAGACGGTTTGTTTTCAAGACCAAAATTTTTTAATGGTAATTATCCGCATGATATTGTATTTGGACCGAGTTTCATGTTTTTTCCGCTCCTCGATAAAACTTATTACTCGATGGTTCTCTTGCTAGAGGGCATTTTAATACTTTGGTTTTCCTACTTTATACCTACTGCATTGATCCAGATCACGGAATGTGTGCGATAGACGCGATGGAGAATGTTATGTTTAAAATTCATTTTTTCCGAGTCCATGTTAAAGTTGTCGTTTTTGGGGTGTCATGAATATAACACGATCTTTGGAGTCGTAATAAATTACATGATTTGAGTTTAAGTTTAAAATTATTCAGAGATAACATGGTTTATTTTTTGTCCCCAAGGCATAACTCTAGCATTGCACATTTACATTGCGAAACATTCTTTGATGGTCATTTAATTGTCAAAATAGTATAGTAAACAATTCATATCCCGAGTTTTTTGTTCTTCTTGGTTCACTCATAAAAGATCATTTTTGGATGTTTTGCATAAAATAATCACATTTTGGGAAATTTGTGCCAACTTCTTTCACTCAAAATTTTGAAATTTAGGTGATATTTGGACTGAGTTTCTTGTTCCTACATTTACTTGATAGAATTGTTTATTTGCCATTGTGCTTATTGAAACCGAGGAGTTTTAAGAAATAGTTTCTTAATGTTTTATGGGTCATTCCTTGATCCCAACTCAGAATATTAGTTATCACTCGATCTATAAAAATGCAGAGTTTATTTGTTATTTCCGGTCCATGTAGAAATGGTCAACTTTATACTGCCACGAGTACAACGTGTGTACATTTTTTGGTATAGGATGCATTCACACTTATTTGGAAAGTGTTTTATTTTCGTGAGAGAAATTTTGTAGAAACCTTGTTCTAAAATAATTAATTTTAGGGTTCCCTTTTTAAACTATGGTGTGATATAATGGCACAAGTTCATTTTTAGTGACCTTTCAAGTCTCATGTTCAATCATAGGCTGATCTTTGTTTAGGTGATATTATTCACATATTTCACTAAAATCGATTCATTTAGGGTGACAAGATGAAACAAGAATATACTAATTTTCTTGGACCTGTTTTTTTTCCGTTTATCTTTTTCCTTTCAAATTCCAATCGTTCTTCTCTCATTCGATATAAAATGTTCGTTTGGTATTGTATGCCTATGTTTTTCTACACTTCTCCATCAAAAAGTCTTTATCACAACCTAAAGACTACATGATCCGAGTTTCAAGTTTTTTCATTCAAAGATAAAACGGTACATTTCAGTGTCCATGGGATAAATACGAGCATTCTGGATTTTTTTTTTGTTGATGTTTCCCCTAGATGGGCAATTGACTGTCAAATTCGGGTATAAAACTATTCAAGATTCACGCAAACGAGAATTCATATACCGAGTTTGACACTATTCATAATTTGCTTTATATTGATCAACTTTGGAGTGTAATGCGTACGGAAATAACATTTTGGTCAATTTGTGCCAATTTGGTTTTTCATAGAGAATTTGTTTTCACGACCAAATATTTTTAATGTTTATTATCCGCATGATATTGTATTTGGACCGAGTTTCATGTTTTTTCCGCTCTTCGATAAAACTTATTCCTCGATGGTTCTCTTGTTAGAGGGCAATTTAATATTGTGGTCTTCGTACTTTATAACTACTTCATTGATCCAGATCTCGGAATGTGTGCGATCGACGCGATGGAGAAAGTTATGTTTAAAATTCATTTTTTCCGAATCCATGTTGAAGTTGTCGTTTTTGGGGTGTCATGAATATAACACGATAATTGGAGTCGTAATAAATTACATGCCTTGAGTTTAAAATTAAAATTATTCAGAGATAACATTGTTTATTTTTTGTCCCCAGGGCATAACTCTAGCATTGCACATTTACATTGTGAAACATTCTTTGATGGTCTTTTAATTGTCAAGTTAGTTTAGTAAACAATTCACAAATCACGTTATCTATTTTTTTTTCCCCGAGTTTCTTGTTCCTCTTGGTTCACTCTTAAAAGATCAATTTTAGGATGTTGTGCGTAAAATAATCACAATTTGGGAAATTTGTGCCAACTTCTTTCACTCAAAATTTTGAAAGTTAGGTGATATTTGGACTGAGTTTCATGTTCCTACATCTACTTGATAGAATTGTTTATTTGCCATTGTGCTTATTGAAACAGAGGAATTTTAAGAAATAGTTTCTTAATGTTTTATGGGTCATCCATTGATCCCAACTCAGAATGTTAGTTATCACTCGATCTATAAAAATGCAGAGTTTATTTGTTATTTCCGGTCCATGTAGAAATGGTCAACTTTGTGCTGCCACGAGTACAACGTGAGTACATTTTTTGGTATAGGATGTATTCACACTCTTATTTGGAAAGTATTTTATTTACGTGATAGAAATTTTGTAGAAACCTTGTGCTAAAATTATTAATTTTAAGGTTCCCTTTTTAAACTATGGTGTGATATAATGGCATAAGTTCATTTTTAGTGACCTTTCAAGTCCCATGTCTAATCATAGGCTGATCTTTGTTTAGGTGATATTATTCACATATTTCACTAAAATCGATTCATTTAGGGTGAAAAGATAAAATAAGAATATACTAATTTTCTTGGACCTGTTTTTTTTCCGTTTATCTTTTTCCTTTCAAATTCCAATCGTTCTTCTCTCATTCGATATAAAATGTTGGTTTGGTATTGTGTGCCTATGTTTTTCTACACTTCTCCATCAAAAAGCCTCTTATCACAACCTAAAGACTACATGATCCGAGTTTCAAGTTCTTCGCTTTCAAAGATAAAACGGTACATTTCAGTGTCCATGGGATAAATACGAGCATTCTGGATTTTTTTTTGTTGATGTTTCCCCTAGATGGGCAATTGACTGTCAAATTCGGGTATAAAACTATTCAAGATTCACGTAAACGAGAATTCATATACCGAGTTTGACATTATTCATAATTTTCTTTAAATTGATCAACTTTGGAGTATAATGCGTACGGAAATAACATTTTGGTCAATTTGTGCCAACTTGGTTTTTCATAGAGGATTTGTTTTCACGACCAAATATTTTTAATGGTTATTATCCGCATGATATTGTATTTGGACCGAGTTTCATGTTTTTTCCGCTCCTCGATAAAACTTATTACTCGATGGTTCTCTTGTTAGAGGGCAATTTAATACTGTGGTCTTCCTACTTTATAACTACTTCATTGATCCAGATCTCGGAATGTGTGCGATCAACGTGATGGAGAAAGTTATGTTTAAAATTCATTTTTTCCGAGTCCATGTTGAAGTTGTCGTTTTTGGGGTGTCATGAATATAACACGATAATTGGAGTCGTAATAAATTACATGCCTTGAGTTTAAAATTAAAATTATTCAGAGATAACATTGTTTATTTTTTGTCCCCAGGGCATAACTCTAGCATTGCACATTTACATTGTGAAACATTCTTTGATGGTCTTTTAATTGTCAAGTTAGTTTAGTAAACAATTCACAAATCACGTTATCTATTTTTTTTTCCCCCGAGTTTCTTGTTCCTCTTGGTTCACTCTTAAAAGATCAATTTTAGGATGTTGTGCGTAAAATAATCACAATTTGGGAAATTTGTGCCAACTTCTTTCACTCAAAATTTTGAAAGTTAGGTGATATTTGGACTGAGTTTCATGTTCCTACATCTACTTGATAGAATTGTTTATTTGCCATTGTGCTTATTGAAACAGAGGAATTTTAAGAAATAGTTTCTTAATGTTTTATGGGTCATCCATTGATCCCAACTCAGAATGTTAGTTATCACTCGATCTATAAAAATGCAGAGTTTATTTGTTATTTCCGGTCCATGTAGAAATGGTCAACTTTGTGCTGCCACGAGTACAACGTGAGTACATTTTTTGGTATAGGATGTATTCACACTCTTATTTGAAAAGTATTTTATTTACGTGATAGAAATTTTGTAGAAACCTTGTGCTAAAACAATTAATTTTAGGGTTCCCTTTTTAAACTATGGTGTGATATAATGGCATAAGTTCATTTTTAGTGAACTTTCAAGTCCCATGTCCAATCATAGGCTGATCTTTGTTTAGGTGATATTATTCACATATTTCACTAAAATCGATTCATTTAGGGTGAAAAGATGAAACAAGAATATACTAATTTTCTTGGACCTGTTTTTTTTCCGTTTATATTTTTCCTTTCAAATTCCAATCGTTCTTCTCTCATTCGATATAAAATGTTGGTTTGGTATTGTGTGCCTATGTTTTTCTACACTTCTCCATCAAAAAGCCTCTTATCACAACCTAAAGACTACATGATCCGAGTTTCAAGTTCTTCGCTTTCAAAGATAAAACGGTACATTTCAGTGTCCATGGGATAAATACGAGCATTCTGGATTTTTTTTTGTTGATGTTTCCCCTAGATGGGCAATTGACTGTCAAATTCGGGTATAAAACTATTCAAGATTCACGTAAACGAGAATTCATATACCGAGTTTGACATTATTCATAATTTGCTTTATATTGATCAACTTTGGAGTGTAATGCGTACGGAAATAACATTTTGGTCAATTTGTGCCAATTTGGTTTTTCATAGAGAATTTGTTTTCACGACCAAATATTTTTAATGGTTATTATCCGCATGATTTGTATTTGGACCGAGTTTCATGTTTTTTCCGCTCTTCGATAAAAATTATTACTCGATGGTTCTCTTGTTAGAGGGCAATTTAATATTGTGGTCTTCCTACTTTAAAACTACTTCACTGATCCAGATCTCGGAATGTGTGCGATCGACGCGATGGAGAAAGTTATGTTTAAAATTCATTTTTTCCGAGTCCATGGTGAAGTTGTCGTTTTTGGGGTGTCATGAATATAACACGATAATTGGAGTCGTAATAAATTACATGCCTTGAGTTTAAAATTAAAATTATTCAGAGATAACATTGTTTATTTTTTGTCCCCAGGGCATAACTCTAGCATTGCACATTTACATTGTGAAACATTCTTTGATGGTCTTTTAATTGTCAAGTTAGTTTAGTAAACAATTCACAAATCACGTTATCTATTTTTTTTTCCCCCGAGTTTCTTGTTCCTCTTGGTTCACTCTTAAAAGATCAATTTTAGGATGTTGTGCGTAAAATAATCACAATTTGGGAAATTTGTGCCAACTTCTTTCACTCAAAATTTTGAAAGTTAGGTGATATTTGGACTGAGTTTCATGTTCCTACATCTACTTGATAGAATTGTTTATTTGCCATTGTGCTTATTGAAACAGAGGAATTTTAAGAAATAGTTTCTTAATGTTTTATGGGTCATCCATTGATCCCAACTCAGAATGTTAGTTATCACTCGATCTATAAAAATGCAGAGTTTATTTGTTATTTCCGGTCCATGTAGAAATGGTCAACTTTGTGCTGCCACGAGTACAACGTGAGTACATTTTTTGGTATAGGATGTATTCACACTCTTATTTGGAAAGTATTTTATTTACGTGATAGAAATTTTGTAGAAACCTTGTGCTAAAACAATTAATTTTAGGGTTCCCTTTTTAAACTATGGTGTGATATAATGGCATAAGTTCATTTTTATTGAACTTTCAAGTCTCATGTCCAATCATAGGCTGATCTTTGTTTAGGTGATATTATTCACATATTTCACTAAAATCGATTCATTTAGGGTGAAAAGATGAAACAAGAATATACTAATTTTCTTGGACCTGTTTTTTTTCCGTTTATATTTTTCCTTTCAAATTCCAATCGTTCTTCTCTCATTCGATATAAAATGTTGGTTTGGTATTGTGTGCCTATGTTTTTCTACACTTCTCCATCAAAAAGCCTCTTATCACAACCTAAAGACTACATGATCCGAGTTTCAAGTTCTTCGCTTTCAAAGATAAAACGGTACATTTCAGTGTCCATGGGATAAATACGAGCATTCTGGATTTTTTTTTGTTGATGTTTCCCCTAGATGGGCAATTGACTGTCAAATTCGGGTATAAAACTATTCAAGATTCACGTAAACGAGAATTCATATACCGAGTTTGACATTATTCATAATTTGCTTTATATTGATCAACTTTGGAGTGTAATGCGTACGGAAATAACATTTTGGTCAATTTGTGCCAATTTGGTTTTTCATAGAGAATTTGTTTTCACGACCAAATATTTTTAATGGTTATTATCCGCATGATTTGTATTTGGACCGAGTTTCATGTTTTTTCCGCTCTTCGATAAAAATTATTACTCGATGGTTCTCTTGTTAGAGGGCAATTTAATATTGTGGTCTTCCTACTTTAAAACTACTTCACTGATCCAGATCTCGGAATGTGTGCGATCGACGCGATGGAGAAAGTTATGTTTAAAATTCATTTTTTCCGAGTCCATGTTGAAGTTGTCGTTTTTGGGGTGTCATGAATATAACACGATAATTGGAGTCGTAATAAATTACATGCCTTGAGTTTAAAATTAAAATTATTCAGAGATAACATTGTTTATTTTTTGTCCCCAGGGCATAACTCTAGCATTGCACATTTACATTGTGAAACATTCTTTGATGGTCTTTTAATTGTCAAGTTAGTTTAGTAAACAATTCACAAATCACGTTATCTATTTTTTTTCCCCAGAGTTTCTTGTTCCTCTTGGTTCACTCTTAAAAGATCAATTTTAGGATGTTGTGCGTAAAATAATCACAATTTGGGAAATTTGTGCCAACTTCTTTCACTCAAAATTTTGAAAGTTAGGTGATATTTGGACTGAGTTTCATGTTCCTACATCTACTTGATAGAATTGTTTATTTGCCATTGTGCTTATTGAAACAGAGGAATTTTAAGAAATAGTTTCTTAATGTTTTATGGGTCATCCATTGATCCCAACTCAGAATGTTAGTTATCACTCGATCTATGAAAATGCAGAGTTTATTTGTTATTTCCGGTCCATGTAGAAATGGTCAACTTTGTGCTGCCACGAGTACAACGTGAGTACATTTTTTGGTATAGGATGTATTCACACTCTTATTTGGAAAGTATTTTATTTACGTGATAGAAATTTTGTAGAAACCTTGTGCTAAAATTATTAATTTTAAGGTTCCCTTTTTAAACTATGGTGTGATATAATGGCATAAGTTCATTTTTAGTGACCTTTCAAGTCCCATGTCTAATCATAGGCTGATCTTTGTTTAGGTGATATTATTCACATATTTCACTAAAATCGATTCATTTAGGGTGAAAAGATAAAACAAGAATATACTAATTTTCTTGGACCTGTTTTTTTTCCGTTTATCTTTTTCCTTTCAAATTCCAATCGTTCTTCTCTCATTCGATATAAAATGTTGGTTTGGTATTGTATGCCTATGTTTTTCTACACTTCTCTATCAAAAAGTCTCTTATCACAACCTAAAGACTACATGATCCGAGTTTCAAGTTCTTCGCATTCAAAGATAAAACGGTACATTTCAGTGTCCATGGGATAAATACGAGCATTCTGGATGGGATAAATACGAGCATTCTGAATTTTTTTTTGTTGATGTTTCCCTTAGATGGGCAATTGACTGTCAAATTCGGGTGTAAAACTATTAAAGATTCACGTAAACGAGAATTCATATACCGAGTTTGACATTATTCCTAATTTGCTTTAAATTGATCAAATTTGGAGTGTAATGCGTACGGAAATAACATTTTGGTCAATTTTTGCCAATTTTGTTTTTCATAGACGGTTTGTTTTCAAGACCAAAATTTTTTAATGGTAATTATCCGCATGATATTGTATTTGGACCGAGTTTCATGTTTTTTCCGCTCCTCGATAAAACTTATTACTCGATGGTTCTCTTGCTAGAGGGCATTTTAATACTTTGGTTTTCCTACTTTATACCTACTGCATTGATCCAGATCACGGAATGTGTGCGATAGACGCGATGGAGAATGTTATGTTTAAAATTCATTTTTTCCGAGTCCATGTTAAAGTTGTCGTTTTTGGGGTGTCATGAATATAACACGATCTTTGGAGTCGTAATAAATTACATGATTTGAGTTTAAGGTTAAAATTATTCAGAGATAACATGGTTTATTTTTTGTCCCCAAGGCATAACTCTAGCATTGCACATTTACATTGCGAAACATTCTTTGATGGTCATTTAATTGTCAAAATAGTATAGTAAACAATTCATATCCCGAGTTTTTTGTTCTTCTTGGTTCACTCATAAAAGATCATTTTTGTATGTTTTGCATAAAATAATCACATTTTGGGAAATTTGTGCCAACTTCTTTCACTCAAAATTTTGAAATTTAGGTGATATTTGGACTGAGTTTCTTGTTCCTACATTTACTTGATAGAATTGTTTATTTGCCATTGTGCTTATTGAAACCGAGGAGTTTTAAGAAATAGTTTCTTAATGTTTTATGGGTCATTCCTTGATCCCAACTCAGAATATTAGTTATCACTCGATCTATAAAAATGCAGAGTTTATTTGTTATTTCCGGTCCATGTAGAAATGGTCAACTTTATGCTGCCACGAGTACAACGTGTGTACATTTTTTGGTATAGGATGCATTCACACTTATTTGGAAAGTGTTTTATTTTCGTGAGAGAAATTTTGTAGAAACCTTGTTCTAAAATAATTAATTTTAGGGTTCCCTTTTTAAACTATGGTGTGATATAATGGCACAAGTTCATTTTTAGTGACCTTTCAAGTCTCATGTTCAATCATAGGCTGATCTTTGTTTAGGTGATATTATTCACATATTTCACTAAAATCGATTCATTTAGGGTGACAAGATGAAACAAGAATATACTAATTTTCTTGGACCTGTTTTTTTTCCGTTTATCTTTTTCCTTTCAAATTCCAATCGTTCTTCTCTCATTCGATATAAAATGTTCGTTTGGTATTGTATGCCTATGTTTTTCTACACTTCTCCATCAAAAAGTCTCTTATCACAACCTAAAGACTACATGATCCGAGTTTCAAGTTTTTTCATTCAAAGATAAAACGGTACATTTCAGTGTCCATGGGATAAATACGAGCATTCTGGATTTTTTTTTTGTTGATGTTTCCCCTAGATGGGCAATTGACTGTCAAATTCGGGTATAAAACTATTCAAGATTCACGCAAACGAGAATTCATATACCGAGTTTGACACTATTCATAATTTGCTTTATATTGATCAACTTTGGAGTGTAATGCGTACGGAAATAACATTTTGGTCAATTTGTGCCAATTTTGTTTTTCATAGAGAATTTGTTTTCACGACCAAATATTTTTAATGTTTATTATCCGCATGATATTGTATTTGGACCGAGTTTCATGTTTTTTCCGCTCTTCGATAAAACTTATTCCTCGATGGTTCTCTTGTTAAAGGGCAATTTAATATTGTGGTCTTCCTACTTTATAACTACTTCATTGATCCAGATCTCGGAATGTGTGCGATCGACGCGATGGAGAAAGTTATGTTTAAAATTCATTTTTTCCGAGTCCATGTTGAAGTTGTCGTTTTTGGGGTGTCATGAATATAACACGATAATTGGAGTCGTAATAAATTACATGCTTTGAGTTTAAAATTAAAATTATTCAGAGATAACATTGTTTATTTTTTGTCCCCAGGGCATAACTCTAGCATTGCACATTTACATTGTGAAACATTCTTTGATGGTCTTTTAATTGTCAAGTTTGTTTAGTAAACAATTCACAAATCACGTTATCTATTTTTTTTTCCCCGAGTTTCTTGTTCCTCTTGGTTCACTCTTAAAAGATCAATTTTAGGATGTTGTGCGTAAAATAATCACAATTTGGGAAATTTGTGCCAACTTCTTTCACTCAAAATTTTGAAAGTTAGGTGATATTTGGACTGAGTTTCATGTTCCTACATCTACTTGATAGAATTGTTTATTTGCCATTGTGCTTATTGAAACAGAGGAATTTTAAGAAATAGTTTCTTAATGTTTTATGGATCATCCATTGATCCCAACTCAGAATGTTAGTTATCACTCGATCTATAAAAATGCAGAGTTTATTTGTTATTTCCGGTCCATGTAGAAATGGTCAACTTTGTGTTGCCACGAGTACAACGTGAGTACATTTTTTGGTATAGGATGTATTCACACTCTTATTTGGAAAGTATTTTATTTACGTGATAGAAATTTTGTAGAAACCTTGTGCTAAAATAATTAATTTTGGGGTTCCCTTTTTAAACTATGGTGTGATATAATGGCATAAATTCATTTTTAGTGACCTTTCAAGTCCCATGTCCAATCATAGGCTGATCTTTGTTTAGGTGATATTATTCACATATTTCACTAAAATCGATTCATTTAGGGTGAAAAGATGAAACAAGAATATACTAATTTTCTTGGACCTGTTTTTTTTCCGTTTATCTTTTTCCTTTCAAATTCCAATCGTTCTTCTCTCATTCGATATAAAATGTTGGTTTTGTATTGTATGCCTATGTTTTTCTACACTTCTCTATCAAAAAGTCTCTTATCACAACCTAAAGACTACATGATCCGAGTTTCAAGTTCTTCGCATTCAAAGATAAAACGGTACATTTCAGTGTCCATGGGATAAATACGAGCATTCTGGATTTTTTTTTTGTTGATGTTTCCCCTAGATGGGCAATTGACTGTCAAATTCGGGTATAAAACTATTCAAGATTCACGTAAACGAGAATTCATATACCGAGTTTGACATTATTCCTAATTTGCTTTAAATTGATCAACTTTGGAGTGTAATGCGTACGGAAATAACATTTTGGTCAATTTGTGCCAATTTGGTTTTTCATAGACGGTTTGTTTTCATGACCAAAATTTTTTAATGGTTATTATCCGCATGATATTGTATTTGGACCGAGTTTCATGTTTTTTCCGCTCCTCGATAAAACTTATTACTTGATGGTTCTCTTGCTAGAGGGCATTTTAATACTTTGGTCTTCCTACTTTATATCTACTGCATTGATCCAGATAACGGAATGTGTGCGATAGACGCGATGGAGAATGTTATGTTTAAAATTCATTTTTTCCGAGTCCATGTTGAAGTTGTCGTTTTTGGGGTGTCATGAATATAACATGATCTTTGGAGTCGTAATAAATTACATGATTTGAGTTTAAGGTTAAAATTATTCAGAGATAACCTGGTTTATTTTTTGTCCCCAAGGCATAACTCTAGCATTGCACATTTACATTGCGAAACATTCTTTGATGGTCATTTAATTGTCAAAATAGTATAGTAAACAATTCACATCCGAGTTTTTTGTTCTTCTTGGTTCACTCTTAAAAGATCATTTTTGGATGTTTTGCATAGAATAATCACATTTTGGGAAATTTGTGCCAACTTCTTTCACTCAAAATTTTGAAAGTTAGGTGATATTTGGACTGAGTTTCTTGTTCCTACATCTACTTGATAGAATTGTTTATTTGCCATTGTGCTTATTGAAACAGAGGAGTTTTAAGAAATAGTTTCTTAATGTTTTATGGGTCATTCCTTGATCCCAACTCAGAATATTAGTTATCACTCGATCTATAAAAATGCAGAGTTTATTTGTTATTTCCGGTCCATGTAGAAATGGTCAACTTTATGCTGTCACGAGTACAACGTGAGTACATTTTTTGGTATAGGATGCATTCACACTTATTTGGAAAGTGTTTTATTTACGTGAGAGAAATTTTGTAGAAACCTTGTTCTAAAATAATTAATTTTAGGGTTCCCTTTTTAAACTATGGTGTGATATAATGGCACAAGTTCATTTTTAGTGACCATTCAAGTCTCATGTTCAATCATAGGCTGATCTTTGTTTAGGTGATATTATTCACATATTTCACTAAAATTGATTCATTTAGGGTGAAAAGGTGAAACAAGAATATACTAATATTCTTGGAACTGTTTTTTTTTTCCGTTTTTTTCTTTTTCCTTTCAAATTCCAATCTTTTTTTCTAATTCGATATAAAATGTTGGTTTTGGTATTGTATGCCTATGTTTTTCTACACTTTTCTATCAAAAAGTATCTTATCACAACAAAAAGACTACATGATTCGAGTTTCAAGTTCTTCGCATTCAAAGATAAAACGGTACATTTCAGTGTCCACGGGATAAATACGAGCATTCCGGATTTTTTTTTGTTGATGTTTCCCCTAGATGGGCAATTGACTGTCAAATTCTGGTATTAAACTATTCAAGATTCACGCAAAAGAGAATTCATATACCGAGTTTGACATTATTCATAATTTGCTTTATATTGATCAACTTTGGAGTGTAATGCGTACGGAAATAACATTTTGGTCAGTTTGTGCCAATTTAGTTTTTCATGTAGAAATGGTCAACTTTATGCTGCCACGAGTACAACGTGAGTACATTTTTTGGTATAGGATGCATTCACACTTATTTGGAAAGTGTTTTATTTACGTGAGAGAAATTTTGTAGAAACCTTGTTCTAAAATAATTAATTTTAGGGTTCCCTTTTTAAACTATGGTGTGATATAATGGCACAAGTTCATTTTTAGTGACCATTCAAGTCTCATGTTCAATCATAGGCTGATCTTTGTTTAGGTGATATTATTCACATATTTCACTAAAATTGATTCATTTAGGGTGAAAAGGTGAAACAAGAATATACTAATATTCTTGGAACTGTTTTTTTTTTTCCGTTTTTTTCTTTTTCCTTTCAAATTCCAATCTTTTTTTCTAATTCGATATAAAATGTTGGTTTTGGTATTGTATGCCTATGTTTTTCTACACTTTTCTATCAAAAAGTATCTTATCACAACAAAAAGACTACATGATTCGAGTTTCAAGTTCTTCGCATTCAAAGATAAAACGGTACATTTCAGTGTCCACGGGATAAATACGAGCATTCCGGATTTTTTTTTGTTGATGTTTCCCCTAGATGGGCAATTGATTGTCAAATTCTGGTATTAAACTATTCAAGATTCACGCAAAAGAGAATTCATATACCGAGTTTGACATTATTCATAATTTGCTTTATATTGATCAACTTTGGAGTGTAATGCGTACGGAAATAACATTTTGGTCAGTTTGTGCCAATTTAGTTTTTCATAGAGGATTTGTTTTCACGATCAAATATTTTTAATGTTTATTATCCGCATGATATTGTATTTAGACCGAGTTTCATGTTTTTTCCGCTCCTCGATAAAACTTATTACTCGATGGTTCTCTTGTTAGAGGGCAATTTAATATTGTGGTTTTCCTACTTTATAACTACTTCATTGATCCAGATCTCGGAATGTGTGCGATCGACGCGATGGAGAAAGTTATGTTTAAAATTCATTTTTTCCGAGTCCATGTTGAAGTTATCGTTTTTGGGGTGTCATGAATATAACACGATAATTGGAGTCGTAATAAATTACATGCTTTGAGTTTAAAATTAAAATTATTCAGAGATAACATTGTTTATTTTTTGTCCCCAGGGCATAACTCAAGCATTGCACATTTACATTGTGAAACATTCTTTGATGGTCTTTTAATTGTCAAGTTAGTTTAGTAAACAATTCACAAATCACGTTATCTATTTTTTTTTCCCCTAGTTTCTTGTTCCTCTTGGTTCACTCTTAAAAGATCAATTTTAGGATGTTGTGCGTAAAATAATCACAATTTGGGAAATTTGTGCCAACTTCTTTCACTCAAAATTTTGAAAGTTAAGTGATATTTGGACTGAGTTTCATGTTCCTACATCTACTTGATAATATTGTTTATTTGCCATTGTGCTTATTGAAACAGAGGAATTTAAAGAAATAGTTTCTTAATGTTTTATGGGTCATCCATTGATCCCAACTCAGAATGTTAGTTATCACTCGATCTATAAAAAAGCAGAGTTTATTTGTTATTTCCGGTCCATGTAGAAATGGTCAACTTTGTGCTGCCACGAGTACAACGTGAGTACATTTTTTGGAATAGGATGCATTCACACTTATTTGGAAAGTGTTTTATTTACGTGAGAGAAATTTTGTAGAAACCTTGTTCTAAAATAATTAATTTTAGGGTTCCCTTTTTAAACTATGGTGTGATATAATGGCACAAGTTCATTTTTAGTGACCATTCAAGTCTCATGTTCAATCATAGGCTGATCTTTGTTTAGGTGATATTATTCACATATTTCACTAAAATTGATTCATTTAGGGTGAAAAGGTGAAACAAGAATATACTAATATTCTTGGAACTGTTTGTTTTTTTCCGTTTTTTTCTTTTTCCTTTCAAATTCCAATCTTTTTTTCTAATTCGATATAAAATGTTGGTTTTGGTATTGTATGCCTATGTTTTTCTACACTTTTCTATCAAAAAGTATCTTATCACAACAAAAAGACTACATGATTCGAGTTTCAAGTTCTTCGCATTCAAAGATAAAACGGTACATTTCAGTGTCCACGGGATAAATACGAGCATTCCGGATTTTTTTTTGTTGATGTTTCCCCTAGATGGGCAATTGATTGTCAAATTCTTGTATTAAACTATTCAAGATTCACGCAAAAGAGAATTCATATACCGAGTTTGACATTATTCATAATTTGCTTTATATTGATCAACTTTGGAGTGTAATGCGTACGGAAATAACATTTTGGTCAGTTTGTGCCAATTTAGTATTTCATAGAGGATTTGTTTTCACGATCAAATATTTTTAATGTTTATTATCCGCATGATATTGTATTTAGACCGAGTTTCATGTTTTTTCCGCTCCTCGATAAAACTTATTACTCGATGGTTCTCTTGTTAGAGGGCAATTTAATATTGTGGTTTTCCTACTTTATAACTACTTCATTGATCCAGATCTCGGAATGTGTGCGATCGATGCGATGGAGAAAGTTATGTTTAAAATTCATTTTTTCCGAGTCCATGTTGAAGTTGTCGTTTTTGGGGTGTCATGAATATAACACGATAATTGGAGTCGTAATAAATTACATGCTTTGAGTTTAAAATTAAAATTATTCAGAGATAACATTGTTTATTTTTTGTCCCCAGGGCATAACTCAAGCATTGCACATTTACATTGTGAAACATTCTTTGATGGTCTTTTAATTGTCAAGTTAGTTTAGTAAACAATTCACAAATCACGTTATCTATTTTTTTTCCCCCTAGTTTCTTGTTCCTCTTGGTTCACTCTTAAAAGATCAATTTTAGGATGTTGTGCGTAAAATAATCACAATTTGGGAAATTTGTGCCAACTTCTTTCACTCAAAATTTTGAAAGTTAAGTGATATTTGGACTGAGTTTCATGTTCCTACATCTACTTGATAATATTGTTTATTTGCCATTGTGCTTATTGAAACAGAGGAATTTAAAGAAATAGTTTCTTAATGTTTTATGGGTCATCCATTGATCCCAACTCAGAATGTTAGTTATCACTCGATCTATAAAAAAGCAGAGTTTATTTGTTATTTCCGGTCCATGTAGAAATGGTCAACTTTGTGCTGCCACGAGTACAACGTGAGTACATTTTTTGGTATAGGATGCATTCACACTTATTTGGAAAGTGTTTTATTTACGTTAGAGAAATTTTGTAGAAACCTTGTTCTAAAATAATTAATTTTAGGGTTCCCTTTTTAAACTATGGTGTGATATAATGTCACAAGTTCATTTTTAGTGACCATTCAAGTCTCATGTTCAATCATAGGCTGATCTTTGTTTAGGTGATATTATTCACATATTTCACTAAAATTGATTCATTTAGGGTGAAAAGGTGAAACAAGAATATACTAATATTCTTGGAACTGTTTTTTTTTTTCCGTTTTTTTCTTTTTCCTTTCAAATTCCAATCTTTTTTTCTAATTCGATATAAAATGTTGGTTTTGGTACTGTATGCCTATGTTTTTCTACACTTTTCTATCAAAAAGTATCTTATCACAACAAAAAGACTACATGATTCGAGTTTCAAGTTCTTCGCATTCAAAGATAAAACGGTACATTTCAGTGTCCACGGGATAAATACGAGCATTCCGGATTTTTTTTTGTTGATGTTTCCCCTAGATGGGCAATTGATTGTCAAATTCGGGTATAAAACTATTAAAGATTCACGTAAACGAGAATTCATATACCGAGTTTGACATTATTCATAATTTCTTTAAATTGATCAACTTTGGAGTGTAATGCGTACATAAATAACATTTTGGTCAATTTGTGCCAACTTGGTTTTTCATAGAGGATTTGTTTTCACGATCTAATATTTTTAATGGTTATTATCCGCATGATATTGTATTTGGACCGAGTTTCATGTTTTTTCCGTTCCTCGATAAAACTAATTACTCGATGGTTCTCTTGTTAGAGGGCAATTTAATACTGTGGTCTTCCTACTTTATAACTACTTCATTGATCCAGATCTCGGAATGTGTGCGATCAACGCGATGGAGAAAGTTATGTTTAAAATTCATTTTTTCCGAGTCCATGTTGAAGTTGTCGTTTTTGGGGTGTCATGACTATAACACGATAATTGGAGTCGTAATAAATTACATGCTTTGAGTTTAAAATTAAAATTATTCAGAGATAACATTGTTTATTTTTTGTCCCCAGGGCATAACACTAGCATTGCACATTTACATTGTGAAACATTCTTTGATGGTCTTTTAATTGTCAAGTTAGTTTAGTAAACAATTCACAAATCACGTTATCTATTTTTTTTTCCCCTAGTTTCTTGTTCCTCTTGGTTCACTCTTAAAAGATCAATTTTAGGATGTTGTGCGTAAAATAATCACATTTTTGGAAATTTGTGCCAACTTCTTTCACTCAAAATTTTTAAAGTTAGGTGATATTTGGACTGAGTTTCATGTTCCTACATCTACTTGATAGAATTGTTTATTTGACGTTGTGCTTATTGAAACCGAGAAATTTTAAGAAATAGTTTCTTAATGTTTTATGCGTCATCCATTGATCCCAACTCAGAATGTTAGTTATCACTCGATCTACAAAGTTGCAGAGTTTATTTGTTATTTCCGGTCCATGTAGAAATGGTTAACTTTGTGCTGCCACGAGTACAACGTGAGTACATTTTTTGGTATAGGATGTATTCACACTCTTATTTGGAAAGTGTTTTATTTACGCTATAGAAATTTTGTAGAAACCTTGTGCTAAAATAATTAATTTTAGGGTTCCCTTTTTAAACTATGGTGTGATATAATGGCATAAGTTCATTTTTAGTGACCTTTCAAGTCCCATGTCCAATCATAGGCTGATCTTTGTTTAGGTGATATTATTCACATATTTCACTAAAATCGATTCATTTAGGGTGAAAAGATGAAACAAGAATTTACTAATTTTCTTGGACATGTTTTTTTTCCGTTTATCTTTTTCCTTTCAAATTCCAATCGTTCTTCTCTCATTCGATATAAAATGTTGGTTTGGTATTGTATGCCTATGTTTTTCTACACTTCTCTATCAAAATGTCTCTTATCACAACCTAAAGACTACATGATCTGAGTTTGAAGTTCTTCGCATTCAAAGATAAAACGGTACATTTCAGTGTCCATGGGATAAATACGAGCATTCTGGATGGGATAAATACGAGCATTCTGGATTTTTTTTTTTTGTTGATGTTTTCCCTAGATGGGCAATTGACTGTCAAATTCGGGTATAAAACTATTCAAGATTAACGTAAACGAGAATTCATATACCGAGTTTGACATTATTCCTAATTTGCTTTAAATTGATCAACTTTGGAGTGTAATGCGTACGGAAATAACATTTTGGTCAATTTGTGCCAATTTGGTTTTTCATAGACGGTTTCTTTTCATGACCAAATTTTTTTAATGGTTATTATCCGCATGATATTGTATTTGGACCGAGTTTCATGTTTTTTCCGCTCCTCGATAAAACTTATTACTCGATGGTTCTCTTGCTAGAGGGCATTTTAATACTTTGGTCTTCCTACTTTATACCTACTACATTGATCCAGATCTCCGAATGTGTGCAATCGACGCGATGGAGAATGTTATGTTTAAAATTCATTTTTTCCGAGTCCATGTTGAAGTTGTCGCTTTTGGGGTGTCATGAACATAACACGATGTTTGGAGTCGTAATAAATTACATGATTAGATTTTAAGGTTAAAATTATTCAGAGATAACATGGTTTATTTTTTGTCCCCAAGGCATAACTCTAGCATTGCACATTTACATTGCGAAACATTCTTTGATGGACTTTTAATTGTCAAAATAGTATAGTAAACAATTCACAATTCACAATTTACATCCCGAGTTTTTTGTTCTTCTTGGTTCACTCTTAAAAGATCCTTTTTGGATGTTTTGCATAAAATAATCACATTTTGGAAAATTTGTGCCAACTTCTTTCACTCAAAATTTTGAAAGTTAGGTGATATTTGGACTGAGTTTCATGTTCCTACATATACTTGATAGAATTGTTTATTTGCCATTGTGCTTATTGAAACAGAGGAGTTTTAAGAAATAGTTTCTTAATATTTTATGGGTCATCCATTGATCCCATTTCAAAATATTAGTTATCACTCGATCTATGAAAATGCAGAGTTTATTTGTTATTTCCGGTCCATGTAGAAATGGTCAACTTTATGCTGCCACGAGTACAACGTGAGTACATTTTTCAGTATAGGATGCATTCACACTCTTATTTGGAAAGTGTTTTATTTACGTGATAGAAATTTTGCAGAAACCTTGTGCTAAAATAATTAATTTTAGGGTTCCCTTTTTAAACTATGGTGTGATATAATGGCACAAGTTCATTTTTAGTGACCTTTCAAGTCCCATGTTCAATCATAGGCTGATCTTTGTTTAGGTGATATTATTCACATATTTCACTAAAATTGATTCATTTAGGGTGAAAAGGTGAAACAAGAATATACTAATATTCTTGGACCTGTTTTTTTTTTTCCGTTTTTTTCTTTTTCCTTTCAAATTCCAATCTTTTTTTCTAATTCGATATAAAATGTTGGTTTTGGTATTGTATGCCCATGTTTTTCTACACTTTTCTATCAAAAAGTATCTTATCACAACATAAAGATTACATGATTCGAGTTTCAAGTTCTTCGCATTCAGAGATAAAACGGTACATTTCAGTATCCATGGTATAAATACGAGTGTTAACTCTATAAAATAGATTTATTTTCTATATATTTTTGCGGGGAATGGCATGAGTTTCTTGAGTTGTTATATTGTTTTCATTTGGTTTAGCTTGATTTAGCTCGTTGGTGATTCACGTACTCATTTTGGTATTTTCTTGCAAATATTTCAGGTTTTCTCTTGAGTTTTGGAAGTGCAAACAGAAGCCTCTTCGCTGGGGCGGAAAATCTCTCCGCTGGAGCGAAATCAAAAAGCAGACAAAATTCTTGGACAGAAGCGTCTCCGCTGGGGCGAAACTACTTCTCCGCTGGGGCAGAAGATTTCCACAAATTTTAATTAGAGTGCCCTAATTTGACTTGGAAACATATATCTAAGTGGAGGAAGAGAGAGAAAAGATATCTTGGGACACCTTTTGACAGAAGAAAAACCAAGAACAAGAAAATATCATCAGAGAGCGTGGAAAACATCGGATAATACAATTCTTGAAGATTTGAAGACAGATCTACTTCTCTTTCTTATCTCTTTCAATTATTTTTCTCTTTTGTGATCTTATACTCATGACGTTTGTTATTCTCGAGTTTATTTCCGTTTTAGCTATGAACTAAATTTACTTTTCTAGGATTGCAATGGAATTCTTTGTTTGAATTGATTGTTACTTATTTTTCCTTATTCTATTATATTGAGATTTGTTGTTTACCCATTCTTGTGCTTTAATTTCAATAGCCTGATCAACTATTGTTTAACAAATCTAATTGAATCGGGAGAGGAAATTATGTTTTAGGTTAAAGATTGGGTAACCTTTGTACGAATTGCACCCACATCGAATTGGGTAATTTGTTTGGCAATGAAGATAGGAATATACTTAGTTGCCTTAGGTAGTCACAATTAGGGCTTGTTCTTGATTCAATTTGGCCTAACTTCATTGGCATAGGAATATAGCTCTTTGATTAGGTTAGATTAGTTTTACAATATTCTGGAAAGAAATTGTAGAAATTTAAGTGCCCTAGACTAGCAATAAAACTTAATTGAAATAGAGTTGCTTGGAAAATAAGAGCAATTAGTTTGACATTGAAGGAAGTTGTAATCCTAGACTTTAATCATAAGAGTTAATCTTGTCAATTTAGAATTTAGTTTTAATTTCATTGTTGCTTAGTTATAATCAGAATCAAGAATTCGTTTAATTTGGATAAGAACAAGAGTGATCTTTTAGTAATTAGTTAAGTTAGCTCATTAATTCCCTGTGGAGACGATACTCTACTTATCATTATATTACTTGTTGCGATTGCGTATACTTGCGTTTACAAATCCGTCATCAAGTTTTTGGCGCCGTTGCCGGGGAATTATTTGCGCTATTTTGCTAATATTAATATCAGTCATTCGTTTCTTAGATCAAATTTTTATTTGTTGTCTCTTTCTTTATTTTCAGGACATTTATTCTTTGCATGCGCAGCGATCGAAATAAATAACTTATCCCACTAGATCTTGAAATCGAGCGCACAATTCGAAGATTAAAAAGGCTGAAAATAAATTCTGAGTCTCAAGGCCAGACTATGGGCGAACAAGTCAATGGAGCAGCTGCTGCTGCAAATCGCTCTATCAGAGATTATGTTGTCCCTCATGTTGAAGGACTAAGATCGAGTATTGCTAGGCCAGCTGTTGAGGCCAATAATTTTGAAATCAAGCCAGCAGTCATACATATGCTTGAATCGAAACAATTCTTCGGGCATGCTCATGAGGATCCGAACAAACACTTGAAAATATTTCTGAGGATGTGTGATACATTCAAATTCAATGGAGTATCATCAGAGGCTGTAAGACTGAGATTGTTCCCTTTCTCCTTGACTGGGAAGGCTGCAGATTGGTTAGAAGCTCTGCCAGATGAGTCTATTACAACATGGAATCAGTTAGTGGAGAAATTTTTAGCTAAGTTTTTTCCACCTGCAAAAACTGCAAAGATGAGGAATGACATCACTGATTTTCTGCAACATAAAGATGAAACTTTAGACGAAGCTTGGGAGAGGTTTAAGGATATGGTGAAAAAGTGTCCTCGCCATCAAGTTCCAGATTGGTTACAAGTTCAATCTTTTTACAATGGGCTTACAGATAACATAAAAGGAAATCTCGATGCTGCAGCTAATGGTGCTCTTTTGGGAAAATCTCCTGGTGAAGCCAGAGATATTATTCAGGAAATGACATCAAATATCCAACAATGGTCATCAAGACGTACGGAGCAGAACAAGATAGTCGGGGTTATAGAAGTTGATGCTATTGCTTCTCTAACAACTCAATTGGCAGCTCTCACGAAGAAACTTGATGAGAACTGTAGTAGAAACAATGTTCAGAGAATTTATGCCACTTGTGATATTTGTGGAGATAATCACTCGGTTGCACACTATCCTGAGAATCCGGAATCTGTCAATTTCGTGGGAAATTCTAACCGTCAGAGGAACAATCCTTATTCCAACACATGTAATCCGGGATGGAGAAATCACCCTAATCTCTCATGGGGTGGTAATCAACCACAATTTCAGGCTCAAGGCCCAGTCGCACCTCCAAGGTTTCAACAACCTCAAGCACCTATACAGCCACAAACACAAGCACAAAAACCCACTACAGAAGAATTGTTGCTCCAATACATGCAGAAGACAGATGCCATAATGCAAAACCAGAGCGTTGTAATTCAAAACCAGAATGCTTCTATCCGTGCTTTGGAGACTCAAATTGGTCAACTGGCTAGTAATCTTAATGCCCGACCTCATGGAGCTTTGCCTGCGGACACTGAGGCAAACCCAAGAAATGATAATATGCAGCATTGTAAAGCTATAACTCTCAGAAGTGGAAAGGATATTGAGGTTAATACTAGCAAGCTTGAACAAGAAGAAGTGAAGCCACCGAGTGAATCAATAGAGAGTGAGCAAAATAATGGAGATGATGTGGAAAAGAAATCCAAGGAATATGAAACAAAACTGGAGAAACCGAAAGTTCAAGAATATCCACCACCTCCATTCCCCCAGAGACTACAAAAACAAAAGCTAGATAAACAGTTTCAGAAATTTCTTGATATCTTCAAGAAGTTATCCATCAACATTCCTTTTGTTGAAGCCCTTGAGCAAATGCCCACCTATGCAAAATTCATGAAAGACATTTTATCAAGGAAAAGAAGATTGGGAGATTATGAAACTGTAGCACTTACTGAGGAGTGCAGCGCGCTTATTCAAAGAAAGCTTCCACCAAAACTGAAAGATCCAGGGAGTTTCACTATTCCGTGCACGATTGGAAATCAATCTATCACTAAGGCATTATGCGATCTAGGTGCTAGTGTAAATCTAATGCCATTGTCGATCTTCAGAAAGCTTGGTGTGGGGGAAGCAAAGCCCACGTCAGTTACGTTACAGATGGCAGATCGAACTCTCAGTTATCCAAGAGGGATAGTGGAAGATATTTTGGTCAAAGTGGACAAATTGATCTTTCCAGCGGATTTTATTATCCTTGATATGGATGAAGATCGCGATGTACCAATCATTCTTGGAAGGCCTTTTCTAGCTACCGGTCGAGCCTTAATTGATGTTGAAAAAGGAGAACTCAAGATGAGAGTTCAAGATCAAGAAGTAACCTTCAATATTTATTCATCTTTGAAGCATCATAAGAAGAATGAAGATTGTTTCTCAATCAAGGTGGTAGAAAATACTTCTGATACATTCTTACATAATCATCCTGATGATTTGTTTGGAACTCCATTGATTTCGAAAGATGATAGGAAAGGTGACAAGTTTGTTGATTGTGTGAAAACTCTTGATCTTACTCAAAGATTTACCAAACCAGCTTTCAAAGGTAAAATTATGGAAAGGTCAGTAAAGTCTGCAAATGCTAATAAGTCGTTCATTGAAGAACCTCCAGATTTAGAGTTTAAACAGTTTATGGAAGTTGAAACTAAGAGCATCTTACATCACCACCATTTGTGGCCTTAAGGTGGTGATTTCAGTAAAGAGATGACTTATGCAAAGAGGGTTGACAATAAGTCTAGAAGACATGAAAAACAACTTTTACATGTCCGTGAATTGGAGGAATTTAGGCCACCAGAAAATGGAAGTGTTACACTTTACAAGAAGAAAATTAAGAAGATACACGATGAAAAGATAATTCGTAGAGAATTTGAGCCAGGACAATGGGTGTTATTGTATAATTCCCGCCGTAAACTATTCCCGGGAGAGCTCAAATCAAGGTGGTCTGGCCCTTTTATAGTTACAGAGGTTCTTCCCTATGGAGCTGTGGAAGTACAAGATGAACAGAGTGGGAGAACTTTCAAGGTCAATGGACAAAGACTAAAGTTTTATTTGGGGGGCAACTTTGATCGTCAAATCGCCACCATCACTTTGGGTGATCCGCAATAAGATTGACAAAGTCAAGCCATGACTATAAATAAGGCGCTTGTTGGGAGGCAACCCAACTATTAAAAAAAAAAAAAAAAAAAAAAAAAGAGAGAACTTGGACAAAACATGATCCGCCCCCGCGGAAATGATTTATCGCCCCAACGAGGGCTGCTCGGATTGAATTTTGATACAAATTCCAGAACACACTTCCCCCCAGCGGAACATTAGTACCGCCCCCGCAAAGTTCCCTCTGGAATTTACATCTAATTTCGAGAACAAAATCCGCCCCAGCACAAAAACACTCTGCCCCAAGCAAAACAATCTCAAATGTTGAGGACCATACAAAATTACATGCTTCAATGCGGACTTTCCAAAACTCTCACCACCACATGAAGAGATCAATGCTGCAATCAGGGACGTTCTTTAATTGCTTTATTTTATCTTTCTCTTCAGCTTTATTCTTTTATCTCTTGTTTTCGTTACTTTCATCACTGAGGACAGTGTGTTTCTTAAGTTTGGGGGTGATTGCATTTACGTTGTGCATGCTAGGTCGATTTTTGATCAAATTTTTGAAATTTTATGTATTGTTGACTGTTTTTCTTGCAAAATTCGAAGCACGAATGCATAATCGAGGATTTAGGATGAAGTTAGTGAATTATAGTCTAGAATAGAGCTTAAGAAATTTTATCTTGCCTACCTAATCTCTAGATTCGAGGGTGATTTAACCGAATTTCGTCTTAAGGTTTAATCTCAGTAAATTTAATAAAGTTCACAATTTATTGTATTAAGGGTTTGGTTAAAGTAATCTGGATGGTGCAATTCAAGAATAAGCACAGTAATATAATTGAATAGATGACCATAATATGAAGAGGCGAACAACAGTAATATATTTCGTAGGTTAAAATCTGGATCCTTAATACAATGTAAAACTCACTATTTATAATAAATCTCAAGTCCTAATTTGTCTAGGAGTCCTATTAGGCCTAGGAATCCTGCCTGGATTAGGAGAACCGCACAGCCCACTTAAATCTTCTAGATCGATCTGTCTGGTCGATCGGATACATTTGGGCAGATCGAGTCGATCTCGTAGTCTTCACAGGTCGGATCGATCCTGAACCTCCTCGGAAAGCTTTATTCCATTATGTGTGTAAAATAGCCCTCATCAGTACTCCCTCACTTCTCGAGCGTAATCATAGTTGTAGCTCGTAGAAGTAGATGTAGTATCCACCTTGGTACTTTCGTCGTTCATGAAATATGCCTCATTAAAAACCTAGTTCGGAAAAACCCTCTTCGGGATAAAAACTGAACGAGGAAAAAAGAGTGCATATCCGTTTGAACAGACACATACTTTGACTAACGTGTGTCAGATGACGGCAGGGTCTTTTCACAATTTTGATTGGCGGGAATATGAAGAGACGCGAAGGGCTGAATCCGTCTTTTCACCACCCATATATATAGTCGAAATTTGCGGGATATTTTTACTTTTACCCCAGATATTTAATCCTCCGAGCAGTAAAGGCTTAAATCGATAATCTTGTCAATTTCTTACTTTTTCGAGTATATTATTTCCAGGACTAATGGCTTCGACGTCGCAGAATCTCCCTTCCCCAATTCAGAACGTAGGAGAACAAGCACCACCCAACATTCTCAATCCTAATATTCCTTCTCCTGACAACGAAGCAGCGGACGATTCTCAAGCAGAAGAGGTTAGAGACTATGCCGAGGATGAAGTTGATAGTTTGGTCGTGGAAATTATTTCAGAGGAAGAAATGATGTCGAGGGCATCTAAAAAATCCAAAACAGCTCAACCTCAAATTTCCGCTCCTGTGGAACTTTTTCCTTCTCGATTTAAAGAGAAAGATCTACCTTTTCTGAGAAAGGAATATGGTCGCTACTTCCCGTCGGAATTTGAGATCATTATTCCTACTTCCGAGGAAAGAGTAAACACTCCACCTGCTAACTGTCGAGCTTTTTATACGTCCCATTTTGAGCACGGGCTCCGTTTTCCCTTATCTTCAATTCTCCGTCAATTTCTGGAGACCTTCATCGTCTCATTGACCCAACTTGTTCCTAATGCCATAGCCTTTATTATGGCCTTCTCAGTTTTAATGGTAGCGCGAGGTCTGCAACCATCGTTCCGTAATTTCCTTCACTTTTTTCGATTTTCTGTATCGACCTCCTCAAACAGGGGTTATTATTACGTTAGTCAGAGACCTGGGTATGCTGTGCTTGAAAATGCCATTTCCAGCAACAGCACGGAGTGGAAGTCAAATTTCTTTTTTGTTAAAGCTCCGACCGTGTCTATTCTTGAAAATGGAGAAACAGAGGAGTTTTCTTACGACTGGGGATACAATGATCTTTGGGTATACGGTGGTCGAAAGGTAATTGGTCAGATGGCCCCAGACGACCAGTTTCCAACTGCTTTGGTCGAGGAGATGAGATCAAACAAATACCAATCCGCTTATTTGATTGGAGAGATTTTCCTTCGGAAGGCAGGATTGAGTTCCTTGGATTTTCCTATTTCCTCGGATGATCGACCCATATGTAATGTTTCCTGATAATAATAATTTTAACAAAGTATATATATGATCTTGCTGTTTATCCATGTTTATTGACTTCATGTACAGCTTCCATGGTCGAGAAATGCCGCTTTTCAGTGGTCGGTAAATCAGTCCTTTCGAACTCAAAAAGGTCTTGGGGTAAATCTCCCATAGAGCAAAAAGAATCCAGAAAAAGAAGAAGAGATCAGTTTATGGATTTGGAGGATATCGAGGAGGAGTCGTTCGAGGACGCTGATCCTATCCGAATAGCTCCCCCCTCCTCTGGTCAGACCTCATCAGATATACCGTCTTCAAGCTCTCGCCCAGGCCGCGGTTATCCGCCCAAATTTCTTAGGGATGAACATGGTATTCTAGGTTGTCAATCTTGGTCGGAGCGCAATCCTACCGGCCCTGAAGCTAAAAGGAGAAAACAGTTCTTCGACAAAGGAGGGGAATATTTTACTCACGTCGGAGATATTGGCCATAAAGCTTCCCTGGTTGATATGATCGAGAGTCATCTTCAAGGGAAACGGGCGGCTGGATACTCCGAGAAGGATTCATTGGCGTCTGATGATAAGGAGAATGTCGTCGATAAATCCATTCGAATTCTCCTTTCTTCGACCTTCACTCAAGATGTAAATAGGACGATCAAGAAAAAACCTCTCGAACAGCTGGCAAGGGCAGCTCATGCTCATGAAGGGGTAATGTTCTTTAATTTGTCAACTCCTCTAATAAACGTTTCAAAATTTTTTTTTTTTATTTTTTTTTTTTTATTATTCTACATTGAGTTAGATAAATTTTTTCTTCTTACAGACTGGAAATGCTTTGGTGTCGGCACTGTATGATATGGCGTTGCATAGGGATCAATGCAGCTTTGTTGAAGAAAGCAACCAGATCTTATCTGCCAGAGTTAAGGAGCTTGAAGATCAACTTGCTCAGGTCGATAATTCTCGAGCTTCCGCTGCCACTTCATCAAATCCTCTTGCTAATCCTAATCTGGAGACTGACAATCCTCACATTATTAGCATGATGACGGATTCTAGTCGATATCAAGCGCAGGTCGACCAATTGACTCGTGAAATGGAAGAGCAACGGGTTGCGCATGCCACCCTCGTTAGCAAGCTTGAGTCGGATATTGATGTTCTTCGATCCCAACTTGCGACCAAGGAAGATGATTCTTCCGACTTAGAGAGGGTCATAGATGAGCACCAATCTTCAGACGTCGAGCCCATAGTCCGAGAGTTTCTCAATTCTCCCGTGCATACTGCCATAATTCATCAAAAGATTGGAGGTCTGCTCTTAAGCTCGTTCTACAAGGGTGTCAATCAATTAATCGAATCGGGGCAGATTCCTAATAAACGGGAGGAATATCGCAAAGTTATGGCCATTGAAAAGGATCGAAGTCTTCAAGATTATCCTCCCGATTGCTTATCCTCTGTTGAGTATAGCAATCATCCATTGGCTCACCTAGTCGAGGAGTATGGAGCCCCAATTCCTGTGCCAACACCTGATTTGGATTTGATAAAAGATATGATGGAGAATCAGTCAGGCGAAGAGGAAGGGGATGATGCTGAGGAGGATATCGATGGAGACCATGTCGACGATGAGAATGAAGAAGGAGAGGAAGGATCGTCCCCCAAGGAAACCAATTCACCCAGTTAGGATTTTTTTATGATTTTCTTTTATTTTGTTGTAAAGCTAGGCCTTTTAGATCTCGTAGATTATGTAAAACTCCTTTTTGAGATATATATCATTTTAATTCTGATATACTTTGTCGTTATGATGATCATGGTACATATTTGACGACCGCTTTTACCTTATTTTTGAATTTTTACTGTGCGCGCCAAGGTCCGAGGACATAATTGTCATTTCCTTAGCTATATATAAAGGTAAATCTTTTTGGGGTTTTACCGCGCGTCTCCACTTGTAATATAAAATTTTCTTACCATTGATCGGAGCTCTTAGTTCGATATTTCATAGGAATTCCTGATTTTCAGACCATGAGTTCCAATCTATTTTCTGGAGCTTCCAAACGATCCCAACGGGCTTTACCTCGTCGGGAGACTCCGAGAAAAAAGTCTCGAACAGACGGTTTACATCCATCATCTTTCCAGGGAGGAGTTTCTTCTCGGGAAACCATTCCTCGACCTGTTCCCAAATTATCTTCATCAAGCGGGAACTTAAAAGAGACGAAGAACATCAATTCTAATGCCACGATCCGCAGTCCAATTGTCGATCCGAAGATGCTGGAGGCTTTCCAGAGTGAAGGTTCTCGCTCTACTTCTCCTCCTTTAGTAGAACAAACATTTAATGAGGTATCACGAACCGTTTCCCCCCCTCCAGTCGTTCATACGACGAATGAAGAAAGTCGAGCTATTTCTCCTATCCTCGGTGAGCAAACCAATAATGATGAGTCGCGAGCCGTTTCTCCTTCTCCTGGCGTCCATATGATGAACGAGGAAATTCAAGCTATTTCTCCTATTCTCGGGGAACAATCAACGAATGAGGAGTCACGAGCAGTTCCTACTTTTCCAGATGAACGTTCAGTGGATGATCATTCCCCTTCAGGCAGAGATGTAACAATTCAGTCTATAAGTCGAGATAGTTGTGCTCAACTCGAGGCTACTGCTTTGCATTCTGAAATTGCCACTCCCAATTCTGAGATCGATCCCACTCTACAATTAAGGGGGCCTGTGGAAGATATTCCAGAATCTTTCTTTGCCCCTCCAGGTTCGCAGGTTGTTTCGACCTCTCAAGACACTCAGGTTGTCTCTCCTGTTCGTATTCCACAAGGAGCGTCAAAAACTGGGTCTGGTCCCAGTCGTTCTGCAATTGAAAAGGTTGCGGACGACCCGTTTCTTTTAGACGAACGTCCATTTAAGGAGCAGGTCGAGGAGATAACTGAGTTCGATGTGACCCGATCAGGTGGGGTTTCAATTGATGCAAGTATTCCAACAACCCTCGAGCCTGATGGGGTTTCTTGGAATCTGGGAATGGGTACTATCTTGCCTAAGGAGCTTGAAAAATTGAAGAACCACTCTTCCTTGCAACTTGTCCAGTCCATTTTCAAACGTTTGGAGATGGTAAGCGTATTTTGTTGTTTGTCAAAAAAGATCTTAAGTTTTTCACCTATATTTCTCAATACAGGCTAAGCATGAAGCTCTCCAGCTCGGGATACAAAATGACGAATTCTATTTTGCTCGAGAAGAATCACTCGATCGGGTAAATTCAATTGTCGCTGCTCATCGATTGCTGATGACTGAGGTTGAGCACCTCCGAACTACCACTGAAAGGCTCACTAGAGAGAAGGAAGAACTTGCTCGAGTAAATAGCAGTTTGGAGGCTGAAAAAGAGCAGCTTACCAAGGAGAAAACAGATCTTCTTCAATTGACAGATCTGGAGTTTGACAGGGGTTTTTCCCTTGGATATGAGCAGCGTGCCCAGGAAATGATGACTTATCTTGGTTATCCGACAATTCCTGCTCATGTTCATGAAACGGTAGACAAAGGTCTTACCCCCGATCATACTCCTGAGCAGTAGACAAGAGTCTTTCTGCTTTTTTATTTTTTTTTTCTTTTTTTTCTTTTTTTTGGAAATGTAAATATATATTTTTGCCTGAGAAATGGAAGAACACGCTCTTTGTTCGTTTTCTGCGCCTCTCCGATCTGCATGTTGATAATTAACTTCTTGCAATATTATTGGAAGACGAGAAGTCAACTTGGTAGGTGTGCCATAACTGTAGGAACGATTCGTATGCTCTGTCCATTGAGTTGTTATTTCCCCGTAGTATGAAGAACTTGTTGGATAAGTAGGAAAATAAGAAATACGGATACAATATGCCACCTCTGAACAGTTTAATTTGGTTTTTATGGCCTGTTGACTATGGTGGAGATATCAAACCAGATAGTTTTTCGGATAGGCGAGAGCTGGTTAGTTCATTAAAATGGTGTTTCGTCCATGCATGCTCGAAAACTTGCCCCCAAGGCAAGGAGAACGAACCTGTCTCAATTGTATGACAGCAAAGTTCTTCCCTTCGTAGTGTGCTTTAGCTTGATACTGTGATCGACCCTAGATGCAGTATGCCTCCTGGTTGCCATTTGGCTTATTTAGAGGTCGGTAATTCACCAGCATCAGCAAATATACGCACTTCTGCATGTTCCTCGTTTTTATGCAGCGGTAGTAGTCCGAGGAAAAGGTCGATTTGAAGGAGCAGATCATTCCGAGGAGTAACAAAGTAGGACTAGTGTTTGAAATAATTGTAATGATCCTTGAATGTAAATGTAGTTTTTTGTGACGATATGGCTGTACTTGTGAAATGTAATGACTCTCTCAAAGACCTGAATAAAATCAATTATTCTTTGTATGTTCAGTCCGACAACAATGATTGATCATTTTTTCTGATACTGCGAACCATTCTTATAACCTTTTAAATCTGGACCGTTGATAGGACCTCAATTTAACACCATTGGATCCTTTATCCTCCGCCTATAAAAAGATTCACTCCATCCCTCTCCATTTCTCAGAAGATGAAGTCATTCAAGATGAATATGTATTGTTATAAGTATCATCGTCGACCAAACTTGTCGATTTATTTACCTAAGAGGTCATGAGTTGGTATGGGAGGAATTGGAAAAATGAGATCTCCATCTTAAGCTGTGATGGTCGGGCAAATCTCACAACTGGGGATTAGTTGATCATATATCACGCCGTATGATAGAGGTCGAGAGTGGAGGAAAGCAGGATTCTATACTTTATCGAAATCAACTTGTTTCTAACTAGTTGGTGACATCATGCATGAGACCCTTCTGATCTCTACTTTAATCGGCGAAGAAGAAGCATCAACTTCTTCGAGGTGGTGGCATCATGATAGCATGCGGCTTAGGTCGCCCACTGGTACCCGCCAATCTGTAGAATAAGCCTGAACTTTAGGTTCTCGTCACTGTTCTCAAAGTAGGAGAAAAGATGATCGTTCCGAGGAAGCTTTGAAGCGTTTTGACAACGAAGTCTTTCCTTTGATATTTTGTAGTTGTAATTGCTTAGTGCTTAGGTCGATGATTTCCGTTCAGATAAGGCTCTTGTACATGTAATATTGCTTTTGCTCTACAATATTCTTCGTAATGTATCTATCGATCTAATATAGGACTTTTGTTTTGACCGACTCAAGAACGTATTTACTTCCAATCCTTGTTATTTAATGCTTGCAGTTATGTCTTTGGAACGTAACTCCCGATGTGGCGTTATTGCCGTGGATTATATAAGAGTGTGACCGTTGGATTTTGACTCATCCTGTCTATAAAAGGAATCTTTTATCTTCCATTTAGTTACCATCAGGAGTAAAGTTCTAAACAATGTACTCCCTCTTTGTTCACAACCGCGGTCGTCCACCTAATTCGCGAATCCAACTAATCATTCATTACTTCGACTCGGTATGGGCGGAATCGGAAAATGGAGGCTTTTCAAAAACCATGAAGTCTCCGACCCCTAATAAGGGGATTAGATTGGAACGTCGTCCATAATTCGATCAACCTATTTAAATAGGTAAAGGTCGGTGTTGTTGGTCCCAAGTGGTCAGATGAGGTTTAGAGGGGGGGGGGGTGAATAAACCTCTTCAAAAATTTGCCTTTTAAAAATCTCTAACTTTTCTGTCAGCAGACTAAGCTGATCAAGAATTGTAAGCAGACTAAGCTGATCTTGCACAAAGCTTTGAACAGCAGAGTTGACCACTCTTCTGATTTTACTTAGCTGATTTTATCAAAATCAGAGTTTCAAAATTAACTATCTTGCAGCGGATTTATCAAGTGTTTTTCACAAGTAGTTTACTTATCTTAGAAAAAGTTTTATCCCCAGTTTTAAACAAACTCCTTTTTAAAACTTTTCAAACAATTAACCTTAAAGTGTTTTCAGTATGCTGTTATGGATATGCAGAAAATAATGCAAGTTAAAAACACAAAGGATTTTTATAGTGGTTATATGGATGTAAATCCTTTAGTCCACTCTTCCAAGTCACTTAGATCTTGGGTTATACTATAGTCACAAAGATTACAGTACACTCTGCTTGCGCCAACCAACAGATGAACTGGCCACAAGTTCGTAGTAGGAAATCACAAAGAAATTCCTAACCTCTGAAGTAATATCGCTCACAAAGATTGATATCTACTCCTCACAACACAACCTAACAAAATCACTCAGATTTTACAAGTATCTTCTGTTTTTCTCTCTATTTGCTTCGTCAACAAATGACTTAGCTGATGAGTGTTCTGTTCTTGAGTTTTGAGACTTAGAGAAGTTCTGCTTCGAATTTTAGCTCTCAAAGTGTGTTGTCTCAGTGTTGTTGTTCTCTTCAACTCATGAACTGAACTATTTATACTTGGAGATTTGAATTTCTGCCCGTTGAGAGATCGACAGCTGTTCAAATCCTCGAGTACTGGTCCTTCCTGCAGAAACGGCTACCTGCGACTGAACACTGTACACTCTGCTGTACTTGCTGTCAGATCGCATTAAATGCACCAATCTGATACGAGGTTTCTCTTCAATCATTTGTCATTAATACCCTTCCTCTTCATCATTTATTACTCCAAGTGCATTTATTACCGTTGCACTGATCTTCTGATCTACTTCCACTCAGCTGATCGAAATTACTCGTCTGATGTATACTCGGCTGATCCCAAACTTGAACTAATCTGATTTGAGTCGGCTGATCGTCCACCAGTCTGATTTCTTCCTCAGCAATAGATCAGTAGTCTTCTGGACCATATTTGACTAGTCTGAATAAGTCTTCCTTAGTCAAATATCTTAGAAGGTTTTTACTAAGCTTCCATACTTAGCTGATTCTGATGTTTTGGAAATCATCAAAACCTCCCTTCACTTTATGTCTTCCATCTTCATCTTCATCCAACAATTTCCCCCTTTTTGATGATGACAAAACTTCAGCTAAGTACCTGTTCCTAAAGCTAAAGTTTAAGTCCTCAAAAATTTCTGAGATAGAAATGATTTGTTGGAAACTTGAACTTTTATATATATGTCAATTGATTACAGATTACAAGTTCAAATGATGAAGTAGCAGAAAGTAAAATTTTACAAGTTTAACAAAAAGATTACAAGTGACCTAGTCTAATGACTTAGTCTAGTCCTTCTTCTCTTCTTGTGTTTCTCCTTCTTCTTCATTTTCAAGGTCTTCATCTTCTTGTTCAGAACTAGAGAGATCTTGTTCAAGCATTTCAAATCTTCTTCTGAGATCCTCTATTCTTTTGTACTTGACGTATGGATCTAACTGTTCAGCAGCAGAGTCCTTGGAAGCAGCAATCTCCTTATCAGATTTTACTGGTTCTTTGGGCTCTTCATCAGCATCGTTGTCTGCCTCAGTTACTTCATTGTCTGGTCTGCTTGTATTTTCATCATCAGCATCCTTTTCAGCAGAGTCCAACTTTTCAGTAACTTCAGCTGATAGATTAGCATCAACACCCTTCTTCTTCGTTGTAGAATCTCCATCTTCCCCCTTTTTGTCATCATCAGCAGGGTAGACGGGTTCTTCAGGCAGAACAGGAGTGATGTTAATTGCGTCACAAATCAATCTGATGTTTTTATCCACCGCCAGAAGATGATTTTCCCTCTTCAGTTGCTGCAATGTGTTGTAGGATTCAATCTTCTTGAATGTAAGATCCACTTGATCACAGAGTTGAATCTGAGAACTCAGAATCAAGTCAGCTGATGTAGTGAATGCTTTCAGCATGCTCTCAGCTTTTACTTCATGAGCCTCCATTGCATTTGCAACAACTTCATTAATGTCCCTCCAACCAGCTGTGTTGTTTTTGACCCTTGCACCAAATGTTTCCACATCCAGTCTGATAGCCTGTACTTCATTTTTGATGTTTGCCATTTCTTCCACTATCAGAGGGCTAGGATCAGCAGCCTTTGGGACTTTTTCAGCAGCAGCAGACAGCATAGTTAAGGCTACTTCCTTAAAAGTTTTCATTTGTTCTCTATGTCTGTCTTCCATTTCCTTCATTGAGTTGGCAATCAGCTGATGGATGGACTCCAAAATAGCTGGTTGCAAGTCTGTTGAAGTTGATGGAGTGGCTGTGCTTGCTTGAGCAATCTCAGGAGTTTTGTCAGTCTCCTTTGGTTCATCAGTCAGAGTAGTCTGCTGTTGGGGCAACTTCTCTGATGATGTTGAGATTTCAGCAATCTTCTGTTGGACCTGTATTGGCTCATTTATCTCTGTAACAACATCAACACCATTATCAGCAACAACAGTTTTATGTGTAAATATAATAGCAGGTGTAAATGGTGAAGTTGTCTGTTCAGGTAAATCTTCATATGTTTTGATAGCCGGTCCAAAGACGATCTGTTGTAAGCTTGGCATAGGTAACATTGAGCTGGGTTGACCCTTCTGATGTCTGGTCTTCTTCGCCCATACTTCCAAAGTTACAGATAATGCCAGCTTGACCATTCTGTTCTTTAAATTTTCATCTGAAGCAGGAGTTTCAGGAACAGAACTTTGTAGCAACTTGGCTTCAGACTTTGCCAACTTCCTCATTCGATAGTGAATCATATCAAAGAAGTGGTCTGAATCCAATGCTTGCCTCAGACATCCAGTTTCCAGAAATTGCAGGACCCATCTTTCCTCAGCAGCAAAATCCTTCCACTGTACTATTTGATCCTTTGTCTTTGTCAGACGATACTCTCTCCATCTGTTGTATCGTATCTTTTCCGTAACAAAGAGACTCTGACGGACCAAAACGTCGTTATACCGCTCAAGATCTGCCACAAACTGTTTGAACATCTCTGGATCATTTTGAACTATGTTCAGAGCATATTTCAGTTCTGATCTCTTCTTCTTTGGCAGCTTGGGTGTTGGCATAACAGCCTTTGGCTTCTTGGAATCTCCAATTGTAATTCCACCACTGTACCTTGGACCTTGGGCATCCTTGGTACTGGCTTCAATAGCCTTAGCCAAATCCTGAGCTTCTTTAGCAGCTATCTCAGCTTCAGACATGTTTTTAGTCTGAGCCTCAAGCTCCTTAAGTTTACGAGCGTTTTCTTTTTCTTTCTTTTTCTTCTCAGCTTCATCTATCTTTTTCTGCTCAGCAGCAGTGATCACTTTAACCTTTGCCTTACCAGTTCTTTTCCTTCTGGCGGCAGGTGATTCAACTACTTGTAGTGGAGCAGCAGCAATTGGTGTAGGATGAATGAGTGGGACATTCTCCTCTGCTGGTAAAGTAGTCGGCTGTTCAGGAACAGCAGACTTGTCAAGAGATTGGTCCACTGCTGTCTCATCTTCTGCAGCTTTTTCTACTGCATCCACTGGTCTTTCAGCAGCAGGGTTTTCTCTGACTTGAGTAGTTGGAGCAGTGGTAAAGGTAACTCGTTGACCTCCCAGAGTTAACTTTCTTTTTGCCTTTGGCTTGGGCAAAACTTCAGGTTGTCGAGGTTCAGCAGTTCTCTTTACTGAACTTCTTGTTCTTCGTCCAACTTCTTTTATCTGAACTGGTTCGTCAGACTCAGTTCTTTCTGGAGATGTTTCAGTACTCATCTCACTAATTTCCTTAGTCACCTCAGTGACTATCTTGCTAGCAACATCAGCAGACTCTACTGATCTGGCTTCAACAGCAGGGTTTGCTGTTTGATCAGCAGACTTCGTCTTGATGGTAATTTTGGGTTTCTTGGCAGCAGGCTTCTCTTCTTTTCCTTTTGCCTTTCTTTTAGAAGTAGCTCCAATCTTAACTGGTTCATACATTTTCACTTCCTTCAGCTTGTGAACTGTCTTCCCATTCACCAATGGACATCCCAGAGCTGAGAGTAGATGACTCATCATCACCACATGTCCATTCTTCTTTAACGCCAGAAGATAAAAGTAGTGAATAGCCCAGTTAACATCCAACCCATAGTAGATGCAAACCATTGTTTGGTACCTTCTCCTAGGTAACCCATCTAAGGAGCTCGTACAACACTCCAAAATTTTTGCAATGATATCAGCAAACCTTTGAAACTCGTCTTTCAGCTGAGTTTTCATAAGGCTTCCAGTCATTGGTTCTCCATCCTTCGCACAAATGAACCAAAACTCTTCCTCCTTTTCTTGAGCCAGAGTGAATACCTCTCCTCCTTCATTTTTCAGACCATAAATTTCATTCAAAACAGCAGGTGAAACACAGATAGTTTTACCTCCGACAGTAGCCACAGAAATCATTTTGGTTAGGTCATTTTTCCTAGATCCGTAGTAATCAGCAACATCTTCAGTGAAAACATACTCCTCATGAGCTTCCAAAACCTTCACCAATGATGCCTCTTTAATTTTGACCAAGATTTCCTTCATTAGAGGAGTTCCAGAAGCGTAGAACTTCTCGTAATTCAAATAACGTCCTTCAGCTCCGGCCATTTTAAAAAATTTGAAGTAGCTTGAGAGAAATTAAACACTTTTAAGGCAGAAAAGATGAGTTAGTAACTTCTTTTTCACTTAGAATAATTTTGGGTGCGTAAGGATTAACCCTTCTGATCAGATCTGGATTTATAGATTTCGAAATGCTTCGGTTTCCGTGTTATACGCGGACGGTTTGATTTGATCTGTCAGTTTTTAATCGTGCGTGCGAGAATCGCGGAATTCAAAATTTATTAATTATGTCAGGCAGGCGGGAATTTGAAACGCCACTTGTCTGTTACTTATAAAAGCGTGCTTTTGATAAAACGTTTTTGCACAACACTTTAAATATAAGATGACATAAATAATAACAGATGAGTAAAGTAATACTTATCTGATAAACGACTTGTCTGATACAATATATCACTAGTGAAAGCCAATATCTAGTGATCTTCCTTTGCTGTTTGTCAATCCAGCAAGATAAATAGTCTTCGAATCTTCAAGAATTAAGAACAAATCTTCTGATTAAAACAACTTCAACTAACTGTCATTGAAGATTTCATCTTCAAACAAGGGTACCGCTAGTCTTACACGTTCCCCCTGAATTCAAGAATTCATCAGTCAACTAGTCTGTTGAGAGTCAGTCTTCTTGAAGTGTAACACTTGTTGATGTCAGATTAGTAAGCTGTTGAACCCAGTCTTCTGATAGGTTCCCCCTCAGCTTATGAATCCAATTTTAACAAGCCTAATTCCGCTCTTAGAGTGGAGAATCTAGCTTCATTCAGTGGTTTGGTGAAAATGTCAGCAATCTGGTTGTCTGTATGAACATACTCAATAATAACATTTCCCTTTTCAACATGGTCTCTGATGAAGTGATGTTTGATCTCAATATGTTTAGTCCTGGAATGACTAGTAGTATTCTGAGTAAGTGAAATTGCACTTGTATTATCACAGTAGATGGGGATTCCACTGATCTTCAAGTTATAATCTTCTAGTTGATGTTTCAACCAAAGTATTTGTGCACAACATGCTCCAGCAGATTGTACTTCAGGCCACTAACATATGAGACGTCAGATATCTCTATGTTTCCTTTGATAAGCTTTCCAACAGCTACAACCTTGCCTTCTTTGCTGTCTCCAAAAGTAACTCTTGGACCATTCACAGCAACAGCATCTGCCAGTTCATGTATGTCTCCACACATGTGCCTTGAACATCCACTGTCCAAGTACCATTTCTTCGCTACTTTACTCCTACTCCTAATCCTAACCTACAAAACAAAATAAAAATGTTTTAGGTACCTTTTATTGAGAGGGTCCTGGTGGATTAGTATCACCTTTGACAACCCAAGATGTTGAAGTCTTAGGCTTCTTAGGATTTGCAGTCTTAGCAGGAGCATGAGCAACTTCATTTACATCATAATCAGCAGGCATATTATGGTGATAATCATTATGATGATGATAAGGCTCATAAGCAGGATATGATGCATGATAAGTAGGGTAGGCATGCATTGTTTGATGAGCAGGATATGCAGCAAAATGAGGTGGATAATGAGGTGCAGCATAATATGGTGGATAAGCAGGTTGCACATAATAAGACTCATTTCCATAGTAAGCATTTTTGTTGTAATTTCTTTGCTTCTTAGGTCTGCTCTTTACTTGCTCTTTAACAGACGACTTAGCTTTACTAGTCTGATTGGTTTTACTCTTATCAGCAGACTTCTTGGGACTACTCTGCTGTTTGGTTTTACCAGTCTGTTTTTCAGTTTCAGGCTTTTTACCCTTCTTAGCCTTAGGAGTTTTTATCTCCTTTTTCTCAATCTCAGGTGAAATGGGTTTAGTAGTCTGAACATACAAGACAATATTACTATTATCAGCAGATATAAATTTCTCAGCTTTGTTCAGTTCTAAACTTTCTTTTACTAAGGGAGTACTCTGTTCAGTTGGTTTATCTATTGTCACAACAGACGACTTAGGAACAGACGACTTATTATGCAAAGATATTCTAGCTTCAAGTTCTTTTATTTGTCCCTTGTACATTTCACATTCAGCTCTCAGAGATTCACATTCATGCGAAAGCTTTTTATACGTGGCTGATTCTTCAGGTTTTTCAACCTTAAGTTTCAGTTTAGCATTTTGCTTTTTCAGCAGAATCATCTCGTCCTTAAGCTTAGCAAGCTCATTAACAACATCTACTTTGTTGTTCATCATTTGCTCAAATGAGTTAAACAGTTCAAGCTCACTTTCAGAGAGTATTACCTCATTGTCAGAATCATCAGATTCCTTTGCCATGAGACACAACAGTGCAGGTGTTTCGTCAAAAACAGAGTCATCACTTGAAGTGCCAGATTATGTGTTTGATGAGTGGATGGCTGCCATCTTTTCAGCTTCAGCCAACAGCACCTTGCTCTTTTGGTATCTCTTCTCTCTTCTTTCTTTTCTTTGTTTCTTTTCCTCCTCTGTGTACTTCTCCGCTTTAGGATATGGGCAGTCCTTGATGAAGTGTCCCAATTTCCTGCAATTATAGCACATCATTTTGGATTTATAATCATCCTTAATGTCATAAGAATTAGAGGTAGGTTTAGAAGTAGAAGCATTGTTATATTTGTTCTTCATTTTTCTCTTGTAGAACTTTTTGAACCCGTTCAGTAACAACGCAACATCGTCAGCAGTATACTCCTTTTTGCTCAGTACTGGGGCCTCATCAGATGAGTCCACTTCTCTGCTTTTTCCAGACGATCTTCTTGTTCTTTCTGCAGCAACCAGTGCAGCAGTGGGGCCAGAAGTTGAGGTCTCTTCTATTCCCATCCTTGGTATTTTATACTCGTACGCCTTGAGTACAGAAAACAACTCTGTCAGAGAGATCTTCCCCAGATCCCTAGATTCTTCCATAGCTGTGATCTTCATGTTGAACTTGGGTGGTAGCGCCTTCAAGACTTTGAGAGTAATCTCTTTGTCTGTGAATGTCTTACCCAGCTTTAACACGTTGTTCAGCACTTTGGTAAACCTTGAACTCATCTGTTCAATGGTTTCTCCAGGCTTCATTTTGAAGTTATCAAACTTCTCCATGGCAACACTTAGATTGTGTTCCTTGATGGCTTCATTTCCTTCACTCATATCCCTGACTTTGTCCCACATCTCTTTTGATGTTTTACAGTGTTTGACATAGTCAAACCTTTCATTGTCCAGGGCTTTAGTCATGATGAAGATTCCAACTTTATCAAGATTTTTCAACTTGATTTCTTCAGGTGTCATCTCGTCTTCATCTTTATCAACAACAGTATCTACGCCATCGATTTTGATTGTCTTGGTAATCCTTATTGGACCTTTTGTTATGCATCTGTACATATTATCGTTGTAAGCAGCAAGGAAAATTTCCATGCGTATTTTCCAGTCCTCAAAGCTCATACCGCCTATGTGGGGAACTAGGCTGATACAATCCATTTTTCCAAAAGGTTTTGTTTTTCAAAAAAAATGCTCTTTTGAAAACTTTTGAATACCTTTGAAAAACACTTAAGGATCAAGCTCGTAGATCAGTCAGATGATTCAGATGAACCACCTGCTCTGATACCACTTGTTGGTCCCAAGTGGTCAGATGAGGTTTAGAGGGGGGGGGGGGGGGGGTGAATAAACCTCTTCAAAAATTTGCCTTTTAAAAATCTCTAACTTTTCTGTCAGCAGACTAAGCTGATCAAGAATTGTAAGCAGACTAAGCTGATCTTGCACAAAGCTTTGAACAGCAGAGTTGACCACTCTTCTGATTTTACTTAGCTGATTTTATCAAAATCAGAGTTTCAAAATTAACTATCTTGCAGCGGATTTATCAAGTGTTTTTCACAAGTAGTTTACTTATCTTAGAAAAAGTTTTATCCCCAGTTTTAAACAAACTCCTTTTTAAAACTTTTCAAACAATTAACCTTAAAGTGTTTTCAGTATGCTGTTATGGATATGCAGAAAATAATGCAAGTTAAAAACACAAAGGATTTTTATAGTGGTTATATGGATGTAAATCCTTTAGTCCACTCTTCCAAGTCACTTAGATCTTGGGTTATACTATAGTCACAAAGATTACAGTACACTCTGCTTGCGCCAACCAACAGATGAACTGGCCACAAGTTCGTAGTAGGAAATCACAAAGAAATTCCTAACCTCTGAAGTAATATCGCTCACAAAGATTGATATCTACTCCTCACAACACAACCTAACAAAATCACTCAGATTTTACAAGTATCTTCTGTTTTTCTCTCTATTTGCTTCGTCAACAAATGACTTAGCTGATGAGTGTTCTGTTCTTGAGTTTTGAGACTTAGAGAAGTTCTGCTTCGAATTTTAGCTCTCAAAGTGTGTTGTCTCAGTGTTGTTGTTCTCTTCAACTCATGAACTGAACTATTTATACTTGGAGATTTGAATTTCTGCCCGTTGAGAGATCGACAGCTGTTCAAATCCTCGAGTACTGGTCCTTCCTGCAGAAACGGCTACCTGCGACTGAACACTGTACACTCTGCTGTACTTGCTGTCAGATCGCATTAAATGCACCAATCTGATACGAGGTTTCTCTTCAATCATTTGTCATTAATACCCTTCCTCTTCATCATTTATTACTCCAAGTGCATTTATTACCGTTGCACTGATCTTCTGATCTACTTCCACTCAGCTGATCGAAATTACTCGTCTGATGTATACTCGGCTGATCCCAAACTTGAACTAATCTGATTTGAGTCGGCTGATCGTCCACCAGTCTGATTTCTTCCTCAGCAATAGATCAGTAGTCTTCTGGACCATATTTGACTAGTCTGAATAAGTCTTCCTTAGTCAAATATCTTAGAAGGTTTTTACTAAGCTTCCATACTTAGCTGATTCTGATGTTTTGGAAATCATCAAAACCTCCCTTCACTTTATGTCTTCCATCTTCATCTTCATCCAACAATTTCCCCCTTTTTGATGATGACAAAACTTCAGCTAAGTACCTGTTCCTAAAGCTAAAGTTTAAGTCCTCAAAAATTTCTGAGATAGAAATGATTTGTTGGAAACTTGAACTTTTATATATATGTCAATTGATTACAGATTACAAGTTCAAATGATGAAGTAGCAGAAAGTAAAATTTTACATGTTTAACAAAAAGATTACAAGTGACCTAGTCTAATGACTTAGTCTAGTCCTTCTTCTCTTCTTGTGTTTCTCCTTCTTCTTCATTTTCAAGGTCTTCATCTTCTTGTTCAGAACTAGAGAGATCTTGTTCAAGCATTTCAAATCTTCTTCTGAGATCCTCTATTCTTTTGTACTTGACGTATGGATCTAACTGTTCAGCAGCAGAGTCCTTGGAAGCAGCAATCTCCTTATCAGATTTTACTGGTTCTTTGGGCTCTTCATCAGCATCGTTGTCTGCCTCAGTTACTTCATTGTCTGGTCTGCTTGTATTTTCATCATCAGCATCCTTTTCAGCAGAGTCCAACTTTTCAGTAACTTCAGCTGATAGATTAGCATCAACACCCTTCTTCTTCGTTGTAGAATCTCCATCTTCCCCCTTTTTGTCATCATCAGCAGGGTAGACGGGTTCTTCAGGCAGAACAGGAGTGATGTTAATTGCGTCACAAATCAATCTGATGTTTTTATCCACCGCCAGAAGATGATTTTCCCTCTTCAGTTGCTGCAATGTGTTGTAGGATTCAATCTTCTTGAATGTAAGATCCACTTGATCACAGAGTTGAATCTGAGAACTCAGAATCAAGTCAGCTGATGTAGTGAATGCTTTCAGCATGCTCTCAGCTTTTACTTCATGAGCCTCCATTGCATTTGCAACAACTTCATTAATGTCCCTCCAACCAGCTGTGTTGTTTTTGACCCTTGCACCAAATGTTTCCACATCCAGTCTGATAGCCTGTACTTCATTTTTGATGTTTGCCATTTCTTCCACTATCAGAGGGCTAGGATCAGCAGCCTTTGGGACTTTTTCAGCAGCAGCAGACAGCATAGTTAAGGCTACTTCCTTAAAAGTTTTCATTTGTTCTCTATGTCTGTCTTCCATTTCCTTCATTGAGTTGGCAATCAGCTGATGGATGGACTCCAAAATAGCTGGTTGCAAGTCTGTTGAAGTTGATGGAGTGGCTGTGCTTGCTTGAGCAATCTCAGGATTTTGTCAGTCTCCTTTGGTTCATCAGTCAGAGTAGTCTGCTGTTGGGGCAACTTCTCTGATGATGTTGAGATTTCAGCAATCTTCTGTTGGACCTGTATTGGCTCATTTATCTCTGTAACAACATCAACACCATTATCAGCAACAACAGTTTTATGTGTAAATATAATAGCAGGTGTAAATGGTGAAGTTGTCTGTTCAGGTAAATCTTCATATGTTTTGATAGCCGGTCCAAAGACGATCTGTTGTAAGCTTGGCATAGGTAACATTGAGCTGGGTTGACCCTTCTGATGTCTGGTCTTCTTCGCCCATACTTCCAAAGTTACAGATAATGCCAGCTTGACCATTCTGTTCTTTAAATTTTCATCTGAAGCAGGAGTTTCAGGAACAGAACTTTGTAGCAACTTGGCTTCAGACTTTGCCAACTTCCTCATTCGATAGTGAATCATATCAAAGAAGTGGTCTGAATCCAATGCTTGCCTCAGACATCCAGTTTCCAGAAATTGCAGGACCCATCTTTCCTCAGCAGCAAAATCCTTCCACTGTACTATTTGATCCTTTGTCTTTGTCAGACGATACTCTCTCCATCTGTTGTATCGTATCTTTTCCGTAACAAAGAGACTCTGACGGACCAAAACGTCGTTATACCGCTCAAGATCTGCCACAAACTGTTTGAACATCTCTGGATCATTTTGAACTATGTTCAGAGCATATTTCAGTTCTGATCTCTTCTTCTTTGGCAGCTTGGGTGTTGGCATAACAGCCTTTGGCTTCTTGGAATCTCCAATTGTAATTCCACCACTGTACCTTGGACCTTGGGCATCCTTGGTACTGGCTTCAATAGCCTTAGCCAAATCCTGAGCTTCTTTAGCAGCTATCTCAGCTTCAGACATGTTTTTAGTCTGAGCCTCAAGCTCCTTAAGTTTACGAGCGTTTTCTTTTTCTTTCTTTTTCTTCTCAGCTTCATCTATCTTTTTCTGCTCAGCAGCAGTGATCACTTTAACCTTTGCCTTACCAGTTCTTTTCCTTCTGGCGGCAGGTGATTCAACTACTTGTAGTGGAGCAGCAGCAATTGGTGTAGGATGAATGAGTGGGACATTCTCCTCTGCTGGTAAAGTAGTCGGCTGTTCAGGAACAGCAGACTTGTCAAGAGATTGGTCCACTGCTGTCTCATCTTCTGCAGCTTTTTCTACTGCATCCACTGGTCTTTCAGCAGCAGGGTTTTCTCTGACTTGAGTAGTTGGAGCAGTGGTAAAGGTAACTCGTTGACCTCCCAGAGTTAACTTTCTTTTTGCCTTTGGCTTGGGCAAAACTTCAGGTTGTCGAGGTTCAGCAGTTCTCTTTACTGAACTTCTTGTTCTTCGTCCAACTTCTTTTATCTGAACTGGTTCGTCAGACTCAGTTCTTTCTGGAGATGTTTCAGTACTCATCTCACTAATTTCCTTAGTCACCTCAGTGACTATCTTGCTAGCAACATCAGCAGACTCTACTGATCTGGCTTCAACAGCAGGGTTTGCTGTTTGATCAGCAGACTTCGTCTTGATGGTAATTTTGGGTTTCTTGGCAGCAGGCTTCTCTTCTTTTCCTTTTGCCTTTCTTTTAGAAGTAGCTCCAATCTTAACTGGTTCATACATTTTCACTTCCTTCAGCTTGTGAACTGTCTTCCCATTCACCAATGGACATCCCAGAGCTGAGAGTAGATGACTCATCATCACCACATGTCCATTCTTCTTTAACGCCAGAAGATAAAAGTAGTGAATAGCCCAGTTAACATCCAACCCATAGTAGATGCAAACCATTGTTTGGTACCTTCTCCTAGGTAACCCATCTAAGGAGCTCGTACAACACTCCAAAATTTTTGCAATGATATCAGCAAACCTTTGAAACTCGTCTTTCAGCTGAGTTTTCATAAGGCTTCCAGTCATTGGTTCTCCATCCTTCGCACAAATGAACCAAAACTCTTCCTCCTTTTCTTGAGCCAGAGTGAATACCTCTCCTCCTTCATTTTTCAGACCATAAATTTCATTCAAAACAGCAGGTGAAACACAGATAGTTTTACCTCCGACAGTAGCCACAGAAATCATTTTGGTTAGGTCATTTTTCCTAGATCCGTAGTAATCAGCAACATCTTCAGTGAAAACATACTCCTCATGAGCTTCCAAAACCTTCACCAATGATGCCTCTTTAATTTTGACCAAGATTTCCTTCATTAGAGGAGTTCCAGAAGCGTAGAACTTCTCGTAATTCAAATAACGTCCTTCAGCTCCGGCCATTTTAAAAAATTTGAAGTAGCTTGAGAGAAATTAAACACTTTTAAGGCAGAAAAGATGAGTTAGTAACTTCTTTTTCACTTAGAATAATTTTGGGTGCGTAAGGATTAACCCTTCTGATCAGATCTGGATTTATAGATTTCGAAATGCTTCGGTTTCCGTGTTATACGCGGACGGTTTGATTTGATCTGTCAGTTTTTAATCGTGCGTGCGAGAATCGCGGAATTCAAAATTTATTAATTATGTCAGGCAGGCGGGAATTTGAAACGCCACTTGTCTGTTACTTATAAAAGCGTGCTTTTGATAAAACGTTTTTGCACAACACTTTAAATATAAGATGACATAAATAATAACAGATGAGTAAAGTAATACTTATCTGATAAACGACTTGTCTGATACAATATATCACTAGTGAAAGCCAATATCTAGTGATCTTCCTTTGCTGTTTGTCAATCCAGCAAGATAAATAGTCTTCGAATCTTCAAGAATTAAGAACAAATCTTCTGATTAAAACAACTTCAACTAACTGTCATTGAAGATTTCATCTTCAAACAAGGGTACCGCTAGTCTTACACGTTCCCCCTGAATTCAAGAATTCATCAGTCAACTAGTCTGTTGAGAGTCAGTCTTCTTGAAGTGTAACACTTGTTGATGTCAGATTAGTAAGCTGTTGAACCCAGTCTTCTGATAGGTTCCCCCTCAGCTTATGAATCCAATTTTAACAAGCCTAATTCCGCTCTTAGAGTGGAGAATCTAGCTTCATTCAGTGGTTTGGTGAAAATGTCAGCAATCTGGTTGTCTGTATGAACATACTCAATAATAACATTTCCCTTTTCAACATGGTCTCTGATGAAGTGATGTTTGATCTCAATATGTTTAGTCCTGGAATGACTAGTAGTATTCTGAGTAAGTGAAATTGCACTTGTATTATCACAGTAGATGGGGATTCCACTGATCTTCAAGTTATAATCTTCTAGTTGATGTTTCAACCAAAGTATTTGTGCACAACATGCTCCAGCAGATTGTACTTCAGGCCACTAACATATGAGACGTCAGATATCTCTATGTTTCCTTTGATAAGCTTTCCAACAGCTACAACCTTGCCTTCTTTGCTGTCTCCAAAAGTAACTCTTGGACCATTCACAGCAACAGCATCTGCCAGTTCATGTATGTCTCCACACATGTGCCTTGAACATCCACTGTCCAAGTACCATTTCTTCGCTACTTTACTCCTACTCCTAATCCTAACCTACAAAACAAAATAAAAATGTTTTAGGTACCTTTTATTGAGAGGGTCCTGGTGGATTAGTATCACCTTTGACAACCCAAGATGTTGAAGTCTTAGGCTTCTTAGGATTTGCAGTCTTAGCAGGAGCATGAGCAACTTCATTTACATCATAATCAGCAGGCATATTATGGTGATAATCATTATGATGATGATAAGGCTCATAAGCAGGATATGATGCATGATAAGTAGGGTAGGCATGCATTGTTTGATGAGCAGGATATGCAGCAAAATGAGGTGGATAATGAGGTGCAGCATAATATGGTGGATAAGCAGGTTGCACATAATAAGACTCATTTCCATAGTAAGCATTTTTGTTGTAATTTCTTTGCTTCTTAGGTCTGCTCTTTACTTGCTCTTTAACAGACGACTTAGCTTTACTAGTCTGATTGGTTTTACTCTTATCAGCAGACTTCTTGGGACTACTCTGCTGTTTGGTTTTACCAGTCTGTTTTTCAGTTTCAGGCTTTTTACCCTTCTTAGCCTTAGGAGTTTTTATCTCCTTTTTCTCAATCTCAGGTGAAATGGGTTTAGTAGTCTGAACATACAAGACAATATTACTATTATCAGCAGATATAAATTTCTCAGCTTTGTTCAGTTCTAAACTTTCTTTTACTAAGGGAGTACTCTGTTCAGTTGGTTTATCTATTGTCACAACAGACGACTTAGGAACAGACGACTTATTATGCAAAGATATTCTAGCTTCAAGTTCTTTTATTTGTCCCTTGTACATTTCACATTCAGCTCTCAGAGATTCACATTCATGCGAAAGCTTTTTATACGTGGCTGATTCTTCAGGTTTTTCAACCTTAAGTTTCAGTTTAGCATTTTGCTTTTTCAGCAGAATCATCTCGTCCTTAAGCTTAGCAAGCTCATTAACAACATCTACTTTGTTGTTCATCATTTGCTCAAATGAGTTAAACAGTTCAAGCTCACTTTCAGAGAGTATTACCTCATTGTCAGAATCATCAGATTCCTTTGCCATGAGACACAACAGTGCAGGTGTTTCGTCAAAAACAGAGTCATCACTTGAAGTGCCAGATTATGTGTTTGATGAGTGGATGGCTGCCATCTTTTCAGCTTCAGCCAACAGCACCTTGCTCTTTTGGTATCTCTTCTCTCTTCTTTCTTTTCTTTGTTTCTTTTCCTCCTCTGTGTACTTCTCCGCTTTAGGATATGGGCAGTCCTTGATGAAGTGTCCCAATTTCCTGCAATTATAGCACATCATTTTGGATTTATAATCATCCTTAATGTCATAAGAATTAGAGGTAGGTTTAGAAGTAGAAGCATTGTTATATTTGTTCTTCATTTTTCTCTTGTAGAACTTTTTGAACCCGTTCAGTAACAACGCAACATCGTCAGCAGTATACTCCTTTTTGCTCAGTACTGGGGCCTCATCAGATGAGTCCACTTCTCTGCTTTTTCCAGACGATCTTCTTGTTCTTTCTGCAGCAACCAGTGCAGCAGTGGGGCCAGAAGTTGAGGTCTCTTCTATTCCCATCCTTGGTATTTTATACTCGTACGCCTTGAGTACAGAAAACAACTCTGTCAGAGAGATCTTCCCCAGATCCCTAGATTCTTCCATAGCTGTGATCTTCATGTTGAACTTGGGTGGTAGCGCCTTCAAGACTTTGAGAGTAATCTCTTTGTCTGTGAATGTCTTACCCAGCTTTAACACGTTGTTCAGCACTTTGGTAAACCTTGAACTCATCTGTTCAATGGTTTCTCCAGGCTTCATTTTGAAGTTATCAAACTTCTCCATGGCAACACTTAGATTGTGTTCCTTGATGGCTTCATTTCCTTCACTCATATCCCTGACTTTGTCCCACATCTCTTTTGATGTTTTACAGTGTTTGACATAGTCAAACCTTTCATTGTCCAGGGCTTTAGTCATGATGAAGATTCCAACTTTATCAAGATTTTTCAACTTGATTTCTTCAGGTGTCATCTCGTCTTCATCTTTATCAACAACAGTATCTACGCCATCGATTTTGATTGTCTTGGTAATCCTTATTGGACCTTTTGTTATGCATCTGTACATATTATCGTTGTAAGCAGCAAGGAAAATTTCCATGCGTATTTTCCAGTCCTCAAAGCTCATACCGCCTATGTGGGGAACTAGGCTGATACAATCCATTTTTCCAAAAGGTTTTGTTTTTCAAAAAAAATGCTCTTTTGAAAACTTTTGAATACCTTTGAAAAACACTTAAGGATCAAGCTCGTAGATCAGTCAGATGATTCAGATGAACCACCTGCTCTGATACCACTTGTTGGTCCCAAGTGGTCAGATGAGGTTTAGAGGGGGGGGGGGGGGGGTGAATAAACCTCTTCAAAAATTTGCCTTTTAAAAATCTCTAACTTTTCTGTCAGCAGACTAAGCTGATCAAGAATTGTAAGCAGACTAAGCTGATCTTGCACAAAGCTTTGAACAGCAGAGTTGACCACTCTTCTGATTTTACTTAGCTGATTTTATCAAAATCAGAGTTTCAAAATTAACTATCTTGCAGCGGATTTATCAAGTGTTTTTCACAAGTAGTTTACTTATCTTAGAAAAAGTTTTATCCCCAGTTTTAAACAAACTCCTTTTTAAAACTTTTCAAACAATTAACCTTAAAGTGTTTTCAGTATGCTGTTATGGATATGCAGAAAATAATGCAAGTTAAAAACACAAAGGATTTTTATAGTGGTTATATGGATGTAAATCCTTTAGTCCACTCTTCCAAGTCACTTAGATCTTGGGTTATACTATAGTCACAAAGATTACAGTACACTCTGCTTGCGCCAACCAACAGATGAACTGGCCACAAGTTCGTAGTAGGAAATCACAAAGAAATTCCTAACCTCTGAAGTAATATCGCTCACAAAGATTGATATCTACTCCTCACAACACAACCTAACAAAATCACTCAGATTTTACAAGTATCTTCTGTTTTTCTCTCTATTTGCTTCGTCAACAAATGACTTAGCTGATGAGTGTTCTGTTCTTGAGTTTTGAGACTTAGAGAAGTTCTGCTTCGAATTTTAGCTCTCAAAGTGTGTTGTCTCAGTGTTGTTGTTCTCTTCAACTCATGAACTGAACTATTTATACTTGGAGATTTGAATTTCTGCCCGTTGAGAGATCGACAGCTGTTCAAATCCTCGAGTACTGGTCCTTCCTGCAGAAACGGCTACCTGCGACTGAACACTGTACACTCTGCTGTACTTGCTGTCAGATCGCATTAAATGCACCAATCTGATACGAGGTTTCTCTTCAATCATTTGTCATTAATACCCTTCCTCTTCATCATTTATTACTCCAAGTGCATTTATTACCGTTGCACTGATCTTCTGATCTACTTCCACTCAGCTGATCGAAATTACTCGTCTGATGTATACTCGGCTGATCCCAAACTTGAACTAATCTGATTTGAGTCGGCTGATCGTCCACCAGTCTGATTTCTTCCTCAGCAATAGATCAGTAGTCTTCTGGACCATATTTGACTAGTCTGAATAAGTCTTCCTTAGTCAAATATCTTAGAAGGTTTTTACTAAGCTTCCATACTTAGCTGATTCTGATGTTTTGGAAATCATCAAAACCTCCCTTCACTTTATGTCTTCCATCTTCATCTTCATCCAACAGGTGTTGTGGGGTTCCGATCTAATAGTTACGTGGTAGGTGGAAAGCTGGTCAGTTCATTAAAAATTTTTATGTGTGATCGGGAATGCTGACCACCATCGACCATCGTAACATTATGATCTCACAAAGCTCTCTCTGATTCCAAAGCTTTGTGGTCGTCATCACGAATCTTAAAGGAGGTCGTCTTCGTCGAGCTTTGGCGTTGATGGTATCAAAGACGGATACAACTTGTAATAGGATCTGGTGTCGTTAGACCAGGGAGATCTGTTTTTGTTTTTTCATGATATTTTATGTATTTGTAATAGTTTTAGGGTCATAAATAAAACTTTTGTTTTTACTTATTAAATTCCCTTTTATACCAACTGTGGTTTTTACCTTTGTAGATCGTTTGTTAGTAGATCGATGAGTTTATACCGACCCAATCGGTGTTACTCAAAGATTCATTATACTTAGGTTTTATACCAACTGTGGTTTTAACCTTTGTAGATCGTTCGTTAGTAGATCGATGAGTTTATACCGACCCAATCGGTGTTACTCAAAGATTTATTATACTTAGGTTTTATACCAACTATGGCTTTAACCTTTGTAGATCGTTCTTTATTAGATCGATGAGTTTATACCGACCCAATCGGTGTTACTCAAAGATTTATTATACTTAGGTTTTATACCAATTGTGGTTTTAACCTTTGTAGATCGTTCGTTATTAGATCGATGAGTTTATACCGACCCAATCGGTGTTACTCAAAGATTTATTATACTTAGGTTTTATACCAATTGTGGTTTTAACCTTTGTAGATCCTTCGTTATTAGATCGATGAGTTTATACCGACCCAATCGGTGTTACTCAAAGATTTATTATACTTAGGTTTTATACCAATTGTGGTTTTAACCTTTGTAGATCGTTCGTTATTAGATCGATGAGTTTATACCGACCCAATCGGTGTTACTCAAAGATTTATTAGGTTGTATACCAATTATTGGTTTTAACCTTTGTAGATCGCTCTTCGACAAAAGTCTTTTGAACATGTCTAATGTGGAAATAAGCAAAAGCTTTTTATTAGAATTGTAGGTAATTTTAATGCATGGAAGGGAAATAACAAAACATTCTAGAAAATGGAAAAACTAATTTCTTGCAAGTCCTATCTAACTTCTAAATCTTCTTGGCTCGAACTTAACGACCATAATATCTTCTGAGATTTACTGCATTCCATGTTCGAGGAAGCGGAGTCCCATCCATATGTGCTATCTTGTACGATCCTTTTCTGCCGACCGCAATCACTGTATAGGGTCCCTCCCAATTTTGCTGTAACTTTCCAACATGTTTGGATACTTCAACTTTTTTAAGTACCAAATCACCCTCTTTGAATGATCGTATCCTTACCTTTTGATTGTAGGCTTTTTCCATGCTGGACTTAGCTGCTTCTATACGTAAGCTGGCTTTTTCTCTCAAGGTCTCACTCAAATCGATGTCATCCTTTCTCAGTTGATCGTTTGATTCCTCCTCGTAGAGCTCAATTCTTGGGCTGGGAACTAGCGCCTCTACTGGGATAACTGCCTCCGACCCATAGACTAGGCTAAATGGCGTTTCACGGTTGGAGGCTTTTACTGTAGTTTTGTTGGCCCAAATGACGCCTGGTAGTTCGTCTAACCATTTCCCTTTGGCGTCATCCAATCTTTTCTCGAGGGACTTGATAATCTCTCGATTAGCGACCTCAGTTTGTCCATTAGCTCTAGGATGTCCGACGGACGTGAAGTTTTGCTGTATCCCAAACTTCAAACACCACTCTTGAACCTGTTTTCCAGCAAACTGGGTTCCATTGTCAGAGATCAAAATTCTCGGTATCCCGAAACGACAGACTATATTTTTCCAAAGGAAATTTATCACTTGGAACTGCGTTATCCGAGCCAGGGCTATACATTCAATCCATTTGCTGAAGTATTCGACCGCGACCAGAACGTAACTCTTTTTCGATCTGGCCACTGGGAACGGTCCTACTATATCGATTCCCCATTGATCAAAAGGCCAACAGATCGGAATGGGGTGTATTATCTCAGCTGGTTGATGTATTATGTTTGAATGTACCTGACAGTAATGACAATGTTTTACATAATCTTGTGCGTCGGCGTACATTGTTGGCCAATAGTAACCTGTCCTTAAGCATTTGAGCGTAAGTGCTCGAGCACCACTGTGATTCCCAGCTTCTCCCTCATGTATGCTTCTAAGGATGCTTTCGGAATTGTGCTCGGGAATGCATTTCAACAGGATCCCCGAGACGGATCGTCTGTAGAGATTTCCTTCTATCATTGCATATCTTGGTGCTCGATATTTTATCCTCCTATCTTCATTTTTACAGCTAGGGAGTGATCCATCTCTCAGATAGGTGATCAATGGAGTTATCCAACTATCCGCTGCTAAGTCGATATCCATTACTTCTATAACTGGAACAGTATCGAGGTCGATCGAAGGAGTTTTGGAGATTAACCAGGTGATTACTCTTTTAGATTTACCATCCCTTGTCCCTGTAAATCTAGATAGTTGATCAGCCCATCGATTTTCTTCTCGTGGGATATTTTGGATATCAAACCTATCAAATTTCCCAGTCAAATCTTTCACTTTCGCCAAATACTTTATCATGTTGTATTCTTTCGCTTCATAAATTCCACTAATTTGTCTCTGAATTAGCTCGGAATCCGTTAAGACATTTAGAATCTTTATATTGGCCTTTATAGCCATTTCCAATCCCGCGACTAGAGCTTCGTACTCAGCTTCGTTATTGGTTACCACGAAGTCTAAAGTAATGGCATAATTCAAGTCCTCGCTGTTTGGCCCTTGAAAATTAATTCCTGCCCCCCCACCATCTCTGCTTGACGCTCCATCGACATGCATAAGCCATGGTGGGTTATTGACGATCATAATACTGTTATCGCTTGTCGATGTAGCTTCGGGGCTTGTTTCCGACATACTCGGAGTTTCAAGGAGGAAATCAGCAAGTATCTGAGCTTTGATCGCAGTTCGCGGTCGATATTCGATCTCGTATTGTCCCAATTCTACTGCCCATTTGATCAATCTTCCCGAGGCTTCTGGTTTGGATAACACTTGCCTCAGAGGCTAATTGGTAAGTACAATGATCTTGTATGTTTGAAAGTAAGGCCGCAACCTTCGTGCTGATGTCACCAAAGCTAGAGCAAATTTTTCAATTGTTAAATAATTTTTTTCAGCTCCCTGCAATAACTTACTCAAGTAATAAACAGGCTTGTGTTCCGCGCCCTCAATTTTTACCATAACCGAGCTCACGGCCGCCTCAGAAATAGCAATGTATATATATAGAGGTTGTCCCTCCGTAGGTTTGGCGAGCATAGGTGGTGAGGTTAGATAGCTTTTCAATTGCTCGAATGCATGATCACAATCTTCAGTCCATTCAAAGGTCTTAGCTTTTCGTAAAGTTTGGAAAAAAGGTAAACTTTTATCTGCGGACCTTGATATGAATCTATTGAGAGCAACAATCTTCCCTACTAGGCTTTGTACCTGAGTAATATTTCTGGGGGGCTTCATTTCAGTGATTGCCCGTATCTTCTCTGGATTTGCTTCGATGCCTCTCTCATGGACCAGGTATCCTAAAAATTTTCCCGACCTTACCCCAAATGTACATTTTAAGGGGTTGAGCTTCATTCCATATTTCCTCAAGATCTTGAAGCAACGATCAAGGTGCTTTATATGATCTTCTTCGCTCATGCTTTTTACTAGCATGTCATCGACGTACACCTCCATTATTTCTCCTATTAGCTCTTTAAACATCAGGTTAACCAATCGTTGATAGGTTGCTCCAGCCTTTCTTAATCCGAACGGCATTACTATGAAACAATATACACCTTGTTCAGTAATGAATGCAGTCTTTTCTTGATCTTTTTCATTCATGAAAATCTGATAGAAGCCTTGGAATGCATCCATCATACTGAAGATCGCAAAACCTGCTGTGGAGTCAACCAACAGGTCGATCCTTGGGAGAGGATAAGGATCTCTTGGACACAATTTATTCAAGTCTGTAAAATCTTTGCACATCCTCCACTTGTTATCCTTCTTGTCTCCCTTTGAGACAAGTACGACATTACACAACCACTCGGTAAAGTGTATTTCTTTAATCTGTTTAGATAGTAAAAGTCTTTCGACCTCTGCTTTTATTATTTTATCCTTCACTGGGCCATGATTTCTTTTCTTTTGCCGGACCGGTTTTGCGCTCGGATCTATCTTCAAAGAGTGAGTTATGATTCTTGGGTCGATTCCCACTATATCCTCCGAGCTCCAGGCGAAAACATCCACATTTTTTCTTAAGAAGTTGATCAACATGATTTCTCCCTGTGGAGGTAGTTCAGTTCCGATCCTGGTGATCTTGGTTGGGTCATTCTCAATAAGCTTGACTTCTTTGTGCTCTGGTGCACGCAGAGTCAAATCTACTGGCTCTTTTCCCTTTTTGCTGATCGGATCTGTGCTTGGCAATTCAGGTTCCCGAGCTCTTTCCGTCGAAGATCCCACTGTTTTCCTTTTTGACGGTGTTAGAGGATCGACGTTTCTTTTAAAGTATAGTGACGTGTTGTAACAATCCCAGGCCATGCAATGGTCGTTGACTATTTCACCGACCCCAGAGATTGTTGGAAATTTGATCTTCTGGTGATAGGTTGACACTACCGCTCGAAATTGGTTTAGTGCTGGTCTTCCCAGAATGGCGTTATAAGCGAATGGTGTTTCAACCACTAAAAACTTAATCATTTTGGTCACTCGATGAGGTTTATTTCCAAGAGTTACACTCAAGTTAATAGTTCCAGCTGGAACTATTTCTGACCCTCCAAATCCTACTAGGGGCGTAGCTACTCTTTGGAGGGTTAATTTTCCGAGGTTCATTTGATTGAGCACTCCAATGGCTATTATGTTAGCTGAGCTTCCGTTGTCGATCAGAATTCTCTTAACGTTGAAATCGGATATTTTCAACGAGACCACCATAGGGAAATCGGGGTGGTCTTCGTTGTTGTCCCAATTCAGATTTCTGGGGACTTCGCTTTCGTCGAACTTGATCACTTGCTGGTTAGAGCTCTTACTCTCGAGTGCCCAAATCTCTCTGGGAGCTATTATTCCTTTTTCTAGAGATCGTGCAGTCCGTCGCCTCGCATTCCGACTGTCTCCCCCTGCTGGTCCACCAGAGATTACATGTATAGTTCCGTTGATCCGATCGTCATTGATATCGTTTCGTCGGGGTGGATGATTACTGGGAGATCTATCACGAGGACTTCTATTTTCCTCTCTCCTTCTAGGACTTCTTGTCCTTTGTCTTCTTAGATCTGCTCTATCAACAAATTCATTTAATTTACCTTGTTGAATCAATTTTTCGATTTCTTGTTTCAGATGGTAACAATCTTCGGTTCTATGACCGTGAGCTCGATGGTACCTACAATATAAATCGTAGTTCTTTGCCCCCGGTTTAGCTTGTGTGATTCTTTTTGCTGGGGGAATTAGATTATTCCTTTCCAGTATCACCAGGATGTCTTCTCTTGGGGCATTTAGTTTTGTAAACTCCACATAACTAATTCGATCTCTTATATTCCTTTCCGGAGATCGAGGCCTGAGGTAGACATTGGGTCTTTTCTCAAGGTTACTCCCATTGTGTTCTAATCTTTGAAACACATTCCCCCTTCGGGGAAATCGATCATATTCCGTTACCCTATGCATCGGGGGTTTTTCAGGTTTTCTTGATCCTGAAGTCGATGCTTTATTCTTATTTTTGTCCTTGAAAGAGTTCATCTCTTCTTGGGTCATATATTTGGAGGCCAACGTCATGATTTCCGCAAAGGTTCTAGGCTGCTTTCGACTCAAGGCGTTGCCAAATTGCCTATTCTTAGTCAGATCGAATAGAATTGATATGATGTAATCAATGTTTGGAGAGTCAATCTTCAAAAGTTCCACATTGAATCTCGCTAACCAAGTTCTTAAGGACTCCCCTTCTAGCTGGGTTATAGTTCCTAGATAACTCATGGGGAGTTTTTGTTTTTTCTGGCTGGCAAATTGTTGTTCTAGCTTGTTGCACAATTCTCTAAAGCTGAAGATCGAGTTAGGCGGTTGTTTTCCGAACCAATCTAGTGCCAATCCCTCGAACGTTGTGATCATCAATTTGGCCGTATACTCTGCTGAATGAGCATACAAGCTCATTATGTTTGTAAAACTAAATATATAGTCGGTCGGATCACTAGTTCCATCGTATCTGGGGAGCCGAGCAGGTAGAGATCCAGAAGCATGGGCTTCCCTAATTTCTAAGCAGAAAGGGGAACAAGCAGCTATACTATCCTGTATTTCTCGGGAGCGAGGCCAAGGTTGTTGCAAAGTCAAAAGCCTTTGTTCCACTCGTTCCTCGACCATCCTCTCTAATTCTCTTTCAGAAACTCTTCTATTTGTTTGTCGATTGACAATTGGGGGTTCGTCCACGTCGTCGATCGGTATAACAGTGCGTTCCTTGGATAGGCGAGGTTCAGGTCGAGCATTAGCTCTTGCCTGATTAGTTTTTCGACCAAGGTTCCTTCCTGCTACGTTTGGCGGGGATATTTGAGATCGTTGATCCGCGTCCGGACTTTCTGCTTGAGTTGACTGGTGGTCATTATTCTCCCGAGGTTCCCTGACATTGTTAACCGTCTTGTAAAATTCCCAGCTGCCCTTACTGGTTCCGCAACTGCCTGAGTTTGTAGAATTTGAGGAAAAAACGAACTTAAAATTTGAGCAATTTGTAGTATTTTTTCCTGGTCAGCGGAAAGCGGAGCAGCAGGGACGGATTGGACAGGCGGGTTAGGAGCCCTACTTGTGGTAGGAGTTTGTCGTGCTCCCTCGTTCTGATTGATGTTTTCGTTTGGTGCAACTTGTTCCTCTAAAGGATCAAGATTTTGATGGTTTTCCGGAGGTTGTGTACCGTTAGCGCTGATTCTTTGGGAACCTTCAGGCAAGCTATCCATAGCACGAGAAGGTCGAGAATTCGTGCTTCTTCCTGCGTTACGTGCGCTTTTCCTTGGATTGGCCATATTTCGATCGAGTAATTAACCTTGCCCCTCGGTGGGCGCCAACTGATTTAACCGAATTTCGTCTTAAGGTTTAATCTCAGTAAATTTAATAAAGTTCACAATTTATTGTATTAAGGGTTTGGTTAAAGTACTCTGGATGGTGCAATTCAAGAATAAGCACAGTAATATAATTGAATAGATGACCATAATATGAAGAGGCGAACAACAGTAATATATTTCGTAGGTTAAAATCTGGATCCTTAATACAATGTAAAACTCACTATTTATAATAATTCTCAAGTCCTAATTTGTCTAGGAGTCCTATTAGGCCTAGGAATCCTGTCTGGCTTAGGAGAACCGCACAGCCCACTTAAATCTTCTAGATCGATCTGTCTGGTCGATCGGATACATTTGGGCAGATCGAGTCGATCTCGTAGTCTTCACAGGTCGGATCGATCCTGAACCTCCTCGGAAAGCTTTATTCCATTATGTGTGTAAAATAGCCCTCTTCAGAGGGTTGGAAAACTTAGAATCTAAGTGATAGTTTTGCCTAAGTTTGGGGGTAAGGATAACTTTAACAAGAACCAAATGAAGCAAATTACTGAAAAGCTATAAGTTAAATTCGAAGAAAATAACCTCACTTGTATGAGACCTGAAAAATCTCATCGCTTGAGACTTATACTTGCACTCCTCTAACTTGACTGCGATAAGATGAACGATGTATGGGTGCATCGACTTAACTCTTCTGCACCCCTCTATGTTGACCGCTTCTTTAGAACAGGTTATGAGTGTGAGTGGTGCTAAATATACTTGAGTTAGCTAAATAATGAATAAAATGCTAAGTGAAAGTTCAAACTTAAAGGATTCCATAACTTCGACTAAAAGCATTGTTTGACCTTAGTGATTAGTTTGATAACCTGAGAAAATAGAGAATAGGCTTGGCAATTTAAGAATTCATGCAATTAGGCTCAATGATTTCGAAGCTATAGTGATCTGGGTGATTCCGACATTCTCGTATTATGTATACACTCACACACGCAGGAATTACATGATAGAATGCATAACGTTTTGAAAGTGATGGTTATTAGTCTGACTTGTCATGCATGATTGAAAATGTTTGAGTTGTTGTCTTTTGTTTTGGTCGTGTCCAATCTTTGTAGTCGTTTTGGCCTTCTACTCCTTTCTTTTGCTCGGGACTAGCAAAATAGTAAGTTTGGGGGTGTGTTAACTCTATGAAATAGAGTTATTTTCTATATCTTTTTGCGGGGAATGGCATGAGTTTCTTGAGTTCTTGGATTGTTTTCATTTGGTTTAGCTTGATTTAGCTCGTTGGTGATTCACGTACTCATTTTGGTATTTTCTTGCAAATATTTCAGGTTTTCTCTTGAGTTTTGGAAGTGCAAACAGAAGCCTCTTCGCTGGGGCGGAAAATCTCTCCGCTGGAGCGAAATCAAAAAGCAGACAAAATTCTTGGACAGAAGCGTCTCCGCTGGGGCGAAACTACTTCTCCGCTGGGGCAGAAGATTTCCACGAATTTTAATTAGAGTGCCCTAATTTGACTTGGAAACATATATCTAAGTGGAGGAAGAGAGAGAAAAGATATCTTGGGACACCTTTTGACAGAAGAAAAACCAAGAACAAGAAAATATCATCAGAGAGCGTGGAAAACATCGGAGAATACAATTCTTGAAGATTTGAAGACAGATCTACTTCTCTTTCTTATCTCTTTCAATTATTTTTCTCTTTTGTGATCTTATACTCATGACGTTTGTTATTCTCGAGTTTATTTCCGTTTTAGCTATGAACTAAATTTACTTTTCTAGGATTGCAATGGAATTCTTTGTTTGAATTGATTGTTACTTATTTTTCCTTATTCTATTATATTGAGATTTGTTGTTTACCCATTCTTGTGCTTTAATTTCAATAGCCTGATCAACTATTGTTTCACAAATCTAATTGAATCGGGAGAGGAAATTATGTTTTAGGTTAAAGATTGGGTAACCTTTGTACGAATTGCACCCACATCGAATTGGGTAATTTGTTTAGCAATTAAGATAGGAATATACTTAGTTGCCCTAGGTAGTCACAATTAGGGCTTGTTCTTGATTCAATTTGGCCTAACTTCATTGGCATAGGAATATAGCTCTTTGATTAGGTTAGATTAGTTTTACAATATTCTGGAAAGAAATTGTAGAAACTTAAGTGCCCTAGACTAGCAATAAAACTTAATTGAAATAGAGTTGCTTGGAAAATAAGAGCACTTAGTTTGACATTGAAGGAAGTTGTAATCCTAGACTTTAATCATAAGAGTTAATCTTGTCAATTTAGAATTTAGTTTTAATTTCATTGTTGCTTAGTTATAATCAGAATCAAGAATTCGTTTAATTTGGATAAGAACAAGAGTGATCTTTTAGTAATTAGTTAAGTTAGCTCATTAATTCCCTGTGGAGACGATACTCTACTTATCATTATACTTGTTGCGATTGCGTATACTTGCGTTTACAAATCCGTCATCAAGTTTTTGGCGCCGTTGCCGGGGAATTATTTGCGCTATTTTGCTAATATTAATATCAGTCATTCGTTTCTTAGATCAAATTTTTATTTGTTGTCTCTTTCTTTATTTTCAGGACATTTATTCTTTGCATGCGCAGCGATCGAAATAAATAACTTATCCCACTAGATCTTGAAATCGAGCGCACAATTCAAAGATTAAAAAGGCTGAAAATAAATTCTGAGTCTCAAGGCCAGACTATGGGCGAACAAGTCAATGGAGCAGCTGCTGCTGCAAATCGCTCTATCAGAGATTATGCTGTCCCTCATGTTGAAGTACTAAGATCGAGTATTGCTAGGCCAGCTGTTGAGGCCAATAATTTTGAAATCAAGCCAGCAGTCATACATATGCTTGAATCGAAACAATTCTTCGGGCATGCTCATGAGGATCCGAACAAACACTTGAAAATATTTCTGAGGATGTGTGATACATTCAAATTCAATGGAGTATCATCAGAGGCTGTAAGACTGAGATTGTTCCCTTTCTCCTTGACTGGGAAGGCTGCAGATTGGTTAGAAGCTCTGCCAGATGAGTCTATTACAACATGGAATCAGTTAGTGGAGAAATTTTTGGCTAAGTTTTTTCCACCTGCAAAAACTGCAAAGATGAGGAATGACATCACTGATTTTCTGCAACATAAAGATGAAACTTTAGACGAAGCTTGGGAGAGGTTTAAGGATATGCTGAAAGAGTGTCCTCGCCATCAAGTTCCAGATTGGTTACAAGTTCAATCTTTTTACAATGGGCTTACAGATAACATAAAAGGAAATCTCGATGCTGCAGCTAATGGTGCTCTTTTGGGAAAATCTCCTGGTGAAGCCAGAGATATTATTCAGGAAATGGCATCAAATATCCAACAATGGTCATCAAGACGTACGAAGCAGAACAAGATAGTCGGGGTTATAGAATTTGAAGCTATTGCTTCTCTAACAACTCAATTGGCAGCTCTCACGAAGAAACTTGATGAGAACTGTAGTAGAAACAATGTTCAGAGAATTTATGCCACTTGTGATATTTGTGGAGATAATCACTCGGTTGCACACTGTCCTGAGAATCCGAAATCTGTCAATTTCGTGGGAAATTCTAACCGTCAGAGGAACAATCCTTATTCCAACATATATAATCCGGGATGGAGAAATCACCCTAATCTCTCATGGGGTGGTAATCAACCACAATTTCAGGCTCAAGGCCCAGTCGTACCTCCAAGGTTTCAACAACCTCAAGCACCTATACAGGCACAAACACAAGCACAAAAACCCACTACAGAAGAATTGTTGCTCCAATACATGCAGAAGACAGATGCCATAATACAAAACCAGAGCGTTGTAATTCAAAACCAGAATGCTTCTATCCGTGCTTTGGAGACTCAAATTGGTCAACTGGCTAGTAATCTTAATGCCCGACCTCATGGAGCTTTGCCTGCGGACACTGAGGCAAACCCAAGAAATGATAATATGCAGCATTGTAAAGCTATAACTCTCAGAAGTGGAAAGGATATTGAGGTTAATACTAGAAAGCTTGAACAAGAAGAAGTGAAGCCACCGAGTGAATCAATAGAGAGTGAGCAAAATAATGGAGATGATGTGGGAAAGAAATCCAAGGAATATGAAACAAAACTGGAGAAACCGAAAGTTCAAGAATATCCACCACCTCCATTCCCCCAGAGACTACAAAAACAAAAGCTAGATAAACAGTTTCAGAAATTTCTTGATATCTTCAAGAAGTTATCCATCAACATTCCTTTTGTTGAAGCCCTTGAGCAGATGCCCACCTATGCAAAATTCATGAAAGACATTTTATCAAGGAAAAGAAGATTGGGAGATTATGAAACTGTAGCACTTACTGAGGAGTGCAGCGCGCTTATTCAAAGAAAGCTTCCACCAAAACTGAAAGATCCAGGGAGTTTCACTATTCCGTGCACGATTGGAAATCAATCTATCACTAAGGCATTATGCGATCTAGGTGCTAGTGTAAATCTGATGCCATTGTCGATCTTCAGAAAGCTTGGTGTGGGGGAAGCAAAGCCCACGTCACTCAGTTATCCAAGAGGGATAGTGGAAGATATTTTGGTCAAAGTGGACAAATTGATCTTTCCAGCGGATTTTATTATCCTTGATATGGATGAAGATCGCGATGTACCAATCATTCTTGGAAGGCCTTTTCTAGCTACCGGTCGAGCCTTAATTGATGTTGAAAAAGGAGAACTCAAGATGAGAGTTCAAGATCAAGAAGTAACCTTCAATATTTATTCATCTTTGAAGCATCATAAGAAGAATGAAGATTGTTTCTCAATCAAGGTGGTAGAAAATACTTCTGATACATTCTTACATAATCATCCTGATGATTTGTTTGGAACTCCATTGATTTCGAAAGATGATAGGAAAGGTGACAAGTTTGTTGATTGTGTGAAAACTCTTGATCTTACTCAAAGATTTACCAAACCAGCTTTCAAAGGTAAAATTATGGAAAGGTCAGTAAAGTCTGCAAATGCTAATAAGTCGTTCATTGAAGAACCTCCAGATTTAGAGTTTAAACAGTTTATGGAAGTTGAAACTAAGAGCATCTTACATCACCACCATTTGTGGCCTTACGGTGGTGATTTCAGTAAAGAGATGACTTATGCAAAGAGGGTTGACAATAAGTCTAGAAGACATGAAAAACAACTTTTACATGTCCGTGAATTGGAGGAATTTAGGCCACCAGAAAATGGAAGTGTTACACTTTACAAGAAGAAAATTAAGAAGATACACGATGAAAAGATAATTCGTAGAGAATTTGAGCCAGGACAATGGGTGTTATTGTATAATTCCCGCCGTAAACTATTCCCGGGAGAGCTCAAATCAAGGTGGTCTGGCCCTTTTCTAGTTACAGAGGTTCTTCCCTATGGAGTTGTGGAAGTACAAGATGAACAAAGTGGGAGAACTTTCAAGGTCAATGGACAAAGACTAAAGATTTATTTGCGGGGCAACTTTGATCGTCAAATCGCCACCATCACTTTGGGTGATCCGCAATAAGATTGACAAAGTCAAGCCATGACTATAAATAAGGCGCTTGTTGGGAGGCAACCCAAGTATTAAAAAAAAAAAAAATAAAAAAAAAAAAGAGAGAACTTGGACAAAACATGATCCGCCCCCGCGGAAATGATTTATCGCCCCAACGAGGGCTGCTCGGATTGAATTTTGATACAAATTCCAGAACACACTTCGCCCCAGCGGAACATTAGTACCGCCCCCGCAAAGTTCCCTCTGGAATTTACATCTAATTTCGAGAACAAAATCCGCCCCAGCACAAAAACACTATGCCCCAAGCAAAACAATCTCAAATGTTGACGACCATACACAATTACATGCTTCAATGCGGTCTTTCCAAAACTCTCACCACCACATGAAAAGATCAATGCTGAAGATTGAAATAAGGCTGCAATCAGGGACGTTCTTTAATTGCTTTATTTTATCTTTGTCTTCAGCTTTATTCTTTTATCTCTTGTTTTCGTTACTTTCATCACTGAGGACAGTGTGTTTCTTAAGTTTGGGGGTGATTGCATTTACGTTGTGCATGCTAGGTCGATTTTTGATCAAATTTTTGAAATTTTATGTATTGTTGACTGTTTTTCCTGCAAAATTCGAAGCACGAATGCATAATCGAGGATTTAGGATGAAGTTAGTGAATTATAGTCTAGAATAGAGCTTAAGAAATTTTATCTTGCCTACCTAATCTCTAGATTCGAGGGTTGGAAAACTTAGAATCTAAGTGATAGTTTTGCCTAAGTTTGGGGGGTAAGGATAACTTTAACAAGAACCAAATGAAGCAAATTACTGAAAAGCTATAAGTTAAATTCGAAGAAAATAACCTCACTTGTATGAGACCTGAAAAATCTTATCGCTTGAGACTTATACTTGCACTCCTCTAACTTGACTGCGATAAGATGAACGATGTATGGGTGCATCGACTTAACTCTTCTGCACCCCTCTATGTTGACCGCTTCTTTAGAACAGGTTATGAGTGTGAGTGGTGCTAAATATACTTGAGTTAGCTAAATAATGAATAAAATGCTAAGTGAAAGTTCAAACTTAAAGGATTCCATAACTTCGACTAAAAGCATTGTTTGACCTTAGTGATTAGTTTGATAACCTGAGAAAATAGAGAATAGGCTTGGCAATTTAAGAATTCATGCAATTAGGCTCAATGATTTCGAAGCTATAGTGATCTGGGTGATTCCGACATTCTCGTATTATGTATACACACACACACGCAGGAATTACATGATAGAATGCATAACGTTTTGAAAGTGATGGTTATTAGTCTGACTTGTCATGCATGATTGAAAATGTTTGAGTTGTTGTCTTTTGTTTTGGTCGTGTCCAATCTTTGTAGTTGTTTTGGCCTTCTACTCCTTTCTTTTGCTCGGGACTAGCAAAATAGTAAGTTTGGGGGTGTGTTAACTCTATAAAATAGAGTTATTTTCTATATCTTTTTGCGGGGAATGGCATGAGTTTCTTGAGTTCTTGGATTGTTTTCATTTGGTTTAGCTTGATTTAGCTCGTTGGTGATTCACGTACTCATTTTGGTATTTTCTTGCAAATATTTCAGGTTTTCTCTTGAGTTTTGGAAGTGCAAACAGAAGCCTCTTCGCTGGGGCGGAAAATCTCTCCGCTGGAGCGAAATCAAAAAGCAGACAAAATTCTTGGACAGAAGCGTCTCCGCTGGGGCGAAACTACTTCTCCGCTGGGGCAGAAGATTTCCACGAATTTTAATTAGAGTGCCCTAATTTGACTTGGAAACATATATCTAAGTGGAGGAAGAGAGAGAAAAGATATCTTGGGACACCTTTTGACAGAAGAAAAACCAAGAACAAGAAAATATCATCAGAGAGCGTGGAAAACATCGGAGAATACAATTCTTGAAGATTTGAAGACAGATCTACTTCTCTTTCTTATCTCTTTCAATTATTTTTCTCTTTTGTGATCTTATACTCATGACGTTTGTTATTCTCGAGTTTATTTCCGTTTTAGCTATGAACTAAATTTACTTTTCTAGGATTGCAATGGAATTCTTTGTTTGAATTGATTGTTACTTATTTTTCCTTATTCCATTATATTGAGATTTGTTGTTTACCCATTCTTGTGCTTTAATTTCAATAGCCTGATCAACTATTGTTTCACAAATCTAATTGAATCGGGAGAGGAAATTATGTTTTAGGTTAAAGATTGGGTAACCTTTGTACGAATTGCACCCACATCGAATTGGGTAATTTGTTTAGCAATTAAGATAGGAATATACTTAGTTGCCTTAGGTAGTCACAATTAGGGCTTGTTCTTGATTCAATTTGGCCTAACTTCATTGGCATAGGAATATAGCTCTTTGATTAGGTTAGATTAGTTTTACAATATTCTGGAAAGAAATTGTAGAAACTTAAGTGCCCTAGACTAGTAATAAAACTTAATTGAAATAGAGTTGCTTGGAAAACAAGAGCAATTAGTTTGACATTGAAGGAAGTTGTAATCCTAGACTTTAATCATAAGAGTTAATCTTGTCAATTAAGAATTTAGTTTTAATTTCATTGTTGCTTAGTTATAATCAGAATCAAGAATTCGTTTAATTTGGATAAGAACAAGAGTGATCTTTTAGTAATTAGTTAAGTTAGCTCATTAATTCCCTGTGGAGACGATACTCTACTTATCATTATATTACTTGTTGCGATTGCGTATACTTGCGTTTACAAATCCGTCATCAACGAGCATTCTGGATTTTTTTTTTGTTGATGTTTCCCCTAGATGGGCAATTGACTGTCAAATTCGGGTATTAAACTATTCAAGATTCACGTAAAAGAGAATTCATATACCGAGTTTGACATTATTCCTAATTTGCTTTATATTGATCAACTTTGGAGTGTAATGCGTACGGAAATAACATTTTGGTCAATTTGTGCCAATTTGGTTTTTCATAGACGGTTTGTTTTCATGACCAAATTTTTTTAATGGTTATTATCCGCATGATATTGTATTTGGACCGAGTTTCATGTTTTTTCCGCTCCTCGATAAAACTTATTACTCGATGGTTCTCTTGCTAGAGGTCATTTTAATACTTTGGTCTTCCTACTTTATACCTACTGCATTGATCCAGATCTCGGAATGTGTGCGATCGACGTGATGGAGTATGTTATGTTTAAAATTCATTTTTTCCGAGTCCATGTTGAAGTTGTCGTTTTTGGGGTGTCATGAATATAACACGATCTTTGGAGTCGTAATAAATTACATGATTTGAGTTTAAGGTTAAAATTATTCAGAGATAACATGGTTTATTTTTTGTCCCCAAGGCATAACTCTAGCATTGCACATTTACATTGCGAAACATTCTTTGATGGTCTTTTAATTGTCAAAATAGTATAGTAAACAATTCACAATTCACAATTTACATCCCGAGTTTTTTGTTCTTCTTGGTTCACTCTTAAAAGATCCTTTTTGGATGTTTTGCATAAAATAATCACATTTTGGAAAATTTGTGCCAACTTCTTTCACTCAAAATTTTGAAAGTTAGGTGATATTTGGACTGAGTTTCATGTTCCTACATCTACTTGATAGAATTGTTTATTTGCCATTGTGCTTATTGAAACAGAGGAGTTTTAAGAAATAGTTTCTTAATATTTTATGGGTCATCCATTGATCCCATCTCAAAATATTAGTTATCACTCGATCTATGAAAATGCAGAGTTTATTTGTTATTTCCGGTCCATGTAGAAATGGTCAACTTTATGCTGCCACGAGTACAACGTGAGTACATTTTTCGGTATTGGATGCATTCACACTCTTATTTGGAAAGTGTTTTATTTATGTGATAGAAATTTTGCAGAAACCTTGTGCTAAAATAATTAATTTTAGGGTTCCCTTTTTAAACTATGGTGTGATATAATGGCACAAGTTCATTTTTAGTGACCTTTCAAGTCCCATGTTCAATCATAGGCTGATCTTTGTTTAAGTGATATTATTCACATATTTCACTAAAATTAATTCATTTAGGGTGAAAAGGTGAAACAAGAATATACTATTATTCTTGGACCTGTTTTTTTTTCCGTTTTTTTCTTTTTCCTTTCAAATTCCAATCTTTTTTTCTAATTCGATATAAAATGTTGGTTTTGGTATTGTATGCCTATGTTTTTCTACACTTTTCTATCAAAAAGTATCTTATCACAACATAAAGACTACAAGATTCGAGTTTCAAGTTCTTCGCATTCAAAGATAAAACGGTACATTTCAGTGTCCATGGTATAAATACGAGCATTCTGGATTTTTTTTTGTTAATGTTTCCCCTAGATGGGCAATCGATTGTCAAATTCGGGTATTAAACTATTCAAGATCACGTAAACGAGAATTCATATACCGAGTTTGACATTATTCCTAATTTGCTTTAAATTGATCAACTTTGGAGTGTAATGCGTACGGAAATAACATTTTGGTCAATTTGTGCCAATTTGGTTTTTCATAGACGGTTTGTTTTCATGACCAATATTTTTTAATGGTTATTATCAACATGATATTGTATTTGTACCGAGTTTCATGTTTTTTTCGCTCCTCGATAAAACTTATTACTCGATGGTTCTCTTGCTAGAGGGCATTTTAATACTTTGGTCTTCCTACTTTATACCTACTGCATTGATCCAGATCTCGGAATGTGTGCGATCGACGCGATGGAGAATGTTATGTTTAAAATTCATTTTTTCCGAGTCCATGTTGAAGTTGTCGTTTTTGGGGTGTCATGAATATAACACGATCTTTGGAGTCGTAATAAATTACATGATTTGAATTTAAGGTTAAAATTATTTAGAGATAACATTGTTTATTTTTTGTCCCCAAGGCATAACTCTAGCATTGCACATTTACATTGCGAAACATTCTTTGATGGTCTTTTAATTGTCAAAATAGTATAGTAAACAATTCACAATTCACAATTCACATCCCGAGTTTTTTGTTCTTCTTGATTCACTCTTAAAAGATCCTTTTTGGATGTTTTGCATAAAATAATCACATTTTGGGAAATTTGTGCCAACTTCTTTCACTCAAAATTTGAAAGTTAGGTGATATTTGGACTGAGTTTCATGTTCCTACATCTACTTGATAGAATTGTTTATTTGCCATTGTGCTTATTGAAACAGAGGAGTTTTAAGAAATAGTTTCTTAATGTTTTATGGGTCATCCATTGATCCCTACTCAGAATATTAGTTATCACTCGATCTATAAAAATGCAGAGTTTATTTGTTATTTCCGATCCAGGTAGAAATGGTCAACTTTATGCTGCCACGAGTAGAACGTGAGTACATTTTTTGGTATAGGATGCATTCACACTCTTATTTGGAAAGTGTTTTATTTACGTGATAGAATTTTTGTAGAAACCTTGTGCTAAAATAATTAATTTTAGGGTTCCCTATTTAAACTATGGTGTGATATAATGGCACAAGTTCATTTTTAGTGACCTTTCAAGTCCCATGTTCAATCATAGGCTGATCTTTGTTTAGGTGATATTATTCACATATTTCACTAAAATTGATTCATTTAGGGTGAAAAGGTGAAACAAGAATATACTATTATTCTTGGACCTGTTTTTTTTTTCCGTTTTTTTCTTTTTCCTTTCAAATTCCATTCTTTTTTTCTAATTCGATATAAAATGTTGGTTTTGGTATTGTATGCCTATGTTTTTCTACACTTTTCTATCAAAAAGTATCTTATCACAACATAAAGACTACATGATTCGAGATTCAAGTTCTTCGCATTCAAAGATAAAACGGTACATTTCAGTGTCCATGGTATAAATATGAGCATTCTGGATTTTTTTTTTGTTGATGTTTCCCCTAGATGGGCAATTGACTGTCAAATTCGGGTATTAAACTATTCAAGATTCACGTAAAAGAGAATTCATATACCGAGTTTGACATTATTCCTAATTTGCTTTATATTGATCAACTTTGGAGTGTAATGCGTACGAAAATAACATTTTGGTCAATTTGTGCCTATTTGGTTTTTCATAGAGGATTTGTTTTCACGATCAAATATTTTTAATGGTTATTATCTGCATGATATTGTATTTGGACCGAGTTTCATGTTTTTTCCGCTCCTCGATAAAACTTATTACTCGATGGTTCTCTTGTTAGAGGGCAATTTAATATTGTGGTCTTCCTACTTTATAACTACTTCATTGATCCAGATCTCGGAATGTGTGCGATCGACGCGATGGAGAAAGTTATGTTTAAAATTCATTTTTTCCGAGTCCATGTTGAAGTTGTCGTTTTTGGGGTGTCATGAATATAAAATGATAATTGGAGTCGTAATAAATTACATGCTTTGAGTTTAAAGTTAAAATTATTCAGAGATAACATTGTTTATTTTTTGTCCCCAGGGCATAACTCTAGCATTGCACATTTACATTGTGAAACATTCTTTGATGGTCTTTTAATTGTCAAATTAGTATAGTAAACAATTCACAAATCACGTTATCTATTTTTTTTTCCCCGAGTTTCTTTTTCCTCTTGGTTCACTCTTAAAAGATCAATTTTAGGTTGTTGTGCGTAAAATAATCACATTTTGGGAAATTTGTGCCAACTTCTTTCACTCAAAATTTTGAAAGTTAGGAGATATTTGGACTGAGTTTCATGTTCCTACATCTACTTGATAGAATTGTTTATTTGACGTTGTGCTTATTGAAACAGAGGAATTTTAAGAAATAGTTTCTTAATGTTTTATGCGTCATCCATTGATCCCAACTCAGAATGTTAGTTATCTCTCAATCTACAAAGTTGCAGAATTTATTTGTTATTTCCGGTCCATGTAGAAATGGTCAACTTCATGCTGCCACGAGTACAACGTGAGTACATTTTTTGGTATAGGATGTATTCACACTCTTATTTGGAAAGTGTTTTATTTACGTGATAGAAATTTTGTAGAAACCTTGTGCTAAAATAATTAATTTTAGGGTTCCCTTTTTAAACTATGGTGTGATATAATGGCATAAGTTCATTTTTAGTGACCTTTCAAGTCCCATGTCCAATCATAGGCTGATCTTTGTTTAGGTGATATTATTCACATATTTCACTAAAATTGATTCATTTAGGGTGAAAAGGTGAAACAAGAATATACTAATATTCTTGGACCTGTTTTTTTTCCGCTTATCTTTTTCCTTTCAAATTCCAATCGTTCTTTTCTCATTCAATATAAAATGTTGGTTTGGTATTGTATGCCTGTGTTTTTCTACACTTCTTTATCAAAAAGTATCTTATCACAACATAAAGACTGCATGATCCGAGTTTCAAGTTCAAATATAAAATGGTACATTTCAGTGTCCATGGGATAAATACGAGCATTCTGGATTTTTTTTTGTTAATGTTTCCCCTAGATGGGCAATCGATTGTCAAATTCGGGTATTAAACTATTCAAGATTCACGTAAACGAGAATTCATATACCGAATTTGACATTATTCCTAATTTGCTTTAAATTGATCAACTTTGGAGTGTAATGCGTACGGAAATAACATTTTGGTCAATTTGTGGCAATTTGGTTTTTCATAGACGGTTTGTTTTCATGACCAATATTTTTTAATGGTTATTATCCGCATGATATTGTATTTGGACCGAGTTTCATGTTTTTTTCGCTCCTCGATAAAACTTATTACTCGATGGTTCTCTTGCTAGAGGGCATTTTAATACTTTGGTCTTCCTACTTTATACCTACTGCATTGATCCAGATCTCGGAATGTGTGCGATCGACGCGATGGAGAATGTTATGTTTAAAATTCATTTTTTCCGAGTCCATGTTGAAGTTGTCGTTTTTGGGGTGTCATGAATATAACACGATCTTTGGAGTCGTAATAAATTACATGATTTGAATTTAATGTTAAAATTATTTAGAGATAACATTGTTTATTTTTTGTCCCCAAGGCATAACTCTAGCATTGCACATTTACATTGCGAAACATTCTTTGATGGTCTTTTAATTGTCAAAATAGTATAGTAAACAATTCACAATTCACAATTCACATCCCGAGTTTTTTGTTCTTCTTGATTCACTCTTAAAAGATCCTTTTTGGATGTTTTGCATAAAATAATCACATTTTGGGAAATTTGTGCCAACTTCTTTCACTCAAAATTTGAAAGTTAGGTGATATTTGGACTGAGTTTCATGTTCCTACATCTACTTGATAGAATTGTTTATTTGCCATTGTGCTTATTGAAACAGAGGAGTTTTAAGAAATAGTTTCTTAATGTTTTATGGGTCATCCATTGATCCCTACTCAGAATATTAGTTATCACTCGATCTATAAAAATGCAGAGTTTATTTGTTATTTCCGATCCAGGTAGAAATTGTCAACTTTATGCTGCCACGAGTAGAACGTGAGTACATTTTTTGGTATAGGATGCATTCACACTCTTATTTGGAAAGTGTTTTATTTACGTGATAGAAATTTTGTAGAAACCTTGTGCTAAAATAATTAATTTTAGGGTTCCCTTTTTAAACTATGGTGTGATATAATGGCACAAGTTCATTTTTAGTGACCTTTCAAGTCCCATGTTCAATCATAGGCTGATCTTTGTTTAGGTGATATTATTCACATATTTCACTAAAATTGATTCATTTAGGGTGAAAAGGTGAAAGAAGAATATACTAATATTCTTGGACCTGTTTTTTTTTTTTTTTCCGTTTTTTTCTTTTTCCTTTCGAATTCCAATCGTTTTTCTCTAATTCGATATAAAATGTTGGTTTTGGTATTGTATGCCTATGTTTTTCTACACTTTTCTATCAAAAAGTATCTTATCACAACATAAAGACTATATGATTCGAGTTTCAAGTTCTTTGCATTCAAAGATAAAACGGTACATCTAAGTGTCCATGGGATAAATACGAGCATTTTGGATTTTTTTTTGTTGATGTTTCCCCTAGATGGGCAATTGACTGTCAAATTCGGGTATTAAACTATTCAAGATTCACGTAAAAGAGAATTCATATACCGAGTTTGACATTATTCATAATTTGCTTTAGTGTTAAGTACAATATTTCTATTTATGTACGTCTATTTTTAAAAGATTTAGTTTCAGCTTTCCCAATATAAGATCGAAACACAGAACAATATATATAAGCCGAGCTTGGACCAAATTTATGAGTCGAGCTTTAGCCTATGGTCATCAAGTCCGATGATCTTTGAGCTTGAGCTGCTCCAAACATTAATATATCAATCTAGAGTTTCCCTCAGAAGAATGTAGAATTATTTTTCTAATTAAAAAATATGTAGAATGCATGTTAAAGCTTTCAATTGGTAGAAATATTCTAGGGCTTCGATCCTAGGTACTAGATTAGATTAATCTCAATCATCCATTAGTGATGTTGAATAATATAAGTAGGAGATGATTTGTAATTCAATCCAATAACCAATCCATGTATTAGAAATCTTTCTATCCTTGTCTGCTTAGTAATGAACATTGCTAGTCAATCATTATAGTCAAACCTCTTCTAGTTCACATGTCATAATTTATAAATCATGTGTCTCATTTTATTTAACCCAAAATAATAAATAAAATTAAAGTGCAATGACAAACAATATTTTAATTTCGAATTTGACCAGTATAAAGTTTGAACAGTTCCAATATAGGCATTAACCTGAAAGGCAATAAATGAGATCCAAAAATCTTAACTTCCAAGTGCGAAGACAATCGTTATTTAACTGATACCTATAAATTAAGTAAGGTTATTGATATAGCAAGAGCGAATTTCCTAATGCCAGATAAGCTTTCATGTTTTCAGGCATCTACCTCTGAGGTGGGTAGGGTAGTGTTGGGGGTTCTGGGACTAGGGATTGAGGCTAAGGATGAAATTTCGTCGTTGGTAAATTATTTTGTGCATCCACAACATGGATGGTACAACACATAAACGAGATTATGTTTAATCCTTAGATCTAAGGAGTACCCGCCTCCAAGATTTCATCCTGATCGATATACAAGGATTCGATAAATCTCGTTTGTATTTTACATCACATCTTCTGTAAAGCGGATGCAAAAAATCAACTCTCGTATGTGTTGGTCTGTTTGGTGATTACACAACACCTTTTTCCCTTTTTTTTAGTTTATATAATGGTAAAACCATAAGATTTCTCAAATAATTTGTAAATAATTCTTTATATTGAGAGTATAATTAGTGATTTTAAAAATAAAAGACGTGATTATCTTGAAAAAAAATTAAATTAAAAAATATATAATCGTTTCGTTTATGATACCTATTTTATACTAAAAAAATGTAGATGATTTTATTTTTATTTCAATAATTTCAAAGATGATTTAATAATTAATTGTATTGAAATTGTTCATTTTATATTTTATAATAAAATATTTAAAGAAAAATTAGATTTAAACTTAGATTCATAATAAAAATATTTTAATAATTACACATTTCTAGTTTTAACATTACATAATCACTTTTTAATACTTAGCAAAGTTACATATAAACTTAAACTAAATCATAAATTAATAAAATTCTACGGTGTATATTTCAACTCTTTGTAACATTACATATACACTCTTTAATACTTAGTTTCAACTATTGATGTCCTTGAAGGGATATTTCATCAATCTTAAAATCACTCAACTTTTATGTAAGACATTCTAGGATAAGCAGACATATCACATATGATAACTTCACTTCAAGAGTTGTGTTAAAAGAAACTCAATAGGAAATCCAAACTTTGGATCCAAATCTCCCATTTTGCTACGTAGTACAAGAAAATGCACCTCTTGTATCAAAGGCAAAATTTGTTTCAAAAACGATGTTTGTGTAACGAAATACATGTTTTGTTATAAATAATTTCGCTATATGTAACAAACTAAATAATTTGTTACAAATATTCAAAATCGTTACAAATAGTATAGTCTTTTGTAACAAGCCCAACTATTTGTTACAAAATATAAAGTATCTTTACAAATAAGTTCATCTATTGTAACAAATTAAGATCTTGTTACTTAAAAGATTAACTTCGTTACAAAATACTGATCTTTGATGACGGGTTGGGTATTTTTACCAAAGTATCAATTTCTTTGTGAGAAATTTCATATTTGTTTACTTATAAAAGAACTCGTCACAAAAGATGAATTATTGGAAATATTATTTTTTTGAAAAAAAATACTTTAGTAATATGAGAAATAATTGAAAAAAATATTTGTTTGATATTACTATTTTATAACTAACTTGTGTTTGTTAATCGGTATAACAATTCTAACAAATTGTTTTCCTAATTATGATATATTGACTAATATCAATTAACAATTATTGTTTTGATTAAATCTCCTAGATCTTTTTTGTATTCTTGATGGTGGTTCGACTTTCATCATACCAAACATTTCATAGAAACAACCTAACTCTTTTCTAGTATTATTTTTATATGATTTATATTTATTTTGAAGTTTTAATTCTGAACATAATGATAAACCTTCTTTTTTTACAAAAGCAAATAATTGACCATATGTAATTTCTTCAAAAGGTATATCCTCTGTACCTATTTCATTCCTAAGTTTTTGTAAAATTCTTTCAGCAAAGAGTTTGGGTAACCCCATTATAAATCTTTCTTTCCAAAATGAAGCATTACAATCATTTTGTCTTAATACTTGAGTAAGGAAAACATCTTTATACCATCTATAATCTGATATTGAGGGACATCTTAAATTTGTTAGGATTATTTTTGACGAATTATATTCTTCTTTGGGATTTCCTATAAAATACATTCCTATGGTAATTATAAGATAATCACAAGCATCACTTGTTTCATAAGGAGTATCATTATCTATTATTATGATTTTATGATCTAAAATTTGAGTTTTTGTTTCTAGATTGAGTGCATTATCCCACCAGTTTTTTAATTGTCCTGTAAAACCTTGGACAAGTAAAGCACATGCTTTTTCTTCAGTTTGACCTTGTAATTTGTAAGCCATTCTAGCCATACCCATTTCTTGAAGTGTATTTAAAATTTCATATTCTGCTTTACCATCTATATTCCATTCTGTTATAGAAGCACCATCATAACTAGTTTTATGAAATTGGTTTCTTTCTTCATATTGTAAATCCATAGGGGACGGCCTTTTATAATAATTTTTTGAACTATTAAAATTTCTTTTTCCTCTATAAATTTTGTTAATGTTATCTTCATTATTGTCTTCAAAATTATTTTCTATATTTTGAATTTCTTCATTATCTTATTCAGAATAATCTTCAGATGAAGTGTCATCTTCATCTTCCTCTTTTATAGTATCTAAAACGTTAATCCTATTTCCTGAAGTTCCTGCTTCACTTAATTTTGCAGATATCTTTGATAATATATTATCTGTATTACTTTGAAAACTAATATCTTTGTCTTTTCCATGAGGTATACTTTTAGTTTGAAAGAAAGGAGCCGAAATGTCATTAAATAATTTTTTCTTGGAATTATTTTAGTGACTTAAGAGATTATTACTACGACTTAAGAGTCCGTTTTCATATAATACTTGCAGCATAATGATGAAAAATGTACTGTTTTTACTATTCATATTTTTATTATTCTGTTTAGAAACCATGTTTCAAATTATCATCAAAACTGTAATTTTATTATTGGTTATTATTCAAACCGTGCTAATCTGTTTTCCTCATTATCAGATTATAGATGGTATAAAGATGTTTTCCTTACTCAAGTATTAAGACGAAATGATTGTAATGCTTCATTTTGGGAAGAAAGATTTATAATGGGGTTACCCAAACTCTTTGCCGAAAGAATTTTACAAAAACTTAGGAATGAAATAGGTACAGAGGATATACCTTTTGAAGAAATTACATATGGTCAGTTATTTGCTTTTGTCAAAATTTTTTTTTTATCATTATGTTCAGAATTAAAACATCAAAATAAATATAAATCAGATAAAAAAATACTAGAAAAGAGTTAGGTTGTTTCTGTGAAATGTTTGGTATGATGAAAGTCGAACCACCATCAAGAATACAAAAAAGATCTAGGAGATTTAATCAAAACAATAATTATAATACTTCAACTTTTAAACAATCAAAACATTCAAAACATAGACATAAGAAATCATCCAAATCACATAAAACCCAGAATAAAGAAAAAAGGAATGTAGAATGTTGGTTTTGTAAGAAACCTGGTCATACAGAAAGTCAGTGTTGGCTTAAAAAGAAAAAGAAGGTAAGAGAAATAAAAAATTCTATTAATAATTTGTTAGGAGAATCAGATGAAGAATCTGATATTATAGAAAATGAATCAAACACCTCTAATAATGATAGTGATAGTGAACCACAAAAGGATATTTGTGGAAATTGTCAACAAAGTATTAATGTAATAACTAAAGATAAAAAAGAAGCTATCTTTGATCTAATAGAGAAAATTCCTGATGATGAATTACGTAGAGATTACTTTAATAAACTTAAGGACTTGATTTTAGAAGAAGACAATTCAAAAACTAAGCAAATTCATATTAAAGAACATTTTAGTTTAAATAAATTATTTGATAAATATCCCTCACAAAGTATATTTAAACAAATTACAACTAAGGATTTACAAACAGAAATAAATATGCTAAAAAAAAAAGTTAATCAAATGGAAAAAGAGTTGTTTTCATTAAAAGAAAAGATTTTGAATTAGAAACAAAATTAGTCTTATTAAATAATGATATTCCTGACACAGGACAAACAAGTAATCAAACTGAAACCTCATAAATTCCTTTAAAAGTTAACACAAAAAATGATCAATTAAAGTTTATAGGTTCTATTCAAAAAATTGAATTTCAGAAATGGTATATAAATGTTAATCTTGTCATAAACAATTTTAAAATGAACGCTTTACTAGACTCAGGTGCTGATCATAATGTAATTAGAGAAAGGATTATTCCATCAAAATATTATGAAAAAACAACAGAACAGTTATACACAACTAATTCAAAACCCTTAGATATCAGGTATAAACTATCAAAAACTCATATTTGTAATAATGGATATTGTTTCAAAAATGTTTTTACTCTGGTAAGAGACATATCACAAGACATGATCCTAGGTACTCCCTTTTTAACTCAAATTTACCCTTTCAATACAAACAATCTAGGAGTTTCTACTATTATCCATGGTAGGACAATATTATTTCCTTTCATAACCCCTATCAAACAAAAAGAAATAAATTTACTTCAACAATCTTCAATTTTTAAACAAATTAATATAATAGATAAAAGAAAAAATCATATTAATTATTTAAAAGAAGAAATTCCTTATCTTAAAATAGAAGAACAAGTACAAACTGAAAAAGAGATAGAAAATCTATTTTCAAAAAAATATGTAATAATCTACCTAATGCCTTTTGGGAAAGAAAGCAACATGTAGTAGACTTACCTTATGAAAAAGATTTCAAAGATAGAGATATTCCTACCAAAGCTAGGCCTATTCAAATGAATGTTGAATTTCTTAAACACTGTCAACAAGAAATTAAAGAATTATTAGATAAAAAACTAATAAGAAAATCAAAATCCCCTTGGAGTTGTTCTGCTTTCTATGTAATGAAACAAGCAGAATTAGAACGAGGTGTTCCTAGGTTAGTTATTAATTACAAACCACTTAATAAAGTTCTCCAATGGATTAGATACCCAATCCCAAATAAGAGAGATTTAATTAATAGATTACACTCTTCTAAGATTTTCTCAAAATTTGATTTAAAATCAGGATTTTGGCAATTTCAGATATCAGAAAAAGATAGATACAAAACTGCTTTCACAGTTCCCTTTGGACATTACGAATGGAACGTAATGCCATTTGGTTTAAAAAATGCCCCTTCAGAATTTCAAAGAATAATGAATGAAATTTTTAATCCTTATACTAATTTTAGTATTGTTTATATAGATGACATACTCATATATTCTTGTGACTTAGATCAACATTTCAAACATTTAAATATATTTTTTAATGTTATTAAGAAAAATGGTTTAGTTGTTTCTGCTCCCAAGATGAGATTATTTCAAACATCTGTTAGATTTTTAGGTCATGATATTAATAAAGGATTAATTAAACCTATTAATAGAGCTATCAGCTTTACAGATAAATTTCCAGATATAATCAAAGATAAAACCCAGTTACAAAGATTTTTAGGATGTTTAAATTACATTGCTGATTTCTTCCCAAACTTAAGACAGACATGTCAGCCTTTTATATCAAAGACTTAGGAAAAATCCCCCAGCCTGGTCAGAAACTCATACACAGATAGTTAAAAATATTAAACAAAAGGTCAAAACTTACCATGTTTAGGTATCCCTCATCCTAAAGCATTCATGATAGTTGAAACAGATGCCTCAGACATAGGACATGGAGGAATATTAAAACAGAAAATAGAATTTAAAGAACAATTAGTTAGATTTCATTCAGGGATTTGGTTCGGACCACAAAAGAATTATTCTACTATCAAAAAGGAAATTCTTTCAATTGTTTTATGCATTTCAAAATTTCAAGATGATCTTTATAACAAACAGTTTTTATTAAGAATAGATTGCAAATCTGCAAAAGAAGTTTTAACTAAAGATGTTCAAAATATTGTTTCAAAACAAATCTTTGCAAGATGGCAAGCCATCCTTTCTGTTTTTGATTTTCAAATTGAATACATAAAAGGAGAGAATAATTCTCTTCCCAATTTTCTTACACGAGAATTTTTACAAGGGAAATAATTATGCAGATGAATCCGTATTCAAAATCAAAGATAAAACCCAGTTACAAAGATATTAGTTTTCAAAGTAATACAGATAATATATTATCAAAGATATCTGCAAAATTAAGTGAAGCAGGAACTTCAGGAAATAGGATTAACGTTTTAGATACTATAAAAGAGGAAGATGAAGATGACATTAGTCTAAAATATACTCTATAAATTATAGCAAAATTTTTACAAAGATGAAATTCATCACCTTGAATTTGGACATCTAAAATTAATGATTCTAAAATCATTGGATCTGTAAGGTCTACAGAAAAATTTGGAGAACAATTAAAATATATGGGTCTGTTACATATATTAGTTTGAACTCATTCATGGTTTTTCATTTTTCATACTGATTGTCTCAAATCATTCCCCATTTGGTTTTTCGAATGGTGGCAAAAGATGGGATCTGAATCCTCTATTTTACCTTCAAATGTCAAAATGGGTTTAGAAGTTTGGATTATTTAAAAAACCGTTTTCAATTATTTAATAATGATTCTCAGTTTTGGGAATCAGATTGCTTTCAAAAAACTAAAAAATTTATGAACTTATTTTAGTAGATACAAATTCAGTTGATATATCTCATACAAGAAATGAGAAAAACCAAATAACTTATTCAAAATGTGTTATTAAACAAGTTTTCAATCAAGTAACATTTGGTGGGATGACTCATCAAAGGAATTTTTCAATAAGATTTTCTCCAAATACTTTTAATTATATTGATTATAAAAATGCATGGTATGGGGCATTTTTCGTCCGACCATTCACTTATTCATGGTTTTTCATTTTTCATATTGTCTCAAATCATTCCCCATTTGGTTTTTCGAATGGTGGAAAAAGATGGGATCTGAATCCTCTATTTTACCTTCAAATCTCAAAATGGGTTTAGAAGTTTATGCAGAGAATTCTACTCTGCCAAATTATCAAAAAATGATTACTTTTCACGCAGAATTCAAAGTTCCATGGATATTCGCATGGGATTTTCAACTTAAGAAATGTTTTCCAGATCCAACTCCATTATCTTTAGTTCGATCTGTTCGTGTCAAATGGTGGTCAAAATACCAACAAGAGATCTGTTCTGCAAATGCTATCCGGCATTATTTTGCCACAGGTGAAAAGATCAAGTACCAGAGTGATTCACCTGCATCAAATAAAGGGAAAACAAAAGCTACTTCAAGCCCAGACACTAATTCTGAACAACAAAGGTTTTTTGAAGCCTTCAAGCAAAATCCAAACCTCAAAGATGAATTCTTAGAATTCTTATCTCAAAAATCTACAAAATCTGACGAGTCAGTGGCTTCTGACCCTTTTGGTGGCCCATGCGGTCAGGACCCAGATGAAGCCTTCTACATGTAAGTCTAATCCAGCTCCAACTCAAAAGATAAAGATAGCCGACAAAACTTTTTACAAGTCAAAAGTTACTTTACTTTTGGAAAAGTCGGAAGAAAACGGATCTCAAAGGACACAAATAATTGAAAAGAAGACAGCTGGAAAGCAGACAGCTGGACAAAGTTCAAAGTTCGAATTAAAGTTAGATGAAATTCAAATTAAAGTCAAATTAGTTTCAAATTGAAATTCAAATGTAATTTTCATTAGTTTAAATACCCCTTCAAATGATTTGAAGAGGCAGTTCGCATTTTACAATTCTCTCTTCTCTCCTAAAATCACCAATCACTATTGAAATCATCTGCTCTAGTCTTTCTCAAGTTTCAAGATTATCACTGTAAGAACAATTTCATATTTCCATAAAATCTTTATCATTGAATTCATATGTTTAGAGTTTTAAAAGTACATTCATATTTTGTTTCTTATGAATTTATAAATTCAGAATATTTAAAATATAAGAGTCTTTGTGAAAAATATCCTAAAAGAAGTTATGCTTGGAATTATTTTAGTGACTTAAGAGATTATTACTACGAGTTAAGAGTCCGTTTTCATATAATACTTGCAGCATAATGATGAAAAATGTATTGTTTTTACTATTCATATTTTTATTATTCTGTTTAGAAACCATGTTTCAAATTATCATCAAAACTGTAATTTTATTATTGGTTATTATTCAAACTGTGCTAATCTGTTTTCAAACGATCCACCAAAGTCTTTTTTCTCTATGAAAATCACTATTCATCTCTTCATGTAAATATTCATAATCAGGGTTAAATTCTTTTCCTGATGTGATGACATAAAAATGTGCCTTTGAAGATGAAGGAGATGTTGGATTAGAAAAGTTTTGATTAGAACTATTTTGAGGTTCAGGAGCAGGAGTTCTAAATCTGTAATTAGTAAATCCTGAAAATGATTGTCTAGAAGATTCGGGTGCATCATTTGAATGTGACTGAGAAAAATGTCTAACATATTCTGGCTCTCTATAAGAGCTAGTTTTTAGATAATTTCTATTAGTTTCTCTAAATGAATTAAATTTGACTGTAATTTTCCCATCAATTTCTTCTATGATATGTGAAACATCTTTTCTTACTATGTTTCTAGGAGGCTGTGGCTTATTGATAACAAATTCTTCTGGAATAGTTATTTCATTCCATTTTAGTCTTTTAGGTGTGAAAACCGTGGGTTTTTCTGCATCTATTTGTAATAAAACAGCCTCATCTTTTGAAGTAGGTAACCTATTAAATTTTGGATTAATTTGAGATGACATTAGTCTAAAATATACTCTATAAATTATAGCAAAATTTTTACAAAGATGAAATTCATCACCTTGAATTTGGACATCTAAAATTAATGATTCTAAAATCATTGGATCTATAAGGTCTACAGAAAAATTTGGAGAACAATTAAAATATATGGGTCCGTTACATATATTAGTTTGAACTAAAGACATTAAAGAAGTTTGGTATCTTTTAATCTCTTATCTCTAAGAGCTAAGTAGATAGGAGTATCAACTCCGGCATGAACTAAAGGTTTGACAGCAACTTGTACTAAGCCTATGTGAATATATCTATAACCCTTTTCTAAATATTTTTTGATAGTATATCTATTAAGTAAGGGGATACTTTGAGATTCCTCCTGTATACTTATGGTTTCTTCATGAGTTTTAACAGAAAATGCCGTTTTGAAATCAGTTAAACCTATTTGATATATATTTTCTATTTGTTCTTGAGGTATAGTCCAATTTGAATAATTAATTGGTGCATGGGTTTCACTACTATGGATTATGTTATGGTTCTTTGAACTAGATCCTGGGTAGAGAAAGTTTCTAAGTCTAATTGCCATTTTCAACTAGTTGTCTTAGCTTTCTAAGTTTTTCTGAATTTCAGTTGGGTCGTATGGGAACACTATGCTGGAACCACCTAAACACGGCTGACCAACAGACTAACAAGCTTACCAACGTAAATTCCAACAACTAATCTTAAGAAAACTTAGTCTATTAAGATAAACTAATCTTAAATGGTTTCTTAAACCTTTGAAAATAACTCTAACAAGGAATATGGCTCTGGTTATGATGGTGCTTCTATATCAGAATGGAATATAGATGGTAAAGCAGAATATGAAATTTTAAATACACTTCAAGAAATGGGTATGGCTAGAATAGCTTACAAATTACAAGGTCAAACTGAAGAAAAAGCATGTGCTTTACTTGTCCAAGGTTTTACAGGACAATTAAAAAACTGGTGGGATAATGCACTCAATCTAGAAACAAAAACTCAAATTTTATATCATAAAATCATAATAATAGATAATGATACTCCTTATGAAACAAGTGATGCTTAATCATCTTATAATTACCATAGGAATGTATTTTATAGGAAATCCCAAAGAAGAATATAATTCGTCAAAAATAATCCTAACAAATTTAAGATGTCCCTCATTATCAGGTTATAGATGGTATAAAGATATTTTCCTTACTCAAGTATTAAGACGAAATGATTGTAATGCTTCATTTTGGAAAGAAAGATTTATAATGGGGTTACCCAAACTCTTTGCTGAAAGAATTTTACAAAAACGTAGGAATGAAATAGGTACAGAGGATATACATTTTTTAGAAATTACATATGGTCAATTATTTGCTTTTGTCAAAAAAGAAGGTTTATCATTATGTTCAGAATTCAAACTTCAAAATAAATATAAATCAGATAAAAATAATACTAGAAAAGAGTTAGGTTGTTTCTGTGAAATGTTTGGTATGATGAAAGTCGAACCACCATCAAGAATACAAAAAAGATCTAGGAGATTATTACTACGACTTAAGAGTCCGTTTTCATATAATACTTGAAGCATAATGATGAAAAATGTACTGTTTTTACTATTCATATTTTTATTATTCTGTTTAGAAACCATGTTTCAAATTATCATCAAAACTGTAATTTTATTATTGGTTATTATTCAAACTCTGCTAATCCGTTTTCAAGAATACCAAATATTTTTAATGGTTATTATCCGCATGATATTGTATTTGGACCGAGTTTCATGTTTTTTCCGCTCCTCGATAAAACTTATTACTCGATGGTTCTCTTGCTAGAGGGCATTTTAATACTTTGGTCTTCCTACTTTATACCTACTGCATTGATCCAGATCTCGGAATGTGTGCGATCGACGCGATGGAGAATGTTATGTTTAAAATTCATTTTTTCCGAGTCCATGTCGAAGTTGTCGTTTTTGGGGTGTCATGAATATAACACGATCTTTGGAGTCGTAATAAATTACATGATTTGAGTTTAAGGTTAAAATTATTCATAGATAACATGGTTTATTTTTTGTCCCCAAGGCATAACTCTAGCATTGCACATTTACATTGCGAAACATTCTTTGATGGTCTTTTAATTGTCAAAATAGTATAGTAAACAATTCACAATTGACAATTCACATCCCGAGTTTTTTGTTCTTCTTGGTTCACTCTTAAAAGATCCTTTTTGGATGTTTTGCATAAAATAATCACATTTTGGGAAATTTGTGCCAACTTCTTTCACTCAAAATTTTGAAAGTTAGGTGATATTTGGACTGAGTTTAATGTTCCTACATCTACTTGATAGAATTGTTTATTTGCCATTGTGCTTATTGAAACAGAGGAGTTTTAAGAAATAGTTTCTTAATGTTTTATGGGTCATCCATTGATCCCAAGTCAGAATATTAGCTATCACTCGATCTATAAAAATGCAGAGTTTATTTGTTATTTCCGTTCCATGTAGAAATGGTCAACTCTATGCTGCCACGAGTACAACGTGAGTACATTTATTGGTATAGGATGCATTCACACTCTTATTTGGAAAGTATTTTATTTACGTGATAGAAATTTTGTAGAAATCTTGTGCTAAAATAATTAATTTTAGGGTTCCCTTTTTAAACTACGGTGTGATATAATGGCACAAGTTCATTTTTAGTGACCTTCATAGGCTGATCTTTGTTTAGGTGATATTATTCACATATTTCACTAAAATTGATTCATTTAGGGTGAAAAGGTGAAACAAGAATATACTAATATTCTTGGACCTGTTTTTTTTTTCCATTTTTTTCTTTTTCGTTTCAAATTCCAATCGTTTTTTTCTAATTCGATATAAAATGTTGGTTTTGGTATTGTATGCCTATGTTTTTCTACACTTTTCTATCAAAAAGTATCTTATCACAACATAAAGACTACATGATTCGAGTTTCAAGTTCTTCGCATTCAAAGATAAAACGGTACATTTCAGTGTCCATGGGATAAATACGAGCATTCTGGATTTTTTTTGTTGATGTTTCCCCTAGATGGGCAATTGACTGTCAAATTCGGGTATTAAACTATTCAAGATTCACGTAAAAGAGAATTCATATACCGAGTTTGACATTATTCATAATTTGCTTTATATTGATCAACATTGGAGTGTAATGCGTATGGAAATAACATTTTGGTCAATTTGGTTTTTCATAGATGATTTGTTTTCACGATCAAATATTTTTAATGGTTATTATCCGCATGATATTGTATTTGGACCGAGTTTCATGTTTTTTCCGCTCCTCTATTACTCGATGGTTCTCTTGTTAGAGGGCAATTTAATATTGTGGTCTTCCTACTTTATAACTACTTCATTGATCCAGATCTCGGAATGTGTGCGATCGACGCGCTGGAGGAAGTTATGTTTAAAATTCATTTTTTCCGAGTCCATGTTGAAGTTGTCGTTTTTGGGGTGTCATGAATATAACACGATAATTGGAGTCGTAATAAATTAAATGCTTTGAGTTTAAAGTTAAAATTATTCAGAGATAACATTGATTATTTTTTGTCCCCAGGGCATAACTCTAGCATTGCACATTTACATTACAAAACATTCTTTGATGGTCTTTTAATTGTAAAATTAGTATAGTAAACAATTCACAATTCACATTCCGAGTTTTTTGTTCCTCTTGGTTCACTCTTAAAAGATCAATTTTAGGATGTTGTGCGCAAAATAATCACATTTTGGGAAATTTGTGCCAACTTCTTTCACTCAAAATTTTGAAAGTTCGGTGGTATTTGGACTGAGTTTCATGTTCCTACATCTACTTGATAGAATTGTTTATTTGATGTTGTGCTTATTGAAACAGAGGATTTTTAAGAAATAGTTTCTTAATGTTTTATGCGTCATCCATTGATACCAACTCAGAATGTTAGATATCACTCGATGTTGGTCCCAAAAGTGGTCAATGAGGTCTAGAGGGGGGGGGGGGAGCGTAGACCTCTGAAAACTTTAAAACTTTTTCTCTAACTCTTCTGTCAGCAGACTAAGCTGACCGAGATTTGTAAGACTACTAAGCTGATGCGCACAAAGCTTTATCAGCAGAGTTGACCACTCATCTGATTTTCACTCAGCTGATTTCAGATGCTAAATCAGAGTTTTTAGAAACTAGTTGGCAGCGGATATTCAAAGTGTTTTTCACCAATCTGTTCCTCTTTAAGTTTTCTCACTCAAAAGATTTTGTCCCCAGTTTTTACAACTCCTTTTAAAATCTTTTGGTTAAATCGTATGTTTGAGTTCTTTGATAAATATGCAAAGTATAGCAAACAGTAAATCAAACACACAGGATTTTTATAGTGGTTATATGGATAAAAATCCTTTAGTCCACTCTTCCAAGTTACACAGATCTTGGGTTATACTAGAAAACACAAAGTAATCAAGTATACAATGCTTGCGCTGATCAACAAATGAAAAGCCACAAGTGCGCTGTAAGAAATCACACAGAAATCCTACACTCTGAAGCTAGATCTACACTCCTCGCGCTATTTTCAGTACAGAAGATCACTCAGAAATCCTATACTAAGAAGCTATATCACTCACAAAGATGGATATACACTCCTTTCTTTTACAGTTAAAAGTCACTCAGACAGACAACTAAGTTCTCTGTTCTTCAACGAAAAGCTTTGTCAACAAATGACTTCGGCTTGTGATCAGATGACTCAACTGATGGATCTTGCTCTTATGATATGATCTTGAGTTGTGCAAGCTCTCTTTAGATCTTCAGTTATGTCTTCTATTTATACTCTCAGATTTTGAATTTCTGCCCGTTGAAGGTTGTCAGGAATCTACAGTCCTCGAGTTCTGGTCCTGACACGCGGAACGGCTCCCTGCAACTGTTGCACTGTACACTCTGCTGTACGGATGTCTACTTTATGTCAGTTGCATTTAATGCTCTCAGCTCTTAGCTGGTTCCCGTTGATAAGCTTCCTGACCGTTTTCACTCTGCTGGTGGAAGCACTCTGCTGATGATCACTTTGCTGATCACTCGGCTGATGGCTTCTCGGCTGATTCAAGAATGAACATATCTATCTTGACTCGGCTGATAATACCCATCTGATATTCCACTTCGCTGATTCGGTAACTTAGCTTCCAGACCATGAGATAGGTTTCATAAGCTGTTCAGTTCTTAGTTGATGACTTCCAGATTACCCTTTTTGTCATCTTCAAAACCTTCTCCAATATTAACCAACACTCGATCTACAAATTTGCAGAGTTTATTTGTTATTTCCGGTCCATGTAGAAATGGTCAACTTTGTGCTGCCACGAGTACAACGTGAGTACATTTTTTGGTATAGGATGTATTCACACTCTTATTTGGAAAGTGTTTTATTTACGTGATAGAAATTTTGTAGAAACCTTGTGCTAAAATAATTAATTTTAGGGTTCCCTTTTTAAACTATGGTGTGATATAATGGCATAAGTTAATTTTTAGTGACCTTTCAAGTCCCACGTCCAATCATAGGCTGATCTTTGTTTAGGTGATATTATTCACATATTTCACTAAAATTGATTCATTTAGGGTGAAAAGGTGAAACAAGAATATACTAATATTTTTGGACCTATTTTTTTTCCGTTTATCTTTTTCCTTTCAAATTCCAATCGTTCTTTTCTCATTCGATATAAAATGTTGGTTTGGTATTGTATGCCTATGTTTTTCTACACTTCTCTATCAAAAAGTATCTTATCACAACCTAAAGACTACATGATCCGAGTTTCAAGTTCTTCGCATTCAAAGATATAACGGTACATTTCAGTGTCCATGGGATAAATACGAGCATTCTTGATTTTTTTTGTTGATGTTTCCCCTAGATGGGCAATTGACTGTCAAATTCGGGTATTAAACTATTCAAGATTCACGTAAACGAGAATATATATACCGAGTTTGACATTATTCATAATTTGCTTTATATTGATCAACTTTGGAGTGTAATGCGTACGGAAATAACATTTTGGTCAATTTGTGCCAATTTGGTTTTTCATAGTGAATTTGTTTTCACGACCAAATATTTTTAATGGTTATTATACGCATGATATTGTATTTGGACCGGGTTTTATGTTTTTTCCGCTCTTCGATAAAAATTATTACTCGATGGTTCTCTTGTTAGAGGGCAATTTAATATTGTGGTCTTCCTACTTTAAAACTACTTCATTGATCCAGATCTCGGAATGTGTGCGATCGACGCGATGGAGAAAGTTATGTTTAAAATTCATTTTTTTCCGAGTCCATGTTGAAGTTGTCGTCTTTGGGGTGTCATGAATTTAACACGATAATTGGAGTCGTAATAAATTACATGCTTTGAGTTTAAAGTTAAAATTATTAAGAGATAACATTGTTTATTTTTTGTCTCCAGCGCATAAATCTAGCATTGCACATTTACATTGTGAAACATTCTTTCATGGTTAATTGTCAAATTAGTATAGTAAACAATTCACAAATCACGTTATCTATTTTTTTTTTCCCGAGTTTCTTGTTCCTCTTGGTTCACTCTTAAAAGATCAATTTTAGGATGTTGTGCGTAAAATAATCACATTTTGGGAAATTTGTGCCAACTTCTTTCACTCAAAATTTTGAAAGTTAGGTGATATTTGGACTGAGTTTCATGTTCCTACATCTACTTGATAAAATTGTTTATTTGACGTTGTGCTTATTGAAACAGAGGAATTTTAAGAAATAGTTTATTAATGTTTTATGCGTCATCCATTGATCCCAACTCAGAATGTTAGTTATCACTCGATCTACAAAGTTGCAGAGTTTATTTGTTATTTCCGGTCCATGTAGAAATGGTCAACTTTGTGCTGCCACGAGTACAACGTAAGTACATTTGTTGGTATAGGATGTATTCACACTCTTATTTGGAAATTTTTTTATTTACGTGATAGAAATTTTGTAGAAACCTTGTGCTAAAATAATTAATTTTAGGTTTTCCTTTTTAAACTATGGTGTGATATAATGGCATAAGTTCATTTTTAGTGACCTTTCAAGTCCCATGTCCAATCCTAGGCTGATCTTTGTTTAGGTGATATTATTCACATATTTTACTAAAATTTATTCATTTAGTTGAAAAGGTGAAACAAGAATATACTAATATTCTTGGACCTGTTTTTTTTCCGTTTATCATTTTCCTTTCAAATTCCAATCGTTCTTTTCTCATTCGATATAACATGTTGGTTTGGTATTGTATGCCTATGTTTTTCTATACTTCTCTATCAGAAAGTATCTTATCACAACATAAAGACTATATGATCCGAGTTTCAAGTTCTTCGCATTCAGAGATAAAACAGTACATTTCAGTGTCCATGTGTGAAATACTAGGATTCTGGACTTTTTTTGGTGATGTTTCCCCTAGATGGGAAATTGACTATCAAATTTGGGCATTAAACTATTCAAATTTCACGTAAACGAGAATTAATATACTGTGATTATGCTCTTTTTTGTTCGGGACAAATAAGGAAAGTCGAGCAAAACAATAAAATAAGTCGAGTGTGTAAACGATGTATATTAATATCAAGATCCGAGTACAAATTACAAGGTGGGTCTATTCGAGCGTTACAGGATGCCGTACTACTAGCTAGATAAATACAAAGGAAGGTATGCTAAGGCCTATTCCGAGCTCTGTGTCCGAGCTGGGGTATTTCTGGGGAATAGTGTCGTCCCTGATGTCATAAATGCGCCGCGTATATATAGGAACAGTAATGAGCTAGGTAGACCCTCCGCAGGAGAATACGTCTTGCTAGTTGTTCAGCTCTGGGGGTCGGCCCCACAGTAATTCCGAAGAAAACTATAAGGTCGGGAATCAGATCGAAATATTGGCTCTCGAGCTAGTAATCTGGCTTGATCGGAAACAGCGTTCTGCAGGTTGAAGAATAGTCCTCCTGATCAAAAAATTATGGTCGATCACGAGCAGGGGTATTTCCTAAAATGGCGCATGTGAAATATCCCTCATCAATACTCCCCCACTTCTCGAGCGTAAGTGAAGTTGAAGCTCGGAGAAGTAAACAGCATCATAACACAAAATTTGATATGCCTCGTTAAAAACCTTAATCGGAAAAACCCAATGGGACAAAATCCGAGCTAGGGAAAAAGAGCGCATATTTTCTCTGGATGGGCCTTGGATAGGCGTGATGCTTCAAACTGCAAGAGGGCGGAGTTCTTGATCGGATTAGTCTGCCTCGGTGATATTACAATATTCGCAGTTCGGAGAGATAAATAATATAGATCGAGTGTTGAACAGTCTTAAGTCGGACATGCCTCGTTAAAAACCTCACTCGGAAAAACCCAATGGGACAAAATCCGAGTGAAGGGAAAAAGAGTGCACATCTTCGGAAGTCAATGTCGTTAATCATAAATTACCGAGCCGAAAAACCAACTTTCAGAACTTAGAGGGCCGTAAATGCCATTTATGGAAAGATAATCTTCAATTTACTTAGTGGGAAGTTTAACCGTCGTGGTTACTCGGGGTTTAATTTGCAATTTACCCTTTTAACCTTTATATATATGCGTTGACTTGAGGAGACGGGTACATCGTCCCAACTTATTGTAGATCGGAGCATTCACCTCGATAAAGAGTACCCTTTCTTATCGACCATTTCAATAAATACTTTCTAACATGTCCACCTCCGAGAACACAGAGATTCCATCCAACATTCCTCTGAGATCAGATTCCGACCTAGGGTCAATGGACGATCTAATAGATACGTTCAAGGCTACAGAAAACTCTCCTGACGAGGCGAATAGGATCGTCGACCAAGTTGAACGGGTCTTACAGTCGGACGTCGACGAGGGAACGTCCGGTCAACAGAACCTTGAGGGCGATGGTGATGGGGAACAAGACGTTGAGCCCGACGCCGAGGACAAGGGAGAAGGTGAGGGAAACGCCGATCCCGATAGTGAAGACGGCACGACTCAGGCTTTGGAAAAGGATGAAATAATGAGATATTCGATCGGAAGAGGTTGCACCGTGAGAATCCTCGACCTAGCTGCCAACGCGAAGAAATCCACCGCTAAAGGTCGGGTTCAGAAGACAGAAAAACGGGTCGATGAGATTGCTAGTGCATATGATCCGATAGAAAGTAAAGCAGAACTCGAGGCCGAGATAGGTAAATATCTCCCCGAGGGTTACTCGCTGGTTATTCCGAGAGCGAGGGTACCGAGGAGGAGCAAAACCCTTAGGAAGATTTCTTGTAATAGGTTATAGGACTTTCCTCCATATGTAATGTAAACTTCTCGATCATCTATAAAATCTCCTTTCTTTACTTGTGATATTTGTCATGCCCAGATGCTTAAAGTTCGCGGGAATTTATAATACAACTTAACTAGACAATAATCTTTGCAAGCTATATGGAGCTCGAAATATGACGTCTACAACGAGCTACGAACCATCGATCAAAATAGACTTCCTTAGTAAGACATTAAAACGATCGATCTTCGTATACGAGCACGGAAAATCTTGAAATTCGCGACTCTTGGGTCCCCTATAGGCAATGTTTCTCTCTCTTATAAATAGAAGGGAGAACTTTAGATTTGTTACATAAAAACCATAATTCTTATTCACGTAAGAGCTCATTGATCGATAATAATAAAACGAGCCCTTATCTTTTACTCAATAATCCGACCATGGAGGGGTTAGTGAATTCCAAACTTGACCCAACTCAGCTGTTTAAAGTCAAGAAAGAAAAGGCTCCTAAGTCCAAAACTCGGGATTCTAAGTCCTCCACGGAGGCAGGAAAAGTCTCTAAGGCCGATCGAGACAAAAATAAGGTCGATTCTCCTTCGAATCCCGAGCCCAAACGATCCGAGGCTCCTAAGGGTGATCTTGCCAAAACTGAGGCCCATCCTTTGCCTAAATCCGCGCCCATTCGCTCCGAGAAAGGGCCGGTTATACAAATTGCCGACTCCCCTTCCCGGTTGAAGAACAGCTCCGAGACGAAAAAGCAGGTCGTTAGCCCTAACAAGCAAGTCACATCTGGTGGTTCCGGGCCTGCCCCCAACAAAAGGCCGCGCGTGGACGATCTGATTCCGACCCCAACCTTAATCCAAATGGCTGGGGAAAATAAGACATTGGCTGGAAGTATTTTGGCTCTGGAGGCTAATAAGAGCGTTATAAACGAGCCTCCTAATAAAAAGGTCAAAATAAATGACCCTTCCGTCGATCAAAAGAAACCTCCTCCGCTGGGTAAGAATCCCGAGGTCAACAGCTCCGTCTCCGACGTTACTCGCACACTTAGTGCCATTTTTGAGGAGGTGAAAAGTAAAGCAGAGGCCGGAGGGGTTGCCCCGAGCAATTGGGAGATTACTCTGAGGAGTATTCAGTTGGCCGAGCAGGAACGGTTGAGAGGGAAAAGTGATCGGGAAATCGTGCAATCGAGTGCAGATCTGCTTGCCCAAGTGAGCCTCATATATATATATATATATATATATATATATATATATATATATATATATATTTCTTTTAAACACTCCAACTTTGATCCCTCGTAGGTTGGACAGCAGTTATTCGACCTCGGGTTGCAGGTCGAACAAGAAGCCGAACAGCGCGCTATGACGGTCCTTGAGTTGGAAGGAAAGAAGGTCGCGTTGGCGAAGTCTCTTGAAGAAGCTAGAGCTACCGAGCTGAAGCTGGCCTATGAGACGGAGAAAGCCGTGAAGCAGAAAGAGAGCCAAGTCCACGAGGAGTTGAGCAAAGAGTTGGACAGGCTGAAGTCCCTTGCCGAGCAGGAGAAAAAGAACGCCGAGCTGCGGGAGCAGGAGGCTTATAAGAAAGGTTACGATGCGGGGTATGAGGCCCGTAGTGTCGAATTCCGCAAGCTCTTATCCGAGAACAAAATTATCTAGAGATTTGGTCTCTTATTTGTAGTTTTTTCCTCCTTTATGCTCGATCAAATGTTGTACTTTTATGTTTTTTCCTCTCTTGTAACGTTGTCCGTATCGGAATAAAAGACTTCCTTTCCTTTAAGTTATGTTGTTCTGTGGTCGGAAAATTATATTTACTTTGAACTTCTTTACATTCAAATTGTTTTCTTATTGTAGAAATAAATTATACTTGAGCTGAGTGACTGATCGGAACCTCGACCTGGTAGTAAAAACAGAAAGCTTTCTGCACCAGATTTCTGACCGAGTCATAGTATTCCCATTTTTTCAGCTAAGTTCCAAAGAGAATCTGACCAAAAAGCACCTAATCCTCGGGAAGCGGAACGGTCACCCGTGATAAATGCTTTAATCTGGACCCTTGGCTCCGTTGAATAATGACCGTCGATCTGAACTTCCTCTTAGTATATAAGGGGCTTTTTACTCAGCTGAAAATTTTTACTCTACGCCGTGAAAATGTTTCATCCGAGGACTAAGCTCGGATCCTTCCTCCTTCCTGTTCAAACCTTTGAGATTTGGCTTCGAACATACTTCCGACCTCACAAACAAAATATATACTTCTTTGGTATGGGTGGAATTGGAAAAACGGGGTCCCTCGGTGATCGGTGGGTCCCTGATCCCTGAAAATGGGATCTCCCCTCGGGATACCAATAAGTGACTGACCCTTTCTCGGGTATTTTGGGCAGGGTTAGCATTTCGGATTTCGAGGGGTATCCCCGAGAGCGGAAAGCTGGTCAGATAATAAAAAGGAAGTTTGACCTCGAGTACCAATTTCTTCCTTTCTTTCTTGAAGAATAGTAACTTTGGGTCGAGCTTTCCGATCATAAAATGACGACCGGCTGTTCTAGGTTGAAATTTCGGATCTTAAAATGAGAAATTTTGACCTAGACGCCAACTCAGGGAAGTGATCGGGCTCGTCTGGTAGCAAGAATGCTGGGGACTGTATGGAGATCAGAAAAAGTGGTATGCGATCCATATTGTCTAATTTCAAAACCAGATATCATCAGACGATAAACATATATAGCTCGATCACTTTACAAGTCTACCGGACAACCGATTTGTCACACAAACTGTGGTGCACTTATGGGATGCTCGCCAATGCTCCTGGTCGACAAAACTGAAGGATGCTCGAAGACCATAGAATAGGGCACAGTAGTTGTATTAGGACTTTATTTGTAAACATACTCAATGACTTTGTAATCTGTTCCATGAATATCAATAAAGTCGTAGTTTTCGTATTCCACTGATCTCTTGTATCTTGCTCGGAACTTATAAATAATAAGACCTTCATGTTTCAAATAGAATATTTGCAATCTATCTTTCTTTTCCATCGTCTTTATTATTAATTCTGCTCGCAACATCCAACTCGATAACGAATAATAATCCGATGAAACTTTAAAAATTTGAACGCGAAGCTTAGCCCTTATCGATCGACAAAATCATCTCGGATAGATTATCCGATAAGCACCCAAATGAATAATAGCTGAAACTCGAGAAGTTTACTTCGAGCATAATTGAACTTAGGAAATAATAATTCCAACTTAAGAAGGAATTTCCAAATGATATGAAGTCTTCATAAATCTTCAAATTTCGAGCAAGGATACTTCATTATGTTATTTAGGGCATCAGTCGATTTTTATCTAACCATAAATCATTTTACGACTTTAATATTTAAGCACTTCTTTCCGAGCTTGATAGTCATGTTTTAGCAAGTCTTTATCGAGCTGAGGGGCATAGCAACAACTTTCACCCTCAGTCTAGACATTTTGCTTTTTTGAGCAAGTCTTTATCGAGGTGAGGGGCATAGCAACAACTTTCACCCTCAGTCGAGACATTTTGCTTTTTTTTTTTTGAGCAAGTCTTTACCGAGTTGAGGGGCATAGCAACAACTTTCACCCTCAGTCGAGACATTTTGCTTTTTTTTTTTTTTTTGAGCAAGTCTTTATCGAGCTGAGGGGCATAGCAACAACTTTCACCCTCAGTCGAGACATTCTGCTTTTTTGAGCAAGTCTTTATCAAGCTGAGGGGCATAGCAACAACTTTCACCCTCAGTCGAGACATTTTGCTTTTTTGAGCAAGTCTTTATCGAGGTGAGGGTCATAGCAACAACTTTCACCCTCAGTCGAGACATTTTGCTTTTTTGAGCAAGTCTTTATCGAGATGAGGGTCATAGCAACAGTTTTCACCCTCAGTCGAGATATTTTGCTTTTTTGAGCAAGTCTTTATCGAGGTGAGGGTCATAACAACAGCTTTCACCCTCAGTCGAGACATTTTTCTTCTTCCTCCTTTTTTTTTTTTTTTTTTTACTAGAGTCTTTAACCGATCTGAGGGGAATAGCAACAGCTTTCACCCTCGGTCGAGACATATTGCTCTTTCTTCATCATGGTACTCGGAATACAACTTGAGCGTAAAAGAGGATTTCATTGATTGTGCTTACACTTGAAGTAAAACAAAGCTGCAAAAACAGGAAATTACAAGAAAAATGAAATGGTTACAACTATCTTCCATAGTATTTCCTAAGGTTAACTGCATTCCAGGCTCTCGGCAAAGCTTCTCCGTTAAGGTGAGCAATTTTGTAGGATCCCTTCTTTCCGACCTCCTGCACGACATAAGGGCCATCCCAGTTCGATTGAAGCTTTCCGACGTGCTTTGATACCTCCACCTTTTTGAGGACCAAATCCCCAACTTTAAATGTTCTTATTCTGACTTTTTTGTCATAAGCTCTTTCCATGCTGGACTTGGTGGCTCGGATTTTTATGCATGCTCGGTCACGTTTTCCATCAGTGTGGTCGACGTCCATTTCTCTCAATAATTGGTTCTGATCGGGATCATAAGATTCAACCCTTGGTGATGACACTAATGTCTCGACCGGAATTACAGCTTCAGAACCGTACATGATTATGCTGTATTTCGTTCGTACCAAATAAGGAAAGTCGAGCAAAACAATAAGTGTATAGAGTGCGTAAATCTCAAATATCACAATCGAATATTAAGTTCAGGTTACAAGATGGGTCTACTCGAGCATTACAGGATGCCGTACAACTAGGAAAGTAAATACAAGGAATAATCAAGCTGGTTCCTAATCCGAACAGTAAGTCCGAGCTTAGGGCTTTTCTTGGAAGTTGTGCCGTCCCCCGGCGTCATAAATGCGCCGCGTATTTATAGGAACAGTAATGAGCTAGCTGGACCGTCCGTAGGAGAAAACCTCTCGGCCAGCTGTACAAAGCTGTAGGTCGGCCCCACAGTAATCCCGAGGTGGTGAGAAGATCGGAGAGTAGATCCCGTACTATCAATCTGACTTGATTGGAAAACTAGGTTCTTCTGCTCGAGAATACCATTCCTGGTCGGGGAAGAGGTCGATCTCGAGCATAGGTACTTCCTAAAACGGCGTATGCGAAATACCCCTCATCAATACTCCCCCACTTCTCGAGCGTAAGTGTGGCTGAAGCTCGGAGAAGTAATCACAGCATCATAGTACAAGTTTGGATATGCCTCATTAAAAAACCTTACTCGGAAAAACCCGGTGGGACAAAATCCGAGCTAGGGAAAAAGAGTGCATATTTTACTCTGGACTGGCCTTTGGAAAGGCAGGATGCTTCAAACCACTGGAGGTCGGAGTTCAGTACTCGATCTGTTTACCCTACCTCGAAGTCATAGCAAAATCCGAGAAACGGAGAAATAAATAACGAAGATAAAGTCTTGAACGGTCTTGAGTCGGATATGCCTCGTTAAAAACCTTACTCGGAAAAACCCAGGGGAATAAAAACCGAGCGAAGGACAAAAGAGTGCATATCCTCGGAAGACAACGTAGTTTAATCTTGTCTTTCTGACTTGAAATATCTATTTCTGAGACTTGGAGGACCAAAGGTGCTATTAATGGGAAATGACCCTCAATTTTACTAGGCGGGAGCTTAACCGTCGCGGTTACTCGGTGTTGAATTTGCAATTTACCCTTTTAACCTTTATATATATATGTTTACTTGGAAAAAGGAGTACATCTTTACAATTCACAGCGGATCGGAGCATTTAGATCGATAAGTAGTACTTCTTCTTTTTCGAGCATTCCAATAAATATCTCCTAATCATGTCTATTCCCGAGAACCCAGAAGTTCAAGTCAATATTCCTACACAATCGGATTTCGACCTAGGATCCACAGGCGAACTCATCAATGATTACAAAACTGCAGAACACTCCTCCGAAGAGACGCGTAGAATCGTTGATCAAATAGAGCATGCTATGGAGCCAAACGCTGAAGAGGGGACATCCGGTCAGCAGGATTCCGAGCACGGTGGTGATGCGGAACAAAATGCCAAGGCCGACAACGAGGAGGGTGGAGATGGAGAAAAAGCTGACTCCGACAATGAGAATAGCTTGACTATACCGTTTGACAAGCATGAGATAATGAGATATCAAATCGAAGGCGGGTGCAGTGTGAGAATCCTCGACCTAGCCGGCGTCACGAAAAAGTCCAAAGCCACAGGTCGAGCTCAGAAGACTGAGAAACGGGTCGATGAAATCTCCAGTGCGTATGATCCAAAAGAACATGAGGCGAATCTCAAAGCTACAATAGGTAAATTCCTTCCCGAAGGCTACTCGATCATGATTCCGACCTCCTCTCAAAGAGTGAACAAGCCCCCAGCAGGATGTCAAGCTTTTTATGCTAAGCAATTTGACTATGGGTTGCGCATTCCTTTTGCTCCATTACTCGAGCAGGTTTTAGATGCATTCTCCCTGGCTCCCGCACAGATCCTTCCCAACTCGATTGGGTATTTGATAGCTTTCAGCGTTTTGATGAAGGCCAAGGATCAAGCTGCTAATTTCCGGCGCTTTTGGCAATTTTTTAAGATCAGTACTTCCTCCGCCTCGAACGATGGGTTCGTGTATTTCTCCCAGCGTTCGAATCATTCGGTCTTATCGACCATAACTTCTTGCAATTCTCTCAACTGGAAGAAACAGTTCTTCTTTATCGAAGGGCCTGAAGTACCGGCTTCCGAGGGGAGCTCGGAGATGGTTCCACACAAATGGCCAGGAGAGCGAGACTGGGTGTACGGAAAGCGAGAACTGTTAGGTCAGCTTCAGAAGGTCATTAAAGACGATGTCGTCAGAGAGATGCGCTCCGACCCGTATCAGTCGGCCTTCCTGGTCCTAGAGCCCGTCCTTCGGAAAGCTGGGCTCAGCCGAGCTACCTATTGACTAGCAGATGCTGACGACCCTCGAACGTTGAGTAAGGATAATAGCCTTTCCCGAGTGACCGTAATAGTAAGCTATTCAGAGAATTTTATTACTTATCATTTTTATTTCTTCAGGTACGATGGTGGAGCAATACCGAGCTTCCATAGTCGGTAAAACGGTAGCATCTACCTCGAGAAGGACGCCCGGTCAGCCGAGGAGACAGGTTAGACTAGAGCCTAGAACTGCCGTCCCTCCTCGGGGAAGCTCGGCTCAGACTGACCAGATCGGAAATGAAGGGGAGCCCGAGAATGCTGAGCCGATCCAAATGGTACCACCTCCTCACCAAGCTGGTCCTTCTTCTTCTTCTGGCTTAGGATACAGCATGTTTACCATGAAGAAGCTTAGAGGGACAGAGATCAATAATCGGCGAGCTCGGGAAGATCTCGAGGGACCCCCCGAGGCCAAAAGGAGGACCGGATTGTGGGGTCGACACCGAACGCCCCTTTCTTCCCGTCCTGGTCGAAGTAGGCCTGACATGGTGGACTTCATCGAAGATCAACTTAGAGGTTCCCGAGCAGCGGGTTATCCCGAGAGGGGATCAATTCGAAGTGATCGCACCCCATATGGCGAGAACGAGCACGACAAGGCGATCAAAATTTTCATGGCGGGGAGGTTTGCCGAGGACCAGGAGGAGCTTCTTGGCCATTGCAACCTTGACGTATTAGGCCAATTCTCCAAAGCATATCACACGGTAAATCCCTTTACATTTATTGTAACTGTTTAAGTCTTGGAACAACAGACTAACCACTCTGTTCTTGCAGATCGGGGACTGCTTTCTTACTGAGGTGAATCGTGTCTCAATGTTAGAAGAGGAGTCCGATCGGGTCCATATCGCTTATAGGGACTTACTCAAGGAAGAATCCCAACTTCGCAATCAATTTACCTCCGTCCAAAAAGAATTAGAGTCCATGAAAGCCAAGTATACCCCGGCCGTCGAGGAAGACTTGGTGAAGGTCGTGGAAGAGAAAAGCTTGCTCGAGGAGAAGGTTAAGAAACTCGAAGAGGAGCTTGCGCAAACTAAGGCTGATTCCGAGCTATCTTACCAACGTGGCAAAGAAGACTCTCGCCTAAGCTCGATAAGAGAATTTTTGGAGTCTCCCGCGTTGGATGCTATAGCTCGAAAAAGGGTCGATCAAATCCTCCAGACTACCTTCTATAAAGGCGTTCGACAACTCGTCTCCGCGAAAGTCATTCCCAATAAGATAGATGAGTACTTGAAACACATGGACATTTTCAAGAATATGGAGGGAAAAGATTATCAAGTCTCATCCTCGAGCTCCGCCAACTGGGAAAAACATGAGTTCGCTCCGTTTGTGGAAGAGTTCGTAGTTCCAATGCCCAAACCTGACTTGATGGACTTGGATACGTCCAGTGCGAGCTCGAGTTCAGGCAGTTCCGGAGATGAAGATCAAGATTCTTCCGACGATGGGGATGATCGAGAAGCTTCTGGGGATATTGACGTCGATGTCGAGGGTGGCTCCGAGAGTGAAGGCAAAGAGGAGCAGTCAAACCCTTAGATTTCTTGTAATAGATTGTAGGACCCTTTATTACATGCACTGTAATTACTTCGATCATCTATAAAATCTGCTTTTTTCAGTTTTTCTCTGAGTTCGCTCATCGATAATTTATTATACTGCTCAACTAGACAAAAGTCTTTGTGAGCCATAAGGTTCAATAGAGAACGTCGATATCGAGCATTTTCGTGCATGTGAATCACTTAGTAGGCACGGTATCAAAACAATCGACCTTTTTAATAGGGCACGGAAAAACTTGAAATTCGCGACTGTTGGACTCTCAAAAAGGCAACGTTCCTTTTTTCTTATAAATAGAAGGCAGTTTTAAGATTTGTATCACTGAAATTATAATTCTCTCTTCGTCGGAGCTAATTGATCGATAAAATAAGTCGAGCTCTCTTCTGCACTAGAAATATACAGATCATGGAAGGCCTGGTGAACTCCAAGATTGATCCGAGGTTGTTGCTCAAAGTCAAGAAAGAGAAATCTTCCAAGTCGAGAGTCAAAGAACCTAAGTCCTCCTCGGAAGCAGGAAAGACCTCTAAGAACGACCAAGGCAAGCACAAGGTCGGTTCTCCTTCGAAGGCGGTCATTGAACCAACTGGTGACCTTGGCAAAACTGCGGCCAAGCAATTATCTGGCTCCGAGAAAGGGCCGGTCATATCAATTCCGGACTCCCCTTCTCGGTCGAAAAATAGCTCCGAGGGGAACAAGAAGGTCGAGAGCCCTAATAAGCAGATCACATCTGGTGACTCTGAGCCTGCTTCCTATAAAAGATCGCGTGTGGACGATCTGATTCCGACCTCGGCCTTGATCCAAATGGATGGGGATACTAAGATATTGGCTGATAGTGTTCTGGCCTCGGAGGCTAACAAGGGTGTTGCGGTTGAGCCTCCCAATAAGAAGGTCAAAATAAATGACCCTCCCGTCGATCAGAAGAAAACTCCATCGTCGGGCGGGAACCCAGAACCCCAAAACTCTGTCCCCAATGTTGCTCGGACGCTTAGCGCCTTTTTTGAAGAGGTGAAAAATAAGGCCATGGTCGAACCAGAAGGGAAAAATTCGAATACAATGGTGCAATCGAGCACAGATCTGCTTTTTCAAGTGAGTGTCCTCTCACTCTCCCTTCTTTTTTTATTTTTATTTTTATTTTTACTAACACCACAACTTTTGTCCATTTAAGGTTGGACAACAGTTATTTAGCCTCGGGCTGCAAGTCGAGCAAGAAGCCGAACAGCGTGCTAAGGTTATCCTCGAGCTGGTGGAAAAGAAGGTTGCATTATCAAGGTCCCTTGAAGAAGCTAGAGCTATCGAGCTGAGATTGGCCTCCGACACAGAGAAAGCTGTGAAGCAGAAAGAGAGCCAGGTTCACGAGGAGTTGAGCAAGGAGCTGGATAGGCTGAAGTCGCTCGTCGAGCAGGAGAAGAAAAACGCCGAGCGGCGGGAGCAAGAAGCCTATCAAAAAGGTTATGATGCCGGGTATGAGGCCCGCAACGTTGAAGTCCGCAAGCTTCTGTTCGAGAAAAGTGTTTAAAGCTTTCCTCTTTTGCTCGATCAAATGTTGTACTTTTAAACTTCTTCCTTTTGTACTTGTTTTTCCCGTTTGAATAATAAACTTTTTCTTCCTTCTAATCGATGGTATTTTGTGTGGTGAATTGATTCTGTAAAAACAATTTATACTCGAGTTAAGAGTGATCGTTCGAATTGTACTTTTTAGTAAAAACAATTTATACTCGAGTTAAGAGTATTCATTCATGTCGCATTCTTAACGCATAAACAATTTATACTCGAGTTAAGAGTGATCGAAATTCCGAGCACAAAGTAAAAAAGGAAAAGTTTCTGCACTGCATATTTGACCAAGTCATAGTATTCCCCCTTCTTCAGCTAAGTTCCAAAGAAAGTCTGTCCAAACAGTACCTTAACCTCGGGAAGTGGAACGGTCACCCGTGATAAATGCCTCAATCTGAGCCGTTGGTTTCGTTGAATACAGACCGTCGGTCAAATCTTCCTTTTAGTATAAATATGGCATTTACTCAATTGAAAATCTTTACCCTGCACTGTTAAAATGTTTCATCCGAGGGCTAGGCTCGGATCTTTCCTTCTTCCTGTTCAAGCCTTCGAAATTTGGCTTCGAACTTATTTTCGATCTCATCGTAGAAATACAGTTTCCTTTGGTATGGGTGGGATTGGAAAAAAGGAGCACCTCCTCTATCTGGGGGTCTCTAATCTCTGAAAACGGGATCTCCCCTTGGAATACCAATAAGTGACTGACCCTTGCTCGGGTATTTCGTGCAGGGTTAGCATTGCTGATTCCGAGGGGTATCCACGAGGGTGGAAAGCTGGACAGTTCATTAAAAGGGAGTTTGACCTCAAATCACCAATTTCTTCCTTTCTTCCATGAAGGATGGTGACTTTGGGTCGATCTTCTCGATTATAGAACGATGGCCGGCCGTTCAAGGTTGAGCTTTTGGATCTTACAATGAGAAATTTCAACCTTGGACGCCAACTCGGGGAAGTGATCGGGCTCGTCTGGTAGCAAGAATACTGGGAAAAGCATGGAGATAATCAGGAAACCCAGATATCATCAGACGATAAACATATACAGCTCGACCACTTTACAGGTCTACCGGACAACTGATTTGTCACAAATTGTGGTGCACTCATCGGATGTTCGCCAATATTCCTGGTCGACAACATTGAAGGATGCTCGAAGATCATAGAATAGTGTACAGTAGTTGTATTAGGACTTTGTAATCATACTGACTTTGTAATCTGTTCGATGGATGTTAATAAAGTTGTATCATTTGCTTCTCATTGATCTTTGTATCTTGCTCGAAAATAATAATAAGAACCTTCCGTTTCGAATCAAATAATTGCAACTTTTCTTTCCATCGTCTTAATATTAGTATTCTGCTCGTAAAAACCAACTCGACGACGAACTAATGATTCGATGAAACTTAAATATTTGGATGATACGGTTGAGCTTGTATCTGGAACGTTTATTGATCGATAAACCGTCCTTGGAAAAATTATTTCATCTGCAGTATAACTGCATTTATTAAATAATAATCCTAACTTGAGAAACAATACTGTCAACTTAAGGAATTTCCATGTGGTAAGAAAATCTTGAAGATTGTTCAGGTTTCGAGCGGAACCGCTTCATCATAGCATTTTGAGCATCAGTTAGAATTAACCCAAAATGGAACTGTTTGCTTACATAATCGACCGTTATTAAGTGAGCTGGATAGTCACGTGAAATTTTTATCGAGGGAGGGTTATAGCGATAGCTTTCACCCTCGGTCGATTTTCTTTTTTGAACAAATTTTATCGAGGGAGGGTCATAGCAAAAGCTTTCACCCTCGGCCGATTTTCTTTTTTGAACATATTTTATCGAGGGAGGGTCATAGCGATAGCTTTCACCCTCGGCCGATTTCCTTTTTTGAACATATTGTATCGAGGGAAGGTCATAGCAATAGCTTTCACCCTCGGCCGATTTTCTTTTTTGAACATATTTTATCGAGGGAGGGTCATAGCAATAGCTTTCACCCTCGGCCGATTTTCTTTTTTGAACATATTTCATCGAGGGAGGGTCATAGCAAAAGCTTTCACCCTCGGACGATTTTCTTTTTTGAATATGATTTATCGAGGGAGGGTCATAGCAAAAGCTTTCACCCTCGGCCGATTTTCTTTTTTGAACATATTTTATCGAGGGAGGGTCATAGCAATAGCTTTCACCCTCGGCCGATTTTCTTTTTTGAACATATGTCATCGAGGGAGGGTCATAGCAAAAGCTTTCACCCTCGGCCGATTTTCTTTTTTGAATATGATTTATCGAGGGAGGGTCATAGCAAAAGCTTTCACCCTCGGCCGATAATATTAGTCTTTCTTTGTCAAGGTACTCGGAATAAAGTTTGAACTGAAATAGAGGATTTCATTGAACTTCCATACAAGTTTTAGGGAAAGTAAAATTTGAGAAAACTGAAAATTACAGTAAAAGTTAAAAATGAGTGCAACTATCTTCCATAATATTTTCTCAGATTAACTGCATTCCAAGTTCTTGGCAAAACTTCACCGTTGAGGTGAGCAATTTTATAGGACCCCTTCTTCCCGACCTCCTACACGACATAAGGGTCGTCCCAGTTTGGCTGAAGCTTTCCGACATGCTTAGATACTTCCACCTTTTTGAGAACCAAATCCCCGACCTTGAATGTTCTTATCCTGACTTTCTTGTCATAAGCTTTTTCCATGCTGGACTTGGTGGCTTGTATCTTTATGCACGCTCGGTCGCGTTACCATCTGCTTGATCGACATCCATCTCTCTCAGCAATTGATTCTGATCGGGGTCATAAGATTCGACCCTTGGTGAAGGTACCAAAGTCTCCACCGGTATAACAGCCTCCGATCCGTAAACCAATGAGAAAGGAGTTTCTCCAGTAGCAGACTTTACGGTAGTCCTGTTCGCCCAAATTACTCCTGGAAGCTCGTCTAACCAATGGCCTTTTGCTTCGGCTAAACATTTTTCAAGTGATCGAACAATTTCCCTGTTGGTGACCTCGGTTTGTCCGTTCGCCTGAGGATGTCCGACCGACGTGAAATTCTGCTGGATCCCAAACTTTTCGCACCACTCCAAAATTTTCTTTCCCGCGAATTGAGTTCCATTGTCGGAGATGAGGATCCTCGGTATATCGAACCTGCAAATAATATACTTCCAGAGAAAATTTATCACCTGAAACTGAGTAATTTTTGTTAGCGCAATGCATTCAATCCATTTACTGAAGTATTCCACAGCAACCAGGACATAGTTTTTTCTCGATCTAGCAGTTGGGAATGGTCCCACAATATCGATTCCCCACTTGTCGAAAGGCCAGCAGATCGGAATTGAATGCAGCTGCTCGGCGGGCTGATGAATTAGATTTGAATAGATTTGGCAATGATGGCATTTCTTGACATAGTCGATAGAATCCGAAATCATAGTAGGCCAATAATATCCAGTCCTCGAACATTTCAAGGCTAAGGCTCGTGCACCGCAATGACTTCCCGCTTCACCTTCGTGAACTTCCTTTAAAATGAGATCGAACTGACTCTTGGGAATGCACTTCAACAAAATTCCTGAGCTTGATCTTTTATAAAGCTTATCCTCGTTCAAAATGTACATTGGAGCCCGATATTTAATCCTTCGGGCTTCATTTGTGTCTTCCGGCAAAGTACCATCTCTTAGATAAGCCTTCAAAGGCTCCATCCAAGAAGATTCTCGAACATCTATCTCCATTATCTCCGAGTTTGGGGTTACGTTCGAATCTATAGCCGGGGAGTTGGACATCAACCAAGTTATCACTCTTTCCTTCCGTCCATCCATCGACCCCGTAAATTTCGAAAGCAAATCCGCCCAACAGTTCTCTTCTCGAGGGATAGCTTGTATATCAAACCTCTCGAACTTTGCCGCCAGATCCTTCACCCTTTTCAAATATTTTACCATGTTAAATTCTTTTGCTTCATAAAACCCTTTTATTTGTCTGTGTACGAGCTCGGAGTCAGTTAACACTGTCAGCGACTTTATGTTTGCTTTAACTGCCATTTCTAAACCTGCGATCAAAGCCTCGTACTCCGCCTCATTGTTCGTGACTACGAAGTGTAGGGTGATCGCATAACTGAGATCCTCTCCCTCGGGACCTTGAAAGTGAATTCCGGCCCCACCACCTTCTCTGGTCGACGACCCGTCGACATGCATCACCCAAACTTTATGCTGAACATCCTCAACCAGATTTACCACGGGAACTGACAAGTCGTCCGAACTGGACCCTGTTGATTCTGCAATGAAATCAGCCAGGACCTGAGCCTTGATTGCTGTTCGAGGTTGGTACTCGATTTCGAACTGTCCAAGTTCCACCGCCCATTTAATCAATCTCCCGGACGTCTCTGGTTTTGATAGAACTTGCCTTAGAGGCTGATTAGTCAGAACAATAATTTTGTAAGTTTGGAAATAAGGTCGCAGTCTCCGTGCGGCAATAACTAGAGCAAGTGCGAACTTCTCGATCTCCATGTAATTCTTTTCCGCCCCTTGAAGCAAATTACTCAGATAGTATACCGGTTTATGCTCGGAATCCTGGATTCTCACCAAAACAGAACTTATTGCCTCACTCGATACCGCTATGTATAAATACAAGGGCTCTCCCTCGACCGGTTTTGCCAACATCGAAGGGGAAACCAAATATCTTTTAAGCTCTTCGAAAGCTTTACTGCACTCCTCATTCCATTCGAAGCCTTTCGATTTCCTCAACAACTTGAAGAAAGGCAAACTCTTGTCTGCTGATCGGGATATAAACCTATTCAAGGATATTATTTTTCCGATTAGACTCTGCACTTCAGACAACTTAGTTGGCGGTTGTAGCTTAGCTATAGCTCGGATTTTTTCTGGATTTGCCTCAATGCCACGCTCGTGAACCAAATAACCGAGGAATTTTCCCGACCTTACCCCGAAAGTGCATTTCGCCGGATTTAATTTCATTATGTACTTCCTTAGGATCGCGAAACATCTGTCAAGGTGCTTTATATGATCCTCCTCGGTCATACTCTTCACAAGCATATCATCAACGTAAACTTCCATAATCTCACCGATGAGATCCTTGAACATCATATTCACGAGCCTTTGATAAGTTGCTCCTGCATTCCTTAGCCCGAACGGCATTACAATGAAACAGTACACTCCTCGTTCGGTAATAAAGGCTGTTTTGTCCTGATCTCTCTCATTCATAAATATTTGATAAAACCCTTGGAAAGCATCCATCATACTAAAGAATTTGAATCCCGCAGTCGAGTCGACCAGCATATCGATCCGTGGTAAAGGATAGGGGTCCCTTGGACACAACTTGTTCAGGTCGGTAAAATCATTACACATTCTCCATTTGTTGTCGACCTTCTCTCCCTTCGACACCAACACTACATTGCAAAGCCACTCAGTGAAAGTTATTTCCCGAATCTGTTTTGCGGCCAATAATCTATCCACCTCAGCATTGATGATTTTGTCTTTTTCTCGACCGTGGTTCCTCTTCTTTTGTCTAACTGGCTTTGCTTTAGGATCGATATTTAAAGAGTGAGTGATCACCCTTGGGTCGATTCCGACGATATCATCCGAACTCCAAGCAAAGACATCGGCGTTGTTTCTAAGGAATTCGATCAGCATGGTCTCCATCCCTTGACTTAGCTCGGTCCCAATTCTGGTGAACTTCTCAGGAGAGCCAGGGATTAATGTTACTTTTTTATGATTTGGGGGTTGTACGCTCATATCGATCTCTTTTCCTTTTTTACTCTGCAACTTTTCACAATCTGGCAAAGGGAGGTCGGAAACAGAGAATACCTTTTCGTCTTCTAATTTCCTCTTTGAGGGCAATAATGGCTCGAAGTGCTTCTTCATGTTTAGGGACGTGTTGTAACATTCCCATGCCATGCATTGGTCGTTCCTCATTTCTCCGACCCCTGCCAAAGTGGGAAACTTGACCATCTGGTGGTAAGTTGACACGACCGCTTTGAACACGTTTAAAGCCGGTCTTCCCAAAATTGCATTATAAGCGAACGGGGTACTTACGACCAAGAACTTAACCATCTTCGTAACATCTTTAGGTTTCTTACCCATAGTTGTACTCAAGAGTATGGTTCCGAGAGGAACAATTTTCAATCCACCGAACCCAACGAGCGGGGTGGATACCCGTTCCAATCGCGGGTGTTGTAGATTCATTCTGTCGAGCGCCTCAGAAGAGATTATGTTTGCCGAACTGCCATTATCGATTAACACCCTCCTAACCTCGAAGTTAGCAATTCTCAGGGTCAAGACCATCGAAAAATCGGGGTCATCTTCATTAGTATCCCAAGTCACATCACTAGGTCTGTCAGCCTCGGAAAAGCTAATGACTTGATTTATCGAGGGCGCTGGTCTTAAGGACATGACCTCCTTCCTGGTCGAGACACCAGTCTTTATCGACCTAGCAGTCCTTTTCCTCGCATTCCTGCTATCTCCCCCAGCTGGCCCACCAGATATCATATTTATCACCCGATTCGTCTGGTCCTCTGCTTGCTGACGATCCTCACGGTGTTGTTCGGAGGACCTCCTAGGACTTCTGGATCGGTAACGGCTGTTATGGTTCTCCTTTCTGACATATTCCTTCAACTTTCCCTGAGCAATCAGTTTCTCGATCTCTTGTTTTAACTGAAAACAATCCTCGGTGCTATGCCCCCGAGCCCTGTGGTATCTGCAATACTTATCGTGATTCATAGTCCCTGGCCTAGGTTGAGTGATACGCCGAGCTCCCGGGACCAAATTTCTCTCCTCGAGCACCGTTAGAATCTCGTCCCTCGAGGTATTCAATCTGGTAAAGCTGCTTTTTTCATGCTCCGTCCTCGGAGCCCTCTCTGGAGATGCAGGTCGACCGTAGACATTATATCTGTGGGTCGGAGCCTGAGGTTTATAGACCTTAAGTCTCTGCCAAACCGAGCCTCTTTGCTGTGCGTTTGACCCTCCGTAGTCGCTTGGCTTGGGGATAGGGGCCCGATCAGGTTTCTTCACGATCGGGGGCCTAGGATTCTGTGCATTCTTTAACTTATTCATCTCCTCCTGGATCATGTATTTCTTAGCTATTTCCATAATTCGCTCGAAAGACTTTGGTTGCTTTCGGCATAGAGCGTTCCCGAACTGGCTATTACGGGTCAGCTCGAACATTAATGATGACAGAAATTCAATCTGTGGGGTATCAACTTTCAGAAGTTCAATACTAAATCTAGCCAGCCACTGCCTCAGTGTTTCCCCTTCCATTTGCTTCACCGTTCCCAAATGATTAGCAGGTAACCTTTGTTTCCTTTGGCTGGCAAACTGGTGTTTTAATTTATCACACAACTCGTCAAAAGAGAAGATCGAGTTCGGAGGCAGTTTTCCGAACCAATCCAAAGCAATTCCCTCGAACGTGGTGACCATGATTTTGCAGCAAAAAATCCTCCGAATGTCCATATAAATTCAACACATTTATGAAACTGTTTATATGCTCCCCGGGGTCAGAGGTTCCATTATATCTTGGCAATCTGGTAGGGACTGTCTCCGTTCCTCGAGCCTCCTTAATTTCTAGACAGAAAGGCGAGCATCGCATAATATTTGTACTTAATTCCCTATTTCGCCCTTCAGGGAAAACGGCCCCATCCTCTTTGGCCTCAACTCCTCGAGCCCTGACATCTGCGGGTCGGGTTTCCTTTACTAGCATCTCCTTCTCTAACTCCTTAGCAACCCTTTCTTGCACAATCTTTTCCAAGTCAGCCTCCGTCACCTTTCTGTAGGCTGGCTTTCTAGACCTCTCCACAGCTTTGGGTTGACTTTCCCCGACCACAGAATCCTCTAAGTTTTGTACGTTACTAGAAGGTTGCCCAGATCGGACAACGGTTCTAGCTTGTGGCGGGTTGGGTCGAACATCAGATGGTTCGCCCAAAGCAGATCGACGAATACTTCCTTCCCTTGGCCTGTTGGAAATTGGACCCCGCGCAGTAGGTTGATCGACCGGGTGCTGCTGGCCTGGCAGAGTTTCACAATCTGCTCTCTCCGTGTTCAAGAATTCTCTACACATAGTTCCGATAATGGAACGCAAATCAGCCACTGTCGTATGAATAGGCATATCATTCGGCGGGTCGAGCGGCGGCACCTCAGATTGGTGGGCCGCTTGGGATTGGTTACTTGGTTCATTATTTACTGAGCGCTGCGCTCCAACGGCGTGTGAAGGCTCGCCGCGATTGTATGTAAATCTCCTAGTAGTTGGCATTTTTCGATCTAATACCCAAACAGGCCCCCACGGTGGCGCCAATTGATTATGCTGTATTTCGTTCGTACCAAATAAGGAAAGTCGAGCAAAACAATAAGTGTATAGAGTGCGTAAATCTCAAATATCACAATCGAATATTAAGTTCAGGTTACAAGATGGGTCTACTCGAGCATTACAGGATGCCGTACAACTAGGAAAGTAAATACAAGGAATAATCAAGCTGGTTCCTAATCCGAACAGTAAGTCCGAGCTTAGGGCTTTTCTTGGAAGTTGTGCCGTCCCCCGGCGTCATAAATGCGCCGCGTATTTATAGGAACAGTAATGAGCTAGCTGGACCATCCGTAGGAGAAAACCTCTCGGCCAGCTGTACAAAGCTGTAGGTCGGCCCCACAGTAATCCCGAGGTGGTGAGAAGATCGGAGAGTAGATCCCGTACTATCAATCTGACTTGATTGGAAAACTAGGTTCTTCTGCTCGAGAATACCATTCCTGGTCGAGGAAGAGGTCGATCTCGAGCATAGGTACTTCCTAAAACGGCGTATGCGAAATACCCCTCATCAGTACACCAACGAGAAAGGAGTCTCTCCAGTGGCAGATTTTACTGAAGTTCTATTTGCCCAAATGACTCCAGGAAGCTCGTCTAACCAATTGCCTTTTGCCTCGGCCAAACGTTTTTCAAGTGACAGGACAATTTCCCTGTTGGTGACCTCGGTCTGCCCGTTTGCTTGGGGGTGCCCGACCGAGGTGAAATTCTGCTGGATTCCAAATTTTTCGCACCAATCCAAAATCTGCCTTCCCGCAAATTGAGTTCCGTTGTCGGAGAATAGGACCCTCGGTATCCCGAACCTGCAAACAATATACTTCCAAAGAAAATTTATAACCTGAAATTGAGTAATCTTGGTTAGTGCAATGCATTCGACCCATTTACTGAAGTATTCAACAGCAACCAGGACATAATTTTTTCTCGATCTAGCTCTTGGGAAAGGTCCCACGATATCGATCCCCCATTTGTCGAATGGCCAGCAGATCGGAATAGAGTGCAGTTGTTCAGCGGGCTGATGAATCAAATTTGAATAAATTTGGCAATGATGGCACCTCTTGACGTAATCGATGGCATCCGAAATCAAAGTAGGCCAATAATATCCAGTCCTTGAGCATTTCAAAGCTAATGCTCTTGCACCGCAATGACTTCCAGCTTCACCTTCGTGAACTTCCTTTAGAATAAGATCGAATTGACTCTCCGGAACGCACTTCAACAAAATTCCCGAGCTTGACCTCTTATAAAGCTGATCCTCGATCAAAACGTACATTGGAGCTCGATATTTAATTCGTCGGGCTTCGTTTGCTTCCTCTGGTAAGGTACCATTTCTTAGATAAGTCTTTAAAGGTTCCATCCAGGAAAACCCTTGAGTATCTATCTCCATGATTTCTGAGCTCGGAGCTACGTTCAAATCTATAGCTGGAGTGTTTGACATCAACTACGTTATTACTCTCTCCTTACGTCCATCCATCGACCCCGTAAACTTTGAAAGCAAATCCGCCCAAGAGTTTTCTTCTCGAGGGATAGCCTGGATATCGAACTTATCCAACTTGGCCACCAGATCCTTCACCCTTTTCAGGTACTTCACCATGTTGAACTCTTTTGCTTCATAGACCCCTTTCACCTGCCTATGTATCAGCTCGGAGTCGGTTAACACGGTAAGAGACTTTATACTTGCTTTAATTGCCATTTCTAATCCAGCGATCAGGGCCTCGTAATCTGCTTCATTATTTGTTACCATAAAATCTAGAGTAATTGCATAACTGAGGTCCTCCCCCTCGGGACCCTGAAAGTGAATTTCGGCCCCACCTCCTTCTCTAGTCGACGACCCATCGACATGCATCACCCACACTTTCTCCTGAACATCTACCACCAGGTTAACCTCGGGAACCTGTTGCTTTTCGGAACTGGTTCCTGTCGATTCTGCAATGAAATCGGCCAGGACCTGGGCCTTGATCGCTGTTCGGGGTTGGTACTCGATTTTGAACTGTCCAAGTTCCACCGCCCATTTAATCAATCTCCCAGATGTCTCCGGTTTTGACAGAACTTGCCTTAGAGGCTGGTTTGTCAAAACAATAATTTTATAAGGCTGGTTTTGACAGAACTTGCCTTAGAGACTCAGTTTCCGTGCGGCAATAACCAGAGCAAGTGCGAATTTCTCGATCTCCAAATAATTCTTCTCCGCCCCTTGAAGCAACTTACTCAGATAATACACCGGCTTGTGATCTGAATCTTGAACTCTTACCAAAACTGAACTTATGGCATCCGTCGATACTGCTATGTATAGATACAAAGGCTCCCCCTCGACCGGCTTTGCTAACATCGGCGGGGAGACTAAGTACTTCTTAAGCTCTTCAAAAGCTTTATCGCACTCCTCATTCCACTCGAAGCTTTTCGATTTACTCAACAATTTAAAGAAAGGCAAACTTTTGTCCGCAGAGCGGGATATAAATCTATTCAACGATATTATTTTTCCGATCAAACTTTGTACTTCGGATAGCTTTGTTGGCGGTTTAAGTTCGGCGATGGCTCTGATTTTCTCCGGGTTCGCCTCGATGCCGCGCTCATGGACCAAATACCCGAGAAATTTTCCCGATCTCACCCCGAAAGTGCATTTTGCTGGATTTAGTTTCATTCTATACTTCCTCAAAATCGCAAAACATTTGTCGAGGTGCTTTATATGATCTTCCTCGGTCATGCTCTTTACGAGCATATCGTCAACATAAACTTCCATGATTTCTCCAATTAAGTCCTTGAACATCATGTTCACAAGCCTTTGATAAGTTGCTCCAGCATTCCGCAGTCCAAACGGCATCACTATGAAGAAATAAACTCCGCGTTCGGTAATGAAGGCGGTTTTGTCCTGGTCCCTTTCATTCATAAAAATCTGATAGAATCCTTGGAAGTCATCCATCATGCTAAAAAAGATGAAACCGGCGGTCGAATCGACCAGCATATCGATCCTCGGTAAAGGATAGGGATCCCTCGGACACAGCTTATTCAAGTCTGTAAAGTCATTACACATTCTCCATTTGTTGTCCACCTTTTCTCCCTTAGACTCCAAGACAACATTGCATAGCCATTCAGTAAATCTTATTTCCTTGATCTGCCCAGCTGCTAATAATCTATCGACCTCAGCGTTAATGATTTTATCCTTTTCGCGACAATGATTCCTCTTCTTTTGCCTAACTGGCTTTGCTTTTGGATCTATATTCAGTGAATGAGTAATTACCCTTGGGTCGATCCCCACGATGTCATCGGAACTCCATGCAAAGACATCGGCATTGTTTCTTAAGAACTCGATCAGCATAGTTTCCATCCCTTGACTTAGTTCGGTCCCGATCCCTGTGAACTTCTCGGGGGAGCGGGGAACTAACGTCACCTGCTTATGATTTGGAGGTTGAACGCTCATATCGATCTCCTTACCTTTTTTACTTTGCAATTTTTCACAATCCGGTAGGGGGTAAGTCGGATACCGAGAAAACCTTTTTATCCTCCAACTTCCTCTTCAAGGGCAAAATTGGCTCGAATGGCTTCTTTATGTTTAGGGACGTGTTGTAACACTCCCATGCCATGCATTGATCATTCCTCATTTCTCCGACCCCCGCCAAAGTGGGAAACTTGACCTTCTGATGGTAAGTCGATACGACCGCTTTGAAAATATTTAAAGCCGGTCTTCCCAAAATGGCATTATAAGCGAAGGGGTACTTACAACCAAGAACTTGATCATCTTCGTCACATCTCTAGGTTTCTTGCCCATTGTGGTACTCAGGAGGATGGTTCCGAGAGGAACGATTTCCGATCCCCCGAAGCCAATGAGCGGGGTAGATACCCGATCCAAACGTGGGTGCTGTAAATTCATTCTATCGAGAGCTTCAGAGGAGATTATGTTTGCCGAGCTACCATTATCGATCAATACTCTTTTAACCTCAAAGTTAGCAATTTTTAAGGTCAAAACCATCGAGAAATCGGGGTCATCTTCATTAGTATCCCAAGTTACTTCACTTGGTCTGTCAGCCTCGGTGAAATTAATGACTTGATTTATCGAAGGTGCTCGTTCTAAGGACATAATTTCACTTTTCGTCGAGACACCTGTTTTTATCGACCTAGCTGTCCTTTTCCTCGCATTCCTGCTATCTCCCCCAGCAGGTCCGCCAGCTATTACATTTATCACTCCGTTCGTCTGCTCCTCGACTTGACGCTGATCATCGCGATGCTGTTTGGAAAATCTCCGTGGACTCCTAGATCGGAAACGGGTGTTAGGATTCCCCTTCCTAACGTACTCCTTCAGTTTTCCTTGGGCGATCAATTTCTCAATTTCCTGTTTCAACTGAAAATAATCCTCGGTGATGTGCCCTCGAGCCTTATGGTACCTGCAATACTTATCGTGGTTCATGGTCCCCGGCCTGGCCTGAGTGATACGCCGAGCTTCTGGGACCAAATTTCTTTCCTCGAGCACAGTTAGAATTTCGTCCCTCGAGGCATTCAGCCTGGTGAAACTGCTTTTTTCAGGTTCCCTCATTTGAATCCGCTCTGGAGAAGCAGGTCGACCGTAGACATTAGATCTGTGGGTCGGAGCCTGGGGTTTATAGACCTTAAGTCTCTGCCAAACCGAGCCTCTTTGCTGCGCGTTTGACCCTCCATAGTCGCTTGGTTTTGGAATAGGGGCCCTATCAGGTTTCCTTCCGATAGGGGGCCTAGGATTCTGAGCGTTTTTCAACTTGTTCATTTCCTCCTGAATCATGTATTTTTCAGCTATTTCCATGATTCGCTCGAAAGATTTGGTTTGCTTTCGACAAAGAGCGTTACCGAACTGGCTATTACGGGTTAGCTCGAACATCAGTGATGACAGAAACTCAATCTGTGGAGTATCGACTTTTAGAAGTTCAATACTAAATCTTGCCAGCCATTGCCTTAATGTTTCTCCCTCCAGTTGCTTCACAGTTCCCAAATGGTTGGCAGGCAACCTCTGTTTTCTTTGGCTGGCAAACTGGTGTTTTAACTTGTCGCACAAATCATCAAAAGAGAAAATGGAGTTCGGAGGCAACTTTCCGAACCAATCCAAAGCGATCCCTTCGAACGTGGTGACCATGATTTTGCAACAAAAGTCTTCTGAATGCCCATATAAATTCAACACATTTATAAAACTATTAATATGCTCTCCTGGGTCGGAGGTTCCATTATACCTTGGCAACCTCGTCGGAACTGTCTCCGTACCTCGAGCTTCTCTAATTTCTTGGCAAAAGGGTGAACATCGCATGATATTTGTACTCAATTCCTTGTCTCGCCCATCCTCGAGGAACACGGCCCCGTCCTCCTTGGCCTCCGTCCTTCGAGCCCTGACTCCTGCAGGTCGGGTTTCCTTTACCAGCATCTCCTTCTTTAACTCCTTCACAACCCTTTCCGGCACAATCTTTTCCAAGTCAGCCTTAGTCACCTTTCTGTAGACTGGTTTCTTTACCCTATCCGCAGACTCGGGTTGGCTCTCCCCAAACTCTGAATCTTCCAAGTCTTGCACGGTTCTGGATGGTTGCCCTGAGCGGACAACAGTTCTAGCTCGAGGTGCACGGGGTGGGATATCGGACGGGGCTCCCATTGCAGATCGACGAATACTCCCTTCCCTTTGCCTGTTAGACACGGGATCCCGAGTAGTAGGTTGATCGACCGGAGGCTGCTGATCAGGCACAATTTCACGATCTGCTCTTTCTGTGTTCAAAAACTCTCTACACATGGTTCCAATAATAGATCGCAAATCGGCCACTGTAGTATGAATGGGCAAATCATTCGGGGGATCGAGCGGCGGCACCTCAGACTGGTGGGCCGCTCAGGATTGATTACTTGGTTCATTGTTTACCGACTGTTGAGCTCCAACGGCTTGCGAAGGCTCTCCACGTTGGTACGTATATCTCCTAGTAGCAGGCATTTTTCGATCTAACACCCGAGTAGGCCCCACGGTGGGCGCCAATTGATTATGCTCTTTTTCGTTTGGGACAAATAAGGAAAGTCGAGCAAAACAATAAAATAAGTCGAGTGTGTAAACGATGTATATTAATATCAAGATCCGAGTACAAATTACAAGGTGGGTTTATTCGAGCGTTACAGGATGCCGTACTACTAGCTAGATAAATACAAAGGAGGTATGCTAAGGCCTATTCCGAGCTCTGTGTCCGAGCTGGGGTATTTCTAGGGAATAGTGCCGTCCCTGATGTCATAAATGCGCCGCGTATATATAGGAACAGTAATGAGCTAGGTAGACCCTCCGCAGGAGAATACGTCTTGCTAGTTGTTCAGCTCTGGGGGTCGGCCCCACAGTAATTACGAAGAAAACTATAAGGTCGGGAATCAGATCGGAATATTGGCTCTCGAGCTAGTAATCTGGCTTGATCGGAAACAGCGTTCTGCAGGTTGAAGAATAGTCCTCCTGATCGGAAATTGTGGTCGATCACAAGCAGGGGTATTTCCTAAAATGGCGCATGCGAAATATTCCTCATCATACTGAGTTTGACATTATTCATAATTTGCTTTAAATTGATCAACTTTGGAGTGTAATGCGTACGGAAATAACATTTTGGTCAATTTGTGCCAATTTGGTTTTTCATAGACGATTTGTTTTCATGACCAAATTTTTTTAATGGTTATTATCCGCATGATATTGTATTTGGACAAAGTTTCAAGTTTTTTCCGCTCCTCAATAGAACTTATTACTCGATGGTTCTCTTGCTAGAGGGCAATTTAATACTTTGGTCTTCCTACTTTATACCTACTGCATTGAACCAGATCTTGGAATGTGTGCGATCGACGCGATGGAGAATGTTATGTTTAAAATTCATTTTTTCCTAGTCCATGTTGAAGTTGTCGTTCTTGGGGTGTCATGAATATAACACGATCCTTGGAGTCGTAATAAATTACACGTTTTGAGTTTAAAGTTAAAATTATTTAGAGATAACATGGTTGGTTCACTCCTAAAATATCCATTTTTTTGGATGTTTTGCATAAAATAATCACATTTTGGGAAATTTGTGCCAACTTTTTTCACTCAAAATTTTGAAAGTTAGGTGATATTTGGACTGAGTTTCATGTTCCTACATCTACTTGATAGAATTGTTTATTTGACATTGTGCTTATTGAAACAGAGGAGTTTTAAGAAATAGTTTCTTAATGTTTTATGGGTCATCCATTGATCCCAACTCAGAATATTAGTTATCACTCGATCTATAAAGATGCAGAGTTTATTATTTCCGGTCCATGTAGAAATGGTCAACTTTGTGCTGCCACGAGTACAACGTGAGTACATTTTTTGGTATAGGATTTATTCACACTCATATTTGGAAAGTCTTTTGTGTGCGTTATAGAAATTTTGTATGTATTAATATTAATATTGTTATGATATTGTATTAATATTAATATTGTATTAATGTTTTATTAATGTTTGCAATTTTGTTAATATTAATATTGTATTAATGTTTTATTAATGTTTGCAATTTTGTTATCGTGTCTTATTATTGTTATGTTATTAATGTATGTTTGTATTAGTGTTTTACTTGCAGTTTAGTCTTTTTATGCCTCCATTAAAATTAAATTCTAAATACGCCAACTTTTCCGAGATATATGCTTATATTAAAGAAGAATATATAAGATATAAGAAAATTTGTGATAGATTTCCTGACAATATTTGGTATATTAATCATAGAGATTATTATCATCAACTGCTTATCCGCTTTAGTATTTTATTAGCAGCTTAATTTCTTGGTTTCTACTTTTGTTTTATTTAGTGTTTTAGATTAAAGCTTTAGTTTTCCAAAGTATAGTTTTACAGTGAAACCCGGGGATTTTCCCTTAAGTCGCGTAGCCTGAATAGTCCCTGTCTTTGGCCGGTGTATAGGCTGTTTTGGGATTGGCATAAATCGTTGACAGTGATCTGTAGAATTATGCAGAGGTTGGCTAGATCTTTGTCTAAAAAACAAGGTGAGACAAGTGGTAGTAACAAAGAAATTATTTTAAATGAAAATTTTGAAAAATCTTTGCAAAACTGGAAATTACCAGTACAATCTTCTGTTTATAAACAGAAAGGAACTTTTGAATTTTCTTCTGATTATGTTGTTAAAACTGTAGAAGAAGCTATTCCTTTAACCGAAGGATATAATTCTTTTCAATTATTATCAAGAAATTTAATTGAAAAACATAGACAACAATATAAATTTCTTCATGTTGGCCTAATCCAAGTAGGTCTAAAGCCTGCTACAAGACTCGGATTAAATACATCCGCAATAATTTGTGTTCGAGATAAAAGACATAATAAATTTCATGACTCCTTATTAGGAATAATTGAGTCCAGTCTTTGTGATGGACCCATCTACTTTTCTTGTTTTCCAAATTTCACTTTATCTCTTACAGATCCAACTCTGATGCACGCCTTGTGTCTTGATATTAAATCTGAGGGGTTTAATATGATGCAAGGATCAGAAAATATAATCCTTATTTACAGGATTCAATATAAAGTTATGAACACAGTAGTGCCAAGAATCAGAGATTTTGCCTTCGAACAGAAGGGATCTACTACTTTGTTTATTACAAATTTATCTAAAAGCAATTTAAAAGTACCCAAAACAATTACTTGGGATCAGGTTAATTTACCTGAACAATGGATTTTAGAAAAGGCAAGTGAACCTGTTAAACAGGAAAATAGAGAATTAGAAGAAATAGTTGAATATCCTGATGGAGATGTTGAAATTAAATTCTCTAACCAAAGAATTGCTAGACTTAATTTAGGGCAAAGTAGTCGATTTACTAGACCTAATTCAGCAGGTCCAAGTAGACTTAATTTAGAAAGAAGATCTACTTCTTCTGCCCCGCTATCTAAATTTGAAAAAGAAACCATATTAGGAACAAAATTTACTCATGATGGGGTTAATCAACCTCAATATAATGTTAGTATACCATCAACTGTTACCCCAACAGAAATTGAAGTTGATACTAACACAGGAAGAAAATCTCCGACCGCCTCTGACATGGGTTATAATAGTGACACAAGTGTTTTAACTATTACAATTCCTGAAGAAGTTTGTTTTCCTTTTGACGGAATTGCTAAAGAATTATTTTATTCTCCTGAAAATGAAATTCGAAGAAAGTGGTTTTTCCAAGAAGATATTAAAAGTCAAAAGAAATTATTTACATCTTATAAGAGATTTCTACAGATAAATAAAGATGTCATTGATTTCTTTGATTTCTTGAAAAAATACTTTTATTTAAATAAAAAACAATTTCCTGATTTTGAGAATAAAAATTTTGTGTCAACAATTGAATCTTCCTATAACAGGGATTTTGTCACTAAAAATGGAAAAGTTTTCAAAAGCATCCACCCTCCAGAAGTTAATTTGACCGTTAAAATCGATGGAGAAGAAATTCTAGCCACACCCTATAGAAAAAAGGGTGATAATATTGATGCTGTTGTGCAACAAAATAATTTTACAAATTTAACTCTCAAAACTATTGGAGATCAATTAAATAGAATTGAGAAAAATATTGATCTAAATTCAGATCAACAAAAGGTTTCTAAAGAAGAAACTTCTGTAATTGATAAAAGGGTTTTATTTAAACCAATGTCTTCTGAAAAGATTGATTTTAAAATAAAACCACCAGATCCTTCCTCTGAGATGGTTGACGAAATAATAAAGAGATTAAAAAATCTTGGGCTTAATGAAAAGGAATTGTCACCTTTGGAACAAAATTCAGATAGTGAATCCAATATTGAAAGTCAAGATCAAACTTCCGAAATGGAAGAGAAAATTGATCAACTTGAAGATATGTTCTTAACAGAACAAAACCAACAACAACATTTTCAAGTTAATAAATTATCATCTTCTTATAAGAAGAAAATGGTATACAATGTACCAGCAAAACCTTATTATCATAAGCCAACACCAATTGATTTACAACTTGAGCAGCATGATGAATACATGACTGTTCAATTTGATGGCAGATCCATTAATGAATGGAATATAGATGGAATGTCAGAATACCAGATGCAAACAGTATTGCATTACATGACTATGTATGCAACTGCCTGCAAAGCAAATGGAAATTCTGATCAAAGTATTGCTAAAGCCATAACTCAAGGCTTTACTGGACAATTAAAAGGTTGGTGGGATTTCTACCTACCAGAAGAGGCAAAATTGCATATTTTAAGAGCTGTTAAAGTTGAAGTTGTTGATAACCAACCTGTGCAAGTTACAGATTGTGTTAATACGCTATTATATACTATAGCAAAGCATTTTATTGGAACAACTTCATTACAGTTGGATAAAACACAAGAACAGTTAATGAATTTAAGATGTCAAAACTTATCTCAGTTTAAATGGTATAAAGATGTGTTCTTCTCTAAAGTTTTTACTAGAGAAGATAGTCAACGCGATTTTTGGAAAAAAAAGTTCTTATCAGGACTCCCTCATTTTTTCTCAGAAAAAATAAGGAATAGAATAAAACAGAAACATAATGGCATTATTCCGTATGCCCAATATACTTATGGAGATCTATCTTCTGAAATTATCTCTGAAGGAATAAATTTATGTAATGAAATTAAATTACATAGACAAATTCAAAAAGAAAAGGTTTTAGGAAAAAGAATTATAGGAGACTTATGTGAACAAATTGGTTTACCTCCTATAGGACCTTCTAGTGATAAAAGGAAACATAAGACTAATAAAGTCTCAAAAAATTCTAAGAATTTAAATTATTTTCCTAAAAGGAGAAAGAAAGGTTTTTATAAAGGAAAGAAGAATAAAGGAGAAAGTTCTTCAACCCCTAGGCAGAAACCCATTCCATTATGTTGGAAATGTCAAAAACCTGGTCATTACGCTAATAAGTGTAAAATGAAAAAGAAAATCAATAGTTTAAATATTGACGAAGGTCTTAAAAGAACTTTAGAAAAACTCTTTCTTAATGAAGAAGGAGACAAAAGAGATTTTAAAATTACTACTATAATTGACAATGAAGAAACTGAAGAATCTGAGAATTCTGATGGATCCGAAACAGAATCCGAACAATCAGATAATTCTGGTTGCGAAGAAAACTGTGATTATTATAAAGCCTTATGTCAGGCAAATGGATTATGCACCTTAACTAAAGAGGATAATTTTATTCTCGATATAATTGATCAAATTACTGATCCAGTTGCTAAAAGAGAAATGCTCCAAAAATATTTGGAACAATACAGTCAGAAAAAATCTGAAAAGGGAATAAAATTCAAAGAACCAGAGACTTATAGTCTAAAAGAAATTTTAAATAGGGCTAAGACCTCTAAAGAAAAGGATTCAGAGGATTCATGTACTAGTGAATTAATTCACGAAGTAAAAATTCTTAAAAAAGAATTAAGTGACTTAAAGTCTAGAGTTTCTTTAATTGAATTAAGAAATCTTGAAACAGATCTCAGTCCTAATCAGGACAATGACGATTATGAAAAAGATTCTTTAAAAGAAGAAAATGTAAATGCATCATTAACATTTGTGAATATGATTGATAGGGTTATTACTCATAAATGGCACATTAAAATAAAAATCATTGTTCATAGAGAATATACTCTCTCTGCAATTGCTATGGTAGATTCTGGAGCTGATTTGAATTGTATCAATGAAGGGTTAATTCCTTCTAGATATTTTTCCAAAACTACTGAAATTCTTAATGCTGCAGATGGCCGAAAGCTTATAGTAAAATATAAGTTACAAAATACTGCTGTCTGTAACAATGGAATTTGCCTTGAAATGCCATTTATAATGGTAAAAGATTTATCTCACGATGTAATTCTAGGAAATCCCTTTCTACATATGCTTTATCCTATAAAAAGCATTGATGAAAGAGGAATTACTAGCACTGTTGATTCACAGGAAATAACATTTAATTTTATTACACAACCTCGTTATCACGAGATTGATCTAATTCAAAAGAAAATAGAAAGAAAAGAAAAGTTTCTTAATTCCTTATCTCAGGAAATTAATTACAAAAAAATAGCTGAAAAGATACAGCAGCCTCATATCCAAAAGAAAATAAATGAGTTACAAGAATTTATAATTAAAACAATATGTGCAGAAATTCCTAATGCCTTCTGGGAAAGGAAGAAACATATAGTAAATCTTCCATATGAACCAGACTTTAAGGAAAATCAAATTCAAACTAAGGCCAGACCTATAGCTATGGGTCCACGCCACCTTGAAATCTGCAAAAAAGAAATTGATGAGTTATTACTCAAAGGATTAATTAGAAAATCCTACAGTCCCTGGAGTTGTCCAGCATTTTATGTTGAAAATGCTGCAGAATTAGAACGAGGTGTTCCTAGGCTTGTTATTAATTATAAGCCATTAAATAAAGCACTAAGATGGATTAGATATCCCATCCCTAATAAAAGAGATTTACTAAATCGGCTTTACACAGCCAAAGTAATGTCAAAATTTGATATGAAGTCAGGATTTTGGCAGATTCAAATTGCCGAAGAAGACAGATATAAAACTGCATTTACGGTACCATTTGGACACTACGAATGGAACGTAATGCCTTTTGGGTTAAAAAATGCCCCTTCTGAATTTCAAAATATTATGAATGAAATTTTTAGTCCATATACTAAATTTTGTATAGTATATATTGATGATGTCTTAATTTTTTCAGACAATATTGATCAACATTTTAAACATCTACATGCATTTATTAATGCTGTTAAAAGAGCAGGATTAGTGGTATCTGCAAAGAAAATAAAATTATTTCAAACTGAAATTCGGTTTCTCGGACATACTATTAAAGAAGGAACTATCTTTCCAATAGATAGATCCATAGTCTTTGGAGAAAAATTTCCGAATGAAATAAAAGAAAAAACTCAACTACAAAGGTTTCTTGGAAGTCTTAATTACATATCAGACTTCTATAAAAATTTGGCAATAGATGCAAAACCTTTATTTGAAAGGTTAAGAAAAAATCCCCCTGAATGGTCTAATATCCATACAGAGGCCGTTATCAAAATAAAAAATAAAATAAAGGAAATTCCTTGTCTTGCAATTGCAAACCCAGATGCTTTTAAAATTGTTGAAACAGACGCATCTGAATTAGGTTATGGAGGAATCCTTAAACAAAGGATAGATAATAAAATTACTCTTGTTAGATTCACCTCAGGGATCTGGCAAGGACCAAGGAAAAATTATTCCACAGTTAAAAAAGAAATTTTATCAATTGTATTATGTATTCAAAAATTTGAAAGTGATTTGTTAAATAAAAAATTCCTAATTAGGGTTGATTGCAAATCTGCTAAAGATATTCTAGAAAAGGATGTTAAAAATATAGCATCAAAACAAATTTTTGCTAGATGGCAGGGAATTTTGTCTGTCTTTGATTTTGATATTGAATTTATTAAAGGATCAAATAATTCTTTACCTGATTTTCTAACCCGAGAAATTTTGCAGGGAAATGGAGAAAAAGAATAAAGATAAAGGAAAAGGGAAGTCTAAAGAGACACCCCCAAAAAAGGATTTGTCTTATAAGACAATGGTTGGTAAATCAATCGATCAATTAAAAAATGAAGCCTTAAAGGCCACTCCAAAAGAATCTAAATTAAGAGATGATGCTTATGCAATAGCAATTCAGACTAATTTGTCTACTGAATTTGTTTATCCGTATATCCCTTATTCTACTATATGGATAACACCACTTGAGCTTAAATATGCTCATCTCAATGCTAATGAAGCAGCTTCTTTTTATTTGAAAGATTCTGCTGACCCATATCTTTGGCCAAAGGAATGTACTTTCTATTATGCCATTTTACAAACTACTAAATCAGTAGAATTTGACTCAATTTCAAGATCTAGTGCGGAATGGGCTTATTCCAAAGCCTTTATTAAAAAAGTTTTAACTCCAGAAACTTGGAATGGAGATCTGTATAGAAACCACGAAATTCCAACTGGTAATAGAAAAAATTTAGAAAAATATTGGTTCAATTATTTTGACTACATTAAAGCATGGGAAGGAGCCTTTTGTTATGACAATAGGCAAAGAAAACATAGTTGGTTCCTACAATTTAGAGATTTTAATACCACTAATCTCCCTCAGTGGTTTATTAAATGGTTCTACAACTGGGGATCTCATCCTATTATTTTCCCCGATAAAATTAGATGTGTTTTTGAAGATTTTAAGAAATCTAACCCCTCATTAAAAACACCTGAGCTTAATTTTGTAGCTTTTTATCAAGTCCCATGGATTGTCAAATGGGATGTGGTTATTTCCAACCTTCCAATTAAAAAATTTGATGAAACCGTTACTCATGTTCCCGCATTAGGAAGAAGAGTTTTAATTAAATGGTGGGATAAATTTGAATTTTTTAAAGATTCAATTTTTGCACAGAAAGGTATTGTTTCATTTGAGCCACCACAGCCGAAGACTCAAGCTCCTAAAACGGATATTACTGAATTTCTTAAAGAATTGATAGCCTCATCATCAGCATCTAAAGAAGATCTGAGGAAGCAACTTAGAGAGATTTTGGGAGAATCATCCAGTGCGTCTAGCCACAGTCCATCTGACGACGAAACTCAGAAAACCGACGACACAATGATGGATTCTCAGGATCCATACGCATAATTTGCGGTTACTATTCACGGCTACTATTCATAGTTACTATTCACGGCTACTATTCACGGTTATTGTTCATGTTACTGTTCAGTCACTGTTCATGTTACTGTTCACCATAATTGTTGGTACTGTTCATTATACTGTTGGCCATAATTGCTGGTCCTGTTCATTTTCTAAATTGAAGAAAGTTTTGGCGTCCGATAGCTCTGGAATCCGAGTTTGAAGTCCGCCAGTTGTCTATATATTTAGGCCCTCCATTCTGAAGAAGGACAGGCTCAAGAATTATCAGCTACTCACTATATCCAAGCAACCCTTCCACTAAAGATTATCATCTTTTATATTTTGTAATATACACTTCAAATTTGTAATATAGCTTAATAGTTAGTTTGGTACTGTACTCCGCTGCTGCTACTCTCCCCCTTTTATGTATATGACCTGGTACCCGAGTGGTATCAGAGCCACGTTGGAATAGGTATGATATTGTATTAATATTAATATTGTTATGATATTGTATTAATATTAATATTGTATTAATGTTTTATTAATGTTTGCAATTTTGTTAATATTAATATTGTATTAATGTTTTATTAATGTTTGCAATTTTGTTATCGTGTCTTATTATTGTTATGTTATCTCTATGATTAATATACCAAATATTGTCAGGAAATCTATCACAAATTTTCTTATATCTTATATATTCTTCTTTAATATAAGCATATATCTCGGAAAAGTTGGCGTATTTAGAATTTAATTTTAATGGAGGCATAAAAAGACTAAACTGCAAGTAAAACACTAATACAAACATACATTAATAAACACTTTCCAAATAAGAGTGTGAATACATCCTATACCAAAAAATGTACTCACGTTGTACTCGTGGCAGCACAAAGTTGACCATTTCTACATGGACCGGAAATAACAAATAAACTCTTCAACTTTATAGATCGAGTGATAACTAACATTCTGACATGGGATCAATGGATGACCCATAAAACATTAAGAAACTATTTCTTAAAATTTCTCTGTTTCAATAAGCACAACGTCAAATAAACAATTCTATCAAGCAGATGTAGGAACATGAAACTCAGTCCAAATATCACCTAACTTTCAAAATTTTGAGGGAAAGAAGTTGGCACAAATTTCCCAAAATGTGATTATTTTATGCAAAACATCCAAAAATGGATCTTTTAATAGTGAACAAAGAGGAACAAGAGACTCGGGATGTGAATATTAATATTAATACAATATCATACCTATTCCAACGTGGCTCTGATACCACTCGGGTACCAGGTCATATACATAAAAGTGGGGGAGAGAGTAGCAGCAGCGGAGTAAAGTACCAAACTAACTATCTAGCTATATTACAAATTTGAAGTGTATATTACAAAATATAAAAGATGATAATCTTTAGTGGAAGGGTTGCTTGGATATAGTGAGTAGCTGATAATTCTTGAGCCTGTATCTTCTTCAGAATGGAGGGCCTATATATAGGCAGCTGGCGGACTTCAAACTCGGATTCCAGAGCTATCGGACGCCAAAACTTTCTTCAATTTAGAAAATGAACAGGACCAGCAATTATGGTGAACAGTAACATGAACAGTACCAACATTTATGGTGAACAGTAACATGAACAGTGACTGAACAGTGACATGAACAGTAACCGTGAATAGTAGCCATGAATAGTAACCGCGAATTATGCGTACGGGTCTTGAGAATCCATCATGGTGTCTTCGGTCTTCTGAGTCTCGTCGTCAGATGGACTGTGGCTAGACGCACTGGATGATTCTCCCAAAATCTCTCTAAGTTGTTTCCTCAGGTCTTCTTTAGATGCTGATGATGAGGCTATCAATTCTTTAAGAAATTCAGTAATATCCGTTTTAGGAGCTGGAGTCTTCGGCTGTGGTGGCTCAAATGAAACAATACCTTTCTGTGCAAAAATTGAATCTTTAAAAAATTCAAATTTATCCCACCATTTAATTAAAACTCTTCTTCCTAATGCGGGAACATGAGTAACGGTTTCATCAAATTTTTTAATTGGAAGGTTGGAAATAACCACATCCCATTTGACAATCCATGGGACTTGATAAAAAGCTACAAAATTAAGCTCAGGTGTTTTTAATGAAGGATTAGATTTCTTAAAATCTTCAAAAACACATCTAATTTTATCAGGAAAAATAATTGAACCAATAATTTTCTAAATTTTTTCTATTACCACTTGGAATTTCGTGGTTTCTATACAGATCTCCATTCCAAGTTTCTGGAGTTAAAACTTTTTTAATAAAGGCTTTGGAATAAGCCCATTCCGCACCAGATCTTGAAATTGAGTCAAATTCTACTGATTTAGTAGTTTGTAAAATGGCATAATAGAAAGTACATTCCTTTGGCCAAAGATATGGGTCAGCAGAGTCTTTTAAATAGAAAGAAGCTGCTTCATTAGCATTTAGATGAGCATATTTAAGCTCGAGAGGAGTTATCCATATAGTGGAATAAGGGATATACGGATAAACAAATTCAGTAGACAAATTAGTCTGTATTGCTATTGCATAAGCATCATCTCTTAATTTAGATTCTTTTGGAGTGGCCTTTAAGGCTTCATTTTTTAATTGATCGATTGATTTACCAACCATTGTCTTATAAGACAAATCCTTTTTTGGGAGTGTCTCTTTAGACTTCCCTTTTCCTTTATCTTTATTTCTTTTCTCCATTTCCCTGCAAAAATTCACGGGTTAGAAAATCAGGTAAAGAATTATTTGATCCTTTAATAAATTCAATATCAAAATCAAAGACAGACAAAATTCCCTGCCATCTAGCAAAAATTTGTTTTGATGCTATATTTTTAACATCCTTTTCTAGAATATCTTTAGCAGATTTGCAATCAACCCTAATTAGGAATTTTTTATTCAACAAATCACTTTCAAATTTTTGAATACATAATACAATTGATAAAATTTCTTTTTTAACTGTAGAATAATTTTTCCTTGGTCCTTGCCAGATTCCTGAGGTGAATCTAACAAGAGTAATTTTATTATCTATCCTTTGTTTAAGGATTCCTCCATAACCTAATTCAGATGCGTCTGTTTCAACAATTTTAAAAGCATCTGGGTTTGCAATTGCAAGACAAGGAATTTCCTTTATTTTATTTTTTATTTTAATAACGGCCTCTGTATGGATATTAGACCATTCAGGGGGATTTTTTCTTAACCTTTCAAATAAAGGTTTTGCATCTATTGCCAAATTTTTATAGAAGTCTGATATGTAATTAAGACTTCCAAGAAACCTTTGTAGTTGAGTTTTTTCTTTTATTTCATTCGGAAATTTTTCTCCAAAGACTATGGATCTATCTATTGGAAAGATATTTCCTTCTTTAATAGTATGTCCGAGAAACCGAATTTCAGTTTGAAATAATTTTATTTTCTTTGCAGATACCACTAATCCTGCTCTTTTAACAGCATTAATAAATGCATGTAGATGTTTAAAATGTTGATCAATATTGTCTGAAAAAATTAAGACATCATCAATATATACTATACAAAATTTAGTATATGGACTAAAAATTTCATTCATTATGTTTTGAAATTCAGAAGGGGCATTTTTTAACCCAAAAGGCATTACGTTCCATTCGTAGTGTCCAAATGGTACCGTAAATGCAGTTTTATATCTGTCTTCTTCGGCAATTTGAATCTGCCAAAATCCTGACTTCATATCAAATTTTGACATTACTTTGGCTGTGTAAAGCCGATTTAGTAAATCTCTTTTATTAGGGATGGGATATCTAATCCATCTTAGTGCTTTATTTAATGGCTTATAATTAATAACAAGCCTAGGAACACCTCGTTCTAATTCTGCAGCATTTTCAACATAAAATGCTGGACAACTCCAGGGACTGTAGGATTTTCTAATTAATCCTTTGAGTAATAACTCATCAATTTCTTTTTTGCAGATTTCAAGGTGGCGTGGACCCATAGCTATAGGTCTGGCCTTAGTTTGAATTTGATTTTCCTTAAAGTCTGGTTCATATGGAAGATTTACTATATGTTTCTTCCTTTCCCAGAAGGCATTAGGAATTTCTGCACATATTGTTTTAATTATAAATTCTTGTAACTCATTTATTTTCTTTTGGATATGAGGCTGCTGTATCTTTTCAGCTATTTTTTTGTAATTAATTTCCTGAGATAAGGTATTAAGAAACTTTTCTTTTCTTTCTATTTTCTTTTGAATTAAATCAATCTCGTGATAACGAGGTTGCGTAATAAAATTAAATGTTATTTCTTGTGAATCAACAGTGCTAGTAATTCCTCTTTCGTCAATGCTTTTTATGGGATAAAGCATATGTAGAAAGGGATTTCCTAGAATTACATCGTGAGATAAATCTTTTACCATTATAAATGGCATTTCAAGGCAAATTCCATTGTTACAGACAGCAGTATTTTGTAACTTATATTTTACTATAAGCTTTCGGCCATCTGCAGCATTAAGAATTTCAGTAGTTTTGGAAAAATATCTAGAAGGAATTAACCCTTCATTGATACAATTCAAATCAGCTCCAGAATCTACCATAGCAATTGCAGAGAGAGTATATTCTCTATGAACAATGATTTTTATTTTAATGTGCCATTTATGAGTAATAACCCTATCAATCATATTCACAAATGTTAATGATGCATTTACATTTTCTTCTTTTAAAGAATCTTTTTCATAATCGTCATTGTCCTGATTAGGACTGAGATCTGTTTCAAGATTTCTTAATTCAATTAAAGAAACTCTAGACTTTAAGTCACTTAATTCTTTTTTAAGAATTTTTACTTCGTGAATTAATTCACTAGTACATGAATCCTCTGAATCCTTTTCTTTAGAGGTCTTAGCCCTATTTAAAATTTCTTTTAGACTATAAGTCTCTGGTTCTTTGAATTTTATTCCCTTTTCAGATTTTTTCTGACTGTATTGTTCCAAATATTTTTGGAGCATTTCTCTTTTAGCAACTGGATCAGTAATTTGATCAATTATATCGAGAATAAAATTATCCTCTTTAGTTAAGGTGCATAATCCATTTGCCTGACATAAGGCTTTATAATAATCACAGTTTCCTTCGCAACCAGAATTATCTGATTGTTCAGATTCTGTTTCGGATTCATCAGAATTCTCAGATTCTTCAGTTTCTTCATTGTCAATTATAGCAGTAATTTTAAAATCTCTTTTGTCTCCTTCTTCATTAAGAAAGAGTTTTTCTAAAGTTCTTTTAAGACCTTCGTCAATATTTAAACTATTGATTTTCTTTTTCATTTTACACTTATTAGCGTAATGACCAGGTTTTTGACATTTCCAACATAATGGAATGGGTTTCTGCCTAGGGGTTGAAGAACTTTCTCCTTTATTCTTCTTTCCTTTATAAAAACCTTTCTTTCTCCTTTTAGGAAAATAATTTAAATTCTTAGAATTTTTTGAGACTTTATTAGTCTTATGTTTCCTTTTATCACTAGAAGGTCCTATAGGAGGTAAACCAATTTGTTCACAGAAGTCTCCTATAATTCTTTTTCCTAAAACCTTTTCTTTTTGAATTTGTCTATGTAATTTAATTTCATTACATAAATTTATTCCTTCAGAGATAATTTCAGAAGATAGATCTCCATAAGTATATTGGGCATACGGAATAATGCCATTATGTTTCTGTTTTATTCTATTCCTTATTTTTTCTGAGAAAAAATGAGGGAGTCCTGATAAGAACTTTTCTTTCCAAAAATCGTGTTGACTATCTTCTCTAGTAAAAACTTTAGAGAAGAACACATCTTTATACCATTTAAACTGAGATAAGTTTTGACATCTTAAATTCATTAACTGTTCTTGTGTTTTATCCAACTGTAATGAAGTTGTTCCAATAAAATGCTTTGCTATAGTATATAATAGCGTATTAACACAATCTGTAACTTGCACAGGTTGGTTATCAACAACTTCAACTTTAACAGCTCTTAAAATATGCAATTTTGCCTCTTCTGGTAGGTAGAAATCCCACCAACCTTTTAATTGTCCAGTAAAGCCTTGAGTTATGGCTTTAGCAATGTTTTGAACAGAATTTCCATTTGCTTTGCAGGCAGTTGCATACATAGTCATGTAATGCAATACTGTTTGCATCTGGTATTCTGACATTCCATCTATATTCCATTCATTAATGGATCTGCCATCAAATTGAACAGTCATGTATTCATCATGCTGCTCAAGTTGTAAATCAACTGGTGTTGGCTTATGATAATAAGGTTTTGCTGGTACATTGTATACCATTTTCTTCTTATAAGAAGATGATAATTTATTAACTTGAAAATGTTGTTGTTGGTTTTGTTCTGTTAAGAACATATCTTCAAGTTGATCAATTTTCTCTTCCATTTCGGAAGTTTGATCTTGACTTTCAATATTGGATTCACTATCTGAATTTTGTTCCAAAGGTGACAATTCCTTTTCATTAAGCCCAAGATTTTTTAATCTCTTTATTATTTCGTCAACCATCTCAGAGGAAGGATCTGGTGGTTTAAAATCAATCTTTTCAGAAGACATTGGTTTAAATAAAACCCTTTTATCAATTACAGAAGTTTCTTCTTTAGAAACCTTTTGTTGATCTGAATTTAGATCAATATTTTTCTCAATTCTATTTAATTGATCTGATTTTAGATCAATATTTTTCTCAATTCTATTTAATTGATCTCCAATAGTTTTGAGAGTTAAATTTGTAAAATTATTTTGTTGCACAACAGCATCAATATTATCACCCTTTTTTCTATAGGGTGTGGCTAGAATTTCTTCTCCATCGATTTTAACGGTCAAATTAACTTCTGGAGGGTGGATGCTTTTGAAAACTTTTCCATTTTTAGTGACAAAATCCCTGTTATAGGAAGATTCAATTGTTGACACAAAATTTTTATTCTCAAAATCAGGAAATTGTTTTTTATTTAAATAAAAGTATTTTTTCAAGAAATCAAAGAAATCAATGACATCTTTATTTATCTGTAGAAATCTCTTATAAGATGTAAATAATTTCTTTTGACTTTTAATATCTTCTTGGAAAAACCACTTTCTTCGAATTTCATTTTCAGGAGAATAAAATAATTCTTTAGCAATTCCGTCAAAAGGAAAACAAACTTCTTCAGGAATTGTAATAGTTAAAACACTTGTGTCACTATTATAACCCATGTCAGAGGCGGTCGGAGATTTTCTTCCTGTGTTAGTATCAACTTCAATTTCTGTTGGGGTAACAGTTGATGGTATACTAACATTATATTGAGGTTGATTAACCCCATCATGAGTAAATTTTGTTCCTAATATGGTTTCTTTTTCAAATTTAGATAGCGGGGCAGAAGAAGTAGATCTTCTTTCTAAATTAAGTCTACTTGGACCTGCTGAATTAGGTCTAGTAAATCGACTACTTTGCCCTAAATTAAGTCTAGCAATTCTTTGGTTAGAGAATTTAATTTCAACATCTCCATCAGGATATTCAACTATTTCTTCTAATTCTCTATTTTCCTGTTTAACAGGTTCACTTGCCTTTTCTAAAATCCATTGTTCAGGTAAATTAACCTGATCCCAAGTAATTGTTTTGGGTACTTTTAAATTGCTTTTAGATAAATTTGTAATAAACAAAGTAGTAGATCCCTTCTGTTCGAAGGCAAAATCTCTGATTCTTGGCACTACTGTGTTCATAACTTTATATTGAATCCTGTAAATAAGGATTATATTTTCTGATCCTTGCATCATATTAAACCCCTCAGATTTAATATCAAGACACAAGGCGTGCATCAGAGTTGGATCTGTAAGAGATAAAGTGAAATTTGGAAAACAAGAAAAGTAGATGGGTCCATCACAAAGACTGGACTCAATTATTCCTAATAAGGAGTCATGAAATTTATTATGTCTTTTATCTCGAACACAAATTATTGCGGATGTATTTAATCCGAGTCTTGTAGCAGGCTTTAGACCTACTTGGATTAGGCCAACATGAAGAAATTTATATTGTTGTCTATGTTTTTCAATTAAATTTCTTGATAATAATTGAAAAGAATTATATCCTTCGGTTAAAGGAATAGCTTCTTCTACAGTTTTAACAACATAATCAGAAGAAAATTCAAAAGTTCCTTTCTGTTTATAAACAGAAGATTGTACTGGTAATTTCCAGTTTTGCAAAGATTTTTCAAAATTTTCATTTAAAATAATTTCTTTGTTACTACCACTTGTCTCACCTTGTTTTTTAGACAAAGATCTAGCCAACCTCTGCATAATTCTACAGATCACTGTCAACGATTTATGCCAATCCCAAAACAGCCTATACACCGGCCAAAGACAGGGACTATTCAGGCTACGCGACTTAAGGGAAAATCCCCGGGTTTCACTGTAAAACTATACTTTGGAAAACTAAAGCTTTAATCTAAAATACTAAATAAGACAAAAGTAGAACTCAAGAAATTAAGCTGCTAATAAAATACTAAAGCGGATAAGCAGTTGATGATAATAATCTCTTTGGTTAATATACCAAATATCGTCTGGAAACCTTTCACAATTTTTCTTATATCTTATATATTCTTTTTTAATATAAGCATATAACACGGAAAAGTTGACGTATTTAGAATTTAATTTTAATGGAGGCATAAAAAGACTAAACTGCAAGTAAAACACTAATACGTTTAATTAAACTTTGATTATGGTTACGCATACACACGAAATGATTGTAACCAGGATGATCTGGGAACTGTTCACATAAACTTTTATAAAATTTGTAATCACTTAAACACAAATTATAAAACTCAGAATTAACTAAGACAAACTTAAAATTAATCATTCAAATAAGCATTAATAACATAACAACAATAACACAAAATAACAATAATACAAACATACATTAATAACATAACAATAATAAGACACGATAACAAAATTGCAAACATTAATAAAACATTAATACAATATTAATATTAATACAATATCATACCTATTCCAACGTGGCTCTGATACCACTCGGGTACCAGGTCATATACATAAAAGTGGTTCACACTCATATTTGGAAAGTCTTTTGTGTGCGTTATAGAAATTTTGTAGAAACCTTGTGCTAAAATAATTAATTTTAGGGTTCCCTTTTTAAACTATGGTGTGATATAATGGCATAAGTTCATTTTTAGTGACCTTTCAAGTCCCATTTCCAATCATAGGCTGATCTTTGTTTAGGTGAGATTATTCACATATTTCACTAAAATTGATTCATTTAGGGTGAAAAGGTGAAACAAGAATATACTAATATTCTTGGACCTGTTTTTTTTTCCATTTATCTTTTCCTTTCAAATTCCAATCGTTCTTTTCTCATTCGATATAAAATGTTTGATGGGGGCTATTTTTACACTTATAACTTAATGGTACTTTTCGAGCTAGTTCAGATCGATCCGACCCGCGGATCCGGTAAGTCTCATCGAAAGATCCATGATCGGCTAGATCTGCCTTTCGCATCTAGTCGACCTGAAGACCGACTCCGAAGGTTTTATGGGCCATGGAGGACTCCTAGTCACTTTAGGATACTACTAGAGTTAGGATTATGTATTCATTATAAATAGCGATTCCTTCATGGTATTAGGATCTAATTTTTCTCCATTGATAATAAGAATTCTATTATTCTTCTCCTCCGCAAATTAATTACGTATTTACAATATTATATACAAATCTTGAGTTGCACCATCCTGAGTACTTTAACCAAGCCCTAAATATAAATCATTGTCATAATTATAACTGATATTACCGCTTACACGAAATTAGGTTAAATCAGTTGGCGCCCACCGTGGGGCAGGTTAATTACTTGAAAGAAATATGGTCAATCAAAGGAAGAGTACGCGCAACGCCGGAAAAAGCACGGCTTCTCAGCCTCCCCGTACTATTGAGGATTTACCTCAAACTTCTCAAAGTGTTAGTGGTAATAATATGCCGCCTCCAGCCGAACGACAGGATTTAGATCGTATTTAGACTCATGTTACGGGAAACGTAGTTAATAACCAAAACGCAGAAGGACAAGAAGTCCCCAGTCAGAGCAGGGCCCTAAACTCACTTGCTCGATCCGTCCCGCCTCCCCTACCGGCTGACCAAGAAAGGTTAAAGGAGATCGCTCAACTTATAAGCTCGCTATGTGCTCAAATTTTGCAAGCACTGGCACCGGAAACGGCTTGTCCAGTGGCGGCCGCGGGTCAGCCCCCAAGAGTGCTCAATAATAATAGGGTACCTCGAGGTGAAGTGGATCGAGTGTCTGTTCAAGTAGAGATCCCAGACGCAGATAAGCGATCCCAGATTTCCCCACCAAACGATTATGAAGACCTCCTGGTCGAAGAATTAATCAGGCAAGAGTTAATGCTCGTCCTGAACCTCATCAGTCTAGGGAAAGAAATGTTATTCCGATCGACGATGAAATGGAACCCCCAATAATTGATCGTCGAGCAACTAGAAGATTCGCAGAGAGAGATATCGAGAGAATGATGGAGGAACGAGTGGAACAGAGGTTGTTAGCTACAAGACAACCCTGGCCCCGCTTAAGAGACGTACAAGATAGTATTGCGACCTGTTCCCCATTTTGCCTGGAAATTAAAGAAGCACAGGCCTCGGGCCAATTACCTAGTCGGCTTCCCCTATATGACGGGACAGGTGATCCATGTGATTATATATTCAGCTTCACGAATATAATGAATTTGTATGCGCACTCAGCTGAATACACCGCAGAATTAATGTTCACAACATTCGAAGGATTATCATTGGACTGGTTCGGAAAACAACCACCTAATTCAATCTTTAGCTTCAGAGAGCTATGTAACAAACTAGAGCAACAATTTGCAAGCCAGAAAAGACAAAAACTCCCTATGAGCTACTTAGGGACAATTCCCCAACAGGAAGGAGAATCTTTAAGGAACTGGTTGACGAGGTTCAATGTTGAATTATTAAAAATCGACTCTCCAAATATCGACTACATCATATCGATCTTATTCGACCTTAATAACTTTCGCAGAAATTATGACGTTGGCTTCTAAATATATGACTCAAGAAGAGATGAATTCGTTCAAGGATAAGAACAAGAACAAGGCTTCCACTTCGGGATCGAAGAGACCTGATAAAGCCCCAATCCTTAGAATAACGAACTACGATAGGTTTTCCCGAAAAGGGAATGTCTTTCAAAGATTGGAGTATGGTGGAAGCAACCCTGAGAAAAGACCTAATGTCTACCTCAGACCCCGAACTCCAGAGAGGAATATCAGAGATCGAATCAATTATGTGGAGTATACCAAATAAATGCTCCTAGAGAGGATATATTGTTTATACCGGAAAGAAACAACTGGATTCCCCCGCCGAAAAGGATTACACAAGCTAAGCCTGGGGCAAAAAACTACAATCTATACTGTAGATATCATCGAGCACACGGTCATAGGACCGAGGATTGCTATCACTTGAAGCAGGAAATCGAAAAGTTGATACAGGAAGGCAAGTTGAATGAGTTTGTGGAAAGAACTGATCAAATGAGACAAAGGACACGTAGTCCCAGAAGAAGGGAGGGAAATAGAAGCCCACCCAGGAGGTCTCCAGTCGACAACGCGCCACGCAGAGATGACACCGATAACGATCACGTCAACGGAACCATACATGTGATCTCTGGTGGTCCGGCTGGGGGTGATAGTCGTAATGCGAGACGAAGAATGGCTCGGTCTCTGGAAAAGGAGGTAGTAACCCCTAAAGAAGTATGAGCACTCGAGAATAAGAGTTCCGAGAAACAAATAATCAGCTTCGATGAGAGTGAAGTTCCAAAAAATTTGAATTAGGACGTCAATGAAGACCACCCCGATTTTCCTATGGTAGTCTCACTAAAAATTTCCGACTTCAATGTCAAGAGAATTCTGATCGATAACGGTAGCTCGGCTAACATAGTAGCCATTGTAGCTCTGAATCAAATGAATTTAGGAAAATTAGCTTTACAGAGGGTGGCTACCCCGCTTGTAGGGTTTGGAGGGTCGGAGATCGTGCCAGCAGGGACTATCAATCTAAGTGTCATCCTCGGTAGTAAACCTCAGCGAGTTGTGAAATTGATAAAGTTCCTGGTAGTGGAGACGCCGTTTGCCTATAACGCCATTCTGGGTCGACCGGCCCTAAATCAATTTCGAGCCGTAGTATCGACCTATCATCAAAAAATAAAATTCCCTACTATTTTGGGAGTCGGAGAAATAGTTAACGACCACTGCATGGCATGGGATTGTTATAATACGACACTTTCCCTAAAATGGAACGTCGACCCACTAACACCATCGAAAAGAAAAACGGTAGGATTGTCAGTGGAAAAATCATAAGAACCATAAATTCCGAGTACTGAAAGGATCGATAAAAAGGGGAAAGAGCCTATCGATCTGACTGTACGCGCCCCTGAGCATAAGGATGTTCAACTAATAGAGAACGATCCGAGCAAAATCACTAGGATTGGAACGGAGCTAACTCCGCAAGGGGAAATCTTGTTGATTAACTTCTTGAGAAAGAATACGGACGTGTTTGCCTGGAGTTCGGAAGATATAGTTGGGATAGACCCAAGAATAATAGCCCACTCTTTAAAAATTGATCCGAACGCAAGACCAGTTAGGCAAAAGAAAAGAAATCACGGCCCTGTTAAAGACAAAATAATAAAAGCTGAGGTCGAAAGGCTTTTAATGACTAAACAGATAAAGGAAATACACTTTACAGAATGATTATGTAATGTTGTGCTAGTATCAAAAGGCGACAAGAAGGATAATAAGTGGAGAATGTGCAACGACTTTACGGACCTAAACAAATTATGTCCAAGAAATCCGTACCCCCTCCCTAGAATCGACCTGTAAGTTGACTCTACAGCTGGTTTTGCTATTTTCAGCATGATGGACGCATTCCAAGGTTTTTACCAGATATTTATGGACGAAAGGGATCAAGAAAAGACTGCTTTTGTTACAGAACAGGGAGTATATTGCTTTGTAGTAATGCCTTTTGGATTGAGAAACACTGGAGCAACTTATCAACGGTTAGTGAACCTAATGTTTAAGGAACTAATCGGAGAAATCATGGAGGTATATGTGGATGATATGTTGGTCAAAAGCATGAGTGAGAAGGACCACATTGAACACCTAGATCGTTGTTTCATGATTTTAAGAAAGTATGGAATGAAGCTCAATCCGACTAAATGCACTTTTGGAGTAAGGTCGGGGGAAATTTCTGGGTTACTTGGTTCATCAAAGAGGCATCGAAGCGAATCCAGAAAAGATACGCGCTATCATAGAAATGAAGCCTCCAAGAAATATTTCTCAAGTACAAAGCCTAGTAGGCAAGATAGTTGCCCTGAATAGATTCATATCTAGATCGGCGGATAAAAGCCTGCCATTCTTTCAGACTTTGAGAAAATCTAAAACATTCGAATGGACCGAAGCCTGCGATAGGGCGTTCGATCAATTGAAAGAATACCTGACTTCACCGCCGCTGCTCGCCAAACCAACGGAAGGACAACCTCTTTATATGTACATTGCAATTTTCGAAGCAGCCATAAGTTTGGTATTAGTCAAGATAGATGGTTCGGAACATAAGCCAGTCTATTACTTGAGTAAACTGCTGCAAGGAGCTGAAAAGAATTACTTGGAGATAGAATTGCCTTAGCTTTAGTAACATCAGCGCGAAAGTTACGACCTTACTTCCAAACTTATAAAAGTTATTGTCCTCATTAATCAGCCCTTAAGACAAATTTTGTCAAAGCCTGAAACATCAGGAAGGTTAATCAAATGGGCAGTGGAGCTAGGGCAATATGAGATCGAGTACCAACCACGAACTGCGATAAAAGCTCAAGTGCTTGCAGATTTCCTCTTAGAGACCCCCAGTCCATCAGAAACAATCCCTGAAGAGACAAGTTCAAGCAATAACGACATCTTGATCGTTAACAATCCGGTGTGGCTTATGCACGTCGATGGCGCATCAAACAAAGATGGTGGGGGTGCTGGAATAAATTTTCAAGAACCAAATGGTGAAGATTTGAACTATGCCATCACCCTGGATTTTATGGTGACAAACAACGAAGCTGAGTATGAGGCTTTAATCACAGGAATGGAAATGGCTATCCAAGCCAGCATAAAAGCTTTGAACGTCTTAACAGACTCCGAGCTGGTTCAAAGACAAGTCAACGGACTATATGAGGCCAAGGAATACAACATGATAAAATATTTGGCCAAAGTAAAAGAGTTGACTGGAAAATTTTACAAGTTTGAAATTCAAAATATCCCGCGAGAAGAAAATCGACGGGATGATCAATTATCTAGGTTTACAGGGTCGAGAGATGGTAAAACCAAAAGGGTGATCACGTGGTTGATCTCCAATACACCATCGATTGACCTCGATACCGTTCCTACTACTGAGATAATGGATATCGATCTGGCTGCAGATAATTGGATGAGCCCTTTGTTGAGCTATTTAAAAGACGGATCTCTCCCTAATGATAAAAACGAGGCTCGAAGAATTAGATATCGGGCACCGAGGTATGCTATTGTAATGAAAAACTCTATAGACGATCCGTTTCTGGAATATTATTAAAATGTATTCCTGAACATCAAACACAGAGTATCCTCAAGAAAATTCAAGAAGGAGAGGCCGGGAATCATAGTAGGGCTCGAGCACTCACTCTCAAGTGTTTAAGAACTGGATATTATTGGCCAACCTTATATTCAGATGCACATGATTACGTGAAATATTGTCATTACTGCCAAGTGCACTCGAACATAATCCATCAACTAGCAGAGACAATGCACCCAATTCCAATCTGCTGGCCTTTCGATCGATGGGGAATTGATATTGTGGGGCCATTTCCAACTGCTAGGTCAAAAAAGAGCTACGTTTTGGTCGTTGTTGAATATTTCCGCAAATGGATTGAGTGTATGGCACTCGCGCGAATTACACAATTTCAGGTTATAAATTTTCTTTGGAAAATATAGTCTGTCGTTTCGGCATCCCGAGAGTCCTAATTTCCGACAATGGGACTCAATTCGCCGGAAAACAAGTTCAAGAGTGGTGCTCAAAGTTTGGAATACAACAAAATTTTACGTCTGTGGGACATCCTCGAGCAAATGGACAAACAGAAGTCGCAAATCGAGAAATCGTCAAGTCCCTTGAAAAGAGATTGGATAACGCCAAAGGAAAGTGGTTGGATGAGCTCCTAGGGGTCGTTTGGGCAAATAGAACTACGGTAAAAGCCTCTACGTGAGAAATGCCCTTTAGCTTGGTTTATGGATCAGAAGCAGTCATTCCAGTCGAAGCACTTGTTCCTAGTCCAAGGATCGAATTATATGACGAGGAGAGAAACGACCAGTTGAGAAAAGATGACATTGACTTAAGTGAGGCCCTAAGGGAAAGGGCCAATCTTCGTTTACAGGCAGCTAAGTCAAGCATGGAAAAGGCCTACAATCAAAGAGTAAGGATACGATCGTTCAGGGAAGGTGATCTAGTTCTTAAGAAGGTCGAAGTATCCAAACACGTCGGAAAGCTATAGCAAAATTGGGAAGGTCCTTTCATAGTAACTGCAGTCGGCAAAAAAGGATCTTATAAAATTGCTCAGTTGGATGGAACCCCGCTCCCTCGAACTTGGAACGCAGTAAACCTCAGACTATATTATGGTCGTTGAGATTAGGAATGAAGATTTAGGAAAGCAGTTGGAATATCTCATTCTTTACAGAATGTAGCTTGTTTATTGTTTATTTTCATTTTAGGGTTTTGTCTTGTTATTTCTTTTCGACATCAGAGTCTGTTTACAATAATAATAAAAGCTTTTGCTTAATTTTCTCCATACATTGCATTTTTGACGGCGCAGTAAAAGCCATTATCGATTAGCTCTACAAAGGTTAAAACCAAAAATTAGTATAAAACATAAATAAAATTAATCTTTTAGTAAAAACTGATTGGGTCGGTACAAACTCATCGATCTCCTAAAGCAATCTACAAAGGTTAAAACAAAAAATTGGTATAAAACATAAGTAAAAATAATCTTTGAGTAAAACCGATTGGGTCGGTAAAAACTCATCGATCTCCTAAAGCGATCTACTAAGGTTAAAACCAAAAATTGGTATAAAACCTAAGTAAAATTAATCTTTGAGTAAAACCGATTGGTTCGGTAAAAACTCATCGATCTCCTAAAAGCGATCTACAAAGGTTAAAACCCAAAACTGGTATAAAACTTAAGTAAAATTAATCTTTGAGTAAAACCGATTGGGTCGGTAAAAACTCATCGATCTCCTAAAAGCGATCTACAAAGGTTAAAACCCAAAATTGGTATAAAACCTAAGTAAAATTAATCTTTGAGTAAAACCGATTGGGTCGGTAAAACTCATCGATCTCCTAAAGCGATCTACAAAGGTTAAAACCAAAAATTGGTGTAAAACCTAAGTAAAATTAATCTTTGAGTAAAAACCGATTGGGTCGGTCGAAACTCATCTATCTCCAAAAAATGATCTATAAAGGTTAAAACCAATAATTGGTATAAAACCTAAGTAAAATTGACGTTTGAGTAAAACCGATCGGGTCGGTAAACCCATCGAACTTATAAAAACAACCTACATGTGTTTAAAACCAACATTTGATATGGAACCCAAGTAGAATCGAATGTTTCTTCTAAGATTACAAATTGGTGGATTACCAAGTATTACGCAAAAACAAAGTGTATTCATATTCCTGGAGCTGTTTCAAATAATATAAATTGAAAAGATACAAAGATTTCCTACATTGATCAACGACAAGCCCTATTACATGCTAAAAAGGGGTCCTATCCAATGAAGCTCGGTTGTCCAGTAGACTTGTAAAAAGCAATCTAATAGGCTCATTTTATCGACTGATGATATCTGGGTTTGAAGAGAGGTAGTATGAATTACAGACTTCTGTCTTTGTTTATCATCATACGCCTTCCAGCATTCTTGTCACTAGCTGAGCCCAATCGACGAGGACAACCGCCGTTTTAAGTTCCGAAATTTCGACCCCAACCTTGGAGAAGCTGGTGCTCATACTTCACCAGAGCTTCATGAGATTGAAATTCTCCTTCGGTCGATGGTGGTCAGCAGTCTCGATCACATTTCCTTATTTTAATGCATTGACTAGCTTTCCACCGACCTCAAAACTATTAGATTGGAATACCACAGTACCGACCTTTATCCATTTGCATATGATGGCCGGTATACTATAGGCATTCCGTTCGATCCCATTTTTCAGGGATCGGAGATTTCATGGTCTTTGAGAAGTCTCCATTTTCCAATTCCACCCATACCAAGTCGTAATTCTGAGTAATTTTTGAAAATTCCGAATTGGGTGGACGACCACCGTTTTGAAAAAAGGAAAAAGTCCATTTTAAGAAGTTTTACCTGAGATAGAAAATAAGTGTGAGGTAAAACCCTTTTATATGTGGAATGGTAAAAGATCCAATGGTTGAAATAATATCTAATCAACGGTGGCAATGATTTATCGGGACTTGCGTTACAATATCACAACTACCAGTCATAAATATCGGAACTGCATTAAATGCGGTACAAGAATGATCGATTAAATACCGAATCTTAGATCGATGCTCGACCTGATTAACGTCAACTTAAGCAAAGTCTTACAAAAATCATATTACACATTTATGGTTCTTATTACACAAATGCTCGATCATAGAATAGATTGGTTAATACTGAAAGAACTTTCTATACAGGCCAAGAGAAGATGGTTTATGTTTGACACCATCAAGGAAAAAGTACTTCCGACCTTCAGATAGTTCGAGCAATCTTCGACCGAAGCTAGGAGAAATTTCGGGGGCTTCGAGGTGTGGAGATGACCATCCTCGCAAGGTTCAAAATATCGACCCCCTTAAAGAAATTGATGCTCACACTTCACCTGATCTGCACTAGGTCGATATGATCTCACACATGGCATTCTCGCTCCATCGTAAACAAGTTGATTTCGATAAAGCAAGAATCTAGCTTTCCTCTAACCTCGAACCACATCATATGGCACAAGTAATGATCGATCAATACCCAACTATAAGGGATGCTCGATCACTACCTCATATTCCTAGAGGTCATATTTCCAATTCCACCCATACCAAGTCGGGAACTCGTCCGTTCTTAAAGACAACAGAATCCGGTGGTCGACCGTGATAATAAAAATAAATTTCTTTCCTTGACAACATCATTATAAAATAAATGAGGAAGGAGGTAAAGGTCTTTTTATAGGCAGATGGATGAGAATCCAACGGCGATAATTATGGATCTTATCAACGGTTCAAATTATTTTAAGGACAGTGCAATGCAATAATTGGGAGAGAGTGATATGCATACTCGGATTTGTCTACGATTAATGATCAACAGTGGATAACAGTATAAAATATATGACAAAGATCGAAAATTATGCTGAAGAAAATTTCTATAAATGTTTATTCGTTTACAAAAGGATTGCTACATATATAAGGATGGATACAAAAGAGAAAAAGAATACATTTATTACAAAATATACCCAAATCTATAACAGAGACTACAATATCAAAGTATTTCGAATAATCCGTTCAGGAGATGCTCATCGAGATGATTGCTTCTACAAACCGACCTACTTCTTGTCTTTGGAAATTTTGCATCTACGTTTGATAAAGATCGGTGAATATACTTCACCAGACCTTTACAAAGTATCCTCCTTGGTCGAGGAATACCCTACTACACTCTTACAAAGTATCCTCCTGGGTCGAAGAGGATAACCCAACATGGGGAATACTTTCTTTTTAATGAACTAACCAGCTTTCTTTTTTTTCTCAACAGCCATTATTGATGGAGGTTCCACCGTGATCAGGGAACCACAAAAATCCTATACCTCCCATAATGAAAATAAAAAGACCAGGATGTCTATGTATTAAGGATGAAGACATGATTTTCACTTATTTTGGGTTCTTTATTAGCAAAGAGTTGTTATTTATAGCTGGGAGAATTTATGATCTAACGGACAGAATATGAAACGTTCTATGGCTACGATAATGGCGCATATATCTAAGTGACTTTCCCTCTCCCGAGGAAATAGTCAATACTTGTTAATCCGGTCAGTTCTGAACGAGGAGCTTTTCCGTACAAAAGATATGAATACATCAGAGAAAATTACAAGGCATTTTTCTCTTAAAAAAAAAAAAAGATCTACTATTCGAGAATATGGTCAGGACTTGTACTATGACCAAGATAGGTGATCAACTCTTGAGTACGTTGCTTATACCCGAGAGCAAAACCTTTCTCGAACTCCTGTTTCTTCCCTTTTTCGATCTGGGATTTGGTAACTTCCTCCAGATTTTTGTTTAGCTGGAGCAAGTCTTCTTTCTCCTTTTTAAGTTGCTCTTTTTCGGACTCCAGACTGCAATTTACCCAAGCAAGATCTTCTTTCTCTTTAGCAAGCTTTTTGTTAGCAACTCGAAGATTCTCTAGTTCGGTCATCAGTGATCGATGAGCTACAGTAATGTTGTCCTATTTTGTATTAGTAGCAAGTCGGGTAAAATAGGCTTCATCATTCTGAACTCCAAGTTGAGCGGCTTCATGTTTGACCTACGACAAAACATAATGGAATTAGAAGATAAAGTAATGTGGCGAATTTCAAAGAGCAGAGAATCTTATTACCAGCTCCAAATGCTTGAAAATGGACTGGATAAGTTGTAGAGAAGAGTGATTCTTTAGTTTATCGAGCTCTCTTGGGAAAATTGTGCCCATCCCCAGGTTCCAAGATACCCCGTCAGGCTCGTAAGATGCAGGAATGCATGCATCGAGAGATACTCCTTCTGATCGATCCAAAGTAAACTCGGATATTTCTTCAACTTTATGTACTAAGAGGACGATCATCTAATAGCGAAGGATCATCCAACGGATTTTCGAAGCTCGGCTTACTGGGGCCGGATCCTGTTTCAATCATTCCTCGAGAAAAATGAGGAGGAGGAAGAACCTGAGTACCCTGCGAACCCGAGTGTATGACGGCGGTTTCGGAGGTCAATAAAGTGAAAAGAGATTCAGGAATATCCTCCATCATGGACCCCTCAATCTGCGAATTTGGATCGACCTCAGGATTAGGAGGGGATAGACTTCGGTTGTCGATCAGTCTCCTGAGGATCAACTTCCGCCCGATCATTAAGGACAGGAGAATTAGCTTGCGGCTCCTCATTTCGACAAGCTTCGAGAATATTTGGATCGACCAATGGGCTGCGGATTGAAACTTTTGAGGGACCTGTAGGAGAATCCATATGTAATTGCGATCGGGAAGGGGAATTCGCCTTAGACGTCGAGAGATCCTCGGGTTGGGTCGAGACTAGATCATCAAAGGGCGTAGATTTTTGGGGAGCCTCCCCCCCGGAGGATGTTTGTTGTGAGCTCTCAGTAAGAGCCTTTTTCTTTGGAATATCTCTTCTAGTAGGACCGCGTAAAGATCGCTTCGCAGCGCCAGAAAATAGGTTGGAACTCATGGCCGAGAAGTTAAGGAACCGTGTAAATCTCGAGCTATTACTTCGAACTATTGCAGAGAATTTTATATTTCAAGTGGGGACGCGCGGTAATTCTTTGAGGTTTTACCTTTATATATACTTAAGGAAATGACATTTGTACCCTTAAGGGAAGGCGCAAAAAGTAAAATTTAAAACTGATGGAGAATATTAAGTTATAATCACGTCCCGATCGTGTAGAAGTCAAAGGAAAAATTCTACAAAGGCAATACTACAATAAGATTTATATATTTTGAGAAAGGAACGATACAGGATTCATTTACAAAAGGACTAAAAATTCGACAAGAAAAATAATAAGACTTGTTACAAGGATCAAAAAATTCTTTGTCGTTGAAATGGCCTATTCAGTAGGAGTAGCTTCTTTCGAGGACGTCTCTTCATTACCATCAGCCTCTCCTCTATCTTCCTGATCATCTTCGACCTCCTCTTCAAGATCAATGTCAGGGTCGGGCACACGTAAGGGAACTCCAAACTCATCTACCAGATGAGCCAGGGGATGACCACTATATTCCACAGTAGTCAGGGACTCTGGAGGATAATCGCGAAGCTTTCGATCTTTGCTAATATCCATAACTTTACTGTAGTCGTCCCGCCTATCGGGAATTAACCCCGACTCGATCAGTTGATCCCCCTTTATAGAACGAACTCATCAATAAATCCCCGATCTTTTGATGAATTATAGCAGTGCAAACGGGAGAATTGAGAAATTCCCTAACGATGGGCTCAACATCAGGGGTTTGAGCTTCATTCATAGCTTTATCCATGTCGGCATCATCATCTTTGGCTTGAAGTTGGGCTCGAAGCGAGAGAACCTCCGACTCTAATGTGCTCATTGAAGTAGCATAAGAAACACGTTGCTCCTCCAATTCTCGAGACAGTTGATCGATCTGAGCTTGATACCGACTAGCATCCATCATAGTACTAATGATATGAGGATTATCGGTCTCCAGGTTGGGATTATCACTGGGGCCGGGCTGAGTTTCAACGGAAGCTCTCGAATTGTCGACCTTGGCCAGCTTATCTTCGAGCTCTTTATTCCTTGCCAGGAGTATGTTATTGGTCTCCTCCACATACTTCCATTGATCCCTGTGCAAGGCCGCATTATACAAAGCAGTCACCAACACGTTCCCGGTCTACAAAATTGAATCATACGATCAAAAATGGACAAAAGTAATTTGAATAATGTTGAATTATCAATCTAAAGAATATATTACCACTTCATGAGCATGTGCTGCTCTGGCTAGTTGATCCAGTCGAATGGATTTATCGAGGATATTCTCCTTGTCATCTGACATCAAAGTATCCTCTGCAGAATATCCAGCCGCACGTTTTCCATGCAGGTGGCTATCAATCATGTCTACAAGACTTGTGGCTCGAATCTCCGACATGAGTAAAATATTCACCCTATTTGTCAAACAATTGCTTCCTCTTTTTTGCCTCTGGACCAGTGGGGTTTCGTTCCGACCAAGTTTTGCACCCAAGGATACCGTACCGATCCCGAATTAACTTGGGAGGATATCCGCGCCTAAGGCCAGTACTTGAGGAGGGAGTTTCCGCAGACGGTTGGTTAGTCGTTGGGTGAGCAACACGGATAGGGTCGACACTCTCGAAAGACTCTTCCTCGATGTCTTCCAGATCCTGATGCTGATCTCTTTTTCTTTTTCTGGACGTCCTCTGTTCTATTGGCATTTTTCCCGACGACTTTCTCGAGCTCGAAAGGACAATCTTTCCGACCACGGAGAAACGACACTTCTCAACCATGGATGCTGCAATATGAAAATTGCCTCATTAAAAGGAACAATCATCGAGGAATCTTCCAAAGACAAAGAAATTAATAAGATATATAAGTTTTACTCAGAGGACGATCATCTGTTGGGATAGGAAAATAGAGAGAACTCAATCCATCCTTTTGAAGAAAGATTTCTCCGACTAGGAAAGCCGACTGGGATTTATCCGATCTCATCTCCGCTATCATGCTTGCAGAAAAATGATCTTCCGGAGCTAATTCGCAGATAACCTTTCGACCACCGATAATTCGCCGATGGGTCGGAGGTTTGACGAAGAAGTGGTTCGACTTCCATTCCATACTGTTACTCGAAATAGCGTTCTCCAGAACAGCAAAGTCGGGTCTTTGACTGACATAGTAATACCCTCTATTGGAGGAAGTCGAGATGGAAAGTCGAAAAAAGTGAAGTAAGTTACGAAAATAGGGTGGTAGTCCCTTCACAACCATTAGGACAGAAAAAGCCATAATAAAGGCAATGGCGTTGGGTACAAGTTGGGTTAAAGAGACGAAGAAGGTCTCTAAAAGATGGAGGAGGATCGGAGAAAGGGGATAACGTAATCCGTGATCCAAGTGTGAAGTATAGAAAGCTCGACAATTTTCTGGAGGTGTGTTTACCCTCTCCTCCGTGGAAGGAAGGATTATCTCGAAGTCATAGGGGAAGTAACGACCGTAATCCCTCTGCAAGGCCGGCAAATCCTTTTCTTTGAGTCGAGAAGGAAAAAACTCGATAGGGGCAGAGATTTGAGGTTGGGCAGTCTTCGATTTCTTCGAAGTCTTAGTAGCCATCTCTTCTTCAGGAACTATCTCAACTACTAGACCATCTACCCCTTCTCCACACAATCTCTAATTTCTTCAGCCTGAATGCCGTCTCCTATCTCTTCATTGTCAGAAGAAAGAGTATCAGGGTTTCCAACAGTATGAGTTGTAGGTTCTTCTTCGTTCTGGGTTGGAGAGTTAGGGTTTGGCATTGACGAAGCCATATTTTTTATTAAAGACAGACTGTTTGATAAGTTGAATAATTAACGAGAATCTCGATTTAAACTTTTACTGCTTGAAGATCAGGATATTTGAGGTAAAAGTAAAAAGATCCCGCTTAATTCGACTATATATATGGACGGTAAAATGACGTTTCAGTCCTTCGCGACGTTTTTGTTTCCCGCCAGTAAAATCATGGGAAAACCCTGTAGACGTCTGACACACGTTATTGAGCAACGTGTCTTTACATGAAAGGGTTCAGCGAATATGTACTCTTTTTCCCTCGCTCGGTTTTTCTCCCATAAATGGGTTTTTCCGAAACAGGTTTTTAATGAGGCATACTTCATGAACCACTGCATATTGATACAAAGATTTTATCTACTTCTACGAGCTCCAGTTACGTTTACGCTCGATAAGTGAAGGAGTACTGATGGGGGCTATTTTTTACACTTATCACTGAATGGTACTTTTCGAGCTAAGATCGGAGCCGGTTAAGTCTCATCGAAAGATCCATGATCGGCTCGATCTGCCTTTCGCATCTAGTCGACCTGAAGACCGACTCCGAAGGATTTATGGACCATGCAGGACTCCTAGTCACGTTAGGATACTACTAGAGTTAGAATTATGTATTCATTATAAATAGCGAATCCTTCATGGTATTAGGATCCAATTTTTCTCCATTGATAATAAGAATTCTATTATTCTTCTCCTCCACAAATTAATTACGTACTTACAATATTATATACAAATCTTGACTTGCACCATCCTGAGTACTTTAAACAAGCCCTAAATATAAATCATTGTCATAATTATAACTGATATTACCGCTTACACGAAACAAGGTTTGGTATTGTATGCCTATGTTTTTCTACACTTCTCTATCAAAAAGTATCTCATCACAACATAAAGACTACATGATCCGAGTTTCGAGTTCTTCGCATTCAGAGATAAAACGGTACATTTCAGTGTCCATGGGAGAAATAGGAGCATTATGGATTTCTTTTGTTGATGTTTCCCCTAGATGGGCAATTGACTGTCAAATTCGGGTATTAAACTATTCAAGATTCATGTAAACGAGAATTCATATACCGAGTTTGACATTATTCATAATTTGCTTTAAATTGATCAACTTTGAAGTCTAATGCGTACGGAAATAACATTTTGGTCAATTTGTGCCAATTTGGTTTTTCATAGACGGTTTGTTCTCACAACCAAATTTTTTTAATGGTTATTATCCGCATGATATTGTATTTGGACTGAGTTTCTGATAGGATAGTGCCCAGCAAGCCAATCTAAATTAGCTTGTAAGTGGAATGTGTTCTTATGGTTTAATAATTAATACGCCCGTTTATATATAGTACGTAAATTAAACAATGGCCAAATTCATCTCTTGCGAACGTATCTAAGTGATTGGATGAAATCCTAACATCACATTCGACTATGGGACGTTTCACTTCAGTATGAGTGCAATCATGAAACAGTCTCTAAGGTCGTGATCTTAAAACACGTTCCAAGTCATAGATTCCGAACGAGACGGGGTATCGAAGGAATCACTAAGACTTGTACGAGTATGCATGATTCACATGGAGTGAATTTGTAGCGTTTCATGAACAAGGCATTTGATGCTAGTGCATATGACTAGGTGGTTCGATAGGGGATCGAACGCATCGAACGACCAGAACAGAGAAACCCATTGTGGAAGCGCGTGTTGCATATCGGTAATGGGATGTTTCTCAAGGCTTATAATAGTGTACGATTTAGTCCTTGGACTTGAGGTGCTAGGGAGAATTCGAAGCATGGTGTACGTACTTTGATCTAGGTGCCAGTCACGTAGCCTGACCATTGTGTGCCTAAGTTGGGTGCGTACGCGAATGGTTAGTACTTAGAAAGGATCTATCGACTCATCCTGATAAGGTGGGAGAATTTCCTGTACATTCTTAGATAATAAATTCCGAGAAACCCACGGCCGTGGTCAGTGATGGATTTGGAAAGGGGTTTCCAAATTTAGCAGTCACACTGAAATTATTATCCAGAATTAGAAAGTACATAATCAAGATAATTAGAGGTGCCGATCAATTCACACACCCTAGGTCTCGGTCGGGAAATTAGTCGTTGGAAGGACCGTATGTACATGGCAGTTATAAGAGGTGAGGTTCACAAGATCAATTCACCTGAAGTTGGGCCTCATGGGCTTGTGGCTAGACATCGACCATGAGGTGTAGGTACTCCTGAATTAATAAGGAGATTAATTCTGGAGTGGTCAATTAAAAGTGTTTAATTGATCGGAGCAATTAATTGATTATTAATTAAATCACGAAAGTCATGGGCCTGCTGCCAATTGATGGTGAACCCAGAGGGTCACACACAATACAGTTGGACAGTGACAGTCATAAAAGGAAATAGTTGATTTAAGGAAGTTAAATCAAAGTTGACGAATTAAAGTGTTAATTCAAAGTGGAGAGTTATTAATTAGAATGTCTAATTAATTAAATTATTAGAATGTGTAATTAATTAATTAGATTGTCTAATTAATTATAATATTAATTAAAGTGTTAATTAATAAAAATGGAAGAATAAATAATTAGCCAATTTTCGGATTGGATAATTATGGCATAAGGGGCGATTTTGCTAGCTAATTAATTGGAAAAGTTTGTTTCTTGTAGGACAAGAAACAAGGAAGAGATTTATACAAATCTTGTTTCCTATTGTGATAAGGAAAGGATTTTAATAAATCTATATGAGATATCTATTAAGAGAAGGACTCTTCTCTTATATATATAACTCATCACATATCTTCCATAAGTGATCAACCAAGAATAATGAACACATGCACATAATAAATAAGAAGATTTATTATTGATGAAAATCGTGAACCCTAGCTACATAAGCCCCTAGCCGCCGCCCCTTCTTCTTCCTCTCTCTCATCTGGATCTAGATCAAGAGCTGGATCCAGATCTGCCTCTTCCTCCATTGACAATCTCCAAGATCTAGTTCGTAGCCTGTGACTTGGAGGTGTTGCTACAATCTAGCTGGTGTGGATACACTCTGGAGGCGAGACACTTGGATCGCTTACGTGAATCAGACAAGAAGACCGGAGGTTACCACCACCGAACCTGTGGTGAGGTAAATAGCGATTTAACACCCTCTAGTTTTACTTTATGTTTTGATTATTGATTTAATCAACCCTTTTCGCATAATGAATGTGGAGATCGAATCCTTGGGCTTCTTGGGTGCCTCGGAAAAATTTAAAATTCCACACTCTCGTTGTTTTGACAACCGAGGTATCCCAACAGTTACATGTGTTTTCAGCTCCTCGATAAAACTTATTACTCGATGGTTCTCTTGTTAGAAAAAGGGTATTTTAATACTTTGGTCTTCATACTTTATACCTACTGCATTGATCCAGATCTCGGAATGTGTGCGATCGACGCGATGGAGAAAGTTATGGTTGAGATTCATTTTTTTCGAGTCCATGTTGAAGTTGTCGTTTTTGGGGTGCCATGAATATAACACGATCCTTGGTGATACGAACCTCGCCACGAATAACGAGACCCGAATAATTAGGACTCCTAGGATCGTTCTACAATCAGGTTTAGGTGGATTTAATGAAGACGCCACAAACGATGATGGGTGAATCGCTTGATAAGTCGATGGATGAACGCCATAAGTCTTCTTGATAAGTTCATGAGGACACCACAAACAATGTTGACTGAATCATTTGATAAGTCGGAACGCCACAAGAATTCTTGATAAGTTCGTGAGGACGCCACAAACGATGATGGATGAATCGTTTGATAAGTCATTGAACGCCACAAAGATTTTACTAATCTTTGAGAAGTTCATGAAGAAGAATTCTTCAAAGAAGGTGGAGAATACTCAACACAAATTAATTGAAGACTAAATCTTGAATTCATTAAAGCTAAAAGGTCCTTTAAATAGGACTAGATTTACATCTTGAAAAAAACTAGGAAACTTAAAACTAGGAAACAATAAAATAGTAAACTGACCTAATACCAAAAGGAAACTAAATCAAAGTAAAGAATAAACTAAGTCCTACAAAACAAGGAAACTAAATCTAAATCTGAAAAGGTAACTAAATTAAAAACTCCTACATGACAATTTTAATTATTTGGCTAGATTTTCTTCAATCTTGATGAGCAAGTAATCCTTCTTGACCCAACAACTTGTCTTCAATTAATTCTTCCAATTCATCTTTTTTGTGCTCTTCACGGTCACATCATTCTCCTCCTCTTAAAAGAGATTTGTCCTTAAATCTTCCCCGACCTTGTAGATCTAACATGTACACAATGCAAAAAAAAATTTTTTTTTTAAAAAAAATTCTCCCTTTTTTTTGGACGAATTTCTCTCTCTTTTTTTTTCTTTTTTTTTCTTTTTTTTTTTAACTCTCTTTTTTTCACTTTTTTTTCTCGCCCTCTTTTTTTCAATTTTTTTTTCAAATTTTTTTTTTCGTTTTTTTTTTCCGTTTTTTTTTTGACAAGAAATTAAAGATAGGCAAACCTGAGACTAGAACAAAGCTCTGATACCAAATGATACGAACCTCGCCATGAATAACAAGACCCGAATTATTAGGACTCCTAGGATCGTTCTACAATCAGGTTTAGGTGGATTTAATGAAGACGCCACCAACGATGATGGATGAATCGCTTGATAAGTTGATGGATGAACGCCACAAGTCTTCTTGATAAGTTCATGAGGACGCCACAAACGTTGTTGACTGAATCGTTCGATAAGTCGGAACGCCACAAGAATTCTTGATAAGTTCGTGAGGACGCCACAAACGATGATGGATAAATCGTTTGATAAGTCATTGAACGCCACAAAGAATTTACTGATCTTTGATAAGTTCATGAAGAATAATTCTTCAAAGAAGGTGGAGAATACTCACACAAAATATTGAAGACTAAATCTTGAATTCATTAAAGAAAAAGGTCCTAAATAGGACAAGATTACATCTTGAAAAGAACTAGGAAACTATAAAATAGTAAACTAACCTAATACCAAAAGGAAACTAAATTCTAGTAAAGAATAAACTAACACCTAACAAAACAAGGAAACTAAATCCTACATCTAAATCTAAAAGGAAACTAAATTAAACATGTCAATGGATTATTGTGCTAGATCTTCTTCAATCTTGATGAGCAAGTAAACCTTCTTGACCCAACAACTGGTTCTCATTTAATTCTTGAATCATTGACATAGCTTATTTCTTCCAAAGCATTCTACGCTTATCACTTCTTTTTAGTGCTCTTGATGATCACACCATTCTCCCCCTCTTGAAAGAGATTTGTCCTCAAATCTTTACCACCTTGTAAATAGATCTAACTTGAAAGCAATGCAAATTTTTTTTTCTCTTTATTCACGATTTTTCTCTCCCATTTTTTCTCTTTTTTTTTTCTCTCTCTTCTTTCATGATTTTTTTCCTCCTTTTTTTTGCACGAATTTCTCTCTCTCTCCCTCTTTTTTTTTTTTTTTTTTTAAACTCTCTTTTTTTGTTTCTTTTTCCAGACACAATTTATTTTCCAACTCTTTTTTTTTTCTTTTTTCTTTTTTTTTTTCGATTTTTTTTTTGTTTTGTTTTTTTTTTTTCAACCTTTTTTTTTTGTGACAAGAAATTAAAGATAAGCAAACCTGAGACTAGAACAAAGCTCTGATACCAAATGATACAAACCTCGCCACGAATAACGAGACCCCAATAATTAGGACTCCTAACAAAACAAGGAAACTAAATCCTACATCTAAATCTAAAAGGGAACTAAATTAAACATGTCAATTGATTATTGTGTTAAATCTTCTTCAATCTTGATGAGCAAGTAAACTTTCTTGACCCAACAACTGGTTTTCATTTAATTCTTGAATCATTGACATAGCTTATTTCTTCCAAAGCATTCTACACTTATCACTTCTTTTTTTTAACGAGAAAAAAAAATCGAAAAAAAAATGGGAGAGAAAAATCGTGAATAAAGAGAAAAAAAAAGTTTTTCATTGTTTACATGTTAGATCTACAAGGTCGGGGAAGATTTGAGGACAAATCTCTTTTAAGAGGAGGAGAATGATGTGACCATGAAGAAGAGCACACAAAAAAAATGACTTGGAAGAATTAATTGAAGACAAGTTGTTGGGTCAAGAAGGATTAATTGCTCATCAAGATTGAAGAAAATCTAGTCCAATAATTACTTGTCATGTGGGAGTTTTTAATTTAGTTTCCTTTTAGAGTAGATTTGGTTTCCTTGTTTTTGTAGGACTTAGATTTTTCTTTACTTTGATTTAGTTTCCTTTTTGGTATTAGGTTAGTTTAGTATTTTATAGTTTCCTAGTTCTTTTCAAGATGTAATCTTGTCCTATTTAAATGACCTTTTTTTTTTCTTTCACAATTTTTTTTCCTTCTTTTTTTTTTTTGTGACATCTCTTTTTCTTACGATTTTTCTCTCCCTCTCTTTTTTTTGAAATTTTTTTTTTCGAATTTTTTGTTTCTCACTTTTTTTTCAACTTTTTTTTTTTAACATGAAAATAAAAGATAAGCAAACCTGAGACTAGAACTAAGCTCTGATACCAAATGAATTGATGTGATCATCAAGAGCACTAAAAAGAAGTGATAAGCGTATAATGCTTTGGAAGAAATAAGTTATGTCAATGATTCAAGAATTAAATGAAAACCAGTTGTTCGGTCAAGAAGGTTTACTTGCTCATCAAGATTGAAGAAGATCTAGCACAATAATCAATTGACATGTTTAATTTAGTTTCCTTTTAGATTTAGAAGTAGGATTTAGTTTCCTTGTTTTGTTAGGAGTTAGTTTATTCTTTAATAGAATTTAGTTTCCTTTTGGTATTAGGTTAGTTTACTATTTTATAGTTTCCTAGTTCTTTTCAAGATGTAATCTAGTCCTATTTACATGACCCTTTTTTTTCTTTAATGAATTCAAGATTTAGTCTTCAATTAATTTGTGTTGAGTATTCTCCAGCTTCTTTGAAGAATTCTTCTTCATGAACTTATCAAAGATCAGTAAAATCTTTGTGGCGTTCAATGACTTATCAAACGATTCATTTATCATCGTTTGTGGCGTCCTCATGAACTTATCAAGAAGACTTGTGGTGTTCATCCATCGACTAATCAAGCGATTCATCCATCATCGTTTGTGGCGTCTTAATTAAATCCACCTAAACCTGATTGTAGAACGATCCTAGGAGTCCTAATAATTCGGGTCTCGTTATTTGTGGCGAGGTTCATATCATTTGGTATCAGAGCTTTGTTCTAGTCTCAGGTTTGCCTATCTTTAATTTCTTGTCAAAAAAAAAAACGAAAAAAAAAAGAGAAAAAAAAACGAAAAAAAAAATTTGAAAAACAGGAGAGAAAAAAACGTGAAAAAAGAGAGTTCAAAAAAAGAAAAGAAAGAGAAATTCGTGCAAAAAAAAGGGAGAATTTTTTTTAAAAAAAAAAAAAAAGTTTTGCATTGTTTACATGTTAGATCTACAAGGTCGGGGAAGATTTGAGGACAAATCTCTTTTAAGAGAAGGAGAATGATGTGACCATGACTTGGAAGAATTAATTGAAGACAAGTTATTGGGTCAATAAGGATTACTTGCTCATCAAGACTGAAGAAAATCTAGTCCAATAATTACTTGTCATGTGGGAGTTTTTAATTTAGTTTCCTTTTAGAGTTGATTTAGTTTCCTTGTTTTTGTTGGACTTAGTTTATTTTTTACTTTGATTAGTTTTCTTTTAGGTATTAGGTTAGTTTAGTATTTTATAGTTTCCTAGTTCTTTTCAAGATGTAATCTCGTCCTATTTAAAGGACCTTTTTTTTTTAATGAATTCAAGATTTAGTCTTCAATTAATTTGTGTTGAGTATTCTACACCTTCTTTGAAGAATTCTTCTTCATGAACTTATCAAAGATCAGTAAAATCTTTGTGGCGTTCAATGACTTATCAAACGATTCATTCGTCATCGTTTGTGGCGTCCTCACGAACTTATCAAGAATTCTTGTGGCGTTCCGACTTATCAAACGATTCAGTCAACATCGTTTGTGGCGTGCTCATGAACTAATCAAGAAGACTTGTGCCATTCATCCATCGACTTATCAAGCGATTCATCCATCATCGTTTGTGGCGTCTTCATTAAATCCACCTAAACCTGATTGTAGAACGATCCTAGGAGTCCTAATAATTCGGGTCTCGTTTTTCTTTACGTGGTTCGTTTTATTCAAGTTGTTGGGTCAAGAAGAATTACTTGCTCATCAAGATTGAAGAAAATCTAGTCCAATAATTACTTGTCACGTGGGAGCTTTTAATTTAGTTTCCTTTAGAGTAGATTTAGATTCCTTGTTTTTGTAGGACTTAGTTTATTCTTTATTTTGATTTAGTTTCCTTTTTGGTATTAGGTTAGTTTAGTATTTTATAGTTTCCTAGTTCTTTACAAGATGTAATCTTGTCCTATTTAAAGGACAATTTTCTTTAATGAATTCAAGATTTAGTCTTCAATTAATTTGTGTTGAGTATTATCCATCTTCTGTGAAGAATTCTTCTTCATGAACTTGTCAAAGATCAGTAAAATCTTTGTTGCGTTCAATGACTTATCAAACGATTCATCCATCATCGTTTGTGGCGTCCTCACGAACTTATCAAGAATTATCCTAGCGTTTCGACTTATCAAACGATTCAGTCAACATCGTTTGTGGCGTCCTCATGAACTTATCAAGAAGACTTGTGGCGGCGTTCATTGATCGACTTATCAAGCGATTCATCCATCATCGTTTGTGGCGTCTTCATTAAATCCACCTAAACCTGATTGTAGAACGATCCTAGGAGTCCTAATAATTCGGGTCTCGTTTTTCTTAACCTGGTTCGTATCATTAAAGTTGTTGGGTCAAGAAGGATTACTTGCTCATCAAGATTGAAGAGAATCTAGTCCAATAATTACTTGTCATGTGGGAGTTTTTAATTTAGTTTCCTTTTAGAGTAGATTTAGTTTCCTTGTTTTTGTAGGACTTAGTTTATTCTTTACTTTGATTTAGTTTCATTTTTGGAATTAGGTTAGTTTAGTATTTTATAGTTTCTAGTTCTTTTCAAGATGTAATCATGTCCTATTTAAAGGACCTTTTTCTTTAATGAATTCAAGATTTAGTCTTCAATTGATTTGTGTTGAGTATTCTCCACCTTCTTTGAAGAATTCTTCTTCATGAACTTATCAAAGATCAGTAAAATCTTTGTGGCGTTCAATGACTTATCAAACGATTCATCCATCATCGATTGTGGCGTCCTAACGAACTTATCAAGAATTCTTGTGGCGTTCCGACTTATCAAATGATTCAGTCAACATCGTTTGTGGCGTCCTCATGAACTTATCAAGAAGACTTGTTGATGTGAGCATGAAGAGCACAAAAAAATAGAATTGGAAGAATTAATTGGAGTCCTAATTATTCGGGTCTTGTTATTCATGGAGAGGTTCGTATCATTTGGTATCAGAGCTTTGTTCTAGTCTCAGGTTTGCCTATCTTTAATTTCTTGTCAAAAAAGAAAAAAAATTTGAAAAAAATTCGAAAAAAAAAAGTGAGAGAAAAAAAAAACGTGAAAAAAAGAGAGTTAAAGAAAAAAAAAAAAAAAAACCAAAAAAAACGAAAAAAAAATTAATTTTTGTTTTTTTCCATTGTTTACATGTAAGATCTACAAGGTTTGGGAAGATTTGAGGACAAATCTCTTTTAAGAGGAGGAGAATGATGTGAGCATGAAGAGCACAAAAAAATAGAATTGGAAGAATTAATTGGAGTCCTAATTATTCGGGTCTCGTTATTCATGGCGAGGTTCGTATCACTTGTGGCGTTCATCCATCGACTTAGTTTATGCTTTACTTTGATTTAGTTTCCTTGTTTTTGTAGGACTTAGTTTATGCTTTACTTTGATTTAGTTTCCTTTTTGGTATTAGGTTAGTTTAGTATTTTATAGTTTCCTTTTAGAGTAGATTTAGTTTCCTTTTTGGTATTAGGTTAGTTTAGTATTTTATAGTTTCCTAGTTCTTTTCAAGATGTATTCTTGTCCTATTTAAAGGCCCTTTTTCTTTAATGAATTCAAGATTTAGCCTTCAATTAATTTGTGTTGAGTATTCTCCACCTTCTTTGAAGAATTCTTCTTCATGAACTTGTCAAAGATCAGTAAAATCTTTGTGGCGTTCAATGACTTATCAAACGATTCATCCATCATCGTTTGTGGCGTCCTCACGAACTTATCAAGAATTCTCCTAGCGTTCCGACTTATCAAACGATTCAGTCAACATCGTTTGTGGCGTCCTCATGAACTTATCAAGAAGACTTGTGGTGTTCGTCCATCGACTTATCAAGCGATTCATCCATCATCGTTTGTGGCGTCTTCATTAAATCAACCTAAACCTGATTGTGGAACGATCATAGGAGTCCTAATAATTCGGGTCTCGTTTTTCTTAATGTGGTTCGTATCATTCAAGTTTTTGGGTCAAGAAGGGTTACTTGCTCATCAAGATTGAAGAAAATCGAGTCCAATAATTACTTGTCATTGGGAGTTTTTAATTTAGTTTCCTTTTAGAGTAGATTTAGTTTCCTTGTTTTTGTAGGACTTAGTTTATTCTTTACTTTGATTTAGTTTCATTTTTGGTATTAGGTTAGTTTAGCATTTTATAGTTTCTAGTTCTTTTCAAGATGTAATCTTGTCCTATTTAAAGGACCTTTTTCTTTAATGAATTCAAGATTTAGTCTTCAATTGATTTGTGTTGAGTATTCTCCACCTTCTTTGAAGAATTCTTCTTCATGAACTTATCAAAGATCAGTAAAATCTTTGTGGCGTTCAATGACTTATCAAGCGATTCATCCATCATCGATTGTGGCGTCCTAACGAACTTATCAAGAACTCTTGTGTCGTTCCGACTTATCAATTGATTCAGTCAACATCGTTTGTGGTGTCCTCATGAACTTATCAAGAAGACTTGTGGCGTTCATCCATCGACTTATCAAGCGATTCATCCATCATCGTTTGTGGCCTCTTCTTTAAATCAACCTAAACCTGATTGTGGAACGATCATAGGAGTCCTAATAATTCGGGTCTCATTTTTCTTAACGTGTTTCGTATCATTCAAGTTGTTGGGTCAAGAAGGATTACTTGCTCATCAAGATTAAAGAAAATCTAGTCCAATAATTACTTGTCATTGGAAGATTTTAATTTAGTTTCCTTTTAGAGTAGATTTAGTTTCCTTGTTTTTGTAGGACTTAGTTTATTCTTTACTTTGATTTAATTTCCTTTTTGGTATTAGGTTAGTTTAGTATTTTATAGTTTCCTAGTTCTTTTCAAGATGTAATCTTGTCCTATTTAAAGGACCTTTTTCTTTAATGAATTCAAGATTTAGTTTTCAATTAATTTGTGTTGAGTATTCTCCACCTTCTTTGAAGAATTCTTCTTCATGAACTTATCAAAGATCAGTAAAATCTTTGTGGCGTTCATCGACTTATCATGCGATTCATCAATCATCGTTTGTGGCTTCCTCATTAAATCAACCTAAACCTGATTGTGGAACAATCATAGGTGTCCTAATAATCCGGGTCTCGTTTTTCTTAACGTAGTTCGTATCATTCAAGTTGTTGGGTCAGGAAGGATTACTTGCTCATCAAGATTGAAGAAAATCTAGTCCAATAATTACTTGTCATTGGGAGTTTTTAATTAAGTTTCCTTTTAGAGTAGATTTAGTTTCCTTGTTTTTGTAGGACTTAGTTTATGCTTTACTTTGATTTAGTTTCCTTTTTGGTATTAGGTTAGTTTAGTATTTTATAGTTTCCTAGTTCTTTTCAAGATGTATTCTTGTCCTATTTAAAGGACCTTTTTCTTTAATGAATTCAAGATTTAGTCTTCAATTAATTTGTGTTGAGTATTCTCCACCTTCTTTGAAGAATTCTTCTTCATGAACTTGTCAAAGATCAGTAAAATCTTCGTGGCGTGCAATGACTTATCAAACGATTCATCCATCATCGTTTGTGGCGTCCTCACGAACTTATCAAGAATTCTCCTAGCGTTCCGACTTATCAAACGATTCAGTCAACATCGTTTGTGGCGTCCTCATGAACTTATCAAGAAGACTTGTGGCGTTCGTCCATCGACTTATCAAGCGATTCATCCATCATCGTTTGTGGCGTCTTCATTAAATCCACCTAAACCTGATTGTAGAACGATCCTAGGAGTCCTAATAATTCGGGTCTCGTTTTTCTTAACGTGGTTCGTATCATTCAAGTTGTTGGGTCAAGAAGGATTACTTGCTCATCAAGATTGAAGAAAATATAGTCCAATAATTACTTGTCATGTGGGAGTTTTTAATTTAGTTTCCTTTTAGAGTAGATTTAGTTTCCTTGTTTTTGTAGGACTTAGTTTATTCTTTATGTTGGATGAAGATGAAGACTTAGAAGTGAAGGGAGGTTTTGATGATTTCCAAAAGTCATCAGCTAAGCATGGAAGCTTAGTTAAAACCTTAGAAGATATTTGACCAAGGAAGAAGTTACTTCAGTCGAGTCAAATATATGGTCCAGAAGACTACTGATCTGTTGCTGAAGAAAGGAATCAGACTGGTGGATTTTCAGCAGACTCAAATCAGATGAGTTCAGTTTGGGATCAGCCGAGTGTACATCAGACGAGTGGTTTCGATCAGCAGAGTGAAAGTGATTAGAAGTTATTACAACGGTAATAAATGCACTTGCTCGGGTACCAGGTCATATACATAAAGGGGGAAGAGAGCAACAGCATCGGAAATCAGCAAAATACAAACCAAACTAATAAAGCTAAATTACAAATTCAAAGTGTATAATACAAAATGTAGGAAGATTTTTATCTTTAAGTGAGAAGGGTAGTTTGTAGATCAGATTGCAAAAAATTTGTGTGTGTTCCCCTTCTGCTGAATGGAGGGCCTATATATAGGCAAATGGCGGACTTGAAACTCGGATTCCAGAGCTTTCGGACGCGAAAACTTTCTTCAATTTAGAAAATGAACAGGAAACTTCAAATTGTGGCCGACAAGTTACTGTACACCTTTTACTGTGCACCTTTACTTTTGTAGTGGCTTCTGTAAGTGGATGAATAGTGCGATGCATAATTATGCATATGGGTCCTCGGAATCCATCATTGTATCGTCTGTCTTCTGAGTCTCGTCGTCAGATGAACTGTGGCTAGACGAACTGGATGATTCTCCCAAAATCTCTTTAAGTTGTTTCCTCAAGTCTTCTTTGGATGATGACGATGAGGCAATTAATTCTTTAAGAAATTCAGTAATATCAGCAACATCCTTTTTAGGAGCTTGAGTCTTTGGCTGGGGTGGCTCAAATGAAACAATACCTTTCTGTGCAAAAATTGAATCTTTAAAGAATTCAAATTTATCCCACCATTTAATTAAAACCCTTCTTCCTAATGCAGGAACATGAGTAACGGTTACATCAAATTTTTTAATTGGAAGGTTGGAAATAACCACATCCCATTTAACAATCCATGGGACTTGATAAAAAGCTACAAAATTTAGCTCAGGCGTTTTTAATGAAGGATTAGATTTCTTAAAATCTTCAAAAACACATCTAATTTTATCTGGGAAAATAATAGGATGAGATCCCCAATTGTAAAACCATCTAATAAACCACTGAGGGAGATTAGTGGTATTAAAATCTCTAAATTGTAGGAACCAACTATGCTTTCTTTGCCTATTGTCATAACAAAAGGCTCCTTCCCAGGCTTTAATGTAGTCAAAATAATTGAACCAATATTTTTCTAATTCTTTTCTATTACCACGTGGAATTTCGTGGTTTCTGTACAAATCTCCATTCCAAGTTTCTGGAGTTAAAACCCTTTTGATAAAGGCTTTGGAATAAGCCCATTCCGCACAAGATCTTGAAATTGAGTCAAATTCTACTGATTTAGTAGTTTGTAAAATTGAATAATAGAAAGTACATTCCTTTGGCCAAAGATATGGGTCAGTAGAATCTTTTAAATAGAAAGAAGCTGCTTCATTAGCATTGAGGTGAGCGTATTTAAGCTCAAGTGGGGTTATCCATATAGTAGAATAAGGGATATACGGATAAACAAATTCAGTAGACAAATTAGTCTGAATTGCTATTTCATAAGCATCATCTCTTAATTTAGATTCTTTTGGAGTGGCCTTTAAGGCTTCATTTTTTAATTGATCAATTGATTTGCCAACCATTGTCTTATAAGATAAATCCTTTTTTGGGGGTGTCTCTTTAGACTTCCCTTTACCTTTGTCTTTATTCCTTTTCTCCATTTCCCTGCAAAAATTCACGAGTTAGAAAATCAGGTAATGAATTATTTGATCCTTTAATAAACTCAATATCAAAATCAAAGACAGACAAAATTCCCTGCCATCTAGCAAAAATTTGTTTAGATGCTATATTTTTAACATCCTTTTCTAGAATATCTTTAGCAGATTTGCAATCAACCCTAATTAGGAATTTTTTATTCAACAAATCACTTTCAAATTTTTGAACACATAACACAATTGATAAAATTTCCTTTTTAACTGTGGAATAGTTTTTCCTTGGTCCTTGCCAGATTCCTGAGGTGAATCTAACAAGAGTAGTTTTATTATCTATCCTTTGTTTAAGGATTCCTCCATAACCTAATTCAGATGCGTCTGTTTCAACAATTTTAAAAGCATCTGGATTTGCAATTGCAGGACAAGGAATTTCCTTTATTTTATTTTTTATTTTGATAACGGCCTCTGTATGGATATTTGTCCATTCAGGGGGATTTTTTCTTAACCTTTCAAATAAAGGTTTTGCATCTATTGCCAAATTTTTATAGAAGCCTGCTATGTAATTTAGACTTCCAAGAAATCTTTGTAGTTGAGTTTTTTCTTTAATTTCATTTGGAAATTTTTCCGCAAAGGCTATGGATCTATCTATTGGAAAGATAGTTCCTTCTTTAATAGTATGTCCAAGAAACCGAATTTCAGTTTGAAATAATTTTATTTTCTTTGCAGATACAACTAAACCTGCTCTTTTAACGGCATTAATAAATGCATGTAAATGTTTAAAATGTTGATCAATATTTTCTGAAAAAATTAAGACATCATCAATATATACTATACAAAATTTAGTATATGGACTAAAAATTTCATTCATGATGTTTTGAAATTCAGAAGGGGCATTTTTTAACCCAAAAGGCATTACGTTCCATTCGTCGTGTCCAAATGGTACTGTAAATGCAGTTTTATATCGGTCTGCCTCGGCAATTTGGATCTGCCAGAATCCAGACTTCATATCAAATTTTGACATAACTTTGGCTGTGTAAAGCCGATTTAACAAATCTCTTTTATTAGGAATAGGATATCTAATCCATCTTAATGCTTTATTTAATGGCTTATAATTAATAACAAGCCTAGGAACACCTCGTTCTATTTCGGCAGCATTTTCAACATAAAATGCTGGACAGCTCCAGGGACTATATGATTTTCTAATTAATCCTTTGAGTAATAACTCATCAATTTCTTTTTTACAGATTTCAAGGTGGCGTGGACCCATAGCTATAGGTCTTGCCTTAGTTTGAATTTGATTTTCCTTAAAGTCTGGTTCATATGGAAGATTTACTATATGTTTCTTCCTTTCCCAGAAGGCATTAGGAATTTCTGCACATATTGTTTTAGTTATGAATTCTTGTAATTCATTTATTTTCTTTTGGATATGAGGCTGCTGTATCTTTTCAGCTATTTTTTTGTAATTAATTTCCTGAGATAAGGAATTAAGAAACTTTTCTTTTCTTTCTATTTTCTTTTGAATTAGATCAATCTCGTGATAACGAGGTTGTGTAATAAAATTAAATGTAATTTCCTGCGAGTTAACCGTGCTAGTAATTCCTCCTTCATCAATGCTTTTTATGGGATAAAGCATCTGTAGAAAGGGATTTCCTAGAATTACATCGTGAGATAAATCTTTAACCATTATAAATGACATTTCAAGGCAAATTCCATTGTTACAGACAGCAGTATTTTGTAACTTATATTTTACTATAAGCTTTCGGCCATCTGCAGCATTAAGAATTTCAGTAGTTTTTGAAAAAAATCTAGAAGGAATTAACCCTTCATTGATACAATTTAAATCAGCTCCAGAATCTACCATAGCAATTGCAGAGAGAGTATATTCTCTATGAACAATGATTTTTATTTTAATATGCCATTTATGAGTAATAACCCTATCAATCATATTCACAAATGTTAATGATGCATTTACATTTTCTTCTTTTAAAGAATCATTTTCATCATCGTCATTGTCCTTATTAGGACCAAGATCTGTTTCAAGATTTCTTAATTCAATTAAAGAAACTCTAGACTTTAAGTCGCTTAATTCTTTTTTAAGAATTTTTACTTCGTGAATTAATTCACTAGTACATGAATCCTCTGAATCCTTTTCTTTAGAGGTCTTAGCCCTATTTAAAATTTCTTTTAGACTGTAAGTCTCTGGTTCTTTGAATTTTATTCCCTTATCAGATTTTTTCTGACTGTATTGTTCCAAATATTTTTGGAGCATTTCTCTTTTAGCAACTGGATCAGTAATTTGATCAAGTATATCGAGAATAAAATTATCTTCTTTGGTTAGAGTGCATAACCCATTTGCCTGACATAAGGCCTTATAATAGTCACAGTTTCCTTCACAACCAGAATTATCTGATTGCTCGGATTCTGTTTCAAATCCTTCAGAATTCTCAGATTCTTCAGTTTCTTCATTGTCAATTATAGCAGTAATTTTGAAATCTCTTTTTTCTCCTTCTTCATTAAGAAAGAGTTTTTCTAAAGTTCTTTTAAGACCTTCGTCAATATCTAAACTATTGATTTTCTTTTTCATTTTACACTTATTAGCGTAATGACCAGGTTTTTGACATTTCCAACATAATGGAATGGGTTTCTGCCTAGGGGCCGAAGAACTTTCTCCTTTATTCTTCTTTCCTCTATGAAAACCTTTCTTTCCATTTTTAGGAAAATAATTTAAATTCTTAGAATTTTTTGAGACTTTATTAGTCTTATGTTTCCTTTTATCACTAGAAGGTCCTATAGGAGGTAAACCAATTTGTTCACAGAAGTCTCCTATAATTCTTTTTCCTAAAACCTTTTCTTTTTGAATTTGTCTATGTAATTTAATTTCATTACATAAATTTATGCCTTCAGAGATAATCTCGGAAGATAGATCTCCATAGGTATATTGGGCATACGGAATAATGCCATTATGTTTCTGTTTTATTCTATTCCTTATTTTCTCTGAGAAAAAATGAGGGAGTCCTGATAAGAACTTTTCTTTCCAAAAATCATGTTGACTATCTTCTCTAGTAAAAACTTTAGAGAAGAACACGTCTTTATACCATTTAAACTGAGATAAGTTTTGACACCTTAGATTGATTAATTGTTCTTGTGTTTTATCCAACTGTAATGAGGTTGTTTCAATAAAATGTTTTGCTATAGTATATAATAGCGTATTAACACAATCAGTAACTTGCACAGGTTGGTTATCAACAACTTCAACTTTAACAGCTCTTAAAATATGCAATTTTGCCTCTTCTGGTAGGTAGAAATCCCACCAACCTTTTAATTGTCCAGTAAAGCCTAGCAATATTTTGATCAGAATTTCCATTTGCTTTGCAGGCAGTTGCATACATAGTCATGTAATGCAATACTGTTTGCATCTGGTATTCTGACATTCCATCTATATTCCATTCATTAATGGATCTGCCATCAAATTGAACAGTCATGTATTCATCATGCTGCTCAAGTTGTAAATCAACTGGTGTTGGCTTATGATAATAAGACTTTGCTGGTACATTGTATACCATTTTCTTCTTATAAGAAGATGATAATTTATTAACTTGAAAATGTTGTTGTTGGTTTTGTTCTGTTAAGAACATATCTTCAAGTTGATCAATTTTCTCTTCCATTTCGGAAGTTTGATCTTGACTTTCAATATTGGATTCAATATCTGAATTTTGTTCCAAAGGTGACAATTCTTTTCTCTAAGCCCAAGATGTTTTAATCTCTTTACTATTTCGTCAACCATCTCAGAGGAAGAATCTTGTGGTTTTATTTTAAAATCAATCTTTTCATAAGACATTGGTTTAAATAAAACTCTGTTATCAATTACCGAAGTTTCTTCTTTAGAAACCTTTTGTTGATCTGATTTTAGATCAATGTTTTTCTCAATTCTGTTTAATTGATCTCCAATAGTTTTGAGGGTTAAATTTGTAAAATTATTTTGTTGTACAACAGAATCAATATTATCACCCTTTTTTCTATAGGGTGTGGCAATAATTTCTTCTCCATCGATTTTAACGGTTAAATTAACTTCTGGAGGGTGGATGCTTTTGAAAACTTTTCCATTTTTAGTGACAAAATCCCTATTATAGGAAGATTCAATTGTTGACACAAAATTTTTGTTCTCAAAATCAGGAAATTGTTTTTTATTTAAATAAAAGTATTTTTTCAAGAAATCAAAGAAATCAATGACATCTTTATTTATCTGTAAAAATCTCTTATAAGATGTAAATAATTTCTTTTGACTTTTAATATCTTCTTGGAAAAACCACTTTCTTCGAATTTCATTTTCAGGAGAATAAAATAATTCTTTAGCAATTCCGTCAAAAGGAAAACAAACTTCTTCAGGAATTGTAATAGTTAAAACACTTGTGTCACTATTATAACCCATGTCAGAAGCGGTCGGAGATTTTCTGTCTGTGTTAGTATCAACTCCAATTTCTGTTGGGGTAACAGTTGATGGTATGCTAACATTATATTGAGGTTGATTAACCCCATCAGGAGTAAACTTTGTTCCTAATATGGTTTCTTTTTCAAATTTAGATAGAGGGGCGGAAGAAGTAGATCTTCTTCCCAAATTAAGTCTACTTGGACCTGCTGAATTAGGTATAGTAAATCGACTACTTTGCCCTAAATTAAGTCTAGCAATTCTTTGATTAAAGAATTTAATTTCAACATCTCCATCAGGATATTCAACTATTTCTTCTAATTCTCTATTTTCCTGTTTAACAGGTTCACTTGCCTTTTCTAAAATCCATTGTTCAGGTAAATTAACCCGATCCCAAGTAATTGTTTTGGGTACTTTTAAATTGCTTTTAGAAAAATTTGTAATAAACAAAGTAGTAGATCCCTTCTGTTCGAAAGCAAAATCTCTGATTCTTGGCACTACTGTGTTCATAACTTTATATTGAATCCTGTAAATAAGGATTATATTTTCTGATCCTTGCATCATATTAAACCCATCAGATTTAATATCAAGACACAAGGCGTGCATCAGAGTTGGATCTGTAAGAGATAAAGTAAAATTTGGAAAGCAAGAAAAGTAGATGGGTCCATCACAAAGACTGGACTCAATTATTCCTAATAAGGAGTCATGAAATTTATTATGTCTTTTATCTCGAACACAAATTATTGCGGATGTATTTAATCCTAGTCTTGTAGCAGGCTTTAGACCTACTTGGATTAGGCCAACATGAAGAAATTTATATTGTTGTCTATGTTTTTCAATTAAATTTCTTGATAATAATTGAAAAGAATTATATCCTTCAGTTAAAGAATAGCTTCTTCTACAGTTTTAACAACATAATCAAAAGAAAATTCAAAAGTTCCTTTCTGTTTATAAACAGAAGATTGTACTGGTAATTTCCAGTTTTGCAAAGATTTTTCGAAATTTTCATTTAAAATAATTTCTTTGTTACCACCGCTTGTCTCACCTTGTCTTTTAGACAAAGATCTGGCCAACCTCTGCATAATTCTACAGATCACTGTCAACGATTTATGCCAATCCCAAACAGCCTATACACCGGCCAATTACAGGGACTTAACAGGCTACGCGACTTAAGGGAAAATCCCCGGGTTTCACTGTAAAACTATACTTTGGACAACCAAAGCTTCACTCTAAAACACTAAATAAAACAAATGGTAGAGCACAAGGAAATTAAGCAGCTAATAGAATACTATAGCGAATAAGCAACTGATGATAATAATCTCTTTGGGTAATAAACCAAATATTGTCTGGAAACCTTTCACAATTTTTCTTATATCTTTTATATTCTTCTTTAATATGTTGATATAGATCAGGAAACGAAACGTAACGAGAAGATAATTTTAAAGGAGGCATAACATAATTAGGCAGCAAGTAATATACTAATACGTCTAATTATACTATGATAATGGTCACGGAGACTAACAAAGTGATTATACTCAGGATGATCAGGGAGCTCTTCACAAAGATATTTATAAAATTTATAATTAATTAAGCATCCATTATAATACTCAGAATAAGCTAAGACAAACTTATAATTAATCATTCAAATAAACATTAACAACTATAATACAATATTAATATCACATACCTACTCCAACGTGGCTCTGATACCACTCGGGTACCAGGTCATATACATAAAGGGGGAAGAGAGCAACCTGTCGATCTCTCAACGGACAAATTTTCAAATCTCAAGTATAAATAGTTTAGTTCAAGAGTTAGAGAAAGCGAGACAACACGACTGAGAGCAAATCCGAAGCAGAACTCTTCAAAGTCTCAAACTCAAGAACAGAACACTCATCAGCCGAGTCATTTGTTGACAAAGGCAGAATAGAGAGAAAATAATATACATATAAAATCTGAGTGATTTTGTGAGAAACGTGTTGTGAGAAGCTGTTATCCATCTTTGTGAGTGATAAAGCTTTGTAGTATAGGACTTTTTTGTGATTTCCTGTAACGAACTTCTGGCCAGTTCATTTGTTGTTTGGCGCAAGCAGAGTATATTGTAAACTGTGTGTTTATAGTATAACCCAAGATCTAAGTGACTTGGAAGAGTGGACTAAAGGATTTCTATCCATATAACCACTATAAAAATTATGTGTGTTTATACTTGCATTATTTCTTGCATATTTTCAAAGAGCATATTTAAACACTTAAGTTAACTGTTGAAAAGTTTTAAAAGGAGTTTTCAAAAACTGGAGATAAAACTTATTCTTGAATTAAGAAAACTACTTGTGAAAAACACTAGATAAATTCGCTACAAGTTAGTAATTTTAAAACTCTGATTTTCTTAAAATCAGCTAAGTAAAAATCAGAATGATCAACTCTGCTATTCAAAGATTTGTGCGAGATCAGCTTAGTCTACTTACGATTCTTGATCAGCTTAGTTTGCTGACAGAAAAAGTTAGAGAATTTTAAAGATAAAATTTTGAAGAGGTCTATTCACCCCCCCCCCCCCCCTCTAGACCTCATCTGACCACTTGGGACCAACAAGTGGTATCAGAGCAGGTGGTTCATTTGAATCATTTGTCTGATCAACGAGCTTGATCCTAGAGTGTTTTTCAAAGGTTTTCAAAAGTTTTCAAAAGAGCATCTTTTTGAAAAGATAACCTTTTTGAAAAATGGATGGTATCAGCCATGTTCCCCACATTGGCGGTATGAGCTTTGAGGACTGGAAAATACGCATGGAAATTTTCCTTGCTTCCTACAATGATAATATGTACAGGTGCATAACTCAAGGTCCAATAAGAATCACCAAAACAATCAAAGTTGATGGCCAAGATAAGGTCGTTGACGAGGAACCTGAAGAGATGATAGTGGAGGAAATCAAACTGAAAAATCTTGACAAGGTTGGAATCTTCATCATGACCAAAGCCCTAGACAAAGATAGATTTGACAAGGTCAAACACTGTAAAACATCTAAGGAGATGTGGGACAAGGTCCGTGATATGAGTGAAGGGAATGACTCCATCAAAGAACACAATCTGAGTGTGGCCCTGGAGAAGTTTGAAAACTTCAAGATTAAATCTAGAGAAACCATTGACCAGATGGATTCAAGGTTCACAAAGGTGTTGAACAACGTGTTAAAATTGGGAAACACGTTCACTGATAAAGAGATCACCGTCAAAGTTTTAAAGGCGCTACCACCCAAGTTCAACATGAAGATCACAGCTATGGAAGAATCAAGGGATCTGGGGAAGATCTCTCTGACGGAGCTGTTTTCTGTACTCAAGGCGTACGAATATAAAATGCCAAGAATGGGTATAGAAGAGACCTCAACTTCTAGCCCCACTGCTGCCCTGGTTGTTGCAGAAAGATCAAGAAGATCAGCTGGGAATATAAGAGAAGTGGACTCATCTGATGAGACCACACTGCTCAACAAGAAGGAGTACACTGCTGGCGATGTTGCCTTGTTATTAAATGGGTTCAAAAAGTTCTATAAGAGAAAAATGAAGAACAAATATAACAATGCTTCTACTTCTAAACCTACCTCTTATTCTCATGATAGTAAGGATGATTTTAAATCCAAAATAATGTGCTATAACTGCAAGAAATTGGGACATTTCATCAAGGACTGCCCATATCCTAAAGCTGAGAAGTACACTGAGGAGGAAAAGAAAGCGAGGAAAGAGAGGAGACATCAGAAAAGTAAAGTGCTGTTGGCTGAAGCTGAAAAGATAGCAGCCATCTATTCGTCTAACTCAGAATCAGGGACATCAAGTGATGACTCTACTGAAGAAGAGACACCTGCACTGCTCTGTCTCATGGCCAAAGAATCAGAGGATTCTGATAATGAGGTAACTCTCACTGAAAATGAAGATGAACTATTTAGTTCATTTGAGCAAATGATGAAAAACAACACAGATGTTGTTAATGAAATTGCAAAGCTTAAGGAAGAGATGATTGTGCTGAAAAAGGAAAATGCTAAACTAAAACTTAATGTTGAAAAACAACAAGATTCAGATAAGTATAAAAAGCTTTCGCATGAATATGAATCTCTGAAAGCAGAATTTGAAGTTTACAAAGGAAAAGTCATGGAACTTGAAAAGATAATATCTAGTCATGATAAGTCGTCTGTTGCATCAGTAGACACATCTAATGAACAGAGAACACCTTTAGTAAAAGAGAATTTAGAACTGAACAAGACTGAAAAGTTTATATCTGCTGATAACAGTAATGTTATTTTATATGTTCAGACTGCTAAATCTACTTCACTTGAGATTGAGAAAAAGGAAAAGAAATCTCCTAAGGCTAAAAAGGGTAAAAAACCTGAAAATGAAAAACAGACTGGTAAAACCAAACAGCAGAGTAGTCCTAAGAAGTCTGCTGATAAGAGTAAAACCAATCAGACTAGTAAAACTAAGTCGTCTGCTAAAGAGCAAGTAAAAAGAAAGCCTAAGAAGCAAAGAAATTACAATAATGATGCTTGGTATGGAAATGAGTCTTATTATGTGCAACCTGCTTATTCACCTTATTATGCTGCACCTCATTATCCACCTTACTATGCTGCATATCCTGCTCATCATCCAATGCATGCTTACCCTGCTTATCATGCATCTTACCCTGCTTATGAGCATTATTTGTTGGGATTCTTATGGGAAAACGAGCCTCAGGCAGCGGAAATATAAAACTTTTAGGCCCCCCTTGGGAATCTTGCCAGGATACAATCCGGTGTATATTTAAACTAATATTAAACAAGTATAATAATCGCTAGATTAAGTTATACCTGCTTCCTAGCACTTCCGAGCCAAACTCTGATGCTGTAGAAGTAGATCCTAAAGATCCACGAACTCGCCCTCAAGATTACAGTCCCAGCCCCAAGCTTTTGCTTAGCGCCCCACGTGTTGCGCCTCTACGGCTCAGTACACCACATACGCACGAAAACCTTGAGATCTCTGATCGGCTAGAACACAGACTAATTAAAAGACAAGACCATTTAATTAATGAAGTCTTGCATTAATTAAAAGGCTTAGCCCATTTAGGAGTTAGATCTTGTTAGGAATCCTAGTAGGGCTAGGATCACAAGATCTATAAATAAGCCCCTTTAAGTCTTGGAGAATACACAAGACACAATACTAAGTATACACTTTGTATAACTCTTCAAAAGCAAGAAAAAGAAAACCCTCTCTCTATTCACTAAGCCATAGCCGCCGCCGCCCTACCCTGACAGAAGTCGATCGACTTCTGTCTTTTCTTTAATTAATTATTCTTATCAAATTAAAAACCTATTTAATTTGACATTTTGATCCAACCCAATTGGATCGGATTCTCGTGCCCAAATGGATCGACCCAGTCGATTCCAACTTTCTTCGTTTCCTGTTTCCGCTCGATGTGTTTGTGTATGTCCCGTAGGTTCACCACATAATTGGCCGCGGGTTATAACTAAATGTGCATTTAATTATTCGAGTAAACTTATACTCTAAATCAATCGAACACTCTGTCGATTGACCATTCCAAAATTAGCACCCCTGCTAATTTGGAAATTCTTCCACACTCCACAGTCGATGTCTGGCCACAAGCACGTGGAGCCCAATCACTGGTGAATTGATTCAGTGAACCTTTAACCTTTACAATTACCATGTACGACTTAATCCTTCCATTAGTTTGTCTCCCAGTCAAGACTAAGGTTATGGACTTTCATCGGTTTCCTAACTTGTCTCGACTATATGTATTCTGGTCTCGAAACTATTCCCTTTGACTTAAACTTTATGAGCAACTTTCATAAAGCCGTCAGATACCTTGGCCAAGGATTTACCGGAATACGTTTCTCACAGATATTCATAGGAGAAGCTCCCAACCTATCAAGTCGGGTCAACGGATCCTCTGTTGATGATATGAACCTGCATACACGTTCCTCTATACCCAAATTGAACCCACAGAGACCTTCTGGTAGACTCCAGTCAGTAGGGACTCATATAAAAGCATAGACGTTCGTGCACCAGATAAATCCTATCACCTCAAGTAATAAGGATCGTTCCTCGTACACTATTGTAAATAGGAATAACTTCATCCCCGATATGCGACTACCGCTTCCATGGTGAGTTATTTCCTAGTTGGGGTATTCAGTGCGCTTGCCGTCCCAGCAAGCCACCTACTCGTGTGTATCGACTATCCCAGTCACGCTCGTGGACCCCAGCGTCCTCCAGTTCATCGGAGTATACACACTCGTGAGGGTCTAACCGAATCCATTGATGTCCCATCTCAAATGGATTCTACGACCCTTGAACTAGTTTTAGATCATGGCCTTGGAGATCAGTCCATGGGTTGTCCCATAGCCCTGTGATCTAAGGACTTCCATCCTTATGTTAGATAATTATTCATAAGATGAAGGGGACCATATAAATAAATGCATTTATTAATCCAGCCAACTTGTAATTTAAATGCAGCCAAAACAGATGGCTTGCAGGACACTATTCTATCGATCTCCCACTTGTACTAAAGCCAACTCTCCATACTTCTGATTCCCATCTTAGAAAGATGTTTCTTGAATGCCTTTGAGGCAATGGCTTAGTTAGCGGGTCCGCCGTATTATTCTTTGAGGTGACACGTTCCATCTTTATGTCTCCTCTACCAATGATATACCATATCAAATAGTATCGTCTTATTTCGTGCTCGAATTTCTGATGAGATCTCGACTCCTTCGCTTGCGAGATAACTCCATTATTATCACAGAAGATAGTAATGGCTCGGCAATGCTAGGTACGATGTCCAATTCTTGGACAAAGTTTTTCATCCAAACACATTCCTTTGCAGCTTCACATGCTACAATATTTTATGCCTCGGTGGTTGAATTTGCGGTAGTATCCAACTCACCACACCACCTTTGAGGCAGATATATCCAGATGTTGACTTTAAATCATCTACATCACATTGGAATCTAGAATCAGTATAGCCTTCCAATTTCAATTCTTCCCTACTAAGAACAATTCTTTAGTCCTTTTCAGGTACTTCATAATTGACTTTACGGCTACCCAGTGCTGCTCTCCTGGGTCAGACAAATAGCGGTTAGTTACGCTCAGGGCGTACGCTATGTCTGGTCTTGTACATAGCATATGATTTTATGCTTCCTTTCATAGAGGCATGTGGTATCTTAGACATCTTGCTTCTCTTCTCAGAGGTCTTTGGGGCCATAGACTTAGAGAGAGCAATACTATGTCTCATCGAAAGAAATCCTCTCTTGGATTCTTCCATACTGAGTGTCTTCAGTATTTTATCTATGTACTTTAATTTGGGAGAGGTCCAGCAGTCCTTTCGATCTATCCATGTAGATCCTTGTACCCAGTACAAAGGATGCTTCTCCCAAATTATTCATTGAGAATTGTGTAGAAAACAGTGCTTTCGTTTCGGATAACACTTTTGCATCATATCCAGTGAGCAGAATGTTATCAACATAAACCATAAAAATTCAACTGTACTCCCACTAACTTTCTTGTACACACACTTCTTGAACACGTTTTTGACGAATCCAAAGGTTTGGATTATATCATCAAAATGTATGTTCCGGCTTTGGGAAGCTTGCTTAAGTCCATATATGGACCTTCGGAGTTTGCACACTTTGTGCACATCTCCCTTGGATGTATATCCCTTTTGGTTGCTTCATGTAGATCTCCTTATCAATGTCTCCATTGAAAAACGATATTTACATCCTTCTGCCATATCTCGTAGCTGATACTACGCTGATATGTCCAAAAATATCTGAATGGATTTGGGCATCGCTACATGCAAAAGTTCATCAAAGTCAATGCTCGACATTTGAATGTATAATTTTGCGACTAGTCGTGCCTTTTAGGTAATAACCTCTCCATTCACTCCAAGCTTCCGCTTATAGATCCACTTGCAACCCAAGGGAGCTACTCCCACTGGTGGATCTACCAAGGTACAAACCTTGTTAGAGTGCATGGAGTCCATTTCAGATTCCATGGCTTTTTGCCACCTTCCCAAATCTATGTCTTGCATAGATTCTTCGTAGGTCCTTGGATTAGTTTCAGACTGTCCAATTTCATGCAGCAGACTGTAGTACCCCTCGGGTTCCCTACGTTGTCTTTTAGACCTTCGAAGTTCATGTGTACTAGTTGGTTCATTTTCATGCTCAGGTTCTCCCACTGCCTGTGGTGATGGGTCGATTTTATGAACCTCATCTAGTTCTATGTTGTTTTCTTTCTTGTCCAACAAGAAATCCTTCTCCAAGAAGTTAGTTTTCCTAGAGACAAAGGTTGTTTGTCTTAGAGGAACATAGAACTCGTATCCTATTGAGATTTTGGATACTCCACGAAATGCATAAGATGGATTTTATTTCCAGCTTATCTCCCACTAGCTTATTCACATAAGTGGGAGACCTCATATGCGCATGAATGCATATGAGGTACAATACCAAAACCCATATCACTTGATATATTTTAGAACTGGCTTCATATTTTATATAACTCATAGATACATATTTTATATTTTAGAACTGGCTTCATAGATACATAACTCAGTATCTTCGATTTTCTCGATCAAGTTATAATTGATTGAATGAGGAATTTCATGTAAGATTTCCTAATGGACATTTTCATGTCCAGAATGCTCGACAACTGATGATGTTTCGAGCGGGTCTTACATTTTGAGAATCTGATTCTCTATTAAATAATCAATGGCGTATTTGCCAATGCATGTTCGATTTTGAATCGATCCAAATCTCTTACATGCTTTCATTGATTAGGCTCTCTTCTTTATTCCAAAAATAATTTGGAATTGTACTTCACAATGTACTTTTACCCATAAGGGTACAAGAGACGCCTTATCTCCCACTAATGCTTTAGTGTTTTCACACTTTTTTAAATGGATCAAATCCATTACAATTGTTTATTCCTCTTGGTTGCCTAGCAACCAACTACTAAATTTGATTTCCGTTTAAGTAAGATTCGAAAGTCGGTTACTATTTCTAGCGTCCCTGTCAAGCTCGACCTAGTCGAGCTCAATCTTTTGAATCTTTAATTCGGAAATTTCTTTTAGTGCTCGTGTATCGCCTTTCGGTTACACAACGACTCAAGTGTGTGGAATCTTGATTATTTATATTTTATTGACTATGCATATTATATTTAGTCGTTATATGAGTATTCATACCCATTTGCATATGCATACCTTTTGCGTATAGGTCTTATAGCGCAACCAGTTCCAACCATTATGGAACCATCACATCCCTTAAGACAAGGGATGGTCTAAGCAAATTCTAACGATCTAAATAATTCATGGCTTTAGATGCATTCAATGCATCAATGAGTACTTCATCGGGTGTCCAACACCCTTATGCATTACTTGACCATTAGGTTAAGTTCAATAAAATTTAATCATCCCTTACGGGATGGGTATGTTCAATTCCTTCTTTCCCTTGATCTTAATCCATGGAAGAACCATTTTGATTGACTTTTCAACTTATCATCCTTACAGAAAACCTCTAAGGTTATTTCCATTCGGAGAAGATCCATTCCTCTTCTTCCATCTCTCGAGACTTTTGGGGCCTTTCAACGAGATGTACTAACTTCCCATTTAAGGGAGACTTCATGTTTGCCTTCAAGAACATTCGGGCTTGAGAACCATCCTCAACCCATTGGTGAAACTTATCACCTTTCTTATTTGAAGAGTAACTTCGAAAAAGGCAGCTTGGTGAAACCTATCACCATTCCAGTCGAAGCGTAACTTCGAAAGGATAACCAATGAAATATTTGTAAGGAAATGAGTCCTTGCTTGGACTCGAGAATAATTTCTCAAGTTTTGAAGTCATTCAAAATTCATTTGGGTTCAGTCAATTTATTTGATTCAAGTATGATGGTAAATATACTAGGACATATCACTTATGAAAAAGTATCATAAACATGACGATAGAAGAAATAAATACGCGGCAGATTAATATCAATGCATAATTTACAAACATGGTTTTTATTTGTAAATTACTCCCACTATTTTTATCGAATACTTATGCCCCCACATAAGGTTCGGGAAATAAAAATTTCCTAATGGGCTCAAGGCCCAAATGCAATCGCTCAGTACCCACGACTCGTTGGCCATACCAATTGATCCACTTGGTGGGCGATTACGTCGTCGGTTAACCCTCACAGCTAACCCTTGAGTTCATTCAGCCTCGGTTTTTGATATGGACCCACGACTCGTGAGACATCCATACTTACTCGCGTTAAATCATGTCCAATACTCGTGAAGAGAAATAGTTCAATCCTAGACGCCCCACGACTCGTGAGACAGCGCCTAGAACCTTGCTATCCCCTCCCTTGGCACTAAACTGTGCATCGAGGCAATAGACATACCATCTTCCTATAACTCGACCCACGACTCGTGAGACATCAAGATATATTCATACGATATGCCTAAGACCTAGTAATTGGATAGGCTCGGACCATAAACAACATTCTATGAGCCCGTTTTACAATTTAATATTATAATTGAATTTTAGGTTCAATTGGAGGTTTTATGAAATTTTCAAGGGCGAGGTCTCATCAGATTATCAATTATCTTGTTTACGTTTTTCTATCCTAAGCATGCATCTCATACATCAAAGAATAAATAAAAAAAGTAAACATTCATCACCTAGCATTGCACGTACGATTGATCGATTTCCCATCCTATGCGATCCATCACGAGCCACGTGATGGACCAATTGGTCAGTCTAGGGTGAAAATAAATGGCCTAATTCTATTACAAAATAAATCCCATGCATACATGGGCCTTCACTTGTAATGTCCACCATCTTTCAGAATTGGGCCTCCATGTCCTCCAAGGTAATGGGCCTCCATGTTGATCTCCAAAGTCTCCATGAGGTCTATCGGGCTCCAAGCCTAATCTAAGTCTAACTTAAGACCCAATTCTATTACATTTGAATTCAACAAAGAAGGGCACCAATCAGGCCCATTTAATTACAACCCATAATGAAAAACCAATAATAAACTACAAAGGACTTAAGGGTAATTCGATCAATCCACATAGTCAAGCAAGAACATGCATAAATTCACATAAGGGCAATAATGTAAATTTACCGGCTTCTTTAAATTTTAATTCGAAATATTATTCATATAATTAATTTTGAATTGTCCAATATTAAAAGGACTATTATGCTCTTGCTTGAGTATCAAGGAATCTAATCTTGCAATTTAATTAAAGATAGAAATAAAATCCAATTTAATTATCTATCCTTATCTTGAAACTCTAAGTTTCCTGGTTTAATAAGATCTCTAAGATCTATAATCATGGTAACTTACTAGAAGACATTAATTTTAATTAAATGTCTTATCACAAATGAAACTCTAAGTTTCCTTGTTTAATTTGATCTCTAAGATCTATAATCATGGTAACTTACTAGAAGACATTAATTTTAATTAAATGTCTTATCACAAATGAAACTCTAAGTTTTCTTGTTTAATAAGATCTCTAAGATCTTTAATCTTGGTAATTAACTAGAAGACATTAATTTTAATTAAATGTCTTATCTTAAATGAAACTCTAAGTTTCCTAGTTAATTAGATCTCTAAGATCAATCCAAGATTCACCAAGATTCCATAACAACCAAATCTCCAATATTTTGTTCAAGATTATCCAAAAATGAAAATTCCCGAAATCCTAATTTTCCACTATCGCGCGCGTGCAGTTTACGTGCAACTGCCGTGCAACCGCCGTGCAGCAGTTGTGCAGTCGTTGTGCGTCTGCCGTGCAACTGCTGTGCGTCTGCCGTGCAGTCGTTGTGCAACTGCTGTGCAATTTTCGGATTTCTGTTCCCAATACGTTTTTATATAACAATTTCTTGATTCCTTAATTAATTAAAATTAACAGTTTTAATTAATTTAATCCAAAATTAAAAAAAAGATAACAATAAGGAATCTAAAATTACAGTTTTAACAATCCAGTTAAAAACTAAAGATCTATCCAACAGAACTAATCTACAGATCTAACATGCATGTTAATCTAATCAACAGCCAAAATCAAACATATGACTTTAATCCACAGAGTTTGCTCATTAGTTTAAATATAGAGCCGGATTTGGCTCTGATACCACTGTTGGGATTCCTACGGGAAAACGAGCCTCAGGCAGCAGAAATATAAAACCTTTAGGCTCCCCATGGGAATCTTGCCAGGATACAATCCGGTGTATATTTAAACTAATATTAAACAAGTATAATAATCGCTAGATTAAGTTATACCTGCTTCCTAGCACTTTCGAGCCAAACTCTGATGCTGTAGAAGTAGATCCTAAAGATCCACGAACTCGCCCTCAAGATTACAGTTTCAGTCCCAAGCTTTTGCTTAGCGCCCCACGTGTTGCGCCTCTACGGTTCAGTACACCACATACACACGAAAAGCTTGAGATCTCTGATCGGCTAAAACACAGAAAAAATCAAGATGCGAAACTCGAGAAGAAAAGACAGAAGTCGATCGACTTCTGTCAGGGTAGGGCGGCGGCGGCTAGGGCTTAGTGAAGAGAGCGAGGGTTTTCTTTTTCTTGCTTTTGAAGAGTTATACAAAGTGTATACTTAGTATTGTGTCTTGTGTATTCTCCAAGACTTAATGGGGCTTATTTATAGATCTTGTAATCCTAGCCCAACTAGGATTCCTAACAAGATCTAACTCCTAAATGGGCTAAGCCTTTTAATTAATGCAAGACTTCATTAATTAAATGGTCTTGTCTTTTAATTAGTCTTAGGCCATTCTATATCTCCAAGATTAATTGGCCCACTAATTAAAAATCCATTTATCCTAATTAATTAAATTGGACTCCTAACCCAATTAATTAATTCCCATTAATCTTTATTTATTTAAATTAAACTCCAAGTTTAATTAATTAAATATTCTCTCTCCTCAATTAATTAAATCTAATTTAATTAATTATTCTTATCAAATTAAAAACCTATTTAATTTGACATTTTGATCCAACGCAATTGGATCGGATTCTCGTGCCCAAATGGATCGACCCAGTCGAGTCCAACTTTCTTCGTTTCCTGTTTCCGCTCGATGTGTTTGTGTATGTCCCCGTAGGTTCACCACATAATTGGCCGCGGGTTATAACTAAATGTGCATTTAATTATTCGAGTAAACTTATACTCTAAATCAATCGAACACTCTGTCGATTAACCATTCCAAAATTAACACCCCTGCTAATTTGGGAATTATCCCACACTCCACAGTCGATGTCTGGCCACAAGCTCGTGGAGCCCAATCACTGGTGAATTAATTCATTGAACCTTTAACCTTTACAATTACCATGTACGACTTAATCCTTCCATTAGTTGATCTCCCAGTCAAGACTAAGGTTATGGACTTTCATCGGTTTCCTTACTTGTCTCGAGTATATGTATTATGGTCTCGAAACTATTCCCTTTGACTTAAACTTTATGAGCTACTTTCATAAAGCCGTCAGATACCTTGGCCAAGGATTTATCGGAATACGTTTCTCACAGATATTCATAGGAGAAGCTCCCAACCTATCAAGTTGGGTCAACGGATCCTCTGTTGATGATATGAACCTGCATACATGTTCCTCTATACCCAACATGAACCCACAGAGACCTTCTGGTAGACTCCAGTCAGTCGGGACTCATATAAAAGCATAGACGTTCGTGCACCAGATAAACCCTATCACCTCAAGTAATAAGGATCGTTCCTCGTACACTATTGTAAATAGGAATAACTTCATCCCCGATATGCGACTACCGCTTCCATGTTGAGTTATTTCCTAGTTAGGGTATTCAGTGCGCTTGCCATCCCAGCAAGCCACCCACTCGTGTGTATCGACTATCCCAGTCACGCTCGTGGACCCCAGCGTCCTCCAATTCATCGGAGTATACACAGTTGTGAGAGTCTAACCGAATCCATTGATGTCCCATCTCAAATGGATTCTACGACCCTTGAATTAGTTTTAGATCACGGCCTTGGAGATCAGTCCACGGGTTGTCCCATAGCCCTGTGATCTAAGGACTTCCATCCTTATGTTAGATAATTATTCATAAGATGAAGGTGACCATATAAATAAATGTATTTTTTAATCCATTTGAATGGTCCTTTTACTTTTAATTTAAATGCAGCCAAAACAGTTGGCTTGCAGGACACTATTCTATCATTATTGACATCGTAATGATTATGAACATAATATGTCTGTTGATTATGGTGAAGAAAAAGTTGCTCATGCTACTGCTAAAACTCAAAAGCCTAAGAAGCCTAAGACTTCAACCTCTTGGGTTGTCAAAGGTGATACTAATCCACCAGGACCCTCTCAATAAAGGGTACCTAAAACAATTTTATTTTGTTTAGTAGGTTAGGATTAGGAGTAGGAGTAAAGTAGAGAAGAAATGGTACTTGGACAGTGGATGTTCAAGGCACATGTGTGGAGACATACATGAGCTGACTGATGCTGCTACCGTGAATAGTCCAAGAGTCACTTTTGGAGACAGCAAAGAAGGCAAGATTGTTGCGGTTGGAAAACTGATCAAAGGAAACATTGAGATATCTTACGTCTCTTATGTTAATGGCCTGAAGTACAATCTGTTGAGCATAAGTCAATTTTGTGACAAGGGATTTTCTGTAATCTTCTCATCGGATATGTGCTACGTTGAACAAATTGGAACAAAGAAGGTTATCTTATCTGGAAGAAGACAAGGAAATATCTATGTAGTCGACTGGAATTTTGTGGACAGGAATTCTAATGTTTGTTTGGTGGCTTCTACACCAAGTGAAATCAGTTGGCTGTGGCACAAAAGAATGAATCATCTGAATTTCAAGACCATAAACAGATTAATAAAGAATGATTTGGTAGAAGGAATTCCAAAAACAGTCATGAGCAAAGATAAGCTCTGTGATGCCTGTCAGAAGGGTAAACAAGTGAAATCATCATTCAAAAGCAAGAAGCATCAATCTTCAACCAGAATTTTGGAGCTACTTCATATAGATTTGTTTGGCCCTATTGTACCTATCAGCAATGGTGGAAAGAAATACTGCCTAGCTGTTGTGGATGATTTTTCAAGATTTACTTGGGTGATTTTCATGAAGAAGAAAAGTGAAACCAATGAACATCTTACCAATCTGATGGAACTGATCCAGAATGAAAAGAGTCAAAGGATATTGAAGATCAGATCAGATAGAGGGACTGAATTTACAAACTCTACTGTTGAAGAGTATTGTAACTCCAGAGGAATCAATCATGAGTACTCTGCTGCCAGAACCCCTCAACAAAATGGAGTTGCTGAAAGGAGAAACATAACTCTAAAGGAAGCTACCAGGGCAATGATAGTTGAAGCAAAGCTGCCCAAAGATTTTGGGCAGAAGCCACAAATACAGCATGTTACACCCAGAACAGATGTATGATCAACAAAAGTCAAAACAAGACACCTTATGAGCTATGGAACAACAGAAAGCCTAATTTACACTATCTTAGGATTTTTTGTTGTAAATGTTATGTTTTGAATAATGGGAAAAATCACCGTACTGCTTTTGCAGAGAAGGCTGATGAAGCTGTCTTTGTAGGATATTCTACTGTTAGTAAAGCTTACAGAGTCTTTAACAAAAGAACTTTACTTGTAGAAGAATCTACTCATGTAGTATTTGATGAACCTAACCAATCTTCTGAAAAGAATCAAAATACTAATCCAGAGATATCTGCTGACTTTCAGAAATTGAGTGTGGAAAGAAAAGAAGAATATGTACCCATCTTACTACCTGATCTAAACCAAGCTGGTAACTCAAGTGCTGTTAAAAATCAGTCTACTGATTGTCTAACAGAGGAGTTGCAAACCGCTGACAGACCAGAGCCTGTTCAACAGACTACTACTGAAACTCCAACAGTAGTGTTGCAAGATCAATCAAGAGGACAACATCCGATTGCTCAGAGATCACCCACCTGATTTAGTGATTAGTGATCCACTGGATAAAGTGAGAACAAGAAGGTCAACTGCAAATGAAACAATGTTTGTAAGTTTTCTTTCGCAAATTGAGCCCAAGTTAATTGATGAAGCTGTTAGTGATTCCCACTGGATTGAAGCAATGCAAGAAGAGTTAAATCAATTTGAAAGGAATGAAGTCTGGTACTTAGTTCCCAGACCTACTCATCAAAGGGTAATTGGCACTAAGTGGGTATTCAGGAATAAAATGAATGAAGATGGTATTGTTACCAGAAATAAAGCAAGACTAGTTGCCAATTACTGCCAGGAAGAAGGCATTGATTTTGATGAGACATTCGCACCAGTTGCAAGGCTTGAAGCAATCAGATTATTCTTAGTCTATGCTGCTCACAAGAACTTCACTGTCTATCAGATGGATGTGAAGTCTGCTTTTCTCAATGGAGAATTGCAAGAAGAAGTTTATGTTGAACAACCTCCTGGATTTGAAGCTTATCAACAAGGAGATAAGGTATATCGTCTGAAGAAAGCTCTTTATGGACTGAAACAGGCTCCAAGAGCATGGTATGATACTTTATCTGACTTTCTTTTAATTTAAGGATTTCGCAAAGGTAAAGTAGATAAGACTTTGTTCACTATTGAATGGGATAATCATATATTGTTAGTTCAAATATATGTGGACGATATTATTTTTGGTTCAACTAACCAACAGATGTGTGAAAAGTTCTCTAAGCTGATGCAACAAGTTTGAAATGAGCATGATGGGAGAACTAAATTACTTTCTTGGATTACAAGTTAAACAACTACCTGATGGTATTTTTATTAATCAAACAAAGTACACAAAAGATCTGTTTAAGAAATTTGGTATGGAAACTAGCTCATCTGTTAGTGTTCCTATGTCTACTGGACTTCGTCTGGATAAGGATGAAGATGGTAAAGCAGTTGACATCACCAAATACAGAGGCATAATTGGGTCACTCTTGTACTTAACAGCTAGCAGACCTGATATTATGTATTATGTTGGGGTTTGTGCGAGATTTCAATCAAATCCTAAGGAATCTCATCTCTTAGCTGCTAAAAGGATATTAAGGTATCTTAAAGACACACAAGAATTGGGATTGTGGTATCCAAGGGAATCAAGATTTGAACTTACTGGATATTCAGATTCTGACCTTGCTGGCTGCAAAATTGATAGGAAGAGTACTACAGGTACTTGTCAATTCATAGGCAGTCGTCTGATCTCATGGATGAGTAAGAAACAGACTTCAGTATCCATATCTACTGCTGAAGCTGAATACATTGCTGCTGGAGCATGTTGTGCACAGATACTTTGGTTGAAGCATCAACTAGAAGATTACAATCTCAAGATCAGTGGAATCCCAATCTACTGTGACAATACAAGTGCAATCTCACTTACTCATAATACTACTAGTCATTCCAGGACTAAGCATATTGAGATCAAACATCACTTCATCAGAGACCATGTTGAAAAAGGAAATGTTATTATTGAGTATGTTCATACAGATAATCAGATCGCTGACATTTTCACCAAACCATTAAGTGATGCAAGATTTTCTACTCTAAGAGTGGAACTGGGCTTGTTAAAATTGGATTCATAAGCTGAGGGGGAACCTATCAGAAGACTGGGTTCAACAGCTGACTAATCTGATAGCAACAAGTGTTATCCTTCAAGAAGACTGACTCTCAACAGACTAGTTGACTGATGAATTCTTGAATTCAGGGGGAACGTGTAAGACTAGCGGTACTCCTGTTTTAAAGATGAAATCTTCAATGACAGTTAGTTGAAGTTGTTTTGATCGGAAGATTTGTTCTTAATTCTTGAAGACTTGAAGATCATTTATCTTGCTGGATTGACAAACATCAAAGGAAGATCACTAGATATTGGCTTTCACTAGTGATATATTGTATCAGACAAGTCATCAGCCAGATAAGTATTATTTTACTCATCTGTTTACTTATGTCAGTTTATAAACAGTGTTGTATTAAAAACGTTTTTTTTATCAAAAGCACGCTTTTATAAGAAAGAGACTACTGGCGTTTCAAATTCCCGCCTAATCTGACATATTTAATAAATTTTGAAATCCGCATATCTCGATCACACGATCTAACTTTTCAGTAACTGATCTAACGGTTGGCACAAATCACGGAAACCGACATCAAACCAACACTTATAAATCCAGATCTGATCAGTTGACTGATCTTTTATGCACCCTCAAAATTTCAAGAGCACAAGAGCTTTTTGCTTTAAATACAAACTGCAAATTTCTCTCGTCTCTCTCTTTAATCTTTTTCAGAAAAATGAGTCACAAAGAAGCTAATGCTGAAGGTAGATTCCTGAACTACCTGACTTATCACACAACTGGCACCCAAATGATGAAAGAAATTCTGGAAAAGTTCAAGGCCGCGACACTAATAGATTTCATGGAAGCCCATGAAACCATGGTGTTCAAGGATCAAATCATGGAGTATTATGGTTCGACTGCAAAGCCTGACTATGAAAAGCTGGAAATCAAGACGAAAGTTGGGGGAGTGGACATTTGTATAACCCCCAAGCTGTTACATGAAAAATATCACCTATCCCTTGAAGGCTCCACAAAAATCTCCACCTTAGCTGACAACGGGAAGCAGATTTCTGGAATCTGGCTGCCAAGAAAAATGAAGTGTTATCAATATCAAGAAAACTCAGCTGAAGGATGAGTTTCAACGAATGGCAGACTTGTTTGTCAAGGTGATATAGAACTGCACATTCTCACTGGATAGTGTGCCGATGAAGAGATTTCATTCCATGATTGCTGTTTATTATGGCTTGAAGGTGAACTAGGCAACCTTCATGTGGTATATCTTGGCTGATCACAAGGAGCGTGGTCATTCCAACCACAGAATTTTTCTCAGTCATCTGTTCATCAATCTTGGTTGCACTATGACCCATGGAAATGTCATACATAATGCAAAGGAGCTGAAGGTTTACGAGTCTATTCGCTCAAAGAAAACTGAAGTGACTCCAGAAAAGATAAAGGAGCAACCAAAGAGGAAGGCTGCTGCTGAGCCAAAGCAGCCAGCTGTTGAAAGGAAAAAGAGGAGTAAGGCAAATGCTCCCAAGGCTTCTGTTCAAACAGCTAAGCCAGCTGTTCAAGCCAGAACAGAGTCATCTGCTGAAAAGAAAACTGCTGATGATTTTATAAATCACACAGCTAAGGAGATTGAGCAAATGGCCTATGACATCTCTCCTGAGAGAACAATTTCAGCTGAAGTGCCAGCTGAAAATGTTGCTAAGAGGACAAGGAGCGCTTTAAAAGATACTGGTACAACTGCTGTGTCCTTCACACCAAGAAAACTGCCAGAAAGAAAATGACTTTCATTGAAGAACCTACTGGACTTTCTGAGTAAGTAAGGGAATGTCCTGCAACAACATAAAGTCCTGTTGGATCTGAGAAGAAGTCTGTTGTCAAAGAAACATCTGCTGAAAAGACTACTTCTGCACCAACAACTGAGGTTAATCAACCTCAAGAGGATCCTGAAGTGCAGATCCTCGAACCAATCGTTGCTACACCCATAGCAGTTGCTGCTCCAGAACCAACAACTGAGGCACCAGTTGTTGAGTCAAGGGCTTCCAGAAAGAGAAGAACTGGCAAGGCCAAAGTGTCTGCTTATCACAAGAAGAAGCGTGAGGAAGCAAAACAAAGAAAACGTGATGAGGCTGAGCTTAAGCTGAAGTGAAAAAGATGATTGATGCAGAGTTAGCTGCCAAGGAGGAAGAAGACTTGGCAAGAGCCCTAGAGGAGAGCAAGAAAGATGCTTACGGTCCAAGGAGGACTGGTGGGATAGTGATTGGCAAATCACTGGAAGGGAAGTTTCTGTTACCAAGAGCCGAGCCAATCAAAAGGAAGAAAAAGGAAGTAAGAAGGGCACTTGAAATTATTAAGAGTGACCCTGCTACCTTTTCTAGATTTGAGGCTGAATTGGAAAGATACAACTCCATGATCCAATCAAAGACTGTGTTCCTGGCTGAGAAAATAAGATACAACAAATGGAGGAACTACAGATTGAAGAAAACATGTGAAGAATTCAAAGCCTGGAAGGAGGTTGCTGCTGAGGAAAGATGGATTATGAATTGGCTGCAAACCAACAATATCCAGCAAGCCTTAGACTCTGATTTCTTTCATGACATAGTACATGAGTATGCCAAACTCATTGTGACTCAGGAGGCTACTGCTCTCAAGGAATCCATGCCCAACAAACCTGGTCCTACTGATGACCGTTTTGAGAGAGCAATCAAAGTTGCAGTATATGTTACTTTGGAAAAGTGGGTAGAAAGATCAATCTACATCAAAGGAACTTCAAGTGATCTGCCCAGCTTACCAAGTCTGCAACAAATAGCCTTTGGTTCTGAAGTCAGCTCCTATCAAGAGCAAAACAGCTAACCTCAGACAACGTCTCCCTTTGTGCCTGCTGATTTTATTCGTCTGAAGACAGTTGTATCGGCGGATGGTTCTAGTTTTGTTCACTTGGAAGATAAGCTGGCTGATAAAGAATCTATTGAGGAACAGAAGACAGCTGAGCCAAATGCTGAACCTGCTACAAAGCTGTTAACTGATGCACCTTCCATTTTAGCTGAAGCTACTCAATCTTGGACTCCATAAAAGCCTTGATTGAAAACTCAATGAAGGAAATGGAAGAGAGGAACAAGGGGTTGCTGTGTAAGTTTGAAGAAACAGCTGCCAGACTTGTTCAAAATGCTGTGGAAAGCCTTCCACAACCAGCTGACCACTCCATGCTTCTTAAATAATGAATTGTTGCATTGACTCGTCAAGTTGAAGATGTAAAGATGGATGTGAATCAGATTCATGCAACTCTTCAAAGACATGAGACGGATTGGATTAAAGTTGGTCCAGCATTTGAAAAGGCAACTGAAGCAGAGACGGAAAAGACTGCCTATCTGTTTCAGAATTTCACTGACCAAGCTGCTCAGGTTACTTCAGAGATGGCCACCCTACAAGTAAATGTGGATTATCTGAATGACCAGATTGCTGCCTTGAAGTGTAACCAAGTTCAACAGAATCTTCGCCTTCATGCCGTGGATAAAAACATCAGACTGCTATGTGATGCTGTCAGCATTACTCCTGTTCCAGTTGCTCAACTCAACCCTACTGATGATGACAAAAAGGGGGAAGAGGGATCAGCCAACAAGAAGAATGCTGCATCTGTTGTTTAAGTTACAGAAAAAGTGGAGTCTACTGAAAAGCCTGCTGATGAAGAGACAAGTAGACTAACTGCTGATGTGACCAAGACAAATGAACAAGCTGATGATGAAGAAGAGCCCAAGGATGTAGCTAAGACTGATAAAGAAATAGCTGCCTCTAAGGACACTGCTGAAGAACAGCTAGATCCATTCAGGAAAACCAGCAGAATTCAAGAAATCAGAAGAAGAGTCGAGGCTGCAGGAAGAAACTTGACTAATGCTGACTTGTTTTCCAGTAGTGAAGAAGAAAAGGAGGAGGATGAAGATGAAGAACTTGAAGAAGATGACGAAGATGAAGAAGCTGAAGACTAGACTAGATATTCTAGACTAGGTTACTTGTTGAAAATCATGTATCAGCTTACTTTATTTGTATTTTCACTATTAAGTCTATTTTCTTGTGAACTTGTACTGTAATCTTGAAGATGATATTTATAAAAGTCAAGTTTTATCCAACACATCATTTCTATCTCAGAAATTTTTGAGGACTTAACTTTAGTTTTAGGTACAGGTACTTAGCTGAAGTTTTTTCATCATCAAAAAGGGGGAAATTGTTGGATGAAGATGAAGACTTAGAAGTGAAGGGAGGTTTTGATGATTTCCAAAAGTCATCAGCTAAGTATGGAAGCTTAGTTAAAACATTAGAAGATATTTGACCAAGGAAGAAGTTACTTCAGTCGAGTCAAATATATGGTCCAGAAGACTACTGATCTGTTGCTGAAGAAAGGAATCAGACTGGTGGATTTTCAGCAGACTCAAATCAGATGAGTTCAGTTTGGGATCAGCCGAGTGTACATCAGACGAGTGATTTCGATCAGCAGAGTGGAAGTGATTAGAAGTTATTGCAACGGTAATAAATGCACTTGGTGTAATAAATGCTGCAGAGGAAGGGTATTAAAGACAAATGATTGAAGAGAAACCTCGTATCAGCTTGGTGCATTAAATGCGAACTGACAGAAAGTACAGCAGAGTGTACAGTGATCAGTCGCAGGTAGCCGTTTCTGCAGAAAGGACCAGTACTCGAGGATTTGGACACCTGTCGATCTCTCAACGGGCAGATTTTCAAATCTCAAGTATACATAGTTCAGTTCAAGAGTTAGAGAAAGCGAGACAACACAACTGAGAGCAAATCCGAAGCAGAACTCTTCAAAGTCTCAAACTCAAGAACAGAACACTCATCAGCCGAGTCATTTGTTGACAAAGGCAGAACAGAGAGAAACTGTTATCCATCTTTGTGAGTGATAAAGCTCTGTAGTATAGGACTTCTTTGTGATTTCCTGTAACAAACTTGTGGCCAGTTCATTTGTTGTTTGGCGCAAGCAGAGTATATTGTAAAATGTGTGTTTATAGTATAACCCAAGATCTAAGTGACTTGGAAGAGTAAACTAAAGGATTTCTATCCATATAACCACTGTAAAAATTCTGTGTGTTTATACTTGCATTATTTCTTGCATATTTTCAAAGAGCATATTTAAACACTTAAGTTAACTGTTGAAAAGTTTTAAAAGGAGTTTGCAAAAACTAGGGATAAAACTTATTCTTGAGTTAAGAAAACTACTTGTGAAAAACACTAGATAAATCCACTGCAAGTTAGTTATTTTAAAACTCTGATTTTCTTAAAATCAGCTAAGTAAATATCAGAAGAGTGGTCAACTCAGCTGTTCAAAGCTTTGTGCGAGATCAGCTTAGTCTACTTACGAATCTTGATCAGCTTTTTAGTTTGCTGACAGAAAAAGTTAGAGAATTTTAAAGATAAAATTTTGAAAGGGTCTATTCACCCCCCTCTAGACCTCATCTGACCACTTGGGACCAACACTTTACTTTGATTTAGTTCCTTTTTGGTATTAGGTTAGTTTAGTATTTTATAGTTTCCTAGTTCTTTTCAAGATGTAATCTTGTCCTATTTATAGGACCTTTTTCTTTAATGAATTCAAGATTTAGTCTTCAATTAATTTGTGTTGAGTATTCTCCACCAAAAAATTTACTCACCTTGTGCTAAAATAATTAATTTTAGGGTTCCCTTTTTAAACTATGGTGTGATATAATGGCATAAGTTCATTTTTAGTGACCTTTCAAGTCCAATGTCCAATCTGATGCGAACCTCAATAGGAAGATTCAATTTCATCCCAAAAAAAACTAAAAATCAGATTGAAAGTGATAGTGAACTTGTGACCCAACAATTATATGGAATCGCAAACCACAAGTATTCCAGATTGTAGTGAACTTGTGACCCAACGATTATAAAGAATCGCAAACCACAAGTATTCAAGTTTTGAACGCCACAAGGAGAAACCTTGATAAGTTCTGAAGTTCAATGAAGAACCAAAAGAGGAGTAAAAACTCACTTTATATTTTCAGCCAAAGATGATTCCTTACATTCAGCCATACTACTTATATATAGGGTTGGAACAAGTCTCCAACCATAGTAATTAAAGCCAACACGTTTTCATATGTGTTGGGATACAAAAAGGTGCCTAGAATCCTCCAAATACATATAGAAATATGAAAAATCTTGACTATTATCTATATGGACTTATATATATTAAAATCTGATGTAAATAAAGCCTAATTGAAGCTTCTCTTTCCCATAAGACTTAATTCTATGTAAGTAACTTCAATGAATTCCAAAAGCCATCAGATTATATTGTTTGGATTAAATTCAAAACCAATGCATCTTCTTTTGGGCCAAACTTATGCATGTTAGAATCAGCCCATATCTCTTGAATTAGCCCGTTAAATGCTTCCTTCAGCTTTTTGGATCTTGCCCTTGTAATTGGCCCAATAACATACAATGGATCCTTAGCTTGTACTTGTTCTTGGTGATTCTCATCATCTTCCCTCTCTTCAAAAGGATTCGTCCTCGAATCTTCACCTACATCAAAAAGAGAAAGATCAGCAACATTAAATGTAGAACTAATCTTATACTCACCTGGAAGATCCAACTTATATGCATTATCATTCACTCTTTCAAGAACTTGAAATGGACCATCTCCTCTTGGTTGTAACTTGGGCCGCCTACGTTCAGGGAATCTTTCCTTCCGCATATGTACCCAAACCCAATCACCTGGTTCAAAAATGACTTGTCTCCGCCCTTTATTAGCTTTGTTAGCATATTGTTCATTTTTCTTTGTGATATGCTCCCGGACACTTTCATGAAGTTTCTTCACCATCTCAGCCTTCTTTTGACCATCCAAACTAGCTCTTTCATTAACTGGCAAAGGCAGCAAATCTAAAGGAGTTAGTGGATTAAAACCATAAACAACCTCAAATGGTGAAAAATCAGTAGTAGAATGAACACTTCGATTATATGCAAATTCAATGAATGGCAAACAATCTTCCCATTTTTTTAAGTTCTTTTGAATTATAGTACGCAACAAAGTAGTTAAAGTTCTATTCACAACCTCGGTTTGTCCATCTGTTTGAGGGCGGCAAGTAGTTGAAAATAACAACTTAGTACCCATTTTTCCCCACAAGACTTTCCAAAAATAGCTAAGGAACTTAACATCCCGATCAGATACAATGCTCCTAGGAACACCGTGAAGTCGTACAATCTCCCGAAAGAACAAATCAGCAATATTTGTTGCATCATCAATTTTATTACATGATATGAAATGTGCCATTTTAGAAAACCTATCAACCACACAAAAATCGAGTCCCTACCCTTTCTTGACCTAGGCAAACCCAAAACAAAATCCATCGAAATGTAGAAGGTGCAGTAGGTACGGGTAAAGGAGTGTATAAACCATAGGGTAAGACTCTAGATTTGGCCTGCTTACAAGTAATACATCTAGAACAAATTCTTTCCACATCACGTTTCATTTTAGGCCAAAAGAAATGTTCACGCAACACTTCTAAAGTCTTCCTTATACCAAAGTGACCCATCAAACCACCTCCATGTGCTTCACGTACAAGCAACTCACGCATAGAGCTGTTAGGCACACAAAGTTTATTCTCTCTAAACAAATACCCATCAAGTCTATAGAACTTACCAAATGCTGATTTTTCACATGCTCCATACACACTAGCAAAGTCATCATCAATAGCATATAATTCCTTCACATATTCAAATCCCAACAACTTTGCATTTAAAGTAGAAACAAGAGCATACCTTCTCGATAGTGCATCAGCCACAATATTTTCCTTACCTTGCTTGTATTTGATTACATATGGGAATGTCGTGATAAATTCTGACCACTTGGCGTGTCTTCTATTCAACTTACCCTGTCCTTTCAAGTGCTTCAAGGATTCATGGTCAGTGTGAATGACGAATTCTCTCGGCCAGAGGTAATGTTGCCAAGTCTCCAATGCTCTCGCCAATGCATAAAGCTCCTTGTCATACGTCGAATAGTTCAAAATAGCCCCATTTAGTTTTTCACTAAAATAAGCTATCGGCCGCTGCTCCTGCATTAAAACAGCTCCAATACCTATTCCTGAAGCATCACACTCAATTTAAAATGTTTTAGAAAAATTAGGTAAGGCTAACAAAGGAGCACTACACAATCTTTCTTTAATTTCAGAAAATGCATGTTCTTGTTCATTACCCCAATGAAACCCTACCGATTTCTTAACAATTTCAGTGAGTGGTGCAGCTAGTGTACTGAAATTTTTGACAAATCGTCGATAAAAACTAGCCAAACCATGAAAACTTCTCACCTCGGAAAGTGACTTAGGTGTGGGCCATTCCTTGATAGCCTTTACCTTTTCTTCATCCACTCCAATTCCACTTGCGCTAACAATATAGCCAAGAAACACAATTTTTTTCAAGCAAAAAGAACACTTTTTTTAAATTGGCAAACAATTTTTCTTTTCTCAAAACATCAAACACACAATGCAAATGTTCAATATGCTCATCTAAGCTTTTGCTTACACCAAAATGTCATCAAAATAAACCACAACAAACTTGCCAATAAACGCCCGCAAGACATGGTTCATTAATCTCATGAATGTACTAGGTGCAATAGATAAACCAAAAGGCATTACCAACCACTCATACAATCCATGTTTTGTTTTAAAAGCAGTTTTCCATTCATCACCTTCTTTCATCCTAATTTGATGATACCCACTTTTCAAATCAATTTTTGTGAAAATACTTGACCCATACAATTCATCCAACATATCATCTAGTCTAGGAATGGGGTATCGATACTTTACCGTGATGTTGTTGATAGCCCCTGCAATCCACACACATCCTCCAAGTCCCATCCTTCTTAGGTACAAGTAATACCGGTACGGCGCATGGACTCATGCTTTCTCTCACGTGGCCTTTCTTTAGCAACTCCTCAACTTGCCTTTGAAGTTCCTTTGTTTCCTCTGGATTACTTCTATAGGTTGGCCGATTAGGAATGGCGGCACCGGGCACAAAATCAATCTGATGCTCTATTCCTCTTATAGGTGGCAATCCATTAGGTACATCATCTGGAAACACATCTTCGTATTCCTGTAACAAAGAGACAACAACACTAGGCAAAGATTCATTAAATTTCTTAGTGCTAAAACCTACCTCTTTGTACACAAGTAAAATCATAAGTTTTTTTGAATTCAAGGCACTCTTGATATCACTCGTCTTAGCATAAAGACTCACTTGTTTTTTTCCCTCTTTCTTTTCACTCGCTTTTTCACTTTTTTACCTTGAAATTTCAGCCTGACTATTTATTTTCAATTCACTCTCTCTTTTCATTTTCATTTGATCTTCATAAACTTGTTTGGGTGTTAATGGTACAAGAGTAATGGATCTGTTATCTTTTACAAGAGTATGACGATTTTTAAAACCATCATGAGTAACCTTCCTATCAAATTGCCATGGTCTGCCCAACAATATGTGACCTGCTTGCATTGGAACGACATCGCAAAGCACTTCATCCTTGTACTTCCCGATTGAAAACGAGACTAATACTTGCCTTGTCACCTTAACCTCCCCACAATCATTCAACCATTGCAGCCTATATGGTCTAGGGTGTTTCAAGGTAGGTAACTTTAGCTTTTCAACCAAAGTAGTACTAGCAACGTTTGTATAACTTCCCCCATCAATGATCATACTACACACCTTATTATTTACATGGCACCTAGTATGAAAGATGTTCTCCCTTTGCTCATCAACATCATTTTCTTTGACATGGGCACTTAAAGCACGCCTAGCCACAAGTGACTCTCCTTCCACCGGATATTCAATATCATTGTCACTAGTGTCTTTTGGCATCTGATCATCACTCTCACTTTCCGTCTCCACATCTCCGTTAGCATGTGCAATCATGGTTCTCTTGTTTGGACATTGTGAAGCTATGTGACCTGTTCCCAAACACTTAAAACACTTAATATCACGATTACGAGTTGGTAATTCAGTTTTACCTCTATTGACATTGTCAACTTCATCTTTTCTCTTTGGTGCTTCTGTTTTGAATTTGGAATTAGCCCCTTCATCTTTCCTCCCATTCGACCTCCATGAAGTAGAGGAGCTTGGATTTTGGAAAGATCGAGTTCCCTTCCTTTTAAGTTGTCGTTCTACCTTTATTGCCATATGCACCATGTCCTCCAACTCCACAAAATGTTGCAACTCAACTACATTTGCAATGTCCCGATTCAGCCCATTGAGAAACCTTGCCATGGTAGCTTCTCTATCCTCCTCTATATTAGCCCTTATCATGGAAATCTCCATCTCCTTGTGGTAATCTTCCACGCTTTTAAAGCCTTGAGTAAGACTTTGTAACTTCTGAAATAAGTCCCTATGATAGTGACTAGGAACAAAACGCCTCCTCATGATAACTTTCATTTCATCCCATGTCCTAATAGGCCTTTCACCATTTCTTCTCCTGGTCATCACAAGTTGATCCCACCATATAATAGCATAATCGGTAAACTCAATAACAGTAAGTTTTACCTTTTTCTCCTCGGAGTAGTTATGGCATTCGAAAATCAGCTCCACCTTCCTTTCCCAGTCCAAGTACACTTCTGGGTCATTTTTGCCTTGGAAAGATGGTATCTTTACTTTGATGTTTCCCAAGCTTCTGTCATCTCTATCTTGCCATCTCGGACCTCCTTGAAAACCTCTATCATTCCTTCCTCTCCTTTGAATGAATCTGCCCTCACCATTCAATGAGCCTTGGTCATCTTCATGGAACTCATCATTGGAATTGTAACCAAAATCATCTTCATTTGTATTCCTTTCTTCCCTTCTAGCATTAGGAGCTCTTTCCGGATGTCCCCTGTTTAAAGTAGCAATAGCATCGTCTTGCTTATCCATCCGATCCCGAATCTCATTAAACATTAAATTCATACGTTCAAACTGTTTTTGCACGGCTTGCAACATAAATGTATCCCCCAGTCCGCCTTTGTTTATTGCTTCACCACTTGTAGACATATTTGAAACTAGATATAACAATTAAAAATAAATCCTCACAGCACTGCCTCACGTGTTTACACTCGAATAATGTCACTCAACACTCGTGTTTCACTCAATACGGCTTTTACCCTCTAATAATCGCACTCTCTCTTGCCTTTTTCCACTCGTAACTCCCCTTTTCAGTTCTTTAATGAACTAGTAAACTTTAATCAAGAGGTTCAACTTGTATAGTTTAAACAATGAATATCAATGGGCGGGTATTTCAGAAATAATTAATCAAAGAGAATGAGATTTTTTTTAGATTTGAGAGAATTGAAGAATAAATCAAAATATAGAAAGTAGTTGTATCCACAAATCACCTTTTTTTTTTTATCAATCACGTTTTTCTTTTCTTTTCTTTTTTTGTCACCTTTTTTTTTTTTGGTCAAGTTTTCTTTTTCTATTTTTTTTTTTCACGTTTTTTTTTTTTTTTGCTGGATACTGAATACTCACAAAGAGATTTAAGAGTAGGAAAGAAGAGATTAATAGAAATGGACTAAATATATAGGAACAAAAAATAAAGATAAAGGATAGTAATCTGATTTTAGTACCTTGCTCTGATACCAAATGATGCGAACCTCAATAGGAAGATTCAATTTCATCCCAAGAAAAACTAAAAATCAGATTGAAAGTGATAGTGAACTTGTGACCCAACGATTATATGGAATCGCAAACCACAAGTATTCCATATTGTAGTGAACTTGTGACCCAACGATTATAAAGAATCGCAAACCACAAGTATTCAAGTTTTGAACGCCACAAGGAGAAACCTTGATAAGTTCTGAAGTTCAATGAAGAACCAAAAGAGGAGTAAAAACTCACTTTATATTTTCAGCCAAAGATGATTCCTTACATTCAGCCATACTACTTATATATAGGGTTGGAACAAGTCTCCAACCATAGTAATTAAAGCCAACACGTTTTCATATGTGTTGGGATACAAAAAAGTGCCTAGAATCCTCCAAATACATATAGAAATATGAAAAATCTTGACTATTATCTATATGGACTTATATATATTAAAATCTGATGTAAATAAAGCCTAATTGAAGCTTCTCTTTCCCATAAGACTTAATTCTATGTAAGTAACTTCAATGAATTCCAAAAGCCATCAGATTATATTGTTTGGATTAAATTCAAAACCAAAGCATCTTCTTTTGGGCCAAACTTATGCATGTTAAAATCAGCCCATATCTCTTGAATTAGCCCGTTAAATGCTTCCTTCAGCTTTTTGGATCTTGCCCTTGTAATTGGCCCAATTGGAACATACAATGGATCCTTAGCTTGTACTTGTTCTTGGTGATTCTCATCACATGAATATAACACGATCCGTGGAGTCGTAATAAATTACATGCTTTGAGTTTAAAGGTAAAATTATTCAGAGATAACATGGTTTATTTTGTATCCCCAAGGCATAACTCTAGCATTGCACATTTACATTGCGAAACATTCTTTGATGGTCTTTTGATTGTCAAATTAGTATAGTAAACATTTCACAATTCACAATTCACATCCCGAGTTTCTTGTTCCTCTTGGTTCACTCTTAAAAGATCCATTTTTGGATGTTTTGCATAAAATAATCACATTTTGGGAAATTTGTGCCAACTTCTTTCCCTCAAAATTTTGAAAGTTAGGTGATATTTTGACTGAGTTTCATGTTCCTACATCTGCTTGATAGAATTGTTTATTTGACGTTGTGCTTATTGAAACAAAGAAATTTTAAGAAATAGTTTCTTAATGTTTTATGGGTCATCCATTGATCCCAAGTCAGAATGTTAGTTATCACTCGATCTATAAAGTTGAAGAGTTTATTTGTTATTTCCGGTCCATGTAGAAATGGTCAACTTTGTGCTGCCACGAGTACAACGTGAGTACATTTTTTGGTATAGGATGTATTCACACTCTTATTTGGAAAGTGTTTTATTTACGTGATAGAAATTTTGTAGAAACTTTGTGCTAAAATAATTAACTTTAGGGTTCCCTTTTTAAACTATGGTGTGATATAATGGCATAAGTTCATTTTTAGTGACCTTTCAAGTCCCATGTCCAATCATAGGCTAATCTTTGTTTAGGTGATATTATTCACATATTTCACTAAAATTGATTCATTTAGGGTGAAAAGGTGAAACAAGAATATACTAATATTCTTCGACCTGTTCTTTTTTTCGTTTATCTTTTTCCTTTCAAATTCCAATCGTTCTTTTCACATTCGATATAAAATGTTGGTTTGGTATTGTATGCCTATGTTTTTCTACACTTCTCTATCAAAAAGTATCTTATCACAACATAAAGACTACATGATCCGAGTTTCAAGTTCTTCGCATTTATAGAGAAAATGGTACATTTCAGTGTCCATGGGAGAAATACGAGCATTCTGGATTTTTTTTGTTTATGTTTCCCCTAGATGGGCCTTTGACTGTCAAATTTGGGTATTAAACTATTCAAAATTCACGTAAACGAGAATTCATATACCGAGTTTGACATTATTCATAATTTGCTTTAAATTGATCAACTTTGGAGTGTAATGCGTACATAAATAACATTTTGGTCAATTTGTGCCAATTTGGTTTTTCATAGACGGTTTGTTTTCACGACCAATTTCTTTTAATAGTTATTATTCGCATGATATTGTATTTGGACCGAGTTTCATGTTTTTTCCGCTCCTCGAAAAAACTTATTACTCGATGGTTCTCGTGTTAGAAAAAAGGGCGTTTTAATACTTTGGTCTTCATACTTTATACCTATTGCACTGATCGAGATCTCGGAATGTGTGCGATCGACGCGATGGAGAATTTTTGGTTGAGATTCATTTTTTCCGAGTCCATGTTGAAGTTGTTGTTTTTGTGGTGTCATGAATATAACACGATCCGTGGAGTCGTAATAAGTTACATGCTTTGAGTTTAAAGTTAAAATTATTCAGAGATAACATGGTTTATTTTGTATCCCCAAGGCATAACTCTAGCATTGCACATCTACATTGCGAAATATTCTTTGATGGTCTTTTGATTGTCAAATTAGTACAGTAAACAATTCACAATTCACATCCCGAGTTTCTTGTTCCTCTAGGTTCACTCTTAAAAGATCCATTTTTGGATGTTTTGCATAAAATAATCACATTTTGGGAAATTTGTGCCAACTTCTTTCCCACAAAATTTTGAAAGCTAGGTGATATTTGGACTGAGTTTCATGTTCCTACATCTGCTTGATAGAATTGTTTATTTGACGTTGTGCTTATTGAAACAAAGAAATTTTAAGAAATAGTTTCTTAATGTTTTATGGGTCATCCATTGATCCCAAGTCAGAATGTTAGTTATCACTCGATCTATAAAGTTGAAGAGTTTATTTGTTATTTCCGGTCCATGTAGAAATGGTCAACTTTGTGCTGCCACGAGTACAACGTGAGTACATTTTTTGGTATAGGATGTATTCACACTCTTATTTGGAAAGTGTTTTATTTACGTGATAGAAATTTTGTAGAAACTTCGTGCTAAAATAATTGACTTTAGGGTTCCCTTTTTAAACTATGGTGTGATATAATGGCATAAGTTCATTTTTAGTGACCTTTCAAGTCCCATGTCCAATCATAGGCTAATCTTTGTTTAGGTGATATTATTCACATATTTCACTAAAATTGATTCATTTAGTTTGAAAAGGTGAAAAAGGAATATACTAATATTCTTCGAGCTGTTCTTTTTTTCGTTTATCTTTTTCCTTTCAAATTCCAATCGTTCTTTTCACATTCGATATAAAATGTTGGTTTGGTATTGTATGCCTATGTTTTTCTACACTTCTCTATCAAAAAGTATCTTATCACAACATAAAGACTACATGATCCGAGTTTCAAGTTCTTCGCATTTAAAGAGAAAATGGTACATTTAAGTGTCCATGGGAGAAATACGAGCATTCTGGATTTTTTTTGTTGATGTTTCCCCTAGATGGCAATTGACTGTCAAATTTGGGTATTAAACTATTCAAAATTCACGTAAACGAGAATTCATATACCGAGTTTGACATTATTCATAATTTGCTTTAAATTGAGTGTAATGCGTACATAAAAAACATTTTGGTCAATTTGTGCCAATTTGGTTTTTCATAGACGGTTTGTTTTGACGACCAATTTTTTTAATGGTTATTATTCGCATGATATTATATTTGGACAGAGTTTCATGTTTTTTCCGCTCCTCGATAAAACTTATTACTCTATGGTTCTCGTGTTAGAAAAAAGGGCATTTTAATACTTTGGTCTTCATACTTTATACCTATTGCATTGATCGAGATCTCGGAATGTGCGCGATCGACGCGATGGAGAATGTTTTGGTTGAGATTCATTTTTTCCGAGTCCATGTTGAAGTTGTTGTTTTTGTGGTGTCATGAATATAACACGATCCGTAGAGTCGTAATAAATTACATGCTTTGAGTTTAAAGTTAAAATTATTCAGAGATAATATGGTTTATTTTGTATCCCCAAGGCATAACTCTAGCATTGCACATTTACATTGCGAAACATTCTTTGATGGTCTTTTGATTGTCAAATTAGTATAGTAAAGAATTCACAATTCACATCCCGAGTTTCTTGTTCCTCTAGGTTCACTCTTAAAAGATCCATTTTTGGATGTTTTGCATAAAATAATCACATTTTGGGAAATTTGTGCCAACTTCTTTCCCACAAAATTTTGAAAGTTAGGTGATATTTGGACTGAGTTTCATGTTCCTACATCTGCTTGATAGAATTGTTTATTTGACGTTGTGCTTATTGAAACAAAGAAATTTTAAGAAATAGTTTCTTAATGTTTTATGGGTCATCCATTGATCCCAAGTCAGAATGTTAGTTATCACACGATCTATAAAGTTGAAGAGTTTATTTGTTATTTCCGGTCCATGTAGAAATGGTCAACTTTGTGCTGCCACGAGTACAACGTGAGTACATTTTTTGGTATAGGATGTATTCACACTCTTATTTGGAAAGTGTTTTATTTACGTGATAGAAATTTTGTAGAAACTTTGTGCTAAAATAATTAACTTTAGGGTTCCCTTTTTAAACTATGGTGTGATATAATGGCATAAGTTCATTTTTAGTGACCTTTCAAGTCCCATGTCCAATCATAGGCTAATCTTTGTTTCGGTGATATTATTCACATATTTCACTAAAATTGATTCATTTAGGGTTAAAAGGTGAAACAAGAATATACTAATATTCTTCGACCTGTTCTTTTTTTCGTTTATCTTTTTCCTTTCAAATTCCAATCGTTCTTTTCACATTCGATATAAAATGTTGGTTTGGTATTGTATGCCTATGTTTTTCTACACTTCTCTATCAAAAAGTATCTTATCACAACATAAAGACTACATGATCCAAGTTTCAAGTTCTTCGCATTTAAAGAGAAAATGGTACATTTAAGTGTCCATGGGAGAAATACGAGCATTCTGGATTTTTTTTGTTGATGTTTCCCCTAGATGGGCAATTGACTGTCAAATTTGGGCATTAAACTATTCAAAATTCACGTAAACGAGAATTCATATACCGAGTTTGACATTATTCATAATTTGCTTTAAATTGATCAACTTTGGAGTGTAATGCGTACTTAAAAAACATTTTGGTCAATTTGTGCCAATTTGGTTTTTCAAAGACGGTTTGTTTTGACGACCAATTTTTTTTAATGGTTATTATTCGCATGATATTATATTTGGACAGAGTTTCATGTTTTTTCCGCTCCTCGATAAAACTTATTACTCGATGGTTCTCGTGTTAGAAAAAAGGGCATTTTAATACTTTGGTCTTCATGCTTTATACCTATTGCATTGATCGAGATCTCGGAATGTGTGCGATCAACGCGATGGAGAATGTTTTGGTTGAGATTCATTTTTTCCGAGTCCATGTTGAAGTTGTTGTTTTTGTGGTGTCATGAATATAACACGATCCGTGGAGTCGTAATAAATTACATGCTTTGAGTTTAAAGTTAAAATTATTCAGAGATAACATGGTTTATTTTGTATCCCCAAGGCATAAATCTAGCATTGCACATTTACATTGCGAAACATTCTTTGATGGCCTTTTGATTGTCAAATTAGTATAGTAAACAATTCACAATTCACAATTCACAATTCACATCCCGAGTTTCTTGTTCCTCTTGGTTCACTCTTAAAAGATCCATTTTTGGATGTTTTGCATAAAATAATCACATTTTGGGAAATTTGTGCCAACTTCTTTCCCTCAAAATTTTGAAAGTTAGGTGATATTTGGACTGAGTTTCATGTTCCTACATCTGCTTGATAGAATTGTTTATTTGACGTTGTGCTTATTGAAACAAAGAAATTTTAAGAAATAGTTTCTTAATGTTTTATGGGTCATCCATTGATCCCAAGTCAGAATGTTAGTTATCACTCGATCTATAAAGTTGAAGAGTTTATTTGTTATTTCCGGTCCATGTAGAAATGGTCAACTTTGTGCTGCCACGAGTACAACGTGAGTACATTTTTTGGTATAGGATGTATTCACACTCTTATTTGGAAAGTGTTTTATTTACGTGATAGAAATTTTGTAGAAACTTCGTGCTAAAATAATTGACTTTAGGGTTCCCTTTTTAAACTATGGTGTGATATAATGGCATAAGTTCATTTTTAGTGACCTTTCAAGTCCCATGTCCAATCATAGGCTAATCTTTGTTTAGGTGATATTATTCACATATTTCACTAAAATTGATTCATTTAGTTTGAAAAGGTGAAAAAGGAATATACTAATATTCTTCGAGCTGTTCTTTTTTTCGTTTATCTTTTTCCTTTCAAATTCCAATCGTTCTTTTCACATTCGATATAAAATGTTGGTTTGGTATTGTATGCCTATGTTTTTCTACACTTCTCTATCAAAAAGTATCTTATCACAACATAAAGACTACATGATCCGAGTTTCAAGTTCTTCGCATTTAAAGAGAAAATGGTACATTTAAGTGTCCATGGGAGAAATACGAGCATTCTGGATTTTTTTTGTTGATGTTTCCCCTAGATGGGCAATTGACTGTCAAATTTGGGTATTAAACTATTCAAAATTCACGTAAACGAGAATTCATATACCGAGTTTGACATTATTCATAATTTGCTTTAAATTGAGTGTAATGCGTACATAAAAAACATTTTGGTCAATTTGTGCCAATTTGGTTTTTCATAGACGGTTTGTTTTGACGACCAATTTTTTTTAATGGTTATTATTCGCATGATATTATATTTGGACAGAGTTTCATGTTTTTTCCGCTCCTCGATAAAACTTATTACTCTATGGTTCTCGTGTTAGAAAAAAGGGCATTTTAATACTTTGGTCTTCATACTTTATACCTATTGCATTGATCGAGATCTCGGAATGTGCGCGATCGACGCGATGGAGAATGTTTTGGTTGAGATTCATTTTTTCCGAGTCCATGTTGAAGTTGTTGTTTTTGTGGTGTCATGAATATAACACGATCCGTAGAGTCGTAATAAATTACATGCTTTGAGTTTAAAGTTAAAATTATTCAGAGATAACATGGTTTATTTTGTATCCCCAAGGCATAACTCTAGCATTGCACATTTACATTGCGAAATATTCTTTGATGGTCTTTTGATTGTCAAATTAGTATAGTAAAGAATTCACAATTCACATCCCGAGTTTCTTGTTCCTCTAGGTTCACTCTTAAAAGATCCATTTTTGGATGTTTTGCATAAAATAATCACATTTTGGGAAATTTGTGCCAACTTCTTTCCCACAAAATTTTGAAAGCTAGGTGATATTTGGACTGAGTTTCATGTTCCTACATCTGCTTGATAGAATTGTTTATTTGACGTTGTGCTTATTGAAACAAATAAATTTTAAGAAATAGTTTCTTAATGTTTTATGGGTCATCCATTGATCCCAAGTCAGAATGTTAGTTATCACTCGATCTATAAAGTTGAAGAGTTTATTTTGTTATTTCCGGTCCATGCAGAAATAGTCAACTTTGTGCTGCCCCGAGTACAACGTGAGTACATTTTTTGGTATAGGATGTATTCACACTCTTATTTGGAAAGTGTTTTATTTACGTGATAGAAATTTTGTAGAAACTTTGTGCTAAAATAAATAACTTTAGGGTTCCCTTTTTAATCTATGGAGTGATATAATGGCATAAGTTCATTTTTAGTGACCTTTCAAGTCCCATGTCCAATCATAGGCTGATCTTTGTTTAGGTGATATTATTCCCATATTTCACTAAAATTGATTCATTTAGGGTGAAAAGGTGAAACAAGAACATACCAATGTTCTTCGACCTGTTCTTTTTTTCGTTTATCTTTTTCCTTTCAAATTCTAATCGTTCTTTTCACATTCGATAAAATGTTGGTTTTGTATTGTATGCCTATGTTTTTCTACACTTCTCTATCAAAAAGTATCTTATCACAACATAAAGACTACATGATCCGAGTTTCAAGTTCTTCGCATTTAAAGAGAAAATGGTACATTTAAGTGTCCATGGGAGAAATACGAGCATTCTGGATTTTTTTTGTTGATGTTTCCCCTAGATGGGCAATTGACTGTCAAATTTGGGTATTAAACTATTCAAAATTCACGTAAACGAGAATTCATATACCAAGTTTGACATTATTCATAATTTACTTTAAATTGATTAACTTTGGAGTGTAATGCGTACAGAAATAACATTTTGGTCAATTTGTGCCAATATGGTTTTTCATAGACGGTTTGTTTTCACGACCAAATTTTTTTAATGGTTATTATTCGCATGATATTATATTTGGACAGAGTTTCATGTTTTTTCCGCTCATCGATAAAACTTATTACTCGATGGTTCTCGTGTTAGAAAAAAGGGCATTTTAATACTTTGGTCTTCATACTTTATACCTATTGCATTGATCGAGATCTCGGAATGTGAGCGATCGACGCGATGGAGAATGTTTTGGTTGAGATTCATTTTTTCCGAGTCCATGTTGAAGTTGTTGTTTTTGTGGTGTCATGAACATAACACGATCCGTGGAGTTGTAATAAATTACATGCTTTGAGTTTAAAGTTAAAATTATTCAGAGATAATATGGTTTATTTTGTATCCCCAAGGCATAACTCTAGCATTGCACATTTACATTGCGAAACATTATTTGATGGTCTTTTGATTGTCAAATTAGTATAGTAAACAATTCACAATTCACATCCCGAGTTTCTTGTTCCTCTTGGTTCACTCTTAAAAGATCCATTTTTGGATGTTTTGCATAAAATAATCACATTTTGGGAAATTTGTGCCAACTTCTTTCCCTCAAAATTTTTAAAGTTAGGTGATATTTGGACTGAGTTTCATGTTCCTACATCTGCTTGATATAATTGTTTATTTGACGTTGTGCTTATTGAAACAAAGAAATTTTAAGAAATAGTTTATTAATGTTTTATGGGTCATCCATTGATCCCAAGTCAGAATGTTAGTTATCACTCGATCTATAAAGTTGAAGAGTTTATTTGTTATTTCCGGTCCATGTAGAAATGGTCAACTTTGTGCTGCCACGAGTACAACGTGAGTACATTTTTTGGTATAGGATGTATTCACACTCTTATTTGGAAAGTGTTTTATTTACGTGATAGAAATTTTGTAGAAACTTTGTGCTAAAATAAATAACTTTAGGGTTCCCTTTTTAATCTATGGAGTGATATAATGGCATAAGTTCATTTTTAGTGACCTTTCAAGTCCCATGTCCAATCATAGGCTGATCTTTGTTTAGGTGATATTATTCCCATATTTCACTAAAATTGATTCATTTAGGGTGAAAAGGTGAAACAAGAACATACCAATGTTCTTCGACCTGTTCTTTTTTTCGTTTATCTTTTTCCTTTCAAATTCTAATCGTTCTTTTCACATTCGATAAAATGTTGGTTTTGTATTGTATGCCTATGTTTTTCTACACTTCTCTATCAAAAAGTATCTTATCACAACATAAAGACTACATGATCCGAGTTTCAAGTTCTTCGCATTTAAAGAGAAAATGGTACATTTAAGTGTCCATGGGAGAAATACGAGCATTCTGGATTTTTTTTGTTGATGTTTCCCCTAGATGGGCAATTGACTGTCAAATTTGGGTATTAAACTATTCAAAATTCACGTAAACGAGAATTCATATACCAAGTTTGACATTATTCATAATTTACTTTAAATTGATTAACTTTGGAGTGTAATGCGTACAGAAATAACATTTTGGTCAATTTGTGCCAATATGGTTTTTCATAGACGGTTTGTTTTCACGACCAAATTTTTTTAATGGTTATTATTCGCATGATATTATATTTGGACAGAGTTTCATGTTTTTTCCGCTCATCGATAAAACTTATTACTCGATGGTTCTCGTGTTAGAAAAAAGGGCATTTTAATACTTTGGTCTTCATACTTTATACCTATTGCATTGATCGAGATCTCGGAATGTGAGCGATCGACGCGATGGAGAATGTTTTGGTTGAGATTCATTTTTTCCGAGTCCATGTTGAAGTTGTTGTTTTTGTGGTGTCATGAACATAACACGATCCGTGGAGTTGTAATAAATTACATGCTTTGAGTTTAAAGTTAAAATTATTCAGAGATAATATGGTTTATTTTGTATCCCCAAGGCATAACTCTAGCATTGCACATTTACATTGCGAAACATTATTTGATGGTCTTTTGATTGTCAAATTAGTATAGTAAACAATTCACAATTCACATCCCGAGTTTCTTGTTCCTCTTGGTTCACTCTTAAAAGATCCATTTTTGGATGTTTTGCATAAAATAATCACATTTTGGGAAATTTGTGCCAACTTCTTTCCCTCAAAATTTTTAAAGTTAGGTGATATTTGGACTGAGTTTCATGTTCCTACATCTGCTTGATATAATTGTTTATTTGACGTTGTGCTTATTGAAACAAAGAAATTTTAAGAAATAGTTTATTAATGTTTTATGGGTCATCCATTGATCCCAAGTCAGAATGTTAGTTATCACTCGATCTATAAAGTTGAAGAGTTTATTTGTTATTTCCGGTCCATGTAGAAATGGTCAACTTTGTGCTGCCACGAGTACAACGTGAGTACATTTTTTGGTATAGGATGTATTCACACTCTTATTTGGAAAGTGTTTTATTTACGTGATAGAAATTTTGTAGAAACTTCGTGCTAAAATAATTAACTTTAGGGTTCCCTTTTTAAACTATGGTGTGATATAATGGCATAAGTTCATTTTTAGTGACCTTTCAAGTCCCATGTCCAATCATAGGCTAATCTTTGTTTAGGTGATATTATTCACATATTTCACTAAAATTGATTCATTTAGGGTGAAAAGGTGAAACAAGAATATACTAATATTCTTCGACCTGTTCTTTTTTTCGTTTATCTTTTTCCTTTCAAATTCCAATCGTTCTTTTCACATTCGATATAAAATGTTGGTTTGGTATTGTATGCCTATGTTTTTCTACACTTCTCTATCAAAAAGTATCTTATCACAACATAAAGACTACATGATCCGAGTTTCAAGTTCTTCGCATTTAAAGAGAAAATGGTACATTTAAGTGTCCATGGGAGAAATACGAGCATTCTGGATTTTTTTTGTTGATGTTTCCCCTAGATGGGCAATTGACTGTCAAATTTGGGTATTAAACTATTCAAAATTCACGTAAACGAGAATTCATATACCAAGTTTGACATTATTCATAATTTACTTTAAATTGATTAACTTTGGAGTGTAATGCGTACAGAAATAACATTTTGGTCAATTTGTGCCAATATGGTTTTTCATAGACGGTTTGTTTTCACGACCAAATTTTTTTAATGGTTATTATTCGCATGATATTGTATTTGGACAGAGTTTCATGTTTTTTCCGCTCCTCGATAAAACTTATTACTCGATGGTTCTCGTGTTAGAAAAAAGGGCGTTTTAATACTTTGGTCTTCATACTTTATACCTACTGCATTGATCCAGATCTCGGAATGTGTGCGATCGACGCGATGGAGAAAGTTATGGTTGAGATTCATTTTTTCCGAGTCCATGTTGAAGTTGTCGTTTTTGTGGTGTCATGAATATAACACGATCCGTGGAGTCGTAATAAATTACATGCTTTGAGTTTAAAGTTAAAATTATTCAGAGATAACATGGTTTATTTTTTATCCCCAGGGCATAACTCTAGCATTGCACATTTACATTGCGACACATTCTTTGATGGTCTTTTGATTGTCAAATTAGTATAGTTAACAATTCACAATTCACAATTCGCAATTCACATTTCAAATCCCGAGTTTCTTGTTCCTCTTGGTTCACTCTTAAAAGATCCATTTTTGGATGTTTTGCTTAAAATAATCACATTTTGGGAAATTTGTGCCAACTTCTTTCCCTCAAATTTTGAAAGTTAGGTGATATTTGGACTGAGTTTCATGTTCCTACATCTGCTTGATAGAATTGTTTATTTGACGTTGTGCTTATTGAAACAGAGAAATTTTAAGAAATAGTTTCTTAATGTTTTATGGGTCATCCATTGATCCCATGTCAGAATGTTAGTTATCACTCGATCTATAAAGTTGAAGAGTTTATTTGTTATTTCCGGTCCATGTAGAAATGTTCAATTTTGTGCTGCCACGAGTACAACGTGAGTACATTTTTTTGGTATAGGATGTATTCACACTCTTATTTGGAAAGTGTTTTATTTACGTGATAGAAATTTTGTAGAAACTTTGTGCTAAAATAATTAACTTTAGGGTTCCCTTTCTAAACTATGGAGTGATATAATGGCATAAGTTCATTTTTAGTGACCTTTCAAGTCCCACGTCCAATCATAGGCTGATCTTTGTTTAGGTGATATTATTCACATATTTCACTAAAACTGATTCATTTAGGGTGAAAAGGTGAATCTAGAACATACTAATATTTTTCGACCTGTTCTTTTTTTCGTTTATCTTTTTCCTTTCAAATTCCAATCGTTCTTTTCACATTCGATATAAAATGTTGGTTTTGTATTGTATGCCTATGTTTTTCTACACTTCTCTATCAAAAAGTACCTTATCACAACATAAAGACTACATGATCCGAGTTTCAAGTTCTTCGCATTTAAAGAGAAAACGGTACATTTCAGTGTCCATGGGAGAAATACGAGCATTCTGGATTTTTTTTGTTGATGTTTCCCCTAGATGGGCAATTGACTGTCAAATTCGGGTATTAAACTATTCAAAATTCACGTAAACGAGAATTCATATACCAAGTTTGACATTATTCATAATTTACTTTAAATTGATTAACTTTGGAGTGTAATGCGTACAGAAATAACATTTTGGTCAATTTGTGCCAATATGGTTTTTCATAGACGGTTTGTTTTCACGACCAATTTTTTTTAATGGTTATTATTCGCATGATATTATATTTGGACAGAGTTTCATGTTTTTCCCGCTCCTCGATAAAACTTATTACTCGATGGTTCTCGTGTTAGAAAAAAGGGCATTTTAATACTTTGGTCTTCATGCTTTATACCTATTGCATTGATCGAGATCTCGCAATGTGTGCGATCGACGCGATGGAGAATGTTTTGGTTGAGATTCATTTTTTCCGAGTCCATGTTGAAGTTGTCGTTTTTGTGGTGTCATGAATATAACACGATCCGTGGAGTCGTAATAAATTACATGCTTTCAGTTTAAAGTTAAAATTATTCAGAGATAACATGGTTTATTTTTTATCCCCAGGGCATAACTCTAGCATTGCACATTTACATTGCGAAACATTCTTTGATGGTCTTTTGATTGTCAAATTAGTATAGTAAACAATTCACAATTCACAATTCACAATTCACAATTCGCAATTCACATTTCACATCCCGAGTTTCTTGTTCCAAGGTTCACTCTTAAAAGATCCATTTTTGGATGTTTTGCATAAAATAATCACATTTTGGGTAATTTGTGCCAACTTCTTTCCCTCAAATTTTGAAAGTTAGGTGATATTTGGACTGAGTTTCATGTTCCTACATCTGCTTGATAGAATTGTTTATTTGACGTTGTGCTTATTGAAACAGAGAAATTTTAAGAAATAGTTTCTTAATGTTTTATGGGTCATCCATTGATCCTATGTCAGAATGTTAGTTATCACTCGATCTATAAAATTGAAGAGTTTATTTGTTATTTCCGGTCCATGTAGAAATGGTCAACTTTGTGCTGCCACGAGCACAACGTGAGTACATTTTTTGGTATAGGATGTATTCACACTCTTATTTGGAAAGTGTTTTATTTACGTGATAGAAATTTTGTAGAAACTTTGTGCTAAAATAATTAATTTTAGGGTTCCCTTTTTAAACTATGGTGTGATATAATGGCATAAGTTCATTTTTAGTGACCTTTCAAGTCCCATGTCTAATCATAGGCTGATCTTTGTTTAGGTGATATTATTCCCATATTTCACTAAAATTGATTCATTTAGGGTGAAAAGGTGAAACAAGAACATACTAATGTTCTTCGACCTGTTCTTTTTTTCGTTTATCTTTTTCCTTTCGAATTCCAATCGTTCTTTTCACATTCGATATAAAATGTTGGTTTGGTATTGTATGCCTATGTTTTTCTACACTTCTCTATCAAAAAGTATCTTATCACAACATAAAGACTACATGATCCGAGTTTCAAGTTCTTCGCATTTAAAGAGAAAATGGTACATTTCAGTGTCCATGGGAGAAATACGAGCATTCTGGATTTTTTTTGTTGATGTTTCCCCTAGATGGGCAATTGACTGTCAAATTTGGGTATTAAACTATTCAAAATTCACGTAAACGAGAATTCATATACCGAGTTTGACATTATTCATAATTTGCTTTAAATTGATCAACTTTGGAGTGTAATGCGTACATAAATAACATTTTGGTCAATTTGTGCCAATTTGGTTTTTCATAGACGGTTTGTTTTGACGACCAATTTTTTTTAATGGTTATTATTCGCATGATATTATATTTGGACAGATTTTCATGTTTTTCCAGCTCCTCGATAAAACTTATTACTCGATGGTTCTCGTGTTAGAAAAAAGGGCATTTTAATACTTTGGTCTTCATGCTTTATACCTATTGCATTGATCGAGATCTCGGAATGTGTGCGATCGACGCGATGGAGAATGTTTTGGTTGAGATTCATTTTTTCCGAGTCCATGTTGAAGTTGTTGTTTTTGTGGTGTCATGAATATAACACGATCCGTGGAGTCGTAATAAATTACATGCTTTGAGTTTAAAGTTAAAATTATTCAGAGATAACATGGTTTATTTTGTATCCCCAAGGCATAAATCTAGCCTTGCACATTTACATTGCGAAACATTCTTTGATGGTCTTTTGATTGTCAAATTAGTATAGTAAACAATTCACAATTCACAATTCACAATTCACATCCCGAGTTTCTTGTTCCTCTTGGTTCACTCTTAAAAGATCCATTTTTGGATGTTTTGCATAAAATAATCACATTTTGGGAAATTTGTGCCAACTTCTTTCCCTCAAAATTTTGAAAGTTAGGTGATATTTGGACTGAGTTTCTTGTTCCTACATCTGCTTAATAGAATTGTTTATTTGACGTTGTGCTTATTGAAACAGAGAAATTTTAAGAAATAGTTTCTTAATGTTTTATGGGTCATCCATTGATCCCAAGTCAAAATGTTAGTTATCACTCGATCTATAAAGTTGAAGAGTTTATTTGTTATTTCCGGTCCATGTAGAAATGGTCAACTTTGTGCTGCCACCAGTACAACGTGAGTACATTTTTTTGGTATAGGATGTATTCACAGTCTTATTTGGAAAGTGTTTTATTTACGTGATAGAAATTTTGTAGAAACTTTGTGCTAAAATAATTAACTTTAGGGTTCCCTTTTTAAACTATGGAGTGATATAATGGCATAAGTTCATTTTTAGTGACCTTTCAAGTCCCATGTCCAATCATAGGCTGATCTTTGTTTAGGTGATATTATTCACATATTTCACTAAAATTGATTCATTTAGGGTCAAAAGGTGAAACAAGAACATACTAATATTCTTCGACCTGTTCTTTTTTTCGTTTATCTTTTTCCTTTCAAATTCCAATCGTTCTTTTCACATTCGATATAAAATGTTGTTTTTGTATTGTATGCCTATGTTTTTCTACACTTCTCTATCAAAAAGTACCTTATCACAACATAAAGATTACTTGATCCGAGTTTCAAGTTCTTCGCATTTAAAGAGAAAACGGTACATTTCAGTGTCCATGGGAGAAATACGAGCATTCTGGATTTTTTTTGTTGATGATGGGCAATTGACTGTCAAATTCGGGTATTAAACTATTCAAAATTCACGTAAACGAGAATTCATATACCAAGTTTGACATTATTCATAATTTACTTTAAATTGATTAACTTTGGAGTGTAATGCGTACAGAAAACATTTTGGTCAATTTGTGCCAATATGGTTTTTCATAGACGGTTTGTTTTCACGACCAATTTTTTTTAATGGTTATTATTCGCATGATATTGTATTTGGACAGAGTTTCATTTTTTTTGCGCTCCTCGATAAAACTTATTACTCGATGGTTCTCGTGTTAGAAAAAAGGGCGTTTTAATACTTTGGTCTTCATACTTTATACCTACTGCATTGATCCAGATCTCGGAATGTGTGCGATCGACGCGATGGAGAAAGTTATGGTTGAGATTCATTTTTTCCGAGTCCATGTTGAAGTTGTTGTTTTTGTGGTGTCATGAATATAACACTATCCGTGGAATTGTAATAAATTACATGCTTTGAGTTTAAAGTTAAAATTATTCAGAGATAACATGGTTTATTTTGTACCCCCAAGGCATAACTCTAGCATTGCACATTTACATTGCGAAACATTCTTTGATGGTCTTTTGATTGTCAAATTAGTATAGTAAACAATTCACAATTCACAATTCACAATTCACATCCCGAGTTTCTTGTTCCTCTTGGTTCACTCTTAAAAGATCCATTTTTGGATGTTTTGCATAAAATAATCACATTTTGGGAAATTTGTGCCAACTTCTTTCCCTCAAAATTTTGAAAGTTAGGTGATATTTGGACTGAGTTTCATGTTCCTACATCTGCTTGATAGAATTGTTTATTTGACGTTGTGCTTATTGAAACAGAGAAATTTAAGAAATAGTTTTTTAATGTTTTATGGGTCATCCATTGATCCCATGTCAGAATGTTAGTTATCACTCGATCTATAAAGTTGAAGAGTTTATTTGTTATTTCCGGTCCATGTAGAAATGGTCAACTTTGTGCTGCCACGAGTACAACGTGAGTAAATTTTTTGGTAGAGGATGTATTCACACTCTTATTTGGAAAGTGTTTTATTTACGTGATAGAAATTTTGTAGAAACTTTGTGCTAAAATAATTAATTTTAGGGTTCCCTTTTTAAACTATGGTGTTATATAATGGCATAAGTTCATTTTAAGTGACCTTTCAAGTCCCATGTCTAATCATAAGCTGATCTTTGTTTAGGTGATATTATTCCCATATTTCACTAAAATTGATTCATTTAGGGTGAAAAGGTGAAACAAGAACATACTAATGTTCTTCGACCTGTTCTTTTTTTCGTTTATCTTTTTCCTTTCAAATTCCAATCGTTCTTTTCACATTCGATATAAAATGTTGGTTTTGTATTGTATGCCTATGTTTTTCTACACTTCTCTATCAAAAAGTACCTTATCACAACATAAAGACTACATGATCCGAGTTTCAAGTTCTTCGCATTTAAAGAGAAAACGGTACATTTCAGTGTCCATGGGAGAAATACGAGCATTCTGGATTTTTTTTGTTGATGTTTCCCCTAGATGGGCAATTGACTGTCAAATTCGGGTATTAAAATATTCAAAATTCACGTAAACGAGAATTCATATACCAAGTTTGACATTATTCATAATTTACTTTAAATTGATTAACTTTGGAGTGTAATGCGTACAGAAATAACATTTTGGTCAATTTGTGCCAATATGGTTTTTCATAGACGGTTTGTTTTCACGACCAATTTTTTTTAATGGTTATAATTCGCATGATATTATATTTGGACAGAGTTTCATGTTTTTCCCGCTCCTCGATAAAACTTATTACTCGATGGTTCTCGTGTTAGAAAAAAGGGCATTTTAATACTTTGGTCTTCATGCTTTATACCTATTGCATTGATCGAGATCTCGGAATGTGTGCGATCGACGCGATGGAGAATGTTTTGGTTGAGATTCATTTTTTCCGAGTCCATGTTGAAGTTGTCGTTTTTGTGGTGTCATGAATATAACACGATCCGTGGAGTCGTAATAAATTACATGCTTTCAGTTTAAAGTTAAAATTATTCAGAGATAACATGGTTTATTTTTTATCCCCAGGGCATAACTCTAGCATTACACATTTACATTGCGAAACATTCTTTGATGGTCTTTTGATTGTCAAATTAGTATAGTAAACAATTCACAATTCACAATTCACAATTCACAATTCGCAATTCACATTTCACATCCCGAGTTTCTTGTTCCAAGGTTCACTCTTAAAAGATCCATTTTTGGATGTTTTGCATAAAATAATCACATTTTGGGTAATTTGTGCCAACTTCTTTCCCTCAAATTTTGAAAGTTAGGTGATATTTGGACTGAGTTTCATGTTCCTACATCTGCTTGATAGAATTGTTTATTTGACGTTGTGCTTATTGAAACAGAAAAATTTTAAGAAATAGTTTCTTAATGTTTTATGGGTCATCCATTGATCCCATGTCAGAATGTTAGTTATCACTCGATCTATAAAGTTGAAGAGTTTATTTGTTATTTCCGGTCCATGTAGAAATGGTCAACTTTGTGCTGCCACGAGCACAACGTGAGTACATTTTTTGGTATAGGATGTATTCACACTCTTATTTGGAAAGTGTTTTATTTACGTGATAGAAATTTTGTAGAAACTTTGTGCTAAAATAATTAATTTTAGGCTTCCCTTTTTAAACTATGGTGTGATATAATGGCATAAGTTCATTTTTAGTGACCTTTCAAGTCCCATGTCTAATCATAGGCTGATCTTTGTTTAGGTGATATTATTCCCATATTTCACTAAAATTGATTCATTTAGGGTGAAAAGGTGAAACAAGAACATACTAATGTTCTTCGACCTGTTCTTTTTTTCGTTTATCTTTTTCCTTTCGAATTCCAATCGTTCTTTTCACATTCGATATAAAATGTTGGTTTGGTATTGTATGCCTATGTTTTTCTACACTTCTCTATCAAAAAGTATCTTATCACAACATAAAGACTACATGATCCGAGTTTCAAGTTCTTCGCATTTAAAGAGAAAATGGTACATTTCAGTGTCCATGGGAGAAATACGAGCATTCTGGATTTTTTTTGTTGATGTTTCCCCTAGATGGGCAATTGACTGTCAAATTTGGGTATTAAACTATTCAAAATTCACGTAAACGAGAATTCATATACCGAGTTTGACATTATTCATAATTTGCTTTAAATTGATCAACTTTGGAGTGTAATGCGTACATAAATAACATTTTGGTCAATTTGTGCCAATTTGGTTTTTCATAGACGGTTTGTTTTGACGACCAATTTTTTTTAATGGTTATTATTCGCATGATATTATATTTGGACAGATTTTCATGTTTTTCCCGCTCCTCGATAAAACTTATTACTCGATGGTTCTCGTGTTAGAAAAAAGGGCATTTTAATACTTTGGTCTTCATGCTTTATACCTATTGCATTGATCGAGATCTCGGAATGTGTGCGATCGGCGCGATGGAGAAAGTTATGGTTGAGATTCATTTTTTCCGAGTCCATGTTGAAGTTGTTGTTTTTGTGGTGTCATGAATATAACACGATCCGTGGAATTGTAATAAATTACATGCTTTGAGTTTAAAGTTAAAATTATTCAGAGATAACATGGTTTATTTTGTACCCCCAAGGCATAACTCTAGCATTGCACATTTACATTGCGAAACATTCTTTGATGGTCTTTTGATTGTCAAATTAGTATAGTAAACAATTCACAATTCACAATTCACAATTCACATCCCGAGTTTCTTGTTCCTCTTGGTTCACTCTTAAAAGATCCATTTTTGGATGTTTTGCAAAAAATAATCACATTTTGGGAAATTTGTGCCAACTTCTTTCCCTCAAAATTTTGAAAGTTAGGTGATATTTGGACTGAGTTTCTTGTTCCTACATCTGCTTGATAGAATTGTTTATTTGACGTTGTGCTTATTGAAACAGAGAAATTTTAAGAAATAGTTTCTTAATGTTTTATGGGTCATCCATTGATCCCAAGTCAAAATGTTAGTTATCACTCGATCTATAAAGTTGAAGAGTTTATTTGTTATTTCCGGTCCATGTAGAAATGGTCAACTTTGTGCTGCCACCAGTACAACGTGAGTACATTTTTTTGGTATAGGATGTATTCACACTCTTATTTGGAAAGTGTTTTATTTACGTGATAGAAATTTTGTAGAAACTTTGTGCTAAAATAATTAACTTTAGGGTTCCCTTTTTAAACTATGGAGTGATATAATGGCATAAGTTCATTTTTAGTGACCTTTCAAGTCCCATGTCCAATCATAGGCTGATCTTTGTTTAGGTGATATTATTCACATATTTCACTAAAATTGATTCATTTAGGGTCAAAAGGTGAAACAAGAACATACTAATATTCTTCGACCTGTTCTTTTTTTCGTTTATCTTTTTCCTTTCAAATTCCAATCGTTCTTTTCACATTCGATATAAAATGTTGTTTTTGTATTGTATGCCTATGTTTTTCTACACTTCTCTATCAAAAAGTACCTTATCACAACATAAAGACTACTTGATCCGAGTTTCAAGTTCTTCGCATTTAAAGAGAAAACGGTACATTTCAGTGTCCATGGGAGAAATACGAGCATTCTGGATTTTTTTTGTTGATGATGGGCAATTGACTGTCAAATTCGGGTATTAAACTATTCAAAATTCACGTAAACGAGAATTCATATACCAAGTTTGATATTATTCATAATTTACTTTAAATTGATTAACTTTGGAGTGTAATGCGTACAGAAAACATTTTGGTCAATTTGTGCCAATATGGTTTTTCATAGACGGTTTGTTTTCACGACCAATTTTTTTTAATGGTTATTATTCGCATGATATTGTATTTGGACAGAGTTTCATTTTTTTTGCGCTCCTCGATAAAACTTATTACTCGATGGTTCTCGTGTTAGAAAAAAGGGCGTTTTAATACTTTGGTCTTCATACTTTATACCTACTGCATTGATCCAGATCTCGGAATGTGTGCGATCGACGCGATGGAGAAAGTTATGGTTGAGATTCATTTTTTCCGAGTCCATGTTGAAGTTGTTGTTTTTGTGGTGTCATGAATATAACACGATCCGTGGAATTGTAATAAATTACATGCTTTGAGTTTAAAGTTAAAATTATTCAGAGATAATATGGTTTATTTTGTACCCCCAAGGCATAACTCTAGCATTGCACATTTACATTGCGAAACATTCTTTGATGGTCTTTTGATTGTCAAATTAGTATAGTAAACAATTCACAATTCACAATTCACAATTCACATCCCGAGTTTCTTGTTCCTCTTGGTTCACTCTTAAAAGATCCATTTTTGGATGTTTTGCATAAAATAATCACATTTTGGGAAATTTGTGCCAACTTCTTTCCCTCAAAATTTTGAAAGTTAGGTGATATTTGGACTGAGTTTCATGTTCCTACATCTGCTTGATAGAATTGTTTATTTGACGTTGTGCTTATTGAAACAGAGAAATTTAAGAAATAGTTTTTTAATGTTTTATGGGTCATCCATTGATCCCATGTCAGAATGTTAGTTATCACTCGATCTATAAAGTTGAAGAGTTTATTTGTTATTTCCGGTCCATGTAGAAATGGTCAACTTTGTGCTGCCACGAGTACAACGTGAGTAAATTTTTTGGTAGAGGATGTATTCACACTCATATTTGGAAAGTGTTTTATTTACGTGATAGAAATTTTGTAGAAACTTTGTGCTAAAATAATTAATTTTAGGGTTCCCTTTTTAAACTATGGTGTGATATAATGGCATAAGTTCATTTTAAGTGACCTTTCAAGTCCCATGTCTAATCATAAGCTGATCTTTGTTTAGGTGATATTATTCCCATATTTCACTAAAATTGATTCATTTAGGGTGAAAAGGTGAAACAAGAACATACTAATGTTCTTCGACCTGTTCTTTTTTTCGTTTATCTTTTTCCTTTCAAATTCCAATCGTTCTTTTCACATTCGATATAAAATGTTGGTTTTGTATTGTATGCCTATGTTTTTCTACACTTCTCTATCAAAAAGTACCTTATCACAACATAAAGACTACATGATCCGAGTTTCAAGTTCTTCGCATTTAAAGAGAAAACGGTACATTTCAGTGTCCATGGGAGAAATACGAGCATTCTGGATTTTTTTTGTTGATGTTTCCCCTAGATGGGCAATTGACTGTCAAATTCGGGTATTAAACTATTCAAAATTCACGTAAACGAGAATTCATATACCAAGTTTGACATTATTCATAATTTACTTTAAATTGATTAACTTTGGAGTGTAATGCGTACAGAAATAACATTTTGGTCAATTTGTGCCAATATGGTTTTTCATAGACGGTTTGTTTTCACGACCAATTTTTTTTAATGGTTATTATTCGCATGATATTATATTTGGACAGAGTTTCATGTTTTTCCCGCTCCTCGATAAAACTTATTACTCGATGGTTCTCGTGTTAGAAAAAAGGGCATTTTAATACTTTGGTCTTCATGCTTTATACCTATTGCATTGATCGAGATCTCGGAATGTGTGCGATCGACGCGATGGAGAATGTTTTGGTTGAGATTCATTTTTTCCGAGTCCATGTTGAAGTTGTCGTTTTTGTGGTGTCATGAATATAACACGATCCGTGGAGTCGTAATAAATTACATGCTTTCAGTTTAAAGTTAAAATTATTCAGAGATAACATGGTTTATTTTTTATCCCCCGGGCATAACTCTAGCATTGCACATTTACATTGCGAAACATTCTTTGATGGTCTTTTGATTGTCAAATTAGTATAGTAAACAATTCACAATTCACAATTCACAATTCACAATTCGCAATTCGCAATTCACATTTCACATCCCGAGTTTCTTGTTCCAAGGTTCACTCTTAAAAGATCCATTTTTGGATGTTTTGCATAAAATAATCACATTTTGGGTAATTTGTGCCAACTTCTTTCCCTCAAATTTTGAAAGTTAGGTGATATTTGGACTGAGTTTCATGTTCCTACATCTGCTTGATAGAATTGTTTATTTGACGTTGTGCTTATTGAAACAGAGAAATTTAAGAAATAGTTTTTTAATGTTTTATGGGTCATCCATTGATCCCATGTCAGAATGTTAGTTATCACTCGATCTATAAAGTTGAAGAGTTTATTTGTTATTTCCGGTCCATGTAGAAATGGTCAACTTTGTGCTGCCACGAGCACAACGTGAGTACATTTTTTGGTATAGGATGTATTCACACTCTTATTTGGAAAGTGTTTTATTTACGTGATAGAAATTTTGTAGAAACTTTGTGCTAAAATAATTAATTTTAGGGTTCCCTTTTTAAACTATGGTGTGATATAATGGCATAAGTTCATTTTTAGTGACCTTTAAAGTCCCATGTCTAATCATAGGCTGATCTTTGTTTAGGTGATATTATTCCCATATTTCACTAAAATTGATTCATTTAGGGTGAAAAGGTGAAACAAGAACATACTAATGTTCTTCGACCTGTTCTTTTTTTCGTTTATCTTTTTCCTTTCGAATTCCAATCGTTCTTTTCACATTCGATATAAAATGTTGGTTTGGTATTGTATGCCTATGTTTTTCTACACTTCTCTATCAAAAAGTATCTTATCACAACATAAAGACTACATGATCCGAGTTTCAAGTTCTTCGCATTTAAAGAGAAAATGGTACATTTCAGTGTCCATGGGAGAAATACGAGCATTCTGGATTTTTTTTGTTGATGTTTCCCCTAGATGGGCAATTGACTGTCAAATTTGGGTATTAAACTATTCAAAATTCACGTAAACGAGAATTCATATACCGAGTTTGACATTATTCATAATTTGCTTTAAATTGATCAACTTTGGAGTGTAATGCGTACATAAATAACATTTTGGTCAATTTGTGCCAATTTGGTTTTTCATAGACGGTTTGTTTTGACGACCAATTTTTTTTAATGGTTATTATTCGCATGATATTATATTTGGACAGAGTTTCATGTTTTTCCCGCTCCTCGATAAAACTTATTACTCGATGGTTCTCGTGTTAGAAAAAAGGGCATTTTAATACTTTGGTCTTCATGCTTTATACCTATTGCATTGATCGAGATCTCGGAATGTGTGCGATCGACGCGTTGGAGAATGTTTTGGTTGAGATTCATTTTTTCCGAGTCCATGTTGAAGTTGTTGTTTTTGTGGTGTCATGAATATAACACGATCCGTGGAGTCGTAATAAATTACATGCTTTGAGTTTAAAGTTAAAATTATTCAGAGATAACATGGTTTATTTTGTATCCCCAAGGCATAAATCTAGCATTGCACATTTACATTGCGAAACATTCTTTGATGGTCTTTTGATTGTCAAATTAGTATAGTAAACAATTCACAATTCACAATTCACAATTCACATCCCGAGTTTCTTGTTCCTCTTGGTTCACTCTTAAAAGATCCATTTTTGGATGTTTTGCATAAAATAATCACATTTTGGGAAATTTGTGCCAACTTCTTTCCCTCAAAATTTTGAAAGTTAGGTGATATTTGGACTGAGTTTCTTGTTCCTACATCTGCTTGATAGAATTGTTTATTTGACGTTGTGCTTATTGAAACAGAGAAATTTTAAGAAATAGTTTCTTAATGTTTTATGGGTCATCCATTGATCCCAAGTCAAAATGTTAGTTATCACTCGATCTATAAAGTTGAAGAGTTTATTTGTTATTTCCGGTCCATGTAGAAATGGTCAACTTTGTGCTGCCACCAGTACAACGTGAGTACATTTTTTTGGTATAGGATGTATTAACACTCTTATTTCGAAAGTGTTTTATTTACGTGATAGAAATTTTGTAGAAACTTTGTGCTAAAATAATTAACTTTAGGGTTCCCTTTTTAAACTATGGAGTGATATAATGGCATAAGTTCATTTTTAGTGACCTTTCAAGTCCCATGTCCAATCATAGGCTGATCTTTGTTTAGGTGATATTATTCACATATTTCACTAAAATTGATTCATTTAGGGTCAAAAGGTGAAACAAGAACATACTAATATTCTTCGACCTGTTCTTTTTTTCGTTTATCTTTTTCCTTTCAAATTCCAATCGTTCTTTTCACATTCGATATAAAATGTTGTTTTTGTATTGTATGCCTATGTTTTTCTACACTTCTCTATCAAAAAGTACCTTATCACAACATAAAGACTACTTGATCCGAGTTTCAAGTTCTTCGCATTTAAAGAGAAAACGGTACATTTCAGTGTCCATGGGAGAAATACGAGCATTCTGGATTTTTTTTGTTGATGATGGGCAATTGACTGTCAAATTCGGGTATTAAACTATTCAAAATTCACGTAAACGAGAATTCATATACCAAGTTTGACATTATTCATAATTTACTTTAAATTGATTAACTTTGGAGTGTAATGCGTACAGAAAACATTTTGGTCAATTTGTGCCAATATGGTTTTTCATAGACGGTTTGTTTTCACGACCAATTTTTTTTAATGGTTATTATTCGCATGATATTGTATTTGGACAGAGTTTCATTTTTTTTGCGCTCCTCGATAAAACTTATTACTCGATGGTTCTCGTGTTAGAAAAAAGGGCGTTTTAGTACTTTGGTCTTCATACTTTATACCTACTGCATTGATCCAGATCTCGGAATGTGTGCGATCGACGCGATGGAGAAAGTTATGGTTGAGATTCATTTTTTCCGAGTCCATGTTGAAGTTGTTGTTTTTGTGGTGTCATGAATATAACACGATCCGTGGAGTTGTAATAAATTACATGCTTTGAGTTTAAAGTTAAAATTATTCAGAGATAACATGGTTTATTTTGTACCCCCAAGGCATAACTCTAGCATTGCACATTTACATTGCGAAACATTCTTTGATGGTCTTTTGATTGTCAAATTAGTATAGTAAACAATTCACAATTCACAATTCACAATTCACATCCCGAGTTTCTTGTTCCTCTTGGTTCACTCTTAAAAGATCCATTTTTGGATGTTTTGCATAAAATAATCACATTTTGGGAAATTTGTGCCAACTTCTTTCCCTCAAAATTTTGAAAGTTAGGTGATATTTGGACTGAGTTTCATGTTCCTACATCTGCTTGATAGAATTGTTTATTTGACGTTGTGCTTATTGAAACAGAGAAATTTAAGAAATAGTTTTTTAATGTTTTATGGGTCATCCATTGATCCCATGTCAGAATGTTAGTTATCACTCGATCTATAAAGTTGAAGAGTTTATTTGTTATTTCCGGTCCATGTAGAAATGGTCAACTTTGTGTTGCCACGAGTACAACGTGAGTAAATTTTTTGGTAGAGGATGTATTCACACTATTATTTGGAAAGTGTTTTATTTACGTGATAGAAATTTTGTAGAAACTTTGTGCTAAAATAATTAATTTTAGGGTTCCCTTTTTAAACTATGGTGTGATATAATGGCATAAGTTCATTTTAAGTGACCTTTCAAGTCCCATGTCTAATCATAAGCTGATCTTTGTTTAGGTGATATTATTCCCATATTTCACTAAAATTGATTCATTTAGGGTGAAAAGGTGAAACAAGAACATACTAATGTTCTTCGACCTGTTCTTTTTTTCGTTTATCTTTTTCCTTTCAAATTCCAATCGTTCTTTTCACATTCGATATAAAATGTTGGTTTTGTATTGTATGCCTATGTTTTTCTACACTTCTCTATCAAAAAGTACCTTATCACAACATAAAGACTACATGATCCGAGTTTCAAGTTCTTCGCATTTAAAGAGAAAATGGTACATTTCAGTGTCCATGGGAGAAATACGAGCATTCTGGATTTTTTTTGTTGATGTTTCCCCTAGATGGGCAATTGACTGTCAAATTTGGGTATTAAACTATTCAAAATTCACGTAAACGAGAATTCATATACCGAGTTTGACATTATTCATAATTTGCTTTAAATTGATCAACTTTGGAGTGTAATGCGTACATAAATAACATTTTGGTCCATTTGTGCCAATTTGGTTTTTCATAGACTGTTTGTTTTGACGACCAATTTTTTTTAATGGTTATTATTCGCATGATATTATATTTGGACAGAGTTTCATGTTTTTCCCGCTCCTCGATAAAACTTATTACTCGATGGTTCTCGTGTTAGAAAAAAGGGCATTTTAATACTTTGGTCTTCATGCTTTATACCTATTGCATTGATCGAGATCTCGGAATGTGTGCGATCGACGCGATGGAGAATGTTTTGGTTGAGATTCATTTTTTCCGAGTCCATGTTGAAGTTGTTGTTTTTGTGGTGTCATGAATATAACACGATCCGTGGAGTCGTAATAAATTACATGCTTTGAGTTTAAAGTTAAAATTATTCAGAGATAACATGGTTTATTTTGTATCCCCAAGGCATAAATCTAGCATTGCACATTTACATTGCGAAACATTCTTTGATGGTCTTTTGATTGTCAAATTAGTATAGTAAACAATTCACAATTCACATCCCGAGTTTCTTGTTCCTCTTGGTTCACTCTTAAAAGATCCATTTTTGGATGTTTTGCATAAAATAATCACATTTTGGGAAATTTGTGCCAACTTCTTTCCCTCAAAATTTTGAAAGTTAGGTGATATTTGGACTGAGTTTCTTGTTCCTACATCTGCTTGATAGAATTGTTTATTTGACGTTGTGCTTATTGAAACAGAGAAATTTTAAGAAATAGTTTCTTAATGTTTTATGGGTCATCCATTGATCCCAAGTCAAAATGTTAGTTATCACTCGATCTATAAAGTTGAAGAGTTTATTTGTTATTTCCGGTCCATGTAGAAATGGTCAACTTTGTGCTGCCACCAGTACAACGTGAGTACATTTTTTTGGTATAGGATGTATTCACACTCTTATTTGGAAAGTGTTTTATTTACGTGATAGAAATTTTGTAGAAACTTTGTGCTAATATAATTAACTTTAGGGTTCCCTTTTTAAACTATGGAGTGATATAATGGCATAAGTTCATTTTTAGTGACCTTTCAAGTCCCATGTCCAATCATAGGCTGATCTTTGTTTAGGTGATATTATTCACATATTTCACTAAAATTGATTCATTTTGGGTCAAAAGGTGAAACAAGAACATACTAATATTCTTCGACCTGTTCTTTTTTTCGTTTATCTTTTTCCTTTCAAATTCCAATCGTTCTTTTCACATTCGATATAAAATGTTGTTTTTGTATTGTATGCCTATGTTTTTCTACACTTCTCTATCAAAAAGTACCTTATCACAACATAAAGACTACTTGATCCGAGTTTCAAGTTCTTCGCATTTAAAGAGAAAACGGTACATTTCAGTGTCCATGGGAGAAATACGAGCATTCTGGATTTTTTTTGTTGATGATGGGCAATTGACTGTCAAATTCGGGTATTAAACTATTCAAAATTCACGTAAACGAGAATTCATATACCAAGTTTGACATTATTCATAATTTACTTTAAATTGATTAACTTTGGAGTGTAATGCGTACAGAAAACATTTTGGTCAATTTGTGCCAATATGGTTTTTCATAGACGGTTTGTTTTCACGACCAAATTTTTTTAATGGTTATTATTCGCATGATATTGTATTTGGACAGAGTTTCATTTTTTTTGCGCTCCTCGATAAAACTTATTACTCGATGGTTCTCGTGTTAGAAAAAAGGGCGTTTTAATACTTTGGTCTTCATACTTTATACCTACTGCATTGATCCAGATCTCGGAATGTGTGCGATCGACGCGATGGAGAAAGTTATGGTTGAGATTCATTTTTTCCGAGTCCATGTTGAAGTTGTTGTTTTTGTGGTGTCATGAATATAACACGATCCGTGGAGTTGTAATAAATTACATGCTTTGAGTTTAAAGTTAAAATTATTCAGAGATAACATGGTTTATTTTGTATCCCCAAGGCATAACTCTAGCATTGCACATTTACATTGCGAAACATTCTTTGATGGTCTTTTGATTGTCAAATTAGTATACAATTCACAATTCAAAATTCACAATTCACATCCCGAGTTTCTTGTTCCTCTTGGTTCACTCTTAAAAGATCCATTTTTGGATGTTTTGCATAAAATAATCACATTTTGGGAAATTTGTGCCAACTTCTTTCCCTCAAAATTTAGAACGTTAGGTGATATTTGGACTGAGTTTCATGTTCCTACATCTGCTTGATAGAATTGTTTATTTGACGTTGTGCTTATTGAAACAAAGAAATTTTAAGAAATAGTTTCTTAATGTTTTATGGGTCATCCATTGATCCCAAGTCAGAATGTTAGTTATCACTCGATCTATAAAGTTGAAGAGCTTATTTGTTATTTCCGGTCCATGTAGAAATGGTCAACTTTGTGCTGCCACGAGTACAACGTGAGTACATTTTTTGGTATAGGATGTGTTCACACTCTTATTTGGGAAGTGTTTTATTTACGTGATAGAAATTTTGTAGAAACTTTGTGCTAAAATAATTAACTTTAGGGTTCCTTTTTAAACTATGGTGTGATATAATGGCATAAGTTAATTTTTAGTGACCTTTCAAGTCCCATGTCCAATCATAGGCCAATCTTTGTTTAGGTGATATTATTCACATATTTCACTAAAATTGATTCATTTAGTGTGAAAAGGTGAAACAAGAATATACTAATATTCTTCGACCTGTTCTTTTTTTCGTTTATCTTTTTCCTTTCAAATTCCAATCGTTCTTTTCACATTCGATATAAAATGTTGGTTTTGTATTGTATGCGTATGTTTTTCTACACTTCTCTATCAAAAAGTACCTTATAACAACATAAAGACTACATGATCCGAGTTTCGAGTTCTTCGCATTTAAAGAGAAAACGGTACATTTCAGTGTCCATGGGAGAAATACGAGTATTCTGGATTTTTTTTTTGATGTTTCCCCTAGATGGGCAATTGACTGTCAAATTCGGGTATTAAACTATTCAAAATTCACGTAAACGAGAATTCATATACTGAGTTTGACATTATTCATAATTTTCTTTTAATTGATCAACTTTGGAGTGTAATGCGTACATAAATAACATTTTGGTCAATTTGTGCCAATTTGGTTTTTCATAGACGGTTTGTTTTGACGACCAATTTTTTTTAATGGTTATTATTCGCATGATATTATATTTGGACAGAGTTTCATGTTTTTTCCGCTCCTCGATAAAACTTATTACTCGATGGTTCTCGTGTTAGAAAAAAGGGCATTTTAATACTTTGGTCTTCATACTTTATACCTATTGCATTGATCGAGATCTCGGAATGTGTGCGATCGACGCGATGGAGAATGTTTTGGTTGAGATTCATTTTTTCCGAGTCCATGTTGAAGTTGTTTTTGTGGTGTCATGAATATAACACGATCCGTGGAGTCGTAATAAATTACATGCTTTGAGTTTAAAGTTAAAATTATTCAGAGATAACATGGTTTATTTTGTATCCCGAAGGAATAACTCTAGCATTGCACATTTACATTGCGAAACATTCTTTGATGGTCTTTTGATTGTCAAATTAGTATAGTAAACAATTCACAATTCACAATTCACAATTCACATCCCGAGTTTCTTGTTCCTCTAGGTTCACTCTTAAAAGATCCATTTTTGGATGTTTTGCATAAAATAATCAAATTTTTGGAAATTTGTGCCAACTTCTTTCTCACAAAATTTTGAAAGTTAGGTTATATTTGTACTGAGTTTCATGTTCCTACATCTGCTTGATAGAATTGTTTATTTGACGTTGTGCTTATTGAAACAAAGAAATTTTAAGAAATAGTTTCTTAATGTTTTATGGGTCATCCATTGATCCCAAGTCAGAATGTTAGTTATCACTCGATCTAGAAAGTTGAAGAGTTTATTTGTTATTTCCGGTCCATGTAGAAATGGTCAACTTTGTGCTGCCACGAGTACAACGTGAGTACATTTTTTGGTATAGGATGTATTCACACTCTTATTGGAAAGTGTTTTATTTACGTGATAGAAATTTTGTAGAAACTTTGTGCAAAAATAATTAACTTTAGGGTTCCCTTTTTAAACTATGGTGTGATATAATGGCATAAGTTCATTTTTAGTGACCTTTCAAGTCCCATGTCCAATCATAGGCTAATCTTTGTTTAGGTGATATTATTCACATATTTCACTAAAATTGATTCATTTAGGGTGAAAAGGTGAAACAAGAATATACTAATATTCTTCGACCTGTTCTTTTTTTCGTTTATCTTTTTCCTTTCAAATTCCAATCGTTCTTTTCACATTCGATATAAAATGTTGGTTTGATATTGTATGCCTATGTTTTTCTACACTTCTCTATCAAAAAGTATCTTATCACAACATAAAGACTACATGATCCGAGTTTCAAGTTCTTCGCATTTAAAGAGAAAATGGAACATTTAAGTGGCCATGGGAGAAATACGAGCATTCTGGATTTTTTTTGTTGATGTTTCCCCTGGATGGGCAATTGACTATCAAATTTGGGTATTAAACTATTCAAAATTCACGTAAACGAGAATTCATATACCGAGTTTGACATTATTCATAATTTGCTTTAAATTGATCAACTTTGGAGTGTAATTCGTACATAAAAAACATTTTGGTCAATTTGTGCCAATTTGGTTTTTCATAGACGGTTTGTTTTGACGACCAATTTTTTTTAATGGTTATTATTCGCATGATATTATATTTGGACAGAGTTTCATGTTTTTTCCGCTCCTCGATAAAACTTATTACTCGATGGTTCTCGTGTTAGAAAAAAGGGCATTTTAATACTTTGGTCTTCATACTTTATACCTATTGCATTGATCGAGATCTCGGAATGTGTGCGATCGACGCGATGGAGAATGTTTTGGTTGAGATTCATTTTTTCCGAGTCCATGTTGAAGTTGTTGTTTTTGTGGTGTCATGAATATAACACGATCCGTGGAGTCGTAATAATTACATGCTTTGAGTTTAAAGTTAAAATTATTCAGAGATAACATGGTTTATTTTGTATCCCCAAGGCATAACTCTAGCATTGCACATTTACATTGCGAAACATTCTTTGATGGTCTTTTGATTGTCAAATTAGTATACAATTCACAATTCAAAATTTACAATTCACATCCCGAGTTTCTTGTTCCTCTTGGTTCACTCTTAAAAGATCCATTTTTGGATGTTTTGCATAAAATAATCACATTTTGGGAAATTTGTGCCAACTTCTTTCCCTCAAAATTTAGAACGTTAGGTGATATTTGGACTGAGTTTCATGTTCCTACATCTGCTTGATAGAATTGTTTATTTGACGTTGTGCTTATTGAAACAAAGAAATTTTAAGAAATAGTTTCTTAATGTTTTATGGGTCATCCATTGATCCCAAGTCAGAATGTTAGTTATCACTCGATCTATAAAGTTGAAGAGCTTATTTGTTATTTCCGGTCCATGTAGAAATGGTCAACTTTGTGCTGCCACGAGTACAACGTGAGTACATTTTTTGGTATAGGATGTGTTCACACTCTTATTTGGAAAGTGTTTTATTTTAGTGATAGAAATTTTGTAGAAACTTTGTGCTAAAATAATTAACTTTAGGGTTCCTTTTTAAACTATGGTGTGATATAATGGCATAAGTTCATTTTTAGTGACCTTTCAAGTCCCATGTCCAATCATAGGATAATCTTTGTTTAGGTGATATTATTCACATATTTCACTAAAATTGATTCATTTAGTGTGAAAAGGTGAAACAAGAATATACTAATATTCTTCGACCTGTTCTTTTTTTCGTTTATCTTTTTCCTTTCAAATTCCAATCGTTCTTTTCACATTCGATATAAAATGTTGGTTTTGTATTGTATGCCTATGTTTTTCTACACTTCTCTATCAAAAAGTACCTTATAACAACATAAAGACTACATGATCCGAGTTTCGAGTTCTTCGCATTTAAATAGAAAACGGTACATTTCAGTGTCCATGGGAGAAATACGAGCATTCTGGATTTTTTTTGTTGATGTTTCCCCTAGATGGGCAATTGACTGTCAAATTCGGGTATTAAACTATTCAAAATTCACGTAAACGAGAATTCATATACTGAGTTTGACATTATTCATAATTTGCTTTAAATTGATCAACTTTGGAGTGTAATGCGTACATAAATAACATTTTGGTCAATTTGTGCCAATTTGGTTTTTCATAGACGGTTTGTTTTGACGACCAATTTTTTTTAATGGTTATTATTCGCATGATATTATATTTGGACAGAGTTTCATGTTTTTTCCGCTCCTCGAAAAAACTTATTACTCGATGGTTCTCGTGTTAGAAAAAAAGGAATTTTAATACTTTGGTCTTCATACTTTATACCTATTGCATTGATCGAGATCTCGGAATGTGTGCGATCGACGCGATGGAGAATGTTTTGGTTGAGATTCATTTTTTCCGAGTCCATGTTGAAGTTGTTGTTTTTGTGGTGTCATGAATATAACACGATCCGTGGAGTCGTAATAAATTACATGCTTTGAGTTTAAAGTTAAAATTATTCAGAGATAACATGGTTTATTTTGTATCCCCAAGGCATAACTCTAGCATTGCACATTTACATTGCGAAACATTCTTTGATGGTCTTTTGATTGTCAAATTAGTATAGTAAACAATTCACAATTCACAATTCACAATTCACATCCCGAGTTTCTTGTTCCTCTAGGTTCACTCTTAAAAGATCCATTTTTGGATGTTTTGCATAAAATAATCACATTTTGGGAAATTTGTGCCAACTTCTTTCTCACAAAATTTTGAAGTTGTTGTTTTTGTTGTGTCATGAATATAACACGATCCGTGGAGTCGTAATAAATTACATGCTTTGAGTTTAAAGTTAAAATTATTCAGAGATAACATGGTTTATTTTGTATCCCCAAGGCATAACTCTAGCATTTCACATTTACATTGCGAAACATTCTTTGATGGTCTTTTGATTGTCAAATTAGTATACAATTCACAATTCACAATTCACAATTCACATCCCGAGTTTCTTGTTCCTCTTGGTTCACTCTTAAAAGATCCATTTTTGGAAGTTTTGCATAAAATAATCACATTTTGGGAAATTTGTGCCAACTTCTTTCCCTCAAAATTTTGAACGTTAGGTTATATTTGGACTGAGTTTCATGTTCCTACATCTGCTTGATAGAATTGTTTATTTGACGTTGTGCTTATTGAAACAAAGAAATTTTAAGAAATAGTTTCTTAATGTTTTATGGGTCATCCATTGATCCCAAGTCAGAATGTTAGTTATCACTCGATCTATAAAGTTGAAGAGTTTATTTGTTATTTCCGGTCCATGTAGAAATCGTCAACTTTGTGCTGCCACGAGTACAACGTGAGTACATTTTTTGGTATAGGATGTATTCACACTCTTATTTGGAAACTGTTTTATTTACGTGATAGAAATTTTGTAGAAACTTTGTGCTAAAATAATTAACTTTAGGGTTCCTTTTTAAACTATGGTGTGATATAATGGCATAAGTTCATTTTTAGTGACCTTTCAAGTCCCATGTCCAATCATAGGCTAATCTTTGTTTAGGTGATATTATTCACATATTTCACTAAAATTGATTCATTTAGTGTGAAAAGGTGAAACAAGAATATACTAATATTCTTCGACCTGTTCTTTTTTTCGTTTATCTTTTTCCTTTCAAATTCCAATCGTTCTTTTCACATTCGATATAAAATGTTGGTTTGGTATTGTATGCCTATGTTTTTCTACACATCTCTATCAAAAAGTACCTTATCACAACATAAAGACTACATGATCCGAGTTTCAAGTTATTCGCATTTAAAGAGAAAATGGTACATTTCAGTGTCCATGGGAGAAATACGAGCATTCTGGATTTTTTTTGTTGATGTTTCCCCTAGATGGGCAATTGACTGTCAAATTTGGGTATTAAACTATTCAAAATTCACGTAAACGAGAATTCATATACCGAGTTTGACATTATTCATAATTTGCTTTAAATTGATCAACTTTGGAGTGTAATGCGTACATAAATAACATTTTGGTCAATTTGTGCCAATTTGGTTTTTCATAGATGCTTTGTTTTGACGACCAATTTTTTTTAATGGTTATTATTCGCATAATATTTGGACAGAGTTTCATGTTTTTCCCGCTCCTCGATAAAACTTATTACTCGATTGTTCTTGTGTTAGAAAAAAGGGCATTTTAACACTTTGGTCTTCATACTTTATACCTATTGTATTGATCGAGATCTCGGAATGTGCGCGATCGACGCGATGGAGAATATTTTGGTTGAGATTCATTTTTTCCGAGTCCATGTTGAAGTTGTTGTTTTTGTGGTGTCATGAATATAACACGATCCGTGGAGTCGTAATAAATTACATGCTTTGAGTTTAAAGTTAAAATTATTCAGAGATAACATGGTTTATTTTGTATCCCCAAGGCATAACTCTAGCATTGCACATTTACATTGCGAAACATTCTTTGATGGTCTTTTGATTGTCAAATTAGTATAGTAAACAATTCACAATTCCCAATTCACAATTCACATCCCGAGTTTCTTGTTCCTCTTGGTTCACTCTTAAAAGATCCATTTTTGGATGTTTTGCATAAAATAATCACATTTTGGGAAATTTGTGCCAACTTCTTTCCCTCAAAATTTTGAAAGTTAGGTGATATTTGGACTGAGTTTCATGTTCCTACATCCGCTTGATAGAATTGTTTATTTGACGTTGTGCTTATTGAAACAAAGAAATTTTAAGAAATAGTTTCTTAATGTTTTATGGGTCATCCATTGATCCCAAGTCAGAATGTTAGTTATCACTCGATCTATAAAGTTGAAGAGTTTATTTGTTATTTCCGGTCCATGTAGAAATGGTCAACTTTGTGCTGCCACGAGTACAACGTGAGTACATTTTTTTGGTATAGGATGTATTCACACTCTTATTTGGAAAGTGTTTTATTTACGTGATAGAAATTTTGTAGAAACTTTGTGCTAAAATAATTAACTTTAGGTTTCCCTTTTTAAACAATGGAGTGATATAATGGCATGAGTTCATTTTTAGTGACCTTTCAAGTCCCATGTCCAATCATAGGCTGATCTTTGTTTAGGTGATATTATTCACATATTTCACTGAAATTGATTCATTTAGGGTGAAAAGGTGAAACAAGAACATACTAATATTCTTCGACATGTTCTTTTTTTCGTTTATCTTTTTCCTTTCAAATTCCAATCGTTCTTTTCACATTCGATATAAAATGTTGGTTTGGTATTGTATGCCTATGTTTTTCTACACTTCTCTATCAAAAAGTACCTTATCACAACATAAAGACTACATGATCCGAGTTTCAAGTTCTTCGCATTTAAAGAGAAAACGGTACATTTCAGTGTCCATGGGAGAAATACGAGCATTCTGGATTTTTTTTGTTGATGTTTCCCCTAGATGGGCAATTGACAGTCAAATTCGGGTATTAAACTATTCAAAATTCACGTAAACGAGAATTCATATACCAAGTTTGACATTATTCATAATTTATTTAAATTGATTAACTTTGGAGTGTAATGCGTACAGAAATAACATTTTGGTCAATTTGTGCCAATATGGTTTTTCATAGACGGTTTGTTTTCACGACCAAATTTTTTTAATGGTTATTATTCGCATGATATTGTATTTGGACAGAGTTTCATGTTTTTTCCGCTCCTCGATAAAACTTATTACTCGATGGTTCTCGTGTTAGAAAAAAGGGCGTTTTAATACTTTGGTCTTCATACTTTATACCTACTGCATTGATCCAGATCTCGGAATGTGTGCGATCGACGCGATGGAGAAAGTTATGGTTGAGATTCATTTTTTCCGAGTCCATGTTGAAGTTGTCGTTTTTGTGGTGTCATGAATATAACACGATCCGTGGAGTCGTAATAAATTACATGCTTTGAGTTTAAAGTTAAAATTATTCAGAGATAACTTGGTTTATTTTTTATCCCCAGGGCATAACTCTAGCATTGCACATTTACATTGCGAAACATTCTTTGATGGTCTTTTGATTGTCAAATTAGTATAGTAAACAATTCACAATTCACAATTCACAATTCACAATTCGCAATTAACATTTCACATCCCGAGTTTCTTGTTCCTCTTGGTTCACTCTTAAAAGATCCATTTTTGGATGTTTTGCATAAAATAATCACATTTTGGGAAATTTGTGCCAACTTCTTTCCCTCAAAATTTTGAACGTTAGGTGATATTTGGACTGAGTTTCATGTTCCTACATCTGCTTGATAGAATTGTTTATTTGACGTTGTGCTTATTGAAACAAAGAAATTTTAAGAAATAGTTTCTTAATGTTTTATGGGTCATCCATTGATCCCAAGTCAGAATGTTAGTTATCACTCGATCTATAAAGTTGAAGAGTTTATTTGTTATTTCCGGTCCATGTAGAAATCGTCAACTTTGTGCTGCCACGAGTACAACGTGAGTACATTTTTTGGTATAGGATGTATTCACACTCTTATTTGGAAACTGTTTTATTTACGTGATAGAAATTTTGTAGAAACTTTGTGCTAAAATAATTAACTTTAGGGTTCCTTTTTAAACTATGGTGTGATATAATGGCATAAGTTCATTTTTAGTGACCTTTCAAGTCCCATGTCCAATCATAGGCTAATCTTTGTTTAGGTGATATTATTCACATATTTCACTAAAATTGATTCATTTAGTGTGAAAAGGTGAAACAAGAATATACTAATATTCTTCGACCTGTTCTTTTTTTCGTTTATCTTTTTCCTTTCAAATTCCAATCGTTCTTTTCACATTCGATATAAAATGTTGGTTTGGTATTGTATGCCTATGTTTTTCTACACATCTCTATCAAAAAGTACCTTATCACAACATAAAGACTACATGATCCGAGTTTCAAGTTATTCGCATTTAAAGAGAAAATGGTACATTTCAGTGTCCATGGGAGAAATACGAGCATTCTGGATTTTTTTTGTTGATGTTTCCCCTATATGGGCAATTGACTGTCAAATTTGGGTATTAAACTATTCAAAATTCACGTAAACGAGAATTCATATACCGAGTTTGACATTATTCATAATTTGCTTTAAATTGATCAACTTTGGAGTGTAATGCGTACATAAATAACATTTTGGTCAATTTGTGCCAATTTGGTTTTTCATAGATGCTTTGTTTTGACGACCAATTTTTTTTAATGGTTATTATTCGCATAATATTTGGACAGAGTTTCATGTTTTTCCCGCTCCTCGATAAAACTTATTACTCGATTGTTCTCGTGTTAGAAAAAAGGGCATTTTAACACTTTGGTCTTCATACTTTATACCTATTGTATTGATCGAGATCTCGGAATGTGCGCGATCGACGCGATGGAGAATAACAACTTAGTACCCATTTTTCCCCACAAGACTTTCCAAAAATAGCTAAGGAACTTAACATCCCGATCAGATACAATGCTCCTAGGAACGAAATCCATCACGTGCCACCCATGCCATTAAATGGCACATTTTTCGCACGTGCTTGTCTCGGGCAAGGGAAAAAAGGGACAATAAAACAATCTAACTATAATCACTACGTTTTATTTCTCAATAAATGAATAAATTAATATTATTGAAACACCTTTTTCTTATCAATTCACATCCCGAGTCTCTTGTTCCTCTTGGTTCACTATTAAAAGATCCATTTTTGGATGTTTTGCATAAAATAATCACATTTTGGGAAATTTGTGCCAACTTCTTTCCCTCAAAATTTTGAAAGTTAGGTGATATTTGGACTGAGTTTCATGTTCCTACATCTGCTTGATAGAATTGTTTATTTGACGTTGTGCTTATTGAAACAGAGAAATTTTAAGAAATAGTTTCTTAATGTTTTATGGGTCATCCATTGATCCCATGTCAGAATGTTAGTTATCACTCGATCTATAAAGTTGAAGAGTTTATTTGTTATGATGCGAACCTCAATAGGAAGATTCAATTTCATCCCAAGAAAAACTAAAAATCAGATTGAAAGTATTAGTGAACTTGTGACCCAACGATTATATGGAATCGCAAACCACAAGTATTCCAGATTGTAGTGAACTTGTGACCCAACGATTATAAAGAATCGCAAACCACAAGTATTCAAGTTTTGAACGCCACAAGGAGAAACCTTGATAAGTTCTGAAGTTCAATGAAGAACCAAAAGAGGAGTAAAAACTCACTTTATATTTTCAGCCAAAGATGATTCCTTACATTCAGCCGTACTACTTATATATAGGGTTGGAACAAGTCTCCAACCATATTAATTAAACCCAACACGTTTTCATATGTGTTGGGATACAAAAAGGTGCCTAGAGTCCTCCAAATACATATAGAAATATGAAAAATCTTGACTATTATCTATATGGACTTATATATATATTAAAATATGATGTAAATAAAGCCTAATTGAAGCTTCTCTTTCCCATAAGACTTAATTCTATGTAAGTAACTTCAATGAATTCCAAAAGCCATCAGATTATATTGTTTGGATTAAATTCAAAACCAATGCATCTTCTTTTGGGCCAAACTTATGCATGTTAGAATCAGCCCATATCTCTTGAATTAGCCCGTTAAATGCTTCCTTCAGCTTTTTGGATCTTGCCCTTGTAATTGGCCCAATTGGAACATACAATGGATCCTTAGCTTGTACTTGTTCTTGGTGATTCTCATCATCTTCCCTCTCTTCAAAAGGATTCGTCCTCGAATCTTCACCTACATCAAAAAGAGAAAGATCAGCAACATTAAATGTAGAACTAATCTTATACTCACCTGGAAGATCCAACTTATATGCATTATCATTCACTCTTTCAAGAACTTGAAATGGACCATCTCCTCTTGGTTGTAACTTTGACCGCCTACTTTCAGGGAATCTTTCCTTCCGCATATGTACCCAAACCCAATCACCTGGTTCAAAAATGATTTGTCTCCGCCCTTTATTAGCTTTGTTAGCATATTGTTCATTTTTCTTTGCGATATGCTCCCGGACACTTTCATGAAGTTTCTTCACCATCTCAGCCTTCTTTTGACCATCCAAACTAGCTCTTTCATTAACTGGCAAAGGCAGCAAATCTAAAGGAGTTAGTGGATTAAAACCATAAACAACCTCAAATGGTGAAAAATCAGTAGTAGAATGAACACTTCGGTTATATGCAAATTCAATGAATGGCAAACAATCTTCCCATTTTTTTAAGTTCTTTTGAATTATAGTACGCAACAAAGTAGTTAAAGTTCTATTCACAACCTCGGTTTGTCCATCTGTTTGAGGGTGGCAAGTAGTTGAAAATAACAACTTAGTACCCATTTTTCCCCACAAGACTTTCCAAAAATAGCTAAGGAACTTAACATCCCGATCAGATACAATGCTCCTAGGAACGAAATCCATCACGTGCCACCCATGCCATTAAATGGCACATTTTTCGCACGTGCTTGTCTCGGGCAAGGGAAAAAAGGGACAATAAAACAATCTAACTATAATCACTACGTTTTATTTCTCAATAAATGAATAAATTAATATTATTGAAACACCTTTTTCTTATTTAAGATGCCATATAATTTTAATTTTTTTTGGTAAACAATTATTCGTTTTTTGTGAAAATTGGTATTTTTGTAGCAATGGAGAAATTAAAGAAGGATAAGAGAAAAAAAGGGGGACAATTTCAGAATAATTCATACTGTTAAAGAGTATCTTTGAATGGAATGGAGGAGCAAAAATGTCAAATAATTTCAAAGGATAGAAGAATTGAATTAGTCCTGCTCTCGAACTATGGAGCACTCCTATTAAGTACCAAAACTACTTTGATTTTGAAAATCAACATTATGCTAAGCATGAAGGACCATTAGTGATTGTTTTGAAGCTTATATTTATTGTTGACTTTACATTCATATGCATGATCCTTTTCCGTTAAATTTAACGACAACTGACAAATTTTCTTTCTCCATCAAATACTCGATTAAATCCATCACATGCAAAACGAGTAAAAGTGTGATTTCTCAATGTAGTTTTTTTTTTAGGAATACAAATTAATCGCTTTAACCCCATTACCTCCTCTTTTAATCGAGCATTGTCCCTCCTTAAATTATGTTCCTGCAAAGACATATCTCCTATAGTGGTTGCACCACCACAATCAAAGAACCAAGGATTGGACAAAGCTTCTTTGTAGAGAATGTTTTCAATGCGAAGTTTTTCATTCTCTAATCGAAGCTCAGCATTTTCATTGCGGTCATGGCATGTCTATAAATAAGTAATAAAACAAAATTAAGTTAAGATATCAAAACTAATGAAGATTGGAAAAAAACATGTGAGTGACAAGGGTGAAGCATGTTTTCTACGAAAAATAACAAATCAAAATATTTTAGATATTTTCCAAACAAAATAATTCCAAAATTGATTTTTTTTAAAAAATATGGATTACAAATTTAATATTGTTAAAGAAGATTGATTTTTGTCTTTTTCAAAAAGCTTTAACATTGGGGGCATCTTGTATGAAATTATGTACTACTTATGAAATATTAAACATCCACTATCTTATTGAAATATACTTATATTCCCTGCGTTTTCTTTCTTTATTAAGGAAATAAATTAATATCTCCTAATCTTATTTTTCTTATATTTGTGAAAAAACTTATGGTTTTTTGTGAAAATTGGTGTTTTTGTAGCAGTGGAATAATTAAAGAGTAAGAGTATGAAGTATGAGAGAAAAGAAACGGGGACACTTTTGGAAGAATTCAAACTGTTAAAGAGTACCTCTAATTGGAATGGAGGAGCAAAATGTATAAAAGATTTCAACGGAAAGAAGAATTGGATGATTTCAGCTCTAGAACGATGGAACTCTCCTATTATTTACCAAACTACTTTGATTTCGAATATCAACATTATGCTATTAACGAAGGACCATTAGTGATTGTTTTTAATCTTATATTTATTGTTGACATCAAATTCATAATGCATTAAGTTTAGAAACAAAAACTCAGATTTTAGAGCATAAAATCATTATAATAGAAAATGATGAACCATATGAAACAAGTGATGCCTGTGATTATCTTATAATTACAATAGGAATGTATTTTATAGGAAATCCCAAAGAAGAGTATAATTCATCAAAGATAATTTTAACAAATTTAAGATGTCCCTCATTGTCAGATTATAGATGGTATACCACTTTTGAAGGATCGTTTGAAAATAAGCTAGCACAGTTTGAATAAATATAAAAACTAATATCACAGATTTGATAATAATTTGAAAAACAGATTCTAAAAATAACATGATTAAAACAAGAATGAAGAAAATCATATTTTTGATAAAATTCATAATTATGCAGCAAGTAAAATAGACGTTCTAATCTTTAAATCATAATAATAATCTTTCATATCATGGTAATAATTTCCTATAAATGTGCCACGATGAAATCTTATGCAAAGTTTTTTATATTTTAAGTATTCTGAATTTATAAAATCTATACAACCAACATATCGGTAATGAGGACGAATAACTCTATGCATATGAATAAAATATAAATTTTATTTGAAATTCAAATTCTTACAATGATTTCTTGGAGAAAATTCGAAGGAGACTTGAGCAGGAATTGTACAGATGATTTCAAGGTTTAACAGAGAATTGAGAGGGTAGAAAAGGCACTGCCTCTTCTTCAGATTTGAAGGGGTACTTATACTATGAAAGTTTACTGTAAATTCAAAAGAAATTTAACTTTAATTTGACTATATTTTCCGTAATTTCCGGCTTTCTTTTGAATTAGTGCTATCTTTTGAAGATTCTTTTGAGTAATGGAGCAATTTGTCGGCTACTTTTATCAAAAGTAGACAAAAGTAATGTTATCTTCTTTTTGAAAGTATGTCTGCCATTTGAGTTGGAATTACATGCAGTATGAATCATCCGGGTCTTGTCCTGCGTGGCACAGTTATAGGAAATTATTACCATGATATGAAAGATTATTATTATGATTTAAAGATTAGAACGTCTATTTAACTTGCTGCATAATTATGAATTTTATCAAAAATATGATTTTCTTCATTCTTGTTTTAATCATGTTATTTTTAGAATCAGTTTTTAAAATTATTATCAAATCTGTGATATTAGTTTTTATATTTATTCAAATTGTGCTAGCTTATTTTCAAACGATCCTTTTCTCTGTTAAACCTTGTAATCATCTGTACAATTCCTGCTCAAGTCTCCTTCGAATTTTCTCCAAGAAATCATTGTAAGAATTTGAATTTCAAATAAAATTTATATTTTATTCATATGCATAGAGTTATTCGTCCTCATTACCGATATGTTGGTTGTATAGATTTTATAAATTCAGAATACTTAAAATATAAAAACTTTGCAAAAGATTTCATCGTGGCACAGTTATAGGAAATTATTACCATGATATGAAAGATTATTATTATGATTTAAAGATTAGAACGTCTATTTTACTTGCTGCATAATTATGAATTTTATCAAAAATATGATTTTCTTCATTCTTGTTTTAATCATGTTATTTTTAGAATCAGTTTTTCAAATTATTATCAAATCTATGATATTAGTTTTTATATTTATTCAAACTGTGCTAGCTTATTTTCAAACGATCCTTCAAAAGTGGTATCAGAACCAGGTTTCTTACAAAACCAACATTCTATATTCTTTTTATCTTTATTTTGAGATTTATGTTGTTTAGAGGATTTCTTATGTCTATGTTTTGAGTGTTTTGATTGTTTAATATTTGAATAATTAAAATTATTATTGTTTTGGTTAAATCTCCTAGATCTTTTTTGTATTCTTGAAGGTGGTTCAACCTTCATCATACCAAACATTTCACAGAAACAACCTAACTCTTTCCTAGTATTATTCTTATCTGATTTATATTTATTTTGAAATTTTAACTCTGAGCATAATGATAATCCTTCTTTTTTGACAAAAGCAAATAATTGACCATATGTAATTTCTTCAAAAGGTATATCTTCTGTACCTATTTCGTTTCTAAGTTTTTGTAAAATTCTTTCAGCAAAAAGCTTGGGTAATCCCATTATGAATCTTTCTTTCCAGAATGAAGCATTACAGTCATTCCGTCTTAAAACTTGAGTAAGGAAAAACATCTTTATACCATCTATAATCTGACAATGAGGGACATCTTAAATTTGTTAAAATTATCTTTGATGAATTATACTCTTCTTTGGGATTTCCTATAAAATACATTCCTATTGTAATTATAAGATAATCACAGGCATCACTTGTTTCATATGGTGCATCATTTTCTACTATAATGATTTTATGCTCTAAAATCTGAGTTTTTGTTTCTAATTCAAAATCTTTTTCTTTTAAAGAAAACAATTCCTTTTCCATTTGGCTAACTTGTTTTTTTAACATATTAATTTCTGTTTGTAAATCTTTAGTAGTAATTTGTTTAAATATACTTTGAGAAGGATATTTATCAAATAAGTTATTTAAACTAAAATGTTCTTTAATATGAATTTGTTTAGATTTTGAATTGTCTTCTTCTAAAATTATTAATTCTGGATAATTTTGTAATGGTGAGAACTTATTTGAGGTTTGGGGTTTTGAAGGTGAAGGGGTTTGAGGTGATTGAGTAAGTTTGAGTAAGTCTTTTGAATCTGGGGATTCATAATCTTTTGAAGACTGGATCTTTGATTTTGAGTACGGATTCATCTGCATGTTTGGTATGATGAAGGTTGAACCACCTTCAAGAATACAAAAAAGATCTAGGAGATTTAACCAAAACAATAATAATTTTAATTATTCAAATATTAAACAATCAAAACACTCAAAACATAGACATAAGAAATCCTCTAAACAACATAAATCTCAAAATAAAGATAAAAAGAATATAGAATGTTGGTTTTGTAAGAAACCTGGTCATACAGAAAGTCAGTTTTGGCTTAAAAAGAAAAAGAAAATTAGAGAAATAAAAGAATCCATTAATAGTTTACTAAAAGAATCAGATGAAGAATCTGATATTATAGAAAACGAATCAAATACTTCTAATAATGAGAGTGATAGTGAACCTCAAAAGGATATTTGTGGAAATTGTCATCAAAGTATCAATGTGATAACTAAAGATAAAAAAGAAGCTATTTTTGATTTAATAGAGAAAATTCGTGATAATGAATTACGAAGAGATTACTTTAGCAAACTTAAGGATTTAATTTTAGAAGAAGACAATTCAAAATCTAAACAAATTCATATTAAAGAACATTTTAGTTTAAATAAATTATTTGATAAATATCCTTCTCAAAGTATATTTAAACAAATTACTACTAAAGATTTACAAACAGAAATTAATATGTTAAAAAAACAAGTTAGCCAAATGGAAAAGGAATTGTTTTCTTTAAAAGAAAAAGATTTTGAATTAGAAACAAAATTATTTTTATTAAGTAATAATAATGATAATTTTGACACAGGACAAACCAGCAATCAACAGCCAGAAATTTCAGAAATTCCTTTAAAAACTAATACAAAGAATGATCAAATTAAATTTATTGGTACTATTCAAAAAATTGAATTTCAGAAATGGTATATAAATGTTAACCTAGTCATAAACAACTTTAAAATGAACTTAGTTGCTTTATTGGACTCAGGTGCTGATCATAATGTAATACGAGAAGGAATCATTCCATCAAAATATTATGAAAAAACAACAGAACAATTATATACGGCTAATTCAAAACCTTTGGATATTAGATATAAATTATCAAAGGCACATATTTGTAATAATGGATATTGCTTCAAAAATGTTTTTACCTTAGTAAGAGATATATCCCAAGATATGATATTAGGTACTCATTTTTTAACTCAAATTTATCCTTTCATTACAAATAATTTCGGAGTTTCTACCAATATTCATGGTAAGACAATATTATTTCCTTTCATAACCCCTGTCAAACAAAAAGAAATACATTTACTTCAACAATCTTCAATTTTTAAACAGATAAATATAATAGACAAAAGAAAAAATCATATTAATTATTTGAAAGAAGAAATTCCTTATCTTAAGATAAAAGAACAATTACAAACTGATATTGTTAGAAGTAAAATAAAAGAAATAGAAAATCTATTTTCAAAAGAAATATGTAATAATCTCCCCAATGCTTTTTGGGAAAGAAAGCAACATGAAGTTGACTTACCTTATGAAAAAGATTTCAAAGATAGAGATATTCCTGCTAAGGCTAGGCCTATTCAAATGAATGCTGAATTTCTTAAACATTGTCAACAAGAAATTAAAGAATTATTAGATAAGAAACTAATAAGAAAATCAAAGTCCCCTTGGAGTTGTTCTGCTTTCTATGTTATGAAACAAGAAGAATTAAAACGAGGTGTTCCTAGGTTAGTTATTAATTACAAACCACTTAATAAAGTTCTCCAATGGATTAGATACCCAATTCCAAATAAAAGAGATTTAATCAATAGATTGCATTCTTCCAAAATATTTTCAAAATTTGATTTAAAGTCAGGATTTTGGCAGATTCAAATATCAGAAAAAGATAGGTATAAAACTGCTTTTACAATACCTTTTGGACATTACGAATGGAATGTAATGCCCTTTGGATTAAAAAATGCACCTTCAGAATTTCAAAGAATAATGAATGAAATTTTTAATCATTATACTAATTTTAGTATAGTTTATATTGATGATATACTTATATACTCCAATGATATAGATCAACATTTCAAACATCTAAATATATTCTTTAATGTTATTAAGAAAAATGGATTAGTTGTTTCTGCTCCAAAGATGAAATTATTTCAAACATCAGTTAGATTTCTAGGTCATGATATTAATAGAGGATTAATCAAACCTATCAATAGAGCTATTAGTTTTACTGATAAATTTCCAGATATTATTAAGGACAAAACTCAGTTGCAAAGATTTTTGGGATGTTTAAATTACATTTCAGATTTTTTCCCAAAGTTAAGACAAGTTTGTCTGCCTTTATATCAAAGACTTAAGAAAAATCCCCCTGTTTGGTCTGATATTCATACACAAATTGTCAAAAATATTAAACAAAAGGTCAAATGTCTACCATGTCTAGGTATTCCTCACCCTGATGCATACATGATTGTAGAAACAGATGCCTCAGATATAGGATATGGTGGTATATTAAAACAAAAGCTTAATTCAAAAGAACAATTGGTTAGATTTCATTCAGGAATATGGCTTGGTCCACAAAAGAATTATTCAACCATTAAAAAAGAAATTCTTTCAATTGTTTTATGCATTTCGAAATTTCAAGATGATCTTTATAATAAACAGTTTTTATTAAGAATAGATTGTAAATCTGCAAAAGAAGTCTTGACTAAAGATGTTCAAAACATAGTTTCAAAACAAATTTTTGATCGATGGCAAGCCATCCTTTCCGTTTTTTATTTTCAAATAGAATATATAAAAGGAGAGAATAATTCTCTTCTAGATTTTCTTACTCGAGAATTTTTACAAGGAAAATAATTATGCAGATGAATCCGTACTCAAAATTAAAGATCCAGTCTTCAAAAGATTATGAATCCCCAGATTCAAAAGACTTACTCAAACTTACTCAATCACCTCAAACCCCTTCACCTTCAAAACCCCAAACCTCAAATAAGTTCTCACCATTATCCAGAATTACCTTACAAATCAATTTTAGTTACTCCTCCAAAACCAACTAATATTCAAATACCAAACAATCCTAAGGAAGAATTCAAATACGTCAATAAAGCTTGGATAGAAGAGATAGGGTTAACACCCTACACTGAAATTCCTTCAGAGTTAATTCAAAGAGATTACATCAAAAACCGTTTTCAATTGTTTAATAATGATTCTCAGTTTTGGGAATCAGATTGCTTTCAAAAAACTCAGAAATTTTATGAACTTATATTAGTAGATACAAATTCTGTAGAAATATCTCATACAAGAAATGAAAAAAACCAGATAACAATTTCAAAGTGTGTAATTAAACAAGTTTTCAATCAAACCATGTTTGGTGGGATGACCCATCAAAGAAATTTTTCTATAAGATTTTCTCCAAATAATTTTAATTATATTGATTATAAGAATGCTTGGTACAGGACGTTTTTTGTCAGACCATTCACTCATTCATGGTTTTTCATTTTCCATACTGACTGTCTCAAAACATTCCCCATTTGGTTTTTCGAATGGTGGAAGAAGATGGGGTCAGAATCATCGATTCTCCCAACAAATGTCAAAAATGGTTTACAAGTTTTTGCAGAAAATTCAACCCTTCAAAATTATCAAAAATTGGTCACTTTTCATGCAGAGTTCAAAGTTCCCTAGATTTTTGCCTGGGATTTTCAATTTAAAAAATGTTTTCCCGACCCAACTCCATTTTCACTTGTTAGATCCATACGTATCAAATGGTGGTCAAAGTATCAGCAAGATATTTGTTCAGCCTCATCTATAAGGCATTATTTTGCTACTGGTGATAAAATCAAATACCAAGGTGATTTATTAGGTTCAAACAAAGGCAAAACAAAGGATACAACAAGTTCAGACATCTCCTCCGAACAACAAAGATTTTTTGAAGCATTCAAACAAAACCCAACACTCAAGGAAGAATTTTTAGAATTTCTATCTCAAAAATCTACAAAATCAGAAGAATCAGTGTCTTCAGATCCTTTTGGTGGACCCTGCGGACAAGACCCGGATGATGCATACTGCATGTAATTCCAACTCAAATGGCAGACATACTTTCAAAAAGAAGATAACATTACTTTTGTCTACTTTTGACAAAAGTAGCCGACAAATTGCTCCATTACTCAAAAGAATCTTCAAAAGATAGCACTAATTCAAAAGAAAGCCGGAAATTACGGAAAATAAAGTCAAATTAAAGTTAAATTTCTTTGTAATGTAAATTCAAATGTAAACTTTCATAGTATAAGTACCCCTTCAAATCTGAAGAAGAGGCAGTGCCTTTTCTACCCTCTCAATTCTCTGTTAAACCTTGAAATCATCTGTACAATTCCTGCTCAAGTCTCCTTCGAATTTTCTCCAAGAAATCATTGTAAGAATTTGAATTTCAAATAAAATTTATATTTTATTCATATGCATAGAGTTATTCGTCCTCATTACCGATATGTTGGTTGTATAGATTTTATAAATTCAGAATACTTAAAATATAAAAAACTTTGCAAAAGATTTCATCGTGGCACAGTTATAGGAAATTATTACCATGATATGAAAGACTATTATTATGATTTAAAGATTAGAACGTCTATTTTACTTGCTGCATAATTATGAATTTTATCAAAAATATGATTTTCTTCATTCTTGTTTTAATCATGTTATTTTTAGAATCAGTTTTTCAAATTATTATCAAATCTGTGATATTAGTTTTTATATTTATTCAAACTGTGCTAGCTTATTTTCAAACGATCCTTCAAAAGTGGTATCAGAGCCATATTCCTTGTTAGAGTTATATTCAAAAGTTTAAGAAACCATTTAAGATTAGTTGGTCTTAATAGACTAAGTATTCTTAAGATTAGTTGTTGGAATCTACGTTGGTAAGCTTGTTAGTCTGTTGGTCAGCCGTGTTTAGGTGGTCCCAGCATAGTGTTCCCGTACGACCCAACTGAAATTAAGAAAAAACTTAGAAAATTAAGATTACTAGTTTAAAATGGCAATTAGACTTAGAAACTTTCTCTACCCAGGATCTAGCTCAAAAAACCATAATATAATTCATAGTAGTGAAACTCATGCACCAATTAATTATTCGAATTGGACTATACCTCAAGAACAAATAGAAAACATATATCAAATAGGTTTAACTGATTTCGAAACTGCGTTTTCTGTTAAAACTCATGAAGAAACTATTAGCATACAAGAAGAATCTCAAAGCATACCTTTACTGAATAGATATACTATTAAAAAATATTTAGAAAAAGGTTACAGATATATTCATATTGGTCTGGTTCAAGTAGCTGTCAAACCACTAGTTCATGCTGGAGTTGATACTCCTATTTACTTAGCCCTTAGGGATAAAAGATTAAAAAGATATCAAACTTCATTAATGTCTTTAGTTCAAACTAATATATGCAATGGTCCTATATACTTTAATTGCTCTCCAAATTATTCTGTTGATCTTACAGATCCTATGATTTTAGATTCGTTAATTTTAGATGTTCAAATTCAAGGTGATGAATTTCATCTTTGTAAAAACTTTGCTATAATTTATAGGGTATATTTTAGATTAATGTCATCTCAGATTAATCCAAAATTTAATAGGTTACCTACTTCAAAAGATGAGACGGTTTTGTTACAAATAGACGCAGAAAAACCCACAGTTTTTACTCCAAAAAGATTAAAATGGAATGAAATAATTATTCCAGAAGAATTCGTGATAAATAATCCACAACCTCCTAGAAACATAGTTAGAAAAGATGTTTCTCAAATTATAGAAGAAATCGATGGAAAAATAACTGTCAATTTTGGTTCATCCAGAGAAACTAGTAGAAATTATTTAAGGACAAGTTCTTATAGAGAACCAGAATATGTTAGGCATTTCTCTTAAACTAGTGAAACTCCAGAATCATCTAGACAGTCTTTCTCAGGTTTCCCTAATTATAGATTTAGGGCCCCTATTCCTGAACCTCAAAATAATAATAATCAAAACTTTTCTAATCCAACCTCTCCTAAGTCTTCAACTGAACATATGTATGTCATAACATCAGGAGAAGAATTTAAACCTGATTATGATTACTTACATGAAGAAATGAATAGTGATTTTCATAGAGAAAAAAGACTTTGGTTTTTAAAATTAGATAAACAAATACAAGATAAGATAGGAGAAGAATGGAAAAAAGAAATGAAAAAATTAAAATAATATTTTCTATTTTTTGGTTTTCTTACTGTTTTCTTTTCAAAAGAAGGAATTAATGATTACTTGAAAAAACTTTCGATAGAAGTCAATACAAGTCTTCATAAAAAATGGACATTAGAAAATAATGAAATAATAACTGTTGTTCATCCTCCCTTACAAGGTATTAAGATACAAACCCATAAAGGAGAAATTATAGCAGACCCTTTTAAAAGAGGAAAAGACACCAAAGAACCAATTAATGGTGAAGATATACAAAGAATTTTACAGCAAAATAATTATTCAAATCAAATATTAAAAACAATATCTAGCCAAGTAGATACTATAGCTAATAACGTAGTTTCAAATGTTATTTCTCAAGAAGAAAAGCCTAAGAAAAAATTATTTAATGACATTTCTGCTCCTTTCTTTCAAACTAAAAGTATACCTTACGGTATAGATAAAGACATTAGTTTTCAAAGTAATACAGATAATATATTATCAAAGATATCGGCAAAATTAAGTGAAGCCGGAACTTCAGGAAAAAAGATTAATGTTTTAGATACTATTAAAGAAGAAAATGAAGATGAAGATGACACTTCATCTGAAGATTATTCTGAATCAGAAAATGGAGAAATTCAAAATATAGCAAATAATTTTGAAGATAATAATGAAGATAATATTAATAAAATTTATAGGGGAAAAAGAAATTTTCCCAGTTCAAAAAATTATTATAAAAGACCATCCCCTATGGATTTAGAATATGAAGAAAGAAATCAATTTCATAAAACTAGTTATGATGGTGCCTCTATTACAGAATGGAATATAGACGGTAAAGCAGAGTATGAAATATTAAGTACACTTCAAGAAATGGGTATGGCTAGAATGGCTTACAAATTACAAGGTCAAACTGAAGAAAAAGCATGTGCTTTACTTGTCCAAAGTTTTACTGGACAATTAAAAAACTGGTGGGATAATGCATTAAGTTTAGAAACAAAAACTCAAATTTTAGAGCATAAAATCATTATAGTAGAAAATGATGAACCATATGAAACAAGTGATGCCTGTGATTATCTTATAATTACAATAGGAATGTATTTTATAGGAAATCCCAAAGAAGAGTATAATTCATCAAAGATAATTTTAACAAATTTAAGATGTCCCTCATTGTCAGATTATAGATGGTATAAAGATGTTTTCCTTACTCAAGTTTTAAGACGGAATGACTGTAATGCTTCATTCTGGAAAGAAAGATTCATATACCACTTTTGAAGGATCGTTTGAAAATAAGCTAGCACAGTTTGAATAAATATAAAAACTAATATCACAGATTTGATAATAATTTGAAAAACTGATTCTAAAAATAACATGATTAAAACAAGAATGAAGAAAATCATATTTTTGATAAAATTCATAATTATGCAGCAAGTAAAATAGACGTTCTAATCTTTAAATCATAATAATAATCTTTCATATCATGGTAATAATTTCCTATAAATGTGCCACGATGAAATCTTTTGCAAAGTTTTTTATATTTTAAGTATTCTGAATTTATAAAATCTATACAACCAACATATCGGTAATGAGGACGAATAACTCTATGCATATGAATAAAATATAAATTTTATTTGAAATTCAAATTCTTACAATGATTTCTTGGAGAAAATTCGAAGGAGACTTGAGCAGGAATTGTACAGATGATTTCAAGGTTTAACAGAGAATTGAGAGGGTAGAAAAGGCACTGCCACTTCTTCAGATTTGAAGGGGTACTTATACTATGATAGTTTACATTTGAATTTACATTATAAAGAAATTTAACTTTAATTTGACTTTATTTTCCGTAATTTCAGGCTTTCTTTTGAATTTCTTTGAGTAATGGAGCAGTTTGTCAGCTACTTTTGTCAAAAGTAGACAAAAGTAATGTTATCTTCTTTTTGAAAGTATGTCTGCCATTTGAGTTGGAATCACATGCAGTATGCATCATCCGGGTCTTGTCCGCAGGGTCCACCAAAAGGATCTGAAGACACTGATTCTTCTGATTTTGTAGATTTTTGAGATAGAAATTCTAAAAATTCTTCCTTGAGTGTTGGGTTTTGTTTGAATGCTTCAAAAAATCTTTGATGTTCGGAGGAGATGTCTGAACTTGCTGTAGCCTTTGTTTTGCCTTTGTTTGAACCTGATAAATCACCTTGGTATTTGATTTTATCACCAGTAGCAAAATAATGCCTTATAGATGAGGCTGAACAAATATCTTGCTGATACTTTGACCACCATTTGATACGTATGGATCTAACAAGTGAAAATGGAGTTGGGTAGGGAAAACATTTTTTAAATTGAAAATCCCAGGCAAAAATCCAGGGAACTTTGAACTCTGCATGAAAAGTGACCAATTTTTGATAATTTTGAAGGGTTGAATTTTCTGCAAAAACTTGTAAACCATTTTTGACATTTGTTGGGAGAATCGATGATTCTGACCCCATCTTCTTCCACCATTCGAAAAACCAAATGGGGAATGTTTTGAGACAGTCAGTATGGAAAATGAAAAACCATGAATGAGTGAATGGTCTGACAAAAAACGTCCTGTACCAAGCATTCTTATAATCAATATAATTAAAATTATTTGGAGAAAATCTTATAGAAAAATTTCTTTGATGGGTCATCCCACCAAACATGGTTTGATTGAAAACTTGTTTAATTACACACTTTGAAAATGTTATCTGGTTTTTTTCATTTCTTGTATGAGATATTTCTACAGAATTTGTATCTACTAATATAAGTTCATAAAATTTCTGAGTTTTTTGAAAGCAATCTGATTCCCAAAACTGAGAATCATTATTAAACAATTGAAAACGGTTTTTGATGTAATCTCTTTGAATTAACTCTGAAGGAATTTCAGTGTAGGGTGTTAACCCTATCTCTTCTATCCAAGCTTTATTGACGTATTTGAATTCTTCCTTAGGATTGTTTGGTATTTGAATATTAGTTGGTTTTGGAGGAGTAACTAAAATTGATTTGTAAGGTAATTCTGGATAATTTTGTAATGGTGAGAACTTATTTGAGGTTTGGGGTTTTGAAGGTGAAGGGGTTTGAGGTGATTGAGTAAGTTTGAGTAAGTCTTTTGAATCTGGGGATTCATAATCTTTTGAAGACTGGATCTTTGATTTTGAGTACGGATTCATCTGCATAATTATTTTCCTTGTAAAAATTCTCGAGTAAGAAAATCTGGAAGAGAATTATTCTCTCCTTTTATATATTCTATTTGAAAATCAAAAACGGAAAGGATGGCTTGCCATCGAGCAAAAATTTGTTTTGAAACTATGTTTTGAACATCTTTAGTCAAGACTTCTTTTGCAGATTTACAATCTATTCTTAATAAAAACTGTTTATTATAAAGATCATCTTGAAATTTCGAAATGCATAAAACAATTGAAATAATTTATTTTTTAATGGTTGAATAATTCTTTTGTGGACCAAGCCATATTCCTGAATGAAATCTAACCAATTGTTCTTTTGAATTAAGCTTTTGTTTTAATATACCACCATATCCTATATCTGAGGCATCTGTTTCTACAATCATGTATGCATCAGGGTGAGGAATACCTAGACATGGTAGACATTTGACCTTTTGTTTAATATTTTTGACAATTTGTGTATGAATATCAGACCAAACAGGGGGATTTTTCTTAAGTCTTTGATATAAAGGCTGACAAACTTGTCTTAACTTTGGGAAAAAATCTGAAATGTAATTTAAACATCCCAAAAATCTTTGCAACTGAGTTTTGTCCTTAATAATATCTGGAAATTTATCAGTAAAACTAATAGCTCTATTGATAAGTTTGATTAATCCTCTATTAATATCATGACCTAGAAATCTAACTGATGTTTGATATAATTTCATCTTTGGAGCAGAAACAACTAATCCATTTTTCTTAATAACATTAAAGAATATATTTAGATGTTTGAAATGTTGATCTATATCATTGGAGTATATAAGTATATCATCAATATAAACTATACTAAAATTAGTATAATGATTAAAAATTTCATTCATTATTCTTTGAAATTCTGAAGGTGCATTTTTTAATCCAAAGGGCATTACATTCCATTCGTAATGTCCAAAAGGTACTGCAAAAGCAGTTTTATACCTATCTTTTTCTGATATTTGAATCTGCCAAAATCCTGACTTTAAATCAAATTTTGAAAATATTTTGGAAGAATGCAATCTATTGATTAAATCTCTTTTATTTGGAATTGGGTATCTAATCCATTGGAGAACTTTATTAAGTGGTTTGTAATTAATAACTAACCTAGGAACACCTCGTTCTAATTCTGCTTGTTTCATAACATAGAAAGCAGAACAACTCCAAGGGGACTTTGATTTTCTTATTAGTTTCTTATCTAATAATTCTTTAATTTCTTGTTGTTTAAGAAATTCAGCATTCATTTGAATAGGCCTAGCCTTAGTAGGAATATATCTTTGAAATCTTTTTCATAAGGTAAGTCAACTTCATGTTGCTTTCTTTCCCAAAAAGCATTGGGGAGATTATTACATATTTCTTTTGAAAATAGATTTTCTATTTCTTTTATTTTACTTCTAACAATATCAGTTTGTAATTGTTCTTCTATCTTAAGATAAGGAATTTCTTCTTTCAAATAATTAATATGATTTTTTCTTTTGTCTATTATATTTATCTGTTTAAAAATTGAAGATTGTTGAAGTAAATGTATTTCTTTTTGTTTGACAGGGGTTATGAAAGGAAATAATATTGTCTTACCATGAATATTGGTAGAAACTCCGAAATTATTTGTAATGAAAGGATAAATTTGAGTTAAAAAAGGAGTACCTAATATCATATCTTGGGATATATCTCTTACTAAGGTAAAAACATTTTTGAAGCAATATCCATTATTACAAATATGTGCCTTTGATAATTTATATCTAATATCCAAAGGTTTTGAATTAGCCGTATATAATTGTTCTGTTGTTTTTTCATAATATTTTGATGGAATGATTCCTTCTCGTATTACATTATGATCAGCACCTGAGCCCAATAAAGCAACTAAGTTCATTTTAAAGTTGTTTATGACTAGGTTAACATTTATATTCCATTTCTGAAATTCAATTTTTTGAATAGTACCAATAAATTTAATTTGATCATTCTTTGTATTAGTTTTTAAAGGAATTTCTGAAATTTCTGGCTGTTGATTGCTGGTTTGTCCTGTGTCAAAATTATCATTATTATTACTTAATAAAACTAATTTTGTTTCTAATTCAAAATCTTTTTCTTTTAAAGAAAACAATTCCTTTTCCATTTGGCTAACTTGTTTTTTTAACATATTAATTTCTGTTTGTAAATCTTTAGTAGTAATTTGTTTAAATATACTTTGAGAAGGATATTTATCAAATAATTTATTTAAACTAAAATGTTCTTTAATATGAATTTGTTTAGATTTTGAATTGTCTTCTTCTAAAATTAAATCCTTAAGTTTGCTAAAGTAATCTCTTCGTAATTCATTATCAGGAATTTTCTCTATTAAGTCAAAAATAGCTTCTTTTTTTATCTTTAGTTATCACATTGATACTTTGATGACAATTTCCACAAATATCCTTTTGAGGTTCACTATCACTCTCATTATTAGAATATTTGATTCGTTTTCTATAATATCAGATTCTTCATCTGATTCTTTTAGTAAACTATTAATGGATTCTTTTATTTCTCTAACTTTCTTTTTCTTTTTAAGCCAACACTGACTTTCTGTATGACCAGGTTTCTTACAAAACCAACATTCTATATTCTTTTTATCTTTATTTTGAGATTTATGTTGTTTAGAGGATTTCTTATGTCTATGTTTTGAGTGTTTTGATTGTTTAATATTTGAATAATTAAAATTATTATTGTTTTGGTTAAATCTCCTAGATCTTTTTTGTATTCTTGAAGGTGGTTCAACCTTCATCATACCAAACATTTCACAGAAACAACCTAATCTTTCCTAGTATTATTCTTATCTGATTTATATTTATTTTGAAGTTTTAACTCTGAGCATAATGATAATCCTTCTTTTTTGACAAAAGCAAATAATTGACCATATGTAATTTCTTCAAAAGGTATATCTTCTGTAACTATTTCGTTTCTAAGTTTTTGTAAAAAAATTTCAGCAAAAAGCTTGGGTGATCCATTATGAATCTTTCTTTCCAGAATGAAGCATTACAGTCATTCCGTCTTAAAACTTGAGTAAGGAAAACATCTTTATACCATCTATAATCTGACAATGAGGGACATCTTAAATTTGTTAAAATTATCTTTGATGAATTATACTCTTCTTTGGGATTTCCTATAAAATACATTCCTATTGTAATTATAAGATAATCACAGGCATCACTTGTTTCATATGGTTCATCATTTTCTTCTATAATGATTTTATGCTCTAAAATTTGAGTTTTTGTTTCTAAACTTAATGCATTATCCCACCAGTTTTTAATTGTCCAGTAAAACCTTGGACAAGTAAAGCACATGCTTTTTCTTCAGTTTGACCTTGTAATTTGTAAGCCATTCTAGCCATACCCATTTCTTGAAGTGTATTTAATATTTCATACTCTGCTTTACCGTCTATATCCATTCTGTAATAGAGGCACCATCATAACTAGTTTTATGAAATTGATTTCTTTCTTCATATTGTAAATCCATAGGGGATTGTCTTTTATAATAATTTTTTGAACTGGGAAAATTTCTTTTTCCCCTATAAATTTTATTAATATTATCTTCATTATTATCTTCAAAATTATTTTCTATATTTTGAATTTCTCCATTTTCTGATTCAGAATAATCTTCAGATGAAGTGTCATCTTCATCTTCATTTTCTTCTTTAATAGTATCTAAAACATTAATCTTTTTTCCTGAAGTTCCAGCTTCACTTAATTTTGCAGATATCTTTGATAATATATTATCTGTATTACTTTGAAAACTAATGTCTTTATCTATACCGTAAGGTATACTTTTAGTTTGAAAGAAAGGAGCAGAAATGTCATTAAATAATTTTTTCTTAGGCTTTTCTTCTTGAGAAATAACATTTGAAACTACGTTATTAGCTATAGTATCTACTCGGCTAGATATTGTTTTTAATATTTGATTTGAATAATTATTTTGCTGTAAAATTCTTTGTATATCTTCACCATTAATTGGTTCTTTGGTGTCTTTTCCTCTTTTAAAAGGGTCTGCTATAATTTCTCCTTTATTGGTTTGTATCTTAATACCTTGTAAGGGAGGAGGATGAACAGCAGTTATTATTTCATTATTTTCTAATGTCCATTTTTTATGAAGACTTGTATTGACTTCTATCGAAGGTTTTTTCAAGTAATCATTAATTCCTTCTTTTGAAAAGAAAAAAGTAAGAAAACCAAAAAATAGAAAATTTGATTTTAATTTTTTCATTTCTTTTTTCCATTCTTCTCCTATCTTATCTTGTATTTGTTTATCTAATTTTAAAAACCAAATTCTTTTTTCTCTATGAAAATCACTATTCATTTCTTCATGTAAGTAATCATAATCAGGTTTAAATTCTTCTCCTGATGTTATGACATACATATGTTCAGTTGAAGACTTAGGAGAGGTTGGATTAGAAAAGTTTTGATTATTATTATTTTGAGGTTCAAGAATAGGGGCCCTAAATCTATAATTAGGGAAACCTGAGAAAGACTGTCTATATGATTCTGGAGTTTCACTAGTTTGAGAGAAATGCCTAACATATTCTGGTTCTCTTTAAGAACTTGTCCTTAAATAATTTCTACTAGTTTCTCTAGATGAACCAAATTTGACAGTTATTTTTCCATCGATTTCTTCTATAATTTGAGAAACATCTTTTCTAACTATGTTTCTAGGAGGTTGTGGATTATTTATCACGAATTCTTCTGGAATAGTTATTTCATTCCATTTTAATCTTTTTGGAGTAAAAACTGTGGGTTTTTCTGCGTCTATTTGTAACAAAACCGTCTCATCTTTTGAAGTAGGTAACCTATTAAATTTTGGATTAATCTGAGATGACATTAATCTAAAATATACCCTATAAATTATAGCAAAGTTTTTACAAAGATGAAATTCATCACCTTGAATTTGAACATCTAAAATTAACGAATCTAAAATCATAGGATCTGTAAGATCAACAGAATAATTTGGAGAGCAATTAAAGTATATAGGACCATTACATATATTAGTTTGAACTAAAGACATTAATGAAGTTTGATATCTTTTTAATCTTTTATCCCTAAGGGCTAAGTAAATAGGAGTATCAACTCCAGCATGAACTAGTGGTTTGACAGCTACTTGAACCAGACCAATATGAATATATCTGTAACCTTTTTCTAAATATTTTTTAATAGTATATCTATTCAGTAAAGGTATGCTTTGAGATTCTTCTTGTATGCTAATAGTTTCTTCAAGAGTTTTAACAGAAAACGCAGTTTTGAAATCAGTTAAACCTATTTGATATATGTTTTCTATTTGTTCTTGAGGTATAGTCCAATTCGAATAATTAATTGGTGCATGAGTTTCACTACTATGAATTATATTATGGTTTTTTGAGCTAGATCCTGGGTAGAGAAAGTTTCTAAGTTTAATTGCCATTTTAAACTAGTAATCTTAATTTTCTAAGTTTTTTCTTAATTTCAGTTGGGTCGTACGGGAACACTATGCTGGGACCACCTAAACACGGCTGACCAACAGACTAACAAGCTTACCAACGTAAAATTCCAACAACTAATCTTAAGAATACTTAGTCTATTAAGACCAACTAATCTTAAATGGTTTCTTAAACTTTTGAATATAACTCTAACAAGGAATATGGCTCTGATATACTTTGACCACCATTTGATACGTATGGATCTAACAAGTGAAAATGGAGTTGGGTCGGGAAAACATTTTTTAAATTGAAAATCCCAGGCAAAAATCCAGGGAACTTTGAACTCTGCATGAAAAGTGACCATTTTTTGATAATTTTGAAGGGTTGAATTTTCTGCAAAAACTTGTAAACCATTTTTGACATTTGTTGGGAGAATCGAAGATTCTGACCCCATCTTCTTCCACCATTCGAAAAACCAAATGGGGAATGTTTTGAGACAGTCAGTATGAAAAATGAAAAACCATGAATGAGTGAATGGTCGGACAAAAAATGTCCTGTACCAAGCATTCTTATAATCAATATAATTGAAATTATTTGGAGAAAATCTTATAGAAAAATTTCTTTGATGGGTCATCCCACCAAACATGGTTTGATTAAAAACTTGTTTAATAACACACTTAGAAAATGTTATTTGATTTTTCACATTTTTTGTATGAGATATTTCTACAGAATTTGTATCTACTAATATAAGTTCATAAAATTTTTGGCTTTTTTGAAAGCAATCTGATTCCCAAAACTGAGAATCATTATTAAACAATTGAAAACGGTTTTTAATGTAATCTCTTTGAATTAACTCTGAAGGAATTTCAGTGTAGGGTGTTAGCCCTATCTCTTCTATCCAAGCTTTACGTTTGTATGAGATATTTCTACAGAATTTGTATCTACTAATATAAGTTCATAAAATTTTTGGGTTTTTTGAAAGCAATCTGATTCCCAAAACTGAGAATCATTATTAAACAATTGAAAACGGTTTTTAACGTAATCTCTTTGAATTAACTCTGAAGGAATTTCAGTGTAGGGTGTTAGCCCTATCTCTTCTATCCAAGCTTTATTGACGTATTTGAATTCTTCCTTAGGATTATTTGGTATTTGAATATTGGTTGGTTTAGGAGGAGTAACTAGAATTGATTTGTAAGGTAACTCTGGATAATTTTGTTATGGTGAGAACTTATTTGAAGTTTGGGGCTTTGAAGGTGAAGGAGTTTGAGGTGATTGGGTAAGTTTGAGTAAGTCTTTTGAATCTCGGGATTCACAATCTTTTGAAGACTGGATCTTTGATTTTGAATACGGATTCATCTGCATAATTATTTTCCTTGTAAAAATTCACGAGTAAGAAAATCTGGAAGAGAATTATTCTCTCCTTTTATATATTCTATTTGAAAATCAAAAACGGAAAGGATTGCTTGCCATCGTGCAAAAATTTGTTTTGAAACAATATTTTGAACATCTTTAGTCAAGACTTCTTTTGCAGATTTACAGTCTATTCTTAATAAAAAAAATTTGTTATAAAGATCATCTTGAAATTTTGAAATGCATAAAACAATTGAAAGAATTTCTTTTTTAATGGTTGAATAATTCTTTTGTGGACCAAGCCATATTCCTGAATGAAATCTAACCAATTGTTCTTTTGAATTAAGCTTTTGTTTTAATATACCACCATATCCTATATCTGAGGCATCTGTTTCTACAATCATGTATGCATCAGTGTGAGGAATACCTAGACATGGTAGACATTTGACCTTTTGTTTAATATTTTTGACAATTTGTGTATGAATATCAGACCAAACAGGGGGATTTTTCTTAAGTCTTTGATATAAAGGCTGACAAACTTGTCTTAACTTTGGGAAAAAATCTGAAATGTAATTTAAACATCCCAAAAATCTTTGCAACTGAGTTTTGTCCTTAATAATATCTGGAAATTTATCAGTAAAACTAATAGCTCTATTGATAGGTTTGATTAATCCTCTATTAATATCATGTCCTAGGAATCTAACTGATGTCTGAAATAATTTCATCTTTGGAGCAGAAACAACTAATCCATTTTTCTTAATAACATTAAAGAATATATTTAAATGTTTGAAATGTTGATCTATATCATTAGAGTATATAAGTATATCATCAATATAAACTATACTAAAATTAGTATAATGATTAAAAATTTCATTCATTATTCTTTGAAATTCTGAAGGTGCATTTTTAAATCCAAAGGGCATTACATTCCATTCGTAATGTCCAAAAGGTACTATAAAAGCAGTTTTATACCTATCTTTTTCTGATATTTGAATCTGCCAAAATCCTGACTTTAAATCAAATTTTAAAAATATTTTGGAAGAATGCAATCTATTGATTAAATCTCTTTTATTTGAAATTGGGTCTAATCCATTGGAGAACTTTATTAAGTGGTTTGTAATTAATAACTAACCTCGGAACAACTCGTTCTAATTCTGCTTGTTTCATAACATAGAAAGCAGAACAACTCCAAGGGGACTTTGATTTTCTTATTAGTTTCTTATCTAATAATTCTTTAATTTCTTGTTGACAATGTTTAAGAAATTCAGCATTCATTTGAATAGGCCTAGCCTTAGTAGGAATATCTCTATCTTTGAAATCTTTTTCATAAGGTAAGTCAACTTCATGTTGCTTTCTTTCCCAAAAAGCATTGGGGAGATTATTACATATTTCTTTTGAAAATAGATTTTCTATTTCTTTTATTTGACTTCTAACAATATCAGATTGTAATTGTCCTTCTATCTTAAGATAAGGAATTTCTTCTTTCAAATAATTAATATGATTTTTTCTTTTGTCTATTATATTTATCTGTTTACAAATTGAAGATTGTTGAAGTAAATGTATTTCTTTTTGTTTGATAGGGGTTATGAAAGGAAATAATATTGTCTTACCATGAATATTGGTAGAAACTCCGAAATTATTTGTAATGAAAGGATAAATTTGAGTTAAAAAAGGAGTACCTAATATCATATCTTGCGATATATCTCTTACTAAGGTAAAAACATTTTTGAAGCAATATCCATTATTACAAATATGTGCCTTTGATAATTTATATCTAATATCCAAAGGTTTTGAATTAGCCGTATATAATTGTTCTGTTGTTTTTTCATAATATTTTGATGGAATGATTCCTTCTCGTATTACATTATGATCAGCACCTGAGTCCAATAAAGCAACTAAGTTCATTTTAAAGTTGTTTATGACTAGGTTAACATTTATATACCATTTCTGAAATTCAATTTTTTGAATAGTACCAATAAATTTAATTTGATCATTCTTTGTATTAGTTTTTAAAGGAATTTCTGAAATTTCTGGCTGTTGATTGCTGGTTTGTCCTGTGTCAAAATTATCATTATTATTACTTAATAAAACTAATTTTGTTTCTAATTCAAAATCTTTTTCTTTTAAAGAAAACAATTCCTTTTCCATTTGGCTAACTTGTTTTTTTAACATATTAATTTCTGTTTGTAAATCTTTAGTAGTAATTTATTTAAATATACTTTGAGAAGGATATTTATCAAATAATTTATTTAAACTAAAATGTTCTTTAATATGAATTTGTTTAGATTTTGAATTGTCTTCTTCTAAAATTAAATCCTTAAGTTTGCTAAAGTAATCTCTTCGTAATTCATTATCAGGAATTTTCTCTATTAAATCAAAAATAGCTTCTTTTTTATCTTTAGTTATCACATTGATACTTTGATGACAATTTCCACAAATATCCTTTTGAGGTTCACTATCACTCTCATTATTAGAAGTATTTGATTCGTTTTCTATAATATCAGATTCTTCATCTGATTCTTTTAGTAAACTATTAATGGATTCTATTATTTCTCTAACTTTCTTTTTCTTTTTAAGCCAACACTGACTTTCTGTATGACCAGGTTTCTTACAAAACCAACATTCTATATTCTTTTTATCTTTATTTTGAGATTTATGTTGTTTAGAAAAAAAAAAAAAAAAAAAAAAAAAAAAATCATCTGTACAATTCCTGCTCAAGTCTCCTTCGAATTTTCTCCAAGAAATCATTGTAAGAATTTGAATTTCAAATAAAATTTATATTTTATTCATATGCATAGAGTTATTCGTCCTCATTACCGATATGTTGGTTGTATAGATTTTATAAATTCAGAATACTTAAAATATAAAAAACTTTGCAAAAGATTTCATCGTGGCACAGTTATAGGAAATTATTACCATGATATGAAAGATTATTATTATGATTTAAAGATTAGAACGTCTATTTTACTTGCTGCATAATTATTGGTCTGGTTCAAGTAGCTGTCAAACCACTAGTTCATGCTGGAGTTGAAACTAATATATGTAATTGTCCTATATACTTTAATTGCTCTCCAAATTATTCTGTTGATCTTACAGATCCTATGATTTTAGATTCGTTAATTTTAGATGTTAAAATTCAAGGTGATGAATTTCATCTTTGTAAAAACTTTGCTATAATTTATAGGGTATATTTTAGATTAATGTCATCTCAGATTAATCCAAAATTTAATAGGTTACCTACTTCAAAAGATGAGACGGTTTTGTTACAAATAGACGCAGAAAAACCCACAGTTTTTACTCCAAAAAGATTAAAATGGAATGAAATAACTATTCCAGAAGAATTCGTGATAAATAATCCACAACCTCCTAGAAACATAGTTAGAAAAGATGTTTCTCAAATTATAGAAGAAATCGATGGAAAAATAACTGTCAAATTTGGTTCATCCAGAGAAACTAGTAGAAATTATTTAAGGACAAGTTCTTATAGAGACCAGAATATGTTAGGCATTTCTCTCAAACTAGTGAAACTCCAGAATCATCTAGACAGTCTTTCTCAGGTTTCCCTAATTATAGATTTAGGGCCCCTATTCCTGAACCTCAAAATAATAATAATCAAAACTTTTCTAATCCAACCTCTCCTAAGTCTTCAACTGAACATATGTATGTCATAACATCAGGAGAAGAATTTAAACCTGATTATGATTACTTACATGAAGAAATGAATAGTGATTTTCATAGAGAAAAAAGACTTTGGTTTTTAAAATTAGATAAACAAATACAAGATAAGATAGGAGAAGAATGGAAAAAGAAATGAAAAAATTAAAATCAAATTTTCTATTTTTTGGTTTTCTTACTGTTTTCTTTTCAAAAGAAGGAATTAATGATTACTTGAAAAAACCTTCGATAGAAGTCAATACAAGTCTTCATAAAAAATGGACATTAGAAAATAATGAAATAATAACTGTTGTTCATCCTCCCTTACAAGGTATTAAGATACAAACCCATAAAGGAGAAATTATAGCAGACCCTTTTAAAAGAGGAAAAGACACCAAAGAACCAATTAATGGTGAAGATATACAAAGAATTTTACAGCAAAATAATTATTCAAATCAAATATTAAAAACAATATCTAGCCAAGTAGATACTATAGCTAATAACGTAGTTTCAAATGTTATTTCTCAAGAAGAAAAGCCTAAGAAAAAATTATTTAATGACATTTCTGCTCCTTTCTTTCAAACTAAAAGTATACCTCACGGTATAGATAAAGATATTAGTTTTCAAAGTAATACAAATAATATACTATCAAAGATATCGGCAAAATTAAGTGAAGCCGGAACTTCAGGAAAAAAGATTAATGTTTTAGATACTATTAAAGAAGAAAATGAAGATGAAGATGACACTTCATCTGAAGATTATTCTGAATCAGAAAATGGAGAAATTCAAAATATAGAAAATAATTTTGAAGATAATAATGAAGATAATATTAATAAAATTTATAGGGGAAAAAGAAATTTTCCCAGTTCAAAAAATTATTATAAAAGACCATCCCCTATGGATTTACAATATGAAGAAGGAAATCAATTTCATAAAACTAGTTATGATGGTGCCTCTATTACAGAATGGAATATAGACGGTAAAGCAGAGTATGAAATATTAAATACACTTCAAGAAATGGGTATGGCTAGAATGGCTTACAAATTACAAGGTCAAACTGAAGAAAAAGCATGTGCTTTACTTGTCCAAGGTTTTACTGGACAATTAAAAAACTGGTGGGATAATGCATTAAGTTTAGAAACAAAAACTCAGATTTTAGAGCATAAAATCATTATAATAGAAAATGATGAACCATATGAAACAAGTGATGCCTGTGATTATCTTATAATTACAATAGGAATGTATTTTATAGGAAATCCCAAAGAAGAGTATAATTCATCAAAGATAATTTTAACAAATTTAAGATGTCCCTCATTGTCAGATTATAGATGGTATAAAGATGTTTTCCTTACTCAAGTTTTAAGACGGAATGACTGTAATGCTTCATTCTGGAAAGAAAGATTCATAATGGGATTACCCAAGCTTTTTGCTGAAAGAATTTTACAAAAACTTAGAAACGAAATAGGTACAGAAGATATACCTTTTGAAGAAATTACATATGGTCAATTATTTTCTTTTGTCAAAAAAGAAGGATTATCATTATGCTCAGAGTTAAAACTTCAAAATAAATATAAATTAGATAAGAATAATACTAGGAAAGAGTTAGGTTGTTTCTGTGAAATGTTTGGTATGATGAAGGTTGAACAACCTTCAAGAATACAAAAAAGATCTAGGAGATTTAACCAAAACAATAATAATTTTAATTATTCAAATATTAAACAATCAAAACACTCAAAACATAGACATAAGAAATCCTCTGTACAACATAAATCTCAAAATAAAGATAAAAAGAATATAGAATGTTGGTTTTGTAAGAAACCTGGTCATACAGAAAGTCAGTGTTGGCTTAAAAAGAAAAAGAAAGTTATGAAGAATCTGATATTATAGAAAACGAATCAAATACTTCTAATAATGAGAGTGATAGTGAACCTCAAAAGGATATTTGTGGAAATTGTCATCAAAGTATCAATGTGATAACTAAAGATAAAAAAGAAGCTATTTTTGATTTAATAGAGAAAATTCCTGATAATGAATTACGAAGAGATTACTTTAGCAAACTTAAGGATTTAATTTTAGAAGAAGACAATTCAAAATCTAAACAAATTCATATTAAAGAACATTTTAGTTTAAATAAATTATTTGATAAATATCCTTCTCAAAGTATATTTAAACAAATTACTACTAAAATTTACAAACAGAAATTAATATGTTAAAAAAACAAGTTAGCCAAATGGAAAAGGAATTGTTTTCTTTAAAAGAAAAAGATTTTGAATTAGAAACAAAATTAGTTTTATTAAGTAATAATAATGATAATTTTGACACAGGACAAACCAGCAATCAACAACCAGAAATTTCAGAAATTCCTTTAAAAACTAATACTAAGAATGATCAAATTAAATTTATTGGTACTATTCAAAAAATTGAATTTCAGAAATGGTATATAAATGTTAACCTAGTCATAAACAACTTTAAAATGAACTTAGTTGCTTTATTGGACTCAGGTGCTGATCATAATGTAATACGAGAAGGAATCATTCCATCAAAATATTATGAAAAAACAACAGAACAATTATATACGGCTAATTCAAAACCTTTGGATATTAGATATAAATTATCAAAGGCACATATTTGTAATAATGGATATTGCTTCAAAAATGTTTTTTCCTTAGTAAGAGATATATCCCAAGATATGATATTAGGTAAATATCCCCATAACTTTCAAAAATTTTAGTGAAAGAAGTTGGCACTAATTTCCCAAAATGTGATTATTTTATGCAAAACATCCAAAAATGGATCTTTTAGGAATGAACCAAGAGGAACAAGAAACTCGGGATGTGAATTGTGAATTGTTTACTATACTAATTTGACAATCAAAAGACCATCAAAGAGTGTTTCGCAATGTATATGTGCAATGTTAGAGTTATGCCCTGGGGATAAAAAATAAACCATGTTATTTCTGAATAATTTTAACTTTAAACTCAAAGTATGTAATTTATTACGACTCCACGGATCGTGTTATATTCATGACACCACAAAAACGACAACTTCAACATGGACTCGGAAAAAATGAATCTCAACCATAACTTTCTCCATCGGGTCGATCACACACATTCCGAGATCTGGATCAATGCAGTAGGTATAAAGTATGAAGACCAAAGTATTAAAATGCCCTTTTTCTAACATGAGAACCATCGAGTAATAAGTTTTATCGAGGAGCGGAAAAAACATGAAACTCTGTCCAAATACAATATCATGCGAATAATAACCATTAAAAAAATTTGGTCGTGAAAACAAACCGTCTATGAAAAACCATATTGGCTCAAATTGACCAAAATGTTATTTCTGTACGCATTACACTCCAAAGTTAATCAATTTAAAGTAAATTATGAATAATGTCAAACTCGGTATATGAATTCTCGTTTACGTGAATTTTGAATAGTTTAATACCCGAATTTGACAGTCAATTGCCCATCTAGGGGAAACATCAACAAAAAAAATCCAGAATGCTCGTATTTCTCCCATGGACACTGAAATGTACTGTTTTCTCTTTAAATGCGAAGAACTTGAAACTCGGATCATGTAGTCTTTATGTTGTGATAAGATACTTTTTGATAGAGAAGTGTAGAAAAACATAGGCATACAATACCAAACAAACATTTTATATGGAATGAGAAAATAACGATTAGAATTTGAAAGGAAAAAGATAAACGGAAAAAAAAAAAAAACAGGTCGAAGAATATTAGTATATTCTTATTTCACCTTTTCACCCTAAATGAATCAATTTTAGTGAAATATGTGTATAATATCACCTAAACAAAGATCAGCCTATGATTGGACATTGGACTTGAAAGGTCACTAAAAATGAACTTATGCCATTATATCACACCATAGTTTAAAAAGGGAACCCTAAAATTAATTATTTTAGCACAAGGTTTCTACAAAATTTGATGTGAGCATGAAGAGCACAAAAAAATAGAATTGGAAGAATTAATTGGAGACAAGTTGTTGGGTCAAGAAGGATTACTTGCGCATCAAGATTGAAGAAGGTCTAGTCCAATAATTACTTGTCATGTGGGAGTTTTAATTTAGTTACCTTTTAATTTCGAAATTTAGTTTCCTTATTTTAGTAGTATTAGTTTATTCTTTACTAGGATTTAGTTTCCTTTTGGTATTAGGTTAGTTTACTATTTTATAGTTTTCTAGTTCTTTTCAAGATGTAATCTTATCCTATTTAAAGGACCTTTTTCTTTAATGAATTCAAGATTTAGTCTTCAATTAATTTGTGTTGAGTATTCTCCACCTTCATTGAAGAATTCTTCTTCATGAACTTATCAAAGATCAGTAAAATCTTTGTGGCGTTCAATGACTTATCAAACGATTTATCCACCATCGTTTGTGGCGTCCTCACGAACTCATCAAGCATTCTTGTGGCGTTCCGACTTATCAAACGATTCAGTCAACATCGTTTGTGGCGTCCTCATGAACTTATCAAGAAGACTTGTGGCGTTCATCCATCGACTTATCAAGCGATTCATCCATCATCGTTTGTGGCGTCTTCATTAAATCCATCTAAACCTGATTGTAGAACGATCCTAGGAGTCCTAATAATTCGGGTCTCGTTTTTCATGGCGAGGTTCGTATCATTTGGTATCAGAGCTTTGTTCTAGTCTCAGGTTTGCCTATCTTTAATTTCTTGTCAAAAAAAAAAATTGAAAATAATTCGAAAAAAAGAGGCAGAGAAAAAAAAAACGTTAAAAAAAAGAGAGTTCACAAAAAAAAAAAAAAAAAAAAAAAAAAAAAAAAAAAAACGAAAAAAAAAATGTTTTTCATTGTTTACATGTTAGATCTACAAGGTTTGGGAAGATTTGAGGACAAATCTCTTTTAAGAGGAGGAGAATGATGTGAGCATGAAGAGCACAACAAAATAGAATTGGAAGAATTAATTGGAGACAAGTTGTTGGGTCAAGAAGGATTACTTGCGCATCAAGATTGAAGATTGTCTAGTCCAATAATTACTTGTCATGTGGGAGTTTTAATTTAGTTACCTTTTAATTTCGAAATTTAGTTTCCTTATTTTTGTAGGATTAGTTTATTCTTTACTAGGATTTAGTTTCCTTTTGGTATTAGGTTAGTTTACTATTTTATAGTTTTCTAGTTCTTTTCAAGATGTAATCTTGTCCTATTTAAAGGACCTTTTTCTTTAATGAATTCAAGATTTAGTCTTCAATTAATTTGTGTTGAGTATTCTCCACCTTCATTGAAGAATTCTTCTTCATGAACTTATCAAAGATCAGTAAAATCTTTGTGGCGTTCAATGACTTATCAAACGATTTATCCACCATCGTTTGTGGCGTCCTCACGAACTTATCAAGCATTCTTGTGGTGTTCCGACTTATCAAACGATTCAGTCAACATCGTTTGTGGCGTCCTCATGAACTTATCAAGAAGACTTGTGGCGTTCATCCATCGACTTATCAAGCGATTCATCCATCATCGTTTGTGGCGTCTTCATTAAATCCATCTAAACCTGATTGTAGAACGATCCTAGGAGTCCTAATAATTCGGGTCTCGTTTTTCATGGCGAGGTTCGTATCATTTTAAAAAAACTACGAGTTGGTTGCTCTTGTTTTGACTCAAATCTAGCTTTGGTTGAGAATTGCTTCTCCTCTTTCTTGAATGTATTATGTTTCCACGAATTAGCACCATACCTTGAATTATCACCCCTTCTCTTAAGTTGGCCCTCAATTTTAATAGCCATATGCAACATGTACTCCAACTCAACATAATGCTGCAATTCTACTCGATTGGCAATTTCTTGATTCAAGCCCGCTAAAAATCGTGCCATAGTAGCCTCTCGGTCCTCCTCTATGTTTGCTCGGATCATGGCTAACTCCATCTCTTGGTAGTAGTCTTCGACACTCCGATTTCCTTGTACCAGCCCTTGCAACTTCTTGTACAAATCCCGATAATAGTGGCTAGGTACAAAACGCTTTCTCATTACTGTTTTCATCACCTCCCAAGTGTCCACCGGTTGTTCTCCATTTCGTCTCCTGTTTAAAACCAATTGATCCCACCAAACATTAGCATAATCAGTAAACTCAGTGGCTGCAAGTTTTACCTTTTTTATCTCGGAGTAGTCGTGGCAATCAAAAACTCGCTCCAGTTTCTTTTCCCACTCAAGATAGGTTTCGGGGTCGTTTCTCCCTTGAAACGAAGGAATGTTTATCTTAATATTACCCAAGTTATTATCCTCCCTATTCCTAACTTCTCTACCCAAACCACGATTTCTCCTATGGCGACTAGATGATCCTTGATCTCCTTCACTAAACCTATCATCATAGTCTTCTTCATCCTCATCTCTTAAGTCCCTAGGTTGAACTCTCCCTCTCCTATTCGTATTAGAAGTAGTTTTTCGATGTCCCTCAGTTACACTTTCTACCCTATCCAACCTTTCGTGAACTTGTTCCAACTCCGTCCTCAATAATCTCTTCATCTCTCCCATCAAAGCTTCCGACATAAACTTCATATCAAACTTTCCCGACTGTTCTCCAGAGATGTTTTTGTTATTGGGATCAGACATGATTTGCTGCAGAAAAAAAAATTAGAACAAAAATAAATAAAATAAAGGACCTCACAATTCACACCCTTACGTGTTTCACTCAAATTAATGATTCACTCAACACTCGTGTTTTCGCACAAAAATTATGGCTTTTACCCTCAAATAATCTAACTCTCTTGCCTTTTTCCACTCTTTGAATTCCCTTTGCTTCTTTTGAACTAATTTAAAACAACACAAGGATATTCAATGTGAACAAACTCTATGACAAGAAAACTAACAAACCAAATCTAGGAAGATTCTTTCAATAAGGCAGGTGCAAGACTTAGAAGAATTTTCAGTGTAGACAATCTCTAAGTCTAGAAAACTATCAAACTCAAACTAGGAAGCTCTGATACTAAATGATACGAACCTCGCCATGAATAACGAGACCCGAATAATTAGGACTCCAAGGATCGTTCTACAATCAGGTTTAGGTGGATTTAATGAAGACGCCACAAACGATGATGGATGAATCGCTTGATAAGTCGATGGATGAACGCCACAAGTCTTCTTGATAAGTTCATGAGTACTAGGAAGCTCTGATACTAAATGATACGAACCTCGCCATGAATAACGAGACCCGAATAATTAGGACTCCAAGGATCGTTCTACAATCAGGTTTAGGTGGATTTAATGAAGACGCCACAAACGATGATGGATGAATCGCTTGATAAGTCGATGGATGAACGCCACAAGTCTTCTTGATAAGTTCATGAGGACGCCACAAATGATGTTGACTTAATCGTTTGATAAGTCGGAACTCCACAAGAATGCTGGATAAGTTCGTGAGGACGCCACAAACGATGGTGGATAAATCGTTTGATAAGTCATTGAACGCCACAAAGATTTTACTGATCTTTGATAAGTTCATGAAGAAGAATTCTTCAATGAAGGTGGAGAATACTCAACACAAATTAATTGAAGACTAAATCTTGAATTCATTAAAGAAAAAGGTCCTTTAAATAGGACAAGATTACATCTTGAAAAGAACTAGAAAACTATAAAATAGTAAACTAACCTAATACCAAAAGGAAACTAAATCCTAGTAAAGAATAAACTAATCCTACAAAAATAAGGAAACTAAATTTCGAAATTAAAAGGTAACTAAATTAAAACTCCCACATGACAAGTAATTATTGGACTAGACCTTCTTCCATCTTGATGCGCAAGTAATCCTTCTTGACCAAACAACTTGTCTCCAATTAATTCTTCGAATTCTATTTTTTTGTGCTCTTCATGCTCACATCAAAATTTCTATCACGTAAATAAAACATTTTCCAAATAAGAGTGTGAATGCATCCTATACCAAAAAATGTACTCACGTTGTACTCGTGGCAACACAAAGTTGACCATTTCTACATGGACCGGAAATAACAAATAAACTCTGCATCTTTATAGATCGAGTGATAACTAACATTCTGAGTTGGGATCAATGGATGATCCATAAATCATTAAGAAACTATTTCTTAAAATTCTTCTGTTTCAATAAGCACAACGTCAAATAAACAATTCTATCAAGGAGATGTAGGAACATGAAACTCAGTCCAAATATCACCTAACTTTCAAAATTTTGAGTGAAAGAAGTTGGCACAAATTTCCCAAAGTGTGATTATTTTATGCAAAACATCCAAAAATGGATCTTTTAGGAGTGAACCAAGAGGAACAAGAAACTCGGGATGTGAATTGTGAATTGTTAATTGTGAATTATGAATTGTTTACTATACTAATTTGACAATCAAAAGACCATCAAAGAATGTTTCGCAATGTAAATGTGCAATGTTAGAGTTATGCCCTGGGGATAAAAAAATAAACCATTTTATCTCTGAAAAATTTTAACTTTAAACTCAAAGCATGTAATTTATTACGACTCCACAGATCGTGTTATATTCATGACACCACAAAAACGACAACTTCAACATGGACTCGAAAAAAATGAATCTCAACCATAACTTTCTCCATCGGGTCGATCGCACACATTCCGAGATCTGGATCAATGCAGTAGGTATAAAGTATGAAGACCAAAGTATTAAAACGCCCTTTTTTCTAACACGAGAACCATCGAGTAATAAGTTTTATCGAGGAGCGGAAAAAACATGAAACTCTGTCCAAATACATTATCATGCGAATAATAACCATTAAAAAAAATTGGCCGTGAAAACAAACCATATATGAAAAACCATATTGGCACAAATTGACAAAAATGTTATTTCTGTACGCATTACACTCCAAAGTTGATCAATTTAAAGCAAATTATGAATAATGTCAAACTCGGTATATGAATTCTCGTTTACGTGAATTTTGAATAGTTTAATACCCGAATTTGACAGTCAATTGCCCATCTAGGGGAAACATCAACAAAAAAAATCCAGAATGCTCGTATTTCTCCCATGGACACTGAAATGTACCGTTTTCTCTTTAAATTCGAAGAAATTGAAACTCGGATCATGTAGTCTTTATGTTGTGATAAGATACTTTTTGATAGAGAAATGTAGAAAAACATAGGCATACAATACCAAACAAAGATTTTATATCGAATGAGAAAATAACGATTCGAATTTGAAAGGAAAAAGATAAACGGAAAAAAAAAAAAAAACATGTCGAAGAATATTAGTATATTCTTGTTTCACCTTTTCACCCTAAATGAATCAATTTTAGTGAAATATGTGAATAATATCACCTAAACAAAGATCAGCCTATGATTGGACATTGGACTTGAAAGGTCACTAAAAATGAACTTATGCCATTATATCACACCATAGTTTAAAAAGGGAACCCTAAAATTAATTATTTTAGCACAAGGTTTCTACAAAATTTCTATCACGTACATAAAACACTTTCCAAATAAGAGTGTGAAGGCATCCTATACCAAAAAATGTACTCACGTTGTACTCGTGGCAGCACAAAGTTGACCATTTCTACATGGACCGGAAATAACAAATAAACTCTGCAGCTTTATAGATCGAGTGATAACTAACATTCTGAGTTGGGATCAATGGATGATCCATGAAACATTAAGAAACTATTTCTTAAAATTCCTCTGTTTCAATAAGCACAACGTCAAATAAACATTTCTATCAAGGAGATGTAGGAACATGAAATTCAGTCCAAATATCACCTAACTTTCAAAATTTTGAGTGAAAGAAGTTCGCACAAATTTCCCAAAGTGTGATTATTTTATGCAAAACATCCAAAAATGGATCTTTTAGGAGTGAACCAAGAGGAACAAGAAACTCGGGATGTGAATTGTGAATTGTGAATTATGAATTGTTTACTATACTAATTTGACAATCAAAAGACCATCAAAGAGTGTTTCGCAATGTATTAGTGCAATGTTAGAGTTATGCCCTGGGGATAAAAAATAAACCATGTTATTTCTGAATAATTTTAACTTTAAACTCAAAGTATGTAATTTATTACGACTCCACGGATCGTGTTATATTCATGACACCACAAAAACGACAACTTCAACATGGACTCGGAAAAAATGAATCTCAACCATAACTTTCTCCATCGGGTCGATCACACACATTCCGAGATCTGGATCAATGCAGTAGGTATAAAGTATGAAGACCAAAGTATTAAAATGCACTTTTTCTAACATGAGAACCATCGAGTAATAAGTTTAATCGAGGACCGGAAAAAACATGAAACTCTGTCCAAATACAATATCATGCGAATAATAACCATTAAAAAAATTTGGTCGTGATAACGAACCGTCTATGTAAAAACCATATTGGCACAAATTGACCAAAACGTTATTTCCGTACGCTTTACACTCCAAAGTTGATCAATTTAAAGCAAATTATGAATAATGTCAAACTCGGTATATGAATTCTCGTTTACGTGAATTTTGAATAGTTTAATACCCGAATTTGACAGTCAATTGCCCATCTAGGGGAAACATCAACAAAAAAAATCCACAATGCTCGTATTTCTCCCATGGACACTGAAATGTACCGTTTTCTCTTTAAATGCGAAGAACTTGAAACTCGGATCATGTAGTCTTTATCTTGTGATAAGATACTTTTTGATAGAGAAGTGTAGAAAAACATAGGCATACAATACCAAACAAACATTTTATATCGAATGAGAAAATAACGATTGGAATTTGAAAGGAAAAAGGTAAACGGAAAAAAAAAAAAAAAACAGGTCGAAGAATATTAGTATATTCTTGTTTCACCTTTTCACCCTAAATGAATCAATTTTAGTGAAATATGTGAATAATATCACCAAAACAAAGATGAGCCTATGATTGGACATTGGACTTGAAAGGTCACTAAAAACGAACTTATTCCATTATATCACACAATAGTTTTAAAAGGGAACCCTAAAATTAATTATATTAGCACAAGGTTTCTACAAAATTTCTATCACGTAAATAAAACACTTTCCAAATAAGAGTGTGAATGCATCCTATACCAAAAAATGTACTCACGTTGTACTCGTGGCAGCACAAAGTTGACCATTTTTACATGGACCGGAAATAATAAATAAACTCTGCAACTTTATAGATCGAGTGATAACTAACATTCTGAGTTGGGATCAATGGATGACCAATAAAACATTAAGAAACTATTTCTTAAAATTCCTCTGTTTCAATAAGCACAACGTCAAATATACAATTCTATCAAGGAGATGTAGGAACATGAAACTCAGTCCAAATATCCCCATAACTTTCAAAAATTTTAGTGAAAGAAGTTGGCACTAATTTCCCAAAATGTGATTATTTTATGCAAAACATCCAAAAATGGATCTTTTAGGAGTGAACCAAGAGGAACAAGAAACTCGGGATGTGAATTGTGAATTGTGAATTGTGAATTGTTTACTATACTAATTTGACAATCAAAAGACCATCAAAGAGTGTTTCGCAATGTAAATGTGCAATGTTAGAGTTATGCCCTGTGGATAAAAAATAAACCATGTTATTTCTGAATAATTTTAACTTTAAACTCAAAGTATGTAATTTATTACGACTCCACGGATCTTGTTATATTCATGACACCACAAAAACGACAACTTCAACATGGACTCGGAAAAAATGAATCTCAATCATAACTTTCTCCAACGGGTCGATCACACACATTCCGAGATCTGGATCAATGCAGTAGGTATAAAGTATGAAGACCAAAGTATTAAAATGCCCTTTTTCTAACATGAGAACCAATGAGTAATAAGTTTTATCGAGGACCGGAAAAAAACATTAAACTCTGTCCAAATACAATATCATGCGAATAATAACCATTCAAAAAATTTGGTCGTGATAACGAACCGTCTATGTAAAAACCATATTGGCACAAATTGACCAAAACGTTATTTCCGTACGCTTTACACTCCAAAGTTGATCAATTTAAAGCAAATTATGAATAATGTCAAACTCGGAATATGAATTCTCGTTTACGTGAATTTTGAATAGTTTAATACCCGAATTTGACAGTCAATTGCCCATCTAGGGGAAACATCAACAAAAAAAATCCACAATGCTCGTATTTCCCCATGGACACTGAAATGTACCATTTTGTCTTTAAATACGAAGAACTTGAAACTCGGATCATGTAGTCTTTATGTTGTGATAAGATACTTTTTGATAGAGAAGTGTAGAAAAACATAGGCATACAATACCAAACAAACATTTTATATCGAATGAGAAAATAACGATTGGAATTTGAAAGGAAAAAGATAAACGGAAAAAAAAAAAAAACAGGTCGAAGAATATTAGTATATTCTTGTTTCACCTTTTCACCCTAAATGAATCAATTTTAGTGAAATATGTGAATAATATCACCTAAACAAAGATCAGCCTATGATTGGACATTGGACTTGAAAGGTCACTAAAAATGAACTTATTCCATTATATCACACCATAGTTTAAAAAGGGAACCCTAAAATTAATTATTTTAGCACAAGGTTTCTACAAAATTTCTATCACGTAAATAAAACACTTTCCAAATAAGAGTGTGAATGCATCCTATACCAAAAAATGTACTCACGTTGTACTCGTGGCTGCACAAAGTTGACCATTTTTACATGTACCGGAAATAATAAATAAACTCTGCAACTTTATAGATCGAGTGATAACTAACATTCTGAGTTGGGATCAATGGATGATCCATGAAACATTAAGAAACTATTTCTTAAAATTCCTCTGTTTCAATAAGCACAACGTCAAATAAACATTTCTATCAAGGAGATGTAGGAACATGAAACTCAGTCCAAATATCACCTAACTTTCAAAATTTTGAGTGAAAGAAGTTCGCACAAATTTCCCAAAGTGTGATTATTTTATGCAAAACATCCAAAAATGGATCTTTTAGGAGTGAACCAAGAGGAACAAGAAACTCGGGATGTGAATTGTGAATTGTGAATTATGAATTGTTTACTATACTAATTTGACAATCAAAAGACCATCAAAGAGTGTTTCGCAATGTATTAGTGCAATGTTAGAGTTATGCCCTGGGGATAAAAAATAAACCATGTTATTTCTGAATAATTTTAACTTTAAACTCAAAGTATGTAATTTATTACGACTCCACGGATCGTGTTATATTCATGACACCACAAAAACGACAACTTCAACATGGACTCGGAAAAAATGAATCTCAACCATAACTTTCTCCATCGGGTCGATCGCACACATTCCGAGATCTGGATCAATGCAGTAGGTATAAAGTATGAAGACCAAAGTATTAAAATGCACTTTTTCTAACATGAGAACCATCGAGTAATAAGTTTAATCGAGGACCGGAAAAAACATGAAACTCTGTCCAAATACAATATCATGCGAATAATAACCATTAAAAAAATTTGGTCGTGATAACGAACCGTCTATGTAAAAACCATATTGGCACAAATTGACCAAAACGTTATTTCCGTACGCTTTACACTCCAAAGTTGATCAATTTAAAGCAAATTATGAATAATGTCAAACTCGGTATATGAATTCTCGTTTACGTGAATTTTGAATAGTTTAATACCCGAATTTGACAGTCAATTGCCCATCTAGGGGAAACATCAACAAAAAAAATCCACAATGCTCGTATTTCTCCCATGGACACTGAAATGTACCGTTTTCTCTTTAAATGCGAAGAACTTGAAACTCGGATCATGTAGTCTTTATCTTGTGATAAGATACTTTTTGATAGAGAAGTGTAGAAAAACATAGGCATACAATACCAAACAAACATTTTATATCGAATGAGAAAATAACGATTGGAATTTGAAAGGAAAAAGGTAAACGGAAAAAAAAAAAATAACAGGTCGAAGAATATTAGTATATTCTTGTTTCACCTTTTCACCCTAAATGAATCAATTTTAGTGAAATATGTGAATAATATCACCAAAACAAAGATGAGCCTATGATTGGACATTGGACTTGAAAGGTCACTAAAAACGAACTTATTCCATTATATCACACAATAGTTTTAAAAGGGAACCCTAAAATTAATTATATTAGCACAAGGTTTCTACAAAATTTCTATCACGTAAATAAAACACTTTCCAAATAAGAGTGTGAATGCATCCTATACCAAAAAATGTACTCACGTTGTACTCGTGGCTGCACAAAGTTGACCATTTTTACATGGACCGGAAATAATAAATAAACTCTGCAACTTTATAGATCGAGTGATAACTAACATTCTGAGTTGGGATCAATGGATGACCAATAAAACATTAAGAAACTATTTCTTAAAATTCCTCTGTTTCAATAAGCACAACGTCAAATATACAATTCTATCAAGGAGATGTAGGAACATGAAACTCAGTCCAAATATCCCCATAACTATCTTCACAGGTTAAAAACCAAAAGTTGGTACAAAACCTAAGTAAGATAAAATATTTGAGTAAAACCGATTGGGTCGGTATAAACTCATCGATCTCCTAACGAACGATCTTCACAGGTTAAAAACCAAAAGTTGGTACAAAACCTAAGTAAGATAAAATCTTTGAGTAAAACCGATTGGGTCGGTATAAACTCATCGATCTCCTAACGAACGATCTTCACAGGTTAAAAACCAAAAGTTGGTACAAAACCTAAGTAAGATAAAATATTTGAGTAAAACCGATTGGGTCGGTATAAACTCATCGATCTCCTAACGAACGATCTTCACAGGTTAAAAACCAAAAGTTGGTACAAAACCTAAGTAAGATAAAATCTTTGAGTAAAACCGATTGGGTCGGTATAAACTCATCGATATCCTAACCAACGATCTACACAGGTTAAAAACCAAAAGTTGGTACAAAACCTAAGTAAGATAAAATATTTGAGTAAAACCGATTGGGTCGGTATAAACTCATCGATCTCCTAACGAACGATCTACACAAGTTAAAAACCAAAAGTTGGTACAAAACCTAAGTAAGATAAAATTTTTGAGTAAAACCGATTGGGTCGGTATAAACTAATCGATCTCCTAACAAACGATCTACACTGGTTAAAAACCAAAAGTTGGTACAAAACCTAAGTAAGATAAAATCTTTTAGTAAAACCAATTGGGTCGGTATAAACTCATCGATCTCCTAACAAACGATCTACACAGGTTAAAAACCAAAAGTTGGTACAAAACCTAAGTAAGATAAAATCTTTGAGTAAAACCGATTAGGCCGGTATAAACTCATCGATCTCCTAACAAACGATCTACACAGGTTAAAAACCAAAAGTTGGTACAAAACCTAAGTAAGATAAAATATTTGAGTAAAACCGAATGGGTCGGTATAAACTCATCGATCTCCTAACGAACGATCTACACAAGTTAAAAACCAAAAGTTGGTACAAAACCTAAGTAAGATAAAATTTTTGAGTAAAACCGATTGGGTCGGTATAAACTAATCGATCTCCTAACAAACGATCTACACTGGTTAAAAACCAAAAGTTGGTACAAAACCTAAGTAAGATAAAATCATTTGAAGATCGTTCGTTAGGAGATCGATGAGTTTATACCGACCCAATCGGTTTTACTCAAATATTTTATCTTACTTAGGTTTTGTACCAACTTTTGGTTTTTAACCTGTGAAGATCGTTCGTTAGGAGATCGATGAGTTTATACCGACCCAATCGGTTTTACTCAAAGATTTTATCTTACTTAGGTTTTGTACCAACTTTTGGTTTTTAACCTGTGAAGATCGTTCGTTGGGAGATCGATGAGTTTATACTGACCCAATCGGTTTTACTCAAAGATTTTATCTTACTTAGGTTTTGTACCAACTTTTGGTTTTTAACCTGTGTAGATCGTTGGTTAGGATATCGATGAGTTTATACCGACCCAATCGGTTTTACTCAAAGATTTTATCTTACTTAGGTTTTGTACCAACTTTTGGTTTTTAACCTGTGAAGATCGTTCGTTAGGAGATCGATGAGTTTATACCGACCCAATCGGTTTTACTCAAAGATTTTATCTTACTTAGGTTTTGTACCAACTTTTGGTTTTTAACCTGTGTAGATCGTTTGTGAGGAGATTGATGAGTTTATACCGAACCAATCGGTTTTACTCAAAGATTTTATCTTACTTAGGTTTTGTACCAACTTTTGGTTTTTAACCTGTGTAGATCGTTGGTTAGGATATCGATGAGTTTATACCGACCCAATCGGTTTTACTCAAAGATTTTATCTTACTTAGGTTTTGTACCAACTTTTGGTTTTTAACCTGTGAAGATCGTTCGTTAGGATATCGATGAGTTTATACCGACCCAATCGGTTTTACTCAAATATTTTATCTTACTTAGGTTTTGTACCAACTTTTGGTTTTTAACCTGTGAAGATCGTTCGTTAGGAGATCGATGAGTTTATACCGACCCAATCGGTTTTACTCAAAGATTTTATCTTACTTGGGTTTTGTACCAACTTTTGGTTTTTAACCTGTGAAGATCGTTCGTTGGGAGATCGATGAGTTTATACTGACCCAATCGGTTTTACTCAAAGATTTTATCTTACTTAGGTTTTGTACCAACTTTTGGTTTTTAACCTGTGTAGATCGTTTGTTAGGAGATCGATGAGTTTATACCGACCTAATCGGTTTTACTCAAAGATTTTATCTTACTTAGGTTTTGTACCAACTTTTGGTTTTTAACCTGTGTAAATCGTTTGTTAGGAGATCGATGAGTTTATACCGACCCAATTTGTTTTACTCAAATATTTTATCTTACTTAGGTTTTGTACCAACTTTTGGTTTTTAACCTGTGTAGATCGTTTGTTAGGAGATCGATGAGTTTATACCGACCTAATCGGTTTTACTCAAAGATTTTATCTTACTTAGGTTTTGTACCAACTTTTGGTTTTTAACCTGTGAAGATCGTTCGTTGGGAGATCGATGAGTTTATACTGACCCAATCGGTTTTACTCAAAGATTTTATCTTACTTAGGTTTTGTACCAACTTTTGGTTTTTAACCTGTGAAGATCGTTCGTTAGGAGATCGATGAGTTTATACCGACCCAATCGGTTTTACTCAAAGATTTTATCTTACTTAGGTTTTGTACCAACTTTTGGTTTTTAACCTGTGTAGATCGTTTGTGAGGAGATCGATGAGTTTATACCGAACCAATCGGTTTTACTCAAAGATTTTATCTTACTTAGGTTTTGTACCAACTTTTGGTTTTTAACCTGTGTAGATCGTTGGTTAGGATATCGATGAGTTTATACCGACCCAATCGGTTTTACTCAAAGATTTTATCTTACTTAGGTTTTGTACCAACTTTTGGTTTTTAACCTGTGAAGATCGTTCGTTAGGATATCGATGAGTTTATACCGACCCAATCGGTTTTACTCAAATATTTTATCTTACTTGGGTTTTGTACCAACTTTTGGTTTTTAACCTGTGAAGATCGTTCGTTAGGAGATCGATGAGTTTATACCGACCCAATCGGTTTTACTCAAAGATTTTATCTTACTTAGGTTTTGTACCAACTTTTGGTTTTTAACCTGTGAAGATCGTTCGTTGGGAGATCGATGAGTTTATACTGACCCAATCGGTTTTACTCAAAGATTTTATCTTACTTAGGTTTTGTACCAACTTTTGGTTTTTAACCTGTGTAGATCGTTTGTTAGGAGATCGATGAGTTTATACCGACCTAATCGGTTTTACTCAAAGATTTTATCTTACTTAGGTTTTGTACCAACTTTTGGTTTTTAACCTGTGTAAATCGTTTGTTAGGAGATCGATGAGTTTATACCGACCCAATTTGTTTTACTCAAATATTTTATCTTACTTAGGTTTTGTACCAACTTTTGGTTTTTAACCTGTGTAGATCGTTTGTTAGGAGATCGATGAGTTTATACCGACCTAATCGGTTTTACTCAAAGATTTTATCTTACTTAGGTTTTGTACCAACTTTTGGTTTTTAACCTGTGAAGATCGTTCGTTGGGAGATCGATGAGTTTATACTGACCCAATCGGTTTTACTCAAAGATTTTATCTTACTTAGGTTTTGTACCAACTTTTGGTTTTTAACCTGTGTAGATCGTTTGTTAGGAGATCGATGAGTTTATACCGACCTAATCGGTTTTACTCAAAGATTTTATCTTACTTAGGTTTTGTACCAACTTTTGGTTTTTAACCTGTGTAGATCGTTTGTTAGGAGATCGATGAGTTTATACCGACCCAATCGGTTTTACTCAAAGATTTTATCTTACTTAGGTTTTGTACCAACTTTTGGTTTTTAACCTGTGAAGATCGTTCGTTGGGAGATCGATGAGTTTATACTGACCCAATCGGTTTTACTCAAAGATTTTATCTTACTTAGGTTTTGTACCAACTTTTGGTTTTTAACCTGTGTAGATCGTTGGTTAGGATATCGATGAGTTTATACCGACCCAATCGGTTTTACTCAAAGATTTTATCTTACTTAGGTTTTGTACCAACTTTTGGTTTTTAACCTGTGAAGATCGTTTGTGAGGAGATCGATGAGTTTATACCGACCCAATCGGTTTTACTCAAAGATTTTATCTTACTTAGGTTTTGTTAGGAGATCGATGAGTTTATACCGACCTAATCGGTTTTACTCAAAGATTTTATCTTACTTAGGTTTTGTACCAACTTTTGGTTTTTAACTTGTGTAAATCGTTTGTTAGGAGATCGATGAGTTTATACCGACCCAATTTGTTTTACTCAAATATTTTATCTTACTTAGGTTTTGTACCAACTTTTGGTTTTTAACCTGTGTAGATCGTTTGTTAGGAGATCGATGAGTATAAACTCATCGATCTCCCAACGAACGATCTTCACAGGTTAAAAACCAAAAGTTGGTACAAAACCTAAGTAAGATAAAATCTTTGAGTAAAACCGATTGGGTCGGTATAAACTCATCGATCTCCTAACGAACGATCTTCACAGGTTAAAAACCAAAAGTTGGTACAAAACCTAAGTAAGATAAAATATTTGAGTAAAACCGATTGGGTCGGTATAAACTCATCGATATCCTAACGAACGATCTTCACAGGTTAAAAACCAAAAGTTGGTACAAAACCTAAGTAAGATAAAATCTTTGAGTAAAACCGATTGGGTCGGTATAAACTCATCGATATCCTAACCAACGATCTACACAGGTTAAAAACCAAAAGTTGGTACAAAACCTAAGTAAGATAAAATCTTTGAGTAAAACCGATTGGTTCGGTATAAACTCATCAATCTCCTCACAAACGATCTACACAAGTTAAAAACCAAAAGTTGGTACAAAACCTAAGTAAGATAAAATCTTTGACCGGAAATAATAAATAAACTCTGCAACTTTATAGATCGAGTGATAACTAACATTCTGAGTTCGGATCAATGGATGACCAATAAAACATTAAGAAACTATTTCTTAAAATTCATCTGTTTCAATAAGCACAACGTCAAATAAACAATTCTATCAAGGAGATGTAGGAACATGAAACTCAGTCCAAATATCCCCATAACTTTCAAAATTTTTAGTGAAAGAAGTTGGCTCTAATTTCCCAAAATGTGATTATTTTATGCAAAACATCCAAAAATGGATCTTTTAGGAGTGAACCAAGGGGAACAAGAAACTCGGGATGTGAATTGTGAATTGTTTACTATACTAATTTGACAATCAAAAGACCATCAAAGAGTGTTTCGCAATGTATATGTGCAATGTTAGAGTTATGCCCTGGGGATAAAAAATAAACCATGTTATTTCTGAATAATTTTAACTTTAAACTCAAAGTATGTAATTTATTACGACTCCACGGATCGTGTTATATTCATGACACCACCAAACGACAACTTCAACATGGACTCGGAAAAAATGAATCTCAACCATAACTTTCTCCATCGGGTTGATCGCACACATTCCGAGATCTGGATCAATGCCGTAGGTATAAAGTATGAAGACCAAAGTATTAAAATGCCCTTTTTTCTAACACGAGAACCATCGAGTAATAAGTTTTATCGAGGAGCGGAAAAAACATGAAACTCTGTCCAAATACAATATCCTACGAATAATAACCATTAAAAAAACCGTCTATTAAAAACCATATTGCAACAAATTGACCAAAATGTTATTTATGTACGCATTACACTCCAAAGTTAATCAATTTAAAGCAAATTATGAATAATGTCAAACTCGGTATATGAATTCTCGTTTACGTGAATTTTGAATATTTTAATACCCGAATTTGACATTCAATTGCCCATCTAGGGGAAACATCAACAAAAAATATCCAGAATGCTCGTATTTCTCCCATGGACACTGAAATGTACCGTTTTCTCTTTAAATGCGAAGAACTTGAAACTTGGATCGTGTAGTCTTTATGTTGTGATAAGGTACTTTTTGATAGAGAAGTGTAGAAAAACATAGGCATACAATAACAAACCAACATTTTATATCGAATGTGAAAAGAACGATTGGAATTTGAAAGGAAAAAGATAAACGAAAAAAAGAACAGGTCGAAGAACATTAGTATGTTCTTGTTTCACCTTTTCACCCTAAATGAATCAATTTTATTGAAATATGTGAATAATATCACCTAAACAAAGATCAGCCTATGATTAGACATGGGACTTGAAAGGTCACTAAAAATGAACTTATGCCATCATATCACACCATAGTTTAAAAAGGGAACCCTAAAATTAATTATTTTAGCACAAAGTTTCTACAAAATTTCTATCACGTAAATAAAACACTTTCCAAATAAGAGTGTGAAAACATCCTATACCAAAAAATGTACTCACGTTGTACTCGTGGCAGCACAAAGTTGACCATTTCTACATGGACCGGAAATAACAAATAAACTCTTCAACTTTATAGATCGAGTGATAACTAACATTCTGACATGGGCTCAATGGATGACCCATAAAACATTAAGAAACTATTCCTTAAAATTTCTCTGTTTCAATAAGATAACGTCAAATAAACAATTATATCAAGCAGATGTAGGAACATGAAACTCAGTCCAAATATCACCTAACTTTCAAAATTTTGAGGGAAAGAAGTTGGAACAAATTTCCCAAAATGTGATTATTTTATGCAAAACATCCAAAAATGGATCTTTTAAGAGTGAACCAAGAGGAACAAGAAACTCGGGATGTGAATTGTGAATTGCGAATTGTGAATTGTTTACTATACTAATTTGACAATCAAAAGACCATCAAAGAATGTTTCGCAATGTAAATGTGCAATGCTAGAGTTATGCCCTGGGGATAAAAAATAAACCATGTTATCTCTGAATAATTTTAACTTTAAACTCATAGCATGTAATTTATTACGACTCCACGGATCGTGTTATATTCATGAAACCACAAAAACGACAACTTCAACATGGACTCGGAAAAAATGAATCTCAACCATAACTTTCTCCATCGCGTCGATGGCACACATTCCGAGATCTGGATCAATGCAGTAGGTATAAAGTACGAAGACCAAAGTATTAAAACGCCCTTTTTTCTAACACGAGAACCATCGAGTAATAACTTTTATCGAGGAGCGGAAAAAACATGAAACTCTGTCCAAATACAATATCATGCGAATAATAACCATTAAAAAAATTTGGTCGTGAAAACAAACCGTCTTTGAAAAACCATATTGGCACAAATTGACCAAAATGTTATTTCTGTACGCATTACACTCCAAAGTTAATCAATTTAAAGCAAATTATGAATAATGTCAAACTCGGTATATGAATTCTCGATTACGTGAATTTTGAATAGTTTAATACCCGAATTTGACAGTCAATTGCCCATCTAGGGGAAACATCAACAAAAAAAATCCAGAATGCTCGTATTTCTCCCATGGACACTGAAATGTACCGTTTTCTCTTTAAATGCGAAGAACTCGGAACTCGGATCATGTAGTCTTTATGTTGTTATAAGGTACTTTTTGATAGAGAAGTGTAGAAAAACATAGACATACAATACAAAACAAACATTTTATATCGAATGTGAAAAGAACGATTGGAATTTGAAAGGAAAAATATAAACGAAAAAAAGAACAGGTCGAAGAACATTAGTATGTTCTTGTTTCACCTTTTCACCCTAAATGAATCAATTTTAGTGAAATATGTGAATAATATCACCTAAACAAAGATCAGCCTATGATTAGACATGGGACTTGAAAGGTCACTAAAAATGAACTTATACCATTATATCACACCATAGTTTAAAAAGGGAACCCTAAAATTAATTATTTTAGCACAAAGTTTCTACAAAATTTCTATCACGTAAATTAAACACTTTCCAAATAAGAGTGTGAATACATCCTATACCAAAAAATGTACTCACGTTGTACTCGTGGCAGCACAAAGTTGACCATTTCTACATGGACTGGAAATAACAAATAAACTCTTCAACTTTATAGATCGATTGATAACTAACATTCTGACATGGGATCAATGGATGACCCATAAAACGTTAAGAAACTATTTTCTTAAAATTTCTCTGTTTCAATAATATAACGTCAAATAAACAATTCTATCAAGCAGATGTAGGAACATGAAACTCAGTCCAAATATCACCTAACTTTTCAAAATTTTGAGGGAAAGAAGTTGGCACAAATTTCCCAAAATGGGATTATTTTATGCAAAACATCCAAAAATGGATCTTTTAAGAGTGAACCAAGAGGAACAAGAAACTCGGGATGTGAATTGTGAATTGCGAATTGTGAATTGTGAATTGTGAATTGTGAATTGTTTACTATACTAATTTGACAATCAAAAGACCATCAAAGAATGTTTCGCAATGTAAATGTGCAATGCTAGAGTTATGCCCTGGGGATAAAAAATAAACCATGTTATCTCTGAATAATTTTAAATTTAAACTCAAAGCATGTAATTTATTACGACTCCACGGATCGTGTTATATTCATGAAACCACAAAAACGACAACTTCAACATGGACTCGGAAAAAATGAATCTCAACCATAACTTTCTCCATCGCGTCGATCGCACACAATCCGAGATCTGGATTATTGCAGTAGGTATAAAGTACGAAGACCAAAGTATTAAACGCCCTTTTTTCTAACACGAGAACCATCGAGTAATAAGTTTTATCGAGGAGCGGAAAAAACTTGAAACTTTGTCCAAATACAATATCATGCGAATAATAACCATCAAAAAAATTTGGTCGTGAAAACAAACCGTCTATGAAAAACCATATTGGCACAAATTGACCAAAATGTTATTTCTGTACGCATTACACTCCAAAGTTAATCAATTTAAAGTAAATTATGAATAATGTCAAACTCGGTATATGAATTCTCGTTTACGTGAATTTTGAATAGTTTAATACCCGAATTTGACAGTCAATTGCCCATCTAGGGGAAACATCAACAAAAAAAATCCAGAATGCTCGTATTTCTCCCATGGACACTGAAATGTACCGTTTTCTCTTTAAATGCAAAGAACTCGAAACTCGGATCATGTAGTCTTTATGTTGTTATAAGGTACTTTTTGATAGAGAAGTGTAGAAAAACATAGGCATACAATACAAAACCAACATTTTATATCGAATGTCAAAAGAACGATTGGAATTTGAAAGGAAAAAGATAAACGAAAAAAAGAACAGATCGAAGAACATTAGTATGTTCTTGTTTCACCTTTTCACCCTAAATGAATCAATTTTAGTGAAATATTTGAATAATATCACCTAAACAAAGATGAGGCTATGATTAGACATGGGACTTGAAAGGTCACGAAAAATGAACTTATGCCATTATATCACACCATAATTTAAAAAGGGAACCCTAAAATTAATTATTTTAGCACAAAGTTTCTACAAAATTTCTATCACGTAAATAAAACACTTTCCAAATAAGAGTGTGAATACATCCTATACCAAAAAATGTACTCACGTTGTACTCGTGGCAGCACAAAGTTGACCATTTCTACATGGACCGGAAATAACAAATAAACTCTTCAACTTTATAGATCGATTGATAACTAACATTCTGACATGGGATCAATGGATGACCCATAAAACATTAAGAAACTATTTCTTAAAATTTCTCTGTTTCAATAATATAACGTCAAATAAACAATTCTATCAAGCAGATGTAGGAATATGAAACTCAGTCCAAATATCACCTAACTTTCAAAATTTTGAGGGAAAGAAGTTGGCACAAATTTCCCAAAATGTGATTATTTTATGCAAAACATCCAAAAATGGATCTTTTAAGAGTGAACCAAGAGGAACAAGAAACTCGGGATGTGAATTGTGAATTGCGAATTGTGAATTGTGAATTGTGAATTGTTTACTATACTAATTTGACAATCATAAGACCATCAAAGAATGTTTCGCAATGTAAATGTGCAATGCTAGAGTTATGCCCTGGGGATAAAAAATAAACCATGTTATCTCTGAATAATTTTAACTTTAAACTCAAAGCATGTAATTTATTACAACTCCACGGATCGTGTTATATTCATGAAACCACAAAAATAACAACTTCAACATGGACTCGGAAAAAATAAATCTCAACCATAACTTTCTCCATCGCGTCGATCGCACCCATTCCGAGATCTGGATTATTGCAGTAGGTATAAAGTACGAAGACCAAAGTATTAAAACGCCCTTTTTTCTAACACGAGAACCATCGAGTAATAAGTTTTATCGAGGAGCGGAAAAAACATGAAACTCTGTCCAAATACAATATCATGCGAATAATAACCATTAAAAAAATTTGGTCGTGAAAACAAACCGTCTATGAAAAACCATATTGGCACAAATTGACCAAAATGTTATTTCTGTACGCATTACACTCCAAAGTTAATCAATTTAAAGTATATTATGAATAATGTCAAACTCGGTATATGAATTCTCGTTTACGTGAATTTTGAATAGTTTAATACCCGAATTTGACAGTCAATTGCCCATCTAGGGGAAACATCAACAAAAAAAATCCAGAATGCTCGTATTTCTCCCATGGACACTGAAATGTACCGTTTTCTCTTTAAATGCGAAGAACTCGAAACTCGGATCATGTAGTCTTTATGTTGTTATAAGGTACTTTTTGATAGAGAAGTGTAGAAAAACATAGGCATACAATACAAAACCAACATTTTATATCGAATGTGAAAAGGACGATTGGAATTTGAAAGGAAAAAGATAAACGAAAAAAAGAACAGGTCGAAGAACATTACTATGTTCTTGTTTCACCTTTTCAGCCTAAATGAATCAATTTTAGTGAAATATGTGAATAATATCACCTAAACAAAGATGAGCCTATGATTAGACATTGGACTTGAAAGGTCACTAAAAATGAACTTATGCCATTATATCACACCATAATTTAAAAAGGGAACCCTAAAATTAATTATTTTAGCACAAAGTTTCTACAAAATTTCTATCACGTAAATAAAACACTTTCCAAATAAGATTGTGAATACATCCTATACCAAAAAATGTACTCACGTTGTACTCGTGACAGCACAAAGTTGACCATTTCTACATGGACCGGAAATAACAAATAAACTCTTCAACTTTATAGATCGAGTGATAACTAACATTCTGACATGGGATCAATGGATGACCCATAAAACATTAAGAAACTATTTCTTAAAATTTTTCTGTTTCAATATGCACAACGTCAAATAAACAATTCTATCAAGCAGATGTAGGAACATGAAACTCAGTCCAAATATCACCTAACTTTCAAAATTTTGAGGGAAAGAAGTTGGCACAAATTTCCCAAAATGTGATTATTTTATGCAAAACATCCAAAAATGGATCTTTTAAGAGTGAACCAAGAGGAACAAGAAACTCGGGATGTGAATTGCGAATTGCTAATTGTGAATTGTGAATTGTGAATTGTTTACTATACTAATTTGACAATCAAAAGACCATCAAAGAATGTTTCGCAATGTAAATGTGCAATGCTAGAGTTATGCCCTGGGGATAAAAAATAAACCATGTTATCTCTGAATAATTTTAACTTTAAACTCAAAGCATGTAATTTATTACGACTCCACGGATCGTGTTATATTCATGAAACCACAAAAACGACAACTTCAACATGGACTCGGAAAAAATAAATCTCAACCATAACTTTCTCCATCGCGTCGATCGCACCCATTCCGAGATCTGGATTATTGCAGTAGGTATAAACTACGAAGACCAAAGTATTAAAACGCCCTTTTTTCTAACACGAAAACCATCGAGTAATAAGTTTTATCGAGGAGCGGAAAAAACATGAAACTCTGTCCAAATACAATATCATGCGAATAATAACCATTAAAAAAATTTGGTCGTGAAAACAAACCGTCTATGGAAAACCATATTGGCACAAATTGACCAAAATGTTATTTCTGTACGCATTACACTCCAAAGTTAATCAATTTAAAGTAAATTATGAATAATGTCAAACTCGGTACATGAATTCTCGTTTACGTGAATTTTGAATAGTTTAATACCCGAATTTGACAGTAAATTGCCCATCTAGGGGAAACATCAACAAAAAAAATCCAGAATGCTCGTATTTCTCCCATGGACACTGAAATGTACCGTTTTCTCTTTAAATGCGAAGAACTCGAAACTCGGATCATGTAGTCTTTATGTTGTTATAAGGTACTTTTTGATAGAGAAGTGTAGAAAAACATAGGCATACAATACAAAACCAACATTTTATATCGAATGTGAAAAGGACGATTTGAATTTGAAAGGAAAAAGATAAACGAAAAAAAAGAACAGGTCGAAGAACATTAGTATGTTCTTGTTTCACCTTTTCACCCTAAATGAATCAATTTTAGTGAAATATGTGAATAATATCACCTAAACAAAGATGAGCCTATGATTAGACATTGGACTTGAAAGGTCACTAAAAATGAACTTATGCCATTATATCACACCATAATTTAAAAAGGGAACCCTAAAATTAATTATTTTAGCACAAAGTTTCTACAAAATTTCTATCACGTAAATAAAACACTTTCCAAATAAGATTGTGAATACATCCTATACCAAAAAATGTACTCACGTTGTACTCGTGGCAGCACAAAGTTGACCATTTCTACATGGACCGGAAATAACAAATAAACTCTTCAACTTTATAGATCGAGTGATAACTAACATTCTGACATGGGATCAATGGATGACCCATAAAACATTAAGAAATTATTTCTTAAAATTTTTCTGTTTCAATATGCACAACGTCAAATAAACAATTCTATCAAGCAGATGTAGGAACATGAAACTCAGTCCAAATATCACCTAACTTTCAAAATTTTGAGGGAAAGAAGTTGGCACAAATTTCCCAAAATGTGATTATTTTATGCAAAACATCCAAAAATGGATCTTTTAAGAGTGAACCAAGAGGAACAAGAAACTCGGGATGTGAATTGTGAATTGCGAATTGTGAATTGTGAATTGTGAATTGTTTACTATACTAATTTGACAATCAAAAAGACCATCAAAGAATGTTTCGCAATGTAAATGTGCAATGCTAGAGTTATGCCCTGGGGATAAAAAATAAACCATGTTATCTCTGAATAATTTTAACTTTAAACTAAAAGCATGTAATTTATTACGACTCCACGGATCGTGTTGTATTCATGAAACCACAAAAACGACAACTTCAACATGGACTCGGAAAAAATGAATCTCAACCATAACTTTCTCCATCGCGTTGATCGCACACATTCCGAGATCTGGATTATTGCAGTAGGTATAAAGTACGAAGACCAAAGTATTAAAACGCCCTTTTTTCTAACACGAGAACCATCGAGTAATAAGTTTTATCGAGGAGATGAAAAAACTTGAAACTTTGTCCAAATACAATATCATGCGAATAATAACAATCAAAAAAATTTGGTCGTGAAAACAAACCGTCTATGAAAAACCATATTGGCACAAATTGACCAAAATGTTATTTCTGTACGCATTACACTCCAAAGTTAATCAATTTAAAGCAAATTATGAATAATGTCAAACTCGGTACATGAATTCTCGTTTACGTGAATTTTGAATATTTTAATACCCGAATTTGACATTCAATTGCCCATCTAGGGGAAACATCAACAAAAAATATCCAGAATGCTCGTATTTCTCCCATGGACACTGAAATGTACCGTTTTCTCTTTAAATGCGAAGAACTTGAAACTTGGATCGTGTAGTCTTTATGTTGTGATAAGGTACTTTTTGATAGAGAAGTGTAGAAAAACATAGGCATACAATAACAAACCAACATTTTATATCGAATGTGAAAAGAACGATTGGAATTTGAAAGGAAAAAGATAAACGAAAAAAAGAACAGGTCGCAGAATATTAGTATGTTCTTGTTTCACCTTTTCACCCTAAATGAATCAATTTTAGTGAAATATGTGAATAATATCACCTAAACAAAGATCAGCCTATGATTGGACATGTGACTTGAAAGGTCACTAAAAATGAACTTATGCCATTATATCACACCAAAGTTTAAAAAGGGAACCCTAAAATTAATTATTTAACACAAAGATTCTACAAAATTTCTATCACGTAAATAAAACACTTTCCAAATAAGAGTGTGAATACACCCTATACCAAAAAATGTACTCACGTTGTACTCGTGGCAACACAAAGTTGACCATTTCTACATGGACCGAAAATAACAAATAAACTCTTCAACTTTATAGATCGAGTGATAACTAACATTCTGACTTGGGATCAGTGGATGACCCATAAAACATTAAGAAACTATTTCTTAAAATTTCTTTGTTTCCATAAGCACAACGTCAATTAAACAATTCAATCAAGCAGATGTAGGTACATGAAACGCAGTCCAAATATCACCTAACTTTCAAAATTTTGAGGGAAAGAAGTTGGCACAAATTTCCCAAAATGTGATTATTTTATGCAAAACATCCAAAAATGGATCTTTTAAGAGTGAACCAAGAGGAACAAGAAACTCGGGATGTGAATTGTGAATTGTTTACTATACTAATTTGACAATCAAAAGACCATCAAAGAATGTTTCGCAATGTAAATGTGCAATGCTAGATTTATGCCTTGGGGATAAAAAATAAACCATGTTATCTCTGAATAATTTTAACTTTAAACTCAAAGCATGTAATTTATTACGACTCCACGGATCGTGTTATATTCATGACACCACAAAAACAACAACTTCAACATGGACTCGGAAAAAATGAATCTCAACCATAACTTTCTCCATCGCGTCGATCGCACACATTCCAAGATCTGGATCAATAAAGTAGGTATAAAGTATGGAAACCAAAGTATTAAAACGCCTTTTTTCTAACACGAGAACCATCGAGTAATAAGTTTTATCGAGGAGCGGAAAAAACATGAAACTCTGTCCAAATACAATATCATGCGAATAATAACCATTAAAAAAATTTGCTCGTGAAAACAAACCGTCTATGAAAAACCAAATTGGCACAAATTGACCAAAATGTTATTTATGTACGCATTACACTCCAAAGTTGATCAATTTAAACCAAATTATGTATAATGTCAAACTCGTTATATGAATTCTCGTTTATGTGAATTTTGAATAGTTTAATACCCGAATTTGACAGTCAATTGCCCATCTAGGGGAAACATCAACAAAAAAAATCCAGAATGCTCGTATTTCTCCCATGGACACTGAAATGTACCGTTTTCTCTTTAAATGCGAAGAACTTGAAACTCGGATCATGTAGTCTTTATGTTGTGATAAGATACTTTTTGATAGAAAAGTGTAGAAAAACATAGCCATACAATACCAAACCAACATTTTAAATCGAATGAGAAAATAACGATTGGAATTTGAAAGGAAAAAGATAAACGAAAAAAAGAACAGGTCGAAGAACATTAGTATGTTCTTGTTTCACCTTTTCACCCTAAATGAATCAATTTTAGTGAAATATTTGAATAATATCACCTAAACAAAGATCAGCCTATGATTAGACATGGGACTTGAAAGGTCACTAAAAATGAACTTATGCCATCATATCACACCATAGTTTAAAAAGGGAACCCTAAAATTAATTATTTTAGCACAAAGTTTCTACAAAATTTCTATCACGTAAATAAAACACTTTCCAAATAATAGTGTGAAAACATCCTATACCAAAAAATGTACTCACGTTGTACTCGTGGCAGCACAAAGTTGACCATTTCTACATGGACCGGAAATAACAAATAAACTCTTCAACTTTATAGATCGAGTGATAACTAACATTCTGACATGGGATCAATGGATGACCCATAAAACATTAAGAAACTATTCCTTAAAATTTCTCTGTTTCAATAAGATAACGTCAAATAAACAATTATATCAAGCAGATGTAGGAACATGAAACTCAGTCCAAATATCACCTAACTTTCAAAATTTTGAGGAAAAGAAGTTGGCACAAATTTCCCAAAATGTGATTATTTTATGCAAAACATCCAAAAATGGATCTTTTAAGAGTGAACCATGAGGAACAAGAAACTCGGGATGTGAATTGTGAATTGCGAATTGTGAATTGTTTACTATACTAATTTGACAATTAAAAGACCATCAAAGAATGTTTCGCAATGTAAATGTGCAATGCTAGAGTTATGCCCTGGGGATAAAAAATAAACCATGTTATCTCTGAATAATTTTAACTTTAAACTCGAAGCATGTAATTTATTACGACTCCACGGATCGTGTTATATTCATGAAACCACAAAAACGACAACTTCAACATGGACTCGAAAAAAATGAATCTCAACCATAACTTTCTCCATCGCGTCGATGGCACACATTCCGAGATCTGGATCAATGCAGTAGGTATAAAGTACGAAGACCAAAGTATTAAAACGCCCTTTTTTCTAACACGAGAACCATCGAGTAATAACTTTTATCGAGGAGCGGAAAAAACATGAAACTCTGTCCAAATACAATATCATGCGAATAATAACCATTAAAAAAATTTGGTCGTGAAAACAAACCGTCTTTGAAAAACCATATTGGCCCAAATTGACCAAAATGTTATTTCTGTACGCATTACACTCCAAAGTTAATCAATTTAAAGCAAATTATGAATAATGTCAAACTCGGTATATGAATTCTCGATTACATGAATTTTGAATAGTTTAATACCCGAATTTGACAGTCAATTGCCCATCTAGGGGAAACATCAACTAAAAAAATCCAGAATGCTCGTATTTCTCCCATGGACACTGAAATGTACCGTTTTCTCTTTAAATGCGAAGAACTCGGAACTCGGATCATGTAGTCTTTATGTTGTTATAAGGTACTTTTTGATAGAGAAGTGTAGAAAAACATAGACATACAATACAAAACAAACATTTTATATCGAATGTGAAAAGAACGATTGGAATTTGAAAGGAAAAAGATAAACGAAAAAAAGAACAGGTCGAAGAACATTAGTATGTTCTTGTTTCACCTTTTCACCCTAAATGAATCAATTTTAGTGAAATATGTGAATAATATCACCTAAACAAAGATCAGCCGATGATTAGACATGGGACTTGAAAGGTCACTAAAAATGAACTTATGCCATTATATCACACCATAGTTTAAAAAGGGAACCCTAAAATTAATTATTTTAGCACAAAGTTTCTACAAAATTTCTATCACGTAAATAAAACACTTTCCAAATAAGAGTGTGAATACATCCTATACCAAAAAATGTACTCACGTTGTACTCGTGGCAGCACAAAGTTGACCATTTCTACATGGAGCGGAAATAACAAATAAACTCTTCAACTTTATAGATCGAGTGATAACTAACATTCTGACTTGGGATCAATGGATGACCCATAAAACATTAAGAAACTATTTCTTAAAATTTCTCTGTTTCAATAAGCACAACGTCAAATAAACAATTCTATCAAGCAGATGTAGGAACATGAAACTCAGTCCAAATATCACCTAACTTTCAAAATTTTGAGGGAAAGAAGTTGGCACAAATTTCCCAAAATGTGATTATTTTATGCAAAACATCCAAAAATGGATCTTTTAAGAGTGAACCAAGAGGAACAAGAAACTCGGGATGTGAATTGGGAATTGCGAATAGTGAATTGTGAATTGTGAATTGTGAATTGTGAATTGTGAATTGTTTACTATACTAATTTGACAATCAAAAGACCATCAAAGAATGTTTCGCAATGTAAATGTGCAATGCTAGAGTTATGCCCTGGGGATAAAAAATAAACCATGTTATCTCTGAATAATTTTAACTTTAAACTCAAAGCATGTAATTTATTACGACTCCACGGATCGTGTTATATTCATGACACCACAAAAACGACAACTTCAACATGGACTCGGAAAAAATGAATCTCAACCATAACTTTCTCCATCGCGTCGATGGCACACATTCCGAGATCTGGATCAATGCAGTAGGTATAAAGTATGAAGACCAAAGTATTAAAACGCCCTTTTTTCTAACACGAGAACCATCGAGTAATAAGTTTTATCGAGGAGCGGAAAAAACATGAAACTCTGTCCAAATACAATATCATGCGAATAATAACCATTAAAAAAATTTGGTCGTGAAAACAAACCGTCTATGAAAAACCATATTGGCACAAATTGACCAAAATGTTATTTATGTACGCATTACACTCCAAAGTTAATCAATTTAAAGTAAATTATGAATAATGTCAAACTCGGTATATGAATTCTCGTTTACATGAATTTTGAATAGTTTAATAACCGAATTTGACAGTCAATTGCCCATCTAGGGGAAACATCAACAAAAAAAATCCAGAATGCTCGTATTTCTCCCATGGACACTGAAATGTTCCGTTTTCTCTTTAAATGCGAAGAACTCAAAACTCGGATCATGTAGTTACTATACTAATTTGACAATCAAAAGACCATCAAAGAGTGTTTCGCAATGTAAATGTGCAATGTTAGAGTTATGCCCTGTGGATAAAAAATAAACCATGTTATTTCTGAATAATTTTAACTTTAAACTCAAAGTATGTAATTTATTACGACTCCACGGATCGTGTTATATTCATGACACCACAAAAATGACAACTTCAACATGGACTCGGAAAAAATGAATCTCAACCATAACTTTCTCCATCGGGTCGATCACACACATTCCGAGATCTGGATCAATGCAGTAGGTATAAAGTATGAAGACCAAAGTATTAAAATGCACTTTTTCTAACATGAGAACCATCGAGTAATAAGTTTAATCGAGGACCGGAAAAAACATGAAACTCTGTCCAAATACAATATCATGCGAATAATAACCATTAAAAAAATTTGGTCGTGATAACGAACCGTCTATGTAAAAACCATATTGGCACAAATTGACCAAAACGTTATTTCCGTACGCTTTACACTCCAAAGTTGATCAATTTAAAGCAAATTATGAATAATGTCAAACTCGGTATATGAATTCTCGTTTACGTGAATTTTGAATAGTTTAATACCCGAATTTGACAGTCAATTGCCCATCTAGGGGAAACATCAACAAAAAAAATCCACAATGCTCGTATTTCTCCCATGGACACTGAAATGTACCGTTTTCTCTTTAAATGCGAAGAACTTGAAACTCGGATCATGTAGTCTTTATCTTGTGATAAGATACTTTTTGATAGAGAAGTGTAGAAAAACATAGGCATACAATACCAAACAAACATTTTATATCGAATGAGAAAATAACGATTGGAATTTGAAAGGAAAAAGGTAAACGGAAAAAAAAAAAATAACAGGTCGAAGAATATTAGTATATTCTTGTTTCACCTTTTCACCCTAAATGAATCAATTTTAGTGAAATATGTGAATAATATCACCAAAACAAAGATGAGCCTATGATTGGACATTGGACTTGAAAGGTCACTAAAAACGAACTTATTCCATTATATCACACAATAGTTTTAAAAGGGAACCCTAAAATTAATTATATTAGCACAAGGTTTCTACAAAATTTCTATCACGTAAATAAAACACTTTCCAAATAAGAGTGTGAATGCATCCTATACCAAAAAATGTACTCACGTTGTACTCGTGGCAGCACAAAGTTGACCATTTTTACATGGACCGGAAATAATAAATAAACTCTGCAACTTTATAGATCGAGTGATAACTAACATTCTGAGTTGGGATCAATGGATGACCAATAAAACATTAAGAAACTATTTCTTAAAATTCCTCTGTTTCAATAAGCACAACGTCAAATATACAATTCTATCAAGGAGATGTAGGAACATGAAACTCAGTCCAAATATCCCCATAACTTTCAAAAATTTTAGTGAAAGAAGTTGGCACTAATTTCCCAAAATGTGATTATTTTATGCAAAACATCCAAAAATGGATCTTTTAGGAGTGAACCAAGAGGAACAAGAAACTCGGGATGTGAATTGTGAATTGTGAATTGTGAATTGTTTACTATACTAATTTGACAATCAAAAGACCATCAAAGAGTGTTTCGCAATGTAAATGTGCAATGTTAGAGTTATGCCCTGTGGATAAAAAATAAACCATGTTATTTCTGAATAATTTTAACTTTAAACTCAAAGTATGTAATTTATTACGACTCCACGGATCGTGTTATATTCATGACACCACAAAAACGACAACTTCAACATGGACTCGGAAAAAATGAATCTCAACCATAACTTTCTCCATTGGGTCGATCACACACATTCCGAGATCTGGATCAATGCAGTAGGTATAAAGTATGAAGACCAAAGTATTAAAATGCACTTTTTCTAACATGAGAACCATCGAGTAATAAGTTTAATCGAGGACCGGAAAAAACATGAAACTCTGTCCAAATACAATATCATGCGAATAATAACCATTAAAAAAATTTGGTCGTGATAACGAACCGTCTATGTAAAAACCATATTGGCACAAATTGACCAAAACGTTATTTCCGTACGCTTTACACTCCAAAGTTGATCAATTTAAAGCAAATTATGAATAATGTCAAACTCGGTATATGAATTCTCGTTTACGTGAATTTTGAATAGTTTAATACCCGAATTTGACAGTCAATTGCCCATCTAGGGGAAACATCAACAAAAAAAATCCACAATGCTCGTATTTCTCCCATGGACACTGAAATGTACCGTTTTCTCTTTAAATGCGAAGAACTTGAAACTCGGATCATGTAGTCTTTATCTTGTGATAAGATACTTTTTGATAGAGAAGTGTAGAAAAACATAGGCATACAATACCAAACAAACATTTTATATCGAATGAGAAAATAACGATTGGAATTTGAAAGGAAAAAGATAAACGGAAAAAAAAAAAAAAAACAGGTCGAAGAATATTAGTATATTCTTGTTTAACCTTTTCACCCTAAATGAATCAATTTTAGTGAAATATGTGAATAATATCACCTAAACAAAGATCAGCCTATGATTGGACATTGGACTTGAAAGGTCACTAAAAATGAACTTATTCCATTATATCACACCATAGTTTAAAAAGGGAACCCTAAAATTAATTATTATAGCACAAGGTTTCTACAAAATTTCTATCACGTAAATAAAACACTTTCCAAATAAGAGTGTGAATGCATCCTATACCAAAAAATGTACTCACGTTGTACTCGTGGCTGCACAAAGTTGACCATTTTTACATGGACCGGAAATAATAATTAAACTCTGCAACTTTATAGATCGAGTGATAACTAACATTCTGAGTTGGGATCAATGGATGACCTATAAAACATTAAGAAACTATTTCTTAAAATTCATCTGTTTCAATAAGCACAACGTCAAATAAACAATTCTATCAAGGAGATGTAGGAACATGAAACTCAGTCCAAATATCACCATAACTTTCAAAATTTTTAGTGAAAGAAGTTGGCTCTAATTTCCCAAAATGTGATTATTTTATGCAAAACATCCAGAAATGGATCTTTTAGGAGTGAACCAAGGGGAACAAGAAACTCGGGATGTGAATTGTGAATTGTGAATTGTGAATTGTTTACTATACTAATTTGACAATCAAAAGACCATCAAAGAGTGTTTCGCAATGTAAATGTGCAATGTTAGAGTTATGCCCTGGGGATAAAAATAAACCATGTTATTTCTGAATAATTTTAACTTTAAACTCAAAGTATGTAATTTATTACGACTCCACGGATCGTGTTATATTCATGACACCACAAAAACGACAACTTCAACATGGACTCGGAAAAAATGAATCTCAACCATAACTTTCTCCATCGGGTTGATCGCACACATTCCGAGATCTGGATCAATGCCGTAGGTATAAAGTATGAAGACCAAAGTATTAAAATGCCCTTTTTTCTAACACGAGAACCAACGAGTAATAAGTTTTATCGAGGAGCGGAAAAAACATGAAACTCTGTCCAAATACAATATCATGCGAATAATAACCATTAAAAAAATTTGGTCGTGATAACGAACCGTCTATGTAAAAACCATATTGGCATAAATTGACCAAAACGTTATATCCGTACGCTTTACACTCCAAAGTTGATCAATTTAAAGCAAATTATGAATAATGTCAAACTCGGTATATGAATTCTCGTTTACGTGAATTTTGAATAGTTTAATACCCGAATTTGAAAGTCAATTGCCCATCTAGGGGAAACATCAACAAAAAAAATCCAGAATGCTCGTATTTCTCCCATGGACACTGAAATTTACCGTTTTCTCTTTAAAAGCGAAGAACTTGAAACTCGGATCATGTAGTTTTTATGTTGTGATAAGATACTTTTTGATAGAGAAGTGTAGAAAAACATAGGCATACAATACCAAACAAACATTTTATATCGAATGAGAAAATAACGATTGGAATTTGAAAGGAAAAAGATAAAAGGGAAAAAAAAAAACAGGTCGAAGAATATTAGTATATTCTTGTTTCACCTTTTCACCCTAAATGAATCAATTTTAGTGAAATATGTGAATAATATCACCTAAACAAAGATCAGCCTATGATTGAACATGAGACTTGAATGGTCACTAAAAATGAACTTGTGCCATTATATCACACCATAGTTTAAAAAGGGAACCCTAAAATTAATTATTTTAGAACAAGGTTTCTACAAAATTTCTCTCACGTAAATAAAACACTTTCCAAATAAGTGTGAATGCATCCTATACCAAAAAATGTACTCACGTTGTACTCGTGGCAGCATAAAGTTGACCATTTCTACATGAAAAACTAAATTGGCACAAACTGACCAAAATGTTATTTCCGTACGCATTACACTCCAAAGTTGATCAATATAAAGCAAATTATGAATAATGTCAAACTCGGTATATGAATTCTCTTTTGCCTGAATCTTGAATAGTTTAATACCAGAATTTGACAGTCAATTGCCCATCTAGGGGAAACATCAACAAAAAAAAATCCGGAATGCTCGTATTTATCCCGTGGACACTGAAATGTACCGTTTTATCTTTGAATGCGAAGAACTTGAAACTCGAATCATGTAGTCTTTTTGTTGTGATAAGATACTTTTTGATAGAAAAGTGTAGAAAAACATAGGCATACAATACCAAAACCAACATTTTATATCGAATTAGAAAAAAAGATTGGAATTTGAAAGGAAAAAGAAAAAAACGGAAAAAAAAAACAGTTCCAAGAATATTAGTATATTCTTGTTTCACCTTTTCACCCTAAATGAATCAATTTTAGTGAAATATGTGAATAATATCACCTAAACAAAGATCAGCCTATGATTGAACATGAGACTTGAATGGTCACTAAAAATGAACTTGTGCCATTATATCACACCATAGTTTAAAAAGGGAACCCTAAAATTAATTATTTTAGAACAAGGTTTCTACAAAATTTCTCTCACGTAAATAAAACACTTTCCAAATAAGTGTGAATGCATCCTATACCAAAAAATGTACTCACGTTGTACTCGTGGCAGCATAAAGTTGACCATTTCTACATGGACCGGAAATAACAAATAAACTCTGCATTTTTATAGATCGAGTGATAACTAATATTCTGAGTTGGGATCAAGGAATGACCCATAAAACATTAAGAAACTATTTCTTAAAACTCCTCTGTTTCAATAAGCACAATGGCAAATAAACAATTCTATCAAGTAGATGTAGGAACAAGAAACTCAGTCCAAATATCACCTAACTTTCAAAATTTTGAGTGAAAGAAGTTGGCACAAATTTCCCAAAATGTGATTATTCTATGCAAAACATCCAAAAATGATCTTTTAAGAGTGAACCAAGAAGAACAAAAAACTCGGATGTGAATTGTTTACTATACTATTTTGACAATTAAATGACCATCAAAGAATGTTTCGCAATGTAAATGTGCAATGCTAGAGTTATGCCTTGGGGACAAAAAATAAACCAGGTTATCTCTGAATAATTTTAACCTTAAACTCAAATCATGTAATTTATTACGACTCCAAAGATCATGTTATATTCATGACACCCCAAAAACGACAACTTCAACATGGACTCGGAAAAAATGAATTTTAAACATAACATTCTCCATCGCGTCTATCGCACACATTCCGTTATCTGGATCAATGCAGTAGATATAAAGTAGGAAGACCAAAGTATTAAAATGCCCTCTAGCAAGAGAACCATCAAGTAATAAGTTTTATCGAGGAGCGGAAAAAACATGAAACTCGGTCCAAATACAATATCATGCGGATAATAACCATTAAAAAATTTTGGTCATGAAAACAAACCGTCTATGAAAAACCAAATTGGCACAAATTGACCAAAATGTTATTTCCGTACGCATTACACTCCAAAGTTGATCAATTTAAAGCAATTAGGAATAATGTCAAACTCGGTATATGAATTCTCGTTTACGTGAATCTTGAATAGTTTTATACCCGAATTTGACAGTCAATTGCCCATCTAGGGGAAACATCAACAAAAAAAAAATCCAGAATGCTCGTATTTATCCCATGGACACTGAAATGTACCGTTTTATCTTTGAATGCGAAGAACTTGAAACTCGGATCATGTAGTCTTTAGGTTGTGATAAGAGACTTTTTGATAGAGAAGTGTAGAAAAACATAGGCATACAATACAAAACCAACATTTTATATCGAATGAGAGAAGAACGATTGGAATTTGAAAGGAAAAAGATAAACGGAAAAAAAACAGGTCCAAGAAAATTAGTATATTCTTGTTTCATCTTTTCACCCTAAATGAATCGATTTTAGTGAAATATGTGAATAATATCACCTAAACAAAGATCAGCCTATGATTGGACATGGGACTTGAAAGGTCACTAAAAATGAATTTATGCCATTATATCACACCATAGTTTAAAAAGGGAACCCCAAAATTAATTATTTTAGCACAAGGTTTCTACAAAATTTCTATCACGTAAATAAAATACTTTCCAAATAAGAGTGTGAATACATCCTATACCAAAAAATGTACTCACGTTGTACTCGTGGCAACACAAAGTTGACCATTTCTACATGGACCGGAAATAACAAATAAACTCTGCATTTTTATAGATCGAGTGATAACTAACATTCTGAGTTGGGATCAATGGATGATCCATAAAACATTAAGAAACTATTTCTTAAAATTCCTCTGTTTCAATAAGCACAATGGCAAATAAACAATTCTATCAAGTAGATGTAGGAACATGAAACTCAGTCCAAATATCACCTAACTTTCAAAATTTTGAGTGAAAGAAGTTGGCACAAATTTCCCAAATTGTGATTATTTTACGCACAACATCCTAAAATTGATCTTTTAAGAGTGAACCAAGAGGAACAAGAAACTCGGGGAAAAAAAAATAGATAACGTGATTTGTGAATTGTTTACTAAACAAACTTGACAATTAAAAGACCATCAAAGAATGTTTCACAATGTAAATGTGCAATGCTAGAGTTATGCCCTGGGGACAAAAAATAAACAATGTTATCTCTGAATAATTTTAATTTTAAACTCAAAGCATGTAATTTATTACGACTCCAATTATCGTGTTATATTCATGACACCCCAAAAACGACAACTTCAACATGGACTCGGAAAAAATGAATTTTAAACATAACTTTCTCCATCGCGTCGATCGCACACATTCCGAGATCTGGATCAATGAAGTAGTTATAAAGTAGGAAGACCACAATATTAAATTGCCCTCTAACAAGAGAACCATCGAGGAATAAGTTTTATCGAAGAGCGGAAAAAACATGAAACTCGGTCCAAATACAATATCATGCGGATAATAAACATTAAAAATATTTGGTCGTGAAAACAAATTCTCTATGAAAAACAAAATTGGCACAAATTGACCAAAATGTTATTTCCGTACGCATTACACTCCAAAGTTGATCAATATAAAGCAAATTATGAATAGTGTCAAACTCGGTATATGAATTCTCGTTTGCGTGAATCTTGAATAGTTTTATACCCGAATTTGACAGTCAATTGCCCATCTAGGGGAAACATCAACAAAAAAAAAATCCAGAATGCTCGTATTTATCCCATGGACACTGAAATGTACCGTTTTATCTTTGAATGAAAAAACTTGAAACTCGGATCATGTAGTCTTTAGGTTGTGATAAGAGACTTTTTGATGGAGAAGTGTAGAAAAACATAGGCATACAATACCAAACGAACATTTTATATCGAATGAGAGAAGAACGATTGGAATTTGAAAGGAAAAAGATAAACGGAAAAAAAACAGGTCCAAGAAAATTAGTATATTCTTGTTTCATCTTGTCACCCTAAATGAATCGATTTTAGTGAAATATGTGAATAATATCACCTAAACAAAGATCAGCCTATGATTGAACATGAGACTTGAAAGGTCACTAAAAATGAACTTGTGCCATTATATCACACCATAGTTTAAAAAGGGAACCCTAAAATTAATTATTTTAGAACAAGGTTTCTACAAAATTTCTCTCACGAAAATAAAACACTTTCCAAATAAGTGTGAATGCATCCTATACCAAAAAATGTACACACGTTGTACTCGTGGCAGCATAAAGTTGACCATTTCTACATGGACCGGAAATAACAAATAAACTCTGCATTTTTATAGATCGAGTGATAACTAATATTCTGAGTTGGGATCAAGGAATGACCCATAAAACATTAAGAAACTATTTCTTAAAACTCCTCGGTTTCAATAAGCACAATGGCAAATAAACAATTCTATCAAGTAAATGTAGGAACAAGAAACTCAGTCCAAATATCACCTAAATTTCAAAATTTTGAGTGAAAGAAGTTGGCACAAATTTCCCAAAATGTGATTATTTTATGCAAAACATACAAAAATGATCTTTTATGAGTGAACCAAGAAGAACAAAAAACTCGGGATATGAATTGTTTACTATACTATTTTGACAATTAAATGACCATCAAAGAAAAGTTGGTACAAAACCTAAGTAAGATAAAATCTTTGAGTAAAACCGATTGGGTCAGTATAAATTCATCGATCTCCCAACGAACGATCTTCACAGGTTAAAAACCAAAAGTTGGTACAAAACCTAAGTAAGATAAAATCTTTGAGTAAAACCGATTAGGTCGGTATAAACTCATCGATCTCCTAACAAACGATCTACACAGGTTAAAAACCAAAAGTTGGTACAAAACCTAAGTAAGATAAAATATTTGAGTAAAACAAATTGGGTCGGTATAAACTCATCGATCTCCTAACAAACGATTTACACAGGTTAAAAACCAAAAGTTGGTACAAAACCTAAGTAAGATAAAATCTTTGAGTAAAACCGATTAGGTCGGTATAAACTCATCGATCTCCTAACAAACGATCTACACAGGTTAAAAACCAAAAGTTGGTACAAAACCTAAGTAAGATAAAATCTTTGAGTAAAACCGATTGGGTCAGTATAAACTCATCGATCTCCCAACGAACGATCTTCACAGGTTAAAAACCAAAAGTTGGTACAAAACCTAAGTAAGATAAAATCTTTGAGTAAAACCGATTGGGTCGGTATAAACTCATCGATCTCCTAACGAACGATCTTCACAGGTTAAAAACCAAAAGTTGGTACAAAACCTAAGTAAGATAAAATATTTGAGTAAAACCGATTGGGTCGGTATAAACTCATCGATATCCTAACGAACGATCTTCACAGGTTAAAAACCAAAAGTTGGTACAAAACCTAAGTAAGATAAAATCTTTGAGTAAAACCGATTGGGTCGGTATAAACTCATCGATATCCTAACCAACGATCTACACAGGTTAAAAACCAAAAGTTGGTACAAAACCTAAGTAAGATAAAATCTTTGAGTAAAACCGATTGGTTCGGTATAAACTAATCAATCTCCTCACAAACGATCTACACAGGTTAAAAACCAAAAGTTGGTACAAAACCTAAGTAAGATAAAATCTTTGAGTAAAACCGATTGGGTCGGTATAAACTCATCGATCTCCTAACGAACGATCTTCACAGGTTAAAAACCAAAAGTTGGTACAAAACCTAAGTAAGATAAAATCTTTGAGTAAAACCGATTGGGTCGGTATAAACTCATCGATATCCTAACCAACGATCTACACAGGTTAAAAACCAAAAGTTGGTACAAAACCTAAGTAAGATAAAATATTTGATTAAAACAAATTGGGTCGGTATAAACTCATCGATCTCCTAACAAACGATCTTCACAGGTTAAAAACCAAAAGTTGGTACAAAACCTAAGTAAGATAAAATCTTTGAGTAAAACCGATTGGGTCGGTATAAACTCATCGATCTCCTAACGAACGATCTTCACAGGTTAAAAACCAAAAGTTGGTACAAAACCTAAGTAAGATAAAATCTTTGAGTAAAACCGATTGGGTCGGTATAAACTCATCGATCTCCTAACGAACGATCTACACAAGTTAAAAACCAAAAGTTGGTACAAAACCTAAGTAAGATAAAATCTTTGAGTAAAACCGATTGGGTCGGTATAAACTAATCGATCTCCTAACAAACGATCTACACAGGTTAAAAACCAAAAGTTGGTACAAAACCTAAGTAAGATAAAATCTTTGAGTAAAACCGATTAGGTCGGTATAAACTCATCGATCTCCTAACAAACGATCTACACAGGTTAAAAACCAAAAGTTGGTACAAAACCTAAGTAAGATAAAATCTTTGAGTAAAACCGATTGGGTCAGTATAAATTCATCGATCTCCCAACGAACGATCTTCACAGGTTAAAAACCAAAAGTTGGTACAAAACCTAAGTAAGATAAAATCTTTGAGTAAAACCGATTAGTTCGGTATAAACTCATCGATCTCCTAACAAACGATCTACACAGGTTAAAAACCAAAAGTTGGTACAAAACCTAAGTAAGATAAAATATTTGAGTAAAACAAATTGGGTCGGTATAAACTCATCGATCTCCTAACAAACGATTTACACAGGTTAAAAACCAAAAGTTGGTACAAAACCTAAGTAAGATAAAATCTTTGAGTAAAACCGATTAGGTCGGTATAAACTCATCGATCTCCTAACAAACGATCTACACAGGTTAAAAACCAAAAGTTGGTACAAAACCTAAGTAAGATAAAATCTTTGAGTAAAACCGATTGGGTCAGTATAAACTCATCGATCTCCCAACGAACGATCTTCACAGGTTAAAAACCAAAAGTTGGTACAAAACCTAAGTAAGATAAAATCTTTGAGTAAAACCGATTGGGTCGGTATAAACTCATCGATCTCCTAACGAACGATCTTCACAGGTTAAAAACCAAAAGTTGGTACAAAACCTAAGTAAGATAAAATATTTGAGTAAAACCGATTGGGTCGGTATAAACTCATCGATATCCTAACGAACGATCTTCACAGGTTAAAAACCAAAAGTTGGTACAAAACCTAAGTAAGATAAAATCTTTGAGTAAAACCGATTGGGTCGGTATAAACTCATCGATATCCTAACCAACGATCTACACAGGTTAAAAACCAAAAGTTGGTACAAAACCTAAGTAAGATAAAATCTTTGAGTAAAACCGATTGGTTCGGTATAAACTCATCAATCTCCTCACAAACGATCTACACAGGTTAAAAACCAAAAGTTGGTACAAAACCTAAGTAAGATAAAATCTTTGAGTAAAACCGATTGGGTCGGTATAAACTCATCGATCTCCTAACGAACGATCTTCACAGGTTAAAAACCAAAAGTTGGTACAAAACCTAAGTAAGATAAAATCTTTGAGTAAAACCGATTGGGTCGGTATAAACTCATCGATATCCTAACCAACGATCTACACAGGTTAAAAACCAAAAGTTGGTACAAAACCTAAGTAAGATAAAATATTTGATTAAAACAAATTGGGTCGGTATAAACTCATCGATCTCCTAACAAACGATCTTCACAGGTTAAAAACCAAAAGTTGGTACAAAACCTAAGTAAGATAAAATCTTTGAGTAAAACATGATTCGAGTTTCAAGTTCTTCGCATTCAAAGATAAAACGGTACATTTCAGTGTCCACGGGATAAATACGAGCATTCCGGATTTTTTTTTGTTGATGTTTCCCCTAGATGGGCAATTGATTGTCAAATTCTGGTATTAAACTATTCAAGATTCACGCAAAAGAGAATTCATATACCGAGTTTGACATTATTCATAATTTGCTTTATATTGATCAACTTTGGAGTGTAATGCGTACGGAAATAACATTTTGGTCAGTTTGTGCCAATTTAGTTTTTCATAGAGGATTTGTTTTCACGATCAAATATTTTTAATGTTTATTATCCGCATGATATTGTATTTAGACCGAGTTTCATGTTTTTTCCGCTCCTCGATAAAACTTATTACTCGATGGTTCTCTTGTTAGAGGGCAATTTAATATTGTGGTTTTCCTACTTTATAACTACTTCATTGATCCAGATCTCGGAATGTGTGCGATCGACGCGATGGAGAAAGTTATGTTTAAAATTCATTTTTTCCGAGTCCATGTTGAAGTTGTCGTTTTTGGGGTGTCATGAATATAACACGATAATTGGAGTCGTAATAAATTACATGCCTTGAGTTTAAAATTAAAATTATTCAGAGATAACATTGTTTATTTTTTGTCCCCAGGGCATAACTCTAGCATTGCACATTTACATTGTGAAACATTCTTTGATGGTCTTTTAATTGTCAAGTTAGTTTAGTAAACAATTCACAAATCACGTTATCTATTTTTTTTTCCCCCGAGTTTCTTGTTCCTCTTGGTTCACTCTTAAAAGATCAATTTTAGGATGTTGTGCGTAAAATAATCACAATTTGGGAAATTTGTGCCAACTTCTTTCACTCAAAATTTTGAAAGTTAGGTGATATTTGGACTGAGTTTCATGTTCCTACATCTACTTGATAGAATTGTTTATTTGCCATTGTGCTTATTGAAACAGAGGAATTTAAAGAAATAGTTTCTTAATGTTTTATGGGTCATCCATTGATCCCAACTCAGAATGTTAGTTATCACTCGATCTATAAAAATGCAGAGTTTATTTGTTATTTCCGGTCCATGTAGAAATGGTCAACTTTGTGCTGCCACGAGTACAACGTGAGTACATTTTTTGGTATAGGATGTATTCACACTCTTATTTGAAAAGTATTTTATTTACGTGATAGAAATTTTGTAGAAACCTTGTGCTAAAACAATTAATTTTAGGGTTCCCTTTTTAAACTATGGTGTGATATAATGGCATAAGTTCATTTTTAGTGAACTTTCAAGTCTCATGTCCAATCATAGGCTGATCTTTGTTTAGGTGATATTATTCACATATTTCACTAAAATCGATTCATTTAGGGTGAAAAGATGAAACAAGAATATACTAATTTTCTTGGACCTGTTTTTTTTCCGTTTATATTTTTCCTTTCAAATTCCAATCGTTCTTCTCTCATTCGATATAAAATGTTGGTTTGGTATTGTGTGCCTATGTTTTTCTACACTTCTCCATCAAAAAGCCTCTTATCACAACCTAAAGACTACATGATCCGAGTTTCAAGTTCTTCGCTTTCAAAGATAAAACGGTACATTTCAGTGTCCATGGGATAAATACGAGCATTCTGGATTTTTTTTTGTTGATGTTTCCCCTAGATGGGCAATTGACTGTCAAATTCGGGTATAAAACTATTCAAGATTCACGTAAACGAGAATTCATATACCGAGTTTGACATTATTCATAATTTGCTTTATATTGATCAACTTTGGAGTGTAATGCGTACGGAAATAACATTTTGGTCAATTTGTGCCAATTTGGTTTTTCATAGAGAATTTGTTTTCACGACCAAATATTTTTAATGGTTATTATCCGCATGATTTGTATTTGGACCGAGTTTCATGTTTTTTCCGCTCTTCGATAAAAATTATTACTCGATGGTTCTCTTGTTAGAGGGCAATTTAATATTGTGGTCTTCCTACTTTAAAACTACTTCACTGATCCAGATCTCGGAATGTGTGCGATCGACGCGATGGAGAAAGTTATGTTTAAAATTCATTTTTTCCGAGTCCATGGTGAAGTTGTCGTTTTTGGGGTGTCATGAATATAACACGATAATTGGAGTCGTAATAAATTACATGCCTTGAGTTTAAAATTAAAATTATTCAGAGATAACATTGTTTATTTTTTGTCCCCAGGGCATAACTCTAGCATTGCACATTTACATTGTGAAACATTCTTTGATGGTCTTTTAATTGTCAAGTTAGTTTAGTAAACAATTCACAAATCACGTTATCTATTTTTTTTTCCCCCGAGTTTCTTGTTCCTCTTGGTTCACTCTTAAAAGATCAATTTTAGGATGTTGTGCGTAAAATAATCACAATTTGGGAAATTTGTGCCAACTTCTTTCACTCAAAATTTTGAAAGTTAGGTGATATTTGGACTGAGTTTCATGTTCCTACATCTACTTGATAGAATTGTTTATTTGCCATTGTGCTTATTGAAACAGAGGAATTTTAAGAAATAGTTTCTTAATGTTTTATGGGTCATCCATTGATCCCAACTCAGAATGTTAGTTATCACTCGATCTATAAAAATGCAGAGTTTATTTGTTATTTCCGGTCCATGTAGAAATGGTCAACTTTGTGCTGCCACGAGTACAACGTGAGTACATTTTTTGGTATAGGATGTATTCACACTCTTATTTGAAAAGTATTTTATTTACGTGATAGAAATTTTGTAGAAACCTTGTGCTAAAACAATTAATTTTAGGGTTCCCTTTTTAAACTATGGTGTGATATAATGGCATAAGTTCATTTTTATTGAACTTTCAAGTCTCATGTCCAATCATAGGCTGATCTTTGTTTAGGTGATATTATTCACATATTTCACTAAAATCGATTCATTTAGGGTGAAAAGATGAAACAAGAATATACTAATTTTCTTGGACCTGTTTTTTTTCCGTTTATATTTTTCCTTTCAAATTCCAATCGTTCTTCTCTCATTCGATATAAAATGTTGGTTTGGTATTGTGTGCCTATGTTTTTCTACACTTCTCCATCAAAAAGCCTCTTATCACAACCTAAAGACTACATGATCCGAGTTTCAAGTTCTTCGCTTTCAAAGATAAAACGGTACATTTCAGTGTCCATGGGATAAATACGAGCATTCTGGATTTTTTTTTGTTGATGTTTCCCCTAGATGGGCAATTGACTGTCAAATTCGGGTATAAAACTATTCAAGATTCACGTAAACGAGAATTCATATACCGAGTTTGACATTATTCATAATTTGCTTTATATTGATCAACTTTGGAGTGTAATGCGTACGGAAATAACATTTTGGTCAATTTGTGCCAATTTGGTTTTTCATAGAGAATTTGTTTTCACGACCAAATATTTTTAATGGTTATTATCCGCATGATTTGTATTTGGACCGAGTTTCATGTTTTTTCCGCTCTTCGATAAAAATTATTACTCGATGGTTCTCTTGTTAGAGGGCAATTTAATATTGTGGTCTTCCTACTTTAAAACTACTTCACTGATCCAGATCTCGGAATGTGTGCGATCGACGCGATGGAGAAAGTTATGTTTAAAATTCATTTTTTCCGAGTCCATGTTGAAGTTGTCGTTTTTGGGGTGTCATGAATATAACACGATAATTGGAGTCGTAATAAATTACATGCCTTGAGTTTAAAATTAAAATTATTCAGAGATAACATTGTTTATTTTTTGTCCCCAGGGCATAACTCTAGCATTGCACATTTACATTGTGAAACATTCTTTGATGGTCTTTTAATTGTCAAGTTAGTTTAGTAAACAATTCACAAATCACGTTATCTATTTTTTTTCCCCAGAGTTTCTTGTTCCTCTTGGTTCACTCTTAAAAGATCAATTTTAGGATGTTGTGCGTAAAATAATCACAATTTGGGAAATTTGTGCCAACTTCTTTCACTCAAAATTTTGAAAGTTAGGTGATATTTGGACTGAGTTTCATGTTCCTACATCTACTTGATAGAATTGTTTATTTGCCATTGTGCTTATTGAAACAGAGGAATTTTAAGAAATAGTTTCTTAATGTTTTATGGGTCATCCATTGATCCCAACTCAGAATGTTAGTTATCACTCGATCTATGAAAATGCAGAGTTTATTTGTTATTTCCGGTCCATGTAGAAATGGTCAACTTTGTGCTGCCACGAGTACAACGTGAGTACATTTTTTGGTATAGGATGTATTCACACTCTTATTTGGAAAGTATTTTATTTACGTGATAGAAATTTTGTAGAAACCTTGTGCTAAAATTATTAATTTTAAGGTTCCCTTTTTAAACTATGGTGTGATATAATGGCATAAGTTCATTTTTAGTGACCTTTCAAGTCCCATGTCTAATCATAGGCTGATCTTTGTTTAGGTGATATTATTCACATATTTCACTAAAATCGATTCATTTAGGGTGAAAAGATAAAACAAGAATATACTAATTTTCTTGGACCTGTTTTTTTTCCGTTTATCTTTTTCCTTTCAAATTCCAATCGTTCTTCTCTCATTCGATATAAAATGTTGGTTTGGTATTGTATGCCTATGTTTTTCTACACTTCTCTATCAAAAAGTCTCTTATCACAACCTAAAGACTACATGATCCGAGTTTCAAGTTCTTCGCATTCAAAGATAAAACGGTACATTTCAGTGTCCATGGGATAAATACGAGCATTCTGGATGGGATAAATACGAGCATTCTGAATTTTTTTTTGTTGATGTTTCCCTTAGATGGGCAATTGACTGTCAAATTCGGGTGTAAAACTATTAAAGATTCACGTAAACGAGAATTCATATACCGAGTTTGACATTATTCCTAATTTGCTTTAAATTGATCAAATTTGGAGTGTAATGCGTACGGAAATAACATTTTGGTCAATTTTTGCCAATTTTGTTTTTCATAGACGGTTTGTTTTCAAGACCAAAATTTTTTAATGGTAATTATCCGCATGATATTGTATTTGGACCGAGTTTCATGTTTTTTCCGCTCCTCGATAAAACTTATTACTCGATGGTTCTCTTGCTAGAGGGCAAAACCAACATTTTATATCGAATGTGAAAAGAACGATTGGAATTTGAAAGGAAAAAGATAAACGATAAAAAGAACAGGTCGAAGAATATTAGTATGTTCTTGTTTCACCTTTTCACCCTAACTGAATCAATTTTAGTGAAATATGTGAATAATATCACCTAAACAAAGATCAACCTTTGATTAGACAGGGGACTTGAAAGGTCACTAAAAATGAACTTATGCCATTGTATCACACCATAGTTTAAAAAGGGAACCCTAAAATTAATTATTTTAGCACAAAGATTCTACAAAATTTCTCTCACGTAAATTAAATACTTTCCAAATAAGAGTGTGAATACATGCTATACCAAAAAATGTACTCACGTTGTACTCGTGGCAGCACAAAGTTGAACATTTCTACATAGACCGAAAATAACAAATAAACTCTTCAACTTTATAGATCGATTGATAACTAACATTCTGACATGGGATCAATGGATGACCCATAAAACATTAAGAAACTATTTCTTAAAATTTCTCTGTTTCAATAAGCATAACGTCAAATAAACAATTCTATCAAGCATTTTATATCGAATGTGAAAAGAACGATTGGAATTTGAAAGGAAAAAGATAAACGAAAAAAAGAACAGATCGAAGAACATTAGTATGTTCTTGTTTCACCTTTTCACCCTAAATGAATCAATTTTAGTGAAATATTTGAATAATATCACCTAAACAAAGATGAGGCTATGATTAGACATGGGACTTGAAAGGTCACGAAAAATGAATTTATGCCATTATATCACACCATAATTTAAAAAGGGAACCCTAAAATTAATTATTTTAGCACAAAGTTTCTACAAAATTTCTATCACGTAAATAAAACACTTTCCAAATAAGAGTGTGAATACATCCTATACCAAAAAATGTACTCACGTTGTACTCGTGGCAGCACAAAGTTGACCATTTCTACATGGACCGGAAATAACAAATAAACTCTTCAACTTTATAGATCGAGTGATAACTAACATTCTGACTTGGGATCAATGGATGACCCATAAAACATTAAGAAACTATTTCTTAAAATTTCTCTGTTTCAATAAGCACAACGTCAAATAAACAATTCTATCAAGCAGATGTAGGAACATGAAACTCAGTCCAAATATCACCTAACTTTCAAAATTTTGAGGGAAAGAAGTTGGCACAAATTTCCCAAAATGTGATTATTTTATGCAAAACATCCAAAAATGGATCTTTTAAGAGTGAACCAAGAGGAACAAGAAACTCGGGATGTGAATTGGGAATTGCGAATAGTGAATTGTGAATTGTGAATTGTGAATTGTTTACTATACTAATTTGACAATCAAAAGACCATCAAAGAATGTTTCGCAATGTAAATGTGCAATGCTAGAGTTATGCCCTGGGGATAAAAAATAAACCATGTTATCTCTGAATAATTTTAACTTTAAACTCAAAGCATGTAATTTATTACGACTCCACGGATCGTGTTATATTCATGACACCACAAAAACGACAACTTCAACATGGACTCGGAAAAAATGAATCTCAACCATAACTTTCTCCATCGCGTCGATGGCACACATTCCGAGATCTGGATCAATGCAGTAGGTATAAAGTATGAAGACCAAAGTATTAAAACGCCCTTTTTTCTTACACGAGAACCATCGAGTAATAAGTTTTATCGAGGAGCGGAAAAAACATGAAACTCTGTCCAAATACAATATCATGCGAATAATAACCATTAAAAAAATTTGGTCGTGAAAACAAACCGTCTATGAAAAACCATATTGGCACAAATTGACCAAAATGTTATTTCTGTACGCATTACACTCCAAAGTTAATCAATTTAAAGTAAATTATGAATAATGTCAAACTCGGTATATGAATTCTCGTTTACATGAATTTTGAATAGTTTAATAACCGAATTTGACAGTCAATTGCCCATCTAGGGGAAACATCAACAAAAAAAATCCAGAATGCTTGTATTTCTCCCATGGACACTGAAATGTACCGTTTTCTCTTTAAATGCGAAGAACTCAAAACTCGGATCATGTAGTCTTTATGTTGTTATAAGGTACTTTTTGATAGATAAGTGTAGAAAAACATAGGCATACAATACAAAACCAACATTTTATATCGAATGTGAAAAGAACGATTGGAATTTGAAAGGAAAAAGATAAACGAAAAAAAGAACAGATCGAAGAACATTAGTATGTTCTTGTTTCACCTTTTCACCCTAAATGAATCAATTTTAGTGAAATATTTGAATAATATCACCTAAACAAAGATGAGGCTATGATTAGACATGGGACTTGAAAGGTCACGAAAAATGAATTTATGCCATTATATCACACCATAATTTAAAAAGGGAACCCTAAAATTAATTATTTTAGCACAAAGTTTCTACAAAATTTCTATCACGTAAATTAAACACTTTCCAAATAAGAGTGTGAATACATCCTATACCAAAAAATGTACTCACGTTGTACTCGTGGCAGCACAAAGTTGACCATTTCTACATGGACCGGAAATAACAAATAAACTCTTCAACTTTATAGATCGATTGATAACTAACATTCTGACATGGGATCAATGGATGACCCATAAAACGTTAAGAAACCATTTTCTTAAAATTTCTCTGTTTCAATAATATAACGTCAAATAAACAATTCTATCAAGCAGATGTAGGAACATGAAACTCAGTCCAAATATCACCTAACTTTTCAAAATTTTGAGGGAAAGAAGTTGGCACAAATTTCCCAAAATGTGATTATTTTATGCAAAACATCCAAAAATGGATCTTTTAAGAGTGAACCAAGAGGAACAAGAAACTCGGGATGTGAATTGTGAATTGCGAATTGTGAATTGTGAATTGTGAATTGTTTACTATACTAATTTGACAATCAAAACACCATCAAAGAATGTTTCGCAATGTAAATGTGCAATGCTAGAGTTATGCCCTGGGGATAAAAAATAAACCATGTTATCTCTGAATAATTTTAAATTTAAACTCAAAGCATGTAATTTATTACGACTCCACGGATCGTGTTATATTCATGAAACCACAAAAACGACAACTTCAACATGGACTCGGAAAAAATGAATCTCAACCATAACTTTCTCCATCGCGTCGATCGCACACATTCCGAGATCTGGATTATTGCAGTAGGTATAAAGTACGAAGACCAAAGTATTAAAACGCCCTTTTTTCTAACACGAGAACCATCGAGTAATAAGTTTTATCGAGGAGCGGAAAAAACTTGAAACTTTGTCCAAATACAATATCATGCGAATTATAACCATCAAAAAAATTTGGTCGTGAAAACAAACCGTCTATGAAAAACCATATTGGCACAAATTGACCAAAATGTTATTTCTGTACGCATTACACTCCAAAGTTAATCAATTTAAAGTAAATTATGAATAATGTCAAACTCGGTATATGAATTCTCGTTTACGTGAATTTTGAATAGTTTAATACCCGAATTTGACAGTCAATTGCCCATCTAGGGGAAACATCAACAAAAAAAATCCAGAATGCTCGTATTTCTCCCATGGACACTGAAATGTACCGTTTTCTCTTTAAATGCAAAGAACTCGAAACTCGGATCATGTAGTCTTTATGTTGTTATAAGGTACTTTTTGATAGAGAAGTGTAGAAAAACATAGGCATACAATACAAAACCAACATTTTATATCGAATGTGAAAAGAACGATTGGAATTTGAAAGGAAAAAGATAAACGAAAAAAAGAACAGATCGAAGAACATTAGTATGTTCTTGTTTCACCTTTTCACCCTAAATGAATCAATTTTAGTGAAATATTTGAATAATATCACCTAAACAAAGATCAGCCTATGATTAGACATGGGACTTGAAAGGTCACGAAAAATGAACTTATGCCATTATATCACACCATAATTTAAAAAGGGAACCCTAAAATTAATTATTTTAGCACAAAGTTTCTACAAAATTTCTATCACGTAAATAAAACACTTTCCAAATAAGAGTGTGAATACATCCTATACCAAAAAATGTACTCACGTTGTACTCGTGGCAGCACAAAGTTGACCATTTCTACATGGACCGGAAATAACAAATAAACTCTTCAACTTTATAGATCGATTGATAACTAACATTCTGACATGGGATCAATGGATCACCCATAAAACATTAAGAAACTATTTCTTAAAATTTCTCTGTTTCAATAATATAACTTCAAATAAACAATTCTATCAAGCAGATGTAGGAATATGAAACTCAGTCCAAATATCACCTAACTTTCAAAATTTTTAGGGAAAGAAGTTGGCACAAATTTCCCAAAATGTGATTATTTTATGCAAAACATCCAAAAATGGATCTTTTAAGAGTGAACCAAGAGGAACAAGAAACTCGGGATGTGAATTGTGAATTGCGAATTGTGAATTGTGAATTGTTTACTATACTAATTTGACAATCAAAAGACCATCAAAGAATGTTTCGCAATGTAAATGTGCAATGCTAGAGTTATGCCCTGGGGATAAAAAATAAACCATGTTATCTCTGAATAATTTTAACTTTAAACTCAAAGCATGTAATTTATTACGACTCCACGGATCGTGTTATATTCATGAAACCACAAAAATAACAACTTCAACATGGACTCGGAAAAAATAAATCTCAACCATAACTTTCTCCATCGCGTCGATCGCACCCATTCCGAGATCTGGATTATTGCAGTAGGTATAAAGTACGAAGACCAAAGTATTAAAATGCCCTTTTTTCTAACACGAGAACCATCGAGTAATAAGTTTTATCGAGGAGCGGAAAAAACATGAAACTCTGTCCAAATACAATATCATGCGAATAATAACCATTAAAAAAATTTGGTCGTGAAAACAAACCGTCTATGAAAAACCATATTGGCACAAATTGACCAAAATGTTATTTCTGTACGCATTACACTCCAAAGTTAATCAATTTAAAGTAAATTATGAATAATGTCAAACTCGGTATATGAATTCTCGTTTACGTGAATTTTGAATAGTTTAATACCCGAATTTGACAGTCAATTGCCCATCTAGGGGAAACATCAACAAAAAAAATCCAGAATGCTCGTATTTCTCCCATGGACACTGAAATGTACCGTTTTCTCTTTAAATGCGAAGAACTCGAAACTCGGATCATGTAGTCTTTATGTTGTTATAAGGTACTTTTTGATAGAGAAGTGTAGAAAAACATAGGCATACAATACAAAACCAACATTTTATATCGAATGTGAAAAGGACGATTGGAATTTGAAAGGAAAAAGATAAACGAAAAAAAGAACAGGTCGAAGAACATTAGTATGTTCTTGTTTCACCTTTTCACCCTAAATGAATCAATTTTAGTGAAATATGTGAATAATATCACCTAAACAAAGATGAGCCTATGATTAGACATTGGACTTGAAAGGTCACTAAAAATGAACTTATGCCATTATATCACACCATAATTTAAAAAGGGAACCCTAAAATTAATTATTTTAGCACAAAGTTTCTACAAAATTTCTATCACGTAAATAAAACACTTTCCAAATAAGATTGTGAATACATCCTATACCAAAAAATGTACTCACGTTGTACTCGTGGCAGCACAAAGTTGACCATTTCTACATGGACCGGAAATAACAAATAAACTCTTCAACTTTATAGATCGAGTGATAACTAACATTCTGACATGGGATCAATGGATGACCCATAAAACATTAAGAAACTATTTCTTAAAATTTTTCTGTTTCAATATGCACAACGTCAAATAAACAATTCTATCAAGCAGATGTAGAAACATGAAACTCAGTCCAAATATCACCTAACTTTCAAAATTTTGAGGGAAAGAAGTTGGCACAAATTTCCCAAAATGTGATTATTTTATGCAAAACATCCAAAAATGGATCTTTTAAGAGTGAACCAAGAGGAACAAGAAACTCGGGATGTGAATTGTGAATTGCGAATTGTGAATTGTGAATTGTGAATTGTTTACTATACTAATTTGACAATCAAAAGACCATCAAAGAATGTTTCGCAATGTAAATGTGCAATGCTAGAGTTATGCCCTGGGGATAAAAAATAAACCATGTTATCTCTGAATAATTTTAACTTTAAACTCAAAACATGTAATTTATTACGACTCCACGGATCGTGTTATATTCATGAAACCACAAAAACGACAACTTCAACATGGACTCGGAAAAAATAAATCTCAACCATAACTTTCTCCATCGCGTCGATCGCACCCATTCCGAGATCTGGATTATTGCAGTAGGTATAAAGTAAAAAGACCAAAGTATTAAAACGCCCTTTTTTCTAACACGAGAACCATCGAGTAATAAGTTTTATCGAGGAGCGGAAAAAACATGAAACTCTGTCCAAATACAATATCATGCGAATAATAACCATTAAAAAAATTTGGTCGTGAAAACAAACCGTCTATGAAAAACCATATTGGCACAAATTGACCAAAATGTTATTTCTGTACGCATTACACTCCAAAGTTAATCAATTTAAAGTAAATAATGAATAATGTCAAACACGGTATATGAATTCTCGTTTACGTGAATTTCGAATAGTTTAATACCCGAATTTGACAGTCAATTGCCCATCTAGGGGAAACATCAACAAAAAAAATCCAGAATGCTCGTATTTCTCCCATGGACACTGAAATGTACCTTTTTCTCTTTAAATGCGAAGAACTTGAAACTCGGATCATGTAGTCTTTATGTTGTGATAAGGTACTTTTTGATAGAGAAGTGTAGAAAAACATAGGCATACAATACAAAACCAACATTTTATATCGAATGTGAAAAGAACGATTGGAATTTGAAAGGAAAAAGATAAACGATAAAAAGAACAGGTCGAAGAATATTAGTATGTTCTTGTTTCACCTTTTCACCCTAAATGAATCAATTTTAGTGAAATATGTGAATAATATCACCTAAACAAAGATCAGCCTATGATTAGACATGGGACTTGAAAGGTCACTAAAAATGAACTTATGCCATTATATCACACCATTGTTTAAAAAGGGAACCCTAAAATTAATTATTTTCGCACAAAGTTTCTACAAAATTTCTATCACGTAAACAAAACACTTTCCAAATAAGAGTGTGAATACATCCTATACCAAAAAATGTACTCACGTTGTACTCGTGGCAGCACAAAGTTGACCATTTCTACATGGACCGGAAATAACAAATAAACTCTTCAACTTTATAGATCGATTGATAACTAACATTCTGACATGGGATCAATGGATGACCCATAAAACATTAAGAAACTATTTCTTAAAATTTCTCTGTTTCAATAAGGATAACGTCAAATAAACAATTCTATCAAGCAGATGTAGGAACATTAAACTCAGTCCAAATATCACCTAACTTTCAAAATTTTGAGGGAAAGAAGTTGGCACAAATTTCCCAAAATGTGATTATTTTATGCAAAACATCCAAAAATGGATCTTTTAAGAGTGAACCAAGAGGAACAAGAAACTCGGGATGTGAATTGTGAATTGCGAATTGTGAATTGTGAATTGTTTACTATACTAATTTGACAATCAAAAGACCATCAAAGAATGTTTCGCAATGTAAATGTGCAATGCTAGAGTTATGCCCTGGGGAAAAAAAATAAACCATGTTATCTCTGAATAATTTTAACTTTAAACTCAGAGCATGTAATTTATTACGACTCCACGGATCGTGTTATATTCATGAAACCACAAAAACGACAACTTCAACATGGACTCGGAAAAAATGAATCTCAACCATAACTTTCTCCATCGCGTCGATCGGACACATTCCGAGATCTGGATCAATGCAGTAGGTATAAAGTATGAAGACCAAAGTATTAAAACGCCCTTTTTTCTAACACGAGAACCATCGAGTAATAAGTTTTATCGAGGAGCGGAAAAAACATGAAACTCTGTCCAAATACAATATCATGCGAATAATAACCATTAAAAAAATTTGTTCGTGAAAACAAACCGTCTATGAAAAACCATATTGGCACAAATTGACCAAAATGTTATTTCTGTACGCATTACACTCCAAAGTTAATCAATTTAAAGTAAATTATGAATAATGTCAAACTCGGTATATGAATTATCGTTTACGTGAATTTTGAATAGTTTAATACCCGAATTTGACAGTCAATTGCCCATCTAGGGGAAACATCAACAAAAAAAATCCAGAATGCTCGTATTTCTCCCATGGACACTGAAATGTACCTTTTTCTCTTTAAATGCGAAGAACTTGAAACTCGAATCATGTAGTCTTTATGTTGTGATAAGGTACTTTTTGATAGAGAAGTGTAGAAAAACATAGGCATACAATACAAAACCAACATTTTATATCGAATGTGAAAAGAACGATTGGAATTTGAAAGGAAAAAGATAAACGATAAAAAGAACAGGTCGAAGAATATTAGTATGTTCTTGTTTCACCTTTTCACCCTAAATGAATCAATTTTAGTGAAATATGTGAATAATATCACCTAAACAAAGATCAACCTTTGATTAGACAGGGGACTTGAAAGGTCACTAAAAATGAACTTATGCCATTATATCACACCATAGTTTAAAAAAGGAACCCTAAAATTAATTATTTTAGCACAAAGTTTCTACAAAATTTCTCTCACGTAAATAAAATACTTTCCAAATAAGAGTGTGAATACATGCTATACCAAAAAATGTACTCACGTTGTACTCGTGGCAGCACAAAGTTTAACATTTCTACATGGACCGGAAATAACAAATAAACTCTTCAACTTTATAGATCGATTGATAACTAACATTCTGACATGGGATCAATGGATGACCCATAAATTATTAAGAAACTATTTCTTAAAATTTCTCTGTTTCAATAAGATAACGTCAAATAAACAATTTTATCAAGCAGATGTAGGAACATGAAACTCAGTCCAAATATCACCTAACTTTCAAAATTTTGAGGGAAAGAAGTTGGCACAAATTTCCCAAAATGTGATTATTTTATGCAAAACATCCAAAAATGGATCTTTTAAGAGTGAACCAAGAGGAACAAGAAACTCGGGATGTGAATTGTGAATTGCGAATTGTGAATTCTGAATTGTTTACTATACTAATTTGACAATCAAAAGACCATCAAAGAATGTTTCGCAATGTAAATGTGCAATGCTAGTTATGCCCTGGGGATAAAAAATAAACCATGTTATCTCTGAATAATTTTAACTTTAAACTCAAAGCATGTAATTTATTACGACTCCACGGATCGTGTTATATTCATGAAACCACAAAAACGACAACTTCAACATGGACTCGGAAAAAATGAATCTCAACCATAACTTTCTCCATCGCGCCGATCGCACACATTCCGAGATCTGGATTATTGCAGTAGGTATAAAGTACGAAGACCAAAGTATTAAAACGCCCTTTTTTCTAACACGAGAACCTTCGAGTAATAAGTTTTATCGAGGAGCGGAAAAAACATGAAACTCTGTCCAAATACAATATCATGCGAATTATAACCATTAAAAAAATTTGGTCGTGAAAACAAACCGTCTATGAAAAACCATATTAACACAAATTGACCAAAATGTTATTTCTGTACGCATTACACTCCAAATTTAATCAATTTAAAGTAAATTATGAATAATGTCAAACTCGGTATATGAATTCTCGTTTACGTGAATTTTGAATAGTTTAATACCCGAATTTGACAGTCAATTGCCCATCTAGGGGAAACATCAACAAAAAAAATCCAGAATGCTCGTATTTCTCCCATGGACACTGAAATGTACCTTTTTCTCTTTAAATGCGAAGAACTTGAAACTCGGATCATGTAGTCTTTATGTTGTGATAAGGTACTTTTTGATAGAGAAATGTAGAAAAACATAGGCATACAATACAAAACCAACATTTTATATCGAATGTGAAAAGAACGATTGGAATTTGAAAGGAAAAAGATAAACGATAAAAAGAACAGGTCGAAGAATATTAGTATGTTCTTGTTTCACCTTTTCACCCTAAATGAATCAATTTTAGTGAAATATGTGAATAATATCACCTAAACAAAGATGAGCCTATGATTAGACATGGGACTTGAATGGTCACTAAAAATGAACTTATGCCATTATATCACACCATAGTTTAAAAAGGGAACCCTAAAATTAATTATTTTAGTACAAAGTTTCTACAAAATTTCTATCACGTAAATAAAACACTTTCCAAATAAGAGTGTGAATACATCCTATACCAAAAAATGTACTCACGTTGTACTCGTGGCAGCACAAAGTTGACCATTTCTACATGGACCGGAAATAACAAATAAACTCTTCAACTTTATAGATCGATTGATAACTAACATTCTGACATGGGATCAATGGATGACCCATAAAACATTAAGAAACTATTTCTTAAAATTTCTCTGTTTCAATAAGCATAACGTCAAATAAACAATTCTATCAAGCAGATGTAGGAACATGAAACTCAGTCCAAATATCACCTAACTTTCAAAATTTTGAGGGAAAGAAGTTGGCACAAATTTCCCAAAATGTGATTATTTTATGCAAAACATCCAAAAATGGATCTTTTAAGAGTGAACCAAGAGGAACAAGAAACTCGGGATGTGAATTGTGAATTGCGAATTGTGAATTGTGAATTGTTTACTATATTAATTTGACAATCAAAAGACCATCAAAGAATGTTTCGCAATGTAAATGTGCAATGCTAGAGTTATGCCCTGGGGATAAAAAATAAACCATGTTATCTCTGAATAATTTTAACTTTAAACTCAGAGCATGTAATTTATTACGACTCCACGGATCGTGTTATATTCATGAAACCACAAAAACGACAACTTCAACATGGACTCGGAAAAAATGAATCTCAACCATAACTTTCTCCATCGCGTCGATCGGACACATTCCGAGATCTGGATCAATGCAGTAGGTATAAAGTATGAAGACCAAAGTATTAAAACGCCCTTTTTTCTAACACGAGAACCATCGAGTAATAAATTTTATCGAGGAGCGGAAAAAACATGAAACTCTGTCGAAATACAATATCATGCGAATAATAACCATTAAAAAAATTTGTTCGTGAAAACAAACCGTCTATGAAAAACCATATTGGCACAAATTGACCAAAATGTTATTTCTGTACGCATTAAACTCCAAAGTTAATCAATTTAAAGTAAATAATGAATAATGTCAAACACGGTATATGAATTCTCGTTTACGTGAATTTTGAATAGTTTAATACCCGAATTTGACAGTCAATTGCCCATCTAGGGGAAACATCAACAAAAAAAATCCAGAATGCTCGTATTTCTCCCATGGACACTGAAATGTACCTTTTTCTCTTTAAATGCGAAGAACTTGAAACTCGGATCATGTAGTCTTTATGTTGTGATAAGGTACTTTTTGATAGAGAAGTGTAGAAAAACATAGGCATACAATACAAAACCAACATTTTATATCGAATGTGAAAAGAACGATTGGAATTTGAAAGGAAAAAGATAAACGATAAAAAGAACAGGTCGAAGAATATTAGTATGTTCTTGTTTCACCTTTTCACCCTAAATGAATCAATTTTAGTGAAATATGTGAATAATATCACCTAAACAAAGATCAGCCTATGATTAGACATGGGACTTGAAAGGTCACTAAAAATGAACTTATGCCATTATATCACACCATTGTTTAAAAAGGGAACCCTAAAATTAATTATTTTCGCACAAAGTTTCTACAAAATTTCTATCACGTAAACAAAACACTTTCCAAATAAGAGTGTGAATACATCCTATACCAAAAAATGTACTCACGTTGTACTCGTGGCAGCACAAAGTTGACCATTTCTACATGGACCGGAAATAACAAATAAACTCTTCAACTTTATAGATCGATTGATAACTAACATTCTGACATGGGATCAATGGATGACCCATAAAACATTAAGAAACTATTTCTTAAAATTTCTCTGTTACAATAAGCATAACGTCAAATAAACAATTCTATCAAGCAGATGTAGGAACATTAAACTCAGTCCAAATATCACCTAACTTTCAAAATTTTGAGGGAAAGAAGTTGGCACAAATTTCCCAAAATGTGATTATTTTATGCAAAACATCCAAAAATGGATCTTTTAAGAGTGAACCAAGAGGAACAAGAAACTCGGGATGTGAATTGTGAATTGCGAATTGTGAATTGTGAATTGTGAATTGTGAATTGTTTACTATACTAATTTGACAATCAAAAGACCATCAAAGAATGTTTCGCAATGTAAATGTGCAATGCTAGAGTTATGCCCTGGGGAAAAAAAATAAACCATGTTATCTCTGAATAATTTTAACTTTAAACTCAGAGCATGTAATTTATTACGACTCCACGGATCGTGTTATATTCATGAAACCACAAAAACGACAACTTCAACATGGACTCGGAAAAAATGAATCTCAACCATAACTTTCTCCATCGCGTCGATCGGACACATTCCGAGATCTGGATCAATGCAGTAGGTATAAAGTATGAAGACCAAAGTATTAAAACGCCCTTTTTTCTAACACGAGAACCATCGAGTAATAAGTTTTATCGAGGAGCGGAAAAAACATGAAACTCTGTCCAAATACAATATCATGCGAATAATAACCATTAAAAAAATTTGTTCGTGAAAACAAACCGTCTATGAAAAACCATATTGGCACAAATTGACCAAAATGTTATTTCTGTACGCATTACACTCCAAAGTTAATCAATTTAAAGTAAATTATGAATAATGTCAAACTCGGTATATGAATTATCGTTTACGTGAATTTTGAATAGTTTAATACCCGAATTTGACAGTCAATTGCCCATCTAGGGGAAACATCAACAAAAAAAATCCAGAATGCTCGTATTTCTCCCATGGACACTGAAATGTACCTTTTTCTCTTTAAATGCGAAGAACTTGAAACTCGAATCATGTAGTCTTTATGTTGTGATAAGGTACTTTTTGATAGAGAAGTGTAGAAAAACATAGGCATACAATACAAAACCAACATTTTATATCGAATGTGAAAAGAACGATTGGAATTTGAAAGGAAAAAGATAAACGATAAAAAGAACAGGTCGAAGAATATTAGTATGTTCTTGTTTCACCTTTTCACCCTAAATGAATCAATTTTAGTGAAATATGTGAATAATATCACCTAAACAAAGATCAACCTTTGATTAGACAGGGGACTTGAAAGGTCACTAAAAATGAACTTATGCCATTATATCACACCATAGTTTAAAAAAGGAACCCTAAAATTAATTATTTTAGCACAAAGTTTCTTCAAAATTTCTCTCACGTAAATAAAATACTTTCCAAATAAGAGTGTGAATACATGCTATACCAAAAAATGTACTCACGTTGTACTCGTGGCAGCACAAAGTTGAACATTTCTACATGGACCGGAAATAACAAATAAACTCTTCAACTTTATAGATCGATTGATAACTAACATTCTGACATGGGATCAATGGATGACCCATAAATTATTAAGAAACTATTTCTTAAAATTTCTCTGTTTCAATAAGATAACGTCAAATAAACAATTTTATCAAGCAGATGTAGGAACATGAAACTCAGTCCAAATATCACCTAACTTTCAAAATTTTGAGGGAAAGAAGTTGGCACAAATTTCCCAAAATGTGATTATTTTATGCAAAACATCCAAAAATGGATCTTTTAAGAGTGAACCAAGAGGAACAAGAAACTCGGGATGTGAATTGTGAATTGCGAATTGTGAATTCTGAATTGTTTACTATACTAATTTGACAATCAAAAGACCATCAAAGAATGTTTCGCAATGTAAATGTGCAATGCTAGAGTTATGCCCTGGGGATAAAAAATAAACCATGTTATCTCTGAATAATTTTAACTTTAAACTCAAAGCATGTAATTTATTACGACTCCACGGATCGTGTTATATTCATGAAACCACAAAAACGACAACTTCAACATGGACTCGGAAAAAATGAATCTCAACCATAACTTTCTCCATCGCGCCGATCGCACACATTCCGAGATCTGGATTATTGCAGTAGGTATAAAGTACGAAGACCAAAGTATTAAAACGCCCTTTTTTCTAACACGAGAACCTTCGAGTAATAAGTTTTATCGAGGAGCGGAAAAAACATGAAACTCTGTCCAAATACATTATCATGCGAATAATAACCATTAAAAAAAATTGGCCGTGAAAACAAACCATATATGAAAAACCATATTGGCACAAATTGACAAAAATGTTATTTCTGTACGCATTACACTCCAAAGTTGATCAATTTAAAACAAATTATGAATAATGTCAAACTCGGTATATGAATTCTCGTTTACGTGAATTTTGAATAGTTTAATACCCGAATTTGACAGTCAATTGCCCATCTAGGGGAAACATCAACAAAAAAAATCCAGAATGCTCGTATTTCTCCCATGGACACTGAAATGTACCGTTTTCTCTTTAAATTCGAAGAAATTGAAACTCGGATCATGTAGTCTTTATGTTGTGATAAGATACTTTTTGATAGAGAAATGTAGAAAAACATAGGCATACAATACCAAACAAAGATTTTATATCGAATGAGAAAATAACGATTCGAATTTGAAAGGAAAAAGATAAACGGAAAAAAAAAAAAAAACATGTCGAAGAATATTAGTATATTCTTGTTTCACCTTTTCACCCTAAATGAATCAATTTTAGTGAAATATGTGAATAATATCACCTAAACAAAGATCAGCCTATGATTGGACATTGGACTTGAAAGGTCACTAAAAATGAACTTATGCCATTATATCACACCATAGTTTAAAAAGGGAACCCTAAAATTAATTATTTTAGCACAAGGTTTCTACAAAATTTCTATCACGTACATAAAACACTTTCCAAATAAGAGTGTGAAGGCATCCTATACCAAAAAATGTACTCACGTTGTACTCGTGGCAGCACAAAGTTGACCATTTCTACATGGACCGGAAATAACAAATAAACTCTGCAGCTTTATAGATCGAGTGATAACTAACATTCTGAGTTGGGATCAATGGATGATCCATGAAACATTAAGAAACTATTTCTTAAAATTCCTCTGTTTCAATAAGCACAACGTCAAATAAACATTTCTATCAAGGAGATGTAGGAACATGAAATTCAGTCCAAATATCACCTAACTTTCAAAATTTTGAGTGAAAGAAGTTCGCACAAATTTCCCAAAGTGTGATTATTTTATGCAAAACATCCAAAAATGGATCTTTTAGGAGTGAACCAAGAGGAACAAGAAACTCGGGATGTGAATTGTGAATTGTGAATTATGAATTGTTTACTATACTAATTTGACAATCAAAAGACCATCAAAGAGTGTTTCGCAATGTATTAGTGCAATGTTAGAGTTATGCCCTGGGGATAAAAAATAAACCATGTTATTTCTGAATAATTTTAACTTTAAACTCAAAGTATGTAATTTATTACGACTCCACGGATCGTGTTATATTCATGACACCACAAAAACGACAACTTCAACATGGACTCGGAAAAAATGAATCTCAACCATAACTTTCTCCATCGGGTCGATCACACACATTCCGAGATCTGGATCAATGCAGTAGGTATAAAGTATGAAGACCAAAGTATTAAAATGCACTTTTTCTAACATGAGAACCATCGAGTAATAAGTTTAATCGAGGACCGGAAAAAACATGAAACTCTGTCCAAATACAATATCATGCGAATAATAACCATTAAAAAAATTTGGTCGTGATAACGAACCGTCTATGTAAAAACCATATTGGCACAAATTGACCAAAACGTTATTTCCGTACGCTTTACACTCCAAAGTTGATCAATTTAAAGCAAATTATGAATAATGTCAAACTCGGTATATGAATTCTCGTTTACGTGAATTTTGAATAGTTTAATACCCGAATTTGACAGTCAATTGCCCATCTAGGGGAAACATCAACAAAAAAAATCCACAATGCTCGTATTTCTCCCATGGACACTGAAATGTACCGTTTTCTCTTTAAATGCGAAGAACTTGAAACTCGGATCATGTAGTCTTTATCTTGTGATAAGATACTTTTTGATAGAGAAGTGTAGAAAAACATAGGCATACAATACCAAACAAACATTTTATATCGAATGAGAAAATAACGATTGGAATTTGAAAGGAAAAAGGTAAACGGAAAAAAAAAAAAAAAACAGGTCGAAGAATATTAGTATATTCTTGTTTCACCTTTTCACCCTAAATGAATCAATTTTAGTGAAATATGTGAATAATATCACCAAAACAAAGATGAGCCTATGATTGGACATTGGACTTGAAAGGTCACTAAAAACGAACTTATTCCATTATATCACACAATAGTTTTAAAAGGGAACCCTAAAATTAATTATATTAGCACAAGGTTTCTACAAAATTTCTATCACGTAAATAAAACACTTTCCAAATAAGAGTGTGAATGCATCCTATACCAAAAAATGTACTCACGTTGTACTCGTGGCAGCACAAAGTTGACCATTTTTACATGGACCGGAAATAATAAATAAACTCTGCAACTTTATAGATCGAGTGATAACTAACATTCTGAGTTGGGATCAATGGATGACCAATAAAACATTAAGAAACTATTTCTTAAAATTCCTCTGTTTCAATAAGCACAACGTCAAATATACAATTCTATCAAGGAGATGTAGGAACATGAAACTCAGTCCAAATATCCCCATAACTTTCAAAAATTTTAGTGAAAGAAGTTGGCACTAATTTCCCAAAATGTGATTATTTTATGCAAAACATCCAAAAATGGATCTTTTAGGAGTGAACCAAGAGGAACAAGAAACTCGGGATGTGAATTGTGAATTGTGAATTGTGAATTGTTTACTATACTAATTTGACAATCAAAAGACCATCAAAGAGTGTTTCGCAATGTAAATGTGCAATGTTACCAACTTTTGGTTTTTAACCTGTGAAGATCGTTCGTTGGGAGATCGATGAGTTTATACTGACCCAATCGGTTTTACTCAAAGATTTTATCTTACTTAGGTTTTGTACCAACTTTTGGTTTTTAACCTGTGTAGATCGTTTGTTAGGAGATCGATGAGTTTATACCGACCTAATCGGTTTTACTCAAAGATTTTATCTTACTTAGGTTTTGTACCAACTTTTGGTTTTTAACCTGTGTAGATCGTTTGTTAGGAGATCGATGAGTTTATACCGACCCAATCGGTTTTACTCAAAGATTTTATCTTACTTAGGTTTTGTACCAACTTTTGGTTTTTAACCTGTGAAGATCGTTCGTTGGGAGATCGATGAGTTTATACTGACCCAATCGGTTTTACTCAAAGATTTTATCTTACTTAGGTTTTGTACCAACTTTTGGTTTTTAACCTGTGTAGATCGTTGGTTAGGATATCGATGAGTTTATACCGACCCAATCGGTTTTACTCAAAGATTTTATCTTACTTAGGTTTTGTACCAACTTTTGGTTTTTAACCTGTGAAGATCGTTCGTTAGGAGATCGATGAGTTTATACCGACCCAATCGGTTTTACTCAAAGATTTTATCTTACTTAGGTTTTGTACCAACTTTTGGTTTTTAACCTGTGAAGATCGTTCGTTAGGAGATCGATGAGTTTATACCGACCCAATCGGTTTTACTCAAATATTTTATCTTACTTAGGTTTTGTACCAACTTTTGGTTTTTAACCTGTGAAGATCGTTCGTTAGGAGATCGATGAGTTTATACCGACCCAATCGGTTTTACTCAAAGATTTTATCTTACTTAGGTTTTGTACCAACTTTTGGTTTTTAACCTGTGAAGATCGTTCGTTGGGAGATCGATGAGTTTATACCGACCCAATCGGTTTTACTCAAATATTTTATCTTACTTAGGTTTTGTACCAACTTTTGGTTTTTAACCTGTGTAGATCGTTGGTTAGGATATCGATGAGTTTATACCGACCCAATCGGTTTTACTCAAAGATTTTATCTTACTTAGGTTTTGTACCAACTTTTGGTTTTTAACCTGTGAAGATCGTTCGTTAGGAGATCGATGAGTTTATACCGACCCAATCGGTTTTACTCAAAGATTTTATCTTACTTAGGTTTTGTACCAACTTTTGGTTTTTAACCTGTGTAGATCGTTTGTTAGGAGATCGATGAGTTTATACCGACCTAATCGGTTTTACTCAAAGATTTTATCTTACTTAGGTTTTGTACCAACTTTTGGGTCGGTATAAACTCATCGATCTCCTAACGAACGATCTTCACAGGTTAAAAACCAAAAGTTGGTACAAAACCTAAGTAAGATAAAATCTTTGAGTAAAACCGATTGGGTCGGTATAAACTCATCGATATCCTAACCAACGATCTACACAGGTTAAAAACCAAAAGTTGGTACAAAACCTAAGTAAGATAAAATATTTGAGTAAAACAAATTGGGTCGGTATAAACTCACCGATCTCCTAACAAACGATCTTCACAGGTTAAAAACCAAAAGTTGGTACAAAACCTAAGTAAGATAAAATCTTTGAGTAAAACCGATTGGGTCGGTATAAACTCATCGATCTCCTAACGAACGATCTTCACAGGTTAAAAACCAAAAGTTGGTACAAAACCTAAGTAAGATAAAATCTTTGAGTAAAACCGATTGGGTCGGTATAAACTCATCGATATCCTAACCAACGATCTACACAGGTTAAAAACCAAAAGTTGGTACAAAACCTAAGTAAGATAAAATCTTTGAGTAAAACCGATTGGGTCAGTATAAACTCATCGATCTCCCAACGAACGATCTTCACAGGTTAAAAACCAAAAGTTGGTACAAAACCTAAGTAAGATAAAATCTTTGAGTAAAACCGATTGGGTCGGTATAAACTCATCGATCTCCTAACAAACGATCTACACAGGTTAAAAACCAAAAGTTGGTACAAAACCTAAGTAAGATAAAATCTTTGAGTAAAACCGATTAGGTCGGTATAAACTCATCGATCTCCTAACAAACGATCTACACAGGTTAAAAACCAAAAGTTGGTACAAAACCTAAGTAAGATAAAATCTTTGAGTAAAACCGATTGGGTCAGTATAAACTCATCGATCTCCCAACGAACGATCTTCACAGGTTAAAAACCAAAAGTTGGTAACATTGCACATTTACATTGCGAAACACTCTTTGATGGTCTTTTGATTGTCAAATTAGTATAGTAAACAATTCACAATTCACAATTCACAATTCACATCCCGAGTTTCTTGTTCCTCTTGGTTCACTCCTAAAAGATCCATTTTTGGATGTTTTGCATAAAATAATCACATTTTGGGAAATTAGTGCCAACTTCTTTCACTAAAATTTTTGAAAGTTATGGGGATATTTGGACTGAGTTTCATGTTCCTACATCTCCTTGATAGAATTGTATATTTGACGTTGTGCTTATTGAAACAGAGGAATTTTAAGAAATAGTTTCTTAATGTTTTATTGGTCATCCATTGATCCCAACTCAGAATGTTAGTTATCACTCGATCTATAAAGTTGCAGAGTTTATTTATTATTTCCGGTCCATGTAAAAATGGTCAACTTTGTGCTGCCACGAGTACAACGTGAGTACATTTTTTGGTATAGGATGCATTCACACTCTTATTTGGAAAGTGTTTTATTTACGTGATAGAAATTTTGTAGAAACCTTGTGCTAATATAATTAATTTTAGGGTTCCCTTTTAAAACTATTGTGTGATATAATGGAATAAGTTCGTTTTTAGTGACCTTTCAAGTCCAATGTCCAATCATAGGCTCATCTTTGTTTTGGTGATATTATTCACATATTTCACTAAAATTGATTCATTTAGGGTGAAAAGGTGAAACAAGAATATACTAATATTCTTCGACCTGTTTTTTTTTTTTTTTTCCGTTTACCTTTTTCCTTTCAAATTCCAATCGTTATTTTCTCATTCGATATAAAATGTTTGTTTGGTATTGTATGCCTATGTTTTTCTACACTTCTCTATCAAAAAGTATCTTATCACAAGATAAAGACTACATGATCCGAGTTTCAAGTTCTTCGCATTTAAAGAGAAAACGGTACATTTCAGTGTCCATGGGAGAAATACGAGCATTGTGGATTTTTTTTGTTGATGTTTCCCCTAGATGGGCAATTGACTGTCAAATTCGGGTATTAAACTATTCAAAATTCACGTAAACGAGAATTCATATACCGAGTTTGACATTATTCATAATTTGCTTTAAATTGATCAACTTTGGAGTGTAAAGCGTACGGAAATAACGTTTTGGTCAATTTGTGCCAATATGGTTTTTACATAGACGGTTCGTTATCACGACCAAATTTTTTTAATGGTTATTATTCGCATGATATTGTATTTGGACAGAGTTTCATGTTTTTTCCGGTCCTCGATTAAACTTATTACTCGATGGTTCTCATGTTAGAAAAAGTGCATTTTAATACTTTGGTCTTCATACTTTATACCTACTGCATTGATCCAGATCTCGGAATGTGTGTGATCGACCCGATGGAGAAAGTTATGGTTGAGATTCATTTTTTCCGAGTCCATGTTGAAGTTGTCGTTTTTGTGGTGTCATGAATATAACACGATCCGTGGAGTCGTAATAAATTACATACTTTGAGTTTAAAGTTAAAATTATTCAGAAATAACATGGTTTATTTTTTATCCCCAGGGCATAACTCTAACATTGCACTAATACATTGCGAAACACTCTTTGATGGTCTTTTGATTGTCAAATTAGTATAGTAAACAATTCATAATTCACAATTCACAATTCACATCCCGAGTTTCTTGTTCCTCTTGGTTCACTCCTAAAAGATCCATTTTTGGATGTTTTGCATAAAATAATCACACTTTGGGAAATTTGTGCGAACTTCTTTCACTCAAAATTTTGAAAGTTAGGTGATATTTGGACTGAATTTCATGTTCCTACATCTCCTTGATAGAAATGTTTATTTGACGTTGTGCTTATTGAAACAGAGGAATTTTAAGAAATAGTTTCTTAATGTTTCATGGATCATCCATTGATCCCAACTCAGAATGTTAGTTATCACTCGATCTATAAAGCTGCAGAGTTTATTTGTTATTTCCGGTCCATGTAGAAATGGTCAACTTTGTGCTACCACGAGTACAACGTGAGTACATTTTTTGGTATAGGATGCCTTCACACTCTTATTTGGAAAGTGTTTTATGTACGTGATAGAAATTTTGTAGAAACCTTGTGCTAAAATAATTAATTTTAGGGTTCCCTTTTTAAACTATGGTGTGATATAATGGCATAAGTTCATTTTTAGTGACCTTTCAAGTCCAATGTCCAATCATAGGCTGATCTTTGTTTAGGTGATATTATTCACATATTTCACTAAAATTGATTCATTTAGGGTGAAAAGGTGAAACAAGAATATACTAATATTCTTCGACATGTTTTTTTTTTTTTTTCCGTTTATCTTTTTCCTTTCAAATTCGAATCGTTATTTTCTCATTCGATATAAAATCTTTGTTTGGTATTGTATGCCTATGTTTTTCTACATTTCTCTATCAAAAAGTATCTTATCACAACATAAAGACTACATGATCCGAGTTTCAATTTCTTCGAATTTAAAGAGAAAACGGTACATTTCAGTGTCCATGGGAGAAATACGAGCATTCTGGATTTTTTTTGTTGATGTTTCCCCTAGATGGGCAATTGACTGTCAAATTCGGGTATTAAACTATTCAAAATTCACGTAAACGAGAATTCATATACCGAGTTTGACATTATTCATAATTTGTTTTAAATTGATCAACTTTGGAGTGTAATGCGTACAGAAATAACATTTTTGTCAATTTGTGCCAATATGGTTTTTCATATATGGTTTGTTTTCACGGCCAATTTTTTTTAATGGTTATTATTCGCATGATAATGTATTTGGACAGAGTTTCATGTTTTTTCCGCTCCTCGATAAAACTTATTACTCGAAGGTTCTCGTGTTAGAAAAAAGGGCGTTTTAATACTTTGGTCTTCGTACTTTATACCTACTGCAATAATCCAGATCTCGGAATGTGTGCGATCGGCGCGATGGAGAAAGTTATGGTTGAGATTCATTTTTTCCGAGTCCATGTTGAAGTTGTCGTTTTTGTGGTTTCATGAATATAACACGATCCGTGGAGTCGTAATAAATTACATGCTTTGAGTTTAAAGTTAAAATTATTCAGAGATAACATGGTTTATTTTTTATCCCCAGGGCATAACTCTAGCATTGCACATTTACATTGCGAAACATTCTTTGATGGTCTTTTGATTGTCAAATTAGTATAGTAAACAATTCAGAATTCACAATTCGCAATTCACAATTCACATCCCGAGTTTCTTGTTCCTCTTGGTTCACTCTTAAAAGATCCATTTTTGGATGTTTTGCATAAAATAATCACATTTTGGGAAATTTGTGCCAACTTCTTTCCCTCAAAATTTTGAAAGTTAGGTGATATTTGGACTGAGTTTCATGTTCCTACATCTGCTTGATAAAATTGTTTATTTGACGTTATCTTATTGAAACAGAGAAATTTTAAGAAATAGTTTCTTAATAATTTATGGGTCATCCATTGATCCCATGTCAGAATGTTAGTTATCAATCGATCTATAAAGTTGAAGAGTTTATTTGTTATTTCCGGTCCATGTAGAAATGTTCAACTTTGTGCTGCCACGAGTACAACGTGAGTACATTTTTTGGTATAGCATGTATTCACACTCTTATTTGGAAAGTATTTTATTTACGTGAGAGAAATTTTGAAGAAACTTTGTGCTAAAATAATTAATTTTAGGGTTCCTTTTTTAAACTATGGTGTGATATAATGGCATAAGTTCATTTTTAGTGACCTTTCAAGTCCCCTGTCTAATCAAAGGTTGATCTTTGTTTAGGTGATATTATTCACATATTTCACTAAAATTGATTCATTTAGGGTGAAAAGGTGAAACAAGAACATACTAATATTCTTCGACCTGTTCTTTTTATCGTTTATCTTTTTCCTTTCAAATTCCAATCGTTCTTTTCACATTCGATATAAAATGTTGGTTTTGTATTGTATGCCTATGTTTTTCTACACTTCTCTATCAAAAAGTACCTTATCACAACATAAAGACTACATGATTCGAGTTTCAAGTTCTTCGCATTTAAAGAGAAAAAGGTACATTTCAGTGTCCATGGGAGAAATACGAGCATTCTGGATTTTTTTTGTTGATGTTTCCCCTAGATGGGCAATTGACTGTCAAATTCGGGTATTAAACTATTCAAAATTCACGTAAACGATAATTCATATACCGAGTTTGACATTATTCATAATTTACTTTAAATTGATTAACTTTGGAGTGTAATGCGTACAGAAATAACATTTTGGTCAATTTGTGCCAATATGGTTTTTCATAGACGGTTTGTTTTCACGAACAAATTTTTTTAATGGTTATTATTCGCATGATATTGTATTTGGACAGAGTTTCATGTTTTTTCCGCTCCTCGATAAAACTTATTACTCGATGGTTCTCGTGTTAGAAAAAAGGGCGTTTTAATACTTTGGTCTTCATACTTTATACCTACTGCATTGATCCATATCTCGGAATGTAGAACCAAAAGTTGGTACAAAACCTAAGTAAGATAAAATCTTTGAGTAAAACCGATTGGGTCGGTATAAACTCATCGATCTCCTAACGAACGATTTCAAATTCCAATCGTTCTTTTCACATTCGATATAAAATGTTGGTTTTGTATTGTATGCCTATGTTTTTCTACACTTCTCTATCAAAAAGTACCTTATAACAACATAAAGACTACATGATCCGAGTTTCGAGTTCTTTGCATTTAAAGAGAAAACGGTACATTTCAGTGTCCATGGGAGAAATACGAGCATTCTGGATTTTTTTTGTTGATGTTTCCCCTAGATGGGCAATTGACTGTCAAATTCGGGTATTAAACTATTCAAAATTCACGTAAACGAGAATTCATATACCGAGTTTGACATTATTCATAATTTACTTTAAATTGATTAACTTTGGAGTGTAATGCGTACAGAAATAACATTTTGGTCAATTTGTGCCAATATGGTTTTTCATAGACGGTTTGTTTTCACGACCAAATTTTTTTGATGGTTATAATTCGCATGATATTGTATTTGGACAAAGTTTCAAGTTTTTTCCGCTCCTCGATAAAACTTATTACTCGATGGTTCTCGTGTTAGAAAAAAGGGCGTTTTAATACTTTGGTCTTCGTACTTTATACCTACTGCAATAATCCAGATCTTGGAATGTGTGCGATCGACGCGATGGAGAAAGTTATGGTTGAGATTCATTTTTTCCGAGTCCATGTTGAAGTTGTCGTTTTTGTGGTTTCATGAATATAACACGATCCGTGGAGTCGTAATAAATTACATGCTTTGAGTTTAAATTTAAAATTATTCAGAGATAACATGGTTTATTTTTTATCCCCAGGGCATAACTCTAGCATTGCACATTTACATTGCGAAACATTCTTTGATGGTGTTTTGATTGTCAAATTAGTATAGTAAACAATTCACAATTCACAATTCACAATTCGCAATTCACAATTCACATCCCGAGTTTCTTGTTCCTCTTGGTTCACTCTTAAAAGATCCATTTTTGGATGTTTTGCATAAAATAATCACATTTTGGGAAATTTGTGCCAACTTCTTTCCCTCAAAATTTTGAAAAGTTAGGTGATATTTGGACTGAGTTTCATGTTCCTACATCTGCTTGATAGAATTGTTTATTTGACGTTATATTATTGAAACAGAGAAATTTTAAGAAAATGGTTTCTTAACGTTTTATGGGTCATCCATTGATCCCATGTCAGAATGTTAGTTATCAATCGATCTATAAAGTTGAAGAGTTTATTTGTTATTTCCGGTCCATGTAGAAATGGTCAACTTTGTGCTGCCACGAGTACAACGTGAGTACATTTTTTGGTATAGGATGTATTCACACTCTTATTTGGAAAGTGTTTAATTTACGTGATAGAAATTTTGTAGAAACTTTGTGCTAAAATAATTAATTTTAGGGTTCCCTTTTTAAATTATGGTGTGATATAATGGCATAAATTCATTTTTCGTGACCTTTCAAGTCCCATGTCTAATCATAGCCTCATCTTTGTTTAGGTGATATTATTCAAATATTTCACTAAAATTGATTCATTTAGGGTGAAAAGGTGAAACAAGAACATACTAATGTTCTTCGATCTGTTCTTTTTTTCGTTTATCTTTTTCCTTTCAAATTCCAATCGTTCTTTTCACATTCGATATAAAATGTTGGTTTTGTATTGTATGCCTATGTTTTTCTACACTTATCTATCAAAAAGTACCTTATAACAACATAAAGACTACATGATCCGAGTTTTGAGTTCTTCGCATTTAAAGAGAAAACGGTACATTTCAGTGTCCATGGGAGAAATACGAGCATTCTGGATTTTTTTTGTTGATGTTTCCCCTAGATGGGCAATTGACTGTCAAATTCGGTTATTAAACTATTCAAAATTCATGTAAACGAGAATTCATATACCGAGTTTGACATTATTCATAATTTACTTTAAATTGATTAACTTTGGAGTGTAATGCGTACAGAAATAACATTTTGGTCAATTTGTGCCAATATGGTTTTTCATAGACGGTTTGTTTTCACGACCAAATTTTTTTAATGGTTATTATTCGCATGATATTGTATTTGGACAGAGTTTCATGTTTTTTCCGCTCCTCGATAAAACTTATTACTCGATGGTTCTCGTGTAAGAAAAAAGGGCGTTTTAATACTTTGGTCTTCATACTTTATACCTACTGCATTGATCCAGATCTCGGAATGTGTGCCATCGACGTGATGGAGAAAGTTATGGTTGAGATTCATTTTTTCCGAGTCCATGTTGAAGTTGTCGTTTTTGTGGTGTCATGAATATAACACGATCCGTGGAGTCGTAATAAATTACATGCTTTGAGTTTAAAGTTAAAATTATTCAGAGATAACATGGTTTATTTTTTATCCCCAGGGCATAACTCTAGCATTGCACATTTACATTGCGAAACATTCTTTGATGGTCTTTTGATTGTCAAATTATTATAGTAAACAATTCACAATTCACAATTCACAATTCACTATTCGCAATTCCCAATTCACATCCCGAGTTTCTTGTTCCTCTTGGTTCACTCTTAAAAGATCCATTTTTGGATGTTTTGCATAAAATAATCACATTTTGGGAAATTTGTGCCAACTTCTTTCCCTCAAAATTTTGAAAGTTAGGTGATATTTGGACTGAGTTTCATGTTCCTACATCTGCTTGATAGAATTGTTTATTTGACGTTGTGCTTATTGAAACAGAGAAATTTTAAGAAATAGTTTCTTAATGTTTTATGGGTCATCCATTGATCCCAAGTCAGAATGTTAGTTATCACTCGATCTATAAAGTTGAAGAGTTTATTTGTTATTTCCGGTCCATGTAGAAATGGTCAACTTTGTGCTGCCACGAGTACAACGTGAGTACATTTTTTGGTATAGGATGTATTCACACTCTTATTTGGAAAGTGTTTTATTTACGTGATAGAAATTTTGTAGAAACTTTGTGCTAAAATAATTAATTTTAGGGTTCCCTTTTTAAATTATGGTGTGATATAATGGCATAAATTCATTTTTCGTGACCTTTCAAGTCCCATGTCTAATCATAGCCTCATCTTTGTTTAGGTGATATTATTCAAATATTTCACTAAAATTGATTCATTTAGGGTGAAAAGGTGAAACAAGAACATACTAATGTTCTTCGATCTGTTCTTTTTTTCGTTTATCTTTTTCCTTTCAAATTCCAATCGTTCTTTTCACATTCGATATAAAATGTTGGTTTTGTATTGTATGCCTATGTTTTTCTACACTTATCTATCAAAAAGTACCTTATAACAACATAAAGACTACATGATCCGAGTTTTGAGTTCTTCGCATTTAAAGAGAAAACGGAACATTTCAGTGTCCATGGGAGAAATACGAGCATTCTGGATTTTTTTTGTTGATGTTTCCCCTAGATGGGCAATTGACTGTCAAATTCGGTTATTAAACTATTCAAAATTCATGTAAACGAGAATTCATATACCGAGTTTGACATTATTCATAATTTACTTTAAATTGATTAACTTTGGAGTGTAATGCGTACATAAATAACATTTTGGTCAATTTGTGCCAATATGGTTTTTCATAGACGGTTTGTTTTCACGACCAAACTTTTTGAAAGGTTATTATTCGCATGATATTGTATTTGTACAGAGTTTCATGTTTTTTCTACTCCTCGATAAAACTTATTACTCGATGGTTCTCGTGTTAGAAAAAAGGGCGTTTTAATACTTTGGTCTTCATACTTTATACCTACTGCATTGATCCAGATCTCGGAATGTGTGCGATCGACGCGATGGAGAAAGTTATGGTTGAGATTCATTTTTTCCGAGTCCTTGTTGAAGTTGTCGTTTTTGTGGTGTCATGAATATAACACGATCCGTGGAGTCGTAATAAATTACATGCTTTGAGTTTAAAGTTAAAATTATTCAGAGATAACATGGTTTATTTTTTATCCCCAGGGCATAACTCTAGCATTGCACATTCACATTGCGAAACATTCTTTGATGGTCTTTTGATTGTCAAATTAGTATAGTAAACAATTCACAATTCACAATTCACATCCCGAGTTTCTTGTTCCTCTTGGTTCACTCTTAAAAGATCCATTTTTGGATGTTTTGCATAAAATAATCACATTTTGGGAAATTTGTGCCAACTTCTTTCCCTCAAAATTTTGAAAGTTAGGTGATATTTGGACTGAGTTTCATGTTCCTACATCTGCTTGATAGAATTGTTTATTTGACGTTGTGCTTATTGAAACAGAAAAATTTTAAGAAATAGTTTCTTAATGTTTTATGGGTCATCCATTGATCCCATGTCAGAATGTTAGTTATCACTCGATCTATAAAGTTGAAGAGTTTATTTGTTATTTCCGGTCCATGTAGAAATGGTCAACTTTGTGCTGCCACGAGTACAACGTGAGTACATTTTTTGGTATAGGATGTATTCACACTCTTATTTGGAAAGTGTTTTATTTACGTGATAGAAATTTTGTAGAAACTTTGTGCTAAAATAATTAATTTTAGGGTTCCCTTTTTAAATTATGGTGTGATATAATGGCATAAGTTCATTTTTAGTGACCTTTCAAGTCCCATGTCTAATCATAGGCTCATCTTTGTTTAGGTGATATTATTCACATATTTCACTAAAATTGATTCATTTAGGGTGAAAAGGTGAAACAAGAACATACTAATGTTCTTCGACCTGTTTTTTTTTTCGTTTATCTTTTTCCTTTCAAATTCCAATCGTTCTTTTCACATTTGATATAAAATACTGGTTTTGTATTGTATGCCTATGTTTTTCTACACTTCTCAATCAAAAAGTACATTATAACAACATAAAGACTACATGATCCGAGTTTCGAGTTCTTCGCATTTAAAGAGAAAACGGTACATTTCAGTGTCCATGGGAGAAATACGAGCATTCTGGATTTTTTTTGTTGATGTTTCCCCTAGATGGGCAATTGACTGTCAAATCGGGTATTAAACTATTCAAAATTCACGTAAACGAGAATTCATATACCGAGTTTGACATTATTCATAATTTACTTTAAATTGATTAACTTTGGAGTGTAATGCGTACAGAAATAACATTTTTGTCAATTTGTGCCAATATGGTTTTTCATAGGCGGTTTGTTTTCACGACCAAATTTTTTTAATGGTTATTATTCGCATGATATTGTATTTGGACAGAGTTTCATGTTTTTTCCGCTCCTCGATAAAACTTATTACTCGATGGTTCTCGTGTTAGAAAAAAGGGCGTTTTAATACTTTGGTCTTCGTACTTTATACCTACTGCAATAATCCAGATCTCGGAATGTGTGGGATCGACGCAATGGAGAAAGTTTTGGTTGAGATTCATTTTTTCCGAGTCCATGTTGAAGTTGTCGTTTTTGTGGTTTCATGAATATAACACGATCCGTGGAGTCGTAATAAATTACATGCTCTGAGTTTAAAGTTAAAATTATTCAGAGATAACATGGTTTATTTTTTATCCCCAGGGCATAACTCTAGCATTGCACATTTACATTGCGAAACATTCTTTGATGGTCTTTTGATTGTCAAATTAGTATAGTAAACAATTCACAATTCACAATTCACAATTCACAATTCGCAATTCACAATTCACATCCCGAGTTTCTTGTTCCTCTTGGTTCACTCTTAAAATATCCATTTTTGGATGTTTTGCATAAAATAATCACATTTTGGGAAATTTGTGCCAACTTCTTTCCCTCAAAATTTTGAAAGTTAGGTGATATTTGGACTGAGTTTCATGTTCCTAAATCTGCTTGATAGAATTGTTTATTTGACGTTATCTTATTGAAACAGAGAAATTTTAAGAAATAGTTTCTTAGTGTTTTATGGGTCATCCATTGATCCCATGTCAGAATTTTAGTTATCAATCGATCTATAAAGTTGAAGAGTTTATTTGTTATTTCCGGTCCATGTAGAAATGGTCAACTTTGTGCTGCCACGAGTACAACGTGAGTACATTTTTTGGTATAGGATGTATTCACACTCTTATTTGGAAAGTGTTTTATTTACGTGATAGAAATTTTGTAGAAACTTTGTGCTAAAATAATTAATTTTAGGGTTCCCTTTTTAAACTATGGTGTGATATAATGTCATAAGTTCATTTTTAGTGACCTTTCAAGTTCCATGTCTAATCATAGGCTGATCTTTGTTTAGGTGATATTATTCACATATTTCACTAAAATTGATTCATTTAGGGTGAAAAGGTGAAACAAGAACATACTAATGTTCTTCGACCTGTTCTTTTTTTCGTTTATCTTTTTGCTTTCAAATTCCAATCGTTCTTTTCACATGCGATATAAAATGTTGGTTTTGTATTGTATGCCTATGTTTTTCTACACTTCTCTATCAAAAAGTACCTTATAACATAAAGACTACATGATCCGAGTTTCGAGTTCTTCGCATTTAAAGAGAAAACGGTACATTTCAGTGTCCATGGGAGAAATATGAGCATTCTGGATTTTTTTTGTTGATGTTTCCCCTAGATGGGCAATTGACTGTCAAATTCGGGTATTAAACTATTCAAAATTCACGTAAACGAGAATTCATATACCGAGTTTGACATTATTCATAATTTACTTTAAATTGATTAACTTTGGAGTGTAATGCGTACAGAAATAACATTTTTGTCAATTTGTGCCAATATGGTTTTTCATAGGCGGTTTGTTTTCACGACCAAATTTTTTTAATGGTTATTATTCGCATGATATTGTATTTGGACAGAGTTTCATGTTTTTTCCGCTCCTCGATAAAACTTATTACTCGATGGTTCTCGTGTTAGAAAAAAGGGCGTTTTAATACTTTGGTCTTCGTACTTTATACCTACTGCAATAATCCAGATCTCGGAATGTGTGGGATCGACGCAATGGAGAAAGTTTTGGTTGAGATTCATTTTTTCCGAGTCCATGTTGAAGTTGTCGTTTTTGTGGTTTCATGAATATAACACGATCCGTGGAGTCGTAATAAATTACATGCTCTGAGTTTAAAGTTAAAATTATTCAGAGATAACATGGTTTATTTTTTATCCCCAGGGCATAACTCTAGCATTGCACATTTACATTGCGAAACATTCTTTGATGGTCTTTTGATTGTCAAATTAGTATAGTAAACAATTCACAATTCACAATTCACAATTCACAATTCGCAATTCACAATTCACATCCCGAGTTTCTTGTTCCTCTTGGTTCACTCTTAAAATATCCATTTTTGGATGTTTTGCATAAAATAATCACATTTTGGGAAATTTGTGCCAACTTCTTTCCCTCAAAATTTTGAAAGTTAGGTGATATTTGGACTGAGTTTCATGTTCCTAAATCTGCTTGATAGAATTGTTTATTTGACGTTATCTTATTGAAACAGAGAAATTTTAAGAAATAGTTTCTTAGTGTTTTATGGGTCATCCATTGATCCGGTTTTACTCAAAGATTTTATCTTACTTAGGTTTTGTACCAACTTTTGGTTTTTAACCTGTGTAGATCGTTTGTTAGGAGATCGATGAGTTTATACCGACCCAATCGGTTTTACTCAAAGATTTTATCTTACTTAGGTTTTGTACCAACTTTTGGTTTTTAACCTGTGTAGATCGTTCGTTAGGAGATCGATGAGTTTATACCGACCCAATCGGTTTTACTCAAAGATTTTATCTTACTTAGGTTTTGTACCAACTTTTGGTTTTTAACCAGTGTAGATCGTTTGTTAAGAGATCGATGAGTTTATACCGACCCAATCGGTTTTACTCAAAGATTTTATCTTACTTAGGTTGAGATCGGTGAGTTTATACCGACCCAATTTGTTTTACTCAAATATTTTATCTTACTTAGGTTTTGTACCAACTTTTGGTTTTTAACCTGTGTAGATCGTTGGTTAGGATATCGATGAGTTTATACCGACCCAATCGGTTTTACTCAAAGATTTTATCTTACTTAGGTTTTGTACCAACTTTTGGTTTTTAACCTGTGTAGATCGTTGGTTAGGATATCGATGAGTTTATACCGACCCAATCGGTTTTACTCAAAGATTTTATCTTACTTAGGTTTTGTACCAACTTTTGGTTTTTAACCTGTGAAGATCGTTCGTTAGGAGATCGATGAGTTTATACCGACCCAATCGGTTTTACTCAAAGATTTTATCTTACTTAGGTTTTGTACCAACTTTTGGTTTTTAACCTGTGTAGATCGTTTGTGAGGAGATTGATGAGTTTATACCGAACCAATCGGTTTTACTCAAAGATTTTATCTTACTTAGGTTTTGTACCAACTTTTGGTTTTTAACCTGTGTAGATCGTTGGTTAGGATATCGATGAGTTTATACCGACCCAATCGGTTTTACTCAAAGATTTTATCTTACTTAGGTTTTGTACCAACTTTTGGTTTTTAACCTGTGAAGATCGTTCGTTAGGAGATCGATGAGTTTATACCGACCCAATTGGTTTTACTAAAAGATTTTATCTTACTTAGGTTTTGTACCAACTTTTGGTTTTTAACCAGTGTAGATCGTTTGTTAGGAGATCGATTAGTTTATACCGACCCAATCGGTTTTACTCAAAAATTTTATCTTACTTAGGTTTTGTACCAACTTTTGGTTTTTAACTTGTGTAGATCGTTCGTTAGGAGATCGATGAGTTTATACCGACCCAATCGGTTTTACTCAAAGATTTTATCTTACTTAGGTTTTGTACCAACTTTTGGTTTTTAACCTGTGTAGATCGTTTGTGAGGAGATCGATGAGTTTATACCGACCCAATCGGTTTTACTCAAAGATTTTATCTTACTTAGGTTTTGTACCAACTTTTGGTTTTTAACCTGTGTAGATCGTTGGTGAGGAGATCGATGAGTTTATACCGACCCAATCGGTTTTACTCAAAGATTTTATCTTACTTAGGTTTTGTACCAACTTTTGGTTTTTAACCTGTGAAGATCGTTCGTTAGGAGATCGATGAGTTTATACCGACCCAATCGGTTTTACTCAAAGATTTTATCTTACTTAGGTTTTGTACCAACTTTTGGTTTTTAACCTGTGTAGATCGTTTGTTAGGAGATCTATGAGTTTATACCGACCCAATCGGTTTTACTCAAAGATTTTATCTTACTTAGGTTTTGTACCAACTTTTGGTTTTTAACCTGTGTAGATCGTTCGTCAGGAGATCGATGAGTTTATACCGACCCAATCGGTTTTACTCAAAGATTTTATCTTACTTAGGTTTTGTACCAACTTTTGGTTTTTAACTTGTGTAGATCGTTCGTTAGGAGATCGATGAGTTTATACCGACCCAATCGGTTTTACTCAAAGATTTTATCTTACTTAGGTTTTGTACCAACTTTTGGTGTTTAACCTGTGAAGATCGTTCGTTAGTAGATCGATGAGTTTATACCGACCAAATCGGTTTTACTCAAATATTTTATCTTACTTAGGTTTTGTACCAACTTTTGGTTTTTAACCTTTGAAGATCGTTCGTTAGGAGATCGATGAGTTTATACCGACCCAATCGGTTTTACTCAAAGATTTTATCTTTCTTAGGTTTTGTACCAACTTTTGGTTTTTAACCTGTGTAGATCGTTTGTTAGGAGATCGATGAGTTTATACCGACCCAATCGGTTTTACTCAAAGATTTTATCTTACTTAGGTTTTGTACCAACTTTTGGTTTTTAACCAGTGTAGATCGTTTGTTAGGAGATCGATGAGTTTATACCGACCCAATCGGTTTTACTCAAAAATTTTATCTTACTTAGGTTTTGTACCAACTTTTGGTTTTTAACTTGTGTAGATCGTTCGTTAGGAGATCGATGAGTTTATACCGACCCAATCGGTTTTACTCAAAGATTTTATCTTACTTAGGTTTTGTACCAACTTTTGGTTTTTAACCTGTGAAGATCGTTCGTTAGGAGATCGATGAGTTTATACCGACCCAATCGGTTTTACTCAAAGATTTTATCTTACTTAGGTTTTGTACCAACTTTTGGTTTTTAACCTGTGTAGATCGTTTGTGAGGAGATCGATGAGTTTATACCGACCCAATCGGTTTTACTCAAAGATTTTATCTTACTTAGGTTTTGTACCAACTTTTGGTTTTTAACCTGTGAAGATCGTTCGTTAGGAGATCGATGAGTTTATACCGACCCAATCGGTTTTACTCAAAGATTTTATCTTACTTAGGTTTTGTACCAACTTTTGGTTTTTAACCTGTGTAGATCGTTTGTTAGGAGATCGATGAGTTTATACCGACCCAATCGGTTTTACTCAAAGATTTTATCTTACTTAGGTTTTGTACCAACTTTTGGTTTTTAACCTGTGAAGATCGTTCGTTAGGAGATCGATGAGTTTATACCGACCCAATTGGTTTTACTAAAAGATTTTATCTTACTTAGGTTTTGTACCAACTTTTGGTTTTTAACCAGTGTAGATCGTTTGTTAGGAGATCGATTAGTTTATACCGACCCAATCGGTTTTACTCAAAAATTTTATCTTACTTAGGTTTTGTACCAACTTTTGGTTTTTAACTTGTGTAGATCGTTCGTTAGGAGATCGATGAGTTTATACCGACCCAATCGGTTTTACTCAAAGATTTTATCTTACTTAGGTTTTGTACCAACTTTTGGTTTTTAACCTGTGTAGATCGTTTGTGAGGAGATCGATGAGTTTATACCGACCCAATCGGTTTTACTCAAAGATTTTATCTTACTTAGGTTTTGTACCAACTTTTGGTTTTTAACCTGTGTAGATCGTTGGTGAGGAGATCGATGAGTTTATACCGACCCAATCGGTTTTACTCAAAGATTTTATCTTACTTAGGTTTTGTACCAACTTTTGGTTTTTAACCTGTGAAGATCGTTCGTTAGGAGATCGATGAGTTTATACCGACCCAATCGGTTTTACTCAAAGATTTTATCTTACTTAGGTTTTGTACCAACTTTTGGTTTTTAACCTGTGTAGATCGTTTGTTAGGAGATCTATGAGTTTATACCGACCCAATCGGTTTTACTCAAAGATTTTATCTTACTTAGGTTTTGTACCAACTTTTGGTTTTTAACCTGTGTAGATCGTTCGTCAGGAGATCGATGAGTTTATACCGACCCAATCGGTTTTACTCAAAGATTTTATCTTACTTAGGTTTTGTACCAACTTTTGGTTTTTAACTTGTGTAGATCGTTCGTTAGGAGATCGATGAGTTTATACCGACCCAATCGGTTTTACTCAAAGATTTTATCTTACTTAGGTTTTGTACCAACTTTTGGTGTTTAACCTGTGAAGATCGTTCGTTAGTAGATCGATGAGTTTATACCGACCAAATCGGTTTTACTCAAATATTTTATCTTACTTAGGTTTTGTACCAACTTTTGGTTTTTAACCTTTGAAGATCGTTCGTTAGGAGATCGATGAGTTTATACCGACCCAATCGGTTTTACTCAAAGATTTTATCTTTCTTAGGTTTTGTACCAACTTTTGGTTTTTAACCTGTGTAGATCGTTTGTTAGGAGATCGATGAGTTTATACCGACCCAATCGGTTTTACTCAAAGATTTTATCTTACTTAGGTTTTGTACCAACTTTTGGTTTTTAACCAGTGTAGATCGTTTGTTAGGAGATCGATGAGTTTATACCGACCCAATCGGTTTTACTCAAAAATTTTATCTTACTTAGGTTTTGTACCAACTTTTGGTTTTTAACTTGTGTAGATCGTTCGTTAGGAGATCGATGAGTTTATACCGACCCAATCGGTTTTACTCAAAGATTTTATCTTACTTAGGTTTTGTACCAACTTTTGGTTTTTAACCTGTGAAGATCGTTCGTTAGGAGATCGATGAGTTTATACCGACCCAATCGGTTTTACTCAAAGATTTTATCTTACTTAGGTTTTGTACCAACTTTTGGTTTTTAACCTGTGTAGATCGTTTGTGAGGAGATCGATGAGTTTATACCGACCCAATCGGTTTTACTCAAAGATTTTATCTTACTTAGGTTTTGTACCAACTTTTGGTTTTTAACCTGTGAAGATCGTTCGTTAGGAGATCGATGAGTTTATACCGACCCAATCGGTTTTACTCAAAGATTTTATCTTACTTAGGTTTTGTACCAACTTTTGGTTTTTAACCTGTGTAGATCGTTTGTTAGGAGATCGATGAGTTTATACCGACCCAATCGGTTTTACTCAAAGATTTTATCTTACTTAGGTTTTGTACCAACTTTTGGTTTTTAACCTGTGTAGATCGTTCGTCAGGAGATCGATGAGTTTATACCGACCCAATCGGTTTTACTCAAAGATTTTATCTTACTTAGGTTTTGTACCAACTTTTGGTTTTTAACCTGTGAAGATCGTTCGTTAGGAGATCGATGAGTTTATACCGACCCAATCGGTTTTACTCAAATATTTTATCTTACTTAGGTTTTGTACCAACTTTTGGTTTTTAACCTGTGAAGATCGTTCGTTAGGAGATCGATGAGTTTATACCGACCCAATCGGTTTTACTCAAAGATTTTATCTTACTTAGGTTTTGTACCAACTTTTGGTTTTTAACCTGTGTAGATCGTTTGTGAGGAGATCGATGAGTTTATACCGACCCAATCGGTTTTACTCAAAGATTTTATCTTACTTAGGTTTTGTACAAACTTTTGGTTTTTAACCTGTGTAGATCGTTTGTGAGGAGATCGATGAGTTTATACCGACCCAATCGGTTTTACTCAAAGATTTTATCTTACTTAGGTTTTGTACCAACTTTTGGTTTTTAACCTGTGAAGATCGTTCGTTAGGAGATCGATGAGTTTATACCGACCCAATCGGTTTTACTCAAAGATTTTATCTTACTTAGGTTTTGTACCAACTTTTGGTTTTTAACCTGTGTAGATCGTTTGTTAGGAGATCGATGAGTTTATACCGACCCAATCGGTTTTACTCAAAGATTTTATCTTACTTAGGTTTTGTACCAACTTTTGGTTTTTAACCTGTGTAGATCGTTCGTCAGGAGATCGATGAGTTTATACCGACCCAATCGGTTTTACTCAAAGATTTTATCTTACTTAGGTTTTGTACCAACTTTTGGTTTTTAACTTGTGTAGATCGTTCGTTAGGAGATCGATGAGTTTATACCGACCCAATCGGTTTTACTCAAAGATTTTATCTTACTTAGGTTTTGTACCAACTTTTGGTTTTTAACCTGTGAAGATCGTTCGTTAGTAGATCGATGAGTTTATACCGACCAAATCGGTTTTACTCAAATATTTTATCTTACTTAGGTTTTGTACCAACTTTTGGTTTTTAACCTGTGAAGATCGTTCGTTAGGAGATCGATGAGTTTATACCGACCCAATCGGTTTTACTCAAAGATTTTATCTTACTTAGGTTTTGTACCAACTCAGGTTTTTTTTAGTATGTTCTTGTTTCACCTTTTCACCCTAAATGAATCAATTTTAGTGAAATATTTGAATAATATCACCTAAACAAAGATCAGCCTATGATTAGACATGGGACTTGAAAGGTCACGAAAAATGAACTTATGCCATTATATCACACCATAATTTAAAAAGGGAACCCTAAAATTAATTATTTTAGCACAAAGTTTCTACAAAATTTCTATCACGTAAATAAAACACTTTCCAAATAAGAGTGTGAATACATCCTATACCAAAAAATGTACTCACGTTGTACTCGTGGCAGCACAAAGTTGACCATTTCTACATGGACCGGAAATAACAAATAAACTCTTCAACTTTATAGATCGATTGATAACTAACATTCTGACATGGGATCAATGGATCACCCATAAAACATTAAGAAACTATTTCTTAAAATTTCTCTGTTTCAATAATATAACTTCAAATAAACAATTCTATCAAGCAGATGTAGGAATATGAAACTCAGTCCAAATATCACCTAACTTTCAAAATTTTGAGGGAAAGAAGTTGGCACAAATTTCCCAAAATGTGATTATTTTATGCAAAACATCCAAAAATGGATCTTTTAAGAGTGAACCAAGAGGAACAAGAAACTCGGGATGTGAATTGTGAATTGCGAATTGTGAATTGTGAATTGTTTACTATACTAATTTGACAATCAAAAGACCATCAAAGAATGTTTCGCAATGTAAATGTGCAATGCTAGAGTTATGCCCTGGGGATAAAAAATAAACCATGTTATCTCTGAATAATTTTAACTTTAAACTCAAAGCATGTAATTTATTACGACTCCACGGATCGTGTTATATTCATGAAACCACAAAAATAACAACTTCAACATGGACTCGGAAAAAATAAATCTCAACCATAACTTTCTCCATCGCGTCGATCGCACCCATTCCGAGATCTGGATTATTGCAGTAGGTATAAAGTACGAAGACCAAAGTATTAAAATGCCCTTTTTTCTAACACGAGAACCATCGAGTAATAAGTTTTATCGAGGAGCGGAAAAAACATGAAACTCTGTCCAAATACAATATCATGCGAATAATAACCATTAAAAAAATTTGGTCGTGAAAACAAACCGTCTATGAAAAACCATATTGGCACAAATTGACCAAAATGTTATTTCTGTACGCATTACACTCCAAAGTTAATCAATTTAAAGTAAATTATGAATAATGTCAAACTCGGTATATGAATTCTCGTTTACGTGAATTTTGAATAGTTTAATACCCGAATTTGACAGTCAATTGCCCATCTAGGGGAAACATCAACAAAAAAAATCCAGAATGCTCGTATTTCTCCCATGGACACTGAAATGTACCGTTTTCTCTTTAAATGCGAAGAACTCGAAACTCGGATCATGTAGTCTTTATGTTGTTATAAGGTACTTTTTGATAGAGAAGTGTAGAAAAACATAGGCATACAATACAAAACCAACATTTTATATCGAATGTGAAAAGGACGATTGGAATTTGAAAGGAAAAAGATAAACGAAAAAAAGAACAGGTCGAAGAACATTAGTATGTTCTTGTTTCACCTTTTCACCCTAAATGAATCAATTTTAGTGAAATATGTGAATAATATCACCTAAACAAAGATGAGCCTATGATTAGACATTGGACTTGAAAGGTCACTAAAAATGAACTTATGCCATTATATCACACCATAATTTAAAAAGGGAACCCTAAAATTAATTATTTTAGCACAAAGTTTCTACAAAATTTCTATCACGTAAATAAAACACTTTCCAAATAAGATTGTGAATACATCCTATACCAAAAAATGTACTCACGTTGTACTCGTGGCAGCACAAAGTTGACCATTTCTACATGGACCGGAAATAACAAATAAACTCTTCAACTTTATAGATCGAGTGATAACTAACATTCTGACATGGGATCAATGGATGACCCATAAAACATTAAGAAACTATTTCTTAAAATTTTTCTGTTTCAATATGCACAACGTCAAATAAACAATTCTATCAAGCAGATGTAGAAACATGAAACTCAGTCCAAATATCACCTAACTTTCAAAATTTTGAGGGAAAGAAGTTGGCACAAATTTCCCAAAATGTGATTATTTTATGCAAAACATCCAAAAATGGATCTTTTAAGAGTGAACCAAGAGGAACAAGAAACTCGGGATGTGAATTGTGAATTGCGAATTGTGAATTGTGAATTGTGAATTGTTTACTATACTAATTTGACAATCAAAAGACCATCAAAGAATGTTTCGCAATGTAAATGTGCAATGCTAGAGTTATGCCCTGGGGATAAAAAATAAACCATGTTATCTCTGAATAATTTTAACTTTAAACTCAAAACATGTAATTTATTACGACTCCACGGATCGTGTTATATTCATGAAACCACAAAAACGACAACTTCAACATGGACTCGGAAAAAATAAATCTCAACCATAACTTTCTCCATCGCGTCGATCGCACCCATTCCGAGATCTGGATTATTGCAGTAGGTATAAAGTAAAAAGACCAAAGTATTAAAACGCCCTTTTTTCTAACACGAGAACCATCGAGTAATAAGTTTTATCGAGGAGCGGAAAAAACATGAAACTCTGTCCAAATACAATATCATGCGAATAATAACCATTAAAAAAATTTGGTCGTGAAAACAAACCGTCTATGAAAAACCATATTGGCACAAATTGACCAAAATGTTATTTCTGTACGCATTACACTCCAAAGTTAATCAATTTAAAGTAAATTATGAATAATGTCAAACTCGGTATATGAATTCTCGTTTACGTGAATTTTGAATAGTTTAATACCCGAATTTGACAGTCAATTGCCCATCTAGGGGAAACATCAACAAAAAAAATCCAGAATGCTCGTATTTCTCCCATGGACACTGAAATGTACCGTTTTCTCTTTAAATGCGAAGAACTCGAAACTCGGATCATGTAGTCTTTATGTTGTTATAAGGTACTTTTTGATAGAGAAGTGTAGAAAAACATAGGCATACAATACAAAACCAACATTTTATATCGAATGTGAAAAGGACGATTGGAATTTGAAAGGAAAAAGATAAACGAAAAAAAGAACAGGTCGAAGAACATTAGTATGTTCTTGTTTCACCTTTTCACCCTAAATGAATCAATTTTAGTGAAATATGTGAATAATATCACCTAAACAAAGATGAGCCTATGATTAGACATTGGACTTGAAAGGTCACTAAAAATGAACTTATGCCATTATATCACACCATAATTTAAAAAGGGAACCCTAAAATTAATTATTTTAGCACAAAGTTTCTACAAATTTCTATCACGTAAATAAAACACTTTCCAAATAAGATTGTGAATACATCCTATACCAAAAAATGTACTCACGTTGTACTCGTGGCAGCACAAAGTTGACCATTTCTACATGGATCGGAAATAACAAATAAACTCTTCAACTTTATAGATCGAGTGATAACTAACATTCTGACATGGGATCAATGGATGACCCATAAAACATTAAGAAACTATTTCTTAAAATTTTTCTGTTTCAATATGCACAACGTCAAATAAACAATTCTATCAAGCAGATGTAGAAACATGAAACTCAGTCCAAATATCACCTAACTTTCAAAATTTTGAGGGAAAGAAGTTGGCACAAATTTCCCAAAATGTGATTATTTTATGCAAAACATCCAAAAATGGATCTTTTAAGAGTGAACCAAGAGGAACAAGAAACTCGGGATGTGAATTGTGAATTGCGAATTGTGAATTGTGAATTGTGAATTGTTTACTATACTAATTTGACAATCAAAAGACCATCAAAGAATGTTTCGCAATGTAAATGTGCAATGCTAGAGTTATGCTCTGGGGATAAAAAATAAACCATGTTATCTCTGAATAATTTTAACTTTAAACTAAAAGCATGTAATTTATTACGACTCCACGGATCGTGTTATATTCATGAAACCACAAAAACGACAACTTCAACATGGACTCGGAAAAAATGAATCTCAACCATAACTTTCTCCATCGCGTCGATCGCACACATTCCGAGATCTGGATTATTGCAGTAGGTATAAAGTACGAAGACCAAAGTATTAAAACGCCCTTTTTTCTAACACGAGAGCCATCGAGTAATAAGTTTTATCGAGGAGATGAAAAAACTTGAAACTTTGTCCAAATACAATATCATGCGAATAATAACAATCAAAAAAATTTGGTCGTGAAAACAAACCGTCTATGAAAAACCATATTGGCACAAATTGACCAAAATGTTATTTCTGTACGCATTACACTCCATAGTTAATCAATTTAAAGTAAATTATGAATAATGTCAAACTCGGTATATGAATTCTCGTTTACGTGAACTTTGAATAGTTTAATACCCGAATTTGACAGTCAATTGCCCATCTAGGGGAAACATCAACAAAAAAAATCCAGAATGCTCGTATTTCTCCCATGGACACTGAAATGTACCGTTTTCTCTTTAAATGCGAAGAACTCGAAACTCGGATCATGTAGTCTTTATGTTGTTATAAGGTACTTTTTGATAGAGAAGTGTAGAAAAACATAGGCATACAATACAAAACCAACATTTTATATCGAATGTGAAAAGAACGATTGGAATTTGAAAGGAAAAAGGTAAACGAAAAAAAGAACAGATCGAAGAACATTAGTATGTTCTTGTTTCACCTTTTCACCCTAAATGAATCAATTTTAGTGAAATATTTGAATAATATCACCTAAACAAAGATGAGGCTATGATTAGACATGGGACTTGAAAGGTCACGAAAAATGAACTTATGACATTATATCACACCATAATTTAAAAAGGGAACCCTAAAATTAATTATTTTAGCACAAAGTTTCTACAAAATTTCTATCACGTAAATAAAACACTTTCCAAATAAGAGTGTGAATACATCCTATACCAAAGAATGTACTCACGTTGTACTCGTGGCAGCACAAAGTTGACCATTTCTACATGGACCGGAAATAACAAATAAACTCTTCAACTTTATAGATCGATTGATAACTAACATTCTGACATGGGATCAATGGATGACCCATAAAACTTTAAGAAACTATTTCTTAAAATTTCTCTGTTTCAATAATATAACGTCAAGTAAACAATTTTATCAAGCAGATGTAGGAACATGAAATTCAGTCCAAATATCACCTAACTTTCAAAATTTTGAGGGAAAGAAGTTGGCACAAATTTCCCAAAATGTGATTATTTTATGCAAAACATCCAAAAATGGATCTTTTAAGAGTGAACCAAGAGGAACAAGAAACTCGGGATGTGAATTGTGAATTGCGAATTGTGAATTGTTTACTATACTAATTTGACAATCAAAAGACCATCAAAGAATGTTTCGCAATGTAAATGTGCAATGCTAGAGTTATGCCCTGGGGATAAAAAATAAACCATGTTATCTCTGAATAATTTTAACTTTAAACTAAAAGCATGTAATTTATTACGACTCCACGGATCGTGTTATATTCATGAAACCACAAAAACGACAACTTCAACATGGACTCGGAAAAAATGAATCTCAACCATAACTTTCTCCATCGCGTCGATCGTACACATTCCGAGATCTGGATTATTGCAGTAGGTATAAATTACGAAGACCAAAAAAACGCCCTTTTTTCTAACACGAGAACCATCGAGTAATAAGTTTTATCGAGGAGCGGAAAAAACATGAAACTCTGTCCAAATACAATATCATGCGAATAATAACCATTAAAAAAATTTGGTCGTGAAAACAAACCGTCTATGAAAAACCATATTGGCACAAATTGACCAAAATGTTATTTCTGTACGCATTACACTCCAAAGTTAATCAATTTAAAGTAAATTATGAATAATGTCAAACTCGGTATATGAATTCTCGTTTACGTGAATTTTGAATAGTTTAATACCCGAATTTGACAGTCAATTGCCCATCTAGGGGAAACATCAACAAAAAAAATCCAGAATGCTCATATTTCTCCCATGGACACTGAAATGTACCGTTTTCTCTTTAAATGCGATGAACTCGAAACTCGGATCATGTAGTCTTTATGTTATAAGGTACTTTTTGATAGAGAAGTGTAGAAAAACATAGGCATACAATACAAAACCAACATTTTATATCGAATGTGAAAAGAACGATTGGAATTTGAAAGCAAAAAGATAAACGAAAAAAAGAACAGGTCGAAGAACATTAGTATGTTCATGTTTCACCTTTTCACCCTAAATGAATCAATTTTAGTGAAATATGTGAATAATATCACCTAAACAAAGATCAGCCTATGATTAGACATGGAACTTGAAAGGTCACTAAAAATGAACTTATGCCATTATATCACACCATAGTTTAAAAAGGGAACCCTAAAATTAATTATTTTAGCACAAAGTTTCTACAAAATTTCTATCACGTAAATAAAACACTTTCCAAATAAGAGTGTGAATACATCCTATACCAAAAAATGTACTCACGTTGTACTCGTGGCAGCACAAAGTTGACCATTTCTACATGGACCGGAAATAACAAATAAACTCTTCAACTTTATAGATCGATTGATAACTAAAATTCTGACATGGGATCAATGGATGACCCATAAAACACTAAGAAACTATTTCTTAAAATTTCTCTGTTTCAATAAGATAACGTCAAATAAACAATTCTATCAAGCAGATTTAGGAACATGAAACTCAGTCCAAATATCACCTAACTTTCAAAATTTTGAGGGAAAGAAGTTGGCACAAATTTCCCAAAATGTGATTATTTTATGCAAAACATCCAAAAATGGATATTTTAAGAGTGAACCAAGAGGAACAAGAAACTCGGGATGTGAATTGTGAATTGCGAATTGTGAATTGTGAATTGTGAATTGTGAATTGTTTACTATACTAATTTGACAATCAAAAGACCATCAAAGAATGTTTCGCAATGTAAATGTGCAATGCTAGAGTTATGCCCTGGGGATAAAAAATAAACCATGTTATCTCTGAATAATTTTAACTTTAAACTCAGAGCATGTAATTTATTACGACTCCACGGATCGTGTTATATTCATGAAACCACAAAAACGACAACTTCAACATGGACTCGGAAAAAATGAATCTCAACCAAAACTTTCTCCATTGCGTCGATCCCACACATTCCGAGATCTGGATTATTGCAGTAGGTATAAAGTACGAAGACCAAAGTATTAAAACGCCCTTTTTTCTAACACGAGAACCATCGAGTAATAAGTTTTATCGAGGAGCGGAAAAAACATGAAACTCTGTCCAAATACAATATCATGCGAATAATAACCATTAAAAAAATTTGGTCGTGAAAACAAACCGCCTATGAAAAACCATATTGGCACAAATTGACAAAAATGTTATTTCTGTACGCATTACACTCCAAAGTTAATCAATTTAAAGTAAATTATGAATAATGTCAAACTCGGTATATGAATTCTCGTTTACGTGAATTTTGAATAGTTTAATACCCGAATTTGACAGTCAATTGCCCATCTAGGGGAAACATCAACAAAAAAAATCCAGAATGCTCATATTTCTCCCATGGACACTGAAATGTACCGTTTTCTCTTTAAATGCGAAGAACTCGAAACTCGGATCATGTAGTCTTTATGTTATAAGGTACTTTTTGATAGAGAAGTGTAGAAAAACATAGGCATACAATACAAAACCAACATTTTATATCGCATGTGAAAAGAACGATTGGAATTTGAAAGCAAAAAGATAAACGAAAAAAAGAACAGGTCGAAGAACATTAGTATGTTCTTGTTTCACCTTTTCACCCTAAATGAATCAATTTTAGTGAAATATGTGAATAATATCACCTAAACAAAGATCAGCCTATGATTAGACATGGAACTTGAAAGGTCACTAAAAATGAACTTATGACATTATATCACACCATAGTTTAAAAAGGGAACCCTAAAATTAATTATTTTAGCACAAAGTTTCTACAAAATTTCTATCACGTAAATAAAACACTTTCCAAATAAGAGTGTGAATACATCCTATACCAAAAAATGTACTCACGTTGTACTCGTGGCAGCACAAAGTTGACCATTTCTACATGGACCGGAAATAACAAATAAACTCTTCAACTTTATAGATCGATTGATAACTAAAATTCTGACATGGGATCAATGGATGACCCATAAAACACTAAGAAACTATTTCTTAAAATTTCTCTGTTTCAATAAGATAACGTCAAATAAACAATTCTATCAAGCAGATTTAGGAACATGAAACTCAGTCCAAATATCACCTAACTTTCAAAATTTTGAGGGAAAGAAGTTGGCACAAATTTCCCAAAATGTGATTATTTTATGCAAAACATCCAAAAATGGATATTTTAAGAGTGAACCAAGAGGAACAAGAAACTCGGGATGTGAATTGTGAATTGCGAATTGTGAATTGTGAATTGTGAATTGTGAATTGTTTACTATACTAATTTGACAATCAAAAGACCATCAAAGAATGTTTCGCAATGTAAATGTGCAATGCTAGAGTTATGCCCTGGGGATAAAAAATAAACCATGTTATCTCTGAATAATTTTAACTTTAAACTCAGAGCATGTAATTTATTACGACTCCACGGATCGTGTTATATTCATGAAACCACAAAAACGACAACTTCAACATGGACTCGGAAAAAATGAATCTCAACCAAAACTTTCTCCATTGCGTCGATCCCACACATTCCGAGATCTGGATTATTGCAGTAGGTATAAAGTACGAAGACCAAAGTATTAAAACGCCCTTTTTTCTAACACGAGAACCATCGAGTAATAAGTTTTATCGAGGAGCGGAAAAAACATGAAACTCTGTCCAAATACAATATCATGCGAATAATAACCATTAAAAAAATTTGGTCGTGAAAACAAACCGCCTATGAAAAACCATATTGGCACAAATTGACAAAAATGTTATTTCTGTACGCATTACACTCCAAAGTTAATCAATTTAAAGTAAATTATGAATAATGTCAAACTCGGTATATGAATTCTCGTTTACGTGAATTTTGAATAGTTTAATACCCGATTTGACAGTCAATTGCCCATCTAGGGGAAACATCAACAAAAAAAATCCAGAATGCTCGTATTTCTCCCATGGACACTGAAATGTACCGTTTTCTCTTTAAATGCGAAGAACTCGAAACTCGGATCATGTAGTCTTTATGTTGTTATAATGTACTTTTTGATTGAGAAGTGTAGAAAAACATAGGCATACAATACAAAACCAGTATTTTATATCAAATGTGAAAAGAACGATTGGAATTTGAAAGGAAAAAGATAAACGAAAAAAAAAACAGGTCGAAGAACATTAGTATGTTCTTGTTTCACCTTTTCACCCTAAATGAATCAATTTTAGTGAAATATGTGAATAATATCACCTAAACAAAGATGAGCCTATGATTAGACATGGGACTTGAAAGGTCACTAAAAATGAACTTATGCCATTATATCACACCATAATTTAAAAAGGGAACCCTAAAATTAATTATTTTAGCACAAAGTTTCTACAAAATTTCTATCACGTAAATAAAACACTTTCCAAATAAGAGTGTGAATACATCCTATACCAAAAAATGTACTCACGTTGTACTCGTGGCAGCACAAAGTTGACCATTTCTACATGGACCGGAAATAACAAATAAACTCTTCAACTTTATAGATCGAGTGATAACTAACATTCTGACATGGGATCAATGGATGACCCATAAAACATTAAGAAACTATTTCTTAAAATTTTTCTGTTTCAATAAGCACAACGTCAAATAAACAATTCTATCAAGCAGATGTAGGAACATGAAACTCAGTCCAAATATCACCTAACTTTCAAAATTTTGAGGGAAAGAAGTTGGCACAAATTTCCCAAAATGTGATTATTTTATGCAAAACATCCAAAAATGGATCTTTTAAGAGTGAACCAAGAGGAACAAGAAACTCGGGATGTGAATTGTGAATTGTGAATTGTTTACTATACTAATTTGACAATCAAAAGACCATCAAAGAATGTTTCGCAATGTGAATGTGCAATGCTAGAGTTATGCCCTGGGGATAAAAAATAAACCATGTTATCTCTGAATAATTTTAACTTTAAACTCAAAGCATGTAATTTATTACGACTCCACGGATCGTGTTATATTCATGACACCACAAAAACGACAACTTCAACAAGGACTCGGAAAAAATGAATCTCAACCATAACTTTCTCCATCGCGTCGATCGCACACATTCCGAGATCTGGATCAATGCAGTAGGTATAAAGTATGAAGACCAAAGTATTAAAACGCCCTTTTTTCTAACACGAGAACCATCGAGTAATAAGTTTTATCGAGGAGCAGAAAAAACATGAAACTCTGTACAAATACAATATCATGCGAATAATAACCTTTCAAAAAGTTTGGTCGTGAAAACAAACCGTCTATGAAAAACCATATTGGCTCAAATTGACCAAAATGTTATTTCTGTACGCATTACACTCCAAAGTTAATCAATTTAAAGTAAATTATGAATAATGTCAAACTCGGTATATGAATTCTCGTTTACGTGAATTTTGAATAGTTTAATACCCGAATTTGACAGTCAATTGCCCATCTAGGGGAAACATCAACAAAAAAAATCCAGAATGCTCGTAATTCTCCCATGGACACTGAAATGTACCTTTTACTCTTTAAATGCGAAGAACTTGAAACTCGGATCATGTAGTCTTTATGTTGTGATAAGGTACTTTTTGATAGAGAAGTGTAGAAAAACATAGGCATACAATACAAAACCAACATTTTATATCGAATGTGAAAAGAACGATTGTAATTTGAAAGGAAAAAGATAAACGATAAAAAGAACAGGTCGAAGAATATTAGTATGTTCTTGTTTCACCTTTTCACCCTAAATGAATCAATTTTAGTGAAATATGTGAATCATATCACCTAAACAAAGATCAACCTATGATTAGACATGGGACTTGAAAGGTCACTAAAAATGAACTTATGCTATTATATCACACCATAATTTAAAAAGGGAACCCTAAAATTAATTATTTTAGCACAAAGTTTCTACAAAATTTCTATCACGTAAATAAAACACTTTCCAAATAAGAGTGTGAATACATGCTATACCAAAAAATGTACTCACGTTGTACTCGTGGCAGCACAAAGTTGAATATTTCTACATGGACCGGAAATAACAAATAAACTCTTCAACTTTATAGATCGAGTGATAACTAACATTCTGACATGGGATCAATGGATGACACATAAAACATTAAGAAACTATTTCTTAAAATTTTTCTGTTTCAATAAGCACAACGTCAAATAAACAATTCTATCAAGCAGATGTAGGAACATGAAACTCAGTCCAAATATCACCTAACTTTCAAAATTTTGAGGGAAAGAAGTTGGCACAAATTTCCAAAAATGTGATTATTTTATGCAAAACATCCAAAAATGGATCTTTTAAGAGTGAACCAAGAGGAACAAGAAACTCGGGATGTGAATTGTGAATTGTGAATTGTTTACTATACTAATTTGACAATGAAAAGACCATCAAAGAATGTTTCGCAATGTGAATGTGCAATGCTAGAGTTATGCCCTGGGGATAAAAAATAAACCATGTTATCTCTGAATAATTTTAACTTTAAACTCAAAGCATGTAATTTATTACGACTCCACGGATCGTGTTATATTCATGACACCACAAAAACGACAACTTCAACAAGGACTCGGAAAAAATGAATCTCAACCATAACTTTCTCCATCGCGTCGATCGCACACATTCCGAGATCTGGATCAATGCAGTAGGTATAAAGTATGAAGACCAAAGTATTAAAACGCCCTTTTTTCTAACACGAGAACCATCGAGTAATAAGTTTTATCGAGGAGCAGAAAAAACATGAAACTCTGTACAAATACAATATCATGCGAATAATAACCTTTCAAAAAGTTTGGTCGTGAAAACAAACCGTCTATGAAAAACCATATTGGCTCAAATTGACCAAAATGTTATTTCTGTACGCATTACACTCCAAAGTTAATCAATTTAAAGTAAATTATGAATAATGTCAAACTCGGTATATGAATTCTCGTTTACGTGAATTTTGAATAGTTTAATACCCGAATTTGACAGTCAATTGCCCATCTAGGGGAAACATCAACAAAAAAAATCCAGAATGCTCGTATTTCTCCCATGGACACTGAAATGTACCTTTTACTCTTTAAATGCGAAGAACTTGAAACTCGGATCATGTAGTCTTTATGTTGTGATAAGGTACTTTTTGATAGAGAAGTGTAGAAAAACATAGGCATACAATACAAAACCAACATTTTATATCGAATGTGAAAAGAACGATTGTAATTTGAAAGGAAAAAGATAAACGATAAAAAGAACAGGTGGAAGAATATTAGTATGTTCTTGTTTCACCTTTTCACCCTAAATGAATCAATTTTAGTGAAATATGTGAATCATATCACCTAAACAAAGATCAGCCTATGATTAGACATGGGACTTGAAAGGTCACTAAAAATGAACTTATGCCATTATATCACACCATAGTTTAAAAAGGGAACCCTAAAATTAATTATTTTAGCACAAAGTTTCTACAAAATTTCTATCACGTAAATAAAACACTTTCCAAATAAGAGTGTGAATACATCCTATACCAAAAAATGTACTCACGTTGTACTCGTGGCAGCACAAAGTTGACCATTTCTACATGGACCGGAAATAACAAATAAACTCTTCAACTTTATAGATCGAGTGATAACTAACATTCTGACATGGGATCAATGGATGACCCATAAAACATTAAGAAACTATTTCTTTAAATTTCTCTGTTTCAATAAGATAACGTCAAATAAACAATTCTATCAAGCAGATGTAGGAACATGAAACTCAGTCTAAATATCACCTAACTTTCAAAATTTTGAGGGAAAGAAGTTGGCACAAATTTCCCAAAATGTGATTATTTTATGCAAAACATCCAAAAATGGATCTCTTAAGAGTGAACCAAGAGGAACAAGAAACTCGGGATGTGAATTGTGAATTGCGAATTGTGAATTGTGAATTGTGAATTGTTTACTATACTAATTTGACAATCAAAAGACCATCAAAGAATGTTTCGCAATGTAAATGTGAAATGCTAGAGTTATGCCCTGGGGATAAAAAATAAACCATGTTATCTCTGAATAATTTTAACTTTAAACTCAAAGCATGTAATTTATTACGACTCCACGGATCGTGTTATATTCATGAAACCACAAAAACGACAACTTCAACATGGACTCGGAAAAAATGAATCTAAACCATAACTTTCTCCATCGCGTCGATCGCACACATTCCGAGATCTGGATTATTGCAGTAGGTATAAAGTACGAAGACCAAAGTATTAAACGCCCTTTTTTCTAACACGAGAACCATCGAGTAATAAGTTTTATCGAGGAGCGGAAAAAACATGAAACTCTGTCCAAATACAATATCATGCGAATAATAACCATTAAAAAAATTTGGTCGTGAAAACAAACCGTCTATGAAAAACCATATTGGCACAAATTGACCAAAATGTTATTTCTGTACGCATTACACTCCAAAGTTAATCAATTTAAAGTAAATTATGAATAATGTCAAACTCGGTATATGAATTCTCGTTTACGTGAATTTTGAATAGTTTAATACCCGAATTTGACAGTCAATTGCCCATCTAGGGGAAACATCAACAAAAAAAATCCAGAATGCTCGTATTTCTCCCATGGACACTGAAATGTACCGTTTTCTCTTTAAATGCGAAGAACTCGAAACTCGGATCATGTAGTCTTTATGTTGTTATAAGGTACTTTTTGATAGAGAAGTGTAGAAAAACATAGGCATACAATACAAAACCAACATTTTATATCAAATGTGAAAAGAACGATTGGAATTTGAAAGGAAAAAGATAAACGAAAAAAAAGAACAGGTCGAAGAACATTAGTATGTTCTTGTTTCACCTTTTCACCCTAAATGAATCAATTTTAGTGAAATATGTGAATAATATCACCTAAACAAAGATCAGCCTATGATTAGACATGGGACTTGAAAGGTCACTAAAAATGAACTTATGCCATTATATCACACCATAGTTTAAAAAGGGAACCCTAAAATTAATTATTTTAGCACAAAGTTTCTACAAAATTTCTATCACGTAAATAAAACACTTTCCAAATAAGAGTGTGAATACATCCTATACCAAAAAATGTACTCACGTTGTACTCGTGGCAGCACAAAGTTGACCATTTCTACATGGACCGGAAATAACAAATAAACTCTTCAACTTTATAGATCGAGTGATAACTAACATTCTGACATGGGATAAATGGATGACACATAAAACATTAAGAAACTATTTCTTAAAATTTTTCTGTTTCAATAAGCACAACGTCAAATAAACAATTCTATCAAGTAGATGTAGGAACATGAAACTCAGTCCAAATATCACCTAACTTTCAAAATTTTGAGGGAAAGAAGTTGGCACAAATTTCCCAAAATGTGATTATTTTATGCAAAACATCCAAAAATGGATCTTTTAAGAGTGAACCAAGAGGAACAAGAAACTCGGGATGTGAATTGTGAATTGTGAATTGCGAATTGTGAATTGTGAATTGTTTACTTTACTAATTTGACAATCAAAAGACCATCAAAAAATGTTTCGCAATGTAAATGTGCAATGCTAGAGTTATGCCATGGGGATAAAAAATAAACCATGTTATCTCTGAATAATTTTAAATTTAAACTCAAAGCATGTAATTTATTACGACTCCACGGATCGTGTTATATTCATGAAACCACAAAAACGACAACTTCAACATGGACTCGGAAAAAATGAATCTCAACCATAACTTTCTCCATTGCGTCGATCGCACACATTCCGAGATCTGGATTATTGCAGTAGGTATAAAGTACGATGACCAAAGTATTAAAATGCCCTTTTTTCTAACACGAGAACCATCGAGTAATAAGTTTTATCGAGGAGCGGAAAAAACATGAAACTCTGTCCAAATACAATATCATGCGAATAATAACCATTAAAAAAATTTGGTCGTGAAAACAAACCGTCTATGAAAAACCATATTGGCACAAATTGACCAAAATGTTATTTCTGTACGCATTACACTCCAAAGTTAATCAATTTAAAGTAAATTATGAATAATGTCAAACTCGGTATATGAATTCTCGTTTACGTGAATTTTGAATAGTTTAATACCCGAATTTGACAGTCAATTGCCCGTCTAGGGGAAACATCAACAAAAAAAATACAGAATGCTCGTATTTCTCCCATGGACACTGAAATGTACCTTTTTCTCTTTAAATGCGAAGAACTCGAAACTCGGATCATGTAGTCTTTATGTTGTTATAAGGTACTTTTTGATAGAGAAGTGTAGAAAAACATAGGCATACAATACAAAACCAACATTTTATATCAAATGTGAAAAGAACGATTGGAATTTGAAAGGAAAAAGATAAACGAAAAAAAAGAACAGGTCGAAGAACATTAGTATGTTCTTGTTTCACCTTTTCACCCTAAATGAATCAATTTTAGTGAAATATGTGAATAATATCACCTAAACAAAGATCAGCCTATGATTAGACATGGGACTTGAAAGGTCACTAAAAATGAACTTATGCCATTATATCACACCATAGTTTAAAAAGGGAACCCTAAAATTAATTATTTTAGCACAAAGTTTCTACAAAATTTCTATCACGTAAATAAAACACTTTCCAAATAAGAGTGTGAATACATCCTATACCAAAAAATGTACTCACGTTGTACTCGTGGCAGCACAAAGTTGACCATTTCTACATGGACCGGAAATAACAAATAAACTCTTCAACTTTATAGATCGAGTGATAACTAACATTCTGACATGGGATCAATGGATGACACATAAAACATTAAGAAACTATTTCTTAAAATTTTTCTGTTTCAATAAGCACAACGTCAAATAAACAATTCTATCAAGTAGATGTAGGAACATGAAACTCAGTCCAAATATCACCTAACTTTCAAAATTTTGAGGGAAAGAAGTTGGCACAAATTTCCCAAAATGTGATTATTTTATGCAAAACATCCAAAAATGGATCTTTTAAGAGTGAACCAAGAGGAACAAGAAACTCGGGATGTGAATTGTGAATTGTGAATTGCGAATTGTGAATTGTGAATTGTTTACTTTACTAATTTGACAATCAAAAGACCATCAAAAAATGTTTCGCAATGTAAATGTGCAATGCTAGAGTTATGCCATGGGGATAAAAAATAAACCATGTTATCTCTGAATAATTTTAAATTTAAACTCAAAGCATGTAATTTATTACGACTCCACGGATCGTGTTATATTCATGAAACCACAAAAACGACAACTTCAACATGGACTCGGAAAAAATGAATCTCAACCATAACTTTCTCCATTGCGTCGATCGCACACATTCCGAGATCTGGATTATTGCAGTAGGTATAAAGTACGATGACCAAAGTATTAAAATGCCCTTTTTTCTAACACGAGAACCATCGAGTAATATGTTTTATAGAGGAGCGGAAAAAACATGAAACTCTGTCCAAATACAATATCATGCGAATAATAACCATTAAAAAAATTTGGTCGTGAAAACAAACCGTCTATGAAAAACCATATTGGCACAAATTGACCAAAATGTTATTTCTGTACGCATTACACTCCAAAGTTAATCAATTTAAAGTAAATTATGAATAATGTCAAACTCGGTATATGAATTCTCGTTTACGTGAATTTTGAATAGTTTAATACCCGAATTTGACAGTCAATTGCCCGTCTAGGGGAAACATCAACAAAAAAAATACAGAATGCTCGTATTTCTCCCATGGACACTGAAATGTACCTTTTTCTCTTTAAATGCGAAGAACTCGAAACTCGGATCATGTAGTCTTTATGTTGTTATAAGGTACTTTTTGATAGAGAAGTGTAGAAAAACATAGGCATACAATACAAAACCAACATTTTATATCAAATGTGAAAAGAACGATTGGAATTTGAAAGGAAAAAGATAAACGAAAAAAAAGAACAGGTCGAAGAACATTAGTATGTTCTTGTTTCACCTTTTCACCCTAAATGAATCAATTTTAGTGAAATATGTGAATAATATCACCTAAACAAAGATCAGCCTATGATTAGACATGGGACTTGAAAGGTCACTAAAAATGAACTTATGCCATTATATCACACCATAGTTTAAAAAGGGAACCCTAAAATTAATTATTTTAGCACAAAGTTTCTACAAAATTTCTATCACGTAAATAAAACACTTTCCAAATAAGAGTGTGAATACATCCTATACCAAAAAATGTACTCACGTTGTACTCGTGGCAGCACAAAGTTGACCATTTCTACATGGACCGGAAATAACAAATAAACTCTTCAACTTTATAGATCGAGTGATAACTAAGATTCTGACATGGGATCAATGGATGACCCATAAAACATTAAGAAACTATTTCTTAAAATTTCTCTGTTTCAATAAGCACAACGTCAAATAAACAATTCTATCAAGCAGATGTAGGAACATGAAACTGAGTCCAAATATCACCTAACTTTCAAAATTTTGAGGGAAAGAAGTTGGCACAAATTTCCCAAAATGTGATTATTTTATGCAAAACATCCAAAAATGGATCTTTTAAGAGTGAACCAAGAGGAACAAGAAACTCGGGATGTGAATTGTGAATTGTGAATTGCGAATTGTGAATTGTGAATTGTGAATTGTGAATTGTTTACTATACTAATTTGACAATCGAAAGACCATCAAAGAATGTTTCACATGAAACTCAGTCCAAATATCACCTAACTTTCAAAATTTTGAGGGAAAGAAGTTGGCACAAATTTCCCAAAATGTGATTATTTTATGCAAAACATCCAAAAATGGATCTTTTAAGAGTGAACCAAGAGGAACAAGAAACTCGGGATGTGAATTGTGAATTGTGAATTGTTTACTATACTAATTTGACAATCAAAAGACCATCAAAGAATGTTTCGCAATGTAAATGTGCAATGCTAGAGTTATGCCCTGGGGATAAAAAATAAACCATGTTATCTCTGAATAATTTTAACTTTAAACTCAAAGCATGTAATTTATTACGACTCCACGGATCGTGTTATATTCATGAAACCACAAAAACGACAACTTCAACATGGACTCGGAAAAAATGAATCTCAACCAGAACTTTCTCCATCGCGTCGATCGCACACATTCCGAAATCTGGATTTTTGCAGTAGGTATAAAGTGCGAAGACCAAAGTATTAAAACGCCCTTTTTTCTAACACGAGAACCATCGAGTAATAAGGTTTATCGAGGAGCGGAAAAAACATGAAACTCTGTCCAAATACAATATCATGCGAATAATAACCATTAAAAAAATTTGGTCGTGAAAACAAACCGTCAATGAAAAACCATATTGGCACAAATTGACCAAAATGTTATTTCTGTACGCATTACACTCCAAAGTTAATCAATTTAAAGTAAATTATGAATAATGTCAAACTCGGTATATGAATTCTCGTTTACGTGAATTTTGAATAGTTTAATACCCGAATTTGACAGTCAATTGCCCGTCTAGGGGAAACATCAACAAAAAAAATACAGAATGCTCGTATTTCTCCCATGGACACTGAAATGTACCTTTTTCTCTTTAAATGCGAAGAACTCGAAACTCGGATCATGTAGTCTTTATGTTGTTATAAGGTACTTTTTGATAGAGAAGTGTAGAAAAACATAGGCATACAATACAAAACCAACATTTTATATCAAATGTGAAAAGAACGATTGGAATTTGAAAGGAAAAAGATAAACGAAAAAACAGAACAGGTCGAAGAACATTAGTATGTTCTTGTTTCACCTTTTCACCCTAAATGAATCAATTTTAGTGAAATATGTGAATAATATCACCTAAACAAAGATCAGCCTATGATTAGACATGGGACTTGAAAGGTCACTAAAAATGAACTTATGCCATTATATCACACCATAGTTTAAAAAGGGAACCCTAAAATTAATTATTTTAGCACAAAGTTTCTACAAAATTTCTATCACGTAAATAAAACACTTTCCAAATAAGAGTGTGAATACATCCTATACCAAAAAATGTACTCACGTTGTACTCGTGGCAGCACAAAGTTGACCATTTCTACATGGACCGGAAATAACAAATAAACTCTTCAACTTTATAGATCGAGTGATAACTAAGATTCTGACATGGGATCAATGGATGACCCATAAAACATTAAGAAACTATTTCTTAAAATTTCTCTGTTTCAATAAGCACAACGTCAAATAAACAATTCTATCAAGCAGATGTAGGAACATGAAACTGAGTCCAAATATCACCTAACTTTCAAAATTTTGAGGGAAAGAAGTTGGCACAAATTTCCCAAAATGTGATTATTTTATGCAAAACATCCAAAAATGGATCTTTTAAGAGTGAACCAAGAGGAACAAGAAACTCGGGATGTGAATTGTGAATTGTGAATTGCGAATTGTGAATTGTGAATTGTTTACTTTACTAATTTGACAATCAAAAGACCATCAAAGAATGTTTCGCAATGTAAATGTGCAATGCTAGAGTTATGCCCTGGGGATAAAAAATAAACAATGTTATCTCTGAATAATTTTAACTTTAAACTCAAAGCATGTAATTTATTACGACTCCACGGATCGTGTTATATTCATGAAACCACAAAAACGACAACTTCAACTTGGACTCGGAAAAAATGAATCTCAACCATAACTTTCTCCATCGCGTCGATCGCACACATTCCGAGATCTGGATTATTGCAGTAGGTATAAAGTGCGAAGACCAAAGTATTAAAACGCCCTTTTTTCTAACACGAGAACCATCGAGTAATAAGGTTTATCGAGGAGCGGAAAAAACATGAAACTCTGTCCAAATACAATATCATGCGAATAATAACCATTAAAAAAATTTGGTCGTGAAAACAAACCGTCTATGAAAAACCATATTGGCACAAATTGACCAAAATGTTATTTCTGTACGCATTACACTCCAAAGTTAATCAATTTAAAGTAAATTATGAATAATGTCAAACTCGGTATATGAATTCTCGTTTACGTGAATTTTGAATAGTTTAATACCCGAATTTGACAGTCAATTGCCCATCTAGGGGAAACATCAACAAAAAAAATCCAGAATGCTCGTTCTCCCATGGACACTGAAATGTACTGTTTTCTCTTTAAATGGGAAGAACTCGAAACTCGGATCATGTAGTCTTTATGTTGTTATAAGGTACTTTTTGATAGAGAAGTGTAGAAAAACATAGGCATACAATACAAAACCAACATTTTATATCAAATGTGAAAAGAACGATTGGAATTTGAAAGGAAAAAGATAAACGAAAAAAAAGAACAGGTCGAAGAACATTAGTATGTTCTTGTTTCACCTTTTCACCCTAAATGAATCAATTTTAGTGAAATATGTGAATAATATCACCTAAACAAAGATCAGCCTATGATTAGACATGGGACTTGAAAGGTCAATAAAAATGAACTTATGCCATTATATCACACCATAGTTTAAAGAGGGAACCCTAAAATTAATTATTTTAGCACAAAGTTTCTACAAAATTTCTATCACGTAAATAAAACACTTTCCAAATAAGAGTGTGAATACATCCTATACCAAAAAATGTACTCACGTTGTACTCGTGGCAGCACAAAGTTGACCATTTCTACATGGACCGGAAATAACAAATAAACTCTTCAACGTTATAGATCGAGTGATAACTAACATTCTGACATGGGATCAATGGATGACCCATAAAATATTAAGAAACTATTTCTTAAAATTTCTCTGTTTCAATAAGCACAACGTCAAATAAACAATTCTATCAAGCAGATGTAGGAACATGAAACTCAGTCCAAATATCACCTAACTTTCAAAATTTTGAGGGAAAGAAGTTGGCACAAATTTCCCAAAATGTGATTGTTTTATGCAAAACATCCAAAAATGGATCTTTTAAGAGTGAACCAAGAGGAACAAGAAACTCGGGATGTGAATTGTGAATTGCGAATTGTGAATTGTGAATTGTTTACTATACTAATTTGACAATCAAAAGACCATCAAAGAATGTTTCGCAATGTGAATGTGCAATGCTAGAGTTATGCCCTGGGGATAAAAAATAAACCATGTTATCTCTGAATAATTTTAACTTTAAACTCAAAGCATGTAATTTATTACGACTCCACGGATCGTGTTATATTCATGACACCACAAAAACGACAACTTCAACATGGACTCGGAAAAAATGAATCTCAACCATAACTTTCTCCATCGCGTCGATCGCACACATTCTGAGATCTGGATCAATGCAGTAGGTATAAAGTACGAAGACCAAAGTATTAAAACGCCCTTTTTTCTAACACGAGAACCATCGAGTAATAAGTTTTATCGAGGAGCGAAAAAAACATGAAACTCTGTCCAAATACAATATCATGCGAATAATAACCATTAAAAAAAATTGGTCGTGAAAACAAACCGTCTATGAAAAACCATATTGGCACAAATTGACCAAAATGTTATTTCTGTACGCATTACACTCCAAAGTTAATCAATTTAAAGTAAATTATGAATAATGTCAAACTCGGTATATCAATTCTCGTTTACGTGAATTTTGAATAGTTTAATACCCGAATTTGAAAGTCAATTGCCCATCTAGGGGAAACATCAACAAAAAAAATCCAGAATGCTCGTATTTCTCCCATGGACACTGAAATGTACCTTTTTCTCTTTAAATGCGAAGAACTCGAAACTCGGATCATGTAGTCTTTATGTTGTTATAAGGTACTTTTTGATAGAGAAGTGTAGAAAAACATAGGCATACAATACAAAACCAACATTTTATATCGAATGTGAAAAGAACGATTGGAATTTGAAAGGAAAAATATAAACGAAAAAAAGAACAGGTCGAAGAACATTATTATGTTCTTGTTTCACCTTTTCACCCTAAATGAATCAATTTTAGTGAAATATGTGAATAATATCACGTAAACAAAGATCAGCCTATGATTAGACATGAGTCTTCAATGGTCACTAATAATGAACTTATGCCATTATATCACACCATAGTTTAAAAAGGGAACCCTAAAATTAATTATTTTAGCACAAAGTTTCTACAAAATTTCTATCACGTAAATAAAACACTTTCCAAATAAGAGTGTGAATACATCCTATACCAAAAAATGTACTCACGTTGTACTCGTGGCAGCACAAAGTTGACCATTTCTACATGGACCGGAAATAACAAATAAACTCTTCAACTTTATAGATCAAGTGATAACTAACATTCTGACATGGGATCAATGGATGACCCATAAAACATTAAGAAACTATTTCTTAAAATTTTTCTGTTTCAATAAGCAAAACCTCAAATAAACAATTCTATCAAGCAGATGTAGGAACATGAAACTCAGTCCAAATATCACCTAACTTTCAAAATTTTGAGGGAAAGAAGTTGGCACAAATTTCCCAAAATGTGATTATTTTATGCAAAACATCCAAAAATGGATCTTTTAAGAGTGAACCAAGAGGAACAAGAAACTCGCGATGTGAATTGTGAATTGTGATTTGTTTACTATACTAATTTGACAATCAAAAGACCATCAAAGAATGTTTCGCAATGTGAATGTGCAATGCTAGAGTTATGCCCTGGGGATAAAAAATAAACCATGTTATCTCTGAATAATTTTAACTTTAAACTCAAAGCATGTAATATTACGACTCCACGGATGGTGTTATATTCATGACACCACAAAAACGACAACTTCAACATGGACTCGGAAAAAATGAATCTCAACCATAACTTTCTCCATCGCGTCGATCGCACACATTCCGAGATCTGGATCAATGCAGTAGGTATAAAGTATGAAGACCAAAGTATTAAAACGCCCTTTTTTTCTAACACGAGAACCATCGAGTAATAAGTTTTATCGAGGAGCGGAAAAAACATGAAACTCTGTCCAAATCCAATATCATGCGAATAATAACCTTTAAAAAAATTTGGTCGTGAAAACAAACCGTCTATGAAAAACCATATTGGCTCAAATTGACCAAAATGTTATTTCTGTACGCATTACACTCCAAAGTTAATCAATTTAAAGTAAATTATGAATAATGTCAAACTCGGTATATGAATTCTCGTTTACGTGAATTTTGAATAGTTTAATACCCGAATTTGACAATCAATTGCCCATCTAGGGGAAACATCAACAAAAAAAAACCAGAATGCTCGTATTTCTCCCATGGACACTGAAATGTACCTTTTTCTCTTTAGAAGTGTAGAAAAACATAGGCATACAATACAAAACACACATTTTATATCGAATGTGAAAAGAACGATTGGAATTTGAAAGGAAAAAGATAACCGATAAAAAGAACAGGTCGAAGAATATTAGTACGTTCTTGTTTCACCTTTTCACCCTAAATGAATCAATTTTAGTGAAATATGTGAATAATATCGCCTAAACAAAGATCAACCTATGATTAGACATGGGACTTGAAAGGTAACTAAAAATGAACTTATGCCATTATATCACACCATAATTTAAAAAGGGAACCCTAAAATTAATTATTTTAGCACAAAGTTACTACAAAATTTCTATCACGTAAATAAAACACTTTCCAAATAAGAGTGTGAATACATGCTATACCAAAAAATGTACTCACGTTGTACTCGTGGCAGCACAAAGTTGAACATTTCTACATGGACCGGAAATAACAAATAAACTCTCCAACTTTATAGATCGATTGATAACTAACATTCTGACATGGGATCAATGGATGACCCATAAAACATTAAGAAACTATTTCTTAAAATTTCTCTGTTTCAATAAGTTAACGTCAAATAAACAATTCTATCAAGCAGATGTAGGAACATGAAACTCAGTCCAAATATCACCTAACTTTCAAAATTTTGAGGGAAAGAAGTTGGCACAAATTTCCCAAAATGTGATTATTTTATGCAAAACATCCAAAAATGGATCTTTTAAGAGTGAACCAAGAGGAACAAGAAACTCGGGATGTGAATTGTGAATTGCGAATTGCGAATTGTGAATTGTGAATTGTGAATTGTTTACTATACTAATTTGACAATCAAAAGACCATCAAAGAATGTTTCGCAATGTAAATGTGCAATGCTAGAGTTATGCCATGGGGATAAAAAATAAACCATGTTATCTCTGAATAATTTTAACTTTAAACTCAAAGCATGTAATTTATTACGACTCCACGGATCGTGTTATATTCATGAAACCACAAAAACGACAACTTCAACATGGACTCGGAAAAAATGAATCTCAACCATAACTTTCTCCATCGCGTCGATCGCACACATTCCGAGATCTGGATTATTGCAGTAGGTATAAAGTACGAAGACCAAAGTATTAAAACGCCCTTTTTTCTAACACGAGAACCATCGAGTAATAAGTTTTATCGAGGAGCGGAAAAAACATGAAACTCTGTCCAAATACAATATCATGCGAATAATAACCATTAAAAAAATTTGGTCGTGAAAACAAACCGTGTATGAAAAACCATATTGGCACAAATTGACCAAAATGTTATTTCTGTACGCATTACACTCCAAAGTTAATCAATTTAAAGTAAATTATGAATAATGTCAAACTCGGTATATGAATTCTCGTTTACGTGAATTTTGAATAGTTTAATACCCGAATTTGACAGCCAATTGCCCATCTAGGGGAAACATCAACAAAAAAAATACAGAATGCTCGTATTTCTCCCATGGACACTGAAATGTACCTTTTTCTCTTTAAATGCGAAGAACTCGAAACTCGGATCATGTAGTCTTTATGTTGTTATAAGGTACTTTTTGATAGAGAAGTGTAGGAAAACATAGGCATACAATACAAAACCAACATTTTATATCAAATGTGAAAAGACGATTGGAATTTGAAAGGAAAAAGATAAACGAAAAAAAAAGAACAGGTCGAAAAACATTAGTATGTTCTTGTTTCACCTTTTCACCCTAAATGAATCAATTTTAGTGAAATATGTGAATAATATCACCTAAACAAAGATCCGCCTATGATTAGACATGGGACTTGAAAGGTCACTAAAAATGAACTTATGCCATTATATCACACCATAGTTTAAAAAGGGAACCCTAAAATTAATTATTTTAGCACAAAGTTTCTACAAAATTTCTATCACGTAAATAAAACACTTTCCAAATAAGAGTGTGAATACATCCTATACCAAAAAATGTACTCACGTTGTACTCGTGGCAGCACAAAGTTGACCATTTCTACATGGACCGGAAATAACAAATAAACTCTTCAACTTTATAGATCGAGTGATAACTAACATTCTGACATGGGATCAATGGATGACCCATAAAACATTAAGAAACTATTTCTTAAAATTTCTCTGTTTCAATAAGCACAACGTCAAATAAACAATTCTATCAAGCAGATGTAGGAACATGAAACTCAGTCCAAATATCACCTAACTTTCAAAATTTTGAGGGAAAGAAGTTGGCACAAATTTCCCAAAATGTGATTATTTTATGCAAAACATCCAAAAATGGATCTTTTAAGAGTGAACCAAGAGGAAAAAGAAACTCGGGATGTGAATTGTGAATTGTGAATTGCGAATTGTGAATTGTGAATTGTGAATTGTGAATTGTTTACTATACTAATTTGACAATCAAAAGACCATCAAAGAATGTTTCGCATGAAACTCAGTCCAAATATCACCTAACTTTCAAAATTTTGAGGGAAAGAAGTTGGCACAAATTTCCCAAAATGTGATTATTTTATGCAAAACATCCAAAAATGGATCTTTTAAGAGTGAACCAAGAGGAACAAGAAACTCGGGATGTGAATTGTGAATTGTGAATTGCGAATTGTGAATTGTGAATTGTTAACTATACTAATTTGACAATCAAAAGACCATCAAAGAATGTTTCGCAATGTAAATGTGAAATGCTAGAGTTATGCCCTCGGGATAAAAAATAAACCATGTTATCTCTGAATAATTTTAACTTTAAACTCAAAGCATGTAATTTATTACGACTCCACGGATCGTGTTATATTCATGACACCACAAAAACGACAACTTCAACATGGACTCGGAAAAAATGAATCTCAACCATAACTTTCTCCATCGCGTCGATCGCACACATTCCGAGATCTGGATTATTGCAGTAGGTATAAAGTACGAAGACCAAAGTATTAAAACGCCCTTTTTTCTAACACGAGAACCATCAAGTAATAAGTTTTATCGAGGAGCGGAAAAAACATGAAACTCTGTCCAAATACAATATCATGCGAATAATAACCATTAAAAAAATTTGGTCGTGAAAACAAACCGTCTATGAAAAACCATATTGGCACAAATTGACCAAAATGTTATTTCTGTACGCATTACACTCCAAAGTTAATCAATTTAAAGTAAATTATGAATAATGTCAAACTCGGTATATGATTTCTCGTTTACGTGAATTTTGAATAGTTTAATACCAGAATTTGACAGTCAATTGCCCATCTAGGGGAAACATCAACAAAAAAAATCCAGAATGCTCGTATTTCTCCCATGGACACTGAAATGTACCTTTTTCTCTTTAAATGCGAAGAACTCGAAACTCGGATCATGTAGTCTTTATGTTGTTATAAGGTACTTTTTGATAGAGAAGTGTAGAAAAACATAGGCATACAATACAAAACCAACATTTTATACCGAATGTGAAAAGAACGATTGGAATTTGAAAGGAAAAATATAAACGAAAAAAAGAACAGGTCGAAGAACATATGTTCTTGTTTCACCTTTTCACCCTAAATGAATCAATTTTAGTGAAATATGTGAATAATATCACCTAAACAAAGATCAGCCTATGATTAGACATGGGTCTTCAAAGGTCACTAATAATGAACTTATGCCATTATATCACACCATAGTTTAAAAAGGGAACCCTAAAATTAATTATTTTAGCACAAAGTTTCTACAAAATTTCTATCACGTAAATAAAACACTTTCCAAATAAGAGTGTGAATACATCCTATACCAAAAAATGTACTCACGTTGTACTCGTGGCAGCACAAAGTTGACCATTTCTACATGGACCGGAAATAACAAATAAACTCTTCAACTTTATAGATCAAGTGATAACTAACATTCTGACATGGGATCAATGGATGACCCATAAAACATTAAGAAACTATTTCTTAAAATTTTTCTGTTTCAATAAGCAAAACCTCAAATAAACAATTCTATCAAGCAGATGTAGGAACATGAAACTCAGTCCAAATATCACCTAACTTTCAAAATTTTGAGGGAAAGAAGTTGGCACAAATTTCCCAAAATGTGATTATTTTATGCAAAACATCCAAAAATGGATCTTTTAAGAGTGAACCAAGAGGAACAAGAAACTCGGGATGTGAATTGTGAATTGCGAATTGTTAATTGTGAATTGTTTACTATACTAATTTGACAATCAAAAGACCATCAAAGAATGTTTCGCAATGTGAATGTGCAATGCTAGAGTTATGCCCTGGGGATAAAAAATAAACCATGTTATCTCTGAATAATTTTAACTTTAAACTCAAAGCATGTAATTTATTACGACTCCACGGATCGTGTTATATTCATGACACCACAAAAACGACAACTTCAACATGGACTCGGAAAAAATGAATCTCAACCATAACTTTCTCCATCGCGTCGATCGCACACATTCCGAGATCTGGATCAATGCAGTAGGTATAAAGTACGAAGACCAAAGTATTAAAACGCCCTTTTTTCTAACACGAGAACCATCGAGTAATAAGTTTTATCGAGGAGCGGAAAAAACATGAAACTCTGTCCAAATACAATATCATGCGAATAATAACCATTAAAAAAATTTGGTCGTGAAAACAAACCGTCTATGAAAAACCATATTGGCACAAATTGACCAAAATGTTATTTCTGTACGCATTGCACTCCAAAGTTAATCAATTTAAAGTAAATTATGAATAATGTCAAACTCGGTATATGAATTCTCGTTTACGTGAATTTTGAATAGTTTAATACCCGAATTTGACAGTCAATTGCCCATCTAGGGGAAACATCAACAAAAAAAATCCAGAATGCTCGTATTTCTCCCATGGACACTGAAATGTACCTTTTTCTCTTTAAATGCGAAGAACTCGAAACTCGGATCATGTAGTCTTTATGTTGTTATAAGGTACTTTTTGATAGAGAAGTGTAGAAAAACATAGGCATACAATACAAAACCAACATTTTATATCGAATGTGAAAAGAACGATTGGAATTTGAAAGGAAAAATATAAACGAAAAAAAGAACAGGTCGAAGAACATTATTATGTTCTTGTTTCACCTTTTCACCCTAAATGAATCAATTTTAGTGAAATATGTGAATAATATCACCTAAACAAAGATCAGCCTATGATTAGACATGGGTCTTCAAAGGTCACTAATAATGAACTTATGCCATTATATCACACCATAGTTTAAAAAGGGAACCCTAAAATTAATTATTTTAGCACAAAGTTTCTACAAAATTTCTATCACGTAAATAAAACACTTTCCAAATAAGAGTGTGAATACATCCTATACCAAAAAATGTACTCACGTTGTACTCGTGGCAGCACAAAGTTGACCATTTCTACATGGACCGGAAATAACAAATAAACTCTTCAACTTTATAGATCAAGTGATAACTAACATTCTGACATGGGATCAATGGATGACCCATAAAACATTAAGAAACTATTTCTTAAAATTTTTCTGTTTCAATAAGCAAAACCTCAAATAAACAATTCTATCAAGCAGATGTAGGAACATGAAACTCAGTCCAAATATCACCTAACTTTCAAAATTTTGAGGGAAAGAAGTTGGCACAAATTTCCCAAAATGTGATTATTTTATGCAAAACATCCAAAAATGGATCTTTTAAGAGTGAACCAAGAGGAACAAGAAACTCGGGATGTGAATTGTGAATTGCGAATTGTGAATTGTGAATTGTTTACTATACTAATTTGACAATCAAAAGACCATCAAAAAATGTTTCGCAATGTGAATGTGCAATGCTAGAGTTATGCCCTGGGGATAAAAAATAAACCATGTTATCTCTGAATAATTTTAACTTTAAACTCAAAGCATGTAATATTACGACTCCACGGATGGTGTTATATTCATGACACCACAAAAACGACAACTTCAACATGGACTCGGAAAAAATGAATCTCAACCATAACTTTCTCCATCGCGTCGATCGCACACATTCCGAGATCTGGATCAATGCAGTAGGTATAAAGTATGAAGACCAAAAGTATTAAAACGCCCTTTTTTTCTAACACGAGAACCATCGAGTAATAAGTTTTATCGAGGAGCGGAAAAAACATGAAACTCTGTCCAAATCCAATATCATGCGAATAATAACCTTTAAAAAAATTTGGTCGTGAAAACAAACCGTCTATGAAAAACCATATTGGCTCAAATTGACCAAAATGTTATTTCTGTACGCATTACACTCCAAAGTTAATCAATTTAAAGTAAATTATGAATAATGTCAAACTCGGTATATGAATTCTCGTTTACGTGAATTTTGAATAGTTTAATACCCGAATTTGACAATCAATTGCCCATCTAGGGGAAACATCAACAAAAAAAAACCAGAATGCTCGTATTTCTCCCATGGACACTGAAATGTACCTTTTTCTCTTTAGAAGTGTAGAAAAACATAGGCATACAATACAAAACAAACATTTTATATCGAATGTGAAAAGAACGATTGGAATTTGAAAGGAAAAAGATAAACGATAAAAAGAACAGGTCGAAGAATATTAGTACGTTCTTGTTTCACCTTTTCACCCTAAATGAATCAATTTTAGTGAAATATGTGAATAATATCACCTAAACAAAGATCAACCTATGATTAGACATGGGACTTGAAAGGTAACTAAAAATGAACTTATGCCATTATATCACACCATAATTTAAAAAGGGAACCCTAAAATTAATTATTTTAGCACAAAGTTACTACAAAATTTCTATCACGTAAATAAAACACTTTCCAAATAAGAGTGTGAATACATGCTATACCAAAAAATGTACTCACGTTGTACTCGTGGCAGCACAAAGTTGAACATTTCTACATGGACCGGAAATAACAAATAAACTCTCCAACTTTATAGATCGATTGATAACTAACATTCTGACATGGGATCAATGGATGACCCATAAAACATTAAGAAACTTTTTCTTAAAATTTCTCTGTTTCAATAAGTTAACGTCAAATAAACAATTCTATCAAGCAGATGTAGGAACATGAAACTCAGTCCAAATATCACCTAACTTTCAAAATTTTGAGGGAAAGAAGTTGGCACAAATTTCCCAAAATGTGATTATTTTATGCAAAACATCCAAAAATGGATCTTTTAAGAGTGAACCAAGAGGAACAAGAAACTCGGGATGTGAATTGTGAATTGCGAATTGCGAATTGTGAATTGTGAATTGTGAATTGTTTACTATACTAATTTGACAATCAAAAGACCATCAAAGAATGTTTCGCAATGTAAATGTGCAATGCTAGAGTTATGCCCTGGGGATAAAAAATAAACCATGTTATCTCTGAATAATTTTAACTTTAAACTCAAAGCATGTAATTTATTACGACTCCACGGATCGTGTTATATTCATGAAACCACAAAAACGACAACTTCAACATGGACTCGGAAAAAATGAATCTCAACCATAATTTTCTCCATCGCGTCGATCGCACACATTCCGAGATCTGGATTATTGCAGTAGGTATAAAGTACGAAGCCCAAAGTATTAAAACGCCCTTTTTTCTAACACGAGAACCATAGAGTAATAAGTTTTATCGAGGAGCGGAAAAAACATGAAACTCTGTCCAAATACAATATCATGCGAATAATAACCATTAAAAAAATTTGGTTGTGGAAACAAACCGTCTATGAAAAACCATATTGGCACAAATTGACCAAAATGTTATTTCTGTACGCATTACACTCTAAAGTTAATCAATTTAAAGTAAATTATGAATAATGTCAAACTCGGTATATGAATTCTCGTTTACGTGAATTTTGAATAGTTTAATACCCGAATTTGACAGTCAATTGCCCATCTAGGGGAAACATCAACAAAAAAAATCCAGAATGCTCGTATTTCTCCCATGGACACTGAAATGTACCGTTTTCTCTTTAAATGCGAAGAACTCGAAACTCGGATCATGTAGTCTTTATGTTGTTATAAGGTAGTTTTTGATAGAGAAGTGTAGAAAAACATAGGCATAGAATACAAAACCAACATTTTATATCAAATGTGAAAAGAACGATTGGAATTTGAAAGGAAAAAGATAAACGAAAAAAAAGAACAGGTCGAAGAACATTAGTATGTTCTTGTTTCACCTTTTCACCCTAAATGAATCAATTTTAGTGAAATATGTGAATAATATTACCTAAACAAAGATCAGCCTATGATTAGACATGGGATTTGAAAGGTCACTAAAAATGAACTTATGCCATTATATCACACCATAGTTTAAAAAGGTAACCCTAAAATTAATTATTTTAGCACAAAGTTTCTACAAAATTTCTATCACGTAAATAAAACACTTTCCAAATAAGAGTGTGAATACATCCTATACCAAAAAATGTACTCACGTTGTACTCGTGGCAGCACAAAGTTGACCATTTCTACATGGACCGGAAATAACAAATAAACTCTTCAACGTTATAGATCGAGTGATAACTAACATTCTGACATGGGATCAATGGATGACCCATAAAACATTAAGAAACTATTTCTTAAAATTTCTCTGTTTCAATAAGCACAACGTCAAATAAACAATTCTATCAAGCAGATGTAGGAACATGAAACTGAGTCCAAATATCACCTAACTTTCAAAATTTTGAGGGAAAGAAGTTAGCACAAATTTCTCAAAATGTGATTATTTTATGCAAAACATCCAAAAATGGATCTTTTAAGAGTGAACCAAGAGGAACAAGAAACTCGGGATGTGAATTGTGAATTGCGAATTGTGAATGGTGAATTGTGAATTGTTTACTATACTAATTTGACAATCAAAAGACCATCAAAGAATGTTTCGCAATGTAAATGTGCAATGCTAGAGTTATGCCCTGGGGATAAAAAATAAACCATGTTATCTCTGAATAATTTTAACTTTAAACTCAAAGCATGTAATTTATTACGACTCCACGGATCGTGTTATATTCATGAAACCACAAAAACGACAACTTCAACATGGACTCGGAAAAAATGAATCTCAACCATAACTTTCTCCATCGCGTCGATCGAACACATTCCGAGATCTGGATCAATGCAGTAGGTATAAAGCATTAAGACCAAAGTATTAAAACGCCCTTTTTTCTAACACGAGAACCATCGAGTAATAAGTTTTATTGAGGAGCTGAAAAAACATGAAACTCTGTCCAAATACAATATCATGCGAATAATAACCATAAAAAAAATTTGGTTGTGAAAACAAACTGTCTATGAAAAACCATATTGGTACAAATTGACCAAAATGTTATTTCTGTACGCATTACACTCCAAAGTTAATCAATTTAAAGTAAATTATGAATAATGTCAAACTCGGTATATGAATTCTCGTTTACGTGAATTTTGAATAGTTTAATACCCGAATTTGACAGTCAATTGCCTATCTAGGGGAAACATCAACAAAAAAAATCCAGAATGATCGTATTTCTCCCATGGACACTGAAATGTACCTTTTTCTCTTTAAATGCGAAGAACTTCAAACTCGGATCATGTAGTCTTTATGTTGTGATAAGGTACTTTTTGATAGAGAAGTGTAGAAAAACATAGGCATACAATACAAAACCAACATTTTATATCGAATGTGAAAAGAACGATTGGAATTTGAAAGGAAAAAGATAAACGATAAAAAGAACAGGTCGAAGAATATTAGTATGTTCTTGTTTCACCTTTTCACCCTAAATGAATCAATTTTAGTGAAATATGTGAATAATATCACCTAAACAAAGATCAGCCTATGATTAGACATGGGACTTGAAAGGTCACTAAAAATGAACTTATGCCATTATATCACACCATAGTTTAAAAAGGTAACCCTAAAATTAATTATTTTAGCACAAAGTTTCTACAAAATTTCTATCACGTAAATAAAACACTTTACAAATAAGAGTGTGAATACATCCTATACCAAAAAATGTACTCACGTTGTACTCGTGGCAGCACAAAGTTGACCATTTCTACATGGACCGGAAATAACAAATAAACTCTTCAACTTTATAGATCGATTGATAACTAACATTCTGACATGGGATCAATGGATGACCCATAAAACATTAAGAAACTATTTCTTAAAATTTCTCTGTTTCGATAAGATAACGTCAAATAAAAAATTCTATCAAGCAGATGTAGGAACATGAAACTCAGTCCAAATATCACCTAACTTTCAAAATTTTGAGGGAAAGAAGTTGGCACAAATTTCCCAAAATGTGATTATTTTATGCAAAACATCCAAAAATGGATCTTTTAAGAGTGAACCAAGAGGAACAAGAAACTCGGGATGTGAATTGTGAATTGCGAATTGTGAATTGTGAATTGTGAATTGTGAATTGTGAATTGTGAATTGTTTACTATACTAATTTGACAATCAAAAGACCATCAAAGAATGTTTCGCAATGTAAATGTGCAATGCTAGAGTTATGCCCTGGGGATAAAAAATAAACCATGTTATCTCTGAATAATTTTAACTTTAAACTCAAAGCATGTAATTTATTACGACTCCACGGATCGTGTTATATTCATGAAACCACAAAAACGACAACTTCAACATGGACTCGGAAAAAATGAATCTCAACCATAACTTTCTCCATCGCGTCGATCGCACACATTCCGAGATCTGGATTATTGCAGTAGGTATAAAGTACGAAGACCAAAGTATTAAAACGCCCTTTTTTCTAACATGAGAACCATCGAGTAATAAGTTTTATCGAGGAGCGGAAAAAACATGAAACTCTGTCCAAATACAATATCATGCGAATAATAACCATTAAAAAAATTTGGTCGTGAAAACAAACCGTCTATGAAAAACCATATTGGCACAAATTGACCAAAATGTTATTTCTGTACGCATTACACTCCAAAGTTAATCAATTTAAAGTAAATTATGAATAATGTCAAACTCGGTATATTAATTCTCGTTTACATGAATTTTGAATAGTTTAATACCCGAATTTGACAGTCAATTGCCCATCTAGGGGAAACATCAACAAAAAAAATCCAGAATGGTCGTATATCTCCCATGGACACTTAAATGTACCGTTTTCTCTTTAAATGCGAAGAACTCGAAACTCGGATCATGTAGTCTTTATGTTGTTATAAGGTACTTTTTGATAGAGAAGTGTAGAAAAACATAGGCATACAATACAAAACCAACATTTTATATCAAATGTGAAAAGAACGATTGGAATTTGAAAGGAAAAATATAAACGAAAAAAAAGAACAGGTCGAATAACATTAGTATGTTCTTGTTTCACCTTTTCACCCTAAATGAATCAATTTTAGTGAAACATGTGAATAATATTACCTAAACAAAGATCAGCCTATGATTAGACATGGGACTTGAAAGGTCACTAAAAATGAACTTATGCCATTATATCACACCATAGTTTAAAAAGGGAACCCTAAAATTAATTATTTTAGCACAAAGTTTCTACAAAATTTCTATCACGTAAATAAAACACTTTCCAAATAAGAGTGTGAATACATCCTATACCAAAAAATGTACTCACGTTGTACTCGTGGCAGCACAAAGTTGACCATTTCTACATGGACCGAAAATAACAAATAAACTCTTCAACGTTATTGATCGAGTGATAACTAACATTATGACATGGGATCAATGGATGACCCATAAAACATTAAGAAACTATTTCTTAAAATTTCTCTGTTTCAATAAGCACAACATCAAATAAACAATTCTATCAAGCAGATGTAGGAACATGAAACTCAGTCCAAATATCACCTAACTTTCAAAATTTTGAGGGAAAGAAGTTGGCACAAATTTCCCAAAATGTGATTATTTTATGCAAAACATCCAAAAATGGATCTTTTAAGAGTGAACCAAGAGGAACAAGAAACTCGGGATGTGAATTGTGAATTGCGAATTGTGAATTGTGAATTGTGAATTGTGAATTGTTTACTATACTAATTTGACAATCAAAATACCATCAAAGAATGTTTCGCAATGTAAATGTGCAATGCTAGAGTTATGCCCTCGGGATAAAAAATAAACCATGTTATCTCTGAATAATTTTAACTTTAAACTCAAATCATGTAATTTATTACGACTCCACGGATCGTGTTATATTCATGACACCACAAAAACGACAACTTCAACATGGACTCGGAAAAAATGAATCTCAACCATAACTTTCTCCATCGCGTCGATCGCACACATTCCGAGATCTGGATCAATGCAGTAGGTATAAAGTATGAAGACCAAAGTATTAAAACGCCCTTTTTTCTAACACGAGAACCATCGAGTAATAAGTTTTATCGAGGAGCGGAAAAAACATGAAACTCTGTCCAAATACAATATCATGCGAATAATAACCATTAAAAAAATTTGGTCGTGAAAACAAACTGTCTATGAAAAACCATATTGGTACAAATTGACCAAAATGTTATTTCTGTACGCATTACACTCCAAAGTTAATCAATTTAAAGTAAATTATGAATAATGTCAAACTCGGTATATGAATTCTCGTTTACGTGAATTTTGAATAGTTTAATACCCGAATTTGACAGTCAATTGCCTATCTAGGGGAAACATCAACAAAAAAAATCCAGAATGATCGTATTTCTCCCATGGACACTGAAATGTACCTTTTTCTCTTTAAATGCGAAGAACTTCAAACTCGGATCATGTAGTCTTTATGTTGTGATAAGGTACTTTTTGATAGAGAAGTGTAGAAAAACATAGGCATACAATACAAAACCAACATTTTATATCGAATGTGAAAAGAACGATTGGAATTTGAAAGGAAAAAGATAAACGATAAAAAGAACAGGTCGAAGAATATTAGTATGTTCTTGTTTCACCTTTTCACCCTAAATGAATCAATTTTAGTGAAATATGTGAATAATATCACCTAAACAAAGATCAGCCTATGATTAGACATGGGACTTGAAAGGTCACTAAAAATGAACTTATGCCATTATATCACACCATAGTTTAAAAAGGTAACCCTAAAATTAATTATTTTAGCACAAAGTTTCTACAAAATTTCTATCACGTAAATAAAACACTTTACAAATAAGAGTGTGAATACATCCTATACCAAAAAATGTACTCACGTTGTACTCGTGGCAGCACAAAGTTGACCATTTCTACATGGACCGGAAATAACAAATAAACTCTTCAACTTTATAGATCGATTGATAACTAACATTCTGACATGGGATCAATGGATGACCCATAAAACATTAAGAAACTATTTCTTAAAATTTCTCTGTTTCGATAAGATAACGTCAAATAAAAAATTCTATCAAGCAGATGTAGGAACATGAAACTCAGTCCAAATATCACCTAACTTTCAAAATTTTGAGGGAAAGAAGTTGGCACAAATTTCCCAAAATGTGATTATTTTATGCAAAACATCCAAAAATGGATCTTTTAAGAGTGAACCAAGAGGAACAAGAAACTCGGGATGTGAATTGTGAATTGCGAATTGTGAATTGTGAATTGTGAATTGTGAATTGTGAATTGTGAATTGTTTACTATACTAATTTGACAATCAAAAGACCATCAAAGAATGTTTCGCAATGTAAATGTGCAATGCTAGAGTTATGCCCTGGGGATAAAAAATAAACCATGTTATCTCTGAATAATTTTAACTTTAAACTCAAAGCATGTAATTTATTACGACTCCACGGATCGTGTTATATTCATGAAACCACAAAAACGACAACTTTAACATGGACTCGGAAAAAATGAATCTCAACCATAACTTTCTCCATCGCGTCGATCGCACACATTCCGAGATCTGGATTATTGCAGTAGGTATAAAGTACGAAGACCAAAGTATTAAAACGCCCTTTTTTCTAACACGAGAACCATCGAGTAATAAGTTTTATCGAGGAGCGGAAAAAACATGAAACTCTGTCCAAATACAATATCATGCGAATAATAACCATTAAAAAAATTTGGTCGTGAAAACAAACCGTCTATGAAAAACCATATTGGCACAAATTGACCAAAATGTTATTTCTGTACGCATTACACTCCAAAGTTAATCAATTTAAAGTAAATTATGAATAATGTCAAACTCGGTATATTAATTCTCGTTTACATGAATTTTGAATAGTTTAATACCCGAATTTGACAGTCAATTGCCCATCTAGGGGAAACATCAACAAAAAAAATCCAGAATGGTCGTATATCTCCCATGGACACTTAAATGTACCGTTTTCTCTTTAAATGCGAAGAACTCGAAACTCGGATCATGTAGTCTTTATGTTGTTATAAGGTACTTTTTGATAGAGAAGTGTAGAAAAACATAGGCATACAATACAAAACCAACATTTTATATCAAATGTGAAAAGAACGATTGGAATTTGAAAGGAAAAATATAAACGAAAAAAAAGAACAGGTCGAATAACATTAGTATGTTCTTGTTTCACCTTTTCACCCTAAATGAATCAATTTTAGTGAAACATGTGAATAATATTACCTAAACAAAGATCAGCCTATGATTAGACATGGGACTTGAAAGGTCACTAAAAATGAACTTATGCCATTATATCACACCATAGTTTAAAAAGGGAACCCTAAAATTAATTATTTTAGCACAAAGTTTCTACAAAATTTCTATCACGTAAATAAAACACTTTCCAAATAAGAGTGTGAATACATCCTATACCAAAAAATGTACTCACGTTGTACTCGTGGCAGCACAAAGTTGACCATTTCTACATGGACCGAAAATAACAAATAAACTCTTCAACGTTATTGATCGAGTGATAACTAACATTATGACATGGGATCAATGGATGACCCATAAAACATTAAGAAACTATTTCTTAAAATTTCTCTGTTTCAATAAGCACAACATCAAATAAACAATTCTATCAAGCAGATGTAGGAACATGAAACTCAGTCCAAATATCACCTAACTTTCAAAATTTTGAGGGAAAGAAGTTGGCACAAATTTCCCAAAATGTGATTATTTTATGCAAAACATCCAAAAATGGATCTTTTAAGAGTGAACCAAGAGGAACAAGAAACTCGGGATGTGAATTGTGAATTGCGAATTGTGAATTGTGAATTGTGAATTGTGAATTGTTTACTATACTAATTTGACAATCAAAATACCATCAAAGAATGTTTCGCAATGTAAATGTGCAATGCTAGAGTTATGCCCTCGGGATAAAAAATAAACCATGTTATCTCTGAATAATTTTAACTTTAAACTCAAATTATGTAATTTATTACGACTCCACGGATCGTGTTATATTCATGACACCACAAAAACGACAACTTCAACATGGACTCGGAAAAAATGAATCTCAACCATAACTTTCTCCATCGCGTCGATCGCACACATTCCGAGATCTGGATCAATGCAGTAGGTATAAAGTATGAAGACCAAAGTATTAAAACGCCCTTTTTTCTAACACGAGAACCATCGAGTAATAAGTTTTATCGAGGAGCGGAAAAAACATGAAACTCTGTCCAAATACAATATCATGCGAATAATAACCATTAAAAAAATTTGGTCGTGAAAACAAACTGTCTATGAAAAACCATATTGGTACAAATTGACCAAAATGTTATTTCTGTACGCATTACACTCCAAAGTTAATCAATTTAAAGTAAATTATGAATAATGTCAAACTCGGTATATGAATTCTCGTTTACGTGAATTTTGAATAGTTTAATACCCGAATTTGACAGTCAATTGCCTATCTAGGGGAAACATCAACAAAAAAAATCCAGAATGATCGTATTTCTCCCATGGACACTGAAATGTACCTTTTTCTCTTTAAATGCGAAGAACTTCAAACTCGGATCATGTAGTCTTTATGTTGTGATAAGGTACTTTTTGATAGAGAAGTGTAGAAAAACATAGGCATACAATACAAAACCAACATTTTATATCGAATGTGAAAAGAACGATTGGAATTTGAAAGGAAAAAGATAAACGATAAAAAGAACAGGTCGAAGAATATTAGTATGTTCTTGTTTCACCTTTTCACCCTAAATGAATCAATTTTAGTGAAATATGTGAATAATATCACCTAAACAAAGATCAGCCTATGATTAGACATGGGACTTGAAAGGTCACTAAAAATGAACTTATGCCATTATATCACACCATAGTTTAAAAAGGGAACCCTAAAATTAATTATTTTAGCACAAAGTTTCTACAAAATTTCTATCACGTAAATAAAACACTTTACAAATAAGAGTGTGAATACATCCTATACCAAAAAATGTACTCACGTTGTACTCGTGGCAGCACAAAGTTGACCATTTCTACATGGACCGGAAATAACAAATAAACTCTTCAACTTTATAGATCGATTGATAACTAACATTCTGACATGGGATCAATGGATGACCCATAAAACATTAAGAAACTATTTCTTAAAATTTCTCTGTTTCGATAAGATAACGTCAAATAAAAAATTCTATCAAGCAGATGTAGGAACATGAAACTCGGTCCAAATATCACCTAACTTTCAAAATTTTGAGGGAAAGAAGTTGGCACAAATTTCCTAAAATGTGATTATTTTATGCAAAACATCCAAAAATGGATCTTTTATGAGTGAACCAAGAGGAACAAGAAACTCGGGATGTGAATTGTGAATTGCGAATTGTGAATTGTGAATTGTGAATTGTGAATTGTGAATTGTTTACTATACTAATTTGACAATCAAAAGACCATCAAAGAATGTTTCGCAATGTAAATGTGCAATGCTAGAGTTATGCCCTGGGGATAAAAAATAAACCATGTTATCTCTGAATAATTTTAACTTTAAACTCAAAGCATGTAATTTATTACGACTCCACGGATCGTGTTATATTCATGAAACCACAAAAACGACAACTTCAACATGGACTCGGAAAAAATGAATCTCAACCATAACTTTCTCCATCGCGTCGATCGCACACATTCCGAGATCTGGATTATTGCAGTAGGTATAAAGTACGAAGACCAAAGTATTAAAACGCCCTTTTTTCTAACACGAGAACCATCGAGTAATAAGTTTTATCGAGGAGCGGAAAAAACATGAAACTCTGTCCAAATACAATATCATGCGAATAATAACCATTAAAAAAATTTGGTCGTGAAAACAAACCGTCTATGAAAAACCATATTGGCACAAATTGACCAAAATGTTATTTCTGTACGCATTACACTCCAAAGTTAATCAATTTAAAGTAAATTATGAATAATGTCAAACTCGGTATATTAATTCTCGTTTACATGAATTTTGAATAGTTTAATACCCGAATTTGACAGTCAATTGCCCATCTAGGGGAAACATCAACAAAAAAAATCCAGAATGGTCGTATATCTCCCATGGACACTTAAATGTACCGTTTTCTCTTTAAATGCGAAGAACTCGAAACTCGGATCATGTAGTCTTTATGTTGTTATAAGGTACTTTTTGATAGAGAAGTGTAGAAAAACATAGGCATACAATACAAAACCAACATTTTATATCAAATGTGAAAAGAACGATTGGAATTTGAAAGGAAAAATATAAACGAAAAAAAAGAACAGGTCGAATAACATTAGTATGTTCTTGTTTCACCTTTTCACCCTAAATGAATCAATTTTAGTGAAACATGTGAATAATATTACCTAAACAAAGATCAGCCTATGATTAGACATGGGACTTGAAAGGTCACTAAAAATGAACTTATGCCATTATATCACACCATAGTTTAAAAAGGGAACCCTAAAATTAATTATTTTAGCACAAAGTTTCTACAAAATTTCTATCACGTAAATAAAACACTTTCCAAATAAGAGTGTGAATACATCCTATACCAAAAAATGTACTCACGTTGTACTCGTGGCAGCACAAAGTTGACCATTTCTACATGGACCGAAAATAACAAATAAACTCTTCAACGTTATTGATCGAGTGATAACTAACATTATGACATGGGATCAATGGATGACCCATAAAACATTAAGAAACTATTTCTTAAAATTTCTCTGTTTCAATAAGCACAACATCAAATAAACAATTCTATCAAGCAGATGTAGGAACATGAAACTCAGTCCAAATATCACCTAACTTTCAAAATTTTGAGGGAAAGAAGTTGGCACAAATTTCCCAAAATGTGATTATTTTATGCAAAACATCCAAAAATGGATCTTTTAAGAGTGAACCAAGAGGAACAAGAAACTCGGGATGTGAATTGTGAATTGCGAATTGTGAATTGTGAATTGTGAATTGTGAATTGTGAATTGTTTACTATACTAATTTGACAATCAAAATACCATCAAAGAATGTTTCGCAATGTAAATGTGCAATGCTAGAGTTATGCCCTCGGGATAAAAAATAAACCATGTTATCTCTGAATAATTTTAACTTTAAACTCAAATCATGTAATTTAATACGACTCCACGGATCGTGTTATATTCATGACACCACAAAAACGACAACTTCAACATGGACTCGGAAAAAATGAATCTCAACCATAACTTTCTCCATCGCGTCGATCGCACACATTCCGAGATCTGGATCAATGCAGTAGGTATAAAGTATGAAGACCAAAGTATTAAAACGCCCTTTTTTCTAACACGAGAACCATCGAGTAATAAGTTTTATCGAGGAGCGGAAAAAACATGAAACTCTGTCCAAATACAATATCATGCGAATAATAACCATTAAAAAAATTTGGTCGTGAAAACAAACCGTCTATGAAAAATCATATTGGCACAAATTGACCAAAATGTTATTTCTGTACGCATTACACTCCAAAGTTAATCAATTTAAAGTAAATTATGAATAATGTCAAACTCGGTATATGAATTCTCGTTTACGTGAATTTTGAATAGTTTAATACCCGAATTTGACAGTCAATTGCCCATCTAGGGGAAACATCAACAAAAAAAATCCAGAATGCTCGTATTTCTCCCATGGACACTGAAATGTACCTTTTTCTCTTTAAATGCGAAGAACTTGAAACTCGGATCATGTAGTCTTTATGTTGTGATAAGGTACTTTTTGATAGAGAAGTGTAGAAAAACATAGGCATACAATACAAAACCAACATTTTATATCGAATGTAAAAAGAACGATTGGAATTTGAAAGGAAAAAGATAAACGATAAAAAGAACAGGTCGAAGAATATTAGTATGTTCTTGTTTCACCTTTTCACCCTAAATGAATCAATTTTAGTGAAATATGTGAATAATATCACCTAAACAAAGATCAGCCTATGATTAGACATGGGACTTGAAAGGTCACTAAAAATGAACTTATGCCATTATATCACACCATAATTTAAAAAGGGAACCCTAAAATTAATTATTTTAGCACAAAGTTTCTACAAAATTTCTATCACGTAAATAAAACACTTTCCAAATAAGAGTGTGAATACATCCTATACCAAAAAATGTACTCACGTTGTACTCGTGGCAGCACAAAGTTGACTATTTCTACATGGACCGGAAATAACAAATAAACTCTTCAACTTTATAGATCGATTGATAACTAACATTCTGACGTGGGATCAATGGATGACCCATAAAACATTAATAAACTATTTCTTAAAATTTCTCTGTTTCAATAAGATAACGTCAAATAAACAATTCTATCAAGCAGATGTAGGAACATGAAACTCAGTCCAAATATCACCTAACTTTCAAAATTTTGAGGGAAAGAAGTTGGCACAAATTTCCCAAAATGTGATTATTTTATGCAAAACATCCAAAAATGGATCTTTTAAGAGTGAACCAAGAGGAACAAGAAACTCGGGATGTGAATTGTGAATTGCGAATTGTGAATTGTGAATTGTGAATTGTGAATTGTGAATTGTGAATTGTTTACTATACTAATTTGACAATCAAAAGTCCATCAAAGAATGTTTCGCAATGTAAATGTGCAATGCTAGAGTTATGCCCTGGGGATAAAAAATAAACCATGTTATCTCTGAATAATTTTAACTTTAAACTCAAAGCATGTAATTTATTACGACTCCACGGATCGTGTTATATTCATGAAACCACAAAAACGACAACTTCAACATGGACTCGGAAAAAATGAATCTCAACCATAACTTTCTCCATCGCGTCGATCGCACACATTCCGAGATCTGGATCAAAGCAGTAGGTATAAAGTACGAAGACCAAAGTATTAAAACGCCCTTTTTTCTAACACGAGAACCATCGAGTAATAAGTTTTATCGAGGAGCGGAAAAAACATGAAACTCTGTCCAAATACAATATCATGCGAATAATAACCATTAAAAAAATTTGGTCGTGAAAACAAACCGTCTATGAAATACCATATTGGCACAAATTGACCAAAATGTTATTTCTGTACGCATTACACTCCAAAGTTAATCAATTTAAAGTAAATTATGAATAATGTCATACTCGGTATATGAATTCTCGTTTACTTGAATTTTGAATAGTTTAATACCCGAATTTGACAGTCAATGTCCCATCTAGGGGAAACATCAACAAAAAAATCCAGAATGCTCGTATTTCTCCCATGGACACTGAAATGTACCTTTTTCCCTTTAAATGCGAAGAACTCGAAACTCGGATCATGTAGTCTTTATGTTGTTATAAGGTACTTTTTGATAGAGAAGTGTAGAAAAACATAGGCATACAATGCAAAACCAACATTTTATATCGAATGTGAAAAGAACGATTGGAATTTGAAAGGAAAAAGATAAACGATAAAAAGAACAGGTCGAAGAATATTAGTATGTTCTTGTTTCACATTTTCACCCTAAATGAATCAATTTTAGTGAAATATGTGAATAATATCACCTAAACAAAGATCAACCTATGATTAGACATGGGACTTGAAAGGTAACTAAAAATGAACTTATGCCATTATATCACACCATAATTTAAAAAGGGAACCCTAAAATTAATTATTTTAGCACAAAGTTTCTACAAAATTTCTATCACGTAAATAAAACACTTTCCAAATAAGAGTATGAATACATGCTATACCAAAAAATGTACTCACGTTGTACTCGTGGCAGCACAAAGTTGAACATTTCTACATGGACCGGAAATAACAAATAAACTCTCCAACTTTATAGATCGATTGATAACTAACATTCTGACATGGGATCAATGGATGACCCATAAAACATTAAGAAACTATTTCTTAAAATTTCTCTGTTTCAATAAGATAACGTCAAATAAACAATACTATCAAGCAGATGTAGGAACATGAAACTCAGTCCAAATATCACCTAACTTTCAAAATTTTGAGGGAAAGAAGTTGGCACAAATTTCCCAAAATGTGATTATTTTATGCAAAACATCCAAAAATGGATCTTTTAAGAGTAAACCAAGAGGAACAAGAAATTCGGGATGTGAATTGTGAATTGCGAATTGTGAATTGTGAATTGTGAATTGTGAATTGTTTACTATACTAATTTGACAATCAAAAGACCATCAAAGAATGTTTCGCAATGTAAATGTGCAATGCTAGAATTATGCCCTGGGGATAAAAAATAAACCATGTTATCTCTGAATAATTTTAACTTTAAACTCAAAGCATGTAATTTATTACGACTCCACGGATCGTGTTATATTCATGAAACCACAAAAACGACAACTTCAACATGGACTCGGAAAAAATGAATCTCAACCATAACTTTCTCCATCGCGTCGATCGCACACATTCCGAGATCTGGATTATTGCAGTAGGTATAAAGTACGAAGACCAAAGTATTAAAACGCCCATTTTTCTAACACGAGAACCATCGAGTAATAAGTTTTATCGAGGAGCGGAAAAAACATGAAACTCTGTCCAAATACAATATCATGCGAATACTAACCATTAAAAAAATTTGGTCGTGAAAACAAACCGTCTATGAAAAACCATATTGGCACAAATTGACCAAAATGTTATTTCTGTACGCATTACACTCCAAAGTTAATCAATTTAAAGTAAATTATGAATAATGTCAAACTCGGTATATGAATTCTCGTTTACGTGAATTTTGAATAGTTTAATACCCGAATTTGACAGTCAATTGCCCATCTAGGGGAAACATCAACAAAAAAAATACAGAATGCTCGTATTTCTCCCATGGACACTGAAATGTACCATTTTCTCTTTAAATGCGAAGAACTCGAAACTCGGATCATGTAGTCTTTATGTTGTTATAAGGTACTTTTTGATAGAGAAGTGTAGAAAAACATAGGCATACAATACAAAACCAACATTTTATATCAAATGTGAAAAGAACGATTGGAATTTGAAAGGAAAAAGATAAACGAAAAAAAAGAACAGGTCGAAGAACATTAGTATGTTCTTGTTTCACCTTTTCACCCTAAATGAATCAATTTTAGTGAAATATGTGAATAATATCACCTAAACAAAGATCAGCCTATGATTAGACATGGGACTTGAAAGGTCACTAAAAATGAACTTATGAAATTATATCACACCATAGTTTAAAAAGGGAACCCTAAAATTTATTATTTTAGCACAAAGTTTCTACAAAATTTCTATCACGTAAATAAAACACTTTCCAAATAAGAGTGTGAATACATCCTATACCAAAAAATGTACTCACGTTGTACTCGTGGCAGCACAAAGTTGACCATTTCTACATGGACCGGAAATAACAAATAAACTCTTCAACTTTATAGATCGAGTGATAACTAACATTCTGACATGGGATCAATGGATGACCCATAAAACATTAAGAAACTATTTCTTAAAATTTCTCTGTTTCAATAAGCACAACGTCAAATAAACAATTCTATCAAGCAGATGTAGGAACATGAAACTCAGTCCAAATATCACCTAACTTTCAAAATTTTGAGGGAAAGAAGTTGGCACAAATTTCCCAAAATGTGATTATTTTATGCAAAACATCCAAAAATGGATCTTTTAAGAGTGAACCAAGAGGAACAAGAAACTCGGGATGTGAATTGTGAATTGTGAATTGCGAATTGTGAATTGTGAATTGTGAATTGTGAATTGTGAATTGTGAATTGTTTACTATACTAATTTGACAATCAAAAGACCATCAAAGAATGTTTCGCATGAAACTCAGTCCAAATATCACCTAACTTTCAAAATTTTTAGGGAAAGAAGTTGGCACAAATTTCCCAAAATGTGATTATTTTATGCAAAACATCCAAAAATGGATCTTTTAAGAGTGAACCAAGAGGAACAAGAAACTCGGGATGTGAATTGTGAATTGCGAATTGTGAATTGTGAATTGTGAATTGTGAATTGTTTACTATACTAATTTGACAATCAAATGACCATCAAAGAATGTTTCGCAATGTAAATGTGCAATGATAGAGTTCTGCCCTGGGGATAAAAAATAAACCATGTTATCTCTGAATAATTTTAACTTTAAACTCAAAGCATGTAATTTATTACGACTCCACGGATCGTGTTATATTCATGACACCACAAAAATGATAACTTCAACATGGACTCGGAAAAAATGAATCTCAACCATAACTTTCTCCATCGCGTCAATCGCACACATTCCGAGATCTGGATCAATGCAGTAGATATAAAGTACGAAGACCAAAGTATTAAAACGCCCTTTTTTCTAACACGAGAACCATCGAGTAATAAGTTTTATCGAGGAGCGGAAAAAACATGAAACTCTGTCCAAATACAATATCATGCGAATAATAACCATTAAAAAAATTTGGTCGTGAAAACAAACCGTCTATGAAAAACCATATTGGCACAAATTGACCAAAATGTTATTTCTGTACGCATTACACTCCAAAGTTAATCAATTTAAAGTAAATTATGAATAATGTCAAACTCGGTATATGAATTCTCGTTTACGTGAATTTTGAATAGTTTAATACCCGAATCTGACAGTCAATTGCCCATGTAGGGGAAACATCAACAAAAAAAATCCAGAATGCTCGTATTTCTCCCATGGACACTGAAATGTACCTTTTTCTCTTTAAATGCGAAGAACTCGAAACTCGGATCATGTAGTCTTTATGTTGTTATAAAGTACTTTTTGATAGAGAAGTGTAGAAAAACATAGGCATACAATACAAAACAAACATTTTATATCGAATGTGAAAAGAACGATCGGAATTTGAAAGGAAAAATATATACGAAAAAAAGAATAGGTCGAAGAACATTAGTATGTTCTTGTTTCACCTTTTCACCCTAAATGAATCAATTTTAGTGAAATATGTGAATAATATCACCTAAACAAAGATCAGCCTATGATTAGACGTGGGACTTGAAAGGTCACTAATAATGAACTTATGCCATTATATCACACCATAGTTTAAAAAGGGAACCCTAAAATTAATTATTTTATCACAAAGTTTCTACAAAATTTCTATCACGTAAATAAAACACTTTCCAAATAAGAGTGTGAATACATCCTATACCAAAAAATGTACTCACGTTGTACTCGTGGCAGCACAAAGTTGACCATTTCTACATGGACCGGAAATAACAAATAAACTCTTCAACTTTATAGATCGAGTGATAACTAACATTCTGACATGGGATCAATGGATGACACATAAAACATTAAGAAACTATTTCTTAAAATTTTTCTGTTTCAATAAGCACAACGTCAAATAAACAATTCTATCAAGCAGATGTAGGAACATGAAACTCAGTCCAAATATCACCTAACTTTCAAAATTTTGAGGGAAAGAAGTTGGCACAAATTTCCCAAAATGTGATTATTTTATGCAAAACATCCAAAAATGGATCTTTTAAGAGTGAACCAAGAGGAACAAGAAACTCGGGATGTGAATTGTGAATTGCGAATTGTGAATTGTGAATTGTGAATTGTGAATTGTTTACTATACTAATTTGACAATCAAAAGTCCATCAAAGAATGTTTCGCAATGTAAATGTGCAATGCTAGAGTTATGCCATGGGGATAAAAAATAAACCATGTTATCTCTGAATAATTTTAACTTTAAACTCAAAGCATGTAATTTATTACGACTCCACGGATCGTGTTATATTCATGAAACCACAAAAACGACAACTTCAACATGGACTCGGAAAAAATGAATCTCAACCATAACTTTCTCCATCGCGTCGATCGCACACATTCCGAGATCTGGATCAATGCAGTAGGTATAAAGTACGAAGACCAAAGTATTAAAACGCCCTTTTTTCTAACACGAGAACCATCGAGTAATAAGTTTTATCGAGGAGCGGAAAAAACATGAAACTCTGTCCAAATACAATATCATGCGAATAATAACCATTAAAAAAATTTGGTCGTGAAAACAAACCGTCTATGAAAAACCATATTGGCACAAATTGACCAAAATGTTATTTCTGTACGCATTACACTCCAAAGTTAATCAATTTAAAGTAAATTATGAATAATGTCATACTCGGTATATGAATTCTCGTTTACGTGAATTTTGAATAGTTTAATACCCGAATTTTACAGTCAATGTCCCATCTAGGGGAAACATCAACAAAAAAAATCCAGAATGCTCGTATTTCTCCCATGGACACTGAAATGTACCTTTTACCCTTTAAATGCGAAGAACTCGAAACTCGGATCATGTAGTCTTTATGTTGTTATAAGGTACTTTTTGATAGAGAAGTGTAGAAAAACATAGGCATACAATACAAAACCAACATTTTATATCGAATGTGAAAAGAACGATTGGAATTTGAAAGGAAAAAGATAAACGATAAAAATAACAGGTCGAAGAATATTAGTATGTTCTTGTTTCACATTTTCACCCTAAATGAATCAATTTTAGTGAAATATGTGAATAATATCACCTAAACAAAGATCAACCTATGATTAGACATGGGACTTGAAAGGTAACTAAAAATGAACTTATGCCATTATATCACACCATAATTTAAAAAGGGAACCCTAAAATTAATTATTTTAGCACAAAGTTTCTATAAAATTTCTATCACGTAAATAAAACACTTTCCAAATAAGAGTATGAATACATGCTATACCAAAAAATGTACTCACGTTGTACTCGTGGCAGCACAAAGTTGAACATTTCTACATGGACCGGAAATAACAAATAAACTCTCCAACTTTATAGATCGATTGATAACTAACATTCTGACATGGGATCAATGGATGACCCATAAAACATTAAGAAACTATTTCTTAAAATTTCTCTGTTTCAATAAGATAACGTCAAATAAACAATACTATCAAGCAGATGTAGGAACATGAAAGTCAGTCCAAATATCACCTAACTTTCAAAATTTTGAGGGAAAGAAGTTGGCACAAATTTCCCAAAATGTGATTATTTTATGCAAAACATCCAAAAATGGATCTTTTAAGAATGAACCAAGAGGAACAAGAAACTCGGGATGTGAATTGTGAATTGCGAATTGTGAATTGTGAATTGTTTACTATACTAATTTGACAATCAAAAGACCATCAAAGAATGTTTCGCAATGTAAATGTGCAATGCTAGAGTTATGCCCTGGGGATAAAAAATAAACCATGTTATCTCTGAATAATTTTAACTTTAAACTCAAAGCATGTAATTTATTACGACTCCACGGATCGTGTTATATTCATGAAACCACAAAAACGACAACTTCAACATGGACTCGGAAAAAATGAATCTCAACCATAACTTTCTCCATCGCGTCGATCGCACACATTCCGAGATCTGGATTATTGCAGTAGGTATAAAGTACGAAGACCAAAGTATTAAAACGCCCTTTTTTCTAACACGAGAACCATCGAGTAATAAGTTTTATCGAGGAGCGGAAAAAACATGAAACTCTGTCCAAATACAATATCATGCGAATACTAACCATTAAAAAAATTTGGTCGTGAAAACAAACCGTCTATGAAAAACCATATTGGCACAAATTGACCAAAATGTTATTTCTGTACGCATTACACTCCAAAGTTAATCAATTTAAAGTAAATTATGAATAATGTCAAACTCGGTATATGAATTCTCGTTTACGTGAATTTTGAATAGTTTAATACCCGAATTTGACAGTCAATTGCCCATCTAGGGGAAACATCAACAAAAAAAATACAGAATGCTCGTATTTCTCCCATGGACACTGAAATGTACCATTTTCTCTTTAAATGCGAAGAACTCGAAACTCGGATCATGTAGTCTTTATGTTGTTATAAGGTACTTTTTGATAGAGAAGTGTAGAAAAACATAGGCATACAATACAAAACCAACATTTTATATCAAATGTGAAAAGAACGATTGGAATTTGAAAGGAAAAAGATAAACGAAAAAAAAGAACAGGTCGAAGAACATTAGTATGTTCTTGTTTCACCTTTTCACCCTAAATGAATCAATTTTAGTGAAATATGTGAATAATATCACCTAAACAAAGATCAGCCTATGATTAGACATGGGACTTGAAAGGTCACTAAAAATGAACTTATGCCATTATATCACACCATAGTTTAAAAAGGGAACCCTAAAATTAATTATTTTAGCACAAAGTTTCTACAAAATTTCTATCACGTAAATAAAACACTTTCCAAATAAGAGTGTGAATACATCCTATACCAAAAAATGTACTCACGTTGTACTCGTGGCAGCACAAAGTTGACCATTTCTACATGGACCGGAAATAACAAATAAACTCTTCAACTTTATAGATCGAGTGATAACTAACATTCTGACATGGGATCAATGGATGACCCATAAAACATTAAGAAACTATTTCTTAAAATTTCTCTGTTTCAATAAGCACAACGTCAAATAAACAATTCTATCAAGCAGATGTAGGAACATGAAACTCAGTCCAAATATCACCTAACTTTCAAAATTTTGAGGGAAAGAAGTTGGCACAAATTTCCCAAAATGTGATTATTTTATGCAAAACATCCAAAAATGGATCTTTTAAGAGTGAACCAAGAGGAACAAGAAACTCGGGATGTGAATTGGGAATTGCGAATAGTGAATTGTGAATTGTGAATTGTGAATTGTTTACTATACTAATTTGACAATCAAAAGACCATCAAAGAATGTTTCGCATGAAACTCAGTCCAAATATCACCTAACTTTCAAAATTTTGAGGGAAAGAAGTTGGCACAAATTTCCCAAAATGTGATTATTTTATGCAAAACATCCAAAAATGGATCTTTTAAGAGTGAACCAAGAGGAACAAGAAACTCGGGATGTGAATTGTGAATTGCGAATTGTGAATTGTGAATTGTGAATTGTGAATTGTGAATTGTTTACTATACTAATTTGACAATCAAAAGACCATCAAAGAATGTTTCGCAATGTGAATGTGCAATGCTAGAGTTATGCCCTGGGGATAAAAAATAAACCATATTATCTCTGAATAATTTTAACTTTAAACTCAAAGCATGTAATTTATTACGACTCCACGGATCATGTTATATTCATGACACCACAAAAACGACAACTTCAACATGGACTCGGAAAAAATGAATCTCAACCATAACTTTCTCCATCGCGCCGATCGCACACATTCCGAGATCTGGATTATTGCAGTAGGTATAAAGTACGAAGACCAAAGTATTAAAACGCCCTTTTTTCTAACACGAGAACCTTCGAGTAATAAGTTTTATCGAGGAGCGGAAAAAACATGAAACTCTGTCCAAATACAATATCATGCGAATTATAACCATTAAAAAAATTTGGTCGTGAAAACAAACCGTCTATGAAAAACCATATTAACACAAATTGACCAAAATGTTATTTCTGTACGCATTACACTCCAAATTTAATCAATTTAAAGTAAATTATGAATAATGTCAAACTCGGTATATGAATTCTCGTTTACGTGAATTTTGAATAGTTTAATACCCGAATTTGACAGTCAATTGCCCATCTAGGGGAAACATCAACAAAAAAAATCCAGAATGCTCGTATTTCTCCCATGGACACTGAAATGTACCTTTTTCTCTTTAAATGCGAAGAACTTGAAACTCGGATCATGTAGTCTTTATGTTGTGATAAGGTACTTTTTGATAGAGAAATGTAGAAAAACATAGGCATACAATACAAAACCAACATTTTATATCGAATGTGAAAAGAACGATTGGAATTTGAAAGGAAAAAGATAAACGATAAAAAGAACAGGTCGAAGAATATTAGTATGTTCTTGTTTCACCTTTTCACCCTAAATGAATCAATTTTAGTGAAATATGTGAATAATATCACCTAAACAAAGATGAGCCTATGATTAGACATGGGACTTGAATGGTCACTAAAAATGAACATATGCCATTATATCACACCATAGTTTAAAAAGGGAACCCTAAAATTAATTATTTTAGTACAAAGTTTCTACAAAATTTCTATCACGTAAATAAAACACTTTCCAAATAAGAGTGTGAATACATCCTATACCAAAAAATGTACTCACGTTGTACTCGTGGCAGCACAAAGTTGACCATTTCTACATGGACCGGAAATAACAAATAAACTCTTCAACTTTATAGATCGATTGATAACTAACATTCTGACATGGGATCAATGGATGACCCATAAAACATTAAGAAACTATTTCTTAAAATTTCTCTGTTTCAATAAGCATAACGTCAAATAAACAATTCTATCAAGCAGATGTAGGAACATGAAACTCAGTCCAAATATCACCTAACTTTCAAAATTTTGAGGGAAAGAAGTTGGCACAAATTTCCCAAAATGTGATTATTTTATGCAAAACATCCAAAAATGGATCTTTTAAGAGTGAACCAAGAGGAACAAGAAACTCGGGATGTGAATTGTGAATTGCGAATTGTTTACTATATTAATTTGACAATCAAAAGACCATCAAAGAATGTTTCGCAATGTAAATGTGCAATGCTAGAGTTATGCCCTGGGGATAAAAAATAAACCATGTTATCTCTGAATAATTTTAACTTTAAACTCAGAGCATGTAATTTATTACGACTCCACGGATCGTGTTATATTCATGAAACCACAAAAACGACAACTTCAACATGGACTCGGAAAAAATGAATCTCAACCATAACTTTCTCCATCGCGTCGATCGGACACATTCCGAGATCTGGATCAATGCAGTAGGTATAAAGTATGAAGACCAAAGTATTAAAACGCCCTTTTTTCTAACACGAGAACCATCGAGTAATAAATTTTATCGAGGAGCGGAAAAAACATGAAACTCTGTCGAAATACAATATCATGCGAATAATAACCATTAAAAAAATTTGTTCGTGAAAACAAACCGTCTATGAAAAACCATATTGGCACAAATTGACCAAAATGTTATTTCTGTACGCATTAAACTCCAAAGTTAATCAATTTAAAGTAAATAATGAATAATGTCAAACACGGTATATGAATTCTCGTTTACGTGAATTTTGAATAGTTTAATACCCGAATTTGACAGTCAATTGCCCATCTAGGGGAAACATCAACAAAAAAAATCCAGAATGCTCGTATTTCTCCCATGGACACTGAAATGTACCTTTTTCTCTTTAAATGCGAAGAACTTGAAACTCGGATCATGTAGTCTTTATGTTGTGATAAGGTACTTTTTGATAGAGAAGTGTAGAAAAACATAGGCATACAATACAAAACCAACATTTTATATCGAATGTGAAAAGAACGATTGGAATTTGAAAGGAAAAAGATAAACGATAAAAAGAACAGGTCGAAGAATATTAGTATGTTCTTGTTTCACCTTTTCACCCTAAATGAATCAATTTTAGTGAAATATGTGAATAATATCACCTAAACAAAGATCAGCCTATGATTAGACATGGGACTTGAAAGGTCACTAAAAATGAACTTATGCCATTATATCACACCATTGTTTAAAAAGGGAACCCTAAAATTAATTATTTTCGCACAAAGTTTCTACAAAATTTCTATCACGTAAACAAAACACTTTCCAAATAAGAGTGTGAATACATCCTATACCAAAAAATGTACTCACGTTGTACTCGTGGCAGCACAAAGTTGACCATTTCTACATGGACCGGAAATAACAAATAAACTCTTCAACTTTATAGATCGATTGATAACTAACATTCTGACATGGGATCAATGGATGACCCATAAAACATTAAGAAACTATTTCTTAAAATTTCTCTGTTTCAATAAGCATAACGTCAAATAAACAATTCTATCAAGCAGATGTAGGAACATTAAACTCAGTCCAAATATCACCTAACTTTCAAAATTTTGAGGGAAAGAAGTTGGCACAAATTTCCCAAAATGTGATTATTTTATGCAAAACATCCAAAAATTGATCTTTTAAGAGTGAACCAAGAGGAACAAGAAACTCGGGATGTGAATTGTGAATTGCGAATTGTGAATTGTGAATTGTGAATTGTGAATTGTTTACTATACTAATTTGACAATCAAAAGACCATCAAAGAATGTTTCGCAATGTAAATGTGCAATGCTAGAGTTATGCCCTGGGGAAAAAAAATAAACCATGTTATCTCTGAATAATTTTAACTTTAAACTCAGAGCATGTAATTTATTACGACTCCACGGATCGTGTTATATTCATGAAACCACAAAAACGACAACTTCAACATGGACTCGGAAAAAATGAATCTCAACCATAACTTTCTCCATCGCGTCGATCGGACACATTCCGAGATCTGGATCAATGCAGTAGGTATAAAGTATGAAGACCAAAGTATTAAAACGCCCTTTTTTCTAACACGAGAACCATCGAGTAATAAGTTTTATCGAGGAGCGGAAAAAACATGAAACTCTGTCCAAATACAATATCATGCGAATAATAACCATTAAAAAAATTTGTTCGTGAAAACAAACCGTCTATGAAAAACCATATTGGCACAAATTGACCAAAATGTTATTTCTGTACGCATTACACTCCAAAGTTAATCAATTTAAAGTAAATTATGAATAATGTCAAACTCGGTATATGAATTATCGTTTACGTGAATTTTGAATAGTTTAATACCCGAATTTGACAGTCAATTGCCCATCTAGGGGAAACATCAACAAAAAAAATCCAGAATGCTCGTATTTCTCCCATGGACACTGAAATGTACCTTTTTCTCTTTAAATGCGAAGAACTTGAAACTCGAATCATGTAGTCTTTATGTTGTGATAAGGTACTTTTTGATAGAGAAGTGTAGAAAAACATAGGCATACAATACAAAACCAACATTTTATATCGAATGTGAAAAGAACGATTGGAATTTGAAAGGAAAAAGATAAACGATAAAAAGAACAGGTCGAAGAATATTAGTATGTTCTTGTTTCACCTTTTCACCCTAAATGAATCAATTTTAGTGAAATATGTGAATAATATCACCTAAACAAAGATCAACCTTTGATTAGACAGGGGACTTGAAAGGTCACTAAAAATGAACTTATGCCATTATATCACACCATAGTTTAAAAAAGGAACCCTAAAATTAATTATTTTAGCACAAAGTTTCTACAAAATTTCTCTCACGTAAATAAAATACTTTCCAAATAAGAGTGTGAATACATGCTATACCAAAAAATGTACTCACGTTGTACTCGTGGCAGCACAAAGTTGAACATTTCTACATGGACCGGAAATAACAAATAAACTCTTCAACTTTATAGATCGATTGATAACTAACATTCTGACATGGGATCAATGGATGACCCATAAATTATTAAGAAACTATTTCTTAAAATTTCTCTGTTTCAATAAGATAACGTCAAATAAACAATTTTATCAAGCAGATGTAGGAACATGAAACTCAGTCCAAATATCACCTAACTTTCAAAATTTTGAGGGAAAGAAGTTGGCACAAATTTCCCAAAATGTGATTATTTTATGCAAAACATCCAAAAATGGATCTTTTAAGAGTGAACCAAGAGGAACAAGAAACTCGGGATGTGAATTGTGAATTGCGAATTGTGAATTCTGAATTGTTTACTATACTAATTTGACAATCAAAAGACCATCAAAGAATGTTTCGCAATGTAAATGTGCAATGCTAGAGTTATGCCCTGGGGATAAAAAATAAACCATGTTATCTCTGAATAATTTTAACTTTAAACTCAAAGCATGTAATTTATTACGACTCCACGGATCGTGTTATATTCATGAAACCACAAAAACGACAACTTCAACATGGACTCGGAAAAAATGAATCTCAACCATAACTTTCTCCATCGCGCCGATCGCACACATTCCGAGATCTGGATTATTGCAGTAGGTATAAAGTACGAAGACCAAAGTATTAAAACGCCCTTTTTTCTAACACGAGAACCTTCGAGTAATAAGTTTTATCGAGGAGCGGAAAAAACATGAAACTCTGTCCAAATACAATATCATGCGAATAATAACCATTAAAAAAATTTGGTCGTGAAAACAAACCGTCTATGAAAAACCATATTAACACAAATTGACCAAAATGTTATTTCTGTACGCATTACACTCCAAATTTAATCAATTTAATGTAAATTATGAATAATGTCAAACTCGGTATATGAATTCTCGTTTACGTGAATTTTGAATAGTTTAATACCCGAATTTGACAGTCAATTGCCCATCTAGGGGAAACATCAACAAAAAAAATCCAGAATGCTCGTATTTCTCCCATGGACACTGAAATGTACCTTTTTCTCTTTAAATGCGAAGAACTTGAAACTCGGATCATGTAGTCTTTATGTTGTGATAAGGTACTTTTTGATAGAGAAATGTAGAAAAACATAGGCATACAATACAAAACCAACATTTTATATCGAATGTGAAAAGAACGATTGGAATTTGAAAGGAAAAAGATAAACGATAAAAAGAACAGGTCGAAGAATATTAGTATGTTCTTGTTTCACCTTTTCACCCTAAATGAATCAATTTTAGTGAAATATGTGAATAATATCACCTAAACAAAGATGAGCCTATGATTAGACATGAGACTTGAATGGTCACTAAAAATGAACTTATGCCATTATATCACACCATAGTTTAAAAAGGGAACCCTAAAATTAATTATTTTAGTACAAAGTTTCTACAAAATTTCTATCACGTAAATAAAACACTTTCCAAATAAGAGTGTGAATACATCCTATACCAAAAAATGTACTCACGTTGTACTCGTGGCAGCACAAAGTTGACCATTTCTACATGGACCGGAAATAACAAATAAACTCTTCAACTTTATAGATCGATTGATAACTAACATTCTGACATGGGATCAATAGATGACCCATAAAACATTAAGAAACTATTTCTTAAAATTTCTCTGTTTCAATAAGCATAACGTCAAATAAACAATTCTATCAAGCAGATGTAGGAACATGAAACTCAGTCCAAATATCACCTAACTTTCAAAATTTTGAGGGAAAGAAGTTGGCACAAATTTCCCAAAATGTGATTATTTTATGCAAAACATCCAAAAATGGATCTTTTAAGAGTGAACCAAGAGGAACAAGAAACTCGGGATGTGAATTGTGAATTGCGAATTGTTTACTATATTAATTTGACAATCAAAAGACCATCAAAGAATGTTTCGCAATGTAAATGTGCAATGCTAGAGTTATGCCCTGGGGATAAAAAATAAACCATGTTATCTCTGAATAATTTTAACTTTAAACTCAGAGCATGTAATTTATTACGACTCCACGGATCGTGTTATATTCATGAAACCACAAAAACGACAACTTCAACATGGACTCGGAAAAAATGAATCTCAACCATAACTTTCTCCATCGCGTCGATCGGACACATTCCGAGATCTGGATCAATGCAGTAGGTATAAAGTATGAAGACCAAAGTATTAAAACGCCCTTTTTTCTAACACGAGAACCATCGAGTAATAAATTTTATCGAGGAGCGGAAAAAACATGAAACTCTGTCGAAATACAATATCATGCGAATAATAACCATTAAAAAAATTTGTTCGTGAAAACAAACCGTCTATGAAAAACCATATTGGCACAAATTGACCAAAATGTTATTTCTGTACGCATTAAACTCCAAAGTTAATCAATTTAAAGTAAATAATGAATAATGTCAAACACGGTATATGAATTCTCGTTTACGTGAATTTTGAATAGTTTAATACCCGAATTTGACAGTCAATTGCCCATCTAGGGGAAACATCAACAAAAAAAATCCAGAATGCTCGTATTTCTCCCATGGACACTGAAATGTACCTTTTTCTCTTTAAATGCGAAGAACTTGAAACTCGGATCATGTAGTCTTTATGTTGTGATAAGGTACTTTTTGATAGAGAAGTGTAGAAAAACATAGGCATACAATACAAAACCAACATTTTATATCGAATGTGAAAAGAACGATTGGAATTTGAAAGGAAAAAGATAAACGATAAAAAGAACAGGTCGAAGAATATTAGTATGTTCTTGTTTCACCTTTTCACCCTAAATGAATCAATTTTAGTGAAATATGTGAATAATATCACCTAAACAAAGATCAGCCTATGATTAGACATGGGACTTGAAAGGTCACTAAAAATGAACTTATGCCATTATATCACACCATTGTTTAAAAAGGGAACCCTAAAATTAATTATTTTCGCACAAAGTTTCTACAAAATTTCTATCACGTAAACAAAACACTTTCCAAATAAGAGTGTGAATACATCCTATACCAAAAAATGTACTCACGTTGTACTCGTGGCAGCACAAAGTTGACCATTTCTACATGGACCGGAAATAACAAATAAACTCTTCAACTTTATAGATCGATTGATAACTAACATTCTGACATGGGATCAATGGATGACCCATAAAACATTAAGAAACTATTTCTTAAAATTTCTCTGTTTCAATAAGCATAACGTCAAATAAACAATTCTATCAAGCAGATGTAGGAACATTAAACTCAGTCCAAATATCACCTAACTTTCAAAATTTTGAGGGAAAGAAGTTGGCACAAATTTCCCAAAATGTGATTATTTTATGCAAAACATCCAAAAATTGATCTTTTAAGAGTGAACCAAGAGGAACAAGAAACTCGGGATGTGAATTGTGAATTGCGAATTGTGAATTGTGAATTGTGAATTGTGAATTGTTTACTATACTAATTTGACAATCAAAAGACCATCAAAGAATGTTTCGCAATGTAAATGTGCAATGCTAGAGTTATGCCCTGGGGAAAAAAAATAAACCATGTTATCTCTGAATAATTTTAACTTTAAACTCAGAGCATGTAATTTATTACGACTCCACGGATCGTGTTATATTCATGAAACCACAAAAACGACAACTTCAACATGGACTCGGAAAAAATGAATCTCAACCATAACTTTCTCCATCGCGTCGATCGGACACATTCCGAGATCTGGATCAATGCAGTAGGTATAAAGTATGAAGACCAAAGTATTAAAACGCCCTTTTTTCTAACACGAGAACCATCGAGTAATAAGTTTTATCGAGGAGCGGAAAAAACATGAAACTCTGTCCAAATACAATATCATGCGAATAATAACCATTAAAAAAATTTGTTCGTGAAAACAAACCGTCTATGAAAAACCATATTGGCACAAATTGACCAAAATGTTATTTCTGTACGCATTACACTCCAAAGTTAATCAATTTAAAGTAAATTATGAATAATGTCAAACTCGGTATATGAATTATCGTTTACGTGAATTTTGAATAGTTTAATACCCGAATTTGACAGTCAATTGCCCATCTAGGGGAAACATCAACAAAAAAAATCCAGAATGCTCGTATTTCTCCCATGGACACTGAAATGTACCTTTTTCTCTTTAAATGCGAAGAACTTGAAACTCGAATCATGTAGTCTTTATGTTGTGATAAGGTACTTTTTGATAGAGAAGTGTAGAAAAACATAGGCATACAATACAAAACCAACATTTTATATCGAATGTGAAAAGAACGATTGGAATTTGAAAGGAAAAAGATAAACGATAAAAAGAACAGGTCGAAGAATATTAGTATGTTCTTGTTTCACCTTTTCACCCTAAATGAATCAATTTTAGTGAAATATGTGAATAATATCACCTAAACAAAGATCAACCTTTGATTAGACAGGGGACTTGAAAGGTCACTAAAAATGAACTTATGCCATTATATCACACCATAGTTTAAAAAAGGAACCCTAAAATTAATTATTTTAGCACAAAGTTTCTACAAAATTTCTCTCACGTAAATAAAATACTTTCCAAATAAGAGTGTGAATACATGCTATACCAAAAAATGTACTCACGTTGTACTCGTGGCAGCACAAAGTTGAACATTTCTACATGGACCGGAAATAACAAATAAACTCTTCAACTTTATAGATCGATTGATAACTAACATTCTGACATGGGATCAATGGATGACCCATAAATTATTAAGAAACTATTTCTTAAAATTTCTCTGTTTCAATAAGATAACGTCAAATAAACAATTTTATCAAGCAGATGTAGGAACATGAAACTCAGTCCAAATATCACCTAACTTTCAAAATTTTGAGGGAAAGAAGTTGGCACAAATTTCCCAAAATGTGATTATTTTATGCAAAACATCCAAAAATGGATCTTTTAAGAGTGAACCAAGAGGAACAAGAAACTCGGGATGTGAATTGTGAATTGCGAATTGTGAATTCTGAATTGTTTACTATACTAATTTGACAATCAAAAGACCATCAAAGAATGTTTCGCAATGTAAATGTGCAATGCTAGAGTTATGCCCTGGGGATAAAAAATAAACCATGTTATCTCTGAATAATTTTAACTTTAAACTCAAAGCATGTAATTTATTACGACTCCACGGATCGTGTTATATTCATGAAACCACAAAAACGACAACTTCAACATGGACTCGGAAAAAATGAATCTCAACCATAACTTTCTCCATCGCGCCGATCGCACACATTCCGAGATCTGGATTATTGCAGTAGGTATAAAGTACGAAGACCAAAGTATTAAAACGCCCTTTTTTCTAACACGAGAACCTTCGAGTAATAAGTTTTATCGAGGAGCGGAAAAAACATGAAACTCTGTCCAAATACAATATCATGCGAATAATAACCATTAAAAAAATTTGGTCGTGAAAACAAACCGTCTATGAAAAACCATATTAACACAAATTGACCAAAATGTTATTTCTGTACGCATTACACTCCAAATTTAATCAATTTAATGTAAATTATGAATAATGTCAAACTCGGTATATGAATTCTCGTTTACGTGAATTTTGAATAGTTTAATACCCGAATTTGACAGTCAATTGCCCATCTAGGGGAAACATCAACAAAAAAAATCCAGAATGCTCGTATTTCTCCCATGGACACTGAAATGTACCTTTTTCTCTTTAAATGCGAAGAACTTGAAACTCGGATCATGTAGTCTTTATGTTGTGATAAGGTACTTTTTGATAGAGAAATGTAGAAAAACATAGGCATACAATACAAAACCAACATTTTATATCGAATGTGAAAAGAACGATTGGAATTTGAAAGGAAAAAGATAAACGATAAAAAGAACAGGTCGAAGAATATTAGTATGTTCTTGTTTCACCTTTTCACCCTAAATGAATCAATTTTAGTGAAATATGTGAATAATATCACCTAAACAAAGATGAGCCTATGATTAGACATGAGACTTGAATGGTCACTAAAAATGAACTTATGCCATTATATCACACCATAGTTTAAAAAGGGAACCCTAAAATTAATTATTTTAGTACAAAGTTTCTACAAAATTTCTATCACGTAAATAAAACACTTTCCAAATAAGAGTGTGAATACATCCTATACCAAAAAATGTACTCACGTTGTACTCGTGGCAGCACAAAGTTGACCATTTCTACATGGACCGGAAATAACAAATAAACTCTTCAACTTTATAGATCGATTGATAACTAACATTCTGACATGGGATCAATAGATGACCCATAAAACATTAAGAAACTATTTCTTAAAATTTCTCTGTTTCAATAAGCATAACGTCAAATAAACAATTCTATCAAGCAGATGTAGGAACATGAAACTCAGTCCAAATATCACCTAACTTTCAAAATTTTGAGGGAAAGAAGTTGGCACAAATTTCCCAAAATGTGATTATTTTATGCAAAACATCCAAAAATGGATCTTTTAAGAGTCAACCAAGAGGAACAAGAAACTCGGGATGTGAATTGTGAATTGCGAATTGTGAATTGTGAATTGTTTACTATATTAATTTGACAATCAAAAGACCATCAAAGAATGTTTCGCAATGTAAATGTGCAATGCTAGAGTTATGCCCTGGGGATAAAAAATAAACCATGTTATCTCTGAATAATTTTAACTTTAAACTCAGAGCATGTAATTTATTACGACTCCACGGATCGTGTTATATTCATGAAACCACAAAAACGACAACTTCAACATGGACTCGGAAAAAATGAATCTCAACCATAACTTTCTCCATCGCGTCGATCGGACACATTCCGAGATCTGGATCAATGCAGTAGGTATAAAGTATGAAGACCAAAGTATTAAAACGCCCTTTTTTCTAACACGAGAACCATCGAGTAATAAATTTTATCGAGGAGCGGAAAAAACATGAAACTCTGTCGAAATACAATATCATGCGAATAATAACCATTAAAAAAATTTGTTCGTGAAAACAAACCGTCTATGAAAAACCATATTGGCACAAATTGACCAAAATGTTATTTCTGTACGCATTAAACTCCAAAGTTAATCAATTTAAAGTAAATAATGAATAATGTCAAACACGGTATATGAATTCTCGTTTACGTGAATTTTGAATAGTTTAATACCCGAATTTGACAGTCAATTGCCCATCTAGGGGAAACATCAACAAAAAAAATCCAGAATGCTCGTATTTCTCCCATGGACACTGAAATGTACCTTTTTCTCTTTAAATGCGAAGAACTTGAAACTCGGATCATGTAGTCTTTATGTTGTGATAAGGTACTTTTTGATAGAGAAGTGTAGAAAAACGTAGGCATACAATACAAAACCAACATTTTATATCGAATGTGAAAAGAACGATTGGAATTTGAAAGGAAAAAGATAAACGATAAAAAGAACAGGTCGAAGAATATTAGTATGTTCTTGTTTCACCTTTTCACCCTAAATGAATCAATTTTAGTGAAATATGTGAATAATATCACCTAAACAAAGATCAGCCTATGATTAGACATGGGACTTGAAAGGTCACTAAAAATGAACTTATGCCATTATATCACACCATTGTTTAAAAAGGGAACCCTAAAATTAATTATTTTCGCACAAAGTTTCTACAAAATTTCTATCACGTAAACAAAACACTTTCCAAATAAGAGTGTGAATACATCCTATACCAAAAAATGTACTCACGTTGTACTCGTGGCAGCACAAAGTTGACCATTTCTACATGGACCGGAAATAACAAATAAACTCTTCAACTTTATAGATCGATTGATAACTAACATTCTGACATGGGATCAATGGATGACCCATAAAACATTAAGAAACTATTTCTTAAAATTTCTCTGTTTCAATAAGCATAACGTCAAATAAACAATTCTATCAAGCAGATGTAGGAACATTAAACTCAGTCCAAATATCACCTAACTTTCAAAATTTTGAGGGAAAGAAGTTGGCACAAATTTCCCAAAATGTGATTATTTTATGCAAAACATCCAAAAATGGATCTTTTAAGAGTGAACCAAGAGGAACAAGAAACTCGGGATGTGAATTGTGAATTGCGAATTGTGAATTGTGAATTGTGAATTGTGAATTGTTTACTATACTAATTTGACAATCAAAAGACCATCAAAGAATGTTTCGCAATGTAAATGTGCAATGCTAGAGTTATGCCCTGGGGAAAAAAAATAAACCATGTTATCTCTGAATAATTTTAACTTTAAACTCAGAGCATGTAATTTATTACGACTCCACGGATCGTGTTATATTCATGAAACCACAAAAACGACAACTTCAACATGGACTCGGAAAAAATGAATCTCAACCATAACTTTCTCCATCGCGTCGATCGGACACATTCCGAGATCTGGATCAATGCAGTAGGTATAAAGTATGAAGACCAAAGTATTAAAACGCCCTTTTTTCTAACACGAGAACCATCGAGTAATAAGTTTTATCGAGGAGCGGAAAAAACCTGAAACTCTGTCCAAATACAATATCATGCGAATAATAACCATTAAAAAAATTTGTTCGTGAAAACAAACCGTCTATGAAAAACCATATTGGCACAAATTGACCAAAATGTTATTTCTGTACGCATTACACTCCAAAGTTAATCAATTTAAAGTAAATTATGAATAATGTCAAACTCGGTATATGAATTATCGTTTACGTGAATTTTGAATAGTTTAATACCCGAATTTGACAGTCAATTGCCCATCTAGGGGAAACATCAACAAAAAAAATCCAGAATGCTCGTATTTCTCCCATGGACACTGAAATGTACCTTTTTCTCTTTAAATGCGAAGAACTTGAAACTCGAATCATGTAGTCTTTATGTTGTGATAAGGTACTTTTTGATAGAGAAGTGTAGAAAAACATAGGCATACAATACAAAACCAACATTTTATATCGAATGTGAAAAGAACGATTGGAATTTGAAAGGAAAAAGATAAACGATAAAAAGAACAGGTCGAAGAATATTAGTATGTTCTTGTTTCACCTTTTCACCCTAAATGAATCAATTTTAGTGAAATATGTGAATAATATCACCTAAACAAAGATCAACCTTTGATTAGACAGGGGACTTGAAAGGTCACTAAAAATGAACTTATGCCATTATATCACACCATAGTTTAAAAAAGGAACCCTAAAATTAATTATTTTAGCACAAAGTTTCTACAAAATTTCTCTCACGTAAATAAAATACTTTCCAAATAAGAGTGTGAATACTTGCTATACCAAAAAATGTACTCACGTTGTACTCGTGGCAGCACAAAGTTGAACATTTCTACATGGACCGGAAATAACAAATAAACTCTTCAACTTTATAGATCGATTGATAACTAACATTCTGACATGGGATCAATGGATGACCCATAAAACATTAAGAAACTATTTCTTAAAATTTCTCTGTTTCAATAAGATAACGTCAAATAAACAATTTTATCAAGCAGATGTAGGAACATGAAACTCAGTCCAAATATCACCTAACTTTCAAAATTTTGAGGGAAAGAAGTTGGCACAAATTTCCCAAAATGTGATTATTTTATGCAAAACATCCAAAAATGGATCTTTTAAGAGTGAACCAAGAGGAACAAGAAACTCGGGATGTGAATTGTGAATTGCGAATTGTGAATTGTGAATTGTTTACTATACTAATTTGACAATCAAAAGACCATCAAAGAATGTTTCGCAATGTAAATGTGCAATGCTAGAGTTATGCCCTGGGGATAAAAAATAAACCATGTTATCTCTGAATAATTTTAACTTTAAACTCAAAGCATGTAATTTATTACGACTCCACGGATCGTGTTATATTCATGAAACCACAAAAACGACAACTTCAACATGGACTCGGAAAAAATGAATCTCAACCATAACTTTCTCCATCGCGCCGATCGCACACATTCCGAGATCTGGATTATTGCAGTAGGTATAAAGTACGAAGACCAAATTATTAAAACGCCCTTTTTTCTAACACGAGAACCTTCGAGTAATAAGTTTTATCGAGGAGCGGAAAAAACATGAAACTCTGTCCAAATACAATATCATGCGAATAATAACCATTAAAAAAATTTGGTCGTGAAAACAAACCGTCTATGAAAAACCATATTAACACAAATTGACCAAAATGTTATTTCTGTACGCATTACACTCCAAATTTAATCAATTTAAAGTAAATTATGAATAATGTCAAACTCGGTATATGAATTCTCGTTTACGTGAATTTTGAATAGTTTAATACCCGAATTTGATAGTCAATTGCCCATCTAGGGGAAACATCAACAAAAAAAATCCAGAATGCTCGTATTTCTCCCATGGACACTGAAATGTACCTTTTTCTCTTTAAATGCGAAGAACTTGAAACTCGGATCATGTAGTCTTTATGTTGTGATAAGGTACTTTTTGATAGAGAAATGTAGAAAAACATAGGCATACAATACAAAACCAACATTTTATATCGAATGTGAAAAGAACGATTGGAATTTGAAAGGAAAAAGATAAACGATAAAAAGAACAGGTCGAAGAATATTAGTATGTTCTTGTTTCACCTTTTCACCCTAAATGAATCAATTTTAGTGAAATATGTGAATAATATCACCTAAACAAAGATGAGCCTATGATTAGACATGGGACTTGAATGGTCACTAAAAATGAACTTATGCCATTATATCACACCATAGTTTAAAAAGGGAACCCTAAAATTAATTATTTTAGTACAAAGTTTCTACAAAATTTCTATCACGTAAATAAAACACTTTCCAAATAAGAGTGTGAATACATCCTATACCAAAAAATGTACTCACGTTGTACTCGTGGCAGCACAAAGTTGACCATTTCTACATGGACCGGAAATAACAAATAAACTCTTCAACTTTATAGATCGATTGATAACTAACATTCTGACATGGGATCAATGGATGACCCATAAAACATTAAGAAACTATTTCTTAAAATTTCTCTGTTTCAATAAGCATAACGTCAAATAAACAATTCTATCAAGCAGATGTAGGAACATGAAACTCTGTCCAAATATCACCTAACTTTCAAAATTTTGAGGGAAAGAAGTTGGCACAAATTTCCCAAAATGTGATTATTTTATGCAAAACATCCAAAAATGGATCTTTTAAGAGTGAACCAAGAGGAACAAGAAACTCGGGATGTGAATTGTGAATTGCGAATTGTGAATTGTGAATTGTTTACTATATTAATTTGACAATCAAAAGACCATCAAAGAATGTTTCGCAATGTAAATGTGCAATGCTAGAGTTATGCCCTGGGGATAAAAAATAAACCATGTTATCTCTGAATAATTTTAACTTTAAACTCAGAGCATGTAATTTATTACGACTCCACGGATCGTGTTATATTCATGAAACCACAAAAACGACAACTTCAACATGGACTCGGAAAAAATGAATCTCAACCATAACTTTCTCCATCGCGTCGATCGGACACATTCCGAGATCTGGATCAATGCAGTAGGTATAAAGTATGAAGACCAAAGTATTAAAACGCCCTTTTTTCTAACACGAGAACCATCGAGTAATAAGTTTTATCGAGGAGCGGAAAAAACCTGAAACTCTGTCCAAATACAATATCATGCGAATAATAACCATTAAAAAAATTTGTTCGTGAAAACAAACCGTCTATGAAAAACCATATTGGCACAAATTGACCAAAATGTTATTTCTGTACGCATTACACTCCAAAGTTAATCAATTTAAAGTAAATTATGAATAATGTCAAACTCGGTATATGAATTATCGTTTACGTGAATTTTGAATAGTTTAATACCCGAATTTGACAGTCAATTGCCCATCTAGGGGAAACATCAACAAAAAAAATCCAGAATGCTCGTATTTCTCCCATGGACACTGAAATGTACCTTTTTCTCTTTAAATGCGAAGAACTTGAAACTCGAATCATGTAGTCTTTATGTTGTGATAAGGTACTTTTTGATAGAGAAGTGTAGAAAAACATAGGCATACAATACAAAACCAACATTTTATATCGAATGTGAAAAGAACGATTGGAATTTGAAAGGAAAAAGATAAACGATAAAAAGAACAGGTCGAAGAATATTAGTATGTTCTTGTTTCACCTTTTCACCCTAAATGAATCAATTTTAGTGAAATATGTGAATAATATCACCTAAACAAAGATCAACCTTTGATTAGACAGGGGACTTGAAAGGTCACTAAAAATGAACTTATGCCATTATATCACACCATAGTTTAAAAAAGGAACCCTAAAATTAATTATTTTAGCACAAAGTTTCTACAAAATTTCTCTCACGTAAATAAAATACTTTCCAAATAAGAGTGTGAATACATGCTATACCAAAAAATGTACTCACGTTGTACTCGTGGCAGCACAAAGTTGAACATTTCTACATGGACCGGAAATAACAAATAAACTCTTCAACTTTATAGATCGATTGATAACTAACATTCTGACATGGGATCAATGGATGACCCATAAAACATTAAGAAACTATTTCTTAAAATTTCTCTGTTTCAATAAGATAACGTCAAATAAACAATTTTATCAAGCAGATGTAGGAACATGAAACTCAGTCCAAATATCACCTAACTTTCAAAATTTTGAGGGAAAGAAGTTGGCACAAATTTCCCAAAATGTGATTATTTTATGCAAAACATCCAAAAATGGATCTTTTAAGAGTGAACCAAGAGGAACAAGAAACTCGGGATGTGAATTGTGAATTGCGAATTGTGAATTGTGAATTGTTTACTATACTAATTTGACAATCAAAAGACCATCAAAGAATGTTTCGCAATGTAAATGTGCAATGCTAGAGTTATGCCCTGGGGATAAAAAATAAACCATGTTATCTCTGAATAATTTTAACTTTAAACTCAAAGCATGTAATTTATTACGACTCCACGGATCGTGTTATATTCATGAAACCACAAAAACGACAACTTCAACATGGACTCGGAAAAAATGAATCTCAACCATAACTTTCTCCATCGCGCCGATCGCACACATTCCGAGATCTGGATTATTGCAGTAGGTATAAAGTACGAAGACCAAAGTATTAAAACGCCATTTTTTCTAACACGAGAACCTTCGAGTAATAAGTTTTATCGAGGAGCGGAAAAAACATGAAACTCTGTCCAAATACAATATCATGCGAATAATAACCATTAAAAAAATTTGGTCGTGAAAACAAACCGTCTATGAAAAACCATATTAACACAAATTGACCAAAATGTTATTTCTGTACGCATTACACTCCAAATTTAATCAATTTAAAGTAAATTATGAATAATGTCAAACTCGGTATATGAATTCTCGTTTACGTGAATTTTGAATAGTTTAATACCCGAATTTGACAGTCAATTACCCATCTAGGGGAAACATCAACAAAAAAAATCCAGAATGCTCGTATTTCTCCCATGGACACTGAAATGTACCTTTTTCTCTTTAAATGCGAAGAACTTGAAACTCGGATCATGTAGTCTTTATGTTGTGATAAGGTACTTTTTGATAGAGAAATGTAGAAAAACATAGGCATACAATACAAAACCAACATTTTATATCGAATGTGAAAAGAACGATTGGAATTTGAAAGGAAAAAGATAAACGATAAAAAGAACAGGTCGACGAATATTACTATGTTCTTGTTTAACCTTTTCACCCTAAATGAATCAATTTTAGTGAAATATGTGAATAATATCACCTAAACAAAGATGAGCCTATGATTAGACATGGGACTTGAAAGGTCACTAAAAATGAACTTATGCCATTATATCACACCATAGTTTAAAAAGGGAACCCTAAAATTAATTATTTTAGTACAAAGTTTCTACAAAATTTCTATCACGTAAATAAAACACTTTCCAAATAAGAGTGTGAATACATCCTATACCAAAAAATGTACTCACGTTGTACTCGTGGCAGCACAAAGTTGACCATTTCTACATGGACCGGAAATAACAAATAAACTCTTCAACTTTATAGATCGATTGATAACTAACATTCTGACATGGGATCAATGGATGACCCATAAAACATTAAGAAACTATTTCTTAAAATTTCTCTGTTTCAATAAGATAACGTCAAATAAACAATTTTATCAAGCAGATGTAGGAACATGAAACTCAGTCCAAATATCACCTAACTTTCAAAATTTTGAGGGAAAGAAGTTGGCACAAATTTCCCAAAATGTGATTATTTTATGCAAAACATCCAAAAATGGATCTTTTAAGAGTGAACCAAGAGGAACAAGAAACTCGGGATGTGAATTGTGAATTGTGAATTGCGAATTGTGAATTGTGAATTGTTTACTATACTAATTTGACAATCAAAAGACCATCAAAGAATGTTTCGCAATGTAAATGTGCAATGCTAGAGTTATGCCCTGGGGATAAAAAATAAACCATGTTATCTCTGAATAATTTTAACTTTAAACTCAAAGCATGTAATTTATTACGACTCCACGGATCGTGTTATATTCATGAAACCACAAAAACGACAACTTCAACATGGACTCGGAAAAAATGAATCTCAACCATAACTTTCTCCATCGCGTCGATCGGACACATTCCGAGATCTGGATCAATGCAGTAGGTATAAAGTATGAAGACCAAAGTATTAAAACGCCCTTTTTTCTAACACGAGAACCATCGAGTAATAAGTTTTATCGAGGAGCGGAAAAAACATGAAACTCTGTCCAAATACAATATCATGCGAATAATAACCATTAAAAAAATTTGTTCGTGAAAACAAACCGTCTATGAAAAACCATATTGGCACAAATTGACCAAAATGTTATTTCTGTACGCATTACACTCCAAAGTTAATCAATTTAAAGTAAATTATGAATAATGTCAAACTTGGTATATGAATTCTCGTTTACGTGAATTTTGAATAGTTTAATACCCAAATTTGACAGTCAATTGCCCATCTAGGGGAAACATCAACAAAAAAAATCCAGAATGCTCGTATTTCTCCCATGGACACTGAAATGTACCTTTTTCTCTTTAAATGCGAAGAACTTGAAACTCGAATCATGTAGTCTTTATGTTGTGATAAGGTACTTTTTGATAGAGAAGTGTAGAAAAACATAGGCATACAATACAAAACCAACATTTTATATCGAATGTGAAAAGAACGATTGGAATTTGAAAGGAAAAAGATAAACGATAAAAAGAACAGGTCGAAGAATATTAGTATGTTCTTGTTTCACCTTTTCACCCTAAATGAATCAATTTTAGTGAAATATGTGAATAATATCACCTAAACAAAGATCAACCTTTGATTAGACAGGGGACTTGAAAAGTCACTAAAAATGAACTTATGCCATTATATCACACCATAGTTTAAAAAGGGAACCCTAAAATTAATTATTTTAGCACAAAGTTTCTACAAAATTTCTCTCACGTAAATAAAATACTTTCCAAATAAGAGTGTGAATACATGCTATACCAAAAAATGTACTCACGTTGTACTCGTGGCAGCACAAAGTTGAACATTTCTACATGGACCGGAAATAACAAATAAACTCTTCAACTTTATAGATCGATTGATAACTAACATTCTGACATGGGATCAATGGATGACCCATAAAACATTAAGAAACTATTTCTTAAAATTTCTCTGTTTCAATAAGATAACGTCAAATAAACAATTTTATCAAGCAGATGTAGGAACATGAAACTCAGTCCAAATATCACCTAACTTTAAAAATTTTGAGGGAAAGAAGTTGGCACAAATTTCCCAAAATGTGATTATTTTATGCAAAACATCCAAAAATGGATCTTTTAAGAGTGAACCAAGAGGAACAAGAAACTCGGGATGTGAATTGTGAATTGCGAATTGTGAATTGTGAATTGTGAATTGTGAATTGTTTACTATACTAATTTGACAATCAAAAGACCATCAAAGAATGTTTCGCAATGTAAATGTGCAATGCTAGAGTTATGCCCTGGGGATAAAAAATAAACCATGTTATCTCTGAATAATTTTAACTTTAAACTCAAAGCATGTAATTTATTACGACTCCACGGATCGTGTTATATTCATGAAACCACAAAAACGACAACTTCAACATGGACTCGGAAAAAATGAATCTCAACCATAACTTTCTCCATCGCGCCGATCGCACACATTCCGAGATCTGGATTATTGCAGTAGGTATAAAGTACGACGACCAAAGTATTAAAACGCCCTTTTTTCTAACACGAGAACCATCGAGTAATAAGTTTTATCGAGGAGCGGAAAAAACATGAAACTCTGTCCAAATACAATATCATGCGAATAATAACCATTAAAAAAATTTGGTCGTGAAAACAAACCGTCTATGAAAAACCATATTAACACAAATTGACCAAAATGTTATTTCTGTACGCATTACACTCCAAATTTAATCAATTTAAAGTAAATTATGAATAATGTCAAACTCGGTATATGAATTCTCGTTTACGTGAATTTTGAATAGTTTAATACCCGAATTTGACAGTCAATTGCCCATCTAGGTGAAACATCAACAAAAAAAATCCAGAATGCTCGTATTTCTCCCATGGACACTGAAATGTACCTTTTTCTCTTTAAATGCGAAGAACTTGAAACTCGGATCATGTAGTCTTTATGTTGTGATAAGGTACTTTTTGATAGAGAAATGTAGAAAAACATAGGCATACAATACAAAACCAACATTTTATATCGAATGTGAAAAGAACGATTGGAATTTGAAAGGAAAAAGATAAACGATAAAAAGAACAGGTCGAAGAATATTAGTATGTTCTTGTTTCACCTTTTCACCCTAAATGAATCAATTTTAGTGAAATATGTGAATAATATCACCTAAACAAAGATGAGCCTATGATTAGACATGGGACTTGAAAGGTCACTAAAAATGAACTTATGCCATTATATCACACCATAGTTTAAAAAGGGAACCCTAAAATTAATTATTTTAGTACAAAGTTTCTACAAAATTTCTATCACGTAAATAAAACACTTTCCAAATAAGAGTGTGAATACCTCCTATACCAAAAAATGTACTCACGTTGTACTCGTGGCAGCACAAAGTTGACCATTTCTACATGGACCGGAAATAACAAATAAACTCTTCAACTTTATAGATCGATTGATAACTAACATTCTGACATGGGATCAATGGATGACCCATAAAACATTAAGAAACTATTTCTTAAAATTTCTCTGTTTCAATAAGCATAACGTCAAATAAACAATTCTATCAATCAGATGTAGGAACATGAAACTCAGTCCAAATATCACCTAACTTTCAAAATTTTGAGGGAAAGAAGTTGGCACAAATTTCCCAAAATGTGATTATTTTATGCAAAACATCCAAAAATGGATCTTTTAAGAGTGAACCAAGAGTAACAAGAAACTCGGGATGTGAATTGTGAATTGCGAATTGTGAATTGTGAATTGTTTACTATATTAATTTGACAATCAAAAGACCATCAAAGAATGTTTCGCAATGTAAATGTGCAATGCTAGAGTTATGCCCTGGGGATAAAAAATAAACCATGTTATCTCTGAATAATTTTAACTTTAAACTCAGAGCATGTAATTTATTACGACTCCACGGATCGTGTTATATTCATGAAACCACAAAAACGACAACTTCAACATGGACTCGGAAAAAATGAATCTCAACCATAACTTTCTCCATCGCGTCGATCGGACACATTCCGAGATCTGGATCAATGCAGTAGGTATAAAGTATGAAGACCAAAGTATTAAAACGCCCTTTTTTCTAACACGAGAACCATCGAGTAATAAGTTTTATCGAGGAGCGGAAAAAACATGAAACTCTGTCCAAATACAATATCATGCGAATAATAACCATTAAAAAAATTTGTTCGTGAAAACAAACAGTCTATGAAAAACCATATTGGCACAAATTGACCAAAATGTTATTTCTGTACACATTACACTCCAAAGTTAATCAATTTAAAGTAAATTATGAATAATGTCAAACTCGGTATATGAATTCTCGTTTACGTGAATTTTGAATAGTTTAATACCCGAATTTGACAGTCAATTGCCCATCTAGGGGAAACATCAACAAAAAAAATCCAGAATGCTCGTATTTCTCCCATGGACACTGAAATGTACCTTTTTCTCTTTAAATGCGAAGAACTTGAAACTCGGATCATGTAGTCTTTATGTTGTGATAAGGTACTTTTTGATAGAGAAGTGTAGAAAAACATAGGCATACAATACAAAACCAACATTTTATATCGAATGTGAAAAGAACGATTGGAATTTGAAAGGAAAAAGATAAACGATAAAAAGAACAGGTCGAAGAATATTAGTATGTTCTCGTTTCACCCTAAATGAATCAATTTTAGTGAAATATGTGAATAATATCACCTAAACAAAGATCAGCCTATGATTAGACATGGGACTTGAAAGGTCACTAAAAATGAACTTATGCCATTATATCACACCATAGTTTAAAAAGGGAACCCTAAAATTAATTATTTTAGCACAAAGTTTCTACAAAATTTCTATCACGTAAACAAAACACTTTCCAAATAAGAGTGTGAATACATCCTATACCAAAAAATGTACTCACGTTGTACTCGTGGCAGCACAAAATTGACCATTTCTACATGGACCGGAAATAACAAATAAACTCTTCAACTTTATAGATCGAGTGATAACTAAGATTCTGACATGGGATCAATGGATGACCCATAAAACATTAAGAAACTATTTCTTAAAATTTCTCTGTTTCAATAAGCATAACGTCAAATAAACAATTCTATCAATCAGATGTAGGAACATTAAACTCATTCCAAATATCACCTAACTTTCAAAATTTTGAGGGAAAGAAGTTGGCACAAATTTCCCAAAATGTAATTATTTTATGCAAAACATCCAAAAATGGATCTTTTAAGAGTGAACCAAGAGGAACAAGAAACTAGGGATGTGAATTGTGAATTGCGAATTGTGAATTGTGAATTGTGAATTGTGAATTGTTTACTATACTAATTTGACAATCAAAAGACCATCAAAGAATGTTTCGCAATGTAAATGTGTAATGCTAGAGTTATGCCCTGGGGATGAAAAATAAACCATGTTATCTCTGAATAATTTTAACTTTAAACTCAAAGCATGTAATTTATTACGACTCCACGGATCGTGTTATATTCATGAAACCACAAAAACGACAACTTCAACATGGACTCGGAAAAAATGAATCTCAACCATAAATTTCTCCATCGCGTCGATCGGACACATTCCGAGATCTGGATCAATGCAGTAGGTATAAAGTATGAAGACCAAAGTATTAAAACGCCCTTTTTTCTAACACGAGAACCATCGAGTAATAAGTTTTATCGAGGAGCGGAAAAAACATGAAACTATGTCCAAATACAATATCATGCGAATAATAACCATTACAAAAATTTGTTCGTGAAAACAAACCGTCTATGAAAAACAATATTGGCTCAAATTGACCAAAATGTTATTTCTGTACGCATTACACTCCAAATTTAATCAATTTAAAGTAAATTATGAATAACGTCAAACTCGGTATATGAATTCTCGTTTACGTGAATTTTGAATAGTTTAATACCCGAATTTGACAGTCAATTGCCCATCTAGGGGAAACATCAACAAAAAAAATCCAGAATGCTCGTATTTCTCCCATGGACACTGAAATGTACCTTTTTCTCTTTAAATGCGAAGATCTTGAAACTCGGATCATGTAGTCTTTATGTTGTGATAAGGTACTTTTTGATAGAGAAGTGTAGAAAAACATAGGCATACAATACAAAACCAACATTTTATATCGAATGTGAAAAGAACGATTGGAATTTGAAAGGAAAAAGATAAACGATAAAAAGAACAGGTCGAAGAATATTAGTATGTTCTTGTTTCACCTTTTCACCCTAAATGAATCAATTTTAGTGAAATATGTTAATAATATGACCTAAACAAAGATCAGCCTATGATTAGACATGGGACTTGAAAGGTCACTAAAAATGAACTTATGCCATTATATCACACCATAGTTTAAAAAGGGAACCCTAAAATTAATTATTTTAGCACAAAGTTTCTACAAAATTTCTATCACGTAAACAAAACACTTTCCAAATAAGAGTGTGAATACATCCTATACCAAAAAATGTACTCACGTTGTACTCGTGGCAGCACAAAGTTGACCATTTCTACATGGACCGGAAATAACAAATAAACTCTTCAACTTTATAGATCGATTGATAACTAACATTCTGACATGGGATCAATGGATGACCCATAAAACATTAAGAAACTATTTCTTAAAATTTCTCTGTTTCAATAAGCATTACGTCAAATAAACAATTCTATCAAGCAGATGTAGGAACATGAAACTCAGTCCAAATATCACCTAACTTTAAAAATTTTGAGGGAAAGAAGTTGGCACAAATTTCCCAAAATGTGATTATTTTATGCAAAACATCCAAAAATGGATCTTTTAAGAGTGAACCAAGAGGAACAAGAAACTCGGGATGTGAATTGTGAATTGCGAATTGTGAATTGTGAATTGTGAATTGTGAATTGTGAATTGTTCACTATACTAATTTGACAATCAAAAGACCATCAAAGAATGTTTCGCAATGTAAATGTGCAATGCTAGAGTTATGCCCTGGGGATAAAAAATAAACCATGTTATCTCTGAATAATTTTAACTTTAAACTCAAAGCATGTAATTTATTACGACTCCACGGATCGTGTTATATTCATGAAACCACAAAAACGACAACTTCAACATGGACTCGGAAAAAATGAATCTCAACCATAAATTTCTCCATCGCGTCGATCGGACACATTCCGAGATCTGGATCAACGCAGTAGGTATAAAGTATGAAGACCAAAGTATTAAAACGCCCTTTTTTCTAACACGAGAACCATCGAGTAATAAGTTTTATCGAGGAGCGGAAAAAACATGAAACTATGTCCAAATACAATATCATGCGAATAATAACCATTACAAAAATTTGTTCGTGAAAACAAACCTTCTATGAAAAACCATATTGGCACAAATTGACCAAAATGTTATTTCTGTACGCATTACACTCCAAAGTTAATCAATTTAAAGTAAATTATGAATAATGTCAAACTCGGTATATGAATTCTCGTTTACGTGAATTTTGAATAGTTTAATACCCGAATTTGACAGTCAATTGCCCATCTAGGGGAAACATCAACAAAAAAAACCAGAATGCTCGTATTTCTCCCATGGACACTGAAATGTACCTTTTTCTCTTTAAATGCGAAGAACTTGAAACTCGGATCATGTAGTCTTTATGTTGAGATAAGATACTTTTTGATAGAGAAGTGTAGAAAAACATAGGCATACAATACAAAACCAACATTTTATATCGAAAGAACGATTGAAATTTGAAAGGAAAAAGATAAACGATAAAAAGAACAGGTCGAAGAATATTAGTACGTTCTTGTTTCACCTTTTCACCCTAAATGAATCAATTTTAGTGAAATATGTGAATAATATCACCTAAACAAAGATCAGCCTATGATTAGACATGGGACTTGAAAGGTCACTAAAAATGAACTAATGCCATTATATCACACCATAGTTTAAAAAGGGAACCCTAAAATTAATTATTTTAGCACAAAGTTTCTACAAAATTTCTATCACGTAAATAAAACACTTTCCAAATAAGAGTGTGAATACATCCTATACCAAAAAATGTACTCACGTTGTACTCGTGGCAGCACAAAGTTGACCATTTCTACATGGACCGGAAATAACAAATAAACTCTTCAACTTTATAGATCGAGTAATAACTAACATTTTGACATGGGATCAATGGATGACCCATAAAACATTAAGAAACTATTTCTTAAAATTTCTCTGTTTCAATAAGCATAACGTCAAATAAACAATTCTATCAAGCAGATGTAGGAACATGAAACTCAGTCAAAATATCACCTAACTTTCAAAATTTTGAGGGAAAGAAGTTGGCACAAATTTCCCAAAATGTGATTATTTTATGCAAAACATCCAAAAATGGATCTTTTAAGAGTGAACCAAGAGGAACAAGAAACCCGGGATGTGAATTGTGAATTGTGAATGGTTTACTATACTAATTTGACAATCAAAAGACCATCAAAGAATGTTTCGCAATAAAAATGTGCAATGCTAGAGTTATGGCCTGGGGATAAAAAATAAACCATGTTATCTCTGAATAATTTTAACTTTAAACTCAAATTTCCCAAAATGTGATTATTTTATGCAAAACATCCAAAAATGGATCTTTTAAGAGTGAACCAAGAGGAACAAGAAACCCGGGATGTGAATTGTGAATTGTGAATGGTTTACTATACTAATTTGACAATCAAAAGACCATCAAAGAATGTTTCGCAATAAAAATGTGCAATGCTAGAGTTATGCCCTGGGGATAAAAAATAAACCATGTTATCTCTGAATAATTTTAACTTTAAACTCAAAGCATGTAATTTATTACGACTCCACGGATCGTGTTATATTCATGAAACCACAAAAACGACAACTTCAACATGGACTCGGAAAAAATGAATCTCAACCATAACTTTCTCCATCGCGTCGATCGGACACATTCCGAGATCTGGATCAACGCAGTAGGTATAAAGTATGAAGACCAAAGTATTAAAACGCCCTTTTTTCTAACACGAGAACCATCGAGTAATAAGTTTTATCGAGGAGCGGAAAAAACATGAAACTCTGTCCAAATACAATATCATGCGAATAATAACCATTACAAAAATTTGTTCGTGAAAACAAACCTTCTATGAAAAACCATATTGGCACAAATTGACCAAAATGTTATTTCTGTACGCATTACACTCCAAAGTTAATCAATTTAAAGTAAATTATGAATAATGTCAAACTCGGTATATGAATTCTCGTTTACGTGAATTTTGAATAGGTTAATACCCGAATTTGACAGTCAATTACCCATCTAGGGGAAACATCAACAAAAAAAACCAGAATGCTCGTATTTCTCCCATGGACACTGAAATGTACCTTTTTCTCTTTAAATGCGAAGAACTTGAAACTCGGATCATGTAGTCTTTATGTTGAGATAAGATACTTTTTGATAGAGAAGTGTAGAAAAACATAGGCATACAATACAAAACCAACATTTTATATCGAAAGAACGATTGGAATTTGAAAGGAAAAAGATAAACGATAAAAAGAACAGGTCGAAGAATATTAGTACGTTCTTGTTTCACCTTTTCACCCTAAATGAATCAATTTTAGTGAAATATGTGAATAATATCACCTAAACAAAGATCAGCCTATGATTAGACATGGGATTTGAAAGGTCACTAAAAATGAACTTATGCCATTATATCACACCATAGTTTAAAAAGGGAACCCTAAAATTAATTATTTTAGCACAAAGTTTCTACAAAATTTCTATCACGTAAATAAAACACTTTCCAAATAAGAGTGTGAATACATCCTATACCAAAGAATGTACTTACGTTGTACTCGTGGCAGCACAAAGTTGACCATTTCTACATGGACCGGAAATAACAAATAAACTCTTCAACTTTATAGATCGAGTGATAACTAACATTCTGACATGGGATCAATGGATGACCCATAAAACATTAAGAAACTATTTCTTAAAATTTCTCTGTTTCAATAAGCACAACGTCAAATAAACAGTTCTATCAAGCAGATGTAGGAACATGAAACTCAGTCCAAATATCACCTAACTTTCAAAATTTTGAAAAGTATGGATCTTTTAATAGTGAACCAAGAGGAACAAGAGACTCGGGATGTGAATTGTGAATTGCGAATTGTGAATTGTGAATTGTTTACTATACTAATTTGACAATCAAAAGACCATCAAAGAATGTTTCGCAATGTAAATGTGCAATGCTAGAGTTATGCCCTGGGGATAAAAAATAAACCATGTTATCTCTGAATAATTTTAACTTTAAACTCAAAGCATGTAATTTATTACGACTCCACGGATCGTGTTATATTCATGACACCACAAAAACGACAACTTCAACATGGACTCGGAAAAAATGAATCTCAACCATAACTTTCTCCATCGCGTCGATCGCACACATTCCGAGATCTGGATTATTGCAGTAGGTATAAAGTACGAAGACCAAAGTATTAAAACGCCCTTTTTTCTAACACGAGAACCATCGAGTAATAAGTTTTATCGAGGAGCGGAAAAAACATGAAACTCTGTCCAAATACAATATCATGCGAATAATAACCATTAAAAAAATTTGTTCGTGAAAACAAACCGTCTATGAAAAACCATATTGGCACAAATTGACCAAAATGTTATTTCTGTACGCATTACACTCCAAATTTAATCAATTTAAAGTAAATTATGAATAATGTCAAACTCGGTATATGAATTCTCGTTTACGTGAATTTTGAATAGTTTAATACCCGAATTTGATAGTCAATTACCCATCTAGGGGAAACATCAACAAAAAAAATCCAGAATGCTCGTATTTCTCCCATGGACACTGAAATGTACCTTTTTCTCTTTAAATGCGAAGAACTTGAAACTCGGATCATGTAGTCTTTATGTTGTGATAAGGTACTTTTTGATAGAGAAGTGTAGAAAAACATAGGCATACAATACAAAACCAACATTTTATATCGAATGTGAAAAGAACGATTCGAATTTGAAAGGAAAAAGATAAACGATAAAAAGAACAGGTCGAAGAATATTAGTATGTTCTTGTTTCACCTTTTCACCCTAAATGAATCAATTTTAGTGAAATATGTGAATTATATCACCTAAACAAAGATCAGCCTATGATTAGACATGGGACTTGAAAGGTCACTAAAAATGAACTTATGCCATTATATCACACCATAGTTTAAAAAGGGAACCCTAAAATTAATTATTTTAGCACAAAGTTTCTACAAAATTTCTATCACGTAAATAAAACACTTTCCAAATAAGAGTGTGAATACATCCTATACCAAAAAATGTACTCACGTTGTACTCGTGGCAGCACAAAGTTGACCATTTCTACATGGACCGGAAATAACAAATAAACTCTTCAACTTTATAGATAGAGTGATAAGTAACATTCTAACATGGGATCAATGGATGACCCATAAAACATGGGCCTGTTTGTTTGGCGTTTCCCAAAATTTTTTCGTGTTTGGGAAATGCCAAACAAACATGTTTTCTATTTTCCGAAATAATTTTTTCATCCATTAATTTTCTCAAACTACTCTCTCAAAAGCCAAACAAACAACAATTTTCTTATCTCTAAACAAAACCTATACAAACTCTACTTTGATTTGACATAAAGTAACCTATCTCTTACACAATTTATCTCACATAACAAACATGATTTGACATAAAGTCTTACACATCTTACACCTACAACCCAACTCTTCCAAAAAAACCTACACCTACTTTATTTCTCAAACCACTCTCTCAAAACTCAAACAAACAACACTACGCAAATCGAGATTATTTCACAAACCTTCACTACTCTCCCAAACTACTTTCCGAAACGCCAAACAAACAGGCCCTAAGAAACTATTTCTTAAAATTTCTCTGTTTCAATAAGCACAACGTCAAATAAACAATTCTATCAAGCAGATGTAGGAACATGAAACTCAGTCCAAATATCACCTAACTTTCAAAATTTTGAGGGAAAGAAGTTGGCACAAATTTCCTAAAATGTGATTATTTTATGCAAAACATCCAAAAATGGATCTTTTAAGAGTGAACCAAGAGGAACAAGAAACTCGGGATGTGAATTGTGAATTGTGAATTGTTTACTAAACTAATTTGACAATCAAAAGACCATCAAAGAATGTTTCGCAATGTAAATGTGCAATGCTAGAGTTATGCCCTGGGGATAAAAAATAAATCATGTTATCTCTGAATAATTTTAACTTTAAACTCAAAGCATGTAATTTATTACGACTCCACGTATCGTGTTATATTCATGAAACCACAAAAACGACAACTTCAACATGGACTCGGAAAAAATGAATCTCAACCATAACTTTCTCCATCGCGTCGATCGCACACATTCCGAGATCTGGATCAATGCAGTAGGTATAAAGTACGAAGACCAAAGTATTAAAACGCCCTTTTTTCTAACACGAGAACCATCGAGTAATAAGTTTTATCGAGGAGCGTAAAAAACATGAAACTCTGTCCAAATACAATATCATGCGAATAATAACCATTAAAAAAATTTGTTCGTGAAAACAAACCGTCTATGAAAAACCATATTGGCACAAATTGACCAAAATGTTATTTCTGTACGCATTACACTCCAAATTTAATCAATTTAAAGTAAATTATGAATAATGTCAAACTCGGTATATGAATTCTCGTTTACGTGAATTTTGAATAGTTTAATACCCGAATTTGACAGTCAATTCCCCATCTAGGGGAAACATCAACAAAAAAAATCCAGAATGCTCGTATTTCGCCCATGGACACTGAAATGTACCGTTTTCTCTTTAAATGCGAAGAACTTGAAACTCGGATCATGTAGTCTTTATGTTTTGATAAGGTACTTTTTGATAGAGAAGTGTAGAAAAACATAGGCATACAATACAAAACCAACATTTTATATCGAATGTGAAAAGAACGATTGGAATTTGAAAGGAAAAAGATAAACGAAAAAAAGAACAGGTCGAAGAACATAGTATGTTCTTGTTTCACCTTTTCACCCTAAATGAATCAATTTTAGTGAAATATGTGAATAATATCACCTAAACAAAGATCAGCCTATGATTAGACATGGGATTTGAAAGGTCACTAAAAATGAACTTATGCCATTATATCACACCATAGTTTAAAAAGGGAACCCTAAAATTAATTATTTTAGCACAAAGTTTCTACAAAATTTCTATCACGTAAATAAAACACTTTCCAAATAAGAGTGTGAATACATCCTATACCAAAAAATGTACTTACGTTGTACTCGTGGCAGCACAAAGTTGACCATTTCTACATGGACCGGAAATAACAAATAAACTCTTCAACTTTATAGATCGAGTGATAACTAACATTCTGACATGGGATCAATGGATGACCCATAAAACATTAAGAAACTATTTCTTAAAATTTCTCTGTTTCAATAAGCACAACGTCAAATAAACAGTTCTATCAAGCAGATGTAGGAACATGAAACTCAGTCCAAATATCACCTAACTTTCAAAATTTTGAAAAGTATGGATCTTTTAATAGTGAACCAAGAGGAACAAGAGACTCGGGATGTGAATTGTGAATTGCGAATTGTGAATTGTGAATTGTTTACTATACTAATTTGACAATCAAAAGACCATCAAAGAATGTTTCGCAATGTAAATGTGCAATGCTAGAGTTATGCCCTGGGGATAAAAAATAAACCATGTTATCTCGGAATAATTTTAACTTTAAACTCAAAGCATGTAATTTATTACGACTCCACGGATCGTGTTATATTCATGAAACCACAAAAACGACAACTTCAACATAGACTCGGAAAAAATAAATCTCAACCATAACTTTCTCCATCGCGTCGATCGCACACATTCCGAGATCTGGATCAATGCAGTAGGTATAAAGTACGAAGACCAAAGTATTAAAACGCCCTTTTTTCTAACACGAGAACCATCGAGTAATAAGTTTTATCGAGGAGCGTAAAAAACATGAAACTCTGTCCAAATACAATATCATGCGAATAATAACCATTAAAAAAATTTGTTCGTGAAAACAAACCGTCTATGAAAAACCATATTGGCACAAATTGACCAAAATGTTATTTCTGTACGCATTACACTCCAAATTTAATCAATTTAAAGTAAATTATGAATAATGTCAAACTCGGTATATGAATTCTCGTTTACGTGAATTTTGAATAGTTTAATACCCGAATTTAACAGTCAATTGCCCATCTAGGGGAAACATCAACAAAAAAAATCCAGAATGCTCGTATTTCTCCCATGGACACTGAAATGTACCGTTTTCTCTTTAAATGCGAAAAACTCGAAACTCGGATCATGTAGTCTTTATGTTTTTATAAGGTACTTTTTTATAGAGAAGTGTAGAAAAACATAGGCATACAAATACAAAACCAACATTTTATATCGAAGGTGAAAAGAACGATTGGAATTTGAAAGGAAAAAGATAAACTAAAAAAAGAACAGGTCGAAGAACATTAGTATGTTCTTGTTTCACCTTTTCACCCTAAATGAATCAATTTTAGTGAAATATGTGAATAATATCACCTAAACAAAGATCAGCCTATGATTAGACATGGGACTTGAAAGGTCACTAAAAATGAACTTATGCCATTATATCACACCATAGTTTAAAAAGGGAACCCTAAAATTAATTATTTTAGCACAAAGTTTCTACAAAATTTCTATCACGTAAATAAAACACTTTCCAAATAAGAGTGTGAATACATCCTATACCAAAAAATGTACTTACGTTGTACTCGTGGCAGCACAAAGTTGACCATTTCTACATGGACCGGAAATAACAAATAAACTCTTCAACTTTATAGATCGAGTGATAACTAACATTCTGACATGGGATCAATGGATGACCCATAAAACATTAAGAAACTATTTCTTAAAATTTCTCTGTTTCAATAAGCACAACGTCAAATAAACAGTTCTATCAAGTAGATGTAGGAACATGAAACTCAGTCCAAATATCACCTAACTTTCAAAATTTTGAAAAGTATGGATCTTTTAATAGTGAACCAAGAGGAACAAGAGACTCGGGATGTGAATTGTGAATTGCGAATTGTGAATTGTGAATTGTTTACTATACTAATTTGACAATGAAAAGACCATCAAAGAATGTTTCGCAATGTAAATGTGCAATGCTAGAGTTATGCCCTGGGGATAAAAAATAGACCATGTTATCTCTGAATAATTTTAACTTTAAACTCAAAGCATGTAATTTATTACGACTCCACGGATCGTGTTATATTCATGAAACCACAAAAACGACAACTTCAACATAGACTCGGAAAAAATGAATCTCAACCATAACTTTCTCCATCGCGTCGATCGCACACATTCCGAGATCTGGATCAATGCAGTAGGTATAAAGTACGAAGACCAAAGTATTAAAACGCCCTTTTTTCTAACACGAGAACCATCGAGTAATAAGTTTTATCGAGGAGCGTAAAAAACATGAAACTCTGTCCAAATACAATATCATGCGAATAATAACCATTAAAAAAATTTGTTCGTGAAAACAAACCGTCTATGAAAAACCATATTGGCAAAAATTGATCAAAATGTTATTTCTGTACGCATTACACTCCAAATTTAATCAATTTAAAGTAAATTATGAATAATGTCAAACTCGGTATATGAATTCTCGTTTACGTGAATTTTGAATAGTTTAATACCCGAATTTAACAGTCAATTGCCCATCTAGGGGAAACATCAACAAAAAAAATCCAGAATGCTCGTATTTCTCCCATGGACACTGAAATGTACCGTTTTCTCTTTAAATGCGAAAAACTCGACACTCGGATCATGTAGTCTTTATGTTTTTATAAGGTACTTTTTTATAGAGAAGTGTAGAAAAACATAGGCATACAAATACAAAACCAACATTTTATATCGAAGGTGAAAAGAACGATTGGAATTTGAAAGGAAAAAGATAAACTAAAAAAAGAACAGGTCGAAGAACATTAGTATGTTCTTGTTTCACCTTTTCACCCTAAATGAATCAATTTTAGTGAAATATTTGAATAATATCACCTAAACAAAGATCAGCCTATGATTAGACATGGGACTTGAAAGGTCACTAAAAATGAACTTATGCCATTATATCACACCATAGTTTAAAAAGGGAACCCTAAAATTAATTATTTTAGCACAAAGTTTCTACAAAATTTCTATCACGTAAATAAAACACTTTCCAAATAAGAGTGTGAATACATCCTATACCAAAAAATGTACTTACGTTGTACTCGTGGCAGCACAAAGTTGACCATTTCTACATGGACCGGAAATAACAAATAAACTCTTCAACTTTATAGATCGAGTGATAACTAACATTCTGACATGGGATCAATGGATGACCCATAAAACATTAAGAAACTATTTCTTAAAATTTCTCTGTTTCAATAAGCACAACGTCAAATAAACAGTTCTATCAAGCAGATGTAGGAACATGAAACTCAGTCCAAATATCACCTAACTTTCAAAATTTTGAAAAGTATGGATCTTTTAATAGTGAACCAAGAGGAACAAGAGACTCGGGATGTGAATTGTGAATTGCGAATTGTGAATTGTGAATTGTGAATTGTTTACTATACTAATTTGACAATCAAAAGACCATCAAAGAATGTTTCGCAATGTAAATGTGCAATGCTAGAGTTATGCCCTGGGGATAAAAAATAAACCATGTTATCTCTGAATAATTTTAACTTTAAACTCAAAGCATGTAATTTATTACGACTCCACGGATCGTGTTATATTCATGAAACCACAAAAACGACAACTTCAACATAGACTCGGAAAAAATGAATCTCAACCATAACTTTCTCCATCGCGTCGATCGCACACATTCCGAGATCTGGATCAATGCAGTAGGTATAAAGTACGAAGACCAAAGTATTAAAACGCCCTTTTTTCTAACACGAGAACCATCGAGTAATAAGTTTTATCGAGGAGCGTAAAAAACATGAAACTCTGTCCAAATACAATATCATGCGAATAATAACCATTAAAAAAATTTGTTCGTGAAAACAAACCGTCTATGAAAAACCATATTGGCACAAATTGACCAAAATGTTATTTCTGTACGCATTACACTCCAAATTTAATCAATTTAAAGTAAATTATGAATAATGTCAAACTCGGTATATGAATTCTCGTTTACGTGAATTTTGAATAGTTTAATACCCGAATTTAACAGTCAATTGCCCATCTAGGGGAAACATCAACAAAAAAAATCCAGAATGCTCGTATTTCTCCCATGGACACTGAAATGTACCGTTTTCTCTTTAAATGCGAAAAACTCGACACTCGGATCATGTAGTCTTTATGTTTTTATAAGGTACTTTTTTATAGAGAAGTGTAGAAAAACATAGGCATACAAATACAAAACCAACATTTTATATCGAAGGTGAAAAGAACGATTGGAATTTGAAAGGAAAAAGATAAACTAAAAAAAGAACAGGTCGAAGAACATTAGTATGTTCTTGTTTCACCTTTTCACCCTAAATGAATCAATTTTAGTGAAATATGTGAATAATATCACCTAAACAAAGATCAGCCTATGATTAGACATGGGACTTGAAAGGTCACTAAAAATGAACTTATGCCATTATATCACACCATAGTTTAAAAAGGGAACCCTAAAATTAATTATTTTAGCACAAAGTTTCTACAAAATTTCTATCACGTAAATAAAACACTTTCCAAATAAGAGTGTGAATACATCCTATACCAAAAAATATACTTACGTTGTACTCGTGGCAGCACAAAGTTGACCATTTCTACATGGACCGGAAATAACAAATAAACTCTTCAACTTTATAGATCGAGTGATAACTAACATTCTGACATGGGATCAATGGATGACCCATAAAACATTAAGAAACTATTTCTTAAAATTTCTCTGTTTCAATAAGCACAACGTCAAATAAACAGTTCTATCAAGCAGATGTAGGAACATGAAACTCAGTCCAAATATCACCTAACTTTCAAAATTTTGAAAAGTATGGATCTTTTAATAGTGAACCAAGAGGAACAAGAGACTCGGGATGTGAATTGTGAATTGCGAATTGTGAATTGTGAATTGTTTACTATACTAATTTGACAATCAAAAGACCATCAAAGAATGTTTCGCAATGTAAATGTGCAATGCTAGAGTTATGCCCTGGGGATAAAAAATAAACCATGTTATCTCTGAATAATTTTAACTTTAAACTCAAAGCATGTAATTTATTACGACTCCACGGATCGTGTTATATTCATGAAACCACAAAAACGACAACTTCAACATAGACTCGGAAAAAATGAATCTCAACCATAACTTTCTCCATCGCGTCGATCGCACACATTCCGAGATCTGGATCAATGCAGTAGGTATAAAGTACGAAGACCAAAGTATTAAAACGCCCTTTTTTCTAACACGAGAACCATCGAGTAATAAGTTTTATCGAGGAGCGTAAAAAACATGAAACTCTGTCCAAATACAATATCATGCGAATAATAACCATTAAAAAAATTTGTTCGTGAAAACAAACCGTCTATGAAAAACCATATTGGCACAAATTGACCAAAATGTTATTTCTGTACGCATTACACTCCAAATTTAATCAATTTAAAGTAAATTATGAATAATGTCAAACTCGGTATATGAATTCTCGTTTACGTGAATTTTGAATAGTTTAATACCCGAATTTAACAGTCAATTGCCCATCTAGGGGAAACATCAACAAAAAAAATCCAGAATGCTCGTATTTCTCCCATGGACACTGAAATGTACCGTTTTCTCTTTAAATGCGAAAAACTCGAAACTCGGATCATGTAGTCTTTATGTTTTTATAAGGTACTTTTTTATAGAGAAGTGTAGAAAAACATAGGCATACAAATACAAAACCAACATTTTATATCGAAGGTGAAAAGAACGATTGGAATTTGAAAGGAAAAAGATAAACTAAAAAAAGAACAGGTCGAAGAACATTAGTATGTTCTTGTTTCACCTTTTCACCCTAAATGAATCAATTTTAGTGAAATATGTGAATAATATCACCTAAACAAAGATCAGCCTATGATTAGACATGGGACTTGAAAGGTCACTAAAAATGAACTTTTGCCATTATATCACACCATAGTTTAAAAAGGGAACCCTAAAATTAATTATTTTAGCACAAAGTTTCTACAAAATTTCTATCACGTAAATAAAACACTTTCCAAATAAGAGTGTGAATACATCCTATACCAAAAAATGTACTTACGTTGTACTCGTGGCAGCACAAAGTTGACCATTTCTACATGGACCGGAAATAACAAATAAACTCTTCAACTTTATAGATCGAGTGATAACTAACATTCTGACATGGGATCAATGGATGACCCATAAAACATTAAGAAACTATTTCTTAAAATTTCTCTGTTTCAATAAGCACAACGTCAAATAAACAGTTCTATCAAGCAGATGTAGGAACATGAAACTCAGTCCAAATATCACCTAACTTTCAAAATTTTGAAAAGTATGGATCTTTTAATAGTGAACCAAGAGGAACAAGAGACTCGGGATGTGAATTGTGAATTGCGAATTGTGAATTGTGAATTGTTTACTATACTAATTTGACAATCAAAAGACCATCAAAGAATGTTTCGCAATGTAAATGTGCAATGCTAGAGTTATGCCCTGGGGATAAAAAATAAACCATGTTATCTCTGAATAATTTTAACTTTAAACTCAAAGCATGTAATTTATTACGACTCCACGGATCGTGTTATATTCATGAAACCACAAAAACGACAACTTCAACATAGACTCGGAAAAAATGAATCTCAACCATAACTTTCTCCATCGCGTCGATCGCACACATTCCGAGATCTGGATCAATGCAGTAGGTATAAAGTACGAAGACCAAAGTATTAAAACGCCCTTTTTTCTAACACGAGAACCATCGAGTAATAAGTTTTATCGAGGAGCGTAAAAAACATGAAACTCTGTCCAAATACAATATCATGCGAATAATAACCATTAAAAAAATTTGTTCGTGAAAACAAACCGTCTATGAAAAACCATATTGGCACAAATTGACCAAAATGTTATTTCTGTACGCATTACACTCCAAATTTAATCAATTTAAAGTAAATTATGAATAATGTCAAACTCGGTATATGAATTCTCGTTTACGTGAATTTTGAATAGTTTAATACCCGAATTTAACAGTCAATTGCCCATCTAGGGGAAACATCAACAAAAAAAATCCAGAATGCTCGTATTTCTCCCATGGACACTGAAATGTACCGTTTTCTCTTTAAATGCGAAAAACTCGAAACTCGGATCATGTAGTCTTTATGTTTTTATAAGGTACTTTTTTATAGAGAAGTGTAGAAAAACATAGGCATACAAATACAAAACCAACATTTTATATCGAAGGTGAAAAGAACGATTGGAATTTGAAAGGAAAAAGATAAACTAAAAAAAGAACAGGTCGAAGAACATTAGTATGTTCTTGTTTCACCTTTTCACCCTAAATGAATCAATTTTAGTGAAATATGTGAATAATATCACCTAAACAAAGATCAGCCTATGATTAGACATGGGACTTGAAAGGTCACTAAAAATGAACTTTTGCCATTATATCACACCATAGTTTAAAAAGGGAACCCTAAAATTAATTATTTTAGCACAAAGTTTCTACAAAATTTCTATCACGTAAATAAAACACTTTCCAAATAAGAGTGTGAATACATCCTATACCAAAAAATGTACTTACGTTGTACTCGTGGCAGCACAAAGTTGACCATTTCTACATGGACCGGAAATAACAAATAAACTCTTCAACTTTATAGATCGAGTGATAACTAACATTCTGACATGGGATCAATGGATGACCCATAAAACATTAAGAAACTATTTCTTAAAATTTCTCTGTTTCAATAAGCACAACGTCAAATAAACAGTTCTATCAAGCAGATGTAGGAACATGAAACTCAGTCCAAATATCACCTAACTTTCAAAATTTTGAAAAGTATGGATCTTTTAATAGTGAACCAAGAGGAACAAGAGACTCGGGATGTGAATTGTGAATTGCGAATTGTGAATTGTGAATTGTTTACTATACTAATTTGACAATCAAAAGACCATCAAAGAATGTTTCGCAATGTAAATGTGCAATGCTAGAGTTATGCCCTGGGGATAAAAAATAAACCATGTTATCTCTGAATAATTTTAACTTTAAACTCAAAGCATGTAATTTATTACGACTCCACGGATCGTGTTATATTCATGAAACCACAAAAACGACAACTTCAACATAGACTCGGAAAAAATGAATCTCAACCATAACTTTCTCCATCGCGTCGATCGCACACATTCCGAGATCTGGATCAATGCAGTAGGTATAAAGTACGAAGACCAAAGTATTAAAACGCCCTTTTTTCTAACACGAGAACCATCGAGTAATAAGTTTTATCGAGGAGCGTAAAAAACATGAAACTCTGTCCAAATACAATATCATGCGAATAATAACCATTAAAAAAATTTGTTCGTGAAAACAAACCGTCTATGAAAAACCATATTGGCACAAATTGACCAAAATGTTATTTCTGTACGCATTACACTCCAAATTTAATCAATTTAAAGTAAATTATGAATAATGTCAAACTCGGTATATGAATTCTCGTTTACGTGAATTTTGAATAGTTTAATACCCGAATTTAACAGTCAATTGCCCATCTAGGGGAAACATCAACAAAAAAAATCCAGAATGCTCGTATTTCTCCCATGGACACTGAAATGTACCGTTTTCTCTTTAAATGCGAAAAACTCGACACTCGGATCATGTAGTCTTTATGTTTATATAAGGTACTTTTTTATAGAGAAGTGTAGAAAAACATAGGCATACAAATACAAAACCAACATTTTATATCGAAGGTGAAAAGAACGATTGGAATTTGAAAGGAAAAAGATAAACTAAAAAAAGAACAGGTCGAAGAACATTAGTATGTTCTTGTTTCACCTTTTCACCCTAAATGAATCAATTTTAGTGAAATATGTGAATAATATCACCTAAACAAAGATCAGCCTATGATTAGACATGGGACTTGAAAGGTCACTAAAAATGAACTTTTGCCATTATATCACACCATAGTTTAAAAAGGGAACCCTAAAATTAATTATTTTAGCACAAAGTTTCTACAAAATTTCTATCACGTAAATAAAACACTTTCCAAATAAGAGTGTGAATACATCCTATACCAAAAAATGTACTTACGTTGTACTCGTGGCAGCACAAAGTTGACCATTTCTACATGGACCGGAAATAACAAATAAACTCTTCAACTTTATAGATCGAGTGATAACTAACATTCTGACATGGGATCAATGGATGACCCATAAAACATTAAGAAACTATTTCTTAAAATTTCTCTGTTTCAATAAGCACAACGTCAAATAAACAGTTCTATCAAGCAGATGTAGGAACATGAAACTCAGTCCAAATATCACCTAACTTTCAAAATTTTGAAAAGTATGGATCTTTTAATAGTGAACCAAGAGGAACAAGAGACTCGGGATGTGAATTGTGAATTGCGAATTGTGAATTGTGAATTGTTTACTATACTAATTTGACAATCAAAAGACCATCAAAGAATGTTTCGCAATGTAAATGTGCAATGCTAGAGTTATGCCCTGGGGATAAAAAATAAACCATGTTATCTCTGAATAATTTTAACTTTAAACTCAAAGCATGTAATTTATTACGACTCCACGGATCGTGTTATATTCATGAAACCACAAAAACGACAACTTCAACATAGACTCGGAAAAAATGAATCTCAACCATAACTTTCTCCATCGCGTCGATCGCACACATTCCGAGATCTGGATCAATGCAGTAGGTATAAAGTACGAAGACCAAAGTATTAAAACGCCCTTTTTTCTAACACGAGAACCATCGAGTAATAAGTTTTATCGAGGAGCGTAAAAAACATGAAACTCTGTCCAAATACAATATCATGCGAATAATAACCATTAAAAAAATTTGTTCGTGAAAACAAACCGTCTATGAAAAACCATATTGGCACAAATTGACCAAAATGTTATTTCTGTACGCATTACACTCCAAATTTAATCAATTTAAAGTAAATTATGAATAATGTCAAACTCGGTATATGAATTCTCGTTTACGTGAATTTTGAATAGTTTAATACCCGAATTTAACAGTCAATTGCCCATCTAGGGGAAACATCAACAAAAAAAATCCAGAATGCTCGTATTTCTCCCATGGACACTGAAATGTACCGTTTTCTCTTTAAATGCGAAAAACTCGAAACTCGGATCATGTAGTCTTTATGTTTTTATAAGGTACTTTTTTATAGAGAAGTGTAGAAAAACATAGGCATACAAATACAAAACCAACATTTTATATCGAAGGTGAAAAGAACGATTGGAATTTGAAAGGAAAAAGATAAACTAAAAAAAGAACAGGTCGAAGAACATTAGTATGTTCTTGTTTCACCTTTTCACCCTAAATGAATCAATTTTAGTGAAATATGTGAATAATATCACCTAAACAAAGATCAGCCTATGATTAGACATGGGACTTGAAAGGTCACTAAAAATGAACTTTTGCCATTATATCACACCATAGTTTAAAAAGGGAACCCTAAAATTAATTATTTTAGCACAAAGTTTCTACAAAATTTCTATCACGTAAATAAAACACTTTCCAAATAAGAGTGTGAATACATCCTATACCAAAAAATGTACTTACGTTGTACTCGTGGCAGCACAAAGTTGACCATTTCTACATGGACCGGAAATAACAAATAAACTCTTCAACTTTATAGATCGAGTGATAACTAACATTCTGACATGGGATCAATGGATGACCCATAAAACATTAAGAAACTATTTTTTAAAATTTCTCTGTTTCAATAAGCACAACGTCAAATAAACAGTTCTAAAGCAGATGTAGGAACATGAAACTCAGTCCAAATATCACCTAACTTTCAAAATTTTGAAAAGTATGGATCTTTTAATAGTGAACCAAGAGGAACAAGAGACTCGGGATGTGAATTGTGAATTGCGAATTGTGAATTGTGAATTGTTTACTATACTAATTTGACAATCAAAAGACCATCAAAGAATGTTTCGCAATGTAAATGTGCAATGCTAGAGTTATGCCCTGGGGATAAAAAATAAACCATGTTATCTCTGAATAATTTTAACTTTAAACTCAAAGCATGTAATTTATTACGACTCCACGGATCGTGTTATATTCATGAAACCACAAAAACGACAACTTCAACATAGACTCGGAAAAAATGAATCTCAACCATAACTTTCTCCATCGCGTCGATCGCACACATTCCGAGATCTGGATCAATGCAGTAGGTATAAAGTACGAAGACCAAAGTATTAAAACGCCCTTTTTTCTAACACGAGAACCATCGAGTAATAAGTTTTATCGAGGAGCGTAAAAAACATGAAACTCTGTCCAAATACAATATCATGCGAATAATAACCATTAAAAAAATTTGTTCGTGAAAACAAACCGTCTATGAAAAACCATATTGGCACAAATTGACCAAAATGTTATTTCTGTACGCATTACACTCCAAATTTAATCAATTTAAAGTAAATTATGAATAATGTCAAACTCGGTATATGAATTCTCGTTTACGTGAATTTTGAATAGTTTAATACCCGAATTTAACAGTCAATTGCCCATCTAGGGGAAACATCAACAAAAAAAATCCAGAATGCTCGTATTTCTCCCATGGACACTGAAATGTACCGTTTTCTCTTTAAATGCGAAAAACTCGACACTCGGATCATGTAGTCTTTATGTTTATATAAGGTACTTTTTTATAGAGAAGTGTAGAAAAACATAGGCATACAAATACAAAACCAACATTTTATATCGAAGGTGAAAAGAACGATTGGAATTTGAAAGGAAAAAGATAAACTAAAAAAAGAACAGGTCGAAGAACATTAGTATGTTCTTGTTTCACCTTTTCACCCTAAATGAATCAATTTTAGTGAAATATGTGAATAATATCACCTAAACAAAGATCAGCCTATGATTAGACATGGGACTTGAAAGGTCACTAAAAATGAACTTATGCCATTATATCACACCATAGTTTAAAAAGGGAACCCTAAAATTAATTATTTTAGCACAAAGTTTCTACAAAATTTCTATCACGTAAATAAAACACTTTCCAAATAAGAGTGTGAATACATCCTATACCAAAAAATGTACTTACGTTGTACTCGTGGCAGCACAAAGTTGACCATTTCTACATGGACCGGAAATAACAAATAAACTCTTCAACTTTATAGATCGAGTGATAACTAACATTCTGACATGGGATCAATGGATGACCCATAAAACATTAAGAAACTATTTCTTAAAATTTCTCTGTTTCAATAAGCACAACGTCAAATAAACAGTTCTATCAAGCAGATGTAGGAACATGAAACTCAGTCCAAATATCACCTAACTTTCAAAATTTTGAAAAGTATGGATCTTTTAATAGTGAACCAAGAGGAACAAGAGACTCGGGATGTGAATTGTGAATTGCGAATTGTGAATTGTGAATTGTTTACTATACTAATTTGACAATGAAAAGACCATCAAAGAATGTTTCGCAATGTAAATGTGCAATGCTAGAGTTATGCCCTGGGGATAAAAAATAGACCATGTTATCTCTGAATAATTTTAACTTTAAACTCAAAGCATGTAATTTATTACGACTCCACGGATCGTGTTATATTCATGAAACCACAAAAACGACAACTTCAACATAGACTCGGAAAAAATGAATCTCAACCATAACTTTCTCCATCGCGTCGATCGCACACATTCCGAGATCTGGATCAATGCAGTAGGTATAAAGTACGAAGACCAAAGTATTAAAACGCCCTTTTTTCTAACACGAGAACCATCGAGTAATAAGTTTTATCGAGGAGCGTAAAAAACATGAAACTCTGTCCAAATACAATATCATGCGAATAATAACCATTAAAAAAATTTGTTCGTGAAAACAAACCGTCTATGAAAAACCATATTGGCAAAAATTGACCAAAATGTTATTTCTGTACGCATTACACTCCAAATTTAATCAATTTAAAGTAAATTATGAATAATGTCAAACTCGGTATATGAATTCTCGTTTACGTGAATTTTGAATAGTTTAATACCCGAATTTAACAGTCAATTGCCCATCTAGGGGAAACATCAACAAAAAAAATCCAGAATGCTCGTATTTCTCCCATGGACACTGAAATGTACCGTTTTCTCTTTAAATGCGAAAAACTCGACACTCGGATCATGTAGTCTTTATGTTTTTATAAGGTACTTTTTTATAGAGAAGTGTAGAAAAACATAGGCATACAAATACAAAACCAACATTTTATATCGAAGGTGAAAAGAACGATTGGAATTTGAAAGGAAAAAGATAAACTAAAAAAAGAACAGGTCGAAGAACATTAGTATGTTCTTTTTTCACCTTTTCACCCTAAATGAATCAATTTTAGTGAAATATTTGAATAATATCACCTAAACAAAGATCAGCCTATGATTAGACATGGGACATGAAAGGTCACTAAAAATGAACTTATGCCATTATATCACACCATAGTTTAAAAAGGGAACCCTAAAATTAATTATTTTAGCACAAAGTTCCTACAAAATTTCTATCACGTAAATAAAACACTTTCCAAATAAGAGTGTGAATACATCCTATACCAAAAAATGTACTTACGTTGTACTCGTGGCAGCACAAAGTTGACCATTTCTACATGGACCGGAAATAACAAATAAACTCTTCAACTTTATAGATCGAGTGATAACTAACATTCTGACATGGGATCAATGGATGACCCATAAAACATTAAGAAACTATTTCTTAAAATTTCTCTGTTTCAATAAGCACAACGTCAAATAAACAGTTCTATCAAGCAGATGTAGGAACATGAAACTCAGTCCAAATATCACCTAACTTTCAAAATTTTGAAAAGTATGGATCTTTTAATAGTGAACCAAGAGGAACAAGAGACTCGGGATGTGAATTGTGAATTGCGAATTGTGAATTGTGAATTGTTTACTATAATAATTTGACAATCAAAAGACCATCAAAGAATGTTTCGCAATGTAAATGTGCAATGCTAGAGTTATGCCCTGGGGATAAAAAATAAACCATGTTATCTCTGAATAATTTTAACTTTAAACTCAAAGCATGTAATTTATTACGACTCCACGGATCGTGTTATATTCATGAAACCACAAAAACGACAACTTCAACAAAGACTCGGAAAAAATGAATCTCAACCATAACTTTCTCCATCGCGTCGATCGCACACATTCCGAGATCTGGATCAATGCAGTAGGTATAAAGTACGAAGACCAAAGTATTAAAACGCCCTTTTTTCTAACACGAGAACCATCGAGTAATAAGTTTTATCGAGGAGCGTAAAAAACATGAAACTCTGTCCAAATACAATATCATGCGAATAATAACCATTAAAAAAATTTGTTCGTGAAAACAAACCGTCTATGAAAAACCATATTGGCACAAATTGACCAAAATGTTATTTCTGTACGCATTACACTCCAAATTTAATCAATTTAAAGTAAATTATGAATAATGTCAAACTCGGTATATGAATTCTCGTTTACGTGAATTTTGAATAGTTTAATACCCGAATTTAACAGTCAATTGCCCATCTAGGGGAAACATCAACAAAAAAAATCCAGAATGCTCGTATTTCTCCCATGGACACTGAAATGTACCGTTTTCTCTTTAAATGCGAAAAACTCGACACTCGGATCATGTAGTCTTTATGTTTATATAAGGTACTTTTTTATAGAGAAGTGTAGAAAAACATAGGCATACAAATACAAAACCAACATTTTATATCGAAGGTGAAAAGAACGATTGGAATTTGAAAGGAAAAAGATAAACTAAAAAAAGAACTGGTCGAAGAACATTAGTATGTTCTTGTTTCACCTTTTCACCCTAAATGAATCAATTTTAGTGAAATATGTGAATAATATCACCTAAACAAAGATCAGCCTATGATTAGACATGGGACTTGAAAGGTCACTAAAAATGAACTTATGCCATTATATCACACCATAGTTTAAAAAGGGAACCCTAAAATTAATTATTTTAGCACAAAGTTTCTACAAAATTTCTATCACGTAAATAAAACACTTTCCAAATAAGAGTGTGAATACATCCTATACCAAAAAATGTACTTACGTTGTACTCGTGGCAGCACAAAGTTGACCATTTCTACATGGACCGGAAATAACAAATAAACTCTTCAACTTTATAGATCGAGTGATAACTAACATTCTGACATGGGATCAATGGATGACCCATAAAACATTAAGAAACTATTTCTTAAAATTTCTCTGTTTCAATAAGCACAACGTCAAATAAACAGTTCTATCAAGCAGATGTAGGAACATGAAACTCAGTCCAAATATCACCTAACTTTCAAAATTTTGAAAAGTATGGATCTTTTAATAGTGAACCAAGAGGAACAAGAGACTCGGGATGTGAATTGTGAATTGCGAATTGTGAATTGTGAATTGTTTACTATACTAATTTGACAATCAAAAGACCATCAAAGAATGTTTCGCAATGTAAATGTGCAATGCTAGAGTTATGCCCTGGGGATAAAAAATAGACCATGTTATCTCTGAATAATTTTAACTTTAAACTCAAAGCATGTAATTTATTACGACTCCACGGATCGTGTTATATTCATGAAACCACAAAAACGACAACTTCAACATAGACTCGGAAAAAATGAATCTCAACCATAACTTTCTCCATCGCGTCGATCGCACACATTCCGAGATCTGGATCAATGCAGTAGGTATAAAGTACGAAGACCAAAGTATTAAAACGCCCTTTTTTCTAACACGAGAACCATCGAGTAATAAGTTTTATCGAGGAGCGTAAAAAACATGAAACTCTGTCCAAATACAATATCATGCGAATAATAACCATTAAAAAAATTTGTTCGTGAAAACAAACCGTCTATGAAAAACCATATTGGCAAAAATTGACCAAAATGTTATTTCTGTACGCATTACACTCCAAATTTAATCAATTTAAAGTAAATTATGAATAATGTCAAACTCGGTATATGAATTCTCGTTTACGTGAATTTTGAATAGTTTAATACCCGAATTTAACAGTCAATTGCCCATCTAGGGGAAACATCAACAAAAAAAATCCAGAATGCTCGTATTTCTCCCATGGACACTGAAATGTACCGTTTTCTCTTTAAATGCGAAAAACTCGACACTCGGATCATGTAGTCTTTATGTTTTTATAAGGTACTTTTTTATAGAGAAGTGTAGAAAAACATAGGCATACAAATACAAAACCAACATTTTATATCGAAGGTGAAAAGAACGATTGGAATTTGAAAGGAAAAAGATAAACTAAAAAAAGAACAGGTCGAAGAACATTAGTATGTTCTTGTTTCACCTTTTCACCCTAAATGAATCAATTTTAGTGAAATATTTGAATAATATCACCTAAACAAAGATCAGCCTATGATTAGACATGGGACATGAAAGGTCACTAAAAATGAACTTATGCCATTATATCACACCATAGTTTAAAAAGGGAACCCTAAAATTAATTATTTTAGCACAAAGTTTCTACAAAATTTCTATCACGTAAATAAAACACTTTCCAAATAAGAGTGTGAATACATCCTATACCAAAAAATGTACTTACGTTGTACTCGTGGCAGCACAAAGTTGACCATTTCTACATGGACCGGAAATAACAAATAAACTCTTCAACTTTATAGATCGAGTGATAACTAACATTCTGACATGGGATCAATGGATGACCCATAAAACATTAAGAAACTATTTCTTAAAATTTCTCTGTTTCAATAAGCACAACGTCAAATAAACAGTTCTATCAAGCAGATGTAGGAACATGAAACTCAGTCCAAATATCACCTAACTTTCAAAATTTTGAAAAGTATGGATCTTTTAATAGTGAACCAAGAGGAACAAGAGACTCGGGATGTGAATTGTGAATTGCGAATTGTGAATTGTGAATTGTTTACTATAATAATTTGACAATCAAAAGACCATCAAAGAATGTTTCGCAATGTAAATGTGCAATGCTAGAGTTATGCCCTGGGGATAAAAAATAAACCATGTTATCTCTGAATAATTTTAACTTTAAACTCAAAGCATGTAATTTATTACGACTCCACGGATCGTGTTATATTCATGAAACCACAAAAACGACAACTTCAACAAAGACTCGGAAAAAATGAATCTCAACCATAACTTTCTCCATCGCGTCGATCGCACACATTCCGAGATCTGGATCAATGCAGTAGGTATAAAGTACGAAGACCAAAGTATTAAAACGCCCTTTTTTCTAACACGAGAACCATCGAGTAATAAGTTTTATCGAGGAGCGTAAAAAACATGAAACTCTGTCCAAATACAATATCATGCGAATAATAACCATTAAAAAAATTTGTTCGTGAAAACAAACCGTCTATGAAAAACCATATTGGCACAAATTGACCAAAATGTTATTTCTGTACGCATTACACTCCAAATTTAATCAATTTAAAGTAAATTATGAATAATGTCAAACTCGGTATATGAATTCTCGTTTACGTGAATTTTGAATAGTTTAATACCCGAATTTAACAGTCAATTGCCCATCTAGGGGAAACATCAACAAAAAAAATCCAGAATGCTCGTATTTCTCCCATGGACACTGAAATGTACCGTTTTCTCTTTAAATGCGAAAAACTCGACACTCGGATCATGTAGTCTTTATGTTTATATAAGGTACTTTTTTATAGAGAAGTGTAGAAAAACATAGGCATACAAATACAAAACCAACATTTTATATCGAAGGTGAAAAGAACGATTGGAATTTGAAAGGAAAAAGATAAACTAAAAAAAAGAACTGGTCGAAGAACATTAGTATGTTCTTGTTTCACCTTTTCACCCTAAATGAATCAATTTTAGTGAAATATGTGAATAATATCACCTAAACAAAGATCAGCCTATGATTAGACATGGGACTTGAAAGGTCACTAAAAATGAACTTATGCCATTATATCACACCATAGTTTAAAAAGGGAACCCTAAAATTAATTATTTTAGCACAAAGTTTCTACAAAATTTCTATCACGTAAATAAAACACTTTCCAAATAAGAGTGTGAATACATCCTATACCAAAAAATGTACTTACGTTGTACTCGTGGCAGCACAAAGTTGACCATTTCTACATGGACCGGAAATAACAAATAAACTCTTCAACTTTATAGATCGAGTGATAACTAACATTCTGACATGGGATCAATGGATGACCCATAAAACATTAAGAAACTATTTCTTAAAATTTCTCTGTTTCAATAAGCACAACGTCAAATAAACAGTTCTATCAAGCAGATGTAGGAACATGAAACTCAGTCCAAATATCACCTAACTTTCAAAATTTTGAAAAGTATGGATCTTTTAATAGTGAACCAAGAGGAACAAGAGACTCGGGATGTGAATTGTGAATTGCGAATTGTGAATTGTGAATTGTTTACTATACTAATTTGACAATCAAAAGACCATCAAAGAATGTTTCGCAATGTAAATGTGCAATGCTAGAGTTATGCCCTGGGGATAAAAAATAGACCATGTTATCTCTGAATAATTTTAACTTTAAACTCAAAGCATGTAATTTATTACGACTCCACGGATCGTGTTATATTCATGAAACCACAAAAACGACAACTTCAACATAGACTCGGAAAAAATGAATCTCAACCATAACTTTCTCCATCGCGTCGATCGCACACATTCCGAGATCTAGATCAATGCAGTAGGTATAAAGTACGAAGACCAAAGTATTAAAACGCCCTTTTTTCTAACACGAGAACCATCGAGTAATAAGTTTTATCGAGGAGCGTAAAAAACATGAAACTCTGTCCAAATACAATATCATGCGAATAATAACCATTAAAAAAATTTGTTCGTGAAAACAAACCGTCTATGAAAAACCATATTGGCAAAAATTGACCAAAATGTTATTTCTGTACGCATTACACTCCAAATTTAATCAATTTAAAGTAAATTATGAATAATGTCAAACTCGGTATATGAATTCTCGTTTACGTGAATTTTGAATAGTTTAATACCCGAATTTAACAGTCAATTGCCCATCTAGGGGAAACATCAACAAAAAAAATCCAGAATGCTCGTATTTCTCCCATGGACACTGAAATGTACCGTTTTCTCTTTAAATGCGAAAAACTCGACACTCGGATCATGTAGTCTTTATGTTTTTATAAGGTACTTTTTTATAGAGAAGTGTAGAAAAACATAGGCATACAAATACAAAACCAACATTTTATATCGAAGGTGAAAAGAACGATTGGAATTTGAAAGGAAAAAGATAAACTAAAAAAAGAACAGGTCGAAGAACATTAGTATGTTCTTGTTTCACCTTTTCACCCTAAATGAATCAATTTTAGTGAAATATTTGAATAATATCACCTAAACAAAGATCAGCCTATGATTAGACATGGGACATGAAAGGTCACTAAAAATGAACTTATGCCATTATATCACACCATAGTTTAAAAAGGGAACCCTAAAATTAATTATTTTAGCACAAAGTTTCTACAAAATTTCTATCACGTAAATAAAACACTTTCCAAATAAGAGTGTGAATACATCCTATACCAAAAAATGTACTTACGTTGTACTCGTGGCAGCACAAAGTTGACCATTTCTACATGGACCGGAAATAACAAATAAACTCTTCAACTTTATAGATCGAGTGATAACTAACATTCTGACATGGGATCAATGGATGACCCATAAAACATTAAGAAACTATTTCTTAAAATTTCTCTGTTTCAATAAGCACAACGTCAAATAAACAGTTCTATCAAGCAGATGTAGGAACATGAAACTCAGTCCAAATATCACCTAACTTTCAAAATTTTGAAAAGTATGGATCTTTTAATAGTGAACCAAGAGGAACAAGAGACTCGGGATGTGAATTGTGAATTGCGAATTGTGAATTGTGAATTGTTTACTATACTAATTTGACAATCAAAAGACCATCAAAGAATGTTTCGCAATGTAAATGTGCAATGCTAGAGTTATGCCCTGGGGATAAAAAATAAACCATGTTATCTCTGAATAATTTTAACTTTAAACTCAAAGCATGTAATTTATTACGACTCCACGGATCGTGTTATATTCATGAAACCACAAAAACGACAACTTCAACATAGACTCAGAAAAAATGAATCTCAACCATAACTTTCTCCATCGCGTCGATCGCACACATTCCGAGATCTGGATCAATGCAGTAGGTATAAAGTACGAAGACCAAAGTATTAAAACGCCCTTTTTTCTAACACGAGAACCATCGAGTAATAAGTTTTATCGAGGAGCGTAAAAAACATGAAACTCTGTCCAAATACAATATCATGCGAATAATAACCATTAAAAAATTTTGTTCGTGAAAACAAACCGTCTATGAAAAACCATATTGGCACAAATTGACCAAAATGTTATTTCCGTACGCATTACACTCCAAATTTAATCAATTTAAAGTAAATTATGAATAATGTCAAACTCGGTATATGAATTCTCGTTTACGTGAATTTTGAATAGTTTAATACCCGAATTTAACAGTCAATTGCCCATCTAGGGGAAACATCAACAAAAAAAATCCAGAATGCTCGTATTTCTCCCATGGACACTGAAATGTACCGTTTTCTCTTTAAATGCGAAAAACTCGACACTCGGATCATGTAGTCTTTATGTTTTTATAAGGTACTTTTTTATAGAGAAGTGTAGAAAAACATAGGCATACAAATACAAAACCAACATTTTATATCGAAGGTGAAAAGAACGATTGGAATTTGAAAGGAAAAAGATAAACTAAAAAAAGAACAGGTCGAAGAACATTAGTATGTTCTTGTTTCACCTTTTCACCCTAAATGAATCAATTTTAGTGAAATATGTGAATAATATCACCTAAACAAAGATCAGCCTATGATTAGACATGGGACTTGAAAGGTCACTAAAAATGAACTTATGCCATTATATCACACCATAGTTTAAAAAGGGAACCCTAAAATTAATTATTTTAGCACAAAGTTTCTACAAAATTTCTATCACGTAAATAAAACACTTTCCAAATAAGAGTGTGAATACATCCTATACCAAAAAATATACTTACGTTGTACTCGTGGCAGCACAAAGTTGACCATTTCTACATGGACCGGAAATAACAAATAAACTCTTCAACTTTATAGATCGAGTGATAACTAACATTCTGACATGGGATCAATGGATGACCCATAAAACATTAAGAAACTATTTCTTAAAATTTCTCTGTTTCAATAAGCACAACGTCAAATAAACAGTTCTATCAAGCAGATGTAGGAACATGAAACTCAGTCCAAATATCACCTAACTTTCAAAATTTTGAAAAGTATGGATCTTTTAATAGTGAACCAAGAGGAACAAGAGACTCGGGATGTGAATTGTGAATTGCGAATTGTGAATTGTGAATTGTTTACTATACTAATTTGACAATCAAAAGACCATCAAAGAATGTTTCGCAATGTAAATGTGCAATGCTAGAGTTATGCCCTGGGGATAAAAAATAAACCATGTTATCTCTGAATAATTTTAACTTTAAACTCAAAGCATGTAATTTATTACGACTCCACGGATCGTGTTATATTCATGAAACCACAAAAACGACAACTTCAACATAGACTCGGAAAAAATGAATCTCAACCATAACTTTCTCCATCGCGTCGATCGCACACATTCCGAGATCTGGATCAATGCAGTAGGTATAAAGTACGAAGACCAAAGTATTAAAACGCCCTTTTTTCTAACACGAGAACCATCGAGTAATAAGTTTTATCGAGGAGCGTAAAAAACATGAAACTCTGTCCAAATACAATATCATGCGAATAATAACCATTAAAAAAATTTGTTCGTGAAAACAAACCGTCTATGAAAAACCATATTGGCACAAATTGACCAAAATGTTATTTCTGTACGCATTACACTCCAAATTTAATCAATTTAAAGTAAATTATGAATAATGTCAAACTCGGTATATGAATTCTCGTTTACGTGAATTTTGAATAGTTTAATACCCGAATTTAACAGTCAATTGCCCATCTAGGGGAAACATCAACAAAAAAAATCCAGAATGCTCGTATTTCTCCCATGGACACTGAAATGTACCGTTTTCTCTTTAAATGCGAAAAACTCGACACTCGGATCATGTAGTCTTTATGTTTTTATAAGGTACTTTTTTATAGAGAAGTGTAGAAAAACATAGGCATACAAATACAAAACCAACATTTTATATCGAAGGTGAAAAGAACGATTGGAATTTGAAAGGAAAAAGATAAACTAAAAAAAGAACAGGTCGAAGAACATTAGTATGTTCTTGTTTCACCTTTTCACCCTAAATGAATCAATTTTAGTGAAATATGTGAATAATATCACCTAAACAAAGATCAGCCTATGATTAGACATGGGACTTGAAAGGTCACTAAAAATGAACTTATGCCATTATATCACACCATAGTTTAAAAAGGGAACCCTAAAATTAATTATTTTAGCACAAAGTTTCTACAAAATTTCTATCACGTAAATAAAACACTTTCCAAATAAGAGTGTGAATACATCCTATACCAAAAAATATACTTACGTTGTACTCGTGGCAGCACAAAGTTGACCATTTCTACATGGACCGGAAATAACAAATAAACTCTTCAACTTTATAGATCGAGTGATAACTAACATTCTGACATGGGATCAATGGATGACCCATAAAACATTAAGAAACTATTTCTTAAAATTTCTCTGTTTCAATAAGCACAACGTCAAATAAACAGTTCTATCAAGCAGATGTAGGAACATGAAACTCAGTCCAAATATCACCTAACTTTCAAAATTTTGAAAAGTATGGATCTTTTAATAGTGAACCAAGAGGAACAAGAGACTCGGGATGTGAATTGTGAATTGCGAATTGTGAATTGTGAATTGTTTACTATACTAATTTGACAATCAAAAGACCATCAAAGAATGTTTCGCAATGTAAATGTGCAATGCTAGAGTTATGCCCTGGGGATAAAAAATAAACCATGTTATCTCTGAATAATTTTAACTTTAAACTCAAAGCATGTAATTTATTACGACTCCACGGATCGTGTTATATTCATGAAACCACAAAAACGACAACTTCAACATAGACTCGGAAAAAATGAATCTCAACCATAACTTTCTCCATCGCGTCGATCGCACACATTCCGAGATCTGGATCAATGCAGTAGGTATAAAGTACGAAGACCAAAGTATTAAAACGCCCTTTTTTCTAACACGAGAACCATCGAGTAATAAGTTTTATCGAGGAGCGTAAAAAACATGAAACTCTGTCCAAATACAATATCATGCGAATAATAACCATTAAAAAAATTTGTTCGTGAAAACAAACCGTCTATGAAAAACCATATTGGCACAAATTGACCAAAATGTTATTTCTGTACGCATTACACTCCAAATTTAATCAATTTAAAGTAAATTATGAATAATGTCAAACTCGGTATATGAATTCTCGTTTACGTGAATTTTGAATAGTTTAATACCCGAATTTAACAGTCAATTGCCCATCTAGGGGAAACATCAACAAAAAAAATCCAGAATGCTCGTATTTCTCCCATGGACACTGAAATGTACCGTTTTCTCTTTAAATGCGAAAAACTCGACACTCGGATCATGTAGTCTTTATGTTTTTATAAGGTACTTTTTTATAGAGAAGTGTAGAAAAACATAGGCATACAAATACAAAACCAACATTTTATATCGAAGGTGAAAAGAACGATTGGAATTTGAAAGGAAAAAGATAAACTAAAAAAAGAACAGGTCGAAGAACATTAGTATGTTCTTGTTTCACCTTTTCACCCTAAATGAATCAATTTTAGTGAAATATGTGAATAATATCACCTAAACAAAGATCAGCCTATGATTAGACATGGGACTTGAAAGGTCACTAAAAATGAACTTATGCCATTATATCACACCATAGTTTAAAAAGGGAACCCTAAAATTAATTATTTTAGCACAAAGTTTCTACAAAATTTCTATCACGTAAATAAAACACTTTCCAAATAAGAGTGTGAATACATCCTATACCAAAAAATGTACTTACGTTGTACTCGTGGCAGCACAAAGTTGACCATTTCTACATGGACCGGAAATAACAAATAAACTCTTCAACTTTATAGATCGAGTGATAACTAACATTCTGACATGGGATCAATGGATGACCCATAAAACATTAAGAAACTATTTCTTAAAATTTCTCTGTTTCAATAAGCACAACGTCAAATAAACAGTTCTATCAAGCAGATGTAGGAACATGAAACTCAGTCCAAATATCACCTAACTTTCAAAATTTTGAAAAGTATGGATCTTTTAATAGTGAACCAAGAGGAACAAGAGACTCGGGATGTGAATTGTGAATTGCGAATTGTGAATTGTGAATTGTTTACTATACTAATTTGACAATCAAAAGACCATCAAAGAATGTTTCGCAATGTAAATGTGCAATGCTAGAGTTATGCCCTGGGGATAAAAAATAAACCATGTTATCTCTGAATAATTTTAACTTTAAACTCAAAGCATGTAATTTATTACGACTCCACGGATCGTGTTATATTCATGAAACCACAAAAACGACAACTTCAACATAGACTCGGAAAAAATGAATCTCAACCATAACTTTCTCCATCGCGTCGATCGCACACATTCCGAGATCTGGATCAATGCAGTAGGTATAAAGTACGAAGACCAAAGTATTAAAACGCCCTTTTTTCTAACACGAGAACCATCGAGTAATAAGTTTTATCGAGGAGCGTAAAAAACATGAAACTCTGTCCAAATACAATATCATGCGAATAATAACCATTAAAAAAATTTGTTCGTGAAAACAAACCGTCTATGAAAAACCATATTGGCACAAATTGACCAAAATGTTATTTCTGTACGCATTACACTCCAAATTTAATCAATTTAAAGTAAATTATGAATAATGTCAAACTCGGTATATGAATTCTCGTTTACGTGAATTTTGAATAGTTTAATACCCGAATTTAACAGTCAATTGCCCATCTAGGGGTAACATCAACAAAAAAAATCCAGAATGCTCGTATTTCTCCCATGGACACTGAAATGTACCGTTTTCTCTTTAAATGCGAAAAACTCGAAACTCGGATCATGTAGTCTTTATGTTTTTATAAGGTACTTTTTTATAGAGAAGTGTAGAAAAACATAGGCATACAAATACAAAACCAACATTTTATATCGAAGGTGAAAAGAACGATTGGAATTTGAAAGGAAAAAGATAAACTAAAAAAAGAACAGGTCGAAGAACATTAGTATGTTCTTGTTTCACCTTTTCACCCTAAATGAATCAATTTTAGTGAAATATGTGAATAATATCACCTAAACAAAGATCAGCCTATGATTAGACATGGGACTTGAAAGGTCACTAAAAATGAACTTATGCCATTATATCACACCATAGTTTAAAAAGGGAACCCTAAAATTAATTATTTTAGCACAAAGTTTCTACAAAATTTCTATCACGTAAATAAAACACTTTCCAAATAAGAGTGTGAATACATCCTATACCAAAAAATGTACTTACGTTGTACTCGTGGCAGCACAAAGTTGACCATTTCTACATGGACCGGAAATAACAAATAAACTCTTCAACTTTATAGATCGAGTGATAACTAACATTCTGACATGGGATCAATGGATGACCCATAAAACATTAAGAAACTATTTCTTAAAATTTCTCTGTTTCAATAAGCACAACGTCAAATAAACAGTTCTATCAAGCAGATGTAGGAACATGAAACTCAGTCCAAATATCACCTAACTTTCAAAATTTTGAAAAGTATGGATCTTTTAATAGTGAACCAAGAGGAACAAGAGACTCGGGATGTGAATTGTGAATTGCGAATTGTGAATTGTGAATTGTTTACTATACTAATTTGACAATCAAAAGACCATCAAAGAATGTTTCGCAATGTAAATGTGCAATGCTAGAGTTATGCCCTGGGGATAAAAAATAAACCATGTTATCTCTGAATAATTTTAACTTTAAACTCAAAGCATGTAATTTATTACGACTCCACGGATCGTGTTATATTCATGAAACCACAAAAACGACAACTTCAACATAGACTCGGAAAAAATGAATCTCAACCATAACTTTCTCCATCGCGTCGATCGCACACATTCCGAGATCTGGATCAATGCAGTAGGTATAAAGTACGAAGACCAAAGTATTAAAACGCCCTTTTTTCTAACACGAGAACCATCGAGTAATAAGTTTTATCGAGGAGCGTAAAAAACATGAAACTCTGTCCAAATACAATATCATGCGAATAATAACCATTAAAAAAATTTGTTCGTGAAAACAAACCGTCTATGAAAAACCATATTGGCACAAATTGACCAAAATGTTATTTCTGTACGCATTACACTCCAAATTTAATCAATTTAAAGTAAATTATGAATAATGTCAAACTCGGTATATGAATTCTCGTTTACGTGAATTTTGAATAGTTTAATACCCGAATTTAACAGTCAATTGCCCATCTAGGGGTAACATCAACAAAAAAAATCCAGAATGCTCGTATTTCTCCCATGGACACTGAAATGTACCGTTTTCTCTTTAAATGCGAAAAACTCGAAACTCGGATCATGTAGTCTTTATGTTTTTATAAGGTACTTTTTTATAGAGAAGTGTAGAAAAACATAGGCATACAAATACAAAACCAACATTTTATATCGAAGGTGAAAAGAACGATTGGAATTTGAAAGGAAAAAGATAAACTAAAAAAAGAACAGGTCGAAGAACATTAGTATGTTCTTGTTTCACCTTTTCACCCTAAATGAATCAATTTTAGTGAAATATGTGAATAATATCACCTAAACAAAGATCAGCCTATGATTAGACATGGGACTTGAAAGGTCACTAAAAATGAACTTATGCCATTATATCACACCATAGTTTAAAAAGGGAACCCTAAAATTAATTATTTTAGCACAAAGTTTCTACAAAATTTCTATCACGTAAATAAAACACTTTCCAAATAAGAGTGTGAATACATCCTATACCAAAAAATGTACTTACGTTGTACTCGTGGCAGCACAAAGTTGACCATTTCTACATGGACCGGAAATAACAAATAAACTCTTCAACTTTATAGATCGAGTGATAACTAACATTCTGACATGGGATCAATGGATGACCCATAAAACATTAAGAAACTATTTCTTAAAATTTCTCTGTTTCAATAAGCACAACGTCAAATAAACAGTTCTATCAAGCAGATGTAGGAACATGAAACTCAGTCCAAATATCACCTAACTTTCAAAATTTTGAAAAGTATGGATCTTTTAATAGTGAACCAAGAGGAACAAGAGACTCGGGATGTGAATTGTGAATTGCGAATTGTGAATTGTGAATTGTTTACTATACTAATTTGACAATCAAAAGACCATCAAAGAATGTTTCGCAATGTAAATGTGCAATGCTAGAGTTATGCCCTGGGGATAAAAAATAAACCATGTTATCTCTGAATAATTTTAACTTTAAACTCAAAGCATGTAATTTATTACGACTCCACGGATCGTGTTATATTCATGAAACCACAAAAACGACAACTTCAACATAGACTCGGAAAAAATGAATCTCAACCATAACTTTCTCCATCGCGTCGATCGCACACATTCCGAGATCTGGATCAATGCAGTAGGTATAAAGTACGAAGACCAAAGTATTAAAACGCCCTTTTTTCTAACACGAGAACCATCGAGTAATAAGTTTTATCGAGGAGCGTAAAAAACATGAAACTCTGTCCAAATACAATATCATGCGAATAATAACCATTAAAAAAATTTGTTCGTGAAAACAAACCGTCTATGAAAAACCATATTGGCACAAATTGACCAAAATGTTATTTCTGTACGCATTACACTCCAAATTTAATCAATTTAAAGTAAATTATGAATAATGTCAAACTCGGTATATGAATTCTCGTTTACGTGAATTTTGAATAGTTTAATACCCGAATTTAACAGTCAATTGCCCATCTAGGGGTAACATCAACAAAAAAAATCCAGAATGCTCGTATTTCTCCCATGGACACTGAAATGTACCGTTTTCTCTTTAAATGCGAAAAACTCGAAACTCGGATCATGTAGTCTTTATGTTTTTATAAGGTACTTTTTTATAGAGAAGTGTAGAAAAACATAGGCATACAAATACAAAACCAACATTTTATATCGAAGGTGAAAAGAACGATTGGAATTTGAAAGGAAAAAGATAAACTAAAAAAAGAACAGGTCGAAGAACATTAGTATGTTCTTGTTTCACCTTTTCACCCTAAATGAATCAATTTTAGTGAAATATGTGAATAATATCACCTAAACAAAGATCAGCCTATGATTAGACATGGGACTTGAAAGGTCACTAAAAATGAACTTATGCCATTATATCACACCATAGTTTAAAAAGGGAACCCTAAAATTAATTATTTTAGCACAAAGTTTCTACAAAATTTCTATCACGTAAATAAAACACTTTCCAAATAAGAGTGTGAATACATCCTATACCAAAAAATGTACTTACGTTGTACTCGTGGCAGCACAAAGTTGACCATTTCTACATGGACCGGAAATAACAAATAAACTCTTCAACTTTATAGATCGAGTGATAACTAACATTCTGACATGGGATCAATGGATGACCCATAAAACATTAAGAAACTATTTCTTAAAATTTCTCTGTTTCAATAAGCACAACGTCAAATAAACAGTTCTATCAAGCAGATGTAGGAACATGAAACTCAGTCCAAATATCACCTAACTTTCAAAATTTTGAAAAGTATGGATCTTTTAATAGTGAACCAAGAGGAACAAGAGACTCGGGATGTGAATTGTGAATTGCGAATTGTGAATTGTGAATTGTTTACTATACTAATTTGACAATCAAAAGACCATCAAAGAATGTTTCGCAATGTAAATGTGCAATGCTAGAGTTATGCCCTGGGGATAAAAAATAAACCATGTTATCTCTGAATAATTTTAACTTTAAACTCAAAGCATGTAATTTATTACGACTCCACGGATCGTGTTATATTCATGAAACCACAAAAACGACAACTTCAACATAGACTCGGAAAAAATGAATCTCAACCATAACTTTCTCCATCGCGTCGATCGCACACATTCCGAGATCTGGATCAATGCAGTAGGTATAAAGTACGAAGACCAAAGTATTAAAACGCCCTTTTTTCTAACACGAGAACCATCGAGTAATAAGTTTTATCGAGGAGCGTAAAAAACATGAAACTCTGTCCAAATACAATATCATGCGAATAATAACCATTAAAAAAATTTGTTCGTGAAAACAAACCGTCTATGAAAAACCATATTGGCACAAATTGACCAAAATGTTATTTCTGTACGCATTACACTCCAAATTTAATCAATTTAAAGTAAATTATGAATAATGTCAAACTCGGTATATGAATTCTCGTTTACGTGAATTTTGAATAGTTTAATACCCGAATTTAACAGTCAATTGCCCATCTAGGGGTAACATCAACAAAAAAAATCCAGAATGCTCGTATTTCTCCCATGGACACTGAAATGTACCGTTTTCTCTTTAAATGCGAAAAACTCGAAACTCGGATCATGTAGTCTTTATGTTTTTATAAGGTACTTTTTTATAGAGAAGTGTAGAAAAACATAGGCATACAAATACAAAACCAACATTTTATATCGAAGGTGAAAAGAACGATTGGAATTTGAAAGGAAAAAGATAAACTAAAAAAAGAACAGGTCGAAGAACATTAGTATGTTCTTGTTTCACCTTTTCACCCTAAATGAATCAATTTTAGTGAAATATGTGAATAATATCACCTAAACAAAGATCAGCCTATGATTAGACATGGGACTTGAAAGGTCACTAAAAATGAACTTATGCCATTATATCACACCATAGTTTAAAAAGGGAACCCTAAAATTAATTATTTTAGCACAAAGTTTCTACAAAATTTCTATCACGTAAATAAAACACTTTCCAAATAAGAGTGTGAATACATCCTATACCAAAAAATGTACTTACGTTGTACTCGTGGCAGCACAAAGTTGACCATTTCTACATGGACCGGAAATAACAAATAAACTCTTCAACTTTATAGATCGAGTGATAACTAACATTCTGACATGGGATCAATGGATGACCCATAAAACATTAAGAAACTATTTCTTAAAATTTCTCTGTTTCAATAAGCACAACGTCAAATAAACAGTTCTATCAAGCAGATGTAGGAACATGAAACTCAGTCCAAATATCACCTAACTTTCAAAATTTTGAAAAGTATGGATCTTTTAATAGTGAACCAAGAGGAACAAGAGACTCGGGATGTGAATTGTGAATTGCGAATTGTGAATTGTGAATTGTTTACTATACTAATTTGACAATCAAAAGACCATCAAAGAATGTTTCGCAATGTAAATGTGCAATGCTAGAGTTATGCCCTGGGGATAAAAAATAAACCATGTTATCTCTGAATAATTTTAACTTTAAACTCAAAGCATGTAATTTATTACGACTCCACGGATCGTGTTATATTCATGAAACCACAAAAACGACAACTTCAACATAGACTCGGAAAAAATGAATCTCAACCATAACTTTCTCCATCGCGTCGATCGCACACATTCCGAGATCTGGATCAATGCAGTAGGTATAAAGTACGAAGACCAAAGTATTAAAACGCCCTTTTTTCTAACACGAGAACCATCGAGTAATAAGTTTTATCGAGGAGCGTAAAAAACATGAAACTCTGTCCAAATACAATATCATGCGAATAATAACCATTAAAAAAATTTGTTCGTGAAAACAAACCGTCTATGAAAAACCATATTGGCACAAATTGACCAAAATGTTATTTCTGTACGCATTACACTCCAAATTTAATCAATTTAAAGTAAATTATGAATAATGTCAAACTCGGTATATGAATTCTCGTTTACGTGAATTTTGAATAGTTTAATACCCGAATTTAACAGTCAATTGCCCATCTAGGGGAAACATCAACAAAAAAATCCAGAATGCTCGTATTTCTCCCATGGACACTGAAATGTACCGTTTTCTCTTTAAATGCGAAAAACTCGAAACTCGGATCATGTAGTCTTTATGTTTTTATAAGGTACTTTTTTATAGAGAAGTGTAGAAAAACATAGGCATACAAATACAAAACCAACATTTTATATCGAAGGTGAAAAGAACGATTGGAATTTGAAAGGAAAAAGATAAACTAAAAAAAGAACAGGTCGAAGAACATTAGTATGTTCTTGTTTCACCTTTTCACCCTAAATGAATCAATTTTAGTGAAATATGTGAATAATATCACCTAAACAAAGATCAGCCTATGATTAGACATGGGACTTGAAAGGTCACTAAAAATGAACTTATGCCATTATATCACACCATAGTTTAAAAAGGGAACCCTAAAATTAATTATTTTAGCACAAAGTTTCTACAAAATTTCTATCACGTAAATAAAACACTTTCCAAATAAGAGTGTGAATACATCCTATACCAAAAAATGTACTTACGTTGTACTCGTGGCAGCACAAAGTTGACCATTTCTACATGGACCGGAAATAACAAATAAACTCTTCAACTTTATAGATCGAGTGATAACTAACATTCTGACATGGGATCAATGGATGACCCATAAAACATTAAGAAACTATTTCTTAAAATTTCTCTGTTTCAATAAGCACAACGTCAAATAAACAGTTCTATCAAGCAGATGTAGGAACATGAAACTCAGTCCAAATATCACCTAACTTTCAAAATTTTGAAAAGTATGGATCTTTTAATAGTGAACCAAGAGGAACAAGAGACTCGGGATGTGAATTGTGAATTGCGAATTGTGAATTGTGAATTGTTTACTATACTAATTTGACAATCAAAAGACCATCAAAGAATGTTTCGCAATGTAAATGTGCAATGCTAGAGTTATGCCCTGGGGATAAAAAATAAACCATGTTATCTCTGAATAATTTTAACTTTAAACTCAAAGCATGTAATTTATTACGACTCCACGGATCGTGTTATATTCATGAAACCACAAAAACGACAACTTCAACATAGACTCGGAAAAAATGAATCTCAACCATAACTTTCTCCATCGCGTCGATCGCACACATTCCGAGATCTGGATCAATGCAGTAGGTATAAAGTACGAAGACCAAAGTATTAAAACGCCCTTTTTTCTAACACGAGAACCATCGAGTAATAAGTTTTATCGAGGAGCGTAAAAAACATGAAACTCTGTCCAAATACAATATCATGCGAATAATAACCATTAAAAAAATTTGTTCGTGAAAACAAACCGTCTATGAAAAACCATATTGGCACAAATTGACCAAAATGTTATTTCTGTACGCATTACACTCCAAATTTAATCAATTTAAAGTAAATTATGAATAATGTCAAACTCGGTATATGAATTCTCGTTTACGTGAATTTTGAATAGTTTAATACCCGAATTTAACAGTCAATTGCCCATCTAGGGGAAACATCAACAAAAAAATCCAGAATGCTCGTATTTCTCCCATGGACACTGAAATGTACCGTTTTCTCTTTAAATGCGAAAAACTCGAAACTCGGATCATGTAGTCTTTATGTTTTTATAAGGTACTTTTTTATAGAGAAGTGTAGAAAAACATAGGCATACAAATACAAAACCAACATTTTATATCGAAGGTGAAAAGAACGATTGGAATTTGAAAGGAAAAAGATAAACTAAAAAAAGAACAGGTCGAAGAACATTAGTATGTTCTTGTTTCACCTTTTCACCCTAAATGAATCAATTTTAGTGAAATATGTGAATAATATCACCTAAACAAAGATCAGCCTATGATTAGACATGGGACTTGAAAGGTCACTAAAAATGAACTTATGCCATTATATCACACCATAGTTTAAAAAGGGAACCCTAAAATTAATTATTTTAGCACAAAGTTTCTACAAAATTTCTATCACGTAAATAAAACACTTTCCAAATAAGAGTGTGAATACATCCTATACCAAAAAATGTACTTACGTTGTACTCGTGGCAGCACAAAGTTGACCATTTCTACATGGACCGGAAATAACAAATAAACTCTTCAACTTTATAGATCGAGTGATAACTAACATTCTGACATGGGATCAATGGATGACCCATAAAACATTAAGAAACTATTTCTTAAAATTTCTCTGTTTCAATAAGCACAACGTCAAATAAACAGTTCTATCAAGCAGATGTAGGAACATGAAACTCAGTCCAAATATCACCTAACTTTCAAAATTTTGAAAAGTATGGATCTTTTAATAGTGAACCAAGAGGAACAAGAGACTCGGGATGTGAATTGTGAATTGCGAATTGTGAATTGTGAATTGTTTACTATACTAATTTGACAATCAAAAGACCATCAAAGAATGTTTCGCAATGTAAATGTGCAATGCTAGAGTTATGCCCTGGGGATAAAAAATAAACCATGTTATCTCTGAATAATTTTAACTTTAAACTCAAAGCATGTAATTTATTACGACTCCACGGATCGTGTTATATTCATGAAACCACAAAAACGACAACTTCAACATAGACTCGGAAAAAATGAATCTCAACCATAACTTTCTCCATCGCGTCGATCGCACACATTCCGAGATCTGGATCAATGCAGTAGGTATAAAGTACGAAGACCAAAGTATTAAAACGCCCTTTTTTCTATCACGAGAACCATCGAGTAATAAGTTTTATCGAGGAGCGTAAAAAACATGAAACTCTGTCCAAATACAATATCATGCGAATAATAACCATTAAAAAAAATTGTTCGTGAAAACAAACCGTCTATGAAAAACCATATTGGCACAAATTGACCAAAATGTTATTTCTGTACGCATTACACTCCAAATTTAATCAATTTAAAGTAAATTATGAATAATGTCAAACTCGGTATATGAATTCTCGTTTACGTGAATTTTGAATAGTTTAATACCCGAATTTAACAGTCAATTGCCCATCTAGGGGAAACATCAACAAAAAAAATCCAGAATGCTCGTATTTCTCCCATGGACACTGAAATGTACCGTTTTCTCTTTAAATGCGAAAAACTCGAAACTCGGATCATGTAGTCTTTATGTTTTTATAAGGTACTTTTTTATAGAGAAGTGTAGAAAAACATAGGCATACAAATACAAAACCAACATTTTATATCGAAGGTGAAAAGAACGATTGGAATTTGAAAGGAAAAAGATAAACTAAAAAAAGAACAGTTCGAAGAACATTAGTATGTTCTTGTTTCACCTTTTCACCCTAAATGAATCAATTTTAGTGAAATATGTGAATAATATCACCTAAACAAAGATCAGCCTATGATTAGACATGGGACTTGAAAGGTCACTAAAAATGAACTTATGCCATTATATCACACCATAGTTTAAAAAGGGAACCCTAAAATTAATTATTTTAGCACAAAGTTTCTACAAAATTTCTATCACGTAAATAAAACACTTTCCAAATAAGAGTGTGAATACATCCTATACCAAAAAATGTACTTACGTTGTACTCGTGGCAGCACAAAGTTGACCATTTCTACATGGACCGGAAATAACAAATAAACTCTTCAACTTTATAGATCGAGTGATAACTAACATTCTGACATGGGATCAATGGATGACCCATAAAACATTAAGAAACTATTTCTTAAAATTTCTCTGTTTCAATAAGCACAACGTCAAATAAACAGTTCTATCAAGCAGATGTAGGAACATGAAACTCAGTCCAAATATCACCTAACTTTCAAAATTTTGAAAAGTATGGATCTTTTAATAGTGAACCAAGAGGAACAAGAGACTCGGGATGTGAATTGTGAATTGCGAATTGTGAATTGTGAATTGTTTACTATACTAATTTGACAATCAAAAGACCATCAAAGAATGTTTCGCAATGTAAATGTGCAATGCTAGAGTTATGCCCTGGGGATAAAAAATAAACCATGTTATCTCTGAATAATTTTAACTTTAAACTCAAAGCATGTAATTTATTACGACTCCACGGATCGTGTTATATTCATGAAACCACAAAAACGACAACTTCAACATAGACTCGGAAAAAATGAATCTCAACCATAACTTTCTCCATCGCGTCGATCGCACACATTCCGAGATCTGGATCAATGCAGTAGGTATAAAGTACGAAGACCAAAGTATTAAAACGCCCTTTTTTCTAACACGAGAACCATCGAGTAATAAGTTTTATCGAGGAGCGTAAAAAACATGAAACTCTGTCCAAATACAATATCATGCGAATAATAACCATTAAAAAAATTTGTTCGTGAAAACAAACCGTCTATGAAAAACCATATTGGCACAAATTGACCAAAATGTTATTTCTGTACGCATTACACTCCAAATTTAATCAATTTAAAGTAAATTATGAATAATGTCAAACTCGGTATATGAATTCTCGTTTACGTGAATTTTGAATAGTTTAATACCCGAATTTAACAGTCAATTGCCCATCTAGGGGAAACATCAACAAAAAAATCCAGAATGCTCGTATTTCTCCCATGGACACTGAAATGTACCGTTTTCTCTTTAAATGCGAAAAACTCGAAACTCGGATCATGTAGTCTTTATGTTTTTATAAGGTACTTTTTTATAGAGAAGTGTAGAAAAACATAGGCATACAAATACAAAACCAACATTTTATATCGAAGGTGAAAAGAACGATTGGAATTTGAAAGGAAAAAGATAAACTAAAAAAAGAACAGGTCGAAGAACATTAGTATGTTCTTGTTTCACCTTTTCACCCTAAATGAATCAATTTTAGTGAAATATGTGAATAATATCACCTAAACAAAGATCAGCCTATGATTAGACATGGGACTTGAAAGGTCACTAAAAATGAACTTATGCCATTATATCACACCATAGTTTAAAAAGGGAACCCTAAAATTAATTATTTTAGCACAAAGTTTCTACAAAATTTCTATCACGTAAATAAAACACTTTCCAAATAAGAGTGTGAATACATCCTATACCAAAAAATGTACTTACGTTGTACTCGTGGCAGCACAAAGTTGACCATTTCTACATGGACCGGAAATAACAAATAAACTCTTCAACTTTATAGATCGAGTGATAACTAACATTCTGACATGGGATCAATGGATGACCCATAAAACATTAAGAAACTATTTCTTAAAATTTCTCTGTTTCAATAAGCACAACGTCAAATAAACAGTTCTATCAAGCAGATGTAGGAACATGAAACTCAGTCCAAATATCACCTAACTTTCAAAATTTTGAAAAGTATGGATCTTTTAATAGTGAACCAAGAGGAACAAGAGACTCGGGATGTGAATTGTGAATTGCGAATTGTGAATTGTGAATTGTTTACTATACTAATTTGACAATCAAAAGACCATCAAAGAATGTTTCGCAATGTAAATGTGCAATGCTAGAGTTATGCCCTGGGGATAAAAAATAAACCATGTTATCTCTGAATAATTTTAACTTTAAACTCAAAGCATGTAATTTATTACGACTCCACGGATCGTGTTATATTCATGAAACCACAAAAACGACAACTTCAACATAGACTCGGAAAAAATGAATCTCAACCATAACTTTCTCCATCGCGTCGATCGCACACATTCCGAGATCTGGATCAATGCAGTAGGTATAAAGTACGAAGACCAAAGTATTAAAACGCCCTTTTTTCTAACACGAGAACCATCGAGTAATAAGTTTTATCGAGGAGCGTAAAAAACATGAAACTCTGTCCAAATACAATATCATGCGAATAATAACCATTAAAAAAATTTGTTCGTGAAAACAAACCGTCTATGAAAAACCATATTGGCACAAATTGACCAAAATGTTATTTCTGTACGCATTACACTCCAAATTTAATCAATTTAAAGTAAATTATGAATAATGTCAAACTCGGTATATGAATTCTCGTTTACGTGAATTTTGAATAGTTTAATACCCGAATTTAACAGTCAATTGCCCATCTAGGGGAAACATCAACAAAAAAATCCAGAATGCTCGTATTTCTCCCATGGACACTGAAATGTACCGTTTTCTCTTTAAATGCGAAAAACTCGAAACTCGGATCATGTAGTCTTTATGTTTTTATAAGGTACTTTTTTATAGAGAAGTGTAGAAAAACATAGGCATACAAATACAAAACCAACATTTTATATCGAAGGTGAAAAGAACGATTGGAATTTGAAAGGAAAAAGATAAACTAAAAAAAGAACAGGTCGAAGAACATTAGTATGTTCTTGTTTCACCTTTTCACCCTAAATGAATCAATTTTAGTGAAATATGTGAATAATATCACCTAAACAAAGATCAGCCTATGATTAGACATGGGACTTGAAAGGTCACTAAAAATGAACTTATGCCATTATATCACACCATAGTTTAAAAAGGGAACCCTAAAATTAATTATTTTAGCACAAAGTTTCTACAAAATTTCTATCACGTAAATAAAACACTTTCCAAATAAGAGTGTGAATACATCCTATACCAAAAAATGTACTTACGTTGTACTCGTGGCAGCACAAAGTTGACCATTTCTACATGGACCGGAAATAACAAATAAACTCTTCAACTTTATAGATCGAGTGATAACTAACATTCTGACATGGGATCAATGGATGACCCATAAAACATTAAGAAACTATTTCTTAAAATTTCTCTGTTTCAATAAGCACAACGTCAAATAAACAGTTCTATCAAGCAGATGTAGGAACATGAAACTCAGTCCAAATATCACCTAACTTTCAAAATTTTGAAAAGTATGGATCTTTTAATAGTGAACCAAGAGGAACAAGAGACTCGGGATGTGAATTGTGAATTGCGAATTGTGAATTGTGAATTGTTTACTATACTAATTTGACAATCAAAAGACCATCAAAGAATGTTTCGCAATGTAAATGTGCAATGCTAGAGTTATGCCCTGGGGATAAAAAATAAACCATGTTATCTCTGAATAATTTTAACTTTAAACTCAAAGCATGTAATTTATTACGACTCCACGGATCGTGTTATATTCATGAAACCACAAAAACGACAACTTCAACATAGACTCGGAAAAAATGAATCTCAACCATAACTTTCTCCATCGCGTCGATCGCACACATTCCGAGATCTGGATCAATGCAGTAGGTATAAAGTACGAAGACCAAAGTATTAAAACGCCCTTTTTTCTATCACGAGAACCATCGAGTAATAAGTTTTATCGAGGAGCGTAAAAAACATGAAACTCTGTCCAAATACAATATCATGCGAATAATAACCATTAAAAAAAATTGTTCGTGAAAACAAACCGTCTATGAAAAACCATATTGGCACAAATTGACCAAAATGTTATTTCTGTACGCATTACACTCCAAATTTAATCAATTTAAAGTAAATTATGAATAATGTCAAACTCGGTATATGAATTCTCGTTTACGTGAATTTTGAATAGTTTAATACCCGAATTTAACAGTCAATTGCCCATCTAGGGGAAACATCAACAAAAAAAATCCAGAATGCTCGTATTTCTCCCATGGACACTGAAATGTACCGTTTTCTCTTTAAATGCGAAAAACTCGAAACTCGGATCATGTAGTCTTTATGTTTTTATAAGGTACTTTTTTATAGAGAAGTGTAGAAAAACATAGGCATACAAATACAAAACCAACATTTTATATCGAAGGTGAAAAGAACGATTGGAATTTGAAAGGAAAAAGATAAACTAAAAAAAGAACAGGTCGAAGAACATTAGTATGTTCTTGTTTCACCTTTTCACCCTAAATGAATCAATTTTAGTGAAATATGTGAATAATATCACCTAAACAAAGATCAGCCTATGATTAGACATGGGACTTGAAAGGTCACTAAAAATGAACTTATGCCATTATATCACACCATAGTTTAAAAAGGGAACCCTAAAATTAATTATTTTAGCACAAAGTTTCTACAAAATTTCTATCACGTAAATAAAACACTTTCCAAATAAGAGTGTGAATACATCCTATACCAAAAAATGTACTTACGTTGTACTCGTGGCAGCACAAAGTTGACCATTTCTACATGGACCGGAAATAACAAATAAACTCTTCAACTTTATAGATCGAGTGATAACTAACATTCTGACATGGGATCAATGGATGACCCATAAAACATTAAGAAACTATTTCTTAAAATTTCTCTGTTTCAATAAGCACAACGTCAAATAAACAGTTCTATCAAGCAGATGTAGGAACATGAAACTCAGTCCAAATATCACCTAACTTTCAAAATTTTGAAAAGTATGGATCTTTTAATAGTGAACCAAGAGGAACAAGAGACTCGGGATGTGAATTGTGAATTGCGAATTGTGAATTGTGAATTGTTTACTATACTAATTTGACAATCAAAAGACCATCAAAGAATGTTTCGCAATGTAAATGTGCAATGCTAGAGTTATGCCCTGGGGATAAAAAATAAACCATGTTATCTCTGAATAATTTTAACTTTAAACTCAAAGCATGTAATTTATTACGACTCCACGGATCGTGTTATATTCATGAAACCACAAAAACGACAACTTCAACATAGACTCGGAAAAAATGAATCTCAACCATAACTTTCTCCATCGCGTCGATCGCACACATTCCGAGATCTGGATCAATGCAGTAGGTATAAAGTACGAAGACCAAAGTATTAAAACGCCCTTTTTTCTAACACGAGAACCATCGAGTAATAAGTTTTATCGAGGAGCGTAAAAAACATGAAACTCTGTCCAAATACAATATCATGCGAATAATAACCATTAAAAAAATTTGTTCGTGAAAACAAACCGTCTATGAAAAACCATATTGGCACAAATTGACCAAAATGTTATTTCTGTACGCATTACACTCCAAATTTAATCAATTTAAAGTAAATTATGAATAATGTCAAACTCGGTATATGAATTCTCGTTTACGTGAATTTTGAATAGTTTAATACCCGAATTTAACAGTCAATTGCCCATCTAGGGGAAACATCAACAAAAAAAATCCAGAATGCTCGTATTTCTCCCATGGACACTGAAATGTACCGTTTTCTCTTTAAATGCGAAAAACTCGACACTCGGATCATGTAGTCTTTATGTTTTTATAAGGTACTTTTTTATAGAGAAGTGTAGAAAAACATAGGCATACAAATACAAAACCAACATTTTATATCGAAGGTGAAAAGAACGATTGGAATTTGAAAGGAAAAAGATAAACTAAAAAAAGAACAGGTCGAAGAACATTAGTATGTTCTTGTTTCACCTTTTCACCCTAAATGAATCAATTTTAGTGAAATATTTGAATAATATCACCTAAACAAAGATCAGCCTATGATTAGACATGGGACTTGAAAGGTCACTAAAAATGAACTTATGCCATTATATCACACCATAGTTTAAAAAGGGAACCCTAAAATTAATTATTTTAGCACAAAGTTTCTACAAAATTTCTATCACGTAAATAAAACACTTTCCAAATAAGAGTGTGAATACATCCTATACCAAAAAATGTACTTACGTTGTACTCGTGGCAGCACAAAGTTGACCATTTCTACATGGACCGGAAATAACAAATAAACTCTTCAACTTTATAGATCGAGTGATAACTAACATTCTGACATGGGATCAATGGATGACCCATAAAACATTAAGAAACTATTTCTTAAAATTTCTCTGTTTCAATAAGCACAACGTCAAATAAACAGTTCTATCAAGCAGATGTAGGAACATGAAACTCAGTCCAAATATCACCTAACTTTCAAAATTTTGAAAAGTATGGATCTTTTAATAGTGAACCAAGAGGAACAAGAGACTCGGGATGTGAATTGTGAATTGCGAATTGTGAATTGTGAATTGTTTACTATACTAATTTGACAATCAAAAGACCATCAAAGAATGTTTCGCAATGTAAATGTGCAATGCTAGAGTTATGCCCTGGGGATAAAAAATAAACCATGTTATCTCTGAATAATTTTAACTTTAAACTCAAAGCATGTAATTTATTACGACTCCACGGATCGTGTTATATTCATGAAACCACAAAAACGACAACTTCAACATAGACTCGGAAAAAATGAATCTCAACCATAACTTTCTCCATCGCGTCGATCGCACACATTCCGAGATCTGGATCAATGCAGTAGGTATAAAGTACGAAGACCAAAGTATTAAAACGCCCTTTTTTCTAACACGAGAACCATCGAGTAATAAGTTTTATCGAGGAGCGTAAAAAACATGAAACTCTGTCCAAATACAATATCATGCGAATAATAACCATTAAAAAAATTTGTTCGTGAAAACAAACCGTCTATGAAAAACCATATTGGCACAAATTGACCAAAATGTTATTTCTGTACGCATTACACTCCAAATTTAATCAATTTAAAGTAAATTATGAATAATGTCAAACTCGGTATATGAATTCTCGTTTACGTGAATTTTGAATAGTTTAATACCCGAATTTAACAGTCAATTGCCCATCTAGGGGAAACATCAACAAAAAAATCCAGAATGCTCGTATTTCTCCCATGGACACTGAAATGTACCGTTTTCTCTTTAAATGCGAAAAACTCGACACTCGGATCATGTAGTCTTTATGTTTTTATAAGGTACTTTTTTATAGAGAAGTGTAGAAAAACATAGGCATACAAATACAAAACCAACATTTTATATCGAAGGTGAAAAGAACGATTGGAATTTGAAAGGAAAAAGATAAACTAAAAAAAGAACAGGTCGAAGAACATTAGTATGTTCTTGTTTCACCTTTTCACCCTAAATGAATCAATTTTAGTGAAATATGTGAATAATATCACCTAAACAAAGATCAGCCTATGATTAGACATGGGACTTGAAAGGTCACTAAAAATGAACTTATGCCATTATATCACACCATAGTTTAAAAAGGGAACCCTAAAATTAATTATTTTAGCACAAAGTTTCTACAAAATTTCTATCACGTAAATAAAACACTTTCCAAATAAGAGTGTGAATACATCCTATACCAAAAAATATACTTACGTTGTACTCGTGGCAGCACAAAGTTGACCATTTCTACATGGACCGGAAATAACAAATAAACTCTTCAACTTTATAGATCGAGTGATAACTAACATTCTGACATGGGATCAATGGATGACCCATAAAACATTAAGAAACTATTTCTTAAAATTTCTCTGTTTCAATAAGCACAACGTCAAATAAACAGTTCTATCAAGCAGATGTAGGAACATGAAACTCAGTCCAAATATCACCTAACTTTCAAAATTTTGAAAAGTATGGATCTTTTAATAGTGAACCAAGAGGAACAAGAGACTCGGGATGTGAATTGTGAATTGCGAATTGTGAATTGTGAATTGTTTACTATACTAATTTGACAATCAAAAGACCATCAAAGAATGTTTCGCAATGTAAATGTGCAATGCTAGAGTTATGCCCTGGGGATAAAAAATAAACCATGTTATCTCTGAATAATTTTAACTTTAAACTCAAAGCATGTAATTTATTACGACTCCACGGATCGTGTTATATTCATGAAACCACAAAAACGACAACTTCAACATAGACTCGGAAAAAATGAATCTCAACCATAACTTTCTCCATCGCGTCGATCGCACACATTCCGAGATCTGGATCAATGCAGTAGGTATAAAGTACGAAGACCAAAGTATTAAAACGCCCTTTTTTCTAACACGAGAACCATCGAGTAATAAGTTTTATCGAGGAGCGTAAAAAACATGAAACTCTGTCCAAATACAATATCATGCGAATAATAACCATTAAAAAAATTTGTTCGTGAAAACAAACCGTCTATGAAAAACCATATTGGCACAAATTGACCAAAATGTTATTTCTGTACGCATTACACTCCAAATTTAATCAATTTAAAGTAAATTATGAATAATGTCAAACTCGGTATATGAATTCTCGTTTACGTGAATTTTGAATAGTTTAATACCCGAATTTAACAGTCAATTGCCAATCTAGGGGAAACATCAACAAAAAAAATCCAGAATGCTCGTATTTCTCCCATGGACACTGAAATGTACCGTTTTCTCTTTAAATGCGAAAAACTCGACACTCGGATCATGTAGTCTTTATGTTTTTATAAGGTACTTTTTTATAGAGAAGTGTAGAAAAACATAGGCATACAAATACAAAACCAACATTTTATATCGAAGGTGAAAAGAACGATTGGAATTTGAAAGGAAAAAGATAAACTAAAAAAAGAACAGGTCGAAGAACATTAGTATGTTCTTGTTTCACCTTTTCACCCTAAATGAATCAATTTTAGTGAAATATGTGAATAATATCACCTAAACAAAGATCAGCCTATGATTAGACATGGGACTTGAAAGGTCACTAAAAATGAACTTATGCCATTATATCACACCATAGTTTAAAAAGGGAACCCTAAAATTAATTATTTTAGCACAAAGTTTCTACAAAATTTCTATCACGTAAATAAAACACTTTCCAAATAAGAGTGTGAATACATCCTATACCAAAAAATGTACTTACGTTGTACTCGTGGCAGCACAAAGTTGACCATTTCTACATGGACCGGAAATAACAAATAAACTCTTCAACTTTATAGATCGAGTGATAACTAACATTCTGACATGGGATCAATGGATGACCCATAAAACATTAAGAAACTATTTCTTAAAATTTCTCTGTTTCAATAAGCACAACGTCAAATAAACAGTTCTATCAAGCAGATGTAGGAACATGAAACTCAGTCCAAATATCACCTAACTTTCAAAATTTTGAAAAGTATGGATCTTTTAATAGTGAACCAAGAGGAACAAGAGACTCGGGATGTGAATTGTGAATTGCGAATTGTGAATTGTGAATTGTTTACTATACTAATTTGACAATCAAAAGACCATCAAAGAATGTTTCGCAATGTAAATGTGCAATGCTAGAGTTATGCCCTGGGGATAAAAAATAAACCATGTTATCTCTGAATAATTTTAACTTTAAACTCAAAGCATGTAATTTATTACGACTCCACGGATCGTGTTATATTCATGAAACCACAAAAACGACAACTTCAACATAGACTCGGAAAAAATGAATCTCAACCATAACTTTCTCCATCGCGTCGATCGCACACATTCCGAGATCTGGATCAATGCAGTAGGTATAAAGTACGAAGACCAAAGTATTAAAACGCCCTTTTTTCTAACACGAGAACCATCGAGTAATAAGTTTTATCGAGGAGCGTAAAAAACATGAAACTCTGTCCAAATACAATATCATGCGAATAATAACCATTAAAAAAATTTGTTCGTGAAAACAAACCGTCTATGAAAAACCATATTGGCACAAATTGACCAAAATGTTATTTCTGTACGCATTACACTCCAAATTTAATCAATTTAAAGTAAATTATGAATAATGTCAAACTCGGTATATGAATTCTCGTTTACGTGAATTTTGAATAGTTTAATACCCGAATTTAACAGTCAATTGCCAATCTAGGGGAAACATCAACAAAAAAAATCCAGAATGCTCGTATTTCTCCCATGGACACTGAAATGTACCGTTTTCTCTTTAAATGCGAAAAACTCGAAACTCGGATCATGTAGTCTTTATGTTTTTATAAGGTACTTTTTTATAGAGAAGTGTAGAAAAACATAGGCATACAAATACAAAACCAACATTTTATATCGAAGGTGAAAAGAACGATTGGAATTTGAAAGGAAAAAGATAAACTAAAAAAAGAACAGGTCGAAGAACATTAGTATGTTCTTGTTTCACCTTTTCACCCTAAATGAATCAATTTTAGTGAAATATGTGAATAATATCACCTAAACAAAGATCAGCCTATGATTAGACATGGGACTTGAAAGGTCACTAAAAATGAACTTATGCCATTATATCACACCATAGTTTAAAAAGGGAACCCTAAAATTAATTATTTTAGCACAAAGTTTCTACAAAATTTCTATCACGTAAATAAAACACTTTCCAAATAAGAGTGTGAATACATCCTATACCAAAAAATGTACTTACGTTGTACTCGTGGCAGCACAAAGTTGACCATTTCTACATGGACCGGAAATAACAAATAAACTCTTCAACTTTATAGATCGAGTGATAACTAACATTCTGACATGGGATCAATGGATGACCCATAAAACATTAAGAAACTATTTCTTAAAATTTCTCTGTTTCAATAAGCACAACGTCAAATAAACAGTTCTATCAAGCAGATGTAGGAACATGAAACTCAGTCCAAATATCACCTAACTTTCAAAATTTTGAAAAGTATGGATCTTTTAATAGTGAACCAAGAGGAACAAGAGACTCGGGATGTGAATTGTGAATTGCGAATTGTGAATTGTGAATTGTTTACTATACTAATTTGACAATCAAAAGACCATCAAAGAATGTTTCGCAATGTAAATGTGCAATGCTAGAGTTATGCCCTGGGGATAAAAAATAAACCATGTTATCTCTGAATAATTTTAACTTTAAACTCAAAGCATGTAATTTATTACGACTCCACGGATCGTGTTATATTCATGAAACCACAAAAACGACAACTTCAACATAGACTCGGAAAAAATGAATCTCAACCATAACTTTCTCCATCGCGTCGATCGCACACATTCCGAGATCTGGATCAATGCAGTAGGTATAAAGTACGAAGACCAAAGTATTAAAACGCCCTTTTTTCTAACACGAGAACCATCGAGTAATAAGTTTTATCGAGGAGCGTAAAAAACATGAAACTCTGTCCAAATACAATATCATGCGAATAATAACCATTAAAAAAATTTGTTCGTGAAAACAAACCGTCTATGAAAAACCATATTGGCACAAATTGACCAAAATGTTATTTCTGTACGCATTACACTCCAAATTTAATCAATTTAAAGTAAATTATGAATAATGTCAAACTCGGTATATGAATTCTCGTTTACGTGAATTTTGAATAGTTTAATACCCGAATTTAACAGTCAATTGCCCATCTAGGGGAAACATCAACAAAAAAAATCCAGAATGCTCGTATTTCTCCCATGGACACTGAAATGTACCGTTTTCTCTTTAAATGCGAAAAACTCGACACTCGGATCATGTAGTCTTTATGTTTTTATAAGGTACTTTTTTATAGAGAAGTGTAGAAAAACATAGGCATACAAATACAAAACCAACATTTTATATCGAAGGTGAAAAGAACGATTGGAATTTGAAAGGAAAAAGATAAACTAAAAAAAGAACAGGTCGAAGAACATTAGTATGTTCTTGTTTCACCTTTTCACCCTAAATGAATCAATTTTAGTGAAATATTTGAATAATATCACCTAAACAAAGATCAGCCTATGATTAGACATGGGACTTGAAAGGTCACTAAAAATGAACTTATGCCATTATATCACACCATAGTTTAAAAAGGGAACCCTAAAATTAATTATTTTAGCACAAAGTTTCTACAAAATTTCTATCACGTAAATAAAACACTTTCCAAATAAGAGTGTGAATACATCCTATACCAAAAAATGTACTTACGTTGTACTCGTGGCAGCACAAAGTTGACCATTTCTACATGGACCGGAAATAACAAATAAACTCTTCAACTTTATAGATCGAGTGATAACTAACATTCTGACATGGGATCAATGGATGACCCATAAAACATTAAGAAACTATTTCTTAAAATTTCTCTGTTTCAATAAGCACAACGTCAAATAAACAGTTCTATCAAGCAGATGTAGGAACATGAAACTCAGTCCAAATATCACCTAACTTTCAAAATTTTGAAAAGTATGGATCTTTTAATAGTGAACCAAGAGGAACAAGAGACTCGGGATGTGAATTGTGAATTGCGAATTGTGAATTGTGAATTGTTTACTATACTAATTTGACAATCAAAAGACCATCAAAGAATGTTTCGCAATGTAAATGTGCAATGCTAGAGTTATGCCCTGGGGATAAAAAATAAACCATGTTATCTCTGAATAATTTTAACTTTAAACTCAAAGCATGTAATTTATTACGACTCCACGGATCGTGTTATATTCATGAAACCACAAAAACGACAACTTCAACATAGACTCGGAAAAAATGAATCTCAACCATAACTTTCTCCATCGCGTCGATCGCACACATTCCGAGATCTGGATCAATGCAGTAGGTATAAAGTACGAAGACCAAAGTATTAAAACGCCCTTTTTTCTAACACGAGAACCATCGAGTAATAAGTTTTATCGAGGAGCGTAAAAAACATGAAACTCTGTCCAAATACAATATCATGCGAATAATAACCATTAAAAAAATTTGTTCGTGAAAACAAACCGTCTATGAAAAACCATATTGGCACAAATTGACCAAAATGTTATTTCTGTACGCATTACACTCCAAATTTAATCAATTTAAAGTAAATTATGAATAATGTCAAACTCGGTATATGAATTCTCGTTTACGTGAATTTTGAATAGTTTAATACCCGAATTTAACAGTAAATTGCCAATCTAGGGGAAACATCAACAAAAAAAATCCAGAATGCTCGTATTTCTCCCATGGACACTGAAATGTACCGTTTTCTCATTAAATGCGAAAAACTCGAAACTCGGATCATGTAGTCTTTATGTTTTTATAAGGTACTTTTTTATAGAGAAGTGTAGAAAAACATAGGCATACAAATACAAAACCAACATTTTATATCGAAGGTGAAAAGAACGATTGGAATTTGAAAGGAAAAAGATAAACTAAAAAAAGAACAGGTCGAAGAACATTAGTATGTTCTTGTTTCACCTTTTCACCCTAAATGAATCAATTTTAGTGAAATATGTGAATAATATCACCTAAACAAAGATCAGCCTATGATTAGACATGGGACTTGAAAGGTCACTAAAAATGAACTTATGCCATTATATCACACCATAGTTTAAAAAGGGAACCCTAAAATTAATTATTTTAGCACAAAGTTTCTACAAAATTTCTATCACGTAAATAAAACACTTTCCAAATAAGAGTGTGAATACATCCTATACCAAAAAATGTACTTACGTTGTACTCGTGGCAGCACAAAGTTGACCATTTCTACATGGACCGGAAATAACAAATAAACTCTTCAACTTTATAGATCGAGTGATAACTAACATTCTGACATGGGATCAATGGATGACCCATAAAACATTAAGAAACTATTTCTTAAAATTTCTCTGTTTCAATAAGCACAACGTCAAATAAACAGTTCTATCAAGCAGATGTAGGAACATGAAACTCAGTCCAAATATCACCTAACTTTCAAAATTTTGAAAAGTATGGATCTTTTAATAGTGAACCAAGAGGAACAAGAGACTCGGGATGTGAATTGTGAATTGCGAATTGTGAATTGTGAATTGTTTACTATACTAATTTGACAATCAAAAGACCATCAAAGAATGTTTCGCAATGTAAATGTGCAATGCTAGAGTTATGCCCTGGGGATAAAAAATAAACCATGTTATCTCTGAATAATTTTAACTTTAAACTCAAAGCATGTAATTTATTACGACTCCACGGATCGTGTTATATTCATGAAACCACAAAAACGACAACTTCAACATAGACTCGGAAAAAATGAATCTCAACCATAACTTTCTCCATCGCGTCGATCGCACACATTCCGAGATCTGGATCAATGCAGTAGGTATAAAGTACGAAGACCAAAGTATTAAAACGCCCTTTTTTCTAACACGAGAACCATCGAGTAATAAGTTTTATCGAGGAGCGTAAAAAACATGAAACTCTGTCCAAATACAATATCATGCGAATAATAACCATTAAAAAAATTTGTTCGTGAAAACAAACCGTCTATGAAAAACCATATTGGCACAAATTGACCAAAATGTTATTTCTGTACGCATTACACTCCAAATTTAATCAATTTAAAGTAAATTATGAATAATGTCAAACTCGGTATATGAATTCTCGTTTACGTGAATTTTGAATAGTTTAATACCCGAATTTAACAGTCAATTGCCCATCTAGGGGAAACATCAACAAAAAAATCCAGAATGCTCGTATTTCTCCCATGGACACTGAAATGTACCGTTTTCTCTTTAAATGCGAAAAACTCGAAACTCGGATCATGTAGTCTTTATGTTTTTATAAGGTACTTTTTTATAGAGAAGTGTAGAAAAACATAGGCATACAAATACAAAACCAACATTTTATATCGAAGGTGAAAAGAACGATTGGAATTTGAAAGGAAAAAGATAAACTAAAAAAAGAACAGGTCGAAGAACATTAGTATGTTCTTGTTTCACCTTTTCACCCTAAATGAATCAATTTTAGTGAAATATGTGAATAATATCACCTAAACAAAGATCAGCCTATGATTAGACATGGGACTTGAAAGGTCACTAAAAATGAACTTATGCCATTATATCACACCATAGTTTAAAAAGGGAACCCTAAAATTAATTATTTTAGCACAAAGTTTCTACAAAATTTCTATCACGTAAATAAAACACTTTCCAAATAAGAGTGTGAATACATCCTATACCAAAAAATGTACTTACGTTGTACTCGTGGCAGCACAAAGTTGACCATTTCTACATGGACCGGAAATAACAAATAAACTCTTCAACTTTATAGATCGAGTGATAACTAACATTCTGACATGGGATCAATGGATGACCCATAAAACATTAAGAAACTATTTCTTAAAATTTCTCTGTTTCAATAAGCACAACGTCAAATAAACAGTTCTATCAAGCAGATGTAGGAACATGAAACTCAGTCCAAATATCACCTAACTTTCAAAATTTTGAAAAGTATGGATCTTTTAATAGTGAACCAAGAGGAACAAGAGACTCGGGATGTGAATTGTGAATTGCGAATTGTGAATTGTGAATTGTTTACTATACTAATTTGACAATCAAAAGACCATCAAAGAATGTTTCGCAATGTAAATGTGCAATGCTAGAGTTATGCCCTGGGGATAAAAAATAAACCATGTTATCTCTGAATAATTTTAACTTTAAACTCAAAGCATGTAATTTATTACGACTCCACGGATCGTGTTATATTCATGAAACCACAAAAACGACAACTTCAACATAGACTCGGAAAAAATGAATCTCAACCATAACTTTCTCCATCGCGTCGATCGCACACATTCCGAGATCTGGATCAATGCAGTAGGTATAAAGTACGAAGACCAAAGTATTAAAACGCCCTTTTTTCTAACACGAGAACCATCGAGTAATAAGTTTTATCGAGGAGCGTAAAAAACATGAAACTCTGTCCAAATACAATATCATGCGAATAATAACCATTAAAAAAATTTGTTCGTGAAAACAAACCGTCTATGAAAAACCATATTGGCACAAATTGACCAAAATGTTATTTCTGTACGCATTACACTCCAAATTTAATCAATTTAAAGTAAATTATGAATAATGTCAAACTCGGTATATGAATTCTCGTTTACGTGAATTTTGAATAGTTTAATACCCGAATTTAACAGTCAATTGCCCATCTAGGGGAAACATCAACAAAAAAATCCAGAATGCTCGTATTTCTCCCATGGACACTGAAATGTACCGTTTTCTCTTTAAATGCGAAAAACTCGAAACTCGGATCATGTAGTCTTTATGTTTTTATAAGGTACTTTTTTATAGAGAAGTGTAGAAAAACATAGGCATACAAATACAAAACCAACATTTTATATCGAAGGTGAAAAGAACGATTGGAATTTGAAAGGAAAAAGATAAACTAAAAAAAGAACAGGTCGAAGAACATTAGTATGTTCTTGTTTCACCTTTTCACCCTAAATGAATCAATTTTAGTGAAATATGTGAATAATATCACCTAAACAAAGATCAGCCTATGATTAGACATGGGACTTGAAAGGTCACTAAAAATGAACTTATGCCATTATATCACACCATAGTTTAAAAAGGGAACCCTAAAATTAATTATTTTAGCACAAAGTTTCTACAAAATTTCTATCACGTAAATAAAACACTTTCCAAATAAGAGTGTGAATACATCCTATACCAAAAAATGTACTTACGTTGTACTCGTGGCAGCACAAAGTTGACCATTTCTACATGGACCGGAAATAACAAATAAACTCTTCAACTTTATAGATCGAGTGATAACTAACATTCTGACATGGGATCAATGGATGACCCATAAAACATTAAGAAACTATTTCTTAAAATTTCTCTGTTTCAATAAGCACAACGTCAAATAAACAGTTCTATCAACCAGATGTAGGAACATGAAACTCAGTCCAAATATCACCTAACTTTCAAAATTTTGAAAAGTATGGATCTTTTAATAGTGAACCAAGAGGAACAAGAGACTCGGGATGTGAATTGTGAATTGCGAATTGTGAATTGTGAATTGTTTACTATACTAATTTGACAATCAAAAGACCATCAAAGAATGTTTCGCAATGTAAATGTGCAATGCTAGAGTTATGCCCTGGGGATAAAAAATAAACCATGTTATCTCTGAATAATTTTAACTTTAAACTCAAAGCATGTAATTTATTACGACTCCACGGATCGTGTTATATTCATGAAACCACAAAAACGACAACTTCAACATAGACTCGGAAAAAATGAATCTCAACCATAACTTTCTCCATCGCGTCGATCGCACACATTCCGAGATCTGGATCAATGCAGTAGGTATAAAGTACGAAGACCAAAGTATTAAAACGCCCTTTTTTCTATCACGAGAACCATCGAGTAATAAGTTTTATCGAGGAGCGTAAAAAACATGAAACTCTGTCCAAATACAATATCATGCGAATAATAACCATTAAAAAAATTTGTTCGTGAAAACAAACCGTCTATGAAAAACCATATTGGCACAAATTGACCAAAATGTTATTTCTGTACGCATTACACTCCAAATTTAATCAATTTAAAGTAAATTATGAATAATGTCAAACTCGGTATATGAATTCTCGTTTACGTGAATTTTGAATAGTTTAATACCCGAATTTAACAGTAAATTGCCAATCTAGGGGAAACATCAACAAAAAAAATCCAGAATGCTCGTATTTCTCCCATGGACACTGAAATGTACCGTTTTCTCTTTAAATGCGAAAAACTCGAAACTCGGATCATGTAGTCTTTATGTTTTTATAAGGTACTTTTTTATAGAGAAGTGTAGAAAAACATAGGCATACAAATACAAAACCAACATTTTATATCGAAGGTGAAAAGAACGATTGGAATTTGAAAGGAAAAAGATAAACTAAAAAAAGAACAGGTCGAAGAACATTAGTATGTTCTTGTTTCACCTTTTCACCCTAAATGAATCAATTTTAGTGAAATATGTGAATAATATCACCTAAACAAAGATCAGCCTATGATTAGACATGGGACTTGAAAGGTCACTAAAAATGAACTTATGCCATTATATCACACCATAGTTTAAAAAGGGAACCCTAAAATTAATTATTTTAGCACAAAGTTTCTACAAAATTTCTATCACGTAAATAAAACACTTTCCAAATAAGAGTGTGAATACATCCTATACCAAAAAATGTACTTACGTTGTACTCGTGGCAGCACAAAGTTGACCATTTCTACATGGACCGGAAATAACAAATAAACTCTTCAACTTTATAGATCGAGTGATAACTAACATTCTGACATGGGATCAATGGATGACCCATAAAACATTAAGAAACTATTTCTTAAAATTTCTCTGTTTCAATAAGCACAACGTCAAATAAACAGTTCTATCAAGCAGATGTAGGAACATGAAACTCAGTCCAAATATCACCTAACTTTCAAAATTTTGAAAAGTATGGATCTTTTAATAGTGAACCAAGAGGAACAAGAGACTCGGGATGTGAATTGTGAATTGCGAATTGTGAATTGTGAATTGTTTACTATACTAATTTGACAATCAAAAGACCATCAAAGAATGTTTCGCAATGTAAATGTGCAATGCTAGAGTTATGCCCTGGGGATAAAAAATAAACCATGTTATCTCTGAATAATTTTAACTTTAAACTCAAAGCATGTAATTTATTACGACTCCACGGATCGTGTTATATTCATGAAACCACAAAAACGACAACTTCAACATAGACTCGGAAAAAATGAATCTCAACCATAACTTTCTCCATCGCGTCGATCGCACACATTCCGAGATCTGGATCAATGCAGTAGGTATAAAGTACGAAGACCAAAGTATTAAAACGCCCTTTTTTCTAACACGAGAACCATCGAGTAATAAGTTTTATCGAGGAGCGTAAAAAACATGAAACTCTGTCCAAATACAATATCATGCGAATAATAACCATTAAAAAAATTTGTTCGTGAAAACAAACCGTCTATGAAAAACCATATTGGCACAAATTGACCAAAATGTTATTTCTGTACGCATTACACTCCAAATTTAATCAATTTAAAGTAAATTATGAATAATGTCAAACTCGGTATATGAATTCTCGTTTACGTGAATTTTGAATAGTTTAATACCCGAATTTAACAGTCAATTGCCCATCTAGGGGAAACATCAACAAAAAAATCCAGAATGCTCGTATTTCTCCCATGGACACTGAAATGTACCGTTTTCTCTTTAAATGCGAAAAACTCGAAACTCGGATCATGTAGTCTTTATGTTTTTATAAGGTACTTTTTTATAGAGAAGTGTAGAAAAACATAGGCATACAAATACAAAACCAACATTTTATATCGAAGGTGAAAAGAACGATTGGAATTTGAAAGGAAAAAGATAAAAAAAGAACAGGTCGAAGAACATTAGTATGTTCTTGTTTCACCTTTTCACCCTAAATGAATCAATTTTAGTGAAATATGTGAATAATATCACCTAAACAAAGATCAGCCTATGATTAGACATGGGACTTGAAAGGTCACTAAAAATGAACTTATGCCATTATATCACACCATAGTTTAAAAAGGGAACCCTAAAATTAATTATTTTAGCACAAAGTTTCTACAAAATTTCTATCACGTAAATAAAACACTTTCCAAATAAGAGTGTGAATACATCCTATACCAAAAAATGTACTTACGTTGTACTCGTGGCAGCACAAAGTTGACCATTTCTACATGGACCGGAAATAACAAATAAACTCTTCAACTTTATAGATCGAGTGATAACTAACATTCTGACATGGGATCAATGGATGACCCATAAAACATTAAGAAACTATTTCTTAAAATTTCTCTGTTTCAATAAGCACAACGTCAAATAAACAGTTCTATCAACCAGATGTAGGAACATGAAACTCAGTCCAAATATCACCTAACTTTCAAAATTTTGAAAAGTATGGATCTTTTAATAGTGAACCAAGAGGAACAAGAGACTCGGGATGTGAATTGTGAATTGCGAATTGTGAATTGTGAATTGTTTACTATACTAATTTGACAATCAAAAGACCATCAAAGAATGTTTCGCAATGTAAATGTGCAATGCTAGAGTTATGCCCTGGGGATAAAAAATAAACCATGTTATCTCTGAATAATTTTAACTTTAAACTCAAAGCATGTAATTTATTACGACTCCACGGATCGTGTTATATTCATGAAACCACAAAAACGACAACTTCAACATAGACTCGGAAAAAATGAATCTCAACCATAACTTTCTCCATCGCGTCGATCGCACACATTCCGAGATCTGGATCAATGCAGTAGGTATAAAGTACGAAGACCAAAGTATTAAAACGCCCTTTTTTCTATCACGAGAACCATCGAGTAATAAGTTTTATCGAGGAGCGTAAAAAACATGAAACTCTGTCCAAATACAATATCATGCGAATAATAACCATTAAAAAAATTTGTTCGTGAAAACAAACCGTCTATGAAAAACCATATTGGCACAAATTGACCAAAATGTTATTTCTGTACGCATTACACTCCAAATTTAATCAATTTAAAGTAAATTATGAATAATGTCAAACTCGGTATATGAATTCTCGTTTACGTGAATTTTGAATAGTTTAATACCCGAATTTAACAGTAAATTGCCAATCTAGGGGAAACATCAACAAAAAAAATCCAGAATGCTCGTATTTCTCCCATGGACACTGAAATGTACCGTTTTCTCTTTAAATGCGAAAAACTCGAAACTCGGATCATGTAGTCTTTATGTTTTTATAAGGTACTTTTTTATAGAGAAGTGTAGAAAAACATAGGCATACAAATACAAAACCAACATTTTATATCGAAGGTGAAAAGAACGATTGGAATTTGAAAGGAAAAAGATAAACTAAAAAAAGAACAGGTCGAAGAACATTAGTATGTTCTTGTTTCACCTTTTCACCCTAAATGAATCAATTTTAGTGAAATATGTGAATAATATCACCTAAACAAAGATCAGCCTATGATTAGACATGGGACTTGAAAGGTCACTAAAAATGAACTTATGCCATTATATCACACCATAGTTTAAAAAGGGAACCCTAAAATTAATTATTTTAGCACAAAGTTTCTACAAAATTTCTATCACGTAAATAAAACACTTTCCAAATAAGAGTGTGAATACATCCTATACCAAAAAATGTACTTACGTTGTACTCGTGGCAGCACAAAGTTGACCATTTCTACATGGACCGGAAATAACAAATAAACTCTTCAACTTTATAGATCGAGTGATAACTAACATTCTGACATGGAATCAATGGATGACCCATAAAACATTAAGAAACTATTTCTTAAAATTTCTCTGTTTCAATAAGCACAACGTCAAATAAACAGTTCTATCAACCAGATGTAGGAACATGAAACTCAGTCCAAATATCACCTAACTTTCAAAATTTTGAAAAGTATGGATCTTTTAATAGTGAACCAAGAGGAACAAGAGACTCGGGATGTGAATTGTGAATTGTGAATTGCGAATTGTGAATTGTGAATTGTGTACTATACTAATTTGACAATCAAAAGACCATCAAAGAATGTTTCGCAATGTAAATGTGCAATGCTAGAGTTATGCCCTGGGGATAAAAAATAAACCATGTTATCTCTGAATAATTTTAACTTTAAACTCAAAGCATGTAATTTATTACGACTCCACGGATCGTGTTATATTCATGAAACCACAAAAACGACAACTTCAACATAGACTCGGAAAAAATGAATCTCAACCATAACTTACTCCATCGCGTCGATCGCAAACATTCCGAGATCTGGATCAATGCAGTAGGTATAAAGTACGAAGACCAAAGTATTAAAACGCCCTTTTTTCTAACACGAGAACCATCGAGTAATAAGTTTTATCGAGGAGCGTAAAAAACATGAAACTCTGTCCAAATACAATATCATGCGAATAATTACCATTAAAAAAATTTGTTCGTGAAAACAAACCGTCTATGAAAAACCATATTGGCACAAATTGACCAAAATGTTATTTCTGTACGCATTACACTCCAAATTTAATCAATTTAAAGTAAATTATGAATAATGTCAAACTCGGTATATGAATTCTCGTTTACGTGAATTTTGAATAGTTTAATACACGAATTTAACAGTCAATTGCCCATCTAGGGGAAACATCAACAAAAAAAATCCAGAATGCTCGTATTTCTCCCATGGACACTGAAATGTACCGTTTTCTCTTTAAATGCGAAGAACTCGAAACTCGGATCATGTAGTCTTTATGTTTTTATAAGGTACTTTTTTATAGAGAAGTGTAGAAAAACATAGGCATACAAATACAAAACCAACATTTTATATCGAATGTGAAAAGAACGATTGGAATTTGAAAGGAAAAAGATAAACTAAAAAAAGAACAGGTCGAAGAACATTAGTATGTTCTTGTTTCACCTTTTCACCCTAAATGAATCAATTTTAGTGAAATATGTGAATAATATCACCTAAACAAAGATCAGCCTATGATTGGACATGGGACTTGAAAGGTCACTAAAAATGAACTTATGCCATTATATCACACAATAGTTTAAAAAGGGAACCCTAAAATTAATTATTTTAGCACAAAGTTTCTACAAAATTTCTATCACGTAAGTAAAAAATAAACTCGGGATGTGAATTGTGAATTGCGAATTGTGAACTTTTAAGAGTGAACCGAGAGGAACAAGAAACTCGGGATGTGAATTGTGAATTGCGAATTGTGAATTGTGAATTGTGAATTGTGAATTGTTTACTATACTAATTTGACAATCAAAAGACCATCAAAGAATGTTTCGCAATGTAAATGTGCAATGCTAGAGTTATGCCCTGGGGATAAAAAATAAACCATGTTATCTCTGAATAATTTTAACTTTATACTCAAACCATGTAATTTATTACGACTCCACGGATCGTGTTATATTCCTGACACCACAACAACGACAACTTCAACATGGACTCGGAAAAAATGAATCTCAACCATAACTTTCTCCATCGCGTCGATCGCACACATTCCGAGATCTGGATCAATGCAGTAGGTATAAAGTATGAAGACCAAAGTATTAAAACGACCTTTTTTCTAACACGAGAACCATCGAGTAATAAGTTTTATCGAGGAGCGGAAAAAACATGAAACTCTGTCCAAATACAATATCATGCGAATAATAACCATTAAAAAAATTTGGTCGTGAAAACAAACCTTCTATGAAAAACCATATTGGCACAAATTGACCAAAATGTTATTTCTGTACGCATTACACTCCAAAGTTAATCAATTTAAAGTAAATTATGAATAATGTCAAACTTGGTATATGAATTCTCGTTTACGTGAATTTTGAATAGTTTAATACCCGAATTTGACAGTCAATTGCCCATCTAGAGGAAACATCAACAAAAAAAATCCAGAATGCTCGTATTTCTCCCATGGACACTGAAATGTACCGTTTTCTCTTTAAATGCGAAGAACTTGAAACTCGGATCATGTAGTCTTTATGTTGTGATAAGGTACTTTTTGATAGAGAAGTGTAGAAAAACATAGGCATACAATACAAAACCAACATTTTATATCGAATGTGAAAAGAACGATTGGAATTTGAAAAGAAAAAGATAAACGAAAAAAAGAACAGGTCGAAGAATATTAGTATGTTCTTGTTTCACCTTTTCACCCTAAATGAATCAATTTTAGTGAAATATGTGAATAATATCACCTAAACAAAGATCAGCCTATGATTGGACATGGGACTTGAACGGTCACTAAAAATGAACTTATGCCATTATATCACTCCATAGTTTAAAAAGGGAACCCTAAAGTTAATTATTGTAGCACAAAGTTTCTACAAAATTTCTATCACGTAAATAAAACACTTTCCAAATAAGAGTGTGAATACATCCAATACCAAAAAATGTACTCACGTTGTACTCGTGGCAGCACAAAGTTGACCATTTCTACATGGACCGGAATTAACAAATAAACTCTTCAACTTTATAGATCGAGTGATAACTAACATTCTGACTTGGGATCAATGGATGACCCATAAAACATTAAGAAACTATTTCTTAAAATTTCTTTGTTTCAATAAGCACAACGTCAAATAAACAATTCTATCAAGCAGATGTAGGAACATGAAACTCAGTCCAAATATCACCTAACTTTCAAAATTTTGAGGGAAAGAAGTTGGCACAAATTTCCCAAAATGTGATTATTTTATGCAAAACATCCAAAAATGGATCTTTTAAGAGTGAACCAAGAGGAACAAGAAACTCGGGATGTGAATTGTGAATTGTGAATTGTGAATTGTTTACTATACTAATTTGACAATCAAAAGACCATCAAAAAATGTTTCGCAATGTAAATGTGCAATGCTAGAGTTATGCCTTGGGGATACAAAATAAACCATGTTATCTCTGAATAATTTTAACTTTAAACTCAAAGCATGTAATTTATTACAACTCCATGGATCGTGTTATATTCATGACACCACAAAAACAACAACTTCAACATGGACTCGGAAAAAATGAATCTCAACCAAAACATTCTCCATCGGGTCGATCGCGCACATTCCGAGATCTCGATCAACGCAATAGGTATAAAGCATGAAGACCAAAGTATTAAAATGCCCTTTTTTCTAACTCGAGAACTATCGAGTAATAAGTATTATCGAGGAGCGGGAAAAACATGAAACTCTGTCCAAATATAATATCATGCGAATAATAACCATTAAAAAAAATTGGTCGTCAAAACAAACCGTCTATGAAAAACCAAATTCGCACAAATTGACCAAAATGTTATTTATTTACGCATTACACTCCAAAGTTGATCAATTTAAAGCAAATTATGAATAATGTCAAACTCGGTATATGAATTCTCGTTTACGTGAATTTTGAATAGTTTAATACCCAAATTTGACAGTCAATTGCCCATCTAGGGGAAACATCAACAAAAAAAATCCAGAATGCTCGTATTTCTCCCATGGACACTGGAATGTACCATTTTCTCTTTAAATGCGAAGAGCTTGAAACTCGGATCATGTAGTCTTTATGCTGTGATAAGATACTTTTTGATAGAGAAGTGTAGAAAAACATAGGCATACAATACCAAATCAACATTTTATATCGAATGTGAAAAGAACGATTGGAATTTGAAAGGAAAAAGATAAACGAAAAAAAGAACAGGTCGAAGAATATTAGTATATTCTTGTTTCACCTTTTCACACTAAATGAATCAATTTTAGTGAAATATGTGAATAATATCACATAAACAAAGATTAGCCTATGATTGGACATGGGACTTGAAAGGTCACTAAAAATGAATTTATGCCATTATATCACACCATAGTTTAAAAAGGGAACCCTAAAGTTAATTATTTTAGCACAAAGTTTCTAAAAAATTTCTATCACGTAAATAAAATACTTTCCAAATAAGAGTGTGAATACATCCTATACCAAAAAATGTACTCACGTTTTACTCGTGGCAGCACAAAGTTGACCATTTCTACATGGACCGGAAATAACAAATAAACTCTTCAACTTTATAGATCGAGTGATAACTAACATTCTGACTTGGGATCAATGGATGACCCATAAAACATTGAGAAACTATTTCTTAAAATTTCTTTGTTTCAATAAACACAACGTCAAATAAACAATTCTATCAAGCAGATGTAGGAACATGAAACTCAGTCCAAATATCACCTAACTTTCAAAATTTTGAGGGAAAGAAGTTGGCACAAAATTTCCCAAAATGTGATTATTTTATGAAAAACATCCAAAAATGGATCTTTTAAGAGTGAACCAAGAGGAACATGAAACTCGGGATGTGAATTGTGAATTGTGAATTGTGAATTGTTTACTATACTAATTTGACAATCAAAAGACCATCAAAGAATGTTTCGCAATGTAAATGTGCAATGCTAGAGTTATGCCTTGGGGATACAAAATAAACCATGTTATCTCTGAATAATTTTAACTTTAAACTCAAAGCATGTAATTTATTACGACTCCACGGATCGTGTTATATTCATGACACCACAAAAACAACAACTTCAACATGGACTCGGAAAAAATGAATCTCAACCAAAACATTCTCCATCGCGTCGATCGCACACATTCCGAGATCTCGATCAATGCAATAGGTATAAAGTATGAAGACCAAAGTATTAAAATGCCCTTTTTTCTAACACGAGAACCATCGAGTAATAAGTTTTATCGAGGAGCGGAAAAAACATGAAACTCTGTCCAAATATAATATCATGCGAATAATAACCATTAAAAAAAATTTGTCGTCAAAACAAACCGTCTATGAAAAACCAAATTGGCACAAATTGACCAAAATGTTAAGTACGCATTACACTCCAAAGTTGATCAATTTAAAGCAAATTATGAATAATGTCAAACTCGGTATATGAATTCTCGTTTACGTGAATTTTGAATAGTTTAATACCCGAATTTGACAGTCAATTGCCCATCTAGGGGAAACATCAACAAAAAAAATCCAGAATGCTCGTATTTCTCCCATGGACACTGAAATGTACCGTTTTCTCTTTAAATGCGAAGAACTCGAAACTCGGATCATGTAGTCTTTATGTTGTTATAAGGTACTTTTTGATAGAGAAGTGTAGAAAAGCATAGGAATACAATACAAAACCAACATTTTATATCGAATGTGAAAAGAACGATTGGAATTTGAAAGGAAAAAGATAAACGAAAAAAAGAACAGGTCGAAGAACATTAGTATGTTCTTGTTTCACCTTTTCACCCTAAATGAATCAATTTTAGTGAAATATGATAATAATATCACCTAAACAAAGATCAGCCTATGATTTGACATGGGACTTGAAAGGTCACTAAAAATGAAATTATGCCATTATATCACACCATAGTTTAAAAAGGAACCCTAAAATTAATTATTTTAGCACAAACTTTCAACAAAATTTCTATCACGTAAATAAAACACTTTCCAAATAAGAGTGTGAATACATCCTATACCAAAAAATGTACTCACGTTGTACTTGTGGCAGCACAAAGTTGACCATTTCTACATGGACCGGAAATAACAAATAAACTCTTCAACTTTATAGATCGAGTGATAACTAACATTCTGACATGGGATCAATGGATGACCCATAAAACATTAAGAAACTATTTCTTAAAATTTCTCTGTTTCAATAAGCACAACGTCAAATAAACAATTCTATCAAGCAGATGTAGGAAAATGAAACTCAGTCCAAATATCACCTAACTTTCAAAATTTGAGGAAAAGAAGTTGGCACAAATTTCCCAAAATGTGATTATTTTATGCAAAACATCCAAAAATGGATCTTTTAAGAGTGAACCAAGAGGAACAAGAAACTCGGGATGTGAAATGTGAATTGCGAATTGTGAATTGTGAATTGTGAATTGTTTACCTAATTTGACAATCAAAAGACCATCAAAGAATGTTTCGCAATGTAAATGTGCAATGCTAGAGTTATGCCCTGGGGATAAAAAATAAACCATGTTATCTCTGAATAATTTTAACTTTAAACTCAAAGCATGTAATTTATTACGACTCCACGGATCGTGTTATATTCATGACCCCACAAAAACGACAACTTCAACATGGACTCAGAAAAAATGAATCTCAACCATAACTTTCTCCATCGCGTCGATCGCACACATTCCGAGATCTGGATCAATGCAGTAGGTATAAAGTATGAAGACCAAAGTATTAAAACGCCCTTTTTTCTAACACGAGAACCATCGAGTAATAAGTTTTATCGAGGAGCGGAAAAAACATGAAACTCTGTCCAAATATAATATCATGCGAATTTGAATAATGTCAAACTCGGTATATGAATTCTCGTTTACGTGAATTTTGAATAGTTTAATACCCGAATTTGACAGTCAATTGCCCATCTAGGGGAAACATCAACAAAAAAAATCAAGAATGCTCGTATTTCTCCCATGGACACTGAAATGTACCGTTTTCTCTTTAAATGCGAAGAACTCGAAACTCGGATCATGTAGTCTTTATGTTGTTATAAGGTACTTTTTGATAGAGAAGTGTAGAAAAACATAGGCATACAATACAAAACCAACATTTTATATCGAATGTGAAAAGAACGATTGAAATTTGAAAGGAAAAAGATAAACGAAAAAAAGAACAGGTCGAAGAACATTAGTATGTTCTTGTTTCACCTTTTCACCCTAAATGAATCAATTTTAGTGAAATATGGGAATAATATCACCTAAACAAAGATCAGCCTATGATTAGACATGAAGCCACTTTTGAAGGATCGCTTGAAAATAAGCTAGCACAGTTTGAATAAATATATAAACTAATATCACAGATTTGATAATAATTTGAAAAACTGATTCTAAAAATAACATGATTAAAAGAATGAAGAAAATCATATTTTTGATAAAATTCATAATTATGCAGCAAGTAAAATAGACGTTCTAATCTTTAAATCATAATAATAATCTTTCATATCATGGTAATAATTTCCTATAACTGTGCCACGATGAAATCTTTTGCAAAGTTTTTTATATTTTAAGTATTCTGAATTTATAAAATCTATACAACCAACATATCGGTAATGAGGACAAATAACTCTATGCATATGAATAAAATATAAATTTTATTTGAAATTCAAATTCTTACAATGATTTCTTGGAGAAAATTCGAAGGAGACTTGAGCAGGAATTGTACAGATGATTTCAAGGTTTAACAGAGAATTGAGAGGGTAGAAAAGGCACTGCCTCTTCTTCAGATTTGAAGGGGTACTTATACTATGAAAGTTTACATTTGAATTTACATTACAAAGAAATTTAACTTTAATTTGACTTTATTTTCCGTAATTTCCGGCTTTCTTTTGTATTAGTGCTATCTTTTGAAGATTCTTTTGAGTAATGGAGCAATTTGTCGGCTACTTTTGTCAAAAGTAGACAAAAGTAATGTTATCTTCTTTTTGAAAGTATGTCTGCCGTTTGAGTTGGAATTACATGCAGTATGCATCATCCGGGTGTTGTTCGCAGGGTCCACCAAAAGGATCTGAAGACACTGATTCTTCTGATTTTGTAGATTTTTGAGATAGAAATTCTAAAAATTCTTCCTTGAGTGTTGGGTTTTGTTTGAATGCTTCAAAAAATCTTTGTTGTTCGGAGGAGATGTATGAACTTGCTGTAGCCTTTGTTTTGCCTTTGTTTGAACTTGATAAATCACCTTGGTATTTCATTTTATCACCAGTAGTAAAATAATGCCTTATAGATGAGGCTGAACAAATATCTTGCTGATACTTTGACCACCATTTGATACGTATGGATCTAACAAGTGAAAATGGAGTTGGGTCGGGAAAACATTTTTAAATTGAAAATCCCAGGCAAAAATCCAGGGAACTTTGAACTCTGCATGAAAAGTGACCAATTTTTGATAATTTTGAAGGGTTGAATTTTCTGCAAAAACTTGTAAACCATTTTTGACATTTGTTGGGAGAATCGATGATTCTGACCCCATCTTCTTCCACCATTCGAAAAACCAAATGGGGAATGTTTTGAGACAGTAAGTATGGAAAATGAAAAACCATGAATGAGTGAATGGTCTGACAAAAAACGTCCTGTACCAAGCATTCTTATAATCAATATAATTAAAATTATTTGGAGAAAATCTTATAGAAAAATTTCTTTGATGGGTCATCCCACCAAACATGGTTTGATTGAAAACTTGTTTAATTACACACTTTGAAAATGTTATCTGGTTTTTTTCATTTCTTGTATGAGATATTTCTACAGAATTTGTATCTACTAATATAAGTTCATAAAATTTCTGAGTTTTTTGAAAGCAATCTGATTCCCAAAACTGAGAATCATTATTAAACAATTGAAAACGGTTTTTGATGTAATCTCTTTGAATTAACTCTGAAGGAATTTCAGTGTAGGGTGTTAACCCTATCTCTTCTATCCAAGCTTTATTGACGTATTTGAATTCTTCCTTAGGATTGTTTGGTATTTGAATATTAGTTGGTTTTGGAGGAGTAACTAAAATTGATTTGTAAGGTAATTCTGGATAATTTTGTAATGGTGAGAACTTATTTGAGGTTTGGGGTTTTGAAGGTGAAGGGGTTTGAGGTGATTGAGTAAGTTTGAGTAAGTCTTTTGAATCTGGGGATTCATAATCTTTTGAAGACTGGATCTTTGATTTTGAGTACGGATTCATCTGCATAATTATTTTCCTTGTAAAAATTCTCGAGTAAGAAAATCTGGAAGAGAATTATTCTCTCCTTTTATATATTCTATTTGAAAATCAAAAACGGAAAGGATGGCTTGCCATCGAGCAAAAATTTGTTTTGAAACTATGTTTTGAACATCTTTAGTCAAGACTTCTTTTGCAGATTTACAATCTATTCTTAATAAAAACTGTTTATTATAAAGATCATCTTGAAATTTCGAAATGCATAAAACAATTGAAAGAATTTCTTTTTTAATGGTTGAATAATTCTTTTGTGGACCAAGCCATATTCCTGAATGAAATCTAACCAATTGTTCTTTTGAATTAAGCTTTTGTTTTAATATACCACCATATCCTATATCTGAGGCATCTGTTTCTACAATCATGTATGCATCAGGGTGAGGAATACCTAGACATGGTAGACATTTGACCTTTTGTTTAATATTTTTGACAATTTGTGTATGAATATCAGACCAAACAGGGGGATTTTTCTTAAGTCTTTGATATAAAGGCTGACAAACTTGTCTTAACTTTGTGAAAAAATCTGAAATGTAATTTAAACATCCCAAAAATCTTTGCAACTGAGTTTTGTCCTTAATAATATCTGGAAATTTATCAGTAAAACTAATAGCTCTATTGATAGGTTTGATTAATCCTCTATTAATATCATGACCTAGAAATCTAACTGATGTTTGAAATAATTTCATCTTTGGAGCAGAAACAACTAATCCATTTTTCTTAATAACATTAAAGAATATATTTAGATGTTTGAAATGTTTATCTATATCATTGGAGTATATAAGTATATCATCAATATAAACTATACTAAATTTAGTATAATGATTAAAAATTTCATTCATTATTCTTTGAAATTCTGAAGGTGCATATTTTAATCCAAATGGCATTACATTCCATTCCTAATGTCCAAAAGGTACTGTAAAAGCAGTTTTATACCTATCTTTTTCTGATATTTGAATCTGCCAAAATCCTGACTTTAAATCAAATTTTGAAAATATTTTGGAAGAATGCAATCTATTGATTAAATCTCTTTTATTTGGAATTGGGTATCTAATCCATTGGAGAACTTTATTAAGTGGTTTGTAATTAATAACTAACCTAGGAACACCTCGTTCTAATTCTGCTTGTTTCATAACATAGAAAGCAGAACAACTCCAAGGGGACTTTGATTTTCTTATTATTTTCTTATCTAATAATTCTTTAATTTCTTGTTGACAATGTTTAAGAAATTCAGCATTCATTTGAATAGGCCTAGCCTTAGTAGGAATATCTCTATCTTTGAAATCTTTTTCATAAGGTAAGTCAACTTCATGTTGCTTTCTTTCCCAAAAAGCATTGGGGAGATTATTACATATTTCTTTTGAAAATAGATTTTCTATTTCTTTTATTTTACTTCTAACAATATCAGTTTGTAATTGTTCTTCTATCTTAAGATAAGGAATTTCTTCTTTCAAATAATTAATATGATTTTTTCTTTTGTCTATTATATTTATCTGTTTAAAAATTGAAGATTGTTGAAGTAAATGTATTTCTTTTTGTTTGACAGGGGTTATGAAAGGAAATAATATTGTCTTACCATGAATATTGGTAGAAACTCCGAAATTATTTGTAATGAAAGGATAAATTTGAGTTAAAAAAGGAGTACCTAATATCATATCTTGGGATATATCTCTTACTAAGGTAAAAACATTTTTGAAGCAATATCCATTATTACAAATATGTTCCTTTGATAATTTATATCTAATATCCAAAGGTTTTGAATTAGCCGTATATAATTGTTCTGTTGTTTTTTCATAATATTTTGATGGAATGATTCCTTCTCGTGTTACATTATGATCAGCACCTGAGTCCAATAAAGCAACTAAGTTCATTTTAAAGTTGTTTATGACTAGGTTAACATTTATATACCATTTCTGAAATTCAATTTTTTGAATAGTACCAATAAATTTAATTTGATCATTCTTTGTATTAGTTTTTAAAGGAATTTCTGAAATTTCTGGCTGTTGATTGCTGGTTTGTCCTGTGTCAAAATTATCATTATTATTACTTAATAAAACTAATTTTGTTTGTAATTCAAAATCTTTTTCTTTTAAAGAAAACAATTCCTTTTCCATTTGGCTAACTTGTTTTTTTAACATATTAATTTCTGTTTGTAAATCTTTAGTAGTAATTTGTTTAAATATACTTTGAGAAGGATATTTATCAAATAATTTATTTAAACTAAAATGTTCTTTAATATGAATTTGTTTAGATTTTGAATTGTCTTCTTCTAAAATTAAATCCTTAAGTTTGCTAAAGTAATCTCTTCGTAATTCATTATCAGGAATTTTCTCTATTAAATCAAAAATAGCTTCTTTTTTATCTTTAGTTATCACATTGATACTTTGATGACAATTTCCACAAATATCCTTTTGAGGTTCACTATCACTCTCATTATTAGAAGTATTTGATTCGTTTTCTATAATATCAGATTCTTCATCTGATTCTTTTAGTAAACTATTAATGGATTCTTTTATTTCTCTAACTTTCTTTTTCTTTTTAAGCCAACACTGACTTTCTGTATGACCAGGTTTCTTACAAAACCAACATTCTATATTCTTTTTATCTTTATTTTGAGATTTATGTTGTTTAGAGGATTTCTTATGTCTATGTTTTGAGTGTTTTGATTGTTTAATATTTGAATAATTAAAATTATTATTGTTTTGGTTAAATCTCCTAGATCTTTTTTGTATTCTTGAAGGTGGTTCAACCTTCATCATACCAAACATTTCACAGAAATAACCTAACTCTTTCCTAGTATTATTCTTATCTGATTTATATTTATTTTGAAGTTTTAACTCTGAGCATAATGATAATCCTTCTTTTTTGACAAAAGCAAATAATTGACCATATGTAATTTCTTCAAAAGGTATATCTTCTGTACCTATTTCGTTTCTAAGTTTTTGTAAAATTCTTTCAGCAAAAAGCTTGGGTAATGCCATTATGAATCTTTCTTTCCAGAATGAAGCATTACAGTCATTCCGTCTTAAAACTTGAGTAAGGAAAACATCTTTATACCATCTATAATCTGACAATGAGGGACATCTTAAATTTGTTAAAATTATCTTTGATGAATTATACTCTTCTTTGGGATTTCCTATAAAATACATTCCTATTGTAATTATAAGATAATCACAGGCATCACTTGTTTCATATGGTTCATCATTTTCTATTATAATGATTTTATGCTCTAAAATCTGAGTTTTTGTTTCTAAACTTAATGCATTATCCCACCAGTTTTTTAATTGTCCAGTAAAACCTTGGACAAGTAAAGCACATGCTTTTTCTTCAGTTTGACCTTGTAATTTGTAAGCCATTCTAGCCATACCCATTTCTTGAAGTGTATTTAATATTTCATACTCTGCTTTACCGTCTATATTCCATTCTGTAATAGAGGCACCATCATAACTAGTTTTATGAAATTGATTTCTTTCTTCATATTGTAAATCCATAGGGGATGGTCTTTTATAATAATTTTTTGAACTGGGAAATTTCTTTTTCCCCTATAAATTTTATTAATATTATCTTCATTATAATCTTCAAAATTATTTTCTATATTTTGAATTTCTCCATTTTCTGATTCAGAATAATCTTCAGATGAAGTGTCATCTTCATCTTCATTTTCTTCTTTAATAGTATCTAAAACATTAATCCTTTTTCCTGAAGTTCCGGCTTCACTTAATTTTGCCGATATCTTTGATAATATATTATCTGTATTAGTTTGAAAACTAATGTCTTTATCTATACCGTAAGGTATACTTTTAGTTTGAAAGAAAGGAGCAGAAATGTCATTAAATAATTTTTTCTTAGGCTTTTCTTCTTGAGAAATAACATTTGAAACTACGTTATTAGCTATAGTATCTACTTGGCTAGATATTGTTTTTAATATTTGATTTGAATAATTATTTTGCTGTAAAATTCTTTGTATATCTTCACCATTAATTGGTTCTTTGGTGTCTTTTCCTCTTTTAAAAGGGTCTGCTATAATTTCTCCTTTATGGGTTTGTATCTTAATACCTTGTAAGGGAGGATGAACAGCAGTTATTATTTCATTATTTTCTAATGTCCATTTTTTATGAAGACTTGTATTGACTTCTATCGAAGGTTTTTTCAAGTAATCATTAATTCCTTCTTTTGAAAAGAAAACAGTAAGAAAACCAAAAAATAGAAAATTTGATTTTAATTTTTTCATTTCTTTTTTCCATTCTTCTCCTATCTTATCTTGTATTTGTTTATCTAATTTTAAAAACCAAAGTCTTTTTTCTCTATGAAAATCACTATTCATTTCTTCATGTAAGTAATCATAATCAGGTTTAAATTCTTCTCCTGATGTTATGACATACATATGTTCAGTTGAAGACTTAGGAGAGGTTGGATTAGAAAAGTTTTGATTATTATTATTTTGAGGTTCAGGAATAGGGGCCCTAAATCTATAATTAGGGAAACCTGAGAAAGACTGTCTAGATGATTCTGGAGTTTCACTAGTTTGAGAGAAATGCCTAACATATTCTGGTTCTCTATAAGAACTTGTCCTTAAATTAACATATTCTGGTTCTCTATAAGAACTTGTCCTTAAATAATTTCTACTAGTTTCTCTGGATGAACCAAATTTGACAGTTATTTTTCCATCGATTTCTTCTATAATTTGAGAAACATCTTTTCTAACTATGTTTCTAGGAGGTTGTGGATTATTTATCACGAATTCTTCTGGAATAGTTATTTCATTCCATTTTAATCTTTTTGGAGTAAAAACTGTGGGTTTTTCTGCGTCTATTTGTAACAAAACCGTCTCATCTTTTGAAGTAGGTAACCTATTAAATTTTGGATTAATCTGAGATGACATTAATCTAAAATATACCCTATAAATTATAGCAAAGTTTTTACAAAGATGAAATTCATCACCTTGAATTTGAACATCTAAAATTAACGAATCTAAAATCATAGGATCTGTAAGATCAACAGAATAATTTGGAGAGCAATTAAAGTATATAGGACCATTACATATATTAGTTTGAACTAAAGACATTAATGAAGTTTGATATCTTTTTAATCTTTTATCCCTAAGGGCTAAGTAAATAGGAGTATCAACTCCAGCATGAACTAGTGGTTTGACAGCTACTTGAACCAGACCAATATGAATATATCTGTAACCTTTTTCTAAAATTTTTTTAACAGTATATCTATTCAGTAAAGGTATGCTTTGAGATTCTTCTTGTATGCTAATAGTTTCTTCATGAGTTTTAACAGAAAACGCAGTTTTGAAATCAGTTAAACCTATTTGATATATGTTTTCTATTTGTTCTTGAGGTATAGTCCAATTCGAATAATTAATTGGTGCATGAGTTTCACTACTATGAATTATATTATGGTTTTTTGAGCTAGATCCTGGGTAGAGAAAGTTTCTAAGTCTAATTGCCATTTTAAACTAGTAATCTTAATTTTCACCTGTAGCAAGATAATGCCTTATAGCTGAAGCTGAACAGATATCTTGCTGATACTTTGACCACCATTTGATACGTATGGATCTAACAAGTGAAAATGGAGTTGGGTCGGGAAAACATTTTTTAAATTGAAAATCCCAGGCAAAAATCCGGGGAACTTTGAACTCTGCATGAAAAGTGACCATTTTTTGATAATTTTGAAGGGTTGAATTTTCTGTAAAAACTTGTAAACCATTTTTGACATTTGTTGGGAGAATCGAAGATTCTGACCCCATCTTCTTCCACCATTCGAAAAACCAAATGGGGAATGTTTTGAGACAGTCAGTATGAAAAATGAAAAACCATGAATGAGTGAATGGTCGGACAAAAAATGTCCTTTACCAAGCATTCTTATAATCAATATAATTGAAATTATTTGGAGAAAATCTTATAGAAAAATTTCTTTGATGGGTCATCCCACCAAACATGGTTTGATTAAAAACTTGTTTAATAACACACTTTGAAAATGTTATTTGATTTTTCTCATTTTTTGTATGAGATATTTCTACAGAATTTGTATCTACTAATATAAGTTCATAAAATTTTTGGGTTTTTTGAAAGCAATCTGATTCCCAAAACTGAGAATCATTATTAAACAATTGAAAACGGTTTTTGATGTAATCTCTTTGAATTAACTCTGAAGGAATTTCAGTGTAGGGTGTTAACCCTATCTCTTCTATCCAAGCTTTATTGACGTATTTGAATTCTTCCTTAGGATTGTTTGGTATTTGAATATTAGTTGGTTTTGGAGGAGTAACTAAAATTGATTTGTAAGGTAATTTTGGATAATTTTGTAATGGTGAGAACTTATTTGAAGTTTGGGGCTTTGAAGGTGAAGGAGTTTGAGGTGATTGGGTAAGTTTGAGTAAGTCTTTTGAATCTGGGGATTCATAATCTTTTGAAGACTGGATCTTTGATTTTGAATACGGATTCATCTGCATAATTATTTTCCTTGTAAAAATTCACGAGTAAGAAAATCTGGAAGAGAATTATTCTCTCCTTTTATATATTCTATTTGAAAATCAAAAACGGAAAGGATTGCTTGCCATCGTGCAAAAATTTGTTTTGAAACAATATTTTGAACATCTTTAGTCAAGACTTCTTTTGCAATTTTACAGTCTATTCTTAATAAAAAAAATTTGTTATAAAGATCATCTTGAAATTTCGAAATGCATAAGACAATTGAAAGAATTTCTTTTTTAATGGTTGAATAATTCTTTTGTGGACCAAGCCATATTCCTGAATGAAATCTAACCAATTGTTCTTTTGAATTAAGCTTTTGTTTTAATATACCACCATATCCTATATCTGAGGCATCTGTTTCTACATTCATGTATGCATCAGGGTGAGGAATACCTAGACATGGTAGACATTTGACCTTTTGTTTAATATTTTTGACAATTTGTGTATGAATATCAGACCAAACAGGGGGATTTTTCTTAAGTCTTTGATATAAAGGCTGACAAACTTGTCTTAACTTTGGGAAAAAATCTGAAATGTAATTTAAACATCCCAAAAATCTTTGCAACTGAGTTTTGTCCTTAATAATATCTGGAAATTTATCAGTAAAACTAATAGCTCTATTGATAGGTTTGATTAATCCTCTATTAATATCATGTCCTAGGAATCTAGCTGATGTCTGAAATAATTTCATCTTTGGAGCAGAAACAACTAATCCATTTTTCTTAATAACATTAAAGAATATATTTAAATGTTTGAAATGTTGATCTATATCATTGGAGTATATAAGTATATCATCAATATAAACTATACTAAAATTAGTATAATGATTAAAAATTTCATTCATTATTCTTTGAAATTCTGAAGGTGCATTTTTTAATCCAAAGGGCATTACATTCCATTCGTAATGTCCAAAAGGTACTGTAAAAGCAGTTTTATACCTATCTTTTTCTGATATTTGAATCTGCCAAAATCCTGACTTTAAATCAAATTTTGAAAATATTTTGGAAGAATGCAATCTATTGATTAAATCTCTTTTATTTGGAATTGGGTATCTAATCCATTGGAGAACTTTATTAAGTAGTTTGTAATTAATAACTAACCTAGGAACACGTCGTTCTAATTCTGCTTGTTTCATAACATAGAAAGCAGAACAACTCCAAGGGGACTTTGATTTTCTTATTAGTTTCTAATTTCTTGTTGACAATGTTTAAGAAATTCAGCATTCATTTGAATAGGCCTAGCCTTAGTAGGAATATCTCTATCTTTGAAATCTTTTTCATAAGGTAAGTCAACTTCATGTTGCTTTCTTTCCCAAAAAGCATTGGGGAGATTATTACATATTTCTTTTGAAATAGATTTTCTATTTCTTTTATTTTACTTCTAACAATATCAGTTTGTAATTGTTCTTCTATCTTAAGATAAGGAATTTCTTCTTTCAAATAATTAATATGATTTTTTCTTTTGTCTATTATATTTATCTGTTTAAAAATTGAAGATTGTTGAAGTAAATGTATTTCTTTTTGTTTGACAGGGGTTATGAAAGGAAATAATATTGTCTTACCATGAATATTGGTAGAAACTCCGAAATTATTTGTAATGAAAGGATAAATTTGAGTTAAAAAAGGAGTACCTAATATCATATCTTGGGATATATCTCTTACTAAGGTAAAAACATTTTTGAAGCAATATCCATTATTACAAATATGTGCCTTTGATAATTTATATCTAATATCCAAAGGTTTTGAATTAGCCGTATATAATTGTTAAGTTGTTTTTTCATAATATTTTGATGGAATGATTCCTTCTCGTATTACATTATGATCAGCACCTGAGTCCAATAAAGCAACTAAGTTCATTTAAAGTTGTTTATGACTAGGTTAACATTTATATACCATTTCTGAAATTCAATTTTTTGAATAGTACCAATAAATTTAATTTGATCATTCTTTGTATTAGTTTTTAAAGGGATTTCTGATGTGTCTGGCTGTTGATTGCTGGTTTGACCTGTGTCAAAATTATCATTATTACTACTTAATAAGACTAATTTTGTTTCTAATTCAAAATCTTTTTCTTTTAAAGAAAACAATTCCTTTTCCATTTGACTAACTTGTTTTTTTAACATATTAATTTCTGTTTGTAAATCTTTAGTAGTAATTTGTTTAAATATACTTTGAGAGGGATATTTATCAAATAACTTATTTAAACTAAAATGTTCTTTAATATGAATTTGTTCAGATTTTGAATTGTCTTCTTCTAAAATTAAATCCTTAAGTTTGCAAAAGTAATCTCTTCGTAATTCATTATCAGGAATTTTCTCTATTAAATCAAAAATAGCTTCTTTTTTATCCTTAGATATCACATTAAGACTTTGATGACAATTTCCACAAATATCCTTTTGTGGTTCACTATCACTATCATTATTAGAAGTATTTGATTCGTTTTCTATAATGTCAGATTCTTCATCTGATTCTTTTAGTAAACTATTAATGGATTCTTTTATTTCTCTAACTTGCTTTTTCTTTTTAAGCCAACACTGACTTTCTGTATGACCAGGTTTCTTACAGAACCAACATTCTATGTTCTTCTTATCTTTATTTTGAGATTTATGTTGTTTAGAAGATTTCTTATGTCTATGTTTTGAGTGTTTTGATTGTTTAACATTTGAATAATTAAAATTACTATTGTTTTGGTTAAATCTCCTAGATCTTTTTTGTATTCTTGAAGGTGGTTCAACCTTCATCATACCAAACATTTCACAGAAACAACCTAACTCTTTCCTAGTATTATTCTTATCAGATTAATATTTATTTTGAAGTTTTAACTCTGAGCATAATGATAATCCTTCTTTTTTGACAAAAGCAAATAATTGACCATATGTAATTTCTTCAAAAGGTATATCTTCTGTACCTATTTCGTTTCTAAGTTTTTGTAAAATTCTTTCAGCAAAAAGCTTGGGTAATCCCATTATGAATCTTTCTTTCCAGAATGAAGCATTACAGTCATTCCGTCTTAAAACTTGAGTAAGGAAAACATCTTTATACCATCTATAATCTGACAATGAGGGACATCTTAAATTTGTTAAAATTATTTTTGATGAATTATACTCTTCTTAGGGATTTCCTATAAAATACATTCCTATTGTAATTATAAGATAATCACAGGCATCACTTGTTTCATATGGTTCATCATTTTCTACTATAATGATTTTATGCTCTAAAATTTGAGTTTTTGTTTCTAAACTTAATGCATTATCCCACCAGTTTTTTAATTGTCCAGTAAAACCTTGGAAGTAAAGCACATGCTTTTTCTTCAGTTTGACCTTGTAATTTGTAAGCCATTCTAGCCATACCCATTTCTTGAAGTGTATTTAATATTTCATACTCTGCTTTACCGTCTATATTCCATTCTGTAATAGAGGCACCATCATAACTAGTTTTATGAAATTGATTTCTTTCTTCATATTGTAAATCCATAGGGGATGGTCTTTTATAATAATTTTTTGAACTGGGAAAATTTATTTTTCCCCTATAAATTTTATTAATATTATCTTCATTATTATCTTCAAAATTATTTTCTATATTTTGAATTTCTCCATTTTCTGATTCAGAATAATCTTCAGATGAAGTGTCATCTTCATCTTCATTTTCTTCTTTAATAGTATCTAAAACATTAATCTTTTTTCCTGAAGTTCCGGCTTCACTTAATTTTGCCGATATCTTTGATAGTATATTATTTGTATTACTTTGAAAACTAATATCTTTATCTATACCGTGAGGTATACTTTTAGTTTGAAAGAAAGGGGCAGAAATGTCATTAAATAATTTTTTCTTAGGCTTTTCATCTTGAGAAATAACATTTGAAACTAAGTTATTAGCTATAGTATCTACTTGGCTAGAAATTGTTTTTAATATTTGGTTTGAATAATTATTTTGCTGTAAAATCCTTTGTATATCTTCACCATTAATTGGTTCTTTGGTGTCTTTTCCCCTTTTAAAAGGGTCTGCTATTATTTCTCCTTTATGGGTTTGTATCTTAATACCTTGTAAGGGAGGATGAACATCAGTTATTATTTCATTATTTTCTAATGTCCATTTTTTATGAAGACTTGTATTGACTTCTATCGAAGGTTTTTTCAAGTAATCATTAATTCCTTCTTTTGAAAAGAAAACAGTAAGAAAACCAAAAAATAGAAAATTTGATTTTAATTTTTTCATTTCTTTTTTCCATTCTTCTCCTATCTTATCTTGTATTTGTTTATCTAATTTTAAAAACCAAAGTCTTTTTTCTCTATGAAAATCACTATTCATTTCTTCATGTAAGTAATCATAATCAGGTTTAAATTCTTCTCCTGATGTTATGACATACATATGTTCAGTTGAAGACTTAGGAGAGGTTGGATTAGAAAAGTTTTGATTATTATTATTTTGAGGTTCAGGAATAGGGGCCCTAAATCTATAATTAGGGAAACCTGAGAAAGACTGTCTAGATGATTCTGGAGTTTCACTAGTTTGAGAGAAATGCCTAACATATTCTGGTTCTCTATAAGATCTTGTCCTTAAATAATTTCTACTAGTTTCTCTGGATGAACCAAATTTGACAGTTATTTTTCCATCGATTTCTTCTATAATTTGAGAAACATCTTTTCTAACTATGTTTCTAGGAGGTTGTGGATTATTTATCACGAATTCTTCTGGAATAGTTATTTCATTCCATTTTAATAATTTTGGAGTAAAAACTGTGGGTTTTTCTGCGTCTATTTGTAACAAAACCGTCTCATCTTTTGAAGTAGGTAACCTATTAAATTTTGGATTAATCTGAGATGACATTAATCTAAAATATACCCTATAAATTATAGCAAAGTTTTTACAAAGATGAAATTCATCACCTTGAATTTGAACATCTAAAATTAACGAATCTAAAATCATAGGATCTGTAAGATCAACAGAATAATTTGGAGAGCAATTAAAGTATATAGGACCATTACATATATTAGTTTGAACTAAAGACATTAATGAAGTTTGATATCTTTTTAATCTTTTATCCCTAAGGGCTAAGTAAATAGGAGTATCAACTCCAGCATGAACTAGTGGTTTGACAGCTACTTGAACCAGACCAATATGAATATATCTGTAACATTTTTCTAAATATTTTTTAATAGTATATCTATTCAGTAAAGGTATGCTTTGAGATTCTTCTTGTATGCTAATAGTTTCTTCATGAGTTTTAACAGAAAAAGTAGTTTTGAAATCAGTTAAACCTATTTGATATATGTTTTCTATTTGTTCTTGAGGTATAGTCCAATTCGAATAATTAATTGGTGCATGAGTTTCACTACTATGAATTATATTATGGTTTTTTGAGCTAGATCCTGGGTAGAGAAAGTTTCTAAGTCTAATTGCCATTTTAAACTAGTAATCTTAGTTTTCTAAGTTTTTTCTTAATTTCAGTTGGGTCGTACGGGAACACTATGCTGGGACCACCTAAACACGTCTGACCAACAGACTAACAAGCTTACCAACGTAAATTCCAACAACTAATCTCAAGAAAACTTAGTCTATTAAGACCAACTAATCTTAAATGGTTTCTTAAACTTTTGAAAATAACTCTAACAAGGAATATGGCTCTGATACCACTTTTGAAGGATCGTTTGAAAATAAGCTAGCACAGTTTGAATAAATATAAAAACTAATATCACAGATTTGATAATAATTTGAAAAACTGATTCTAAAAATAACATGATTAAAACAAGAATGAAGAAAATCATATTTTTGATAAAATTCATAATTATGCAGCAAGTAAAATAGACATTCTAATCTTTAAATCATAATAATAATCTTTCATATCATGGTAATAATTTCCTAATGAGGACAAATAACTCTATGCATATGAATAAAATATAAATTTTATTTGAAATTCAAATTCTTACAATGATTTCTTGGAGAAAATTCGAAGGAGACTTGAGCAGGAATTGTACAGATGATTTCAAGGTTTAACAGAGAATTGAGAGGGTCGAAAAGGCACTGCCTTCTCCATACATTTGAAGGGATACTTATACTATGAAAGTTCACATTTGAATTTACATTACAAAGAAATTTAACTTTAATTTGACTTTAATTCCGTAATTCCAGGCTTTCTTTTGAATTTCTTTGAGTAATGGAGCAGTTTGTCGGCTACTTTTGTCAAAAGTAGACAAAAGTAATGTTATCTTCTTTTTGAAAGTATGTCTGCCATTTGAGTTGGAATCACATGCAGTATGCGTCATCCGGGTCTTGTCCGCATGGTCCACCAAAAGGATCCGAAGACACCGATTCTTCTGATTTTGTAGATTTTTGAGATAGAAATTCTAAAAATTCTTCCTTGAGTGTTGGGTTTTGTTTGAATGCTTCAAAAAATCTTTGTTGTTCGGAGGAGATGTCTGAACTTGCTGTAGCCTTTGTTTTGCCTTTGTTTGAACCTGATAAATCACCTTGGTATTTGATTTTATCACCAGTAGCAAAATAATGCCTTATAGATGAGGCTGAACAAATATCTTGCTGATACTTTGACCACCATTTGATACGTATGGATCTAACAAGTGAAAATGGAGTTGGGTCGGGAAAACATTTTTTAAATTGAAAATCCCAGGCAAAAATCCAGGGAACTTTGAACTCTGCATGAAAAGTGACCAATTTTTGATAATTTTGAAGGGTTGAATTTTCTGCAAAAACTTGTAAACCATTTTTGACATTTGTTGGGAGAATCGATGATTCTGACCCCATCTTCTTCCACCATTCGAAAAACCAAATGGGGAATGTTTTGAGACAGTAAGTATGGAAAATGAAAAACCATGAATGAGTGAATGGTCTGACAAAAAACGTCCTGTACCAAGCATTCTTATAATCAATATAATTAAAATTATTTGGAGAAAATCTTATAGAAAAATTTCTTTCATGGGTCATCCCACCAAACATGGTTTGATTGAAAACTTGTTTAATTACACACTTTGAAAATGTTATCTGGTTTTTTTCATTTCTTGTATGAGATATTTCTACAGAATTTGTATCTACTAATATAAGTTCATAAAATTTCTGAGTTTTTTGAAAGCAATCTGATTCCCAAAACTGAGAATCATTATTAAACAATTGAAAACGGTTTTTGATGTAATCTCTTTGAATTAACTCTGAAGGAATTTCAGTGTAGGGTGTTAACCCTATCTCTTCTATCCAAGCTTTATTGACGTATTTGAATTCTTCCTTAGGATTGTTTGGTATTTGAATATTAGTTGGTTTTGGAGGAGTAACTAAAATTGATTTGTAAGGTAATTCTGGATAATTTTGTAATGGTGAGAACTTATTTGAGGTTTGGGGTTTTGAAGGTGAAGGGGTTTGAGGTGATTGAGTAAGTTTGAGTAAGTCTTTTGAATCTGGGGATTCATAATCTTTCGAAGACTGGATCTTTGATTTTGAGTACGGATTCATCTGCATAATTATTTTCCTTGTAAAAATTCTCGAGTAAGAAAATCTGGAAGAGAATTATTCTCTCCTTTTATATATTCTATTTGAAAATCAAAAACGGAAAGGATGGCTTGCCATCGAGCAAAATTTGTTTTGAAACTATGTTTTGAACATCTTTAGTCAAGACTTCTTTTGCAGATTTACAATCTATTCTTAATAAAAACTGTTTATTATAAAGATCATCTTGAAATTTCGAAATGCATAAAACAATTGAAAGAATTTCTTTTTTAATGGTTGAATAATTCTTTTGTGGACCAAGCCATATTCCTGAATGAAATCTAACCAATTGTTCTTTTGAATTAAGCTTTTGTTTTAATATACCACCATATCCTATATCTGAGGCATCTGTTTCTACAATCATGTATGCATCAGGGTGAGGAATACCTAGACATGGTAGACATTTGACCTTTTGTTTAATATTTTTGACAATTTGTGTATGAATATCAGACCAAACAGGGGGATTTTTCTTAAGTCTTTGATATAAAGGCTGACAAACTTGTCTTAACTTTGGGAAAAAATCTGAAATGTAATTTAAACATCCCAAAAATCTTTGCAACTGAGTTTTGTCCTTAATAATATCTGGAAATTTATCAGTAAAACTAATAGCTCTATTGATAGGTTTGATTAATCCTCTATTAATATCATGACCTAGAAATCTAACTGATGTTTGAAATAATTTCATCTTTGGAGCAGAAACAACTAATCCATTTTTCTTAATAACATTAAAGAATATATTTAGATGTTTGAAATGTTGATCTATATCATTGGAGTATATAAGTATATCATCAATATAAACTATACTAAAATTAGTATAATGATTAAAAATTTCATTCATTATTCTTTGAAATTCTGAAGGTGCATTTTTTAATCCAAAGGGCAATACATTCCATTCGTAATGTCCAAAAGGTACTGTAAAAGCAGTTTTATACCTATCTTTTTCTGATATTTGAATCTGCCAAAATCCTGACTTTAAATCAAATTTTGAAAATATTTTGGAAGAATGCAATCTATTGATTAAATCTCTTTTATTTGGAATTGGGTATCTAATCCATTGGAGAACTTTATTAAGTGGTTTGTAATTAATAACTAACCTAGGAACACCTCGTTCTAATTCTGCTTGTTTCATAACATAGAAAGCAGAACAACTCCAAGGGGACTTTGATTTTCTTATTAGTTTCTTATCTAATAATTCTTTAATTTCTTGTTGACAATGTTTAAGAAATTCAGCATTCATTTGAATAGGCCTAGCCTTAGTAGGAATATCTCTATCTTTGAAATCTTTTTCATAAGGTAAGTCAACTTCATGTTGCTTTCTTTCCCAAAAAGCATTGGGGAGATTATTACATATTTCTTTTGAAAATAGATTTTCTATTTCTTTTATTTTACTTCTAACAATATCAGTTTGTAATTGTTCTTCTATCTTAAGATAAGGAATTTCTTCTTGCAAATAATTAATATGATTTTTTCTTTTGTCTATTATATTTATCTGTTTAAAAATTGAAGATTGTTGAAGTAAATGTATTTCTTTTTGTTAGACAGGGGTTATGAAAGGAAATAATATTGTCTTACCATGAATATTGGTAGAAACTCCGAAATTATTTGTAATGAAAGGATAAATTTGAGTTAAAAAAGGAGTACCTAATATCATATCTTGGGATATATCTCTTACTAAGGTAAAAACATTTTTGAAGCAATATCCATTATTACAAATATGTGCCTTTGATAATTTATATCTAATATCCAAAGGTTTTGAATTAGCCGTATATAATTGTTCTGTTGTTTTTTCATAATATTTTGATGGAATGATTCCTTCTCGTATTACATTATGATCAGCACCTGAGTCCAATAAAGCAACTAAGTTCATTTTAAAGTTGTTTATGACTAGGTTAACATTTATATACCATTTCTGAAATTCAATTTTTTGAATAGTACCAATAAATTTAATTTGAATATTCTTTGTATTAGTTTTTAAAGGAATTTCTGAAATTTCTGGCTGTTGATTGCTGGTTTGTCCTGTGTCAAAATTATCATTATTATTACTTAATAAAACTAATTTTGTTTCTAATTCAAAATCTTTTTCTTTTAAAGAAAACAATTCCTTTTCCATTTGGCTAACTTGTTTTTTTAACATATTAATTTCTGTTTGTAAATCTTTAGTAGTAATTTGTTTAAATATACTTTGAGAAGGATATTTATCAAATAATTTACTTAAACTAAAATGTTCTTTAATATGAATTTGTTTAGATTTTGAATTGTCTTCTTCTAAAATTAAATCCTTAAGTTTGCTAAAGTAATCTCTTCGTAATTCATTATCAGGAATTTTCTCTATTAAATCAAAAATAGCTTCTTTTTTTATCTTTAGTTATCACATTGATACTTTGATGACAATTTCCACAAATATCCTTTTGAGGTTCACTATCACTCTCATTATTAGAAGTATTTGATTCGTTTTCTATAATATCAGATTCTTCATCTGATTCTTTTAGTAAACTATTAATGGATTCTTTTATTTCTCTAACTTTCTTTTTCTTTTTAAGCCAACACTGACTTTCTGTATGACCAGGTTTCTTACAAAACCAACATTCTATATTCTTTTTATCTTTATTTTAAGATTTATGTTGTTTAGAGGATTTCTTATGTCTATGTTTTGAGTGTTTTGATTGTTTAATATTTGAATAATTAAAATTATTATTGTTTTGGTTAAATCTCCTAGATCTTTTTTGTATTCTTGAAGGTGGTTCAACCTTCATCATACCAAACATTTCACAGAAACAACCTAACTCTTTCCTAGTATTATTCTTATCTGATTTATATTTATTTTGAAGTTTTAACTCTGAGCATAATGATAATCCTTCTTTTTTGACAAAAGCAAATAATTGACTATATGTAATTTCTTCAAAAGGTATATCTTCTGTACCTATTTCGTTTCTAAGTTTTTGTAAAGTTCTTTCAGCAAAAAGCTTGGGTAATCCCATTATGAATCTTTCTTTCCAGAATGAAGCATTACAGTCATTCCGTCTTAAAACTTGAGTAAGGAAAACATCTTTATACCATCTATAATCTGACAATGAGGGACATCTTAAATTTGTTAAAATTATCTTTGATGAATTATACTCTTCTTTGGGATTTCCTATAAAATACATTCCTATTGTAATTATAAGATAATCACAGGCATCACTTGTTTCATATGGTTCATCATTTTCTACTATAATGATTTTATGCTCTAAAATTTGAGTTTTTGTTTCTAAACTTAATGCATTATCCCACCAGTTTTTTAATTGTCCAGTAAAACCTTGGACAAGTAAAGCACATGCTTTTTCTTCAGTTTGACCTTGTAATTTGTAAGCCATTCTAGCCATACCCATTTCTTGAAGTGTATTTAATATTTCATACTCTGCTTTACCGTCTATATTCCATTCTGTAATAGAGGCACCATCATAACTAGTTTTATGAAATTGATTTCTTTCTTCATATTGTAAATCCATAGGGGATGGTCTTTTATAATAATTTTTTGAACTGGGAAAATTTCTTTTTCCCCTATAAATTTTATTAATATTATCTTCATTATTATCTTCAAAATTATTTTCTATATTTTGAATTTCTCCATTTTCTGATTCAAAATAATCTTCAGATGAAGTGTCATCTTCATCTTCATTTTCTTCTTTAATAGTATCTAAAACATTAATCTTTTTTCCTGAAGTTCCGGCTTCACTTAATTTTGCCGATATCTTTGATAATATATTATCTGTATTACTTTGAAAACTAATGTCTTTATCTATACCGTAAGGTATACTTTTAGTTTGAAAGAAAGGAGCAGAAATGTCATTAAATAATTTTTTCTTAGGCTTTTCTTCTTGAGAAATAACATTTGAAACTACGTTATTAGCTATAGTATCTACTTGGCTAGATATTGTTTTTAATATTTGATTTGAATAATTATTTTGCTGTAAAATTCCTTGTATATCTTCACCATTAATTGGTTCTTTGGTGTCTTTTCCTCTTTTAAAAGGGTCTGCTATAATTTCTCCTTTATGGGTTTGTATTTTAATACTTTGCAAAGGGGGATGAACAGCTGTTATTATTTCATTATTTTCTAATGTCCATTTTTTATGAAGACTTGTATTGACTTCTATCGAAGGTTTTTTCAAGTAATCATTAATTCCTTCTTTTGAAAAGAAAACAGTAAGAAAACCAAAAAATAGAAAATTTGATTTTAATTTTTTCATTTCTTTTTTCCATTCTTCTCCTATCTTATCTTGTATTTGTTTATCTAATTTTAAAAACCAAAGTCTTTTTTCTCTATGAAAATCACTATTCATTTCTTCATGTAAGTAATCATAATCAGGTTTAAATTCTTCTCCTGATGTTATGACATACATATGTTCAGTTGAAGACTTAGGAGAGGTTGGATTAGAAAAGTTTTGATTATTATTATTTTGAGGCTCAGGAATAGGGGCCCTAAATCTATAATTAGGGAAACCTGAGAAAGACTGTCTAGATGATTCTGGAGTTTCACTAGTTTGAGAGAAATGCCTAACATATTCTGGTTCTCTATAAGAACTTGTCCTTAAATAATTTCTACTAGTTTCTCTGGATGAACCAAATTTGACAGTTATTTTTCCATCGATTTCTTCTATAATTTGAGAAACATCTTTTCTAACTATGTTTCTAGGAGGTTGTGGATTATTTATCACGAATTCTTCTGGAATAGTTATTTCATTCCATTTTAATCTTTTTGGAGTAAAAACTGTGGGTTTTTCTGCGTCTATTTGTAACAAAACCGTCTCATCTTTTGAAGTAGGTAACCTATTAAATTTTGGATTAATCTGAGATGACATTAATCTAAAATATACCCTATAAATTATAGCAAAGTTTTTACAAAGATGAAATTCATCACCTTGAATTTGAACATCTAAAATTAACGAATCTAAAATCATAGGATCTGTAAGATCAACAGAATAATTTGGAGAGCAATTAAAGTATATAGGACCATTACATATATTAGTTTGAACTAAAGACATTAATGAAGTTTGATATCTTTTTAATCTTTTATCCCTAAGGGCTAAGTAAATAGGAGTATCAACTCCAGCATGAACTAGTGGTTTGACAGCTACTTGAACCAGACCAATATGAATATATCTGTAACCTTTTTCTAAATATTTTTTAATAGTATATCTATTCAGTAAAGGTATGCTTTGAGATTCTTCTTGTATGCTAATAGTTTCTTCATGAGTTTTAACAGAAAACGCAGTTTTGAAATCAGTTAAACCTATTTGATATATGTTTTCTATTTGTTCTTGAGGTATAGTCCATTTCGAATAATTAATTGGTGCATGAGTTTCACTACTATGAATTATATTATGGTTTTTTGAGCTAGATCCTAGGTAGAGAAAGTTTCTAAGTCTAATTGCCATTTTAAACTAGTAATCTTAATTTTCTAAGTTTTTTCTTAATTTCAGTTGGGTCGTACGGGAACACTATGCTGGGACCACCTAAACACGGCTGACCAACAGACTAACAAGCTTACCAACGTAAATTCCAACAACTAATCTTTAGAATACTTAAGTCTATTAAGACCAACTAATCTTAAATGGTTTCTTAAACTTTTGAATATAACTCTAACAAGGAATATGGCTCTCTCAATTCTCTTTTAAACCTTGAAATCATCTGTACAATTCCTGCTCAAGTCTCCTTCGAATTTTCTCCAAGAAATCATTGTAAGAATTTGAATTTCAAATAAAATTTATATTTTATTCATATGCATAGAGTTATTCGTCCTCATTACCGATATGTTGGTTGTATAGATTTTATAAATTCAGAATACTTAAAATATAAAAAACTTTGCAAAAGATTTCATCGTGGCACAGTTATAGGAAATTATTATTACCATGATATGAAAGATTATTATTATGATTTAAAGATTAGAACGTCTATTTTACTTGCTGCATAATTATGAATTTTATCAAAAATATGATTTTCTTCATTCTTGTTTTAATCATGTTATTTTTAGAATCAGTTTTTCAAATTATTATCAAATTAAAGTATATAGGACCATTACATATATTAGTTTGAACCAAAGACATTAATGAAAATTGATATCTTTTTAATCTTTTATCCCTAAGGGCTAAGTAAATAGGAGTATCAACTCCAGCATGAACTAGTGGTTTGACAGCTACTTGAACCAGACCAATATGAATATATCTGTAACCGTTTTCTAAATATTTTTTAATAGTATATCTATTCAGTAAAGGTATGCTTTGAGATTCTTCTTGTATGCTAATAGTTTCTTCATGAGTTTTAACAGAAAACGCAGTTTTGAAATCAGTTAAACCTATTTGATATATGTTTTCTATTTGTTCTTGAGGTATAGTCCAATTCGAATAATTAATTGGTGCATGAGTTTCACTACTATGAATTATATTATGGTTTTTTGAGCTAGATCCTGGGTAGAGAAAGTTTCTAAGTCTAATTGCCATTTTAAACTAGTAATCTTAGTTTTCTAAGTTTTTTCTTAATTTCAGTTGGGTCGTACGGGAACACTATGCTGGGACCACCTAAACACGGCTGACCAACAGACTAACAAGCTTACCAACGTAAATTCCAACAACTAATCTTAAGAATACTTAGTCTATTAAGACCAACTAATCTTAAATGGTTTCTTAAACTTTTGAATATAACTCTAACAAGGAATATGGCTCTGATACCACTTTTGAAGGATCGTTTGAAAATAAGCTAGCACAGTTTGAATAAATATAAAAACTAATATCACAGATTTGATAATAATTTGAAAAACTGATTCTAAAAATAACATGATTAAAACAAGAATGAAGAAAATCATATTTTTGATAAAATTCATAATTATGCAGCAAGTAAAATAGACGTTCTAATCTTTAAATCATAATAATAATCTTTCATATCATGGTAATAATTTCCTATAACTGTGCCACGATGAAATCTTTTGCAAAGTTTTTTATATTTTAAGTATTCTGAATTTATAAAATCTATACAACCAACATATCGGTAATGAGGACGAATAACTCTATGCATATGAATAAAATATAAATTTTATTTGAAATTCAAATTCTTACAATGATTTCTTGGAGAAAATTCGAAGGAGACTTGAGCAGGAATTGTACAGATGATTTCAAGGTTTAACAGAGAATTGAGAGGGTAGAAAAGGCACTGCCTTCTCCATACATTTGAAGGGATACTTATACTATGAAAGTTTACATTTGAATTTACATTACAAAGAAATTTAACTTTAATTTGACTTTAATTCCGTAATTCCAGGCTTTCTTTTGAATTTCTTTGAGTAATGGAGCAGTTTGTCGGCTACTTTTGTCAAAAGTAGACAAAAGTAATGTTATCTTCTTTTTGAAAGTATGTCTGCCATTTGAGTTGGAATCACATGCAGTATGCGTCATCCGGGTCTTGTCCGCAGGGTCCACCAAAAGGATCCGAAGACACCGATTCTTCTGATTTTGTAGATTTTTGAGATAAAAATTCTAAAAATTCTTCCTTGAGTGTTGGGTTTTGTTTGAATGCTTCAAAAAATCTTTGTTGTTCTGAAGAAACTTCTGAACTTGCTGTAACTTTTGCTTTGCCTTTATTTGAACCTGGTGAATCACCTTGGTATTTGATTTTGTCACCTGTAGCAAGATAATGCCTTATAGCTGAAGTTGAACAGATATCTTGCTGATACTTTGACCACCATTTGATACGTATGGATCTAACAAGTGAAAATGGAGTTGGGTCGGGAAAACATTTTTTAAATTGAAAATCCCAGGCAAAAATCCAGGGAACTTTGAACTCTGCATGAAAAGTGACCATTTTTTGATAATTTTGAAGGGTTGAATTTTCTGCAAAAACTTGTAAACCATTTTTGACATTTGTTGGGAGAATCGAAGATTCTGACCCCATCTTCTTCCACCATTCGAAAAACCAAATGGGGAATGTTTTGAGACAGTCAGTATGAAAAATGAAAAACCATGAATGAGTGAATGGTCGGACAAAAAATGTCCTGTACCAAGCATTCTTATAATCAATATAATTAAAATTATTTGGAGAAAATCTTATAGAAAAATTTCTTTGATGGGTCATCCCACCAAACATGGTTTGATTGAAAACTTTTTTAATTACACACTTTGAAAATGTTATCTGGTTTTTTTCATTTCTTGTATGAGATATTTCTACAGAATTTGTATCTACTAATATAAGTTCATAAAATTTCTGAGTTTTTTGAAAGCAATCTGATTCCCAAAACTGAGAATCATTATTAAACAATTGAAAACGGTTTTTGATGTAATCTCTTTGAATTAACTCTGAAGGAATTTCAGTGTAGGGTGTTAACCCTATCTCTTCTATCCAAGCTTTATTGACGTATTTGAATTCTTCCTTAGGATTGTTTGGTATTTCAATATTAGTTGGTTTTGGAGGAGTAACTAAAATTGATTTGTAAGGTAATTCTGGATAATTTTGTAATGGTTAGAACTTACTTGAGGTTTGGGGTTTTGAAGGTGAAGGGGTTTGAGGTGATTGAGTAAGTTTGAGTAAGTCTTTTGAATCTGGGGATTCATAATCTTTCGAAGACTGGATCTTTGATTTTGAGTACGGATTCATCTGCATAATTATTTTCCTTGTAAAAATTCTCGAGTAAGAAAATCTGGAAGAGAATTATTCTCTCCTTTTATATATTCTATTTGAAAATCAAAAACGGAAAGGATGGCTTGCCATCGAGCAAAATTTGTTTTGAAACTATGTTTTGAACATCTTTAGTCAAGACTTCTTTTGCAGATTTACAATCTATTCTTAATAAAAACTGTTTATTATAAAGATCATCTTGAAATTTCGAAATGCATAAAACAATTGAAAGAATTTCTTTTTTAATGGTTGAATAATTCTTTTGTGGACCAAGCCATATTCCTGAATGAAATCTAACCAATTGTTCTTTTGAATTAAGCTTTTGTTTTAATATACCACCATATCCTATATCTGAGGCATCTGTTTCTACAATCATGTATGCATCAGGGTGAGGAATACCTAGACATGGTAGACATTTGACCTTTTGTTTAATATTTTTGACAATTTGTGTATGAATATCAGACCAAACAGGGGGATTTTTCTTAAGTCTTTGATATAAAGGCTGACAAACTTGTCTTAACTTTGGGAAAAAATCTGAAATGTAATTTAAACATCCCAAAAATCTTTGCAACTGAGTTTTGTCCTTAATAATATCTGGAAATTTATCAGTAAAACTAATAGCTCTATTGATAGGTTTGATTAATCCTCTATTAATATCATGACCTAGAAATCTAACTGATGTTTGAAATAATTTCATCTTTGGAGCAGAAACAACTAATCCATTTTTCTTAATAACATTAAAGAATATATTTAGATGTTTGAAATGTTGATCTATATCATTGGAGTATATAAGTATATCATCAATATAAACTATACTAAAATTAGTATAATGATTAAAAATTTCATTCATTATTCTTTGAAATTCTGAAGGTGCATTTTTTAATCCAAAGGGCATTACATTCCATTCGTAATGTCCAAAAGGTACTGTAAAAGCAGTTTTATACCTATCTTTTTCTGATATTTGAATCTGCCAAAATCCTGACTTTAAATCAAATTTTGAAAATATTTTGGAAGAATGCAATCTATTGATTAAATCTCTTTTATTTGGAATTGGGTATCTAATCCATTGGAGAACTTTATTAAGTGGTTTGTAATTAATAACTAACCTAGGAACACCTCGTTCTAATTCTGCTTGTTTCATAACATAGAAAGCAGAACAACTCCAAGGGGACTTTGATTTTCTTATTAGTTTCTTATCTAATAATTCTTTAATTTCTTGTTGACAATGTTTAAGAAATTCAGCATTCATTTGAATAGGCCTAGCCTTAGTAGGAATATCTCTATCTTTGAAATCTTTTTTATAAGGTAAGTCAACTTCATGTTGCTTTCTTTCCCAAAAAGCATTGGGGAGATTATTACATATTTCTTTTGAAAATAGATTTTCTATTTCTTTTATTTTACTTCTAACAATATCAGTTTGTAATTGTTCTTCTATCTTAAGATAAGGAATTTCTTCTTGCAAATAATTAATATGATTTTTTCTTTTGTCTATTATATTTATCTGTTTAAAAATTGAAGATTGTTGAAGTAAATGTATTTCTTTTTGTTAGACAGGGGTTATGAAAGGAAATAATATTGTCTTACCATGAATATTGGTAGAAACTCCGAAATTATTTGTAATGAAAGGATAAATTTGAGTTAAAAAAGGAGTACCTAATATCATATCTTGGGATATATCTCTTACTAAGGTAAAAACATTTTTGAAGCAATATCCATTATTACAAATATGTGCCTTTGATAATTTATATCTAATATCCAAAGGTTTTGAATTAGCCGTATATAATTGTTCTGTTGTTTTTTCATAATATTTTGATGGAATGATTCCTTCTCGTATTACATTATGATCAGCACCTGAGTCCAATAAAGCAACTAAGTTCATTTTAAAGTTGTTTATGACTAGGTTAACATTTATATACCATTTCTGAAATTCAATTTTTTGAATAGTACCAATAAATTTAATTTGATCATTCTTTGTATTAGTTTTTAAAGGAATTTCTGAAATTTCTGGCTGTTGATTGCTGGTTTGTCCTGTGTCAAAATTATCATTATTATTACTTAATAAAACTAATTTTGTTTCTAATTCAAAATCTTTTTCTTTTAAAGAAAACAATTCCTTTTCCATTTGGCTAACTTGTTTTTTTAACATATTAATTTCTGTTTGTAAATCTTTAGTAGTAATTTGTTTAAATATACTTTGAGAAGGATATTTATCAAATAATTTATTTAAACTAAAATGTTCTTTAATATGAATTTGTTTAGATTTTGAATTGTCTTCTTCTAAAATTAAATCCTTAAGTTTGCTAAAGTAATCTCTTCGTAATTCATTATCAGGAATTTTCTCTATTAAATCAAAAATAGCTTCTTTTTTATCTTTAGTTATCACATTGATACTTTGATGACAATTTCCACAAATATCCTTTTGAGGTTCACTATCACTCTCATTATTAGAAGTATTTGATTCGTTTTCTATAATATCAGATTCTTCATCTGATTCTTTTAGTAAACTATTAATGGATTCTTTTATTTCTCTAACTTTCTTTTTCTTTTTAAGCCAACACTGACTTTCTGTATGACCAGGTTTCTTACAAAACCAACATTCTATATTCTTTTTATCTTTATTTTGAGATTTATGTTGTTTAGAGGATTTCTTATGTCTATGTTTTGAGTGTTTTGATTGTTTAATATTTGAATAATTAAAATTATTATTGTTTTGGTTAAATCTCCTAGATCTTTTTTGTATTCTTGAAGGTGGTTCAACCTTCATCATACCAAACATTTCACAGAAATAACCTAACTCTTTCCTAGTATTATTCTTATCTGATTTATATTTATTTTGAAGTTTTAACTCTGAGCATAATGATAATCCTTCTTTTTTGACAAAAGCAAATAATTGACCATATGTAATTTCTTCAAAAGGTATATCTTCTGTACCTATTTCGTTTCTAAGTTTTTGTAAAATTCTTTCAGCAAAAAGCTTGGGTAATCCCATTATGAATCTTTCTTTCCAGAATGAAGCATTACAGTCATTCCGTCTTAAAACTTGAGTAAGGAAAACATCTTTATACCATCTATAATCTGACAATGAGGGACATCTTAAATTTGTTAAAATTATCTTTGATGAATTATACTCTTCTTTGGGATTTCCTATAAAATACATTCCCATTGTAATTATAAGATAATCACATGCATCACTTGTTTCATATGGTTCATCATTTTCTACTATAATGATTTTATGCTCTAAAATTTGAGTTTTTGTTTCTAAACTTAATGCATTATCCCATCAGTTTTTTAATTGTCCAGTAAAACCTTGGACAAGTAAAGCACATGCTTTTTCTTCAGTTTGACCTTGTAAAATCCTGCAGATCTGAAAGAAGACCGGAGAAAAACCACCACCGTTCTTGTGGTGAGGTAAAAATCGCTAAACACTCTATTGTTGGTTGATTTGCTGTAAAATCCTTTTCGTATGACTAGATGAATAAAGATTGTTGGTTTGGGTTATTTAAAATTTTCAAAAATTCGCTGCTTTAATGTTCTGATGTTACCAATAAACCAACAGTGGTATCAGAGCCTCATTTATTACTCTCATACGAAAATGTCTGAATATAATTTGATTGCTTTATTGTATTGCATGTTATATTCATGTTGTTGATTCTTACTTGTTATGGGTAGATCTGATTTTTGGATAAAATTGCATAAAACATTTTTGGGCCAATTTTGCATTTTTTGAAAATTGAAGGGTAGTTTTGCGATTAGCAATTTTTTGGAATATCTGGACTGCAATTGAAATTTTCAAACTGTGTGTTTTCTGGACTCAATTGGAACTTTCTGGAAATTTTCAAATTTGGGCTGTTTTGCAATAATCGAAAGTTTTGGGTCTGTTTTGTAAATACAAAAAACTGCAGAGGCCGAATTGCAAATTTGAAAATTATCTGGAAATTTTATTTTATTTTGGGTCCTCTACCCAATTTCAAATTTGGGGTTAATGTGTAATTTCCAAATCTTCAGGGGTCAAATCGCAATTTTCAAAAGTTGGGGGCCAAATTGCAATTTTCAAAAGTTGGAAATTTCATTCAGTTTTTATGCATAAAATGGTTTTGTTTACCCAAATATAGATTACCTATAATTAGTAGAGACTAAAGTTAAAATCTAGAAAATATTTTAAAGGCGTTTAAAATAATGGAATTAAGATAGGAAACTAGTAAAAGTGTTTGCTTGTTTCTTTGCTCAACGTGAATTGTTTACGTGGTTTTCAATCGAGCCGAGCCTTAACCTTAGATGTGATTGGTTTATTTGCTTTGGTTTTTTGTTGGGCCTACGAGCCTTTATTTGGGCCATTTTGTGCCAATGTAATAGATTAGGGTTTTTTCTTAAATAGTTTAGGATGGAGGCCCATTACATGCACGGAGAAGGCCCAATAGAGAATGAAGGCCAAGTATGCTTGGTTATTAATGTAATAGCCTAAGCCCATTAAGAACCCTTTAGATAGACCAATTGGGCAAACATTATTGGCTCAATGATGGCCCAAGCATAGGTGGCTCCCGATCGAAAACATATTGTGTTAGACATGCATGCTAGGTTTATTTATTTATGTCCTATTTATTTATTGTTTCTATTATTTGGCTTGTATGGTGATGCGCGCTAGAATATTATAACGTAAATAACATAATTCATAATTGAAGCGATGAGATCTCGAGAGAGTTTGCCTTAAACTTTCAAACCAGTAAATCCCCTCTTGAATTAAATATTAAGTCATATTGGGTTAAAATAAAATGAAGTATTTATTTAAATCCAAGCCTTCCATCAATAGGGAATAGCGTATGTTGTCTACTTATCGATTAAGGTGATCCAGAGTCTGGCACCCGAGGCGAAGAAAGGGACAATACGTGAAATCTCTCGATTCTTGTTTATTAAATAAACTCGACAAGGGTGGGGACTGGTCGGGACATGTATAATCGACCGATAACCAGTTACGGGGATTTCATGACCGGGCCCGTTGTTCATCAAGATTGATGGGTTAGACTTAACGAGTAGTACCACTCATAATGTAGCAGTGCTAGATGGGTGCAAAAATCGAGGCAAAATAGCTTGAAGGTTGTGTAGTGACACAATTGGCAATAAGTATGCCTACCTGGGGAATTAGTTGTATGGCCACGAGTCGTTGGTGCAATTAATGTCTGCTGGGACGTCAGGACCGACTAGGAAATAAGATTTTTCGAACAATTGAAGGGGTAATTGTTTCGATAAAATAGTGGGAGAACTTTTACGGTAGAAAGTCCAACCTTCGTAGATTATAAGTATTATTCATTAACTAATCCATTAAATTTTTGTCTTCCCTTTATATTAGATATTGAGATATCTATAAATATCCATTTTTCTATTATCCTCGACTTACAAAAGCCCTTTCCAAAAGGCAAGATAGTCTATCTTCATAATATTCGATTTGTTTATTCACTTCTTGTAATTTATTTTGTATTTTCTGTATTTTCTCCATTTTCGTTACTCCTCTGATACCAAAAATTGGTCAGAGGCAGTGGATGTTGTTTTTCAATAGAAAATTTTCCTTTAGAATAATAATTACATATCATACATGAATCTTCGACTTCTTTTATATTTTTTCTTATAATTTCTTCATTTACTTTATATATTTTTGCACTAATAGATGTTGTCTTTAAATAATCTAATCTATTTTCGTAATATATAATTAAATTTGATATTTCTTTACAATTTTTGGGTTTATTATTCATTATTTTTCCTTAAAAAATTTACCTAAATCTGATACCTTTTTTTTTTCTAATCTTGTAAATTCATTTTCTTCTTTTATAGACCCTCTAGATTTTTCTAATAATAATTGTTTTACATAAGGTTGCCTAAAAATGACTGATTTTCGAAGTTGATTACTAGTTTCTCCTAATGTTATTTCTTTCATAGGTAGTTTATTTATTTGAGTTATTCCTTCAAATAATTTATCTAAATAAATTGATTCCTGGTCCAGAAAATTTATACTATGATGACTATTTGTTAATGCATATTCAACCATATATGTTAGACTAAACGGTTAATTTCCTTCTTCCATTAATTCCTTTCAAGCAAAATTATATCCTAAACAAATACTATTATCTAAATTCTTTGCTGATAATGGAATTGCATATTTAATTCCTAAATTAAATTTTAAAGTTTTATATGCTAAATTTCCCATTGTTATTCCTAGAACTGAATATTTGGTTTCTTTAATTCTTTGGTCGTAAGCTATTAAGGCTATTGGTGAATCAATTTCTTCTTTAAAAGTAGATTTAATTAATACTTGTATAGTAGCAATTTGTACGTATCATATTTTATCCCTATCTTCCTTATTTTAGATTTTTTGTATCTTAGATGCTATTTGTTCACTGTCTATTAATGGCCTTTTCTACCCTCTCAATTCTCTGTTAAACCTTGAAATCATATGTACAATTCCTGCTCAAGTCTCCTTCGAATTTTCTCCAAGAAATCATTGTAAGAATTTGAATTTCAAATAAAATTTATATTTTATTCATATGCATAGAGTTATTCGTCCTCATTACCGATATGTTGGTTGCATAGATTTTATAAATTCAGAATACTTAAAATATAAAAAACTTTGCAAAAGATTTCATCGTGGCACAGTTATAGGAAATTATTACCATGATATGAAAGATTATTATTATGATTTAAAGATTAGAACGTCTATTTTACTTGCTGCATAATTATGAATTTTATCAAAAATATTCACATTCGATATAAAATGTTGGTTTGTTATTGTATGCCTATGTGTTTCTACACTTCTCTATCAAAAAGTACCTTATCACAACATAAAGACTACATGATCCGAGTTTCAAGTTCTTCGCATTTAAAGAGAAAACGGTACATTTCAGTGTCCATGGGAGAAATACGAGCATTCTGGATTTTTTTTGTTGATGTTTCCCCTAGATGGGCAATTGAATGTCAAATTCGGGTATTAAAATATTCAAAATTCACGTAAACGAGAATTCATATACCGAGTTTGACATTATTCATAATTTGCTTTAAATTGATTAACTTTGGAGTGTAATGCGTACAGAAATAACATTTTGGTCAATTTGTGCCGATATGGTTTTTCATAGACGGTTTGTTTTCACGACCAAATCTTTTTAATGGTTATTATTCGCATGATATTGTATTTGGACAGAGTTTCATGTTTTTTCCGCTCCTCGATAAAACTTATTACTCGATGGTTCTCGTGTTAGAAAAAAGGGCGTTTTAATACTTTGGTCTTCATACTTTATACCTACGGCATTGATCCAGATCTCGGAATGTGTGCGATCAACCCGATGGAGAAAGATATGGTTGAGATTCATTTTTTCCGAGTCCATGTTGAAGTTGTCATTTTTGTGGTGTCATGAATATAACACGATCCGTGGAGTCGTAATAAATTACATGCTTTGAGTTTAAAGTTAAAATTATTTAGAGATAACATGGTTTATTTTTTATCCCCAGGGCATAACTCTAACATTGCACATAAACATTCTTTGATGGTCTTTTGATTGTCAAATTAGTATAGTAAACAATTCACAATTCACAATTCACAATTAACAATTCACAATTCACATCCCGAGTTTCTTTTTCCTCTTGGTTCACTCCTAAAAGATCCATTTTTGGATGTTTTGCATAAAATAATCACATTTTGGGAAATTAGTGCCAACTTCTTTCACTAAAAATTTTGAAAGTTATGGGGATATTTGGACTGAGTTTCATGTTCCTACATCTCCTTGATAGAATTGTTTATTTGACGTTGTGCTTATTGAAACAGAGGAATTTTAAGAAATAATTTCTTAATGTTTTATTGGTCATCCATTGATCCCAACTCAGAATGTTAGTTATCACTCGATCTATAAAGTTGCAGAGTTTATTTATTATTTCCGGTCCATGTAAAAATAGTCAATTTTGTGCTGCCACGAGTACAACGTGAGTACATTTTTTGGTATAGGATGTATTCACACTCTTATTTGGAAAGTGTTTTATTTACGTGATAGAAATTTTGTTGAAAGTTTGTGCTAAAATAATTAATTTTAGGGTTCCTTTTTGATATAATGGAATAAGTTCATTTTTAGTGACCTTTCAAGTCCAATGTCCAATCATAGGCTGATCTTTGTTTATGTGATATTATTCACATATTTCACTAAAATTGATTCATTTAGGGTGAAAAGGTGAAACAAGAATATACTAATATTCTTCGACCTGTTTTTTTTTTTTTTTTTCAAATTCCAATCGTTATTTTCTCATTCGATATAAAATGTTTGTTTGGTATTGTATGCCTATGTTTTTCTACACTTCTCTATCAAAAAGTATCTTATCACAACATAAAGACTACATGATCCGAGTTTCAAGTTCTTCGCATTTAAAGAGAAAACGGTACATTTCAGTGTCCATGGGAGAAATACGAGCATTGTGGATTTTTTTTGTTGATGTTTCCCCTAGATGGGCAATTGACTGTCAAATTCGGGTATTAAACTATTCAAAATTCACGTAAACGAGAATTCATATACCGAGTTTGACATTATTCATAATTTGCTTTAAATTGATCAACTTTGGAGTGTAAAGAGTACGGAAATAACGTTTTGGTCAATTTGTGCCAATGTGGTTTTTACATAGACGGTTCGTTATCATGACCAAATTTTTTTAATGGTTATTATTCGCATGATATTGTATTTGGACAGAGTTTCATGTTTTTTCCGCTCCTCGATAAAACTTATTACTCGATGGTTCTCATGTTAGAAAAAGGGCATTTTAATACTTTGGTCTTCATACTTTATACCTACTGCATTGATCCAGATCTCGGAATGTGTGTGATCGACCCAATGGAGAAAGTTATGGTTGAGATTCATTTTTTCCGAGTCCATGTTGAAGTTGTCGTTTTTGTGGTGTCATGAATATAACACGATCCGTGGAGTCGTAATAAATTACATACTTTGAGTTTAAAGTTAAAATTATTCAGAAATAACATGGTTTATTTTTTATCCCCAGGGCATAACTCTAACATTGCACATTTACATTGTGAAACACTCTTTGATGGTCTTTTGATTGTCAAATTAGTATAGTAAACAATTCACAATTCACAATTCACAATTCACATCCCGAGTTTCTTGTTCCTCTTGGTTCACTCCTAAAAGATCCATTTTTGGATGTTTTGCATAAAATAATCACATTTTGGGAAATTAGTGCCAACTTCTTTCACTAACATTTTTGAAAGTTATGGGGATATTTGGACTGAGTTTCATGTTCCTACATCTCCTTGATAGAATTGTTTATTTGACGTTGTGCTTATTGAAACAGAGGAATTTTAAGAAATAGTTTCTTAATGTTTTATTGGTCATCCATTGATCCCAACTCAGAATGTTAGTTATCACTCGATCTATAAAGTTGCAGAGTTTATTTATTATTTCCGGTCCATGTAAAAATGGTCAACTTTGTGCTGCCACGAGTACAACGTGAGTACATTTTTTGGTATAGGATGCATTCACACTCTTATTTGGAAAGTGTTTTATTTACGTGATAGAAATTTTGTAGAAACCTTGTGCTAAAATAATTAATTTTAGGGTTCCCTTTTTAAACTATGGTGTGATATAATGGAATAAGTTCATTTTTAGTGACCTTTGAAGTCCAATGTCCAATCATAGGCTGATCTTTGTTTAGGTGATATTATTCACATATTTCACTAAAATTGATTCATTTAGGGTGAAAAGGTGAAACAAGAATATACTAATATTCTTCGACCTGTTTTTTTTTTTTTTTTTCCGTTTATCTTTTTCCTTTCAAATTCCAATCGTTATTTTCTCATTCGATATAAAATGTTTGTTTGGTATTGTATGCCTATGTTTTTCTACACTTCTCTATCAAAAAGAATCTTATCACAACATAAAGACTACATGATCCGAGTTTCAAGTTCTTCGCATTTAAAGAGAAAACGGTACATTTCAGTGTCCATGGGAGAAATTCGAGCATTGTGGATTTTTTTTGTTGATGTTTCCCTTAGATGGGCAATTGACTGTCAAATTCGGGTATTAAACTATTCAAAATTCACGTAAACGAGAATTCATATACCGAGTTTGACATTATTCATAATTTGCTTTAAATTGATCAACTTTGGAGTGTAAAGCGTACGGAAATAACGTTTTGGTCAATTTGTGCCAATATGGTTTTTACATAGACGGTTCGTTATCACGACCAAATTTTTTTAATGGTTATTATTCGCATGATATTGTATTTGGACAGAGTTTCATGTTTTTTCCGCTCCTCGATAAAACTTATTACTCGATGGTTCTCATGTTAGAAAAAGGGCATTTTAATACTTTGGTCTTCATACTTTATACCTACTGCATTGATCCAGATCTAGGAATGTGTGTGATCGACCCAATGGAGAAAGTTATGGTTGAGATTCATTTTTTCCGAGTCCATGTTGAAGTTGTCCTTTTTGTGGTGTCATGAATATAACACGATCCGTGGAGTCGTAATAAATTACATATTTTGAGTTTAAAGTTAAAATTTTTCAGAAATAACATGGTTTATTTTTTATCCCCAGGGCATAACTCTAACATTGCACAAATACATTGCGAAACACTCTTTGATGGTCTTTTGATTGTCAAATTAGTATAGTAAACAATTCACAATTCACAATTCTGATGTGAGCATGAAGAGCACAAAAAAATAGAATTGGAAGAATTAATTGGAGACAAGTTGTTGGGTCAAGAAGGATTACTTGGGCATCAAGATTGAAGAAGATCTAGTCCAATAATTCCTTGTGATGTGGGAATTTTAATTTAGTTACCTTTTAATTTCAAAATTTAGTTTCCTTATTTTTGTAGGATTAGTTTATACTTTACTAGGATTTAGTTTCCTTTTGGTATTAGGTTAGTTTATTATTTTATAGTTTTCTAGTTCTTTTCAAGATGTAATCTTGTCCTATTTAAAGGACCTTTTTCTTTAATGAATTCAAGATTTAGTCTTCAATTAATTTGTGTTGAGTATTCTCCACCTTCATTGAAGAATTCTTCTTCATGAACTTATCAAAGATCAGTAAAATCTTTGTGGTGTTCAATGACTTATCAAACGATTTATCCACCATCGTTTGTGGCGTCCTCACGAACTTATCAAGCATTCTTGTGGCGTTCCGACTTATCAAACGATTCAGTCAACATCGTTTGTGGCGTCCTCATGAACTTATCAAAAAGACTTGTGGCGTTCATCCATCGACTTATCAAGCGATTCATCCATCATCGTTTGTGGCATCTTCATTAAATCCATCTAAACCTGATTGTAGAACGATCCTAGGAGTCCTAATAATTCGGGTCTCGTTATTCGTGGCGAGGTTCGTATCATTTGGTATCGGAGCTTTGTTCTAGTCTTAGGTTTTCCTATCTTTAATTTCTTGTCAAAAAAAAAAAAATTGAAAAAAATTCGAAAAAAAGAGGGAGAGAAAAAAAAAAAACGTGAAAAAAAAAAGAGAGTTCAAAGAAAAAAAAAATGTTTTTCATTGTTTACATGTTAGGTCTACAAGGTTTGGGATGATTTGAGGACAAATCTCTTTTAAGAGGAGGAGAATGATGTGAGCATGAAGAGCACAAAAAAATAGAATTGGAAGAATTAATTGGAGACAAGTTGTTGGGTCAAGAAGGATTACTTGCGCATCAAGATTGAAGAAGATCTAGTCCAATAATTCCTTGTCATGTGGGAGTTTTAATTTAGTTACCTTTTAATTTCGAAATTTAGTTTCCTTATTTTTGTAGAATTAGTTTATTCTTTACTAGGATTTAGTTTCCTTTTGGTATTAGGTTAGTTTATTATTTTATAGTTCTAGTTCTTTTCAAGATGTAATCTTGTCCTATTTAAAGGACCTTTTTCTTTAATGAATTCAAGATTTAGTCTTCAATTAATTTGTGTTGAGTATTCTCCACCTTCATTGAAGAATTCTTCTTCATGAACTTATCAAAGATCAGTAAAATCTTTGTGGCGTTCAATGACTTATCAAACGATTTATCCACCATCGTTTGTGGCGTCCTCACGAACTTATCAAGCATTATTGTAGCGTTCCGACTTATCAAACGATTCAGTCAACATCGTTTGTGGCGTCCTCATGAACTTATCAAGAAGACTTGTGGCGTTCATCCATCGACTTATCAAGCGATTCATCCATCATCGTTTGTGGCGTCTTCATTGAATCCATCTAAACCTGATTGTAGAACGATCCTAGGAGTCCTAATAATCCGGGTCTCGTTATTCGTGGCGAGGTTCGTATCAAAGTCACAATTCACATCCCGAGTTTCTTGTTCCTCTTGGTTCACTCCTAAAAGATCCATTTTTGGATGTTTTGCATAAAATAATCACACTTTGGGAAATTTGTGCGAACTTCTTTCACTCAAAATTTTGAAAGTTAGGTGATATTTGGACTAAGTTTCATGTTCCTACATCTCCTTGATAGAATTGTTTATTTGACGTTGTGCTTATTGAAACAGAGGAATTTTAAGAAATAGTTTCTTAATGTTTCATGGATCATCCATTGATCCCAACTCAGAATGTTAGTTATCACTCGATCTATAAAGCTGCAGAGTTTATTTGTGATTTTCGGTCCATGTAGAAATGGTCAACTTTGTGCTGCCACGAGTACAACGTGAATACATTTTTTGGTATAGGATGCCTTCACACTCTTATTTGGAAAGTCGTTTATTTACGTGATAGAAATTTTGTAGAAACCTTGTGCTAAAATAATTAATTTTAGGGTTCCCTTTTTAAACTATGGTGTGATATAATGGCATAAGTTCATTTTTAGTGACCTTTCAAGTCCAATGTCCAATCATAGGCTGATCTTTGTTTAGGTGATATTATTCACATATTTCACTAAAATTGATTCATTTAGGGTGAAAAGGTGAAACAAGAATACACTAATATTCTTCGACATATTTTTTTTTTTTTTTTTTCGTTTATTTTTTTCCTTTCAAATTCGAATCGTTATTTTCTCATTCGATATAAAATCTTGGTTTGGTATTGTATGCCTATGTTTTTCTACATTTCTCTATCAAAAAGTATCTTATCACAACATAAAGACTACATGATCCGAGTTTCAAGTTCTTCGAATTTAAAGAGAAAACGGTACATTTCAGTGTCCATGGGAGAAATACGAGCATTCTGGATTTTTTTTGTTGATGTTTCCCTTAGATGGGCAATTGACTGTCAAATTCGGGTATTAAACTATTCAAAATTCACGTAAACGAGAATTCATATACCGAGTTTGACATTATTCATAATTTGCTTTAAATTGATCAACTTTGGAGTGTAATGCGTACAGAAATAACATTTTTGTCAATTTGTGCCAATATGGTTTTTCATATATGGTTTATTTTCACGGCCAAATTTTTTTAATGGTTATTATTCGCATGATAATGTATTTGGACAGAGTTTCATGTTTTTTCCGCTCCTCGATAAAACTTATTACTCGATGGTTCTCGTGTTAGAAAAAAGGGCGTTTTAATACTTTGGTCTTCATACTTTATACCTACTGCATTGATCCAGATCTCGGAATGTGTGCGATCGACCCGATGGAGAAAGTTATGGTTGAGATTCATTTTTTTCGAGTCCATGCTGAAGTTGTCGTTTTTATGGTGTCATGAATATAACACGATCCGTGGAGTCGTAATAAATTACATGCTTTGAGTTTAAAGTTAAAATTTTTCAGAGATAACATGGTTTATTTTTTATCCCCAGGGCATAACTCTAACATTGCACATTTACATTGCGAAACATTCTTTGATGGTCTTTTGATTGTCAAATTAGTATAGTAAACAATTCATAATTCACAATTAACAATTCACAATTCACATCCCGAGTTTCTTGTTCCTCTTGGTTCACTCCTAAAAGATCCATTTTTGGATGTTTTGCATAAAATAATCACACTTTGGGAAATTTGTGCCAACTTCTTTCACTCAAAATTTTGAAAGTTAGGTGATATTTGGACTGAGTTTCATGTTCCTACATCTCCTTGATAGAATTGTTTATTTGACGTTGTGCTTATTGAAACAGAAGAATTTTAAGAAATAGTTTCTTAATGATTTATGGATCATCCATTGATCCCAACTCTGAATGTTAGTTATCACTCGATCTATAAAGTTGAAGAGTTTATTTGTTATTTCCGGTCCATGTAGAAATGGTCAACTTTGTGCTGCCACGAGTACAACGTGAGTACATTTTTTGGTATAGGATGCATTCACACTCTTATTTGGAAAGTGTTTTATTTACGTGATAGAAATTTTGTAGAAACCTTGTGCTAAAATAATTAATTTTAGGGTTCCCTTTTTAAACTATGGTGTGATATAATGGCATAAGTTCATTTTTAGTGACCCTTCAAGTCCAATGTCCAATCATAGGCTGATCTTTGTTTAGGTGATATTATACACATATTTCACTAAAATTGATTCATTTAGGATGAAAAGGTGAAACAAGAATATACTAATATTCTTCGACCTGTTTTTTTTTTTTCCGTTTATCTTTTCCTTTCAAATTCCAATCGTTATTTTCTCATTCGATATAAAATGTTTGTTTGGTATTGTATGCCTATGTTTTTCTACACTTCTCCATCAAAAATTATCTTATCACAACATAAAGACTACATGATCCGAGTTTCAAGTTCTTCGCATTTAAAGAAAAAAAAGTACATTTTCAGTGTCCATGGGAGAAATACGAGCATTCTGGATTTTTTGTTGTTGATGTTTCCCCTAGATGGGCAATTGACTGTCAAATTCGGGTATTAAACTATTCAAAATTCACGTAAACGAGAATTCATATACCGAGTTTGACATTATTCATAATATACTTTAAATTGATTAACTTTGGAGTGTAATGCATACAGAAATAACATTTTTGTCAATTTGAGCCAATATGGTTTTTCATAGACGGTTTGTTTTCACGACCAAATTTTTTTAATGGTTATTATTCGCATGATATTGTATTTGGACAGAGTTTCATGTTTTTTCCGCTCCTCGATAAAACTTATTACTCGATGGTTCTCATATTAGAAAAATGGCATTTTAATACTTTGGTCTTCATACTTTATACCTACTGCATTGATCCAGATCTCGGAATGTGTGTGATCGACCCGATGGAGAAAGTTATGGTTGAGATTCATTTTTTCCGAGTCCATATTGAAGTTGTCGTTTTTGTGGTGTCATGAATATAACACGATACCATGGAGTCGTAATAAATTACATACTTTGAGTTTAAAATTAAAATTATTCAGAAATAACATGGTTTATTTTTTATCCCCAGGGCATAACTCTAACATTGCACATTTACATTGTGAAACACTCTTTGATGGTCTTTTGATTGTCAAATTAGTATAGTAAACAATTCACAATTCACAATTCACATCCCGAGTTTCTTGTTCCTCTTGGTTCACTCCTAAAAGATCCATTTTTGGATGTTTTGCATAAAATAATCACATTTTGGGAAATTAGTGCCAACTTCTTTCACTAAAATTTTTGAAAGTTATGGGGATATTTGGACTGAGTTTCATGTTCCTACATCTGCTTGATAGAATTGTTTATTTGACGTTGTGCTTATTGAAACAGAGGAATTTTAAGAAATAGTTTATTAATGTTTTATGGGTCATCCATTGATCCCAAGTCAGAATGTTAGTTATCACTCGATCTATAAAGTTGAAGAGTTTATTTGTTATTTCCGGTCCATGTAGAAATTGTCAACTTTGTGCTGCCACGAGTACAACGTGAGTACATTTTTTGGTATAGGATGTATTCACACTCTTATTTGGAAAGTGTTTTATTTACGTGATAGAAATTTTGTAGAAACCTTGTGCTAAAATAATTAATTTTAAGGTTCCCTTTTTAAACTATGGTGTGATATAATGGCATAAGTTCATTTTTAGTGACCTTTCATGTCCCTTGTCCAATCATAGGCGGATCTGTTTTTTTTTTACGTTTATCTTTTTCCTTTCAAATTCCAATCGTTCTTTTCTCATTCGAGATAAAATGTTGGTTTTGTATTGTATGCCTATGTTTTTCTACACTTCTCTATCAAAAAGTATCTTATCACAACATAAAGACTACATGATCCGAGTTTCAAGTTCTTCGCATTGAGAGATAAAACGGTACATTTCAGTGTCCATGGGAGAATTACGAGCATTCCGGATTTTTTTTGTTGATGTTTCCCCTAGATGGGCAATTGACTGTCAAATTCGGGTATTAAACTATTCAAAATTCACGTAAACGAGAATTCGTGTACCGAGTTTGACATTATTCATAATTTGCTTTAAATTGATCAACTTTGGTGTGTAATGCGTACGGAAATACTATTTTGGTAAATTTGTGCCAATTTGGTTTTTCATGGACGGTTTGATTTCACGACCAATTTTTTTTAATGGTTATTATCCGCATGATATTGTATTTGGACCGAGTTTCATGTTTTTTCCGCTCCTCGATAAAACTTATTACTCGATGGTTCTCTTGTTAGAAAAAGGGCATTTTAATACTTTGGTCTTCATACTTTATACCTACTGCATTGATCCAGATCTCGGAATGTGTGCGATCGACTCGATGGAGAAAGTTATGGTTGAGATTCATTTTTTCTGAGTCCATGTTGAAGTTGTCGTTTTTGGGGTGTCATGAATATAACTCGATCCTTGGAGTCGTAATAAATTACATGCTTTGAGTTTAAAGTTAAAATTATTCAGAGATAACATGGTTTATTTTTTATCCCCAGGGCATAACTCTAGCATTGCACATTTACATTGCGAAACATTCTTTGATGGCCTTTTGATTGTCAAATTAGTATAGTTAACAATTCACAATTCACATCCCGAGTTTCTTGTTCCTCTTGGTTCACTCTTAAAAGATCCATTTTTGGATGTTTTGCATAAAATAATCACATTTTGGGAAATTTGTGCCAACTTCTTCACTCAAAATTTTGAAAGTTAGGTGATATTTGGACTGAGTTTCATGTTCCTACATCCACTTGATAGAATTGTTTATTTGACGTTGTGCTTATTGAAACAGTGGAATTTTGAGAAATAGTTTCTTAATGTTTTGTGGGTAATCCATTGATCCCAACTCAGAATGTTAATTATCACTCGATCTATTAAGTTGCAGAGTTTATTTGTTATTTTCGGTCCATGTAGATATGGTCAAATTCGGGTATTAAACTATTTAAAATTCACGTAAACGAGAATTCATATACCGAGTTTGACATTATTCATAATTTGCTTTAAATTGATCAACTTTGGAATGTAAAGCGTATGGAAATAACATTTTGGTTAATTTGTGCCAATTTGGTTTTTCATACACGTTTTGTTTTCACGACCAAATTTTTGCAAAGGTTATTACTCGATGGTTCTCTTGTTAGAAAAAGTGCATTTTAATACTTTGATCTTCATACTTTATACCTACTGCATTGATCCAGATCTCGGAATGTGTGCGATCGACGTGATAGAGAAAGTTATGGTTGACATTCATTTTTTCGAGTCCATGTTGAAGTTGTCGTTTTTGGGGTGTCATGAATATAACACGATCCTTGGAGTCGTAGAAGGGGTGATAATTCAAGGTATGGTGCTAATTCGTGGAAACAGAATACGTTAAAGAAAGAGGAGAAGCAATTCTCAACCAAGGCTAGATTGGAGTCAAAAGAAGAGCACCCAAGTCGTGGCAATCAAGGTAAAACTGATTATTGCACTACTCGAAATCGTGATATTAAGTGTTTTAAATGCCAAGGTAGGCGGCACATAGCCAACCAATGCCCAAATAGAAGAGTCATTGTGATACGAGATAATGGAAAAGTTGAAACCGATAGTGAGGAGGACACTGAATCTATGCCACCATTGGAGGATGCTAATGAGAAGGAATATGATGTCCATGGGGAGTTGTTGGTTGCAAGAAGAGCGTTAAGTGTGCAAATCAAAATAAAGTGACGAAGTACAGAGGGAAAACATTTTTCATACTAGATGCCATGTCCAAAATAAAGTATGTAGTATGATTATTGATGGAGGGAGTTGTACTAATTGATACGAACTTCAATAGGAAGATTAAATTTCATCCCAAGAAAACTAAAAATCAGGTTGAGAACGATATTGAACTTGTGACCCAACGATTATAAGGAATCGCAAACCAAAAGTATTCCAGATTGTAGTGAACTTTTGACCCAACGATTATAAAGAATCGCAAACCACAAGTTTTCAAGTTTGAACACCACAAGGAGAAACCTTGATAAGTTCTGAAGTTAAAAAATGATTCATTCTTTACATTCAGCCATACTACTTATATATAGGGTTGGAACAAGTCTCCAACCATAGCAACTAAAGCCAACACGTTTTCATAAGTGTTGGAATACAAAAAGGTGCCTAGAATTCTCCAAACACATTTAGAAATAGGAAAAGTCTTGACTATTATAAATTATGAACTTTTATATATTAAAATCTGATGTAAATAAAGCCTAATTGAAGATTCTCCCATAAGACTTAATTCTATGTAAGTAACTTCAATGAATTCCAAAAGGCATCAGATTATATTGGTTGGATTAAATTCAGAACAAATGCATCTCCTTTTGGGCCAAACTTATGCATGTTAGAATCAGCCCATATCTCATGAATTAGCCCATTAAACTCTTCTTTAAGCTTTTTTGATCTTGCCCTTGTAATTGGCCCAATTGGAACATATAATGGATCCTTAGCTTGTACTTGTTCTTTGTGATTCTCATCATCTTCCCTCTCTTCATAAGGATTCGTCCTCGAATCTTCACCTACATCAAAAAGAGAAAGATCAGCAATATTAAATGTAGAACTAATCTTATACTCACCTGGAAGATCCAACTTGTATGCATTATCATTCACTCTTTCAAGAACTTGAATTGGACCATCTCCTCTTGGTTGTAACTTGGACCGCCTACGTTCAGGGAATCTTTTCTTCCGCATATGTATCCAAACCCAATCACCTAGTTCAAATATGACTTGTCTCCGCCCTTTATTAGCTTTGGTAGCATATTGTTCATTTTTCTTTTTGATATGCTCCCGGACACTTTCATGAAGTTTCTTCACCATCTCAGCCTTCTTTTGACCATTCAAACTAGCTCTTTCATTAATTGGCAAAGGCAACAAATATAAAGGAGTTATGGTTTAAAACCATAAACAACCTAAAATGGTGAAAAATCAGTTGTAGAATGAACACTCCGGTTATATGCAAATTCAATGAATGGCAAACAATCTTCCATTTTTTTTAAATTCTTTTGAATTATAGTACGCAACAAAGTAGTTAAAGTTCAATTCACAACCTCGGTTTGTCCATCTGTTTGAGGGTGGCAGGTAGTTGAAAATAACAACTTAGTACCCATTTTTCCCATAAGACTTTCCAAAAATAGCTAAGGAACTTAACATCCCGATCAGATACAATGCTCCTAGGTACACCATGAAGTCGTACAATCTCCCGGAAGAACAAATCAGCAATATTTGTTGCATCATCAGTTTTATTACAAGATATGAAATGTGCCATTTTAGAAAACCTATTGATACGAACCTCGCCATGAATAACGAGACCCGAATAATTAGGACTCCAAGGATCGTTCTACAGTCAGGTTTAGATGGATTTAATGAAGACGCCACAAACGATGATGGATGAATCGCTTGATAAGTCGATGGATGAACGCCACAAGTCTTCTTGATAAGTTCATGAGGACGCCACAAACGATGTTGACTGAATCGTTTGATAAGTCGGAACGCCACAAGAATGCTTGATAAGTTCGTGAGGACGCCACAAACGATGGTGGATAAATCGTTTGATAAGTCATTGAACGCCACAAAGATTTTACTGATCTTTGATAAGTTCATGAAGAAGAATTCTTCAATGAAGGTGGAGAATACTCAACACAAATTAGTTGAAGACTAAATCTTGAATTCATTAAAGAAAAAGGTCCTTTAAATAGGACAAGATTACATCTTGAAAAGAATTAGGAAACTATAAAATAGTAAACTACCCTAATAACAAAAGGAAACTAAATCCTAGTAAAGAATATACTAATCCTACAAAAATAAGGAAACTAAATTCGAAATTAAAATTTAACTAAATTAAAACTCCCACATGACAAGTAATTATTGGACTAGATCTTCTTCAATCTTGATGCGCAAGTAATCCTTCTTGACCCAACAACTTGTCTCCAATTAATTCTTCCAATTCTATTTTTTGTGCTCTTCATGCTTACATCATTCTCCCCCTCTTAAAATAGATTTGACCTCAAATCTTCCCCAACCTTGTAGATCTAACATGTAAACAATGAAAACCTTTTTTTTTTTTCGAAATTTTTTTTTTCGTTTTTTTTTTTTTCTCTCATTTTTTTTTTTTTTTTTTTTTTTTATTTTGAACTTTTTTTTTTCGTTTTTTTTTTTGTGACAAGAAATTAAAGATAGGCAAACCTGAGACTAGAACAAAGCTCTGATACCAAATGATACGAACCTCGCCATGAATAACGAGACCCGAATAATTAGGACTCCAAGGATCGTTCTACAGTCAGGTTTAGATGGATTTAATGAAGACGCCACAAACGATGATGGATGAATCGCTTGATAAGTCGATGGATGAACGCCACAAGTCTTCTTGATAAGTTCATGAGGACGCCACAAACGATGTTGACTGAATCGTTTGATAAGTCGGAACGCCACAAGAATGCTTGATAAGTTCGTGAGGACGCCACAAACGATGGTGGATAAATCGTTTGTAAGTCATTGAACGCCACAAAGATTTTACTGATCTTTGATAAGTTCATGAAGAAGAATTCTTCAATGAAGGTGGAGAATACTCAACACAAATTAATTGAAGACTAAATCTTGAATTCATTAAAGAAAAAGGTCCTTTAAATAGGACAAGATTACATCTTGAAAAGAATTAGGAAACTATAAAATAGTAAACTAACCTAATAACAAAAGGAAACTAAATCCTAGTAAAGAATATACTAATCCTACAAAAATAAGGAAACTAAATTCGAAATTAAAATTTAACTAAATTAAAACTCCCACATGACAAGTAATTATTGGACTAGATCTTCTTCAATCTTGATGCGCAAGTAATCCTTCTTGACCCAACAACTTGTCTCCAATTAATTCTTCCAATTCTATTTCTTGACCTAGGCAAAAAAAACAAAATCCATCGAAATGTCTACCCAAGGTGCAGTAGGTACGGGTAAAGGGGTGTATAAACCATGGGGTAAGACTCTAGATTTGGCCTGCTTATAAGTAACACATCTAGAACTAATTCTTTCCACATCATGTTTCCTTTTAGGCCAAAAGAAATGTTCACGCATCACTTCTAAAGTCTTCCTTATACCAAAGTGACCCATCAAACCACCTCCATGTGCTTAACTCACGCATAGAACTGTTAGGCACACAAAGTTTATTCTCTCTAAACAAATACCCATCAAGTCTATAGAAATTTCCAAATGCTGATTTTTCACATGCTCCATACACACTAGCAAAGTCATCATCAGTAGCATATAATTCCTTCACATATTCAAATCCCAACAACTTTGCATTTAAAGTAGAAACAAGAGCATACCTTCTCGATAGTGCATCGACCACAATATTTTCCTTACCTTCCTTGTATTTGATTACAAAAGGGAATGTCTCGATGAATTCTAACCACTTGCGTGTCTTCTATTCAACTTACCCTGTCCTTTCAAGTGCTTCAAGGATTCATGGTCAGTGTGAATGACGAACTCTCTCGGCCAAAGGTAATGTTGCCAAGTCTCCATTGCTCTCACCAATGCATAAAGCTCCTTGTCATACGTCGAATAGTTCAAAATAGCCCCATTTAGTTTTTCACTAAAATAAGCTATCGGTCGCTGCTCCTGCATTAAAACAGCTCCAATACCTATTCCTGAAGCATCAGACTTAATTTCAAATGTTTTAGAAAAATTACGTAAGGCTAACAAAGGAGCACTGCACAATCTTTCTTTAATTTCAGAAAATGCATGTGCTTGTTCATTCCCCAATGAAACCCTACCGATTTCTTAACAATTTCAGTGAGTAGTGCAGCTAGTGTACTGAAATTTTTGACAAATCGTCGATAAGAACTAGCCAAACCATGAAAACTTCTCACCTCGGAAAGTGACTTAGGCGTGGGCCATTCCTTGATAGCCTTTACCTTTTCTTCATCCACTCCAATTCCATTTGCGCTAACAATAGCCAAGAAACACAACTTTTTCCAAGCAAAAAGAACACTTTTTTAAATTGGCAAACAATTTTTCTTTTCTCAAAACATCAAACACACAATGCAAATGTTCAATATGCTCATCTAAGCTTTTGATATACACCAAAATGTCATCAAAATAAACCACAACAAATTTGCCAATAAACGCCCGCAAGACATGGTTCATTAATCTCGTGAATGTACTAGGTGCATTAGATAAACCAAAAGGCATTTCCAACCACTCATACAATCCATGTTTTGTTTTAAAAGAAGTTTTCCATTCATCACCTTCTTTCATCCTAATTTGATGATACCCACTTTTCAAATCAATTTTTGTGAAAATACTTGACCCATGCAATTCATCCAACATATCATCTAGTCTAGGAATGGGGTATCGATACTTTACCATGATGTTGTTCATAGCCCTGCAATCCACACACATCTTCCAAGTCCCATCCTTCTTAGGTACAAGTAATACCGGTACGGCGCATGGACTCATGCTTTCTCTCACGTGGCCTTTCTTTAGCAGCTCCTCAACTTGCCTTTGAGTTTCCTTCGTTTCTTCCGGATTACTTCTATATGTTGCCGGTTAGGAATGGCAGCACCTGGTACAAAATCAATCTGATGATCTATTCCTCTTATGGGTGGAAATCCATTAGGTAAATCATCTTGAAACACATCTTCGTATTCCTGTAACAAAGAGACAACAACACTAGGCAAAGATTCCTTAAGTTCGTTAGTGCTAAAACCTGCCTCTTTGTACACAAGTAAAATAATAAGCTTTTTTGAATTCAAGGCACTCTTGATATCACTTGTCGTAGCATAAAGACACACTTGTTTTTTCCCCTCTTTCTTTTCACTCTCTTTTTCACTTTTTTTCTTTGTAATATCAGCCTCACTATTTATTTTCAACTCAATCTCTCTTTTCATTTTCATTTGATCTTCATACACTTGTTTGGGTTTTAATGGTACAAGAGTAATGGATTTGTTATCTTTTACAAGAATGTGCCAATTTTTGAAACCATCTTGAGTAACCCTCATATCAAATTGCCATGGTCTGCCCAACAATATGTGACACGCTTGCATTGGAACGACATCGCAAAGCACTTCATCCTTGTACTTCCCGATTGAAAAAGAAACTAATACTTGCCTTGTCACCTTAACCTCCCCACAATCGATCTTCCTTTCCCCTTAGTATATAAGGGGCCTTTACTCAGTTGAATTTTTTTTACTTTACACCATGAAAATGTTTTATCCAAGGACTAAGCTCGGTCCCTTACTCCTTTCTGTTCAAATCTTTGAAACTAGGCTTCGAACTTATTTCCGACCTCATAAGCAAAATACTTGTTTCTTTTGTATGGGCGGAATCGAAAAAAAGGGGCCCCTCGAAGACCGGGGGGTCTCCGATCCCTGAAAATGGGATCTCCCTTCGGAATACCAACGTGCGACCGACCCTTGCTTGGGTGTTTTGGGTAGGGTTAGCATTGCGGATTTCGAAGGGACTCCTCGAGGCCGAAAAGCAGGCCAGTCGATTAAAAGGAAGGTCGACCTCGAGTAACACCTTCTTCGAGATTTTCTTCAAGAATGGTAACTTTGGGTCGAGCTTTCGGATCATAAAATGACAAATGGCCGCTCTAGGTTGAAATTTCGAATCTTAAAATGAGGAATTTCAACTCTAGATGCCAACTCGGGGAAGTGATCGGGCTCAGCTGGTGGCAAGAAGGCTGGGGACTGTATGGAGATAAGCAGAAAAGGTGGTATGTGCAATACGTATTGTCTAACTTCAAAACCAGATATCATCAGACGATAAACATAGCCGGCTCGATCACTTATACAAATCTACTGGGCAACCGATCTGTCACACAAACTGTGGTGCACTCATCGGATGCTCTTCCGCGCTCGTGGTCGATAACACTAAAGGATGCTCGAAGACCATAGAATAGGGGCACAGTAGTTGTAATAGGACTTTATTTGTAAATGTACTCAAGGAATTTGTAATCTGTTCGATGAACATCAATGAAATTGTAGTTCCTTGTATCTCATTGAGCCTTTGTATTCTGTTCGGAATCTATAAATAAAACTTTTCTGTTTCAACTTAAACATTTTCAATTTATCTTTCTTCTGATCGTCTTTGTAATTGTTCTTGCTCGTAATTTCTAGCTCGATAACGATATCATAGTCTGAGGAATTTTCTAAAATCTGAACGTGAACTCAATCCACAACTGGAGAATTATTGATCGTCTAAGTCATCTCGGATAACATTCTCGATAAGTGAGATATTCCACAAAAAATAGCTTAAGTCTGAGAAATTTACTTCAATCGGAATTGAATCTTGGAAAAAATAAACCAACTTGAGAAGGAATTTCGAAGAATATGAAAGCTTTTTAATCTCCATATCTCGAGCAGGGCTACTTCATTATTTTATTTCGAGCAACATTTGATTTGTCCAACAATAAATCATTTGACAAACTTTATCATTTAAGCCTTTTTTTCCAAGCTAGATAGTCATGCTCTTCTCGTGCAAGTCTTTTATCGAGCTGAGGGGTATAGCAACAACTTTCACCCTCAATCGAGACATTTTGCTGTTTTGAGCAAGTCTTTTATCGAGCTGAGGGGCATAGCAACATCTTTCACCCTCAGTAAGACATTTTGCTGTTTTGAGTAAGTCTTTTATCGAGCTGAGGGGCATAGCAACAACTTTCACCCTCAGTCGAGATATTTTGCTGTTTCGAGCAAGCCTTTTATCGAGCTGAGGGGCATAGCAACAACTTTCACCCTTAGTCGAGACATTTTGCTGTTTCGAGCAAGTCTTTTATTGAGCTGAGGGGCATAGCAACGGCTTTCACCCTCAGTCGAGACATTTTGCTATTTTTAGCAAGTCTTTATCGAGCTGAGGGGCATAGCAACGGCTTTTACCCTCAGTCGAGACATTTTGCTTTTTTTTATGCAAGTCTTTTTCCGAGCTGAGGGGCATAGCAACGGCTTTCACCCTCAGTCGAAACATATTGCATTCTTTTCTTCCTTCTTCTTTTTTTTTTTTTTTTTTTTTTTTTAACCGAGCTGAGGGGCATAACAACCAATTTCACCCTCAGTTGAGACATTTTGCTATTTTGAGGAAGTCTTTATCGAGCTGAGGGGCATAGCAACGGCTTTCACCCTCAGTCGAGACATTTTGCTGTTTTTAGCAAGTCTTTATCGAGCTGAGGGGCATAGCAACGGCTTTCACCCTCAGTCGAGACATTTTTCTTTTCTCCTTTTCTTTTTTTTTTCTTTTTTTTTTATGTGAGCGTCCTTAATCAAGCTGAGGGGCATAGCAACATCTTTCACCCTCAGTCGAGACATTTTGCTCTTTTTTCAGCATGGAACTCGGAATACAGTTGGAGCAAAAAGGAGAAATTCATTGATTGTGCTTACATTTAAAATAAAATAGAATTGCAAAAACAGGAAATTACAAGAATAGAAAATGATTACAACTATCTTTCATAGTATTTCCTCAGGTTAACTGCGTTCCAGCTTCTTGGCAAAGTTTCATCGTTAAGGTGAGCAATTTTATAGGACTCCTTCTTTCCGACCTCCTCCACGACGTAAGGGCCATCCCAGTTCGGTTGAAGTTTCCCGACATGCTTTGATATCTGCACTTTTTTGAGAACCAAATCCCTTACTTTAAATGTTCTTATTCTGACTTTCTTGTCATAGGCTCTTTCCATGCTGGACTTAGTAGCTTGAATTTTCACACACGCTCGGTCACGCTTGCCATCCGCATGGTCGACGTCCATCTCCCTCAATGACTGGTTTTGGTCGGGATCATAAGATTCAACTCTTGGTGATGGCACCAATGTCTCGATCGGAATAACGACCTCCGAACCGTAAACCAATGAGAAAGGAGTCTCTCCCGTAGCAGATTTTACTGAGGTTCTATTCGCCCAAATGACTCCAGGAAGCTCGTCTAACCATTTTCCCTTTGCCTCGGCCAAACGCTTTTCAAGTGATCGGACAATTTCCCTGTTGGTGACTTCGGTCTGCCCGTTCGCTTGGGGATGTCCGACCGATGTGAAATTTTGCAGGATTCCAAATTTTTCACACCACTCCAGAATTTGCTTTCCCGCGAACTGAGTTCCATTGTCGGAGATCAACACTCTTGGTATCCCGAACCAGCAAACAATATACTTCCAGAGAAAATTTATAAACTGAAACTGAGTAATCTTGGTTAGTGCAACGCATTCTACCCATTTACTGAAGTATTCAACAGCAACCAAGACATAGTTTTTCCTCGATCTAGCTGTTGGGAAAGGTCCCACGATATCGATTCCCCACTTATCGAACGGCCAGCAGATCGGAATAGAATACAATTGTTCTGCAGGTTGATGAATCAAATTTGAATAAATTTGGAAGTGATGGCATTTCTTGACATAGTCGATAGAATCCGAAATCAAAGTAGGCCAGTAATAGCCAGTCCTTGATCATTTAAAGGCTAATGCTCTCGCGCCGCAATGGCTTCCAGCCTCACCCTCGTGAATTTCTTTTAAGATAAGATCAAATTGACTCTCATGTACACATTTCAACAGAATTCCCGAGCTGGACCTCTTGTAGAGTTGGTCCTCAATTAAAACATACATTGGAGCTCGATATTTAATTCGCCGTGCCTCATTTGCATCCTCTGGTAAGACGCCATTCCTTAGATAAGCTTTTAAAGGTTCCATCCATGAAGGCCCTTGAGTATCTATCTCCATGATTTCCGAGCTCGGGGATACGTTCAAATCTATAGCTGGAGTGTTAGACATCAACCAAGTTATTACTCTCTCTTTTCGTCCATCCATTGATCCTGTAAATTTTGACAACAAATCCGCCCAAGAGTTCTCTTCTCGAGGGATAGCTTGAATATCGAACTTATCAAGTTTCGCCACTAGATCGAGTCGGTCAACTCGGTAAGAGACTTTATACTTGCTTTTATTGCCATTTCTAATCCAGCGATTAGAGCCTCGTACTTTGCTTAATTGTTCGTTACCATAAAATCCAGAGTGATTGCATAACTAAGGTCCTCCCCTTCTGGTCCCTGAAAGTGAATTTCGGCCCCTCCACCTTCTCTAGTCAATGAACCATCGACATGCATCAACCAAACTTTCTCCTGGACACCTGCCACCAAATTAACCTCGGGAAATGGTTGTTTTTCTGAACTTGCTCCCGTTGATTCTGCAATAAAATCAGCAAGGACCTGGGCTTTGATTGTCGTTCGAGGTTGGTACTCGATTTCGAACGAAGAATTACCATCTACTCACTATATCCAAGCAACCCTTCTACTAAACATTATCATCTTTTATATTTTGTAATATACACTTCAAATTTGTAACATAGCTTGATAGTTAGTTTTGTACTGTACTCCGCTGCTGCTACTCTCCCCCACTTTTATGTATATGACCTGGTACCCGAGTGGTATCAGAGCCACGTTGGAATAGGTATGGTATTGTATTAATATTAATATTGTATTAATGTTTGCAATTTTGTTATCGTGTCTTATTATTGTTATGTTATTAATGTATGTTTGTATTATTGTTATTTTGTGTTATTGTTGTTATGTTATTAATGCTTATTTGAATGATTAATTTTAAGTTTGTCTTAGTTAATTCTGAGTTTTAAAATTTGTGCTTAAGTGATTACAAATTTTATAAAAGTTTATGTGAACAGTTCCCGGATCATCCTGGTTACAATCATTTCGTGTGTATGCGTAACCATAATCAAAGTTTAATTAAACGTATTAGTGTTTTACTTGCAGCTTAGTCTTTTTATGTCTCCATTAAAATTAAATTCTAAATACGTCAACTTTTCCGAGTTATATGCTTATATTAAAGAAGAATATATAAGATATAAGAAAAATTGTGAAAGGTTTCCTGACGATATTTGGTATATTAACCAAAGAGATTATTATTATCAACTGCTTATCCGCTTTAGTATTTTATTAGCAGCTTAATTTCTTGGGTTCTACTTTTGTCTTATTTAGTATTTTAGATTGAAGCTTTGGTTCTCCAAAGTATAGTTTTACAGTGAAACCCGGGGATTTTCCCTTAAGTCGCGTAGCCTGAATAGTCCTTGTCTTTGGCCGGTGTATAGGCTGTTTTGGGATTGGCATAAACCGTTGACAGTGATCTGTAAAATTATGCAGAGGTTTGCTAGATCTTTGTCTAAAAGACAAGGTGAGACAAGTGGTAGTAACAAAGAAATTATTTTAAATGAAAATTTTGAAAAGTCTTTACAAAATTGGAAATTACCAGTACAATCTTCTGTTTATAGACAGAAAGGAACTTTTGAATTTTCTTCTGATTATGTTGTTAAAACTGTAGAAGAAGCTATTCCTTTAACTGAAGGATATAATTCTTTTCAATTATTATCAAGAAATTTAATTGAAAAACATAGACAACAATATAAATTTCTTCATGTTGGCCTAATCCAAGTAGGTCTAAAGCCTGCTACAAGACTCGGATTAAATACATCCGCAATAATTTGTGTTCGAGATAAAAGACATAATAAATTTCATGACTCCTTATTAGGAATAATTGAGTCCAGTCTTTGTGACGGACCCATCTACTTTTCTTGCTTCCCAAATTTCACTTTATCTCTTACAGATCCAACTCTGATGCACGCCTTGTGTCTTGATATTAAATCTGAGGGGTTTAATATGATGCAAGGATCAGAAAATATAATCCTTATTTATAGGATTCAATATAAAGTTATGAACACAGTAGTGCCAAGAATCAGAGATTTTGCCTTCGAACAGAAGGGATCTACTACTTTGTTTATTACAAATTTATCTAAAAGCAATTTAAAAGTACCCAAAACAATTACTTGGGATCAGGTTAATTTACCTGAACAATGGATTTTAGAAAAGGCAAGTGAACCTGTTAAACAGGAAAATAGAGAATTAGAAGAAATAGTTGAATATCCTGATGGAGATGTTGAAATTAAATTCTCTAACCAAAGAATTGCTAGACTTAATTTAGGGCAAAGTAGTCGATTTACTAGACCTAATTCAGCAGGTCCAAGTAGACTTAATTTAGAAAGAAGATCTACTTCTTCTGCCCCGCTATCTAAATTTGAAAAGGAAACCATATTAGGAACAAAATTTACTCCTGATGGGGTTAATCAACCTCAATATAATGTTAGTATACCATCAACTGTTACCCCAACAGAAATTGAAGTTGATACTAACACAGGAAGAAAATCTCCAACCGCTTCTGACATGGGTTATAATAGTGACACAAGTGTTTTAACTATTACAATTCCTGAAGAAGTTTGTTTTCCTTTTGACGGAATTGCTAAAGAATTATTTTATTCTCCTGAAAATGAAATTCGAAGAAAGTGGTTTTTCCAAGAAGATATTAAAAGTCAAAAGAAATTATTTACATCTTATAAGAGATTTCTACAGATAAATAAAGATGTCATTGATTTCTTTGATTTCTTGAAAAAATACTTCTATTTAAATAAAAAACAATTTCCTGATTTTGAGAACAAAAATTTTGTGTCAACCATTGAATCTTCCTATAACAGGGATTTTGTCACTAAAAATGGAAAAGTTTTCAAAAGCATCCACCCTCCAGAAGTTAATTTAACCGTTAAAATCGATGGAGAAGAAATTCTAGCCACACCCTATAGAAAAAAGGGTGATAATATTGATGCTGTTGTGCAACAAAATAACTTTACAAATTTAACTCTCAAAACTATTGGAGATCAATTAAATAGAATTGAGAAAAATATTGATCTAAAATCAGATCAACAAAAGGTTTCTAAAGAAGAAACTTCTGTAATTGATAAAAGGGTTTTATTTAAACCAATGTCTTCTGAAAAGATTGATTTTAAAATAAAACCACCAGATTCTTCCTCTGAGATGGTTGACGAAATAATAAAGAGATTAAAAAATCTTGGGCTTAATGAAAAGGAATTGTCACCTTTGGAACAAAATTCAGATAGTGAATCTAATATTGAAAGTCAAGATCAAACTTCCGAAATGGAAGAGAGAATTGATCAACTTGAAGATATGTTCTTAACAGAACAAAACCAACAACAACATTTTCAAATTAATAAATTATCATCTTCTTATAAGAAGAAAATGGTATACAATGTACCAGCAAAGCCTTATTATCATAAGCCAACACCAGTTGATTTACAACTTGAGCAGCATGATGAATACATGACTGTTCAATTTGATGGCAGATCCATTAATGAATGGAATATAGATGGAATGTCAGAATACCAGATGCAAACAGTATTGCATTACATGACTATGTATGCAACTGCCTGCAAAGCAAATGGAAATTCTGATCAAAGTATTGCTAAAGCCATAACTCAAGGCTTTACTGGACAATTAAAAGGTTGGTGGGATTTCTACCTACCAGAAGAGGCAAAATTGCATATTTTAAGAGCTGTTAAAGTTGAAGTAGTTGATAACCAACCTGTGCAAGTTACAGATTGTGTTAATACGCTATTATATACTATAGCAAAACATTTTATTGGAACAACTTCATTACAGTTGGATAAAACACAAGAACAATTAATGAATTTAAGATGTCAAAACTTATCTCAGTTTAAATGGTATAAAGATGTGTTCTTCTCTAAAGTTTTTACTAGAGAAGATAGTCAACACGATTTTTGGAAAGAAAAGTTCTTATCAGGACTCCCTCATTTTTGATAAAGCATATGTAGAAAGGGATTTATCGGGAAAAATAATAGGATGAGATCCCCAGTTGTAGAACCATTTAATAAACCACTGAGGGAGATTAGTGGTATTAAAATCACTAAATTGTAGGAACCAACTGTGTTTTCTTTGCCTATTGTCATAACAAAAGGCTCCTTCCCATGCTTTAATGTAGTCAAAATAATTGAACCAATGTTTTTCTAAATTTTTTCTATTACCACTTGGAATTTCGTGGTTCCTGTACAGATCTCCATTCCAAGTTTCTGGAGTTAAAACTTTTTTAATAAAGGCTTTGGAATAAGCCCATTCCGCACCAGATCTTGAAATTGAGTCAAATTCTACTGATTTAGTAGTTTGTAAAATGGCATAATAGAAAGTATATTCCTTTGGCCAAAGATATGGGTCAGCAGAGTCTTTTAAATAGAAAGAAGCTGCTTCATTAGCATTGAGGTGAGCATATTTAAGCTCAAGTGGTGTTATCCATATAGTAGAATAAGGGATATACGGATAAACAAATTCAGTAGACAAATTAGTCTGTATTGCTATTGCATAAGCATCATCTCTTAATTTAGATTCTTTTGGAGTGGCCTTTAAGGCTTAATTTTTTAATTGATCGATTGATTTACCAACCATTGTCTTATAAGACAAATCATTTTTTGGGGGTGTCTCTTTAGACTTCCCTTTTCCTTTGTCCTTATTCCTTTTCTCCATTTCCCTGCAAAAATTCACGGGTTAGAAAATCAGGTAAAGAATTATTTGATCCTTTAATAAATTCAATATCAAAATCAAAGACAGACAAAATTCCCCGCCATCTAGCAAAAATTTGTTTAGATGCTATATTTTTAACATCCTTTTCTAGAATATCTTTAGCAGATTTGCAATCAACCCTAATTAGGAATTTTTTATTCAACAAATCACTTTCAAATTTTTGAATACATAATACAATTGATAAAATTTATTTTTTAACTGTGGAATAATTTTTCCTTGGTCCTTGCCAGATTCCTGAGGTGAATCTAACAAGAGTAATTTTATTATCTATCCTTTGTTTAAGGATTCCTCCATAACCTAGTTCAGATGCGTCTGTTTCAACAATTTTAAAAGCATCTGGGTTTGCAATTGCAAGACAAGGAATTTCCTTTATTTTATTTTTTATTTTGATAACGGCCTCTGTATGGATATTGGTCCATTCAGGGGGATTTTTTCTTAACCTTTCAAATAAAGGTTTTGCATCTATTGCCAAATTTTTATAGAAGTCTGCTATGTAATTAAGACTTCCAAGAAACCTTTGTAGTTGAGTTTTTTCTTTAATTTCATTCGGAAATTTTTCCGCAAAAACTATGGATCTATCTATTGGAAAGATAGTTCCTTCTTTAATAGTATGTCCAAGAAACCGAATTTCAGTTTGAAATAATTTTACTTTCTTTGCAGATACAACTAATCCTGCTCTTTTAACAGCATTAATAAATGCATGTAGATGTTTAAAATGTTGATCAATATTGTCTGAAAAAATTAAGACATCATCAATATATACTATACAAAATTTAGTATATGGACTAAAAATTTCATTCATGATGTTTTGAAATTCAGAAGGGGCATTTTTTAACCCAAAAGGCATTACGTTCCATTCGTAGTGTCCAAATGGTACCGTAAATGCAGTTTTATATCTGTCTTCTTCGGCAATTTGAATCTGCCAAAATCCAGACTTCATATCAAAATTTGACATTACTTTGGCTGTGTAAAGCCGATTTAGCAAATCTCTTTTATTAGGGATGGGATATCTAATCCATCTTAGTGCTTTATTTAATGGCTTATAATTAATAACAAGCCTAGGAACACCTCGTTCTAATTCTGCAGCATTTTCAACATAAAATGCTGGACAACTCCAGGGACTGTAGGATTTTCTAATTAATCCTTTGAGTAATAACTCATCAATTTCTTTTTTGCAGATTTCAAGGTGGCGTGGACCCATAGCTATAGGTCTGGCCTTAGTTTGAATTTGATTTTCCTTAAAGTCTGGTTCATATGGAAGATTTACTATATGTTTCTTCCTTTCCCAGAAGGCATTAGGAATTTCTGCACATATTGTTTTAGTTATAAATTCTTGTAACTCATTTATTTTCTTTTGAATATAAGGCTGCTGTATTTTTTCAGCTATTTTTTTGTAATTAATTTCCTGAGATAAGGAATTAAGAAACTTTTCTTTTCTTTCTATTTTCTTTTGAATTAAATCAATCTCGTGATAACGAGGTTGTGTAATAAAATTAAATGTTATTTCTTGTGAATCAACAGTGCTAGTAATTCCTCTTTCGTCAATGCTTTTTATGGGATAAAGCATATGTAGAAAGGGATTTCCTAGAATTACATCGTGAGATAAATCTTTTACCATTATAAATGGCATTTCAAGGCAAATTCCATTGTTACAGACAGCAGTTTTTTGTAACTTATATTTTACTATAAGCTTTCGACCATCTGCAGCATTAAGAATTTCAGTAGTTTTAGAAAAATATCTAGATGGAATTAACCCTTCATTGATACAATTTAAATCAGCTCCAGAATCTACCATAGCAATTGCAGAGAGAGTATATTCTCTATGAACAATGATTTTTATTTTGATGTGCCATTTATGAGTAATAACCCTATCAATCATATTCACAAATGTTAATGATGCATTTACATTTTCTTCTTTTAAAGAATCTTTTTCATAATCGTCATTGTCCTGATTAGGACTAAGATCTGTTTCAAGATTTCTTAATTCAATTAAAGAAACTCTAGACTTTAAGTCACTTAATTCTTTTTTAAGAATTTTTACTTCGTGAATTAATTCACTAGTACATGAATCCTCTGAATCCTTTTCTTTAGAGGTCTTAGCCCTATTTAAAATTTCTTTTAGACTATAAGTCTCTGGTTCTTTGAATTTTATTCCCTTTTCAGATTTTTTCTGACTGTATTGTTCTAAATATTTTTGGAGCATTTCTCTTTTAGCAACTGGATCAGTAATTTGATCAATTATATCGAGAATAAAATTATCTTCTTTAGTTAAGGTGCATAATCCATTTGCCTGACATAAGGCTTTATAATAATCACAGTTTCCTTCGCAACCAGAATTATCTGATTGTTCGGATTCTGTTTCGGATCCTTCAGAATTCTCAGATTCTTCAGTTTCTTCATTGTCAATTATAGCAGTAATTTTAAAATCTCTTTTTTCTCAACATGAGTAACGGTTTCATCAAATTTTTTAATTGGAAGGTTGGAAATAACCACATCCCATTTGACAATCCATGGGACTTGATAAAAAGCTACAAAATTAAGCTCAGGTGTTTTTAATGAGGGGTTAGATTTCTTAAAATCTTCAAAAACAAATCTAATTTTATCGGGGAAAATAATAGGATGAGATCCCCAGTTGTAGAACCATTTAATAAACCATAATAAACCACTAAGGGAGATTAGTGGTATTAAAATCTCTAAATTGTAGGAACCAACTATGCTTTCTTTGCCTATTGTCATAACAAAAGGCTCCTTCCCATGCTTTAATGTAGTCAAAATAATTGAACCAATATTTTTCTAAATTTTTTCTATTACCACTTGGAATTTCGTGGTTTCTATACAGATCTCCATTCCAAGTTTCTGGAGTTAAAACTTTTTTAATAAAGGCTTTGGAATAAGCCCATTCCGCACCAGATCTTGAAATTGAGTCAAATTCTACTGATTTAGTAGTTTGTAAAATGGCATAATAGAAAGTACATTCCTTTGGCCAAAGATATGGGTCAGCAGAGTCTTTTAAATAGAAAGAAGCTGCTTCATTAGCATTGAGGTGAGCGTATTTAAGCTCAAGTGGTGTTATCCATATAGTAGAATAAGGGATATACGGATAAACAAATTCAGTAGACAAATTAGTCTGTATTGCTATTGCATAAGCATCATCTCTTAATTTAGATTCTTTTGGAGTGGCCTTTAAGGCTTCATTTTTTAATTGATCAATTGATTTACCAACCATTGTCTTATAAGACAAATCCTTTTTTGGGGGTGTCTCTTTAGACTTCCCTTTTCCTTTGTCCTTATTCCTTTTCTCCATTTCCCTGCAAAAATTCACGGGTTAGAAAATCAGGTAAAGAATTATTTGATCCTTTAATATATTCAATATCAAAATCAAAGACAGATAAAATTCCCTGCCATCTAGCAAAAATTTGTTTAGATGCTATATTTTTAACATCCTTTTCCAGAATATCTTTAGCAGATTTGCAATCAACCCTAATTAGGAATTTTTTATTCAACAAATCACTTTCAAATTTTTGAATACATAATACAATTGATAAAATTTCTTTTTTAACTGTGGAATAATTTTTCCTTGGTCCTTGCCAGATTCCTGAGGTGAATCTAACAAGAGTAATTTTATTATCTATCCTTTGTTTAAGGATCCTCCATATCCTAATTCAGATGCGTCTGTTTCAACAATTTTAAAAGCATCTGGGTTTGCAATTGCAAGACAAGGAATTTCCTTTATTTTATTTTTTATTTTGATAACGGCCTCTGTATGGATATTTGTCCATTCAGGGGGATTTTTTCGTAACCTTTCAAATAAAGGTTTTGCATCAATTGCCAAATTTTTGTAGAAGTCTGCTATGTAATTAAGACTTCCAAGAAACCTTTGTAGTTGAGTTTTTTCTTTTATTTCATTCGGAAATTTTTCCGCAAAAACTATGGATCTATCTATTGGAAAGATAGTTCCTTCTTTAATAGTATGTCCAAGAAACCGAATTTCAGTTTGAAATAATTTTACTTTCTTTGCAGATACAACTAATCCGGCTCTTTTAACAGCATTAATAAAAGCATGTAAATGTTTAAAATGTTGATCAATATTGTCTGAAAAAATTAAGACATCATCAATATATACTATACAAAATTTAGTATATGGACTAAAAATTTCATTCATTATGTTTTGAAATTCAGAAGGGGCATTTTTTAACCCAAAAGGCATTACGTTCCATTCGTAGTGTCCAAATGGTACTGTAAATGCAGTTTTATATCGGTCTTCTTCAGCAATTTGAATCTGCCAGAATCCCGACTTCATATCAAATTTTGACATTACTTTGGCTGTGTAAAGCCGATTTAGCAAATCTCTTTTATTAGGGATGGGATATCTAATCCATCTTAGTGCTTTATTTAATGGCTTATAATTAATAACAAGCCTAGGAACACCTCGTTCTAATTCTGCGGCATTTTCAACATAAAATGCTGGACAACTCCAGGGACTGTAGGATTTTCTAATTATTCCTTTGAGTAATAACTCATCAATTTCTTTTTTGCAGATTTCAAGGTGGCGTGGACCCATAGCTATAGGTCTGGCCTTAGTTTGAATTTGATTTTCCTTAAAGTCTGGTTCATATGGAAGATTTACTATATGTTTCTTCCTTTCCCAGAAGGCATTAGGAATTTCTGCACATATTGTTTTAGTTATAAATTCTTGTAACTCATTTATTTTCTTTTGAATATGAGGCTGCTGTATCTTTTCAGCTATTTTTTTGTAATTAATTTCCTGAGATAAGGAATTAAGAAACTTTTCTTTTCTTTCTATTTTCTTTTGAAATAAATCAATCTCGTGATAACGAGGTTGTGTAATAAAATTAAATGTTATTTTTTGTGAATCAACAGTGCTAGTAATTCCTCTTTCGTCAATGCTTTTTATGGGATAAAGCATATGTAGAAAGGGATTTCCTAGAATTACATCGTGAGATAAATCTTTTACCATTATAAATGGCATTTCAAGGCAAATTCCATTGTTACAGACAGCAGTATTTTGTAACTTATATTTTACTATAAGCTTTCGGCCATCTGCAGCATTAAGAATTTCAGTAGTTTTAGAAAAATATCTAGAATAACCCTTCATTGATACAGTTTAAATCAGCTCCAGAATCTACCATAGCAATTGCAGAGAGAGTATATTCTCTATGAACAATGATTTTTATTTTAATGTGCCATTTATGAGTAATAACCCTATCAATCATATTCACAAATGTTAATGATGCATTTACATTTTCTTCTTTTAAAGAATCTCTTTCATAATCGTCATTGTCCTGATTAGGACTAAGATCTGTTTCAAGATTTCTTAATTCAATTAAAGAAACTCTAGACTTTAAGTCACTTAATTCTTTTTTAAGAATTTTTACTTCGTGAATTAATTCACTAGTACATGAATCCTCTGAATCCTTTTCTTTAGAGGTTTTAGCCCTATTTAAAATTTCTTTTAGACTATAAGTCTCTGGTTCTTTGAATTTTATTCCCTTTTCAGATTTTTTCTGACTGTATTGTTCTAAATATTTTTGGAGCATTTCTCTTTTAGCAACTGGATCAGTAATTTGATCAATTATATTGAGAATAAAATTATCTTCTTTAGTTAAGGTGCATAATCCATTTGCCTGACATAAGGCTTTATAATAATCACAGTTTCCTTCGCAACCAGAATTATCTGATTGTTCGGATTCTGTTTCGGATCCTTCAGAATTCTCAGATTCTTCAGTTTCTTCATTGTCAATTATAGCAGTAATTTTAAAATCTCTTTTGTCTCCTTCTTCATTAAGAAAGAGTTTTTCTAAAGTTCTTTTAAGACCTTCGTCAATATCTAAGCTATTGATTTTCTTTTTCATTTTACACTTATTAGCGTAATGACCAGGTTTTTGACATTTCCAACATAATGGAATGGGTTTCTGCCTAGGGGTCGAAGAACTTTCTCCTTTATTCTTCTTTCTTCTATGAAAACCTTTCTTTCCCTTTTTAGGAAAATAATTTAAATTCTTAGAATTTTTTGAGACTTTATTAGTCTTATGTTTCCTTTTATCACTAGAAGGTCCTATAGGAGGTAAACCAATTTGTTCACAGAAGTCTCCTATAATTCTTTTTCCTAAAACCTTTTCTTTTTGAATTTGTCTATGTAATTTAATTTCATTACATAAATTTATGCCTTCAGAGATAATTTCAGAAGATAGATCTCCATAAGTATATTGGGCTTACGGAATAATGCCATTATGTTTCTGTTTTATTCTATTCCTTATTTTTTCTGAGAAAAAATGAGGGAGTCCTGATAAGAACTTTTCTTTCCAAAAATCGTGTTGACTATCTTCTCTAGTAAAAACTTTAGAGAAGAACACATCTTTATGCCATTTAAACTGAGATAAATTTTGACATCTTAAATTCATTAATTGTTCTTGTGTTTTATCCAACTGTAATGAAGTTGTTCCAATAAAATGTTTTGCTATAGTATATAATAGCGTATTAACACAATCTGTAACTTGCACAGGTTGGTTATCAACAACTTCAACTTTAACAGCTCTTAAAATATGCAATTTTACCTCTTCTGGTAGGTAGAAATCCCACCAACCTTTTAATTGTCCAATAAAGCCTTGAGTTATGGCTTTAGCAATATTTTGATCAGAATTTCCATTTGCTTTGCAGGCAGTTGCATACATAGTCATGTAATGCAATACTGTTTGCATCTGGTATTCTGACATTCCATCTATATTCCATTCATTAATGGATCTGCCATCAAATTGAACAGTCATATATTCATCATGCTGCTCAAGTTGTAAATCAACTGGTGTTGGCTTATGATAATAAGGTTTTGCTGGTACATTGTATACCATTTTCTTCTTATAAGAAGATGATAATTTATTAACTTGAAAATGTTGTTGTTGGTTTTGTTCTGTTAAGAACATATCTTCAAGTTGATCAATTTTCTCTTCCATTTCGGAAGTTTGATCTTGACTTTCAATATTAGATTCACTATCTGAATTTTGTTCCAAAAGTGACAATTCCTTTTCATTAAGCCCAAGATTTTTTAATCTCTTTATTATTTCGTCAACCATCTCAGAGGAAGAATCTGGTGGTTTTATTTTAAAATCAATCTTTTCAGAAGACATTGGTTTAAATAAAACCCTTTTATCAATTACAGAAGTTTCTTCTTTAGAAACCTTTTGTTGATCTGAATTTAGATCAATATTTTTCTCAATTCTATTTAATTGATCTCCAATAGTTTTGAGAGTTAAATTTGTAAAGTTATTTTGTTGCACAACAGCATCAATATTATCACCTTTTTTTCTATAGGGTGTGGCTAGAATTTCTTCTCCATCGATTTTAACGGTCAAATTAACTTCTGGAGGGTGGATGCTTTTGAAAACTTTTCCATTTTTAGTGACAAAATCCCTGTTATAGGAAGATTCAATTGTTGACACAAAATTTTTGTTCTCAAAATCAGGAAATTGTTTTTTATTTAAATAAAAGTATTTTTTCAAGAAATCAAAGAAATCAATGACATCTTTATTTATCTGTAGAAATCTCTTATAAGATGTAAATAATTTCTTTTGACTTTTAATATCTTCTTGGAAAAACCACTTTCTTCGAATTTCATTTTCAGGAGAATAAAATAATTCTTTAGCAATTCCGTCAAAAGGAAAACAGACTTCTTCAGGAATTGTAATAGTTAAAACACTTGTGTCACTATTATAACCCATGTCAGAAGCGGTCGGAGATTTTCTTCCTGTGTTAGTATCAACTTCAATTTCTGTTGGGGTAACAGTTGATGGTATACTAACATTATATTGAGGTTGATTAACCCCATCAGGAGTAAATTTTGTTCCTAATATGGTTTCCTTTTCAAATTTAGATAGCGGGGCAGAAGAAGTGGATCTTCTTTCTAAATTAAGTCTACTTGGACCTGCTGAATTAGGTCTAGTAAATCGACTACTTTGCCCTAAATTAAGTCTAGCAATTCTTTGGTTAGAGAATTTAATTTCAACATCTCCATCAGGATATTCAACTATTTCTTCTAATTCTCTATTTTCCTGTTTAACAGGTTCACTTGCCTTTTCTAAAATCCATTGTTCAGGTAAATTAACCTGATCCCAAGTAATTGTTTTGGGTACTTTTAAATTGCTTTTAGATAAATTTGTAATAAACAAAGTAGTAGATCCCTTCTGTTCGAAGGCAAAATCTATGATTCTTGGCACTACTGTGTTCATAACTTTATATTGAATCCTATAAATAAGGATTATATTTTCTGATCCTTGCATCATATTAAACCCATCAGATTTAATATCAAGACACAAGGCGTGCATCAGAGTTGGATCTGTAAGAGATAAAGTGAAATTTGGAAAACAAGAAAAGTAGATGGGTCCATCACAAAGACTGGACTCAATTATTCCTAATAAGGAGTCATGAAATTTATTATGTCTTTTATCTCGAACACAAATTATTGCGGATGTATTTAATCCGAGTCTTGTAGCAGGCTTTAGACCTACTTGGATTAGGCCAACATGAAGAAATTTATATTGTTGTCTATGTTTTTCAATTAAATTTCTTGATGATAATTGAAAAGAATTATATCCTTCAGTTAAAGGAATAGCTTCTTCTACAGTTTTAACAACATAATCAGAAGAAAATTCAAAAGTTCCTTTCTGTTTATAAACAGAAGATTGTACCGGTAATTTCCAGTTCTGTAAAGACTTTTCAAAATTTTCATTTAAAATAATTTCTTTGTTACTACCACTTGTCTCACCTTGTCTTTTAGACAAAGATCTAGCCAACCTCTGCATAATTTTACAGATCACTGTCAACGGTTTATGCCAATCCCAAAACAGCCTATACACCGGCCAAAGACAGGGACTATTCAGGCTACGCGACTTAAGGGAAAATCCCCGGGTTTCACTGTAAAACTATACTTTGGAGAACCAAAGCTTCAATCTAAAATACTAAATAAGACAAAAGTAGAACCCAAGAAATTAAGCTGCTAATAAAATACTAAAGCGGATAAGCAGTTGATGATAATAATCTCTTTGGTTAATATACCAAATATCATCAGGAAACCTTTCACAATTTTTCTTATATCTTATATATTCTTCTTTAATATAAGCATATAACTCGGAAAAGTTGACGTATTTAGAATTTAATTTTAATGGAGGCATAAAAAGACTAAGCTGCAAGTAAAACATTAATACGTTTAATTAAACTTTGATTATGGTTACGCATACACACGAAATGATTGTAACCAGGATGATCCGGGAACTGTTCACATAAACTTTTATAAAATTTGTAATCACTTAAGCACAAATTATAAAACTCAGAATTAACTAAGACAAACTTAAAATTAATCATTCAAATAAGCATTAATAACATAACAATAATAAGACACGATAACAAAATTGCAAACATTAATAAAACATTAATACAATATTAATGTCTTTTAGATAAATTTGTAATAAACAAAGTAGTAGATCCCTTCTGTTCGAAGGCAAAATCTCTGATTCTTGGCACTACTGTGTTCATAACTTTATATTGAATCCTATAAATAAGGATTATATTTTCTGATCCTTGCATCATATTAAACCCCTCAGATTTAATATCAAGACACAAGGCGTGCATCAGAGTTGGATCTGTAAGAGATAAAGTGAAATTTGGGAAGCAAGAAAAGTAGATGGGTCCGTCACAAAGACTGGACTCAATTATATATAGATGGAATGTCAGAATACCAGATGCAAACAGTATTGTATTACATGACTATGTATGCAACTGCCTGCAAAGCAAATGGAAATTCTGATCAAAATATTGCTAAAGCCATAACTCAAGGCTTTACTGGACAATTAAAAGGTTGGTGGGATTTCTACCTACCAGAAGAGGCAAAATTGCATAATTTAAGAGCTGTTAAAGTTGAAGTTGTTGATAACCAACCTGTGCAAGTTACAGATTGTGTTAATACGCTATTATATACTATAGCAAAACATTTTATTGGAACAACTTCATTACAGTTGGATAAAACACAAGAACAGTTAATGAATTTAAGATGTCAAAACTTATCTCAGTTTAAATGGTACCCTTTTTAGATATTTAAGCATATTGAACTCTTTTGCTTCATAGACCCCTTTCACTTGCCTATGTATCAGCTCGGAGTCGGTCAACTCGGTAAGAGACTTTATACTTGCTTTTATTGCCATTTCTAATCCAGCGATTAGAGCCTCGTACTTTGCTTCATTGTTCGTTACCATAAAATCCAGAGTGATTGCATAACTAAGGTCCTCCCCTTCTGGTCCCTGAAAGTGAATTTCGGCCCCTCCACCTTCTCTAGTCAATGAACCATCGACATGCATCAACCAAACTTTCTCCTGGACACTTGCCACCAAATTAACCTCGGGAAATGGTTGTTTTTCTGAACTTGCTCCCGTTGATTCTGCAATAAAATCAGCAAGGACCTGGCTTTGATTGTCGTTCGAGGTTGGTACTCGATTTCGAACTGTCCAAGTTCTACTGCCCATATAATCAATCTTCCTGACGCCTCCGGTTTTGACAGAACCTGCCTTAGAGGCTGGTTTGTCAAAACAACAATCTTGTAAGTCTGAAAATAGGGCCTTAATTTCCGTGCGGCAATCAACAGGGCAAGTGCGAATTTCTCGATCTCCAAATAATTCTTCTCCACCCCTTGAAGCAACTTACTGAGGTAATACACCGGCTTGTGATCGGAATTCTCAACTCTCACCAAAACTGAGCTTATGGCCTCCTCTGATACTGCTATGTACAAATACAAAGGCTCACGCTCGACCGGTTTTGCTAACATTGGTGGTGAGACTAGGTATTTTTTAAGCTCCTCAAAAGCTTTATCGCATTCTTCATTCTATTCGAAACTTTTTGATTTCCTGAACAATTTAAAGAAAGGCAAGCTCTTATCCGCAGATTGGGATATGAATCTGTTTAGAGATATAATTTTCCCGATTAAACTCTGTACTTCGAAAAGTTTTCTTGGTGGTTTTAATTCAGCAATGGCTCTGATCTTTTCTGGGTTCGCCTCGGTACCACGCTCGTGGACCAGGTAGCCGAGAAACTTTCCCGACCTCACCCCGAAATTGCACTTTGCTGGATTCAGCTTCATTCTGTATTTTCTCATGATCCCGAAACATCTGTCGAGGTGCTTGATATGGTCTTCCTCGGTCATGCTCTTCACGAGCATATCATCGACATATACTTCCATGATTTCCCCGATTAAATCCTTGAACATCATGTTCACGAGCCTTTGATACATTGCTCCCGCATTTCGCAAACCAAAAGGCATCACTATGAAGCAATATACTCCGCGCTCGGTAATGAAGGCGGTTTTGTCTTGATCCCTTTCATTCATAAAAATTTGTTAGAAACCTTGGAAAGCATCCATCATGCTAAAGAAGATGAAACCAGCGGTCGAATCGACCATCATATCGATCCGCGGTAAGGGATAGGGATCTCTCGGACACAACTTGTTTAAGTCCGTAAAATCATTACACATTCTCCACTTGTTGTCAACCTTTTCTCCCTTAGATACTAACAAAACATTGCAGAGCCATTCAGTTAATGTTATTTCCTTGATCTGTCCAGCAGCTAACAATCTATCCACTTCGGCGTTAATGATCTTATCTTTTTCCCGACCATGATTCCTTTTCTTTTGTCTAACCGGCTTTACCTTAGGATCGATATCTAGCGAGTGAGTAATTACCCGCGGGTCGATCCCCACAATGTCGTCAGAGCTCCAGGCGAAGACATCGGCATTGTTTCTCAAGAACTCGATCAACATAGTCTCCATTCCCTGACTCAGTTCGGTCCCGATCCTGGTGAACTTCTCGGGAGAGCCCGGAACCAACGTCATCTGCTTATGATTTGGGGGTTGCATGCTCATGTCGATTTCCTTTCCCTTTTTTCCTTGTAACTTTTCACAATCTGGTAAAGCGAGATCGGATACGAAAAAAACCTTTTCATCGACCAACTTTCGTTTTGCGGGTAGCACCGGCTCGAATTGCTTCTTCATGGTTAGGGACGTGTTGTAACACTCCCATGCCATGCATTGATCGTTTCTCATTTCTCCGACCCCCGCAAAGGTGGGAAACTTGACCTTCTGATGGTAAGTAGATACGACCGCTGTAAAAATATTTAGAGCTGGTCTTCCCAAAATAGCATTATAGGCAAAAGGTGTACTCACAACCAAGAACTTTACCATCTTTGTTACGTCTTTTGGTTTCCTGCCCAGAGTGGTACTCAGAAGGATGGTTCCCAGAGGAACAATTTTCGAGCCACCAAAACCAATAAGCGGAGTAGATACCCGATCCAGACGTGGATGCTGCAAATTCATTCGATCCAAAGCTTCAGAGGAAATTATATTTGTCGAGCTGATGAGGACATAAATGGAAAATTGCACTTTGAAGAACCAATCAAAGTTCCACAAGGTCCAGTGACTAGAGCAAGAGCCAAACGTTTCAAGGAAGAAGAACTCAATGAGTTAGTAAATCAAGCGCAACAAAAGGAGTTGGATGTGTTCGGAAATGAACAACCAAATTTGGTCAACATTATACAAGTCCAACTAAATGCAATTTCTCAAGAAGGGAGTGGATAAGATAACTAGCATGTTTAGTCATCTATAGTAATAAATGATAGTTATCTATAGTAATAAATAGTATATTATATTTAGTAGTAGAACTTTATTTGTTTCCTAGTTTATTAGAGGTTTTTGTTTCCTAGTCAAAGTAGATTACTCTAGAAGTCCTATTCCTAGTCTTGTTAGGACTTAATTTTCAGCTTATATATAGGCCTAATATGTAATAGAAGACACACAACTTGAATCTTATTATTTTAGTGAGAAGGAATTCTCTAGTTTCTTTGAAGAACTCTTTTGAACTTATCAAGGATTTTTCAATTTGTCTAATTCTTGTGGCGTTCATTCATCGACTTATCAAACGATTCATCCATCATCGTTTGTGGCGTCCTACCGAACTTATCAAGAAGACTTGTGGCGTTCAACATCGACTTATCAAACGATTCAGTCAATATCGTTTGTGGCGTCCCCGTGAACTTATCAAGGCAACTTGTGGCGTTCATCCATCCTAAACCTGATTGTAGAACGATCTTTCAATTCCTTATAATGCGGGTCTCGTTTTTCTTAACGTGGTTCGTATCATTTGGTATCAGAGCTTAGTTCTAGTCTCAGGTTTGCTTATCTTTTATTTTCATGTTAAAACAAAAAAAACGAAAAAAAAAAATATAGGTTGAAAAAAAAAAATCGAAAAAAAAGATGAGAGAGAAGAAAAAAATAAAAAAAATAAAAAATAAAAACGAAAAAAAAAAATTGAAAAAAAAATAAAATGTTTTTCATTGTTTACATGTTAGATCTACAAGGTTGGGAAAGATTTGAGGACAAATATATTTTAAGAGGGGGAGAATGATGTAAGCATGAAGAGCACAAAAAATAGAATTGGAAGAATTAATTGGAGACAAGTTGTTGGGTCAAGAAGGATTACTTGCGCATCAAGATTGAAGAAGTTCTAGTCCTATAATTAATTGTCATGTGGGAGTTTTAATTTAGTTACCTTTTAATTTCGAATTTAGTTTCCTTGTTTTTGTAGGAATTAGTTTATTCTTTCCTAGGATTTAGTTTCCTTTTTGTATTAGGTTAGTTTACTATTTTATAGTTTTCTAGTTCTTTTCAAGATGTAATCTTGTCCTATTTAAAGGACCTTTTTCTTTAATGAATTCAAGATTTAGTCTTCAATTAATTTGTGTTGAGTATTCTCCACCTTCATTGAAGAATTTTTCTTCATGAACTTATCAAAGATCAGTAAAATCTTTGTGGCGTTCAATGACTTATCAAAAGATTTATCCACCATCGTTTGTGGCGTCCTCACGAACTTATCAAGCATTCTTGTGGCGTTCCGACTTATCAAACGATTCAGTCAACATTGTTTGTGGCGTCCTCATGAACTTATCAAGAAGACTTGTGGCGTTCATCCATTGACTTATCAAGCGATTCATCCATCATCGTTTGTGGCGTCTTCATTAAATCCACCTAAACCTGATTGTAGAACGATCCTTGGAGTCCTAATTATCCGGGTCTCGTTATTCATGGCGAGGTTCGTAGCATCAAGATTGAAGTAGTTCTAGTCCAATAATTACTTGTCATGTGGGAGTTTTAATTTAGTTACCTTTTAATTTCGAATTTAGTTTCCTTGTTTTTGTAGGAATTAGTTTATTCTTTACTAGGATTTAGTTTCCTTTTGGTATTAGGTTAGTTTACTATTTTATAGTTTTCTAGTTCTTTTCAAGATGTAATCTTGTCCTCTTTAAAGGACCTTTTTCTTTAATGAATTCAAGATTTAGTCTTCAATTAATTTGTGTTGAGTATTCTCCACCTTCATTGAAGAATTCTTCTTCATGAACTTATCAAAGATCAGTAAAATCTTTGTGGCGTTCAATGACTTATCAAACGATTCACCCATCATCGTTTGTGGCGTCTTCACGAACTTATCAAGCTTTCTTGTGGCTTTCCGACTTATCAAGCGATCCAGTCAACATCGTTTGTGGCGTCCTCATGAACTTATCAAGAAGACTTGTGGCGTTCATCCATCGACTTATGAAACGATTCATCCATCATCGTTTGTGGCGTCTTCATTAAATCCACCTAAACCTGATTGTAGAACGATCCTAGGAGTCCTAATAATTCGGGTCTCGTTATTCTTAACGTGGTTCGTATCATTTGGTATCAGAGCTTTGTTCTAGTCTCAGGTTTGCCTATCTTTAATTTCTTGTCAAAAAAAAAAAAATTTAAAAAAATTCGAAAAAAAAAGAGGGAGAGAAAAAAAAAAAAAAAAAAGGTGAAAAAAAGAGAGTTAAAAAAAAAAAAAAAAAAAAAACGAAAAAAAAAATGTTTTTCATTGTTTACATGTTAGATCTACAAGGTTTGGGAAGATTTGAGGACAAATCTTTTTTAAGAGGAGGAGAATGATGTGAGCATGAAGAGCACAAAAAAATAGAATTGGAAGAATTAATTGGAGACAAGTTGTTGGGTCAAGAAGGATTACTTGCGGATCAAGATTGAAGAAGTTCTAGTCCAATAATTACTTGTCATGTGGGAGTTTTAATTTAGTTACCTTTTAATTTCGAATTTAGTTTCCTTGTTTTTGTAGGAATTAGTTTATTCTTTACTAGGATTTAGTTTCCTTTTGGTATTAGGTTAGTTTACTATTTTATAGTTTTCTAGTTCTTTTCAAGATGTAATCTTGTCCTATTTAGAGGACCTTTTTCTTTAATGAATTCAAGATTTAGTCTTCAATTAATTTGTGTTGAGTATTCTCCACCTTCATTGAAGAATTCTTCTTCATGAACTTATCAAAGATCAGTAAAATCTTTGTGGCGTTCAATGACTTATCAAACGATTCACCCATCATCGTTTGTGGCGTCTTCACGAACTTATCAAGCTTTCTTGTGGCGTTCCGATTTATCAAGCGATCCAGTCAACATCGTTTGTGGCGTCCTCATGAACTTATCAAGAAGACTTGTGGCGTTCATCCATCGACTTATCAAACGATTCATCCATCATCGTTTGTGGCGTCTTCATTAAATCCATCTAAACCTGATTGTAGAACGATCCTAGGAGTCCTAATAATTTGGGTCTCGTTATTCGTGGCGAGGTTCGTATCATTAATGATGTGAGCATGAAGAGCACAAAAAAATAGAATTGGAAGAATTAATTGGAGACAAGTTGTTGGGTCAAGAAGGATTACTTGCGCATCAAGATTGAAGAAGTTCTAGTCCAATAATTACTTGTCATGTGGGAGTTTTAATTTAGTTACCTTTTAATTTCGAATTTAGTTTCCTTGTTTTTGTAGGAATTAGTTTATTCTTTACTAGGATTTAGTTTCCTTTTGGTATTAGGTTAGTTTACTATTTTATAGTTTTCTAGTTCTTTTCAAGATGTAATCTTGTCCTCTTTAAAGGACCTTTTTCTTTAATGAATTCAAGATTTAGTCTTCAATTAATTTGTGTTGAGTATTCTCCACCTTCATTGAAGAATTCTTCTTCATGAACTTATCAAAGATCAGTAAAATCTTTGTGGCGTTCAATGACTTATCAAACGATTCACCCATCATCGTTTGTGGCGTCTTCACGAACTTATCAAGCTTTCTTGTGGCGTTCCGACTTATCAAGCGATCCAGTCAACATCGTTTGTGGCGTCCTCATGAACTTATCAAGAAGACTTGTGGCGTTCATCCATCGCTTATCAAACGATTCATCCATCATCGTTTGTGGCGTCTTCATTAAATCCACCTAAACCTGATTGTAGAACGATCCTAGGAGTCCTAATAATTCGGGTCTCGTTATTCGTGGCGAGGTTCGTATCATTTGGTATCAGAGCTTCCTAGTTTGAAACAAAGTTGTCTTTATTGAGCTTCCTAGTTTGAGTTTGATAGTTTTCTAGACTTAGAGATTGTCTACACTGAAAATTCTTCTAAGTCTTGCACCTGCCTTACTGAAAGAATCTTCCTTGATTTGGTTTGTTAGTTTTCTTGTCATAGAGTTTGTTCACATTGAATATCCTTGTGTTGTTTTAAATTAGTTAAAAAAGAAGCAAAGGGAATTCAAAGAGTGGAAAAAGGCAAGAGAGTTAGATTATTTGAGGGTAAAAGCCATAATTTTTGTGCGAAAACATGAGTGTTGAGTGAATCATTAATTTGAGTGAAACACGTAAGGGTGTGAATTGTGAGGTCCTTTATTTTATTTATTTTTGTTCTAACTTTTTTTCTGCAGCAAATCATGTCTGATCCCAATAACAAAAACATCTCTGGAGAACAGTCGGGAAAGTTTGATATGAAGTTTATGTCGGAAGCTTTGATGGGAGAGATGAAGAGATTATTGAGGACGGAGTTGGAACAAGTTCACGAAAGGTTGGATAGGGTAGAAAGTGTAACTGAGGGACATCGAAAAACTACTTCTAATACGAATAGGAGAGGGAGAGTTCAACCTAGGGACTTATAAGATGAGGATGAAGAAGACTATGATGATAGGTTTAGTGAAGGAGATCAAGGATCATCTAGTCGCCATAGGAGAAATCGTGGTTTGGGTAGAGAAGTTAGGAATAGGGAGGATAATAACTTGGGTAATATTAAGATAAACATTCCTTCGTTTCAAGGGAGAAACGACCCCGAAACCTATCTTGAGTGGGAAAAGAAACTGGAGCGAGTTTTTGATTGCCACGACTACTCCGAGATAAAAAAGGTAAAACTTGCAGCCACTGAGTTTACTGATTATGCTAATGTTTGGTGGGATCAATTGGTTTTAAACAGGAGACGAAATGGAGAACAACCGGTGGACACTTGGGAGGTGATGAAAACAGTAATGAGAAAGCGTTTTGTACCTAGCCACTATTATCGGGATTTGTACAAGAAGTTGCAAGGGCTGGTACAAGGAAATCGGAGTGTCGAAGACTACTACCAAGAGATGGAGTTAGCCATGATCCGAGCAAACATAGAGGAGGACCGAGAGGCTACTATGGCACGATTTTTAGCGGGCTTGAATCAAGAAATTGCCAATCGAGTAGAATTGCAGCATTATGTTGAGTTGGAGGACATGTTGCATATGGCTATTAAAATTGAGGGCCAACTTAAGAGAAGGGGTGATAATTCAAGGTATGGTGCTAATTCGTGGAAACATAATACATTCAAGAAAGAGGAGAAGCAAGTCTCAACCAAGGCTAGATTTGAGTCAAAACAAGAGCAACCAACTCGTAGCAATCAAGGTAAAACTGATTATTCCACTACTCGAAAACGTGATATTAAGTGTTTTAAATGTCAAGGTAGGGGGCACATAGCAAACCAATGCCCAAATAGAAGAGTTATGGTGATACGAGATAATGGAGAAGTTGAAACCGATAGTGAGGAGGACAGTGAATCTATGCCACCATTGGAGGATGCTAATGAGGAGGAATATGCTGTCCATGGGGAGTTGTTGGTTGCAAGAAGAGCGTTAAGTGTGCAAATCAAAGAGAGTGACGAAGTACATAGGGAAAACATTTTTCATACTAGATGACATGTCCCAAACAAAGTATGTAGTATGATTATTGATGGAGGGAGTTGTACTAATGTTGCTAGCACAACTATGGTTGAAAAGTTAGGGTTGCCGACTACCAAATATCTACAGCCCTACAAACTGCAATGGCTTAATAATACTGGTGAAATAAGGGTAGAAAAACAAGTCCTTGTTCCTTTTCGCACAGGAAAATATGAAGATGAAGTTTTGTGCGATGTTGTACCTATGCAAGCTGGACATTTGCTACTAGGACGTCCATGGCAGTTTGATCGACGTGTTAAGCATGATGGTTTCACTAACAAGTACTCGTTTGTACATGACCAACGTACCATCACTCTAGTACCTTTGACTCCAAGACAAGTTTATGAAGATCAAGTGAGATTACAAAAAGAGAGTGAGCAAGAAAAAAAGAGTGTTGTAGGAAAAGAAATCGAGAGACAAGAAAAACAAAGAGTGGACGAGGAAAAAAAGAGTAGAAAAAAAAGGAGAGGTTTCAATGAATGAACAAAGGAATGAGAGAACAAAAAGCAATATCTATGCGAGAGTGGGTCACATAAAAAAAGCGATGTTCTCAAGTCAACCAATAATTGTTCTTGAGTACAAAGAGGCATTGAATACTAACAACTCTAACTCTTTTTTGCCTAGTTCAGTTGCATCTCTTTTGCAGGAATTTGAGGATGTCTTTCCCGAGGAAATTCCACCTGGTTTACCATCTATTCGAGGGATTGAACATCAAATTGACTTTGTACCCGGTGCTTCCATTCCAAACCGACCAGCCTATCGTAGCAACCCTGAAGAAACAAAAGAGCTACAACGGCAAGTTAGTGAATTGATGGAAAAGGGTTCCGTAAGAGAAAGCATGAGTCCATGCGCTGTTCCAGTGATTTTGGTTCCTAAAAAGGATGGGACATGGAGAATGTGTGTTGATTGCCGAGCCGTCAACAATATAACAATCAGGTATCGCCATCCTATTCCTCGTCTTGATGATATGCTAGATGAATTGCATGGTGCTTGTGTATTTTCTAAAATTGATTTGAAAAGTGGATATCATAAAATAAGAATGAAAGAAGGTGATGAATGGAAAACAGCTTTTAAGACAAAATTTGGTTTATATGAGTGGTTGGTTATGCCATTTGGTCTAACTAATGCACCAAGTACTTTCATGCGATTAATGAACCATGTTTTGCGTGCTTTCATAGGAAAATTTGTAGTTGTCTATTTTGATGATATTCTTATTTATAGCAAAAATCAAGATGATCATGTTAAGCATTTACATTCTGTTCTTGAAGTTTTACGAAAGGAGAAATTATTTGCTAACATGAAGAAGTGCACTTTTTGCACCGATAAGCTTGTGTTTCTTGGTTTTGTTGTTAGTGCACATGGTATACAGGTTGATGAGGATAAAATCCGAGCAATTCAAGAATGGCCGAGTCCCACAAGTGTAGGACAAGTTAGGAGCTTTCATGGACTTGCTAGCTTCTATAGGAGATTTGTGAAGAACTTTAGCAGCATTGCAGCACCACTTACTGAGGTTATCAAGAAGAATGTTGGGTTTAAGTGGGAAGACGAGCAAGAAAGGGCTTTCCAATTGCTCAAAGAGAAATTAACTAATGCTCCTTTATTAGCTCTGCCTAACTTTACACTAACATTTGAAATTGAATGTGATGCATCAGGATTAGGTGTTGGAGCAGTCCTCATGCAAGGAGGAAAACCAATTGCTTTTTTTAGCGAGAAACTAAGCGGGGCAGCTCCAAACTACCCTACTTACGACAAGGAGTTGTACGCGTTGGTGCGAGCTTTACAAACATGGCAACACTATCTTTGGCCTAAGGAGTTTGTGATTCACACGGATCATGAGTCGTTGAAACACTTGAAGAGTCAACAAAAGTTGAGTAGGAGACATGCACGATGGGTGGAATTCATTGAAACATTTCCCTATGTCATCCGATACAAGAAAGGTAAAGAGAATGTTGTCGCGGATGCACTTTCTAGAAGGTATGTCTTACTCTCCACTCTTGATGCAAAATTACTTGGTTTTGAGCATATTAAAGAATTATATCCTTTAGACCATGATTTTTCTGAGGAATTTCAAAATTGTGAGAAAAATGCAATGGGTAAGTTCTTTAGACATGAGGGTTTCTTGTTTCGAGAAAATAAGTTATGTGTTCCTAATTGTTCTTTGCGTGAGTTGTTAGTAAGGGAATCACATGGTGGAGGTCTAATGGGACACTTTGGAGTTAGTAAAACCTTAGCGATTTTGCATGAACATTTTTATTGGCCTCATATGAAAAAGGATGTTGAGAGAATTTGTGAAAGATGTGTCACTTGTAAGCAAGCAAAATCTAGAGTACAACCTCATGGTTTATACATGCCACTACCAATTCCTAGTGATCCTTGCATTGATATTTCAATGGATTTTGTTTTAGGTTTACCTAGGTCTAAACGAGGTAGGGATTCAATTTTTGTGGTTGTAGATAGGTTTTCTAAAATGGCACATTTCATTCCATGTACGAAAACTGATAATGCGTCTAATATTGCTGACTCATTCTTTCGAGAAATTGTTAGATTACATGGAATGCCTCGAACCATTGTTTCCGATAGAGATGCTAAGTTTTTGAGTTACTTTTGGAAAACCTTGTGGTGTAAGTTAGGGACTAAGTTGTTATTTTCCACCACTTGTCATCCACAAACTGATGGTCAAACTGAAGTAGTAAATAGGACTTTATCTACTTTGTTGAGGGCTATAATTAAAAAGAACATCAAAACATGGGAAGAATGTTTACCACATGTTGAGTTTGCTTACAATCGTACCATTCATTCTGCTTCTAAGTTTTCTCCATTTGAAATAGTTTATGGTTTTAATCCCTTAACTCCATTGGATTTAACACCATTACATTTGTCTGAAAGAGTTAACTTGAATGGAAAGAAAAAGGCTGAATTTGTTAAGCAGATACATGAAAAGGCAAGATTCAATATAGAGAAGAAGACGGAACAATATGCAAAGCAAGCCAACAAAGGGCGTCGCAAGGTAGTTTTTGAACCCGGAGATTGGGTTTGGTTGCACATGAGGAAAGAAAGATTTCCATCCCAAAGGCGTTCGAAGTTGCTCCCAAGGGGAGATGGTCCTTTTCAAGTTCTTGAGCGCGTCAATGACAATGCCTACAAGCTAGACCTACCAGGTGAGTACAATGTTAGCACTACATTCAATGTTACTGATTTAAGTCCTTTTGATGTAGGTGATGATTTGAGGGCAAATCCTTTTCAAGAGGAGGGGAATGATGAGGACATAAATGGAAAATTGCACTTTGAAGAACCAATCAAAGTTCCACAAGGTCCAGTGACTAGAGCAAGAGCCAAACGTTTCAAGGAAGAAGAACTCAATGAGTTAATAAATCAAGCGCAACAAAAGGAGTTGGATGTGTTCGGAAATGAACAACCAAATTTGGTCAACATTATACAAGTCCAACTAAATGCAATTTCTCAAGGAGGGAGTGGATAAGATAACTAGCATGTTTAGTCATCTATAGTAATAAATGATAGTTATCTATAGTAAGAAATAGTATATTATATTTAGTAGTAGAACTTTATTTGTTTCCTAGTTTATTAGAGGTTTTTGTTTCCTAGTCAAAGTAGATTACTCTAGAAGTCCTATCCCTAGTCTTGTTAGGACTTAATTTTCAGCTTATATATAGGCCTAATATGTAATAGAAGACACACAACTTGAATCTTATTATTTTAGTGAGAAGGAATTCTCTAGTTTCTTTGAAGAACTCTTTTGAACTTATCAAGGATTTTTCAATTTGTCTAATTCTTGTGGCGTTCATTCATCGAATTATCAAACGATTCATCCATCATCGTTTGTGGCGTCCTACCGAACTTATCAAGAAGACTTGTGGCGTTCAACATCGACTTATCAAACGATTCAGTCAATATCGTTTGTGGCGTCCCCGTGAACTTATCAAGGCAACTTGTGGCGTTCATCCATCCTAAACCTGATTGTAGAACGATCTTTCAATTCCTTATAATGCGGGTCTCGTTTTTCTTAACGTGGTTCGTATCACGAGCTGCCATTATCGATCAGAACTCTCTTGATCTCGAAGTTAGCAATTTTTAGAGTCAACACCATCGATAAATCGGGGTCATCTTCATTGGTGTCCCATGTCACCTCACTTGGCCTGTCAGCCTCAGTAAAACTAATGACCTGATTCAACGTCGGAGCTGGTTCTAAGGACATAATTTTGTTCTTGGTCGCGGCACCAGTCTTTATTGACCTCGTTGTCCTTTTCCTCGCATTCCTGCTATCTCCTCCCGCAGGTCCTCCGGCTATCACGTTTATCACTCCGTTCGTCTGCTCCTCGACTTGATGCTGATTACTACGGTGTTGTTCAGGAAACTTCCGCGGACTCCTCGATCGGAACCGGTTGTTGGGGTTACCCCTCCTAATGTATTCCTTTAACTTTCCCTGAGCAATTAATTTCTCAATTTCTTGTTTTAGCTGAAAACAATCCTCGGTGCTGTGCCCCCGAGCCCTGTGGTACCTGCAATACTTATCATGATTCATAGTCCCGGGCCTGGCTTGAGTGATACGCCGAGCCTCTGGGACCAAATTCCTTTCCTCGAGTACGGTCAGTATTTCGTCCCTCGAGGTATTCAGCTTCGTGAAGCTACTTTTTTTTGGTTCCCTCCTTTGTGCTATTTCTGGAGAAATAGGTCGACCGTAGACATTAGATTTGTAGGTCGGAGCCTGAGGTTTATAGACGTTAAGTCTCTGCCAAACCGAGCCTCTTCGCTGCTCGTTTGACCCTCCCTAATCACTTGGCTTAGGGACAGGGGCCCTATCAGGTTTCTTTCCGACCTGGGGCCTGGGATTCTGAGCATTTTTTAATTTGTTCATTTCCTCTTGAATCATGTATTTCTCAGCTATTTCCATGATCCGTTCGAAAGATTTGGTTGCTTTCGACAAAGAGCGTTCCAGAATTGAGAATTGCGGGTTAGCTCGAACATCAATGATGACAAAAATTCGATCTGCGGAGTATCGACCTTCAAAAGCTCAATACTAAACCTAGCCAGCCATTGCCTTAGCGTTTCCCCTTCTAGCTGCTTCACCGTTCCCAAATGGTTGGCTGGTAACCTTTGTTTCCTCTGACTAGCAAACTGGTGTTTCAACTTATCACACAACTCGTCGAAGGAGAAGATAGAGTTCGGAGGCAATTTTCTGAACCAGTCCAAGGCAATTCCCTCGAAAGTGGTGACCATAGTTTTGCAACAGAAGTCTTCTGAGTTCCCGTACAAATTCAACACATTTATGAAGCTATTAATGTGCTCTCCTGGATTAGTAGTTCCACCATACCTCGGTAACCTGGTAGGAACGGTTTCAGTACCTCGAGCTTCTCTAATCTCTTGGCAAAAAGGTGAACATCGAATGATATTCGTACTTAACTCCTTCTCTCGACCATGCTCGAGAAAAACAGCCCCATCCTCTTTAGCCTCAGCTCGCCGAGCCCTAACATCCGTAGGTCGGGTTTCCATAATCAGCATCTCCTTCTTCAACTCTTTTACGACTCTCTCCTGCACAATTTTCTCCAAGTCAGCCTCGGTTACTTTACGGTAGACCAGCTTCTTCAACTTATCCACAGCTTCGGGCTGGCTCTCCCCGACTACCGAATCTCCCAGATCTCGAACGGTTGCCCTGAACGGACAACAACTCTCGCCCGAGCTGTTCGGGGAGGATTGCCTGGCGGAGTCCCCATAGTAGATCGACGAATGCTCCCTTCTCTCTACAGGATTGAGGCGGGAGCTCGGTGTCCTGATCGAGCCTCGGGCTGGTCAACCGGGGGCTGTTGGTCAGGTAAAGTTTCACGGTCCGCTCTTTCCGTGTTCAAGAATTCTCTACACATAGTGCCGATAATGGATCGCAGATCGGCCACCGTCGTATGTATAGGCAAATCATTTGGCGGGTCGACCGGCGGCACTTCTGACTGGTGGGCCGCTCGGGATTGATTACTTGGTTCATTGTTTACTGAGCGTTGAGCTCCAACGGCATGTGAAGGCTTACCGCGATTGTACGTGAATCTCCTAGTAGTAGGCATTTTTTCGATCTAACACTCGAGTAGGCCCCCACGGTGGGCGCCAATTGATTATGCTCTATTTCGTTCGGGATAAATAAGGAAAGTCGAGCAAGACAATAATTAAGATCGAGTATATAAACGATGTGTATTGATATTCCAATCCAATTACAAAGTTACAAAGTAGGTTTATCCGAGCGTCACTGGATGCCGTACAACTAGCTAGATGAATACAAAGGAAAACAAGATAAATCTATTCCGAGCTCTAGGTCTGAGCTGGGGTGTTCATGGGGAATTGTGTCGTTGTTGATGTCATAAATGCGCTGGATATATATAGGAATAGTGATGAGCTAGCTAGACCCTCCACAGGAGAATATATCTCGGCCAGCTGTCCAGGTCTGTGGGTCGGTCCCACAGTGACCCCGAGGAGAGAAGTAGATCGGAAAATATGATCTTCGTGCTAATAATCCAGCTTGATCGAAAGCTGGGTTCTGCAGGTCGGAAAATAGCCATCCTGGTCGAGATCGAGGTCGACCTCGAGCAGAGGTATTTCCTAAAATGGCGCATACGAAATATCCCTCATCAAACTTCAAGAAAATGAAATGCAGAGCCCGAAGGGGATGGAGAGCAGAATGCGGAGCTTAATACCGAGCGTGAGGGAGATGGGGAACCAAATGCAGAATCCAATGATGACGGTTCGGCCGAAATCTGGGAGAGCACGAATTAATGAGGTACTCAATAGGGAATAACGCCTATATGAGAATTCTCGACCTGGATTCCATCCCGAAGAAGTCGAACGCCACGGGGCTGCTTCAGAAAATTGAAAAATGGGTTGATGAAATTGTCTGTTCTTATGATCCGATCGAGAGCAGAGCTGAACCTGAGGCAAAAATTGGAAAATTTCTCCCAGAAGGCTATTCGTTGGTTATCCCGACCTCTTCACAACGGGTCGATGCACCCCCAGAAGGATGCCAAGCATTCTATACTAAACAATTTTCATATGGGCTGCGGATTCCTTTCATCCCCTTGCTCGAGGATGTTTTGGATATATTTTCTCTAGCTCCCGCACAGATTCTCCCGAACTCCATTGGGTACCTGATCGCCTTCAGTGTCCTGATGAAAGCTAAGAACAAACTTGCCAACTTCCAAAATTTTTGGCAGATTTTCAAAATCAGCAACTCCCCAGCTTCTAACGCGGGGGTTTGTGTATTTCTCACGGAAACCGACATCAACCAACATCTATAAATCCAAATCTGATCAGCTTACTAAGTTTTTACGCAGCCTCAAAATTTCAAAAAGCACAGAGCATTTTTGCATTCAATTCAACTGCAAATCTCTCTCGTTTTTCCTTAATCTTTTTCAGAGATGTCAACCAAAGAAGCTAATGCTGAAGGTAGATTCTTGAACTACCTAACTTATCATGCGACTGGCACTCCTCAAATGAAAGAAATTTTGGAAAAGTTTAAAGCTGCTACACTGGTTGATTTCAAGGAGGCCCATGAAACAATGGTATTCAATGACCAAATAATGGAGTATTATGGTTCGGAAGAGAAGCCTGATTTTGACAAATTGGAGATAAAGACTAAAATTGGGGGTAAGGTTATCTGCATAACTCCCAAGCTGCTGCACGAGAAATATCATTTATCTATGGAAGGCTCCACAAAAATCTCTACCCTTGCTGAGCCCTTTGAAGCAGATTTCTGGAATCTGGCTGCAAAGAAGAATGAAGTTTTGTCTGGAAATATCAAGAAGAATCAGCTGAAGGACGAATTTCAGTGTATGGCAGATTTAGTTGCCAAAGTACTGGAAAATTGCACATTCTCACTGGATAGTGTGACAATGAGGAGATTTCACACCATGATTGCTATCTATTATGGTTTGAAGGTGAACTGGGCAACCTTCATGTGGTACATTTTGGCTGATCACAAGCTGCGTGGTCAAACACTCCACCGAATCTTCTTTAGTCATCTGCTGCTGAACATGGGATGCACGATGACAAATGGCAAGGACGTTCATAAGGCCAAAGAATTAAAGATTTATGAGGCAGTGAAGTCTGGAAGGTCTAAAGGACCTGCTGATGTGCCAGAAAAGAGCCAATCGAAAAGGAAGGCTGCTGAGCCTAAAGAGCCAGCTGTTAAGGCCAAAAGGAGTAAGGCATCTGTTCAAACAGCTAAGCCAGCTGTTCAAGCCAGAACAGTTTCGCCTAAGGATATGAAAGTTGCTGATGCTATCATAGATCAGACAACTAAGGAAATTGAGGAGATGGCCTATGACTCATCTCCTGAAAGAACCGTTTCAGCTGAAGTGCCAGCTGAAAATATTTCAAAAAGGACAAGGAGCGCAATGAAAGACACTGCTACATCCGCTGTTGTCCATCATACAAAGAAAACAGCTAGAAAGAAGATGACGTTCATTGAAAAAGATAAAGAATTTTCCGAGCTGGTAAGGGAAAGTCCTCCAACAGCAGAGAGGCCTGTTGGATCAGAGAAGAAGTCTGCTGAAGTAAAGTCAGCTGATGATCAAGTTAAACAGACTTCTGCACCAACAGCTGAGGTTGCTCAACCTCAAAAGGATCCTGAAGTGCAGATCCTTGAACCGATTGCTGCTGCACCAGTAGCAATTGCTGCTACAGAACCAACAGCTGTGGCACCAGTTGTTGAATCAAGAGCTGCCAGAAAGAAAAGGACTGGCAAATCCAAAATGTCAGCTTATCACAAGAAGAAGCGCGAAGAAGCAGAACAAAGGAAGCGTGATGATGCTGAACTGAAAAGAGTACTTGAAGCCAGCAACAAAGATGCTGAAGTCAAGAAGATGACTGAAGCAGAGATAGCTGCCAAGGAAGAAGAAGACTTGGCAAAGGCTTTAAAAGAAAGTACAAAGGATACTTATGGACCAAGACGGTCAGAAGGCATAGTGATTGGCAAACCCAAGGACGGACAATTTGTGCTACCAAGGGCTAAACCAATTACGAAAGAAGTCTGAAGTCAGAAGAACACTTGAAATTGTTCAAATTGACTCTACTATCTTCAGAAAGTTTGAAGCTGAGCTGGAGAGAATGAATCAGCTGCTTTAATCTAGAACCACCTTTCTCCCAGAAAAGATACGATACAACAGATGGAGGGAGTATAGGTTAACCAAGTCTGAGGAAGAAATCCAAGCATGGAAGGACTTTGCTGATGAAGGACGATGGGTTCTTAGTTGGCTGCATACAACTTCTGTTGCAAAGGCGTTGGATTCAGACTTCGTTAGAGACAGACTACATGACTTTGCAAGAGTCATTGTAAGTCAGGAGGCAACTGTTATAAAGGATTCATTGCCAAATAAACCAAGTCCTGCTGATGACTTAGTGGATAGAGCAGTTAAGATCGCTGTCTACACAACTATGGAGAAATGGGCTGAACGATCAAGATATGAACCTGGTTCAACCAGTGATGTGCCCACTTTACCAAGTTTGCAGCGTATTGCCTTTGGCTCAGAATCAGTACATATCAAGAACAGCTGAGTTCTCAACAATCTACTTCGCCTTTTATTCCAGCTGACTTGATTCGTCAGAAGACTGTGGTGTCTGCTGATGGTACTGAAATAATTCACATTGCTGATGAGCCAGCTAGTGAAGAACAGAAGAAGGACCAGCATGCTGCAGAGATCAACCTGGATACATCAAACAAACTGCCTGCTGAAGTCAAGGATATGATTCCTTTAGCCATTGAATGGAAGGCTGAAGGAAGTCAAGTTCTTCATGAAGCTCCTGTTCAACAGGAAGAACCTGCTGAAGCATCAACCTCTGTTCCTACTGCTGACTTGCATTCTTCACTAATGGAGTCAATGCAGATGCTGATTGATAATACTATGAAGGAAATGGAAAAGAGGAATCAGCTGATGTTGCAGCAAATGCAGGAGGCTACTGCAAAGATGGTGCATGAAGCCGTAGAGAATTTTCCTCTACCACCAGACAATTCCCTTGCACTGACTCAGAGTATCTTGAGCATGAACAGAAACATTGAAGACGTAAAGGCTGATGTGAATCATTTGCACACTACTTTTCAAAGGCACGAGTCTAACATTGCAGGAATTGCCAGAGTCATGAAGGAAGCTGGTGAAGCAGAAATTGAGAAAAATGTTGCACTGATGCAAGAGTTCACTGCTGTAACCAATAAAGCTCAAAGTGAAATGTCAACACTTCAGCTGAATGTTGACTACCTAAATGACCAATCTGGTGAAATGAAGACTACTCAACTTCGTATGGAAGCAACTCAAAATCATCACTCTGATCAACTCCGAATTGTGGATCACAACATCAGAAAGCTTTGTGCTGCTGTCAACGTAACTCCTGATCAACTCAACCCTGCTGCTGATGACAAAAAGGGGGAAGAGGAATCAGCTAAGAGGAGTGTTGCTGCTGCAACTGCTCAAGTACAAGACCAACGAGCTGCTGCTGAAAAGCCAAGTGAAGATAAAGTACTTGAAGAGAAAGCTGATGATGATGAAGCTGCTGAAGAAGAGCCTAAGGACGTAGCAAAATCTGACAAAGAGTTGGCTGCCTCCAAAGACTCTACTGAAGAACAGCTAGATCCAGACAGAAGGTACAAGAGATTAGAGGACATCAAAAGAAAGATCGAAGCTGCCTCTAAGAACTTGGAAGTATTTCCCAGTGGAGAAGATGAAGATGATGAAAGTGAAGAATATGAAGAAGAGGAAGAAGATGAAGATGAAGAAGCTGAAGACTAGACTAGATTTTCTAGACTAGGTTATCTGTTCAAAATTTGTATCAGCTTGCTTTACTTGTAATTTTTCACTTAAGTCAATTTTCTTGTAAACTTGTACTGTAATCTTTCAAAGAACATTTATAAAAGTCAAGTTTCCAACAAATCATTTCTATCTCAGAAATTTTTGAGGACTTAACTTTAGTTTTAGGTACAGGTACTTAGCTGAAGTTTTGTCATTATCAAAAAGGGGGAAATTGTTGGATGAAGATGCAGACTTTGAAGTGAGGGAGGTTTTGATGATTTCCAAAAGTCATCAGCTATGTATGGAAGCTTAGTTCAAACCTTAGAAGATATTTGACCAAGGAAGAATTTACTTCAGACGAGTCAAATATGGTCCAGAAGACTACTGATCTGTTGCTGAAGAAAGAAATCTGATTGGTGGATTTTCAGCCGACTCAAATCAGATTAGTTCAAGTTTGGGATCAACCGAGTGTATATCAGACGAGTGATTTCGATCAGCAGAGTGAAGGTGGATCAGGAGTTATTGCAACGATAATAAATGCACTTGGAGTAATAAATGCTGAAGAGGAAGGGTATTTATGACAAATGATTGAAGAGAAACCTCGTATCAGCTTGGTGCATTTAATGCGGACTGACAGAAGGTACAACAGAGTGTACAGTGCTCAGTCGCAGGTATCCGTTTCTGCAGAAGGGAGTAGTACTCGAGGATTTGAACACCTGTCGATCTCTCAACGGCCATATTTTCAAATCTCAAGTATAAATAGTTCAGTTCAAGAGCTGAAGAAGAAGAAGCAACACAACTGAGATTAAAATCGAAGCAGAATTCTTCTAAGTCTCAACTTCAAGAACAGAACACTCATCAGCCGAGTCATTTGTTGACGAAGCAAAATAGAGAGAAAACAAAATATACATACAAATCTGAGTGATTTTGTGAGAAAAGTGTTGTGAGAAGTAGATATCCATCTAAGTGAGTGATATTACTTCAGAGAGTAGGAGTTTCTTTGTGATTTCCTATTGTAAACTTGTGGCCTGTTCATTTGTTGTTAGGCGCAAGCATTGTATATTGTAAACTGTGTGTTTATAGTATAACCCAAGATCTACGTGACTTGGAAGAGTGGACTAAAGGATTTCTATCAATATAACCACTATAAAAATCCTTTGTGTTATACTTGCATTATTTCTTGCATATTTTCAAAGAGCATATTTTAACACATAAATTTAACTGGTAAAAAGTTTTATAAAGGAGTTTGCAAAACTGGGGATAAAACTTTTTCTAAGTTAAGAAAAACTACTTGTGAAAAACACTAGAAAAATCCGCTGCAAGTTAGTAAATTTAAAACTCTGATTTTGATAAAAGCAGCTAAATAAAATCACAAGAGTGGTCAACTCTGTTGTTCAAAGCTTTGTGCGAGATCAGCTTAGTCTACTTACAATTCTTGATCAGCTTAGTCTGCTGACAGAAAAAGTTAGAGAATTTTAAAGATAAATTTTTAGAGGTCTATACACCACCCCCCCCCCCCCCCCCTCCCCCTCCTCTAGACCTCATCTGACCACTTGGGACCAACAGTAAACAATTCACAATTCGCATCTCGAGTTTCTTGTTCCTCTTGGTTCACTCATAAAATATCATCTTTGGATGTTTTGCATAAAATAATCACATTTTGGGAAATTTGTGCCAACTTCTTTCACTCAAAATTTTGAAAGTTAGGTGATATTTGGACTGAGTTTCATGTTCCTACATCCACTTGATAGAATTGTTTATTTGACGTTGTGCTTATTGAAACAGAGGAATTTGAAGAAATAGTTTCTTAATGTTTTATGGGTAATCCATTGATCCCAACTCAGAATGTTAGTTATCACTCGATCTGTAAAGTTGCAGAGTTTATTTGTTATTTCCGGTCCATGTAGATATGGTCAAATTCGGGTATTAAACTATTTAAAATTCACGTAAACGAGAATTCATATACCGAGTTTGACATTAATCATAATTTGCTTTAAATTGATCAACTTTGGAATGTAATGTGTATGGAAATAACATTTTGGTCAATTTGTGCCAATTTTGTTTTTCATAGACGGTTTGTTTTCACGACCAATATTTTTTAAAGGTTATTACTCGATGGTTCTCTTGTTAGAAAAAAGGGCATTTTAATACTTTGGTCTTCATACTTTATACCTACTGCATTGATCCAGATCTCGGAATGTGTGCGATCGACGTGATAGAGAAAGTTATGGTTGAGATTCATTTTTCCGAGTCCATGTTGAAGTTTTCGTTTTTGGGGTGTCATGAATATAACACGATCCTTGGAGTCGTAGAAGGGGTGATAATTCAAGGTATGGTGCTAATTCGTGGAAACATAATACGTTAAAGAAAGAGGAGAAGCAAGTCTCAACCAAGGCTAGATTGGAGTCAAAACAAGAGCACCCATATTGGATGAAGATGAAGATAAAAACTTAAAAGTGAAGGGAGGTTTTGATGATTTCCAAAACATCATCATCAGCTAAGTAATGGAAGCTTAGTCAATCCCTTAGAAGAATTTTGACCAAGGAAGAAGCTAAAACAGAAGGGTCAAATCTTATGGTCTAGAAGACTACTGATCTGTTGCTGAAGAATGGAATCAGACTGGTGAAATCTCAGCAGATCAAATGAGTTCGGTTTGGGATCAACCAAGTGTTCATCAGACGAGGAGATTTTGATCAGCAGAGTAAAAGTGATCAGCAAGTCATCCCAACGGTAATAAATGCGCTGATGCAATTAAATACTGAAGAGGAAGGGTATTTATGGCAAATGATTGAAGAAAACCTCGTTTCAGCTTGATGCATTAAATCCAACTGACAGAAAGTACAACAGAGTGTACAGTGCTCAGTCGCAGGTAGCCGTTTCTGAAAACAGGACCAGTACTTGAGGATTTTGAACACCTGTCGATCTCTCAACGGGCAGATTTTCAAACCTCAAGTATAAATAGTTCAAGTTCAAGAGTTAGAGAAGGATCTGAAGAAACAACACAACTGAGAGAAAATTTCGAAGCAGAATTCTTCTAAGTCTCAGAACTCAAGAACAGAACACTCATCAGCTTAGTCATCTGTTGACGAAAGCGCAAGCGAGAGATAAAAGAAATACACATAAATCTGAGTGATTTTCTAAGAGGAGTGTTGTGAGAAGTAGATATCCATCTTAGTGGGTGATATTACTTCAGAGGATGGGTTTTCTTTGTGATTTCCTATTGTGCACTTGTGGCCATTTCATTTGTTGTTTGGATCAAGCATTGTATATTGTAATCTGTGTGATTATAGTATAACCCAAGATCTTAGTGACTTGGAAGAGTGGACTAAAGGATTTTTATCCATATACCACTATAAAAATTCTGGTGTTTACACTTGCATTATTTTCTCGCATATTCTCAAAAAGCATACTAAACACTTAAGCTAACTGTTGAAAAGATTTTAAAAGTAGTTTGCAAAAACTGGGGATAAAACCTTCTCTAAGTTAAGAAAATTTACTTGTGAAAAACACTTATAAAATCCGCTGCAAGTAATCTGCTTAAAACTCTGATTTTATCAAAATCAGCTAAGTCATATCAGAAGAGTGGTCTACTCTGCTGTTCAAAGCTTTGTGCGCGATCAACTTAGTCTACTTACTAATCTTGATCAGCTTAGTCTGCTCATGGAAAAAGTTGGAGAAATTTTAAGTTAAAATTTTCAGAGGTCTATTCACCCCCCCCCCCCCCCCCCCCCCCGAGACCTCATCTGACCACTTGAGACCAACAAGTGGTATCAGAGCAGGTGGTTCATCTGAATCAGTTGCCTGATCAAAGAGCTTGATCCAAGTGTTTTTCAAAGGTTTTTAAAGTTTTCAAAAGAGCAGATTTTGAAAAATAAAACTTTTTGAAAAATGGACTGTATCAGCCATATTCCCCACATTGGCGGTATGAGTTTTGAGGACTGGAAGATCCGCATGGAAATCTTCCTTGCTGCTTATAACTATAATATGTACACGTGCATAACTAAAGGTCCTTTCAAAATCACCAAGACCATCAAAGTAGATGATGTAGAAACAGTGGTGAATTAAGAGCTTGATGAGATGACAGCTGAAGAAGTCAAGCTGTTCAACCTTGATAAAGTTGGCCGTTTCATCATTACCAGAGCCCTAGACAATGACCGTTTTGACAAGGTCAAGCACTGTAAAACTTCAAAAGAAATGTGGGACAAGGTTCATGACATGAGCGAAGGAAGTGATGCCATCAAAGAGCATAACCTGAGCATTGCTCTTGAAAAGTTGGAAAACTTCAAGATGAAGTCTGGAGAGACCATTGATCAGATGGATACAAGGTTCACCAGAACGCTGAATGAAGTTTTAAAGTTGGGAAAGACCTTCACAGATAAGGAGATCACTGTAAAAGTTCTGAAGGCGCTACCTCCCAAGTTCAACATGAAGATCACAGCTATGGAAGAATCAAGGGATCTGGGGAAGATCTCTCTCACCGAGCTGTTTTCTGTACTCAAGGTATACGAGTATAAACTGCCAAGGATGGGTATAGAAGAAACCTCAGCTTCTAGTCCCACAGCTGCACTGGTTGCTGCTGATAATTCACGAAGATCAGCAAACAAAAGTAAAGAAATGGACTCATCTGATGAGACCATGCTTCTCAACAAAAAGGAGTACACTGCTGGTGACGTTGCACTGTTGTTGAATGGATTCAAGAAGTTCTACAAGAGAAAAATGAAGAACAAATACAACAATGCTTCTACTTCTAACCCTACCTCACATTCTCATGATATTAAGGATAATTATAAATCCAAACTAATGTGCTATAATTGCAGGAAATTGGGACATTTCATCAAGGACTGCCCATATCCCAAAGCTGAGAAGTACACTGAGGAAGAAAAGAAACTCAGAAAGGAGAAAAGATACAACAAAAGTAAAGTGCTAATGGCAGAAGCTAAAAAGAGCAAAGAGCCTAAGATAGAAAAACAGACTGGTAAATCTAAACAACAAAGTCCTAGGAAGTCTGCTGATAAAAGTAAAACCAATCAAACTAGTAATAAAACTAAGTCGTCTGTTAATGAGCAAGCAAAAAGCAAACCAAAAAAGCATAAAAATAAGAAAAATCAAAATGCTTGGTATGGAAATAAGTCATCATATTATGTGCAACCTGCTGCATATCCTCCATTATATCATGCACCTAAGCTTCCACCTTACTATGCTACATATTCTGCTCATCCAATGCATGCATACCCTGCTTATCATGCACCCTACCCTGCTTATGAGCATTATCCACATCATAATAATTATCAACATAATATGCCTGCTGATTATGATGAAGAAAAAGTTGCTCATGCTCCTGCTAAAACTCAAAAGCCTAAGAAGCCTAAGACTTCAACATCTTGGGTTGTCAAAGTTGAAACCAATCCTTCAGGACTCTCTCAATAAAGGGTACCATAAACAATTTTATTTTGTTTTGTCGGTTAGGATTAGGAGTAGGAGTAAAGTAGAGAAGAATTGGTACTTGGACAGTGGATGTTCAAGGCACATGTGTGGAGACATACATGAACTGACTGATGCTGCTGCCATAGACTTCCTAATGTTACATTTGGAGACAGCAAAAAAGGCAAGATTGTGGCGTGTGGAAAGCTAATCAAAGGCAACATTGAGATATCTGACGTCTCTTATGTAAAGGGCCTCAAGTACAATCTGCTGAGCATAAGTCAATTTTGTGACAAGGGATTCTCAGTCATCTTTTCATCAGATAGGTGCTACGTTGAACAAATTGGAACAAAGAAGGTTATCTTATCTGGAAGAAGACAAGGGAATATTTATATAGTGGACTGGAATTCTGTGGACAAGAATTCTAATGTTTGTTTAGTGGCCTCTACACCAAGTGAAATCAGTTGGCTTTGGCACAAAAGAATGAATCATGTGAATTTCAAGACCATCAACAGATTAATCAAGAATGATTTTGTAGAAGGAATTCCAAAGACAGTCATGGGCAAAGATAAGCTATGTGACGCCTGTCAGAAGGGTAAACAAATCAAGTCATCTTCTAAAAGCAAGAAGCACAAATCTTCAACCAGAATTTTGGAGCTGTTACATATGGACTTATTTGGACCCACTGATCCAATCAACAATGATGGGAAGAAATACTGCCTAGCTGTTGTGGATGATTTTTCAAGATACACTTGGGTTGTCTTCATGAAGAAGAAAAGTGAAACCAAGGAGCATCTTACCAATCTGATGTAACTGGTCCAGAATGAGAAAAGCTTAAAGATATTGAAGATCAGATCATATAGAGGGACTGAATTTACAAACTCTATTGTTGAAGAGTATAGTAACACTAGAAGAATCAGCCATGAATACACTGCTGCCAGAACACCTCAACAAAATGGAGTTGCTGAAAGGAGAAACAAAACTCTAAAAGAAGCTACCAGAACAATGATAGCTAAAGCAAAACTGCCCCAAAGATTCTGGGCAGAAGCCACAAACACATCATGCTACACTCAGAACAGATGCATGATCAACAAGAGTCAAAACAAGACACCTTATGAAGTCTGGAACAACAGAAAGCCTAATATTCATTATCTTAGGATTTTTGGTTGTAAATGTTATGTTTTGTATAATGGGAAAAATCACCTTACTGCATTTGCAGAAAAGGCTGATGAAGCTGTCTTTGTAGGATACTCTACTGTTAGTAAAGCTTACAGAGTCTTTAACAAAATAACTTTACTTATAGAATAATCTATTCATGTAGTATTTGATGAACCAAACCAATCTTCTGAAAAGAATCAAAGTGCTAATTCAGATCTGTCTACTGATTTTCAGAAATTGAGTGTTGAAAGAACAGAAGAATATGTTCCCATCATACTACCTGATCTCAACTCAGCTGCTAACTCAAGTGCTGTTCAAAATCAGTCTGCTGATTGTCTAACAGACGAGTTGCAAACAGCTGACAGACCAGAGACTGTTCAACAGACTGCAAATGTTCAACAGACTACTACTGGAACTCCAACAGTAGTGTTGCAAGATCAATAAAGAGGACAACACCCAGATTTGCAACCTGATCTCAGATGGCTCAGAGATCACCCACCTGATCTAGTAATAGGTGATCCACTGGATAGAGTAAAGACTAGAAGAGCTGTTGCAAATGAAGCAATGTTTGTCAACTTCCTATCCCAAGTTGAGCCCAAACAAATTGAAGAAGCTCTTAGTGATTCTCACTGGATTGAAGCTATGCAAGAAGAGCTGAACCAATTTGAAAGGAATGAAGTCTGGTACTTAGTTCCTAGACCAAATCATCAAAGAGTCATTGGCACTAAGTGGGTTTTCAGAAATAAGATGAATGAAGATGGTATTGTTACCAGAAACAAAGCAAGACTAGTTGCCAAGGGTTACTGCCAAGAAGAAGGCATTGATTTTGATGAGACATTTGCACCAGTAGCAAGGCTTGAAGCAATCAGACTGTTACTAGCTTATGCTGCTCACAAGAAATTCACTGTCTATCAAATGGATGTGAAGTCTGCTTTTCTCAATGGAGAATTGCAAGAAGAAGTTTATGTTGAACAACCTCCTGGATTTGAAGTCTATCAAGAAGGAGATAAAATATATCGGTTGAAGAAAGCCCTCTATGGACTGAAACAGGCTCCATGAGCATGGTATGATACTTCATTCATCTTATTTATGAAAACCCACTTAGTGCCAATGACTCTTTGATGATTTGGTCTAGGAACTAAGTACCAGACTTCATTCCTTTCAAATTGGTTCAGCTCTTCTTGCATAGCTTCAATCCAGTGAGAATCACTAAGAGCTTCTTCAATTTGTTTGGGCTCAACTTGGGATAGGAAGTTGACAAACATTGCTTCATTTGCAGCAGCTCTTCTAGTCTTTACTCTATCCAGTGGATCACCTATTACTAGATCAGGTGGGTGATCTCTGAGCCATCTGAGACCAGGTTGCAAATCTGGGTGTTGTCCTCTTGATTGATCTTGCAACACTACTGTTGGAGTTCCAGTAGTAGTCTGTTGAACATTTGCAGTCTGTTGAACAGTCTCTGGTCTGTCAGCTGTTTGCAACTCGTCTGTTAGACAATCAGCAGACTGATTTTGAACAGCACTTGAGTTAGCAGCTGAGTTGAGATCAGGTAGTATGATGGGAACATATTCTTCTGTTCTTTCAACACTCAATTTCTGAAAATCAGTAGACAGATCTGAATTAGCACTTTGATTCTTTTCAGAAGATTGGTTTGGTTCATCAAATACTACATGAATAGATTATTCTATAAGTAAAGTTATTTTGTTAAAGACTCTGTAAGCTTTACTAACAGTAGAGTATCCTACAAAGACAGCTTCATCAGCCTTTTCTGCAAATGCAGTAAGGTGATTTTTCCCATTATACAAAACATAACATTTACAACCAAAAATCCTAAGATAATGAATATTAGGCTTTCTGTTGTTCCAGACTTCATAAGGTGTCTTGTTTTGACTCTTGTTGATGGTATATTCATCAACCAAGCTAAGTACACAAAAGATCTATTCAAGAAATTTGGTATGGAAACTAGCTCATCTGTTAGTGTTCCTATGTCTACTGGACTTCGTCTGGATAAAGATGAAGATGGCAAATCAGTTGACATCACCAAGTACAGAGGCATAATAGGGTCATTGTTATACTTAACAGCTAGCAGACCTGATATTATGTATTCTATTGGGGTTTGTGCGAGATATCATCAAATCCTAAAGAATCTCATCTCTTAGCTGCCAAGAGGATTCTCAGATACCTTAAAGGCACTAAAGAATTGGGATTGTGGTACCCTAAAGAATCAGGATTTGAACTCATTGGTTATTCAGATTCTGACCTTCCTGGCTGCAAAATTGATAAGAAAAGTACTACAGGTACTTGTCAATTTTTGGGAAGTCGTCTGATCTCATGGATGAGTAAGAAGCAAACTTTAGTATCTATCTCTACTGCTGAAGCTGAGTACATTGCTGCTGGAGCATGTTGTGCACAAATACTTTGGTTTAAGCATCAACTAGAAGACTACAATATCAAGATCAGTGGAATCCCAATCTACTGTGATAATACAAGTGCAATCTCACTTAGAATACTACAAGTCATTCAAGGACGAAGCATATTTAGATCAAACATCACTTCATTAGAGATCATGTGGAGAAAGGAAATGTCATTATTGAGTATGTTCATACAGACAATCAGATTGCTGACATCTTCACTAAACCACTAAGTGATGCAAGGTTTTCTACTCTAAGAGCTGAACTAGGTCTACTTAATTTGGATTCATAAGCTGAGGGGGGACTTATCAGAAGACTAAAGTTCATTAGCATACCAATATGTTATCTCCTTCAAGATTAACTTTCAACAGACTAGTTGACTGATGGATTCTTGAACTCAGGGGGAACGTGTAAGACTAGCGGTACTCTTGATTAAAGATGAAATTTGTTAATGACAGTTAGTTGAAGTTATGTGTCTGGAGAATTTGTTCTTAATTCTTGAAGACTGAAGATTTATCTTGCTAGATTGACAAACAGCAAAGGAAGATCACTAGCTATTGGCTTTCACTAGTGATATTAGTAATCAACTCAGTCGTCTGATAGCTAAGTAATCTGTTTTATATACTGTTCTGATGCTTTATAAAAGAGTACTAAAAACGTTTATTTAAAACACGCTTTTATAAGTAAAAGACTAGGACGGTTCAAATTCCCGCCCAGTCAGCTGATTATTTTGAAATTTGAAATCCGCGTATCTCGCTCACACGATCATATCTGATCAGCTTACTCGTCTTTTACGCACCCTCAAATTTTCAAGCACTTGGAGAGAATTTTTGCTTCCTACTTTCGGCAAATCTACTCTCGTTTCTTCTAATCTTTTTAAAAAATTCACTATGAGTTCCAAAGAAGCCAACGCTGAAGGAAGGTATTTGAATTATGCTACATTCCACACTACGGGGACTCCTCTGATGGAGATTCTGGAGAAATTCAAAGCTGCCTCGCTCGTAGATTTCATGGAAGCCCATGAAACTATGGTCTTCAAAGATCAAGTACTGGAGTTTTATGGGTCTGCTGCTGACCCAGATCATGATAAAATGGAGTTAAAGGCTAAAGTTCGAGGGGTTGATGTTTGTATTACCCCTAAGCTGGTCAACGAGAAGTACAAACTTTCAATGGAATGGAGTACTGAGATTTCAACCTTGGCTAAGCCATATGAATCTGATTTCTGGAATCTGGTTGCAAAGAAGGACGAAATCCTGGCTGGTAACATCAAGAAAAACCAGCTGAAGGATGAATACCAAAGAATGGCGGATCTCTTCGCCAAAGTTAATGAGAACTGCACGTTTTCCTTGGATAGCGTGCCTATGAAAAGATTTTACGCCATGATTGCTGTCCACTACGGGTTGAAGATCAACTGGGCTGCTTTTGTTTGGTATATTCTGGTCGATCAGAAGGAGAAGGGCCATACTTTTCATAGAATATTTCTCAGTCACCTGTTCTCTAGCCTCGGCTGTTCAATGACCCATGGCAAGGTCATTCACAACGCCAAGGAGATGAACATTTATTAAGCTGTCAAAGAGCAACCGAAAAGGAAGGTTGCTGCTCAGCCAAAGCAGCCTGCTGCTAAGATGGAGAGGAGCAAGTGACTGCTCCTAAGGCGTCTGTTCAAATAGCTAAGCCAGTTGTTCAAGCCAGAACAGAATCGCCTGCTGATAAGGATGATGATGATGCTATCATAGTTCAGACACCAAAAGAAATTGAAGACATGGCTTATGGTTCTCCTTCCAGAACCATTTCTGCTGAAAAGCCATTGGAGAATGTTGCTGCTAGGACAAGGAGCGCACTCAAATATACTGCAACCTCCAAAGTGGCTCATACCAAGGCCACTGTCAGGAAAAGGATGACCTTCATCCAATCGCCTACTAAGCTATCTGAGTTAGTAAGGGAAAGTCCTCCAACAGCAAAGAGGCCTTTTGGAACTGAGAAGGAGTATACTGTTAAAGAGTCAGCTGTTGACCAGACTGGACAGACTACTTCCGCGCCAACAGCTGAGGTTAACCAACCTCAAGAGGATCCTGAAGTGCAGATCCTTTAACCAATTGACGTTGCACCCATTGCTACAGCTGCCCCTGAACCATCTGCTGCCGCCCCAGTTCATGAGACAAGAGCTCAGAAAAAGAAATGAACTGGAAAAGGTGTTAACCAAGGTATCTGTTGCTAATAAGAAGAAAAGAGAGAAGCAGAGCAGAGGAAAAGGGATGAGGCCGAATATCAGAAGGTCCTTGAGCTAAGCAAAGCTGAAGCTCAAAGGAAACAAATGACAACGGCAGAGCTTAAGGCCAAGGAAGATGAAGATCTGGCCAAAGCTTTAGAACTGAGCAAAAAGGATGCTCATGGTCCTAGAAGGACTGGAGGCATCAAGATAGGAGAATCCATGGGTGGGAAGTTCTTACTGCCGCCTGGTCAGAGGCCTAAGAAGAAAAAGTTTGAAGTACACTGATGCTTTTGCAAGATTTGAAGCAGAGCTGGAGAAGCTTGATCAGCTGCTTTAAACTAGGACTGGTTTCCTTCCTGAAAAGATCAGATACAACTGATGGAGGGATTACAGAGTGAACAAGTCTGAGGCAGAAGTCAGAGCTTGGAAGCAGTTTGCTGCTGAGGAAAAATGGGTTCTAACCTGGCTGCAAACCACTTCGATTGTGCAAGCCCTGGACACTGACTTTGTTCATGACAGATTACATGGTTATGCAAAGGCCATTGTAAAGAAAGAAGCTGAGTCTATCAAGGATGCGTTGCCAAAGAAACTTGGAGTTAATGATGATCCTATCGATAGAGCAATGAAGATAGCTAGCTGTCTACACAACCTTGGAGAAATGGGTAGAAAAGTCCAGATATGGACAAGGAACTTCAAGTGATATATGCCCAGTCTGCCAAGCCTTCAACAGATAGCTTTTGGCTCTGAAATCAGCAAGTCCCAGGAACAACTCTGCACTCAACAGTTTACTTCGAAATTCATGCCGCTGCTCCTGATTCATCAGACGACTTATGTGTCTGCTGATGGTACTGCTGAAGTCATTCAGAAAGCTGATGAGCCAGCAAAAGAAGAACATAACAAGGAACAACAAGCTATTGCACAGAGCCCTTCAGCACTTGAGTGGAAAGCTGAAGATGATAATGTTCTTCAAGATACTCCTGTCCACCAGGAAGAACCTGCTGAGGCATCAACCTCCATTCCTACTGCTGACTTTCATTCATCACTGATGGAGTCAATGCAGCTGTTGATTGACAATGCTATGAAGGAAATGGAAGAGAGGAACAAATTGATGTAAAAGCAAATGGAGGAGGCTACTGCAAAAATTGTGCAGAATGCCATAGAAAACTTTCCTCTGCCACCAGACAACTCCTTAGCATTGACTCAGAGCATCCTAAGTGTGAACAGAAATATTGAAGATGTGAAGGCTGATGTAAATCACCTGCACACTGCTCTTCAAAGAAATGAGTCTGATATTGCAGGAATTGCAAGGGTCATGAAAGAAGTTGGTGAAGTTAAGATTGAGAAGAATGTTGCCATAATGCAAGAATTCACAACCATCACCAACAAAGTGCAAAATGAAATATCAACACTTCAGTTGAATATTGATTATGTAAATGACCAAGCTGGGGCAATCAAGTCAACTCTGAATCATCAGACCACTCATCTGAACATCGTGGATCCAAACATCTCACCTGTTGAACTCGACCATGCTGATGATGACAAAAAGGAGGAAGAGGGATCAACTACGAGGAAAAGTGTTGCAACTGCAACTGTTCAAGTAACTGCTGATGGATCTGATGCTGCTGAAAAGACAAATGAAGAAGAGACAAGCAGACCAACTGACAAAGTACTTGAAGAGGAAGCTGCTGAAGAAGAGACCAAGGAATCAGCAAAATCTGACAAAGAAATTGCTGCTACCAAGGAAACTCCTGAATAACAGCTAAATCCAAATGTGAAGTATAAGAGAATGGAAGACATCAGAAAGAAGATTGATGCTGCTGAAAGAAACCTTAATGCTGATGCTTTTTCCAGTGGTGAAGATGATGAAGATAAGGAACTTGAAGAAGGGGAAGAGGAAGAAGATGAAGAAGCTGATTACTAGACTAGATTTTCTAGGCTAGGATTACTTATCTGAAATCAATGTAATCAGTCTACTTCATTGTATCTCATCTGTTCAAAACTTGTACTTTGTAATATCTTTGAACATCTATAAAAGTCAAGTTTTTTTTCCAACACATTATTTCTATCTCAGAAATTTTTGAGGACTTAACTTTAGTTTTAGGTATAGTACTTAGCTGAAGTTTTGTCATCATCAAAAAGGGGGAAATTGTTGGATGAAGATGAAGATAAAGACTTAAAAGTGAAGGGAGGTTTTGATGATTTCCAAAACATCATCATCAGCTAAGTAATGGAAGCTTAGTCAATCCCTTAGAAGAATTTTGACCAAGGAAGAAGCTAAAACAGAAGAGTCAAATCTTATGGTCCAGAAGACTACTGATCTGTTGCTGAAGAACGGAATCAGACTGGTGAAATTTCAGCAGACTCAAATCAGATGAGTTCGGTTTGGGATCAGCCAAGTGTTCATCAGACGAGGAGATTTTGATCAGCAGAGTGAAAGTGATCAGCAAGTCATCCCAACGGTAATAAATGCGCTGATGGAATTAAATGCTGAAGAGGAAGGGTATTTATGGCAAATATTTGAAGAAAACCTCGTATCAGCTTGGTGCATTAAATGCAACTGACAGAAAGTACAACAGAGTGTACAGTGCTCAGTCGCAGGTAGCTGTTTCTGAAAACATGACCAATACTCGAGGATTTTGAACACTTGTCGATCTCTCAACGGGCAGATTTTCAAACCTCAAGTATAAATAGTACAAGTTCAAGAGTTAGAGAAGGATCTGAAGAAGCAACACAACTGAGAGCAAATTTCGAAGCAGAATTCTTCTAAGTCTCAGAACTCAATAACAGAACACTCATCAGCTTAGTCATCTGTTGACGAAAGCAGAAGCGAGAGATAAAAGAAATACACATAAATCTGAGTGATTTTGTAAGAGGAGTGTTGTGAGAAGTAGATATCCATCTTAGTGAGTGATATTACTTCAGAGGATAGGTTTTCTTTGTGATTTCCTATTGCGCACTTGTTGCCATTTCATTTGTTGTTTGGTGCAAGCATTGTATATTGTAGTATGTGTGATTATAGTATAACCTAAGATCTTAGTGACTTGGAAGAGTGGACTAAATGATTTTTATCCATATAACCACTATAAAAATTCTGGGGTTTACACTTGCATTATTTTCTTGCATATTCTCAAAAAGCATACTAAACACTTAAGCTAACTGTTGAAAATATTTTAAAAGTAGTTGCAAAAACTGGGGATAAAACCTTTTCTAAGTTAAGAAAATTTACTTGTGAATAACACTTATAAAATCCGCTACAAGTAATTTGCTTAAAACTCAGATTTTATCAAAATCAGCTTAGTCATATCAGAAGAGTGGTCTACTCTGTTGTTCAAAGCTTTGTGCGCGATCAGCTTAGTCTACTTACTAATCTTGATCAGCTTAGTCTGCTCATAGAAAAAGTTGGAGAAATTTTAAGTTAAAATTTTCAGAGGTCTATTCACCCCTCCCCCCCCCCCCCCCCCCCCCCCCCACCGTAGACCTCATCTGACCACTTGGGACCAACAACCCAAGTCGTGGCAATCAAGGTAAAACTGATTATTGCACTACTTGAAATCGTGATATTAAGTGTTTTAAATGCCAAGGTAGGGGTAGCAAACCAATGCCCAAATAGAAGAGTTATGGTGATACGAGATAATGGCGTAAGTTCATTTTTAGTGACTGATACGAACCACGTTAAGAAAAACGAGACCCGCATTATAAGGAATTGAAAGATCGTTCTACAATCAGGTTTAGGATGGATGAACGCCACAAGTCGCCTTGATAAGTTCACGGGGACGCCACAAACAATATTGACTGAATCGTTTGATAAGTCGATGTTGAATGACACAAGTCTTCTTGATAAGTTCGGTAGGACGCCACAAACGATGATGGATGAATCGTTTGATAAGTCGATGAATGAACGACACAAGAATTAGACAAATTGAAAAGTCCTTGATAAGTTCAAAAGAGTTCTTCAAAGAAACTAGAGAATTCCTTCTCACTAAAATAATAAGATTCAAGTTGTGTGTCTTCTATGACATATTAGGCCTATATATAAACTGAAAATTAAGTCCTAACAAGACTAGGAATAGGACTTCTAGATACTTTGACTAGGAAATAAATCTCCCTAAACAACTAGGAAACAAAAACCACTAATAAACTAGGAAACAAATAAAGTTCTACTACTAAATATAATATACTATTTATTACTATAGATAACTATCATTTATATAGATGACTAAACATGCTAGTTATCTTATCCACTCCCTTCTAACGATTCATCCATCATCGTTTGTGGCGTCCTACCGAACTTATCAAGAAGACTTGTGGCGTTCAACATCGACTTATCAAACGATTCAGTCAATATCGTTTGGGGCGTCCCCGTGAACTTATCAAGGCGACTTGTGGCGTTCATCCATCCTAAACCGGATTGTAGAACGATCTTTCAATTCCTTATAATGCGGGTCTCGTTTTTCTTAACGTGGTTCGTATCAGTGACCTTTCAAGTCCCATGTCCAATCATAGGCTGATCTTTGTTTAGGTGATATTATTAACATATTTCACTAAAATTGATTCATTTAGGGTGAAAAGGTGAAAGAAGAATATACTAATATTCTTGGACCTTTTTTTTTTTTTTCCGTTTATCTTTTTCCTTTCAAATTCCAATCGTTCTTTTCTCATTCGATATAAAATGTTGGTTTTGTATTGTATGCCTATGTTTTTCTACACTTCTCTATCAAAAGGTATCTTATCACAACATAAAGACTACATGATCCGAGTTTCAAGTTCATCGCATTCAGAGATAAAACGGTACATTTCAGTGTCCATGGGAGAAATACGAGCATTCTGGATTTTTTTTGTTGATGTTTCCCCTAGATGGGCAATTGACTGTCAAATTCGGGTATTAAACTATTCAAAATTCACGTAAACAAGAATTCATATACCGAGTTTGACATTATTCATAATTTGCTTTAAATTGATCAACTTTGGAGTGTAATGAATACGGAAATACTATTTTGGTAAATTTGTGCCAATTTGCTTTTTCATAGAGGATTTGTTTTCACGACCAAATTTTTTTAATGGTTATTATCAGCATGATATTGTGTTTGGACCGGGTTTCATGTTTATTCCGCTCCTCGATAAAACTTATTACTCGATGGTTCTCTTGTTAGAGAAAGGGCATTTTAATACTTTGGTCTTCATACTTTGTACCTACTGCATTGATCCAAATCTCGGAATGTGTGCGATCGATGCGATGGAGAAAGTTATGGTTAATATTCATTTTTTCCGAGTCCTTGTTGAAGTTGTCGTTTTTGGGGTGTCATGAATATAACACGATCCTTGGAGTCGTAATAAATTAAATGCTTTGAGTTTAAAGTTAAAATTATTCAGAGATAACATGGTTTATTTTTTATCCCCAACGCTTAACTCTAGCATTGCACATTTACATTGCGAAACATTCTTTGATGGCCTTTTGATTGTCAAATTAGTATAGTAAACAATTCACAATTCACATCCCGAGTTTCTTGTTCCTCTTGGTTCACACTTAAAAGATCCATTTTTGGATGTTTTGCATAAAATAATCACATTTTGGGAAATTTGTGCCAACTTCTTTCACTCAAAATTTTGAAAGTTAGGTGATATTTGGACCGAGTTTCATGTTCCTACATCCACTTGATAGAATTGTTTATTTGACGTTGTGCTTATTGAAACAGAGGAATTTTAAGAAATAGTTTCTTAATGTTTTATGGGTAATCCATTGATCCCAACTCAGAATGTTAGTTATCACTCGATCTATAAAGTTGCAGAGTTTATTTGTTATTTTCGGTCCACGTAGATATGGTCAAATTCGTGTATTAAACTATTAAAATTCACGTAAACGAGAATTCATATACCGAGTTTGACATTATTCATAATTTGCTTTAAATTGATCAACTTTGGAATGTAATGCGTATGGAAATAACATTTTGGTCAATTTGTGCAAATTTGGTTTTTCATAGACTGTTTGTTTTCACGACCAATTTTTTTTAAAGGTTATTACTCGATGGTTCTCTTGTTAGAAAAAGGGCAGTTTAATACTTTGGTATTCATACTTTATACCTACTGCATTGATCCAGATCTCGGAATGTGTGCGATCGACGTGATAGATAAAGTTATGGTTGAGATTCATTTTTCCGAGTCCGTGTTGAAGTTGTCGTTTTTGGGGTGTCATGAATATGACACGATCCTTGGAGTCGTAGAAGGGGTGATAATTCAAGGTATGGTGTTATTTCATGGAAACAGAATACGTTAAAGAAAGAGGAGAAGCAAGTCTCAACCAAGGCTAGATTGGAGTCAAAACAAGAGCACCCAAGTCGTGGCAATCAAGGTAAAACTGATTATTGCACTACTCGAAATCGTGATATTAAGTGTTTTAAATGCCAAGGTAGGGGGCACATAGCAAATCAATGCCCAAATAGAAGAGTTATGGTGATACGAGATAATGGAGAAGTTGAAACCGATAGTGAGGAGGACACTGAATCTATGCCACCATTGGAGGATGCTAATGAGAAGGAATATGATGTCCATGGGGAGTTGTTGGTTGCAAGAAGAGCGTTAAGTGTGCAAATCAAAGAGAGTGACGAAGTACAGAGGGAAAACATTTTTCATACTAGATGCCATGTCCAAAAGAAAGTATGTAGTATGATTATTGATGGAGGGAGTTGTACTAATTAATACGAACTTCAATAGGAAGATTCAATTTCATCCCAAGAAAACTAAAAATCAGGTTGAGAACGATAGTGAACTTGTGACTCAACAATTATAAGGAATCGCAAACCACAAGTATTCCAGATTGTAGTGAACTTGTGACCCAACGATTATAAAGAATCGCAAACCACAAGTATTCAGGTTTGAACGCCACAAGGAGAAACCTTGATAAGTTCTGAAGTTCAATGAAGAACCAAAAGAGGAGTAAAAACTCACTTAATATTTTAAGCCAAAAATGATTCATTCTTTACATTCAGCCATACTACTTATATATAGGGTGGGAACAAGTCTCCAACCATAGCAATTAAAGCCAACACGTTTTCATAAGTGTTGGAATACAAAAAGGTGCCTAGAATCCTACAAATACATTTAGAAATATGAAAAGTCTTGACTATTATATATTATGAACTTTTATATATTAAAATCTGATGTAAATAAAGCCTAATTGAAGCTTCCCTTTCCCATAAGACTTAATTCTATGTAAGTAACTTCAATGAATTCCAAAAGCCATCAGATTATATTGGTTGGATTAAATTCATAACAAATGCATCTTCTTTTGGGCCAAACTTATGCATGTTAGAATCAACCCATATCTCATGAATTAGCCCATTAAACGCTTCTTTAAACTTTTTTTATCTTGCCCCTATTAATTGGCCCAATTGGAACATATAATGGATCCTTAGCTTGTACTTGTTCTTTGTGATTCTCATCATCTTCCCTCTCTTCAAAAGGATTCATCCTCGAATCTTCACCTACATCAAAAAGAGAAAGATCAGCAACATTAAATGTAGAACTAATCTTATACTCACCTGGAAGATCCAACTTGTATGCATTATCATTCACTCTTTCAAGAACTTGAAATGGACCATCTCCTCTTGGTTGTAACTTGGACCGCCTACGTTCAGGGAATCTTTGCTTCCGCATATGTATCCAAACCCAATCACCTGGTTCAAATATGACTTGTCTCCGCCCTTTATTAGCTTTGGTAGCATATTGTTCATTTTTCTTTTTGATATGCTCCAGGACACTTTCATGAAGTTTCTTCACCATCTCAGCCTTCTTTTGACCATCCAAACTAGCTCTTTCATTAACTAGCAAAGGCAGCAAATCTAAAGGAGTTAGTGGATTAAAACCATAAACAACCTCAAATGGTGAAAAATCAGTAGTAGAATGAACACTCCGGTTATATGCAAATTCAATGAATGGCAAACAATCTTCCATTTTTTTAAATTATTTTGAATTATAGTACGCAACAAAGTAGTCAAAGTTCAATTCACAACCTCGGTTTGTCCATCTGTTTGACGGTGGCAAGTAGTTGAAAATAACAACTTAGTACCCATCTTTCCCATAAGACTTTCCAAAAATAGCTAAGGAACTTAACATCCCGATCACATAATGCATGTGCTTGTTCATTACCCCAATGAAACCCTACCGATTTCTTAACAATTTCAGTGAGTAGTGCAGCTAGTGTACTGAAATTTTTGACAAATCGTCGATAAAAACTAGCCAAACCATGAAAACTTCTCAACTCGGAAAGTGACTTAGGACGGGCCATTCCTTGATAGCCTTTACCTTTTCTTCATCCACTCCAATTCCATTTGCGCTAACAATATAGCCAAGAAACACAACTTTTTCCAAGCAAAAAGAACACTTTTTAAATTGGCAAACAATTTTTCTTTTCTCAAAACATCAAACACACAATGCAAATGTTCAATATGCTCATCTAAGCTTTTGCTATACACCAAAATGTCATCAAAATAAACCACAACAAATTTGCCAATAAACGCCCGCAAGACATGGTTCATTAATCTCGTGAATGTACTAGGTGCATTAGATAAACCAAAAGGCATTACCAACCACTCATACAATCCATGTTTTGTTTTAAAAGCAGTTTTCCATTCATCACCTTCTTTCATCCTAATTTGATGATACCCACTTTTCAAATCAATTTTTGTGAAAATACTTGACCCATGCAATTCATCCAACATATCATCTAGTCTAGGAATGGGGTATCGATACTTTACCGTGAGGTTGTTGATAGCCCTGCAATCCACACACATCCTCCAAGTCCCATCCTTCTTAGGTACAAGTAATACCGGTACGGCGCACGGACTCATGCTTTCTCTCACGTGGCCTTTCTTTAGCAGCTCCTCAACTTGCCTTTGAGTTTCCTTCGTTTCTTCCGGATTACTTCTATATGCTGCCGGTTAGGAATGGCAGCACCTGGTACAAAATCAATCTGATGCCCTATTCCTCTTATGGTGGTAATCCATTAGGTAAATCATCTGGAAACACATCTTCGTATTCCTGCAACAAAGAGACAACAACACTAGGCTAAGATTCACTAAGTTCGTTAGTACTAAAACCCGCCTCTTTGTACCAAAGCAAGAACGCTTGTTTGAATTGAAGGCACTCTTGATATCACTCGCCTTAGCATAAAGACTCACTTGTTTTTTTCCCTCTTTCTTTTCACTTTCTTTTTCAATTTTTTTCTTTGAAATTTCAGCCTCACTATTTATTTTCAACTCACTCTCTCTTTTCATTTTCATTTGATCTTCATACACTTGTTTGGGTGTTAATGGTACAAGAGTAATGGATTTGTTATCTTTTACAAGAATGTGCCAATTTTTGAAACCATCTTGAGTAACCCTCATATCAAATTGCCATGGTCTGCCCAACAACATGTGACACGCTTGCATTGGAACGACATCGCAAAGCACTTCATCCTTGTACTTCCCGATTGAAAAAGAAACTAATAATTGCCTTGTCACCTTAACCTCCCCACAATCATTCAACCATTGAAGCTTATATGGTCTAGGGTGTTTCAAAGTAGGTAAATTCAGCTTTTCAACCAAAGTAGTACTGGCAACGTTTGTACAACTTTCCCCATCAATGATCATATTACACACCTTATTGTTAACATGGCACCTAGTATGAAAGATGTTCTCCCTTTGTTCATTAACATCATCTTCTTTGACTTGGGCACTTAAAGCACGCCCAGCCACAAGTGACTCTCCGTCTACTGGATATTCAACATCATTGTCGCTAGTGTCTTTTGGAATCTGATCATCATCATCTCTCTCACTTTCAGTCTCCACATCTCCGTTAGCATGTGCAATCATGGTTCTCTTGTTTGGACATTGTGAAGCTATGTGACCTACTCCGAAACACTTAAAACACTTAATATCACGATTACGAGTTGGCAATTCAGTTTTGATTATCAAATTAGTATAGTAAACAATTCACAATTCACAATTCACAATTCACGTTATATAATATTTTTTTCCCGAGTTTCTTGTTCGTCTTGGTTCACTCTTAAAAGATCCATTTTTGTATGTTTTGCGTAAAATAATCACATTTTGGGAAATTTGTGCCAACTTCTTTCACTCAAAATTTTGAAAGTTAGGTGATATTTGGACTGAGTTCATGTTCCTACATCTACATGATAGAATTATTTATTTGACGTTGTGCTTATTGAAACAGAGGAATTTTAAGTAATAGTTTCTTAATGTTTTATGGTTCATCCATTGATCCCAACTCCGTATGTTAGTTATCACTCGATATATAAGGTTGCAGAGTTTTTTTGTTATTTCCGGTCCATGTAGAAATGTCAACTTTGTGCTGCCATGAGTACAACGTGAGTATATTTTTTGGTAGAGGATGTATTCACACTCTTATTTGGAAAGTGTTCTATTTACGTGATAGAAATTTCGTAGAAACCTTGTGCTAAAATAATTAATTTTAGGATTCCCTTTTTAAACTATGGTGTGATATAACGGCATTAGTTCATTTTTAGTGACCTTTCAAATCCCATGTCCAATCATAAGCTGATCTTTGTTTAGGTGATATTATTCACATATTTCACTAAAATTTATTAATTTAGGGTGACAAGGTGAAACAAGAATATACTAATATTCTTGGACCTGTGTTTTTTCCGTTTATCTTTTTTCCTTTCAAATTCCAATCGTTCTTTTCTCATACGATACAAAATGTTTGTTTGGTATATTATGCCCATGTTTTTCTGCACTTCTCTATCCAAAAGTATTTTATCACAACATAAAGTCTGCATGATCCGAGTTTCAAGTTCTTCGCATTCAGAGATAAAACGGTACATTTCAGTATCCATGGGAGAAATACGAGCATTCTGGACTTTTTTTGTTGATGTTTCCCCTAGACGGGCAATTGACTGTCAAATTCGGGTATTAAACTATTCAAAATTCACGTAAACGAGAATTCATATACGGAGTTTGACATTATTGATAATTTGCTTTAAATTGATAAACTTTGGAGTGTATTGCGTACGAAAATAACATCTTGGTCAATTTATGCCAATTTGGTTTTTCATAGAAGATTTGTTTTCACGACCAAATTTTTTTAATGGTTATTATCCGTATGATATTGTATTTGGACCGAGTTTCATGTTTTTTTCGCTCATCGATAGAACTTATTACTCGATGGTTCTCTTGTTAGAAAAAGGGCATTTTAATACTTTGGTCTTTCTACTTTATACCTACTGCATTGATTCAGATCTCGGAATGTGTGCGATCGACGCGATGGAAAAAGTTATGGTTGAGATTCATTTTTTCCGTGTCCTTGTTGAAGTTGTCGTTTTTGGGGTGTCATGAATATAACACGATCCTTGGAGTCGTAATAAATTACATGCTCTGAGTTTAAATTTAAATTAGTCAGAGATAACATGGTTTATTTTTTGTCCCCAGGGCATAACTCTAGCATTGCACATTGACATTGCGAAACATTCTTTGATGGTCTTTTTATTGTCAAATTAGTATAGTAAACAATTCACAATTCACAATTCACAATTCACGTTATATAATATTTTTTTCATGAGTTTCTTGTTCGTCTTGGTTCACTCTTAAAAGATCCATTTTTGGATGTTTTGCGTAAAATAATCACATTTTGGGAAATTTGTGCCAACTTCTTTCACTCAAAATTTTGAAAGTTAGGTGATATTTGGACTGAGTTTCATGTTCCTACATCTACATGATAGAATTATTTATTTGACGTTGTGCTTATTGAAACAGAGGAATTTTAAGTAATAGTTTCTTAATGTTTTATGGGTCATCCATTGATCCCAACTCAGAATGTTAGTTATCACTCGATATATATAAGGTTGCAGAGTTTTTTTGTTATTTCCGGTCCATGTAGAAATGTCAACTTTGTGCTGCCATGAGTACAACATGAGTATATTTTTGGTAGATGATGTATTCACACTCTTATTTGGAAAGTGTTCTATTTACGTGATAGAAATTTCGTAGAAACCTTGTGCTAAAATAATTAATTTTAGGGTTCCCTTTTTAAACTATGGTGTGATATATGTTGCGGATTTTACACACGCAAATAAACGAAAGTGCACGTATCGCAAAAGTAATAAAGAGTAAGTAGAGTGTCGAACCCACGAGGACTTGAAACTAAATTTCTACCAAATTCCCTACCTCAATTCTTATTCTAATTCAACGAAGATGAAATATTATTGTTGGATGATTTGCTAACTACTAAAACTAATAAATAACTAATCTAAAGATGGCAATAAAATGCTAAGGAGAAAATCAATGAGAAAAGGGTCTAGAGTTTAAACTTCACCAATGTTATTCTCCTAATGTCGATTAACTTCCTAATTTTAACTAGTGATTCTTATTCGCTATCCTAGGGCTCACTTCTATCCTTAAGTATCTTCCGAATCACTAAAGAACCTATGCAATTAACTTACTAATCTTATTCCTAAGTTAGTATAATTAATCACTTGCATAAATCTTATAACCTAATGTGGATATGGGAGTGTCGGGTATATTCCTATACTAACAAGCAACCCACTACCTAATTTCTCTTCTGTTCTCAATATTCCCTTCCCAGGTTCAATCAAGAAAAAATAAACAATCAAATAGGTGATCAATCAATTTGAAAGTAATTAGCACGAAATTAGATAAACGAATATCGATATGTAGAAATCGAAAATCACTAAATTAAATCTAGGAAAACAATCAAAACATTATTCGATAAACATGGATCCGTAAAAACCCTAGACTAAACGGAATTAATTCATGATAATAAAAACAATGAAAACAAATAGAAAATAGTTCATGATTTTCTCCAAATCAAAATTAACGGAAAATCCTAAAGTGTGATGCGTGGTTCTTTTCTTTTCTTCTTTGCGTGATATCTCTCCCCTCTCTTCTGCCGAAACCTTTAATCTTTTTGTATCACTCTTGATCTCCTTTCCTACGTCCAGTAGGAGTCTTCTTGCTATTGGGCCTTTTAATTAATTCTCCAATTCTCCTCACCTCTTAATTGGGCCAGCCCAGTTACAAATTTAAAGGGAGTCCTGCAGTATTAAAGTGCCCAGAACATCAAAATTGGACTCTATTTGCATTTTCAGCCCTTGCCTTTATTTCTTTGTACCATTAACACCCTCAACAATTCAAAATGATCAATCTTGAGATTTCTTGTTGCTCTCTTGAAATATTATCCTCATGACCTCAATTGAATTTGGACTTCATTGGCTTGATTTATTTCCTACAAGAAAACATATTGAATTAGAGTCAAAATCAAGGATTATATCCAAGCAACCCTTCTACAAAAGATTATCATCTTTTATATTTTGTAATATACACTTCAAATTTGTAATATAGCTTGATAGTTAGTTTTGTACTGTACTCCGCTGCTGCTACTCTTCCCCCCTTTTATGTATATGACCTGGTACCCGAGTGGTATCAGAGCCACGTTGGAATAGGTATGATATTGTATTAATATTAATAGTGTATTAATATTGTATTAATGTTTGCAATTTTGTTATCGTGTCTTATTATTGTTATGTTATTAATGTATGTTTGTATTATTGTTATTTTGTGTAATTAATGCTTAGTCTTTTTATGCCTCCATTAAAATTAAATTCTAAATACGCCAACTTTTCCGAGATATATGCTTATATTAAAGAAGAATATATAAGATATAAGAAAATTTGTGAAAGGTTTCCTGACAATATTTGGTATATTAATCATAGAGATTATTATCATCAGTTGCTTATCCGCTTTAGTATTTTATTAGCAGCTTAATTTCTTGGGTTCTACTTTTGTCTTATTTAGTGTTTTAGATTGAAGCTTTAGTTTTCCAAAGTATAGTTTTACAGTGAAACCCGGGGATTTTCCCTTAAGTCGCGTAGCCTGAATAGTCCCTGTCTTTGGCCGGTGTATAGGCTGTTTTGGGATTGGCATAAACCGTTGACAGTGATCTGTAAAATTATGCAGAGGTTGGCTAGATCTTTGTCTAAAAGACAAGGTGAGACAAGTGGTAGTAACAAAGAAATTATTTTAAATGAAAATTTCGAAAAATCTTTGCAAAATTGGAAATTACCAGTACAATCTTCTGTTTATAAACAGAAAGGAACTTTTGAATTTTCTTCTGATTATGTTGTTAAAACTATAGAAGAAGCTATTCCTTTAACTGAAGGATATAATTCTTTTCAATTATTATCTAGAAATTTAATTGAAAAACATAGACAACAATATAAATTTCTTCATGTTGGCCTAATCCAAGTAGGTCTAAAGCCTGCTACAAGACTCGGATTAAATACATCCGCAATAATTTGTGTTCGAGATAAAAGACATAATAAATTTCATGACTCCTTATTAGGAATAATTGAGTCCAGTCTTTGTGATGGACCCATCTACTTTTCTTGTTTTCCAAATTTCACTTTATCTCTTACAGATCCAACTCTGATGCACGCCTTGTGTCTTGATATTAAATCTGATGGGTTTAATATGATGCAAGGATCAGAAAATATAATCCTTATTTATAGGATTCAATATAAAGTTATGAACACAGTAGTGCCAAGAATCAGAGATTTTGCTTTCGAACAGAAAGGATCTACTACTTTGTTTGTTACAAATTTATCTAAAAGCAATTTAAAAGTACCCAAAACAATTACATGGGATCAGGTTAATTTACCTGAGCAATGGATTTTAGAAAAGGCCAGTGAACCTGTTAAACAGGAAAATAGAGAATTAGAAGAAATAGTTGAATATCCTGATGGGGATGTTGAAATTAAATTCTCTAACCAAAGAATTGCTAGACTTAATTTAGGGCAAAGTAGTCGATTTACTAGACCTAATTCAGCAGGTCCAAGTAGACTTAATTTAGAAAGAAGATCTACTTCTTCTGCCCCGCTATCTAAATTTGAAAAAGAAACCATATTAGGAACAAAATTTACTCCTGACGGGGTTAATCAACCTCAATATAATGTTAGTATACCATCAACTGTTACCCCAACAGAAATTGAAGTTGATACTAACACAGGAAGAAAATCTCCGACCGCTTCTGACATGGGTTATAATAGTGACACAAGTGTTTTAACTATTACAATTCCTGAAGAAGTTTGTTTTCCTTTTGACGGAATTGCCAAAGAATTATTTTATTCTCCTGAAAATGAAATTCGAAGAAAGTGGTTTTTCCAAGAAGATATTAAAAGTCAAAAGAAATTATTTACATCTTATAAGAGATTTCTACAGATAAATAAAGATGTCATTGATTTCTTTGATTTCTTGAAAAAATACTTTTATTTAAATAAAAAACAATTTCCTGATTTTGAGAATAAAAATTTTGTGTCAACAATTGAATCTTCCTATAACAGAGATTTTGTCACTAAAAATGGAAAAGTTTTCAAAAGCATCCACCCTCCAGAAGTTAATTTAACCGTTAAAATCGATGGAGAAGAAATTCTAGCCACACCCTATAGAAAAAAGGGTGATAATATTGATGCTGTTGTGCAACAAAATAACTTTACAAATTTAACTCTCAAAACTATTGGAGATCAATTAAATAGAATTGAGAAAAATATTGATCTAAAATCAGATCAACAAAAGGTTTCTAAAGAAGAAACTTCTGTAATTGATAAAAGGGTTTTATTTAAACCAATGTCTTCTGAGAAGATTGATTTTAAAATAAAACCACCAGATTCTTCCTCTGAGATGGTTGACGAAATAATAAAGAGATTAAAAAATCTTGGGCTTAATGAAAAGGAATTGTCACCTTTGGAACAAAATTCAGATAGTGAATCTAATATTGAAAGTCAAGATCAAACTTCCGAAATGGAAGAAAAAATTGATCAACTTGAAGATATGTTCTTAACAGAACAAAACCAACAACAACATTTTCAAGTTAATAAATTATCATCTTCTTATAAGAAGAAAATGGTATACAATGTACCAGCAAAACCTTATTATCATAAGCCAACACCAGTTGATTTACAACTTGAGCAGCATGATGAATACATGACTGTTCAATTTGATGGCAGATCCATTAATGAATGGAATATAGATGGAATGTCAGAATACCAGATGCAAACAGTATTGCATTACATGACTATGTATGCAACTGCCTGCAAAGCAAATGGAAATTCTGATCAAAATATTGCTAAAGCCATAACTCAAGGCTTTACTGGACAATTAAAAGGTTGGTGGGATTTCTACCTACCAGAAGAGGCAAAATTGCATATTTTAAGAGCTGTTAAAGTTGAAGTTGTTGATAACCAACCTGTGCAAGTTACAGATTGTGTTAATACGCTATTATATACTATAGCAAAACATTTTATTGGAACAACTTCATTACAGTTGGATAAAACACAAGAACAGTTAATGAATTTAAGATGTCAAAACTTATCTCAGTTTAAATGGTATAAAGATGTGTTCTTCTCTAAAGTTTTTACTAGAGAAGATAGTCAACACGATTTTTGGAAAGAAAAGTTCTTATCAGGACTCCCTCATTTTTTCTCAGAAAAAATAAGGAATAGAATAAAGCAGAAACATAATGGCATTATTCCGTATGCCCAATATACTTATGGAGATCTATCTTCTGAAATTATCTCTGAAGGAATAAATTTATGTAATGAAATTAAATTACATAGACAAATTCAAAAAGAAAAGGTTTTAGGAAAAAGAATTATAGGAGACTTCTGTGAACAAATTGGTTTACCTCCTATAGGATCTTCTAGTGATAAAAGGAAACATAAGACTAATAAAGTCTCAAAAAATTCTAAGAATTTAAATTATTTTCCTAAAAGGAGAAAGAAAGGTTTTTATAAAGGAAAGAAGAATAAAGGAGAAAGTTCTTCGACCCCTAGGCAGAAACCCATTCCATTATGTTGGAAATGTCAAAAACCTGGTCATTACGCTAATAAGTGTAAAATGAAAAAGAAAATCAATAGTTTAGATATTGACGAAGGTCTTAAAAGAACTTTACAAAAACTCTTTCTTAATGAAGAAGGAGAAAAAAGAGATTTTAAAATTACTGCTATAATTGACAACGAAGAAACTGAAGAATCTGAGAATTCTGAAGGATCTGAAACAGAATCCGAACAATCAGATAATTCTGGTTGCGAAGGAAACTGTGATTATTATAAAGCCTTATGTCAGGCAAATGGATTATGCACCTTGACTAAAGAAGATAATTTTATTCTCGATATAATTGATCAAATTACTTTACAAAAACTCTTTCTTAATGAAGAAGGAGAAAAAAGAGATTTTAAAATTACTGCTATAATTGACAACGAAGAAACTGAAGAATCTGAGAATTCTGAAGGATCTGAAACAGAATCCGAACAATCAGATAATTCTGGTTGCGAAGGAAACTGTGATTATTATAAAGCCTTATGTCAGGCAAATGGATTATGCACCTTGACTAAAGAAGATAATTTTATTCTCGATATAATTGATCAAATTACTGATCCAGTTGCTAAAAGAGAAATGCTCCAAAAATATTTGGAACAATACAGTCAGAAAAAATCTGAAAAAGGAATAAAATTCAAAGAACCAGAGACTTATAGTCTGAAAGAAATTTTAAATAGGGCTAAAACCTCTAAAGAAAATGATTCAGAGGATTCATGTACTAGTGAATTAATTCACGAAGTAAAAATTCTTAAAAAAGAATTAAGTGACTTAAAGTCTAGAGTTTCTTTAATTGAATTAAGAAATCTTGAAACAGATCTCAGTCCTAATCAGGACAATGACGATTATGAAAAAGATTCTTTAAAAGAAGAAAATGTAAATGCATCATTAACATTTGTGAATATGATTAATAGGGTTATTACTCACAAATGGCACATTAAAATAAAAATCATTGTTCATAGAGAATATACTCTCTCTGCAATTGCTATGGTAGATTCTGGAGCTGATTTAAATTGTATCAATGAAGGGTTAATTCCATCTAGATATTTTTCTAAAACTACTGAAATTCTTAATGCTGCAGATGGCCGAAAGCTTATAGTAAAATATAAGTTACAAAATACTGCTGTCTGTAACAATGGAATTTGCCTTGAAATGCCATTTATAATGGTAAAAGATTTATCTCACGATGTAATTCTAGGAAATCCCTTTCTACATATGCTTTATCCCATAAAAAGCATTGACGAAAGAGGAATTACTAGCACTGTTGATTCACAGGAAATAACATTTAATTTTATTACACAACCTCGTTATCACGAGATTGATTTAATTCAAAAGAAAATAGAAAGAAAAGAAAAGTTTCTTAATTCCTTATCTCAGGAAATTAATTACAAAAAAAGAGCTGAAAAGATACAGCAGCCTCATATTCAAAAGAAAATAAATGAATTACAAGAATTCATAACAAAAACAATATGTGCAGAAATTCCTAATGCCTTCTGGGAAAGGAAGAAACATATAGTAAATCTTCCATATGAACCAGATTTTAAGGAAAATCAAATTCAAACTAAGGCCAGACCTATAGCTATGGGTCCACGCCACCTTGAAATCTGCAAAAAAGAAATTGACGAGTTATTACTCAAAGGATTAATTAGAAAATCCTACAGTCCCTGGAGTTGTCCAGCATTTTATGTTGAAAATGCTGCAGAATTAGAACGAGGTGTTCCTAGGCTTGTTATTAATTATAAGCCACTAAATAAATCATTAAGATGGATTAGATATCCTATCCCTAATAAGAGGGATTTACTAAATCGGCTTTACACAGCCAAGGTTATGTCAAAATTTGATATGAAGTCTGGATTTTGGCAGATTCAAATTGCCGAAGAAGACAGATATAAAACTGCATTTACGGTACCATTTGGACACTACGAATAACGTAATGCCTTTTGGGTTAAAAAATGCCCCTTCTGAATTTCAAAATATTATGAATGAAATTTTTAGTCCATATACTAAATTTTGTATAGTATATATTGATGATGTCTTAATTTTTTCAGACAATATTGATCAACATTTTAAACATTTACATGCATTTATTAATGCTGTTAAAAGAGCAGGATTAGTTGTATCTGCAAAGAAAGTAAAATTATTTCAAACTGAAATTCGGTTTCTTGGACATACTATTAAAGAAGGAACTATCTTTCCAATAGATAGATCCATAGTTTTTGCGGAAAAATTTCCGAATGAAATTAAAGAAAAAACTCAACTACAAAGGTTTCTTGGAAGTCTAAATTACATATCAGACTTCTATAAAAATTTGGCAATAGATGCAAAACCTTTATTTGAAAGGTTACGAAAAAATCCCCCTGAATGGACAAATATCCATACAGAGGTCGTTATCAAAATAAAAAATAAAATAAAGGAAATTCCTTGTCTTGCAATTGCAAACCCAGATGCTTTTAAAATTGTTGAAACAGACGCATCTGAATTAGGTTATGGAGGAATCCTTAAACAAAGGATAGATAATAAAATTACTCTTGTTAGATTCACCTCAGGAATCTGGCAAGGACCAAGGAAAAATTATTCCACAGTTAAAAAAGAAATTTTATCAATTGTATTATGTGTTCAAAAATTTGAAAGTGATTTGTTGAATAAAAAATTCCTAATTAGGGTTGATTGCAAATCTGCTAAAGATATTCTAGAAAAAGATGTTAAAAATATAGCATCTAAACAAATTTTTGCTAGATGGCAGGGAATTTTGTCTGTCTTTGATTTTGATATTGAATTTATTAAAGGATCAAATAATTCTTTACCTGATTTTCTAACCCGTGAATTTTTGCAGGGAAATGGAGAAAAAGAATAAAGATAAAGGAAAAGGGAAGTCTAAAGAGACACCCCCAAAAAAGGATTTGTCTTATAAGACAATGGTTGGTAAATCAATCGATCAATTAAAAAATGAAGCCTTAAAGGCCACTCCAAAAGAATCTAAATTAAGAGATGATGCTTATGCAATTGCAATACAGACTAATTTGTCTACTGAATTTGTTTATCCATATATCCCTTATTCTACTATATGGATAACACCAGTTGAGCTTAAATACGCTCACCTCAATGCTAATGAAGCAGCTTCTTTCTATTTAAAAGACTCTGCTGACCCATATCTTTGGCCAAAAGAATGTACTTTCTATTATGCCATTTTACAAACTACTAAATCAGTAGAATTTGACTCAATTTCAAGATCTAGTGCGGAATGGGCTTATTCCAAAGCCTTTATTAAAAAAGTTTTAACTCCAGAAACTTGGAATGGAGATCTGTATAGAAACCACGAAATTCCAAGTGGTAATAGAAAAAATTTAGAAAAATATTGGTTCAATTATTTTGACTACATTAAAGCATGGGAAGGAGCCTTTTGTTATGACAATAGGCAAAGAAAGCATAGTTGGTTCCTACAATTTAGAGATTTTAATACCACTAATCTCCCTCAGTGGTTTATTAAATGGTTCTACAACTGGGGATCTCATCCTATTATTTTCCCCGATAAAATTAGATGTGTTTTTGAAGATTTTAAGAAATCTAACCCCTCATTAAAAACACCTGAGCTTAATTTTGTAGCTTTTTATCAAGTCCCATGGATTGTCAAATGGGATGTGGTTATTTCCAACCTTCCAATTAAAAAATTTGATGAAACCGTTACTCATGTTCCCGCATTAGGAAGAAGAGTTTTAATTAAATGGTGGGACAAATTTGAATTTTTTAAAGATTCAATTTTTGCACAGAAAGGTATTGTTTCATTTGAGCCACCACAGCCAAAGACTCCAGCTCCTAAAACGGATATTACTAAATTTCTTAAAGAATTGATAGCCTCATCATCAGCATCTAAAGAAGACCTGAGGAAACAACTTAGAGAAATTTTGGGAGAACCATCTAGCTCGTCTAGCCACTGTTCTGACAACGAAACTCAGAAAACCGACGACACAATGATGGATTCTCAGGACCCATACGCATAATTTGTGGTCACTATTCACAGTTACTATTCACGGTTACTGTTCATGTTACTGTTCAGTCACTGTTCATGTTACTGTTCACCATAATTGTTGGTACTGTTCATGTTACTGTTCACCATAATTGTTGGTACTGTTCATTTTACTGTTGGCCATAATTGCTGGTCCTGTTCATTTCTTAAATTGAAGACTGGTTTGAAGTTCGCCAGATTTGGAATCCGGAATTCACGTCCGCTGCCTTTAAAAGGCCTCTTTCATTCACTCAGAAGGCACGCTCAAGAATTATCAGCTACTCACTATATCCAAGCAACCCTTCTACAAAAGATTATCATCTTTTATATTTTGTAATATACACTTCAAATTTGTAATATAGCTTGATAGTTTGTTTAGTACTGTACTCCGCTGCTGCTACTCTCCCCCTTTTATGTATATGACCTGGTACCCGAGTGGTATTAATCGACTCTAATAAAAGAAATAAGCACTAAAATCCCAAACGACTCACAAATATTTACGAAAAACACCCAATTAAGTCTGAAAAGTACACGCGATAACTCTATTTTCACAGAGTTATCACACCCCCAAACTTAATCTATTGCTCGTCCTCGAGTAATGACAATAATTCCAACAAAAACGCCAACCAACTTCAAACATTTATCATCATGCATTCAAAGTCAAACGACAAACCAATAATTTCAAAACATTATGCACTCTATCAAGTAATTCCTGCGTGTGTGTGTTTATACATAATACGAGAATGTCGGAATCATCTAGATCCATATAGCGTCGAAATCATTGAGCCTAATTGCATGAATTCCTAAATTGCCAAACAAATTCTCTATTTTCTTAAGTTATCGTACCAATTACTAAGTTCTAGCAAGCTTTCAGTCGAAGTTGTGGAATCCGTTAAGTTCGAACTTTCACTAAGCATTTTTTATTTATTTATTTATTTTTAGCACAACTTAAGTATGTTTAGCACCACTCGCACTCATAACTCGTTCTAAAGAAGCAGTCAAAATAGAGGAGTCCAGAATAGTTAGTGCCAACATCTTTCACTCAAAACTTTTGAAAGTTAGGTGATATTTGGACTGAGTTTCATGTTCCTACATGAACTTGATAGAATTGTTTATTTGACGTTGTGCTTATTGAAACAAATGAATTTTAAGAAATAGTTTCTTAATGTTTTATGGGTCTTCCATTGATCCCAACTCAGAATGTTAGTTATCACTCGATCTATAAAGTTGCATAGTTTTTTTGTTATTTCTTGTCCATGTAGAAATGTCAACTTTGTGCTGCCATGAGTACAACGTGAGTACATTTTTTGGTAGAGGATGTATTCACACTCTTATTTGGAAATTGTTGATAGAAATTTCGTAGAAACCTTGTGTTAAAATTATTAATTTTAGTGTTCCCTTTTTAAACTATGGTGGATTTACTGGCATAAGTTCATTTTTAGTGACCTTTCAAGTCCCATGTCCAATCATAGGCTGATCTTTGTTTAGGTGATATTATTCACATATTTCACTAAAATTGATTCATTTAGGGTGACAACGTGAAACAAGAATATACTAATATTCTTGGACCTGTATTTTTTCCGTTTATCTTTTTCCTTTCAAATTCCAATCGTTCTTTTTCATACGATATAAAATGTTTGTTTGGTATATTTTGCCTATGTTTTTCAGCACTTCTCTATCAAAAAGTATCTTATCACAACATAAAGACTGTGATACAAACTACGTTAAGGAAAATGAGACCCGCATTATAAGGAATTGAAAGATCGTTTACAATCAGGTTTAGGATGGATGAACGCCACAAGTCGCCTTGATAAGTTCACGGGGACGCCACAAACGATATTGACTGAATCGTTTGATAAGTCGATGTTGAACGCCACAAGTCTTCTTGATAAGTTCGGTAGGACGCCACAAACGATGATGGATGAATCGTTTGATAAGTCGATGAATGAACGCCACAAGAATTAGACAAATTGAAAAATCCTTGATAAGTTCAAAAGAGTTCTTCAAAGAAACTAGAGAATTCCTTCTCACTAAAATAATTAGATTCAAGTTGTGTGTCTTCTATTACATATTAAGTCCTAACAAAACTAGGAATAGGACTTCTAGAGTAATCTACTTTGACTAGGAAATAAATCTCCCTAAGCAACTAGGAAACAAAAACCACTAATAAACAAATAAAGTTCTACTACTAAATGCAATATATTATTTATTACTATAGATAACTATCATTTATTACTATAGATGACTAAACATGATAGTTATCTTATCCACTCCCTTCTTGAGAAATTGCATTTAGTTGGACTTGTATAATGTTGACAAAATTTGGTTGTTCATTTCCGAACACATCCAACTCCTGTTGTTGCGCTTGATTTATTAACTCATTGAGTTCTTCTTCCTTGAAACGTTTGGCTCTTGCTCTCGTCACTGGACCTTGTGGAACTTTGATTGGTTCTTCAAAGTGCGATTTTCCATTTATGTCCTCATCATTCCCCTCCTCTAGAAAAGGATTTGCCCTCAAATCAGCACCTACATCAAAAGGACTTAAATCAGTAACAATGAATGTAGAGCTAACATTGTACTCACCTTGTAGGTCTAGCTTGTAGGCATTGTCATTGACGCGCTCAAGAACTTGAAAAGGACCATCTCCCCTTGGGAGCAACTTCGAACTCCTTTGGGATGGAAATCTTTCTTTCCTCATGTGCAACCAAACCCAATCTCCGGGTTAAAAAACTACCTTGCGATGCCCTTTTTTGGCTTGCTTTGCATATTGTTCCGTCTTCTTCTCAATATTGAATCTTGCCTTTTCATGTATCTGCTTAACAAATGCAGCATTTTCTTTCCATCCAAGTTAACTCTTTCAGACAAAGGTAATTGATACGAACCACAATAGGAAGATTCAATTTCATCCCAAGAAAAACTAAAAATCGGATTGAAAGTGATAGTGAACTTGTGACCCAACGATTATATGGAATCGCAAACCACAAGTATTCCAGATTGTAGTGAACTTATGACCCAACGATTATATGGAATCGCAAACCACAAGTATTCCAGATTGTAGTGAACTTGTGACCCAACGATTATAAAGAATCGCAAACCACAAGTATTCAAGTTTTTAACGCCACAAGGAGAAACCTTGATAAGTTCTGAAGTTCAATGAATAACCAAAAGTGGAGTAAAAACTCACTTTATATTTTCAGCCAAAGATGATTCCTTACATTCAGCCATACTACTTATATATAGGGTTGGAACAAGTCTCCAACCATAGTAATTAAAGCCAACACGTTTTCATATGTGTTGGGATACAAAAAGGCCTAGAATCCTCCAAATACATATAGAAATATGAAAAATCTTGACTATTATCTATATGGACTTATATATATTAAAATCTGATGTAAATAAAGCCTAATTGAAGCTTCTCTTTTCCATAAGACTTAATTCTATGTAAGTAACTTCAATGAATTCCAAAAGCCATCAGATTATATTGTTTGGATTAAATTCAAAACCAATGCATCTTCTTTTGGGCCAAACTTATGCATGTTAGAATCAGCCCATATCTCTTGAATTAGCCGTTAAATGCTTCCTTCAGCTTTTTGGATCTTGCCCTTGTAAATGGCCCAATTGGAACATACAATGGATCCTTAGCTTGTACTTGTTCTTGGTGATTCTCATCATCTTCCCTCTCTTCAAAAGGATTCGTCCTCGAATCTTCACCTACATCAAAAAGAGAAAGATCAGCAACATTAAATTTAGAACTAATCTTATACTCACCTGGAAGATCCAACTTATATGCATTATCATTCACTCTTTCAAGAACTTGAAATGGACCATCTCCTCTTCGTTGTAACTTGGACCGCCTACGTGCAGGGAATCTTTCCTTCCGCATATGTACCCAAACCCAATCACCTGGTTCAAAAATGACTTGTTTCCGCCCTTTATTAGCTTTGTTAGCATATTGTTCATTTTTCTTTGCGATATGCTCCCGGACACTTTCATGAAGTTTCTTCACCATCTCAGCCTTCTTTTGACCATCCAAACTAGCTCTTTCATTAACTGGCAAAGGCAATCTAAAGGAGTTAGTGGATTAAAACCATAAACAACCTCAAATGGTGAAAAATCAGTAGTAGAATGAACACTTCGGTTATATGCAAATTCAATGAATGGCAAACAATCTTCCCATTTTTTTAAGTTCTTTTGAATTATAGTACGTAACAAAGTAGTTAAAGTTCTATTCACAACCTCGGTTTGTCCATCTGTTTGAGGGTGGCAAGTAGTTGAAAATAACAACTTAGTACCCATTTTTCCCCACAAGGCTTTCCAAAAATAGCTAAGGAACTTAACATCCCGATCAGATACAATGCTCCAAGGAACACCGTGAAGTCGTACAATCTCCCGAAAGAACAAATCAGCAATATTTGTTGCATCATCAGTTTTATTACATGATATGAAATGTGCCATTTTAGAAAACCTATCAACCACCACAAAAATCGAATCCCTACCTTTTCTTGACCTAGGCAAACCCAAAACAAAATCCATCGAAATGTCTATCCAAGGTGCAGTAGGTACGGGTAAAGGAGTGTATAAACCATGGGGTAAGGCTCTAGATTTGGCCTGCTTACAAGTAAGACATCTAGAACAAATTCTTTCCACATCACGTTTCATTTTAGGCCAAAAGAAGTTCACGCAACACTTCTAAAGTCTTCCTTATCACAAAGTGACCCATCAAACCACCTCCATGTGCTTCACGTACAAGCAACTCATGCATAGAACTGTTAGGCACATAAAGTTTATTCTCTCTAAACAAGTACCCATCAAGTCTATAAAACTTACCTAATGCTGATTTTTCACATGCTCCATACACACTAGCAAAGTCGTCATCAGTAGCATATAATTCCTTCACATATTCAAATCCCAACAACTTTGCATTTAAAGTAGAAACAAGAGCATACCTTTTCGATAGTGCATCAGCCACAATATTTTCCTTACCTTGCTTGTATTTGATTACATATGGGAATGCCTCAATAAATTCTGACCACTTGGCGTGTCTTCTATTCAACTTACCCTGTCCTTTCAAGTGCTTCAAGGATTCATGGTCAGTGTGAATGACGAATTCTCTCGGCCAAAGGTAATGTTGCCAAGTCTCCAATGCTCTCACCAATGCATAAAGCTCCTTGTCATACGTCGAATAGTTCAAAACAGCCCCAGTTAGTTTTTCACTAAAATAAGCTATCGGTCGCTGCTCCTGCATTAAAACAGCTCCAATACCTATTCCTGAAGCATCACACTCAATTTCAAATGTTTTAGAAAAATTAGGTAAGGCTAACAAAGGAGCACTACACAATCTTTCTTTAATTTCAGAAAATGCATGTTCTTGTTCATTACCCCAATGTAACCCTACCGATTTCTTAACAATTTCAGTGAGTGGTTTTGACAAATCGTCGATAAAAACTAGCCAAACCATGAAACTTCTCACCTCGGAAAGTGACTTAGGCGTGGGCCATTCCTTGATAGCCTTTACCTTTTCTTCATCCACCCCAATTCCATTTGCGCTAACAATATAGCCAAGAAACACAACTTTTTCCAAGCAAAAAGAACACTTTTTTAAATTGGCAAACAATTTTTCTTTTCTCAAAACATCAAACACACAATGCAAATGTTCAATATGCTCATCTAAGCTTTTGCTATACACCAAAATGTCATCAAAATAAACCACAACAAATTTGCCAATAAACGCCCGCAAGACATGGTTCATTAATCTCATGAATGCACTAGGTGCATTAGATAAACCAAAAGGCATTACCAACCACTCATACAATCCATATTTTGTTTTAAAAGCAGTTTTCCATTCATCACCTTCTTTCATCCTAATTTGATGATACCCACTTTTCAAATCAATTTTTGTGAAAATACTTGACCCATGCAATTCATCCAACATATCATCTAGTCTAGCAATGGGATATCGATACTTTACCGTAATGTTGTTGATAGCCCTGCAATCCACACACATCCTCCAAGTCCCATCCTTCTTAGGTACAAGTAACACCGGTACAGCGCACGGACTCATGCTTTCTCTCACGTGGCCCTTTTTTAGCAACTCCTCAACTTGCCTTCGAAGTTCCTTTGTTTCCTCTGGATTACTTCTATAGGCTGGCCGATTAGGAATGGCGGCACCGGGCACAAAATCAATCTGATGCTCTATTCCTCTTATAGGTGGCAATCCATTAGGTACATCATCTGGAAACACAACTTCGTATTCCTGTAACAAAGAGACAACAACACTAGGCAAAGATTCATTAAATTCGTTAGTGCTAAAACCTGCCTCTTTGTACACAAGTAAAATCATAAGCTTTTTTGAATTCAAGGCACTCTTGATATCACTCGTCTTAGCATAAAGACTCACTTGTTTTTTTCCCTCTTTCTTTTCACTCTCTTTTTCACTTTTTTTCTTTGAAATTTCAGCCTCACTATTTATTTTCAACTCACTCTCTCTTTTCATTTTCATTTGATCTTCATACACTTGTTTGGGTGTTAATGGTACAAGAGTAATGGATCTGTTATCTTTTACAAGAGTATGACGATTTTTAAAACAATCATGAGTAACCTTCCTATTAAATTGCCATGGTCTGCCCAACAATATGTGACCTGCTTGCATTGGACCGACATCGCAAAGCACTTCATCCTTGTACTTCCCGATTGAAAACGAGACTAATACTTGCCTTGTCACCTTAACCTCCCCACAATCATTCAACCATTGCAGCCTATATGGTCTAGGGTGCTTCAAGGTAGGTAACTTTAGCTTTTCAACCCTTTAGCAACGTTTGTACAACTTCCCCCATCAATGATCATACTACACACCTTATTATTTACATGGCATCTAATATGAAAGATGTTCTCCCTTTGCTCATCAACATCATTTTCTTTGACATGGGCACTTAAAGCACGCCTAGCCACAAGTGACTCACCCTCCACCGGATATTCAACATCATTGTCACTAGTGTCTTTTGGCATATGTTCATCATCATCCATCTCACTTTCAGTCTCCACATCTCCGTTAGCATGTGCAATCATGGTTCTCTTGTTTGGACATTGTGAAGCTATGTGACCTGTCCCCAAACACTTAAAACACTTAATATCACGATTACGAGTTCGTAATTCAGTTTTACCTCTATTGACATTGTCAACTTCATCTTTTCTCTTTGGTGCTTCTATTTTGAATTTGGAATTAGCCCCTTCATCTTTCCTCCCATTCGACCTCCATGAAGTAGAGGAGCTTGGATTTTGGAAAGATCGAGTTCCCTTCCTTTTAAGTTGTCGTTCTACCTTTATTGCCATATGCACCATGTCCTCTAACTCCACATAATGTTGCAATTCAACTACATTTGCAATGTCCCGATTCAGCCCATTGAGAAATCTTGCCATGGTAGCTTCTCTATCCTCCTCTATATTAGCCCTGATCATGGAAATCTCCATCTCCTTGTGGTAATCTTCCACGCTTTTAAAGCCTTGAGTAAGACTTTGTAACTTCTGAAATAAGTCCCTATGATAGTGACTAGGAACAAAACGCCTCCTCATGATAGCTTTCATTTCATCCCATGTCCTAATAGGCCTTTCACCATTTCTTCTCCTGGTCATCACAAGTTGATCCCACCATATAATAGCATAATCGGTATACTCAATAACAGTAAGTTTTACCTTTTTCTCCTCGGAGTAGTTATGGCATTCGAAAATCAGCTCCACCTTCCTTTCCCAGTCCAAGTACACTTCTGGGTCATTTTTGCCTTGGAAAGATGGTATCTTTACTTTGATGTTTCCCAAGCTTCTGTCATCTATATCTTGCCATCTCGGACCTCTTTGAAAACCTCTATCATGCCTTCCTCTACTTTGTATGAATCTGCCCTCACCATTCAATGTGCCTTGGTTATCTTCATGGAACTCATCATTGGAATTGTAACCAAAATCATCTTCATTTGCATTCCTTTCTTCCCTTCTAGCATTAGGAGCTCTTTCCGGATGTCCCCTGTTTAAAGTAGCAATAGCATCGTCTTGCCTATCCATCCGATCCCGAATCTCATTAAACATTACGTTCATACGTTCAAACTATTTTTGCATGGCTTGCAACATAAATGTACCCCCCTGTCCGCCTTTGTTTATTGCTTCACCACTTGTAGACATATTTGAAACTAGTTATAACAATTAGAAATAAATCCTCACAGCACTCCCTCACGTGTTTACACTCGAATAATGTCACTCAACACTCGTGTTTCACTCAATACGGCTTTTACCCTCAAATAATCTCAAACTCTCTTGCCTTTTTCCACTCGTAACTCCCCTTTTCAGTTCTTTAATGAACTAGAAAACTTTAATCAAGAGGTTCAACTTGTATTGTTTAAACAATGAATATCAATGGGCGGGTATTTCAGAAATAATGAATCAAAGAGAATGAGAATTTTTTTAGATTTGAGAGAATTGAAGAATAAATCAGAATATAGAAAGTAGTTGTATCCACAAATCACCTTTTTTTTTTTTTTTTTTATCAATCACGTTTTTCTTTTCTTTTCTTCTTTTTTTTGTCACCTTTTTTTTTTTTGGTCAAGTTTCCTTTTTCTATTTTTTTTTCACGTTTTTTTTTTTTTTTTTTTTTTGCTGGATACTGAATACGCACAAAGAGATTTAAGAGTAGGAAAGAAGAGATTAATAGAAATGGACTAAATAGATAGGAACAAAAAATAAAGATAAAGGATAGTAATCTGATTTTAGTACCTTGCTCTGATTACCAAATGATACGAACCTCAATAGGAAGATTCAATTTCATCCCAAGAAAAACTAAAAATCAGATTGAAAGTGATAGTGAACTTGTGACCCAACGATTATATGGAATCGCAAACCACAAGTATTCCAGATTGTAGTGAACTTGTGACCCAACGATTATAAAGAATCGCAAACCACAAGTATTCAAGTTTTGAACGCAACAAGGAGAAACCTTGATAAGTTCTGAAGTTCAATGAAGAACCAAAAGAGGGGTAAAAACTCACTTTATATTTTCAGCCAAAGATGATTCCTTACATTCAGCCATACTACTTATATATAGGGTTGGAACAAGTCTCCAACCATAGTAATTAAAGCCAACACGTTTTCATATGTGTTGGGATACAAAAAGGTGCCTAGAATCCTCCAAATACATATAGAAATATGAAAAATCTTGACTATTATCTATATGGACTTATATATATTAAAATCTGATGTAAATAAAGCCTAATTGAAGCTTCTCTTTTCCATAAGACTTAATTCTATATAAGTAACTTCAATGAATTCCAAAAGCCATCAGATTATATTGTTTGGATTAAATTCAAAACCAATTCAAAAACAATGCATCTTCTTTTGGGCCAAACTTATGCATGTTAGAATCAGCCCATATCTCTTGAATTAGCCCGTTAAATGCTTCCTTCAGCTCTTTGGATCTTGCCCTTGTAATTGGCCCAATTGGAACATACAATGGATCCTTAGCTTGTACTTGTTCTTGGTGATTCTCATCAGTAATGGTGTTAAATCCAATGGAGTTAAGGGATTAAAACCATAAACTATTTCAAATGGAGAAAACTTAGAAGCAGAATGAATGGTACGATTGTAAGCAAACTCAACACGTGGTAAACATTCTTCCAATGTTTTGATGTTCTTTTTAATTATAGCCCTCAACAAAGTAGATAAAGTCTTATTTACTACTTCAGTTTGACCATCAGTTTGTGGATGACAAGTGGTGAAAAATAACAACTTAGTCCCTAACTTACACCACAAGGTTTTCCAAAAGTAACTCAAAAACTTAGCATCTCTATCGGAAACAATGGTTCGAGGCATTCAATGTAATCTAACAATTTCTCGAAAGAATAAGTCAGCAATTTAAGACGCATTATCAGTTTTCGTACATGGAATGAAATGTGCCATTTTAGAAAACCTATCTACAACCACAAAAATTGAGTCCCTACCTCGTTTAGACCTAGGTAAACCTAAAACAAAATCCATTGAAATATCAATCCAAGGATCACTAGGAATTGGTAGTGGTATGTATAAACCATGAGGTTTAAACTATGATGTGATAGAATGGCATAAGTTCATTTTTAATGATCTTTCAAGTCCCATGTCCAATCATACGCTGATCTTTGTTTAGGTGATGTTATTCACATATTTCACTAAAACTGATTCATTTAGGGTGACAAGGTGAAACAAGAATATACTAATATTCTTGGACCTGTGTATTTTTCGTTTATCTTTTTCCTTTCAAATTACAATCGTTCTTTTCTCATTCGATATAAAATTTTTGTTTGGTATATTATGCCCATGTTTTTCTGCACTTTTGTATCAAAAAGTATCTTATCACAACATAAAGACTGCATGATCCGAGGTTCAAGTTCTTCGCATTCAAAGATAAAAAGGTACATTTCAGTGCCCATGGAAGAAATAAGAGCATTCTGGAATTTTTTTGTTGATGTTTTCCCTAGATGGGCAATTGACTTTCAAATTCGGGTATTAAACTATTCAAAATTCACGTAAACGAGAATTCATATACCGAGTTTGACATTATTCATAATTTGCTTTAAATTGATCAACTTTGGAGTGTAATGCGTACGGAAATAACATTCTGGTCAATTTGTGCCAATTTGGTTTTTCATAGAGGATTTGTCTTCACGACCAAATTTTTTTAATGGTTATTATCCACATGATATTGTATTTGGACCGAGTTTCATGTTTTTTCCGCTCCTCGATAGAACTTATTACTCGATGGTTCTCTTGTTAGAAAAAGGGTATTTTAATACTTTGGTATTCCTACTATAAACCTACTGCATTGATTCAGATCTCGGAATGTGTGCGATGGACGCGATGGAGAAAGCTAAGGTTGAGATTCATTTTTTTCGAGTCCAAGTTGAAGTTGTCGTTTTTGGGGTGTCATGAACATAACACGATCCTTGAAGTCGTAATAAATTACATGCTCTTAGTTTAAAGTTAAAATTATTCAGAGATAACATGGTTTATTTTTTGTCCCCAGGGCATAAATCTAGCATTGCATATTTACATTGTGAAACTTTTTTTGATGGTCTTTTGATTGTCAAATTAGTATAGTAAACAATTCACAATATACTCGATCTCAAACTGCCCAAGTTCAACTGCCCACTTCATTAGTCTTCCAGAGGCCTCGGGTTTTGACAATACCTGCCTCAGAGGCTGGTTCGTCAGGACATTTATCTTGTAAGTTTGAAAGTAAGGCCTTAGCTTCGTAGCGGCAAGTTAGTTAAGGCAAGGGCAAACTTTTCTATCTCTAGATAATTTCTTTCCGCGCCTTGTAATAATTTGATTAGATAGTACACAGGCTTGTGCTCGGACTTTTCAATTTTTTCCAAAACTAAACTGATAGCCTCTCCTGATACTGCTATGTACAAATGCAAAGGCTCCCCCCTCAACAGGTTTTGCTAGCATTGTGGGAGAGACTAAGTATTTTTTACGTTCCTCGAAAGCCTTATCACACTTTTCATTCCACTCGAAATCCTTAGACTTTCTCAACAACTTAAAGAAAGGCAGGCTTTTATCTGCAGAACGAGATATAAATCTGTTTAAAGATATAAATTTTCCAATCAAGCTTTGAACCTCGGAAAGTTTTCTTGATGGCCTTAGCTCGGTAATAGCTCTATTCTTTTCGAGATTTGCCTCGATACCGCGCTCGTGGACAAGGTAACCCAAAAATTTTCCTGATCTTATTCCAAAGGTACAATTCGCAGGATTCAACTTCATCCTATACTTTCTCAAAATTCCGAAGCATTTATCCACGTGCTTAATATGATCCTCTCCGGTCATGCTTTTACAAGCATGTCATCAACGTATACTTTCATAATTTCTCCGATCAAATCCTTAAACATCATATTTACAAGTCTCCGGTACATTGCTCCTATGTTTCGTAACCCAAAAGGCATTACGATGAAACAAAATACTCCACGCTAGGAAATGAACGCGATTTTGTCCTGATCCCTTTCGTTCATTAAGATTTGATAGAAGCCCTGAAAGGCATCCATCATACTGAAGAAAATAAAACCTGTAGTCGAATCGACTAGCATATTGATCCGAGGCAACGGATAAGGATCTCTTGGACATAACTTGTTCAAATATGTGAAATGGTTACACATTCTCCACTTGTTATCGACCTTGCTTCCTTTGGACACCAAAACCACGTTGCATAGCCACTCAGTAAACGTTATTTCTCGAATTTGACCAGCGGCCAAAAGTCTGTCTACTTCCGCATTGATAATTTTATCCTTTTCTCGACCATGGTTCCTTTTCTTCTGCCTAACTGGTTTTGCTTATGGGTCGATATTCAAAGAGTGTGTAATAACTCGCGGGTCAATTCCCACTATATCGTCCGAGATCCAAGCGAACACATCAACATTGTTTCTCAAAAAATCGATCAGCATCGTCTCCATTCCCGGACTCAGCTCGGTCCCGATCCTAGTGAACTTTTCAGGGGAGCCAGAAACCAGCGTAACCTGTTTGTGGTTCGGTAGCTGCACACTCATATCAACATCCTTCCCCTTTTTTCCTTGCAACTTGTCACAATCAGGCAAAGGGAGGTTGGACACTAAAAACACCTTTGGATCGATCAACTTCCTTTTAGCTGGTAACAAGGGCTCGATTTTTTGCTTAATAGTTAGAGACATGTTATAACATTCCCATGCCATATACTGGTCGTTCCTCATTTCACCGACCCCAGCCATAGTTGGGAACTTAACCTTTTGATGGTAAGTAGATACAACAGCTTTGAAGATATTCAACGTTGGTCTTCCCAAGATGGCATTGTAAGCAAATGGAGTGCTTACTACCAAAAATTTAACCATTTTTGTTACGTCCTTTGGTGTCTTTCCCAAAGTGGTGCTCAAAAGAATTGTTCCAAGAGGGACAATTTCCGAACCGCCAAATCCAATTAAAGGAGTTGAAACTCGATCTAGCCGTGGATGTTGCAAATTCATCCGATCTAGAGCCTCTGAAGAAATAATATTTGCCGAGCTGCCGTTGTCTATTAATACTCTCTTGACCTCAAAATTTGCAATTTTAAGGGTCAAGACCATTGAGAAACCAGGGTCGTCCTCATTTACATCCCAGGTTACATCACGAGGCCTATCAGCATCACTAAAGCTAATGACCTAATTTATCAACGAAGGGGGTTCTAATGACATAACTTCTCTCCTGGTCGAGACACCTGTCTCTATCGACCTCGCAGTTCTTTTTATTGCATTCCTGCTATCTCCACCCGCAGGTCCTCCAGCAATCACATTTATTACTCCATTTGTTTGTTCATCAACTTGATCTTGAGCATTACGCTGTTGTCCAGAAAACTTTCGTGGACTCCTTGATCTGTAACGATTGTTGGGGTTACCCCTTCTCACATATTCCTTTAGTTTTCCTTGTGTGATTAACTTTTCAATTTCTTGTTTTAACTGGAAGCAATCTTCCGTGTTGTGTCCTCGAGCTCTGTGGTATCTGCAATATTTATCATGATTCATCGATCGAGGCCTCACTTGAGTGATACGTTGAGCTTCGGGGATCAAATTTCTTTCCTCGAGTACGGTAAGTATCTCGTCCCTTGAAGTGTTTAATTCAGTGAAATTGATTTTTTCTGATTCTCTTCTTGGTGTCTTTTCTGGAGAAGCAAGTCGACCGTAGACATTAGATATATGGGGCGGAGCCTGTGGTTTGTAGACATTAAGTCTTTGCCAAACCGAGCCCCTCCGCTGAACGTTAGACCCTCCGTAGTCACCTGGTTTAGGGACAGGCGCTCTTTCCGGGTTTTTCCCGAGCTGAGACCTCGGATTCTGAGCATTTTTTAGTTTATTCATTTCTTCTTGGATCATGTATTTTTCAGAAATCTCCATGATCCGTTCAAAAGATTTTGGCTGTTTTCGACACAAGGCATTCCCAAATTGAGTATTTCGAGTCAACTCGAACATGAGTGATGACAAGAATTCGATCTGAGGGGTATCAACTTTCAAAAGCTCAATGCTAAATCTAGCTAGCCATTGTCTTAGAGTCTCTCCCTCCAACTGTTTTACCATTCCCAGATGGTTTGTCGGTAATCTTGGTTTTCTCTGGCTTGCAAACTGATGTTTCAATTTGTCACACAACTCATCGAAAGAAAAAATTGAGTTCGGTGGTAGCTTCCCGAACCAATCAAGAGCAATTCCTTCGAAGGTTGTAATCATTATCTTGCAACAGAAATCCTCCGAATGTCCACACAAGTTTATCACATTGATAAAGCTTTTAATGAGCTCCCCAGGATTGGTGGTCCCATTGTATCTAGGCAACCTTGTAGGCACAGTTTTCGTATTTCGAGCTTCTCTAATTTCTTGGCAAAAGGGTGAACATCTCATAATGTTGTTATTTAACTCTCAGTCTCGAGCATCTTCGTGAACAACAGCCCTGTTCTCTCTTACCTCCTTACGCAGGGCTTCCGTATTCAGAAACTCCCTGCATATAGTGCCAACGATAGATCGTAAATCAGCTACTGTCGTATGGATAGGTAAATCATTAGGCGGGTTAATTGGTGGAACTTTAGGCTGATGAGCTGCTCGGGATTGGTTAATTGGTGGAACTTTGAGTTGATGAGCTGCTCGGGATTGGTCACTTGGTTCATTGTTAACAGAGTGTTGAGCTCCTGCAACATGAGAAGGCTCGCCGCGATTGTACGTGTATCTCCTGGTGGTAGGCATTTTTCGATCTAACACTCAAATAGGCCCCACGGTGGGCGCCAAATGATTATGCTACTTTTCGTATGAGGACAAATAAGGAAATAAAGCAAGCACAATTACAAGTAAGGGAATGCACTGAAGTATATTAATATTCCAATCCGATTACAAATTACAAGGGTCTATTCGAGATTTATAGGATTATAGGATGCCGTACAACTGGTAAACTAAATACAAAAAGCGAGCTAATCTAAATCCAGAGGAGTCCGAGCTAAAAGTCCGAGCAGGGTGCACCTGGGAATTCGTGCCTGATGTCATAAATACGCCCGGTATTTACAGGTATAATGGTGTGCTAGGTAGACCCTCCGCATGAGAATGTGTCTCGGCCCAAAGGCCTGGCCCGGGAGTCGGCCCAACATTGAATCCGAGGAGAGGGTTAGGGCGAAAATAAGGCCTTGTGCTGTCAAACTGGCTTGATCGGAAACTGAGTCCTGAAGGTCGGAAAACACGCCCTCCTGCTCGAAAACAATCAGATCTCGAGCAGGGGTATTTCCTAGAATAGAGCATGCGAAATATCCCTCATCATGTGCCAACTTCTTTAACTCAAAATTTTGAAAGTTAGGTGATATTTGGACTGAGTTTCTCTACTTGATAGAATTATTATTTGACGTTGTGCTTATCGAAACAGAGGAATTTTAAGAAATAGTTTCTTAATGTTTAATGGGTCATCCATTTATCCCAACTTAGAATGTTAGTTATCACTCGATCTATAAAGTTGCAGAGTTTTTTTGTTATTTTCGGTCCATGTAGAAATGGTCAACCTTGTGCTGCCATGAGTACAACGTGAGTACATTTTTTTGTAGAGGATGTATTCACACTCTTACTGGGAAAGTGTTCCATTTACGTGATAGAAATTTCGTAGAAACCTTGTGCTAAAATAATTAATTTTAGGGTTCCCTTTTTAAACTATGGTGTGATATAATGACATAAGTTCATTTTTAGTGACCTTTCAAGTCCCATGTCCAATCATAGGTTGATCTTTGTTTAGGTGATATTATTCACATATTTCACTAAAATTGATTCATTTAGGGTGACAATGTGAAACCAGAATATACTAATATCCTTGAACCTGTTATTTTTCCGTTTATCTATTTCCTTTCAAATTCCAATCGTTCTTTTCTCATTCGATATAAAATGTTTGTTTGATATATTATGCCTATGTTTTTCTACACTTCTCTATCAAAAAGTATCTTATCACAACATATAGACTGCATGATCCGAGTTTAAAGATCTTCGCATTCAGAGATAAAACGGTACATTTCAGTGTCCATGGGTGAAATACGAGCATTCTGGACTTTTTTGTTGATGTTTCCGATGTTTCCCCTAGATGGGCAATTGACTGTCAAATTCAGGTATTAAACTATTCAAAATTCACGTAAACGAGAATTCATATACCGAGTTTGACATTATTCATAATTTGCTTTAAATTGATCAACTTTGGAGTGTAATGCGTACGGAAATAACATTTTGATCAATTTGTGCCAATTTGATTTTTCATAGAGGATTTGTTTTCACGACCAAATTTTTTTAATGGTTAATATTTCGCATTATATTGTATTTGGACCGAGTGTCATGTTTTTTCTGTCCTCGATAAAACTTATTACTCGATGGTTCTCTTGTTAGAAAAAGGGCATTTTAATACTTTGGTATTCCTACTTTATACCTACTGCATTGATTCAGATCTCGGAATGTGAGCGATCGACGCGATGTAGAAAGTTATGGTTGAGATTCATTTTTTCCGAGTCCATGTTGAAGTTGTCGTTTCTGGGGTGTCAACACAATCCTTGGAGTAGTATGCGGCCAATTATGTGGTGAACCATCGGGGACATACACAAACACATCGAGCGAAAACAGGAAACGAAGAAAGTTGGACTCGACTGGGTCAATCCATTTGGGCGCGATAATCCGATCCAATTGGATTGGATCGAAATGTCAAATTAAATAGGTTTTTAATTTGAAAGATTGAATTAATTAATAGAGAGAAGATTTAATTAGATGAAATTGTAGTTTGATTTAATTAAATTTGTTGGATGAAGATGAAGAAGTGAAGAGAGGTTTTGATGATTTCCAAAAGTCATCAGCTAAGTAATGGAAGCTTAGCAACCTCTGGGAAATTCAATCTGATAAGACAAGTAAAATCAGAAGGGTTGAATTTTGGCCCAGAAGACTACTGATCTGATTCTGAGTTCGGAATCAGACTGGTGAATTTCAGCAGAGTCAAATTAGATGAGTTCGGTTTGAATCTGCAGAGTGTTCATCAGAAGATTAGATTCGATTAGCAGAGTGGAAGTGATCAGAAAGTCATTCCAATGGTAATAAATGCACTCGGTGTAATAAATTTTGTAAGAGAAGGGTATTAAAGACAAATGATTAAAGAGAAACCTCGGATCAGCAAGGTACATTTAATGCGACGGGACAGAAAGTACAACAAAACTGTACAATGAACAGTTGCAAAAGCCATTCTGAAACAAGGACTAGTACTCGAGGAAAATCTGAAGATCTGTCAATTTCTCAACAGGCAAAATTCAAATCCTCAAGTATAAATAGATCTGAATTCAAGAGTTAGAGACAATCACAACAACTGAGAGAAAATCAAAGCAAGAAATATCTTCTAAGTCTCAAAAACTCAAGTACAGATCACCATCAGCCGAGTCATCTGTTGACAAAGCCGAGTTTAGGAAACAAAGCAAAAATATAAATCTGAGTGATTTATGTAATAGAGAACGTTGTGAAAAGTGTAGATCCATCTAAGTGAGTGATCTAGCTTTAGAGAGTAGGATTTCTTTGTGACTTCTTACCACGAACTTGTGGCTTTTCATTTGTTGAATTGCGCAAGCAGAGTATACTGTAAACTTAGTGATTATAGTATAACCCAAGATCTAAGTGACTTGGAAGAGTGGACTAAAAGACATTCTTGTCTATATAACCACTATAAAAATTCTGTGTGTTTGTTTACTGCATTTTTACTTGCATATTTTCAAAAGATTTCAAACAAACGAACAAAGCAAAAGATTTTAAAAGGAGTTTAAAAACTGGGGTTAAAATCTTTTAAGTAAGAAAACAACTTGTTGTAAAACATAAATCCGCTGCAAACAAGTATTTCAAACTCTGATTATATTTGAATCAGATAAGTTAAATCAGACGAGTGGTCAACTCTACTGATTAAGCTAAGTGCGCAATCAGTGAAGTAGTCTCACGAGTTCTTGATCAACTTACTTTACTGATAAAAGTTTTCAGAGGTCTACTCACCCCCCCCCCCCCCCCCTCTAGACCTCATCTAACCACTTGGGACCAACAAGTGGTATCAGAGCCTGGTTCATTTGAATCATTTGCCTGATCAACGAGCTTGATCCTAGTGTGTTTTTCAAAAGTTTTCAAAAAGAGCATATTTTTGAAAAACAAAACTTTTTGAAAAATGAATTGTATCAGCCACGTACCCCACATTGGCGGAATGAGTTTTGAGGACTGGAAAATCCGTATGGATATTTTCCTTGCTGCTTATAATGACAATATGTACAGATGCATTACAAAAGGTCCAATCAAAATCACCAAGACAATCAAAGTCAATGACCAAGACTGTTTGTTGAGAAAGACATTGAAGAGACGACAGCTGAAGAAATTAAGCTGAATAATCTTGACAAAGTCGGAATTTTCATCATGACTAAAGCCCTCGATAATGACAGATTTGACAAAGTTCACTGCAAGACAACAAAAGAAATGTGGGACAAGGTTCGTGATATTAGTGAAGGGAATGATGCCATCAATGAACACAACTTGAGCATAGCCCTTGAGAAGTTGGAAAACTTCAAGATGAAGTCCGGAGAAACCATTGATCAAATGGATACAAAGTTTACGAGGACGTTGAATGACGTGTTAAAGTTGGGAAAGACCTTTTCTGATAAAGAGATCACTGTCAAAGTTTTAAAGGCGCTACCTCCCAAGTTCAACATGAAGATCACAGCAATGGAAGAATCAAGGGATTTGGGGAAGATCTCTCTTACAGAGCTGTTTTTCAGTACTCAAGGCGTACGAGTATAAACTGCCAAGAATGGGAATAGAAGAGACATCAACTTCAAACCCCACTACTTCCCTGGTTGCTGCAGAAAGACCTCGAAGATCAGCCGAAAAGACAAGAGAAGTGGACTCATCTGATGAGACCATGCTGCTCAATAAGTACACTGCTGGCGACATTACGTTGTTGCTGAATGGGTTCAAAAAGTTCTAAAAAAGAAAAATGAAGAATAAATACGACAATGCTTCTACTTCTAACCCTACCTCTACTTCATATAATAGTAAAGATAATTATAAATCCAAACTAATGTGCTATAATTGCAGGAAATTGAGACACTTTATTAAGGACTGACCATATCCTAAAGTTGAGAAGTATACGGAGGAGGAAATGAAAGCTAAAAAAGAGAGGAGACATCAAAAGAGCAAAGTATTGTTGGTTGAAGCTGAAAAGATAGTAGTCATCTATTCGTCTAACTCAGAATCCGGGACATCAGAAGATGACTCTGCTGAAGAAGAGACACCTGCATTGTTCTCTCACTGAAAATGAAATGAGCTATTTAGTTCATTTGAGCAAATGATGAAAAACAACATAAATGTTGCCAATGAATTTGCAAAGCTTAAGGAAGAGATGACTATGCTGAGAAAGAAAAATTCTCTACTGAAACTTCACGGTGAAAACCGCAAGAATCGGCTGAGTATAAAAAGCTTGCGCATGAGAATGAATCTCTGAAAGCCGAATGTGAAGTTTACAAAGGAAAAATCATGGAACTTGAAAAGATTATATCTACTCCTGATAAGTCGTCCGTTGCATCAGTAAACACATCAAATGAACAGAGAACACCTTTAGTAAAAGAAAGTTTAGATCTGAACCGAACTAAAAAATTCATATCTGCTGATAACAACAATGTTATCTTATATGTTCATACTGCTAAATCTACTTCACTAGAAATAGAGAAAAAGGAGAAGAAATCTCCAAAGGCTAAAAAGGGTAAAGTGCCTAAAGTTGAAAAACAGACTAGTAAAGGTAAACAGCAGAGTAGTCCAGAGAAGTCTGCTGATAAGAGCAAAAATAATCAGACTAGTAAGTCTAAGTCGTCTGTTAAAGAGCAAGTAAGAACTAAACCAAAGAAGCAAAGAAATTATAGAAATGATGATGCTTGGTGTGGAAATGAGTCTTATTATGTGCAACCTACTTATTCATCATATTATGCTGCACCTCATTATCCACCTTACTATGCTGCATATCCTGCTCATCATCTGATGCATGCTTACCCTGCTTATCATGATACGAACCACGTTAAGAAAAACGAGACCCGCATTATAAGGAATTGAAAGATCGTTTTACAATCAGGTTTAGGATGGATGAACGCCACAAGTCGCCTTGATAAGTTCACGGGGACGCCACAAACGATATTGACTAAATCGTTTGATAAGTCGATGTTGAACGCCACAAGTCTTCTTGATAAGTTCGGTAGGACGCCAAAAACGATGATGGATGAATCGTTTGATAAGTCGATGAATGAATGCCACAAGAATTAGACAAATTGTAAAATCCTTGATAAGTTCAAAAGAGTTCTTCAAATAAACTAGAGAATTCCTACTCACTAAAATAATAAGATTCAAGTTGTGTGTCTTCTATCACATGTTAAGCCTATATATAAGCTGAAAATTAAGTCCTAACAAGACTAGGAATAGGACTTCTAGAGTAATCTACTTTGACTAGGAAATAAATGATGAGAATCACCAAGAACAAGTACAAGCTAAGGATCCATTGTATGTTCCAATTGGGCCAATTACAAGGGCAAGATCCAAAAAGCTGAAGGAAGCATTTAACGGGCTAATTCAAGAGATATTGGCTGATTCTAACATGCATAAGTTTGACCCAAAAGAAGATGCATTGGTTTTTAATTTAATCCAAACAATATAATCTGATGGCTTTTGGAATTCATTGAAGTTACTTACATAGAATTAAGTCTTATGGGAAAGAGAAGCTTCAATTAGGCTTTATTTACATCAGATTTTAATATATATAAGTCCATATAGATAATAGTCAAGACTTTTCATATTTCTATATGTATTTGGAGGATTCTAGGCACCTTTTTGTATCCCAACACTTATGAAAACGTGTTGGCTTTAATTATTATGGTTGGAGACTTGTTCCAACCCTATATATAAGTAGTATGGCTGAATGTAAGGGATGAATCATTTTTTGGCTGAAAATATAAAGTTAGTTTTTACTCCTCTTTTGGTTCTTCATTACACTATACTTGTGGTTTGTGATTCTTTATAATCGTTGGGTCACAAGTTCACTACAATTTGGAATACTTATGGTTTGTGATTCCTTATAATCGTTGGGTCACAAGTTCACTATCACTTTCAATCTGATTTCTAGTTTTTCTTGGGATGAAATTGAATCTTCCTGTTGAGGTTCGTATCATTTGGTATCAAAGCAAGGTACTAAAATCAGATTACTATCCTTTATCTTTATTTCTTGTTCTTATATATTTAGTCCATTTCTATTAATTACTTCTTTCCTACTCATAAATTTGTTCGTGTAGTAAGTATCTAGCCCAAAAAAAAAAAAAAAAAAAAAAACGTGAACAAAAAAACGTGATTGATAAAAAAAAGGGTGATTGGCGGATACTACTCTATATATTCTGATTTATTCTTCGATTCTCCCAAATCTAAAATTATCATTCTCTTTGTTTCATTATTTCTAAAATACACAACCATTGGTATTCATTGTTTAAACAATACAAGTTGAACCTCTTGATTAAAGTTTTCTAGTTCATTAAAGAACTTACGAGTGGAAAAAGGCAAGAGAGTGTTAGATTATTAGAGGGTAAAAGCCATATTGAGGGAAACACGAGTGTTGAGTGACATTATTCGAGTGTTAACACGTGAGGGAGTGTTGTGAGGATTTATTTCTAATTGTTATAACTAGTTTCAAATATGTCTACAAGTGGTGAAGCAATAAACAAAGGGGGACAGGGGGGTACATTTATGCTGCAAGCCATGCAAAAACAGTTTGAACGTATGAACGTAATGTTTAATGAGATTAGGGATCGGATGGATAGGCAAGACGATGCTATTGCTACTTTAAACAGGGGACATCCGGAAAGAGCTCCCAATGCTAGAAGGGAAGAAAGGAATGCAAATGAACATGATTTTGGTTACAATTCCAATGATGAGTTCCATGAAGATGACCAAGGCTCATTGAATGGTGAGGGAAGATTCATACAAAGGAGAGGAAGCCCTGATAGAGGTTTTCAAAGAGGTCCGAGATGGCAAGATAGAGATGACAGAAGCTTGGGAAACATCAAAATAAAGATACCATCTTTCCAAGGCAAAAATGACCCAGAAGTGTACTTGGACTAGGAAAGGAAGGTGGAGCTGATTTTCGAATGCCATAACTACTCCGAGGAGAAAAAGGTACAACTTACTGTTATTGAGTTTACCGATTATGCTATTATATGGTGGGATCAACTTCTGATGACCAGGAGAAGAAATGGTGAAAGACCTATAAGGACTGGGATGAAATGAAAGCTATCATGAGGAGGCGTTTTGTTCCTAGTCACTATCATAGGGACTTATTTCAGAAGTTACAAAGTCTTCCTCAAGGCTTTAAAAGCGTGGAAGATTACCACAAGGAGATGGAGATTTCCATGATCAGGGCTAATATAGAGGAGGATAGAGAAGCTACCATGGCAAGGTTTCTCATTGGACTGTATTGGGACATTGCAAATGTTGTTGAGTTGCAACATTATGTGGAGTTGGAGGACATGGTGCATATGGCAATAAAGGTAGAACGACAGCTTAAAAGGAAGGGAACTCGATCTTTTCAAAATCCAAGCTCTTCTACTTCATGGTGGTCGAATGGAAGGAAAGATGAAGGGGTTAACTCCAAATTCAAAACAGATGCACCAAAGAGAAAAGATGAAGTTGACAATGTCAATAGAGGTAAAACTGAATTGCCAACTCGTAATCGTGATATTAAGTGTTTTAAGTGTTTGGGAGCAGGTCACATAGCTTCACAATGTCCAAACAAGAGAACCATGATTGCACATGCTAACGGAGATGTGGAGACTGAATGTGAGAGTGATGATGATGATCATATGCCAAAAGACACTAGTGACAATGATGTTGAATATCCGGTGGAGGGAGAGTCACTTGTGGCTAGGCGTGCTTTAAGTGCCCATGTCAAAGAAGATGATGTTGATGAGCAAAGGGAGAATATCTTTCATACTAGGTGCCATGTAAATAATAAGGTGTGTAGTATGATCATTGATGGGGGAGGTTGTACAAACGTTGCTAGTACTACTTTGGTTGAAAAGCTAAAGTTACCTACCTTGAAACACCCTAGACCATATAGGCTGCAATGGTTGAATGATTGTGGGGAGGTTAAGGTGACAAGGCAAGTATTAGTCTCGTTTTCAATCGGGAAGTACAAGGATGAAGTGCTTTGCGATGTCGTTCCAATGCAAGCAGGTCACATATTGTTGGGCAGACCATGGCAATTTGATAGGAAGGTTACTCATGATGGTTTCCAAAATCGGCATACTCTTGTAAAAGATAACAAATCCATTACTCTTGTACCATTAACACCCAAACAAGTGTATGAAGAACAAATGAAAATGAAAAGAGAGAGTGAGTTGAAAATAAAGTGTGGCTGAAATTTCAAAGAAAAAAAGTGAAAAAGAGATTGAAAAGAAAGATGGAAAAAAACAAGTGAGTCTTTATGCTAAGGCGAGTGATATCAAGAGTGCCTTCAATTCAAACAAGCTTATGTTTTTACTTTTGTACAAAGAGGCGGGTTTTAGCACTAACAAACTTAATGACTCTTTGCCTAGTGTTGTTGTCTCTTTGTTGCAGGAATACCAAGATGTGTTTCCAGATGATGTACCTAATGGATTGCCACCCATAAGAGGAATAGAGCATCATATTGATTTTGTACCAGGTGCTGCCATTCCTAACCTGCCAGCATATAGAAGTAATCCAAAAGAAACGAAGGAAACTCAAAGGCAAGTTGAGGAGTTGCTAAAGAAGGGCCATGTGAGAGAAAGCATGAGTCCGTGCGCTGTACCGGTGTTACTTGTACCTAAGAAGGATGGGACTTGGAGGATGTGTGTGGATTGCAGGGCTATCAACAACATTACGGTAAAGTATCGATATCCCATTCCTAGACTAGATGATATGTTGGATGAATTGTATGGGTCAAGTATTTTCACAAAAATTGATTTGAAAATTGGGTATCATCAAATTAGGATGAAAGAAGGTGATGAATGGAAAACTGCTTTTAAAACAAAACATGGATTGTATGAGTGGTTGGTAATGCCTTTTGGTTTATCTAATGCACCTAGTACATTCATGAGATTAATGAACCATGTCTTGCGGGCGTTTATTAGTAAATTTGTTGTGGTTTATTTTGATGACATTTTGGTGTATAGCAAAAGCTTAGATGAGCATATTGAACATTTGCATTTTGTGTTTAATGTTTTGAGAAAAGAAAAATTGTTTGCCAATTTAAAAAAGTGTTCTTTTTGCTTGGAAAAAGTTGTGTTTCTTGGCTATATTGTTAGCGGAAATGGAATTGGAGTGGATGAAGAAAAGGTAAAGGCTATCAAGGAATGGCCCACGCCTAAGTCACTTTCCGAGGTGAGAAGTTTTCATGGTTTGGCTAGTTTTTATCGACGATTTGTCAAAAATTTCAGTACACTAGCTGCACCACTCACTGAAATTGTTAAGAAAGCGGTAGGGTTTCATTGGGGTAATGAACAAGAACATGCATTTTCTGAAATTAAAGAAAAATTGTGTAGTGCTCCTTTGTTAGCCTTACCTAATTTTTCTAAAACATTTGAAATTGAGTGTGATGCTTCAGGAATAGGTATTGGAGCTGTTTTAATGCAGGAGCAGCGACTGATACCTTATTTTAGTGAAAAACTAAATGGGGCTGTTTTGAACTATTCGACGTATGACAAGAAGCTTTATGCATTGGTGAGAGCATTGGAGACTTGGCAACATTACCTTTGGCCGAGAGAATTCGTCATTCACACTGACCATGAATCCTTGAAGCACTTGAAAGGATAGGGTAAGTTGAATAGAAGACACGCCAAGTGGTCAGAATTTATCGAGACATTCCCATATGTAATCAAATACAAGCAAGGTAAGGAAAATATTGTGGCTGATGCACTATCGAGAAGGTATGCTCTTGTTTCTACTTTAAATGCAAAGTTGTTGGGATTTGAATATGTGAAGGAATTATATGCTACTGATGATGACTTTGCTAGTGTGTATGGAGCATGTGAAAAATCAGCATTTGGTAAGTTTTATAGACTTGATGGGTACTTGTTTAGAGAGAATAAACTTTGTGTGCCTAACATTTCTATGCGTGAGTTGTTTGTACGTGAAGCACATGGAGGTGGTTTGATGGGTCACTTTGGTATAAGGAAGACTTTAGAAGTGTTGCGTGAACATTTCTTTTGGCCTAAAATGAAACGTGATGTGGAAAGAATTTGTTCTAGATGTGTTACTTGTATGTAGGCCAAATCTAGAGTCTTACCCCATGGTTTATACACTCCTTTACCCGTACCTACTGCACCTTGGGTAGACATTTCGATGGATTTTGTTTTGGGTTTGTCTAGGTCAAGAAAAGGGTAGGGATTGAAAGATCGTTCTACAATCAGGTTTAGGATGGATGAACGCCACAAGTTGCCTTGATAAGTTCACGGGGACGCCACAAATGATATTGACTGAATCGTTTGATAAATCGATGTTGAACGCCACAAGTCTTCTTGATAAATCCGGTAGGGCGCCACAAATGATGATGGATGAATCGTTTGATAAGTCGATGAATGAACGCCACAAGAATTAGACAAATTGAAAAATCCTTGATAAGTTCAAAAGAGTTCTTCAAAGAAACTAGAGAATTCCTTCTAACTAAAATAATAAGATTCAAGTTGTGTGTCTTCTATTACATGTTAGGCCTATATATAAGCTGAAAATTAAGTCCTAACAAGACTAGGAATAGGACTTCTAGAGTAATCTACTTTGACTATAAAATAAATCTCCCTAAACAACTAGGAAACAAAAACCACTAATATACTAGGAAACAAATAAAGTTCAACAACTAAATATAATATATTATTTATTACTATAGATAACTATCATTTATTACTATAGATGACTAAACATGCTAGTTATCTTATCCACTCCCTTCTTGAGAAATTGCATTTAGTTGGACTTGTATAATGTTGACAAAATTTGGTTGTTCATTTCCGAACACATCCAACTCCTTTTGTTGCGCTTGAATTATTAACTCATTGAGTTCTTCTTCCTTGAAACGTTTGGCTCTTGCTCTCGTCACTGGACCTTGTGGAACTTTGATTGGTTCTTCAAAGTGCGATTTTCCATTTATGTCCTCATCATATCATGCACCGTACCCTGCTTATGAGCATTACTCCCATCATAATAATTATCATGAACATATGCATACTGAAACTTATGATGATTCAAGAGTAAAGAAATCACCACCAAACTCTACTGAACCTAAGAAGCCTAAGGTCTCCAAATCTTGGGTTGTCAAAGGTGACACTAATCCGCCAGGACCCTCTCAATAAAGGATACCTAAAACAATTTTATTTTGTTTTGTAGGTTAGGATTAGGAGTAGGAGTAAAGTAGAGAAGAAATGGTACTTGGACAGTGGATGTTCGAGGCACATGTGTGGTGACATACATGAACTGACTGATGTTGCTGCCGTAGATGGTCCAAATGTTACTTTAGGAGACAACAAAGAAGGCAAGATTGTTGCGTGTGGAAAGCTTATCAAAGGAAACATTGAGATATCTGACGTCTGATATGTTAAACGCCTAAAGTACAATCTGCTGAGCATAAGTCAATTTTGTGACAAATGATTTTCTGTTATCTTCTCATCAGATAAGTGCTATGTAGAGCAAGTTGGAACCAAGAAGGTGATATTATCAGGAAGAAGACAGGGAAACATCTATATAGTTGACTGGAATTCTGTGGACAAGAATTCTAATGTTTGTTTGGTGGCCTCTACACCAAGTGAAATTAGTTGGCTATGGCACAAAAGATTAATCATTTGAATTTCAAGACCATCAACAGATTAATCAAGAATAATTTGGTAGAAGGAATTCCAAAGACAGTCATGAGCAAAGACAAGCTATGTGACGCATGCCAGAAGGGTAAGTTAAATCAACATTCAAAAGCTTCTTCAACCAGAATTTTGGAGGTACTTCATATGGACTTGTTTGGGTCTATTGATCCTATCAGCAATGGTGGAAAGAAATACTGCCTAGTTGTTGTGGATGATTATTCAAGATTTACTTGGGTGATATTCATGAAAAAAAATAGTGAAACCAAGGAACATCTTACCAATCTAATGGAACTGATCCAGAATGAAAAGAGCCTAAGAATATTGAAGATCAGATCAGACCGGGGCAATGAATTTACAAACTCTACTGTTGAAGAGTATTGGAACTCCAGAGGAATCAACCATGAGTAGTACTCTGCTGCCAGAACCCCTCAACAAAATGGAGTTGTTGAAAGGAGAAACATAACTCTAAAGGAAGCTACCAGGACTATGATAGCTGAAGCAAAACTGCCTCAAAGATTCTTGGCAGAAGCCACAAATACAACATGTTATACACAGAACAGATGCATGATCAACAAGAGTCAAAATAAAACACGTTATGAACTGTGGAACAACAAGAGACCTTCATTATCTTAAAATATTTGATTGTAAATGTTTTGTTTTGAATAATGGGAAAAATCACCTTACTGCTTTTGCAGAGAAGGCTGATGAAGCTGTTTTTGTAGGTTATTCTACTGTTAGTAAAGCCTATAGAATTTTTAACAAAAGGACTTTACTTGTAGAAGAATCAATTCATGTAGTATTTGATGAGCCAAATCAATCTTCTGAAAAGAATCAAAGTACTAATCAGATATATCTACTGATTTTCAGAAATTGAATGTGGAAAGAAAAGAAGAATATGTACCCATCTTACTACCTGATCTCAACCAAGATGATAACTCAAGTGCTGTTCAAAATCAGTCTACTGATTGTCTAACAGAGGAGTTGCAAACAGCTGACAGACCAGAGTGTTTAACAGACTACTATTGAGACTCCAATAGTAGTGTTGCAAGATCAATCAAGAGGACAACATCCAGATTTGCAACCTGATCTCAGATGGCTTAGAGATCACCCACCTGAACTTGTGATTGGTGATCCACTGGATAGAGAAGGTCAACTGCAAATGAATCAATGTTTGTAAGTTTTCTTTCACAAATTGAGCCCAAATTAATTGATGAAGCTTTTAGTGATTATCACTGGATTGAAGCAATGCAAGAAGAGTTAAATCAATTTGAAAGAAATGAGGTTTGGTACTTAGTATCTCGACCTACTCATCAAAGAGTCATTGGCACTAAGTGCGTATTCAGGAACAAAATGAATGAAGATGGTATTGTTACCAGAAATAAAGCAAGACTAGTTGCCAAAGTGATACGAACCTCGCCACGAATAACGAGACCCGAATTATTAGGACTCCAAGGATCGTTCTACAATCAGGTTTAGATGGATTTAATGAAGACGCCACAAACGATGATGGATGAATCGCTTGATAAGTCGATGGATGAACGCCACAAGTCTTCATGATAAGTTCATGAGGACGCCACAAACGATGTTGACTGAATCGTTTGATAAGTCGGAACGCCACAAGAATTCTTGATAAGTTCGTGAAGACGCCACAAACGATGATGGATGAATCGTTTGATAAGTCATTGAACGCCACAAAGATTTTACTAATCTTTGATAAGTTCATGAAGAAGAATTCTTCAAAGAAGGTGGAGAATACTCAACACAAATTAATTGAAGACTAAATCTTGAATTCATTAAAGCAAAAAGGTCCTTTAAATAGGACAAGATTACATCTTGAAAAGAACTAGGAAAATCTAAAATAGTAAACTAACCTAATACCAAAAGGAAACAAAATCAATGTGAAGAATAAACTATTTCCTACAAAAACAAGGAAACTAAATTCGAAATTAAAAGGTAACTAAATTAAAAACTCCTACATGACAATTAATTATTTGGCTAGCTTCTTCATTCTTGATCGTCAAGTAATTGTCATAACTTTTTCTTCCCAGTCTTCCATGTATTTTCACTTCGTTTATTGTACTCATCAAGGTCTCATCATTCTCCCCGTCTTGAAAGAGATTTGTCCTCAAATCTTACCCACCTTGTAGATCTAACATGTAAACAATGCAAAACTTTTTTTTTTAAACAAAAATATTTCTCCCTTTTTTTTCACGAATTTCTCTCTCTTTTTTTTTTTTTTCAACTCTCTTTTTTTCACGTTTTTTTCCCTCTTCTTTTCAAATTTTTTTTTTGTTTTTTTTTCTCCTTTTTTTTCTTTTTTTTTTGGACAAGAAATTAAAGAAAGGCAAACATGAGACTAGAACAAAGATCTGATACCAAATGATACGAACCTCGCCACGAATAACGAGACCCGAATTATTAGGACTCCAAGGATCGTTCTACAATCAGGTTTAGATGGATTTAATGAAGACGCCACAAACGATGATGGATGAATTGCTTGATAAGTCGATGGATGAACGCCACAAGTCTTCTTGATAAGTTCATGAGGACGCCACAAACAATGTTGACTGAATCGTTTGATAAGTCGGAACGCCACAAGAATTCTTGATAAGTTCGTGAGGACGCCATAAATGATGATGGATGAATCGTTTGATAAGTCATTGAACGCCACAAAGATTTTACTGATCTTTGATAAGTTCATGAAGAAGAATTCTTCAAAGAAGGTGGAGAATACTCACACAAATTAATTGAAGACTAAATCTTGAATTCATTAAAGCATAAAAGTCCTTTAAATAGGACAAGATTACATCTTGAAAAGAACTAGGAAACTCTAAAATAGTAAACTAACCTAATACCAAAAGGAAACTAAATCAATGTGAAGAATAAACTATTTCCTACAAAAACAAGGAAACTAAATTCGAAATTAAAAGGTAACTAAATTAAAAACTCCTACATGACAATTAATTATTTGGCTAGATCTTCTTCAATCTTGATCGTCAAGTAATTGTCACAACTTTTTCTTCCAGGTCTTCCACGTATTTTCACTTCGTTTATTGTACTCATCAAAGTCACTTCACAAAGGTTACTACCAAGAAGAAGGCATTGATTTTGATGAGACATTTGCACCAGTTGCTAGCTTGAAGCAATCAGATTATTCTTAGCCTATGCTGCTCACAAGAACTTCATTGTCTATCAGATGGATATGAAATCTGCTTTTCTCAATAGAGAATTGCAAGAAGAAGTTTATGTTGAACAACCTCCAGGTTTTGAAGTCTATCAACAAGGAGACAAAGTGTATCATCTGAAGAAAGCTCTCTATGGACTTAAGCAAGCACCAAGAGCATGATTTCGCAAAAGTAAAGTAGACAAGACCTTGTTCACTATTGAATGGGATAATCATATATTGTTAGTTCAAATACATGTGGACGATATTATTTTTGGTTCAACTAACCAATAGATGTGTGAAAAGTTCTCTAAGCTGATGCAAAATAATATTGAAATGAGCATGATGGAAGAACTTAATTACTTTATTGGATTACAAGTCAAACAGATGCTTGATGGCATATTTATTAATCAAGCAAAGTACACAAAAGATCTGTTCAAGAAATTTGATATGGAAACTAGCTAATATGATGCTATTCCAATGTCTACTGGACTTCGCCTTGACAAGGATGAAGATGGAAAATCAGTGGACATCACCATATATAGAGGCATAATAGGGTCAATGTTATATCTAACAGCAAGCAGACCTGACAGTATGTACTCTGTTGGGGTTTGTGCGAGATTTCAATCAAATCCAAAGGAATCTCATTCTCTTAGCTGCCAAAAGGATATTAAGGTATCTCAAAGGCACTCAAGAATTGGTGATGAGAATCACCAAGAACAAGTACAAGCTAAGGATCCATTGTATGTTCCAATTGGGCCAATTACAAGGGAAAGATCCAAAAAGCTCAACGAAGAGTTTAACGGGCTAATTCAAGAGATATGGGCTGATTCTAAAATGCATAAGTTTGGCCCAAAAGAAGATGCATTTGTTCTGAATTTAATCCAAGCACTATAATCTAATGGCTTTTGGAATTCATTGAAGTTACTTACATAGAATTAAGTCTTTTGGGAAAGAGAAGCTTCAATTTGGCTTTATTTACATCAGATTTTAATATATATAAGTCCATATAGATAATAGTCAAGACTTTTCATATTTCTAAATGTATTTGGAGGATTCTAGGCACCTTTTTGTATCCCAACACTTTTGAAAACGTGTTGGCTTTAATTACTATGGTTGGAGACTTGTTCCAACCCTATATATAAGTAATATGGCTGAATGTAATGAATCATTTTTGGCTGAAAATATAAAGTGAGTTTTTACTCCTCTTTTGGTTCTTCATTGAACTTCAGAACTTATCAAGGTTTCTCCTTGTGGCGTTCAAAACTTGAATACTTGTGGTTTGCGATTCTTTATAATCGTTGGGTCACAAGTTCACTACAATCTAGAATACTTGTGGTTTGCGATTCCATATAATCGTTGGGTCACAAGTTCACTATCACTTTCAATTTGATTTTTAGTTTTTCTTGGGATGAAATTGAATCTTGCTATTGAGGTTCGTATCAATTGGGATTGTGGTATCCAAGGGAATCATGATTTGAACTTATTGGATATTCAGATTCTGACCTTGCTGACTGCAAAATTGATAGGAAGAGTACTACAGGTACTTGTCAATTTTTAGGCAGTCGTCTGCTCTCATGGATGAGTAAGAAACATACTTCAGTATCCATATCTACTGCTGAAGCTGAATACATTGCTGCTGGAGCATGTTGTGCACATATACTTTGGTTGAAATATCAACTAGAAGATTACAATCTCAAAATCAGTGGAATCCCTAACTACTGTGACAATACTAGTGCAATCTCATTTACTCAGAATACTACAAATCATTCCAGGACTAAGCATATTGAGATCGAACATCACTTCATAAGAGACCATGTTGAGAAAGGAAATGTTATTATTGAATATGTTCCAGATCGCTGACTCACTAAACCATTGAGTGGTGCAAGATTTTCTACTCTAAGAGTGGAACTAGGCTTGTTAAAATTGGATTCATAAGCTGAGGGGGAACCTATCAGAACACTGGGTTCATCAGCTGACTAATCTGATGACAACAAGTATTATTCTTCAAGAAGACTGACTCTCAACAGATTAGTTGACTGATAGATTCTTGAATTAAGGGGGAACGTGTAAGACTAGCGGTACTCCTAATTAAAAGATGAAATCTTCAATAACAGTTAGTTGAAGTTATATTATTGGAATATTTTTTCTTAATTCTTGAAGACCTGAAGATTATTTATCTTGTTGGATTGACAATCAGGAAAGGAAGATCACTAGCTATTGGCTTTCTCTGGTGATATATTGTATCAGACAAGTCATCTGTCAGATAAGTATAATTTTACTATATGATTATTCATGTTCATTTATAAGAGTACTGTGTTAAAAACTCTATATCTAAAAACACGCTTTTATAAATAAAGGACTAGGGACGTTTCGTTTTCCCGCCTAGTCTGACATAATTTATAAAATTTGAAATTCGTAATTTACGCACACACGATCAAAACTGACAGACACTGATCTAACGGTTGGCGGATAACACGGAAACCAAAGAATCCCCAACTCTATTAAACCAGATCTGATCAGATTACTAATCTTTTAGCACACTTCAAATTTTCTAAGTACTTAGAGCATTCTACTCTTCAAGTTTTTCTGCGAATTCTCTCTGTTTTTCACTAACCTTTTCCAGAAGATCATGGGTTCTAAAGCTGCTAACGCTGAGGGAAGATTCCTAAATTATGAAACTTACTATGCTACTGGAACCAAGCTCATGAAAGAGATATTGGAGAAGTTCAAAGCTTCGTCACTGGTGAACTTCATGGAGGCTCACAAAACCATGGTGTTCAGTCCGGAAGTAGATGAATTTTACAGTAATGTTAAAAATGATGTGGAGAAACTAGAAATCAAATCAAAGGTTGGAGGAAAAGATGTCTGTATCACTCCTGCTTTGTTGAATGAAAAATATGGATTGTCCAATGAAGGAAGCACGGATTTGGCTACGTTGGTTGCTCCAAAGGAGACAGAGTTCTTGAAATTAGCTGCTAAGAAGGATGAAATTCTCACTAGGTATGTGAAGAAGACTCGACTGGTTGATGAATTTCAAAGAATGGCTGACTTGTTCACGAAGGTCATTGAAAATTGCACCTTTGCCCTAGATGGAGCACCTAAGAGAAGGCTGCACTCCATGATTGCAGTTTACTATGGTTTGGAAGTAAACTGGGCAACTTATGTGTTCTACATAATTGCTGATCACAAGCAAAATGGCCACTTCAACCATAAGATCTTTCTAAGCCATCTGCTGATGAGCTTAGGCTACGGAATGACTCATGGCAAAGTCATTCATCAGGCCAAGGAGCTGAAAATTTATGAAGCTGTTAAGGTTGTCAAAATAAAGGAGCCTGCTGCAATGCCAGAAAAGAGGCAATCAAAGAGGAAGGCCAAAGAGCCTAAAGAGCCTGCCGTTAAAGCCAAGAAGAGCAAGGCTAAAGTTTCAGTGTCTACTGATCAAACAGCTCACCCTGATGTTCAAGCCAGATCAGAAGAGAGAGAGGTTACTGATGCAATCATAACTAAAACGGTTAAGGAGATTGAGAGCATGCCCTTGGACATCTCTCCTGAACGAACTCCTTCAGCTGAGTTGCCAGCTGAGAATGTTGCAAAAAGAACCAGAAGTGCTACAAAAGATACTGCTGTAACTAAAACCGTTCACACCAAGTCTACTGCGAGGAAGAGGATCACTATGATTGAATCTCCAACGAAGCTATCTGACATTGTTAGAGAAGATCCTCCATCAGCAGAGAGACCTGCTGAATCTGTTAAGGAGTCTGAAGTTGCAAATCAGACTACTGCTGAGGTATCTGTTCCTCAAACAGATCAGTCTGCTGCTCAAATAGTTGAAGCACCAGTTGTTGAGTCAAGAGTTTCCAGAAAGAAGAGAACTGGCAAAGGCAAAATACCATTATACCACAAAAGAAAAGAGAAGAAGCTGAGCAGAAGAAAAGAGATGAAGATGAACTTAAGAGAGCTCTTGAAGCAAGTAAAGTTGAAGCCCAGACTAAGCAAATGACAGAGGCTGAACTTGCTGCCAAAGAAGCACAGAACTTAGCTAAAGCTATAGAAGAGAGCAAGAAGGATGCTCACGGACCTAGAAGGTCTGGTGATATGGTGATTGGCAAACCAATGGAAGGAAAGTTTTTACTACCACAAGCCCAACCAGTTAAGAAAAAGAAGAAAGAAGTGAAGAGGGCACTAGAAATTGTTATAAGTGACCCTGCCACTTTTACTAAGTTTGATGCTGAGTTGGAAAGGTACAACAAACTTCTGCAAGCCAAGACTAGCTTCCTAGCTGAAAAGATAAGATACAATAGATGGAGGGAGTATAGGCTGAGCAAATCAGAGGCAGAGATCCAAGCATGGAAAGAATTTGATGATGAAGGAAGATGGGTTATGAATTGGTTGCATACAAATTCCATCACCCCAAGCCTTGGACTCTGATTTCTTCCATGATAGGGTTCATGAGTATGCCAAACTCGTAGTAAGTCAAGAGGCAACTGCTCTTAGAAACACACTGCCAAACAAACCTAGTCCATCTGATGACTTGTTTGAGAGAGCTGTTAAAGTTGTAGTCTGCATTACTTTGGACAGATGGGTTGAAAGATCTAGATACAGCAACGGAACATCAAGTGATATGCCCAACCTTCCAAGTCTACAACAGATTGCCTTTGGTTCTGATATCAGTAATTATCAAGAGGAAATCAGATTACCTCATACGACATCAACATTCGTGTTGCTGACTTTATTCATCAGAGAACTATTGTGTCTGCTGATGGTTCTGACTTTATTCACATTGTAGATGAGCCTACTGATAAGGAATCAATAAAAGAAAGATCAGCAGTGGAGCTCAGCACTCAAACTGTTCAAAATCCACTGATTGCTGCACCTACCGTCCCTGTTGAAAATGTTCAGACTTCAATCAAGGATTCTATGAAGGCCTTGATTGAGAGCGCCATGAAGGAGATGGAGGAAAAGAACAAGGAGTTGCTGAAGAAATTTGAAGAAGCAACTACCAAGATTGTTCAAAATGCTGTGGAAAGCATTCCACAACCAGTGACCACTCATTGCCATTAAAAGAAGGCATTCTTGCCCTGAATAGACAAGTTGAAGATGTGAAGGCTGATGTAAATCAGTTGCATGCAACTCTTCAAAGGCATGAGATGGACTGGACAAACGTGAAGAAAGCTTTTCTGGAGATTAATGAAGCAGAAGCAATGAAGACTACAAGTCTGCTTCAGGATTTCTCTAAACAAGCAGCTAAGATCAATTCAGAAGTTTCCACTCTGCGGTTAAACGTAGATTATCTGAATGATCAAGCAAGTTTTCTGAAAAGCAACCAACACCAACAAAATCTTCAACTCCACTCGATGGATCAGAACATCAGGAAGCTATGCACTGCTGTCAACATCACTCCTGTTCAAATGGAGCAACTCAACCCTGCTGATGATGACAAAAAGGGGGAAGAGGGATCTGCGAACAAGAAGTATGTTGCCAATGAAACTGTTGAAGTTACTGAACAAGGTCAGCTGAAAAGCCTACTAATGGACATACAAGTAGACCAGCTGATGTAACTGAAAGCAAAGACGCTGCTGATGAAGGAGCTGGAACGAATGAAGAGCCTATGGAAGTAGCAAAATCTGACAAAGAGTTAGCTGCCTCCAAAGACTCTGCTGAAGAACAGCTGGATCCATTTAGAAAGGCCAAGTGAATAGAGGAAATCAAAAAGAAGATTGAAGCTGCCTCAAAGAACTTGATTGAAATATTCTCATGTGGTGAAGAAGAAGATGAACATGTTGAAGAAGAAGAAGAAGACTAGACTAGATCACTTCATTCTTTCACTTCATTGTAAATTTTGTAACTTTTTCACTTCCTTTTGTAATATGATATAATGTAATGAATATCAATATTAATGAAAGATTACAGTTTATCCAACTTAATTTCTATCTAAAAAATTTTGTGTGAAGACTTGACTTTAGTTAGTTACAGGTACTTAGCTGAAGTTTTGTCATCATCAAAAAGGGGGAAATTGTTGGATGAAGATGAAGAAGTGAAGGGAGGTTTTGATGATTTCCAAAAGTCATCAGCTAAGTAATGGAAGCCTAGCAACCTCTGGGAAATTCAATCTGAGAAGACATGTAAAATCAGAAGGGTTGAATTTTGGTACAGAAGACTACTGATCTGATGCTGAGTTCGGAATCAGACTGGTGAATTTCAGCAGAGTCAAATTAGATGAGTTCGGTTTGAATCAGCAGAGTGTTCATCAGAAGAGTAGATTCGATCAGAAGAGTGGAAGTGATCAGAAAGTCATTCCAACGGTAATAAATGCACTCGGTGTAATAAATGCTGTAAGAGAAGGGTATTAAAGACAAATGATTGAAGAGAAACCTCGGATCAACAAGGTGCATTTTATGCGACGGGGCAGAAAGTACAGCAGAATTGTACAATGAACAGTTGCAAAAGCCATTCTGAACGGGCAGAATTCAAATCCTCAATATAAATAGATCTGAATTCAAGAGTTAGAGACTATCACAACAACTGAGAGAAAATCAAAGCAAGCAATATCTTCTAAGTCTCAAAAACTCAAGTACAGATCACCATCAGCCGAGTCATCTATTGACAAAGCAGAGTTGAGGAAACAAAGCAAAAATATAAATCTGAGTGATTTTTGTAATAGAGAACGTTGTGAAAAGTGTAGATCCATCTAAGTGAGTGATCTAGCTTCACAGAGTAGGATTTCTTTGTGACTTCTTACCACGAACTTGTGGCTTTTCATTTGTTGAATTACGCAAGCAGAGTATACTGTAAACTTAGTGATCTAAGTGAATTGGAAGAGTGGACTAAAAGACATTCTTGTCTATATAACCACTATAAAAATTCTGTGTGTTTGTTTACTGCATTTTTACTTGCATATTTTCAAAAGATTTCAAACATACGAACTAAGCAAAAGATTTTAAAAGTAGTTTAAAAACTGGGGTTAAAATCTTTTAAGTAAGAAAACAACTTGTTGAAAAACACTTGATAAATCCGCTGCAAACAAGTGTTTCAAACTCTGATTATATTTGAATCAGATAAGTTAAATCAGACGAGTGGTCAACTCTACTAATTAAGCAAGTGCGCAATCAGTGAAGTAGTCTCACGAGTTCTTGATCAGCTTACTCTGCTGATAAGATAAGTTAGAGAAATTTTTGAAAGTTTTCAGAGGTCTATTCACCCCCCCCCCCCCCCCCCCTCTAGGCCTCTTCTGACCACTTGGGACCAACAAAATAAAAGATTAACGGAAATTAATTAAATGGACTTGGAGTTTAATTTAATTAATTAGAATAAATGGGTATTAATTAATGGGCCAAAGATTAATTAAAGAGAAGACCTTTTAATTAATGAGTCTTGCTTTAATTAAAGGCTTGACCCATTTAGAAGTTAGATCTTGTTAGGAATCCTAGTAGGGCTAGGATTACAAGATCTATAAATAAGTCTCATTAAGTCTTGAAAGAAAATAAAATACTAAGTACACACTTTGTATAACTCTTCAAAAGCAAGAAAAAGAAAACTCTCTCTCTTTCCTAAGCCCTAGCCTCCGCCCCTACCCTGATAGAAGTCGATCGACTTCTGTTTTTTTCTTCTCGAGTTTCGCATCTTGATTTCTTCTGTGTTCTACTCGATCAGAGATCTCAAGGTTTTCGTGTGTATGTGGTGTACTGAACCATGGAAGCGCAACACGTGGGGCGCTAAGCAAAAGCTTGGGACAAAAAGTGCAATCTTGAGGGCAAGTTTGTGGATCTCAGGGATCTACTTCTACAGTGTCAGAGTTTGGCTCGGAAGTGCTAAGAAGCAGGTATAACTTAATCTAGCGATTATTATACCTGTTTAATATTAGTTTAAATATATACCGGATTGTATCCTGGCAAGATTCCCAAGGGGAGCCTAAATATTTATATTTTCGCTGCCGGAGGCTCGTTTTCCCGTAAGAATCCCAACAGTAGTATCAGAGCCAAATCCGGCTCTATATTTAAACTAATGAGCAAACTCTGTGGATTAAAATTATATGTTTGATTTTTGTTGTTGATTAGATTAACATGCATGTTAGATCTGTAGATTAGATCGGTATGATAGATCTGTAGTTTTTAACTGGATTGTTAAAACTATAATTTTAGATTTGTTATTGTTATCATGTTTTTAATTTTGGATTAAATTGATTAAAACTGTTGATTTTAATTAATTAAGGAATCAAGAAATTGTTGTATAAATATGTATTGAGAACCGAAATCTGAAAATCGCACAGCTACTGCACGCAGTCGCACAATGGCTCCATGGCAGTCGCACGGCGGCTGCATAGTGGCTGCAAAGTAACTGCATGGCAGCTGCACAGTGGCTGCAAAGTAACTGCACGGTAGCTGCACGGTGGTTGCAACGTAATCGCACCACGCTTGCTCGGCAGACGCACGACGGTTGTACGGAGATTGCACGGCTCCTCCACGGCAGTTGTACGTAAACTGCACCGCGCGCGACAGAGATGAATTAGGGTTTTGGGAATTTTCATTTTTGGATAATCTTGAACAAAATCTTGGAGATTTGGTTGTTATGGAATCTTGGTGAATCTTGGATTGATCTTATAGATCTAATTAACTAGGAAACTCAGAGTTTCATTTATGATAAGACATTTAATTAAAATTAATGTCTTCTAGTTAAACCAAGATTAAAGATCTTAGAGATCTAATTAACTAGAAAACTTAGAGTTTCATTTATGATAAAACATTTAATTCAAATTAATGTCTTCTAGTGAGTTACCAAGATTATAGATCTTAGAGATCTTATTAAACAAGGAAACTTAGAGTTTCAGATAAGGATAGATAACTAATTGGATTTTGTTTCTATCTTTAATTAACTTGCAAGATTAGATTCCTTGATGCTGAAGCAAGAGCATAATAGTCCTTTTAATATTGTACAATTCAAAATTTATTATTATGGATAATTTTTTGAATTAAAATTTAAAGAAGCCGGTAAATTTATATTATTGCCCTTATGTGAATTTATGCATGTTCTTCTTTGAATATGTGGATTGATCGAATTGCCCTTAGGCGTGTAGTTTATTATTGGTTTTTTAATTATGGGTTGTAATTAAATGGGTCTGATTGGTGCCCCTTATTTGTTGAATTCAAATGTAATAGAAGAGGGTCTTAAGATAGACTTAGATTAGGCTTGGAGCCCGAAAGACCTCATGGAGACTTTGGAGATCAACATGAAGGCCCATTACCTTGGAGGATATGGAGGCCCTAGATTGACCAATCGTTCCATCATGTGGCTCGTGATGGATCGCATAGGATGGGCAATCGATCAATCGTATGTGCAATGCTAGGTGATGAATCTTACTTTTTCATAATTATTCTTTGATGTATGAGATGCATGCTTAGGATAGAAAAAAAGTAAACAAGATAAAGAATAATCTGATGAGACCTCACACTTAAACAAGACATTAAAACCTCCAATTGAACTTTAAATTCAATTAGAATATTAAATCATAAAACGGGCGCATAGAATGGTGTTTATGGTCGAGCCTATCCAATTACTAGGTCTTAGGCATATTGTAAGAATATATCTCGATGTCTCACGAGTCGTGGGTCGAGTTATAGGAAGATGGTATGTCTATTGCCTCGATGCACAATTTAGTGCCAAGGGAGGGGATAGCAAGGTTCTAGACGCTGTCTCACGAGTCGTGGGGCGTCTAGGATTGAACTATTTCTCTTCACGAGTATTGGATATGATTTAACGCAAGTAAGTATGGATGTCTCACGAGTCGTGGGTCCATATCAAAAATCGAAGCTAAATGAACGCACTAGTTAGCTGTGAGGGTTAACCGGGGACGTGATCGCCCACCAAGTTGATCAATTGGTATGGCCAACGAGTCGTGGGTACTGAGCTATTGTATTTGGGCCTTGAGCCCATTAGGAAATTCTAATTTCCCGAACCTCATGTGGGGGCATAAGTATTTGATAAAAATAGTGGGAGTAATTTACAAATGAAAACCATGTTTGTAAATTATGCATTGATATTAATCTGCCGTGTATTTATTTCCTTTTATCGTCGTGTTTATGATAGTTTTTCATGAGTGATATATCCTAGAATCCTTCCCATCATACTTGAATAAAATAAATTGACTTAACCCAAACGAATTTTAAAAGACTTCGAAACTTGAGAATTATTCTCGAGTCCAAGCAAGGACTCAACTCCTTACAAAGACTTCCTTGGTTATCCTTTTGAAGTTATACTTCGATTGGAATGGTGATAGGTTTCACCAAGCTGCCTTTTTCAGAAGTTATCATTCTAATAAGAAGGGTGATAGGTTTCACCAATGGGTTGCGGATAGTTCTCAAGCCCAAATTTTCTTGAAGGCAAACATGAAGACCTTGAATGGGAAGTAAGTACATCTCGTTTAAAGGACCCAAAAGGCTCGAGAGATGGAAAAAGAGGAATGGATCCTCTCTGAAGGAAAATAACCTTAGAGGTTTTTCTGTAAGGATGATACGTTGAAAAGTCAATCAAAATGCTTCTTCCATAGATTGAGAACAAAGGAAAGAAGGAATTGAAAATTTTATTGAACTTAACCTTATGGTCAAGTAATGCATAAAGGTGTTGGACGCCCGATGAAGTACTCGTTGATGCATTGAATGCATCTAAAGCCATGAATTATTTAGATTGTTAGAATATGCTTATACCATCCCTTGTATTGAGGGATGTGATAGTTCCATAATGGTTGGAATTGGTTGCGCTATAAGATTTATACGCAAAATGTATACATAAGCAAATGGGTATGAATACTCATATTGTTCTAAATATAATATGCATAGTCAATAAAATTTAAATAATCAAGATTCCACACACTTGAGTCGTAGTATAACCGAAAGGCGATACACGAGCACTAAAATATATTTCCAAATTAAAGATTCAAAGATTGAGCTTGACTAGGTCGAGCTTGACTGGGACGCTAGAAATAGTAACCAACTTTCGAATCTTGCTTAACAGAAATTAAATTTAGTAGTTGGTTGCTAGGCAACCAAGAAGGATAAGCAATTGCAATGGATTTAATCCATTTAAAAGTTTGTGGAAACACTAAAGCATTAGTGGGAGATAAGGCTTCTCTTGGGTAAATCTACGTTGTGAAGTACAATTCCGAATTGTTTTTGGAATAAAGAAGAGAGCCTAATCAATGAAAGCAGGTAAGAGATTTAGATCGATTCAAAATCGAACATGCATAGGCAAATACGCCGTTTATTATTTAATGGAGAATTAGATTCCCAAAATGTAAGATCTGCTCGAAACGTTGTCAGTTGTTGAGCATTCTGGACATGGATATGTCCATTAAGAGATCTTACAAGAAATTTCTTATTCGATTAAACAAAAACTTGATCGAGAAATCAAAGATACTGAGTGTTGGATGAAGATGAAGATAGAGACTTAAAAGTGAAGGGAGGTTTTGATAATTTCCAAAACATCATCATCAGCTAAGAAATAAAAACTTAGTCAATCCCTTAGAAGATTTTTGACCAAGGAAGAAGCCAAATCAGAAGGGTCAAATCTTATGGTCCAGAAGACTACTGATCTGTTGCTGAAGAATAAAATTTGACTGGTGGATTTTCAGCAGACTCAAATCAGATGAGTTCGATTTGGATCAGCCAAATGTTCATCAGATGAGTGGATTCGATCAGCAGAGTGGACGTGATCAGAAGTTATTACAACGGTAATAAATGCACCTGAAGTAATAAATGCTGAAGATGAAGGGTATTTATGACAAATGATTGAAGAGAAACCTCGGATCAGCAGTATTAAATGCAACTCACAGAAAGTACAACAGAGTGTACAGTGTTCAGTCGCAGGTAGCCGTTTCTGAAAACAGGACCAGTACTCAAGGATTTGGACACCTGTCGATCTCTCAACGGGCAGATTTTCAAACCTCAAGTATAAATAGTTCAAGTTCAAGAGTTAGAGAAGAATCCGAAGCAACAAAACTGAGAGAAAATTTCGAAGCAAAATTCTTCTAAGTCTCAAACTCAAGAAAAGAACACTCATCAGCCTAGTCATCTGTTGACGAAAGCAGAAGCGAGAGATAAAAGAAAATACACATAAATCTGAGTGATTTTGTAAGAGGAGTGTTGTGAGAAGTAGATATCCATCTTAGTGAGTGATATTACTTCAGAGGATAGGTTTTCTTTGTGATTTCCTATTGCGCACTTGTGGCCATTTCATTTGTTGTTTGGCGCAAGCATTGTATATTGTAATCTGTGTGATTATAGTATAACCCAAGATCTGACTTGGAACAGTGGACTAAAGGATTTTTATTCATATAACCACTATAAAAATTTTGGTGTTTACACTTGCATTATTTTCTTGCATATTTTCAAAAAGCATACTAAACACTTCAGTTAACTGTTGAAAGGATTTTAAAAGTAGTTTGCAAAAACTGGGGATAAAATCTTTTAAGTTAAAGAAACCTACTTGTGAAAAACACTTGACAGATCCGCTGCAAGTAAGTTATTTAAAACTCTGATTTTATCAAAATCAGCTAAGTGAAATCAGAAGAGTGGTCAACTCTGCTGTTGAAATCTTTGTGCGAGATCAACTTAGTATACTTACGAATCTTGATCAGCTTAGTCTGCTGACAGAAAAAGTTGGAGATATTTTAAGTTAAAATTTTCAGAGGTCTATTCACCCCTCCCCCCCCCCCGACCTCATCTGACCACTTGGGACCAACAAGTGGTATCAGAGCAGGTGGTTCATTTGAATCATTTGTCTGATCAACGAGCTTGATCCTAGAGTATTTTTCAAAGGTTTGAAAAGTTTTCAAAAGAGCATATTTTGAAAAATAAAACTTTTTGAAAAATGGATTGTATCAGCCATGTTCCCCACATTGGCGGTATGAGTTTTGAGGACTGGAAGATCCGCATGGAAATCTTCCTTGCTGCTTATAACGATAATATGTACACGTGCATAACCAAAGGTCCTTTCAAAATCACCAACACAATCAAAGTAGATGATGCAGAAACAGTGGTGAATAAAGAGCTGGATGAGATGATAGCTGAGGAAGTCAAGCTGTTCAATCTTGATAAGGTTGGCCATTTCATCATGACCAGAGCCCTAGACAATGACCGTTTTGACAAGGTCAAGCATTGCAAGACTGCAAAAGAATTGTGGGACAAGGTTCATGACATGGCGAAGGAAACGACGCCATAAAAGAGCACAACTTGAGCATAGCTCTTGAAAAGTTGGAAAACTTCAAGATGAAGTCTGGAGAGACCATTGATCAGATGGATACAAGGTTCACCAGAACGCTGAATGAAGTTTTAAAGTTGGGAAAGACCTTCTCAGATAAGGAAATCACTGTAAAAGTTTTGAAGGCGCTACCTCCCAAGTTCAACATGAAGATCACAGCTATGGAAGAATCAAGGGATCTCTGGAAGATCTCTCTCACCGAGCTGTTTTCTGTACTGAAGGCATACGAAAACGCCAAGGATGGGTATAGAAGAAACCTCAACTTCTAGTCCCACAGCTGCACTGGTTGCCGTTGATAATTCAAGAAGATCAGCAAACAAAAGTAAAGAAATGGACTCATCTGATGAGACCATGCTGCTCAACAAAAAGGAGTACACTGTTGTTGACGTTGCACTGTCATTGAATGGATTCAAGAAGTTCTACAAGAGAAAAATGAAGAACAAATACAACAATGCTTCTACTTCTAAGCCTACCTCACATTCTCATGATAGTAAGGATAATTATAAATCCAAACTAATGTGCTACAATTGCAAGAAATTGGGACATTTCATCAAGGACTGCCCATATCCTAAAGCCGAGAAGTACACTGAGGAGGAAAAGAAACTCAGAAAGGAGAAAAGGTTCAACAAAGTAAAGTGCTAATGGCAGAAGCTGAAAAGATGGCTTCCACCTACTCGTCTGATTCAGATTCAGAGACGTCTGATGACAACTCTACTGAAGATGAACAACCTGCACTACTTTGTTTAATGGCCAAAGATTCAGAGTCATCTGATGATGAGGTAACTCCTCCTGAAAATGAGCTATTTAATTCATTTGAACAAATGATGTTAAATAACTCAAGTATTGCTACTGCATTTGCAAAGCTTAAGGAAGAGATGACTATGCTAAAAGAGCAAAATACTTCACTGAAACTTCGGGTTGAAAAACCACAAGAATCAGCTGAATATAAACTATTTGAGCAAGAGAATGAGTCTCTGAAAGCTGAATGTGAAGTTTATAAGGGTAAAATCATGGAACTTAAGAAAGTCATAGAGTCTCATGATAAGTCTTCTGTTTGCATTAGATAACACGCTTAGTAAACAGAAACAACCTTTAGAACAGGAAAAGATAGAACCATACTGAAAAATTCATATCTGCTGACAATAGTAAGGTCATCTTGTATGTTCAAACTACTAAACCTGCTTCACCTGAGAAAGAGTTAAAGTAGAAGAAAGCTCCTAAGGCTAAAAAGAGCAAAGAGCCTAAGATAGAAAAACAGACTGGTAAAGCTAAAGAGCAGAGTCCTAGGAAGTCTGCTGATAACATTAAAACCAATCAGACTAGTAATAAAACTAAGTCGTCTGTTAATGAGCAAGCAAAAAGTAAACCAAAGAAGCATAAAAATAAGAAAAATCAAAATGCTTGGTATGGAAATGAGTCATCATATTATGTACAACCTGCTGCATATCCACTATTATATCATGCACCTCAGTTTCCACCTTACTATGCTACTTATCCTGCTCATCCAATGCATGCATACCCTGCTTATCATGCACCCTACCCTGCTTATGAGCATTATCCACATCATAATGATCATCAACATAATATGCCTGCTGATTATGATGAAGAAAAAGTTGCTCATGCACCTGCTAAAACTCAAAAGCCTAAGAAGCCTAAGACTTCAACATCTTGGGTTGTCAAAGGTGAAACTAATCCTTCAGGACCCTCTCAATAAAGGGTACCTAAAACAATTTTATTTTGCTTTGTAGGTTAGGATTAGGAGTAGGAGTAAAGTTGATGAGAATCACCAAGAACAAGTACAAGCTAAGGATCCATTGTATGTTCCAATTGGGCCAATTACAAGGGCAAGATCCAAAAAGCTGAAGGAAGCATTTAACGGGCTAATTCAAGAGATATGGGTTGATTCTAACATGAATAAGTTTGGCCCAAAAGAAGATGCATTGGCTTTGAATTTAATCCAAACAATATAATCTGATGGCTTTTGGAATTCATTGAAGTTACTTACATAGAATTAAGTCTTATGGGAAAGAGAAGCTTCAATTAGGCTTTATTTACATCAGATTTAATATATATAAGTCCATATAGATAATAGTCAAGACTTTTCATATTTCTACATGTATTTGGAGGATTCTAGGCACCTTTTTGTATCCCAACACTTATGAAAACGTGTTTGCTTTAATTACTATGGTTGGAGACTTGTTCCAACCCTATATATAAGTAGTATTAGTATGGCTGAATGTAAGGAATCAATCATTTTTGGCTGAAAATATAAAGTGAGTTTTTACTCCTATTTATGTGGAGTTGGAGGACATGGTGCATATGGCAATAAAGGTAGAACGACAGCTTAAAAGGAAAGGAACTCGATCTTTCCAAAATCCAAGCTCCTCTACTTCATGGTGATCGAATGGGAGGAAAGATGAAGGGGCTAATTCCAAATTCAAAACAGAAGCACCAAAGAGAAAAGATGAAGTTGACAATGTCAACAGAGGTAAAACTGAATTACCAACTCGTAATCGTGATATTAAGTGTTTTAAGTGTTTGGGGACAAGTCACATAGCTTCACAATGTTCAAACAAGAGAACCATCACATGCTAACGGAGATGTGGAGCCTGAAAGTGAGAGTGATGATGATGATCAGATGCCAAAAGACACTAGTGACAATGATGTTGAATATCCGGTGGAGGGAGAGTCACTTGTGGCTAGGCGTGCTTTAAGTGCCAAAGTCAAAGAAGATGATGGTGATGAGCAAAGGGAAAACATCTTTCATACTAGGTGCCATGTAAATAATGAGGTGTGTAGTATGATCATTGATGGGGGAAGTTGTACAAACGTTGCTAGTACTACTTTGGTTGAAAAGCTAAAGTTACCTACCTTGAAACACCCTAGACCATATAGGCTGCAATGGTTGAATGATTGTGGGGAGGTTAAGGTGACAAGGCAAGTATTAGTCTCGTTTTCAATCGGGAAGTACAAGGATGAAGTGCTTTGCGATGCCGTTCCAATGCAAGCAGGTCACATATTGTTGGGCAGACCATGGCAATTTGATAGGAAGGTTACTCATGATGGTTTCAAAAATCGGCATACTCTTGTAAAAGATACCTTATCCATTACTCTTGTACCATTAACACCCAAACGAGTGTATGAAGATCAAATGAAAATGAAAAGAGAGAGTGAGTTGAAAATAAATAGTGAGGCTGAAATTTCAAAGAAAAAAAGTCAAAAAGAGATTGAAAAGAAAGAGGAAAAAAAACAAGTGAGTCTAAGGCGAGTGATATCAAGAGTGCCTTCTATTCAAACAAGTTTATGTTTTTACTTTTGTACAAAGAGGCGGGTTTTAGCACTAACGAACTTAATGAATCTTTGCCTAGTGTTGTTGTCTCTTTGTTGTAGGAATACCAAGATGTGTTTCCAGATGATGTACCTAATGGATTGCCACCCATAAGAGGAATAGAGCATCAGATTGATTTTGTACCAGGTGCTGCCATTCCTAACTGGCCAGCATATAGAAGTAATCCGGAAGAAACGAAGGAAACTCAAAGGCAAGGAGTTGCTAAAGAACGGCCACGTGAGAGAAAGCATGAGTCCGTGCGCTGTACCGGTGTTACTTGTACCTAAGAAGGATGGGACTTGGAGGATGTGTGTGAATTGCAGGGCTATCAACAACATCACGGTAAAGTATCGATATCACATTCCTAGACTAGATGATATGTTGGATGAATTGCATGGGTCAAGTATTTTCACAAAAATTGATTTGAAAAGTGGGCATCATCAAATTAGGATGAAAGAAGGTGATGAATGGAAAACTACTTTTAAAACAAAACATGGATTGTATGAGTGGTTGGTAATGCCTTTTGGTTTATCTAATGCACCTAGTACATTCATGAGATTAATGAACCATGTCTTGCGGGCGTTTATTGGCAAATTTGTTGTGGTTTATTTTGATGACATTTTGGTGTATAGCAAAAGCTTAGATGAGCATATTGAACATTTGCATTGTGTGTTTGATGTTTTTAGAAAAGAAAATTTGTTTGCCAATTTAAAAAAGTGTTCTTTTTGCTTGGAAAAAGTTGTGTTTCTTGGCTATATTGTTAGCGCAAATGGAATTAGAGTGGATGAAGAAAAGGTAAAGGCTATCAAGGAATGGCCCACGCTGGTGTAGTGCGATTCAAGATTGACAAAGAAGTCGTAAAAAGTCTAATTTAAGAGTTTATTAGGTCATTTATAAGTTTTGATATTTTAGGGACCTTTTGGTAATTTTTATTATTTTCCATCTCTAGGGTTTTTTTCTTATATATATAGTTATTGTTATACTTGTGAGACAATTCAGTTTAGTTTTGTTTATATCAGAATTTGAGTTTTCTCAGTTCTCTCAATTTCACGGTATTCTTTATAGAATCAACGAGTTATTGAATTCCTTCAAATTCACGGTATTCTTTTATCAAGAATCAACGGGTTTTTGAACATATTTATCTTTCTCACTACGTACGCTGCATCAGAGTGGTATCAGTAATCAGTTCGATCCTGTTATCATGCCGTCAAGAAAACGCGTAGATGCAATTCGTAGGGACGAAATTATTTTGTTACATCAACAGATAGACTAATTGGCACAACGATTGGCTGTCTTTTATCAACCGCAACCACAGTACGATTCGGTCATGAATCGGAAGATGCTCCATCTTTTGACGAAGAAACTTATGAAAGATCCCCTATATATGATGAGTCCGACGAATCCACTATATATGATGAGTCTGGCGAAGATGATGATGGGTTTTATTTTGGCGATAGCAATCCAAAAAATCCCTCAACAAGAGAAGAGAACGATTTATTTTCGAAATCTGCCTTTCTTCCTATAGTGGAAAATACTCATGAAACTTATATGCCGATGGTGTTCGAGGTGGTTGAGGAAAATTGTCAAAGTCTTCTTGAACTTCAAGATTCTTTGGATAAAGAAACTCTTGTTGACATCTCTTTAATGGGATACCAACACGACATCGATTTTGTCATTGGTACATTTAATTTTGATGAAACTCAATTTAATTCAGAATGTTATCGTGCAACTTTGGAGGATTACGTCAAGTCTTCAACATTAATGTTGTGCTCAAGTCTAGATTCTCTTATTAATTTAGTGAAGTATTATTTTTCATCAATGAAGAAGCTTATCAAGATTCGAGGGAGGGTTTACTCCTACCAAGATTCGAGGACGAATCTTTTCCATCCTGAGGAGAATGGTGTAGTGCGATTCAAGATTGACAAAGAAGTCGTAAAAAGTCTAATTTAAGAGTTTATTAGGTCATTTATAAGTTTTGATATTAGGGACCTTTTGGTAATTTTTATTATTTTCTATCTCTAGGGTTTTTTCTTATATATATAGTTATTGTTATACTTGTGAGACAATTCAGTTTAGTTTTGTTTATATCAGAATTTGAGTTTTCTCAGTTCTCTCAATTTCACGGTATTCTTTATAGAATCAACGAGTTATTGAATTCCTTCAAATTCACGGTATTCTTTTATCAAGAATCAACGGGTTTTTGAACATATTTATCTTTCTCACTACGTACGCTGCATCACACGCCTAAGTCACTTTCCGAGGTGAGAAGTTTTCATGGTTTGGCTAGTTTTTATCGACGATTTGTCAAATATTTCAGTACACTAGCTGCACCACTCACTGAAATTGTTAAGAAATCGGTAGGGTTTCATTGGGGTAATGAACAAGAACATGCATTTTCTAAAATTAAAGAAAGATTGTGTAGTGCTCCTTTGTTAGCCTTACCTAATTTTTCTAAAACATTTGAAATTGAGTGTGATGCTTCAGGAATAGGTATTGGAGCTGTTTTAATGCAGGAGCAGCGACCGATAGCTTATTTTAGTGAAAAACTAAATGGGTTTTTTTTAACTATTCGACGTATGACAAGGAGCTTTATGCATTGGTGAGAGCATTGGAGACTTGGCTTGAAGCACTTGAAAGGACAGGGTAAGTTGAATAGAAGACACGCCAAGTGGTCAGAATTCATCGAGACATTCCCTTATGTAATCAAATACAAGCAAGGTAAGGAAAATATTGTGGCCGATGCACTATCGAGAAGGTATGCTCTTGTTTCTACTTTAAATGCAAAGTTGTTGGGATTTGAATATGTGAAGGAATTATATGCTACTGATGATGATTTTGCTAGTGTGTATGGAGCATGTGAAAAATCAGCATTTGGTAAGTTCTTTAGACTTGATGGGTATTTGTTAAGAGAGAATAAACTTTGTGTGCCTAACAGTTCTATGCGTGAGTTGCTTGTACGTGAAGCACATGGAGGTGGTTTGATGGGTCACTTTGGTATAAGGAAGACTTTAGAAATGTTGCGTGAACATTTTTTTTGGCCTAAAATGAAACGTGATGTGGACAGAATTTGTTCTAGATGTGTTACTTGTAAGCAGGTCAAATCTAGAGTCTTACCCCATGGTTTATACACTCCTTTACCCGTACCTACTGCACCTTGGGTAGACATTTCGATGGATTTTGTTTTGGGTTTGCCTAGGTCAAGAAAGGGTAGGGACTCGATTTTTGTTGTGCTTGATAGGTTTTCTAAAATGGCACATTTCATATCATGTAATAAAACTGATGATGCAACAAATATTGCTGATTTGTTCTTTCGGGAGATTGTACGACTTCACGGTGTTCCTAGGAGCATTGTATCTGATCGGGATGTTAAGTTCCTTAGCTATTTTTGGAAAGTCTTGTGGGGAAAAATGGGTACTAAGTTGTTATTTTCAACTACTTGCCACCCTCAAACAGATGGACAAACCGAGGTTGTGAATAGAACTTTAACTACTTTGTTGCGTACTATAATTCAAAAGAACTTAAAAAAATTGGAAGATTGTTTGCCATTCATTGAATTTGCATATAACCGATGTGTTCATTCTACTACTGATTTTTCACCACTTGAGGTTGTTTATGGTTTTAATCCACTAACTCGTTTAGATTTGCTACCTTCTAGTTTTCAAAAGAAGGCTGAGATGGGGAAGAAACTTCATGAAAGTGTCCGGGACATATCGCAAATAAAAATGAACAGTATGCTAACAAAGCTAATAAAGGACGGAGACAAGTCATTTTTGAACCAGGTGATTGGGTTTGGGTACATATGCGGAAGGAAAGATTCCCTGAACGTAGGCGGTCCAAGTTACAACCAAGATGAGAGATGGTCCATTTCAAGTTCTTGAAAGAGTGAATGATAATGCATATAAGTTGGATCTTCCAGGTGAGTATAAGATTAGTTCTACATTTAATGTTGATGGTCTTTCTCTTTTTGATGTAGGTGAAGATTCGAGGACGAATCCTTTTGAAGAGAGGGAAGATGATGAGAATCACCAAGAACAAGGACAAGCTAAGGATCCATTGTATGTTCCAATTGGGCCAATTACAAGGGCAAGATCCAAAAAGCTGAAGGAAGCATTTAACGGGCTAATTCAAGAGATATGGGCTGATTCTAACATGCATAAGTTTGGCCCAAAAGAAGATGCATTGGTTTTGAATTTAATACAAACAATATAATCTGATGGCTTTTGGAATTCATTGAAGTTACTTACATAGAATTAAGTCTTATGGGAAAGAGAAGCTTCAATTAGGTTTTATTTACATCAGATTTTAATATATATAAGTCCATATAGATAATAGTCAAGACTTTTCATATTTCTATATGTATTTGGAGGATTATAGGCACCTTTTTGTATCCCAACACTTAAGAAAACGTGTTGGCTTTAATTACTATGGTTGGAGACTTGTTCCAACCCTATATATAAGTAGTATGGCTGAATGTAAGGAATCAATCATTTTTTGCTTAAAATATAAAGTGAGTTTTTACTCCTCTTTTGGTTCTTCATTGAACTTCATAACTTATCAATGTTTCTCCTTGTGGCGTTCAAAACTTGAATACTTGTGGTTTGCGATTCTTTATAATCGTTGGGTCACAAGTTCACTATCACTTTCAATCTGATTTTTAGTTTTTCTTGGGATGAAATTGAATCTTCCTGTTGAGGTTCGCATCAAAAGTAGAGAAGAAATGGTACTTGGTGATGCGAACATCAATAGGAAGATTCAATTTCATCCCAAGAAAAACTAAAAATCAGATTGAAAGTGATAGTGAACTTGTGACCCAACGATTATATGGAATCGCAAACCACAAGTATTCCAGATTGTAGTGAACTTGTGACCCAACGATTATAAAGAATCGCAAACCACATGTATTCAAGTTTTGAACGCCACAAGGAGAAACCTTGATAAGTTCTGAAGTTCAATGAAGAACCAAAAGAGGAGTAAAAACTCACTTTATATTTTCAGCCAAAGATGATTCCTTACATTCAGCCATACTACTTATATATAGGGTTGGAACAAGTCTCCAACTATAGTAATTAAAGCCAACACGTTTTCATATGTGTTGGGATACAAAAAGGTGCCTAGAATCCTCCAAATACATATAGAAATATGAAAAATATTGACTATTATCTATATGGACTTATATATATTAAAATCTGATGTAAATAAAGTCTAATTGAAGCTTCTCTTTCCCATAAGACTTAATTCTATGTAAGTAATTTCAATGAATTCCAAAAGCCATCAGATTATATTGTTTGGATTAAATTCAAAACCAATGCATCTTCTTTTGGGCCAAACATATGCATGTTAGAATCAGCCCATATCTCTTGAATTAGCCTGTTAAATGCTTCCTTCAGCTTTTTGGATCTTGCCCTTGTAATTGGCCCAATTGGAACATACAATGGATCCTTAGCTTGTACTTGTTCTTGGTGATTCTCATCATCTTCCCTCTCGTCAAAAGGATTCGTCCTCGAATGTTCACCTACATCAAAAAGAGAAAGATCAGCAACATTAAATGTAGAACTAATCTTATAATCACCTGGAAGATCCAACTTATATGCATTATCATTCACTCTTTCAAGAACTTGAAATGGACCATCTCCTCTTGGTTGTAACTTGGACCGCCTACGTGCAGGGATCTTTCCTTCCGCATATGTACGCAAACCCAATCACCTGGTTCAAAAATGATTTATCTCCGCCCTTTATTAGCTTTGTTAGCATATTGTTCATTTTTCTTTGCGATATGCTCCCGGACATTTTCATGAAGTTTCTTCACCATCTCAGCCTTCTTTTGACCATCCAAACTAGCTCTTTCATTAACTGGCAAAGGCAGCAAATCTAAAGGAGTTAGTGGATTAAAACCATAAACAACCTCAAATGGTGAAAAATCAGTAGTAGAATGAACACTTCGGTTATATGCAAATTCAATGAATGGCAAACAATCTTCCCATTTTTTTAAGTTCTTTTGAATTATAGTACGCAACAAAGTAGTTAAAGTTCTATTCACAACCTCGGTTTGTCCATCTGTTTGAGGGTGGCAAGTAGTTGAAAATAACAACTTAGTACCCATTTTTCCCCACAAGACTTTCCAAAAATAGCTAAGGAACTTAACATCCGGATCAGATACAATGCTCCTAGGAACACCGTGAAGTCGTACAATCTCCCGAAAGAACAAATCAGCAATATTTGTTGCATCATCAGTTTTATTACATGATATGAAATGTGCCATTTTAGAAAACCTATCAAGCACAACAAAAATCGAGTCCCTACCCTTTCTTGACCTAGGCAAACCCAAAACAAAATCCATCGAAATGTCTACCCAAGGTGCAGTAGGTACGGGTAAAGGAGTGTATAAACCATGGGGTAAGACTCTAGATTTGGCCTGCTTACAAGTAACACATCTAAAAAAATTCTTTCCACGTCATGTTTCATTTTAGGCCAAAAGAAATGTTCACGCAGCACTTCTAAAGTCTTCCTTATACCAAAGTGACCCATCAAACCACCTCCATGTGCTTCACGTACAAGCAACTCACGCATAGAGCTGTTAGGCACACAAAGTTTATTCTCTCTAAACAAATACCCATCAAGTCTATAGAACTTACCAAATGCTGATTTTTCACATGCTCCATACACACTAGCAAAGTCATCATCAGTAGCATATAATTCCTTCACATATTCAAATCCCAACAACTTTGCATTTAAAGTAGAAACAAGAGCATACCTTCTCGATAGTGCATCAGCCACAATATTTTCTTTACCTTGCTTGTATTTGATTACATATGGGAATGTCTTGATAAATTCTGACCACTTGACGTGTCTTCTATTCAACTTACCTTTCAAGTGCTTCAAGGATTCATGGTCAGTGTGAATGACGAATTCTCTCGGCCAAAGGTAATGTTGCCAAGTCTCCAATGCTCTCACCAATGCATAAAGCTCCTTGTCATACGTCGAATAGTTCAAAACAGTCCCATTTAGTTTTTCACTAAAATAAGCTATCGGTCGCTGCTCCTGCATTAAAACAGCTCCAATACCTATTCCTGAAGCATCACACTCAATTTCAAATGTTTTAGAAAAATTAGGTAAGGCTAACAAAGGAGCACTACACAATCTTTCTTTAATTTCAGAAAATGCATGTTCTTGTTCATTACCCCAATGAAACCCTACCGATTTCTTAACAATTTCAGTGAGTGGTGCAGCTAGTGTACTGAAATTTTTGACAAATCGTCGATAAAAACTAGCCAAACCATGAAAACTTCTCACCTCGAAAAGTGACTTAGGTGTGGGCCATTCCTTGATAGCCTTTACCTTTTCTTCATCCACTCCAATTCCACTTGCGCTAACAATATAGCCAAGAAACACAACTTTTTCCAAGCAAATAGAACACTTTTTTAAATTGGCAAACAATTTTTCTTTAGAGTATGCCGATTTTTGAAACCATCATGAGTAACCTTCCTATCAAATTGCCATGGTCTGCCCAACAATATGTGACCTGCTTGCATTGGAACGACATCGCAAAGCACTTCATCCTTGTACTTCCCGATTGAAAATGAGACTAATACTTGCCTTGTCACCTTAACCTCCCCACAATCATTCAACCATTGCAGCCTATATGGTCTAGGGTGTTTCAAGGTAGTTAACTTTAACTTTTCAACCAAAGTAGTACTAGCAACGTTTGTACAACTTCCCCCATCAATGATCATACTACACACCTTATTATTTACATGGCACCTAGTATGGAAGATGTTCTCCCTTTGCTCATCAACATCATCTTCTTTGACTTGGGCACTTAAAGCACGCCTAGCCACAAGTGACTCTCCCTCCACCGGATATTCAATATCATTGTCACCAGTGTCTTTTGGCATCTGATCATCATCATCACTCTCACTTTCAGTATTTACATCTCCGTTAGCATGTGCAATCATGGTTCTCTTGTTTGGACATTGTGAAGCTATGTGACCTGTTCCCAAACACTTAATATCACGATTACGAGTTGGTAATTCAGTTTTACCTCTATTGACATTGTCAACTTCATCTTTTCTCTTTGGTGCTTCTGTTTTGAATTTGGAATTAGCCCCTTCATCTTTCCTCCCATTCGACCTCCATGAAGTAGAGGAGCTTGGATTTTGGAAAGATCGAGTTCCCTTCCTTTTAAGTTGTCGTTCTACCTTTATTGCCATATGCACCATGTCCTCCAACTCCACATAATGTTGCAACTCAACTACATTTGCAATGTCCCGATTCAGCCCATTGAGAAACCTTGCCATGGTAGCTTCTCTATCCTCCTCTATATTAGCCCTGATCATGGAAATCTCCATCTCCTCTATACAAGTTGAACCTCTTGATTAAAGTTTACTAGTTCATTAAAGAACTGAAAAGGGGAGTTACGAGTGGAAAAAGGCAAGAGAGAGTGAGATTATTAGAGGGTAAAAGCCGTATTGAGTGAAACACGAGTGTTGAGTGACATTATTCGAGTGTAAACACGTGAGGGAGTGTTGTGAGGATTTATTTTTAATTGTTATATCTAGTTTCAAATATGTCTACAAGTGGTGAAGCAATAAACAAAGGCGGACAGGGGGATACATTTATGTTGCAAGCCGTGCAAAAACAGTTTGAACGTATGAACGTAATGTTTAATGAGATTTGGGATCGGATGGATAGGCAATACGATGCTATTGCTACTTTAAACAGGGGACATCCGGAAAGAGCTCATAATGCTAGAAGGGAAGAAAGGAATGCAAATGAAGATGATTTTGGTTACAATTCCAATGATGAGTTCCATGAAGATGACCAAGGCTCATTGAATGGTGAGGGCATATTCATTCAAAGGAGAGGAAGGCATGATAGAGGTTTTCAAAGAGGTCCAAGATGGCAAGATAGAGATGACAGAAGCTTGGGAGACATCAAAGTAAAGATACCATCTTTCCAAGGCAAAAATGACCCAGAAGTGTACTTGGACTGGGAAAGGAAGGTGGAGCAGATTTTCGAATGCCATAACTACTCCGAGGAGAAAAAGGTAAAACTTACTGTTATTGAGTTTACCGATTATGCTATTATATGGTGGGATCAACTTGTGATGACCAGGAGAAGAAATGGTGAAAGGCCTATTAGGACATGGGATGAAATGAAAGCTATCATGAGGAGGCGTTTTGTTCCTAATCACTATCATAGGGACTTATTTCAAAAATAATGAATCAAAGAGAATGAGAATTTTTTTAGATTTGAGATAATTGAAGAATAAATCAGAATATAGAAAGTAGTTGTATCCACAAATCACCTTTTTTTTTTTTTATCAATCACGTTTTCTTTTCTTTTCTTTTTTTTTCACCTTTTTTTTTTTTTTTTTTTTTTTGGTCAAGTTTTCTTTTTCTATTTTTTTTTTTTCACGTTTTTTTTTTTTTTTTTTTTTTTTTTGCAGGATACTGAATACTCACAAAGAGATTTAAGAGTAGGAAAGAAGAGATTAATAGAAATGGACTAAATATATAGGTACAAAAAATAGAGATAAAGGATAGTAATCTGATTTTAGTACCTTGCTCTGATACCAAATGATGCGAACCTCAATAGGAAGATTCAATTTCATCCCAAGAAAAACTAAAAATCAGATTGAAAGTGATAGTGAACTTGTGACCCAACGATTATATGGAATCGCAAACCACAAGTATTCCAGATTGTAGTGAACTTGTGACCCAACGATTATAAAGAATCGCAAACCACAAGTATTCAAGTTTTGAACGCCACAAGGAGAAACCGTGATAAGTTCTGAAGTTCAATGAAGAACCAAAAGAGTAGTAAAAACTCACTTTATATTTTCAGCCAAAGATGATTCCTTACATTCAGCCATACTACTTATATATAGGGTTGGAACAAGTCTCCAACTATAGTAATTAAAGCCAACACGTTTTCATATGTGTTGGGATACAAAAAGGTGCCTAGAATCCTCCAAATACATATAGAAATATGAAAATCTTGACTATTATCTATATGGACTTATATATATTAAAATCTGATGTAAATAAAGCCTAATTGAAGCTACTCTTTCCCATAAGACTTAATTCTATGTAAGTAATTTCAATGAATTCCAAAAGCCATCAGATTATATTGTTTGGATTAAATTCAAAACCAATGCATCTTCTTTTGGGCCAAACTTATGCATGTTAGAATCAGCCCATATCTCTTGAATTAGCCCGTTAAATGCTTCCTTCAGCTTTTTGGATCTTGCCCTTGTAATTGGCCCAATTGGAACATACAATGGATCCTTAGCTTGTACTTGTTCTTGGTGATTCTCATTATATTCAATAATAACTCTTATGAAAACGTGTTGGCTTTAATTACTATGGTTGGAGACTTGTTCCAACCCTATATATAAGTAGTATGGCTGAATGTAAGGATTTATTCATTTTTGGCTGTAAATATAAAGTGAGTTTTTACTCCTCTTTTGGTTCTTCATTGAACTTCAGAACTTATCAAGGTTTCTCCTTGTGGCGTTCAAAACTTGAATACTTGTGGTTTGCGATTCTTTATAATCGTTGGGTCACAAGTTCACTACAATCTGAATACTTGTGGTTTGCGATTCTTTATAATCGTTGGGTCACAAGTTCACTATCACTTTCAATCTGATTTCTAGTTTTTCTTGGGATGAAATTGAATCTTCTTGTTGAGGTTCGTGTCATTTGGTATCAGAGCAAGGTACCAAAATCAGATTACTGGCAGTCTATTTCTATTAATCTATTCTTTCCTACTCTTAAATCTCTTTGTGAGTATTCAGTATCCAGCCAAAAAAAAAAAAAAAAACGTGAAAAAAAAATAGAAAAAGAAAAACGTGATTGATAAAAAAAAAAGAAAAAAAAAAAGGTGATTTGTGGATACAACTACTTTCTATATTCTGATTTATTCTTCAATTCTCTCAAATCTAAAAAAATTCTCATTCTCTTTGATTCATTATTTCTGAAATACCCGCCCATTGATATTCAATGTTTAAACAATACAAGTTGAACCTCTTGATTAAAGTTTACTAGTTCATTAAAGAACTGAAAAAGGGAGTTGCGAGTGGAAAAAGGCAAGAGAGTGTGAGATTATTAGAGGATAAAAGCCGTATTGAGTGAAACAAGAGTGTTGAGTGACATTATTCGAGTGTATACACGTGAGGGAGTGCTGTGAGGATTTATTTTTAATTGTTATATCTAGTTTCGAATGTCTACAAGTTGTGAAGCAATAAACAAAGGCGGACAGGGGGATACATTTATGTTGCAAGCAGTGCAAAAACAGTTTGAACGTATGAACGTAATGTTTAATGAGATTCGGGATCGGATGGATAGGCAAGACGATGCTATTGCTACTTTAAACAGGGGACATCCGGAAAGAGTTCCTAATGCTCGAAGGGAAGAAAGGAATGCAAATGAAGATGATTTTGGTTACAATTCCAATGATGAGTTCCATGAAGATGACCAAGGCTCATTGAATGGTGAGGGCAGATTCATACAAAGGAGAGGAAGGCATGATAGAGGTTTTCAAAGAGGTCCGAGATGGCAAGATAGAGATGACAGAAGCTTGGGAAACATCAAAGTAAAGATACCATCTTTCCAAGGCAAAAATGACCCAGAAGTGTACTTGGACTGGGAAAGGAAGGTGGAGCTAATTTTCGAATGCCATAACCCATATGCATAATTATGCACATCACTGTTCATCCACTAGCAAGTCACTGTTCACCCACTCTCTACAGTAACTTCTCGGCCACAATTTTGTCCCCCGGGCATAACACTAGCATTGTACATTTACATTGCGAAACATTCTTTTATGGTCTTTTGATTATCAAATTAGTATAGTAAACAATTCACAATTCACAATTAACAATTCACGTTATTTAATATTTTTTTTTCCGAATTTCTTCTTCCTCTTGGTTCACTCTTAAAAGATTCATTTTTGGATGTTTTGCGTAAAATAATCACATTTTGGGAAATTTATGCCAACTTCTTTAACTCAAAATTTTGAAAGTTAGGTGATATTTGGACTAAGTTTCATGTTCCTACATCTACTTGATAGAATTGTTTATTTGACGTTATGCTTATTGAAACAGAGGAATTTTAAGAAATAGTTTCTTAATGTTTTATGGGTCATCCATTGATCCCAACTCAGAATGTTAGTTATCACTCGATCTATAAACTTGCAAAGTTTTTTTATTATTTCCGATTCATGTAGAAATGGTCAACTTTGTGCTGCCACGTGAGCACATTTTTTGGTAGAGGATGTATTCACACTCTTATTTGGAAAGTGTTCTATTTACGTGATAGAATTTTGTAGAAACCTAGTGCTAAAAAATTAATTTTAGGGTTCCCTTTTTAAATTATGGTGTCATATAATGGCATAAGTTCATTTTTAGTGACCTATCAAGTCCCATGTCCAATCATAGGCTTATCTTTGTTTAGGTGATATTATTCAAATATTTCACTAAAATTGATTCATTTAGGGTGACAAGGTGAAACAAGAATATACTAATATTCTGGGACCTGTGTTTTTTCCGTTTATCTTTGTCCTTTCAAATTCTAATCGCTCTTTTCTCATTCGATATAAAATGTTTATTTGGAATATTATGCCTAAGTTTTTCTACACTTCTCTATAAAAAAGTATCTTTTCACAATATAAAGACTGCATGATCGGAGTTTCAATTTCTTCGCATTCAGAGATAAACGGTACATTTCAATGTCCATGGGAGAAATACGAGCATTCTGGACTTTTTTTGTTGATGTTTCCCCTAGATGGGCAATTGACTGTCAAATTTGGGTATTAAACTATTCAAAATTCACTTAAACGAGAATTCATATAACGAGTTTGACATTATTCATAATTTGCTCTAAATTGATCAAGTTTGGAGTGTAATGCGTACGGAAATAACATTTTGGTCAATTTGTGCCAATTTGATTTTTCATAGAGGATTTGTTTTCACGACCAAATTTTTTTAATGGTTATTATCCGCATGATATTGTAATTGGACCGAGTTTCATGTTTTTTCCGCTCCTCGATAAAACTTATTATTCGATGGTTCTTTTGTTAGAAAAAGGGCATTTTAATACTTTGGTCTTCCTACTTTATAACGACTCAATTGATCCAGATCTCGGAATGTGTGCGGTCGACGCGATGGAGAAAATTATGGTTGAGATTCATTTTTTTCAGAGTCTATGTTGAAGTTGTCGTTTTTAGGGTGTCATGAGTATAACACAATCCTTGGAGTCGTAATAAATTACATGCTTTGATTTCAAAGTTAAAATTATTCAGAAATAACAAATTTTTTTTTTTTTGTCCCCAGGGTATAACTCTAGCATTGCACATTTACATTGCGAAACATTCTTTGATGGTCTTTTGAATGTCAAATTAGTATAGTAAACAATTCACAATTCACAATTAACATTATATAATATTTTTTTCCCGAGTTTCTTGTTCCTCTTGGTTTAATCTTAAAAGATCCATTTTGGGATGTTTTGCGTAAAATAATCACATTTTGGGAAATTTGTGCCAACTTCTTTCACTCAAAATTTTGAAATTAGGTGATATTTGGACTGAGTTTCATGTTCCTACATCTACTTGATAGAATTGTTTATTTGACGTTGTGCTTATTGAAACAGAGGAATTTTAATGAAATAGTTTCTTAATTTTTTAAGGGTCATCCATTGATCCCAGCTCAGAATGTTAATTATCACTCGATCTATAAAGTTGCAGAGTTTTTTTTGTTATTTTTCGTCTATGTTGAAATAGTCAACTTTTTGCTGCCATGAGTACAACGTGAGTACATTTTTTGTTAAAGTATGTATTCACATTCTTATTGGGAAAGTGTTCTATTTACGTGATCGTGGAAACCTTGTGCTAAAAAATTAATTTTAGGGTTCCCTTTTTAAACTATGGTGTGATATAATGGCATATGTTCATTTTTAGTGACCTTTCAAGTCCCATGTCCAATCATAGGCTGATCTTTGTTTAGGTGATATTATTCACATATTTCACTAAAATTGATTCATTTAGGGTGACTAGGTGAAATAAGAATATACTAATATTCTTGGACCTGTGTTTTTTCCGTTTATCTTTGTCCTTTCAAATTCCAATCGTTCTTTTTGCATTCGATATAAAATGTTTTTTTGGTATATTATGCTTATGTTTTTCTACACTTCTCTATCAAAAAGTATCTTATCACAACATAAAGACTTGATACGAACCTCAATAGGAAGATTCAATTTCATTTTCTTTGACATGGGCACTTAAAACACGCCTAGCCACAAGTGACTCACCCTCCACCGGATATTCAACATCATTGTCACTATTGTCTTTTGGCATATGATCATCATCATCACTCTCACTTTCAGTCTCCACATCTCCGTTAGCATGTGCAATCATGGTTCTCTTGTTTGGACATTGTGAAGCTATGTGACCTGTCCCCAAACACTTAAAACACTTAATATCACGATTACGAGTTGGTAATTCAGTTTTACCTCTATTGACATTGTCAACTTCATCTTTTCTCTTTGGTGCTTCTGTTTTGAATTTGGAATTAGCCCCTTCATCTTTCCTCCCATTCGACCTCCATGAAGTAGAGGAGCTTGGATTTTGGAAAGATCGAGTTCCCTTCCTTTTAAGTTGTCGTTCTACCTTTATTGCCATATGCACCATGTCCTCCAACTCCACATAATGTTGCAACTCAACTACATTTGCAATGTCCCGATTCAGCCCATTGAGAAACCTTGCCATGGTAGCTTCTCTATCCTCCTCTATATTAGCCCTGATCATTGAAATCTCCATCTCCTTGTGGTAATCTTCCACGCTTTTAAAGCCTTGAGTAAGACTTTGTAACTTCTGAAATAAGTCCCTATGATAGTGACTAGGAACAAAACGCCTCCTCATGATAGCTTTCATTTCTTCCCATGTCCTAATAGGCCTTTCACCATTTCTTCTCCTGGTCATCACAAGTTGATCCCACCATATATAATAGCATAATCGGTAAACTCAATAACAATAAGTTTTACCTTTTTCTCCTCGGAGTAGTTATGGCATTCGAAAATCCGCTCCACCTTCCTTTCCCAGTCCAAGTACACTTCTGGGTCATTTTTGCCTTGGAAAGATGGTATCTTTACTTTGATGTTTCCCAAGCTTCTGTCATCTCTATCTTGCCATCTCGGACCTCTTTGAAAACCTCTATCATGCCTTCCTCTCCTTTGAATGAATCTGCCCTCACAATTCAATGAGCCTTGGTCATCTTCATGGAACTCATCATTGGAATTGTAACCAAAATCATCTTCATTTGCATTCCTTTCTTCCCTTCTAGCATTATGAGCTCTTTTCGGATGTCCCCTGTTTAAAGTAGCAATAGCATCGTCTTGCCTATCCATCCGATCCCGAATCTCATTAAACATTAAGTTCATATGTTCAAACTGTTTTTGCACGGCTTGCAACATAAATGTATCCCCCTGTCCGCCTTTGTTTATTGCTTCACCACTTGTAGACATATTTGAAACTAGATATAACAATTAAATATAAATCCTCACAGCACTCCCTCACGTGTTTACACTCGAATAATGTCACTCAACACTCGTGTTTCACTCAATACGGCTTTTACCCTCTAATAATCTCACTCTCTCTTGCCTTTTTCCACTCGTAACTCCCCTGTAAACTTTAATCAAGAGGTTCAACTTGTATTGTTTAAACAATGAATATCAATGGGCGGGCATTTCAGAAATAATGAATCAAAGAGAATGAGAATTTTTTTAGATTTGAGAGAATTGAAAAATAAATCAAAATATAGAAAGTAGTTGTATCCACAAATAACCTTTTTTTTTTATCAATCACGTTTTTCTTTTCTTTTCTTTTTTTTTTGTCACCTTTGTTTTTTTTTTTTTGGTCAAGTTTCCTTTTTCTATTTTTTTTTTCACGTTTTTTTTTTTTTTGCTGGATACTGAATACTCACAAAGAGATTTAAGAGTAGGAAAGAAGAGATTAATAGAAATGGACTAAATATATAGGAACAAAAAATAAAGATAAAGGATAGTAATCTGATTTTAGTACCTTGCTCTGATTACCAAATGATACGAACCTCAATAGGAAGATTCAATTTCATCCCAAGAAAAACTAAAAATCAGATTGAAAGTGATAGTGTACTTGTGACCCAAGGATTGTATGGAATCGCAAACCACAAGTATTCCAGATTGTAATGAACTTGTGACCCAACGATTATAAAGAATCGCAAACCACAAGTATTCAAGTTTTGAACGCCACAAGGAGAAACCTTGATAAGTTCTGAAGTTCAATGAAGAACCAAAAGAGGAGTAAAAACTCACTTTATATTTTCAGCCAAAGATGATTCCTTACATTCAGCCATACTAATAAATATAGGGTTGGAACAAGTCTCCAACCATAGTAATTAAAATCAACACGTTTTCATATGTGTTGGGATACAAAAAGGTGCCTAGAATCCTCCAAATACATATATAAATATGAAAAATCTTGACTATTAACTATATGGACTTATATATATTAAAATCTGATGTAAATAAAGCCTAATTGAAGCTTCTCTTTCCCATAAGACTTAATTCTATGTAAGTAACTTCAATGAATTCCAAAAGCCATCAGATTATATTGTTTGGATTAAATTCAAAACCAATGCATCTTCTTTTGGGCCAAACTTATGCATGTTAGAATCAGCCCATATATCTTGAATTAGCCCGTTAAATGCTTCATTCAGCTTTTTGGATCTTGCCCTTGTAATTGGCCCAATTGGAACATACAATGGATCCTTAGCTTGTACGTGTTCTTGGTGATTCTCATCAAGACTGCATGATCCTAGTTTCAAGTTCTTCGCATTCAGAGATAAAACTATACATTTCAGTGTCCATGGGTTAAATACGAGCATTTTGGACTTTTTTGTTGATGTTTCCCCTAGATGGGAAATTGACTGTCAAATTCGGGTATTAAACTATTCAAAATTCATGTAAACGAGAATTCATATACCGAGTTTGACATTATTCATAATTTGCTTTAAATTGATCAACTTTGGAGTGTAATGCGTAGGAAAATAACATTTTGGTTAATTTGTGCAAATTTGGTAGTTTATGATCCGAATGAAATATATTTGGGCCGAGTTTCAGGTTTTTTTCGCTCCTCTTAAAGATCCATTTTTGGATGTTTTGAGTTAAATAATCACATTTTGGGAAATTTGTGCCAACTCCTTTCACTCAAAAATTTGAAAGTTAGGTAATATTTGGACTGAGTTTCATGTTCCTACATCTACTTGATAAAATTGTTTATTTGACGTTGTGCTTATTGAAATAGAGGAATTTTAACAAATAGTTTCTTAATGTTTTATGGGTCATACATTGATCCCAACTCAGAATGTTAGTTATCACTCGATCTATAAAATTGAAGAGTTTTTTAGTCATTTCCGGTCCATGTAGAAATGGTCAACTTTATGCTGCCATGAGTACAATATGAGTACATTTTTTGGTAGAGGATGTATTAACGCTCTTATTTGGAAAGTATTCTATTTACGTTGTAGTAATTTCGTAGAAACCTTGTGCTAAAAAATTAAATTTAGGGTTCCCTTTTTAAACTATGGTGTGATATAATGGCATAAGTTCATTTTTAGTGACCTTTCAAGTCCCATGTCCAATCATAGGCTGATTTTGTTTAGGTGATATTATTCACATATTTCACTAAAATTGATTCATTTAGGGTGAATTGGTGAAATAAGAATATACTAATATTCTTGGACCTGTGTTTTTTCCGTTTATCTTTGTCCTTTCAAATTCCAATCGTTCTTTTCTCATTCGATATAAAATGTTTATTTGGAATATTATGCCTATGTTTTTCTACACTTCTCTATCAAAAAGTATCTTATCACAATATAAAGACTGCATGATCGGAGAATCAAGTTCTTCGCATTCAGAGATGAAACGGTACATTTCAATGTCCATGGGAGAAATACGAGCATTCTGGACTTTTTTTGTTGATGTTTCCCCTAGATGGGTAATTGACTGTCAAATTCGGGTATTAAACTATTCAAAATTCACGTAAACGAGAATTCATATACCGAGTTTGACATTATTAATAATTTGCTTTCAATTGATCAACTTTGGAGTGTAATGCGTATGAAAATAACATTTTGGTTAATTTGTGCAAATTTGGTTTTTCATAGAGGATTTGATTTCACGACCAAATTTTTGTAGTTTATGATCCGCATGAAATATATTTGGGCCGAGTTTCTTGTTTTTTTCGCTCCTCGTTAAAATTTATTACTCGATGGTTCTCTTGTTAGAAAAAGGGCATTTTAATAGTTTTGTCTTCCTACTTTATACCTACTGCATAGATCCAGATCTCGGAATGTGTGTGATCGACGCGATAGAGAAAGTTTTGGTTGAGATTCATTTTTTCCGAGTCCCGGTTGAAGTTGTCATTTTTGGGGTGTCATTATTTTAACACGATCCTTGGAGTCGAAATAAATTACATTATTTGAGTTTAAAGTTAAAATTATTCAGAGATAACATGGTTTATTTTTTGTCCCCAGGGCATAACACTACCATTGCACATTTAGATTGCGAAACATTCTTTTATGGTCTTTTGATTGTCAAATTAGTATAGTAAACAATTCACAATTAACGTTATATAATATTTTTTTCCGAGTTTCTTGTTCCTCTTGGTTCACTCTCAAAGATCCATTTTTGGATGTTTTGAGTTAAATAATCACATTTTGGGAAATTTGTGCCAACTCCTTTCACTCAAAAATTTGAAAGTTAGGTAATATTTGGACTGAGTTTCATGTTCCTACATCTACTTGATAAAATTGTTTATTTGACGTTGTGCTTATTGAAATAGAGGAATTTTAACAAATAGTTTCTTAATGTTTTATGGGTCATACATTGATCCCAACTCAGAATGTTAGTTATCACTCGATCTATAAAATTGAAGAGTTTTTTAGTCATTTCCGGTCCATGTAGAAATGGTCAACTTTATGCTGCCATGAGTACAATATGAGTACATTTTTTGGTAGAGGATGTATTAACGCTCTTATTTGGAAAGTATTCTATTTACGTTGTAGTAATTTCGTAGAAACCTTGTGCTAAAAAATTAAATTTAGGGTTCCCTTTTTAAACTATGGTGTGATATAATGGCATAAGTTCATTTTTAGTGACATTTCAAGTCCCATGTCCAATCATAGGCTGATCTTTGTTTAGGTGATATTATTCACATATTTCACCAAAATTGATTCATTTAGGGTGAATTTGTGAAATAAGAATATACTAATATTCTTGGACCTGTGTTTTTTCCGTTTATCTTTGTCCTTTCAAATTCCAATCGTTCTTTTCTCATTCGATATAAAATGTTTATTTGGAATATTATGCCTATGTTTTTCTACACTTCTCTATCAAAAAGTATCTTATCACAATATAAAGACTGCATGATCAGAGAATCAAGTTCTTCGCATTCAGAGATGAAACGGTACATTTCAATGTCCATGGGAGAAATACGAGCATTCTGGACTTTTTTTGTTGATGTTTCCCCTAGATGGGCAATTGACTGTCAAATTCGGGTATTAAACTATTCAAAATTCACGTAAACGAGAATTCATATACCGAGTTTGACATTATTCATAATTTGCTTTCAATTGATCAACTTTGGAGTGTAATGCGTATGAAAATAACATTTTGGTTAATTTGTGCAAATTTGGTTTTTCATAGAGGATTTGATTTCACGACCAAATTTTTGTAGTTTATGATCCGCATGAAATATATTTGGGCCGAGTTTCTTGTTTTTTTCGCTCCTCGTTAAAATTTATTACTCGATGGTTCTCTTGTTAGAAAAAGGGCATTTTAATACTTTGGTCTTCCTACTTTATACCTACTGCATAGATCCAGATCTCGGAATGTGTGTGATCGACGCGATAGAGAAATTTTTGGTTGAGATTCATTTTTTCCGAGTCCCTGTTGAAGTTGTCATTTTTGGGGTATCATTAATATAACACGATCCTTGGAGTCGAAATAAATTACATTATTTGAGTTTAAAGTTAAAATTATTCAGAGATAACATGGTTTATTTTTTGTCCCCAGGGCATAACACTAGCATTGCACATTTACATTGCGAAACATTCTTTTATGGTCTTTTGATTGTCAAATTAGCATAGTAAACAATTCACGATTAACGTTATATAATATTTTTTTTTCCGAGTTTCTTGTTCCTCTTGGTTCACTCTTAAAAGATCCATTTTTGGATGTTTTGAGTAAAATAATCACATTTTGGGAAATTTAGGTGATATTTGGACTGAGTTTCATGTTCCTACATCTACTTGATAAAATTGTTTATTTGACGTTGTGCTTATTGAAATAGAGGAATTTTAACAAATAGTTTCTTAATGTTTTATGGGTCATACATTGATCCCAACTCAGAATGTTAGTTATCACTCGATCTATAAAATTGAAGAGTTTTTTAGTTATTTCCGGTCCATTTAGAAATGGTAAACTTTATGCTGCCATGAGTACAGTATGAGTACAATATGAGTACATTTTTTGGTAGAGGATGTATTCACACTCTTATTTGGAAAGTATTCTATTTACGTTGTAGTAATTTCGTAGAAACCTTGTGCTAAAAAATTAATTTTAGGGTTCCCTTTTTAAACTATGGTGTGATATAATGGCATAAGTTCGTTTTTAGTGACCTTTCAAGTCCCATGTCCAATCATAGGCTGATCTTTGTTTAGGTGATATTATTCACATATTTCACTAAAATTGATTCATTTAGGGTGAATAGGTGAAATAAGAATATACTAATATTCTTGGACCTGTGTTTTTTCCGTTTATCTTTGTCCTTTCAAATTCCAATCGTTCTTTTCTCATTCGATATAAAATGTTTATGTGGAATATTATGCCTATGTTTTTCTACACTTCTCTATCAAAAAGTATCTTATCACAATATAAAGACTGCATGATCGGAGAATCAAGTTCTTCGCATTCAGAGATGAAACGGTACATTTCAATGTCCATGGGAGATATACGAGCATTCTGGACTTTTACTGTTGATGTTTCCCCTAGATGGGCAATTGACTGTCAAATTCGGGTATTAAACTATTCAAAATTAACGTAAACGAGAATTCATATACCGAGTTTGACATTATTCATAATTTGCTTTAAATTGATCAACTTTGGAGTGTAATGCGTACGAAAATAACATTGTGGTCAATTTGTGCAAATTTGGTTCTTCATTGAGGATTTGATTTCACGACCAAATATTTTTAATGGTTATTATACGCATGATATTGTATTTGGGCCGAGTTTCATGTTTTTTCCGCTCCTCGATAAAACTTATTGCTCGATGGTTCTCTCTTTAGAAAAAGGGCATTTTAATACTTTTGTCTTCCTTCTTTATACCTACTGCATAGATCCAGATCTCGGAATGTGTGTGATCGACGCAATGGAGAAAGTTATGGTTGAGATTCATTTTTTCCGAGTCCATGTTGAAGTTGTCGTTTTTGGGGTGTCATGAATATAACGCGATCCTTGGAGTCGAAATAAATTACATGCTTCGAGTTTAAAGTTAAAATTATTCAGAGATAACATGGTTTATTTTTTGTCGCCCGGGCATAACACTAACATTGCGAAACATTCTTGTATGGTCTTTTGATTGTCAAATTAGTATAGTAAACAATTCACCTTATATAATATTTCTTTTTCCGAGTTTCTTGTTCCTCTTGGTTCACTCTTAAAAGATCCATTTTTGGATGTTTTGCTTAAATTAATCACATTTTGGGAAATTTGTGCCAACTCCTTTCACTCGAAATTTTGAAAGTTAGGTGATATTTGGACTAAGTTTCATGTTCCTAAATCTACTTGATAGAATTGTTTATTTGACGTTGTGCTTATTGAAATAGAGGAATTTTAACAAATAGTTTCTTAATGTTTTATGGGTCATCCATTGATCCCAACTCAGAATGTTAGTTATCACTCGATCTATAAAATTGAAGAGTTTTTTAGTTATTTCCGATCCATGTAGAAATGGTCAACTTTATGCTGCCATGAGACAATATGAGTACATTTTTTGGTAGAGGATGTATTCACACTCTGATGAGGGCTATTTTACACCTATGATCAAATAGTACTTTTCGAGCAAGTACGGAATCAATCCGACCTATGAAGACCGAATAAGAGTCCTCGAGGATTCCACGATCGGCTCGATCTACCTTACTGCATCTAATCGACCTGAAGATCGATCCTGAAGGTTTATAGGGCCATGCAAGACTCCTAGGCCATGCATGGCTCCTTGGCCTAGTAGGACACCTAGATGCGTTAAGATTAGGTATTCAGTATAAATAGCGAATACACCATTGTAATAAGGATCCGAATTCTGGTCTATCAATAAGAATACAATTGTTCTCCTCTTATATAATTTATCTACGTATTTATCATAATTCTTACAAGTCTTGAATTGCACCATCCTGAGTACTTTAACATGGTTTATTTTTTGTCGCCCGGGCATAACACTAACATTGCGAAACATTCTTGTATGGTCTTTTGATTGTCAAATTAGTATAGTAAACAATTCACCTTATATAATATTTCTTTTTCCGAGTTTCTTGTTCCTCTTGGTTCACTCTTAAAAGATCCATTTTTGGATGTTTTGCGTAAAATAATCACATTTTGGGAAATTTGTGCCAACTCCTTTCACTCGAAATTTTGAAAGTTAGGTGATATTTGGACTAAGTTTCATGTTCCTAAATCTACTTGATAGAATTGTTTATTTGACGTTGTGCTTATTGAAATAGAGGAATTTTAACAAATAGTTTCTTAATGTTTTATGGGTCATCCATTGATCCCAACTCAGAATGTTAGTTATCACTCGATCTATAAAATTGAAGAGTTTTTTAGTTATTTCCGATCCATGTAGAAATGGTCAACTTTATGCTGCCATGAGACAATATGAGTACATTTTTTGGTAGAGGATGTATTCACACTCTGATGAGGGCTATTTTACACCTATGATCAAATAGTACTTTTCGAGCAAGTACGGAATCAATCCGACCTATGAAGACCGAATAAGAGTCCTCGAGGATTCCACGATCGGCTCGATCTACCTTACTGCATCTAATCGACCTGAAGATCGATCCTGAAGGTTTATAGGGCCATGCAAGACTCCTAGGCCATGCATGGCTCCTTGGCCTAGTAGGACACCTAGATGCGTTAAGATTAGGTATTCAGTATAAATAGCGAATACACCATTGTAATAAGGATCCGAATTCTGGTCTATCAATAAGAATACAATTGTTCTCCTCTTATATAATTTATCTACGTATTTATCATAATTCTTACAAGTCTTGAATTGCACCATCCTGAGTACTTTAACATGGTTTATTTTTTGTCGCCCGGGCATAACACTAACATTGCGAAACATTCTTGTATGGTCTTTTGATTGTCAAATTAGTATAGTAAACAATTCACCTTATATAATATTTCTTTTTCCGAGTTTCTTGTTCCTCTTGGTTCACTCTTAAAAGATCCATTTTTGGATGTTTTGCGTAAAATAATCACATTTTGGGAAATTTGTGCCAACTCCTTTCACTCGAAATTTTGAAAGTTAGGTGATATTTGGACTAAGTTTCATGTTCCTAAATCTACTTGATAGAATTGTTTATTTGACGTTGTGCTTATTGAAATAGAGGAATTTTAACAAATAGTTTCTTAATGTTTTATGGGTCATCCATTGATCCCAACTCAGAATGTTAGTTATCACTCGATCTATAAAATTGAAGAGTTTTTTAGTTATTTCCGATCCATGTAGAAATGGTCAACTTTATGCTGCCATGAGACAATATGAGTACATTTTTTGGTAGAGGATGTATTCACACTCTGATTAGGGCTATTTTACACCTATGATCAAATAGTACTTTTCGAGCAAGTACGGAATCAATCCGACCTATGAAGACCGAATAAGAGTCCTCGAGGATTCCACGATCGGCTCGATCTACCTTACTGCATCTAATCGACCTGAAGATCGATCCTGAAGGTTTATAGGGCCATGCAAGACTCCTAGGCCATGCATGACTCCTTGGCCTAGTAGGACACCTAGATGCGTTAAGATTAGGTATTCAGTATAAATAGCGAATACACCATTGTAATAAGGATCCGAATTCTGGTCTATCAATAAGAATACAATTGTTCTCCTCTTATATAATTTATCTACGTATTTATCATAATTCTTACAAGTCTTGAATTGCACCATCCTGAGTACTTTAACCAAACCCCAAATATAAAACTGTTTCTTAATAATTTTACTGATATTCTAACCTATCATGAAATCACGTTAAATCAGTTGGCGCCCACCATGGGGCAGGTTAATTGCTCGAACGAATATTGGTCAATCCAAGAAAAAGGACACGCAACGCAGGAAAAAGCACGACTTCTCAGCCTCCCCGTGCTGTAGATAATTTGCCTGAAAATTCCCAAAGGATTAGCGCTAATAGTATGTCGCCTCCGGCAGACCGTCAAGATTTAGATCGTATGGAAACGAATGTTACGGGGAACGCAGCTAATAACCAAAACACTGGGGGACAGCAGACCCCTAGTCGGAGCAGGGCCCCTAACTCGCCTGTTCGATCCGTCCCTCCTCCCCCGTTGCCGGCCGATCAGGAAAAATTGATACAGATCACTCAACTAATGAGCTCACTATGTGCTCAAATTTTGCAAGCACCGGTACCGAAAACAACAGGTCCAATGGTGGCTGCGGTTAATCCCTCAAGAGTGATCAACAATAATAGGGGAGCTCGAGGGGACGACGATCGAATATCGGCCCAAGCGGAGAGCCCAGAAGCGGATCAACGATCCCAGATTTCTCCACCAAACGTTTATGAAAAACCTCCCGGTCGAAGAGTTAATCAGGCAAGAGTTAATGCTCGTCCTGAATCACATCAATCTAAAGAAAGGACTGTAATTCTGATCGACGATGATGTGGAGCCCCCAATCATCGATCGACGAACAACTAGAAGATTCTCTGAAAGAGATATTGAGAGAATGGTGGAGGAACGGTTGGAACAAAGGTTGTTGGATATAAGACAACCCTGGCCCCGCTCAAGAGAAGTCCAAGATAGTATCACGACCTGTTCCCCGTTCTGCCTGGAGATTAAAGAAGTGCAGGCCTCGGGACCTTTACCTAGTTGACTTCCCAGATATGACGGGACAGCTGATCCGTGTGACTATATATTCAGTTTCACAAACATAATGAATTTATACGCTCACTCAGCTGAGTACACCGCAAAATTAATGGTCACAACGTTCGAAGGTTTAGTGCTGGATTGGTTCGGAAAACAACCACCTAATTCGATCTTTAGTTTTAGAGAATTGTGTAACAAGCTAGAGCAGCAGTTCGCAAGTCAGAAAAGACAAAAGCTCCCTATGAGCTACTTGGGAACCATCACCCAGCAGGAAGGAGAACCCCTATGGGTTGGCGAGGTTCAACGTCGAGTTGTTAAAGATCGACTCCCCAAATATTGATTATATCATATCGATTTTGTTCGACCTTACAAAAAATAGGCAATTTGGCAATGCGTTAAGTCGCAAACAACCTAGAACCTTCGCTGAAATTATGACATTGGCTTCCAAGTATATGACTCAAGAGGAAATGAATTCATTTAAAGATAAGAACAAGAATAAGGCTTCCACATCAGGATCGAGGAAGACTGATAAAGCCCCAATGCCGAAAACCATGGACTACGATCGATTTTCCCGAAAATGGAATGTATTTCAAAGATTGGAATATGGCGGAAGAAACCCTGAGAAAAGACCTAATGTCTACCTCAGACCTCGAATCTCCTGAAAGGAATGTCAGAGATGGATCAGTTATGTAGAGTATACCAAGCTAAATACTCCCAGCGAGGATATTTTGGTGATACTGGAAAGAAACAACTGGATTCCTCCAGCGAAGAGGATTACACAAGCTAAGCCTGGCGCCAAGAACTACGATCTCTATTGTAGATATCATCGAGCACACTGTCATAGAACTGAAGATTGTTATCACTTGAAGCAGGAGATCGAAAAACTGATCCAAGAAGGCAAGTTGAGTGAGTTTGTGGAAAGAACAGATCGAAGACGACAAATGACACGTAGTCCTAGAAGAAGGGAGGGGAATAGAAGCCCGTCCAGGAGGTCTCCTGGCAACAACGCGCCCAGAAGAGATGACATCGACAACGATCACGTCAATGGAACCATTCATGTAATCTCTAGTGGTTCGGCGGGGAGTGATAGTCGTAACTCGAGACAGAAAATGGCTAGATCTCTGGAAAAGGAAGTCGTAATTCCGAAAGAAATATGGGCACTCGAAAATAAGAGCTCTGATAAGCAGGTAATCAGTTTCGACGAGAGTGAAGTCCCGAGAAATTTGAATTGGGACATTAACGAAGACCACCCTGATTTTACAATGGTAGTTTCGCTAAAAATCTCCGACTTCAATGTAAAAAGAATTCTGATCGATAATGGTAGCTCGGCTAACATAATTGCCATTGAAGCTCTGAATCAGATGAATCTGGGGAAGATAACTTTACAAAGAGTAGCTACACCACTGGTAGGGTTTGGAGGGTCGGAGATAGTTCCAGCAGGAACTATCAATCTAAGTGTCACCCTTGGAAATAAACCTCAGCGGGTCGTAAAAATGATAAAATTCTTAGTAGTGGAGACGCCGTTTGCCTATAATGCCATTCTAGGTAGACCAGCCTTAAATCAATTTCGAGCAATGGTTTCAACCTACCATCAGAAGATAAAATTCCCTACTATTTCAGGGGTCGGGGAAATAGTTAACGATCACTGCATGGCATGGGATTGTTATAACACGGCACTTTCCTTAAAAAGGAACATTGACCCATTAACACCATCGAAAAGAAAGGCGATAGGATCTTTGGTGGAAAAATCCCAGGAACCAGAGCTGCCTAGTACAGAAAGAATCGATAAAAAGGGGAAAGAACCTATCGATCTGACTCTCCGTGCACCTGAGCATAAGGACGTCCAACTCATTGAGAACGATCCAAGCAAGATCACTAGGATTGGAATCGAGTTGTCTCCGCGGGGAGAAATCATGTTGATTGACTTCTTGAGCAAGAATATGGACGTATTTGCCTGGAGCTCGGAGGATATAGTGGGGATTGATCCGAGAATAATAACCCACTCTTTAAAAATCGATCCGACCGCAAAACCAGTCAGGCAGAAGAAAAGGAATCACGGACCAGTTAAAGACAAGATAATAGAAGCAGAGGTCGAGAGGTTATTAATGTCTAAACAAATAAGAGAAATACACTTTACTGAGTGGCTATGTAATGTTGTATTGGTATCAAAGGGCGACAAAAAGGATAATAAATGGAGGATGTGCAATGATTTCACGGACTTAAACTAATTATGTCCAAGAGATCCGTACCCACTCCCCAGAATCGACCCGTTAGTCGACTCTACAGCTAGTTTTGCTATTTTTAGTATGATGGACGCTTTCCAGGGTTTTTACCAGATATTCATGGATGAAAATGATCAAGAAAAAACTGCCTTTGTTACCGAACAAGGAGTATATTGCTTCGTGGTAATGCCCTTCGGATTAAGGAACGCGGGAGCAACTTATCAACGTTTGGTGAACTTAATGTTTAAAGAACTGATCGGATAAATAATGGAGGTATATGTGGATGACATGTTGGTCCAAAGCATGAGCGAAAAGGACCACATCGAACACCTATATCGTTGCTTCAGGATATTAAGAAAGTATGGAATGAAGCTCAACCCTTTGAAATGCACCTTTGGAGTAAGGTCTGGAAAATTCCTGAGTTACTTGGTTCACAAAAGAGGCATCGAGGCAAATCTTGAAAAAATACGAGCTATGGAGATGAAGCCTCCGAGGAATATTACTCAAGTACAAAGCCTAGTAGGTAAAATTGTAGCCCTCAACAGGTTCATATCAAGATCGGCGGATAAAAGTCTGCCATTCTTTCAGACTTTAAGGAAATCTAAAACATTTGAATGGACCGAAGCCTGTGACCAGGCCTTCAATCAACCGAAAGAATACCTGACTTCACCACCCCTGCTCGCCAAACCCACTGAAGGACAACCTCTTTACATGTACATTGCAATTTCCAAGGCAGCCATAAGCTCATTATTAGTCAAGATAGAGGGTTCGGAACATAAGCCAGTCTATTACTTAAGTAAACTACTGCAAGGGGCTGAGAAGAATTACTTGGAAATCGAAAAATTTGCTTTAGCTCTGGTAACATCAGACCTATAAAATCATCGTCCTTACTAATCAACCTTGAAGACAGATTTTGTCCAAACCAGAGGCATCAGGTAGGTTAATCAAATGGGTAATAGAGCTACAAAAATATGAGATCGAATATCAACCCCGAACTGCAATAAAAGCTCAGGTGCTTGCAGATTTCCTCTTAGAAAACCCCTGTCCATCGAAAACGATCACAGAAGAGATGTCTTCAAACAACAATGACATCTTGATCGTTAACAATCCAGTATGGCTTATGCACGTCGATGGTGCATCGAGCAGAGATGGTGGAGTTGCAGGAATAAATTTTCAAGGACCAGATGGTGAAGATTTGAACTATGCCATCACCTTAGATTTCATGGTGACAAACAACAAAGCAGAGTATGAGGCTCTAATTGCAGGAATGGAAATGGCTGCCCAAGCCAACATAAAAGCTTTGAACGTATTAACAGACTCAGAGCTGGTTCAAAGGCAAATCAACGGAATGTACGAGGCCAATGAATACAACATGATAAAATATTTGGCCAAAGTAAAAGAGTTGTCTGGAAAATTTGACAAATTTGAAGTACAGAACATCCCGCGAGAAGAAAATCGATGGGCTGATCAATTGTCAAGATTTACAGGGTCGAGAGACGGTAAAACTAAGAGAATGATCACATGGTTAATCTCCAATACACCATCGATCGACCTCGACACCGTTCCTGCTACTGAGATAATGGATATCGATCTGGCTGCAGATAGTTGGATGAGCCCTCTGTTGACCTATTTGAAAGATGGGTCTCTCCCTAATGATAAAAACGAAGCTCGAAGGATTAGATATCGAGCACCAAGGTATGCTATTGTAAGTGGGAAACTCTACAGACGGTCCGTTTCGGGAATACTACTAAAATGTATTCCCGAACACCAAACCCAAAGCATCCTCAAAGACATTCATGAAGGAGAAGCTGGGAATCTTAGTGGAGCTCGAGCACTCACGCTCAAATGTTTGAGAACTGGGTTTTATTGGCCAACCTTATATTCAGATGCGCAGGATTACGTGAAATATTATCATTACTGCCAAGTTCATTCGTATATAATCCATCAACCAGCAGAGACGCTGCACCCAACACCGTTCTGTTGGCCTTTCGATCAATGGGGAATCGACATTGTAGGAACATTCCCAACCGCGAGGTCGAAGAAAAGTTATGTCTTGGTCGCTGTTGAGTATTTCAGCAAATGGATCGAATGTATAGCACTCGCTCGAATAACACAATTCCAGGTCATAAATTTTCTTTGGAAAAATATTGTTTGTCGTTTCGGTATTCCGAGAGTCTTGATTTCCGACAATGGAACCCAATTTGCTGGGAAACAAGTCCAAGAATGGTGTTCGAAGTTTGGGATACAACAAAATTTTACATCTGTAGGGCATCCTCGAGCGAATGGACAGACGGAAGTCGCAAATCGGGAAATCATCAAGTCCCTCGAAAAAAGATTGGATGACGCCAAAGGAAAATGGTTGTATGAGCTTCCAGGCGTTGTTTGGGCAAATAGAACTACGGTAAAAGCTTCTACGGGCGAAACACCTTTTAGCTTAGTTTATGGATCGGAAGCGGTTATTCCAGTCGAAGCACTTGTTTCCAGTCCAAGGATCGAGTTATACGATAAAGAAACAAATGACCAATTGAGAAAAGATGATGTTGACCTAAGTGAAGCCCTAAGGGAAAAAGCCAATTTTCGTTTGCAAGCAGCTAAGTCCAGCATGGAAAAGGCCTACAATCAGAGAGTGAGAATATGGTCATTCAAGGAAGGTGATCTGGTTCTAAAGAAGGTCGAAGTATCAAAACATGTTGGAAAATTACAGCAAAATTGGGAGGGTCCATTCATAGTAACTGCGGTCGGCAAGAAGGGATCTTATAAGATAGCTCATTTGGATAGAACTCCACTTCCTCGAACTTGGAATGCAGTAAATCTCAGACTATATTATGGTCGTTGAAGGTCAAGAAAGAAAAATTAGAAGAGCATTTGGAATATCTTATTCTTTACAGAATTTAGCTTGTTTATTGTTCATTTTTATTTTTGGGTTTTTGTCTTGTTATTTTTCTTTTCGACATGAAAGTCTGTCTACAATAATAATGAAAGCATTTGCTTAATTTTCTCCATACATGGCAAGTTTTGACGGCGCACTAGGAGCTATTATTGATTAGCTCTACTAAGGTTAAAACCAATAATTGGTATAAAACCTAAAGTACGAACAATCTTTGAGTAAAACCGATTAGTTCGGTAAAAACTCATCGATCTCCATAAAACGATCTACAAAGGTTTAAAACCAATAATTGGTACGAAAACCTAAGTAAAATAAAATCTTTGAGTAAAGCCGATTAGTTCGGTAAAAACTCACCGATCTCCATAAAACGTTCTACAAAGGTTTAAAACCAATAATTGGTACGAAAACCTAAGTCTAATAAAATCTTTGAGTAAAGCCGATTAGTTCGGTAAAAACTCACCGATCTCCATAAAACGATCTACAAAGGTTTAAAACCAATAATTGGTACAAAAACCTAAGTAAAATAAAATCTTTGAGTAAAACCGATTAGGTCGGTATAAACTCATCGATCTCCTAACACGATCTACAAGGGTTTAAAACTAATGGATTAGTATAAAAACCTAAGTAAAATAAAACCTTTGAGTAAAACCGATTGGGTCGGTATAAACTCATCGATCTCCATCATACGATCTACAAACATGAAAGCCAATAGCTGGAATAGAATCTAAGAAAAATTAATCTGTGAGTAAAATCGATTGGGTCGGTAGAACACACATAGAATTTGTCACAAGTTATTGGATTATAAAATTTTATTCATAAAATAAAGTATATTCATATTCCTGAAACTATTACAAAAAGAATACATTGAAAAACTACATAGATTTCCTTCATTGATCGACGACAAGTCCTATTACATGCTAAAAAGAGGTCCTATCAAGTGCAGCTCGGTTGTCCGGTAGACTTGTAAAAAGCAATCTTACAAGCTCATCTTATCGACTGATGATACTTGGGTTTGAAGAGAGGCAGTAGGAATTACAGGCTTCTGTCTTTGTTTATCTTCAAACTTTTTCCAGCCTTCTTGCCACCAGCTGAGCCCGGTCGACGAGGACAACCGCCTTTTAAGTTCCGAAATTTCGACCCCAAGCTTGGAGAATCTGAGGTTCATACTTCACCAGAGCTTCATGAGATCGAAATTTTCCTTAGGTCGATGGTAGTTAGCAGTCTCGATCATATCTCCTTGTTTTAATGAACTGACCAGCTTTCCACCGACCGCGGAACTGTTAGATCGAAATACCACTGTACCGACCCTTATCCATTTGCACAGGATGGTCGATACATGATAGGCATTCTAATCGATCCCCTTTTCTAGGGATCAGAGACTTCATGGTTTTTGAGAAGTCTCCATTTTCCGATTCTGCCCATACCAAGTCGTAATATTCAACAATTTTAAAGTAAGTCGAGTTAGGTGGACGACCACCGTTTTGGAAGAAGAGGAAGTACATTATTACAAAATTTTATTTGAGATAGAAAATAAGTGAAAGGTAACAAATTTCTTTTATAGAAGGAATGGTAAAAGATCCAACGGCGGAATTTATATCTAATTAACGGTGATGATGTATTCTCGGGACTTACGTTACCTATTCATAACTGCCAGCCATAAAAATAGGAATTGTATTGAATGCACTACAAGATTGATCGATTAAATATTACAACCTAGATCGATAATCGATTTGATAAAATTCTCATTACAAAGATTATCTTACAGTTTTATGATTCTTATCGTACAAAGGCTCGACCTAACAATAGCATCGATCAATAAAAGAAATAACTCTCAGTACAGGACTACAGAAAATTGTTCATTTTCGACGACATCAGAAGACAGGCACTTCCGACCATCAGATAGTACGAGTGTTCTCAGAACAAAAGCCAGTCGTAATTTCAAAAGCTTCGAGCTAGGGGATGACCGTCCTGCAAGATGATGGATATCACATCTACTTTGAGAACAGTGACGAGAAACTAAAGTCCAGGCATTCCTTCCCAGGCTCGGAAGCTGTGAGTAGTTGTGGAAAGTGTACATGCTATCTAATATCGACCACCTTAAAGAAGCTGATGCTTTCTCTCACCAGATGAACTGTAGGTCGAAATGATCTCACGCATGGTATTCCCGCCCTGCCAGAAACAAGTTGATTTCGATAAGGCAAGAATCCAGCTTTCCTCTAACCTCGAACTGTACAATATGGCACAAATTATGATCGACCAACCCCCAATTTCAAGGATTGCCCGATCATCACCACATATTTTGGAGGCCTCATTTTTCCAATTCTACCCATGCCGAGTCTGGAACTCATCCATTGTTAAAACAACAAATTCTGGTGGTCGACCCAGATTATAAAGATAAGAATCTTTCCTTGACAACATCTTTTATGAAATAAGGAAAGAGGTAATGGCCTTTTTATAGGCAGAGAATTGAGGATCCAACGGTCATAATTAAGGATACTACCAACGGTCCAGATTTTCAAGGACAGTGCAATATAATAATTGGGGGAAAATTATTCGCATGATTGAGTTAGTTTACAATGTCGAATAAACGATCATTAGCAGTAAACAAAACGAGATTAAGTAACACAGATCAACAATTCCGTTGAAGATAGTTTTTATTTATATTTCTACAATTACAATAGAGTTGATTGAATGAATACATCAAGAGAGGGAGATACACTTGTTACTAAATTCTAACTGAATTTATTACAAAAATTCCAAATGTTTGTTTATTAGCTACTCCTCGAGATGATTGCTCCTCCAATCCGACCTACTTCTTATTCTTGGAATCTTGCACCAGCATTTGATGAAGATCGGTGAATATACTTCACCAGACCTTTACGAAGTATCCTCCTTGGTCGGGGGGAACCTCAACAAACTTTTACAAAGTATCCTCCTTGGTCGAAGGATACCTTGCTACAATGTTACAAAGTATCCTCCTGAGTCGAAGAATATGACCCATACTAGAGAATACTTTCTTTTTAATGAACTAACCAGCTCTCTTTTGTTTTAACACCATTGATCAAAGGAATTTCCACCATAATCAGGGCACCACAAGTATCCCATATTTCCAATAGAATATTTAAGACTTACAGATGATAACATGGTTTTTCCTTATGTTGAAATTCATTTTAGCAAGGAGTTGTTTATAGTTGGGAGAATTTATGATTTAACGGACAGCATATGAAACGTCCTATAGCTACGGTTACGGCACAAATATCTAAACGCTTTTCATCTCCCGAGAAAATAGTCAGCAATCATTCCTATGGTCAATTCAGAACGAGGAACTTTTCCGCACAAGTATGATTAATTCAGAAACGAGTAGCTTTTCCATACAAAAATGTTATATTTACATCAGTCAAAAAAAAAAAAAAAAAAAGAAAGAGAGAATGGTGGTCTACAGTTCTAGAATGTGATCGGGGCTCGTACGATGACCGAGATAGGTGATCAACTCTTGAGTACGTTGTTTGTACCCGAGAGAAAAACCCCTATCAAACTCCTGTTTCTTCCCTTTCTCGATCTGAGATTGGGTGACTTCTTCCAAATTTTTATTCAGTCGAAGCAGATCTTCTTGCTCCTTTTCAAGTTTCTCTTTGTCGGACTCCAAATCTTCTTTCTCTTTAGGGAGCCTTTCATTAGCAGCTCGAAGACTCTCAGCCTCGTCCATCAGTAATCGATGAGCTGCAACTATGGTATCCAGTCTTTCATTGGAATCAAGTCGGGAAAAGTAAGATTCATCATTTTGAATCCCGAGTTGTGCAGCTTCATGCTTGACCTATGACAATTTAGGAAAGAATCAGAATAAAGAGTATAGGAATAAGAAGACAAAAAATATTTTTTGACAGACAGAATGTTCTATTACCTACTCCAGATGCTTAAAAATGGACTGAACGAGCTGCAGCGAAGAACGATTCTTTAGTTTATCGAGCTCCTTGGGCAAAATTGTACCCATTCCCAAGTTCCAAGATACCCCATCGGGCTCGAAAGTTGCAGGAATGCTTGCATTAAGAGATACTCCTCCTGACCGATCCAAAGTAAACTCGGTTATTTCTTCAACTTGCGAATTTAAAGGACGTTCGTCTAAATGAGAAGGATCCAATGGATTTGCAGAGCTCGAGTTACTAGGTCCAGGTCCTGTTTTGGTTATTTCTCGAGAAACAACAGGAGGAGAAAGAACTTGAGTATTCTGGGAACTAGATACGACAATGTTGGAAGTCAGAGGAGCAAAAAGATACTCGGGAATGTCTTCCATTGCTGATCCCCCCACCTGTAAATCTGGCTCGACCTCAGGATTAGGAGGGATAGAGTCAACTTCCTGATCGGAAGTTTGAGTTAAGGTGATGTTCGGAACAGGATGAGGAGGATCAACTCCTGGTCGACCTTCAGGAGCAGGAGAGTTGGCTTGAGACTCTTCATTTCGACAAGCCGCCAGAATAGTGGGATCGACCAGTGGGCTACGGATCGAAACTTTGGAAGGACCCATAGAGGAGTCCATGTTTTCCTCTGATTGAGAAGGGGTGTTCAGTTTAGACCTCGAAAGGTTTTTCGGAGAGGTCGAGACACGACCAGGAGGAGGCACAGATTTTTGAGGACCACTTCCCCCTTCGGAAGATGTTAGGTTTGAGCTCTCGATTCGAGCTTTCTTCTTTGGGGTCTCTCGTCTGGAAGGACCACGTTGAGATCGCTTGGTGGCACCGGAGAAAAGGTTGGAACTCATGATCAAAGAATCAAGGAAATTGTCTGAATATCGAGCTATTACTTCGATCTATTGCAGAGAAAATTTTATATTGCAAGTGGGGACGCGCGGTAAAACTTCAAAGATTTTATCTTTATATATAGTAAAGGAAATGACAGATATGTCCTCAGCGTAAGGCACGAACAGTGCGAACAGTAAATTTTTAAAATAATAAGACGAGGTTAAGTTAATGGCACGCTCCCGATCATAAAAACGACAGAGAAAAAATCGACGAAAGCAATTCTATGATTAAAAGTTATATACAGCAAAAAGGGGTTTTATGCAAAATTCATTTACAAGGAGTTACATATTCAACTAAATAGATTAACAAAGATTTGCTGAGGAAAATTAATAAAACCCTAGTCCTAAACATGGCCTAAGATGGGGGAATAACTTCTTCAGAGGACGTCTCTTCATTGTCTTCAGCTTCTCCTTCATCCTCTTGATCGACGTCGACATCCTCTGCAGGCTCTAGGTCAGGATCGGGCACAGGCAAGGGAGTTCCAGCCACTAGATGAGCCAAGGGGTGATCGCTGTAGTGAACGGAAGTCAAGGATTCTGGAGGATATTCTTGGAGCCTCCGATCTTTGCCAATGTCCATAACTTTGCGATAATCGGCCTGCCTATCAGGGATTAGCTTAGACTCGATCAATTGATCGACCCCTTTATAAAATGAGCTCAGCAATAGGTCCCCTATTTATTGGTGAGTTATAGCTGTGCTGACAGGAGAATCAAGAAACTCCCTAACAATGGATTCGACATTGGGAGTCTGGACTTCATCTATGGCCTAATCAAGATTGGCATCATCTTCCTTGACTGCAAGTTGGGATCGAAGCGAGTTAATCTCCGACTCCAATTTGCTGATTGAAGTAGCGTGAGAAATACGTTGCTCATCCAATTCCCGATTTAGTTGATCGACCTGTGCTTGATACCGACTGGCATCCAATATCGTATTGATAATATGAGGATTATCGGCCTCCAAATTGGGATTATCACTAGAACCAGGATGAGTTTCCAGAGATGTTCTGGAATTATCGACCTTGGCAAGTTTGTCTTCAAGCTCTCTGATCTTGGCCGTTAAGATATTGTTGGTCTCTTCCACAAACTTCCATTGATCTCTGTGGAGTTCCGTATCATACAAGGCAGTTACCAACGCATTCCCAGTCTAAAAAATTAAATTATCTGATTGAGATTGAAGTAAAGAAACTTAAAGCATATTGAATTAGAACATTATGAATGATGTATTACCACTTCGTGAGCATGAGCTGCTCTTGCCAGTTGGTCGAGTGGCTCCCTCTCGAAATTTCGCTGAACATCCCTCGTGAAAGATGAAGACAAAAGAAGTCGAATTGATTTATCAAGGATATGTTCCTTATCATCAGTTATCAATGTATCCTTTTCGGAATATCCGGTCGCCCGTTTCCCCTGAAGATGGCATTCAATCATATCTATCAAAGAGGCGCGTTATGGCTCGAATCTCCGATGTGAGTAAAAGACGTCTATCATAAAACTGCTTCTTTCTTTTCGCAGGTGGACCAGTGGGGTTACGTTCCGCCCAAGTCTTACAGCCAAGAATACCATATTGATCCCTAATAAACTTGGGAGGAAAGCCACGTCCTGGACTAGTGCTCGACGAAGGTGTTTTCGCAGAAGTTTGGTCAGTCGTTGGAGGAGCAACACGGATAGGATCTGCACTCTCGAAAGACTCTTCCTCGATGTCTTCCAGATCCTGATGCTGATCTCTTCTCCTTTTTCTGGATATCCTCTGCTCTATCGGTACTCTTCCCAATGACTTCTTCGAGTTAGAAAGGACAGTCTTTCCAACCACTGAGTAACGACATTTCTCGACCATAGAAGCTACAATATAAGATTACAAACATTAAAGGAATGATAGTTGAGAATCTTGTTTTTAAAAGATAGCTTAGATAAGATGTTAAAGTCTTACCCAGTGAACGATCATCTGTGGGGATGGGAAAATCAATGGAACTCAACCAAGCTTTTCGAAGAAAGATTTCTCCGACTAGGAAAGCCGACTGGTATTTATCCGACCTGATGCGAACCTCAATAGGAAGATTCAATTTCATCCCAAGAAAAACTAAAAATCAGATTGAAAGTTATAGTGAACTTGTGACCCAACGATTATATGGAGTCGCAAACCACAAGTATTCCAGATTGTAGTGAACTTGTGACCCAACGATTATAAAGAATCGCAAACCACAAGTATTCAAGTTTTGAACGCCACAAGGAGAAACCTTGATAAGTTCTGAAGTTCAATGAAGAACCAAAAGAGGAGTAAAAACTCACTTTATATTTTCAGCCAAAGATGATTCCTTACATTCAGCCATACTACTTATATATAGGGTTGGAACAAGTCTCCAACCATAGTAATTAAAGCCAACACGTTTTCATATGTGTTGGGATACAAAAAGGTGCCTAGAATCCTCCAAATACATATAGAAATATGAAAAATCTTGACTATTATCTATATGGACTTATATATATTAAAATCTGATGTAAATAAAGCCTAATTGAAGCTTCTCTTTCCCATAAGACTTAATTCTATGTAAGTAACTTCAATGAATTCCAAAAGCCATCAGATTATATTGTTTGGATTAAATTCAAAACCAATGCATCTTCTTTTGGGCCAAACTTATGCATGTTAGAATCAGCCCATATCTCTTGAATTAGCCTGTTAAATGCTTCCTTCAGCTTTTTGGATCTTGCCCTTGTAATTGGCCCAATTGGAACATACAATGGATCCTTAGCTTGTACTTGTTCTTGGTGATTCTCATCATCTTCCCTCTCTTCAAAAGGATTCATCCTCGAATCTTCACCTACATCAAAAACAGAAAGATCAGCAACATTAAATGTAGAACTAATCTTATACTCACCTGGAAGATCCAACTTGTATGCATTATCATTCACTCTTTCAAGAACTTGAAATGGACCATCTCCTCTTGGTTGTAACTTGGACCGCCTACGTTCAGGGAATCTTTGCTTCCGCATATGTATCCAAACCCAATCACCTGGTTCAAATATGACTTGTCTCCGCCCTTTATTAGCTTTGGTAGCATATTGTTCATTTTTCTTTTTGATATGCTCCAGGACACTTTCATGAAGTTTCTTCACCATCTCAGCCTTCTTTTGACCATCCAAACTAGCTCTTTCATTAACTAGCAAAGGCAGCAAATCTAAAGGAGTTAGTGAATTAAAACCATAAACAACCTCAAATGGTGAAAAATCAGTAGTAGAATGAACACTTCGGTTATATGCAAATTCAATGAATGGCAAACAATCTTCCCATATTTTAAAGTTCTTTTGAATTATAGTACGCAACAAAGTAGTTAAAGTTCTATTCACAACCTCGGTTTGTCCATCTGTTTGAGGGTGGCAAGTAGTTGAAAATAACAACTTAGTACCCATTTTTCCCCACAAGACTTTCCAAAAATAGCTAAGGAACTTAACATCCCGATCAGATACAATGCTCCTAGGAACACCGTGAAGTCGTACAATCTCCCGAAAGAACAAATCAGCAATATTTGTTGCATCATTAGATTTATTACATGATATGAAATGTGCCATTTTAGAAAACCTATCAACCACCACAAAAATCGAATCCCTACCCTTTCTTGACCTAGGCAAACCCAAAACAAAATCATTCAAAATGTCTACCCAAGGTGCAGTAGGTACGGGTAAAGGAGTGTATAAACCATGGGGTAAGACTCTAGATTTGGCCTGCTTACAAGTAACACATCTAGAACAAATTCTTTCCACATCACGTTTCATTTTAGGCCAAAAGAAATGTTCACGCAACACTTCTAAAGTCTTCCTTATACCAAAGTGACCCATCAAACCACCTCCATGTGCTTCATGTACAAGCAACTCTCGCATAGAGCTGTTAGGCACACAAAGTTTATTCTCTCTAAACAAGTACCCATCAAGTCTATAAAACTTACCAAATGCTGATTTTTCACATGCTCCATACACACTAGCAAAGTCATCATCAGTAGCATATAATTCCTTCACATATTCAAATCCCAACAACTTTGCATTTAAAGTAGAAACAAGAGCATACCTTCTCGATAGTGCATTAGCCACAATATTTTCCTTATCTTGCTTGTATTTGATTACATATGGGAATGTCTCGATAAATTCTGACCACTTGGCGTGTCTTCTATTCAACTTACCCTGTCCTTTCAAGTGCTTCAAGGATTCATGGTCAGTGTGAATGACGAATTCTCTCGGCCAAAGGTAATGTTGCCAAGTCTCCAATGCTCTCACCAATGCATAAAGCTCCTTGTCATACGTCGAATAGTTCAAAACAGCCCCATTTAGTTTTTCACTAAAATAAGCTATCGGTCGCTGCTCCTGCATTAAAACAGCTCCAATACCTATTCCTGAAGCATCACACTCAATTTCAAATGTTTTAGAAAAATTAGGTAAGGCTAAAAAAGGAGCACTACACAATCTTTCTTTAATTTCAGAAAATGCATGTTCTTGTTCATTACCCCAATGAAACCCTACCGATTTCTTAACAATTTCAGTGAGTGGTGTAGCTAGTATACTGAAATTTTTGACAAATCGTCGATAAAAACTAGCCAAACCATGAAAACTTCTCACCTCGGAAAGTGACTTAAGTGTGGGCCATTCCTTGATAGCTTTTACCTTTTCTTCATCCACTCCAATTCCACTTGCGCTAACAATATAGCCAAGAAACACAATTTTTTCCAAGCAAAAATAACACTTTTTTAAATTGGCAAACAATTTTTCTTTTCTCAAAACATCAAACACACAATGCAAATGTTCAATATGCTCATCTAAGCTTTTGCTATACACCAAAATGTCATCAAAATAAACCACAACAAATTTGCCAATAAACGCCCGCAAGACATGGTTCATTAATCTCATGAATGTACTAGGTGCATTAGATAAACCAAAAGGCATTACCAACCACTCATACAATCCATATTTTGTTTTAAAAGCAGTTTTTCATTCATCACCTTCTTTCATCCTAATTTGATGATACCCACTTTTCAAATCAATTTTTGTGAAAATACTTGACCCATACAATTCATCCAACATATCATCTAGTCTAGGAATGGGGTATCGATACTTTACCGTGATGTTGTTGATAGCCCTGCAATCCACACACATCCTCCAAGTCCCATCCTTCTTAGGTACAAGTAATACCGGTACGGCGCATGGACTCATGCTTTCTCTCACGTGGCCTTTCTTTAGCAGCTCCTCAACTTGCCTTTGAGTTTCCTTCGTTTCTTCCGAATTACTTCTAAATGCTGGCCGGTTAGGAATGGCAGCACCTGGTACAAAATCAATCTGATGCTCTATTCCTCTTATGGGTGGCAATCCATTAGGTACATCATCTGGAAACACATCTTCGTATTCCTGTAACAAAGAGACAACAACACTAGGCAAAGATTCATTAAGTTCGTTAGTGCTAAAACGTGCCTCACTCTTTATCACTTGTCGTAGCATAAAGACACACTTGTTTTTTTCCCTCTTTCTTTTCACTCTCTTTTTCACTTTTTTTCTTTGTGTTATCAGCCTCACTATTTATTTTCAACTCACTCTCTCTTTTCATTTTCATTTGATCTTCATACACTTGTTTGGGTGTCAATGGTACAAGAGTAATAGATCTGTTATCTTTTACAAGAGTATGCCGATTTTTGAAACCATCATGAGTAACCTTCCTATCAAATTGCCATGGTCTGCCCAACAATATGTGACCTGCTTGCATTGGAACGACATCACAAAGCACTTCATCCTTGTACTTCCCGATTGAAAACGAGACTAATACTTGCCTTGTCACCTTAACCTCCCCACAATCATTCAACCATTGCAGCCTATATGGTCTAGGGTGTTTCAAGGTAGGTAACTTTAACTTTTCAACCAAAGTAGTACTAGCAACGTTTGTACAACTTCCCCCATCAATGATCATACTACACACCTTATTATTTACATGGCACCTAGTATGGTAGATGTTATCCCTTTGCTCATCAACATCATCTTCTTTGACTTGGGCACTTAAAGCACGCCTAGCCACAAGTGACTCTCCCTCCACCGGATATTCAATATCATTGTCACTAGTGTCTTTTGGCATCTGATCATCATCATCACTCTCACTTTCAGTCTCCACATCTCCGTTAGCATGTGCAATCATGGTTCTCTTGTTTGGACATTGTGAAGCTATGTGACCTGTCCCCAAACACTTAAAACACTTAATATCACGATTACGAGTTGGTAATTCAGTTTTACCTCTATTGACATTGTCAACTTCATGTTTTCTCTTTGGTGCTTCTGTTTTGAATTTGGAATTAGCCCCTTCATCTTTCCTCCCATTCGACCTCCATGAAGTAGAGGAGCTTGGATTTTGGAAAGATCGAGTTCCCTTCCTTTTGAGTTGTCGTTCTACCTTTATTGCCATATGCACCATGTCATCCAACTCCACATAATGTTGCAACTCAACTACATTTGCAATGTCCCGATTCAGCCCATTGAGAAACCTTGCCATGGTAGCTTCTCTATCCTCCTCTATATTAGCCCTGATCTTGGAAATCTCCATCTCCTTGTGGTAATCTTCCACGCTTTTAAAGCCTTGAGTAAGACTTTGTAACTTCTGAAATAAGTCCCTATGATAGTGACTAGGAACAAAACGCCTCCTCATGATAGCTTTCATTTCATCCCATGTCCTAATAGGCCTTTCACCATTTCTTCTCCTGGTCATCACAAGTTGATCCCACCATATAATAGCATAATCGGTAAACTCAATAACAGTAAGTTTTACCTTTTTCTCCTCGGAGTAGTTATGGCATTCGAAAATCAGCTCCACCTTCCTTTCCCAGTCCAAGTACACTTCTGGGTCATTTTTGCCTTGGAAAGATGGTATCTTTACTTTGATGTCTCCCAAGCTTCTGTCATCTCTATCTTGCCATCTCGGACCTCTTTGAAAACCTCTATCATGCCTTCCTCTCCTTTGAATGAATCTGCCCTCACCATTCAATGAGCCTTGGTCATCTTCATGGAACTCATCATTGGAATTGTAACCAAAATCATCTTCATTTGCATTTCTTTCTTCCCTTCTAGCATTAGGAGCTCTTTCCGGATGTCCCCTGTTTAAAGTAGCAATAGCATCGTCTTGCCTATCCATCCGATCCGAATCTCATTAAACATTACGTTCATAAGTTCAAACTGTTTTTGCACGGCTTGCAACATAAATGTATCCCCCTGTCCGCCTTTGTTTATTGCCTCACCACTTGTAGACATATTTGAAACTAGATATAACAATTAAAAATAAATCCTCACAGCACTCCCTCACTTGTTTATACTCGAATAATGTCACTCAACACTCGTGTTTCACTCATTACGGCTTTTACCCTCTAATAATCTCACACTCCCTTGCCTTTTTCCACTCGTAACTCCCTTTTTCAGTTCTTTAATGAACTAGTAAACTTTAATCAAGAGGTTCAACTTGTATTGTTTAAACAATGAATATCAATGGGCGGGTATTTCAGAAATAATGAATCAAAGAGAATGAGAATTTTTTTAGATTTGAGAGAATTGAAGAATAAATCAGAATATAGAAAGTAGTTGTATCCACAAATCACCTTTTTTTTTTTTTTTATCAATCACGTTTTTCTTTTTTTTTTTTGTCACCTTTTTTTGGCCAAAGTTTTATTTTTCTATTTTTTTTTTTTTACGTTTTTTTTTTTTTTTTGCTGGATACTGAATACTCACAAAGAGATTTAAGAGTAGGAAAGAAGAGATTAATAGAAATGGACTAAATATATAGGAACAAAAAATAAAGATAAAGGATAGTAATCTGATTTTAGTACCTTGCTCTGATTACCAAATGATGCGAACCTCAATAGGAAGATTCAATTTCATCCCAAGAAAAACTAAAAATCAGATTGAAAGTGATAGTGAACTTGTGACCCAACTATTATATGGAATCGCAAACCACAAGTATTCCAGATTGTAGTGAACTTGTGACCCAACGATTATAAAGAATCGCAAACCACAAGTATTCAAGTTTTGAACACCACAAGGAGAAACCTTGATAAGTTCTGAAGTTCAATGAAGAACCAAAAGAGGAGTAAAAACTCACTTTATATTTTCAGCCAAAGATGAGATTCAGCCATACTACTTATATATAGGGTTGGAACAAGTCTTCAACCATAGTAATTAAAGCCAACACGTTTTCATATGTGTTGGGATACAAAAAGGTGCCTAGAATCCTCCAAATACATATAGAAATATGAAAAATCTTGACTATTATCTATATGGACTTATATATATTAAAATCTGATGTAAATAAAGCCTAATTGAAGCTTCTCTTTCCCATAAGACTTAATTCTATGTAAGTAACTTCAATGAATTCCAAAAGCCATCAGATTATATTGTTTGGATTAAATTCAAAACCAATGCATCTTCTTTTGGGCCAAACTTATGCATGTTAGAATCAACCCATATCTCTTGAATTAGCCCGTTAAATGCTTCCTTCAGCTTTTTGGATCTTGCCCTTGTAATTGGCCCAATTGGAACATACAATGGATCCTTAGCTTGTACTTGTTCTTGGTGATTCTCATCACGACCTCATCTCCGTCACCATATCTGAGGAAAAATGATCATCCGGAGCCATCTCTCCGATCACCTTTCGACCACCATAAACCCAGGATGGATCATAACCTCAGTCAAAGGTAAACGGTTCAGTTTCTCCATTCGAGTACACGTTGGGTCGGAGGCTTGACAAAAAAGTAGTTCGATTTCCACTCCATGCTGTTACTTGAGATGGCACTATCCAAGACAACAAAGCCTGGTCTCTGGCTGACATAGTAGTTGCCTCGGTTGGAGGAGGTCGATATGGAAAGTCGAAAGAAATGAAGAAAATTACGAAAAGAAGGTCGTAATCCTTTCGCAACCATCAAAACAGAAAAAGCCATAATAAAGGCAATGGCATTTGGTACAAGCTGGGTTAAAGAGACAAAGAAAGTCTCTAGAAGCCGGAGGAGGATCGAAGAAAGGGGAAAACGTAATCCATGATCAAAATGCGAGGTATAGAAAGCTCGGCAATTTTCTGGGGGTGTATTAACCCTCTAAATAGCAGAAGGAATAATTATCTTGAAATCCGAGGGGAAGTAACGACCATAGTCCCTCCTCAAAGTTGGTAAATCCTTCTCTTTTAGTCGAGAAGGAAAGAACTCGATGGGGGCAGAAATTTGAGGCTGAGTAGTTTTCGATTTCTTTGAAGTTTTAGCGATCATTTCTTCTTCATGAACGATTTCGACTACCAAACTGTCAACCCCCTTCTCCTCGTAATTTCTAATCTCTTCGGCCTGAACGCCGTCTCCTGCTTCTTCATTATCAGAGGAAAAGGTTTCAGGATAAATAATGTTTTGAGGTACTGGGTCTTCCACATTCTGGCTAGGAGAGTTGGGGTTCTGCGAAGTTGAAGCCATTTTTCTCTGGAGATAGTATGTTCGACAAGTCGGACAAATTGCGAAGATATCGATTAAAACTCTTACTGCTGAAGATCTAGATATTTGAGGTAAAAAGTAAAAAGATCCCGCTTAATTCGACTATATATACGGGCGGTGAAAAGACGATTCAACCCTTCGCGATGTTTTAGTTTCCCGTCAGTAGAATCATGAGAAAACTCTGTAGACGTCTGACACACGTTACTAAGCAAGGTGTCCTTACATGAAAGGTTCCAACGAATATGCACTATTTTTCCCTTGAGCCCTGCAACTCCTTAACAACAAGATCATCTCAAAGAAACAAATGTTCATACCAAAGAATTACTTCTGAGAGTTTGCCAATTGCCCTAAGCGGTACTCCTGACCTAGGCGGGACTTACAGGCTTATCTCATACATAACATCTTTAGACAAACATTCATCCTTCAAACTGATCAAGTATCAAGAAGTACAGGGACCGTAGCTTACTTCATGGATCATTCCATAGTCTTTTACAATTTTCTGATGTACAGGATCCTCAGAGAGGCAAGTACAGTGCATACTTATTGAAAAGTTATGAGCATATTAACCAAGAACCTTAGAGAGGTTTCTGAAGAACTAGAAGAAAGATGTTTAGCTGAACATGATTATATAAAGGATAGTGTTTATTGATTTCTGAATGAATTACAACTGATACAAGCACCTCTTTATATAGAGGGCGGACTCCAAACACAATACAATACAACTTAATATTTTACAAGTCCACCATACACGTGGAATTTACTGCTCACAATAATACAACCGACAGCATAAAGTAAACACACTAACTTAAAGCAGACTCCAAGGACCACACCTTTAATAAAGCACCTTTAATAAAGTACCTTTATTAAAGCACCTTTATTTTCATCACGGACTATTATCTGGAGAGTCTTGTCGGATGTCTCCATCACTTGTATGCATAATCATCGGGTCAAAGTCATCAGCATCCATGGGATCAGCTGTATTGTTGAGGGGCATGTTTGGATCGAGCTGTTCATAAACCAATTCAAGATCTATGGATCCATAATCCCAAGGGTTTTGAGCATCTTGAAACAATTCTTGGTTTGGATTCATCTGGGGATCTTCCTGTTGATCTTGTTGAGTTGAAACTTCAAAATCATCTCTGAGAGAATAACTTGGTCCTGTAATAGGAAATGGCAGACTCAGAGTTGAAGTACAATCCACATCTTCAATAAGTGTAGTAGGGACTTTATTGATTCGACATAGATGCCTGAATAACCAAGTTAGTTCCTCTGGTTTATTTCCTATACCACCATCAGTAGTGGTAAAAACGTATCCATAGGACTGAGGAATCAACCTTTTTCCAAATCCAAAATAGTAAGGCCTTTTTAGAATGATAACAGTGTAAGGATTAGCCATATGAGAAACTTCTTTAATGGTGTTCTTCAAAACTTTAAGCCAGTCTTTTCTGGTCCAATAACCATATAAGAATTTAGTTATCTTGGGCTCAAGAGACCTTTTGCGAATAGCTTTAAGGAGGAAGATAGGCTTTATTTCAATGGCAAAGTAACTAATCATTCCGAGGCACCAGAAATACCAATATCCTTCAGTGGGGAGAGTAATTTCATCATGAAATGTAAAGATAGGAAGGAAAGGGTGATCTGGATAAAACTTTCCCTGTTCAAGAGGAATGTTCATTAGCAACAAGAATTTTGCCTGATAATAGAAAAGATTATTTTTGGCAAAGCTTTTGAGTCGTCCAGGGCTGTCAAGAGGTGGAGTAGTTTCTGGGAATTCTGGTAAAATGGTTTCATTAGTCTGAGAGGATGAAGCCATTAAGATCAGTGGAATTGTTTTCTGAGGAGATATGAGGAGGATTTGTTTTGGTCTGGATAACAAATCTGGAATGAGGTTCTTGTCTCCTTTTATATGCTGAACTTCGAACTGGTACTTAGAAAACCAATCCTTTAATCTCAATAATTGAGGTTCTGGAATACCTCTGTTCTTGAATTCAAAAATTCGAGGAAAGGATGAGTTGTCCATTTGTACAGTGAAGTGATGTCCAATCAGATGGAATTCAAATTTTTTGATTCCATATTTCACGGCCAAGATATCTTTGTAGACTGTATGATAATGCTTTTCAGCATCTTTAAATTGTCCACTGGCATGTCCACAAAAGTATTTCTTTCCGTCAATCTCTTCAATGAGTATAGCACCCCAATACTCATCGCTGGCATCAGTCTGTAGGATCCTTTTTCCTTTATCAGGAATCTTTAAAGGAGGGGGCTTTTGGCAAAGCTGCTTTAGTTGTCGGACAGCTGTAGTCTGATTGATTCCCCAAGGTGGGGCTTCCTTCTTTAGTAATCTGGACAGCTGGCTAGTGTATCTGGAACACTGTGGTAGAAAATCCTTCAGATAATTAACTATCCCAAGGAACTGTTGAATTTCCTTAGTAGTTAAGTTTTCATCCGGAAACTTGAGTAGCTCCTGTGCAATATGTGGACCAGGCTGGTACTGTCCATCAGAGAAATTCATTCCAAGAAATTCAATTTCTTTTTGTCCAATATAACCTTTCTTTTCAGAAAGCATAATGCCGTAATGTTGGACTATTTCATGGAATTTTTCTAGTAGAGCTTCATGTGACTGCTTGTCCTTTGAAAATAACAGGATGTCATCAATATAAACCAAAGCACTGTGTAGAATGGGCTCAAATATTTGGGTCATGGCTTTTTGGAATAGTGATGGGGCGACTTTAAGCCCAAAAGGCATAACTGTCCACTGGAATTGGGCTGTAGGTATACAGAAGGCTGTTTTGTATCTGTCTTTAGGATCAATTCCTAACTGCCAAAATCCTGCTTTGAGATCAAACTTGGAAAATATGTGGGCTTGGGTTAACTGAGAAAATAGCATTTGGGTTCGAGGTAAAGGGAATTTATCATCTGATAAGAAATGGTTTAAAGGCTTATAGTCTATAACCAATCTCTTTTTTCCTCTAACCTGTTCAGATCTTTTGTTAACATAGAAAGCCTGGCAAGCCCAATTGGATTTTGTTGGCTCAATCAGCCCAAGTTCTTGGAGTTGTTGACATTCTTGTTTGGCTAAGGCTAAATCATCAGGAGTCATTCCTGGATGAGTAGCTTTAGTGGGGTTCACATCCTCATTCATCTTGAAAGGTAGCTGGATGAAGAATTTGGAATTCTTCCATAATGGATTAGGATGAGTGAACTCAGCATGAGACTCTGCACAACAGTCTTGTAACTTTGAAGCTATCTGGTGAAATTCTTTAGGAGCATTCGAAAGAGCATAGATCTTCTGGATTGTAGTATAAGGCTGAAACTGCCGTTTATACTTTATACCATTGGGAAGTAACATGAGTTTCTGAGCTTTATGATAGAGATCAAACCCAATGAGAAGATCTTTTCCATGTAACTTACTGCCAATTACCTTCATCCATACAATGCAATCTGGAAAGAACTGAATTCCAATTGGATGTTTAGTAATTAGAGAAGTTTTGAACTTTTGTCCATCTGCTGCTTGGAAATATTCATAATGAGTGGTCCATGCTTCTTTTGGAAGGATATCTTGATTCATCATGGACTTAGCAGCTCCAGTATCCATAAAACCAATCACTTTTATTGGCCTTTCATACTTCGAGGGAAGTACATGGATATTAATGTGGGGAGATGGAATAGCTTCCTGGCTGATAGTTACAGAGTGTAGTATAGGAAGGTATTCTGCTTCTGGCTCGGACTCAGATGAACTGGACTTTTCTTCTGATACAATTTCTTCAAGAGCAAAGAGGCTCTCTTCTGTTTGTTCATCTTGTTCAGAGAAAAGGGATTCAACATCAGTGTCATCGAGTGTAGTCTCAGTGTGCTGAAGAATATGAGTAATCATTCTGGCAGACTTGTTTCTATTCTGAGGACAATTTTTTGCAAAATGTCCTTTGTTGTTACAGATGTAACATCGATCAGTCTTCTTGTTCCTGAATGATTTCTTCTTGAAAAATCTGAGACGTCCTTTCTTCTTAAAAGATTCTTTTTTAAGTCCTTTGGACATCTTCTTGGGATGGCATGAACAATTATCTTTGGATTTGCATTTAATCTCCAGATGAGATTTCTTGCAAGCTTTGTCAAGATTCGTTTTGTTTTTCAACAAGGATTTGAATAGAGTTTGTTGTTCACAAAGCTTTTCAATTGTTGCAATTGCCATCTGATGGATTTCTCCAAGAGTGAGAGTATTGATGTCCTTATGTGCAGCTTCAACGAACCTGTTGAGTTCGTGATGAATCTCTTTAGGAAGGGATGCAGCATAGACATGCTTGAGATTAGGATCATTGCTTCCGTTCAGAACATAGTAGAGTTCTGACATTCTTTTAAAATGAAGATCCAAATCTTTTCTTTGTAAAGAACAGCACTTCATGGCAAAATAATTTTGTTGTGCCAGTTTATCATAGATAGAACTATCTCCAATAAATTCTTGATGAATTGCACCGAGTACACGAGATAATTCTGCTTGGAAAAACTGCATCTGCCTGTATTGCCCAAGTGCCAAAAACCATTCTCTTAGAGTTCCTGTAAATCTTGAAGCAAATTCTCTTATTATAACAGGAAGTCTATGCTCTTTGGTTTTCTGTAAATCTATCCAAGCTGCAAAAGATTGAAGTCTTTCTCTCCTTTTGCTAACTGGAATATCATCAAATGTAAACCAAGGGCCATTGGATGGTTTAGCAGGTGAAGTATCCACTTGAGGTGGTGGAGTATCTTCCATTGTTGTCTCTTCCTCAGTGTCAGAAGGTTGTTGCTCTTGATATGAAGAGGAAGATGGATCAGCCATAAGAATCTTTGAGATGTCAGCAAAATCCTTTTCTCTTTCAGAATTTTGACTAGAAGATTCTATGGAAGTAGAGGATGACGAACTCTCTTCAGATGTTTCAGAGGATTGATCTTGCTCAATCTCTGTTTTGAGAAAATCTCGGATCATAAGAGATTTGGGAGTGTCATCTACTTTGGCTTTGAGTTTTTCTCCTTTTGGTGGCACAGTCTTTTTAGACTTTTGTTTTACTGGAGGTTCCTCAAAGGGAATATCAGATGCCATGGCGAATTGTCTAGAATATCCAGAAGTTGATTTTGGTGGTTCAAAAAAGGATAAGGATGGTGTTTGTAAGAAAGGAAGATTAGGGTTGAGCCTTCTCTTTCTATCTTCTTCCATGTAATGGAGATCCTTTTTTAGCTTCCTGATTTCTGCTTCTTTCTGATCAAACTCAGGACCCATGATATGTTGGGAGATAAGATATCTGAGTTCTTTGTCAAGAAGATCAATTCTGGCAACAATTCTGGTGTAGATCCTTTCAAGTTCTAAAGTGATGGAATCAACTTTGTTGGAGTTTTCTTGAACTTGAGATAAAACCTTATCAACTTTTGAATCTATTTGTACCAAGGTTTTATTCTGTACTCTGGAATTGGAAGTGTTCCAATTCAAGACTTCTTCTGCCGGAGTCAAGTCTGGAATAGTCCTGCCATCAGAAGTTACTGTGGTGGAAACAACATATGGCCTAGTGGTTATTGATCCAGCTGTATTTCTTTCCAAGGGAGGAAATTCTGTCTCATAGTTATGAAACATCATACAAGGCTGAACTTGTGGGATAGCTGGAATAACAGGAGGCACAGATTGTCTGCAAGACTTTCTTTGTTCCTTTCTCAGGATTGCCAGAGCTTCATTGTAACAAGGCAGTGGTTGAGTACTCGGAGGTGGATCTAGATCTGGATCATCAGATCTGTTGTTAAACTGGGAGTAGTCATGTTTATATGAATTCAACTAGTTCTTCTTCTACCAACTCTTCAGGTAACAAGGTTAATATACTCTTGGGGCTCTTTTGAGAAATGAAAACATGGCTCTGATACCATAGAGGGCCGGGAGCCCTGCAACTCCTTAACAACAAGAATTTGTACAAACCTCCAAACTAGACAAGTGTGATTTACCCTACTCTAAAAAAGAACAATATGTCACCTTGAATATTCCCCAAGAATTTATCAATTCTTGGCAGAGAGAAGGTTACACACACCTACACTTTGGTGCTGTCCGTTTGGTACTCTCTTATCAAGGAAGAAAAGGTCTTCCTGTTACAGCCAGACTCGCCCTGCTAGATACTCGCTTCACCAGGTATGAACATTTGTTATATTAACCTTGTTACCTGAAGAGTTGGTAGAAGAAGAACTAGTTGAATTCATATAAACATGACTACTCCCAGTTTATCAGCAGATCAACTTATTTCTGTGTTCTCGTCTCTATCTCTACCTCGTCACTCTACCAGTAAAATTGAAAACCTTGTAGAATACACCACCATCCCTGATTCCGCAGTCGTAGAACAATCTGTTCCACCATTAATAAGTCCGTACAATATTTACAGAAAAAGAGGTTCCTTGAGAGGAATCCGTTCCCTCATTTCTTCCAACAGACCTCAAACAAAAGAATTTGTACAAACCTCCAAACTAGACAAGTGTGATTTACCCTACTCTAAAAAAGAACAATATGTCACCTTGAATATTCCCCAAGAATTTATCAATTCTTGGCAGAGAGAAGGTTACACACACCTACACTTTGGTGCTGTCCGTTTGGTACTCTCTTATCAAGGAAGAAAAGGCCTTCCTGTTACAGCCAGACTCGCCCTGCTAGATACTCGCTTCACCAGATATGAACATGCTGTCATCGGAACAGTTGTCACTACTCTCAACAACGGAAGTGCTGTACTCACTTACTTCCCCAACTTTGCTATGTCTTTAAACGATGGAAATCTTTCCACGGCTTTAAAGATTCAAGTTCAGATCACTGGTGCAGAACAAATTGCCTCAGCCATCACAGCAACTCTCCATCATCAATTGGTCTACCGTCTACAAGACCATGGACTCGATCTTCAAGGATCTGGTTCTCCAGATGCCTTAATGATTCTTGCAGAATCTGGATCTAACACACCAACCATTGTCCAAGTTCCTAGGCAAATTCCTCGAAGAGAATTGGAGCTTCTCATGCCTACTGAATGGATAACCAATTATGAGTCTCTTCAACAGACTCATGAGCCCATCAGATCCACCAACTACGAGTTCCAGCAGATGACAGATGGTCGTACAAAGACTATCTTTAAACTACCACAGGAGGAGGAAGCTACTACTTCCAAATCAAAACCCATCTTCAACAAACAATTGATGATACAACCAGTGAATGATTCCAGAGAAACTATAGGATGGAATGGATCTCGGATCCCTATTCCTATAGCATCATTTAGTCCAGATGGTTCTCATGCCTACACAGACAAAATTGATGGTCACTTCATATGGGATGTTGACCCATCCAGATGTGATCCAGGATGTTCTTGTGATGAACAATCCGATTCGGACGATGATGATGATAGTGAAGCCAGCAGAAGAAGAAGAAGAAGAAGAAAGGCAAGAAAACAACGTCTTTCTTGCAGAAACAACAGATCTGATGATCCAGATCTAGATCCACCTCCGAGTACTCAACCACTGCCTTGTTACAATGAAGCTCTGGCAATCCTGAGAAAGGAACAAAGAAAGTCTTGCAGACAATCTGTGCCTCCTGTTATTCCAGCTATTCCACAAGTTCAGCCTTGTATGATGTTTCATAACTATGAGACAGAATTTCCTCCCTTGGAAAGAAATACAGCTGGATCAATAACCACTAGGCCATATGTTGTTTCCACCACAGTAATTTCTGATGGCAGGACTATTCCAGACTTGACTCCGGCAGAAGAAGTCTTGAATTGGAACACTTCCAATTCCAGAGTACAGAATAAAACCTTGGTACAAATAGATTCAAAAGTTGATAAGGTTTTATCTCAAGTTCAAGAAAACTCCAACAAAGTTGATTCCATCACTTTAGATTAGAACTTGAAAAGATCTATACCAGAATTGTTGCCAGAATTGATCTTCTTGACAAAGAACTCAGATATCTTATCTCCCAACATATCATGGGTCCTGAGTTTGATCAGAAAGAAGCAGAGATCACAAAGTTGAAAAAGGATCTCCATTACATGGAAGAAGATAGAAAGAGAAGGCTCAACCCTAATCTTCCTTTCTTACAAACACCATCCTTATCCTTTTTTGAACCACCAAAATCAACTTCTGGATATTCTAGACAATTCGCCATGGCATCTGATATCCCCTTTGAGGAACCTCCAGTAAAACAAAAGTCTAAAAAGACTGTGCCACCAAAAGGAGAAAAACTCAAAGCCAAAGTAGATGACACTCCAAATCTCTTATGATCCGAGATTTTCCTAAAACAGAGATTGAGCAAGATCAATCCTCTGAAACATCTGAAGAGAGTTCGTCATCCTCTACTTCCATAGAATCTTCTAGTCAAAATTCTGAAAGAGAAAAGGATTTTGCTGACATCTCAAAGATTCTTATGGCTGATCCATCTTCCTCTTCATATCAAGAGCAACAACCTTCTGACACTGAGGAAGAGACAACAATGGAAGATACTCCACCACCTCAAGTGGATACTTCACCTGCTAAACCATCCAATGGCCCTTGGTTTACATTTGATGATATTCCAGTTAGCAAAAGGAGAGAAAGACTTCAATCTTTTGCAGCTTGGATAGATTTACAGAAAACCAAAGAGCATAGACTTCCTGTTATAATAAGAGAATTTGCTTCAAGATTTACAGGAACTCTAAGAGAATGGTTTTTGGCACTTGGGCAATACAGGCAGATGCAGTTTTTCCAAGCAGAATTATCTCGTGTACTCGGTGCAATTCATCAAGAATTTATTGGAGATAGTTCTATCTATGATAAACTGGCACAACAAAATTATTTTGCCATGAAGTGCTGTTCCTTACAAAGAAAAGATTTGGATCTTCATTTTAAAAGAATGTCAGAACTCTACTATGTTCTGAATGGAAGCAATGATCCTAATCTCAAGCATGTCTATGCTGCATCCCTTCCTAAAGAGATTCATCAAGAACTCAACAGGTTCGTTGAAGCTGCACATAAGGACATCAATACTCTCACTCTTGGAGAAATCCATCAGATGGCAATTGCAACAATTGAAAAGCTTTGTGAACAACAAACTCTATTCAAATCCTTGTTGAAAAACAAAACGAATCTTGACAAAGCTTGCAAAAAATCTCATCTGGAGATTAAATGCAAATCCAAAGATAATTGTTCATGTCATCCCAAGAAGATGTCCAAAGGACTTAAAAAAGAATCTTCTAAGAAGAAGGGACGTCTCAGATTTTTCAAGAAGAAATCATTCAGGAACAAAAGACTGATCGATGTTACATCTGTAACAACAAAGGACATTTTGCAAAAAATTGTCCTCAGAATAGAAACAAGTCTGCCAGAATGATTACTCATATTCTTCAGCACACTGAGACTACACTCGATGACACTGATGTTGAATCCCTTTTCTCTGAACAAGATGAACAAACAGAAGAGAGCCTCTTTGCTCTTGAAGAAATTGTATCAGAAGAAAAGTCCAGTTCATCTGAGTCCGAGCCAGAAGCAGAATACCTTCCTATACTACACTCTGTAACTATCAGCCAGGAAGCTATTCCATCTCCCCACATTAATATCCATGTATTTCCCTCGAAGTATGAAAGGCCAATAAAAGTGATTGGTTTTATGGATACTGGAGCTGCTAAGTCCATGATGAATCAAGATATCCTTCCAAAAGAAGCATGGACCACTCATTATGAATATTTCCAAGCAGCAGATGGACAAAAGTTCAAAACTTCTCTAATTACTAAACATCCAATTGGAATTCAGTTCTTTCCAGATTGCATTGTATGGATGAAGGTAATTGGCAGTAAGTTACATGGAAAAGATCTTCTCATTGGGTTTGATCTCTATCATAAAGCTCAGAAACTCATGTTACTTCCCAATGGTATAAAGTATAAACGGCAGTTTCAGCCTTATACTACAATCCAGAAGATCTATGCTCTTTCGAATGCTCCTAAAGAATTTCACCAGATAGCTTCAAAGTTACAAGACTGTTGTGCAGAGTCTCATGCTGAGTTCACTCATCCTAATCCATTATGGAAGAATTCCAAATTCTTCATCCAGCTACCTTTCAAGATGAATGAGGATGTGAACCCCACTAAAGCTACTCATCCAGGAATGACTCCTGATGATTTAGCCTTAGCCAAACAAGAATGTCAACAACTCCAAGAACTTGGGCTGATTGAGCCAACAAAATCCAATTGGGCTTGCCAGGCTTTCTATGTTAACAAAAGATCTGAACAGGTTAGAGGAAAAAAGAGATTGGTTATAGACTATAAGCCTTTAAACCATTTCTTATCAGATGATAAATTCCCTTTACCTCGAACCCAAATGCTATTTTCTCAGTTAACCCAAGCCCACATATTTTCCAAGTTTGATCTCAAAGCAGGATTTTGGCAGTTAGGAATTGATCCTAAAGACAGATACAAAACAGCCTTCTGTATACCTACAACCCAATTCCAGTGGACAGTTATGCCTTTTGGGCTTAAAGTCGCCCCATCACTATTCCAAAAAGCCATGACCCAAATATTTGAGCCCATTCTACACAGTGCTTTGGTTTATATTGATGACATCCTGTTATTTTCAAAGGACAAGCAGTCACATGAAGCTCTACTAGAAAAATTCCATGAAATAGTCCAACATTACGGCATTATGCTTTCTGAAAAGAAAGGTTATATTGGACAAAAAGAAATTGAATTTCTTGGAATGAATTTCTCTGATGGACAGTACCAGCCTGGTCCACATATTGCACAGGAGCTACTCAAGTTTCCGGATGAAAACTTAACTACTAAGGAAATTCAACAGTTCCTTGGGATAGTTAATTATCTGAAGGATTTTCTACCACAGTGTTCCAGATACACTAGCTAGCTGTCCAGATTACTAAAGAAGGAAGCCCCACCTTGGGGAATCAATCAGACTACAGCTGTCCGACAACTAAAGCAGCTTTGCCAAAAGCCCCCTCCTTTAAAGATTCCTGATAAAGGAAAAAGGATCCTACAGACTGATGCCAGCGATGAGTATTGGGGTGCTATACTCATTGAAGAGATTGACGGAAAGAAATACTTTTGTGGACATGCCAGTGGACAATTTAAAGATGCTGAAAAGCATTATCATACAGTCTACAAAGAAATCTTGGCCGTGAAATATGGAATCAAAAAATTTGAATTCCATCTGATTGGACATCACTTCACTGTACAAATGGACAACTCATCCTTTCCTCGACTTTTTGAATTCAAGAACAGAGGTATTCCAGAACCTCAATTATTGAGATTAAAGGATTGGTTTTCTAAGTACCAGTTCGAAGTTCAGCATATAAAAGGAGACAAGAACCTCATTCCAGATTTGTTATCCAGACCAAAACAAATCCTCCTCATATCTCCTCAGAAAACAATTCCACTGATCTTAATGTCTTCATCCTCTCAGACTAATGAAACCATTTTACCAGAATTCCCAGAAACTACTCCACCTGATGCGAACCTCAATAGGAAGATTCAATTTCATCCCAAGAAAAACTAAAAATCAGATTGAAAGTGATAGTGAACTTGTGACCCAACGATTATATGGAATCGCAAACCACAAGTATTCCAGATTGTAGTGAACTTGTGACCCAACGATTATAAAGAATCGCAAACCACAAGTATTCAAGTTTTGAACGCCACAAGGAGAAACCTTGATAAGTTCTGAAGTTCAATGAAGAACCAAAAGAGAAGTAAAAACTCACTTTATATTTTCAGCCAAAGATGATTCCTTACATTCAGCCATACTACTTATATATAGGGTTGGAACAAGTCTCCAACCATAGTAATTAAAGCCAACACGTTTTCATATGTGTTGGGATACAAAAAGGTGCCTAGAATCCTCCAAATACATATAGAAATATGAAAAATCTTGACTATTATCTATATGGACTTATATATATTAAAATCTGATGTAAATAAAGCCTAATTGAAGCTTCTCTTTCCCATAAGACTTAATTCTATGTAAGTAACTTCAATGAATTCCAAAAGCCATCAGATTATATTGTTTGGATTAAATTCAAAACCAATGCATCTTCTTTTGGGCCAAACTTATGCATGTTAGAATCAGCCCATATCTCTTGAATTAGCCCGTTAAATGCTTCCTTCAGCTTTTTGGATCTTGCCCTTGTAATTGGCCCAATTGGAACATACAATGGATCCTTAGCTTGTACTTGTTCTTGGTGATTCTCATGCCCAATTGGAACATACAATGGATCCTTAGCTTGTACTTGTTCTTGGTGATTCTCATCATCTTCCCTCTCTTCAAAAGGATTCGTCCTCGAATCTTCACCTACATCAAAAAGAGAAAGATCAGCAACATTAAATGTAGAACTAATCTTATACTCACCTGGAAGATCCAACTTATATGCATTATCATTCACTCTTTCAAGAACTTGAAATGGACCATCTCCTCTTGGTTGTAACTTGGACCGCCTACGTTCAGGGAATCTTTCCTTCCGCATATGTACCCAAACCCAATCACCTGGTTCAAAAATGACTTGTCTCCGCCCTTTATTAGCTTTGTTAGCATATTGTTCATTTTTCTTTGCGATATGCTCCCGGACACTTTCATGAAGTTTCTTCACCATCTCAGCCTTCTTTTGACCATCCAAACTAGCTCTTTCATTAACTGTCAAAGGCAGCAAATCTAAAGGAGTTAGTGGATTAAAACCATAAACAACCTCAAATGGTGAAAAATCAGTAGTAGAATGAACACTTCGATTATATGCAAATTCAATGAATGGCAAACAATCTTCCCATTTTTTTAAGTTCTTTTGAATTATAGTACGCAACAAAGTAGTTAAAGTTCTATTCACAACCTCGGTTTGTCCATCTGTTTGAGGGTGGCAAGTAGTTGAAAATAACAACTTAGTACCCATTTTTCCCCACAAGACTTTCCAAAAATAGCTAAGGAACTTAACATCCCGATCAGATACAATGCTCCTAGGAACACCGTGAAGTCGTACAATCTCCCGAAAAAACAAATCAGCAATATTTGTTGCATCATCAGTTTTATTACATGATATGAAATGTGCCATTTTAGAAAACCTATCAACCACCACAAAAATCGAATCCCTACCTTTTCTTGACCTAGGCAAACCCAAAACAAAATCCATCGAAATGTCTACCCAAGGTGCAGTAGGTACGGGTAAAGGAGTGTATAAACCATGGGGTAAGACTCTAGATTTGGCCTGCTTACAAGTAACACATCTAGAACAAATTCTTTCCACATCACGTTTCATTTTAGGCCAAAAGAAATGTTCACGCAACACTTCTAAAGTCTTCCTTATACCAAAGTGACCCATCAAACCACCTCCATGTGCTTAACGTACAAGCAACTCACGCATAGAACTGTTAGGCACACAAAGTTTATTCTCTCTAAACAAGTACCCATCAAGTCTATAAAACTTACCAAATGCTGATTTTTCACATGCTCCATACACACTAGCAAAGTCATCATCAGTAGCATATAATTCTTTCACATATTCAAATCCCAACAACTTTGCATTTAAAGTAGAAACAAGAGCATACTTTCTCGATAGCGCATCAGCCACAATATTTTCCTTACCTTGCTTGTATTTGATTACATATGGGAATGTCTCGATAAATTCTGACCACTTGGCGTGTCTTCTATTCAACTTACCCTGTCCTTTCAAGTGCTTCAAGGATTCATGGTCAGTGTGAATGACGAATTCTCTCGGCCAAAGGTAATGTTGCCAAGTCTCCAATGCTCTCACCAATGCATAAAGCTCCTTGTCATACGTCGAATAGTTCAAAACAGCCCCATTTAGTTTTTCACTAAAATAAGCTATCGGTCGCTGCTCCTGCATTAAAACAGCTCCAATACCTATTCCTGAAGCATCACACTCAATTTCAAATGTTTTAGAAAAATTAGGTAAGGCTAACAAAGGAGCACTACACAATCTTTCTTTAATTTCAGAAAATGCATGTTCTTGTTCATTACCCCAATGAAACCCTACCGATTTCTTAACAATTTCAGTGAGTGGTGCAGCTAGTGTACTGAAATTTTTGACAAATCGTCGATAAAAACTAGCCAAACCATGAAAACTTCTCACCTCGGAAAGTGACTTAGGTGTGGGCCATTCCTTGATAGCCTTTACCTTTTCTTCATCCACTCCAATACCATTTGCGCTAACAATATAGCCAAGAAACACAATTTTTTCCAAGCAAAAAGAACACTTTTTAAAATTGACAAACAATTTTTCTTTTCTCAAAACATCAAACACACAATGCAAATGTTCAATATGCTCATCTAAGCTTTTGCTATACACCAAAATGTCATCAAAATAAACCACAACAAATTTGCCAATAAACGCCCGCAAGACATGGTTCATTAATCTCATGAATGTACTAGGTGCATTAGATAAACCAAAAGGCATTACCAACCACTCATACAATCCATATTTTGTTTTAAAAGCAGTTTTCCATTCATCACCTTCTTTCATCCTAATTTGATGATACCCACTTTTCAAATCAATTTTTGTGAAAATACTTGACCCATGCAATTCATCCAACATATCATCTAGTCTAGGAATGGGATATCGATACTTTACCGTAATGTTGTTGATAGCCCTGCAATCCACACACATCCTCCAAGTCCCATCCTTCTTAGGTACAAGTAACACCGGTACAGCGCACGGACTCATGCTTTCTCTCACGTGGCCCTTTTTTAGCAACTCCTCAACTTGCCTTTGAAGTTCCTTTGTTTCCTCTGGATTACTTCTATAGGCTGGCCGATTAGGAATGGCGGCACCGGGCACAAAATCAATCTGATGCTCTATTCCTCTTACAGGTGGCAATCCATTAGGTACATCATCTGGAAACACATCTTCGTATTCCTGTAACAAAGAGACAACAACACTAGGCAAAGATTCATTAAATTCGTTAGTGCTAAAACCTGCCTCTTTGTACACAAGTAAAATCATAAGCTTTTTTGAATTCAAGGCACTCTTGATATCACTCGTCTTAGCATAAAGACTCACTTGTTTTTTTCCCTCTTTCTTTTCACTCTCTTTTTCACTTTTTTTCTTTGAAATTTCAGCCTCAGTATTTATTTTCAACTCACTCTCTCTTTTCATTTTCATTTGATCTTCATACACTTGTTTGGGTGTCAATGGTACAAGAGTAATAGATCTGTTATCTTTTACAAGAGTATGTCGATTTTTGAAACCATCATGAGTAACCTTCCTATCAAATTGCCATGGTCTGCCCAACAATATGTGACCTGCTTGCATTGGAACGACATCGCAAAGCACTTCATCCTTGTACTTCCCGATTGAAAACGAGACTAATACTTGCCTTGTCACCTTAACCTCCCCACAATCATTCAACCATTGCAGCCTATATGGTCTAGGGTGTTTCAAGGTAGGTAACTTTAACTTTTCAACCAAAGTAGTACTAGCAACGTTTGTACAACTTCCCCCATCAATGATCATACTACACACCTTATTATTTACATGGCACCTAGTATGGAAGATGTTCTCCCTTTGCTCATCAACATCATCTTCTTTGACTTGGGCACTTAAAGCACGCCTAGCCACAAGTGACTCTCCCTCCACCGGATATTCAATATCGTTGTCACTAGTGTCTTTTGGCATCTGATCATCATCATCACTCTCACTTTCAGTCTCCACATCTCCGTTAGCATGTGCAATCATGGTTCTCTTGTTTGGACATTGTGAAGCTATGTGACCTGTTCCCAAACACTTAAAACACTTAATATCACGATTACGAGTTGGTAATTCAGTTTTACCTCTATTGACATTGTCAACTTCATCTTTTCTCTTTGGTGCTTCTGTTTTGAATTTGGAATTAGCCCCTTCATCTTTCCTCCCATTCGACCTCCATGAAGTAGAGGAGCTTGGATTTTGGAAAGATCGAGTTCCCTTCCTTTTAAGTTGTCGTTCTACCTTTATTGCCATATGCACCATGTCCTCCAACTCCACATAATGTTGCAACTCAACTACATTTGCAATGTCCCGATTCAGCCCATTGAGAAACCTTGCCATGGTAGCTTCTCTATCCTCCTCTATATTAGCCCTGATCATGGAAATCTCCATCTCCTTGTGGTAATCTTCCACGATTTTAAAGCCTTGAGTAAGACTTTGTAACTTCTGAAATAAGTCCCTATGATAGTGACTAGGAACAAAACGCCTCCTCATGATAGCTTTCATTTCATCCCATGTCCTAATAGGCCTTTCACCATTTATTCTCCTGGTCATCACAAGTTGATCCCACCATATAATAGCATAATCGGTAAACTCAATAACAGTAAGTTTTACCTTTTTCTCCTCGGAGTAGTTATGGCATTCGAAAATCAGCTCCACCTTCCTTTCCCAGTCCAAGTACACTTCTGGGTCATTTTTGCCTTGGAAAGATGGTATCTTTACTTTGATGTTTCCCAAGCTTCTGTCATCTCTATCTTGCCATCTCGGACCTCTTTGAAAACCTCTATCATGCCTTCCTCTCCTTTGTATGAATCTGCCCTCACCATTCAATGAGCCTTGGTCATCTTCATGGAACTCATCATTGGAATTGTAACCAAAATCATCTTCATTTGCATTCCTTTCTTCCCTTCTAGCATTAGGAGCTCTTTCCGGATGTCCCCTGTTTAAAGTAGCAATAGCATCGTCTTGCCTATCCATCCGATCCCGAATCTCATTAAACATTACGTTCATACGTTCAAACTGTTTTTGCACGGCTTGCAACATAAATGTATCCCCCTGTCCGCCTTTGTTTATTGCTTCACCACTTGTAGACATATTTGAAACTAGATATAACAATTAAAAATAAATCCTCACAGCACTCCCTCACGTGTTTACACTCGAATAATGTCACTCAACACTCGTGTTTCACTCAATACGGCTTTTACCCTCAAATAATCTCACACTCTCTTGCCTTTTTCCACTCGTAACTCCCTTTTTCAGTTCTTTAATGAACTAGTAAACTTTAATCAAGAGGTTCAACTTGTATTGTTTAAACAATGAATATCAATGGGCGGGTATTTCAGAAATAATGAATCAAAGAGAATGAGAATTTTTTTAGATTTGAGAGAATTGAGGAATAAATCAGAATATAGAAAGTAGTTGTATCCGCAAATCACCTTTTTTTTTTATCAATCACGTTTTTTTTTTTTTTTTTTTTTCTTTTCTTTTTTTGTCACCTTTTTTTGTTTGGTCAAGTTTTCTTTTTCTACTTTTTTTTTTTCACGTTTTTTTTTTTTTTTTTTTTTTTTTTTTTTTTTTGCTGGATACTTAATACTCACAAAGAGATTTAAGAGTAGGAAAGAAGAGATTAATAGAAATGGACTAAATATATAGGAACAAAAAATAAAGATAAAGGATAGTAATCTGATTTTAGTACCTTGCTCTGATTACCAAATGATGCGAACCTCAATAGGAAGATTCAATTTCATCCCAAGAAAAACTAAAAATCAGATTGAAAGTGATAGTGAACTTGTGACCCAACGATTATATGGAATCGCAAACCACAAGTATTCCAGATTGTAGTGAACTTGTGACCCAACGATTATAAAGAATCGCAAACCACAAGTATTCAAGTTTTGAACGCCACAAGGAGAAACCTTGATAAGTTCTGAAGTTCAATGAAGAACCAAAAGAGGAGTAAAAACTCACTTTATATTTTCAGCCAAAGATGATTCCTTACATTCAGCCATACTACTTATATATAGGGTTGGAACAAGTCTCCAACCATAGTAATTAAAGCCAACACGTTTTCATATGTGTTGGGATACAAAAAGGTGCCTAGAATCCTCCAAATACATATAGAAATATGAAAAATCTTGACTATTATCTATATGGACTTATATATATTAAAATCTGATGTAAATAAAGCCTAATTGAAGCTTCTCTTTCCCATAAGACTTAATTCTATGTAAATAACTTCAATGAATTCCAAAAGCCATCAGATTATATTGTTTGGATTAAATTCAAAACCAATGCATCTTCTTTTGGGCCAAACTTATGCATGTTAGAATCAGCCCATATCTCTTGAATTAGCAGCCTTATGTCAGGCAAATGGATTATGCACCTTAACTAAAGAGGATAATTTTATTCTCGATATAATTGATCAAATTACTGATCCAATTGCTAAAAGAGAAATGCTCCAAAAATATTTGGAACAATACAGTCAGAAAAAATCTGAAAAGGGAATAAAATTCAAAGAACCAGAGACTTATAGTCTAAAAGAAATTTTAAATAGGGCTAAGACCTCTAAAGAAAAGGATTCAGAGGATTCATGTACTAGTGAATTAATTCACGAAGTAAAAATTCTTAAAAAAGAATTAAGTGACTTAAAGTCTAGAGTTTCTTTAATTGAATTAAGAAATCTTGAAACAGATCTTAGTCCTAATCAGGACAATGACGATTATGAAAAAGATTCTTTAAAAGAAGAAAATGTAAATGCATCATTAACATTTGTGAATATGATTGATAGGGTTATTACTCATAAATGGCACATTAAAATAAAAATCATTGTTCATAGAGAATATACTCTCTCTGCAATTGCTATGGTAGATTCTGGAGCTGATTTAAATTGTATCAATGAAGGGTTAATTCCTTCTAGATATTTTTCCAAAACTACTGAAATTCTTAATGCTGCAGATGGCCGAAAGCTTATAGTAAAATATAAGTTACAAAATACTGCTGTCTGTAACAATGGAATTTGCCTTGAAATGCCATTTATAATGGTTAAAGAATTATCTCATGATGTAATTCTAGGAAATCCCTTTCTACACATGCTTTATCCTATAAAAAGCATTAATGAAAGAGGAATTACTAGCACTGTTGATTCACAAGAAATAACATTTAATTTTATTACACAACCTCGTTATCACGAGATTGATCTAATTCAAAAGAAAATAGAAAGAAAAGAAAAGTTTCTTAATTCCTTATCTCAGGAAATTAATTACAAAAAAATAGCTGAAAAGATACAGCAGCCTCATATTCAAAAGAAAATAAATGAATTACAAGAATTCATAACTAAAACAATATGTGCAGAAATTCCTAATGCCTTCTGGGAAAGGAAGAAACATATAGTAAATCTTCCATATGAACCAGATTTTAAGGAAAATCAAATTCAAACTAAGGCAAGACCTATAGCTATGGGTCCACGCCACCTTGAAATTTGCAAAAAAGAAATTGATGAGTTATTACTCAAAGGATTAATTAGAAAATCCTACAGTCCCTGGAGTTGTCCAGCATTTTATGTTGAAAATGCTGCAGAATTAGAACGAGGTGTTCCTAGGCTTGTTATTAATTATAAGCCATTAAATAAAGCACTAAGATGGATTAGATATCCCATCCCTAATAAAAGAGATTTACTAAATCGGCTTTACACAGCCAAGGTTATGTCAAAATTTGATATGAAGTCTGGATTTTGGCAGATTCAAATTGCCGAAGAAGACAGATATAAAACTGCATTTACGGTACCATTTGGACACTACGAATGGAACGTAATGCCTTTTGGGTTAAAAAATGCCCCTTCTGAATTTCAAAATATTATGAATGAAATTTTTAGTCCATATACTAAATTTTGTATAGTATATATTGATGATGTCTTAATTTTTTCAGACAATATTGATCAACATTTTAAACATTTACATGCATTTATTAATGCTGTTAAAAGAGCAGGATTAGTTGTATCTGCAAAGAAAGTAAAATTATTTCAAACTGAAATTCGGTTTCTTGGACATACTATTAAAGAAGGAACTATCTTTCCAATAGATAGATCCATAGTTTTTGCGGAAAAATTTCCGAATGAAATTAAAGAAAAAACTCAACTACAAAGGTTTCTTGGAAGTCTTAATTACATAGCAGACTTCTATAAAAATTTGGCAATTGATGCAAAACCTTTATTTGAAAGGTTACGAAAAAATCCCCCTGAATGGACAAATATCCATACAGAGGCCGTTATCAAAATAAAAAATAAAATAAAGGAAATTCCTTGTCTTGCAATTGCAAACCCAGATGCTTTTAAAATTGTTGAAACAGACGCATCTGAATTAGGTTATGGAGGAATCCTTAAACAAAGGATAGATAATAAAATTACTCTTGTTAGATTCACCTCAGGAATCTGGCAAGGACCAAGGAAAAATTATTCCACAGTTAAAAAAGAAATTTTATCAATTGTATTATGTGTTCAAAAATTTGAAAGTGATTTGTTAAATCAAAAATTCCTAATTAGGGTTGATTGCAAATCTGCTAAAGATATTCTAGAAAAGGATGTTAAAAATATAGCATCTAAACAAATTTTTGCTAGATGGCAGGGAATTTTGTCTGTCTTTGATTTTGATATTGAATTTATTAAAGGATCAAATAATTCTTTACCTGATTTTCTAACCCGTGAATTTTTGCAGGGAAATGGAGAAAAAGAATAAAGATAAAGGAAAAGGGAAGTCTAAAGAGACACCCCCAAAAAAGGATTTGTCTTATAAGACAATGGTTGGTAAATCAATTGATCAATTAAAAAATGAAGCCTTAAAGGCCACTCCAAAAGAATCTAAATTAAGAGATGATGCTTATGCAATAGCAATACAGACTAATTTGTCTACTGAATTTGTTTATCCGTATATCCCTTATTCTACTATATGGATAACCCCACTTGAGCTTAAATATGCTCATCTCAATGCTTATGAAGCAGCTTCTTTTTATTTAAAAGACTCTGCTGACCCATATCTTTGGCCTAAAGAATGTACTTTCTATTATGCCATTTTACAAACTACTAAATCAGTAGAATTTGACTCAATTTCAAGATCTGGTGCGGAATGGGCTTATTCCAAAGCCTTTATTAAAAAAGTTTTAACTCCAGAAACTTGGAATGGAGATTTGTATAGAAACCACGAAATTCCAAGTGGTAATAGAAAAAATTTAGAAAAATATTGGTTCAATTATTTTGACTACATTAAAGCATGGGAAGGAGCCTTTTGTTATGACAATAGGCAAAGAAAGCATAGTTGGTTCCTACAATTCAGAGATTTTAATACCACTAATCTCCCTCAGTGGTTTATTAAATGGTTCTACAACTGGGGATCTCATCCTATTATTTTTCCTGATAAAATTAGATGTGTTTTTGAAGATTTTAAGAAATCTAACCCCTCATTAAAAACACCTGAGCTTAATTTTGTAGCTTTTTATCAAGTCCCATGGATTGTCAAATGGGATGTGGTTATTTCCAACCTTCCAATTAAAAAATTCGATGAAACCGTTACTCATGTTCCCGCATTAGGAAGAAGAGTTTTAATTAAATGGTGGGATAAATTTGAATTTTTTAAAGACTCAATTTTTGCACAAAAAGGTATTGTTTCATTTGAGCCACCACAGATGAAGACTCCAGCTCCTAAAACGGATATTACTGAATTTCTTAAAGAATTGATAGCCTCATCATCAGCATCTAAAGAAGACCTGAGGAAGCAACTTAGAGAAATTTTGGGAGAACCATCTAGCTCGTCTAGCCACTGTTCTGACGACGAGACTCAGAAGACCGACGACACCATGATGGATTCTCAAGACCCGTACACATAAGTTGCGGTTACTATTCACAGTTACTATTCACGGCTACTATTCACAGTTACTGTTCATGTTACTGTTCATGTTACTGTTCAGTCACTGTTCATGTTACTGTTCACCATAATTGTTGGTACTGTTCATCTTACTGTTGGCCATAATTGCTGGTCCTGTTCATTTTCTAAATTGAAGAAAGTTTTGGCGTCCGATAGCTCTGGAATCCGAGTTTGAAGTCCGCCAGTTGTCTATATATTTAGGCCCTCCATTCTGAAGAAGGACACGCTCAAGAATTACGATCTACTCAATATATCCAAGCAACCCTTCCACTAAAGATTATCATCTTTTATATTTTGTAATATACACTTCAAATTTGTAATATAGCTTGATAGTTAGTTTGGTACTGTACTCCGCTGCTGCTACTCTCTCCCCCACCTTTATGTATATGACCTGGTACCCGAGTGGTATCAGAGCCACGTTGGAGTAGGTATGATATTATATTAATATTAATGTTTTATTAATGTTTGCAATTCTGTTATCGTGTCTTATTATTGTTATGTTATTAATGTATGTTTGTATTATTGTTATTTTGTGTTATTGTTGTTATGTTATTAATGCTTTTTTGAATGATTAATTTTAAGTTTGTCTTAGTTAATTCTGAGTTTTATAATTTGTGCTTAAGTGATTATAAATTTTATAAAAGTTTATGTGAACAGTTCCTAGATCATCCTGGTTACAATCATTTCGTGTGTATGCGTAACCATAATCAAAGTTTAATTAAACGTATTAGTGTTTTACTTGCAACTTAGTCTTTTTATGCCTCCATTAAAATTAAATTCTAAATACGCCAACTTTTCCGAGATATATGCTTATATTAAAGAAGAATATATAAGTTATAAGAAAATTTGTGAAAGATTTCCTGACAATATTTTGTATATTAACCAAAAAGATTATTATCATCAACTGCTTATCCGCTTTAGTATTTTATTAGCAGCTTAATTTCTTGGGTGCTACTTTTGTCTTATTTAGTATTTTAGATTGAAGCTTTGGTTTTCCAAAGTATAGTTTTACAGTGAAACCCGGGGATTTTCCCTTAAGTCGCGTAGCCTGAATAGTCCCTGTCTTTGGCCGGTGTATAGGCTGTTTTGGGATTGGCATAAACCGTTGACAGTGATCTGTAAGATTATGCAGAGGTTGGCTAGATCTTTGTCTAAAAGACAAGGTGAGACAAGTGGTAGTAACAAAGAAATTATTTTAAATGAAAATTTTGAAAAATCTTTACAGAACTGGAAATTACCAGTACAATCTTCTGTTTATAAACAGAAAGGAACTTTTGAATTTTCATCTGATTATGTTGTTAAAACTGTAGAAGAAGCTATTCCTTTAACTGAAGGATATAATTCTTTTCAACTATTATCTAGAAATTTAATTGAAAAACATAGACAACAATATAAATTTCTTCATGTTGGCCTAATCCAAGTAGGTCTAAAGCCTGCTACAAGACTCGGATTAAATACATCCGCTATAATTTGTGTTCGAGATAAAAGACATAATAAATTCCATGACTCCTTATTAGGAATAATTGAGTCCAGTCTTTGTGATGGACCCATCTACTTTTCTTGCTTTCCAAATTTCACTTTATCTCTTACAGATCCAACTCTAATGCACGCTTTGTGCCTTGATATTAAATCTGATGGGTTTAATATGATGCAAGGATCAGAAAATATAATCCTTATTTACAGGATTCAATATAAAGTTATGAACACAGTAGTGCCAAGAATCAGAGATTTTGCTTTCGAACAGAAGGGATCTACTACTTTGTTTATTACAAATTTATCTAAAAGCAATTTAAAAGTACCCAAAACAATTACTTGGGATCAGGTTAATTTACCTGAACAATGGATTTTAGAAAAGGCAAGTGAACCTGTTAAACAGGAAAATAGAGAATTAGAAGAAATAGTTGAATATCCTGATGGAGATGTTGAAATTAAATTCTCTAATCAAAGAATTGCTAGACTTAATTTAGGGCAAAGTAGTCGATTTACTAGACCTAATTCAGCAGGTCCAAGTAGACTTAATTTGGAAAGAAGATCTACTTCTTCTGCCCCGTTATCTAAATTTGAAAAGGAAATCATATTAGGAACAAAATTTACTCCTGACGGTGTTAATCAACCTCAATATTATGTTAGTATACCATCAACTGTTACCCCAACAGAAATTGAAGTTGATACTAACACAGGAAGAAAATCTCCGACCGCTTCTGACATGGGTTATAATAGTGACACAAGTGTTTTAACTATTACAATTCCTGAAGAAGTTTGTTTTCCTTTTGACGGAATTGCTAAAGAATTATTTTATTCTCCTGAAAATGAAATTCGAAGAAAGTGGTTTTTCCAAGAAGATATTAAAAGTCAAAAGAAATTGTTTACATCTTATAAGAGATTTCTACAGATAAATAAAGATGTCATTGATTTCTTTGATTTCTTGAAAAAATACTTTTATTTAAATAAAAAACAATTTCCTGATTTTGAGAACAAAAATTTTGTGTCAACAATTGAATCTTCCTATAACAGGGATTTTGTCACTAAAAATGGAAAAGTTTTCAAAAGCATCCACCCTCCAGAAGTTAATTTAACCGTTAAAATCGATGGAGAAGATATTCTAGCCACACCCTATAGAAAAAAGGGTGATAATATTGATGCTGTTGTGCAACAAAATAACTTTACAAATTTAACTCTCAAAACTATTGGAGATCAATTAAATAGAATTGAGAAAAATATTGATCTAAATTCAGATCAACAAAAGGTTTCTAAAGAAGAAACTTCTGTAATTGATAAAAGGGTTTTATTTAAACCAATGTCTTCTGAAAAGATTGATTTTAAAATAAAACCACCAGATTCTTCCTCTGAGATGGTTGACGAAATAATAAAGAGATTAAAAAATCTTGGGCTTAATGAAAAGGAATTGTCACCTTTGGAACAAAATTCAGATAGTGAATCCAATATTGAAAGTCAAGATCAAACTTCCGAAATGGAAGAGAGAATTGATCAACTTGAAGATATGTTCTTAACAGAACAAAACCAACAACAACATTTTCAAGTTAATAAATTATCATCTTCTTATAAGAAGAAAATGGTATACAATGTACCAGCAAAACCTTATTATCATAAGCCAACACCAATTGATTTACAACTTGAGCAGCATGATGAATACATGACTGTTCAATTTGATGGCAGATCCATTAATGAATGGAATATAGATGGAATGTCAGAATACCAGATGCAAACAGTATTGCATTACATGACTATGTATGCAACTGCCTGCAAAGCAAATGGAAATTCTGATCAAAACATTGCTAAAGCCATAACTCAAGGCTTTACTGGACAATTAAAAGGTTGGTGGGATTTCTACCTACCAGAAGAGGCAAAATTGCATATTTTAAGAGCTGTTAAAGTTGAAGTTATTGATAACCAGCCTGTGCAAGTTACAGATTGTGTTAATACGCTATTATATACTATAGCAAAACATTTTATTGGAACAACTTCATTACAGTTGGATAAAACACAAGAACAATTAATGAATTTAAGATGTCAAAACTTATCTCAGTTTAAATGGTATAAAGATGTGTTCTTCTCTAAAGTTTTCACTAGAGAAGATAGTCAACACGATTTTTGGAAAGAAAAGTTCTTATCAGGACTCCCTCATTTTTTCTCAGAAAAAATAAGGAATAGAATAAAGCAGAAACATAATGGCATTATTCCGTATGCCCAATATACTTATGGAGATCTATCTTCTGAAATTATCTCTGAAGGAATAAATTTATGTAATGAAATTAAATTACATAGACAAATTCAAAAAGAAAAGGTTTTAGGAAAAAGAATTATAGGAGACTTCTGTGAACAAATTGGTTTACCTCCTATAGGACCTTCTAGTGATAAAAGGAAACATAAGACTAATAAAGTCTCAAAAAATTCTAAGAATTTAAATTATTTTCCTAAAAGGAGAAAGAAAGGTTTTTATAAAGGAAAGAAGAATAAAGGAGAAAGTTCTTCAACCCCTAGGCAGAAACCCATTCCATTATGTTGGAAATGTCAAAAACCTGGTCATTACGCTAATAAGTGTAAAATGAAAAAGAAAATCAATAGTTTAGATATTGACGAAGGTCTTAAAAGAACTTTAGAAAAACTCTTTCTTAATGAAGAAGGAGACAAAAGAGATTTTAAAATTACTGCTATAATTGACAATGAAGAAACTGAAGAATCTGAGAATTCTGAAGGATCCGAAACAGAATCCGAACAATCAGATAATTCTGGTTGCGAAGGAAACTGTGATTATTATAAAGCCTTATACCACTGTACTCCGCTGCTGCTACTCTCCTCCTTTTATAAAACATTAACATTAATATAATATCATACCTACTCCAACGTGGCTCTGATACCACAAGGGTACCAGGTCATATACATAAAAGGAGGAGAGTAGCAGCAGCGGAGTACAGTACTAAAGTAACTATCAAGCTATATTACAGATTTTAAGTGTATATTACAAAATATAAAAGATGATAATCTTTTGTAGAAGGGATGCTTGGATATAGTGAGTAGCTGATAATTCTTGAGCGTGTCCCTTCTTCTGAATGGAGGGCCAATATATAGGCAAATGGCGGACTTCAAACTCGGATTCCAACGCTATCGGACGCCAAAAGTTTCTTCAATTTAGAAAATGAACAGGACCAACAATTATGGCCAACAGTAAAATGAACAGTACCAACAATTATGGTGAACAGTAACATGAACAGTGTTTGAACAGTAACGTGAACAGTAGCGTGAACAGTAACCATGAACAGTAACCATGAATAGTAACTGTGAATAGTAACTGTGAATAGTAACCGCGAATTATGCGTACGGGTCTTGGGAATCCATCATGGTGTCGTCTGTTTTCTGGGTCTCGTCGTCAGATGGACAGTTGCTAGACGCACTGGATGATTCTCCCAAAATCTCTCTAAGTTGCTTCCTAAGGTCTTGTTTGGATGATGACGAGGAGGCAATCAATTCTTTAAGAAATTCAGTAATATCCGTTTTAGGAGCTTGAGTCTTCGGCTGTGGTGGCTCAAATGAAACAATACCTTTCTGTGCAAAAATTGAATCTTTAAAAAATTCAAATTTATCCCACCATTTAATTAAAACTCTTCTTCCTAATGCGGGAACATGAGTAACGGTTTCATCGAATTTTTTAATTGGAAGGTTGGAAATAACCACATCCCATTTGACAATCCATGGGACTTGATAAAAAGCTACAAAATTAAGCTCTGGTGTTTTTAATGAAGGATTAGATTTTTTAAAGTCTTCAAAAACACATCTAATTTTATCAGGAAAAATAATGGGATGAGATCCCCAATTATAAAACCATTTAATAAACCACTGAGGGAGATTAGTGGTATTAAAATCTCTAAATTGTAGGAACCAACTGTGTTTTCTTTGCCTATTTTCATAACAAAAGGCTCCTTCCCATGCTTTAATGTAGTCAAAATAATTGAACCAATATTTTTCTAAATTTTTTCTATTACCACTTGGAATTTCGTGGTTTCTATACAGGTCTCCATTCCAAGTTTCTGGAGTTAAAACTTTTTTAATAAAGGCTTTGGAATAAGCCCATTCCGCACCAGATCTTGAAATTGAGTCAAATTCTACTGATTTAGTAGTTTGTAAAATGGCATAATAGAAAGTACATTCTTTAGGCCAAAGATATGGGTCAGCAGAGTCTTTTAAATAGAAAGAAGCTGCTTCATTAGCATTGAGGTGAGCGTATTTAAGCTCAAGTGGTGTTATCCATATAGTAGAATAAGGAATATACGGATAAATAAATTCAGTAGACAAATTAGTCTGTATTGCTATTGCATAAGCATCATCTCTTAATTTAGATTCTTTTGGAGTGGCCTTTAAGGCTTCATTTTTTAATTGATCGATTGATTTACCAACCATTGTCCTATAAGACAAATCCTTTTTTGGGGGTGTCTCTTTAGACTTCCCTTTCTCTTTATCTTTATTCTTTTTCTCCATTTCCCTGTAAAAATTCACGGGTTAGAAAATCAGGTAAAGAATTATTTGATCCTTTAATAAATTCAATATCAAAATCAAAGACAGACAAAATTCCCTGCCATCTAGCAAAAATTTGTTTAGATGCTATATTTTTAACATCCTTTTCTAGAATATCTTTAGCAGATTTGCAATCAACCCTAATTAGGAATTTTTGATTTAACAAATCACTTTCAAATTTTTGAACACATAATACAATTGATAAAATTTCTTTTTTAACTGTGGAATAATTTTTCCTTGGTCCTTGCCAGATTCCTGAGGTGAATCTAACAAGAGTAATTTTATTATCTATCCTTTGTTTAAGGATTCCTCCATAACCTAATTCAGATGCGTCTGTTTCAACAATTTTAAAAGCATCTGGGTTTGCAATTGCAAGACAAGGAATTTCCTTTATTTTATTTTTTATTTTGATAACGGCCTCTGTATGGATATTGGTCCATTCAGGGGGATTTTTTCGTAACCTTTCAAATAAAGGTTTTGCATCAATTGCCAAATTTTTATAGAAGTCTGATATGTAATTAAGACTTCCAAGAAACCTTTGTAGTTGAGTTTTTTCTTTTATTTCATTCGGAAATTTTTCCGCAAAAACTATGGATCTATCTATTGGAAAGATAGTTCCTTCTTTAATAGTATGTCCAAGAAACCGAATTTCAGTTTGAAATAATTTTATTTTCTTTGCAGATACAACTAATCCTGCTCTTTTAACAGCATTAATAAATGCATGTAAATGTTTAAAATGTTGATCAATATTGTCTGAAAAAATTAAGACATCATCAATATATACTATACAAAATTTAGTATATGGACTAAAAATTTCATTCATTATGTTTTGAAATTCAGAAGGGGCATTTTTTAACCCAAAAGGCATTACGTTCCATTCGTAGTGTCCAAATGGTACCGTAAATGCAGTTTTATATCTGTCTTCTTCGGCAATTTGAATCTGCCAAAATCCAGACTTCATATCAAATTTTGACATAACCTTGGCTGTGTAAAGCCGATTTAGTAAATCTCTTTTATTAGGGATGGGATATCTAATCCATCTTAGTGCTTTATTTAATGGCTTATAATTAATAACAAGCCTAGGAACACCTCGTTCTAATTCTGCAGCATTTTCAACATAAAATGCTGGACAACTCCAGGGACTGTAGGATTTTCTAATTAATCCTTTGAGTAATAACTCATCAATTTCTTTTTTGCAAATTTCAAGGTGGCGTGGACCCATTGCTATAGGTCTTGCCTTAGTTTGAATTTGATTTTCCTTAAAATCTGGTTCATATGGAAGATTTACTATATGTTTCTTCCTTTCCCAGAAGGCATTAGGAATTTCTGCACATATTGTTTTAGTTATGAATTCTTGTAATTCATTTATTTTCTTTTGAATATGAGGCTGCTGTATCTTTTCAGCTATTTTTTTGTAATTAATTTCCTGAGATAAGGAATTAAGAAACTTTTCTTTTCTTTCTATTTTCTTTTGAATTAGATCAATCTCGTGATAACGAGGTTGTGTAATAAAATTAAATGTTATTTCTTGTGAATCAACAGTGCTAGTAATTCCTCTTTTATTAATGCTTTTTATAGGATAAAGCATGTGTAGAAAGGGATTTCCTAGAATTACATCATGAGATAATTCTTTAACCATTATAAATGGCATTTCAAGGCAAATTCCATTGTTACAGACAGCAGTATTTTGTAACTTATATTTTACTATAAGCTTTCGGCCATCTGCAGCATTAAGAATTTCAGTAGTTTTGGAAAAATATCTAGAAGGAATTAACCCTTCATTGATACAATTCAAATCAGCTCCAGAATCTACCATAGCAATTGCAGAGAGAGTATATTCTCTATGAACAATGATTTTTATTTTAATGTGCCATTTATGAGTAATAACCCTATCAATCATATTCACAAATGTTAATGATGCATTTACATTTTCTTCTTTTAAAGAATCTTTTTCACAATCGTCATTGTCCTGATTAGGACTGAGATCTGTTTCAAGATTTCTTAATTCAATTAAAGAAACTCTAGACTTTAAGTCACTTAATTCTTTTTTAAGAATTTTTACTTCGTGAATTAATTCACTAGTACATGAATCCTCTGAATCCTTTTCTTTAGAGGTCTTAGCCCTATTTAAAATTTCTTTTAGACTATAAGTCTCTGGTTCTTTGAATTTTATTCCTTTGTCAGATTTTTTCTGACTGTATTGTTCCAAATATTTTTGGAGCATTTCTCTTTTAGCAACTGGATCAGTAATTTGATCAATTATATCGAGAATAAAATTATCCTCTTTAGTTAAGGTGCATAATCCATTTGCCTGACATAAGGCTTTATAATAATCACAGTTTCCTTCGCAACCAGAATTATCGGATTGTTCGGATTCTGTTTCGGATCCTTCAGAATTTTCAGATTCTTCAGTTTCTTCATTGTCAATTATAGCAGTAATTTTAAAATCTCTTTTTTCTCCCTCTTCATTAAGAAAGAGTTTTTCTAAAGTTCTTTTAAGACCTTCGTCAATATCTAAACTATTGATTTTCTTTTTCATTTTACACTTATTAGCGTAATGACCAGGTTTTTGACATTTCCAACATAATGGAATGGGTTTCTGCCTAGGGGTTGAAGAACTTTCTCCTTTATTCTTCTTTCCTTTATAAAAACCTTTCTTTCTCCTTTTAGGAAAATAATTTAAATTCTTAGAATTTTTTGAGACTTTATTAGTCTTATGTTTTCTTTTTTCACTAGAAGGTCCTATAGGAGGTAAACCAATTTGTTCACAGAAGTCTCCTATAATTCTTTTTCCTAAAACCTTTTCTTTTTGAATTTGTCTATGTAATTTAATTTCATTACATAAATTTATTCCTTCAGAGATAATTTCAGAAGATAAATCTCCATAAGTATATTGGGCATACGGAATAATGCCATTATGTTTCTGCTTTATTCTATTCCTTATTTTTTCTGAGAAAAAATGAGGGAGTCCTGATAAGAACTTTTCTTTCCAAAAATCGTGTTGACTATCTTCTCTAGTGAAAACTTTAGAGAAGAACACATCTTTATACCATTTAAACTGAGATAAGTTTTGACATCTTAAATTCATTAATTGTTCTTGTGTTTTATCCAACTGTAATGAAGTTGTTCCAATAAAATGTTTTACTATAGTATATAATAGCGTATTAACACAATCTGTAACTTGCATAGGCTGGTTATCAACAACTTCAACTTTAACAGCTCTTAAAATATGCAATTTTGCCTCTTCTGGTAGGTAGAAATCCCACCAACCTTTTAATTGTCCAGTAAAGCCTTGAGTTATGGCTTTAGCAATGTTTTGATCAGAATTTCCATTTGCTTTGCAGGCAGTTGCATACATAGTCATGTAATGCAATACTGTTTGCATCTGGTATTCTGACATTCCATCTATATTCCATTCATTAATGGATTTGCCATCAAATTGAACAGTCATGTATTCATCATGCTGCTCAAGTTGTAAATCAACTGGTGTTGGCTTATGATAATAAGGTTTTGCTGGTACATTGTATACCATTTTCTTCTTATAAGAAGATGATAATTTATTAACTTGAAAATGTTGTTGTTGGTTTTGTTCTGTTAAGAACATATCTTCAAGTTGATCAATTCTCTCTTCCATTTCGGAAGTTTGATCTTGACTTTCAATATTAGATTCACTATCTGAATTTTGTTCCAAAGGTGACAATTCCTTTTCATTAAGCCCAAGATTTTTTAATCTCTTTATTATTTCGTCAACCATCTCAGAGGAAGAATCTGGTGGTTTTATTTTAAAATCAATCTTTTCAGAAGACATTGGTTTAAATAAAACCCTTTTATCAATTACAGAAGTTTCTTCTTTAGAAACCTTTTGTTGATCTGAATTTAGATCAATATTTTTCTCAATTCTATTTAATTGATCTCCAATAGTTTTGAGAGTTAAATTTGTAAAGTTATTTTGTTGCACAACAGCATCAATATTATCACCCTTTTTTCTATAGGGTGTGGCTAGAATATCTTCTCCATCGATTTTAACGGTTAAATTAACTTCAGGAGGGTGGATGCTTTTGAAAACTTTTCCATTCTTAGTGACAAAATCCCTGTTATAGGAAGATTCAATTGTTGACACAAAATTTTTGTTCTCAAAATCAGGAAATTGTTTTTTATTTAAATAAAAGTATTTTTTCAAGAAATCAAAGAAATCAATGACATCTTTATTTATCTGTAGAAATCTCTTATAAGATGTAAATAATTTCTTTTGACTTTTAATATCTTCTTGGAAAAACCACTTTCTTCGAATTTCATTTTCAGGAGAATAAAATAATTCTTTAGCAATTCCGTCAAAAGGAAAACAAACTTCTTCAGGAATTGTAATAGTTAAAACACTTGTGTCACTATTATAACCCATGTCAGAAGCGGTCGGAGATTTTCTTCCTGTGTTAGTATCAACTTCAATTTCTGTTGGGGTAACAGTTGATGGTATACTAACATTATATTGAGGTTGATTAACACCGTCAGGAGTAAATTTTGTTCCTAATATGATTTCCTTTTCAAATTTAGATAACGGGGCAGAAGAAGTAGATCTTCTTTCCAAATTAAGTCTACTTGGACCTGCTGAATTAGGTCTAGTAAATCGACTACTTTGCCCTAAATTAAGTCTAGCAATTCTTTGATTAGAAAATTTAATTTCAACATCTCCATCAGGATATTCAACTATTTCTTCTAATTCTCTATTTTCCTGTTTAACAGGTTCACTTGCCTTTTCTAAAATCCATTGTTCAGGTAAATTAACCTGATCCCAAGTAATGGTTTTGGGTACTTTTAAATTGCTTTTAGATAAATTTGTAATAAACAAAGTAGTAGATCCCTTCTGTTCGAAAGCAAAATCTCTGATTCTTGGCACTACTGTGTTCATAACTTTATATTGAATCCTGTAAATAAGGATTATATTTTCTGATCCTTGCATCATATTAAACCCATCAGATTTAATATCAAGGCACAAAGCGTGCATTAGAGTTGGATCTGTAAGAGATAAAGTGAAATTTGGAAAGCAAGAAAAGTAGATGGGTCCATCACAAAGACTGGACTCAATTATTCCTAATAAGGAATCATGAAATTTATTATGTCTTTTATCTCGAACACAAATTATTGCGGATGTATTTAATCCGAGTCTTGTAGCAGGCTTTAGACCTACTTGGATTAGGCCAACATGAAGAAATTTATATTGTTGTCTATGTTTTTCAATTAAATTTCTAGATAATAGTTGAAAAGAATTATATCCTTCAGTTAAAGGAATAGCTTCTTCTACAGTTTTAACAACATAATCAGATGAAAATTCAAAAGTTCCTTTCTGTTTATAAACAGAAGATTGTACTGGTAATTTCCAGTTTTGCAAAGATTTTTCAAAATTTTCATTTAAAATAATTTCTTTGTTACTACCACTTGTCTCACCTTGTCTTTTAGACAAAGATCTAGCCAACCTCTGCATAATTCTACAGATCACTGTCAACGATTTATGCCAATCCCAAAACAGCCTATACACCGGCCAAAGACAGGGACTATTCAGGCTACGCGACTTAAGGGAAAATCCCCGGGTTTCACTGTAAAACTATACTTTGGAAAACTAAAGCTTTAATCTAAAACACTAAATAAAACAAAAGTAGCACCCAAGAAATTAAGCTGCTAATAAAATACTAAAGCGGATAAGCAGTTGATGATAATAATCTCTTTGGTTAATATACCAAATATCGTCTGGAAACCTTTCACAATTTTTCTTATATCTTATATATTCTTGTTTAATATAAGCATAAAACACGGAAAAGTTGACGTATTTAGAATTTAATTTTAATGGAGGCATAAAAAGACTAAGCTGCAAGTAAAACACTAATACTTTTAATTAAACTTTTATTATGGTTACGCATAAACACGAAATGATTGTAACCAGGATGATCTGGGAACTGTTCACATAAACTTTTATAAAATTTATAATCACTTAAGCACAATTTATAAAACTCAGAATTAACTAAGACAAACTTAAAATTAATCATTCAAATAAGCATTAATAACATAACAACAATAACACAAAATAACAATAATACAAACATACATTAATAACATAACAATAATAAGACACGATAACAAAATTGCAAACATTAATAAAACATTAACATTAATATAATATCATACCTACTCCAACGTGGCTCTGATACCACAAGGGTACCAGGTCATATACATAAAAGGAGGAGAGTAGCAGCAGCGGAGTACATATTCTCATGCCCAATTGGAACATACAATGGATCCTTAGCTTGTACTTGTTCTTGGTGATTCTCATCACCACCTCTTGACAGCCCTGGACGACTCAAAAGCTTTGCCAAAAATAATCTTTTCTATTATCAGGCAAAATTCTTGTTGCTAATGAACATTCCTCTTGAACAGGGAAAGTTTTATCCAGATCACCCTTTCCTTCCTATCTTTACATTTCATGATGAAATTACTCTCCCCACTGAAGGATATTGGTATTTCTGGTGCCTCGGAATGATTAGTTACTTTGCCATTGAAATAAAGCCTATCTTCCTCCTTAAAGCTATTCGCAAAAGGTCTCTTGAGCCCAAGATAACCAAATTCTTATATGGGTATTGGACCAGAAAAGACTGGCTTAAAGTTTTGAAGAACACCATTAAAGAAGTTTCTCATATGGCTAATCCTTACACTGTTATCATTCTAAAAAGGCCTTACTATTTTGGATTTGGAAAAAGGTTGATTCCTCAGTCCTATGAATACGTTTTTACCACTACTGATGGTGGTATAGGAAATAAACCAGAGGAACTAACTTGGTTATTCAGGCATCTATGTCGAATCAATAAAGTCCCTACTACACTTATTGAAGATGTGGATTGTACTTCAACTCTGAGTCTGCCATTTCCTATTACAGGACCAAGTTATTCTCTCAGAGATGATTTTGAAGTTTCAACTCAACAAGATCAACAGGAAGATCCCCAGATGAATCCAAACCAAGAATTGTTTCAAGATGCTCAAAACCCTTGGGATTATGGATCCATAGATCTTGAATTGGTTTATGAACAGTTCGATCCAAACATGCCCCTAAACAATACTGCTGATCCCATGAATGCTGATGACTTTGACCCGATGATTATGCATACAAGTGATGGAGACATCCGACAAGACTCTCCAGATAATAGTACGTGATGAAAATAAAGGTGCTTTAATAAAGGTACTTTATTAAAGGTGCTTTATTAAAGGTGTGGTCCTTGGAGTCTGCTTTTAGTTAGTGTGTTTACTTTATGCTGTCGGTTGTGAGCAGTAAATTCCACGTGTATGGTGGACTTGTAAAATATTAAGTTGTATTGTATTGTGTTTGGAGTCCGCCCTCTATATAAAGAGGTGCTTGTATCAGTTGTAATTCATTCAGAAATCAATAAACACTATCCTTTGTATAATCATGTTCAGCTAAACATCTTTCTAGTTCTTCAGAAACCTCTCTAAGGTTCTTGGTTAATATGCTCATAACTTTTCAATAAGTATGCACTGTACTTGCCTCTCTGAGGATCCTGTACATCAGAAAATTGTAAAAGACTATGGAATGATCCATGAAGTAAGCTACGGTCCCTGTACTTCTTGATACTTGATCAGTTTGAAGGATGAATGTTTGTCTAAAGATGTTATGTATGAGATAAGCCTGTAAGTCCCGCCTAGGTCAGGAGTACCACTTAGGGCAATTGGCAAACTCTCAGAAGTAATTCTTTGGTATGAACATTTGTTTCTTTGGGATGATCTTGTTGTTAAGGAGTTGCAGGGCTCCCGGCCCTCTATGGTCCCATAAAAGGGTTTTTCCAAGCTAGGTTTTTAATGAGGCATACTTCATGGATCACTGAAGGTTGACACTACAATCTTATTTACTTCTACGACCTCCAGCTACGATTACGCTCGAAGAACTGAGGGAGTACTGATGAGGGCTATTTTACACCTACGATCGAATAGTACTTTCCGAGCAAGTTCGAAATCAATCCGACCTATGAAGACCGAATTAGTCTCCTCGTGGATTCCACGATCGGCTCGATCTACCTTACTGCATCTAATCGACCTGAAGATCGATCCCGAAGGTTTATTGGGCCATGCAAGACTCCTAGGCCATGCATGACTCCTTGGCCTAGTAGGACACCTAGATGCGTTAGGATAATAGCGAATACACCATTGTAATAAGGATCCGAATTCTGGTCTATCAATAAGAATACAATTGTTCTCCTCTTATATAATTTATCTACGTATTTATCATAATTCTTACAAGTCTTGAATTGCACCATCCTGAGTACTTTAACCAAACCCCAAATATAAAACTGTTTCTTAATAATTTTACTGATATTCTAACCTATCACGAAATCACGTTAAATCACACTCTTATTTGGAAAGTATTCTATTTACGTTGTAGTAATTTCGAAGAAACCTTGTGCTAAAAAAATAATTTTAGGTTTCCCTTTTTAAACTATGGTGTGATATAATGGCATAAGTTCATTTTTAGTGACCTTTCAAGTCCCATGTCCAATCATAGGCTGATCTTTGTTTAGGTGATATTATTCACATATTTCACTAAAATTGATTCATTTAGGGTGACTAGATGAAACAAGAATATACTAATATTCTTGGACCTGTGTTTTTTCCGTTTATCTTTGTCCTTTCAAATTCCAATCGTTCTTTTCTCATTCGATATAAAATGTTTATTTGGAATATTATGCCTATGTTTTTCTACAGTTCTCTATCAAAAAGCATCTTATCACAATATAAAAACTGCATGATCGGAGTTTCAAGTTCTTCGCATTCAGAGATAAAACGGTACATTTCAATGTCCATGGGAGATATACGAGCATTCTGGACTTTTATTGTTGATGTTTACCCTAGATGGGCAATTGCCTGTCAAATTTGGGTATTAAACTATTCAAAATTCACGTAAACGAGAATTCATATACCGAGTTTGACATTATTCATAATTTGCTTTAAATTGATCAACTTTGGAGTGTAATGCGTACGAAAATAACATTGTGGTCAATTTGTGCAAATTTGGTTCTTCATTGAGGATTTGATTTCACGACCAAATATTTTTAATGGTTATTAAACGCATGATATTGTATTTGGGCCGAGTTTCATGTTTTTTCCGCTCCTCGATAAAACTTATTGCTCGATGGTTCTCTCTTTAGAAAAAGGGCATTTTAATATTTTTGTCTTCCAACTTTATACCTACTACATAGATCCAGATCTCGGAATGTGTGTGATCGACGCAAATGGTTGAGATTCATTTTTTCCGAGTGCATGTTGAAGTTGTCGTTTTTGGGGTGTCATGAATATAATACGATACTTGGAGTCGAAATAAATTACATGCTTTGAGTTTAAAGTTAAAATTATTCAGAGATAACATGGTTTATTTTTTGTCCCCCGGGCATAACACTAGCATTGCACATTTACATTGCGAAACATTCTTTTATGGTCTTTTGATTGTAAAATTAGTATAGTAAACAATTCACGTTATAAAATATTTTTTTCCGAGTTTCTTGTTCCTCTTGGTTCACTCTTAAAAGATCCATTTTTGGATGTTTTGAGTAAAATAATCACATTTTGGGAAATTTGTGCCAACTCCTTTCACTCAAAATTTTGAAAGTTGGGTGATATCTGGACTAAGTTTCATGTTCCTACATCTACTTGATAGATTTTTTATTTGACGTTGTGCTTATTGAAACAGAGGAATTTTAAGAAATAGTTTCTTAATGTTTTATGGGTCATCCATTGATCCCAACTCAGAATGTTAGTTATCACTCGATCTATAAAGTTGCAGATTTTTTTGTTATTTCCGGTCCATGTAGAAATGGTCAACTTTGTGCTGCCACGTGAGCACATTTTTTGGTAGAGGATGTATTCACACTCTTATTTGGAAAGAGTTCTATTTACGTGATAGTAAATTTCGTAGAAAGCTTTTGCTAAAAAATTAATTTTAGGGTTCCCTTTTTAAACTATGGTGTGATATAATGGCATAAGTTTATTTTTAGTGACCTTTCAAGTCCCATGTCCAATCATAGGCTTATCTTCGTTTAGGTCATATTATTCACATATTTCACAAAAATTGATTCATTTAGGGTGACAAGGTGAAACAAGAATATACTAATATTCTTGAACCTGTGTTTTTTTCGTTTAACTTTGTCCTTTCAAATTCCAATCGTTCTTTTCTCATTCGATATAAAATGTTTATTTGGAGTGGAAATACTTTGAGTTTAAAGTTAAAATTATTCAGAGATAACATGGTTTATTTTTTGTCCCCCGGGCATAACACTAGCATTGCACATTTACATTGCGAAACATTCTTTTATGGTCTTTTGATTGTCAAATTAGTATAGTAAAGAATTCACAATTCACAATTCACGTTATACAATATTTTTTTTTCCGAGTTTCTTGTTCCTCTTGGTTCACTCTTAAAAGATCCATTTTTGGATGTTTTAAGTAAAATAATCACATTTTGGGAAATTTGTGCCAACTCCTTTCACTCAAAATTTTGAAAGTTAGGTGATATTTGGACTAAGTTTCATGTTCTTACATCTACTTGATAGATTGTTTATTTGACGTTGTGCTTATTGAAACAGAGGAATTTTAAGAAATAATTTCTTAATGTTTTATGGGTCATCCATTGATCCCAACTCAGAATGTTAGTTATCACTCGATCTATAAAGTTGCAGAGTTTTTTTGTTATTTTCGTTCCATGTAGAAATGGTCAACTTTGTGCTGCCACGTGAGCACATTTTTTGGTAGAGGATGTATTCACACTCTTATTTGGAAAGTGTTCTATTTACGTGATAGAAATTTCGTAGAAACCTTGTGCTAAAAAATTAATTTTAGGGTTCCCTTTTTAAACTATGGTGTGATATAATGGCATAAGTTCATTTTAGTGACCTTTCAAGTCCCATGTCCAATCATAGGCTTGTCATTGTTTAGGTGATATTATTCACATATTTCACTAAAATTGATTCATTTAGGGTGACAAGGTGAAACAAGAATATACTAATATTCTTGGACCTGTGTTTTTTCCGTTTATCTTTGTCCTTTCAAATTCCAATCGTTCTTTTCTCATTCGATATAAAATGTTTATTTGGAATATTATGCCTATGTTTTTCTACAGTTCTCTATCAAAAAGTATCTTATCACAATATAAAGACTGCATGATCAGAGTTTCAAGTTCTTCGCATTCAGATATAAAGCGGTACGTTTCAATGTCCATTAGGATAAATACGATCATTGTTGGTCCCAAGTGGTCAGATGAGGTCTAGAGGGGAGGGGGTGAATAGACCTCTTAAAAATTTATCTTTAAAATTCTCTAACTTTTTCTGTCAGCAGACTAAGCTGATCAAGAATTGTAAGTAGACTAAGCTGATCTCGCACAAAGCTTTGAACAGCAGAGTTGACCACTCTTATGATTTTACTTAGCTGATTTTATCAAAATCAGAGTTTTAAATTTACTTACTTGCAGCGGATTTATCAAGTGTTTTTCACAAGTTGTTTTCTTAACTTAGAAAAAGTTTTATCCCCAGTTTTGCAAACTCCTTTTTAAAACTTTTCAACAGTTAACTTTTTATGTGTTTAAATATGCTCTTTGAAAATATGCAAAAAATAATGCAAGTATTGATGAGGGATATTTCGTATGCGCCATTTTAGGAAATACCTCTGCTCGAGATCGACCTCAATCCCGACCAGGAGGACTATTCTTCGACCTGCAGAACGCTGTTACCGATCAAGCCAGATTGATAGCTCGAGATCTTACTTTCCGACCTACGTCTCTCCTCGGAATCACTGTGGGGCCGACCTTCAGGCCTGGACAGCTGGCCGAGACAGTTTCCCCTGCGGAGGGTCTAGCTAGCTCATCACTGTTCCTATATATACACGGCGCATTTATGACATCAACAACGGCACTATTCCCAATATACACCCCAGCTCGGACACAGAGCTCGGAATAGGTTTTAGCTCGTTTTTCTTTGTACTTGTCTAGCTAGTTGTACGGCATCCTGTAATGCTCGAGTAGACCTACTTTGTAACTTGTAATTGGATCTGATTTATAATACATATCACTTACACACTCGACTTTATTTATTGTTTTGCTCAACTTTCCTTATTTAATCCGAATTAAAAGAGCATAATCAATTGGCGCCCACCGGGGGGCCTATTCGGGTGTTAGATCAAAAAATGCCTACTACTAGGAGATACACGTACAATCACGGCGAGCCTTCACATGCCGTTGGAGCTCAACGCTCGGTAAACAATGAACCAAGTAATCAATCCCGAGCGGCCCACCAGTCTGAGGTGCCGCCGCTCGATCCGCCAAATGATTTGCCCATTCATACAACAGTGGCCGATCTGCGATCTATTATTGGAACCATGTGTAGAGAGTTTCTGAACACGGAAAGAGCAGATCGTGAAACTGGGCCTGATCAGCAGCCCCCGGTCGATCAACCTTCTACTCGGGGTCCCGTTTCTAACAGGCAAAGGGAAGGGAGAATTCGTCGATCTGCAATGGGAGCCCCGTCCGATATCCCACCCCGTGCACCTCGAGCTAGAACTGTTGTCCGCTCAGGGCAACCATCTAGAACCGTCCAAGATTTGGAAGATTCAGTAGTCGGGGAGAGTCAGCCCGAGGCTGCGGATAAGTTAAAGAAGCCAGTTTACAGAAAAGTGACCGAGGCTGACTTGGAGAAGATTGTGCAGGAGAGGGTTGTAAAAGAGTTGAAGAAGGAAATGCTGGTCGAAACCCGACCCGCGGATGTTAGGGCTCGGCGAGCCGAGGCTAAAGAGGATGGGGCTGTTTTCCTCGAGGATGGTCGAGATAAGGAGTTAAGTACGAATATCATGCGATGTTCACCCTTTTGCCAAGAGATTAGAGAAGCTCAAGGTACTGAGACAGTTCCGACGAGGTTGCCAAGGTATAATGGAACCACCGATCCAGGAGAACATATTAATAGTTTCATAAACGTGTTGAATTTATATGGGCACTCAGAAGACTTCTGTTGCAAGATTATGGTCACCACGTTCGAAGGAATTGCCTTGGACTGGTTCGGAAAGTTACCTCTGAACTCTATTTTCTCTTCCGACGAGTTGTGCGACAAGTTGAAACACCAATCTGCCTGTCAAAGGAAACAAAGATTACCAGCCAACCATTTGGGAATGGTGAAGCAGCTGGAAGGAGAAACGTTGAGGCAGTGGCTGGCTAGGTTTAGTATTGAACTTCTGAAAGTCGATACTCCAGAGATCGAATTTTTGTCATCATTAATGTTTGAGCTAACCCGAAATACTCAGTTCGGAAACGCTCTTTGTCGAAAGCAACCAAAATCTTTCGAGCGGATCATGAAAATTGCTGAAAAATACATGATTCAGGAGGAAATGAACAAATTAAAAAACGCTCAGAATCCCAGGCCCCCGGTCGGGAATAAACCTGAAAGGGCCCCTATCCCAAAGCCAAGCCACTACGGAGGGTCAAACGCGCATCAAAGAAGCTCGGTTTGGCAGAGACTTAAGGTTTATAAACCCCAGGCTCCGACCCACAGATCTAATGTCTACGGTCGACCTGCTTCTCTAGAGCGGGCTCCAAGGAGAGAACCTGAGAAAAGCAGTTTCACCAGGCTGAATGCCTCGAGGGACGAAATTCTAACTGTGCTCGAGGAAAGGAATTTAGTCCCGGAGGCTCGGCGTATCACTCAAGCCAGGCCGGGGACTATGAATCACGATAAGTACTGCAGGTACCACAGGGCTCGAGGGCATAACAATGAAGATTGTTTTCAGTTGAAACAAGAAATTGAGAAATTGATTGCTTAGGGAAAGTTAAAGGAGTATGTTAGGAAGGGGAATCCTAACAACCGTTTCCAATCAAGGGTCCGCGGAAGTTCTCTGAACAACACCGTAATGATCAGCATCAAGTCGAGGAGCAGACGAACAGAGTGATAAATGTAATAGCTGGCGGACCTGCAGGAGGAGATAGCAGGAATGCGAGGAAGAGGACAGCTAGGTCAATAAAGACAGGTGTCTCGACCAGAAGCGAAATCATGTCCTTAGAATCAGCTCCTTCGGCAAATCAGGTCATTAGTTTTACCGAAGCTGACAGACCGAGCGAAATAATGTGGGACGCTAATGAAGATGACCCCGATGTCTCAATGGTATTGACCTTGAAAATTGCTAACTTTGAGGTTAAAAGGGTATTGATCGATAACGGTAGCTCGGCAAACATAATCTCTTCTGAAGCTCTCGGTCGAATGAATTTACAGCACCCACGTCTGGATCGGGTATCTACCCCGCTTATAAGCTTCGGTGGCTCGAAAATCGTTCCTCTCGGAACCATCCTCCTGAGTACCACTATGGGCAAGAAACCTAAAGATGTGACGAAGATGGTCAAATTCTTGGTTGTAAGTACCCCTTTTGCTTATAATGCTATTTTGGGAAGACCGGCTTTAAACATTTTCAAAGCAGTCGTGTCAACTTACCATCAGAAGGTCAAGTTTCCCACTTTGGCGGGGGTCGGAGAAATGAGAAACGATCATTGCATGGCATGGGAGTGTTACAACACGTCCCTAAACATGAAGAAGCAGTTTGAGCCTATTTTGCCCTCGAAGAGGAAGTTAGAGGATGAAAAGGTTTTCTCGGTATCCGACCTCCCACTACCAGATTGTGAAAAATTGCAGAGCGAAAAAGAAAAAGAGATCGATATGAGCGTTCAACCCCCAAATCATAAACAGGTGACGTTAGTTCCAGGATCACCCGGGAAGTTCACCAGGATAGGGACTGAGCTGAGTCAAGGGATGGAAACTATGCTGATCGAGTTCTTAAGAAACAATGCCGATGTCTTTGCATGGAGCTCCGATGACATCGTGGGGATCGACCCACGGGTAATTACTCATTCACTGAATATTGATCCTAAAGCAAAGCCAGTTAGGCAAAAGAAGAGAAATCACGGTCGGGAAAAGGATAAAATCATTAATGTTGAGGTCGACAGATTATTAGCCGCTGGGCAGATCAAGGATATAACATTTACTGAATGGCTCTGCAATGTTGTTTTGGTATCGAAGGGAGAAAAAGTGGACAACAAGTGGAGAATGTGCAACGACTTTACGGACTTGAACAAGTTGTGTCCGAGAGATCCCTATCCCTTGCCGCGGATCGATATGCTAGTCGATTCGACTGCTGGTTTCATCTTCTTTAGCATGATGGATGCCTTCCAAGGATTTTATCAGATTTTTATGAATGAAAGGGATCAAGACAAAACCGCTTTCATTACCGATCGCGGAGTGTATTGCTTCATAGTGATGCCTTTTGGATTGCGGAATGCTGGAGCAACTTATCAAAGGCTCGTGAACATGATGTTCAAGGATTTAATTGGTGAAATCATGGAAGTTTATGTCGATGATATGCTCGTGAAGAGCATGACCGAGGAAGACCATATAAAGCACCTCGACAAATGCTTTGCGATTTTGAGAAAATACAGAATGAAACTAAATCCAGCAAAATGCACTTTCGGGGTGAGATCGGGAAAATTTCTCGGCTACTTGGTCCACGAGCGTTGTATCGAGGCAAACCCAGAGAAAATCAGAGCTATTGCCGAACTTAAACCGCCAACGAAGCTCTCCGAAGTGTAGAGTCTGATCGGAAAAATAATATCATTGAACAGATTTATATCCCGCTCGGCGGACAAGAGTTTGCCTTTCTTCAAATTGCTGAGGAAATCGAAAAGCTTCGAGTGGAATGAGGAGTGCGATAAAGCTTTCGAAGAGCTAAAGAAGTACTTAGTCTCCCCACCGATGTTAGCAAAACCGGTCGAGGGGGAGCCTTTGTACTTATACATAGCAGTATCAGCGGAGGCCATAAGCTCGATTTTGGTAAGAGTTCAGAATTCCGATCACAAGCCGGTGTATTATCTGAGTAAATTGCTTCAAGGTGCAGAGAAGAATTATCTGGAGATCGAGAAATTCGCATTGGCTCTGGTGATCGCCGCGCGGAAATTGAGGCCTTATTTTCAGACCTATAAGATTATTGTTTTGACAAACCAGCCTCTAAGGCAGGTTCTGTCGAAACCAGAAACGTCCGGAAGATTGATTAAATGGACAGTAGAACTTGGACAGTTCGAAATCGAGTACCAACCTCGAACGGTGATTAAGGCCCAGGTCCTTGCCGATTTCATTGCAGAATCAACGGGAGCCAGTTCGGAAAAGCAACCAGTTCCCGAGGTTAATTTGGTGGCAGATGTTCAAGAGAAAGTTTGGGTGATGCATGTCGATGGATCGTCGACTAGAGAAGGTGGAGGGGCCGGAATTCGCTTTAAGGGCCCCGAGGGGGAAGACCTTAGTTATGCAATCACTTTGGATTTTATGGTAACGAACAATGAGGCAGAGTATGAGGCTCTAATCGCTGGATTAGAAATGGCAATTAAAGCAAGTATAAAGTATCTTACCGTGTTGACCGACTCCGAGCTGATACATAGGCAAGTGAAAGGGGTTTATGAAGCAAAAGAGGTCAACATGGTAAAGTATCTAAAAAGGGTGAAGGATCTAGTGGCAAAGGTGGATAAGTTCGATATCCAAGCTATCCCTCGAGAAGAAAACTCTTGGGCGGATTTGTTGTCAAAGTTTACAGGGTCGGTGGATGGACGATAGGTGAGAGTAATAACTTGTTTGATGTCCAACACTCCAGCTATAGATTTGAACACATCCCCGAGCTCGGAAATCATGGAGATAGATACTCAAGGGCCTTCCTGGATGGAACCTTTGAAAACCTATCTAAAGAATGGTATCTTGCCAGAGGAAGCGAACGAGGCACGAAGAATTAAAATATCGAGCTCCAATGTATGTTTTGGTCGAGGACCAGCTTTATAAGAGATCTAGCTCGGGAATTTTGTTGAAGTGCGTTCCTGAGAGTCAATTTGATCTTATCCTAAAGGAAATTCACAAAGGTGAGGCTGGAAGCCATTGCGGTGCAAGAGCATTAGCTTTGAAGTGCTCGAGGACTGGCTATTATTGGCCTACTTTGATTTCGGATTCCGTCGATTATGTCAAGAAATGCCATCATTGCCAAATTTACTCAAATTTGATTCATCAACCTGCCGAACAGCTGCACTCTATTCCGATCTGCTGGCCTTTCGATAAATGGAGGATCGATATCGTGGGACCTTTCCCAACCGCTAGATCGAGGAAAAACTATGTCTTGATTGTTGTTGAATACTTCAGTAAATGGGTGGAATGCATTGCGCTAACCAAGATTACTCAGTTTCAGGTTATAAATTTTCTCTGGAAGTATATTGTTTGCAGGTTCGGGATACCGAGGATCTTGATCTCCGACAACGTAACTCAGTTTGCGGGAAAGCAGATTCTGGAGTGGTGCGAAAAATTTGGAATCCAGCAGAATTTCACCTCGGTCGGACATCCCCAAGCGAACGGACAGACCGAAGTCACCAACAGAGAAATAGTACGATCACTTGAAAAGCGTTTGACCGAGGCAAAGGGCAAATGGTTAGACGAGCTTCCTTGAGTCATTTGGGCGAATAGAACCTCGGTAAAATCTGCTACTGGAGAAACTCTATTCTCATTGGTGTACGGTTCGGAGGTTGTTATACCGATCGAGGCGTTGGTGCCATCACCAAGGGTTGAATCTTATGATCCAGATCAGAACCACTCATTGCGGGAAATGGACGTCGACCATGCGGATGGCAAGCGTGAGCGAGCGTGCGTAAAAATTCAAGCTACAAAGTCCAGCATGGAAAGAGCTTACGACAAGAAAGTCAGAATAAGAACATTCAAAGTTGGGGATTTGGTCCTCAAAAAAGTGGAGATATCAAAGCACGTCGAAAAGCTTCAACCGAACTGGGATGGCCCTTACGTCGTGTAGGAGGTCGGAAAGAAAGGATCCTACAAGATTGCTCACCTTAACGGTGAAACTTTGCCGAGGACCTGGAATGCGGTTAACCTGAGGAAATACTATGGAAAATAGTTGTAATCGTTTTCTTTTCCTTGTAATTTACTGTTCTTTGCAACTCTACTTTTATTTTAAGTGTACGCACAATCAATGAAGTTCTCTTTTAAGCCCCAACTGTTTTTCGAGTACCATGTTGAAGAAAGAGCAAAATGTCTCGACTGAGGGTTTAAGCCGTTGCTATGCCCCCCAGCTCGGTTAAAGACGCTCGTGTAAAAAAAAAAAAAAAAAAAAAAAAAAAAGGGGACAAGGAGGAGAAGAAAGCAAAAATGTCTCGACTGAGGGTGAAAGCTGTTGCTATGCCCCTCAGCTCGGAAAAAGACTTGCTCAAAAAAAAAAAAAAAAAAAAAAAAAAGCAAAATGTCTCGACTGAGGGTGAAAGTTGTTGCTATGCCCCTCAGCTAAATAAAGACTTGGTCAAAAAAGGCAAAATGTCTCGACTGAGGGTGAAAGCTGTTGCTATGCCCCTCAGCTCGATAAAGACTTGCTCAAAAAAGAAAAATGTCTAGACTGAGGGTGAAAGCTATTGTTATGCCCCTCAGCTCGATAAAGACTTGCCCAAATAAAACATAACTATCTAGCTTGGAGAAAGAGACTTGAATGATAAAGTTTGTCAAGTTATTGATCGTCGGACAAATTCAAAAGCTGCTCGAAATTGTATAATTAAGTAGCTCTGCTCGAGATATGAAGATTTTTGGAAAACCCCATATTCTTTGGAATTCCTTCTCAAGATGGTTTATTATTTTCCAAGATTTCATTCTGATTCGAAGTAAATCTCTCGGACTTAAGCTATTATTCATTCAGTTACTTATCGGAAAAAATAGTCGGGATGATTTAGACGATCTATAATATTCCAATTATGGATTAAACTTTGCGTTCAAATTTTTAAAGTTTCATCGGATTATCAGTTCGTCATCGAGTTGGATGTTGCGAGCAAGAATAATAACAAGGACGATCGAAAAGAAAGATAAATTGCAAATGTTCAAGTTGAAAAATAAAACTCTTATTTATAAATTCCGAGCATAATACAAGGGATCAATAAAATACAAGAAACTACAACTTTATTGATATTCATTGAGTTATTGAGTACATTTGCAAATAAAGTCCTAATACAACTATTGTGCCCTATTCTATGGTCTTCGAACATCTTTTAGTGTTGTCGACCAGGAGCATAGGCGAGCATCCGATGAGTGCACCACAGTTTGTGTGACAGATCGGTTGTCCGGTAGACTTGTAAAGTGATCGAGTTGTATATGTTTATCGTCTGATGATATCTGGTTTTGAAATTAGACAATATGGATGGCAGACCACCTTTTCTGCTTATCTCCATACAGTCCCCAGCCTTCTTGCCACCAGCCGAGCCTGATCACTTCCCCGAGTTGGCGTCTAAGGTTGAAATATCTCATTTTAAGATCCGAAATTTCAACCTAGAGTAGCCAGTCGTCATTTTATGATCCGAAAGCTCGACCAAAAGTTACCATTCTTCAAGAAAGAAAGGAAGAAATTGGTACTCGAGGTCAAACTTCCTTTTAATTATCTGACCAGCTTTTCGCCCTCGGGGATACCCCTCGAAATTCGCAATGCTAACCCTGCCCAAAATATCCGAGCAAGGGTCAGTCGCTTATTGGTATCTCGAGGGGAGATCCCATTTTCAGGGATCGGAGACCCATCGATCATCGAGGGACCCCTTTTTTTCGATTCCACCCATACCAAAGAAATATGTATTTTGTTTGTGAGATCGGAAGTATGTTCGAAGCCAAATCTCGAAGGCTTGAACAGGAAGAAGGAAAGAACCGAGCTTGGTCCTCGGAGGAAACATTTTCACGGTGTGAAGTAAAATTTTCAGCTAAGTAAAAGGCCCTTTATATACTAAGAGAAAGTTAAGATCGACGGTCATTATCCCACGAAACCAATGGCCCAGACTAACGCATTTATCATGGGTGACTGTTCCGCTTCCCGAGGGATAGGTACTGTTTGGTCAGAATTACCTTGGAACTTTGCTGAAAAAAGGGGAATACTATGATTCGGTCAGAAGTCTGGTGCAGAAAACTTTCAGTTTTTACTACCAGGTCGGAATTTCGATCAATTGCAGCTCGAGTATTATTTACTTCACTATGAGAAAACAACTTGAATTTGAAGAGGTTCGAAATAAATATGCTATTTCGACCAAAGCACAACGTTATTTAAAAGAAAGAGGGTTTATTATTCCGAAGCAACTAACATTACAGGAAAGGAAAACATAAAAATTACAACATTTGATCGAGCAAAAAGGAACAAAGTCACAAGCAAAGGAAAGAGTCTCTAAATCAGCTTGTTCTCAGACATGATTTTGCGGAGCTCGACGCTGCGGGCCTCGTACCCTTCATTATAACCTTTCTTATACGCCTCTTGCTCCCGCAGCTCGGAATCTTTCTTCTCCTGCTCGACAATGGACTTCAGTTTGTCCAACTCTTAGCTCAACTCCTCATGGACTTGGCTCTCTCTCTGCTTCACAGCTTTCTCCGTCTCAGAGGCCAGCTTCTGCTCGATTTCTCTAGCTTCATCAAGAGATTTCGCCAGTGCGACCTTCTTTTCCTCCAACTCGAGGACCGTCGCAGCGCGCTGCTCGGCTTCTAACTCGACCTGCAGCCCGAGGTTGAAAAGGTGTTGCCCAACCTACATGGGATCACCGAAGAAGTTATATAAAAAATAATAATAATAATAATAATAATATAAGACTCACTTGGGTAAGCAGATCTGAACCCGATTGCAGGATTTTGTTTTAGGTTTACCTAGGTCTAAACGAGGTAGGGATTCAATTTTTGTGGTTGTAGATAGGTTTTCTAAAATGGCACATTTCATTCCATGTACGAAAACTGATAATGCGTCTAATATTGCTGACTTATTCTTTCGAGAAATTGTTAGATTACATGGAATGCCTCGAACCATTGTTTCCGATAGAGATGCTAAGTTTTTGAGTTACTTTTGGAAAACCTTGTGGTGTAAGTTAGGGACTAAGTTGTTATTTTCCACCACTTGTCATCCACAAACTGATGGTCAAACTGAAGTAGTAAATAGGACTTTATCTACTTTGTTGAGGGCTATAATTAAAAAGAACATCAAAACATGGGAAGAATGTTTACCACATGTTGAGTTTGCTTACAATCGTACCATTCATTCTGCTTCTAAGTTTTCTCCATTTGAAATAGTTTATGGTTTTAATCCCTTAACTCCATTGGATTTAACACCATTACCTTTGTCTGAAAGAGTTAACTTGAATGGAAAGAAAAAAGGCTGAATTTGTTAAGCAGATACATGAAAAGGCAAGATTCAATATAGAGAAGAAGACGGAACAATATGCAAAGCAAGCCAACAAAGGGCGTCGCAAGGTAGTTTTTGAACCCGGAGATTGGGTTTGGTTGCACATGAGGAAATAAAGATTTCCATCCCAAAGGCGTTCGAAGTTGCTCCCAAGGGGAGATGGTCCTTTTCAAGTTCTTGAGCGCGTCAATGACAATGCCTACAAGCTAGACCTACCAGGTGAGTACAATGTTAGCACTACATTCAATGTTACTGATTTAAGTCCTTTTGATGTAGGTGATGATTTGAGGGCAAATCCTTTTCAAGAGGAGGGGAATGATGAGGACATAAATGGAAAATTGCACTTTGAAGAACCAATCAAAGTTCCACAAGGTCCAGTGACGAGAGCAAGAGCCAAACGTTTCAAGGAAGAAGACTCAATGAGTTAATAAATCAAGCGCAACAAAAGGAGTTGGATGTGTTCAGAAATGAACAACCAAATTTTGTCAACATTATACAAGTCCAACTAAATGCAATTTCTCAAGAAGGGAGTGGATAAGATAACTAGCATGTTTAGTCATCTATAGTAATAAATGATAGTTATCTATAGTAATAAATAGTATATTATATTTAGTAGTAGAACTTTATTTGTTTCCTAGTTTATTAGAGGTTTTTGTTTCCTAGTCAAAGTAGATTACTCTAGAAGTCCTATTCCTAGTCTTGTTAGGACTTAATTTTCAGCTCATATATAGGCCTAATATGTAATAGAAGACACACAACTTGAATCTTATTATTTTAGTGAGAAGGAATTCTCTAGTTTCTTTGAAGAACTCTCTTGAACTTATCAAGGATTTTTCAATTTGTCTAATTCTTGTGGCGTTCATTCATCGACTTATCAAACGATTCATCCATCATCGTTTGTGGCGTCCTACCGAACTTATCAAGAAGACTTGTGGCGTTCAACATCGACTTATCAAACGATTCAGTCAATATCGTTTGTGGCGTCCCCGTGAACTTATCAAGGCAACTTGTGGCGTTCATCCATCCTAAACCTGATTGTAGAACGATCTTTCAAATTCCTTATAATGCGGGTCTCGTTTTTCTTAACGTGGTTCGTATCATACCTACTGCATAGATCCAGATCTCGGAATGTGTGTGATCGACGCGATGGAGAAAGTTATGGTTGAGATTCATTTTTTCCGAGTCCATGTTGAAGTTGTCCTTTTTGGGGTGTCATGAATATAACCTTGGAGTCGTAATAAATTACATGCTTTGAGTTTAAAGTTAAAATTATTCAGAGATAACATGGTATATTTTTTGTCCCCAGGGCATAACACTAGCATTGCACATTTACATTGCGAAACATTCTTTTATGGCCTTTTGATTGTCAAATTAGTATAGTAAACAATTCACAATTCAGCAATTCACGTTATATAATATTTTTTTTTTCCGAGTTTCTTGTTCCTCTTGGTTCACTCTTAAAAGATCCATTTTTGGATGTATGGAAAATTTGTGCCAACTCCTTTCACTCAAAATTTTGAAAGTTAGGTGATATTTGGACTGAGTTTCATGTTCCTACATCTACTTGATTGAATAGTTTATTTGACGTTGTGCTTATTGAAACAGAGGAATTTTAAGAAATAGTTTCTTAATGTTTTATGGATAATCCATTGATCCCAATTCAGAATGTTAGTTATAACTCGATCTATAAAGCTGCAGAGTTTTTTTGTTATTCCCTGTCCATGTAGAAAGGGTCAACTTTGTGCTGCCATGAGTACAACGTGAGTACATTTTTTGGTCGAGGATGTATTCCCACTCATATTTGGAAAGTGAAATTTACGTTATAGAAATTTCGTAGAAACCTTGTGCTAAAAAATTAATTTTAGGGTTCCCCTTTTAAACTATGGTGTGATATAATGGCATATGTTCATTTTTAGTGACCTTTCAAGTACCATGTCCAATCGTAGGCTAATCTTTGTTTCTATTGTTCACATATTTCACTAAAATTGATTCATTTAGGTTGACAAGGTGAAACAAGAATATACTAATATTCTTGGACCAGGGTTTTTTATGTTTATATTTTTCCTTTCAAATTCCAATTGTTCTTTTCTCATTCGATATAAAATGTTTGTTTGGTATATTATGCCTATGTTTTTCTACACATCTCTATCAAAAAGTATCTTATCACAACATAAAGACTGCATGATCGGAGTTTCTAGTTCTTCGCATTCAGAGATAAAACGGTACATTTCAGTGCCCATGGGAGAAATACGAGCATTCTGGACCTTTTTTTGTTGAAGTTTACCCTAGATGGACAATTGACTGTCAAATTCGGGTATTAAACTATTCAAAATTCACGTAAACGAGAATTCATATACCGAGTTTGACATTATTCATAATTTGCTTTAAATTGATCAACTTTGGAGTGTAATGCGTACGGAAATAACATTTTGATCAATTTGTGCAAATTTGGTTTTTCATAGAGGATTTGTTTTCACGACCAAATTTTTTTAATGGTTATTATCCGCATGATATTGTATTTGGGCCGAGTTTCATGTTTTTTCGTCTCCTCGATAAAAATTATTACTCGATGGTTCTCTTGTTAGAAAAAGGGCATTTTAATACTTTGGTCTTCCTACTTTATACCTACTGCATAGATCCAGATCTCGGAATGTGTGTGATCGACGCGATGGAGAAAGTTATGGTTGAGATTCATTTTTTCCGAGTCCATGTTGAAGTTGTCCTTTTTGGGGTGTCATGAATATAACACCGTCCTTGGAGTCGTAATAAATTACATGCTTTGAGTTTAAAGTTAAAATTATTCAGAGATAACATGGTATATTTTTTGTCCCCAGGGCATAACACTAGCATTGCACATTTACATTGCGAAACATTCTTTTATGGTCTTTTGATTGTCAAATTAGTATAGTAAACAATTCACAATTCAGCAATTCACGTTATATAATATTTTTTTTTTCCGAGTTTCTTGTTCCTTTTGGTTCACTCTTAAAAGATCCATTTTTGGATGTATTGTGTAAAATATTCACATTTTGGAAAATTTGTGCCAACTCCTTTCACTCAAAATTTTGAAAGTTAGGTGATATTTGGACTGAGTTTCATGTTCCTACATCTACTTGATTGAATAGTTTATTTGACGTTGTGCTTATTGAAACAGAGGAATTTTAAGAAATAGTTTCTTAATGTTTTATGGGTAATCCATTGATCCCAATTCAGAATGTTAGTTATAACTCGATCTATAAAGCTGCAGAGTTTTTTTGTTATTCCCGGTCCATGTAGAAAGGGTCAACTTTGTGCTGCCATGAGTACAACGTGAGTACATTTTTTGGTAGAGGATGTATTCCCACTCATATTTGGAAAGTGAAATTTACGTGATAGAAATTTCGTAGAAACCTTGTGCTAAAAAATTAATTTTAGGGTTCCCTTTTTAAACTATGGTGTGATATAATGGCATAAGTTCATTTTTAGTGACCTTTCAAGTACCATGTCCAATCGTAGGCTAATCTTTGTTTCTATTGTTCACATATTTCACTAAAATTGATTCATTTAGGTTGACAAGGTGAAACAAGAATATACTAATATTCTTGGACCAGGGTTTTTTATGTTTATATTTTTCCTTTCAAATTCCAATTGTTCTTTTCTCATTCGATATAAAATGTTTGTTTGGTATATTATGCCTATGTTTTTCTACACATCTCTATCAAAAAGTATCTTATCACAACATAAAGACTGCATGATCGGAGTTTCTAGTTCTTCGCATTCAGAGATAAAACGGTACATTTCAGTGTCCATGGGAGAAATACGAGCATTCTGGACCTTTTTTTGTTGATGTTTACCCTAGATGGACAATTGACTGTCAAATTCGGGTATTAAACTATTCAAAATTCACGTAAACGAGAATTCATATACCGAGTTTGACATTATTCATAATTTGCTTTAAATTGATCAACTTTGGAGTGTAATGCGTACGGAAATAACATTTTGATCAATTTGTGCAAATTTGGTTTTTCATAGAGGATTTGTTTTCACGACCAAATTTTTTTAATGGTTATTATCCGCATGATATTGTATTTGCTCCGAGTTTCATGTTTTCTCGGCTCCTCGATAAAAATTATTACTCGATGGTTCTCTTGTTTGAAAAAGGGCATTTTAATAATTTGGTCTTCCTAATTTATACCTACTGCATAGATCCAGATCTCGGAATGTGTGTGATCGACGCGATGGAGAAAGTTATGGTTGAGATTCATTTTCTCCGAGTCCATGATGAAGTTGTCCTTTTTGGGGTTTCATGAATATAACACCATCCTTGGAGTCGTAATAAATTACATGCTTTGAGTTTAAAGTTAAAATTATTCAGAGATAACATGGTATATTTTTTGTCCCCAGGGCAATAACACTAGCATTGCACATTAACATTGCGAAACATTCTTTTATGGTCTTTTGATTGTCAAATTAGTATAGTAAACAATTCACAATTCAGCAATTTACGTTATATAATATTTTTTTTTCCGAGTTTCTTGTTCCTTTTGGTTCACTCTTAAAAGATCCATTTTTGGATGTATTGTGTAAAATATTCACATTTTGGAAAATTTGTGCCAACTCCTTTCACTCAAAATTTTGAAAGTTAGGTGATATTTGGACTGAGTTTCATGTTCCTACATCTACTTGATTGAATAGTTTATTTGACGTTGTGCTTATTGAAACAGAGGAATTTTAAGAAATAGTTTCTTAATGTTTTATGGGTAATCCATTGATCCCAATTCAGAATGTTAGTTATAACTCGATCTATAAAGCTGCAGAGTTTTTTTGTTATTCCCGGTCCATGTAGAAAGGGTCAACTTTGTGCTGCCATGAGTACAACGTGAGTACATTTTTTGGTAGAGGATGTATTCCCACTCATATTTGGAAAGTGAAATTTACGTGATAGAAATTTCGTAGAAACCTTGTGCTAAAAAATTAATTTTAGGGTTCCCTTTTTAAACTATGGTGTGATATAATGGCAAGTTAATTTTTAGTGACCTTTCAAGTACCATGTCCAATCGTAGGCTAATCTTTGTTTCTATTGTTCACATATTTCACTAAAATTGATTCATTTAGGTTGACAAGGTGAAACAAGAATATACTAATATTCTTTGACCAGGGTTTTTTATGTTTATATTTTTCCTTTCAAATTCCAATTGTTCTTTTCTCATTCGATATAAAATGTTTGTTTGGTATATTATGCCTATGTTTTTCTACACATCTCTATCAAAATGTATCTTATCACAACATAAAGACTGCATGATCGGAGTTTCTAGTTCTTCGCATTCAGAGATAAAACGGTACATTTCAGTGCCCATGGGAGAAATACGAGCATTCTGGACCTTTTTTTGTTGATGTTTACCCTAGATGGACAATTGACTGTCAAATTCGGGTATTAAACTATTCAAAATTCACGTAAACGAGAATTCATATACCGAGTTTGACATTATTCATAATTTGCTTTAAATTGATCAACTTTGGAGTGTAATGCGTACGGAAATAACATTTTGATCAATTTGTGCAAATTTGGTTTTCATAGAGGATTTGTTTTCACGACCAAATTTTTTTAATGGTTATTATCCGCATGATATTGTATTTGGGCCGAGTTTCATGTTTTTTCGTCTCCTCGATAAAAATTATTACTCGATGGTTCTCTTGTTAGAAAAAGGGCATTTTAATACTTTGGTCTTCCTACTTTATACCTACTGCATAGATCCAGATCTCGGAATGTGTGTGATCGACGCGATGGAGAAAGTTATGGTTGAGATTCATTTTCTCCGAGTCCATGTTGAAGTTGTCCTTTTTGGGGTGTCATGAATATAACACCGTCCTTGGAGTCGTAATAAATTACATGCTTTGAGTTTAAAGTTAAAATTATTCAGAGATAACATGGTATATTTTTTGTCCCCAGGGCATAACACTAGCATTGCACATTTACATTGCGAAACATTCTTTTATGGTCTTTTGATTGTCAAATTAGTATAGTAAACAATTCACAATTCAGCAATTCACGTTATATAATATTTTTTTTTTCCGAGTTTCTTGTTCCTCTTGGTTCACTCTTAAAAGATCCATTTTTGGATGTATTGCGTAAAATAATCACATTTTGGAAAATTTGTGCCAACTCCTTTCACTCAAAATTTTGAAAGTTAGGTGATATTTGGACTGAGTTTCATGTTCCTACATCTACTTGATTGAATAGTTTATTTGACGTTGTGCTTATTGAAACAGAGGAATTTTAAGAAATAGTTTCTTAATGTTTTATGGGTAATCCATTGATCCCAATTCAGAATGTTAGTTATAACTCGATCTATAAAGCTGCAGAGTTTTTTTGTTATTCCCGGTCCATGTAGAAAGGGTCAACTTTGTACTGCCATGAGTACAACGTGAGTACATTTTTTGGTAGAGGATGTATTCCCACTCATATTTGGAAAGTGAAATTTACGTGATAGAAATTTCGTAGAAACCTTGTGCTAAAAAATTAATTTTAGGGTTCCCTTTTTAAACTATGGTGTGATATAATGGCATAAGTTCATTTTTAGTGACCTTTCAAGTACCATGTCCAATCGTAGGCTAATCTTTGTTTCTATTGTTCACATATTTTACTAAAATTGATTCATTTAGGTTGACAAGGTGAAACAAGAATATACTAATATTCTTGGACCAGGGTTTTTTATGTTTATATTTTTCCTTTCAAATTCCAATTGTTCTTTTCTCATTCGATATAAAATGTTTGTTTGGTATATTATGCCTATGTTTTTCTACACATCTCTATCAAAAAGTATCTTATCACAACATAAAGACTGCATGATCGGAGTTTCTAGTTCTTCGCATTCAGAGATAAAACGGTACATTTCAGTGCCCATGGGAGAAATACAAGCATTTTGGACCTTTTTGTGTTGATGTTTACCCTAGATGGACAATTGACTTTCAAATTCGGGTATTAAACTATTCAAAATTCACGTAAACGAGAATTCATATACCGAGTTTGACATTATTCATAATTTGTTTTAAATTGATCAACTTTGGAGTGTAATGCGTACGGAAATAACATTTTGATCAATTTGTGCAAATTTGGTTTTTCATAGAGGAATTGATCAACTTTGGAGTGTAATGCGTACGGAAATAACATTTTGATCAATTTGTGCAAATTTGGTTTTTCATAGAGGATTTGTTTTCACGACCAAATTTTTTCAATGGTTATTATCCGCATGATATTGTATTTGGGCCGAGTTTCATGTTTTTTCGGCTCCTCGATAAAAATTATTACTCGATGGTTCTCTTGTTAGAAAAAGGGCATTTTAATACTTTGGTCTTCCTACTTTATACCTACTGCATAGATCCAGATCTCGAAATGTGTGAGATCGACGCGATGGAGAAAGTTATAGTTGAGATTCATTTTTTCCGAGTCCATGTTGAAGTTGTCCTTTTTGGGGTGTCATGAATATAACACCGTCCTTGGAGTCGTAATAAATTACATGCTTTGAGTTTAAAGTTATAATTATTCAGAGATAACATGGTATATTTTTTGTCCCCAGGGCAATAACACTAGCATTGCACATTTACATTGCGAAACATTCTTTTATGGTCTTTTGATTGTCAAATTAGTATAGTAAACAATTTACAATTCAGCAATTCACGTTATATAATATTTTTTTTCCGAGTTTCTTGTTCCTCTTGGTTCACTCTTAAAAGATCCATTTTTTGATGTATTGCGTAAAATAATCACATTTTGGAAAATTTGTGCCAGCTCCTTTCACTCAAAATTTTGAAAGTTAGGTGATATTTGGACTGAGTTTCATGTTCCTACATCTACTTGATTGAATAGTTTATTTGACGTTGTGCTTATTGAAACAGAGGAATTTTAAGAAATAGTTTCTTAATGGTTTATGGGTCATCCATTGATCCCAATTCAGAAGGTTAGTTATAACTCGATCTATAAAGCTGCAGAGTTTTTTTGTTATTTCCGGTCCATGTAGAAAGGGTCAACTTTGTGCTGCCATGAGTACACCGTGAGTACATTTTTTGGTAGAGGATGTATTCCCACTCATATTTGGAAAGTGAAATTGACGTCATAGAAATTTCGTAGAAACCTTGTGCTAAAAAATTAATTTTAGGGTTCCCTTTTTAAACTATGGTGTGATATAATGGCATAAGTTCATTTTTAGTGACCTTTCAAGTACCATGTCCAATCGTAGGCTAATCTTTGTTTCTATTGTTCACATATTTCACTAAAATTGATTCATTTAGGTTGACAAGGTGAAACAAGAATATACTAATATTCTTGGACCAGGGTTTTTTATGTTTATATTTTTCCTTTCAAATTCCAATTGTTCTTTTCTCATTCGATATAAAATGTTTGTTTGGTATAATTATGCCTATGTTTTTCTATATTTCTCTATCAAAAAGTATCTTATCACAACATAAAGACTGCATGATCCGAGTTTCTAGTTCTTTGCATTCAGAGATAAAACGGTACATTTTATGTCCATGGGAGAAATACGAGCATTCTGGACTTTTTTTGTTAATGTTTACCCTAGATGGACAATTGACTGTCAAATTCGTGTATTAAACTATTCAAAATTCACGTAAACGAGAATTCATATACCGAGTTTGACATTATTCATTATTTGCTTTAAATTGATCAACTTTGGAGTGTAATGCGTACGAAAATAACATTTTGATCAATTTGTGAAAATTTGGTTTTTCATAGAAGATTTGTTTTCACGACCAATTTTTTTTAATGGTTATTATCCGCATGATATTGTATTTGGGCCGAGTTTCATGTTTTTTCGGCTCCTCGATAAAAATTATTACTCGATGGTTCTCTTGTTAGAAAAAGGGCATTTTAATACTTTGGTCTTCCTACTTTATACCTACTGCATAGATCCAGATCTCGGAATGTGTGTGATCGACGCGATGGAGAAAGTTACGGTTGAGATTCATTTTTTCCGAGTCCATGAAGAAGTTGTCCTTTTTGGGCTGTCATGAATATAACACCGTCCTTGGAGTCGTAATAAATTACATGCTTTGAGTTTAAAGTTAAAATTATTCAGAGATAACATGGTTTATTTTTTGTCCCCAGGGCAATAACACTAGCATTGCACATTTACATTGCGAAACATTCTTTTATGGTCTCTTGATTGTCAAATTAGTATAGTAAACAATTCACAATTCAGCAATTTACGTTATATAATATATTTTTTTCCGAGTTTCTTCTTCCTCTTGGTTCACTCTTAAAAGATCCATTTTTGGATGTATTGCGTAAAATAATCACATTTTGGAAAATTTGTGCCAGCTCCTTTCACTCAAAATTTTGAAAGTTAGGTGATATTTGGACTGAGTTTCATGTTTCTACATCTACTTGATTGAATAGTACAATCTTCTGTTTATAAACAAAAAGGAACTTTTGAATTTTCTTCTGATTATGTTGTTAAAACTGTAGAAGAAGCTATTCCTTTAACTGAAGGATATAATTCTTTTCAATTATTATCAAGAAATTTAATTGAAAAACTTAGACAACAATACAAATTTCTTCATGTTGGTTTAATTCAAGTAGGCCTAAAGCCTGCTACAAGACTCGGATTAAATACTTCCGCAATAATTTGTGTTCGAGACAAAAGACATAATAAATTTCATGACTCCTTATTGGGAATAATTGAGTCCAGTCTTTGTGATGGACCCATTAACTTCTCTTGTTTTCCAAATTTCACTCTGTCTCTTACAGATCCAACTCTGATGCACGCCTTGTGTCTTGATATTAAATCTGATGGGTTTAATATGATGCAAGGATCGGAAAATATAATCCTTATTTACAGGATTCAATATAAAGTCATGAACACAGTAGTGCCAAAAATAATAGATTTTGCTTTTGAACAAAAGGGATCTACTACTTTGTTTATTACAAATCTATCAAAAAGTAATTTAAAAGTACCCAAAACAATTACTTGGGATCAGGTTAATTTACCTGAACAATGGGTTTTAGAAAAGGCAAGTGAACCTGTCAAACAGGAAAACAGAGAATTAGAGGAAATAATTGAATATCCTGATGGAGATGTTGAAATTAAATTCTCTAATCAAAGAATTGCTAGACTTAATTTAGGACAAAGTAGTCAATTTACTAGACCTAATTTAGCAGGTCCAAGTAGACTTAATTCAGGAAGAAGATCTACTTCTTCCGCCCCCTTATCCAAATTTGAAAAAGAAACCATATTAGGAACAAAATTTACTCCTGATGGGGTTAATCAACCTGCATATAATGTTAGATACTAACACAGAGAGAAAATCACCTACTGCTTCAGATATGGGTTATCACAGTGAAACAAGTGTTTTAACTATCTCAATTCCTGAAGAAGTTAATTTTCCCTTTGAAGGAATTGCTAAAAAATTGTTTTATTCTCCCGAAAATGAAGTTAAAAGAAAATGATTTTTCCAAGAATAAATTAAAAGTCAACAGAAGTTATTTACATCTTATAAAAGATTTCTAAAGATAAATAAAGATGTCATTGATTTCTTTGATTTCTTGAAAAAATACTTTTATTTAAATAAAAAACAATTTCTGGATTTTGAAAACAAAACTTTTATTACAACAATTGAATCTTCCTATAATAGGAATTTCGTTGCTAAAAATGGAAAAGTTTTCAAAAGGTGATAATATTGAAGCCGTTGTGCAACAGAATAATTTTACAAACTTAACTCTCAAAACTATGGGAGACCAATTAAATAGAATTGAGAAAAATATTGATCTAAAATCAGATCAACAAAAGGTTTATAAAGAAGAGACTTCAGTAATTGATAAAAGAGTTTTATTTAAACCAATGTCTTCTGAAAAGATTGATTTTAAAATAAAACCACAAGATTCTTCTTCTGAAATGGTTGACGAAATAGTGAAAAGATTAAAGAATCTCGGCTGCAGTGAAAAATTAAATCAATTAGAAGAAATGTTCTTAACAGAACAAAATCAAAATCAACAACAATTCCAAGTAAATAAATTATCATCTTCTTATAAGAAGAAAATTGTATATAATGTTCCTGCAAAGCCCTATTATCATAAGCCTACACCAGTTGATTTACAACTTGAACAACATGATGAATATATGACTGTTCAATTTGACGGAAGATCCATTAATGAATGGAATATTGATGGGATGTCTGAATATCAGATGCAAACAGTATTGCATTACATGACTATGTATGCAACTGCTTGTAAAGCAAATGGTAATTCAGACCAAAATATAGCCAAAGCCATAACTCAAGGCTTTATTGGACAATTAAAAGGCTGGTGGGATTTTTACCTACCAGATGAAGCTAAGATGCATATTATGAGGGCTGTTAAAACAGAGGTTCAAAATAACCAGCCAGTACAAGTTACTGACTGCGTTAATACGCTATTATATACTATAGCAAAACATTTTATTGGAACAACTTCTTTGCAACTTGATAAAACTCAAGAACAATTAATGAACTTAAGATGTCAGAACTTGTCTCAATTCAAATGGTATAAAGATGTCTTCTTTTCTAAAGTCTTTACTAGAGAAGATAGTCAACATGATTTTTGGAAAGAAAAGTTCTTATCTGGACTACCACATTTCTTTGCGGAAAAAATACGCAATAGAATAAAGCAAAAACATAATGGGATTATTCCTTATGCCCTATATACTTATGGAGATCTATCTTCTGAGATTATCTCTGAAGGCATTAATCTATGCAATAAAATTAAATTACATAGGCAAATTTAAAAGGAAAAGGTCTTAGGAAAAAGAATTATAGGAGATTTTTGTGAACAAATTGGTTTACCTCCTATAGGACCATCCAGTGATAAAAGAAAACATAAGACTAATAAAGTCTCAAAAAATTTTAAAAATTTAAATTATTTTCCCAAAAGGGGGAAGAAAGGTTTTCGTAAAGGAAAAAAGAACAAAGGAGAAAGTAATTCAACTCCTAGGCAGAAACCCATTCCATTATGTTGGAAATGTCAAAAACCTGGACACTATGCTAATAAGTGTAGAATGAAAAAGAAAATAAATAGTTTGGATATTGACGAAGGCCTTAAAAGGACATTAGAAAAACTCTTTCTAAATGAAAAAGGCGAGAGAAAAGATTTTAAATTACTGCTATTATAGATGAAGAAGATCCTGAAGAATCTGAAGATTCTGAAGAATTTGAATCTGAATCCGAACAATCGGAAAGCTCTGGTTGTGAAGGAAATTGTGATTACTATAAAGCCTTATGTCAGGCAAATGGATTATGTACTCTAACGAAAGAGGATAATTTTATTCTCGATATCATTGATCAAATTACTGATCCTATAGTAAAAAGAGAGATGCTCCAAAAATATTTGGAACAATATAGTCAGAAAAGGTCTGATAAAGGAATAAAATTTAAAGAACCAGAGACTTACAGTCTAAAAGAAATTCTAAATAGAGCTAAAACCTCTAAAGAAGAACCAGAAGACTCGTGCATTACTGAGTTAATACATGAAGTTAAAATTCTTAAGAAAGAATTGAGTGATTTAAAATCTAGAGTGTCGTTAATAGAATTAAAAATTTTTGAAGTTGATCTCAGTCCTAATCCGGACGAAGAAAATGAAGAATCATCAAAATCGGAAAATATAAATGCATCATTAACATTTGTTAATATGATTGATAGGGTTATGACCCATAAATGGCACATTAAAATAAAAATAATTGTCCATAGAGAATATAATCTATCGGCATTTGCAATGGTTGAGCTGATCTAAATTGTATCAATGAGGGATTAATTCCTTCTAGATATTTCTCTAAAACTACCGAAATTCTCAATGCTGCTGATGGCCGCAAACTTATAGTAAAATATAAGTTACAAAATACTGCTATCTGTAACAATGGAATTTGCTTAGAAATGCCATTTATAATGGTTAAAGATTTGTCTCACGATGTAATTCTAGGAAATCCTTTTCTTCATATGCTTTATCCTATTAAAAGCATTACTGAAAAAGGAATAACTAGTACTGTTAATTCACAGGAAATAACATTTGATTTTATTACACAACCTCGTTATCACGAAATTGACTTAATTCAACAAAAAATAGAAAGAAAAGAAAAATTTCTTAATTCCTTATCTCAAGAAATTAATTACAAAAAATTAGCTGAAAAATTACAGCAACCTCATATCCAGAAGAAAGTAAATGAACTACAAGAATTTATAATTAAATCAGTATGTGCAGAAATTCCTAATGCTTTCTGGGAAAGGAAAAAACATATAGTTCATCTTCCATATGAACCAGATTTTAAGGAAAATCAAATTCAAACTAAGGCTAGACCTATTGCTATGGGTCCTCGCCACCTTGAAATTTGCAAAAAGGAAATTGATGAATTATTACTCAAAGGGTTAATTAGGAAATCCTATAGTCCCTGGAGTTGTCCAGCATTCTATGTTGAAAATGCTGCAGAATTAGAAAGAGGATTCCCACGGCTTGTTATCAATTATAAGCCATTAAATAAAGCATTAAGATGGATTAGATATCCTATCCCTAATAAAAGGGATTTGTTAAGTCGACTTTACACAGCTAAAGTTATGTCAAAATTTGATATGAAATCAGGATTTTGGCAAATTCAGATTGCAGAAGAAGACCGCTATAAAACCGCATTCACTGTACCATTTGGACACTACGAATGGAATGTGATGCCGTTTGAGTTAAAAAATGCCCCTTCCGAATTTCAAAATATAATGAATGAAATTTTTAGCCCATATACTAAATTTTGTATAGTATATATTGATGATGTCTTAATTTTTTCAGACAATATTGATCAGCATTTTAAACATTTATATGCATTTATTAATGCCGTTAAAAGAGCAGGATTAGTTGTATCTGCAAAGAAAATAAAATTATTTCAAACTGAAATTAAGTTTCTTGGACACACTATTAAGGAAGGAACTATCTTTCCTATAGATAGGTCCATAGCTTTTGCGGATAAATTTCCGAATGAAATTAAAGAAAAAACTCAACTACAAAGGTTTCTTGGAAGTCTAAATTACATAGCAGACTTCTACAAAAATCTGGCAATTGATGCAAAACCTTTATTTGAAAGGTTAAGAAAAAATCCCCCTGAATGGACAAATATCCATACAGAGGCCGTTATAAAAATAAAAAATAAAATCAAGGAAATTCCTTGTCTCGCAATTGCTAACCCTAATGCTTTTAAAATTGTTGAAACAGATGCATCCGAATTAGGATATGGAGGGATTCTGAAACAAAAAATTGATGATAAAATTACTCTTGTCAGATTCGCCTCAGGAATTTGGCAAGGACCAAGAAAAAATTATTCCACAGTAAAAAAGGAAATTTTATCAATTGAATTATGCGTTCAAAAATTTGAGAGTGACTTATTAAATCAAAAATTCCTAATTAGGGTTGATTGCAAATCTGCTAAAGATATTTTAGAAAAGGATGTTAAAAATATAGCTTCTAAACAAATTTTTGCTAGATGGCAGGGAATTTTATCTACCTTTGATTTTGATATAGAATTTATTAAAGGATCAAATAATTCTTTACCTGATTTTCTAACACGTGAATTTTTACAGGGCAATGGAACAAGAGGCCTAAAGTCAAGGACAAAGGGAAGTCTAAAGAGACACCTCTCAAAAAAGACATGTCTTATAAGACAATGGTTGGAAAAACAGTTGAACAATTAAAAAATGAAGCCTTAGAGGCAACCCCGAAAGAATTAAAATTAAGAGATGATGCATATGCTATTGCCATCCAGACTAATTTGTCTACTGAATTTGTTTATCCATATATTCCATATTCTACTATATGGATAACACCGCTTGAGCTTAAATATGCTCACCTCAATGCTAATGAAGCAGCTTCTTTCTATTTGAAAGATTCTGCTGATCCTTATCTTTGGCCTAAGGAGTATAATTTCTACTATTCCATTTTACAAATTACTAAATCTGTTGAATTCGACTCTATTACAAGGTCTGGAGCAGAATGGGCTTACTCCAAAGCCTTTATCAAAAAGATTTATACTCCTGAAACTTGGAATGGAGATCTTTATAGAAACCATGAAATTCCCCGTGGTCATAGAAAAGAATTAGAAAAATTTCGGTTTAATTATTTTGATTATATTAAAGCTTGGGAAGGAGCATTTTGTTATGACAATAGGCAACGAAAACATAGTTGGTTTATTCAATTTAGAGATTTTAATGCCACTAATCTTCCACAGTGGTTTATTAAATGGTTCTACAACTGGGGATCTCATCCTATTATTTTACCCGATAAAATTAGATGTGTTTTTGAAGATTTTAAGAAATATAACCCCTCATTAAAAACACCTGAGCTTAATTTTGTAGCTTTTTATCAAGTCCCATGGATTGTTAAATGGGATGTGGTTATTTCTAATGTACCCATTAAAAAATTTGAGGTCACTATCACTCATGTTCCTGCACTAGGACGAAGAATATTAATTAGATGGTGGGAAAAATTTGAATTTTTCAAAGATTCAATTTTTGCACAAAAGGGTATTGTTTCATTCGAGCCACCTCCGCCGAAGACTCCAATTCCTAAACAGGATATTACTGAATTACTTAAAGAATTGATTGCCTCCTCGTCATCGTCCAAAGAAGATCTGAGGAAACAGCTTAAAGATATTTTGGGAGAATCATCCGATTCATCTAGCCACAGTGCCTCTGATAATGAGACTCAGAAGACCGATGACACCATGATGGATTCTCAGGACCCATATGCATAATTCATGGTTACTGTTCATCCTACTGTTCACCATAATTTGTGGTACTGTTCATTTTATTGTTCATGTCGGCCAATAATTCGTGGTTACTATTTATTTTTCAAATTGGAGAAAGTTTTGGTTTCCGCCAGCTCTGAAGTCCGTGTTTGAAATCTGTCAGCTGCCTATATATAGGCCCTCCATTCAGAAAAGGGGACACGCGCTCTCGATTTTGCACCTTCATCTACAACCGCAAACTACCCCTTCTCACTTAAGATAAAATCTTTCTGCATTTTGTATTATATACTCTAAATTTGTAAAATTTGTAAATTAGCTTGCTAAGTTTGGCTTGTATCCCGCTGCTACTGCTCACTCCCCACTTTTATGTATATGACCTGGTACCCTTGTGGTATCAGAGCCACATTGGACTAGGTATGGTATTGTATTATTAAATTATTAATGTTTGCATTATTGTTGTCTATGTTTTTCAATTAAATTTCTTGATAATAATTGAAAGAATTATATCCTTCAGTTAAAGGAATAGCTTCTTCTACAGTTTTAACAACATAATCAGAAGAAAATTCAAAAGTTCCTTTTTGTTTATAAACAGAAGATTGTACTGGTAATTTCCAGTTTTGCAAAGATTTTTCGAAATTTTCATTTAAAATAATTTCTTTGTTACTACCGCTTGTCTCACCTTGTCTTTTAGACAAAGATCTAGCAAACCTCTGCATAATTCTACAGATCACTGTCAACGGTTTATGCCAATCCCAAACAGCCTATACACTGGCTAAAGACAGGGACTTAACAGGCTACGCGACTTAAGGGAAAATCCCCGGGTTTCACTGTAAAACTATACTTTGGAGAACTAAAGCTTCAATCTAAAACACCAAATAAAACAAAAGGTAGAGCACAAGGAAATTAAGCTGCTAGTAAAATACTAAAGCGAATAAGCAGTTGATGATAATAATCTCTTTGGTGAATATACCAAATATCGTCTGGAAACCTTTCACAATTTTTCTTATATCTTATATATTCTTCTTCAATATGTTTATATACATCAGGAAACGAAACGTAACGGGAAGATAATCTTAAAGGAGGCATAACATAATTAGGCAACAAGTAATATACTAATACGTCTAATTATACTATGATAATGGTCACGGAGACTAACAAAGTGATTATACTCAGGATGATCAGGGAACTGTTCACATAAACCTTTATAAAATTTGTAATCATTTAAGCACAAACTATAGAACTCAGAATTAACTAAGACAAACTTAAAATTAATCATTCAAATAAGCATTAATAACATAACAACAATAGCACAAAATAACAATAATACAAACATACATTAATAACACAACAGTAATAAGACATAATAACAATAATGCGAACATTAATAATTTAATAATACAATACCATACCTAGTCCAACGTGGTTCTGATACCACAAGGGTACCAGGTCATATACATAAAAGTGGGGAGTGAGCAGTAGTGCATCACATTCTTGGGTATTTTGTGTAGTCATTTTTGTGGTGTCTTGAGTAAAACACGATAACTTTGTTTCCATGTTTTGCATATGGCGTTTTAACTAACATTTTGATAGTGTGTTATTCGTGTGGTAGAAATGTTCTTGAAACCTGGTGCGATATAATGGTCCTAAGTTCGTTTTCAGGTGATCTTTCGAATCACTGGTCCCAATAATATCCCTAATTTAATGTGTTTGCAGGTAGTCTTTTGCCTTTCAAATTTCGATTGTTCTTTTATTCACGTGAGGTAAGTTCGACCAATTCTTTTTCAAAACAGCTCTTTCAACTACCATATTTAATAGTTTCTTATTCAAAAGATTATGAGTCTCAGGTTCTTCAAATTCAGGGATAACATGGTCCATTTCATGGTCACTAGGAAGAACACGAGCTGATGAGAATCACCACGTACAAGCTAAGTATTTGTGTTCGAGTTGGGCATATTTCAAGGACAAAATCCTAAAAGTTCAAGGAAGCATTTAACGGGCTGATTCTAACATGCATAAGTTTGGCCCAAAAGAAGATGCCTTTGTTCTAAATTTAATCCAAGGAATAGAATCGATGGGTTTTTGAATTTATTGAAGTTACTTACATGGAACTAAGTGCTTTTGGAAGATAAGCTCTAATTAGCCTTTATTTACATCATATTACATCCATACGTTGAACTAAGTAGTTAAGACTTTTCTTATTTCCAAGTTTATTGGGAGGTATCCAGGCATCTTTTTATATCCAACCACCAAGAAAATGTGTTAGCTTTACTTCCTTGGGTGGGAAAAAAGGAGAATTGTTCACACCAAATATGTATAAGTTGTATTGCTGAATGTAATCAATCAATCAACTTGGATGAAATATAAAGTGAGTTCTTACTCTTCTCCTACTTCTTCATTGAACTTCTAAAGTTATAAAGGATTCTCCTTGTGGCGTACAAACTTGAATACTTGTAGTTTGCGATTCCTTATAATCGTTGGGTCATTGTTCACTATCAATCGGGAAGACTTGTGGTTTGCGATTCCTTACAATCGTTGGGTCACAAGTTCACTATTACTTACAAATCTGGTTTTTAGTTTTCTCGTGATTAATTCAACTTTCCTTGTTGGTCTCAAAGAAATGTCTATTAAGGTTCGCATCACGAGTATTATATAATTTTTTTTGATTAAGTTTTCTATAGATGGTCAGTTGACTGTCAAAATTAGTCAGTAAACAAATAAAATTTTACGTTATCGAGAATTTGTAAATCGAGTTTCATGTTCTTCTGAACTTGCATTAAATGGATCCACTTTGTTGTGTAATGCGTACGATAATCAATTTTAGGTTGTTTTGTGCCAATTTTAATTTCAGGGAGGGTGTGTTTTAACTACCAGATTTTAGATGTTTATCATTCATATGATAGTAGATATTTGGTACAACGTGAGTACATTTTTTGGTAGAGGATGTATTTCCACTCATATTTGGAAAGTGAAATTTACGTGATAGAAATTTCGTAGAAACCTTGTGCTAAAAAAATAATTTTAGGGTTCCCTTTTTAAACTATGGTGTGATATAATGGCATAAGTTCATTTTTAGTGACCTTTCAAGTGCCATGTCCAATCTTAGGCTAATCTTTGTTTCTATTGTTCACATATTTCACTAAAATTGATTCATTTAGGTTGACAAGGTGAAACAATAATATACTAATATTCTTGGACCAGGGTTTTTTATGTTTATATTTTTCCTTTCAAATTCCAATTGTTCTTTTCTCATTCGATATAAAATGTTTGTTTGGTATATTATGCCTATGTTTTTCTACACTTCTCTATCAAAAAGTATCTTATCACAACATAAAGACTGCATGATCCGAATTTCTAGTTCTTCGCATTCAGAGATAAAACGGTACATTTCAGTGTCCATGGGAGAAATACGAGCATTCTGGACTTTTTTTGTTGATGTTTACCCTAGATGGACAATTGACTGTCAAATTCGGGTATTAAACTATTCAAAATTCACGTAAACGAGAATTCATATACCGAGTTTGACATTATTCATAATTTGTTTTAAATTGATCAACTTTGGAGTGTTAGCGTACGGAAATAACATTTTGATCAATTTGTGCAAATTTGGTTTTTCATAGAGGATTTGTTTTCACGACCAAATTTTTTTAATGGTTATTATCCGCATGATATTGTATTTGGGCCGAGTTTCATGTTTTTTCGGCTCCTCGATAAAAAATATTACTTGATGGTTCTCTTCTTAGAAAAAAGGGCATTTTAATACTTTGGTCTTCCTACTTTATACCTACTGCATAGATTCAGATCTCGGAATGTGTGTGATCAACGCGATGGAGAAAGTTATGGTTGAGATTCATTTTTTCCGAGTCCATGTTGAAGTTGTCCTTTTTGGGGTGTCATGAATATAACACCATCCTTGGAGTCGTAATAAATTACATGCTTTGAGTTTAAAGTTAAAATTATTCAGAGATAACATGGTATATTTTTTGTCCCCAGGGCATAACACTAGCATTGCACATTTACATTGCGAAACATTCATTTATGGTCTTTTGATTGTCAAATTAGTATAGTAAACAATTCACAATTCAGCAATTTAAGTTATATAATATTTTTTTTCCGAGTTTCTTGTTCCTTTTGGTTCACTCTTAAAAGATCCATTTTTGGATGTATTGTGTAAAATATTCACATTTTGGAAAATTTGTGCCAACTCCTTTCACTCAAAATTTTGAAAGTTAGGTGATATTTGGACTGAGTTTCATGTTCCTACATCTACTTGATTGAATAGTTTATTTGACATTGTGCTTATTGAAACAGAGGAATTTTAAGAAATAGTTTCTTAATGTTTTATGGGTCATCCATTGATCCCAATTCAGAATATTAGTTATAACTCGATCTATAAAGCTGCAGAGTTTTTTTGTTATTTCCGGTCCATGTAGAAAGGGTCCACTTTGTGCTGCCATGAGTACAACGTGAGTACATTTTTTGGTAGAGGATGTATTCCCTTTTTAAACCTTGTGCTAAAAAATTAATTTTAGGGTTCCTTTTTTAAACTATGGCGTGATATAATGGCATAAGTTCATTTTTAGTGACCTTTCAAGTACCATGTCCAATCATAGGCTAATCTTTGTTTCTATTGTTCACATATTTCACTAAAATTGATTCATTTAGGTTTACAAGGTGAAACAAGAAAACTAATATTCTTGGACCAGTGTTTTTTATGTTTATATTTTTCCTTTCAAATTCCAATTGTTCTTTTCTCATTCGATATAAAATGTTTGTTTGGTATATTATCGTTTGAAAATAAACTAGCACAGTTTGAATAATAATAAAAACTAATATCACAGATTTAATGATAATTTGAAAAAATGTTTCTAAAAATAACATAATTAATACAAGAATGAAGAAAATAATATTTTTGATGAAATTCATAATTATGCAGCAAGTAATATTGATGTTTTAATTTTTAAATCGTAATAATAATCTTTTAAATCATTACACCAATTCCAAAGAATTGATTTTTCCGGATATTGTTTGCAAAGTTCTTTATATTTTAAATATTCTGAGTTTATAAAATCTGGAGATCCAACAGAATTGAAATGAGGACGAAGAACTCTATGCATATGAATAAAATAAAACTTTTATTTGAAATTTAAATTCTTACAATGATTTTCTTGAAGGAGACTTGAATTGTACTGCAGATATTACAAGGATAATTGGGAGAGAGAGAAGTAGTGAAAATGCGAACTGCCTCCTTAATACATTTGAGAGGGGTATATATACTAATAAAAATTACATTTGAATTTAAATTTGAAACTAATTTGATCTGAATTTGAATTTCATTGTCCTTTCCAGCTGTTTGTCTCTGTCTTTGAATTATTTGCGTCTTTTGAATTTTGTCAGGTTTCTCTTAAAGTCAAAAGCAAAAACTTTAACTTTAATAAAGTTAAAGCTTTGTCGGCCATTTGAATATCTTTTGAGCTGTATGTAATTTTCTACATAAAAAAGGCATCGTCTGGATCCTGGCCACATGGTCCACCAAATGGATCAGATGATACAGATTCATCAGATTTTGTAGACTTTTGGGATAAAAATTCCAAAAATTCTTCTTTGAGATTCGGATTCTGTTTGAAAGCTTCAAAAAATCTTTGTTGCTCTGATGAAGTTTCTGAACTAGTAGCTTTTCCTTTCCCTTTGTTTGAACTTGGTGAATCACCTTGGTATTTGATTTTTTCTCCTGTAGCAAAATAATGCTGTATAGCTGTGGCTGAACAGATATCTTGCTGATATTTTGACCACCATTTGATACGTATGGATCTAACCAGTGAGAAAGGAGTTGGGTCTGGGAAACATTTCTTAAATTGAAAATCCCAGGCAAAAATCCAGGGAACTTTGAACTCTGCATGAAAAGTGACCATTTTTTGATAATTTTGAATGGTTGAATTTTCTGCAAAAACTTGTAAACCAGAATTGAAGATTCTGATCCCATCTTTTTCCACCATTCAAAAAACCAAATGGGGAATGTTTTGAGACAATCAGTATGAAAAATGAAAAACCAAGAATGTGTAAATGGTCGGACAAAAAACGTCCTATACCAAGCATTCTTATAATCAATATAATTAAAAGTATTTGGAGAAAATCTTATAGAAAAATTCCTTTGATGAGTCATCCCACCAAACATGGTTTGATTAAAAACTTGTTTTATGACACATTTTGAAAATGTTATTTGATTTTTCTCATTTCTTGTATGAGAGATTTCAACTGAATTTGTATCAACTAAAATAAGTTCATAAAATTTTTGGGTTTTTTGAAAACAATCTGATTCCCAAAACTGAGAATCATTATTAAATAATTGAAAACGGTTTTTGATGTAATCCTTTTGAACTAGTTCCGAAGGAATTTCAGTATAGGGTGTTAACCCTATTTCTTCTATCCAAGCTTTATTGACGTATTTGAATTCTTCTTTAGGATTATTCGGTATTTGAATATTTGTTGGTTTAGGTGGAGTAACTAGAATTGATTTGTAGGGTAATTCAGGGAAATTTTGTAATGGTGAGAATTTATTTGAAGAAGAAGGTAATTGGGCTTTTGATTTTGATGGTGAAGGTGTTTGAGGTTGGGTATATTTGACTAAGTCTTTTGAATCAGGAGATTCATAATCTTTTGAAGACTGTATCTTTGATTTGGAGTAGGGATTCATCTGCATAATTATTTTCCTTGTAAAAATTCACGAGTAAGAAAATCTGGAAGAGAATTATTCTCTCCTTTTATATATTCAATTTGAAAATCAAAAACAGAAAGGATGGCTTGCCATCTAGCAAAAATTTGTTTTGAAACTATATTTTGGACATCCTTAGTTAAAACTTCTTTGGCAGATTTGCAATCTATTCGCAATAAAAATTGTTTATTATAAAGATCATCTTGAAATTTTGAAATACATAAGACAATTGAAAGAATTTCTTTTTTGATAGTAGAATAATTCTTTTGTGGTCCGAGCCAAATCCCTGAATGGAATCTAACTAATTGTTCTTTAGATTCTAATTTTTGTTTTAATATTCCTCCATATCCTATGTCGGAGGCATCTGTTTCAACTATCATAAATGCACTAGGATGAGGAATACCTAAGCATGGCAAGGATTTGACCTTTTGTTTAATATTACTGACTATTTGTGTATGAGTTTCAGACCAAGCTGGGGGATTTTTTCTAAGTCTTTGATATAAAGGCTGACATGTCTGTCTTAAGTTTGGGAAGAAATCAGAAATGTAATTTAAACATCCTAAAAACCTTTGTAACTGGGTTTTTTCTTTGATAACATCTGGAAACTTATCAGTAAAACTGATAGCTCTATTAATAGGTTTAATTACTCCTTTGTAAATATCATGTCCTAAAAATCTAACAGATGTTTGGAATAATTTCATCTTGGGTGCAGAAACAACTAAGCCATTTTTCTTAATAACATGAAAGAATATATTTAAATGTTTGAAATGTTGATCTATATCATTTGAGTATATGAGAATATCATCAATATAAACTATACTAAAACTGGTATAGGAATTAAATATTTCATTCATTATCCTTTGAAATTCTGAGGGTGCATTTTTTAATCCAAAGGGCATTACATTCCATTCGTAATGACCAAAAGGTACTGTAAAAGCAGTTTTATACCTATCTTTTTCTGATATTTGAATTTGCCAAAATCCTGATTTTAAATCAAATTTTGAAAATATTTTAGATGAATGTAATCTATTAATTAAATCTCTTTTATTAGGAATTGGGTATCTAATCCATTGGAGTACTTTGTTGAGTGGTTTGTAATTAATAACTAACCTAGGGACACCTCTTTCTAATTCTGCTTGTTTCATAACATAGAAAGCAGAACAACTCCAAGGAGATTTTGACTTTCTTATTAATCTCTTATCTAGCAATTCTTTAATTTCTTGTTGACAATGTTTAAGAAATTCCGCATTCATTTGAATCGGTCTAGCCTTAGTAGGAATATCTCTATCTTTGAAATCTTTTTCATAAGGTAAGTCTACTACATGTTGCTTTCTTTCCCAAAAAGCATTAGGGAGATTATTACATATTTCTTTTGAAAATAGATTTTCTAATTCTTTTATCTTACTGCTAACAATGTCAGTTTGCAATTGTTCTTCTATTTTCAAATAAGGAATTTCTTCTTTTAAATAGTTGATATGATTTTTTCTTTTGTCTATTATATTTATCTGTTTAAAAATTGAAGATTGCTGAAGTAAATGTATTTCTTTCTGTTTGACAGGGGTTATGAAAGGAAATAATATTGTCTTACCATGTATATTGGTAGAAACTCCTAAATTATTTGTAATGAAAGGATAAATTTGAGTTAAAAAAGGAGTACCTAATATCATATCTTGGGATATATCTCTTACTAAGGTAAAAACATTTTTGAAGCAATATCCATTATTACAAATATGTGCCTTTGATAATTTGTATCTAATATCTAATGGTTTTGAATTAGCCGTATATAATTGCTCTGTTGTTTTTTCATAATATTTTGATGGAATAATTCCTTCTCTTATTACATTATGATCAGCACCTGAGTCTAATAAAGCAACTAAATTCATTTTAAAGTTGTTTATGACTAGGTTAACATTTATATACCATTTCTGAAATTCAATTTTCTGAATAGTACCAACAAATTTAATTTGATCATTCTTTGTATTAATTTTTAAAGGAATTTCTGAATTTTCTGGTTGTTGATTGCTGTTTTGGCCTTCGTCAAAATTATTATTATTGCTTAATAAAACTAATTTTGTCTCTAATTCAAAATCTTTTTCTTTTAAAGAAAACAGTTCTTTTTCCATTTGATTAACTTGTTTTTTTAACATATTAATTTCTGTTTGTAAATCCTTAGTAGTAATTTGTTTAAATATACTTTGAGAAGGATATTTATCAAATAATTTATTTAAACTAAAACGTTCTTTAATATGAATTTGTTTAGATTTTGAATTATCTTCTTCTAAAATTAAATCTTTAAGTTTACTAAAATAATCTCTTCTTAATTCATCATCAGGAATTTGTTCTATTAAATCAAAAATAGCTTCTTTTTTATCTTTTGTAATAACATTAATACTTTGTTGACAACTTCCACAAATGTCTTTTTGTGGTTCACTATCACTATCATTATTGGATGTGTTTGATTCATTTTCTATAATATCAGATTCTTCATCTGATTCTTTTAACAAATTATTAATGGAGTCTTTTATTTCTCTAACTTTCTTTTTCTTTTTAAGCCAACACTGACTTTCTGTAGTCTATTAAGACTAACTAATCTTAAATGGTTTCTTAAACCTTTGAAATCAACTCTAACAAGGAATGTGGCTCTGTTGTTTTTTCATAATATTTTGATGGAATAATTCCTTCTCTTATTACATTATGATCAGCACCTGAGTCTAATAAAGCAACTAAATTCATTTTAAAGTTGTTTATGACTAGGTTTACTTAAGATTAGTTGTTGGAATTTACGTTGGTAAGCTTGTTAGTCTGTTGGTCAGCCGTGTGTAGGTGGTCCCAGCATAGTGTTCCCGTACGACCCAACTGAAATTAAGAACAAACTTAGAAAGTTAAGATTACTAGTTAAAAATGGCAATTAGACTTAGAAACTTACTCTACCCAGGATCTAGCTCAAAAACCCATAGTATTATTCATAGTAGTGAAACTCATACTCCTATTAATTATTCAAATTGGACTATACCGCAAGAACAAATTGAAAATATATATCAAATAGGATTAACTGATTTCAAAACTGCATTTTCAGTTAAAACTCATGAAGAAACTATTAGTATACAAGAAGAATCTCAAAGTATACCTTTGTTAAATAGATATACTATAAAAAAGTATTTAGAAAAAGGTTATAGATATATTCATATAGGTTTAGTTCAAGTTGCTGTCAAACCTTTAGTTCATGCAGGAGTTGATACTCCTATTTACTTAGCCCTTAGAGATAAAAGATTAAAAAGATATCAAACTTCTTTAATGTCTTTAGTTCAAACTAATATATGTAATGGTCCCATATATTTTAATTGCTCTCCAAACTATTCTGTTGATCTTACAGATCCTATGATATTAGATTCTTTAATATTAGATGTTCAAATTCAAGGTGATGAATTTCATCTATGTAAAAACTTTGCTATAATTTATAGAGTATATTTTAGACTAATGTCATCTCAGATTAATCCAAAATTTAATAGATTACCTACATCAAAAGATGAAACTGTTTTGCTTCAAATAGATGCTGAAAAACCCACAATATTTACTCCAAAAAGATTAAAATGGAATGAAATAACTATTCCAGAAGAATTTGTCATAAATAACCCACAACCGCCTAGAAACATAGTTAGAAAAGATGTTTCTCAAATTATAGAAGAAATTGATGGAAAAATAACTGTCAAATTTGGTTCATCCAGAGAAAATAGTAGAAATTATTTAAGATCAAGTTCTTATAGAGAACCAGAATATGTAAGACATTTTTCTCAAACTAGTGATAATCCAGAATCTTCTAGACAGTCTTTCTCAGGAATTCCTAACTATAGATGTAGAACTCCTATTCCTGAACCCCAGGTCAATTCCAATCAAAATTTTTCAAATCCAACCTCTCCTAAATCCTCAGACTTTGCGTTTGTTATAACATCAGGAGAAGAATTTAATCCTGATTATGAATATTTATATGAAGAAATGAATAGTGATTTTCATAAAGAAAAAAGGCTCTGATACCACTTTTTGAAGGATCGTTTGAAAATAAACTAGCACAGTTTGAATAATAATAAAAACTAATATCACAGATTTAATGATAATTTGAAAAAATGTTTCTAAAAATAACATAATTAATACAAGAATGAAGAAAATAATATTTTTGATGAAATTCATAATTATGCAGCAAGTAATATTGATGTTTTAATTTTTAAATCGTAATAATAATCTTTTAAATCATTACACCAATTCCAAAGAATTGATTTTTCCGGATATTGTTTGCAAAGTTCTTTATATTTTAAATATTCTGAGTTTATAAAATCTGGAGATCCAACAGAATTGAAATGAGGACGAAGAACTCTATGCATATGAATAAAATAAAACTTTTATTTGAAATTTAAATTCTTACAATGATTTTCTTGAAGGAGACTTGAATTGTACTGCAGATATTACAAGGATAATTGGGAGAGAGAGAAGTAGTGAAAATGCGAACTGCCTCCTTAATACATTTGAGAGGGGTATATATACTAATAAAAATTACATTTGAATTTAAATTTGAAACTAATTTGATCTGAATTTGAATTTCATTGTCCTTTCCAGCTGTTTGTCTCTGTCTTTGAATTATTTGCGTCTTTTGAATTTTGTCAGGTTTCTCTTAAAGTCAAAAGCAAAAACTTTAACTTTAATAAAGTTAAAGCTTTGTCGGCCATTTGAATATCTTTTGAGCTGTATGTAATTTTCTACATAAAAAAGGCATCGTCTGGATCCTGGCCACATGGTCCACCAAATGGATTAGATGATACAGATTCATCAGATTTTGTAGACTTTTGGGATAAAAATTCCAAAAATTCTTCTTTGAGATTCGGATTCTGTTTGAAAGCTTCAAAAAATCTTTGTTGCTCTGATGAAGTTTCTGAACTAGTAGCTTTTCCTTTCCCTTTGTTTGAACTTGGTGAATCACCTTGGTATTTGATTTTTTCTCCTGTAGCAAAATAATGCTGTATAGCTGTGGCTGAACAGATATCTTGCTGATATTTTGACCACCATTTGATACGTATGGATCTAACCAGTGAGAAAGGAGTTGGGTCTGGGAAACATTTCTTAAATTGAAAATCCCAGGCAAAAATCCAGGGAACTTTGAACTCTGCATGAAAAGTGACCATTTTTTGATAATTTTGAATGGTTGAATTTTCTGCAAAAACTTGTAAACCATTTTTGACATTTCCACATTCCTTGTTAGAGTTGATTTCAAAGGTTTAAGAAACCATTTAAGATTAGTTAGTCTTAATAGACTAAGTTTACTTAAGATTAGTTGTTGGAATTTACGTTGGTAAGCTTGTTAGTCTGTTGGTCAGCCGTGTGTAGGTGGTCCCAGCATAGTGTTCCCGTACGACCCAACTGAAATTAAGAACAAACTTAGAAAGTTAAGATTACTAGTTAAAAATGGCAATTAGACTTAGAAACTTACTCTACCCAGGATCTAGCTCAAAAACCCATAGTATTATTCATAGTAGTGAAACTCATACTCCTATTAATTATTCAAATTGGACTATACCGCAAGAACAAATTGAAAATATATATCAAATAGGATTAACTGATTTCAAAACTGCATTTTCAGTTAAAACTCATGAAGAAACTATTAGTATACAAGAAGAATCTCAAAGTATACCTTTGTTAAATAGATATACTATAAAAAAGTATTTAGAAAAAGGTTATAGATATATTCATATAGGTTTAGTTCAAGTTGCTGTCAAACCTTTAGTTCATGCAGGAGTTGATACTCCTATTTACTTAGCCCTTAGAGATAAAAGATTAAAAAGATATCAAACTTCTTTAATGTCTTTAGTTCAAACTAATATATGTAATGGTCCCATATATTTTAATTGCTCTCCAAACTATTCTGTTGATCTTACAGATCCTATGATATTAGATTCTTTAATATTAGATGTTCAAATTCAAGGTGATGAATTTCATCTATGTAAAAACTTTGCTATAATTTATAGAGTATATTTTAGACTAATGTCATCTCAGATTAATCCAAAATTTAATAGATTACCTACATCAAAAGATGAAACTGTTTTGCTTCAAATAGATGCTGAAAAACCCACAATATTTACTCCAAAAAGATTAAAATGGAATGAAATAACTATTCCAGAAGAATTTGTCATAAATAACCCACAACCGCCTAGAAACATAGTTAGAAAAGATGTTTCTCAAATTATAGAAGAAATTGATGGAAAAATAACTGTCAAATTTGGTTCATCCAGAGAAAATAGTAGAAATTATTTAAGATCAAGTTCTTATAGAGAACCAGAATATGTAAGACATTTTTCTCAAACTAGTGATAATCCAGAATCTTCTAGACAGTCTTTCTCAGGAATTCCTAACTATAGATGTAGAACTCCTATTCCTGAACCCCAGGTCAATTCCAATCAAAATTTTTCAAATCCAACCTCTCCTAAATCCTCAGACTTTGCGTTTGTTATAACATCAGGAGAAGAATTTAATCCTGATTATGAATATTTATATGAAGAAATGAATAGTGATTTTCATAAAGAAAAAAGGCTCTGATACCACTTTTTGAAGGATCGTTTGAAAATAAACTAGCACAGTTTGAATAATAATAAAAACTAATATCACAGATTTAATGATAATTTGAAAAAATGTTTCTAAAAATAACATAATTAATACAAGAATGAAGAAAATAATATTTTTGATGAAATTCATAATTATGCAGCAAGTAATATTGATGTTTTAATTTTTAAATCGTAATAATAATCTTTTAAATCATTACACCAATTCCAAAGAATTGATTTTTCCGGATATTGTTTGCAAAGTTCTTTATATTTTAAATATTCTGAGTTTATAAAATCTGGAGATCCAACAGAATTGAAATGAGGACGAAGAACTCTATGCATATGAATAAAATAAAACTTTTATTTGAAATTTAAATTCTTACAATGATTTTCTTGAAGGAGACTTGAATTGTACTGCAGATATTACAAGGATAATTGGGAGAGAGAGAAGTAGTGAAAATGCGAACTGCCTCCTTAATACATTTGAGAGGGGTATATATACTAATAAAAATTACATTTGAATTTAAATTTGAAACTAATTTGATCTGAATTTGAATTTCATTGTCCTTTCCAGCTGTTTGTCTCTGTCTTTGAATTATTTGCGTCTTTTGAATTTTGTCAGGTTTCTCTTAAAGTCAAAAGCAAAAACTTTAACTTTAATAAAGTTAAAGCTTTGTCGGCCATTTGAATATCTTTTGAGCTGTATGTAATTTTCTACATAAAAAAGGCATCGTCTGGATCCTGGCCACATGGTCCACCAAATGGATCAGATGATACAGATTCATCAGATTTTGTAGACTTTTGGGATAAAAATTCCAAAAATTCTTCTTTGAGATTCGGATTCTGTTTGAAAGCTTCAAAAAATCTTTGTTGCTCTGATGAAGTTTCTGAACTAGTAGCTTTTCCTTTCCCTTTGTTTGAACTTGGTGAATCACCTTGGTATTTGATTTTTTCTCCTGTAGCAAAATAATGCTGTATAGCTGTGGCTGAACAGATATCTTGCTGATATTTTGACCACCATTTGATACGTATGGATCTAACCAGTGAGAAAGGAGTTGGGTCTGGGAAACATTTCTTAAATTGAAAATCCCAGGCAAAAATCCAGGGAACTTTGAACTCTGCATGAAAAGTGACCATTTTTTGATAATTTTGAATGGTTGAATTTTCTGCAAAAACTTGTAAACCATTTTTGACATTTCCACATTCCTTGTTAGAGTTGATTTCAAAGGTTTAAGAAACCATTTAAGATTAGTTAGTCTTAATAGACTAAGTTTACTTAAGATTAGTTGTTGGAATTTACGTTGGTAAGCTTGTTAGTCTGTTGGTCAGCCGTGTGTAGGTGGTCCCAGCATAGTGTTCCCGTACGACCCAACTGAAATTAAGAACAAACTTAGAAAGTTAAGATTACTAGTTAAAAATGGCAATTAGACTTAGAAACTTACTCTACCCAGGATCTAGCTCAAAAACCCATAGTATTATTCATAGTAGTGAAACTCATACTCCTATTAATTATTCAAATTGGACTATACCGCAAGAACAAATTGAAAATATATATCAAATAGGATTAACTGATTTCAAAACTGCATTTTCAGTTAAAACTCATGAAGAAACTATTAGTATACAAGAAGAATCTCAAAGTATACCTTTGTTAAATAGATATACTATAAAAAAGTATTTAGAAAAAGGTTATAGATATATTCATATAGGTTTAGTTCAAGTTGCTGTCAAACCTTTAGTTCATGCAGGAGTTGATACTCCTATTTACTTAGCCCTTAGAGATAAAAGATTAAAAAGATATCAAACTTCTTTAATGTCTTTAGTTCAAACTAATATATGTAATGGTCCCATATATTTTAATTGCTCTCCAAACTATTCTGTTGATCTTACAGATCCTATGATATTAGATTCTTTAATATTAGATGTTCAAATTCAAGGTGATGAATTTCATCTATGTAAAAACTTTGCTATAATTTATAGAGTATATTTTAGACTAATGTCATCTCAGATTAATCCAAAATTTAATAGATTACCTACATCAAAAGATGAAACTGTTTTGCTTCAAATAGATGCTGAAAAACCCACAATATTTACTCCAAAAAGATTAAAATGGAATGAAATAACTATTCCAGAAGAATTTGTCATAAATAACCCACAACCGCCTAGAAACATAGTTAGAAAAGATGTTTCTCAAATTATAGAAGAAATTGATGGAAAAATAACTGTCAAATTTGGTTCATCCAGAGAAAATAGTAGAAATTATTTAAGATCAAGTTCTTATAGAGAACCAGAATATGTAAGACATTTTTCTCAAACTAGTGATAATCCAGAATCTTCTAGACAGTCTTTCTCAGGAATTCCTAACTATAGATGTAGAACTCCTATTCCTGAACCCCAGGTCAATTCCAATCAAAATTTTTCAAATCCAACCTCTCCTAAATCCTCAGACTTTGCGTTTGTTATAACATCAGGAGAAGAATTTAATCCTGATTATGAATATTTATATGAAGAAATGAATAGTGATTTTCATAAAGAAAAAAGGCTCTGATACCACTTTTTGAAGGATCGTTTGAAAATAAACTAGCACAGTTTGAATAATAATAAAAACTAATATCACAGATTTAATGATAATTTGAAAAAATGTTTCTAAAAATAACATAATTAATACAAGAATGAAGAAAATAATATTTTTGATGAAATTCATAATTATGCAGCAAGTAATATTGATGTTTTAATTTTTAAATCGTAATAATAATCTTTTAAATCATTACACCAATTCCAAAGAATTGATTTTTCCGGATATTGTTTGCAAAGTTCTTTATATTTTAAATATTCTGAGTTTATAAAATCTGGAGATCCAACAGAATTGAAATGAGGACGAAGAACTCTATGCATATGAATAAAATAAAACTTTTATTTGAAATTTAAATTCTTACAATGATTTTCTTGAAGGAGACTTGAATTGTACTGCAGATATTACAAGGATAATTGGGAGAGAGAGAAGTAGTGAAAATGCGAACTGCCTCCTTAATACATTTGAGAGGGGTATATATACTAATAAAAATTACATTTGAATTTAAATTTGAAACTAATTTGATCTGAATTTGAATTTCATTGTCCTTTCCAGCTGTTTGTCTCTGTCTTTGAATTATTTGCGTCTTTTGAATTTTGTCAGGTTTCTCTTAAAGTCAAAAGCAAAAACTTTAACTTTAATAAAGTTAAAGCTTTGTCGGCCATTTGAATATCTTTTGAGCTGTATGTAATTTTCTACATAAAAAAGGCATCGTCTGGATCCTGGCCACATGGTCCACCAAATGGATCAGATGATACAGATTCATCAGATTTTGTAGACTTTTGGGATAAAAATTCCAAAAATTCTTCTTTGAGATTCGGATTCTGTTTGAAAGCTTCAAAAAATCTTTGTTGCTCTGATGAAGTTTCTGAACTAGTAGCTTTTCCTTTCCCTTTGTTTGAACTTGGTGAATCACCTTGGTATTTGATTTTTTCTCCTGTAGCAAAATAATGCTGTATAGCTGTGGCTGAACAGATATCTTGCTGATATTTTGACCACCATTTGATACGTATGGATCTAACCAGTGAGAAAGGAGTTGGGTCTGGGAAACATTTCTTAAATTGAAAATCCCAGGCAAAAATCCAGGGAACTTTGAACTCTGCATGAAAAGTGACCATTTTTTGATAATTTTGAATGGTTGAATTTTCTGCAAAAACTTGTAAACCATTTTTGACATTTCCACATTCCTTGTTAGAGTTGATTTCAAAGGTTTAAGAAACCATTTAAGATTAGTTAGTCTTAATAGACTAAGTTTACTTAAGATTAGTTGTTGGAATTTACGTTGGTAAGCTTGTTAGTCTGTTGGTCAGCCGTGTGTAGGTGGTCCCAGCATAGTGTTCCCGTACGACCCAACTGAAATTAAGAACAAACTTAGAAAGTTAAGATTACTAGTTAAAAATGGCAATTAGACTTAGAAACTTACTCTACCCAGGATCTAGCTCAAAAACCCATAGTATTATTCATAGTAGTGAAACTCATACTCCTATTAATTATTCAAATTGGACTATACCGCAAGAACAAATTGAAAATATATATCAAATAGGATTAACTGATTTCAAAACTGCATTTTCAGTTAAAACTCATGAAGAAACTATTAGTATACAAGAAGAATCTCAAAGTATACCTTTGTTAAATAGATATACTATAAAAAAGTATTTAGAAAAAGGTTATAGATATATTCATATAGGTTTAGTTCAAGTTGCTGTCAAACCTTTAGTTCATGCAGGAGTTGATACTCCTATTTACTTAGCCCTTAGAGATAAAAGATTAAAAAGATATCAAACTTCTTTAATGTCTTTAGTTCAAACTAATATATGTAATGGTCCCATATATTTTAATTGCTCTCCAAACTATTCTGTTGATCTTACAGATCCTATGATATTAGATTCTTTAATATTAGATGTTCAAATTCAAGGTGATGAATTTCATCTATGTAAAAACTTTGCTATAATTTATAGAGTATATTTTAGACTAATGTCATCTCAGATTAATCCAAAATTTAATAGATTACCTACATCAAAAGATGAAACTGTTTTGCTTCAAATAGATGCTGAAAAACCCACAATATTTACTCCAAAAAGATTAAAATGGAATGAAATAACTATTCCAGAAGAATTTGTCATAAATAACCCACAACCGCCTAGAAACATAGTTAGAAAAGATGTTTCTCAAATTATAGAAGAAATTGATGGAAAAATAACTGTCAAATTTGGTTCATCCAGAGAAAATAGTAGAAATTATTTAAGATCAAGTTCTTATAGAGAACCAGAATATGTAAGACATTTTTCTCAAACTAGTGATAATCCAGAATCTTCTAGACAGTCTTTCTCAGGAATTCCTAACTATAGATTTAGAACTCCTATTCCTGAACCCCAGGTCAATTCCAATAAAAATTTTTCAAATCCAACCTCTCCTAAATCCTCAGACTTTGCGTTTGTTATAACATCAGGAGAAGAATTTAATCCTGATTATGAATATTTATATGAAGAAATGAATAGTGATTTTCATAAAGAAAAAAGGCTTTGGTTTTTAAAATTAGATAAACAAATACAAGATAAAATAGGAGAAGAATGGAAAAAAGAAATGAAAAAATTAAAATCAAATTTTCTATTTTTTAGTTTTCTTATTGTTTTCTTTTCAAAAGAAGGGATAAATGATTATCTAAAGAAACCTTCTATAGAAGTTAATACAAGTCTGCATAAAAAATGGACATTAGAAAATAATGAAATCATATCTGCTATTCATCCTCCCTTACAAAGTATTAAAATACAGACTCATAAAGGTGAAATAATAGCAGACCCTTTTAAAAGGAGAAAAGATACAAAAGAACCTATAAATGGAGAAGATATACAAAGAATTTTACAACAAAATAATTATTCAAATCAAATATTAAAAACTATTTCAAACCAAGTAGATACTATAGCCAATAACATAGTCTCTAATGTTATTTCTCAAGAAGATAAGCCTAAGAAAAAACTCTTTAATGACATTTCTGCCCCTTTCTTTCAGACAAAAAGTATACCTCACAGTAAAGATAAAGATATAAGTTTTCAACATAATACAGATAATATACTATCAAAAATATCGGCAAAATTAAGTGAAGCTGGAACTTCAGGAAAAAGAATTAATGTTTTAGACACTATTAAAGAAGAAAATGAAGGTGAAGATAACACTTCATCCGAAGATTATTCTAACTCAGAAAATGAAGAAATTCAAAATATAGAAGATAATTTTGAAGATAATAATGAAGATAATATTAATAAGATTTATAGAAGAAGAAGAAATTTTACTAGTTCAAAAAATTATTATAAGAGACCTTCTCCTATGGACTTACAATATGAAGAAAGAAACCAATTTCATAAAACTAGTTATGATGGTACTTCTATTACAGAATGGAATATAGATGGTAAAGCAGAATACGAAATATTAAATACACTTCAAGAAATGGGAATGGCTAGAATGGCTTACAAAATACAAGGTCAATCTGAAGACAAAGCATGTGCTTTACTTGTCCAAGGTTTTACTGGACAATTAAAAAATTGGTGGGATAATGCATTAAGTCTAGAAACAAAAACTCAAATATTAGAACATAAAGTCATTATGATAGAAAATGATGAACCATATGAAATAAGTGATGCTTGTGATTATCTTATAATAACTATAGGTATGTATTTTATAGGAAATCCCAAAGAAGAATATAATTCATCAAAAATAATTTTAACAAATTTAAGATGTCCTTCATTATCAGATTATAGGTGGTATGAAGATGTTTTCCTTACTCAAGTATTAAGAAGAAATGATTGTAATGCTTCATTTTGGAAAGAACGATTTATAATGGGATTACCCAAACTATTTGCAGAAAGAATTTTACAAAAACTTAGAAACGAAATAGGAACAGAAGATATACCTTTCGAAGAAATTACTTATGGTCAATTATTTGCTTTTGTAAAAAAAGAAGGTTTATCATTATGTTCAGAATTAAAACTTCAGAATAAATATAAATCAGATAAAAATAATACTAGAAAAGAATTAGGATGCTTTTGTGAAATGTTTGGTATGATGAAAATAGAACCCCCTTCTAGAATACAAAAAAGATCTAGGAGATTTAACCAAACTAATAGTAGTTTTAATAGTTCAGATATTAAACAATCAAAACACTCAAAACATAAACATAAGAAATCTTCTAAAACACATAGATCTCAGAATAAAGACAAGAAGAATATAGAATGTTGGTTTTGTAAGAAACCTGGTCATACAGAAAGTCAGTGTTGGCTTAAAAAGAAAAAGAAAGTTAGAGAAATAAAAGACTCCATTAATAATTTGTTAAAAGAATCAGATGAAGAATCTGATATTATAGAAAATGAATCAAACACATCCAATAATGATAGTGATAGTGAACCACAAAAAGACATTTGTGGAAGTTGTCAACAAAGTATTAATGTTATTACAAAAGATAAAAAAGAAGCTATTTTTGATTTAATAGAACAAATTCCTGATGATGAATTAAGAAGAGATTATTTTAGTAAACTTAAAGATTTAATTTTAGAAGAAGATAATTCAAAATCTAAACAAATTCATATTAAAGAACATTTTAGTTTAAATAAATTATTTGATAAATATCCTTCTCAAAGTATATTTAAACAAATTACTACTAAGGATTTACAAACAGAAATTAATATGTTAAAAAAACAAGTTAATCAAATGGAAAAAGAACTGTTTTCTTTAAAAGAAAAAGATTTTGAATTAGAGACAAAATTAGTTTTATTAAGCAATAATAATAATTTTGACGAAGGCCAAAACAGCAATCAACAACCAGAAAATTCAGAAATTCCTTTAAAAATTAATACAAAGAATGATCAAATTAAATTTGTTGGTACTATTCAGAAAATTGAATTTCAGAAATGGTATATAAATGTTAACCTAGTCATAAACAACTTTAAAATGAATTTAGTTGCTTTATTAGACTCAGGTGCTGATCATAATGTAATAAGAGAAGGAATTATTCCATCAAAATATTATGAAAAAACAACAGAGCAATTATATACGGCTAATTCAAAACCATTAGATATTAGATACAAATTATCAAAGGCACATATTTGTAATAATGGATATTGCTTCAAAAATGTTTTTACCTTAGTAAGAGATATATCCCAAGATATGATATTAGGTACTCCTTTTTTAACTCAAATTTATCCTTTCATTACAAATAATTTAGGAGTTTCTACCAATATACATGGTAAGACAATATTATTTCCTTTCATAACCCCTGTCAAACAGAAAGAAATACATTTACTTCAGCAATCTTCAATTTTTAAACAGATAAATATAATAGACAAAAGAAAAAATCATATCAACTATTTAAAAGAAGAAATTCCTTATTTGAAAATAGAAGAACAATTGCAAACTGACATTGTTAGCAGTAAGATAAAAGAATTAGAAAATCTATTTTCAAAAGAAATATGTAATAATCTCCCTAATGCTTTTTGGGAAAGAAAGCAACATGTAGTAGACTTACCTTATGAAAAAGATTTCAAAGATAGAGATATTCCTACTAAGGCTAGACCGATTCAAATGAATGCGGAATTTCTTAAACATTGTCAACAAGAAATTAAAGAATTACTAGATAAGAGATTAATAAGAAAGTCAAAATCTCCTTGGAGTTGTTCTGCTTTCTATGTTATGAAACAAGCAGAATTAGAAAGAGGTGTCCCTAGGTTAGTTATTAATTACAAACCACTCAACAAAGTACTCCAATGGATTAGATACCCAATTCCTAATAAAAGAGATTTAATTAATAGATTACATTCATCTAAAATATTTTCAAAATTTGATTTAAAATCAGGATTTTGGCAAATTCAAATATCAGAAAAAGATAGGTATAAAACTGCTTTTACAGTACCTTTTGGTCATTACGAATGGAATGTAATGCCCTTTGGATTAAAAAATGCACCCTCAGAATTTCAAAGGATAATGAATGAAATATTTAATTCCTATACCAGTTTTAGTATAGTTTATATTGATGATATTCTCATATACTCAAATGATATAGATCAACATTTCAAACATTTAAATATATTCTTTCATGTTATTAAGAAAAATGGCTTAGTTGTTTCTGCACCCAAGATGAAATTATTCCAAACATCTGTTAGATTTTTAGGACATGATATTTACAAAGGAGTAATTAAACCTATTAATAGAGCTATCAGTTTTACTGATAAGTTTCCAGATGTTATCAAAGAAAAAACCCAGTTACAAAGGTTTTTAGGATGTTTAAATTACATTTCTGATTTCTTCCCAAACTTAAGACAGACATGTCAGCCTTTATATCAAAGACTTAGAAAAAATCCCCCAGCTTGGTCTGAAACTCATACACAAATAGTCAGGAATATTAAACAAAAGGTCAAATCCTTGCCATGCTTAGGTATTCCTCATCCTAGTGCATTTATGATAGTTGAAACAGATGCCTCCGACATAGGATATGGAGGAATATTAAAACAAAAATTAGAATCTAAAGAACAATTAGTTAGATTCCATTCAGGGATTTGGCTCGGACCACAAAAGAATTATTCTACTATCAAAAAAGAAATTCTTTCAATTGTCTTATGTATTTCAAAATTTCAAGATGATCTTTATAATAAACAATTTTTATTGCGAATAGATTGCAAATCTGCCAAAGAAGTTTTAACTAAGGATGTCCAAAATATAGTTTCAAAACAAATTTTTGCTAGATGGCAAGCCATCCTTTCTGTTTTTGATTTTCAAATTGAATATATAAAAGGAGAGAATAATTCTCTTCCAGATTTTCTTACTCGTGAATTTTTACAAGGAAAATAATTATGCAGATGAATCCCTACTCCAAATCAAAGATACAGTCTTCAAAAGATTATGAATCTCCTGATTCAAAAGACTTAGTCAAATATACCCAACCTCAAACACCTTCACCATCAAAATCAAAAGCCCAATTACCTTCTTCTTCAAATAAATTCTCACCATTACAAAATTTCCCTGAATTACCCTACAAATCAATTCTAGTTACTCCACCTAAACCAACAAATATTCAAATACCGAATAATCCTAAAGAAGAATTCAAATACGTCAATAAAGCTTGGATAGAAGAAATAGGGTTAACACCCTATACTGAAATTCCTTCGGAACTAGTTCAAAAGGATTACATCAAAAACCGTTTTCAATTATTTAATAATGATTCTCAGTTTTGGGAATCAGATTGTTTTCAAAAAACCCAAAAATTTTATGAACTTATTTTAGTTGATACAAATTCAGTTGAAATCTCTCATACAAGAAATGAGAAAAATCAAATAACATTTTCAAAATGTGTCATAAAACAAGTTTTTAATCAAACCATGTTTGGTGGGATGACTCATCAAAGGAATTTTTCTATAAGATTTTCTCCAAATACTTTTAATTATATTGATTATAAGAATGCTTGGTATAGGACGTTTTTTGTCCGACCATTTACACATTCTTGGTTTTTCATTTTTCATACTGATTGTCTCAAAACATTCCCCATTTGGTTTTTTGAATGGTGGAAAAAGATGGGATCAGAATCTTCAATTCTGGTTTACAAGTTTTTGCAGAAAATTCAACCATTCAAAATTATCAAAAAATGGTCACTTTTCATGCAGAGTTCAAAGTTCCCTGGATTTTTGCCTGGGATTTTCAATTTAAGAAATGTTTCCCAGACCCAACTCCTTTCTCACTGGTTAGATCCATACGTATCAAATGGTGGTCAAAATATCAGCAAGATATCTGTTCAGCCACAGCTATACAGCATTATTTTGCTACAGGAGAAAAAATCAAATACCAAGGTGATTCACCAAGTTCAAACAAAGGGAAAGGAAAAGCTACTAGTTCAGAAACTTCATCAGAGCAACAAAGATTTTTTGAAGCTTTCAAACAGAATCCGAATCTCAAAGAAGAATTTTTGGAATTTTTATCCCAAAAGTCTACAAAATCTGATGAATCTGTATCATCTGATCCATTTGGTGGACCATGTGGCCAGGATCCAGACGATGCCTTTTTTATGTAGAAAATTACATACAGCTCAAAAGATATTCAAATGGCCGACAAAGCTTTAACTTTATTAAAGTTAAAGTTTTTGCTTTTGACTTTAAGAGAAACCTGACAAAATTCAAAAGACGCAAATAATTCAAAGACAGAGACAAACAGCTGGAAAGGACAATGAAATTCAAATTCAGATCAAATTAGTTTCAAATTTAAATTCAAATGTAATTTTTATTAGTATATATACCCCTCTCAAATGTATTAAGGAGGCAGTTCGCATTTTCACTACTTCTCTCTCTCCCAATTATCCTTGTAATATCTGCAGTACAATTCAAGTCTCCTTCAAGAAAATCATTGTAAGAATTTAAATTTCAAATAAAAGTTTTATTTTATTCATATGCATAGAGTTCTTCGTCCTCATTTCAATTCTGTTGGATCTCCAGATTTTATAAACTCAGAATATTTAAAATATAAAGAACTTTGCAAACAATATCCGGAAAAATCAATTCTTTGGAATTGGTGTAATGATTTAAAAGATTATTATTACGATTTAAAAATTAAAACATCAATATTACTTGCTGCATAATTATGAATTTCATCAAAAATATTATTTTCTTCATTCTTGTATTAATTATGTTATTTTTAGAAACATTTTTTCAAATTATCATTAAATCTGTGATATTAGTTTTTATTATTATTCAAACTGTGCTAGTTTATTTTCAAACGATAATATACCAAACAAACATTTTATATCGAATGAGAAAAGAACAATTGGAATTTGAAAGGAAAAATATAAACATAAAAAACACTGGTCCAAGAATATTAGTTTTCTTGTTTCACCTTGTAAACCTAAATGAATCAATTTTAGTGAAATATGTGAACAATAGAAACAAAGATTAGCCTATGATTGGACATGGTACTTGAAAGGTCACTAAAAATGAACTTATGCCATTATATCACGCCATAGTTTAAAAAAGGAACCCTAAAATTAATTTTTTAGCACAAGGTTTAAAAAGGGAATACATCCTCTACCAAAAAATGTACTCACGTTGTACTCATGGCAGCACAAAGTGGACCCTTTCTACATGGACCGGAAATAACAAAAAAACTCTGCAGCTTTATAGATCGAGTTATAACTAATATTCTGAATTGGGATCAATGGATGACCCATAAAACATTAAGAAACTATTTCTTAAAATTCCTCTGTTTCAATAAGCACAATGTCAAATAAACTATTCAATCAAGTAGATGTAGGAACATGAAACTCAGTCCAAATATCACCTAACTTTCAAAATTTTGAGTGAAAGGAGTTGGCACAAATTTTCCAAAATGTGAATATTTTACACAATACATCCAAAAATGGATCTTTTAAGAGTGAACCAAAAGGAACAAGAAACTCGGAAAAAAAATATTATATAACGTAAATTGCTGAATTGTGAATTGTTTACTATACTAATTTGACAATCAAAAGACCATAAATGAATGTTTCGCAATGTAAATGTGCAATGCTAGTGTTATGCCCTGGGGACAAGATATGATATTAGGTACTCCTTTTTTAACTCAAATAGACTGCATGATCCGAGTTTCTAGTTCTTCGCATTCAGAGATAAAACGGTACATTTCAGTGTCCATGGGAGAAATACGAGCTTTCTGTACTTTTTTGTTGATGTTTACCCTAGATGGACAATTGACTGTCAAATTCGGGTATTAAACTATTCAAAATTCACGTAAACGAGAATTCATATACCGAGTTTGACGTTATTCATAATTTGCTTTAAATTGATCAACTTTGGAGTGTAATGCGTACGGAAATAACATTTTGATCAATTTGTGCAAATTTGGTTTTTCATAGAGGATTTGTTTTCACGACCAAATTTTTTTAATGGTTATTATCCGCATGATATTGTATTTGGGCCGAGTTTCATGTTTTTTCGGCTCCTCGATAAAAAATATTACTTGATGGTTCTCTTCTTAGAAAAAAGGGCATTTTAATACTTTGGTCTTCCTACTTTATACCTACCGCATAGATTCAGATCTCGGAATGTGTGTGATCAACGCGATGGAGAAAGTTATGGTTGAGATTCATTTTTTCCGAGTCCATGTTGAAGTTGTCCTTTTTGGGGTGTCATGAATATAACACCATCCTTGGAGTCATAATAAATTACATGCTTTGAGTTTAAAGTTAAAATTATTCAGAGATAACATGGTATATTTTTTGTCCCCAGGGCATAACACTAGCATTGCACATTTACATTGCGAAACATTCATTTATGGTCTTTTGATTGTCAAATTAGTATAGTAAACAATTCACAATTCAGCAATTTACGTTATATAATATTTTTTTTTCCGAGTTTCTTGTTCCTTTTGGTTCACTCTTAAAAGATCCATTTTTGGATGTATTGTGTAAAATATTCACATTTTGGAAAATTTGTGCCAACTCCTTTCACTCAAAATTTTGAAAGTTAGGTGATATTTGGACTGAGTTTCATGTTCCTACATCTACTTGATTGAATAGTTTATTTGACATTGTGCTTATTGAAACAGAGGAATTTTAAGAAATAGTTTCTTAATGTTTTATGGGTCATCCATTGATCCCAATTCAGAATATTAGTTATATCTCGATCTATAAAGCTGCAGAGTTTTTTTGTTATTTCCGGTCCATGTAGAAAGGGTCCACTTTGTGCTGCCATGAGTACAACGTGAGTACATTTTTTGGTAGAGGATGTATTCCCTTTTTAAACCTTGTGCTAAAAAATTAATTTTAGGGTTCCTTTTTTAAACTATGGCGTGATATAATGGCATAAGTTCATTTTTAGTGACCTTTCAAGTACCATGTCCAATCATAGGCTAATCTTTGTTTCTATTGTTCACATATTTCACTAAAATTGATTCATTTAGGTTTACAAGGTGAAACAAGAAAACTAATATTCTTGGACCAGTGTTTTTTATGTTTATATTTTTCCTTTCAAATTCCAATTGTTCTTTTCTCATTCGATATAAAATGTTTGTTTGGTATATTATGCCTATGTTTTGCTACACTTCTCTATCAAAAAGTATCTTATCACAACATAAAGACTGCATGATCCGAGTTTCTAGTTCTTCGCATTCAGAGATAAAACGGTACATTTCAGTGTCCATGGGAGAAATACGAGCTTTCTGTACTTTTTTGTTGATGTTTACCCTAGATGGACAATTGACTGTCAAATTCGGGTATTAAACTATTCAAAATTCACGTAAACGAGAATTCATATACCGAGTTTGACGTTATTCATAATTTGCTTTAAATTGATCAACTTTGGAGTGTAATGCGTACGGAAATAACATTTTGATCAATTTGTGCAAATTTGGTTTTTCATAGAGGATTTGTTTTCACGACCAATTTTTTTTAATGGTTATTATCCGCATGATATTGTATTTGGGCCGAGTTTCATGTTTTTTCGGCTCCTCGATAAAAAATATTACTTGATGGTTCTCTTCTTAGAAAAAAGGGCATTTTAATACTTTGGTCTTCCTACTTTATACCTACCGCATAGATCCAGATCTCGGAATGTGTGTGATCAACGCGATGGAGAAAGTTATGGTTGAGATTCATTTTTTCCGAGTCCATGTTGAAGTTGTCCTTTTTGGGGTGTCATGAATATAACACCATCCTTGGAGTCGTAATAAATTACATGCTTTGAGTTTAAAGTTAAAATTATTCAGAGATAACATGGTATATTTTTTGTCCCCAGGGCATAACACTAGCATTGCACATTTACATTGCGAAACATTCATTTATGGTCTTTTGATTGTCAAATTAGTATAGTAAACAATTCACAATTCAACAATTCACAATTCAGCAATTCACGTTATATAATATTTTTTTTTCCCAGTTTCTTGTTCCTCTTGGTTAACTCTTAAAAGATCCATTTTTGGATGTATTGTGTAAAATAATCACATTTTGGAAAATTTGTGCCAACTCCTTCCACTCAAAATTTTGAAAGTTAGGTGATATTTGGACTAAGTTTCATGTTCCTACATCTACTTGATTGAATAGTTTATTTGACGTTGTGCTTATTGAAACCGAGGAATTTTAAGAAATAGTTTCTTAATGTTTTATGGGTCATCCATTGATCCCAATTCAGAATCTTAGTTATAACTCGATCTATAAAGCTGCAGAGTTTTTTTGTTATTTTCGGTCCATGTAGAAAGGGTCAACTTTGTGCTGCCATGAGTACAACGTGAGTACATTTTTTGGTAGAGGATGTATTCCCTTTTTAAACTTTGTGCTAAAAAATTAATTTTAGGGTTCCCATTTTAAACTATGGTGTGATATAATGGCATAAGTTCATTTTTAGTGACCTTTCAAGTACCATGTCCAATCATAGGCTAATCTTTGTTTCTATTGTTCACATATTTCACTAAAATTGATTCATTTAGGTTTACAAGGTGAAACAAGAAAACTAATATTCTTGGACCAGTGTTTTTTATGTTTATATTTTTCCTTTCAAATTCCAATTGTTCTTTTCTCATTCGATATAAAATGTTTGTTTGGTATATTATGCCTATGTTTTGCTACACTTCTCTATCAAAAAGTATCTTATCACAACATAAAGACTGCATGATCCGAGTTTCTTGTTCTTCGCATTCAGAAATAAAACGGTACATTTCATGTCCATGGGAGAAATACGAGCATTCTGGACTTTTTTGTTGATGTTTACCCTAGATGGACAATTGACTGTCAAATTCGGGTATTAAACTATTCAAAATTCACGTAAACGAGAATTCATATACCGAGTTTGACGTTATTCATAATTTGCTTTAAATTGATCAACTTTGGAGTGTAATGCGTACGGAAATAATATTTTGATCAATTTGTGCAAATTTGGTTTTTCATAGAGGATTTGTTTTCACGACCAAATTTTTTTAATGGTTATTATCCTCATGATATTGTATTTGGGCCGAGTTTCATGTTTTTTCGGCTCCTCGATAAAAATTATTACTCGATGGTTCTCTTGTTAGAAAAAGGGCCTTTTATTACTTTGGTCTTCCTACTTTATACTTACTGCATAGATCCAGATCTCGGAATGTGTGTGATCGACGCGATGGAGAAAGTTATGGTTGAGATTCATTTTTTCCGAGTCCATGTTGAAGTTGTCCTTTTTGGGGTGTCATGAATATAACACCATCCTTGGAGTCGTAATAAATTACATGCTTTGAGTTTAAAGTTAAAATTATTCAGAGATAACATGGTATATTTTTTGTCCCCAGGGCATAACACTAGCATTGCACATTTACATTGCGAAACATTCTTTTATGGTCTTTTGATTGTCAAATTAGTATAGTAAACAATTCACAATTCAGCAATTCACGTTATATAATATTTTTTTTCCGAGTTACTTGTTCCTCTTGGTTCACTCTTAAAAGATCAATTTTTGGATGTTTTGCGTAAAATAATCACATTTTGGAAAATTTTTGCCAACTCCTTTCACTCAAAATTTTGAAAGTTAGGTGATATTTGGACTGAGTTTCATGTTCCTACATCTACTTGATAGAATTGTTTATTTGTTGTTGTGTTCATTGAAACAGAGGAATTTTAAGAAATAGTTTCTTAAAGTTTTATGGGTCATCCATTGATCCCAACTCAGAATGTTAGTTATCACTCGATCGTTAAAGTTCCAGAACTTTTTTTGATATTTTCGGTCAATGTAGAAATGGTCAAACTTTGTGCTGCCATGAGTACAACGTGAGTACATTTTTTGGTAGAGGATGTATTCACACTTTTATGTTGAAAGTGTTCAATTTACGTGATAGAAATTTTGTAGAAACCTTGTGCTAAAATAATTAATTTTAGGGTGCCCTTTTTAAACTATGGTGAGATATAATGGCATAAGTTCATTTGTAGTGACCTTTCAAGTCCCATGTCCAATCATAGGCTGATCTTTGTTCAGGTGATATTATTCACATATTTCACTAAAATTGACTCATTTAGGTTGACACGGTGAAACAAGAATATACTAATATTCTTGGACCTGTGTTTTCTCCATTTATCTTTTTACTTTCAAATTCCAATCGTTCTTTTCTCATCGATATAAAATGTTTGTTTGGTATATTATGCCTATGTTTTTCTACACTTCTCTATCAAAAAGTATCTTATCACAACATAAAGACTGCATGATCCTAGTTTCACGTTCTTCGCATTCAGAGATAAAACGGTACATTTCAGTATCCCTGGGAAAAATACGAGCATTCTGAACTTTTTTTGTTGATGTTTCCCCTAGATGGGCGATTGACTGTCAAATTCAGGTATTAAACTATTCAAAATTCTCGTAAACGAGAATTCATATACCAGTTCGACATTATTCATAATTTACTTTAAATTGATCAACTTTGGAGTGTAATGCGTACGGAAATAACATTTTGGTCAATTTGTGCCAATTTTATTTTTCATAGAGGATTTGTTTTCACGATCAAATTTTTTTAATGGTTATTATCCGCATGATATTGTATTTGGACCGAGTTTCATGTTTTTTCCGCTCCTCGATAGAACTTATTACTCGATGGTTCTCTTGTTAGAAAAAAGGCATTTTAATACTTTGGTCTTCCTACTGTATACCTACTGCATTGATCCAGATCTCAGAATGTGTGCGATCGACGCGATGGAGAATGTTTTGGTTGAGATTCATTTATTCCGAGTCAATGTTGAAGTTGTCGTTTTTGGGGTGTCATGAATATAACACCGTCCTTGGAGTAGTAATAAATTACATTGATGCGAACCTCAACAGGAAGTTTCAATTTCATCCCAAGAAAAACTAAAAATCAGATTGAAAGTGATAGTGAACTTTTGACCCAATGATTATAAGGAATCGCAAACCACAAGTATTCCAGATTGTAGTGAATTTGTGACCCAACGATTATAAAGAATCACAAACCACAAGTATTCTGGTTTTGAACGCCACAAGGAGAAACCTTGATAAGTTATGAAGTTCGATGAATAACCAAAAGAGGAGTAAAAACTCACTTTATATTTTCACCCAAAAATGATTGATTCCTTACATTCAGCCGTAGTACTTATATGTAGGTTGGAACAAGTCTCCAACCATAGTAATTAAAGCCAACACGTTTTCATAAGTGTTGGGATACAAAAAGGTGCCTAGAATCCTCCAAATACATATAGAAATATGAAAAGTTTTGACTATTATCTGTATGGACTTATATATATTAAAATCTTATGTAGATAAAGCCTAATTGAAGCTTCTCTTTCCCATAAGACTTAATTCTATGCAACTAACTTCAATGAATTCCAAAAGCCATCAGATTATATTGTTTGGATTAAATTCAAAACCAATGGATCTTCTTTTGGGCCAAACTTATGCATGTTAGAATCAGCCCATATCTCTTGAATTAGCCCGTTAAATGCTTCCTTCAGCTTTTTGGTTCTTGCCCTTGTAATTGGCTCAATTGGAACATACAATGGATCCTTAGCTTGTACTTGTTCTTGATGATTCTCATCATCTTCCCTCTCTTCAAAAGGATTCGTCCTCGAATCTTCACCTACATCAAAAAGAGAAAGATCAGCAACATTAAATATAGAACTAATCTTATACTCACCTGGAAGATCCAACTTATATGCATTATCTTTCACTCTTTCAAGAACTTGAAATGGACCATCTCCTCTTGGTTGTAACTTGGACCGCCTACGTTCAGGGAATCTTTCCTTCCGCATATGTACCCAAACCCAATCACCTGGTTCAAAAATGACTTGTCTCCGCCCTTTATTAGCTTTGTCAGCATATTTTTCATTTTTCTTTGCGATATACTCCCGGACACTTTCATGAAGTTTCTTCACCATCTCAGCCTTCTTTTGACCATCCAAACTAGCTCTTTCATTGGCAAAGGCAGCAAATCTAAAGGAGTTAGTGGATTAAAACCATAAACAACCTCAAATGGTGAAAAATCAGTAGTAGAATGAACACGTAAATTTAATGAATGGCAAACAATCTTCCCATTTTTTTAAGTCCTTTTGAATTATAGTACGCAACAAAGTAATTAAAGTTCTATTCACAACCTCGGTTATTCCATCTGTTTGAGGGTGGCAAGTAGTTGAAAATAACAACTTAGTACCCTTTTTTCCCTCACAAGACTTTCCAAAAATAGCTAAGGAACTTAACATCTCGATCAGATACAATGCTCCTAGGAACACCGTGACGTCGTACAATCTCCCGAAAGAACAAATCAACAATATTTGTTGCATCATCAGTTTTATTACATGATATGAAATGTGCCATTTTAGAAAACCTATCAACCACCACAAAAATCGAATCCCTACCTTTTCTTGACCTAGGCAAACCCAAAACAAAATCCATCGAAATGTCTACCCAAGGTGCAGTAGGTACGGGTAAAGGAGTGTATAAACCATGGGGTAAGACTCTAGATTTGGCCTGCTTACAAGTAACACATCTAGAACAAATTCTTTCCACATCACGTTTCATTTTAGGCCAAAAGAAATGTTCACCCAACACTTCTAAAGTCTTCCTTATACCAAAGTGACCCATCAAACCACCTCCATGTGTGTTGGTCCCAAGTGGTCAGATGAGGTCTAGAGGGGGGGGGGGGGGGGGGAGTGAATAGACCTCTGAAGATTTTAACTTTAAAAATTCTCTAACTTTTTCTGTGAGCAGACTAAGCTGATCTCGCACCAAGCTTTGAACAGCAGAGTTGACCACTCTTCTGATTTTACTTAGCTGATTTTGAGAAAATCAGAGTTTTAAATAACTTACTTGCAGTGGATTTGTTAAGTGTTTTTCACAAGTATGTTTCTTTAACTCAAGAGATTTTATCCCCAGTTTTAACAAACTCCTTTTTAAAATCTTTAACAGTTATCTTTAAGTGTTTGAAAGCTTTTGGAAAATATGCAAGTAAAAATAAAAGCTTAGACACAGGCAATTTTTATAGTGGTTATATGGATGTAAATCCTTTAGTCCACTCTTCCAAGTCACTTAGATCTTGGGTTATACTATAAACACACAGTTTACAATATACACTGCTTGCGCCAATCAACAAATGAAAAGGCCACAAGTTCACAATAGGAAATCAGAAAGAAAACCTATCATCTGAAGTAATATCACTCTCTAAGATGGATATCTACTTCTCACAACACTTCTCTAACAAAATCACTCAGATTTATGTGTATATCTTTTATCTCTCAGTTCTGCTTTTGTCAACCGATGACTAAGCTGATGAGTGTTATGTTCTTGAGTTTTGAGACTAAGAGAAATTCTGCTTCGAAATCTTGCTCTCAGTTGTGTTGCTTGTCTCTAACTCTTGAATCTCGAACTATTTATACTTGAGGTTTGAAAATCTGCCCGTTGAGAGGTCGACAGGTGTTCAAAATCCTCGAGTACTGGTCCCTGTTTTCAGAATGGCTTCTGCAACTGTGCACTGTACAGTTCTGCTGTACTTTCTGTCGCTTTGCATTAAATGCACTCTGCTGATATGAGGTTTCTCTTCAATCATTTGTCTTTAATACCCTTCCCTTACAGCACTTATTACTTCAGGTGCATTTATTACCGTTGAAATAACTTCTGATCACTTCCACTCTGCTCTTGGAGCCTGTTTCAGTCCATAGAGAGCTTTCTTCAGACGATATACTTTGTCTCCTTGTTGATAAGCTTCAAAACCTGGAGGTTGTTCAATATAAACTTCTTCTTGCAATTCTCCATTGAGAAAAGCAGACTTCACATCCATCTGATAGACTGTGAAGTTCTTGTGAGCAGCATAAGCTAAGAGTAATCTGATTGCTTCAAGCCTTGCTACTGGTGCAAATGTCTCATCAAAATCAATGCTTTCTTCTTGGCAGTAACCCTTAGCAACTAGTCTCGCTTTGTTTCTGGTAACCATACCATCTTCATTCATTTTGTTCCTGAAGACCCACTTAGTGCCAATTACCCTTTGATGAGTAGGTCTAGGTACTAAGTACCAAACCTCATTTCTTTCAAATTGATTTAGCTCTTCTTGCATTGCTTCAATCCAGTGAGAATCACTAAGAGCTTCTTCAATTTGCTTGGGCTCAATCTGTAAGAGAAAACTTACAAACATAGATTCATTTGCAGCAGCTCTCCTAGTCTTCACTATATCCAGTGGATCACCAATCACTAAGTCAGGTGGGTGATCTCTGAGCCATCTGAGATCAGGTTGCAAATCTGGATGTTGTCCTCTTGAATGATCTTGCAACACTACTGTTGGAGTCTCAGTAGTAGTCTGTTGAACAGTCTCTGGTCTGTCAGCTGTTTGCAACTCCTCTGTTAGACAATCAGTAGACTGATTTTGAACAGCACTTGAGTTACCAGCTGGGTTGAGATCAGGTAGTATGATGGGAACATATTCTTCTTTTCTTCATAGTCAGTTTCTGAAGGTCAACAGATATCTCTGTAGTTGAACTTTGATTCTTTTCAGAAGATTGATTAGGCTCATCAAATACTACATGAATTGATTCTTCTACAAGTAAAGTCATTTTGTTAAACACTCTATAGGCTTTACTAATAGTAGAGTAACCTACAAAATAGCTTCATCAGCCTTCTCTGCAAATGCAATGAGGTGATTATTCCCATTATTCAAAACATAACATTTACAACCAAAAATCCTAAGATAATGTATGTTAGGCTTTCTGTTGTTCCAGGCTTCATAAGGTGTCTTGTTTTGACTCTTGTTGATCATACATCTGTTCTGGGTGTAGCAGGCTGTGTTTGTAGCTTCTGCCCAAAATCTTTGAGGCAGTTTTGCTTCAACTATCATGGTTCTGGTAGATTCTTTTAGAGTTCTGTTTCTCCTTTCAGCAACTCCATTTTGTTGAGGTGTCCTAGCAGCAGAGTACTCATGGTTGATTCCTCTGGTGTTACAATACTCTTCAACAGTAGAGTTTGTAAATTCAGTCCCTCTATCTGATCTGATCTTTAAGATCTTCAAGTTTTTCTCATTCTGGATCCGTTACATCAGATTAGTAAGATGCTCCTTGGTTTCACTTTTCTTCTTCATGAAAATCACCCAAGTGTATCTTGAAAAATCATCCACAATAGCTAGGCAATACTTCTTTCCACCATTGCTGATTGGATCAATAGGGCCAAACAAATCCATATGTAGTACCTCGAAGATTCTGGTTGAAGATTGGTGCTTCTTGCTTTTGAAAGTGGACTTCACTTGTTTACCCTTCTGACAGGCGTCACAGAGCTTATCTTTGCTCATGACTGTCTTTGGAATTCCTTCTACCAAATTGTTCTTTATTAATCTGTTTATGGTCTTGAAATTCAGATGATTCATTCTTTTGTGCCAAAGCCAACTGATTTCACTTGGTGTAGAGGCCACCAAACAAACATTTGAATTCCTGTCTACAGAATTCCAGTCGACTACATAGATATTCCCTTGTCTTCTTCCAGATAGTATCATTTTCTTTGTTCCAACTTGCTCTACATAGCACTTATCTGAAGAGAAGATAACAGAAAATCCCTTGTCACAAAATTGACTTATGCTCAGCAGATTGTACTTGAGGCCTTTCACATATGAAACGTCAGATATTTCAATGTTGCCTTTGATTAGCTTTCCAACCGCCACAATCTTGCCTTCTTTGCTGTCTCCAAATGTAACTTTTGGACCGTCTGTGGCAGCAGCAGCAGCCAGTTCATGTATGTCTCCACACATGTGCCTTGAACATCCACTGTCCAAGTACCATTTCTTCTCTACTTTACTCCTACTCCTAATCCTAACCTACATAACAAAGTAAAATTGTTTTAGGTATCCTTTATTAAGAGGGTCCTTGCGGATTAGTATCACCTTTGACAACCCAAGATTTTGAAGTCTTAGGCTTCTTAGGCTTTGGAGTATTTGCAGGAGCATGAGGTACTCTGTTATCATCATAATTTTCAGCAGGCATGTTATTGTGATAATCATTATGATGTGAGTATGGCTCATAAGTAGGATATGATGCATGATAAGCAGGGTAAGCATGCATTGGATGATGAGCAAGGTATGTAGCATAGTAAGATGGAAATTGAGGTGCATGATATAATGGTGGATATGCAGGTTGCACATAATATGATGACTCATTTTCATATCAAGCATTTTCATATTCATAATTCTTATGCTTCTTTGGTTTGCTCTTAGCTTGCTCATTAACAGACGACTTAGATTTACTAGTCTGATTGGTTTTACTTTTATCAGCAGACTTCTTAGGACTCTGCTGTTTAGTTTTACCAGTCTGTTTTTCAGTTTTAGGCTCTTTGCCCTTTTTAGCCTTAGGAGTTTTATTCTCCTTTTTCTGTTTTTCCTATGAAGCAGATTTAGTGGTCTGAACATACAAGATAACATTACTATTATCAGCAGATATAAACTTTTCAGTCATGTTCAGTTCTAAACTTTCAATTACTAAAGGTGTTCTCTGTTCATTAGATGTGTTCATTGATGCAACAGACGACTTATCATGATTAGATACTGTCTTTTCTAATTCAATGATTTTCCCTTTGTAAACTTCACACTCAGGTTTCAGAGATTCATTCTCTTGCTCAAGCTTTTTATACTTAGCTAATTCTTGTGGTTTTTCAACCTGAAGTTTCAGTGAAGTATTTTGCTCTTTTAGCATAGTCATCTCTTCCTTAAGCTTTGCAAATGCAATAGCAATACTTGAGTTATTTAACATCATTTGCTCAAATGAATTAAATAGCTCATTTTCAGCAGGAGTTACCTCATCATCAGATGATTCTGAATCTTTGGCCATTAAACAAAGTAGTGCAGGTTGTTCATCTTCAGTAGAGTTGTCATCAGACGTCTCTGAATCTGAATCAGACGAGTAGATAGCAGCCATTTTTCAGCTTCTGCCATTAGCACTTTACTTTTGTTGAATCTTTTCTCCTTTCTGAGTTTCTTTTCTTCCTCAGTGTACTTCTCAGCTTTAGGATATGGGCAGTCCTTGATGAAATGTCCCAATTTCCTGCAATTATAGCACATTAGTTTGGATTTATAATTATCACTATCATGAGAATGTGAGGTAGGGTTAGAAGTAGAGGCATTGTTGTATTTGTTCTTCATTTTTCTCTTGTAGAACTTCTTCAATCCATTCAACAACGGTGCGACGTCACCAGCAGTGTACTCCTTTTTATTGAGTAGCATGGTCTCATCAGATGAGTCCATTTCTTTACTTTTGTTTGCTGATCTTCTTGAATTTTCAGCAGCAACCAGGGCAGCTGTGGGATTAGAAGTTGAGGTTTCTTCTATACCCATCCTTGGCAATTAATACTCATACGCCTTGAGTACAGAAAACAGCTCGGTGAGAGAGATCTTCCCCAGATCCCTTGATTCTTCCATGGCTGTAATCTTCATGTTGAATTTGGGAGGTAGCGCCTTCAAAACTTTGATAGTGATCTCTTTATCCGAGAAGCTCTTTCCCAGCTTCAATACTTCATTTAGAGTCCTTGTAAACCTTGTATCCATCTGATCAATGGTTTCTCCAGTCTTCATTTTGAAGTTTTACAACTTTTCAAGATCTATGCTCAAGTTGTGCTCTTTGATAGCGTCATTTCCTTCGCTCATGTCACGAACCTTGTCCCACATTTCTTTTGCAGTCCTGCAATGCTTGACCTTATCAAATCGGTCATTGTCTAGGGCTCTGGTCATGATGAAACGGCCAATTTTATCAAAATTGAACAGCTTGACTTCCTCAGCTGTCATCTCATCAAGCTCTTTATTCACCACCATTTCTTCGTCATCTACTTTGACGGTCTTGGTGATTTTGAAAGGACCTTTAACTATGCACGTGTACATATTATCGTTATAAGCAGGAAGGAAGATTTCCATGCGGATCTTCCAGTCCTCAAAACTCATACCGCCAATGTGGGGATCAAGCTCGTTGATCAGGCAAATGATTCAAATGAACCACTTGCTCTGATACCACTTGTTGGTCCCAAGTGGTCAGATGAGGTCTAGAGGGGGGGGGGGTGTGAATAGACCTCTGAAAATTTTAACTTTAAAATTCTCTAACTTTTTCTGTGAGCAGACTAAGCTGATCAAGATTCGTAAGTAGACTAAGCTAATCTCGCACAAAGCTTTGAATAGCAGAGTTGACCACTCTTCTGATTTTACTTAGCTGATTTTGAGAAAATCAGAGTTTTAAATAACTTACTTGCAGCGGATTTGTTAAGTGTTTTTCACAAGTAGGTTTCTTTAACTCAAAAGATTTTATCCCCAGTTTTAACAAACTCCTTTTTAAAATCTTTAACAGTTATCTTTAAGTGTTTGAAAGCTTTTGGAAAATATGCAAGTAAAAATAAAAGCTTAGACACAGGCAATTTTTATAGTAGTTATATGGATGTAAATCCTTTAGTCCACTCTTCCAAGTTACTTAGATCTTGGGTTATACTATAAACACATAGTTTACAATATACACTGCTTGCGCCAATCAACAAATGAAAAGGCCTCAAGTTCACAATAGGAAATCACAAAGAAAACCTATCCTCTGAAGTAATATCACTCTCTAAGATGGATATCTACTTCTCACAACACTTCTCTAACAAAATCACTCAGATTTATGTGTATATCTTTTATCTCTCAGTTCTGCTTTCGTCAACAGATGACTAAGCTGATGAGTGTTCTGTTCTTGAATTTTGAGACTTAGAGAAATTCTGCTTCGAAATCTTGCTCTCAGTTGTGTTGCTTGTCTCTAACTCTTGAATCTCGAACTATTTATACTTGAGGTTTGAAAATCTGCCCGTTGAGAGGTCGACAGGTGTTCAAAATCCTCGAGTACTGGTCCCTGTTTTCTGAAAGGCTTCTGCAACTGTGCACTGTACAGTTCTGCTGTACTTTCTGTCACTTTGCATTAAATGCACTCTGCTGATACGAGGTTTCTCTTCAATCATTTGTCTTTAATACCCTTCCCTTACAACATTTATTACTTCAGGTGCATTTATTACCATTGCAATAACTTCTGATCACATCCACTCTGTTGATCCAAATCGAACTCATCTGATTTGAGTCTGCTGAAAATCCACCAGTCTGATTCCAGATGGAGCAACAGATCAGTAGTCTTCTGGACCATAAATTTGACCTTTCTGATTTGTCTTCTTCCTTGGTCAAATAATTTAAAAAGGTTTGAACTAAGCTTTCAGTACTTAGCTGATGATTTTTGGAAATTATCAAAACCTCCCCTCACTCTTAAGTCTTCATCTTCATCCAACAATGTGCTTCACGTACAAGCAACTCACGCATAGAACTGTTAGGCACACAAAGTTTATTCTCTCTAAACAAGTACCCATCAAGTCTATAAAACTTACCAAATGCTGATTTTTCACATGCTCCATACACACTAGCAAAGTCATCATCAGTAGCATATAATTCCTTCACATATTCAAATCCCAACAACTTTGCATTTAAAGTAGAAACAAGAGCATAGCTTCTCGATAGTGCATCAGCCACAATATTTTCCTTACCTTGCTTGTATTTGATTACATATGGGAATGTCTCGATAAATTCTGACCACTTGGCGTGTCATCTATTCAACATACCTTGTCCTTTCAAGTGCTTCAAGGATTCATGGTCAGTGTGAATGACAAATTCTCTCGGCCAAAGGTAATGTTGCCAAGTCTCCAATGCTCTCACCAATGCATAAAGCTCCTTGTCATACGTCGAATAGTTCAAAATAGCCCCATTTAGTTTTTCACTAAAATAAGCTATCAGTCGCTGCTCCTGCATTAAAACAGCTCCAATACCTATTCTTGAAGCATCACACTCAATTTCAAATGTTTTAGAAAAATTAGGTAAGGCTAACCAAGGAGCACTACACAATCTTTCTTTAATTTCAAAAAATACATGTTCTTGTTCATTACCCCAATGAAACCCTACCGATTTCTTAACAATTTAGTGAGTGGTGCAGCTAGTGTACTGAAATTTTTGACTAATCGTCGATAAAAACTAGCCAAACCATGAAAACTTCTCACCTCGGAAAGTGACTTAGGCGTGGGCCATTCCTTGATAGCGTTTACCTTTTCTTCATCCACTCCAATTCCATTTGCGCTAACAACAGAGCAAAGAAACACAACTTTTTCCAAGCAAAAAGAACTTTTTTAAATTGGCAACCAATTTTTCTTTTCTCAAAACATCAAACACACAATGCAAATGTTCAATATGCTCATCTAAGCTTTTGCTATACACCAAAATGTCATCAAAATAAACCACAACAAATTTGCCAATAAACGCCCGCAAGACATGGTTCATTAATCTCACGAATGTACTAGGTGCATTAGATAAACCAAAAGGCATTACCAACCACTCATACAATCCATATTTTTTTTTAAAAGCAGTTTTCCTCATCACCTTCTTTCATCCTAATTTGATGATACCCACTTTTCAAATCATTTTTTGTGAAAATACTTGACCCATGCAATTCATCCAACATATCATCTATTCTAGGAATGGGATATCGATACTTTACCGTGATGTTGTTGATAGCCCTGCAATCCACACACATCCTCCAAGAGTAATGGATCTGTTATCTGTTACAAGAGTATGCCAATTTTTTAAACCATCATGAGTAACCTTCCTATCAAATTGCCATAGTCTGCCCAACAATATGGGACCTGCTTGCATTGGAACGACATTGCAAAGCACTTCATCCTTCTACTTCCCGATTGAAAACGAGACTAATACTTGCCTTGTCACCTTAACCTCCCCACAATCATTCAACCATTGCAGCCTATATGGTCTAGGGTGTTTCAAGGTAGGTAAGTTTAGCTTTTCAACCAAAGTAGTACTAGCAACGTTTGTACAACTTCCCCCATCAATGATCATACTACACACCTTATTATTTACATGGCACCTAGTATGAAATATGTTCTCCCTTTGCTCATCAACATCATTTTCTTTGACATGGGCACTTAAAGCACGCCTAGCCACAAGTGACTCACCCTCCACCGGATATTCAACATCATTGTCACTAGTGTCTTTTGGCAATCATCATCATAACTCTCACTTTCAGTCTCCACATCTCCGTTAGCATGTGCAATCATGGTTCTCTTGTTTGGACATTGTGAAGCTATGTGACCTGTCCCCAAAAGAGGAGTAAAAACTCACTTTATATTTTCAGCCAAAAATGATTGATTCCTTACATTCAGCCATACTACTTATATATAGGGTTGGAACAAGTCTCCAACCATAGTAATTAAAGCCAACGCGTTTTCATAAGTGTTGGGATACAAAAAGGTGCCTAGAATCCTCCAAATACATATATAAATATGAAAAGTCTTGACTATTATCTATATGGACTTATATATATTAAAATCTGATGTAAATAAAGCCTAGTTGAAGCTTCTCTTTCTCATAAGACTTAATTCTATGTAAGTAACTTCAATGAATTCCAATTCCAAAAGCTATCAGATTATATTGTTTGGATTAAATTAAAATCAATGCATCTTCTTTTGGGCCAAACTTATGCATGTTAGAATCAACCCATATCTCTTGAATTAGCCAGTTAAATGCTTCATTCAATTTTTTGGATCTTGCCCTTGTAATTGGCCCAATTGGAACATACAATGGATCCTTAGCTTGTACTTGTTCTTGGTGATTCTCATCATACATGCCCAGTGTTTAAAGTTAAAATTATTTAGAGATAACATGGTTTATTTTTTGTCCCCAGGGCGCATTGCACATTTACATTGCGAAACATTATTTGATGGTCTTTTGATTGTCAAATTAGTATAGTAAACAATTCACAATTCACAATTCACATAATATAATATTTTTTTTCCCGAGTTTCTTGTTCCTCTTGGTTCACTCTTAAAAGATCCATTTTTGAATGCTTTGCGTAAAATAATCACATTTTGGGAAATTTGTGCCAACTTCTTTCACTCAAAATTTTGAAAGTTCGGTGATATTTGGACTGAGTTTCATGTTCCTACATCTACTTGATTGAATAGTTTATTTGACGCTGTGCTTATTGAGACAGAGGAATTTTAAGAAATAGTTTCTTAATGTTTTATGGGGCGTCCAATGATCCCAACTCAGAATGTTAGTTATCACTCGATCTTTAAAGTTGCAGACTTTTTTTGTTATTTCCGGTCAATGTAGAAATGGTCAACTTTGTGCTGCCATGAGTACAACATGAGAACATTTTTTGGTAGAGGATGTATTCACACTCTTATTTGGAAAGTGTTCAATTTACGTGGTTGCTAAAATAATTAATTTTAGTGTTCCCTTTTTAAACTATGGTGTGATATAATGGCATAAGTTCATTTTTAGTGACCTTTCAAGTCCCATGTCCAATCATAGGCTGATTTCTGTTTAGGTGATATTATTCACATATTTCACTAAAATTGATTCATTTAGGGTGACAAGGTGAAATAAGAATATACTAATATTCTTGGACATGTGTTTTTTCGGTTTATCTTTTTCCTTTGAAATTCCAATCGTTCTTTTCTCATTCGATATAAAATGTTTTTTTGGTATATTATGCCTATGTTTTTCTTCACTTCTCTATCAAAAAGTATCTTATCACAACTTAAAGACTGCAGGTTCCGAGTTTCATGTTCTTCGCATTCAGAGATAAAACGGTACATTTCATTGTCCATGGGAGAAATATAAGCATTCTGGACTTGTTTGTTGATATTTCTCCTAGATGAGCAATTGACTGTCAAATTCGGTATTGAACTATTCAAAATTCACGTGAACGAGAATTCATGTACCGAGTTTGACATTATTCATAATTTGCTTTAAATTGATCAACTTTGGAGTGTAATGAGTATGGAAGTCAATTTGTGCCAATTTTTTTTTCATAGAGGATTTGTTTTCACGACCAAATTTTTTTAATGGTTATTATCCGCATGATATTGTATTTGGACCGAGTTTCATGTTTTTTCCGCTCCTCGATAGAACTTATTACTCCATGGTTCTCTTGTTTGAAAAAGGACATTTTAATACTTTAGTCTTCCTACTTTATACCTACTACATTGATCCAGATCTCGGAATGTGTGCGATCAACACGATGGAGAAAGTTATGATTCATTTTTTCTGAGTCCATGTTGAAGTTGTCGTTTTTGGGGTGTCATGAATATAACACGATCCTTGGAGTCGTAATAAATTACATGCTTTGAGTTTAAAGTTAAAATTATTCATAGAAAACATTGTTTATTTTTTGTCCCAAGGGCATAACACTAGCATTGCACATTTACTTTGCGAAACATTCTTTGATGGTCTTTTGATTGTCAAATTAGTATAGTAAATAATTCACGATTCACAATTCACGTTATATAATACTTTTTTTCCCAAGTTTCTTGTTCCTCTTGGTTCACTCTTAAAAGATCCATTTTTGAATGTTTTGCGTAAAATAATCACATTTTGGGAAATTTGTGCCAACTTCTTTCACTCAAAATTTTGAAAGTTCGGTGATATTTGGACTGAGTTTCATGTTCCTACATCTACTTGATTAAATAGTTTATTTGACGCTGTGCTTATTGAGACAGAGGAATTTTAAGAAATAGTTTCTTAATGTTTTATGGGGCGTCCAATGATCCCAACTCAGAATGTTAGTTATCACTGGATCTTTAAGTTGCAGACTTTTTTTGTTATTTCCGGTCAATGTAGAAATGGTCAACTTTGTGCTGCCAAGAGTACAACGTGAGTACATTTTTTGGTAGAGGATGTATTCACACTCTTATAGAGATTTCGTAGGAACCTTGTGCAAAAATAATTAATTTTGGGGTTCCCTTTTAAACTATGGTGTGATATAACCATAAGTTCATTTTTAGTGACCTTTCAATTCCCATGTCCAATAATAGGTTGATCTTTGTTTAGGTGATATTATTCACATATTTCACTAAAATTGACTCATTTAAGGTGACAAGGCGAAACAAGAATATACTAATATTCTTGGTCCTATGTTTTTTCCGTTTATCTTTTTCCTTTCAAATTCCAATCGTTCTTTTCTCATCCGATATAAAATGTTTGTTTGTTACATTATGCCTATTTTTTTCTGCACTTCTCTATTAAAAAGTATCTTATCACAACATAAAGACTGCATGATCCGAGTTTCAAGTTCTCGCATTCAGAGATAAAACGGTACATTTCAGTGTCCATGGGAGAAATACGAGCATTCTGGACTCTTTTTGTTGATTTTCCCCTAGATGGGCAATTGACGGTCAAATTCAGGTATTAAACTATTCAAAATTCACGTAAACGAGAATTCATATACCGAGTTTGATATTATTCATAATTCGCTTTAAATTGATCAACTTATGAGTGTAATGCGTACGGAAATAACATTTTGGTCAATTTGTGCAATTTGTTTTTCATAGAGGATTTGTTTTCACGACCAAAATTTTTTAATGGTTATTATCCGCATGATATTGTATTTGGACCGAGTTTAATGTTTTTTCCGCTCCTCGATAGAACTTATTACTCGATGGTTCTGTTGTTAGAAAAGGGGCATGTTAATACTTTGGCCTTCTTACTTTATACCTAGTGCATTGATCCGGATCTCGGAATGTGTGCGATCGATGCGAAGGAGAAAGTCATGGTTGAGATTCATTTTTTCCGAGTCCATGTTGAAGTTGTCGTTTTTGTGGTGTCATGAATATAACACGATCCTTGGAGTCGTAATAAATTACATTCTTTGAGTTTAAAGTTAAAATTATTCGAGATAACAAGGTTTATTTTTTGTCCCCAGGGCATAACACTAGCATTGCACATTTACATTGCGAAACATTCTTAGATGGTCTTTTGATTGTCAAATTAGTATAGTAAACAATTCACGATTCACAAATCACGTTATATAATACTTTTTTTCCCGAGTTTCTTGTTCCTCTTGGTTCACTATTAAAAGATCTATTTTGGGATGTTTTGTGTAAAATAATCACATTTTGGGAAATTTGTGCCAACTTCTTTCACTCAAAATTTTGAAAGTTAGGTGATATTTGGACTGAGTTTCATGTTCCTACATCTACTTGATTAAATAGTTTATTTGACGCTGTGCTTATTGAGACAGAGGAATTTTAAGAAATAGTTTCTTAATGTTTTATGGGGCGTCCAATGATCCCAACTCAGAATGTTAGTTATCACTCGATCTTTAAGTTGCAGACTTTTTTTGTTATTTCCGGTCAATGTAGAAATGGTCAACTTTGTGCTGCCAAGAGTACAACGTGAGTACATTTTTTGGTAGAGGATGTATTCACACTCTTATAGAGATTTCGTAGGAACCTTGTGCAAAAATAATTAATTTTGGGGTTCCCTTTTTAAACTATGGTGTGATATAACCATAAGTTCATTTTTAGTGGCCTTTCAATTCCCATGTCCAATAATAGGTTGATCTTTGTTTAGGTGATATTATTCACATATTTCACTAAAATTGACTCATTTAAGGTGACAAGGCGAAACAAGAATATACTAATATTCTTGGTCCTATGTTTTTTCCGTTTATCTTTTTCCTTTCAAATTCCAATCGTTCTTTTCTCATCCGATATAAAATGTTTGTTTGTTACATTATGCCTATTTTTTTCTGTACTTCTCTATTAAAAAGTATCTTATCACAACATAAAGACTGGTATGATCCGAGTTTCAAGTTCTCGCATTCAGAGATAAAACGGTACATTTCAGTGTCCATGGGAGAAATACGAGCATTCTGGACTCTTTTTGTTGATTTTCCCCTAGATGGGCAATTGACGGTCAAATTCAGGTATTAAACTATTCAAAATTCACGTAAACGAGAATTCATATACCGAGTTTGATATTATTCATAATTCGCTTTAAATTGATCAACTTATGAGTGTAATGCGTACGGAAATAACATTTTGGTCAATTTGTGCAATTTGTTTTTCATAGAGGATTTGTTTTCACGACCAAAATTTTTTAATGGTTATTATCCGCATGATATTGTATTTGGACCGAGTTTAATGTTTTTTCCGCTCCTCGATAGAACTTATTACTCGATGGTTCTGTTGTTAGAAAAGGGGCATGTTAATACTTTGGCCTTCTTACTTTATACCTAGTGCATTGATCCGGATCTCGGAATGTGTGCGATCGATGCGAAGGAGAAAGTCATGGTTGAGATTCATTTTTTCCGAGTCCATGTTGAAGTTGTCGTTTTTGTGGTGTCATGAATATAACACGATCCTTGGAGTCGTAATAAATTACATGCTTTGAGTTTAAAGTTAAAATTATTCGAGATAACAAGGTTTATTTTTTGTCCCCAGGGCATAACACTAGCATTGCACATTTACATTGCGAAACATTCTTAGATGGTCTTTTGATTGTCAAATTAGTATAGTAAACAATTCACGATTCACAAATCACGTTATATAATACTTTTTTTCCCGAGTTTCTTGTTCCTCTTGGTTCACTATTAAAAGATCTATTTTGGGATGTTTTGTGTAAAATAATCACATTTTGGGAAATTTGTGCCAACTTCTTTCACTCAAAATTTTGAAAGTTAGGTGATATTTGGACTGAGTTTCATGTTCCTACATCTACTTGATAGAATTGTTTATTTGACGTTGTGCTTATTGAAACAGAGGAATTTTAAGAAATATTTTCTTAATGTTTTATGGGGCGTCCAATGATCCCAACTCAGAATGTTAGTTATCATTCGATCTTTTAAGTTGCAGACTTTTTTTGTTATTTCCGGTCAATGTAGAAATGGTCAACTTTGTGCTGCCAAGAGTACAACGTGAGTACATTTTTTGGTCGAGGATGTATTCACAATCTTATATGGAAAGTTTTCTATTTACGTTATAGAGATTTCGTAGGAACCTTGTACAAAAATAATTAATTTTGGGGGTACCCTTTTGAAACTATGGTGTGATATAATGGCATAAGTTCATTTTTAGTGACCTTTCAATTCCCATGTCCAATAATAGGTTGATCTTTGTTTAGGTGATATTATTCACTTATTTCACTAAAATTGACTCATTTAAGGTGACAAGGCGAAACAAGAATATACTAATATTCTTGGTCCTGTATTTTTTCCGTTTATCTTTTTCCTTTCAAATTCCAATCATTCTTTTCTCATTCGATATAAAATGTTTGTTTGTTACATTATGCCTATGTTTTTCTGCACTTCTCTATTAAAAAGTGTCTTATCACAACATAAAGACTGCATGATCCGAGTTTCAAGTTCTCGCATTCAGAGATAAAACGGTACATTTCAGTGTCCATGGGAGAAATACGAGCATTCTGGACTCTTTTTGTTGATTTTACCCTAGATGGGCAATTGACTGTCAAATTCAGGTATTAAACTATTCAAAATTCACGTAAACGAGAATTCATATACCGAGTTTGACATTATTCATAATTTGCTTTAAATTTATAAACTTTGGAGTGTTTAGCGTACGGAAATAAAATTTTGGTCAATTTGTGCCAATTTTGTTTTTCATAGAGTATTTGTTTTCACGACCAAAATATTTTAATGGTTATTATCCGCATGATATTGTATTTGGACCGAGTTTCATGTTTTTTCCGCTCCTCGATAGAACTTATTACTCGATGGTTCTCTTGTTAGAAAAAGGGCATGTTAATACTTTGGTCTTCTTACTTTATACCTACTGCATTGATCCGGATCTCGGAATGTGTGCGATCGACGCGATGGAGAAACTTATGGTTGAGATTCATTTTTTCCGAGTCCATGTTGAAGTTGTCGTTTTTGGGGTGTCATGAATATAAAACGATCCTTGAGTCGTAATAAATTACATGCTTTGAGTTTAAAGTTAAAATTATTCATAGATAACATGGTTTATTTTTTGTCCCCAGGGCATAACACTAGCATTGCACATTTACATTGCGAAATATTCTTTGATGGTCTTTTGATTGTCAAATTAGTATAGTAAACAATTCACGATTCACAATTCACGTTATATAATACTTTTTTCCACGAGTTTCTTGTTCCTCTTGGTTCACTCTTAAAAGATCCATTTTGGGATGTTTTCCGTAAAATAATCACATTTTGGGAAATTTTTGCAAACTTCTTTCACTCAAAATTTTGAAAGTTAGGTGATATTTGGACTGAGTTTCATGTTCCTACATCTACTTGATAGAATTGTTTATTTGACGTTGTGCTTATTGAAACAGAGGAATTTCAAGAAATAGTTTCTTAATGCTTTATTGGGCGTCCAATGATCCCAACTCAGAATGTTAGTTATCACTCGATCTTTAAAGTTGCACACTTTTTTTGTTATTTCCGGTCAATGTAGAAATGGTCAACTTTGTGCTGCCAAGAGTACAGCGTGAGTACATTTTTTGGTAGAGGATGTATTCACACTCTTATTTGGAAAGTTTTCCATTTACGTTATAGAGATTTCGTAGGAACCTTGTGCTAAAATAATTAATTTTAGGGTTCCCTTTTTAAACTATGGTGTGATATAATGGCATAAGTTCATTTTTAGTGACCTTTCAAGTCCCATGTCCAATCATAGGTTGATCTTTGTTTAGGTGATATTATTCACATATTTCACTAAAATTGACTCATTTAGGGTGACAAGGCGAAACAAGAATATACTAATATTCTTGGACCTGTGTTTTTTCAGTTTATCTTTTTCCTTTCAAATTCCAATCGTTCTTTTCTTGTAACGCCCCGACTCCGTGGGCCGTTAGATATCACTCGATCAAACGATTAATTTATGAAAATATTTAAGATACGGTTTTTGACAAAAATGATAGAATCAAATTCAATGACAAAATTTTCACCGGGAAATAATTAATCAGAATCGTGTCAAAAGATTTTTCCTGAAACAACATTTTGAGAAAGGTAAAAATAATAATTTATAAAACGCTTGAGGTCCAACTGAAATAGACCAGTTAATGACAAACGATTCGTAAGGGAAAAGATTCAAAATAATTAGACTTATAATTTTAAAACCAATCTCAACAAAAGACTCATCAATTTATATAACTGCAAAATTGACCACTAGTAGTCGAATTATTATAAAACACTTCAAATGTACAAAAGATTTGAAATGATAATTCTATGCGAATGAAGAAACGAAAAAAAAAGACATATATATCGAACATTAAATTACATAAGCTTTTTGAGACTAGGGTGGGACCGCAACCAGGACGACCTAACTGCAACCAAAATTATCAAACCCCAACACCTGTAGCTGAAAAGATTGAAACACGGAGCGCATAAGTTGATCATCCAACTTAGTGAGGCCGGTGCGCGTGTGCACGTGATGCGTGAATCAAACATGCCAAAATTATGAGTATCAGTTAAACTTCTCAAACGGTTGTCAGAAAATATTCATGAAATGAAACATGTAATCGGACAGATCAGTACACAGAACTCGTAACTACATGGGTCTACAGATATGACGAAATCGAAAGAACTTCGATATACAGAAAGAAACAGACAATGTAACAGACAAACACATTATACAGATACCAAATGTGGTTAATGCCATCTTCTCTTACCCTCCATACAGATAACCAAACACACCAGTAAGGAGCGACCTTACACAGACAGATGCATCGACATGTCTTTGCCAGAAGCAGAAGTTTGAGATCACTCCCCAAGCATACCTCCGTACTTGGTTAGTGAGTCAGGTCAATGATAAGGTCGAGGCAACTTTATAGCCATCTACTATCAAAGTTGCCACGGTCCCACCATCCATCGAAAATTGGGCGCCCTAAACAGAACAAATATGAATAGAACAAGCAGAACAGGACATGACAGATCAAACAGAATAATAACACCACATTAATAAATCGCCAACAATAACAATGACATAATAAAGTTCATAGACTAATGATAATCAAACCTTAATATCGAAATGTGAACATCTAATCATCAAACATGTCATTATTACACTAAAGATAAACTTCTATATGATTTCAACTAAGCATGCTCATGTGTATTGATATAATCAACAAACTCATGTCACATATTTAATCAAGGCAATCACTTACCAATCAATTAAACATAACTTGATACATAATATACCACGTAAGCATGCTAACAATAAGTCTCAAGCATGTATTCATATTAACGTAACATAAAATCATATATTAGTATTAAAAGGACTTCATGTGATCATACGTCCATGTCATTAATATATACGATTACGAATTCTGATGAAATTCAAGTCACATGCTCATATGTAATGAAGTGCCCAACAAACTCAAACCATGTACTTAACCAAATTTAAGCATGACAAATAAATATAAGTCATATTATTATTTCTTACAATCAAGTGCGACCAATTACAGCGAACATCGCAAACGCACAATTCCGAAGATTTTACCGCAACATTCAAGCATACACATCGCAACATGCTCATACAATAATTAAACACATAATCACAAACAAGATACGGCTCTCACCTATTACGGATTGAAGAGATGGTTGTTTACCGCCTTCACCTGTCACGCAATTCGATTCGATTAGAATCTCGAACCAAAGAAACTAAACTTGTCAAAATCTAAATTCCTAAATGAAGCTTCTACTTAACCCAAAAGTATACGAATGAATTTCAATTCGATTCGGACTAAGTGCAAGACACTCAATAATACGAATATCAATTATCCACTTAAAACGAGGACGGCATTTCTAACAATCTAATTTCATCATATAACCACATTAAGTCTACCAAAATTCATTATCAAATCATATATTACTTATGTAAAACCTAGAATCACATATTTCCAAATTGAGGCTTCCTCAATGACTTCACCAACCCATAACCTTTGTTTCGTTAATCTAGACGCATGCATAACAATTTACAAGTCCAAAACATGCTCAAGTTTAGTTTCTAAAAATCAATTTATTCATCTAAACTTTAAAGAAAGTTCAATAACTTTCAAGTCAAAGTTTATTACCTAAATGAACTCCCATCGTCAAATGAGAACTGGATATGGAATACCCACGTCGAAATGAAGTCGTTGCCGGACTAACCACCGTTGACTGCGCCGGTGATCGGAGTTGACCACCGTTGACCGCTGCCGAAAAAGTTAGCATCCACCATTAATAAGCTCTCCTCTTCGCCTAAAACACCGTGGTGAAGCCCGATTTTCGAAGACATGACCGGAAAAGGGGCATGCAAAGAAACCCACTTAAAACCGCCACTTTCACCTCCAATTTTTGCAGGAAAACATCTTCCATTCGTTCAATTACCACCACCATTGTTTTCCTCTCATCGAGTAGATCAATTTTGACTACTCATTCACTCAATTTGGTTAAGAAATGAGGAAGTTAATAATTGTGTGTGAAAACACACGTTTCAGTGTGTGTAAATGGTGGAAGAAGAAGAGAATGAGGTAATGGGCTGATTTTTCTTTATAATTAATAGGTATTTTGCAATGTACACCCTCAAGAAGTGGGTAGTCACATTTTAGTTCTCAAAGTCTTGGGGCAATACATCAAGTCCTCTTTTTATTTTATTTTTGCATTTAAATCCTCAAAATAACACAAGAGTGAGTCCTTTATGATACAAAATTTGTAAACCAATAATAATTCAAGTGGCTAATAATTTATTATATTAAAACTCTTTGAATTAAAAAATTTCTCACTCATTGAATTTTAACAAAATAGATAAGAATATGAGTTTCAATTATTAAACCCACAATTAAAAATTATCAATTTCAAGTAAATTAAAATTATAGTAAAGAAAATTCATAACTGAATTTTCGGGATTTTACATTTCTCATTCGATATAAAATGTTTGTTTGGTATATTATGCCTATGTTTTTCTACACTTCTCTATTAAAAAGTATCTTATCACAACATAAAGACTGCGTGATCCGAGTTTCAAGTTCTCGCATTCAGAGATAAAACGGTACATTTCAGTGTCCATGGGAGAAATACGAGCATTCTGGACTCTTTTTGTTGATTTTCCCCTAGACGGGCAATTGACTGTCAAATTCATGTATTAAACTATTCAAATTCACGTCAACGAGAATTCATATACCGAGTTTGACATTATTCAGAATTTGCATTAAATTGATCAACTTTGGAGTGTAATGTGTACGAAAATAACATTTTGGTCAATTTGTGCCAATTTTGTTTTTCATAGAGTATTTGTTTTCACGACCAAATTTTTTTAATGGTTATTATCCGCATGATATTGTATTTGGACCGAGAATCATGTTTTTTCCGCTCCTCGATAGAACTTATTACTCGATGGTTCTCTTGTTAGAAAAAGGGCATGTTAATACTTTGATCTTCTTACTTTATACCTACTGCATTGATCCGGATCTCGGAATGTGTGCGATCGATGCGATGGAGAAACTTATGGTTGAGATTCATTTTTTCCGAGTCCATGTTGAAGTTGTCGTTTTTGCGGTGTCATGAATATAAAACGATCCTTGAGTCGTAATAAATTACATGGTTTGAGTTTAAAGTTAAAATTATTCAGAAATAACATGGTTTATTTTTTGTCCCCAGGGCATAACACTAGCATTGCACATTTACATTGCGAAACATTCTTTGATGGTCTTTTGATTGTCAAATTAGTATAGTAAACAATTCACGATTCACAATTCACGTTATATAATACTTTTTTCCACGAGTTTCTTGTTCCTCTTGGTTCACTCTTAAAAGATCCATTTTGGGATGTTTTGCGTAAAATAATCACCTTTTGGGAAATTTGTGCAAACTTCTTTCACTCAAAATTTTGAAAATTAGGTGATATTTGGACTGAGTTTCATGTTCCTACATCTACTTGATAGAATTGTTTATTTGACGTTGTGCTTATTGAAACAGAGGAATTTCAAGAAATAGTTTCTTAATGCTTTATTGGGCGTCCAATGATCCCAACTCAGAATGTTAGTTATCACTCGATCTTTAAAGTTGCAGACTTTTTTGTTATTTCCGTTCAATGTAGAAATGGTCAACTTTGTGCTGCCAAGAGTACAACGTGAGTACATTTTTTGGTAGAGGATGTATTCACACTCTTATTTGGAAAGTTTTCTATTTACGTTATAGAGATTTCGTAGGAACCTTGTGCTAAAATAATTAATTTTAGGGTTCCCTTTTTAAACTATGTTGTGATATAATGGCATAAGTTCGTTTTCAGTGACCTTTCAAGTCCTTTGTCCAATCATAGGTTGATCTTTGTTTAGGTGATATTATTCACATATTTCAATAAAATTGACTCATTTAGGGTGATAAGGCGAAACAAGAATATACTATATTCTTGGACCTGTGTTTTTTCCGTTTATCTTTTTCCTTTCAAATTCCAATCGTTCTTTTCTCATTCGATATAAAATGTTTGTTTGGTATATTATTGATGAGAATTACCAAGAACAAGTACAAGCTAAGGATCCATTGTATGTTCCAATTGGGCCAATTACAAGGGCAAGATCCAAAAAGCTGAAGGAAGCATTTAACGGGCTAATTCAAGAGATATGGGCTGATTCTAACATGCATAAGTTTGGCCCAAAAGAAGATGCATTGGTTTTGAATTTAATCCAAACAATATAATCTGATGGCTTTTGGAATTCATTGAAGTTACTTACATAGAATTAAGTCTTATGGGAAAGAGAAGCTTCAATTAGGCTTTATTTACATCAGATTTTAATATATATAAGTCCATATAGATAATAGTCAAGATTTTTCATATTTCTATATGTATTTGGAGGATTCTAGGCACCTTTTTGTATCCCAACACATATGAAAACGTGTTGGCTTTAATTACTATGGTTGGAGACTTGTTCCAACCCTATATATAAGTAGTATGGCTGAATGTAAGGAATCATCTTTGGCTGAAAATATAAAGTGAGTTTTTACTCCTCTTTTGGTTCTTCATTGAACTTAAGAACTTATCAAGGTTTCTCCTTGTGGCGTTCAAAACTTGAATACTTGTGGTTTGCGATTCTTTATAATCGTTGGGTCACAAGTTCACTACAATCTGGAATACTTGTGGTTTGCGATTCCATATAATCGTTGGGTCACAAGTTCACTATCACTTTCAATCTGATTTTTAGTTTTTCTTGGGATGAAATTGAATCTTCCTATTGAGGTTCGCATCATTTGGTAATCAGAGCAAGGTACTAAAATCAGATTACTATCCTTTATCTTTATTTTTTGTTCCTATATATTTAGTCCATTTCTATTAATCTCTTCTTTCCTACTCTTAAATCTCTTTGTGAGTATTAAGTATCCAGCAAAAAAAAAGTAGATAAAGAAAACTTGACCAAAAAAAAAAAGGTGACAAAAAAAAGAAAAAAAAAAAAGAAAAAAAAAAAAAAACGTGATTGATAAAAAAAAAAAGGTGATTTGCGGATACAACTACTTTCTATATTCTGATTTATTCCTCAATTCTCTCAAATCTAAAAAAATTCTCATTCTCTTTGATTCATTATTTCTGAAATACCCGCCCATTGATATTGATTGTTTAAACAATACAAGTTGAACCTCTTGATTAAAGTTTACTAGTTCATTAAAGAACTGAAAAAGGGAGTTACGAGTGGAAAAAGGCAAGAGAGTGTGAGATTATTAGAGGGTAAAAGCCGTATTGAGTGAAACACGAGTGTTGAGTGACATTATTCGAGTGTAAACACGTGAGGGAGTGCTGTGAGGATTTATTTTTAATTGTTATATCTAGTTTCAAATATGTCTACAAGTGGTGAAGCAATAAACAAAGGCGGACAGGGGGATACATTTATGTTGCAAGCCGTGCAAAAACAATTTGAACCTATGAACGTAATGTTTAATGAGATTCGGGATCGGATGGATAGGCAAGACGATGCTATTGCTACTTTAAACAGGGGACATCCGGAAAGAGCTCCTAATGCTAGAAGGGAAGAAAGGAATGCAAATGAAGATGATTTTGGTTCCATGAAGATGACCAAGGCTCATTGAATGGTGAGGAAAGATTCATTCAAAGGAGAGGAAGGCATGATAGAGGTTTTCAAAGAGGTCCGAGATGGCAAGATAGAGATGACAGAAGCTTGGGAAACATCAAAGTAAAGATACCATCTTTCCAAGGCAAAAATGACCCAGAAGTGTACTTGGACTGGGAAAGGAAGGTGGAGCTGATTTTCGAATGCCATAACTACTCCGAGGAGAAAAAGGTAAAACTTACTGTTATTGAGTTTACCGATTATGCTATTATATGGTGGGATCAACTTGTGATGACCAGGAGAAGAAATGGTGAAAGGCCTATTAGGACATGGGATGAAATGAAAGCTATCATGAGGAGGCGTTTTGTTCCTAGTCACTATCATAGGGACTTATTTCAGAAGTTACAAAGTCTTACTCAAGGCTTTAAAAGCGTGGAAGATTACCACAAGGAGATGGAGATTTCCATGATCAGGGCTAATATAGAGGAGGATAGAGAAGCTACCATGGCAAGGTTTCTCAATGGGCTGAATCGGGACATTGCAAATGTAGTTGAGTTGCAACATTATGTGGAGTTGGAGGACATGGTGCATATGGCAATAAAGGTAGAACGACAACTTAAAAGGAAGGGAACTCGATCTTTCCAAAATCCAAGCTCCTCTACTTCATGGAGGTCGAATGGGAGGAAAGATGAAGGGGCTAATTCCAAATTCAAAACAGAAGCACCAAAGAGAAAAGATGAAGTTGACAATGTCAATAGAGGTAAAACTGAATTACCAACTCGTAATCGTGATATTAAGTGTTTTAAGTGTTTGGGGACAGGTCACATAGCTTCACAATGTCCAAACAAGAGAACCATGATTGCACATGCTAACGGAGATGTGGAGACTGAAAGTGAGAGTGATGATGATGATCAGATGCCAAAAGACACTAGTGACAATGATATTGAATATCCGGTGGAGGGAGAGTCACTTGTGGCTAGGCGTGCTTTAAGTGCCCAAGTCAAAGAAGATGATGTTGATGAGCAAAGGGAGAATATCTTCCATACTAGGTGCCATGTAAATAATAAGGTGTGTAGTATGATCATTGATGGGGGAAGTTGTACAAACGTTGCTAGTACTACTTTGGTTGAAAAGTTAAAGTTACCTACCTTGAAACACCCTAGACCATATAGGCTGCAATGGTTGAATGATTGTGGGGAGGTTAAGGTGACAAGGCAAGTATTAGTCTCGTTTTCAATCGGGAAGTACGAGGATGAAGTGCTTTGCGATGTCGTTCCAATGCAAGCAGGTCACATATTGTTGGGCAGACCATGGCAATTTGATAGGAAGGTTACTCATGATGGTTTCAAAAATCGGCATACTCTTGTAAAAGATAACAGATCTATTACTCTTGTACCATTGACACCCAAACAAGTGTATGAAGATCAAATGAAAATGAAAAGAGAGAGTGAGTTGAAAATAAATAGTGAGGCTGATATTACAAAGAAAAAAAGTGAAAAAGAGAGTGAAAAGAAAGAGGGAAAAAAACAAGTGAGTCTTTATGCTACGACAAGTGATATCAAGAGTGCCTTGAATTCAAAAAAGCTTATGATTTTACTTGTGTACAAAGAGGTAGGTTTTAGCACTAACGAATTTAATGAATCTTTGCCTAGTGTTGTTGTCTCTTTGTTACAGGAATACGAAGATGTGTTTCCAGATGATGTACCTAATGGATTGCCACCTGTAAGAGGAATAGAGCATCAGATTGATTTTGTGCCCGGTGCCGCCATTCCTAATCGGCCAGCCTATAGAAGTAATCCAGAGGAAACAAAGGAACATCAAAGGCAAGTTGAGGAGTTGCTAAAAAAAGGCCACGTGAGAGAAAGCATGAGTCCGTGCGCTGTACCGGTGTTACTTGTACCTAAGAAGGATGGGACTTGGAGGATGTGTGTGGATTGCAGGGCTATCAACAACATTACGGTAAAGTATCGATATCCCATTCCTAGACTAGATGATATGTTGGATGAATTGCATGGGTCAAGTATTTTCACAAAAATTGATTTGAAAAGTGGGTATCATCAAATTAGGATGAAAGAAGGTGATGAATGGAAAACTGCTTTTAAAACAAAATATGGATTGTATGAGTGGTTGGTAATGCCTTTTGGTTTATCTAATGCACCTAGTACATTCATGAGATTAATGAACCATGTCTTGCGGGCGTTTATTGGCAAATTTGTTGTGGTTTATTTTGATGACATTTTGGTGTATAGCAAAAGCTTAGATGAGCATATTGAACATTTGCATTGTGTGTTTGATGTTTTGAGAAAAGAAAAATTGTTTGCCAATTTAAAAAAGTGTTCTTTATGCTTGGAAAAAGTTGAATGGAATTGGAGTGGATGAAGAAAAGGTAAAGGCTATCAAGGAATGGCCCACGCCTAAGTCACTTTCCGAGGTGAGAAGTTTTCATGGTTTGGCTAGTTTTTATCGACGATTTGTCAAAAAATTTAGTACACTAGCTGCACCACTCACTGAAATTGTTAAGAAATCGGTAGGGTTTCATTGGGGTAATGAACAAGAACATGCATTTTCTGAAATTAAAGAAAGATTGTGTAGTGCTCCTTTGTTAGCCTTACCTAATTTTTCTAAAACATTTGAAATTGAGTGTGATGCTTCAGGAATAGGTATTGGAGCTGTTTTAATGCAGGAGCAGCGACCGATAGCTTATTTTAGTGAAAAACTAAATGGGGCTGTTTTGAACTATTCGACGTATGACAAGGAGCTTTATGCATTGGTGAGAGCATTCGAGACTTGGCAACATTACCTTTGGCCGAGAGAATTCGTCATTCACACTGACCATGAATCCTTGAAGCACTTGAAAGGACAGGGTAAGTTGAATAGAAGACACGCCAAGTGGTCAGAATTTATCGAGACATTTCCATATGTAATCAAATACAAGCAAGGTAAGGAAAATATTGTGGCTGATGCGCTATCAAGAAGGTATGCTCTTGTTTCTACTTTAAATGCAAAGTTGTTGGGATTGAATATGTGAAAGAATTATATGCTACTGATGATGACTTTGCTAGTGTGTATGGAGCATGTGAAAAATCAGCATTTGGTAAGTTTTATAGACTTGATGGGTACTTGTTTAGAGAGAATAAACTTTGTGTGCCTAACAGTTCTATGCGTGAGTTGCTTGTACGTGAAGCACATGGAGGTGGTTTGATGGGTCACTTTGGTATAAGGAAGACTTTAGAAGTGTTGCGTGAACATTTCTTTTGGCCTAAAATGAAACGTGATGTGGAAAGAATTTGTTCTAGATGTGTTACTTGTAAGCAGGCCAAATCTAGAGTCTTACCCCATGGTTTATACACTCCTTTACCCGTACCTACTGCACCTTGGGTAGACATTTCGATGGATTTTGTTTTGGGTTTGCCTAGGTCAAGAAAGGGTAGGGACTCGGTTTTTGTTGTGGTTGAAAGGTTTTCTAAAATGGCACATTTCATATCATGTAATAAAACTGATGATGCAACAAATATTGCTGATTTGTTCTTTCGGGAGATTGTACGACTTCACGGTGTTCCTAGGAGCATTGTATCTGATCGGGATGTTAAGTTCCTTAGCTATTTTTGGAAAGTCTTGTGGGGAAAAATGGGTACTAAGTTGTTATTTTCAACTACTTGCCACCCTCAAACAGATGGACAAACCGAGGTTGTGAATAGAACTTTAACTACTTTGTTGCGTACTATAATTCAAAAGAACTTAAAAAATGGGAAGATTGTTTGCCATTCATTGAATTTGCATATAACCGAAGTGTTCATTCTACTACTGATTTTTCACCATTTGAGGTTGTTTATGGTTTTAATCCACTAACTCCTTTAGATTTGCTGCCTTTGCCAGTTAATGAAAGAGCTAGTTTGGATGGTCAAAAGAAGGCTGAGATGGTGAAGAAACTTCATGAAAGTGTCCGGGAGCATATCGCAAAGAAAAATGAACAATATGCTAACAAAGCTAATAAAGGGCGGAGACAAGTCATTTTTGAACCAGGTGATTGGGTTTGGGTACATATGCGGAAGGAAAGATTCCCTGAACGTAGGCGGTCCAAGTTACAACCAAGAGGAGATGGTCCATTTCAAGTTCTTGAAAGAGTGAATGATAATGCATATAAGTTGGATCTTCCAGGTGAGTATAAGATTAGTTCTACATTTAATGTTGCTGATCTTTCTCTTTTTGATGTAGGTGAAGATTCGAGGACGAATCCTTTTGAAGAGAGGGAAGATGATGAGAATCACCAAGAACAAGTACAAGTTAAGGATCCATTGTATGTTCCATTTGGGCCAACTACAAGGGCAAGATCCAAAAAGCTGAAGGAAGCATTTAACGGGCTAATTCAAGAGATATGGGCTGATTCTAACATGCATAAGTTTGGCCCAAAAGAAGATGCATTGGTTTTGAATTTAATCCAAACAATATAATCTGATGGCTTTTGGAATTCATTGAAGTTACTTACATAGAATTAAGTCTTATGGGAAAGAGAAGCTTCAATTAGGCTTTATTTACATCAGATTTTAATATATATAAGTCCATATAGATAATAGTCAAGATTTTTCATATTTCTATATGTATTTGGAGGATTCTAGGCACCTTTTTGTATCCCAACACATATGAAAACGTGTTGGCTTTAATTACTATGGTTGGAGACTTGTTCCAACCCTATATATAAGTAGTATGGCTGAATGTAAGGAATCATCTTTGGCTGAAAATATAAAGTGAGTTTTTACTCCTCTTTTGGTTCTTCATTGAACTTAAGAACTTATCAAGGTTTCTCCTTGTGGCGTTCAAAACTTGAATACTTGTGGTTTGCGATTCTTTATAATCGTTGGGTCACAAGTTCACTACAATCTGGAATACTTGTGGTTTGCGATTCCATATAATCGTTGGGTCACAAGTTCACTATCACTTTCAATCTGATTTTTAGTTTTTCTTGGGATGAAATTGAATCTTCCTATTGAGGTTCGCATCAATTATGCCTATGTTTTTCTACACTTCTCTATTAAAAAGTATCTTATGACAACATAAAGACTGCATGATCCGAGTTTCAAGTTCTCACATTCAGAGATAAAACGGTACATTTCAGTGTCCATGGGAGAAATACGAGCATTCTGGACTCTTTTTTGATTTTCCCCTAGACGGGCAATTGACTGTCAAATTCAGGTATTAAACTATTCAAAATTCACGTAAACGAGAATTCATATACCGAGTTTGACATTATTCAGAATTTGCATTAAATTGATCAACTTTGGAGTGTAATGCGTACGGAAATAACATTTTGGTCAATTTGTGCCAATTTTGTCTTTCATAGAGTATTTGTTTTCACGAACAAAATTTTTTAATGGTTATTATCCGCATGATATTGTATTTGGATCGAGTTTCATGTTTTTTCCGCTCCGCGATAGAACTCATTACTCGATGGTTCTCTTGTTAGAAAAAGGGCATGTTAATACTTTGGTCTTCTTACTTTATACCTACTGCATTGATCCGGATCTCGAAATTTGCGCGATCGACGCGATGTAGAAACTTATGGTTGAGATTCATTTTTTCCGAGTCCATGTTGAAGTTGTCGTTTTTGGGGTGTCATGAATATAACACGATCCTTGTAGTCTTAATAAATTACATGCTTTGAGTTTAAAGTTAAAATTTTTTAGGGATAACATGGTTTATTTTTTGTCCCCAGGGCATAACACTAGCATTGCACATTTTCATTGCGAACATTCTTTGATGGTCTTTTGATTGTCAAATTAGTATAGTAAACAATTCACGATACACAATTCACGTTATATAATAATTTTTTTTCCGAGTTTCTTGTTCCTCTTGGTTCACTCTTAAAAGATCCATTTTGGGATGTTTTGCGTAAAATAATCACATTTTGGGAAATTTGTGCCAACTTTTTTCACTCAAAATTTTGAAATTAGGTGATATTTGGACTGAGTTTCATTTTCCTACATCTACTTGATAGAATTGTTTATTTGACGTTGTGCTTATTGAAACAGAGGAATTTTAAGAAATAGTTTCTTAATGTTTTATGGGGCGTCCAATGATCCTAACTCAGAATGTTAGTTATCACTCGATCTTTAAAGTTGCGGACTTTTTTTGTTATTTCCTGTCAATGTAGAAATGGTCAACTTTGTGCTGCCAAGAGTACAACGCGAGTACATTTTTGGTAGAGGATGTATTCACACTCTTATTTGGATAGTTTTCTATTTACGTGATATAGATTTCGTAGGAACCTTGTGCTAAAATAATTAATTTTAGGGTTCCCTTTTTAAACTATGGTGTGATATAATGGCATAAGTTCATTTTTAGTGACCTTTCAAGTCCCATGTCCAATTATAGGTTGATGTTTGTTTAGGTTATATTATTCACATATTTCACTAAAATTGACTCATTTAGAGTGACAAGGCGAAACAAGAATATACTAATATTCTTGGACCTGTGTTTTTTTCGTTTATTTTTTTCCTTTCGAATTCCAATCGTTCTTTTCTCATTCGATATAAAATGTTTGTTTTGTATATTATGCCTATGTTTTTCTACACTTCTGTATTAAAAAGTATCTTATCACAACATAAAGACTGCATGATCCGAGTTTCAAATTCTTCGCATTCAGAGATAAAACAATACATTTCAGTGTCCATGGGAGAAATACGAGCATTCTGGACTCTTTTTGTTGATTTCCCCCTAGATGGGCAATTGACTGTCAAATTCAGGTATTAAACTATTCAAAATTCACGTAAACGAGAATTCATATACCGAGTTTGACAATATTCATAATTTGCTTTAGATTGATCAACTTTGGAGTGTAATGCGTACCAAAATAACATTTTGGTCAGTTTGTGCAAATTTTTTTTTCAAAGAGGATTTGTTTTCACAACCAAAATTTTTTAATGGTTATTATCCGCATGATATTGTATTTGGACCGAGTTTCATGTTTTTTCCGCTCCTCGATAGAACTTATTACTCGGCGGTACTCTTGTTAGAAAAAGGGCATGTTAATACTTTTGTCTTCTTACTTTATACCTACTGCATTGATCCGGATCTTGAAATTTGCGCGATCGACGCGATGGAGAAACTTATGGTTGAGATTCATTTTTTCCGAGTCCATGTTGAAGTTGTCGTTTTTGGGGTGTCATGAATATAACACGATCCTTGGAGTCGTAATACATTACATGCTTTGAGTTTACAGTTAAAATTATTCAGAGATAACATGGTTTATTTTTTGTCCCCAGGGCATAACACTAGCATAGCACATTTACATTGTGAAACATTCATTGATGGTCTTTTGATTGTCAAATTAGTATAGTAAACAATTCACGATTCACAATTCACGTTATATAATACTTTTTTTCCCGAGTTTCTTTTTCCTCTTGCTTCACTCTTAAAAGATCCATTTTGGGATGTTTTGCGTAAAATAATCACATTTTTGGAAATTTGTGCCAACTTCTTTCACTCAAAATTTTGAAAGTTTAGGTGATATTTGGACTGAGTTTCATGTTCCTACATCTACTTGATAGAATTGTTTATTTGACGTTGTGCTTATTGAAACAGAGGAATTTTAAGAAATAGTTTCTTAATGTTTTATGGGGCGTCCAATGATCCCAACTCAGAATGTTAGTTATCGCTCGATCTTTAAAGTTGCAGACGTTTTTGTTATTTCCGGTCAATGTAGAAATGGTCAACTTTATGCTGCCAAGAGTACAACATGAGTACATTTTTTGGTATAGGATGTATTCACACTCTTATTTGGAACGTTTTCTATTTACGTGATAGAGATTTCGTAGGAACCTTGTGCTAAATTAATTAATTTTAGGGTTCCCTTTTTAAACTATGGTGTGATATAATGGCATAAGTTCATTTTTAGTGACCTTTCAAGTCCCATGTCCAATCATAGGTTGATCTTTGTTTGGGTCATATTATTCACATATTTCACTAAAATTGACTCATTTAGGGTGACAAGGCGAAACAATAATATACTAATATTCTTGGACCTGTGTTTTTTCCGTTTATCTTTTTCCTTTCAAATTCCAATCGTTCTTTTCTCATTCGATATAAAATGTTTGTTTGGTATATTATGCCTATGTTTTTCTACACTTCTCTATTAAAAAGTATCTTATCACAACATAAAGACTGCATGATCCGAGTTTCAAGTTCTTCGCATTAAGAGATAAAACGGTACATTTCATTGTCCATGGGAGAAATATGAGCATGCTGGACTCTTTTTGTTGATTTTCCCCTAGATGGGCAATTGATTGTCAAATTCAGGTATTAAACTATTCCAAATTCACGTAAACGAGAATTCATATACCGAGTTTGACAATATTCATAATTTGCATTAAATTGATCAACTTTGGAGTGTAATGAGTACGGAAATTAACATTTTTGTCAATTTGTGCCAATTTTGTTTTTCATAGAAGATTTGTTTTCACGACAACATTTTTTTAATGGTTATTATCCGCATTATATTGTATTTGGACCGAGTTTCATGTTTTTCCGCTCCTCGATAGAACTTATTACTCGGCGGTTCTCTTGTTAGAAAAAGGGCATGTTAATACTTTGGTCTTCTTACTTTATACCTACTGCATTGACCTGGATCTCAGAATGTGTGCGATCGACGCAATGGAGAAACTTATGGTTGAGATTCATTTTTTCCGAATCCATGTTGAAGTTGTCGTTTTTGGGGTGTCATGAATATAACACTATCCTTGGAGTCGTAATAAATTACATGATTTGATTTTAAAGTTAAAATTATTCAGAGATAATATGGTTTTTTTGTCCCCAGGGCATAACACTAGCATTGCACATTTTCATTGCGAACATTCTTTGATGGTCTTTTGATTGTCAATTTAGTATAGTAAACAATTCATAATTCACAATTCACGTTATATAATACTTTTTTTTCCGAGTTTCTTGTTCCTCTTGGTTCACTCTTAAAAGATCCATTTTGGGATGTTTTGCGTAAAATAATCACATTTTTGGAAATTTGTGCCAACTTCTTTCACTCAAAATTTTGAAAGTTAGGTGATATTTGGACTGAGTTTCATGTTCCTACATCTACTTGATAGAATTGTTTATTTGACGTTGTGCTTATTGAAACAGAGGAATTTCAAGAAATAGTTTCTTAATGTTTTATGGGGCGTCCAATGATCCCAACTCAGAATGTTAGTTATCACTCGATCATTAAAGTTGCAGACTTTTTTTGTTATTTCCGGTCAATGTAGAAATGGTCAACTTTGTGCTGCCAAGAGTACAACATGAGTACATTTTTTGGTAGAGGATGTATTCACACTCTTATTTGGAAAGTTTTCTATTTACGTGATAGAGATTTCGTAGGAACCTTGTGCTAAATTAATTAATTTTAGGGTTCCCTTTTTAAACTATGGTGTGATATAATGGCATAATTTCATTTTTAGTGACCTTTCAAGTCCCATGTCCAATCATAGGTTGATCTTTGTTTGGGTCATATTATTCACATATTTCACTAAAATTGACTCATTTAGGGTGACAAGGCGAAACAATAATATACTAATATTCTTGGACCTGTGTTTTTTCCGTTTATCTTTTTCCTTTCAAATTCCAATCGTTCTTTTCTCATTCGATATAAAATGTTTGTTTGGTATATTATGCCTATGTTTTTCTACATTTCTCTATTAAAAAGTATCTTATCACAACATAAAGACTTCATGATCCGAGTTTCAAGTTCTTCGCATTCAGAGATAAAACGGTACATTTCAGTTAAAATACGAGCATTCTGGACTCTTTTTGTTGATTTTCCCCTAGATGAGCAATTGACTGTCAAATTCAGATATTAAACTATTCAAAATTCACGTAAACGAGAATTCATATACCGAGTTTGACAATATTCATAATTTGCTTTAAATTGATCCACTTTGGAGTGTAATGCGTATGAAAATAACATTTTGGTCAATTTGTGCCAATTTTGTTTTTCATAGAGGATTTCTTTTCACGACCAAAATGTTTTAATGGTTATTATCCGCATGATATTGTATTTGGACCGAGTTTCATGTTTTTTCCGCTCCTCAATAGAACTTAGTACTCGATGGTTCTCTTGTTAGAAAAAGGGCATGTTAATACTTTGGTCCTCTTACTTTATACTTACTTCATTGATCCAGATCTCGGAATGTGTGCGAACGACGCGATGGAGAAACTTATGGTTGACATTCATTTTTTCCGAGTCCGTGTTGAAGTTTTCGTTTTTGGGATGTCATGAATATAACACGATCCTTGGAGTCGTAATAAATTACATGCTTTGAATTTAAAGTTAAAATTATTCAGAGATAACATGGTTTATTTTTTGTCCCAAGGGCATAACACTAACATTGCACATTTACATTGTGAAACATTCATTGATGGTCTTTTGATTGTCAAATTAGTATAGTAAGCAATTCACGATTCACAATTCACGTTATATAATACTTTTTTTCCCGAGTTTCTTGTTCCTCTTGGTTCACTCTTAAAAGATCCATTTTGGGATGTTCTGCGTAAAATAATAACATTTTGGGAAATTTGTGCCAACTTCTTTCACTCAAAATTTTGAAAGTTCGGTGATATTTGGACTGAGTTTCATGTTCCTACATCTACTTGATAGAATTGTTTATTTGACGTTGTGCTTATTGAAACAGAGGAATTTTAAGAAATAGTTTCTTAATGTTTTATGGGGCGTCCAATGATCCCAACTCAGAATGTTAGTTATCACTCGATCATTAAAGTTGCAGACTTTTTTTGTTATTTCCGGTCAATGTAGAAATGGTCAACTTTGTGCTGCCAAGAGTACAACATGAGTACATTTTTTGGTAGAGGATGTATTCACACTCTTATTTGGAAAGTTTTCTATTTACGTGATAGAGATTTCGTAGGAACCTTGTGCTAAACTAATTAATTTTAGGGTTCCCTTTTTAAACTATGGTGTGATATAATGGCATAATTTCATTTTTAGTGACCTTTCAAGTCCCTTGTCCAATCATAGGTTGATCTTTGTTTGGGTCATATTATTCACATATTTCACTAAAATTGACTCATTTAGGGTGACAAGGCGAAACAATAATATACTAATATTCTTGGACCTGTGTTTTTTCCGTTTATCTTTTTCCTTTCAAATTCCAATCGTTCTTTTCTCATTCGATATAAAATGTTTGTTTGGTATATTATGCCTATGTTTTTCTACATTTCTCTATTAAAAAGTATCTTATCACAACATAAAGACTTCATGATCCGAGTTTCAAGTTCTTCGCATTCAGAGATAAAACGGTACATTTCAGTTAAAATACGAGCATTCTGGACTCTTTTTGTTGATTTTCCCCTAGATGAGCAATTGACTGTCAAATTCAGATATTAAACTATTCAAAATTCACGTAAACGAGAATTCATATACCGAGTTTGACAATATTCATAATTTGCTTTAAATTGATCCACTTTGGAGTGTAATGCGTACGAAAATAACATTTTGGTCAATTTGTGCCGATTTTGTATTTCATAGAGGATTTTTTTTCACGGTCAAAATTTTTTGATGGTTATTATCCGCATGATATTGTATTTGGACCGAGTTTCATGTTTTTTCCGCTCCTCAATAGAACTTAGTACTCGATGGTTCTCTTGTTAGAAAAAGGGCATGTTAATACTTTGGTCCTCTTACTTTATACCTACTGCATTGATCCGGATCTCGGAATGTGTGCGAACGACGCGATGGAGAAACTTATGGTTGACATTCATTTTTTCCGAGTCCGTGTTGAAGTTTTCGTTTTTGGGATGTCATGAATATAACACGATCCTTGGAGTCGTAATAAATTACATGCTTTGAATTTAAAGTTAAAATTATTCAGAGATAACATGGTTTATTTTTTGTCCCAAGGGCATAACACTAACATTGCACATTTACATTGTGAAACATTCATTGATGGTCTTTTGATTGTCAAATTAGTATAGTAAGCAATTCACGATTCACAATTCACGTTATATAATACTTTTTTTCCCGAGTTTCTTGTTCCTCTTGGTTCACTCTTAAAAGATCCATTTTGGGATGTTCTGCGTAAAATAATAACATTTTGGGAAATTTGTGCCAACTTCTTTCACTCAAAATTTTGAAAGTTCGGTGATATTTGGACTGAGTTTCATGTTCCTACATCTACTTGATAGAATTGTTTATTTGACGTTGTGCTTATTGAAACAGAGGAATTTTAAGAAATAGTTTCTTAATGTTTTATGGGGCGTCCAATGATCCCAACTCAGAATGTTAGTTATCACTCGATCATTAAAGTTGCAGACTTTTTTTGTTATTTCCGGTCAATGTAGAAATGGTCAACTTTGTGCTGCCAAGAGTACAACATGAGTACATTTTTTGGTAGAGGATGTATTCACACTCTTATTTGGAAAGTTTTCTATTTACGTGATAGAGATTTCGTAGGAACCTTGTGCTAAATTAATTAATTTTAGGGTTCCCTTTTTAAACTATGGTGTGATATAATGGCATAATTTCATTTTTAGTGACCTTTCAAGTCCCTTGTCCAATCATAGGTTGATCTTTGTTTGGGTCATATTATTCACATATTTCACTAAAATTGACTCATTTAGGGTGACAAGGCGAAACAATAATATACTAATATTCTTGGACCTGTGTTTTTTCCGTTTATCTTTTTCCTTTCAAATTCCAATCGTTCTTTTCTCATTCGATATAAAATGTTTGTTTGGTATATTATGCCTATGTTTTTCTACATTTCTCTATTAAAAAGTATCTTATCACAACATAAAGACTTCATGATCCGAGTTTCAAGTTCTTCGCATTCAGAGATAAAACGGTACATTTCAGTTAAAATACGAGCATTCTGGACTCTTTTTGTTGATTTTCCCCTAGATGAGCAATTGACTGTCAAATTCAGATATTAAACTATTCAAAATTCACGTAAACGAGAATTCATATACCGAGTTTGACAATATTCATAATTTGCTTTAAATTGATCCACTTTGGAGTGTAATGCGTACGAAAATAACATTTTGGTCAATTTGTGCCGATTTTGTATTTCATAGAGGATTTTTTTTCACGGTCAAAATTTTTTGATGGTTATTATCCGCATTATATTGTATTTGGACCGAGTTTCATGTTTTTTCCGCTCCTCAATAGAACTTAGTACTCGATGGTTCTCTTGTTAGAAAAAGGGCATGTTAATACTTTGGTCCTCTTACTTTATACTTACTTCATTGATCCGGATCTCGGAATGTGTGCGAACGACGCGATGGAGAAACTTATGGTTGACATTAATTTTTTCCGAGTCCGTGTTGAAGTTTTCGTTTTTGGGATGTCATGAATATAACACGATCCTTGGAGTCGTAATAAATTACATGCTTTGAATTTAAAGTTAAAATTATTCAGAGATAACATGGTTTATTTTTTGTCCCAAGGGCATAACACTAACATTGCACATTTACATTGTGAAACATTCATTGATGGTCTTTTGATTGTCAAATTAGTATAGTAAGCAATTCACGATTCACAATTCACGTTATATAATACTTTTTTTCCCGAGTTTCTTGTTCCTCTTGGTTCACTCTTAAAAGATCCATTTTGGGATGTTCTGCGTAAAATAATAACATTTTGGGAAATTTGTGCCAACTTCTTTCACTCAAAATTTTGAAAGTTCGGTGATATTTGGACTGAGTTTCATGTTCCTACATCTACTTGATAGAATTGTTTATTTGACGTTGTGCTTATTGAAACAGAGGAATTTTAAGAAATAGTTTCTTAATGTTTTATGGGGCGTCCAATGATCCCAACTCAGAATGTTTGTTATCACTCGATCTTTAAAGTTGCAGACTTTTTTTGTTATTTCTGGTCAATGTAGAAATGGTAAAACTTTGTGCTGCCAAGAGTACAACGTGAGTACATTTTTTGGTAGATGATGTATTCACAATCTTATTTGGAAAGTTTTCTATTTACGTGATAGAGATTTCGTAGGAACCTTGTGCTAAAATAATTAATTTTAGTGTTTCCTTTTTAAACTATGGTGTGATATAATGGCATAAGTTCATTTTTAGTGACCTTTCAAGTCCCATGTCCAATCCTTGGTTGATATTTGTTTGGGTGATATTATTCACATATTTCAATAAAATTGACTCATTTAGGGTGACAAGGCGAAACAAGAATATACTAATATTCTTGAACCTGTGTTTTTTCCGTTTATCTTTTTCCTTTCAAATTCCAATCGTTCTTTTCTTATTCGATATAAAATGATCCGAGTTTCAAGTTCTTCGCATTCAGAGATAAAACGGTACATTTCAGTGTCCATGGGAGAAATACGAGCATTCTGGACTCTTTTTGTTGATTTTCCCCTAGATGGGCAATTGACTATCAAATTCAGGTATTAAACTATTCAAAATTCACGTAAACGAGAATTCATATACCGAGTTTGACAATATTCATAATTTGCTTTAAATTGATCAACTTTGGAGTATAATGAGTACGGAAATAACATTTTTGTCAATTTGTGCCAATTTTGTTTTTCATAGAGGATTTGTTTTCACGACCAAGATTTTTTAATGGTTATTATCCGCATGATATTGTATTTGGACCGAGTTTCATGTTTTTCCGCTCCTCGATAGAACTTATTACTCTGCGGTTCTCTTGTTAGAAAAAGGGCATGTTAATACTTTGGTCTTCTTACTTTATACCTATTGCATTGATCCGGATCTCAGAATGTGTGTGATCGACGCGATGGAGAAACTTATGGTTGAGATTCATTTTTTTCGAATCCATGGAGTCGTAATAAATTACATGATTTGATTTTAAAGTTAAAATTATTCAGAGATAATATGGTTTTTTTTTGTCCCCAGGGCATAACACTAGCATTGCACATTTTCATTGCGAACATTCTTTGATGGTCTTTTGATTGTCAATTTAGTATAGTAAACATAATTCACAATTCACGTTATATAATACTTTTTTTTCCGAGTTTCTTCTTCCTCTTGGTTCACTCTTAAAAGATCCATTTTGGGATGTTTTGCGTAAAATAATAACGTTTTGGGAAATTTGTGTCAACTTCTTTAACTCAAAATTTTGAAATTAGGTGATATTTGGACTGAGTTTCATGTTCCTATATCTACTTGATAGAATTGTTTATTTGACGTTGTGCTTATTGAAACAGAGGAATTTTAAGAAATAGTTTCTTAATGTTTTATGGGGCGTCCAATGATCCCAACTCAGAATGTTAGTTATCACTCGATCTTTAAAGTTGCAGACTTTTTTTGTTATTTCCGGTCAATGTAGAAATGGTCAACTTTGTGCTGCCAAGAGTACAACGTGAGTACATTTTTTGGTAAAGGATGTATTCACACTATTATTTGGAAAGTTTTCTATTTACGTGATAGAGATTTCGTAAGAACCTTGTGCTAAAATAATTAATTTTAGGGTTCCCTTTTTAAACTATGGTGTGATATAATAGCATAAGTTCATTTTTAGTGACCTTTCAAGTCCCATGCCCAATCATAGGTTGATCTTTGTTTGGGTGATATTATTCACATATTTCACAAAAATTGACTCATTTAGGGTGACAAGGCGAAACAAGATTATACTAATATTCTTGGACCTGTGTTTTTTCCGTATATCTTTTTCCTTTCAAATTCCAATCGTTCTTTTCTCATACGATATAAAATGTTTGTTTGGTATATTATACCCATGTTTTTCTGCACTTCTCTATCCAAAAGTATTTTATCACAACATAAAGACTGCATGATCCGAGTTTCAAGTTCCCGCATTCAGAGATAAAACGGTACATTTCAGTGTCCATGGGAGAAATACAAGCATTCTGGACTCTTTTTGTTGATTTTCCTCTAGATGGGCAATTGACTGTCAAATTCAGGTATTAAACTATTCAAAATTCACGTAAACGAGAATTCATATATCGAGTTTGACAATATTCATAATTTGCTTTAAATTGATCAACTTTGGAGTGTAATGCGTACGGAAATAACATTTTGGTCAATTTGTGCCAATTTTGTTTTTCATAGAGGATTTGTTTTCACGAACAAATTTTTTTATTGGTTATTATCAGCATGATATTATATTTGGACCGAGTTTCATGTTTTTTCCGCTCCTTCATAGAACTTAGTACTCGATGGTTCTCTTGTTAGAAAAAGGGCATGTTAATACTTTGGTCCTCTTACTTTATACCTACTGCATTGATCCGGATCTCGGAATGTGTGCGAACAACGCGATGGAGAAACTTATGGTTGAGATTCATTTTTTCCGAGTCTATGTTGAAGTTGTCGTTTTTGGGGTGTCATGAATATAACACGATCCTTTGACTCGTAATAAATTACATGCTTTGAGTTTAAAGTTAAAATTATTCAGAGATAACATGGTTTATTTTTTGTCCCCAACATTGCACATTTACATTGTGAAACATTCATTGATGGTCTTTTGATTGTCAAATTAGTATAGTAAACAATTCACGATTCACAATTCACGTTATATAATACTTTTTTTCCCGAGTTTCTTGTTTCTCTTGGTTCACTCTTAAAAGATCCATTTTGGGATGTTTTGCGTAAAATAATAAAATTTAGGGAAATTTGTGCCAACTTCTTTCACTCAAATTTTGAAAGTTAGGTGATATTTGGACTGAGTTTCATGTTCCTACATCTACTTGATAGAATTGTTTATTTGACGTTGTGCTTATTGAAACAGAGGAATTTTAAGAAATAGTTTCTTAATGTTTTATGGGGCGTCCAATGATCACAACTCAGAATGTTAGTTATCACTCGATCTTTAAAGTTGCAGACTTTTTTTGTTATTTCCGATCAATGAAGAAATGGTCAACTTTGTGCTGCCAAGAGTACAACGTGAGTACATTTTTTGGTAGAGGATGTATTCACACTCTTATTTGGAATGTTTTCTATTTACGTGATAGAGATTTCGTAAGAACCTTGTGCTGAAATAATTAATTTTAGTGTTCTCTTTTTAAACTATGGTGTGATATAATGGCATAAGTTCATTTTTAGTGACCTTTCAAGTCCCATGTCCAATCATAGGTTGATCTTCGTTTGGGTGATATTATTCACATACTTCACTAAAATTGACTCATTTAGGGTGACAAGGCGAAACAAGAATATACTAATATTCTTGGACCTGTGTTTTTTCCGTTTATCTTTTTCCTTTCAAATTTCAATCGTTCTTTTCTCCTTCGATATAAAATGTTTGTTTGGTATATTTTATGCCTATGTTTTTCTACACTTCTCTATTAAAAAGTATCTTATCACAATATAAAGACTGCATGATCCGAGTTTCAAGTTCTTCGCATTCAGAGATAAAACGGTACATTTCAGTGTCCATGGGAGAAATACGAGCATTCTGGACTCTTTTTGTTGATTTTCCCCTAGATGGGCAATTGACTATCAAATTCAGGTATTAAACTATTCAAAATTCACGTAAACGAGAATTCATATACCGAGTTTGACAATATTCATAATTTGCTTTAAATTGATCAACTTTGGAGTATAATGAGTACAGAAATAACATTTTTGTCAATTTGTGCCAATTTTGTTTTTCATAGAGGATTTGTTTTCACGACCAAATTTTTTTAATGGTTATTATCCGCATGATATTATATTTGGACCGAGTTTCATGTTTTTTCCGCTCCTCGATAGAACTTATTACTCGGCGGTTCTCTTGTTAGAAAAAGGGCATGTTAATACTTTGGTCCTCTTACTTTATACCTACTGCATTGATCCGGATCTCGGAATGTGTGCGAACGACGCGATGGAGAAACTTATGCTTGAGATTCATTTTTTCCGAGTCCATGTTGAAGTTGTCGTTTTTGGGGTGTCATGAATATAACACGATCCTTGGAGTAGTAATAAATTACATGCTTTAAGTTTAAAGTTAAAATTATTCAGAGATAACATGGTTTATTTTTTGTCCCAGGGCATAACACTAGCATTGCATATTTTCATTGCGAACATTCTTTGATGGTCTTTTGATTGTCAATTTAGTATAGTAAACAATTCACGATTCACAATTCACGTTATATAATACTTTTTTTCCGAGTTTCATGTTCCTCTTGGTTCACTCTTAAAAGATCCATTTTGGGATGTTTTGCGTAAAATAATCAAATTTTGGGAAATTTGTGCCAACTTTTTCGACTCAAAATTTTGAAATTAGGTGATATTTGGACTGAGTTTCATGTTCCTACATCTACTTGATAGAATTGTTTATTGGACGTTGTGCTTATTGAAACAGAGGAATTTTAAGAAATAGTTTCTTAATGTTTTATGGGGCGTCCAATGATCCCAACTCAGAATGTTAGTTATCACTCGTTCTTTAAAGTTGCAAGCTTTTTTTGTTATTTCCGGTCAATGTAGAAATGGTCAACTTTGTGCTGCCAAGAGTACAACGTGAGTACATTTTTTGGTAGAGGATGTATTCACACTCTTATTTGGAAAGTTTTCTATTTACGTGATAGAGATTTCGTAGGAACCTTGTTGTCACGGACTTAACTTCTCTTACGTAACCCGTGCGGCACTTAGCCACGAAACGCCCCCAGCGATCGCTTCCACCCCTCTGTCGGAATCGGCTAAGTCAGCCTTACTCGTCCCGAAGGAAAGTTGCTAAGTAAGGTTGTAAGTGGAAAGGAAAGAAAGATTGCTAAGAGAACTTGGAATGCTCTAAAACTCAATAACTTGGAAGAATTCTTGGATGCTTTCTTGGATTGTTACAAATGAATGCCTATCTACCTATTTATACTAGTTGCTAGCCTATCTAGAAAGTTCCTACCTCTAGACTATTCTATCAAGTCTACAACTATCTAGAATGTCCTACTATGTACAAGGACTCCTACAAGTTTCTAGAACATTCTACAATGTTCTAGTACATTCTACCTCTATGTTTCTAGAACTTTCTACGAGGTTCCATAATCTTCCGCAACCTTCTAGAGTCTTCTAGAAGTTTCTCCAACCTTCTAGAGTCTTCTACAATTTTCTTCATCCTTCTAGAAGGTTCCCCAACCTTCTAGAACCTTCTACACACTTCTAGATTGTTCTAGGATGGCCTAGAACCTTCCACATCCTTTTACCCGTGTGTAGAGCCTTCCAGAATGTTCCGCACATGTGTAGAACCCTCTGGACCCATCCGGAACAGCGTAGAACCTTCTGGAGACTTCCCAGAACCTCCATTCCCATGTAAATCCGCCCCAAGGACCAGCCCCATGGGTCGAGCCGTCCCGGCCATTCGATTGTCTCGTATTATGCTCAAAAGGTTGGGCTGCCCACCCGACTGCCCATGCCGCGCGCCTCCCGCGCCTGCTCCATCCCGGACCGGCCTTGCCACCTGCCTTGCCGCCCGTCCTTGCTGCTTGGCCAACCCGGCCACCTGCCTGACAGCCAAGGCCATCCTTCGGGTTCCGTCTATGCTCTCCCGAGCAGCGTCCCGTTCGTGCCAAGCCTCGCCCCTGCTTGGCTCCGTGTTCCCGCAAAGTCCTCGGCATGTCCCGTCCTGAGCTCTCCGAGCCACGCTCCCGTTCCCCGGGTCCCTGTGTAGCGCCATTTTGTCTCCGCAAAATGTCGGGCCGTGACATTCTCCCCCATCTATACGATCGACGCCCTCGTCGATCAGGCTGCTTTGCGTTTGGTGCTTGTTCCCTTGGCTTAGTCCCTGTGATACGAACCTCGCCATGAATAACGAGACCCGAATAATTAGGACTCCAAGGATCGTTCTACAATCAGGTTTAGGTGGATTTAATGAAGACGCCACAAACGATGATGGATGAATCGCTTGATAAATCTTCAATTCATTAAAGAAAAAGGTCCTTTAAATAGGACAAGATTACATCTTGAAAAGAACTAGAAAACTATAAAATAGTAAACTAACCTAATACCAAAAGGAAACTAAATCCTAGTAAATAATAAACTAATCCTACAAAAATAAGGAAACTAAATTTCGAAATTAAAAGGTAACTAAATTAAAACTCCCACATGACAAGTAATTATTGGACTAGATCTTCTTCAATCTTGATGCGCAAGTAATCCTTCTTGACCCAACAACTTGTCTCCAATTAATTCTTCCAATTCTATTTTTTTGTGCTCTTCATGCTCACATCATTCTCCTCCTCTTAAAAGAGATTTGTCCTCAAATCTTCGCCGACCTTGTAGATCTAACATGTAAACAATGCAAAACTTTTTTTTTTTTTTTTTTTAAAATTTCTCCTTTTTTTTTTTGCACGGATTTCTCTCTCTTTTTTTTTTTTTTTTTTTTTTGAACTCTCTATTTTTCACGTTTTTTCTCTCCCACTTATTTTTTCAATATTTTTTTTCAAATTTTTTTTTTTTTCGTTTTTTTTCTCATTTTCTCATTTTGTTTTTTCGTTTTTTTTTTTTTGACAAGAAATTAAAGATAGGCAAACCTGAGACTAGAACAAAGCTCTGATACCAAATGATACGAACCTCGCCATGAATAACGAGACCCGAATAATTAGGACTCCAAGGATCGTTCTACAATCAGGTTTAGGTGGATTTAATGAAGACGCCACAAACGATGATGGATGAATCGCTTGATAAGTCGATGGATGAACGCCACAAGTCTTCTTGATAAGTTCATTAGGACGCCACAAACGATGTTGACTGAATCGTTGATAAGTCGGAACGCCACAAGAATGCTTGATAAGTTCGTGAGGACGCCACAAACGATGGTGGATAAATCGTTTGATAAGTCATTGAACGCCACAAAGATTTTACTGATCTTTGATAAGTTCATGAAGAAGAATTCTTCAATGAAGATGGAGAATACTCAACACAAATTAATTGAAGACTAAATCTTCAATTCATTAAAGAAAAGGTCCTTTAAATAGGACAAGATTACATCTTGAAAAGAACTAGAAAACTATAAAATAGTAAACTAACCTAATACCAAAAGGAAACTAAATCCTAGTAAAGAATAAACTAATCCTACAAAAATAAGGAAACTAAATTTCGAAATTAAAAGGTAACTAAATTAAAACTCCCACATGACAAGTAATTATTGGACTAGATCTTCTTCAATCTTGATGCGCAAGTAATCCTTCTTGACCCAACAACTTGTCTCCAATTAATTCTTCCAATTCTATTTTTTTGTGCTCTTCATGCTCACATCACCCTGTCTTCTCCGCAAGACTCCGACCCTCACCCAGGCACCGTGATCCCGTTGTCTTGCCCCTGGCAAGATTTCAACACCAAGGCCCCGCCTCGCGGACTTGCTCTCTAGCAACTGCCTTGTTGATCTCGTGACGCCCTGCGTCTTCTTCGCCTTCGAGCTCGCCGAGCCCTCCTCACTGGCTTGCTCGCCCCAAAGGTTCTATGCAACGATTCGCACTCGATCGGCATAGCCTTATCAATATTCTCGATTGTCTGATCGTGCCCAAACCCTGCTTGTCTCCCTGGCCGTTCTCGCCCTCCGAGCCCTGCTTGACTCCCAAGCGTCGTTCGACCTTTGAGCTCCACTCACCCCCCGAGTCCTGCTCGCCTCTCAAATCCCTAACGCTGCTCAAGCCTACTCGCCTGTCGAGCCCCTTGGCCTCCAAGCTCCGTCTGCGCCGCACTTTCCTATGTCTTCGATCTTTGGCCGCCCCCGGCCTATCTTGTTGTACAGCTTTCCTCGAAGGCTCCGGCCCCTCATTCGGTAACTTGGACAGCTCTGCGCTGTTTTCCCGAATGCCCATATTGGGGTCGAGGCTACCATCCTCTTGATGGCCCTCACTCGAACCCATCACCTCTATGGTCGCCAAGTGTGCCGACACCGGTTCAGTCTCTCAGTTGCGGGAAGATTCACCTTCGTGGTCCGTCTCTCCCCCACCTTGGCTGGAGTTACTCGCCCCGCGGCTCCCCAAGGTTCCCCGATCCAAGTAAAGCTCGTCCCGTACGCTGGCCACCTCGGCGCGCACCTCTGCTACCTCGGCCCGTACCTCAGCCATCTCGCCCTGCATCACCCTGATGCCTACTTGCATGGCTTGGACAGCTTCCTCCAAGCGTGCCATCCACCGATCCAATCGCTCTTCGACCCCTCGGGTGGCAACTTCGCACTCCTCACGTACCTCCCGTACGCGGTCCTCCAAAGCCTCTAGGTCGAGTCCCATTCCATCGACCCGTGTCCCGATATTAATGAGACCTTCAACAACCATGCGAAACTGGGTCGCGTCCACTTCCCCGGACTTCCCTCAACCAGCCCTTGTCTCGCGCTCCTTGACCCCCAAGGTAGTGTTTACGGGTGCCATTGTTTCAACACAAACTTCCCACAGTATATGCCCAGCCCTTTCGGGCTCTGATACCACCTGTCACGGACTTAACTTCTCTTAAGTAACCCGTGCGGCACTTAGCCACGAAACGCCCCCAGCGATCGCTTCCGCCCCTCTGTCGGAATCGGCTAAGTCAGCCTTACTCGTCCCGAAGGAAAGTTGCTAAGTAAGGTTGTAAGTGGAAAGGAAAGAAAGATTGCTAAGAGAACTTGGAAAGCTCTAAAACTCACTAACTTGGAAGAATTCTTGGATTCTTACTTGGATGGTTACAAATGAATGCCTATCTACCTATTTATACTAGTTGCTATCCTATCTAGAAAGTTCCTACCTCTAGACTTTTCTATCAAGTCTCCAACTATCTAGAATGTCCTACTATGTACAAGGACTCCTACAAGTTTCTAGAACATTCTACAATGTTCTAGTACATTCTACCTCTATGTTTCTAGAACCTTCTACGAGGTTCTATAATCTTCCGCAACCTTCTAGAGTCTTCTAGAAGTTTCTCCAACCTTCTAGAGTCTTCTACAAGGTTCTCCATCCTTCTAAAAGGTTCCCCAACCTTCTAGAACCTTCTACACACTTCTAGATTGTTCTAGGATGGCCTAGAACCTTCCACAACCTTCTACCCGTGTGTAGAGCCTTCCGGAATGTTCCGCACATGTGTAGAACCCTCTGGACCCATCCGGAACAGCGTAGAACCTTCTGGAGACTTCCCAGAACCTCCATTCCCATGTAAATCCGCCCCATGGGTCGAGTCGTACCGGCCATTCGATTGTCTCGTATTATGCTCAAAAGGTTGGGCTGCCCAGCCGACTGCCCATGCCGCGCGCCTCCCTCGCCTGCTCCATCCCGGGCCGGCCTTGCCACCTGCCTGGCCGCCCTTCCTTGCTGCTTGGCCAACCCGGCCACCTGCCTGGCTGCAAAGGCCATCCTTTGGGTTCCGTCTATGCTCTCCCGAGCAGCGTCCCGTTCGTGCCAAGCCTCGCCCCTGCTTGGCTCTGTGTTCCCGCAAAGTCCTCGGCATGTCCCGTCCCGAGCTCTCCGAGCCACGCTCCCGTCCCCCGGGTCCCTAGGTAGCGCCATTTTGTCTTCGCAAAATGTCGGGCCGTGACATTGTGCCAAAATAATTAATTTTAGGGTTCCCTTTTTAAACTATGGTGTGATATAATGGCATAAGTTCATTTTTAGTGACCTTTCAAGCCCCATGTCCAATCATAGGCTGATCTTCGTTTAGGTGATATTATTCACATATTTCACTAAAATTGATTCATTTAGGGTGACAAGGTGAAACAAGAATATACTAATATTCTTGGACTTGTGTTTTTTCCGTTTATCTTTTTCTTTTCAAATTCCAATCGTTCTTTTCTCATACGATATAAAATGTTTGTTTGGTATATTATGCCCATGTTTTTCGGCACTTCTCTATCCAAAAGTATTTTATCACAACATAAAGACTGCATGATCCGAGTTTCAAGTTCTCGCATTCAGAGATAAAACGGTACATTTCAGTGTCCATGGGAGAAATACGAGCATTCTGGACTCTTTTTGTTGATTTTCCCCTAGATGGGCAATTGACTGTCAAAATCAGGTATTAAACTATTCAAAATTCACATAAACGAGAATTCAAATACCGAGTTTGACAGTATTCATAATTTGCTTTAAATTGATCAACTTTGGAGTGTAATGCGTACGGAAATAATATTTTGGTCAATGATGTAAGCATGAAGAGCACAAAAAAATAGAATTGGAAGAATTAATTGGAGACAAGTAGTTGGGTCAAGAAGGATTACTTGCGCATCAAGATTGAAGAAGTTCTAGTCCAATAATTACTTGTCATGTGGGAGTTTTAATTTAGTTATCTTTTAATTTTGAATTTAGTTTCCTTATTTTTGTAGAATTAGTTTATTCTTTACTAGGATTTTGTTTCCTTTTGGTATTAGGTTAGTTTACTATTTTATTGTTTCCTAGTTCTTTTCAATATGTAATCTAGTCCTATTTAAAGGACCTCTTTGTTTTAATATAGTTAAGATTTAGTCTTCAATTAATTTGTGTTGAGTATTCTCCACCTTCTTTGAAGAATTCTTCTTCATGAACTTATCAAAGATCAGTAAAATCTTTGTGGCGTTCAATGACTTATCAAACGATTCATCCACCATCGTTTGTGGCGTCCTACCGAACTTATCAAGCATTCTTGTGGCGTTCCGACTTATCAAACGATTCAGTCAACATCGTTTGTGGCGTCCTCATGAACTTATCAAGAAGACTTGTGGCGTTCATCCATCGACTTATCAAGCGATTCATCCATCATCGTTTGTGGCGTCTTCATTAAATCCATCTAAACCTGATTGTAGAACGATCCTTGGAGTCCTAATTATTCGGGTCTCGTTATTCGTGGCGAGGTTCGTATCATTTGGTATCAGAGCTTTGTTCTAGTCTCAGGTTTGCCTATCTTTAATTTCTTATCACAAAAAAAAAACGAAAAAAAAATAAGTTGAAAAAAAAATAAAAAAAAAAGATGAGAGAGAAAAAAAAAGTACAAAAAAAAAAAAAAAAAAACGAAAAAAATAATTCGAAAAAAAAAATGGTTTTCATTGTTTACATGTTAGATCTACAAGGTTGGGGAAGATTTGAGGACAAATCTATTTTAAGAGGGGGAGAATGATGTAAGCATGAAGAGCACAAAAAAATAGAATTGGAAGAATTAATTGGAGACAAGTTGTTGGGTCAAGAAGGATTACTTGCGCATCAAGATTGAAGAAGTTCTAGTCCAATAATTACTTGTCATGTGGGAGTTTTAATTTAGTTATCTTTTAATTTTGAATTTAGTTTCCTTATTTTTGTAGAATTAGTTTATTCTTTACTAGGATTTTGTTTCCTTTTGGTATTAGGTTAGTTTACTATTTTATTGTTTCCTAGTTCTTTTCAATATGTAATCTAGTCCTATTTAAAGGACCTCTTTGTTTTAATATAGTTAAGATTTAGTCTTCAATTAATTTGTGTTGAGTATTCTCCACCTTCTTTGAAGAATTCTTCTTCATGAACTTATCAAAGATCAGTAAAATCTTTGTGGCGTTCAATGACTTATCAAACGATTCATCCACCATCGTTTGTGGCGTCCTACCGAACTTATCAAGCATTCTTGTGGCGTTCCGACTTATCAAACGATTCAGTCAACATCGTTTGTGGCGTCCTCATGAACTTATCAAGAAGACTTGTGGCGTTCATCCATCGACTTATCAAGCGATTCATCCATCATCGTTTGTGGCGTCTTCATTAAATCCATCTAAACCTGATTGTAGAACGATCCTTGGAGTCCTAATTATTCGGGTCTCGTTATTCGTGGCGAGGTTCGTATCAGTCAATTTGTGCCGATTTTGTATTTCATAGAGGATTTTTTTTCACGACCAAAATTTTTTAATGATTATTATCCGCATGATATTGTATTTTGACCGAGTTTCATGTTTTTTCCGCTCCTCGATATAACTTAGTACTCGATGGTTCTCTTGTTAGAAAAAGGGCATGTTAATACATTGGTCCTCTTACTTTATACCTTCTGCATTGATCCGGATCTCGGAATGTGTGCGATCGACGCGATGGAGAAACTTATGGTTGAGATTCATTTTTTCCGAGTCCATGTTGAAGTTGTCGTTTTTGGGGTGTCATGAATATAACACGATACTTGGAGTCGTAATAAATTAAATGCTTTGAGTTTAAAGTTAAAATTATTCAGAGATAACATGGTTTATTTTTTGTCCCCAGGGCATAACACCAGCATTGCACATTTACATTGCGAAACATTCTTTGATGGTCTTTTGATTGTCAAATTAGTATAGTAAAAAATTCACGATTCACAATTCACGTTATATAATACTTTTTTTCCCGACTTTCTTGTTCCTCTTGGTTCACTCTTAAAAGATCCATTTTGGGATGTTTTACGTAAAATAATCACATTTTGGGAAATTTGTGCCAACTTCTTTCACTCAAAATTTTGAAATTAGGTGATATTTGGACTGAGTTTCATGTTCCTGCATCTACTTGATGGAATTGTTTATTTGACGTTGTGCTTATTGAAACAGAGGAATTCTAAGAAATAGTTTCTGAATGTTTTATTGGGCGTCCAATGATCCCAACTCAGAATGTTAGTTATCACTCGATCTTTAAAGTTGCAGACTTTTTTTGTAATTTTCGGTCAATGTAGAAATGGTCAACTTTGTGCTGCCAAGAGTACAACGTGAGTACATTTTTTGGTAGAGGATGTATTCACACTCTTATTTGGAAAGTTTTCTATTTACGTGATAGAGATTTCGTAAGAACCTTGTGCTAAAATAATTAATTTTAGGGTTCCCTTTTTAAACTATGGTGTGATATAATGGCATAAGGTCATTTTTAGTGACCTTTCAAATCCCATGTCCAATCATAGGTTGATCTTTGTTTGGGTGATATTATTCACATATTTCACGAAAATTGACTCATTTAGGGTGACAAGGCGAAACAAGAATATACTAATATTCTTGGACCTGTGTTTTTTCCGTTTATCTTTTTCCTTTCAAATTCCAATCATTTTTTTCTCATTCGATATAAAATGTTTGTTTGGTATATTTTATGCCTATGTTTTTCTGCACTTCTCTATTAAAAAGTATCTTATCACAACATAAAGACTGCATGATCCGAGTTTCAAGTTCTTCGCATTCAGAGATAAAACGGTACATTTCAGTGTCCATGGGAGAAATACGAGCATTCCGTACTCTTTTTGTTGATTTTCCCCTAGATGGGCAATTGACTGTCAAATTCAGGTATTAAACTATTCAAAATTCACGTAAACGAGAATTCATATACCGAGTTTGACAATATTCATAATTTGCTTTAAATTGATCAACTTTGGAGTATAATGAGTACGGAAATAACATTTTTGTCAATTAGTGCCAATTTTGTTTTTCAATGAGGATTTGTTTTCACGACCAAATTTTTTTAATGGTTATTATCCGCATGATATTGTATTTGGACCGAGTTTCATGTTTTTTCCGTTCCTCGATAGAACTTAGTACTCGATGGTTCTCTTGTTAGAAAAAGGGCATGTTAATACTTTGGGCCTCTTACTTTATACCTACTGCATTGATCCGGATCTCGGAATGTGTGCGATCGACGCGATGGAGAGACTTATGATTGAGATTCATTTTTTCCGAGTCCATGTTGAAGTTGTCGTTTTTGGGGTGTCATGAATATAACACGATCCTTGGAGTCGTAATAAATTACATGCTTTGAGTTTAAAGTTAAAATTATTCAGAGATAACATGGTTTATTTTTTGTCCCCAGGGCATAACACTAGCATTGCACATTTACATTCCGAAACATTCTTTGATGGTCTTTTGATTGTCAAATTAGTATAGTAAAAAATTCAAGATTCACAATTCACGTTATATAGTACTTTTTTTCCCGACTTTCTTGTTCCTCTTTGTTCACTCTTAAAAGATCCATTTTGGGATGTTTTGCGTAAAATAATCACATTTTGGGAAATTTGTGCCAACTTCTTTCACTCAAAATTTTGAAATTAGGGGAATATTTGGACTGAGTTTCATGTTCCTGCATCTACTTGATAGAATTGTTTATTTGACGTTGTGCTTATTGAAACAGAGGAATTTTAAGAAATAGTTTCTTAATGTTTTATGGGGCGTCCAATGATCCCAACTCAGAATGTTAGTTATCACTCGATCTTTAAAGTTGCAGACCTTTTTTTGTTATTTTCGGTCAATGTAGAAATGGTCAACTTTGTGCTGCCAAGAGTACAACGTGAGTACATTTTCTGGTAGAGGATGTATTCACACTCTTATTTGGAAAGTTTTCTATTTACGTGATAGAGATTTCGTAAGAACATTGGGCTAAAATAATTAATTTTAGGGTTCCCTTTTTAAACTATGGTGTGATATAATGGCATAAGTTCATTTTTAGTGACCTTTCAAATCCCATGTCCAATCATAGGTTGATCTTTGTTTGGGTGATATTATTCACATATTTCACTAAAATTGATTCATTTAGGGTGACAAGGCGAAACAAGAATATACTAATATTCTTGGACCTGTGTTTTTTCCGTTTATCTTTTTCCTTTCAAATTCCAATCGTTCTTTTCTCATTCGATATAAAATGTTTGTTTGGTATATTTTATACCTATGTTTTTCTACACTTCTCTATTAAAAAGTATCTTATCACAACATAAAGACTGCATGATCCGAGTTTCAAGTTCTTCGCATTCAGAGATAAAACGGTACATTTCAGTGTCCATGGGAGAAATACGAGCATTCTGGACTCTTTTTGTTGATTTTCCCCTAGATGGGCAATTGACTGTCAAATTCAGGTATTAAACTATTCAAAATTCACGTAAACGATAATTCATATTCCGAGTTTGACAATATTCATAATTTGCCTTAAATTGATCAACTTTGGAGTATAATGAGTACGGAAATAACATTTTTGTCAATTAGTGCCAATTTTGTTTTTCATAGAGGATTTGTTTTCACGACCAAATTTTTTTAATGGTTATTATCTGCATGATATTGTATTTGGACCGAGTTTCATGTTTTTTCCGCTCCTCGATAGAACTTAGTACTCGATGGTTCTCTTGTTAGAAAAAGGGCATGTTAATACTTTGGGCCTCTTACTTTATACCTACTGCATTGATCCGGATCTCGGAATGTGTGCGATCGACGCGATGGAGAGACTTATGGTTGAGATTCATTTTTTCCGAGTCCATGTTGAAGTTGTCGTTTTTGGGGTGTCATGAATATAACACGATCCTTGGAGTCTCAATAAATTACATGCTTTGAGTTTAAAGTTAAAATTATTCAGAGATAACATGGTTTATTTTTTGTCCCCAGGGCATAACACTAGCATTGCACATTTACATTGCGAAACATTCTTTGATGGTCTTTTGATTGTCAAATTAGTATAGTAAAAAATTCAAGATTCACAATTCACGTTATATAGTACTTTTTTTCCCGACTTTCTTGTTCCTCTTGGTTCACTCTTAAAAGATCCATTTTGGGATGTTTTGCGTAAAATAATCACATTTTGGGAAATTTGTGCCAACTTCTTTCACTCAAAATTTTGAAATTAGGGGAATATTTAGACTGAGTTTCATGTTCCTGCATCTACTTGATAGAATTGTTTATTTGACGTTGTGCTTATTGAAACAGAGGAATTTTAAGAAATAGTTTCTTAATGTTTTATGGGGCGTCCAATGATCCCAACTCAGAATGTTAGTTATCACTCGATCTTTAAAGTTGCAGACCTTTTTTTGTTATTTTCAGTCAATGTAGAAATGGTCAACTTTGTGCTGCCAAGAGTACAACTTGAGTACATTTTTTGGTAGAGGAGGTATTCACACTCTTATTTGGAAAGTTTTCTATTTACGTGATAGAGATTTCGTAAGAACCTTGGGCTAAAATAATTAATTTTAGGGTTCCCTTTTTAAACTATGGTGTGATATAATGGCATAAATTCATTTTTAGTGACCTTTCAAATCCCATGTCCAATCATAGGTTGATCTTTGTTTGGGTGATATTATTCACATATTTCACTAAAATTGACTCATTTAGGGTGACAAGGCGAAACAAGAATATACTAATATTCTTGGACATGTGGTTTTTCCGTTTATCTTTTTCCTTTCAAATTCCAATCGTTCTTTTCTCATTCGATATAAAATGTTTGTTTGGTATATTTTATGCCTATGTTTTTCTACACTTCTCTATTAAAAAGTATCTTATCACAACATAAAGACTGAATGATCCGTGTTTCAAGTTCTTCGCATTCAGAGATAAAACGGTACATTTACTGTCCATGGGAGAAATACGAGTATTCTAGACTCTTTTTGTTGATTTTCCCCTAGATGGGCAATTGAATGTTAAATTCAGGTATTAAACTATTCAAAATTCACGTAAACGAGAATTCATATACCGAGTTTGACAATATTCATAATTTGCTTTAAATTGATCAACTTTGGAGTATAATGAGTACGTAAATAACATTTTGGTCAATTTGTGCCAATTTTGTTTTTCATAGAGGATTTGTTTTCACGACCAAATTTTTTTAATGGTTATTATCCGCATGATATTGTATTTGGACCGAGTTTCATGTTTTTTCAACTCCTCGATAGAACTTATTCCTCGGCGATTCTCTTGTTAGAAAAAGGGCATGTTAATACTTTGGTCTTCTTACTTTATACCTACTGCATTGATCCGGATCTCGGAATGTGTGCGATCGACGCGATGGAGAAACTTATGGTTGAGATTCATTTTTTCCGAGTCCATGTTGAAGTTGTCGTTTTTGGGGTGTCATGTATATAACACGATCCTTGGAGTCGTAATAAATTACATGCTTTGAGTTTAAAGTTAAAATTATTCAGAGATAACATGGTTTATTTTTTGTCCCCAAGGCATAACACTAGCATTGCACATTTTCATTGCGAACATTCTTTGATGGTCTTTTGATTCTCAATTTAGTATAGTAAACAATTCACGATTCACAATTCACGTTATATAATACTTTTTTTCCGAGTTTCTTGTTCCTCTTGGTTCACTCTTAAAAGATCCATTTTGGATGTTTTGCGTAAAATAATAACATTTTGGGAAATTTGTGCCAATTTCTTTCACTCAAAATTTTGAAATTAGGTGATATTTGGACTGAGTTTTATGTTCCTGCATCTACTTGATAGAATTGTTTATTTGACGTTGTGCTTATTGAAACAGAGGAATTTTAAGAAATAGTTTCTTAATGTTTTATGGGGCGTCCAATGATCCCAACTCAGAATGTTAGTTATCATTAGATCTTTAAAGTTGCAGACTTTTTTTGTTATTTTCGGTCAATGTAGAAATGGTCAACTTTGTGCTGCCAAGAGTACAACGTGAGTACATTTTTTGGTAGAGGATGTATTCACACTCTTATTTGGAAAGTTTTCTTTTTACGTGATAGTTATTTCGTAAGAACCTTGTGCTAAAATAATTAATTTTAGGGTTCCCTTTTTAAACTATGGTGTGATATAATGGCATAAGTTCATTTTTAGTGACCTTTCAAGTCTCATGTCCAATCATAGGCTGATCTTAGTATATTATTCACATATTTCACTAAAATTGATTCATTTAGGGTGACAAGGTGAAACAAGAATATTCTAATATTCTTGGACCTGTGTTTTTTCCGTTTATCTTTTTCCTTTCAAATTCCAATAGTTCTTTTCTCATACGAAATAAAATGTTTGTTTGGTATATTATGCCCATGTTTTTCTGCACTTCTCTATCCAAAAGTATTTTATCACAACATAAAGACTGCATGATCCGAGTTTCAAGTTTTCGCATTCAGAGATAAAACGGTACATTTCAGTGTCCATGGGAGAAATACGAGCATTCTGGACTCTTTTTGTTGATTTTCCCCTAGATGGGCAATTGACTGTCAAATTCAGGTATTAAACTATTCAAAATTCACGTAAACGAGAATTCATATACCGAGTTTGACAATATTCATAATTTGCTTTAAATTGATCAACTTTAGAGTGTAATGCGTACGAAAATAACATTTTGGTCAATTGTTGCCGATTTTGTATTTCATAGAGGATTTTTTTTCACGGTCAAAATTTTTTGATGGTTATTATCCGCATGATATTGTATTTGGACCGAGTTTCATGTTTTTCCGCTCCTCGATAGAACTTAGTACTCAATGGTTCTCTTGTTAGAAAAAGGGCATGTTAATACTTTGGTCCTCTTACTTTATACCTACTGCATTGATCCGGATCTCGGAATGTGTGCGATCGACGCGATGGAGAAACTTATGGTTGAGATTCATTTTTTCCGAGTCCATGTTGAAGTTGTCGTTTTTGGGGTGTCATGATTATAACACGATCCTTGGAGTCGTAATAAATTACATGCTTTGAGTTTAAAGTTAAAATTATTCAGAGATAACATGGTTTATTTTTTGTCCCCAGGGCATAACACTAGCATTGCACATTTACATTGCGGAACATTCTTTGATGGTCTTTTGATTGTTAAATTAGTATAGTAAAAAATTCACGATTCACAATTCACGTTATATAATACTTTTTTTCCCGACTTTCTTGTTCCTCTTGGTTCACTCGTAAAAGATCCATTTTGGATGTTTTGCGTAAAATAATCACATTTTGGGAAATTTGTGCCAATTTCTTTCACTCAAAATTTTGAAATTAGGTGATATTTGGACTGAGTTTTATGTTCCTGCATCTACTTGATAGAATTGTTTATTTGACGTTGTGCTTATTGAGACAGAGGAATTTTAAGAAATAGTTTCTTAATGTTTTATGGGGCGTCCAATGATCCCAACTTAGAATGTTAGTTATCACTAGATCTTTAAAGTTGCAGACTTTTTTTGTTATTTTCGGTCAATGTAGAAATGGTCAACTTTGTGCTGCCAAGAGTACAACGTGAGTACATTTTTTGGTAGAGGATGTATTCACACTCTTATTTGGAAAGTTTTCTTTTTACGTGATAGAGATTTCGTAAGAACCTTGTGCTAAAATAATTAATTTTAGGGTTCCCTTTTTAAACTATGGTGTGATATAATGGCATAAGTTCATTTTTAGTGACCTTTCAAGTCCCATGTCCAATCATAGGTTGATCTTTGTTTGGGTGATATTATTCACATATTTCACTAAAATTGACTCATTTAGGGTGACACGGCGAAACAAGAATATACTAATATTCTTGGACCTGTGTTTTTTCCGTTTATCTTTTTCCTTTCAAATTCCAATCATTCTTTTCTCATTCGATATAAAATGTTTGTTTGGTATATTATGCCTATGTTTTTCTACACTTCTCTATTAAAAAGTATCTTATCACAACATAAAGACTGCATAATCTGAGTTTCAAGTTCTTCGCATTCAGAGATAAAACGGTACATTTCAGTGTCCATGAGAGAAATACTAGCATTCTGGACTCTTTTTGTTGATTTTCCCCTAGATGGGCAATTGACTGTCAAATTCAGGTATTAAACTATTCAAAATTCACGTAAACGAGAATTCATATACCGAGTTTGACAATATTCATAATTTGCTTTAAATTGGTCAACTTTGGAGTGTAATGCGTACGGAAATAACATTTTGATCAATTTGTGCCAATTTTGTTTTTCATAGAGGATTTGTTTTCACGACCAATTTTTTTTAATGGTTATTATCCGCATGATATGGTATTTGGACCGAGTTTCATGTTTTTTCCGCTCCTCGATAGAACTTAGTACTCGATGGTTCTCTTGTTAGAAAAAGGGCATGTTAATACTTTGGTGCTCTTACTTTTTACCTACTGCATTGATCCGGATCTCGGAATGTGTGCGAACGACGCGATGGAGAAACTTATGGTTGAGATACATTTTTTCCGAGTCCATGTTGAAGTTGTCGTTTTTGGGGTGTCATGAATATAACACGATCCTTGGAGTCGTAATAAATTACATGCTTTGAGTTTAAAGTTAAAATTATTCAGAGATAACAAGGTTTATTTTTTGTCCCCAGGGCATACATTAGCATTGCACATTTACATTGGGAAACATTCCTTGATGGTCTTTTGATTGTCAAATTAGCATAGTAAACAATTCACGATTCACAATTCACGTTATATAATACTTTTTTTCCCTAGTTTCTTGTTCCTCTTGATTCACTCTTAAAAGATCCATTTTAGGATGTTTTGCGTAAAATAATCACATTTTGGGAAATTTGTGTCAACTTCTTTCACTCAAAATTTTGAAATTAGGTGATATTTGGACTGAGTTTCATTTTCCTACATCTACTTGATAGAATTGTTTATTTGACATTTTGCTTATTGAAACAGAGGAATTTTAAGAAATATTTTCTTAATGTTTTATGGGGCATCCAATGATCCCAACTCAGAATGTTAGTTATCACTCGATCTTCAAAGTTGCAGACTTTTTTTGTTATTTTCGGTCAATGTAGAAATGGTCAACTTTGTGCTGCAAAGAGTACAACGTGAGTATATTTTTTGGTAGAGGATGCATTCACACTCTTATTTGAAAAGTTTTCTATTTACGTGATAGAGATTTCGTAGGAACCTTGTGCTAAAATAATTAATTTTAGGGTTCCCTTTTTAAACTATGGTGTAATATAATGGCATAAGTTCATTTTTAGTGACCTTTCAAGTCCCATGTCCAATCATAGGTTGATCTTTGTTTGGGTGATATTATTCACATATTTCACTAAAATTGACTCATTTAAAGTGACAAGGCGAAACAAGAACATACTAATATTCTTGGACCAGTGTTTTTTTCGTTTATCTTTTTCCTTTCAAATTCCAATCGTTCTTTTCTCATTCGATATAAAATGTTTGTTTGGTATATTATGCCTATGTTTTTCTACACTTCTCTATTAAAAAGTATCTTATCACAACATAAAGACTGCATGATCCGAGTTTCAAGTTCTTCGCATTCAGAAATAAAACGGTACATTTCAGTGTCCATGGGAGAAATACGAGCATTCTGGACTCTTTTTGTTGATTTTCCCCTAGATGAGCATTTGACTGTCAAATTCAGGTATTAAACTATTCAAAATTCACGTAAACGAGAATTCATATACCGAGTTTGACAATATTCATAATTTGCTTTAAATTGATCAACTTTGGAGTGTAATGCGTACGGAAATAACATTTTGGTCAATTTGTGCCAATTTTGTTTTTCATAGAGGATTTGTTTTCACGACCAAAATTTTTTAATGGTTATTATCCGCCTGATATTGTATTTGGACCGAGTTTCATGTTTTTTCCGCTCCTCGATAGAACTTAGTACTCGATGGTTCTCTTGTTAGAAAAAGGGCATTTTAATACTTTGGCCCTCTTACTTTATACCTACTGCATTGATCCGGATCTCGTAATGTGTGCGATCGCCGAGATGGAGAAACTTATTGATGAGAATCACCAAGAACAAGTACAAGCTAAGGATCCATTGTATGTTCCAATTGGGCCAATTACAAGGGCAAGATCCAAAAAGCTGAAGGAAGCATTTAACGGGCTAATTCAAGAGATATGGGCTGATTCTAACATGCATAAGTTTGGCCCAAAAGAAGATGAATTGATTTTGAATTTAATCCAAACAATATAATCTGATGGCTTTTGGAATTCATTGAAGTTACTTACATAGAATTAAGTCTTATGGGAAAGAGAAGCTTCAATTAGGCTTTATTTACATCAGATTTTAATATATATAAGTCCTTATAGATAATAGTCAAGATTTTTCATATTTCTATACGTATTTGGAGGATTCTAAGCACCTTTTTGTATCCCAACACATATGAAAACGTGTTGGCTTTAATTACTATGGTTGGAGACTTGTTCCAACCCTATATATAAGTAGTATGGCTGAATGTAAGGAATCATTCATTTTTGGCTGAAAATATAAAGTGAGTTTTTACTCCTATTTTGGTTCTTCATTGAACTTCAGAACTTATCAAGGTTTCTCTTTGTGGCGTTCAAACTTGAATACTTGTGGTTTGCGATTCTTTATAATCGTTGGGTCACAAGTTCACTACAATCTGGAATATTTTTGGTTTGCGATTCCTTATAATCGTTGGGTCACAAGTTCACTATCACTTTCAATCTGATTTTTAGTTTTTCTTGGGATGAAATTGAATCTTTCTATTGAGGTTCGCATCATTTGGTAATCAGAGCAAGGTACTAAAATCATATTACTATCCTTTATCTTTATTTTTTGTTCCTATATATTTATTCCATTTCTATTAATCTTTTCTTTCCTACTCTTAAATCTCTTTGCGAGTATTCAGTATCCAGCAAAAAAAAAAAAAAAAAAAAAAAAATAGAAGAAGAAAACTTGACCAAAAAAAAAAAAAGGTGAAAAAAAAAAAGAAAAAAGAAAAACGTGATTGATATAAAAAAAAAGGTGATTTATGGATACAACTACTTTCTATATTCTGATTTATTCTTCAATTCTCTCAAATCTTAAAAAATTCTCATTCTCTTTGATTCATTATTTCTGGAATACCAGCCCATTGATATTCATTGTTTAAACAATACAAGTTGAACCTCTTGATTAAAGTTTACTAGTTCATTAAAGAACTGAAAAGGGGAGTTACGAGTGGAAAAAGGCAAGAGAGTGTGAGATTATTAGAGAGTAAAAGCCGTATTGAGTGAAACACGAGTGTTGAGTGACATTATTCGAGTGTAAACATGTGAGGGAAAGAGTACAACGTGAGTATATTTTTTGGTAGAGGATGCATTCACACTCTTATTTGAAAAGTTTTCTATTTACGTGATAGAGATTTCGTAGGAACCTTGTGCTAAAATAATTAATTTTAGGGTTCCCTTTTTAAACTATGGTGTAATATAATGGCATAAGTTCATTTTTAGTGACCTTTCAAGTCCCATGTCCAATCATAGGTTGATCTTTGTTTGGGTGATATTATTCACATATTTCACTAAAATTGACTCATTTAAAGTGACAAGGCGAAACAAGAACATACTAATATTCTTGGACTAGTGTTTTTTTCGTTTATCTTTTTCCTTTCAAATTCCAATCGTTCTTTTCTCATTCGATATAAAATGTTTGTTTGGTATAATATGCCTATGTTTTTCTACACTTCTCTATTAAAAAGTATCTTATCACAACATAAAGACTGCATGATCCGAGTTTCAAGTTCTTCGCATTCAGAGATAAAACGGTACATTTCAGTGTCCATGGGAGAAATACGAGCATTCTGGACTCTTTTTGTTGATTTTCCCCTAGATGAGCAATTGACTGTCAAATTCAGGTATTAAACTATTCAAAATTCACGTAAACGAGAATTCATATACCGAGTTTGACAATATTCATAATTTGGTTTAAATTGATCAACTTTGGAGTGTAATGCGTACGGAAATAACATTTTGGTCAATTTGTGCCTAGGCGTGCTTTAAGTGCCCAAGTCAAAGAAGATGATGTTGATGAGCAAAGGGAGAACATCTTCCATACTGCCATGTAAATAATAAGGTGTGTAGTATGATCATTGATGGGGGAAGTTGTACAAACGTTGCTAGTACTACTTTGGTTGAAAAGTTAAAGTTACCTACCTTGAAACACCCTAGACCATATAGGCTTCAATGGTTGAATGATTGTGGGGAGGTTAAGGTGACAAGGCAAGTATTAGTCACGTTTTCAATCGGGAAGTACAAGGATGAAGTGTTTTGCGATGTCGTTCCAATGCAAGCAGGTCACATATTGTTGGGTAGACCATGGCAATTTGATAGGAAGGTTACTCATGATGGTTTCAAAAATCGGCATACTCTTGTAAAAGATAACAGATCTATTACTCTTGTACCATTGACACCCAAACAAGTGTATGAAGATCAAATGAAAATGAAAAGAGAGAGTGAGTTGAAAATAAATAGTGAGGCTGATATTACAAAGAAAAAAAGTGAAAAGAAAGAGGGAAAAAAACAAGTGTGTCTTTATGCTACGACAAGTGATATCAAGAGTGCCTTGAATTCAAAAAAGCTTATGATTTTACTTGTGTACAAAGAGGCAAGTTTTAGCACTAACGAACTTAATGAATCTTTGCCTAGTGTTGTTGTCTCTTTGTTACAAGATTACGAAGATGTGTTTCCAGAATATTACAAAGAAAAAAAGTGAAAAGAAAGAGGGAAAAAAATAAGTGTGTCTTTATGCTACGACAAGTGATATCAAGAGTGCCTTGAATTCAAAAAAGCTTATGATTTTACTTGTGTACAAAGAGGCAGGTTTTAGCACTAACGAACTTAATGAATCTTTGCCTAGTGTTGTTGTCTCTTTGTTACAAGATTACGAAGATGTGTTTCCAGATGATGTACCTAATGGATTGCCACCCATAAGAGGAATAGATCATCAGATTGATTTTGTACCAGGTGCTGCCATTCCTAACCGGCCAGCATATAGAAGTAATCCGGAAGAAACGAAGGAAACTCAAAGGCAAGTTGAGGAGCTGCTAAAGAAAGGCCACGTGAGAGAAAGCATGAGTCCATGCGCCGTACCGGTATTACTTGTACCTAAGAAGGATGAGACTTGGAGGATGTGTGTGGATTGCAGGGCTATCAACAACATCACGGTAAAGTATCGATACCCCATTCCTAGACTAGATGATATGTTGGATGAATTGTATGGGTCAAGTATTTTCACAAAAATTGATTTGAAAAGTGGGTATCATCAAATTAGGATGAAAGAAGGTGATGAATGGAAAGCTGCTTTCAAAACAAAACATGGATTGTATGAGTGGTTGGTAATGCCTTTTGGTTTATCTAATGCACCTAGTACATTCATGAGATTAATGAACCATGTCTTGCGGGCGTTTATTGGTAAATTTGTTGTAGTTTATTTTGATGACATTTTGGTGTTTAGCAAAAGCTTAAATGAGCATATTGAACATTTGCATTGTGTGTTTGATGTTTTGAGAAAAGAAAAATTGTATGCCAATTTAAAAAAGTGTTCTTTTTGCTTGGAAAAAGTTGTGTTTCTTGGCTATATTGTTAGCGCAAATGGGATTGGAGTGGATGAATAAAAGGTCAAGGCTATCAAGGAATGGCCCACGCCTAAGTCACTTTCCGAGGTCAGAAGTTTTCATGGTTTGGCTAGTTTTTATCGACGATTTGTCAAAAATTTCAGTACACTAGCTGCACCACTCACTGAAATTGTTAAGAAATCGGTAGGGTTTCATTGGGGTAATGAGCAAGAACATGCATTTTCTGAAATTAAAGAAAGATTGTGTAGTGCTCCTTTGTTAGCCTTACCTAATTTTTCTAAAACTTTTGAAATTGAGTGTGATGCTTCAGGAATAGGTATTGGAGCTGTTTTAATGCAGGAGCAGCGACCGATAGCTTATTTTAGTGAGAAACTAAATGGGGCTATTTTGAACTATTCGACGTATGACAAGGAGCCTTATGCATTGGTGAGAGCATTGGAGACTTGGCAACATTACCTTTGGCCGAGAGAATTCGTCATTCACACCGACCATGAATCCTTGAAGCACTTGAAAGGACAGGGTAAGTTGAATAGAAGACACGCCAAGTGGTCAGAATTTATTGAGACATTCCCATATGTAATCAAATTGATACGAACCTCGCCACGAATAACGAGACACGAATAATTAGGACTCCAAGGATCGTTCTACAATCAGGTTTAGGTGGATTTAATGAAGACGCCACAAACGATGCTGGATGAATCGCTTGATAAGTCGATGGATGAACGCCACAAGTCTTCTTGATAAGTTCATGAGGACGCCACAAACAATGTTGACTGAATCGTTTGATAAGTCGGAACGCCACAAGAATGCTTGATAAGTTCGTGAGGACGCCACAAACGATGGTGGATAAATCGTTTGATAAGTCATTGAACGCCACAAAGATTTCACTGATCTTTGATAAGTTCATGAAGAAAAATTCTTCAATGAAGGTGAGAATACTCAACACAAATTAATTGAAGACTAAATCTTGAATTCAATAAAGAAAAAAGGTCCTTTAAATAGGACAAGATTACATCTTGAAAAGAACTAGGAAACTATAAAATAGTAAACTAACCTAATACCAAAAGGAAACTAAATCCTAGTAAAGAATAAACTAATCCTACAAAAATAAGGAAACTAAATTTCGAAATTAAAAGGTAACTAAATTAAAACTCCCACATGACAAGTAATTATTGGACTAGATCTTCTTCAATCTTGATGCGCAAGTAATCCTTCTTGACCCAACAACTTGTCTCCAATTAATTCTTCCAATTCTATTTTTTTGTGCTCTTCATGCTCACATCACAAATACAAGCAAGGTAGGGAAAATATTGTGGCTGATGCACTATCGAGAAGGTATGCTCTTGTTTCTACTTTAAATGCAAAGTTGTTGGGATTTGAATATGTGAAGGAATTATATGCTACTGATGATGACTCTGCTAGTGTGTATGGAGCATGTGAAAAATCAGCATTTGGTAAGTTCTATAGACTTGATGGGTATTTGTTTAGAGAGAATAAACTTTGTGTGCCTAACAGCTCTATGCGTGAGTTGCTTGTACGTGAAGCACATGGAGGTGGTTTGATGGGTCACTTTGGTATAAGGAAGACTTTAGAAGTGTTGCGTGAACATTTCTTTTGGCCTAAAATGAAACGTGATGTGGAAAGAATTTGTTCTAGATGTGTTACTTGTAAGCAGGCCAAATCTAGAGTCTTACCCCATGGTTTATACACTCCTTTACCCGTACCTACTGCACCTTGGGTAGACATTTCGATGGATTTTGTTTTGGGTTTGCCTAGGTCAAGAAAGGGTAGGGACTCGATTTTTGTTGTGGTTGATAGGTTTTCTAAAATGGCACATTTCATATCATGTAATAAAACTGATGATGCAACAAATATTGCTGATTTGTTCTTTCGGGTGATTGTACGACTGCATGGTGTTCCTAGGAGCATTGTATCTGATCGGGATGTTAAGTTCCTTAGCTATTTGAATTTGTAATTTAGCTTACTAGTTTGGTTTGTATTTTGCTGATTCCGCTGCTGTTGCTCTCTTCCCCCTTTTATGTATATGACCTGGTACCCGAGTGGTATCAGAGCCACATTGGACTAGGTATGGTATTGTATAATTAAATTATTAATGTTCGCATTATTGTTATTATGTCTTATTAGTGTTGTGTTATTAATGTATGTTTGTATTATTGTTATTTTGTGTTATTGTTGTTATGTTATTAATGCTTATTTGAATGATTAATTTTAAGTTTGTCTTAGTTAATTCTGAGTTCTATAGTTTGTGCTTAAGTGATTACAAATTTTATAAAGGTTTATGTGAACAGTTCCCTGATCATCCAGAGTATAATCATTTTGTTAGTCTCCGTGACCATTATCATAGTATAATTAGACGATTTAGTATATTACTTTTTGCCTAATTATGTTATGCCTCCTTTAAAACTATCTTCCCGTTACGTCTCTTTTCCTGATCTATATAAACACATTGAAGAAGAATATATAATATATAAGAAAAATTGTGAAAGGTTTCCGGACGATATTTATTATATTACCCAAAGAGATCATTACCATCAATTACTCATCCGCTTTAGTATTTTACTAGCAGCTTAATTTCCTTGTGCTCTACCATTTGTTTTATTTAGTGTTTTAGATTGAAGCTTTGGTTTTCCAAAGTATAATTTTACAGTGAAACCCGGGGATTTTCCCTTAAGTCGCGTAGCCTGTTAAGTCCCTGTCTTTGGCCGGTGTAGAGGCTGTTTGGGATTGGCATAAACCGTTGACAGTGATCTGTAGAATTATGCAGAGGTTTGCTAGATCTTTGTCTAAAAGACAAGGTGAGACAAGCGGTAGTAACAAAGAAATTATTTTAAATGAAAATTTCGAAAAATCTTTGCAAAACTGGAAATTACTAGTACAATCTTCTGTTTATAAACAGAAAGGAACTTTTGAATTTTCTTCTGATTATGTTGTCAAAACTGTAGAAGAAGCTATTCCTTTAACTGAAGGATATAATTCTTTTCAATTATTATCAAGAAATTTGATTGAAAAACATAGACAACAATACAAATTTCTTCATGTTGGTTTAATTCAAGTAGGCCTAAAGCCTGCTACAAGACTCGGATTAAATACATCCGCAATAATTTGTGTTCGTGATAAAAGACATAATAAATTTCATGACTCCTTATTGGGAATAATTGAGTCTAGTCTTTGTGATGGACCCATTTACTTCTCCTGTTTTCAAAATTTCACTCTGTCTCTCACAGATCCAACTCTGATGCACGCCTTGTGTCTTGATATTAAATCTGATGGGTTTAATATGATGCAAGGATCAGAAAATATAATCCTTATTTACAGGATTCAATATAAAGTTATGAACACAGTAGTACCAAGAATAAGAGATTTTGCTTTCGAACAGAAGGGATCTACTACTTTGTTTATTACAAATTTATCTAAAAGCAATTTAAAAGTACCCAAAACAATTACTTGGGATCAGGTTAATTTACCTGAACAATGGATTTTAGAAAAGGCAAGTGAACCTGTTAAACAGGAAAATAGAGAATTAGAAGAAATAGTTGAATATCCCGATGGAGATGTTGAAATTAAATTCTCTAATCAAAGAATTGCTAGACTTAATTTAGGACAAAGTAGTCGATTTACTGGACCTAATTTGGCAGGTCCAAGTAGACTTAATTTAGAAAGAAGATCTACTTCTTCTGCCCCGCTATCTAAATTTGAAAAAGAAACCATATTAGGAACAAAATTTACTCCTGATGGGGTTAATCAACCTCAATATAATGTTAGCATACCATCAACTGTTACCCCAACAGAAATTGAAGTTGATACTAACACAGGAAGAAAATCTCCGACCGCTTCTGACATGGGTTATAATAGTGACACAAGTGTTTTAACTATTACAATTCCTGAAGAAGTTTATTTTCCTTTTGACGGAATTGCTAAAGAATTATTTTATTCTCCTGAAAATGAAATTCAAAGAAAGTGGTTTTTCCAAGAAGATATTAAAAGTCAAAAGAAATTATTTACATCTTATAAGAGATTTCTACAGATAAATAAAGATGTCATTGATTTCTTTGATTTCTTGAAAAAATACTTTTATTTAAATAAAAAACAATTTCCGGATTTTGAAAACAAAACTTTTATTTCAACAATTGAGTCTTCCTATAATAGGGATTTTGTTACTAAAAATGGAAAAGTTTTCAGAAGCATCCACCCTCCAGAAGTAAATTTAACCGTTAAAATCGATGGAGAAGAAATTTTAGCCACACCCTATAGAAAAAAGGGTGATAATATTGATGCTGTTGTGCAACAAAATAATTTTACAAATTTAACTCTCAAAACTATTGGAGATCAATTAAATAGAATTGAGAAAAATATTGATCTCAAATCAGATCAACAAAAGGTTTCTAAAGAAGAAACTTCGGTAATTGATAAAAGAGTTTTATTTAAACCAATGTCTTCTGAATAGATTGATTTTAAAATAAAACCACAAGATTCTTCCTCTGAGATGGTTGACGAAATAGTAAAGAGATTAAAAAATCTTGGGCTTAGAGAAAAAGAATTGTCACCTTTGGAACAAAATTCAGATAGTGAATCCAATATTGAAAGTCAAGATCAATCTTCCGAAATGGAAGAGAAAATTGATCAACTTGAAGATATGTTCTTAACAGAACAAAACCAACAACAACATTTTCAAGTTAATAAATTATCATCTTCTTATAAGAAGAAAATGGTATACAATGTACCAGCAAAGCCTTATTATCATAAGCCAACACCAGTTGATTTACAACTTGAGCAGCATGATGAATACATGACTGTTCAATTTGATGGCAGATCCATTAATGAATGGAATATAGATGGAATGTCAGAATACCAGATGCAAACAGTATTGCATTACATGACTATGTATGCAACTGCATGCAAAGCAAATGGAAATTCTGATCAAAATATTGCTAAAGCCATAACTCAAGGCTTTACTGGACAATTAAAAGGTTGGTGGGATTTCTACCTACCAGAAGAGGCAAAATTGCATATTTTAAGAGCTGTTAAAGTTGAAGTTGTTGATAACCAACCTGTGCAAGTTACTGATTGTGTTAATACGCTATTATATACTATAGCAAAACATTTTATTGGAACAACCTCATTACAGTTGGATAAAACACAAGAACAATTAATGAATCTAAGGCGTCAAAACTTATCTCAGTTTAAATGGTATAAAGACGTGTTCTTCTCTAAAGTTTTTACTAGAGAAGATAGTCAACATGATTTTTGGAAAGAAAAGTTCTTATCAGGACTCCCTCATTTTTTCTCAGAGAAAATAAGGAATAGAATAAAACAGAAACATAATGGCATTATTCCGTATGCCCAATATACCTATGGAGATCTATCTTCCGAGATTATCTCTGAAGGCATAAATTTATGTAATGAAATTAAATTACATAGACAAATTCAAAAAGAAAAGGTTTTAGGAAAAAGAATTATAGGAGACTTCTGTGAACAAATTGGTTTACCTCCTATAGGACCTTCTAGTGATAAAAGGAAACATAAGACTAATAAAGTCTCAAAAAATTCTAAGAATTTAAATTATTTTCCTAAAAAGGGAAAGAAAGGTTTTCATAGAGGAAAGAAGAATAAAGGAGAAAGTTCTTCGGCCCCTAGGCAGAAACCCATTCCATTATGTTGGAAATGTGAAAAACCTGGTCATTACGCTAATAAGTGTAAAATGAAAAATAAAATCAATAGTTTAGATATTGACGAAGGTCTTAAAAGAACTTTAGAAAAACTCTTTCTTAATGAAGAAGGAGAAAAAAGAGATTTCAAAATTACTGCTATAATTGACAATGAAGAAACTGAAGAATCTGAGAATTATGAAGGATTTGAAACAGAATCCGAGCAATCAGATAATTCTGGTTGTGAAGGAAACTGTGGCTATTATAAGGCCTTATGTCAGGCAAATGGGTTATGCACTCTAACCAAAGAAGATAATTTTATTCTCGATATAATTGATCAAATTACTGATCCAGTTGCTAAAAGAGAAATGCTCCAAAAATATTTGGAACAATACAGTCAGAAAAAATCTGATAAGGGAATAAAATTCAAAGAACCAGAGACTTACAGTCTAAAAGAAATTTTAAATAGGGCTAAGACCTCTAAAGAAAAGGATTCAGACGATTCATGTACTAGTGAATTAATTCACGAAGTAAAAATTCTTAAGAAAGAATTAAGCGACTTAAAGTCTAGAGTTTCTTTAATTGAATTAAGAAATCTTGAAACAGATCTTAGTCCTAATCAGGACAATGACGATGATGAAAAAGATTCTTTAAAAGAAGAAAATGTAAATGCATCATTAACATTTGTGAATATGATTGATAGGGTTATTACTCATAAATGGCACATTAAAATAAAAATCATTGTTCATAGAGAATATACTCTCTCTGCAATTGCTATGGTAGATTCTGGAGCTGATTTAAATTGTATCAATGAAGGGTTAATTCCTTCTAGATATTTTTCCAAAACTACTGAAATTCTTAATGCTGCAGATGGCCGAAAGCTTATAGTAAAATATAAGTTACAAAATACTGATGTCTGTAACAATGGAATTTGCCTTGAAATGCCATTTATAATGGTAAAAGATTTATCTCACGGTGTGATTCTAGGAAATCCCTTTCTACATATGCTTTATCCCATAAAAAGCATTGATGAAGGAGGAATTACTAGCACGGTTAACTCGCAGGAAATTACATTTAATTTTATTACACAACCTCGTTATCACGAGATTGATTTAATTCAAAAGAAAATAGAAAGAAAAGAAAAGTTTCTTAATTCCTTATCTCAGGAAATTAATTACAAAAAAATAGCTGAAAAGATACAGCAGCCTCATATTCAAAAGAAAATAAATGAATTACAAGAATTTATAACTAAAACAATATGTGCAGAAATTCCTAATGCCTTCTGGGAAAGGAAAAAACATATAGTAAATCTTCCATATGAACCAGACTTTAAGGAAAATCAAATTCAAACTAAGGCAAGACCTATAGCTATGGGTCCACGCCACCTTGAAATCTGCAAAAAGGAAATTGATGAGTTATTACTCAAAGGATTAATTAGAAAATCCTACAGTCCCTGGAGTTGTCCAGCATTTTATGTTGAAAATGCTGCAGAATTAGAACGAGGTGTTCCTAGGCTTGTTATTAATTATAAGCCATTAAATAAAGCATTAAGATGGATTAGATATCCTATTCCTAATAAAAGAGATTTGTTAAATCGGCTTTACACAGCCAAAGTTATGTCAAAATTTGATATGAAGTCTGGATTCTGGCAGATTCAGATTGCTGAAGAAGACCGATATAAAACTGAATTTACGGTACCATTTGGACACTATGAATGGAACGTAATGCCTTTTGGGTTAAAAAATGCCCCTTCTGAATTTCAAAACATCATGAATGAAATTTTTAGTCCATATATTAAATTTTGTATAGTATATATTGATGATGTCTTAATTTTTTCAGACAATATTGATCAACATTTTAAACATTTACATGCATTCATTAATGCCGTTAAAAGAGCAGGATTAGTTGTATCTGCAAAGAAAATAAAATTATTTCAAACTGAAATTCGATTTCTAGGTCATACTATTAAAGAAGGAACTATCTTTCCAATAGATAGATCCATAGTTTTTGCGGAAAAAATTCCGAATGAAATTAAAGAAAAAACTCAACTACAAAGGTTTCTTGGAAGTCTAAATTATATAGCAGACTTCTATAAAAATTTGGCAATAGATGCAAAACCTTTATTTGAAAGGTTAAGAAAAAATCCCCCTGAATGGACAAATATCCATACAGAGGCCGTTATTAAAATAAAAAATAAAATAAAGGAAATTCCTTGTCTTGCAATTGCAAACCCAGATGCTTTTAAAATTGTTGAAACAGACGCATCTGAATTAGGTTATGGAGGAATCCTTAAACAAAGGATAGATAATAAAATTACTCTTGTTAGATTCACCTCAGAAATCTGGCAAGGACCAAGGAAAAATTATTCCACAGTAAAAAAGGAAATATTATCAATTGTGTTATGTGTTCAAAAATTTGAAAGTGATTTGTTGAATAAAAAATTCCTAATTAGGGTTGATTGCAAATCTGCTAAAGATATTCTAGAAAAGGATGTTAAAAATATAGCATCTAAACAAATTTTTGCTAGATGGCAGGGAATTTTGTCTGTCTTTGATTTTGATATTGAATTTATTAAAGGGTCAAATAATTCTTTACCTGATTTTCTAACTCGTGAATTTTTGCAGGGAAATGGAGAAAAGGAATAAAGACAAAGGTAAAGGGAAGTCTAAAGAGACACCCCCAAAAAAGGATTTGTCTTATAAGACAATGGTTGGCAAATCAATTGATCAATTAAAAAATGAAGCCTTAAAGGCCACTCCAAAAGAATCTAAATTAAGAGATGATGCTTATGAAATAGCAATTCAGACTAATTTGTCTACTGAATTTTTTTATCCGTATATCCCTTATTCTACTATATGGATAACCCCACTTGAGCTTAAATACGCTCACCTCAATGCTAATGAAGCAGCTTCTTTCTATTTAAAAGATTCGGCTGACCCATATCTTTGGCCTATGTACTTTCTATTATTCCATTTTACAAACTACTAAATCAGTAGAATTTGACTCAATTTCAAGATCAGGTGCAGAATGGGCTTACTCCAAAGCCTTTATCAAAAGGGTATTAACTCCAGAAACTTGGAAGGGAGATCTGTATTGAAACCACGAAATTCCACGTGGTAATAGAAAAGAATTAGAAAAATATTGGTTCAATTATTTTGACTACATTAAAGCTTGGGAAGGAGCCTTTTGTTATGACAATAGGCAAAGAAAACATAGTTGGTTCTTACAATTTAGAGATTTTAATACCACTAATCTCCCTCAGTGGTTTATTAAATGGTTTTACAATTGGGGATCTCATCCTATTATTTTCCCAGATAAAATTAGATGTGTTTTTGAAGATTTTAAGAAATCTAATCCTTCATTAAAAACGCCTGAGCTAAATTTTGTAGCTTTTTATCAAGTCCCATGGATTGTTAAATGGGATGTGGTTATTTCCAACCTTCCAATTAAAAATTTTGATGTAACCGTTACTCATGTTCCTGCATTAGGAAGAAGGGTTTTAATTAAATGGTGGGATAAATTTGAATTCTTTAAAGATTCAATTTTTGCACAGAAAGGTATTGTTTCATTTGAGCCACCCCAGCCAAAGACTCAAGCTCCTAAAAAGGATGTTGCTGATATTACTGAATTTCTTAAAGAATTAATTGCCTCATCGTCATCATCCAAAGAAGACCTGAGGAAACAACTTAAAGAGATTTTGGGAGAATCATCCAGTTCGTCTAGCCACAGTTCATCTGACGACGAGACTCAGAAGACAGACGACACAATGATGGATTCCGAGGACCCATATGCATAATTATGCATCATACTATTCGAAGACTGTTCAAGCCACTACAAAAGGTAAAGGTGCACAGTTTAGGTGTTCAGTAATTTGTCGGCCACAATTTGAAGTTTCCTGTTCATTTTCTAAATTGAAGAAAGTTTTGGAGTCCGAAAGCTCTGGAGTCCGAGTTTGAAGTCCGCTTTTTGCCTATATATAGGCCCTCCATTCAGAAGAAGGGACACACAAAAATTTTTGCAATCTGATCTACAAACTACCCTTCTCACTTAAAGATAAAATCTTCATACATTTTGTATTATACACTTTGAATTTGTAATTTAGCTTACTAGTTTGGTTTGTATTTTGGTGATTCCGCTGCTGTTGCTCTCTTCCCCCTTTTATGTATATGACCTGGTACCCGAGTGGTATCAGAGCCACGTTGGACTAGGTATGGTATTGTATAATTAAATTATTAATGTTCGCATTATTGTTATTATGTCTTATTAGTGTTGTGTTATTAATGTATGTTTGTATTATTGTTATTTTGTGTTATTGTTGTTATGTTATTAATGCTTATTTGAATGATTAATTTTAAGTTTGTCTTAGTTAATTCTGAGTTCTATAGTTTGTGCTTAAGTGATTACAAATTTTATAAAGGTTTATGTGAACAGTTCCCTGATCATCCTGAGTATAATCATTTTGTTAGTCTCCGTGACCATTATCATAGTATAATTAGACGAATTAGTATATTACTTGTTGCCTAATTATGTTATGCCTCCTTTAAAACTATCTTCCCGTTACGTCTCTTTTCCTGATCTATATAAACACATTGAAGAAGAATATATAAGATATAAGAGAAATTGTGAAAGGTTTCCAGACGATATTTATTATATTACCCAAAGAGATCATTACCATCAATTACTCATCCGCTTTAGTATTTTACTAGCAGCTTAATTTCCTTGTGCTCTACCATTTGTTTTATTTAGTGTTTTAGATTGAAGCTTTGGCTTTCCAAAGTATAATTTTACAGTGAAACCCGGGGATTTTCCATTAAGTCGCGTAGCCTGTTAAGTCCCTGTCTTTGGCCGGTGTAGAGGCTGTTTGGGATTGACATAAACCGTTGACAGTGATCTGTAGAATTATGCAGAGGTTTGCTAGATCTTTGTCTAAAAGACAAGGTGAGACAAGCGGTAGTAACAAAGAAATTATTTTAAATGAAAATTTCGAAAAATCTTTGCAAAACTGGAAATTACCAGTACAATCTTCTGTTTATAAACAGAAAGGAACTTTTGAATTTTCTTCTGATTATGTTGTCAAAACTGTAGAAGAAGCTATTCCTTTAACTGAAGGATATAATTCTTTTCAATTATTATCAAGAAATTTGATTGAAAAACATAGACAACAATACAAATTTCTTCATGTTGGTTTAATTCAAGTAGGCCTAAAGCCTGCTACAAGACTCGGATTAAATACATCCGCAATAATTTGTGTTCGTGATAAAAGACATAATAAATTTCATGACTCCTTATTGGGAATAATTGAGTCTAGTCTTTGTGATGGACCCATTTACTTCTCCTGTTTTCCAAATTTCACTCTGTCTCTCACAGATCCAACTCTGATGCACGCCTTGTGTCTTGATTTTAAATCTGATGGGTTTAATAAGATGCAAGGATCAGAAAATATAATCCTTATTTACAGGATTCAATATAAAGTTATGAACACAGTAGTACCAAGAATAAGAGATTTGGCGTTCGAACAGAAGGGATCTACTACTTTGTTTATTACAAATTTATCTAAAATCAATTTAAAAGTACCCAAAACAATTACTTGGGATCATGTTAATTTACCTGAACAATGGATTTTAGAAAAGGCAAGTGAACCTGTTAAACAGGAAAATAGAGAATTAGAAGAAATAGTTGAATATCCCGATGGAGATGTTGAAATTAAATTCTCTAATCAAAGAATTGCTAGACTTAATTTAGGACAAAGTAGTCGATTTACTGGACCTAATTTGGCAGGTCCAAGTAGACTTAATTTAGAAAGAAGATCTACTTCTTCTGCCCCGCTATCTAAATTTGAGAAACCATATTAGGAACAAAATTTACTCCTGATGGGGTTAATCAACCTCAATATAATGTTAGCATACCATCAACTGTTACCCCAACAGAAATTGAAGTTGATACTAACACAAGAAGAAAATCTCCGACCGCTTCTGACATGGGTTATAATAGTGACACAAGTGTTTTAACTATTACAATTCCTAAAGAAGTTTATTTTCCTTTTGACGGAATTGCTAAAGAATTATTTTATTCTCCTGAAAATGAAATTCAAAGAAAGTGGTTTTTCCAAGAAGATATTAAAAGTCAAAAGAAATTATTTACATCTTATAAGAGATTTCTACAGATAAATAAAGATGTCATTGATTTCTTTGATTTCCTGAAAAAATACTTTTATTTAAATAAAAAACAATTTCCGGATTTTGAAAGCAAAACTTTTATTTCAACAATTGAGTCTTCCTATAATAGGGATTTTGTTACTAAAAATGGAAAAGTTTTCAGAAGCATCCACCCTCCAGAAGTAAATTTAACCGTTAAAATCGATGGAGAAGAAATTCTAGCCACACCCTATAGAAAAAAGGGTGATAATATTGATGCTGTTGTGCAACAAAATAATTTTACAAATTTAACTCTCAAAACTATTGGAGATCACTTAAATAGAATTGAGAAAAATATTGATCTAAAATCAGATCAACAAAAGGTTTCTAAAGAAGAAACTTCTGTAATTGATAAAAGGGTTTTATTTAAACCAATGTCTTCTGAAAAGATTGATTTTAAAATAAAACCACAAGATTCTTCCTCTGAGATGGTTGACGAAATAGTAAAGAGATTAAAAAATCTTGGGCTTAAAGAAAAAGAATTGTCACCATTGGAACAAAATTCAGATAGTGAATCCAATACTGAAAGTCAAGATCAAATTTCCGAAATGGAAGAAAAAATAGATCAACTTGAAGATATGTTCTTAACAGAACAAAACCAACAACAACATTTTCAAGTTAATAAATTATCATCTTCTTATAAGAAGAAAATGGTATATAATGTACCAGCAAAACCTTATTACCATAAGCCAACACAGGTTGATTTACAGCTTGAGCAACATGATGAATACATGACTGTTCAATTTGATGGCAGATCCATTAATGAATGGAATATAGATGGAATGTCAGAATACCAAATGCAAACAGTATTACATTACATGACTATGTATGCAACTGCTTGTAAAGCAAATGGAAATTCTGATCAAAATATTGCTAAAGCTATAACTCAAGGCTTTACTGGACAATTAAAAGGTTGGTGGGATTTCTACCTACCAGAAGAGGCAAAATTGCATATTCTAAGAGCTGTTAAAATTGAAGTTGTTGATAACCAACCTGTGCAAGTTACTGATTGTGTTAATACGCTATTATATACTATAGCAAAACATTTTATTGGAACAACCTCATTACAGTTGGATAAAACACAAGAACAATTAATGAATCTAAGGTGTCAAAACTTATCTCAGTTTAAATGGTATAAAGACGTGTTCTTCTCTAAAGTTTTTACTTGAGAAGATAGTCAACATGATTTTTGGAAAGAAAAGTTCTTATCAGGACTCCCTCATTTTTTCTCAGAGAAAATAAGGAATAGAATAAAACAGAAACATAATGGCATTATTCCTTATGCCCAATATACCTATGGAGATCTATCTTCCGAGATTATCTCTGAAGGCATAAATTTATGAAATGAAATTAAATTACATAGACAAATTCAAAAAGAAAAGGTTTTAGGAAAAAGAATTATAGGAGACTTCTGTGAACAAATTGGTTTACCTCCTATAGGACCTTCTAGTGATAAAAGGAAACATAAGACTAATAAAGTCTCAAAAAATTCTAAGAATTTAAATTATTTTCCTAAAACGGGAAAGAAAGGTTTTCATAGAGGAAAGAAGAATAAAGGAGAAAGTTCTTCGGCCCCTAGGCAGAAACCCATTCCATTATGTTGGAAATGTCAAAAACCTGGTCATTACGCTAATAAGTGTAAAATGAAAAAGAAAATCAATAGTTTAGATATTGACAATAATGCGAACATTAATAATTTAATTATACAGTACCATACCTAGTCCAACGTGGCTCTGATACCACTCGGGTACCAGGTCATATACATAAAAGGGGGAAGAGAGCAACAGCAGCGGAATCAGCAAAATACAAACCAAACTAGTAAGCTAAATTACAAATTCAAAGTGTATAATACAAAATGTATGAAGATTTTATCTTTAAGTGAGAAGGGTAGTTTGTAGATCAGATTGCAAAATTTTTTGTGTGTCCCTTCTTCTGAATGGAGGGCCTATATATAGGCAAAAAGCGGACTTCAAACTCGGACTCCAAAGCTTTCGGACGCCAAAACTTTCTTCAATTTAGAAAATGAACAGGAAACTTCAAATTGTGGCCGACAAATTACTGTACACCTTTTACTGTGCACCTTTACCTTTTGTAGTGGCTTGGTATGGTATTGTATAATTAAATTATTAATGTTCGCATTATTGTTATTATGTCTTATTAGTGTTGTGTGTTCAAAAATTTGAAAGTGATTTGTTGAATAAAAAATTCCTAATTAGGGTTGATTGCAAATCTGCTAAAGATATTCTAGAAAAGGATGTTAAAAATATAGCATCTAAACAAATTTTTTCTAGATGGCAGGGAATTTTGTCTGTCTTTGATTTTGATATTGAATTTATTAAAGGGTCAAATAATTCTTTACCTTCTAACTCGTGAATTTTTGCAGGGAAATGGAGAAAAGGAATAAAGACAAAGGTAAAGGGAAGTCTAAAGAGACACCCCCAAAAAATGATTTGTCTTATAAGACAATGGTTGGCAAATCAATTGATCAATTAAAAAATGAAGCCTTAAAGGCCACTCCAAAAGAATCTAAATTAAGAGATGATGCTTATGAAATAGCAATTCAGACTAATTTGTCTACTGAATTTGTTTATCCGTATATCCCTTATTCTACTATATGGATAGCCCCACTTGAGCTTAAATACGCTCACCTCAATGCTAATGAAGCAACTTCTTTCTATTTAAAAGATTCGGCTGACCCATATCTTTGGCCTAAGGAATGTACTTTCTATTATTCCATTTGACAAACTACTAAATCAGTAGAATTTGACTCAATTTCAAGATCTAGTGCAGAATGGGCTTACTCCAAAGCCTTTATCAACCTCGTTCTAATTCTGCAGCATTTTCAACATAAAATGTTGGACAACTCCAGGGACTGTAGGATTTTCTAATTAATCCTTTGAGTAATAACTCATCAATTTCCTTTTTGCAGATTTCAAGGTGGCGTGGACCCATAGCTATATGGCTTGCCTTAGTTTGAATTTGATTTTCCTTAAAGTCTGGTTCATATGGAAGATTTACTATATGTTTTTTCCTTTCCCAGAAGGCATTAGGAATTTCTGCACATATTGTTTTAGTTATAAATTCTTGTAATTCATTTATTTTCTTTTTGCTCAAATGAACTTTAATCGAACGAAATTGAGCCGAGAATCGAGTAGTTTCGTTTGATTTTTAACCCTAGACTCTACCACTAGACGAATTTTGTGTTTACATAATTAAAATAAATAAAAATGAAGTTCTGAAAATGGGAAGGTTGGTAGGAAAAGAAAGGCAAAACTGCAGAGATTTTGGATTTTCGTCCCAAGCTATATTACTTAGCCAAATTTGTCCCGTAATATTATATTTTTTTGGAATATCATCCCACTTACCACATGGCTGCTTACGTGTTACGACGTGGCAAATTTTAGCATGAACAGTTATACAAGATTGCATAATTCGTCCCAAACTAATTTCAAAATTTGGTTTTTTTGGAATTTAGTCAATTATTAAATTTCTAATTTAATGAAAATAACGATTCATCTTTTACCTTTTTAAGGGACTAATGGCAATTTACCCCCTGTAATATTAATAATATTCAATGTACCCCTGTAATTTAAAAAAGAGCAGTTTACCCCCCTGTGAAAATTTTAAAAAAGTATTTCATCCCCTTAAACCGGAGAGTGTAACTCAATTGCATAAATTGAGAGTGGGCATGCAAAGTGTTTTATAACAAGAGGATAGATTGCTACATTTATTATAATACATGAGGTAAATTGTCATATTTATCACAACACATGGGGGTAAACTGTCACATTGTCAGAACAAAGGGATGTAAATTGAACATTATGAATATTACATGGAAATAAATTGCCATTAACTTTTTTGTTTTAAGAATAATAGTATGAATTTTCGAAATTCCCATGCGCTTTTGTGGAAAAAAAATCCTATCTCAGTTTATTAGGAAAAAAATGTGCATTTTTTTTATTAAAAAATAATAAATATTCATAATTAGTTTGGAACGAATTCTTTTACCCATGTCAATTCAATTACGGGATGAAAGTCGGGGTGTTGATATAGTTTGGGACGAATAATCAAAATTTGTAATTAGTTTGGGACGACAAATGGTATAACACAATTCAATTTGTAATATAGTTTGGTATTTTATTTAAACAAATGTTAATGATGCATTTACATTTTCTTCTTTTAAAGAATCTTTTTCATCATCGTCATTGTCCTGATTAGGACTAAGATCTGTTTCAAGATTTCTTAATTCAATTAAAGAAACTCTAGACTTTAAGTCGCTTAATTCTTTCTTGAGAATTTTTACTTCGTGAATTAATTCACTAGTACATGAATCCTCTGAATCCTTTTCTTTAGAGGTCTTAGCCCTATTTAAAATTTCTTTTAGACTGTAAGTAAGCTCCTAAAAAGGATGTTACTGATATTACTGAATTTCTTAAAGAATTAATTGCCTCATCGTCATCATCCAAAGAAGACCGGATGAACAACTTAAAGAGATTTTGGGAGAATCATCCAGTTCGTCTAGCCACAGTTCATCTGACGACGAGACTCAGAAGACAGACGACACAATGATGGATTCCCAGGACCCATATGCATAATTATGCATCATACTATTCGAAGATTGTTCAAGCCACTACAAAAGGTAAAGGTGCACAGTAAAAGGTGTACAGTAATTTGTCGGCCACAATTTGAAGTTTCCTGTTCATTTTCTAAATTGAAGAGAGTTTTGGCGTCCGAAAGCTCTGGAGTCCGAGTTTGAAGTCCGCTTTTTGCCTATATATAGGCCCTCCATTCAGAAGAAGGGACACACAAAAAATTTTGCAATCTGATCTACAAACTACCCTTCTCACTTAAAGATAAAATCTTCATACATTTTGTATTATACACTTTGAATTTGTAATTTAGCTTACTAGTTTGGTTTGTATTTTGCTGATTCCGCTGCTGTTGCTCTCTTCCCCCTTTTATGTATATGACCTGGTACCCGAGTGGTATCAGAGCCACGTTGGACTAGGTATGGTATTGTATAGTTAAATTATTAATGTTTGCATTATTGTTATTATGTCTTATTAGTGTTGTGTTATTAATGTATGTTTGTATTATTGTTATTTAAAAATAGTGTTCTTTTTGCTTGGAAAAAGTTGTGTTTCTTGGCTATATTGTTAGCGCAAATGGGATTGGAGTGGATGAAGAAAAGGTCAAGGCTATCAAGGAATGGCCCACGCCTAAGTCACTTTCCGAGGTCAGAAGTTTTCATGGTTTGGCTAGTTTTTATTGACGATTTGTCAAAAATTTCAGTACACTAGCTGCACCACTCACTGAAATTGTTAAGAAATCGGTAGGGTTTCATTGGGGTAATGAGCAAGAACATGCATTTTCTGAAATTAAAGAAAGATTGTGTAGTGCTCCTTTGTTAGCTTTACCTAATTTTTCTAAAACTTTTGAAATTGAGTGTGATGCTTCAGGAATAGGTATTGGAGCTGTTTTAATGTAGGAGCAGCGACCGATAGCTTATTTTAGTGAGAAACTAAATGGGGCTGTTTTGAACTATTCGACGTATGACAAGGAGCTTTATGCATTGGTGAGAGCATTGGAGACTTGGCCACATTACCTTTGGCCGAGAGAATTCGTCATTCACACTGACCATGAATCCTTGAAGCACTTGAAAGGACAGGTAAGTTGAATAGAAGACACGCCAAGTGGTCAGAATTTATCGAGACATTCCCATTTGTAATCAAATAAAAGCAAGGTAGGGAAAATATTGTGGCTGATGCACTATCGAGAAGGTATGCTCTTGTTTCTACTTTAAATGCAAAGTTGTTGGGATTTGAATATGTGAAGGAATTATATGCTACTGATGATGACTTTGCTAGTGTGTATGGAGCATGTGAAAAATCAGCATTTGGTAAGTTCTATAGACTTGATGGGTATTTGTTTAGAGAGAATAAACTTTGTGTGCCTAACAGCTCTATGCGTGAGTTGCTTGTACGTGAAGCACATGGAGGTGGTTTGATGGGTCACTTTGGTATAAGGAAGACTTTAGAAGTGTTGCGTGAACATTTCTTTTGGCCTAAAATGAAACGTGATGTGGAAAGAATTTGTTCTAGATGTGTTACTTGTAAGCAGGCCAAATCTATAGTCTTACCCCATGGTTTATACACTCCTTTACCCGTACCTACTGCACCTTGGGTAGACATTTCGATGGATTTTGTTTTGGGTTTGCCTAGGTCAAGAAAGGGTAGGGACTCGATTTTTGTTGTGGTTGATAGGTTTTCTAAAATGGCACATTTCATATCATGTAATAAAACTGATGATGCAACAAATATTGCTGATTTGTTCTTTCGGGAGATTGTACAACTGCATGGTGTTCCTAGGAGCATTGTATCTGATCGGGATGTTAAGTTCCTTAGCTATTTTTGGAAAGTCTTGTGGGGAAAAATGGGTACTAAGTTGTTATTTTCAACTACTTGCCACCCTCAAACAGATGGACAAACCGAGGTTGTGAATAGAACTTTAACTACTTTGTTGCGTACTATAATTCAAAAGAACTTAAAAAAATGGGAAGATTGTTTGCCATTCATTGAATTTGCATATGACCGAAGTGTTCATTCTACTACTGATTTTTCACCATTTGAGGTTGTTTATGGTTTTAATCCACTAACTCCTTTAGATTTGCTGCCTTTGCCAGTTAATGAAAGATCTAGTTTGGATGGTCAAAAGAAGGCTGAGATGGTGAAGAAACTTCATGAAAGTGTCCGGGAGCATATCGCAAAGAAAAATGAACAATATGCTAACAAAGCTAATAAAGGGCGGAGACAAGTCATTTTTGAACCAGGTGATTGGGTTTGGGTACATATGCGGAAGGAAAGATTCCCTGAACGTAGGCGGTCCAAGTTACAACCAAGAGGAGATGGTCCATTTCAAGTTCTTGAAAGAGTGAATGACAATGCATATAAGTTGGATCATCCAGGTGAGTATAAGATTAGTTCTACATTTAATGTTGCTGATCTTTCTCTTTTTGATGTAGGTGAAGATTCGAGGACGAATCCTTTTGAAGAGAGGGAAGATGATGAGAATCACCAAGAACAAGTACAAGCTAAGGATCCATTGTATGTTCCAATTGGGCCAATTACAAGGGCAAGATCCAAAAAGCTGAAGGAAGCATTTAACGGGCTAATTCAAGAGATATGGGCTGATTCTAACATGCATAAGTTTGGCCCAAAAGAAGATGAATTGATTTTGAATTTAATCCAAACAATATAATCTGATGGCTTTTGGAATTCATTGAAGTTACTTACATAGAATTAAGTCTTATGGGAAAGAGAAGCTTCAATTAGGCTTTATTTACATCAGATTTTAATATATATAAGTCCATATAGATAATAGTCAAGATTTTTCATATTTCTATATGTATTTGGAGGATTCTAAGCACCTTTTTGTATCCCAACACATATGAAAACGTGTTGGCTTTAATTACTATGGTTGGAGACTTGTTCCAACCCTATATATAAGTAGTATGGCTGAATGTAAGGAATCATTCATTTTTGGCTGAAAATATAAAGTGAGTTTTTACTCCTATTTTGGTTCTTCATTGAACTTCAGAACTTATCAAGGTTTCTCCTTGTGGCGTTCAAACTTGAATACTTGTGGTTTGCGATTCTTTATAATCGTTGGGTAACAAGTTCACTACAATCTGGAATATTTGTGGTTTGCGATTCCTTATAATCGTTGGGTCACAAGTTAACTATCACTTTCAATCTGATTTTTAGTTTTTCTTGGGATGAAATTGAATCTTCCTATTGAGGTTCGCATCACTTATGGTTGAGATTCATTTTTTTTTCCGAGTCCATGTTGAAGTTGTCGTTTTTGGGGTGTCATGAATATAACACGATCCTTGGAGTCGTAAGATATTACATGCTTTGAGTTTAAAGTTAAAATTATTCAGAGATAACATGGTTTATTTTTTGTCCCAGGGCATACATTAGCATTGCACATTTACATTGTGAAACATTCCTTGATGGTCTTTTGATTGTCAAATTAGTATAGTAAACAATTCACGATTCACATTCACGTTATATAATACTTTTTTTCCCTAGTTTCTTGTTCCTCTTGGTTCACTCTTAAAAGATCCATTTTGGGATGTTTTGCGTAAAATAATCACATTTTGGGAAATTTGTGCCAACTTCTTTCACTCAAAATTTTGAAATTAGGTGATATTTGGACTGAGTTTCATGTTCCTACATCTACTTGATAGAATTGTTTATTTGACGTTGTGCTTATTGAAACAGAGAAATTTTAAGAAATAGTTTCTTAATGTTTTATGGGGCGTCCAATGATCCCAACTCAGAATGTTAGTTATCACTCGATCTTTAAAGTTGCAGACTTTTTTTGTTATTTTCGGTCAATGTAGAAATGGTCAACTTTGTGCTGCCAAGAGTACAACATGAGTACATTTTTTGGTAGAGGATGTATTCACACTCTTATTTGGAAAGTTTTCTATTTACGTGATAGAGATTTCGTAGGAACCTTGTGCTAAAATAATTAATTTTAGGGTTCCCTTTTTAAACTATGGTGTGATATAATGGCATAAGTTCATTTTTAGTGACCTTTCAAGTCCCATGTCCAATCATATGTTGATCTTTGTTTTGGTAATATTATTGACACATTTCACTAAAGATGACTCATTTAGGGTGACAAGGGGAAACAAGAATATACTAATATTCTTGGACCTGTGTTTTTTCCGTTTATCTTTTTCCTTTCAAATTCCAATCATTCTTTTCTATTTCGATATAAAATGTTTGTTTGGTATATTATGCCTATGTTTTTCTACACTTCTCTATTAAAAAGTGTCTTATCACAACATAAAGACTGCATGATCCGAGTTTCAAGTTCTTCGCAATCAGAGATAAAACGGTACATTTCAGTGTCCATGGGAGAAATACGAGCATTCTGGACTCTTTTTGTTGATTTTCCCCTAGATGGGCAATTGACTGTCAAATTCAGGTATTAAACTATTCAAAATTCACGTAAACGAGAATTCATATACCGAGTTTGACAATATTCATAATTTGCTTTAAATTGATCAACTTTGGAGTGTAATGCGTACGGAAATAACATTTTGGTCAATTTGTGGCAATTTTGTTTTTCATAGAGGATTTGTTTTCACGACCAAACTTTTTTAATGGTTATTACCCGCATGATATTGTATTCGGACCGAGTTTCATGTTTTTTTCGCTTCTCGATAGAACTTAGTACTCGATGGTTCTCTTGTTAGAAAAAGGGCATGTTAATACTTTGGCCCTCATACTTTATACCTACTACATTGATCCGGATCTCGGAATGTGTGCGATCGCCGAGATGGAGAAACTTATGGTTGAGATTCATTTTTTTCGAGTCCATGTTGAAGTTGGGTGTCATGAATATAACACGATCCTTGGAGTCGTAAGATATTACATGCTTTGAGTTTAAAGTTAAAATTATTCAGAGATAACATGGTTTATTTTTTGTCCCCAGGGCATACATTAGCATTGCACATTTACATTGTGAAAATTCCTTGATGGTCTTTTGATTGTCAAATTAGTATAGTAAACAATTCACATTCACGTTATATAATACTTTTTTCCCCTAGTTTCTTGTTCCTCTTGGTTCACTCTTAAAAGATCCATTTTGGGATGTTTTGGGTAAAATAATCACATTTTGGGAAATTTGTGCCAACTTCTTTCACTCAAAATTTTGAAATTAGGTGATATTTGGACTGAGTTTCATGTTCCTACATCTACTTGATAGAATTGTTTATTTGACGTTGTGCTTATTGAAACAGAGGAATTTTAAGAAATAGTTTCTTAATGTTTTATGGGGCGTCCAATGATCCCAACTCAGAATGTTAGTTATCACTCGATCTTTAAAGTTGCAGACTTTTTTTGTTATTTTCGGTCAATGTAGAAATGGTCAACTTTGTGCTGCCAAGAGTACAACATGAGTACATTTTTTGGTAGAGGATGTATTCACACTCTTATTTGGAAAGTTTTCTATTTACGTGATAGAGATTTCGTAGGAACCTTGTGCTAAAATAATTAATTTTAGGGTTCCCTTTTTAAACTATGGTGTGATATAATGGCATAAGTTCATTTTTAGTGACCTTTCAAGTCCCATGCCCAATCATATGTTGATCTTTGTTTTGGTGATATTATTGACACATTTCACTAAAGATAACTCATTTAGGGTGACAAGGGGAAACAAGAATATACTAATATTCTTGGACCTGTGTTTTGTCCGTTTATCTTTTTCCTTTCAAATTCCAATCATTCTTTTCTATTTCGATATAAAATGTTTGTTTGGAATATTATGCCTATGTTTTTCTACACTTCTCTATTAAAAAGTGTCTTATCACAACATAAAGACTGCATGATCCGAGTTTCAAGTTCTTCGCATTCAGAGATAAAACGGTACATTTCAGTGTCCATGGGAGAAATACGAGCATTCTGGACTCTTTTTGTTGATTTTCCCCTAGATGGGCAATTGACTGTCAAATTCAGGTATTAAACTATTCAAAATTCACGTAAACGAGAATTCATGTACCGAGTTTGACAATATTCATAATTTGCTTTAAATTGATCAACTTTGGAGTGTAATGCATACGGAAATAACATTTTGGTCAATTTGTGCCAATTTTGTTTTTCATAGAGTATTTGTTTTCACGAACAAATTTTTTTAATGGTTATTATCCGCATGATATTGTATTTGGACCGAGTTTCATGTTTTTTCCGCTCCTCGATAGAACTTAGTACTCGATGGTTCTCTTGTTAGAAAAAGGGCATGTTAATACTTTGGTCTTCTTAATTTATACCTACTGCATTGATCCGGATCTCGGAATGTGTGCGATCGACGCGATGTTGAAACTTGTGGTTGAGATTCATTTTTTCCGAGTCCATGTTGAAGTTGTCGTTTTTGGGGTGTCATGAATATAACACGATCCTTGGAGTCGTAAAAAATTACATGCATTGAGTTTAAAGTTAAAATTATTCAGAGATAACATGGTTTATTTTTTGTCCCCAGGGCATAACACTAGCATTGCACATTTACATTGCGAAACATTCTTTGATGGTCTTTTGATTGTCAAATTAGTATAGTAAACAATTCACGATTCACAATTCACGTTATATAATACTTTTTTTCCCGAGTTTCTTGTTCCTCTTGGTTCACTCTTAAAAGATCCATTGTGGGATGTTTTGCGTAAAATAATCACATTTTGGGAAATTTGTGCCAACTTCTTTTACTCAAATTTTTGAAATTAGGTGATATTTGAACTGAGTTTCATTTTCCTACATCTACTTGATAGAATTGTTTATTTGACGTTGTGCTTATTGAAACAGAGGAATTTTAAAGTATAGTTTCTGAATGTTTTATGGGGCGTCCAATGATCCCAACTCAGAATGTTAGTTATCACTCGATCTTTAAAGTTGCAGACTTTTTTTGTTATTTCAGGTCAATGTAGAAATGGTCAAGCCAAGAGTACAACGTGAGTACATTTTTTGGTAGAGGATGTATTCACACTCTTATTTGGAAAATTTTCTATTTACGTTTTGAAGGATCGTTTGAAAACAGACTAGCACAGTTTGAATAATAACAAATAATAAAATTACAGTTTTGATGATAATTTGAAACATAGTTTCTAAACAGAATAATAAAAATTTGAATAATAGAAACATAGATTTTTTAAACATTATGCAGCAAGTAATATATGAAAACGGACTCTTAAGTCGTAATAATAATCTCTTAATTCAAAATAACAATCAAATTGAGGATATCGTTCACAAGAATCTTTATATCTTAAATATTCTGAATTTATAAATTCGTAAGAAGCAAAATAAGAATGTACTTTAAAAACTCAAAACATATGAATACAATGATAAAGATTTTATTGAAATATGAAATTCTTACAGTGATTTAATCTTCAAACTTGAAAGAAACTTGAGCAGATGATTACAAGGAAATTTCGAAAGTATTCGGAGAAGTGAAAAGGCACTGCCTCTTCTACTGATTTTGAAATCTATTTATAGAACTAAAATACATTTGAATTTGCATTGACAGTTGTCCTGGCTTTTTGAAAGAGTGCGTCTGATAATTGTCCTTTGAGTGGGTTGTCATGTTACCTTTAATAAAGTAGCTTTTGACTATTTTGTAAGTTTGTCGACAGGTTTGGTTTCTTTTGAGCTGTAACCAAGACTTTGGTAATCACATGAAAAAGGCATCATCCGGGTCCTGTGCACAGGGTCCACCAAAAGGGTCAGAAGACACCGATTCGTCTGATTTGGTAGATTTTTGGGATAAAAATTCCAAAAATTCATCTTTGAGGTTTGGATTCTTGATGTGAACCTCAATAGGAAGATTCAATTTCATCCCAAGAAAAACTAAAAATCAGATTGAAAGTGATAGTGAACTTGTGACCCAACTATTATATGGAATCGCAAACCACAAGTATTCCAGATTGTAGTGAACTTGTGACCCAACGATTATAAAGAATCGCAAACCACAAGTATTCAAGTTTTGAACGCCACAAGGAGAAACCTTGATAAGTTCTGAAGTTCAATGAAGAACCAAAAGAGGAGTAAAAACTCACTTTATATTTTCAGCCAAAGATGATTCCTTACATTCAGCCATACTACTTATATATAGGGTTGGAACAAGTCTCCAACCATAGTAATTAAAGCCAACACGTTTTCATATGTGTTGGGATACAAAAAGGTGCCTAGAATCCTCCAAATACATATAGAAATATGAAAAATCTTGACTATTATATATATGGACTTATATATATTAAAATCTGATGTAAATAAAGCCTAATTGAAGCTTCTCTTTCCCATAAGACTTAATTCTATGTAAGTAACTTCAATGAATTCCAAAAGACATAAGATTATATTGTTTGGATTAAATTCAAAACCAATGCATCTTCTTTTGGGCCAAACTTATGCATGTTAGAATCAGTCCATATCTCTTGAATTAGCCCGTTAAATGCTTCCTTCAGCTTTTTGGATCTTGCCCTTGTAATTGGCCCAATTGGAACATACAATGGATCCTTAGCTTGTACTTGTTCTTGGTGATTCTCATCATCTTCCCTCTCTTCAAAAGGATTCGTCCTCGAATCTTCACCTACATAAAAAAGAGAAAGATCATCAACATTAAATGTAGAACTAATCTTATACTCACCTGGAAGATCCAACTTATATGCATTATCATTCACTCTTTCAAGAACTTGAAATGGACCATCTCCTCTTGGTTGTAACTTGGACCGCCTACGTTCAGGGAATCTTTCCTTCCGCATATGTACCCAAACCCAATCACCTGGTTCAAAAATGACTTGTCTCCGCCCTTCAGTAGTAGAATGAACACTTCGGTTATATGCAAATTCAATGAATGGCAAACAATCTTCCCATTTTTTTAAGTTCTTTTGAATTATAGTATGCAACAAAGTAGTTAAAGTTCTATTCACAACCTCGGTTTGTCCATCTGTTTGAGGGTGACAAGTAGTTGAAAATAACAACTTAGTACCCATTTTTCCCCACAAGACTTTCCAAAAATAGCTAAGGAACTTAACATCCCGATCAGATACAATGCTCCTAGGAACACCGTGAAGTCGTACAATCTCCCGAAAGAACAAATCAGCAATATTTGTTGCATCATCAGTTTTATTACATGATATGAAATGTGCCATTTTAGAAAACCTATCAACCACCACAAAAATCGAATCCCTACCTTTTCTTTGACCTAGGCAAACCCAAAACAAAATCCATCGAAATGTCTACCCAAGGTGCAGTAGGTACGGTTAAAGGAGTGTATAAACCATGGGGTAAGACTCTAGATTTGGCCTGCTTACAAGTAACACATCTAGAACAAATTCTTTCCACATCACATTTCATTTTAGGCCAAAATAAATGTTCACGCAACACTTCTAAAGTCTTCCTTATACCAAAGTGACCCATCAAACCACCTCCATGTGCTTCACGTACAAGCAACTCACGCATAGAACTGTTAGGCACACAAAGTTTATTCTCTCTAAACAAGTACCCATCAAGTCTATAAAACTTACCAAATGCTGATTTTTCACATGCTCCATACACACTAGCAAAGTCGTCATCAGTAGCATATAATTCCTTCACATATTCAAATCCCAACAACTTTGCATTTAAAGTAGAAACAAGAGCATACCTTCTCGATAGTGCATCAGCCACAATATTTTCCTTACCTTGCTTGTATTTGATTACATATGGGAATGTCTCAATAAATTCTGACCACTTGGCGTGTCTTCTATTCAACCTACCCTGTCCTTTCAAGTGCTTCAAGGATTCATGGTCAGTGTGAATGATGAATTCTCTCGGCCAAAGGTAATGTTGCCAAGTCTCCAATGCTCTCAACAATGCATAAAGCTCCTTGTCATACGTCGAATAGTTCAAAACAGCCCCATTTAGTTTTTCACTAAAATAAGCTATCGGTCGCTGCTCCTGCATTAAAACAGCTCCAATACCTATTCCTGAAGCATCACACTCAATTTCAAATGTTTTAGAAAAATTAGGTAAGGCTAACAAAGGAGCACTACACAATCTTTCTTTAATTTCAGAAAATGCATATTCTTGTTCATTACCCCAATGAAACCCTACCGATTTCTTAACAATTTCAGTGAGTGGTGCAGCTAGTGTACTGAAATTTTTGACAAATCGTCGATAAAAACTAGCCAAACCATGAAAACTTCTCACCTTGGAAAGTGACTTAGGCGTGGGCCATTCCTTGATAGCCTTTACCTTTTCTTCATCCACTCCAATTCCATTTGCGCTAACAATATAGCCAAGAAACACAACTTTTTCCAAGCAAAAAGAACACTTTTTTAAATTGGCAAACAATTTTTCTTTTCTCAAAACATCAAACACACAATGCAAATGTTCAATATGCTCATCTAAGCTTTTGCTATACACCAAAATGTCATCAAAATAAACCACAACAAATTTGTCAATAAACGCCCGCAAGACATGGTTCATTAATCTCATGAATGTACTAGGTGCATTAGATAAACCAAAAGGCATTACCAACCACTCATACAATCCATATTTTGTTTTAAAAGCAGTTTTCCATTCATCACCTTCTTTCATCCTAATTTGATGATACCCACTTTTCAAATCAATTTTTGTGAAAATACTTGACCCATGCAATTCATCCAACATATCATCTAGTCTAGGAATGGGATATCGATACTTTACCGTAATGTTGTTGATAGCCCTGCAATCCACACACACCCTCCAAGTCCCATCCTTCTTAGGTACAAGTAACACCGGTACAGCGCACGGACTCATGCTTTCTCTCACGTGGCCCTTTTTTAGCAACTCCTCAACTTTCCTTTGAAGTTCCTTTGTTTCCTCTGGATTACTTCTATAGGCTGGCCGATTAGGAATGGCGGCACCGGGCACAAAATCAATCTGATGCTCTATTCCTCTTATAGGTGGCAATCCATTAGGTACATCATCTAGAAACACATCTTCGTATTCCTGTAACAAAGAGACAACAACACTAGGCAAAGATTCATTAAATTCGTTAGTGCTAAAACCTGCCTCTTTGTACACAAGAAAAATCATAAGCTTTTTTGAATTCAAGGCACTCTTGATATCACTCGTCTTAGCATAAAGACTCACTTGTTTTTTTCCCTCTTTCTTTTCACTCTCTTTTTCACTTTTTTTTCTCTGAAATTTCAGCCTCACTATTTATTTTCAACTCACTCTCTCTTTTCATTTTCATTTGATCTTCATACACTTGTTTGGGTGTTAATGGTACAAGAGTAATGGGTCTGTTATCTTTTACAAGAGTATGACGATTTTTAAAACCATCATGAGTAACCTTCCTATCAAATTGCCATGGTCTGCCCAACAATATGTGACCTGCTTGCATTGGAACGACATCGCAAAGCACTTCATCCTTGTACTTCCCGATTGAAAACGAGACTAATACTTGCCTTGTCACTTTAACCTCCCCACAATCATTCAACCATTGCAGCCTATATGGTCTAGGGTGTTTCAAGGTAGGTAACTTTAGCTTTTCAACCAAAGTAGTACTAGCAACGTTTGTACAACTTCCCCCATCAATGATCATACTACACACCTTATTATTTACATGGCATCTAGTATGAAAGATGTTCTCCCTTTGCTCATCAACATCATTTTCTTTGACATGGGCACTTAAAGCACGCCTAGCCACAAGTGACTCACCCTCCACCGGATATTCAACATCATTGTCACTAGTGTCTTTTGGCATATGATCATCATCATCACTCTCACTTTCAGTCTCCACATCTCCGTTAGCATGTGCAATCATGGTTCTCTTGTTTGGACATTGTGAAGCTATGCGACCTGTCCCCAAACACTTAAAACACTTAATATCACGATTACGAGTTGGTAATTCAGTTTTACCTCTATTGACATTGTCAACTTCATCTTTTCTCTTTGGTGCTTCTGTTTTGAATTTGGAATTAGCCCCTTCATCTTTCCTCCCATTCGACCTCCATGAAGTAGAGGAGCTTGGATTTTGGAAAGATCGAGTTCCCTTCCTTTTAAGTTGTCGTTCTACCTTTATTGCCATATCCACCATGTCCTCCAACTCCACATAATGTTGCAACTCAACTACATTTGCAATGTCCCGATTCAGCCCATTGAGAAACCTTGCCATGGTAGCTTCTCTATCCTCCTCTATATTAGCCCTGATCATGGAAATCTCCATCTCCTTGTGGTAATCTTCCACGCTTTTAAAGCCTTGAGTAAGACTTTGTAACTTCTGAAATAAGTCCCTATGATAGTGACTAGGAACAAAACGCCTCCTCATGATAGCTTTCATTTCATCCCATGTCCTAATAGGCCTTTCACCATTTCTTCTCCTGGTCATCACAAGTTGATCCCACCATATAATAGCATAATCGGTAAACTCAATAACAGTAAGTTTTACCTTTTTCTCCTCGGAGTAGTTATGGCATTCGAAAATCAGCTCCACCTTCCTTTCCCAGTCCAAGTACACTTCTGGGTCATTTTTGCCTTGGAAAGATGGTATCTTTACTTTGATGTTTCCCAAGCTTCTGTCATCTCTATCTTGCCATCTCGGACCTCTTTGAAAACCTCTATCATGCCTTCCTCTCCTTTGAATGAATCTGCCCTCACCATTCAATGAGCCTTGGTCATCTTCATGGAACTCATCATTGGAATTGTAACCAAAATCATCTTCATTTGCATTCCTTTCTTCCCTTCTACCATTAGGAGCTCTTTCCGGATGTCCCCTGTTTAAAGTAGCAATAGCATCGTCTTGCCTATCCATCCGATCCCGAATCTCATTAAACATTACGTTCATACATTCAAACTGTTTTTGCACGGCCTAACATAAATGTATTCCCCTGTCCGCCTTTGTTTATTGCTTCACCACTTGTAGACATTTGAAACTAGATATAACAATTAAAAATAAATCCTCACAGCACTCCCTCACGTGTTTACACTCGAATAATGTCACTCAACACTCGTGTTTCACTCAATACGGCTTTTACCCTCGAATAATCTCACACTCTCTTGCCTTTTTCCACTCGTAACTCCCCTTTTCAGTTCTTTAATGAACTAGTAAACTTTAATCAAGAGGTTCAACTTGTATTGTTTAAACAATGAATATCAATGGGCAGGTATTTCAGAAATAATGAATCAAAGAGAATGAGAATTTTTTTAGATTTGAGAGAATTGAAGAATAAATCAGAATACAGAAAGTAGTTGTATCCGCAAATCACCTTTTTTTTTTATCAATCACGTTTTTCTTGATGTGAGCATGAAGAGCACAAAAAAATAGAATTGGAAGAATTAATTGGAGACAAGTTGTTGGGTCAAGAAGGATTACTTGCACATCAAGATTGAAGAAGTTCTAGTCCAATAATTACTTGTCATGTGGGAGTTTTAATTTAGTTACCTTTTAATTTCGAAATTTAGTTTCCTTATTTTTGTAGGATTAGTTTATTCTTTACTAGGATTTAGTTTCCTTTTGGTATTAGGTTAGTTTACTATTTAATAGTTTCCTAGTTCTTTTCAAGATGTAATCTTGTCCTATTTAAAGGACCTTTTTCTTTAATGAATTCAAGATTTAGTCTTCAATTAATTTGTGTTGAGTATTCTCCACCTTCTTTGAAGAATTCTTCTTCATGAACTTATCAAAGATCAGTAAAATCTTTGTGGCGTTCAATGACTTATCAAACGATTTATCCACCATCGTTTGTGGCGTCCTCACAAACTTATCAAGCATTCTTGTGGCGTTCCGACTTGTCAAACGATTAAGTCAACATCGTTTGTGGCGTCCTCATGAACTTATCAAGAAGACTTGTGGCGTTCATCCATCGACTTATCAAGCGATTCATCCATCATCGTTTGTGGCGTCTTCATTAAATCCACCTAAACCTGATTGTAGAACGATCCTTGGAGTCCTAATTATTCGGGTCTCGTTTTTCTTAACGTGGTTCGTATCATTTCATTTCTTTTCTTTTTTTGTCAACTTTTTTTTTGGTCAAGTTTTCTTTTTCTATTTTTTTTTTACGTTTTTTTTTTTTTTTTTTTTTGCTGGATACTGAATACTCACAAAGAGATTTAAGAGTAGGAAAGAAGAGATTGATTGAAATGGACTAAATATATAGGAACAAAAAATATAGATAAAGGATAGTAATCTGATTTTAGTACCTTGCTCTGATTACCAAATGATGTGAACCTCAATAGGAAGATTCAATTTCATCCCAAGAAAAACTAAAAATCAGATTGAAAGTGATAGTGAACTTGTGACCCAACGATTATATGGAATCGCAAACCACAAGTATTCCAGATTGTAGTGAACTTGTGACCCAACGATTATAAAGAATCGCAAACCACAAGTATTCAAGTTTTGAACGCCACAAGGAGAAACCTTGATAAGTTCTGAAGTCCAATGAAGAACCAAAAGAGGAGTAAAAACTCACTTTATATTTTCAGCCAAAGATGATTCCTTACATTCAGCCATACTACTTATATATAGGGTTGGAACAAGTCTCCAACCATAGTAATTAAAGCCAACACGTTTTCATATGTGTTGGGATACAAAAAGGTGCCTAGAATCCTCCAAATACATATAGAAATATGAAAAATCTTGACTATTATCTATATGGACTTATATATATTAAAATCTGATGTAAATAAAGCCCAATTGAAGCTTCTCTTTCCCATAAGACTTAATTCTATGTAAGTAACTTCAATGAATTCCAAAAGACATCAGATTATATTGTTTGGATTAAATTCAAAACCAATGCATCTTCTTTTGGGCCAAACTTATGCATGTTAGAATCAGCCCATATCTCTTGAATTAGCCCGTTAAATGCTTCCTTCAGCTTTTTGGATCTTGCCCTTGTAATTGGCCCAATTGGAACATACAATGGATCCTTAGCTTGTACTTGTTCTTGGTGATTCTCATCAATTCTGTTTGAAGGCTTCAAAAAATCTCTGTTGTTCTGAGGAAGTTTCTGAGCTTGTAGTAGCTTTTGCTTTTCCTTTATTTGATGCAGGTGAATCACTCTGGTATTTGATCTTTTCACCTGTGGCAAAATAATGTCGAATGGCATTTGTAGAACAGATCTCTTGTTGATATTTTGACCACCACTTGACACGAACATATCGAACTAAAGAGAATGGAGTTGGATCTGGGAAACATTTCTTAAATTGGAAATCCCATGCGAAAATCCATGGAACTTTGAATTCTGCGTGAAAAGTAACCATCTTTTGATAATTTGGCAGAGTGGAATTCTCTGCATAAACTTCTAAACCCATTTTGACATTTGAATGTAAAATAGAGGATTCTGATCCCATCTTTTTCCACCATTCGAAAAACCAAATGGGGAATGATTTGAGACAATCAGTATGAAAAATAAAAAACCAAGAATGGGTGAATGGTCGGACAAAAAAGGTCCTGTACCATGCATTTTTATAATCAATATAATTAAAAGCATTTGGAGAAAATCTTATAGAAAAATTTCTTTGATGGATCATCCCACCAAAAGTAGTTTGATTAAAAACTTGTCTTATAACACATTTTGAAAATGTTATTTGATTTTTCTTGTTTCTAGTATGAGAGATTTCAACTGAATTTGTATCTACTAAAATAAGTTCATAAATTTTTTTGAGTTTTTTGAAAACAATCGGATTCCCAAAACTGAGAATCATTATTAAATAATTGAAAACGGTTTTTGATGTAATCCTTTTGGATTAATTCAGACGGTATTTCAGTATAGGGTGTAAGCCCTATTTCTTCCATCCAAGCTTTGTTGACATATTTGAATTCTTCCTTTGGGTTATTTGGAATTTGAATATTGGAAGGTTTAGGGGGAGTAACTAGACCTGACTTATAAGGCAGCTCTGGATAATTTTGAAGAGAAGAAAATTTGTTTGAGGTCTGTGCATTTGGTTTTGAAGGTGAAGGTGTTTGAGGTAGTTGGGTATATTTGACCAAGTTCTTTGAGTCAGGGGACTCATAGTCTTTTGAGGATTGAATCTTGGATTTGGAGTACGGGATCATCTGCATAATTATTTTCCTTGTAAAAATTCACGCGTAAGAAAGTCTGGAAGAGAATTATTCTCTCCTTTTATGTATTCAATTTGAAAATCAAAAACAGAAAGGATGGCTTGCCATCTTGCAAAAATTTGTTTTGAAACAATATTTTGAACATCTTTAGTCAAAACTTCTTTTGCAGATTTGCAATATATTCTTAATAAAAACTGTTTACTATAAAGATCATCTTGAAATTTTGAAATGCATAAAACAATTGAAAGAATTTCTTTTTTGATAGTAGAATAATTCTTTTGAAGTCCGAGCCAAATCCCTGAATGAAATCTAACGAATTGTTCTTTAGATTCTAATTTCTGTTTTAATACTCCTCCATATCCTATGTCTGAGGCATCTGTTTTGACTATCATAAATGCATCAGGATGAGGATACCTAAACATGGTAAGGATTTGACCTTTTGTTTAATATTTTTAACTATCTGTGTATGAGTTTCTGACCAAGCTGGGGGATTTTTCCTAAGTCTTTGATATAAAGGCTGACATGTCTGTCTTAAGTTTGGGAAGAAATCAGCAATGTAATTTAAACATCCTAAAAATCTTTGTAATTGAGTTTTGTCCTTAATTATATCTGGAAATTTGTCAGTAAAACTGATAGCTCTATTAATAGGTTTGATTAATCCCTTATTAATATCATGGCCTAAAAACCTAACAGATGTTTGAAATAATTTCATCTTGGGAGCAGAAACAACTAAACCATTTTTCTTAATAATATTAAAAAATATATTTAAATGTTTGAAATGTTGATCTATGTCACATTAATATATGAGTATGTCATCTATATAAACAATGCTAAAATTAGTATAAGGATTAAAAATTTCATTCATTATTCTTTGAAATTCTGAAGGGGCATTTTTTAAACCAAATGGCATTACATTCCATTCGTAATGTCCAAAGGGAACTGTGAAAGCAGTTTTGTATCTACCCTTTTCTGATATCTGAATTTGCCAAAATCTTGATTTTAAATCAAATTTTGAAAATACTTTGGATGAATGTAATCTATTGATTAAATCTCTTTTATTTGGAATTGGATATCTAATCCATTGGAGAACTTTATTAAGTGGTTTGTAATTAATAACTAGCCTAGGAACACCTCGTTCTAATTCTGCTTGTTTCATAACATAGAAAGCAGAACAACTCCAAGGGGATTTTGACTTTCTTATTAGTTTCTTATCTAATAGTTCTTTAATTTCTTGTTGACAGTGTTTAAGAAATTCAGCATTCATTTGGATAGGTCTAGCTTTGGTAGGAATATCTCTATCTTTGAAATCTTTTTCATAGGGTAAATCTACAACATGTTGCTTTCTTTCTCAAAAAGCATTAGGGAGATTATTACATATTACTTTTGAAAATAGATTTTCTATTTCTTTTATCTTATTGCTGATGATATCAGTTTGTAACTGTTCTTCTATTTTAAGATAACGAATTTCTTCCTTTAAATAATTTATATGATTTTTTCTTTTGTCTATTATATTAATTTGTTTAAAAATTGAAGATTGTTGTAATAAATTTATTTCTTTCTGTTTGATAGGGGTTATAAAAGGAAATAATATTGTCCTTCCATGGATAATAGTGGAAACTCCTAAATTATTAGTATTGAAGGGGTAAATTTGAGTTAAAAAGGGAGTACCTAAGATCATGTCTTGTGATATGTCCCTAACTAGATTAAAAACATTTTGAAACAATATCCATTATTACAAATATGAGCTTTTGATAATTTATACCTGATATCTAGGGGTTTCGAATTAGCAGTGTATAGTTGTTCTGTTGTCTTTTCATAATATTTTGATGGAATAATTCCTTCTCTGATTACATTATGATCTGCACCTGAGTCTAATAAAGCCACTAAATTCATTTTACAGTTGTTTATGACCAAATTAACATTTATATACCATTTTTGAAATTCAATTTTTTGAATAGAACTTATAAACTTTAATTGGTCATTTTTTGTTTTAACATCTATAGGAATTTCTGGGATTTCTGATTGATTGCTAGTTTGACCTGGGTCTGGAATATCATTGCTTAATAAAACTAATTTTATTTCTAATTCAAAATCTTTTTCTTTTAATGAAAACAATTCTTTTTCCATTTGACCAACTTGTTTTTTCAACATATTAATCTCTGCTTGTAGGTCTTTAGTTGTAATTTGTTTAAATATACTTTGAGAGGGATATTTATCAAATAACTTATTTAAGCTAAAATAACTTATTTATCTTTAGATATCACATTAATACATTTTTGACAAATATCATTATGTGGTTCACTATCACTATTATTAGAGGTGTTTGATTCATTTTCTATTATATCAGATTCTTCATCTGATTCTTCTAATAAATTATTAATAGAATCTTTTATTTCTCTAACTTTCTTTTTCTTTTTAAGCCAACACTGGCTTTCTGTATGACCAGATTTCTTACAAAACCAACATTCTATATTTTTCTTATCTTTATTCTGGGTTTTATGTGATTTAGAAGATTTCTTATGTCTATGTTTTGAGTGTTTTGATTGTTTAAAAGTTGAAGTATTATAATTATTGTTTTGATTAAATCTCCTAGATCTTTGTTTTTGTATTCTTGATGGTGGTTCGACTTTCATCATACCAAACATTTCACAGAAACAACCTCATTCTTTTCTAGTATTGTTCTTATCTGATTTATATTTGTTTTGAAGTTTTAATTCTGAACATAATGATAATCCTTCTTTTTTGACAAAAGCAAATAATTGACCATATGTAATTTCTTCAAAAAGGTATATCTTCTGTACCTATTTCATTCCTAAGTTTTTGTAAAATTCTTTCAGCAAAAAGTTTGGGTAATCCCATTATAAATCTTTCTTTCCAGAATGAAGCATTACAATCATTTCGTCTTAAGACTTGAGTAAGGAAAACATCTTTATACTATCTATAATCTGATAATGAGGGACATCTTAAATTTGTCAGGATTATTTTTGACGAATTATACTCTTCCTTGGGATTTCCTATAAAATACATTCCTATGGTAATTATAAGATAATCACAAGCATCACTTGTTTAATATGGGGTATCATTATATATTATAATGATTTTATGATCTAAAATTTGAGTTTTTGTTTCTAAATTTAATGCATTATCCCACCAGTTTTTCAATTGTCCTGTAAAACCTTGGACAAGTAGAGCACATGCTTTTTCTTCAGTTTGACCTTGTAATTTATGAGCCATTCTAGCCATACCCATTTCTTGAAGTGTGTTTAAAATTTCATACTCTGCTTTACCATCTATATTCCATTCTGTAATGGAGGTACCATCATAACTGGTTTTATGAAATTGATTTCTTTCTTCATATTGTACATCCATAGGGGATGGTCTTCTACAGTAGTTTTTTGAACTATTAAAATATCTTTTTCCTCTATAAATTTTATTAATATTTTCTTCACTATTATCTTCAAAATTATTTTCTATATTTTGAATTTCTTCATTCTCTGATTCAGAATAATCTTCAGACGAAGTGTCATCTTCATCTTCTTCTTTTATAGTATCTAAAACATTAATCTTATTTCCTGAAGTTCATGCTTCACTTAATTTTGCAGATATCTTTGATAATTTATTATTTGTATTACTTTGAAAACTAATATCTTTGTCTTTTCCATGAGGTATACTTTTAGTTTGAAAGAAAGGAGCCGAAATGTCATTAAATAATTTTTTCTTAGGCTTTTCTTCTTGAGAAATAGCATTTGAAACTACGTTATTAGCTATAGTATCTACTTGGCTAGATATTGTTTTTAATATTTGGTTTGTGTAATTATTTTGTTGTAAAATTCTTTGTATATCTTCACCATTAATAGGTTCTTTGGTGTCTTTTCCTCTTTTAAAAGGGTCTGCTATTATTTCTCATTTATGGGTTTGTATCTTGATACTTTGTAAAGGGGGATGAACAGCAGTTATGACATCATTATTTTCTAAAGTCCATTTTTTATGAAGACTTGTATTAACTTCTACCGAAGGATTTTTTAGATAATCATTTATCCCTTCTTTTGAAAAGAAAACAGTAAGGAAACTAAAAAATAAAAAGTTTGATTTTAATTTCTTCATTTCTTTTTTCCATTCTTCGCCTATTTTATCTTGTATTTGTTTTTCTAATTTTAAAAACCAAAGTCGTTTCTCTCTATGAAAATCACTATTAATTTCTTCATGTAAATATTCATAATCAGGGTTAAATTCTTCTTCTGATGTTATGACATAAAGATGTGCGGTTGAGGACGTGGGGGATGTTGTATTATAAAAGTTTTGATTAGAATTATTTTTAGGTTCAGGAATAGGAGTCCTAAATCTGTAATTAGTAAATCCTGAAAACGATTGTCTAGAAGATTCAGGTATATCATTGGACTGAGCAAAATGTCTAACATATTCAGGTTCTCTATAAGAACTTGTTCTTGGGAAACTTCTATTAGACTCTCTGAATGAGTTAAATTTGACTGTAATTTTCCCTTCAATTTCCTCTATGATATGTGAAACATCTTTTCTTACTATGTTTCTAGGAGGTTGTGGGTTATTAATAACAAATTCATCTGGAATAGTTATTTCATTCCATTTTAATCTTTTAGGTGTAAACATCGTGGGTTTTTCTGCATCTATTTGTAATAAAACAGTCTCATCTTTTGACGTAGGTAACCTATTAAATTTTGGATTAATTTGAGATGACATAAGTCTAAAATAAACTCTATAAATTATGGCAAAGTTTTTACAAAGATGAAATTCATCACCTTGAATTTGGACATCTAAAATTAATGATTTTAAAATCACTGGATCTGTAAGGTCTACAGAAAAGTTTGGGGAACAATTAAAATATATGGGACCATTACATATATTAGTTGGAACCAAAGACATTAAAGAAGTTTGATATCTTTTTAGTCTTTTATCTTTGAGTGCTAGGTAAATAGGAGTATCAACTCCTGCATGAACTAAAGGTTTGACAGCAACTTGAACTAAACCTATATGAATATATCTATAACCTTTTTCTAAGTATTTTTTGATAGTATATCTATTTAGTAAAGGTATGCTTTGAGATTCTTCTTGTATCGAAATAGTTTCTTCATGAGTTTTGACAGAAAATGCAGTTTTGAAATCAGTTAAGCCTATTTGATATATATTTTCTATTTGTTCTTGAGGTATAGCCCAATTTGAAAAATTAATAGGTGCATGGGTTTCACTACTATGAATTATATTATGGTTTTTGGAGCTAGATCCTGGGTAGAGAAAGTTTCTAAGTCTAATTGCCATTTTCAACCAGTTGTCTTAGATTTCTAAGTTTTTTCTTAATTTCAGTTGGGTCGTACGGGAACACTATGCTGGGACCACCTAAACACGGCTGACCAACAGGCTAACAAGCTTACCAACGTAAATTCCAACAACTAATCTTAAGAAAACTTAGTCTATTAAGACAAACTAATCTTAAATGGTTTCTTAAAGGCTTAATCCCACTTTGCACCCTATAAATGTATCAATTTGGCACTTTACACCCTCGAAAAAATTAATCCCACTTTGCACCCTCAAAATATATATTGCATTTTACTTTGCACCCTAGATGATTTTCAAGCCAAAAAGCAAGGGTATTTCCGTCACTCCCTTAAAAATCAACATATATTCCCTCCAAAATATAATAATGTGAGATTTATATACAATTTATAGTATAATTAAAAATTTACCCATTAAAATAACTTTGGAAAAAATTCATTTTGAAGGGCAGTTAAATGAGTACTTTACTTATTCTTAACTCAACCTAATATAAAATATTATTCTAAAAAAAATATGTATATAACTTGAAATAAGAAAATATAATATCAATAAATAAATAAAAAATAGTATTGTTTTTACAGTCTAGTGGTGGAGTATAGTAAAGTTGAATAACTGTAGAAAATACTTATCACTCGAAAATTCATCAAAAAAAAATTTTGACACGATGTTTTTCGACGAAATGTTTCGGTCCTAATTTTCGCCGCGACAAATGTGACGGAAAATTCATCGAAGTGTAGTGAGCTAAAAAATTAACTTAGTTGGTTTAGATTGTGTTTCATACGAAATATAATATATGAAGGTCTATGTAACAATATATATATATATATATATAGCTTTGTGCATTCAAATATATAAGAATCCTTAAACTCCAACATGGGAAAAAATATCATATGATATCGGTTTTTTCAAATTTTTATTTACAACATGTGACGTCTCATTTTTTTTTTATGTTTTTTCGGAGTTATTTTAATGGATAATTGTCAATTTTATTCTTAATTACACATGTATTAAAACCCTAAACCCCAAAACAAATGAGACGTCACATGTTTTTTCGGAGTTATTTTAATGGGTAATTGTCAATTTTACTCTTAATTGCACATGAATTGAAACCCTAAAACCCCAAATTCAAATTTATATTAACAACATGTGACGTCTCATTTTTTTTTCGGAATTATTTTAATGGGTAATTGTCAATTTTACTCTTAATTGCACATGAATCTCACATTAATACATTTTGGAGGGAATATATGTTGACTATTGAAGGGAGTGACAAAAATACCCCTTCTTTTTGGCCTAAAATTCACATAGGGTGCAAAGTGTAAGACAATATATGTTTTGAGGGTGCAAAGTGAGATTATTTTTTTCGATGGTGCAAAGTGCCAAACTGATACATTTCTAGGGTGCAAAGTGGGATTAAGCCGTTTCTTAAACCTTTGAAAATAACTCTAACGAGGAATATGGCTCTGATACCACTTTTTGGGGTGTCATGAATATAACACGATACTTGGAGTCGTAATAAATTACATGCTTTGAGTTTAAAGTTAAAATTATTCAGAGATAACATGGTTTATTTTTTATCCCCAGGACATAACACTAGCAATGCACATTTACATTGCGAAACATTATTTGAAAGGTCTTTTGATTGTCAAATTAGTGTAGTAAACAATTCACGATTCACAATTCACGTTATATAATACTTTTTTTCCCGAGTTTCTTTTTCCTCTTGGTTCACTCTTAAAAGATCCATTTTGGGATGTTTTGCGTAAAATAATCACATTTTGGGAAATTTGTGCCAACTTCTTTCACTCAAAATTTTGAAATTAGGTGATATTTGGACTGAGTTTCATGTTTCTACATCTACTTGATAGAATTGTTTATTTGACGTTGTGCTTATTGAAACAGAGGAATTTTAAGAAATAGTTTCTTATGTTTTATGGGGCGTCCAATGATCCCAACTCAGAATGTCAGTTATCACTCGATCTTTAAAGTTGCAGACTTTTTTTGTTATTTCCGGTCAATGTAGAAATAGTCAACTTTGTGCTGCCAAGAGTACAACGTGAGTACATTTTTTGGTAAAGGAATACTCACACTCTTATTTGGAAAGTTTTCTATTTACGTGATAGAGATTTCGTAGGAACCTTGTGCTAAAATAATTAATTTTAGGGTTCCCTTTTTAAACTATGGTGTGATATAATGGCATAAGTTCATTTTTAGTGACCTTTCAAGTCCCATGTCCAATCATAGGTTGATCTTTGTTTAGGTGATATTATTCACATATTTCACTAAAGATGACTCATTTAGGGTGACAAGGTGAAACAAGAATATACTAATATTCTTGGACCTGTGTTTTTTCCGTTTATCTTTTTTCCTTTCAAATTCAAATCATTCTTTTCTATTTCGATATAAAATATTTGTTTGGTATATTATGCCTATGTTTTTCTACACTTCTCTATTAAAAAGTATCTTATCACAACATAAAGACTGCATGATTCGAGTTTCAAGTTCTTCGCATTCAGAGATAAAACGGTATATTTCAGTGTCCATGGGAGAAATACGAGCATTCTGGACTCTTTTTGTTGATTTTCCCTTAGATGGGAAATTGACTGTCAAATTCAGGTATTAAACTATTCAAAATTTACGTAAACGATAATTGATATACCGAGTTTGACATTATTCATAATTTGCTTTAAATTGATCAACTTTGGAGTGTAATGCGTACGGAAATAACATTTTGGTCAATTTGTGCCAATTTTGTTTTTCATAGAGGATTTGTTTTCACGACCAAATTTTTTTAATGGTTATTATCTGCATGATATTGTATTTGGACCGAGTTTCATGTTTTTTCCGCTCCTCGATAGAACTTATTACTCAATGGTTCTCTTGTTAGAAAAAGGGCATGTTAATACTTTGGTCTTCTTACTTTATACCAGCCCCATGGGTCAAGCCGTCCCGGCCATTCGATTGTCTCGTATTATGCTCAAAAGGTTGGGCTGCCCACCCGACTGCCCATGCCGCGCGCCTCCCGCGCCTGCTCCATCCCGGGCCGGCCTTGCCACCTGCCTGGCCGCCCGTCCTTGCTGCTTGGCCAACCCGGCCACCTGCCTGGCTGCCAAGGCCATCCTTCGGGTTCCGTCTATGCTCTCCCGAGCAGCGTCCCGTTCGTGCCAAGCCTCGCCCCTGCTTGGCTCCGTGTTCCCGCAAAGTCCTCGGCATGTCCCGTCCCGTCCCGAGCTCTCCGATCCACGCTCCCTTCCCCCGGGTCCCTGTGTAGCGCCATTTTGTCTCCGCAAAATGTCGGGCCGTGACATTCTCCCCCACCCTTGGCTTAGTCCCTGTCTTCTCCGCAAGACTCCGACCCTCACCCAGGCACCGTGATCCCGTTGTCTTGCCCCCTGGCAAGATTTCAACACCAAGGCCCCGCCTCGTGGACTTGCTCTCTTGCAACCTGCCTTGTTGATCTCGTGACGCCCTGCGTCTTCTTCTCCTTCGAGCTCGCCGAGCCCTCCTCACTGGCTTGCTCGCCCCAAAGGTTCTATGCAACGATTCACACTCGATCGGCATAGCCTTATCAATATTCTCGATTGTCGGATCGTGCCCAAACCCTGCTTGTCTCCCTGGCGGTTCTCGCCCTCCGAGCCCTGCTTGACTCCCAAGCGTCGTTCGACCTGTGAGCTCCACTCACCCCCCGAGTCCTGCTCGCCTCTCGAATCCCTAACGCTTCTCAAGCCTACTCACCTGTCGAGCCCCTTGGCCTCCAAGCTCCGCCTGCGCCGCACTTTCCTATGTCTTCGATCTTTGGCCGCCCCCGGCCTATCTTGTTGTACAGCCTTCCTCGAAGGCTCCGGCCCCTCATTCGGCAACTTGGACAGCTCTGCGCTGTTTTCCCGAACGCCCATATTGGGGTCGAGGCTACCATCCTCTTGATGGCCCTCACTCGAACCCATCACCTCTATGGTCGCCAAGTGTGCCGACACCGGTTCAATCTCTGAGTTGCGGGAAGATTCACCTTCGTGGTCCGTCTCTCCCCCACCTTGGCTGGAGTTACTCGCCCCGCGGCTCCCCAAGGTTCCCCGATCCAAGTAAAGCTCGTCCCGTACGCTGGCCACCTCGGCGCGCACCTCTGCTACCTCGGCCCGTACCTCAGCCATCTCACCCTGCATCACCCTGATGCCTACTTGCATGGCTTGGACAGCTTCCTCCAAGCGTGCCATCCACCGATCCAGTCGCTCTTCGACCCCTCGGGTGGGAACTTTGCACTCCTCACGTACCTCCCGTACGCGGTCCTCCAAAGCCTCTAGGTCGAGTCCCATTCCATCGACCCGTGTCCCGATATTAATGAGACCTTCAACAACTATGCGAAACTGGGTCGCGTCCACTTCCCCGGACTTCCCTCGACCAGCCCTCGTCTTGCGCTCCTTGACCCCCAAGGTAGTGTTTACGGGTGCCATTGTTTCAACACAAACTTCCCACAGTATATGCCCCGCCCTTTCGGGCTCTGATACCACCTGTCACGGACTTAACTTCTCTTAAGTAACCCGTGCGGCACTTAGCCACGAAACGCCCCCAGCGATCGCTTCCGCCCCTCTGTCGGAATCGGCTAAGTCAGCCTTACTCGTCCCGAAGGAAAGTTGCTAAGTAAGGTTGTAAGTGGAAAGGAAAGAAAGATTGCTAAGAGAACTTGGAATGCTCTAAAACTCACTAACTTGGAAGAATTCTTGGATTCTTTCTTGGATGGTTACAAATGAATGCATATCTCCCTATTTATACTAGTTGCTAGCCTATCTAGAAAGTTCCTACCTCTAGACTATTCTATCAAGTCTCCTACTATCTAGAATGTCCTACTATGTACAAGGACTCCTACAAGTTTCTAGAACATTCTACAATGTTCTAGTACATTCTACCTCTATGTTTCTAGAACCTTCTACGAGGTTCCATAATCTTCCACAACCTTCTAGAGTCTTCTAGAAGTTTCTCCAACCTTCTAGAGTCTTCTACAAGGTTCTCCATCCTTCCAGAAGGGTCCCCAACCTTCTAGAACCTTATACACACATCTAGATTGTTCTAGGATGGCCTAGAACCTTCCACATCCTTCTACCCGTGTGTAGAGCCTTCCGGAATGTTCCGCACATGTGTAGAACCCTCTGGACCCATCCGGAACAGCGTAGAACCTTCTGGAGACTTCCCAGAACCTCCATTCCCATGTAAATCCGCCCCAAGGACCAGCCCAATGGGTCGAGCCGTACCGGCCATTCGATTGTCTCGTATTATGCTCAAAAGGTAGGGCTGCCCACCCGACTGCCGATGCCACGCGCCTCCCTCGCCTGCTCCATCCCGAGCCGGCCTTGCCACCTGCCTGGCCGCCCGTCCTTGCTGCTTGGCTAACCCGGCCACCTGCCTGGCTGCCAAGGCCATCCTTCGGGTTCCGTCTATGCTCTCCCGAGCAGCGTCCCGTTCGTGCCAAGCCTCGCCCCTGCTTGGCTCCGTGTTCCCGCAAAGTCCTCGGCATGTCCCGTCCCGAGCTCTCCGAGCCACGCTCCCATCCCCCGGGTCCCTGTGTAGCGCCATTTTGTCTCCGCAAAATGTCGGGCCGTGACATTGTGCTAAAATAATTAATTTTAGGGTTCCCTTTTTAAACTATGGTGTGATATAATGGCATAAGTTCATTTTTAGTGACCTTTCAAGTCCCATGTCAAATCATAGGCTGATCTTCGTTTAGGTGATATTATTCACATATTTCACTAAAATTGATTCATTTAGGGTGACAAGGTGAAACAAGAATATACTAATATTCTTGGACTTGTGTTTTTTCCGTTTATCTTTTTCCTTTCAAATTCCAATTGTTTTTTTCTCATACGATATAAAATGTTTGTTTGGTATATTATGCCCATGTTTTTCTGCACTTCTCTATCCAAAAGTGTTTAATCACAACATAAAGAATGCATGATCCGAGTTTCAAGTTCTCGCATTCAGAGATAAAACGGTACATTTCAGTGTCCATGGGAGAAATACGAGCATTCTGGACTCTTTTTGTTGATTTTCCCCTAGATGGGCAATTGACTGTCAAATTCAGGTATTAAACTATTCAAAATTCACATAAACGAGAATTCATATACCGAGTTTGACAATATTCATAATTTGCTTTAAATTGATCAACTTCGGAGTGTAATGCGTACGGAAATAACACTTTGGTCAATTTGTGCCGATTTTGTATTTCATAGAGGATTTTTTTTCACGACCAAATTTTTTTAATGGTTATTATCCGCATGATATTGTATTTGGACCGAGTTTCATGTTTTTTCCGCTCCTCGATAGAACTTAGTACTCGATGGTTCTCTTGTTAGAAAAAGGGCATGTTAATACATTGGTCCTCTTACTTTATACCTACTGCATTAATCCGGATCTCGGAATGTGTGCGATCGACGCGATGGAGAAACTTATGGTTGAGATTCATTTTTTCCGAGTCCATGTTGAAGTTGTCGTTTTTGGGGTGTCATGAATATAACACGATCCTTGGAGTCGTAATAAATTACATGCTTTGAGTTTAAAGTTAAAATTATTCAGAGATAACATGGTTTATTTTTTGTCCCCAGGGCATAGCATTGCACATTTACATTGCGAAACATTCTTTGATGGTCTTTTGATTGTCAAATTAGTATAGTAAAAAATTTACGATTCACAATTCACGTCATATAATACTTTTTTTCCCGACTTTCTTGTTCCTCTTGGTTCACTCATAAAAGATCCATTTTGGGATGTTTTGCGTAAAATAATCACATTTTGGGAAATTTGTGCCAACATCTTTCACTCAAAATTTTGAAATTAGGTGATATTTGGACTGAGTTTCATGTTCCTGCATCTACTTGATAGAATTGTTTATTTGACGTTGTGCTTATTGAAACAGAGGAATTTTAAGAAATAGTTTCTTAATGTTTTATGGGGCGTCCAATGATCCCAACTCAGAATGTTAGTTATCACTCGATCTTTAAAGTTGCAGACTTTTTTTGTTATTTTCGGTCAATGTAGAAATGGTCAACTTTGTGCTGCCAAGAGTGCAACGTGAGTACATTTTTTGGTAGAGGATGTATTCACACTCTTATTTGGAAAGTTTTCTATTTACGTGATAGAGATTTCGTAAGAACCTTGTGCTAAAATAATTAATTTTAGGGTTCCCTTTTTAAACTATGGTGTGATATAAAGGCATAAGTTCATTTTTAGTGACCTTTCAAATCCCATGTCCAATCATAGGTTGATCATTGTTTGGTTGATATTATTCACATATTTCACTAAAATTGACTCATTTAGGGTGACAAGACGAAACAAGAATATACTAATATTCTTGGACCTGTGTTTTTTTCCGTTTATCTTTTTCCTTTCAAATTCCAATCGTTTTTTTCTCATTCGATATAAAATGTTTGTTTGGTATATTTTATGCCTATGTTTTTCTGCACTTCTCTGTTAAAAATTATCTTATCACAACATAAAGAATGCATGATCCGAGTTTCAAGTTCTTCGCATTCAGAGATAAAACGGTACATTTCAGTGTCCATGGGAGAAATACGAGCATTCCGGACTCTTTTTGTTGATTTTCCCCTAGATGGGCAATTGACTGTCAAACTCAGGTATTAAACTATTCAAAATTCACGTAAACGAGAATTCATATACCGAGTTTGACAATATTCATAATTTGCTTTAAATTGATCAACTTTGGAGTATAATGAGTACGGAAATAACATTTTTGTCAATTAGTGCCAATTTTGTTTTTCATAGAGGATTTGTTTTCACGACCAAATTTTTTTAATGGTTATTATCCGCATGATATTGTATTTGGACCGAGTTTCATGTTTTTTCCGCTCCTCGATAGAACTTAGTACTCGATGGTTCTGTCGTTAGAAAAATGGCATGTTAATACTTTGGTCCTCTTACTTTATACCTACTGCATTGATCCGGATCTCGGAATGTGTGCAATCGACGCGATGGAGAGACTTATGGTTGAGATTCATTTTTTCCGAGTACATGTTGAAGTTGTCGTTTTTGGGGTGTCATGAATATAACACGATCCTTGGAGTCGTAATAAATTACATGCTTTGAGTTTAAAGTTAAAATTATTCAGAGATAACATGGTTTATTTTTTGTCCCCATGGCATAACACTAGCATTGCACATTTACATTGCAAAACATTATTTGATGGTCTTGTGATTGTCAAATTAGTATAGTAAAAAATTCAAGATTCACAATTCACGTTATATAATACTTTTTTTCCCGACTTTCTTGTTCCTCTTGGTTCACTCTTAAAAGATCCATTTTGGGATGTTTTGCGTAATATAATCACATTTTGAGAAATTTGTGCCAACTTCTTTCTCTCAAAATTTTGAAATTAGGGGAATATTTGGACTGAGTTTCATGTTCCTGCATCTACTTGATAGAATTGTTTATTTGACGTTGTGCTTATTGAAACAGAGGAATTTTAAGAAATAGTTTCTTAATGTTTTATGGGGCGTCCAATGATCCCAACTCAGAATGTTAGTTATCACTCGATCTTTAAAGTTGCAGACCTTTTTTTGTTATTTTCGGTCAATGTAGAAATGGTCAACTTTGTGCTGCCAAGAGTACAACGTGAGTACATTTTTTGGTAAAGGATGTATTCACACTCTTATTTGGAAAGTTTTCTTTTTACGTGATAGAGATTTCATAGGAACCTTGTGCTAAAATAATTAATTTTAGGGTTCCCTTTTTAAACTATGGTGTAATATAATGGCATAAGTTCATTTTTAGTGACCTTTCAAGTCTCATGTCCAATCATAGGTTGATCTTTGTTTGGGTGATATTATTCACATATTTCACTAAAATTGACTCATTTAAAGTGACAAGGCGAAACAAGAATATACTAATATTCTTGGACCAGTGTTTTTTTCGTTTATCTTTTTCTTTTCAAATTCCAATCGTTCTTTTCTCATTCGATATAAAATGTTTGTTTGGTATATTATGCCTATGTTTTTCTACACTTCTCTATTAAAAAGTGTCTTATCACAACATAAAGACTGCATGATCCGAGTTTCAAGTTCTTCGCATTCAGAGATAAAACGGTACATTTCAGTGTCCATGGGAGAAATACGAGCATTCTGGACTCTTTTTGTTGATTTTCCCCTGGATGGGCAATTGACTGTCAAATTCAGGTATTAAACTATTCAAAATTCACGTAAACGAGAAATCATATACCGAGTTTGACAATATTCATAATTTGCTTTAAATTGATCAACTTTGGAGTGTAATGCGTACGGAAATAACATTTTGGTCAATTTGTGCCAATTTTGTTTTTCATAGAGGATTTGTTTTCACGACCAAAATTTTTTAATGGTAATTATCCGCCTGATATTGTATTTGGACCGAGTTTCATGTTTTTTCCGCTCCTCGATAGAACTTGGTACTCGATGGTTCTCTTGTTAGAAAAAGGGCATTTTAATACGTTGGCCCTCTTACTTTATACCTACTGCATTGATCCGGATCTCGGAATGTGTGCGATCACCGAGATGGAGAAACTTATGGTTGAGATTCATTTTTTCCGAGTCCATGTTGAAGTTGTCGTTTTTGGGGTGTTATGAATATAACACGATCCTTGGAGTCGTAAGATATTACATGCTTTGAGTTTAAAGTTAAAATTATTCAGAGATAACATGGTTTATTTTTTGTCCCAGGGCATACATTAGCATTGCACATTTACATTGTGAAACATTCCTTGATGGTCTTTTGATTGTCAAATTAGTATAGTAAACAATTCACGATTCACATTCACGTTATATAATATTTTTTTTCCCTAGTTTCTTGTTCTTCTTGGTTCACTCTTAAAAGATCCATTTTGGGATGTTTTGCGTACAATAATCACATTTTGGGAAATTTGTGCCAACTTCTTTCACTCAAAATTTTGAAATTAGGTGATATTTGGACTGAGTTTCATGTTCCTACATCTAGTTGATAGAATTGTTTATTTGACGTTGTGCTTATTGAAACAGAGGAATTTTAAGAAATAGTTTCTTAGTGTTTTATGGGGCGTCCAATGATCCCAACTCAAAATGTTAGTTATCACTCGATCTTTAAAGTTGCAGACTTTTTTTGTTATTTTCGGTCAATGTAGAAATGGTCAACTTTGTGCTGCCAAGAGTACAACATGAGTACACTTTTTGGTAGAGGATGTATTCACACACTTATTTGGAAAGTTTTCTATTTACGTGATAGAGATTTTGTAGGAACCTTGTGCTAAAATAATTAATTTTAGGGTTCCCTTTTTAAAGTATGGTGTGATATAATGGCATAAGTTCATTTTTAGTGACCTTTCAAGTCCCATATCCAATCATATGTTGATCTTTGTTTTGGTGATATTATTGACCCATTTCACTAAATATGACTCATTTAGGGTGACAAGGGGAAACAAGAATATACTAATATTCTTGGACCTGTGTTTTTTCCGTTTATCTTTTTCCTTTCAAATTCCAATCATTCTTTTCTATTTCGATATAAAATGTTTGTTTGGTATATTATGCCTATGTTTTTCTACACTTCTCTATTAAAAAGTGTCTTATCACAACATAAAGACTGCATGATCCGATTTTCAAGTTCTTCGCATTCAGAGATAAAACGGTACATTTCAGTGTCCATGGGAGAAATACGAGCATTCTGGACTCTTTTTGTTGATTTTCCCCTAGATGGGCAATTGACTGTCAAATTCAGGTATTAAACTATTCAAAATTAACGTAAACGAGAATTCATATACCGAGTTTGACAATATTCATAATTTGCTTTAAATTGATCAACTTTGGAGTGTAATGCATACGGAAATAACATTTTGGTCAATTTGTGCCAATTTTGTTTTTCATAGAGTATTTGTTTTCACGAACAAAATTTTTTAATGGTTATTATCCGCATGATATTGTATTTGGACCGAGTTTCATGTTTTTTCCGCTCCTCGATAGAACTTAGTACTCGATGGTTCTCTTGTTAGAAAAAGGGCATGTTAAAACTTTGGTCTTCTTAATTTTTACCTACTGCATTGATCCGGATCTCGGAATGTGTGCGATCGACGCGATGTTGAAACTTATGGTTGAGATTCATTTTTTCCGGGTCCATGTTGAAGTTGTCGTTTTTGGGGTGTCATGAATACAACACGATCCTTGGAGTCGTAAAAAATTACATGCATTGAGTTTAAAGTTAAAATTATTCAGAGATAACATGGTTTATTTTTTGTCCCAGGGCATACATTAGCATTGCACATTTACATTGTGAAACATTCCTTGATGGTCTTATGATTGTCAAATTAGTATAGTAAACAATTCACGATTCACATTCACGTTATATAATATATTTTTTTCCCTAGTTTCTTGTTCCTCTTGGTTCACTCTTAAAAGATCCATTTTGGGATGTTTTGCGTACAATAATCACATTTTGGGAAATTTGTGCCAACTTCTTTCACTCAAAATTTTGAAATTAGGTGATATTTGGACTGAGTTTCATGTTCCTACATCTACTTGATAGAATTGTTTATTTAACGGTGTGCTTATTGAAACAGAGGAATTTTAAGAAATAGTTTCTTAATGTTTTATCGGGCGTCCAATGATCCCAACTCAGAATGTTAGTTATCACTCGATCTTGAAAGTTGCAGACTTTTTTTGTTATTTTCGGTCAATGTAGAAAGGATCAACTTTGTGCTGCCAAGAGTACAACATGAGTACATTTTTTGGTAGAGGATGTATTCACACTCTTATTTGGAAAGTTTTCTATTTACGTGATAGAGATTTCGTAGGAACCTTGTGCTAAAATAATTAATTTTAGGGTTCCCTTTTTAAACTATGGTGTGATATAATGGCATAAGTTCATTTTTAGAGACCTTTCAAGTCCCATGTCCAATCATATGTTGATCTTTGTTTTGGTGATATTATTGACCCATTTCACTAAATATGACTCATTTAGGGTGACAAGGGGAAACAAGAATATACTAATATTCTTGGACCTGTGTTTTTTCCGTTTATCTTTTTCCTTTCAAATTCCAATCATTCTTTTCTATTTCGATATAAAATGTTTGTTTGGTATATTATGCCTATGTTTTTCTACACTTCTCTATTAAAAAGTGTCTTATCACAACATAAAGACTGCATGATCCGAGTTTCAAGTTCTTCGCATTCAGAGATAAAACGGTACATTCCAGTGTCCAGGAGAGAAATACGAGCATTCTGGACTCTTTTTGTTGATTTTCCCCTAGATGGGCAATTGACTGTCAAATTCAGGTATTAAACTATTCAAAATTCACGTAAACGAGAATTCATATACCGAGTTTGACAATATTCATAAATTGCTTTAAATTGATCAACTTTGGAGTGTAATGCATACGGAAATAACATTTTGGTCAATTTGTGCCAATTTTGTTTTTCATAGAGTATTTGTTTTCACGAACAAAATTTTTTAATGGTTATTATCCGCATGATATTGTATTTGGACCGAGTTTCATGTTTTTTTCGCTCCTCGATAGAACTTAGTACTCGATAGTTCTCTTGTTAGAAAAAGGGCATGTTAATACTTTGGTCCTCTTACTTTATACCTACTGCATTGATCCGGATCTCGGAATGTGTGCGATCGACGCGATGGAGAAACTTATGGTTGAGATTCATTTTTTCCGAGTCCATGTTGAAGTTATCTATTTTGGGGTGTCATGAATATAACACGATCCTTGGAGTCGTAATAAATTACATGCTTTGAGTTCAAAGTTAAAATTATTCAGAGATAACATGGTTTATTTTTTGTCCCCAGGGCATAACACAAGCATTGCACATTTACATTGCGAAACATTCTTTGATGGTCTTTTGATTGTCAAATTAGTGTAGTAAACAATTCACGATTCGCAACTCACGTTATATAATACTTTTTTTCCCGAGTTTCTTGTTCCTCTTGGTTCACTCTTAAAAGATCCATTTTGGGATGTTTTGCGTAAAATAATCACATTTTGGGAAATTTGTGCCAACTTCTTTCACTCAAAATTTTGAAAGTTAGGTGATATTTGGACTGAGTTTCATGTTCCTACATCTACTTGATAGAATTGTTTATTTGACGTTGTGCTTATTGAAACAGAGGAATTTTAAGAAATAGTTTCTTAATGTTTTATGGGGCGTCCAATGATCCCAACTCAGAATGTTAGTTATCACTCGATCTTTAAGGTTGCAGACTTTTTTTGTTATTTCCGGTCAATGTAGAAATGGTCAACTTTGTGCTGCCAAGAGTACAACGTGAGTATATTTTTTGGTAGAGGACGCATTCACGCTCTTATTTGGAAAGTTTTCCATTTACGTGATAGAGATTTCGTAGGAACCTTGTGCTAAAATAATTAAATTTAGTGACATTTCAAGTCCCATGTCCAATCATATGTTGATCTTTATTTTGGTGATATTATTGACACATTTCACTAAAGATGACTCATTTAGGGTGACAAGGGGAAACAAGAATATACTAATATTCTTGGACCTGTGTTTTTTCCATTTATCTTTTTCCTTTCAAATTCCAATCATTCTTTTCTATTTCGATATAAAATGTTTGTTTGGTATATTATGCCTATGTTTTTCTACACTTCTCTATTAAAAAGTGTCTTATCACAACATAAAGACTGCATGATCCGAGTTTCAAGTTCTTCGCATTCAGAGATAAAACGGTACATTTCAGTGTCCATGGGAGAAATACGAGCATTCTGGACTCTTTTTGTTGATTTTCCCCTAGATGGGCAATTGACTGTCAAATTCAGGTATTAAACTATTCAAAATTCACGTAAACGAGAATTCATATACCGAGTTTGACAATATTCATAATTTGCTTTAAATTGATCTACTTTGGAGTGTAATGCATACGGAAATAACATTTTGGTCAATTTGTGCCAATTTTGTTTTTCATATTGTATTTGTTTTCACGAACAAAATTTTTTAATGGTTATTATCCGCATGATATTGTATTTGGACCGAGTTTCATGTTTTTTCCGCTCCTCGATAGAACTTAGTACTCGATGGTTCTCTTGTTAGAAAAAGGGCATGTTAAAACTTTGGTCTTCTTAATTTTTACCTACTGCATTGATCCGGATCTCGGAATGTGTGCGATCGACGCAATGTTGAAACTTATGGTTGAGATTCATTTTTTCCGGGTCCATGTTGAAGTTGTCGTTTTTGGGGTGTCATGAATATAACACGATCCTTGGAGTCGTAAAAAATTACATGCATTGAGTTTAAAGTTAAAATTATTCAGAGATAACATGGTTTATTTTTTGTCCCTAGGGCATAACACTAGCATTGCACATTTACATTGCGAAACATTCTTTGATGGTCTTTTGATTGTCAAATTAGTATAGTAAACAATTCACGATTCACAATTCACGTTATATAATACTTTTTTTCCCGAGTTTCTTGTTCCTCTTGGTTCACTCTTAAAAGATCCATTTTGGGATGTCTTGCGTAAAATAATCACATTTTTGGAAATTTGTGCCAACTTCTTTTAATCAAAATTTTGAAATTAGGTGATATTTGGACTGAGATTCATTTTCCTACATCTATTTGATAGAATTGTTTATTTGACGTTGTGCTTATTGAAACAGAGGAATTTTAAAGTATAGTTTCTTAATGTTTTATGGGGCGTCCAATGATCCCAACTCAGAATGTTAGTTATCACTCGATCTTTAAAGTTGCAGACTTTTTTTGTTATTTCAGGTCAATGTAAAAATGGTCAACTTTGTGCTGCCAAGAGTACAACGTGAGTACATTTTTTGGTGGAGGATGTATTCACACTCTTATTTGGAAAATTTTCTATTTACGTTTTGAAGGATCGTTTGAGAACAGACTAGCACAGTTTGAATAATAACAAATAATAAAATTACAGTTTTCATGATAATTTGAAACATAGTTTCTAAACAGAATAATAAAAATTTGAATAATAGAAACATAGATTTTTTAAACATTATGCAGCAAGTAATATATGAAAACGGACTTTTAAGTCGTAATAATAATCTCTTAATTCAAAATAACAATCAAATTGAGGATATCTTTCACAACAATCTTTATATCTTAAATATTCTGAATTTATAAATTCGTAAGAAGCAAAATAAGAATGTACTTTAAAAACTCAAAACATATGAATACAATGATAAAGATTTTATTGAAATATGAAATTCTTACAGTGATTTAATCTTCAAACTTGAAAGAAACTTGAGCAGATGATTACAAGGAAATTTCGAAAGTATTCGGAGAAGTGAAAAGGCACTGCCTCTTCTACTGATTTTGAAATCTATTTATAGAACTAAAATACATTTGAATTTGCATTGACAGTTGTCCTGGCTTTTTGAAAGACTGCGTCTGATAATTGTCCTTTGAGTGGGTTGTCATGTTACCTTTAATAAAGTAGCTTTTGACTATTTTGTAAGTTTGTCGACAGGTTTGGTTTCTTTTGAGCTGTAACCAAGACTCTGGTAATCACATTAAAAAGGCATCATCCGGGTCCTGTGCACAGGGTCCACCAAAAGGGTCAGAAGACACCGATTCGTCTGATTTGGTAGATTTTTGGGATAAAAATTCCAAAAATTCATCTTTGAGGTTTGGATTATGTTTAAAGGCTTCAAAAAATCTCTGTTGTTCTGAGGAAGTTTCTGAGCTTGTAGTAGCTTTTGCTTTTCCTTTATTTGATGCAGGTGAATCACTCTGGTATTTGATCTTTTCACCTGTGGCAAAATAATGTCGAATGGCATTTGTAGAACAGATCTCTTGTTGATATTTTGACCAACTTGACACGAACAGATCGAACTAAAGAGAATGGAGTTGGATCTGGGAAACATTTCTTAAATTGGAAATCCCATGCGAAAATCCATGGAACTTTGAATTCTGCGTGAAAAGTAACCATCTTTTGATAATTTGGCAGAGTGGAATTCTCTGCATAAGCTTCTAAACCCATTTTGACATTTGAATGTAAAGTAGAGGATTCTGATCCCATCTTTTTCCACCATTCGAAAAACCAAATGGGGAATGATTTGAGACAATCAGTATGAAAAATAAAAAACCAAGAATGGGTGAATGGTCGGACAAAAAAGGTCCTGTACCATGCATTTTTATAATCAATATAACTAAAAGCATTTGGAGAAAATCTTATAGAAAAATTTCTTTGATGGGTCATCCCACCAAAAGTAGTTTGATTAAAAACTTGTTTTATAACACATTTTGAAAATGTTATTTGATTTTTCTCGTTTCTAGTATGAGAGATTTCAACTGAATTTGTATCTACTAAAATAAGTTCATAAATTTTTTGAGTTTTTTGAAAACAATCGGATTCCCAAAACTGAGAATCATTATTAAATAGTTGAAAACGGTTTTTGATGTAATCCTTTTGGATTAATTCAGACGGTATTTCAGTATAGGGTCTAAGCCCTATTTCTTCCATCCAAGCTTTGTTGACATATTTGAATTCTTCCTTTGGGTTATTTGGAATTTGAATATTGGAAGGTTTAGGGGGGAGTAACTAGACCTGACTTATAAGGCAGCTCTGGATAATTTTGAAGAGAAGAAAATTTGTTTGAGGTCTGTGCATTTGGTTTTGAAGGTGAAGGTGTTTGAGGTAGTTGGGTATATTTGACCATGTTCTTTGAGTCAGGGGACTCATAGTCTTTTGAGGATTGAATCTTGGATTTGGAGTACGGGATCATCTGCATAATTATTTTCCTTGTAAAAATTCATGCGTAAGAAAGTCTGGAAGATAATTATTCTCTCCTTTTATGTATTCAATTTGAAAATCAAAAACAGAAAGGATGGCTTGCCATCTTGCAAAAATTTGTTTTGAAACAATATTTTGAACATCTTTAGTCAAAACTTCTTTTGCAGATTTGCAATCTATTCTTAATAAAAACTGTTTATTATAAAGATCATCTTGAAATTTTGAAATGCATAAAACAATTGAAAGAATTTCTTTTTTGATAGTAGAATAATTCTTTTGAAGTCCGAGCCAAATCCCTGAATGAAATCTAACGAATTGTTCTTTAGATTCTAATTTCTGTTTTAATATTCCTCCATATCCTATGTCTGAGGCATCTGTTTTGACTATCATAAATGCATCAGGATGAGGGATACCTAAACATGGTAAGGATTTGACCTTTTGTTTAATATTTTTAACTATCTGTGTATGAGTTTCTGACCAAGCTGGGGGATTTTTCCTAAGTCTTTGATATAAAGGCTGACATGTCTGTCTTAAGTTTGGGAAGAAATCAGCAATGTAATTTAAACATCCTAAAAATCTTTGTAATTGAGTTTTGTCCTTAATTATATCTGGAAATTTGTCAGTAAAACTGATAGCTCTATTAATAGGTTTGATTAATCCCTTATTAATATCATGGCCTAAAAACCTAACAGATGTTTGAAATAATTTCATCTTGGGAGTAGAAACAACTAAACCATTTTTCTTAATAATATTAAAAAATATATTTAAATGTTTGAAATGTTGATCTATGTCACATGAATATATGAGTATGTCATCTATATAAACAATGCTAAAATTAGTATAAGGATTAAAAATTTCATTCATTATTCTTTGAAATTCTGAAGGGGCATTTTTTAAACCAAATGGCATTACATTCCATTCGTAATGTCCAAAGGGAACTGTGAAAGCAGTTTTGTATCTACCCTTTTCTGATATCTGAATTTGCCAAAATCTTGATTTTAAATCAAATTTTGAAAATACTTTGGATGAATGTAATCTATTGATTAAATCTCTTTTATTTGGAATTGGATATCTAATCCATTGGAGAACTTTATTAAGTGGTTTGTAATTAATAACTAGCCTAGGAACACCTCGTTCTAATTCTGCTTGTTTCATAACATAGAAAGCAGAACAACTCCAAGGGGATTTTGACTTTCTTATTAGTTTCTTATCTAATAGTTCTTTAATTTCTTGTTGACAGTGTTTAAGAAATTCAGCATTCATTTGGATAGGTCTAGCTTTGGTAGGAATATCTCTATCTTTGAAATCTTTTTCATAGGGTAAATCTACAACATGTTGCTTTCTTTCTCAAAAAGCATTAGGGAGATTATTACATATTACTTTTGAAAATAGATTTTCTATTTCTTTTATCTTATTGCTGATGATATCAGTTTGTAACTGTTCTTCTATTTTAAGATAACGAATTTCTTTCTTTAAATAATTTATATGATTTTTTCTTTTGTCTATTATATTAATTTGTTTAAAAATTGAAGATTTTTGTAATAAATTTATTTCTTTCTGTTTGATAGGGGTTATAAAAGGAAATAATATTGTCCTTCCATGGATAATAGTGGAAACTCCTAAATTATTAGTATTGAAGTGGTAAATTTGAGTTAAAAAGGGAGTACCTAAGATCATGTCTTGTGATATGTCCCTAACTAGAGTAAAAACATTTTGAAACAATATCCATTATTACAAATATGAGCTTTTGATAATTTATACCTGATATCTAGGGGTTTCGAATTAGCAGTGTATAGTTGTTCTGTTGTCTTTTCATAATATTTTGATGGAATAATTCCTTCTCTGATTACATTATGATCTGCACCTGAGTCTAATAAAGCCACTAAATTCATTTTACAGTGTTTATGACCAAATTAACATTTATATACCATTTTTGAAATTCAATTTTTTGAATAGAACTTATAAACTTTAATTGGTCATTTTTTGTTTTAACATCTATAGGAATTTCTGGGATTTCCGATTGATTGCTAGTTTGACCTGGGTCTGGAATATCATTGCTTAATAAAACTAATTTTGTTCCTAATTCAAAATCTTTTTCTTTTAATGAAAACAATTCTTTTTCCATTTGACCAACTTGTTTTTTCAACATATTAATCTCTGCTTGTAGGTCTTTAGTTGTAATTTGTTTAAATATACTTTGAGAGGGATATTTATCAAATAACTTATTTAAGCTAAAATGTTGTTTAATATTAATTTGTTTAGATCTTGAATTATCTTCTTCTAAAATTATATCTTTAAGTTTACTAAAGTAATCTCTTCGTAATTCATCATCAGGAATTTTTTCTATTAAATAAAAAATAGCTTCTTTTTTATCTTTAGATATCACATTAATACATTTTTGACAAATATCATTATGTGGTTCACTATCACTATTATTAGAGGTGTTTGATTCATTTTCTATTATATCAGATTCTTCATCTGATTCTTCTAATAAATTATTAATAGAATCTTTTATTTCTCTAACTTTCTTTTTCTTTTTAAGCCAACACTGGCTTTCTGTATGACCAGATTTCTTACAAAACCAACATTCTATATTTTTCTTATCTTTATTCTGGGTTTTATGTGATTTAGAAGATTTCTTATGTCTATGTTTTGAGTGTTTTGATTGTTTAAAAGTTGAAGTATTATAATTATTGTTTTGATTAAATCTCCTAGATCTTTGTTTTTGTATTCTTGATGGTGGTTCGACTTTCATCATACCAAACATTTCACAGAAACAACCTAATTCTTTTCTAGTATTGTTCTTATCTGATTTATATTTGTTTTGAAGTTTTAATTCTGAACATAATGATAATCCTTCTTTTTTGACAAAAGCAAATAATTGACCATATGTAATTTCTTCAAAAGGTATATCTTCTGTACCTATTTCATTCCTAAGTTTTTGTAAAATTCTTTCAGCAAAAAGTTTGGGTAATCCCATTATAAATCTTTCTTTCCAGAATGAAGCATTACAATCATTTCGTCTTAAGACTTGAGTAAGGAAAACATCTTTATACCATCTATAATCTGATAATGAGGGACATCTTAAATTTGTCAGGATTATTTTTGACGAATTATACTCTTCCTTGGGATTTCCTATAAAATACATTCCTATGGTAATTATAAGATAATCACAAGCATCACTTGTTTCATATGGGGTATCATTATCTATTATAATGATTTTATGATCTAAAATTTGAGTTTTTGTTTCTAAATTTAATTCATTATCCCACCAGTTTTTCAATTGTCCTGTAAAACCTTGGACAAGTAGAGCACATGCTTTTTCTTCAGTTTGACCTTGTAATTTATAAGCCATTCTAGCCATACCCATTTCTTGAAGTGTGTTTAAAATTTCGTACTCTGCTTTACCATCTATATTCCATTCTGTAATGGAGGTACCATCATAACTGGTTTTATGAAATTGATTTCTTTCTTCATATTGTACATCCATAGGGGATGGTCTTCTACAGTAGTTTTTTGAACTATTAAAATTTATTTTTCCTCTATAAATTTTATTAATATTTTCTTCACTATTATCTTCAAAATTATTTTCTATATTTTGAATTTCTTCATTCTCTGATTCAGAATAATCTTCAGACGAAGTGTCATCTTCATCTTCTTCTTTTATAGTATCTAAAACATTAATCTTATTTCCTGAAGTTCATGCTTCACTTAATTTTGCAGATATCTTTGATAATATATTATCTGTATTACTTTGAAAACTAATATCTTTGTCTTTTCCATGAGGTATACTTTTAGTTTGAAAGAAAGGAGCCGAAATGTCATTAAATAATTTTTTCTTAGGCTTTTCTTCTTGAGAAATAGCATTTGAAACTACGTTATTAGCTATAGTATCTACTTGGCTAGATATTGTTTTTAATATTTGGTTTGTGTAATTATTTTGTTGTAAAATTCTTTGTATATCTTCACCATTAATAGGTTCTTTGGTGTCTTTTCCTCTTTTAAAAGGGTCTGCTATTATTTCTCATTTATGGGTTTGTATCTTGATACTTTGTAAAGGGGGATGAACAGCAGTTATGACATCATTATTTTCTAAAGTCCATTTTTTATGAAGACTTGTATTAACTTCTACCGAAGGATTTTTTAGATAATCATTTATCCCTTCTTTTGAAAAGAAAACAGTAAGGAAACTAAAAAATAAAAAGTTTGATTTTAATTTCTTCATTTCTTTTTTCCATTCTTCGCCTATTTTATCTTGTATTTGTTTTTCTAATTTTAAAAACCAAAGTCTTTTCTCTCTATGAAAATCACTATTCATTTCTTCATGTAAATATTCATAATCAGGGTTAAATTCTTCTTCTAATGTTATGTGTTGGTCCCAAGTGGTCAGATGAGGTTTAGAGTGGGGGGGGGGGGGGGGGGGGTGAATAAACCTCTTTAAAAATTTTACCTTTTAAAATCTTCTAACTTTTCTGTCAGCAGACTAAGCTGATCAAGAATTGTAAGCAGACTAAGCTGATCTCGCACAAAGCTTTGAACAGCAGAGTTGACCACTCTTCTGATTTCACTCAGCTGATTTTATAAAAATCAGAGTTTTAAAAATAACTAACTTGCAGCGGATTTATCAAGTGTTTTTCACAAGTAGCTTTCCTTAACTTTGAAATAATTTTATCCCCAGTTTTTGACAAACTCCTTTAAAAACTTTTTCAACAGTTAACCTTTAAGTGTTTTAAGTATGCTGTTTTAAATATGCAGAAATTTATGCAAGTTAAAAACACAAATGATTTTTATAGTGGTTATATGGATAGAAATCCTTTAGTCCACTCTTCCAAGTCACTTAGATCTTGGGTTATACTATATCACGCAGATTACAGTACACACTGCTTACGCCAAACAACAAATGATATGGCCGTAAGTTCACAATAGGAAATCACAAAGAAACTCCTATCCTCTGAAGTAATATCGCTCACAAAGATTGATATCTACTCCTCACAACACAATCCTAACAAAATCACTCAGATTTTACAAGTATTTTCTGTTTTCTCTCTATTCTGCTTTGTCAACAAATGACTCAGCTGTTGAGTGTTCTGTTCTTGAGTTTGAGACTTAGAAGAATTTCTGCTTCAGATTTTTACTCTCAAATGCGCTGTCTCAGTGTTGTGTCTTCTTCCTCAACTCACGAACTGAACTATTTATACTTGGAGATTTGAAAATCTGCCCGTTGAGAGATCGACAGGTGTCCAAATCCTCGAGTACTGGTCCTTCTGCAGAAACGGCTACCTGCGACTGAACACTGTACACTCTGCTGTACTTGCTGTCAGTCCGCATTAAATGCACCAAGCTGATACGAGGTTTCTCTTCAATCATTTGTCATGAATACCCTTCCTCTTCAGCATTTATTACTCCAAGTGCATTTATTACCGTTGCACTAACTTCTGATCCACTTCCACTCTGCTGATCGAAGTCACTCGTCTGATGCGTACTCGGCTGATCCCAAACTTGAACTAATCTGATTTGAGTCGGCTGATAGTCCACCAGTCTGATTCCTTCTTCAGCAACAGATCAGTAGTCTTCTGGACCATATTTGACTAGTCTGAGATACTTCTTCCTTGGTCAAATATCTTCTAAGGTTTATACTAAGCTTCCACTTAGATTATGACTTTGGAAATCATCATAACCTCCCTTCACTTCAAAGTCTTCATCTTCATCCAACAATTTCCCCCTTTTTGATGATGACAAAACTTCAGCTAAGTACCTGTACCTAAAACTAAAGTTGAGTCCTCAAAAATTTCTGAGATAGAAATGATATGTTGGAAGCTTGAACTTTTATAGATTTGATTTTTGAAATTACAGTGCAAGTTACAAGCAAAAACTGACTTAAGTGATAAATTACATATGAAGTAAGCTGGTTACATAGATTCATCAGATGACCTAATCTAGTAACTAGTCTAGTCCTCAGCTTCTTCATCTTCTTCTTCATCCTCTTCTTCAACTTCAACTTCATCACTACTGTCTTCATCTTCATCAGATGTGAAAGCATCAGCAAGACCTTTTAATTTTTCTCTTCTTTCATCAGCTTCAAATCTTGCTCTGATGTCTTCAATCCTTTTCACCTTTAAGTCTGGATTAAGCTGTTCTTCAGCAGAGTATTTAGAGGCAGCTAACTCCTTGTCAGTTTTAGCTACATCCTTGAGCTCTACTTTATCATCAGCTCCACCTTCAGCTTCCTTTTCAAGTACTTCTTCATTTGGCTTTCCAGCAGCAGCCCGTTGGTCTCGTACTTGATTAGTTGCAGCAGTATCAACAGTTAACTTAGCTGACTCCTCTTCCCCCTTTTTGTCAGCATCAGCAGGGTTGAGTTGATCAGGAGTTATGTTGACAGTAGCACAAAGCTTCTTGATGTTTTTGTCCAGAACTTGTTGTTCAGCACAATGATGATGGAGAGTGGTTCCCATGCGAAGTTGAGCAGCTTCCATGCGAAGTTGATTTGATTTAAACTCACCAGATTGGTCATTCAGACAATCAACATTCAACTGAAGTGTTGATACTTCATTTTGAACTTTGTTAGCAGCAGCAGTAAACTCTTGCAGTAAGGCAACATCTTTTTCCATCTCTGCTTCACCAACCTGTTTAATGACTCGAACAACTCCAGCAATATCAACTTCATTTCTTTGAAGAGCAGTGTGGAGGTAACCTACATCAGCCTTCACTTCTTCAATACTTCTGTTCATATTCAATATGCTATGAGTCAGCATTAAGGAGTTATCTGGTGGTAGAGGGAAGTCTTCAATGGCATCCTTGACCATTTTTGCAGTCTCTTCCTGCAGTTGCTTAATCATCAGCTGATTTCTTGTCTCCATCTCCTTCATAGTAGTTTCAATCAACAGCTGGATGGATTCCATAAGAGAGGAATGCAAGTCAGCAGTAGGAGCAGGGTGTGATGATTCAGCAGGTTCCTCTTCTTGTTGAAATTCAGCAGGTTCTTCTTCCTGTTGAACAGGTGCTTCATGAAGAACAGGACTGTGTTCAGCTTTCCATTCCAAAGCTAAAGGAACTAAGTCCTTGACGACATCAGGCAGCTTCTTTGATGTATCCAAGTTAATCTCGTCAGCTTGCTGGTCTTTCTTCTGTTCTTCACTAGCTGGCTCATCAGCGATGTGAATGATTTCAATACCATCAGTAGACACGACAGTCTTCTGACGAATCAAGTCAGCTGGTACGAATGGTGAAGTAGTCTGTTGAATACTCAGCTTTTCTTGATAAGTACTGATATCAGAGCCATAAGCAATTTGTTGTAAACTTGGCAGACTGGGCATTGAACTAGATGTCCCTGGTTCAAATCTTGATCTCTCAGCCCATTTCTCCAATGTTGTATAGACAGCAACTTTAACTGCTCTATCAATCCGGTCGTCAGCAGGACCTGGTTTATTTGGAATTGAATTCTTGATAGAAGTTGCCTCTTCCAGTACAATGACTTTGGCATAGTCATGTAGTCTGTCCTTTACAAAATCCGAGTCCAATGCCTTGGCAACTGAAGTTGTTTGCAACTAGTTCAAAACCCATCTTCCTTCTGTAGCAAACTCCTTCCAGGCTTGAATCTCCTCCTCAGATTTATTCAATCTATACTCTCTCCATCGATTGTATATGATCTTCTCAGGGAGAAAAGTAGTCCTTGATTGAAACAGCTGGTTAAGCCTTTCCAGCTTCAAACTTTTTGAAGGCAGCAGAGTCACTTTGAACAATCTCAATTGCTCTTCTGACCTCCTTCTTTTTCTTCTTAATTGGTTCAGCCCTTGGCAGAACAAAAGCTCCTTCTTTAGGCTTCTCTCCAATTTTGATGCCTTCTGACCTCCTTGGTCCATAAGCATCTTTCTTGCTCTCCTCTAAGGCCTTTGCCAAGTCTGCTTCTTCCTTGGCAGCCAGTTCAGCTTCTGTCATTTTCTTGACATCAGCTTCTTTCTTACTAGCTTCAAGAGTTCTCTTCAGTTCAGCTTCATCACGTTTTCTTTGTTCAGCTTCCTCGCGCTTCTTCTTCTGATAAGCTGACACTTTTGCCTTGCCAGTTCTTTTCCTTCTGGCATTTCTGGATTCAACAACTGGTGCCACAGCTGTTGATTCTGGTGGTGCAATTGGTACTGGTGCAGCAGCAACTGGTTCAAGGATCTGCACTTCAGGATCCTTTTGAGGTTCAGCAACCTCAGCTGTTGGTGTAGAAGTCTTTGTCACTTGTTCATCAGCTGGCCTTACTTCAACAGACTTCTTCACAGTTTCAACAGGCCTCTCAGCAGATGGAGGGCTTTTTCTAACCACTTCAGAAAGTTCCTTATCTTCGTCAATAAAGGTCATCCTCTTTCTGATGGTTTTCTTTGTATGGAGAACAGGAGCAGTAGATATGGCAGTATCTTTCAGGGCACTCCTTGTCCTTTTAGCCACATTTTCAGCTGGTAGTTCAGCTGAAACTGTTCTTTCAGGAGATGAGTTAGCTGACATCTCATCAATTTCTTTGACCGTTTCATCAACAATCAGGTCAACAGCATCCCTTCTCCTAGACACGTCTGTTCTGGCTTTAACAGCTGGCTCAGCTGTTTGAACAAATGTCTTACTCTTTTTGCCTTTAACAGCAGGCTTTTCAGGCTCAGAAGCCTTCCTTTTTGTTTGCTTTTTCTCAGGCACAGCAGCAGGCTCCTTAGATTTCCCAGTTTTCAGTGGTTCATAAATTTTCAGTTCCTTTGCCTTATGAACATCCTTGCCATTTGTCACAGCACATCCCAAATTGACCAACAGATGACTAAGGAATATCCTGTGCAGAGTCAGACCACGCACTTTGTGATCAGCAAGCACATACCAAATGAAGTTTGCCCAATTCACCTTCAAACCATAGAAAATGGCTATTATCGTGTGAAATCTCTTCATTGGTACACTGTCCAATGAGAATGTACAATTCTCAAGGACCTTGGCAACCAAATCTGCCATCCGCTGAAACTCATCCTTCAGCTGATTTTTCTTGATGCCGCCAGACATCACCTGATTCTTCTTCGAAGCCAAATTCCAGAAATCTGACTCGAGTGGTTCAGCTAAATTTGCAATATCAGTAGACCCTTCAAGAGAGAGTCCGTACATCTCATTCAGCAACTTGGGGGTAACACAGATGGCTTTATCCCCAATTTTGGCAGTGATTTCCAACTTTTCAAAATTCACCTTGTCTTTTGAACCATAAAATTCAAGAACCTCGTCCTTGAAAATCATATCTTCATGGGCCTCCATGAAGTTAACCAGTGTGGCTGCCTTGAATTTCTCCAAAATTTCATTCATCAATGGTGTGCCAGTCGTATGGTAAGTCAGGTAGTTCAAGAACATACCTTCAGCAGCAGCTTCTTTGGCAGACATTCTGAAAAAGAGATTAAGGAAACGGAGAGAAATTTTGCAGTAGATAATTTGCAGAATTGCTCTGAATGCTTTTGAAATTTTTAGGGTGCGTAAAAGCTCAGTAAGCTGATCAGATCTGGATTTATAGATGTTATTTCTTGTTGGTTTCCGTGAAAAGTGGTAACCGTTAGATCAGTTAATTGAACAGCAGATCGTGTGATCGTGATACGCGGATTTCAAAATAGCATTAAATATGCCAGACAGGTGGGAATTTGGAACGCCACTTGTCTGTTACTTATAAAAGCGTGTTTCTGATAAAACGTTTTTAGAACAGCACTTAAGTATAAGCTGACATAAGTAAAAACAGATGAGTAAAATAATACTTATCTGAAAGATGACTTGTCTGATACAATATATCACTAGTGAAAGCCAATATCTAGTGATCTTCCTTTGATGTTTGTCAATCCAGCAAGATAAATAATCTTCAAATCTTCAAGAGTTAAGAACAAATCTTCTGATTAAACAACTTCAACTAACTATCATTGGAGATTTCATCTTTAAAACAAGGGTACCGCTAGTCTTACACGTTCCCCCTGAATTCAAGAATTCATCAGTCAACTAGTCTGTTGAGAGTCAGTCTTCTTGAACTGTAACACTTGTTGATATCAGATTAGTAAGCTGTTGAACCCAGTCTTCTGATAGGTTCCCCCTCAGCTTATGAATCCAATTTTAACAAGCCCAATTCCGCTCTTAGAGTGGAAAACTTGCTTCATTCAATGGTTTAGTGAAAATGTCAGCAATCTGGTTGTCTGTATGAACATATTCAATAATGACATTTCCTTTTTCAACATGGTCTCTGATGAAGTGATGTTTGATCTCAATGTGCTTAGTCCTGGAATGACTAGTAGTATTCTGAGTAAGTGAAATTGCACTTGTATTGTCACAGTAGATAGGGATTCCACTGATCTTAAGATTATATAGTCTTCTAGTTGATGCTTCAACCAAAGTATTTGTGCACAACATGCTCCAGCAGCAATGTATTCAGCTTCAGCAGTAGATATGGATACTGAAGTCTGTTTCTTACTCATCCATGAGATCAGACGACTGCCTAAAAATTGACAAGTACCTGTAGTACTCTTCCTATCAATTTTGCAGCCAGCAAGGTCAGAATCTGAATATCCAATAAGTTCAAATCCTGATTCCCTTGGGTACCACAATCCCAATTCTTGAGTGCCTTTGAGATACTTTAGTATTCTTTTACCAGCTAAGAGATGAGATTCCTTAGGATCTGATTGAAATCTCGCACAAACCCCAACAGAATACATAATATCAGGTCTGCTAGCTGTTAAGTATAACAGTGACCCAATTATGCCTCTGTATTTGGTGATGTCAACTGATTTGCCACCTTCATCCTTGTCCAGACGAAGTTCAGTAGACATAGGAACATTAACAGATGAACTAGTTTCCATACCAAATTTCTTAAACAGATCTTTTGTGTACTTTGCTTGATTAATAAAAATACCATCAGGCAGCTGTTTGACTTGTAAACCAAGAAAGTAATTTAATTCTCCCATCATGCTCATTTCAAACTTGTTCTGCATCAGCTTAGAGAATCTTTCACACATCTGTTTGTTAGTTGAACCAAATATAATATCGTCCACATATATTTGTTCCAACAATATATGATTATCCCATTCAATAGTAAACAAGGTTTTATCTACTTTACCTTTGCGAAATCCTTTAATTAAAAGAAAATCAGATAAAGTATCATACCATGCTCTTGGAGCCTGTTTCAATCCATAGAGGGCTTTCTTCAGACGATATACTTTGTCTCCTTGTTGATAAACTTCAAAGCCAGGAGGTTGTTCAACATACACTTCTTCTTGCAGTTCTCCATTGAGAAAAGCAGACTTCACATCCATCTGATGGACAGTGAAGTTCTTGTGAGCAGCATAGGCTAGGAACAATCTGATTGCTTCAAGCCTTGCAACTGGTGCGAATGTCTCATCAAAATCAATGCCTTCTTCTTGGCAGTAACCTTTGTGATTTAACCAAATTTCGCCTTAGGTTTAATCTCAGTAATTTATCTTTAGAATAGTTTTGTATGTATTAAGGGTTTGGTTAAAGTACTCAGGATGGTGCAATTCAAGAACAAGCGAAATAATATAATGGCGTAAAATAACAACAATATGAACGGCGAATAACTGTAGTATATTTCGTTAGGTAAAATTCTGGATCCTTAATACAATGTAAGATTCGCTATTTATAATATTCCTCCCGTCCTAATTGAACTAGGAGTCCTATATTGCCTAGGAAACCTGCATGGCCTAGGAGTATTGCACGGCCCATTAAGTCCCCTGAAACGGATAGTAGGTCGAACAAAGTAGGTCGATCAGATATGTATTGGGCTGGTCGAGCCGATCCCTTAGCTTAAACAGGTCGGATCGATCTTGAATCTCCTCGGATATTCCTAGCTGGTTTTATGTGCAAAATAGCCCTCATCAGTACTCCCTCACTTCTTGAGCGTAATCGTAGCTGTAGCTCATAGAAGTAAAAGTAGTTATTACCTTGATTTTTTCATCGTTTACGAAATATGCCTCGTTAAAAACCTAGTTCGGAAAAACCCTCATCGGGATAAAAACCGAACGAGGAAAAAAGAGTGCATATCAAACCTTCTACGTACAGACATGTATCTTAGTCAACGTGTGTCAGACAACGGCTGGGTCTTTTCATGATTTTGATTGGCGGGAACATGAAGAGACGCGAAGGGCTGAATCCGTCTTTTCACCGCCCATATATATAATCGAAATTTGCGGGATATTTTACTTTTACCCCAGATATTTAAATCTTCCAGCAGTAAAAGCTTAAGTCGACGACCTTATCATTTTCTTATTTTTCCGAGCCCATTATTTCAAAGACTAATGGCATCGACGTCGCAGAATCTCCCTTCCCCAATTCAGAATGTAGGAGAACAAGCACCACTTAATATTCTCAATCCTGATATTCCTTCTTCTGACAATGAAGTAGCGAACGATTCTCCAGCAGAAGAGGTTAGAGACTATGCCGAAGATGAAGTTGATAGTTTGGTCGTGGAAATTATTTCGGAAGAAGAAATGATGTCGAGGGCATCTAAAAAATCCAAAACAACCCAACCTCAAATTTCCAATCCTGTGGAACTTTTTCCTTCTCGATTTAAAGAGAAAGATTTACCTTTTCTAAAAAAGGAATATGGTCGTTACTTCCCATCGGAATTTGAGATCATTATCCCTACTTCCGAGGAAAGAGTAAACACTCCACCTGCTAACTGTCGAGCTTTTTATACGTCCCATTTTGATCATGGGCTCCGTTTTCCCTTATCTTCAATTCTTCGTCAGTTTCTGGAGACCTTTATCGTCTCACTGACCCAACTTGTTCCTAACGCCATAGCCTTTATTATGGCCTTTTCAGTTTTAATGGTAGCACGAGGTTTTCAACCATCTTTCCGCAATTTCCTTCACTTTTTCCGATTTTCAGTATCGACCTCCTCAAACAGAGGTTATTATTATGTTAGCCAGAGACCGGGGTATGCTGTGCTTGAAAATGCCATTTCCAGCAACAGCACGGAATGGAAGTCAAATTTCTTCTTTGTTAAAGCTCCGACAGTGCGCATGCTTGAGAACGGAGAGAATCAGGAGTTTGCTCATGAATGGGGCTATAATGATTCTTGGGTATACGGTGGTCGAAGAGTAATCGGCGAGATGGCCCCGGACGACCAATTCTCATCCACTATGATCGAGGAGATGAGACTAAATAAGTACCAATCAGCTCATTTGATCGGAGAGATCTTCCTTCGGAAGACAGGATTGAGTTCCTTGGACTTTCCTATTTCCTCTGATGATCGACCCATATGTAATGTTTTCCGATAATAATAATTTTAATAAGATATATATATGATCTTGCTGCTCATCCACGTTTATTGGTTTCATCTACAGCTTCCATGGTCGAGAATTGTCGCTTTTCTGTGGTTGGTAAATCAGTCCTTTCAAATTCAAAAAAGTCTTGGGGTAAATCTCCCATAGAGCAAAAAGAATCCAGAAAAAGAAGAAGAGATCAGTTTATGAGTTTGGAGGATATCGAGGAGGAGTCGTTCGAAAATGCTGATCCTATCCGAGTAGCTCCTCCTTCTTCTGGTCAAACCTCATCGGATATACCGTCTTCAAGCTCTCGCCAAGGCCGCGGTTATCCGCCGAAATTTCTTAGGGACCAACATGGTATTTTAGGCTGTGAATCTTGGTCGGAGCGCAATCCTACTGGCCCCGAAGCTAAAAGGAGAAAACAGTTCTTCGACAAAGGAGGGGAATATTTTACTCATGTCGGAGATATTGGTCACAGAGCTTCTCTGGTAGATATGATCGAGAGTCACCTTCAAGGGAAACGGGCGGCTGGATACTCCGAGAAGGATACATTGGCGTCTGATGATAAGGAGAATGTCGTCGATAAATCCATTCGAATTCTCCTTTCTTCGACCTTCACTCAAGATGTCAATAGGACGATCAAGAAAAAACCTCTCGAACAGCTGGCAAGAGCAGCTCATGCTCATGAAGTGGTGATGTTCTTTAATTTGTCAACCCCTTTAGTAAATGTTCTTTTATTTTATATTGATTTAGATAAATTTTTTCTTCATATAGACTGGAAATGCTTTGGTGTCGGCACTGTATGATATGGCGTTGCATAGGGATCAATGCAGCTTTGTTGAAGAAAGTAACAGGATTTTATCTGCCAGAGTTAAGGAGCTTGAAGATCAACTTGCTCAGGTTGATAATTCTCGAGCTTCTGCTGCCACTTCGTCTGATCCTCTTGCTAATCCTAATTTGGAGACCGACAATCCTCACATTATTAGCATGATGACGGATTCTAGTAGATATCAAGCGCATGTCGACCAAATGACTCGTGAAATAGAAGAGCAAAGAGTCGCGCATGCCACCCTCGTTAGCAAGCTTGAGTCGGATATTGCTGCTCTTCGATCCCAACTCGCGGCTAAGGAAGATGATTCTTCTGACATAGAGAGGGTCATAGATGCACATCAATCTTTAGACGTCGAGCCGATAGTTCGAGAGTTTCTCAATTCTCCCGTGCATACTGCCATAATTCATCAAAAGATAGGTGGTCTGCTTTTGAGCTCGTTTTATAAGGGTGTCGATCAATTAATCGAGTCTGGGCAGATTCCTGATAAGCGGGAGGAATATCGCAAAGTCATGGCCATCGAAAAGGATCGAAGTCTTCAAGACTATCCTCCCGACTGCTTATCCTCTGTAGAGTATAACAATCATCCATTGGCTCACCTTGTCGAGGAATATGGAGCTCCAATTCCCGTGCCAACACCTGATTTGGACTTGATAAAGGATATTATGGAGAATCAGTCAGGCGAAGAGGAAAGTGATGATGCCGAGGAAGATATCGAGGGAGACCGTGTCGACGAAAGGAACAAAGAAGAAAAGGAGGGATCGTCCCCCAAGGAAATCAATTCACCCAGTTAGGATATTTTTTATGGTTGTCTTTTATTTTGTTGTAAAGCTAGGCCTTTTTTAATCTCGTAGATTATGTTAAACTCCTTTTTTGTGATATATATTATTCTAGATCTGATATACTTTGTCGTTATGCTGATCATAATGCATATTCGATGACTCGTTTTTACCTTAATTTCGAATTTTTACTGTTCGCGCCAAGGTTCAAGGACATGATAGTCATTTCCTTAACTATATATAAAGGTAAATCTTTTGGGGTTTTACCGCGCGTCCCCACTTACTATATAAAATTTTCTTGTCATTGATCGGAGCTCATAGTTCGATAATTCACAAATATTGCTGATTTTTTGATCATGAGTTCCAACCTATTTTCTGGAGCCGCCAAACGATCTCTACGAGGTCTTCCCCGAAGAGATACCCCGAAGAAAAGATCCCGAACGGAAATTTCTCATCAATCATCCTCCCAAGGGGGAGCTTCTTCTCGGGAAACCATTCCTCGACCTGATCCAAAATTATCTTCGTCAAGCGGGAATTTAAAAGAAACGAAGGATATCCCTTCTAATGCCCCGATCCGTAGTCCGATTGTCGATCCGAAGATGCTGGAGGTTTTCCAGAGCGAAGGTTCTTGCTCTACTTCTCCTCCTTTAGTAGAGCAAACATTTAATGAGGTATCACGAACCGTTTCCCCCCCTCCAGTCGTCCATACTACAAACGAGGAAAGACAAGCTATTTCTCCTATTCTTGGAGAGCAAACCAATAATGAGGAGTCGCGAACCGTTTCTCCCCCTCCAAGCGTCCATACAACGAACGAAGAAAATCGAGCTATTTCTCCTATCCTCGTGGACCAATCAATAAATGAGGAGTCACGAACTATCCCAATTTTTCCAGATGAACGCTTAGTGGATGATCATTCCCCTTCGGGCAGAGATGTAACAATTCAGTCTATAAGTCAAGATGGTTGTGCTCAGGTCAAGGCTACTGCTCTTCATTCTGAAATTGCCACTCCTGTTTTTGAGATCGATCCCACTCTACAATTAAGGGGGCCTGTGGAAGATATTCCAGAATCTTTCTTTGCCCATCCTGGTTCGCAAGTTGTTTCGACTTCTCAAGACACTCAAGTTGTCTCTCCTGTTCGTATTTCACAAGGAGTGTCGAAAACTGGGTCTGGTCCCAGTCGTTCTGCAATTGAAAAGGTTGCGGACGACCCATTTCTTTTAGACGAGCGTCCATTTAAGGAGCAGGTTGAAGAGATAACTGAGTTCGATATAACCCGATCAGGTGGGGTTTTAATTGATGCGAGTATTCCACCAACCCTCGATCCTGATGGGGTTTCTTGGAATCTGGGAATGGGTACTATTTTGCCTAAGGAGCTTGAAAAATTGAAGAACCACTCTTCTCTGCAACTTGTCCAGTCCATCTTCAAACGTTTAGAGATGGTATGCGTATTTTGTTATTTGTTAAAAAGATCTAGGTGTTTTAAGTGTTTTACTTATATTTCTCAATACAGGCTAAGCATGAAGCTCTCCAGCTCGGGATACAAAATGACGAATTCTATTTTGCTCGAGAAGAATCCCTCGATCGGGTAAATATAATTGCCGCTGCTCATCGAGTGCTAATGACTGAGGTTGAGCATCTCCGAGCTACCACTGAAAGGCTCACTAGAGAGAAGGGAGAACTTGCCCAAGTAAATAGTAGTTTGGAGGCTGAAAAGGAGCAGCTTACCAAGGAGAAAACAGATCTTCTTCAATTGAAAGATCTGGAGTTTGATAGGGGTTTTTCCCTCGGATATGAGCAGCGTGCCCAAGAAATGATGACCTATCTTGGTTATCCAACAATTCCTGCTCATGTTCACGAAACGGTAGACAAAGGTCTTACTCCCGATCATACTCCTGAGCAGTAGACAACAGATCTTCTGCTATGTTTTTTTTTTTTTTTTTTTTTTTTTTTTTTTTTTTTTTGAATATGTAAATATATATTTTTGCCTGATAAACGGAAGAACCTTTTTGTTCTATTTCTGCGCCTCTCCGACCTGTATGTTGATAATTAATTTCATGCAATATTATTGAAAGATGAGAAGTCAACTTGGTAGGTGTGCCATAACTGTAGGAACGATTCGCATGCCTTGTCCGTTGATTGGTTAATTCCTCATAGTATAAATAACTCATTGGAGAAGTAGGAAAAGAAGAAAAACTGAAATAATATGCCACCTCTGAACAGTTTAACTACGGTGGACTACGGTGGAGATATCAAACCAGAGAGTTCTTTAGATAGACGAGAGCTGGTTAGTTCATTAAAATGGCGTTGCATCCATGCATGCTTGAAAACTTGCCCCCAAGGCAAGAAGAACGATCCTGTCTCAATTGTATGACAGCCAAGTTTTTTCCTTCTCAGCGTGCTTTAGCTTGATACTGTGATCGACCCTAGATGCGATATGTTCCTCGTTTTCACCAGCATCAGCAAATATACGCACTTCTGCATGTTCCTCGTTTTCATGCAGCGGTAGTAGTCCGAGGAGAAGGTCGATTTGAAGGAGCAGATCATTCCGAGGAGTATCAAAGTAGGATTAATGTTTAAAATAATTGTAACGATCCTTGAATGTAAATGTAGTTTTTTGTGACGATATAGTTGTGAAATGTAACGACCTTCTCAAAGATCTGAATAAAATTCATTATCCCTTGTATCTTCATTTCAATAATAATGATCGATCATTTGTCCTGATTCTGCGAACCATTCTTACAGCGTTTTTAATCTGGGCCGTTGATAGGACCTCAATTTACACCATTGGATCCTTTATCCTCCGCCTATAAATAGATTCACTCCATCCCTCTCCATCTCACAGAAGATGAAGTCATTCAGTATGAATATGCATTGTTACAAGTATTGTCGGCCACCAAATTTGTCGATTTATCTACCGAGGAGGTCATGACTTGGTATGGGAGGAATTGGAAAAATGAGATCTCTAGCTTAAATGGTGAGGGTCGGGCAAACCTCACAACCTGGGATTGGTTGACCATATACAACGCCGTATGATAGAGGTCGATAGTGGAGGAAAGCAGGATTCTATGCTTTATCGAAATCAACTTGTTTCTAAATGGTTGGTGACGTCAAGCATGAGACCCTTCTGATCTCTATTTTAATCGATAAAGAAGAAGCATCAACTTCTTCAAGGTGGTGGCATCATGAAAGCCTGCGGCTTAGGTCGCCCACTGGTACCCACCGATCAGTAGAATAAGCCTGAACATTAGGTTCTCATCGCTGTTCTCAAAGTAGGAGAAAAGATGATCGCTCCGAGGAAAGTTTGAAGCGTTCTGAAACCAAATTCTTTCTTTTGTTATTTTGTAGGTTTAATAGTTTAGCGTAGTTGATCGATAAATATCGAATATGTAATACTAGCTCTGCTATGATAGTCGTTGTATTGTCTTCATCGATCTAATATAATACCTCTATTTCGACCGAGTCAAAAATGCATTTATTTCCATTCCTTTATTTACGGCTTGCCGTTATGATTTTGTAACGTTATTCCCGATGTGGTGTTATAGCCGTTGATTGGATGCGAGTCTCACCGTAGGATTTCAACTTAACCTGTCTATAAAAGGAATCTTCCTTCCTTTAGTTATCATCATAAGTAAAAATCCTTAAATGATGTACTTCTTCTTTGTCCTAAATGGCGGTCGTCCACCTAATTCGAGAGTCAAACAAATCACTCACCACGTCGACTTGGTATGGGCGGAATCGGAAAATGGAGATTTCTCAAAAACCATGAAATCGTCGACCCCTAATAAGGGGAATGGATTGGAATGCCTACCCTCATCCGACCATCCTATGAAGATGGGTAAAGGTCGGTGTTGTGGGGTTCCGATCTATTAGTTACGCGGTCGGTGGAAAGCTGGTTAGTTCATTAAAACGAGAATGTATGTCCGAAAAATGCTGACTACCACCGACCGTTGTAACATTATGATCTCTCAAAGCTCTCTCTGATTCCAAAGCTTTGTGGCTGCGAGCTTGACTGGGTTTGATCGGTTCTAGCTGGTGGCAAGAATTCTGAGAGAAGTACAGAGATAAATCGAGCTGAAGTCCTCTTATTACCTCCTTACTTTATCGTATAATGGAATTTGTTGTTTTATGTAGCTAGGGTAGTTTATGTGTCTTTCCGATGTATATTTCATCAGTGATAATAAAATTATTAATATTAGTTCGTTTATTGTAAATCGGTAGTTATATTTAGGTTTTATACCAACTGTGGTTTTAACTTTTGGAGATCGTTCCTGTAGGAGAGCGATGAGTTTATACCGACCCAATCGGTGTTACTCAAAAATTATTATACTTAGGCTGTTTACCAAATGTGGTTTTAACCTTTGTAGATCGTTCATGTAGGAGATCGATGAGTTTATACCGACCCAATCGGTGTTACTCAAAAATTATTATACTTAGGTTGTTTACCAAATGTGGTTTTAACCTTTGTAGATCGTTCATGTAGGAGATCGATGAGTTTATACCGACCCAATCGGTTTTACTCAAAAAATTAGGTTGTATACCAATTATTGGTTTTAACCTTCGTAGGTCGTTTCTTGGGAGATCGATGAGTGTATACCGACCCAATCGGTTTTACTCAAAAAATTATTATACTTAGGTTGTTTACCAAATGTGGTTTTAACCTTTGTAGATCGTTCATGTAGGAGATCGATGAGTTTATACCGACCCAATCGGTTTTACTCAAAAAATTAGGTTGTATACCAATTATTGGTTTTAACCGTCGTAGGTCATTCATTTAAAAAATCGTTTTCTGAGCGCGTCCGATGAAGAAGTAAGCAAAAGCTTTTATTATAGTTGAAGACAAATTAATGGTAAAAAGAAAATAACAAGACATATTGAAAAAACTAAAAAGAAAACTAATTTCTTGGAAATCCTGTCAAATTTCTGAATCTTCTTATCTTTGAATTCTATCGACCATAATATCTTCTGAGATTTACAGCATTCCACGTCCGCGGGAGCGGAGTTCCATCCATATGAGCTATCTTGTATGATCCCTTCTTTCCGACCGCAATTACCACATAGGGGCCTTCCCAATTCTGCTGTAATTTTCCCTCATGTTTGGATACTTCTACTTTTTTAAGTACCAAATCACCTTCTTTAAATGACCGTATTCTCACCCTTTGATTATAGGCCTTTTCCATGCTAGATTTTGCTGCTTCTAGCCGAAGACTGGCTTTTTCTCTCAAGGTCTCGCTTAGGTTGATGTCGTCCTTTCTGAGTTGATTATTTGTTTCTTCATCGTACAACTCAATTCTCGGACTGGGAACAAGTGCCTCGACTGGGATGACCGCTTCCGAACCATATACCAAGCTGAACGGTGTTTCACCAGTAGCTGCTTTGACTGTAGTTCTGTTAGCCCAAACGACACCAGGAAGTTCATCCAACCATTTTCCTTTAGCGTCGTCAAGTCTTTTTTCGAGGGATTTTATAATTTCTCGATTTGCCACCTCAGTCTGCCCGTTTGCTCGAGGATGTCCAACAGATGTAAAGTTTTGTTGTATCCCAAACTTCGAGCACCACTCTTGAACTTGTTTCCCCGCAAATTGGGTTCCATTGTCGGAAATTAAAATCCTAGGAATTCCAAAACGACAGACTATATTTTTCCAGAGAAAATTTATTACTTGAAACTGTGTTATCCGAGCTAGGGCAATGCATTCGATCCATTTACTGAAGTATTCGACTGCGACTAAGACATAACTCTTTTTTGACCTGGCCGGTGGAAAAGGTCCCACTATATCAATCCCCCATTGGTCAAAAGGCCAGCAGATCGGAATTGAGTGCATTGTTTCAGCAGGTTGATGTATTATATTCGAATGCACTTGGCAATAATGACAATGTTTTACATAATCTTGTGCATCTGCATACATCGTCGGCCAATAGTATCCAGTTCTTAAGCATTTGAACGCGAGTGCTCGAGCGCCGCTGTGATTCCCAGCTTCTCCTTCATGTATACTTTTAAGGATACTCTCGTACTGGTGCTCAGGAATGCATTTCAGCAGAATTCCAGAGACAGATCGTCGATAGAGTTTTCCTTCCAATATTGCATACCTTGGTGCTCGATATCTTATCCTTCTAGCTTCATTCTTATGGCTAGGGAGAGATCCATCGTTCAAATAGGTGATTAACGGAGTCATCCAACTGTCCGCCGCCAAGTCGATATCCATTACTTCATTAGCTGGGACAATATCGAGGTCGATGGAAGGAGTTTTGGAGATTAGCCAGGTGATCACCCTTTTAGATTTACCATCACTTGTTCCTGTAAACCTGGATAGTTGGTCTGCCCAACGATTTTCTTCACGTGGAATATTTTGAATATCAAACTTATCAAATTTCCCAGTCAACTTTTTTACTTTATCCAAGTATTTTATCATATTGAATTCTTTTGCTTCGTACATCCCGCTAATTTGTCTCTGAATTAGCTCGGAATCTGTCAAAACATTCAAAATCTTTATATTGGCTTGTATAGCCATTTCCAAACCCGCAATTAGAGCCTCATATTCGGCTTCGTTATTGGTTACCACGAAGTCCAAAGTGATGGCATAATTCATGTCCTCGCCGTTTGGTCCTTGGAAATTGATCCCTGCGCCTCCACCTTCTCTGCTTGAAGCACCATCGACGTGCATAAGCCATGGCAGGTCAGTGACGATCATAATACTGCTATCGCTTGGCGATGTCACATTGGAGCTTGTCTCCGATAGGCCCGGAGTTTCAAGGAGGAAGTCTGCCAGTATCTGAGCCTTGATTGCAGTTCGTGGTCGATATTCGATCTCGTATTGTCCCAATTCTACAGCCCATTTGATCAATCTTCCTGAGGCTTCTGGTTTGGATAACACTTGCCTCAGAGGCTGATTGGTGAGTACGATGATCTTGTATGTTTGAAAGTAAGGCCGCAACCTTCGTGCTGACGTCACCAAAGCCAGAGCAAATTTTTCAATTGTTAGATAATTTTTCTCAGCTCCCTGCAATAACTTACTCAAATAATAGACGGGCTTGTGTTCCGAGCCCTCTATTTTTACCATAACCGAGCTCACGGCGGCCTCGGAAATAGCGATGTATATATATAGAGGTTGTCCTTCCGTAGGTTTGGCGAGCATAGGTGGTGATGTTAGATAGTTTTTCAGTTGTTCGAAAGCATGATCACACTCTTCAGTCCATTCAAAGGTCTTAGCTTTTCGTAAAGTTTGAAAAAATGGTAAACTTTTGTCTGCGGACCTTGATATGAATCTATTGAGAGCAACAATCTTCCCAACTAGACTTTGCACTTGAGTAATATTTCTAGGGGGCTTCATTTCGGTGATTGCCCGTATCTTCTCGGGATTTGCTTCGATGCCTCTCTCATGGACCAGGTATCCTAGGAATTTTCCCGACCTTACCCCAAATGTACATTTTAAGGGGTTGAGTTTCATTCCGTACTTCCTTAATATCTTGAAGCAACGATCAAGGTGCCTTATATGATCCTCTTCGCTCATGCTCTTTACTAGCATGTCGTCGACATATACCTCCATTATTTCTCCTATTAGCTCTTTAAACATTAGGTTAACCAATCGTTGATAGGTTGCTCCAGTATTTCTTAATCCGAACGGCATTACTATGAAACAATAGACGCCTTGTTCGGTAATGAATGCAGTTTTTTCTTGATCTTTTTCATCCATGAAGATCTGATAGAAGCCTTGGAATGCATCCATCATACTGAAGATTGCAAAACCTGCTGTTGAGTCAACCAACAGGTCGATCCTTGGGAGAGGATAAGGATCTCTTGGACACAGTTTATTCAAGTCTGTAAAATCGTTGCACATCCTCCACTTGTTATCCTTCTTGTCTCCCTTTGAGACAAGTACGACATTACACAACCACTCGGTAAAGTGTATTTCTTTAATTTGTTTAGATAGTAACAGTCTTTCGACCTCTGCCTTTATTATTTTATCCTTCACTGGGCCATGATTTCTTTTCTTCTGTCGGACCGGTTTTGCGTTCGGATCTATCTTCAAAGAGTGAGTTATGATTCTTGGGTCGATTCCGACTATATTTTCCGAGCTCCAGGCGAAAATATCCACATTTTCTCTTAAGAAGTTGATTAACATGATTTCTCCCTGTGGAGATAACTCAGTTCCGATCCTGGTGATCTTGGTTGGGTCATTTTCGACAAGGTTGACTTCTTTGTGCTCAGGTGCACGCAGAGTCAAATCAATTGGTTCTTTTCCCTTTTTGCTGATCGGATCCGTGCTTGGTAATTCAGGTTCCCGAGTTCTTTCCGTTGAAGATCCCACCGTTTTTCTTTTCGACGGGGTTAGAGGATCGACATTTCTCTTTAAGGATAGTGACGTGTTGTAACAATCCCAAGCCATGCAATGGTCGTTAACTATTTCACCTACCCCAGAGATTGTTGGAAATTTGATCTTCTGGTGATAGGTCGACACTACTGCTCGAAATTGGTTTAGTGCTGGTCTTCCCAGAATGGCGTTATAAGCGAATGGTGTTTCAACCACTAAAAACTTAATCATCTTGGTCACTCGATGAGGTTTATTTCCAAGAGTTACACTCAAGTTAATGGTTCCAGCTGGAACTATTTCTGACCCTCCAAATCCTACTAGGGGCGTAGCTACTCTTTGTAGGGTTAATTTTCCGAGGTTCATTTGATTGAGCACATCAATGGCTATTATGTTAGCCGAGCTTCCGTTATCGATCAGAATTCTCTTAACATTGAAATCGGATATTCTCAACGAGATCACCATAGGGAAATCGGGGTGGTCTTCGTTGTTGTCCCAATTCAAATTTCTGGGAACTTCGCTCTCGTCGAACTTGATCACTTGCTGGTTAGAGCTCTTACTCTCAAGTGCCCATATTTCTCTGGGAGCTATTATTCCTTTCTCTAGAGATCGTGCGGTTCGTCGCCTCGCATTCCGACTGTCTCCCCCTGCAGGTCCACCAGAGATTACATGTATAGTTCCGTTGATCCGATCGTCATTGCTATCGTTTCGTCGGGGTGGATGGTTAATGGGAGATCTATCACGAGGACTTCTATTTTCCTCTCTCCTTCTAGGACTTCTTGTCCTTTGTCTTCTTCGATCTGCTCTATCAACAAATTCATTTAATTTGCCTTGTTGAATCAATTTTTCGATTTCTTGTTTCAGATGATAACAATCTTCGGTTCTATGACCGTGAGCACGATGGTACCTACAGTATAAATCGTAGTTCTTTGCCCCAGGTTTAGCTTGTGTGATTCTTTTTGCTGGGGGAATTAGATTATTCCTTTCCAGTATCACCAGGATGTCTTCTCTATGGGCATTTAGTTTTGTAAACTCCACATAACTAATTCGATCTCTTATATTCCTTTCTGGAGATCGAGGCCTGAGGTAGACATTGGGTCTTTTCTCAAGGTTACTCCCACTGTGTTCTAACCTTTGAAACACGTTCCCTCTTCGGGGAAATCGATCATATTCCGTTACTTTATTCATTGGGGGTTTTTCAGGTTTCCTTGATCCTGAAGTCGATGCTTTATTCTTATTTTTGCCCTTAAAAGAGTTCATCTCTTCTTGTGTCATATATTTGGAGGCCAACGTCATGATTTCAGCAAAGGTTCTAGGTTGCTTTCGACTCAAGGCGTTGCCAAATTGCCTATTCTTAGTCAGATCAAATAGAATTGATATGATGTAATCAATGTTCGGAGAGTCAGTCTTCAAAAGTTCCACATTAAACCTTGCTAACCAAGTTCTTAACGACTCCCCTTCCAGCTGGGTTATAGTTCCTAGATAGCTCATGGGGAGTTTTTGTTTTTTCTGGCTGGCAAATTGTTGTTCTAACTTGTTGCACAATTCTCTAAAGCTGAAGATGGAGTTAGGCGGTTGTTTTCCGAACCAATCCAATGCTAACCCCTCAAACGTTGTGATCATCAATTTGGCCGTATATTCTGCTGAATGAGCATACAGGCTCATTATATTAGTGAAACTAAAGATGTAGTCAGTTGGGTCAGTGGTTCCGTCGTATCTGGGGAGCCGGGCGGGCAAAGATCCAGAAGCATGTGCTTCCCTGATTTCTAAACAGAAAGGGGAACACGCAGCTATACTATCCTGTATTTCACGGGAACGAGGCCAAGGTTGTTGCAGAGTCAGAAGCCTCTGCTCGACTCGCTCCTCGACCATCCTTTCTATATCTCTTTCAGAGATTCTCTTGGTCGCTTGTCGATTGATAACTGGGGGTTCGTCCGCATCGTCGATCGGTATAACAGTGCGGTCCTTGGATAAGCGAGGTTCAGATCGAGCATTGGCTCTTGCCTGATTAGTTTTTCGACCAAGGTTTCTTCCTGCTATGTTTGGCAGGGATACTTGAGATCGTTGATCCGCGTCCGGACTTTCAGCTTGAGTTGACTGGTGGTCATTATTCTCTCGAGGTTCCCTGGTATTGTTAACCGCTCTAGAAGGACCAACAGCTGCCCTTACCGGCTCCGCAACTGCATGAGTTTGTAGATTTTGAGGAAAAAACGAACTTAAAATTTGAGCAATTTGTAGTATTTTTTCCTGGTCAGCGGAAAGCGGTGCGGCAGGGACAGATTGGACAGGTGGGTTAGGAATCCTACTTGTGGTAGGAGTTTGTCGTGCTCCGTCGTTTTGATTGATGTTTTCGTTTGGTGCAACTTGTTCCTCCAAAGGGTCTAGATTCTGTCGGTTTCCCGGAGGTTGTGTATTGTTAGCGCTGATTCTTTGGGAACCTTCAGGCAAGCTATCCATAGCACGAGAGGGTCGAGAATTCGTGCTTCTTCCCGCGTTACGTGCGCTTCTCCTTGGATTGGCCATATTCCGATCGAGTAATTAACCGTGCCCCACGGTGGGCGCCAACTGATTTAACCAAATTTCGCCTTAGGTTTAATCTCAGTAATTTATCTTTAGAATAGTTTTGTATGTATTAAGGGTTTGGTTAAAGTACTCAGGATGGTGCAATTCAAGAACAAGCGAAATAATATAATGGCGTAAAATAACAACAATATGAACGGCGAATAACTGTAGTATATTTCGTTAGGTAAAATTCTGGATCCTTAATACAATGTAAGATTCGCTATTTATAATATTCCTCCCGTCCTAATTGAACTAGGAGTCCTATATTGCCTAGGAAACCTGCATGGCCTAGGAGTATTGCACGGCCCATTAAGTCCCCTGAAACGGATAGTAGGTCGAACAAAGTAGGTCGATCAGATATGTATTGGGCTGGTCGAGCCGATCCCTTAGCTTAAACAGGTCGGATCGATCTTGAATCTCCTCGGATATTCCTAGCTGGTTTTATGTGCAAAATAGCCCTCATCACTTTGGCAACTAGTCTTGCTTTGTTTCTGGTAACCATACCATCTTCATTCATCTTATTTCTGAAAACCCACTTAGTGCCAATTACCCTTTGATGAGTAGGTCTGGGAACTAAGTATCAGACTTCATTCCTTTCAAATTGATTCAACTCTTCTTGCATTGCTTCAATCCAGTGAGAATCACCAAGAGCTTCATCAATCAACTTAGGCTCAATTTGTGAAAGAAAACTTACAAACATTGTTTCATTTGCAGTTGACCTTCTAGTTCTCACTCTATCCAAAGGATCACCAATCACTAACTCAGGTGGATGATCTCTGAGCCATCTGAGATCAGGTTGCAAATCTGGATGTTGTCCTCTTGATTGATCTTGCAACATAACTGTTGGAGGTTCAGTAGTAGTCTGTTGAACAGTTGTAATCTGTTGAACAGTCTCTGGTCTGTTAGCTGTTCGCAACTCCTCTGTTAGACAATCAGCAGACTGATTTTGAACAGCACTTGAGTTAACAGCTTGAGTTAAATCAGGTAGTATGATGGGTACATATTCTTCTTTTCTTTACACATTCAATTTCTGAAAATCAGCAGATATCTCTGGATTTGCACTTTGATTCTTTTCAGATGATTGACTTGGTTCATCAAATAATACATGAATAGATTCTTCTACAAGTAAAGTTCTTTTGTTAAACACTCTATAAGCTTTACTAACAGTAGAGTAACCTACAAAAACAGCTTCATCAGCCTTTTCTGCAAAAGCAGTAAGGTGATTTTTCCCATTGTTCAAAACATAACATTTACAACCAAAAATCCTAAGATAATGTAAATTAGGCTTTTCTGTTGTTCCATATTTCATAAGGTGTCTTGTTTTCACTTTTGTTGATCATACACCTGTTCTGTGTATAACATGCTGTATTTGTGGCTTCTGCCCAGAATCTTTGGGGCAGCTTTGCTTCAGCTATCATTGTCCTGGTAGCTTCTTTTAGAGTTCTGTTTCTCCTTTCAGCAACTCCATTTTGTTAAGGGGTTCTGGCAGCAGAGTACTCATGACTGATTCCTCTGGAATTACAATACTCTTCAACAGTAGAGTTTGTAAACTCAGTCCCTCTATCTGATCTGATCTTCAATATTCTTTGGCTCTTCTCATTCTGGATCAGTTCCATCAGATTAGTAAGATGTTCCTTGGTTTCACTTTTCTTCTTCATGAAAATCACCCAAGTAAATCTTGAAAAATCATCCACAACAGCTAGGCAGTATTTCTTTCCACCATTGCTGATTGGATCAATAGGGCCAAACAAATCCATATGCAATAGCTCCAAAATTCTGGTTGAAGATTGGTGCTTCTTGCTTTTGAAAGATGACTTCACTTGTTTACCCTTCTGACATGCGTCACAAAGCTTGTCTTTGCTCATGACTGTCTTTGGAATTCCTTCTACCAGATCATTCTTTATCAATCTGTTTATGGTCTTGAAATTCAAATGATTCATTCTTTTGTGCCAAAGCCAACTGCTTTCACTTGGTGTAGAAGCCACCAAACAAATATTAGAATTCTTGTCCACAGAATTCCAGTCGACTACATAGATGTTTCCCTGTCTTCTTCCAGATAAAATAACCTTCTTTGTTCCAATTTGTTCAACATAGCACTTATCTGATGAAAACACTACGGAAAATCCCTTGTCACATAATTGACTTATGCTCAGCAGATTGTACTTCAGGCCACTAACATATGAGACGTCAGATATCTCTATGTTTCCTTTGATAAGCTTCCCAACAGCTACAACCTTGCCTTCTTTGCTGTCTCCAAAAGTAACTCTTGGACCATTCACAGCAACAGCATCTGCCAGTTCATGTATGTCTCCACACATGTGCCTTGAACATCCACTGTCCAAGTACCATTTCTTCACTACTTTACTCCTACTCCTAATCCTAACCTACAAAACAAAATAAAAATGTTTTAGGTACCCTTTATTGAGAGGGTCCTGGTGGATTAGTGTCACCTTTGACAACCCAAGATGTTGAAGTCTTAGGCTTCTTAGGCTTTAGAGTTTTAGCAGGAGCATGAGCAACTTCATTTTCATCATAATCAGCAGGCATGTTATGTTGATAATTATTATGATGATGATAAGGCTCATAAGCAGGATAAGATGCATGATAAGCAGGGTAAGCATGCATTGGTTGATGAGCAGGATATGCAGCATAATAAGGTGGATAATGAGGTGCAGCATAATATGATGGATAAGCAGGTTGCACATAATGAGACTCATTTCCATGCCAAGCATTATAGTTATAATTTCTTTGCTTCTTTGGTCTGCTCTTAACTTGCTCTTTAACAGACGACTTAGATTTACTAGTCTGATTGGTTTTACTCTTATCAGCAGACTTCTTAGGACTACTCTGCTGTTTGGTTTTACCAGTCTGTTTTTCATTTTCAGGCTTTTTACCCTTTTTAGCCTTAGGAGTTTTTATCTCCTTTTTCTCAATCTCAGGTGAGGCAGGTTTAGCAGTCTGAACATACAAAATAATATAACTATTATCAGCAGATATAAACTTCTCAGCTTTGTTCAGTTCTAACCTTTGTTTTACTAAGGGAGTGCTCTGTTCAATAGGTTTCTCTATTTGCTCAACAGACGACTTATTATGTGAAGATATTCTAGCTTCAAGTTCCTTGATTTGTCCCTTATACATTTCACATTCAGCTCTCAGAGATTCACATTCATGCGAAAGCTTTTTATACATGGCTGATTCTTCAGGTCTTTCAACCTTAAGTTTCAGTTTAGCATTTTGCTTCTTCAGCAGAATCATCTCGTCCTTAAGCTTAGCAAGCTCATTTACAACATCTACTTTGTTGTTCATCATTTGGTCAAATGAGCTAAACAGTTCAAGCTCACTTTCAGAGAGTATTACCTCATTGTCAGAATCATCAGATTCCTTTGCCATGAGACACAGCAGTGCAGGCGTTTCGTCAAAAACAGAGTCATCACTTGAAGTGCCAGATTCTGTGTTTGATGAGTAGATGGCTGCCATCTTTTCAGCTTCAGCCAACAGCACCTTGCTCTTTTGGTATCTCTTCTCTCTTCTCTCTTTTCTTTGTTTCTTTTCCTCCTCTGTATATTTCTCAGCTTTAGGATATGGGCAGTCTTTGATGAAGTGTCCCAATTTCCTGCAATTATAGCACATCATTTTGGATTTATAATCATCCTTAATATCATGAGAATTAGAGGTAGGTTTAGAAGTAGAAGCATTGTTATATTTGTTCTTCATTTTTCTCTTGTAGAACTTTTTGAACCCGTTTAATAACAAAGCTACATCGTCAGCAGTGTACTCCTTTTTGCTCAGTACTGGGGCCTCATCAGATGAGTCCTCTTCTCTGCTTTTTCCGACAGATCTTCTTGTTCTTTCTGCAGCGACCAGTGCAGCAGTGGGGCCAGAAGTTGAGGTCTCTTCTATTCCCATCCTTGGCATTTTATACTCGTACGCCTTGAGTGCAGAAAACAGCTCAGTCAGTGAGATCTTCCCCAGATCCCTTGATTCCTCCATCGCTGTTATCTTCATGTTGAACTTTGGTGGTAGCGCTTTTAAAACTTTGACGGTGATCTCCTTATCTGTAAACGTTTTTCCCAACTTTAGAACATTGTTCAACACTTTTGTAAACCTTGAATCCATCTGGTCAATGGTTTCTCCAGGTTTCATTTTGAAGTTTTCAAACTTCTCCATAGCAACACTCAGATTGTGTTCTTTGATGGCATCATTTCCTTCACTCATATCACGGACTTTGTCCCACATCTCTTTAGATGTCTTGCAATGTTTGACCTTGTCAAACCTTTCATTGTCCAGTGCCTTTGTCATGATGAAGATCCCAACTTTGTCTAGATTCTTCAGCTTGATTTCATCAGCTGTCATCTCGTCTTCATCTTTGTCAACGACCGTATCTACGCCATCAACCTTGATTGTTTTGGTGACTCTTATTGGACCTTTTGTTATGCACCTGTACATATTGTCATTATAAGCAGCAAGGAAAATTTCCATGCGTATTTTCCAGTCTTCAAAGCTCATACCGCCTATGTGGGGAACTAGGCTGATACAATCCATTTTTCAAAAAGTTTTGTTTTTCAAAAAGATGCTCTTTTGAAAACTTTTGAAAACCTTTGAAAGATCAAGCTTGTTGATCAGTCAGATGATTCAGATGAACCACCTGCTCTGATACCACTTGTTGGTCCCAAGTGGTCAGATGAGGTTTAGAGGGGGGGGGGGGGGGGTGAATAAACCTCTTTAAAAATTTTACCTTTTAAAATCTTCTAACTTTTCTGTCAGCAGACTAAGCTGATCAAGAATTGTAAGCAGACTAAGCTGATCTCGCACAAAGCTTTGAACAGCAGAGTTGACCACTCTTCTGATTTCACTCAGCTGATTTTATCAAAATCAGAGTTTTAAAAATAACTAACTTGCAGCGGATTTATCAAGTGTTTTTCACAAGTAGCTTTCCTTAACTTTGAAAAAATTTTATCCCCAGTTTTTGATAAACTCCTTTAAAAACTTTTTCGACAGTTAACCTTTAAGTGTTTTAAGTATGTTGTTTTAAATATGCAGAAATTTATGCAAGTTAAAAACACAAAGGATTTTTATAGTGGTTATATGGATAGAAATCCTTTAGTCCACTCTTCCAAGTCACTTAGATCTTGGGTTATACTATATCACGCAGATTACAGTACACACTGCTTACGCCAAACAACAAATGATATGGCCGTAAGTTCACAATAGGAAATCACAAAGAAACTCCTATCCTCTGAAGTAATATCGCTCACAAAGATTGATATCTACTCCTCACAACACAATCCTAACAAAATCACTCAGATTTTACAAGTATTTTCTGTTTTCTCTCTATTCTGCTTTGTCAACAAATGACTCAGCTGTTGAGTGTTCTGTTCTTGAGTTTGAGACTTAGAAGAATTTCTGCTTCAGATTTTTACTCTCAAATGCGCTGTCTCAGTGTTGTGTCTTCTTCCTCAACTCACGAACTGAACTATTTATACTTGGAGATTTGAAAATCTGCCCCGTTGAGAGATCTGCAGAAACGGCTACCTGCGACTGAACACTGTGCACTCTGCTGTACTTGTTGTCAGTCCGCATTAAATGCACCAAGCTGATACGAGGTTTCTCTTCAATCATTTGTCATAAATACCCTTTCTTTTCAGCATTTATTACTCCAAGTGCATTTATTACCGTTGCACTAACTTCTGATCCACTTCCACTCTGCTGATCGAAGTCACTCGTCTGATGCGTACTCGCTGATCCCAAACTTGAACTAATCTGATTTGAGTCGGCTGATTGTCCACCAGTCTGATTCCTTCTTCAGCAACAGATCAGTAGTCTTCTGGACCATATTTGACTAGTCTGAGATACTTCTTCCTTGGTCAAATATCTTCTAAGGTTTATACTAAGCTTCCACTTAGCTGATGACTTTGGAAATCATCAAAACCTCCCTTCACTTCAAAGTCTTCATCTTCATCCAACATTATGACATAAAGATGTGCGGTTGAGGACGTGGGGGATGTTGGATTAGAAAAGTTTGGATTAGAATTATTTTTAGGTTCAGGAATAGGAGTCCTAAATCTGTAATTAGTAAATCCTGAAAACGATTGTCTAGAAGATTCAGGTATATCATTGGACTGAGCAAAATGTCTAACATATTCAGGTTCTCTATAAGAACTTGTTCTTGGGAAACTTCTATTAGACTCTCTGAATGAGTTAAATTTGACTGTAATTTTCCCGTCAATTTCCTCTATGATATGTGAAACATCTCTTCTTACTATGTTTCTAGGAGGTTGTGGGTTATTAATAACAAATTCATCTGGAATAGTTATTTCATTCCATTTTAATCTTTTAGGTGTAAACATCGTGGGTTTTTCTGCATCTATTTGTAATAAAACAGTCTCATCTTTTGACGTAGGTAACCTATTAAATTTTGGATTAATTTGAGATGACATAAGTCTAAAATAAACTCTATAAATTATGGCAAAGTTTTTACAAAGATGAAATTCATCACCTTGAATTTGGACATCTAAAATTAATGATTTTAAAATCACTGGATCTGTAAGGTCTACAGAAAAGTTTGGGGAACAATTAAAATATATGGGACCATTACATATATTAGTTGGAACCAAAGACATTAAAGAAGTTTGATATCTTTTTAGTCTTTTATCTCTGAGTGCTAGGTAAATAGGAGTATCAACTCCTGCATGAAATAAAGGTTTGACAGCAACTTGAACTAAACCTATATGAATATATCTATAACCCTTTTCTAAGTATTTTTTGATAGTATATCTATTTAGTAAAGGTATGCTTTGAGATTCTTCTTGTATCGAAATAGTTTCTTCATGAGTTTTGACAGAAAATGCAGTTTTGAAATCAGTTAAGCCTACTTGATATATATTTTCTATTTGTTCTTGAGGTATAGCCCAATTTGAAAAATTAATAGGTGCATGGGTTTCACTATATGAATTATATTATGGTTTTTTGAGCTAGATCCTGGGTAGAGAAAGTTTCTAAGTCTAATTGCCATTTTCAACCAGTTGTCTTAGATTTCTAAGTTTTTTCTTAATTTCAGTTGGGTCGTACGGGAACACTATGCTGGGACCACCTAAACACGGCTGACCAACAGGCTAACAAGCTTACCAACGTAAATTCCAACAACTAATCTTAAGAAAACTTAGTCTATTAAGACAAACTAATCTTAAATGGTTTCTTAAAGGCTTAATCCCACTTTGCACCCTATAAATGTATCAATTTGGCACTTTACACCCTCGAAAAAAAATAATCCCACTTTGCACCCTCAAAATATATAATGCATTTTACTTTGCACCCTAGATGATTTTCAAACCAAAAAGCAAGGGTATTTCCGTCACTCCCTTAAAAATCAACATATATTCCCTCCAAAATATAATAATGTGAGATTTATATACAATTTATAGTATAATTAAAAATTTACCCATTAAAATAACTTTGGAAAAAATTCATTTTGAAGGGCAGTTAAATGAGTACTTTACTTATTCTTAACTCAACCTAATATAAAATATTATTCTAAAAAAAATATGTATATAACTTGAAATAAGAAAATATAATATCAATAAATAAATAAAAAATAGTATTGTTTTTACAGTCTAGTGGTGGAGTATAGTAAAGTGGAATAACTGTAGAAAATACTTATCACTCGAAAATTCATCAAAAAAAAAAATTTGACACGATGTTTTTCGACGAAATGTTTCGGTCCTAATTTTCGCCGCGACAAATGTGACGGAAAATTCATCGAAGTGTAGTGAGCTAAAAAATTAACTTAGTTGGTTTAGATTGTGTTTCATACGAAATATAATATATGAAGGTCTATGTAACAATATATATATATATATATATATATATATATATATATATATATATATATATATATATATATATATATATATATATAGCTTTGTGCATTCAAATATATAAGAATCCTTAAACTCCAACATGGGAAAAAATATCATATGATATCGGTTTTTTCAAATTTTTATTTACAACATGTGACGTCTCATTTTTTTTTATGTTTTTTCGGAGTTATTTTATTCTTAATTACACATGAATTAAAACCCTAAACCCCAAAACAAATGAGACGTCACATGTTTTTTCGGAGTTATTTTAATGGGTAATTGTCAATTTTACTCTTAATTGCACATGAATTAAAACCCTAAAACCCCAAATTCAAATTTATATTAACAACATGTGACGTCTCATTTTTTTTTCGGAGTTATTTTAATGGGTAATTGTCAATTTTACTCTTAATTGCACATGAATCTCACATTAATACATTTTGGAGGGAATATATGTTGACTATTGAAGGGAGTGACAAAAATACCCCTTCTTTTTGGCCTAAAATTCACATAGGGTGCAAAGTGAAAGACAATATATGTTTTGAGGGTGCAAAGTGAGATTAATTTTTTTCGAGGGTGCAAAGTGACAAACTGATACATTTCTAGGGTGCAAAGTGGGATTAAGCCGTTTCTTAAACCTTTGAAAATAACTCTAACGAGTAATATGGGTCTGATACCACTTTTTGGGGTGTCATGAATATAACACGATCCTTGGAGTCGTAATAAATTACATGCTTTGAGTTTAAAGTTAAAATTATTCAGAGATAACATGGTTTATTTTTTGTCCCCAGGGCATAACACTAGCAATGCACATTTACATTGCGAAACATTCTTTGATGGTCTTTTGATTTCTAAATTAGTGTAGTAAACAATTCACGATTCACAATTCACGTTATATAATACTTTTTTTCCCGAGTTTCTTGTTCCTCTTGGTTCACTCTTAAAAGATCCATTTTGGGATGTTTTGCGTAAAATAATCACATTTTGGGAAATTTGTGCCAACTTCTTTCACTCAAAATTTTGAAATTAGGTGATATTTGGACTGAGTTTCATGTTTCTACATCTACTTGATAGAATTGTTTATTTGACGTTGTGCTTATTGAAACAGAGGAATTTTAAGAAATAATTTCTTATGTTTTATGGGGCGTCCAATGATCCCAACTCAGAATGTCAGTTATCACTCGATCTTTAAAGTTGCAGACTTTTTTTGTTATTTCCGGTCAATGTAGAAATAGTCAACTTTGTGCTGCCAAGAGTACAACGTGAGTACATTTTTTGGTAGAGGAATACTTGTGCTAAAATAATTAATTTTAGGGTTCCCTTTTTAAACTATGGTGTGATATAATGGCATAAGTTCATTTTTAGTGACCTTTGAAGTCCCATGTCCAATCATAGGTTGATCTTTGTTTAGGTGATATTATTCACATATTTCACTAAAGATGACTCATTTAGGGTGACAAGGTGAAACAAGAATATACTAATATTCTTGGACCTGTGTTTTTTCCGTTTATCTTTTTCCTTTCAAATTCAAATCGTTCTTTTCTATTTCGATATAAAATATTTGTTTGGTATATTATGCCTATGTTTTTCTACACTTCTCTATTAAAAAGTATCTTATCACAACATAAAGACTGCATGATCCGAGTTTCAAGTTCTTCGCATTCAGAGATAAAACGGTACATTGTCCATGGGAGAAATACGAGCATTCTGGACTCTTTTTGTTAATTTTCCCCTAGATGGGAAATTGACTGTAAAATTCAGGTATTAAACTATTGAAAATTTACGTAAACGATAATTGATATACCGAGTTTGACATTATTCATAATTTGCTTTAAATTGATCAACTTTGGAGTGTAATGCGTACGGAAATAACATTTTGGTCAATTTGTGCAAATTTTGTTTTTCAGAGAGGATTTGTTTTCACGACCAAAATTTTTTAATGGTTATTATCTGCATGATATTGTATTTGGACCGAGTTTCATGTTTTTTCTGCTCCTCGATAGAACTTATTACTCGATGGTTCTCTTGTTAGAAGAGGGGCATGTTAATACTTTGGTCTTCCTACTTTATACCTACTGCATTGATCCGGATCTCGGGATGTGTGCGATCGACGCGATGGAGAAACTTATGATTGAGATTCATTTTTTCCGAGTCCATGTTGAAGTTGTCGTTTTTGGAGTGTCATGAATGTAACACGATCCTTGGAGTCGTAATAAATTACATGCTTTGAGTTTAAAGTTAAAATTATTCAGAGATAACATGGTCTTTTGATTGTCAAATTAGTATAGTAAACAATTCAAGATTCACAATTCACGCAATATAATACTTTTTTCCCGAGTTTCTTGTTCCTCTTGGTTCACTCTTAAAAGATCCATTTTGGGATGTTTTGCGTAAAATAATCACATTTTTGGGAAATTTTTGCCAACTTCTTTCACTCAAAATTTTGAAAAGTTAGGTGACATTTGGACTGAGTTTCATGTTCCTACATCTACTTGATAGAATTGTTTATTTGACGTTGTGCTTATTGAAACAGAGGAATTTTAAGAAATAGTTTCTTAATGTTTTATGGGGCGTCCAATGATCCCAACTCAGAATGTCAGTTATCACTCGATCTTTAAAGTTGCAGACTTTTTTTGTTATTTCCGGTCAATGTAGAAATAGTCAACTTTGTGCTGCCAAGAGTACAACGTGAGTACATTTTTTGGTAGAGGAATACTCACACTCTTATTTGGAAAATTTTCTATTTACGTGATAGAGATTTCGAAGGAACCTTGTGCTAAAATAATTAATTTTAGGGTTCCCTTTTTAAACTATGGTGTGATATAATGGCATAAGTTCATTTTTAGTGACCTTTCAAGTCCCATGTCCAATCATAGGTTGATCTTTGTTTAGGTGATATTATTCACATATTTCACTAAAGATGACTAATTTAGGGTGACAAGGTGACACAAGAATATACTAATATTCTTGGACCTGTGTTTTTTCCGTTTATCTTTTTCCTTTCAAATTCCAATCGTTCTTTTCTATTTCGATATAAAATATTTGTTTGGTATATTATGCCTATGTTTTTCTACATTTCTCTATTAAAAAGTATCTTATCACAACATAAAGACTGCATGATCCGAGTTTCAAGTTCTTCGCATTCAGAGATAAAACGGTACATTTCAGTGTCCATGGGAGAAATACGAGCATTCTGGACTCTTTTTGTTAATTTTCCCCTAGATGGGAATTGACTGTAAAATTCAGGTATTAAACTATTCAAAATTTACGTAAACGATAATTGATATACCGAGTTTGACATTATTCATAATTTGCTTTAAATTGATCAACTTTGGAGTAGCGTACGGAAATAACATTTTGGTCAATTTGTGCAAATTTTGTTTTTCAGAGAGGATTTGTTTTCACGACCAAAATTTTTTAATGGTTATTATCTGCATGATATTGTATTTGGACCGAGTTTCATGTTTTTTCTGCTCCTCGATAGAACTTATTACTCGATGGTTCTCTTGTTAGAAGAGGGGCATTTTAATACTTTGGTCTTCCTACTTTATACCTACTGCATTGATCCAGATCTCGGAATGTGTGCGATCGACGCGATGGAGAAAGTTATGGTTGAGATTCATTTTTTCCGAGTCCATGTTGAAGTTGTCGTTTTTGGAGTGTCATGAATATAACACGATCCTTGGAGTCGTAATAAATTACATGCTTTGAGTTTAAAGTTAAAATTATTCAGAGATAACATGGTTTATTTTTTGTCCCCAAGGCATAACACATTGCACATTTACATTGCGAAACATTCTTTGATGGTCTTTTGATTGTCAAATTAGTATAGTAAACAATTCACGATTCACAATTCACGTTATATAATACTTTTTTTCCCGAGTTTCTTGTTCCTCTTGGTTCACTCTTAAAAGATCCATTTTGGGATGTTTTGCGTAAAATAATCACATTTTGGGAAATTTGTCCCAACTTCTTTCACTCAAAATTTTGAAAGTTAGGTGATATTTGGACTGAGTTTCATGTTCCTACATCTACTTCATAGAATTGTTTATTTGACGTTGTGCTTATTGAAACAGAGGAATTTTAAGAAATAGTTTTTAATGTTTTGTGGGGCGTCCAATGATCCCAACTCAGAATGTTAGTTATCACTCAATCTTTAAAGTTGCAGATAGGGGTGGCAATAAGGATCGGATCCATGGATGCGATCCAAATGCGGCGGATCCGATCCACAATGGATCCACTAAATTTCACTTGGATCGGATCCGGTTGAAATCCAACAAAATTTGAATTTGCTATGGATTCACACATAAAAGGTGTGGTTCTAGTGTTGATCCATAATGGATTATGGAATGGATCCGCAGTGGATTCGATATGAATCTATAGCTGGATACACTTGAAAAAAATTAAAATTAAAAATTTCACTTCATCATCCCCATCTACTTACCCCCACCCCACCCCACCCCAGCCTCACTCAAAATTTTGAAAGTTAGGTGATATTTGGACTGAGTTTGATGTTCCTACATCAACTTGATAGAATTGTTTATTTGACGTTGTGCTTATTTAAACAGAGGAATTTTAAGAAATAGTTTCTTAATGTTTTATGGGGCGTCCAATGATCCCAACTCAGAATGTTAGTTATCACTTGATCTTTAAAGTTGCAGAGTTTTTTTGTTATTTCAGATCCATGTAGAAATTATAAACGTTGTGCTGCCATGAGTACAACGTGAGTACATTTTTTGGTAGAGGACTCTTATTTGGAAATTGTTCTATTTACTTGATAAAAATTTCGTAGAAACCTTGTGCTAAAATCATTAATTTTAGGGTTCCCTTTTTAAAATATGGTGTGAAATAATGGCATAAGTTCATTTTTAGTGACCTTTCAAGTCCCATGTCCAATCATAGGCTGATCTTTGTTTAGGTGATGTTATTCACATATTACAATAAAATTGATTCATTTAGGTTGACAAGTTGAAACAAGAATATACTAATATTCTTGGACTTGTGTTTTTTACGTTTATCTTTTTCCTTTCAAATTCCAATTGTTCTTTTTTCATTCGATATAAAATGTTTGTTTGGTATATTATTACTATGTTTTTCAACTCTTCTCTATCAAAAAGTATCTTATCATAACATAAGAATGCATGATCCGAGTTTCAAGTTCTTCGCATTAAGAGATAAAACGGTACTTTTCAGTGTCCATGGGAGAAATACGAGCATTCTGGATGTTTTTTGTTGATGTTTCCCCTAGTTGGTCAATTGACTGTCAAATTCAGGTATTAAACTATTCAAAATTCACGTAAACGAGAATTCATATACCGAGTTCGACATTATTCATAATTTGCTTTAATTTGATCAACTTTGGAGTGTAATGCGTACGGAAATAACATTTTCGTCAATTTTCGTCAATTTGTGCCAATTTTGTTTTTCATAGAGGATTTGTTTTCACGACCAAATATTTTTAATGGTTATTATCTGCATGATATTGTATTTGGACCGAGTTTCATGTTTTTTCTGCTCCTCGATAGAACTTATTACTCAATGGTTCTTTTGTTAGAAAAGGAGCATTTTAATACTTTGGTCTTCCTACTTTATACCTACTGCATTGATCCAGATCTTGAAATGTGTGTGATCGACGCGATGGAGAAAGTTATGGTTGAGATTCATTTTTTCCGAGTCCATGTTAAAGTTGTCATTTTTGGGGTGTCATGAATATAACACGATCCTTGGAGTCGTAATAAATTACATGTTTTGAGTTTAAAGTTAAAATTATTCAGAGATAACCTGCATGGTTTATATTTTGTCCCCAGGGCATAACACTAGCATTGCACATTTACATTGCGAAACATTCTTTGTTGGTCTTTTGATTGTCAAACTAGTATAGTAAATAATTCACAATTCACAATTCACGTTATATAATACTTTTTTTCCCGAGTTTCTTGTTACTCTTGGTTCACTCTTAAAAGATCCATTTTTGGATGTTTTGCGTAAAATAATCACATTTTGGGAAATTTGTGCCAACTTCTTTCACTCAAAATTTTGAAAGTTAGGTGATATTTGGACTGAGTTTCATGTTCCTACATCTACTTGATAGAATTATTTATTTGACGTTGTGCTCATTGAAACAAAGGAATTTTAAGAAATAGTTTCTTAATGTTTTATGGGTCATCCATTGATCCCAATTCAGAATGTTACTTATCACTCGATCTATAAAGTTGCAGAGTTTCCGGTCCATGTAGAAATGGTTAACTTTGTGCTGCCATGAATACAACGTGAGTACATTTTTAATAGAGGACTCTTATTTTGAAAATTTTCTATTTACGTGATAGAGATTTCGTAGGAACCTTGTGCTAAAATAATTAATTTAGGGTTCCCTTTTTAAACTATAATGTGATATAATGGCATAAGTTTATTTTTAGTGACCTTTCAAGTCCCATGTCCAATCATAGGTTGATCTTTGTTTAGGTGATATTAATCACATATTTCACTAAAGATGACTCATTTAGGGTGACAAGGCGAAACAAGAATATACTAATACTCTTGGACCTGTGTTTTTTCCGTTTATCTTTTTCTTTTCAAATTCCAATTGTTCTTTTCTCATTCGATATAAAATGTTTGTTTGGTATATTATGCCTATGTTTTTCTACATTCTCTATTAAAAAGTATCTTATCACATCCGAGTTTCAAGTTCTTCGCATTCAGAGATAAAACGGTACATTTCAGTGTCCATGGGAGAAATACGAGCATTCTGGACTCTTTTTGTTGATTTTCCCCTAGATGGGCAATTGACAGTCAAATTCAGGTATTAAACTATTCAAAACTCACGTAAACGAGAATTCATATATCGAGTTTGACATTATTCATAATTTACTTTGGAGTGTAATGCGTACGGAAATAACATTTTGGTCAATTTGTGCCAATTTTGTTTTTCATATAGGATATGTTTTCACGACCAAATTTTTTTAATGGTTATTATCTGCATGATATTGTATTTGGACCGAGTTTCATGTTTTTTCCGCTCCTCGATAGAACTTATTACTCGATGGTTCTCTTGTTAGAAAAAGGGCATGTTAATACTTTGGTCTTCTTAATTTATACCAACTGCATTGATCCGGATCTCGGAATGTCTGCGATCGACGCGATGAAGAAACTTATGGTTGAGATTTATTTTTTCCGAGTCCATGTTCAAGTTGTCGTTTTTGGGGTGTCATGAATATAACACGATCCTTGGAGTCGTAATAAATTACATGCTTTGAGTTTAAAGTTAAAATTATTCAGAGATAACATGGTTTATTTTTTGTCCCCAGGGCATAAAACTAGCATTGCACATTTACATTGCGAAATATTCTTTGATGGTCTTTTGATTGTCAACTTAGTATAGTAAACAATTCACAATTCACAATTCACGTTATGTAATACTTTTTTTCCCGGGTTTCTTGTTACTCTTGGTTCACTCTTAAAAGATCCATTTTTGGATGTTTTGTGTAAAATAATCACATTTTGGGAATTTTGTGCCAACTTCTTTCCCTCAAAATTTTGAAAGTTGGGTGATATTTGGACTGAGTTTCATGTTCCTAAATCTACTTGATAGAATTGTTTATTTGACGTTGTGCTCATTGAAACAGAGGAATTTTAAGAAATAGTTTCTTAATGTTTTATGGGTCATCCATTGATCCCAACTCAGAATGTTAGTTATCAATCGATCTATAAAGTTGCAGAGTTTTTTTGTTATTTTCGGTCCATGTAGAAATGGTCAACTTTGTGCTTCCATGAGTACAACGTGAGTAAATTTTTTCGTAGAGGATGTATTCACACTCTTCTTTGGAAAATGTTCAATTTACGTGATAGAAATTTCGTAAAAACCTTGTGCTAAAATAATTATTTTAGGGTTCCCTTTTTAAACTATGGTATGATATAATTGCATAAATTCATTTTTAGTGACCTTTCAAGTCCCATGTCCAATCATAGGCTGATCTTTGTTTAGGTTAATATTATTCACATATTTCACTAAAATTGACTCATTTAGGGTGAAAAGTTGAAACAATAATATACTAATATTCTTGGACCTGTGTTTTTTACGTTTATCTTTTTCCTTTCAAATTCCAATAAAGACTGCATGATCTGAGTTTCAAGCTCTTCGCATTAAGAGATAAAACGGTACATTTCAATTTCCATGGGAGAAATACGAGCATTCTGGACTTTTTTTGTTGATGTTTCCCCTAGATGGGCAATTGACTGTCAAATTCAGGTATAAAACTATTCAAAATTCACGTAAACGAAAATTCATATACCGAGTTTGACATTATTCATTATTTGCTTTAAATTGATCAACTTTGGAGTGTAATGCTTACGAAAATAACATTTTGGTCAATTTGTGCCAATTTGGTTTTTCATAGAGGATTTGTTTTCACGACCAGATTTTTTTAATGGTTATTATCCGCATGATATTGTATTTGGACCGAGTTTAATGTTTTTTCCGCTCCTCGATAGAACTTATTATTCGATGGTTCTCTTGTTAGAAAAGGGGCATTTTAATACTTTGGTCTTCCTACTTTATACCTACTGCATTGATCCGGATCTCGGAATGTGTGCGATCGACGCGATGGAGAAAGTTATGGTTGAGATTCATTTTTTCCGAGTCCATGTTGAAGTCGTCGTTTTGGGGTGTCATTAATATAACACGATCCTTGGAGTCGTAATAAGTTACATGCTTTGAGTTTAAAGTTAAAATTATTCAGAGATAACATGGTTTACTTTTCGTCCCCAGGGCATAACACTAGCATTGCACATTTACATTGCGAAACATTCTTTGATGGTCTTTTGATTGTCAAATTAGTATAGTAAACAATTCACAATTCACAATTCACGTTATGTAATACTTTTTTTCCCGGGTTTCTTGTTACTCTTGGTTCACTCTTAAAAGATCCATTTTTGGATGTTTTGTGTAAAATAATCACATTTTGGGAATTTTGTGCCAACTTCTTTCCCTCAAAATTTTGAAAGTTGGGTGATATTTGGACTGAGTTTCATGTTCCTAAATCTACTTGATAGAATTGTTTATTTGACGTTGTGCTCCTTGAAACAGAGGAATTTTAAGAAATAGTTTCTTAATGTTTTATGGGTCATCCATTGATCCCAACTCAGAATGTTAGTTATCAATCGATCTATAAAGTTGCAGAGTTTTTTTGTTATTTTCGGTCCATGTAGAAATGGTCAACTTTGTACTGCCATGAGTACAACGTGAGTAAATTTTTTGGTAGAGGACTCTTATTTGGAAATTGGTCTATTTACTTGATAGAAATTTCGTAGAAACCTTGTGCTAAAATAAGTAATTTTAGGGTTCCCTTTTTAAAATATGGTGTGATATAATGGCATAAGTTCATTTTTAGTGACCTTTCAATTCCATGTCCAATCATAGGCTGATCTTTGTTTAGGTGATATTATTCACATATTTCACAAAAATTGATTAATTTAGGTTGACAAGGTGAAACAAGAATATACTAATATTCTTGGACTTTTGTTTTTTCCGTTTATCTTTTTCCTATAAAATTCCAATTGTTCTTTTTTCATTCGATATAAAATGTTTGTTTGGTATATTATGACTATGTTTTCCAACACTTTTCTATCAAAAAGTATCTTATCACAACTTAAAGACTGCATGATCCGAGTTTCATGTTCTTCGCATTCAGAGATAAAACGGTACATTTCAGTTTCCATGGGAGAAAGACAAGCATTTTGGACCTTTTTTGTGGATGTTTCCCCTAAATGGGCAATTGACTGTCAAATTCGGTATTAAACTATTCAAAATTCACGTAATCGAGAATTCATATGCCCAGTTTCACATTATTCATAATTGCTTTAAATTGATCAACTTTGAGTGTAATGCGTACGGAAATAACATTTTCGTCAATTTGTGCCAATTTTGTTTTTCATAGAGGATTTGTTTTCACGACCAATTTTTTTAATGGTTATTATCCGCATGATATTGTATTTGGAACGAGTTTCATGTTTTTTCCGCTCCTCGATAGAACTTATTACTCGATGGTTCTCTTGTTAGAAAAAGGGCATTTTAATACTTTGGTCTTCTTACTTTTTGCCTAATGCATTGATCCAGATCTCGGAATGTGTGCGATCGACGCGATGGAGAAAGTTATGGTTGAGATTCATTTTTACCGAGTCCATGTTGAAGTCGTCGTTTTGGGGTGTCATTAATATAACACGATCCTTGGAGTCGTAATAAATTACATGCTTTGAGTTTAAAGTTAAAATTATTCAGAGATAACATGGTTTATTTTTTGTCCCCAGGGCATAACACTAGCATTGCACATTTACATTGCGAAACATTCTTTGATGGTCTTTTGATTGTCAAATTAGTATAGTAAACAATTCACAATTCACAATTCACGTTATGTAATACTTTTTTTCCCGAGTTTCTTGTTACTCTTGGTTCACTCTTAAAAGATCCATTTTTGGATGTTTTGTGTAAAATAATCACATTTTGGGAATTTTGTGCCAACTTCTTTCATTCAAAATTTTGAAAGTTGGGTTATATTTGGACTGAGTTTCATGTTCCTAAATCTACTTGATAGAATTGTTTATTTGACGTTGTGCTCATTGAAACAGAGGAATTTTAAGAAATAGTTTTTTAATGTTTTATGGGTCATCCATTGATCCCAACTCAGAATGTTAGTTATCAATCGATCTATAAAGTTGCAGAGTTTTTTTGTTATTTTCGGTCCATGTAGAAATGGTCAACTTTGTACTGCCATGAGTACAACGTGAGTAAATTTTTTGGTAGAGGACTCTTATTTGGAAATTGGTCTATTTACTTGATAGAAATTTCGTAGAAACCTTGTGCTAAAATAAGTAATTTTAGGGTTCCCTTTTTAAAATATGGTGTGATATAATGGCATAAGTTCATTTTTAGTGACCTTTCAATTCCATGTCCAATCATAGGCTGATCTTTGTTTAGGTGATATTATTCACATATTTCACAAAAATTGATTAATTTAGGTTGACAAGGTGAAACAAGAATATACTAATATTCTTGGACTTTTGTTTTTTCCGTTTATCTTTTTCCTATAAAATTCCAATTGTTCTTTTTTCATTCGATATAAAATGTTTGTTTGGTATATTATGACTATGTTTTCCAACACTTTTCTATCAAAAAGTATCTTATCACAACTTAAAGACTGCATGATCCGAGTTTCATGTTCTTCGCATTCAGAGATAAAACGGTACATTTCAGTTTCCATGGGAGAAAGACAAGCATTTTGGACCTTTTTTGTGGATGTTTCCCCTAAATGGGCAATTGACTGTCAAATTCGGTATTAAACTATTCAAAATTCACGTAATCGAGAATTCATATGCCCAGTTTCACATTATTCATAATTTGCTTTAAATTGATCAACTTTGAGTGTAATGCGTACGGAAATAACATTTTCGTCAATTTGTGCCAATTTTGTTTTTCATAGAGGATTTGTTTTCACGACCAATTTTTTTTAATGGTTATTATCCGCATGATATTGTATTTGGAACGAGTTTCATGTTTTTTCCGCTCCTCGATAGAACTTATTACTCTATGGTTCTCTTGTTAGAAAAAGGGCATTTTAATACTTTGGTCTTCTTACTTTTTGCCTAATGCATTGATCCAGATCTCGGAATGTGTGCGATCGACGCGATGGAGAAAGTTATGGTTGAGATTCATTTTTCCCAGTCCATGTTGAAGTTGTCGTTTTTAGGGTGTCATGAATATAACACGATCCTTGGAGTCGTAATAAATTAAATGCTTTGAGTTTAAAGTTAAAATTATTCAGAGATAACATGATTTATTTTTTGTCCCCAGGGCATAACATTGTACATTTACATTTCGAAACATTATTTGATTGTATTTTGATTGTCAAATTAGTATAGTAAACAATTCACAATTAACAACCCACGTTATATAATATTTTTTTCCCGAGTTTCTTGTTCCTCTTGGTTCACTCTTAAAAGATCCATTTTTGGATGTTTTGCGTAAAATAATCACATTTTTGGGAAATTTGTGCCAATGTCTTTCACTCAAAATTTTGAAAGTTAGGTGATATTTGGACTGAGTTTCATGTTCCTACATCTATTTGATAGAATTGTTTATTTGACGTTGTGCTTATTGAAACAGAGGAATTTTAAGAAATAGTTTTTTAATTTTTTATGGGTCATCCATTAATCCAAACTCAGAATGTTAGTTATCACTCGATCTTTAAAGTTGCAGACTTTTTTTGTTATTTCCGGTCCATGTAGAAATGGTTAACTTTGTGCTGCCATGAGTACAACGTGAGTACATTTTTTGGTAAAGGATGTATTCACATTCTTCTTTAGAAAATGTTCTATTTACGTGATAGAAATTTCGTAAAAACCTTGTGCTAAAATAATTATTTTAGGGTTCCCTTTTTAAACTATGGTATGATATAATGGCATAAATTCATTTTTAGTGACATTTCAAGTCCCATGTCCAATCATAGGCTGATCTTTGTTTAGGTTAATATTATTCACATATTTCACTAAAATTGACTCATTTAGGGTGAAAAGTTGAAACAAGAATATACTAATATTCTTGGACCTGTGTTTTTTACGTTTATCTTTTTCCTTTCAAATTCCAGTAAAGACTGCATGATCTGAGTTTCAAGTTCTTCGCATTAAGAGATAAAACGGTACATTTCAATTTCCATGGGAGAAATACGAGCATTCTGGACTTTTTTTGTTGATGTTTCCCCTAGATGGGCAATTGACTGTCAAATTCAGGTATAAAACTATTCAAAATTAACGTAAACGAAAATTCATATACCGAGTTTGACATTATTCATTATTTACTTTAAATTGATCAACTTTGGAGTGTAATGCGTACGAAAATAACATTTTGGTCAATTTGTGCCAATTTGGTTTTTCATAGAGGATTTGTTTTCACGACCAGATTTTTTTAATGGTTATTATCCGCATGATATTGTATTTGGACCGAGTTTCATGTTTTTTCCGCTCCTCGATAGAACTTATTATTCGATGGTTCTCTTGTTAGAAAAGGGGCATTTTAATACTTTGGTCTTCCTACTTTATACCTACTGCATTGATCCGGATCTCGGAATGTGTGCGATCGACGCGATGGAGAAAGTTATGGTTGAGATTCATTTTTTCCGAGTCCATGTTGAAGTCGTCGTTTTGGGGTGTCATTAATATAACACGATCCTTGGAGTCGTAATAAGTTACATGCTTTGAGTTTAAAGTTAAAATTATTCAGAGATAACATGGTTTACTTTTCGTCCCCAGGGCATAACACTAGCATTGCACATTTACATTGCGAAACATTCTTTGATGGTCTTTTGATTGTCAAATTAGTATAGTAAACAATTCACAATTCACAATTCACGTTATGTAATACTTTTTTTCCCGAGTTTCTTGTTACTCTTGGTTCACTCTTAAAAGATCCATTTTTGGATGTTTTGTGTAAAATAATCACATTTTGGGAATTTTGTGCCAACTTCTTTCACTCAAAATTTTGAAAGTTGGGTGATATTTGGACAGAGTTTCATGTTCCTAAATCTACTTGATAGAATTGTTTATTTGACGTTGTGCTCATTGAAACAGAGGAATTTTAAGAAATAGTTTCTTAATGTTTTATGGGTCATCCATTGATCCCAACTCAGAATGTTAGTTATCAATCGATCTATAAAGTTGCAGAGTTTTTTTGTTATTTTCGGTCCATGTAGAAATGGTCAACTTTGTACTGCCATGAGTACAACGTGAGTACATTTTTTGGTAGAGGACTCTTATTTGGAAATTGGTCTATTTACTTGATAGAAATTTCGTAGAAACCTTGTGCTAAAATAAGTAATTTTAGGGTTCCCTTTTTAAAATATGGTGTGATATAATGGCATAAGTTCATTTCTAGTGACCTTTCAAGTCCCATGTCCAATCATAGGCTGATCTTTGTTTAGGTGATATTATTCACATATTTCACAAAAATTGATTAATTTAGGTTGACAAGGTGAAACAAGAATATACTAATATTCTTGGACTTGTGTTTTTTCCGTTTATCTTTTTCCTATAAAATTCCAATTGTTCTTTTTTCATTCGATATAAAATGTTTGTTTGGTATATTATGACTATGTTTTCCAACACTTTTCTATCAAAAAGTATCTTATCACAACTTAAAGACTGCATGATCCGAGTTTCATGTTCTTCGCATTCAGAGATAAAACGGTACATTTCAGTTTCCATGGGAGAAAGACAAGCATTTTGGACCTTTTTTGTGGATGTTTCCCCTAAATGGGCAATTGACTGTCAAATTCGGTATTAAACTATTCAAAATTCACGTAATCGAGAATTCATATGCCCAGTTTCACATTATTCATAATTTGCTTTAAATTGATCAACTTTGAGTGTAATGCGTACGGAAATAACATTTTCGTCAATTTGTGCCAATTTTGTTTTTCATAGAGGATTTGTTTTCACGACCAATTTTTTTTAATGGTTAGTATCCGCATGATATTGTATTTGGAACGAGTTTCATGTTTTTTCCGCTCCTCGATAGAACTTATTACTCGATGGTTCTCTTGTTAGAAAAAGGGCATTTTAATACTTTGGTCTTCTTACTTTTTGCCTAATGCATTGATCCAGATCTCGGAATGTGTGCGATCGACGCGATGGAGAAAGTTATGGTTGAGATTCATTTTTATCGAGTCCATGTTGAAGTCGTCGTTTTGGGGTGTCATTAATATAACACGATCCTTGGAGTCGTAATAAATTACATGCTTTGAGTTTAAAGTTAAAATTATTCAGAGATAACATGGTTTATTTTTTGTCCCCAGGGCATAACACTAGCATTGCACATTAACATTGCGAAACATTCTTTGATGGTCTTTTGATTGTCAAATTAGTATAGTAAACAATTCACAATTCACAATTCACGTTATGTAATACTTTTTTTCCCGAGTTTCTTGTTACTCTTGGTTCACTCTTAAAAGATCCATTTTTGGATGTTTTGTGTAAAATAATCACATTTTGGGAATTTTGTGCCAACTTCTTTCATTCAAAATTTTGAAAGTTGGGTTATATTTGGACTGAGTTTCATGTTCCTAAATCTACTTGATATAATTGTTTATTTGACGTTGTGCTCATTGAAACAGAGGAATTTTAAGAAATAGTTTTTTAATGTTTTATGGGTCATCCATTGATCCCAACTCAGAATGTTAGTTATCAATCGATCTATAAAGTTGCAGAGTTTTTTTGTTATTTTCGGTCCATGTAGAAATGGTCAACTTTGTACTGCCATGAGTACAACGTGAGTAAATTTTTTGGTAGAGGACTCTTATTTGGAAATTGGTCTATTTACTTGATAGAAATTTCGTAGAAACCTTGTGCTAAAATAAGTAATTTTAGGGTTCCCTTTTTAAAATATGGTGTGATATAATGGCATAAGTTCATTTTTAGTGACCTTTCAATTCCATGTCCAATCATAGGCTGATCTTTGTTTAGGTGATATTATTCACATATTTCACAAAAATTGATTAATTTAGGTTGACAAGGTGAAACAAGAATATACTAATATTCTTGGACTTGTGTTTTTTCCGTTTATCTTTTTCCTATAAAATTCCAATTGTTCTTTTTTCATTCGATATAAAATGTTTGTTTGGTATATTATGACTATGTTTTCCAACACTTTTCTATCAAAAAGTATCTTATCACAACTTAAAGACTGCATGATCCGAGTTTCATGTTCTTCGCATTCAGAGATAAAACGGTACATTTCAGTTTCCATGGGAGAAAGACAAGCATTTTGGACCTTTTTTGTGGATGTTTCCCCTAAATGGGCAATTGACTGTCAAATTCGGTATTAAACTATTCAAAATTCACGTAATCGAGAATTCATATGCCCAGTTTCACATTATTCATAATTTGCTTTAAATTGATCAACTTTGAGTGTAATGCGTACGGAAATAACATTTTCGTCAATTTGTGCCAATTTTGTTTTTCATAGAGGATTTGTTTTCACGACCAATTTTTTTTAATGGTTATTATCCGCATGATATTGTATTTGGAACGAGTTTCATGTTTTTTCCGCTCCTCGATAGAACTTATTACTCGATGGTTCTCTTGTTAGAAAAAGGGCATTTTAATACTTTGGTCTTCTTACTTTTTGCCTAATGCATTGATCCAGATCTCGGAATGTGTGCGATCGACGCGATGGAGAAAGTTATGGTTGAGATTCATTTTTCCAAGTCCATGTTGAAGTTGTAGTTTTTGGGGTGTCATGAATATAACACGATCCTTGGAGTCGTAATAAATTAAATGCTTTGAGTTTGAAGTTAAAATTATTCAGAGATAACATGATTTATTTTTTGTCCCCAGGGCATAACATTGTACATTTACATTTCGAAACATTATTTGATTGTATTTTGATTGTCAAATTAGTATAGTAAACAATTCACAATTAACAACCCACGTTATATAATATTTTTTTCCCGAGTTTCTTGTTCCTCTTGGTTCACTCTTAAAAGATCCATTTTTGGATGTTTTGCGTAAAATAATCACATTTTTGGGAAATTTGTGCCAATGTCTTTCACTCAAAATTTTGAAAGTTAGGTGATATTTGGACTGAGTTTCATGTTCCTACATCTATTTGATAGAATTGTTTATTTGACGTTGTGCTTATTGAAACAGAGGAATTTTAAGAAATAGTTTTTTAATTTTTTATGGGTCATCCATTGATCCAAACTCAGAATGTTAGTTATCACTCGATCTTTAAAGTTGCAGACTTTTTTTGTTATTTCCGGTCCATGTAGAAATGGTTAACTTTGTGCTGCCATGAGTACAACGTGAGTACATTTTTTGGTAGAGGATGTATTCACACTCTTCTTTGGAAAATGTTCTATTTACGTGATAGAAATTTCGTAAAAACCTTGTGCTAAAATAATTATTTTAGGGTTCCCTTTTTAAACTATGGTATGATATAGTGGCATAAATTCATTTTTAGTGACCTTTCAAGTCCCATGTCCAATCATAGGCTGATCTTTGTTTAGGTTAATATTATTCACATATTTCACTAAAATTGACTCATTTAGGGTGAAAAGTTGAAACAAGAATATACTAATATTCTTGGACCTGTGTTTTTTACGTTTATCTTTTTCCTTTCAAATTCCAATAATACTTTTCTCATTCTATATAAAATGTTTGTTTCGTATATTATGCCTATGTTTTCTACACTTCTCTATCAAAAAGTATCTTATCACAACATAAAGACTGCATGATCTGAGTTTCAAGTTCTTCGCACTAAGAGATAAAATGGTACATTTCATTGTCCATGGGAGAAATACGAGCATTCTGGACTTTTTTTGTTGATGTTTCCCCTAGATGGGCAATTGACTGTCAAATTCAGGCATAAAACTATTCAAAATTCACGTAAACGAAAATTCATATTCCGAGTTTGACATTATTCATAATTTGCTTTAAATTGAACAACTTTGGAGTGTAATGCGTACGAAAATAACATTTTGGTCAATTTGTGCCAATTTGGTTTTTCATAGAGGATTTGTTTTCACGACCAGATTTTTTTAATGGTTATTATCCGCATGATATTGTATTTGGACCGAGTTTCATGTTTTTTTCGCTCCTCGATAGAACTTATTATTCGATGGTTCTCTTGTTAGAAAAGGGGCATTTTAATACTTTGGTCTTCCTACTTTATACCTACTGCATTGATCCAGATCTCGGAATGTGTGCGATCGACGCGATGGAGAAAGTTATGGTTGAGATTCATTTTTACCGAGTCCATGTTGAAGTCGTCGTTTTGGGGTGTCATTAATATAACACGATCCTTGGAGTCGTAATAAATTACATGCTTTGAGTTTAAAGTTAAAATTATTCAGAGATAACATGGTTTATTTTTTGTCCCCAGGGCATAACACTAGCATTGCACATTTACATTGCGAAACATTCTTTGATGGTCTTTTGATTGTCAAATTAGTATAGTAAACAATTCACAATTCACAATTCACGTTATGTAATACTTTTTTCCCGAGTTTCTTGTTACTCTTGGTTCACTCTTAAAAGATCCATTTTTGGATGTTTTGTGTAAAATAATCACATTTTGGGAATTTTGTGCCAACTTCTTTCACTCAAAATTTTGAAAGTTGGGTGATATTTGGACTGAGTTTCATGTTCCTAAATCTACTTGATAGAATTGTTTATTTGACGTTGTGCTCATTGAAACAGAGGAATTTTAAGAAATAGTTTCTTAATGTTTTATGGGTCATCCATTGATCCCAACTCAGAATGTTAGTTATCAATCGATCTATAAAGTTGCAGAGTTTTTTTGTTATTTTCGGTCCATGTAGAAATGGTCAACTTTGTACTGCCATGAGTACAACGTGAGTACATTTTTTGGTAGAGGACTCTTATTTGGAAATTGGTCTATTTACTTGATAGAAATTTCGTAGAAACCTTGTGCTAAAATAAGTAATTTTAGGGTTCCCTTTTTAAAATATGGTGTGATATAATGGCATAAGTTCATTTTTAGTGACCTTTCAAGTCCCATGTCCAATCATAGGCTGATCTTTGTTTAGGTGATATTATTCACATATTTCACAAAAATTGATTAATTTAGGTTGACAAGGTGAAACAAGAATATACTAATATTCTTGGACTTGTGTTTTTTCCGTTTATCTTTTTCCTATAAAATTCCAATTGTTCTTTTTTCATTCGATATAAAATATTTGTTTGGTATATTATGACTATGTTTTCCAACACTTTTCTATCAAAAAGTATCTTATCACAACTTAAAGACTGCATGATCCGAGTTTCATGTTCTTCGCATTCAGAGATAAAACGGTACATTTCAGTTTCCATGGGAGAAAGACAAGCATTTTGGACCTTTTTTGTGGATGTTTCCCCTAAATGGGCAATTGACTGTCAAATTCGGTATTAAACTATTCAAAATTCACGTAATCGAGAATTCATATGCCCAGTTTCACATTATTCATAATTTGCTTTAAATTGATCAACTTTGAGTGTAATGCGTACGGAAATAACATTTTCGTCAATTTGTGCCAATTTTGTTTTTCAGAGAGAATTTGTTTTCACGACCAATTTTTTTTAATGGTTATTATCCGCATGATATTGTATTTGGAACGAGTTTCATGTTTTTTCCGCTCCTCGATAGAACTTATTACTCGATGGTTCTCTTGTTAGAAAAAGGGCATTTTAATACTTTGGTCTTCTTACTTTTTGCCTAATGCATTGATCCAGATCTCGGAATGTGTGCGATCGACGCGACGGAGAAAGTTATGGTTGAGATTCATTTTTCCCAGTCCATATTGAAGTTATCGTTTTTGGGGTGTCATGAATATAACACGATCCTTGGAGTCGTAATAAATTAAATGCTTTGAGTTTAAAGTTAAAATTATTCAGAGATAACATGATTTATTTTTTGTCCCCAGGGCATAACATTGTACATTTACATTTCGAAACATTATTTGATTGTATTTTGATTGTCAAATTAGTATAGTAAACAATTCACAATTAACAACCCACGTTATATAATATTTTTTTCCCGAGTTTCTTGTTCCTCTTGGTTCACTCTTAAAAGATCCATTTTTGGATGTTTTGCGTAAAATAATCACATTTTTGGGAAATTTGTGCCAATGTCTTTCACTCAAAATTTTGAAAGTTAGGTGATATTTGGACTGAGTTTCATGTTCCTACATCTATTTGATAGAATTGTTTATTTGACGTTGTGCTTATTGAAACAGAGGAATTTTAAGAAATAGTTTTTTAATTTTTTATGGGTCATCCATTGATCCAAACTCAGAATGTTAGTTATCACTCGATCTTTAAAGTTGCAGACTTTTTTTGTTATTTCCGGTCCATGTAGAAATGGTTAACTTTGTGCTGCCATGAGTACAACGTGAGTACATTTTTTGGTAGAGGATGTATTCACACTCTTCTTTGGAAAATGTTCTATTTACGTGATAGAAATTTCGTAAAAACCTTGTGCTAAAATAATTATTTTAGGGTTCCCTTTTTAAACTATGGTATGATATAGTGGCATAAATTCATTTTTAGTGACCTTTCAAGTCCCATGTCCAATCATAGGCTGATCTTTGTTTAGGTTAATATTATTCACATATTTCACTAAAATTGACTCATTTAGGGTGAAAAGTTGAAACAAGAATATACTAATATTCTTGGACCTGTGTTTTTTACGTTTATCTTTTTCCTTTCAAATTCCAATAATACTTTTCTCATTCTATATAAAATGTTTGTTTCGTATATTATGCCTATGTTTTCTACACTTCTCTATCAAAAAGTATCTTATCACAACATAAAGACTGCATGATCTGAGTTTCAAGTTCTTCGCACTAAGAGATAAAATGGTACATTTCATTGTCCATGGGAGAAATACGAGCATTCTGGACTTTTTTTGTTGATGTTTCCCCTAGATGGGCAATTGACTGTCAAATTCAGGCATAAAACTATTCAAAATTCACGTAAACGAAAATTCATATTCCGAGTTTGACATTATTCATAATTTGCTTTAAATTGAACAACTTTGGAGTGTAATGCGTACGAAAATAACATTTTGGTCAATTTGTGCCAATTTGGTTTTTCATAGAGGATTTGTTTTCACGACCAGATTTTTTTAATGGTTATTATCCGCATGATATTGTATTTGGACCGAGTTTCATGTTTTTTTCGCTCCTCGATAGAACTTATTATTCGATGGTTCTCTTGTTAGAAAAGGGGCATTTTAATACTTTGGTCTTCCTACTTTATACCTACTGCATTGATCCAGATCTCGGAATGTGTGCGATCGACGCGATGGAGAAAGTTATGGTTGAGATTCATTTTTACCGAGTCCATGTTGAAGTCGTCGTTTTGGGGTGTCATTAATATAACACGATCCTTGGAGTCGTAATAAATTACATGCTTTGAGTTTAAAGTTAAAATTATTCAGAGATAACATGGTTTATTTTTTGTCCCCAGGGCATAACACTAGCATTGCACATTTACATTGCGAAACATTCTTTGATGGTCTTTTGATTGTCAAATTAGTATAGTAAACAATTCACAATTCACAATTCACGTTATGTAATACTTTTTTCCCGAGTTTCTTGTTACTCTTGGTTCACTCTTAAAAGATCCATTTTTGGATGTTTTGTGTAAAATAATCACATTTTGGGAATTTTGTGCCAACTTCTTTCACTCAAAATTTTGAAAGTTGGGTGATATTTGGACTGAGTTTCATGTTCCTAAATCTACTTGATAGAATTGTTTATTTGACGTTGTGCTCATTGAAACAGAGGAATTTTAAGAAATAGTTTCTTAATGTTTTATGGGTCATCCATTGATCCCAACTCAGAATGTTAGTTATCAATCGATCTATAAAGTTGCAGAGTTTTTTTGTTATTTTCGGTCCATGTAGAAATGGTCAACTTTGTACTGCCATGAGTACAACGTGAGTACATTTTTTGGTAGAGGACTCTTATTTGGAAATTGGTCTATTTACTTGATAGAAATTTCGTAGAAACCTTGTGCTAAAATAAGTAATTTTAGGGTTCCCTTTTTAAAATATGGTGTGATATAATGGCATAAGTTCATTTTTAGTGACCTTTCAAGTCCCATGTCCAATCATAGGCTGATCTTTGTTTAGGTGATATTATTCACATATTTCACAAAAATTGATTAATTTAGGTTGACAAGGTGAAACAAGAATATACTAATATTCTTGGACTTGTGTTTTTTCCGTTTATCTTTTTCCTATAAAATTCCAATTGTTCTTTTTTCATTCGATATAAAATATTTGTTTGGTATATTATGACTATGTTTTCCAACACTTTTCTATCAAAAAGTATCTTATCACAACTTAAAGACTGCATGATCCGAGTTTCATGTTCTTCGCATTCAGAGATAAAACGGTACATTTCAGTTTCCATGGGAGAAAGACAAGCATTTTGGACCTTTTTTGTGGATGTTTCCCCTAAATGGGCAATTGACTGTCAAATTCGGTATTAAACTATTCAAAATTCACGTAATCGAGAATTCATATGCCCAGTTTCACATTATTCATAATTTGCTTTAAATTGATCAACTTTGAGTGTAATGCGTACGGAAATAACATTTTCGTCAATTTGTGCCAATTTTGTTTTTCAGAGAGAATTTGTTTTCACGACCAATTTTTTTTAATGGTTATTATCCGCATGATATTGTATTTGGAACGAGTTTCATGTTTTTTCCGCTCCTCGATAGAACTTATTACTCGATGGTTCTCTTGTTAGAAAAAGGGCATTTTAATACTTTGGTCTTCTTACTTTTTGCCTAATGCATTGATCCAGATCTCGGAATGTGTGCGATCGACGCGACGAAGAAAGTTATGGTTGAGATTCATTTTTCCCAGTCCATATTGAAGTTATCGTTTTTGGGGTGTCATGAATATAACACGATCCTTGGAGTCGTAATAAATTAAATGCTTTGAGTTTAAAGTTAAAATTATTCAGAGATAACATGATTTATTTTTTGTCCCCAGGGCATAACATTGTACATTTACATTTCGAAACATTATTTGATTGTATTTTGATTGTCAAATTAGTATAGTAAACAATTCACAATTAACAACCCACGTTATATAATATTTTTTTCCCGAGTTTCTTGTTCCTCTTGGCTCACTCTTAAAAGATCCATTTTTGGATGTTTTGCGTAAAATAATCACATTTTTGGGAAATTTGTGCCAATGTCTTTCACTCAAAATTTTGAAAGTTATGTGATATTTGGACTGAGTTTCATGTTCCTACATCTATTTGATAGAATTGTTTATTTGACGTTGTGCTTATTGAAACAGAGGAATTTTAAGAAATAGTTTTTTAATTTTTTATGGGTCATCGATTAATCCAAACTCAGAATGTTAGTTATCACTCGATCTTTAAAGTTGCAGACTTTTTTTGTTATTTCCGGTCCATGTAGAAATGGTTAACTTTGTGCTGCCATGAGTACAACGTGAGTACATTTTTTGGTAGAGGATGTATTCACACTCTTCTTTGGAAAATGTTCTATTTACGTGATAGAAATTTCGTAAAAACCTTGTGCTAAAATATTTATTTTAGGGTTCCCTTTTTAAACTATGGTATGATATAATGGCATAAATTCATTTTTAGTGACCTTTCAAGTCCCATGTCCAATCATAGGCTGATCTTTGTTTAGGTTAATATTATTCACATATTTCACTAAAATTGACTCATTTAGGGTGAAAAGTTGAAACAAGAATATACTAATATTCTTAGACCTGTGTTTTTTACGTTTATCTTTTTCCTTTCAAATTCCAATAATACTTTTCTCATTCTATATAAAATGTTTGTTTCGTATATTATGCCTATGTTTTCTACACTTCTCTATCAAAAAGTATCCTATCACAACATAAAGACTGCATGATCTGAGTTTCAAGTTCTTCGCACTAAGAGATAAAATGGTACATTTCATTGTCCATGGGAGAAATACGAGCATTCTGGACTTTTTTTGTTGATGTTTCCCCTAGATGGGCAATTGACTGTCAAATTCAGGCATAAAACTATTCAAAATTCACGTAAACGAAAATTCATATACCGAGTTTGACATTATTCATAATTTGCTTTAAATTGATCAACTTTGGAGTGTAATGCGTACGAAAATAACATTTTGGTCAATTTGTGCCAATTTGGTTTTTCATAGAGGATTTGTTTTCACGACCAGATTTTTTTAATGGTTATTATCCGCATGATATTGTATTTGGACCGAGTTTCATGTTTTTTTCGCTCCTCGATAGAACTTATTATTCGATGGTTCTCTTGTTAGAAAAGGGGCATTTTAATACTTTGGTCTTCCTACTTTATACCTACTGCATTGATCCAGATCTCGGAATGTGTGCGATCGACGCGATGGAGAAAGTTATGGTTGAGATTCATTTTTACCGAGTCCATGTTGAAGTCGTCGTTTTGGGGTGTCATTAATATAACACGATCCTTGGAGTCGTAATAAATTACATGCTTTGAGTTTAAAGTTAAAATTATTCAGAGATAACATGGTTTATTTTTTGTCCCCAGGGCATAACACTAGCATTGCACATTTACATTGCGAAACATTCTTTGATGGTCTTTTGATTGTCAAATTAGTATAGTAAACAATTCACAATTCACAATTCACGTTATGTAATACTTTTTTCCCGAGTTTCTTGTGACTCTTGGTTCACTCTTAAAAGATCCATTTTTGGATGTTTTGTGTAAAATAATCACATTTTGGGAATTTTGTGCCAACTTCTTTCACTCAAAATTTTGAAAGTTGGGTGATATTTGGACTGAGTTTCATGTTCCTAAATCTACTTGATAGAATTGTTTATTTGACGTTGTGCTCATTGAAACAGAGGAATTTTAAGAAATAGTTTCTTAATGTTTTATGGGTCATCCATTGATCCCAACTCAGAATGTTAGTTATCAATCGATCTATAAAGTTGCAGAGTTTTTTTGTTATTTTCGGTCCATGTAGAAATGGTCAACTTTGTACTGCCATGAGTACAACGTGAGTACATTTTTTGGTAGAGGACTCTTATTTGGAAATTGGTCTATTTACTTGATAGAAATTTCGTAGAAACCTTGTGCTAAAATAAGTAATTTTAGGGTTCCCTTTTTAAAATATGGTGTGATATAATGGCATAAGTTCATTTTTAGTGACCTTTCATGTCCCATGTCCAATCATAGGCTGATCTTTGTTTAGGTGATATTATTCACATATTTCACAAAAATTGATTAATTTAGGTTGACAAGGTGAAACAATAATATACTAATATTCTTGGACTTGTGTTTTTTCCGTTTATCTTTTTCCTATAAAATTCCAATTGTTCTTTTTTCATTCGATATAAAATGTTTGTTTGGTATATTATGACTATGTTTTCCAACACTTTTCTATCAAAAAGTATCTTATCACAACTTAAAGACTGCATGATCCGAGTTTCATGTTCTTCGCATTCAGAGATAAAACGGTACATTTCAGTTTCCATGGGAGAAAGACAAGCATTTTGGACCTTTTTGTGGATGTTTCCCCTAAATGGGCAATTGACTGTCAAATTCGGTATTAAACTATTCAAAATTCACGTAATCGAGAATTCATATGCCCAGTTTCACATTATTCATAATTTGCTTTAAATTGATCAACTTTGAGTGTAATGCGTACGGAAATAACATTTTCGTCAATTTGTGCCAATTTTGTTTTTCATAGAGGATTTGTTTTCACGACCAATTTTTTTTAATGGTTATTATCCGCATGATATTGTATTTGGAACGAGTTTCATGTTTTTTCCGCTCCTCGATAGAACTTATTATCGATGGTTCTCTTGTTAGAAAAAGGGCATTTTAATACTTTGGTCTTCTTACTTTTTGCCTAATGCATTGATCCAGATCTCGGAATGTGTGCGATCGACGCGATGGAGAAAGTTATGGTTGAGATTCATTTTTCCCAGTCCATGTTGAAGTTGTCGTTTTTGGGGTGTCATGAATATAACACGATCCTTGGAGTCGTAATAAATTAAATGCTTTGAGTTTAAAGTTAAAATTATTCAGAGATAACATGATTTATTTTTTGTCCCCAGGGCATAACATTGTACATTTACATTTCGAAACATTATTTGATTGTATTTTGATTGTCAAATTAGTATAGTAAACAATTCACAATTAACAACCCACGTTATATAATATTTTTTTCCCGAGTTTCTTGTTCCTCTTGGTTCACTCTTAAAAGATCCATTTTTGGATGTTTTGCGTAAAATAATCACATTTTTGGGAAATTTGTGCCAATGTCTTTCGCTCAAAATTTTGAAAGTTAGGTGATATTTGGACTGAGTTTCATGTTCCTACATCTATTTGATAGAATTGTTTATTTGACGTTGTGCTTATTGAAACAGAGGAATTTTAAGAAATAGTTTTTTAATTTTTTATGGGTCATCCATTGATCCAAACTCAGAATGTTAGTTATCACTCGATCTTTAAAGTTGCAGACTTTTTTTGTTATTTCCGGTCCATGTAGAAATGGTTAACTTTGTGCTGCCATGAGTACAACGTGAGTACATTTTTTGGTAGAGGATGTATTCACACTCTTCTTTGGAAAATGTTCTATTTACGTGATAGAAATTTCGTAAAAACCTTGTGCTAAAATAATTATTTTAGGGTTCCCTTTTTAAACTATGGTATGATATAATGGCATAAATTCATTTTTAGTGACCTTTCAAGTCCCATGTCCAATCATAGGCTGATCTTTGTTTAGGTTAATATTATTCACATATTTCACTAAAATTGACTCATTTAGGGTGAAAAGTTGAAACAAGAATATACTACTATTCTTGGACCTGTGTTTTTTACGTTTATCTTTTTCCTTTCAAATTCCAATAATACTTTTCTCATTCTATATAAAATGTTTGTTTGGTATATTATGCCTATGTTTTCTACACTTCTCTATCAAAAAGTATCTTATCACAACATAAAGACTGCATGATCTGAGTTTCAAGTTCTTCGCACTAAGAGATAAAATGGTACATTTCATTGTCCATGGGAGAAATACGAGCATTCTGGACTTTTTTTGTTGATGTTTCCCCTAGATGGGCAATTGACTGTCAAATTCAGGCATAAAACTATTCAAAATTCACGTAAACGAAAATTCATATACCGAGTTTGACATTATTCATAATTTGCTTTAAATTGATCAACTTTGGAGTGTAATGCGTACGAAAATAACATTTTGGTCAATTTGTGCCAATTTGGTTTTTCATAGAGGATTTGTTTTCACGACCAGATTTTTTTAATGGTTATTATCCGCATGATATTGTATTTGGACCGAGTTTCATGTTTTTTTCGCTCCTCGATAGAACTTATTATTCGATGGTTCTCTTGTTAGAAAAGGGGCATTTTAATACTTTGGTCTTCCTACTTTATACCTACTGCATTGATCCAGATCTCGGAATGTGTGCGATCGACGCGATGGAGAAAGTTATGGTTGAGATTCATTTTTACCGAGTCCATGTTGAAGTCGTCGTTTTGGGGTGTCATTAATATAACACGATCCTTGGAGTCGTAATAAATTACATGCTTTGAGTTTAAAGTTAAAATTATTCAGAGATAACATGGTTTATTTTTTGTCCCCAGGGCATAACACTAGCATTGCACATTTACATTGCGAAACATTCTTTGATGGTCTTTTGATTGTCAAATTAGTATAGTAAACAATTCACAATTCACAATTCACGTTATGTAATACTTTTTTCCCGAGTTTCTTGTGACTCTTGGTTCACTCTTAAAAGATCCATTTTTGGATGTTTTGTGTAAAATAATCACATTTTGGGAATTTTGTGCCAACTTCTTTCACTCAAAATTTTGAAAGTTGGGTGATATTTGGACTGAGTTTCATGTTCCTAAATCTACTTGATAGAATTGTTTATTTGACGTTGTGCTCATTGAAACAGAGGAATTTTAAGAAATAGTTTCTTAATGTTTTATGGGTCATCCATTGATCCCAACTCAGAATGTTAGTTATCAATCGATCTATAAAGTTGCAGAGTTTTTTTGTTATTTTCGGTCCATGTAGAAATGGTCAACTTTGTACTGCCATGAGTACAACGTGAGTACATTTTTTGGTAGAGGACTCTTATTTGGAAATTGGTCTATTTACTTGATAGAAATTTCGTAGAAACCTTGTGCTAAAATAAGTAATTTTAGGGTTCCCTTTTTAAAATATGGTGTGATATAATGGCATAAGTTCATTTTTAGTGACCTTTCAAGTCCCATGTCCAATCATAGGCTGATCTTTGTTTAGGTGATATTATTCACATATTTCACAAAAATTGATTAATTTAGGTTGACAAGGTGAAACAAGAATATACTAATATTCTTGGACTTGTGTTTTTTCCGTTTATCTTTTTCCTATAAAATTCCAATTGTTCTTTTTTCATTCGATATAAAATGTTTGTTTGGTATATTATGACTATGTTTTCCAACACTTTTCTATCAAAAAGTATCTTATCACAACTTAAAGACTGCATGATCCGAGTTTCATATTCTTCGCATTCAGAGATAAAACGGTACATTTCAGTTTCCATGGGAGAAAGACAAGCATTTTGGACCTTTTTTGTGGATGTTTCCCCTAAATGGGCAATTGACTGTCAAATTCGGTATTAAACTATTCAAAATTCACGTAATCGAGAATTCATATGCCCAGTTTCACATTATTCATAATTTGCTTTAAATTGATCAACTTTGAGTGTAATGCGTACGGAAATAACATTTTCGTCAATTTGTGCCAATTTTGTTTTTCATAGAGGATTTGTTTTCACGACCAATTTTTTTTAATGGTTATTATCCGCATGATATTGTATTTGGAACGAGTTTCATGTTTTTTCCGCTCCTCGATAGAACTTATTATCGATGGTTCTCTTGTTAGAAAAAGGGCATTTTAATACTTTGGTCTTCTTACTTTTTGCCTAATGCATTGATCCAGATCTCGGAATGTGTGCGATCGACGCGATGGAGAAAGTTATGGTTGAGATTCATTTTTCCCAGTCCATGTTGAAGTTGTCGTTTTTGGGGTGTCATGAATATAACACGATCCTTGGAGTCGTAATAAATTAAATGCTTTGAGTTTAAAGTTAAAATTATTCAGAGATAACATGATTTATTTTTTGTCCCCAGGGCATAACATTGTACATTTACATTTCGAAACATTATTTCATTGTATTTTGATTGTCAAATTAGTATAGTAAACAATTCACAATTAACAACCCACGTTATATAATATTTTTTTCCCGAGTTTCTTGTTCCTCTTGGTTCACTCTTAAAAGATCCATTTTTGGATGTTTTGCGTAAAATAATCACATTTTTGGGAAATTTGTGCCAATGTCTTTCGCTCAAAATTTTGAAAGTTAGGTGATATTTGGACTGAGTTTCATGTTCCTACATCTATTTGATAGAATTGTTTATTTGACGTTGTGCTTATTGAAACAGAGGAATTTTAAGAAATAGTTTTTTAATTTTTTATGGGTCATCCATTGATCCAAACTCAGAATGTTAGTTATCACTCGATCTTTAAAGTTGCAGACTTTTTTTGTTATTTCCGGTCCATGTAGAAATGGTTAACTTTGTGCTGCCATGAGTACAACGTGAGTACATTTTTTGGTAGAGGATGTATTCACACTCTTCTTTGGAAAATGTTCTATTTACGTGATAGAAATTTCGTAAAAACCTTGTGCTAAAATAATTATTTTAGGGTTCCCTTTTTAAACTATGGTATGATATAATGGCATAAATTCATTTTTAGTGACCTTTCAAGTCCCATGTCCAATCATAGGCTGGTCTTTGTTTAGGTTAATATTATTCACATATTTCACTAAAATTGACTCATTTAGGGTGAAAAGTTGAAACAAGAATATACTACTATTCTTGGACCTGTGTTTTTTACGTTTATCTTTTTCCTTTCAAATTCCAATAATACTTTTCTCATTCTATATAAAATGTTTGTTTGGTATATTATGCCTATGTTTTCTACACTTCTCTATCAAAAAGTATCTTATCACAACATAAAGACTGCATGATCTGAGTTTCAAGTTCTTCGCACTAAGAGATAAAATGGTACATTTCATTGTCCATGGGAGAAATACGAGCATTCTGGACTTTTTTTGTTGATGTTTCCCCTAGATGGGCAATTGACTGTCAAATTCAGGCATAAAACTATTCAAAATTCACGTAAACGAAAATTCATATACCGAGTTTAACATTATTCATAATTTGCTTTAAATTGATCAACTTTGGAGTGTAATGCGTACGAAAATAACATTTTGGTCAATTTGTGCCAATTTGGTTTTTCATAGAGGATTTGTTTTCACGACCAGATTTTTTTAATGGTTATTATCCGCATGATATTGTATTTGGACCGAGTTTCATGTTTTTTTCGCTCCTCGATAGAACTTATTATTCGATGGTTCTCTTGTTAGAAAAGGGGCATTTTAATACTTTGGTCTTCCTACTTTATACCTACTGCATTGATCCAGATCTCGGAATGTGTGCGATCGACGCGATGGAGAAAGTTATGGTTGAGATTCATTTTTACCGAGTCCATGTTGAAGTCGTCGTTTTGGGGTGTCATTAATATAACACGATCCTTGGAGTCGTAATAAATTACATGCTTTGAGTTTAAAGTTAAAATTATTCAGAGATAACATGGTTTATTTTTTGTCCCCAGGGCATAACACTAGCATTGCACATTTACATTGCGAAACATTCTTTGATGGTCTTTTGATTGTCAAATTAGTATAGTAAACAATTCACAATTCACAATTCACGTTATGTAATACTTTTTTCCCGAGTTTCTTGTTACTCTTGGTTCACTCTTAAAAGATCCATTTTTGGATGTTTTGTGTAAAATAATCACATTTTGGGAATTTTGTGCCAACTTCTTTCACTCAAAATTTTGAAAGTTGGGTGATATTTGGACTGAGTTTCATGTTCCTAAATCTACTTGATAGAATTGTTTATTTGACGTTGTGCTCATTGAAACAGAGGAATTTTAAGAAATAGTTTCTTAATGTTTTATGGGTCATCCATTGATCCCAACTCAGAATGTTAGTTATCAATCGATCTATAAAGTTGCAGAGTTTTTTTGTTATTTTTGGTCCATGTAGAAATGGTCAACTTTGTACTGCCATGAGTACAACGTGAGTACATTTTTTGGTAGAGGACTCTTATTTGGAAATTGGTCTATTTACTTGATAGAAATTTCGTAGAAACCTTGTGCTAAAATAAGTAATTTTAGGGTTCCCTTTTTAAAATATGGTGTGATATAATGGCATAAGTTCATTTTTAGTGACCTTTCAAGTCCCATGTCCAATCATAGGCTGATCTTTGTTTAGGTGATATTATTCACATATTTCACAAAAATTGATTAATTTAGGTTGACAAGGTGAAACAAGAATATACTAATATTCTTGGACTTGTGTTTTTTCCGTTTATCTTTTTCCTATAAAATTCCAATTGTTCTTTTTTCATTCGATATAAAATGTTTGTTTGGTATATTATGACTATGTTTTCCAACACTTTTCTATCAAAAAGTATCTTATCACAACTTAAAGACTGCATGATCCGAGTTTCATGTTCTTCGCATTCAGAGATAAAACGGTACATTTCAATTTCCATGGGAGAAAGACAAGCATTTTGGACCTTTTTTGTGGATGTTTCCCCTAAATGGGCAATTGACTGTCAAATTCGGTATTAAACTATTCAAAATTCACGTAATCGAGAATTCATATGCCCAGTTTCACATTATTCATAATTTGCTTTAAATTGATCAATTTGAGTGTAATGCGTACGGAAATAACATTTTCGTCAATTTGTGCCAATTTTGTTTTTCATAGAGGATTTGTTTTCACGACCAATTTTTTTTAATGGTTATTATCCGCATGATATTGTATTTGGAACGAGTTTCATGTTTTTTCCGCTCCTCGATAGAACTTATTACTCGATGGTTCTCTTGTTAGAAAAAGGGCATTTTAATACTTTGGTCTTCTTACTTTTTGCCTAATGCATTGATCCAGATCTCGGAATGTGTGCGATCGACGCGATGGAGAAAGTTATGGTTGAGATTCATTTTTCCCAGTCCATGTTGAAGTTGTCTTTTTTGGGGTGTCATGAATATAACACGATCCTTGGAGTCGTAATAAATTAAATGCTTTGAGTTTAAAGTTAAAATTATTCAGAGATAACAAGATTTATTTTTTGTCCCCAGGGCATAACATTGTACATTTACATTTCGAAACATTATTTGATTGTATTTTGATTGTCAAATTAGTATAGTAAACAATTCACAATTAACAACCCACGTTATATAATATTTTTTTCCCGAGTTTCTTGTTCCTCTTGGTTCACTCTTAAAAGATCCATTTTTGGATGTTTTGCGTAAAATAATCACATTTTTGGGAAATTTGTGCCAATGTCTTTCACTCAAAATTTTGAAAGTTAGGTGATATTTGGACTGAGTTTCATGTTCCTACATCTATTTGATAGAATTGTTTATTTGACGTTGTGCTTATTGAAACAGAGGAATTTTAAGAAATAGTTTTTTAATTTTTTATGGGTCATCCATTGATCCAAACTCAGAATGTTAGTTATCACTCGATCTTTAAAGTTGCAGACTTTTTTTGTTATTTCCGGTCCATGTAGAAATGGTTAACTTTGTGCTGCCATGAGTACAACGTGAGTACATTTTTTGGTAGAGGATGTATTCACACTCTTCTTTGGAAAATGTTCTATTTACGTGATAGAAATTTCGTAAAAACCTTGTGCTAAAATAATTATTTTAGGGTTCCCTTTTTAAACTATGGTATGATATAATGGCATAAATTCATTTTTAGTGACCTTTCAAGTCCCATGTCCAATCATAGGCTGATCTTTGTTTAGGTTAATATTATTCACATATTTCACTAAAATTGACTCATTTAGGGTGAAAAGTTGAAACAAGAATATACTACTATTCTTGGACCTGTGTTTTTTACGTTTATCTTTTTCCTTTCAAATTCCAATAATACTTTTCTCATTCTATATAAAATGTTTGTTTGGTATATTATGCCTATGTTTTCTACACTTCTCTATCAAAAAGTATCTTATCACAACATAAAGACTGCATGATCTGAGTTTCAAGTTCTTCGCACTAAGAGATAAAATGGTACATTTCATTGTCCATGGGAGAAATACGAGCATTCTGGACTTTTTTTGTTGATGTTTCCCCTAGATGGGCAATTGACTGTCAAATTCAGGCATAAAACTATTCAAAATTCACGTAAACGAAAATTCATATACCGAGTTTGACATTATTCATAATTTGCTTTAAATTGATCAACTTTGGAGTGTAATGCGTACGAAAATAACATTTTGGTCAATTTGTGCCAATTTGGTTTTTCATAGAGGATTTGTTTTCACGACCAGATTTTTTTAATGGTTATTATCCGCATGATATTGTATTTGGACCGAGTTTCATGTTTTTTTCGCTCCTCGATAGAACTTATTATTCGATGGTTCTCTTGTTAGAAAAGGGGCATTTTAATACTTTGGTCTTCCTACTTTATACCTACTGCATTGATCCAGATCTCGGAATGTGTGCGATCGACGCGATGGAGAAAGTTATGGTTGAGATTCATTTTTACCGAGTCCATGTTGAAGTCGTCGTTTTGGGGTGTCATTAATATAACACGATCCTTGGAGTCGTAATAAATTACATGCTTTGAGTTTAAAGTTAAAATTATTCAGAGATAACATGGTTTATTTTTTGTCCCCAGGGCATAACACTAGCATTGCACATTTACATTGCGAAACATTCTTTGATGGTCTTTTGATTGTCAAATTAGTATAGTAAACAATTCACAATTCACAATTCACGTTATGTAATACTTTTTTCCCGAGTTTCTTGTTACTCTTGGTTCACTCTTAAAAGATCCATTTTTGGATGTTTTGTGTAAAATAATCACATTTTGGGAATTTTGTGCCAACTTCTTTCACTCAAAATTTTGAAAGTTGGGTGATATTTGGACTGAGTTTCATGTTCCTAAATCTACTTGATAGAATTGTTTATTTGACGTTGTGCTCATTGAAACAGAGGAATTTTAAGAAATAGTTTCTTAATGTTTTATGGGTCATCCATTGATCCCAACTCAGAATGTTAGTTATCAATCGATCTATAAAGTTGCAGAGTTTTTTTGTTATTTTCGGTCCATGTAGAAATGGTCAACTTTGTACTGCCATGAGTACAACGTGAGTACATTTTTTGGTAGAGGACTCTTATTTGGAAATTGGTCTATTTACTTGATAGAAATTTCGTAGAAACCTTGTGCTAAAATAAGTAATTTTAGGGTTCCCTTTTTAAAATATGGTGTGATATAATGGCATAAGTTCATTTTTAGTGACCTTTCAAGTCCCATGTCCAATCATAGGCTGATCTTTGTTTAGGTGATATTATTCACATATTTCACAAAAATTGATTAATTTAGGTTGACAAGGTGAAACAAGAATATACTAATATTCTTGGACTTGTGTTTTTTCCGTTTATCTTTTTCCTATAAAATTCCAATTGTTCTTTTTTCATTCGATATAAAATGTTTGTTTGGTATATTATGACTATGTTTTCCAACACTTTTCTATCAAAAAGTATCTTATCACAACTTAAAGACTGCATGATCCGAGTTTCATGTTCTTCGCATTCAGAGATAAAACGGTACATTTCAGTTTCCATGGGAGAAAGACAAGCATTTTGGACCTTTTTTGTGGATGTTTCCCCTAAATGGGCAATTGACTGTCAAATTCGGTATTAAACTATTCAAAATTCACGTAATCGAGAATTCATATGCCCAGTTTCACATTATTCATAATTTGCTTTAAATTGATCAACTTTGAGTGTAATGCGTACGGAAATAATATTTTCGTCAATTTGTGCCAATTTTGTTTTTCATAGAGGATTTGTTTTCACGACCAATTTTTTTTAATGGTTATTATCCGCATGATATTGTATTTGGAACGAGTTTCATGTTTTTTCCGCTCCTCGATAGAACTTATTACTCGATGGTTCTTTTGTTAGAAAAAGGGCATTTTAATACTTTGGTCTTCTTACTTTTTGCCTAATGCATTGATCCAGATCTCGGAATGTGTGCGATCGACGCGATGGAAAAAGTTATGGTTGAGATTCATTTTTCCCAGTCCATGTTGAAGTTGTCGTTTTTGGGGTGTCATGAATATAACACGATCCTTGGAGTCGTAATAAATTAAATGCTTTGAGTTTAAAGTTAAAATTATTCAGAGATAACATGATTTATTTTTTGTCCCCAGGGCATAACATTGTACATTTACATTTCGAAACATTATTTGATTGTATTTTGATTGTCAAATTAGTATAGTAAACAATTCACAATTAACAACCCACGTTATATAATATTTTTTTCCCGAGTTTCTTGTTCCTCTTGGTTCACTCTTAAAAGATCCATTTTTGGATGTTTTGCGTAAAATAATCACATTTTTGGGAAATTTGTGCCAATGTCTTTCACTCAAAATTTTGAAAGTTAGGTGATATTTGGACTGAGTTTCATGTTCCTACATCTATTTGATAGAATTGTTTATTTGACGTTGTGCTTATTGAAACAGAGGAATTTTAAGAAATAGTTTCTTAATGTTTTATGGGTCATCCATTGATCCCAACTCAGAATGTTAGTTATCAATCGATCTATAAAGTTGCAGAGTTTTTTTGTTATTTTTGGTCCATGTAGAAATGGTCAACTTTGTACTGCCATGAGTACAACGTGAGTACATTTTTTGGTAGAGGACTCTTATTTGGAAATTGGTCTATTTACTTGATAGAAATTTCGTAGAAACCTTGTGCTAAAATAAGTAATTTTAGGGTTCCCTTTTTAAAATATGGTGTGATATAATGGCATAAGTTCATTTTTAGTGACCTTTCAAGTCCCATGTCCAATCATAGGCTGATCTTTGTTTAGGTGATATTATTCACATATTTCACAAAAATTGATTAATTTAGGTTGACAAGGTGAAACAAGAATATACTAATATTCTTGGACTTGTGTTTTTTCCGTTTATCTTTTTCCTATAAAATTCCAATTGTTCTTTTTTCATTCGATATAAAATGTTTGTTTGGTATATTATGACTATGTTTTCCAACACTTTTCTATCAAAAAGTATCTTATCACAACTTAAAGACTGCATGATCCGAGTTTCATGTTCTTCGCATTCAGAGATAAAACGGTACATTTCAGTTTCCATGGGAGAAAGACAAGCATTTTGGACCTTTTTTGTGGATGTTTCCCCTAAATGGGCAATTGACTGTCAAATTCGGTATTAAACTATTCAAAATTCACGTAATCGAGAATTCATATGCCCAGTTTCACATTATTCATAATTTGCTTTAAATTGATCAACTTTGAGTGTAATGCGTACGGAAATAATATTTTCGTCAATTTGTGCCAATTTTATTTTTCATAGAGGATTTGTTTTCACGACCAATTTTTTTTAATGGTTATTATCCGCATGATATTGTATTTGGAACGAGTTTCATGTTTTTTCCGCTCCTCGATAGAACTTATTACTCGATGGTTCTCTTGTTAGAAAAAGGGCATTTTAATACTTTGGTCTTCTTACTTTTTGCCTAATGCATTGATCCAGATCTCGGAATGTGTGCGATCGACGCGATGGAAAAAGTTATGGTTGAGATTCATTTTTCCCAGTCCATGTTGAAGTTGTCGTTTTTGGGGTGTCATGAATATAACACGATCCTTGGAGTCGTAATAAATTAAATGCTTTGAGTTTAAAGTTAAAATTATTCAGAGATAACATGATTTATTTTTTGTCCCCAGGGCATAACATTGTACATTTACATTTCGAAACATTATTTGATTGTATTTTGATTGTCAAATTAGTATAGTAAACAATTCACAATTAACAACCCACGTTATATAATATTTTTTTCCCGAGTTTCTTGTTCCTCTTGGTTCACTCTTAAAAGATCCATTTTTGGATGTTTTGCGTAAAATAATCACATTTTTGGGAAATTTGTGCCAATGTCTTTCACTCAAAATTTTGAAAGTTAGGTGATATTTGGACTGAGTTTCATGTTCCTACATCTATTTGATAGAATTGTTTATTTGACGTTGTGCTTATTGAAACAGAGGAATTTTAAGAAATAGTTTTTTAATTTTTTATGGGTCATCCATTAATCCAAACTCAGAATGTTAGTTATCACTCGATCTTTAAAGTTGCAGACTTTTTTTGTTATTTCCGGTCCATGTAGAAATGGTTAACTTTGTGCTGCCATGAGTACAACGTGAGTACATTTTTTGGTAGAGGATGTATTCACACTCTTCTTTGGAAAATGTTCTATTTACGTGATAGAAATTTCGTAAAAACCTTGTGCTAAAATAATTATTTTAGGGTTCCCTTTTTAAACTATGGTATGATATAGTGGCATAAATTCATTTTTAGTGACCTTTCAAGTCCCATGTCCAATCATAGGCTGATCTTTGTTTAGGTTAATATTATTCACATATTTCACTAAAATTGACTCATTTAGGGTGAAAAGTTGAAACAAGAATATACTAATATTCTTGGACCTGTGTTTTTTACGTTTATCTTTTTCCTTTCAAATTCCAATAATACTATTCTCATTCTATATAAAATGTTTGTTTGGTATATTATGCCTATGTTTTCTACACTTCTCTATCAAAAAGTATCTTATCACAACATAAAGACTGCATGATCTGAGTTTCAAGTTCTTCGCACTTAGAGATAAAATGGTACATTTCATTGTCCATGGGAGAAATACGAGCATTCTGGACTTTTTTTGTTGATGTTTCCCCTAGATGGGCAATTGACTGTCAAATTCAGGCATAAAACTATTCAAAATTCACGTAAACGAAAATTCATATACCGAGTTTGACATTATTCATAATTTGCTTTAAATTGATCAACTTTGGAGTGTAATGCGTACGAAAATAACATTTTGGTCAATTTGTGCCAATTTGGTTTTTCATAGAGGATTTGTTTTCACGACCAGATTTTTTTAATGGTTATTATCCGCATGATATTGTATTTGGACCGAGTTTCATGTTTTTTTCGCTCCTCGATAGAACTTATTATTCGATGGTTCTCTTGTTAGAAAAGGGGCATTTTAATACTTTGGTCTTCCTACTTTATACCTACTGCATTGATCCAGATCTCGGAATGTGTGCGATCGACGCGATGGAGAAAGTTATGGTTGAGATTCATTTTTACCGAGTCCATGTTGAAGTCGTCGTTTTGGGGTGTCATTAATATAACACGATCCTTGGAGTCGTAATAAATTACATGCTTTGAGTTTAAAGTTAAAATTATTCAGAGATAACATGGTTTATTTTTTGTCCCCAGGGCATAACACTAGCATTGCACATTTACATTGCGAAACATTCTTTGATGGTCTTTTGATTGTCAAATTAGTATAGTAAACAATTCACAATTCACAATTCACGTTATGTAATACTTTTTTCCCGAGTTTCTTGTTACTCTTGGTTCAGTCTTAAAAGATCCATTTTTGGATGTTTTGTGTAAAATAATCACATTTTGGGAATTTTGTGCCAACTTCTTTCAGTCAAAATTTTGAAAGTTGGGTTATATTTGGACTGAGTTTCATGTTCCTAAATCTACTTGATAGAATTGTTTATTTGACGTTGTGCTCATTGAAACAGAGGAATTTTAAGAAATAGTTTCTTAATGTTTTATGGGTCATCCATTGATCCCAACACAGAATGTTAGTTATCAATCGATCTATAAAGTTGCAGAGTTTTTTTGTTATTTTCGGTCCATGTAGAAATGGTCAACTTTGTACTGCCATGAGTACAACGTGAGTACATTTTTTGGTAGAGGACTCTTATTTGGAAATTGGTCTATTTACTTGATAGAAATTTCGTAGAAACCTTGTGCTAAAATAAGTAATTTTAGGGTTCCCTTTTTAAAATATGGTGTGATATAATGGCATAAGTTCATTTTTAGTGACCTTTCAAGTCCCATGTCCAATCATAGGCTGATCTTTGTTTAGGTGATATTATTCACATATTTCACAAAAATTGATTAATTTAGGTTGACAAGGTGAAACAAGAATATACTAATATTCTTGGACTTGTGTTTTTTCCGTTTATCTTTTTCCTATAAAATTCCAATTGTTCTTTTTTGATTCGATATAAAATGTTTGTTTGGTATATTATGACTATGTTTTCCAACACTTTTCTATCAAAAAGTATCTTATCACAACTTAAAGACTGCATGATCCGAGTTTCATGTTCTTCGCATTCAGAGATAAAACGGTACATTTCAGTTTCCATGGGAGAAAGACAAGCATTTTGGACCTTTTTTGTGGATGTTTCCCCTAAATGGGCAATTGACTGTCAAATTCGGTATTAAACTATTCAAAATTCACGTAATCGAGAATTCATATGCCCAGTTTCACATTATTCATAATTTGCTTTAAATTGATCAACTTTGAGTGTAATGCGTACGGAAATAACATTTTCGTCAATTTGTGCCAATTTTGTTTTTCATAGAGGATTTGTTTTCACGACCAATTTTTTTTAATGGTTATTATCCGCATGATATTGTATTTGGAACGAGTTTCATGTTTTTTCCGCTCCTCGATAGAACTTATTATCGATGGTTCTCTTGTTAGAAAAAGGGCATTTTAATACTTTGGTCTTCTTACTTTTTGCCTAATGCATTGATCCAGATCTCGAAATGTGTGCGATCGACGCGATGGAGAAAGTTATGGTTGAGATTAATTTTTCCCAGTCCATGTTGAAGTTGTCGTTTTTGGGGTGTCATGAATATAACACGATCCTTGGAGTCGTAATAAATTAAATGCTTTGAGTTTAAAGTTAAAATTATTCAGAGATAACATGATTTATTTTTTGTCCCCAGGGCATAACATTGTACATTTACATTTCGAAACATTATTTCATTGTATTTTGATTGTCAAATTAGTATAGTAAACAATTCACAATTAACAACCCACGTTATATAATATTTTTTTCCCGAGTTTCTTGTTCCTCTTGGTTCACTCTTAAAAGATCCATTTTTGGATGTTTTGCGTAAAATAATCACATTTTTGGGAAATTTGTGCCAATGTCTTTCGCTCAAAATTTTGAAAGTTAGGTGATATTTGGACTGAGTTTCATGTTCCTACATCTATTTGATAGAATTGTTTATTTGACGTTGTGCTTATTGAAACAGAGGAATTTTAAGAAATAGTTTTTTAATTTTTTATGGGTCATCCATTGATCCAAACTCAGAATGTTAGTTATCACTCGATCTTTAAAGTTGCAGACTTTTTTTGTTATTTCCGGTCCATGTAGAAATGGTTAACTTTGTGCTGCCATGAGTACAACGTGAGTACATTTTTTGGTAGAGGATGTATTCACACTCTTCTTTGGAAAATGTTCTATTTACGTGATAGAAATTTCGTAAAAACCTTGTGCTAAAATAATTATTTTAGGGTTCCCTTTTTAAACTATGGTATGATATAATGGCATAAATTCATTTTTAGTGACCTTTCAAGTCCCATGTCCAATCATAGGCTGGTCTTTGTTTAGGTTAATATTATTCACATATTTCACTAAAATTGACTCATTTAGGGTGAAAAGTTGAAACAAGAATATACTACTATTCTTGGACCTGTGTTTTTTACGTTTATCTTTTTCCTTTCAAATTCCAATAATACTTTTCTCATTCTATATAAAATGTTTGTTTGGTATATTATGCCTATGTTTTCTACACTTCTCTATCAAAAAGTATCTTATCACAACATAAAGACTGCATGATCTGAGTTTCAAGTTCTTCGCACTAAGAGATAAAATGGTACATTTCATTGTCCATGGGAGAAATACGAGCATTCTGGACTTTTTTTGTTGATGTTTCCCCTAGATGGGCAATTGACTGTCAAATTCAGGCATAAAACTATTCAAAATTCACGTAAACGAAAATTCATATACCGAGTTTAACATTATTCATAATTTGCTTTAAATTGATCAACTTTGGAGTGTAATGCGTACGAAAATAACATTTTGGTCAATTTGTGCCAATTTGGTTTTTCATAGAGGATTTGTTTTCACGACCAGATTTTTTTAATGGTTATTATCCGCATGATATTGTATTTGGACCGAGTTTCATGTTTTTTTCGCTCCTCGATAGAACTTATTATTCGATGGTTCTCTTGTTAGAAAAGGGGCATTTTAATACTTTGGTCTTCCTACTTTATACCTACTGCATTGATCCAGATCTCGGAATGTGTGCGATCGACGCGATGGAGAAAGTTATGGTTGAGATTCATTTTTACCGAGTCCATGTTGAAGTCGTCGTTTTGGGGTGTCATTAATATAACACGATCCTTGGAGTCGTAATAAATTACATGCTTTGAGTTTAAAGTTAAAATTATTCAGAGATAACATGGTTTATTTTTTGTCCCCAGGGCATAACACTAGCATTGCACATTTACATTGCGAAACATTCTTTGATGGTCTTTTGATTGTCAAATTAGTATAGTAAACAATTCACAATTCACAATTCACGTTATGTAATACTTTTTTCCCGAGTTTCTTGTTACTCTTGGTTCACTCTTAAAAGATCCATTTTTGGATGTTTTGTGTAAAATAATCACATTTTGGGAATTTTGTGCCAACTTCTTTCACTCAAAATTTTGAAAGTTGGGTGATATTTGGACTGAGTTTCATGTTCCTAAATCTACTTGATAGAATTGTTTATTTGACGTTGTGCTCATTGAAACAGAGGAATTTTAAGAAATAGTTTCTTAATGTTTTATGGGTCATCCATTGATCCCAACTCAGAATGTTAGTTATCAATCGATCTATAAAGTTGCAGAGTTTTTTTGTTATTTTTGGTCCATGTAGAAATGGTCAACTTTGTACTGCCATGAGTACAACGTGAGTACATTTTTTGGTAGAGGACTCTTATTTGGAAATTGGTCTATTTACTTGATAGAAATTTCGTAGAAACCTTGTGCTAAAATAAGTAATTTTAGGGTTCCCTTTTTAAAATATGGTGTGATATAATGGCATAAGTTCATTTTTAGTGACCTTTCAAGTCCCATGTCCAATCATAGGCTGATCTTTGTTTAGGTGATATTATTCACATATTTCACAAAAATTGATTAATTTAGGTTGACAAGGTGAAACAAGAATATACTAATATTCTTGGACTTGTGTTTTTTCCGTTTATCTTTTTCCTATAAAATTCCAATTGTTCTTTTTTCATTCGATATAAAATGTTTGTTTGGTATATTATGACTATGTTTTCCAACACTTTTCTATCAAAAAGTATCTTATCACAACTTAAAGACTGCATGATCCGAGTTTCATGTTCTTCGCATTCAGAGATAAAACGGTACATTTCAATTTCCATGGGAGAAAGACAAGCATTTTGGACCTTTTTTGTGGATGTTTCCCCTAAATGGGCAATTGACTGTCAAATTCGGTATTAAACTATTCAAAATTCACGTAATCGAGAATTCATATGCCCAGTTTCACATTATTCATAATTTGCTTTAAATTGATCAATTTGAGTGTAATGCGTACGGAAATAACATTTTCGTCAATTTGTGCCAATTTTGTTTTTCATAGAGGATTTGTTTTCACGACCAATTTTTTTTAATGGTTATTATCCGCATGATATTGTATTTGGAACGAGTTTCATGTTTTTTCCGCTCCTCGATAGAACTTATTACTCGATGGTTCTCTTGTTAGAAAAAGGGCATTTTAATACTTTGGTCTTCTTACTTTTTGCCTAATGCATTGATCCAGATCTCGGAATGTGTGCGAACGACGCGATGGAGAAAGTTATGGTTGAGATTCATTTTTCCCAGTCCATGTTGAAGTTGTCGTTTTTGGGGTGTCATGAATATAACACGATCCTTGGAGTCGTAATAAATTAAATGCTTTGAGTTTAAAGTTAAAATTATTCAGAGATAACAAGATTTATTTTTTGTCCCCAGGGCATAACATTGTACATTTACATTTCGAAACATTATTTGATTGTATTTTGATTGTCAAATTAGTATAGTAAACAATTCACAATTAACAACCCACGTTATATAATATTTTTTTCCCGAGTTTCTTGTTCCTCTTGGTTCACTCTTAAAAGATCCATTTTTGGATGTTTTGCGTAAAATAATCACATTTTTGGGAAATTTGTGCCAATGTCTTTCACTCAAAATTTTGAAAGTTAGGTGATATTTGGACTGAGTTTCATGTTCCTACATCTATTTGATAGAATTGTTTATTTGACGTTGTGCTTATTGAAACAGAGGAATTTTAAGAAATAGTTTTTTAATTTTTTATGGGTCATCCATTGATCCAAACTCAGAATGTTAGTTATCACTCGATCTTTAAAGTTGCAGACTTTTTTTGTTATTTCCGGTCCATGTAGAAATGGTTAACTTTGTGCTGCCATGAGTACAACGTGAGTACATTTTTTGGTAGAGGATGTATTCACACTCTTCTTTGGAAAATGTTCTATTTACGTGATAGAAATTTCGTAAAAACCTTGTGCTAAAATAATTATTTTAGGGTTCCCTTTTTAAACTATGGTATGATATAATGGCATAAATTCATTTTCAGTGACCTTTCAAGTCCCATGTCCAATCATAGGCTGATCTTTGTTTAGGTTAATATTATTCACATATTTCACTAAAATTGACTCATTTAGGGTGAAAAGTTGAAACAAGAATATACTACTATTCTTGGACCTGTGTTTTTTACGTTTATCTTTTTCCTTTCAAATTCCAATAATACTTTTCTCATTCTATATAAAATGTTTGTTTGGTATATTATGCCTATGTTTTCTACACTTCTCTATCAAAAAGTATCTTATCACAACATAAAGACTGCATGATCTGAGTTTCAAGTTCTTCGCACTAAGAGATAAAATGGTACATTTCATTGTCCATGGGAGAAATACGAGCATTCTGGACTTTTTTTGTTGATGTTTCCCCTAGATGGGCAATTGACTGTCAAATTCAGGCATAAAACTATTCAAAATTCACGTAAACGAAAATTCATATACCGAGTTTGACATTATTCATAATTTGCTTTAAATTGATCAACTTTGGAGTGTAATGCGTACGAAAATAACATTTTGGTCAATTTGTGCCAATTTGGTTTTTCATAGAGGATTTGTTTTCACGACCAGATTTTTTTAATGGTTATTATCCGCATGATATTGTATTTGGACCGAGTTTCATGTTTTTTTCGCTCCTCGATAGAACTTATTATTCGATGGTTCTCTTGTTAGAAAAGGGGCATTTTAATACTTTGGTCTTCCTACTTTATACCTACTGCATTGATCCAGATCTCGGAATGTGTGCGATCGACGCGATGGAGAAAGTTATGGTTGAGATTCATTTTTACCGAGTCCATGTTGAAGTCGTCGTTTTGGGGTGTCATTAATATAACACGATCCTTGGAGTCGTAATAAATTACATGCTTTGAGTTTAAAGTTAAAATTATTCAGAGATAACATGGTTTATTTTTTGTCCCCAGGGCATAACACTAGCATTGCACATTTACATTGCGAAACATTCTTTGATGGTCTTTTGATTGTCAAATTAGTATAGTAAACAATTCACAATTCACAATTCACGTTATGTAATACTTTTTTCCCGAGTTTCTTGTTACTCTTGGTTCACTCTTAAAAGATCCATTTTTGGATGTTTTGTGTAAAATAATCACATTTTGGGAATTTTGTGCCAACTTCTTTCACTCAAAATTTTGAAAGTTGGGTGATATTTGGACTGAGTTTCATGTTCCTAAATCTACTTGATAGAATTGTTTATTTGACGTTGTGCTCATTGAAACAGAGGAATTTTAAGAAATAGTTTCTTAATGTTTTATGGGTCATCCATTGATCCCAACTCAGAATGTTAGTTATCAATCGATCTATAAAGTTGCAGAGTTTTTTTGTTATTTTCGGTCCATGTAGAAATGGTCAACTTTGTACTGCCATGAGTACAACGTGAGTACATTTTTTGGTAGAGGACTCTTATTTGGAAATTGGTCTATTTACTTGATAGAAATTTCGTAGAAACCTTGTGCTAAAATAAGTAATTTTAGGGTTCCCTTTTTAAAATATGGTGTGATATAATGGCATAAGTTCATTTTTAGTGACCTTTCAAGTCCCATGTCCAATCATAGGCTGATCTTTGTTTAGGTGATATTATTCACATATTTCACAAAAATTGATTAATTTAGGTTGACAAGGTGAAACAAGAATATACTAATATTCTTGGACTTGTGTTTTTTCCGTTTATCTTTTTCCTATAAAATTCCAATTGTTCTTTTTTCATTCGATATAAAATATTTGTTTGGTATATTATGACTATGTTTTCCAACACTTTTCTATCAAAAAGTATCTTATCACAACTTAAAGACTGCATGATCCGAGTTTCATGTTCTTCGCATTCAGAGATAAAACGGTACATTTCAGTTTCCATGGGAGAAAGACAAGCATTTTGGACCTTTTTTGTGGATGTTTCCCCTAAATGGGCAATTGACTGTCAAATTCGGTATTAAACTATTCAAAATTCACGTAATCGAGAATTCATATGCCCAGTTTCACATTATTCATAATTTGCTTTAAATTGATCAACTTTGAGTGTAATGCGTACGGAAATAATATTTTCGTCAATTTGTGCCAATTTTGTTTTTCATAGAGGATTTGTTTTCACGACCAATTTTTTTTAATGGTTATTATCCGCATGATATTGTATTTGGAACGAGTTTCATGTTTTTTCCGCTCCTCGATAGAACTTATTACTCGATGGTTCTCTTGTTAGAAAAAGGGCATTTTAATACTTTGGACTTCTTACTTTTTGCCTAATGCATTGATCCAGATCTCGGAATGTGTGCGATCGACGCGATGGAAAAAGTTATGGTTGAGATTCATTTTTCCCAGTCCATGTTGAAGTTGTCGTTTTTGGGGTGTCATGAATATAACACGATCCTTGGAGTCGTAATAAATTAAATGCTTTGAGTTTAAAGTTAAAATTATTCAGAGATAACATGATTTATTTTTTGTCCCCAGGGCATAACATTGTACATTTACATTTCGAAACATTATTTGATTGTATTTTGATTGTCAAATTAGTATAGTAAACAATTCACAATTAACAACCCACGTTATATAATATTTTTTTCCCGAGTTTCTTGTTCCTCTTGGTTCACTCTTAAAAGATCCATTTTTGGATGTTTTGCGTAAAATAATCACATTTTTGGGAAATTTGTGCCAATGTCTTTCACTCAAAATTTTGAAAGTTAGGTGATATTTGGACTGAGTTTCATGTTCCTACATCTATTTGATAGAATTGTTTATTTGACGTTGTGCTTATTGAAACAGAGGAATTTTAAGAAATAGTTTCTTAATGTTTTATGGGTCATCCATTGATCCCAACTCAGAATGTTAGTTATCAATCGATCTATAAAGTTGCAGAGTTTTTTTGTTATTTTTGGTCCATGTAGAAATGGTCAACTTTGTACTGCCATGAGTACAACGTGAGTACATTTTTTGGTAGAGGACTCTTATTTGGAAATTGGTCTATTTACTTGATAGAAATTTCGTAGAAACCTTGTGCTAAAATAAGTAATTTTAGGGTTCCCTTTTTAAAATATGGTGTGATATAATGGCATAAGTTCATTTTTAGTGACCTTTCAAGTCCCATGTCCAATCATAGGCTGATCTTTGTTTAGGTGATATTATTCACATATTTCACAAAAATTGATTAATTTAGGTTGACAAGGTGAAACAAGAATATACTAATATTCTTGGACTTGTGTTTTTTCCGTTTATCTTTTTCCTATAAAATTCCAATTGTTCTTTTTTCATTCGATATAAAATGTTTGTTTGGTATATTATGACTATGTTTTCCAACACTTTTCTATCAAAAAGTATCTTATCACAACTTAAAGACTGCATGATCCGAGTTTCATGTTCTTCGCATTCAGAGATAAAACGGTACATTTCAGTTTCCATGGGAGAAAGACAAGCATTTTGGACCTTTTTTGTGGATGTTTCCCCTAAATGGGCAATTGACTGTCAAATTCGGTATTAAACTATTCAAAATTCACGTAATCGAGAATTCATATGCCCAGTTTCACATTATTCATAATTTGCTTTAAATTGATCAACTTTGAGTGTAATACGTACGGAAATAATATTTTCGTCAATTTGTGCCAATTTTGTTTTTCATAGAGGATTTGTTTTCACGACCAATTTTTTTTAATGGTTATTATCCGCATGATATTGTATTTGGAACGAGTTTCATGTTTTTTCCGCTCCTCGATAGAACTTATTACTCGATGGTTCTCTTGTTAGAAAAAGGGCATTTTAATACTTTGGTCTTCTTACTTTTTGCCTAATGCATTGATCCAGATCTCGGAATGTGTGCGATCGACGCGATGGAAAAAGTTATGGTTGAGATTCATTTTTCCCAGTCCATGTTGAAGTTGTCGTTTTTGGGGTGTCATGAATATAACACGATCCTTGGAGTCGTAATAAATTAAATGCTTTGAGTTTAAAGTTAAAATTATTCAGAGATAACATGATTTATTTTTTGTCCCCAGGGCATAACATTGTACATTTACATTTCGAAACATTATTTGATTGTATTTTGATTGTCAAATTAGTATAGTAAACAATTCACAATTAACAACCCACGTTATATAATATTTTTTTCCCGAGTTTCTTGTTCCTCTTGGTTCACTCTTAAAAGATCCATTTTTGGATGTTTTGCGTAAAATAATCACATTTTTGGGAAATTTGTGCCAATGTCTTTCACTCAAAATTTTGAAAGTTAGGTGATATTTGGACTGAGTTTCATGTTCCTACATCTATTTGATAGAATTGTTTATTTGACGTTGTGCTTATTGAAACAGAGGAATTTTAAGAAATAGTTTTTTAATTTTTTATGGGTCATCCATTAATCCAAACTCAGAATGTTAGTTATCACTCGATCTTTAAAGTTGCAGACTTTTTTTGTTATTTCCGGTCCATGTAGAAATGGTTAACTTTGTGCTGCCATGAGTACAACGTGAGTACATTTTTTGGTAGAGGATGTATTCACACTCTTCTTTGGAAAATGTTCTATTTACGTGATAGAAATTTCGTAAAAACCTTGTGCTAAAATAATTATTTTAGGGTTCCCTTTTTAAACTATGGTATGATATAGTGGCATAAATTCATTTTTAGTGACCTTTCAAGTCCCATGTCCAATCATAGGCTGATCTTTGTTTAGGTTAATATTATTCACATATTTCACTAAAATTGACTCATTTAGGGTGAAAAGTTGAAACAAGAATATACTAATATTCTTGGACCTGTGTTTTTTACGTTTATCTTTTTCCTTTCAAATTCCAATAATACTATTCTCATTCTATATAAAATGTTTGTTTGGTATATTATGCCTATGTTTTCTACACTTCTCTATCAAAAAGTATCTTATCACAACATAAAGACTGCATGATCTGAGTTTCAAGTTCTTCGCACTTAGAGATAAAATGGTACATTTCATTGTCCATGGGAGAAATACGAGCATTCTGGACTTTTTTTGTTGATGTTTCCCCTAGATGGGCAATTGACTGTCAAATTCAGGCATAAAACTATTCAAAATTCACGTAAACGAAAATTCATATACCGAGTTTGACATTATTCATAATTTGCTTTAAATTGATCAACTTTGGAGTGTAATGCGTACGAAAATAACATTTTGGTCAATTTGTGCCAATTTGGTTTTTCATAGAGGATTTGTTTTCACGACCAGATTTTTTTAATGGTTATTATCCGCATGATATTGTATTTGGACCGAGTTTCATGTTTTTTTCGCTCCTCGATAGAACTTATTATTCGATGGTTCTCTTGTTAGAAAAGGGGCATTTTAATACTTTGGTCTTCCTACTTTATACCTACTGCATTGATCCAGATCTCGGAATGTGTGCGATCGACGCGATGGAGAAAGTTATGGTTGAGATTCATTTTTACCGAGTCCATGTTGAAGTCGTCGTTTTGGGGTGTCATTAATATAACACGATCCTTGGAGTCGTAATAAATTACATGCTTTGAGTTTAAAGTTAAAATTATTCAGAGATAACATGGTTTATTTTTTGTCCCCAGGGCATAACACTAGCATTGCACATTTACATTGCGAAACATTCTTTGATGGTCTTTTGATTGTCAAATTAGTATAGTAAACAATTCACAATTCACAATTCACGTTATGTAATACTTTTTTCCCGAGTTTCTTGTTACTCTTGGTTCAGTCTTAAAAGATCCATTTTTGGATGTTTTGTGTAAAATAATCACATTTTGGGAATTTTGTGCCAACTTCTTTCAGTCAAAATTTTGAAAGTTGGGTTATATTTGGACTGAGTTTCATGTTCCTAAATCTACTTGATAGAATTGTTTATTTGACGTTGTGCTCATTGAAACAGAGGAATTTTAAGAAATAGTTTCTTAATGTTTTATGGGTCATCCATTGATCCCAACTCAGAATGTTAGTTATCAATCGATCTATAAAGTTGCAGAGTTTTTTTGTTATTTTCGGTCCATGTAGAAATGGTCAACTTTGTACTGCCATGAGTACAACGTGAGTACATTTTTTGGTAGAGGACTCTTATTTGGAAATTGGTCTATTTACTTGATAGAAATTTCGTAGAAACCTTGTGCTAAAATAAGTAATTTTAGGGTTCCCTTTTTAAAATATGGTGTGATATAATGGCATAAGTTCATTTTTAGTGACCTTTCAAGTCCCATGTCCAATCATAGGCTGATCTTTGTTTAGGTGATATTATTCACATATTTCACAAAAATTGATTAATTTAGGTTGACAAGGTGAAACAAGAATATACTAATATTCTTGGACTTGTGTTTTTTCCGTTTATCTTTTTCCTATAAAATTCCAATTGTTCTTTTTTCATTCGATATAAAATGTTTGTTTGGTATATTATGACTATGTTTTCCAACACTTTTCTATCAAAAAGTATCTTATCACAACTTAAAGACTGCATGATCCGAGTTTCATGTTCTTCGCATTCAGAGATAAAACGGTACATTTCAGTTTCCATGGGAGAAAGACAAGCATTTTGGACCTTTTTTGTGGATGTTTCCCCTAAATGGGCAATTGACTGTCAAATTCGGTATTAAACTATTCAAAATTCACGTAATCGAGAATTCATATGCCCAGTTTCACATTATTCATAATTTGCTTTAAATTGATCAACTTTGAGTGTAATGCGTACGGAAATAACATTTTCGTCAATTTGTGCCAATTTTGTTTTTCATAGAGGATTTGTTTTCACGACCAATTTTTTTTAATGGTTATTATCCGCATGATATTGTATTTGGAACGAGTTTCATGTTTTTTCCGCTCCTCGATAGAACTTATTATCGATGGTTCTCTTGTTAGAAAAAGGGCATTTTAATACTTTGGTCTTCTTACTTTTTGCCTAATGCATTGATCCAGATCTCGAAATGTGTGCGATCGACGCGATGGAGAAAGTTATGGTTGAGATTAATTTTTCCCAGTCCATGTTGAAGTTGTCGTTTTTGGGGTGTCATGAATATAACACGATCCTTGGAGTCGTAATAAATTAAATGCTTTGAGTTTAAAGTTAAAATTATTCAGAGATAACATGATTTATTTTTTGTCCCCAGGGCATAACATTGTACATTTACATTTCGAAACATTATTTGATTGTATTTTGATTGTCAAATTAGTATAGTAAACAATTCACAATTAACAACCCACGTTATATAATATTTTTTTCCCGAGTTTCTTGTTCCTCTTGGTTCACTCTTAAAAGATCCATTTTTGGATGTTTTGCGTAAAATAATCACATTTTTGGGAAATTTGTGCAAATGTCTTTCACTCAAAATTTTGAAAGTTAGGTGATATTTGGACCGAGTTTCATGTTCCTACATCTATTTGATAGAATTGTTTATTTGACGTTGTGCTTATTGAAACAGAGGAATTTTAAGAAATAGTTTTTTATTTTTTATGGGTCATCCATTGATCCAAACTCAGAATGTTAGTTATCACTCGATCTTTAAAGTTGCAGACTTTTTTTGTTATTTCCGGTCCATGTAGAAATGGTTAACTTTGTGCTGCCATGAGTACAACGTGAATACATTTTTTGGTAGAGGATGTATTCACACTCTTCTTTGGAAAATGTTCTATTTACGTGATAGAAATTTCGTAAAAACCTTGTGCTAAAATAATTATTTTAGGGTTCCCTTTTTAAACTATGGTATGATATAATGGCATAAATTCATTTTTAGTGACGTTTCAAGTCCCATGTCCAGTCATAGGCTGATCTTTGTTTAGGTTAATATTATTCACATATTTCACTAAAATTGACTCATTTAGGGTGAAAAGTTGAAACAAGAATATACTAATATTCTTGGACCTGTGTTTTTTACGTTTATCTTTTTCCTTTCAAATTCCAATAATACTTTTCTCATTCTATATAAAATGTTTGTTTGGTATATTATGCCTATGTTTACTACACTTCTCTATCAAAAAGTATCTTATCACAACATAAAGACTGCATGATCTGAGTTTCAAGTTCTTCGCACTAAGAGATAAAACGGTACATTTCAATGTCCATGGGAGAAATACGAGCATTCTGGACTTTTTTTGTTGATGTTTCCCCTAGATGGGCAATTGACTGTCAAATTCAGGTATAAAACTATTCCAAATTCACATAAACGAAAATTCATATACCGAGTTTGACATTATTCATAATTTGCTTTAAATTGATCAACTTTGGAGTGTAATGCGTACGAAAATAACATTTTGGTCAATTTGTGCCAATTTGGTTTTTCGTAGAGGATTTGTTTTCACGACCAGATTTTTTTAATGGTTATTATCCGCATGATATTGTATTTGGACCGAGTTTCATGTTTTTTTCGCTCCTCGATAGAACTTATTATTCGATGGTTCTCTTGTTAGAAAAGGGGCATTTTAATACTTTGGTCTTCCTACTTTATACCTACTGCATTGATCCAGATCTCGGAATGTGTGCGATCGACGCGATGGAGAAAGTTATGGTTGAGATTCATTTTTACCGAGTCCATGTTGAAGTCGTCGTTTTGGGGTGTCATTAATATAACACGATCCTTGGAGTCGTAATAAATTACATGCTTTGAGTTTAAAGTTAAAATTATTCAGAGATAACATGGTTTATTTTTTGTCCCCAGGGCATAACACTAGCATTGCACATTTACATTGCGAAACATTCTTTGATGGTCTTTTGATTGTCAAATTAGTATAGTAAACAATTCACAATTCACAATTCACGTTATGTAATACTTTTTTCCCGAGTTTCTTGTTACTCTTGGTTCAGTCTTAAAAGATCCATTTTTGGATGTTTTGTGTAAAATAATCACATTTTGGGAATTTTGTGCCAACTTCTTTCACTCAAAATTTTGAAAGTTGGGTTATATTTGGACTGAGTTTCATGTTCCTAAATCTACTTGATAGAATTGTTTATTTGACGTTGTGCTCATTGAAACAGAGGAATTTTAAGAAATAGTTTCTTAATGTTTTATGGGTCATCCATTGATCCCAACCCAGAATGTTAGTTATCAATCGATCTATAAAGTTGCAGAGTTTTTTTGTTATTTTCGGTCCATGTAGAAATGGTCAACTTTGTACTGCCATGAGTACAACGTGAGTACATTTTTTGGTAGAGGACTCTTATTTGGAAATTGGTCTATTTACTTGATAGAAATTTCGTAGAAACCTTGTGCTAAAATAAGTAATTTTAGGGTTCCCTTTTTAAAATATGGTGTGATATAATGGCATAAGTTCATTTTTAGTGACCTTTCAAGTCCCATGTCCAATCATAGGCTGATCTTTGTTTAGGTGATATTATTCAAATATTTCACAAAAATTGATTAATTTAGGTTGACAAGGTGAAACAAGAATATACTAATATTCTTGGACTTGTGTTTTTTCCGTTTATCTTTTTCCTATAAAATTCCAATTGTTCTTTTTTCATTCGATATAAAATGTTTGTTTGGTATATTATGACTATGATTTCCAACACTTTTCTATCAAAAAGTATCTTATCACAACTTAAAGACTGCATGATCCGAGTTTCATGTTCTTCGCATTCAGAGATAAAACGGAACATTACAGTTTCCATGGGAGAAAGACAAGCATTTTGGACCTTTTTTTTGAAGGATCGTTTGAAAATAAACTAGCACAGTTTGAATAATAATAAAAACTAATATCACAGATTTAATGATAATTTGAAAAAATGTTTCTAAAAATAACATAACTAAGACAAGAATGAAGAAAATAATATTTTTGATAAAATTCATGTTTATGCTGCAAGTATAATTTGAATTCTAACTCTTAAATCATAATAATAATCTTTCATATCATGATAATAATTTCCTATGACAGTTCCACGAGGAAATCTTTTGCAAATCTCTTTATACTTTAAGTATTCTGAATTTATAAAATTATATGTTCCAAGTATTTGAGTATGAGGACCAAGAATTCTAAACATATGAAGAAAATATAAATTTATTTGAAACTTAAATTCTTACAATGATTTTCTTGAAGGAAACTTGAAGGATACTGCAGATATTACAAGGATGATTGAGAGAGAGAGGAGTAGTGAAATGCGAACTGCCTTATAAAAATTCTAAAAATTCATCTTTGAGATGTGGATTCTGTTTGAATGCTTCAAAAAATCTCTGTTGCTCTGAAGAAATTTCTGGATTTGATGAAACCTTTGACTTTCCTTTATTTGAGACTGGTGAATCACCTTGGTATTTGATCTTTTCACCTGTGGCAAGATAATGCTGTATAGAAGTAGCTGAACAGATATCTTGCTGGTATTTGGACCACCATTAAAAATTTCATTCATTATCCTTTGAAATTCTGAAGGAGCATTTTTTAATGTTTTCATGACCCAACACCATTTTCACTGGTTAGATCCATTCGGATCAAATGGTGGTCCAAATACCAGCAAGATATCTGTTCAGCTACTTCTATACAGCATTATCTTGCCACAGGTGAAAAGATCAAATACCAAGGTGATTCACCAGTCTCAAATAAAGGAAAGTCAAAGGTTTCATCAAATCCAGAAATTTCTTCAGAGCAACAGAGATTTTTTGAAGCATTCAAACAGAATCCACATCTCAAAGATGAATTTTTAGAATTTTTATCTCAAAAATCTGCAAAATCCGAAGAATCTGTGTCTTCAGACCCATTTGGTGGACCCTGTGGACAAGACCCTGATGACGCATTTTGTATGTAAGATTTCAAAATATGGAAATATGAAATAAGTGATGCTTGTGATTATCTTATAATAACTATAGGTATGTATTTTATAGGAAATCCCAAAGAAGAGTATAATTCATCAAAAATAATTTTAACAAATTTAAGATGTCCTTCATTATCAGATTATAGGTGGTATAAAGATGTTTTCCTTACTCAAGTATTAAGAAGAAATGATTGTAATGCTTCATTTTGGAAAGAAAGATTTATAATGGGATTACCCAAACTATTTGCAGAAAGAATTTTACAAAAACTTAGAAACGAAATAGGTACAGAAGATATACCTTTCGAAGAAATTACTTATGGTCAATTATTTGCTTTTGTAAAAAAAGAAGGTTTATCATTATGTTCAGAATTAAAACTTCAGAATAAATATAAATCAGATAAAAATAATACTAGAAAAGAATTAGGATGCTTTTGTGAAATGTTTGGTATGATGAAAATAGAACCCCCTTCTAGAATACAAAAAAGATCTAGGAGATTTAACCAAACTAATAGTAGTTTTAGTAATTCAAATGTTAAACAATCAACACATTCAAAACATAGGCATCATAATAAATCTTCTAAATCTAAATCTCAAAATAAAGATAAAAAGAATATAGAATGTTGGTTTTGTAAGAAACCTGGTCATACAGAAAGCCAATGTTGGCTTAAAAAGAAAAAGAAAGTTCGAGAAATAAAAGATTCCATTAATAATTTGTTAAAAGAATCAGATGAAGAATCTGATATTATAGAAAATGAATCAAACACATCCAATAATGATAGTGATAGTGAACCACAAAAAGACATTTGTGGAAGTTGTCAACAAAGTATTAATGTTATAACAAAAGATAAAAAAGAAGCTATTTTTGATTTAATAGAACAAATTCCTGATGATGAATTAAGAAGAGATTATTTTAGTAAACTTAAAGATTTAATTTTAGAAGAAGATAATTCAAAATCTAAACAAATTCATATTATAGACCTTGATTGGAGATTAGGGTCGATAATTTGTACAATAGGCAACATATCTATATGTTGATTAATAGAAAGATATTTTACTTTTATTTTCTTGTCATGCATTGTCAACTGGTACGCAATAACATTTCGTGTTTCAACATTTAATGTTTCAACCTGTAATTACAATAATTAAAATTAATACAATTTTCGGTGTTATAAGATATAAAATCAACTTCACTAATGATTTTCGTGAAATGTTGTCACATATTTTCTTGTTATAATCCAAACTTGCAACCGGGAAGTCCAAGTTCACCATATGGTAATTAATAATGACTCTTATTTAATATATGGTATATTACTATAAATGAATTAGCGCAAGGAAATATCCCAAACTTAAGTGTCAAGGGATCGTACCCCGTGCATCTTTATAACATAATTTGATGATATTGCAGAAGCCTAAATGATGCATTCCAAGTTTTCTCAACTTCATATGAAAGTAGATCACGACGCATCTATTGACATAGAGGCTCAATGCTTGATGATTCATATTGCTCCTAGAAAAAATATGTTTTGGATGAATGTGTAACTTTTAATATTCAACTTAAAAAGGTAAATGATGATGAAATTCGTAATGCTACTGTAGCAATTAGTTCCACTATAACCATGAATATTTTCTATCTTTAAATTTTTGAATAGTTTCATAACTTCAATTTTTGAAAATTTATTAGAAATGCTATTAGAAAAAATAGATATTAAAATAAAATCATATCAAAATTAATATTGTATGTCTAGATTAAAACTCAATTCCTTTTGATTTTGTAAAGAGAAAGGAAAGAAAGATCTACTAAGACTTACTATAGTACCAACAATGAATAAATATTGATGCCATTTCCATCATTAAATAAAGTGCAATATAGTGTATAGAAAGGTTAGCTGAAGAAAATAGGCTTGCACAACTTTCAATATATTGAACTTAAATTATATGGATTTAATTAACACTGTTAAAAACTATTCAAGCCTCCTAAAATTATGAAATTTCATTAAAAGTCGAAAATTTAGTTCTTATTTGTAATCCATAATGAAAGGTTTTGAAAAAAATTACCAACAAAAAATATATAGTTTTATCTACGAAAAATGATTCGGACACTCCATCAACTTATGAGGTATCCACATATGGAACATATAACATAAAAAGTCATCGCTAATACCAACTGGAATCAAGGCTTTACAAACGAAATCTACCACTGGTGTAACCTTGTTATCTTGTAGTGAACCATTTAAAAACTGCTAGTTAATTGGGCCTTTTGCGCCACAAGAGTCGATAGAAGCTTTAAATTACACATAAATATAAATGGAAATCGAGGATTCACCAATCAAAACTATTGTTGGTGAAGGCATGCTATACTGTAGTAAAAGATTTAAATGCTACTATCGCGCCATGGGAGTCGATAGAAGCAACAAGCTTCGCCAAATATAAATGGAAATCGAGGCTTAACCAATAAAAACTATTGTTTGTGAAGCCTTGTTTTCTTTTAGTGAAAGAAGTGAAAGATCATCAAAGAAAATTGTGTGTAAATGAGCAAAATTAGAAAATAAAAAAATTGTTAGAAGTACCTCAGGCTCAACTTTTGTTATTGGCATTGCATACGAAACCGCTTTCGGTGACATCACAGTCTCAAAATCTTCATAGGTCATACTTGGTGAGTTCTGCAAGATAAAATTAATGTCCCATTAGTTCACATTTCATTTTCATGATTAAACTAATGTTAATCACATCTGCATAAAGTGGAGAGAAGAACAAAAATTGAATTGGGTTTCATACTCCCTTAAAATTCAAATTATTTATGCAATGTTATGCACAATTTTCATGAACAAAATTCTACTTGCAAAAGAATGTGACTTTCTAAAAAAGAATAGAAAAAAGACAAGAGTCTACAATTCAAATTGAATGCGTATTTAAATTTTTTGTTGTTCTTGATCTTGGGATGAACAACTACAAATATAACAATATATAAAAAGATAATTGTTTGATTTTTTTTATTTAGTTTTATCAAACTCCATTATTTAGTTTTTTTTCAGAAGACATTAAATTGATTCTTATCTATAAGCCAATTGTTGGTTAATAGTGTTGAGTGAAATTTAAGATTTTTTTCATTATTGCCAACAACAATTTGAAATTTTCAATTGAGTTGTAGTTGTGCAAAAGAAGGGTTCGTGAAGGTAAATTTAGTATCTTACACATTTGAATGTTTACTATAAGAAAATTTAAATAAGCATTCATTAACATGGCATAAAATATCATGATATTTTAGGTTAAGTAATTAATGACAATTTATCAATTAAAAATTGAACTAGTCCAAGTTTAATTACATAAATTTCAAAAAATTCTCAAAATATTTATTTTCTTCTTTTAACATAATAAACCATTACAACTAATGTCTGTAATAATATGTTTGTATATGAAATATTATAGAGTTTCTTCATCTTTTGGCCCGATATTATCATGTGTACGTAAGACAAATATGTTCTTAAGCTGACTTAATTAAATTACTCGTATTTGGGTTAAACCATAAAGTCCAATACAAAAATATGTTAGTAGTGGCCCAAGCTACATAGTTATGCTTTTCCCTCAACCAGTTCTCGAAGATAACAATCGACCATTTAAGATTAGTTAGTCTTAATAGACTAAGTTTACTTAAGATTAGTTGTTGGAATTTACGTTGGTAAGCTTGTTAGTCTGTTGGTCAGCCGAGTGTAGGTGGTCCCAGCATAGTGTTCCCGTACGACCCAACTGAAATTAAGAACAAACTTAGAAAGTTAAGATTACTAGTTAAAAATGGCAATTAGACTTAGAAACTTACTCTATCCAGGATCTAGCTCAAAACACCATAGTATTATTCATAGTAGTGAAACTCATACTCCTATTAATTATTCAAATTGGACTATACCGCAAGAACAAATTGAAAATATATATCAAATAGGATTAACTGATTTCAAAACTGCATTTTCAGTTAAAACTCATGAAGAAACTATTAGTATACAAGAAGAATCTCAAAGTATACCTTTGTTGAATAGATATACTATAAAAAAGTATTTAGAAAAAGGTTATAGATATATTCATATAGGTTTAGTTCAAGTTGCTGTCAAACCTTTAGTTCATGCAGGAGTTGATACTCCTATTTACTTAGCCCTTAGAGATAAAAGATTAAAAAGATATCAAACTTCTTTAATGTCTTTAGTTCAAACTAATATATGTAATGGTCCTATATATTTTAATTGCTCTCCAAACTATTCTGTTGATCTTACAGATCCTATGATATTAGATTCTTTAATATTAGATGTTCAAATTCAAGGTGATGAATTTCATCTATGTAAAAACTTTGCTATAATTTATAGAGTATATTTTAGACTAATGTCATCTCAGATTAATCCAAAATTTAATAGATTACCTACATCAAAAGATGAAACTGTTTTGCTTCAAATAGATGCTGAAAAACCCACAATATTTACTCCAAAAAGATTAAAATGGAATGAAATAACTATTCCAGAAGAATTTGTTATAAATAACCCACAACCGCCTAGAAACATAGTTAGAAAAGATGTTTCTCAAATTATAGAAGAAATTGATGGAAAAATAACTGTCAAATTTGGTTCATCCAGAGAAAATAGTAGAAATTATTTAAGATCAAGTTCTTATAGAGAACCAGAATATGTTAGACATTTTTCTCAAACTAGTGATAATCCAGAATCTTCTAGACATTCTTTCTCAGGAATTCCTAACTATAGATTTAGAACTCCTATTCCTGAACCTCAGGTCAATTCCAATAAAAAATTTTCAAATCCAACCTCTCCTAAATCATCAGATTTTGCATTTGTTATAACATCAGGAGAAGAATTTAATCCTGATTATGAATATTTATATGAAGAAATGAATAGCGATTTTCATAAAGAAAAAAGGCTTTGGTTTTTAAAATTAGATAAACAAATACAAGAAAAAATAGGAGAAGAATGGAAAAAAGAAATGAAAAAATTAAAATCAAATTTTCTGTTTTTTAGTTTTCTTATTGTTTTCTTTTCAAAAGAAGGAATAAATGATTATCTAAAGAAACCTTCTATAGAAGTGAATACAAGTCTGCATAAAAAATGGACATTAGAAAATAATGAAATCATATCTGCTATTCATCCTCCCTTACAAAGTATTAAAATACAGACTCATAAAAGTGAAATTATAGCAGACCCTTTTAAAAGGGGAAAAGATACAAAAGAACCTATAAATGGAGAAGATATACAAAGAATTTTACAACAAAATAATTATTCAAATCAAATATTAAAAACTATTTCAAACCAAGTAGATACTATAGCTAATAACATAGTCTCTAATGTTGTTTCTCAAGAAGATAAGCCTAAGAAAAAACTCTTTAATGACATTTCTGCCCCTTTCTTTCAGACAAAAAGTATACCTCACAGTAAAGATAAAGATATAAGTTTTCAACATAATACAGATAATATACTATCAAAAATATCGGCAAAATTAAGTGAAGCTGGAACTTCAGGAAAAAGGATTAATGTTTTAGATACAATAAAAGAGGAAGATGAAAATGACACTTCATCTGAAGATTATTCTGAATCAGATAATGAAGAAATTCAAAATATAGAAAATAATTTTGAAGATAATAATGAAGATAATATTAATAAAATATATAGAGGAAAAAGAAATTTTAATAGTTCAAAAAATTATTATAGGAGACCATCCCCTATGGACTTACAATATGAAGAAAGAAACCAATTTCATAAAACTAGTTATGATGGTACTTCTATTACAGAATGGAATATAGATGGTAAAGCAGAATATGAAATATTAAATACACTTCAAGAAATGGGAATGGCTAGAATGGCTTACAAAATACAAGGTCAATCTGAAGACAAAGCATGTGCTTTACTTGTCCAAGGTTTTACTGGACAATTAAAAAATTGGTGGGATATTAATTATTTTATTTTTAGAAACAATATTTCAAATTATTATTAAATCTGTGATATTAGTTTTTATTATTATTCAAACTGTGCTAGTTTATTTTCAATTTTTAAACAGATAAATATAATAGACAAAAGAAAAAATCATATCAATTACTTAAAAGAAGAAATTCCTTATTTGAAAATAGAAGAACAATTGCAAACTGACATTGTTAGCAGTAAAATAAAAGAATTAGAAAATCTATTTTCAAAAGAAATATGTAATAATCTCCCTAATGCTTTTTGGGAAAGAAAGCAACATGTAGTAGACTTACCTTATGAAAAAGATTTCAAAGATAGAGATATCCCTACTAAGGCTAGACCGATTCAAATGAATGCTGAATTTCTTAAACATTGTCAACAAGAAATTAAAGAATTACTAGATAAGAGATTAATAAGAAAGTCAAAATCTCCTTGGAGTTGTTCTGCTTTCTATGTTATGAAACAAGCAGAATTAGAAAGAGGTGTCCCTAGGTTAGTTATTAATTACAAACCACTCAACAAAGTACTCCAATGGATTAGATACCCAATTCCTAATAAAAGAGATTTAATTAATAGATTACATTCATCTAAAATATTTTCAAAATTTGATTTAAAATCAGGATTTTGGCAAATTCAGATATCAGAAAAAGATAGGTATAAAACTGCTTTTACAGTACCTTTTGGTCATTACGAATGGAATGTAATGCCCTTTGGATTAAAAAATGCACCTTCAGAATTTCAAAGAATAATGAATGAAATATTTAATTCCTATACTAGTTTTAGTATAGTTTATATTGATGATATTCTTATATACTCTAATGATATAAACCAACATTTCAAACATTTAAATATATTCTTTCATGTTATTAAGAAAAATGGCTTAGTTGTTTCTGCCCCCAAGATGAAATTATTTCAAACATCTGTTAGATTTTTAGGACATGATATTTACAAAGGAGTAATTAAACCTATTAATAGAGCTATCAGTTTTACTGATAAGTTTGGGTAGGGTTAGGGTTAGGGTGGGTTAGGGTTTAGGGTTTAGGGTTTAGGGTTTTTAATTTTTAAATCATAATAATAATCTTTCAAATCATTACACCAATTCCAAAGAATTGATTTTTCCGGATATTGTTTGCAAAGTTCTTTATATTTTAAATATTCTGAGTTTATAAAATCTGGAGATCCAACAGAATTGAAATGAGGACGAAGAACTCTATGCATATGAATAAAATAAAACTTTTATTTGAAATTTAAATTCTTACAATGATTTTCTTGAAGGAGACTTGAATTGTACTGCAGATATTACAAGGATAATTGGGAGAGAGAGAAGTAGTGAAATGCGAACTCCTATTAAGCGAAACATTCTTTGATGGTCTTTTGATTGTCAAATTAGTATAGTAAACAATTCACAATTCACAATTCACGTTATGTAATACTTTTTTCCCGAGTTTCTTGTTACTCTTGGTTCAGTCTTAAAAGATCCATTTTTGGATGTTTTGTGTAAAATAATCACATTTTGGGAATTTTGTGCCAACTTCTTTCACTCAAAATTTTGAAAGTTGGGTTATATTTGGACTGAGTTTCATGTTCCTAAATCTACTTGATAGAATTGTTTATTTGACGTTGTGCTCATTGAAACAGAGGAATTTTAAGAAATAGTTTCTTAATGTTTTATGGGTCATCCATTGATCCCAACTCAGAATGTTAGTTATCAATCGATCTATAAAGTTGCAGAGTTTTTTTGTTATTTTCGGTCCATGTAGAAATGGTCAACTTTGTACTGCCATGAGTACAACGTGAGTACATTTTTTGGTAGAGGACTCTTATTTGGAAATTGGTCTATTTACTTGATAGAAATTTCGTAGAAACCTTGTGCTAAAATAAGTAATTTTAGGGTTCCCTTTTTAAAATATGGTGTGATATAATGGCATAAGTTCATTTTTAGTGACCTTTCAAGTCCCATGTCCAATCATAGGCTGATCTTTGTTTAGGTGATATTATTCACATATTTCACAAAAATTGATTAATTTAGGTTGACAAGGTGAAACAAGAATATACTAATATTCTTGGACTTGTGTTTTTTCCGTTTATCTTTTTCCTATAAAATTCCAATTGTTCTTTTTTCATTCGATATAAAATGTTTGTTTGGTATATTATGACTATGTTTTCCAACACTTTTCTATCAAAAAGTATCTTATCACAACTTAAAGACTGCATGATCCGAGTTTCATGTTCTTCGCATTCAGAGAGAAAACGGTACATTTCAGTTTCCATGGGAGAAAGACAAGCATTTTGGACCTTTTTTGTGGATGTTTCCCCTAAATGGGCAATTGACTGTCAAATTCGGTATTAAACTATTCAAAATTCACGTAATCGAGAATTCATATGCCCAGTTTCACATTATTCATAATTTGCTTTAAATTGATCAACTTTGAGTGTAATGCGTACGGAAATAACATTTTCGTCAATTTGTGCCAATTTTGTTTTTCATAGAGGATTTGTTTTCACGACCAATTTTTTTTAATGGTTATTATCCGCATGATATTGTATTTGGAACGAGTTTCATGTTTTTTCCGCTCCTCGATAGAACTTATTATCGATGGTTCTCTTGTTAGAAAAAGGGCATTTTAATACTTTGGTCTTCTTACTTTTTGCCTAATGCATTGATCCAGATCTCGAAATGTGTGCGATCGACGCGATGGAGAAAGTTATGGTTGAGATTCATTTTTCCCAGTCCATGTTGAAGTTGTCGTTTTTGGGGTGTCATGAATATAACACGATCCTTGGAGTCGTAATAAATTAAATGCTTTGAGTTTAAAGTTAAAATTATTCAGAGATAACATGATTTATTTTTTGTCCCCAGGGCATAACATTGTACATTTACATTTCGAAACATTATTTGATTGTATTTTGATTGTCAAATTAGTATAGTAAACAATTCACAATTAACAACCCACGTTATATAATATTTTTTTCCCGAGTTTCTTGTTCCTCTTGGTTCACTCTTAAAAGATCCATTTTTGGATGTTTTGCGTAAAATAATCACATTTTTGGGAAATTTGTGCAAATGTCTTTCACTCAAAATTTTGAAAGTTAGGTGATATTTGGACCGAGTTTCATGTTCCTACATCTATTTGATAGAATTGTTTATTTGACGTTGTGCTTATTGAAACAGAGGAATTTTAAGAAATAGTTTTTTAATTTTTTATGGGTCATCCATTGATCCAAACTCAGAATGTTAGTTATCACTCGATCTTTAAAGTTGCAGACTTTTTTTGTTATTTCCGGTCCATGTAGAAATGGTTAACTTTGTGCTGCCATGAGTACAACGTGAATACATTTTTTGGTAGAGGATGTATTCACACTCTTCTTTGGAAAATGTTCTATTTACGTGATAGAAATTTCGTAAAAACCTTGTGCAAAAATAATTATTTTAGGGTTCCCTTTTTAAACTATGGTATGATATAATGGCATAAATTCATTTTTAGTGACGTTTCAAGTCCCATGTCCAGTCATAGGCTGATCTTTGTTTAGGTTAATATTATTCACATATTTCACTAAAATTGACTCATTTAGGGTGAAAAGTTGAAACAAGAATATACTAATATTCTTGGACCTGTGTTTTTTACGTTTATCTTTTTCCTTTCAAATTCCAATAATACTTTTCTCATTCTATATAAAATGTTTGTTTGGTATATTATGCCTATGTTTACTACACTTCTCTATCAAAAAGTATCTTATCACAACATAAAGACTGCATGATCTGAGTTTCAAGTTCTTCGCACTAAGAGATAAAACGGTACATTTCAATGTCCATGGGAGAAATACGAGCATTCTGGACTTTTTTTGTTGATGTTTCCCCTAGATGGGCAATTGACTGTCAAATTCAGGTATAAAACTATTCAAAATTCACATAAACGAAAATTCATATACCGAGTTTGACATTATTCATAATTTGCTTTAAATTGATCAACTTTGGAGTGTAATGCGTACGAAAATAACATTTTGGTCAATTTGTGCCAATTTGGTTTTTCATAGAGGATTTGTTTTCACGACCAGATTTTTTTAATGGTTATTATCCGCATGATATTGTATTTGGACCGAGTTTCATGTTTTTTTCGCTCCTCGATAGAACTTATTATTCGATGGTTCTCTTGTTAGAAAAGGGGCATTTTAATACTTTGGTCTTCCTACTTTATACCTACTGCATTGATCCAGATCTCGGAATGTGTGCGATCGACGCGATGGAGAAAGTTATGGTTGAGATTCATTTTTACCGAGTCCATGTTGAAGTCGTCGTTTTGGGGTGTCATTAATATAACACGATCCTTGGAGTCGTAATAAATTACATGCTTTGAGTTTAAAGTTAAAATTATTCAGAGATAACATGGTTTATTTTTTGTCCCCAGGGCATAACACTAGCATTGCACATTTACATTGCGAAACATTCTTTGATGGTCTTTTGATTGTCAAATTAGTATAGTAAACAATTCACAATTCACAATTCACGTTATGTAATACTTTTTTCCCGAGTTTCTTGTTACTCTTGGTTCAGTCTTAAAAGATCCATTTTTGGATGTTTTGTGTAAAATAATCACATTTTGGGAATTTTGTGCCAACTTCTTTCACTCAAAATTTTGAAAGTTGGGTTATATTTGGACTGAGTTTCATGTTCCTAAATCTACTTGATAGAATTGTTTATTTGACGTTGTGCTCATTGAAACAGAGGAATTTTAAGAAATAGTTTCTTAATGTTTTATGGGTCATCCATTGATCCCAACCCAGAATGTTAGTTATCAATCGATCTATAAAGTTGCAGAGTTTTTTTGTTATTTTCGGTCCATGTAGAAATGGTCAACTTTGTACTGCCATGAGTACAACGTGAGTACATTTTTTGGTAGAGGACTCTTATTTGGAAATTGGTCTATTTACTTGATAGAAATTTCGTAGAAACCTTGTGCTAAAATAAGTAATTTTAGGGTTCCCTTTTTAAAATATGGTGTGATATAATGGCATAAGTTCATTTTTAGTGACCTTTCAAGTCCCATGTCCAATCATAGGCTGATCTTTGTTTAGGTGATATTATTCAAATATTTCACAAAAATTGATTAATTTAGGTTGACAAGGTGAAACAAGAATATACTAATATTCTTGGACTTGTGTTTTTTCCGTTTATCTTTTTCCTATAAAATTCCAATTGTTCTTTTTTCATTCGATATAAAATGTTTGTTTGGTATATTATGACTATGATTTCCAACACTTTTCTATCAAAAAGTATCTTATCACAACTTAAAGACTGCATGATCCGAGTTTCATGTTCTTCGCATTCAGAGATAAAACGGTACATTACAGTTTCCATGGGAGAAAGACAAGCATTTTGGACCTTTTTTTTGAAGGATCGTTTGAAAATAAACTAGCACAGTTTGAATAATAATAAAAACTAATATCACAGATTTAATGATAATTTGAAAAAATGTTTCTAAAAATAACATAACTAAGACAAGAATGAAGAAAATAATATTTTTGATAAAATTCATGTTTATGCTGCAAGTATAATTTGAATTCTAACTCTTAAATCATAATAATAATCTTTCATATCATGATAATAATTTCCTATGACAGTTCCACGAGGAAATCTTTTGCAAATCTCTTTATACTTTAAGTATTCTGAATTTATAAAATTATATGTTCCAAGTATTTGAGTATGAGGACCAAGAATTCTAAACATATGAAGAAAATATAAATTTATTTGAAACTTAAATTCTTACAATGATTTTCTTGAAGGAAACTTGAAGGATACTGCAGATATTACAAGGATGATTGAGAGAGAGAGGAGTAGTGAAATGCGAACTGCCTTATAAAAATTCTAAAAATTCATCTTTGAGATGTGGATTCTGTTTGAATGCTTCAAAAAATCTCTGTTGCTCTGAAGAAATTTCTGGATTTGATGAACCTTTGACTTTCCTTTATTTGAGACTGGTGAATCACCTTGGTATTTGATCTTTTCACCTGTGGCAAGATAATGCTGTATAGAAGTAGCTGAACAGATATCTTGCTGGTATTTGGACCACCATTAAAAATTTCATTCATTATCCTTTGAAATTCTGAAGGAGCATTTTTTAATGTTTTCATGACCCAACACCATTTTCACTGGTTAGATCCATTCGGATCAAATGGTGGTCCAAATACCAGCAAGATATCTGTTCAGCTACTTCTATACAGCATTATCTTGCCACAGGTGAAAAGATCAAATACCAAGGTGATTCACCAGTCTCAAATAAAGGAAAGTCAAAGGTTTCATCAAATCCAGAAATTTCTTCAGAGCAACAGAGATTTTTTGAAGCATTCAAACAGAATCCACATCTCAAAGATGAATTTTTAGAATTTTTATCTCAAAAATCTGCAAAATCCGAAGAATCTGTGTCTTCAGACCATTTGGTGGACCCTGTGGACAAGACCCTGATGACGCATTTTGTATGTAAGATTTCAAAATATGGAAGACTCCAAAATACTCAAAGTGTACCACCCCATCAACTTGCCGACAGTTTTACAAATTAGTCAAAAGTTCCTTTATTAAAGGAAATATGCCACGCCACTCAAAGGACAATTATCTGATGCTTTATCAGACTCACTTTTCCAAAAGCCGAAGATTACGGAAATTAAAGTCAAATTAAAGTTAAATTTCTTTGTAATGTAAATTCAAATGTAAACTTTGTTAAGTATAAGTACCCCTTCAAATCAGAGGAGAAGGCAGTTCGCATTTCACTACTCCTCTCTCTCGCAATCATCCTTGTAATATCTGCAGTATCCTTCAAGTTTCCTTCAAGAAAATCATTGTAAGAATTTAAGTTTCAAATAAATTTATATTTTCTTCATATGTTTAGAATTCTTGGTCCTCATACTCAAATACTTGGAACATATAATTTTATAAATTCAGAATACTTAAAGTATAAAGAGATTTGCAAAAGATTTCCTCGTGGAACTGTCATAGGAAATTATTATCATGATATGAAAGATTATTATTATGATTTAAGAGTTAGAATTCAAATTATACTTGCAGCATAAACATGAATTTTATCAAAAATATTATTTTCTTCATTCTTGTCTTAGTTATGTTATTTTTAGAAACATTTTTTCAAATTATCATTAAATCTGTGATATTAGTTTTTATTATTATTCAAACTGTGCTAGTTTATTTTCAAACGATCCTTCAAAAGTGGTATCAGAGCCATATTCCTAGTTAGAGTTATTTTCAAAAGTTTAAAAAACCATTTAAGATTAGTTAGTCTTAATAGACTAAGTTTCTTAGGATTAGTTGTTGGAATTTACGTTGGTAAACTAGTGAATAGTTTAATACCTGAATTTGACAATCAATTGCCCATCTAGGGGAAACATCAACAAAAAAAGTCCAGAATGCTCGTATTTCTCCCATGGACACTGAAATGTACCGTTTTATCTCTTAATGCGAAGAACTTGAAACTCGGATCATGCAGTCTTTATGTTATGATAAGATACTTTTTGATAGAGAAGTGTAGAAAAACATAGGCATAATATACCAAACAAACATTTTATATAGAATGAGAAAAGAACGATTGGAATTTGAAAGGAAAAGGATAAACGGAAAAAACACAGGTCCAAGAATATTAGTATATTCTTGTTTAAACTTGACACCCTAAATGAGTCAATTTTAGTGAAATATGTGAATAATATTAACCTAAACAAAGATCCGCCTATGATTGGACATTGGACTTGAAAGGTCACTAAAAATGAATTTATGCCATTATATCACACCATAGTTTAAAAAGGGAACCCTAAGATTAATTATTTTAGCACAAAGTTTTTACGAAATTTCTATCACGTAAATAGAACATTTTCCAAATAAGAGTGTGAATACATCCTCTACCAGAAAATGTACTCACGTTGTACTCATGGCAGCACAAAGTTAACCATATCTACATGGACCGGAAACTCTGCAACTTTATAGATCGAGTGATAACTAACATTCTGAGTTGGGATCAATGGATGACCCATAAAACATTGAGAAATTATTTCGTAAAATTCCTTTGTTTCAATAAGCACAACGTCAAATAAACAATCCTATCAAATAGATGTAGGAAAATGAAACTCAGTCCAAATATCACCTAACTTTCAAAATTTCAAGTGAAAGAAGTTGGCACAAATTTCCCAAAATATGATTATTTTATGCAAAACATCCAAAAATGAATCTTTTAAGAGTGAACCAAGAGTAACAGGAAACTCGGGAAAAAAAGTATTATATAACGTGAATTGTGAATTGTGAATTGTTTACTATACTAATTTGACAATCAAAAGACCATCAAAGAATGTTTCGCAATGTAAATGTGCAATGCTAGTGTTATGCCCTGGGGACAAAAAATAAACCATGTTATCTCTGAATAATTTTAACATTAAACTCAAAGCATGTAATTTATTACGACTCCAGGATCGTGTTATATTCATGACACCCCAAAAACGACAACTTCAACATGGACTCTGAAAAAATGAATCTCAACCATAACTTTCTCCATCGCGTCGATCGCACACATTCCGAGATCTGGATCAATGCAGTAGGCATAAAGTAGGAAGACCAAAGTATTAAAATGCCTTTTTTCTAACAAGAGAACCATCGAGTAATAAGTTCTATCGGTGAGCGGAAAAAACATGAAACTCGGTCCAAATACAATATCATGCACATAATAACCATTAAAAAAATCTTATCGTGAAAACAAATCCTCTATGGGAAACCAAATTGGCACAAATTGACCAAAATGTTATTTCCGTACGCATTACACTCAAATTTGATCAATTTAAAGAAAATTATGAATAATGTCAAACTTGGCATATGAATTCTCACAATGCCAATGTGGCCGTTTGATTTGAGATGAAATATAGTGATAACAATCAAAGGGTGATGATTGAAGAAGATGTAGAATGATAATTCATGCTAATTAATGATAATGCGTGTTAATGCATTATAATGCATGATAATGCAAAATTGAGGTGAAGTTGCATTCTCTTACATAAAATTTCGATACGTTTAATGGATTCTCTATTAATACCCTATTTTGAAATCTATATATTGCTCATGAATGATAATGCGTGTTATGAATGATAATGCATGTTAATGTATTATAATGCAATTTAATGCAAAATTAAGGTTATGTTGCACTCTTTTGCCTAATCTTTTGCATGGAATCGCTATTAAGACTCAATTTGGAAAACTCTAAACAATGTCAATGTGGTCGTTTGATTTGAGATGCAATATAGTGATAACGATCAAAGGTTGATGATTGAAGAAGATGTAGAATGATAATTCATGTTAATTAATGATAATGCGTGTTAATGAATTATAATGCATGATAATGCAAAATTGAGGTGAAGTTGCATTCTCTTACATAAAATTTCGATACGTTTAATGGATTCTCTATTAATACCCTATTTTGAAATCTATATATTGCTCATGAATGATAATGCGTGTTATGAATGATAATGCATGTTAATGTATTATAATGCAATTTAATGCAAAATTAAGGTTATGTTGCATTCTTTTGCCAACTCTTTTGCTTGGAATCGCTATTAAGACTCAATTTGGAAAACTCTAAACAATGCCAATGTGGACGTTTGATTTGAGATGAAATATAGTGATAACGATCAAAGGTTGATGATTGAAGAAGATGTAGAATGATAATTCATGCTAATTAATGATAATGCGTGTTAATGCATTATAATGCATGATAATGCAAAATTGAGGTGAAGTTGCATTTTCTTACATAAAATTTCGATACGTTTAATGGATTCTCTATTAATACCCTATTTTGAAATCTATATATTGCTCATGAATGATAATGCGTGTTATGAATGATAATGCATGTTAATGTATTATAATGCAATTTAATGCAAAATTAAGGTTATGTTGCACTCTTTTGCCTAATCTTTTGCATGGAATCGCTATTAAGACTCAATTTGGAAAACTCTCAACAATGCCAATGTGGTCGTTTGATTTGAGATGCAATATAGTGATAACGATCAAAGGTTGATGATTGAAGAAGATGTAGAATGATAATTCATGCTAATTAATGATAATGCGTGTTAATGAATTATAATGCATGATAATGCAAAATTGAGTTGATGTTGTATTATCTTACCTAAAATTTCGATACGTTTAGTGGATTCTCTATTAATACCCTATTTTGAAATCTATATATTGCTCATGAATGATAATGCGTGTTATGAATGTTAATGCATGTTAATGTATTATAATGCAATTTAATGCAAAATTAAGGCTATGTTGCAGTCTTTTGCCTAATCTTTTGCATGGAATCGCTATTAAGACTCAATTTGGAAAATTCTCAACAATGCCAATGTGGCCGTTTGATTCGAGATGAAATATAGTGATAACGATTAAAGGTTGATGATTGAAGAAGATGTAGAATGATAATTCATGCTAATTAATGATAATGCGTGTTAATGCATTATAATGCATGATAATGCAAAATTGAGGTGAAGTTGCATTCTCTTACATAAAATTTCGATACGTTTAATGGATTCTCTATTAATACCCTATTTTAAAATCTATATATTGCTCATGAATGATAATGCGTGTTATGAATGATAATGCATGTTAATGTATTATAATGCAATTTAATGCAAAATTAAGGTTATGTTGCACTCTTTTGCCTAATCTTTTGCATGGAATCGCTATTAAGACTCAATTTGGAAAACTCTCAACAATGCCAATGTGGTCGTTTGATTTGAGATGCAATATAGTGATAACGATCAAAGGTTGATTATTGAAGAAGATGTAGAATGATAATTCATGCTAATTAATGATAATGCGTGTTAATGAATTATAATGCATGATAATGCAAAATTGAGTTGATGTTGTATTATCTTACCTAAAATTTCGATACGTTTAGTGGATTCTCTATTAATACCCTATTTTGAAATCTATATATTGCTCATGAAAGATAATGCGTGTTATGAATGTTAATGCATGTTAATGTATTATAATGCAATTTAACTATGCTGGGACCACCTATTCACGGCTGACCAACAGACTCACTAGTTTACCAACGTAAATTCCAACAACTAATCTTAAGAAACTTAGTCTATTAAGACTAACTAATCTTAAATGGTTTTTTAAACTTTTGAAAATAACTCTAACTAGGAATATGGCTCTGATACCACTTTTGAATCATTTCTGTCGGTATTTCTGTATAGGGTGTAAGCCCTATTTCTTCAGTCCAAGCTTTATTGACGTATTTGAATTCTTCTTTTGGATTGTTTGGAATTTGGATATTAGTAGGTTTGGGAGGAGTAACTAATATGGACTTATAAGGTAATTCTGGAAAATTTTGTAAGGATGAAAATTTATTTGAAGAAGAAGGTAATTGGGCTTTTGATTTTGATGGTGAAGGTGTTTGAGGTTGGGTATATTTGACTAAATCTTTTGAATCATGAGATTCATAATCTTTTGAAGACTGTATCTTTGATTTGGAGTAGGGATTCATCTGCATAATTATTTTCCTTGTAAAAATTCACGAGTAAGAAAATCTGGAAGAGAATTATTCTCTCCTTTTATATATTCTATTTGAAAATCGAAAACAGAAAGGATGGCTTGCCATCGTGCAAAAATTTGTTTTGAAACTATATTTTGAACATCTTTGGTTAAAACTTCTTTTGCAGATTTGCAATCAATTCTTAATAAAAAATTTTTGTTATAAAGATCATCCTGAAATTTTGAAATGCATAAAACAATTGAAAGTATTTCCTTTTTTATTGTAGAATAATTCTTTTGTGGTCCAAGCCATATTCCTGAATGAAATCTAACCAACTGTTCTTTTGAATTAAGCTGTTGTTTTAATATACCACCATATCCTACATCTGAGGCATCTGTTTCTACGATCATATATGCATCAGGGTGAGGAATACCTAGACATGGTAAACATTTGACTTTTTGCTTAATATTTTGAACTATTCGTGTATGAGTTTCTGACCAAGGAATAGGATTTTTCTTAAGCCTTTGATATAAAGGTTGACATATCTGTCTCAAATTTGGGAAAAAATCAGAAATATAATTTAAACATCCTAAAAATCTTTGTAATTGGGTCTTATCTTTAATCATATCTGGAAATTTATCAGTAAAACTGATAGCTCTGTTAATAGGTTTGATTAATCCTCTATTAATATCATGACCTAGGAATCTAATTGATGTTTGAAATAATTTCATTTTTGATGCAGAAACAACTAATCCATTTTTCTTAATAATATTAAAGAATATATTTAAATGTTTGAAATGTTGATCTATATCATTAGAGTATATAAGAATATCATCAATATAAACTATACTAAAATTAGTGTAAGGATTAAAAATTTCATTCATTATCCTTTGAAATTCTGAAGGAGCATTTTTTAATCCAAAGGGCATTACATTCCATTCATAATGTCCAAAGGGTACTGTAAAAGCAGTTTTATATCTATCTTTTTCAGATATCTGAATTTGCCAAAATCCTGACTTTAAATCAAATTTTGAAAATATTTTGGAAGAATGTAATCTATTGATTAAATCTCTTTTATTTGGAATTGGGTATCTAATCCATTGGAGAACCTTATTAAGTGGTTTGTAATTAATAACTAATCTAGGAACACCTCTTTCTAATTCTACTTGTTTCATAACATAGAAAGCAGAACAACTCCAAGGGGATTTAGATTTTCTTATTAATTTTTTATCTAATAATTCCTTAATTTCTTGTTGACAATGTTTAAGGAATTCAGCATTCATTTGAATAGGTCTAGCCTTAGTAGGAATATCTCGATCCTTGAAATCTTTTTCATAGGGTAAATCTACTACATGATGCTTTCTTTCCCAAAAAGCATTAGGTAAATTATTACATATTTCTTTTGAAAATAGATTTTCTATTTCTTTTATTTTATTCCTAATAGTATCATTTTGTAATTGTTCTTCAATTTTTAGGTAAGGGATTTCTTCTTTTAAATAATAAATATGATTTTTTCTTTTTTCTATTATATTTATCTGTTTAAATATTGAAGATTGCTGAAGAAGATGTATTTCTTTTTGTTTGACTGGGGTTATGAAAGGAAACAATATTGTCTTACCATGAATATTAGTAGAAACTCCTAAATTGTTTGTAATGAAAGGATAAATTTGAGTTAAAAAAGGAGTACCTAATATCATATCTTGGGATATATCTCTTACTAAGGTAAAAACATTTTTGAAGCAATATCCATTATTACAAATATGTGCCTTTGATAATTTATATCTAATATCTAAAGGTTTGGAATTAGCTGTGTATAATTGCTCTGTAGTTTTTTCATAATATTTTGATGGAATGATTCCTTCTCGTATTACATTATGATCAGCTCCTGAGTCTAATAAGGCTACTAAATTCATTTTAAAGTTGTTTATGACTAGATTGACATTTATATACCATTTCTGAAATTCAATTTTTTGAATAGAAGCAACAAATTTTATTTGATCATCTTTTGTATTAACTTTTAAAGGAATTTCTGAAATTTCTGGTTGTTGATTGCTGGTTTGGCCTGTGTTTGGGATTTCATTACTTAATAGAACTAATTTTGTTTCTAATTCAAAATCTTTTTCTTTTAATGAAAACAATTCTTTCTCCATTTGGTTAACTTGTCTTTTTAACATATTAATTTCTGTTTGTAAATCTTTAGTAGTAATTTGTTTAAATATACTTTGAGAGGGATATTTATCAAATAATTTATTTAAACTAAAATGTTCTTTAATATGAATTTGTTTATTTTTTGAATTGTCTTCTTCTAAAATTAAATCTTTAAGTTTACCAAAGTAATCTCTTCTTAATTCATCATCTGGAATTTGTTCTATTAAATCAAAAATAGCTTCCTTTTTATCTTTTGTTATTACATTAATACTCTGTTGACAATTTCCACAAATGTCTTTTTGTTGTGGTTCACCATCACTATCGGTATTAGATGTGTTTGATTCATTTTCTATTATATCAGATTCTTCATCTGATTCTTTGAGTAAATTATTAATAGACTCCTTTATTTCTCTAACTTTCTTTTTCTTTTTAAGCCAACATTGGCTTTCTGTATGACCAGGTTTCTTACAAAACCAACATTCTATATTCTTTTTATCTTTATTTTGAGATTTAGATTTAGAGGATTTCTTATGCCTATGTTTTGAATGTGTTGATGGTTTAACATTTGAATTATTAAAACTACTATTAGTTTGGTTAAATCTCCTAGATCTTTTTTGTATTCTAGAAGGAGGTTCTATTTTCATCATACCAAACATTTCGCAAAAGCATCCTAATTCTCTTCTAGTATTATTTTTATCTGATTTATATTTATTCTGAAGTTTTAATTCTGAGCATAATGATAAACCTTCTTTCTTGACAAAAGCAAATAATTGACCATATGTAATTTCTTCAAAAGGTATATCCTCTGTACCTATTTCATTTCTAAGTTTTTGTAAAATTCTTTCTGCAAATAGTTTGGGTAATCCCATTATAAATCTTTCTTTCCAAAATGAAGCATTACAATCATTTCTTCTTAATACTTGAGTAAGGAAAATATCTTTATACCACCTATAATCTGATAATGAAGGACATCTTAAATTTGTTAAAATTATTTTTGATGAATTATACTCTTCTTTGGGATTTCCTATAAAATACATACCTATAGTTATTATAAGATAATCACAAGCATCACTTATTTCATATGGTTAATCATTTTCTATCATAATGACTTTATGTTCTAATATTTGAGTTTTTGTTTCTAAACTTAATGCATTATCCCACCAATTTTTTAATTGTCCAGTAAAACCTTGGACAAGTAAAGCACATGCTTTGTCTTCAGATTGACCTTGTATTTTGTAAGCCATTCTAGCCATTCCCATTTCTTGAAGTGTATTTAATATTTCATATTCTGCTTTACCATCTATATTCCATTCTGTAATAGAAGTACCATCATAACTAGTTTTATGAAATTGATTTCTTTCTTCATATTGTAAGTCCATAGGGGATGGTCTTTTATAATAATTTTTTGAACTATTAAAATTTCTTCTTCCCCTATATATTTTATTAATATTATCTTCATTATTTTCTTCAAAATTATTTTCTATATTTTGAATTTCTTCGTTATCTGATTCAGAATAATCTTCAGATGATGTATCATCTTTATTTTCATTTTCTTCTTTAATAGTATCTAAAACATTAATCCTTTTTCCTGAAGTTCCAGCTTCACTTAATTTTGCCGATATTTTTGATAGTATATTATCTGTATTATGTTGAAAACTAATATCTTTATCTTTACTGTGAGGTATACTTTTTGTTTGAAAGAAAGGGGCAGAAATGTCATTAAAAAGTTTTTTCTTAGGTTTATCTTCTTGAGAAATAACATTTGAGACTATGTTATTAGCTATAGTATCAACTTGGTTTGAAATAGTTTTTAATATTTGATTTGAATAATTATTTTGTTGTAAAATTCTTTGTATATCTTCTCCATTTATAGGTTCTTTTGTATCTTTTCCCCTTTTAAAAGGGTCTGCTATAATTTCACCTTTATGAGTCTGTATTTTAATACTTTGTAAGGGAGGATGAATAGCAGATATGATTTCATTATTCTCTAATGTCCATTTTTTATGAAGACTTGTATTAACTTCTATTGAAGGTTTCTTTAGATAGTCATGTATCCCTTCTTTTGAAAAGAAAATAGTAAGAAAACTAAAAAATAAGAAATTTGATTTTAATTTTTTCATTTCTTTTTTCCATTCTTCTCCTATTTTTTCTTGTATTTGTTTATCTAATTTTAAAAACCAAAGCCTTTTTTCTTTATGAAAATCACTATTCATTTCTTCATGTAAGTAATTATAATCAGGTTTAAATTCTTTTCCTGATGTTATGACAAATGCAAAATCCGCTGAGGATTTAGGAGAGGTTGGATTTGAAAATTTTTGATTAGAATTAACCTGAGGTTCAGGAATAGGAGTTCTAAATCTGTAATTAGGAATTCCTGAGAAAGACTGTCTAGAAGATTCTGGATTATCACTAGTTTGAGAAAAATGTCTAACATATTCTGGTTCTCTATAAGAACTTGATCTTAAATAATTTCTACTATTTTCTCTGGATGAACCAAATTTGATAGTTATTTTTCCATCAATCTCTTCTATAATTTGTGAAACATCTTTACGTATTATGTTCCTTGGAGGTTGTGGGTTACTTATGACAAATTCCTCTGGAATTGTTATTTCATTCCATTTTAATCTTTTTGGAGTAAATATTGTGGGTTTTTCAGCATCTATTTGAAGTAAAACAGTTTCATCTTTTGATGTAGGTAATCTATTAAATTTTGGATTAATCTGAGATGACATTAGTCTAAAATATACCCTATAAATTATAGCAAAGTTTTTACATAGATGAAATTCATCACCTTGAATTTGAACATCTAAAATTAAGGAATCTAATATCATAGGATCTGTAAGATCAACAGAATAGTTTGGAGAGCAATTAAAATATATGGGACCATTACATATATTAGTTTGAACTAAAGACATTAATGAAGTCTGATATCTTTTTAATCTCTACTGTCATAGGAAATTATTATCATGATATGAAAGATTATTATTATGATTTAAGAGTTAGAATTCAAATTATACTTGCAGCATAAACATGAATTTTATCAAAAAAATTATTTTCTTCATTCTTGTCTTAGTTATGTTATTTTTAGAAACTTTGTTTCAAATTATCATTAAATCTGTGATATTAGTTTTTATTATTATTCAAACTGTGCTAGTTTATTTTCAAACGATCCTTCAAAAGTGGTATCAGAGCCATATTCCTAGTTAGAGTTATTTTCAAAAGTTTAAAAAACCATTTAAGATTAGTTAGTCTTAATAGACTAAGTTTCTTAAGATTAGTTGTTGGAATTTACGTTGGTAAACTAGTGAGTCTGTTGGTCAGCCGTGAATAGGTGGTCCCAGCATAGTGTTCCCGTACGACCCAACTGAAATTAAGAACAAACTTAGAAATTTAAGATTACTAGTTAAAAATGGCAATTAGACTTAGAAACTTACTCTATCCAGGATCTAGCTCAAAAAACCATAGTATTGTTCATAGTAGTGAAACTCATACTCCTATTAATTATTCAAATTGGACTATACCTCAAGAACAAATTGAACATATATATCAAATAGGATTAACTGATTTCAAAACTGCCTTTTCTGTTAAGACTCATGAAGAAACTATAAGTATACAAGAAGAATCTCAAAGTATACCTTTATTAAATAGATATACTATAAAAAAATATTTAGAAAAAGGTTACAGATATATTCATATTGGTTTAGTTCAAGTAGCTGTCAAACCCCTAGTTCATGCAGGAGTTGATACTCCTATCTATTTAGCTCTTAGAGATAAGAGATTAAAAAGATATCAGACTTCATTAATGTCTTTAGTTCAAACTAATATATGTAATGGTCCCATATATTTTAATTGCTCTCCAAACTATTCTGTTGATCTTACAGATCCTATGATATTAGATTCCTTAATTTTAGATGTTCAAATTCAAGGTGATGAATTTCATCTATGTAAAAACTTTGCTATAATTTATAGGGTATATTTTAGACTAATGTCATCTCAGATTAATCCAAAATTTAATAGATTACCTACATCAAAAGATGAAACTGTTTTACTTCAAATAGATGCTGAAAAACCCACAATATTTACTCCAAAAAGATTAAAATGGAATGAAATAACAATTCCAGAGGAATTTGTCATAAGTAACCCACAACCTCCAAGGAACATAATACGTAAAGATGTTTCACAAATTATAGAAGAGATTGATGGAAAAATAACTATCAAATTTGGTTCATCCAGAGAAAATAGTAGAAATTATTTAAGATCAAGTTCTTATAGAGAACCAGAATATGTTAGACATTTTTCTCAAACTAGTGATAATCCAGAATCTTCTAGACAGTCTTTCTCAGGAATTCCTAATTACAGATTTAGAACTCCTATTCCTGAACCTCAGGTTAATTCTAATCAAAATTTTTCAAATCCAACCTCTCCTAAATCCTCAGCGGATTTTGCATTTGTCATAACATCAGGAAAAGAATTTAAACCTGATTATAATTACTTACATGAAGAAATGAATAGTGATTTTCATAAAGAAAAAAGGCTTTGGTTTTTAAAATTAGATAAACAAATACAAGAAAAAATAGGAGAAGAATGGAAAAAAGAAATGAAAAAATTAAAATCAAATTTCTTATTTTTTAGTTTTCTTACTATTTTCTTTTCAAAAGAAGGGATACATGACTATCTAAAGAAACCTTCAATAGAAGTTAATACAAGTCTTCATAAAAAATGGACATTAGAGAATAATGAAATCATATCTGCTATTCATCCTCCCCTACAAAGTATTAAAATACAGACTCATAAAGGTGAAATTATAGCAGACCCTTTTAAAAGGGGAAAAGATACAAAAGAACCTATAAATGGAGAAGATATACAAAGAATTTTACAACAAAATAATTATTCAAATCAAATATTAAAAACTATTTCAAACCAAGTTGATACTATAGCTAATAACATAGTCTCAAATGTTATTTCTCAAGAAGATAAACCTAAGAAAAAACTTTTTAATGACATTTCTGCCCCTTTCTTTCAAACAAAAAGTATACCTCACAGTAAAGATAAAGATATTAGTTTTCAACATAATACAGATAATATACTATCAAAAATATCGGCAAAATTAAGTGAAGCTGGAACTTCAGGAAAAAGGATTAATGTTTTAGATACTATTAAAGAAGAAAATGAAAATAAAGATGATGCATCATCTGAAGATTATTCTGAATCAGATAACGAAGAAATTCAAAATATAGAAAATAATTTTGAAGAAAATGAAGATAATATTAATAAAATATATAGGGGAAGAAGAAATTTTAATAGTTCAAAAAATTATTATAAAAGACCATCCCCTATGGACTTACAATATGAAGAAAGAAATCAATTTCATAAAACTAGTTATGATGGTACTTCTATTACAGAATGGAATATAGATGGTAAAGCAGAATATGAAATATTAAATACACTTCAAGAAATGGGAATGGCTAGAATGGCTTACAAAATACAAGGTCAATCTGAAGACAAAGCATGTGCTTTACTTGTCCAAGGTTTTACTGGACAATTAAAAAATTGGTGGGATAATGCATTAAGTTTAGAAACAAAAACTCAAATATTAGAACATAAAGTCATTATGATAGAAAATGATGAACCATATGAAATAAGTGATGCTTGTGATTATCTTATAATAACTATAGGTATGTATTTTATAGGAAATCCCAAAGAAGAGTATAATTCATCAAAAATAATTTTAACAAATTTAAGATGTCCTTCATTATCAGATTATAGGTGGTATAAAGATATTTTCCTTACTCAAGTATTAAGAAGAAATGATTGTAATGCTTCATTTTGGAAAGAAAGATTTATAATGGGATTACCCAAACTATTTGCAGAAAGAATTTTACAAAAACTTAGAAATGAAATAGGTACAGAGGATATACCTTTTGAAGAAATTACATATGGTCAATTATTTGCTTTTGTCAAGAAAGAAGGTTTATCATTATGCTCAGAATTAAAACTTCAGAATAAATATAAATCAGATAAAAATAATACTAGAAGAGAATTAGGATGCTTTTGTGAAATGTTTGGTATGATGAAAATAGAACCTCCTTCTAGAATACAAAAAAGATCTAGGAGATTTAACCAAACTAATAGTAGTTTTAATAATTCAAATGTTAAACCATCAACACATTCAAAACATAGGCATAAGAAATCCTCTAAATCTAAATCTCAAAATAAAGATAAAAAGAATATAGAATGTTGGTTTTGTAAGAAACCTGGTCATACAGAAAGCCAATGTTGGCTTAAAAAGAAAAAGAAAGTTAGAGAAATAAAGGAGTCTATTAATAATTTACTCAAAGAATCAGATGAAGAATCTGATATAATAGAAAATGAATCAAACACATCTAATACCGATAGTGATGGTGAACCACAACAAAAAGACATTTGTGGAAATTGTCAACAGAGTATTAATGTAATAACAAAAGATAAAAAGGAAGCTATTTTTGATTTAATAGAACAAATTCCAGATGATGAATTAAGAAGAGATTACTTTGGTAAACTTAAAGATTTAATTTTAGAAGAAGACAATTCAAAAAATAAACAAATTCATATTAAAGAACATTTTAGTTTAAATAAATTATTTGATAAATATCCCTCTCAAAGTATATTTAAACAAATTACTACTAAAGATTTACAAACAGAAATTAATATGTTAAAAAGACAAGTTAACCAAATGGAGAAAGAATTGTTTTCATTAAAAGAAAAAGATTTTGAATTAGAAACAAAATTAGTTCTATTAAGTAATGAAATCCCAAACACAGGCCAAACCAGCAATCAACAACCAGAAATTTCAGAAATTCCTTTAAAAGTTAATACAAAAGATGATCAAATAAAATTTGTTACTTCTATTCAAAAAATTGAATTTCAGAAATGGTATATAAATGTCAATCTAGTCATAAACAACTTTAAAATGAATTTAGTAGCCTTATTAGACTCAGGAGCTGATCATAATGTAATACGAGAAGGAATCATTCCATCAAAATATTATGAAAAAACTACAGAGCAATTATACACAGCTAATTCCAAACCTTTAGATATTAGATATAAATTATCAAAGGCACATATTTGTAATAATGGATATTGCTTCAAAAATGTTTTTACCTTAGTAAGAGATATATCCCAAGATATGATATTAGGTACTCCTTTTTTAACTCAAATTTATCCTTTCATTACAAACAATTTAGGAGTTTCTACCAATATTCATGGTAAGACAATATTGTTTCCTTTCATAACCCCAGTCAAACAAAAAGAAATACATCTTCTTCAGCAATCTTCAATATTTAAACAGATAAATATAATAGAAAAAAGAAAAAATCATATTTATTATTTAAAAGAAGAAATCCCTTACCTAAAAATTGAAGAACAATTACAAAATGATACTATTAGGAAAAAAATAAAAGAAATAGAAAATCTATTTTCAAAAGAAATATGTAATAATTTACCTAATGCTTTTTGGGAAAGAAAGCATCATGTAGTAGATTTACCCTATGAAAAAGATTTCAAGGATCGAGATATTCCTACTAAGGCTAGACCTATTCAAATGAATGCTGAATTCCTTAAACATTGTCAACAAGAAATTAAGGAATTATTAGATAAAAAATTAATAAGAAAATCTAAATCCCCTTGGAGTTGTTCTGCTTTCTATGTTATGAAACAAGCAGAATTAGAAAGAGGTGTTCCTAGATTAGTTATTAATTACAAACCACTTAATAAGGTTCTCCAATGGATTAGATACCCAATTCCAAATAAAAGAGATTTAATCAATAGATTACATTCTTCCAAAATATTTTCAAAATTTGATTTAAAGTCAGGATTTTGGCAAATTCAGATATCTGAAAAAGATAGATATAAAACTGCTTTTACAGTACCCTTTGGACATTATGAATGGAATGTAATGCCCTTTGGATTAAAAAATGCTCCTTCAGAATTTCAAAGGATAATGAATGAAATTTTTAATCCTTACACTAATTTTAGTATAGTTTATATTGATGATATTCTTATATACTCTAATGATATAGATCAACATTTCAAACATTTAAATATATTCTTTAATATTATTAAGAAAAATGGATTAGTTGTTTCTGCATCAAAATGAAATTATTTCAAACATCAATTAGATTCCTAGGTCATGATATTAATAGAGGATTAATCAAACCTATTAACAGAGCTATCAGTTTTACTGATAAATTTCCAGATATGATTAAAGATAAGACCCAATTACAAAGATTTTTAGGATGTTTAAATTATATTTCTGATTTTTTCCCAAATTTGAGACAGATATGTCAACCTTTATATCAAAGGCTTAAGAAAAATCCTATTCCTTGGTCAGAAACTCATACACGAATAGTTCAAAATATTAAGCAAAAAGTCAAATGTTTACCATGTCTAGGTATTCCTCACCCTGATGCATATATGATCGTAGAAACAGATGCCTCAGATGTAGGATATGGTGGTATATTAAAACAACAGCTTAATTCAAAAGAACAGTTGGTTAGATTTCATTCAGGAATATGGCTTGGACCACAAAAGAATTATTCTACAATAAAAAAGGAAATACTTTCAATTGTTTTATGCATTTCAAAATTTCAGGATGATCTTTATAACAAAATTTTTTTATTAAGAATTGATTGCAAATCTGCAAAAGAAGTTTTAACCAAAGATGTTCAAAATATAGTTTCAAAACAAATTTTTGCACGATGGCAAGCCATCCTTTCTGTTTTCGATTTTCAAATAGAATATATAAAAGGAGAGAATAATTCTCTTCCAGATTTTCTTACTCGTGAATTTTTACAAGGAAAATAATTATGCAGATGAATCCCTACTCCAAATCAAAGATACAGTCTTCAAAAGATTATGAATCTCATGATTCAAAAGATTTAGTCAAATATACCCAACCTCAAACACCTTCACCATCAAAATCAAAAGCCCAATTACCTTCTTCTTCAAATAAATTTTCACCCTTACAAAATTTTCCAGAATTACCTTATAAGTCCATATTAGTTACTCCTCCCAAACCTACTAATATCCAAATTCCAAACAATCCAAAAGAAGAATTCAAATACGTCAATAAAGCTTGGACTGAAGAAATAGGGCTTACACCCTATACAGAAATACCGACAGAAATGATTCAAAAGGATTATATTAAAAATCGTTTCCAACTGTTTAATAATGATTCTCAGTTTTGGGAATCAGACTGTTTTCAAAAAACTCAAAAATTTTATGAACTTATTTTAGTAGATACAAATTCAGTAGAAATATCTCATACAAAAAATGAGAAAAATCAAATTACTTTTTCCAAATGTGTAATAAAACAAGTTTTAAATCAAACAACATTTGGTGGGATGACCCATCAAAGACAATTTTCAATACGTTTTTCTCCAAGTTTTTTCAATTATATTGACTACAAGAATGCTTGGTATAGGGCCTTTTTCATTCGCCCATTTACACATTCTTGGTTTTTTATCTTTCATACTGATTGTCTCAAAACATTCCCCATTTGGTTTTTTGAATGGTGGAAAAAGATGGGATCAGAATCTTCAATTCTCCCTACAAATGTCAAAAATGGTTTACAAGTTTTTGCAGAAAATTCAACCATTCCAAATTATCAAAAAATGGTTACTTTTCATGCAGAATTTAAAGTCCCATGGATTTTTGCCTGGGATTTTCAATTTAAAAAATGTTTTCATGACCCAACACCATTTTCACTGGTTAGATCCATTCGGATCAAATGGTGGTCCAAATACCAGCAAGATATCTGTTCAGCTACTTCTATACAGCATTATCTTGCCACAGGTGAAAAGATCAAATACCAAGGTGATTCACCAGTCTCAAATAAAGGAAAGTCAAAGGTTTCATCAAATCCAGAAATTTCTTCAGAGCAACAGAGATTTTTTGAAGCATTCAAACAGAATCCACATCTCAAAGATGAATTTTTAGAATTTTTATCTCAAAAATCTGCAAAATCCGAAGAATCTGTGTCTTCAGACCCATTTGGTGGACCCCGTGGACAAGACCCTGATGACGCATTTTGTATGTAAGATTTCAAAATATGGAAGACTCCAAAATACTCAAAGTGTACCACCCCATCAACTTGCCGACAGTTTTACAAATTAGTCAAAAGTTCCTTTATTAAAGGAAATATGCCACGCCACTCAAAGGACAATTATCTGATGCTTTATCAGACTCACTTTTCCAAAAGCCGAAGATTACGGAAATTAAAGTCAAATTAAAGTTAAATTTCTTTGTAATGTAAATTCAAATGTAAACTTTGTTAAGTATAAGTACCCCTTCAAATCAGAGGAGAAGGCAGTTCGCATTTCACTACTCCTCTCTCTCTCAATCATCCTTGTAATATCTGCAGTATCCTTCAAGTTTCCTTCAAGAAAATCATTGTAAGAATTTAAGTTTCAAATAAATTTATATTTTCTTCATATGTTTCAAATTAATCCTATGTTTAGTCAAAATAGGATTAATTATTCAAATTGGACTATCCACGATTTTATAATTTATGAGATATTACAATTAGCGCCCAAGTTTTATTTTTTTAAGATATTACAAATAACCCTCTAGGGACAAAGTTAAAACTTTTCGGGGGTAAGGGGTCAATTATAAAATGGTGACAAATTACGGGAGGATTTTCATAATACCACTACGTGACCTTACTTCACGGGTATTCGTAATTTACCATTTATATAAATGTACGTACGCACATATAACCTAACTTAAATTACTATTACAACTTACTGATAAATTAATTATGACAACAAAGCAATTAATTCACCTAACTAAAAAGTTGGTGATCTGATACGAAATATGAAACAAAAAAATAAAATCAAAGAAATGAAAAAATACTATATTTAATCAATAGAATTTTAATGGCATGCAATTTACCTCCCTTTGATATGCATAATATTTAAATTACGCCCTTGTAATTTGGAAAAAGAGTGTTGTACAATCCTATATCTTATAAAAGTTACTCACTACCTCCCTAACCCTTTTATTTAAAGTTAAAAAGATACGAATCGACAAAACTACTACTATTATATGTGACACTTTACTCTCATGTGCTATAATAAGTGTAACAATTTGCCTCATGTATTATGATAAATGTTGCACTTTACTCCCCTATGTTACATAAATATTTTTCATGCCCACTTTTAAAAATTAACATTAATCTACATTATACCATATATATTTTGCAATATTGATTTTATGCATTTGCCAATCGAGAAAATCGAATTACTCATTACGATCCGTATTATTGCGTGGAACAAGGCCAACCAAAAGTTTGTTGGGCTATTTAAGAATTAAGAACTATTTGAGTCCAAGTGATAATAGAAAAGGCCCAGTCGCAGTTTATCTTATGGGCTTCAAAATCTACCAGTACGGCCGTACGGGCTTATCGGGTAAGTAACAAACAAGTTTCTTTGAAACCTATGCTGCTAATTTGTTTGGTGGTTCAGGTAATAAGTTTTTTTCCTAGCACATAGTACCATAGTAGTTTACAAAAAAATCATATATAGATTTTATTTCGGTCCCACAATAAATTATACGTTGGTTGATTACGTGGTGAATTCGCAATCATAAACTTTAAAATATTCCACTAAATCAAATATATGTAATGATTTTCCTTTCATGATGTATTTAAGGATTAAACTCTATATCCAAAATTCAATATTTATAGTATAGGTTTGGATTTTGAAGATTTCTATCTTTTGTTAAAAGATTGTTAAAATTTGTTATGTCAGTTGAGATGTAGATATGTATCATTGAAATATAACGCTCGAAGTACTGTGAAACTTGAAAGATTTGATTTTTATCATTGCTATTAGTTGTAATTTGTAGCATAACAATGAAAGCAATCCTATACATTATCACAAGTTACGTCCGCCTTTAAATAAAGTTGCAGCTACATGTTGGACTCTAGGTAGAGAAATTATTGACTTGAATATGACAACAATTGTCCATGTGCGAAGGTGCTCAAGTAATGGATATGTATGATCGAAACATTGTGTTTTAGCTATTGTGTAAGTTTCAAAAATTTAGATACACTGTTGCCATCGTTTTAGTTCATATTCGAACTATTCCTATCAAAATTTTAAAACAACATTTGATGGATTGAATAATTAGATTTTGGTCGGATTTTAAAAGTGTGAAATCTATGAGATATCCATTTATCTCCCTAATAACTTTGTAATTAAAATAAGGAGGTCTAGTTTTGATATACTCCTTTCATTCCACAATATCTAAAGTTTTGCACAGGTATTAAAGGAACTTAATAAACAATATGAATTTTTGGTAAAAAAATAAAAAATATACCTCAAATACCCTTAATTAATATTCATCTAATTTATGAATTTTTTATATTTTTCTGTTAATCATATTTACAAATATCAGTTATTCCTATTTGATATATATGTTCAATTTGTTCTTGAGGTATAGTCCAATTTGAATAATTAATAGGAGTATGAGTTTCACTACTATGAACAATACTATGGTTTTTTGAGCTAGATCCTGGATAGAGTAAGTTTCTAAGTCTAATTGCCATTTTTAACTAGTAATCTTAAATTTCTAAGTTTGTTCTTAATTTCAGTTGGGTCGTACGGGAACACTATGCTGGGACCACCTATTCACGGCTGACCAACAGACTCACTAGTTTACCAACGTAAATTCCAACAACTAATCTTAAGAAACTTAGTCTATTAAGACTAACTAATCTTAAATGGTTTTTTAAACTTTTGAAAATAACTCTAACTAGGAATATGGCTCTGATACCACTTTTGAAGGATCGTTTGAAAATAAACTAGCACAGTTTGAATAATAATAAAAACTAATATCACAGATTTAATGATAATTTGAAAAAATGTTTCTAAAAATAACATAACTAAGACAAGAATGAAGAAAATAATATTTTTGATAAAATTCATGTTTATGCTGCAAGTATAATTTGAATTCTAACTCTTAAATCATAATAATAATCTTTCATATCATGATAATAATTTCCTATGACAGTTCCACGAGGAAATCTTTTGCAAATCTCTTTATACTTTAAGTATTCTGAATTTATAAAATTATATGTTCCAAGTATTTGAGTATGAGGACCAAGAATTCTAAACATATGAAGAAAATATAAATTTATTTGAAACTTAAATTCTTACAATGATTTTCTTGAAGGAAACTTGAAGGATACTGCAGATATTACAAGGATGATTGAGAGAGAGAGGAGTAGTGAAATGCGAACTGCCTTCTCCTCTGATTTGAAGGGGTACTTATACTTAACAAAGTTTACATTTGAATTTACATTACAAAGAAATTTAACTTTAATTTGACTTTAATTTCCGTAATCTTCGGCTTTTGGAAAAGTGAGTCTGATAAAGCATCAGATAATTGTCCTTTGAGTGGCGTGGCATATTTCCTTTAATAAAGGAACTTTTGACTAATTTGTAAAACTGTCGGCAAGTTGATGGGGTGGTACACTTTGAGTATTTTGGAGTCTTCCATATTTTGAAATCTTACATACAAAATGCGTCATCAGGGTCTTGTCCACAGGGTCCACCAAATGGGTCTGAAGACACAGATTCTTCGGATTTTGCAGATTTTTGAGATAAAAATTCTAAAAATTCATCTTTGAGATGTGGATTCTGTTTGAATGCTTCAAAAAATCTCTGTTGCTCTGAAGAAATTTCTGGATTTGATGAAACCTTTGACTTTCCTTTATTTGAGACTGGTGAATCACCTTGGTATTTGATCTTTTCACCTGTGGCAAGATAATGCTGTATAGAAGTAGCTGAACAGATATCTTGCTGGTATTTGGACCACCATTTGATCCGAATGGATCTAACCAGTGAAAATGGTGTTGGGTCATGAAAACATTTTTTAAATTGAAAATCCCAGGCAAAAATCCATGGGACTTTAAATTCTGCATGAAAAGTAACCATTTTTTGATAATTTGGAATGGTTGAATTTTCTGCAAAAACTTGTAAACCATTTTTGACATTTGTAGGGAGAATTGAAGATTCTGATCCCATCTTTTTCCACCATTCAAAAAACCAAATGGGGAATGTTTTGAGACAATCAGTATGAAAGATAAAAAACCAAGAATGTGTAAATGGGCGAATGAAAAAGGCCCTATACCAAGCATTCTTGTAGTCAATATAATTGAAAAAACTTGGAGAAAAACGTATTGAAAATTGTCTTTGATGGGTCATCCCACCAAATGTTGTTTGATTTAAAACTTGTTTTATTACACATTTGGAAAAAGTAATTTGATTTTTCTCATTTTTTGTATGAGATATTTCTACTGAATTTGTATCTACTAAAATAAGTTCATAAAATTTTTGAGTTTTTTGAAAACAGTCTGATTCCCAAAACTGAGAATCATTATTAAACTGTTGGAAACGATTTTTAATATAATCCTTTTGAATCATTTCTGTCGGTATTTCTGTATAGGGTGTAAGCCCTATTTCTTCAGTCCAAGCTTTATTGACGTATTTGAATTCTTCTTTTGGATTGTTTGGAATTTGGATATTAGTAAGTTTGGGAGGAGTAACTAATATGGACTTATAAGGTAATTCTGGAAAATTTTGTAAGGGTGAAAATTTATTTGAAGAAGAAGGTAATTGGGCTTTTGATTTTGATGGTGAAGGTGTTTGAGGTTGGGTATATTTGACTAAATCTTTTGAATCATGAGATTCATAATCTTTTGAAGACTGTATCTTTGATTTGGAGTAGGGATTCATCTGCATAATTATTTTCCTTGTAAAAATTCACGAGTAAGAAAATCTGGAAGAGAATTATTCTCTCCTTTTATATATTCTATTTGAAAATCGAAAACAGAAAGGATGGCTTGCCATCGTGCAAAAATTTGTTTTGAAACTATATTTTGAACATCTTTGGTTAAAACTTCTTTTGCAGATTTGCAATCAATTCTTAATAAAAAATTTTTGTTATAAAGATCATCCTGAAATTTTGAAATGCATAAAACAATTGAAAGTATTTCCTTTTTTATTGTAGAATAATTCTTTTGTGGTCCAAGCCATATTCCTGAATGAAATCTAACCAACTGTTCTTTTGAATTAAGCTGTTGTTTTAATATACCACCATATCCTACATCTGAGGCATCTGTTTCTACGATCATATATGCATCAGGGTGAGGAATACCCAGACATGGTAAACATTTGACTTTTTGCTTAATATTTTGAACTATTCGTGTATGAGTTTCTGACCAAGGAATAGGATTTTTCTTAAGCCTTTGATATAAAGGTTGACATATCTGTCTCAAATTTGGGAAAAAATCAGAAATATAATTTAAACATCCTAAAAATCTTTGTAATTGGGTCTTATCTTTAATCATATCTGGAAATTTATCAGTAAAACTGATAGCTCTGTTAATAGGTTTGATTAATCCTCTATTAATATCATGACCTAGGAATCTAATTGATGTTTGAAATAATTTCATTTTTGATGCAGAAACAACTAATCCATTTTTCTTAATAATATTAAAGAATATATTTAAATGTTTTAAATGTTGATCTATATCATTAGAGTATATAAGAATATCATCAATATAAACTATACTAAAATTAGTGTAAGGATTAAAAATTTCATTCATTATCCTTTGAAATTCTGAAGGAGCATTTTTTAATCCAAAGAGCATTACATTCCATTCATAATGTCCAAAGGGTACTGTAAAAGCAGTTTTATATCTATCTTTTTCAGATATCTGAATTTGCCAAAATCCTGACTTTAAATCAAATTTTGAAAATATTTTGGAAGAATGTAATCTATTGATTAAATCTCTTTTATTTGGAATTGGGTATCTAATCCATTGGAGAACCTTATTAAGTGGTTTGTAATTAATAACTAATCTAGGAACACCTCTTTCTAATTCTGCTTGTTTCATAACATAGAAAGCAGAACAACTCCAAGGGGATTTAGATTTTCTTATTAATTTTTTATCTAATAATTCCTTAATTTCTTGTTGACTATGTTTAAGGAATTCAGCATTCATTTGAATAGGTCTAGCCTTAGTAGGAATATCTCGATCCTTGAAATCTTTTTCATAGGGTAAATCTACTACATGATGCTTTCTTTCCCAAAAAGCATTAGGTAAATTATTACATATTTCTTTTGAAAATAGATTTTCTATTTCTTTTATTTTTTTCCTAATAGTATCATTTTGTAATTGTTCTTCAATTTTTAGGTAAGGGATTTCTTCTTTTAAATAATAAATATGATTTTTTCTTTTTTCTATTATATTTATCTGTTTAAATATTGAAGATTGCTGAAGAAGATGTATTTCTTTTTGTTTGACTGGGGTTATGAAAGGAAACAATATTGTCTTACCATGAATATTGGTAGAAACTCCTAAATTGTTTGTAATGAAAGGATAAATTTGAGTTAAAAAAGGAGTACCTAATATCATATCTTGGGATATATCTCTTACTAAGGTAAAAACATTTTTGAAGCAATATCCATTATTACAAATATGTGCCTTTGATAATTTATATCTAATATCTAAAGGTTTGGAATTAGCTGTGTATAATTGCTCTGTAGTTTTTTCATAATATTTTGATGGAATGATTCCTTATCGTATTACATTATGATCAGCTCCTGAGTCTAATAAGGCTACTAAATTCATTTTAAAGTTGTTTATGACTAGATTGACATTTATATACCATTTCTGAAATTCAATTTTTTGAATAGAAGCAACAAATTTTATTTGATCATCTTTTGTATTAACTTTTAAAGGAATTTCTGAAATTTCTGGTTGTTGATTGCTGGTTTGGCCTGTGTTTGGGATTTCATTACTTAATAGAACTAATTTTGTTTCTAATTCAAAATCTTTTTCTTTTAATGAAAACAATTCTTTCTCCATTTGGTTAACTTGTCTTTTTAACATATTAATTTTTGTTTGTAAATCTTTAGTAGTAATTTGTTTAAATATACTTTGAGAGGGATATTTATCAAATAATTTATTTAAACTAAAATGTTCTTTAATATGAATTTGTTTATTTTTTGAATTGTCTTCTTCTAAAATTAAATCTATAAGTTTACCAAAGTAATCTCTTCTTAATTCATCATCTGGAATTTGTTCTATTAAATAAAAAATAGCTTCCTTTTTATCTTTTGTTATTACATTAATACTCTGTTGACAATTTCCACAAATGTCTTTTTGTTGTGGTTCACCATCACTATCGGTATTAGATGTGTTTGATTCATTTTCTATTATATCAGATTCTTCATCTGATTCTTTGAGTAAATTATTAATAGACTCCTTTATTTCTCTAACTTTCTTTTTCTTTTTAAGCCAACATTGGCTTTCTGTATGACCAGGTTTCTTACAAAACCAACATTCTATATTCTTTTTATCTTTATTTTGAGATTTAGATTTAGAGGATTTCTTATGCCTATGTTTTGAATGTGTTGATGGTTTAACATTTGAATTATTAAAACTACTATTAGTTTGGTTAAATCTCCTAGATCTTTTTTGTATTCTAGAAGGAGGTTCTATTTTCATCATACCAAACATTTCACAAAAGCATCCTAATTCTCTTCTAGTATTATTTTTATCTGATTTATATTTATTCTGAAGTTTTAATTCTGAGAATAATGATAAACCTTCTTTCTTGACAAAAGCAAATAATTGACCATATGTAATTTCTTCAAAAGGTATATCCTCTGTACCTATTTCATTTCTAAGTTTTTGTAAAATTCTTTCTGCAAATAGTTTGGGTAATCCCATTATAAATCTTTCTTTCCAAAATGAAGCATTACAATCATTTCTTCTTAATACTTGAGTAAGGAAAATATCTTTATACCACCTATAATCTGATAATGAAGGACATCTTAAATTTGTTAAAATTATTTTTGATGAATTATACTCTTCTCTGGGATTTCCTATAAAATACATACCTATAGTTATTATAAGATAATCACAAGCATCACTTATTTCATATGGTTCATCATTTTCTATCATAATGACTTTATGTTCTAATATTTGAGTTTTTGTTTCTAAACTTAATGCATTATCCCACCAATTTTTTAATTGTCCAGTAAAACCTTGGACAAGTAAAGCACATGCTTTGTCTTCAGATTGACCTTGTATTTTGTAAGCCATTCTAGCCATTCCCATTTCTTGAAGTGTATTTAATATTTCATATTCTGCTTTACCATCTATATTCCATTCTGTAATAGAAGTACCATCATAACTAGTTTTATGAAATTGATTTCTTTCTTCATATTGTAAGTCCATAGGGGATGGTCTTTTATAATAATTTTTTGAACTATTAAAATTTCTTCTTCCCCTATATATTTTATTAATATTATCTTCATTATTTTCTTCAAAATTATTTTCTATATTTTGAATTTCTTCGTTATCTGATTCAGAATAATCTTCAGATGATGTATCATCTTTATTTTCATTTTCTTCTTTAATAGTATCTAAAACATTAATCCTTTTTCCTGAAGTTCCAGCTTCACTTAATTTTGCCGATATTTTTGATAGTATATTATCTGTATTATGTTGAAAACTAATATCTTTATCTTTACTGTGAGGTATACTTTTTGTTTGAAAGAAAGGGGCAGAAATGTCATTAAAAAGTTTTTTCTTAGGTTTATCTTCTTGAGAAATAACATTTGAGACTATGTTATTAGCTATAGTATCAACTTGGTTTGAAATAGTTTTTAATATTTGATTTGAATAATTATTTTGTTGTAAAATTCTTTGTATATCTTCTCCATTTATAGGTTCTTTTGTATCTTTTCCCCTTTTAAAAGGGTCTGCTATAATTTCACCTTTATGAGTCTGTATTTTAATACTTTGTAAGGGAGGATGAATAGCAGATATGATTTCATTATTCTCTAATGTCCATTTTTTATGAAGACTTGTATTAACTTCTATTGAAGGTTTCTTTAGATAGTCATGTATCCCTTCTTTTGAAAAGAAAATAGTAAGAAAACTAAAAAATAAGAAATTTGATTTTAATTTTTTCATTTCTTTTTTCCATTCTTCTCCTATTTTTTCTTGTATTTGTTTATCTAATTTTAAAAACCAAAGCCTTTTTTCTTTATGAAAATCACTATTCATTTCTTCATGTAAGTAATTATAATCAGGTTTAAATTCTTTTCCTGATGTTATGACAAATGCAAAATCCGCTGAGGATTTAGGAGAGGTTGGATTTGAAATTTTTTGATTAGAATTAACCTGAGGTTCAGGAATAGGAGTTCTAAATCTGTAATTAGGAATTCCTGAGAAAGACTGTCTAGAAGATTCTGGATTATCACTAGTTTGAGAAAAATGTCTAACATATTCTGGTTCTCTATAAGAACTTGATCTTAAATAATTTCTACTATTTTCTCTGGATGAACCAAATTTGATAGTTATTTTTCCATCAATCTCTTCTATAATTTGTGAAACATCTTTACGTATTATGTTCCTTGGAGGTTGTGGGTTACTTATGACAAATTCCTCTGGAATTGTTATTTCATTCCATTTTAATCTTTTTGGAGTAAATATTGTGGGTTTTTCAGCATCTATTTGAAGTAAAACAGTTTCATCTTTTGATGTAGGTAATCTATTAAATTTTGGATTAATCTGAGATGACATTAGTCTAAAATATACCCTATAAATTATAGCAAAGTTTTTACATAGATGAAATTCATCACCTTGAATTTGAACATCTAAAATTAAGGAATCTAATATCATAGGATCTGTAAGATCCACAGAATAGTTTGGAGAGCAATTAAAATATATGGGACCATTACATATATTAGTTTGAACTAAAGACATTAATGAAGTCTGATATCTTTTTAATCTCTTATCTCTAAGAGCTAAATAGATAGGAGTATCAACTCCTGCATGAACTAGGGGTTTGACAGCTACTTGAACTAAACCAATATGAATATATCTGTAACCTTTTTCTAAATATTTTTTTATAGTATATCTATTTAATAAAGGTATACTTTGAGATTCTTCTTGTATACTTATAGTTTCTTCATGAGTCTTAACAGAAAAGGCAGTTTTGAAATCAGTTAATCCTATTTGATATATATGTTCAATTTGTTCTTGAGGTATAGTCCAATTTGAATAATTAATAGGAGTATGAGTTTCACTACTATGAACAATACTATGGTTTTTTGAGCTAGATCCTGGATAGAGTAAGTTTCTAAGTCTAATTGCCATTTTTAACTAGTAATCTTAAATTTCTAAGTTTGTTCTTAATTTCAGTTGGGTCGTACGGGAACACTATGCTGGGACCACCTATTCACGGCTGACCAACAGACTCACTAGTTTACCAACGTAAATTCCAACAACTAATCTTAAGAAACTTAGTCTATTAAGACTAACTAATCTTAAATGGTTTTTTAAACTTTTGAAAATAAATCATGGTTTATTTTTTGTCCCCAGGGCATAACACTAGCATTGCACATTTACATTGCGAAACATTCTTTGATGGTCTTTTGATTGTCAAATTAGTATAGTAAACAATTCACAATTCACAATTCACGTTATGTAATACTTTTTTCCCGAGTTTCTTGTTACTCTTGGTTCAGTCTTAAAAGATCCATTTTTGGATGTTTTGTGTAAAATAATCACATTTTGGGAATTTTGTGCCAACTTCTTTCACTCAAAATTTTGAAAGTTGGGTTATATTTGGACTGAGTTTCATGTTCCTAAATCTACTTGATAGAATTGTTTATTTGACGTTGTGCTCATTGAAACAGAGGAATTTTAAGAAATAGTTTCTTAATGTTTTATGGGTCATCCATTGATCCCAACTCAGAATGTTAGTTATCAATCGATCTATAAAGTTGCAGAGTTTTTTTGTTATTTTCGGTCCATGTAGAAATGGTCAACTTTGTACTGCCATGAGTACAACGTGAGTACATTTTTTGGTAGAGGACTCTTATTTGGAAATTGGTCTATTTACTTGATAGAAATTTCGTAGAAACCTTGTGCTAAAATAAGTAATTTTAGGGTTCCCTTTTTAAAATATGGTGTGATATAATGGCATAAGTTCATTTTTAGTGACCTTTCAAGTCCCATGTCCAATCATAGGCTGATCTTTGTTTAGGTGATATTATTCAAATATTTCACAAAAATTGATTAATTTAGGTTGACAAGGTGAAACAAGAATATACTAATATTCTTGGACTTGTGTTTTTTCCGTTTATCTTTTTCCTATAAAATTCCAATTGTTCTTTTTTCATTCGATATAAAATGTTTGTTTGGTATATTATGACTATGTTTTCCAACACTTTTCTATCAAAAAGTATCTTATCACAACTTAAAGACTGCATGATCCGAGTTTCATGTTCTTCGCATTCAGAGATAAAACGGAACATTACAGTTTCCATGGGAGAAAGACAAGCATTTTGGACCTTTTTTGTTGATGTTTCCCCTAAATGGGCAATTGACAATCAAATTCGGTATTAAACTATTCAAAATTCACGTAATCGAGAATTCATATGCCAAGTTTGACATTATTCATAATTTGCTTTAAATTTATCAACTTTGAGTATAATGCGTACGGAAATAACATTTTGGTCAATTTGTGCCAATTTTGTCTTTCATAGAGGATTTGTTTTTACGACCAATTTTTTTTAATGGTTATTATCCGCATGATATTGTATTTGGAACGAGTTTCATGTTTTTTCCGCTCCTCGATAGAACTTATTACTCGATGGTTCTCTTGTTAGAAAATGGGCATTTTAATACTTTGGTCTTCTTACTTTATGCCTACTGCATTGATCCAGATCTCGGAATGTCTTCGATCGACGCGATTTAGAAAGTTATGGTTGAGATTCATTTTTCCCAGTCCATGTTGAAGTTGTCTTTTTTGGGGTGTCATGAATATAACACGATCCTTGGAGTCGAAATAAATTAAATGCTTTGACATTAAAGTTAAAATTATTCAGAGATAACATGATTTATTTTTTGTCCCCAGGGCATAACACTAGCATTGTACATTTACATTTCGAAACATTATTTGATTGTATTTTGATTGTCAAATTAGTATAGTAAACAATTCACAATTAACAATTCAAGTTATATAATATTTTTTTCCCGAGTTTCTTGTTCCTCTTGGTTCACTCTTAAAAGATCCATTTTTGGATGTTTTGCGTAAAATAATCACATTTAGGGAAATTTGTGCCAATGTCTTTCGCTCAAAATTTTGAAAGTTAGGCGATATTTGGACTGAGTTTCATGTTCCTACATCTATTTGATAGAATTGTTTATTTGACTTTGTGCTTATTGAAACAGAGGAAATTTAAGAAATAGTTTTTTAATTTTTTATGGGTCATCCATTGATCCAAACTCAGAATGTTAGTTATCACTCGATCTTTAAAGTTGCAGACTTTTTTTGTTATTTCCGGTCCATGTAGAAATGGTTAACTTTGTGCTGCCATGAGTACAACGTGATTTCATTTTTTGGTACAGGATGTATTCACACTCTTATTTGGAAAATGTTCTATTTACGTGATAGAAATTTCGTAAAAACCTTGTGCTAAAATAATTATTTTAGGGTTCCCTTTTTAAACTATGGTATGATATAATGGCATAAATTCATTTTTAGTGACCTTTCAAGTCCCATGTCCAATCATAGGCTGATCTTTGTTTAGGTTAATATTATTCACATATTTCACTAAAATTGACTCATTTAGGGTGAAAAGTTGAAACAAGAATATACTAATATTCTTGGACCTGTGTTTTTTCCGTTTATCTTTTTCCATTCAAATTCCAATCATTCTTTTCTCATTCTATATAAAATGTTTGTTTGTTATATTATGCCTAGGTTTTCTACACTTCTCTATAAAAAAGTATCTTATCACAACATAAAGACTGCATGATCTGAGTTTCAAGTTATTCACATTAAGAGATAAAACGGTACATTTCAATGTCCATGGGAGAAATACGAGCATTCTGGACTTTTTTTGTTGATGTTTCCCCCTAGATGGGCAATTGACTGTCAAATTCAGGTATAAAACTATTCAAAATTCACGTAAACGAGAATTCATATACTGAGTTTGACATTATTCATAATTTGATTTAAATTGATCAACTTTGGAGTGTAATGCGTACGAAAATAACATTTTGGTCAATTTGTGCCAATTTGGTTTTTCATAGAGGATTTGTTTTCACGACCAGATTTTTTTAATGGTTATTATCCGCATGATATTGTATTTTGACCGAGTTTCATGTTTTTTCCGCTCCTCGATAGAACTTATTATTCGATGGTTCTCTTGTTAGAAAAGAGGCATTTTAATACTTTGGTCTTCCTACTTTATACCTACTGCATTGATCCAGATCTCGGAATGTGTGCGATCGACGCGATGGAGAAAGTTATGGTTGAGATTCATTTTTTCCGAATACATGTTGAAGTTGTCGTTTTTGGGGTGTCATGAATATAACACGATCCTTGGAGTCGTAATAAATTAAATGCTTTGAGTTTAAAGTTAAAATTATTCAGAGATAACATGGTTTATTTTTTGTCCCCAAGGCATAACACTAGCATTGTACATTTACATTTCAAAACATTATTTGATTGTATTTTGATTGTCAAATTAGTATAATAAACAATTCACAATTAACAATTCACGTTATATAATATTTTTTTCCCGAGTTTCTTGTTCCTCTTGGTTCACTCCTAAAAGATCCTTTTTTGGATGTTTTGCGTAAAATAATCACATTTTGGGAAATTTGTGCTAATGTCTTTCACTCAAAATTTTGAAATTTAGGTGATATTTGGACTGAGTTTCATGTTCCTACATCTATTTGATAGAATTGTTTATTTGACGTTGTGCTTATTGAAACAGAGGAATTTTAGGAAATAGTTTTTTATTTTTTTATGGATAATCCATTGATCCAAACTCTTCTGTTAGTTATCACTCGATCTTTAAAGTTGCAGACTTTTTTTGTTATTTCCTGTCCATGTAGAAGTGGTTAACTTTGTGCTGCCATGAGTACAACGTGAGTGCATTTTTTGGTGGAGGATGTATTCACACTCTTATTTGGAAAATGTTCTATTTAAGTGATAAAAATTTAGTAAAACCCTTGTGCTAAAAGAATTATTTTAGGGTTCCCTTTTTAAACTATGGTATGATATAATGGCATAAATTCATTTTTAGTGACCTTTCAAGTCCAATGTCCAATCATAGGCTGATCTTTGTTTAGGTTAATATTATTCACATATTTCACTAAAATTAAAAGTTGAAACAAGAATATACTAATATTCTTGGACCTGTGTTTTTTCCGTTTATCTTTTTCCTTTCAAATTCCAATCGTTCTTTTCTCATTCTATATAAAATGTTTGTTTGGTATATTATGCCTATGTTTTCTACACTTCTCTATCAAAAAGTATCTTATCATAACATAAAGACTGCATGATCTGAGTTTCAAGTTCTTCGCATTAAGAGATAAAACAGTACATTTCAATGTCCATGGGAGAAATACGAGCATACTGGACTTTTTTTGTTGATGTTTCCCCTAAATGGGCAATTGACTGTCAAATTCGGTATTAAACTATTCAAAATTCAGGTAATCGAGAATTCATATGCCAAGTTTGACATTATTCATAATTTGCTTTAAATTGATCAACTTCAAGTTTAATGCGTACGGAAATAACATTTTGTCAATTTGTGCAAAAAAAAAAAATTCATAGAGGATTTGTTTTCACGACCAAATTTTTTTAATGGTTATTATCCGCATGATATTGTATTTGGAACGAGTTTCATGTTTTTTCCGCTCCTCGATAGAACTTATTACTCGATGGTTCTCTTGTTAGAAAAAGGGCATTTTAATACTTTGGTCTTCCTACTTTATGCCTACTACATTGATCCAGATCTCGGAATGTGTACGATCGACGCGATGGAGATAGTTATTGTTGAGATTCATTTTTTCCGAGCCCATGTTGAAGTGGTCGTTTTTGGGGTGTCATGAATATAACACGATCCTGGAGTCGTAATAATTACATGCTTTGAGTTTAATGTTAAAATTATTCAGAGATAACATGGTTTATTTTTTGTCCCCAGGGCATATCACTAGCATTGCACATTTACATTGCGAAACATTCTTTGATGGTCTTTTGATTGTCAAATTAGTATAGTAAACAATTCACAATTCACAATTCACGTTATATGATACTTTTTTTCCCGAGTTTCCTGTTACTTTTGGTTCACTCTTAAAAGATTCATTTTTGGATGTTTTGCGTAAAATAATCATATTTTGGGAAATTTGTGCCAACTTCTTTCACTCAAAATTTTGAAAGTTAGGTGATATTTGGACTGAGTTTCATTTTCCTACATCTATTTGATAGGATTGTTTATTTGACGTTGTGCTTATTGAAACAAAGGAGTTTTACGAAATAGTTTCTCAATGTTTTATGGGTCATCCATTGATCCCAACTCAGAATGTTAGTTATCACTCGATCTATAAAGTTGCAGAGTTTCCGGTCCATGTAGAAATGGTTAACTTTGTGCTGCCATGAGTACAACGTGAGTACATTTTCTGGTAAAGGGTGTATTCACACTCTTATTTGGAAATTGTTATATTTACGTGATAGAAATTTCGTAAAAACCTTGTGCTAAAATAATTAATCTTAGGGTTCCCTTTTTAAACTATGGTGTGATATAATGGCATTTTTAGTGACCTATCAAGTCCAATGTCCAATCATAGGTTGATCTTTGTTTAGGTTAATATTATTCACATATTTCACTAAAATTAAAAGTTGAAACAAGAATATACTAATATTCTTGGACCTGTGTTTTTTCCGTTTATCTTTTTCCTTTCAAATTCCAATTGTTCTTTTCTCATTCTATATAAAATGTTTGTTTGGTATATTATGCCTATGTTTTCTACACTTCTCTATCAAAAAGTATCTTATCACAACATAAAGACTGCATGATCTGAGTTTCAAGTTCTTCGCATTAAGAGATAAAACAGTACATTTCAATGTCCATGGGATAAATACGAGCATACTGGACTTTTTTTGTTGATGTTTCCCCTAAATGGGCAATTGACTGTCAAATTCGATATTAAACTATTCAAAATTCAGGTAATCGAGAATTAATATGCCAAGTTTGACATTATTCATAATTTGCTTTAAATTGATCAACTTTGGAGTGTAATGCGTACGAAAATAACATTTTGGTCAATTTGTGCCAATTTAGTTTCACATAGAGGATTGGTTTTCTCGATAAGATTTTTTTAATGGTTATTATGTGCATGATATTGTATTTGGACCGAGTTTCATGTTTTTTCCGCTCCTCGATAGAACTTATTACTCGATGGTTCTCTTGTTAGAAAAGGGGCATTTTAATACTTTGGTCTTCCTACTTTATACCTACTGCATTGATCCAGATCTCGGAATGTGTGCGATCGACGCGATGGAGAAAGTTATGGTTGAGATTCATTTTTTCCGAGTCCATGTTGAAGTTGTCGTTTTTGGGGTGTCACGAATATAACACGATCCTTGGAGTCGTAATAAATTACATGCTTTGAGTTTAAAGTTAAAATTATTCATAGATAACAAGGTTTATTTTTTGTCCCCAGTGCATAACAAGCATTGCACATTTACAATTCAAAACATTCTTTGATGGTCTTTCGATTGTCAAATTAGTATAGTAAACAATTCACAATTCACAATTCACGTTTTATAATATTTTTTTTCCAGAGTTTCTTGTTCCTCTTGGTTCACTCATAAAAGATCCATTTTTGGATGTTTTGCGTAAAATAATCACATTTTGGGTAATTTGTGCCAACTTCTTTCACTCAAAATTCTGAAAGTTAGGTGATATTTGGACTGAGTTTCATGTTCCTACATCTACTTGATAGAATTGTTTATTTGACGTTGTGCTCATTGAAACAGAGGAATTTTAAGAAATAGTTTCTTAATGTTTTATGGGGCGTCCAATGATCCCAACTCAGAATGTTAGTTATCACTCGATCTATAAAGTTGTAGAGTTTTTTTGTTATTTTCGGTCCATGTAGAAATAGTCAACTTTTTGCTGCCATGAGTACAAAACGTGAGTACATTTTTTGGTAGAGGACTCTTATTTGGAAATTGGTCTATTTACTTGATAGAAATTTCGTAGAAACCTTGTGCTAATATAATTAATTTTAGGGTTCCCTTTTTAAAATATGGTGTGATATAATGGCATAAGTTCATTTTTAGTGACCTTTCAAGTCCCATGTCCAATCATAGGCTGATCTTTGTTCGTGTGATATTATTCACATATTTCACAAAAATTGATTCATTTAGGTTGACAAGGTGAAACAAGAATATACTAATATTCTTGGACTTGTGTTTTTTCCGTTTATCTTTTTCCTTTCAAATTCCAATTGTTCTTTTTTCATTCGATATAAAATGTTTGTTTGGTATATTATGACTATGTTTTCCTACACTTCTCTATCAAAAAGTATCTTAACACAACTTGAAGAGTGCATGATCCGAGTATCATGTTCTTCGCATTCAGCGATAAAACGGTACATTTCAGTGTCCATGGGAGAAAGACAAGCATTTTGGACCTTTTTTTGTTGATGTTTCCCCTAAATGGGCAATTGACTGTCAAATTCGGTATTAAACTATTCAAATTTCACGTAATCGAGAATTCATATGCCAAGTTTGACATTATTCATAATTTGCTTTAAATTGATCAACTTTGAGTTTAATGTGTACGGAAATAACATTTTGGTCAATTTGTGCAAAAAAAAAATTTCATAGAGGATTTGTTTTCACGACCAAATTTTTTTAATGGTTATTATCCGCATGATATTGTATTTGGAATGAGTTTCATGTTTTTTCCGCTCCTCGATAGAACTTATTACTCGATGGTTCTCTTGTTAGAAAAAGGGCATTTTAATACTTTGGTCTTCCTACTTTATGCCTACTGCATTGATCCAGATCTCGGAATGTGTGCGATCGACGCGATGGAGAAAGTAATGGTTGAGATTCATTTTTTCCGAGCCCATGTTGAAGTTGTCGTTTTTGGGGTGTCATGAATGTAACACGGTCCTGGAGTCGTAATAAATTACATGCTTTGAGTTTAATGTTAAAATTATTCAGAGATAACATGGTTTATTTTTTGTCCCCAGGGCATAACACTAGCATTGCACATTTACATTGCGAAACATTCTTTGATGGTCAAATTAGTATAGTAAACAATTCACAATTCACAATTCACGTTATATAATACTTTTTTTCCCGAGTTTCCTGTTACTCTTGGTTCACTCTTAAAAGATTCATTTTTGGATGTTTTGCGTAAAATAATCATATTTTGGGAAATTTGTGCCAACTTCTTTCACTCAAAATTTTGAAAGTTAGGTGATATTTGGACTGAGTTTCATTTTCCTACATCTATTTGATAGGATTGTTTATTTGACGTTGTGCTTATTGAAACAAAGGAATTTTACGAAATAGTTTCTCAATGTTTTATGGGTCATCCATTGATCCCAACTCAGAATGTTAGTTATCACTCGATCTATAAAGTTGCAGAGTTTTCGGTCCATGTAGAAATGGTTAACTTTGTGCTGCCATGAGTACAACGTGAGTACATTTTCTGGTAAAGGATGTATTCACACTCTTATTTGGAAAATGTTATATTTACGTGATAGAAATTTCGTAGAAACCTTGTGCTAAAATAATTAATCTTAGGGTTCCCTTTTTAAACTATGGTGTGATATAATGGCATAAATTCATTTTTAGTGACCTTTCAAGTCCAATGTCCAATCATAGGCGGATCTTTGTTTAGGTTAATATTATTCACATATTTCACTAAAATTGACTCATTTAGGGTGTCAAGTTTAAACAAGAATATACTAATATTCTTGGACCTGTGTTTTTTCCGTTTATCTTTTTCCTTTCAAATTCCAATTGTTCTTTTTTCATTCGATATAAAATGTTTGTTTGGTATATTATGACTATGTTTTCCTACACTTCTCTATCAAAAAGTATCTTATCACAACTTGAAGAGTGCATGATCCGAGTATCATGTTCTTCGCATTCAGCGATAAAACGGTACATTTCAGTGGCCATGGGAGAAAGACAAGCATTTTGGACCTTTTTTTGTTGATGTTTCCCCTAAATGGGCAATTGACTGTCAAATTCGGTATTAAAATATTCAAATTTCACGTAATCGAGAATTCATATGCCAAGTTTGACATTATTCATAATTTGCTTTAAATTGATCAACTTTGAGTTTAATGTGTACGGAAATAACATTTTGGTCAATTTGTGCAAAAAAAAAAATTCATAGAGGATTTGTTTTCACGACCAAATTTTTTTAATGGTTATTATCCGCATAATATTGTATTTGGAACGAGTTTCATGTTTTTTCCGCTCCTCGATAGAACTTATTACTCGATGGTTCTCTTGTTAGAAAAAGGGCATTTTAATACTTTGGTCTTCCTACTTTATGCCTACTGCATTGATCCAGATCTCGGAATGTGTGCGATCGACGCGATGGAGAAAGTAATGGTTGAGATTCATTTTTTCCGAGCCCATGTTGAAGTTGTCGTTTTTGGGGTGTCATGAATGTAACACGGTCCTGGAGTCGTAATAAATTACATGCTTTGAGTTTAATGTTAAAATTATTCAGAGATAACATGGTTTATTTTTTGTCCCCAGGGCATAACACTAGCATTGCACATTTACATTGCGAAACATTCTTTGATGGTCTTTTGATTGTCAAATTAGTATAGTAAACAATTCACAATTCACAATTCACGTTATATAATACTTTTTTTCCCGAGTTTCCTGTTACTCTTGGTTCACTCTTAAAAGATTCATTTTTGGATGTTTTGCGTAAAATAATCATATTTTGGGAAATTTGTGCCAACTTCTTTCACTCAAAATTTTGAAAGTTAGGTGATATTTGGACTGAGTTTCATTTTCCTACATCTATTTGATAGGATTGTTTATTTGACGTTGTGCTTATTGAAACAAAGGAATTTTACGAAATAGTTTCTCAATGTTTTATGGGTCATCCATTGATCCCAACTCAGAATGTTAGTTATCACTCGATCTATAAAGTTGCAGAGTTTTCGGTCCATGTAGAAATGGTTAACTTTGTGCTGCCATGAGTACAACGTTAGTACATTTTCTGGTAAAGGATGTATTCACACTCTTATTTGGAAAATGTTATATTTACGTGATAGAAATTTCGTAGAAACCTTGTGCTAAAATAATTAATCTTAGGGTTCCCTTTTTAAACTATGGTGTGATATAATGGCATAAATTCATTTTTAGTGACCTTTCAAGTCCAATGTCCATTCATAGGCGGATCTTTGTTTAGGTTAATATTATTCACATATTTCACTAAAATTGACTCATTTAGGGTGTCAAGTTTAAACAAGAATATACTAATATTCTTGGACCTGTGTTTTTTCCGTTTATCCTTTTCCTTTCAAATTCCAATCGTTCTTTTCTCATTCTATATAAAATATATTATGCCTATGTTTTTCTACACTTCTCTATCAAAAAGTATCTTATCATAACATAAAGATTGCATGATCCGAGTTTCAAGTTCTTCGCATTAAGAGATAAAACGGTACATTTCAGTGTCCATGGGAGAAATACGAGCATTCTGGACTTTTTTTGTTGATGTTTCCCCTAGATGGGCAATTGATTGTCAAATTCAGGTATTAAACTATTCAAAATTCACGTATACGAGAATTCATATATCGAGTTTGACATTATTCATAATTTGCTTTAAGTTGATCAACTTTGGAGTGTAATGCGTACGAAAATAACATTTTGGTCAATTTGTGCCAATTTGGTTTCACATAGAGGATTTGTTTTCTCGATAAGATTTTTTTAATGGTTATTATGTGCATGATATTGTATTTGGACCGAGTTTCATGTTTTTTCCGCTCCTCGATAGAACTTATTACTCGATGGTTCTCTTGTTAGAAAAGGGGCATTTTAATACTTTGGTCTTCCTACTTTATACCTACTGCATTGATCCAGATCTCGGAATGTGTGCGATCGACTTGATGGAGAAAGTTATGGTTGAGATTCATTTTTTCCGAGTCCATGTTGAAGTTGTCGTTTTTGGGGTGTCACGAATATAACACGATCCTTGGAGTCGTAATAAATTACATGCTTTGAGTTTAAAGTTAAAATTATTCATAGATAACAAGGTTTATTTTTTGTCCCCAGTGCATAACAAGCATTGCACATTTACAATTCAAAACATTCTTTGATGGTCTTTCGATTGTCAAATTAGTATAGTAAACAATTCACAATTCACAATTCACGTTATATAATATTTTTTTTCCAGAGTTTCTTGTTCCTCTTGGTTCACTCATAAAAGATCCATTTTTGGATGTTTTGCGTAAAATAATCACATTTTGGGTAATTTGTGCCAACTTCTTTCACTCAAAATTCTGAAAGTTAGGTGATATTTGGACTGAGTTTCATGTTCCTACATCTACTTGATAGAATTGTTTATTTGACGTTGTGCTCATTGAAACAGAGGAATTTTAAGAAATAGTTTCTTAATATTTTATGGGGCGTCCAATGATCCCAACTCAGAATGTTAGTTATCACTCGATCTATAAAGTTGCAGAGTTTTTTTGTGTTTTTCGGTCCATGTAGAAATGGTCAACTTTTTGCTGCCATGAGTACAACGTGAGTACATTTTTTGGTAGAGGACTCTTATTTGGAAATTGGTCTATTTACTTGATAGAAATTTCGTAGAAACCTTGTGCTAATATAATTAATTTTAGGGTTCCCTTTTTAAAATATGGTGTGATATAATGGCATAAGTTCATTTTTAGTGACCTTTCAAGTCCCATGTCCAATCATAGGCTGATCTTTGTTCATGTGATATTATTCACATATTTCACAAAAATTGATTCATTTAGGTTGACAAGGTGAAACAAGAATATACTAATATTCTTGGACTTGTGTTTTTTCCGTTTATCTTTTTCCTTTCAAATTCCAATTGTTCTTTTTTCATTCGATATAAAATGTTTGTTTGGTATATTATGACTATGTTTTCCTACACTTCTCTATCAAAAAGTATCTTATCACAACTTAAAGAGTGCGTGATCCGAGTATCATGTTCTTCGCATTCAGCGATAAAACGGTACATTTCAGTGTCCATGGGAGAAAGACAAGCATTTTGGACCTTTTTTTGTTGATGTTTCCCCTAAATGGGCAATTGACTGTCAAATTCGGTATTAAACTATTCAAAATTCACGTAATCGAGAATTCATATGCCAAGTTTGACATTATTCATAATTTGCTTTAAATTGATCAACTTTGAGTGTAATGCGTACGGAAATAACATTTTGGTCAATTTGTGCCAATTTGGTTTCCCATAGAGGATTTGTTTTCACGATAAGATTTTTTTAATGGTTATTATGTGCATGATATTGTATTTGGACCGAGTTTCATGTTTTTTCCGCTCATCGATAGAACTTATTACTCTATGGTTCTCTTGTTAGAAAAAGGGCATTTTAATACTTTGGTCTTCCTACTTTATGCCTACTACATTGATCCAGATCTCGGAATTTGTGCGATCGACGCGATGGAGAAAGTTATGGTTGAGATTCATTTTTTCCAAGCCCATGTTGAAGTTGTCGTTTTTGGGGTGTCATGAATGTAACACGATCCTGGAGTCGTAATAAATTACATGCTTTGAGTTTAATGTTAAAATTATTCAGAGATAACATGGTTTATTTTTTGTCCCCAGGGCATAACACTAGCATTGCACATTTACATTGCGAAACATTCTTTGATAGTCTTTTGATTGTCAAATTAGTATAGTAAACAATTCACAATTCACGTTATATAATACTTTTTTTCCCGAGTTTCCTGTTACTCTTGGTTCACTCTTAAAAGATTCATTTTTGGATGTTTTGCGTAAAATAATCATATTTTGGGAAATTTGTGCCAACTTCTTTCACTCAAAATTTTGAAAGTTAGGTGATATTTCGACTGAGTTTCATTTTCCTACATCTATTTGATAGGATTGTTTATTTGACGTTGTGCTTATTGAAACAAAGGAATTTTACGAAATAGTTTCTCAATGTTTTATGGGTCATCCATTGATCCCAACTCAGAATGTTAGTTATCACTCGATCTATAAAGTTGCAGAGTTTCCGGTCCATGTAGAAATGGTTAACTTTGTGCTGCCATGAGTACAACGTGAGTACATTTTCTGGTAAAGGATGTATTCACACTCTTATTTGGAAAATGTTATATTTACGTGATAGAAATTTCGTAAAAACCTTGTGCTAAAATAATTAATCACAGGGTTCCCTTTCTAAACTATGGTGTGATATAATGGCATAAATTCATTTTTAGTGACCTTTCAAGTCCAATGTCCAATCATAGGTTGATCTTTGTTTAGGTTAATATTATTCACATATTTCACTAAAATTAAAAGTTGAAACAAGAATATACTAATATTCTTGGACCTGTGTTTTTTCCGTTTATCTTTTTCCTTTCAAATTCCAATCGTTCTTTTCTCATTTTACATAAAATGTTTGTTTGGTATATTATGCCTATGTTTTCTACACTTCTCTATCAAAAAGTATCTTATCACAACATAAAGACTGCATGATCTGAGTTTCAAGTTCTTCGCATTAAGAGATAAAACAGTACATTTCAATGTCCATGGGATAAATACGAGCATACTGAACTTTTTTTGTTGATGTTTCCCCTAAATTGGCAATTGACTGTCAAATTCGGTATTAAACTATTCAAAATTCAGGTAATCGAGAATTCATATGCCAAGTTTGACATTATTCATAATTTGCTTTAAATTGATCAACTTTGAGTTTAATGCGTACGGAAATAACATTTTGGTCAATTTGTGCAAAAAAAAAATTTCATAGAGGATTTATTTCACGACCAAATTTTTTGAATGGTTATTATCCGCATGATATTGTATTTGGAACGAGTTTCATGTTTTTTCCGCTCCTCGATAGAACTTATTACTCGATGGTTCTCTTGTTAGAAAAAGGGCATTTTAATACTTTGGTCTTCCTACTTTATGCCTACTACATTGATCCAGATCTCGGAATGTGTGCGATCGACGCGATGGAGATAGTTATGGTTGAGATTCATTTTTTCCGAGCCCATGTTGAAGTGGTCGTTTTTGGGGTGTCATGAATATAACACGATCCTGGAGTCGTAATAATTAAATGCTTTGAGTTTAATGTTAAAATTATTCAGAGATAACATGGTTTATTTTTTGTCCCCAGGGCATAACACTAGCATTGCACATTTACATTGCGAAACATTCTTTGATGGTCTTTTGATTGTCAAATTAGTATAGTAAACAATTCACAATTCACAATTCACGTTATATAATACATTTTTTCCCGAGTTTCCTGTTACTCTTGGTTCACTCTTAAAAGATTCATTTTTGGATGTTTTGCGTAAAATAATCATATTTTGGGAAATTTGTGCCAACTTCTTTCACTCAAAATTTTGAAAGTTAGGTGATATTTGGACTGAGTTTCATTTTCCTACATCTATTTGATAGGATTGTTTATTTGACGTTGTGCTTATTGAAACAAAGGAATTTTACGAAATAGTTTCTCAATGTTTTATGGGTCATCCATTGATCCCAACTCAAAATGTTAGTTATCACTCGATCTAAAAAGTTGCAGAGTTTCCGGTCCATGTAGAAATGGTTAACTTTGTGCTGCCATGAGTACAACGTGAGTACATTTTTTGGTAGAGGACTCTTATTTGGAAATTGGTCTATTTACTTGATAGAAATTTCGTAGAAACCTTGTGCTAATATAATTAATTTTAGGGTTCCCTTTTTAAACTATGGTGTGATATAATGGCATAAATTCATTTTTAGTGACCTTTCAAGTTCAATGTCCAATCATAGGCGGATCTTTGTTTAGGTTAATATTATTCACATATTTCACTAAAATTGAATCATTTAGGGTGTCAAGTTTAAAGAAGAATATACTAATATTCTTGGACCTGTGATTTTTCCGTTTATCCTTTTCCTTTCAAATTCCAATCGTTCTTTTCTCATTCTATATAAAATATATTATGCCTATGTTTTTCTACACTTCTCTATCAAAAAGTATCTTATCATAACATAAAGACTGCATGATCCGAGTTTCAAGTTCTTCGCATTAAGAGATAAAACGGTACATTTCAGTGTCCATGGGAGAAATACGAGCATTTTGGACCTTTTTTTGTTGATGTTTCCCCTAAATGGGCAATTGACTGTCAAATTCGGTATTAAACTATTCAAAATTCACGTAATCGAGAATTCATATGCCAAGTTTGACATTATTCATAATTTGCTTTAAATTGATCAACTTTGAGTGTAATGCGTACGAAAATAACATTTTGGTCAATTTGTGCCAATTTAGTTTCACATAGAGGATTTGTTTTCTCTATAAGATTTTTTTAATGGTTATTATGTGCATGATATTGTATTTGGACCGAGTTTCATGTTTTTTCCGCTCCTCGATAGAACTTATTACTCGATGGTTCTCTTGTTAGAAAAGGGGCATTTTAATACTTTGGTCTTCCTACTTTATACCTACTGCATTGATCCAGATCTCGGAATGTGTTCGATCGACGCGATGGAGAAAGTTATGGTTGAGATTCATTTTTTCCGAGTCCATGTTTAAGTTGTCGTTTTTGGGGTGTCACGAATATAACACGATCCTTGGAGTCGTAATAAATTACATGCTTTGAGTTTAAAGTTAAAATTATTCATAGATAACAAGGTTTATTTTTTGTCCCCAGTGCATAACAAGCATTGCACATTTACAATTCAAAACATTCTTTGATGGTCTTTCGATTGTCAAATTAGTATAGTAAACAATTCACAATTCACAATTCACGTTATATAATATTTTTTTTCCAGAGTTTCTTGTTCCTCTTGGTTCACTCATAAAAGATCCATTTTTGGATGTTTTGCGTAAAATAATCACATTTTGGGTAATTTGTGCCAACTTCTTTCACTCAAAATTCTGAAAGTTAGGTGATATTTGGACTGAGTTTAATGTTCCTACGTCTACTTGATTGAATTGTTTATTTGACGTTGTGCTCATTGAAACAGAGGAATTTTAAGAAATAGTTTCTTAATATTTTATGGGTCGTCCAATGATCCCAACTCAGAATGTTAGTTATCACTCGATCTATAAAGTTGCAGAGTTTTTTTGTTATTTTCGGTCCATGTAGAAATGGTCAACTTTTTGCTGCCATGAGTACAACGTGAGTACATTTTTTGGTAGAGGACTCTTATTTGGAAATTGGTCTATTTACTTGATAGAAATTTCATAGAAACCTTGTGCTAATATAATTAATTTTAGGGTTCCCTTTTTAAAATATGGTGTGATATAATGGCATAAGTTCATTTTTAGTGACCTTTCAAGTCCCATGTCCAATCATAGGCTGATCTTTGTTCATGTGATATTATTCACATATTTCACAAAATTTGATTCATTTAGGTTGACAAGGTGAAACAAGAATATACCAATATTCTTGGACTTGTGTTTTTTCCGTTTATCTTTTTCCTTTCAAATTCCAATTGTTCTTTTTTCATTCGATATAAAATGTTTGTTTGGTATATTATGACTAAGTTTTCCTACACTTCTCTATCAAAAAGTATCATATCACAACTTAAAGACTGCATTATCCGAGTATCATGTTCTTCGCATTCAGCGATAAAACGGTACATTTCAGTGTCCATGGGAGAAAGACAAGCATTTTGGACCTTTTTTTATTGATGTTTCCCCTAAATGGGCAATTGACTGTCAAATTCGGTTTTAAACTATTCAAAATTCATGTAATCGAGAATTCATATGCCAAGTTTGACATTATTCATAATTTGCTTTAAATTGATCAACTTTGAGTGTAATGCGTACGGAAATAACATTTTGGTCAATTTGTGCAAAAAAAAATTTCATAGAGGATTTGTTTTCACGACCAAATTTTTTTAATGGTTATTATCCGCATGATATTGTATTTGGAACGAGTTTCATTTTTTTTCCGCTCCTCGATAGAACTTATTACTCGATGGTTCCCTTGTTAGAAAAAGGTCATTTTAATACTTTGGTCTTCCTACTTTATGCCTACTGCATTGATCCAGATCTCGGAATGTGTGCGATCGATGCGATGGAGAAAGTTATGGTTGAGATTCATTTTTTCCGAGCCCATGTTGAAGTTGTCGTTTTTGGGGTGTCATGAATATAACATGATCCTGGAGTCGTAATAAATTACATGCTTTGAGTTTAATGTTAAAATTATTCAGAGATAACATGGTTTATTTTTTGTCCCCAGGGCATAACACTAGAATTGTAAATTTACATTGCGAAACATTCTTTGATGGTCTTTTGATTGTCAAATTAGTATATTAAACAATTCACAATTCACAATTCACAATTCACGTTATATAATACTTTTTTTCCCGAGTTTCCTGTTACTCTTGGTTCACTCTTAAAAGATTCATTTTTGGATGTTTTGCATAAAATAATCATATTTTGGGAAATTTGTGCCAACTTCTTTCACTTGAAATTTTGAAAGTTAGGTGATATTTGGACTGAGTTTCATTTTCCTACATCTATTTGATAGGATTGTTTATTTGACGTTGTGCTTATTGAAACAAAGGAATTTTACGAAATAGTTTCTCAATGTTTTATGGGTCATCCATTGATCCCTACTCAGAATGTTAGTTATCACTCGATCTATAAAGTTGCAGGGTTTCCGGTCCATGTAGAAATGGTTAACTTTGTGCTGCCATGAGTACAACGTGAGTACATTTACTTGTAGAGGATGTATTCACACTCTTATTTGGAAAATGTTCTATTTACGTGATAGAAATTTCGTAAAAACCTTGTGCTAAAATAATTAATCTTAGGGTTCCCTTTTTAAACTATGGTGTGATATAATGGCATAAATTCATTTTTAGTGACCTTTCAAGTCCAATGTCCAATCATAGGCGGATCTTTGTTTAGGTTAATATTATTCACATATTTCACTAAAATTGACTCATTTAGGGTGTCAAGTTGAAACAAGAATATACTAATATTCTTGGACCTGTGTTTTTTCCGTTTATCCTTTTCCTTTCAAATTCCAATCGTTCTTTTCTCATTCTATATAAAATGTTTGTTTGGTATATTATGCCTATGTTTTTCTACACTTCTCTATCAAAAAGTATCTTATCATAACATAAAGACTGCATGATCCGAGTTTCAAGTTCTTCGCATTAAGAGATAAAACGGTACATTTCCGTGTCCATGGGAGAAATACGAGCATTCTGGACTTTTTTTGTTGATGTTTCCCCTAGATGGGCAATTGATTGTCAAATTCAGGTATTAAACTATTCAAAATTCACGTAAACGAGAATTCATATATCGAGTTTGACATTATTCATAATTTGCTTTAAATTGATCAACTTTGGAGTGTAATGCGTAAGAAAATAACATTTTGGTTAATTTGTGCCAATTTGGTTTCACATAGAGGATTTGTTTTCACGATAAGATTCTTTTAATGGTTATTATGTGCATGATATTGTATATGGACCGAGTTTCATGTTTTTTCCGCTCCTCGATAGAACTTATTACTCGATGGTTCTATTTTTAGAAAATGGGCATTTTAATACTTTGGTCTTCCTACTTTATACCTACTGCATTGATCCAGATCTCGGAATGTGTGAAATCGACGCGATGGAGAAAGTTATGGTTGAGATTCATTTTTTCCGAGTCCATGTTGAAGTTGTCGTTTTTGGGGTGTCACGAATATAACACTATCCTTGGAGTCGTAATAAATTACATGCTTTGAGTTTAAAGTTAAAATTATTCATAGATAACAAGGTTTATTTTTTGTCCCCAGTGCATAACAAGCATTGCACATTTACAATTCAAAACATTCTTTGATGGTCTTTCGATTGTCAAATTAGTATAGTAAACAATTCACAATTCACAATTCACGTTATATAATATTTTTTTTCCAGAGTTTCTTGTTCCTCTTGGTTCACTCATAAAAGATCCATTTTTGGATGTTTTGCGTAAAATAATCACATTTTGGGTAATTTGTGCCAACTTCTTTCACTCAAAATTCTGAAAGTTAGTTGATATTTGGACTGAGTTTCATGTTCCTACATCTACTTGATAGAATTGTTTATTTGACGTTGTGCTCATTAAAACAGAGGAATTTTAACAAATAGTTTCTTAATGTTTTATGGGGCGTCCAATGATCCCAACTCAGAATGTTAGATATCACTCGATCTATAAAGTTGCAGAGTTTTTTTGTTATTTTCGGTCCATGTAGAAATGGTCAACTTTTTGCTGCCATGAGTACAACGTGAGTACATTTTTTGGTAGAGGACTCTTATTTGGAAATTGGTCTATTTACTTGATAGAAATTTCGTAGAAACCTTGTGCTAATATAATTAATTTTAGGGTTCCCTTTTTAAAATATGGTGTGATATAATGGCATAAATTCATTTTTAGTGACCTTTCAAGTCCCATGTCCAATCATAGGCTGATCTTTGTTCATGTGATATTATTCACATATTTAACAAAAATTGATTCATTTAGGTTGACAAGGTGAAACAAGAATATACTAATATTCTTGGGCTTGTGTTTTTTCCGTTTATCTTTTTCCTTTCAAATTCCAATTGTTCTTTTTTCATTCGATATAAAATGTTTGTTTGGTATATTATGACTATGTTTTCCTACACTTCTCTATCAAAAAGTATCTTATGACAACTTAAAGACTGCATGATCCGAGTATCATGTTCTTCGCATTCAGCGATAAAACGGTACATTTCAGTGTCCATGGGAGAAAGACAAGCATTTTGGACCTTTTTTTGTTGATGATTCTCTATTAATACCCTATTTTGAAATCTATATATTGCTCATGAATGATAATGCGTGTTATGAATGATAATGCATGTTAATGTATTATAATGCAATTTAATGCAAAATTAAGGTTATGTTGCACTCTTTTGACAAATCTTTTGCTTGGAATCGCTATTAAGACTCAATTTGGAAAACTCTAAACAATGCCAATGTGGCCGTTTGATTTGAGATGAAATATAGTGATAACGATCAAAGGTTGATGATTGAAGAAGATGTAGAATGATAATTCATGCTAATTAATGATAATGCGTGTTAATGCATTATAATGCATGATAATGCAAAATTGAGGTGATGTTGCATTCTCTTACATAAAATTTCGATACGTTTAATGGATTCTCTATTAATACCCTATTTTGAAATCTATATATTGCTCATGAATGATAATGCGTGTTATGAATGATAATGCATGTTAATGTATTATAATGCAATTTATTGCAAGATTAAGGTTATGTTGCACTATTTTGCCAAATCTTTTGCTTGAAATCGCTATTAAGACTCAATTTGGAAAACTCTAAACAATGCCAATGTGTCCGTTTGATTTGAGATGAAATATAGTGATAACGATCAAAGGTTGATGATTGAAGAAGATGTAGAATGATAATTCATGCTAATTAATGATAATGCGTGTTAATGCATTATAATGTATATTAAAAATCGTTTCCAACTGTTTAATAATGATTCTCAGTTTTGGGAATCAGACTGTTTTCAAAAAACTCAAAAATTTTATGAACTTATTTTAGTAGATACAAATTCAGTAGAAATATCTCATACAAAAAATGAGAAAAATCAAATTACTTTTTCCAAATGTGTAATAAAACAAGTTTTAAATCAAACAACATTTGGTGGGATGACCCATCAAAGACAATTTTCAATACGTTTTTCTCCAAGTTTTTTCAATTATATTGACTACAAGAATGCTTGGTATAGGGCCTTTTTCATTCGCCCATTTACACATTCTTGGTTTTTTATCTTTCATACTGATTGTCTCAAAACATTCCCCATTTGGTTTTTTGAATGGTGGAAAAAGATGGGATCAGAATCTTCAATTCTCCCTACAAATGTCAAAAATGGTTTACAAGTTTTTGCAGAAAATTCAACCATTCCAAATTATCAAAAAATGGTTACTTTTCATGCAGAATTTAAAGTCCCATGGATTTTTGCCTGGGATTTTCAATTTAAAAAATGTTTTCATGACCCAACACCATTTTCACTGGTTAGATCCATTCGGATCAAATGGTGGTCCAAATACCAGCAAGATATCTGTTCAGCTACTTCTATACAGCATTATCTTGCCACAGGTGAAAAGATCAAATACCAAGGTGATTCACCAGTCTCAAATAAAGGAAAGTCAAAGGTTTCATCAAATCCAGAAATTTCTTCAGAGCAACAGAGATTTTTTGAAGCATTCAAACAGAATCCACATCTCAAAGATGAATTTTTAGAATTTTTATCTCAAAAATCTGCAAAATCCGAAGAATCTGTGTCTTCAGACCCATTTGGTGGACCCTGTGGACAAGACCCTGATGACGCATTTTGTATGTAAGATTTCAAAATATGGAAGACTCCAAAATACTCAAAGTGTACCACCCCATCAACTTGCCGACAGTTTTACAAATTAGTCAAAAGTTCCTTTATTAAAGGAAATATGCCACGCCACTCAAAGGACAATTATCTGATGCTTTATCAGACTCACTTTTCCAAAAGCCGAAGATTACGGAAATTAAAGTCAAATTAAAGTTAAATTTCTTTGTAATGTAAATTCAAATGTAAACTTTGTTAAGTATAAGTACCCCTTCAAATCAGAGGAGAAGGCAGTTCGCATTTCACTACTCCTCTCTCTCTCAATCATCCTTGTAATATCTGCAGTATCCTTCAAGTTTCCTTCAAGAAAATCATTGTAAGAATTTAAGTTTCAAATAAATTTATATTTTCTTCATATGTTTAGAATTCTTGGTCCTCATACTCAAATACTTGGAACATATAATTTTATAAATTCAGAATACTTAAAGTATAAAGAGATTTGCAAAAGATTTCCTCGTGGAACTGTCATAGGAAATTATTATCATGATATGAAAGATTATTATTATGATTTAAGAGTTAGAATTCAAATTATACTTGCAGCATAAACATGAATTTTATCAAAAATATTATTTTCTTCATTCTTGTCTTAGTTATGTTATTTTTAGAAACATTTTTTCAAATTATCATTAAATCTGTGATATTAGTTTTTATTATTATTCAAACTGTGCTAGTTTATTTTCAAACGATCCTTCAAAAGTGGTATCAGAGCCATATTCCTAGTTAGAGTTATTTTCAAAAGTTTAAAAAACCATTTAAGATTAGTTAGTCTTAATAGACTAAGTTTCTTAAGATTAGTTGTTGGAATTTACGTTGGTAAACTAGTGAGTCTGTTGGTCAGCCGTGAATAGGTGGTCCCAGCATAGTGTTCCCGTACGACCCAACTGAAATTAAGAACAAACTTAGAAATTTAAGATTACTAGTTAAAAATGGCAATTAGACTTAGAAACTTACTCTATCCAGGATCTAGCTCAAAAAACCATAGTATTGTTCATAGTAGTGAAACTCATACTCCTATTAATTATTCAAATTGGACTATACCTCAAGAACAAATTGAACATATATATCAAATAGGAATAACTGATATTTGTAAATATGATTAACAGAAAAATATAAAAAATTCATAAATTAGATGAATATTAATTAAGGGTATTTGAGGTATATTTTTTATTTTTTTACCAAAAATTCATATTGTTTATTAAGTTCCTTTAATACCTGTGCAAAACTTTAGATATTGTGGAATGAAAGGAGTATATCAAAACTAGACCTCCTTATTTTAATTACAAAGTTATTAGGGAGATAAATGGATATCTCATAGATTTCACACTTTTAAAATCCGACCAAAATCTAATTATTCAATCCATCAAATGTTGTTTTAAAATTTTGATAGGAATAGTTCGAATATGAACTAAAACGATGGCAACAGTGTATCTAAATTTTTGAAACTTACACAATAGCTAAAACACAATGTTTCGATCATACATATCCATTACTTGAGCACCTTCGCACATGGACAATTGTTGTCATATTCAAGTCAATAATTTCTCTACCTAGAGTCCAACATGTAGCTGCAACTTTATTTAAAGGCGGACGTAACTTGTGATAATGTATAGGATTGCTTTCATTGTTATGCTACAAATTACAACTAATAGCAATGATAAAAATCAAATCTTTCAAGTTTCACAGTACTTCGAGCGTTATATTTCAATGATACATATCTACATCTCAACTGACATAACAAATTTTAACAATCTTTTAACAAAAGATAGAAATCTTCAAAATCCAAACCTATACTATAAATATTGAATTTTGGATATAGAGTTTAATCCTTAAATACATCATGAAAGGAAAATCATTACATATATTTGATTTAGTGGAATATTTTAAAGTTTATGATTGCGAATTCACCACGTAATCAACCAACGTATAATTTATTGTGGGACCGAAATAAAATCTATATATGATTTTTTTGTAAACTACTATGGTACTATGTGCTAGGAAAAAAACTTATTACCTGAACCACCAAACAAATTAGCAGCATAGGTTTCAAAGAAACTTGTTTGTTACTTACCCGATAAGCCCGTACGGCCGTACTGGTAGATTTTGAAGCCCATAAGATAAACTGCGACTGGGCCTTTTCTATTATCACTTGGACTCAAATAGTTCTTAATTCTTAAATAGCCCAACAAACTTTTGGTTGGCCTTGTTCCACGCAATAATACGGATCGTAATGAGTAATTCGATTTTCTCGATTGGCAAATGCATAAAATCAATATTGCAAAATATATATGGTATAATGTAGATTAATGTTAATTTTTAAAAGTGGGCATGAAAAATATTTATGTAACATAGGGGAGTAAAGTGCAACATTTATCATAATACATGAGGCAAATTGTTACACTTATTATAGCACATGAGAGTAAAGTGTCACATATAATAGTAGTAGTTTTGTCGATTCGTATCTTTTTAACTTTAAATAAAAGGGTTAGGGAGGTAGTGAGTAACTTTTATAAGATATAGGATTGTACAACACTCTTTTTCCAAATTACAAGGGCGTAATTTAAATATTATGCATATCAAAGGGAGGTAAATTGCATGCCATTAAAATTCTATTGATTAAATATAGTATTTTTTCATTTCTTTGATTTTATTTTTTTGTTTCATATTTCGTATCAGATCACCAACTTTTTAGTTAGGTGAATTAATTGCTTTGTTGTCATAATTAATTTATCAGTAAGTTGTAATAGTAATTTAAGTTAGGTTATATGTGCGTACGTACATTTATATAAATGGTAAATTACGAATACCCGTGAAGTAAGGTCACGTAGTGGTATTATGAAAATCCTCCCGTAATTTGTCACCATTTTATAATTGACCCCTTACCCCCGAAAAGTTTTAACTTTGTCCCTAGAGGGTTATTTGTAATATCTTAAAAAAATAAAACTTGGGCGCTAATTGTAATATCTCATAAATTATAAAATCGTGGATAGTCCAATTTGAATAATTAATCCTATTTTGACTAAACATAGGATTAATTTGAAACATATGAAGAAAATATAAATTTATTTGAAACTTAAATTCTTACAATGATTTTCTTGAAGGAAACTTGAAGGATACTGCAGATATTACAAGGATGATTGAGAGAGAGAGGAGTAGTGAAATGCGAACTGCCTTCTCCTCTGATTTGAAGGGGTACTTATACTTAACAAAGTTTACATTTGAATTTACATTACAAAGAAATTTAACTTTAATTTGACTTTAATTTCCGTAATCTTCGGCTTTTGGAAAAGTGAGTCTGATAAAGCATCAGATAATTGTCCTTTGAGTGGCGTGGCATATTTCCTTTAATAAAGGAACTTTTGACTAATTTGTAAAACTGTCGGCAAGTTGATGGGGTGGTACACTTTGAGTATTTTGGAGTCTTCCATATTTTGAAATCTTACATACAAAATGCGTCATCAGGGTCTTGTCCACGGGGTCCACCAAATGGGTCTGAAGACACAGATTCTTCGGATTTTGCAGATTTTTGAGATAAAAATTCTAAAAATTCATCTTTGAGATGTGGATTCTGTTTGAATGCTTCAAAAAATCTCTGTTGCTCTGAAGAAATTTCTGGATTTGATGAAACCTTTGACTTTCCTTTATTTGAGACTGGTGAATCACCTTGGTATTTGATCTTTTCACCTGTGGCAAGATAATGCTGTATAGAAGTAGCTGAACAGATATCTTGCTGGTATTTGGACCACCATTTGATCCGAATGGATCTAACCAGTGAAAATGGTGTTGGGTCATGAAAACATTTTTTAAATTGAAAATCCCAGGCAAAAATCCATGGGACTTTAAATTCTGCATGAAAAGTAACCATTTTTTGATAATTTGGAATGGTTGAATTTTCTGCAAAAACTTGTAAACCATTTTTGACATTTGTAGGGAGAATTGAAGATTCTGATCCCATCTTTTTCCACCATTCAAAAAACCAAATGGGGAATGTTTTGAGACAATCAGTATGAAAGATAAAAAACCAAGAATGTGTAAATGGGCGAATGAAAAAGGCCCTATACCAAGCATTCTTGTAGTCAATATAATTGAAAAAACTTGGAGAAAAACGTATTGAAAATTGTCTTTGATGGGTCATCCCACCAAATGTTGTTTGATTTAAAACTTGTTTTATTACACATTTGGAAAAAGTAATTTGATTTTTCTCATTTTTTGTATGAGATATTTCTACTGAATTTGTATCTACTAAAATAAGTTCATAAAATTTTTGAGTTTTTTGAAAACAGTCTGATTCCCAAAACTGAGAATCATTATTAAACAGTTGGAAACGATTTTTAATATAATCCTTTTGAATCATTTCTGTCGGTATTTCTGTATAGGGTGTAAGCCCTATTTCTTCAGTCCAAGCTTTATTGACGTATTTGAATTCTTCTTTTGGATTGTTTGGAATTTGGATATTAGTAGGTTTGGGAGGAGTAACTAATATGGACTTATAAGGTAATTCTGGAAAATTTTGTAAGGGTGAAAATTTATTTGAAGAAGAAGGTAATTGGGCTTTTGATTTTGATGGTGAAGGTGTTTGAGGTTGGGTATATTTGACTAAATCTTTTGAATCATGAGATTCATAATCTTTTGAAGACTGTATCTTTGATTTGGAGTAGGGATTCATCTGCATAATTATTTTCCTTGTAAAAATTCACGAGTAAGAAAATCTGGAAGAGAATTATTCTCTCCTTTTATATATTCTATTTGAAAATCGAAAACAGAAAGGATGGCTTGCCATCGTGCAAAAATTTGTTTTGAAACTATATTTTGAACATCTTTGGTTAAAACTTCTTTTGCAGATTTGCAATCAATTCTTAATAAAAAAATTTTGTTATAAAGATCATCCTGAAATTTTGAAATGCATAAAACAATTGAAAGTATTTCCTTTTTTATTGTAGAATAATTCTTTTGTGGTCCAAGCCATATTCCTGAATGAAATCTAACCAACTGTTCTTTTGAATTAAGCTGTTGTTTTAATATACCACCATATCCTACATCTGAGGCATCTGTTTCTACGATCATATATGCATCAGGGTGAGGAATACCTAGACATGGTAAACATTTGACTTTTTGCTTAATATTTTGAACTATTCGTGTATGAGTTTCTGACCAAGGAATAGGATTTTTCTTAAGCCTTTGATATAAAGGTTGACATATCTGTCTCAAATTTGGGAAAAAATCAGAAATATAATTTAAACATCCTAAAAATCTTTGTAATTGGGTCTTATCTTTAATCATATCTGGAAATTTATCAGTAAAACTGATAGCTCTGTTAATAGGTTTGATTAATCCTCTATTAATATCATGACCTAGGAATCTAATTGATGTTTGAAATAATTTCATTTTGATGCAGAAACAACTAATCCATTTTTCTTAATAATATTAAAGAATATATTTAAATGTTTGAAATGTTGATCTATATCATTAGAGTATATAAGAATATCATCAATATAAACTATACTAAAATTAGTGTAAGGATTAAAAATTTCATTCATTATCCTTTGAAATTCTGAAGGAGCATTTTTTAATCCAAAGGGCATTACATTCCATTCATAATGTCCAAAGGGTACTGTAAAAGCAGTTTTATATCTATCTTTTTCAGATATCTGAATTTGCCAAAATCCTGACTTTAAATCAAATTTTGAAAATATTTTGGAAGAATGTAATCTATTGATTAAATCTCTTTTATTTGGAATTGGGTATCTAATCCATTGGAGAACCTTATTAAGTGGTTTGTAATTAATAACTAATCTAGGAACACCTCTTTCTAATTCTGCTTGTTTCATAACATAGAAAGCAGAACAACTCCAAGGGGATTTAGATTTTCTTATTAATTTTTTATCTAATAATTCCTTAATTTCTTGTTGACAATGTTTAAGGAATTCAGCATTCATTTGAATAGGTCTAGCCTTAGTAGGAATATCTCGATCCTTGAAATCTTTTTCATAGGGTAAATCTACTACATGATGCTTTCTTTCCCAAAAAGCATTAGGTAAATTATTACATATTTCTTTTGAAAATAGATTTTCTATTTCTTTTATTTTTTTCCTAATAGTATCATTTTGTAATTGTTCTTCAATTTTTAGGTAAGGGATTTCTTCTTTTAAATAATAAATATGATTTTTTCTTTTTTCTATTATATTTATCTGTTTAAATATTGAAGATTGCTGAAGAAGATGTATTTCTTTTTGTTTGACTGGGGTTATGAAAGGAAACAATATTGTCTTACCATGAATATTGGTAGAAACTCCTAAATTGTTTGTAATGAAAGGATAAATTTGAGTTAAAAAAGGAGTACCTAATATCATATCTTGGGATATATCTCTTACTAAGGTAAAAACATTTTTGAAGCAATATCCATTATTACAAATATGTGCCTTTGATAATTTATATCTAATATCTAAAGGTTTGGAATTAGCTGTGTATAATTGCTCTGTAGTTTTTTCATAATATTTTGATGGAATGATTCCTTCTCGTATTACATTATGATCAGCTCCTGAGTCTAATAAGGCTACTAAATTCATTTTAAAGTTGTTTATGACTAGATTGACATTTATATACCATTTCTGAAATTCAATTTTTTGAATAGAAGTAACAAATTTTATTTGATCATCTTTTGTATTAACTTTTAAAGGAATTTCTGAAATTTCTGGTTGTTGATTGCTGGTTTGGCCTGTGTTTGGGATTTCATTACTTAATAGAACTAATTTTGTTTCTAATTCAAAATCTTTTTCTTTTAATGAAAACAATTCTTTCTCCATTTGGTTAACTTGTCTTTTTAACATATTAATTTCTGTTTGTAAATCTTTAGTAGTAATTTGTTTAAATATACTTTGAGAGGGATATTTATCAAATAATTTATTTAAACTAAAATGTTCTTTAATATGAATTTGTTTATTTTTTGAATTGTCTTCTTCTAAAATTAAATCTTTAAGTTTACCAAAGTAATCTCTTCTTAATTCATCATCTGGAATTTGTTCTATTAAATCAAAAATAGCTTCCTTTTTATCTTTTGTTATTACATTAATACTCTGTTGACAATTTCCACAAATGTCTTTTTGTTGTGGTTCACCATCACTATCGGTATTAGATGTGTTTGATTCATTTTCTATTATATCAGATTCTTCATCTGATTCTTTGAGTAAATTATTAATAGACTCCTTTATTTCTCTAACTTTCTTTTTCTTTTTAAGCCAACATTGGCTTTCTGTATGACCAGGTTTCTTACAAAACCAACATTCTATATTCTTTTTATCTTTATTTTGAGATTTAGATTTAGAGGATTTCTTATGCCTATGTTTTGAATGTGTTGATGGTTTAACATTTGAATTATTAAAACTACTATTAGTTTGGTTAAATCTCCTAGATCTTTTTTGTATTCTAGAAGGAGGTTCTATTTTCATCATACCAAACATTTCACAAAAGCATCCTAATTCTCTTCTAGTATTATTTTTATCTGATTTATATTTATTCTGAAGTTTTAATTCTGAGCATAATGATAAACCTTCTTTCTTGACAAAAGCAAATAATTGACCATATGTAATTTCTTCAAAAGGTATATCCTCTGTACCTATTTCATTTCTAAGTTTTTGTAAAATTCTTTCTGCAAATAGTTTGGGTAATCCCATTATAAATCTTTCTTTCCAAAATGAAGCATTACAATCATTTCTTCTTAATACTTGAGTAAGGAAAATATCTTTATACCACCTATAATCTGATAATGAAGGACATCTTAAATTTGTTAAAATTATTTTTGATGAATTATACTCTTCTTTGGGATTTCCTATAAAATACATACCTATAGTTATTATAAGATAATCACAAGCATCACTTATTTCATATGGTTCATCATTTTCTATCATAATGACTTTATGTTCTAATATTTGAGTTTTTGTTTCTAAACTTAATGCATTATCCCACCAATTTTTTAATTGTCCAGTAAAACCTTGGACAAGTAAAGCACATGCTTTGTCTTCAGATTGACCTTGTATTTTGTAAGCCATTCTAGCCATTCCCATTTCTTGAAGTGTATTTAATATTTCATATTCTGCTTTACCATCTATATTCCATTCTGTAATAGAAGTACCATCATAACTAGTTTTATGAAATTGATTTCTTTCTTCATATTGTAAGTCCATAGGGGATGGTCTTTTATAATAATTTTTTGAACTATTAAAATTTCTTCTTCCCCTATATATTTTATTAATATTATCTTCATTTTCTTCAAAATTATTTTCTATATTTTGAATTTCTTCGTTATCTGATTCAGAATAATCTTCAGATGATGCATCATCTTTATTTTCATTTTCTTCTTTAATAGTATCTAAAACATTAATCCTTTTTCCTGAAGTTCCAGCTTCACTTAATTTTGCCGATATTTTTGATAGTATATTATCTGTATTATGTTGAAAACTAATATCTTTATCTTTACTGTGAGGTATACTTTTTGTTTGAAAGAAAGGGGCAGAAATGTCATTAAAAAGTTTTTTCTTAGGTTTATCTTCTTGAGAAATAACATTTGAGACTATGTTATTAGCTATAGTATCAACTTGGTTTGAAATAGTTTTTAATATTTGATTTGAATAATTATTTTGTTGTAAAATTCTTTGTATATCTTCTCCATTTATAGGTTCTTTTGTATCTTTTCCCCTTTTAAAAGGGTCTGCTATAATTTCACCTTTATGAGTCTGTATTTTAATACTTTGTAGGGGAGGATGAATAGCAGATATGATTTCATTATTCTCTAATGTCCATTTTTTATGAAGACTTGTATTAACTTCTATTGAAGGTTTCTTTAGATAGTCATGTATCCCTTCTTTTGAAAAGAAAATAGTAAGAAAACTAAAAAATAAGAAATTTGATTTTAATTTTTTCATTTCTTTTTTCCATTCTTCTCCTATTTTTTCTTGTATTTGTTTATCTAATTTTAAAAACCAAAGCCTTTTTTCTTTATGAAAATCACTATTCATTTCTTCATGTAAGTAATTATAATCAGGTTTAAATTCTTTTCCTGATGTTATGACAAATGCAAAATCCGCTGAGGATTTAGGAGAGGTTGGATTTGAAAAATTTTGATTAGAATTAACCTGAGGTTCAGGAATAGGAGTTCTAAATCTGTAATTAGGAATTCCTGAGAAAGACTGTCTAGAAGATTCTGGATTATCACTAGTTTGAGAAAAATGTCTAACATATTCTGGTTCTCTATAAGAACTTGATCTTAAATAATTTCTACTATTTTCTCTGGATGAACCAAATTTGATAGTTATTTTTCCATCAATCTCTTCTATAATTTGTGAAACATCTTTACGTATTATGTTCCTTGGAGGTTGTGGGTTACTTATGACAAATTCCTCTGGAATTGTTATTTCATTCCATTTTAATCTTTTTGGAGTAAATATTGTGGGTTTTTCAGCATCTATTTGAAGTAAAACAGTTTCATCTTTTGATGTAGGTAATCTATTAAATTTTGGATTAATCTGAGATGACATTAGTCTAAAATATACCCTATAAATTATAGCAAAGTTTTTACATAGATGAAATTCATCACCTTGAATTTGAACATCTAAAATTAAGGAATCTAATATCATAGGATCTGTAAGATCAACAGAATAGTTTGGAGAGCAATTAAAATATATGGGACCATTACATATATTAGTTTGAACTAAAGACATTAATGAAGTCTGATATCTTTTTAATCTCTTATCTCTAAGAGCTAAATAGATAGGAGTATCAACTCCTGCATGAACTAGGGGTTTGACAGCTACTTGAACTAAACCAATATGAATATATCTGTAACCTTTTTCTAAATATTTTTTTATAGTATATCTATTTAATAAAGGTATACTTTGAGATTCTTCTTGTATACTTATAGTTTCTTCATGAGTCTTAACAGAAAAGGCAGTTTTGAAATCAGTTAATCCTATTTGATATATATGTTCAATTTGTTCTTGAGGTATAGTCCAATTTGAATAATTAATAGGAGTATGAGTTTCACTACTATGAACAATACTATGGTTTTTTGAGCTAGATCCTGGATAGAGTAAGTTTCTAAGTCTAATTGCCATTTTTAACTAGTAATCTTAAATTTCTAAGTTTGTTCTTAATTTCAGTTGGGTCGTACGGGAACACTATGCTGGGACCACCTATTCACGGCTGACCAACAGACTCACTAGTTTACCAACGTAAATTCCAACAACTAATCTTAAGAAACTTAGTCTATTAAGACTAACTAATCTTAAATGGTTTTTTAAACTTTTGAAAATAACTCTAACTAGGAATATGGCTCTGATACCACTTTTGAAGGATCGTTTGAAAATAAACTAGCACAGTTTGAATAATAATAAAAACTAATATCACAGATTTAATGATAATTTGAAACAAAGTTTCTAAAAATAACATAACTAAGACAAGAATGAAGAAAATAATTTTTTTGATAAAATTCATGTTTATGCTGCAAGTATAATTTGAATTCTAACTCTTAAATCATAATAATAATCTTTCATATCATGATAATAATTTCCTATGACAGTAGAGATTAAAAAGATATCAGACTTCATTAATGTCTTTAGTTCAAACTAATATATGTAATGGTCCCATATATTTTAATTGCTCTCCAAACTATTCTGTTGATCTTACAGATCCTATGATATTAGATTCCTTAATTTTAGATGTTCAAATTCAAGGTGATGAATTTCATCTATGTAAAAACTTTGCTATAATTTATAGGGTATATTTTAGACTAATGTCATCTCAGATTAATCCAAAATTTAATAGATTACCTACATCAAAAGATGAAACTGTTTTACTTCAAATAGATGCTGAAAAACCCACAATATTTACTCCAAAAAGATTAAAATGGAATGAAATAACAATTCCAGAGGAATTTGTCATAAGTAACCCACAACCTCCAAGGAACATAATACGTAAAGATGTTTCACAAATTATAGAAGAGATTGATGGAAAAATAACTATCAAATTTGGTTCATCCAGAGAAAATAGTAGAAATTATTTAAGATCAAGTTCTTATAGAGAACCAGAATATGTTAGACATTTTTCTCAAACTAGTGATAATCCAGAATCTTCTAGACAGTCTTTCTCAGGAATTCCTAATTACAGATTTAGAACTCCTATTCCTGAACCTCAGGTTAATTCTAATCAAAAATTTTCAAATCCAACCTCTCCTAAATCCTCAGCGGATTTTGCATTTGTCATAACATCAGGAAAAGAATTTAAACCTGATTATAATTACTTACATGAAGAAATGAATAGTGATTTTCATAAAGAAAAAAGGCTTTGGTTTTTAAAATTAGATAAACAAATACAAGAAAAAATAGGAGAAGAATGGAAAAAAGAAATGAAAAAATTAAAATCAAATTTCTTATTTTTTAGTTTTCTTACTATTTTCTTTTCAAAAGAAGGGATACATGACTATCTAAAGAAACCTTCAATAGAAGTTAATACAAGTCTTCATAAAAAATGGACATTAGAGAATAATGAAATCATATCTGCTATTCATCCTCCCTTACAAAGTATTAAAATACAGACTCATAAAGGTGAAATTATAGCAGACCCTTTTAAAAGGGGAAAAGATACAAAAGAACCTATAAATGGAGAAGATATACAAAGAATTTTACAACAAAATAATTATTCAAATCAAATATTAAAAACTATTTCAAACCAAGTTGATACTATAGCTAATAACATAGTCTCAAATGTTATTTCTCAAGAAGATAAACCTAAGAAAAAACTTTTTAATGACATTTCTGCCCCTTTCTTTCAAACAAAAAGTATACCTCACAGTAAAGATAAAGATATTAGTTTTCAACATAATACAGATAATATACTATCAAAAATATCGGCAAAATTAAGTGAAGCTGGAACTTCAGGAAAAAGGATTAATGTTTTAGATACTATTAAAGAAGAAAATGAAAATAAAGATGATACATCATCTGAAGATTATTCTGAATCAGATAACGAAGAAATTCAAAATATAGAAAATAATTTTGAAGAAAATAATGAAGATAATATTAATAAAATATATAGGGGAAGAAGAAATTTTAATAGTTCAAAAAATTATTATAAAAGACCATCCCCTATGGACTTACAATATGAAGAAAGAAATCAATTTCATAAAACTAGTTATGATGGTACTTCTATTACAGAATGGAATATAGATGGTAAAGCAGAATATGAAATATTAAATACACTTCAAGAAATGGGAATGGCTAGAATGGCTTACAAAATACAAGGTCAATCTGAAGACAAAGCATGTGCTTTACTTGTCCAAGGTTTTACTGGACAATTAAAAAATTGGTGGGATAATGCATTAAGTTTAGAAACAAAAACTCAAATATTAGAACATAAAGTCATTATGATAGAAAATGATTAACCATATGAAATAAGTGATGCTTGTGATTATCTTATAATAACTATAGGTATGTATTTTATAGGAAATCCCAAAGAAGAGTATAATTCATCAAAAATAATTTTAACAAATTTAAGATGTCCTTCATTATCAGATTATAGGTGGTATAAAGATATTTTCCTTACTCAAGTATTAAGAAGAAATGATTGTAATGCTTCATTTTGGAAAGAAAGATTTATAATGGGATTACCCAAACTATTTGCAGAAAGAATTTTACAAAAACTTAGAAATGAAATAGGTACAGAGGATATACCTTTTGAAGAAATTACATATGGTCAATTATTTGCTTTTGTCAAGAAAGAAGGTTTATCATTATGCTCAGAATTAAAACTTCAGAATAAATATAAATCAGATAAAAATAATACTAGAAGAGAATTAGGATGCTTTTGCGAAATGTTTGGTATGATGAAAATAGAACCTCCTTCTAGAATACAAAAAAGATCTAGGAGATTTAACCAAACTAATAGTAGTTTTAATAATTCAAATGTTAAACCATCAACACATTCAAAACATAGGCATAAGAAATCCTCTAAATCTAAATCTCAAAATAAAGATAAAAAGAATATAGAATGTTGGTTTTGTAAGAAACCTGGTCATACAGAAAGCCAATGTTGGCTTAAAAAGAAAAAGAAAGTTAGAGAAATAAAGGAGTCTATTAATAATTTACTCAAAGAATCAGATGAAGAATCTGATATAATAGAAAATGAATCAAACACATCTAATACCGATAGTGATGGTGAACCACAACAAAAAGACATTTGTGGAAATTGTCAACAGAGTATTAATGTAATAACAAAAGATAAAAAGGAAGCTATTTTTGATTTAATAGAACAAATTCCAGATGATGAATTAAGAAGAGATTACTTTGGTAAACTTAAAGATTTAATTTTAGAAGAAGACAATTCAAAAAATAAACAAATTCATATTAAAGAACATTTTAGTTTAAATAAATTATTTGATAAATATCCCTCTCAAAGTATATTTAAACAAATTACTACTAAAGATTTACAAACAGAAATTAATATGTTAAAAAGACAAGTTAACCAAATGGAGAAAGAATTGTTTTCATTAAAAGAAAAAGATTTTGAATTAGAAACAAAATTAGTTCTATTAAGTAATGAAATCCCAAACACAGGCCAAACCAGCAATCAACAACCAGAAATTTCAGAAATTCCTTTAAAAGTTAATACAAAAGATGATCAAATAAAATTTGTTGCTTCTATTCAAAAAATTGAATTTCAGAAATGGTATATAAATGTCAATCTAGTCATAAACAACTTTAAAATGAATTTAGTAGCCTTATTAGACTCAGGAGCTGATCATAATGTAATACGAGAAGGAATCATTCCATCAAAATATTATGAAAAAACTACAGAGCAATTATACACAGCTAATTCCAAACCTTTAGATATTAGATATAAATTATCAAAGGCACATATTTGTAATAATGGATATTGCTTCAAAAATGTTTTTACCTTAGTAAGAGATATATCCCAAGATATGATATTAGGTACTCCTTTTTTAACTCAAATTTATCCTTTCATTACAAACAATTTAGGAGTTTCTACCAATATTCATGGTAAGACAATATTGTTTCCTTTCATAACCCCAGTCAAACAAAAAGAAATACATCTTCTTCAGCAATCTTCAATATTTAAACAGATAAATATAATAGAAAAAAGAAAAAATCATATTTATTATTTAAAAGAAGAAATCCCTTACCTAAAAATTGAAGAACAATTACAAAATGATACTATTAGGAAAAAAATAAAAGAAATAGAAAATCTATTTTCAAAAGAAATATGTAATAATTTACCTAATGCTTTTTGGGAAAGAAAGCATCATGTAGTAGATTTACCCTATGAAAAAGATTTCAAGGATCGAGATATTCCTACTAAGGCTAGACCTATTCAAATGAATGCTGAATTCCTTAAACATTGTCAACAAGAAATTAAGGAATTATTAGATAAAAAATTAATAAGAAAATCTAAATCCCCTTGGAGTTGTTCTGCTTTCTATGTTATGAAACAAGCAGAATTAGAAAGAGGTGTTCCTAGATTAGTTATTAATTACAAACCACTTAATAAGGTTCTCCAATGGATTAGATACCCAATTCCAAATAAAAGAGATTTAATCCATAGATTACATTCTTCCAAAATATTTTCAAAATTTGATTTAAAGTCAGGATTTTGGCAAATTCAGATATCTGAAAAAGATAGATATAAAACTGCTTTTACAGTACCCTTTGGACATTATGAATGGAATGTAATGCCCTTTGGATTAAAAAATGCTCCTTCAGAATTTCAAAGGATAATGAATGAAATTTTTAATCCTTACACTAATTTTAGTATAGTTTATATTGATGATATTCTTATATACTCTAATGATATAGATCAACATTTCAAACATTTAAATATATTCTTTAATATTATTAAGAAAAATGGATTAGTTGTTTCTGCATCAAAAATGAAATTATTTCAAACATCAATTAGATTCCTAGGTCATGATATTAATAGAGGATTAATCAAACCTATTAACAGAGCTATCAGTTTTACTGATAAATTTCCAGATATGATTAAAGATAAGACCCAATTACAAAGATTTTTAGGATGTTTAAATTATATTTCTGATTTTTTCCCAAATTTGAGACAGATATGTCAACCTTTATATCAAAGGCTTAAGAAAAATCCTATTCCTTGGTCAGAAACTCATACACGAATAGTTCAAAATATTAAGCAAAAAGTCAAATGTTTACCATGTCTAGGTATTCCTCACCCTGATGCATATATGATCGTAGAAACAGATGCCTCAGATGTAGGATATGGTGGTATATTAAAACAACAGCTTAATTCAAAAGAACAGTTGGTTAGATTTCATTCAGGAAGATGGCTTGGACCACAAAAGAATTATTCTACAATAAAAAAGGAAATACTTTCAATTGTTTTATGCATTTCAAAATTTCAGGATGATCTTTATAACAAAAAATTTTTATTAAGAATTGATTGCAAATCTGCAAAAGAAGTTTTAACCAAAGATGTTCAAAATATAGTTTCAAAACAAATTTTTGCACGATGGCAAGCCATCCTTTCTGTTTTCGATTTTCAAATAGAATATATAAAAGGAGAGAATAATTCTCTTCCAGATTTTCTTACTCGTGAATTTTTACAAGGAAAATAATTATGCAGATGAATCCCTACTCCAAATCAAAGATACAGTCTTCAAAAGATTATGAATCTCATGATTCAAAAGATTTAGTCAAATATACCCAACCTCAAACACCTTCACCATCAAAATAAAAAGCCCAATTACCTTCTTCTTCAAATAAATTTTCACCCTTACAAAATTTTCCAGAATTACCTTATAAGTCCATATTAGTTACTCCTCCCAAACCTACTAATATCCAAATTCCAAACAATCCAAAAGAAGAATTCAAATACGTCAATAAAGCTTGGACTGAAGAAATAGGGCTTACACCCTATACAGAAATACCGACAGAAATGATTCAAAAGGATTATATTAAAAATCGTTTCCAACTGTTTAATAATGATTCTCAGTTTTGGGAATCAGACTGTTTTCAAAAAACTCAAAAATTTTATGAACTTATTTTAGTAGATACAAATTCAGTAGAAATATCTCATACAAAAAATGAGAAAAATCAAATTACTTTTTCCAAATGTGTAATAAAACAAGTTTTAAATCAAACAACATTTGGTGGGATGACCCATCAAAGACAATTTTCAATACGTTTTTCTCCAAGTTTTTTCAATTATATTGACTACAAGAATGCTTGGTATAGGGCCTTTTTCATTCGCCCATTTACACATTCTTGGTTTTTTATCTTTCATACTGATTGCCTCAAAACATTCCCCATTTGGTTTTTTGAATGGTGGAAAAAGATGGGATCAGAATCTTCAATTCTCCCTACAAATGTCAAAAATGGTTTACAAGTTTTTGCAGAAAATTCAACCATTCCAAGTTATCAAAAAATGGTTACTTTTCATGCAGAATTTAAAGTCCCATGGATTTTTGCCTGGGATTTTCAATTTAAAAAATGTTTTCATGACCCAACACCATTTTCACTGGTTAGATCCATTCGGATCAAATGGTGGTCCAAATACCAGCAAGATATCTGTTCAGCTACTTCTATACAGCATTATCTTGCCACAGGTGAAAAGATCAAATACCAAGGTGATTCACCAGTCTCAAATAAAGGAAAGTCAAAGGTTTCATCAAATCCAGAAATTTCTTCAGAGCAACAGAGATTTTTTGAAGCATTCAAACAGAATCCACATCTCAAAGATGAATTTTTAGAATTTTTATCTCAAAAATCTGCAAAATCCGAAGAATCTGTGTCTTCAGACCCATTTGGTGGACCCTGTGGACAAGACCCTGATGACGCATTTTGTATGTAAGATTTCAAAATATGGAAGACTCCAAAATACTCAAAGTGTACCACCCCATCAACTTGCCGACAGTTTTACAAATTAGTCAAAAGTTCCTTTATTAAAGGAAATATGCCACGCCACTCAAAGGACAATAATCTGATGCTTTATCAGACTCACTTTTCCAAAAGCCGAAGATTACGGAAATTAAAGTCAAATTAAAGTTAAATTTCTTTGTAATGTAAATTAAAATGTAAACTTTGTTAAGTATAAGTACCCCTTCAAATCAGAGGAGAAGGCAGTTCGCATTTCACTACTCCTCTCTCTCTCTATCATCCTTGTAATATCTGCAGTATCCTTCAAGTTTCCTTCAAGAAAATCATTGTAAGAATTTAAGTTTCAAATAAATTTATATTTTCTTCATATGTTTAGAATTCTTGGTCCTCATACTCAAATACTTGGAACATATAATTTTATAAATTCAGAATACTTAAAGTATAAAGAGATTTGCAAAAGATTTCCTCGTGGAACTGTCATAGGAAATTATTATCATGATATGAAAGATTATTATTATGATTTAAGAGTTAGAATTCAAATTATACTTGCAGCATAAACATGAATTTTATCAAAAATATTATTTTCTTCATTCTTGTCTTAGTTATGTTATTTTTAGAAACATTTTTTCAAATTATCATTAAATCTGTGATATTAGTTTTTATTATTATTCAAACTGTGCTAGTTTATTTTCAAACGATCCTTGATGCTTGTGATTATCTTATAATAACTATAGGTATGTATTTTATAGGAAATCCCAAAGAAGAGTATAATTGATCAAAAATAATTTTAACAAATTTAAGATGTCCTTCATTATCAGATTATAGGTGGTATAAAGATATTTTCCTTACTCAAGTATTAAGAAGAAATGATTGTAATGCTTCATTTTGGAAAGAAAGATTTATAATGGGATTACCCAAACTATTTGCAGAAAGAATTTTACAAAAACTTAGAAATGAAATAGGTACAGAGGATATACCTTTTGAAGAAATTACATATGGTCAATTATTTGCTTTTGTCAAGAAAGAAGGTTTATCATTATGCTCAGAATTAAAACTTCAGAATAAATATAAATCAGATAAAAATAATACTAGAAGAGAATTAGGATGCTTTTGTGAAATGTTTGGTATGATGAAAATAGAACCTCCTTCTAGAATACAAAAAAGATCTAGGAGATTTAACCAAACTAATAGTAGTTTTAATAATTCAAATGTTAAACCATCAACACATTCAAAACATAGGCATAAGAAATCCTCTAAATCTAAATCTCAAAATAAAGATAAAAAGAATATAGAATGTTGGTTTTGTAAGAAACCTGGTCATACAGAAAGCCAATGTTGGCTTAAAAAGAAAAAGAAAGTTAGAGAAATAAAGGAGTCTATTAATAATTTACTCAAAGAATCAGATGAAGAATCTGATATAATAGAAAATGAATCAAACACATCTAATACCGATAGTGATGGTGAACCACAACAAAAAGACATTTGTGGAAATTGTCAACAGAGTATTAATGTAATAACAAAAGATAAAAAGGAAGCTATTTTTGATTTAATAGAACAAATTCCAGATGATGAATTAAGAAGAGATTACTTTGGTAAACTTAAAGATTTAATTTTAGAAGAAGACAATTCAAAAAATAAACAAATTCATATTAAAGAACATTTTAGTTTAAATAAATTATTTGATAAATATCCCTCTCAAAGTATATTTAAACAAATTACTACTAAAGATTTACAAACAGAAATTAATATGTTAAAAAGACAAGTTAACCAAATGGAGAAAGAATTGTTTTCATTAAAAGAAAAAGATTTTGAATTAGAAACAAAATTAGTTCTATTAAGTAATGAAATCCCAAACACAGGCCAAACCAGCAATCAACAACCAGAAATTTCAGGAATTCCTTTAAAAGTTAATACAAAAGATGATCAAATAAAATCTGTTGCTTCTATTCAAAAAATTGAATTTCAGAAATGGTATATAAATGTCAATCTAGTCATAAACAACTTTAAAATGAATTTAGTAGCCTTATTAGACTCAGGAGCTGATCATAATGTAATACGAGAAGGAATCATTCCATCAAAATATTATGAAAAAACTACAGAGCAATTATACACAGCTAATTCCAAATCCTTACACTAATTTTAGTATAGTTTATATTGATGATATTCTTATATACTCTAATGATATAGATCAACATTTCAAACATTGAAATATATTCTTTAATATTATTAAGAAAAATGGATTAGTTGTTTCTGCATCAAAAATGAAATTATTTCAAACATCAATTGGATTCCTAGGTCATGATATTAATAGAGGATTAATCAAACCTATTAACAGAGCTATCAGTTTTACTGATAAATTTCCAGATATGATTAAAGATAAGACCCAATTACAAAGATTTTTAGGATGTTTAAATTATATTTCTGATTTTTTCCCAAATTTGAGACAGATATGTCAACCTTTATATCAAAGGCTTAAGAAAAATCCTATTCCTTGGTCAGAAACTCATACACGAATAGTTCAAAATATTAAGCAAAAAGTCAAATGTTTACCATGTCTAGGTATTCCTCACCCTGATGCATATATGATCGTAGAAACAGATGCCTCAGATGTAGGATATGGTGGTATATTAAAACAACAGCTTAATTCAAAAGAACAGTTGGTTAGATTTCATTCAGGAATATAGCTTGGACCACAAAAGAATTATTCTACAATAAAAAAGGAAATACTTTCAATTGTTTTATGCATTTCAAAATTTCAGGATGATCTTTATAACAAAATTTTTTTATTAAGAATTGATTGCAAATCTGCAAAAGAAGTTTTAACCAAAGATGTTCAAAATATAGTTTCAAAACAAATTTTTGCACGATGGCAAGCCATCCTTTCTGTTTTCGATTTTCAAATAGAATATATAAAAGGAGAGAATAATTCTCTTCCAGATTTTCTTACTCGTGAATTTTTACAAGGAAAATAATTATGCAGATGAATCCCTACTCCAAATCAAAGATACAGTCTTCAAAAGATTATGAATCTCATGATTCAAAAGATTTAGTCAAATATACCCAACCTCAAACACCTTCACCATCAAAATAAAAAGCCCAATTACCTTCTTCTTCAAATAAATTTTCACCCTTACAAAATTTTCCAGAATTACCTTATAAGTCCATATTAGTTACTCCTCCCAAACCTACTAATATCCAAATTCCAAACAATCCAAAAGAAGAATTCAAATACGTCAATAAAGCTTGGACTGAAGAAATAGGGCTTACACCCTATACAGAAATACCGACAGAAATGATTCAAAAGGATTATATTAAAAATCGTTTCCAACTGTTTAATAATGATTCTCAGTTTTGGGAATCAGACTGTTTTCAAAAAACTCAAAAATTTTATGAACTTATTTTAGTAGATACAAATTCAGTAGAAATATCTCATACAAAACTTGTAAACCATTTTTGAAATCTATATATTGCTCATGAATGATAATGCGTTTTATGAATGATAATGCATGTTAATGTATTATAATGCAATTTAATGCAAAATTAAGGTTATGTTGCACTCTTTTGCCAAATCTTTTGCTTGAAATCGCTATTAAGACTCAATTTGGAAAACTCTAAACAATGCCAATGTGTCCGTTTGATTTGAGATGAAATTTAGTGATAACGATCAAAGGTTGATGATTGAAGAAAATGTAGAATGATAATTCATGCTAATTAATGATAATGCGTGTTAATGCATTATAATGCATGATAATGCAAAATTGAGGTATTGTTGCATTCTCTTACATAAAATTTCGATACGTTTAATGGATTCTCTATTAATACCCTATTTTGAAATCAATATATTGCTCATGAATGATAATGCATTTTAATGTATTATAATGCAATTTAATGCAAAATTAAGGTTATGTTGCACTCTTTTGCCTAATCTTTTGCATGGAATCACTATTAAGACTCAATTTGGAAAACTCTCAACAATGCCAATGTGGCCGTTTGATTTGAGATGAAATATAGTGATAACGATCAAAGGTTGATGATTGAAGAAGATGTAGAATGAAAATTCATCCTAATTAATGATAATGCGTGTTAATGTATTATAATGCATGATAATGCAAAATTGAGGTGATGTTGCATTCTCTTACATAAAATTTCGATATGTTTAATGGATTCTCTATTAATACCCTATTTTGAAACCTATATATTGCTCATGAATGATAATGCGTGTTATGAATGATAATGCATGTTAATGTATTATAATGCAATTTAATGCAAAATTAAGGTTATGTTGCACTCTTTTGCCTAATCTTTTGCATGGAATCGCTATTAAGACTCAATTGGCTCTAAACAATGCCAATGTCAATTTGTGCCAATTTGGTTTCACATAGAGGATTTGTTTTCTCGATAAGATTTTTTTAATGGTTATTATGTGCATGATATTGTATTTGGACCGAGTTTCATGTTTTTTTCGCTCCTCGATAGAACTTATTACTCGATGGTTCTCTTGTTAGAAAAGGGGCATTTTAATACTTTGGTCTTCCTACTTTATACCTACTGCATTGATCCAGATCTCGGAATGTGTGCGAACGACGCGATGGAGAAAGTTATGGTTGAGATTCATTTTTTCCGAGTCCATGTTGAAGTTGTCGTTTTTGGGGTGTCTCGAATATAACACGATCCTTGGAGTCGTAATAAATTACATGCTTTGAGTTTAAAGTTAAAATTATTCATAGATAACAGGGTTTATTTTTTGTGCCCAGTGCATAACAAGCATTGCACATTTACAATTCAAAACATTCTTTGATGGTCTTTCGATTGTCAAATTAGTATAGTAAACAATTCACAATTCACAATTCACGTTATATAATATTTTTTTTCCAGAGTTTCTTGTTCCTCTTGGTTCACTCATAAAAGATCCATTTTTGGATGTTTTGCGTAAAATAATCACATTTTGGGTAATTTGTGCCAACTTCTTTCACTCAAAATTCTGAAAGTTAGTTGATATTTGGACTGAGTTTCATGTTCCTACATCTACTTGATAGAATTGTTTATTTGACGTTGTGCTCATTGAAACAGAGGAATTTTAAGAAATAGTTTCTTAATGTTTTATGGGGCGTCCAATGATCCCAACTCAGAATGTTAGTTATCAATCGATCTATAAAGTTGCAGAGTTTTTTTGTTATTTTCGGTCCATGTAGAAATGGTCAACTTTTTGCTGCCATGAGTACAACGTGAGTACATTTTTTGGTAGAGGACTCTTATTTGGAAATTGGTCTATTTACTTGATAGAAATTTCGTAGAAACCTTGTGCTAATATAATTAATTTTAGGGTTCCCTTTTTAAAATATGGTGTGATATAATGGCATAAGTTCATTTTTAGTGACCTTTCAAGTCCCATGTCCAATCATAGGCTGATCTTTGTTCATGTGATATTATTCACATATTCACAAAATTTGATTCATTTAGGTTGACAAGGTGAAACAAGAATATACCAATATTCTTGGACTTGTGTTTTTTCCGTTTATCTTTTTCCTTTCAAATTCCAATTGTTCTTTTTTCATTCGATATAAAATGTTTGTTTGGTATATTATGACTAAGTTTTCCTACACTTCTCTATCAAAAAGTATCTTATCACAACTTAAAGACTGCATGATCCGAGTATCATGTTCTTCGCATTCAGCGATAAAACGGTACATTTCAGTGTCCATGGGAGAAAGACAAGCATTTTGGACCTTTTTTTGTTGATGTTTCCCCTAAATGGGCAATTGACTGTCAAATTCGGTTTTAAACTATTCAAAATTCATGTAATCGAGAATTCATATGCCAAGTTTGACATTATTCATAATTTGCTTTAAATTGATCAACTTTGAGTGTAATGCGTACGGAAATAACATTTTGGTCAATTTGTGCAAAAAAAAATTTCATAGAGGATTTGTTTTCACGACCAAATTTTTTTAATGGTTATTATCCGCATGATATTGTATTTGGAACGAGTTTCATGTTTTTTCCGCTCCTCGATAGAACTTATTACTCGATGGTTCTCTTGTTAGAAAAAGGGCATTTTAATACTTTGGTCTTCCTACTTTATGCCTACTGCATTGATCCAGATCTCGGAATGTGTGCGATCGATGCGATGGAGAAAGTTATGGTTGAGATTCATTTTTTCCGAGCCAATGTTGAAGTTGTCGTTTTTGGGGTGTCATGAATATAACACGATCCTGGAGTCGTAATAAATTACATGCTTTGAGTTTAATGTTAAAATTATTCATAGATAACATGGTTTATTTTTTGTCCCCAGGGCATAACACTAGCATTGTACATTTACATTGCGAAACATTCTTTGATGGTCTTTTGATTGTCAAATTAGTATAGTAAACAATTCACAATTCACAATTCACAATTCACGTTATATAATACTTTTTTTCCCGAGTTTCCTGTTACTCTTGGTTCACTCTTAAAAGATTCATTTTTGGATGTTTTGCATAAAATAATCATATTTTGGGAAATTTGTGCCAACTTCTTTCACTTGAAATTTTGAAAGTTAGGTGATATTTGGACTGAGTTTCATTTTCCAACATCTATTTGATAGGATTGTTTATTTGACGTTGTGCTTATTGAAACAAAGGAATTTTACGAAATAGTTTCTCAATGTTTTATGGGTCATCCATTGATCCCTACTCAGAATGTTAGTTATCACTCGATCTATAAAGTTGCAGGGTTTCCGGTCCATGTAGAAATGGTTAACTTTGTGCTGCCATGAGTACAACGTGAGTACATTTTCTTGTAGAGGATGTATTCACACTCTTATTTGGAAAATGTTCTATTTACGTGATAGAAATTTCGTAAAAACCTTGTGCTAAAATAATTAATCTTAGGGTTCCCTTTTTAAACTATGGTGTGATATAATGGCATAAATTCATTTTTAGTGACCTTTCAAGTCCAATGTCCAATCATAGGCGGATCTTTGTTTAGGTTAATATTATTCACATATTTTACTAAAATTGACTCATTTAGGGTGTCAAGTTGAAACAAGAATATACTAATATTCTTGGACCTGTGTTTTTTCCGTTTATCCTTTTCCTTTCAAATTCCAATCGTTCTTTTCTCATTCTATATAAAATGTTTGTTTGGTATATTATGCCTATGTTTTTCTACACTTCTCTGTCAAAAAGTATCTTATCATAACATAAAGACTGCATGATCCGAGTTTCAAGTTCTTCGCATTAAGAGATAAAACGGTACATTTCAGTGTCCATGGGAGAAATACGAGCATTCTGGACTTTTTTTGTTGATGTTTCCCCTAGATGGGCAATTGATTGTAAAATTCAGGTAATAAACTATTCAAAATTCACGTAAACGAGAATTCATATATCGAGTTTGACATTATTCATAATTTGCTTTAAATTGATCAACTTTGGAGTGTAATGCGTACGAAAATAACATTTTGGTCAATTTGTGCCAATTTGGTTTCACATAGAGGATTTGTTTTCACGATAAGATTTTTTTAATGGTTATTATGTGCATGATATTGTATTTGGACCGAGTTTCATGTTTTTTCCGCTCCTCGATAGAACTTATTACTCGATGGTTCTATTGTTAGAAAATGGGCATTTTAATACTTTGGTCTTCCTACTTTATGCCTACTGCATTGATCCAGATCTCGGAATGTGTGAAATCGACGCGATGGAGAAAGTTATGGTTGAGATTCATTTTTTCCGAGTCCATGTTGAAGTTGTCGTTTTTGGGGTGTCACGAATATAACACTATCCTTGGAGTCGTAATAAATTACATGCTTTGAGTTTAAAGTTAAAATTATTCATAGATAACAAGGTTTATTTTTTGTCCCCAGTGCATAACAAGCATTGCACATTTACAATTCAAAACATTCTTTGATGGTCTTTCGATTGTCAAATTAGTATAGTAAACAATTCACAATTCACAATTCACGTTATATAATATTTTTTTTCCAGAGTTTCTTGTTCCTCTTGGTTCACTCATAAAAGATCCATTTTTGGATGTTTTGCGTAAAATAATCACATTTTGGGTAATTTGTGCCAACTTCTTTCACTCAAAATTCTGAAAGTTAGTTGATATTTGGACTGAGTTTCATGTTCCTACATCTACTTGATAGAATTGTTTATTTGGCGTTGTGCTCATTGAAACAGAGGAATTTTAACAAATAGTTTCTTAATGTTTTATGGGGCGTCCAATGATCCCAACTCAGAATGTTAGATATCACTCGATCTATAAAGTTGCAGAGTTTTTTTGTTATTTTCGGTCCATGTAGAAATGGTCAACTTTTTGCTGCCATGAGTACAACGTGAGTACATTTTTTGGTAGAGGACTCTTATTTGGAAATTGGTCTATTTACTTGATAGAAATTTAGTAGAAACCTTGTGCTAATATAATTAATTTTAGGGTTCCCTTTTTAAAATATGGTGTGATATAATGGCATAAATTCATTTTTAGTGACCTTTCAAGTCCCATGTCCAATCATAGGCTGATCTTTGTTCATGTGATATTATTCACATATTTAACAAAAATTGATTCATTTAGGTTGACAAGGTGAAACAAGAATATACTAATATTCTTGGGCTTGTGTTTTTTCCGTTTATCTTTTTCCTTTCAAATTCCAATTGTTCTTTTTTCATTCGATATAAAATGTTTGTTTGGTATATTATGACTATGTTTTCCTACACTTCTCTATCAAAAAGTATCTTATGACAACTTAAAGCCTGCATGATCCGAGTATCATGTTCTTCGCATTCAGCGATAAAACGGTACATTTCAGTGTCCATGGGAGAAAGACAAGCATTTTGGACCTTTTTTTGTTGATGTTTCCCCTAAATGGGCAATTGACTGTCAAATTCGGTATTAAACTATTCAAAATTCACGTAATCGAGAATTCATATGCCAAGTTTGACATTATTCATAATTTTCTTTAAATTGATCAAATTTGAGTGTAATGCGTACGGAAATAACATTTTGGTCAATTTGTGCCAATTTGGTTTCCCATAGAGGATTTGTTTTCACGATAAGATTTTTTTAATGGTTATTATGTGCATGATATTGTATTTGGACTGAGTTTCATGTTTTTTCCGCTCACCGATAGAACTTATTACTCGATGGTTCTCTTGTTAGAAAAAGGGCATTTTAATACTTTGGTCTTCCTACTTTATGCCTACTGCATTGATCCAAATCTCGGAATGTGTGCGATCGACGCGATGGAGAAAGTTATGGTTGAGATTCATTTTTTCAGAGTCCATGTTGAAGTTGTCGTTTTTGGGGTGTCATGAATATAACACGATCCTGGAGTCGTAATAAATTACATGCTTTGAGTTTAATGTTAAAATTATTCAGAGATAACATGGTTTATTTTTTGTCCCCAGGGCATAACACTAGCATTGTACATTTATATTGCGAAACATTCTTTGATGGTCTTTTGATTGTCAAATTAGTATAGTAAACAATTCACAATTCACAATTCACAATTCACAATTCACGTTATATAATACTTTTTTTCCCGAGTTTCCTGTTACTCTTGGTTCACTCTTAAAAGATTCATTTTTGGATGTTTTGCATAAAATAATCATATTTTGGGAAATTTGTGCCAACTTCTTTCACTTGAAATTTTGAAAGTTAGGTGATATTTGGACTGAGTTTCATTTTCCTACATCTATTTGATAGGATTGTTTATTTGACGTTGTGCTTATTGAAACAAAGGAATTTTACGAAATAGTTTCTCAATGTTTTATGGGTCATCCATTGATCCCAACTCAGAATGTTAGTTATCACTCGATCTATAAAGTTGCAGAGTTTCCGGTCCATGTAGAAATGGTTAACTTTGTGCTGCCATGAGTACAACGTGAGTACATTTTCTGGTAGAGGATGTATTCACACTCTTATTTGGAAAATGTTCTATTTACGTGATAGAAATTTCGTAAAACCCTTGTGCTAAAATAATTAATCTTAGGGTTCCCTTTTTAAACTATGGTGTGAAATAATGGCATAAATTCATTTTTAGTGACCTTTCAAGTCCAATGTCCAATCATAGGCGGATCTTTGTTTAGGTTAATATTATTCACATATTTCACTAAAATTGACTCATTTAGGGTGTCAAGTTGAAACAAGAATATACTAATATTTTTGGACCTGTGTTTTTTCCGTTTATCCTTTTCCTTTCAAATTCCAATCGTTCTTTTCTCATTCTATATAAAATGTTTGTTTAGTATATTATGCCTATGTTTTTCTACAATTCTCTATCCAAAACTATCTTATCATAACATAAAGACTGCATGATCCGAGTTTCAAGTTCTTCGCATTAAGAGATAAAACGGTACATTTCACATAGAGGATTTGTTTTCACGATAAGATTTTTTTAATGGTTATTATGTTCATGATATTGTATTTGGACCGAGTTTCATGTTTTTTCCGCTCCTCGATAGAACTTATTACTCGATGGTTCTCTTGTTAGAAAAGGGGCATTTTAATACTTTGGTCTTCCTACTTTATGCCTACTGCATTGATCCAGATCTCGAAATGTGTGAAATCGACGCGATGGAGAAAGTTATGGTTGAGATTCATTTTTTCCGAGTCCATGTTGAAGTTGTCGTTTTTGGGGTGTCACGAATATAACACTATCCTTGGAGTCGTAATAAATTACATGCTTTGAGTTTAAAGTTAAAATTATTCATAGATAACAAGGTTTATTTTTTGTCCCCAGTGCATAACAAGCATTGCACATTTACAATTCAAAACATTCTTTGATGGTCTTTCGATTGTCAAATTAGTATAGTAAAAAATTCACAATTCACAATTCACGTTATATAATATTTTTTTTCCAGAGTTTCTTGTTCCTCTTGGTTCACTCATAAAAGATCCATTTTTGGATGTTTTGCGTAAAATAATCACATTTTGGGTAATTTGTGCCAACTTCTTTCACTCAAAATTCTGAAAGTTAGTTGATATTTGGACTGAGTTTCATGTTCCTACATCTACTTGATAGAATTGTTTATTTGACGTTGTGCTCATTGAAACAGAGGAATTTTAACAAATAGTTTCTTAATGTTTTATGGGGCGTCCAATGATCCCAACTCAGAATGTTAGATATCACTCGATCTATAAAGTTGCGGAGTTTTTTTGTTATTTTCGGTCCATGTAGAAATGGTCAACTTTTTGCTACCAAGAGTACAACGTGAGTACATTTTTTGGTAGAGGACTCTTATTTGGAAATTGGTCTATTTACTTGATAGAAATTTCGTAGAAACCTTGTGCTAATATAATTAATTTTAGGGTTCCCTTTTTAAAATATGGTGTGATATAATGGCATAAATTCATTTTTAGTGACCTTTCAAGTCCCATGTCCAATCATAGGCTGATCTTTGTTCATGTGATATTATTCACATATTTAACAAAAATTGATTCATTTAGGTTAACAAGGTGAAACAAGAATATACTAATATTCTTGGAACTGTGTTTTTTCCGTTTATCCTTTTCCTTTCAAATTCCAATCGTTCTTTTCTCATTCTATATAAAATGTTTGTTTGGAATATTATGCCTATGTTTTTCTACAATTCTCTATCAAAAAGTATCTTATCGTAACATAAAGACTGCATGATCCGAGTTTCAAGTTCTTTGCATTAACAGATAAAACGGTACATTTCAGTGTCCATGGGAGAAATACGAGCATTCTGGACTTTTTTTGTTGATGTTTCCCCTAGATGGGCAATTGATTGTCAAATTCAGGTATTAAACTATTCAAAATTCACGTAAACGAGAATTCATATATCGAGTTTGACATTATTCATAATTTGCTTTAAATTGATCAACTTTGGAGTGTAATGCGTACGAAAATAACATTTTGGTCAATTTGGTTTCACATAGAGGATTTGTTTTCACGATAAGATTTTTTTAATGGTTATTATGTGCATGATATTGTATTTGGACCGAGTTTCATGTTTTTTCCGCTCCTCGATAGAACTTATTACTCGATGGTTCTCTTGTTAGAAAAGGGGCATTTTAATACTTTGGTCTTCCTACTTTATACCTACTGCATTGATCCAGATCTCGGAATGTGTGCGATCGACGCGATGGAGAAAGTTATGGTTGAGATTCATTTTTTCAGAGTCCATGTTGAAGTTGTCGTTTTTGGGGTGTCATGAATATAACACGATCCTGGAGTCGTAATAAATTACATGCTTTGAGTTTAATGTTAAAATTATTCAGAGATAACATGGTTTATTTTTTGTCCCCAGGGCATAACACTAGCATTGTACATTTATATTGCGAAACATTCTTTGATGGTCTTTTGATTGTCAAATTAGTATAGTAAACAATTCACAATTCACAATTCACAATTCACAATTCACGTTATATAATACTTTTTTTCCCGAGTTTCCTGTTACTCTTGGTTCACTCTTAAAAGATTCATTTTTGGATGTTTTGCATAAAATAATCATATTTTGGGAAATTTGTGCCAACTTCTTTCACTTGAAATTTTGAAAGTTAGGTGATATTTGGACTGAGTTTCATTTTCCTACATCTATTTGATAGGATTGTTTATTTGACGTTGTGCTTATTGAAACAAAGGAATTTTACGAAATAGTTTCTCAATGTTTTATGGGTCATCCATTGATCCCAACTCAGAATGTTAGTTATCACTCGATCTATAAAGTTGCAGAGTTTCCGGTCCATGTAGAAATGGTTAACTTTGTGCTGCCATGAGTACAACGTGAGTACATTTTCTGGTAGAGGATGTATTCACACTCTTATTTGGAAAATGTTCTATTTACGTGATAGAAATTTCGTAAAACCCTTGTGCTAAAATAATTAATCTTAGGGTTCCCTTTTTAAACTATGGTGTGAAATAATGGCATAAATTCATTTTTAGTGACCTTTCAAGTCCAATGTCCAATCATAGGCGGATCTTTGTTTAGGTTAATATTATTCACATATTTCACTAAAATTGACTCATTTAGGGTGTCAAGTTGAAACAAGAATATACTAATATTTTTGGACCTGTGTTTTTTCCGTTTATCCTTTTCCTTTCAAATTCCAATCGTTCTTTTCTCATTCTATATAAAATGTTTGTTTAGTATATTATGCCTATGTTTTTCTACAATTCTCTATCCAAAACTATCTTATCATAACATAAAGACTGCATGATCCGAGTTTCAAGTTCTTCGCATTAAGAGATAAAACGGTACATTTCACATAGAGGATTTGTTTTCACGATAAGATTTTTTTAATGGTTATTATGTTCATGATATTGTATTTGGACCGAGTTTCATGTTTTTTCCGCTCCTCGATAGAACTTATTACTCGATGGTTCTCTTGTTAGAAAAGGGGCATTTTAATACTTTGGTCTTCCTACTTTATGCCTACTGCATTGATCCAGATCTCGAAATGTGTGAAATCGACGCGATGGAGAAAGTTATGGTTGAGATTCATTTTTTCCGAGTCCATGTTGAAGTTGTCGTTTTTGGGGTGTCACGAATATAACACTATCCTTGGAGTCGTAATAAATTACATGCTTTGAGTTTAAAGTTAAAATTATTCATAGATAACAAGGTTTATTTTTTGTCCCCAGTGCATAACAAGCATTGCACATTTACAATTCAAAACATTCTTTGATGGTCTTTCGATTGTCAAATTAGTATAGTAAAAAATTCACAATTCACAATTCACGTTATATAATATTTTTTTTCCAGAGTTTCTTGTTCCTCTTGGTTCACTCATAAAAGATCCATTTTTGGATGTTTTGCGTAAAATAATCACATTTTGGGTAATTTGTGCCAACTTCTTTCACTCAAAATTCTGAAAGTTAGTTGATATTTGGACTGAGTTTCATGTTCCTACATCTACTTGATAGAATTGTTTATTTGACGTTGTGCTCATTGAAACAGAGGAATTTTAACAAATAGTTTCTTAATGTTTTATGGGGCGTCCAATGATCCCAACTCAGAATGTTAGATATCACTCGATCTATAAAGTTGCGGAGTTTTTTTGTTATTTTCGGTCCATGTAGAAATGGTCAACTTTTTGCTGCCAAGAGTACAACGTGAGTACATTTTTTGGTAGAGGACTCTTATTTGGAAATTGGTCTATTTACTTGATAGAAATTTCGTAGAAACCTTGTGCTAATATAATTAATTTTAGGGTTCCCTTTTTAAAATATGGTGTGATATAATGGCATAAATTCATTTTTAGTGACCTTTCAAGTCCCATGTCCAATCATAGGCTGATCTTTGTTCATGTGATATTATTCACATATTTAACAAAAATTGATTCATTTAGGTTAACAAGGTGAAACAAGAATATACTAATATTCTTGGAACTGTGTTTTTTCCGTTTATCCTTTTCCTTTCAAATTCCAATCGTTCTTTTCTCATTCTATATAAAATGTTTGTTTGGAATATTATGCCTATGTTTTTCTACAATTCTCTATCAAAAAGTATCTTATCGTAACATAAAGACTGCATGATCCGAGTTTCAAGTTCTTTGCATTAACAGATAAAACGGTACATTTCAGTGTCCATGGGAGAAATACGAGCATTCTGGACTTTTTTTGTTGATGTTTCCCCTAGATGGGCAATTGATTGTCAAATTCAGGTATTAAACTATTCAAAATTCACGTAAACGAGAATTCATATATCGAGTTTGACATTATTCATAATTTGCTTTAAATTGATCAACTTTGGAGTGTAATGCGTACGAAAATAACATTTTGGTCAATTTGGTTTCACATAGAGGATTTGTTTTCACGATAAGATTTTTTTAATGGTTATTATGTGCATGATATTGTATTTGGACCGAGTTTCATGTTTTTTCCGCTCCTCGATAGAACTTATTACTCGATGGTTCTCTTGTTAGAAAAGGGGCATTTTAATACTTTGGTCTTCCTACTTTATACCTACTGCATTGATCCAGATCTCGGAATGTGTGCGATCAACGCGATGGAGAAAGTTATGGTTGAGATTCATTTTTTCCGAGTCCATGTTGAAGTTGTCGTTTTTGGGGTGTCACGAATATAACACTATCCTTGGAGTCGTAATAAATTACATGCTTTGAGTTTAAAGTTAAAATTATTCATAGATAACAAGGTTTATTTTTTGTCCCCAGTGCATAACAAGCATTGCACATTTACAATTCAAAACATTCTTTGATGGTCTTTCGATTGTCAAATTAGTATAGTAAACAATTCACAATTCACAATTCACGTTATATAATATTTTGTTTCCAGAGTTTCTTGTTCCTCTTGGTTCACTCATAAAAGATCCATTTTTGGATGTTTTGCGTAAAATAATCACATTTTGGGTAATTTGTGCCAACTTCTTTCACTCAAAATTCTGAAAGTTAGGTGATATTTGGACTGAGTTTCATGTTCCTACATCTACTTGATAGAATTGTTTATTTGACGTTGTGCTCACTGAAACAGAGGAATTTTAAGAAATAGTTTCTTAATGTTTTATGGGGCGTCCAATGATTCCAACTCAGAATGTTAGTTATCACTCGATCTATAAAGTTGCAGAGTTTTTTTGTTATTTTCGGTCCATGTAGAAATGGTCAACTTTTTGCTGCCATGAGTACAACGTGAGTACATTTTTTGGTAGAGGACTCTTATTTGGAAATTGGTCTATTTACTTGATAGAAATTTCGTAGAAACCTTGTGCTAATATAATTAATTTTAGGGTTCCCTTTTTAAAATATGGTGTGATATAATGGCATAAGTTCATTTTTAGTGACCTTTCAAGTCCCATGTCCAATCATAGGCTGATCTTTGTTCATGTGATATTATTCACATATTTCACAAAAATTGATTCATTTAGGTTGACAAGGTGAAACAAGAATATACTAATATTCTTGGACTTGTGTTTTTTCCGTTTATCTTTTTCCTTTCAAATTCCAATTGTTCTTTTTTCATTCGATATAAAATGTTTGTTTGGTATATTATGACTATGTTTTCCTACACTTCTCTATCAAAAAGTATCTTATCACAACTTAAAGACTGCATGATCCGAGTATCATGTTCTTCGCATTCAGCGATAAAACGGTACATTTCAGTGTCCATGGGAGAAAGACAAGCATTTTGGACCTTTTTTTGTTGACGTTTCCCCTAAATGGGCAATTGACTGTCAAATTCGGTATTAAACTATTCAAAATTCACGTAATCGAGAATTCATATGCCAAGTTTGACATTATTCATAATTTTCTTTAAATTGATCAAATTTGAGTGTAATACGTACGGAAATAACATTTTGGTCAATTTGTGCCAATTTGGTTTCCCATAGAGGATTTGTTTTCACGATAAGGTTTTTTTAATGGTTATTATGTGCATGATATTGTATTTGGACCGAGTTTCATGTTTTTTCCGCTCATCGATAGAACTTATTACTCGATGGTTCTCTTGTTAGAAAAAGGGCATTTTAATACTTTGGTCTTCCTACTTTATGCCTACTGCATTGATCCAGATCTCGGAATGTGTGCGATCGACGCGATGGAGAAAGTTATGGTTGAGATTCATTTTTTTCGAGTCCATGTTGAAGTTGTCGTTTTTGGGGTGTCATGAATATAACACGATCCTGGAGTCGTAATAAATTACATGCTTTGAGTTTAATGTTAAAATTATTCAGAGATAACATGGTTTATTTTTTGTCCCCAGGGCATAACACTAGGATTGCACATTTACATTGCGAAACATTCTTTGATGGTCTTTTGATTGTCAAATTAGTATAGTAAACAATTCACAATTCACGTTATATAATAATTTTTTTCCCGAATTTCCTGTTACTTTTGGTTCACTCTTAAAATATTCATTTTTGGATGTTTTGCGTAAAATAATCATATTTTGGGAAGTTTGTGCCAACTTCTTTCACTCAAAATTTTGAAAGTTAGGTGATATTTGGACTGAGTTTAATTTTCCTACATCTATTTGATAGGATTGTTTATTTGACGTTGTGCTTATTGAAACAAAGGAATTTTACGAAATAGTTTCTCAATTTTTTATGGGTCATCCATTGATCCCAACTCAGAATGTTAGTTATCGCTCGATCTATAAAGTTGCAGAGTTTCCGGTCCATGTAGAAATGGTTAACTTTGTGCTGCCATGAGTACAACGTGTGTACATTTTCTGGTAGAGGTTGTATTTACACTCTTATTTGGAAAATGTTCTACTTACGTGATAGAAATTTCGTAAAAACCTTGTGCTAAACTAATTAATCTTAGGATTCTCTTTTTAACCTATGGTGTGATATAATGGCATAAATTCATTTTTAGTGACCTTTCAAGTCCAAAGTCCAATCATAGGCGGATCTTTGTTTAGGTTAATATTATTCACATATTTCACTAAAATTGACTCATTTAGGGTGTCAAGTTGAAACAAGAATATACTAATATTCTTGGACCTGTGTTTTTTCCGTTTATCCTTTTCCTTTCAAATTCCAATCGTTCTTTTCTCATTCTATATAAAATGTTTGTTTGGTATATTATGCCTATGTTTTTCTACAATTCTCTATCAAAAAGTATATTATCATAACATAAAGACTGCATGATCCGAGTTTCAAGTTCTTCGCATTAACAGATAAAACGGTACATTTCAGTGTCCATGGGAGAAATACGAGCATTCTGGACTTTTTTTGTTGATATTTCCCCTAGATGGGCAATTGATTGTCAAATTCAGGTATTAAACTATTCAAAATTCACGTAAACGAGAATTCATATATCGAGTTTGACATTATTCATAATTTGCTTTAAATTGATCAACTTTGGAGTGTAATGCGTACGAAAATAACATTTTGGTCAATTTGGTTTCACATAGAGGATTTGTTTTCACGATAAGATTTTTTTAATGGTTATTATGTGCATGATATTGTATTTGGACCGAGTTTCATGTTTTTTCCGCTCCTCGATAGAACTTATTACTCGATGGTTCTCTTGTTTGAAAAGGGGCATTTTAATACTTTGGTCTTCCTACTTTATGCCTACTGCATTGATCCAGATCTCGGAATGTGTGCAATCGACGCGATGGGGAAAGTTATGGTTGAGATTCATTTTTTCCGAGTCCATGTTGAAGTTGTCGTTTTTGGGGTGTCACGAATATAACACTATCCTTGGAGTCGTAATAAATTACATGCTTTGAGTTTAAAGTTAAAATTATTTATAGATAACAAGGTTTATTTTTTGTCCCCAGTGCATAACAAGCATTGCACATTTACAATTCAAAACATTCTTTGATGGTCTTTCGATTGTCAAATTAGTATAGTAAACAATTCACAATTCACAATTCACGTTATATAATATTTTTTTTCCAGAGTTTCTTGTTCCTCTTGGTTCACTCATAAAAGATCCATTTTTGGATGTTTTGCGTAAAATAATCACATTTTGGGTAATTTGTGCCAACTTCTTTCACTCAAAATTCTGAAAGTTAGGTGATATTTGGACTGAGTTTCATGTTCCTACATCTACTTGATAGAATTGTTTATTTGACGTTGTGCTCATTGAAACAGAGGAATTTTAAGAAAAAGTTTCTTAATGTTTTATGGGGCGTCCAATGATCCCAACTCAGAATGTTAGATATCACTCGATCTATAAAGTTGCAGAGTTTTTTTGTTATTTTCGGTCCATGTAGAAATTGTCAACTTTTTGCTGCCATGAGTACAACGTGAGTACATTTTTTGGTAGAGGACTCTTATTTGGAAATTGGTCTATTTACTTGATAGAAATTTCGTAGAAACCTTGTGCTAATATAATTAATTTTAGGGTTCCCTTTTTAAACTATGGTGTGATATAATGGCATAAATTCATTTTTAGTGACCTTTCAAGTCCCATGTCCAATCATAGGCTGATCTTTGTTCATGTGATATTATTCACATATTTCACTAAAATTGACTCATTTAGGGTGTCAAGTTGAAACAAGAATATACTAATATTCTTGGACCTGTGTTTTTTCCGTTTATCCTTTTCCTTTCAAATTCCAATCGTTCTTTTCTCATTCTATATAAAATGTTTGTTTGGTATATTATGACTATATTTTCCTACACTTCTCTATCAAAAAGTATCTTATCACAACTTAAAGACTGCATGATCCGAGTATCATGTTCTTCGCATTCAGCCATAAAACGGTACATTTCAGTGTCCATGGGAGAAAGACAAGCATTTTGGACCTTTTTTTGTTGATGTTTCTTCTAAATGGGCAATTGACTGTCAAATTCGGTATTAAACTATTCAAAATTAACGTAATCGAGAATTCATATGCCAAGTTTGACATTATTCATAATTTTCTTTAAATTGATCATCTTTGAGTGTAATGCGTACAGAAATAACATTTTAGTCAATTTGTGCCAATTTGGTTTCCAATAGAGGATTTGTTTTCACGATAAGATTTTTTTAATGGTTATTATGTGCATGATATTGTATTTGGACCGAGTTTCATGTTTTTTCCGCTCATCGATAGAACTTATTAATCGATGGTTCTCTTGTTTGAAAAGGGGCATTTTAATACTTTGGTCTTCCTACTTTATGCCTACTGCATTGATCCAGATCTCGGAATGTGTGCAATCGACGCGATGGAGAAAGTTATGGTTGAGATTCATTTTTTCCGAGTCCATGTTGAAGTTGTCGTTTTTGGGGTGTCACGAATATAACACTATCCTTGGAGTCGTAATAAATTACATGCTTTGAGTTTAAAGTTAAAATTATTCATAGATAACAAGGTTTATTTTTTGTCCCCAGTGCATAACAAGCATTGCACATTTACAATTCAAAACATTCTTTGATGGTCTTTCGATTGTCAAATTAGTATAGTAAACAATTCACAATTCACAATTCACGTTATATAATATTTTTTTCCAGAGTTTCTTGTTCCTCTTGGTTCACTCATAAAAGATCCATTTTTGGATGTTTTGCGTAAAATAATCACATTTTGGGTAATTTGTGCCAACTTCTTTCACTCAAAATTTTGAAAGTTAGGTGATATTTGGACTGAGTTTCATTTTCCTACATCTATTTGATAGGATTGTTTATTTGACGTTGTGCTTATTGAAACAAAGGAATTTTACGAAATAGTTTCTCAATGTTTTATGGGTCATCCATTGATCCCAACTCAGAATGTTAGTTATCACTCGATCTATAAAGTTGCAGAGTTTCCGGTCCATGTAGAAATGGTTAACTTTGTGCTGCCATGAGTACAACGTGTGTACATTTTCTGGTAGAGGATGTATTCACACTCTTATTTGGAAAATGTTCTATTTACGTGATAGAAATTTCGTAAAAACCTTGTGCTAAACTAATTAATCTTAGGATTCTCTTTTTAACCTATGGTGTGATATAATGGCATAAATTCATTATTAGTGACCTTTCAAGTCCAATGTCCAATCATAGGCGGATCTTTGTTTAGGTTAATATTATTCACATATTTCACTAAAATTGACTCATTTCGGGTGTCAAGTTGAAACAAGAATATACTAATATTCTTGGACCTGTGTTTTTTCCGTTTATCCTTTTCCTTTCAAATTCCAATCGTTCTTTTCTCATTCTATATAAAATGTTTGTTTGGTATATTATGCCTATGTTTTTCTACAATTCTCTATCAAAAAGTATCTTATCATAACATAAAGACTGCATGATCCGAGTTTCAAGTTCTTCGCATTAACAGATAAAACGGTACATTTCAGTGTCCATGGGAGAAATACGAGCATTCTGGACTTTTTTTGTTAATGTTTCCCCTAGATGGGCAATTGATTGTCAAATTCAGGTATTAAACTATTCAAAATTCACGTAAACGAGAATTCATATATCGAGTTTGACATTATTCATAATTTGCTTTAAATTGATCAACTTTGGAGTGTAATGCGTACGAAAATAACATTTTGGTCAATTTGTGCCAATTTGGTTTCACATAGAGGATTTGTTTTTACGATAAGATTTTTTTAATGGTTATTATGTGCATGATATTGTATGTGGACCGAGTTTCATGTTTTTTCCGCTCCTCGATAGAACTTATTACTCGATGGTTCTCTTGTTAGAAAAGTGGCATTTTAATACTTTGGTCTTCCTACTTTATGCCTACTGCATTGATCCAGATCTCGGAATGTGTGCAATCGACGCGATGGAGAAAGTTAGGGTTGAGATTCATTTTTTCCGAGTCCATGTTGAAGTTGTCGTTTTTGGGGTGTCACGAATATAACACTATCCTTGAAGTCGTAATAAATTACATGCTTTGAGTTTAAAGTTAAAATTATTTATAGATAACAAGGTTTATTTTTTGTCCCCAGTGCATAACAAGCATTGCACATTTACAATTCAAAACATTCTTTAATGGTCTTTCGATTGTCAAATTAGTATAGTAAACAATTCACAATTCACAATTCACGTTATATAATATTTTTTTTCCAGAGTTTCTTGTTCCTCTTGGTTCACTCATAAAAGATCCATTTTTGGATGTTTTGCGTAAAATAATCACATTTTGGGTAATTTGTGCCAACTTCTTTCACTCAAAATTCTGAAAGTTAGGTGATATTTGGACTGAGTTTCATGTTCCTACATCTACTTGATAGAATTGTTTATTTGACGTTGTGCTCATTGAAACAGAGGAATTTTAAGAAATAGTTTCTTAATGTTTTATGGGGCGTCCAATGATCCCAACTCAGAATGTTAGATATCACTCGATCTATAAAGTTGCAGAGTTTTTTTGTTATTTTCGGTCCATGTAGAAATTGTCAACTTTATGCTGCCATGAGTACAACGTTAGTACATTTTTTGGTAGAGGACTCTTATTTGGAAATTGGTCTATTTACTTGATAGAAATTTCGTAGAAACCTTGTGCTAATATAATTAATTTTAGGGTTCCCTTTTTAAATATGGTGTGATATAATGGGATAAATTCATTTTTAGTGACCTTTCAAGTCCCATGTCCAATCATAGGCTGATCTTTGTTCATGTGATATTATTCACATATTTCACAAAAAATTGATTCATTTAGGTTGACAAGGTGAAGCAAGAATATACTAATATTCTTGGACTTGTGTTTTTTCCGTTTATCTTTTTTCTTTCAAATTCCAATTGTTCTTTTTTCATTCGATATAAAATGTTTGTTTGGTATATTATGACTATGTTTTCCCACACTTCTCTATCAAAAAGTATCTTATCACAATTTAAAGACTGCATGATCCGAGTATCATGTTCTTCGCATTCAGCGATAAAACGGTACATTTCAGTGTCCATGGGAGAAAGACAAGCATTTTGGACCTTTTTTTGTTGTTGTTTCTTCTGAATGGGCAATTGACTGTCAAATTCGGTATTAAACTATTCAAAATTCACGTAATCGAGAATTCATATGCCAAGTTTGACATTGTTCATAATTTTCTTTAAATTGATCAACTTTGAGTGTAATGCGTACGGAAATAACATTTTGGTCAATTTGTGCCAATTTGGTTTCCCATAGAGGATTTGTTTTCACGATAAGATTTTTTTAATGGTTATTATGTGCATGATATTGTATTTGGACCGAGTTTCATGTTTTTTCCGCTCATCGATAGAACTTATTACTCGATGGTTCTCTTGTTAGAAAAAGGGCATTTTAATACTTTGGTCTTCCTACTTTATGCCTACTTCATTGATCCAGATCTCGGAATGTGTGCGATCGACGCGATGGAGAAAGTTATGGTTGAGATTCATTTTTTCCGAGTCCATGTTGAAGTTGTCGTTTTTGGGGTGTCATGAATATAACACGATCCTAGAGTCGTAATAAATTACATGCTTTGAGTTTAATGTTAAAATTATTCAGAGATAACATGGTTTATTTTTTGTCCCCAGGGCATAACACTAGCATTGCACATTTACATTGCGAAACATTCTTTGATGGTCTTTTGATTGTCAAATTAGTATAGTAAACAATTCACAATTCACAATTCACGTTATATAATACATTTTTTCCCGAGTTTCCTGTTACTCTTGGTTCACTCTTAAAAGATTCATTTTTGGATGTTTTGCGTAAAATAATCATATTTTGGGAAATTTGTGACAACTTCTTTCACTCAAAATTTTGAAAGTTAGGTGATATTTGGACTGAGTTTCATTTTCCTACATCTATTTGATAGGATTGTTTATTTGACGTTGTGCTTATTGAAACAAAGGAATTTTACGAAATAGTTTCTCAATGTTTTATGGGTCATCCATTGATCCCAACTCAGAATGTTAGTTATCACTCGATCTATAAAGTTGCAGAGTTTCCGGTCCATGTAGAAATGGTTAACTTTGTGCTGTGAGTACATTTTCTGGTAGAGGATGTATTCACACTCTTATTTGGAAAATGTTCTATTTACGTGATAGAAATTTCGTAAAAACCTTGTGCTAAAATAATTAATCTTAGGGTTCCCTTTTTAAACTATGGTGTGATATAATGGCATAAATTCATTTTTAGTGACCTTTCTAGTCCAATGTCCAATCATAGGCGGATCTTTGTTTAGGTTAATATTATTCACATATTTCGCTAAAATTGACTAATTTAGGGTGTCAAGTTGAAACAAGAATATACTAATATTCTTGGACCTGTGTTTTTTCCGTTTATCCTTTTCCTTTCAAATTCCAATCGTTCTTTTCTCATTCTATATAAAATGTTTGTTTGGTATATTATGCCTATGTTTTTCTACAATTCTCTATCAAAAAGTATCTTATCATAACATAAAGACTGAATGATCCGAGTTTCAAGTTCTTCGCATTAACAGATAAAACGGTACATTTCAGTGTCCATGGGAGAAATACGAGCATTCTGGACTTTTTTTGTTGATGTTTCCCCTAGATGGGCAATTGATTGTCAAATTCAGGTATTAAACTATTCAAAATTCACGTAAAAGAGAATTCATATATCGAGTTTGACATTATTCATAATTTGCTTTAAATTGATCAACTTTGGAGTGTAATGCGTACGAAAATAACATTTTGGTCAATTTGTGCCAATTTGGTTTCACATAGAGTTTTTGTTTTCACGATAAGATTTTTTTAATGGTTATTATGTGCATGATATTGTATTTGGACCGAGTTTCATGTTTTTTCCGCTCCTCGATAGAACTTATTACTCGATGGTTCTCTTGTTAGAAAAGGGGCATTTTAATACTTTGGTCTTCCTACTTTATACCTACTGCATTGATCCAGATCTCGGAATGTGTGCGATCGACGCGATGGAGAAAGTTATGGTTGAGATTCATTTTTTCCGAGTCCATGTTGAAGTTGTCGTTTTTGGGGTGTAACGAATATAACACGATCCTTGGAGTCGTAATAAATTACATGCTTTGAGGTTAAAGTTAAAATTATTCATAGATAACAAGGTTTTTTTTTTTCCCCAGTGCATAACAAGCATTGCACATTTACAATTCAAAACAGTCTTTGATGGTCTTTCGATTTTCAAATTAGTATAGTAAACAATTCACAATTCACAATTCACGTTATATAATATTTTTTTTCCAGAGTTTCTTGTTCCTCTTGGTTCACTCATAAAAGATCCATTTTTGGATGTTTTGCGTAAAATAATAACATTTTGGGAAATTTGTGCCAACTTCTTTCACTCAAAATTCTGAAAGTTAGGTGATATTTGGACTGAGTTTCATGTTCCTACATCTACTTGATAGAATTGTTTATTTGACGTTGTGCTCATTGAAACAGAGGAACTTTAAGAAATAGTATCTTAATGTTTTATGGGGCGTCCAATGATCCCAACTCAGAATGTTAGATATCACTCGATCTATAAAGTTGCAGAGTTTTTTTGTTATTTTCGGTCCATGTAGAAATGGTCAACTTTTTGCTGCCATGAGTACAACGTGAGTACATTTTTGGTAGAGGACTCTTATTTGGGAATTGGTCTATTTACTTGATAGAAATTTCGTAGAAACCTTGTGCTAATATAATTAATTTTAGGGTTCCCTTTTTAAAATATGGTGTGATATAATGGCATAAGTTCATTTTTAGTGACCTTTCAAGTCCCATGTCCAATCATAGGCTGATCTTTGTTCATGTGATATTTTTCACATATTTCACAAAAATTGATTCATTTAGGTTGACAAGGTGAAACAAGAATATACTAATATTCTTGGACTTGTGTTTTTTCCGTTTATCTTTTTCCTTTCAAATTCCAATTGTTCTTTTTTCATTCGATATAAAATGTTTGTTTGGTATATTATGACTATGTTTTCCTACACTTCTCTATCAAAAAGTATCTTATCACAACTTAAAGACTGCATGATTCGAGTATCATGTTCTTCGCATTCAGCGATAAAACGGTACATTTTAGTGTCCATGGGAGAAAGACAAGCATTTTGGACCTTTTTTTGTTGATGTTTCCCCTAAATGGGCAATTGACTGTCAAATTCTGTATTAAACTATTCAAAATTCACGTAATCGAGAATTCATATGCCAAGTTTGACATTATATTCATAATTTGCTTTAAATTGATCAACTTTGAGTGTAATGCGTACGGAAATAACATTTTGGTCAATTTTTGCAAAAAAAAAATTTCATAGAGGATTTGTTTTCACGACCAAATTTTTTTAATGGTTATTATCCGCATGATATTGTATTTGGAACGAGTTTCATGTTTTTTCCGCTCCACGATAGAACTTATTACTCGATGGTTCTCTTGTTAGAAAAAGGGCATTTTAATACTTTGGTCTTCCTACTTTATGCCTACTGCATTGATCCAGATCTCGGAATGTGTGCGGTCGACGCGATGGAGAAAGTTATGGTTGAGATTCCTTTTTTTCCGAGCCCATGTTGAAGTTGTCATTTTTGGGGTGTCATGAATATAACACGATCCTGGAGTCGTAATAAATTACATGCTTTGAGTTTAATGTTAAAATTATTCAGAGATAACATGGTTTATTTTTTGTCCCCAGGGCATAACACTAGCATTGCACATTTACATTGCGAAACATTCTTTGATGGTCTTTTGATTGTCAAATTAGTATAGTAAACAATTCACAATTCACAATTCACAATTCACGTTATATAATACTTTTTTTCCCGAGTTTCCTGTTACTCTTGGTTCACTCTTAAAAGATTCATTTTTGGATGTTTTGCGTAAAATAATCATATTTTGGGAAATTTGTGCCAACTTCTTTCACTCTAAATTTTGAAAGTTAGGTGATATTTGGACTGAGTTTCATTTTCCTACATCTATTTGATAGGATTGTTTATTTGACGTTGTGCTTATTGAAACAAATGAATTTTACGAAATAGTTTCTCAATGTTTTATGGGTCATCCATTGATCCCAACTCAGAATGTTAGTTATCACTCGATCTATAAAGTTGCAGAGTTTCCGGTCCATGTAGAAATGGTTAACTTTGTGCTGCCATGAGTACAACGTGAGTACATTTTCTGGTAGAGGATGTGTTCACACTCTTATTTGGAAAACGTTCTATTTACGTGATAGAAATTTCGTAAAAACCTTGTGCTAAAATAATTAATCTCAGGGTTCCCTTTTTAAACTATGGTGTGATATAATGGCATAAATTCATTTTTAGTGACCTTTCAAGTCCAATGTCCAATCATAGGCGGATCTTTCTTTAGGTTAATATTATTCACATATTTCACTAAAATTAACTCATTTAGGGTGTCAAGTTGAAACAAGAATATACTAATATTCTTGGACCTGTGTTTTTTCCTTTTATCCTTTTCCTTTCAAATTCCAATCGTTCTTTTCTCATTCTATATAAAATATATTATGCCTATGTTTTTCTACACTTCTCTATCAAAAAGTATCTTATCATAACATAAAGACTGCATGATCCGAGTTTCAAGTTCTTCGCATTAAGAGATAAAACGGTACATTTCAGTGTCCATGGGAGAAATACGAGCATTCTGGACTTCTTTTGTTGATGTTTCCCCTAGATGGGCAATTGATTGTCAAATTCCGGTATTAAACTATTCAAAATTCACGTAAACGAGAATTCATATATCGAGTTTGACATTATTCATAATTTGCTTTAAATTGATCAACTTTGGAGTGTAATGCGTACGAAAATAACATTTTGGTCAATTTGTGCCAATTTGGTTTCACATAGAGGATTTGTTTTCACGATAAGATTTTTTTAATGGTTATTATGTGCATGATATTGTATTTGGACCGAGTTTCATGTTTTTTACGCTCCTCGATAGAACTTATTACTCGATGGTTCTCTTGTTAGAAAAGGGGCATTTTAATACTTTGGTCTTCCTACTTTATAACTACTGCATTGATCCAGATCTCGGAATGTGTGCGATCGATGCGATGGAGAAAGTAATGGTTGAGATTCATTTTTTCAGTGTCCATGTTAAAGTTGTCGTTTTTGGGGTGTCACGAATATAACACTATCCTTGGAGTCGTAATAAATTACATGCTTTGAGTTTAAAGTTAAAATTATTCATAGATAACAAGGTTTATTTTTTGTCCCCAGTGCATAACAAGCATTGCACATTTACAATTCAAAACATTCTTTGATGGTCTTTCGATTGTCAAATTAGTATAGTAAACAATTCACAATTCACAATTCACGTTATATAATATTTTTTTTCCAGAGTTTCTTGTTCCTCTTGGTTCACTCATAAAAGATCCATTTTTGGATGTTTTGCGTAAAATAATCACATTTTGGGTAATTTGTGTCAACTTCTTTCACTCAAAATTCTGAAAGTTAGGTGATATTTGGACTGAGTTTCATGTTCCTACATCTACTTGATAGAATTGTTTATTTGACGTTGTGCTCATTGAAACAGAGGAATTTTAAGAAATAGTTTCTTAATGTTTTATGGGGCGTCCAATGATCCCAACTCAGAATGTTAGATATCACTCGATCTATAAAGTTGCAGAGTTTTTTTGTTATTTTCGGTCCATGTAGAAATGGTCAACTTTTTGCTGCCATGAGTACAACGTGAGTACATTTTTTGGTAGAGGACTCTTATTTGGAAATTGGTCTATTTACTTGATAGAAATTTCGTAGAAACCTTGTGCTAATATAATTAATTTTAAGGTTCCCTTTTTAAAATATGGTGTGATATAATGGCATAAGTTCATTTTTATTGACCTTTCAAGTCCCATGTCCAATCATAGGCTGATCTTTGTTCATGTGATATTATTCACATATTTCACAAAAATTGATTCATTTAGGTTGACAAGTTGAAACAAGAATATACTAATATTCTTGGACTTGTGTTTTTTCCGTTTATCTTTTTCCTTTCAGATTCCAATTGTTCTTTTTTCGTTCGATATAAAATGTTTGTTTGGTATATTATGACTATGTTTTCCTACACTTCTCTATCAAAAAGTATCTTATCACAACTTAAAGACTGCATGATCCGAGTATCATGTTCTTCGCATTCAGCGATAAAACGGTACATTTCAGTGTCCATGGGAGAAAGACAAGCATTTTGGACCTTTTTTTGTTGATGTTTCCCCTAAATGGGCAATTGACTGTCAAATTCGGTATTAAACTATTCAAAATTCACGTAATCGAGAATTCATATGCCAAGTTTGACATTATTCATAATTTCCTTTAAATTGATCAACTTTGAGTGTAATGCGTACGGAAATAACATTTTGGTCAATTTGTGCCAATTTGGTTTCCCATAGAGGATTTGTTTTCACGATAAGATTTTTTTAATTGTTATTATGTGCATGATATTATATTTAGACCGAGTTTCATGTTTTTTCCGCTCATCGATAGAACTTATTACTCGATGGTTCTCTTGTTAGAAAAAGGGCATTTTAATACTTTGGTCTTCCTACTTTATGCCTACTGCATTGATCCAGATCTCGGAATGTGTGCGATCGACGCGATGGAGAAAGTTATGGTTGAGATTCATTTTTTCCGAGTCCATGTTGAAGTTGTCGTTTTTGGGGTGTCATGAATATAACACGATCCTGGAGTCGTAATAAATTACATGCTTTGAGTTTAATGTTAAAATTATTTAGAGATAACATGGTTTATTTTTTGTCCCCAGGGCATAACACTAGCATTGCACATTTACATTGCGAAACATTCTTTGATGGTCTTTTGATTGTCAAATTAGTATAGTAAACAATTCACAATTCACAATTCACAATTCACGTTATATAATACTTTTTTTCCCGAGTTTCCTGTTACTCTTGGTTCACTCTTAAAAGATTCATTTTTGGATGTTTTGCGTAAAATAATCATATTTTGGGAAATTTGTGCCAACTTCTTTCACTCTAAATTTTGAAAGTTAGGTGATATTTGGACTGAGTTTCATTTTCCTACATCTATTTGATAGGATTGTTTATTTGACGTTGTGCTTATTGAAACAAATGAATTTTACGAAATAGTTTCTCAATGTTTTATGGGTCATCCATTGATCCCAACTCAGAATGTTAGTTATCACTCGATCTATAAAGTTGCAGAGTTTCCGGTCCATGTAGAAATGGTTAACTTTGTGCTGCCATGAGTACAACGTGAGTACATTTTCTGGTAGAGGATGTGTTCACACTCTTATTTGGAAAACGTTCTATTTACGTGATAGAAATTTCGTAAAAACCTTGTGCTAAAATAATTAATCTCAGGGTTCCCTTTTTAAACTATGGTGTGATATAATGGCATAAATTCATTTTTAGTGACCTTTCAAGTCCAATGTCCAATCATAGGCGGATCTTTCTTTAGGTTAATATTATTCACATATTTCACTAAAATTAACTCATTTAGGGTGTCAAGTTGAAACAAGAATATACTAATATTCTTGGACCTGTGTTTTTTCCTTTTATCCTTTTCCTTTCAAATTCCAATCGTTCTTTTCTCATTCTATATAAAATATATTATGCCTATGTTTTTCTACACTTCTCTATCAAAAAGTATCTTATCATAACATAAAGACTGCATGATCCGAGTTTCAAGTTCTTCGCATTAAGAGATAAAACGGTACATTTCAGTGTCCATGGGAGAAATACGAGCATTCTGGACTTCTTTTGTTGATGTTTCCCCTAGATGGGCAATTGATTGTCAAATTCCGGTATTAAACTATTCAAAATTCACGTAAACGAGAATTCATATATCGAGTTTGACATTATTCATAATTTGCTTTAAATTGATCAACTTTGGAGTGTAATGCGTACGAAAATAACATTTTGGTCAATTTGTGCCAATTTGGTTTCACATAGAGGATTTGTTTTCACGATAAGATTTTTTTAATGGTTATTATGTGCATGATATTGTATTTGGACCGAGTTTCATGTTTTTTACGCTCCTCGATAGAACTTATTACTCGATGGTTCTCTTGTTAGAAAAGGGGCATTTTAATACTTTGGTCTTCCTACTTTATAACTACTGCATTGATCCAGATCTCGGAATGTGTGCGATCGATGCGATGGAGAAAGTAATGGTTGAGATTCATTTTTTCAGTGTCCATGTTAAAGTTGTCGTTTTTGGGGTGTCACGAATATAACACTATCCTTGGAGTCGTAATAAATTACATGCTTTGAGTTTAAAGTTAAAATTATTCATAGATAACAAGGTTTATTTTTTGTCCCCAGTGCATAACAAGCATTGCACATTTACAATTCAAAACATTCTTTGATGGTCTTTCGATTGTCAAATTAGTATAGTAAACAATTCACAATTCACAATTCACGTTATATAATATTTTTTTTCCAGAGTTTCTTGTTCCTCTTGGTTCACTCATAAAAGATCCATTTTTGGATGTTTTGCGTAAAATAATCACATTTTGGGTAATTTGTGTCAACTTCTTTCACTCAAAATTCTGAAAGTTAGGTGATATTTGGACTGAGTTTCATGTTCCTACATCTACTTGATAGAATTGTTTATTTGACGTTGTGCTCATTGAAACAGAGGAATTTTAAGAAATAGTTTCTTAATGTTTTATGGGGCGTCCAATGATCCCAACTCAGAATGTTAGATATCACTCGATCTATAAAGTTGCAGAGTTTTTTTGTTATTTTCGGTCCATGTAGAAATGGTCAACTTTTTGCTGCCATGAGTACAACGTGAGTACATTTTTTGGTAGAGGACTCTTATTTGGAAATTGGTCTATTTACTTGATAGAAATTTCGTAGAAACCTTGTGCTAATATAATTAATTTTAAGGTTCCCTTTTTAAAATATGGTGTGATATAATGGCATAAGTTCATTTTTATTGACCTTTCAAGTCCCATGTCCAATCATAGGCTGATCTTTGTTCATGTGATATTATTCACATATTTCACAAAAATTGATTCATTTAGGTTGACAAGTTGAAACAAGAATATACTAATATTCTTGGACTTGTGTTTTTTCCGTTTATCTTTTTCCTTTCAGATTCCAATTGTTCTTTTTTCGTTCGATATAAAATGTTTGTTTGGTATATTATGACTATGTTTTCCTACACTTCTCTATCAAAAAGTATCTTATCACAACTTAAAGACTGCATGATCCGAGTATCATGTTCTTCGCATTCAGCGATAAAACGGTACATTTCAGTGTCCATGGGAGAAAGACAAGCATTTTGGACCTTTTTTTGTTGATGTTTCCCCTAAATGGGCAATTGACTGTCAAATTCGGTATTAAACTATTCAAAATTCACGTAATCGAGAATTCATATGCCAAGTTTGACATTATTCATAATTTCCTTTAAATTGATCAACTTTGAGTGTAATGCGTACGGAAATAACATTTTGGTCAATTTGTGCCAATTTGGTTTCCCATAGAGGATTTGTTTTCACGATAAGATTTTTTTAATTGTTATTATGTGCATGATATTATATTTAGACCGAGTTTCATGTTTTTTCCGCTCATCGATAGAACTTATTACTCGATGGTTCTCTTGTTAGAAAAAGGGCATTTTAATACTTTGGTCTTCCTACTTTATGCCTACTGCATTGATCCAGATCTCGGAATGTGTGCGATCGACGCGATGGAGAAAGTTATGGTTGAGATTCATTTTTTCCGAGTCCATGTTGAAGTTGTCGTTTTTGGGGTGTCATGAATATAACACGATCCTGGAGTCGTAATAAATTACATGCTTTGAGTTTAATGTTAAAATTATTTAGAGATAACATGGTTTATTTTTTGTCCCCAGGGCATAACACTAGCATTGCACATTTACATTGCGAAACATTCTTTGATGGTCTTTTGATTGTCAAATTAGTATAGTAAACAATTCACAATTCACAATTCACAATTCACGTTATATAATACTTTTTTTCCCGAGTTTCCTGTTACTCTTGGTTCACTCTTAAAAGATTCATTTTTGGATGTTTTGCGTAAAATAATCATATTTTGGGAAATTTGTGCCAACTTCTTTCACTCTAAATTTTGAAAGTTAGGTGATATTTGGACTGAGTTTCATTTTCCTACATCTATTTGATAGGATTGTTTATTTGACGTTGTGCTTATTGAAACAAATGAATTTTACGAAATAGTTTCTCAATGTTTTATGGGTCATCCATTGATCCCAACTCAGAATGTTAGTTATCACTCGATCTATAAAGTTGCAGAGTTTCCGGTCCATGTAGAAATGGTTAACTTTGTGCTGCCATGAGTACAACGTGAGTACATTTTCTGGTAGAGGATGTGTTCACACTCTTATTTGGAAAACGTTCTATTTACGTGATAGAAATTTCGTAAAAACCTTGTGCTAAAATAATTAATCTCAGGGTTCCCTTTTTAAACTATGGTGTGATATAATGGCATAAATTCATTTTTAGTGACCTTTCAAGTCCAATGTCCAATCATAGGCGGATCTTTCTTTAGGTTAATATTATTCACATATTTCACTAAAATTAACTCATTTAGGGTGTCAAGTTGAAACAAGAATATACTAATATTCTTGGACCTGTGTTTTTTCCTTTTATCCTTTTCCTTTCAAATTCCAATCGTTCTTTTCTCATTCTATATAAAATATATTATGCCTATGTTTTTCTACACTTCTCTATCAAAAAGTATCTTATCATAACATAAAGACTGCATGATCCGAGTTTCAAGTTCTTCGCATTAAGAGATAAAACGGTACATTTCAGTGTCCATGGGAGAAATACGAGCATTCTGGACTTCTTTTGTTGATGTTTCCCCTAGATGGGCAATTGATTGTCAAATTCCGGTATTAAACTATTCAAAATTCACGTAAACGAGAATTCATATATCGAGTTTGACATTATTCATAATTTGCTTTAAATTGATCAACTTTGGAGTGTAATGCGTACGAAAATAACATTTTGGTCAATTTGTGCCAATTTGGTTTCACATAGAGGATTTGTTTTCACGATAAGATTTTTTTAATGGTTATTATGTGCATGATATTGTATTTGGACCGAGTTTCATGTTTTTTACGCTCCTCGATAGAACTTATTACTCGATGGTTCTCTTGTTAGAAAAGGGGCATTTTAATACTTTGGTCTTCCTACTTTATAACTACTGCATTGATCCAGATCTCGGAATGTGTGCGATCGATGCGATGGAGAAAGTAATGGTTGAGATTCATTTTTTCAGTGTCCATGTTAAAGTTGTCGTTTTTGGGGTGTCACGAATATAACACTATCCTTGGAGTCGTAATAAATTACATGCTTTGAGTTTAAAGTTAAAATTATTCATAGATAACAAGGTTTATTTTTTGTCCCCAGTGCATAACAAGCATTGCACATTTACAATTCAAAACATTCTTTGATGGTCTTTCGATTGTCAAATTAGTATAGTAAACAATTCACAATTCACAATTCACGTTATATAATATTTTTTTTCCAGAGTTTCTTGTTCCTCTTGGTTCACTCATAAAAGATCCATTTTTGGATGTTTTGCGTAAAATAATCACATTTTGGGTAATTTGTGTCAACTTCTTTCACTCAAAATTCTGAAAGTTAGGTGATATTTGGACTGAGTTTCATGTTCCTACATCTACTTGATAGAATTGTTTATTTGACGTTGTGCTCATTGAAACAGAGGAATTTTAAGAAATAGTTTCTTAATGTTTTATGGGGCGTCCAATGATCCCAACTCAGAATGTTAGATATCACTCGATCTATAAAGTTGCAGAGTTTTTTTGTTATTTTCGGTCCATGTAGAAATGGTCAACTTTTTGCTGCCATGAGTACAACGTGAGTACATTTTTTGGTAGAGGACTCTTATTTGGAAATTGGTCTATTTACTTGATAGAAATTTCGTAGAAACCTTGTGCTAATATAATTAATTTTAAGGTTCCCTTTTTAAAATATGGTGTGATATAATGGCATAAGTTCATTTTTATTGACCTTTCAAGTCCCATGTCCAATCATAGGCTGATCTTTGTTCATGTGATATTATTCACATATTTCACAAAAATTGATTCATTTAGGTTGACAAGTTGAAACAAGAATATACTAATATTCTTGGACTTGTGTTTTTTCCGTTTATCTTTTTCCTTTCAGATTCCAATTGTTCTTTTTTCGTTCGATATAAAATGTTTGTTTGGTATATTATGACTATGTTTTCCTACACTTCTCTATCAAAAAGTATCTTATCACAACTTAAAGACTGCATGATCCGAGTATCATGTTCTTCGCATTCAGCGATAAAACGGTACATTTCAGTGTCCATGGGAGAAAGACAAGCATTTTGGACCTTTTTTTGTTGATGTTTCCCCTAAATGGGCAATTGACTGTCAAATTCGGTATTAAACTATTCAAAATTCACGTAATCGAGAATTCATATGCCAAGTTTGACATTATTCATAATTTCCTTTAAATTGATCAACTTTGAGTGTAATGCGTACGGAAATAACATTTTGGTCAATTTGTGCCAATTTGGTTTCCCATAGAGGATTTGTTTTCACGATAAGATTTTTTTAATTGTTATTATGTGCATGATATTATATTTAGACCGAGTTTCATGTTTTTTCCGCTCATCGATAGAACTTATTACTCGATGGTTCTCTTGTTAGAAAAAGGGCATTTTAATACTTTGGTCTTCCTACTTTATGCCTACTGCATTGATCCAGATCTCGGAATGTGTGCGATCGACGCGATGGAGAAAGTTATGGTTGAGATTCATTTTTTCCGAGTCCATGTTGAAGTTGTCGTTTTTGGGGTGTCATGAATATAACACGATCCTGGAGTCGTAATAAATTACATGCTTTGAGTTTAATGTTAAAATTATTTAGAGATAACATGGTTTATTTTTTGTCCCCAGGGCATAACACTAGCATTGCACATTTACATTGCGAAACATTCTTTGATGGTCTTTTGATTGTCAAATTAGTATAGTAAACAATTCACAATTCACAATTCACAATTCACGTTATATAATACTTTTTTTCCCGAGTTTCCTGTTACTCTTGGTTCACTCTTAAAAGATTCATTTTTGGATGTTTTGCGTAAAATAATCATATTTTGGGAAATTTGTGCCAACTTCTTTCACTCTAAATTTTGAAAGTTAGGTGATATTTGGACTGAGTTTCATTTTCCTACATCTATTTGATAGGATTGTTTATTTGACGTTGTGCTTATTGAAACAAATGAATTTTACGAAATAGTTTCTCAATGTTTTATGGGTCATCCATTGATCCCAACTCAGAATGTTAGTTATCACTCGATCTATAAAGTTGCAGAGTTTCCGGTCCATGTAGAAATGGTTAACTTTGTGCTGCCATGAGTACAACGTGAGTACATTTTCTGGTAGAGGATGTGTTCACACTCTTATTTGGAAAACGTTCTATTTACGTGATAGAAATTTCGTAAAAACCTTGTGCTAAAATAATTAATCTCAGGGTTCCCTTTTTAAACTATGGTGTGATATAATGGCATAAATTCATTTTTAGTGACCTTTCAAGTCCAATGTCCAATCATAGGCGGATCTTTCTTTAGGTTAATATTATTCACATATTTCACTAAAATTAACTCATTTAGGGTGTCAAGTTGAAACAAGAATATACTAATATTCTTGGACCTGTGTTTTTTCCTTTTATCCTTTTCCTTTCAAATTCCAATCGTTCTTTTCTCATTCTATATAAAATATATTATGCCTATGTTTTTCTACACTTCTCTATCAAAAAGTATCTTATCATAACATAAAGACTGCATGATCCGAGTTTCAAGTTCTTCGCATTAAGAGATAAAACGGTACATTTCAGTGTCCATGGGAGAAATACGAGCATTCTGGACTTCTTTTGTTGATGTTTCCCCTAGATGGGCAATTGATTGTCAAATTCCGGTATTAAACTATTCAAAATTCACGTAAACGAGAATTCATATATCGAGTTTGACATTATTCATAATTTGCTTTAAATTGATCAACTTTGGAGTGTAATGCGTACGAAAATAACATTTTGGTCAATTTGTGCCAATTTGGTTTCACATAGAGGATTTGTTTTCACGATAAGATTTTTTTAATGGTTATTATGTGCATGATATTGTATTTGGACCGAGTTTCATGTTTTTTACGCTCCTCGATAGAACTTATTACTCGATGGTTCTCTTGTTAGAAAAGGGGCATTTTAATACTTTGGTCTTCCTACTTTATAACTACTGCATTGATCCAGATCTCGGAATGTGTGCGATCGATGCGATGGAGAAAGTAATGGTTGAGATTCATTTTTTCAGTGTCCATGTTAAAGTTGTCGTTTTTGGGGTGTCACGAATATAACACTATCCTTGGAGTCGTAATAAATTACATGCTTTGAGTTTAAAGTTAAAATTATTCATAGATAACAAGGTTTATTTTTTGTCCCCAGTGCATAACAAGCATTGCACATTTACAATTCAAAACATTCTTTGATGGTCTTTCGATTGTCAAATTAGTATAGTAAACAATTCACAATTCACAATTCACGTTATATAATATTTTTTTTCCAGAGTTTCTTGTTCCTCTTGGTTCACTCATAAAAGATCCATTTTTGGATGTTTTGCGTAAAATAATCACATTTTGGGTAATTTGTGTCAACTTCTTTCACTCAAAATTCTGAAAGTTAGGTGATATTTGGACTGAGTTTCATGTTCCTACATCTACTTGATAGAATTGTTTATTTGACGTTGTGCTCATTGAAACAGAGGAATTTTAAGAAATAGTTTCTTAATGTTTTATGGGGCGTCCAATGATCCCAACTCAGAATGTTAGATATCACTCGATCTATAAAGTTGCAGAGTTTTTTTGTTATTTTCGGTCCATGTAGAAATGGTCAACTTTTTGCTGCCATGAGTACAACGTGAGTACATTTTTTGGTAGAGGACTCTTATTTGGAAATTGGTCTATTTACTTGATAGAAATTTCGTAGAAACCTTGTGCTAATATAATTAATTTTAAGGTTCCCTTTTTAAAATATGGTGTGATATAATGGCATAAGTTCATTTTTATTGACCTTTCAAGTCCCATGTCCAATCATAGGCTGATCTTTGTTCATGTGATATTATTCACATATTTCACAAAAATTGATTCATTTAGGTTGACAAGTTGAAACAAGAATATACTAATATTCTTGGACTTGTGTTTTTTCCGTTTATCTTTTTCCTTTCAGATTCCAATTGTTCTTTTTTCGTTCGATATAAAATGTTTGTTTGGTATATTATGACTATGTTTTCCTACACTTCTCTATCAAAAAGTATCTTATCACAACTTAAAGACTGCATGATCCGAGTATCATGTTCTTCGCATTCAGCGATAAAACGGTACATTTCAGTGTCCATGGGAGAAAGACAAGCATTTTGGACCTTTTTTTGTTGATGTTTCCCCTAAATGGGCAATTGACTGTCAAATTCGGTATTAAACTATTCAAAATTCACGTAATCGAGAATTCATATGCCAAGTTTGACATTATTCATAATTTCCTTTAAATTGATCAACTTTGAGTGTAATGCGTACGGAAATAACATTTTGGTCAATTTGTGCCAATTTGGTTTCCCATAGAGGATTTGTTTTCACGATAAGATTTTTTTAATTGTTATTATGTGCATGATATTATATTTAGACCGAGTTTCATGTTTTTTCCGCTCATCGATAGAACTTATTACTCGATGGTTCTCTTGTTAGAAAAAGGGCATTTTAATACTTTGGTCTTCCTACTTTATGCCTACTGCATTGATCCAGATCTCGGAATGTGTGCGATCGACGCGATGGAGAAAGTTATGGTTGAGATTCATTTTTTCCGAGTCCATGTTGAAGTTGTCGTTTTTGGGGTGTCATGAATATAACACGATCCTGGAGTCGTAATAAATTACATGCTTTGAGTTTAATGTTAAAATTATTTAGAGATAACATGGTTTATTTTTTGTCCCCAGGGCATAACACTAGCATTGCACATTTACATTGCGAAACATTCTTTGATGGTCTTTTGATTGTCAAATTAGTATAGTAAACAATTCACAATTCACAATTCACAATTCACGTTATATAATACTTTTTTTCCCGAGTTTCCTGTTACTCTTGGTTCACTCTTAAAAGATTCATTTTTGGATGTTTTGCGTAAAATAATCATATTTTGGGAAATTTGTGCCAACTTCTTTCACTCAAAATTTTGAAAGTTAGGTGATATTTGGACTGAGTTTCATTTTCATACATCTATTTGATAGGATTGTTTATTTGACGTTGTGCTTATTGAAACAAAGGAATTTTACGAAATAGTTTCTCAATGTTTTATGGGTCATCCATTGATCCCAACTTAGAATGTAAGTTATCACTCGATCTTTAAAGTTGCAGAGTTTCCGGTCCATGTAGAAGTGGTTAACTTTGTGCTGCCATGAGTATAACGTGAGTACATTTTCTGGTAGAGGATGTATTCAAACTCTTATTTGGAAAATGATCTATTTACGTGATAGAAATTTCGTAAAAACCTTGTGCTAAAATAATTAATCTTAGGGTTCCCTTTTTAAACTATGGTGTGATATAATGGCATAAATTCATTTTTAGTGACCTTTCAAGTCCAATGTCCAATCATAGGCGGATCTTTGTTTAGGTTAATATTATTCACATATTTCACTAAAATTGACTCATTTAGGGTGTCAAGTTGAAACAAGAATATACTAATATTCTTGGACCTGTGTTTTTTCCGTTTATCCTTTTCCTTTGAAATTCCAATCGTTCTTTTCTCATTCTATATAAAATATATTATGCCTATGTTTTTCTGCACTTCTCTATCAAAAAGTATCTTATCATAACATAAAGACTGCATGATCCGAGTTTCAAGTTCTTCGCATTAAGAGATAAAACGGTACATTTCAGTGTCCATGGGAGAGATACGAGCATTCTGGACTTCTTTTGTTGATGTTTCCCCTAGATGGGCAATTGATTGTCAAATTCAGGTATTAAACTATTCAAAATTCACGTAAACGAGAATTCATATATCGAGTTTGACATTATTCATAATTTGCTTTAAATTGATCAACTTTGGAGTGTAATGCGTACGAAAATAACATTTTGGTCAATTTGTGCCAATTTGGTTTCACATAGAGGATTTTTTTTCACGATAAGATTTTTTTAATGGTTATTATGTGCATGATATTGTATTTGGACCGAGTTTCATGTTTTTTCCGCTCCTCGATAGAACTTATTACTTGATGGTTCTCTTGTTAGAAAAGGGGCATTTTAATACTTTGGTCTTCCTACTTTATGCCTACTGCATTGATCCAGATCTCGGAATGTGTGCAATCGACGCGATGGAGAAAGTTATGGTTGAGATTCATTTTTTCCGAGTCCATGTTGAAGTTGTCGTTTTTGGGGTGTCACGAATATAACACTATCCTTGGAGTCGTAATAAATTACATGCTTTGAGTTTAAAGTTAAAATTATTCATAGATAACAAGGTTTATTTTTTGTCCCCAGTGCATAACAAGCATTGCACATTTACAATTCAAAACATTCTTTGATGGTCTTTCGATTGTCAAATTAGTATAGTAAACAATTCACAATTCACAATTCACGTTATATAATGTTTTTTTTCCAGAGTTTCTTGTTCCTCTTGGTTCACTCATAAAAGATCCATTTTTGGATGTTTTGCGTAAAATAATCACATTTTGGGTAATTTGTGCCAACTTCTTTCACTCAAAATTCTGAAAGTTAGGTGATATTTGGACTGAGTTTCATGTTCCTACATCTACTTGATAGAATTGTTTATTTGACGTTGTGCTCATTGAAACAGAGGAATTTTAAGAAAAAGTTTCTTAATGTTTTATGGGGCGTCCAATGATCCCAACTCAGAATGTTAGATATCACTCGATCTATAAAGTTGCAGAGTTTTTTTGTTATTTTCGGTCCATGTAGAAATTGTCAACTTTTTGCTGCCATGAGTACAACGTGAGTACATTTTTTGGTAGAGGACTCTTATTTGGAAATTGGTCTATTTACTTGATAGAAATTTCGTAGAAACCTTGTGCTAATATAATTAATTTTAGGGTTCCCTTTTTAAACTATGGTGTGATATAATGGCATAAATTCATTTTTAGTGACCTTTCAAGTCCCATGTCCAATCATAGGCTGATCTTTGTTCATGTGATATTATTCACATATTTCACTAAAATTGACTCATTTAGGGTGTCAAGTTGAAACAAGAATATACTAATATTCTTGGACCTGTGTTTTTTCCGTTTATCCTTTTCCTTTCAAATTCCAATCGTTCTTTTCTCATTCTATATAAAATGCTTGTTTGGTATATTATGACTATATTTTCCTACACTTCTCTATCAAAAAGTATCTTATCACAACTTAAAGACTGCATGATCCGAGTATCATGTTCTTCGCATTCAGCCATAAAACGGTACATTTCAGTGTCCATGGGAGAAAGACAAGCATTTTGGACCTTTTTTTGTTGATGTTTCTTCTAAATGGGCAATTGAACGTCAAATTCGGTATTAAACTATTCAAAATTCACGTAATCGAGAATTCATATGCCAAGTTTGACATTATTCATAATTTTCTTTAAATTGATCATCTTTGAGTGTAATGCGTACGGAAATAACATTTTAGTCAATTTGTGCCAATTTGGTTTCCAATAGAGGATTTGTTTTCACGATAAGATTTTTTTAATGGTTATTATGTGCATGATATTGTATTTGGACCGAGTTTCATGTTTTTTCCGCTCATCGATAGAACTTATTAATCGATGGTTCTCTTGTTTGAAAAGGGGCATTTTAATACTTTGGTCTTCCTACTTTATGCCTACTGCATTGATCCAGATCTCGGAATGTGTGCAATCGACGCGATGGAGAAAGTTATGGTTGAGATTCATTTTTTCCGAGTCCATGTTGAAGTTGTCGTTTTTGGGGTGTCACGAATATAACACTATCCTTGGAGTCGTAATAAATTACATGCTTTGAGTTTAAAGTTAAAATTATTCATAGATAACAAGGTTTATTTTTTGTCCCCAGTGCATAACAAGCATTGCACATTTACAATTCAAAACATTCTTTGATGGTCTTTCGATTGTCAAATTAGTATAGTAAACAATTCACAATTCACAATTCACGTTATATAATATTTTTTTTCCAGAGTTTCTTGTTCCTCTTGGTTCACTCATAAAAGATCCATTTTTGGATGTTTTGCGTAAAATAATCACATTTTGGGTAATTTGTGCCAACTTCTTTCACTCAAAATTTTGAAAGTTAGGTGATATTTGGACTGAGTTTCATTTTCCTACATCTATTTGATAGGATTGTTTATTTGACGTTGTGCTTATTGAAACAAAGGAATTTTACGAAATAGTTTCTCAATGTTTTATGGGTCATCCATTGATCCCAACTCAGAATGTTAGTTATCACTCGATCTATAAAGTTGCAGAGTTTCCGGTCCATGTAGAAATGGTTAACTTTGTGCTGCCATGAGTACAACGTGTGTACATTTTCTGGTAGAGGATGTATTCACACTCTTATTTGGAAAATGTTCTATTTACGTGATAGAAATTTCGTAAAAACCTTGTGCTAAACTAATTAATCTTAGGATTCTCTTTTTAACCTATGGTGTGATATAATGGCATAAATTCATTTTTAGTGACCTTTCAAGTCCAATGTCCAATCATAGGCGGATCTTTGTTTAGGTTAATATTATTCACATATTTCACTAAAATTGACTCATTTAGGGTGTCAAGTTGAAACAAGAATATACTAATATTCTTGGACCTGTGTTTTTTCCGTTTATCCTTTTCCTTTCAAATTCCAATCGTTCTTTTCTCATTCTATATAAAATGTTTGTTTGGTATATTATGCCTATGTTTTTCTACAATTCTCTATCAAAAAGTATCTTATCATAACATAAAGACTGCATGATCCGAGTTTCAAGTTCTTCGCATTAACAGATAAAACGGTACATTTCAGTGTCCATGGGAGAAATACGAGCATTCTGGACTTTTTTTGTTGATGTTTCCCCTAGATGGGCAATTGATTGTCAAATTCAGGTATTAAACTATTCAAAATTCACGTAAACGAGAATTCATATATCGAGTTTGACATTATTCATAATTTGCTTTAAATTGATCAACTTTGGAGTGTAATGCGTACGGAAATAACATTTTGGTCAATTTGTGCCAATTTGGTTTCACATAGAGGATTTGTTTTTACGATAAGATTTTTTTAATGGTTATTATGTGCATGATATTGTATGTGGACCGAGTTTCATGTTTTTTCCGCTCCTCGATAGAACTTATTACTCGATGGTTCTCTTGTTAGAAAAGTGGCATTTTAATACTTTGGTCTTCCTACTTTATGCCTACTGCATTGATCCAGATCTCGGAATGTGTGCAATCGACGCGATGGAGAAAGTTAGGGTTGAGATTCATTTTTTCCGAGTCCATGTTGAAGTTGTCGTTTTTGGGGTGTCACGAATATAACACTATCCTTGAAGTCGTAATAAATTACATGCTTGGAGTTTAAAGTTAAAATTATTTATAGATAACAAGGTTTATTTTTTGTCCCCAGTGCATAACAAGCATTGCACATTTACAATTCAAAACATTCTTTAATGGTCTTTCGATTGTCAAATTAGTATAGTAAACAATTCACAATTCACAATTCACGTTATATAATATTTTTTTTCCAGAGTTTCTTGTTCCTCTTGGTTCACTCATAAAAGATCCATTTTTGGATGTTTTGCGTAAAATAATCACATTTTGGGTAATTTTTGCCAACTTCTTTCACTCAAAATTCTGAAAGTTAGGTGATATTTGGACTGAGTTTCATGTTCCTACATCTACTTGATAGAATTGTTTATTTGACGTTGTGCTCATTGAAACAGAGGAATTTTAAGAAATAGTTTCTTAATGTTTTATGGGGCGTCCAATGATCCCAACTCAGAATGTTAGATATCACTCGATCTATAAAGTTGCAGAGTTTTTTTGTTATTTTCGGTCCATGTAGAAATTGTCAACTTTTTGCTGCCATGAGTACAACGTGAGTACAATTTTTGGTAGAGGACTCTTATTTGGAAATTGGTCTATTTACTTGATAGAAATTTCGTAGAAACCTTGTGCTAATATAATTAATTTTAGGGTTCCCTTTTTAAATATGGTGTGATATAATGGGATAAATTCATTTTTAGTGACCTTTCAAGTCCCATGTCCAATCATAGGCTGATCTTTGTTCATGTGATATTATTCACATATTTCACAAAAATTGATTCATTTAGGTTGACAAGGTGAAGCAAGAATATACTAATATTCTTGGACTTGTGTTTTTTCCGTTTATCTTTTTTCTTTCAAATTCCAATTGTTCTTTTTTCATTCGATATAAAATGTTTGTTTGGTATATTATGACTATGTTTTCCCACACTTCTCTATCAAAAAGTATCTTATCACAATTTAAAGACTGCATGATCCGAGTATCATGTTCTTCGCATTCAGCGATAAAACGGTACATTTCAGTGTCCATGGGAGAAAGACAAGCATTTTGGACCTTTTTTTGTTGATGTTTCTTCTGAATGGGCAATTGACTGTCAAATTCGGTATTAAACTATTCAAAATTCACGTAATCGAGAATTCATATGCCAAGTTTGACATTGTTCATAATTTTCTTTAAATTGATCAACTTTGAGTGTAATGCGTACGGAAATAACATTTTGGTCAATTTGTGCCAATTTGGTTTCCCATAGAGGATTTGTTTTCACGATAAGATTTTTTTAATGGTTATTATGTGCATGATATTGTATTTGGACCGAGTTTCATGTTTTTTCCGCTCATCGATAGAACTTATTACTCGATGGTTCTCTTGTTAGAAAAAGGGCATTTTAATACTTTGGTCTTCCTACTTTATGCCTACTTCATTGATCCAGATCTCGGAATGTGTGCGATCAACGCGATGGAGAAAGTTATGGTTGAGATTCATTTTTTCCGAGTCCATGTTGAAGTTGTCGTTTTTGGGGTGTCATGAATATAACACGATCCTAGAGTCGTAATAAATTACATGCTTTGAGTTTAATGTTAAAATTATTCAGAGATAACATGGTTTATTTTTTGTCCCCAGGGCATAACACTAGCATCGCACATTTACATTGCGAAACATTCTTTGATGGTCTTTTGATTGTCAAATTAGTATAGTAAACAATTCACAATTCACAATTCACAATTCACGTTATATAATACATTTTTTCCCGAGTTTCCTGTTACTCTTGGTTCACTCTTAAAAGATTCATTTTTGGATGTTTTGCGTAAAATAATCATATTTTGGGAAATTTGTGCCAACTTTTTTCACTCAAAATTTTGAAAGTTAGGTGATATTTGGACTGAGTTTCATTTTCCTACATCTATTTGATAGGATTGTTTATTTGACGTTGTGCTTATTGAAACAAAGGAATTTTACGAAATAGTTTCTCAATGTTTTATGGGTCATCCATTGATCCCAACTCAGAATGTTAGTTATCACTCGATCTATAAAGTTGTAGAGTTTCCGGTCCATGTAGAAATGGTTAACTTTGTGCTGCCATGAGTACAACGTGAGTACATTTTCTGGTAGAGGATGTATTAACACTCTTATTTGAAAAATGTTCTATTTACGTGATAGAAATTTCGTAAAAACCTTGTGCTAAAATAATTAATCTTAGGGTTCCCTTTTTAAAATCTGGTGTGATATAATGGCATAAGTTCATTTTTAGTGACCTTTCAAGTCCCATGTCCAATCATAGGCTGATCTTTGTTCATGTGATATTATTCACATATTTCACAAAAATTGATTCATTTAGGTTGACAAGGTGAAACAAGAATATACTAATATTCTTGGACTTGTGTTTTTTCCGTTTATCTTTTTCCTTTCAAATTCCAATTGTTCTTTTTTCATTCGATATAAAATGTTTGTTTGGTATATTATGACTATGTTTTCCTACACTTCTCTATCAAAAAGTATCTTATCACAACTTAAAGACTGCATGATTCGAGTATCATGTTCTTCGCATTCAGCGATAAAACGGTACATTTTAGTGTCCATGGGAGAAAGACAAGCATTTTGGACCTTTTTTTGTTGATGTTTCCCCTAAATGGGCAATTGACTGTCAAATTCTGTATTAAACTATTCAAAATTCACGTAATCGAGAATTCATATGCCAAGTTTGACATTATATTCATAATTTGCTTTAAATTGATCAACTTTGAGTGTAATGCGTACGGAAATAACATTTTGGTCAATTTTTGCAAAAAAAAAATTTCATAGAGTATTTGTTTTCACGACCAAATTTTTTTAATGGTTATTATCCGCATGATATTGTATTTGGAACGAGTTTCATGTTTTTTCCGCTCCACGATAGAACTTATTACTCGATGGTTCTCTTGTTAGAAAAAGGGCATTTTAATACTTTGGTCTTCCTACTTTATGCCTACTGCATTGATCCAGATCTCGGAATGTGTGCGGTCGACGCGATGGAGAAAGTTATGGTTGAGATTCCTTTTTTTCCGAGCCCATGTTGAAGTTGTCATTTTTGGGGTGTCATGAATATAACACGATCCTGGAGTCGTAATAAATTACATGCTTTGAGTTTAATGTTAAAATTATTCAGAGATAACATGGTTTATTTTTTGTCCCCAGGGCATAACACTAGCATTGCACATTTACATTGCGAAACATTCTTTGATGGTCTTTTGATTGTCAAATTAGTATAGTAAACAATTCACAATTCACAATTCACAATTCACGTTATATAATACTTTTTTTCCCGAGTTTCCTGTTACTCTTGGTTCACTCTTAAAAGATTCATTTTTGGATGTTTTGCGTAAAATAATCATATTTTGGGAAATTTGTGCCAACTTCTTTCACTCTAAATTTTGAAAGTTAGGTGATATTTGGACTGAGTTTCATTTTCCTACATCTATTTGATAGGATTGTTTATTTGACGTTGTGCTTATTGAAACAAATGAATTTTACGAAATAGTTTCTCAATGTTTTATGAGTCATCCATTGATCCCAACTCAGAATGTTAGTTATCACTCGATCTATAAAGTTGCAGAGTTTCCGGTCCATGTAGAAATGGTTAACTTTGTGCTGCCATGAGTACAACGTGTGTACATTTTCTGGTAGAGGATGTGTTCACACTCTTATTTGGAAAACGTTCTATTTACGTGATAGAAATTTCGTAAAAACCTTGTGCTAAAATAATTAATCTCAGGGTTCCCTTTTTAAACTATGGTGTGATATAATGGCATAAATTCATTTTTAGTGACCTTTCAAGTCCAATGTCCAATCATAGGCGGATCTTTCTTTAGGTTAATATTATTCACATATTTCACTAAAATTAACTCATTTAGGGTGTCAAGTTGAAACAAGAATATACTAATATTCTTGGACCTGTGTTTTTTCCTTTTATCCTTTTCCTTTCAAATTCCAATCGTTCTTTTCTCATTCTATATAAAATATATTATGCCTATGTTTTTCTACACTTCTCTATCAAAAAGTATCTTATCATAACATAAAGACTGCATGATCCGAGTTTCAAGTTCTTCGCATTAAGAGATAAAACGGTACATTTCAGTGTCCATGGGAGAAATACGAGCATTCTGGACTTCTTTTGTTGATGTTTCCCCTAGATGGGCAATTGATTGTCAAATTCCGGTATTAAACTATTCAAAATTCACGTAAACGAGAATTCATATATCGAGTTTGACATTATTCATAATTTGCTTTAAATTGATCAACTTTGGAGTGTAATGCGTACGAAAATAACATTTTGGTCAATTTGTGCCAATTTGGTTTCACATAGAGGATTTGTTTTCACGATAAGATTTTTTTAATGGTTATTATGTGCATGATATTGTATTTGGACCGAGTTTCATGTTTTTTACGCTCCTCGATAGAACTTATTACTCGATGGTTCTCTTGTTAGAAAAGGGGAATTTTAATACTTTGGTCTTCCTACTTTATAACTACTGCATTGATCCAGATCTCGGAATGTGTGCGATCGATGCGATGGAGAAAGTAATGGTTGAGATTCATTTTTTCAGTGTCCATGTTAAAGTTGTCGTTTTTGGGGTGTCACGAATATAACACTATCCTTGGAGTCGTAATAAATTACATGCTTTGAGTTTAAAGTTAAAATTATTCATAGATAACAAGGTTTATTTTTTGTCCCCAGTGCATAACAAGCATTGCACATTTACAATTCAAAACATTCTTTGATGGTCTTTCGATTGTCAAATTAGTATAGTAAACAATTCACAATTCACGTTATATAATATTTTTTTTCCAGAATTTCTTGTTCCTCTTGGTTCACTCATAAAAGATCCATTTTTGGATGTTTTGCGTAAAATAATCACATTTTGGGTAATTTGTGTCAACTTCTTTCACTCAAAATTCTGAAAGTTAGGTGATATTTGGACTAAGTTTCATGTTCCTACATCTACTTGAGTGTAATGCGTACGGAAATAACATTTTGGTCAATTTGTGCCAATTTGGTTTCCCATAGAGGATTTGTTTTCACGATAAGATTTTTTTAATTGTTATTATGTGCATGATATTATATTTAGACCGAGTTTCATGTTTTTTCCGCTCATCGATAGAACTTATTACTCGATGGTTCTCTTGTTAGAAAAAGGGCATTTTAATACTTTGGTCTTCCTACTTTATGCCTACTGCATTGATCCAGATCTCGGAATGTGTGCGATCGACGCGATGGAGAAAGTTATGGTTGAGATTCATTTTTTCCGAGTCCATGTTGAAGTTGTCGTTTTAGGGGTGTCATGAATATAACACGATCCTGGAGTCGGAATAAATTACATGCTTTGAGTTTAATGTTGAAATTATTTAGAGATAACATGGTTTATTTTTTGTCCCCAGGGCATAACACTAGCTTTGCACATTTACATTGCGAAACATTCTTTGATGGTCTTTTGATTGTCAAATTAGTATAGTAAACAATTCACAATTCACAATTCACAATTCACGTTATATAATACTTTTTTTCCCGAGTTTCCTGTTACTCTTGGTTCACTCTTAAAAGATTCATTTTTGGATGTTTTGCGTAAAATAATCATATTTTGGGAAATTTGTGCCAACTTCTTTCACTCAAAATTTTGAAAGTTAGGTGATATTTGGACTGAGTTTCATTTTCATACATCTATTTGATAGGATTGTTTATTTGAGTTGTGCTTATTGAAACAAAGGAATTTTACGAAATAGTTTCTCAATGTTTTATGGGTCATCCATTGATCCCAACATAGAATGTAAGTTATCACTCGATCTTTAAAGTTGCAGAGTTTCCGGTCCATGTAGAAATGGTTAACTTTGTGCTGCCATGAGTATAACGTGAGTACATTTTCTGGTAGAGGATGTATTCAAACTCTTATTTGGAAAATGATCTATTTACGTGATAGAAATTTCGTAAAAACCTTGTGCTAAAATAATTAATCTTAGGGTTCCCTTTTTAAACTATGGTGTGATATAATGGCATAAATTCATTTTTAGTGACCTTTCAAGTCCAATGTCCAATCATAGGCGGATCTTTGTTTAGGTTAATATTATTCACATATTTCACTAAAATTGACTCATTTAGGGTGTCAAGTTGAAACAAGAATATACTAATATTCTTGGACCTGTGTTTTTTCCGTTTATCCTTTTCCTTTGAAATTCCAATCGTTCTTTTCTCATTCTATATAAAATATATTATGCCTATGTTTTTCTGCACTTCTCTATCAAAAAGTATCTTATCATAACATAAAGACTGCATGATCCGAGTTTCAAGTTCTTCGCATTAAGAGATAAAACGGTACATTTCAGTGTCCATGGGAGAGATACGAGCATTCTGGACTTCTTTTGTTGATGTTTCCCCTAGATGGGCAATTGATTGTCAAATTCAGGTATTAAACTATTCAAAATTCACGTAAACGAGAATTCATATATCGAGTTTGACATTATTCATAATTTGCTTTAAATTGATCAACTTTGGAGTGTAATGCGTACGAAAATAACATTTTGGTCAATTTGTGCCAATTTTGTTTCACATAGAGGATTTTTTTTCACGATAAGATTTTTTTAATGGTTATTATGTGCATGATATTGTATTTGGACCGAGTTTCATGTTTTTTCCGCTCCTCGATAGAACTTATTACTTGATGGTTCTCTTGTTAGAAAAGGGGCATTTTAATACTTTGGTCTTCCTACTTTATGCCTACTGCATTGATCCAGATCTCGGAATGTGTGCAATCGACGCGATGGAGAAAGTTATGGTTGAGATTCATTTTTTCCGAGTCCATGTTGAAGTTGTCGTTTTTGGGGTGTCACGAATATAACACTATCCTTGGAGTCGTAATAAATTACATGCTTTGAGTTTAAAGTTAAAATTATTCATAGATAACAAGGTTTATTTTTTGTCCCTAGTGCATAACAAGCATTGCACATTTACAATTCAAAACATTCTTTGATGGTCTTTCGATTGTCAAATTAGTATAGTAAACAATTCACAATTCACAATTCACGTTATATAATATTTTTTTCCAGATTTTCTTGTTCCTCTTGGTTCACTCATAAAAGATCCATTTTTGGATGTTTTGCGTAAAATAATCACATTTTGGGTAATTTGTGCCAACTTCTTTCACTTAAAATTCTGAAAGTTAGGTGATATTTGGACTGAGTTTCATGTTCCTACATCTACTTGATAGAATTGTTTATTTGACGTTGTGCTCATTGAAACAGAGGAATTTTAAGAAATAGTTTCTTAATGTTTTATGGGCGTCCAATGATCCCAACTCAGAATGTTAGATATCACTCGATCTATAAAGTTGCAGAGTTTTTTTGTTATTTTTTGTCCATGTAGAAATGGTCAACTTTTTGTTGCCATGAGTACAACGTGAGTACATTTTTTGGTAGAGGACTCTTATTTGGAAATTGGTCTATTTACTTGATAGAAATTTCGTAGAAACCTTGTGCTAATATAATTAATTTTAGGGTTCCCTTTTTAAAATCTGGTGTGATATAATGGCATAAGTTCATTTTTAGTGACCTTTCAAGTCCCATGTCCAATCATAGGCTGATCTTTGTTCATGTGATATTATTCACATATTTCACAAAAATTGATTCATTTAGGTTGACAAGGTGAAACAAGAATATACTAATATTCTTGGACTTGTGTTTTTTCCGTTTATCTTTTTCCTTTCAAATTCCAATTGTTCTTTTTTCATTCGATATAAAATGTTTGTTTGGTATATTATGACTATGTTATCCTACACTTCTCTATCAAAAAGTATCTTATCACAACTTAAAGACTGCATGATCCGAATATCATGTTCTTCGCATTCAGCGATAAAACGGTACATTTCAGTGTCCATGGGAGAAAGACAAGCATTTTGGACCTTTTTTTGTTGATGTTTCCCCTAAATGGGCAATTGACTGTCAAATTCGGTATTAAACTATTCAAAATTCACGTAATCGAGAATTCATATGCCAAGTTTGACATTATTCATAATTTGCTTTAAATTGATCAACTTTGAGTGTAATTCGTACGGAAATAACATTTTGGTCAATTTGTGCCAATTTGGTTTCCCATAGAGGATTTGTTTTCACGATAAGATTTTTTTAATGGTTATTATGTGCATGATATTGTATTTGGACCGAGTTTCATGTTTTTTCCGCTCATCGATAGAACTTATTACTCGATGGTTCTCTTGTTAGAAAAAGGGCATTTTAATACTTTGGTCTTCCTACTTTATGCCTACTTCATTGATCCAGATCTCGGAATGTGTGCGATCGACGCGATGGAGAAAGTTATGGTTGAGATTCATTTTTTCCGAGTCCATGTTGAAGTTGTCGTTTTTGGGGTGTCATGAATATAACACGATCCTAGAGTCGTAATAAATTACATGCTTTGAGTTTAATGTTAAAATTATTCAGAGATAACATGGTTTATTTTTTGTCCCCAGGGCATAACACTAGCATTGCACATTTACATTGCGAAACATTCTTTGATGGTCTTTTGATTGTCAAATTAGTATAGTAAACAATTCACAATTCACAATTCACGTTATATAATACATTTTTTCCCGAGTTTCCTGTTACTCTTGGTTCACTCTTAAAAGATTCATTTTTGGATGTTTTGCGTAAAATAATCATATTTTGGGAAATTTGTGACAACTTCTTTCACTCAAAATTTTGAAAGTTAGGTGATATTTGGACTGAGTTTCATTTTCCTACATTTATTTGATAGGATTGTTTATTTGACGTTGTGCTTATTGAAACAAAGGAATTTTACGAAATAGTTTCTCAATGTTTTATGGGTCATCCATTGATCCCAACTCAGAATGTTAGTTATCACTCGATCTATAAAGTTGCAGAGTTTCCGGTCCATGTAGAAATGGTTAACTTTGTGCTGTGAGTACATTTTCTGGTAGAGGATGTATTCACACTCTTATTTGGAAAATGTTCTATTTACGTGATAGAAATTTCGTAAAAACCTTGTGCTAAAATAATTAATCTTAGGGTTCCCTTTTTAAACTATGGTGTGATATAATGGCATAAATTCATTTTTAGTGACCTTTCAAGTCCAATGTCCAATCATAGGCGGATCTTTGTTTAGGTTAATATTATTCACATATTTCGCTAAAATTGACTAATTTAGGGTGTCAAGTTGAAACAAGAATATACTAATATTCTTGGACCTGTGTTTTTTCCGTTTATCCTTTTCCTTTCAAATTCAAATCGTTCTTTTCTCATTCTATATAAAATGTTTGTTTGGTATATTATGCCTATGTTTTTCTACAATTCTCTATCAAAAAGTATCTTATCATAACATAAAGACTGAATGATCCGAGTTTCAAGTTCTTCGCATTAACAGATAAAACGGTACATTTCAGTGTCCATGGGAGAAATACGAGCATTCTGGACTTTTTTTGTTGATGTTTCCCCTAGATGGGCAATTGATTGTCAAATTCAGGTATTAAACTATTCAAAATTCACGTAAAAGAGAATTCATATATCGAGTTTGACATTATTCATAATTTGCTTTAAATTGATCAACTTTGGAGTGTAATGCGTACGAAAATAACATTTTGGTCAATTTGTGCCAATTTGGTTTCACATAGAGTATTTGTTTTCACGATAAGATTTTTTTAATGGTTATTATGTGCATGATATTGTATTTGGACCGAGTTTCATGTTTTTTCCGCTCCTCGATAGAACTTATTACTCGATGGTTCTCTTGTTAGAAAAGGGGCATTTTAATACTTTGGTCTTCCTACTTTATACCTACTGCATTGATCCAGATCTCGGAATGTGTGCGATCGACGCGATGGAGAAAGTTATGGTTGAGATTCATTTTTTCCGAGTCCATGTTGAAGTTGTCGTTTTTGGGGTGTAACGAATATAACACGATCCTTGGAGTCGTAATAAATTACATGCTTTGAGGTTAAAGTTAAAATTATTCTTAGATAACAAGGTTTTTTTTTTTCCCCAGCGCATAACAAGCATTGCACATTTACAATTCAAAACAGTCTTTGATGGTCTTTCGATTTTCAAATTAGTATAGTAAACAATTCACAATTCACAATTCACGTTATATAATATTTTTTTTCCAGAGTTTCTTGTTCCTCTTGGTTCACTCATAAAAGATCCATTTTTGGATGTTTTGCGTAAAATAATAACATTTTGGGAAATTTGTGCCAACTTCTTTCACTCAAAATTCTGAAAGTTAGGTGATATTTGGACTGAGTTTCATGTTCCTACATCTACTTGATAGAATTGTTTATTTGACGTTGTGCTCATTGAAACAGAGGAATTTTAAGAAATAGTTTCTTAATGTTTTATGGGGCGTCCAATGATCCCAACTCAGAATGTTAGATATCACTCGATCTATAAAGTTGCAGAGTTTTTTTGTTATTTTCGGTCCATGTAGAAATGGTCAACTTTTTGCTGCCATGAGTACAACGTGAGTACATTTTTGGTAGAGGACTCTTATTTGGGAATTGGTCTATTTACTTGATAGAAATTTCGTAGAAACCTGGTGCTAATATAATTAATTTTAGGGTTCCCTTTTTAAAATATGGTGTGATATAATGGCATAAGTTCATTTTTAGTGACCTTTCAAGTCCCATGTCCAATCATAGGCTGATCTTTGTTCATGTGATATTTTTCACATATTTCACAAAAATTGATTCATTTAGGTTGACAAGGTGAAACAAGAATATACTAATATTCTTGGACTTGTGTTTTTTCCGTTTATCTTTTTCCTTTCAAATTCCAATTGTTCTTTTTTCATTCGATATAAAATGTTTGTTTGGTATATTATGACTATGTTTTCCTACACTTCTCTATCAAATAGTATCTTATCACAACTTAAAGACTGCATGATTCGAGTATCATGTTCTTCGCATTCAGCGATAAAACGGTACATTTTAGTGTCCATGGGAGAAAGACAAGCATTTTGGACCTTTTTTTGTTGATGTTTCCCCTAAATGGGCAATTGACTGTCAAATTCTGTATTAAACTATTCAAAATTCACGTAATCGAGAATTCATATGCCAAGTTTGACATTATATTCATAATTTGCTTTAAATTGATCAACTTTGAGTGTAATGCGTACGGAAATAACATTTTGGTCAATTTTTGCAAAAAAAAAATTTCATAGAGGATTTGTTTTCACGACCAAATTTTTTTAATGGTTATTATCCGCATGATATTGTATTTGGAACGAGTTTCATGTTTTTTCCGCTCCTCGATAGAACTTATTACTCGATGGTTCTCTTGTTAGAAAAAGGGCATTTTAATACTTTGGTCTTCCAACTTTATGCCTACTGCATTGATCCAGATCTCGGAATGTGTGCGGTCGACGCGATGGAGAAAGTTATGGTTGAGATTCCTTTTTTTCCGAGCCCATGTTGAAGTTGTCATTTTTGGGGTGTCATGAATATAACACGATCCTGGAGTCGTAATAAATTACATGCTTTGAGTTTAATGTTAAAATTATTCAGAGATAACATGGTTTATTTTTTGTCCCCAGGGCATAACACTAGCATTGCACATTTACATTGCGAAACATTCTTTAATGGTCTTTTGATTGTCAAATTAGTATAGTAAACAATTCACAATTCACAATTCACAATTCACGTTATATAATACTTTTTTTCCCGAGTTTCCTGTTACTCTTGGTTCACTCTTAAAAGATTCATTTTTGGATGTTTTGCGTAAAATAATCATATTTTGGGAAATTTGTGCCAACTTCTTTCACTCTAAATTTTGAAAGTTAGGTGATATTTGGACTGAGTTTCATTTTCCTACATCTATTTGATAGGATTGTTTATTTGACGTTGTGCTTATTGAAACAAATGAATTTTACGAAATAGTTTCTCAATGTTTTATGGGTCATCCATTGATCCCAACTCAGAATGTTAGTTATCACTCGATCTATAAAGTTGCAGAGTTTCCGGTCCATGTAGAAATGGTTAACTTTGTGCTGCCATGAGTACAACGTGAGTACATTTTCTGGTAGAGGATGTGTTCACACTCTTATTTGGAAAACGTTCTATTTACGTGATAGAAATTTCGTAAAAACCTTGTGCTAAAATAATTAATCTCAGGGTTCCCTTTTTAAACTATGGTGTGATATAATGGCATAAATTCATTTTTAGTGACCTTTCAAGTCCAATGTCCAATCATAGGCGGATCTTTCTTTAGGTTAATATTATTCACATATTTCACTAAAATTAACTCATTTAGGGTGTCAAGTTGAAACAAGAATATACTAATATTCTTGGACCTGTGTTTTTTCCTTTTATCCTTTTCCTTTCAAATTCCAATCGTTCTTTTCTCATTCTATATAAAATATATTATGCCTATGTTTTTCTACACTTCTCTATCAAAAAGTATCTTATCATAACATAAAGACTGCATGATCCGAGTTTCAAGTTCTTCGCATTAAGAGATAAAACGGTACATTTCAGTGTCCATGGGAGAAATACGAGCATTCTGGACTTCTTTTGTTGATGTTTCCCCTAGATGGGCAATTGATTGTCAAATTCCGGTATTAAACTATTCAAAATTCACGTAAACGAGAATTCATATATCGAGTTTGACATTATTCATAATTTGCTTTAAATTGATCAACTTTGGAGTGTAATGCGTACGAAAATAACATTTTGGTCAATTTGTCCCAATTTGGTTTCACATAGAGGATTTGTTTTCACGATAAGATTTTTTTAATGGTTATTATGTGCATGATATTGTATTTGGACCGAGTTTCATGTTTTTTACGCTCCTCGATAGAACTTATTACTCGATGGTTCTCTTGTTAGAAAAGGGGCATTTTAATACTTTGGTCTTCCTACTTTATACCTACTGCATTGATCCAGATCTCGGAATGTGTGCGATCGATGCGATGGAGAAAGTAATGGTTGAGATTCATTTTTTCAGTGTCCATGTTAAAGTTGTCGTTTTTGGGGTGTCACGAATATAACACTATCCTTGGAGTCGTAATAAATTACATGCTTTGAGTTTAAAGTTAAAATTATTCATAGATAACAAGGTTTATTTTTTGTCCCCAGTGCATAACAAGCCTTGCACATTTACAATTCAAAACATTCTTTGATGGTCTTTCGATTGTCAAATTAGTATAGTAAACAATTCACAATTCACAATTCACGTTATATAATATTTTTTTTCCAGAGTTTCTTGTTCCTCTTGGTTCACTCATAAAAGATCCATTTTTGGATGTTTTGCGTAAAATAATCACATTTTGGGTAATTTGTGTCAACTTCTTTCACTCAAAATTCTGAAAGTTAGGTGATATTTGGACTAAGTTTCATGTTCCTACATCTACTTGATAGAATTGTTTATTTGACGTTGTGCTCATTGAAACAGAGGAATTTTAAGAAATAGTTTCTTAATGTTTTATGGGGCGTCCAATGATCCCAACTCAGAATGTTAGATATCACTCGATCTATAAAGTTGCAGAGTTTTTTTGTTATTTTCGGTCCATGTAGAAATGGTCAACTTTTTGCTGCCATGAGTACAACGTGAGTACATTTTTTGGTAGAGGACTCTTATTTGGAAATTGGTCTATTTACTTGATAGAAATTTCGTAGAAACCTTGTGCTAATATAATTAATTTTAGGGTTCCCTTTTTAAAATATGGTGTGATATAATGGCATAAGTTCATTTTTATTGACCTTTCAAGTCCCATGTCCAATCATAGGCTGATCTTTGTTCATGTGATATTATTCACATATTTCACAAAAATTGATTCATTTAGGTTGACAAGTTGAAACAAGAATATACTAATATTCTTGGACTTGTGTTTTTTCCGTTTATCTTTTTCCTTTCAGATTCCAATTGTTCTTTTTTCGTTCGATATAAAATGTTTGTTTGGTATATTATGACTATGTTTTCCTACACTTCTCTATCAAAAAGTATCTTATCACAACTTAAAGACTGCATGATCCGAGTATCATGTTCTTCGCATTCAGCGATAAAACGGTACATTTCAGTGTCCATGGGAGAAAGACAAGCATTTTGGACCTTTTTTTGTTGATGTTTCCCCTAAATGGGCAATTGACTGTCAAATTCGGTATTAAACTATTCAAAATTCACGTAATCGAGAATTCATATGCCAAGTTTGACATTATTCATAATTTGCTTTAAATTGATCAACTTTGAGTGTAATGCGTACGGAAATAACATTTTGGTCAATTTGTGCCAATTTGGTTTCCCATAGAGGATTTGTTTTCACGATAAGATTTTTTTAATTGTTATTATGTGCATGATATTATATTTAGACCGAGTTTCATGTTTTTTCCGCTCATCGATAGAACTTATTACTCGATGGTTCTCTTGTTAGAAAAAGGGCATTTTAATACTTTGGTCTTCCTACTTTATGCCTACTGCATTGATCCAGATCTCGGAATGTGTGCGATCGACGCGATGGAGAAAGTTATGGTTGAGATTCATTTTTTCCGAGTCCATGTTGAAGTTGTCGTTTTTGGGGTGTCATGAATATAACACGATCCTGGAGTCGTAATAAATTACATGCTTTGAGTTTAATGTTAAAATTATTTAGAGATAACATGGTTTATTTTTTGTCCCCAGGGCATAACACTAGCATTGCACATTTACATTGCGAAACATTCTTTGATGGTCTTTTGATTGTCAAATTAGTATAGTAAACAATTCACAATTCACAATTCACAATTCACGTTATATAATACTTTTTTTCCCGAGTTTCCTGTTACTCTTGGTTCACTCTTAAAAGATTCATTTTTGGATGTTTTGCGTAAAATAATCATATTTTGGGAAATTTGTGCCAACTTCTTTCACTCAAAATTTTGAAAGTTAGGTGATATTTGGACTGAGTTTCATTTTCATACATCTATTTGATAGGATTGTTTATTTGACGTTGTGCTTATTGAAACAAAGGAATTTTACGAAATAGTTTCTCAATGTTTTATGGGTCATCCATTGATCCCAACTTAGAATGTAAGTTATCACTCGATCTTTAAAGTTGCAGAGTTTCCGGTCCATGTAGAAATGGTTAACTTTGTGCTGCCATGAGTATAACGTGAGTACATTTTCTGGTAGAGGATGTATTCAAACTCTTATTTGGAAAATGATCTATTTACGTGATAGAAATTTCGTAAAAACCTTGTGCTAAAATAATTAATCTTAGGGTTCCCTTTTTAAACTATGGTGTGATATAATGGCATAAATTCATTTTTAGTGACCTTTCAAGTCCAATGTCCAATCATAGGCGGATCTTTGTTTAGGTTAATATTATTCACATATTTCACTAAAATTGACTCATTTAGGGTGTCAAGTTGAAACAAGAATATACTAATATTCTTGGACCTGTGTTTTTTCCGTTTATCCTTTTCCTTTGAAATTCCAATCGTTCTTTTCTCATTCTATATAAAATATATTATGCCTATGTTTTTCTGCACTTCTCTATCAAAAAGTATCTTATCATAACATAAAGACTGCATGATCCGAGTTTCAAGTTCTTCGCATTAAGAGATAAAACGGTACATTTCAGTGTCCATGGGAGAGATACGAGCATTCTGGACTTCTTTTGTTGATGTTTCCCCTAGATGGGCAATTGATTGTCAAATTCAGGTATTAAACTATTCAAAATTCACGTAAACGAGAATTCATATATCGAGTTTGACATTATTCATAATTTGCTTTAAATTGATCAACTTTGGAGTGTAATGCGTACGAAAATAACATTTTGGTCAATTTGTGCCAATTTGGTTTCACATAGAGGATTTTTTTTCACGATAAGATTTTTTTAATGGTTATTATGTGCATGATATTGTATTTGGACCGAGTTTCATGTTTTTTCCGCTCCTCGATAGAACTTATTACTTGATGGTTCTCTTGTTAGAAAAGGGGCATTTTAATACTTTGGTCTTCCTACTTTATGCCTACTGCATTGATCCAGATCTCGGAATGTGTGCAATCGACGCGATGGAGAAAGTTATGGTTGAGATTCATTTTTTCCGAGTCCATGTTGAAGTTGTCGTTTTTGGGGTGTCACGAATATAACACTATCCTTGGAGTCGTAATAAATTACATGCTTTGAGTTTAAAGTTAAAATTATTCATAGATAACAAGGTTTATTTTTTGTCCCTAGTGCATAACAAGCATTGCACATTTACAATTCAAAACATTCTTTGATGGTCTTTCGATTGTCAAATTAGTATAGTAAACAATTCACAATTCACAATTCACGTTATATAATATTTTTTTCCAGATTTTCTTGTTCCTCTTGGTTCACTCATAAAAGATCCATTTTTGGATGTTTTGCGTAAAATAATCACATTTTGGGTAATTTGTGCCAACTTCTTTCACTTAAAATTCTGAAAGTTAGGTGATATTTGGACTGAGTTTCATGTTCCTACATCTACTTGATAGAATTGTTTATTTGACGTTGTGCTCATTGAAACAGAGGAATTTTAAGAAATAGTTTCTTAATGTTTTATGGGCGTCCAATGATCCCAACTCAGAATGTTAGATATCACTCGATCTATAAAGTTGCAGAGTTTTTTTGTTATTTTCGGTCCAGGTAGAAATGGTCAACTTTTTGCTGCCATGAGTACAACGTGAGTACATTTTTTGGTAGAGGACTCTTATTTGGAAATTGGTCTATTTACTTGATAGAAATTTCGTAGAAACCTTGTGCTAATATAATTAATTTTAGGGTTCCCTTTTTAAAATCTGGTGTGATATAATGGCATAAGTTCATTTTTAGTGACCTTTCAAGTCCCATGTCCAATCATAGGCTGATCTTTGTTCATGTGATATTATTCACATATTTCACAAAAATTGATTCATTTAGGTTGACAAGGTGAAACAAGAATATACTAATATTCTTGGACTTGTGTTTTTTCCGTTTATCTTTTTCCTTTCAAATTCCAATTGTTCTTTTTTCATTCGATATAAAATGTTTGTTTGGTATATTATGACTATGTTATCCTACACTTCTCTATCAAAAAGTATCTTATCACAACTTAAAGACTGCATGATCCGAATATCATGTTCTTCGCATTCAGCGATAAAACGGTACATTTCAGTGTCCATGGGAGAAAGACAAGCATTTTGGACCTTTTTTTGTTGATGTTTCCCCTAAATGGGCAATTGACTGTCAAATTCGGTATTAAACTATTCAAAATTCACGTAATCGAGAATTCATATGCGAAGTTTGACATTATTCATAATTTGCTTTAAATTGATCAACTTTGAGTGTAATTCGTACGGAAATAACATTTTGGTCAATTTGTGCCAATTTGGTTTCCCATAGAGGATTTGTTTTCACGATAAGATTTTTTTAATGGTTATTATGTGCATGATATTATATTTGGACCGAGTTTCATGTTTTTTCCGCTCATCGATAGAACTTATTACTCGATGGTTCTCTTGTTAGAAAAAGGGCATTTTAATACTTTGGTCTTCCTACTTTATGCCTATTGCATTGATCCAGATCTCGGAATGTGTGCGATCGACGTGATGGAGAAAGTTATGGTTGAGATTCATTTTTTCCGAGTCCATGTTGAAGTTGTCGTTTTTGGGGTGTCATGAATATAACACGATCCTGGAGTCGTAATAAATTACATGCTTTGAGTTTAATGTTAAAATTATTTACAGATAACATGGTTTATTTTTTGTCCCCAGGACATAACAATAGCATTGCACATTTACATTGCGAAACATTCTTTGATGGTCTTTTGATTGTTAAATTAGTATAGTAAACAATTCATAATTCACAATTCACAATTCACAATTCACGTTATATAATATTTTTTTCCCGAGTTTCCTGTTACTCTTGGTTTACTCTTAAAAGATTCATTTTTGGATGTTTTGCGTAAAATAATCATATTTTGGGAAATTTGTGCCAACTTCTTTCACTCAAAATTTTGAAAGTTAGGTGATATTTGGACTGAGTTTCATTTTCCTACATCAATTTGATAGGATTGTTTATTTGACGTTGTGCTTATTGAAAAAAAGGAATTTTACGAAATAGTTTCTCAATATTTTATGGGTCATCCATTGATCCCAACTCAGAATGTTAGTTATCACTCGATCTATAAAGTTGCAGAGTTTCCGGTCCATGTAGAAATGGTTAACTTTGTGCTGCCATGAGTATAACGTGAGTACATTTTCTGGTAGAGGATGTATTCACACTCTTATTTGGAAAATGATCTATTTACGTGATAGAAATTTCGTAAAAACCTTGTGCTAAAATAATTAATCTTAGGGTTCCCTTTTTAAACTATGTTGTGATATAATGGCATAAATTCATTTTTAGTGACCTTTCAAGTCCAATGTCCAATCATAGGCGGATCTTTGTTTAGGTTAATATTATTCACATATTTCACTAAAATTGACTCATTTAGGGTGTCAAGTTGAAACAAGAATATACTAATATTCTTGGACCTGTGTTTTTTCCGTTTATCCTTTTCCTTTCAAATTCCAATCGTTCTTTTCTCATTCTATATAAAATATATTATTCCTTTGTTTTTCTACACTTCTCTATCAAAAAGTATCTTATCATAACATAAAGACTGCATGATCCGAGTTTCAAGTTCTTCGCATTAAGAGATAAAACGGTACATTTCAGTGTCCATGGGAGAGATACGAGCATTCTGGACTTCTTTTGTTGATGTTTCCCCTAGATGGGCAATTGATTGTCAAATTCAGGTATTAAACTATTCAAAATTCACGTAAACGAGAATTCATATATCGAGTTTGACATTATTAATAATTTTCTCTAAATTGATCAACTTTGGAGTGTAATGCGTACGAAAATAACATTTTGGTCAATTTGTGCCAATTTGGTTTCACATAGAGGATTTGTTTTCACGATAAGATTTTTTTAATGGTTATTATGTGCATGATATTGTATTTGGACCGAGTTTCATGTTTTTTCCGCTCCTCGATAGAAATTATTACTCGATGGTACTCTTGTTAGAAAAGGGGCATTTTAATACTTTGGTCTTCCTACTTTATACCTACTGCATTGATCAAGATCTCGGAATGTGTGCGATCGACGCGTTGGAGAAAGTTATGGTTGACATTCATTTTTTCCGAGTCCATGTTGAAGTTGTCGTTTTTGGGGTGTCACGAATATAACACGATCCTTGGAGTCGTAATAAATTACATGCTTTGAGTTTAAAGTTAAAATTATTCATAGATAACCAGGTTTATTTTTTGTCCCCAGTGCAAAACAAGCATTGCACATTTACAATTCAAAACATTCTTTGATGGTCTTTCGATTGTCAAATTAGTATAGTAAACAATTCACAATTCACGTTATATAATATATTTTTTTCCAGAGTTTCTTGTTCCTCTTGGTTCACTCATAAAAGATCCATTTTTGGATGTTTTGCGTAAAATAATCAGATTTTGGGTAATTTGTGCCAACTTCTTTCACTCAAAATTCTGAAAGTTAGGTGATATTTGGACTGAGTTTCATGTTCCTACATCTACTTGATAGAATTGTTTATTTGACGTTGTGCTCATTGAAACAGAGGAATTTTAAGAAATAGTTTCTTAATGTTTTATGGGGCGTCCAATGATCCCAACTCAGAATGTTAGTTATCACTCGATCTATAAAGTTGCAGAGTTTTTTTGTTATTTTCGGTCCATGTAGAAATGGTCAACTTTTTGCTGCCATGAGTACAACGTGAGTACATTTTTTGGTAGAGGACTCTTATTTGGAAATTAGTCAATTTACTTGATAGAAATTTCGTAGAAACCTTGTGCTAATATAATTAATTTTAGGGTTCCCTTTTTAAAATATGGTGTGATATAATGGCATAAGTTCATTTTTAGTGACCTTTCAAGTCCCATGTCCAATCATAGGCTGATCTTTGTTCATGTGATATTATTCACATATTTCACAAAAATTGATTCATTTAGGTTGACAAGGTGAAACAAGAATATACTAATATTCTTGGACTTGTGTTTTTTCCGTTTATCTTTTTCCTTTCAAATTCCAATTGTTCTTTTTTCATTCGATATAAAATGTTTGTTTGGTATATTATGACTATGTTATCCTACACTTCTCTATCAAAAAGTATCTTATCACAACTTAAAGACTGCATGATCCGAATATCATGTTCTTCGCATTCAGCGATAAAACGGTACATTTCAGTGTCCATGGGAGAAAGACAAGCATTTTGGACCTTTTTTTGTTGATGTTTCCCCTAAATGGGCAATTGACTGTCAAATTCGGTATTAAACTATTCAAAATTCACGTAATCGAGAATTCATATGCGAAGTTTGACATTATTCATAATTTGCTTTAAATTGATCAACTTTGAGTGTAATTCGTACGGAAATAACATTTTGGTCAATTTGTGCCAATTTGGTTTCCCATAGAGGATTTGTTTTCACGATAAGATTTTTTTAATGGTTATTATGTGCATGATATTATATTTGGACCGAGTTTCATGTTTTTTCCGCTCATCGATAGAACTTATTACTCGATGGTTCTCTTGTTAGAAAAAGGGCATTTTAATACTTTGGTCTTCCTACTTTATGCCTATTGCATTGATCCAGATCTCGGAATGTGTGCGATCGACGTGATGGAGAAAGTTATGGTTGAGATTCATTTTTTCCGAGTCCATGTTGAAGTTGTCGTTTTTGGGGTGTCATGAATATAACACGATCCTGGAGTCGTAATAAATTACATGCTTTGAGTTTAATGTTAAAATTATTTACAGATAACATGGTTTATTTTTTGTCCCCAGGACATAACAATAGCATTGCACATTTACATTGCGAAACATTCTTTGATGGTCTTTTGATTGTCAAATTAGTATAGTAAACAATTCATAATTCACAATTCACAATTCACAATTCACGTTATATAATATTTTTTTCCCGAGTTTCCTGTTACTCTTGGTTTACTCTTAAAAGATTCATTTTTGGATGTTTTGCGTAAAATAATCATATTTTGGGAAATTTGTGCCAACTTCTTTCACTCAAAATTTTGAAAGTTAGGTGATATTTGGACTGAGTTTCATTTTCCTACATCAATTTGATAGGATTGTTTATTTGACGTTGTGCTTATTGAAAAAAAGGAATTTTACGAAATAGTTTCTCAATATTTTATGGGTCATCCATTGATCCCAACTCAGAATGTTAGTTATCACTCGATCTATAAAGTTGCAGAGTTTCCGGTCCATGTAGAAATGGTTAACTTTGTGCTGCCATGAGTATAACGTGAGTACATTTTCTGGTAGAGGATGTATTCACACTCTTATTTGGAAAATGATCTATTTACGTGATAGAAATTTCGTAAAAACCTTGTGCTAAAATAATTAATCTTAGGGTTCCCTTTTTAAACTATGGTGTGATATAATGGCATAAATTCATTTTTAGTGACCTTTCAAGTCCAATGTCCAATCATAGGCGGATCTTTGTTTAGGTTAATATTATTCACATATTTCACTAAAATTGACTCATTTAGGGTGTCAAGTTGAAACAAGAATATACTAATATTCTTGGACCTGTGTTTTTTCCGTTTATCCTTTTCCTTTCAAATTCCAATCGTTCTTTTCTCATTCTATATAAAATATATTATTCCTTTGTTTTTCTACACTTCTCTATCAAAAAGTATCTTATCATAACATAAAGACTGCATGATCCGAGTTTCAAGTTCTTCGCATTAAGAGATAAAACGGTACATTTCAGTGTCCATGGGAGAGATACGAGCATTCTGGACTTCTTTTGTTGATGTTTCCCCTAGATGGGCAATTGATTGTCAAATTCAGGTATTAAACTATTCAAAATTCACGTAAACGAGAATTCATATATCGAGTTTGACATTATTAATAATTTGCTCTAAATTGATCAACTTTGGAGTGTAATGCGTACGAAAATAACATTTTGGTCAATTTGTGCCAATTTGGTTTCACATAGAGGATTTGTTTTCACGATAAGATTTTTTTAATGGTTATTATGTGCATGATATTGTATTTGGACCGAGTTTCATGTTTTTTCCGCTCCTCGATAGAAATTATTACTCGATGGTTCTCTTGTTAGAAAAGGGGCATTTTAATACTTTGGTCTTCCTACTTTATACCTACTGCATTGATCAAGATCTCGGAATGTGTGCGATCGACACGTTGGAGAAAGTTATGGTTGACATTCATTTTTTCCGAGTCCATGTTGAAGTTGTCGTTTTTGGGGTGTCACGAATATAACACGATCCTTGGAGTCGTAATAAATTACATGCTTTGAGTTTAAAGTTAAAATTATTCATAGATAACCAGGTTTATTTTTTGTCCCCAGTGCAAAACAAGCATTGCACATTTACAATTCAAAACATTCTTTGATGGTCTTTCGATTGTCAAATTAGTATAGTAAACAATTCACAATTCACGTTATATAATATATTTTTTTCCAGAGTTTCTTGTTACTCTTGGTTCACTCATAAAAGATCCATTTTTGGATGTTTTGCGTAAAATAATCAGATTTTGGGTAATTTGTGCCAACTTCTTTCACTCAAAATTCTGAAAGTTAGGTGATATTTGGACTGAGTTTCATGTTCCTACATCTACTTGATAGAATTGTTTATTTGACGTTGTGCTCATTGAAACAGAGGAATTTTAAGAAATAGTTTCTTAATGTTTTATGGGGCGTCCAATGATCCCAACTCAGAATGTTAGTTATCACTCGATCTATAAAGTTGCAGAGTTTTTTTGTTATTTTCGGTCCATGTAGAAATGGTCAACTTTTTGCTGCCATGAGTACAACGTGAGTACATTTTTTGGTAGAGGACTCTTATTTGGAAATTAGTCAATTTACTTGATAGAAATTTCGTAGAAACCTTGTGCTAATATAATTAATTTTAGGGTTCCCTTTTTAAAATATGGTGTGATATAATGGCATAAGTTCATTTTTAGTGACCTTTCAAGTCCCATGTCCAATCATAGGCTGATCTTTGTTCATGTGATATTATTCACATATTTCACAAAAATTGATTAATTTAGGTTGACAAGGTGAAACAAGAAGGTGAAACAAGAATATACTAATATTCTTGGACTTGTGTTTTTTCCGTTTATCTTTTTCCTTTCAGATTCCAATTGTTCTTTTTTCATTCGATATAAAATGTTTGTTTGGTATATTATGACTATGTTTTCCTACACTTCTCTATCAAAAAGTATCTTATCACAACTTAAAGACTGCATGATCCTAGTATCATGTTCTTCGCATTCAGCGATAAAACGGTACATTTCAGTGTCCATGGGAGAAAGACAAGCATTTTGGACATTTTTTTGTTGATGTTTCCCCTAAATGGGCAATTGACTGTCAAATTCGGTATTAAGCTATTCAAAATTCACGTAATCGAGAATTCATATGCCAAGTTTGACATTATTCATAATTTGCTTTAAATTGATCAAGTTTGAGTGTAATGCGTACGGAAATAACAATTTGGTAAATTTTTGCAAAAAAAAAAATTCGTAGAGGATTTGTTTTCACGACCAAATTTTTTTAATGGTTATTATCTGCATGATATTGTATTTTGAACGAGTTTCATGTTTTTTCCGCTCCTCGATAGAACTTATTACTCGATGGTTCTCTTCTTATAAAAAGGGCATTTTAATACTTTGGTCTTCCTATTTTATGCCTACTGCATTGATCCAGATCTCGGAATGTGTGCGATCGACGCGATGGAGAAAGTTATGGTTGAGATTCATTTTTTCTGAGTCCATGTTGAAGTTGTCGTTTTTGGGGTGTCATGAATATAACACGATCCTGGAGTCGTAATAAATTACATTCTTTGAGTTTAATGTTAAAATTATTCAGAGATAACATGGTTTATTTTTTGTCCCCAGGGCATAACACTAGCATTGCACATTTACATTGCGAAACATTCTTTGATGGTCTTTTGATTGTCAAATTAGTATAGTAAACAATTCACAATTCACAATTCACGTTATATAATACTTTTTTTCCCGAGTTTCCTGTTACTCTTGGTTCACTCTTAAAAGATTCATTTTTAGATGTTTTGCGTAAAATAATCATATTTTGGGAAATTTGTGCCAACTTCTTTCACTCAAAATTTTGAAAGTTAGGTGATATTTGGACTGAGTTTCATTTTCCTACATCTATTTGATAGGATTGTTTATTTGACGTTGTGCTTATTGAAACAAAGGAATTTTACGAAATAGTTTCTCAATGTTTTATGGGTCATCCATTGATCCCAACTCAGAATGTTAGTTATCACTCGATCTATAAAGTTGCAGAGTTTCCGGTCCATGTAGAAATGGTTAACTTTGTGCTGCCATGAGTATAACATGAGTACATTTTCTGGTAGAGGATGTTTTCACACTCTTATTTGGAAAATGTTCTATTTACGTGATAGAAATTTCGTAAAAACCTTGTGCTAAAATAATTAATCTTAGGGTTCCCTTTTTAAACTATGGTGTGATATAATGGCATAAATTCATTTTTAGTGACCTTTCAAGTCCAATGTCCAATCATAGGCGGATCTTTGTTTAGGTTAATATTATTCACATATTTCACTAAGATTGACTCATTTAGGGTGTCAAGTTGAAACAAGAATATACTAATATTCTTGGACCTGTGTTTTTTCCGTTTATCCTTTTCCTTTCAAATTCCAATCGTTCTTTTCTCATTCTATATAAAATATATTATTCCTTTGTTTTTCTACACTTCTCTATCAAAAAGTATCTTATCATAACATAAAGACTGCATGATCCGAGTTTCAAGTTCTTCGCATTAAGAGATAAAACGGTACATTTCAGTGTCCATGGGAGAGATACGAGCATTCTGGACTTCTTTTGTTGATGTTTCCCCTAGATGGGCAATTGATTGTCAAATTCAGGTATTAAACTATTCAAAATTCACGTAAACGAGAATTGTGACGCCCCGACTAGGTCATCTAGTTCGAAATAAAATGTTGATTAACTATTTGAACTAGCCGTGCGTCAAACTAGCAGAATAATAGAGAAATTTATATTATAACCAATTGTCGCAGCGAAAATATAGAAATTCTAAGGTCTTTAGGAAGAAGGGTCAGTGACCCCACTACCCGACCCATAAATATATAAAATTTTACATAAATAATTACAACGAAATTTCGTCATTTAATTATTCGATAAAGTAGCTAAATACGACATTGAAGATACTATGTCACTCCCATGTCAACGTGTTTCCCTCTCTACTCATGTTGCTAATCTGAGAAAATAACAAAAGAAAGGCGTAAGTCTTTATTTGACTTAGTGAGGATTTATAACAATGGATCGAGGATATAGGTAATATGGCCACAAGTAAGATTATTGTATATGAATGAATAAGAATTGTAATATAATAGTCCTGCGAAAGATCATTAGATAATTGGAAATAACAAAGTAATAGAATTAAAATAAACAGGAATTCAAACAATCATTTCGAATCGGAATCTGGTAAAGTAATATATTCAACCCAACACCTTAAATTTAACATCCTTATACCTCCCTACGAGGAGCGACCTCGCAAAAACGGAATGACATGCTCGAGTACATGTCGACCCAGCTGAGAGTACAATTACCTCCAACTATACTCAGTAACTGAATCACGGTGGGGTACTTAACAAAGAGACCATACACCGACGGCCCGATGCCGCCCAGCAGTCACCTTTATTAGTCCCAGGGCCCAACTTCCCAAGAGCGTCCTCAAGGGTATACATAGTTTAAGTGAACTTGGATCCGGACGTTGTCCGTTGTTCATAATAATACCACTTACCAGATGGAATATAAATATATAATGAGATATGCAGGATTATGGAATAAGAAGCGAATTAAAGTTAAAGGCTAAATAAGAATTGAAGTAGTTGTTCTAAGACTAGGTAATTGATTGATATGGTATAAATAAATAATATATTAAAATAAAGATGTGAACAAGAGAGTGAGTTGAAGAACGGAAATTTTCTCAGGACAAATGCCGAATTGAAGAAAAGAAACCTCACCTTTTGTTGAAGAGTGGTTGTCTAGCTTAAACCGCGTTTTCAAAAGATTCCTCAAAACCTAGGTGTAGCAAAATATAAAGAATCAATGTTAAGGAGGATCTTATTAGATTGATTAATTAAGTACCCCCTTAAGTTGTATCTTTCCGTTTAAGTTGATAGTTAACTTACCTTTTCATAATGCTAAAGAGACTTATACAAGTTGTAGTTTACGTTTTATTATGATTACCATGATTCATTTCATACCTTAAGTAGTAGTTTTTAGGTGGTCTATATTAAATAATACGGCTTCTATGTAGTCTTTCCAATAATCCATAATACAATAACCCATACTTTAAAATTTAGTCTTATACAAGTTTATGAATTCAAAAGTAGTTCTAAGTATTAGTTTATATATCCGTCATCTATTTCAACACAATCAAAATATGAATCCATGTAACGGCCCAAACAAAAATTTTAAAATATAACTCGAATATAAAAAAAAAAATGACAAAATAAAACGAAAATTTAATAAAAACAGTTTCAAAATCCATCTTTTAAATCACAAGGGCCATTAAAAAAAATCTTTCGAAAGCTTTTAGTCAAAAAGGTGACACCAACTGCGACTAGCAGTGGTCCAAGACATCAATTAAATAAAATATTTATATATGTTACAAATAAATTTTTCAAGTACGAAAACATAGTAAAATGAGATATATCCAGGAAATTACAAAACAAACAACTTTACGATACGTTACTTATTTCGACCAACCAAAAACATGGGACTTCACTTCGAGAACCTATGACCGAGCTGAACCAGAAAGACAGTCCGATGTACGATCTTCTATGACCTGAATACTGAAAAATAGTAAACACGGAACGTATAAGTTGATTGACCCAACTTAGTGAGGCTATGATGCACATGGGCATATGAAGTGCAATGCAAGCATGCTCAATCGTACACACATAAAACAAAATCAACATAACCCAGGATAAGGAAAGAAACAGACATCGTAGCAAATAACAATATATTACAGATACCAGAGGTCGTCGATGCCGTCTTCTCTTACCCTCCATGCAGATCAACCAGACACACCAGTAAGGAGCGACCTTACACAGACAGATGCATTGACATGTCGTTGCTAGCAGTCAGATGTTTGACTTCACTCCCCAAGCATACCTCCATGCTTAGTTCGTGAGTCTGGTCAACAGTGAGGCCGAGGCAACCTTGTAGCCATCTACTACCCAGGTTGCTCCAAACCACTGTCCACCGGGAATTTGGGGCCCCAAACAGAACATAACAGAGCAGACAGACCAAAGCAGAACATAACAGAACAGAACAGAGCAGAACAAACCAAAACTGAACAAAACAGTAATAAAACAGTAACAAATAGTAATCATAACAGATACACGCTGTTCCAGTATAATTATTAAAATGAATCCACCAAATCATATAAACATATCAGTAAGACCTACAAACATAAGTCATATATAATTCCAACTAAGCATGCTCATGTGTAGTAAAATTTTACAAGTATTAGTTCATACTGTACTTGACCAAAACAAAATCCATAAATACAACCAAAATTTTATATATATTATTTCGACTAAATATGCTCGTGTGCAATAAAAATTGACAAATAACATCGAGTACCATACCCGACAAAGCAAGCCATACATACAATCCGTATTTTCTGTTTTATTCTGACTAAGCATGCTATTTTTGTACGACATAACCAATAAATCTCATGATATACAATTAATGAAGACAAAACACATACGATTTATATAATCATAAGTTCCTACACCGACTAAGCATATTCATGTATAACATAATTTAAAAAGTCTCGAACATGCATTCTTTCATATTCATCCAAACATGACTTACAATCATACAATTGAAATATTTTATATAATTTATAAGTAACCATGCATAACCACATTCAAAGACTCATGCCAAAACTCAACTACTAGCACATAGGGACTCAATACCACATTACATAGCGCTCACCTGACTCGGTTAATCGGATAGTGATCCGCCTTCGATTCCTGGATAACAATTATAGCACTTAGTGCCTAATTCACTCAAACAAAAGAACAAACTCACTTTCGAAAATCTTAAGTTTAACTTGGGCGAGATCGACAAAATAATTTGAAATATAATATGCCCACAAGTCCAAATTTTTCTAGTAAATTGGAATTACAAATATTAATTTTCAAATCTTTAAGCATAATAAACACTCAAAATCTTTAGGCTAAAGATTCATTACCCAAATGAACTCGAATCTTCAATCGGAGACCGGATATGGAATCATCGTTCCGAAATGAAGTCGCTGACCGGAGCAGTCACTGTTGACCAACAGTTGACCGGCGTTGACCGTCCGTTGACCGACACCGGAAAATTAGCCGAACTCACCATGACACTCATCTTTGATCCCAGAACACAAATGTGGAGTCGGATCTTCGAAAAATTGATCGGAAAACATCCATGCAAAGAAACCCATTTCAAGGCCGCCACTTGCCGCCGCCGTTGTCACTTTTTCCGGCCATAATTTCCGACGAATAATGGTACCAATGGAAAGCTCTCGTCGAGTAGATGAATTTTGACTACTCATTCACTCAATTTGGTTAAGAAATGAGGAAGATATAATTATGTGTGTGTAAGTATGTGTAAAGCTTGGGAAGAAGATGACAATGGTGAAGTTGAGAAGTGTAATTTTTCCAATCCATTTTCTCTCTGATTTTTTTTTTTTTTTTTTTTTTTTTTTTTTTGCTGAAATGTATGTATATGATGAAAAATAAGAAGTGATGGAGAATAATGAGTTGAATCTCATTACCTTCTTCAAAATGCATAAGCCACAAGTGGAGGACTAAATCCTCCTCCACCTGTGTTTCACGGTCCAGCAGCAGGACAGTTGTCCTGCTACAAATTTCTTCTTTTTTTTTTTTTTTTAATTGCACTTTTGTCCCTTGAATTTTTCGAAAATGACACTTTAGCCCCAAACTTTTAAAATTAGCAAAAGAATCCCAAAGTAAATAAACTTAACCATATTAGTCAAGAATTCAATTACACTTTCACTCCCCAAGCTTTTAAGACTTTAATCTCCAATATCTATTATTTTCAGGATCATTTTAGTTTTATATAAAAGCACAACTTCATTTGTAAATAAAATTATCTAAACTTTCTCAAAATACATAACCTCATAAATATTTTAACTAAACAAAATTAAAACTTCAGGAATTTTTGAAAAACAAAATTTTGGGATATTACATTCTCCCTCCCTTAAAAGAATTTGGTCCCCAAATTCATACCTGGTATTATGTCGTAGTTCCACTTCTGTTTATCACATAACTTCTTCGAACTTCTAACCTTAGCAAAAATCTTCACGAGAGGGACTTCTTGATTTTTGTAATTCTTAAGATCTTCTATCGTGTATACGAAATAGCTTCTCATCGTATAACAAGTTTCTTCGACTTGTAGCGGATCATGTTTGGTCATGCTAGAAGGATTCATACGGCTCATCAACATCGATAATTGGAAGATGTCACGTGCACTTCAGCGAATCGAAGGTAATGCTAGCTTGTATGCCTTAATTTCGGATCCTTCAAAATTTCGAAGTCGTGCTCCAAACACTATCTTCAACTTCGAGCCCACTTTTAGAAATTTTTAAATATATTAAAAAGTATTTGAACAAAATTTTAAATTTTTTTTTTTTTTTTTGAATATAAATTACTCACTATTTGGAAATAGTCAAACTAGAAGTTTAGGAAATATCACAAAGGGCTATTGAATCAGAAGTCTTGCTAAAAAAATAACAAGGCAATCAAATTCACAAGCTAATTTGCAGTAATAAGATAGTATAAGAGTGAGGATTTTGGCGTACGTCAAACTGGGGAAATGTCAATAGAAGTAACAAACAGTAGTCGAAATATGAACCTTAGTAAATATTTCAAAAAGTTTACAAAATCAGGGAAAACAATTGACCGCGAAAGACAATTGAATTAGGATTTCAATATAATTAACCGAGCAATTCTCTTAAGATTTATGAATAAGGTTGACTAGAGAAACTACATTGGACATATTCTTAGAGCTAACAGAGCTAACAAGAATAAGGTTAAATTAGGCGTGTCAATAAGGATAATAGAAATTAAATCAGGAGTTCTGACAATAGTAATCGAAGCGTTGAAGTATTTTCGATCATATAAAAATGAAGATAAGATAAGTTTAATAACGAGATCCAAGAAAAATGATCCTATTCGAGAAGCTAACCATGCTGAAATATCAACATGTTTAGAAAGAACAAGATAATGGTGTGAAGTTCAAAAGAAAGTCGATGACAGACTAAAAATATTGCATGGTCAATGAAGTCAACAAGTATGGAAAAATGTGAAATTAAAGGGACGATTCAGAAACGACCATAAATTAATAAAGGGGTTTAGTAAGATACCAAACAACACTGAAACGATAAGTTTCTATAAGGATCACAAATGACAGTTGAATCAGAAAATTTGCCCTAGAAATGAAGCAATTAAGCTCACAGACTCAACAAAAACAACTTGAAGATACAGTAATGAGGACCTCAAAAGTCGGCCGAGTCAAGGAATGTTTAAATAATATCACCAAAAAGTGGTTGAGGATTTTCAATGAACGTGACAAGGCACAGTCGAATAAGAGTCTTAAAAAGAATTATGAAAATGAATGAGAAAAGTGAGTTATAATGATAACAAATGACATTCAATTAAGAAGCTCAAATTTAGCAATGTAATCAAAGAACAAGTGTTGGTAAGGGTGTCATAAGACTATCACATTAGAAGTCTCAATAGAGATAACAAGAAAGTTGAATATAGCATATCAATAAAGACAAATGAAAATCGAACCAAAGGTTCTGGTATTAATAACTAGAGCCTTAAAGTGTCTTTGAACATCTAAAAATCAAGTTAAGACAAAATGCACCATTCAAAGGTTCATTTAAAGAAGCAATGAGTGTAATGATGATACTAGAGCGAATAAGGTTCAAGAACAAGGCAAGGAAAATGAATTGGTCCAATTTAAAAGGTTAATGATAACAAATAGAATAAACAACTTCAGAAAAAATATGATTTAAGTATGAAGTTGACAGTACATTCCTTCTAGAGTAACAAGCGGGAATAATATGAAATCGAAGAATTTTTTTTTTTTTTTTAAATTTTTTTTTTTTAACCTATCGCAATTCAATAATTAGGTTCAGGGAATAAGGATAATGAAATATTCCTAACCACAAAATCATATCAAGGTAAGCAGTCTGATTCACTAGTTCACTATGAAGAAGTAGTTCATGGAATACAAAGGAACTGCAAACTTCGAACAAGTATAAAACTCAAATATCAAATTTGAAGATTCGATCGGATAACAAGAAGCTGAATTAAAAGTGTCGATAAAATCTAAAGGGAACGATCAACTTAGGCGTCCAATTTCGAATGAAAGTCAATTCAAGAAAACTTTGTGATTCAATAAATTATGAGAAGCAATGATTCAAGGTAAGTCAAGGTAAGCAAGCTAGAGAAGAAGACTCATGAGAGGTTTAAGGACATTTTAGTCTATTTACAACCAGTATAAAGAGAGAAAGAAATTGACTATCGCATATGAAAACGAAGGAAAAGCATTAGCGCGTATGGAAAAATAAACAATGAACAATTCTAGAGCTCAATTAGAGATATTCGTCTGATAGAAATGAGTAGAAGTTGTTAGGAGACGAACTCACGTCATCGAAATATTATAGAGTTAGGATTTAATTTACATTTGAATGATTGCGGATCTTTGAAGTTCTTGTGTAACAAACAAGGTATCTTCGGCTTATTTCCTTAGTCGATAGCTGATCTACTAGATGACGAAGATGGTTGCAACATTTTTCTTCAACCAATGACATTCGTTACACTCGATTTCTCCAGGGAAATCACTACTATGGGATGAGTAGGCTTCTTCAAATGACTTGTTCATCGATACACTTAACTTTTGCCGACACATCCTTTTTCAAAACTTCAACATGCCAATAGATTCAATAGAGAGAGGAATTTCGATCGTCTTGATAGATTCTTTTGTTTCTTTCAGACCCTTATCTTTCATTCTTTCTGAATCCTCGATAGCAAGTCTCGATGTTAAAGACTATTTGGTTGTCGCCACACTACATTAATTTCCTTTCCCAAGAACTTATATAATACATCGTCAAGACGCGTATATAACAAATAGGGGTCACATATTTGGTCAACATACAAAGAGTATGCCAGAATCAAGAGTGGTAGTTCATATTAATCGAGATCAAATAATTAACACTTCGTATTTAGGAAGTACCTACAAATGTAAGTTCAGATGAGAGTATATTTCAACCTCGAGGAAAAGTAGAACCATGGATAGTTGAAGAATGAGACACATTTGAAGTAATAGGTACAAAATAGTCATTATCAATCAAACTAACAATGAATAACAAAGAATTCCATGGAGCACAAACTAGCGAGATGAATCATAATTAGGTATGAACATAAAAATAGTAAATGAAGTCATTATAACAATGAGTAAATCGATCTGAAGGTTCAAATGAACTATGATTTTTAAGAATTGTATGTGAGGAATGAAATTTATAGTAAATCACCAAGATTCAAAGAAACGTGTATCGATTTCATACTATCAGAATAACCCATACACAAAGCTCAAAAACACGATGGATTCGGGAATGAGTTAAAACCAAAGAACAGAGCTCAAGGAGAATCCAAATACATTCAGATTCGATGGATCATTACGAAAGAGTAATGTTTGAAATCAGGAGAACGAGTTTTGAATGAATTAAGCACAATGAAAGGAATCTTAAGAGCGCCCATGACTACTTTAGTTAACTTACTAGTGTCCCAAGAAAAGAAACTTGATTCCAAGATCTAAATACGAGAGTAAGATAGAGAAAGAAAGAGTTTTCTCCGAATTAATCGCAGTCAAACGATAATGAGGGTTAAATATTTAAGGTCATTCTAGTCATTTGGTAACGAAACAGTGATACCAAGAAATCAAACCTCCATTGAGATCAAACATACGCGTATAATTTTGATTGCAGCCTTATTCCACAAAGTGAATTATTCGAATTGAGTTGACCTTAAGACTTTCGCGCAAGCTCACAATGATTTATCACATAAGGTATGCTATACATGTATACATATATGCCCCCAACAACACCCCTAATCTCGAAAGTGAGTCCCATTTACAAATCTCAAAGTACTAATCCGAAGATCTTATCCTGACTTTTAAGCCGAAGCTCTGATACCATCTGAAACGGCCCAAACAAAAATTTTAAAATATAACTCGAATATAAAAAAAAAATGACAAAATAAAACGAAAATTTAATAAAAACAGTTTCAAAATCCATCTTTTAAATCACAAGGGCCATTAAAAAAAATCTTTCGAAAGCTTTTAGTCAAAAAGGTGACACCAACTGCGACTAGCAGTGGTCCAAGACATCAATTAAATAAAATATTTATATATGTTACAAATAAATTTTTCAAGTACGAAAACATAGTAAAATGAGATATATCCAGGAAATTACAAAACAAACAACTTTACGATACGTTACTTATTTCGACCAACCAAAAACATGGGACTTCACTTCGAGAACCTATGACCGAGCTGAACCAGAAAGACAGTCCGATGTACGATCTTCTATGACCTGAATACTGAAAAATAGTAAACACGGAACGTATAAGTTGATTGACCCAACTTAGTGAGGCTATGATGCACATGGGCATATGAAGTGCAATGCAAGCATGCTCAATCGTACACACATAAAACAAAATCAACATAACCCAGGATAAGGAAAGAAACAGACATCGTAGCAAATAACAATATATTACAGATACCAGAGGTCGTCGATGCCGTCTTCTCTTACCCTCCATGCAGATCAACCAGACACACCAGTAAGGAGCGACCTTACACAGACAGATGCATTGACATGTCGTTGCTAGCAGTCAGATGTTTGACTTCACTCCCCAAGCATACCTCCATGCTTAGTTCGTGAGTCTGGTCAACAGTGAGGCCGAGGCAACCTTGTAGCCATCTACTACCCAGGTTGCTCCAAACCACTGTCCACCGGGAATTTGGGGCCCCAAACAGAACATAACAGAGCAGACAGACCAAAGCAGAACATAACAGAACAGAACAGAGCAGAACAAACCAAAACTGAACAAAACAGTAATAAAACAGTAACAAATAGTAATCATAACAGATACACGCTGTTCCAGTATAATTATTAAAATGAATCCACCAAATCATATAAACATATCAGTAAGACCTACAAACATAAGTCATATATAATTCCAACTAAGCATGCTCATGTGTAGTAAAATTTTACAAGTATTAGTTCATACTGTACTTGACCAAAACAAAATCCATAAATACAACCAAAATTTTATATATATTATTTCGACTAAATATGCTCGTGTGCAATAAAAATTGACAAATAACATCGAGTACCATACCCGACAAAGCTAGCCATACATACAATCCGTATTTTCTGTTTTATTCTAACTAAGCATGCTATTTTTGTACGACATAACCAATAAATCTCATGATATACAATTAATGAAGACAAAACACATACGATTTATATAATCATAAGTTCCTACACCGACTAAGCATATTCATGTATAACATAATTTAAAAAGTCTCGAACATGCATTCTTTCATATTCATCCAAACATGACTTACAATCATACAATTGAAATATTTTATATAATTTATAAGTAACCATGCATAACCACATTCAAAGACTCATGCCAAAACTCAACTACTAGCACATAGGGACTCAATACCACATTACATAGCGCTCACCTGACTCGGTTAATCGGATAGTGATCCGCCTTCGATTCCTGGATAACAATTATAGCACTTAGTGCCTAATTCACTCAAACAAAAGAACAAACTCACTTTCGAAAATCTTAAGTTTAACTTGTGCGAGATCGACAAAATAATTTGAAATATAATATGCCCACAAGTCCAAATTTTTCTAGTAAATTGGAATTACAAATATTAATTTTCAAATCTTTAAGCATAATAAACACTCAAAATCTTTAGGCTAAAGATTCATTACCCAAATGAACTCGAATCTTCAATCGGAGACCGGATATGGAATCATCGTTCCGAAATGAAGTCGCTGACCGGAGCAGTCACTGTTGACCAACAGTTGACCGGCGTTAACCGTCCGTTGACCGACACCGGAAAATTAGCCGAACTCACCATGCCACTCATCTTTGATCCCAGAACACAAATGTGGAGTCGGATCTTCGAAAAATTGATCGGAAAACATCCATGCAAAGAAACCCATTTCAAGGCCGCCACTTGCCGCCGCCGTTGTCACTTTTTCCGGCCATAATTTCCGACGAATAATGGTACCAATGGAAAGCTCTCGTCGAGTAGATGAATTTTGACTACTCATTCACTCAATTTGGTTAAGAAATGAGGAAGATATAATTATGTGTGTGTAAGTATGTGTAAAGCTTGGGAAGAAGATGACAATGGTGAAGTTGAGAAGTGTAATTTTTCCAATCCATTTTCTCTCTGATTTTTTTTTTTTTTTTTTTTTTTTTTTTGCTGAAATGTATGTATAAGAGGAAAAATAAGAAGTGATGGAGAATAATGAGTTGAATCTCATTACCTTCTTCAAAATGCATAAGCCACAAGTGGAGGACTAAATCCTCCTCCACCTGTGTTTCACGGTCCAGCAGCAGGACAGTTGTCCTGCTGCAAATTTCTTCTTTTTTTTTTTTTTTTTAATTGCACTTTTGTCCCTTGAATTTTTCGAAAATGACACTTTAGCCCCAAACTTTTAAAATTAGCAAAAGAATCCCAAAGTAAATAAACTTAACCATATTAGTCAAGAATTCAATTACACTTTCACTCCCCAAGCTTTTAAGATTTTAATCTCCAATATCTATTATTTTCAGGATCATTTTAGTTTTATATAAAAGCACAACTTCATTTGTAAATAAAATTATCTAAACTTTCTCAAAATACATAACCTCATAAATATTTTAACTAAACAAAATTAAAACTTCAGGAATTTTTGAAAAACAAAATTTTGGGATATTACAATCCAAGCAAAGTCAATTCTTGAACATATACGTTATCTTATTCAATGTAGTGCAAAGTGAAAAGGCATCCTATGATCCAAATATGGGTATAAACACTAATCTATAAAAGTTGAAGCCATTCAAGAACATAGGCAAGTTACATCCCCTTTTTGTACCATTAATCAACACTTGCTTTTCCTTATTAATTTTTCAAGTTACCAAGGTGTTTTAGAGTGATTTATAAGTGCAAAAACAGTAAGAAACCGAGAAATTTTCAGTTCTACAATTGGTTTTACGAAGCAGCCCCAAAACAGTCCGGCGAGTGAGTTTCACTCGCCGGTACTGTTCCGAAAACGACCCGGTAGAGGCCTCACGCGCCGGAGGTGTTCGACACCTCCCATACCCCTACACTCTAGACCGAGTCTTCTTTCTAATGGTGCAAATGGTTTACAATAATTCCTAGCCAATTTCAAGATACAGCTAATTTACAGAGACTGCGCAAAACAGGGGAAAATGAAGTTATTACCTTGACATCCTCTTCTATGGCTATGAGATTGGGTAGAAGCTTGAACTTCTTTACTCACTACAAGAAAAACAGCATTTTCCGACGGAATTTCCGACGGATTTTCCCGGAAATTCCGTCGGAAAACGTGATTTCCGACGGATTTTACCCGTCGGAAAATCCGTTGGAAAAACTGGCGTAGGAAAATTTTCCGACGGATTTTCCGACGGGGTGTTTCCGACGGGATACTACCGTCGGGGAATCCGTTGGAAAATTTTCCGACGGGACGTTTTCCGACGGGTTTTCCGACGGATGTCCCCGTTGCAAAAAGAATTGGTAATTTAATTGTTTTCATATTTTTTAAGTTTTTCCGACGGGTACTCCCGTTGGAAAATAATTACTTAATTTATTTTTTTTTAGTTTTTCCGACGGGTTACACCCGTCGGAAATTAATCATTTTCTTTTTTTTTAAAATATTTTTCCGACGGGATAATCCCGTCGGAAACTGTGTTTTTTAATTTCTTTCTGCCATTTCCGACGGGTAATCCCGTCGGAAAATAATTAATTTCTTTATTTTTTTATTAACTTCCGACGGGCCGTACCCGTTGGAAATTTGAACTAAATATTTAATTTATATTTAATTTTTTATATTCCCTGATTTATAATTAAATCAACAAATCATGCAAAATAAATCAATAAACACGTCAAAAATCATAAAATATCTTACAAAATCAATAAACAAGTCAGAAATCATAAACTATCTTAGAAAATAAAATTAGTCTCAATCATCAACAAAAGTTAATAATAAAATAAGTATTCAAATATCTCGAAAAATAAAACTAAGTTTTAGTCATCTTGGGGTGGGTTGTGGGGCGGATTCTGTGATAACATATTAGGAGGCATGGAGTTAATCATCATACGCATTTGTTGTCGGCTTTCCTCCATCATCTGTCTTCGACTTTCCTCCAACATTGCTCTGTGTTCTTCTCTCTCTCGTTGACGTTCCTCCCTATCTCGTTGACGTTCCTCCTCCAATATTGCCCTGTGCGCGTCCCTCTCTCGTTGGCGTTCCTCCTCCAATATTGCCCTGTGTTCTTCCCTCTCTCGTAGACGTTCCTCCTCCGATTGTTGCAATCTTTCTTCCAAAGTTAGAATTCTTGATACGAGCTCCGGGTCAGATGAACTAGAATATTGTGATGCTCTCGATGAACTAGGTTTAACCCAAGCAGCCTTTCCAGCCAGCCCATAAACCGTACCCTTCTTTCCTATACCTACAGTGTCTACCCATGCCTGAATAACAAACAAAAACATTAATTAGATTACAAATATTTATAAGTACATAATAGTTTTATTAAATATGATAATTATATGTTACCTGCAGTTGAATATCTTCCGGGATTGGTTGTGATTCACCAGTTTCAGATACTTGCGGAGTAGGAAGTTTTTCTAAAAATGCAGTCTAAAAGACACGAATTTTAGAACATAGTTTTCAAACATAATACTTATTTATCAACTAAGTCATATAATTGTAAAACTTACATATGTATCCTTTGAACGAGTATCGACCCACTTTGATCTATCTCCATTTTCATCTAACTGTGAGTGAGTATACATAAATACTTCTCCTTGCATTGGTTCTACTCCACCTTTGGCTTTGGTCTGCAACACAATTAAATATTGATTGTGTTATACCACTATATAATATATGAAACAAGAAAAATAAACATTTGGCAAACTTACTATTCTTCGTTCGTGCTCCGAATGTGTAATACTCCCACCCGTGTGCTTTGGAGCTCCCTGTCCACCACAGTCGGATGCTCGATTTTCCTTGTTTTTCCGACTTAATTCTTTGAACTCATCCGTATCCCAGTATGCAAGTAACACGGTCCAATGAGACTCAAGTATCCATTTTGGCCTTTTATTAGCTTTATGATATTCTAGTAACTTCCTTCTAATCGAAGCTGCAGCACGATTATCAAATATCTTTCTGATCATACCATCATGATGAGGTGCCCAACGATATTTTTTCTGCAAGTAATTAGATAGTATTTAACATAAATAATAGAGTAATAAATAATTTATGAAATTATTTAAATCAATACCTTAAAAAGATCAAACCATTTGTCCCTCTGTCTTTCACTGGCATCCGTGTAAGAGCGCCACGGGCCTTCCCAAGTTGTTTTAGTACATTTTCCAGCATATCGAATAATAACACCATGCTCAGAACCCTCAAACCTACATCAAATAACAAAAATATTTGAATTACGTAAACCAAATTCAAATTAACACTCATAATAAGTTTGAAACCAATAAAATTAAGTACATACTCCATATAATATTTTTGACTTGGAGCAATTAGTTGCCTCGTATCAGCAATGTCCGCACTAGGACCATCACTCAAACTAGCACCACGAGCACCCGAGCTAGTCTCACGAGCACTCGAACTAGCACCCACAACACTCGAGCTACCACCACCATGAAAATAATTAGGGCCCAATGATTGACCATCTAATCCGGGCCAACTAGTACGAGGACTAGGAGTTGGACTGGGGCTGGGAGTGGGAGTATGCACAGGTGGAGGCGTATGGCTCGAAGTGGGAGTGGGAGTGGGAGTGGGAGTGTGAGTTGCTCTGGAAGTGGAAGTGCGAGTATTTTGAAATAGTGGCATATAAGATTTTATTCTAGGTGGAACTGTGGGTACCTTCTTAGACTTCTTAATTGGTCCCATCTGCAAAAAGAAAAAAAGAAAAAAAAACATACAATATAATACAACAAATCTGAAATAATTACTATTATAACGCAAAAAAAAAAAAATTATTTAGTTTCCTAATATTTCAACAAGTGAATCAACAAATTTGACATATAAAAAGAAGATATCAATCTTCTTCGTTTTCGTCTTCTTCCTCGTTTTCATCTTCTTCTTCATCTTCTTCTTCTTCTTCTTCCTCCTCTTCTTCTTCTTCTTCTTCTTCTTCTTCTTCCTCCTCCTCCTCATCCTCCTCCTCGTCTTCTTCTTCTCTTTGTTCTTCTTGTTCTTCTTCTTCTTCAACAATTGAATTTAACGTGGTAGGTGGTTCTTGCAAAGCTTCTTCTTGTATATTATAACTTTGATCCACTCTACTTCTTGGTCTCGTATTTATTACAACGCGCCAATTTTTTTTATCTTTTTTTTTTCCCGGGTAAGGTACAAAATATACTTGAGATGCATGTTGAGCAAGTACGAACGGGTCAAATTTAGGATATTTTTCTTTTACATTGATCTCAACAATTTCATATTGTGGATGTATCTTAATTCCTCTAGGAGAAACCGAGTCATACCACTTACACTGAAAAAGTAGAATATTGCTCTCATCAACCCCCGAATACTGTAATTCTATTATGTCTTCGAGTATCCCATAGAACTTTGTTGACCCTTCACCCTTTACACATATACCCGCATTATAAGTTTTTCTATACTTCGCCTTTTTTTCAATATGAAATGCATATCCATTCACAACACATTGTCGCCATGTTCGTACAGTTATACTTGGACTCCATGATATGTTCTTTAGATGTTCATCTTGGACATTGTTCGCATAACAATATACCTATACAGTGTCATCAATCATTAAACACTAAGTAATTAATGTTGGATATATATTAATGAATACGTGTATATTAATATTTAACTTTTTATACTCACAAATTCGTGGAACCATTTTATGAAGTGGTCTTCAATTGACAGTTCGACATCCGCATCAGGACAATTTGCTTGAACCAACCACGAAAAATGCCTAAATAATATTTTAAATTATCGTAATAATTTTTTTTTCCATCAAATATTTAAAAAACTAAGTGCAGAATTTAATCAAACTTACTCTAAAAATGGTACCACTTCTTCGCAATTTCTAAGGACATGAAGGCGAGCTGCTTTTAACTCTTCCTCCGTTAATGTCTTTGACAAACATTTGCCAATAGGACACGCGTGTTGATTAAAAATCGAAAGAGGGTGTGGATTTTGATCGACTTGTTCACCATATTCATTTCTTTTAGTCCTCGTACTCCTTGTTTCAATGTGTTTTTCGAAGTAGAACGAAGTAAAATATTGTGCTTCTTGAATTATGTATCCTTCGCAAATCGAACCCTCAACTCTTGCCTTGTTCTTAACCATTCCCTTTAGGTCGTGTAAAAACCTAATTGAAAGGCATCAGAATTTAATGGTTTATTCTTCATCGGTGAAAATTACAAAAAATGATTACATTGAATATTTAATTATTACCTCTCAAAAGGATACATCCATCTATATTGAACGGGGCCGCACATAATGGCTTCATATGGTAAATGGATTGGCAAGTGCTCCATCGAATCAAAGAATCCACATGGAAAAATTCGCTCGAGCTTGCAGATAATGAGAGGAATATCTTTCTCCATTTGTTGCAACTTCTCCATTCGTAATTCAGTTGAACACAATTCCCTAAAGAACAGACCAAGTTCTGTTAATGGCTTCCACACATGTTCTGGGAGCATACTGAATCCACTTGACATTAAGCGTTGCATAAACACGTGACAATCATGACTCTTCAAACCATGTAACTTCAAATTAGTGTTATCAACGCATCTGGCCAAATTTGAAGCATAACCATCTGGCATTCTTAACTCCTCGACCCACTTGCAAAAATCTTGTTTTTCACCCTTAGATAAAGTAAAACAAGCTTTCGGTTTGTACATATTTCCATTATCTCCCTCAAAGAGATGTAATTCCGGTCGACTACAATATTCCTCCAAATCCTTTCTCGCTTTGTCGTTGTCCTTTGTCTTACCATTAACGTCCAAGACCGTGTTAAGCACATTATCAAAAACATTCTTCTCAATGTGCATAACATCAAGATTGTGGCGAACTAGATTGTCTTTCCAATAAGGCAACTCCCAAAATATACTTTGTTTGGTCCAGTGATGTGTTTTTCCATAGCCTGGTAAGTTAGCATGCTTTGGAGGCAAGTCGGCTATTTTCGGAAGATCCCTCACTCTCTCCCACTCTTCATAGCCAGTTACTCTTGAAGGTGGAAGTGACCTTTCAACCTTACCTTTTTTGAAGAAATTTCGACTTCTCCTAAATGGGTGATTCTCTGGCAAATACCGACGATGACAATCAAACCACGACACCTTTCCACCGTGCTTGAGGCTGAAGGCTTTTGTGTTTTCCATACATATGGGACATGCTAATTTGCCTGAAGTGCTCCAACCTGATAGCATACCATAAGCAGGAAAGTCATTGATAGTCCACATAAGCGCAGCTCTTAACTGAAAGTTTTGTTTCATCGATATATCGTATGTTTCCACTCCTACTCCCCATAGTTCATTCAATTCATCGATCAAAGGCCTAAGGTACACATCAATTCTGGCCTTGGGATTATGTGGTCCGGGAATTAGGCAAGTTAGAAACATATATGGCCGAGTCATACACATTTCAGGAGGTAAGTTATAAGGCGTCACAATAACTGGCCAACAAGAATATGGTTGGGCGTTATTACTGAACGGGTTAAACCCATCTGCACATAAGCCGAGTCTAACATTTCTTGGTTCTGCAGCAAACTCCTGATGAGTATTGTCAAAATTCTTCCAAGCTAACCCATCAGATGGATGACAGAGAACTCCTTCCTCTCTTCTATTTTCTGAGTGCCACCTCATGTGAGAAGCTGATTGCGGAGATGCAAATAATCGTTTAAGTCTAGGAATTAAGGGTAAGTAGTGCATTCTTTTGTGAGGAATTGGTTTTCTACTTCTCTTATCGCGACCCGACCTAGTACTCTTGAAACGTTCAAAGTGACAGAATTTGCATTCAGTCAGGTGGACATCTTCCTTGTAATATATCATACACCCATTTTTACAACAATCCATTTTTCGGGATGTTAATCCAAGCTTTGCCACCAACTTCTTTGCTTTGTAGAAATTATCAGGAGCTAAATTCTCTTGAGGCAACAATGACTTAAGTATCGAACAATTTCGATCAAAACACCCTTGTGCCATGTTGTAGTCGGATTTTAATGACATTAATTGAAGAGCCAATGACAACTCGGATTGAGTGTTACAACCTTCGTACACAGGTCGTTGAGCACTTTCTAATACTTTGTAGAATTCTTGAGCTTCTTCGTTTGGAGGGCTATTTGCATAGACAGTATCCCCGATGTTGCAGTTGAAGGCACCACCTCTCATGGCATCATATACAATATCTTCGTATCTGTTGTCCTCCTCGTCATGGATAAATTGATCACTACTCGAAGGTCCAACATTAATGTTTGGTGGTGTTGGCTCAACCTCTCCATGACTTACCCAATACCAGTAATCAGCCACAAACCCATATCTAAATAAATGTACTTGGACTTGCGCAAAAGACGCATATTTCATATTTTCGCATTTCCGACAAGGACACCGAAGTACTCCATTTCCTATATATTCGGGTTGTGATCTTGCAAAGTCAAGGAATTGGTTAACCCCATATAACCACTCGGGGTTGAAGTCATTTCCAACCTTTCGATTGTACATCCAACTACGTTGAATCTGAATATTCATCTAGCTTCTACATTTTTTGTACAATTTAATTAAATTAGTTAATACATTATATTTTTATATATAGCCTTATTTTAACACATTAATGTAACATTTATAACTTTTAACGCATTTCAAAAAGTATGCAATATCACTTATCAATCTGTAATATGTTACTTTCTTTCTTTGTAATTTGGTTGTAATTAGAAGGAACAAAAAGCGCAAACATGCCCAAAGTCATTTTTACCAAAGTTTTCTTTCATGTCAAAAAGACACAATAATAAACTGAGATTGGAGAGGTACGTATAGCAATTAATTATAATCTTGTAAATAATCCTGCAAGTAATTATGAGCCCACCTACTACAATTATTTACTTAAAAATCATATTTAAAGGCAATCAACCATACTAGTATTATTTACATTATACAAAAAAACTTTATATCATTACAAATCTATAAAAGACCCTACATATCATACCCAAAACAAAATTTAAAACTGACACAGACATCATCAGATCTTTCCAGTCAATGATCTCCACAGTATACCATTTTCTGCACTCAAGTATTCTCTCAAGAATTCTAATTACTTCTTTCTCCTAATTCTAGACTTAAAACACGTCCATACCCCAATATGGTTAAACAGCAACATAAAAATGCTCAAAATTGTTGGGCAAGAAACCAGGTGGCATAACAATTTAATGAAAATCTCTATAATTCTCAAGGTAGTTAGCTTCTTATTACAATTTTAATAACTGCCGAGTCATTTTCTAAGAATCCCAACTAGTCATTTTCTCAACATTTAACAAATCAAATAATGAAGTTTCCCCCCACCATATGTCTTCAAACTAAACAAAACCCATATACCATAAATATTAAAAATTGCACAAAAATTAAAACAAGTAAAATTCCATAAAAAGCAAGAAACTAATTAAGAGAGTTTAATTAATCCTCACCTTCAAGGCTGTAGCAGGTTGTTGGGCACTTGGGCTGAAGATTCTTGCTGTGGCCGCGGCGTACAAGGCTGTGGCGGCGGTGGCGGCTGTGGCAGTGGAGAGGAGCAGCGGGCGGCTGTGGCAGTGGCAGTGGAGAGGAGCAGCGGGCGGCTGTGGCAGTGGAGAGGAGCAGCGGGCGGCTGTGGCAGTGGAGAGGAGCAGCGGGCGGCTGTGGCAGTGGAGAGGAGCAGCGGGTTGAGAGGGAGAGGGAGAGGGAGAGAGGGGAAGTAGGCAGTGGCGGTGGTGGCAGTGTAGAGGAGCGGCAGGTTGAGAGGGAGAGAGGGGAAGTGGGTTGTGGCGGCGGTGGCAGGGGAGAGGAGCGGCTGCGTACGGGCTCTGCTTGTGGTGGCGGGTTCGACGGGGTGGGATAGATTGTCCTTGTGGTGGAGGCTTGAGAGGGAGAGGGAGAGAGGGGACGTGGTTGTGGCGGCGTGGCAGGGTTGTGGCGGCGGTGGCAGTGAAGAGGACCAGCGGCGGCGGTGGGGTTATTAGCTAGGAAGAAGAAATATGTGGGAGGGAAATGAAGGAGGGCTGAAATTAGGGTTATGATTGAGAGATTTCCGACGGGTATTTCCAACGGGTACTAACCCGTAGGAAATTTAATTTTTTTTTTTTTTTTTTTTCAGAAAAATTAATTTATAGATTATTATTTAACATTTTTATAATTAAAATTATTATATTTCCTTATTCAAATTAATTTATAAATTAGTATTCATTATTTTTATAATTAAAATTGTGATATTAAAAATACGAAAAATATTGTATTCAATAGTTGAAAAACGGATAAAATTATTGGCATTGGGGCGCATTGGGGTCATGTAAATTGAGGCTATTCGAAATCAGATTGATCGATTCTCGATTTAGAGGTCTAATTGACCAAAGTTAACACTCTTGACCTCGGGGTTATGTACATTGAGGTTATTCGAAATCAGATTGATGGATTCTCGATTTAGAGGTCTAATTGACAAAAGTCAACACTCTTGACCTCGGGGTTATGTACATTAGGGTTATTCGAAATCAGATTGATCGATTCTCGATTTAGAGGTCTAATTGACCAAAGTCAACACTCTTGACCTCGAGGTTATGTACATTGAGGTTATTCGAAATCAGATTGATCGATTCTCGATTTAGAGGTCTAATTGACCAAAGTCAACACTCTTGACCTCGGGGTTATGTACATTGAGGTTATTCGAAATCAGATCGATCGATTCTCAATTTGTAACGTTAATTGACCAAAGTCAAAATTATTGACCTCGGGGTTATGTACATTGAGGTTATTCGAAATCAGGTCGATCGATTCTCAATTTGTAACGTTAATTGACCAAAGTCAAAATTATTGACCTCGGGTTTATGTACATTGAGGTTATTCGAAATCAGATCGATCGATTCTCAATTTGTAACGTTAATTGACCAAAGTCAAAATTATTGGCATCGGGGTTATGTACATTGAGGTTATGCGAAATCAGATTTTTAGAGATCTAATTGACTAAAGTCAACACTGTTGACCTCGAGATTATGTACATTGATGTTATTCGAAATCAGATCGATCGATTCTCAATTTGTAACGTTAATTGACCAAAGTCAAAATTATTGACCTCGGGGTTATGTACATTGAGGTTATTCGAAATCAGGTCGATCGATTCTCAATTTGTAACGTTAATTGACCAAAGTCAAAATTATTGACCTCGGGGTTATGTACATTGAGGTTATTCGAAATCAGATCGATCGCAATTTGTAACGTTAATTGACCAAAGTCAAAATTATTGGCCTCGGGGTTATGTACATTGAGGTTATACGAAATCAGATTGATTGATTCTCGATTTAGAGGTCTAATTGACTAAAATCAACACTGTTGACATCGGGGTTAAGTACATTGAGGTTATTAAAAATGAGATCAATCTATTCTCAATTTGGAGGTCTAATTAACAAAAGTCAACACTTTTGACCTCGTAGTTATGTACATTGAGATTATTCGAAATCAGATCGATCGATTATCAATATGTAACGTTATTGACCAAAGTCAAAATTATATATTGACGCTATAGGAAAGATATATAGTTCGTCAAGAAAGTAATTAAAAATTTCTTTTTATTAAAATTTATATTTATTTTATTTAATTTTCCAACGGGCTAAACCCGTTGGAAATGAATTATTACTTTCCGACGGGTAACCCGTCGGAAAACTGGTATATTACTTTTCCTTTATTTTATTAACTTTCCGACGGGTTATCCCGTTGGAAATTTTTTATTTTGTTTTTTCATTTATTTTTTTTAATTTTCCAACGGGTTTAACCCGTTGGAAATTGTTATTCAGTTTATTATTTATTTTATTTAAGTTTCCAACGGGCTAAACCCGTTGGAAATTAATCATTATTTTCCGACGGGTAACCCGTCGGAAAATAGGTATATTAATTTTCATTTATTTTTATTATTTTTCCGACGGATTAACCCGTCGGAAAATTGGTATATTAATTATTAATTATTTTTACTATATTTCCGACGGGTTATCCCGTTGGAAAGTATTTATTTTGTGTTTTCATTTATTTTATTTAGTTTTCCGACGGGATAACCCGTCGGAAAGTATTCATTTTAATTTTCAATTATTTTATTTAGTGGTTCCGACGGGTTGGAGCCGTCGGAAAAGGATTATTTTCTTTTTTCTTTTTTTTTTAATTTATTTTCCAACGGATAATGCCCGTCGGAAATGGTACTTAAAATAAGCTAATTTTTTAATACAATTTCCAACGGATTTTGTGCCCGTTGGAAAATTCCGTCGGAAATATACTCAAATTTCCAACGGATTTCCACCCGTCGGAAAATTCCCATCGGAAAAAACTGTTTTTCTTGTAGTGACTCCTTACTGAATTAGGTGCTAATAGTGACATGGAGAAGGATAAATTTCATCAAACTTAGTTAGGATTAAGATGCCTCTCAAGGAATTTAAGGAAGGAATGAAAAATTGCTTACCTTTTTACTACTTCAGAGCAAGGAAGAAGGAGAGCTCACGGCTTGGATAATGAAAGGGGCTATGTAATGTTTGATTTTTGGTGTGATTGGAGAGTAGCTGATGTTTCTATTTATAGGAGGAAGAATGGTAGATTGGTAATAATTGTAGATAAGTGGGGTTTAGTGGTAATTTGGTGATATGGGCTACTTTTGCTATTAGTGAAAATACCACTTTTGACCTTGTTTGTATGATAATTGTTAGTTTTAGCATAATTATTTTTATATCAAGTTACTCGGTTTGATTTTTTTTTTTTTTTAGTTAAAAAGTTTGTTTTGAGTTCGGTTCGATAGTTATTATATACATATGTTCTATTTTTCAATCTAATTGAGTATATATATATATATATATATTATCAGGGTATTACAAGAATTCATATATCGAGTTTGACATTATTCATAATTTGCTTTAAATTGATCAACTTTGGAGTGTAATGCGTACGAAAATAACATTTTGGTCAATTTGTGCCAATTTGGTTTCACATAGAGGATTTGTTTTCACGATAAGATTTTTTTAATGGTTATTATGTGCATGATATTGTATTTGGACCGAGTTTCATGTTTTTTCCGCTCCTCGATAGAACTTATTACTCGATGGTTCTCTTGTTAGAAAAGGGGCATTTTAATACTTTGGTCTTCCTACTTTATGCCTACTGCATTGATCCAGATCTCGGAATGTGTGCAATCTACGCGATGGAGAAAGTTATGGTTGAGATTCATTTTTTCCGAGTCCATGTTGAAGTTGTCGTTTTTGGGGTGTCACGAATATAACACTATCCTTGGAGTCGTACTAAATTACATGCTTTGAGTTTAAAGTTAAAATTATTCATAGATAACAAGGTTTATTTTTTATCCCCAGTGCATAACAAGCATTGCACATTTACAATTCAAAACATTCTTTGATGGTCTTTCCATTGTCAAATTAGTATAGTAAACAATTCACAATTCACGTTATATAATATATTTTTTCCAGAGTTTCTTGTTCCTCTTGGTTCACTCATAAAAGATCCATTTTTGGATGTTTTGCGTAAAATAATCACATTTTGGGTAAATTGTGCCAACTTCTTTCACTCAAAATTCTGAAAGTTAGGTGATATTTGGACTGAGTTTCATGTTCCTACATCTACTTGATAGAATTGTTTATTTGACGTTGTGCTCCTTGAAACAAAGGAATTTTAAGAAATAGTTTCTTAATGTTTTATGGGGCGTCCAATGATCACAACTCAGAATGTTAGATATCACTCGATCTATAAAGTTGCAGAGTTTTTTTGTTATTTTCGTTCCATGTAGAAATGGTCAACTTTTTGCTGCCATGAGTACAACGTGAGTACATTTTTTGGTAGAGGACTCTTATTTGGAAATTGGTCTATTTACTTGATAGAAATTTCGTAGAAACCTTGTGCTAATATAATTAATTTTAGGGTTCCCTTTTTAAAATATGGTGTGATATAATGGCATAAGTTCATTTTTAGTGACCTTTCAAGTCCCATGTCAAATCATAGGCTGATCATTGTTCATGTGATATTATTCACATATTTCACAAAAATTGATTCATTTAGGTTAACAAGGTGAAACAAGAATATACTAATATTCTTGGACCTGTGTTTTTTCCGTTTATCTTTTTCCTTTCAAATTCCAATCGTTCTTTTTTGATTCGATATAAAATGTTTGTTTGGTATATTATGACTATGTTTTCCTACACTTCTCTATCAAAAAGTATCTTATCACAACTTAAAGACTGCATGATCCGAGTATCATGTTCTTCGCATTCAGCGATAAAACGGTACATTTCAGTGTCCATGGGAGAAAGACAAGAATTTTTGACATTTTTTTGTTGATGTTTCCCCTAAATGGGCAATTGACTGTCAAATTCGGTATTAAACTATTCAAAATTCACGTAATCGAGAATTCATATGCCAAGTTTGACATTATTCATAATTTGCTTTAAATTGATCAACTTTGAGTGTAATGCGTACGGAAATAACATTTTGGTCAATTTGTGCCAATTCGGTTTCCCATAGAGAATTTGTTTTCACGATAAGATTTTTTTAATGGTTATTATGTGCATGATATTATATTTGGACCGAGTTTCATGTTTTTTCCGCTCATCGATAGAACTTATTACTCGATGGTTCTCTTGTTAGAAAAAGGGCATTTTAATACTTTGGTCTTCCTACTTTATGCCTACTGCATTGATCCAGATCTCGGAATGTGTGCGATCGACGCGATGGAGAAAGTTATGGTTGAGATTCCTTTTTTCCGAGCCCATGTTGAAGTTGTCGTTTTTGGGGTGTCATGAATATAACACGATCCTGGAGTCGTAATAAATTACATGCTTTGAGTTTAATGTTAAAATTATTCAGAGATAACATGGTTTATTTTTTGTCCCCAGGGCATAACACTAGCATTGCACATTTACATTGCGAAACATTCTTTGATGGTCTTTTGATTGTCAAATTAGTATAGTAAACAATTCACAATTCACAATTCACGTTATATAATACTTTTTTTCCCGAGTTTCCTGTTACTCTTGGTTCACTCTTAAAAGATTCATTTTTGGATGTTTTGCGTAAAATAATCATATTTTGGGAAATTTGTGCCAACTTCTTTCACTCAAAATTTTGAAAGTTAGGTGATATTTGGACTGAGTTTCATTTTCCTACATCTATTTGATAGGATTGTTTACTTGACGTTGTGCTTATTGAAACAAAGGAATTTTACGAAATAGTTTCTCAATGTTTTATGGGTCATCCATTGATCCCAACTCAGAATGTTAGTTATCACTCAATCTATAAAGTTGCAGAGTTTCCGGTCCATGTAGAAATTGTTAACTTTGTGATGCCATGAGTACAACGTGAGTACATTTTCTGGTAGAGGATGTATTCACACTCTTATTTGGAAAATGTTCTATTTACGTGATAGAAATTTCGTAAAAACCTTGTGCTAAAATAATTAATCTTAGGGTTCCCTTTTTAAACTATGGTGTGATATAATGGCATAAATTCATTTTTAGTGACCTTTCAAGTCCAATGTCCAATCATAGGCGGATCTTTGTTTAGGTTAATATTATTCACATATTTCACTAAAATTGACTCATTTAGGGTGTCAAGTTGAAACAAGAATATACTAATATTCTTGGACCTGTGTTTTTTCCGTTTATCCTTTTCCTTTCAAATTCCAATCGTTCTTTTCTCATTCTATATAAAATATATTATGCCTATGTTTTTCTACACTTCTCTATCAAAAAGTATCTTATCATAACATAAAGACTGCATGATCAGAGTTTCAAGTTCTTCGCATTAAGAGATAAAACGGTACATTTCAGTGTCCATGGGAGAAATACGAGCATTCTGGACTTTTTTTGTTGATGTTTCCCCTAGATGGGCAATTGATTGTCAAATTCAGGTATTAAACTATTCAAAATTCACGTAAACGAGAATTCATATATCGAGTTTGACATTATTCATAATTTGCTTTAAATTGATCAACTTTGGAGTGTAATGCGTACGAAAATAACATTTTGGTCAATTTGTGCCAATTTGGTTTCACATAGAGGATTTGTTTTCACGATAAGATTTTTTTAATGGTTATTATGTGCAAGATCTTGTATTTGGACCGAGTTTCATGTTTTTTACGCTCCTCGATAGAACTTATTACTCGATGGTTCTCTTGTTAGAAAAGGGGCATTTTAATACTTTGGTCTTCCTACTTTATAACTACTGCATTGATCCAGATCTCGTAATGTGTGCGATCGATGCGATGGAGAAAGTAATGGTTGAGATTCATTTTTTCAGTGTCCATGTTAAAGTTGTCGTTTTGGGGTGTCACGAATATAACACTATCCTTGGAGTCGTAATAAATTACATGCTTTGAGTTTAAAGTTAAAATTATTCATAGATAACAAGGTTTATTTTTTGTCCCCAGTGCATAACAAGCATTGCACATTTACAATTCAAAACATTCTTTGATGGTCTTTCGATTGTCAAATTAGTATAGTAAACAATTCACAATTCACAATTCACGTTATATAATATTTTTTTTCCAGAGTTTCTTGTTCCTCTTGGTTCACTCATAAAAGATCCATTTTTGGATGTTTTGCGTAAAATAATCACATTTTGGGTAATTTTTGTCAACTTCTTTCACTCAAAATTCTGAAAGTTAGGTGATATTTGGACTGAGTTTCATGTTCCTACATCTACTTGATAGAATTGTTTATTTGACGTTGTGCTCATTGAAACAGAGGAATTTTAAGAAATAGTTTCTTAATGTTTTATGGGGCGTCCAATGATCCCAACTCTGAATGTTAGATATCACTCGATCTATAAAGTTGCAGAGTTTTTTTGTTATTTTCGGTCCATGTAGAAATGGTCAACTTTTTGCTGCCATGAGTACAACGTGAGTACATTTTTTGGTAGAGGACTCTTATTTGGAAATTGGTCTATTTACTTGATAGAAATTTCGTAGAAACCTTGTGCTAATATAATTAATTTTAGGGTTCCCTTTTTAAAATATGGTGTGATATAATGGCATAAGTTCATTTTTATTGACCTTTCAAGTCCCATGTCCAATCATAGGCTGATCTTTGTTCATGTGATATTATTCACATATTTCACAAAAATTGATTCATTTAGGTTGACAAGTTGAAACAAGAATATACTAATATTCTTGGACTTGTGTTTTTTCCGTTTATCTTTTTCCTTTCAGATTCCAATTGTTCTTTTTTCGTTCGATATAAAATGTTTGTTTGGTATATTATGACTATGTTTTCCTACACTTCTCTATCAAAAAGTATCTTATCACAACTTAAAGACTGCATGATCCGAGTATCATGTTCTTCGCATTCAGCGATAAAACGGTACATTTCAGTGTCCATGGGAGAAAGACAAGCATTTTGGACCTTTTTTTGTTGATGTTTCCCCTAAATGGGCAATTGACTGTCAAATTCGGTATTAAACTATTCAAAATTCACGTAATCGAGAATTCATATGCCAAGTTTGACATTATTCATAATTTCCTTTAAATTGATCAACTTTGAGTGTAATGCGTACGGAAATAACATTTTGGTCAATTTGTGCCAATTTGGTTTCCCATAGAGGATTTGTTTTCACGATAAGATTTTTTTAATTGTTATTATGTGCATGATATTATATTTAGACCGAGTTTCATGTTTTTTCCGCTCATCGATAGAACTTATTACTCGATGGTTCTCTTGTTAGAAAAAGGGCATTTTAATACTTTGGTCTTCCTACTTTATGCCTACTGCATTGATCCAGATCTCGGAATGTGTGCGATCGACGCGATGGAGAAAGTTATGGTTGAGAGTCATTTTTTCCGAGTCCATGTTGAAGTTGTCGTTTTTGGGGTGTCATGAATATAACACGATCCTGGAGTCGTAATAAATTACATGCTTTGAGTTTAATGTTAAAATTATTTAGAGATAACATGGTTTATTTTTTGTCCCCAGGGCATAACACTAGCATTGCACATTTACATTGCGAAACATTCTTTGATGGTCTTTTGATTGTCAAATTAGTATAGTAAACAATTCACAATTCACAATTCACAATTCACGTTATATAATACTTTTTTTCCCGAGTTTCCTGTTACTCTTGGTTCACTCTTAAAAGATTCATTTTTGGATGTTTTGCGTAAAATAATCATATTTTGGGAAATTTGTGCCAACTTCTTTCACTCAAAATTTTGAAAGTTAGGTGATATTTGGACTGAGTTTCATTTTCATACATCTATTTGATAGGATTGTTTATTTGACGTTGTGCTTATTGAAACAAAGGAATTTTACGAAATAGTTTCTCAATGTTTTATGGGTCATCCATTGATCCCAACTTAGAATGTAAGTTATCACTCGATCTTTAAAGTTGCAGAGTTTCCGGTCCATGTAGAAATGGTTAACTTTGTGCTGCCATGAGTATAACGTGAGTACATTTTCTGGTAGAGGATGTATTCAAACTCTTATTTGGAAAATGATCTATTTACGTGATAGAAATTTCGTAAAAACCTTGTGCTAAAATAATTAATCTTAGGGTTCCCTTTTTAAACTATGGTGTGATATAATGGCATAAATTCATTTTTAGTGACCTTTCAAGTCCAATGTCCAATCATAGGCGGATCTTTGTTTAGGTTAATATTATTCACATATTTCACTAAAATTGACTCATTTAGGGTGTCAAGTTGAAACAAGAATATACTAATATTCTTGGACCTGTGTTTTTTCCGTTTATCCTTTTCCTTTGAAATTCCAATCGTTCTTTTCTCATTCTATATAAAATATATTATGCCTATGTTTTTCTGCACTTCTCTATCAAAAAGTATCTTATCATAACATAAAGACTGCATGATCCGAGTTTCAAGTTCTTCGCATTAAGAGATAAAACGGTACATTTCAGTGTCCATGGGAGAGATACGAGCATTCTGGACTTCTTTTGTTGATGTTTCCCCTAGATGGGCAATTGATTGTCAAATTCAGGTATTAAACTATTCAAAATTCACGTAAACGAGAATTCATATATCGAGTTTGACATTATTCATAATTTGCTTTAAATTGATCAACTTTGGAGTGTAATGCGTACGAAAATAACATTTTGGTCAATTTGTGCCAATTTGGTTTCACATAGAGGATTTTTTTTCACGATAAGATTTTTTTAATGGTTATTATGTGCATGATATTGTATTTGGACCGAGTTTCATGTTTTTTCCGCTCCTCGATAGAACTTATTACTTGATGGTTCTCTTGTTAGAAAAGGGGCATTTTAATACTTTGGTCTTCCTACTTTATGCCTACTGCATTGATCCAGATCTCGGAATGTGTGCAATCGACGCGATGGAGAAAGTTATGGTTGAGATTCATTTTTTCCGAGTCCATGTTGAAGTTGTCGTTTTTGGGGTGTCACGAATATAACACTATCCTTGGAGTCGTAATAAATTACATGCTTTGAGTTTAAAGTTAAAATTATTCATAGATAACAAGGTTTATTTTTTGTCCCCAGTGCATAACAAGCATTGCACATTTACAATTCAAAACATTCTTTGATGGTCTTTCGATTGTCAAATTAGTATAGTAAACAATTCACAATTCACAATTCACGTTATATAATGTTTTTTTTCCAGAGTTTCTTGTTCCTCTTGGTTCACTCATAAAAGATCCATTTTTGGATGTTTTGCGTAAAATAATCACATTTTGGGTAATTTGTGCCAACTTCTTTCACTCAAAATTCTGAAAGTTAGGTGATATTTGGACTGAGTTTCATGTTCCTACATCTACTTGATAGAATTGTTTATTTGACGTTGTGCTCATTGAAACAGAGGAATTTTAAGAAAAAGTTTCTTAATGTTTTATGGGGCGTCCAATGATCCCAACTCAGAATGTTAGATATCACTCGATCTATAAAGTTGCAGAGTTTTTTTGTTATTTTCGGTCCATGTAGAAATTGTCAACTTTTTGCTGCCATGAGTACAACGTGAGTACATTTTTTGGTAGAGGACTCTTATTTGGAAATTGGTCTATTTACTTGATAGAAATTTCGTAGAAACCTTGTGCTAATATAATTAATTTTAGGGTTCCCTTTTTAAACTATGGTGTGATATAATGGCATAAATTCATTTTTAGTGACCTTTCAAGTCCCATGTCCAATCATAGGCTGATCTTTGTTCATGTGATATTATTCACATATTTCACTAAAATTGACTCATTTAGGGTGTCAAGTTGAAACAAGAATATACTAATATTCTTGGACCTGTGTTTTTTCCGTTTATCCTTTTCCTTTCAAATTCCAATCGTTCTTTTCTCATTCTATATAAAATGCTTGTTTGGTATATTATGACTATATTTTCCTACACTTCTCTATCAAAAAGTATCTTATCACAACTTAAAGACTGCATGATCCGAGTATCATGTTCTTCGCATTCAGCCATAAAACGGTACATTTCAGTGTCCATGGGAGAAAGACAAGCATTTTGGACCTTTTTTTGTTGATGTTTCTTCTAAATGGGCAATTGACTGTCAAATTCGGTATTAAACTATTCAAAATTCACGTAATCGAGAATTCATATGCCAAGTTTGACATTATTCATAATTTTCTTTAAATTGATCATCTTTGAGTGTAATGCGTACGGAAATAACATTTTAGTCAATTTGTGCCAATTTGGTTTGCAATAGAGGATTTGTTTTCACGATAAGATTTTTTTAATGGTTATTATGTGCATGATATTGTATTTGGACCGAGTTTCATGTTTTTTCCGCTCATCGATAGAACTTATTAATCGATGGTTCTCTTGTTTGAAAAGGGGCATTTTAATACTTTGGTCTTCCTACTTTATGCCTACTGCATTGATCCAGATCTCGGAATGTGTGCAATCGACGCGATGGAGAAAGTTATGGTTGAGATTCATTTTTTCCGAGTCCATGTTGAAGTTGTCGTTTTTGGGGTGTCACGAATATAACACTATCCTTGGAGTCGTAATAAATTACATGCTTTGAGTTTAAAGTTAAAATTATTCATAGATAACAAGGTTTATTTTTTGTCCCCAGTGCATAACAAGCATTGCACATTTACAATTCAAAACATTCTTTGATGGTCTTTCGATTGTCAAATTAGTATAGTAAACAATTCACAATTCACAATTCACGTTATATAATATTTTTTTTCCAGAGTTTCTTGTTCCTCTTGGTTCACTCATAAAAGATCCATTTTTGGATGTTTTGCGTAAAATAATCACATTTTGGGTAATTTGTGCCAACTTCTTTCACTCAAAATTTTGAAAGTTAGGTGATATTTGGACTGAGTTTCATTTTCCTACATCTATTTGATAGGATTGTTTATTTGACGTTGTGCTTATTGAAACAAAGGAATTTTACGAAATAGTTTCTCAATGTTTTATGGGTCATCCATTGATCCCAACTCAGAATGTTAGTTATCACTCGATCTATAAAGTTGCAGAGTTTCCGGTCCATGTAGAAATGGTTAACTTTGTGCTGCCATGAGTACAACGTGTGTACATTTTCTGGTAGAGGATGTATTCACACTCTTATTTGGAAAATGTTCTATTTACGTGATAGAAATTTCGTAAAAACCTTGTGCTAAACTAATTAATCTTAGGATTCTCTTTTTAACCTATGGTGTGATATAATGGCATAAATTCATTTTTAGTGACCTTTCAAGTCCAATGTCCAATCATAGGCGGATCTCTTTTTCACGATAAGATTTTTTTAATGGTTATTATGTGCATGATATTGTATTTTGACCGAGTTTCATGTTTTTTCCGCTCCTCGATAGAACTTATTACTCGATGGTTCTCTTGTTAGAAAAGGGGCATTTTAATACTTTGGTCTTCCTACTTTATACCTACTGCATTGATCCAGATCTCGGAATGTGTGCGATCGACGCGATGGAGAAAGTTATGGTTGAGATTCATTTTTTCCGAGTCCATGTTGAAGTTGTCGTTTTTGGGGTGTCACGAATATAACACGATCCTCAGAGTCGTAATAAATTACATGCTTTGAGTTTAAAGTTAAAATTATTCAGAGATAACATGGTTTATTTTTTGTCCCCAGGGCATAACACTAGGATTGTACATTTACATTGCGAAACATTCTTTGATGGTCTTTCGATTGTCAAATTAGTATAGTAAACAATTCACAATTCACAATTCACGTTATATAATATTTTTTTTCCAGAGTTTCTTGTTCCTCTTGGTTCACTCATAAAAGATCCATTTTTGGATGTTTTGCGTAAAATAATCACATTTTGGGTAATTTGTGCCAACTTCTTTCACTCAAAATTCTGAAAGTTAGGTGATATTTGGACTGAGTTTCATGTTCCTACATCTACTTGATAGAATTGTTTATTTGACGTTGTGCTCATTGAAGCAGAGGGATTTTAAGAAATAGTTTCTTAATGTTTTATGGGGCGTCCAATGATCCCAACTCAGAATGTTAGTTATCACTCGATCTATAAAGTTGCAGAGTTTTTTTGTTATTTTCGGTCCATGTAGAAATGGTCAACTTTTTGCTGCCATGAGTACAACGTGAGTACATTTTTTGGTAGAGGACTCTTATTTGAAAATTGGTCTATTTACTTGATAGAAATTTCGTAGAAACCTTGTGCTAATATAATTAATTTTAGGGTTCCCTTTTTAAAATATGGTGTGATATAATGGCATAAGTTCATTTTTAGTGACCTTTCAAGTCCCATGTCCAATCATAGGCTGATCTTTGTTCATGTGATATTATTCACATATTTCACAAAAATTGATTCATTTAGGTTGACAAGGTGAAACAAGAATATACTAATATTCTTGGACTTGTGTTTTTTCCGTTTATCTTTTTCCTTTCAAATTCCAATTTTTATTTTTTCATTCGATATAAAATGTTTGTTTGGTATATTATGACTATGTTTTCCTATACTTCTCTATCAAAAAGTATCTTATCACAACTTAATAACTGCATGATCCGAGTATCATGTTCTTCGCATTCAGCGATAAAACGGTACATTTCAGTGTCCATGGGAGAAAGACAAGCATTTTGGACCTTTTTTTGTTGATGTTTCCCCTAAATGGGCAATTGACTGTCAAATTCGGTATTAAACTATTCAAAATTCACGTAATCGAGAATTCATATGCCAAGTTTGACATTATTCATAATTTGCTTTAAATTGATCAACTTTGAGTGTAATGCGTACGGAAATAACATTTTGGTCAATTTGTGCAAAAATATTTTTTCATAGAGGATTTGTTTTCACGACCAAATTTTTTTAATGGTTATTATCCGCATGATATTGTATTTGGAACGAGCTTCATGTTTTTTCCGCTCCTCGATAGAACTTATTACTCGATGGTTCTCTTGTTAGAAAAAGGGCATTTTAATACTTTGGTCTTCCTACTTTATGCCTACTGCATTGATCCAGATCTCGTAATGTGTGCGATCGACGCGATGGAGAAAGTTATGGTTGAGATTCATTTTTTCCATTAAAGAAGAAAATGAAGATGAAAATGACACTTCATCTGAAGATTATTCTGAATCAGAAAATGAAGAAATTCAAAATATAGAAAATAATTTTGAAGACAATAATGAAGATAATATTAATAAAATTTATAGAGGAAAAATAAATTTTAATAGTTCAAAAAATTATTATAAAAGACCATCCCTTATGGATTTACAATATGAAGAAAGAAACCAATTTCATAAAAGTAGTTATGATGGTGCCTCTATAACAGAATGGAATATAGATGGTAAAGCAGAATATGAAATTTTAAATACACTTCTAGAAATGGGTATGGCTAGAATGGCTTACAAATTACAAGGTCAAACTGAAGAAAAAGCACGTGCTTTACTTGTCCAAGGTTTTACAGGACAATTAAAAAACTGGTGGGATAATGCACTCAATTTAGAAACAAAAACTCAAATTTTAGATCATAAAATCATAATAATAGATAATGATACTCCTTATGAAACAAGTGATGCTTGTGATTATCTTATAATTACTATAGGAATGTATTTTATAGGAAATCCCAAAGAAGAGTATAATTCGTCAAAAATAATCCTAACAAATTTAAGATATCCTTCATTATCAGATTATAGATGGTATAAAGATGTTTTCCTTACTCAAGTATTGAGACGAAATGATTGTAATGCTTCATTTTAGAAAGAAAGATTCATAATGGGATTACCCAAACTCTTTGCTCAAAGAATTTTACAAAAACTTAGAAATGAAATAGGTACAGAGGATATACCTTTTGAAGAAATTACATATGGTCAATTATTTGCTTTTGTCAAAAAAGAAGGTTTATCATTATGTTCAGAATTAAAACTTCAAAATAAATATAAATCAGATAAAAACAATACTAGGAAGGAATTAGGTTGTTTCTGTGAAATGTTTGGTATGATGAAGGTCGAACCACCATCAAGAATACAAAAAAGATCTAGGAGATTTAACCAAAACAATAATAATTTTAATAATTCAAATATTAAACATTCAAAACACTCAAAACATAGACATAAGAAATCTTCTAAACAACATAAATCTCAGAATAAAGATAAAAAGAATATAGAATGTTGGTTTTGTAAGAAACCTGGTCATACAGAAAGTCAGTGTTGGCTTAAAAAGAAAAAGAAGGTTAGAGAAATAAAAGACTCCATTAATAATTTGCTAAAAGAATCAGATGAAGAAGAATCTGATATTATAGAAAATGAATCAAACACTTCCAATAATGATAGTGATAGTGAACCACAAAAGGATATTTGTGGAAATTGTCAACAAAGTATTAATGTTATATCTAAAGACAAAAAAGAAGTTATCTTTGATTTAATAGAGAAAATTCCTGATAATGAATTACGAAGAGATTATTTTAATAAACTTAAAGATTTAATCTTAGAAGAAGACAATTCAAAAACTAAGCAAATTCATTTTAAAGAGCATTTTAGCTTAAATAAATTATTTGATAAATATCCCTCACAAAGTATATTTAAACAAATTACTACTAAAGACTTGCAAACAGAAATCAATATGTTAAAAAAAACAAGTTAACCAAATGGAAAAAGAATTGTTTTCATTAAAAGAAAAAGATTTTGAATTAGAGACAAAATTAGTGTTATTAAGTAATGAAATTGAAACCCCAGACACAGGTCAAACAAGCAATCAACAACCAGAAACTTCAGAAATTCCTTTAAAAGTAAACACAAAAGATGATCAATTAAAATTTATTGGTTCTATTCAAAAAAATTGAATTCCAGAAATGGTATATAAATGTTAACCTAGTTATAAACAATTTTAAAATGAATTTGGTTGCTTTACTAGACTCAGGTGCTGATCATAATGTAATAAGGGAAGGAATTATTCCATCAAAGTATTATGAAAAAACAACAGAACAGTTAACCTAGTTATAAACAATTTTAAAATGACGTCTAAAAATCATCAAAATCAGAATCCGAAAAACAAAACAAATGGCTCTGAAGTGCTTAATATATTATTTTTTGACATCCCAAAACATGAAATTTCAAAAAAAATGAAACTTTTCGGGGCACGAAAATCGAGCCCTGAAAAATGACGTCTAAAAATCATAAAAATAATACTCCGATAAACAAAACAAATGTCTCATAAGTGCTTAATATATTATTTTTTAAATTTCCAAAATTTAAAATTTCAAAAAAAATGAAACTTTTCGGGGCAATAAAATCGAGCCCTGAAAAATGACGTCTATAAATCATCAAAATCAGAGTCCGAAAAACAAAACAAATGTCTCCTAAGTGCTTAATATATTATTATCTAACTTACCAAAACATAAAATTTCAAAAAAAATGAAACTTTTAGGGGCACGAGAATAGAGCCCTGGAAAATGACGTCTAAAAATCTGCAAAATCAGAGTCCGAAAAACAAAACAAATGTCTCCTAAGTGCATAATATATTATTTTTTATCTTACCAAATCTTAAAATAAAAAATCAAACTTTTTGGGGCACGAAAATCGAGCCCTGAAAAATGTCAAAAAATCAGCAAAATCAGAGTCCGAAAAACAAAACAAATGGCTCCTAAGTGCTTAATATATTATTTATTGACATCCATTAACATAAAATTTCAAAAAAATGAAACTTTTCGGGGCACGAAAATCGAGCCCTGAAAAATGACGTCTAAAAATCATACTCCGACAAACAAAACAAATGTCTCATAAGTGCTTAATATATTATTTTTTAAATTTCCAAAATTTAAAATTTCAAAAAAAATGAAACTTTTCGGGGCACTAAAATCGAGCCCTGAAAAATGACGTCTATAAATCAGCAAAATCAGAGTCCGAAAAACAAAACAAATGTCTCCTAAGTGCTTAATATATTATTTTTTAACTTACCAAAATTTAAAATTTCAAAAAAAATGAAACTTTTCGGGGCACGAAAATCGAGCCCTGAAAAATGACGTCTAAAAATCAGCAAAATCAGAGTCCGAAAAACAAAACAAATGTATCCTAAGTGCTTAATATATTATTTTTTAACTTACCAAATCTTAAAATTTCAAAAAAAATGAAACATTTCGGTGCAGTAAAATCGAGCCCTGAAAAATGACGTCTAAAAATCAGCAAAATCAGAGTCCGAAAACCAAAACAAATGGCTCCTAAGTGCTTAATATATTATTTTTTGACATCCCAAAACTTAAAATTTCAAAAAAAATGAAACTTTTCGGGGCACGAAAATCGAGCCCTGAAAAATGACGTCGAAAAATCATCAAAATCATACTCCGATAAACAAAACAAATGTCTCCTAAGTGCTTAATATATTATTTTTTATCTTACCAAAATTTAAAATTTCAAAAAAAATGAAACTTTTCGAGGCACGAAAATCGAGCCCTGAAAAATGACGTCTAAAAATCAGCAAAATCAGAGACCGAAAAACAAAACAAATGTATCCTAAGTGCTTAATATATTATTTTTTAACTTACCAAATCTTAAAATTTCAAAAAAAATGAAACTTTTAGGGGCACGAAAATCGAGCCCTGAAAAATGACGTCTAAAAATCAGCAAAATCAGAGTCCGAAAAACAAAACAAATGTCTCCTAAGTGCTTAATATATTATTTTTTAACTTACCAAAATTTAAAATTTCAAAAAAAATGAAACTTTTCGGGGCACTAAAATCGAGCCCTGAAAAATGACGTCTATAAATCAGCAAAATCAGAGTCCGAAAAACAAAACAAATGTCTCCTAAGTGCTTAATATATTATTTTTTAACTTACCAAAATTTAAAATTTAAAAAAAAATTAAAAACTTTTCGGGGCACGAAAATCGAGCCCTGAAAAATGACGTCTAAAAATCAGCAAAATCAGAGTCCGAAAAACAAAACAAATGTATCCTAAGTGCTTAATATATTATTTTTTAACTTACCAAATCTTAAAATTTCAAAAAAAATGAAACTTTTAGGGGCACGAAAATCGAGCCCTGAAAAATGAAGTCTAAAAATCAGCAAAATCAGAGTCCGAAAAACAAAACAAATGTCTCCTAAGTGCTTAATATATTATTTTTTATCTTACCAAATCTTAAAATTTCAAAACAAATCAAACTTTTTGGGGCACGAAAATCGAGCCCTGAAAAATGACGTCAAAAAATCAGCAAAATCAGAGTCCGAAAAACAAAACAAATGGCTCCTAAGTGCTTAATATATTATTTTTGGACATCCCAAAACATAAAATTTCAAAAAAAATGAAACTTTTCATGGCACGAAAATCGAGCCCTGAAAAATGACGTCTAAAAATCATAAAAATCATACTCCGATAAACAAAACAAATGTCTCATAAGTGCTTAATATATTATTTTTTAAATTTCCAAAATTTAAAATTTCAAAAAAAATGAAACTTTTCAGGGCAATAAAATCGAGCCCTGAAAAATGACGTCTAAAAATCAGCAAAATCAGAGTCCGAAAAACAAAACAAATGTCTCCTAAGTGCTTAATATATTATTTTTTATCTTACCAAATCTTAAAATGAAACTTTTCATGGCATGAAAATCGAGCCTTAAAAAATGACGTCTGAAAATCATCAAAATCAGAATCCGAAAAATAAAACAAATGGCTCCTAAGTGCTTAATATATTATTTTTTGACATCCCAAAACATGAGATTTCAAAAAAAATGAAACTTTTCGGGGCACGAAAATAGAGCCTTGAAAAATGACGTCTAAAAATCATCAAAATCACACTCCGAAAAACAAAACAAATGTCTTCTACAGTGCTTAATATATTATTTTTTAACTTACCAAAACTTAAAATTTCAAAAAAAATGAAACTTCTCGGTTCACGAAAATCGAGCCCCGAAAAATGACGTCAAAAAATCAGCAAAATCAGAATCCGAAAAACAAAACAAATGGCTCCTAAGTGCTTCATATATTATTTTTGAATTCCCAAAAGATAAAATTTAAAAAAAAATGAAACTTTTCGTGGCACGAAAATCGAGCCCTGAAAAATGACGTCTAAAAATCAGCAAAATCAGAGTCCGAAAAACATAACAAATGGCTCCTGAGTGCTTAATATATTATTTTTTGACATCCCAATAAAATTTCAAAAAAAATGAAACTTTTCGGGGCACGAAAATCGAGCCCTGAAAAATGACGTCTAAAAATCATCAAAATCATACTCCGATAAACAAAACAAATGTCTCCTAAGTGCTTAATATATTATTTTTTATCTTACCAAAATTTAAAATTTCAAAAAAAATGAAACTTTTCGGGGCACGAAAATCGAGCCCTGAAAAGTGACTTCTAAAAATCAGCAAAATCAGAGTCTGAAAAACAAAACAAATGTATCCTAAGTGCTTAATATATTATTTTTTAACTTACCAAATCTTAAAATTTCAAAAAAAATTAAACATTCGGTGCACGAAAATCGAGCCCTGAAAAATGACGTCGAAAAATCAGCAAAATCAGAGTCCGAAAAACAAAACAAATGTCTCCTAAATGCTTAATATATTATTTTTTATCTTACCAAATATTAAAATTTCAAAAAAAATCAAACTTTTTGGGGCACGAAAATCGAGCCCTTAAAAATGACGTCAAAAAATCAGCAAAATCAGAATCCGAAAAACAAAACAAATTGCTCCTAAGTGCTTAATATATTATTTTTTGACATCCCAAAACATATAATTTCAAAAAAAATGAAACTTTTCGGGGCACGAAAATCGAGCCCTGAAAAATGACGTCTAAAAATCATCAAAATCATACTACGAAAAACAAAACAAATGTCTCTTAAGTGCTTAATATATTATTTTTTAACTTACCAAATCTTAAAATCAAACTTCTCAGGGCATGAAAATCGAGCCCTGAAAAATGACGTCCAAAAATCATCAAAATCAGAGTCCGAAAAACAAAACAAATGGCTCCTAAGTGCTTAATATATTATTTTTTGACATCCCAAAACGTAAAATTTCAAAAAAAATGAAACTTTTCGGTGCACGAAAATCGAGCCCTGAAAAATGACTTCTAAAAATTAGCAAAATCAGAGTCCGAAAAACAAAACATATGGCTCCTAAGTCTTAATATATTAGTTTTTAACTTACCAAAACTTAAAATTTCAAAAAAAATGAAACATTTCGGGGCACGAAAATCGAGCCCTGAAAAATGATTTCTAAAAATCAGCAAAATCATAGTCAGAAAAACAAAACAAATGTCTCCTAAGTGCTTAATATATTATTTTTTAACTTACCAAAACATAAAATTTCAAAAAAAATGAAACATTTATAGGCACGAAAATCGAGACCTGAAAAATGACGTCGAAAAATCAGCAAAATCTGAGTCCGAAAAACAAAACAAATGTCTCCTAAGTGCTTAATATATTATTTTTTATCTTACCAAATCTTAAAATTTCAAAAAAAATCAAACTTTTTGGGGCACGAAAATCGAGCCCTGAAAAATGACGTCAAAAAATCAGCAAAATCAGAGTCCGAAAAACAAAACAAATGGCTCCTAAGTGCTTAATATATTATTTTTTGACCTCCCAAAACATATAATTTCAAAAAAAATAAAACTTTTCGGGGCACGAAAATCGAGCCCTGAAAAATGACGTCTAAAAATCATCAAAATCATACTACGAAAAACAAAACAAATGTCTCTTAAGTGCTTAATATATTATTTTTTAACTTACCAAATCTTAAAATCAAACTTTTCGGGGCACGAAAATCGAGCCCTGAAAAATGAAGTCTAAAAATCAGCAAAATCAGTGTCCGAAAAACAAAACAAATGTATCCTAAGTGCTTAATATATTATTTTTTAACTTACCAAATCTTAAAATTTCAAAAAAAATGAAACATTTCGATGCACCAAAATCGAGCCCTGAAAAATGACGTCTAACAATCAGCAAAATCAGAGTCCGAAAAACAAAACAAATGGCTCCTAAGTGCTTAATATATTATTTTTTTACATCCTAAAACATAAAATTTCAAAAAAAATGAAACTTTTCGGGGCACGAAAATCGAGCCCTGAAAAATGACGTCAAAAAATCATCAAAATCATACTCCGATAAACAAAACAAATGTCTCCTAAGTGCTTAATATATTATTTTTTATCTTACCAAAATTTAAAATTTCAAAAAAAATGAAACTTTTAGGGGCATGAAAATCGAGCCCTGAAAAATGACGTCCAAAAATCATCAAAATCAGAGTCCGAAAAACAAAACAAATGGCTCCTAAGTGCTTAATATATTATTTTTTGACATCCCAAAACATAAAATTTCAAAAAAAATGAAACTTTTCGGTGCACGAAAATCTAGCCCTGAAAAATGACTTCTAAAAATCAGCAAAATCAGAGTCCGAAAAACAAAACATATGGCTCCTAAGTCTTAATATATTTGTTTTTAACTTACCAAAACTTAAAATTTCAAAAAAAATGAAACATTTCGGGGCACGAAAATCGGGCCCTGAAAAATGATGTCTAAAAATCAGCAAAATCATAGTCCGAAAAACAAAACAAATGTCTTCTAAGTGCTTAATATATTATTTTTTAACTTACCAAAACATAAAATTTCAAAAACAATGAAACTTTTATGGACACGAGAATCGAGCCCTGGAAAATGACGTCTAAAAATCTGCAAAATCAGAGTCCGAAAAACAAAACAAATGTCTCCTAAGTGCTTAATATATTATTTTTTGACATCCCAAAACATAAAATTTCAAAAAAAATGAAACTTTTCGGGGCACGAAAATCGAGCCCTGAAAAATGACGTCTAAAAATCATACTCCGATAAACAAAACAAATGTCTCATAAGTGCTTAATATATTATTTTTTAAATTTCCAAAATTTAAAATTTCAAAAAAAATGAAACTTTTCGGGGCACTAAAATCGAGCACTGAAAAATGACGTCTATAAATCAGCAAAATCAGAGTCCGAAAAACAAAACAAATGTCTCCTAAGTGCTTAATATATTATTTTTTAACTTACCAAAATTTAAAATTTCAAAAAAAATGAAACTTTTCGGGGCACGAAAATCGAGCCTTGAAAAATGACGTCTAAAAATCAGCAAAATCAGAGTCCTAAAAACAAAACAAATGTATCATAAGTGCTTAATATATTATTTTTTAACTTACCAGATCTTAAAATTTCAAAAAAAATGAAACATTTCGGTGCACCAAAATCGAGCCCTAAAAAATGACGTCTAAAAATCAGCAAAATCTGAGTCCGAAATACAAAACAAATGGCTCCTAAGTGCTTAATATATTATTTTTTGACATCCCAAAACATAAAATTTCAAAAAAAATGAAACTTTTCGGGGCACGAAAATCGAGCCCTGAAAAATGACGTCTAAAAATCATCAAAATCATACTCCGATAAACAAAACAAATGTCTCCTAAGTGCTTAATATATTATTTTTTATCTTACCAAAATTTAAAATTTCAAAAAAAAAGAAACTTTTCGGGGGCACTAAAATCGAGCCCTGAAAAATGACGTCTAAAAATCAGCAAAATCAGAGTCCGAAAAACAAAACAAATGTATCCTAAGTGCTTAATATATTATTTTTTAACTTACCAAATCTTAAAATTTCAAAAAAAATGAAACATTTCGGTGAACGAAAATCAAGCCCTGAAAAATGACGTCTAAAAATCAGCAAAATCATAGTCCGAAAAACAAAACAAATGTCTCCTAAGTGCTTAATATATTATTTTTTATCTTACCAAATCTTAAAATTTCAAAAAAAATCAATCTTTTTGGGGCACGAAAATCGAGCCTTGAAAAATGACGTCAAAAAATCAGCAAAATCAGAGTCCGAAAAACAAAACAAATGGCTCCTAAGTGCTTAATATATTATTTTTTGACATCCCAAAACATAAAATTTCAAAAAAAATGGAACTTTTCGAGGCACGAAAATAGAGCCCTGAAAAATGACGTCTAAAAATCATCAAAATCATACAACGAAAAACAAAACAAATGTCTCTTAAGTGCTTAATATATTATTTTTTAACTTACCAAATCTTAAAATCAAACTTTTCGGGGCATGAAAATCGAGTTCTGAAAAATGGCGTCCAAAAATCATCAAAATCAGAGTTCGAAAAACAAAACAAATGGCTCCTAAGTGCTTAATATATTATTTTTTGACATCCCAAAACAAAAAATTTCAAAAAAAATGAAACTTTTCGGTGCAAGAAAATCGAGCCCTGAAAAATGACTTCTAAAAATCAGCAAAATCAGAGTCCGAAAAACAAAACATATGGCTCCTAAGTCTTAATATATTAGTTTTTAACTTACCAAAACTTAAAATTTCAAAAAAAATGAAACATTTCGGGGCACGAAAATCGAGCCCTGAAAAATGATTTCTAAAAATCAGCAAAATAATAGTCCGAAAAACAAAACAAATGTCTCCTAAGTGCTTAATATATTAGTTTTTAACTTACCAAAACATAAAATTTCAAAAAAAATGAAACTTTTAGGGGCACGAGAATCGAGCCCTGGAAAATGACGTCTAAAAATCTGCAAAATCAGAGTCCGAAAAACAAAACAAATGTCTCCTAAGTGCTTAATATATTATTTTTTATCTTACCAAATCTTAAAATAAAAAATCAAACTTTTTGGAGCACGAAAATCGAGCCCTGAAAAGTGACTTCTAAAAATCAGCAAAATCAGAGTCTGAAAAACAAAACAAATGTATCCTAAGTGCTTAATATATTATTTTTTAACTTACCAAATCTTAAAATTTCAAAAAAAATTAAACATTCGGTGCACGAAAATCGAGCCCTGAAAAATGACGTCGAAAAATCAGCAAAATCAGAGTCCGAAAAACAAAACAAATGTCTCCTAAATGCTTAATATATTATTTTTTATCTTACCAAATATTAAAATTTCAAAAAAATTCAAACTTTTTGGGGCACGAAAATCGAGCCCTTAAAAATGACGTCAAAAAATCAGCAAAATCAGAGTCCGAAAAACAAAACAAATGGCTCCTAAGTGCTTAATATATTATTTTTTGACATCCCAAAACATATAATTTCAAAAAAAATGAAACTTTTCGGGGCACGAAAATCGAGCCCTGAAAAATGACGTCTAAAAATCATCAAAATCATACTACGAAAAACAAAACAAATGTCTCTTAAGTGCTTAATATATTATTTTTTAACTTACCAAATCTTAAAATCAAACTTTTCAGGGCATGAAAATCGAGCCCTGAAAAATGAAGTCCAAAAATCATCAAAATCAGAGTCCGAAAAACAAAACAAATGGCTCCTAAGTGCTTAATATATTATTTTTTGACATCCCAAAACATAAAATTTCAAAAAAAATGAAACTTTTCGGTGCACGAAAATCGAGCCCTGAAAAATGACTTCTAAAAATTAGCAAAATCAGAGTCCGAAAAACAAAACATATGGCTCCTAAGTCTTAATATATTAGTTTTTAACTTACCAAAACTTAAAATTTCAAAAAAAATGAAACATTTCGGGGCACGAAAATCGAGCCCTGAAAAATGATGTCTAAAAATCAGCAAAATCATAGTCCGAAAAACAAAACAAATGTCTCCTAAGTGCTTAATATATTATTTTTTAACTTACCAAAACATAAAATTTCAAAAAAAATGAAACATTTATAGGCACGAAAATCGAGACCTGAAAAATGACGTCGAAAAATCAGCAAAATCTGAGTCCGAAAAACAAAACAAATGTCTCCTAAGTGCTTAATATATTATTTTTTATCTTACCAAATCTTAAAATTTCAAAAAAAATCAAACTTTTTGGGGCACGAAAATCGAGCCTTGAAAAATGACGTCAAAAAATCAGCAAAATCAGAGTCCGAAAAACAAAACAAATGGCTCCTAAGTGCTTAATATATTATTTTTTGACATCCCAAAACATAAAATTTCAAAAAAAATGAAACTTTTCGAGGCACGAAAATCGAGCCCTGAAAAATGACGTCTAAAAATCATCAAAATCATACAACGAAAAACAAAACAAATGTCTCTTAAGTGCTTAATATATTATTTTTTAACTTACCAAATCTTAAAATCAAACTTTTCGGGGCATGAAAATCGAGTTCTGAAAAATGACGTCCAAAAATCATCAAAATCAGAGTCCGAAAAACAAAACAAATGGCTCCTAAGTGCTTAATATATTATTTTTTGACATCTCAAAACATAAAATTTCAAAAAAAATGAAACTTTTCGGTGCACGAAAATCGAGCCCTGAAAAATGACTTCTAAAAATCAGCAAAATCAGAGTCCGAAAAACAAAACATATGGCTCCTAAGTCTTAATATATTAGTTTTTAACTTACCAAAACTTAAAATTTCAAAAAAAAATGAAACATTTCGGGGCACGAAAATCGAGCCCTGAAAAATAATGTCTAAAAATCAGCAAAATAATAGTCCGAAAAACAAAACAAATGTCTCCTAAGTGCTTAATATATTAGTTTTTAACTTACCAAAACATAAAATTTCAAAAAAAATGAAACTTTTAGGGGCACGAGAATCGAGCCCTGGAAAATGACGTCTAAAAATCTGCAAAATCAGAGTCCGAAAAACAAAACAAATGTCTCCTAAGAGCTTAATATATTATTTTTTATCTTACCAAATCTTAAAATAAAAAATCAAACTTTTTGGGGCACGAAAATCGAGCCCTGAAAAATGTGAAGAAATCAGCAAAATCAGAGTCCGAAAAACAAAACAAATGGCTCCTAAGTGCTTAATATATTATTTATTGACATCCCTTAACATAAAATTTCAAAAAAATGAAACTTTTCGGGGCACGAAAATCGAGCCCTGAAAAATGACGTCTAAAAATCATACTCCGACAAACAAAACAAATGTCTCATAAGTGCTTAATATATTATTTTTTAAATTTCCAAAATTTAAAATTTCAAAAAAAATGAAACTTTTCGGGGCACTAAAATCGAGCCCTGAAAAATGACGTCTATAAATCAGCAAAATCAGAGTCCGAAAAACAAAACAAATGTCTCCTAAGTGCTTAATATATTATTTTTTAACTTACCAAAATTTAAAATTTCAAAAAAAATGAAACTTTTCGGGGCACGAAAATCGAGCCCTGAAAAATGACGTCTAAAAATCAGCAAAATCAGAGTCCGAAAAACAAAACAAATGTATCCTAAGTGCTTAATATATTATTTTTTAACTTACCAAATCTTAAAATTTCAAAAAAAATGAAACATTTCGGTGCACCAAAATCGAGCCCTGAAAAATGACGTCTAAAAATCAGCAAAATCAGATTCCGAAAACCAAAACAAATGGCTCCTAAGTGCTTAATATATTATTTTTTGACATCCCAAAACTTAAAATTTCAAAAAAAATGAAACTTTTCGGGTTACGAAAATCGAGCCCTGAAAAATGACGTCGAAAAATCATCAAAATCATACTCCGATAAACAAAACAAATGTCTCCTAAGTGCTTAATATATTATTTTTTATCTTACCAAAATTTAAAATTTCAAAAAAAATGAAACTTTTCGAGGCACGAAAATCGAGCCCTGAAAAATGACGTCTAAAAATCAGCAAAATCAGAGACCGAAAAACAAAACAAATGTATCCTAAGTGCTTAATATATTATTTTTTAACTTACCAAATCTTAAAATTTCAAAAAAAATGAAACTTTTAGGGGCACGAAAATCGAGCCCTGAAAAATGACGTCTAAAAATCAGCAAAATCAGAGTCCGAAAAACAAAACAAATGTCTCCTAAGTGCTTAGTATATTATTTTTTAACTTACCAAAATTTAAAATTTCAAAAAAAATGAAACTTTTCGGGGCACTAAAATCGAGCCCTGAAAAATGACGTCTATAAATCAGCAAAATCAGAGTCCGAAAAACAAAACAAATGTCTCCTAAGTGCTTAATATATTATTTTTTAACTTACCAAATCTTAAAATTTCAAAAAAAATTAAACATTCGGTGCACGAAAATCGAGCCCTGAAAAATGACGTCGAAAAATCAGCAAAATCAGAGTCCGAAAAACAAAACAAATGTCTCCTAAATGCTTAATATATTATTTTTTATCTTACCAAATATTAAAATTTCAAAAAAAATCAAACTTTTTGGGGCACGAAAATCGAGCCCTTAAAAATGACGTCAAAAAATCAGCAAAATCAGAGTCCGAAAAACAAAACAAATGGCTCCTAAGTGCTTAATATATTATTTTTTGACATCCCAAAACATATAATTTCAAAAAAAATGAAACTTTTCGGGGCACGAAAATCGAGCCCTGAAAAATGACGTCTAAAAATCATCAAAATCATACTACGAAAAACAAAACAAATGTCTCTTAAGTGCTTAATATATTATTTTTTAACTTACCAAATCTTAAAATCAAACTTTTCAGGGCATGAAAATCGAGCCCTGAAAAATGACGTCCAAAAATCATCAAAATCAGAGTCCGAAAAACAAAACAAATGGCTCCTAAGTGCTTAATATATTATTTTTTGACATCCCAAAACATAAAATTTCAAAAAAAATGAAACTTTTCGGTGCACGAAAATCGAGCCCTGAAAAATGACTTCTAAAAATTAGCAAAATCAGAGTCCGAAAAACAAAACATATGGCTCCTAAGTCTTAATATATTAGTTTTTAACTTACCAAAACTTAAAATTTCAAAAAAAATGAAACATTTCGGGGCACGAAAATCGAGCCCTGAAAAATGATGTCTAAAAATCAGCAAAATCATAGTCCGAAAAACAAAACAAATGTCTCCTAAGTGCTTAATATATTATTATTTAACTTACCAAAACATAAAATTTCAAAAAAAATGAAACATTTATAGGCACGAAAATCGAGACCTGAAAAATGACGTCGAAAAATCAGCAAAATCTGAGTCCGAAAAACAAAACAAATGTCTCCTAAGTGCTTAATATATTATTTTTTATCTTACCAAATCTTAAAATTTCAAAAAAAATCAAACTTTTTGGGGCACGAAAATCGAGCCCTGAAAAATGACGTCAAAAAATCAGCAAAATCAGAGTCCGAAAAACAAAACAAATGGCTCCTAAGTGCTTAATATATTATTTTTTGACATCCCAAAACATATAATTTCAAAAAAAATGAAACTTTTCGGGGCACGAAAATCGAGCCCTGAAAAATGACGTCTAAAAATCATCAAAATCATACTACGAAAAACAAAACAAATGTCTCTTAAGTGCTTAATATATTATTTTTTAACTTACCAAATCTTAAAATCAAACTTTTCAGGGCATGAAAATCGAGCCCTGAAAAATGACGTCCAAAAATCATCAAAATCAGAGTCCGAAAAACAAAACAAATGGCTCCTAAGTGCTTAATATATTATTTTTTGACATCCCAAAACATAAAATTTCAAAAAAAATGAAACTTTTCGGTGCACGAAAATCGAGACCTGAAAAATGACGTCGAAAAATCAGCAAAATCTGAGTCCGAAAAACAAAACAAATGTCTCCTAAGTGCTTAATATATTATTTTTTATCTTACCAAAATTTAAAATTTCAAAAAAAAAGAAACTTTTCGGGGGCACTAAAATCGAGCCCTGAAAAATGACGTCTAAAAATCAGCAAAATCAGAGTCCGAAAAACAAAACAAATGTATCCTAAGTGCTTAATATATTATTTTTTAACTTACCAAATCTTAAAATTTCAAAAAAAATGAAACATTTCGGTGAACGAAAATCAAGCCCTGAAAAATGACGTCTAAAAATCAGCAAAATCATAGTCCGAAAAACAAAACAAATGTCTCCTAAGTGCTTAATATATTATTTTTTATCTTACCAAATCTTAAAATTTCAAAAAAAATCAATCTTTTTGGGGCACGAAAATCGAGCCTTGAAAAATGACGTCAAAAAATCAGCAAAATCAGAGTCCGAAAAACAAAACAAATGGCTCCTAAGTGCTTAATATATTATTTTTTGACATCCCAAAACATAAAATTTCAAAAAAAATGGAACTTTTCGAGGCACGAAAATCGAGCCCTGAAAAATGACGTCTAAAAATCATCAAAATCATACAACGAAAAACAAAACAAATGTCTCTTAAGTGCTTAATATATTATTTTTTAACTTACCAAATCTTAAAATCAAACTTTTCGGGGCATGAAAATCGAGTTCTGAAAAATGGCGTCCAAAAATCATCAAAATCAGAGTTCGAAAAACAAAACAAATGGCTCCTAAGTGCTTAATATATTATTTTTTGACATCCCAAAACAAAAAATTTCAAAAAAAATGAAACTTTTCGGTGCAAGAAAATCGAGCCCTGAAAAATGACTTCTAAAAATCAGCAAAATCAGAGTCCGAAAAACAAAACATATGGCTCCTAAGTCTTAATATATTAGTTTTTAACTTACCAAAACTTAAAATTTCAAAAAAAATGAAACATTTCGGGGCACGAAAATCGAGCCCTGAAAAATGATTTCTAAAAATCAGCAAAATAATAGTCCGAAAAACAAAACAAATGTCTCCTAAGTGCTTAATATATTAGTTTTTAACTTACCAAAACATAAAATTTCAAAAAAAATGAAACTTTTAGGGGCACGAGAATCGAGCCCTGGAAAATGACGTCTAAAAATCTGCAAAATCAGAGTCCGAAAAACAAAACAAATGTCTCCTAAGTGCTTAATATATTATTTTTTATCTTACCAAATCTTAAAATAAAAAATCAAACTTTTTGGAGCACGAAAATCGAGCCCTGAAAAGTGACTTCTAAAAATCAGCAAAATCAGAGTCTGAAAAACAAAACAAATGTATCCTAAGTGCTTAATATATTATTTTTTAACTTACCAAATCTTAAAATTTCAAAAAAAATTAAACATTCGGTGCACGAAAATCGAGCCCTGAAAAATGACGTCGAAAAATCAGCAAAATCAGAGTCCGAAAAACAAAACAAATGTCTCCTAAATGCTTAATATATTATTTTTTATCTTACCAAATATTAAAATTTCAAAAAAATTCAAACTTTTTGGGGCACGAAAATCGAGCCCTTAAAAATGACGTCAAAAAATCAGCAAAATCAGAGTCCGAAAAACAAAACAAATGGCTCCTAAGTGCTTAATATATTATTTTTTGACATCCCAAAACATATAATTTCAAAAAAAATGAAACTTTTCGGGGCACGAAAATCGAGCCCTGAAAAATGACGTCTAAAAATCATCAAAATCATACTACGAAAAACAAAACAAATGTCTCTTAAGTGCTTAATATATTATTTTTTAACTTACCAAATCTTAAAATCAAACTTTTCAGGGCATGAAAATCGAGCCCTGAAAAATGAAGTCCAAAAATCATCAAAATCAGAGTCCGAAAAACAAAACAAATGGCTCCTAAGTGCTTAATATATTATTTTTTGACATCCCAAAACATAAAATTTCAAAAAAAATGAAACTTTTCGGTGCACGAAAATCGAGCCCTGAAAAATGACTTCTAAAAATTAGCAAAATCAGAGTCCGAAAAACAAAACATATGGCTCCTAAGTCTTAATATATTAGTTTTTAACTTACCAAAACTTAAAATTTCAAAAAAAATGAAACATTTCGGGGCACGAAAATCGAGCCCTGAAAAATGATGTCTAAAAATCAGCAAAATCATAGTCCGAAAAACAAAACAAATGTCTCCTAAGTGCTTAATATATTATTTTTTAACTTACCAAAACATAAAATTTCAAAAAAAATGAAACATTTATAGGCACGAAAATCGAGACCTGAAAAATGACGTCGAAAAATCAGCAAAATCTGAGTCCGAAAAACAAAACAAATGTCTCCTAAGTGCTTAATATATTATTTTTTATCTTACCAAATCTTAAAATTTCAAAAAAAATCAAACTTTTTGGGGCACGAAAATCGAGCCTTGAAAAATGACGTCAAAAAATCAGCAAAATCAGAGTCCGAAAAACAAAACAAATGGCTCCTAAGTGCTTAATATATTATTTTTTGACATCCCAAAACATAAAATTTCAAAAAAAATGAAACTTTTCGAGGCACGAAAATCGAGCCCTGAAAAATGACGTCTAAAAATCATCAAAATCATACAACGAAAAACAAAACAAATGTCTCTTAAGTGCTTAATATATTATTTTTTAACTTACCAAATCTTAAAATCAAACTTTTCGGGGCATGAAAATCGAGTTCTGAAAAATGACGTCCAAAAATCATCAAAATCAGAGTCCGAAAAACAAAACAAATGGCTCCTAAGTGCTTAATATATTATTTTTTGACATCTCAAAACATAAAATTTCAAAAAAAATGAAACTTTTCGGTGCACGAAAATCGAGCCCTGAAAAATGACTTCTAAAAATCAGCAAAATCAGAGTCCGAAAAACAAAACATATGGCTCCTAAGTCTTAATATATTAGTTTTTAACTTACCAAAACTTAAAATTTCAAAAAAAAATGAAACATTTCGGGGCACGAAAATCGAGCCCTGAAAAATAATGTCTAAAAATCAGCAAAATAATAGTCCGAAAAACAAAACAAATGTCTCCTAAGTGCTTAATATATTAGTTTTTAACTTACCAAAACATAAAATTTCAAAAAAAATGAAACTTTTAGGGGCACGAGAATCGAGCCCTGGAAAATGACGTCTAAAAATCTGCAAAATCAGAGTCCGAAAAACAAAACAAATGTCTCCTAAGAGCTTAATATATTATTTTTTATCTTACCAAATCTTAAAATAAAAAATCAAACTTTTTGGGGCACGAAAATCGAGCCCTGAAAAATGTGAAGAAATCAGCAAAATCAGAGTCCGAAAAACAAAACAAATGGCTCCTAAGTGCTTAATATATTATTTATTGACATCCCTTAACATAAAATTTCAAAAAAATGAAACTTTTCGGGGCACGAAAATCGAGCCCTGAAAAATGACGTCTAAAAATCATACTCCGACAAACAAAACAAATGTCTCATAAGTGCTTAATATATTATTTTTTAAATTTCCAAAATTTAAAATTTCAAAAAAAATGAAACTTTTCGGGGCACTAAAATCGAGCCCTGAAAAATGACGTCTATAAATCAGCAAAATCAGAGTCCGAAAAACAAAACAAATGTCTCCTAAGTGCTTAATATATTATTTTTTAACTTACCAAAATTTAAAATTTCAAAAAAAATGAAACTTTTCGGGGCACGAAAATCGAGCCCTGAAAAATGACGTCTAAAAATCAGCAAAATCAGAGTCCGAAAAACAAAACAAATGTATCCTAAGTGCTTAATATATTATTTTTTAACTTACCAAATCTTAAAATTTCAAAAAAAATGAAACATTTCGGTGCACCAAAATCGAGCCCTGAAAAATGACGTCTAAAAATCAGCAAAATCAGATTCCGAAAACCAAAACAAATGGCTCCTAAGTGCTTAATATATTATTTTTTGACATCCCAAAACTTAAAATTTCAAAAAAAATGAAACTTTTCGGGTTACGAAAATCGAGCCCTGAAAAATGACGTCGAAAAATCATCAAAATCATACTCCGATAAACAAAACAAATGTCTCCTAAGTGCTTAATATATTATTTTTTATCTTACCAAAATTTAAAATTTCAAAAAAAATGAAACTTTTCGAGGCACGAAAATCGAGCCCTGAAAAATGACGTCTAAAAATCAGCAAAATCAGAGACCGAAAAACAAAACAAATGTATCCTAAGTGCTTAATATATTATTTTTTAACTTACCAAATCTTAAAATTTCAAAAAAAATGAAACTTTTAGGGGCACGAAAATCGAGCCCTGAAAAATGACGTCTAAAAATCAGCAAAATCAGAGTCCGAAAAACAAAACAAATGTCTCCTAAGTGCTTAGTATATTATTTTTTAACTTACCAAAATTTAAAATTTCAAAAAAAATGAAACTTTTCGGGGCACTAAAATCGAGCCCTGAAAAATGACGTCTATAAATCAGCAAAATCAGAGTCCGAAAAACAAAACAAATGTCTCCTAAGTGCTTAATATATTATTTTTTAACTTACCAAATCTTAAAATTTCAAAAAAAATTAAACATTCGGTGCACGAAAATCGAGCCCTGAAAAATGACGTCGAAAAATCAGCAAAATCAGAGTCCGAAAAACAAAACAAATGTCTCCTAAATGCTTAATATATTATTTTTTATCTTACCAAATATTAAAATTTCAAAAAAAATCAAACTTTTTGGGGCACGAAAATCGAGCCCTTAAAAATGACGTCAAAAAATCAGCAAAATCAGAGTCCGAAAAACAAAACAAATGGCTCCTAAGTGCTTAATATATTATTTTTTGACATCCCAAAACATATAATTTCAAAAAAAATGAAACTTTTCGGGGCACGAAAATCGAGCCCTGAAAAATGACGTCTAAAAATCATCAAAATCATACTACGAAAAACAAAACAAATGTCTCTTAAGTGCTTAATATATTATTTTTTAACTTACCAAATCTTAAAATCAAACTTTTCAGGGCATGAAAATCGAGCCCTGAAAAATGACGTCCAAAAATCATCAAAATCAGAGTCCGAAAAACAAAACAAATGGCTCCTAAGTGCTTAATATATTATTTTTTGACATCCCAAAACATAAAATTTCAAAAAAAATGAAACTTTTCGGTGCACGAAAATCGAGCCCTGAAAAATGACTTCTAAAAATTAGCAAAATCAGAGTCCGAAAAACAAAACATATGGCTCCTAAGTCTTAATATATTAGTTTTTAACTTACCAAAACTTAAAATTTCAAAAAAAATGAAACATTTCGGGGCACGAAAATCGAGCCCTGAAAAATGATGTCTAAAAATCAGCAAAATCATAGTCCGAAAAACCAAACAAATGTCTCCTAAGTGCTTAATATATTATTATTTAACTTACCAAAACATAAAATTTCAAAAAAAATGAAACATTTATAGGCACGAAAATCGAGACCTGAAAAATGACGTCGAAAAATCAGCAAAATCTGAGTCCGAAAAACAAAACAAATGTCTCCTAAGTGCTTAATATATTATTTTTTATCTTACCAAATCTTAAAATTTCAAAAAAAATCAAACTTTTTGGGGCACGAAAATCGAGCCCTGAAAAATGACGTCAAAAAATCAGCAAAATCAGAGTCCGAAAAACAAAACAAATGGCTCCTAAGTGTTTAATATATTATTTTTTGACCTCCCAAAACATATAATTTCAAAAAAAATAAAACTTTTCGGGGCACGAAAATCGAGCCCTGAAAAATGACGTCTAAAAATCATCAAAATCATACTACGAAAAACAAAACAAATGTCTCTTAAGTGCTTAATATATTATTTTTTAACTTACCAAATCTTAAAATCAAACTTTTCGGGGCACGAAAATCGAGCCCTGATAAATGAAGTCTAAAAATCAGCAAAATCAGTGTCCGAAAAACAAAACAAATGTATCCTAAGTGCTTAATATATTATTTTTTATCTTACCAAAATTTAAAATTTCAAAAAAAAAGAAACTTTTCGGGGGCACTAAAATCGAGCCCTGAAAAATGACGTCTAAAAATCAGCAAAATCAGAGTCCGAAAAACAAAACAAATGTATCCTAAGTGCTTAATATATTATTTTTTAACTTACCAAATCTTAAAATTTCAAAAAAAATGAAACATTTCGGTGCACGAAAATCGAGCCCTGAAAAATGACGTCTAAAAATCAGCAAAATCATAGTCCGAAAAACAAAACAAATGTCTCCGAAGTGCTTAATATATTATTTTTTATCTTACCAAATCTTAAAATTTCAAAAAAAATCAATCTTTTTGGGGCACGAAAATCGAGCCTTGAAAAATGACGTCAAAAAATCAGCAAAATCAGAGTCCGAAAAACAAAACAAATGGCTCCTAAGTGCTTAATATATTATTTTTTGACATCCCAAAACATAAAATTTCAAAAAAAATGAAACTTTTCGAGGCACGAAAATCGAGCCCTGAAAAATGACGTCTAAAAATCATCAAAATCATACAACGAAAAACAAAACAAATGTCTCTTAAGTGCTTAATATATTATTTTTTAACTTACCAAATCTTAAAATCAAACTTTTCGGGGCATGAAAATCGAGTTCTGAAAAATGACGTCCAAAAATCATCAAAATCAGAGTCCGAAAAACAAAACAAATGGCTCCTAAGTGCTTAATATATTATTTTTTGACATCTCAAAACATAAAATTTCAAAAAAAATGAAACTTTTCGGTGCACGAAAATCGAGCCCTGAAAAATGACTTCTAAAAATCAGCAAAATCAGAGTCCGAAAAACAAAACATATGGCTCCTAAGTCTTAATATATTAGTTTTTAACTTACCAAAACTTAAAATTTCAAAAAAAAATGAAACATTTCGGGGCACGAAAATCGAGCCCTGAAAAATGATGTCTAAAAATCAGCAAAATAATAGTCCGAAAAACAAAACAAATGTCTCCTAAGTGCTTAATATATTAGTTTTTAACTTACCAAAACATAAAATTTCAAAAAAAATGAAACTTTTAGGGGCACGAGAATCGAGCCCTGGAAAATGACGTCTAAAAATCTGCAAAATCAGAGTCCGAAAAACAAAACAAATGTCTCCTAAGAGCTTAATATATTATTTTTTATCTTACCAAATCTTAAAATAAAAAATCAAACTTTTTGGGGCACGAAAATCGAGCCCTGAAAAATGTCAAAAAATCAGCAAAATCAGAGTCCGAAAAACAAAACAAATGGCTCCTAAGTGCTTAATATATTATTTATTGACATCCCTTAACATAAAATTTCAAAAAAATGAAACTTTTCGGGGCACGAAAATCGAGCCCTGAAAAATGACGTCTAAAAATCATACTCCGACAAACAAAACAAATGTCTCATAAGTGCTTAATATATTATTTTTTAAATTTCCAAAATTTAAAATTTCAAAAAAAATGAAACTTTTCGGGGCACTAAAATCGAGCCCTGAAAAATGACGTCTATAAATCAGCAAAATCAGAGTCCGAAAAACAAAACAAATGTCTCCTAAGTGCTTAATATATTATTTTTTAACTTACCAAAATTTAAAATTTCAAAAAAAATGAAACTTTTCGGGGAACGAAAATCGAGCCCTGAAAAATGACGTCTAAAAATCAGCAAAATCAGAGTCCGAAAAACAAAACAAATGTATCCTAAGTGCTTAATATATTATTTTTTAACTTACCAAATCTTAAAATTTCAAAAAAAATGAAACATTTCGGTGCACCAAAATCGAGCCCTGAAAAATGACGTCTAAAAATCAGCAAAATCAGATTCCGAAAACCAAAACAAATGGCTCCTAAGTGCTTAATATATTATTTTTTGACATCCCAAAACTTAAAATTTCAAAAAAAATGAAACTTTTCGGGTTACGAAAATCGAGCCCTGAAAAATGACGTCGAAAAATCATCAAAATCATACTCCGATAAACAAAACAAATGTCTCCTAAGTGCTTAATATATTATTTTTTATCTTACCAAAATTTAAAATTTCAAAAAAAATGAAACTTTTCGAGGCACGAAAATCGAGCCCTGAAAAATGACGTCTAAAAATCAGCAAAATCAGAGACCGAAAAACAAAACAAATGTATCCTAAGTGCTTAATATATTATTTTTTAACTTACCAAATCTTAAAATTTCAAAAAAAATGAAACTTTTAGGGGCACGAAAATCGAGCCCTGAAAAATGACGTCTAAAAATCAGCAAAATCAGAGTCCGAAAAACAAAACAAATGTCTCCTAAGTGCTTAGTATATTATTTTTTAACTTACCAAAATTTAAAATTTCAAAAAAAATGAAACTTTTCGGGGCACTAAAATCGAGCCCTGAAAAATGACGTCTATAAATCAGCAAAATAAGAGTCCGAAAAACAAAACAAATGTCTCCTAAGTGCTTAATATATTATTTTTTAACTTACCAAATCTTAAAATTTCAAAAAAAATTAAACATTCGGTGCACGAAAATCGAGCCCTGAAAAATGACGTCGAAAAATCAGCAAAATCAGAGTCCGAAAAACAAAACAAATGTCTCCTAAATGCTTAATATATTATTTTTTATCTTACCAAATATTAAAATTTCAAAAAAAATCAAACTTTTTGGAGCACGAAAATCGAGCCCTTAAAAATGACGTCAAAAAATCAGCAAAATCAGAGTCCGAAAAACAAAACAAATGGCTCCTAAGTGCTTAATATATTATTTTTTGACCTCCCAAAACATATAATTTCAAAAAAAATAAAACTTTTCGGGGCACGAAAATCGAGCCCTGAAAAATGACGTCTAAAAATCAGCAAAATCAGAGTCCGAAAAACAAAACAAATGTCTCCTAAATGCTTAATATATTATTTTTTATCTTACCAAATATTAAAATTTCAAAAAAAATCAAACTTTTTGGAGCACGAAAATCGAGCCCTTAAAAATGACGTCCAAAAATCATCAAAATCAGAGTCCGAAAAACAAAACAAATGGCTCCTAAGTGCTTAATATATTATTTTTTGACATCCCAAAACATAAAATTTCAAAAAAAATGAAACTTTTCGGTGCACGAAAATCGAGCCCTGAAAAATGACTTCTAAAAATTAGCAAAATCAGAGTCCGAAAAACAAAACATATGGCTCCTAAGTCTTAATATATTAGTTTTTAACTTACCAAAACTTAAAATTTCAAAAAAAATGAAACATTTCGGGGCACGAAAATCGAGCCCTGAAAAATGATGTCTAAAAATCAGCAAAATCATAGTCCGAAAAACAAAACAAATGTCTCCTAAGTGCTTAATATATTATTTTTTAACTTACCAAAACATAAAATTTCAAAAAAAATGAAACATTTATAGGCACGAAAATCGAGACCTGAAAAATGACGTCGAAAAATCAGCAAAATCTGAGTCCGAAAAACAAAACAAATGTCTCCTAAGTGCTTAATATATTATTTTTTATCTTACCAAATCTTAAAATTTCAAAAAAAATCAAACTTTTTGGGGCACGAAAATCGAGCCCTGAAAAATGACGTCAAAAAATCAGCAAAATCAGAGTCCGAAAAACAAAACAAATGGCTCCTAAGTGCTTATTATATTATTTTTTGACCTCCCAAAACATATAATTTCAAAAAAAATAAAACTTTTCGGGGCACGAAAATCGAGCCCTGAAAAATGACGTCTAAAAATCATCAAAATCATACTACGAAAAACAAAACAAATGTCTCTTAAGTGCTTAATATATTATTTTTTAACTTACCAAATCTTAAAATCAAACTTTTCGGGGCACGAAAATCGAGCCCTGAAAAATGAAGTCTAAAAATCAGCAAAATCAGTGTCCGAAAAACAAAACAAATGTATCCTAAGTGCTTAATATATTATTTTTTAACTTACCAAATCTTAAAATTTCAAAAAAAATGAAACATTTCGATGCACCAAAATCGAGCCCTGAAAAATGACGTCTAACAATCAGCAAAATCAGAGTCCGAAAAACAAAACAAATGGCTCCTAAGTGCTTAATATATTATTTTTTTACATCCCAAAACATAAAATTTCAAAAAAAATGAAACTTTTCGGGGCACGAAAATCGAGCCCTGAAAAATGACGTCTAAAAATCATCAAAATCATACTCCGATAAACAAAACAAATGTCTCCTAAGTGCTTAATATATTATTTTTTATCTTACCAAAATTTAAAATTTCAAAAAAAATGAAACTTTTCGGGGCATGAAAATCGAGCCCTGAAAAATGACGTCCAAAAATCATCAAAATCAGAGTCCGAAAAACAAAACAAATGGCTCCTAAGTGCTTAATATATTATTTTTTGACATCCCAAAACATAAAATTTCAAAAAAAATGAAACTTTTCGGTGCACGAAAATCTAGCCCTGAAAAATGACTTCTAAAAATCAGCAAAATCAGAGTCCGAAAAACAAAACATATGGCTCCTAAGTCTTAATATATTTGTTTTTAACTTACCAAAACTTAAAATTTCAAAAAAAAATGAAACATTTCGGGGCACGAAAATCGGGCCCTGAAAAATGATGTCTAAAAATCAGCAAAATCATAGTCCGAAAAACAAAACAAATGTCTTCTAAGTGCTTAATATATTATTTTTTAACTTACCAAAACATAAAATTTCAAAAACAATGAAACTTTTATGGGCACGAGAATCGAGCCCTGTAAAATGACGTCTAAAAATCTGCAAAATCAGAGTCCGAAAAACAAAACAAATGTCTCCTAAGTGCTTAATATATTATTTTTTGACATCCCAAAACATAAAATTTCAAAAAAAATGAAACTTTTCGGGGCACGAAAATCGAGCCCTGAAAAATGACGTCTAAAAATGATACTCCGATAAACAAAACAAATGTCTCATAAGTGCTTAATATATTATTTTTTAAATTTCCAAAATTTAAAATTTCAAAAAAAATGAAACTTTTCGGGGCACTAAAATCGAGCACTGAAAAATGACGTCTATAAATCAGCAAAATCAGAGTCCGAAAAACAAAACAAATGTCTCCTAAGTGCTTAATATATTATTTTTTAACTTACCAAAATTTAAAATTTCAAAAAAAATGAAACTTTTCGGGGCACGAAAATCGAGCCTTGAAAAATGACGTCTAAAAATCAGCAAAATCAGAGTCCTAAAAACAAAACAAATGTATCATAAGTGCTTAATATATTATTTTTTGACATCCCAAAACATAAAATTTCAAAAAAAATGAAACTTTTCGGTGCACGAAAATCTAGCCCTGAAAAATGACTTCTAAAAATCAGCAAAATCAGAGTCCGAAAAACAAAACATATGGCTCCTAAGTCTTAATATATTTGTTTTTAACTTACCAAAACTTAAAATTTCAAAAAAAATGAAACATTTCGGGGCACGAAAATCGGGCCCTGAAAAATGATGTCTAAAAATCAGCAAAATCATAGTCCGAAAAACAAAACAAATGTCTTCTAAGTGCTTAATATATTATTTTTTAACTTACCAAAACATAAAATTTCAAAAACAATGAAACTTTTATGGACACGAGAATCGAGCCCTGGAAAATGACGTCTAAAAATCTGCAAAATCAGAGTCCGAAAAACAAAACAAATGTCTCCTAAGTGCTTAATATATTATTTTTTGACATCCCAAAACATAAAATTTCAAAAAAAATGAAACTTTTCGGGGCACGAAAATCGAGCCCTGAAAAATGACGTCTAAAAATGATACTCCGATAAACAAAACAAATGTCTCATAAGTGCTTAATATATTATTTTTTAAATTTCCAAAATTTAAAATTTCAAAAAAAATGAAACTTTTCGGGGCACTAAAATCGAGCACTGAAAAATGACGTCTATAAATCAGCAAAATCAGAGTCCGAAAAACAAAACAAATGTCTCCTAAGTGCTTAATATATTATTTTTTAACTTACCAAAATTTAAAATTTCAAAAAAAATGAAACTTTTCGGGGCACGAAAATCGAGCCTTGAAAAATGACGTCTAAAAATCAGCAAAATCAGAGTCCTAAAAACAAAACAAATGTATCATAAGTGCTTAATATATTATTTTTTAACTTACCAGATCTTAAAATTTCAAAAAAAATGAAACATTTCGGTGCACCAAAATCGAGCCCTGAAAAATGACGTCTAAAAATCAGCAAAATCTGAGTCCGAAATACAAAACAAATGGCTCCTAAGTGCTTAATATATTATTTTTTGACATCCCAAAACATAAAATTTCAAAAAAAATGAAACTTTTCGGGGCACAAAAATCGAGCCCTGAAAAATGACGTCTAAAAATCATCAAAATCATACTCCGATAAACAAAACAAATGTCTCCTAAGTGCTTAATATATTATTTTTTATCTTACCAAAATTTAAAATTTCAAAAAAAAAGAAACTTTTCGGGGGCACGAGAATCGAGCCCTGAAAAATGACGTCTAAAAATCAGCAAAATCATAGTCCGAAAAACAAAACAAATGTCTCCGAAGTGCTTAATATATTATTTTTTATCTTACCAAATCTTAAAATTTCAAAAAAAATCAATCTTTTTGGGCCACGAAAATCGAGCCTTGAAAAATGACGTCAAAAAATCAGCAAAATCAGAGTCCGAAAAACAAAACAAATGGCTCCTAAGTGCTTAATATATTATTTTTTGACATCCCAAAACATAAAATTTCAAAAAAAATGAAACTTTTCGAGGCACGAAAATCGAGCCCTGAAAAATGACGTCTAAAAATCATCAAAATCATACAACGAAAAACAAAACAAATGTCTCTTAAGTGCTTAATATATTATTTTTTAACTTACCAAATCTTAAAATAAAACTTTTCGGGGCATGAAAATCGAGTTCTGAAAAATGACGTCCAAAAATCATCAAAATCAGAGTCCGAAAAACAAAACAAATGGCTCCTAAGTGCTTAATATATTATTTTTTGACATCTCAAAACATAAAATTTCAAAAAAAATGAAACTTTTCGGTGCACGAAAATCGAGCCCTGAAAAATGACTTCTAAAAATCAGCAAAATCAGAGTCCGAAAAACAAAACATATGGCTCCTAAGTCTTAATATATTAGTTTTTAACTTACCAAAACTTAAAATTTCAAAAAAAAATGAAACATTTCGGGGCACGAAAATCGAGCCCTGAAAAATGATGTCTAAAAATCAGCAAAATAATAGTCCGAAAAACAAAACAAATGTCTCCTAAGTGCTTAATATATTAGTTTTTAACTTACCAAAACATAAAATTTCAAAAAAAATGAAACTTTTAGGGGCACGAGAATCGAGCCCTGGAAAATGACGTCTAAAAATCTGCAAAATCAGAGTCCGAAAAACAAAACAAATGTCTCCTAAGAGCTTAATATATTATTTTTTATCTTACCAAATCTTAAAATAAAAAATCAAACTTTTTGGGGCACGAAAATCGAGCCCTGAAAAATCTCAAAAAATCAGCAAAATCAGAGTCCGAAAAACAAAACAAATGGCTCCTAAGTGCTTAATATATTATTTATTGACATCCCTTAACATAAAATTTCAAAAAAATGAAACTTTTCGGGGCACGAAAATCGAGCCCTGAAAAATGACGTCTAAAAATCATACTCCGACAAACAAAACAAATGTCTCATAAGTGCTTAATATATTATTTTTTAAATTTCCAAAATTTAAAATTTCAAAAAAAATGAAACTTTTCGGGGCACTAAAATCGAGCCCTGAAAAATGACGTCTATAAATCAGCAAAATCAGAGTCCGAAAAACAAAACAAATGTCTCCTAAGTGCTTAATATATTATTTTTTAACTTACCAAAATTTAAAATTTCAAAAAAAATGAAACTTTTCGGGGCACGAAAATCGAGCCCTGAAAAATGACGTCTAAAAATCAGCAAAATCAGAGTCCGAAAAACAAAACAAATGTATCCTAAGTGCTTAATATATTATTTTTTAACTTACCAAATCTTAAAATTTCAAAAAAAATGAAACATTTCGGTGCACCAAAATCGAGCCCTGAAAAATGACGTCTAAAAATCAGCAAAATCAGATTCCGAAAACCAAAACAAATGGCTCCTAAGTGCTTAATATATTATTTTTTGACATCCCAAAACTTAAAATTTCAAAAAAAATGAAACTTTTCGGGTTACGAAAATCGAGCCCTGAAAAATGACGTCGAAAAATCATCAAAATCATACTCCGATAAACAAAACAAATGTCTCCTAAGTGCTTAATATATTATTTTTTATCTTACCAAAATTTAAAATTTCAAAAAAAATGAAACTTTTCGAGGCACGAAAATCGAGCCCTGAAAAATGACGTCTAAAAATCAGCAAAATCAGAGACCGAAAAACAAAACAAATGTATCCTAAGTGCTTAATATATTATTTTTTAACTTACCAAATCTTAAAATTTCAAAAAAAATGAAACTTTTAGGGGCACGAAAATCGAGCCCTGAAAAATGACGTCTAAAAATAAGCAAAATCAGAGTCCGAAAAACAAAACAAATGTCTCCTAAGTGCTTAGTATATTATTTTTTAACTTACCAAAATTTAAAATTTCAAAAAAAATGAAACTTTTCGGGGCACTAAAATCGAGCCCTGAAAAATGACGTCTAAAAATCAGCAAAATCAGAGTCCGAAAAACAAAACAAATGTCTCCTAAGTGCTTAATATATTATTTTTTATCTTACCAAATCTTAAAATGAAACTTTTCATGGCATGAAAATCGAGCCTTAAAAAATGACGTCTAAAAATCATCAAAATGAGAATCCGAAAAATAAAACAAATGGCTCCTAAGTGCTTAATATATTATTTTTTGACATCCCAAAACATGAGATTTCAAAAAAAATGAAACTTTTCGGGGCACGAAAATAGAGCCTTGAAAAATGACGTCTAAAAATCATCAAAATCACACTCCGAAAAACAAAACAAATGTAATCTAAGTGCTTAATATATTATTTTTTAACTTACCAAAACTTAAAATTTCAAAAAAAATGAAACTTCTCGGTTCACGAAAATCGAGCCCCGAAAAATGACGTCAAAAAATCAGCAAAATCAGAATCCGAAAAACAAAACAAATGGCTCCTAAGTGCTTCATATATTATTTTTGAATTCCCAAAAGATAAAATTTCAAAAAAAATGAAACTTTTCGTGGCACGAAAATCGAGCCCTGAAAAATGACGTCTAAAAATCATCAAAATCATACTCCGATAAACAAAACAAATGTCTCCTAAGTGCTTAATATATTATTTTTTATCTTACCAAAATTTAAAATTTCAAAAAAAATGAAACTTTTCGGGGCACGAAAATCGAGCCCTGAAAAGTGACTTCTAAAAATCAGCAAAATCTGAGTCTGAAAAACAAAACAAATGTATCCTAAGTGCTTAATATATTATTTTTTAACTTACCAAATCTTAAAATTTCAAAAAAAATTAAACATTCGGCGCACGAAAATCGAGCCCTGAAAAATGACGTCGAAAAATCAGCAAAATCAGAGTCCGAAAAACAAAACAAATGTCTCCTAAATGCTTAATATATTATTTTTTATCTTACCAAATATTAAAATTTCAAAAAAAATCAAACTTTTTGGGGCACGAAAATCGAGCCCTGAAAAATGACGTCAAAAAATCAGCAAAATCAGAGTCCGAAAAACAAAACAAATGGCTCCGAAGTGCTTAATATATTATTTTTTGACATCCCAAAACATATAATTTCAAAAAAAATGAAACTTTTCGGGGCACGAAAATCGAGCCCTGAAAAATGACGTCTAAAAATCATCAAAATCATACTACGAAAAACAAAACAAATGTCTCTTAAGTGCTTAATATATTATTTTTTAACTTACCAAATCGAGCCCTGAAAAATGACGTCGAAAAATTATCAAAATCAGAGTCCGAAAAACAAAACAAATGGCTCCTAAGTGCTTAATATATTATTTTTTGAAATCCCAAAACATAAAATTTCAAAAAAAATGAAACTTTTCGGTGCACGAAAATAGAGCCCTGAAAAATGACTTCTAAAAATCAGCAAAATCAGAGTCCAAAAAACAAAACTTATGGCTCCTAAGTCTTAATATATTAGTTTTTAACTTACCAAAACTTAAAATTTCAAAAAAAATGAAACATTTCGGGGCACGAAAATCGAGCCCTGAAAAATGATGTCTAAAAATCAGAAAATCATAGTCCGAAAAACAAAACAAATGTCTCCTAAGTGCTTAATATATTATTTTTTAACTTACCAAAACATAAAATTTCAAAAAAAATTAAACATTTATAGGCACGAAAATCGAGCCCTGAAAAATGACGTCGAAAAATCAGCAAAATCTGAGTCCGAAAAACAAAACAAATGCCTCCTAAGTGCTTAATATATTATTTTTTATCTTACCAAATCTTAAAATTTCAAAAAAAATCAAACTTTTTGGGGCACGAAAATCGAGCCCTGAAAAATGACGTCAAAAAATCAGCAAAATCAGAATCCGAAAAACAAAACAAATGGCTCCTAGGTGCTTAATATATTATTTTTTGACATCCCAAAACATATAATTTAAAAAAAATAAAACTTTTCGGGGCACGAAAATCGAGCCCTGAAAAATGACGTCTAAAAATCATCAAAATCATACTACGAAAAACAAAACAAATGTCTCTTAAGTGCTTAATATATTATTTTTTAACTTACCAAATCTTAAAATCAAACTTTTCGGGGCACGAAAATCGAGCCCTGAAAAATGACGTCTAAAAATCAGCAAAATCAGAGTCCGAAAAACAAAACAAATGTATCCTAAGTGCTTAATATATTATTTTTTAACTTACCAAATCTTAAAATTTCAAAAAAAATGAAACATTTCGATGCACCAAAATCGAGCCCTGAAAAATGACGTCTAACAATCAACAAAATCAGAGTCCGAAAAACAAAACAAATGGCTCCTAAGTGCTTAATATATTATTTTTTGACATCCAAAAACATAAAATTTAAAAAAAATGAAACTTTTCGGGGCACGAAAATCGAGCCCTGAAAAATGACGTCTAAAATCATCAAAATCATACTCCGATAAACAAAACAAATGTCTCCTAAGTGCTTAATATATTATTTTTTATCTTACCAAAATTTAAAATTTCAAAAAAAATGAAAATTTTCGGGGCACGAAAATCGAGCCCTGAAAAATGAAGTCTAAAAATCAGCAAAATCAGAGTCCGAAAAACAAAACAAATGTATCCTAAGTGCTTAATATATTATTTTTTAACTTACCAAATCTTAAAATCTCAAAAAAAATGAAACATTTTGGTGCACGAAAATCGAGCCCTGAAAAATGACGCCTAAAAATCAGCAAAATCATAGTCCGAAAAACAAAACAAATATCTCCTAAGTGCTTAATATATTATTTTTTAACTTACCAAAACATAAAATTTCAAAAAAAATTAAACTTTTAGGGGCACGAAAATCGAGCCCTGAAAAATGACTTCTAAAAATCAGCAAAATCAGAGTTCGAAAAACAAAACAAATGTCTCCTAAGTGCTTAATATATTATTTTTTATCTTACCAAATCTTTAAATTTCAAAAAAAATCAAACTTTTTGGGGCACGAAAATCGAGCCCTGAAAAATGACGTCAAAAAATCAGCAAAATCAGAGTCCGAAAAACAAAACAAATGGCTCCTAAGTGCTTAATATATTATTTTTTGACATCCCAAAATATTAAATTTCAAAAAAAATGAAACTTTTCGGGGCACGAAAATCGAGCTCTGAAAAATGACGTCTAAAAATCATAAAAATCATTCTACGAAAAACAAAACAAATGTCTCTTAAGTGCTTAATATATTATTTTTTAACTTACCAAATCTTAAAATCAAACTTTTCGGGGGCATGAAAATCGAGCCCTGAAAAATGACGTCTAAAAATCTGCAAAATCAGAGTCCGAAAAACAAAACAAATGTCTCATAAGTGCTTAATATATTATTTTTTATCTTACCAAATCTTAAAATTTCAAAAAAAATCAAACTTTATGGGGCACGAAAATCGAGCCCTGAAAAATGACGTCAAAAAATCAGCAAAATCAGAGTCCGAAAAACAAAACAAATGGCTCCTAAGTGCTTAATATATTATTTTTTGACATCCCAAAACATAAAATTTCAAAAAAAATGAAACTTTTCGGTGCACGAAAATCGAGCCCTGAAAAATGACTTCTAAAAATCAGCAAAATCAGAGTCCGAAAAACAAAACATATGGCTCCTAAGTCTTAATATATTAGTTTTTAATTTACCAAAACATAAATTTTCAAAAAAAATGAAACATTTATAGGCACGAAAATCGAGCCCTGAAAAATGACGTCGAAAAATCAGCAAAATCAGAGTCCGAAAAACAAAACAAATGTCTCCTAAATGCTTAATATATTATTTTTTATCTTACCAAATATTAAAATTTCAAAAAAAATCAAACTTTTTGGGGCACGAAAATCGGGCCCTGAAAAATGACGTCAAAAAATCAGCAAAATCAGAGTCCGAAAAACAAAACAAATGTCTCCTAAGTGCTTAATATATTATTTTTTGACATCCCAAAACATAAAATTTCAAAAAAAATGAAACTTTTCGGGGCACGAAAATCGAGCCCTGAAAAATGACGTCTAAAAATGATACTCCGATAAACAAAACAAATGTCTCATAAGTGCTTAATATATTATTTTTTAAATTTCCAAAATTTAAAATTTCAAAAAAAATGAAACTTTTCGGGGCACTAAAATCGAGCACTGAAAAATGACGTCTATAAATCAGCAAAATCAGAGTCCGAAAAACAAAACAAATGTCTCCTAAGTGCTTAATATATTATTTTTTAACTTACCAAAATTTAAAATTTCAAAAAAAATGAAACTTTTCGGGGCACGAAAATCGAGCCTTGAAAAATGACGTCTAAAAATCAGCAAAATCAGAGTCCTAAAAACAAAACAAATGTATCATAAGTGCTTAATATATTATTTTTTAACTTACCAGATCTTAAAATTTCAAAAAAAATGAAACATTTCGGTGCACCAAAATCGAGCCCTGAAAAATGACGTCTAAAAATCAGCAAAATCTGAGTCCGAAATACAAAACAAATGGCTCCTAAGTGCTTAATATATTATTTTTTGACATCCCAAAACATAAAATTTCAAAAAAAATGAAACTTTTCGGGGCACAAAAATCGAGCCCTGAAAAATGACGTCTAAAAATCATCAAAATCATACTCCGATAAACAAAACAAATGTCTCCTAAGTGCTTAATATATTATTTTTTATCTTACCAAAATTTAAAATTTCAAAAAAAAAGAAACTTTTCGGGGGCACTAAAATCGAGCCCTGAAAAATGACGTCTAAAAATCAGCAAAATCAGAGTCCGAAAAACAAAACAAATGTATCCTAAGTGCTTAATATATTATTTTTTAACTTACCAAATCTTAAAATTTCAAAAAAAATGAAACATTTCGGTGCACGAAAATCGAGCCCTGAAAAATGACGTCTAAAAATCAGCAAAATCATAGTCCGAAAAACAAAACAAATGTCTCCGAAGTGCTTAATATATTATTTTTTATCTTACCAAATCTTAAAATTTCAAAAAAAATCAATCTTTTTGGGCCACGAAAATCGAGCCTTGAAAAATGACGTCAAAAAATCAGCAAAATCAGAGTCCGAAAAACAAAACAAATGGCTCCTAAGTGCTTAATATATTATTTTTTGACATCCCAAAACATAAAATTTCAAAAAAAATGAAACTTTTCGAGGCACGAAAATCGAGCCCTGAAAAATGACGTCTAAAAATCATCAAAATCATACAACGAAAAACAAAACAAATGTCTCTTAAGTGCTTAATATATTATTTTTTAACTTACCAAATCTTAAAATAAAACTTTTCGGGGCATGAAAATCGAGTTCTGAAAAATGACGTCCAAAAATCATCAAAATCAGAGTCCGAAAAACAAAACAAATGGCTCCTAAGTGCTTAATATATTATTTTTTGACATCTCAAAACATAAAATTTCAAAAAAAATGAAACTTTTCGGTGCACGAAAATCGAGCCCTGAAAAATGACTTCTAAAAATCAGCAAAATCAGAGTCCGAAAAACAAAACATATGGCTCCTAAGTCTTAATATATTAGTTTTTAACTTACCAAAACTTAAAATTTCAAAAAAAAATGAAACATTTCGGGGCACGAAAATCGAGCCCTGAAAAATGATGTCTAAAAATCAGCAAAATAATAGTCCGAAAAACAAAACAAATGTCTCCTAAGTGCTTAATATATTAGTTTTTAACTTACCAAAACATAAAATTTCAAAAAAAATGAAACTTTTAGGGGCACGAGAATCGAGCCCTGGAAAATGACGTCTAAAAATCTGCAAAATCAGAGTCCGAAAAACAAAACAAATGTCTCCTAAGAGCTTAATATATTATTTTTTATCTTACCAAATCTTAAAATAAAAAATCAAACTTTTTGGGGCACGAAAATCGAGCCCTGAAAAATCTCAAAAAATCAGCAAAATCAGAGTCCGAAAAACAAAACAAATGGCTCCTAAGTGCTTAATATATTATTTATTGACATCCCTTAACATAAAATTTCAAAAAAATGAAACTTTTCGGGGCACGAAAATCGAGCCCTGAAAAATGACGTCTAAAAATCATACTCCGACAAACAAAACAAATGTCTCATAAGTGCTTAATATATTATTTTTTAAATTTCCAAAATTTAAAATTTCAAAAAAAATGAAACTTTTCGGGGCACTAAAATCGAGCCCTGAAAAATGACGTCTATAAATCAGCAAAATCAGAGTCCGAAAAACAAAACAAATGTCTCCTAAGTGCTTAATATATTATTTTTTAACTTACCAAAATTTAAAATTTCAAAAAAAATGAAACTTTTCGGGGCACGAAAATCGAGCCCTGAAAAATGACGTCTAAAAATCAGCAAAATCAGAGTCCGAAAAACAAAACAAATGTATCCTAAGTGCTTAATATATTATTTTTTAACTTACCAAATCTTAAAATTTCAAAAAAAATGAAACATTTCGGTGCACCAAAATCGAGCCCTGAAAAATGACGTCTAAAAATCAGCAAAATCAGATTCCGAAAACCAAAACAAATGGCTCCTAAGTGCTTAATATATTATTTTTTGACATCCCAAAACTTAAAATTTCAAAAAAAATGAAACTTTTCGGGTTACGAAAATCGAGCCCTGAAAAATGACGTCGAAAAATCATCAAAATCATACTCCGATAAACAAAACAAATGTCTCCTAAGTGCTTAATATATTATTTTTTATCTTACCAAAATTTAAAATTTCAAAAAAAATGAAACTTTTCGAGGCACGAAAATCGAGCCCTGAAAAATGACGTCTAAAAATCAGCAAAATCAGAGACCGAAAAACAAAACAAATGTATCCTAAGTGCTTAATATATTATTTTTTAACTTACCAAATCTTAAAATTTCAAAAAAAATGAAACTTTTAGGGGCACGAAAATCGAGCCCTGAAAAATGACGTCTAAAAATAAGCAAAATCAGAGTCCGAAAAACAAAACAAATGTCTCCTAAGTGCTTAGTATATTATTTTTTAACTTACCAAAATTTAAAATTTCAAAAAAAATGAAACTTTTCGGGGCACTAAAATCGAGCCCTGAAAAATGACGTCTAAAAATAAGCAAAATCAGAGTCCGAAAAACAAAACAAATGTCTCCTAAGTGCTTAGTATATTATTTTTTAACTTACCAAAATTTAAAATTTCAAAAAAAATGAAACTTTTCGGGGCAATAAAATCGAGCCCTGAAAAATGACGTCTAAAAATCAGCAAAATCAGAGTCCGAAAAACAAAACAAATGTCTCATAAGTGCTTAATATATTATTTTTTATCTTACCAAATCTTAAAATGAAACTTTTCATGGCATGAAAATCGAGCCTTAAAAAATGACGTCTAAAAATCATCAAAATGAGAATCCGAAAAATAAAACAAATGGCTCCTAAGTGCTTAATATATTATTTTTTGACATCCCAAAACATGAGATTTCAAAAAAAATGAAACTTTTCGGGGCACGAAAATAGAGCCTTGAAAAATGACGTCTAAAAATCATCAAAATCACACTCCGAAAAACAAAACAAATGTAATCTAAGTGCTTAATATATTATTTTTTAACTTACCAAAACTTAAAATTTCAAAAAAAATGAAACTTCTCGGTTCACGAAAATCGAGCCCCGAAAAATGACGTCAAAAAATCAGCAAAATCAGAATCCGAAAAACAAAACAAATGGCTCCTAAGTGCTTCATATATTATTTTTGAATTCCCAAAAGATAAAATTTCAAAAAAAATGAAACTTTTCGTGGCACGAAAATCGAGCCCTGAAAAATGACGTCTAAAAATCAGCAAAATCAGAGTCCGAAAAACAAAACAAATGGCTCCTAAGTGCTTAATATATTATTTTTTGACATCCCAAAACATAAAATTTCAAAAAAAATGAAACTTTTCGGGGAACGAAAATCGAGCCCTGAAAAATGACGTCTAAAAATCATCAAAATCATACTCCGATAAACAAAACAAATGTCTCCTAAGTGCTTAATATATTATTTTTTATCTTACCAAAATTTAAAATTTCAAAAAAAATGAAACTTTTCGGGGCACGAAAATCGAGCCCTGAAAAGTGACTTCTAAAAATCAGCAAAATCTGAGTCTGAAAAACAAAACAAATGTATCCTAAGTGCTTAATATATTATTTTTTAACTTACCAAATCTTAAAATTTCAAAAAAAATTAAACATTCGGCGCACGAAAATCGAGCCCTGAAAAATGACGTCGAAAAATCAGCAAAATCAGAGTCCGAAAAACAAAACAAATGTCTCCTAAATGCTTAATATATTATTTTTTATCTTACCAAATATTAAAATTTCAAAAAAAATCAAACTTTTTGGGGCACGAAAATCGAGCCCTGAAAAATGACGTCAAAAAATCAGCAAAATCAGAGTCCGAAAAACAAAACAAATGGCTCCGAAGTGCTTAATATATTATTTTTTTACATCCCAAAACATATAATTTCAAAAAAAATGAAACTTTTCGGGGTACGAAAATCGAGCCCTGAAAAATGACGTCTAAAAATCATCAAAATCATACTACGAAAAACAAAACAAATGTCTCTTAAGTGCTTAATATATTATTTTTTAACTTACCAAATCGAGCCCTGAAAAATGACGTCGAAAAATCATCAAAATCAGAGTCCGAAAAACAAAACAAATGGCTCCTAAGTGCTTAATATATTATTTTTTGACATCCCAAAACATAAAATTTCAAAAAAAATGAAATTTTTCGGTGCACGAAAATCGAGCCCTGAAAAATGACTTCTAAAAATCAGCAAAATCAGAGTCCAAAAAACAAAACATATGGCTCCTAAGTCTTAATATATTAGTTTTTAACTTACCAAAACTTAAAATTTCAAAAAAAATGAAACATTTCGGGGCACGAAAATCGAGCCCTGAAAAATGATGTCTAAAAATCAGAAAATCATAGTCCGAAAAACAAAACAAATGTCTCCTAAGTGCTTAATATATTATTTTTTAACTTACCAAAACATAAAATTTCAAAAAAAATTAAACATTTATAGGCACGAAAATCGAGCCCTGAAAAATGACGTCGAAAAATCAGCAAAATCTGAGTCCGAAAAACAAAACAAATGCCTCCTAAGTGCTTAATATATTATTTTTTATCTTACCAAATCTTAAAATTTCAAAAAAAATCAAACTTTTTGGGGCACGAAAATCGAGCCCTGAAAAATGACGTCAAAAAATCAGCAAAATCAGAATCCGAAAAACAAAACAAATGGCTCCTAGGTGCTTAATATATTATTTTTTGACATCCCAAAACATATAATTTCAAAAAAAATAAAACTTTTCGGGGCACGAAAATCGAGCCCTGAAAAATGACGTCTAAAAATCATCAAAATCATACTACGAAAAACAAAACAAATGCCTCTTAAGTGCTTAATATATTATTTTTTAACTTACCAAATCTTAAAATCAAACTTTTCGGGGCACGAAAATCGAGCCCTGAAAAATGACGTCTAAAAATCAGCAAAATCAGAGTCCGAAAAACAAAACAAATGTATCCTAAGTGCTTAATATATTATTTTTTAACTTACCAAATCTTAAAATTTCAAAAAAAATGAAACATTTCGATGCACCAAAATCGAGCCCTGAAAAATGACGTCTAACAATCAACAAAATCAGAGTCCGAAAAACAAAACAAATGGCTCCTAAGTGCTTAATATATTATTTTTTGACATCCCAAAACATAAAATTTAAAAAAAATGAAACTTTTCGGGGCACGAAAATCGAGCCCTGAAAAATGACGTCTAAAATCATCAAAATCATACTCCGATAAACAAAACAAATGTCTCCTAAGTGCTTAATATATTATTTTTTATCTTACCAAAATTTAAAATTTCAAAAAAAATGAAAATTTTCGGGGCACGAAAATCGAGCCCTGAAAAATGAAGTCTAAAAATCAGCAAAATCAGAGTCCGAAAAACAAAACAAATGTATCCTAAGTGCTTAATATATTATTTTTTAACTTACCAAATCTTAAAATCTCAAAAAAAATGAAACATTTCGGTGCACGAAAATCGAGCCCTGAAAAATGACGCCTAAAAATCAGCAAAATCATAGTCCGAAAAACAAAACAAATATCTCCTAAGTGCTTAATATATTATTTTTTAACTTACCAAAACATAAAATTTCAAAAAAAATTAAACTTTTAGGGGCACGAAAATCGAGCCCTGAAAAATGACGTCTAAAAATTAGCAAAATCAGAGTCCGAAAAACAAAACAAATGTCTCCTAAGTGCTTAATATATTATTTTTTATCTTACCAAATCTTTAAATTTCAAAAAAAATCAAACTTTTTGGGGCACGAAAATCGAGCCCTGAAAAATGACGTCAAAAAATCAGCAAAATCAGAGTCCGAAAAACAAAACAAATGGCTCCTAAGTGCTTAATATATTATTTTTTGACATCCCAAAATATTAAATTTCAAAAAAAATGAAACTTTTCGGGGCACGAAAATCGAGCTCTGAAAAATGACGTCTAAAAATCATAAAAATCATTCTACGAAAAACAAAACAAATGTCTCTTAAGTGCTTAATATATTATTTTTTAACTTACCAAATCTTAAAATCAAACTTTTCGGGGGCATGAAAATCGAGCCCTGAAAAATGACGTCTAAAAATCTGCAAAATCAGAGTCCGAAAAACAAAACAAATGTCTCATAAGTGCTTAATATATTATTTTTTATCTTACCAAATCTTAAAATTTCAAAAAAAATCAAACTTTATGGGGCACGAAAATCGAGCCCTGAAAAATGACGTCAAAAAATCAGCAAAATCAGAGTCCGAAAAACAAAACAAATGGCTCCTAAGTGCTTAATATATTATTTTTTGACATCCCAAAACATAAAATTTCAAAAAAAATGAAACTTTTCGGTGTACGAAAATCGAGCCCTGAAAAATGACTTCTAAAAATCAGCAAAATCAGAGTCCGAAAAACAAAACATATGGCTCCTAAGTCTTAATATATTAGTTTTTAATTTACCAAAACATAAATTTTCAAAAAAAATGAAACATTTATAGGCACGAAAATCGAGCCCTGAAAAATGACGTCGAAAAATCAGCAAAATCAGAGTCCGAAAAACAAAACAAATGTCTCCTAAATGCTTAATATATTATTTTTTATCTTACCAAATATTAAAATTTCAAAAAAAATCAAACTTTTTGGGGCACGAAAATCGGGCCCTGAAAAATGACGTCAAAAAATCAGCAAAATCAGAGTCCGAAAAACAAAACAAATGGCTCCTAAGTGCTTAATATATTATTTTTTGACATCCCAAAACATAAAATTTCAAAAAAAATGAAACTTTTCGGGGCACGAAAATCGAGCCCTGAAAAATGACGTCGAAAAATCATCAAAATCATACTCCGATAAACAAAACAAATGTCTCCTAAGTGCTTAATATATTATTTTTTATCTTACCAAATCTTAAAATCTCAAAAAAAATCAAACTTTTTGGGGCACGAAAATCGAGCCCTGAAAAATGACGTCAAAAAATCAGCAAAATCAGAGTCCGAAAAACAAAACAAATGGCTCCTAAGTGCTTAATATATTATTTTTTGACATCCCAAAACATATAATTTCAAAAAAAATGAAACTTTTCGGGGCACGAAAATCGAGCCCTGAAAAATGACGTCTAAAAATCATCAAAATCATACTACGAAAAACAAAACAAATGTCTCTTAAGTGCTTAATATATTATTTTTTAACTTACCAAATCTTAAAATCAAACTTTTCAGGGCATGAAAATCGAGCCCTGAAAAATGACGTCCAAAAATCATCAAAATCAGAGTCCGAAAAACAAAACAAATGGCTCCTAAGTGCTTAATATATTATTTTTTGACATCCCAAAACATAAAATTTCAAAAAAAAAAATGAAACTTTTCGGTGCACGAAAATCGGGCCCTGAAAAATGACTTCTAAAAATCAGCAAAATCAGAGTCCGAAAAACAAAACATATGGCTCCTAAGTCTTAATATATTAGTTTTTATCTTACCAAAACTTAAAATTTCAAAAAAAATGAAACATTTCGGGGCACGAAATCGAGCCCTGAAAAATGATGTCTAAAAATCTGCAAAATCATAGTCCGAAAAACAAAACAAATGTCTCCTAAGTGCTTAATATATTATTTTTTAACTTACCAAAACATAAAATTTCAAAAAAAATGAAACATTTATAGGCACGAAAATCGAGCCCTGAAAAATGACGTCGAAAAATCAGCAAAATCAGAGTCCGAAAAACAAAACAAATGTCTCCTAAGTACTTAATATATTATTTTTTATCTTACCAAATCTTAAAATTTCAAAAAAAATCAAACTTTTTGGGGCACGAAAATCGAGCCCTGAAATATGACGTCAAAAAATTAGCAAAATCAGAGTCCGAAAAACAAAACAAATGGCTCCTAAGTGCTTAATATATTATTTTTTGACATCCCAAAACATATAATTTCAAAAAAAATGAAACTTTTCGAGGCACGAAAATCGAGCCCTGAAAAATGACGTCTAAAAATCATCAAAATCATACTACGAAAAACAAAACAAATGTCTCTTAAGTGCTTAATCTATTATTTTTTAACTTACCAAATCTTAAAATCAAACTTTTCAGGGCATGAAAATCGAGCCCTGAAAAATGACGTCAAAAAATAATCAAAATCAGAGTCCGAAAAATAAAACAAATGGCTCCTAAGTCCTTAATTTATTATTTTTTAACTTACCAAAACTTAAAATTTCAAAAAAAACGAAACTTTTAGGGGCACGAGAATCGATCCCTAGAAAATGACGTCTAAAAATCTGCAAAATCAGAGTCCGAAAAACAAAACAAATGTCTCCTAAGTGCTTAATATATTATTTTTTATCTTACAAAATCTTAAAATTTCAAAAAAAATCAAACTTTTTGGGGCACGAAAATCGAGCCCAGAAAAATGACGTCAAAAAATCAGCAAAATCAGAGTCCGAAAAACAAATGGCTCCTAAGTGCTTAATATATTATTTTTTGACATCCCAAAATATAAAATTTCAAAAAAAAATGAAACTTTTCGGGGCACGAAAATCGAGCCCTGAAAAATGACGTCTAAAAATCATACTCCGATAAACAAAACAAATGTCTCATAAGTGCTTAATATATTATTTTTAAAATTTCCAAAATTAAAAATTTTAAAAAAAATGAAACTTTTCGGGGCACTAAAATCGAGCCCTGAAAAATGACGTCTATAAATCAGCAAAATCAGAGTCCGATAAACAAAACAAATGTCTCCTAAGTGCTTAATATATTATTTTTTAACTTACCAAAATTTAAAATTTCAAAAAAAATGAAACTTTTCGGGGCACGAAAATCGAGCCCTGAAAAATGACGTCTAAAAATCAGCAAAATCAGAGTCCGAAAAACAAAACAAATGTATCCTAAGTGCTTAATATATTATTTTTTAACTTACCAAATCTTAAAATTTCAAAAAAAATAAAACATTTCGGTTCACGAAAATCGAGCCCTGAAAATTGACGTCTAAAAATAAGCAAAATCATAGTCCGAAAAACAAAACAAATGTCTCCTAAGTGCTTAATATATTATTTTTTAACTTACCAAAACATAAAATTTCAAAAAAAATAAACTTTTAGGGGCACGAAAATCGAGCCCTAAAAATGACGTCTAAAAATCAGCAAAATCCGAGTCCGAAAAACAAAACAAATGTCTCCTAAGTGCTTAATATATTATTTTTTATCTTACCAAATCTTAAAATTTCAAAAAAAATCAAACTTTTTGGGGCACGAAAATCGAGCCCTGAAAAATGACGTCAAAAAATCAGCAAAATCAGAGTCCGAAAAATAAAACAAATGGCTCCTAAGTGCTTAATATATTATTTTTTGACATCCCAAAACATATAATTTCAAAAAAAATGAAACTTTTCGGGGCACGAAAATCGAGCCCTGAAAAATGACGTCTAAAAATCATCAAAATCATACTACGAAAAACAAAACAAATGTCTCTTAAGTGCTTAATATATTATTTTTTAACTTACCAAATCTTAAAATCAAACTTTTCAGGGCATGAAAATCGAGCACTGAAAAATGACGTCCAAAAATCATCAAAATCAGAGTCCGAAAAACAAAACAAATGGCTCATAAGTGCTTAATATATTATTTTTTGACATCCCAAAACATAGAATTTCAAAAAAAATGAAACTTTTCGGTGCACGAAAATCGAGCCCTGAAAAATGACTTCTAAAAATCAGCAAAATCAGAGTCCGAAAAACAAAACATATGGCTCCTAAGTCTTAATATATTAGTTTTAAACTTACCAAAACTTAAAATTTCAAAAAAAATGAAACATTTCGGGGCACGAAAATCGAGCCCTGAAAAATGATGTCTAAAAATCAGCAAAATCATAGTCCGAAAAACAAAACAAATGTCTCCTAAGTGCTTAATATATTATTTTTTAACTTACCAAAACATAAAATTTCAAAAAAAATGAAACATTTATAGGCACGAAAATCGAGCCCTGAAAAATGACGTCGAAAAATCAGCAAAATCTGAGTCCGAAAAACAAAACAAATGTCTACTAAGTGCTTAATATATTATTTTTTATCTTACCAAATCTTAAAATTTCAAAAAAAATCAAACTATTTGGGGCACGAAAATCGAGCCCTGAAAAATGACGTCAAAAAATCAGCAAAATCAGAGTCCGAAAAACAAAACAAATGGCTCCTAAGTGCTTAATATATTATTTTTTGACATCCCAAAACATATAATTTCAAAAAAAATGAAATTTTTCGGGGCACGAAAATCGAGCCCTGAAAAATGACGTCTAAAAATCATCAAAATCATACTACGAAAAACAAAACAAATGTCTCTTAAGTGCTTAATATATTATTTTTTAACTTACCAAATCTTAAAATCAAACTTTTCAGGGCATGAAAATCGAGCCCTGAAAAATGACGTCCAAAAATCATCAAAATCAGAGTCCGAAAAACAAAACAAATGGCTCCTAAGTGCTTAATATATTATTTTTTGACATCCCAAAACATAAAATTTCAAAAAAAATGAAACTTTTCGGTGCACGAAAATCGAGCCCTGAAAAATGACTTCTAAAAATCAGCAAAATCAGAGTCCGAAAAACAAAACATATGGCTCCTAAGTCTTAATATATTAGTTTTTAACTTACCAAAACTTAAAATTTCAAAAAAAATGAAACATTTCGGGGCACGAAAATCGAGCCCTGAAAAATGATATCTAAAAATCAGCAAAATCATAGTCCGAAAAACAAAACAAATGTCTCCTAAGTGCTTAATATATTATTTTTTAACTTACCAAAACATAAAATTTCAAAAAAAATGAAACTTTTAGGGGCACGAGAATCGAGCCCTAGAAAATGACGTCTAAAAATCTGCAAAATCAGAGTCCGAAAAACAAAACAAATGTCTCCTAAGTGCTTAATATATTATTTTTTATCTTACAAAATCTTAAAATTTCAAAAAAAATCAAACTTTTTGGGGCACGAAAATCGAGCCCAGAAAAATGACGTCAAAAAATCAGCAAAATCAGAGTCCGAAAAACAAATGGCTCCTAAGTGCTTAATATATTATTTTTTGACATCCCAAAACATAAAATTTCAAAAAAAATGAAACTTTTCGGGGCACGAAAATCGAGCCCTGAAAAATGACGTCTAAAAATCATCAAAATCATACTCCGATAAACAAAACAAATGTGTCCTAAGTGCTTAATATATTATTTTTTATCTTACCAAAATTTAAAATTTCAAAAAAAATGAAATTTTTCGGGGCACGAAAATCGAGCCCTGAAAAATGACATCTAAAAATCAGCAAAATCAGAGTCCGAAAAACAAAACAAATGTATCCTAAGTGCTTAATATATTATTTTTTAACTTACCAAATATTAAAATTTCAAAAAAAATGAAACATTTCGGTGCACGAAAATCGAGCCCTGAAAAATGACGCCTAAAAATCAGCAAAATCATAGTCCCAAAAACAAAACAAATGTCTCCTAAGTGCTTAATATATTATTTTTTAACTTACCAAAACATAAAATTTCAAAAAAAATGAAACTTTTAGGGGCACGAAAATCGAGCCATGAAAAATGACGTCTAAAAATCAGCAAAATCAGAGTCCGAAAAACAAAACAAATGTCTCCTAAGTGCTTAATATATTATTTTTTATTTTACCAAATCTTAAAATTTCAAAAAAAATCAAACTTTTTGGGGCACGAAAATCGAGCCCTGAAAAATGACGTCAAAAAATCAGCAAAATCAGAGTCTGAAAAATAAAACAAATGGCTCCTAAGTGCTTAATATATTATTTTTTGACATCCCAAAATATAGAATTTCAAAAAAAATGAAACTTTTCGGGGCACGAAAATCGAGCTCTGAAAAATGACGTCTAAAAATCATCAAAATCATTCTACGAAAAACAAAACAAATGTCTCTTAAGTGCTTAATATATTATTTTTTAACTTACCAAATCTTAAAATCAAACTTTTCGGGGCATGAAAATCGAGCCCTGAAAAATGACGTCTAAAAATCTGCAAAATCAGAGTCCGAAAAACAAAACAAATGTCTCCTAAGTGCTTAATATATTATTTTTTATCTTACCAAATCTTAAAATTTCAAAAAAAATCAAACTTTTTGGGGCACGAAATCCGAGCCCTGAAAAATGACGTCAAAAAATCAGCAAAATCAGAGTACGAAAAACAAAACAAATGGCTCCTAAGTGCTTAATATATTATTTTTTGACATCCCAAAACATAAAATTTCAAAAAAAATGAAACTTTTCGGGGCACGAAAATCGAGCTCTGAAAAATGACGTCTAAAAATCATACTCTGATAAACAAAAGAAATGTCTCATAAGTGCTTAATATATTATTTTTTAAATTTCCAAAATTTAAAATTTCAAAAAAAATGAAACTTTTCGGGGCACGAAAATCGAGCCCTGAAAAATGACGTCTAAAAATCAGCAAAATCAGAGTCCGAAAAACAAAACAAATGGCTCCTAAGTGCTTAATATATTATTTTTTAACTTACCAAAATTTAAAATTTCAAAAAAAATGAAAATTTTCTGGGGCACTAAAATCGAGCCCTTAAAAATGACGTCTAAAAATCAGCAAAATCAGAGTCCGAAAAACAAAACAAATGTATCCTAAGTGCTTAATATATTATTTTTTAACTTACCAAATCTTAAAATTTCAAAAAAAATTAAACATTCGGTGCACGAAAATCGAGCCCTGAAAAATGACGTCTAAAAATCAGTAAAATCATAGTACGAAAAACAAAACAAATGTCTCCAAAGTGCTTAATATATTATTTTTTAATTTACCAAAACATAAATTTTCAAAAAAAATGAAACATTTATAGGCACGAAAATCGAGCCCTGAAAAATGACGTCGAAAAATCAGAAAAATCAGAGTCCGAAAAACAAAACAAAAGTCTCCTAAATGCTTAATATATTATTTTTTATCTTACCAAATATTAAAATTTCAAAAAAAATCAAACTTTTTGGGGCACGAAAATCGGGTCCTGAAAAATGACGTCAAAAAATCAGCAAAATCAGAGTCCGAAAAACAAAACAAATGGCTCCTAAGTGCTTAATATATTATTTTTTGACATCCCAAAACATATAATTTCAAAAAAAATGAAACTTTTCGGGGCACGAAAATCGAGCCCTGAAAAATGACGTCTAAAAATCATCAAAATCATACTACGAAAAACAAAACAAATGTCTCTTAAGTGCTTAATATTTTATTTTTTAACTTACCAAATCTTAAAATCAAACTTTTCAGGGCATGAAAATCGAGCCCTGAAAAATGACGTCCAAAAATCATCAAAATCAGAGTCCGAAAAACAAAACAAATGGCTCCTAAGTGCTTAATATATTATTTTTTGACATCCCAAAACATAAAATTTCAGAAAAAAATGAAACTTTTCGGTGCACGAAAATCGGGCCCTGAAAAATGACTTCTAAAAATCAGCAAAATCAGAGTCCGAAAAACAAAACATATGGCTCCTAAGTCTTAATATATTAGTTTTTATCTTACCAAAACTTAAAATTTCAAAAAAAATGAAACATTTCGGGGCACGAAAATCGAGCCCCTGAAAAATGATGTCTAAAAATCAGCAAAATCATAGGCCGAAAAACAAAACAAATGTCTCCTAAGTGCTTAATATATTATTTTTTAACTTACCAAAACATAAAATTTCAAAAAAAATGAAACATTTATAGGCACGAAAATCGAGCCTTGAAAAATGACGTCGAAAAATCAGCAAAATCAGAGTCCGAAAAACAAAACAAATGTCTCCTAAGTGCTTAATATATTATTTTTTATCTTACCAAATCTTAAAATCTCAAAAAAAATCAAACTTTTTGGGGCACGAAAATCGAGCATTGAAAAATGACGTCAAAAAATCAGCAAAATTAGAGTCCGAAAAACAAAACAAATGGCTCCTAAGTGCTTAATATATTATTTTTTGACATCCCAAAACATATAATTTCAAAAAAAATGAAACTTTTCGGGGCACGAAAATCGAGCCCTGAAAAATGACGTCTAAAAATCATCAAAATCATACTACGAAAAACAAAACAAATGTCTCTTAAGTGCTTAATATATTATTTTTTAACTTACCAAATCTTAAAATCAAACTTTTCAGGGCATGAAAATCGAGCCCTGAAAAATGACGTCCAAAAATCATCAAAATCAGAGTCCGAAAAATAAAACAAATGGCTCCTAAGTGCTTAATATATTATTTTTTGACATCCCAAAACATAAAATTTCAAAAAAAATGAAACTTTTCGGTGCACGAAAATCGAGCCCTGAAAAATGACTTCTAAAAATCAGCAAAATCAGAGTCCGAAAAACAAAACATATGGCTCCTAAGTCTTAATATATTAGTTTTTAACTTACCAAAACTTAAGATTTCAAAAAAAATGAAACATTTCGGGGCACGAAAATCGAGCCTGAAAAAACGATGTCTAAAAATCAGCAAAATCATAGTCCGAAAAACAAAACAAATGTCTCCTAAGTGCTTAATATATTATTTTTTAACTTACCAAAACATAAAAGTTCAAAAAAAATGAAACTTTTAGGGGCACGAGAATCGAGCCCTAGAAAATGACGTCTAAAAATCTGCAAAATCAGTCCGAAAAACAAAACAAATGTCTCCTAAGTGCTTAATATATTATTTTTTATCTTACAAAATCTTAAAATTTCAAAAAAAATCAAACTTTTTGGGGCACGAAAATCGAGCCCAGAAAAATGACGTCAAAAAATCAGCAAAATCAGAGTCCGAAAAACAAATGGCTCCTAAGTGCTTAATATATTATTTTTTGACATCCCAAAACATAAAATTTCAAAAAAAATGAAACTTTTCCGGGCACTAAAATCGAGCCCTGAAAAATGACGTCTAAAAATCTTACTCCGATAAACAAAACAAATGTCTCATAAGTGCTTAATATATTATTTTTAAAATTTCCAAAATTAAAAATTTAAAAAAAAATGAAACTTTTCGGGGCTCTAAAATCGAGCCCTGAAAAATGACGTCTATAAATCAGCAAAATCAGAGTCCGAAAAACAAAACAAATGTATCCTAAGTGCTTAATATATTATTTTTTAACTTACCAAATCTTAAAATTTCAAAAAAAATTAAACATTCGGCGCACGAAAATCGAGCCCTGAAAAATGACGTCGAAAAATCAGCAAAATCAGAGTCCGAAAAACAAAACAAATGTCTCCTAAATGCTTAATATATTATTTTTTATCTTACCAAATATTAAAATTTCAAAAAAAATCAAACTTTTTGGGGCACGAAAATCGAGCCCTGAAAAATGACGTCAAAAAATCAGCAAAATCAGAGTCCGAAAAACAAAACAAATGGCTCCTAAGTGCTTAATATATTATTTTTTGACATCCCAAAACATATAATTTCAAAAAAAATGAAACTTTTCGGGACACGAAAATCGAGCCCTGAAAAATGACGTCTAAAAATCATCAAAATCATACTACGAAAAACAAAACAAATGTCTCTTAAGTGCTTAATATATTATTTTTTAACTTACCAAATCGAGCCCTGAAAAATGACGTCCAAAAATCATCAAAATCAGAGTCCGAAAAACAAAACAAATGGCTCCTAAGTGCTTAATATATTATTTTTTGACATCCCAAAACATAAAATTTCAAAAAAAATGAAACTTTTCGGTGCACGAAAATCGAGCCCTGAAAAATGACTTCTAAAAATCAGCAAAATCAGAGTCCGAAAAACAAAACATATGGCTCCTAAGTCTTAATATATTAGTTTTTAACTTACCAAAACTTAAAATTTCAAAAAAAATGAAACATTTCGATGCACGAAAATCGAGCCCTGAAAAATGATGTCTAAAAATCAGAAAATCATAGTCCGAAAAACAAAACAAATGTCTCCTAAGTGCTTAATATATTATTTTTTAACTTACCAAAACATAAAATTTCAAAAAAAATTAAACATTTATAGGCACGAAAATCGAGCCCTGAAAAATGACGTCGAAAAATCAGCAAAATCTGAGTCCGAAAAACAAAACAAATGTCTCCTAAGTGCTTAATATATTATTTTTTATCTTACCAAATCTTAAAATTTCAAAAAAAATCAAACTTTTTGGGGCACGAAAATCGAGCCCTGAAAAATGACGTCAAAAAATCAGCAAAATCAGAATCCGAAAAACAAAACAAATGGCTCCTAAGTGCTTAATATATTATTTTTTGACATCCCAAAACATATAATTTCAAAAAAAATAAAACTTTTCGGGGCACGAAAATCGAGCCCTGAAAAATGACGTCTAAAAATCATCAAAATCATACTACGAAAAACAAAACAAATGTCTCTTAAGTGCTTAATATATTATTTTTTAACTTACCAAATCTTAAAATCAAACTTTTCGGGGCACGAAAATCGAGCCCTGAAAAATGACGTCTAAAAATCAGCAAAATCAGAGTCCGAAAAACAAAACAAATGTATCCTAAGTGCTTAATATATTATTTTTTAACTTACCAAATCTTAAAATTTCAAAAAAAATGAAACATTTCGATGCACCAAAATCGAGCCCTGAAAAATGACGTCTAACAATCAGCAAAATCAGAGTCCGAAAAACAAAACAAATGGCTCCTAAGTGCTTAATATATTATTTTTTGACATCCCAAAACATAAAATTTAAAAAAAAATGAAACTTTTCGGGGCACGAAAATCGAGCCCTGAAAAATGACGTCTAAAATCATCAAAATCATACTCCGATAAACAAAACAAATGTCTCCTAAGTGCTTAATATATTATTTTTTATCTTACCAAAATTTAAAATTTCAAAAAAAATGAAAATTTTCGGGGCACGAAAATCGAGCCCTGAAAAATGAAGTCTAAAAATCAGCAAAATCAGAGTCCGAAAAACAAAACAAATGTATCCTAAGTGCTTAATATATTATTTTTTAACTTACCAAATCTTAAAATTTCAAAAAAAATGAAACATTTCGGTGCACGAAAATGGAGCCCTGAAAAATGACGCCTAAAAATCAGCAAAATCATAGTCCGAAAAACAAAACAAATATCTCCTAAGTGCTTAATATATTATTTTTTAACTTACCAAAACATAAAATTTCAAAAAAAATTAAACTTTTAGGGGCACGAAAATCGAGCCCTGAAAAATGACGTCTAAAAATCAGCAAAATCAGAGTCCGAAAAACAAAACAAATGTCTCCTAAGTGCTTAATATATTATTTTTTATCTTACCAAATCTTAAAATTTCAAAAAAAATCAAACTTTTTGGGGCACGAAAATCGAGCCCTGAAAAATGACGTCAAAAAATCAGCAAAATCAGAGTCCGAAAAACAAAACAAATGGCTCCTAAGTGCTTAATATATTATTTTTTGACATCCCAAAACATATAATTTCAAAAAAAATGAAACTTTTCGGGGCACGAAAATCTAGCTCTAAAAAATGACGTCTAAAAATCATCAAAATCATACTACGAAAAACAAAACAAATGTCTCCTAAGTGCTTAATATATTATTTTTTATCTTACCAAATCTTAAATTTTCAAAAAAAATCAAACTTTATGGGGCACGAAAATCGAGCCCTGAAAAATGACGTCAAAAAATCAGCAAAATCAGAGTCCGAAAAACAAAACAAATGGCTCCTAAGTGCTTAATATATTATTTTTTGACATCCCAAAACATAAAATTTCAAAAAAAATGAAACTTTTCGGTGCACGAAAATCGAGCCCTGAAAAATGACTTCTAAAAATCAGCAAAATCAGAGTCCGAAAAACAAAACATATGGCTCCTAAGTCTTAATATATTAGTTTTTAATTTACCAAAACATAAATTTTCAAAAAAAATGAAACATTTATAGGCACGAAAATCGAGCCCTGAAAATTGAGGTCGAAAAATCAGCAAAATCAGAGTCCGAAAAACAAAACAAATGTCTCCTAAATGCTTAATATATTATTTTTTATCTTACCAAATATTAAAATTTCAAAAAAAATCAAACTTTTTGGGGCACGAAAATCGGGCCCTGAAAAATGACGTCAAAAAATCAGCAAAATCAGAGTCCGAAAAACAAAACAAATGGCTCCTAAGTGCTTAATATATTATTTTTTGACATCCCAAAACATATAATTTCAAAAAAAATGAAACTTTTCGGGGCACGAAAATCTAGCTCTAAAAAATGACGTCTAAAAATCATCAAAATCATACTACGAAAAACAAAACAAATGTCTCTTAAGTGCTTAATATATTATTTTTTAACTTACCAAATCTTAAAATCAAACTTTTCAGGGCATGAAAATCGAGCCCTGAAAAATGACGTCCAAAAATCATCAAAATCAGAGTCCGAAAAACAAAACAAATGGCTCCTAAGTGCTTAATATATTATTTTTTGACATCCCAAAACATAAAATTTCAAAAAAAAAAATGAAACTTTTCGGTGCACGAAAATCGGGCCCTGAAAAATGACTTCTAAAAATCAGCAAAATCAGAGTCCGAAAAACAAAACATATGGCTCCTAAGTCTTAATATATTAGTTTTTATCTTACCAAAACTTAAAATTTCAAAAAAAATGAAACATTTCGGGGCACGAAATCGAGCCCTGAAAAATGATGTCTAAAAATCAGCAAAATCATAGTCCGAAAAACAAAACAAATGTCTCCTAAGTGCTTAATATATTATTTTTTAACTTACCAAAACATAAAATTTCAAAAAAAATGAAACATTTATAGGCACGAAAATCGAGCCTTGAAAAATGACGTCGAAAAATCAGCAAAATCAGAGTCCGAAAAACAAAACAAATGTCTCCTAAGTACTTAATATATTATTTTTTATCTTACCAAATCTTAAAATTTCAAAAAAAATCAAACTTTTTGGGGCACGAAAATCGAGCCCTGAAAAATGACGTCAAAAAATTAGCAAAATCAGAGTCCGAAAAACAAAACAAATGGCTCCTAAGTGCTTAATATATTATTTTTTGACATCCCAAAACATATAATTTCAAAAAAAATGAAACTTTTCGGGGCACGAAAATCGAGCCCTGAAAAATGACGTCTAAAAATCATCAAAATCATACTACGAAAAACAAAACAAATGTCTCTTAAGTGCTTAATATATTATTTTTTAACTTACCAAATCTTAAAATCAAACTTTTCAGGGCATGAAAATCGAGCCCTGAAAAATGACGTCAAAAAATCATCAAAATCAGAGTCCGAAAAATAAAACAAATGGCTCCTAAGTCCTTAATATATTATTTTTTAACTTACCAAAACTTAAAATTTCAAAAAAAATGAAACTTTTATGGGCACGAGAATCGATCCCTAGAAAATGACGTCTAAAAATCTGCAAAATCAGAGTCCGAAAAACAAAACAAATGTCTCCTAAGTGCTTAATATATTATTTTTTATCTTACAAAATCTTAAAATTTCAAAAAAAATCAAACTTTTTGGGGCACGAAAATCGAGCCCAGAAAAATGACGTCAAAAAATCAGCAAAATCAGAGTCCGAAAAACAAATGGCTCCTAAGTGCTTAATATATTATTTTTTGACATCCCAAAATATAAAATTTCAAAAAAAAATGAAACTTTTCGGGGCACGAAAATCGAGCCCTGAAAAATGACGTCTAAAAATCATACTCCGATAAACAAAACAAATGTCTCATAAGTGCTTAATATATTATTTTTAAAATTTCCAAAATTAAAAATTTTAAAAAAAATGAAACTTTTCGGGGCATGAAAATCGAGCCCTGAAAAATGACGTCCAAAAATCATCAAAATAAGAGTCCGAAAAACAAAACAAATGGCTCCTAAGTGCTTAATATATTATTTTTTGACATCCCAAAACATAAGATTTCAAAAAAAATGAAACTTTTCGGTGCACGAAAATCGAGCCCTGAAAAATGACTTCTAAAAATCAGCAAAATCAGAGTCCGAAAAACAAAACATATGGCTCCTAAGTCTTAATATATTAGTTTTTAACTTACCAAAACTTAAGATTTCAAAAAAAATGAAACATTTCGGGGCACGAAAATCGAGCCTGAAAAAACGATGTCTAAAAATCAGCAAAATCATAGTCCGAAAAACAAAACAAATGTCTCCTAAGTGCTTAATATATTATTTTTTAACTTACCAAAACATAAAAGTTCAAAAAAAATGAAACTTTTAGGGGCACGAGAATCGAGCCCTAGAAAATGACGTCTAAAAATCTGCAAAATCAGTCCGAAAAACAAAACAAATGTCTCCTAAGTGCTTAATATATTATTTTTTATCTTACAAAATCTTAAAATTTCAAAAAAAATCAAACTTTTTGGGGCACGAAAATCGAGCCCAGAAAAATGACGTCAAAAAATCAGCAAAATCAGAGTCCGAAAAACAAATGGCTCCTAAGTGCTTAATATATTATTTTTTGACATCCCAAAACATAAAATTTCAAAAAAAATGAAACTTTTCCGGGCACTAAAATCGAGCCCTGAAAAATGACGTCTAAAAATCTTACTCCGATAAACAAAACAAATGTCTCATAAGTGCTTAATATATTATTTTTAAAATTTCCAAAATTAAAAATTTAAAAAAAAATGAAACTTTTCGGGGCTCTAAAATCGAGCCCTGAAAAATGACGTCTATAAATCAGCAAAATCAGAGTCCGAAAAACAAAACAAATGTATCCTAAGTGCTTAATATATTATTTTTTAACTTACCAAATCTTAAAATTTCAAAAAAAATTAAACATTCGGCGCACGAAAATCGAGCCCTGAAAAATGACGTCGAAAAATCAGCAAAATCAGAGTCCGAAAAACAAAACAAATGTCTCCTAAATGCTTAATATATTATTTTTTATCTTACCAAATATTAAAATTTCAAAAAAAATCAAACTTTTTGGGGCACGAAAATCGAGCCCTGAAAAATGACGTCAAAAAATCAGCAAAATCAGAGTCCGAAAAACAAAACAAATGGCTCCTAAGTGCTTAATATATTATTTTTTGACATCCCAAAACATATAATTTCAAAAAAAATGAAACTTTTCGGGACACGAAAATCGAGCCCTGAAAAATGACGTCTAAAAATCATCAAAATCATACTACGAAAAACAAAACAAATGTCTCTTAAGTGCTTAATATATTATTTTTTAACTTACCAAATCGAGCCCTGAAAAATGACGTCCAAAAATCATCAAAATCAGAGTCCGAAAAACAAAACAAATGGCTCCTAAGTGCTTAATATATTATTTTTTGACATCCCAAAACATAAAATTTCAAAAAAAATGAAACTTTTCGGTGCACGAAAATCGAGCCCTGAAAAATGACTTCTAAAAATCAGCAAAATCAGAGTCCGAAAAACAAAACATATGGCTCCTAAGTCTTAATATATTAGTTTTTAACTTACCAAAACTTAAAATTTCAAAAAAAATGAAACATTTCGATGCACGAAAATCGAGCCCTGAAAAATGATGTCTAAAAATCAGAAAATCATAGTCCGAAAAACAAAACAAATGTCTCCTAAGTGCTTAATATATTATTTTTTAACTTACCAAAACATAAAATTTCAAAAAAAATTAAACATTTATAGGCACGAAAATCGAGCCCTGAAAAATGACGTCGAAAAATCAGCAAAATCTGAGTCCGAAAAACAAAACAAATGTCTCCTAAGTGCTTAATATATTATTTTTTATCTTACCAAATCTTAAAATTTCAAAAAAAATCAAACTTTTTGGGGCACGAAAATCGAGCCCTGAAAAATGACGTCAAAAAATCAGCAAAATCAGAATCCGAAAAACAAAACAAATGGCTCCTAAGTGCTTAATATATTATTTTTTGACATCCCAAAACATATAATTTCAAAAAAAATAAAACTTTTCGGGGCACGAAAATCGAGCCCTGAAAAATGACGTCTAAAAATCATCAAAATCATACTACGAAAAACAAAACAAATGTCTCTTAAGTGCTTAATATATTATTTTTTAACTTACCAAATCTTAAAATCAAACTTTTCGGGGCACGAAAATCGAGCCCTGAAAAATGACGTCTAAAAATCAGCAAAATCAGAGTCCGAAAAACAAAACAAATGTATCCTAAGTGCTTAATATATTATTTTTTAACTTACCAAATCTTAAAATTTCAAAAAAAATGAAACATTTCGATGCACCAAAATCGAGCCCTGAAAAATGACGTCTAACAATCAGCAAAATCAGAGTCCGAAAAACAAAACAAATGGCTCCTAAGTGCTTAATATATTATTTTTTGACATCCCAAAACATAAAATTTAAAAAAAAATGAAACTTTTCGGGGCACGAAAATCGAGCCCTGAAAAATGACGTCTAAAATCATCAAAATCATACTCCGATAAACAAAACAAATGTCTCCTAAGTGCTTAATATATTATTTTTTATCTTACCAAAATTTAAAATTTCAAAAAAAATGAAAATTTTCGGGGCACGAAAATCGAGCCCTGAAAAATGAAGTCTAAAAATCAGCAAAATCAGAGTCCGAAAAACAAAACAAATGTATCCTAAGTGCTTAATATATTATTTTTTAACTTACCAAATCTTAAAATTTCAAAAAAAATGAAACATTTCGGTGCACGAAAATGGAGCCCAGAAAAATGACGCCTAAAAATCAGCAAAATCATAGTCCGAAAAACAAAACAAATATCTCCTAAGTGCTTAATATATTATTTTTTAACTTACCAAAACATAAAATTTCAAAAAAAATTAAACTTTTAGGGGCACGAAAATCGAGCCCTGAAAAATGACGTCTAAAAATCAGCAAAATCAGAGTCCGAAAAACAAAACAAATGTCTCCTAAGTGCTTAATATATTATTTTTTATCTTACCAAATCTTAAAATTTCAAAAAAAATCAAACTTTTTGGGGCACGAAAATCGAGCCCTGAAAAATGACGTCAAAAAATCAGCAAAATCAGAGTCCGAAAAACAAAACAAATAGCTCCTAAGTGCTTAATATATTATTTTTTGACATCCCAAAACATATAATTTCAAAAAAAATGAAACTTTTCGGGGCACGAAAATCTAGCTCTAAAAAATGACGTCTAAAAATCATCAAAATCATACTACGAAAAACAAAACAAATGTCTCCTAAGTGCTTAATATATTATTTTTTATCTTACCAAATCTTAAATTTTCAAAAAAAATCAAACTTTATGGGGCACGAAAATCGAGCCCTGAAAAATGACGTCAAAAAATCAGCAAAATCAGAGTCCGAAAAACAAAACAAATGGCTCCTAAGTGCTTAATATATTATTTTTTGACATCCCAAAACATAAAATTTCAAAAAAAATGAAACTTTTCGGTGCACGAAAATCGAGCCCTGAAAAATGACTTCTAAAAATCAGCAAAATCAGAGTCCGAAAAACAAAACATATGGCTCCTAAGTCTTAATATATTAGTTTTTAATTTACCAAAACATAAATTTTCAAAAAAAATGAAACATTTATAGGCACGAAAATCGAGCCCTGAAAAATGAGGTCGAAAAATCAGCAAAATCAGAGTCCGAAAAACAAAACAAATGTCTCCTAAATGCTTAATATATTATTTTTTATCTTACCAAATATTAAAATTTCAAAAAAAATCAAACTTTTTGGGGCACGAAAATCGGGCCCTGAAAAATGACGTCAAAAAATCAGCAAAATCAGAGTCCGAAAAACAAAACAAATGGCTCCTAAGTGCTTAATATATTATTTTTTGACATCCCAAAACATATAATTTCAAAAAAAATGAAACTTTTCGGGGCACGAAAATCTAGCTCTAAAAAATGACGTCTAAAAATCATCAAAATCATACTACGAAAAACAAAACAAATGTCTCTTAAGTGCTTAATATATTATTTTTTAACTTACCAAATCTTAAAATCAAACTTTTCAGGGCATGAAAATCGAGCCCTGAAAAATGACGTCCAAAAATCATCAAAATCAGAGTCCGAAAAACAAAACAAATGGCTCCTAAGTGCTTAATATATTATTTTTTGACATCCCAAAACATAAAATTTCAAAAAAAAAAATGAAACTTTTCGGTGCACGAAAATCGGGCCCTGAAAAATGACTTCTAAAAATCAGCAAAATCAGAGTCCGAAAAACAAAACATATGGCTCCTAAGTCTTAATATATTAGTTTTTATCTTACCAAAACTTAAAATTTCAAAAAAAATGAAACATTTCGGGGCACGAAATCGAGCCCTGAAAAATGATGTCTAAAAATCAGCAAAATCATAGTCCGAAAAACAAAACAAATGTCTCCTAAGTGCTTAATATATTATTTTTTAACTTACCAAAACATAAAATTTCAAAAAAAATGAAACATTTATAGGCACGAAAATCGAGCCCTGAAAAATGACGTCGAAAAATCAGCAAAATCAGAGTCCGAAAAACAAAACAAATGTCTCCTAAGTACTTAATATATTATTTTTTATCTTACCAAATCTTAAAATTTCAAAAAAAATCAAACTTTTTGGGGCACGAAAATCGAGCCCTGAAAAATGACGTCAAAAAATTAGCAAAATCAGAGTCCGAAAAACAAAACAAATGGCTCCTAAGTGCTTAATATATTATTTTTTGACATCCCAAAACATATAATTTCAAAAAAAATGAAACTTTTCGGGGCACGAAAATCGAGCCCTGAAAAATGACGTCTAAAAATCATCAAAATCATACTACGAAAAACAAAACAAATGTCTCTTAAGTGCTTAATATATTATTTTTTAACTTACCAAATCTTAAAATCAAACTTTTCAGGGCATGAAAATCGAGCCCTGAAAAATGACGTCAAAAAATCATCAAAATCAGAGTCCGAAAAATAAAACAAATGGCTCCTAAGTCCTTAATATATTATTTTTTAACTTACCAAAACTTAAAATTTCAAAAAAAATGAAACTTTTATGGGCACGAGAATCGATCCCTAGAAAATGACGTCTAAAAATCTGCAAAATCAGAGTCCGAAAAACAAAACAAATGTCTCCTAAGTGCTTAATATATTATTTTTTATCTTACAAAATCTTAAAATTTCAAAAAAAATCAAACTTTTTGGGGCACGAAAATCGAGCCCAGAAAAATGACGTCAAAAAATCAGCAAAATCAGAGTCCGAAAAACAAATGGCTCCTAAGTGCTTAATATATTATTTTTTGACATCCCAAAATATAAAATTTCAAAAAAAAATGAAACTTTTCGGGGCACGAAAATCGAGCCCTGAAAAATGACGTCTAAAAATCATACTCCGATAAACAAAACAAATGTCTCATAAGTGCTTAATATATTATTTTTAAAATTTCCAAAATTAAAAATTTTAAAAAAAATGAAACTTTTCGGGGCATGAAAATCGAGCCCTGAAAAATGACGTCCAAAAATCATCAAAATAAGAGTCCGAAAAACAAAACAAATGGCTCCTAAGTGCTTAATATATTATTTTTTGACATCCCAAAACATAAGATTTCAAAAAAAATGAAACTTTTCGGTGCACGAAAATCGAGCCCTGAAAAATGACTTCTAAAAATCAGCAAAATCAGAGTCCGAAAAACAAAACATATGGCTCCTAAGTCTTAATATATTAGTTTTTAACTTACCAAAACTTAAAATTTCAAAAAAAATGAAACATTTCGGGGCACGAAAATCGAGCCCTGAAAAATGATATCTAAAAATAAGCAAAATCATAGTCCGAAAAACAAAACAAATGTCTCCTAAGTGCTTAATATATTATTTTTTAACTTACCAAAACATAAAATTTCAAAAAAAATGAAACTTTTAGGGGCACGAGAATCGAGCCCTAGAAAATGACGTCTAAAAATCTGCAAAATCAGAGTCCGAAAAACAAAACAAATGTCTCCTAAGTGCTTAATATATTATTTTTTATCTTACAAAATCTTAAAATTTCAAAAAAAATCAAACTTTTTGGGGCACGAAAATCGAGCCCAGAAAAATGACGTCAAAAAATCAGCAAAATCAGAGTCCGAAAAACAAATGGCTCCTAAGTGCTTAATATATTATTTTTTGACATCCCAAAACATAAAATTTCAAAAAAAATGAAACTTTTCGGGGCACGAAAATCGAGCCCTGAAAAATGACGTCTAAAAATCATCAAAATCATAAAAATCATACTCCGATAAACAAAACAAATGTGTCCTAAGTGCTTAATATATTATTTTTTATCTTACCAAAATTTAAAATTTCAAAAAAAATGAAATTTTTCGGGGCACGAAAATCGAGCCCTGAAAAATGACATCTAAAAATCAGCAAAATCAGAGTCCGAAAAACAAAACAAATGTATCCAAAGTGCTTAATATATTATTTTTTAACTTACCAAATATTAAAATTTCAAAAAAAATGAAACATTTCGGTGCACGAAAATCGAGCCCTGAAAAATGACGCCTAAAAATCAGCAAAATCATAGTCCCAAAAACAAAACAAATGTCTCCTAAGTGCTTAATATATTATTTTTTAACTTACCAAAACATAAAATTTCAAAAAAAATGAAACTTTTAGGGGCACGAAAATCGAGCCATGAAAAATGACGTCTAAAAATCAGCAAAATCAGAGTCCGAAAAACAAAACAAATGTCTCCTAAGTGCTTAATATATTATTTTTTATCTTACCAAATCTTAAAATTTCAAAAAAAATCAAACTTTTTGGGGCACGAAAATCGAGCCCTGAAAAATGACGTCAAAAAATCAGCAAAATCAGAGTCCGAAAAACAAAACAAATGGCTCCTAAGTGCTTAATATATTATTTTTTGACATCCCAAAACATATAATTTCAAAAAAAATGAAACTTTTCGCGGCACGAAAATCGAGCCCTGAAAAATGACGTCTAAAAATCATCAAAATCATACTACGAAAAACAAAACAAATGTCTCTTAAGTGCTTAATATATTATTTTTTAACTTACCAAATCTTAAAATCAAACTTTTCAGGGCATGAAAATCGAGCACTGAAAAATGACGTCCAAAAATCATCAAAATCAGAGTCCGAAAAACAAAACAAATGGCTCATAAGTGCTTAATATATTATTTTTTGACATCCTAAAACATAAAATTTCAAAAAAAATGAAACTTTTCGGTGCACGAAAATCGAGCCCTGAAAAATGACTTCTAAAAATCAGCAAAATCAGAGTCCGAAAAACAAAACATATGGCTCCTAAGTCTTAATATATTAGTTTTAAACTTACCAAAACTTAAAATTTCAAAAAAAATGAAACATTTCGGGGCACGAAAATCGAGCCCTGAAAAATGATGTCTAAAAATCAGCAAAATCATAGTCCGAAAAACAAAACAAATGTCTCCTAAGTGCTTAATATATTATTTTTTAACTTACCAAAACATAAAATTTCAAAAAAAATGAAACATTTATAGGCACGAAAATCGAGCCCTGAAAAATGACGTCGAAAAATCAGCAAAATCTGAGTCCGAAAAACAAAACAAATGTCTCCTAAGTGCTTAATATATTATTTTTTATCTTACCAAATCTTAAAATTTCAAAAAAAATCAAACTTTTTGGGGCACGAAAATCGAGCCCTGAAAAATGACGTCAAAAAATCAGCAAAATCAGAGTCCGAAAAACAAAACAAATGGCTCCTAAGTGCTTAATATATTATTTTTTGACATCCCAAAACATATAATTTCAAAAAAAATGAAATTTTTCGGGGCACGAAAATCGAGCCCTGAAAAATGACGTCTAAAAATCATCAAAATCATAATACGAAAAACAAAACAAATGTCTCTTAAGTGCTTAATATATTATTTTTTAACTTACCAAATCTTAAAATCAAACTTTTCATGGCATGAAAATCGAGCCCTGAAAAATGACGTCCAAAAATCATCAAAATCAGAGTCCGAAAAACAAAACAAATGGCTCCTAAGTGCTTAATATATTATTTTTTGACATCCCAAAACATAAAATTTCAAAAAAAATGAAACTTTTCGGTGCACGAAAATCGAGCCCTGAAAAATGACTTCTAAAAATCAGCAAAATCAGAGTCCGAAAAACAAAACATATGGCTCCTAAGTCTTAATATATTAGTTTTTAACTTACCAAAACTTAAAATTTCAAAAAAAATGAAACATTTCGGGGCACGAAAATCGAGCCCTGAAAAATGATATCTAAAAATCAGCAAAATCATAGTCCGAAAAACAAAACAAATGTCTCCTAAGTGCTTAATATATTATTTTTTAACTTACCAAAACATAAAATTTCAAAAAAAATGAAACTTTTAGGGGCACGAGAATCGAGCCCTAGAAAATGACGTCTAAAAATCTGCAAAATCAGAGTCCGAAAAACAAAACAAATGTCTCCTAAGTGCTTAATATATTATTTTTTATCTTACAAAATCTTAAAATTTCAAAAAAAATCAAACTTTTTGGGGCACGAAAATCGAGCCCAGAAAAATGACGTCAAAAAATCAGCAAAATCAGAGTCCGAAAAACAAATGGCTCCTAAGTGCTTAATATATTATTTTTTGACATCCCAAAACATAAAATTTCAAAAAAAATGAAACTTTTCGGGGCACGAAAATCGAGCCCTGAAAAATGACGTCTAAAAATCATCAAAATCATACTCCGATAAACAAAACAAATGTGTCCTAAGTGCTTAATATATTATTTTTTATCTTACCAAAATTTAAAATTTCAAAAAAAATGAAATTTTTCGGGGCACGAAAATCGAGCCCTGAAAAATGACATCTAAAAATCAGCAAAATCAGAGTCCGAAAAACAAAACAAATGTATCCTAAGTGCTTAATATATTATTTTTTAACTTACCAAATATTAAAATTTCAAAAAAAATGAAACATTTCGGTGCACGAAAATCGAGCCCTGAAAAATGACGCCTAAAAATCAGCAAAATCATAGTCCCAAAAACAAAACAAATGTCTCCTAAGTGCTTAATATATTATTTTTTAACTTACCAAAACATAAAATTTCAAAAAAAATGAAACTTTTAGGGGCACGAAAATCGAGCCATGAAAAATGACGTCTAAAAATCAGCAAAATCAGAGTCCGAAAAACAAAACAAATGTCTCCTAAGTGCTTAATATATTATTTTTTATCTTACCAAATCTTAAAATTTCAAAAAAAATCAAACTTTTTGGGGCACGAAAATCGAGCCCTGAAAAATGACGTCAAAAAATCAGCAAAATCAGAGTCTGAAAAATAAAACAAATGGCTCCTAAGTGCTTAATATATTATTTTTTGACATCCCAAAATATAGAATTTCAAAAAAAATGAAACTTTTCGGCGCACGAAAATCGAGCTCTGAAAAATGACGTCTAAAAATCATCAAAATCATTCTACGAAAAACAAAACAAATGTCTCTTAAGTGCTTAATATATTATTTTTTAACTTACCAAATCTTAAAATCAAACTTTTCGGGGCATGAAAATCGAGCCCTGAAAAATGACGTCTAAAAATCTGCAAAATCAGAGTCCGAAAAACAAAACAAATGTCTCCTAAGTGCTTAATATATTATTTTTTATCTTACCAAATCTTAAAATTTCAAAAAAAATCAAACTTTTTGGGGCACGAAATCCGAGCCCTGAAAAATGACGTCAAAAAATCAGCAAAATCAGAGTACGAAAAACAAAACAAATGGCTCCTAAGTGCTTAATATATTATTTTTTGACATCCCAAAACATAAAATTTCAAAAAAAATGAAACTTTTCGGGGCACGAAAATCGAGCTCTGAAAAATGACGTCTAAAAATCATACTCTGATAAACAAAACAAATGTCTCATAAGTGCTTAATATATTATTTTTTAAATTTCCAAAATTTAAAATTTCAAAAAAAATGAAACTTTTCGGGGCACGAAAATCGAGCCCTGAAAAATGACGTCTAAAAATCAGCAAAATCAGAGTCCGAAAAACAAAACAAATGGCTCCTAAGTGCTTAATATATTATTTTTTGACTTACCAAAATTTAAAATTTCAAAAAAAATAAAACTTTTCTGGGGCACGAAAATCGAGCCCTTAAAAATGACGTCTAAAAATCAGCAAAATCAGAGTCCGAAAAACAAAACAAATGTATCCTAAGTGCTTAATATATTATTTTTCAACTTACCAAATCTTAAAATTTCAAAAAAAATTAAACATTCGGTGCACGAAAATCGAGCCCTGAAAAATGACGTCTAAAAATCAGTAAAATCATAGTACGAAAAACAAAACAAATGTCTCCAAAGTGCTTAATATATTATTTTTTAATTTACCAAAACATAAATTTTCAAAAAAAATGAAACATTTATAGGCACGAAAATCGAGCCCTGAAAAATGACGTCGAAAAATCAGAAAAATCAGAGTCCGAAAAACAAAACAAAAGTCTCCTGAATGCTTAATATATTATTTTTTATCTTACCAAATATTAAAATTTCAAAAAAAATCAAACTTTTTGGGGCACGAAAATCGGGTCCTGAAAAATGACGTCAAAAAATCAGCAAAATCAGAGTCCGAAAAACAAAACAAATGGCTCCTAAGTGCTTAATATATTATTTTTTGACATCCCAAAACATATAATTTCAAAAAAAATGAAACTTTTCGGGGCACGAAAATCGAGCCCTGAAAAATGACGTCTAAAAATCAGCAAAATCAGAGTCCGAAAAACAAAACAAATGGCTCCTAAGTGCTTAATATATTATTTTTTAACTTACCAAAATTTAAAATTTCAAAAAAAATAAAACTTTTCTGGGGCACGAAAATCGAGCCCTTAAAAATGACGTCTAAAAATCAGCAAAATCAGAGTCCGAAAAACAAAACAAATGTATCCTAAGTGCTTAATATATTATTTTTTAACTTACCAAATCTTAAAATTTCAAAAAAAATTACACATTCGGTGCACGAAAACGAGCCCTGAAAAATGACGTCTAAAAATCAGTAAAATCATAGTACGAAAAACAAAACAAATGTCTCCAAAGTGCTTAATATATTATTTTTTAATTTACCAAAACATAAATTTTCAAAAAAAATGAAACATTTATAGGCACGAAAATCGAGCCCTGAAAAATGACGTCGAAAAATCAGAAAAATCAGAGTCCGAAAAACAAAACAAAAGTCTCCTGAATGCTTAATATATTATTTTTTATCTTACCAAATATTAAAATTTCAAAAAAAATGAAACATTTCGGGGCACGAAAATCGAGCCCTGAAAAATGATGTCTAAAAATCAGCAAAATCATAGGCCGAAAAACAAAACAAATGTCTCCTAAGTGCTTAATATATTATTTTTTAACTTACCAAAACATAAAATTTCAAAAAAAATGAAACATTTATAGGCACGAAAATCGAGCCTTGAAAAATGACGTCGAAAAATCAGCAAAATCAGAGTCCGAAAAACAAAACAAATGTCTCCTAAGTGCTTAATATATTATTTTTTATCTTACCAAATCTTAAAATCTCAAAAAAAATCAAACTTTTTGGGGCACGAAAATCGAGCATTGAAAAATGACGTCAAAAAATCAGCAAAATTAGAGTCCGAAAAACAAAACAAATGGCTCCTAAGTGCTTAATATATTATTTTTTGACATCCCAAAACATATAATTTCAAAAAAAATGAAACTTTTCGGGGCACGAAAATCGAGCCCTGAAAAATGACGTCTAAAAATCATCAAAATCATACTACGAAAAACAAAACAAATGTCTCTTAAGTGCTTAATATATTATTTTTTAACTTACCAAATCTTAAAATCAATTTTTCAGGGCATGAAAATCGAGCCCTGAAAAATGACGTCCAAAAATCATCAAAATCAGAGTCCGAAAAATAAAACAAATGGCTCCTAAGTGCTTAATATATTATTTTTTGACATCCCAAAACATAAAATTTCAAAAAAAATGAAACTTTTCGGTGCACGAAAATCGAGCCCTGAAAAATGACTTCTAAAAATCAGCAAAATCAGAGTCCGAAAAACAAAACATATGGCTCCTAAGTCTTAATATATTAGTTTTTAACTTACCAAAACTTAAGATTTCAAAAAAAATGAAACATTTCGGGGCACGAAAATCGAGCCTGAAAAAATGATGTCTAAAAATCAGCAAAATCATAGTCCGAAAAACAAAACAAATGTCTCCTAAGTGCTTAATATATTATTTTTTAACTTACCAAAACATAAAAGTTCAAAAAAAATGAAACTTTTAGGGGCACGAGAATCGAGCCCTAGAAAATGACGTCTAAAAATCTGCAAAATCAGAGTCCGAAAAACAAAACAAATGTCTCCTAAGTGCTTAATATATTATTTTTTATCTTACAAAATCTTAAAATTTCAAAAAAAATCAAACTTTTTGGGGCACGAAAATCGAGCCCAGAAAAATGACGTCAAAAAATCAGCAAAATCAGAGTCCGAAAAACAAATGGCTCCTAAGTGCTTAATATATTATTTTTTGACATCCCAAAACATAAAATTTCAAAAAAAATGAAACTTTTCCGGGCACTAAAACCGAGCCCTGAAAAATGACGTCTAAAAATCATACTCCGATAAACAAAACAAATGTCTCATAAGTGCTTAATATATTATTTTTAAAATTTCCAAAATTAAAAATTTAAAAAAAAATGAAACTTTTCGGGGCTCTAAAATCGAGCCCTGAAAAATGACGTCTATAAATCAGCAAAATCAGAGTCCGAAAAACAAAACAAATGTCTCCAAAGTGCTTAATATATTATTTTTTAACTTACCAAAATTTAAAATTTCAAAAAAAATGAAACTTTTCGGGGCACGAAAATCGAGCCCTGAAAAATGACGTCTAAAAATCAGCAAAATCAGAGTCCGAAAAACAAAACAAATGTATCCTAAGTGCTTAATATATTATTTTTTAACTTACAAAATCTTAAAATTTCAAAAAAAATGAAACATTTCGATGCACCAAAATCGAGCCCTGAAAAATGACGTCTAAAAATCAGCAAAATCAGAGTCCGAAAAACAAAACAAATGGCTCCTAAGTGCTTAATATATTATTTTTTGACATCCCAAAACATAAAATTTCAAAAAAAATGAAACTTTTCGGGGCACGAAAATCGAGCCCTGAAAAATGACGTCTAAAAATCATCAAAATCATACTCCGATAAACAAAACAAATGTCTCCTAAGTGCTTAATATATTATTTTTTATCTTACCAAAATTTAAAATTTCAAAAAAAATGAAACTTTTCGGGGCACGAAAATCGAGCCCTGAAAAATGACGTCTAAAAATCAGCAAAATCAGAGTCCGAAAAACAAAACAAATGTATCCTAAGTGCTTAATATATTATTTTTTAACTTACCAAATCTTAAAATTTCAAAAAAAATGAAACATTTCGGTGCACGAAAATCGAGCCCTGAAAAATGACGTCTAAAAATCAGCAAAATCATAGTCCGAAAAACAAAACAAATGTCTCCTAAGTTCTTAATATATTATTTTTTATCTTACCAAATCTTAAAATTTCAAAAAAAATCAAACTTTTTGGGGCACGAAAATAGAGCCCTGAAAAATGACGTCAAAAAATCAGCAAAATCAGAGTCCGAAAAACAAAACAAATGGCTCCTAAGTGCTTAATATATTATTTTTTGACATCCCAAAATATAAAATTTCAAAAAAAATGAAACTTTTCGGGGCACGCAAAACGAGCTCTGAAAAATGACGTCTAAAAATCATTCTACGAAAAACAAAACAAACGTCTCTTAAGTGCTTAATATATTATTTTTTAACTTACCAAATCTTAAAATCAAACTTTTCGGGGCATGAAAATCGAGCCCTGAAAAATGACGTCTAAAAATCTGCAAAATCAGAGTCCGAAAAACAAAACAAATGTCTCCTAAGTGTTTAATATATTATTTTTTATCTTACCAAATCTTAAAATTTCAAAAAAAATCAAACTTTTTGGGGCACGAAAATCGAGCCCTGAAAAATGACGTCAAAAAATCAGCAAAATCAGAGTCCGAAAAACAAAACAAATGGCTCCTAAGTGCTTAATATAATATTTTTTGACATCCCAAAACATAAAATTTCAAAAAAAATGAAACTTTTCGGAGCACGAAAATCGAGCCCTGAAAAATGACGTCTAAAAATCATACTCCGATAAACAAAACAACTGTCTCATAAGTGCTTAATATATTATTTTTTAAATTTCCAAAATTTAAAATTTCAAAAAAATTGAAACTTTTCGGGGCACTAAAATCGAGCCCTGAAAAATGACGTCTATAAATCAGCAAAATCAGAGTCCGAAAAACAAAACAAATGTCTCCAAAGTGCTTAATATATTATTTTTTAACTTACCAAAATTTAAAATTTCAAAAAAAATGAAACTTTTCGGGCCACGAAAATCGAGCCCTGAAAAATGACGTCTAAAAATCAGCAAAATCAGAGTCCGAAAAACAAAACAAATGTATCCTAAGTGCTTAATATATTATTTTTTAACTTACCAAATCTTAAAATTTCAAAAAAAATGAAACATTTCGATGCACCAAAATCGAGCCCTGAAAAATGACGTCTAAAAATCAGCAAAATCAGAGTCCGAAAAACAAAACAAATGGCTCCTAAGTGCTTAATATATTATTTTTTGACATCCCAAAACATAAAATTTCAAAAAAAAATGAAACTTTTCGGGGCACGAAAATCGAGCCCTGAAAAATGACGTCTAAAAATCATCAAAATCATACTCCGATAAACAAAACAAATGTCTCCTAAGTGCTTAATATATTATTTTTTATCTTACCAAAATTTAAAATTTCAAAAAAAATGAAACTTTTCGGGGCACGAAAATCGAGCCCTGAAAAATGACGTCTAAAAATGAGCAAAATCAGAGTCCGAAAAACAAAACAAATGTATCCTAAGTGCTTAATATATTATTTTTTGACATCCCAAAACATATAATTTCAAAAAAAATGAAACTTTTCGGGGCACGAAAATCGAGCCCTGAAAAATGACGTCTAAAAATCATCAAAATCATACTTCGAAAAACAAAACAAATGTCTCTTAAGTGCTTAATATATTATTTTTTAACTTACCAAATCTTAAGATTTCAGAAAAAATGAAACATTTCGGGGCACGAAAATCGAGCCTGAAAAAATGATGTCTAAAAATCAGCAAAATCATAGTCCGAAAAACAAAACAAATGTCTCCTAAGTGCTTAATATATAATTTTTTAACTTACCAAAACATAAAAGTTCAAAAAAAATGAAACTTTTAGGGGCACGAGAATCGAGCCCTAGAAAATGACGTCTAAAAATCTGCAAAATCAGAGTCCGAAAAACAAAACAAATGTCTCCTAAGTGCTTAATATATTATTTTTTATCTTACAAAATCTTAAAATTTCAAAAAAAATCAAACTTTTTGGGGCACGAAAATCGAGCCCAGAAAAATGACGTCAAAAAATCAGCAAAATCAGAGTCCGAAAAACAAATGGCTCCTAAGTGCTTAATATATTATTTTTTGACATCCCAAAACATAAAATTTCAAAAAAAATGAAACTTTTCCGGGCACTAAAATCGAGCCCTGAAAAATGACGTCTAAAAATCATACTCCGATAAACAAAACAAATGTCTCATAAGTGCTTAATATATTATTTTTAAAATTTCCAAAATTAAAAATTTTAAAAAAAATGAAACTTTTCGGGGCTCTAAAATCGAGCCCTGAAAAATGACGTCTATAAATCAGCAAAATCAGAGTCCGAAAAACAAAACAAATGTCTCCAAAGTGCTTAATATATTATTTTTTAACTTACCAAAATTTAAAATTTCAAAAAAAATGAAACTTTTCGGGGCACGAAAATCGAGCCCTGAAAAATGACGTCTAAAAATCAGCAAAATCAGAGTCCGAAAAACAAAACAAATGTATCCTAAGTGCTTAATATATTATTTTTTAACTTACCAAATCTTAAAATTTCAAAAAAAATGAAACATTTCGATGCACCAAAATCGAGCCCTGAAAAATGACGTCTAAAAATCAGCAAAATCAGAGTCCGAAAAACAAAACAAATGGCTCCTAAGTGCTTAATATATTATTTTTTGACATCCCAAAACATAAAATTTCAAAAAAAATGAAACTTTTCGGGGCACGAAAATCGAGCCCTGAAAAATGACGTCTAAAAATCATCAAAATCATACTCCGATAAACAAAACAAATGTCTCCTAAGTGCTTAATATATTATTTTTTATCTTACCAAAATTTAAAATTTCAAAAAAAATGAAACTTTTCGGGGCACGAAAATCGAGCCCTGAAAAATGACGTCTAAAAATCAGCAAAATCAGAGTCCGAAAAACAAAACAAATGTATCCTAAGTGCTTAATATATTATTTTTTAACTTACCAAATCTTAAAATTTCAAAAAAAATGAAACATTTCGGTGCACGAAAATCGAGCCCTGAAAAATGACGTCTAAAAATCAGCAAAATCATAGTCCGAAAAACAAAACAAATGTCTCCTAAGTTCTTAATATATTATTTTTTATCTTACCAAATCTTAAAATTTCAAAAAAAATCAAACTTTTTGGGGCACGAAAATAGAGCCCTGAAAAATGACGTCAAAAAATCAGCAAAATCAGAGTCCGAAAAACAAAACAAATGGCTCCTAAGTGCTTAATATATTATTTTTTGAAATCCCAAAATATAAAATTTCAAAAAAAATGAAACTTTTCGGGGCACGCAAAACGAGCTCTGAAAAATGACGTCTAAAAATCATTCTACGAAAAACAAAACAAATGTCTCTTAAGTGCTTAATATATTATTTTTTAACTTACCAAATCTTAAAATCAAACTTTTCGGGGCATGAAAATCGAGCCCTGAAAAATGACGTCTAAAAATCTGCAAAATCAGAGTCCGAAAAACAAAACAAATGTCTCCTAAGTGTTTAATATATTATTTTTTATCTTACCAAATCTTAAAATTTCAAAAAAAATCAAACTTTTTGGGGCACGAAAATCGAGCCCTGAAAAATGACGTCAAAAAATCAGCAAAATCAGAGTCCGAAAAACAAAACAAATGGCTCCTAAGTGCTTAATATAATATTTTTTGACATCCCAAAACATAAAATTTCAAAAAAAATGAAACTTTTCGGAGCACGAAAATCGAGCCCTGAAAAATGACGTCTAAAAATCATACTCCGATAAACAAAACAACTGTCTCATAAGTGCTTAATATATTATTTTTTAAATTTCCAAAATTTAAAATTTCAAAAAAATTGAAACTTTTCGGGGCACGAAAATCGAGCCCTGAAAAATGACGTCTAAAAATCAGCAAAATCAGAGTCCGAAAAACAAAACAAATGGCTCCTAAGTGCTTAATATATTATTTTTTGACATCCCAAAACATAAAATTTCAAAAAAAATGAAACTTTTCGGGGCACGAAAATCGAGCCCTGAAAAATGACGTCTAAAAATCATCAAAATCATACTCCGATAAACAAAACAAATGTCTCCTAAGTGCTTAGTATATTATTTTTTATCTTACCAAAATTTAAAATTTCAAAAAAAATGAAACTTTTCGGGGCACGAAAATCGAGCCCTGAAAAATGACGTCTAAAAATCAGCAAAATCAGAGTCCGAAAAACAAAACAAATGTATCCTAAGTGCTTAATATATTATTTTTTAACTTACCAAATCTTAAAATTTCAAAAAAAATGAAACATTTCGGTGCACGAAAATCGAGCCCTGAAAAATGACGTCTAAAAATCAGCAAAATCATAGTCCGAAAAACAAAACAAATGTCTCCTAAGTGCTTAATATATTATTTTTTAACTTACCAAAACATAAAATTTCAAAAAAAATTAAACTTTTAGGGGCACGAAAATCGAACCCTGAAAAATGACGTCTAAAAATCAGCAAAATCAGAGTCCGAAAAACAAAACAAATGTCTCCTAAGTGCTTAATATATTATTTTTTATCTTACCAAATCTTAAAATTTCAAAAAAAATCAAACTTTTTGTGGCACGAAAATCGAGCCCTGAAAAATGACGTCAAAAAATCAGCAAAATCAGAGTCCGAAAAACAAAACAAATGGCTCCTAAGTGCTTAATATATTATTTTTTGACATCCCAAAATATAAAATTTCAAAAAAAATGAAACTTTTCGGGGCACGAAAATCGAGCTCTGAAAAATGATGTCTAAAAATCATCAAAATCATTCAACGAAAAACAAAACAAATTTCTCTTAAGTGCTTAATATATTATTGTTTAACTTACCAAATCTTAAAATCAAACTTTTCGGGGAAGGAAAATCGAGCCCTGAAAAATGACGTCTAAAAATCTGCAAAATAAGAGTCCGAAAAACAAAACAAATGTCTCCTAAGTGCTTAATATATTATTTTTTATCTTACCAAATCTTAAAATTTCAAAAAAAATCAAACTTTTTGGGGCACGAAAATCGAGCCCTGAAAAATGATGTCTAAAAATCAGCAAAATCATAGTCCGAAAAACAAAACAAATGTCTCCTAAGTGCTTAATATATTATTTTTTAACTTACCAAAACATAAAAGTTCAAAAAAAATGAAACTTTTAGGGGCACGAGAATCGAGCTCTAGAAAATGACGTCTAAAAATCTGCAAAATCAGAGTCTGAAAAACAAAACAAATGTCTCCTAAGTGCTTAATTTATTATTTTTTATCTTACAAAATCTTAAAATTTCAAAAAAAATCAAACTTTTTGGGGCACGAAAATCGAGCCCAGAAAAATGACGTCAAAAAATCAGCAAAATCAGAGTCCGAAAAACAAATGGCTCCTAAGTGCTTAATATATTATTTCTTGACATCCCAAAACATAAAATTTCAAAAAAAATGAAACTTTTCCGGGCACGAAAATCGAGCCCTGAAAAATGACGTCTAAAAATCATACTCCGATAAACAAAACAAATGTCTCATATGTGCTTAATATATTATTTTTAAAATTTCCAAAATTAAAAATTTTAAAAAAAATGAAACTTTTCGGGGCACGAAAATCGAGCCCTGAAAAATGACGTCTAAAAATCAGCAAAATCATAGTCCGAAAAACAAAACAAATGTCTCCTAAGTGCTTAATATATTATTTTTTAACTTACCAAAACATAAAATTTCAAAAAAAATTAAACTTTTAGGGGCACGAAAATCGAACCCTGAAAAATGACGTCTAAAAATCAGCAAAATCAGAGTCCGAAAAACAAAACAAATGTCTCCTAAGTGCTTAATATATTATTTTTTATCTTACCAAATCTTAAAATTTCAAAAAAAATCAAACTTTTTGGGGCACGAAAATCGAGCCCTGAAAAATGACGTCAAAAAATCAGCAAAATCAGAGTCCGAAAAACAAAACAAATGGCTCCTAAGTGCTTAATATATTATTTTTTAACTTACCAAAATTTAAAATTTCAAAAAAAATGAAACTTTTCGGGGGCACGAAAATCGAGCCCTGAAAAATGACATCTAAAAATCAGCAAAATCAGAGTCCGAAAAACAAAACAAATGTATCCTAAGTGCTTAATATATTATTTTTTAACTTACCAAATCTTAAAATTTCAAAAAAAATCAAACTTTTTGGGGCACGAAAATCGAGCCCTGAAAAATGACGTCAAAAAATCAGTAAAATCAGAGTCCCAAAAACAAAACAAATGGCTCCTAAGTGCTTAATATATTATTTTTTGACATCCCAAAACATAAAATTTCAAAAAAAATGAAACTTTTCGGGGCACGAAAATCGAGCCCTGAAAAATGACTTCTAAAAATAATACTCCGATAAACAAAACAAATGTCTCATAAGTGCTTAATATATTATTTTTTAAATTTCCAAAATTTAAAATTTCAAAAAAAATGAAACTTTTCGGGGCACTAAAATCGAGCCCTGAAAAATGACGTCTATAAATCAGCAAAATCAGAGTCCGAAAAACAAAACAAATGTATCCTAAGTGCTTAATATATTATTTTTTGACATCCCAAAACATAAAATTTCAAAAAAAATGAAACTTTTCGGGGCACGAAAATCGAGCCCTGAAAAATGACGTCTAAAAATCATCAAAATCATACTACGATAAACAAAACAAATGTCTCCTGAGTGCTTAATGTATTATTTTTTATCTTACCAAAATTTAAAATTTCAAAAAAAATGAAACTTTTCGGGGCACAAAAATCGAGCCCTGAAAAATGACGTCTAAAAATCAGCAAAATCAGAGTCCGAAAAACAAAACAAATGTATCCTAAGTGCTTAATATATTATTTTTTAACTTACCAAATCTTAAAATTTCAAAAAAAATGAAATATTTCGGTGCACGAAAATCGAGCCCTGAAAAATGACGTCTAAAAATCAGCAAAATCATAGTCCGAAAAACAAAACAAATGTCTCCTAAGTGCTTAATATATTATTTTTTAACTTCCCAAAACATAAAATTTCAAAAAAAATGAAACTTTTAGGGGCACGAAAATCGAGCCCTGAAAAATGACGTCTAAAAATCAGCAAAATCAGAGTCCGAAAAACAAAACAAATGGCTCCTAAGTGCTTAATATATTATTTTTTGACATCCCAAAACATAAAATTTCAAAAAAAATGAAACTTTTCGGGGCACGAAAATCGAGCCCTGAAAAATGACGTCTAAAAATCATCAAAATCATACTACGATAAACAAAACAAATGTCTCCTGAGTGCTTAATGTATTATTTTTTATCTTACCAAAATTTAAAATTTCAAAAAAAATGAAACTTTTCGGGGCACAAAAATCGAGCCCTGAAAAATGACGTCTAAAAATCAGCAAAATCAGAGTCCGAAAAACAAAACAAATGTATCCTAAGTGCTTAATATATTATTTTTTAACTTACCAAATCTTAAAATTTCAAAAAAAATGAAATATTTCGGTGCACGAAAATCGAGCCCTGAAAAATGACGTCTAAAAATCAGCAAAATCATAGTCCGAAAAACAAAACAAATGTCTCCTAAGTGCTTAATATATTATTTTTTAACTTCCCAAAACATAAAATTTCAAAAAAAATGAAACTTTTAGGGGCACGAAAATCGAGCCCTGAAAAATGACGTCTAAAAATCAGCAAAATCAGAGTCCGAAAAACAAAACAAATGGCTCCTAAGTGCTTAATATATTATATTTTGACATCCCAAAACATAAAATTTCAAAAAAAATGAAACTTTTCGGGGCACGAAAATCGAGCCCTGAAAAATGACGTCTAAAAATCATCAAAATCATACTACGATAAACAAAACAAATGTCTCCTGAGTGCTTAATGTATTATTTTTTATCTTACCAAAATTTAAAATTTCAAAAAAAATGAAACTTTTCGGGGCACAAAAATCGAGCCCTGAAAAATGACGTCTAAAAATCAGCAAAATCAGAGTCCGAAAAACAAAACAAATGTATCCTAAGTGCTTAATATATTATTTTTTAACTTACCAAATCTTAAAATTTCAAAAAAAATGAAATATTTCGGTGCACGAAAATCGAGCCCTGAAAAATGACGTCTAAAAATCAGCAAAATCATAGTCCGAAAAACAAAACAAATGTCTCCTAAGTGCTTAATATATTATTTTTTAACTTCCCAAAACATAAAATTTCAAAAAAAATGAAACTTTTAGGGGCACGAAAATCGAGCCCTGAAAAATGACGTCTAAAAATCAGCAAAATCAGAGTCCGAAAAACAAAACAAATGTCTCCTAAGTGCTTAATCTATTATTTTTTATCTTACCAAATCTTAAAATTTCAAAAAAAATAAAACTTTTTGGGGCACGAAAATCGAGCCCTGAAAAATGACGTCAAAAAATCAGCAAAATCAGAGTCCGAAAAACAAAACAAATGGCTCCTAAGTGCTTATTATATTATTTTTTGACATCCCAAAATATAAAATTTCAAAAAAAATGAAACTTTTCGGGGCACGAAAATCGAGCCCTGAAAAATGACGTCTAAAAATCATCAAAATCGTTCTACGAAAAACAAAACAAATGTCTCTTAAGTGCTTAATATATTATTTTTTAACTTACCAAATCTTAAAATCAAACTTTTCGGGGCATGAAAATCGAGCCCTGAAAAATGACGTCAAAAAATCATCAAAATCAGAGTCCGAAAAACAAAACAAATGGCTCCTAAGTGCTTAATATATTATTTTTTGACATCCCAAAATATAAAATTTCAAAAAAAATGAAACTTTTCGGTGCACGAAAATCGAGCCCTGAAAAATGACGTCTAAAAATCAGCAAAATCAGAGTCCGAAAAACAAAACATATGGCTCCCTAAGTCTTAATATATTAGTTTTTAACTTACCAAAACTTAAAATTTAAAAAAAAATGAAACTTTTCGGGGTCACGAAAATCGAGCCCTGAAAAATGACGTCTAAAAATCAGCAAAATCAGAGTCCGAAAAACAAAACAAATGTATCCTAAGTGCTTAATATATTATTTTTTAACTTACCAAATTTTAAATTTCAAAAAAAATGAAACATTTCGGTGCACCAAAATCGAACCCTGAAAAATGACGTCTAAAAATCAGCAAAATCAGAGTCCGAAAAACAAAACAAATGGCTCCTAAGTGCTTAATATATTATTTTTTGACATCCCAAAACATAAAATTTCAAAAAATGAAACTTTTCGGGGCACGAAAATCGAGCCCTAAAAAATGACGTCTAAAAATCATCAAAATCATACTCCGATAAACAAAACAAATGTATCCTAAGTGCTTAATATATTATTTTTTAACTTACCAAATCTTAAAATTTCAAAAAAATTGAAACATTTCGGTGCACCCAAATCGAACCCTGAAAAATGACGTCTAAAAATCAGCAAAATCAGAGTCCGAAAAACAAAACAAATGGCTCCTAAGTGCTTAATATATTATTTTCTAACTTACCAAAATTTAAAATTTCAAAAAAAATGAAACTTTTCGGGGGCACGAAAATCGAGCCCTGAAAAATGACATCTAAAAATCAGCAAAATCAGAGTCCGACAAACAAAACAAATGTATTCTAAGTGCTTAATATATTATTTTTTAACTTACCAAATCTTAAAATTTCAAAAAAAATCAAACTTTTTGGGGCACGAAAATCGAGCCCTGAAAAATGACGTCAAAAAATCAGTAAAATCAGAGTCCCAAAAACAAAACAAATGGCTCCTAAGTGCTTAATATATTATTTTTTGACATCCCAAAACATAAAATTTCAAAAAAAATGAAACTTTTCGGGGCACGAAAATCGAGCCCTGAAAAATGACTTCTAAAAATCATACTCCGATAAACAAAACAAATGTCTCATAAGTGCTTAATATATTATTTTTTAAATTTCCAAAATTTAAAATTTCAAAAAAAATGAAACTTTTCGGGGCACTAAAATCGAGCCCTGAAAAATGACGTCTATAAATCAGCAAAATCAGAGTCCGAAAAACAAAACAAATGTATCCTAAGTGCTTAATATATTATTTTTTAACTTACCAAATCTTAAAATTTCAAAAAAAATGAAACATTTCGGTGCACCAAAATCGAGCCCTGAAAAATGACGTCTAAAAATCAGCAAAATCAGAGTCCGAAAAACAAAACAAATGGCTCCTAAGTGCTTAATATATTATTTTTTGACATCCCAAAACATAAAATTTCAAAAAAAATGAAACTTTTCGGGGCCTGAAAAATGACGTCTAAAAATCAGCAAAATCAGAGTCCGAAAAACAAAACAAATGTATCCTAAGTGCTTAATATATTATTTTTTAACTTACCAAATCTTAAAATTTCAAAAAAAATGAAACATTTCGGTGCACGAAAATCGAGCCCTGAAAAATGACGTCTAAAAATCAGCAAAATCATAGTCCGAAAAACAAAACAAATGTCTCCTAAGTGCTTAATATATTATTTTTTAACTTCCCAAAACATAAAATTTCAAAAAAAATGAAACTTTTAGGGGCACGAAAATCGAGCCCTGAAAAATGACGTCTAAAAATCAGCAAAATCAGAGTCCGAAAAACAAAACAAATGTCTCCTAAGTGCTTAATCTATTATTTTTTATCTTACCAAATCTTAAAATTTCAAAAAAAATAAAACTTTTTGGGGCACGAAAATCGAGCCCTGAAAAATGACGTCAAAAAATCAGCAAAATCAGAGTCCGAAAAACAAAACAAATGGCTCCTAAGTGCTTATTATATAATTTTTTGACATCCCAAAATATAAAATTTCAAAAAAAATGAAACTTTTCGGGGCACGAAAATCGAGCCCTGAAAAATGACGTCTAAAAATCATCAAAATCATTCTACGAAAAACAAAACAAATGTCTCTTAAGTGCTTAATATATTATTTTTTAACTTACCAAATCTTAAAATCAAACTTTTCGGGGCATGAAAATCGAGCCCTGAAAAATGACGTCAAAAAATCATCAAAATCAGAGTCCGAAAAACAAAACAAATGGCTCCTAAGTGCTTAATATATTATTTTTTGACATCCCAAAATATAAAATTTCAAAAAAAATGAAACTTTTCGGTGCACGAAAATCGAGCCCTGAAAAATGACGTCTAAAAATCAGCAAAATCAGAGTCCGAAAAACAAAACATATGGCTCCCTAAGTCTTAATATATTAGTTTTTAACTTACCAAAACTTAAAATTTCAAAAAAAATGAAACTTTTCGGGGTCACGAAAATCGAGCCCTGAAAAATGACGTCTAAAAATCAGCAAAATCAGAGTCCGAAAAACAAAACAAATGTATCCTAAGTGCTTAATATATTATTTTTTAACTTACCAAATTTTAAATTTCAAAAAAAATGAAACATTTCGGTGCACCAAAATCGAACCCTGAAAAATGACGTCTAAAAATCAGCAAAATCAGAGTCCGAAAAACAAAACAAATGGCTCCTAAGTGCTTAATATATTATTTTTTGACATCCCAAAACATAAAATTTCAAAAAATGAAACTTTTCGGGGCACGAAAATCGAGCCCTAAAAAATGACGTCTAAAAATCATCAAAATCATACTCCGATAAACAAAACAAATGTATCCTAAGTGCTTAATATATTATTTTTTAACTTACCAAATCTTAAAATTTCAAAAAAATTGAAACATTTCGGTGCACCAAAATCGAACCCTGAAAAATGACGTCTAAAAATCAGCAAAATCAGAGTCCGAAAAACAAAACAAATGGCTCCTAAGTGCTTAATATATTATTTTTTAACTTACCAAAATTTAAAATTTCAAAAAAAATGAAACTTTTCGGGGGCACGAAAATCGAGCCCTGAAAAATGACATCTAAAAATCAGCAAAATCAGAGTCCGAAAAACAAAACAAATGTATTCTAAGTGCTTAATATATTATTTTTTAACTTACCAAATCTTAAAATTCCAAAAAAAATCAAACTTTTTGGGGCACGAAAATCGAGCCCTGAAAAATGACGTCAAAAAATCAGTAAAATCAGAGTCCCAAAAACAAAACAAATGGCTCCTAAGTGCTTAATATATTATTTTTTGACATCCCAAAACATAAAATTTCAAAAAAAATGAAACTTTTCGGGGCACGAAAATCGAGCCCTGAAAAATGACTTCTAAAAATAATACTCCGATAAACAAAACAAATGTCTCATAAGTGCTTAATATATTATTTTTTAAATTTCCAAAATTTAAAATTTCAAAAAAAATGAAACTTTTCGGGGCACTAAAATCGAGCCCTGAAAAATGACGTCTATAAATCAGCAAAATCAGAGTCCGAAAAACAAAACAAATGTATCCTAAGTGCTTAATATATTATTTTTTGACATCCCAAAACATAAAATTTCAAAAAAAATGAAACTTTTCGGGGCACGAAAATCGAGCCCTGAAAAATGACGTCTAAAAATCATCAAAATCATACTACGATAAACAAAACAAATGTCTCCTGAGTGCTTAATGTATTATTTTTTATCTTACCAAAATTTAAAATTTCAAAAAAAATGAAACTTTTCGGGGCACAAAAATCGAGCCCTGAAAAATGACGTCTAAAAATCAGCAAAATCAGAGTCCGAAAAACAAAACAAATGTATCCTAAGTGCTTAATATATTATTTTTTAACTTACCAAATCTTAAAATTTCAAAAAAAATGAAATATTTCGGTGCACGAAAATCGAGCCCTGAAAAATGACGTCTAAAAATCAGCAAAATCATAGTCCGAAAAACAAAACAAATGTCTCCTAAGTGCTTAATATATTATTTTTTAACTTCCCAAAACATAAAATTTCAAAAAAAATGAAACTTTTAGGGGCACGAAAATCGAGCCCTGAAAAATGACGTCTAAAAATCAGCAAAATCAGAGTCCGAAAAACAAAACAAATGGCTCCTAAGTGCTTAATATATTATTTTTTGACATCCCAAAACATAAAATTTCAAAAAAAATGAAACTTTTCGGGGCACGAAAATCGAGCCCTGAAAAATGACGTCTAAAAATCATCAAAATCATACTACGATAAACAAAACAAATGTCTCCTGAGTGCTTAATGTATTATTTTTTATCTTACCAAAATTTAAAATTTCAAAAAAAATGAAACTTTTCGGGGCACAAAAATCGAGCCCTGAAAAATGACGTCTAAAAATCAGCAAAATCAGAGTCCGAAAAACAAAACAAATGTATCCTAAGTGCTTAATATATTATTTTTTAACTTACCAAATCTTAAAATTTCAAAAAAAATGAAATATTTCGGTGCACGAAAATCGAGCCCTGAAAAATGACGTCTAAAAATCAGCAAAATCATAGTCCGAAAAACAAAACAAATGTCTCCTAAGTGCTTAATATATTATTTTTTAACTTCCCAAAACATAAAATTTCAAAAAAAATGAAACTTTTAGGGGCACGAAAATCGAGCCCTGAAAAATGACGTCTAAAAATCAGCAAAATCAGAGTCCGAAAAACAAAACAAATGGCTCCTAAGTGCTTAATATATTATATTTTGACATCCCAAAACATAAAATTTCAAAAAAAATGAAACTTTTCGGGGCACGAAAATCGAGCCCTGAAAAATGACGTCTAAAAATCATCAAAATCATACTACGATAAACAAAACAAATGTCTCCTGAGTGCTTAATGTATTATTTTTTATCTTACCAAAATTTAAAATTTCAAAAAAAATGAAACTTTTCGGGGCACAAAAATCGAGCCCTGAAAAATGACGTCTAAAAATCAGCAAAATCAGAGTCCGAAAAACAAAACAAATGTATCCTAAGTGCTTAATATATTATTTTTTAACTTACCAAATCTTAAAATTTCAAAAAAAATGAAATATTTCGGTGCACGAAAATCGAGCCCTGAAAAATGACGTCTAAAAATCAGCAAAATCATAGTCCGAAAAACAAAACAAATGTCTCCTAAGTGCTTAATATATTATTTTTTAACTTCCCAAAACATAAAATTTCAAAAAAAATGAAACTTTTAGGGGCACGAAAATCGAGCCCTGAAAAATGACGTCTAAAAATCAGCAAAATCAGAGTCCGAAAAACAAAACAAATGTCTCCTAAGTGCTTAATCTATTATTTTTTATCTTACCAAATCTTAAAATTTCAAAAAAAATAAAACTTTTTGGGGCACGAAAATCGAGCCCTGAAAAATGACGTCAAAAAATCAGCAAAATCAGAGTCCGAAAAACAAAACAAATGGCTCCTAAGTGCTTATTATATTATTTTTTGACATCCCAAAATATAAAATTTCAAAAAAAATGAAACTTTTCGGGGCACGAAAATCGAGCCCTGAAAAATGACGTCTAAAAATCATCAAAATCGTTCTACGAAAAACAAAACAAATGTCTCTTAAGTGCTTAATATATTATTTTTTAACTTACCAAATCTTAAAATCAAACTTTTCGGGGCATGAAAATCGAGCCCTGAAAAATGACGTCAAAAAATCATCAAAATCAGAGTCCGAAAAACAAAACAAATGGCTCCTAAGTGCTTAATATATTATTTTTTGACATCCCAAAATATAAAATTTCAAAAAAAATGAAACTTTTCGGTGCACGAAAATCGAGCCCTGAAAAATGACGTCTAAAAATCAGCAAAATCAGAGTCCGAAAAACAAAACATATGGCTCCCTAAGTCTTAATATATTAGTTTTTAACTTACCAAAACTTAAAATTTAAAAAAAAATGAAACTTTTCGGGGTCACGAAAATCGAGCCCTGAAAAATGACGTCTAAAAATCAGCAAAATCAGAGTCCGAAAAACAAAACAAATGTATCCTAAGTGCTTAATATATTATTTTTTAACTTACCAAATTTTAAATTTCAAAAAAAATGAAACATTTCGGTGCACCAAAATCGAACCCTGAAAAATGACGTCTAAAAATCAGCAAAATCAGAGTCCGAAAAACAAAACAAATGGCTCCTAAGTGCTTAATATATTATTTTTTGACATCCCAAAACATAAAATTTCAAAAAATGAAACTTTTCGGGGCACGAAAATCGAGCCCTAAAAAATGACGTCTAAAAATCATCAAAATCATACTCCGATAAACAAAACAAATGTATCCTAAGTGCTTAATATATTATTTTTTAACTTACCAAATCTTAAAATTTCAAAAAAATTGAAACATTTCGGTGCACCCAAATCGAACCCTGAAAAATGACGTCTAAAAATCAGCAAAATCAGAGTCCGAAAAACAAAACAAATGGCTCCTAAGTGCTTAATATATTATTTTTTAACTTACCAAAATTTAAAATTTCAAAAAAAATGAAACTTTTCGGGGGCACGAAAATCGAGCCCTGAAAAATGACATCTAAAAATCAGCAAAATCAGAGTCCGACAAACAAAACAAATGTATTCTAAGTGCTTAATATATTATTTTTTAACTTACCAAATCTTAAAATTTCAAAAAAAATCAAACTTTTTGGGGCACGAAAATCGAGCCCTGAAAAATGACGTCAAAAAATCAGTAAAATCAGAGTCCCAAAAACAAAACAAATGGCTCCTAAGTGCTTAATATATTATTTTTTGACATCCCAAAACATAAAATTTCAAAAAAAATGAAACTTTTCGGGGCACGAAAATCGAGCCCTGAAAAATGACTTCTAAAAATCATACTCCGATAAACAAAACAAATGTCTCATAAGTGCTTAATATATTATTTTTTAAATTTCCAAAATTTAAAATTTCAAAAAAAATGAAACTTTTCGGGGCACTAAAATCGAGCCCTGAAAAATGACGTCTATAAATCAGCAAAATCAGAGTCCGAAAAACAAAACAAATGTATCCTAAGTGCTTAATATATTATTTTTTAACTTACCAAATCTTAAAATTTCAAAAAAAATGAAACATTTCGGTGCACCAAAATCGAGCCCTGAAAAATGACGTCTAAAAATCAGCAAAATCAGAGTCCGAAAAACAAAACAAATGGCTCCTAAGTGCTTAATATATTATTTTTTGACATCCCAAAACATAAAATTTCAAAAAAAATGAAACTTTTCGGGGCCTGAAAAATGACGTCTAAAAATCAGCAAAATCAGAGTCCGAAAAACAAAACAAATGTATCCTAAGTGCTTAATATATTATTTTTTAACTTACCAAATCTTAAAATTTCAAAAAAAATGAAACATTTCGGTGCACGAAAATCGAGCCCTGAAAAATGACGTCTAAAAATCAGCAAAATCATAGTCCGAAAAACAAAACAAATGTCTCCTAAGTGCTTAATATATTATTTTTTAACTTCCCAAAACATAAAATTTCAAAAAAAATGAAACTTTTAGGGGCACGAAAATCGAGCCCTGAAAAATGACGTCTAAAAATCAGCAAAATCAGAGTCCGAAAAACAAAACAAATGTCTCCTAAGTGCTTAATCTATTATTTTTTATCTTACCAAATCTTAAAATTTCAAAAAAAATAAAACTTTTTGGGGCACGAAAATCGAGCCCTGAAAAATGACGTCAAAAAATCAGCAAAATCAGAGTCCGAAAAACAAAACAAATGGCTCCTAAGTGCTTATTATATAATTTTTTGACATCCCAAAATATAAAATTTCAAAAAAAATGAAACTTTTCGGGGCACGAAAATCGAGCCCTGAAAAATGACGTCTAAAAATCATCAAAATCATTCTACGAAAAACAAAACAAATGTCTCTTAAGTGCTTAATATATTATTTTTTAACTTACCAAATCTTAAAATCAAACTTTTCGGGGCATGAAAATCGAGCCCTGAAAAATGACGTCAAAAAATCATCAAAATCAGAGTCCGAAAAACAAAACAAATGGCTCCTAAGTGCTTAATATATTATTTTTTGACATCCCAAAATATAAAATTTCAAAAAAAATGAAACTTTTCGGTGCACGAAAATCGAGCCCTGAAAAATGACGTCTAAAAATCAGCAAAATCAGAGTCCGAAAAACAAAACATATGGCTCCCTAAGTCTTAATATATTAGTTTTTAACTTACCAAAACTTAAAATTTCAAAAAAAATGAAACTTTTCGGGGTCACGAAAATCGAGCCCTGAAAAATGACGTCTAAAAATCAGCAAAATCAGAGTCCGAAAAACAAAACAAATGTATCCTAAGTGCTTAATATATTATTTTTTAACTTACCAAATTTTAAATTTCAAAAAAAATGAAACATTTCGGTGCACCAAAATCGAACCCTGAAAAATGACGTCTAAAAATCAGCAAAATCAGAGTCCGAAAAACAAAACAAATGGCTCCTAAGTGCTTAATATATTATTTTTTAACTTACCAAAATTTAAAATTTCAAAAAAAATGAAACTTTTCGGGGGCACGAAAATCGAGCCCTGAAAAATGACATCTAAAAATCAGCAAAATCAGAGTCCGAAAAACAAAACAAATGTATTCTAAGTGCTTAATATATTATTTTTTAACTTACCAAATCTTAAAATTCCAAAAAAAATCAAACTTTTTGGGGCACGAAAATCGAGCCCTGAAAAATGACGTCAAAAAATCAGTAAAATCAGAGTCCCAAAAACAAAACAAATGGCTCCTAAGTGCTTAATATATTATTTTTTGACATCCCAAAACATAAAATTTCAAAAAAAATGAAACTTTTCGGGGCACGAAAATCGAGCCCTGAAAAATGACTTCTAAAAATAATACTCCGATAAACAAAACAAATGTCTCATAAGTGCTTAATATATTATTTTTTAAATTTCCAAAATTTAAAATTTCAAAAAAAATGAAACTTTTCGGGGCACTAAAATCGAGCCCTGAAAAATGACGTCTATAAATCAGCAAAATCAGAGTCCGAAAAACAAAACAAATGTATCCTAAGTGCTTAATATATTATTTTTTGACATCCCAAAACATAAAATTTCAAAAAAAATGAAACTTTTCGGGGCACGAAAATCGAGCCCTGAAAAATGACGTCTAAAAATCATCAAAATCATACTACGATAAACAAAACAAATGTCTCCTGAGTGCTTAATGTATTATTTTTTATCTTACCAAAATTTAAAATTTCAAAAAAAATGAAACTTTTCGGGGCACAAAAATCGAGCCCTGAAAAATGACGTCTAAAAATCAGCAAAATCAGAGTCCGAAAAACAAAACAAATGTATCCTAAGTGCTTAATATATTATTTTTTAACTTACCAAATCTTAAAATTTCAAAAAAAATGAAATATTTCGGTGCACGAAAATCGAGCCCTGAAAAATGACGTCTAAAAATCAGCAAAATCATAGTCCGAAAAACAAAACAAATGTCTCCTAAGTGCTTAATATATTATTTTTTAACTTCCCAAAACATAAAATTTCAAAAAAAATGAAACTTTTAGGGGCACGAAAATCGAGCCCTGAAAAATGACGTCTAAAAATCAGCAAAATCAGAGTCCGAAAAACAAAACAAATGGCTCCTAAGTGCTTAATATATTATTTTTTGACATCCCAAAACATAAAATTTCAAAAAAAATGAAACTTTTCGGGGCACGAAAATCGAGCCCTGAAAAATGACGTCTAAAAATCATCAAAATCATACTACGATAAACAAAACAAATGTCTCCTGAGTGCTTAATGTATTATTTTTTATCTTACCAAAATTTAAAATTTCAAAAAAAATGAAACTTTTCGGGGCACAAAAATCGAGCCCTGAAAAATGACGTCTAAAAATCAGCAAAATCAGAGTCCGAAAAACAAAACAAATGTATCCTAAGTGCTTAATATATTATTTTTTAACTTACCAAATCTTAAAATTTCAAAAAAAATGAAATATTTCGGTGCACGAAAATCGAGCCCTGAAAAATGACGTCTAAAAATCAGCAAAATCATAGTCCGAAAAACAAAACAAATGTCTCCTAAGTGCTTAATATATTATTTTTTAACTTCCCAAAACATAAAATTTCAAAAAAAATGAAACTTTTAGGGGCACGAAAATCGAGCCCTGAAAAATGACGTCTAAAAATCAGCAAAATCAGAGTCCGAAAAACAAAACAAATGGCTCCTAAGTGCTTAATATATTATATTTTGACATCCCAAAACATAAAATTTCAAAAAAAATGAAACTTTTCGGGGCACGAAAATCGAGCCCTGAAAAATGACGTCTAAAAATCATCAAAATCATACTACGATAAACAAAACAAATGTCTCCTGAGTGCTTAATGTATTATTTTTTATCTTACCAAAATTTAAAATTTCAAAAAAAATGAAACTTTTCGGGGCACAAAAATCGAGCCCTGAAAAATGACGTCTAAAAATCAGCAAAATCAGAGTCCGAAAAACAAAACAAATGTATCCTAAGTGCTTAATATATTATTTTTTAACTTACCAAATCTTAAAATTTCAAAAAAAATGAAATATTTCGGTGCACGAAAATCGAGCCCTGAAAAATGACGTCTAAAAATCAGCAAAATCATAGTCCGAAAAACAAAACAAATGTCTCCTAAGTGCTTAATATATTATTTTTTAACTTCCCAAAACATAAAATTTCAAAAAAAATGAAACTTTTAGGGGCACGAAAATCGAGCCCTGAAAAATGACGTCTAAAAATCAGCAAAATCAGAGTCCGAAAAACAAAACAAATGTCTCCTAAGTGCTTAATCTATTATTTTTTATCTTACCAAATCTTAAAATTTCAAAAAAAATAAAACTTTTTGGGGCACGAAAATCGAGCCCTGAAAAATGACGTCAAAAAATCAGCAAAATCAGAGTCCGAAAAACAAAACAAATGGCTCCTAAGTGCTTATTATATTATTTTTTGACATCCCAAAATATAAAATTTCAAAAAAAATGAAACTTTTCGGGGCACGAAAATCGAGCCCTGAAAAATGACGTCTAAAAATCATCAAAATCGTTCTACGAAAAACAAAACAAATGTCTCTTAAGTGCTTAATATATTATTTTTTAACTTACCAAATCTTAAAATCAAACTTTTCGGGGCATGAAAATCGAGCCCTGAAAAATGACGTCAAAAAATCATCAAAATCAGAGTCCGAAAAACAAAACAAATGGCTCCTAAGTGCTTAATATATTATTTTTTGACATCCCAAAATATAAAATTTCAAAAAAAATGAAACTTTTCGGTGCACGAAAATCGAGCCCTGAAAAATGACGTCTAAAAATCAGCAAAATCAGAGTCCGAAAAACAAAACATATGGCTCCCTAAGTCTTAATATATTAGTTTTTAACTTACCAAAACTTAAAATTTAAAAAAAAATGAAACTTTTCGGGGTCACGAAAATCGAGCCCTGAAAAATGACGTCTAAAAATCAGCAAAATCAGAGTCCGAAAAACAAAACAAATGTATCCTAAGTGCTTAATATATTATTTTTTAACTTACCAAATTTTAAATTTCAAAAAAAATGAAACATTTCGGTGCACCAAAATCGAACCCTGAAAAATGACGTCTAAAAATCAGCAAAATCAGAGTCCGAAAAACAAAACAAATGGCTCCTAAGTGCTTAATATATTATTTTTTGACATCCCAAAACATAAAATTTCAAAAAATGAAACTTTTCGGGGCACGAAAATCGAGCCCTAAAAAATGACGTCTAAAAATCATCAAAATCATACTCCGATAAACAAAACAAATGTATCCTAAGTGCTTAATATATTATTTTTTAACTTACCAAATCTTAAAATTTCAAAAAAATTGAAACATTTCGGTGCACCCAAATCGAACCCTGAAAAATGACGTCTAAAAATCAGCAAAATCAGAGTCCGAAAAACAAAACAAATGGCTCCTAAGTGCTTAATATATTATTTTTTAACTTACCAAAATTTAAAATTTCAAAAAAAATGAAACTTTTCGGGGGCACGAAAATCGAGCCCTGAAAAATGACATCTAAAAATCAGCAAAATCAGAGTCCGACAAACAAAACAAATGTATTCTAAGTGCTTAATATATTATTTTTTAACTTACCAAATCTTAAAATTTCAAAAAAAATCAAACTTTTTGGGGCACGAAAATCGAGCCCTGAAAAATGACGTCAAAAAATCAGTAAAATCAGAGTCCCAAAAACAAAACAAATGGCTCCTAAGTGCTTAATATATTATTTTTTGACATCCCAAAACATAAAATTTCAAAAAAAATGAAACTTTTCGGGGCACGAAAATCGAGCCCTGAAAAATGACTTCTAAAAATCATACTCCGATAAACAAAACAAATGTCTCATAAGTGCTTAATATATTATTTTTTAAATTTCCAAAATTTAAAATTTCAAAAAAAATGAAACTTTTCGGGGCACTAAAATCGAGCCCTGAAAAATGACGTCTATAAATCAGCAAAATCAGAGTCCGAAAAACAAAACAAATGTATCCTAAATGCTTAATATATTATTTTTTAACTTACCAAATCTTAAAATTTCAAAAAAAATGAAACATTTCGGTGCACCAAAATCGAGCCCTGAAAAATGACGTCTATAAATCAGCAAAATCAGAGTCCGAAAAACAAAACAAATGTATCCTAAGTGCTTAATATATTATTTTTTAACTTACCAAATCTTAAAATTTCAAAAAAAATGAAACATTTCGGTGCACCAAAATCGAGCCCTGAAAAATGACGTCTAAAAATCAGCAAAATCAGAGTCCGAAAAACAAAACAAATGGCTCCTAAGTGCTTAATATATTATTTTTTGACATCCCAAAACATAAAATTTCAAAAAAAATGAAACTTTTCGGGGCCTGAAAAATGACGTCTAAAAATCAGCAAAATCAGAGTCCGAAAAACAAAACAAATGTATCCTAAGTGCTTAATATATTATTTTTTAACTTACCAAATCTTAAAATTTCAAAAAAAATGAAACATTTCGGTGCACGAAAATCGAGCCCTGAAAAATGACGTCTAAAAATCAGCAAAATCATAGTCCGAAAAACAAAACAAATGTCTCCTAAGTGCTTAATATATTATTTTTTAACTTCCCAAAACATAAAATTTCAAAAAAAATGAAACTTTTAGGGGCACGAAAATCGAGCCCTGAAAAATGACGTCTAAAAATCAGCAAAATCAGAGTCCGAAAAACAAAACAAATGTCTCCTAAGTGCTTAATCTATTATTTTTTATCTTACCAAATCTTAAAATTTCAAAAAAAATAAAACTTTTTGGGGCACGAAAATCGAGCCCTGAAAAATGACGTCAAAAAATCAGCAAAATCAGAGTCCGAAAAACAAAACAAATGGCTCCTAAGTGCTTATTATATAATTTTTTGACATCCCAAAATATAAAATTTCAAAAAAAATGAAACTTTTCGGGGCACGAAAATCGAGCCCTGAAAAATGACGTCTAAAAATCAACAAAATCATTCTACGAAAAACAAAACAAATGTCTCTTAAGTGCTTAATATATTATTTTTTAACTTACCAAATCTTAAAATCAAACTTTTCGGGGCATGAAAATCGAGCCCTGAAAAATGACGTCAAAAAATCATCAAAATCAGAGTCCGAAAAACAAAACAAATGGCTCCTAAGTGCTTAATATATTATTTTTTGACATCCCAAAATATAAAATTTCAAAAAAAATGAAACTTTTCGGTGCACGAAAATCGAGCCCTGAAAAATGACGTCTAAAAATCAGCAAAATCAGAGTCCGAAAAACAAAACATATGGCTCCCTAAGTCTTAATATATTAGTTTTTAACTTACCAAAACTTAAAATTTCAAAAAAAATGAAACTTTTCGGGGTCACGAAAATCGAGCCCTGAAAAATGACGTCTAAAAATCAGCAAAATCAGAGTCCGAAAAACAAAACAAATGTATCCTAAGTGCTTAATATATTATTTTTTAACTTACCAAATTTTAAATTTCAAAAAAAATGAAACATTTCGGTGCACCAAAATCGAACCCTGAAAAATGACGTCTAAAAATCAGCAAAATCAGAGTCCGAAAAACAAAACAAATGGCTCCTAAGTGCTTAATATATTATTTTTTGACATCCCAAAACATAAAATTTCAAAAAATGAAACTTTTCGGGGCACGAAAATCGAGCCCTAAAAAATGACGTCTAAAAATCATCAAAATCATACTCCGATAAACAAAACAAATGTATCCTAAGTGCTTAATATATTATTTTTTAACTTACCAAATCTTAAAATTTCAAAAAAATTGAAACATTTCGGTGCACCAAAATCGAACCCTGAAAAATGACGTCTAAAAATCAGCAAAATCAGAGTCCGAAAAACAAAACAAATGGCTCCTAAGTGCTTAATATATTATTTTTTAACTTACCAAAATTTAAAATTTCAAAAAAAATGAAACTTTTCGGGGGCACGAAAATCGAGCCCTGAAAAATGACATCTAAAAATCAGCAAAATCAGAGTCCGAAAAACAAAACAAATGTATTCTAAGTGCTTAATATATTATTTTTTAACTTACCAAATCTTAAAATTCCAAAAAAAATCAAACTTTTTGGGGCACGAAAATCGAGCCCTGAAAAATGACGTCAAAAAATCAGTAAAATCAGAGTCCCAAAAACAAAACAAATGGCTCCTAAGTGCTTAATATATTATTTTTTGACATCCCAAAACATAAAATTTCAAAAAAAATGAAACTTTTCGGGGCACGAAAATCGAGCCCTGAAAAATGACTTCTAAAAATCATACTCCGATAAACAAAACAAATGTCTCATAAGTGCTTAATATATTATTTTTTAAATTTCCAAAATTTAAAATTTCAAAAAAAATGAAACTTTTCGGGGCACTAAAATCGAGCCCTGAAAAATGACGTCTATAAATCAGCAAAATCAGAGTCCGAAAAACAAAACAAATGTATCCTAAGTGCTTAATATATTATTTTTTAACTTACCAAATCTTAAAATTTCAAAAAAAATGAAACATTTCGGTGCACCAAAATCGAGCCCTGAAAAATGACGTCTAAAAATCAGCAAAATCAGAGTCCGAAAAACAAAACAAATGGCTCCTAAGTGCTTAATATATTATTTTTTGACATCCCAAAACATAAAATTTCAAAAAAAATGAAAATTTTCGGGGCACGAAAATCTAGCCCTGAAAAATGACGTCTAAAAATCATCAAAATCATACTACGATAAACAAAACAAATGTCTCCTGAGTGCTTAATATATTATTTTTTATCTTACCAAAATTTAAAATTTCAAAAAAAATGAAACTTTTCGGGGCACGAAAATCGAGCCCTGAAAAATGACGTCTAAAAATCAGCAAAATCAGAGTCCGAAAAACAAAACAAATGTATCCTAAGTGCTTAATATATTATTTTTTAACTTACCAAATCTTAAAATTTCAAAAAAAATGAAACATTTCGGTGCACGAAAATCGAGCCCTGAAAAATGACGTCTAAAAATCAGCAAAATCATAGTCCGAAAAACAAAACAAATGTCTCCTAAGTGCTTAATATATTATTTTTTAACTTCCCAAAACATAAAATTTCAAAAAAAATGAAACTTTTAGGGGCACGAAAATCGAGCCCTGAAAAATGACGTCTAAAAATCAGCAAAATCAGAGTCCGAAAAACAAAACAAATGTCTCCTAAGTGCTTAATCTATTATTTTTTATCTTACCAAATCTTAAAATTTCAAAAAAAATAAAACTTTTTGGGGCACGAAAATCGAGCCCTGAAAAATGACGTCAAAAAATCAGCAAAATCAGATTCCGAAAAACAAAACAAATGGCTCCTAAGTGCTTATTATATTATTTTTTGACATCCCAAAATATAAAATTTCAAAAAAAATGAAACTTTTCGGGGCACGAAAATCGAGCCCTGAAAAATGACGTCTAAAAATCATCAAAATCATTCTACGAAAAACAAAACAAATGTCTCTTAAGTGCTTAATATATTATTTTTTAACTTACCAAATCTTAAAATCAAACTTTTCGGGGCATGAAAATCGAGCCCTGAAAAATGACGTCAAAAAATCATCAAAATCAGAGTCCGAAAAACAAAACAAATGGCTCCTAAGTGCTTAATATATTATTTTTTGACATCCCAAAATATAAAATTTCAAAAAAAATGAAATTTTTCGGTGCACGAAAATCGAGCCCTGAAAAATGACGTCTAAAAATCAGCAAAATCAGAGTCCGAAAAACAAAACATATGGCTCCTAAGTCTTAATATATTAGTTTTTAACTTACCAAAACTTAAAATTTAAAAAAAAATGAAACTTTTCAGGGTCACGAAAATCGAGCCCTGAAAAATGACGTCTAAAAATCAGCAAAATCAGAGTCCGAAAAACAAAACAAATGTATCCTAAGTGCTTAATATATTATTTTTTAACTTACCAAATCTTAAAATTTCAAAAAAAATGAAACATTTCGGTGCACCAAAATCGAACCCTGAAAAATGACGTCTAAAAATCAGCAAAATCAGAGTCCGAAAAACAAAACAAATGGCTCCTAAGTGCTTAATATATTATTTTTTGACATCCCAAAACATAAAATTTCAAAAAATGAAACTTTTCGGGGCACGAAAATCGAGCCCTAAAAAATGACGTCTAAAAATCATCAAAATCATACTCCGATAAACAAAACAAATGTATCCTAAGTGCTTAATATATTATTTTTTAACTTACCAAATCTTAAAATTTCAAAAAAAATGAAACATTTCGGTGCACCAAAATCGAGCCCTGAAAAATGACGTCTAAAAATCAGCAAAATCAGAGTCCGAAAAACAAAACAAATGGCTCCTAAGTGCTTAATATATTATTTTTTGACATCCCAAAACATAAAATTTCAAAAAAAATGAAACTTTTCGGGGCACGAAAATCTAGCCCTGAAAAATGACGTCTAAAAATCATCAAAATCATACTACGATAAACAAAACAAATGTCTCCTGAGTGCTTAATATATTATTTTTTATCTTACCAAAATTTAAAATTTCAAAAAAAATGAAACTTTTCGGGGGCACGAAAATCGAGCCCTGAAAAATGACATCTAAAAATAAGCAAAATCAGAGTCCGAAAAACAAAACAAATGTATTCTAAGTGCTTAATATATTATTTTTTAACTTACCAAATCTTAAAATTTCAAAAAAAATCAAACTTTTTGGGGCACGAAAATCGAGCCCTGAAAAATGACGTCAAAAAATCAGTAAAATCAGAGTCCCAAAAACAAAACAAATGGCTCCTAAGTGCTTAATATATTATTTTTTGACATCCCAAAACATAAAATTTCAAAAAAAATGAAACTTTTCGGGGCACGAAAATCGAGCCCTGAAAAATGACTTCTAAAAATCATACTCCGATAAACAAAACAAATGTCTCATAAGTGCTTAATATATTATTTTTTAAATTTCCAAAATTTAAAATTTCAAAAAAAATGAAACTTTTCGGGGCACTAAAATCGAGCCCTGAAAAATGACGTCTATAAATCAGCAAAATCAGAGTCCGAAAAACAAAACAAATGTATCCTAAGTGCTTAATATATTATTTTTTAACTTACCAAATCTTAAAATTTCAAAAAAAATGAAACATTTCGGTGCACCAAAATCGAGCCCTGAAAAATGACGTCTAAAAATCAGCAAAATCAGAGTCCGAAAAACAAAACAAATGGCTCCTAAGTGCTTAATATATTATTTTTTGACATCCCAAAACATAAAATTTCAAAAAAAATGAAACTTTTCGGGGCACGAAAATCTAGCTCTGAAAAATGACGTCTAAAAATCATCAAAATCATACTACGATAAACAAAACAAATGTCTTCTGAGTGCTTAATATATTATTTTTTATCTTACCAAAATTTAAAATTTCAAAAAAAATGAAACTTTTCGGGGCACGAAAATCGAGCCCTGAAAAATGACGTCTAAAAATCAGCAAAATCAGAGTCCGAAAAACAAAACAAATGTATCCTAAGTGCTTAATATATTATTTTTTAACTTACCAAATCTTAAAATTTCAAAAAAAATGAAACATTTCGGTGCACGAAAATCGAGCCCTGAAAAATGACGTCTAAAAATCAGCAAAATCATAGTCCGAAAAACAAAACAAATGTCTCCTAAGTGCTTAATATATTATTTTTTAACTTCCCAAAACATAAAATTTCAAAAAAAATGAAACTTTTAGGGGCACGAAAATCGAGCCCTGAAAAATGACGTCTAAAAATCAGCAAAATCAGAGTCCGAAAAACAAAACAAATGTCTCCTAAGTGCTTAATCTATTATTTTTTATCTTACCAAATCTTCAAATTTCAAAAAAAATAAAACTTTTTGGGGCACGAAAATCGAGCCCTGAAAAATGACGTCAAAAAATCAGCAAAATCAGAGTCCGAAAAACAAAACAAATGGCTCCTAAGTGCTTATTATATTATTTTTTGACATCCCAAAATATAAAATTTCAAAAAAAATGAAACTTTTCGGGGCACGAAAATCGAGCCCTGAAAAATGACGTCTAAAAATCATCAAAATCATTCTACGAAAAACAAAACAAATGTCTCTTAAGTGCTTAATATATTATTTTTTAACTTACCAAATCTTAAAATCAAACTTTTCGGGGCATGAAAATCGAGCCCTGAAAAATGACGTCAAAAAATCATCAAAATCAGAGTCCGAAAAACAAAACAAATGGCTCCTAAGTGCTTAATATATTATTTTTTGACATCCCAAAATATAAAATTTCAAAAAAAATGAAACTTTTCGGTGCACGAAAATCGAGCCCTGAAAAATGACGTCTAAAAATCAGCAAAATCAGAGTCCGAAAAACAAAACATATGGCTCCTAAGTCTTAATATATTAGTTTTTAACTTACCAAAACTTAAAATTTCAAAAAAAATGAAACTTTTCGGGGTCACGAAAATCGAGCCCTGAAAAATGACGTCTAAAAATCAGCAAAATCAGAGTCCGAAAAACAAAACAAATGTATCCTAAGTGCTTAATATATTATTTTTTAACTTACCAAATCTTAAAATTTCAAAAAAAATGAAACATTTCGGTGCACCAAAATCGAACCCTGAAAAATGACGTCTAAAAATCAGCAAAATCAGAGTCCGAAAAACAAAACAAATGGCTCCTAAGTGCTTAATATATTATTTTTTGACATCCCAAAACATAAAATTTCAAAAAATGAAACTTTTCGGGGCACGAAAATCGAGCCCTAAAAAATGACGTCTAAAAATCATCAAAATCATACTCCGATAAACAAAACAAATGTATCCTAAGTGCTTAATATATTATTTTTTAACTTACCAAATCTTAAAATTTCAAAAAAATTGAAACATTTCGGTGCACCAAAATCGAACCCTGAAAAATGACGTCTAAAAATCAGCAAAATCAGAGTCCGAAAAACAAAACAAATGGCTCCTAAGTGCTTAATATATTATTTTTTAACTTACCAAAATTTAAAATTTCAAAAAAAATGAAACTTTTCGGGGGCACGAAAATCGAGCCCTGAAAAATGACATCTAAAAATCAGCAAAATCAGAGTCCGAAAAACAAAACAAATGTATTCTAAGTGCTTAATATATTATTTTTTAACTTACCAAATCTTAAAATTTCAAAAAAAATCAAACTTTTTGGGGCACGAAAATCGAGCCCTGAAAAATGACGTCAAAAAATCAGTAAAATCAGAGTCCCAAAAACAAAACAAATGGCTCCTAAGTGCTTAATATATTATTTTTTGACATCCCAAAACATAAAATTTCAAAAAAAATGAAACTTTTCGGGGCACGAAAATCGAGCCCTGAAAAATGACTTCTAAAAATCATACTCCGATAAACAAAACAAATGTCTCATAAGTGCTTAATATATTATTTTTTAAATTTCCAAAATTTAAAATTTCAAAAAAAATGAAACTTTTCGGGGCACTAAAATCGAGCCCTGAAAAATGACGTCTATAAATCAGCAAAATCAGAGTCCGAAAAACAAAACAAATGTATCCTAAGTGCTTAATATATTATTTTTTAACTTACCAAATCTTAAAATTTCAAAAAAAATGAAACATTTCGGTGCACCAAAATCGAGCCCTGAAAAATGACGTCTAAAAATCAGCAAAATCAGAGTCCGAAAAACAAAACAAATGGCTCCTAAGTGCTTAATATATTATTTTTTGACATCCCAAAACATAAAATTTCAAAAAAAATGAAAATTTTCAGGGCACGAAAATCTAGCCCTGAAAAATGACGTCTAAAAATCATCAAAATCATACTACGATAAACAAAACAAATGTCTCCTGAGTGCTTAATATATTATTTTTTATCTTACCAAAATTTAAAATTTCAAAAAAAATGAAACTTTTCGGGGCACGAAAATCGAGCCCTGAAAAATGACGTCTAAAAATCAGCAAAATCAGAGTCCGAAAAACAAAACAAATGTATCCTAAGTGCTTAATATATTATTTTTTAACTTACCAAATCTTAAAATTTCAAAAAAAATGAAACATTTCGGTGCACGAAAATCGAGCCCTGAAAAATGACGTCTAAAAATCAGCAAAATCATAGTCCGAAAAACAAAACAAATGTCTCCTAAGTGCTTAATATATTATTTTTTAACTTCCCAAAACATAAAATTTCAAAAAAAATGAAACTTTTAGGGGCACGAAAATCGAGCCCTGAAAAATGACGTCTAAAAATCAGCAAAATCAGAGTCCGAAAAACAAAACAAATGTCTCCTAAGTGCTTAATCTATTATTTTTTATCTTACCAAATCTTAAAATTTCAAAAAAAATAAAACTTTTTGGGGCACGAAAATCGAGCCCTGAAAAATGACGTCAAAAAATCAGCAAAATCAGATTCCGAAAAACAAAACAAATGGCTCCTAAGTGCTTATTATATTATTTTTTGACATCCCAAAATATAAAATTTCAAAAAAAATGAAACTTTTCGGGGCACGAAAATCGAGCCCTGAAAAATGACGTCTAAAAATCATCAAAATCATTCTACGAAAAACAAAACAAATGTCTCTTAAGTGCTTAATATATTATTTTTTAACTTACCAAATCTTAAAATCAAACTTTTCGGGGCATGAAAATCGAGCCCTGAAAAATGACGTCAAAAAATCATCAAAATCAGAGTCCGAAAAACAAAACAAATGGCTCCTAAGTGCTTAATATATTATTTTTTGACATCCCAAAATATAAAATTTCAAAAAAAATGAAACTTTTCGGTGCACGAAAATCGAGCCCTGAAAAATGACGTCTAAAAATCAGCAAAATCAGAGTCCGAAAAACAAAACATATGGCTCCTAAGTCTTAATATATTAGTTTTTAACTTACCAAAACTTAAAATTTCAAAAAAAATGAAACTTTTCGGGGTCACGAAAATCGAGCCCTGAAAAATGACGTCTAAAAATCAGCAAAATCAGAGTCCGAAAAACAAAACAAATGTATCCTAAGTGCTTAATATATTATTTTTTAACTTACCAAATCTTAAAATTTCAAAAAAAATGAAACATTTCGGTGCACCAAAATCGAACCCTGAAAAATGACGTCTAAAAATCAGCAAAATCAGAGTCCGAAAAACAAAACAAATGGCTCCTAAGTGCTTAATATATTATTTTTTGACATCCCAAAACATAAAATTTCAAAAAATGAAACTTTTCGGGGCACGAAAATCGAGCCCTAAAAAATGACGTCTAAAAATCATCAAAATCATACTCCGATAAACAAAACAAATGTATCCTAAGTGCTTAATATATTATTTTTTAACTTACCAAATCTTAAAATTTCAAAAAAATTGAAACATTTCGGTGCACCAAAATCGAACCCTGAAAAATGACGTCTAAAAATCAGCAAAATCAGAGTCCGAAAAACAAAACAAATGGCTCCTAAGTGCTTAATATATTATTTTTTAACTTACCAAAATTTAAAATTTCAAAAAAAATGAAACTTTTCGGGGGCACGAAAATCGAGCCCTGAAAAATGACATCTAAAAATCAGCAAAATCAGAGTCCGAAAAACAAAACAAATGTATTCTAAGTGCTTAATATATTATTTTTTAACTTACCAAATCTTAAAATTTCAAAAAAAATCAAACTTTTTGGGGCACGAAAATCGAGCCCTGAAAAATGACGTCAAAAAATCAGTAAAATCAGAGTCCCAAAAACAAAACAAATGGCTCCTAAGTGCTTAATATATTATTTTTTGACATCCCAAAACATAAAATTTCAAAAAAAATGAAACTTTTCGGGGCACGAAAATCGAGCCCTGAAAAATGACTTCTAAAAATCATACTCCGATAAACAAAACAAATGTCTCATAAGTGCTTAATATATTATTTTTTAAATTTCCAAAATTTAAAATTTCAAAAAAAATGAAACTTTTCGGGGCACTAAAATCGAGCCCTGAAAAATGACGTCTATAAATCAGCAAAATCAGAGTCCGAAAAACAAAACAAATGTATCCTAAGTGCTTAATATATTATTTTTTAACTTACCAAATCTTAAAATTTCAAAAAAAATGAAACATTTCGGTGCACCAAAATCGAGCCCTGAAAAATGACGTCTAAAAATCAGCAAAATCAGAGTCCGAAAAACAAAACAAATGGCTCCTAAGTGCTTAATATATTATTTTTTGACATCCCAAAACATAAAATTTCAAAAAAAATGAAACTTTTCGGGGCACGAAAATCGAGCCCTGAAAAATGACGTCTAAAAATCATCAAAATCATACTACGATAAACAAAACAAATGTCTCCTGAGTGCTTAATATATTATTTTTTATCTTACCAAAATTTAAAATTTCAAAAAAAATGAAACTTTTCGGGGCACTAAAATCGAGCCCTGAAAAATGACGTCTATAAATCAGCAAAATCAGAGTCCGAAAAACAAAACAAATGTATCCTAAGTGCTTAATATATTATTTTTTAACTTACCAAATCTTAAAATTTCAAAAAAAATGAAACATTTCGGTGCACCAAAATCGAGCCCTGAAAAATGACGTCTAAAAATCAGCAAAATCAGAGTCCGAAAAACAAAACAAATGGCTCCTAAGTGCTTAATATATTATTTTTTGACATCCCAAAACATAAAATTTCAAAAAAAATGAAACTTTTCGGGGCACGAAAATCTAGCCCTGAAAAATGACGTCTAAAAATCATCAAAATCATACTACGATAAACAAAACAAATGTCTTCTGAGTGCTTAATATATTATTTTTTATCTTACCAAAATTTAAAATTTCAAAAAAAATGAAACTTTTCGGGGCACGAAAATCGAGCCCTGAAAAATGACGTCTAAAAATCAGCAAAATCAGAGTCCGAAAAACAAAACAAATGTATCCTAAGTGCTTAATATATTATTTTTTAACTTACCAAATCTTAAAATTTCAAAAAAAATGAAACATTTCGGTGCACGAAAATCGAGCCCTGAAAAATGACGTCTAAAAATCAGCAAAATCATAGTCCGAAAAACAAAACAAATGTCTCCTAAGTGCTTAATATATTATTTTTTAACTTCCCAAAACATAAAATTTCAAAAAAAATGAAACTTTTAGGGGCACGAAAATCGAGCCCTGAAAAATGACGTCTAAAAATCAGCAAAATCAGAGTCCGAAAAACAAAACAAATGTCTCCTAAGTGCTTAATCTATTATTTTTTATCTTACCAAATCTTAAAATTTCAAAAAAAATAAAACTTTTTGGGGCACGAAAATCGAGCCCTGAAAAATGACGTCAAAAAATAAGCAAAATCAGAGTCCGAAAAACAAAACAAATGGCTCTTAAGTGCTTATTATATTATTTTTTGACATCCCAAAATATAAAATTTCAAAAAAAATGAAACTTTTCGGGGCACGAAAATCGAGCCCTGAAAAATGACGTCTAAAAATCATCAAAATCATTCTACGAAAAACAAAACAAATGTCTCTTAAGTGCTTAATATATTATTTTTTAACTTACCAAATCTTAAAATCAAACTTTTCGGGGCATGAAAATCGAGCCCTGAAAAATGACGTCAAAAAATCATCAAAATCAGAGTCCGAAAAACAAAACAAATGGCTCCTAAGTGCTTAATATATTATTTTTTGACATCCCAAAATATAAAATTTCAAAAAAAATGAAACTTTTCGGTGCACGAAAATCGAGCCCTGAAAAATGACGTCTAAAAATCAGCAAAATCAGAGTCCGAAAAACAAAACATATGGCTCCTAAGTCTTAATATATTAGTTTTTAACTTACCAAAACTTAAAATTTCAAAAAAAAATAAAACTTTTCGGGGTCACGAAAATCGAGCCCTGAAAAATGACGTCTAAAAATCAGCAAAATCAGAGTCCGAAAAACAAAACAAATGTATCCTAAGTGCTTAATATATTATTTTTTAACTTACCAAATCTTAAAATTTCAAAAAAAATGAAACATTTCGGTGCACCAAAATCGAACCCTGAAAAATGACGTCTAAAAATCAGCAAAATCAGAGTCCGAAAAACAAAACAAATGGCTCCTAAGTGCTTAATATATTATTTTTTGACATCCGAAAACATAAAATTTCAAAAAATGAAACTTTTCGGGGCACGAAAATCGAGCCCTAAAAAATGACGTCTAAAAATCATCAAAATCATACTCCGATAAACAAAACAAATGTATCCTAAGTGCTTAATATATTATTTTTTAACTTACCAAATCTTAAAATTTCAAAAAAATTGAAACATTTCGGTGCACCAAAATCGAACCCTGAAAAATGACGTCTAAAAATCAGCAAAATCAGAGTCCGAAAAACAAAACAAATGGCTCCTAAGTGCTTAATATATTATTTTTTAACTTACCAAAATTTAAAATTTCAAAAAAAATGAAACTTTTCGGGGGCACGAAAATCGAGCCCTGAAAAATGACATCTAAAAATCAGCAAAATCAGAGTCCGAAAAACAAAACAAATGTATTCTAAGTGCTTAATATATTATTTTTTAACTTACCAAATCTTAAAATTTCAAAAAAAATCAAACTTTTTGGGGCACGAAAATCGAGCCCTGAAAAATGACGTCAAAAAATCAGTAAAATCAGAGTCCCAAAAACAAAACAAATGGCTCCTAAGTGCTTAATATATTATTTTTTGACATCCCAAAACATAAAATTTCAAAAAAAATGAAACTTTTCGGGGCACGAAAATCGAGCCCTGAAAAATGACTTCTAAAAATCATACTCCGATAAACAAAACAAATGTCTCATAAGTGCTTAATATATTATTTTTTAAATTTCCAAAATTTAAAATTTCAAAAAAAATGAAACTTTTCGGGGCACTAAAATCGAGCCCTGAAAAATGACGTCTATAAATCAGCAAAATCAGAGTCCGAAAAACAAAACAAATGTATCCTAAGTGCTTAATATATTATTTTTTAACTTACCAAATCTTAAAATTTCAAAAAAAATGAAACATTTCGGTGCACCAAAATCGAGCCCTGAAAAATGACGTCTAAAAATCAGCAAAATCAGAGTCCGAAAAACAAAACAAATGGCTCCTAAGTGCTTAATATATTATTTTTTGACATCCCAAAACATAAAATTTCAAAAAAAATGAAACTTTTCGGGGCACGAAAATCGAGCCCTGAAAAATGACGTCTAAAAATCATCAAAATCATACTACGATAAACAAAACAAATGTCTCCTGAGTGCTTAATATATTATTTTTTATCTTACCAAAATTTAAAATTTCAAAAAAAATGAAACTATTCGGGGCACGAAAATCGAGCCCTGAAAAATGACGTCTAAAAATCAGCAAAATCAGAGTCCGAAAAACAAAACAAATGTATCCTAAGTGCTTAATATATTATTTTTTAACTTACCAAATCTTAAAATTTCAAAAAAAATGAAACATTTCGGTGCACGAAAATCGAGCCCTTAAAAATGACGTCTAAAAATCAGCAAAATCATAGTCCGAAAAACAAAACAAATGTCTCCTAAGTGCTTAATATATTATTTTTTAACTTTCCAAAACATAAAATTTCAAACAAAATGAAACTTTTAGGGGCACGAAAATCGAGCCCTGAAAAATGACGTCTAAAAATCAGCAAAATCAGAGTCCGAAAAACAAAACAAATGTCTCCTAAGTGCTTAATCTATTATTTTTTATCTTACCAAATCTTAAAATTTCAAAAAAAATAAAACTTTTTGGGGCACGAAAATCGAGCCCTGAAAAATGACGTCAAAAAATCAGCAAAATCAGAGTCCGAAAAACAAAACAAATGGCTCCTAAGTGCTTATTATATTATTTTTTGACATCCCAAAATATAAAATTTCAAAATAAATGAAACTTTTCGGGGCACGAAAATCGAGCCCTGAAAAATGACGTCTAAAAATCATCAAAATCATTCTACGAAAAACCAAACAAATGTCTCTTAAGTGCTTAATATATTATTTTTTAACTTACCAAATCTTAAAATCAAACTTTTCGGGGCATGAAAATCGAGCCCTGAAAAATGACGTCAAAAAATCATCAAAATCAGAGTCCGAAAAACAAAACAAATGGCTCCTAAGTGCTTAATATATTATTTTTTGACATCCCAAAATATAAAATTTCAAAAAAAATGAAACTTTTCGGTGCACGAAAATCGAGCCCTGAAAAATGACGTCTAAAAACAGCAAAATCAGAGTCCGAAAAACAAAACATATGGCTCCTAAGTCTTAATATATTAGTTTTTAACTTACCAAAACTTAAAATTTCAAAAAAAATGAAACATTTCGGGGCACGAAAATCGAGCCCGGAAAAATGATGTCTAAAAATCAGCAAAATCATGGTCCGAAAAACAAAATAAATGTCTCCTAAGTGCTTAATATATTATTTTTTGACATCCCAAAACATAAAATTTCAAAAAATGAAACTTTTCGGGGCACGAAAATCGAGCCCTAAAAAATGACGTCTAAAAATCATCAAAATCATACTCCGATAAACAAAACAAATGTATCCTAAGTGCTTAATATATTATTTTTGAACTTACCAAATCTTAAAATTTCAAAAAAATTGAAACATTTCGGTGCACCAAAATCGAGCCCTGAAAAATGACGTCTAAAAATCAGCAAAATCAGAGTCCGAAAAACAAAACAAATGGCTCCTAAGTGCTTAATATATTATTTTTTAATTTACCAAAATTTAAAATTTCAAAAAAAATGAAACTTTTCGGGGGCACGAAAATCGAGCCCTGAAAAATGACATCTAAAAATCAGCAAAATCAGAGTCCGAAAAACAAAACAAATGTATCCTAAGTGCTTAATATATTATTTTTTAACTTACCAAATCTTAAAATTTCAAAAAAAATCAAACTTTTTGGGGCACGAAAATCGAGCCCTGAAAAATGACGTCAAAAAATCAGTAAAATCAGAGTCCCAAAAACAAAACAAATGGCTCCTAAGTGCTTAATATATTATTTTTTGACATCCCAAAACATAAAATTTCAAAAAAAATGAAACTTTTCGGGGCACGAAAATCGAGCCCTGAAAAATGACTTCTAAAAATCATACTCCGATAAACAAAACAAATGTCTCATAAGTGCTTAATATATTATTTTTTAAATTTCCAAAATTTAAAATTTCAAAAAAAATGAAACTTTTCGGGGCACTAAAATCGAGCCCTGAAAAATCTATAAATCAGCAAAATCAGAGTCCGAAAAACAAAACAAATGTATCCTAAGTGCTTAATATATTATTTTTTAACTTACCAAATCTTAAAATTTCAAAAAAAATGAAACATTTCGGTGCACGAAAATCGAGCCCTGGAAATGACGTCTAAAAATCAGCAAAATCATAGTCCGAAAAACAAAACAAATGTCTCCTAAGTGCTTAATATATTATTTTTTAACTTCCCAAAACATAAAATTTCAAAAAAAATGAAACTTTTTGGGGCACGAAAATCGAGCCCTAAAAAATGACGTCTAAAAATCAGCAAAATCAGAGTCCGAAAATCAAAACAAATGTCTCCTAAGTGCTTAATCTATTATTTTTTATCTTACCAAATCTTAAAATTTCAAAAAAAATAAAACTTTTTGGGGCACGAAAATCGAGCCCTGAAAAATGACGTCTAAAAATCAGCAAAATCAGAGTCCGAAAAACAAAACAAATGGCTCCTAAGTGCTTATTATATTATTTTTTGACATCCCAAAACATAAAATTTCAAAAAAAATAAAACTTTTCGGGACACGAAAATCGAGCCCTGAAAAATGACTTCTAAAAATCATACTCCGATAAACAAAACAAATGTCTCATAAGTGCTTAATATATTATTTTTTAAATTTCCAAAATTTAAAATTTCAAAAAAAATGAAACTTTTCGGGGCACTAAAATCGAGCCCTGAAAAATGACGTCTATAAATCAGCAAAATCAGAGTCCGAAAAACAAAACAAATGTCTCCTAAGTGCTTAATCTATTATTTTTTATCTTACCAAATCTTAAAATTTCAAAAAAAATAAAACTTTTTGGGGCACGAAAATCGAGCCCTGAAAAATGACGTCAAAAAATCAGCAAAATCAGAGTCCGAAAAACAAAACAAATGGCTCCTAAGTGCTTATTATATTATTTTTTGACATCCCAAAATATAAAATTTCAAAAAAAATGAAACTTTTCGGGGCACGAAAATCGAGCCCTGAAAAATGACGTCTAAAAATCATCAAAATCATTCTACGAAAAACAAAACAAATGTCTCTTAAGTGCTTAATATATTATTTTTTAACTTACCAAATCTTAAAATCAAACTTTTTGGGGCATGAAAATCGAGCCCTGAAAAATGACGTCAAAAAATCATCAAAATCAGAGTCCGAAAAACAAAACAAATGGCTCCTAAGTGCTTAATATATTATTTTTTGACATCCCAAAATTTAAAATTTCAAAAAAAATGAAACTTTTCGGTGCACGAAAATCGAGCCCTGAAAAATGACGTCTAAAAATCAGCAAAATCAGAGTCCGAAAAACAAAACATATGGCTCCTAAGTCTTAATATATTAGTTTTTAACTTACCAAAACTTAAAATTTCAAAAAAAATGAAACTTTTCGGGGTCACGAAAATCGAGCCCTGAAAAATGACGTCTAAAAATCAGCAAAATCAGAGTCCGAAAAACAAAACAAATGTATCCTAAGTGCTTAATATATTATTTTTTAACTTACCAAATCTTAAAATTTCAAAAAAAATGAAACATTTCGGTGCACCAAAATCGAACCCTGAAAAATGACGTCTAAAAATCAGCAAAATCAGAGTCCGAAAAACAAAACAAATGGCTCCTAAGTGCTTAATATATTATTTTTTGACATCCCAAAACATAAAATTTCAAAAAATGAAACTTTTCGGGGCACGAAAATCGAGCCCTAAAAAAGGACGTCTAAAAATCATCAAAATCATACTCCGATAAACAAAACAAATGTATCCTAAGTGCTTAATATATTATTTTTTAACTTACCAAATCTTAAAATTTCAAAAAAATTGAAACATTTCGGTGCACCAAAATCGAACCCTGAAAAATGACGTCTAAAAATCAGCAAAATCAGAGTCCGAAAAACAAAACAAATGGCTCCTAAGTGCTTAATATATTATTTTTTAACTTACCAAAATTTAAAATTTCAAAAAAAATGAAACTTTTCGGGGGCACGAAAATCGAGCCCTGAAAAATGACATCTAAAAATCAGCAAAATCAGAGTCCGAAAAACAAAACAAATGTATTCTAAGTGCTTAATATATTATTTTTTAACTTACCAAATCTTAAAATTTCAAAAAAAATCAAACTTTTTGGGGCACGAAAATCGAGCCCTGAAAAATGACGTCAAAAAATCAGTAAAATCAGAGTCCCAAAAACAAAACAAATGGCTCCTAAGTGCTTAATATATTATTTTTTGACATCCCAAAACATAAAATTTCAAAAAAAATGAAACTTTTCGGGGCACGAAAATCGAGCCCTGAAAAATGACTTCTAAAAATCATACTCCGATAAACAAAACAAATGTCTCATAAGTGCTTAATATATTATTTTTTAAATTTCCAAAATTTAAAATTTCAAAAAAAATGAAACTTTTCGGGGCACTAAAATCGAGCCCTGAAAAATGACGTCTATAAATCAGCAAAATCAGAGTCCGAAAAACAAAACAAATGTATCCTAAGTGCTTAATATATTATTTTTTAACTTACCAAATCTTAAAATTTCAAAAAAAATGAAACATTTCGGTGCACCAAAATCGAGCCCTGAAAAATGACGTCTAAAAATCAGCAAAATCAGAGTCCGAAAAACAAAACAAATGGCTCCTAAGTGCTTAATATATTATTTTTTGACATCCCAAAACATAAAATTTCAAAAAAAATGAAACTTTTCGGGGCACGAAAATCGAGCCCTGAAAAATGACGTCTAAAAATCATCAAAATCATACTACGATAAACAAAACAAATGTCTCCTGAGTGCTTAATATATTATTTTTTATCTTACCAAAATTTAAAATTTCAAAAAAAATGAAACTATTCGGGGCACGAAAATCGAGCCCTGAAAAATGACGTCTAAAAATCAGCAAAATCAGAGTCCGAAAAACAAAACAAATGTATCCTAAGTGCTTAATATATTATTTTTTAACTTACCAAATCTTAAAATTTCAAAAAAAATGAAACATTTCGGTGCACGAAAATCGAGCCCTTAAAAATGAAGTCTAAAAATCAGCAAAATCATAGTCCGAAAAACAAAACAAATGTCTCCTAAGTGCTTAATATATTATTTTTTAACTTTCCAAAACATAAAATTTCAAACAAAATGAAACTTTTAGGGGCACGAAAATCGAGCCCTGAAAAATGACGTCTAAAAATCAGCAAAATCAGAGTCCGAAAAACAAAACAAATGTCTCCTAAGTGCTTAATCTATTATTTTTTATCTTACCAAATCTTAAAATTTCAAAAAAAATAAAACTTTTTGGGGCACGAAAATCGAGCCCTGAAAAATGACGTCAAAAAATCAGCAAAATCAGAGTCCGAAAAACAAAACAAATGGCTCCTAAGTGCTTATTATATTATTTTTTGACATCCCAAAATATAAAATTTCAAAAAAAATGAAACTTTTCGGGGCACGAAAATCGAGCCCTGAAAAATGACGTCTAAAAATCATCAAAATCATTCTACGAAAAACCAAACAAATGTCTCTTAAGTGCTTAATATATTATTTTTTAACTTACCAAATCTTAAAATCAAACTTTTCGGGGCATGAAAATCGAGCCCTGAAAAATGACGTCAAAAAATCATCAAAATCAGAGTCCGAAAAACAAAACAAATGGCTCCTAAGTGCTTAATATATTATTTTTTGACATCCCAAAATATAAAATTTCAAAAAAAATGAAACTTTTCGGTGCACGAAAATCGAGCCCTGAAAAATGACGTCTAAAAACAGCAAAATCAGAGTCCGAAAAACAAAACATATGGCTCCTAAGTCTTAATATATTAGTTTTTAACTTACCAAAACTTAAAATTTCAAAAAAAATGAAACATTTCGGGGCACGAAAATCGAGCCCGGAAAAATGATGTCTAAAAATCAGCAAAATCATGGTCCGAAAAACAAAATAAATGTCTCCTAAGTGCTTAATATATTATTTTTTGACATCCCAAAACATAAAATTTCAAAAAATGAAACTTTTCGGGGCACGAAAATCGAGCCCTAAAAAATGACGTCTAAAAATCATCAAAATCATACTCCGATAAACAAAACAAATGTATCCTAAGTGCTTAATATATTATTTTTTAACTTACCAAATCTTAAAATTTCAAAAAAATTGAAACATTTCGGTGCACCAAAATCGAGCCATGAAAAATGACGTCTAAAAATCAGCAAAATCAGAGTCCGAAAAACAAAACAAATGGCTCCTAAGTGCTTAATATATTATTTTTTAATTTACCAAAATTTAAAATTTCAAAAAAAATGAAACTTTTCGGGGGCACGAAAATCGAGCCCTGAAAAATGACATCTAAAAATCAGCAAAATCAGAGTCCGAAAAACAAAACAAATGTATCCTAAGTGCTTAATATATTATTTTTTAACTTACCAAATCTTAAAATTTCAAAAAAAATCAAACTTTTTGGGGCACGAAAATCGAGCCCTGAAAAATGACGTCAAAAAATCAGTAAAATCAGAGTCCCAAAAACAAAACAAATGGCTCCTAAGTGCTTAATATATTATTTTTTGACATCCCAAAACATAAAATTTCAAAAAAAATGAAACTTTTCGGGGCACGAAAATCGAGCCCTGAAAAATGACTTCTAAAAATCATACTCCGATAAACAAAACAAATGTCTCATAAGTGCTTAATATATTATTTTTTAAATTTCCAAAATTTAAAATTTCAAAAAAAATGAAACTTTTCGGGGCACTAAAATCGAGCCCTGAAAAATCTATAAATCAGCAAAATCAGAGTCCGAAAAACAAAACAAATGTATCCTAAGTGCTTAATATATTATTTTTTAACTTACCAAATCTTAAAATTTCAAAAAAAATGAAACATTTCGGTGCACGAAAATCGAGCCCTGAAAAATGACGTCTAAAAATCAGCAAAATCATAGTCCGAAAAACAAAACAAATGTCTCCTAAGTGCTTAATATATTATTTTTTAACTTCCCAAAACATAAAATTTCAAAAAAAATGAAACTTTTTGGGGCACGAAAATCGAGCCCTAAAAAATGACGTCTAAAAATCAGCAAAATCAGAGTCCGAAAATCAAAACAAATGTCTCCTAAGTGCTTAATCTATTATTTTTTATCTTACCAAATCTTAAAATTTCAAAAAAAATAAAACTTTTTGGGGCACGAAAATCGAGCCCTGAAAAATGACGTCTAAAAATCAGCAAAATCAGAGTCCGAAAAACAAAACAAATGGCTCCTAAGTGCTTATTATATTATTTTTTGACATCCCAAAACATAAAATTTCAAAAAAAATAAAACTTTTCGGGACACGAAAATCGAGCCCTGAAAAATGACTTCTAAAAATCATACTCCGATAAACAAAACAAATGTCTCATAAGTGCTTAATATATTATTTTTTAAATTTCCAAAATTTAAAATTTCAAAAAAAATGAAACTTTTCGGGGCACTAAAATCGAGCCCTGAAAAATGACGTCTATAAATCAGCAAAATCAGAGTCCGAAAAACAAAACAAATGTCTCCTAAGTGCTTAATCTATTATTTTTTATCTTACCAAATCTTAAAATTTCAAAAAAAATAAAACTTTTTGGGGCACGAAAATCGAGCCTTGAAAAATGACGTCAAAAAATCAGCAAAATCAGAGTCCCAAAAACAAAACAAATGGCTCCTAAGTGCTTAATATATTATTTTTTGACATCCCAAAACATAAAATTTCAAAAAAAATGAAACTTTTCGGGGCACGAAAATCGAGCCCTGAAAAATGACTTCTAAAAATCATACTCCGATAAACAAAACAAATGTCTCATAAGTGCTTAATATATTATTTTTTAAATTTCCAAAATTTAAAATTTCAAAAAAAATGAAACTTTTCGGGGCACTAAAATCGAGCCCTGAAAAATGACGTCTATAAATCAGCAAAATCAGAGTCCGAAAAACAAAACAAATGTATCCTAAGTGCTTAATATATTATTTTTTAACTTACCAAATCTTAAAATTTCAAAAAAAATGAAACATTTCGGTGCACCAAAATCGAGCCCTGAAAAATGACGTCTAAAAATCAGCAAAATCAGAGTCCGAAAAACAAAACAAATGGCTCCTAAGTGCTTAATATATTATTTTTTGACATCCCAAAACATAAAATTTCAAAAAAAATGAAACTTTTCGGGGCACGAAAATCGAGCCCTGAAAAATGACGTCTAAAAATCATCAAAATCATACTACGATAAACAAAACAAATGTCTCCTGAGTGCTTAATATATTATTTTTTATCTTACCAAAATTTAAAATTTCAAAAAAAATGAAACTATTCGGGGCACGAAAATCGAGCCCTGAAAAATGACGTCTAAAAATCAGCAAAATCAGAGTCCGAAAAACAAAACAAATGTATCCTAAGTGCTTAATATATTATTTTTTAACTTACCAAATCTTAAAATTTCAAAAAAAATGAAACATTTCGGTGCACGAAAATCGAGCCCTTAAAAATGAAGTCTAAAAATCAGCAAAATCATAGTCCGAAAAACAAAACAAATGTCTCCTAAGTGCTTAATATATTATTTTTTAACTTTCCAAAACATAAAATTTCAAACAAAATGAAACTTTTAGGGGCACGAAAATCGAGCCCTGAAAAATGACGTCTAAAAATCAGCAAAATCAGAGTCCGAAAAACAAAACAAATGTCTCCTAAGTGCTTAATCTATTATTTTTTATCTTACCAAATCTTAAAATTTCAAAAAAAATAAAACTTTTTGGGGCACGAAAATCGAGCCCTGAAAAATGACGTCAAAAAATCAGCAAAATCAGAGTCCGAAAAACAAAACAAATGGCTCCTAAGTGCTTATTATATTATTTTTTGACATCCCAAAATATAAAATTTCAAAAAAAATGAAACTTTTCGGGGCACGAAAATCGAGCCCTGAAAAATGACGTCTAAAAATCATCAAAATCATTCCACGAAAAACCAAACAAATGTCTCTTAAGTGCTTAATATATTATTTTTTAACTTACCAAATCTTAAAATAAAACTTTTCGGGGCATGAAAATCGAGCCCTGAAAAATGACGTCAAAAAATCATCAAAATCAGAGTCCGAAAAACAAAACAAATGGCTCCTAAGTGCTTAATATATTATTTTTTGACATCCCAAAATATAAAATTTCAAAAAAAATGAAACTTTTCGGTGCACGAAAATCGAGCCCTGAAAAATGACGTCTAAAAACAGCAAAATCAGAGTCCGAAAAACAAAACATATGGCTCCTAAGTCTTAATATATTAGTTTTTAACTTACCAAAACTTAAAATTTCAAAAAAAATGAAACATTTCGGGGCACGAAAATCGAGCCCGGAAAAATGATGTCTAAAAATCAGCAAAATCATGGTCCGAAAAACAAAATAAATGTCTCCTAAGTGCTTAATATATTATTTTTTGACATCCCAAAACATAAAATTTCAAAAAATGAAACTTTTCGGGGCACGAAAATCGAGCCCTAAAAAATGACGTCTAAAAATCATCAAAATCATACTCCGATAAACAAAACAAATGTATCCTAAGTGCTTAATATATTATTTTTTAACTTACCAAATCTTAAAATTTCAAAAAAATTGAAACATTTCGGTGCACCAAAATCGAGCCCTGAAAAATGACGTCTAAAAATCAGCAAAATCAGAGTCCGAAAAACAAAACAAATGGCTCCTAAGTGCTTAATATATTATTTTTTAATTTACCAAAATTTAAAATTTCAAAAAAAATGAAACTTTTCGGGGGCACGAAAAACGAGCCCTGAAAAATGACATCTAAAAATCAGCAAAATCAGAGTCCGAAAAACAAAACAAATGTATCCTAAGTGCTTAATATATTATTTTTTAACTTACCAAATCTTAAAATTTCAAAAAAAATCAAACTTTTTGGGGCACGAAAATCGAGCCCTGAAAAATGACGTCAAAAAATCAGTAAAATCAGAGTCCCAAAAACAAAACAAATGGCTCCTAAGTGCTTAATATATTATTTTTTGACATCCCAAAACATAAAATTTCAAAAAAAATGAAACTTTTCGGGGCACGAAAATCGAGCCCTGAAAAATGACTTCTAAAAATCATACTCCGATAAACAAAACAAATGTCTCATAAGTGCTTAATATATTATTTTTTAAATTTCCAAAATTTAAAATTTCAAAAAAAATGAAACTTTTCGGGGCACTAAAATCGAGCCCTGAAAAATCTATAAATCAGCAAAATCAGAGTCCGAAAAACAAAACAAATGTATCCTAAGTGCTTAATATATTATTTTTTAACTTACCAAATCTTAAAATTTCAAAAAAAATGAAACATTTCGGTGCACGAAAATCGAGCCCTGAAAAATGACGTCTAAAAATCAGCAAAATCATAGTCCGAAAAACAAAACAAATGTCTCCTAAGTGCTTAATATATTATTTTTTAACTTCCCAAAACATAAAATTTCAAAAAAAATGAAACTTTTTGGGGCACGAAAATCGAGCCCTAAAAAATGACGTCTAAAAATCAGCAAAATCAGAGTTCGAAAATCAAAACAAATGTCTCCTAAGTGCTTAATCTATTATTTTTTATCTTACCAAATCTTAAAATTTCAAAAAAAATAAAACTTTTTGGGGCACGAAAATCGAGCCCTGAAAAATGACGTCTAAAAATCAGCAAAATCAGAGTCCGAAAAACAAAACAAATGGCTCCTAAGTGCTTATTATATTATTTTTTGACATCCCAAAACATAAAATTTCAAAAAAAATAAAACTTTTCGGGACACGAAAATCGAGCCCTGAAAAATGACTTCTAAAAATCATACTCCGATAAACAAAACAAATGTCTCATAAGTGCTTAATATATTATTTTTTAAATTTCCAAAATTTAAAATTTCAAAAAAAATGAAACTTTTCGGGGCACTAAAATCGAGCCCTGAAAAATGACGTCTATAAATCAGCAAAATCAGAGTCCGAAAAACAAAACAAATGTCTCCTAAGTGCTTAATCTATTATTTTTTATCTTACCAAATCTTAAAATTTCAAAAAAAATAAAACTTTTTGGGGCACGAAAATCGAGCCCTGAAAAATGACGTCAAAAAATCAGCAAAATCAGAGTCCGAAAAACAAAACAAATGGCTCCTAAGTGCTTATTATATTATTTTTTGACATCCCAAAATATAAAATTTCAAAAAAAATGAAACTTTTCGGGGCACGAAAATCGAGCCCTGAAAAATGACGTCTAAAAATCATCAAAATCATTCTACGAAAAACAAAACAAATGTCTCTTAAGTGCTTAATATATTATTTTTTAACTTACCAAATCTTAAAATCAAACTTTTTGGGGCATGAAAATCGAGCCCTGAAAAATGACGTCAAAAAATCATCAAAATCAGAGTCCGAAAAACAAAACAAATGGCTCCTAAGTGCTTAATATATTATTTTTTGACATCCCAAAATATAAAATTTCAAAAAAAATGAAACTTTTCGGTGCACGAAAATCGAGCCCTGAAAAATGACGTCTAAAAATCAGCAAAATCATAGTCCGAAAAACAAAACAAATGTCTCCTAAGTGCTTAATATATTATTTTTTAACTTTCCAAAACATAAAATTTCAAACAAAATGAAACTTTTAGGGGCACGAAAATCGAGCCCTGAAAAATGACGTCTAAAAATCAGCAAAATCAGAGTCCGAAAAACAAAACAAATGTCTCCTAAGTGCTTAATCTATTATTTTTTATCTTACCAAATCTTAAAATTTCAAAAAAAATAAAACTTTTTGGGGCACGAAAATCGAGCCCTGAAAAATGACGTCAAAAAATCAGCAAAATCAGAGTCCGAAAAACAAAACAAATGGCTCCTAAGTGCTTATTATATTATTTTTTGACATCCCAAAATATAAAATTTCAAAAAAAATGAAACTTTTCGGGGCACGAAAATCGAGCCCTGAAAAATGACGTCTAAAAATCATCAAAATCATTCCACGAAAAACCAAACAAATGTCTCTTAAGTGCTTAATATATTATTTTTTAACTTACCAAATCTTAAAATAAAACTTTTCGGGGCATGAAAATCGAGCCCTGAAAAATGACGTCAAAAAATCATCAAAATCAGAGTCCGAAAAACAAAACAAATGGCTCCTAAGTGCTTAATATATTATTTTTTGACATCCCAAAATATAAAATTTCAAAAAAAATGAAACTTTTCGGTGCACGAAAATCGAGCCCTGAAAAATGACGTCTAAAAACAGCAAAATCAGAGTCCGAAAAACAAAACATATGGCTCCTAAGTCTTAATATATTAGTTTTTAACTTACCAAAACTTAAAATTTCAAAAAAAATGAAACATTTCGGGGCACGAAAATCGAGCCCGGAAAAATGATGTCTAAAAATCAGCAAAATCATGGTCCGAAAAACAAAATAAATGTCTCCTAAGTGCTTAATATATTATTTTTTGACATCCCAAAACATAAAATTTCAAAAAATGAAACTTTTCGGGGCACGAAAATCGAGCCCTAAAAAATGACGTCTAAAAATCATCAAAATCATACTCCGATAAACAAAACAAATGTATCCTAAGTGCTTAATATATTATTTTTTAACTTACCAAATCTTAAAATTTCAAAAAAATTGAAACATTTCGGTGCACCAAAATCGAGCCCTGAAAAATGACGTCTAAAAATCAGCAAAATCAGAGTCCGAAAAACAAAACAAATGGCTCCTAAGTGCTTAATATATTATTTTTTAATTTACCAAAATTTAAAATTTCAAAAAAAATGAAACTTTTCGGGGGCACGAAAAACGAGCCCTGAAAAATGACATCTAAAAATCAGCAAAATCAGAGTCCGAAAAACAAAACAAATGTATCCTAAGTGCTTAATATATTATTTTTTAACTTACCAAATCTTAAAATTTCAAAAAAAATCAAACTTTTTGGGGCACGAAAATCGAGCCCTGAAAAATGACGTCAAAAAATCAGTAAAATCAGAGTCCCAAAAACAAAACAAATGGCTCCTAAGTGCTTAATATATTATTTTTTGACATCCCAAAACATAAAATTTCAAAAAAAATGAAACTTTTCGGGGCACGAAAATCGAGCCCTGAAAAATGACTTCTAAAAATCATACTCCGATAAACAAAACAAATGTCTCATAAGTGCTTAATATATTATTTTTTAAATTTCCAAAATTTAAAATTTCAAAAAAAATGAAACTTTTCGGGGCACTAAAATCGAGCCCTGAAAAATCTATAAATCAGCAAAATCAGAGTCCGAAAAACAAAACAAATGTATCCTAAGTGCTTAATATATTATTTTTTAACTTACCAAATCTTAAAATTTCAAAAAAAATGAAACATTTCGGTGCACGAAAATCGAGCCCTGAAAAATGACGTCTAAAAATCAGCAAAATCATAGTCCGAAAAACAAAACAAATGTCTCCTAAGTGCTTAATATATTATTTTTTAACTTCCCAAAACATAAAATTTCAAAAAAAATGAAACTTTTTGGGGCACGAAAATCGAGCCCTAAAAAATGACGTCTAAAAATCAGCAAAATCAGAGTTCGAAAATCAAAACAAATGTCTCCTAAGTGCTTAATCTATTATTTTTTATCTTACCAAATCTTAAAATTTCAAAAAAAATAAAACTTTTTGGGGCACGAAAATCGAGCCCTGAAAAATGACGTCTAAAAATCAGCAAAATCAGAGTCCGAAAAACAAAACAAATGGCTCCTAAGTGCTTATTATATTATTTTTTGACATCCCAAAACATAAAATTTCAAAAAAAATAAAACTTTTCGGGACACGAAAATCGAGCCCTGAAAAATGACTTCTAAAAATCATACTCCGATAAACAAAACAAATGTCTCATAAGTGCTTAATATATTATTTTTTAAATTTCCAAAATTTAAAATTTCAAAAAAAATGAAACTTTTCGGGGCACTAAAATCGAGCCCTGAAAAATGACGTCTATAAATCAGCAAAATCAGAGTCCGAAAAACAAAACAAATGTCTCCTAAGTGCTTAATCTATTATTTTTTATCTTACCAAATCTTAAAATTTCAAAAAAAATAAAACTTTTTGGGGCACGAAAATCGAGCCCTGAAAAATGACGTCAAAAAATCAGCAAAATCAGAGTCCGAAAAACAAAACAAATGGCTCCTAAGTGCTTATTATATTATTTTTTGACATCCCAAAATATAAAATTTCAAAAAAAATGAAACTTTTCGGGGCACGAAAATCGAGCCCTGAAAAATGACGTCTAAAAATCATCAAAATCATTCTACGAAAAACAAAACAAATGTCTCTTAAGTGCTTAATATATTATTTTTTAACTTACCAAATCTTAAAATCAAACTTTTTGGGGCATGAAAATCGAGCCCTGAAAAATGACGTCAAAAAATCATCAAAATCAGAGTCCGAAAAACAAAACAAATGGCTCCTAAGTGCTTAATATATTATTTTTTGACATCCCAAAATATAAAATTTCAAAAAAAATGAAACTTTTCGGTGCACGAAAATCGAGCCCTGAAAAATGACGTCTAAAAATCAGCAAAATCAGAGTCCGAAAAACAAAACATATGGCTCCTAAGTCTTAATATATTAGTTTTTAACTTACCAAAACTTAAAATTTCAAAAAAAATGAAACTTTTCGGGGTCACGAAAATCGAGCCCTGAAAAATGACGTCTAAAAATCAGCAAAATCAGAGTCCGAAAAACAAAACAAATGTATCCTAAGTGCTTAATATATTATTTTTTAACTTACCAAATCTTAAAATTTCAAAAAAAATGAAACATTTCGGTGCACCAAAATCGAACCCTGAAAAATGACGTCTAAAAATCAGCAAAATCAGAGTCCGAAAAACAAAACAAATGGCTCCTAAGTGCTTAATATATTATTTTTTGACATCCCAAAACATAAAATTTCAAAAAATGAAACTTTTCGGGGCACGAAAATCGAGCCCTAAAAAATGACGTCTAAAAATCATCAAAATCATACTCCGATAAACAAAACAAATGTATCCTAAGTGCTTAATATATTATTTTTTAACTTACCAAATCTTAAAATTTCAAAAAAATTGAAACATTTCGGTGCACCAAAATCGAACCCTGAAAAATGACGTCTAAAAATCAGCAAAATCAGAGTCCGAAAAACAAAACAAATGGCTCCTAAGTGCTTAATATATTATTTTTTAACTTACCAAAATTTAAAATTTCAAAAAAAATGAAACTTTTCGGGGGCACGAAAATCGAGCCCTGAAAAATGACATCTAAAAATCAGCAAAATCAGAGTCCGAAAAACAAAACAAATGTATTCTAAGTGCTTAATATATTATTTTTTAACTTACCAAATCTTAAAATTTCAAAAAAAATCAAACTTTTTGGGGCACGAAAATCGAGCCCTGAAAAATGACGTCAAAAAATCAGTAAAATCAGAGTCCCAAAAACAAAACAAATGGCTCCTAAGTGCTTAATATATTATTTTTTGACATCCCAAAACATAAAATTTCAAAAAAAATGAAACTTTTCGGGGCACGAAAATCGAGCCCTGAAAAATGACTTCTAAAAATCATACTCCGATAAACAAAACAAATGTCTCATAAGTGCTTAATATATTATTTTTTAAATTTCCAAAATTTAAAATTTCAAAAAAAATGAAACTTTTCGGGGCACTAAAATCGAGCCCTGAAAAATGACGTCTATAAATCAGCAAAATCAGAGTCCGAAAAACAAAACAAATGTATCCTAAGTGCTTAATATATTATTTTTTAACTTACCAAATCTTAAAATTTCAAAAAAAATGAAACATTTCGGTGCACCAAAATCGAGCCCTGAAAAATGACGTCTAAAAATCAGCAAAATCAGAGTCCGAAAAACAAAACAAATGGCTCCTAAGTGCTTAATATATTATTTTTTGACATCCCAAAACATAAAATTTCAAAAAAAATGAAACTTTTCGGGGCACGAAAATCGAGCCCTGAAAAATGACGTCTAAAAATCATCAAAATCATACTACGATAAACAAAACAAATGTCTCCTGAGTGCTTAATATATTATTTTTTATCTTACCAAAATTTAAAATTTCAAAAAAAATGAAACTATTCGGGGCACGAAAATCGAGCCCTGAAAAATGACGTTTAAAAATCAGCAAAATCAGAGTCCGAAAAACAAAACAAATGTATCCTAAGTGCTTAATATATTATTTTTTAACTTACCAAATCTTAAAATTTCAAAAAAAATGAAACATTTCGGTGCACGAAAATCGAGCCCTTAAAAATGAAGTCTAAAAATCAGCAAAATCATAGTCCGAAAAACAAAACAAATGTCTCCTAAGTGCTTAATATATTATTTTTTAACTTTCCAAAACATAAAATTTCAAACAAAATGAAACTTTTAGGGGCACGAAAATCGAGCCCTGAAAAATGACGTCTAAAAATCAGCAAAATCAGAGTCCGAAAAACAAAACAAATGTCTCCTAAGTGCTTAATCTATTATTTTTTATCTTACCAAATCTTAAAATTTCAAAAAAAATAAAACTTTTTGGGGCACGAAAATCGAGCCCTGAAAAATGACGTCAAAAAATCAGCAAAATCAGAGTCCGAAAAACAAAACAAATGGCTCCTAAGTGCTTATTATATTATTTTTTGACATCCCAAAATATAAAATTTCAAAAAAAATGAAACTTTTCGGGGCACGAAAATCGAGCCCTGAAAAATGACGTCTAAAAATCATCAAAATCATTCTACGAAAAACCAAACAAATGTCTCTTAAGTGCTTAATATATTATTTTTTAACTTACCAAATCTTAAAATCAAACTTTTCGGGGCATGAAAATCGAGCCCTGAAAAATGACGTCAAAAAATCATCAAAATCAGAGTCCGAAAAACAAAACAAATGGCTCCTAAGTGCTTAATATATTATTTTTTGACATCCCAAAATATAAAATTTCAAAAAAAATGAAACTTTTCGGTGCACGAAAATCGAGCCCTGAAAAATGACGTCTAAAAACAGCAAAATCAGAGTCCGAAAAACAAAACATATGGCTCCTAAGTCTTAATATATTAGTTTTTAACTTACCAAAACTTAAAATTTCAAAAAAAATGAAACATTTCGGGGCACGAAAATCGAGCCCGGAAAAATGATGTCTAAAAATCAGCAAAATCATGGTCCGAAAAACAAAATAAATGTCTCCTAAGTGCTTAATATATTATTTTTTGACATCCCAAAACATAAAATTTCAAAAAATGAAACTTTTCGGGGCACGAAAATCGAGCCCTAAAAAATGACGTCTAAAAATCATCAAAATCATACTCCGATAAACAAAACAAATGTATCCTAAGTGCTTAATATATTATTTTTTAACTTACCAAATCTTAAAATTTCAAAAAAATTGAAACATTTCGGTGCACCAAAATCGAGCCCTGAAAAATGACGTCTAAAAATCAGCAAAATCAGAGTCCGAAAAACAAAACAAATGGCTCCTAAGTGCTTAATATATTATTTTTTAATTTACCAAAATTTAAAATTTCAAAAAAAATGAAACTTTTCGGGGGCACGAAAATCGAGCCCTGAAAAATGACATCTAAAAATCAGCAAAATCAGAGTCCGAAAAACAAAACAAATGTATCCTAAGTGCTTAATATATTATTTTTTAACTTACCAAATCTTAAAATTTCAAAAAAAATCAAACTTTTTGGGGCACGAAAATCGAGCCCTGAAAAATGACGTCAAAAAATCAGTAAAATCAGAGTCCCAAAAACAAAACAAATGGCTCCTAAGTGCTTAATATATTATTTTTTGACATCCCAAAACATAAAATTTCAAAAAAAATGAAACTTTTCGGGGCACGAAAATCGAGCCCTGAAAAATGACTTCTAAAAATCATACTCCGATAAACAAAACAAATGTCTCATAAGTGCTTAATATATTATTTTTTAAATTTCCAAAATTTAAAATTTCAAAAAAAATGAAACTTTTCGGGGCACTAAAATCGAGCCCTGAAAAATCTATAAATCAGCAAAATCAGAGTCCGAAAAACAAAACAAATGTATCCTAAGTGCTTAATATATTATTTTTTAACTTACCAAATCTTAAAATTTCAAAAAAAATGAAACATTTCGGTGCACGAAAATCGAGCCCTGAAAAATGACGTCTAAAAATCAGCAAAATCATAGTCCGAAAAACAAAACAAATGTCTCCTAAGTGCTTAATATATTATTTTTTAACTTCCCAAAACATAAAATTTCAAAAAAAATGAAACTTTTTGGGGCACGAAAATCGAGCCCTAAAAAATGACGTCTAAAAATCAGCAAAATCAGAGTCCGAAAATCAAAACAAATGTCTCCTAAGTGCTTAATCTATTATTTTTTATCTTACCAAATCTTAAAATTTCAAAAAAAATAAAACTTTTTGGGGCACGAAAATCGAGCCCTGAAAAATGACGTCTAAAAATCAGCAAAATCAGAGTCCGAAAAACAAAACAAATGGCTCCTAAGTGCTTATTATATTATTTTTTGACATCCCAAAACATAAAATTTCAAAAAAAATAAAACTTTTCGGGACACGAAAATCGAGCCCTGAAAAATGACTTCTAAAAATCATACTCCGATAAACAAAACAAATGTCTCATAAGTGCTTAATATATTATTTTTTAAATTTCCAAAATTTAAAATTTCAAAAAAAATGAAACTTTTCGGGGCACTAAAATCGAGCCCTGAAAAATGACGTCTATAAATCAGCAAAATCAGAGTCCGAAAAACAAAACAAATGTCTCCTAAGTGCTTAATCTATTATTTTTTATCTTACCAAATCTTAAAATTTCAAAAAAAATAAAACTTTTTGGGGCACGAAAATCGAGCCCTGAAAAATGACGTCAAAAAATCAGCAAAATCAGAGTCCCAAAAACAAAACAAATGGCTCCTAAGTGCTTAATATATTATTTTTTGACATCCCAAAACATAAAATTTCAAAAAAAATGAAACTTTTCGGGGCACGAAAATCGAGCCCTGAAAAATGACTTCTAAAAATCATACTCCGATAAACAAAACAAATGTCTCATAAGTGCTTAATATATTATTTTTTAAATTTCCAAAATTTAAAATTTCAAAAAAAATGAAACTTTTCGGGGCACTAAAATCGAGCCCTGAAAAATGACGTCTATAAATCAGCAAAATCAGAGTCCGAAAAACAAAACAAATGTATCCTAAGTGCTTAATATATTATTTTTTAACTTACCAAATCTTAAAATTTCAAAAAAAATGAAACATTTCGGTGCACCAAAATCGAGCCCTGAAAAATGACGTCTAAAAATCAGCAAAATCAGAGTCCGAAAAACAAAACAAATGGCTCCTAAGTGCTTAATATATTATTTTTTGACATCCCAAAACATAAAATTTCAAAAAAAATGAAACTTTTCGGGGCACGAAAATCGAGCCCTGAAAAATGACGTCTAAAAATCATCAAAATCATACTACGATAAACAAAACAAATGTCTCCTGAGTGCTTAATATATTATTTTTTATCTTACCAAAATTTAAAATTTCAAAAAAAATGAAACTATTCGGGGCACGAAAATCGAGCCCTGAAAAATGACGTCTAAAAATCAGCAAAATCAGAGTCCGAAAAACAAAACAAATGTATCCTAAGTGCTTAATATATTATTTTTTAACTTACCAAATCTTAAAATTTCAAAAAAAATGAAACATTTCGGTGCACGAAAATCGAGCCCTTAAAAATGAAGTCTAAAAATCAGCAAAATCATAGTCCGAAAAACAAAACAAATGTCTCCTAAGTGCTTAATATATTATTTTTTAACTTTCCAAAACATAAAATTTCAAACAAAATGAAACTTTTAGGGGCACGAAAATCGAGCCCTGAAAAATGACGTCTAAAAATCAGCAAAATCAGAGTCCGAAAAACAAAACAAATGTCTCCTAAGTGCTTAATCTATTATTTTTTATCTTACCAAATCTTAAAATTTCAAAAAAAATAAAACTTTTTGGGGCACGAAAATCGAGCCCTGAAAAATGACGTCAAAAAATCAGCAAAATCAGAGTCCGAAAAACAAAACAAATGGCTCCTAAGTGCTTATTATATTATTTTTTGACATCCCAAAATATAAAATTTCAAAAAAAATGAAACTTTTCGGGGCACGAAAATCGAGCCCTGAAAAATGACGTCTAAAAATCATCAAAATCATTCTACGAAAAACCAAACAAATGTCTCTTAAGTGCTTAATATATTATTTTTTAACTTACCAAATCTTAAAATCAAACTTTTCGGGGCATGAAAATCGAGCCCTGAAAAATGACGTCAAAAAATCATCAAAATCAGAGTCCGAAAAACAAAACAAATGGCTCCTAAGTGCTTAATATATTATTTTTTGACATCCCAAAATATAAAATTTCAAAAAAAATGAAACTTTTCGGTGCACGAAAATCGAGCCCTGAAAAATGACGTCTAAAAACAGCAAAATCAGAGTCCGAAAAACAAAACATATGGCTCCTAAGTCTTAATATATTAGTTTTTAACTTACCAAAACTTAAAATTTCAAAAAAAATGAAACATTTCGGGGCACGAAAATCGAGCACGGAAAAATGATGTCTAAAAATCAGCAAAATCATGGTCCGAAAAACAAAATAAATGTCTCCTAAGTGCTTAATATATTATTTTTTGACATCCCAAAACATAAAATTTCAAAAAATGAAACTTTTCGGGGCACGAAAATCGAGCCCTAAAAAATGACGTCTAAAAATCATCAAAATCATACTCCGATAAACAAAACAAATGTATCCTAAGTGCTTAATATATTATTTTTTAACTTACCAAATCTTAAAATTTCAAAAAAATTGAAACATTTCGGTGCACCAAAATCGAGCCCTGAAAAATGACGTCTAAAAATCAGCAAAATCAGAGTCAGAAAAACAAAACAAATGGCTCCTAAGTGCTTAATATATTATTTTTTAATTTACCAAAATTTAAAATTTCAAAAAAAATGAAACTTTTCGGGGGCACGAAAATCGAGCCCTGAAAAATGACATCTAAAAATCAGCAAAATCAGAGTCCGAAAAACAAAACAAATGTATCCTAAGTGCTTAATATATTATTTTTTAACTTACCAAATCTTAAAATTTCAAAAAAAATCAAACTTTTTGGGGCACGAAAATCGAGCCCTGAAAAATGACGTCAAAAAATCAGTAAAATCAGAGTCCCAAAAACAAAACAAATGGCTCCTAAGTGCTTAATATATTATTTTTTGACATCCCAAAACATAAAATTTCAAAAAAAATGAAACTTTTCGGGGCACGAAAATCGAGCCCTGAAAAATGACTTCTAAAAATCATACTCCGATAAACAAAACAAATGTCTCATAAGTGCTTAATATATTATTTTTTAAATTTCCAAAATTTAAAATTTCAAAAAAAATGAAACTTTTCGGGGCACTAAAATCGAGCCCTGAAAAATCTATAAATCAGCAAAATCAGAGTCCGAAAAACAAAACAAATGTATCCTAAGTGCTTAATATATTATTTTTTAACTTACCAAATCTTAAAATTTCAAAAAAAATGAAACATTTCGGTGCACGAAAATCGAGCCCTGAAAAATGACGTCTAAAAATCAGCAAAATCATAGTCCGAAAAACAAAACAAATGTCTCCTAAGTGCTTAATATATTATTTTTTAACTTCCCAAAACATAAAATTTCAAAAAAAATGAAACTTTTTGGGGCACGAAAATCGAGCCCTAAAAAATGACGTCTAAAAATCAGCAAAATCAGAGTCCGAAAATCAAAACAAATGTCTCCTAAGTGCTTAATCTATTATTTTTTATCTTACCAAATCTTAAAATTTCAAAAAAAATAAAACTTTTTGGGGCACGAAAATCGAGCCCTGAAAAATGACGTCTAAAAATCAGCAAAATCAGAGTCCGAAAAACAAAACAAATGGCTCCTAAGTGCTTATTATATTATTTTTTGACATCCCAAAACATAAAATTTCAAAAAAAATAAAACTTTTCGGGACACGAAAATCGAGCCCTGAAAAATGACTTCTAAAAATCATACTCCGATAAACAAAACAAATGTCTCATAAGTGCTTAATATATTATTTTTTAAATTTCCAAAATTTAAAATTTCAAAAAAAATGAAACTTTTCGGGGCACTAAAATCGAGCCCTGAAAAATGACGTCTATAAATCAGCAAAATCAGAGTCCGAAAAACAAAACAAATGTCTCCTAAGTGCTTAATCTATTATTTTTTATCTTACCAAATCTTAAAATTTCAAAAAAAATAAAACTTTTTAGGGCACGAAAATCGAGCCCTGAAAAATGACGTCAAAAAATCAGCAAAATCAGAGTCCGAAAAACAAAACAAATGGCTCCTAAGTGCTTATTATATTATTTTTTGACATCCCAAAATATAAAATTTCAAAAAAAATGAAACTTTTCGGGGCACGAAAATCGAGCCCTGAAAAATGACGTCTAAAAATCATCAAAATCATTCTACGAAAAACAAAACAAATGTCTCTTAAGTGCTTAATATATTATTTTTTAACTTACCAAATCTTAAAATCAAACTTTTTGGGGCATGAAAATCGAGCCCTGAAAAATGACGTCAAAAAATCATCAAAATCAGAGTCCGAAAAACAAAACAAATGGCTCCTAAGTGCTTAATATATTATTTTTTGACATCCCAAAATATAAAATTTCAAAAAAAATGAAACATTTCGGGGCACGAAAATCGAGCACGGAAAAATGATGTCTAAAAATCAGCAAAATCATGGTCCGAAAAACAAAATAAATGTCTCCTAAGTGCTTAATATATTATTTTTTGACATCCCAAAACATAAAATTTCAAAAAATGAAACTTTTCGGGGCACGAAAATCGAGCCCTAAAAAATGACGTCTAAAAATCATCAAAATCATACTCCGATAAACAAAACAAATGTATCCTAAGTGCTTAATATATTATTTTTTAACTTACCAAATCTTAAAATTTCAAAAAAATTGAAACATTTCGGTGCACCAAAATCGAGCCCTGAAAAATGACGTCTAAAAATCAGCAAAATCAGAGTCAGAAAAACAAAACAAATGGCTCCTAAGTGCTTAATATATTATTTTTTAATTTACCAAAATTTAAAATTTCAAAAAAAATGAAACTTTTCGGGGGCACGAAAATCGAGCCCTGAAAAATGACATCTAAAAATCAGCAAAATCAGAGTCCGAAAAACAAAACAAATGTATCCTAAGTGCTTAATATATTATTTTTTAACTTACCAAATCTTAAAATTTCAAAAAAAATCAAACTTTTTGGGGCACGAAAATCGAGCCCTGAAAAATGACGTCAAAAAATCAGTAAAATCAGAGTCCCAAAAACAAAACAAATGGCTCCTAAGTGCTTAATATATTATTTTTTGACATCCCAAAACATAAAATTTCAAAAAAAATGAAACTTTTCGGGGCACGAAAATCGAGCCCTGAAAAATGACTTCTAAAAATCATACTCCGATAAACAAAACAAATGTCTCATAAGTGCTTAATATATTATTTTTTAAATTTCCAAAATTTAAAATTTCAAAAAAAATGAAACTTTTCGGGGCACTAAAATCGAGCCCTGAAAAATCTATAAATCAGCAAAATCAGAGTCCGAAAAACAAAACAAATGTATCCTAAGTGCTTAATATATTATTTTTTAACTTACCAAATCTTAAAATTTCAAAAAAAATGAAACATTTCGGTGCACGAAAATCGAGCCCTGAAAAATGACTTCTAAAAATCAGCAAAATCATAGTCCGAAAAACAAAACAAATGTCTCCTAAGTGCTTAATATATTATTTTTTAACTTCCCAAAACATAAAATTTCAAAAAAAATGAAACTTTTTGGGGCACGAAAATCGAGCCCTAAAAAATGACGTCTAAAAATCAGCAAAATCAGAGTCCGAAAATCAAAACAAATGTCTCCTAAGTGCTTAATCTATTATTTTTTATCTTACCAAATCTTAAAATTTCAAAAAAAATAAAACTTTTTGGGGCACGAAAATCGAGCCCTGAAAAATGACGTCTAAAAATCAGCAAAATCAGAGTCCGAAAAACAAAACAAATGGCTCCTAAGTGCTTATTATATTATTTTTTGACATCCCAAAACATAAAATTTCAAAAAAAATAAAACTTTTCGGGACACGAAAATCGAGCCCTGAAAAATGACTTCTAAAAATCATACTCCGATAAACAAAACAAATGTCTCATAAGTGCTTAATATATTATTTTTTAAATTTCCAAAATTTAAAATTTCAAAAAAAATGAAACTTTTCGGGGCACTAAAATCGAGCCCTGAAAAATGACGTCTATAAATCAGCAAAATCAGAGTCCGAAAAACAAAACAAATGTCTCCTAAGTGCTTAATCTATTATTTTTTATCTTACCAAATCTTAAAATTTCAAAAAAAATAAAACTTTTTAGGGCACGAAAATCGAGCCCTGAAAAATGACGTCAAAAAATCAGCAAAATCAGAGTCCGAAAAACAAAACAAATGGCTCCTAAGTGCTTATTATATTATTTTTTGACATCCCAAAATATAAAATTTCAAAAAAAATGAAACTTTTCGGGGCACGAAAATCGAGCCCTGAAAAATGACGTCTAAAAATCATCAAAATCATTCTACGAAAAACAAAACAAATGTCTCTTAAGTGCTTAATATATTATTTTTTAACTTACCAAATCTTAAAATCAAACTTTTTGGGGCATGAAAATCGAGCCCTGAAAAATGACGTCAAAAAATCATCAAAATCAGAGTCCGAAAAACAAAACATATGGCTCCTAAGTCTTAATATATTAGTTTTTAACTTACCAAAACTTAAAATTTCAAAAAAAATGAAACTTTTCGGGGTCACGAAAATCGAGCCCTGAAAAATGACGTCTAAAAATCAGCAAAATCAGAGTCCGAAAAACAAAACAAATGTATCCTAAGTGCTTAATATATTATTTTTTAACTTACCAAATCTTAAAATTTCAAAAAAAATGAAACATTTCGGTGCACCAAAATCGAACCCTGAAAAATGACGTCTAAAAATCAGCAAAATCAGAGTCCGAAAAACAAAACAAATGGCTCCTAAGTGCTTAATATATTATTTTTTGACATCCCAAAACATAAAATTTCAAAAAATGAAACTTTTCGGGGCACGAAAATCGAGCCCTAAAAAATGACGTCTAAAAATCATCAAAATCATACTCCGATAAACAAAACAAATGTATCCTAAGTGCTTAATATATTATTTTTTAACTTACCAAATCTTAAAATTTCAAAAAAATTGAAACATTTCGGTGCACCAAAATCGAACCCTGAAAAATGACGTCTAAAAATCAGCAAAATCAGAGTCCGAAAAACAAAACAAATGGCTCCTAAGTGCTTAATATATTATTTTTTAACTTACCAAAATTTAAAATTTCAAAAAAAATGAAACTTTTCGGGGGCACGAAAATCGAGCCCTGAAAAATGACATCTAAAAATCAGCAAAATCAGAGTCCGAAAAACAAAACAAATGTATTCTAAGTGCTTAATATATTATTTTTTAACTTACCAAATCTTAAAATTTCAAAAAAAATCAAACTTTTTGGGGCACGAAAATCGAGCCCTGAAAAATGACGTCAAAAAATCAGTAAAATCAGAGTCCAAAAAACAAAACAAATGGCTCCTAAGTGCTTAATATATTATTTTTTGACATCCCAAAACATAAAATTTCAAAAAAAATGAAACTTTTCGGGGCACGAAAATCGAGCCCTGAAAAATGACTTCTAAAAATCATACTCCGATAAACAAAACAAATGTCTCATAAGTGCTTAATATATTATTTTTTAAATTTCCAAAATTTAAAATTTCAAAAAAAATGAAACTTTTCGGGGCACTAAAATCGAGCCCTGAAAAATGACGTCTATAAATCAGCAAAATCAGAGTCCGAAAAACAAAACAAATGTATCCTAAGTGCTTAATATATTATTTTTTAACTTACCAAATCTTAAAATTTCAAAAAAAATGAAACATTTCGGTGCACGAAAATCGAGCCCTGAAAAATGACGTCTAAAAATCAGCAAAATCAGAGTCCGAAAAACAAAACAAATGGCTCCTAAGTGCTTAATATATTATTTTTTGACATCCCAAAACATAAAATTTCAAAAAAAATGAAACTTTTCAGGGCACGAAAATCGAGCCCTGAAAAATGACGTCTAAAAATCATCAAAATCATACTACGATAAACAAAACAAATGTCTCCTGAGTGCTTAATATATTATTTTTTATCTTACCAAAATTTAAAATTTCAAAAAAAATGAAACTATTCGGGGCACGAAAATCGAGCCCTGAAAAATGACGTCTAAAAATCAGCAAAATCAGAGTCCGAAAAACAAAACAAATGTATCCTAAGTGCTTAATATATTATTTTTTAACTTACCACATCTTAAAATTTCAAAAAAAATGAAACATTTCGGTGCACGAAAATCGAGCCCTTAAAAATGACGTCTAAAAATCAGCAAAATCATAGTCCGAAAAACAAAACAAATGTCTCCTAAGTGCTTAATATATTATTTTTTAACTTTCCAAAACATAAAATTTCAAACAAAATGAAACTTTTAGGGGCACGAAAATCGAGCCCTGAAAAATGACGTCTAAAAATCAGCAAAATCAGAGTCCGAAAAACAAAACAAATGTCTCCTAAGTGCTTAATCTATTATTTTTTATCTTACCAAATCTTAAAATTTCAAAAAAAATAAAACTTTTTGGGGCACGAAAATCGAGCCCTGAAAAATGACGTCAAAAAATCAGCAAAATCAGAGTCCGAAAAACAAAACAAATGGCTCCTAAGTGCTTATTATATTATTTTTTGACATCCCAAAATATAAAATTTCAAAAAAAATGAAACTTTTCGGGGCACGAAAATCGAGCCCTGAAAAATGACGTCTAAAAATCATCAAAATCATTCTACGAAAAACCAAACAAATGTCTCTTAAGTGCTTAATATATTATTTTTTAACTTACCAAATCTTAAAATCAAACTTTTCGGGGCATGAAAATCGAGCCCTGAAAAATGACGTCAAAAAATCATCAAAATCAGAGTCCGAAAAACAAAACAAATGGCTCCTAAGTGCTTAATATATTATTTTTTGACATCCCAAAATATAAAATTTCAAAAAAAATGAAACTTTTCGGTGCACGAAAATCGAGCCCTGAAAAATGACGTCTAAAAACAGCAAAATCAGAGTCCGAAAAACAAAACATATGGCTCCTAAGTCTTAATATATTAGTTTTTAACTTACCAAAACTTAAAATTTCAAAAAAAATGAAACATTTCGGGGCACGAAAATCGAGCCCGGAAAAATGATGTCTAAAAATCAGCAAAATCATGGTCCGAAAAACAAAATAAATGTCTCCTAAGTGCTTAATATATTATTTTTTGACATCCCAAAACATAAAATTTCAAAAAATGAAACTTTTCGGGGCACGAAAATCGAGCCCTAAAAATGACGTCTAAAAATCATCAAAATCATACTCCGATAAACAAAACAAATGTATCCTAAGTGCTTAATATATTATTTTTTAACTTACCAAATCTTAAAATTTCAAAAAAATTGAAACATTTCGGTGCACCAAAATCGAGCCCTGAAAAATGACGTCTAAAAATCAGCAAAATCAGAGTCCGAAAAACAAAACAAATGGCTCCTAAGTGCTTAATATATTATTTTTTAACTTACCAAAATTTAAAATTTCAAAAAAAATGAAACTTTTCGGGGGCACGAAAATCGAGCCCTGAAAAATGACATCTAAAAATCAGCAAAATCAGAGTCCGAAAAACAAAACAAATGTATCCTAAGTGCTTAATATATTATTTTTTAACTTACCAAATCTTAAAATTTCAAAAAAAATCAAACTTTTTGGGGCACGAAAATCGAGCCCTGAAAAATGACGTCAAAAAATCAGTAAAATCAGAGTCCCAAAAACAAAACAAATGGCTCCTAAGTGCTTAATATATTATTTTTTATCTTACCAAAATTTAAAATTTCAAAAAAAATGAAACTATTCGGGGCACGAAAATCGAGCCCTGAAAAATGACGTCTAAAAATCAGCAAAATCAGAGTCCGAAAAACAAAACAAATGTATCCTAAGTGCTTAATATATTATTTTTTAACTTACCAAAATTTAAAATTTCAAAAAAAATGAAACTATTCGGGGCAAGAAAATCGAGCCCTGAAAAATGACGTCTAAAAATCAGCAAAATCAGAGTCCGAAAAACAAAACAAATGTATCCTAAGTGCTTAATATATTATTTTTTAACTTACCAAATCTTAAAATTTCAAAAAAAATGAAACATTTCGGTGCACGAAAATCGAGCCCTGAAAAATGACGTCTAAAAATCAGCAAAATCATAGTCCGAAAAACAAAACAAATGTCTCCTAAGTGCTTAATATATTATTTTTTAACTTCCCAAAACATAAAATTTCAAAAAAAATGAAACTTTTAGGGGCACGAAAATCGAGCCCTGAAAAATGACGTCTAAAAATCAGCAAAATCAGAGTCCGAAAAACAAAACAAATGTCTCCTAAGTGCTTAATCTATTATTTTTTATCTTACCAAATCTTAAAATTTCAAAAAAAATAAAACTTTTTGGGGCACGAAAATCGAGCCCTGAAAAATGACGTCAAAAAATCAGCAAAATCAGAGTCCGAAAAACAAAACAAATGGCTCCTAAGTGCTTATTATATTATTTTTTGACATCCCAAAATATAAAATTTCAAAAAAAATGAAACTTTTCGGGGCACGAAAATCGAGCCCTGAAAAATGACGTCTAAAAATCATCAAAATCATTCTACGAAAAACAAAACAAATGTCTCTTAAGTGCTTAATATATTATTTTTTAACTTACCAAATCTTAAAATCAAACTTTTCGGGGCATGAAAATCGAGCCCTGAAAAATGACGTCAAAAAATCATCAAAATCAGAGTCCGAAAAACAAAACAAATGGCTCCTAAGTGCTTAATATATTATTTTTTGACATCCCAAAATATAAAATTTCAAAAAAAATGAAACTTTTCGGTGCACGAAAATCGAGCCCTGAAAAATGACGTCTAAAAACAGCAAAATCAGAGTCCGAAAAACAAAACATATGGCTCCTAAGTCTTAATATATTAGTTTTTAACTTACCAAAACTTAAAATTTCAAAAAAAATGAAACATTTCGGGGCACGAAAATCGAGCCCGGAAAAATGATGTCTAAAAATCAGCAAAATCATGGTCCGAAAAACAAAATAAATGTCTCCTAAGTGCTTAATATATTATTTTTTGACATCCCAAAACATAAAATTTCAAAAAATGAAACTTTTCGGGGCACGAAAATCGAGCCCTAAAAATGACGTCTAAAAATCATCAAAATCATACTCCGATAAACAAAACAAATGTATCCTAAGTGCTTAATATATTATTTTTTAACTTACCAAATCTTAAAATTTCAAAAAAATTGAAACATTTCGGTGCACCAAAATCGAGCCCTGAAAAATGACGTCTAAAAATCAGCAAAATCAGAGTCCGAAAAACAAAACAAATGGCTCCTAAGTGCTTAATATATTATTTTTTAACTTACCAAAATTTAAAATTTCAAAAAAAATGAAACTTTTCGGGGGCACGAAAATCGAGCCCTGAAAAATGACATCTAAAAATCAGCAAAATCAGAGTCCGAAAAACAAAACAAATGTATCCTAAGTGCTTAATATATTATTTTTTAACTTACCAAATCTTAAAATTTCAAAAAAAATCAAACTTTTTGGGGCACGAAAATCGAGCCCTGAAAAATGACGTCAAAAAATCAGTAAAATCAGAGTCCCAAAAACAAAACAAATGGCTCCTAAGTGCTTAATATATTATTTTTTATCTTACCAAAATTTAAAATTTCAAAAAAAATGAAACTATTCGGGGCACGAAAATCGAGCCCTGAAAAATGACGTCTAAAAATCAGCAAAATCAGAGTCCGAAAAACAAAACAAATGTATCCTAAGTGCTTAATATATTATTTTTTAACTTACCAAAATTTAAAATTTCAAAAAAAATGAAACTATTCGGGGCAAGAAAATCGAGCCCTGAAAAATGACGTCTAAAAATCAGCAAAATCAGAGTCCGAAAAACAAAACAAATGTATCCTAAGTGCTTAATATATTATTTTTTAACTTACCAAATCTTAAAATTTCAAAAAAAATGAAACATTTCGGTGCACGAAAATCGAGCCCTGAAAAATGACGTCTAAAAATCAGCAAAATCATAGTCCGAAAAACAAAACAAATGTCTCCTAAGTGCTTAATATATTATTTTTTAACTTCCCAAAACATAAAATTTCAAAAAAAATGAAACTTTTAGGGGCACGAAAATCGAGCCCTGAAAAATGACGTCTAAAAATCAGCAAAATCAGAGTCCGAAAAACAAAACAAATGTCTCCTAAGTGCTTAATCTATTATTTTTTATCTTACCAAATCTTAAAATTTCAAAAAAAATAAAACTTTTTGGGGCACGAAAATCGAGCCCTGAAAAATGACGTCAAAAAATCAGCAAAATCAGAGTCCGAAAAACAAAACAAATGGCTCCTAAGTGCTTATTATATTATTTTTTGACATCCCAAAATATAAAATTTCAAAAAAAATGAAACTTTTCGGGGCACGAAAATCGAGCCCTGAAAAATGACGTCTAAAAATCATCAAAATCATTCTACGAAAAACAAAACAAATGTCTCTTAAGTGCTTAATATATTATTTTTTAACTTACCAAATCTTAAAATCAAACTTTTCGGGGCATGAAAATCGAGCCCTGAAAAATGACGTCAAAAAATCATCAAAATCAGAGTCCGAAAAACAAAACAAATGGCTCCTAAGTGCTTAATATATTATTTTTTGACATCCCAAAATATAAAATTTCAAAAAAAATGAAACTTTTCGGTGCACGAAAATCGAGCCCTGAAAAATGACGTCTAAAAATCAGCAAAATCAGAGTCCGAAAAACAAAACATATGGCTCCTAAGTCTTAATATATTAGTTTTTAACTTACCAAAACTTAAAATTTCAAAAAAAATGAAACATTTCGGGGCACGAAAATCGAGCCCGGAAAAATGATGTCTAAAAATCAGCAAAATCATGGTCCGAAAAACAAAATAAATGTCTCCTAAGTGCTTAATATATTATTTTTTGACATCCCAAAACATAAAATTTCAAAAAATGAAACTTTTCGGGGCACGAAAATCGAGCCCTAAAAAATGACGTCTAAAAATCATCAAAATCATACTCCGATAAACAAAACAAATGTATCCTAAGTGCTTAATATATTATTTTTTAACTTACCAAATCTTAAAATTTCAAAAAAATTGAAACATTTCGGTGCACCAAAATCGAGCCCTGAAAAATGACGTCTAAAAATCAGCAAAATCAGAGTCCGAAAAACAAAACAAATGGCTCCTAAGTGCTTAATATATTATTTTTTAACTTACCAAAATTTAAAATTTCAAAAAAAATGAAACTTTTCGGGGGCACGAAAATCGAGCCCTGAAAAATGACATCTAAAAATCAGCAAAATCAGAGTCCGAAAAACAAAACAAATGTATCCTAAGTGCTTAATATATTATTTTTTAACTTACCAAATCTTAAAATTTCAAAAAAAATGAAACATTTCGGTGCACCAAAATCGAGCCCTGAAAAATGACGTCTAAAAATCAGCAAAATCAGAGTCCGAAAAACAAAACAAATGGCTCCTAAGTGCTTAATATATTATTTTTTGACATCCCAAAACATAAAATTTCATAAAAAATGAAACTTTTCGGGGCACGAAAATCGAGCCCTGAAAAATGACGTCTAAAAATCATCAAAATCATACTACGATAAACAAAACAAATGTCTCCTTAGTGCTTAATATATTATTTTTTATCTTACCAAAATTTAAAATTTCAAAAAAAATGAAACTATTCGGGGCACGAAAATCGAGCCCTGAAAAATGACGTCTAAAAATCAGCAAAATCAGAGTCCGAAAAACAAAACAAATGTATCCTAAGTGCTTAATATATTATTTTTTAACTTACCAAATCTTAAAATTTCAAAAAAAATGAAACATTTCGGTGCACGAAAATCGAGCCCTTAAAAATGACGTCTAAAAATCTGCAAAATCATAGTCCGAAAAACAAAACAAATGTCTCCTAAGTGCTTAATATATTATTTTTTAACTTTCCAAAACATAAAATTTCAAACAAAATGAAACTTTTAGGGGCACGAAAATCGAGCCCTGAAAAATGACGTCTAAAAATCAGCAAAATCAGAGTCCGAAAAACAAAACAAATGTCTCCTAAGTGCTTAATCTATTATTTTTTATCTTACCAAATCTTAAAATTTCAAAAAAAATAAAACTTTTTGGGGCACGAAAATCGAGCCCTGAAAAATGACGTCAAAAAATCAGCAAAATCAGAGTCCGAAAAACAAAACAAATGGCTCCTAAGTGCTTATTATATTATTTTTTGACATCCCAAAATATAAAATTTCAAAAAAAATGAAACTTTTCGGGGCACGAAAATCGAGCCCTGAAAAATGACGTCTAAAAATCATCAAAATCATTCTACGAAAAACCAAACAAATGTCTCTTAAGTGCTTAATATATTATTTTTTAACTTACCAAATCTTAAAATCAAACTTTTCGGGGCATGAAAATCGAGCCCTGAAAAATGACGTCAAAAAATCATCAAAATCAGAGTCCGAAAAACAAAACAAATGGCTCCTAAGTGCTTAATATATTATTTTTTGACATCCCAAAATATAAAATTTCAAAAAAAATGAAACTTTTCGGTGCACGAAAATCGAGCCCTGAAAAATGACGTCTAAAAACAGCAAAATCAGAGTCCGAAAAACAAAACATATGACTCCTAAGTCTTAATATATTAGTTTTTAACTTACCAAAACTTAAAATTTCAAAAAAAATGAAACATTTCGGGGCACGAAAATCGAGCCCGGAAAAATGATGTCTAAAAATCAGCAAAATCATGGTCCGAAAAACAAAATAAATGTCTCCTAAGTGCTTAATATATTATTTTTTGACATCCCAAAACATAAAATTTCAAAAAATGAAACTTTTCGGGGCACGAAAATCGAGCCCTAAAAAATGACGTCTAAAAATCATCAAAATCATACTCCGATAAACAAAACAAATGTATCCTAAGTGCTTAATATATTATTTTTTAACTTACCAAATCTTAAAATTTCAAAAAAATTGAAACATTTCGGTGCACCAAAATCGAGCCCTGAAAAATGACGTCTAAAAATCAGCAAAATCAGAGTCCGAAAAACAAAACAAATGGCTCCTAAGTGCTTAATATATTATTTTTTAACTTACCAAAATTTAAAATTTCAAAAAAAATGAAACTTTTCGGGGGCACGAAAATCGAGCCCTGAAAAATGACATCTAAAAATCAGCAAAATCAGAGTCCGAAAAACAAAACAAATGTATCCTAAGTGCTTAATATATTATTTTTTAACTTACCAAATCTTAAAATTTCAAAAAAAATCAAACTTTTTGGGGCACGAAAATCGAGCCCTGAAAAATGACGTCAAAAAATCAGTAAAATCAGAGTCCCAAAAACAAAACAAATGGCTCCTAAGTGCTTAATATATTATTTTTTGACATCCCAAAACATAAAATTTAAAAAAAAATGAAACTTTTCGGGGCACGAAAATCGAGCCCTGAAAAATGACTTCTAAAAATCATACTCCGATAAACAAAACAAATGTCTCATAAGTGCTTAATATATTATTTTTTAAATTTCCAAAATTTAAAATTTCAAAAAAAATGAAACTTTTCGGGGCACTAAAATCGAGCCCTGAAAAATCTATAAATCAGCAAAATCAGAGTCCGAAAAACAAAACAAATGTATCCTAAGTGCTTAATATATTATTTTTTAACTTACCAAATCTTAAAATTTCAAAAAAAATGAAACATTTCGGTGCACGAAAATCGAGCCCTGAAAAATGACGTCTAAAAATCAGCAAAATCATAGTCCGAAAAACAAAACAAATGTCTCCTAAGTGCTTAATATATTATTTTTTAACTTCCCAAAACATAAAATTTCAAAAAAAATGAAACTTTTTGGGGCACGAAAATCGAGCCCTAAAAAATGACGTCTAAAAATCAGCAAAATCAGAGTCCGAAAATCAAAACAAATGTCTCCTAAGTGCTTAATCTATTATTTTTTATCTTACCAAATCTTAAAATTTCAAAAAAAATAAAACTTTTTGGGGCACGAAAATCGAGCCCTGAAAAATGACGTCTAAAAATCAGCAAAATCAGAGTCCGAAAAACAAAACAAATGGCTCCTAAGTGCTTATTATATTATTTTTTGACATCCCAAAACATAAAATTTCAAAAAAAATAAAACTTTTCGGGACACGAAAATCGAGCCCTGAAAAATGACTTCTAAAAATCATACTCCGATAAACAAAACAAATGTCTCATAAGTGCTTAATATATTATTTTTTAAATTTCCAAAATTTAAAATTTCAAAAAAAATGAAACTTTTCGGGGCACTAAAATCGAGCCCTGAAAAATGACGTCTATAAATCAGCAAAATCAGAGTCCGAAAAACAAAACAAATGTCTCCTAAGTGCTTATTCTATTATTTTTTATCTTACCAAATCTTAAAATTTCAAAAAAAATAAAACTTTTTGGGGCACGAAAATCGAGCCCTGAAAAATGACGTCAAAAAATCAGCAAAATCAGAGTCCGAAAAACAAAACAAATCGCTCCTAAGTGCTTATTATATTATTTTTTGACATCCCAAAATATAAAATTTCAAAAAAAATGAAACTTTTCGGGGCACGAAAATCGAGCCCTGAAAAATGACGTCTAAAAATCATCAAAATCATTCTACGAAAAACAAAACAAATGTCTCTTAAGTGCTTAATATATTATTTTTTAACTTACCAAATCTTAAAATCAAACTTTTTGGGGCATGAAAATCGAGCCCTGAAAAATGACGTCAAAAAATCATCAAAATCAGAGTCCGAAAAACAAAACAAATGGCTCCTAAGTGCTTAATATATTATTTTTTTACATCCCAAAATATAAAATTTCAAAAAAAATGAAACTTTTCGGTGCACGAAAATCGAGCCCTGAAAAATGACGTCTAAAAATCAGCAAAATCAGAGTCCGAAAAACAAAACATATGGCTCCTAAGTCTTAATATATTAGTTTTTAACTTACCAAAACTTAAAATTTCAAAAAAAATGAAACTTTTCGGGGTCACGAAAATCGAGCCCTGAAAAATGACGTCTAAAAATCAGCAAAATCAGAGTCCGAAAAACAAAACAAATGTATCCTAAGTGCTTAATATATTATTTTTTAACTTACCAAATCTTAAAATTTCAAAAAAAATGAAACATTTCGGTGCACCAAAATCGAACCCTGAAAAATGACGTCTAAAAATCAGCAAAATCAGAGTCCGAAAAACAAAACAAATGGCTCCTAAGTGCTTAATATATTATTTTTTGACATCCCAAAACATAAAATTTCAAAAAATGAAACTTTTCGGGGCACGAAAATCGAGCCCTAAAAAATGACGTCTAAAAATCATCAAAATCATACTCCGATAAACAAAACAAATGTATCCTAAGTGCTTAATATATTATTTTTTAACTTACCAAATCTTAAAATTTCAAAAAAATTGAAACATTTCGGTGCACCAAAATCGAACCCTGAAAAATGACGTCTAAAAATCAGCAAAATCAGAGTCCGAAAAACAAAACAAATGGCTCCTAAGTGCTTAATATATTATTTTTTAACTTACCAAAATTTAAAATTTCAAAAAAAATGAAACTTTTCGGTGGCACGAAAATCGAGCCCTGAAAAATGACATCTAAAAATCAGCAAAATCAGAGTCCGAAAAACAAAACAAATGTATTCTAAGTGCTTAATATATTATTTTTTAACTTACCAAATCTTAAAATTTCAAAAAAAATCAAACTTTTTGGGGCACGAAAATCGAGCCCTGAAAAATGACGTCAAAAAATCAGTAAAATCAGAGTCCAAAAAACAAAACAAATGGCTCCTAAGTGCTTAATATATTATTTTTTGACATCCCAAAACATAAAATTTCAAAAAAAATGAAACTTTTCGGGGCACGAAAATCGAGCCCTGAAAAATGATTTCTAAAAATCATACTCCGATAAACAAAACAAATGTCTCATAAGTGCTTAATATATTATTTTTTAAATTTCCAAAATTTAAAATTTCAAAAAAAATGAAACTTTTCGGGGCACTAAAATCGAGCCCTGAAAAATGACATCTATAAATCAGCAAAATCAGAGTCCGAAAAACAAAACAAATGTATCCTAAGTGCTTAATATATTATTTTTTAACTTACCAAATCTTAAAATTTCAAAAAAAATGAAACATTTCGGTGAACCAAAATCGAGCCCTGAAAAATGACGTCTAAAAATCAGCAAAATCAGAGTCCGAAAAACAAAACAAATGGCTCCTAAGTGCTTATTATATTATTTTTTGACATCCCAAAATATAAAATTTCAAAAAAAATGAAACTTTTCGGGGGCACGAAAATCGAGCCCTAAAAAATGACGTCTAAAAATCAGCAAAATCAGAGTCCGAAAATCAAAACAAATGTCTCCTAAGTGCTTAATCTATTATTTTTTATCTTACCAAATCTTAAAATTTCAAAAAAAATAAAACTTTTTGGGGCACGAAAATCGAGCCCTGAAAAATGACGTCTAAAAATCAGCAAAATCAGAGTCCGAAAAACAAAACAAATGGCTCCTAAGTGCTTATTATATTATTTTTTGACATCCCAAAACATAAAATTTCAAAAAAAATAAAACTTTTCGGGACACGAAAATCGAGCCCTGAAAAATGACTTCTAAAAATCATACTCCGATAAACAAAACAAATGTCTCATAAGTGCTTAATATATTATTTTTTAAATTTCCAAAATTTAAAATTTCAAAAAAAATGAAACTTTTCGGGGCACTAAAATCGAGCCCTGAAAAATGACGTCTATAAATCAGCAAAATCAGAGTCCGAAAAACAAAACAAATGTCTCCTAAGTGCTTAATCTATTATTTTTTATCTTACCAAATCTTAAAATTTCAAAAAAAATAAAACTTTTTGGGGCACGAAAATCGAGCCCTGAAAAATGACGTCAAAAAATCAGCAAAATCAGAGTCCGAAAAACAAAACAAATGGCTCCTAAGTGCTTATTATATTATTTTTTGACATCCCAAAATATAAAATTTCAAAAAAAATGAAACTTTTCGGGGCACGAAAATCGAGCCCTGAAAAATGACGTCTAAAAATCATCAAAATCATTCTACGAAAAACAAAACAAATTTCTCTTAAGAGCTTAATATATTATTTTTTAACTTACCAAATCTTAAAATCAAACTTTTTGGGGCATGAAAATCGAGCCCTGAAAAATGACGTCAAAAAATCATCAAAATCAGAGTCCGAAAAACAAAACAAATGGCTCCTAAGTGCTTAATATATTATTTTTTGACATCCCAAAATATAAAATTTCAAAAAAAATGAAACTTTTCGGTGCACGAAAATCGAGCCCTGAAAAATGACGTCTAAAAATCAGCAAAATCAGAGTCCGAAAAACAAAACATATGGCTCCTAAGTCTTAATATATTAGTTTTTAACTTACCAAAACTTAAAATTTCAAAAAAAATGAAACTTTTCGGGGTCACTAAAATCGAGCCCTGAAAAATGACGTCTAAAAATCAGCAAAATCAGAGTCCGAAAAACAAAACAAATGTATCCTAAGTGCTTAATATATTATTTTTTAACTTACCAAATCTTAAAATTTCAAAAAAAATGAAACATTTCGGTGCACCAAAATCGAGCCCTGAAAAATGACGTCTAAAAATCAGCAAAATCAGAGTCCGAAAAACAAAACAAATGGCTCCTAAGTGCTTAATATATTATTTTTTGACATCCCAAAACATAAAATTTCAAAAAATGAAACTTTTCGGGGCACGAAAATCGAGCCCTAAAAAATGACGTCTAAAAATCATCAAAATCATACTCCGATAAACAAAACAAATGTATCCTAAGTGCTTAATATATTATTTTTTAACTTACCAAATCTTAAAATTTCAAAAAAATTGAAACATTTCGGTGCACCAAAATCGAACCCTGAAAAATGACGTCTAAAAATCAGCAAAATCAGAGTCCGAAAAACAAAACAAATGGCTCCTAAGTGCTTAATATATTATTTTTTAACTTACCAAAATTTAAAATTTCAAAAAAAATGAAACTTTTCGGGGGCACGAAAATCGAGCCCTGAAAAATGGCATCTAAAAATCAGCAAAATCAGAGTCCGAAAAACAAAACAAATGTATTCTAAGTGCTTAATATATTATTTTTTAACTTACCAAATCTTAAAATTTCAAAAAAAATGAAACTTTTCGGGGGCACGAAAATCGAGCCCTGAAAAATGACATCTAAAAATCAGCAAAATCAGAGTCCGAAAAACAAAACAAATGTATCCTAAGTGCTTAATATATTATTTTTTAACTTACCAAATCTTAAAATTTCAAAAAAAATCAAACTTTTTGGGGCACGAAAATCGAGCCCTGAAAAATGACGTCAAAAAATCAGTAAAATCAGAGTCCCAAAAACAAAACAAATGGCTCCTAAGTGCTTAATATATTATTTTTTGACATCCCAAAACATAAAATTTCAAAAAAAATGAAACTTTTCGGGGCACGAGAATCGAGCCCTGAAAAATGACTTCTAAAAATCATACTCCGATAAACAAAACAAATGTCTCATAAGTGCTTAATATATTATTTTTTAAATTTCCAAAATTTAAAATTTCAAAAAAAATGAAACTTTTCGGGGCACTAAAATCGAGCCCTGAAAAATGGCGTCTATAAATCAGCAAAATCAGAGTCCGAAAAACAAAACAAATGTATCCTAAGTGCTTAATATATTATTTTTTAACTTACCAAATCTTAAAATTTCAAAAAAAATGAAACATTTCGTTGCACCAAAATCGAGCCCTGAAAAATGACGTCTAAAAATCAGCAAAATCAGAGTCCGAAAAACAAAACAAATGGCTCCTAAGTGCTTAATATATTATTTTTTGACATCCCAAAACATAAAATTTCAAAAAAAATGAAACTTTTCGGGGCACGAAAATCGAGCCCTGAAAAATGACGTCTAAAAATCATCAAAATCATACTACGATAAACAAAACAAATGTCTCCTGAGTGCTTAATATATTATTTTTTACATTACCAAAATTTAAAATTTCAAAAAAAATGAAACTATTCGGGGCACGAAAATCGAGCCCTGAAAAATGACGTCTAAAAATCAGCAAAATCAGAGTCCGAAAAACAAAACAAATGTATCCTAAGTGCTTAATATATTATTTTTTAACTTACCAAATCTTAAAATTTCAAAAAAAATGAAACATTTCGGTGCACGAAAATCGAGCCCTGAAAAATGACGTCTAAAAATCAGCAAAATCATAGTCCGAAAAACAAAACAAATGTCTCCTAAGTGCTTAATATATTATTTTTTAACTTCCCAAAACATAAAATTTCAAAAAAAATGAAACTTTTAGGGGCACGAAAATCGAGCCCTGAAAAATGACGTCTAAAAATCAGCAAAATCAGAGTCCGAAAAACAAAACAAATGTCTCCTAAGTGCTTAATCTATTATTTTTTATCTTACCAAATCTTAAAATTTCAAAAAGAATAAAACTTTTTGGGGCACGAAAATCGAGCCCTGAAAAATGACGTCAAAAAATCAGCAAAATCAGAGTCCGAAAAACAAAACAAATGGCTCCTAAGTGCTTATTATATTATTTTTTGACATCCCAAAATATAAAATTTCAAAAAAAATGATACTTTTCGGGGCACGAAAATCGAGCCCTGAAAAATGACGTCTAAAAATCATCAAAATCATTCTACGAAAAACAAAACAAATGTCTCTTAAGTGCTTAATATATTATTTTTTAACTTACCAAATCTTAAAATCAAACTTTTCGGGGCATGAAAATCGAGCCCTGAAAAATGACGTCAAAAAATCATCAAAATCAGAGTCCGAAAAACAAAACAAATGGCTCCTAAGTGCTTAATATATTATTTTTTGACATCCCAAAATATAAAATTTCAAAAAAAATGAAACTTTTCGGTGCACGAAAATCGAGCCCTGAAAAATGACGTCTAAAAATCAGCAAAATCAGAGTCCGAAAAACAAAACATATGGCTCCTAAGTCTTAATATATTAGTTTTTAACTTACCAAAACTTAAAATTTCAAAAAAAATGAAACATTTCGGGGCACGAAAATCGAGCCCGGAAAAATGATGTCTAAAAATCAGCAAAATCATGGTCCGAAAAACAAAATAAATGTCTCCTAAGTGCTTAATAAATTATTTTTTGACATCCCAAAACATAAAATTTCAAAAAATGAAACTTTTCGGGGCACGAAAATCGAGCCCTAAAAAATGACGTCTAAAAATCATCAAAATCATACTCCGATAAACAAAACAAATGTATCCTAAGTGCTTAATATATTATTTTTTAACTTACCAAATCTTAAAATTTCAAAAAAATTGAAACATTTCGGTGCACCAAAATCGAGCCCTGAAAAATGACGTCTAAAAATCAGCAAAATCAGAGTCCGAAAAACAAAACAAATGGCTCCTAAGTGCTTAATATATTATTTTTTAACTTACCAAAATTTAAAATTTCAAAAAAAATGAAACTTTTCGGGGGCACGAAAATCGAGCCCTGAAAAATGACATCTAAAAATCAGCAAAATCAGAGTCCGAAAAACAAAACAAATGTATCCTAAGTGCTTAATATATTATTTTTTAACTTACCAAATCTTAAAATTTCAAAAAAAATCAAACTTTTTGGGGCACGAAAATCGAGCCCTGAAAAATGACGTCAAAAAATCAGTAAAATCAGAGTCCCAAAAACAAAACAAATGGCTCCTAAGTGCTTAATATATTATTTTTTGACATCCCAAAACATAAAATTTCAAAAAAAATGAAACTTTTCGGGGCACGAAAATCGAGCCCTGAAAAATGACTTCTAAAAATCATACTCCGATAAACAAAACAAATGTCTCATAAGTGCTTAATATATTATTTTTTAAATTTCCAAAATTTAAAATTTCAAAAAAAATGAAACTTTTCGGGGCACTAAAATCGAGCCCTGAAAAATGACGTCTATAAATCAGCAAAATCAGAGTCCGAAAAACAAAACAAATGTATCCTAAGTGCTTAATATATTATTTTTTAACTTACCAAATCTTAAAATTTCAAAAAAAATGAAACATTTCGGTGCACGAAAATCGAGCCCTGAAAAATGACGTCTAAAAATCAGCAAAATCAGAGTCCGAAAAACAAAACAAATGGCTCCTAAGTGCTTAATATATTATTTTTTGACATCCCAAAACATAAAATTTCAAAAAAAATGAAACTTTTCGGGGCACGAAAATCGAGTCCTGAAAAATGACGTCTAAAAATCATCAAAATCATACTACGATAAACAAAACAAATGTCTCCTGAGTGCTTAATATATTATTTTTTATCTTACCAAAATTTAAAATTTCAAAAAAAATGAAACTTTTCGGGGCACGAAAATAGAGCCCTGAAAAATGACGTCTAAAAATCAGCAAAATCAGAGTCCGAAAAATAAAACAAATGTATCCTAAGTGCTTAATATATTATTTTTTAACTTACCAAATCTTAAAATTTCAAAAAAAATGAAACATTTCGGTGCACGAAAATCGAGCCCTGAAAAATGACGTCTAAAAATCAGCAAAATCATAGTCCGAAAAACAAAACAAATGTCTCCTAAGTGCTTAATATATTATTTTTTAACTTCCCAAAACATAAAATTTCAAAAAAAATGAAACATTTTGGGGCACGAAAATCGAGCCCTAAAAAATGACGTCTAAAAATCAGCAAAATCAGAGTCCGAAAATCAAAACAAATGTCTCCTAAGTGCTTAATCTATTATTTTTTATCTTACCAAATCTTAAAATTTCAAAAAAAATAAAACTTTTTGGGGCACGAAAATCGAGCCCTGAAAAATGACGTCTAAAAATCAGCAAAATCAGAGTCCGAAAAACAAAACAAATGGCTCCTAAGTGCTTATTATATTATTTTTTGACATCCCAAAACATAAAATTTCAAAAAAAATAAAACTTTTCGGGACACGAAAATCGAGCCCTGAAAAATGACTTCTAAAAATCATACTCCGATAAACAAAACAAATGTCTCATAAGTGCTTAATATATTATTTTTTAAATTTCCAAAATTTAAAATTTCAAAAAAAATGAAACTTTTCGGGGCACTAAAATCGAGCCCTGAAAAATGACGTCTATAAATCAGCAAAATCAGAGTCCGAAAAACAAAACAAATGTCTCCTAATTGCTTAATATATTATTTTTTAACTTACCAAAATTTAAAATTTCAAAAAAAATGAAACTTTTCGGGGCACGAAAATCGAGCCCTGAAAACTGACGTCTAAAAATCAGCAAAATCAGAGTCCGAAAAACAAAACAAATGTATCCTAAGTGCTTAATATATTATTTTTTAACTTACCAAATCTTAAAATTTCAAAAAAAATGAAACATTTCGGTGCACCAAAATCGAGCCCTGAAAAATGACGTCTAAAAATCAGCAAAATCAGAGTCCGAAAAACAAAACAAATGGCTCCTAAGTGCTTAATATATTATTTTTTGACATCCCAAAACATAAAATTTCAAAAAAAATGAAACTTTTCGGGGCACGAAAATCGAGCCCTGAAAAATGACGTCTAAAAATCATCAAAATCATACTCCGATAAACAAAACAAATGTCTCCTAAGTGCTTAATATATTATTTTTTATCTTACCAAAATTTAAAATTTCAAAAAAAATGAAACTTTTCGGGGCACGAAAATCGAGCCCTGAAAAATGACGTCTAAAAATCAGCAAAATCAGAGTCCGAAAAACAAAACAAATGTCTCCTAAGTGCTTAATCTATTATTTTTTATCTTACCAAATATTAAAATTTCAAAAAAAATAAAACTTTTTGGGGCACGAAAATCGAGCCCTGAAAAATGACGTCAAAAAACCAGCAAAATCAGAGTCCGAAAAACAAAACAAATGGCTCCTAAGTGCTTATTATATTATTTTTTGACATCCCAAAATATAAAATTTCAAAAAAAATGAAACTTTTCGGGGCACGTAAATCGAGCCCTGAAAAATGACGTTTAAAAATCATCAAAATCATTCTAAGAAAAACAAAACAAATGTCTCTTAAGTGCTTAATATATTATTTTTTAACTTACCAAATCTTAAAATCAAACTTTTCGGGGCATGAAAATCGAGCCCTGAAAAATGACATCAAAAAATCATCAAAATCAGAGTCCGAAAAACAAAACAAATGGCTCCTAAGTGCTTAATATATTATTTTTTGACATCCCAAAATATAAAATTTCAAAAAAAATGAAACTTTTCGGTGCACGAAAATCGAGCCCTGAAAAATGACGTCTAAAAATCAGCAAAATCAGAGTCCGAAAAACAAAACATATGGCTCCTAAGTCTTAATATATTAGTTTTTAACTTACCAAAATTTAAAATTTCAAAAAAAATGAAACATTACGGGGCACGAAAATCGAGCCCTGAAAAATGATGTCTAAAAATCAGCAAAATCATGGTCCGAAAAACAAAATAAATGTCTCCTAAGTGCTTAATATATTATTTTTTGACATCCCAAAACATAAAATTTCAAAAAATGAAACTTTTCGGGGCACGAAAATCGAGCCCTGAAAAATGACGTCTAAAAATCATCAAAATCATACTCCGATAAACAAAACAAATGTCTCCTAAGTGCTTAATATATTAGTTTTTATCTTACCAAAATTTAAAATTTCAAAAAAAATGAAACTTTTCGGGGCACGAAAATCGAGCCCTGAAAAATGACTTCTAAAAATCATACTCCGATAAACAAAACAAATGTCTCATAAGTGCTTAATATATTATTTTTTAAATTTCCAAAATTTAAAATTTCAAAAAAAATGAAACTTTTCGGGGCACTAAAATCGAGCCCTGAAAAATGACGTCTATAAATCAGCAAAATCAGAGTCCGAAAAACAAAACAAATGGCTCCTAAGTGCTTAATATATTATTTTTGAACTTACCAAATCTTAAAATTTCAAAAAAATTGAAACATTTCGGTGCACCAAAATCGAACCCTGAAAAATGACGTCTAAAAATCAGCAAAATCAGAGTCCGAAAAACAAAACAAATGGCACCTAAGTGCTTAATATATTATTTTTTAACTTACCAAAATTTAAAATTTCAAAAAAAATGAAACTTTTCGGGGGCACGAAAATCGAGCCCTGAAAAATGACATCTAAAAATCAGCAAAATCAGAGTCCGAAAAACAAAACAAATGTATTCTAAGTGCTTAATATATTATTTTTTAACTTACCAAATCTTAAAATTTCAAAAAAAATCAAACTTTTTGGGGCACGAAAATCGAGCCCTGAAAAATGACGTCAAAAAATCAGTAAAATCAGAGTCCCAAAAACAAAACAAATGGCTCCTAAGTGCTTAATATATTATTTTTTGACATCCCAAAACATAAAATTTCAAAAAAAATGAAACTTTTCGGGGCACGAAAATCGAGCCCTGAAAAATGACGTCTAAAAATCATCAAAATCATACTACGATAAACAAAACAAATGTCTCCTGAGTGCTTAATATATTATTTTTTATATTACCAAAATTTAAAATTTCAAAAAAAATGAAACTATTCGGGGCACGAAAATCGAGCCCTGAAAAATGACGTCTAAAAATCAGCAAAATCAGAGTCCGAAAAACAAAACAAATGTATCCTAAGTGCTTAATATATTATTTTTTAACTTACCAAATCTTAAAATTTCAAAAAAAATGAAACATTTCGGTGCACGAAAATCGAGCCCTGAAAAATGACGTCTAAAAATCAGCAAAATCATAGTCCGAAAAACAAAACAAATGTCTCCTAAGTGCTTAATATATTATTTTTTAACTTCCCAAAACATAAAATTTCAAAAAAAATGAAACTTTTAGGGGCACGAAAATCGAGCCCTGAAAAATGACGTCTAAAAATCAGCAAAATCAGAGTCCGAAAAACAAAACAAATGTCTCCTAAGTGCTTAATCTATTATTTTTTATCTTACCAAATCTTAAAATTTCAAAAAAAATAAAACTTTTTGGGGCACGAAAATCGAGCCCTGAAAAATGACGTCAAAAAATCAGCAAAATCAGAGTCCGAAAAACAAAACAAATGGCTCCTAAGTGCTTATTATATTATTTTTTGACATCCCAAAATATAAAATTTCAAAAAAAATGATACTTTTCGGGGCACGAAAATCGAGCCCTGAAAAATGACGTCTAAAAATCATCAAAATCATTCTACGAAAAACAAAACAAATGTCTCTTAAGTGCTTAATATATTATTTTTTAACTTACCAAATCTTAAAATCAAACTTTTCGGGGCATGAAAATCGAGCCCTGAAAAATGACGTCAAAAAATCATCAAAATCAGAGTCCGAAAAACAAAACAAATGGCTCCTAAGTGCTTAATATATTATTTTTTGACATCCCAAAATATAGAATTTCAAAAAAAATGAAACTTTTCGGTGCACGAAAATCGAGCCCTGAAAAATGACGTCTAAAAATCAGCAAAATCAGAGTCCGAAAAACAAAACATATGGCTCCTAAGTCTTAATATATTAGTTTTTAACTTACCAAAACTTAAAATTTCAAAAAAAATGAAACATTTCGGGGCACGAAAATCGAGCCCGGAAAAATGATGTCTAAAAATCAGCAAAATCATGGTCCGAAAAACAAAATAAATGTCTCCTAAGTGCTTAATATATTATTTTTTGACATCCCAAAACATAAAATTTCAAAAAATGAAACTTTTCGGGGCACGAAAATCGAGCCCTAAAAAATGACGTCTAAAAATCATCAAAATCATACTCCGATAAACAAAACAAATGTATCCTAAGTGCTTAATATATTATTTTTTAACTTACCAAATCTTAAAATTTCAAAAAAATTGAAACATTTCGGTGCACCAAAATCGAGCCCTGAAAAATGACGTCTAAAAATCAGCAAAATCAGAGTCCGAAAAACAAAACAAATGGCTCCTAAGTGCTTAATATATTATTTTTTAACTTACCAAAATTTAAAATTTCAAAAAAAATGAAACTTTTCGGGGGCACGAAAATCGAGCCCTGAAAAATGACATCTAAAAATCAGCAAAATCAGAGTCCGAAAAACAAAACAAATGTATCCTAAGTGCTTAATATATTATTTTTTAACTTACCAAATCTTAAAATTTCAAAAAAAATCAAACTTTTAGGGGCACGAAAATCGAGCCCTGAAAAATGACGTCAAAAAATCAGTAAAATCAGAGTCCCAAAAACAAAACAAATGGCTCCTAAGTGCTTAATATATTATTTTTTGACATCCCAAAACATAAAATTTCAAAAAAAATGAAACTTTTCGGGGCACGAAAATCGAGCCCTGAAAAATGACTTCTAAAAATCATACTCCGATAAACAAAACAAATGTCTCATAAGTGCTTAATATATTATTTTTTAAATTTCCAAAATTTAAAATTTCAAAAAAAATGAAACTTTTCGGGGCACTAAAATCGAGCCCTGAAAAATGACGTCTATAAATCAGCAAAATCAGAGTCCGAAAAACAAAACAAATGTATCCTAAGTGCTTAATATATTATTTTTTAACTTACCAAATCTTAAAATTTCAAAAAAAATGAAACATTTCGGTGCACGAAAATCGAGCCCTGAAAAATGACGTCTAAAAATCAGCAAAATCAGAGTCCGAAAAACAAAACAAATGGCTCCTAAGTGCTTAATATATTATTTTTTGACATCCCAAAACATAAAATTTCAAAAAAAATGAAACTTTTCGGGGCACGAAAATCGAGTCCTGAAAAATGACGTCTAAAAATCATCAAAATCATACTACGATAAACAAAACAAATGTCTCCTGAGTGCTTAATATATTATTTTTTATCTTACCAAAATTTAAAATTTCAAAAAAAATGAAACTTTTCGGGGCACGAAAATAGAGCCCTGAAAAATGACTTCTAAAAATCAGCAAAATCAGAGTCCGAAAAATAAAACAAATGTATCCTAAGTGCTTAATATATTATTTTTTAACTTACCAAATCTTAAAATTTCAAAAAAAATGAAACATTTCGGTGCACGAAAATCGAGCCCTGAAAAATGACGTCTAAAAATCAGCAAAATCATAGTCCGAAAAACAAAACAAATGTCTCCTAAGTGCTTAATATATTATTTTTTAACTTCCCAAAACATAAAATTTCAAAAAAAATGAAACATTTTGGGGCACGAAAATCGAGCCCTAAAAACTGACGTCTAAAAATCAGCAAAATCAGAGTCCGAAAATCAAAACAAATGTCTCCTAAGTGCTTAATCTATTATTTTTTATCTTACCAAATCTTAAAATTTCAAAAAAAATAAAACTTTTTGGGGCACGAAAATCGAGCCCTGAAAAATGACGTCTAAAAATCAGCAAAATCAGAGTCCGAAAAACAAAACAAATGGCTCCTAAGTGCTTATTATATTATTTTTTGACATTCCAAAACATAAAATTTCAAAAAAAATAAAACTTTTCGGGACACGAAAATCGAGCCCTGAAAAATGACTTCTAAAAATCATACTCCGATAAACAAAACAAATGTCTCATAAGTGCTTAATATATTATTTTTTAAATTTCCAAAATTTAAAATTTCAAAAAAAATGAAACTTTTCGGGGCACTAAAATCGAGCCCTGAAAAATGACGTCTATAAATCAGCAAAATCAGAGTCCGAAAAACAAAACAAATGTCTCCTAATTGCTTAATATATTATTTTTTAACTTACCAAAATTTAAAATTTCAAAAAAAATGAAACTTTTCGGGGCACGAAAATCGAGCCCTGAAAACTGACGTCTAAAAATCAGCAAAATCAGAGTCCGAAAAACAAAACAAATGTATCCTAAGTGCTTAATATATTATTTTTTAACTTACCAAATCTTAAAATTTCAAAAAAAATGAAACATTTCGGTGCACCAAAATCGAGCCCTGAAAAATGACGTCTAAAAATCAGCAAAATCAGAGTCCGAAAAACAAAACAAATGGCTCCTAAGTGCTTAATATATTATTTTTTGACATCCCAAAACATAAAATTTCAAAAAAAATGAAACTTTTCGGGGCACGAAAATCGAGCCCTGAAAAATGACGTCTAAAAATCATCAAAATCATACTCCGATAAACAAAACAAATGTCTCCTAAGTGCTTAATATATTATTTTTTATCTTACCAAAATTTAAAATTTCAAAAAAAATGAAACTTTTCGGGGCACGAAAATCGAGCCCTGAAAAATGACGTCTAAAAATCAGCAAAATCAGAGTCCGAAAAACAAAACAAATGTCTCCTAAGTGCTTAATCTATTATTTTTTATCTTACCAAATATTAAAATTTCAAAAAAAATAAAACTTTTTGGGGCACGAAAATCGAGCCCTGAAAAATGACGTCAAAAAACCAGCAAAATCAGAGTCCGAAAAACAAAACAAATGGCTCCTAAGTGCTTATTATATTATTTTTTGACATCCCAAAATATAAAATTTCAAAAAAAATGAAACTTTTCGGGGCACGTAAATCGAGCCCTGAAAAATGACGTTTAAAAATCATCAAAATCATTCTAAGAAAAACAAAACAAATGTCTCTTAAGTGCTTAATATATTATTTTTTAACTTACCAAATCTTAAAATCAAACTTTTCGGGGCATGAAAATCGAGCCCTGAAAAATGACATCAAAAAATCATCAAAATCAGAGTCCGAAAAACAAAACAAATGGCTCCTAAGTGCTTAATATATTATTTTTTGACATCCCAAAATATAAAATTTCAAAAAAAATGAAACTTTTCGGTGCACGAAAATCGAGCCCTGAAAAATGACGTCTAAAAATCAGCAAAATCAGAGTCCGAAAAACAAAACATATGGCTCCTAAGTCTTAATATATTAGTTTTTAACTTACCAAAATTTAAAATTTCAAAAAAAATGAAACATTACGGGGCACGAAAATCGAGCCCTGAAAAATGATGTCTAAAAATCAGCAAAATCATGGTCCGAAAAACAAAATAAATGTCTCCTAAGTGCTTAATATATTATTTTTTGACATCCCAAAACATAAAATTTCAAAAAATGAAACTTTTCGGGGCACGAAAATCGAGCCCTGAAAAATGACGTCTAAAAATCATCAAAATCATACTCCGATAAACAAAACAAATGTCTCCTAAGTGCTTAATATATTAGTTTTTATCTTACCAAAATTTAAAATTTCAAAAAAAATGAAACTTTTCGGGGCACGAAAATCGAGCCCTGAAAAATGACTTCTAAAAATCATACTCCGATAAACAAAACAAATGTCTCATAAGTGCTTAATATATTATTTTTTAAATTTCCAAAATTTAAAATTTCAAAAAAAATGAAACTTTTCGGGGCACTAAAATCGAGCCCTGAAAAATGACGTCTATAAATCAGCAAAATCAGAGTCCGAAAAACAAAACAAATGGCTCCTAAGTGCTTAATATATTATTTTTGAACTTACCAAATCTTAAAATTTCAAAAAAATTGAAACATTTCGGTGCACCAAAATCGAACCCTGAAAAATGACGTCTAAAAATCAGCAAAATCAGAGTCCGAAAAACAAAACAAATGGCACCTAAGTGCTTAATATATTATTTTTTAACTTACCAAAATTTAAAATTTCAAAAAAAATGAAACTTTTCGGGGGCACGAAAATCGAGCCCTGAAAAATGACATCTAAAAATCAGCAAAATCAGAGTCCGAAAAACAAAACAAATGTATTCTAAGTGCTTAATATATTATTTTTTAACTTACCAAATCTTAAAATTTCAAAAAAAATCAAACTTTTTGGGGCACGAAAATCGAGCCCTGAAAAATGACGTCAAAAAATCAGTAAAATCAGAGTCCCAAAAACAAAACAAATGGCTCCTAAGTGCTTAATATATTATTTTTTGACATCCCAAAACATAAAATTTCAAAAAAAATGAAACTTTTCGGGGCACGAAAATCGAGCCCTGAAAAATGACGTCTAAAAATCATCAAAATCATACTACGATAAACAAAACAAATGTCTCCTGAGTGCTTAGTATATTATTTTTTATATTACCAAAATTTAAAATTTCAAAAAAAATGAAACTATTCGGGGCACGAAAATCGAGCCCTGAAAAATGACGTCTAAAAATCAGCAAAATCAGAGTCCGAAAAACAAAACAAATGTATCCTAAGTGCTTAATATATTATTTTTTAACTTACCAAATCTTAAAATTTCAAAAAAAATGAAACATTTCGGTGCACGAAAATCGAGCCCTGAAAAATGACGTCTAAAAATCAGCAAAATCATAGTCCGAAAAACAAAACAAATGTCTCCTAAGTGCTTAATATATTATTTTTTAACTTCCCAAAACATAAAATTTCAAAAAAAATGAAACTTTTAGGGGCACGAAAATCGAGCCCTGAAAAATGACGTCTAAAAATCAGCAAAATCAGAGTCCGAAAAACAAAACAAATGTCTCCTAAGTGCTTAATCTATTATTTTTTATCTTACCAAATCTTAAAATTTCAAAAAAAATAAAACTTTTTGGGGCACGAAAATCGAGCCCTGAAAAATGACGTCAAAAAATCAGCAAAATCAGAGTCCGAAAAACAAAACAAATGGCTCCTAAGTGCTTATTATATTATTTTTTGACATCCCAAAATATAAAATTTCAAAAAAAATGATACTTTTCGGGGCACGAAAATCGAGCCCTGAAAAATGACGTCTAAAAATCATCAAAATCATTCTACGAAAAACAAAACAAATGTCTCTTAAGTGCTTAATATATTATTTTTTAACTTACCAAATCTTAAAATCAAACTTTTCGGGGCATGAAAATCGAGCCCTGAAAAATGACGTCAAAAAATCATCAAAATCAGAGTCCGAAAAACAAAACAAATGGCTCCTAAGTGCTTAATATATTATTTTTTGACATCCCAAAATATAGAATTTCAAAAAAAATGAAACTTTTCGGTGCACGAAAATCGAGCCCTGAAAAATGACGTCTAAAAATCAGCAAAATCAGAGTCCGAAAAACAAAACATATGGCTCCTAAGTCTTAATATATTAGTTTTTAACTTACCAAAACTTAAAATTTCAAAAAAAATGAAACATTTCGGGGCACGAAAATCGAGCCCGGAAAAATGATGTCTAAAAATCAGCAAAATCATGGTCCGAAAAACAAAATAAATGTCTCCTAAGTGCTTAATATATTATTTTTTGACATCTCAAAACATAAAATTTCAAAAAATGAAACTTTTCGGGGCACGAAAATCGAGCCCTAAAAAATGACGTCTAAAAATCATCAAAATCATACTCCGATAAACAAAACAAATGTATCCTAAGTGCTTAATATATTATTTTTTAACTTACCAAATCTTAAAATTTCAAAAAAATTGAAACATTTCGGTGCACCAAAATCGAGCCCTGAAAAATGACGTCTAAAAATCAGCAAAATCAGAGTCCGAAAAACAAAACAAATGGCTCCTAAGTGCTTAATATATTATTTTTTAACTTACCAAAATTTAAAATTTCAAAAAAAATGAAACTTTTCGGGGGCACGAAAATCGAGCCCTGAAAAATGACATCTAAAAATCAGCAAAATCAGAGTCCGAAAAACAAAACAAATGTATCCTAAGTGCTTAATATATTATTTTTTAACTTACCAAATCTTAAAATTTCAAAAAAAATCAAACTTTTTGGGGCACGAAAATCGAGCCCTGAAAAATGACGTCAAAAAATCAGTAAAATCAGAGTCCCAAAAACAAAACAAATGGCTCCTAAGTGCTTAATATATTATTTTTTGACATCCCAAAACATAAAATTTCAAAAAAAATGAAACTTTTCGGGGCACGAAAATCGAGCCCTGAAAAATGACTTCTAAAAATCATACTCCGATAAACAAAACAAATGTCTCATAAGTGCTTAATATATTATTTTTTAAATTTCCAAAATTTAAAATTTCAAAAAAAATGAAACTTTTCGGGGCACTAAAATCGAGCCCTGAAAAATGACGTCTATAAATCAGCAAAATCAGAGTCCGAAAAACAAAACAAATGTATCCTAAGTGCTTAATATATTATTTTTTAACTTACCAAATCTTAAAATTACAAAAAAAATGAAACATTTCGGTGCACGAAAATCGAGCCCTGAAAAATGACGTCTAAAAATTAGCAAAATCAGAGTCCGAAAAACAAAACAAATGGCTCCTAAGTGCTTAATATATTATTTTTTGACATCCCAAAACATAAAATTTCAAAAAAAATGAAACTTTTCGGGGCACGAAAATCGAGTCCTGAAAAATGACGTCTAAAAATCATCAAAATCATACTACGATAAACAAAACAAATGTCTCATGAGTGCTTAATATATTATTTTTTATCTTACCAAAATTTAAAATTTCAAAAAAAATGAAACTTTTCGGGGCACGAAAATAGAGCCCTGAAAAATGACGTCTAAAAATCAGCAAAATCAGAGTCCGAAAAATAAAACAAATGTATCCTAAGTGCTTAATATATTATTTTTTAACTTACCAAATCTTAAAATTTCAAAAAAAATGAAACATTTCGGTGCACGAAAATCGAGCCCTGAAAAATGACGTCTAAAAATCAGCAAAATCATAGTCCGAAAAACAAAACAAATGTCTCCTAAGTGCTTAATATATTATTTTTTAACTTCCCAAAACATAAAATTTCAAAAAAAATGAAACATTTTGGGGCACGAAAATCGAGCCCTAAAAAATGACGTCTAAAAATCAGCAAAATCAGAGTTCGAAAATCAAAACAAATGTCTCCTAAGTGCTTAATCTATTATTTTTTATCTTACCAAATCTTAAAATTTCAAAAAAAATAAAACTTTTTGGGGCACGAAAATCGAGCCCTGAAAAATGACGTCTAAAAATCAGCAAAATCAGAGTCCGAAAAACAAAACAAATGGCTCCTAAGTGCTTATTATATTATTTTTTGACATCCCAAAACATAAAATTTCAAAAAAAATAAAACTTTTCGGGACACGAAAATCGAGCCCTGAAAAATGACTTCTAAAAATCATACTCCGATAAACAAAACAAATGTCTCATAAGTGCTTAATATATTATTTTTTAAATTTCCAAAATTTAAAATTTCAAAAAAAATGAAACTTTTCGGGGCACTAAAATCGAGCCCTGAAAAATGACGTCTATAAATCAGCAAAATCAGAGTCCGAAAAACAAAACAAATGTCTCCTAATTGCTTAATATATTATTTTTTAACTTACCAAAATTTAAAATTTCAAAAAAAATGAAACTTTTCGGGGCACGAAAATCGAGCCCTGAAAACTGACGTCTAAAAATCAGCAAAATCAGAGTCCGAAAAACAAAACAAATGTATCCTAAGTGCTTAATATATTATTTTTTAACTTACCAAATCTTAAAATTTCAAAAAAAATGAAACATTTCGGTGCACCAAAATCGAGCCCTGAAAAATGACGTCTAAAAATCAGCAAAATCAGAGTCCGAAAAACAAAACAAATGGCTCCTAAGTGCTTAATATATTATTTTTTGACATCCCAAAACATAAAATTTCAAAAAAAATGAAACTTTTCGGGGCACGAAAATCGAGCCCTGAAAAATGACGTCTAAAAATCAGCAAAATCAGAGTCCGAAAAACAAAACAAATGTATCCTAAGTGCTTAATATATTATTTTTTAACTTACCAAATCTTAAAATTTCAAAAAAAATGAAACATTTCGGTGCACGAAAATCGAGCCCTGAAAAATGACGTCTAAAAATCAGCAAAATCATAGTCCGAAAAACAAAACAAATGTCTCCTAAGTGCTTAATATATTATTTTTTAACTTACCAAATCTTAAAATTTCAAAAAAAATGAAACATTTCGGTGCACGAAAATCGAGCCCTGAAAAATGACGTCTAAAAATCAGCAAAATCATAGTCCGAAAAACAAAACAAATGTCTCCTAAGTGCTTAATATATTATTTTTTAACTTCCCAAAACATAAAATTTCAAAAAAAATGAAACTTTTAGGGGCACGAAAATCGAGCCCTGAAAAATGACGTCTAAAAATCAGCAAAATCAGAGTCCGAAAAACAAAACAAATGTCTCCTAAGTGCTTAATCTATTATTTTTTATCTTACCAAATCTTAAAATTTCAAAAAAAATAAAACTTTTTGGGGCACGAAAATCGAGCCCTGAAAAATGACGTCAAAAAATCAGCAAAATCAGAGTCCGAAAAACAAAACAAATGGCTCCTAAGTGCTTATTATATTATTTTTTGACATCCCAAAATATAAAATTTCAAAAAAAATGATACTTTTCGGGGCACGAAAATCGAGCCCTGAAAAATGACGTCTAAAAATCATCAAAATCATTCTACGAAAAACAAAACAAATGTCTCTTAAGTGCGTAATATATTATTTTTTAACTTACCAAATCTTAAAATCAAACTTTTCGGGGCATGAAAATCGAGCCCTGAAAAATGACGTCAAAAAATCATCAAAATCAGAGTCCGAAAAACAAAACAAATGGCTCCTAAGTGCTTAATATATTATTTTTTGACATCCCAAAATATAGAATTTCAAAAAAAATGAAACTTTTCGGTGCACGAAAATCGAGCCCTGAAAAATGACGTCTAAAAATCAGCAAAATCAGAGTCCGAAAAACAAAACATATGGCTCCTAAGTCTTAATATATTAGTTTTTAACTTACCAAAACTTAAAATTTCAAAAAAAATGAAACATTTCGGGGCACGAAAATCGAGCCCGGAAAAATGATGTCTAAAAATCAGCAAAATCATGGTCCGAAAAACAAAATAAATGTCTCCTAAGTGCTTAATATATTATTTTTTGACATCCCAAAACATAAAATTTCAAAAAATGAAACTTTTCGGGGCACGAAAATCGAGCCCTAAAAAATGACGTCTAAAAATCATCAAAATCATACTCCGATAAACAAAACAAATGTATCCTAAGTGCTTAATATATTATTTTTTAACTTACCAAATCTTAAAATTTCAAAAAAATTGAAACATTTCGGTGCACCAAAATCGAGCCCTGAAAAATGACGTCTAAAAATCAGCAAAATCAGAGTCCGAAAAACAAAACAAATGGCTCCTAAGTGCTTAATATATTATTTTTTAACTTACCAAAATTTAAAATTTCAAAAAAAATGAAACTTTTCGGGGGCACGAAAATCGAGCCCTGAAAAATGACATCTAAAAATCAGCAAAATCAGAGTCCGAAAAACAAAACAAATGTATCCTAAGTGCTTAATATATTATTTTTTAACTTACCAAATCTTAAAATTTCAAAAAAAATCAAACTTTTTGGGGCACGAAAATCGAGCCCTGAAAAATGACGTCAAAAAATCAGTAAAATCAGAGTCCCAAAAACAAAACAAATGGCTCCTAAGTGCTTAATATATTATTTTTTGACATCCCAAAACATAAAATTTCAAAAAAAATGAAACTTTTCGGGGCACGAAAATCGAGCCCTGAAAAATGACTTCTAAAAATCATACTCCGATAAACAAAACAAATGTCTCATAAGTGCTTAATATATTATTTTTTAAATTTCCAAAATTTAAAATTTCAAAAAAAATGAAACTTTTCGGGGCACTAAAATCGAGCCCTGAAAAATGACGTCTATAAATCAGCAAAATCAGAGTCCGAAAAACAAAACAAATGTATCCTAAGTGCTTAATATATTATTTTTTAACTTACCAAATCTTAAAATTTCAAAAAAAATGAAACATTTCGGTGCACGAAAATCGAGCCCTGAAAAATGACGTCTAAAAATCAGCAAAATCAGAGTCCGAAAAACAAAACAAATGGCTCCTAAGTGCTTAATATATTATTTTTTGACATCCCAAAACATAAAATTTCAAAAAAAATGAAACTTTTCGGGGCACGAAAATCGAGTCCTGAAAAATGACGTCTAAAAATCATCAAAATCATACTACGATAAACAAAACAAATGTCTCCTGAGTGCTTAATATATTATTTTTTATCTTACCAAAATTTAAAATTTCAAAAAAAATGAAACTTTTCGGGGCACGAAAATAGAGCCCTGAAAAATGACTTCTAAAAATCAGCAAAATCAGAGTCCGAAAAATAAAACAAATGTATCCTAAGTGCTTAATATATTATTTTTTAACTTACCAAATCTTAAAATTTCAAAAAAAATGAAACATTTCGGTGCACGAAAATCGAGCCCTGAAAAATGACGTCTAAAAATCAGCAAAATCATAGTCCGAAAAACAAAACAAATGTCTCCTAAGTGCTTAATATATTATTTTTTAACTTCCCAAAACATAAAATTTCAAAAAAAATGAAACATTTTGGGGCACGAAAATCGAGCCCTAAAAAATGACGTCTAAAAATCAGCAAAATCAGAGTCCGAAAATCAAAACAAATGTCTCCTAAGTGCTTAATCTATTATTTTTTATCTTACCAAATCTTAAAATTTCAAAAAAAATAAAACTTTTTGGGGCACGAAAATCGAGCCCTGAAAAATGACGTCTAAAAATCAGCAAAATCAGAGTCCGAAAAACAAAACAAATGGCTCCTAAGTGCTTATTATATTATTTTTTGACATCCCAAAACATAAAATTTCAAAAAAAATAAAACTTTTCGGGACACGAAAATCGAGCCCTGAAAAATGACTTCTAAAAATCATACTCCGATAAACAAAACAAATGTCTCATAAGTGCTTAATATATTATTTTTTAAATTTCCAAAATTTAAAATTTCAAAAAAAATGAAACTTTTCGGGGCACTAAAATCGAGCCCTGAAAAATGACGTCTATAAATCAGCAAAATCAGAGTCCGAAAAACAAAACAAATGTCTCCTAATTGCTTAATATATTATTTTTTAACTTACCAAAATTTAAAATTTCAAAAAAAATGAAACTTTTCGGGGCACGAAAATCGAGCCCTGAAAACTGACGTCTAAAAATCAGCAAAATCAGAGTCCGAAAAACAAAACAAATGTATCCTAAGTGCTTAATATATTATTTTTTAACTTACCAAATCTTAAAATTTCAAAAAAAATGAAACATTTCGGTGCACCAAAATCGAGCCCTGAAAAATGACGTCTAAAAATCAGCAAAATCAGAGTCCGAAAAACAAAACAAATGGCTCCTAAGTGCTTAATATATTATTTTTTGACATCCCAAAACATAAAATTTCAAAAAAAATGAAACTTTTCGGGGCACGAAAATCGAGCCCTGAAAAATGACGTCTAAAAATCAGCAAAATCAGAGTCCGAAAAACAAAACAAATGTATCCTAAGTGCTTAATATATTATTTTTTAACTTACCAAATCTTAAAATTTCAAAAAAAATGAAACATTTCGGTGCACGAAAATCGAGCCCTGAAAAATGACGTCTAAAAATCAGCAAAATCATAGTCCGAAAAACAAAACAAATGTCTCCTAAGTGCTTAATATATTATTTTTTAACTTCCCAAAACATAAAATTTCAAAAAAAATGAAACTTTTAGGGGCACGAAAATCGAGCCCTGAAAAATGACGTCTAAAAATCAGCAAAATCAGAGTCCGAAAAACAAAACAAATGTCTCCTAAGTGCTTAATCTATTATTTTTTATCTTACCAAATCTTAAAATTTCAAAAAAAATAAAACTTTTTGGGGCACGAAAATCGAGCCCTGAAAAATGACGTCAAAAAATCAGCAAAATCAGAGTCCGAAAAACAAAACAAATGGCTCCTAAGTGCTTATTATATTATTTTTTGACATCCCAAAATATAAAATTTCAAAAAAAATGATACTTTTCGGGGCACGAAAATCGAGCCCTGAAAAATGACGTCTAAAAATCATCAAAATCATTCTACGAAAAACAAAACAAATGTCTCTTAAGTGCGTAATATATTATTTTTTAACTTACCAAATCTTAAAATCAAACTTTTCGGGGCATGAAAATCGAGCCCTGAAAAATGACGTCAAAAAATCATCAAAATCAGAGTCCGAAAAACAAAACAAATGGCTCCTAAGTGCTTAATATATTATTTTTTGACATCCCAAAATATAAAATTTCAAAAAAAATGATACTTTTCGGGGCACGAAAATCGAGCCCTGAAAAATGACGTCTAAAAATCATCAAAATCATTCTACGAAAAACAAAACAAATGTCTCTTAAGTGCTTAATATATTATTTTTTAACTTACCAAATCTTAAAATCAAACTTTTCGGGGCATGAAAATCGAGCCCTGAAAAATGACGTCAAAAAATCATCAAAATCAGAGTCCGAAAAACAAAACAAATGGCTCCTAAGTGCTTAATATATTATTTTTTGACATCCCAAAATATAGAATTTCAAAAAAAATGAAACTTTTCGGTGCACGAAAATCGAGCCCTGAAAAATGACGTCTAAAAATCAGCAAAATCAGAGTCCGAAAAACAAAACATATGGCTCCTAAGTCTTAATATATTAGTTTTTAACTTACCAAAACTTAAAATTTCAAAAAAAATGAAACATTTCGGGGCACGAAAATCGAGCCCGGAAAAATGATGTCTAAAAATCAGCAAAATCATGGTCCGAAAAACAAAATAAATGTCTCCTAAGTGCTTAATATATTATTTTTTGACATCTCAAAACATAAAATTTCAAAAAATGAAACTTTTCGGGGCACGAAAATCGAGCCCTAAAAAATGACGTCTAAAAATCATCAAAATCATACTCCGATAAACAAAACAAATGTATCCTAAGTGCTTAATATATTATTTTTTAACTTACCAAATCTTAAAATTTCAAAAAAATTGAAACATTTCGGTGCACCAAAATCGAGCCCTGAAAAATGACGTCTAAAAATCAGCAAAATCAGAGTCCGAAAAACAAAACAAATGGCTCCTAAGTGCTTAATATATTATTTTTTAACTTACCAAAATTTAAAATTTCAAAAAAAATGAAACTTTTCGGGGGCACGAAAATCGAGCCCTGAAAAATGACATCTAAAAATCAGCAAAATCAGAGTCCGAAAAACAAAACAAATGTATCCTAAGTGCTTAATATATTATTTTTTAACTTACCAAATCTTAAAATTTCAAAAAAAATCAAACTTTTTGGGGCACGAAAATCGAGCCCTGAAAAATGACGTCAAAAAATCAGTAAAATCAGAGTCCCAAAAACAAAACAAATGGCTCCTAAGTGCTTAATATATTATTTTTTGACATCCCAAAACATAAAATTTCAAAAAAAATGAAACTTTTCGGGGCACGAAAATCGAGCCCTGAAAAATGACTTCTAAAAATCATACTCCGATAAACAAAACAAATGTCTCATAAGTGCTTAATATATTATTTTTTAAATTTCCAAAATTTAAAATTTCAAAAAAAATGAAACTTTTCGGGGCACTAAAATCGAGCCCTGAAAAATGACGTCTATAAATCAGCAAAATCAGAGTCCGAAAAACAAAACAAATGTATCCTAAGTGCTTAATATATTATTTTTTAACTTACCAAATCTTAAAATTACAAAAAAAATGAAACATTTCGGTGCACGAAAATCGAGCCCTGAAAAATGACGTCTAAAAATCAGCAAAATCAGAGTCCGAAAAACAAAACAAATGGCTCCTAAGTGCTTAATATATTATTTTTTGACATCCCAAAACATAAAATTTCAAAAAAAATGAAACTTTTCGGGGCACGAAAATCGAGTCCTGAAAAATGACGTCTAAAAATCATCAAAATCATACTACGATAAACAAAACAAATGTCTCATGAGTGCTTAATATATTATTTTTTATCTTACCAAAATTTAAAATTTCAAAAAAAATGAAACTTTTCGGGGCACGAAAATAGAGCCCTGAAAAATGACGTCTAAAAATCAGCAAAATCAGAGTCCGAAAAATAAAACAAATGTATCCTAAGTGCTTAATATATTATTTTTTAACTTACCAAATCTTAAAATTTCAAAAAAAATGAAACATTTCGGTGCACGAAAATCGAGCCCTGAAAAATGACGTCTAAAAATCAGCAAAATCATAGTCCGAAAAACAAAACAAATGTCTCCTAAGTGCTTAATATATTATTTTTTAACTTCCCAAAACATAAAATTTCAAAAAAAATGAAACATTTTGGGGCACGAAAATCGAGCCCTAAAAAATGACGTCTAAAAATCAGCAAAATCAGAGTCCGAAAATCAAAACAAATGTCTCCTAAGTGCTTAATCTATTATTTTTTATCTTACCAAATCTTAAAATTTCAAAAAAAAATAAAACTTTTTGGGGCACGAAAATCGAGCCCTGAAAAATGACGTCTAAAAATCAGCAAAATCAGAGTCCGAAAAACAAAACAAATGGCTCCTAAGTGCTTATTATATTATTTTTTGACATCCCAAAACATAAAATTTCAAAAAAAATAAAACTTTTCGGGACACGAAAATCGAGCCCTGAAAAATGACTTCTAAAAATCATACTCCGATAAACAAAACAAATGTCTCATAAGTGCTTAATATATTATTTTTTAAATTTCCAAAATTTAAAATTTCAAAAAAAATGAAACTTTTCGGGGCACTAAAATCGAGCCCTGAAAAATGACGTCTATAAATCAGCAAAATCAGAGTCCGAAAAACAAAACAAATGTCTCCTAATTGCTTAATATATTATTTTTCAACTTACCAAAATTTAAAATTTCAAAAAAAATGAAACTTTTCGGGGCACGAAAATCGAGCCCTGAAAACTGACGTCTAAAAATCAGCAAAATCAGAGTCCGAAAAACAAAACAAATGTATCCTAAGTGCTTAATATATTATTTTTTAACTTACCAAATCTTAAAATTTCAAAAAAAATGAAACATTTCGGTGCACCAAAATCGAGCCCTGAAAAATGACGTCTAAAAATCAGCAAAATCAGAGTCCGAAAAACAAAACAAATGGCTCCTAAGTGCTTAATATATTATTTTTTGACATCCCAAAACATAAAATTTCAAAAAAAATGAAACTTTTCGGGGCACGAAAATCGAGCCCTGAAAAATGACGTCTAAAAATCAGCAAAATCAGAGTCCGAAAAACAAAACAAATGTATCCTAAGTGCTTAATATATTATTTTTTAACTTACCAAATCTTAAAATTTCAAAAAAAATGAAACATTTCGGTGCACGAAAATCGAGCCCTGAAAAATGACGTCTAAAAATCAGCAAAATCATAGTCCGAAAAACAAAACAAATGTCTCCTAAGTGCTTAATATATTATTTTTTAACTTCCCAAAACATAAAATTTCAAAAAAAATGAAACTTTTAGGGGCACGAAAATCGAGCCCTGAAAAATGACGTCTAAAAATCAGCAAAATCAGAGTCCGAAAAACAAAACAAATGTCTCCTAAGTGCTTAATCTATTATTTTTTATCTTACCAAATCTTAAAATTTCAAAAAAAATAAAACTTTTTGGGGCACGAAAATCGAGCCCTGAAAAATGACGTCAAAAAATCAGCAAAATCAGAGTCCGAAAAACAAAACAAATGGCTCCTAAGTGCTTATTATATTATTTTTTGACATCCCAAAATATAAAATTTCAAAAAAAATGATACTTTTCGGGGCACGAAAATCGAGCCCTGAAAAATGACGTCTAAAAATCATCAAAATCATTCTACGAAAAACAAAACAAATGTCTCTTAAGTGCGTAATATATTATTTTTTAACTTACCAAATCTTAAAATCAAACTTTTCGGGGCATGAAAATCGAGCCCTGAAAAATGACGTCAAAAAATCATCAAAATCAGAGTCCGAAAAACAAAACAAATGGCTCCTAAGTGCTTAATATATTATTTTTTGACATCCCAAAATATAGAATTTCAAAAAAAATGAAACTTTTCGGTGCACGAAAATCGAGCCCTGAAAAATGACGTCTAAAAATCAGCAAAATCAGAGTCCGAAAAACAAAACATATGGCTCCTAAGTCTTAATATATTAGTTTTTAACTTACCAAAACTTAAAATTTCAAAAAAAATGAAACATTTCGGGGCACGAAAATCGAGCCCGGAAAAATGATGTCTAAAAATCAGCAAAATCATGGTCCGAAAAACAAAATAAATGTCTCCTAAGTGCTTAATATATTATTTTTTGACATCCCAAAACATAAAATTTCAAAAAATGAAACTTTTCGGGGCACGAAAATCGAGCCCTAAAAAATGACGTCTAAAAATCATCAAAATCATACTCCGATAAACAAAACAAATGTATCCTAAGTGCTTAATATATTATTTTTTAACTTACCAAATCTTAAAATTTCAAAAAAATTGAAACATTTCGGTGCACCAAAATCGAGCCCTGAAAAATGACGTCTAAAAATCAGCAAAATCAGAGTCCGAAAAACAAAACAAATGGCTCCTAAGTGCTTAATATATTATTTTTTAACTTACCAAAATTTAAAATTTCAAAAAAAATGAAACTTTTCGGGGGCACGAAAATCGAGCCCTGAAAAATGACATCTAAAAATCAGCAAAATCAGAGTCCGAAAAACAAAACAAATGTATCCTAAGTGCTTAATATATTATTTTTTAACTTACCAAATCTTAAAATTTCAAAAAAAATCAAACTTTTTGGGGCACGAAAATCGAGCCCTGAAAAATGACGTCAAAAAATCAGTAAAATCAGAGTCCCAAAAACAAAACAAATGGCTCCTAAGTGCTTAATATATTATTTTTTGACATCCCAAAACATAAAATTTCAAAAAAAATGAAACTTTTCGGGGCACGAAAATCGAGCCCTGAAAAATGACTTCTAAAAATCATACTCCGATAAACAAAACAAATGTCTCATAAGTGCTTAATATATTATTTTTTAAATTTCCAAAATTTAAAATTTCAAAAAAAATGAAACTTTTCGGGGCACTAAAATCGAGCCCTGAAAAATGACGTCTATAAATCAGCAAAATCAGAGTCCGAAAAACAAAACAAATGTATCCTAAGTGCTTAATATATTATTTTTTAACTTACCAAATCTTAAAATTTCAAAAAAAATGAAACATTTCGGTGCACGAAAATCGAGCCCTGAAAAATGACGTCTAAAAATCAGCAAAATCAGAGTCCGAAAAACAAAACAAATGGCTCCTAAGTGCTTAATATATTATTTTTTGACATCCCAAAACATAAAATTTCAAAAAAAATGAAACTTTTCGGGGCACGAAAATCGAGTCCTGAAAAATGACGTCTAAAAATCATCAAAATCATACTACGATAAACAAAACAAATGTCTCCTGAGTGCTTAATATATTATTTTTTATCTTACCAAAATTTAAAATTTCAAAAAAAATGAAACTTTTCGGGGCACGAAAATAGAGCCCTGAAAAATGACTTCTAAAAATCAGCAAAATCAGAGTCCGAAAAATAAAACAAATGTATCCTAAGTGCTTAATATATTATTTTTTAACTTACCAAATCTTAAAATTTCAAAAAAAATGAAACATTTCGGTGCACGAAAATCGAGCCCTGAAAAATGACGTCTAAAAATCAGCAAAATCATAGTCCGAAAAACAAAACAAATGTCTCCTAAGTGCTTAATATATTATTTTTTAACTTACCAAAACATAAAATTTCAAAAAAAATGAAACATTTTGGGGCACGAAAATCGAGCCCTAAAAAATGACGTCTAAAAATCAGCAAAATCAGAGTCCGAAAATCAAAACAAATGTCTCCTAAGTGCTTAATCTATTATTTTTTATCTTACCAAATCTTAAAATTTCAAAAAAAATAAAACTTTTTGGGGCACGAAAATCGAGCCCTGAAAAATGACGTCTAAAAATCAGCAAAATCAGAGTCCGAAAAACAAAACAAATGGCTCCTAAGTGCTTATTATATTATTTTTTGACATCCCAAAACATAAAATTTCAAAAAAAATAAAACTTTTCGGGACACGAAAATCGAGCCCTGAAAAATGACTTCTAAAAATCATACTCCGATAAACAAAACAAATGTCTCATAAGTGCTTAATATATTATTTTTTAAATTTCCAAAATTTAAAATTTCAAAAAAAATGAAACTTTTCGGGGCACTAAAATCGAGCCCTGAAAAATGACGTCTATAAATCAGCAAAATCAGAGTCCGAAAAACAAAACAAATGTCTCCTAATTGCTTAATATATTATTTTTTAACTTACCAAAATTTAAAATTTCAAAAAAAATGAAACTTTTCGGGGCACGAAAATCGAGCCCTGAAAACTGACGTCTAAAAATCAGCAAAATCAGAGTCCGAAAAACAAAACAAATGTATCCTAAGTGCTTAATATATTATTTTTTAACTTACCAAATCTTAAAATTTCAAAAAAAATGAAACATTTCGGTGCACCAAAATCGAGCCCTGAAAAATGACGTCTAAAAATCAGCAAAATCAGAGTCCGAAAAACAAAACAAATGGCTCCTAAGTGCTTAATATATTATTTTTTGACATCCCAAAACATAAAATTTCAAAAAAAATGAAACTTTTCGGGGCACGAAAATCGAGCCCTGAAAAATGACGTCTAAAAATCAGCAAAATCAGAGTCCGAAAAACAAAACAAATGTATCCTAAGTGCTTAATATATTATTTTTTAACTTACCAAATCTTAAAATTTCAAAAAAAATGAAACATTTCGGTGCACGAAAATCGAGCCCTGAAAAATGACGTCTAAAAATCAGCAAAATCATAGTCCGAAAAACAAAACAAATGTCTCCTAAGTGCTTAATATATTATTTTTTAACTTCCCAAAACATAAAATTTCAAAAAAAATGAAACTTTTAGGGGCACGAAAATCGAGCCCTGAAAAATGACGTCTAAAAATCAGCAAAATCAGAGTCCGAAAAACAAAACAAATGTCTCCTAAGTGCTTAATCTATTATTTTTTATCTTACCAAATCTTAAAATTTCAAAAAAAATAAAACTTTTTGGGGCACGAAAATCGAGCCCTGAAAAATGACGTCAAAAAATCAGCAAAATCAGAGTCCGAAAAACAAAACAAATGGCTCCTAAGTGCTTATTATATTATTTTTTGACATCCCAAAATATAAAATTTCAAAAAAAATGATACTTTTCGGGGCACGAAAATCGAGCCCTGAAAAATGACGTCTAAAAATCATCAAAATCATTCTACGAAAAACAAAACAAATGTCTCTTAAGTGCTTAATATATTATTTTTTAACTTACCAAATCTTAAAATCAAACTTTTCGGGGCATGAAAATCGAGCCCTGAAAAATGACGTCAAAAAATCATCAAAATCAGAGTCCGAAAAACAAAACAAATGGCTCCTAAGTGCTTAATATATTATTTTTTGACATCCCAAAATATAGAATTTCAAAAAAAATGAAACTTTTCGGTGCACGAAAATCGAGCCCTGAAAAATGACGTCTAAAAATCAGCAAAATCAGAGTCCGAAAAACAAAACATATGGCTCCTAAGTCTTAATATATTAGTTTTTAACTTACCAAAACTTAAAATTTCAAAAAAAATGAAACATTTCGGGGCACGAAAATCGAGCCCGGAAAAATGATGTCTAAAAATCAGCAAAATCATGGTCCGAAAAACAAAATAAATGTCTCCTAAGTGCTTAATATATTATTTTTTGACATCCCAAAACATAAAATTTCAAAAAATGAAACTTTTCGGGGCACGAAAATCGAGCCCTAAAAAATGACGTCTAAAAATCATCAAAATCATACTCCGATAAACAAAACAAATGTATCCTAAGTGCTTAATATATTATTTTTTAACTTACCAAATCTTAAAATTTCAAAAAAAATGAAACATTTCGGTGCACGAAAATCGAGCCCTGAAAAATGACGTCTAAAAATCAGCAAAATCATAGTCCGAAAAACAAAACAAATGTCTCCTAAGTGCTTAATATATTATTTTTTAACTTACCAAAATTTAAAATTTCAAAAAAAATGAAACTTTTCGGGGGCACGAAAATCGAGCCCTGAAAAATGACATCTAAAAATCAGCAAAATCAGAGTCCGAAAAACAAAACAAATGTATCCTAAGTGCTTAATATATTATTTTTTAACTTACCAAATCTTAAAATTTCAAAAAAAATCAAACTTTTTGGGGCACGAAAATCGAGCCCTGAAAAATGACGTCAAAAAATCATCAAAATCAGAGTCCGAAAAACAAAACAAATGGCTCCTAAGTGCTTAATATATTATTTTTTGACATCCCAAAATATAGAATTTCAAAAAAAATGAAACTTTTCGGTGCACGAAAATCGAGCCCTGAAAAATGACGTCTAAAAATCAGCAAAATCAGAGTCCGAAAAACAAAACATATGGCTCCTAAGTCTTAATATATTAGTTTTTAACTTACCAAAACTTAAAATTTCAAAAAAAATGAAACATTTCGGGGCACGAAAATCGAGCCCGGAAAAATGATGTCTAAAAATCAGCAAAATCATGCTCCGAAAAACAAAATAAATGTCTCCTAAGTGCTTAATATATTATTTTTTGACATCCCAAAACATAAAATTTCAAAAAATGAAACTTTTCGGGGCACGAAAATCGAGCCCTAAAAAATGACGTCTAAAAATCATCAAAATCATACTCCGATAAACAAAACAAATGTATCCTAAGTGCTTAATATATTATTTTTTAACTTACCAAATCTTAAAATTTCAAAAAAAATGAAACATTTCGGTGCACGAAAATCGAGCCCTGAAAAATGACGTCTAAAAATCAGCAAAATCATAGTCCGAAAAACAAAACAAATGTCTCCTAAGTGCTTAATATATTATTTTTTAACTTCCCAAAACATAAAATTTCAAAAAAAATGAAACATTTTGGGGCACGAAAATCGAGCCCTAAAAAATGACGTCTAAAAATCAGCAAAATCAGAGTCCGAAAATCAAAACAAATGTCTCCTAAGTGCTTAATCTATTATTTTTTATCTTACCAAATCTTAAAATTTCAAAAAAAATAAAACTTTTTGGGGCACGAAAATCGAGCCCTGAAAAATGACGTCTAAAAATCAGCAAAATCAGAGTCCGAAAAACAAAACAAATGGCTCCTAAGTGCTTATTATATTATTTTTTGACATCCCAAAACATAAAATTTCAAAAAAAATAAAACTTTTCGGGACACGAAAATCGAGCCCTGAAAAATGACTTCTAAAAATCATACTCCGATAAACAAAACAAATGTCTCATAAGTGCTTAATATATTATTTTTTAAATTTCCAAAATTTAAAATTTCAAAAAAAATGAAACTTTTCGGGGCACTAAAATCGAGCCCTGAAAAATGACGTCTATAAATCAGCAAAATCAGAGTCCGAAAAACAAAACAAATGTCTCCTAATTGCTTAATATATTATTTTTTAACTTACCAAAATTTAAAATTTCAAAAAAAATGAAACTTTTCGGGGCACGAAAATCGAGCCCTGAAAACTGACGTCTAAAAATCAGCAAAATCAGAGTCCGAAAAACAAAACAAATGTATCCTAAGTGCTTAATATATTATTTTTTAACTTACCAAATCTTAAAATTTCAAAAAAAATGAAACATTTCGGTGCACCAAAATCGAGCCCTGAAAAATGACGTCTAAAAATCAGCAAAATCAGAGTCCGAAAAACAAAACAAATGGCTCCTAAGTGCTTAATATATTATTTTTTGACATCCCAAAACATAAAATTTCAAAAAAAATGAAACTTTTCGGGGCACGAAAATCGAGCCCTGAAAAATGACGTCTAAAAATCATCAAAATCATACTCCGATAAACAAAACAAATGTCTCCTAAGTGCTTAATATATTATTTTTTATCTTACCAAAATTTAAAATTTCAAAAAAAATGAAACTTTTCGGGCACGAAAATCGAGCCCTGAAAAATGACGTCTAAAAATCAGCAAAATCAGAGTCCGAAAAACAAAACAAATGTCTCCTAAGTGCTTAATCTATTATTTTTTATCTTACCAAATATTAAAATTTCAAAAAAAATAAAACTTTTTGGGGCACGAAAATCGAGCCCTGAAAAATGACGTCAAAAAACCAGCAAAATCAGAGTCCGAAAAACAAAACAAATGGCTCCTAAGTGCTTATTATATTATTTTTTGACATCCCAAAATATAAAATTTCAAAAAAAATGAAACTTTTCGGGGCACGTAAATCGAGCCCTGAAAAATGACGTTTAAAAATCATCAAAATCATTCTAAGAAAAACAAAACAAATGTCTCTTAAGTGCTTAATATATTATTTTTTAACTTACCAAATCTTAAAATCAAACTTTTCGGGGCATGAAAATCGAGCCCTGAAAAATGACATCAAAAAATCATCAAAATCAGAGTCCGAAAAACAAAACAAATGGCTCCTAAGTGCTTAATATATTATTTTTTGACATCCCAAAATATAAAATTTCAAAAAAAATGAAACTTTTCGGTGCACGAAAATCGAGCCCTGAAAAATGACGTCTAAAAATCAGCAAAATCAGAGTCCGAAAAACAAAACATATGGCTCCTAAGTCTTAATATATTAGTTTTTAACTTACCAAAATTTAAAATTTCAAAAAAAATGAAACATTACGGGGCACGAAAATCGAGCCCTGAAAAATGATGTCTAAAAATCAGCAAAATCATGGTCCGAAAAACAAAATAAATGTCTCCTAAGTGCTTAATATATTATTTTTTGACATCCCAAAACATAAAATTTCAAAAAATGAAACTTTTCGGGGCACGAAAATCGAGCCCTGAAAAATGACGTCTAAAAATCATCAAAATCATACTCCGATAAACAAAACAAATGTCTCCTAAGTGCTTAATATATTAGTTTTTATCTTACCAAAATTTAAAATTTCAAAAAAAATGAAACTTTTCGGGGCACGAAAATCGAGCCCTGAAAAATGACTTCTAAAAATCATACTCCGATAAACAAAACAAATGTCTCATAAGTGCTTAATATATTATTTTTTAAATTTCCAAAATTTAAAATTTCAAAAAAAATGAAACTTTTCGGGGCACTAAAATCGAGCCCTGAAAAATGACGTCTATAAATCAGCAAAATCAGAGTCCGAAAAACAAAACAAATGGCTCCTAAGTGCTTAATATATTATTTTTGAACTTACCAAATCTTAAAATTTCAAAAAAATTGAAACATTTCGGTGCACCAAAATCGAACCCTGAAAAATGACGTCTAAAAATCAGCAAAATCAGAGTCCGAAAAACAAAACAAATGGCACCTAAGTGCTTAATATATTATTTTTTAACTTACCAAAATTTAAAATTTCAAAAAAAATGAAACTTTTCGGGGGCACGAAAATCGAGCCCTGAAAAATGACATCTAAAAATCAGCAAAATCAGAGTCCGAAAAACAAAACAAATGTATTCTAAGTGCTTAATATATTATTTTTTAACTTACCAAATCTTAAAATTTAAAAAAAAATCAAACTTTTTGGGGCACGAAAATCGAGCCCTGAAAAATGACGTCAAAAAATCAGTAAAATCAGAGTCCCAAAAAAAAACAAATGGCTCCTAAGTGCTTAATATATTATTTTTTGACATCCCAAAACATAAAATTTCAAAAAAAATGAAACTTTTCGGGGCACGAAAATCGAGCCCTGAAAAATGACGTCTAAAAATCATCAAAATCATACTACGATAAACAAAACAAATGTCTCCTGAGTGCTTAATATATTATTTTTTATATTACCAAAATTTAAAATTTCAAAAAAAATGAAACTATTCGGGGCACGAAAATCGAGCCCTGAAAAATGACGTCTAAAAATCAGCAAAATCAGAGTCCGAAAAACAAAACAAATGTATCCTAAGTGCTTAATATATTATTTTTTAACTTACCAAATCTTAAAATTTCAAAAAAAATGAAACATTTCGGTGCACGAAAATCGAGCCCTGAAAAATGACGTCTAAAAATCAGCAAAATCATAGTCCGAAAAACAAAACAAATGTCTCCTAAGTGCTTAATATATTATTTTTTAACTTCCCAAAACATAAAATTTCAAAAAAAATGAAACTTTTAGGGGCACGAAAATCGAGCCCTGAAAAATGACGTCTAAAAATCAGCAAAATCAGAGTCCGAAAAACAAAACAAATGTCTCCTAAGTGCTTAATCTATTATTTTTTATCTTACCAAATCTTAAAATTTCAAAAAAAATAAAACTTTTTGGGGCACGAAAATCGAGCCCTGAAAAATGACGTCAAAAAATCAGCAAAATCAGAGTCCGAAAAACAAAACAAATGGCTCCTAAGTGCTTATTATATTATTTTTTGACATCCCAAAATATAAAATTTCAAAAAAAATGATACTTTTCGGGGAACGAAAATCGAGCCCTGAAAAATGACGTCTAAAAATCATCAAAATCATTCTACGAAAAACAAAACAAATGTCTCTTAAGTGCTTAATATATTATTTTTTAACTTACCAAATCTTAAAATCAAACTTTTCGGGGCATGAAAATCGAGCCCTGAAAAATGACGTCAAAAAATCATCAAAATCAGAGTCCGAAAAACAAAACAAATGGCTCCTAAGTGCTTAATATATTATTTTTTGACATCCCAAAATATAGAATTTCAAAAAAAATGAAACTTTTCGGTGCACGAAAATCGAGCCCTGAAAAATGACGTCTAAAAATCAGCAAAATCAGAGTCCGAAAAACAAAACATATGGCTCCTAAGTCTTAATATATTAGTTTTTAACTTACCAAAACTTAAAATTTCAAAAAAAATGAAACATTTCGGGGCACGAAAATCGAGCCCGGAAAAATGATGTCTAAAAATCAGCAAAATCATGGTCCGAAAAACAAAATAAATGTCTCCTAAGTGCTTAATATATTATTTTTTGACATCCCAAAACATAAAATTTCAAAAAATGAAACTTTTCGGGGCACGAAAATCGAGCCCTAAAAAATGACGTCTAAAAATCATCAAAATCATACTCCGATAAACAAAACAAATGTATCCTAAGTGCTTAATATATTATTTTTTAACTTACCAAATCTTAAAATTTCAAAAAAATTGAAACATTTCGGTGCACCAAAATCGAGCCCTGAAAAATGACGTCTAAAAATCAGCAAAATCAGAGTCCGAAAAACAAAACAAATGGCTCCTAAGTGCTTAATATATTATTTTTTAACTTACCAAAATTTAAAATTTCAAAAAAAATGAAACTTTTCGGGGGCACGAAAATCGAGCCCTGAAAAATGACATCTAAAAATCAGCAAAATCAGAGTCCGAAAAACAAAACAAATGTATCCTAAGTGCTTAATATATTATTTTTTAACTTACCAAATCTTAAAATTTCAAAAAAAATCAAACTTTTTGGGGCACGAAAATCGAGCCCTGAAAAATGACGTCAAAAAATCAGTAAAATCAGAGTCCCAAAAACAAAACAAATGGCTCCTAAGTGCTTAATATATTATTTTTTGACATCCCAAAACATAAAATTTCAAAAAAAATGAAACTTTTCGGGGCACGAAAATCGAGCCCTGAAAAATGACTTCTAAAAATCATACTCCGATAAACAAAACAAATGTCTCATAAGTGCTTAATATATTATTTTTTAAATTTCCAAAATTTAAAATTTCAAAAAAAATGAAACTTTTCGGGGCACTAAAATCGAGCCCTGAAAAATGACGTCTATAAATCAGCAAAATCAGAGTCCGAAAAACAAAACAAATGTATCCTAAGTGCTTAATATATTATTTTTTAACTTACCAAATCTTAAAATTTCAAAAAAAATGAAACATTTCGGTGCACGAAAATCGAGCCCTGAAAAATGACGTCTAAAAATCAGCAAAATCAGAGTCCGAAAAACAAAACAAATGGCTCCTAAGTGCTTAATATATTATTTTTTGACATCCCAAAACATAAAATTTCAAAAAAAATGAAACTTTTCGGGGCACGAAAATCGAGTCCTGAAAAATGACATCTAAAAATCATCAAAATCATACTACGATAAACAAAACAAATGTCTCCTGAGTGCTTAATATATTATTTTTTATCTTACCAAAATTTAAAATTTCAAAAAAAATGAAACTTTTCGGGGCACGAAAATCGAGCCCTGAAAAATGACGTCTAAAAATCAGCAAAATCAGAGTCCGAAAAACAAAACAAATGTCTCCTAAGTGCTTAATCTATTATTTTTTATCTTACCAAATATTAAAATTTCAAAAAAAATAAAACTTTTTGGGGCACGAAAATCGAGCCCTGAAAAATGACGTCAAAAAACCAGCAAAATCAGAGTCCGAAAAACAAAACAAATGGCTCCTAAGTGCTTATTATATTATTTTTTGACATCCCAAAATATAAAATTTCAAAAAAAATGAAACTTTTCGGGGCACGTAAATCGAGCCCTGAAAAATGACGTTTAAAAATCATCAAAATCATTCTAAGAAAAACAAAACAAATGTCTCTTAAGTGCTTAATATATTATTTTTTAACTTACCAAATCTTAAAATCAAACTTTTCGGGGCATGAAAATCGAGCCCTGAAAAATGACATCAAAAAATCATCAAAATCAGAGTCCGAAAAACAAAACAAATGGCTCCTAAGTGCTTAATATATTATTTTTTGACATCCCAAAATATAAAATTTCAAAAAAAATGAAACTTTTCGGTGCACGAAAATCGAGCCCTGAAAAATGACTTCTAAAAATCAGCAAAATCAGAGTCCGAAAAACAAAACATATGGCTCCTAAGTCTTAATATATTAGTTTTTAACTTACCAAAATTTAAAATTTCAAAAAAAATGAAACATTACGGGGCACGAAAATCGAGCCCTGAAAAATGATGTCTAAAAATCAGCAAAATCATGGTCCGAAAAACAAAATAAATGTCTCCTAAGTGCTTAATATATTATTTTTTGACATCCCAAAACATAAAATTTCAAAAAATGAAACTTTTCGGGGCACGAAAATCGAGCCCTGAAAAATGACGTCTAAAAATCATCAAAATCATACTCCGATAAACAAAACAAATGTCTCCTAAGTGCTTAATATATTAGTTTTTATCTTACCAAAATTTAAAATTTCAAAAAAAATGAAACTTTTCGGGGCACGAAAATCGAGCCCTGAAAAATGACTTCTAAAAATCATACTCCGATAAACTAAACAAAACAAATGTCTCATAAGTGCTTAATATATTATTTTTTAAATTTCCAAAATTTAAAATTTCAAAAAAATTGAAACATTTCGGTGCACCAAAATCGAACCCTGAAAAATGACGTCTAAAAATCAGCAAAATCAGAGTCCGAAAAACAAAACAAATGGCACCTAAGTGCTTAATATATTATTTTTTAACTTACCAAAATTTAAAATTTCAAAAAAAATGAAACTTTTCGGGGGCACGAAAATCGAGCCCTGAAAAATGACATCTAAAAATCAGCAAAATCAGAGTCCGAAAAACAAAACAAATGTATTCTAAGTGCTTAATATATTATTTTTTAACTTACCAAATCTTAAAATTTCAAAAAAAATCAAACTTTTTGGGGCACGAAAATCGAGCCCTGAAAAATGACGTCAAAAAATCAGTAAAATCGGAGTCCCAAAAACAAAACAAATGGCTCCTAAGTGCTTAATATATTATTTTTTGACATCCCAAAACATAAAATTTCAAAAAAAATGAAACTTTTCGGGGCACGAAAATCGAGCCCTGAAAAATGACGTCTAAAAATCATCAAAATCATACTACGATAAACAAAACAAATGTCTCCTGAGTGCTTAATATATTATTTTTTATATTACCAAAATTTAAAATTTCAAAAAAAATGAAACTATTCGGGTTACGAAAATCGAGCCCTGAAAAATGACGTCTAAAAATCAGCAAAATCAGAGTCCGAAAAACAAAACAAATGTATCCTAAGTGCTTAATATATTATTTTTTAACTTACCAAATCTTAAAATTTCAAAAAAAATGAAACATTTCGGTGCACGAAAATCGAGCCCTGAAAAATGACGTCTAAAAATCAGCAAAATCATAGTCCGAAAAACAAAACAAATGTCTCCTAAGTGCTTAATATATTATTTTTTAACTTCCCAAAACATAAAATTTCAAAAAAAATGAAACTTTTAGGGGCACGAAAATCGAGCCCTGAAAAATGACGTCTAAAAATCAGCAAAATCTGAGTCCGAAAAACAAAACAAATGTCTCCTAAGTGCTTAATCTATTATTTTTTATCTTACCAAATCTTAAAATTTCAAAAAAAATAAAACTTTTTGGGGCACGAAAATCGAGCCCTGAAAAATGACGTCAAAAAATCAGCAAAATCAGAGTCCGAAAAACAAAACAAATGGCTCCTAAGTGCTTATTATATTATTTTTTGACATCCCAAAATATAAAATTTCAAAAAAAATGATACTTTTCGGGGCACGAAAATCGAGCCCTGAAAAATGACGTCTAAAAATCATCAAAATCATTCTACGAAAAACAAAACAAATGTCTCTTAAGTGCTTAATATATTATTTTTTAACTTACCAAATCTTAAAATCAAACTTTTCGGGGCATGAAAATCGAGCCCTGAAAAATGACGTCAAAAAATCATCAAAATCAGAGTCCGAAAAACAAAACAAATGGCTCCTAAGTGCTTAATATATTATTTTTTGACATCCCAAAATATAGAATTTCAAAAAAAATGAAACTTTTCGGTGCACGAAAATCGAGCCCTGAAAAATGACGTCTAAAAATCAGCAAAATCAGAGTCCGAAAAACAAAACATATGGCTCCTAAGTCTTAATATATTAGTTTTTAACTTACCAAAACTTAAAATTTCAAAAAAAATGAAACATTTCGGGGCACGAAAATCGAGCCCGGAAAAATGATGTCTAAAAATCAGCAAAATCATGGTCCGAAAAACAAAATAAATGTCTCCTAAGTGCTTAATATATTATTTTTTGACATCCCAAAACATAAAATTTCAAAAAATGAAACTTTTCGGGGCACGAAAATCGAGCCCTAAAAAATGACGTCTAAAAATCATCAAAATCATACTCCGATAAACAAAACAAATGTATCCTAAGTGCTTAATATATTATTTTTTAACTTACCAAATCTTAAAATTTCAAAAAAATTGAAACATTTCGGTGCACCAAAATCGAGCCCTGAAAAATGACGTCTAAAAATCAGCAAAATCAGAGTCCGAAAAACAAAACAAATGGCTCCTAAGTGCTTAATATATTATTTTTTAACTTACCAAAATTTAAAATTTCAAAAAAAATGAAACTTTTCGGGGGCACGAAAATCGAGCCCTGAAAAATGACATCTAAAAATCAGCAAAATCAGAGTCCGAAAAACAAAACAAATGTATCCTAAGTGCTTAATATATTATTTTTTAACTTACCAAATCTTAAAATTTCAAAAAAAATCAAACTTTTTGGGGCACGAAAATCGAGCCCTGAAAAATGACGTCAAAAAATCAGTAAAATCAGAGTCCCAAAAACAAAACAAATGGCTCCTAAGTGCTTAATATATTATTTTTTGACATCCCAAAACATAAAATTTCAAAAAAAATGAAACTTTTCGGGGCACGAAAATCGAGCCCTGAAAAATGACTTCTAAAAATCATACTCCGATAAACAAAACAAATGTCTCATAAGTGCTTAATATATTATTTTTTAAATTTCCAAAATTTAAAATTTCAAAAAAAATGAAACTTTTCGGGGCACTAAAATCGAGCCCTGAAAAATGACGTCTATAAATTAGCAAAATCAGAGTCCGAAAAACAAAACAAATGTATCCTAAGTGCTTAATATATTATTTTTTAACTTACCAAATCTTAAAATTTCAAAAAAAATGAAACATTTCGGTGCACGAAAATCGAGCCCTGAAAAATGACGTCTAAAAATCAGCAAAATCAGAGTCCGAAAAACAAAACAAATGGCTCCTAAGTGCTTAATATATTATTTTTTGACATCCCAAAACATAAAATTTCAAAAAAAATGAAACTTTTCGGGGCACGAAAATCGAGTCCTGAAAAATGACGTCTAAAAATCATCAAAATCATACTACGATAAACAAAACAAATGTCTCCTGAGTGCTTAATATATTATTTTTTATCTTACCAAAATTTAAAATTTCAAAAAAAATGAAACTTTTCGGGGCACGAAAATAGAGCCCTGAAAAATGACGTCTAAAAATCAGCAAAATCAGAGTCCGAAAAATAAAACAAATGTATCCTAAGTGCTTAATATATTATTTTTTAACTTACCAAATCTTAAAATTTCAAAAAAAATGAAACATTTCGGTGCACGAAAATCGAGCCCTGAAAAATGACGTCTAAAAATCAGCAAAATCATAGTCCGAAAAACAAAACAAATGTCTCCTAAGTGCTTAATATATTATTTTTTAACTTCCCAAAACATAAAATTTCAAAAAAAATGAAACATTTTGGGGCACGAAAATCGAGCCCTAAAAAATGACGTCTAAAAATCAGCAAAATCAGAGTCCGAAAATCAAAACAAATGTCTCCTAAGTGCTTAATCTATTATTTTTTATCTTACCAAATCTTAAAATTTCAAAAAAAATAAAACTTTTTGGGGCACGAAAATCGAGCCCTGAAAAATGACGTCTAAAAATCAGCAAAATCAGAGTCCGAAAAACAAAACAAATGGCTCCTAAGTGCTTATTATATTATTTTTTGACATCCCAAAACATAAAATTTCAAAAAAAATAAAACTTTTCGGGACACGAAAATCGAGCCCTGAAAAATGACTTCTAAAAATCATACTCCGATAAACAAAACAAATGTCTCATAAGTGCTTAATATATTATTTTTTAAATTTCCAAAATTTAAAATTTCAAAAAAAATGAAACTTTTCGGGGCACTAAAATCGAGCCCTGAAAAATGACGTCTATAAATCAGCAAAATCAGAGTCCGAAAAACAAAACAAATGTCTCCTAATTGCTTAATATATTATTTTTTAACTTACCAAAATTTAAAATTTCAAAAAAAATGAAACTTTTCGGGGCACGAAAATCGAGCCCTGAAAAATGACGTCTAAAAATCAGCGAAATCAGAGTCCGAAAAACAAAACAAATGTATCCTAAGTGCTTAATATATTATTTTTTAACTTACCAAATCTTAAAATTTCAAAAAAAATGAAACATTTCGGTGCACCAAAATCGAGCCCTGAAAAATGACGTCTAAAAATCAGCAAAATCAGAGTCCGAAAAACAAAACAAATGGCTACTAAGTGCTTAATATATTATTTTTTGACATCCCAAAACATAAAATTTCAAAAAAAATGAAACTTTTCGGGGCACGAAAATCGAGCCCTGAAAAATGACGTCTAAAAATCATCAAAATCATACTCCGATAAACAAAACAAATGTCTCCTAAGTCCTTAATATATTATTTTTTATCTTACCAAAATTTAAAATTTCAAAAAAAATGAAACTTTTCGGGGCACGAAAATCGAGCCCTGAAAAATGACGTCTAAAAATCAGCAAAATCAGAGTCCGAAAAACAAAACAAATGTCTCCTAAGTGCTTAATCTATTATTTTTTATCTTACCAAATATTAAAATTTCAAAAAAAATAAAACTTTTTGGGGCACGAAAATCGAGCCCTGAAAAATGACGTCAAAAAATCAGCAAAATCAGCGTCCGAAAAACAAAACAAATGGCTCCTAAGTGCTTATTATATTATTTTTTGACATCCCAAAATATAAAATTTCAAAAAAAATGAAACTTTTCGGGGCACGTAAATCGAGCCCTGAAAAATGACGTTTAAAAATCATCAAAATCATTCTAAGAAAAACAAAACAAATGTCTCTTAAGTGCTTAATATATTATTTTTTAACTTACCAAATCTTAAAATCAAACTTTTCGGGGCATGAAAATCGAGCCCTGAAAAATGACATCAAAAAATCATCAAAATCAGAGTCCGAAAAACAAAACAAATGGCTCCTAAGTGCTTAATATATTATTTTTTGACATCCCAAAATATAAAATTTCAAAAAAAATGAAACTTTTCGGTGCACGAAAATCGAGCCCTGAAAAATGACGTCTAAAAATCAGCAAAATCAGAGTCCGAAAAACAAAACATATGGCTCCTAAGTCTTAATATATTAGTTTTTAACTTACCAAAACTTAAAATTTCAAAAAAAATGAAACATTACGGGGCACGAAAATCGAGCCCTGAAAAATGATGTCTAAAAATCAGCAAAATCATGGTCCGAAAAACAAAATAAATGTCTCCTAAGTGCTTAATATATTATTTTTTGACATCCCAAAACATAAAATTTCAAAAAATGAAACTTTTCGGGGCACGAAAATCGAGCCCTGAAAAATGACGTCTAAAAATCATCAAAATCATACTCCGATAAACAAAACAAATGTCTCCTAAGTGCTTAATATATTAGTTTTTATCTTACCAAAATTTAAAATTTCAAAAAAAATGAAACTTTTCGGGGCACGAAAATCGAGCCCCGAAAAATGACTTCTAAAAATCATACTCCGATAAACAAAACAAATGTCTCATAAGTGCTTAATATATTATTTTTTAAATTTCCAAAATTTAAAATTTCAAAAAAAATGAAACTTTTCGGGGCACTAAAATCGAGCCCTGAAAAATGACGTCTATAAATCAGCAAATCAGAGTCCGAAAAACAAAACAAATGTCTCCTAATTGCTTAATATATTATTTTTTAACTTACCAAAATTTAAAATTTCAAAAAAAATGAAACTTTTCGGGGCACGAAAATCGAGCCCTGAAAAATGACGTCTAAAAATCAGCAAAATCAAAGTCCGAAAAACAAAACAAATGTATCCTAAGTGCTTAATATATTATTTTTTAACTTACCAAATCTTAAAATTTCAAAAAAAATGAAACATTTCGGTGCACCAAAATCGAGCCCTAAAAAATAACGTCTAAAAATCAGCAAAATCAGCAAAATCAGAGTCCGAAAAACAAAACAAATGGCTCCTAAGTGCTTAATATATTATTTTTTGACATCCCAAAACATAAAATTTCAAAAAAAATGAAACTTTTCGGGGCACGAAAATCGAGCCCTGAAAAATGACGTCTAAAAATCAGCAAAATCAGAGTCCGAAAAACAAAACAAATGTATCCTAAGTGCTTAATATATTATTTTTTAACTTACCAAATCTTAAAATTTCAAAAAAAATGAAACATTTCGGTGCACCAAAATCGAGCCCTGAAAAATGACGTCTAAAAATCAGCAAAATCAGAGTCCGAAAAACAAAACAAATGGCTCCTAAGTGCTTAATATATTATTTTTTGACATCCCAAAACATAAAATTTCAAAAAAAATGAAACTTTTCGGGGCACGAAAATCGAGCCCTGAAAAATGACGTCTAAAAATCATCAAAATCATACTCCGATAAACAAAACAAATGTCTCATAAGTGCTTAATATATTATTTTTTAAATTTCCAAAATTTAAAATTTCAAAAAAAATGAAACTTTTCGGGGCACTAAAATCGAGCCCTGAAAAATGACGTCTAAAAATCAGCAAAATCAGAGTCCGAAAAATAAAACAAATGTATCCTAAGTGCTTAATATATTATTTTTTAACTTACCAAATCTTAAAATTTCAAAAAAAATGAAACATTTCGGTGCACGAAAATCGAGCCCTTAAAAATGACGTCTAAAAATCAGCAAAATCATAGTCCGAAAAACAAAACAAATGTCTCCTAAGTGCTTAATATATTATTTTTTAACTTCCCAAAACATAAAATTTCAAAAAAAATGAAACTTTTTGGGGCACGAAAATCGAGCCCTAAAAAATGACGTCTAAAAATCAGCAAAATCAGAGTCCGAAAATCAAAACAAATGTCTCCTAAGTGCTTAATCTATTATTTTTTATCTTACCAAATCTTAAAATTTCAAAAAAAATAAAACTTTTTGGGGCACGAAAATCGAGCCCTGAAAAATGACGTCTAAAAATCAGCAAAATCAGAGTCCGAAAAACAAAACAAATGGCTCCTAAGTGCTTATTATATTATTTTTTGACATCCCAAAACATAAAATTTCAAAAAAAATAAAACTTTTCGGGACACGAAAATCGAGCCCTGAAAAATGACTTCTAAAAATCATACTCCGATAAACAAAACAAATGTCTCATAAGTGCTTAATATATTATTTTTTAAATTTCCAAAATTTAAAATTTCAAAAAAAATGAAACTTTTCGGGGCACTAGAATCGAGCCCTGAAAAATGACGTCTATAAATCAGCAAAATCAGAGTCCGAAAAACAAAACAAATGTCTCCTAAGTGCTTAATCTATTATTTTTTATCTTACCAAATCTTAAAATTTCAAAAAAAATAAAACTTTTTGGGGCACGAAAATCGAGCCCTGAAAAATGACGTCAAAAAATCAGCAAAATCAGAGTCCGAAAAACAAAACAAATGGCTCCTAAGTGCTTATTATATTATTTTTTGACATCCCAAAATATAAAATTTCAAAAAAAATGAAACTTTTCGGGGCACGAAAATCGAGCCCTGAAAAATGACGTCTAAAAATCATCAAAATCATTCTACGAAAAACAAAACAAATGTCTCTTAAGTGCTTAATATATTATTTTTTAACTTACCAAATCTTAAAATCAAACTTTTCGGGGCATGAAAATCGAGCCCTGAAAAATGACGTCAAAAAATCATCAAAATCAGAGTCCGAAAAACAAAACAAATGGCTCCTAAGTGCTTAATATATTATTTTTTGACATCCCAAAATATAAAATTTCAAAAAAAATGAAACTTTTCGGTGCACGAAAATCGGGCCCTGAAAAATGACGTCTAAAAATCAGCAAAATCAGAGTCCGAAAAACAAAACATATGGCTCCTAAGTCTTAATATATTAGTTTTTAACTTACCAAAACTTAAAATTTCAAAAAAAATGAAACTTTTCGGGGTCACGAAAATCGAGCCCTGAAAAATGACGTCTAAAAATCAGCAAAATCAGAGTCCGAAAAACAAAACAAATGTATCCTAAGTGCTTAATATATTATTTTTTAACTTACCAAATCTTAAAATTTCAAAAAAAATGAAACATTTCGGTGCACCAAAATCGAACCTTGAAAAATGACGTCTAAAAATCAGCAAAATCAGAGTCCGAAAAACAAAACAAATGGCTCCTAAGTGCTTAATATATTATTTTTTGACATCCCAAAACATAAAATTTCAAAAAATGAAACTTTTCGGGGCACGAAAATCGAGCCCTAAAAAATGACGTCTAAAAATCATAAAAATCATACTCCGCTAAACAAAACAAATGTATCCTAAGTGCTTAATATATTATTTTTTAACTTACCAAATCTTAAAATTTCAAAAAAATTGAAACATTTCGGTGCACCAAAATCGAACCCTGAAAAATGACGTCTAAAAATCAGCAAAATCAGAGTCCGAAAAACAAAACAAATGGCTCCTAAGTGCTTAATATATTATTTTTTAACTTACCAAAATTTAAAATTTCAAAAAAAATGAAACTTTTCGGGGGCACGAAAATCGAGCCTTGAAAAATGACATCTAAAAATCAGCAAAATCAGAGTCCGAAAAACAAAACAAATGTATTCTAAGTGCTTAATATATTATTTTTTAACTTACCAAATCTTAAAATTTCAAAAAAAATCAAACTTTTTGGGGCACGAAAATCGAGCCCTGAAAAATGACGTCAAAAAATCAGTAAAATCAGAGTCCCAAAAACAAAACAAATGGCTCCTAAGTGCTTAATATATTATTTTTTGACATCCCAAAACATAAAATTTCAAAAAAAATGAAACTTTTCGGGGCACGAAAATCGAGCCCTGAAAAATGACTTCTAAAAATCATACTCCGATAAACAAAACAAATGTCTCATAAGTGCTTAATATATTATTTTTTAAATTTCCAAAATTTAAAATTTCAAAAAAAATGAAACTTTTCGGGGCACTTAAATCGAGCCCTGAAAAATGACGTCTATAAATCAGCAAAATCAGAGTCCGAAAAACAAAACAAATGTATCCTAAGTGCTTAATATATTATTTTTTAACTTACCAAATCTTAAAATTTCAAAAAAAATGAAACATTTCGGTGCCCGAAAATCGAGCCCTGAAAAATGACGTCTAAAAATCAGCAAAATCATAGTCCGAAAAACAAAACAAATGTCTCCTAAGTGCTTAATATATTATTTTTTAACTTCCCAAAACATAAAATTTCAAAAAAAATGAAACTTTTAGGGGCACGAAAATCGAGCCCTGAAAAATGACGTCTAAAAATCAGCAAAATCAGAGTCCGAAAAACAAAACAAATGTCTCCTAAGTGCTTAATCTATTATTTTTTATCTTACCAAATCTTAAAATTTCAAAAAAAATAAAACTTTTTGGGGCACGAAAATCGAGCCCTGAAAAATGACGTCAAAAAATCAGCAAAATCAGAGTCCGAAAAACAAAACAAATGGCTCCTAAGTGCTTATTATATTATTTTTTGACATCCCAAAATATAAAATTTCAAAAAAAATGAAACTTTTCGGGGCACGAAAATCGAGCCCTGAAAAATGACGTCTAAAAATCATCAAAATCATTCTACGAAAAACAAAACAAATGTTTCTTAAGTGCTTAATATATTATTTTTTAACTTACCAAATCTTAAAATCAAACTTTTCGGGGCATGAAAATCGAGCCCTGAAAAATGACGTCAAAAAATCATCAAAATCAGAGTCCGAAAAACAAAACAAATGGCTCCTAAGTGCTTAATATATTATTTTTTGACATCCCAAAATATAAAATTTCAAAAAAAATGAAACTTTTCGGTGCACGAAAATCGAGCCCTGAAAAATGACGTCTAAAAATCAGCAAAATCATAGTCCGAAAAACAAAACATATGGCTCCTAAGTCTTAATATATTAGTTTTTAACTTACCAAAACTTAAAATTTCAAAAAAAATGAAACATTTCGGGGCACGAAAATCGAGCCCGGAAAAATGATGTCTAAAAATCAGCAAAATCATGGTCCGAAAAACAAAATAAATGTCTCCTAAGTGCTTAATATATTATTTTTTGACATCCCAAAACATAAAATTTCAAAAAATGAAACTTTTCGGGGCACGAAAATCGAGCCCTAAAAAATGACCTCTAAAAATCATCAAAATCATACTCCGATAAACAAAACAAATGTATCCTAAGTGCTTAATATATTATTTTTTAACTTACCAAATCTTAAAATTTCAAAAAAATTGAAACATTTCGGTGCACCAAAATCGAGCCCTGAAAAATGACGTCAAAAAATCATCAAAATCAGAGTCCGAAAAACAAAACAAATGGCTCCTAAGTGCTTAATATATTATTTTTTGACATCCCAAAATATAAAATTTCAAAAAAAATGAAACTTTTCGGTGCACGAAAATCGAGCCCTGAAAAATGACGTCTAAAAATCAGCAAAATCAGAGTCCGAAAAACAAAACATATGGCTCCTAAGTCTTAATATATTATTTTTTAACTTACCAAATCTTAAAATTTCAAAAAAAATCAAACTTTTTGGGGCACGAAAATCGAGCCCTGAAAAATGACGTCAAAAAATCAGTAAAATCAGAGTCCCAAAAACAAAAACAAATGGCTCCTAAGTGCTTAATATATTATTTTTTGACATCCCAAAACATAAAATTTCAAAAAAAATGAAACTTTTCGGGGCACGAAAATCGAGCCCTGAAAAATGACTTCTAAAAATCATACTCCGATAAACAAAACAAATGTCTCATAAGTGCTTAATATATTATTTTTTAAATTTCCAAAATTTAAAATTTCAAAAAAAATGAAACTTTTCGGGGCACTAAAATCGAGCCCTGAAAAATGACGTCTATAAATCAGCAAAATCAGAGTCCGAAAAACAAAACAAATGTATCCTAAATGCTTAATATATTATTTTTTAACTTACCAAATCTTAAAATTTCAAAAAAAATGAAACATTTCGGTGCACCAAAATCGAGCCCTGAAAAATGACGTCTAAAAATCAGCAAAATCAGAGTCCGAAAAACAAAACAAATGGCTCCTAAGTGCTTAATATATTATTTTTTGACATCCCAAAACATAAAATTTCAAAAAAAATGAAACTTTTCGGGGCACGAAAATCGAGTCCTGAAAAATGACGTCTAAAAATCATCAAAATCATATTACGATAAACAAAACAAATGTCTCCTGAGTGCTTAATATATTATTTTTTATCTTACCAAAATTTAAAATTTCAAAAAAAATGAAACTTTTCGGGGCACGAAAATAGAGCCCTGAAAAATGACGTCTAAAAATCAGCAAAATAAGAGTCCGAAAAATAAAACAAATGTATCCTAAGTGCTTAATATATTATTTTTTAACTTACCAAATCTTAAAATTTCAAAAAAAATGAAACATTTCGGTGCACGAAAATCGAGCCCTGAAAATTGACGTCTAAAAATCAGCAAAATCATAGTCCGAAAAACAAAACAAATGTCTCCTAAGTGCTTAATATATTATTTTTTAACTTCCCAAAACATAAAATTTCAAAAAAAATGAAACTTTTTGGGGCACGAAAATCGAGCCCTAAAAAATGACGTCTAAAAATCAGCAAAATCAGAGTCCGAAAATCAAAACAAATGTCTCCTAAGTGCTTAATCTATTATTTTTAATCTTACCAAATCTTAAAATTTCAAAAAAAATAAAACTTTTTGGGGCACGGAAATCGAGCCCTGAAAAATGACGTCTAAAAATCAGCAAAATCAGAGTCCGAAAAACAAAACAAATGGCTCCTAAGTGCTTATTATATTATTTTTTGACATCCCAAAACATAAAATTTCAAAAAAAATAAAACTTTTCGGGACACGAAAATCGAGCCCTGAAAAATGACTTCTAAAAATCATACTCCGATAAACAAAACAAATGTCTCATAAGTGCTTAATATATTATTTTTTAAATTTCCAAAATTTAAAATTTCAAAAAAAATGAAACTTTTCGGGGCACTAAAATCGAGCCCTGAAAAATGACGTCTATAAATCAGCAAAATCAGAGTCCGAAAAACAAAACAAATGTCTCCTAAGTGCTTAATATATTATTTTTTAACTTCCCAAAACATAAAATTTCAAAAAAAATGAAACTTTTTGGGGCACGAAAATCGAGCCCTAAAAAATGACGTCTAAAAATCAGCAAAATCAGAGTCCGAAAATCAAAACAAATGTCTCCTAAGTGCTTAATCTATTATTTTTTATCTTACCAAATCTTAAAATTTCAAAAAAAATAAAACTTTTTGGGGCACGAAAATCGAGCCCTGAAAAATGACGTCTAAAAATCAGCAAAATCAGAGTCCGAAAAACAAAACAAATGGCTCCTAAGTGCTTATTATATTATTTTTTGACATCCCAAAACATAAAATTTCAAAAAAAATAAAACTTTTCGGGACACGAAAATCGAGCCCTGAAAAATGACTTCTAAAAATCATACTCCGATAAACAAAACAAATGTCTCATAAGTGCTTAATATATTATTTTTTAAATTTCCAAAATTTAAAATTTCAAAAAAAATGAAACTTTTCGGGGCACTAAAATCGAGCCCTGAAAAATGACGTCTATAAATCAGCAAAATCAGAGTCCGAAAAACAAAACAAATGTCTCCTAAGTGCTTAATCTATTATTTTTTATCTTACCAAATCTTAAAATTTCAAAAAAAATAAAACTTTTTGGGGCACGAAAATCGAGCCCTGAAAAATGACGTCAAAAAATCAGCAAAATCAGAGTCCGAAAAACAAAACAAATGGCTCCTAAGTGCTTATTATATTATTTTTTGACATCCCAAAATATAAAATTTCAAAAAAAATGAAACTTTTCGGGGCACGAAAATCGAGCCCTGAAAAATGACGTCTAAAAATCATCAAAATCATTCTACGAAAAACAAAACAAATGTCTCTTAAGTGCTTAATATATTATTTTTTAACTTACCAAATCTTAAAATCAAACTTTTCGGGGCATGAAAATCGAGCCCTGAAAAATGACGTCAAAAAATCATCAAAATCAGAGTCCGAAAAACAAAACAAATGGCTCCTAAGTGCTTAATATATTATTTTTTGACATCCCAAAATATAAAATTTCAAAAAAAATGAAACTTTTCGGTGCACGAAAATCGAGCCCTGAAAAATGACGTCTAAAAATCAGCAAAATCAGAGTCCGAAAAACAAAACATATGGCTCCTAAGTGCTTAATATATTATTTTTTGACATCCCAAAACATAAAATTTCAAAAAATGAAACTTTTCGGGGCACGAAAATCGAGCCCTAAAAAATGACGTCTAAAAATCATAAAAATCATACTCCGCTAAACAAAACAAATGTATCCTAAGTGCTTAATATATTATTTTTTAACTTACCAAATCTTAAAATTTCAAAAAAATTGAAACATTTCGGTGCACCAAAATCGAACCCTGAAAAATGACGTCTAAAAATCAGCAAAATCAGAGTCCGAAAAACAAAACAAATGGCTCCTAAGTGCTTAATATATTATTTTTTAACTTACCAAAATTTAAAATTTCAAAAAAAATGAAACTTTTCGGGGTCACGAAAATCGAGCCTTGAAAAATGACATCTAAAAATCAGCAAAATCAGAGTCCGAAAAACAAAACAAATGTATTCTAAGTGCTTAATATATTATTTTTTAACTTACCAAATCTTAAAATTTCAAAAAAAATCAAACTTTTTGGGGCACGAAAATCGAGCCCTGAAAAATGACGTCAAAAAATCAGTAAAATCAGAGTCCCAAAAACAAAACAAATGGCTCCTAAGTGCTTAATATATTATTTTTTGACATCCCAAAACATAAAATTTCAAAAAAAATGAAACTTTTCGGGGCACGAAAATCGAGCCCTGAAAAATGACTTCTAAAAATCATACTCCGATAAACAAAACAAATGTCTCATAAGTGCTTAATATATTATTTTTTAAATTTCCAAAATTTAAAATTTCAAAAAAAATGAAACTTTTCGGGGCACTAAAATCGAGCCCTGAAAAATGACGTCTATAAATCAGCAAAATCAGAGTCCGAAAAACAAAACAAATGTATCCTAAGTGCTTAATATATTATTTTTTAACTTACCAAATCTTAAAATTTCAAAAAAAATGAAACATTTCGGTGCCCGAAAATCGAGCCCTGAAAAATGACGTCTAAAAATCAGCAAAATCATAGTCCGAAAAACAAAACAAATGTCTCCTAAGTGCTTAATATATTATTTTTTAACTTCCCAAAACATAAAATTTCAAAAAAAATGAAACTTTTAGGGGCACGAAAATCGAGCCCTGAAAAATGACGTCTAAAAATCAGCAAAATCAGAGTCCGAAAAACAAAACAAATGTCTCCTAAGTACTTAATCTATTATTTTTTATCTTACCAAATCTTAAAATTTCAAAAAAAATAAAACTTTTTGGGGCACGAAAATCGAGCCCTGAAAAATGACGTCAAAAAATCAGCAAAATCAGAGTCCGAAAAACAAAACAAATGGCTCCTAAGTGCTTATTATATTATTTTTTGACATCCCAAAATATAAAATTTCAAAAAAAATGAAACTTTTCGGGGCACGAAAATCGAGCCCTGAAAAATGACGTCTAAAAATCATCAAAATCATTCTACGAAAAACAAAACAAATGTCTCTTAAGTGCTTAATATATTATTTTTTAACTTACCAAATCTTAAAATCAAACTTTTCGGGGCATGAAAATCGAGCCCTGAAAAATGACGTCAAAAAATCATCAAAATCAGAGTCCGAAAAACAAAACAAATGGCTCCTAAGTGCTTAATATATTATTTTTTGACATCCCAAAATATAAAATTTCAAAAAAAATGAAACTTTTCGGTGCACGAAAATCGAGCCCTGAAAAATGACGTCTAAAAATCAGCAAAATCAGAGTCCGAAAAACAAAACATATGGCTCCTAAGTCTTAATATATTAGTTTTTAACTTACCAAAACTTAAAATTTCAAAAAAAATGAAACATTTCGGGGCACGAAAATCGAGCCCGGAAAAATGATGTCTAAAAATCAGCAAAATCATGGTCCGAAAAACAAAATAAATGTCTCCTAAGTGCTTAATATATTATTTTTTGATATCCCAAAACATAAAATTTCAAAAAATGAAACTTTTCGGGGCACGAAAATCGAGCCCTAAAAAATGACCTCTAAAAATCATCAAAATCATACTCCGATAAACAAAACAAATGTATCCTAATTGCTTAATATATTATTTTTTAACTTACCAAATCTTAAAATTTCAAAAAAATTGAAACATTTCGGTGCACCAAAATCGAGCCCTGAAAAATGACGTCTAAAAATCAGCAAAATCAGAGTCCGAAAAACAAAACAAATGGCTCCTAAGTGCTTAATATATTATTTTTTAACTTACCAAAATTTAAAATTTCAAAAAAAATGAAACTTTTCGGGGGCACGAAAATCGAGCCCTGAAAAATGACATCTAAAAATCAGCAAAATCAGAGTCCGAAAAACAAAACAAATGTATCCTAAGTGCTTAATATATTATTTTTTAACTTACCAAATCTTAAAATTTCAAAAAAAATCAAACTTTTTGGGGCACGAAAATCGAGCCCTGAAAAATGACGTCAAAAAATCAGTAAAATCAGAGTCCCAAAAACAAAACAAATGGCTCCTAAGTGCTTAATATATTATTTTTTGACATCCCAAAACATAAAATTTCAAAAAAAATGAAACTTTTCGGGGCACGAAAATCGAGCCCTGAAAAATGACTTCTAAAAATCATACTCCGATAAACAAAACAAATGTCTCATAAGTGCTTAATATATTATTTTTTAAATTTCCAAAATTTAAAATTTCAAAAAAAATGAAACTTTTCGGGGCACTAAAATCGAGCCCTGAAAAATGACGTCTATAAATCAGCAAAATCAGAGTCCGAAAAACAAAACAAATGTATCCTAAATGCTTAATATATTATTTTTTAACTTACCAAATCTTAAAATTTCAAAAAAAATGAAACATTTCGGTGCACCAAAATCGAGCCCTGAAAAATGACGTCTAAAAATCAGCAAAATCAGAGTCCGAAAAACAAAACAAATGGCTCCTAAGTGCTTAATATATTATTTTTTGACATCCCAAAACATAAAATTTCAAAAAAAATGAAACTTTTCAGGGCACGAAAATCGAGTCCTGAAAAATGACGTCTAAAAATCATCAAAATCATATTACGATAAACAAAACAAATGTCTCCTGAGTGCTTAATATATTATTTTTTATCTTACCAAAATTTAAAATTTCAAAAAAAATGAAACTTTTCGGGGCACGAAAATAGAGCCCTGAAAAATGACGTCTAAAAATCAGCAAAATAAGAGTCCGAAAAATAAAACAAATGTATCCTAAGTGCTTAATATATTATTTTTTAACTTACCAAATCTTAAAATTTCAAAAAAAATGAAACATTTCGGTGCACGAAAATCGAGCCCTGAAAATTGACGTCTAAAAATCAGCAAAATCATAGTCCGAAAAACAAAACAAATGTCTCCTAAGTGCTTAATATATTATTTTTTAACTTCCCAAAACATAAAATTTCAAAAAAAATGAAACTTTTTGGGGCACGAAAATCGAGCCCTAAAAAATGACGTCTAAAAATCAGCAAAATCAGAGTCCGAAAATCAAAACAAATGTCTCCTAAGTGCTTAATCTATTATTTTTAATCTTACCAAATCTTAAAATTTCAAAAAAAATAAAACTTTTTGGGGCACGGAAATCGAGCCCTGAAAAATGACGTCTAAAAATCAGCAAAATCAGAGTCCGAAAAACAAAACAAATGGCTCCTAAGTGCTTATTATATTATTTTTTGACATCCCAAAACATAAAATTTCAAAAAAAATAAAACTTTTCGGGACACGAAAATCGAGCCCTGAAAAATGACTTCTAAAAATCATACTCCGATAAACAAAACAAATGTCTCATAAGTGCTTAATATATTATTTTTTAAATTTCCAAAATTTAAAATTTCAAAAAAAATGAAACTTTTCGGGGCACTAAAATCGAGCCCTGAAAAATGACGTCTATAAATCAGCAAAATCAGAGTCCGAAAAACAAAACAAATGTCTCCTAAGTGCTTAATATATTATTTTTTAACTTCCCAAAACATAAAATTTCAAAAAAAATGAAACTTTTTGGGGCACGAAAATCGAGCCCTAAAAAATGACGTCTAAAAATCAGCAAAATCAGAGTCCGAAAATCAAAACAAATGTCTCCTAAGTGCTTAATCTATTATTTTTTATCTTACCAAATCTTAAAATTTCAAAAAAAATAAAACTTTTTGGGGCACGAAAATCGAGCCCTGAAAAATGACGTCTAAAAATCAGCAAAATCAGAGTCCGAAAAACAAAACAAATGGCTCCTAAGTGCTTATTATATTATTTTTTGACATCCCAAAACATAAAATTTCAAAAAAAATAAAACTTTTCGGGACACGAAAATCGAGCCCTGAAAAATGACTTCTAAAAATCATACTCCGATAAACAAAACAAATGTCTCATAAGTGCTTAATATATTATTTTTTAAATTTCCAAAATTTAAAATTTCAAAAAAAATGAAACTTTTCGGGGCACTAAAATCGAGCCCTGAAAAATGACGTCTATAAATCAGCAAAATCAGAGTCCGAAAAACAAAACAAATGTCTCCTAAGTGCTTAATCTATTATTTTTTATCTTACCAAATCTTAAAATTTCAAAAAAAATAAAACTTTTTGGGGCACGAAAATCGAGCCCTGAAAAATGACGTCAAAAAATCAGCAAAATCAGAGTCCGAAAAACAAAACAAATGGCTCCTAAGTGCTTATTATATTATTTTTTGACATCCCAAAATATAAAATTTCAAAAAAAATGAAACTTTTCGGGGCACGAAAATCGAGCCCTGAAAAATGACGTCTAAAAATCATCAAAATCATTCTACGAAAAACAAAACAAATGTCTCTTAAGTGCTTAATATATTATTTTTTAACTTACCAAATCTTAAAATCAAACTTTTCGGGGCATGAAAATCGAGCCCTGAAAAATGACGTCAAAAAATCATCAAAATCAGAGTCCGAAAAACAAAACAAATGGCTCCTAAGTGCTTAATATATTATTTTTTGACATCCCAAAATATAAAATTTCAAAAAAAATGAAACTTTTCGGTGCACGAAAATCGAGCCCTGAAAAATGACGTCTAAAAATCAGCAAAATCAGAGTCCGAAAAACAAAACATATGGCTCCTAAGTGCTTAATATATTATTTTTTGACATCCCAAAACATAAAATTTCAAAAAATGAAACTTTTCGGGGCACGAAAATCGAGCCCTAAAAAATGACGTCTAAAAATCATAAAAATCATACTCCGCTAAACAAAACAAATGTATCCTAAGTGCTTAATATATTATTTTTTAACTTACCAAATCTTAAAATTTCAAAAAAATTGAAACATTTCGGTGCACCAAAATCGAACCCTGAAAAATGACGTCTAAAAATCAGCAAAATCAGAGTCCGAAAAACAAAACAAATGGCTCCTAAGTGCTTAATATATTATTTTTTAACTTACCAAAATTTAAAATTTCAAAAAAAATGAAACTTTTCGGGGTCACGAAAATCGAGCCTTGAAAAATGACATCTAAAAATCAGCAAAATCAGAGTCCGAAAAACAAAACAAATGTATTCTAAGTGCTTAATATATTATTTTTTAACTTACCAAATCTTAAAATTTCAAAAAAAATCAAACTTTTTGGGGCACGAAAATCGAGCCCTGAAAAATGACGTCAAAAAATCAGTAAAATCAGAGTCCCAAAAACAAAACAAATGGCTCCTAAGTGCTTAATATATTATTTTTTGACATCCCAAAACATAAAATTTCAAAAAAAATGAAACTTTTCGGGGCACGAAAATCGAGCCCTGAAAAATGACTTCTAAAAATCATACTCCGATAAACAAAACAAATGTCTCATAAGTGCTTAATATATTATTTTTTAAATTTCCAAAATTTAAAATTTCAAAAAAAATGAAACTTTTCGGGGCACTAAAATCGAGCCCTGAAAAATGACGTCTATAAATCAGCAAAATCAGAGTCCGAAAAACAAAACAAATGTATCCTAAGTGCTTAATATATTATTTTTTAACTTACCAAATCTTAAAATTTCAAAAAAAATGAAACATTTCGGTGCCCGAAAATCGAGCCCTGAAAAATGACGTCTAAAAATCAGCAAAATCATAGTCCGAAAAACAAAACAAATGTCTCCTAAGTGCTTAATATATTATTTTTTAACTTCCCAAAACATAAAATTTCAAAAAAAATGAAACTTTTAGGGGCACGAAAATCGAGCCCTGAAAAATGACGTCTAAAAATCAGCAAAATCAGAGTCCGAAAAACAAAACAAATGTCTCCTAAGTACTTAATCTATTATTTTTTATCTTACCAAATCTTAAAATTTCAAAAAAAATAAAACTTTTTGGGGCACGAAAATCGAGCCCTGAAAAATGACGTCAAAAAATCAGCAAAATCAGAGTCCGAAAAACAAAACAAATGGCTCCTAAGTGCTTATTATATTATTTTTTGACATCCCAAAATATAAAATTTCAAAAAAAATGAAACTTTTCGGGGCACGAAAATCGAGCCCTGAAAAATGACGTCTAAAAATCATCAAAATCATTCTACGAAAAACAAAACAAATGTCTCTTAAGTGCTTAATATATTATTTTTTAACTTACCAAATCTTAAAATCAAACTTTTCGGGGCATGAAAATCGAGCCCTGAAAAATGACGTCAAAAAATCATCAAAATCAGAGTCCGAAAAACAAAACAAATGGCTCCTAAGTGCTTAATATATTATTTTTTGACATCCCAAAATATAAAATTTCAAAAAAAATGAAACTTTTCGGTGCACGAAAATCGAGCCCTGAAAAATGACGTCTAAAAATCAGCAAAATCAGAGTCCGAAAAACAAAACATATGGCTCCTAAGTCTTAATATATTAGTTTTTAACTTACCAAAACTTAAAATTTCAAAAAAAATGAAACATTTCGGGGCACGAAAATCGAGCCCGGAAAAATGATGTCTAAAAATCAGCAAAATCATGGTCCGAAAAACAAAATAAATGTCTCCTAAGTGCTTAATATATTATTTTTTGATATCCCAAAACATAAAATTTCAAAAAATGAAACTTTTCGGGGCACGAAAATCGAGCCCTAAAAAATGACCTCTAAAAATCATCAAAATCATACTCCGATAAACAAAACAAATGTATCCTAATTGCTTAATATATTATTTTTTAACTTACCAAATCTTAAAATTTCAAAAAAATTGAAACATTTCGGTGCACCAAAATCGAGCCCTGAAAAATGACGTCTAAAAATCAGCAAAATCAGAGTCCGAAAAACAAAACAAATGGCTCCTAAGTGCTTAATATATTATTTTTTAACTTACCAAAATTTAAAATTTCAAAAAAAATGAAACTTTTCGGGGGCACGAAAATCGAGCCCTGAAAAATGACATCTAAAAATCAGCAAAATCAGAGTCCGAAAAACAAAACAAATGTATCCTAAGTGCTTAATATATTATTTTTTAACTTACCAAATCTTAAAATTTCAAAAAAAATCAAACTTTTTGGGGCACGAAAATCGAGCCCTGAAAAATGACGTCAAAAAATCAGTAAAATCAGAGTCCCAAAAACAAAACAAATGGCTCCTAAGTGCTTAATATATTATTTTTTGACATCCCAAAACATAAAATTTCAAAAAAAATGAAACTTTTCGGGGCACGAAAATCGAGCCCTGAAAAATGACTTCTAAAAATCATACTCCGATAAACAAAACAAATGTCTCATAAGTGCTTAATATATTATTTTTTAAATTTCCAAAATTTAAAATTTCAAAAAAAATGAAACTTTTCGGGGCACTAAAATCGAGCCCTGAAAAATGACGTCTATAAATCAGCAAAATCAGAGTCCGAAAAACAAAACAAATGTATCCTAAATGCTTAATATATTATTTTTTAACTTACCAAATCTTAAAATTTCAAAAAAAATGAAACATTTCGGTGCACCAAAATCGAGCCCTGAAAAATGACGTCTAAAAATCAGCAAAATCAGAGTCCGAAAAACAAAACAAATGGCTCCTAAGTGCTTAATATATTATTTTTTGACATCCCAAAACATAAAATTTCAAAAAAAATGAAACTTTTCAGGGCACGAAAATCGAGTCCTGAAAAATGACGTCTAAAAATCATCAAAATCATACTACGATAAACAAAACAAATGTCTCCTGAGTGCTTAATATATTATTTTTTATCTTACCAAAATTTAAAATTTCAAAAAAAATTAAACTTTTCGGGGCACGAAAATAGAGCCCTGAAAAATGACGTCTAAAAATCAGCAAAATAAGAGTCCGAAAAATAAAACAAATGTATCCTAAGTGCTTAATATATTATTTTTTAACTTACCAAATCTTAAAATTTCAAAAAAAATGAAACATTTCGGTGCACGAAAATCGAGCCCTGAAAAATGACGTCTAAAAATCAGCAAAATCATAGTCCGAAAAACAAAACAAATGTCTCCTAAGTGCTTAATATATTATTTTTTAACTTCCCAAAACATAAAATTTCAAAAAAAATGAAACTTTTTGGGGCACGAAAATCGAGCCCTAAAAAATGACGTCTAAAAATCAGCAAAATCAGAGTCCGAAAATCAAAACAAATGTCTCCTAAGTGCTTAATCTATTATTTTTAATCTTACCAAATCTTAAAATTTCAAAAAAAATAAAACTTTTTGGGGCACGGAAATCGAGCCCTGAAAAATGACGTCTAAAAATCAGCAAAATCAGAGTCCGAAAAACAAAACAAATGGCTCCTAAGTGCTTATTATATTATTTTTTGACATCCCAAAACATAAAATTTCAAAAAAAATAAAACTTTTCGGGACACGAAAATCGAGCCCTGAAAAATGACTTCTAAAAATCATACTCCGATAAACAAAACAAATGTCTCATAAGTGCTTAATATATTATTTTTTAAATTTCCAAAATTTAAAATTTCAAAAAAAATGAAACTTTTCGGGGCACTAAAATCGAGCCCTGAAAAATGACGTCTATAAATCAGCAAAATCAGAGTCCGAAAAACAAAACAAATGTCTCCTAATTGCTTAATATATTATTTTTTAAATTTCCAAAATTTAAAATTTCAAAAAAAATGAAACTTTTCGGGGCACGAAAATCGAGCCCTGAAAAATGACGTCTAAAAATCAGCAAAATCAGAGTCCGAAAAACAAAACGAATGTATCCTAAGTGCTTAATATATTATTTTTTAACTTACCAAATCTTAAAATTTCAAAAAAAATGAAACATTTCGGTGCACCAAAATCGAGCCCTGAAAAATGACGTCTAAAAATCAGCAAAATCAGAGTCCGAAAAACAAAACAAATGGCTCCTAAGTGCTTAATATATTATTTTTTGACATCCCAAAACATAAAATTTCAAAAAAAATGAAACTTTTCGGGGCACGAAAATCGAGCCCTGAAAAATGACGTCTAAAAATCATCAAAATCATACTCCGATAAACAAAACAAATGTCTCCTAAGTGATTAATATATTATTTTTTATCTTACCAAAATTTAAAATTTCAAAAAAAATGAAACTTTTCGGGGCACGAAAATCGAGCCCTGAAAAATGACGTCTAAAAATCAGCAAAATCAGAGTCCGAAAAACAAAACAAATGTCTCCTAAGTGCTTAATCTATTATTTTTTATCTTACCAAATATTAAAATTTCAAAAAAAATAAAACTTTTTGGGGCACGAAAATCGAGCCCTGAAAAATGACGTCAAAAAATCAGCAAAATCAGAGTCCGAAAAACAAAACAAATGGCTCCTAAGTGCTTATTATATTATTTTTTGACATCCCAAAATATAAAATTTCAAAAAAAATGAAACTTTTCGGGGCACGTAAATCGAGCCCTGAAAAATGACGTTTAAAAATCATCAAAATCATTCTAAGAAAAACAAAACAAATGTCTCTTAAGTGCTTAATATATTATTTTTTAACTTACCAAATCTTAAAATCAAACTTTTCGGGGCATGAAAATCGAGCCCTGAAAAATGACGTCAAAAAATCATCAAAATCAGAGTCCGAAAAACAAAACAAATTGCTCCTAAGTGCTTAATATATTATTTTTTGACATCCCAAAATATAAAATTTCAAAAAAAATGAAACTTTTCGGTGCACGAAAATCGAGCCCTGAAAAATGACGTCTAAAAATCAGCAAAATCAGAGTCCGAAAAACAAAACATATGGCTCCTAAGTCTTAATATATTAGTTTTTAACTTACCAAAACTTAAAATTTCAAAAAAAATGAAACATTACAGGGCACGAAAATCGAGCCCTGAAAAATGATGTCTAAAAATCAGCAAAATCATGGTCCGAAAAACAAAATAAATGTCTCCTAAGTGCTTAATATATTATTTTTTGACATCCCAAAACATAAAATTTCAAAAAATGAAACTTTTCGGGGCACGAAAATCGAGCCCTGAAAAATGACGTCTAAAAATCATCAAAATCATACTCCGATAAACAAAACAAATGTCTCCTAAGTGCTTAATATATTAGTTTTTATCTTACCAAAATTTAAAATTTCAAAAAAAATGAAACTTTTCGGGGCACGAAAATCGAGCCCTGAAAAATGACTTCTAAAAATCATACTCCGATAAAAAAAACAAATGTCTCATAAGTGCTTAATATATTATTTTTTAAATTTCCAAAATTTAAAATTTCAAAAAAAATGAAACTTTTCGGGGCACTAAAATCGAGCCCTGAAAAATGACGTCTATAAATCAGCAAAATCAGAGTCCGAAAAACAAAACAAATGTCTCCTAATTGCTTAATATATTATTTTTTAACTTACCAAAATTTAAAATTTCAAAAAAAATGAAACTTTTCGGGGCACGAAAATCGAGCCCTGAAAAATGACGTCTAAAAATCAGCAAAATCAGAGTCCGAAAAACAAAACAAATGTATCCTAAGTGCTTAATATATTATTTTTTAACTTACCAAATCTTAAAATTTCAAAAAAAATGAAACATTTCGGTGCACCAAAATCGAGCCCTGAAAAATAACGTCTAAAAATCAGCAAAATCAGAGTCCGAAAAACAAAACAAATGGCTCCTAAGTGCTTAATATATTATTTTTTGACATCCCAAAACATAAAATTTCAAAAAAAATGAAACTTTTCGGGGCACGAAAATCGAGCCCTGAAAAATGACGTCTAAAAATCATCAAAATCATACTCCGATAAACAAAACAAATGTCTCCTAAGTGCTTAATATAATATTTTTTATCTTACCAAAATTTAAAATTTCAAAAAAAATGAAACTTTTCAAGGCACGAAAATCGAGCCCTGAAAAATGACGTCTAAAAATCAGCAAAATCAGAGTCCGAAAAACAAAACAAATGTCTCCTAAGTGCTTAATCTATTATTTTTTATCTTACCAAATCTTAAAATTTCAAAAAAAATAAAACTTTTTGGGGCACGAAAATCGAGCCCTGAAAAATGACGTCAAAAAATCAGCAAAATCAGAGTCCGAAAAATAAAACAAATGGCTCCTAAGTGCTTATTATATTATTTTTTGACATCCCAAAATATAAAATTTCAAAAAAAATGAAACTTTTCGGGGCACGAAAATCGAGCCCTGAAAAATGACGTCTAAAAATCAGCAAAATCAGAGTCCGAAAAACAAAACAAATGTATCCTAAGTGCTTAATATATTATTTTTTAACTTACCAAATCTTAAAATTTCAAAAAAAATGAAACATTTCGGTGCACCAAAATCGAGCCCTGAAAAATGACGTCTAAAAATCAGCAAAATCAGAGTCCGAAAAACAAAACAAATGGCTCCTAAGTGCTTAATATATTATTTTTTGACATCCCAAAACATAAAATTTCAAAAAAAATGAAACTTTTCGGGGCACGAAAATCGAGCCATGAAAAATGACGTCTAAAAATCATCAAAATCATACTCCGATAAACAAAACAAATGTCTCCTAAGTGCTTAATATATTATTTTTTAACTTACCAAAATTTAAAATTTCAAAAAAAATGAAACTTTACGGGGGCACGAAAATCGAGCCCTGAAAAATGACATCTAAAAATCAGCAAAATCAGAGTCCGAAAAACAAAACAAATGTATCCTAAGTGCTTAATATATTATTTTTTAACTTACCAAATCTTAAAATTTCAAAAAAAATCAAACTTTTTGGGGCACGAAAATCGAGCCCTGAAAAATGACGTCAAAAAATCAGTAAAATCAGAGTCCCAAAAACAAAACAAATGGCTCCTAAGTGCTTAATATATTATTTTTTGACATCCCAAAACATAAAATTTCAAAAAAAATGAAACTTTTCGGGGCACGAAAATCGAGCCCTGAAAAATGACTTCTAAAAATCATACTCCGATAAACAAAACAAATGTCTCATAAGTGCTTAATATATTATTTTTTAAATTTCCAAAATTTAAAATTTCAAAAAAAATGAAACTTTTCGGGGCACTAAAATCGAGCCCTGAAAAATGACGTCTATAAATCAGCAAAATCAGAGTCCGAAAAACAAAACAAATGTATCCTAAATGCTTAATATATTATTTTTTAACTTACCAAATCTTAAAATTTCAAAAAAAATGAAACATTTCGGTGCACCAAAATCGAGCCCTGAAAAATGACGTCTAAAAATCAGCAAAATCAGAGTCCGAAAAACAAAACAAATGGCTCCTAAGTGCTTAATATATTATTTTTTGACATCCCAAAACATAAAATTTCAAAAAAAATGAAACTTTTCAGGGCACGAAAATCGAGTCCTGAAAAATGACGTCTAAAAATCATCAAAATCATACTACGATAAACAAAACAAATGTCTCCTGAGTGCTTAATATATTATTTTTTATCTTACCAAAATTTAAAATTTCAAAAAAAATTAAACTTTTCGGGGCACGAAAATAGAGCCCTGAAAAATGACGTCTAAAAATCAGCAAAATAAGAGTCCGAAAAATAAAACAAATGTATCCTAAGTGCTTAATATATTATTTTTTAACTTACCAAATCTTAAAATTTCAAAAAAAATGAAACATTTCGGTGCACGAAAATCGAGCCCTGAAAAATGACGTCTAAAAATCAGCAAAATCATAGTCCGAAAAACAAAACAAATGTCTCCTAAGTGCTTAATATATTATTTTTTAACTTCCCAAAACATAAAATTTCAAAAAAAATGAAACTTTTTGGGGCACGAAAATCGAGCCCTAAAAAATGACGTCTAAAAATCAGCAAAATCAGAGTCCGAAAATCAAAACAAATGTCTCCTAAGTGCTTAATCTATTATTTTTAATCTTACCAAATCTTAAAATTTCAAAAAAAATAAAACTTTTTGGGGCACGGAAATCGAGCCCTGAAAAATGACGTCTAAAAATCAGCAAAATCAGAGTCCGAAAAACAAAACAAATGGCTCCTAAGTGCTTATTATATTATTTTTTGACATCCCAAAACATAAAATTTCAAAAAAAATAAAACTTTTCGGGACACGAAAATCGAGCCCTGAAAAATGACTTCTAAAAATCATACTCCGATAAACAAAACAAATGTCTCATAAGTGCTTAATATATTATTTTTTAAATTTCCAAAATTTAAAATTTCAAAAAAAATGAAACTTTTCGGGGCACTAAAATCGAGCCCTGAAAAATGACGTCTATAAATCAGCAAAATCAGAGTCCGAAAAACAAAACAAATGTCTCCTAATTGCTTAATATATTATTTTTTAAATTTCCAAAATTTAAAATTTCAAAAAAAATGAAACTTTTCGGGGCACGAAAATCGAGCCCTGAAAAATGACGTCTAAAAATCAGCAAAATCAGAGTCCGAAAAACAAAACGAATGTATCCTAAGTGCTTAATATATTATTTTTTAACTTACCAAATCTTAAAATTTCAAAAAAAATGAAACATTTCGGTGCACCAAAATTGAGCCCTGAAAAATGACGTCTAAAAATCAGCAAAATCAGAGTCCGAAAAACAAAACAAATGGCTCCTAAGTGCTTAATATATTATTTTTTGACATCCCAAAACATAAAATTTCAAAAAAAATGAAACTTTTCGGGGCACGAAAATCGAGCCCTGAAAAATGACGTCTAAAAATCATCAAAATCATACTCCGATAAACAAAACAAATGTCTCCTAAGTGATTAATATATTATTTTTTATCTTACCAAAATTTAAAATTTCAAAAAAAATGAAACTTTTCGGGGCACGAAAATCGAGCCCTGAAAAATGACGTCTAAAAATCAGCAAAATCAGAGTCCGAAAAACAAAACAAATGTCTCCTAAGTGCTTAATCTATTATTTTTTATCTTACCAAATATTAAAATTTCAAAAAAAATAAAACTTTTTGGGGCACGAAAATCGAGCCCTGAAAAATGACGTCAAAAAATCAGCAAAATCAGAGTCCGAAAAACAAAACAAATGGCTCCTAAGTGCTTATTATATTATTTTTTGACATCCCAAAATATAAAATTTCAAAAAAAATGAAACTTTTCGGGGCACGTAAATCGAGCCCTGAAAAATGACGTTTAAAAATCATCAAAATCATTCTAAGAAAAACAAAACAAATGTCTCTTAAGTGCTTAATATATTATTTTTTAACTTACCAAATCTTAAAATCAAACTTTTCGGGGCATGAAAATCGAGCCCTGAAAAATGACGTCAAAAAATCATCAAAATCAGAGTCCGAAAAACAAAACAAATTGCTCCTAAGTGCTTAATATATTATTTTTTGACATCCCAAAATATAAAATTTCAAAAAAAATGAAACTTTTCGGTGCACGAAAATCGAGCCCTGAAAAATGACGTCTAAAAATCAGCAAAATCAGAGTCCGAAAAACAAAACATATGGCTCCTAAGTCTTAATATATTAGTTTTTAACTTACCAAAACTTAAAATTTCAAAAAAAATGAAACATTACAGGGCACGAAAATCGAGCCCTGAAAAATGATGTCTAAAAATCAGCAAAATCATGGTCCGAAAAACAAAATAAATGTCTCCTAAGTGCTTAATATATTATTTTTTGACATCCCAAAACATAAAATTTCAAAAAATGAAACTTTTCGGGGCACGAAAATCGAGCCCTGAAAAATGACGTCTAAAAATCATCAAAATCATACTCCGATAAACAAAACAAATGTCTCCTAAGTGCTTAATATATTAGTTTTTATCTTACCAAAATTTAAAATTTCAAAAAAAATGAAACTTTTCGGGGCACGAAAATCGAGCCCTGAAAAATGACTTCTAAAAATCATACTCCGATAAAAAAAACAAATGTCTCATAAGTGCTTAATATATTATTTTTTAAATTTCCAAAATTTAAAATTTCAAAAAAAATGAAACTTTTCGGGGCACTAAAATCGAGCCCTGAAAAATGACGTCTATAAATCAGCAAAATCAGAGTCCGAAAAACAAAACAAATGTCTCCTAATTGCTTAATATATTATTTTTTAACTTACCAAAATTTAAAATTTCAAAAAAAATGAAACTTTTCGGGGCACGAAAATCGAGCCCTGAAAAATGACGTCTAAAAATCAGCAAAATCAGAGTCCGAAAAACAAAACAAATGTATCCTAAGTGCTTAATATATTATTTTTTAACTTACCAAATCTTAAAATTTCAAAAAAAATGAAACATTTCGGTGCACCAAAATCGAGCCCTGAAAAATAACGTCTAAAAATCAGCAAAATCAGAGTCCGAAAAACAAAACAAATGGCTCCTAAGTGCTTAATATATTATTTTTTGACATCCCAAAACATAAAATTTCAAAAAAAATGAAACTTTTCGGGGCACGAAAATCGAGCCCTGAAAAATGACGTCTAAAAATCATCAAAATCATACTCCGATAAACAAAACAAATGTCTCCTAAGTGCTTAATATAATATTTTTTATCTTACCAAAATTTAAAATTTCAAAAAAAATGAAACTTTTCAAGGCACGAAAATCGAGCCCTGAAAAATGACGTCTAAAAATCAGCAAAATCAGAGTCCGAAAAACAAAACAAATGTCTCCTAAGTGCTTAATCTATTATTTTTTATCTTACCAAATCTTAAAATTTCAAAAAAAATAAAACTTTTTGGGGCACGAAAATCGAGCCCTGAAAAATGACGTCAAAAAATCAGCAAAATCAGAGTCCGAAAAATAAAACAAATGGCTCCTAAGTGCTTATTATATTATTTTTTGACATCCCAAAATATAAAATTTCAAAAAAAATGAAACTTTTCGGGGCACGAAAATCGAGCCCTGAAAAATGACGTCTAAAAATCAGCAAAATCAGAGTCCGAAAAACAAAACAAATGTATCCTAAGTGCTTAATATATTATTTTTTAACTTACCAAATCTTAAAATTTCAAAAAAAATGAAACATTTCGGTGCACCAAAATCGAGCCCTGAAAAATGACGTCTAAAAATCAGCAAAATCAGAGTCCGAAAAACAAAACAAATGGCTCCTAAGTGCTTAATATATTATTTTTTGACATCCCAAAACATAAAATTTCAAAAAAAATGAAACTTTTCGGGGCACGAAAATCGAGCCATGAAAAATGACGTCTAAAAATCATCAAAATCATACTCCGATAAACAAAACAAATGTCTCCTAAGTGCTTAATATATTATTTTTTATCTTACCAAAATTTAAAATTTCAAAAAAAATGAAACTTTTCGGGGCACGAAAATCGAGCCCTGAAAAATGACGTCTAAAAATCAGCAAAATCAGAGTCCGAAAAAACAAAACAAATGTCTCCTAAGTGCTTAATCTATTATTTTTTATCTTACCAAATCTTAAAATTTCAAAAAAAATAAAACTTTTTGGGGCACGAAAATCCAGCCCTGAAAAATGACGTCAAAAAATCAGCAAAATCAGAGTCCGAAAAACAAAACAAATGGCTCCTAAGTGCTTATTATATTATTTTTTGACATCCCAAAATATAAAATTTCAAAAAAAATGAAACTTTTCGGGGCACGAAAATCGAGCCCTGAAAAATGACGTCTAAAAATCAGCAAAATCAGAGTCCGAAAAACAAAACAAATGTATCCTAAGTGCTTAATATATTATTTTTTAACTTACCAAATCTTAAAATTTCAAAAAAAATGAAACATTTCGGTGCACCAAAATCGAGCCCTGAAAAATGACGTCTAAAAATCAGCAAAATCAGAGTCCGAAAAACAAAACAAATGGCTCCTAAGTGCTTAATATATTATTTTTTGACATCCCAAAACATAAAATTTCAAAAAAAATGAAACTTTTCGGGGCACGAAAATCGAGCCCTGAAAAATGACGTCTAAAAATCATCAAAATCATACTCCGATAAACAAAACAAATGTCTCATAAGTGCTTAATATATTATTTTTTAAATTTCCAAAATTTAAAATTTCAAAAAAAATGAAACTTTTCGGGGCACTAAAATTGAGCCCTGAAAAATGACGTCTATAAATCAGCAAAATCAGAGTCCGAAAACAAAACAAATGTCTCCTAATTGCTTAATATATTATTTTTTAACTTACCAAAATTTAAAATTTCAAAAAAAATGAAACTTTTCGGGGCACGAAAATCGAGCCCTGAAAAATGACGTCTAAAAATCAGCAAAATCAGAGTCCGAAAAACAAAACAAATGTATCCTAAGTGCTTAATATATTATTTTTTAACTTACCAAATCTTAAAATTTCAAAAAAAATGAAACATTTCAGTGCACCAAAATCGAGCCCTGAAAAATGATGTCTAAAAATCAGCAAAATCAGAGTCCGAAAAACAAAACAAATGGCTCCTAAGTGCTTAATATATTATTTTTTGACATCCCAAAACATAAAATTTCAAAAAAAATAAAACTTTTCGGGGCACGAAATTCGAGCCCTGAAAAATGACGTCTAAAAATCATCAAAATCATACTCCGATAAACAAAACAAATGTCTCCTAAGTGCTTAATATAATATTTTTTATCTTTCCAAAATTTAAAATTTCAAAAAAAATGAAACTTTTCAAGGCACGAAAATCGAGCCCTGAAAAATGACGTCTAAAAATCAGCAAAATCAGAGTCCGAAAAACAAAACAAATGTCTCCTAAGTGCTTAATCTATTATTTTTTATCTTACCAAATCTTAAAATTTCAAAAAAAATAAAACTTTTTGGGGCACGAAAATCCAGCCCTGAAAAATGACGTCAAAAAATCAGCAAAATCAGAGTCCGAAAAACAAAACAAATGGCTCCTAAGTGCTTATTATATTATTTTTTGACATCCCAAAATATAAAATTTCAAAAAAAATGAAACTTTTCGGGGCACGAAAATCGAGCCCTGAAAAATGACGTCTAAAAATCAGCAAAATCAGAGTCCGAAAAACAAAACAAATGTATCCTAAGTGCTTAATATATTATTTTTTAACTTACCAAATCTTAAAATTTCAAAAAAAATGAAACATTTCGGTGCACCAAAATCGAGCCCTGAAAAATGACGTCTAAAAATCAGCAAAATCAGAGTCCGAAAAACAAAACAAATGGCTCCTAAGTGCTTAATATATTATTTTTTGACATCCCAAAACATAAAATTTCAAAAAAAATGAAACTTTTCGGGGCACGAAAATCGAGCCCTGAAAAATGACGTCTAAAAATCATCAAAATCATACTCCGATAAACAAAACAAATGTCTCATAAGTGCTTAATATATTATTTTTTAAATTTCCAAAATTTAAAATTTCAAAAAAAATGAAACTTTTCGGGGCACTAAAATTGAGCCCTGAAAAATGACGTCTATAAATCAGCAAAATCAGAGTCCGAAAAACAAAACAAATGTCTCCTAATTGCTTAATATATTATTTTTTAACTTACCAAAATTTAAAATTTCAAAAAAAATGAAACTTTTCGGGGCACGAAAATCGAGCCCTGAAAAATGACGTCTAAAAATCAGCAAAATCAGAGTCCGAAAAACAAAACAAATGTATCCTAAGTGCTTAATATATTATTTTTTAACTTACCAAATCTTAAAATTTCAAAAAAAATGAAACATTTCAGTGCACCAAAATCGAGCCCTGAAAAATGATGTCTAAAAATCAGCAAAATCAGAGTCCGAAAAACAAAACAAATGGCTCCTAAGTGCTTAATATATTATTTTTTGACATCCCAAAACATAAAATTTCAAAAAAAATAAAACTTTTCGGGGCACGAAATTCGAGCCCTGAAAAATGACGTCTAAAAATCATCAAAATCATACTCCGATAAACAAAACAAATGTCTCCTAAGTGCTTAATATATTATTTTTTATCTTACCAAAATTTAAAATTTCAAAAAAAATGAAACTTTTCGGGGCACGAAAATCGAGCCCTGAAAAATGACGTCTAAAAATCAGCAAAATCAGAGTCCGAAAAACAAAACAAATGTATCCTAATTGCTTAATATATTATTTTTTAACTTACCAAATCTTAAAATTTCAAAAAAAATGAAACATTTCGGTGCACCAAAATCGAGCCCTGAAAAATGACGTCTAAAAATCAGCAAAATCAGAGTCCGAAAAACAAAACAAATGTCTCCTAAGTGCTTAATCTATTATTTTTTATCTTACCAAATCTTAAAATTTCAAAAAAAATAAAACTTTTTGGGGCACGAAAATCGAGCCCTGAAAAATGACGTCAAAAAATCAGCAAAATCAGAGTCCGAAAAACAAAACAAATGGCTCCTAAGTGCTTATTATATTATTTTTTGACATCCCAAAATATAAAATTTCAAAAAAAATGAAACTTTTCGGGGCACGAAAATCGAGCCCTGAAAAATGACGTCTAAAAATCAGTAAAATCAGAGTCCGAAAAACAAAACAAATGTATCCTAAGTGCTTAATATATTATTTTTTAACTTACCAAATCTTAAAATTTCAAAAAAAATGAAACATTTCGGTGCACCAAAATCGAGCCCTGAAAAATGACGTCTAAAAATCAGCAAAATCAGAGTCCGAAAAACAAAACAAATGGCTCCTAAGTGCTTAATATATTATTTTTTGACATCCCAAAACATAAAATTTCAAAAAAAATGAAACTTTTCGGGGCACGAAAATCGAGCCCTGAAAAATGACGTCTAAAAATCATCAAAATCATACTCCGATAAACAAAACAAATGTCTCATAAGTGCTTAATATATTATTTTTTAAATTTCCAAAATTTAAAATTTCAAAAAAAATGAAACTTTTCGGGGCACTAAAATCGAGCCCTGAAAAATGACGTCAATAAATCAGCAAAATCAGAGTCCGAAAAACAAAACAAATGTCTCCTAATTGCTTAATATATTATTTTTTAACTTACCAAAATTTAAAATTTCAAAAAAAATGAAACTTTTCGGGGCACGAAAATCGAGCCCTGAAAAATGACGTCTAAAAATCAGCAAAATCAGAGTCCGAAAAACAAAACAAATGTATCCTAAGTGCTTAATATATTATTTTTTAACTTACCAAATCTTAAAATTTCAAAAAAAATGAAACATTTCGGTGCACCAAAATCGAGCCCTGAAAAATGACGTCTAAAAATCAGCAAAATCAGAGTCCGAAAAACAAAACAAATGGCTCCTAAGTGCTTAATATATTATTTTTTGACATCCCAAAACATAAAATTTCAAAAAAAATGAAACTTTTCGGGGCACGAAATTCGAGCCCTGAAAAATGACGTCTAAAAATCATGAAAATCATACTCCGATAAACAAAACAAATGTCTCCTAAGTGCTTAATATATTATTTTTTATCTTACCAAAATTTAAAATTTCAAAAAAAATGAAACTTTTCGGGGCACGAAAATCGAGCCCTGAAAAATGACGTCTAAAAATCAGCAAAATAAGAGTCCGAAAAACAAAACAAATGTATCCTAATTGCTTAATATATTATTTTTTAACTTACCAAATCTTAAAATTTCAAAAAAAATGAAACATTTCGGTGCACGAAAATCGAGCCCTGAAAAATGACGTCTAAAAATCAGCAAAATCATAGTCCGAAAAACAAAACAAATGTCTCCTACGTGCTTAATATATTATTTTTTAACTTACCAAAACATAAAATTTCAAAAAAAATGAAACTTTTAGGGGCACGAAAATCGAGCCCTGAAAAATGACGTCTAAAAATCAGCAAAATCAGAGTCCGAAAAACAAAACAAATGTCTCCTAAGTGCTTAATATATTATTTTTTATCTTACCAAATCTTAAAATTTCTAAAAAAATCAAATTTTTTGGTGCACGAAAATCGAGCCCTGAAAATGACGTCAAAAAATCAGCAAAATCAGAGTCCGAAAAACAAAACAAATGGCTCCTAAGTGCTTAATATATTATTTTTTGACATCCCAAAATATAAAATTTCAAAAAAAATGAAACTTTTCGGGGCACGAAAATCATGCCCTGAAAAATGACGTCTAAAAATCATCAAAATCATTCTACGAAAAACAAAACAAATGTCTCTTAAGTGCTTAATATATTATTTTTTAACTTACCAAATATTAAAATCAAACTTTTCGGGCATGAAAATCGAGCCCTGAAAAATGACGTCAAAAAATTATCAAAATTAGAGTCCGAAAAACAAAACAAATGGCTCCTAAGTGCTTAATATATTATTTTTTGACATCCCAAAATATAAAATTTCAAAAAAAATGAAACTTTTCGGTGCACGAAAATCGAGCCCTGAAAAATGACGTCTAAAAATCAGCAAAATCAGAGTCCGAAATACAAAACATATGGCTCTTAAGTCTTAATATATTAGTTTTTAACTTACCAAAACTTAAAATTTCAAAAAAAATGAAACATTTCGGGGCACGAAAATCGAGCCCTGAAAAATGATGTCTAAAAATCAGCAAAATCATAGTCCGAAAAACAAAATAAATGTCTCCTAAGTGCTTAATATATTATTTTTTAACTTACCAAAACATAAAATTTCAAAAAAAATGAAACTTTTAGGGGCACGAAAACCGAGCCCTGGAAAATGACGTCTAAAAATCTGCAAAATCAGAGTCCGAAAAACAAAACAAATGTCTCCTAAGTGCTTAATATATTATTTTTTATCTTACCAAATCTTAAAATTTCTAAAAAAATCAAATTTTTTGGTGCACGAAAATCGAGCCCTGAAAATGACGTCAAAAAATCAGCAAAATCAGAGTCCGAAAAACAAAACAAATGGCTCCTAAGTGCTTAATATATTATTTTTTGACATCCCAAAACATAAAATTTCAAAAAAAATGAAACTTTTCGGGGCACGAAAATCGAGCCCTGAAAAATGACGTCTAAAAATCATCAAAATCATACTCCGATAAACAAAACAAATGTCTCATAAGTGCTTAATATATTATTTTTTAAATTTCCAAAATTTAAAATTTCAAAAAAAATGAAACTTTTCGGGGCACTAAAATCGAGCCCTGAAAAATGACATCTAAAAATCAGCAATATCAGAGTCCGAAAAACAAAACAAATGTATCCTAATTGCTTAATATATTATTTTTTAACTTACCAAATCTTAAAATTTCAAAAAAAATGAAACATTTCGGTGCACGAAAATCGAGCCCTGAAAAATGACGTCTAAAAATCAGCAAAATCATAGTCCGAAAAACAAAACAAATGTCTCCTACGTGCTTAATATATTATTTTTTAACTTACCAAAACATAAAATTTCAAAAAAAATGAAACTTTTAGGGGCACGAAAATCGAGCCCTGAAAAATGACGTCTAAAAATCAGCAAAATCAGAGTCCGAAAAACAAAACAAATGTCTCCTAAGTGCTTAATATATTATTTTTTATCTTACCAAATCTTAAAATTTCTAAAAAAATCAAATTTTTTGGTGCACGAAAATCGAGCCCTGAAAATGACGTCAAAAAATCAGCAAAATCAGAGTCCGAAAAACAAAACAAATGGCTCCTAAGTGCTTAATATATTATTTTTTGACATCCCAAAATATAAAATTTCAAAAAAAATGAAACTTTTCGGTGCACGAAAATCGAGCCCTGAAAAATGACGTCTAAAAATCAGCAAAATCAGAGTCCGAAATACAAAACATATGGCTCCTAAGTCTTAATATATTAGTTTTTAACTTACCAAAACTTAAAATTTCAAAAAAAATGAAACATTTCGGGGCACGAAAATCGAGCCCTGAAAAATGATGTCTAAAAATCAGCAAAATCATAGTCCGAAAAACAAAATAAATGTCTCCTAAGTGCTTAATATATTATTTTTTAACTTACCAAAACATAAAATTTCAAAAATTATGAAACTTTTCGGGGCACGAAAATCGAGCCCTGAAAAATGACGTCTAAAAATCATAAAAATCATATTCCGATAAACAAAACAAATGTCTCCTAAGAGCTTAATATATTATTTTTTAACTTACCAAAATTTAAAATTTCAAAAAAAATGAAACTTTTCGGGGCACGAAAATCGAGCCCTGAAAAATGACGTCTAAAAATCAGCAAAATCAGAGTCCGAAAAACAAAACAAACGTATCCTAAGTGCTTAATATATTATTTTTTAACTTACCAAATCTTAAAATTTCAAAAAAAATGAAACATTTCGGTGCACCAAAATCGAGCCCTGAAAAATGACGTCTAAAAATCAGCAAAATCAGAGTCCGAAAAACAAAACAAATGGCTCCAAAGTGCTTAATATTTTATTTTTTGACATCCCAAAACATAAAATTTCAAAAAAAATGAAACTTTTCGGGGCACGAAATTCGAGCCCTGAAAAATGACGTCTAAAAATCATGAAAATCATACTCCGATAAACAAAACAAATGTCTCCTAAGTGCTTAATATATTATTTTTTATCTTACCAAAATTTAAAATTTCAAAAAAAATGAAACTTTTCGGGGCACGAAAATCGAACCCTGAAAAATGACGTCTAAAAATCAGCAAAATCAGAGTCCGAAAAACAAAACAAATGTCTTCTAAGTGCTTAATATATTATTTTTTATCTTACCAAAATTTAAAATTTCAAAAAAAATGAAACTTTTCGGGGCACGAAAATCGAGCCCTGAAAATGACGTCAAAAAATCAGCAAAATCAGAGTCCGAAAAACAAAACAAATGGCTCCTAAGTGCTTAATATATTATTTTTTGACATCCCAAAATATAAAATTTCAAAAAAAATGAAACTCTTCGGGGCACGAAAATCATGCCCTGAAAAATGTCGTCTAAAAATCATCAAAATCATTCTACGAAAAAAAAAACAAATGTCTCTGATGTGCTTAATATATTATTTTTTAACTTACCAAATCTTAAAATCAAACTTTTCGGGCATGAAAATCGAGCCCTGAAAAATGACGTCAAAAAATCATCAAAATCAGAGTCCGAAAAACAAAACAAATGGCTCCTAAGTGCTTAATATATTATTTTTTGACATCCCAAAACATAAAATTTCAAAAAAAATGAAACTGTTCGTGGCACGAAAATCGAGCCCTGAAAAATGACGTCTAAAAATCATCAAAATCATAGTCCGAAAAACAAAACAAATGTCTCCTAAGTGCTTAATATATTATTTTTTGACATCCCAAAACATAAAATTTCAAAAAAAATGAAACTTTTCGTGGCACGAAAATCGAGCCCTGAAAAATGACGTCAAAAAATCAGCAAAATCAGAGTCCGAAAAACAAAACAAATGGCTCCTAAGTGCTTATTATATTATTTTTTGACATCCCAAAACATAAAATTTCAAAAAAAATGAAACTTTTCGGGGCACGGAAATCGTGCCCTGAAAAATGACGTCTAAAAATCATACTCCAATAAACAAAACAGATGTCTCATAAGTGCTTAATATATTATTTTTTAACTTACCAAAATTTAAAATTTAGAAAAAAATGAAACTTTTCGGGGCACGAAAATCGAGCCCTGAAAAACGACGTCTAAAAATCAGCAGAATCAGAGTCTGAAAAACAAAACAAATGTATCCTAAGTGCATAATATATTATTTTTTATCTTACCAAATCTTAAAATTTCAAAAAAAATTAAACTTTTTGGGGCACGAAAATCGAGCCATTAAAAATGACGTCAAAAAATCAGCAAAATCAGAGTCCGAAAAACAAAACAAATGGCTCCTAAGTGCTTAATATATTATTTTTTCACATCCCAAAACATAAAATTTCAAAAAAAATGAAACTTTTCGGGGCACGAAAATCGAGCCCTGAAAAATGACGTCTAAAAATCATAAAAATCATACTCCGATAAACAAAACAAATGTCTCCTAAGAGCTTAATATATTATTTTTTAACTTTCCAAAACATAAAATTTCAAAAAAAATGAGACTTTTAGGGGCACGAAAAAAGAGCCCTGAAAAATGACGTCTAAAAATCAGCAAAATCAGAGTCCGAAAAACAAAACAAATGTATCCTAAGTGCTTAATATATTATTTTTTAACTTACCAAATCTTAAAATTTCAAAAAAAATGAAATATTTCGGTGCACGAAAATCGAGCCCTGAAAAATGACGTCTAAAAATCCGCAAAATCATAGTCCGAAAAACAAAACAAATGTCTCCTAAGTGCTTAATATATTATTTTTTAACTTACCAAAACATAAAATTTCAAAAAAAATGAAACTTTTAGGGGCATGAAAATCGAACCCTGAAAAATGACGTCTAAAAATCAGCAAAATCAGAGTCCGAAAAACAAAACAAATGTCTCCTAAGTGCTTAATATATTATTTTTTATCTTACCAAATCTTAAAATTTCAAAAAAAATCAAACTTTTTGGGGCACGAAAATAAAGCCCTGAAAAATGACGTCAAAAAATCAGCAAAATAAGATTCCGATAAACAAAACAAATAGCTCCTAAGTGCTTAATATATTATTTTTTTACATCCCAAAACATAAAATTTCAAAAAAAATGAAACTTTTTGGGGCACGAAAATCGAGCCCTGAAAAATGACGTCTAAAAATCAGCAAAATCAGAGTCCGAAAAACAAAACAAATGTATCCTAAGTGCTTAATATATTATTTTTTAACTTACCAAATCTTAAAATTTCAAAAAAAATGAAACATTTCGGTGCACGAAAATCGAGCCCTGAAAAATGACGTCTAAAAATCAGCAAAATCATAGTCCGAAAAACAAAACAAATGTCTCCTAAGTGCTTAATATATTATTTTTTAACTTACCAAAACATAAAGTTTCAAAAAAAATGAAACTTTTAGGGGCACGAAAATCAAGCCCTGAAAAATGACGTCAAAAAATCAGCAAAATCAGAATCCGAATAACAAAACAAATGGCTCCTATGTGCTTCATATATTATTTTTGAATTCCCAAAACATAAAATTTCAAAAAAAATGAAACTTTTCGTTGCACGGAAATCGAACCCTGAAAAATGACGTCTAAAAATCAGGAAAATCAGAGTCCGAAAAACAAAACAAATGGCTCCTAAGTGCTTAATATATTATTTTTTGACATCCCAAAACATAAAATTTCAAAAAAAATGAAACTTTTAGGGGCACGAAAATCAAGCCCTGAAAAATGACGTCTAAAAATCATCAAAATCATAGTCCGAAAAACAAAACAAATGTCTCCTAAGTGCTTAATATATTATTTTTTAACTTACCAAATCTTAAAATTTCAAAAAAAATGAAACATTTCGGTGCACGAAAATCGAGCCCTGAAAAATGACGTCTAAAAATCAGCAAAATCATAGTCCGAAAAACAAAACAAATGTCTCCTAAGTGCTTAATATATTATTTTTTAACTTACCAAAACATAAAGTTTCAAAAAAAATGAAATTTTTAGGGGCACGAAAATCAAGTCCTGAAAAATGACGTCTAAAAATCATCAAAATCATAGTCCGAAAAACAAAACAAATGTCTCCTAAGTGCTTAATATATTATTTTTTGACATCCCAAAACATAAAATTTCAAAAAAAATGAAACTTTTCGTGGCACGAAAATCGAGCCCTGAAAAATGACGTCAAAAAATCAGCAAAATCAGAGTCCGAAAAACAAAACAAATGGCTCCTAAGTGCTTAATATATTATTTTTTGACATCCCAAAACATAAAATTTCAAAAAAAATGAAACTTTTCGTGGCACGAAAATCGAGCCCTGAAAAATGACGTCTAAAAATCATCAAAATCATAGTCCGAAAAACAAAACAAATGTCTCCTAAGTGCTTAATATATTATTTTTTGACATCCCAAAACATAAAATTTCAAAAAAAATGAAACTTTTCGTGGCACGAAAATCGAGCCCTGAAAAATGACGTCGAAAAATCAGCAAAATCAGAGTCCGAAAAACAAAACAAATGGCTCCTAAGTGCTTATTATATTATTTTTTGACATCCCAAAACATAAAATTTCAAAAAAAATGAAACTTTTCGGGGCACGAAAATCGAGCCCTGAAAAATGACGTCTAAAAATCATACTCCAATAAACAAAAAAGATGTCTCATAAGTGCTTAATATATTATTTTTTAACTTACCAAAATTTAAAATTTCAAAAAAAATGAAACTTTTCGGGGCACGAAAATCGAGCCCTGAAAAACGACGTCTAAAAATCAGCAGAATCAGAGTCCGAAAAATAAAACAAATGTATCCTAAGTGCATAATATATTATTTTTTATCTTACCAAATCTTAAAATTTCAAAAAAAATTAAACTTTTTGGGGCACGAAAATCGAGCCATTAAAAATGACGTCAAAAAATCAGCAAAATCAGAGTCCGAAAAACAAAACAAATGGCTCCTAAGTGCTTAATATATTATTTTTTCACATCCCAAAACATAAAATTTCAAAAAAAATGAAACTTTTCGGGGCACGAAAATCGAACCCTGAAAAATGACGTCTAAAAATCATAAATATCATACTCCGATAAACAAAACAAATGTCTCCTAAGTGATTAATAAATTATTTTTTCACATCTCAAAACATAAAATTTCAAAAAAAATGAAACTTTTCGTGGCACGAAAATCGAGCCCTGAAAAATGACGTCAAAAAATCAGCAAAATCAGAGTCCGAAAAACAAAACAAATGGCTCCTAAGTGCTTAATATATTATTTTTTCACATCCCAAAACATAAAATTTCAAAAAAAATGAAACTTTTCGGGGCACGAAAATCGAGCCCTGAAAAATGACGTCTAAAAATCATAAATATCATACTCCGATAAACAAAACAAATGTCTCCTAAGAGCTTAATATATTATTTTTTAACTTTCCAAAACATAAAATTTCAAAAAAAATGAAACTTTTAGGGGCACGAAAAAAGAGCCCTGAAAAATGACGTCTAAAAATCAGCAAAATCAGAGTCCGAAAAACAAAACAAATGTATCCTAAGTGCTTAATATATTATTTTTTAACTTACCAAATCTTAAAATTTCAAAAAAAATGAAACATTTCGGTGCACGAAAATCGAGCCCTGAAAAATGACGTCTAAAAATCAGCAAAATCATAGTCCGAAAAACAAAACAAATGTCTCCTAAGTGCTTAATATATTATTTTTTAACTTACCAAAACATAAAATTTCAAAAAAAATGAAACTTTTAGGGGCATGAAAATCGAACCCTGAAAAATGACGTCTAAAAATCAGCAAAATCAGAGTCCGAAAAACAAAACAAATGTCTCCTAAGTGCTTAATCTATTATTTTTAATCTTACCAAATCTTAAAATTTCAAAAAAAATAAAACTTTTTGGGGCACGAAAATCGAGCCCTGAAAAATGACGTCTAAAAATCAGCAAAATCAGAGTCCGAAAAACAAAACAAATGGCTCCTAAGTGCTTATTATATTATTTTTTGACATCCCAAAACATAAAATTTCAAAAAAAATAAAACTTTTCGGGACACGAAAATCGAGCCCTGAAAAATGACTTCTAAAAATCATACTCCGATAAACAAAACAAATGTCTCATAAGTGCTTAATATATTATTTTTTAAATTTCCAAAATTTAAAATTTCAAAAAAAATGAAACTTTTCGGGGCACTAAAATCGAGCCCTGAAAAATGACGTCTATAAATCAGCAAAATCAGAGTCCGAAAAACAAAACAAATGTCTCCTAAGTGCTTAATCTATTATTTTTTTATCTTACCAAATCTTAAAATTTCAAAAAAAATAAAACTTTTTGGGGCACGAAAATCGAGCCCTGAAAAATGACGTCAAAAAATCAGCAAAATCAGAGTCCGAAAAACAAAACAAATGGCTCCTAAGTGCTTATTATATTATTTTTTGACATCCCAAAATATAAAATTTCAAAAAAAATGAAACTTTTCGGGGCACGAAAATCGAGCCCTGAAAAATGACGTCTAAAAATCATCAAAATCATTCTACGAAAAACAAAACAAATGTCTCTTAAGTGCTTAATATATTATTTTTTAACTTACCAAATCTTAAAATCAAACTTTTCGGGGCATGAAAATCGAGCCCTGAAAAATGACGTCAAAAAATCATCAAAATCAGAGTCCGAAAAACAAAACAAATGGCTCCTAAGTGCTTAATATATTATTTTTTGACATCCCAAAATATAAAATTTCAAAAAAAATGAAACTTTTCGGTGCACGAAAATCGAGCCCTGAAAAATGACGTCTAAAAATCAGCAAAATCAGAGTCCGAAAAACAAAACATATGGCTCCTAAGTCTTAATATATTAGTTTTTAACTTACCAAAACTTAAAATTTCAAAAAAAATGAAACTTTTCGGGGTCACGAAAATCGAGCCCTGAAAAATGACGTCTAAAAATCAGCAAAATCAGAGTCCGAAAAACAAAACAAATGTATCCTAAGTGCTTAATATATTATTTTTTAACTTACCAAATCTTAAAATTTCAAAAAAAATGAAACATTTCGGTGCACCAAAATCGAACCTTGAAAAATGACGTCTAAAAATCAGCAAAATCAGAGTCCGAAAAACAAAACAAATGGCTCCTAAGTGCTTAATATATTATTTTTTGACATCCCAAAACATAAAATTTCAAAAAATGAAACTTTTCGGGGCACGAAAATCGAGCCCTAAAAAATGACGTCTAAAAATCATAAAAATCATACTCCGCTAAACAAAACAAATGTATCCTAAGTGCTTAATATATTATTTTTTAACTTACCAAATCTTAAAATTTCAAAAAAATTGAAACATTTCGGTGCACCAAAATCGAACCCTGAAAAATGACGTCTAAAAATCAGCAAAATCAGAGTCCGAAAAACAAAACAAATGGCTCCTAAGTGCTTAATATATTATTTTTTAACTTACCAAAATTTAAAATTTCAAAAAAAATGAAACTTTTCGGGGGCACGAAAATCGAGCCTTGAAAAATGACATCTAAAAATCAGCAAAATCAGAGTCCGAAAAACAAAACAAATGTATTCTAAGTGCTTAATATATTATTTTTTAACTTACCAAATCTTAAAATTTCAAAAAAAATCAAACTTTTTGGGGCACGAAAATCGAGCCCTGAAAAATGACGTCAAAAAATCAGTAAAATCAGAGTCCCAAAAACAAAACAAATGGCTCCTAAGTGCTTAATATATTATTTTTTGACATCCCAAAACATAAAATTTCAAAAAAAATGAAACTTTTCGGGGCACGAAAATCGAGCCCTGAAAAATGACTTCTAAAAATCATACTCCGATAAACAAAACAAATGTCTCATAAGTGCTTAATATATTATTTTTTAAATTTCCAAAATTTAAAATTTCAAAAAAAATGAAACTTTTCGGGGCACTAAAATCGAGCCCTGAAAAATGACGTCTATAAATCAGCAAAATCAGAGTCCGAAAAACAAAACAAATGTATCCTAAGTGCTTAATATATTATTTTTTAACTTACCAAATCTTAAAATTTCAAAAAAAATGAAACATTTCGGTGCCCGAAAATCGAGCCCTGAAAAATGACGTCTAAAAATCAGCAAAATCATAGTCCGAAAAACAAAACAAATGTCTCCTAAGTGCTTAATATATTATTTTTTAACTTCCCAAAACATAAAATTTCAAAAAAAATGAAACATTTAGGGGCACGAAAATCGAGCCCTGAAAAATGACGTCTAAAAATCAGCAAAATCAGAGTCCGAAAAACAAAACAAATGTCTCCTAAGTGCTTAATCTATTATTTTTTATCTTACCAAATCTTAAAATTTCAAAAAAAATAAAACTTTTTGGGGCACGAAAATCGAGCCCTGAAAAATGACGTCAAAAAATCAGCAAAATCAGAGTCCGAAAAACAAAACAAATGGCTCCTAAGTGCTTATTATATTATTTTTTGACATCCCAAAATATAAAATTTCAAAAAAAATGAAACTTTTCGGGGCACGAAAATCGAGCCCTGAAAAATGACGTCTAAAAATCATAAAAATCATTCTACGAAAAACAAAACAAATGTCTCTTAAGTGCTTAATATATTATTTTTTAACTTACCAAATATTAAAATCAAACTTTTCGGGCATGAAAATCGAGCCCTGAAAAATGACGTCAAAAAATTATCAAAATTAGAGTCCGAAAAACAAAACAAATGGCTCCTAAGTGCTTAATATATTATTTTTTGACATCCCAAAATATAAAATTTCAAAAAAAATGAAACTTTTCGGTGCACGAAAATCGAGCCCTGAAAAATGACGTCTAAAAATCAGCAAAATCAGAGTCCGAAATACAAAACATATGGCTCCTAAGTCTTAATATATTAGTTTTTAACTTACCAAAACTTAAAATTTCAAAAAAAATGAAACATTTCGGGGCACGAAAATCGAGCCCTGAAAAATTATGTCTAAAAATCAGCAAAATCATAGTCCGAAAAACAAAATAAATGTCTCCTAAGTGCTTAATATATTATTTTTTAACTTACCAAAACATAAAATTTCAAAAAAAATGAAACTTTTAGGGGCACGAAAACCGAGCCCTGGAAAATGACGTCTAAAAATCTGCAAAATCAGAGTCCGAAAAACAAAACAAATGTCTCCTAAGTGCTTAATATATTATTTTTTATCTTACCAAATCTTAAAATTTCTAAAAAAATCAAATTTTTTGGTGCACGAAAATCGAGCCCTGAAAATGACGTCAAAAAATCAGCAAAATCAGAGTCCGAAAAACAAAACAAATGGCTCCTAAGTGCTTAATATATTATTTTTTGACATCCCAAAACATAAAATTTCAAAAAAAATGAAACTTTTCGGGGCACGAAAATCGAGCCCTGAAAAATGACGTCTAAAAATCATCAAAATCATACTCCGATAAACAAAACAAATGTCTCATAAGTGCTTAATATATTATTTTTTAAATTTCCAAAATTTAAAATTTCAAAAAAAATGAAACTTTTCGGGGCACTAAAATCGAGCCCTGAAAAATGACATCTAAAAATCAGCAATATCAGAGTCCGAAAAACAAAACAAATGTATCCTAATTGCTTAATATATTATTTTTTAACTTACCAAATCTTAAAATTTCAAAAAAAATGAAACATTTCGGTGCACGAAAATCGAGCCCTGAAAAATGACGTCTAAAAATCAGCAAAATCATAGTCCGAAAAACAAAACAAATGTCTCCTACGTGCTTAATATATTATTTTTTAACTTACCAAAACATAAAATTTCAAAAAAAATGAAACTTTTAGGGGCACGAAAATCGAGCCCTGAAAAATGACGTCTAAAAATCAGCAAAATCAGAGTCCGAAAAACAAAACAAATGTCTCCTAAGTGCTTAATATATTATTTTTTATCTTACCAAATCTTAAAATTTCTAAAAAAATCAAATTTTTTGGTGCACGAAAATCGAGCCCTGAAAATGACGTCAAAAAATCAGCAAAATCAGAGTCCGAAAAACAAAACAAATGGCTCCTAAGTGCTTAATATATTATTTTTTGACATCCCAAAATATAAAATTTCAAAAAAAATGAAACTTTTCGGTGCACGAAAATCGAGCCCTGAAAAATGACGTCTAAAAATCAGCAAAATCAGAGTCCGAAATACAAAACATATGGCTCCTAAGTCTTAATATATTAGTTTTTAACTTACCAAAACTTAAAATTTCAAAAAAAATGAAACATTTCGGGGCACGAAAATCGAGCCCTGAAAAATGATGTCTAAAAATCAGCAAAATCATAGTCCGAAAAACAAAATAAATGTCTCCTAAGTGCTTAATATATTATTTTTTAACTTACCAAAACATAAAATTTCAAAAATTATGAAACTTTTCGGGGCACGAAAATCGAGCCCTGAAAAATGACGTCTAAAAATCATAAAAATCATATTCCGATAAACAAAACAAATGTCTCCTAAGAGCTTAATATATTATTTTTTAACTTACCAAAATTTAAAATTTCAAAAAAAATGAAACTTTTCGGGGCACGAAAATCGAGCCCTGAAAAATGACGTCTAAAAATCAGCAAAATCAGAGTCCGAAAAACAAAACAAACGTATCCTAAGTGCTTAATATATTATTTTTTAACTTACCAAATCTTAAAATTTCAAAAAAAATGAAACATTTCGGTGCACCAAAATCGAGCCCTGAAAAATGACGTCTAAAAATCAGCAAAATCAGAGTCCGAAAAACAAAACAAATGGCTCCTAAGTGCTTAATATTTTATTTTTTGACATCCCAAAACATAAAATTTCAAAAAAAATGAAACTTTTCGGGGCACGAAATTCGAGCCCTGAAAAATGACGTCTAAAAATCATGAAAATCATACTCCGATAAACAAAACAAATGTCTCCTAAGTGCTTAATATATTATTTTTTATCTTACCAAAATTTAAAATTTCAAAAAAAATGAAACTTTTCGGGGCACGAAAATCGAACCCTGAAAAATGACGTCTAAAAATCAGCAAAATCAGAGTCCGAAAAACAAAACAAATGTCTTCTAAGTGCTTAATATATTATTTTTTATCTTACCAAAATTTAAAATTTCAAAAAAAATGAAACTTTTCGGGGCACGAAAATCGAGCCCTGAAAATGACGTCAAAAAATCAGCAAAATCAGAGTCCGAAAAACAAAACAAATGGCTCCTAAGTGCTTAATATATTATTTTTTGACATCCCAAAATATAAAATTTCAAAAAAAATGAAACTCTTCGGGGCACGAAAATCATGCCCTGAAAAATGTCGTCTAAAAATCATCAAAATCATTCTACGAAAAAAAAAACAAATGTCTCTGATGTGCTTAATATATTATTTTTTAACTTACCAAATCTTAAAATCAAACTTTTCGGGCATGAAAATCGAGCCCTGAAAAATGACGTCAAAAAATCATCAAAATCAGAGTCCGAAAAACAAAACAAATGGCTCCTAAGTGCTTAATATATTATTTTTTGACATCCCAAAACATAAAATTTCAAAAAAAATGAAACTGTTCGTGGCACGAAAATCGAGCCCTGAAAAATGACGTCTAAAAATCATCAAAATCATAGTCCGAAAAACAAAACAAATGTCTCCTAAGTGCTTAATATATTATTTTTTGACATCCCAAAACATAAAATTTCAAAAAAAATGAAACTTTTCGTGGCACGAAAATCGAGCCCTGAAAAATGACGTCAAAAAATCAGCAAAATCAGAGTCCGAAAAACAAAACAAATGGCTCCTAAGTGCTTATTATATTATTTTTTGACATCCCAAAACATAAAATTTCAAAAAAAATGAAACTTTTCGGGGCACGGAAATCGTGCCCTGAAAAATGACGTCTAAAAATCATACTCCAATAAACAAAACAGATGTCTCATAAGTGCTTAATATATTATTTTTTAACTTACCAAAATTTAAAATTTCAAAAAAAATGAAACTTTTCGGGGCACGAAAATCGAGCCCTGAAAAACGACGTCTAAAAATCAGCAGAATCAGAGTCTGAAAAACAAAACAAATGTATCCTAAGTGCATAATATATTATTTTTTATCTTACCAAATCTTAAAATTTCAAAAAAAATTAAACTTTTTGGGGCACGAAAATCGAGCCATTAAAAATGACGTCAAAAAATCAGCAAAATCAGAGTCCGAAAAACAAAACAAATGGCTCCTAAGTGCTTAATATATTATTTTTTCACATCCCAAAACATAAAATTTCAAAAAAAATGAAACTTTTCGGGGCACGAAAATCGAGCCCTGAAAAATGACGTCTAAAAATCATACTCCGATAAACAAAACAAATGTCTCCTAAGAGCTTAATATATTATTTTTTAACTTTCCAAAACATAAAATTTCAAAAAAAATGAGACTTTTAGGGGCACGAAAAAAGAGCCCTGAAAAATGACGTCTAAAAATCAGCAAAATCAGAGTCCGAAAAACAAAACAAATGTATCCTAAGTGCTTAATATATTATTTTTTAACTTACCAAATCTTAAAATTTCAAAAAAAATGAAATATTTCGGTGCACGAAAATCGAGCCCTGAAAAATGACGTCTAAAAATCCGCAAAATCATAGTCCGAAAAACAAAACAAATGTCTCCTAAGTGCTTAATATATTATTTTTTAACTTACCAAAACATAAAATTTCAAAAAAAATGAAACTTTTAGGGGCATGAAAATCGAACCCTGAAAAATGACGTCTAAAAATCAGCAAAATCAGAGTCCGAAAAACAAAACAAATGTCTCCTAAGTGCTTAATATATTATTTTTTATCTTACCAAATCTTAAAATTTCAAAAAAAATCAAACTTTTTGGGGCACGAAAATAAAGCCCTGAAAAATGACGTCAAAAAATCAGCAAAATAAGATTCCGATAAACAAAACAAATAGCTCCTAAGTGCTTAATATATTATTTTTTTACATCCCAAAACATAAAATTTCAAAAAAAATGAAACTTTTTGGGGCACGAAAATCGAGCCCTGAAAAATGACGTCTAAAAATCAGCAAAATCAGAGTCCGAAAAACAAAACAAATGTATCCTAAGTGCTTAATATATTATTTTTTAACTTACCAAATCTTAAAATTTCAAAAAAAATGAAACATTTCGGTGCACGAAAATCGAGCCCTGAAAAATGACGTCTAAAAATCAGCAAAATCATAGTCCGAAAAACAAAACAAATGTCTCCTAAGTGCTTAATATATTATTTTTTAACTTACCAAAACATAAAGTTTCAAAAAAAATGAAACTTTTAGGGGCACGAAAATCAAGCCCTGAAAAATGACGTCAAAAAATCAGCAAAATCAGAATCCGAATAACAAAACAAATGGCTCCTATGTGCTTCATATATTATTTTTGAATTCCCAAAACATAAAATTTCAAAAAAAATGAAACTTTTCGTTGCACGGAAATCGAACCCTGAAAAATGACGTCTAAAAATCAGCAAAATCAGAGTCCGAAAAACAAAACAAATGGCTCCTAAGTGCTTAATATATTATTTTTTGACATCCCAAAACATAAAATTTCAAAAAAAATGAAACTTTTAGGGGCACGAAAATCAAGCCCTGAAAAATGACGTCTAAAAATCATCAAAATCATAGTCCGAAAAACAAAACAAATGTCTCCTAAGTGCTTAATATATTATTTTTTAACTTACCAAATCTTAAAATTTCAAAAAAAATGAAACATTTCGGTGCACGAAAATCGAGCCCTGAAAAATGACGTCTAAAAATCAGCAAAATCATAGTCCGAAAAACAAAACAAATGTCTCCTAAGTGCTTAATATATTATTTTTTAACTTACCAAAACATAAAGTTTCAAAAAAAATGAAATTTTTAGGGGCACGAAAATCAAGTCCTGAAAAATGACGTCTAAAAATCATCAAAATCATAGTCCGAAAAACAAAAAAAATGTCTCCTAAGTGCTTAATATATTATTTTTTGACATCCCAAAACATAAAATTTCAAAAAAAATGAAACTTTTCGTGGCACGAAAATCGAGCCCTGAAAAATGACGTCAAAAAATCAGCAAAATCAGAGTCCGAAAAACAAAACAAATGGCTCCTAAGTGCTTAATATATTATTTTTTGACATCCCAAAACATAAAATTTCAAAAAAAATGAAACTTTTCGTGGCACGAAAATCGAGCCCTGAAAAATGACGTCTAAAAATCATCAAAATCATAGTCCGAAAAACAAAACAAATGTCTCCTAAGTGCTTAATATATTATTTTTTGACATCCCAAAACATAAAATTTCAAAAAAAATGAAACTTTTCGTGGCACGAAAATCGAGCCCTGAAAAATGACGTCAAAAAATCAGCAAAATCAGAGTCCGAAAAACAAAACAAATGGCTCCTAAGTGCTTATTATATTATTTTTTGACATCCCAAAACATAAAATTTCAAAAAAAATGAAACTTTTCGGGGCACGAAAATCGAGCCCTGAAAAATGACGTCTAAAAATCATACTCCAATAAACAAAAAAGATGTCTCATAAGTGCTTAATATATTATTTTTTAACTTACCAAAATTTAAAATTTCAAAAAAAATGAAACTTTTCGGGGCACGAAAATCGAGCCCTGAAAAACGACGTCTAAAAATCAGCAGAATCAGAGTCCGAAAAATAAAACAAATGTATCCTAAGTGCATAATATATTATTTTTTATCTTACCAAATCTTAAAATTTCAAAAAAAATTAAACTTTTTGGGGCACGAAAATCGAGCCATTAAAAATGACGTCAAAAAATCAGCAAAATCAGAGTCCGAAAAACAAAACAAATGGCTCCTAAGTGCTTAATATATTATTTTTTCACATCCCAAAACATAAAATTTCAAAAAAAATGAAACTTTTCGGGGCACGAAAATCGAACCCTGAAAAATGACGTCTAAAAATCATAAATATCATACTCCGATAAACAAAACAAATGTCTCCTAAGTGATTAATAAATTATTTTTTCACATCCCAAAACATAAAATTTCAAAAAAAATGAAACTTTTCGTGGCACGAAAATCGAGCCCTGAAAAATGACGTCAAAAAATCAGCAAAATCAGAGTCCGAAAAACAAAACAAATGGCTCCTAAGTGCTTAATATATTATTTTTTCACATCCCAAAACATAAAATTTCAAAAAAAATGAAACTTTTCGGGGCACGAAAATCGAGCCCTGAAAAATGACGTCTAAAAATCATAAATATCATACTCCGATAAACAAAACAAATGTCTCCTAAGAGCTTAATATATTATTTTTTAACTTTCCAAAACATAAAATTTCAAAAAAAATGAAACTTTTAGGGGCACGAAAAAAGAGCCCTGAAAAATGACGTCTAAAAATCAGCAAAATCAGAGTCCGAAAAACAAAACAAATGTATCCTAAGTGCTTAATATATTATTTTTTAACTTACCAAATCTTAAAATTTCAAAAAAAATGAAACATTTCGGTGCACGAAAATCGAGCCCTGAAAAATGACGTCTAAAAATCAGCAAAATCATAGTCCGAAAAACAAAACAAATGTCTCCTAAGTGCTTAATATATTATTTTTTAACTTACCAAAACATAAAATTTCAAAAAAAATGAAACTTTTAGGGGCATGAAAATCGAACCCTGAAAAATGACGTCTAAAAATCAGCAAAATCAGAGTCCGAAAAACAAAACAAATGTCTCCTAAGTGCTTAATCTATTATTTTTAATCTTACCAAATCTTAAAATTTCAAAAAAAATAAAACTTTTTGGGGCACGAAAATCGAGCCCTGAAAAATGACGTCTAAAAATCAGCAAAATCAGAGTCCGAAAAACAAAACAAATGGCTCCTAAGTGCTTATTATATTATTTTTTGACATCCCAAAACATAAAATTTCAAAAAAAATAAAACTTTTCGGGACACGAAAATCGAGCCCTGAAAAATGACTTCTAAAAATCATACTCCGATAAACAAAACAAATGTCTCATAAGTGCTTAATATATTATTTTTTAAATTTCCAAAATTTAAAATTTCAAAAAAAATGAAACTTTTCGGGGCACTAAAATCGAGCCCTGAAAAATGACGTCTATAAATCAGCAAAATCAGAGTCCGAAAAACAAAACAAATGTCTCCTAAGTGCTTAATCTATTATTTTTTTATCTTACCAAATCTTAAAATTTCAAAAAAAATAAAACTTTTTGGGGCACGAAAATCGAGCCCTGAAAAATGACGTCAAAAAATCAGCAAAATCAGAGTCCGAAAAACAAAACAAATGGCTCCTAAGTGCTTATTATATTATTTTTTGACATCCCAAAATATAAAATTTCAAAAAAAATGAAACTTTTCGGGGCACGAAAATCGAGCCCTGAAAAATGACGTCTAAAAATCATCAAAATCATTCTACGAAAAACAAAACAAATGTCTCTTAAGTGCTTAATATATTATTTTTTAACTTACCAAATCTTAAAATCAAACTTTTCGGGGCATGAAAATCGAGCCCTGAAAAATGACGTCAAAAAATCATCAAAATCAGAGTCCGAAAAACAAAACAAATGGCTCCTAAGTGCTTAATATATTATTTTTTGACATCCCAAAATATAAAATTTCAAAAAAAATGAAACTTTTCGGTGCACGAAAATCGAGCCCTGAAAAATGACGTCTAAAAATCAGCAAAATCAGAGTCCGAAAAACAAAACATATGGCTCCTAAGTCTTAATATATTAGTTTTTAACTTACCAAAACTTAAAATTTCAAAAAAAATGATACTTTTCGGGGTCACGAAAATCGAGCCCTGAAAAATGACGTCTAAAAATCAGCAAAATCAGAGTCCGAAAAACAAAACAAATGTATCCTAAGTGCTTAATATATTATTTTTTAACTTACCAAATCTTAAAATTTCAAAAAAAATGAAACATTTCGGTGCACCAAAATCGAACCTTGAAAAATGACGTCTAAAAATCAGCAAAATCAGAGTCCGAAAAACAAAACAAATGGCTCCTAAGTGCTTAATATATTATTTTTTGACATCCCAAAACATAAAATTTCAAAAAATGAAACTTTTCGGGGCACGAAAATCGAGCCCTGAAAAATGACGTCTAAAAATCATAAAAATCATTCTACGAAAAACAAAACAAATGTCTCTTAAGTGCTTAATATATTATTTTTTAACTTACCAAATATTAAAATCAAACTTTTCGGGCATGAAAATCGAGCCCTGAAAAATGACGTCAAAAAATTATCAAAATTAGAGTCCGAAAAACAAAACAAATGGCTCCTAAGTGCTTAATATATTATTTTTTGACATCCCAAAATATAAAATTTCAAAAAAAATGAAACTTTTCGGTGCACGAAAATCGAGCCCTGAAAAATGACGTCTAAAAATCAGCAAAATCAGAGTCCGAAATACAAAACATATGGCTCCTAAGTCTTAATATATTAGTTTTTAACTTACCAAAACTTAAAATTTCAAAAAAAATGAAACATTTCGGGGCACGAAAATCGAGCCCTGAAAAATTATGTCTAAAAATCAGCAAAATCATAGTCCGAAAAACAAAATAAATGTCTCCTAAGTGCTTAATATATTATTTTTTAACTTACCAAAACATAAAATTTCAAAAAAAATGAAACTTTTAGGGGCACGAAAACCGAGCCCTGGAAAATGACGTCTAAAAATCTGCAAAATCAGAGTCCGAAAAACAAAACAAATGTCTCCTAAGTGCTTAATATATTATTTTTTATCTTACCAAATCTTAAAATTTCTAAAAAAATCAAATTTTTTGGTGCACGAAAATCGAGCCCTGAAAATGACGTCAAAAAATCAGCAAAATCAGAGTCCGAAAAACAAAACAAATGGCTCCTAAGTGCTTAATATATTATTTTTTGACATCCCAAAACATAAAATTTCAAAAAAAATGAAACTTTTCGGGGCACGAAAATCGAGCCCTGAAAAATGACGTCTAAAAATCATCAAAATCATACTCCGATAAACAAAACAAATGTCTCATAAGTGCTTAATATATTATTTTTTAAATTTCCAAAATTTAAAATTTCAAAAAAAATGAAACTTTTCGGGGCACTAAAATCGAGCCCTGAAAAATGACATCTAAAAATCAGCAATATCAGAGTCCGAAAAACAAAACAAATGTATCCTAATTGCTTAATATATTATTTTTTAACTTACCAAATCTTAAAATTTCAAAAAAAATGAAACATTTCGGTGCACGAAAATCGAGCCCTGAAAAATGACGTCTAAAAATCAGCAAAATCATAGTCCGAAAAACAAAACAAATGTCTCCTACGTGCTTAATATATTATTTTTTAACTTACCAAAACATAAAATTTCAAAAAAAATGAAACTTTTAGGGGCACGAAAATCGAGCCCTGAAAAATGACGTCTAAAAATCAGCAAAATCAGAGTCCGAAAAACAAAACAAATGTCTCCTAAGTGCTTAATATATTATTTTTTATCTTACCAAATCTTAAAATTTCTAAAAAAATCAAATTTTTTGGTGCACGAAAATCGAGCCCTGAAAATGACGTCAAAAAATCAGCAAAATCAGAGTCCGAAAAACAAAACAAATGGCTCCTAAGTGCTTAATATATTATTTTTTGACATCCCAAAATATAAAATTTCAAAAAAAATGAAACTTTTCGGTGCACGAAAATCGAGCCCTGAAAAATGACGTCTAAAAATCAGCAAAATCAGAGTCCGAAATACAAAACATATGGCTCCTAAGTCTTAATATATTAGTTTTTAACTTACCAAAACTTAAAATTTCAAAAAAAATGAAACATTTCGGGGCACGAAAATCGAGCCCTGAAAAATGATGTCTAAAAATCAGCAAAATCATAGTCCGAAAAACAAAATAAATGTCTCCTAAGTGCTTAATATATTATTTTTTAACTTACCAAAACATAAAATTTCAAAAATTATGAAACTTTTCGGGGCACGAAAATCGAGCCCTGAAAAATGACGTCTAAAAATCATAAAAATCATATTCCGATAAACAAAACAAATGTCTCCTAAGAGCTTAATATATTATTTTTTAACTTACCAAAATTTAAAATTTCAAAAAAAATGAAACTTTTCGGGGCACGAAAATCGAGCCCTGAAAAATGACGTCTAAAAATCAGCAAAATCAGAGTCCGAAAAACAAAACAAACGTATCCTAAGTGCTTAATATATTATTTTTTAACTTACCAAATCTTAAAATTTCAAAAAAAATGAAACATTTCGGTGCACCAAAATCGAGCCCTGAAAAATGACGTCTAAAAATCAGCAAAATCAGAGTCCGAAAAACAAAACAAATGGCTCCTAAGTGCTTAATATTTTATTTTTTGACATCCCAAAACATAAAATTTCAAAAAAAATGAAACTTTTCGGGGCACGAAATTCGAGCCCTGAAAAATGACGTCTAAAAATCATGAAAATCATACTCCGATAAACAAAACAAATGTCTCCTAAGTGCTTAATATATTATTTTTTATCTTACCAAAATTTAAAATTTCAAAAAAAATGAAACTTTTCGGGGCACGAAAATCGAACCCTGAAAAATGACGTCTAAAAATCAGCAAAATCAGAGTCCGAAAAACAAAACAAATGTCTTCTAAGTGCTTAATATATTATTTTTTATCTTACCAAAATTTAAAATTTCAAAAAAAATGAAACTTTTCGGGGCACGAAAATCGAGCCCTGAAAATGACGTCAAAAAATCAGCAAAATCAGAGTCCGAAAAACAAAACAAATGGCTCCTAAGTGCTTAATATATTATTTTTTGACATCCCAAAATATAAAATTTCAAAAAAAATGAAACTCTTCGGGGCACGAAAATCATGCCCTGAAAAATGTCGTCTAAAAATCATCAAAATCATTCTACGAAAAAAAAAACAAATGTCTCTGATGTGCTTAATATATTATTTTTTAACTTACCAAATCTTAAAATCAAACTTTTCGGGCATGAAAATCGAGCCCTGAAAAATGACGTCAAAAAATCATCAAAATCAGAGTCCGAAAAACAAAACAAATGGCTCCTAAGTGCTTAATATATTATTTTTTGACATCCCAAAACATAAAATTTCAAAAAAAATGAAACTGTTCGTGGCACGAAAATCGAGCCCTGAAAAATGACGTCTAAAAATCATCAAAATCATAGTCCGAAAAACAAAACAAATGTCTCCTAAGTGCTTAATATATTATTTTTTGACATCCCAAAACATAAAATTTCAAAAAAAATGAAACTTTTCGTGGCACGAAAATCGAGCCCTGAAAAATGACGTCAAAAAATCAGCAAAATCAGAGTCCGAAAAACAAAACAAATGGCTCCTAAGTGCTTATTATATTATTTTTTGACATCCCAAAACATAAAATTTCAAAAAAAATGAAACTTTTCGGGGCACGGAAATCGTGCCCTGAAAAATGACGTCTAAAAATCATACTCCAATAAACAAAACAGATGTCTCATAAGTGCTTAATATATTATTTTTTAACTTACCAAAATTTAAAATTTCAAAAAAAATGAAACTTTTCGGGGCACGAAAATCGAGCCCTGAAAAACGACGTCTAAAAATCAGCAGAATCAGAGTCTGAAAAACAAAACAAATGTATCCTAAGTGCATAATATATTATTTTTTATCTTACCAAATCTTAAAATTTCAAAAAAAATTAAACTTTTTGGGGCACGAAAATCGAGCCATTAAAAATGACGTCAAAAAATCAGCAAAATCAGAGTCCGAAAAACAAAACAAATGGCTCCTAAGTGCTTAATATATTATTTTTTCACATCCCAAAACATAAAATTTCAAAAAAAATGAAACTTTTCGGGGCACGAAAATCGAGCCCTGAAAAATGACGTCTAAAAATCATACTCCGATAAACAAAACAAATGTCTCCTAAGAGCTTAATATATTATTTTTTAACTTTCCAAAACATAAAATTTCAAAAAAAATGAGACTTTTAGGGGCACGAAAAAAGAGCCCTGAAAAATGACGTCTAAAAATCAGCAAAATCAGAGTCCGAAAAACAAAACAAATGTATCCTAAGTGCTTAATATATTATTTTTTAACTTACCAAATCTTAAAATTTCAAAAAAAATGAAATATTTCGGTGCACGAAAATCGAGCCCTGAAAAATGACGTCTAAAAATCCGCAAAATCATAGTCCGAAAAACAAAACAAATGTCTCCTAAGTGCTTAATATATTATTTTTTAACTTACCAAAACATAAAATTTCAAAAAAAATGAAACTTTTAGGGGCATGAAAATCGAACCCTGAAAAATGACGTCTAAAAATCAGCAAAATCAGAGTCCGAAAAACAAAACAAATGTCTCCTAAGTGCTTAATATATTATTTTTTATCTTACCAAATCTTAAAATTTCAAAAAAAATCAAACTTTTTGGGGCACGAAAATAAAGCCCTGAAAAATGACGTCAAAAAATCAGCAAAATAAGATTCCGATAAACAAAACAAATAGCTCCTAAGTGCTTAATATATTATTTTTTTACATCCCAAAACATAAAATTTCAAAAAAAATGAAACTTTTTGGGGCACGAAAATCGAGCCCTGAAAAATGACGTCTAAAAATCAGCAAAATCAGAGTCCGAAAAACAAAACAAATGTATCCTAAGTGCTTAATATATTATTTTTTAACTTACCAAATCTTAAAATTTCAAAAAAAATGAAACATTTCGGTGCACGAAAATCGAGCCCTGAAAAATGACGTCTAAAAATCAGCAAAATCATAGTCCGAAAAACAAAACAAATGTCTCCTAAGTGCTTAATATATTATTTTTTAACTTACCAAAACATAAAGTTTCAAAAAAAATGAAACTTTTAGGGGCACGAAAATCAAGCCCTGAAAAATGACGTCAAAAAATCAGCAAAATCAGAATCCGAATAACAAAACAAATGGCTCCTATGTGCTTCATATATTATTTTTGAATTCCCAAAACATAAAATTTCAAAAAAAATGAAACTTTTCGTTGCACGGAAATCGAACCCTGAAAAATGACGTCTAAAAATCAGCAAAATCAGAGTCCGAAAAACAAAACAAATGGCTCCTAAGTGCTTAATATATTATTTTTTGACATCCCAAAACATAAAATTTCAAAAAAAATGAAACTTTTAGGGGCACGAAAATCAAGCCCTGAAAAATGACGTCTAAAAATCATCAAAATCATAGTCCGAAAAACAAAACAAATGTCTCCTAAGTGCTTAATATATTATTTTTTAACTTACCAAATCTTAAAATTTCAAAAAAAATGAAACATTTCGGTGCACGAAAATCGAGCCCTGAAAAATGACGTCTAAAAATCAGCAAAATCATAGTCCGAAAAACAAAACAAATGTCTCCTAAGTGCTTAATATATTATTTTTTAACTTACCAAAACATAAAGTTTCAAAAAAAATGAAATTTTTAGGGGCACGAAAATCAAGTCCTGAAAAATGACGTCTAAAAATCATCAAAATCATAGTCCGAAAAACAAAAAAAATGTCTCCTAAGTGCTTAATATATTATTTTTTGACATCCCAAAACATAAAATTTCAAAAAAAATGAAACTTTTCGTGGCACGAAAATCGAGCCCTGAAAAATGACGTCAAAAAATCAGCAAAATCAGAGTCCGAAAAACAAAACAAATGGCTCCTAAGTGCTTAATATATTATTTTTTGACATCCCAAAACATAAAATTTCAAAAAAAATGAAACTTTTCGTGGCACGAAAATCGAGCCCTGAAAAATGACGTCTAAAAATCATCAAAATCATAGTCCGAAAAACAAAACAAATGTCTCCTAAGTGCTTAATATATTATTTTTTGACATCCCAAAACATAAAATTTCAAAAAAAATGAAACTTTTCGTGGCACGAAAATCGAGCCCTGAAAAATGACGTCAAAAAATCAGCAAAATCAGAGTCCGAAAAACAAAACAAATGGCTCCTAAGTGCTTATTATATTATTTTTTGACATCCCAAAACATAAAATTTCAAAAAAAATGAAACTTTTCGGGGCACGAAAATCGAGCCCTGAAAAATGACGTCTAAAAATCATACTCCAATAAACAAAAAAGATGTCTCATAAGTGCTTAATATATTATTTTTTAACTTACCAAAATTTAAAATTTCAAAAAAAATGAAACTTTTCGGGGCACGAAAATCGAGCCCTGAAAAACGACGTCTAAAAATCAGCAGAATCAGAGTCCGAAAAATAAAACAAATGTATCCTAAGTGCATAATATATTATTTTTTATCTTACCAAATCTTAAAATTTCAAAAAAAATTAAACTTTTTGGGGCACGAAAATCGAGCCATTAAAAATGACGTCAAAAAATCAGCAAAATCAGAGTCCGAAAAACAAAACAAATGGCTCCTAAGTGCTTAATATATTATTTTTTCACATCCCAAAACATAAAATTTCAAAAAAAATGAAACTTTTCGGGGCACGAAAATCGAACCCTGAAAAATGACGTCTAAAAATCATAAATATCATACTCCGATAAACAAAACAAATGTCTCCTAAGTGATTAATAAATTATTTTTTCACATCCCAAAACATAAAATTTCAAAAAAAATGAAACTTTTCGTGGCACGAAAATCGAGCCCTGAAAAATGACGTCAAAAAATCAGCAAAATCAGAGTCCGAAAAACAAAACAAATGGCTCCTAAGTGCTTAATATATTATTTTTTCACATCCCAAAACATAAAATTTCAAAAAAAATGAAACTTTTCGGGGCACGAAAATCGAGCCCTGAAAAATGACGTCTAAAAATCATAAATATCATACTCCGATAAACAAAACAAATGTCTCCTAAGAGCTTAATATATTATTTTTTAACTTTCCAAAACATAAAATTTCAAAAAAAATGAAACTTTTAGGGGCACGAAAAAAGAGCCCTGAAAAATGACGTCTAAAAATCAGCAAAATCAGAGTCCGAAAAACAAAACAAATGTATCCTAAGTGCTTAATATATTATTTTTTAACTTACCAAATCTTAAAATTTCAAAAAAAATGAAACATTTCGGTGCACGAAAATCGAGCCCTGAAAAATGACGTCTAAAAATCAGCAAAATCATAGTCCGAAAAACAAAACAAATGTCTCCTAAGTGCTTAATATATTATTTTTTAACTTACCAAAACATAAAATTTCAAAAAAAATGAAACTTTTAGGGGCATGAAAATCGAACCCTGAAAAATGACGTCTAAAAATCAGCAAAATCAGAGTCCGAAAAACAAAACAAATGTCTCCTAAGTGCTTAATCTATTATTTTTAATCTTACCAAATCTTAAAATTTCAAAAAAAATAAAACTTTTTGGGGCACGAAAATCGAGCCCTGAAAAATGACGTCTAAAAATCAGCAAAATCAGAGTCCGAAAAACAAAACAAATGGCTCCTAAGTGCTTATTATATTATTTTTTGACATCCCAAAACATAAAATTTCAAAAAAAATAAAACTTTTCGGGACACGAAAATCGAGCCCTGAAAAATGACTTCTAAAAATCATACTCCGATAAACAAAACAAATGTCTCATAAGTGCTTAATATATTATTTTTTAAATTTCCAAAATTTAAAATTTCAAAAAAAATGAAACTTTTCGGGGCACTAAAATCGAGCCCTGAAAAATGACGTCTATAAATCAGCAAAATCAGAGTCCGAAAAACAAAACAAATGTCTCCTAAGTGCTTAATCTATTATTTTTTTATCTTACCAAATCTTAAAATTTCAAAAAAAATAAAACTTTTTGGGGCACGAAAATCGAGCCCTGAAAAATGACGTCAAAAAATCAGCAAAATCAGAGTCCGAAAAACAAAACAAATGGCTCCTAAGTGCTTATTATATTATTTTTTGACATCCCAAAATATAAAATTTCAAAAAAAATGAAACTTTTCGGGGCACGAAAATCGAGCCCTGAAAAATGACGTCTAAAAATCATCAAAATCATTCTACGAAAAACAAAACAAATGTCTCTTAAGTGCTTAATATATTATTTTTTAACTTACCAAATCTTAAAATCAAACTTTTCGGGGCATGAAAATCGAGCCCTGAAAAATGACGTCAAAAAATCATCAAAATCAGAGTCCGAAAAACAAAACAAATGGCTCCTAAGTGCTTAATATATTATTTTTTGACATCCCAAAATATAAAATTTCAAAAAAAATGAAACTTTTCGGTGCACGAAAATCGAGCCCTGAAAAATGACGTCTAAAAATCAGCAAAATCAGAGTCCGAAAAACAAAACATATGGCTCCTAAGTCTTAATATATTAGTTTTTAACTTACCAAAACTTAAAATTTCAAAAAAAATGATACTTTTCGGGGTCACGAAAATCGAGCCCTGAAAAATGACGTCTAAAAATCAGCAAAATCAGAGTCCGAAAAACAAAACAAATGTATCCTAAGTGCTTAATATATTATTTTTTAACTTACCAAATCTTAAAATTTCAAAAAAAATGAAACATTTCGGTGCACCAAAATCGAACCTTGAAAAATGACGTCTAAAAATCAGCAAAATCAGAGTCCGAAAAACAAAACAAATGGCTCCTAAGTGCTTAATATATTATTTTTTGACATCCCAAAACATAAAATTTCAAAAAATGAAACTTTTCGGGGCACGAAAATCGAGCCCTAAAAAATGACGTCTAAAAATCATAAAAATCATACTCCGCTAAACAAAACAAATGTATCCTAAGTGCTTAATATATTATTTTTTAACTTACCAAATCTTAAAATTTCAAAAAAATTGAAACATTTCGGTGCACCAAAATCGAACCCTGAAAAATGACGTCTAAAAATCAGCAAAATCAGAGTCCGAAAAACAAAACAAATGGCTCCTAAGTGCTTAATATATTATTTTTTAACTTACCAAAATTTAAAATTTCAAAAAAAATGAAACTTTTCGGGGGCACGAAAATCGAGCCTTGAAAAATGACATCTAAAAATCAGCAAAATCAGAGTCCGAAAAACAAAACAAATGTATTCTAAGTGCTTAATATATTATTTTTTAACTTACCAAATCTTAAAATTTCAAAAAAAATCAAACTTTTTGGGACACGAAAATCGAGCCCTGAAAAATGACGTCAAAAAATCAGTAAAATCAGAGTCCCAAAAACAAAACAAATGGCTCCTAAGTGCTTAATATATTATTTTTTGACATCCCAAAACATAAAATTTCAAAAAAAATGAAACTTTTCGGGGCACGAAAATCGAGCCCTGAAAAATGACTTCTAAAAATCATACTCCGATAAACAAAACAAATGTCTCATAAGTGCTTAATATATTATTTTTTAAATTTCCAAAATTTAAAATTTCAAAAAAAATGAAACTTTTCGGGGCACTAAAATCGAGCCCTGAAAAATGACGTCTATAAATCAGCAAAATCAGAGTCCGAAAAACAAAACAAATGTATCCTAAGTGCTTAATATATTATTTTTTAACTTACCAAATCTTAAAATTTCAAAAAAAATGAAACATTTCGGTGCCCGAAAATCGAGCCCTGAAAAATGACGTCTAAAAATCAGCAAAATCATAGTCCGAAAAACAAAACAAATGTCTCCTAAGTGCTTAATATATTATTTTTTAACTTCCCAAAACATAAAATTTCAAAAAAAATGAAACATTTAGGGGCACGAAAATCGAGCCCTGAAAAATGACGTCTAAAAATCAGCAAAATCAGAGTCCGAAAAACAAAACAAATGTCTCCTAAGTGCTTAATCTATTATTTTTTATCTTACCAAATCTTAAAATTTCAAAAAAAATAAAACTTTTTGGGGCACGAAAATCGAGCCCTGAAAAATGACGTCAAAAAATCAGCAAAATCAGAGTCCGAAAAACAAAACAAATGGCTCCTAAGTGCTTATTATATTATTTTTTGACATCCCAAAATATAAAATTTCAAAAAAAATGAAACTTTTCGGGGCACGAAAATCGAGCCCTGAAAAATGACGTCTAAAAATCATCAAAATCATTCTACGAAAAACAAAACAAATGTCTCTTAAGTGCTTAATATATTATTTTTTAACTTACCAAATCTTAAAATCAAACTTTTCGGGGCATGAAAATCGAGCCCTGAAAAATGACGTCAAAAAATCATCAAAATCAGAGTCCGAAAAACAAAACAAATGGCTCCTAAGTGCTTAATATATTATTTTTTGACATCCCAAAATATAAAATTTCAAAAAAAATGAAACTTTTCGGTGCACGAAAATCGAGCCCTGAAAAATGACGTCTAAAAATCAGCAAAATCAGAGTCCGAAAAACAAAACATATGGCTCCTAAGTCTTAATATATTAGTTTTTAACTTACCAAAACTTAAAATTTCAAAAAAAATGAAACATTTCGGGGCACGAAAATCGAGCCCGGAAAAATGATGTCTAAAAATCAGCAAAATCATGGTCCGAAAAACAAAATAAATGTCTCCTAAGTGCTTAATATATTATTTTTTGATATCCCAAAACATAAAATTTCAAAAAATGAAACTTTTCGTGGCACGAAAATCGAGCCCTAAAAAATGACCTCTAAAAATCATCAAAATCATACTCCGATAAACAAAACAAATGTATCCTAAGTGCTTAATATATTATTTTTTAACTTACCAAATCTTAAAATTTCAAAAAAATTGAAACATTTCGGTGCACCAAAATCGAGCCCTGAAAAATGACGTCTAAAAATCAGCAAAATCAGAGTCCGAAAAACAAAACAAATGGCTCCTAAGTGCTTAATATATTATTTTTTAACTTACCAAAATTTAAAATTTCAAAAAAAATGAAACTTTACGGGGGCACGAAAATCGAGCCCTGAAAAATGACATCTAAAAATCAGCAAAATCAGAGTCCGAAAAACAAAACAAATGTATCCTAAGTGCTTAATATATTATTTTTTAACTTACCAAATCTTAAAATTTCAAAAAAAATCAAACTTTTTGGGGCACGAAAATCGAGCCCTGAAAAATGACGTCAAAAAATCAGTAAAATCAGAGTCCCAAAAACAAAACAAATGGCTCCTAAGTGCTTAATATATTATTTTTTGACATCCCAAAACATAAAATTTCAAAAAAAATGAAACTTTTCGGGGCACGAAAATCGAGCCCTGAAAAATGACTTCTAAAAATCATACTCCGATAAACAAAACAAATGTCTCATAAGTGCTTAATATATTATTTTTTAAATTTCCAAAATTTAAAATTTCAAAAAAAATGAAACTTTTCGGGGCACTAAAATCGAGCCCTGAAAAATGACGTCTATAAATCAGCAAAATCAGAGTCCGAAAAACAAAACAAATGTATCCTAAATGCTTAATATATTATTTTTTAACTTACCAAATCTTAAAATTTCAAAAAAAATGAAACATTTCGGTGCACCAAAATCGAGCCCTGAAAAATGACGTCTAAAAATCAGCAAAATCAGAGTCCGAAAAACAAAACAAATGGCTCCTAAGTGCTTAATATATTATTTTTTGACATCCCAAAACATAAAATTTCAAAAAAAATGAAACTGTTCGTGGCACGAAAATCGAGCCCTGAAAAATGACGTCTAAAAATCATCAAAATCATAGTCCGAAAAACAAAACAAATGTCTCCTAAGTGCTTAATATATTATTTTTTGACATCCCAAAACATAAAATTTCAAAAAAAATGAAACTTTTCGTGGCACGAAAATCGAGCCCTGAAAAATGACGTCAAAAAATCAGCAAAATCAGAGTCCGAAAAACAAAACAAATGGCTCCTAAGTGCTTATTATATTATTTTTTGACATCCCAAAACATAAAATTTCAAAAAAAATGAAACTTTTCGGGGCACGAAAATCGTGCCCTGAAAAATGACGTCTAAAAATCATACTCCAATAAACAAAACAGATGTCTCATAAGTGCTTAATATATTATTTTTTAACTTACCAAAATTTAAAATTTCAAAAAAAATGAAACTTTTCGGGGCACGAAAATCGAGCCCTGAAAAACGACGTCTAAAAATCAGCAGAATCAGAGTCTGAAAAACAAAACAAATGTATCCTAAGTGCATAATATATTATTTTTTATCTTACCAAATCTTAAAATTTCAAAAAAAATTAAACTTTTTGGGGCACGAAAATCGAGCCATTAAAAATGACGTCAAAAAATCAGCAAAATCAGAGTCCGAAAAACAAAACAAATGGCTCCTAAGTGCTTAATATATTATTTTTTCACATCCCAAAACATAAAATTTCAAAAAAAATGAAACTTTTCGGGGCACGAAAATCGAGCCCTGAAAAATGACGTCTAAAAATCATAAAAATCATACTCCGATAAACAAAACAAATGTCTCCTAAGAGCTTAATATATTATTTTTTAACTTTCCAAAACATAAAATTTCAAAAAAAATGAGACTTTTAGGGGCACGAAAAAAGAGCCCTGAAAAATGACGTCTAAAAATCAGCAAAATCAGAGTCCGAAAAACAAAACAAATGTATCCTAAGTGCTTAATATATTATTTTTTAACTTACCAAATCTTAAAATTTCAAAAAAAATGAAATATTTCGGTGCACGAAAATCGAGCCCTGAAAAATGACGTCTAAAAATCCGCAAAATCATAGTCCGAAAAACAAAACAAATGTCTCCTAAGTGCTTAATATATTATTTTTTAACTTACCAAAACATAAAATTTCAAAAAAAATGAAACTTTTAGGGGCATGAAAATCGAACCCTGAAAAATGACGTCTAAAAATCAGCAAAATCAGAGTCCGAAAAACAAAACAAATGTCTCCTAAGTGCTTAATATATTATTTTTTATCTTACCAAATCTTAAAATTTCAAAAAAAATCAAACTTTTTGGGGCACGAAAATAAAGCCCTGAAAAATGACGTCAAAAAATCAGCAAAATAAGATTCCGATAAACAAAACAAATAGCTCCTAAGTGCTTAATATATTATTTTTTTACATCCCAAAACATAAAATTTCAAAAAAAATGAAACTTTTTGGGGCACGAAAATCGAGCCCTGAAAAATGACGTCTAAAAATCAGCAAAATCAGAGTCCGAAAAACAAAACAAATGTATCCTAAGTGCTTAATATATTATTTTTTAACTTACCAAATCTTAAAATTTCAAAAAAAATGAAACATTTCGGTGCACGAAAATCGAGCCCTGAAAAATGACGTCTAAAAATCAGCAAAATCATAGTCCGAAAAACAAAACAAATGTCTCCTAAGTGCTTAATATATTATTTTTTAACTTACCAAAACATAAAGTTTCAAAAAAAATGAAACTTTTAGGGGCACGAAAATCAAGCCCTGAAAAATGACGTCAAAAAATCAGCAAAATCAGAATCCGAATAACAAAACAAATGGCTCCTATGTGCTTCATATATTATTTTTTAATTCCCAAAACATAAAATTTCAAAAAAAATGAAACTTTTCGTTGCACGGAAATCGAGCCCTGAAAAATGACGTCTAAAAATCAGCAAAATCAGAGTCCGAAAAACAAAACAAATGGCTCCTAAGTGCTTAATATATTATTTTTTGACATCCCGAAACATAAAATTTCAAAAAAAATGAAACTTTTAGGGGCACGAAAATCAAGCCCTGAAAAATGACGTCTAAAAATCATCAAAATCATAGTCCGAAAAACAAAACAAATGTCTCCTAAGTGCTTAATATATTATTTTTTAACTTACCAAATCTTAAAATTTCAAAAAAAATGAAACATTTCGGTGCACGAAAATCGAGCCCTGAAAAATGACGTCTAAAAATCAGCAAAATCATAGTCCGAAAAACAAAACAAATGTCTCCTAAGTGCTTAATATATTATTTTTTAACTTACCAAAACATAAAGTTTCAAAAAAAATGAAATTTTTAGGGGCACGAAAATCAAGTCCTGAAAAATGACGTCTAAAAATCATCAAAATCATAGTCCGAAAAACAAAACAAATGTCTCCTAAGTGCTTAATATATTATTTTTTGACATCCCAAAACATAAAATTTCAAAAAAAATGAAACTTTTCGTGGCACGAAAATCGAGCCCTGAAAAATGACGTCAAAAAATCAGCAAAATCAGAGTCCGAAAAACAAAACAAATGGCTCCTAAGTGCTTAATATATTATTTTTTGACATCCCAAAACATAAAATTTCAAAAAAAATGAAACTTTTCGTGGCACGAAAATCGAGCCCTGAAAAATGACGTCTAAAAATCATCAAAATCATAGTCCGAAAAACAAAACAAATGTCTCCTAAGTGCTTAATATATTATTTTTTGACATCCCAAAACATAAAATTTCAAAAAAAATGAAACTTTTCGTGGCACGAAAATCGAGCCCTGAAAAATGACGTCAAAAAATCAGCAAAATCAGAGTCCGAAAAACAAAACAAATGGCTCCTAAGTGCTTATTATATTATTTTTTGACATCCCAAAACATAAAATTTCAAAAAAAATGAAACTTTTCGGGGCACGAAAATCGAGCCCTGAAAAATGACGTCTAAAAATCATACTCCAATAAACAAAAAAGATGTCTCATAAGTGCTTAATATATTATTTTTTAACTTACCAAAATTTAAAATTTCAAAAAAAATGAAACTTTTCGGGGCACGAAAATCGAGCCCTGAAAAACGACGTCTAAAAATCAGCAGAATCAGAGTCCGAAAAATAAAACAAATGTATCCTAAGTGCATAATATATTATTTTTTATCTTACCAAATCTTAAAATTTCAAAAAAAATTAAACTTTTTGGGGCACGAAAATCGAGCCATTAAAAATGACGTCAAAAAATCAGCAAAATCAGAGTCCGAAAAACAAAACAAATGGCTCCTAAGTGCTTAATATATTATTTTTTGACATCCCAAAACATAAAATTTCAAAAAAAATGAAACTTTTCGGGGCACGAAAATCGAGCCCTGAAAAATGACTTCTAAAAATCATACTCCGATAAACAAAACAAATGTCTCATAAGTGCTTAATATATTATTTTTTAAATTTCCAAAATTTAAAATTTCAAAAAAAATGAAACTTTTCGGGGCACTAAAATCGAGCCCTGAAAAATGACGTCTATAAATCAGCAAAATCAGAGTCCGAAAAACAAAACAAATGTATCCTAAGTGCTTAATATATTATTTTTTAACTTACCAAATCTTAAAATTTCAAAAAAAATGAAACATTTCGGTGCCCGAAAATCGAGCCCTGAAAAATGACGTCTAAAAATCAGCAAAATCATAGTCCGAAAAACAAAACAAATGTCTCCTAAGTGCTTAATATATTATTTTTTAACTTCCCAAAACATAAAATTTCAAAAAAAATGAAACATTTAGGGGCACGAAAATCGAGCCCTGAAAAATGACGTCTAAAAATCAGCAAAATCAGAGTCCGAAAAACAAAACAAATGTCTCCTAAGTGCTTAATCTATTATTTTTTATCTTACCAAATCTTAAAATTTCAAAAAAAATAAAACTTTTTGGGGCACGAAAATCGAGCCCTGAAAAATGACGTCAAAAAATCAGCAAAATCAGAGTCCGAAAAACAAAACAAATGGCTCCTAAGTGCTTATTATATTATTTTTTGACATCCCAAAATATAAAATTTCAAAAAAAATGAAACTTTTCGGGGCACGAAAATCGAGCCCTGAAAAATGACGTCTAAAAATCATCAAAATCATTCTACGAAAAACAAAACAAATGTCTCTTAAGTGCTTAATATATTATTTTTTAACTTACCAAATCTTAAAATCAAACTTTTCGGGGCATGAAAATCGAGCCCTGAAAAATGACGTCAAAAAATCATCAAAATCAGAGTCCGAAAAACAAAACAAATGGCTCCTAAGTGCTTAATATATTATTTTTTGACATCCCAAAATATAAAATTTCAAAAAAAATGAAACTTTTCGGTGCACGAAAATCGAGCCCTGAAAAATGACGTCTAAAAATCAGCAAAATCAGAGTCCGAAAAACAAAACATATGGCTCCTAAGTCTTAATATATTAGTTTTTAACTTACCAAAACTTAAAATTTCAAAAAAAATGAAACATTTCGGGGCACGAAAATCGAGCCCGGAAAAATGATGTCTAAAAATCAGCAAAATCATGGTCCGAAAAACAAAATAAATGTCTCCTAAGTGCTTAATATATTATTTTTTGATATCCCAAAACATAAAATTTCAAAAAATGAAACTTTTCGGGGCACGAAAATCGAGCCCTAAAAAATGACCTCTAAAAATCATCAAAATCATACTCCGATAAACAAAACAAATGTATCCTAAGTGCTTAATATATTATTTTTTAACTTACCAAATCTTAAAATTTCAAAAAAATTGAAACATTTCGGTGCACCAAAATCGAGCCCTGAAAAAAGACGTCTAAAAATCAGCAAAATCAGAGTCCGAAAAACAAAACAAATGGCTCCTAAGTGCTTAATATATTATTTTTTAACTTACCAAAATTTAAAATTTCAAAAAAAATGAAACTTTACGGGGGCACGAAAATCGAGCCCTGAAAAATGACATCTAAAAATCAGCAAAATCAGAGTCCGAAAAACAAAACAAATGTATCCTAAGTGCTTAATATATTATTTTTTAACTTACCAAATCTTAAAATTTCAAAAAAAATCAAACTTTTTGGGGCACGAAAATCGAGCCCTGAAAAATGACGTCAAAAAATCAGTAAAATCAGAGTCCCAAAAACAAAACAAATGGCTCCTAAGTGCTTAATATATTATTTTTTGACATCCCAAAACATAAAATTTCAAAAAAAATGAAACTTTTCGGGGCACGAAAATCGAGCCCTGAAAAATGACTTCTAAAAATCATACTCCGATAAACAAAACAAATGTCTCATAAGTGCTTAATATATTATTTTTTAAATTTCCAAAATTTAAAATTTCAAAAAAAATGAAACTTTTCGGGGCACTAAAATCGAGCCCTGAAAAATGACGTCTATAAATCAGCAAAATCAGAGTCCGAAAAACAAAACAAATGTATCCTAAATGCTTAATATATTATTTTTTAACTTACCAAATCTTAAAATTTCAAAAAAAATGAAACATTTCGGTGCACCAAAATCGAGCCCTGAAAAATGACGTCTAAAAATCAGCAAAATCAGAGTCCGAAAAACAAAACAAATGGCTCCTAAGTGCTTAATATATTATTTTTTGACATCCCAAAACATAAAATTTCAAAAAAAATGAAACTGTTCGTGGCACGAAAATCGAGCCCTGAAAAATGACGTCTAAAAATCATCAAAATCATAGTCCGAAAAACAAAACAAATGTCTCCTAAGTGCTTAATATATTATTTTTTGACATCCCAAAACATAAAATTTCAAAAAAAATGAAACTTTTCGTGGCACGAAAATCGAGCCCTGAAAAATGACGTCAAAAAATCAGCAAAATCAGAGTCCGAAAAACAAAACAAATGGCTCCTAAGTGCTTATTATATTATTTTTTGACATCCCAAAACATAAAATTTCAAAAAAAATGAAACTTTTCGGGGCACGAAAATCGTGCCCTGAAAAATGACGTCTAAAAATCATACTCCAATAAACAAAACAGATGTCTCATAAGTGCTTAATATATTATTTTTTAACTTACCAAAATTTAAAATTTCAAAAAAAATGAAACTTTTCGGGGCACGAAAATCGAGCCCTGAAAAACGACGTCTAAAAATCAGCAGAATCAGAGTCTGAAAAACAAAACAAATGTATCCTAAGTGCATAATATATTATTTTTTATCTTACCAAATCTTAAAATTTCAAAAAAAATTAAACTTTTTGGGGCACGAAAATCGAGCCATTAAAAATGACGTCAAAAAATCAGCAAAATCAGAGTCCGAAAAACAAAACAAATGGCTCCTAAGTGCTTAATATATTATTTTTTCACATCCCAAAACATAAAATTTCAAAAAAAATGAAACTTTTCGGGGCACGAAAATCGAGCCCTGAAAAATGACGTCTAAAAATCATAAAAATCATACTCCGATAAACAAAACAAATGTCTCCTAAGAGCTTAATATATTATTTTTTAACTTTCCAAAACATAAAATTTCAAAAAAAATGAGACTTTTAGGGGCACGAAAAAAGAGCCCTGAAAAATGACGTCTAAAAATCAGCAAAATCAGAGTCCGAAAAACAAAACAAATGTATCCTAAGTGCTTAATATATTATTTTTTAACTTACCAAATCTTAAAATTTCAAAAAAAATGAAATATTTCGGTGCACGAAAATCGAGCCCTGAAAAATGACGTCTAAAAATCCGCAAAATCATAGTCCGAAAAACAAAACAAATGTCTCCTAAGTGCTTAATATATTATTTTTTAACTTACCAAAACATAAAATTTCAAAAAAAATGAAACTTTTAGGGGCATGAAAATCGAACCCTGAAAAATGACGTCTAAAAATCAGCAAAATCAGAGTCCGAAAAACAAAACAAATGTCTCCTAAGTGCTTAATATATTATTTTTTATCTTACCAAATCTTAAAATTTCAAAAAAAATCAAACTTTTTGGGGCACGAAAATAAAGCCCTGAAAAATGACGTCAAAAAATCAGCAAAATAAGATTCCGATAAACAAAACAAATAGCTCCTAAGTGCTTAATATATTATTTTTTTACATCCCAAAACATAAAATTTCAAAAAAAATGAAACTTTTTGGGGCACGAAAATCGAGCCCTGAAAAATGACGTCTAAAAATCAGCAAAATCAGAGTCCGAAAAACAAAACAAATGTATCCTAAGTGCTTAATATATTATTTTTTAACTTACCAAATCTTAAAATTTCAAAAATAATGAAACATTTCGGTGCACGAAAATCGAGCCCTGAAAAATGACGTCTAAAAATCAGCAAAATCATAGTCCGAAAAACAAAACAAATGTCTCCTAAGTGCTTAATATATTATTTTTTAACTTACCAAAACATAAAGTTTCAAAAAAAATGAAACTTTTAGGGGCACGAAAATCAAGCCCTGAAAAATGACGTCAAAAAATCAGCAAAATCAGAATCCGAATAACAAAACAAATGGCTCCTATGTGCTTCATATATTATTTTTTAATTCCCAAAACATAAAATTTCAAAAAAAATGAAACTTTTCGTTGCACGGAAATCGAGCCCTGAAAAATGACGTCTAAAAATCAGCAAAATCAGAGTCCGAAAAACAAAACAAATGGCTCCTAAGTGCTTAATATATTATTTTTTGACATCCCGAAACATAAAATTTCAAAAAAAATGAAACTTTTAGGGGCACGAAAATCAAGCCCTGAAAAATGACGTCTAAAAATCATCAAAATCATAGTCCGAAAAACAAAACAAATGTCTCCTAAGTGCTTAATATATTATTATTTAACTTACCAAATCTTAAAATTTCAAAAAAAATGAAACATTTCGGTGCACGAAAATCGAGCCCTGAAAAATGACGTCTAAAAATCAGCAAAATCATAGTCCGAAAAACAAAACAAATGTCTCCTAAGTGCTTAATATATTATTTTTTAACTTACCAAAACATAAAGTTTCAAAAAAAATGAAATTTTTAGGGGCACGAAAATCAAGTCCTGAAAAATGACGTCTAAAAATCATCAAAATCATAGTCCGAAAAACAAAACAAATGTCTCCTAAGTGCTTAATATATTATTTTTTGACATCCCAAAACATAAAATTTCAAAAAAAATGAAACTTTTCGTGGCACGAAAATCGAGCCCTGAAAAATGACGTCAAAAAATCAGCAAAATCAGAGTCCGAAAAACAAAACAAATGGCTCCTAAGTGCTTAATATATTATTTTTTGACATCCCAAAACATAAAATTTCAAAAAAAATGAAACTTTTCGTGGCACGAAAATCGAGCCCTGAAAAATGACGTCTAAAAATCATCAAAATCATAGTCCGAAAAACAAAACAAATGTCTCCTAAGTGCTTAATATATTATTTTTTGACATCCCAAAACATAAAATTTCAAAAAAAATGAAACTTTTCGTGGCACGAAAATCGAGCCCTGAAAAATGACGTCAAAAAATCAGCAAAATCAGAGTCCGAAAAACAAAACAAATGGCTCCTAAGTGCTTATTATATTATTTTTTGACATCCCAAAACATAAAATTTCAAAAAAAATGAAACTTTTCGGGGCACGAAAATCGAGCCCTGAAAAATGACGTCTAAAAATCATACTCCAATAAACAAAAAAGATGTCTCATAAGTGCTTAATATATTATTTTTTAACTTACCAAAATTTAAAATTTCAAAAAAAATGAAACTTTTCGGGGCACGAAAATCGAGCCCTGAAAAACGACGTCTAAAAATCAGCAGAATCAGAGTCCGAAAAATAAAACAAATGTATCCTAAGTGCATAATATATTATTTTTTATCTTACCAAATCTTAAAATTTCAAAAAAAATTAAACTTTTTGGGGCACGAAAATCGAGCCATTAAAAATGACGTCAAAAAATCAGCAAAATCAGAGTCCGAAAAACAAAACAAATGGCTCCTAAGTGCTTAATATATTATTTTTTGACATCCCAAAACATAAAATTTCAAAAAAAATGAAACTTTTCGGGGCACGAAAATCGAGCCCTGAAAAATGACTTCTAAAAATCATACTCCGATAAACAAAACAAATGTCTCATAAGTGCTTAATATATTATTTTTTAAATTTCCAAAATTTAAAATTTCAAAAAAAATGAAACTTTTCGGGGCACTAAAATCGAGCCCTGAAAAATGACGTCTATAAATCAGCAAAATCAGAGTCCGAAAAACAAAACAAATGTATCCTAAGTGCTTAATATATTATTTTTTAACTTACCAAATCTTAAAATTTCAAAAAAAATGAAACATTTCGGTGCCCGAAAATCGAGCCCTGAAAAATGACGTCTAAAAATCAGCAAAATCATAGTCCGAAAAACAAAACAAATGTCTCCTAAGTGCTTAATATATTATTTTTTAACTTCCCAAAACATAAAATTTCAAAAAAAATGAAACATTTAGGGGCACGAAAATCGAGCCCTGAAAAATGACGTCTAAAAATCAGCAAAATCAGAGTCCGAAAAACAAAACAAATGTCTCCTAAGTGCTTAATCTATTATTTTTTATCTTACCAAATCTTAAAATTTCAAAAAAAATAAAACTTTTTGGGGCACGAAAATCGAGCCCTGAAAAATGACGTCAAAAAATCAGCAAAATCAGAGTCCGAAAAACAAAACAAATGGCTCCTAAGTGCTTATTATATTATTTTTTGACATCCCAAAATATAAAATTTCAAAAAAAATGAAACTTTTCGGGGCACGAAAATCGAGCCCTGAAAAATGACGTCTAAAAATCATCAAAATCATTCTACGAAAAACAAAACAAATGTCTCTTAAGTGCTTAATATATTATTTTTTAACTTACCAAATCTTAAAATCAAACTTTTCGGGGCATGAAAATCGAGCCCTGAAAAATGACGTCAAAAAATCATCAAAATCAGAGTCCGAAAAACAAAACAAATGGCTCCTAAGTGCTTAATATATTATTTTTTGACATCCCAAAATATAAAATTTCAAAAAAAATGAAACTTTTCGGTGCACGAAAATCGAGCCCTGAAAAATGACGTCTAAAAATCAGCAAAATCAGAGTCCGAAAAACAAAACATATGGCTCCTAAGTCTTAATATATTAGTTTTTAACTTACCAAAACTTAAAATTTCAAAAAAAATGAAACATTTCGGGGCACGAAAATCGAGCCCGGAAAAATGATGTCTAAAAATCAGCAAAATCATGGTCCGAAAAACAAAATAAATGTCTCCTAAGTGCTTAATATATTATTTTTTGATATCCCAAAACATAAAATTTCAAAAAATGAAACTTTTCGGGGCACGAAAATCGAGCCCTAAAAAATGACCTCTAAAAATCATCAAAATCATACTCCGATAAACAAAACAAATGTATCCTAAGTGCTTAATATATTATTTTTTAACTTACCAAATCTTAAAATTTCAAAAAAATTGAAACATTTCGGTGCACCAAAATCGAGCCCTGAAAAATGACGTCTAAAAATCAGCAAAATCAGAGTCCGAAAAACAAAACAAATGGCTCCTAAGTGCTTAATATATTATTTTTTAACTTACCAAAATTTAAAATTTCAAAAAAAATGAAACTTTACGGGGGCACGAAAATCGAGCCCTGAAAAATGACATCTAAAAATCAGCAAAATCAGAGTCCGAAAAACAAAACAAATGTATCCTAAGTGCTTAATATATTATTTTTTAACTTACCAAATCTTAAAATTTCAAAAAAAATCAAACTTTTTGGGGCACGAAAATCGAGCCCTGAAAAATGACGTCAAAAAATCAGTAAAATCAGAGTCCCAAAAACAAAACAAATGGCTCCTAAGTGCTTAATATATTATTTTTTGACATCCCAAAACATAAAATTTCAAAAAAAATGAAACTTTTCGGGGCACGAAAATCGAGCCCTGAAAAATGACTTCTAAAAATCATACTCCGATAAACAAAACAAATGTCTCATAAGTGCTTAATATATTATTTTTTAAATTTCCAAAATTTAAAATTTCAAAAAAAATGAAACTTTTCGGGGCACTAAAATCGAGCCCTGAAAAATGACGTCTATAAATCAGCAAAATCAGAGTCCGAAAAACAAAACAAATGTATCCTAAATGCTTAATATATTATTTTTTAACTTACCAAATCTTAAAATTTCAAAAAAAATGAAACATTTCGGTGCACCAAAATCGAGCCCTGAAAAATGACGTCTAAAAATCAGCAAAATCAGAGTCCGAAAAACAAAACAAATGGCTCCTAAGTGCTTAATATATTATTTTTTGACATCCCAAAACATAAAATTTCAAAAAAAATGAAACTGTTCGTGGCACGAAAATCGAGCCCTGAAAAATGACGTCTAAAAATCATCAAAATCAGAGTCCGAAAAACAAAACAAATGTCTCCTAAGTGCTTAATATATTATTTTTTCACATCCCAAAACATAAAATTTCAAAAAAAATGAAACTTTTCGTGGCACGAAAATCGAGCCCTGAAAAATGACGTCAAAAAATCAGCAAAATCAGAGTCCGAAAAACAAAACAAATGGCTCCTAAGTGCTTAATATATTATTTTTTGACATCCCAAAACATAAAATTTCAAAAAAAATGAAACTTTTCGGGGCACGAAAATCGTGCCCTGAAAAATGACGTCTAAAAATCATACTCCAATAAACAAAACAGATGTCTCATAAGTGCTTAATATATTATTTTTTAACTTACCAAAATTTAAAATTTCAAAAAAAATGAAACTTTTCGGGGCACGAAAATCGAGCCCTGAAAAACGACGTCTAAAAATCAGCAGAATCAGAGTCCGAAAAATAAAACAAATGTATCCTAAGTGCATAATATATTATTTTTTATCTTACCAAATCTTAAAATTTCAAAAAAAATTAAACTTTTTGGGGCACGAAAATCGAGCCATTAAAAATGACGTCAAAAAATCAGCAAAATCAGAGTCCGAAAAACAAAACAAATGGCTCCTAAGTGCTTAATATATTATTTTTTCACATCCCAAAACATAAAATTTCAAAAAAAATGAAACTTTTCGGGGCACGAAAATCGAACCCTGAAAAATGACGTCTAAAAATCATAAATATCATACTCCGATAAACAAAACAAATGTCTCCTAAGTGCTTAATATATTATTTTTTCACATCCCAAAACATAAAATTTCAAAAAAAATGAAACTTTTCGTGGCACGAAAATCGAGCCCTGAAAAATGACGTCAAAAAATCAGCAAAATCAGAGTCCGAAAAACAAAACAAATGGCTCCTAAGTGCTTAATATATTATTTTTTGACATCCCAAAACATAAAATTTCAAAAAAAATGAAACTTTTCGGGGCACGAAAATCGTGCCCTGAAAAATGACGTCTAAAAATCATACTCCAATAAACAAAACAGATGTCTCATAAGTGCTTAATATATTATTTTTTAACTTACCAAAATTTAAAATTTCAAAAAAAATGAAACTTTTCGGGGCACGAAAATCGAGCCCTGAAAAACGACGTCTAAAAATCAGCAGAATCAGAGTCCGAAAAATAAAACAAATGTATCCTAAGTGCATAATATATTATTTTTTATCTTACCAAATCTTAAAATTTCAAAAAAAATTAAACTTTTTGGGGCACGAAAATCGAGCCATTAAAAATGACGTCAAAAAATCAGCAAAATCAGAGTCCGAAAAACAAAACAAATGGCTCCTAAGTGCTTAATATATTATTTTTTCACATCCCAAAACATAAAATTTCAAAAAAAATGAAACTTTTCGGGGCACGAAAATCGAACCCTGAAAAATGACGTCTAAAAATCATAAATATCATACTCCGATAAACAAAACAAATGTCTCCTAAGTGCTTAATATATTATTTTTTCACATCCCAAAACATAAAATTTCAAAAAAAATGAAACTTTTCGTGGCACGAAAATCGAGCCCTGAAAAATGACGTCAAAAAATCAGCAAAATCAGAGTCCGAAAAACAAAACAAATGGCTCCTAAGTGCTTAATATATTATTTTTTGACATCCCAAAACATAAAATTTCAAAAAAAATGAAACTTTTCGGGGCACGAAAATCGTGCCCTGAAAAATGACGTCTAAAAATCATACTCCAATAAACAAAACAGATGTCTCATAAGTGCTTAATATATTATTTTTTAACTTACCAAAATTTAAAATTTCAAAAAAAATGAAACTTTTCGGGGCACGAAAATCGAGCCCTGAAAAACGACGTCTAAAAATCAGCAGAATCAGAGTCTGAAAAACAAAACAAATGTATCCTAAGTGCATAATATATTATTTTTTATCTTACCAAATCTTAAAATTTCAAAAAAAATTAAACTTTTTGGGGCACGAAAATCGAGCCATTAAAAATGACGTCAAAAAATCAGCAAAATCAGAGTCCGAAAAACAAAACAAATGGCTCCTAAGTGCTTAATATATTATTTTTTCACATCCCAAAACATAAAATTTCAAAAAAAATGAAACTTTTCGTGGCACGAAAATCGAGCCCTGAAAAATGACGTCAAAAAATCAGCAAAATCAGAGTCCGAAAAACAAAACAAATGGCTCCTAAGTGCTTAATATATTATTTTTTGACATCCCAAAACATAAAATTTCAAAAAAAATGAAACTTTTCGGGGCACGAAAATCGTGCCCTGAAAAATGACGTCTAAAAATCATACTCCAATAAACAAAAAAGATGTCTCATAAGTGCTTAATATATTATTTTTTAACTTACCAAAATTTAAAATTTCAAAAAAAATGAAACTTTTCGGGGCACGAAAATCGAGCCCTGAAAAACGACGTCTAAAAATCAGCAGAATCAGAGTCCGAAAAATAAAACAAATGTATCCTAAGTGCATAATATATTATTTTTTATCTTACCAAATCTTAAAATTTCAAAAAAAATTAAACTTTTTGGGGCACGAAAATCGAGCCATTAAAAATGACGTCAAAAAATCAGCAAAATCAGAGTCCGAAAAACAAAACAAATGGCTCCTAAGTGCTTAATATATTATTTTTTCACATCCCAAAACATAAAATTTCAAAAAAAATGAAACTTTTCGGGGCACGAAAATCGAACCCTGAAAAATGACGTCTAAAAATCATAAATATCATACTCCGATAAACAAAACAAATGTCTCCTAAGTGCTTAATATATTATTTTTTCACATCCCAAAACATAAAATTTCAAAAAAAATGAAACTTTTCGTGGCACGAAAATCGAGCCCTGAAAAATGACGTCAAAAAATCAGCAAAATCAGAGTCCGAAAAACAAAACAAATGGCTCCTAAGTGCTTAATATATTATTTTTTGACATCCCAAAACATAAAATTTCAAAAAAAATGAAACTTTTCGGGGCACGAAAATCGTGCCCTGAAAAATGACGTCTAAAAATCATACTCCAATAAACAAAACAGATGTCTCATAAGTGCTTAATATATTATTTTTTAACTTACCAAAATTTAAAATTTCAAAAAAAATGAAACTTTTCGGGGCACGAAAATCGAGCCCTGAAAAATGACGTCTAAAAATCATACTCCAATAAACAAAAAAGATGTCTCATAAGTGCTTAATATATTATTTTTTAACTTACCAAAATTTAAAATTTCAAAAAAAATGAAACTTTTCGTGGCACGAAAATCGAGCCCTGAAAAATGACGTCAAAAAATCAGCAAAATCAGAGTCCGAAAAACAAAACAAATGGCTCCTAAGTGCTTAATATATTATTTTTTGACATCCCAAAACATAAAATTTCAAAAAAAATGAAACTTTTCGGGGCACGAAAATCGTGCCCTGAAAAATGACGTCTAAAAATCATACTCCAATAAACAAAACAGATGTCTCATAAGTGCTTAATATATTATTTTTTAACTTACCAAAATTTAAAATTTCAAAAAAAATGAAACTTTTCGGGGCACGAAAATCGAGCCCTGAAAAACGACGTCTAAAAATCAGCAGAATCAGAGTCTGAAAAACAAAACAAATGTATCCTAAGTGCATAATATATTATTTTTTATCTTACCAAATCTTAAAATTTCAAAAAAAATTAAACTTTTTGGGGCACGAAAATCGAGCCATTAAAAATGACGTCAAAAAATCAGCAAAATCAGAGTCCGAAAAACAAAACAAATGGCTCCTAAGTGCTTAATATATTATTTTTTCACATCCCAAAACATAAAATTTCAAAAAAAATGAAACTTTTCGTGGCACGAAAATCGAGCCCTGAAAAATGACGTCAAAAAATCAGCAAAATCAGAGTCCGAAAAACAAAACAAATGGCTCCTAAGTGCTTAATATATTATTTTTTGACATCCCAAAACATAAAATTTCAAAAAAAATGAAACTTTTCGGGGCACGAAAATCGTGCCCTGAAAAATGACGTCTAAAAATCATACTCCAATAAACAAAAAAGATGTCTCATAAGTGCTTAATATATTATTTTTTAACTTACCAAAATTTAAAATTTCAAAAAAAATGAAACTTTTCGGGGCACGAAAATCGAGCCCTGAAAAACGACGTCTAAAAATCAGCAGAATCAGAGTCCGAAAAATAAAACAAATGTATCCTAAGTGCATAATATATTATTTTTTATCTTACCAAATCTTAAAATTTCAAAAAAAATTAAACTTTTTGGGGCACGAAAATCGAGCCATTAAAAATGACGTCAAAAAATCAGCAAAATCAGAGTCCGAAAAACAAAACAAATGGCTCCTAAGTGCTTAATATATTATTTTTTCACATCCCAAAACATAAAATTTCAAAAAAAATGAAACTTTTCGGGGCACGAAAATCGAACCCTGAAAAATGACGTCTAAAAATCATAAATATCATACTCCGATAAACAAAACAAATGTCTCCTAAGTGCTTAATATATTATTTTTTCACATCCCAAAACATAAAATTTCAAAAAAAATGAAACTTTTCGTGGCACGAAAATCGAGCCCTGAAAAATGACGTCAAAAAATCAGCAAAATCAGAGTCCGAAAAACAAAACAAATGGCTCCTAAGTGCTTAATATATTATTTTTTGACATCCCAAAACATAAAATTTCAAAAAAAATGAAACTTTTCGGGGCACGAAAATCGTGCCCTGAAAAATGACGTCTAAAAATCATACTCCAATAAACAAAACAGATGTCTCATAAGTGCTTAATATATTATTTTTTAACTTACCAAAATTTAAAATTTCAAAAAAAATGAAACTTTTCGGGGCACGAAAATCGAGCCCTGAAAAACGACGTCTAAAAATCAGCAGAATCAGAGTCTGAAAAACAAAACAAATGTATCCTAAGTGCATAATATATTATTTTTTATCTTACCAAATCTTAAAATTTCAAAAAAAATTAAACTTTTTGGGGCACGAAAATCGAGCCATTAAAAATGACGTCAAAAAATCAGCAAAATCAGAGTCCGAAAAACAAAACAAATGGCTCCTAAGTGCTTAATATATTATTTTTTCACATCCCAAAACATAAAATTTCAAAAAAAATGAAACTTTTCGGGGCACGAAAATCGAGCCCTGAAAAATGACGTCTAAAAATCATAAAAATCATACTCCGATAAACAAAACAAATGTCTCCTAAGAGCTTAATATATTATTTTTTAACTTTCCAAAACATAAAATTTCAAAAAAAATGAGACTTTTAGGGGCACGAAAAAAGAGCCCTGAAAAATGACGTCTAAAAATCAGCAAAATCAGAGTCCGAAAAACAAAACAAATGTATCCTAAGTGCTTAATATATTATTTTTTAACTTACCAAATCTTAAAATTTCAAAAAAAATGAAATATTTCGGTGCACGAAAATCGAGCCCTGAAAAATGACGTCTAAAAATCCGCAAAATCATAGTCCGAAAAACAAAACAAATGTCTCCTAAGTGCTTAATATATTATTTTTTAACTTACCAAAACATAAAATTTCAAAAAAAATGAAACTTTTAGGGGCATGAAAATCGAACCCTGAAAAATGACGTCTAAAAATCAGCAAAATCAGAGTCCGAAAAACAAAACAAATGTCTCCTAAGTGCTTAATATATTATTTTTTATCTTACCAAATCTTAAAATTTCAAAAAAAATCAAACTTTTTGGGGCACGAAAATAAAGCCCTGAAAAATGACGTCAAAAAATCAGCAAAATAAGATTCCGATAAACAAAACAAATAGCTCCTAAGTGCTTAATATATTATTTTTTTACATCCCAAAACATAAAATTTCAAAAAAAATGAAACTTTTTGGGGCACGAAAATCGAGCCCTGAAAAATGACGTCTAAAAATCAGCAAAATCAGAGTCCGAAAAACAAAACAAATGTATCCTAAGTGCTTAATATATTATTTTTTAACTTACCAAATCTTAAAATTTCAAAAAAAATGAAACATTTCGGTGCACGAAAATCGAGCCCTGAAAAATGACGTCTAAAAATCAGCAAAATCATAGTCCGAAAAACAAAACAAATGTCTCCTAAGTGCTTAATATATTATTTTTTAACTTACCAAAACATAAAGTTTCAAAAAAAATGAAACTTTTAGGGGCACGAAAATCAAGCCCTGAAAAATGACGTCAAAAAATCAGCAAAATCAGAATCCGAATAACAAAACAAATGGCTCCTATGTGCTTCATATATTATTTTTTAATTCCCAAAACATAAAATTTCAAAAAAAATGAAACTTTTCGTTGCACGGAAATCGAGCCCTGAAAAATGACGTCTAAAAATCAGCAAAATCAGAGTCCGAAAAACAAAACAAATGGCTCCTAAGTGCTTAATATATTATTTTTTGACATCCCGAAACATAAAATTTCAAAAAAAATGAAACTTTTAGGGGCACGAAAATCAAGCCCTGAAAAATGACGTCTAAAAATCATCAAAATCATAGTCCGAAAAACAAAACAAATGTCTCCTAAGTGCTTAATATATTATTTTTTAACTTACCAAATCTTAAAATTTCAAAAAAAATGAAACATTTCGGTGCACGAAAATCGAGCCCTGAAAAATGACGTCTAAAAATCAGCAAAATCATAGTCCGAAAAACAAAACAAATGTCTCCTAAGTGCTTAATATATTATTTTTTAACTTACCAAAACATAAAGTTTCAAAAAAAATGAAATTTTTAGGGGCACGAAAATCAAGTCCTGAAAAATGACGTCTAAAAATCATCAAAATCATAGTCCGAAAAACAAAACAAATGTCTCCTAAGTGCTTAATATATTATTTTTTGACATCCCAAAACATAAAATTTCAAAAAAAATGAAACTTTTCGTGGCACGAAAATCGAGCCCTGAAAAATGACGTCAAAAAATCAGCAAAATCAGAGTCCGAAAAACAAAACAAATGGCTCCTAAGTGCTTAATATATTATTTTTTGACATCCCAAAACATAAAATTTCAAAAAAAATGAAACTTTTCGTGGCACGAAAATCGAGCCCTGAAAAATGACGTCTAAAAATCATCAAAATCATAGTCCGAAAAACAAAACAAATGTCTCCTAAGTGCTTAATATATTATTTTTTGACATCCCAAAACATAAAATTTCAAAAAAAATGAAACTTTTCGTGGCACGAAAATCGAGCCCTGAAAAATGACGTCAAAAAATAAGCAAAATCAGAGTCCGAAAAACAAAACAAATGGCTCCTAAGTGCTTATTATATTATTTTTTGACATCCCAAAACATAAAATTTCAAAAAAAATGAAACTTTTCGGGGCACGAAAATCGAGCCCTGAAAAATGACGTCTAAAAATCATACTCCAATAAACAAAAAAGATGTCTCATAAGTGCTTAATATATTATTTTTTAACTTACCAAAATTTAAAATTTCAAAAAAAATGAAACTTTTCGGGGCACGAAAATCGAGCCCTGAAAAACGACGTCTAAAAATCAGCAGAATCAGAGTCCGAAAAATAAAACAAATGTATCCTAAGTGCATAATATATTATTTTTTATCTTACCAAATCTTAAAATTTCAAAAAAAATTAAACTTTTTGGGGCACGAAAATCGAGCCATTAAAAATGACGTCAAAAAATCAGCAAAATCAGAGTCCGAAAAACAAAACAAATGGCTCCTAAGTGCTTAATATATTATTTTTTCACATCCCAAAACATAAAATTTCAAAAAAAATGAAACTTTTCGGGGCACGAAAATCGAACCCTGAAAAATGACGTCTAAAAATCATAAATATCATACTCCGATAAACAAAACAAATGTCTCCTAAGTGCTTAATATATTATTTTTTCACATCCCAAAACATAAAATTTCAAAAAAAATGAAACTTTTCGTGGCACGAAAATCGAGCCCTGAAAAATGACGTCAAAAAATCAGCAAAATCAGAGTCCGAAAAACAAAACAAATGGCTCCTAAGTGCTTAATATATTATTTTTTCACATCCCAAAACATAAAATTTCAAAAAAAATGAAACTTTTCGGGGCACGAAAATCGAGCCCTGAAAAATGACGTCTAAAAATCATAAATATCATACTCCGATAAACAAAACAAATGTCTCCTAAGAGCTTAATATATTATTTTTTAACTTTCCAAAACATAAAATTTCAAAAAAAATGAAACTTTTAGGGGCACGAAAAAAGAGCCCTGAAAAATGACGTCTAAAAATCAGCAAAATCAGAGTCCGAAAAACAAAACAAATGTATCCTAAGTGCTTAATATATTATTTTTTAACTTACCAAATCTTAAAATTTCAAAAAAAATGAAACATTTCGGTGCACGAAAATCGAGCCCTGAAAAATGACGTCTAAAAATCAGCAAAATCATAGTCCGAAAAACAAAACAAATGTCTCCTAAGTGCTTAATATATTATTTTTTAACTTACCAAAACATAAAATTTCAAAAAAAATGAAACTTTTAGGGGCATGAAAATCGAACCCTGAAAAATGACGTCTAAAAATCAGCAAAATCAGAGTCCGAAAAACAAAACAAATGTCTCCTAAGTGCTTAATCTATTATTTTTAATCTTACCAAATCTTAAAATTTCAAAAAAAATAAAACTTTTTGGGGCACGGAAATCGAGCCCTGAAAAATGACGTCTAAAAATCAGCAAAATCAGAGTCCGAAAAACAAAACAAATGGCTCCTAAGTGCTTATTATATTATTTTTTGACATCCCAAAACATAAAATTTCAAAAAAAATAAAACTTTTCGGGACACGAAAATCGAGCCCTGAAAAATGACTTCTAAAAATCATACTCCGATAAACAAAACAAATGTCTCATAAGTGCTTAATATATTATTTTTTAAATTTCCAAAATTTAAAATTTCAAAAAAAATGAAACTTTTCGGGGCACTAAAATCGAGCCCTGAAAAATGACGTCTATAAATCAGCAAAATCAGAGTCCGAAAAACAAAACAAATGTCTCCTAAGTGCTTAATATATTATTTTTTAACTTCCCAAAACATAAAATTTCAAAAAAAATGAAACTTTTTCGGGCACGAAAATCGAGCCCTAAAAAATGACGTCTAAAAATCAGCAAAATCAGAGTCCGAAAATCAAAACAAATGTCTCCTAAGTGCTTAATCTATTATTTTTTATCTTACCAAATCTTAAAATTTCAAAAAAAATAAAACTTTTTGGGGCACGAAAATCGAGCCCTGAAAAATGACGTCTAAAAATCAGCAAAATCAGAGTCCGAAAAACAAAACAAATGGCTCCTAAGTGCTTATTATATTATTTTTTGACATCTCAAAACATAAAATTTCAAAAAAAATAAAACTTTTCGGGACACGAAAATCGAGCCCTGAAAAATGACTTCTAAAAATCATACTCCGATAAACAAAACAAATGTCTCATAAGTGCTTAATATATTATTTTTTAAATTTCCAAAATTTAAAATTTCAAAAAAAATGAAACTTTTCGGGGCACTAAAATCGAGCCCTGAAAAATGACGTCTATAAATCAGCAAAATCAGAGTCCGAAAAACAAAACAAATGTCTCCTAAGTGCTTAATCTATTATTTTTTATCTTACCAAATCTTAAAATTTCAAAAAAAATAAAACTTTTTGGGGCACGAAAATCGAGCCCTGAAAAATGACGTCAAAAAATCAGCAAAATCAGAGTCCGAAAAACAAAACAAATGGCTCCTAAGTGCTTATTATATTATTTTTTGACATCCCAAAATATAAAATTTCAAAAAAAATGAAACTTTTCGGGGCACGAAAATCGAGCCCTGAAAAATGACGTCTAAAAATCATCAAAATCATTCTACGAAAAACAAAACAAATGTCTCTTAAGTGCTTAATATATTATTTTTTAACTTACCAAATCTTAAAATCAAACTTTTCGGGGCATGAAAATCGAGCCCTGAAAAATGACGTCAAAAAATCATCAAAATCAGAGTCCGAAAAACAAAACAAATGGCTCCTAAGTGCTTAATATATTATTTTTTGACATCCCAAAATATAAAATTTCAAAAAAAATGAAACTTTTCGGTGCACGAAAATCGAGCCCTGAAAAATGACGTCTAAAAATCAGCAAAATCAGAGTCCGAAAAACAAAACATATGGCTCCTAAGTCTTAATATATTAGTTTTTAACTTACCAAAACTTAAAATTTCAAAAAAAATGAAACTTTTCGGGGTCACGAAAATCGAGCCCTGAAAAATGACGTCTAAAAATCAGCAAAATCAGAGTCCGAAAAACAAAACAAATGTATCCTAAGTGCTTAATATATTATTTTTTAACTTACCAAATCTTAAAATTTCAAAAAAAATGAAACATTTCGGTGCACCAAAATCGAACCTTGAAAAATGACGTCTAAAAATCAGCAAAATCAGAGTCCGAAAAACAAAACAAATGGCTCCTAAGTGCTTAATATATTATTTTTTGACATCCCAAAACATAAAATTTCAAAAAATGAAACTTTTCGGGGCACGAAAATCGAGCCCTAAAAAATGACGTCTAAAAATCATAAAAATCATACTCCGCTAAACAAAACAAATGTATCCTAAGTGCTTAATATATTATTTTTTAACTTACCAAATCTTAAAATTTCAAAAAAATTGAAACATTTCGGTGCACCAAAATCGAACCCTGAAAAATGACGTCTAAAAATCAGCAAAATCAGAGTCCGAAAAACAAAACAAATGGCTCCTAAGTGCTTAATATATTATTTTTTAACTTACCAAAATTTAAAATTTCAAAAAAAATGAAACTTTTCGGGGGCACGAAAATCGAGCCTTGAAAAATGACATCTAAAAATCAGCAAAATCAGAGTCCGAAAAACAAAACAAATGTATTCTAAGTGCTTAATATATTATTTTTTAACTTACCAAATCTTAAAATTTCAAAAAAAATCAAACTTTTTGGGGCACGAAAATCGAGCCCTGAAAAATGACGTCAAAAAATCAGTAAAATCAGAGTCCCAAAAACAAAACAAATGGCTCCTAAGTGCTTAATATATTATTTTTTGACATCCCAAAACATAAAATTTCAAAAAAAATGAAACTTTTCGGGGCACGAAAATCGAGCCCTGAAAAATGACTTCTAAAAATCATACTCCGATAAACAAAACAAATGTCTCATAAGTGCTTAATATATTATTTTTTAAATTTCCAAAATTTAAAATTTCAAAAAAAATGAAACTTTTCGGGGCACTAAAATCGAGCCCTGAAAAATGACGTCTATAAATCAGCAAAATCAGAGTCCGAAAAACAAAACAAATGTATCCTAAGTGCTTAATATATTATTTTTTAACTTACCAAATCTTAAAATTTCAAAAAAAATGAAACATTTCGGTGCCCGAAAATCGAGCCCTGAAAAATGACGTCTAAAAATCAGCAAAATCATAGTCCGAAAAACAAAACAAATGTCTCCTAAGTGCTTAATATATTATTTTTTAACTTCCCAAAACATAAAATTTCAAAAAAAATGAAACTTTTAGGGGCACGAAAATCGAGCCCTGAAAAATGACGTCTAAAAATCAGCAAAATCAGAGTCCGAAAAACAAAACAAATGTCTCCTAAGTGCTTAATCTATTATTTTTTATCTTACCAAATCTTAAAATTTCAAAAAAAATAAAACTTTTTGGGGCACGAAAATCGAGCCCTGAAAAATGACGTCAAAAAATCAGCAAAATCAGAGTCCGAAAAACAAAACAAATGGCTCCTAAGTGCTTATTATATTATTTTTTGACATCCCAAAATATAAAATTTCAAAAAAAATGAAACTTTTCGGGGCACGAAAATCGAGCCCTGAAAAATGACGTCTAAAAATCATCAAAATCATTCTACGAAAAACAAAACAAATGTCTCTTAAGTGCTTAATATATTATTTTTTAACTTACCAAATCTTAAAATCAAACTTTTCGGGGCATGAAAATCGAGCCCTGAAAAATGACGTCAAAAAATCATCAAAATCAGAGTCCGAAAAACAAAACAAATGGCTCCTAAGTGCTTAATATATTATTTTTTGACATCCCAAAATATAAAATTTCAAAAAAAATGAAACTTTTCGGTGCACGAAAATCGAGCCCTGAAAAATGACGTCTAAAAATCAGCAAAATCAGAGTCCGAAAAACAAAACATATGGCTCCTAAGTCTTAATATATTAGTTTTTAACTTACCAAAACTTAAAATTTCAAAAAAAATGAAACATTTCGGGGCACGAAAATCGAGCCCGGAAAAATGATGTCTAAAAATCAGCAAAATCATGGTCCGAAAAACAAAATAAATGTTTCCTAAGTGCTTAATATATTATTTTTTGATATCCCAAAACATAAAATTTCAAAAAATGAAACTTTTCGGGGCACGAAAATCGAGCCCTAAAAAATGACCTCTAAAAATCATCAAAATCATACTCCGATAAACAAAACAAATGTATCCTAAGTGCTTAATATATTATTTTTTAACTTACCAAATCTTAAAATTTCAAAAAAATTGAAACATTTCGGTGCACCAAAATCGAGCCCTGAAAAATGACGTCTAAAAATCAGCAAAATCAGAGTCCGAAAAACAAAACAAATGGCTCCTAAGTGCTTAATATATTATTTTTTAACTTACCAAAATTTAAAATTTCAAAAAAAATGAAACTTTTCGGGGGCACGAAAATCGAGCCCTGAAAAATGACATCTAAAAATCAGCAAAATCAGAGTCCGAAAAACAAAACAAATGTATCCTAAGTGCTTAATATATTATTTTTTAACTTACCAAATCTTAAAATTTCAAAAAAAATCAAACTTTTTGGGGCACGAAAATCGAGCCCTGAAAAATGACGTCAAAAAATCAGTAAAATCAGAGTCCCAAAAACAAAACAAATGGCTCCTAAGTGCTTAATATATTATTTTTTGACATCCCAAAACATAAAATTTCAAAAAAAATGAAACTTTTCGGGGCACGAAAATCGAGCCCTGAAAAATGACTTCTAAAAATCATACTCCGATAAACAAAACAAATGTCTCATAAGTGCTTAATATATTATTTTTTAAATTTCCAAAATTTAAAATTTCAAAAAAAATGAAACTTTTCGGGGCACTAAAATCGAGCCCTGAAAAATGACGTCTATAAATCAGCAAAATCAGAGTCCGAAAAACAAAACAAATGTATCCTAAATGCTTAATATATTATTTTTTAACTTACCAAATCTTAAAATTTCAAAAAAAATGAAACATTTCGGTGCACCAAAATCGAGCTCTGAAAAATGACGTCTAAAAATCAGCAAAATCATAGTCCGAAAAACAAAACAAATGGCTCCTAAGTGCTTAATATATTATTTTTTGACATCCCAAAACATAAAATTTCAAAAAAAATGAAACTTTTCGGGGCACGAAAATCGAGTCCTGAAAAATGACGTCTAAAAATCATCAAAATCATACTACGATAAACAAAACAAATGTCTCCTGAGTGCTTAATATATTATTTTTTATCTTACCAAAATTTAAAATTTCAAAAAAAATGAAACTTTTCGGGGCACGAAAATAGAGCCCTGAAAAATGACGTCTAAAAATCAGCAAAATAAGAGTCCGAAAAATAAAACAAATGTATCCTAAGTGCTTAATATATTATTTTTTAACTTACCAAATCTTAAAATTTCAAAAAAAATGAAACATTTCGGTGCACGAAAATCGAGCCCTGAAAAATGACGTCTAAAAATCAGCAAAATCATAGTCCGAAAAACAAAACAAATGTCTCCTAAGTGCTTAATATATTATTTTTTAACTTCCCAAAACATAAAATTTCAAAAAAAATGAAACTTTTTGGGGCACGAAAATCGAGCCCTAAAAAATGACGTCTAAAAATCAGCAAAATCAGAGTCCGAAAATCAAAACAAATGTCTCCTAAGTGCTTAATCTATTATTTTTAATCTTACCAAATCTTAAAATTTCAAAAAAAATAAAACTTTTTGGGGCACGGAAATCGAGCCCTGAAAAATGACGTCTAAAAATCAGCAAAATCAGAGTCCGAAAAACAAAACAAATGGCTCCTAAGTGCTTATTATATTATTTTTTGACATCCCAAAACATAAAATTTCAAAAAAAATAAAACTTTTCGGGACACGAAAATCGAGCCCTGAAAAATGACTTCTAAAAATCATACTCCGATAAACAAAACAAATGTCTCATAAGTGCTTAATATATTATTTTTTAAATTTCCAAAATTTAAAATTTCAAAAAAAATGAAACTTTTCGGGGCACTAAAATCGAGCCCTGAAAAATGACGTCTATAAATCAGCAAAATCAGAGTCCGAAAAACAAAACAAATGTCTCCTAATTGCTTAATATATTATTTTTTAAATTTCCAAAATTTAAAATTTCAAAAAAAATGAAACTTTTCGGGGCACGAAAATCGAGCCCTGAAAAATGACGTCTAAAAATCAGCAAAATCAGAGTCCGAAAAACAAAACGAATGTATCCTAAGTGCTTAATATATTATTTTTTAACTTACCAAATCTTAAAATTTCAAAAAAAATGAAACATTTCGGTGCACCAAAATCGAGCCCTGAAAAATGACGTCTAAAAATCAGCAAAATCAGAGTCCGAAAAACAAAACAAATGGCTCCTAAGTGCTTAATATATTATTTTTTGACATCCCAAAACATAAAATTTCAAAAAAAATGAAACTTTTCGGGGCACGAAAATCGAGCCCTGAAAAATGACGTCTAAAAATCATCAAAATCATACTCCGATAAACAAAACAAATGTCTCCTAAGTGATTAATATATTATTTTTTATCTTACCAAAATTTAAAATTTCAAAAAAAATGAAACTTTTCGGGGCACGAAAATCGAGCCCTGAAAAATGACGTCTAAAAATCAGCAAAATCAGAGTCCGAAAAACAAAACAAATGTCTCCTAAGTGCTTAATCTATTATTTTTTATCTTACCAAATATTAAAATTTCAAAAAAAATAAAACTTTTTGGGGCACGAAAATCGAGCCCTGAAAAATGACGTCAAAAAATCAGCAAAATCAGAGTCCGAAAAACAAAACAAATGGCTCCTAAGTGCTTATTATATTATTTTTTGACATCCCAAAATATAAAATTTCAAAAAAAATGAAACTTTTCGGGGCACGTAAATCGAGCCCTGAAAAATGACGTTTAAAAATCATCAAAATCATTCTAAGAAAAACAAAACAAATGTCTCTTAAGTGCTTAATATATTATTTTTTAACTTACCAAATCTTAAAATCAAACTTTTCGGGGCATGAAAATCGAGCCCTGAAAAATGACGTCAAAAAATCATCAAAATCAAAGTCCGAAAAACAAAACAAATTGCTCCTAAGTGCTTAATATATTATTTTTTGACATCCCAAAATATAAAATTTCAAAAAAAATGAAACTTTTCGGTGCACGAAAATCGAGCCCTGAAAAATGACGTCTAAAAATCAGCAAAATCAGAGTCCGAAAAACAAAACATATGGCTCCTAAGTCTTAATATATTAGTTTTTAACTTACCAAAACTTAAAATTTCAAAAAAAATGAAACATTACAGGGCACGAAAATCGAGCCCTGAAAAATGATGTCTAAAAATCAGCAAAATCATGGTCCGAAAAACAAAATAAATGTCTCCTAAGTGCTTAATATATTATTTTTTGACATCCCAAAACATAAAATTTCAAAAAATGAAACTTTTCGGGGCACGAAAATCGAGCCCTGAAAAATGACGTCTAAAAATCATCAAAATCATACTCCGATAAACAAAACAAATGTCTCCTAAGTGCTTAATATATTAGTTTTTATCTTACCAAAATTTAAAATTTCAAAAAAAATGAAACTTTTCGGGGCACGAAAATCGAGCCCTGAAAAATGACTTCTAAAAATCATACTCCGATAAAAAAAACAAATGTCTCATAAGTGCTTAATATATTATTTTTTAAATTTCCAAAATTTAAAATTTCAAAAAAAATGAAACTTTTCGGGGCACTAAAATCGAGCCCTGAAAAATCTATAAATCAGCAAAATCAGAGTCCGAAAAACAAAACAAATGGCTCCTAAGTGCTTAATATATTATTTTTTGACATCCCAAAACATAAAATTTCAAAAAAAATGAAACTTTTCGGGGCACGAAAATCGAGCCATGAAAAATGACGTCTAAAAATCATCAAAATCATACTCCGATAAACAAAACAAATGTCTCCTAAGTGCTTAATATATTATTTTTTATCTTACCAAAATTTAAAATTTCAAAAAAAATGAAACTTTTCGGGGCACGAAAATCGAGCCCTGAAAAATGACGTCTAAAAATCAGCAAAATCAGAGTCCGAAAAACAAAACAAATGTCTCCTAAGTGCTTAATCTATTATTTTTTATCTTACCAAATCTTAAAATTTCAAAAAAAATAAAACTTTTTGGGGCACGAAAATCCAGCCCTGAAAAATGACGTCAAAAAATCAGCAAAATCAGAGTCCGAAAAACAAAACAAATGGCTCCTAAGTGCTTATTATATTATTTTTTGACATCCCAAAATATAAAATTTCAAAAAAAATGAAACTTTTCGGGGCACGAAAATCGAGCCCTGAAAAATGACGTCTAAAAATCAGCAAAATCAGAGTCCGAAAAACAAAACAAATGTATCCTAAGTGCTTAATATATTATTTTTTAACTTACCAAATCTTAAAATTTCAAAAAAAATGAAACATTTCGGTGCACCAAAATCGAGCCCTGAAAAATGACGTCTAAAAATCAGCAAAATCAGAGTCCGAAAAACAAAACAAATGGCTCCTAAGTGCTTAATATATTATTTTTTGACATCCCAAAATATAAAACTTCAATAAAAATGAAACTTTTCGGGGCACGAAAATCATGCCCTGAAAAATGACGTCTAAAAATCATCAAAATCATTCTACGAAAAACAAAACAAATGTCTCTTAAGTGCTTAATATATTATTTTTTAACTTACCAAATATTAAAATCAAACTTTTCGGGCATGAAAATCGAGCCCTGAAAAATGACGTCAAAAAATTATCAAAATTAGAGTCCGAAAAACAAAACAAATGGCTCCTAAGTGCTTAATATATTATTTTTTGACATCCCAAAATATAAAATTTCAAAAAAAATGAAACTTTTCGGTGCACGAAAATCGAGCCCTGAAAAATGACGTCTAAAAATAAGCAAAATCAGAGTCCTAAATACAAAACATATGGCTCCTAAGTCTTAATATATTAGTTTTTAACTTACCAAAACTTAAAATTTCAAAAAAAATGAAACATTTCGGGGCACGAAAATCGAGCCCTGAAAAATGATGTCTAAAAATCAGCAAAATCATAGTCCGAAAAACAAAATAAATGTCTCCTAAGTGCTTAATATATTATTTTTTAACTTACCAAAACATAAAATTTCAAAAAAAATGAAACTTTTAGGGGCACGAAAATCGAGCCCTGGAAAATGACGTCTAAAAATCTGCAAAATCAGAGTCCGAAAAACAAAACAAATGTCTCCTAAGTGCTTAATATATTATTTTTTATCTTACCAAATCTTAAAATTTCTAAAAAAATCAAATTTTTTGGTGCACGAAAATCGAGCCCTGAAAATGACGTCAAAAAATCAGCAAAATCAGAGTCCGAAAAACAAAATAAATGTCTCCTAAGTGCTTAATATATTATTTTTTAACTTACCAAAACATAAAATTTCAAAAAAAATGAAACTTTTAGGGGCACGAAAATCGAGCCCTGGAAAATGACGTCTAAAAATCTGCAAAATCAGAGTCCGAAAAACAAAACAAATGTCTCCTAAGTGCTTAATATATTATTTTTTATCTTACCAAATCTTAAAATTTCTAAAAAAATCAAATTTTTTGGTGCACGAAAATCGAGCCCTGAAAATGACGTCAAAAAATCAGCAAAATCAGAGTCCGAAAAACAAAACAAATGGCTCCTAAGTGCTTAATATATTATTTTTTGACATCCCAAAATATAAAACTTCAAAAAAAATGAAACTTTTCGGGGCACGAAAATCATGCCCTGAAAAATGACGTCTAAAAATCATCAAAATCATTCTACGAAAAACAAAACAAATGTCTCTTAAGTGCTTAATATATTATTTTTTAACTTACCAAATATTAAAATCAAACTTTTCGGGCATGAAAATCGAGCCCTGAAAAATGACGTCAAAAAATTATCAAAATTAGAGTCCGAAAAACAAAACAAATGGCTCCTAAGTGCTTAATATATTATTTTTTGACATCCCAAAATATAAAATTTCAAAAAAAATGAAACTTTTCGGTGCACGAAAATCGAGCCCTGAAAAATGACGTCTAAAAATCAGCAAAATCAGAGTCCTAAATACAAAACATATGGCTCCTAAGTCTTAATATATTAGTTTTTAACTTACCAAAACTTAAAATTTCAAAAAAAATGAAACATTTCGGGGCACGAAAATCGAGCCCTGAAAAATGATGTCTAAAAATCAGCAAAATCATAGTCCGAAAAACAAAATAAATGTCTCCTAAGTGCTTAATATATTATTTTTTAACTTACCAAAACATAAAATTTCAAAAAAAATGAAACTTTTAGGGGCACGAAAATCGAGCCCTGGAAAATGACGTCTAAAAATCTGCAAAATCAGAGTCCGAAAAACAAAACAAATGTCTCCTAAGTGCTTAATATATTATTTTTTATCTTACCAAATCTTAAAATTTCTAAAAAAATCAAATTTTTTGGTGCACGAAAATCGAGCCCTGAAAATGACGTCAAAAAATCAGCAAAATCAGAGTCCGAAAAACAAAACAAATGGCTCCTAAGTGCTTACTATATTATTTTTTGACATCCCAAAACATAAAATTTCAAAAAAAATGAAACTTTTCGGGGCACGAAAATCGAGCCCTGAAAAATGACGTTTAAAAATCATCAAAATCATACTCCGATAAACAAAACAAATGTCTCATAAGTGCTTAATATATTATTTTTTAAATTTCCAAAATTTAAAATTTCAAAAAAAATGAAACTTTTCGGGGCACTAAAATCGAGCCCTGAAAAATGACATCTAAAAATCAGCAATATCAGAGTCCGAAAAACAAAACAAATGTATCCTAATTGCTTAATATATTATTTTTTAACTTACCAAATCTTAAAATTTCAAAAAAAATGAAACATTTCGGTGCACGAAAATCGAGCCCTGAAAAATGACGTCTAAAAATCAGCAAAATCATAGTCCGAAAAACAAAACAAATGTCTCCTACGTGCTTAATATATTATTTTTTAACTTACCAAAACATAAAATTTCAAAAAAAATGAAACTTTTAGGGGCACGAAAATCGAGCCCTGAAAAATGACGTCTAAAAATCAGCAAAATCAGAGTCCGAAAAACAAAACAAATGTCTCCTAAGTGCTTAATATATTATTTTTTATCTTACCAAATCTTAAAATTTCTAAAAAAATCAAATTTTTTGGTGCACGAAAATCGAGCCCTGAAAATGACGTCAAAAAATCAGTAAAATCAGAGTCCGAAAAACAAAACAAATGGCTCCTAAGTGCTTAATATATTATTTTTTGACATCCCAAAATATAAAATTTCAAAAAAAATGAAACTTTTCGGTGCACGAAAATCGAGCCCTGAAAAATGACGTCTAAAAATCAGCAAAATCAGAGTCCGAAATACAAAACATATGGCTCCTAAGTCTTAATATATTAGTTTTTAACTTACCAAAACTTAAAATTTCAAAAAAAATGAAACATTTCGGGGCACGAAAATCGAGCCCTGAAAAATGATGTCTAAAAATCAGCAAAATCATAGTCCGAAAAACAAAATAAATGTCTCCTAAGTGCTTAATATATTATTTTTTAACTTACCAAAACATAAAATTTCAAAAATTATGAAACTTTTCGGGGCACGAAAATCGAGCCCTGAAAAATGACGTCTAAAAATCATAAAAATCATATTCCGATAAACAAAACAAATGTCTCCTAAGAGCATAATATATTATTTTTTAACTTACCAAAATTTAAAATTTCAAAAAAAATGAAACTTTTCGGGGCACGAAAATCGAGCCCTGAAAAATGACGTCTAAAAATCAGCAAAATCAGAGTCCGAAAAACAAAACAAACGTATCCTAAGTGCTTAATATATTATTTTTTAACTTACCAAATCTTAAAATTTCAAAAAAAATGAAACATTTCGGTGCACCAAAATCGAGCCCTGAAAAATGACGTCTAAAAATCAGCAAAATCAGAGTCCGAAAAACAAAACAAATGGCTCCTAAGTGCTTAATATTTTATTTTTTGACATCCCAAAACATAAAATTTCAAAAAAAATGAAACTTTTCGGGGCACGAAATTCGAGCCCTGAAAAATGACGTCTAAAAATCATGAAAATCATACTCCGATAAACAAAACAAATGTCTCCTAAGTGCTTAATATATTATTTTTTATCTTACCAAAATTTAAAATTTCAAAAAAAATGAAACTTTTCGGGGCACGAAAATCGAACCCTGAAAAATGACGTCTAAAAATCAGCAAAATCAGAGTCCGAAAAACAAAACAAATGTCTTCTAAGTGCTTAATATATTATTTTTTATCTTACCAAAATTTAAAATTTCAAAAAAAATGAAACTTTTCGGGGCACGAAAATCGAGCCCTGAAAATGACGTCAAAAAATCAGCAAAATCAGAGTCCGAAAAACAAAACAAATGGCTCCTAAGTGCTTAATATATTATTTTTTGACATCCCAAAATATAAAATTTCAAAAAAAATGAAACTCTTCGGGGCACGAAAATCATGCCCTGAAAAATGTCGTCTAAAAATCATCAAAATCATTCTACGAAAAAAAAAACAAATGTCTCTGATGTGCTTAATATATTATTTTTTAACTTACCAAATCTTAAAATCAAACTTTTCGGGCATGAAAATCGAGCCCTGAAAAATGACGTCAAAAAATCATCAAAATCAGAGTCCGAAAAACAAAACAAATGGCTCCTAAGTGCTTAATATATTATTTTTTGACATCCCAAAACATAAAATTTCAAAAAAAATGAAACTTTTCGTGGCACGAAAATCGAGCCCTGAAAAATGACGTCTAAAAATCATCAAAATCATAGTCCGAAAAACAAAACAAATGTCTCCTAAGTGCTTAATATATTATTTTTTGACATCCCAAAACATAAAATTTCAAAAAAAATGAAACTTTTCGTGGCACGAAAATCGAGCCCTGAAAAATGACGTCAAAAAATCAGCAAAATCAGAGTCCGAAAAACAAAACAAATGGCTCCTAAGTGCTTATTATATTATTTTTTGACATCCCAAAACATAAAATTTCAAAAAAAATGAAACTTTTCGGGGCACGAAAATCGAGCCCTGAAAAATGACGTCTAAAAATCATACTCCAATAAACAAAACAGATGTCTCATAAGTGCTTAATATATTATTTTTTAACTTACCAAAATTTATAATTTCAAAAAAAATGAAACTTTTCGTTGCACGGAAATCGAGCCCTTAAAAATGACGTCTAAAAATCAGCAAAATCAGAGTCCGAAAAACAAAACAAATGTATCCTAAGTGCTTAATATATTATTTTTTAACTTACCAAATCTTAAAATTTCAAAAAAAATGAAACATTTCGGTGCACCAAAATCGAGCCCTGAAAAATGACGTCTAAAAATCAGCAAAATCAGAGTCCGAAAAACAAAACAAATGGCTCCTAAGTGCTTAATATTTTATTTTTTGACATCCCAAAACATAAAATTTCAAAAAAAATGAAACTTTTCGGGGCACGAAATTCGAGCCCTGAAAAATGACGTCTAAAAATCATGAAAATCATACTCCGATAAACAAAACAAATGTCTCCTAAGTGCTTAATATATTATTTTTTATCTTACCAAAATTTAAAATTTCAAAAAAAATGAAACTTTTCGGGGCACGAAAATCGAACCCTGAAAAATGACGTCTAAAAATCAGCAAAATCAGAGTCCGAAAAACAAAACAAATGTCTTCTAAGTGCTTAATATATTATTTTTTATCTTACCAAAATTTAAAATTTCAAAAAAAATGAAACTTTTCGGGGCACGAAAATCGAGCCCTGAAAATGACGTCAAAAAATCAGCAAAATCAGAGTCCGAAAAACAAAACAAATGGCTCCTAAGTGCTTAATATATTATTTTTTGACATCCCAAAATATAAAATTTCAAAAAAAATGAAACTCTTCGGGGCACGAAAATCATGCCCTGAAAAATGTCGTCTAAAAATCATCAAAATCATTCTACGAAAAAAAAAACAAATGTCTCTGATGTGCTTAATATATTATTTTTTAACTTACCAAATCTTAAAATCAAACTTTTCGGGCATGAAAATCGAGCCCTGAAAAATGACGTCAAAAAATCATCAAAATCAGAGTCCGAAAAACAAAACAAATGGCTCCTAAGTGCTTAATATATTATTTTTTGACATCCCAAAACATAAAATTTCAAAAAAAATGAAACTTTTCGTGGCACGAAAATCGAGCCCTGAAAAATGACGTCTAAAAATCATCAAAATCATAGTCCGAAAAACAAAACAAATGTCTCCTAAGTGCTTAATATATTATTTTTTGACATCCCAAAACATAAAATTTCAAAAAAAATGAAACTTTTCGTGGCACGAAAATCGAGCCCTGAAAAATGACGTCAAAAAATCAGCAAAATCAGAGTCCGAAAAACAAAACAAATGGCTCCTAAGTGCTTATTATATTATTTTTTGACATCCCAAAACATAAAATTTCAAAAAAAATGAAACTTTTCGGGGCACGAAAATCGAGCCCTGAAAAATGACGTCTAAAAATCATACTCCAATAAACAAAACAGATGTCTCATAAGTGCTTAATATATTATTTTTTAACTTACCAAAATTTATAATTTCAAAAAAAATGAAACTTTTCGTTGCACGGAAATCGAGCCCTTAAAAATGACGTCTAAAAATCAGCAAAATCAGAGTCCGAAAAACAAAACAAATGTCTCCTAAGTGCTTAATATATTATTTTTTATCTTACCAAAATTTAAAATTTCAAAAAAAATGAAACTTTTCGGGGCACGAAAATCGAGCCCTGAAAATGACGTCAAAAAATCAGCAAAATCAGAGTCCGAAAAACAAAACAAATGGCTCCTAAGTGCTTAATATATTATTTTTTGACATAGCAAAATATAAAATTTCAAAAAAAATGAAACTTTTCGGGGCACGAAAATCATGCCCTGAAAAATGTCGTCTAAAAATCATCAAAATCATTCTACGAAAAACAAAACAAATGTCTCTTAAGTGCTTAATATATTATTTTTTAACTTACCAAATCTTAAAATCAAACTTTTCGGGCATGAAAATCGAGCCCTGAAAAATGACGTCAAAAAATCATCAAAATCAGAGTCCGAAAAACAAAACAAATGGCTCCTAAGTGCTTAATATATTATTTTTTGACATCCCAAAACATAAAATTTCAAAAAAAATGAAACTGTTCGTGGCACGAAAATCGAGCCCTGAAAAATGACGTCTAAAAATCATCAAAATCATAGTCCGAAAAACAAAACAAATGTCTCCTAAGTGCTTAATATATTATTTTTTGACATCCCAAAACATAAAATTTCAAAAAAAATGAAACTTTTCGTGGCACGAAAATCGAGCCCTGAAAAATGACGTCAAAAAATCAGCAAAATCAGAGTCCGAAAAACAAAACAAATGGCTCCTAAGTGCTTATTATATTATTTTTTGACATCCCAAAACATAAAATTTCAAAAAAAATGAAACTTTTCGGGGCACGAAAATCGTGCCCTGAAAAATGACGTCTAAAAATCATACTCCAATAAACAAAACAGATGTCTCATAAGTGCTTAATATATTATTTTTTAACTTACCAAAATTTAAAATTTCAAAAAAAATGAAACTTTTCGGGGCACGAAAATCGAGCCCTGAAAAACGACGTCTAAAAATCAGCAGAATCAGAGTCTGAAAAACAAAACAAATGTATCCTAAGTGCATAATATATTATTTTTTATCTTACCAAATCTTAAAATTTCAAAAAAAATTAAACTTTTTGGGGCACGAAAATCGAGCCATTAAAAATGACGTCAAAAAATCAGCAAAATCAGAGTCCGAAAAACAAAACAAATGGCTCCTAAGTGCTTAATATATTATTTTTTCACATCCCAAAACATAAAATTTCAAAAAAAATGAAACTTTTCGGGGCACGAAAATCGAGCCCTGAAAAATGACGTCTAAAAATCATAAAAATCATACTCCGATAAACAAAACAAATGTCTCCTAAGAGCTTAATATATTATTTTTTAACTTTCCAAAACATAAAATTTCAAAAAAAATGAGACTTTTAGGGGCACGAAAAAAGAGCCCTGAAAAATGACGTCTAAAAATCAGCAAAATCAGAGTCCGAAAAACAAAACAAATGTATCCTAAGTGCTTAATATATTATTTTTTAACTTACCAAATCTTAAAATTTCAAAAAAAATGAAATATTTCGGTGCACGAAAATCGAGCCCTGAAAAATGACGTCTAAAAATCCGCAAAATCATAGTCCGAAAAACAAAACAAATGTCTCCTAAGTGCTTAATATATTATTTTTTAACTTACCAAAACATAAAATTTCAAAAAAAATGAAACTTTTAGGGGCATGAAAATCGAACCCTGAAAAATGACGTCTAAAAATCAGCAAAATCAGAGTCCGAAAAACAAAACAAATGTCTCCTAAGTGCTTAATATATTATTTTTTATCTTACCAAATCTTAAAATTTCAAAAAAAATCAAACTTTTTGGGGCACGAAAATAAAGCCCTGAAAAATGACGTCAAAAAATCAGCAAAATAAGATTCCGATAAACAAAACAAATAGCTCCTAAGTGCTTAATATATTATTTTTTTACATCCCAAAACATAAAATTTCAAAAAAAATGAAACTTTTTGGGGCACGAAAATCGAGCCCTGAAAAATGACGTCTAAAAATCAGCAAAATCAGAGTCCGAAAAACAAAACAAATGTATCCTAAGTGCTTAATATATTATTTTTTAACTTACCAAATCTTAAAATTTCAAAAAAAATGAAACATTTCGGTGCACGAAAATCGAGCCCTGAAAAATGACGTCTAAAAATCAGCAAAATCATAGTCCGAAAAACAAAACAAATGTCTCCTAAGTGCTTAATATATTATTTTTTAACTTACCAAAACATAAAGTTTCAAAAAAAATGAAACTTTTAGGGGCACGAAAATCAAGCCCTGAAAAATGACGTCAAAAAATCAGCAAAATCAGAATCCGAATAACAAAACAAATGGCTCCTATGTGCTTCATATATTATTTTTGAATTCCCAAAACATAAAATTTCAAAAAAAATGAAACTTTTCGTTGCACGGAAATCGAGCCCTGAAAAATGATGTCTAAAAATCAGCAAAATCAGAGTCCGAAAAACAAAACAAATGGCTCCTAAGTGCTTAATATATTATTTTTTGACATCCCAAAACATAAAATTTCAAAAAAAATGAAACTTTTAGGGGCACGAAAATCAAGCCCTGAAAAATGACGTCTAAAAATCATCAAAATCATAGTCCGAAAAACAAAACAAATGTCTCCTAAGTGCTTAATATATTATTTTTTAACTTACCAAATCTTAAAATTTCAAAAAAAATGAAACATTTCGGTGCACGAAAATCGAGCCCTGAAAAATGACGTCTAAAAATCAGCAAAATCATAGTCCGAAAAACAAAACAAATGTCTCCTAAGTGCTTAATATATTATTTTTTAACTTACCAGAACATAAAGTTTCAAAAAAAATGAAATTTTTAGGGGCACGAAAATCAAGTCCTGAAAAATGACGTCTAAAAATCATCAAAATCATAGTCCGAAAAACAAAACAAATGTCTCCTAAGTGCTTAATATATTATTTTTTGACATCCCAAAACATAAAATTTCAAAAAAAATGAAACTTTTCGTGGCACGAAAATCGAGCCCTGAAAAATGACGTCAAAAAATCAGCAAAATCAGAGTCCGAAAAACAAAACAAATGGCTCCTAAGTGCTTAATATATTATTTTTTGACATCCCAAAACATAAAATTTCAAAAAAAATGAAAATTTTCGTGGCACGAAAATCGAGCCCTGAAAAATGACGTCTAAAAATCATCAAAATCATAGTCCGAAAAACAAAACAAATGTCTCCTAAGTGCTTAATATATTATTTTTTGACATCCCAAAACATAAAATTTCAAAAAAAATGAAACTTTTCGTGGCACGAAAATCGAGCCCTGAAAAATGACGTCAAAAAATCAGCAAAATCAGAGTCCGAAAAACAAAACAAATGGCTCCTAAGTGCTTATTATATTATTTTTTGACATCCCAAAACATAAAATTTCAAAAAAAATGAAACTTTTCGGGGCACGAAAATCGAGCCCTGAAAAATGACGTCTAAAAATCATACTCCAATAAACAAAAAAGATGTCTCATAAGTGCTTAATATATTATTTTTTAACTTACCAAAATTTAAAATTTCAAAAAAAATGAAACTTTTCGGGGCACGAAAATCGAGCCCTGAAAAACGACGTCTAAAAATCAGCAGAATCAGAGTCCGAAAAATAAAACAAATGTATCCTAAGTGCATAATATATTATTTTTTATCTTACCAAATCTTAAAATTTCAAAAAAAATTAAACTTTTTGGGGCACGAAAATCGAGCCATTAAAAATGACGTCAAAAAATCAGCAAAATCAGAGTCCGAAAAACAAAACAAATGGCTCCTAAGTGCTTAATATATTATTTTTTCACATCCCAAAACATAAAATTTCAAAAAAAATGAAACTTTTCGGGGCACGAAAATCGAGCCCTGAAAAATGACGTCTAAAAATCATAAAAATCATACTCCGATAAACAAAACAAATGTCTCCTAAGAGCTTAATATATTATTTTTTAACTTTCCAAAACATAAAATTTCAAAAAAAATGAGACTTTTAGGGGCACGAAAAAAGTGCCCTGAAAAATGACGTCTAAAAATCAGCAAAATCAGAGTCCGAAAAACAAAACAAATGTATCCTAAGTGCTTAATATATTATTTTTTAACTTACCAAATCTTAAAATTTCAAAAAAAATGAAATATTTCGGTGCACGAAAATCGAGCCCTGAAAAATGACGTCTAAAAATCCGCAAAATCATAGTCCGAAAAACAAAACAAATGTCTCCTAAGTGCTTAATATATTATTTTTTAACTTACCAAAACATAAAATTTCAAAAAAAATGAAACTTTTAGGGGCATGAAAATCGAACCCTGAAAAATGACGTCTAAAAATAAGCAAAATCAGAGTCCGAAAAACAAAACAAATGTCTCCTAAGTGCTTAATATATTATTTTTTAACTTACCAAATCTTAAAATTTCAAAAAAAATGAAACATTTCGGTGCACGAAAATCGAGCCCTGAAAAATGACGTCTAAAAATCAGCAAAATCATAGTCCGAAAAACAAAACAAATGTCTCCTAAGTGCTTAATATATTATTTTTTAACTTACCAGAACATAAAGTTTCAAAAAAAATGAAATTTTTAGGGGCACGAAAATCAAGTCCTGAAAAATGACGTCTAAAAATCATCAAAATCATAGTCCGAAAAACAAAACAAATGTCTCCTAAGTGCTTAATATATTATTTTTTGACATCCCAAAACATAAAATTTCAAAAAAAATGAAACTTTTCGTGGCACGAAAATCGAGCCCTGAAAAATGACGTCAAAAAATCAGCAAAATCAGAGTCCGAAAAACAAAACAAATGGCTCCTAAGTGCTTAATATATTATTTTTTGACATCCCAAAACATAAAATTTCAAAAAAAATGAAACTTTTCGTGTCACGAAAATCGAGCCCTGAAAAATGACGTCTAAAAATCATCAAAATCATAGTCCGAAAAACAAAACAAATGTCTCCTAAGTGCTTAATATATTATTTTTTGACATCCCAAAACATAAAATTTCAAAAAAAATGAAACTTTTCGTGGCACGAAAATCGAGCCCTGAAAAATGACGTCAAAAAATCAGCAAAATCAGAGTCCGAAAAACAAAACAAATGGCTCCTAAGTGCTTATTATATTATTTTTTGACATCCCAAAACATAAAATTTCAAAAAAAATGAAACTTTTCGGGGCACGAAAATCGAGCCCTGAAAAATGACGTCTAAAAATCATACTCCAATAAACAAAAAAGATGTCTCATAAGTGCTTAATATATTATTTTTTAACTTACCAAAATTTAAAATTTCAAAAAAAATGAAACTTTTCGGGGCACGGAAATCGAGCCCTGAAAAACGACGTCTAAAAATCAGCAGAATCAGAGTCCGAAAAATAAAACAAATGTATCCTAAGTGCATAATATATTATTTTTTATCTTACCAAATCTTAAAATTTCAAAAAAAATTAAACTTTTTGGGGCACGAAAATCGAGCCATTAAAAATGACGTCAAAAAATCAGCAAAATCAGAGTCCGAAAAACAAAACAAATGGCTCCTAAGTGCTTAATATATTATTTTTTCACATCCCAAAACATAAAATTTCAAAAAAAATGAAACTTTTCGGGGCACGAAAATCGAGCCCTGAAAAATGACGTCTAAAAATCATAAAAATCATACTCCGATAAACAAAACAAATGTCTCCTAAGAGCTTAATATATTATTTTTTAACTTTCCAAAACATAAAATTTCAAAAAAAATGAGACTTTTAGGGGCACGAAAAAAGTGCCCTGAAAAATGACGTCTAAAAATCAGCAAAATCAGAGTCCGAAAAACAAAACAAATGTATCCTAAGTGCTTAATATATTATTTTTTAACTTACCAAATCTTAAAATTTCAAAAAAAATGAAATATTTCGGTGCACGAAAATCGAGCCCTGAAAAATGACGTCTAAAAATCCGCAAAATCATAGTCCGAAAAACAAAACAAATGTCTCCTAAGTGCTTAATATATTATTTTTTAACTTACCAAAACATAAAATTTCAAAAAAAATGAAACTTTTAGGGGCATGAAAATCGAACCCTGAAAAATGACGTCTAAAAATCAGCAAAATCAGAGTCCGAAAAACAAAACAAATGTCTCCTAAGTGCTTAATATATTATTTTTTATCTTACCAAATCTTAAAATTTCAAAAAAAATCAAACTTTTTGGGGCACGAAAATAAAGCCCTGAAAAATGACGTCAAAAAATCAGCAAAATAAGATTCCGATAAACAAAACAAATAGCTCCTAAGTGCTTAATATATTATTTTTTTACATCCCAAAACATAAAATTTCAAAAAAAATGAAACTTTTTGGGGCACGAAAATCGAGCCCTGAAAAATGACGTCTAAAAATCAGCAAAATCAGAGTCCGAAAAACAAAACAAATGTATCCTAAGTGCTTAATATATTATTTTTTAACTTACCAAATCTTAAAATTTCAAAAAAAATGAAACATTTCGGTGCACGAAAATCGAGCCCTGAAAAATGACGTCTAAAAATCAGCAAAATCATAGTCCGAAAAACAAAACAAATGTCTCCTAAGTGCTTAATATATTATTTTTTAACTTACCAAAACATAAAGTTTCAAAAAAAATGAAACTTTTAGGGGCACGAAAATCAAGCCCTGAAAAATGACGTCAAAAAATCAGCAAAATCAGAATCCGAATAACAAAACAAATGGCTCCTATGTGCTTCATATATTATTTTTGAATTCCCAAAACATAAAATTTCAAAAAAAATGAAACTTTTCGTTGCACGGAAATCGAGCCCTGAAAAATGACGTCTAAAAATCAGCAAAATCAGAGTCCGAAAAACAAAACAAATGGCTCCTAAGTGCTTAATATATTATTTTTTGACATCCCAAAACATAAAATTTCAAAAAAAATGAAACTTTTAGGGGCACGAAAATCAAGCCCTGAAAAATGACGTCTAAAAATCATCAAAATCATAGTCCGAAAAACAAAACAAATGTCTCCTAAGTGCTTAATATATTATTTTTTAACTTACCAAATCTTAAAATTTCAAAAAAAATGAAACATTTCGGTGCACGAAAATCGAGCCCTGAAAAATGACGTCTAAAAATCAGCAAAATCATAGTCCGAAAAACAAAACAAATGTCTCCTAAGTGCTTAATATATTATTTTTTAACTTACCAGAACATAAAGTTTCAAAAAAAATGAAATTTTTAGGGGCACGAAAATCAAGTCCTGAAAAATGACGTCTAAAAATCATCAAAATCATAGTCCGAAAAACAAAACAAATGTCTCCTAAGTGCTTAATATATTATTTTTTGACATCCCAAAACATAAAATTTCAAAAAAAATGAAACTTTTCGTGGCACGAAAATCGAGCCCTGAAAAATGACGTCAAAAAATCAGCAAAATCAGAGTCCGAAAAACAAAACAAATGGCTCCTAAGTGCTTAATATATTATTTTTTGACATCCCAAAACATAAAATTTCAAAAAAAATGAAACTTTTCGTGGCACGAAAATCGAGCCCTGAAAAATGACGTCTAAAAATCATCAAAATCATAGTCCGAAAAACAAAACAAATGTCTCCTAAGTGCTTAATATATTATTTTTTGACATCCCAAAACATAAAATTTCAAAAAAAATGAAACTTTTCGTGGCACGAAAATCGAGCCCTGAAAAATGACGTCAAAAAATCAGCAAAATCAGAGTCCGAAAAACAAAACAAATGGCTCCTAAGTGCTTATTATATTATTTTTTGACATCCCAAAACATAAAATTTCAAAAAAAATGAAACTTTTCATGGCACGAAAATCGAGCCCTGAAAAATGACGTCTAAAAATCATACTCCAATAAACAAAAAAGATGTCTCATAAGTGCTTAATATATTATTTTTTAACTTACCAAAATTTAAAATTTCAAAAAAAATTAAACTTTTCGGGGCACGAAAATCGAGCCCTGAAAAACGACGTCTAAAAATCAGCAGAATCAGAGTCCGAAAAATAAAACAAATGTATCCTAAGTGCATAATATATTATTTTTTATCTTACCAAATCTTAAAATTTCAAAAAAAATTAAACTTTTTGGGGCACGAAAATCGAGCCATTAAAAATGACGTCAAAAAATCAGCAAAATCAGAGTCCAAAAAACAAAACAAATGGCTCCTAAGTGCTTAATATATTATTTTTTCACATCCCAAAACATAAAATTTCAAAAAAAATGAAACTTTTCGGGGCACGAAAATCGAACCCTGAAAAATGACGTCTAAAAATCATAAATATCATACTCCGATAAACAAAACAAATGTCTCCTAAGTGCTTAATATATTATTTTTTCACATCCCAAAACATAAAATTTCAAAAAAAATGAAACTTTTCGTGGCACGAAAATCGAGCCCTGAAAAATGACGTCAAAAAATCAGCAAAATCAGAGTCCGAAAAACAAAACAAATGGCTCCTAAGTGCTTAATATATTATTTTTTCACATCCCAAAACATAAAATTTCAAAAAAAATGAAACTTTTCGGGGCACGAAAATCGAGCCCTGAAAAATGACGTCTAAAAATCATAAATATCATACTCCGATAAACAAAACAAATGTCTCCTAAGAGCTTAATATATTATTTTTTAACTTTCCAAAACATAAAATTTCAAAAAAAATGAAACTTTTAGGGGCACGAAAAAAGAGCCCTGAAAAATGACGTCTAAAAATCAGCAAAATCAGAGTCCGAAAAACAAAACAAATGTATCCTAAGTGCTTAATATATTATTTTTTAACTTACCAAATCTTAAAATTTCAAAAAAAATGAAACATTTCGGTGCACGAAAATCGAGCCCTGAAAAATGACGTCTAAAAATCAGCAAAATCATAGTCCGAAAAACAAAACAAATGTCTCCTAAGTGCTTAATATATTATTTTTTAACTTACCAAAACATAAAATTTCAAAAAAAATGAAACTTTTAGGGGCATGAAAATCGAACCCTGAAAAATGACGTCTAAAAATCAGCAAAATCAGAGTCCGAAAAACAAAACAAATGTCTCCTAAGTGCTTAATATATTATTTTTTAACTTACCAAAACATAAAGTTTCAAAAAAAATGAAACTTTTAGGGGCACGAAAATCAAGCCCTGAAAAATGACGTCAAAAAATCAGCAAAATCAGATTCCGATAAACAAAACAAATAGCTCCTAAGTGCTTAATATATTATTTTTTGACATCCCAAAACATAAAATTTCAAAAAAAATGAAACTTTTTGGGGCACGAAAATCGAGCCCTGAAAAATGACGTCTAAAAATCAGCAAAATCAGAGTCCGAAAAACAAAACAAATGTATCCTAAGTGCTTAATATATTATTTTTTAACTTACCAAATCTTAAAATTTCAAAAAAAATGAAACATTTCGGTGCACGAAAATCGAGCCCTGAAAAATGACGTCAAAAAATCAGCAAAATCATAGTCCGAAAAACAAAACAAATGTCTCCTAAGTGCTTAATATATTATTTTTTAACTTACCAAAACATAAAGTTTCAAAAAAAATGAAACTTTTAGGGGCACGAAAATCAAGCCCTGAAAAATGACGTCAAAAAATCAGCAAAATCAGAATCCGAAAAACAAAACAAATGGCTCCTATGTGCTTCATATATTAAATTTCAAAAAAAATGAAACTTTTCGTTGCACGGAAATCGAGCCCTGAAAAATGACGTCTAAAAATCAGCAAAATCAGAGTCCGAAAAACAAAACAAATGTCTCCTAAGTGCTTAATATATTATTTTTTATCTTACCAAAATTTTAAATTTCAAAAAAAATGAAACTTTTCGGGGCACGAAAATCGAGCCCTGAAAATGACGTCAAAAAATCAGCAAAATCAGAGTCCGAAAAACAAAACAAATGGCTCCTAAGTGCTTAATATATTATTTTTTGACATCCCAAAATATAAAATTTCAAAAAAAATGAAACTTTTCGGGGCACGAAAATCATGCCCTGAAAAATGTCGTCTAAAAATCATCAAAATCATTCTACGAAAAACAAAACAAATGTCTCTTAAGTGCTTAATATATTATTTTTTAACTTACCAAATCTTAAAATCAAACTTTTCGGGCATGAAAATCGAGCCCTGAAAAATGACGTCAAAAAATCATCAAAATCAGAGTCCGAAAAACAAAACAAATGGCTCCTAAGTGCTTAATATATTATTTTTTGACATCCCAAAACATAAAATTTCAAAAAAAATGAAACTGTTCGTGGCACGAAAATCGAGCCCTGAAAAATGACGTCTAAAAATCATCAAAATCATAGTCCGAAAAACAAAACAAATGTCTCCTAAGTGCTTAATATATTATTTTTTGACATCCCAAAACATAAAATTTCAAAAAAAATGAAACTTTTCGGGGCACGAAAATCGAGCCCTGAAAAATGACGTCTAAAAATCATACTCCAATAAACAAAACAGATGTCTCATAAGTGCTTAATATATTATTTTTTAACTTACCAAAATTTAAAATTTCAAAAAAAATGAAACTTTTCGGGGCACGAAAATCGAGCCCTGAAAAACGACGTCTAAAAATCAGCAAAATCAGAGTCTGAAAAACAAAACAAATGTATTCTAAGTGCATAATATATTATTTTTTATCTTACCAAATCTTAAAATTTCAAAAAAAATTAAACTTTTTGGGGCACGAAAATCGAGCCATTAAAATGACGTAAAAAAATCAGCAAAATCAGAGTCCGAAAAACAAAACAAATGGCTCCTAAGTGCTTAATATATTATTTTTTAACATCCCAAAACCTAAAATTTCAAAAAAAATGAAACTTTTCGGGGCACGAAAATCGAGCTCTGAAAAATGACGTCTAAAAATCATAAAAATCATACTCCGATAAACAAAACAAATGTCTCCTAAGAGCTTAATATATTATTTTTTAACTTTCCAAAACATAAAATTTCAAAAAAAATGAAACTTTTAGGGGCACGAAAAAAGAGCCCTGAAAAATGACGTCTAAAAATCAGCAAAATCAGAGTCCGAAAAACAAAACAAATGTATCCTAAGTGCTTAATATATTATTTTTTAACTTACCAAATCTTAAAATTTCAAAAAAAATGAAACATTTCGGTGCACGAAAATCGAGCCCTGAAAAATGACGTCTAAAAATCAGCAAAATCATAGTCCGAAAAACAAAACAAATGTCTCCTAAGTGCTTAATATATTATTTTTTAACTTACCAAAACATAAAATTTCAAAAAAAATGAAACTTTTAGGGGCACGAAAATCGAGCCCTGAAAAATGACGTCTAAAAATCAGCAAAATCATAGTCCGAAAAACAAAACAAATGTCTCCTTAGTGCTTAATATATTATTTTTTAACTTACCAAAACATAAAATTAAAAAAAAAATGAAACTTTTAGGGGCATGAAAATCGAACCCTGAAAAATGACGTCTAAAAATCAGCAAAATCAGAGTCCGAAAAACAAAACAAATGTCTCCTAAGTGCTTAATATATTATTTTTTACCTTACCAAATCTTAAAATTTCAAAAAAAATCAAACTTTTTGGGGCACGAAAATAAAGCCCTGAAAAATGACGTCAAAAAATCAGCAAAATCAGAGTCCGATAAACAAAACAAATGGCTCATAAGTGCTTAATATATTATTTTTTGACATCCCAAAACATAAAATTTCAAAAAAAATGAAACTTTTCGGGGCACGAAAATCGAGCCTTGAAAAATGACGTCTAAAAATCATCAAAATCATACTCCGATAAACAAAACAAATGTCTCCTAAGTGCTTAATATATTATTTTTTATCTTACCAAAATTTAAAATTTAAAAAAAAATGAAACTTTTCGAGGCACGAAAATCGATCCATGAAAAATGACGTCTAAAAATCAGCAAAATCAGAGTCCGAAAAACAAAACAAATGTATCCTAAGTGCTTAATATATTATTTTTTAACTTACCAAATCTTAAAATTTCAAAAAAAATGAAGCATTTCGGTGCACGAAAATCGAGCCCTGAAAAAAGACGTCTAAAAATCAGCAAAATCATAGTCCGAAAAACAAAACAAATGTCTCCTAAGTGCTTAATATATTATTTTTTAACTTACCAAAACATAAAGTTTCAAAAAAAATGAAACTTTTAGGGGCACGAAAATCAAGCCCTGAAAAATGACGTAAAAAAATCAGCAAAATCAGAATCCGAAAAACAAAACAAATGGCTCCTAAGTGCTTCATATATTATTTTTGAATTCCCAAAACATAAAATTTAAAAAAAATGAAACTTTTCGGTGCACGAAAATCGAGCCCTGAAAAATGACGTCTAAAAATCAGCAAAATCATAGTCCGAAAAACAAAACAAATGTCTCCTAAGTGCTTAATATATTATTTTTTAACTTACCAAAACATAAAGTTTCAAAAAAAATGAAACTTTTAGGGGCACGAAAATCAAGCCCTGAAAAATGACGTCAAAAAATCAGCAAAATCAGAATCCGAAAAACAAAACAAATGGCTCCTATGTGCTTCATATATTAAATTTCAAAAAAAATGAAACTTTTCGTTGCACGGAAATCGAGCCCTGAAAAATGACGTCTAAAAATCAGCAAAATCAGAGTCCGAAAAACAAAACAAATGTCTCCTAAGTGCTTAATATATTATTTTTTATCTTACCAAAATTTTAAATTTCAAAAAAAATGAAACTTTTCGGGGCACGAAAATCGAGCCCTGAAAATGACGTCAAAAAATCAGCAAAATCAGAGTCCGAAAAACAAAACAAATGGCTCCTAAGTGCTTAATATATTATTTTTTGACATCCCAAAATATAAAATTTCAAAAAAAATGAAACTTTTCGGGGCACGAAAATCATGCCCTGAAAAATGTCGTCTAAAAATCATCAAAATCATTCTACGAAAAACAAAACAAATGTCTCTTAAGTGCTTAATATATTATTTTTTAACTTACCAAATCTTAAAATCAAACTTTTCGGGCATGAAAATCGAGCCCTGAAAAATGACGTCAAAAAATCATCAAAATCAGAGTCCCAAAAACAAAACAAATGGCTCCTAAGTGCTTAATATATTATTTTTTGACATCCCAAAACATAAAATTTCAAAAAAAATGAAACTGTTCGTGGCACGAAAATCGAGCCCTGAAAAATGACGTCTAAAAATCATCAAAATCATAGTCCGAAAAACAAAACAAATGTCTCCTAAGTGCTTAATATATTATTTTTTTACATCCCAAAACATAAAATTTCAAAAAAAATGAAACTTTTCGGGGCACGAAAATCGAGCCCTGAAAAATGACGTCTAAAAATCATACTCCAATAAACAAAACAGATGTCTCATAAGTGCTTAATATATTATTTTTTAACTTACCAAAATTTAAAATTTCAAAAAAAATGAAACTTTTCGGGGCACGAAAATCGAGCCCTGAAAAACGACGTCTAAAAATCAGCAGAATCAGAGTCTGAAAAACAAAACAAATGTATTCTAAGTGCATAATATATTATTTTTTATCTTACCAAATCTTAAAATTTCAAAAAAAATTAAACTTTTTGGGGCACGAAAATCGAGCCATTAAAATGACGTAAAAAAATCAGCAAAATCAGAGTCCGAAAAACAAAACAAATGGCTCCTAAGTGCTTAATATATTATTTTTTAACATCCCAAAACCTAAAATTTCAAAAAAAATGAAACTTTTCGGGGCACGAAAATCGAGCTCTGAAAAATGACGTCTAAAAATCATAAAAATCATACTCCGATAAACAAAACAAATGTCTCCTAAGAGCTTAATATATTATTTTTTAACTTTCCAAAACATAAAATTTCAAAAAAAATGAAACTTTTAGGGGCACGAAAAAAGAGCCCTGAAAAATGACGTCTAAAAATCAGCAAAATCAGAGTCCGAAAAACAAAACAAATGTATCCTAAGTGCTTAATATATTATTTTTTAACTTACCAAATCTTAAAATTTCAAAAAAAATGAAACATTTCGGTGCACGAAAATCGAGCCCTGAAAAATGACGTATAAAAATCAGCAAAATCATAGTCCGAAAAACAAAACAAATGTCTCCTAAGTGCTTAATATATTATTTTTTAACTTACCAAAACATAAAATTAAAAAAAAATGAAACTTTTAGGGGCATGAAAATCGAACCCTGAAAAATGACGTCTAAAAATCAGCAAAATCAGAGTCCGAAAAACAAAACAAATGTCTCCTAAGTGCTTAATATATTATTTTTTACCTTACCAAATCTTAAAATTTCAAAAAAAATCAAACTTTTTGGGGCACGAAAATAAAGCCCTGAAAAATGACGTCAAAAAATCAGCAAAATCAGAGTCCGATAAACAAAACAAATGGCTCCTAAGTTCTTAATATATTATTTTTTGACATCCCAAAACATAAAATTTCAAAAAAAATGAAACTTTTCGGGGCACGAAAATCGAGCCTTGAAAAATGACGTCTAAAAATCATCAAAATCATACTCCGATAAACAAAACAAATGTCTCCTAAGTGCTTAATATATTATTTTTTATCTTACCAAAATTTAAAATTTAAAAAAAAATGAAACTTTTCGAGGCACGAAAATCGATCCATGAAAAATGACGTCTAAAAATCAGCAAAATCAGAGTCCGAAAAACAAAACAAATGTATCCTAAGTGCTTAATATATTATTTTTTAACTTACCAAATCTTAAAATTTCAAAAAAAATGAAGCATTTCGGTGCACGAAAATCGAGCCCTGAAAAAAGACGTCTAAAAATCAGCAAAATCATAGTCCGAAAAACAAAACAAATGTCTCCTAAGTGCTTAATATATTATTTTTTAACTTACCAAAACATAAAGTTTCAAAAAAAATGAAACTTTTAGGGGCACGAAAATCAAGCCCTGAAAAATGACGTCAAAAAATCAGCAAAATCAGAATCCGAAAAACAAAACAAATGGCTCCTAAGTGCTTCATATATTATTTTTGAATTCCCAAAACATAAAATTTAAAAAAAATGAAACTTTTCGTGGCACGAAAATCGAGCCCTGAAAAATGACGTCTAAAAATCAGCAAAATCAGAGTCCGAAAAACAAAACAAATGGCTCCTAAGTGCTTAATATATTATTTTTTGACATCCCAAAACATAAAATTTCAAAAAAAATGAAACTTTTCGGGGCACGAAAATCGAGCCCTGAAAAATGACGTCTAAAAATCAGCAAAATCATAGTCCGAAAAACAAAACAAATGTCTCCTAAGTGCTTAATATATTATTTTTTAACTTACCAATACATAAAATTTCAAAAAAAATGAAACTTTTAGGGGCACGAAAATCGAGCCCTGAAAAATGACGTCTAAAAATCAGCAAAATCTTAATATATTATTTTTTATCTTACCAAATCTTAAAATTTCAAAAAAAATCAAACTTTTTGGGGCACGAAAATCGAGCCCTGAAAAATGACGTCTAAAAATCAGCAAAATCAGAGTCCGAAAAACAAAACAAATGTCTCCTAAGTGCTCAATATATTATTTTTTATCTTACCAAATCTTAAAATTTCAAAAAAAATCAAACTTTTTGTGGCACGAAAATAAAGCCCTGAAAAATGACGTCTAAAAATCTGCAAAATCAGAGTCCGATAAACAAAACAAATGGCTCCTAAGTGCTTAATATATTATTTTTTGACATCCCAAAACATAAAATTTCAAAAAAAAATGAAACTTTTCGTGGCACGAAAATCGAGCCCTGAAAAATGACGTCTAAAAATCATCAAAATCATACTCCGATAAACAAAACAAATGTCTCCTAAGTGCTTAATATATTATTTTTTATCTTACCAAAATTTAAAATTTCAAAAAAAATGAAACTTTTCGGGGCACGAAAATCGAGCCCTGAAAAATGACGTCTAAAAATCAGCAAAATCAGAGTCCGAAAAACAAAACAAATGTATCCTAAGTGCTTAATATATTATTTTTTGACTTACCAAATCTTAAAATTTCAAAAAAAATGAAACATTTCGGTGCACGAAAATCGAGCCCTGAAAAATGACGTCTAAAAATCAGCAAAATCATAGTCCGAAAAACAAAACAAATGTCTCCTAAGTGCTTAATATATTATTTTTTAACTTACCAATACATAAAATTTCAAAAAAAATGAAACTTTTAGTGGCACGAAAATCGAGCCCTGAAAAATGACGTCTAAAAATCAGCAAAATCAGAGTCCGAAAAACAAAACAAATGTCTCCTAAGTGCTTAATATATTATTTTTTATCTTACAAAATCTTAAAATTTCAAAAAAAATCAAACTTTTTGGGGCACTAAAATCGAGCCCTGAAAAATGACGTCTAAAAATCAGCAAAATCATAGTCCGAAAAACAAAACAAATGTCTCCTAAGTGCTTAATATATTATTTTTTGACATCCCAAAACATAAAATTTCAAAAAAAATGAAACTTTTCGGGGCACGAAAATCGAGCCCTGAAAAATGACGTCTAAAAATCATACTCCGATAAACAAAACAAATGTCTCATAAGTGCTCAATATATTATTTTTTAAATTTCCAAAATTTAAAATTTCAAAAAAAATGAAACTTTTCGGGGCACTAAAATCGAGCCCTGAAAAATTACGTCTATAAATCAGCAAAATCAGAGTCCGAAAAACAAAACAAATGTCTCCTAAGTGCTTAATATATTATTTTTTTACTTACCAAAATTTAAAATTTAAAAAAAAATGAAACTTTTCGGGGTACGAAAATCGAGTCCTGAAAAATGACGTCTAAAAATCAGCAAAATCAGAGTCCGAAAAACAAAACAAATATATCCTAAGTGCTTAATATATTATTTTTTAACATACCAAATCTTAAAATTTCAAAAAAAATGAAACATTTCGGTGCACCAAAATCGAGCCCTGAAAAATGACGTCTAAAAATCAGCAAAATCATAGTCCGAAAAACAAAACAAATGTCTCCTAAGTGCTTAATATATTATTTTTTAACTTACCAATACATAAAATTTCAAAAAAAATGAAACTTTTAGGGGCACGAAAATCGAGCCCTGAAAAATGACGTCTAAAAATCAGCAAAATCAGAGTCCGAAAAACAAAACAAATGTCTCCTAAGTGCTTAATATATTATTTTTTATCTTACAAAATCTTAAAATTTCAAAAAAAATCAAACTTTTTGGGGCACGAAAATCGAGCCCTGAAAAATGACGTCTAAAAATCAGCAAAATCATACTCCGATAAACAAAACAAATGTCTCATAAGTGCTCAATATATTATTTTTTAAATTTCCAAAATTTAAAATTTCAAAAAAAATGAAACTTCTCGGGGCACTAAAATCGAGCCCTGAAAAATTACGTCTATAAATCAGCAAAATCAGAGTCCGAAAAACAAAACAAATGTCTCCTAAGTGCTTAATATATTATTTTTTATCTTACCAAAATTTAAAATTTCAAAAAAAATGAAACTTTTCGGGGCACGAAAATCGAGCCCTGAAAATGACGTCAAAAAATCAGCAAAATCAGAGTCCGAAAAACAAAACAAATGGCTCCTAAGTGCTTAATATATTATTTTTTGACATCCCAAAATATAAAATTTCAAAAAAAATGAAACTTTTCGGGGCACGAAAATCATGCCCTGAAAAATGTCGTCTAAAAATCATCAAAATCATTCTACGAAAAACAAAACAAATGTCTCTTAAGTGCTTAATATATTATTTTTTAACTTACCAAATCTTAAAATCAAACTTTTCGGGCATGAAAATCGAGCCCTGAAAAATGACGTCAAAAAATCATCAAAATCAGAGTCCGAAAAACAAAACAAATGGCTCCTAAGTGCTTAATATATTATTTTTTGACATCCCAAAACATAAAATTTCAAAAAAAATGAAACTGTTCGTGGCACGAAAATCGAGCCCTGAAAAATGACGTCTAAAAATCATCAAAATCATAGTCCGAAAAACAAAACAAATGTCTCCTAAGTGCTTAATATATTATTTTTTGACATCCCAAAACATAAAATTTCAAAAAAAATGAAACTTTTCGGGGCACGAAAATCGAGCCCTGAAAAATGACGTCTAAAAATCATACTCCAATAAACAAAACAGATGTCTCCTTAGTGCTTAATATATTATTTTTTAACTTACCAAAACATAAAATTAAAAAAAAAATGAAACTTTTAGGGGCATGAAAATCGAACCCTGAAAAATGACGTCTAAAAATCAGCAAAATCAGAGTCCGAAAAACAAAACAAATGTCTCCTAAGTGCTTAATATATTATTTTTTACCTTACCAAATCTTAAAATTTCAAAAAAAATCAAACTTTTTGGGGCACGAAAATAAAGCCCTGAAAAATGACGTCAAAAAATCAGCAAAATCAGAGTCCGATAAACAAAACAAATGGCTCCTAAGTGCTTAATATATTATTTTTTGACATCCCAAAACATAAAATTTCAAAAAAAATGAAACTTTTCGGGGCACGAAAATCGAGCCTTGAAAAATGACGTCTAAAAATCATCAAAATCATACTCCGATAAACAAAACAAATGTCTCCTAAGTGCTTAATATATTATTTTTTATCTTACCAAAATTTAAAATTTAAAAAAAAATGAAACTTTTCGAGGCACGAAAATCGATCCATGAAAAATGACGTCTAAAAATCAGCAAAATCAGAGTCCGAAAAACAAAACAAATGTATCCTAAGTGCTTAATATATTATTTTTTAACTTACCAAATCTTAAAATTTCAAAAAAAATGAAGCATTTCGGTGCACGAAAATCGAGCCCTGAAAAAAGACGTCTAAAAATCAGCAAAATCATAGTCCGAAAAACAAAACAAATGTCTCCTAAGTGCTTAATATATTATTTTTTAACTTACCAAAACATAAAGTTTCAAAAAAAATGAAACTTTTAGGGGCACGAAAATCAAGCCCTGAAAAATGACGTAAAAAAATCAGCAAAATCAGAATCCGAAAAACAAAACAAATGGCTCCTAAGTGCTTCATATATTATTTTTGAATTCCCAAAACATAAAATTTAAAAAAAATGAAACTTTTCGGTGCACGAAAATCGAGCCCTGAAAAATGACGTCTAAAAATCAGCAAAATCATAGTCCGAAAAACAAAACAAATGTCTCCTAAGTGCTTAATATATTATTTTTTAACTTACCAAAACATAAAGTTTCAAAAAAAATGAAACTTTTAGGGGCACGAAAATCAAGCCCTGAAAAATGACGTCAAAAAATCAGCAAAATCAGAATCCGAAAAACAAAACAAATGGCTCCTATGTGCTTCATATATTAAATTTCAAAAAAAATGAAACTTTTCGTTGCACGGAAATCGAGCCCTGAAAAATGACGTCTAAAAATCAGCAAAATCAGAGTCCGAAAAACAAAACAAATGTCTCCTAAGTGCTTAATATATTATTTTTTATCTTACCAAAATTTTAAATTTCAAAAAAAATGAAACTTTTCGGGGCACGAAAATCGAGCCCTGAAAATGACGTCAAAAAATCAGCAAAATCAGAGTCCGAAAAACAAAACAAATGGCTCCTAAGTGCTTAATATATTATTTTTTGACATCCCAAAATATAAAATTTCAAAAAAAATGAAACTTTTCGGGGCACGAAAATCATGCCCTGAAAAATGTCGTCTAAAAATCATCAAAATCATTCTACGAAAAACAAAACAAATGTCTCTTAAGTGCTTAATATATTATTTTTTAACTTACCAAATCTTAAAATCAAACTTTTCGGGCATGAAAATCGAGCCCTGAAAAATGACGTCAAAAAATCATCAAAATCAGAGTCCGAAAAACAAAACAAATGGCTCCTAAGTGCTTAATATATTATTTTTTGACATCCCAAAACATAAAATTTCAAAAAAAATGAAACTGTTCGTGGCACGAAAATCGAGCCCTGAAAAATGACGTTTAAAAATCATCAAAATCATAGTCCGAAAAACAAAACAAATGTCTCCTAAGTGCTTAATATATTATTTTTTTACATCCCAAAACATAAAATTTCAAAAAAAATGAAACTTTTCGGGGCACGAAAATCGAGCCCTGAAAAATGACGTCTAAAAATCATACTCCAATAAACAAAACAGATGTCTCATAAGTGCTTAATATATTATTTTTTAACTTACCAAAATTTAAAATTTCAAAAAAAATGAAACTTTTCGGGGCACGAAAATCGAGCCCTGAAAAACGACGTCTAAAAATCAGCAGAATCAGAGTCTGAAAAACAAAACAAATGTATTCTAAGTGCATAATATATTATTTTTTATCTTACCAAATCTTAAAATTTCAAAAAAAATTAAACTTTTTGGGGCACGAAAATCGAGCCATTAAAATGACGTAAAAAAATCAGCAAAATCAGAGTCCGAAAAACAAAACAAATGGCTCCTAAGTGCTTAATATATTATTTTTTAACATCCCAAAACCTAAAATTTCAAAAAAAATGAAACTTTTCGGGGCACGAAAATCGAGCTCTGAAAAATGACGTCTAAAAATCATAAAAATCATACTCCGATAAACAAAACAAATGTCTCCTAAGAGCTTAATATATTATTTTTTAACTTTCCAAAACATAAAATTTCAAAAAAAATGAAACTTTTAGGGGCACGAAAAAAGAGCCCTGAAAAATGACGTCTAAAAATCAGCAAAATCAGAGTCCGAAAAACAAAACAAATGTATCCTAAGTGCTTAATATATTATTTTTTAACTTACCAAATCTTAAAATTTCAAAAAAAATGAAACATTTCGGTGCACGAAAATCGAGCCCTGAAAAATGACGTCTAAAAATCAGCAAAATCATAGTCCGAAAAACAAAACAAATGTCTCCTAAGTGCTTAATATATTATTTTTTAACTTACCAAAACATAAAATTTCAAAAAAAATGAAACTTTTAGGGGCACGAAAATCGAGCCCTGAAAAATGACGTCTAAAAATCAGCAAAATCATAGTCCGAAAAACAAAACAAATGTCTCCTTAGTGCTTAATATATTATTTTTTAACTTACCAAAACATAAAATTAAAAAAAAAAATAACTTTTAGGGGCATGAAAATCGAACCCTGAAAAATGACGTCTAAAAATCAGCAAAATCAGAGTCCGAAAAACAAAACAAATGTCTCCTAAGTGCTTAATATATTATTTTTTACCTTACCAAATCTTAAAATTTCAAAAAAAATCAAACTTTTTGGGGCACGAAAATAAAGCCCTGAAAAATGACGTCAAAAAATCAGCAAAATCAGAGTCCGATAAACAAAACAAATGGCTCCTAAGTTCTTAATATATTATTTTTTGACATCCCAAAACATAAAATTTCAAAAAAAATGAAACTTTTCGGGGCACGAAAATCGAGCCTTGAAAAATGACGTCTAAAAATCATCAAAATCATACTCCGATAAACAAAACAAATGTCTCCTAAGTGCTTAATATATTATTTTTTATCTTACCAAAATTTAAAATTTAAAAAAAAATGAAACTTTTCGAGGCACGAAAATCGATCCATGAAAAATGACGTCTAAAAATCAGCAAAATCAGAGTCCGAAAAACAAAACAAATGTATCCTAAGTGCTTAATATATTATTTTTTAACTTACCAAATCTTAAAATTTCAAAAAAAATGAAGCATTTCGGTGCACGAAAATCGAGCCCTGAAAAAAGACGTCTAAAAATCAGCAAAATCATAGTCCGAAAAACAAAACAAATGTCTCCTAAGTGCTTAATATATTATTTTTTAACTTACCAAAACATAAAGTTTCAAAAAAAATGAAACTTTTAGGGGCACGAAAATCAAGCCCTGAAAAATGACGTCAAAAAATCAGCAAAATCAGAATCCGAAAAACAAAACAAATGGCTCCTAAGTGCTTCATATATTATTTTTGAATTCCCAAAACATAAAATTTAAAAAAAATGAAACTTTTCGTGGCACGAAAATCGAGCCCTGAAAAATGACGTCTAAAAATCAGCAAAATCAGAGTCCGAAAAACAAAACAAATGGCTCCTAAGTGCTTAATATATTATTTTTTGACATCCCAAAACATAAAATTTCAAAAAAAATGAAACTTTTCGGGGCACGAAAATCGAGCCCTGAAAAATGACGTCTAAAAATCAGCAAAATCATAGTCCGAAAAACAAAACAAATGTCTCCTAAGTGCTTAATATATTATTTTTTAACTTACCAATACATAAAATTTCAAAAAAAATGAAACTTTTAGGGGCACGAAAATCGAGCCCTGAAAAATGACGTCTAAAAATCAGCAAAATCTTAATATATTATTTTTTATCTTACCAAATCTTAAAATTTCAAAAAAAATCAAACTTTTTGGGGCACGAAAATCGAGCCCTGAAAAATGACGTCTAAAAATCAGCAAAATCAGAGTCCGAAAAACAAAACAAATGTCTCCTAAGTGCTCAATATATTATTTTTTATCTTACCAAATCTTAAAATTTCAAAAAAAATCAAACTTTTTGTGGCACGAAAATAAAGCCCTGAAAAATGACGTCTAAAAATCTGCAAAATCAGAGTCCGATAAACAAAACAAATGGCTCCTAAGTGCTTAATATATTATTTTTTGACATCCCAAAACATAAAATTTCAAAAAAAAATGAAACTTTTCGTGGCACGAAAATCGAGCCCTGAAAAATGACGTCTAAAAATCATCAAAATCATACTCCGATAAACAAAACAAATGTCTCCTAAGTGCTTAATATATTATTTTTTATCTTACCAAAATTTAAAATTTCAAAAAAAATGAAACATTTCGGTGCACGAAAATCGAGCCCTGAAAAATGACGTCTAAAAATCAGCAAAATCATAGTCCGAAAAACAAAACAAATGTCTCCTAAGTGCTTAATATATTATTTTTTAACTTACCAATACATAAAATTTCAAAAAAAATGAAACTTTTAGTGGCACGAAAATCGAGCCCTGAAAAATGACGTCTAAAAATCAGCAAAATCAGAGTCCGAAAAACAAAACAAATGTCTCCTAAGTGCTTAATATATTATTTTTTATCTTACAAAATCTTAAAATTTAAAAAAAAATCAAACTTTTTGGGGCACTAAAATCGAGCCCTGAAAAATGACGTCTAAAAATCAGCAAAATCATAGTCCGAAAAACAAAACAAATGTCTCCTAAGTGCTTAATATATTATTTTTTAACTTACCAAAACATAAAGTTTCAAAAAAAATGAAACTTTTAGGGGCACGAAAATCAAGCCCTGAAAAATGACGTCAAAAAATCAGCAAAATCAGAATCCGAAAAACAAAACAAATGGCTCCTAAGTGCTTCATATATTATTTTTGAATTCCCAAAACATAAAATTTAAAAAAAATGAAACTTTTCGTGGCACGAAAATCGAGCCCTGAAAAATGACGTCTAAAAATCAGCAAAATCAGAGTCCGAAAAACAAAACAAATGGCTCCTAAGTGCTTAATATATTATTTTTTGACATCCCAAAACATAAAATTTCAAAAAAAATGAAACTTTTCGGGGCACGAAAATCGAGCCCTGAAAAATGACGTCTAAAAATCAGCAAAATCATAGTCCGAAAAACAAAACAAATGTCTCCTAAGTGCTTAATATATTATTTTTTAACTTACCAATACATAAAATTTCAAAAAAAATGAAACTTTTAGGGGCACGAAAATCGAGCCCTGAAAAATGACGTCTAAAAATCAGCAAAATCTTAATATATTATTTTTTATCTTACCAAATCTTAAAATTTCAAAAAAAATCAAACTTTTTGGGGCACGAAAATCGAGCCCTGAAAAATGACGTCTAAAAATCAGCAAAATCAGAGTCCGAAAAACAAAACAAATGTCTCCTAAGTGCTCAATATATTATTTTTTATCTTACCAAATCTTAAAATTTCAAAAAAAATCAAACTTTTTGTGGCACGAAAATAAAGCCCTGAAAAATGACGTCTAAAAATCTGCAAAATCAGAGTCCGATAAACAAAACAAATGGCTCCTAAGTGCTTAATATATTATTTTTTGACATCCCAAAACATAAAATTTCAAAAAAAAATGAAACTTTTCGTGGCACGAAAATCGAGCCCTGAAAAATGACGTCTAAAAATCATCAAAATCATACTCCGATAAACAAAACAAATGTCTCCTAAGTGCTTAATATATTATTTTTTATCTTACCAAAATTTAAAATTTCAAAAAAAATGAAACATTTCGGTGCACGAAAATCGAGCCCTGAAAAATGACGTCTAAAAATCAGCAAAATCATAGTCCGAAAAACAAAACAAATGTCTCCTAAGTGCTTAATATATTATTTTTTAACTTACCAATACATAAAATTTCAAAAAAAATGAAACTTTTAGTGGCACGAAAATCGAGCCCTGAAAAATGACGTCTAAAAATCAGCAAAATCAGAGTCCGAAAAACAAAACAAATGTCTCCTAAGTGCTTAATATATTATTTTTTATCTTACAAAATCTTAAAATTTAAAAAAAAATCAAACTTTTTGGGGCACTAAAATCGAGCCCTGAAAAATGACGTCTAAAAATCAGCAAAATCATAGTCCGAAAAACAAAACAAATGTCTCCTAAGTGCTTAATATATTATTTTTTGACATCCCAAAACATAAAATTTCAAAAAAAATGAAACTTTTCGGGGCACGAAAATCGAGCCCTGAAAAATGACGTCTAAAAATCATACTCCGATAAACAAAACAAATGTCTCATAAGTGCTCAATATATTATTTTTTAAATTTCCAAAATTTAAAATTTCAAAAAAAATGAAACTTTTCGGGGCACTAAAATCGAGCCCTGAAAAATTACGTCTATAAATCAGCAAAATCAGAGTCCGAAAAACAAAACAAATGTCTCCTAAGTGCTTAATATATTATTTTTTTACTTACCAAAATTTAAAATTTAAAAAAAAATGAAACTTTTCGGGGTACGAAAATCGAGTCCTGAAAAATGACGTCTAAAAATCAGCAAAATCAGAGTCCGAAAAACAAAACAAATATATCCTAAGTGCTTAATATATTATTTTTTAACATACCAAATCTTAAAATTTCAAAAAAAATGAAACATTTCGGTGCACCAAAATCGAGCCCTGAAAAATGACGTCTAAAAATCAGCAAAATCATAGTCCGAAAAACAAAACAAATGTCTCCTAAGTGCTTAATATATTATTTTTTAACTTACCAATACATAAAATTTCAAAAAAAATGAAACTTTTAGGGGCACGAAAATCGAGCCCTGAAAAATGACGTCTAAAAATCAGCAAAATCAGAGTCCGAAAAACAAAACAAATGTCTCCTAAGTGCTTAATATATTATTTTTTATCTTACAAAATCTTAAAATTTCAAAAAAAATCAAACTTTTTGGGGCACGAAAATCGAGCCCTGAAAAATGACTTCTAAAAATCAGCAAAATCATACTCCGATAAACAAAACAAATGTCTCATAAGTGCTCAATATATTATTTTTTAAATTTCCAAAATTTAAAATTTCAAAAAAAATGAAACTTCTCGGGGCACTAAAATCGAGCCCTGAAAAATTACGTCTATAAATCAGCAAAATCAGAGTCCGAAAAACAAAACAAATGTCTCCTAAGTGCTTAATATATTATTTTTTATCTTACCAAAATTTAAAATTTCAAAAAAAATGAAACTTTTCGGGGCACGAAAATCGAGCCCTGAAAATGACGTCAAAAAATCAGCAAAATCAGAGTCCGAAAAACAAAACAAATGGCTCCTAAGTGCTTAATATATTATTTTTTGACATCCCAAAATATAAAATTTCAAAAAAAATGAAACTTTTCGGGGCACGAAAATCATGCCCTGAAAAATGTCGTCTAAAAATCATCAAAATCATTCTACGAAAAACAAAACAAATGTCTCTTAAGTGCTTAATATATTATTTTTTAACTTACCCAATCTTAAAATCAAACTTTTCGGGCATGAAAATCGAGCCCTGAAAAATGACGTCAAAAAATCATCAAAATCAGAGTCCGAAAAACAAAACAAATGGCTCCTAAGTGCTTAATATATTATTTTTTGACATCCCAAAACATAAAATTTCAAAAAAAATGAAACTGTTCGTGGCACGAAAATCGAGCCCTGAAAAATGACGTCTAAAAATCATCAAAATCATAGTCCGAAAAACTAAACAAATGTCTCCTAAGTGCTTAATATATTATTTTTTGACATCCCAAAACATAAAATTTCAAAAAAAATGAAACTTTTCGTGGCACGAAAATCGAGCCCTGAAAAATGACGTCAAAAAATCAGCAAAATCAGAGTCCGAAAAACAAAACAAATGGCTCCTAAGTGCTTATTATATTATTTTTTGACATTCCAAAACATAAAATTTCAAAAAAAATGAAACTTTTCGGGGCACGAAAATCGAGCCCTGAAAAATGACGTCTAAAAATCATACTCCAATAAACAAAACAGATGTCTCATAAGTGCTTAATATATTATTTTTTAACTTACCAAAATTTAAAATTTCAAAAAAAATGAAACTTTTCGGGGCACGAAAATCGAGCCCTGAAAAATTACGTCTATAAATCAGCAAAATCAAAGTCCGAAAAACAAAACCAATGTCTCCTAAGTGCTTAATATATTATTTTTTAACTTACCAAAATTTCAAATTTCAAAAAAAATAAAACTTTTCGGGGCACGAAAATCGAGCCCTGAAAAATGACGTCTAAAAATCAGCAAAATCAGAGTCCGAAAAACAAAACAAATGTATCCTAAGTGCTTAATATATTATTTTTTAACTTACCAAATCTTAAAATTTCAAAAAAAATGAAACATTTCGGTGCACCAAAATCGAGCCCTGAAAAATGACGTCTAAAAATCAGCAAAATCATAGTCCGAAAAACAAAACAAATGTCTCCTAAGTGCTTAATTTATTATTTTTTAACTTACCAAAACATAAAATTTCAAAAAAAATTAAACTTTTAGGGGCATGAAAATCGAACCCTGAAAAATGACGTCTAAAAATCAGCAAAATCAGAGTCCGAAAAACAAAACAAATGTCTCTCAAGTGCTTAATATATTATTTTTTATCTTACCAAAACATAAAATTTCAAAAAAAATGAAACTTTTCGGGGCATGAAAATCGAGCCCTGAAAAATGACGTCCAAAAATCATCAAAATCAGAGTCCGAAAAACAAAACAAATGGCTCCTAAGTGCTTAATATATTATTTTTTGACATCCCAAAATATAAAATTTCAAAAAAAATGAAACTTTTCGGGGGACGAAAATCGAGCCCTGAAAAATGACGTCTAAAAATCATCAAAATCAACCTCCGATAAACAAAACAAATGTCTCCTAAGTGCTTAATATGTTATTTTTTATCTTACCAAAATTTAAAATTTCAAAAAAAATGAAACTTTTCGGGGCACGAAAATCGAGCCCTGAAAAATGAAGTCTAAAAATCTGCAAAATCAGAGTCCGAAAAACAAAACAAATGTATCCTAAGTGCTTAATATATTATTTTTTAACTTACCAAATCTTAAAATTTCAAAAAAAATGAAGCATTTCGGTGCACGAAAATCGAGCCCTGAAAAATGACGTCTAAAAATCAGCAAAATCATAGTCCGAAAAAAAAAACAAATGTCTCCTAAGTGCTTAATATATTATTTTTTAACTTACCAAAACATAAAGTTTCAAAAAAAATGAAACTTTTAGGGGCACGAAAATCAAGCCCTGAAAAATGACGACAAAAAATCAGCAAAATCATAATCCGAAAAACAAAACAAATTGCTCCTAAGTGCTTCATATATTATTTTTTAATTCCCAAAACATAAAATTTAAAAAAAAATAAAACTTTTCGTGGCACGAAAATCGAGCCCTGAAAAATGACGTCTAAAAATCAGCAAAATCAGAGTCCGAAAAACAAAACAAATGGCTCCAAAGTGCTTAATATATTATTTTTTGACATCCCAAAACATAAAATTTCAAAAAAAATGAAACTTTTCGGGGCACCAAAATCGAGCCCTGAAAAATGACGTCTAAAAATCAGCAAAATCAGAGTCCGAAAAACAAAACAAATGTCTCCTAAGTGCTTAATATATTATTTTTTATCTTACCAAAATTTAAAATTTCAAAAAAAATGAAACTTTTCGGGGCACGAAAATCGAGCCCTGAAAAATGACGTCTAAAAATCAGCAAAATCAGAGTCCGAAAAACAAAACAAATGTATCCTAAGTGCTTAATATATTATTTTTTAACTTACCAAATCTTAAAATTTCAAAAAAAATGAAACATTTCGGTGCACCAAAATTGAGCCCTGAAAAATGACGTCTAAAAATCAGCAAAATCATAGTCCGAAAAACAAAACAAATGTCTCCTAAGTGCTTAATATATTATTTTTTAACTTACCAAAACATAAAATTACAAAAAAAATGAAACATTTTGGGGCATGAAAATCGAACCCTGAAAAATGACGTCTAAAAATCAGCAAAATCAGAGTCCGAAAAACAAAACAAATGTCTCCTAAGTGCTTAATATATTATTTTTTATCTTACCAATTCGTAAAATTTCAAAAAAAATGAAACATTTCGGTGCACCAAAATCGAGCCCTGAAAAATGACGTCTAAAAATCAGCAAAATCATAGTCCGAAAAACAAAACAAATGTCTCCTTAGTGCTTAATATATTATTTTTTAACTTACCAAAACATAAAATTAAAAAAAAAATGAAACTCTTAGGGGCATGAAAATCGAACCCTGAAAAATGACGTCTAAAAATCAGCAAAATCAGAGTCCGAAAAACAAAACAAATGTCTCCTAAGTGCTTAATATATTATTTTTACCTTACCAAATCTTAAAATTTCAAAAAAAATTAAACTTTTTGGGGCACGAAAATAAAGCCCTGAAAAATGACGTCAAAAAATCAGCAAAATCAGAGTCCGATAAACAAAACAAATGGCTCCTAAGTGCTTAATATATTATTTTTTGACATCCCAAAACATAAAATTTCAAAAAAAATGAAACTTTTCGGGGCACGAAAATCGAGCCCTGAAAAATGACGTCTAAAAATCATCAAAATCATACTCCGATAAACAAAACAAATGTCTCCTAAGTGCTTAAAATATTATTTTTTATCTTACCAAAATTTAAAATTTAAAAAAAAATGAAACTTTTCGAGGCACGAAAATCGAGCCATGAAAAATGACGTCTAAAAATCAGCAAAATCAGAGTCCGAAAAACAAAACAAATGTATCCTAAGTGCTTAATATATTATTTTTTAACTTACCAAATCTTAAAATTTCAAAAAAAATGAAGCATTTCGGTGCACGAAAATCGAGCCCTGAAAAAAGACGTCTAAAAATCAGCAAAATCATAGTCCGAAAAACAAAACAAATGTCTCCTAAGTGCTTAATATATTATTTTTTAACTTACCAAAACATAAAGTTTCAAAAAAAATGAAACTTTTAGGGGCACGAAAATCAAGCCCTGAAAAATGACGTCAAAAAATCAGCAAAATCAGAATCCGAAAAACAAAACAAATGGCTCCTAAGTGCTTCATATATTATTTTTGAATTCCCAAAACATAAAATTTAAAAAAAATGAAACTTTTCGTGGCACGAAAATCGAGCCCTGAAAAATGACGTCTAAAAATCAGCAAAATCAGAGTCCGAAAAACAAAACAAATGGCTCCTAAGTGCTTAATATATTATTTTTTGACATCCCAAAACATAAAATTTCAAAAAAAATGAAACTTTTCGGGGCACGAAAATCGAGCCCTGAAAAATGACGTCTAAAAATCAGCAAAATCATAGTCCGAAAAACAAAACAAATGTCTCCTAAGTGCTTAATATATTATTTTTTAACTTACCAATACATAAAATTTCAAAAAAAATGAAACTTTTAGGGGCACGAAAATCGAGCCCTGAAAAATGACGTCTAAAAATCAGCAAAATCTTAATATATTATTTTTTATCTTACCAAATCTTAAAATTTCAAAAAAAATCAAACTTTTTGGGGCACGAAAATCGAGCCCTGAAAAATGACGTCTAAAAATCAGCAAAATCAGAGTCCGAAAAACAAAACAAATGTCTCCTAAGTGCTTAATATATTATTTTTTATCTTACCAAATCTTAAAATTTCAAAAAAAATCAAACTTTTTGTGGCACGAAAATAAAGCCCTGAAAAATGACGTCTAAAAATCTGCAAAATCAGAGTCCGATAAACAAAACAAATGCCTCCTAAGTGCTTAATATATTATTTTTTGACATCCCAAAACATAAAATTTCAAAAAAAAATGAAACTTTTCGTGGCACGAAAATCGAGCCCTGAAAAATGACGTCTAAAAATCATCAAAATCATACTCCGATAAACAAAACAAATGTCTCCTAAGTGCTTAATATATTATTTTTTATCTTACCAAAATTTAAAATTTCAAAAAAAATGAAACTTTTCGGGGCACGAAAATCGAGCCCTGAAAAATGACGTCTAAAAATCAGCAAAATCAGAGTCCGAAAAACAAAACAAATGTATCCTAAGTGCTTAATATATTATTTTTTAACTTACCAAAACATAAAATTACAAAAAAAATGAAACTTTTTGGGGCATGAAAATCGAACCCTGAAAAATGACGTCTAAAAATCAGCAAAATCAGAGTCCGAAAAACAAAACAAATGTCTCCTAAGTGCTTAATATATTATTTTTTATCTTACCAATTCTTAAAATTTCAAAAAAAATGAAACATTTCGGTGCACCAAAATCGAGCCCTGAAAAATGACGTCTAAAAATCAGCAAAATCATAGTCCGAAAAACAAAACAAATGTCTCCTTAGTGCTTAATATATTATTTTTTAACTTACCAAAACATAAAATTAAAAAAAAAATGAAACTTTTAGGGGCATGAAAATCGAACCCTGAAAAATGACGTCTAAAAATCAGCAAAATCAGAGTCCGAAAAACAAAACAAATGTCTCCTAAGTGCTTAATATATTATTTTTTACCTTACCAAATCTTAAAATTTCAAAAAAAATCAAACTTTTTGGGGCACGAAAATAAAGCCCTGAAAAATGACGTCAAAAAATCAGCAAAATCAGAGTCCGATAAACAAAACAAATGGCTCCTAAGTGCTTAATATATTATTTTTTGACATCCCAAAACATAAAATTTCAAAAAAAATGAAACTTTTCGGGGCACGAAAATCGAGCCCTGAAAAATGACGTCTAAAAATCATCAAAATCATACTCCGATAAACAAAACAAATGTCTCCTAAGTGCTTAAAATATTATTTTTTATCTTACCAAAATTTAAAATTTAAAAAAAAATGAAACTTTTCGAGGCACGAAAATCGAGCCATGAAAAATGACGTCTAAAAATCAGCAAAATCAGAGTCCGAAAAACAAAACAAATGTATCCTAAGTGCTTAATATATTATTTTTTAACTTACCAAATCTTAAAATTTCAAAAAAAATGAAGCATTTCGGTGCACGAAAATCGAGCCCTGAAAAAAGACGTCTAAAAATCAGCAAAATCATAGTCCGAAAAACAAAACAAATGTCTCCTAAGTGCTTAATATATTATTTTTTAACTTACCAAAACATAAAGTTTCAAAAAAAATGAAACTTTTAGGGGCACGAAAATCAAGCTCTGAAAAATGACGTCAAAAAATCAGCAAAATCAGAATCCGAAAAACAAAACAAATGGCTCCTAAGTGCTTCATATATTATTTTTGAATTCCCAAAACATAAAATTTAAAAAAAATGAAACTTTTCGTGGCACGAAAATCGAGCCCTGAAAAATGACGTCTAAAAATCAGCAAAATCAGAGTCCGAAAAACAAAACAAATGGCTCCTAAGTGCTTAATATATTATTTTTTGACATCCCAAAACATAAAATTTCAAAAAAAATGAAACTTTTCGGGGCACGAAAATCGAGCCCTGAAAAATGACGTCTAAAAATCAGCAAAATCATAGTCCGAAAAACAAAACAAATGTCTCCTAAGTGCTTAATATATTATTTTTTAACTTACCAATACATAAAATTTCAAAAAAAATGAAACTTTTAGGGGCACGAAAATCGAGCCCTGAAAAATGACGTCTAAAAATCAGCAAAATCTTAATATATTATTTTTTATCTTACCAAATCTTAAAATTTCAAAAAAAATCAAACTTTTTGGGGCACGAAAATCGAGCCCTGAAAAATGACGTCTAAAAATCAGCAAAATCAGAGTCCGAAAAACAAAACAAATGTCTCCTAAGTGCTTAATATATTATTTTTTATCTTACCAAATCTTAAAATTTCAAAAAAAATCAAACTTTTTGTGGCACGAAAATAAAGCCCTGAAAAATGACGTCTAAAAATCTGCAAAATCAGAGTCCGATAAACAAAACAAATGGCTCCTAAGTGCTTAATATATTATTTTTTGACATCCCAAAACATAAAATTTCAAAAAAAAATGAAACTTTTCGTGGCACGAAAATCGAGCCCTGAAAAATGACGTCTAAAAATCATCAAAATCATACTCCGATAAACAAAACAAATGTCTCCTAAGTGCTTAATATATTATTTTTTATCTTACCAAAATTTAAAATTTCAAAAAAAATGAAACTTTTCGGGGCACGAAAATCGAGCCCTGAAAAATGACGTCTAAAAATCAGCAAAATCAGAGTCCGAAAAACAAAACAAATGTATCCTAAGTGCTTAATATATTATTTTTTAACTTACCAAATCTTAAAATTTCAAAAAAAATGAAACATTTCGGTGCACGAAAATCGAGACCTGAAAAATAACGTCTAAAAATCAGCAAAATCATAGTCCGAAAAACAAAACAAATGTCTCCTAAGTGCTTAATATATTATTTTTTATCTTACAAAATCTTAAAATTTCAAAAAAAATCAAACTTTTTGGGGCACTAAAATCGAGCCCTGAAAAATGACGTCTAAAAATCAGCAAAATCATAGTCCGAAAAACAAAACAAATGTCTCCTAAGTGCTTAATATATTATTTTTTGACATCCCAAAACATAAAATTTCAAAAAAAATGAAACTTTTCGGGGCACGAAAATCGAGCCCTGAAAAATGACGTCTAAAAATCATACCCCGATAAACAAAACAAATGTCTCATAAGTGCTCAATATATTATTTTTTAAATTTCCAAAATTTAAAATTTCAAAAAAAATGAAACTTTTCGGGGCACTAAAATCGAGCCCTGAAAAATTACGTCTATAAATCAGCAAAATCAGAGTCCCAAAAACAAAACAAATGTCTCCTAAGTGCTTAATATATTATTTTTTTACTTACCAAAATTTAAAATTTCAAAAAAAATGAAACTTTTCGGGGTACGAAAATCGAGTCCTGAAAAATGACGTCTAAAAATCAGCAAAATCAGAGTCCGAAAAACAAAACAAATATATCCTAAGTGCTTAATATATTATTTTTTAACTTACCAAATCTTAAAATTTCAAAAAAAATGAAACATTTCGGTGCACCAAAATCGAGCCCTGAAAAATGACGTCTAAAAATCAGCAAAATCATAGTCCGAAAAACAAAACAAATGTCTCCTAAGTGCTTAATATATTATTTTTTAACTTACCAATACATAAAATTTCAAAAAAAATGAAACTTTTAGGGGCACGAAAATCGAGCCCTGAAAAATGACGTCTAAAAATCAGCAAAATCAGAGTCCGAAAAACAAAACAAATGTCTCCTAAGTGCTTAATATATTATTTTTTATCTTACAAAATCTTAAAATTTCAAAAAAAATCAAACTTTTTGGGGCACGAAAATCGAGCCCTGAAAAATGACGTCTAAAAATCAGCAAAATCATAGTCCGAAAAACAAAACAAATGTCTCCTAAGTGCTTAATATATTATTTTTTGACATCCCAAAACATAAAATTTCAAAAAAAATGAAACTTTTCGGGGCACGAAAATCGAGCCCTGAAAAATGACGTCTAAAAATCATACTCCGATAAACAAAACAAATGTCTCCTAAGTGCTTAATATATTATTTTTTATCTTACCAAATCTTAAAATTTCAAAAAAAATCAAACTTTTTGGGGCACGAAAATAAAGCCCTGAAAAATGACGTCAAAAAATCAGCAAAATCAGAGTCCGAAAAACAAAACAAATGGCTCCTAAGTGCTTAATATATTATTTTTTATCTTACCAAAATTTAAAATTTCAAAAAAAATGAAACTTTTCGGGGCACGAAAATCGAGCCCTGAAAAATGACGTTTAAAAATAAGCAAAATCAGAGTCCGAAAAACAAAACAAATGTATCCTAAGTGCTTAATATATTATTTTTTAACTTACCAAATCTTAAAATTTAAAAAAAAATGAAACTTTTCGGTGCACGAAAATCGAGCCCTGAAAAATGACGTCTAAAAATCAGCAAAATCATAGTCCGAAAAACAAAACAAATGTCTCCTAAGTGCTTAATATATTATTTTTTAACTTACCAATACATAAAATTTAAAAAAAAATGAAACTTTTAGGGGCACGAAAATCGAGCCCTGAAAAATGACGTGTAAAAATCAGCAAAATCAGAGTCCGAAAAACAAAACAAATGTCTCCTAAGTGCTTAATATATTATTTTTTATCTTACCAAATCTTAAAATTTCAAAAAAAATCAAACTTTTTGTGGCACGAAAATAAAGCCCTGAAAAATGACGTCGAAAAATCTGCAAAATCAGAGTCCGATAAACAAAACAAATGGCTCCTAAGTGCTTAATATATTATTTTTTGACATCCCAAAACATAAAATTTCAAAAAAAAATGAAACTTTTCGGGGCACGAAAATCGAGCCCTGAAAAATGACGTCTAAAAATCATCAAAATCATACTCCGATAAACAAAACAAATGTCTCCTAAGTGCTTAATATATTATTTTTTATCTTACCAAAATTTAAAATTTCAAAAAAAATGAAACCTTTCGGGGCACGAAAATCGAGCCCTGAAAAATGACGTCTAAAAATCAGCAAAATCAGAGTCCGAAAAACAAAACAAATGTATCCTAAGTGCTTAATATATTATTTTTTAACTTACCAAATCTTAAAATTTCAAAAAAAATGAAACATTTCGGTGCACGAAAATCGAGCCCTGAAAAATGACGTCTAAAAATCAGCAAAATCATAGTCCGAAAAACAAAACAAATGTCTCCTAAGTGCTTAATATATTATTTTTTAACTTACCAATACATAAAATTTCAAAAAAAATGAAACTTTTAGGGGCACAAAAATCGAGCCCTGAAAAATGACGTCTAAAAATCAGCAAAATCAGAGTCCGAAAAACAAAACAAATGTCTCCTAAGTGCTTAATATATTATTTTTTATCTTACCAAATCTTAAAATTTCAAAAAAAATCAATCTTTTTGGGGCACGAAAATAAAGCCCTGAAAAATGACGTCAAAAAATCAGCAAAATCAGAGTCCGATAAACAAAACAAATGGCTCCTAAGTGCTTAATATATTATTTTTTGACATCCCAAGACATAAAATTTCAAAAAAAATGAAACTTTTCGGGGCACGAAAATCGAGCCATGAAAAATGACGTCTAAAAATCATCAAAATCATACTCCGATAAACAAAACAAATGTCTCCTAAGTGCTTAATATATTATTTTTTATCTTACCAAAATTTAAAATTTCAAAAAAAATGAAACTTTTCGGGGCACGAAAATCGAGCCCTGAAAAATGACGTCTATAAATCAGCAAAATCAGAGTCCGAAAAACAAAACAAATGTATCCTAAGTGCTTAATATATTATTTTTTAACTTACCAAATCTTAAAATTTCAAAAAAAATGAAGCATTTCGGTGCACGAAAATCGAGCCCTGAAAAAAGACGTATAAAAATCAGCAAAATCATAGTCCGAAAAACAAAACAAATGTCTCCTAAGTGCTTAATATATTATTTTTTAACTTACCAAAACATAAAGTTTAAAAAAAATGAAACTTTTAGGGGCACGAAAATCAAGCCCTGAAAAATGACGTCAAAAAATCAGCAAAATCAGAATCCGAAAAACAAAACAAATGGCTCCTAAGTGCTTCATATATTATTTTTGAATTCCCAAAACATAAAATTTAAAAAAAAATGAAACTTTTCGTGGAACGAAAATCGAGCCCTGAAAAATGACGTCTAAAAATCAGCAAAATCAGAGTCCGAAAAACAAAACAAATGGCTCCTAAGTGCTTAATATATTATTTTTTGACATCCCAAAACATAAAATTTCAAAAAAAATGAAACTTTTCGGGGCACGAAAATCGAGCCTTGAAAAATGACGTCTAAAAATCAGCAAAATCATAGTCCGAAAAACAAAACAAATGTCTCCTAAGTGCTTAATATATTATTTTTTAACTTACCAATACATAAAATTTCAAAAAAAATGAAACTTTTAGGGGCACGAAAATCGAGCCCTGAAAAATGACGTCTAAAAATCAGCAAAATCAGAGTCCGAAAAACAAAACAAATATCTCCTAAGTGCTTAATATATTATTTTTTATCTTACAAAATCTTAAAATTTCAAAAAAAATCAAACTTTTTGGGGCACTAAAATCGAGCCCTGAAAAATGACGTCTAAAAATCAGCAAAATCATAGTCCGAAAAACAAAACAAATGTCTCCTAAGTGCTTAATATATTATTTTTTGACATCCCAAAACATAAAATTTCAAAAAAAATGAAACTTTTCGGGGCACGAAAATCGAGCCCTGAAAAATGACGTCTAAAAATCATACTCCGATAAACAAAACAAATGTCTCATAAGTGCTCAATATATTAGTTTTTAAATTTCCAAAATTTAAAATTTCAAAAAAAATGAAACTTTTCGGGGCACTAAAATCGAGCCCTGAAAAATTACGTCTATAAATCAGCAAAATCAGAGTCCGAAAAACAAAACAAATGTCTCCTAAGTGCTTAATATATTATTTTTTTACTTACCAAAATTTAAAATTTCAAAAAAAATGAAACTTTTCGGGGTACGAAAATCGAGTCCTGAAAAATGACGTCTAAAAATCAGCAAAATCAGAGTCCGAAAAACAAAACAAATATATCCTAAGTGCTTAATATATTATTTTTTAACTTACCAAATCTTAAAATTTCAAAAAAAATGAAACATTTCGGTGCACCAAAATCGAGCCCTGAAAAATGACGTCTAAAAATCAGCAAAATCATAGTCCGAAAAACAAAACAAATGTCTCCTAAGTGCTTAATATATTATTTTTTAACTTACCAATACATAAAATTTCAAAAAAAATGAAACTTTTAGGGGCACGAAAATCGAGCCCTGAAAAATGACGTCTAAAAATCAGCAAAATCAGAGTCCGAAAAACAAAACAAATGTCTCCTAAGTGCTTAATATATTATTTTTTATCTTACAAAATCTTAAAATTTCAAAAAAAATCAAACTTTTTGGGGCACGAAAATCGAGCCCTGAAAAATGACGTCTAAAAATCAGCAAAATCAGAGTCCGAAAAACAAAACAAATGTCTCCTAAGTGCTTAATATATTATTTTTTATCTTACCAAATCTTAAAATTTCAAAAAAAATCAAACTTTTTGTGGCACGAAAATAAAGCCCTGAAAAATGACGTCGAAAAATCTGCAAAATCAGAGTCCGATAAACAAAACAAATGGCTCCTAAGTGCTTAATATATTATTTTTTGACATCCCAAAACATAAAATTTCAAAAAAAATGAAACTTTTCGGGGCACGAAAATCGAGCCCTGAAAAATGACGTCTAAAAATCATCAAAATCATACTCCGATAAACAAAACAAATGTCTCCTAAGTGCTTAAAATATTATTTTTTATCTTACCAAAATTTAAAATTTAAAAAAAAATGAAACTTTTCGAGGCACGAAAATCGAGACATGAAAAATGACGTCTAAAAATCAGCAAAATCAGAGTCCGAAAAACAAAACAAATGTATCCTAAGTGCTTAATATATTATTTTTTAACTTACCAAATCTTAAAATTTCAAAAAAAATGAAGCATTTCGGTGCACGAAAATCGAGCCCTGAAAAAAGACGTCTAAAAATCAGCAAAATCATAGTCCGAAAAACAAAACAAATGGCTCCTAAGTGCTTAATATATTATTTTTTGACATCCCAAAACATAAAATTTCAAAAAAAATGAAATTTTTCGGGGCACGAAAATCGAGCCCTGAAAAATGACGTCTAAAAATCAGCAAAATCATAGTCCGAAAAACAAAACAAATGTCTCCTAAGTGCTTAATATATTATTTTTTAACTTACCAATACATAAAATTTCAAAAAAAATGAAACTTTTAGGGGCACGAAAATCGAGCCCTGAAAAATGACGTCTAAAAATCAGCAAAATCTTAATATATTATTTTTTATCTTACCAAATCTTAAAATTTCAAAAAAATCAAACTTTTTGGGGCACGAAAATCGAGCCCTGAAAAATGACGTCTAAAAATCAGCAAAATCAGAGTCCGAAAAACAAAACAAATGTCTCCTAAGTGCTTAATATATTATTTTTTATCTTACCAAATCTTAAAATTTCAAAAAAAATCAAACTTTTTGTGGCACGAAAATAAAGCCCTGAAAAATGACGTCTAAAAATCTGCAAAATCAGAGTCCGATAAACAAAACAAATGGCTCCTAAGTGCTTAATATATTATTTTTTGACATCCCAAAACATAAAATTTCAAAAAAAAATGAAACTTTTCGTGGCACGAAAATCGAGCCCTGAAAAATGACGTCTAAAAATCATCAAAATCATACTCCGATAAACAAAACAAATGTCTCCTAAGTGCTTAATATATTATTTTTTATCTTACCAAAATTTAAAATTTCAAAAAAAATGAAACTTTTCGGGGCACGAAAATCGAGCCCTGAAAAATGACGTCTAAAAATCAGCAAAATCAGAGTCCGAAAAACAAAACAAATGTATCCTAAGTGCTTAATATATTATTTTTTAACTTACCAAATCTTAAAATTTCAAAAAAAATGAAACATTTCGGTGCACGAAAATCGAGACCTGAAAAATGACGTCTAAAAATCAGCAAAATCATAGTCCGAAAAACAAAACAAATGTCTCCTAAGTGCTTAATATATTATTTTTTATCTTACAAAATCTTAAAATTTCAAAAAAAATCAAACTTTTTGGGGCACTAAAATCGAGCCCTGAAAAATGACGTCTAAAAATCAGCAAAATCATAGTCCGAAAAACAAAACAAATGTCTCCTAAGTGCTTAATATATTATTTTTTGACATCCCAAAACATAAAATTTCAAAAAAAATGAAACTTTTCGGGGCACGAAAATCGAGCCCTGAAAAATGACGTCTAAAAATCATACTCCGATAAACAAAACAAATGTCTCATAAGTGCTCAATATATTATTTTTTAAATTTCCAAAATTTAAAATTTCAAAAAAAATGAAACTTTTCGGGGCACTAAAATCGAGCCCTGAAAAATTACGTCTATAAATCAGCAAAATCAGAGTCCGAAAAACAAAACAAATGTCTCCTAAGTGCTTAATATATTATTTTTTTACTTACCAAAATTTAAAATTTCAAAAAAAATGAAACTTTTCGGGGTACGAAAATCGAGTCCTGAAAAATGACGTCTAAAAATCAGCAAAATCAGAGTCCGAAAAACAAAACAAATATATCCTAAGTGCTTAATATATTATTTTTTAACTTACCAAATCTTAAAATTTCAAAAAAAATGAAACATTTCGGTGCACCAAAATCGAGCCCTGAAAAATGACGTCTAAAAATCAGCAAAATCATAGTCCGAAAAACAAAACAAATGTCTCCTAAGTGCTTAATATATTATTTTTTAACTTACCAATACATAAAATTTCAAAAAAAATGAAACTTTTAGGGGCACGAAAATCGAGCCCTGAAAAATGACGTCTAAAAATCAGCAAAATCAGAGTCCGAAAAACAAAACAAATGTCTCCTAAGTGCTTAATATATTATTTTTTATCTTACAAAATCTTAAAATTTCAAAAAAAATCAAACTTTTTGGGGCACGAAAATCGAGCCCTGAAAAATGACGTCTAAAAATCAGCAAAATCATAGTCCGAAAAACAAAACAAATGTCTCCTAAGTGCTTAATATATTATTTTTTGACATCCCAAAACATAAAATTTCAAAAAAAATGAAACTTTTCGGGGCACGAAAATCGAGCCCTGAAAAATGACGTCTAAAAATCATACTCCGATAAACAAAACAAATGTCTCCTAAGTGCTTAATATATTATTTTTTATCTTACCAAATCTTAAAATTTCAAAAAAAATCAAACTTTTTGGGGCACGAAAATAAAGCCCTGAAAAATGACGTCAAAAAATCAGCAAAATCAGAGTCCGAAAAACAAAACAAATGGCTCCTAAGTGCTTAATATATTATTTTTTATCTTACCAAAATTTAAAATTTCAAAAAAAATGAAACTTTTCGGGGCACGAAAATCGAGCCCTGAAAAATGACGTTTAAAAATAAGCAAAATCAGAGTCCGAAAAACAAAACAAATGTATCCTAAGTGCTTAATATATTATTTTTTAACTTACCAAATCTTAAAATTTAAAAAAAAATGAAACTTTTCGGTGCACGAAAATCGAGCCCTGAAAAATGACGTCTAAAAATCAGCAAAATCATAGTCCGAAAAACAAAACAAATGTCTCCTAAGTGCTTAATATATTATTTTTTAACTTACCAATACATAAAATTTAAAAAAAAATGAAACTTTTAGGGGCACGAAAATCGAGCCCTGAAAAATGACGTCTAAAAATCAGCAAAATCAGAGTCCGAAAAACAAAACAAATGTCTCCTAAGTGCTTAATATATTATTTTTTATCTTACCAAATCTTAAAATTTCAAAAAAAATCAAACTTTTTGTGGCACGAAAATAAAGCCCTGAAAAATGACGTCGAAAAATCTGCAAAATCAGAGTCCGATAAACAAAACAAATGGCTCCTAAGTGCTTAATATATTATTTTTTGACATCCCAAAACATAAAATTTCAAAAAAAAATGAAACTTTTCGGGGCACGAAAATCGAGCCCTGAAAAATGACGTCTAAAAATCATCAAAATCATACTCCGATAAACAAAACAAATGTCTCCTAAGTGCTTAATATATTATTTTTTATCTTACCAAAATTTAAAATTTCAAAAAAAATGAAACCTTTCGGGGCACGAAAATCGAGCCCTGAAAAATGACGTCTAAAAATCAGCAAAATCAGAGTCCGAAAAACAAAACAAATGTATCCTAAGTGCTTAATATATTATTTTTTAACTTACCAAATCTTAAAATTTCAAAAAAAATGAAACATTTCGGTGCACGAAAATCGAGCCCTGAAAAATGACGTCTAAAAATCAGCAAAATCATAGTCCGAAAAACAAAACAAATGTCTGCTAAGTGCTTAATATATTATTTTTTGACATCCCAAAACATAAAATTTCAAAAAAAATGAAACTTTTCGGGGCACGAAAATCGAGCCCTGAAAAATGACGTCTAAAAATCATACTCCGATAAACAAAACAAATGTCTCATAAGTGCTCAATATATTAGTTTTTAAATTTCCAAAATTTAAAATTTCAAAAAAAATGAAACTTTTCGGGGCACTAAAATCGAGCCCTGAAAAATTACGTCTATAAATCAGCAAAATCAGAGTCCGAAAAACAAAACAAATGTCTCCTAAGTGCTTAATATATTATTTTTTTACTTACCAAAATTTAAAATTTCAAAAAAAATGAAACTTTTCGGGGTACGAAAATCGAGTCCTGAAAAATGACGTCTAAAAATCAGCAAAATCAGAGTCCGAAAAACAAAACAAATATATCCTAAGTGCTTAATATATTATTTTTTAACTTACCAAATCTTAAAATTTCAAAAAAAATGAAACATTTCGGTGCACCAAAATCGAGCCCTGAAAAATGACGTCTAAAAATCAGCAAAATCATAGTCCGAAAAACAAAACAAATGTCTCCTAAGTGCTTAATATATTATTTTTTAACTTACCAATACATAAAATTTCAAAAAAAATGAAACTTTTAGGGGCACGAAAATCGAGCCCTGAAAAATGACGTCTAAAAATCAGCAAAATCAGAGTCCGAAAAACAAAACAAATGTCTCCTAAGTGCTTAATATATTATTTTTTATCTTACAAAATCTTAAAATTTCAAAAAAAATCAAACTTTTTGGGGCACGAAAATCGAGCCCTGAAAAATGACGTCTAAAAATCAGCAAAATCAGAGTCCGAAAAACAAAACAAATGTCTCCTAAGTGCTTAATATATTATTTTTTATCTTACCAAATCTTAAAATTTCAAAAAAAATCAAACTTTTTGTGGCACGAAAATGAAGCCCTGAAAAATGACGTCGAAAAATCTGCAAAATCAGAGTCCGATAAACAAAACAAATGGCTCCTAAGTGCTTAATATATTATTTTTTGACATCCCAAAACATAAAATTTAAAAAAAAATGAAACTTTTCGGGGCACGAAAATCGAGCCCTGAAAAATGACGTCTAAAAATCATCAAAATCATACTCCGATAAACAAAACAAATGTCTCCTAAGTGCTTAAAATATTATTTTTTATCTTACCAAAATTTAAAATTTAAAAAAAAATGAAACTTTTCGAGGCACGAAAATCGAGCCATGAAAAATGACGTCTAAAAATCAGCAAAATCAGAGTCCGAAAAACAAAACAAATGTATCCTAAGTGCTTAATATATTATTTTTTAACTTACCAAATCTTAAAATTTCAAAAAAAATGAAGCATTTCGGTGCACGAAAATCGAGCCCTGAAAAAAGACGTCTAAAAATCAGCAAAATCATAGTCCGAAAAACAAAACAAATGGCTCCTAAGTGCTTAATATATTATTTTTTGACATCCCAAAACATAAAATTTCAAAAAAAATGAAACTTTTCGGGGCACGAAAATCGAGCCCTGAAAAATGACGTCTAAAAATCAGCAAAATCATAGTCCGAAAAACAAAACAAATGTCTCCTAAGTGCTTAATATATTATTTTTTAACTTACCAATACATAAAATTTCAAAAAAAATGAAACTTTTAGGGGCACGAAAATCGAGCCCTGAAAAATGACGTTTAAAAATCAGCAAAATCTTAATATATTATTTTTTATCTTACCAAATCTTAAAATTTCAAAAAAATCAAACTTTTTGGGGCACGAAAATCGAGCCCTGAAAAATGACGTCTAAAAATCAGCAAAATCAGAGTCCGAAAAACAAAACAAATGTCTCCTAAGTGCTTAATATATTATTTTTTATCTTACCAAATCTTAAAATTTCAAAAAAAATCAAACTTTTTGTGGCACGAAAATAAAGCCCTGAAAAATGACGTCTAAAAATCTGCAAAATCAGAGTCCGATAAACAAAACAAATGGCTCCTAAGTGCTTAATATATTATTTTTTGACATCCCAAAACATAAAATTTCAAAAAAAAATGAAACTTTTCGTGGCACGAAAATCGAGCCCTGAAAAATGACGTCTAAAAATCATCAAAATCATACTCCGATAAACAAAACAAATGTCTCCTAAGTGCTTAATATATTATTTTTTATCTTACCAAAATTTAAAATTTCAAAAAAAATGAAACTTTTCGGGGCACGAAAATCGAGCCCTGAAAAATGACGTCTAAAAATCAGCAAAATCAGAGTCCGAAAAACAAAACAAATGTATCCTAAGTGCTCAATATATTATTTTTTAACTTACCAAATCTTAAAATTTCAAAAAAAATGAAACATTTCGGTGCACGAAAATCGAGACCTGAAAAATGACGTCTAAAAATCAGCAAAATCATAGTCCGAAAAACAAAACAAATGTCTCCTAAGTGCTTAATATATTATTTTTTATCTTACAAAATCTTAAAATTTCAAAAAAAATCAAACTTTTTGGGGCACTAAAATCGAGCCCTGAAAAATGACGTCTAAAAATCAGCAAAATCATAGTCCGAAAAACAAAACAAATGTCTCCTAAGTGCTTAATATATTATTTTTTGACATCCCAAAACATAAAATTTCAAAAAAAATGAAACTTTTCGGGGCACGAAAATCGAGCCCTGAAAAATGACGTCTAAAAATCATACTCCGATAAACAAAACAAATGTCTCCTAAGTGCTTAATATATTATTTTTTATCTTACCAAAATTTAAAATTTCAAAAAAAATGAAACTTTTCGGGGCACTAAAATCGAGCCCTGAAAAATGACGTCTAAAAATCATACTCCGATAAACAAAACAAATGTCTCATAAGTCCTTAATATATTATTTTTTAAATTTCCAAAATTTAAAATTTCAAAAAAAATGAAACTTTTCGGGGCACTAAAATCGAGCCCTCAAAAATTACGTCTATAAATCAGCAAAATCAGAGTCCGAAAAACAAAACAAATGTCTCCTAAGTGCTTAATATATTATTTTTTAACTTACCAAAATTTAAAATTTCAAAAAAAATGAAACTTTTTGGGGCACGAAAATCGAGTCATGAAAAATGACGTCTAAAAATCAGCAAAATCAGAGTCCGAAAAACAAAACAAATATATCCTAAGTGCTTAATATATTATTTTTTAACTTACCAAATCTTAAAATTTCAAAAAAAATGAAACATTTCGGTGCACCAAAATCGAGCCCTGAAAAATGACGTCTAAAAATCAGCAAAATCATAGTCCGAAAAACAAAACAAATGTCTCCTAAGTGCTTAATATATTATTTTTTAACTTACCAAAACATAAAATTTCAAAAAAAATGAAACTTTTAGGAGCATGAAAATCGAACCCTGAAAAATGACGTCTAAAAATCAGCAAAATCAGAGTCCGAAAAACAAAACAAATGTCTCCTAAGTGCTTAATATATTATTTTTTATCTTACCAAATCTTAAAATTTCAAAAAAAATCAAACTTTTTGGGGCACGAAAATAAAGCCCTGAAAAATGACGTCAAAAAATCAGCAAAATCAGAGTCCGAAAAACAAAACAAATGGCTCCTAAGTGCTTAATATATTATTTTTTGACATCCCAAAACATAAAATTTCAAAAAAACTGAAACTTTTCGGGGCACGAAAATCGAGCCCTGAAAAATTACGTCTAAAAATCATCAAAATCATACTCCGATAAACAAAACAAATGTCTCCTAAGTGCTTAATATATTATTTTTTATCTTACCAAAATTTAAAATTTCAAAAAAAATGAAATTTTCGGGGCACGAAAATCGAGCCCTGAAAAATGACGCCTAAAAATCAGCAAAATCAGAGTCCGAAAAACAAAACAAATGTATCCTAAGTGCTTAATATATTATTTTTTAACATACCAAATCTTAAAATTTCAAAAAAAATGAAACATTTCGGTGCACGAAAATCGAGCCCTGAAAAATGACGTCTAAAAATCAGCAAAATCATAGTCCGAAATACAAATCAAATGTCTCCTAAGTGTTTAATATATTATTTTTTAACTTACCAATACATAAAATTTCAAAAAAAATTAAACTTTTAGGGTCACGAAAATCGAGCCCTGAAAAATTACGTCTAAAAATTAGCAAAATCAGAGTTCGAAAAACAAAACAAATGTCTCCTAAGTGCTTAATGTATTATTTTTTATCTTACCAAATCTTAAAATTTCAAAAAAAATGAAACATTTCGGTGCACCAAAATCGAGCCCTGAAAAATGACGTCTAAAAATCAGCAAAATCATAGTCCGAAAAACAAAACAAATGTCTCCTTAGTGCTTGATATATTATTTTTTAACTTACCAAAACATAAAATTTAAAAAAAAATGAAACTTTTAGGGGCATGAAAATCGAACCCTGAAAAATGACGTCTAAAAATCAGCAAAATCAGAGTCCGAAAAATAAAACAAATGTCTCCTAAGTGCTTAATATATTATTTTTTATCTTACCAAATCTTAGAATTTCAAAAAAAATCAAACTTTTTGGGGCACGAAAATAAAGCCCTGAAAAATGACGTCAAAAAATCAGCAAAATCAGAGTCCGATAAACAAAACAAATGGCTCCTAAGTGCTTAATATATTATTTTTTGACATCCCAAAACATAAAATTTCAAAAAAAATGAAACTTTTAGGTGCACGAAAATCGAGCCCTGAAAAATGACGTCTAAAAATCATCAAAATCATACTCCGATAAACAAAACAAATGTCTCCTAAGTGCTTAATATATTATTTTTTAACTTACCAAAACATAAAGTTTCAAAAAAAATGAAACTTTTAGGGGCACGAAAATCAAGCCCTGAAAAATGACGTCAAAAAATCAGCAAAATAAGAATCCGAAAAACAAAACAAATGGCTCCTAAGTGCTTCATATATTATTTTTGAATTCCCAAAACATAAAATTTCAAAAAAAATGAAACTTTTCGTGGCACGAAAATCGAGCCCTGAAAAATGACGTCTAAAAATCAGCAAAATCAGAGTCCGAAAAACAAAACAAATGGCTCCTAAGTGCTTAATATATTATTTTTTATCTTACCAAAATTTAAAATTTTAAAAAAAATGAAACTTTTCGGGGCACGAAAATCGAGCCCTGAAAAATGACGTCTAAAAATCAGCAAAATCAGAGTCTGAAAAACAAAACAAATGTCTCCTAAGTGTTTAATATATTATTTTTTATCTTACCAAAATTTAAAATTTTAAAAAAAATGAAACTTTTCGGGGCACGAAAATCGAGCCCTGAAAAATGACGTCTAAAAATCAGCAAAATCAGAGTCCGAAAAACAAAACAAATGTATCCTAAGTGCTTAATATATTATTTTTTAACTTAACAAATCTTAAAATTTCAAAAAAAAATATAACATTTCGGTGCACGAAAATCGACCCTTGAAAAATGACGTCTAAAAATCAGCAAAATCATAGTCCGAAAAACAAAACAAATGTCTCCGAAGTGCTTAATATATTATTTTTTAACTTACCAATACATAAAATTTCAAAAAAAATGAAACTTTTAGGGGCACGAAAATCGAGCCATGAAAAATGACGTCTAAAAATCAGCAAAATCAGAGTCCGAAAAACAAAACAAATGTCTCCTAAGTGCTTAATATATTATTTTTTATCTTACCAAATCTTAAAATTTCAAAAAAAATCAAACTTTTTGGGGCACGAAAATCGAGCCCTGAAAAATGACTTCTAAAAATCGGCAAAATCATAGTCCGAAAAACAAAACAAATGTCTCCTAAGTGCTTAATATATTATTTTTTGACATCCGAAAACTTAAAATTTCTAAAAAAATGAAACTTTTCGGAGCACGAAAATCGAGCCCTGAAAAATGACGTCTAAAAATCATACTCCGATAAACAAAACAAATGTCTCATAAGTCCTTAATATATTATTTTTTAAATTTCCAAAATTTAAAATTTCAAAAAAAATGAAACTTTTCGGTGCACGAAAATCGAGCCCTGAAAAATGACGTCTAAAAATCAGCAAAATCATAGTCCGAAAAACAAAACAAATGTCTCCTAAGTGCTTAATATATTATTTTTTAACTTACAAATACATAAAATTTCAAAAAAAATCGAGCCCTGAAAAATTACGTCTATAAATAAGCAAAATCAGAGTCCGAAAAACAAAACAAATGTCTCCTAAGTGCTTAATATATTATTTTTTAACTTACCAAAATTCAAATTTTCAAAAAAAATGAAATTTTTCGGGGCACGAAAATCGAGTCCTGAAAAATGACGTCTAAAAATCAGCAAAATCAGAGTCCGAAAAACAAAACAAATGTATCCTAAGTGCTTAATATATTATTTTTTAACTTACCAAATCTTAAAATTTGAAAAAAAATGAAACATTTCGGTGCACCAAAATCGAGCCCTGAAAAATGACGTCCAAAAATCAGCAAAATCATAGTCCGAAAAACAAAACAAATGTCTCCTAAGTGCTTAATATATTATTTTTTAACTTACCAAAACATAAAATTTCAAAAAAAATGAAACTTTTATGAGCATGAAAATCGAACCCTGAAAAATGACGTCTAAAAATCAGCAAAATCAGAGTCCGAAAAACAAAACAAATGTCTCCTAAGTGCTTAATATAATTTTTTTTATCTTACCAAATCTTAAAATTTCAAAAAAAATCAAACTTTTTGGGGCACGAAAATAAAGCCCTGAAAAATGACGTCAAAAAATCAGCAAAATCAGAGTCCGAAAAACAAAACAAATGGCTCCTAAGTGCTTAATATATTATTTTTTGACATCCCAAAACATAAAATTTCAAAAAAAATGAAACTTTTCGGGGCACGAAAATCGAGCCCTGAAAAATGATGTCTAAAAATCATCAAAATCATACTCCGATAAACAAAACAAATGTCTCCTAAGTGCTTAATATATTATTTTTTATCTTACCAAAATTTAAAATTTCAAAAAAAATGAAACTTTTCGGGGCACGAAAATCGAGCCCTGAAAAATGACGTCTAAAAATCAGCAAAATCAGAGTCCGAAAAACAAAACAAATGTATCCTAAGTGCTTAATATATTATTTTTTAACTTACCAAATCTTAAAATTTCAAAAAAAATGAAACATTTCGGTGCACGAAAATCGAGTCCTGAAAAATGACGTCTAAAAATCAGCAAAATCATAGTCCGAAAAACAAAACAAATGTCTTCTAAGTGCTTAATATATTATTTTTTAACTTACCAATACATAAAATTTCAAAAAAAATGAAACTTTTAGGGGCACCAAAATCGAGCCCTGAAAAATGACGTCTAAAAATCAGCAAAATCAGAGTCCGAAAAACAAAACAAATGTCTCCTAGGTGCTTAATATATTATTTTTTATCTTACCAAATCTTAAAATTTCAAAAAAAATCAAACTTTTTGGGGCACGAAAATCGAGCCCTGAAAAATGACGTTAAAAAATCAGCAAAATCAGAGTCCGAAAAACAAAACAAATGGCTCCTGACATCCCAAAACATAAAACTTCAAAAAAAATGAAACTTTTCGTGGCACGAAAATCGAGCCCTGAAAAATGACGTCTAAAAATCATCAAAATCATACTACGAAAAATAAAACAAATTTCTCTTAAGTGTTTAATATATTATTTTTTAACTTACCAAATCTTAAAATAAAAATTTTCGGGGCCATGAAAATCGAGCCCTAAAAAATGACGTCCAAAAATCATCAAAATCAGAGTCCGAAAAACAAAACAAATGGCTCCTAAGTGCTTAATATATTATTTTTTGACATCCCAAAACATAAAATTTCAAAAAAAATGAAACTTTTCGGTGCACGAAAATCGAGCCCTGAAAAATGACGTCTAAAAATCAGCAAAATCAGAGTCTGAAAAACAAAACATATGGCTGCTAAGTCTTAATATATTAGTTTTTAACTTACCAAAACTTAAAATTTTTCAAAAAAAATGAAACATTTCGGGGCACGAAAATCGAGCCCTGAAAAATGATGTCTAAAAATCAGCAAAATCATAGTCCGAAAAACAAAACAAATGTCTCCTAAGTGCTTAATATATTATTTTTTGACATCCCAAAACATAAAATTTCAAAAAAAATGAAACTTTTCGGGGCACGAAAATCGAGCCCTGAAAAATGACGTCTAAAAATCATACTCCGATAAACAAAACAAATGTCTCATAAGTGCTTAATATATTATTTTTTAAATTTCCAAAATTTAAAATTTCAAAAAAAATGAAACTTTTCGGTGCACGAAAATCGAGCCCTGAAAAATGACGTCTAAAAATCAGCAAAATCATAGTCCGAAAAACAAAACAAATGTCTCCTAAGTGCTTAATATATTATTTTTTAACTTACAAATACATAAAATTTCAAAAAAAATTAAACTTTTAGGGGCACGAAAATCGAGCCCTGAAAAATGACGTCTAAAAATCAGCAAAATCAGAGTCCGAAAAACAAAACAAATGTCTCCTAAGTGCTTAATATATTATTTTTTATCTTACCAAATCTTAAAATTTCAAAAAAAAATCAAACTTTTTGGGGCACGAAAATCGAGCCCTGAAAAATGACGTCTAAAAATCAGCAAAATCATAGTACGAAAAACAAAACAAATGTCTCCTAAGTGCTTAATATATTATTTTTTGACATCCCAAAACATATAATTTCAAAAAAAATGAAACTTTTCGGGGCACGAAAATCGAGCCCTGAAAAATGACGTCTAAAAATCATACTCCGATAAACAAAACAAATGTCTCATAAGTGCTTAATATATTATTTTTTAAATTTCCAAAATTTAAAATTTCAAAAAAAATGAAACTTTTCGGGGCACTAAAATCGAGCCCTGAAAAATTACGTCTATAAATCAGCAAAATCAGAGTCCGAAAAACAAAACAAATGTCTCCTAAGTGCTTAATATATTATTTTTTAACTTACCAAAATTTAAAATTTCAAAAAAAATGAAACTTTTCGGGGCACGAAAATCGTGTCCTGAAAAATGACGTCTAAAAATCAGCAAAATCAGAGTCCGAAAAACAAAACAAATATATCCTAAGTGCTTAATATATTATTTTTTAACTTACCAAATCTTAAAATTTCAAAAAAAATGAAACATTTCGGTGCACCAAAATCGAGCCCTGAAAAATGACGTCTAAAAATCAGCAAAATCATAGTCCGAAAAACAAAACAAATGTCTCCTAAGTGCTTAATATATTATTTTTTAACTTACCAAAACATAAAATTTCAAAAAAAATGAAACTTTTAGGAGCATGAAAATCGAACCCTGAAAAATGATGTCTAAAAATCAGCAAAATCAGAGTCCGAAAAACAAAACAAATGTCTCCTAAGTGCTTAATATATTATTTTTTATCTTACCAAATCTTAAAATTTCAAAAAAAATCAAACTTTTTGGGGCACGAAAATAAAGCCCTGAAAAATGACGTCAAAAAATCAGCAAAATCAGAGTCCGAAAAACAAAACAAATGGCTCCTAAGTGCTTAATATATTATTTTTTGACATCCCAAAACATAAAATTTCAAAAAAAATGAAACTTTTCGGGGCACGAAAATCGAGCCCTGAAAAATGACGTCTAAAAATCATCAAAATCATACTCCGATAAACAAAACAAATGTCTCCTAAGTGCTTAATATATTATTTCTTATCTTACCAAAATTTAAAATTTCAAAAAAAATGAAACTTTTCGGGGCACGAAAATCGAGCCCTGAAAAATGACGCCTAAAAATCAGCAAAATCAGAGTCCGAAAAACAAAACAAATGTATCCTAAGTGCTTAATATATTATTTTTTAACTTACCAAATCTTAAAATTTCAAAAAAAATGAAACATTTCGGTGCACGAAAATCGAGCCCTGAAAAATGACGTCTAAAAATCAGCAAAATCATAGTCCGAAATACAAAACAAATGTCTCCTAAGTGCTTAATATATTATTTTTTAACTTACCAATACATAAAATTTAAAAAAAAATGAAACTTTTAGGGGCACGAAAATCGAGCCCTGAAAAATTACGTCTAAAAATCAGCAAAATCAGAGTCCGAAAAACAAAACAAATGTCTCCTAAGTACTTAATATATTATTTTTTATCTTACCAAATCTTAAAATTTCAAAAAAAATGAAACATTTCGGTGCACCAAAATCGAGCCCTGAAAAATGACGTTTAAAAATCAGCAAAATCATAGTCCGAAAAACAAAACAAATGTCTCCTTAGTGCTTAATATATTATTTTTTTACTTACCAAAATATAAAATTTCAAAAAAAATGAAACATTTCTGTGCACCAAAATCGAGCCCTGAAAAATGACGTTTAAAAATCAGCAAAATCATAGTCCGAAAAACAAAACAAATATCTCCTTAGTGCTTAATATATTATTTTTTAACTTACCAAAATATAAAATTTAAAAAAAAATGAAACTTTTAGGGGCATGAAAATCGGACCCTGAAAAATGACGTCTAAAAATCAGCAAAATCAGAGTCCGAAAAATAAAACAAATGTCTCCTAAGTGCTTAATATATTATTTTTTATCTTACCAAATCTTAAAATTTCAAAAAAAATCAAACTTTTTTGGGCACGAAAATAAAGCCCTGAAAAATGACGTCAAAAAATCAGCAAAATCAGAGTCCGATAAACAAAACAAATGGCTCCTAAGTGCTTAATATATTATTTTTTGACATCCCAAAACATAAAATTTCAAAAAAAATGAAACTTTTCGGTGCACGAAAATCGAGCCCTGAAAAATGACGTCTAAAAATCAGCAAAATCATAGTCCGAAAAACAAAACAAATGTCTCCGAAGTGCTTAATATATTATTTTTTAACTTACCAATACATAAAATTTCAAAAAAAATGAAACTTTTAGGGGCACGAAAATCGAGCCATGAAAAATGACGTCTAAAAATCAGCAAAATCAGAGTCCGAAAAACAAAACAAATGTCTCCTAAGTGCTTAATATATTATTTTTTATCTTACCAAATCTTAAAATTTCAAAAAAAATCAAACTTTTTGGGGCACGAAAATCGAGCCCTGAAAAATGACGTCTAAAAATCAGCAAAATCATAGTCCGAAAAACAAAACAAATGTCTCCTAAGTGCTTAATATATTATTTTTTAACTTACCAAAACATAAAATTTCAAAAAAAATGAAACTTTTAGGAGCATGAAAATCGAACCCTGAAAAATGACGTCTAAAAATCAGCAAAATCAGAGTCCGAAAAACAAAACAAATGTCTCCTAAGTGCTTAATATATTATTTTTTATCTTACCAAATCTTAAAATTTCAAAAAAAATCAAACTTTTTGGGGCACGAAAATAAAGCCCTGAAAAATGACGTCAAAAAATCAGCAAAATCAGAGTCCGAAAAACAAAACAAATGGCTCCTAAGTGCTTAATATATTATTTTTTGACATCCCAAAACATAAAATTTCAAAAAAAATGAAACTTTTCGGGGCACGAAAATCGAGCCCTGAAAAATGACGTCTAAAAATCAGCAAAATCATAGTCCGAAAAACAAAACAAATGTCTCCTAAGTGCTTAATATATTATTTTTTAACTTACCAATACATAAAATTTCAAAAAAAATGAAACTTTTAGGGGCACGAAAATCGATCCCTGAAAAATGACGTCTAAAAATCAGCAAAATCTTAATATATTATTTTTTATCTTACCAAATCTTAAAATTTCAAAAAAAATCAAACTTTTTGGGGCACGAAAATCGAGCCCTGAAAAATGACGTCTAAAAATCAGCAAAATCAGAGTCCGAAAAACAAAACAAATGTCTCCTAAGTGCTTAATATATTATTTTTTATCTTACCAAATCTTAAAATTTCAAAAAAAATCAAACTTTTTGTGGCACGAAAATAAAGGCCTGAAAAATGACGTCAAAAAATCTGCAAAATCAGAGTCCGATAAACAAAACAAATGGCTCCTAAGTGCTTAATATATTATTTTTTGACATCCCAAAACATAAAATTTCAAAAAAAAAATGAAACTTTTCGGGGCACGAAAATCGAGCCCTGAAAAATGACGTCTAAAAATCATCAAAATCATACTCCGATAAACAAAACAAATGTCTCCTAAGTGCTTAATATATTATTTTTTATCTTACCAAAATTTAAAATTTCAAAAAAAATGAAACTTTTCGGGGCACGAAAATCGAGCCCTGAAAAATGACGTCTAAAAATCAGGAAAATCAGAGTCCGAAAAACAAAACAAATGTATCCTAAGTGCTTAATATATTATTTTTTAACTTACCAAATCTTAAAATTTCAAAAAAAATGAAACATTTCGGTGCACGAAAATCGAGCCCTGAAAAATGACGTCTAAAAATCAGCAAAATCATAGTCCGAAAAACAAAACAAATGTCTCCTAAGTGCTTAATATATTATTTTTTAACTTACCAATACATAAAATTTCAAAAAAAATGAAACTTTTAGGTGCACGAAAATCGAGCCCTGAAAAATGACGTCTAAAAATCAGCAAAATCAGAGTCCGAAAAACAAAACAAATGTCTCCTAAGTGCTTAATATATTATTTTTTATCTTACCAAATCTTAAAATTTCAAAAAAAATCAAACTTTTTGGGGCACGAAAATCGAGCCCTGAAAAATGACGTCTAAAAATCAACAAAATCATAGTCCGAAAAACAAAACAAATGTCTCCTAAGTGCTTAATATATTATTTTTTGACATCCCAAAACATAAAATTTCAAAAAAAATGAAACTTTACGGGGCACGAAAATCGAGCCCTGAAAAATGACGTCTAAAAATCATACTCCGATAAACAAAACAAATGTCTCATAAGTGCTTAATATATTATTTTTTAAATTTCCAAAATTTAAAATTTCAAAAAAAATGAAACTTTTCGGGGCACTAAAATCGAGCCCTGAAAAATTACGTCTATAAATCAGCAAAATCAGAGTCCGAAAAACAAAACAAATGTCTCCTAAGTGCTTAATATATTATTTTTTAACTTACCAAAATTTAAAATTTCAAAAAAAATGAAACTTTTCGGGGCACGAAAATCGAGTCCTGAAAAATGACGTCTAAAAATCAGCAAAATCAGAGTCCGAAAAACAAAACAAATATATCCTAAGTGCTTAATATATTATTTTTTAACTTACCTAATCTTAAAATTTCAAAAAAAATGAAACATTTCGGTGTACCAAAATCGAGCCCTGAAAAATGACGTCTAAAAATCAGCAAAATCATAGTCCGAAAAACAAAACAAATGTCTCCTAAGTGCTTAATATATTATTTTTTAACTTACCAAAACATAAAATTTCAAAAAAAATGAAACTTTTAGGAGCATGAAAATCGAACCCTGAAAAATGACGTCTAAAAATCCGCAAAATCAGATTCCGAAAAACAAAACAAATGTCTCCTAAGTGCTTAATATATTATTTTTTATCTTACCAAATCTTAAAATTTCAAAAAAAATCAAACTTTTTGGGGCACGAAAATAAAGCCCTGAAAAATGACTTCAAAAAATCAGCAAAATCAGAGTCCGAAAAACAAAACAAATGGCTCCTAAGTGCTTAATATATTATTTTTTGACATCCCAAAACATAAAATTTCAAAAAAAATGAAACTTTTCGGGGCACGAAAATCGAGCCCTGAAAAATGACGTCTAAAAATCAGCAAAATCATAGTCCGAAAAACAAAACAAATGTCTCCTAAGTGCTTAATATATTATTTTTTAACTTACCAAAACATAAAGTTTCAAAAAAAATCAAACTTTTAGGGGCACCAAAATCGAGCCCTGAAAAATGACGTCTAAAAATCAGCAAAATCTTAATATATTATTTTTTATCTTACAAAATCTTAAAATTTCAAAAAAAATCAAACTTTTTGGGGCACGAAAATCGAGCCCTGAAAAATTACGTCTATAAATCAGCAAAATCAGAGTCCGAAAAACAAAACAAATGTCTCCTAAGTGCTTAATATATTATTTTTTATCTTACCAAATCTTAAAATTTCAAAAAAAATCAAACTTTTTGGGGCACTAAAATCGAGCCCTGAAAAATTACGTCTATAAATCAGCAAAATCAGAGTCCGAAAAACAAAACAAATGTCTCCTAAGTGCTTAATATATTATTTTTTAACTTACCAAAATTTAAAATTTCAAAAAAAATGAAACTTTTCGGGGCACGAAAATCGAGTCCTGAAAAATGACGTCTAAAAATCAGCAAAATCAGAGTCCGAAAAACAAAACAAATATATCCTAAGTTCTTAATATATTATTTTTTAACTTACCAAATCTTAAAATTTCAAAAAAAATGAAACACTTCGGTGCACCAAAATCGAGCCCTGAAAAATGACGTCTAAAAATCAGCAAAATCATAGTCCGAAAAACAAAACAAATGTCTCCTAAGTGCTTAATATATTATTTTTTAACTTACCAAAACATAAAATTTCAAAAAAAATGAAACTTTTAGGAGCATGAAAATCGAACCCTGAAAAATGACGTCTAAAAATCAGCAAAATCAGAGTCCGAAAAACAAAACAAATGTCTCCTAAGTGCTTAATATATTATTTTTTATCTTAGCAAAACTTAAAATTTCAAAAAAAATCAAACTTTTTGGGGCACGAAAATAAAGCCCTGAAAAATGACGTCAAAAAATCAGCAAAATCAGAGTCCGAAAAACAAAACAAATGGCTCCTAAGTGCTTAATATATTATTTTTTGACATCCCAAAACAAAAAATTTCAAAAAAAATGAAACTTTTCGGGGCACGAAAATCGAGCCCTGAAAAATGACGTCTAAAAATCATCAAAATCATACTCCGATAAACAAAACAAATGTCTCCTAAGTGCTTAATATATTATTTTTTATCTTACCAAAATTTAAAATTTCAAAAAAAATGAAACTTTTCGGGACACGAAAATCGAGCCCTGAAAAATGACGCCTAAAAATCAGCAAAATCAGAGTCCGAAAAACAAAACAAATGTATCCTAAGTGCTTAATATATTATTTTTTAACTTACCAAATCTTAAAATTTCAAAAAAAATGAAACATTTCGGTGCACGAAAATCGAGGCCTGAAAAATGACGTCTAAAAATCAGCAAAATCATAGTCCGAAATACAAAACAAATGTCTCCTAAGTGCTTAATATATTATTTTTTAACTTACCAATACATAAAATTTAAAAAAAAATGAAACTTTTCGGGGCACGAAAATCGAGCCCTGAAAAATTACGTCTAAAAATTAGCAAAATCAGAGTCCGAAAAACAAAACAAATGTCTCCTAAGTGCTTAATATATTATTTTTTATCTTACCAAATCTTAAAATTTCAAAAAAAATGAAACATTTCGGTGCACCAAAATCGAGCCCTGAAAAATGACGTCTAAAAATCAGCAAAATCATAGTCCGAAAAACAAAACAAATGTCTCCTTAGTGCTTAATATATTATTTTTTAACTTACCAAAACATAAAATTTAAAAAAAAATGAAACTTTTAGGGGCATGAAAATCGAACCCTGAAAAATGACGTCTAAAAATCAGCAAAATCAGAGTCCGAAAAATAAAACAAATGTCTCCTAAGTGCTTAATATATTATTATTTATCTTACCAAATCTTAAAATTTCAAAAAAAATCAAACTTTTTGGGGCACGAAAATAAAGCCCTGAAAAATGACGTCAAAAAATCAGCAAAATCAGAGTCCGATAAACAAAACAAATGGCTCCTAAGTGCTTAATATATTATTTTTTGACATCCCAAAACATAAAATTTCAAAAAAAATGAAACTTTTCGGTGCACGAAAATCGAGCCCTCAAAAATGACGTCTAAAAATCAGCAAAATCATAGTCCGAAAAACAAAACAAATGTCTCTGAAGTGCTTAATATATTATTTTTTAACTTACCAATACATAAAATTTCAAAAAAAATGAAACTTTTAGGGGCACGAAAATCGAGCCATGAAAAATGACGTCTAAAAATCAGAAAAAATCAGAGTCCGAAAAACAAAACAAATGTCTCCTAAGTGCATAATATATTATTTTTTATCTTACCAAATCTTAAAATTTCAAAAAAAATCAAACTTTTTGGGGCACGAAAATCGAGCCCTGAAAAATGACGTCTAAAAATCAGCAAAATCATAGTCCGAAAAACAAAACAAATGTCTCCTAAGTGCTTAATATATTATTTTTTGACATCCCAAAACTTAAAATTTCAAAAAAAATGAAACTTTTCGGAGCACGAAAATCGAGCCCTGAAAAATGACGTCTAAAAATCATACTCCGATAAACAAAACAAATGTCTCATAAGTCCTTAATATATTATTTTTTAAATTTCCAAAATTTAAAATTTCAAAAAAAATGAAACTTTTCGGGGCACTAAAATCGAGCCCTCAAAAATTACGTCTATAAATCAGCAAAATCAGAGTCCGAAAAACAAAACAAATGTCTCCTAAGTGCTTAATATATTATTTTTTAACTTACCAAAATTTAAAATTTCAAAAAAAATGAAACTTTTTGGGGCACGAAAATCGAGTCCTGAAAAATGACGTCTAAAAATCAGCAAAATCAGAGTCCGAAAAACAAAACAAATATATCCTAAGTGCTTAATATATTATTTTTTAACTTACCAAATCTTAAAATTTCAAAAAAAATGAAACATTTCGGTGCACCAAAATCGAGCCCTGAAAAATGACGTCTAAAAATCAGCAAAATCATATTCCGAAAAACAAAACAAATGTCTCCTAAGTGCTTAATATATTATTTTTTAACTTACAAAAACATAAAATTTCAAAAAAAATGAAACTTTTAGGAGCATGAAAATCGAACCCTGAAAAATGACGTCTAAAAATCAGCAAAATCAGAGTCCGAAAAACAAAACAAATGTCTCCTAAGTGCTTAATATATTACTTTTTATCTTACCAAATCTTAAAATTTCAAAAAAAATCAAACTTTTTGGGGCACGAAAATAAAGCCCTGAAAAATGACGTCAAAAAATCAGCAAAATCAGAGTCCGAAAAACAAAACAAATGGCTCCTAAGTGCTTAATATATTATTTTTTGACATCCCAAAACATAAAATTTCAAAAAAAATGAAACTTTTCGGGGCACGAAAATCGAGCCCTGAAAAATTACGTCTAAAAATCATCAAAATCATACTCCGATAAACAAAACAAATGTCTCCTAAGTGCTTAATATATTATTTTTTATCTTACCAAAATTTAAAATTTCAAAAAAAATGAAATTTTCGGGGCACGAAAATCGAGCCCTGAAAAATGACGCCTAAAAATCAGCAAAATCAGAGTCCGAAAAACAAAACAAATGTATCCTCAGTGCTTAATATATTATTTTTTAACATACCAAATCTTAAAATTTCAAAAAAAATGAAACATTTCGGTGCACGAAAATCGAGCCCTGAAAAATGACGTCTAAAAATCAGCAAAATCATAGTCCGAAATACAAAACAAATGTCTCCTAAGTGCTTAATATATTATTTTTTAACTTACCAATACATAAAATTTCAAAAAAAATTAAACTTTTAGGGTCACGAAAATCGAGCCCTGAAAAATTACGTCTAAAAATTAGCAAAATCAGAGTTCGAAAAACAAAACAAATGTCTCCTAAGTGCTTAATATATTATTTTTTATCTTACCAAATCTTAAAATTTCAAAAAAAATGAAACATTTCAGTGCACCAAAATCGAGCCCTGAAAAATGACGTCTAAAAATCAGCAAAATCATAGTCCGAAAAACAAAACAAATGTCTCCTTAGTGCTTAATATATTATTTTTTAACTTACCAAAACATAAAATTTAAAAAAAAATGAAACTTTTAGGGGCATGAAAATCGAACCCTGAAAAATGACGTCTAAAAATCAGCAAAATCAGAGTCCGAAAAATAAAACAAATGTCTCCTAAGTGCTTAATATATTATTTTTTATCTTACCAAATCTTAGAATTTCAAAAAAAATCAAACTTTTTGGGGCACGAAAATAAACCCCTGAAAAATGACGTCAAAAAATCAGCAAAATCAGAGTCCGATAAACAAAACAAATGGCTCCTAAGTGCTTAATATATTATTTTTTGACATCACAAAACATAAAATTTCAAAAAAAATGAAACTTTCGGGGCACGAAAATCGAGCCCTGAAAAATGACGTCTAAAAATCATCAAAATCATACTCCGATAAACAAAACAAATGTCTCCTAAGTGCTTAATATATTATTTTTTAACTTACCAAAACATAAAGTTTCAAAAAAAATGAAACTTTTAGGGGCACGAAAATCAAGCCCTGAAAAATGACGTCAAAAAATCAGCAAAATAAGAATCCGAAAAACAAAACAAATGGCTCCTAAGTGCTTCATATATTATTTTTGAATTCCCAAAACATAAAATTTCAAAAAAAATGAAACTTTTCGTGGCACGAAAATCGAGCCCTGAAAAATGACGTCTAAAAATCAGCAAAATCAGAGTCCGAAAAACAAAACAAATGGCTCCTAAGTGCTTAATATATTATTTTTTATCTTACCAAAATTTAAAATTTTAAAAAAAATGAAACTTTTCGGGGCACGAAAATCGAGCCCTGAAAAATGACGTCTAAAAATCAGCAAAATCAGAGTCTGAAAAACAAAACAAATGTCTCCTAAGTGTTTAATATATTATTTTTTATCTTACCAAAATTTAAAATTTTAAAAAAAATGAAACTTTTCGGGGCACGAAAATCGAGCCCTGAAAAATGACGTCTAAAAATCAGCAAAATCAGAGTCCGAAAAACAAAACAAATGTATCCTAAGTGCTTAATATATTATTTTTTAACTTAACAAATCTTAAAATTTCAAAAAAAATGAAACATTTCGGTGCACGAAAATCGAGCCCTGAAAAATGACGTCTAAAAATCAGCAAAATCATAGTCCGAAAAACAAAACAAATGTCTCCGAAGTGCTTAATATATTATTTTTTAACTTACCAATACATAAAATTTCAAAAAAAATGAAACTTTTAGGGGCACGAAAATCGAGCCATGAAAAATGACGTCTAAAAATCAGCAAAATCAGAGTCCGAAAAACAAAACAAATGTCTCCTAAGTGCTTAATATATTATTTTTTATCTTACCAAATCTTAAAATTTCAAAAAAAATCAAACTTTTTGGGGCACGAAAATCGAGCCCTGAAAAATGACTTCTAAAAATCAGCAAAATCATAGTCCGAAAAACAAAACAAATGTCTCCTAAGTGCTTAATATATTATTTTTTGACATCCGAAAACTTAAAATTTCAAAAAAAATGAAACTTTTCGGAGCACGAAAATCGAGCCCTGAAAAATGACGTCTAAAAATCATACTCCGATAAACAAAACAAATGTCTCATAAGTCCTTAATATATTATTTTTTAAATTTCCAAAATTTAAAATTTCAAAAAAAATGAAACTTTTCGGGGCACTAAAATCGAGCCCTGAAAAATTACGTCTATAAATAAGCAAAATCAGAGTCCGAAAAACAAAACAAATGTCTCCTAAGTGCTTAATATATTATTTTTTAACTTACCAAAATTCAAAATTTCAAAAAAAATGAAATTTTTCGGGGCACGAAAATCGAGTCCTGAAAAATGACGTCTAAAAATCAGCAAAATCAGAGTCCGAAAAACAAAACAAATGTATCCTAAGTGCTTAATATATTATTTTTTAACTTACCAAATCTTAAAATTTGAAAAAAAATGAAACATTTCGGTGCACCAAAATCGAGCCCTGAAAAATGACGTCTAAAAATCAGCAAAATCATAGTCCGAAAAACAAAACAAATGTCTCCTAAGTGCTTAATATATTATTTTTTAACTTACCAAAACATAAAATTTCAAAAAAAATGAAACTTTTAGGAGCATGAAAATCGAACCCTGAAAAATGACGTCTAAAAATCAGCAAAATCAGAGTCCGAAAAACAAAACAAATGTCTCCTAAGTGCTTAATATATTATTTTTTATCTTACCAAATCTTAAAATTTCAAAAAAAATCAAACTTTTTGGGGCACGAAAATAAAGCCCTGAAAAATGACGTCAAAAAATCAGCAAAATCAGAGTCCGAAAAACAAAACAAATGGCTCCTAAGTGCTTAATATATTATTTTTTGACATCCCAAAACATAAAATTTCAAAAAAAATGAAACTTTTCGGGGCACGAAAATCGAGCCCTGAAAAATGATGTCTAAAAATCATCAAAATCATACTCCGATAAACAAAACAAATGTCTCCTAAGTGCTTAATATATTATTTTTTATCTTACCAAAATTTAAAATTTCAAAAAAAATGAAACTTTTCGGGGCACGAAAATCGAGCCCTGAAAAATGACGTCTAAAAATCAGCAAAATCAGAGTCCGAAAAACAAAACAAATGTATCCTAAGTGCTTAATATATTATTTTTTAACTTACCAAATCTTAAAATTTCAAAAAAAATGAAACATTTCGGTGCACGAAAATCGAGTCCTGAAAAATGACGTCTAAAAATCAGCAAAATCATAGTCCGAAAAACAAAACAAATGTCTTCTAAGTGCTTAATATATTATTTTTTAACTTACCAATACATAAAATTTCAAAAAAAATGAAACTTTTAGGGGCACCAAAATCGAGCCCTGAAAAATGACGTCTAAAAATCAGCAAAATCAGAGTCCGAAAAACAAAACAAATGTCTCCTAGGTGCTTAATATATTATTTTTTATCTTACCAAATCTTAAAATTTCAAAAAAAATCAAACTTTTTGGGGCACGAAAATCGAGCCCTGAAAAATGACGTCAAAAAATCAGCAAAATCAGAGTCCGAAAAACAAAACAAATGGCTCCTGACATCCCAAAACATAAAACTTCAAAAAAAATGAAACTTTTCGTGGCACGAAAATCGAGCCCTGAAAAATGACGTCTAAAAATCATCAAAATCATACTACGAAAAATAAAACAAATTTCTCTTAAGTGTTTAATATATTATTTTTTAACTTACCAAATCTTAAAATAAAAATTTTCGGGGCCATGAAAATCGAGCCCTGAAAAATGACGTCCAAAAATCATCAAAATCAGAGTCCGAAAAACAAAACAAATGGCTCCTAAGTGCTTAATATATTATTTTTTGACATCCCAAAACATAAAATTTCAAAAAAAATGAAACTTTTCGGTGCACGAAAATCGAGCCCTGAAAAATGATGTCTAAAAATCAGCAAAATCAGAGTCTGAAAAACAAAACATATGGCTCCTAAGTCTTAATATATTAGTTTTTAACTTACCAAAACTTAAAATTTCAAAAAAAATGAAACATTTCGGGGCACGAAAATCGAGCCCTGAAAAATGATGTCTAAAAATCAGCAAAATCATAGTCCGAAAAACAAAACAAATGTCTCCTAAGTGCTTAATATATTATTTTTTGACATCCCAAAACATAAAATTTCAAAAAAAATGAAACTTTTCGGGGCACGAAAATCGAGCCCTGAAAAATGACGTCTAAAAATCATACTCCGATAAACAAAACAAATGTCTCATAAGTGCTTAATATATTATTTTTTAAATTTCCAAAATTTAAAATTTCAAAAAAAATGAAACTTTTCGGGGCACTAAAATCGAGCCCTGAAAAATTACGTCTATAAATCAGCAAAATCAGAGTCCGAAAAACAAAACAAATGTCTCCGAAGTGCTATATATATTATTTTTTAACTTACCAAAATTTAAAATTTCAAAAAAAATGAAACTTTTCGGAGCACGAAAATCGAGCCCTGAAAAATGACGTCTATAAATCAGCAAAATCAGAGTCCGAAAAACAAAACAATTGTATCCTAAGTGCTTAATATATTATTTTTTAACTTACCAAATCTTAAAATTTCAAAAAAAATGAAACGTTTCGGTGCACCAAAATCGAGCCCTGATAATTGACGTCTAAAAATCAGCAAAATCATAGTCCGAAAGACAAAACAAATGTCTCCTAAGTGCTTAATATATTATTTTTTGACTTACCAAAACATAAAATTTCAAAAAAAAATGAAACTTTTAGGGGCATGAAAATCGAACCCTGAAAAATGACGTCTAAAAATCAGCAAAATCAGAGTCCGAAAAACAAAACAAATGTCTCCTAAGTGCTTAATATATTATTTATTATCTTACCAAATCTTAAAATTTCAAAAAAAATCAAACTTTTTGGGGCACGAAAATAAAGCCCCTGAAAAATGACGTCAAAAAATCAGCAAAATCAGAGTCCGAAAAACAAAACAAATGGCTCCTAAGTGCTTAATATATTATTTTTTGACATCCCAAAACATAAAATTTCAAAAAAAATGAAACTTTTCGGGGCACGAAAATCGAGCCCCGAAAAATGACGTCTAAAAATCATCAAAATCATACTCCGATAAACAAAACAAATGTCTCCTAAGTGCTTAATATATTATTTTTTATCTTACCAAAATTTAAAATTTCAAAAAAAATGAAACTTTTCGGGGCACGAAAATCGAGCCCTGAAAAATGACGTCTAAAAATCAGCAAAATCATAGTCCGAAAAACAAAACAAATGTCTCCTAAGTGCTTAATTTATTATTTTTTAACTTACCAAATCTTAAAATTTCAAAACAAATGAAACATTTCGGTGCACGAAAATCGAGCCCTGAAAAATGACGTCTAAAAATCAGCAAAATCAGAGTCCGAAAAACAAAACAAATGTCTCCTAAGTGCTTAATATATTATTTTTTATCTTACCAAATCTTAAAATTTCAAAAAAAATCAAACTTTTTGGGGCACGAAAATCGAGCCCTGAAAAATGACGTCTGAAAATCAGCAAAATCATAGTCCGAAAAACAAAACAAATGTCTCCTAAGTGCTTAATATATTATTTTTTGACATCCCAAAACTTAAAATTTCAAAAAAAATGAAGCTTTTCGGAGCACGAAAATCGAGCCCTGAAAAATTACGTCTAAAAATCATACTCCGATAAACAAAACAAATGTCTCATAAGTCCTTAATATATTATTTTTTAAATTTCCAAAATTTAAAATTTCAAAAAGAATGAAACTTTTCGGGGCACTAAAATCGAGCCCTGAAAAATTACGTCTATAATTCAGCAAAATCAGAGTCCGAAAAACAAAACAAATGTCTCCTAAGTGCTTAATATATTATTTTTTAACTTACCAAAATTCAAAATTTCAAAAAAAATGAAAATTTTCGGGGCACGAAAATCGAGTCCTGAAAAATGACGTCTAAAAATATGCAAAATCAGAGTCCGAAAAACAAAACAAATGTATCCTAAGTGCTTAATATATTATTTTTTAACTTACCAAATCTTAAAATTTGAAAAAAAATGAAACATTTCGGTGCACCAAAATCGAGCCCTGAAAAATGACGTCTAAAAATCAGCAAAATCATAGTCCGAAAAACAAAACAAATGTCTCCTAAGTGCTTAATATATTATTTTTTAACTTACCAAAACATAAAATTTCAAAAAAAATGAAACTTTTAGGAGCATGAAAATCGAACCCTGAAAAATGACGTCTAAAAATCAGCAAAATCAGAGTCCGAAAAACAAAACAAATGTCTCCTAAGTGCTTAATATATTATTTTTTATCTTACCAAATCTTAAAATTTCAAAAAAAATCAAACTTTTTGGGGCACGAAAATAAAGCCCTGAAAAATGACGTCAAAGAATCAGCAAAATCAGAGTCCGAAAAACAAAACAAATGGCTCCTAAGTGCTTAATATATTATTTTTTGACATCCCAAAACATAAAATTTCAAAAAAAATGAAACTTTTCGGGGCACGAAAATCGAGCCCTGAAAAATGATGTCTAAAAATCATCAAAATCATACTCCGATAAACAAAACAAATATCTCCTAAGTGCTTAATATATTATTTTTTATCTTACCAAAATTTAAAATTTCAAAAAAAATGAAACTTTTCCGGGCACGAAAATCGAGCCCTGAAAAATGACGTCTAAAAATCAGCAAAATCAGAGTCCGAAAAACAAAACAAATGTATCCTACGTGCTTAATATATTATTTTTTAACTTACCAAATCTTAAAATTTCAAAAAAAATGAAACATTTCGGTGCACGAAAATCGAGTCCTGAAAAATGACGTCTAAAAATCAGCAAAATCATAGTCCGAAAAACAAAACAAATGTCTTCTAAGTGCTTAATATATTATTTTTTAACTTACCAATACATAAAATTTCAAAAAAAATGAAACTTTTAGGGGCACCAAAATCGAGCCCTGAAAAATGACGTCTAAAAATCAGCAAAATCAGAGTCCGAAAAACAAAACAAATGTCTCCTAGGTGCTTAATATATTATTTTTTATCTTACCAAATCTTAAAATTTCAAAAAAAATCAAACTTTTTGGGGGCACGAAAATCGAGCCCTGAAAAATGAAGTCAAAAAATCAGCAAAATCAGAGTCCGAAAAACAAAACAAATGGCTCCTGACATCCCAAAACATAAAACTTCAAAAAAAATGAAACTTTTCGGGGCACGAAAATCGAGCCCTGAAAAATGACGTCTAAAAATCAGCAAAATCATAGTCCGAAAAACAAAACAAATGTCTCCTAAGTGCTTAATTTATTATTTTTTAACTTACCAAATCTTAAAATTTCAAAACAAATGAAACATTTCGGTGCACGAAAATCGAGCCCTGAAAAATGACGTCTAAAAATCAGCAAAATCATAGTCCAAAAAACAAAACAAATGTATCCTAAGTGCTTAATATATTATTTTTTAACTTACCAAAACATAAAGTTTCAAAAAAAATCAAACTTTTTGGGGCAAGAAAATCGAGCCCTGAAAAATGACGTCAAAAAATCAACAAAATCAGAGTCCGAAAAACAAAACAAATGGCTCCTAAGTGCTTAATATAATATTTTTTGACATCCCAAAACATAAAATTTCAAAAAAAATGAAACTTTTCGGGGCACGAAAATCGAGCCCTGAAAAATGACGTCTAAAAATCATAAAAATCATACTCCGATAAACAAAACAAATGTCTCCTAAGTTCTTAATATATTATTTTTTAACTTTCCAAAACTTAAAATTTAAAAAAAAATGAAACTTTTCGGGGCACTAAAATCGAGCCCTGAAAAATGACGTCTATAAATCAACAAAATCAGTGTCCGAAAAACAAAACAAATGTCTCCTAAGTGCTTAATATATTATTTTTTGAAATGCCAAAACATAAAATTTCAAAAAAAATGAAATTTTTCTGGGCACGGAAATCGAGCCCTGAAAAATGATGTCTAAAAATTATCAAAATCATACTACGAAAAACAAAACAAATGTCTCCTAAGTGCTTAGCACAATTTGAATAATAACAAATAATAAAATTACAGTTTTAATAATAATTTGAAAAACTATTTCTAAAAATAACATGATTAAAACGAGAATGAAGAAAATAATATTTTTGATAAAATTCATAATTATGCAGCAAGTATAATCTGGGATCTAATTTTTAAATCGTAATAATATTCTTTCATATCATTACACCAATTGCAGAAGATAGATCCTTGTGGATATTGTTTGCAAAGTTCTTTATATTAGATCCCAGATTATACTTGCTGCATAATTATGAATTTTATCAAAAATATTATTTTCTTCATTCTCGTTTTAATCATGTTATTTTTAGAAATAGTTTTTCAAATTATTATTAAAACTGTAATTTTATTATTTGTTATTAATCAAATTGTGCTAGTTTATTTTCAAAACTAGCACAATTTGAATAATAACAAATAATAAAATTACAGTTTTAATAATAATTTGAAAAACTATTTCTAAAAATAACATGATTAAAACGAGAATGAAGAAAATAATATTTTTGATAAAATTCATAATTATGCAGCAAGTATAATCTGGGATCTAATTTTTAAATCGTAATAATATTCTTTCATATCATTACACCAATTCCATAAGATAGATCCTTGTGGATATTGTTTGCAAAGTTCTTTATATTTTAAATATTCTGAATTTATGAAATCTAATGAACCAACAAATTGATAATGAGGACGAAGAACCCTGTACATATGAATAAAATAAGAATTTTATTTGAAATTTAAATTCTTACAATGATAATTTCTTGAAAACTTGTAGGAGACTTGAGCAGAAATTGTACAGATGATTACAAGGATAATCTGAGAATTTAGAGGGTAGAGAAAAGGCACTAGTTTTCAAAGTAATACAGATAATATATTATCAAAGATATCAGGAAAATTAAGCGAAGCAGGAATTTCAGAGAAAAGGATAAATGTATTAGATACTATTAAAGAAGAAAATGAAGATGAAAATGACACTTCATCTAAATTATTCTGAATCAGAAAATGAAGAAATTCATAATATAGAAAATAATTTTGAAGACAATAATGAAGATAATATTAATAAAATTTATAGAGGAAAAATAAATTTTAATAGTTCAAAAAATTATTATAAAAGACCATCCCCTATGGATTTACAATATGAAGAAAGAAACCAATTTCATAAAACTAGTTATGATGGTGCCTCTATAACAGAATGGAATATAGATGGTAAAGCAGAATATGAAATTTTAAATACACTTCAATAAATGGGTATGGCTAGAATGGCTTACAAATTACAAGGTCAAACTGAAGAAAAAGCATGTGCTTTACTTGTCCAAGGTTTTACAGGACAATTAAAAAACTGGTGGGATAATGCACTCAATTTAGAAACAAAAACTCAAATTTTAGATCATAAAATCATAATAATAGATAATGATACTCCTTATGAAACAAGTGATGCTTGTGATTATCTTATAATTACTATAGGAATGTATTTTATAGGAAATCCCAAAGAAGAGTATAATTCGTCAAAAATAATACTAACAAATTTAAGATGTCCTTCATTATCAGATTATAGATGGTATAAAGATGTTTTCCTTACTCAAGTATTGAGACAAAATGATTGTAATGCTTCGTTTTGGAAAGAAAGATTCATAATGGGATTACCCAAACTCTTTGCTGAAAGAATTTTACAAAAACTTAGAAATGAAATAGGTACAGAGGATATACCTTTTGAAGAAATTACATATGGTCAATTATTTGCTTTTGTCAAAAAAGAAGGTTTATCATTATGTTCAGAATTAAAACTTCAAAATAAATATAAATCAGATAAAAACAATACTAGGAAGGAATTAGGTTGTTTCTGTGAAATGTTTGGTATGATGAAGGTCGAAGCACCATCAAGAATACAAAAAAGATCTAGGAGATTTAACCAAAACAATAATAATTTTAATAATTCAAATATTAAACATTCAAAACACTCAAAACATAGACATAAGAAATCTTCTAAACAACATAAATCTCAGAATAAAGATAAAAAGAATATAGAATGTTGGTTTTGTAAGAAACCTGGTCATACAGAAAGTCAGTGTTGGCTTAAAAAGAAAAAGAAGGTTAGAGAAATAAAAGACTCCATTAATAATTTGCTAAAAGAATCAGATGAAGAAGAATCTGATATTATAGAAAATGAATCAAACACTTCCAATAATGATAGTGATAGTGAACCACAAAAGGATATTTGTGGAAATTGTCAACAAAGTATTAATGTTATATCTAAAGACAAAAAAGAAGTTATCTTTGATTTAATAGAGAAAATTCCTGATAATGAATTACGAAGAGATTATTTTAATAAACTTAAAGATTTAATCTTAGAAGAAGACAATTCAAAAACTAAGCAAATTCATATTAAAGAGCATTTTAGCTTAAATAAATTATTTGATAAATATCCCTCACAAAGTATATTTAAACAAATTACTACTAAAGACTTGCAAACAGAAATCAATATGTTAAAAAAACAAGTTAACCAAATGGAAAAAGAATTGTTTTCATTAAAAGAAAAAGATTTTGAATTAGAGACAAAATTAGTGTTATTAAGTAATGAAATTGAAACCCCAGACACAGGTCAAACAAGCAATCAACAACCAGAAACTTCAGAAATTCCTTTAAAAGTAAACACAAAAGATGATCAATTAAAATTTATTGGTTCTATTAAAAAAATTGAATTCCAGAAATGGTATATAAATGTTAACCTAGTTATAAACAATTTTAAAATGAATTTGGTTGCTTTACTAGACTCAGGTGCTGATTATAATGTAATAAGGGAAGGAATTATTCCATCAAAGTATTATGAAAAAACAACAGAACAGTTATACACAGCTAATTCAAAACCCTTAGATATCAACTATAAATTATCAAAGGCACATATTTGCAATAATGGATATTGCTTCAAAAATGTTTTTACCTTAGTAAGAGATATATCCCAAGATATGATATTAGGTACTCATTTCTTAACTAAAATATATCCTTTTACCACAAATAATTTAGGAGTTTCTACTAATATTCATGGTAAGACAATATTATTTCCTTTCATAACTCCTATCAAACAAAAAGAAATTCATTTATTACAGCAATCATCAATATTTAAACAAATTAACATAATAGAATAAAGAAAAAATCATATTAATTATTTAAAAGAAGAAATCCCCTACCATAAAATTGAAGAACAATTACAAACTGATATAATTAGGAATAAGATAAGAGGCATAGAAAATCTATTTTCAAAAGAAATATGTAATAATTTACCCAATGCTTTTTGGGAAAGAAAGCATCATGTAGTAGATTTACCTTATGAAAAAGATTTCAAAGACAGAGATATTCCCACTAAGGCTAGGCCTATTCAAATGAATGCTGAATTTCTTAAACATTGTCAACAAGAAATTAAGGAATTATTAGATAAGAAATTAATAAGAAAATCAAAATCCCCTTGGAGTTGTTCTACTTTCTATGTTATGAAACAAGCAGAATTAGAACGAGGTGTCCCTAGACTAGTCATTAATTACAAACCTCTTAACAAAGTCCTTCAGTGGATTAGGTACCCAATTCCTAATAAAAGAGATTTAATTAATAGACTGCATTCTTCTAAAATATTTTCAAAATTCGATTTAAAGTCAGGATTTTGGTAAATTCAAATATCAGAAAAAGATAGGTACAAAACTGCTTTTACAGTACCATTTGGACATTACGAATGAAACGTAATGCCCTTTGGATTAAAAAATGCACCTTCAGAATTTCAAAGAATAATGAATGAAATTTTCAATCCTTATACTAATTTTAGTATAGTCTATATTGATGATATACTTATATACTCCAATGATATAGATCAACATTTCAAACATTTAAATATATTCTTTAATATTGTTAAGAAAAATGGATTAGTTGTTTCTGCACAAAAAATGAAATTATTTCAAACATCAGTTAGATTTCTAGGTCATGATATTAATAGAGGATTAATCAAACCTATCAATAGAGCTATTAGTTTTACTGATAAATTTCCAGACATTATTAAAGACAAAACTCAGCTGCAAAGATTTTTAGGATGTCTAAATTACATTTCAGACTTTTTCCCAAATTTAAGACAAATTTGTCAGCCTTTATATCAAAGACTTAAGAAAAATCCCCCTGTTTGGTCTGATATTCATCCACAAATAGTCAACAATATTAAGCAAAAGGTCAAATGTTTACCATGTCTAGGTATTCCTCACCCTGATGCATACATGATTGTAGAAACAGATGCCTCAGATGTAGGATATGGTGGTATATTAAAGCAACAACTTAATTCAAAAGAACAGTTAGTTAGATTTCATTCAGGGATACGGCTTGGTCCACAAAAGAATTATTCAACCATTAAAAAAGAAATTCTTTCAATTGTCAACAAGAAATTAAGGAATTATTAGATAAGAAATTAATAAGAAAATCAAAATCCCCTTGGAGTTGTTCTACTTTCTATGTTATGAAAAAAAGCAGAATTAGAACGAGGTGTCCCTAGACTAGTCATTAATTACAAACCTCTTAACAAAGTCCTTCAGTGGATTAGGTACCCAATTCCTAATAAAAGAGATTTAATTAATAGACTGCATTCTTCTAAAATATTTTCAAAATTCGATTTAAAGTCAGGATTTTGGCAAATTCAAATATCAGAAAAAGATAGGTACAAAACTGCTTTTACAGTACCATTTGGACATTACGAATGGAACGTAATGCCCTTTGGATTAAAAAATGCACCTTCAGAATTTCAAAGAATAATGAATGAAATTTTCAATCCTTATACTAATTTTAGTATAGTCTATATTGATGATATACTTATATACTCCAATGATATAGATCAACATTTCAAACATTTAAATATATTCTTTAATATTGTTAAGAAAAATGGATTAGTTGTTTCTGCACCAAAAATGAAATTATTTCAAACATCAGTCAGATTTCTAGGTCATGATATTAATAGAGGATTAATCAAACCTATCATAAAGCTATTAGTTAAAAGTTAAAATTACATGCTTTGAGTTTAAAGTTAAAATTATTCATAGATAACAAGGTTTATTTTTTGTCCCCAGTGCATAACAAGCATTGCACATTTGCAATTTAAAACATTCTTTGATGGTCTTTCGATTGTCAAATTAATATAGTAAACAATTCACAATTCACAATTCACGTTATATAATATTTTTTTTCCAGAGTTTCTTGTTCCTCTTGGTTCACTCATAAAAGATCCATTTTTGGATGTTTTGCGTAAAATAATCACATTTTGGGTAATTTGTGCCAACTTCTTTTACTCAAAATTCTGAAAGTTAATATTTGGACTGAGTTTCATGTTCCTACATCTACTTGATAGAATTGTTTATTTGACGTTGTGCTAATTGAAACATACGGATTTTAAGAAATAGTTTCTTAATGTTTTATAGGGCGTCCAATGATCCCAACTCAGAATGTTAGTTATCACTCGATCTATATAGTTGCAGAGTTTTTTTGTTATTTTTGGTCCGTGTAGAAATGGTCAACTTTTTGCTGCCATGAGTACAACGTGAGTACATTTTTTGGTAGAGGACTCTTATTTGGAAATTGGTCTATTTACTTGATAGAAATTTCGTAGAAACCTTGTGCTAATATAATTAATTTTAGGGTTCCCTTTTTAAAATATGGTGTGATATAATGGCATAAGTTCATTTTTAGTGACCTTTCAAGTCCCATGTCCAATCATAGGCTGATCTTTGTTCATGTGATGTTATTCACATATTTCACAAAAATTGATTCATTTAGGTTGAAGAGGTGAAACAAGAATATACTAATATTCTTGGACTTGTGTTTTTTCCGTTTATCTTTTTCCTTTCAAATTCCATGTGTTCTTTTTTCATTCGATATAAAATGTTTGTTTGGTATATTATGACTATGTTTTCCTACACTTCTCTATAAAAAAGTATCTTATCACAACTTAAAGACTGCATGATCCGAGTATCATGTTCTTCGCATTCAGCGATAAAACGGTACATTTCAGTGTCCATGGGAGAAAGACAAGCATTTTGGACCTTTTTTTGTTGATGTTTCCTCTAAATGGGCAATTGACTGTCAAATTCGGTATTAAACTATTCAAAATTCACGTAATCGAGAATTCATATGCCAAGTTTGACATTATTCATAATTTGCTTTAAATTGATCAACTTTGAGTGTAATGCGTACGGAAATAACATTTTGGTCAATTTGTGCAAAAATATTTTTTCATAGAGGATTTGTTTTCACGACCAAATTTTTTTAATGGTTATTATCCGCATGATATTGTAATTGGAACGAGTTTCATGTTTTTTCCGCTCCTCGATAGAACTTATTACTCGATGGTTCTCTTGTTAGAAAAAGGGCATTTTAATACTTTGGTCTTCCTACTTTATGCCTACTGCATTGATCCAGATCTCGGAATGTGTGCGATCGACGCGACGGAGAAAGTTATGGTTGAGATTCATTTTTTCCGAGTCCATGTTGAAGTTGTCGTTTTTGGGGTGTCATGATTATAACACGATCCTGGAGTCGTAATAAATTACATGCTTTGAGTTTAATGTTAAAATTATTCAGAGATAACATGGTTTATTTTTTGTCCCCAGGGCATAACACTAGCATTGCACATTTACATTGCGAAACATTCTTTGATGGTCTTTTGATTGTCAAATTAGTATAGTAAACAATTAACAATTCACAATTCACGTTATATAATACTTTTTTTCCCGAGTTTCCTGTTACTCTTGGTTCACTCTTAAAAGATTCATTTTTGGATGTTTTGCGTAAAATAATCATATTTTGGGAAATTTGTGCCAACTTCTTTCACTCAAAATTTTGAAAGTTAGGTGATTGTTTATTTGACGTTGTGCTTATTGAAACAAAAGAATTTTACGAAATAGTTTCTCAATATTTTATGGGTCATCCATTGATCCCAACTCAGAATGTTAGTTATCACTCGATCTATAAAGTTGCAGAGTTTTCGGTCCATGTAGAAATGGTTAACTTTGTGCTGCCATGAGTACAACGTGAGTACATTTTCTGGTAGAGGATGTATTCACACTCTTATTTGGAAAATGTTCTATTTACGTGATAGAAATTTCGTACGAACCTTGTGCTAAAATTATTAATCTTAGGGTTCCCTTTTTAAACTATGGTGTGATATAATGGCATAAATTCATTTTTAGTAACCTTTCAAGTCCAATGTCCAATCATAGGCGGATCTTTGTTTAGGTTAATATTATTCACATATTTCACTAAAATTGACTCATTTAGGGTGTCAAGTTGAAACAAGAATATACTAATATTCTTGGACCTGTATTTTTTCCGTTTATCCTTTTCCTTTCAAATTCCAATCGTTCTTTTCTCATTCTATATAAAATGTTTGTTTGGTATATTATGCCTATGTTTTTCTCACTTCTCTATCAAAAAGTATCTTATCATAACATAAAGATTGCATGATCCGAGTTTCAAGTTCTTCGCATTAAGAGATAAAACGGTACATTTCAGTGTCCATGGGAGAAATACGAGCATTCTGGACTTTTTTTGTTGATGTTTCCCCTAGATGGGCAATTGATTGTCAAATTCAGGTATTAAACTATTCAAAATTCACGTAAACGAGAATTCATATATCGAGTTTGACATTATTCATAATTTGCTTTAAATTGATCAACTTTGGAGTGTAATGCGTACGAAAATAACATTTTGGTCAATTTGTGCCAATTTGGTTTCCCATAGAGGATTTGTTTTCACGATAAGATTTTTTTAATGGTTTTTATGTGCATGATATTGTATTTGGACCGAGTTTCATGTTTTTTCCGCTCCTCGATAGAACTTATTACTCGATGGTTCTATTGTTAGAAAAGGGGCATTTTAATACTTTGGTCTTCCTACTTTATGCCTACTGCATTGATCCAGATCTCGGAATGTGTGCGATCGACGTGACGGAGAAAGTTATGGTTGAGATTCATTTTTTCCGAGTCCATGTTGAAGTTGTCGTTTTTGGGGTGTCATGAATATAACACGATCCTGGAGTCGTAATAAATTACATGCTTTGAGTTTAATGTTAAAATTATTCAGAGATAACATGGTTTATTTTTTGTCCCCAGGGCATAACACTAGGATTGTACATTTACATAGCGAAACATTCTTTGATGGTCTTTCGATTGTCAAATTAGTATAGTAAACAATTCACAATTAACAATTCACGTTATATAATATTTTTTTTCCAGAGTTTCTTGTTCCTCTTGGTTCACTCATAAAAGATCCATTTTTAGATGTTTTGCGTAAAATAATCACATTTTGGGTAATTTGTGCCAACTTCTTTCACTCAAAATTCTGAAAGTTAGGTGATATTTGGACTGAGTTTCATGTTCCTACATCTACTTGATATAATTGTTTATTTGACGTTGTGCTCATTGAAACAGAGGGATTTTAAGAAATAGTTTCTTAATGTTTTATGGGGCGTCCAATGATCCCAACTCAGAATGTTAGTTATCACTCGATCTATAAAGTTGCAGAGTTTTTTGTTATTTTCGGTCCATGTAGAAATGGTCAACTTTTTGCTGCCATGAGTACAACGTGAGTACATTTTTTGGTAGAGGACTCTTATCTGGAAATTGGTCTATTTACTTGATAGAAATTTCGTAGAAACCTTGTGCTAATGTAATTAATTTTAGGGTTCCCTTTTTAAAATATGGTGTGATATAATGGCATAAGTTCATTTTTAGTGACCTTTCAAGTCCCATGTCCAATCATAGGCTGATCTTTGTTCATGTGATATTATTCACATATTTCACAAAAATTTATTCATTTAGGTTGACAAGGTGAAACAAGAATATACTAATATTCTTGGACTTGTGTTTTTTCCGTTTATCTTTTTCCTTTCAAATTCCAATTGTTCTTTTTTCATTCGATATAAAATGTTTGTTTGGTATATTATGACTATGTTTTCCTACACTTCTCTATCAAAAAGTATCTTATCACAACTTAAAGACTGCATTATCCGAGTATCATGTTCATCGCATTCAGCGATAAAACGGTACATTTCAGTGTCCATGGGAGAAAGACAAGCATTTTGGACCTTTTTTGTTGATGTTTCCCCTAAATGGGCAATTGACTGTCAAATTCGGTATTAAACTATTCAAAATTCACGTAATCGAGAATTCATATGCCAAGTTTGACATTATTCATAATTTGCTTTAAATTGATCAACTTTGAGTGTAATGCGTACGGAAATAACATTTTGGTCAATTTGTGCAAAAATATTTTTTCATAGAGGATTTGTTTTCACGACCAGTTTTTTTTAATGGTTATTATCCGCATGATATTGTATTTGGAACGAGTTTCATGTTTTTTCCGCTCCTCGATAGAACTTATTACTTGATGGTTCTCTTGTTAGAAAAAGGGCATTTTAATACTTTGGTCTTCCTACTTTATGCCTACTGCATTGATCCAGATCTCGGAATGTTTGCGATCGACGCGACGGAGAAAGTTATGGTTGAGATTCATTTTTTCCGAGTCCATGTTGAAGTTGTCGTTTTTGGGGTGTCATGAATATAACACGATCCTGGAGTCGTAATAAATTACATGCTTTGAGTTTAATGTTAAAATTATTCAGAGATAACATGGTTTATTTTTTGTCCCCAGGGCATAACACTAGCATTGCACATTTACATTGCGAAACATTCTTTGATGGTCTTTTGATTGTCAAATTAGTATAGTAAACAATTCACTATTCACAATTCACGTTATATAATACTTTTTTTCCCGAGTTTCCTGTTACTCTTGGTTAACTCTTAAATGATTCATTTTTGGATGTTTTGCGTAAAATAATCATATTTTGGGAAATTTGTGCCAACTTCTTTCACTCAAAATTTTGAAAGTTAGGTGATATTTGGACTGAGTTTCGTTTTCCTACATCTATTTGATAGGATTGTTTATTTGACGTTGTGCTTATTGAAACAAAGGAATTTTACGAAATAGTTTCTCAATGTTTTATGGGTCATCCATTGATCCCAACACAGAATGTTAGTTATCACTCGATCTATAAAGTTGCAGAGTTTTCGGTCCATGTAGAAATGGTTAACTTTTTGCTGCCATGAGTACAACGTGAGTACATTTTCTGGTAGAGGATGTATTCACACTCTTATTTGGAAAATGTTCTATTTACGTGATAGAAATTTCGTAAGAACGTTGTGCTAAAATAATTAATCTTAGGGTTCCCTTTTTAAACTATGGTGTGATATAATGGCATAAATTCATTTTTAGTAACCTTTCAAGTCCAATGTCCAATCATAGGCGGATCTTTGTTTAGGTTAATATTATTCACATATTTCACTAAAATTGACTCATTTAGGGTGTCAAGTTGAAACAAGAATATACTAATATTCTTGGACCTGTGTTTTTTCCGTTTATCCTTTTCCTTTCAAATTCCAATAGTTCTTTTCTCATTCTATATAAAATGTTTGTTTGGTATATTATGCCTATGTTTTTCTACACTTCTCTATCAAAAAGTATCTTATCATAACATAAAGATTGCATGATCCGAGTTTCAAGTTCTTCGCATTAAGAGATAAAACGGTTCATTTCAGTGTCCATGGGAGAAATACGAGCATTCTGGACTTTTTTTGTTGATGTTTCCCCTAGATGTGCAATTGATTGTCAAATTCAGGTATTAAACTATTCAAAATTCACGTAAACGAGAATTCATATATCGAGTTTGACATTATTCATAATTTGCTTTAAATTGATCAACTTTGGAGTGTAATGCGTACGAAAATAACATTTTGGTCAATTTGTGCCAATTTGGTTTCCCATAGAGGATTTGTTTCACGATAAGATTTTTTTAATGGTTTTTATGTGCATGATATTGTATTTGGACCGAGTTTCATGTTTTTTCCGCTCCTCGATAGAACTTATTAATCGATGGTTCTATTGTTAGAAAAGGGGCATTTTAATACTTTGGTCTTCTTACTTTATATCTACCACATTGATCCAGATATTGGAATGTGTGCGATCGACGCGATGGAGAAAGTTATGGTTGAGATTCATTTTTTCCGAGTCCATGTTGAAGTTGTCGTTTTTGGGGTGTCACGAATATAACACGATCCTCGGAGTCGTAATAAATTGCATGCTTTGAGTTTAAAGTTAAAATTATTCAGAGATAACATGGTTTATTTTTTGTCCCCAGAGCATAACACTAGGATTGTACATTTACATTGCGAAACATTCTTTGATGGTCTTTCGATTGTCAAATTAGTATAGTAAACAATTCACAATTCACAATTCACGTTATATAATATTTTTTTTCCAGAGTTTCTTGTTCCTCTTGGTTCACTCATAAAAGATCCATTTTTGAATGTTTTGCGTAAAATAATCACATTTTGGGTAATTTGTGCCAACTACTTTCACTCAAAATTCTGAAAGTTATGTGATATTTGGACTGAGTTTCATGTTCCTACATCTACTTGATAGAATTGTTTATTTGACGTTGTGCTCATTGAAACAGAGGGATTTTAAGAAATAGTTTCTTAATGTTTTATTGGGCGTCCAATGATCCCAACTCAGAATGTTAGTTATCACTCGATCTATAAAGTTGCAGAGTTTTTTTGTTATTTTCGGTCCATGTAGAAATGGTATACTTTTTGCTGCCATGAGTACAACGTGAGTACATTTTTTGGTAGAGGACTCTTATTTAGAAATTGGTCTATTTACTTGATAGAAATTTCGTAGAAACCTTGTGCTCATATAATTAATTTTAGGGTTCCCTTTTTAAAATATGGTGTGATATAATGGCATAAGTTCATTTTTAGTGACCTTTCAAGTCCCATGTCCAATCATAGGCTGATCTTTGTTCATGTGATATTATTCACATATTTCACAAAAATTGATTCATTTAGGTTGACAAGGTGAAACAAGAATATACTAATATTCTTGGACTTGTGTTTTTTCCGTTTATCTTTTTCCTTTCAAATTCCAATTGTTCTTTTTTCATTCGATATAAAATGTTTGTTTGGTATATTATGACTATATTTTCCTACACTTCTCTATCAAAAAGTATATTATCACAACTTAAAGACTGCATGATCCGAGTATCATGTTCTTCGCATTCAGTGATAAAACGGTACATTTCAGTGTCCATGGGAGAAAGACAAGCATTTTGGACCTTTTTTTGTTGATGTTTCCCCTAAATGGGCAATTGACTGTGAAATTCGGTATTAAACTATTCAAAATTCACGTAATCGAGAATTCATATGCCAAGTTTGACATTATTCATAATTTGCTTTAAATTGATCAACTTTGAGTGTAATGCGTACGGAAATAACATTTTGGTCAATTTGTGCAAAAATATTTTTTCATAGAGGATTTGTTTTCACGACCAAATTTTTTTAATGGTTATTATCCGCATGATATTGTATTTGGAACGAGTTTCATGTTTTTTCCGCTCCTCGATAGAACTTTTACTCGATGGTTCTCTTGTTAGAAAAAGTGCATTTTAATACTTTGGTCTTCCTACTTTATGCCTACTGCATTGATCCAGATCTCGGAATGTGTGCGATCGACGCGACGGAGAAAGTTATGGTTGAGATTCATTTTTTCCGAGTCCATGTTGAAGTTGTCGTTTTTGGGGTATCATGAATATAACACGATCCTGGAGTCGTAATAAATTACATGCTTTGAGTTTAATGTTAAAATTATTCAGAGATAACATGGTTTATTTTTTGTCCCCAGGGCATAACACTAGCATTGCACATTTACATTGCGAAACATTCTTTGATGGTCTTTTGATTGTCAAATTAGTATAGTAAACAATTCACAATTCACAATTCACGTTATATAATACTTTTTTTCCCGAGTTTCCTGTTACTCTTGGTTCACTCTTAAAAGATTCATTTTTGGATGTTTTGGGTAAAATAATCATATTTTGGGAAATTTGTGCCAACTTCTTTCACTCAAAATTTTGAAAGTTAGTTGATATTTGGACTGAGTTTCATTTTCCTACATCTATTTGATAGGATTGTTTATTATGACTATGTTTTTCTACACTTCTCTATCAAAAAATATCTTATCATAACATAAAGACTGAATGATCCGAGTTTCAAGTTCTTCACATTAAGAGATAAAACGGTACATTTCAGTGTCCATGGGAGAAATACGAGCATTCTGGACTTTTTTTGTTGATGTTTCCCCTAGATGGGCAATTGATTGTCAAATTCAGGTATTAAACTATTCAAAATTCACGTAAACGAGAATTCATATATCGAGCTTGACATTATTCATAATTTGCTTTAAATTGATCAACTTTGGAGTGTAATGCGTACGAAAATAACAATTTGGTCAATTTGTGCCAATTTGGTTTCACGTAAAGGATTTGTTTTCACGATAAGATTTTTTTAATGGTTATTATGTGCATGATATTGTATTTGGACCGAGTTTCACGTTTTTTCCGCTCCTCGATAGAACTTATTACTCGATGGTTCTCTTGTTAGAAAAGGGGCATTTTAATACTTTGGTCTTCCTACTTTATACCTACTGCATTGATCCAGATCTCGGAATGTGTGCGATCGAAGCGATGGAGAAAGTTATGGTTGAGATTCATTTTTTCCGATGTCCATGTTGAAGTTGTCGTTTTTGGGGTGTCACGAATATAACACGATCCTTGGAGTCGTAATAAATTACATGCTTTTAGTTTAAAGTTAAAATTATTCATAGATAACAAGGTTTATTTTTTGTCCCCAGTGCATAACAAGCATTGCACATTTATAATTCAAAACATTCTTTAATGGTCTTTCGATTGTCAAATTAGTATAGTAAACAATTCACAAATCACAATTCACGTTATATAATATTTTTTTTCCAGAGTTTCTTGTTCCTCTTGGTTCACTCATAAAAGATCCATTTTTGGATGTTTTGCGTAAAATAATCACATTTTGGGTAATTTGTGCCAACTTCTTTCACTCAAAATTCTGAAAGTTAGGTGATATTTGGACTGAGTTTCATGTTCCTACATCTACTTGATAGAATTGTTTATTTGACGTTGTGCTCATTGAAACAGAGGAATTTTAAGAAATAGTTTCTTAATTTTTTATGGGGCGTCCAATGATCCCAACTCAGAATGTTAGTTATCACTCGATCTATAAAGTTGCAGAGTTTTTTTGTTATTTTCGGTCCATGTAGAAATGGTCAACTTTTTGCTGTACAACGTGAGTACATTTTTTGGTAGAAGACTCTTATTTGGAAATTGGTATATTTACTTGATAGAAATTTCGTAGAAACCTTGTGCTAATATAATTAATTTTAGGGTTCCCTTTTTAAAATATGGTGTGATATAATAGCATAAGTTCATTTTTAGTGACCTTTCAAGTCCCATGTCCAATCATAGGCTGATCTTTGTTCATGTGATATTATTCACATATTTCACAAAAAATGATTCATTTAGGTTGACAAGGTGAAACAAGAATATACTAATATTCTTGGACTTGTGTTTTTTCCGTTTATCTTTTTCTTTTCAAATTCCAATTGTTCTTTTTTAATTCGATATAAAATGTTTGTTTGGTATATTATGACTATGTTTTCCTACACTTCTCTATCAAAAAGTATCTTATCACAACTTAAAGACTGCATGATCCGAGTATCATGTTCTTCGCATTCAGCGATAAAACGGTACATTTCAGTGTCCATGGGAGAAAGACAAGCATTTTGGACCTTTTTTTGTTGATGTTTCCCCTAAATGGGCAATTGACTGTCAAATTCGGAATTAAACTATTCAAAATTCACGTAATCGAGAATTCATATGCCAAGTTTGACATTATTCATAATTTGCTTTAAATCGATCAACTTTGAGTGTAATGCGTTCGGAAATAACATTTTGGTCAATTTGTGCAAAAAAATTTTTAATAGAGGATTTGTTTTCACGACCAATTTTTTTTAATAGTTATTAACCGCATGATATTGTATTTGGAACGAGTTTCATGTTTTTTCCGCTCCTGGATAGAACTTATTACTCGATGGTTCTCTTGTTAGAAAAAAGGTCATTTTAATACTTTGGTCTTCCTACTTTATGCCTACTGCATTGATCCAGATCTCGGAATGTGTGCGATCGACGCGATGGAGAAAGTTATGGTTGAGATTCATTTTTCCCGGGTCCTTGTTGAAGTTGTCATTTTTGGGGTGTCATGAATATAACACGATCCTGGAGTCGTAATAAATTACATGCTTTGGGTTTAATGTTAAAATTATTCAGAGATAACATGGTTTATTTTTTGTCACCAGGGCATAACACTAGCATTGCACATTTACATTGCGAAACATTCTTTGATGGACTTTTGATGGTCAAATTAGTATAGTAAACAATTCATAATTCACAATTCACGTTATATAATACTTTTTTTCCCGAGTTTCCTGTTACTCTTGGTTCACTCTTAAAAGATTCATTTTTGGATGTTTTGCATAAAATAATCATATTTTTGGAAATTTGTGCCAACTTCTTTCACTCAAAATTTTGAAAGTTAGGTGATATTTGGACTGAGTTTCATGTTCCTACATCTATTTGAAAGAATTGTTTATTTGACGTTGTGCTTATTGAAACAGAGGAATTTTAAGAAATAGTTTCTTAATGTTTTATGGGTCATCCATTGATCCAAACTCATAATGTTATCGTTTTCAAGTGATTTTTCGAATCTCTGGTACCAACATTGGCCGATGTTTCTGTGTAGGTGAAGTTTAACATTCTTAACTCGGTACTCTAAAAATGACACAATTTAGAGTACCCTAGGTTATGTAAGCTAGCCATAGTTTTGTGTTTTTTCAGATAATTTTTGCGTTTGAAATTCCAAATTTGATTTATTCAAGTGATAGCGAATGCATGTTTGTTAAGTTTGGCCCGTACTTTTAAACAACTCTTTGAACGAACATACCTAAAAGTTTCTTCTTCAAAATCTCATAATTCTGAGATAACATGGTCCATTTATTGGTCCTTGGGAATAACATAGCCTTGCAGATTTTATATGTCGAAGTTTTTGCTTAGAAGGTCAGTTGACACAAAAATTTATGGAGTAAACAATTCAAAATTCGCGTACTCGCGAGTATGATTGAATTGATCCACTTTGGAGTGTAATGCGTACAAGAATCACAATTTGGTTGTTTTGTGCCAATTTAATTTTTCGTGGAGGTTCTGTTTTCACTACCAGATTTTAACCTTTTATCATTGACGTGATAGAAGATATTTGGGCCGAGTTTTATTTTCTTTATGCTTATCGATAAAACTATTTATTCGATGGTGCTCTTGTTAAAGAAACGACGTTTTGAAATATTTTATATTCATCCTTTCTAACTGACTCATTAAGTCCAAAAATACTTTGGTCTTCCTACTTTATACCTACTGCATTGATCCAGATCTCGGAATGTGTGCGATCGACGCGATGGAGAAAATTATGGTTGAGATTCATTTTTCCCAGTCCATGTTGAAGTTGTCGTTTTTGGGGTGTCATGAATATAACAAGATCCTTGGAGTCGTAATAAATTAAGTGCTTTGAGTTTAAAGTTAAAATTATTCAGAGATAACATGGTTTATTTTTTGTCCCCAGGGCATAACACTAGCATTGTACATTTACATTTCGAAACAGTATTTGATTGTATTTTGATTGTCAAATTAGTATAGTAAACAATTCATAATTCACAATTCACGTTATATAATATTTTTTTCCCGAGTTTCTTGTTCCTCTTTGTTCATTCTTAAAAGATCCATTTTTGGATGTTTTGCGTAAAATAATCACATTTTGGGAAATTTGTGCCAATGTCTTTCACTCAAAATTTTGAAAGTTAGGTGATATTTGGACTGAGTTTCATGTTCCTACATCTATTTGATAGAATTGTTTATTTGACGTTGTGCTTATTGAAACAGAGGAATTTTAAGAAATAGTTTCTTAATGTTTTATGGGTCATCCATTGATCCAAACTCATAATGTTATCGTTTTCAAGTGATTTTTCGAATCTCTGGTACCAACATAGGCCGATGTTTCTGTGTAGGTGAAGTTCAACATTCTTAACTCGGTACTTTAAAAATGACACAATTTAGAGTACCCTAGGTTATGTAAGCTATCAATAGTTTGATGTTTTTTCAGATAATTTTGAAATTCCAAATTTGATTTATTCAAGTGATAGCGAATGCATGTTTGTTAAGTTTGGCCCGTACTTTTAAACAACTCTTTGGACGAACATACCTAAAAGTTTCTTCTTCAAAATCTCATAATTCTGAGATAACATGGTCCATTTATTGGTCCTTGGGAATAACATAGCCTTGCAGATTTTATATGTTGAAGTTTTTGCTTAGAAGGTCAGTTGACAGACAAATTTATGGAGTAAACAATTCAAAATTCTCGTACTCGCGAGTATGATTAAATTGATCCACTTTGGAGTGTAATGCGTACAAGAATCACAATTCGGTTGTTTTGTGCTAGTTTAATTTTTCGTGGAGGTTTTGTTTTCACTACCAGATTTTAACCTTTTATCATTGACGTGATAGAAGATATTTGGGCCGAGTTTTATTTTCTTTACGCTTATCGATAAAACTATTTATTCGATGGTGCTCTTGTTAAAGAAACGACGTTTTGAAATATTTTATATTCATCCTTTCTAACTGACTCATTAAGTCCAAACTCGGAATGTGTGCTATAAACACACTAGAAAATGTTATGGTTGATATTCATTCTATTCCGTGTCCATGTTTAAATTTTAATTTTGGGTGTGTCATGAGTAAAAATATGATTATTTTCGGGAAATCCTTTTAGGGGGTGTTTTAAGACTCGAATACGGGAAGTTTGTTATTCACGTAATAGACAACGTATGTTTAATTATTAGGACTATGTTTATCCAGAGTGCTCTTTCGACTACCATGTCTAACAGTATTTTATTCACAATATATAAATTGCATGCTCCAAACATCAAATTCATCTGATTCAGAGATAACATAGCCCATTTTTGATTCCCCTGGTCGGAACAAGTGCATTGTGGAGTTTTGTTGCAAAAACTTACTTCAGATGGTCTTTCCACTGATCAATTAGGCAAGTAAAAGATTTACTTCAAATGGTCTTTCGATTGTTCAATTAGGCTAGTAATCAATTCACAATTCAGGTGATACATGATTTATGTTCTGAGTTTCATGTTCCTTTAGCTTCACGGTAAAATGATCCATTTTGGGGTGTTATGCGTAAAACAATCACATTTTGGGTATTATTTATCAATTTGTTTTTTCGTGGAAAATGATTCTTCACTACCAAATTTATGAGTGTTATTCATTTGAAATGTGATATATGGCCGAGTTTCATGCTCGTAACGCTACTATATAACATTGTTTATTTGATAATGCCACAAGTATATTTTATGAATTTTAGTTTCCATGCTTTGTACGTAATCTATTGATCCCAAACTCGAAACATGTAGTATTAGCACTATAGCGAATGTTTTGGTGGAGTTTCTTGATGTTATGAGTCCATGTAGAAATTTTCAAATTTGTCTTGTCATGAATAAAACACGAGTATTTTGGTTTAATGTTTTGAAGATTGTGGTGTATGCACTCTCGCATATGGACAGGGTGTTATTCACGTGATAATAATATTCTTAAAACCTTGTACCAAAATTACTATTTTTTCGGTGTCCTGGTGAAAATATGGGGTGATATAATGGTCCTAAGATCGTTTTCAAGTGATTTTTCGGATCACTGGTCCCAACATAGGCCGATGTTTCTGTGTAGGTGAAGTTTAACATTCTTAACTCGGTACAACTATCAATAGTTTGATGTTTTTTCAGATAATTTTTGCGTTTGAAATTCCAAATTTGATTTATTCAAAGTGATAGCGAATGCATGTTTGTTAAGTTTGGCCCGTACTTTTAAACAACTCTTTGGACGAACATACCTAAAAGTTTCTTCTTCAAAATCTCATAATTCTGAGATAACATGGTCCATTTATTGGTCCTTGGGAATAACATAGCCTTGCAGATTTTATATGTTGAAGTTTTTGCTTAGAAGGTCAGTTGACAGACAAATTTATGGAGTAAACAATTCAAAATTCGCGTACTCGCGAGTATGATTGAATTGATCCACTTTGGAGTGTAATGCGTACAAGAATCACAATTTGGTTGTTTTGTGCCAATTTAATTTTTCGTGGAGGTTCTGTTTTCACTACCAGATTTTAACCTTTTATCATGACGTGATAGAAGATATTTGGGCCGAGTTTTATTTTCTTTACGCTTATCTATAAAACTATTTATTCGATGGTGCTCTTGTTAAAGAAACGACGTTTTGAAATATTTTATATTAAGTCCAAAAATACTTTGTTCTTCCTACTTTATACCTACTGCATTGATCCAGATCTCGGAATGTGTGCGATCGACGCGATGGAGAAAATTGTGGTTGAGATTCATTTTTCCCAGTCCATGTTGAAGTTGTCGTTTTTGGGGTGTCATGAATATAACACGATCCTTGGAGTCGTAATAAATTAAATGCTTTGAGTTTAAAGTTAAAATTATTCAGAGATAACATGGTTTATTTTTTGTCCCCAGGGCATAACACTAGCATTGTACATTTACATTTCGAAACAGTATTTGATTGTATTTTGATTGTCAAATTAGTATAGTAAACAATTCACAATTCAAAATTAACGTTATATAATTTTTTTTTTCCCGAGTTTCTTGTTCCTCTTTGTTCACTCTTAAAAGATCCATTTTTGGATGTTTTGCGTAAAATAATCACATTTTGGGAAATTTGTGCCAATGTCTTTCACTCAAAATTTTGAAAGTTAGGTGATATTTGGACTGAGTTTCATGTTCCTACATCTATTTGATAGAATTGTTTATTTGACGTTGTGCTTATTGAAACAGAGGAATTTTAAGAAATAGTTTCTTAATGTTTTATGGGTCATCCATTGATCAAAACTCATAATGTTATTGTTTTCAAGTGATTTTTCTGATCTCTGGTCCCAACATAGGCCGATGTTTCAGTGTAGATGAAGTTTAACATTCTTAACTCGGTACTCTAAAAATGACACAATTTAGAGTACCCTAGGTTATGTAAGCTTTCAATAGTTTGATGTTTTTTCAGATAATTTTTGCGTTTGAAATTCCAAATTTGATTTATTCAAGTGATAGCGAATGCATGTTTGTTAAGTTTGGCCCGTACTTTTAAACAACTCTTTGGACGAACATACCTAAAAGTTTCTTCTTCAAAATCTCATATTTCTGAGATAACATGGTCCATTTATTGGTCCTTGGGAATAACATAGCCTTACAGATTTTATATGTTGAAGTTTTTGCTTAGAAGGTCAGTTGACAGACAAATTTATGGAGTAAACAAATCAAAATTCGCGTACTCGCGACTATGATTGAATTGATCCACTTTGGAGTGTAATGCGTACAAGAATCACAATTTGGTTGTTTTGTTCCAATTTAATTTTTCGTGGAGGTTCTGTTTTCACTACCAGATTTTAACCTTTTATCATTGACGTGATAGAAGATATTTGGGCCGAGTTTTATTTTCTTTACGCTTATTGATAAAACTATTTATTCGATGGTGCTCTTGTTAAAGAAACGACGTTTTGAAATATTTTTTATTCATCCTTTCTAACTGACTCATTAAGTCCAAACTCGGAATGTGTGTTATAAACACACTAGAAAATGTTATGGTTGATATTCATTCTATTCCGTGTCCATGTTTAAATTTTTATTTTGGGTGTGTCATGAGTAAAAATATGATTATTTTCGGGAAATCCTTTTAGAGGGTGTTTTAAGACTCGAATACGGGAAGTTTGTTATTCACGTAATAGACAACGTATGTTTAATTATTAGGACTATGTTTATCCAGAGTGCTCTTTCGACTACCATGTCTAACAGTATTTTATTCACAATATATAAATTGCATGCTCCAAACATCAAATTCATCTGATTCAGAGATAACGTAGCCCATTTTTGATTCCCCTGGTCGGAACAAGAGCATTGTGGAGTTTTGTTGCAAAAACTTACTTCAGATGGTCTTTCCACTGATCAATTAGGCAAGTAAAAGATTTACTTCAAATGGTCTTTCGATTGTTCAATTAGGCTAGTAACCAATTCACAATTCAGGTGATACATGATTTATGTTCTGAGTTTCATGTTCCTTTACCTTCACGGTAAAATGATATATTTTGGGGTGTTATGCGTAAAATAATCACATTTTGGGTATTCTTTATCAATTTGTTTTTTCGTGGAGAATGATTCTTCACTACCAAATTTATGAGTGTTATTCATTTGAAAGTTGATATATGGCCGAGTTTCGTGCTCGTAACGCTACTATATAACATTGTTTATTTGATAATGCCACAAGTATATTTTATGAATTTTAGTTTCCATGCTTTGTACGTAATCTATTGATCCCAAACTCGAAACATGTAGTATTAGCACTATAGCGAATGTTTTGGTGGAGTTTCTTGATGTAATGAGTCAATGTAGAAATTTTCAAATTTGTTTTGTCATGAATAAAACACGAGTATTTTGGTTTTATGTTTTGAAGATGGTGGTGTTTGCACTCTCGCATATGGACAGGGTGTTATTCACGTGATAATAATATTCTTAAAACCTTGTACCAAAATTACTATTTTTTCGGTGTCCTGGTGAAAATATGGGGTGATATAATGGTCCTAAGATCGTTTTCAAGTGATTTTTCGAATCTCTGGTCCCAACATAGGCCGATGTTTCTGTGTAGGTGAAGTTTAACATTCTTAACTCGGTACAGCTATCAATAGTTTGATGTTTTTTTCAGATAATTTTTGCGTTTCAAATTCCAAATTGGATTTATTCAAGTGATAGCGAATGCATGTTTGTTAAGTTTGACCCGTACTTTTAAACAACTCTTTGGACGAACATACCTAAAAGTTTCTTCTTCAAAATCTCATAATTCTGAGATAACATGGTCCATTTATTGGTCATTGGGAATAACATAGCCTTGCAGATTTTATATGTTGTAGTTTTTGCTTAGAAGGTCAGTTGACAGACAAATTTATGGAGTAAACAATTCAAAATTCGCGTACTCGCGAGTATGATTGAATTGATCCACTTTGGAGTGTAATGCGTACAAGAATCAGAATTTAGTTGTTTTGTGCCAATTTAATTTTTCGTGGAGGTTCTGTTTTCACTACCAGATTTTAACCTTTTATAATTGACGTGATAGAAGATATTTGGGCTGAGTTTTATTTTCTTTACGCTTATCGATAAAACTATTTATTCGATGGTGCTCTTGTTAAAGAAACGACGTTTTGAAATATTTTATATTCATCCTTTCTAACTGACTCATTAAGTCCAAACTCGTAATGTGTGCTATAAACACACTAGAAAATGTTATGGTTTATAATCATTCTATTCCGTGTTCAAGTTTAAATTTTCATTTTGGGTGTGTCATGAGTAAAAATATGATTATTTTCGGGAACTCGAATACGGGAAGTTTGTTATTCACGTAATAGACAACGTATGTTTAATTATTAGGACTATGTTTATCCAGAGTGCTCTTTCGACTACCATGTCTAACAGTATTTTATTCACAATATATAAATTGCATGCTCCAAACATCAAATTCATCTGATTCAGAGATAACGTAGCCCATTTTTGATTGCCCTGGTCGGAACAAGAGCATTGTGGAGTTTTGTTGCAAAAACTTACTTCAGATGGTCTTTCCACTGATCAATTAGGCAAGTAAAAGATTTACTTCAAATGGTCTTTCGATTGTTCAATTAGGCTAGTAACCAATTCACAATTCAGGTGATACATGATTTATGTTCTGAGTTTCATGTTCCTTTAGCTTCACGGTAAAATGATCCATTTTGGGGTGTTATGCGTAAAACAATCACATTTTAGGTATTCTTTATCAATTTGTTTTTTCGTGGAGAATGATTCTTCACTACCAAATTTATGAGTGTTATTCATTTGAAAGGTGATATATGGCCGAGTTTCGTGCTCGTAACGCTACTATATAACATTGTTTATTTGATAATGCCACAAGTATATTTTATGAATTTTAGTTTCCATGCTTTGTACGTAATCTATTGATCCCAAACTCGAAACATGTAGTATTAGCACTATAGAGAATGTTTTGGTGGAGTTTCTTGATGTTATGAGTCCATGTAGAAATTTTGAAATTTGTCTTGTCTTGAATAAAACACGAGTATTTTGGTTTTATGTTTTGAAGATGGTGGTGTTTGCACTCTCGCATATGGACACGGTGTTATTCACGTGATAATAATATTCTTAAAACCTTGTACCAAAATTAATATTTTTTCGGTGTCCTGGTGAAAATATGGGGTGATATAATGGTCCTAAGATCGTTTTCAAGTGATTTTTTGAATCTCTGGTCCCAACATAGGCCGATGTTTCTGTGTAGGTGAAGTTTAACATTCTTAACTCGGTACAACTATCAATAGTTTGATGTTTTTTTCAGATAATTTTTGCGTTTCAAATTCCAAATTGGATTTATTAAAGTGATAGCGAATGCATGTTTGTTAAGTTTGGCCCGTACTTTTAAACAACTCTTTCGACGAACATACCTAAAAGTTTCTTCTTCAAAATCTCATAATTCTGAGATAACATGGTCCATTTATTGGTCCTTGGGAATAACATAGCCTTGCAGATTTTATATGTTGGAGTTTTTGCTTAGAAGGTCAGTTGACAGACAAATTTATGGAGTAAACAATTCAAAATTCTCGTACTCGCGAGTATGATTAAATTGATCCACTTTGGAGTGTAATGCGTACAAGAATCACAATTTGGTTGTTTTGTGCCAGTTTAATTTTTCGTGGAGGTTTTGTTTTCACTACCAGATTTTAACCTTTTATCATTGACGTGATAGAAGATATTTGGGCCGAGTTTTATTTTCTTTACGCTTATCGATAAAACTATTTATTCGATGGTGCTCTTGTTAAAGAAACGACGTTTTGAAATATTTTATATTCATCCTTTCTAACTGACTCATTAAGTCCAAACTCGGAATGTGTGCTATAAACACACTAGAAAATGTTATGGTTGATATTCATTCTATTCCGTGTCCAAGTTTAAATTTTCATTTTGGGTGTGTCATGAGTAAAAATATGATTATTTTCGAGAAATCCTTTTAGAGGGTGTTTTAAGACTCGAATACGGGAAGTTTGTTATTCACGTAATAGACAACGTATGTTTAATTATTAGGACTATGTTTATCCAGAGTGCTCTTTCGACTACCATGTCTAACAGTATTTTATTCACAATATATAAATTGCATGCTCCAAACATCAAATTCATCTGATTCAGAGATAACGTAGCCCATTTTTGATTCCCCTGGTCGGAACAAGAGCATTGTGGAGTTTTGTTGCAAAAACTTACTTCAGATGGTCTTTCCACTGATCAATTAGGCAAGTAAAAGATTTACTTCAAATGGTCTTTCGATTGTTCAATTAGGCTAGTAACCAATTCACAATTCAGGTGATACATGATTTATGTTCTGAGTTTCATGTTCCTTTACCTTCACGGTAAAATGATATATTTTGGGGTGTTATGCGTAAAATAATCACATTTTGGGTATTCTTTATCAATTTGTTTTTTCGTGGAGAATGATTCTTCACTACCAAATTTATGAGTGTTATTCATTTGAAAGTTGATATATGGCCGAGTTTCGTGCTCGTAACGCTACTATATAACATTGTTTATTTGATAATGCCACAAGTATATTTTATGAATTTTAGTTTCCATGCTTTGTACGTAATCTATTGATCCCAAACTCGAAACATGTAGTATTAGCACTATAGCGAATGTTTTGGTGGAGTTTCTTGATGTTATGAGTCAATGTAGAAATTTTCAAATTTGTTTTGTCATGAATAAAACACGAGTATTTTGGTTTTATGTTTTGAAGATGGTGGTGTTTGCACTCTCGCATATGGACAGGGTGTTATTCACGTGATAATAATATTCTTAAAACCTTGTACCAAAATTACTATTTTTTCGGTGTCCTGGTGAAAATATGGGGTGATATAATGGTCCTAAGATCGTTTTCAAGTGATTTTTCGAATCTCTGGTCCCAACATAGGCCGATGTTTCTGTGTAGGTGAAGTTTAACATTCTTAACTCGGTACAGCTATCAATAGTTTGATGTTTTTTTCAGATAATTTTTGCGTTTCAAATTCCAAATTGGATTTATTCAAGTGATAGCGAATGCATGTTTGTTAAGTTTGACCCGTACTTTTAAACAACTCTTTGGACGAACATACCTAAAAGTTTCTTCTTCAAAATCTCATAATTCTGAGATAACATGGTCCATTTATTGGTCATTGGGAATAACATAGCCTTGCAGATTTTATATGTTGTAGTTTTTGCTTAGAAGGTCAGTTGACAGACAAATTTATGGAGTAAACAATTCAAAATTCGCGTACTCGCGAGTATGATTGAATTGATCCACTTTGGAGTGTAATGCGTACAAGAATCAGAATTTAGTTGTTTTGTGCCAATTTAATTTTTCGTGGAGGTTCTGTTTTCACTACCAGATTTTAACCTTTTATAATTGACGTGATAGAAGATATTTGGGCTGAGTTTTATTTTCTTTACGCTTATCGATAAAACTATTTATTCGATGGTGCTCTTGTTAAAGAAACGACGTTTTGAAATATTTTATATTCATCCTTTCTAACTGACTCATTAAGTCCAAACTCGTAATGTGTGCTATAAACACACTAGAAAATGTTATGGTTTATAATCATTCTATTCCGTGTCCAAGTTTAAATTTTCATTTTGGGTGTGTCATGAGTAAAAATATGATTATTTTCGGGAACTCGAATACGGGAAGTTTGTTATTCACGTAATAGACAACGTATGTTTAATTATTAGGACTATGTTTATCCAGAGTGCTCTTTCGACTACCATGTCTAACAGTATTTTATTCACAATATATAAATTGCATGCTCCAAACATCAAATTCATCTGATTCAGAGATAACGTAGCCCATTTTTGATTGCCCTGGTCGGAACAAGAGCATTGTGGAGTTTTGTTGCAAAAACTTACTTCAGATGGTCTTTCCACTGATCAATTAGGCAAGTAAAAGATTTACTTCAAATGGTCTTTCGATTGTTCAATTAGGCTAGTAACCAATTCACAATTCAGGTGATACATGATTTATGTTCTGAGTTTCATGTTCCTTTAGCTTCACGGTAAAATGATCCATTTTGGGGTGTTATGCGTAAAACAATCACATTTTAGGTATTCTTTATCAATTTGTTTTTTCGTGGAGAATGATTCTTCACTACCAAATTTATGAGTGTTATTCATTTGAAAGGTGATATATGGCCGAGTTTCGTGCTCGTAACGCTACTATATAACATTGTTTATTTGATAATGCCACAAGTATATTTTATGAATTTTAGTTTCCATGCTTTGTACGTAATCTATTGATCCCAAACTCGAAACATGTAGTATTAGCACTATAGAGAATGTTTTGGTGGAGTTTCTTGATGTTATGAGTCCATGTAGAAATTTTGAAATTTGTCTTGTCTTGAATAAAACACGAGTATTTTGGTTTTATGTTTTGAAGATGGTGGTGTTTGCACTCTCGCATATGGACAGGGTGTTATTCACGTGATAATAATATTCTTAAAACCTTGTACCAAAATTAATATTTTTTCGGTGTCCTGGTGAAAATATGGGGTGATATAATGGTCCTAAGATCGTTTTCAAGTGATTTTTTGAATCTCTGGTCCCAACATAGGCCGATGTTTCTGTGTAGGTGAAGTTTAACATTCTTAACTCGGTACAACTATCAATAGTTTGATGCTTTTTTCAGATAATTTTTGCGTTTCAAATTCCAAATTGGATTTATTCAAGTGATAGCGAATGCATGTTTGTTAAGTTTGGCCCGTACTTTTAAACAACTCTTTCGACGAACATACCTAAAAGTTTCTTCTTCAAAATCTCATAATTCTGAGATAACATGGTCCATTTATTGGTCCTTGGGAATAACATAGCCTTGCAGATTTTATATGTTGGAGTTTTTGCTTAGAAGGTCAGTTGACAGACAAATTTATGGAGTAAACAATTCAAAATTCTCGTACTCGCGAGTATGATTAAATTGATCCACTTTGGAGTGTAATGCGTACAAGAATCACAATTTGGTTGTTTTGTGCCAGTTTAATTTTTCGTGGAGGTTTTGTTTTCACTACCAGATTTTAACCTTTTATCATTGACGTGATAGAAGATATTTGGGCCGAGTTTTATTTTCTTTACGCTTATCGATAAAACTATTTATTCGATGGTGCTCTTGTTAAAGAAACGACGTTTTGAAATATTTTATATTCATCCTTTCTAACTGACTCATTAAGTCCAAACTCGGAATGTGTGCTATAAACACACTAGAAAATGTTATGGTTGATATTCATTCTATTCCGTGTCCAAGTTTAAATTTTCATTTTGGGTGTGTCATGAGTAAAAATATGATTATTTTCGAGAAATCCTTTTAGAGGGTGTTTTAAGACTCGAATACGGGAAGTTTGTTATTCACGTAATAGACAACGTATGTTTAATTATTAGGACTATGTTATCTAGAGTGCTCTTTCGACTACCATGTCTAACAGTATTTTATTCACAATATATAAATTGCATGCTCCAAACATCAAATTCATCTGATTCAGAGATAACGTAGCCCATTTTTTATTCCCCTGGTCGGAACAAGAGCATTGTGGAGTTTTGTTGCAAAAACTTACTTCAGATGGTCTTTCCACTGATCAATTAGGCAAGTAAAAAAATTATTTCAAATGGTCTTTCGATTGTTCAATTAGGCTAGCAACCAATTCACAATTCAGGTGATACATGATTTATGTTCTGAGTTTCATGTTCCTTTAGCTTCACGGTAAAATGATCCATTTTGGGGTGTTATGCGTAAAAGAATCACATTTTGGGTATTCTTTATCAATTTGTTTTTTCGTGGAGAATGATTCTTCATTACCAAATATATGAGTGTTATTCATTTGAAAGGTGATATATGGCCTAGTTTCATGCTCGTAACGCTACTATATAACATTGTTTATTTGATAATGCCACAAGTATACTTTATGAATTTTAGTTTCCATGCTTTGTACGTAATCTATTGATCCCAAACTCGAAACATGTAGTATTAGCACGATAGAGAATGTTTTGGTGGAGTTTCTTGATGTTATGAGTCCATGTAGAAATTTTGAAATTTGTCTTGTCTTGAATAAAACACGAGTATTTTGGTTTTATGTTTTGAAGATGGTGGTGTTTGCACTCTCGCATATGGACACGGTGTTATTCACGTGATAATAATATTCTTAAAACCTTGTACCAAAATTAATATTTTTTCGGTGTCCTGGTGAAAATATGGGGTGATATAATGGTCCTAAGATCGTTTTCAAGTGATTTTTCGAATCTCTGGTCCAAACATAGGCCGATGTTTCTGTGTAGGTGAAGTTTAACATTCTTAACTCGGTACATCTATCAATAGTTTGATGTTTTTTCATATAATTTTTGCATTTCAAATTCTAAATTTGATTTATTCAAGTGATAGCGAATGCATGTTTGTTAAGTTTGGCCCGTACTTTTAAACAACTCTTTGGACGAACATACCTAAAAGTTTCTTCTTCAAAATCTCATAATTATGAGATAACATGGTCCATTTATTGGTCCTTGGGAATAACATAGCCTTGCAGATTTTATATGTTGAAGTTTTTGCTTAGAAGGTCAGTTGACAGACAAATTTATGGAGTAAACAATTCAAAATTCGCGTACTCGCGACTATGATTGAATTGATCCACTTTGGAGTGTAATGCGTACAAGAATCACAATTTGGTTGTTTTGTGCCAATTTAATTTTTCGTGGAGGTTCTGTTTTCACTACCAGATTTTAACCTTTTATCATTGACGTGATAGAAATAATTTTGGCCGAGTTTTATTTTCTTTACGCTTATCGATAAAACTATTTATTCGATGGTGCTCTTGTTAAAGAAACGACGTTTTGAAATATTTTTTATTCATCCTTTCTAACTGACTCATTAAGTCCAAACTCGGAATGTGTGCTATAAACACACTAGAAAATGTTATGGTTGATATTCATTCTATTCCGTGTCCATGTTTAAATTTTTATTTTGGGTGTGTCATGAGTAAAAATATGATTATTTTCGGGAAATCCTTTTAGAGGGTGTTTTAAGACTCGAATACGGGAAGTTTGTTATTCAAGTAATAGACAACGTATGTTTAATTATTAGGACTATGTTTATCCAGAGTGCTCTTTCGACTACCATGTCTAACAGTATTTTATTCACAATATATAAATTGCATGCTCCAAACATCAAATTCATCTGATTCAGAGATAACGTAGCCCATTTTTGATTCCCCTGGTCGGAACAAGAGCATTGTGGAGTTTTGTTGCAAAAACTTACTTCAGGTGGTCTTTCCACTGATCAATTAGCCAAGTAAAAGATTTACCTCAAATGGTCTTTCGATTGTTCAACTAGGCTAGTAACCAATTCACAATTCAGGTGCCACATGATTTATGTTCTTAGTTTCATGTTCCTTTAGCTTCACGGTAAAATGATATATTTTGGGGTGTTATGCGTAAAATAATCACATTTTGGGTATTCTTTATCAATTTGTTTTTTCGTGGAGAATGATTCTTCACTACCAAATTTATGAGTGTTATTCATTTGAAAGTTGATATATGGCCGAGTTTCGTGCTCGTAACGCTACTATATAACATTGTTTATTTGATAATGCCACAAGTATATTTTATGAATTTTAGTTTCCATGCTTTGTACGTAATCTATTGATCCCAAACTCGAAACATGTAGTATTAGCACTATAGCGAATGTTTTGGTGGAGTTTCTTGATGTTATGAGTCCATGTAGAAATTTTCAAATTTGTCTTGTCGTAAATAAAACACGAGTATTTTGGTTTTATGTTTTGAAGATGGTGGTGTTTGCACTCTCGCATATGGACAGGGTGTTATTCACGTGATAATAATATTCTTAAAACCTTGTACCAAAATTACTATTTTTTCGGTGTCCTGGGGAAAATATGGGGTGATATAATTGTCCTAAGATCGTTTTCAAGTGATTTTTCGAATCTATGGTCCCAACATAGGCCGATGTTTCTGTGTAGGTGAAGTTTAACATTCTTAACTCGGTACAGCTATCAATAGTTTGATGTTTTTTTCAGATAATTTTTGCGTTTCAAATTCCAAATTGGATTTATTCAAGTGATAGCGAATGCATGTTTGTTAAGTTTGACACGTACTTTTAAACAACTCTTTGGACGAACATACCTAAAAGTTTCTTCTTCAAAATCTCATAATTCTGAGATAACATGGTCCATTTATTGGTCCTTGGGAATAACATAGCCTTGCAGATTTTATATGTTGAAGTTTTTGCTTAGAAGGTCAGTTGACAGACAAATTTATGGAGTAAACAATTCAAAATTCGCGTACTCGCGAGTATGATTGAATTGATCCACTTTGGAGTGTAATGCGTACAAGAATCACAATTTGGTTGTTTTGTGCCAATTTAATTTTTCGTGGAGGTTCTGTTTTCACTACCTGATTTTAACCTTTTATAATTGACGTGATAGAAGATATTTGGGCTGAGTTTTATTTTCTTTACGCTTATCGATAAAACTATTTATTCGATGGTGCTCTTGTTAAAGAAACGACGTTTTGAAATATTTTATATTCATCCTTTCTAACTGACTCATTAAGTCCAAACTCGGAATGTGTGCTATAAACACACTAGAAAATGTTATGGTTTATAATCATTCTATTCCGTGTCCAAGTTTAAATTTTCATTTTGGGTGTGTCATGAGTAAAAATATGATTATTTTCGGGAACTCGAATACGGGAAGTTTGTTATTCACGTAATAGACAACGTATGTTTAATTATTAGGACTATGTTTATCCAGAGTGCTCTTTCGACTACCATGTCTAACAGTATTTTATTCACAATATATAAATTGCATGCTCCAAACATCAAATTCATCTGATTCAGAGATAACGTAGCCCATTTTTGATTGCCCTGGTCGGAACAAGAGCATTGTGGAGTTTTGTTGCAAAAACTTAATTCAGATGGTCTTTCCACTGATCAATTAGGCAAGTAAAAGATTTACTTCAAATGGTCTTTCGATTGTTCAATTAGGCTAGTAACCAATTCACAATTCAGGTGATACATGATTTATGTTCTGAGTTTCATGTTCCTTTAGCTTCACGGTAAAATGATCCATTTTGGGGTGTTATGCGTAAAACAATCACATTTTAGGTATTCTTTATCAATTTGTTTTTTCGTGGAGAATGATTCTTCACTACCAAATTTATGAGTGTTATTCATTTGAAAGGTGATATGTGGCCGAGTTTCGTGCTCGTAACGCTACTATATAACATTGTTTATTTGATAATGCCACAAGTATATTTTATGAATTTTAGTTTCCATGCTTTGTACGTAATCTATTGATCCGAAACTCGAAACATGTAGTATTAGCACTATAGAGAATGTTTTGGTGGAGTTTCTTGATGTTATGAGTCCATGTAGAAATTTTGAAATTTGTCTTGTCTTGAATAAAACACGAGTATTTTGGTTTTATGTTTTGAAGATGGTGGTGTTTGCACTCTCGCATATGGACAGGGTGTTATTCACGTGATAATAATATTCTTAAAACCTTGTACCAAAATTAATATTTTTTCGGTGTCCTGGTGAAAATATGGGGTGATATAATGGTCCTAAGATCGTTTTCAAGTGATTTTTTGAATCTCTGGTCCCAACATAGGCCGATGTTTCTGTGTAGGTGAAGTTTAACATTCTTAACTCGGTACAACTATCAATAGTTTGATGTTTTTTTCAGATAATTTTTGCGTTTCAAATTCCAAATTGGATTTATTCAAGTGATAGCGAATGCATGTTTGTTAAGTTTGGCCCGTACTTTTAAACAACTCTTTCGACGAACATACCTAAAAGTTTCTTCTTCAAAATCTCATAATTCTGAGATAACATGGTCCATTTATTGGTCCTTGGGAATAACATAGCCTTGCAGATTTTATATGTTGGAGTTTTTGCTTAGAAGGTCAGTTGACAGACAAATTTATGGAGTAAACAATTCAAAATTCTCGTACTCGCGAGTATGATTAAATTGATCCACTTTGGAGTGTAATGCGTACAAGAATCACAATTTGGTTGTTTTGTGCCAGTTTAATTTTTCGTGGAGGTTTTGTTTTCACTACCAGATTTTAACCTTTTATCATTGACGTGATAGAAGATATTTGGGCCGAGTTTTATTTTCTTTACGCTTATCGATAAAACTATTTATTCGATGGTGCTCTTGTTAAAGAAACGACGTTTTGAAATATTTTATATTCATCCTTTCTAACTGACTCATTAAGTCCAAACTCGGAATGTGTGCTATAAACACACTAGAAAATGTTATGGTTGATATTCATTCTATTCCGTGTCCAAGTTTAAATTTTCATTTTGGGTGTGTCATGAGTAAAAATATGATTATTTTCGAGAAATCCTTTTAGAGGGTGTTTTAAGACTCGAATACGGGAAGTTTGTTATTCACGTAATAGACAACGTATGTTTAATTATTAGGACTATGTTATCTAGGGTGCTCTTTCGACTACCATGTCTAACAGTATTTTATTCACAATATATAAATTGCATGCTCCAAACATCAAATTCATCTGATTCAGAGATAACGTAGCCCATTTTTTATTCCCCTGGTCGGAACAAGAGCATTGTGGAGTTTTGTTGCAAAAACTTACTTCAGATGGTCTTTCCACTGATCAATTAGGCAAGTAAAAAAATTATTTCAAATGGTCTTTCGATTGTTCAATTAGGCTAGCAACCAATTCACAATTCAGGTGATACATGATTTATGTTCTGAGTTTCATGTTCCTTTAGCTTCACGGTAAAATGATCCATTTTGGGGTGTTATGCGTAAAAGAATCACATTTTGGGTATTCTTTATCAATTTGTTTTTTCGTGGAGAATGATTCTTCATTACCAAATATATGAGTGTTATTCATTTGAAAGGTGATATATGGCCTAGTTTCATGCTCGTAACGCTACTATATAACATTGTTTATTTGATAATGCCACAAGTATACTTTATGAATTTTAGTTTCCATGCTTTGTACGTAATCTATTGATCCCAAACTCGAAACATGTAGTATTAGCACGATAGAGAATGTTTTGGTGGAGTTTCTTGATGTTATGAGTCCATGTAGAAATTTTGAAATTTGTCTTGTCTTGAATAAAACACGAGTATTTTGGTTTTATGTTTTGAAGACGGTGGTGTTTGCACTCTCGCATATGGACACGGTGTTATTCACGTGATAATAATATTCTTAAAACCTTGTACCAAAATTAATATTTTTTCGGTGTCCTGGTGAAAATATGGGGTGATATAATGGTCCTAAGATCGTTTTCAAGTGATTTTTCGAATCTCTGGTCCAAACATAGGCCGATGTTTCTGTGTAGGTGAAGTTTAACATTCTTAACTCGGTACATCTATCAATAGTTTGATGTTTTTTCATATAATTTTTGCATTTCAAATTCTAAATTTGATTTATTCAAGTGATAGCGAATGCATGTTTGTTAAGTTTGGCCCGTACTTTTAAACAACTCTTTGGACGAACATACCTAAAAGTTTCTTCTTCAAAATCTCATAATTATGAGATAACATGGTCCATTTATTGGTCCTTGGGAATAACATAGCCTTGCAGATTTTATATGTTGAAGTTTTTGCTTAGAAGGTCAGTTGACAGACAAATTTATGGAGTAAACAATTCAAAATTCGCGTACTCGCGACTATGATTGAATTGATCCACTTTGGAGTGTAATGCGTACAAGAATCACAATTTGGTTGTTTTGTGCCAATTTAATTTTTCGTGGAGGTTCTGTTTTCACTACCAGATTTTAACCTTTTATCATTGACGTGATAGAAATAATTTTGGCCGAGTTTTATTTTCTTTACGCTTATCGATAAAACTATTTATTCGATGGTGCTCTTGTTAAAGAAACGACGTTTTGAAATATTTTTTATTCATCCTTTCTAACTGACTCATTAAGTCCAAACTCGGAATGTGTGCTATAAACACACTAGAAAATGTTATGGTTGATATTCATTCTATTCCGTGTCCATGTTTAAATTTTTATTTTGGGTGTGTCATGAGTAAAAATATGATTATTTTCGGGAAATCCTTTTAGAGGGTGTTTTAAGACTCGAATACGGGAAGTTTGTTATTCAAGTAATAGACAACGTATGTTTAATTATTAGGACTATGTTTATCCAGAGTGCTCTTTCGACTACCATGTCTAACAGTATTTTATTCACAATATATAAATTGCATGCTCCAAACATCAAATTCATCTGATTCAGAGATAACGTAGCCCATTTTTGATTCCCCTGGTCGGAACAAGAGCATTGTGGAGTTTTGTTGCAAAAACTTACTTCAGGTGGTCTTTCCACTGATCAATTAGCCAAGTAAAAGATTTACCTCAAATGGTCTTTCGATTGTTCAACTAGGCTAGTAACCAATTCACAATTCAGGTGACACATGATTTATGTTCTTAGTTTCATGTTCCTTTAGCTTCACGGTAAAATGATATATTTTGGGGTGTTATGCGTAAAATAATCACATTTTGGGTATTCTTTATCAATTTGTTTTTTCGTGGAGAATGATTCTTCACTACCAAATTTATGAGTGTTATTCATTTGAAAGTTGATATATGGCCGAGTTTCGTGCTCGTAACGCTACTATATAACATTGTTTATTTGATAATGCCACAAGTATATTTTATGAATTTTAGTTTCCATGCTTTGTACGTAATCTATTGATCCCAAACTCGAAACATGTAGTATTAGCACTATAGCGAATGTTTTGGTGGAGTTTCTTGATGTTATGAGTCCATGTAGAAATTTTCAAATTTGTCTTGTCGTAAATAAAACACGAGTATTTTGGTTTTATGTTTTGAAGATGGTGGTGTTTGCACTCTCGCATATGGACAGGGTGTTATTCACGTGATAATAATATTCTTAAAACCTTGTACCAAAATTACTATTTTTTCGGTGTCCTGGGGAAAATATGGGGTGATATAATTGTCCTAAGATCGTTTTCAAGTGATTTTTCGAATCTATGGTCCCAACATAGGCCGATGTTTCTGTGTAGGTGAAGTTTAACATTCTTAACTCGGTACAGCTATCAATAGTTTGATGTTTTTTTCAGATAATTTTTGCGTTTCAAATTCCAAATTGTATTTATTCAAGTGATAGCGAATGCATGTTTGTTAAGTTTGGCCCGTACTTTTAAACAACTCTTTCGACGAACATACCTAAAAGTTTCTTCTTCAAAATCTCATAATTCTGAGATAACATGGTCCATTTATTGGTCCTTGGGAATAACATAGCCTTGCAGATTTTATATGTTGGAGTTTTTGCTTAGAAGGTCAGTTGACAGACAAATTTATGGAGTAAACAATTCAAAATTCTCGTACTCGCGAGTATGATTAAATTGATCCACTTTGGAGTGTAATGCGTACAAGAATCACAATTTGGTTGTTTTGTGCCAGTTTAATTTTTCGTGGAGGTTTTGTTTTCACTACCAGATTTTGACCTTTTATCATTGACGTGATAGAAGATATTTGGGCCGAGTTTTATTTTCTTTACGCTTATCGATAAAACTATTTATTCGATGGTGCTCTTGTTAAAGAAACGACATTTTGAAATATTTTATATTCATCCTTTCTAACTGACTCATTAAGTCCAAACTCGGAATGTGTGCTATAAACACACTAGAAAATGTTATGGTTGATATTCATTCTATTCCGTGTCCAAGTTTAAATTATCATTTTGGGTGTGTCATGAGTAAAAATATGATTATTTTCGAGAAATCCTTTTAGAGGGTGTTTTAAGACTCGAATACGGGAAGTTTGTTATTCACGTAATAGACAACGTATGTTTAATTATTAGGACTATGTTATCTAGAGTGCTCTTTCGACTACCATGTCTAACAGTATTTTATTCACAATATATAAATTGCATGCTCCAAACATCAAATTCATCTGATTCAGAGATAACGTAGCCCATTTTTTATTCCCCTGGTCGGAACAAGAGCATTGTGGAGTTTTGTTGCAAAAACTTACTTCAGATGGTCTTTCCACTGATCAATTAGGCAAGTAAAAAAATTATTTCAAATGGTCTTTCGATTGTTCAATTAGGCTAGGAACCAATTCACAATTCAGGTGATACATGATTTATGTTCTGAGTTTCATGTTCCTTTAGCTTCACGGTAAAATGATCCATTTTGGGGTGTTATGCGTAAAAGAATCACATTTTGGGTATTCTTTATCAATTTGTTTTTTCGTGGAGAATGATTCTTCATTACCAAATATATGAGTGTTATTCATTTGAAAGGTGATATATGGCCGAGTTTCATGCTCGTAACGCTACTATATAACATTGTTTATTTGATAATGCCAGAAGTATACTTTATGAATTTTAGTTTCCATGCTTTGTACGTAATCTATTGATCCCAAACTCGAAACATGTAGTATTAGCACGATAGAGAATGTTTTGGTGGAGTTTCTTGATGTTATGAGTCCATGTAGAAATTTTGAAATTTGTCTTGTCTTGAATAAAACACGAGTATTTTGGTTTTATGTTTTGAAGATGGTGGTGTTTGCACTCTCGCATATGGACAGGGTGTTATTCACGTGATAATAATATTCTTAAAACCTTGTACCAAAATTAATATTTTTTCGGTGTCCTGGTGAAAATATGGGGTGATATAATGGTCCTAAGATCGTTTTCAAGTGATTTTTCGAATCTCTGGTCCCAACATAGGCCGATGTTTCTGTGTAGGTGAAGTTTAACATTCTTAACTCGGTACAGCTATCAATAGTTTGATGTTTTTTTCAGATAATTTTTGCGTTTCAAATTCCAAATTGGATTTATTCAAGTGATAGCGAATGCATGTTTGTTAAGTTTGGCCCGTACTTTTAAACAACTCTTTCGACGAACATACCTAAAAGTTTCTTCTTCAAAATCTCATAATTCTGAGATAACATGGTCCATTTATTGGTCCTTGGGAATAACATAGCCTTGCAGATTTTATATGTTGGAGTTTTTGCTTAGAAGGTCAGTTGACAGACAAATTTATGGAGTAAACAATTCAAAATTCTCGTACTCGCGAGTATGATTAAATTGATTCACTTTGGAGTGTAATGCGTACAAGAATCACAATTTGGTTGTTTTGTGCCAGTTTAATTTTTCGTGGAGGTTTTGTTTTCACTACCAGATTTTAACCTTTTATCATTGACGTGATAGAAGATATTTGGGCCGAGTTTTATTTTCTTTACGCTTATCGATAAAACTATTTATTCGATGGTGCTCTTGTTAAAGAAACGACGTTTTGAAATATTTTATATTCATCCTTTCTAACTGACTCATTAAGTCCAAACTCGGAATGTGTGCTATAAACACACTAGAAAATGTTATGGTTGATAATCATTCTATTCCGTGTCCAAGTTTAAATTTTCATTTTGGGTGTGTCATGAGTAAAAATATGATTATTTTCGAGAACTCGAATACGGGAAGTTTGTTATTCACGTAATAGACAACGTATGTTTAATTATTAGGACTATGTTTATCCAGAGTGCTCTTTCGACTACCATGTCTAACAGTATTTTATTCACAATATATAAATTGCATGCTCCAAACATCAAATTCATCTGATTCAGAGATAACGTAGCCCATTTTTGATTGCCCTGGTCGGAACAAGAGCATTGTGGAGTTTTGTTGCAAAAACTTACTTCAGATGGTCTTTCCACTGATCAATTAGGCAAGTAAAAGATTTACTTCAAATGGTCTTTCGATTGTTCAATTAGGCTAGTAACCAATTCACAATTCAGGTGATACATGATTTATGTTCTGAGTTTCATGTTCCTTTAGCTTCACGGTAAAATGATCCATTTTGTGGTGTTATGCGTAAAACAATCACATTTTAGGTATTCTTTATCAATTTGTTTTTTCGTGGAGAATGATTCTTCACTACCAAATTTATGAGTGTTATTCATTTGAAAGGTGATATATGGCCGAGTTTCGTGCTCGTAACGCTACTATATAACATTGTTTATTTGATAATGCCACAAGTATATTTTATGAATTTTAGTTTTCATGCTTTGTACGTAATCTATTGATCCCAAACTCGAAACATGTAGTATTAGCACTATAGAGAATGTTTTGGTGGAGTTTCTTGATGTTATGAGTCCATGTAGAAATTTTGAAATTTGTCTTGTCTTGAATAAAACACGAGTATTTTGGTTTTATGTTTTGAAGATGGTGGTGTTTGCACTCTCGCATATGGACAGGGTGTTATTCACGTGATAATAATATTCTTAAAACCTTGTACCAAAATTACTATTTTTTCGGTGTCCTGGTGAAAATATAAGGGTGATATAATGGTCCTAAGATCGTTTTCAAGTGATTTTTTGAATCTCTGGTCCCAACATAGGCCGATGTTTCTGTGTAGGTGAAGTTTAACATTCTTAACTCGGTACAGCTATCAATAGTTTGATGTTTTTTTCAGATAATTTTTGCGTTTCAAATTCCAAATTGGATTTATTCAAGTGATAGCGAATGCATGTTTGTTAAGTTTGGCCCGTACTTTTAAACAACTCTTTCGACGAACATACCTAAAAGTTTCTTCTTCAAAATCTCATAATTCTGAGATAACATGGTCCATTTATTGGTCCTTGGGAATAACATAGCCTTGCAGATTTTATATGTTGGAGTTTTTGCTTAGAAGGTCAGTTGACAGACAAATTTATGGAGTAAACAATTCAAAATTCTCGTACTCGCGAGTATGATTAAATTGATTCACTTTGGAGTGTAATGCGTACAAGAATCACAATTTGGTTGTTTTGTGCCAGTTTAATTTTTCGTTGAGGTTTTGTTTTCACTACCAGATTTTAACCTTTTATCATTGACGTGATAGAAGATATTTGGGCTGAGTTTTATTTTCTTTACGCTTATCGATAAAACTATTTATTCGATGGTGCTCTTGTTAAAGAAACGACGTTTTGAAATATTTTATATTCATCCTTTCTAACTGACTCATTAAGTCCAAACTCGGAATGTGTGCTATAAACACACTAGAAAATGTTATGGTTGATATTCATTCTATTCCGTGTCCAAGTTTAAATTTTCATTTTGGGTGTGTCATGAGTAAAAATATGATTATTTTCGAGAAATCCTTTTAGATGGTGTTTTAAGACTCGAATACGGGAAGTTTGTTATTCACGTAATAGACAACGTATGTTTAATTATTAGGACTATGTTATCTAGAGTGCTCTTTCGACTACCATGTCTAACAGTATTTTATTCACAATATATAAATTGCATGCTCCAAACATCAAATTCATCTGATTCAGAGATAACGTAGCCTATTTTTTATTCCCCTGGTCGGAACAAGAGCATTGTGGAGTTTTGTTGCAAAAACTTACTTCAGATGGTCTTTCCACTGATCAATTAGGCAAGTAAAAAAATTATTTCAAATGGTCTTTCGATTGTTCAATTAGGCTAGCAACCAATTCACAATTCAGGTGATACATGATTTATGTTCTGAGTTTCATGTTCCTTTAGCTTCACGGTAAAATGATCCATTTTGGGGTGTTATGCGTAAAAGAATCACATTTTGGGTATTCTTTATCAATTTGTTTTTTCGTGGAGAATGATTCTTCATTACCAAATATATGAGTGTTATTCATTTTAAAGGTGATATATGGCCTAGTTTCATGCTCGTAACGCTACTATATAACATTGTTTATTTGATAATGCCACAAGTATACTTTATGAATTTTAGTTTCCATGCTTTGTACGTAATCTATTGATCCCAAACTCCAAACATGTAGTATTAGCACGATAGAGAATGTTTTGGTGGAGTTTCTTGATGTTATGAGTCCATGTAGAAATTTTGAAATTTGTCTTGTCTTGAATAAAACACGAGTATTTTGGTTTTATGTTTTGAAGATGGTGGTGTTTGCACTCTCGCATATGGACAGGGTGTTATTCACGTGATAATAATATTCTTAAAACCTTGTACCAAAATTAATATTTTTTCGGTGTCCTGGTGAAAATATGGGGTGATATAATGGTCCTAAGATCGTTTTCAAGTGATTTTTCGAATCTCTGGTCCCAACATAGGCCGATGTTTCTGTGTAGGTGAAGTTTAACATTCTTAACTCGGTACAGCTATCAATAGTTTGATGTTTTTTCATATAATTTTTGCATTTCAAATTCTAAATTTGATTTATTCAAGTGATAGCGAATGCATGTTTGTTAAGTTTGGCCCGTACTTTTAAACAACTCTTTGGACGAACATACCTAAAAGTTTCTTCTTCAAAATCTCATAATTATGAGATAACATGGTCCATTTATTGGTCCTTGTGAATAACATAGCCTTGCAGATTTTATATGTTGAAGTTTTTGCTTAGAAGGTCAGTTGACAGACAAATTTATGGAGTAAACAATTCAAAATTCGCGTACTCGCGAGTATGATTGAATTGATCCACTTTGGAGTGTAATGCGTACAAGAATCACAATTTGGTTGTTTTGTGCCAATTTAATTTTTTGTGGAGGTTCTGTTTTCACTACCATATTTTAACCTTTTATCATTGACGTGATAGAAGATATTCGGGCCGAGTTTTATTTTTTTTACGCTTATCGATAAACCTATTTATTCGATGGTGCTCTTGCTAAAGAAACGACGTTTTGAAATATTTTATATTCATCCTTTCTAACTGACTCATTAAGTCCAAACTCGGAATGTGTGCTATAAACACACTAGAAAATGTTATGGTTGATATTCATTCTATTCCGTGTCCATGTTTAAATTTTCATTTTGGGTGTGTCATGAGTAAAAATATGATTATTTTCGGGAACTCGAATACGGGAAGTTTGTTATTCACGTAATAGACAACGTATGTTTAATTATTAGGACTATGTTTATGCAGAGTGCTCTTTTGACTACCATGTCTAACAGTATTTTTTTCACAATATATAAATTGCATGCTCCAAACATCAAATTCATCTAATTCAAAGATAACGTATCCCATTTTTTAATCCCCTGGTCGGAACAAGAGCATTGTGGAGTTTTGTTGCAAAAACTTACTTCAGATGGTCTTTCCACTGATCAATTAGGCAAGTAAAATATTTACTTCAAATGGTCTTTCGATTGTTCAATTAGGCTAGTAACCAATTCACAATTCAGGTGATACATGATCTATGTTTTGAGTTTCATGTTCCTTTAGCTTCACGGTAAAATGATCAATTTTTGGGTGTCATGCGTAAAAGAATCACATTTTTGATATTCTTTATCAATTTGTTTTTTCGTGGAGAATGATTCTTCACTACCAAATTTATGAGTGTTATTCATTTGAAAGGTGATATATGGCCGAGTTTCATGCTCGTAACGCTACTATATAACATTGTTTATTTGATAATGCCACAAGTATACTTTATGAATTTTAGTTTCCATGCTTTGTACGTAATCTATTGATCCCAAACTCGAAACATGTAGTATTAGCACGATAGAGAATGTTTTGGTGGAGTTTCTTGATGTTCTGAGTCCATGTAGAAATTTTCAAATTTGTCTTGTCTTGAATAAAACACGAGTATTTTTGTTTTATGTTTTGAAGATGGTAGTGTTTGCACTCTCGCATATGGACAGGGTGTTATTCACGTGATAATAATATTCTTAAAACCTTGTACCAAAATTAATATTTTTTCGGTGTCCTGGTGAAAATATGGGGTGATATAATGGTCCTAAGATCGTTTTCAAGTGATTTTTTGAATCTCTGGTCCCAACATAGGCCGATGTTTCTGTGTAGGTGAAGTTTAACATACATCTATCAATAGTTTGATGTTTTTTCATATAATTTTTGCATTTCAAATTCTAAATTTGATTTATTCAAGTGATAGCGAATGCATGTTTGTTAAGTTTGGGCCGTACTTTTAAACAACTCTTTGGACGGACATACCTAAAAGTTTCTTCTTCAAAATCTCATAATTATGAGATAACATGGTCCATTTATTGGTCCTTGGGAATAACATAGCCTTGCAGATTTTATATGTTGAAGTTTTTGCTTAGAAGGTCAGTTGACAGACAAATTTATGGACTAAACAATTCAAAATTCGCGTACTCGCGATTATGATTGAATTGATCCACTTTGGAGTGTAATGCGTACAAGAATCACAATTTGCTTCTTTTGTGCCAATTTAATTTTTCGTGGAGGTTCTGTTTTCACTACCATATTTTAACCTTTTATCATTGACGTGATAGAAGATATTTTGGCCGAGTTTTATTTTCTTTACGCTTATCGATAAAACTATTTATTCGATGGTGCTCTTGTTAAAGAAAGGACGTTTTGAAATATTTTATATTCATCCTTTCTAACTGACTCATTAAGTCCAGACTCGGAATGTGTGCTATAAACACAATAGAAAATGTTATGGTTGATATTCATTCTATTCCGTGTCCATGTTTAAATTTTCATTTTGGGTGTGTCATGAGTAAAAATATGATTATTTTCGGGAACTCGAATACGGGAAGTTTGTTATTCACGTAATAGACAACGTATGTTTAATTATTAGGACTATGTTTATGCAGAGTGCTCTTTTGACTACCATGTCTAACAATATTTTTTTCACAATATATAAATTGCATGCTCCAAACATCAAATTCATCTGATTCAAAGATGACGTAGCCCATTTTTTAATCCCCTGGTCGGAACAAGAGCATTGTGGAGTTTTGTTGCAAAAACTTACTTCATATGGTCTTTCCACTGATCAATTAGGCAAGTAAAATATTTACTTCAAATGGTCTTTCGATTGTTCGATTAGGCTAGTAACCAATTCACAATTCAGGTGATACATGATTTATGTTCTGAGTTTCATGTTCCTTTAGCTTCACGGTAAAATGATCAATTTTTGGGTGTTATGCGTAAAAGAATCACATTTTGGGTATTCTTTATCAATTTGTTTTTTCGTGGAGAATGATTCTTCACTACCAAATTTATGAGTGTTATTCATTTGAAAGGTGATATATGGCCGAGTTTCATGCTCGTAACGCTACTATATAACATTGTTTATTTGATAATGCCACAAGTATACTTTATGAATTTTAGTTTCCATGCTTTGTACGTAATCTATTGATCCCAAACTCGAAACATGTAGTATTAGCACGATAGAGAATGTTTTGGTGGAGTTTCTTGATGTTATGAGTCTATGTAGAAATTTTCAAATTTGTCATGTCATGAATAAAACACGAGTATTTTGGTTTTATGTTTTGAAGATGGTGGTGTTTGCACTCTCGCATATGGACAGGATGTTTGATTATGCTCTTTTTCGTCCAAGGCAAATATGGAAAGTCGAGCAAAACAATAAATAAATAACAAACTAATACAAAGGGGCAATGAGCCAAAACTAAAATCCGAACTCTAGGTCCGAGCCGGGGGTTTTTTGGGAATCGTGTCCTCCCTTGATGTCATAAATGCGCCGCGTATATATAGGAACAGTGATGAGCTAGCTAGACCCTCCGTAGGGGAATGCATCTTGCCAGCTGTCCAGGCCTGAGGGTCGGCCCCGCAGTAATTCCGAGGGGAGATGAAGATCGGAAAGTAAGGTCTCGAGCTATCAATCTGGCTCGATCGGAAACAGCGTCCAGTAGGTCGAAAAATAGTCTTCCTGGTCGGGATTGAGGTCGATCCCGAGCAGAGGTACTTCCTAAAATTACGTATGCGAAATATCCCTCATCAATACTCCCCCACTTCTCGAGCGTAAGTGAAGCTGAAGCTCGGAGAAGTAAACACAGCATCGTAGTAAGAAAATTTGGATATGCCTCATTAAAAACCTTACTCGGAAAAACCCAGTGGGACAAAATCCAATCTAGGGAAAAAGAGCGCACATTTTCTCTGGAGGAGCCAAGGAGCTACCATATTTGAAGTTCGGAGAAATAAATAATAGAGAGCAGGTCTTGAACAGTCTTGTGTCGGATATGCCTTGTTAAAAACCTTACTCGGAAAAACCCAGTGGGTAAAAACCGAGCGAAGGGAAAAAGAGTGCACACCTTCGGAAGACAATGTCGTTAATCTTAAATTACCGAGCTGAAATACCAACTTTTAAAAACTTAGAGGACCGTAAATGCCATTTATGGAAAAATAATCTTCAATCTACTGAGTGGAAGCTTAACCGTCGCGGTTACTCGGGGTTTAATTTGCAATTTACCCTTTTAACCTTTATATATATGCGTTGACTTGAAAAGACGAGTACGTCTTATCAATTTACTGCAGATCGGAGCACTCACATCGATAAAAAGAATTTCCTCTTGTCGACCGCTACAACAAAGGCTTTCTAATATGTCTACCCCCGAAAACCCAGAGATTCCATCCAATATTCCTTCGAGGACAGATTCCGACCTTGGGTCGATGGATGAAATGATTAACAGTTACGAAGCTACCGAAAATTCTCCTGACGAGGCGAGTGATTTAGCCTAATTTCGTTTTAAGGTTAAATTGAGTAAGTTCTTAAAAGAACAAATTTATATATTAGGGGTTTGGTTAAAGTACTCAGGATGGTGCAATTCAAGAACAAATATGATTGTATAATTACCTAAGAACAGGTGTATTGGAGGAGAAAATAGTTGTTGTATTATTGATAGGTTAAATTCCGGATCCTTGATACAATGTAGAACTTAGTATTTATAGTAATTGACTAATCCTAACGTGACTAGGAGTCCTATTAGGCCTAGGAATCCTGCTTGACTTAGGAGTACCGCATGGCCCAATAAATCTTCAGGATCAGTCTTCAGGTCGATCAGATATACTTGGGCGGATCGAGCCGATCTTGAGGTCTTCACAGGTCGGATCGGTTCTGAACTGGCTCGGAAAGTACTATTCGATCATAGGTGTAAAATAGCCCCCATCAGTAAACTGATTTAGCCTAATTTCGTTTTAAGGTTAAACTCAGTAAGTTCTTAAAAGAACAAATTTATATATTAGGGGTTTGGTTAAAGTACTCAGGATGGTGCAATTCAAGAACAAATATGATTGTATAATTACCTAAGAACAGGTGTATTGGAGGAGAAAATAGTTGTTGTATTATTGATAGGTTAAATTCCGGATCCTTGATACAATGTAGAACTTAGTATTTATAGTAATTGACTAATCCTAACGTGACTAGGAGTCCTATTAGGCCTAGGAATCCTGCTTGACTTAGGAGTACCGCATGGCCCAATAAATCTTCAGGATCAGTCTTCAGGTCGATCAGATATACTTGGGCGGATCGAGCTGATCTTGAGGTCTTCACAGGTCGGATCGGTTCTGAACTGGCTCGGAAAGTACTATTCGATCATAGGTGTAAAATAGCCCCCATCAGTACTCCCCCACTTCTCGAGCGTAAGTGAGGCTGAAGCTCGGAGAAGTAGATATTGCCTCAAGGTAGATGAAGGGCTTTTATCATTTTGTGCTTCAGATATGCCTCATTAAAAACCTAGTTCGGAAAAACCCAGTGGGATAAAAACCGAGCCAGGGAAAAAGAGTGCACATCTTAGAAACCTCAAAGTGATAAATTGTCGAATAAAGAACATCGGTAATGATGAAGCTCGGAGAAGTAGATATTAATCGGAATGTCCCTCCTCAATACTCCCCCATTTCTCGAGTGCAAGTGTAGCTGAAGCTCGTAGAAGTAAACCGAGCGGAGGTGCTGATCGACCTCGAAATTGGGATGCGTCGGATATACCTCATTAAAAACCTAGCTCGGAAAAACCCTGTGGGATAAAAACTGAGCAAGGGAAAAAGAGTATGTATCCATGAGAGACGCTTAATAAAATCAGATGCTTTTGAACTGGAAAGCCGCTTCTTCAAAGTTGAGGGGCCCAATATGCCATTTATCCTTTTATATTAAATCTTTTTCGAGCAAAGAATTATATCAACAGATATTACCCATACTATTATACATTTTCGAGCACTGAGTTTATACCAAATGAATGGTTTTACTCAAATCTTCCATTAAGTCCTTTTCGAGCATAGAGTCATATCAACGGATTTCACTCTTGCTTTTAGACATTTCCGAGCAAAGGGTTATAAAAAGAGATTTTACTCAAACGGTTTTATTTCTTAAGTCTTATCCGAGCCAAGAGTCGTAGCAACAGCTTTCAGTCTTGGTCGAGACAATTTGGTAATAAATTCAGTTAAAAGGCTTTCTGATCGACAGTTTATGCTCATAAAATCGGAATTTTTACTAGCTTAAGGGTTTTATCCCATTAGAGATCGTAGATTATAGATCCTAGATCGAGCTTTATCGATCAAAGATTTATGCTCAATATTTCAATCCAAGAGTACATATCCGTTGAATCCATTCCGCAACATTTGCGTCGTATAAAGCGTTGATGTGTACTTCAGCTAGAATCGATCGATAATGATGAGGATTGATCAAGATTGAGACGCTCCAGATCGAGATTGAAATGCTCCAGATCGATATTGATCAGGTCGAAGAATCCGACCAGGCTAAATACGAAATAGCAGCCATCAGTACTAAATCCGCTTCTCAAGCGAAAGTATATCTGTAACTCGGAGAAGTAAAATTATGCCTTTGAATGGCTTCCTGATGTATATCGAACATGCCTCATTAAAAACCTTGCTTGGAAAAACACATTGGGATAAAAACCGACCAAGGGAAAAAGAGTACATATCCTTCGTGATATCAGGGTTTGTCAATGCATGGGTATTGTGTCGTATCGATCTCTGAGTATAGCATAATTTCTTCAATGGTTGAATTTGCAATTCTCCATAACCATAATCAGTAGGGAGATCGAATCAGTTAAAAATCCCACACAGTAATTCTTCGATCCTTTTAAACCAAAATGTCGATCTCATAAATGAACCAAGATCTTTACATCCCGAATGGTGTCAAGATCGAACAGAATACATGAAGCGCATAATAGAGGCATGACGGCTCATATTTTGATCAATACCAATTTTTAGAAGATTTTCTAGACTAACGTCTTATAGTGGTAATAGTGTAGATCTGTATAAGACTTAGGATTCCTAATCGATCTTTAGAGATCGAGCATGAATGTGACTATCTTTTAGTAATCTTTGTACGTCCTCTCATTCTTAATACAGTGTTTGCTTCTGCACTCCCCTTTGTCTTCGTCTTCTTTGAATGAACTAGGTAGTTGTTGACTAATCATATAAGAGACTTATTCATCCAAATCATCCGTTTCATCGGTTCGTAGTGATGAAGGTCGATTGATTATTGTCGATCTCATACAAATTATCTTGTTTAACTCAAAATCCATACCAATTTAATGGTCTGAGCTTTAATTTTGTAGTCCTTGTATATCGCTGAGTGTATACCTAACTAACGGTTTTACTCAAATTAATAAAAATTTGGATGGTAAACCAATTATCGGTTTTAACCCTTTGTACATCGTAGATCGTAGATCGAAGATCGAAGATTGTAGATCGAGCTTTACCGATTGATGGTTTATGCACATAAAATTAGAATTTTTACCAACTTAATGGCTTTGTTCCTTTATCTATCATAGATCGTTGATCGCAGATCGAGCTTTATCAATCGACGGTTTATGCTTAATATGTACTTGGGGCAGTTTTACCAACCATTACCAAATTAATGGTTTTACTCAATATTTTTCGATCAAGAGTTTAATGAATTTACTCATTATTTTCGATAAAGAGTTTATACCAAATTATTGGTTTTACTCTTTATTTTCGATCAAGAGTTTATACCAAATTAATGGTTTTACTCATATTTTCGATTTAAGAGTTTATACCAATTCAATGGTTTTACTCTTTACCTTCGATTTAAGAGTTTATACCAAATTAATGGTTTTACTCAATATTTGTTGATCAAGAGTTTATACCAAATTAATGGTTTTACTCTTTACTTTCGATTTAAGAGTTTATACCAAATTAATGGTTTTACTCATATTTTCGATTTAAGAGTTTATACCAATTTAATGGTTTTACTCTTTACATTCGATTTAAGAGTTTATACCAAATTAATAGTTTTACTCTTTACTTTCGATTTAAGAGTTTATACCAAATTAATGGTTTTACTCAATATTTTTGATCAAGAGTTTATACCAAATTAATGGTTTTACTCTTTACTTTCGATTTAAGAGTTTATACCAAATTAATGGTTTTACTCATATTTTCGATTTAAGAGTTTATACCAATTTAATGGTTTTACTCTTTACATTCGATTTAAGAGTTTATACCAAATTAATGGTTTTACTCATATTTTCGATTTAAGAGTTTATACCAATTTAATGGTTTTACTCTTTATTTTCGATTTAAGAGTTTATACCAAATTAATGGTTTTACTCTTTACTTTCGATCAAGAGTTATATCAACATATTTTACTCTTGTTAACTTCGATCCTCAGGATGAACAAAAGTTCTTGCCTGATTTCGATCACAGAGTTATATCAATAGGTTTTACTCTTGTTTTTATTTTTCTTTTCTGGAGTATTTTCGAGCATATGGTTGTATCAAAAGATTTTACCCTTTAATCTCAATTAATTCGTGAGAACTCCACTATAAGCAACCAACGCAAATTAAAGCAATTAAGAAGCAGACAGATTAATCTCAAGTAATTCGTGAGACTCCCCTGTCGATTAGCAAAATAACAGCCACCTTAAATCTCACAACTACAACTAATAGTTTATCGGAGAATCAAGCAACCAGCACAATTACAAGCTAGCAGCTGAAATTAAATGATCTCAACCCAGGCAGGCAACATGAAGTAATTCTTACAAATGAACCAATGGAAATAAAGGCAGAATCAAGCAACCATTAGAATTAATTGATAAACGTAGCTCACTGGCATTACAATCAATTAATTAATCTCAACTACAAAGAGATATGAACGGAATATACACAGGAGCTGAGAATTCTTACAGATCGCATAAGCCCGAAGTGAAGCCCAAAAAATAAACTCCCAAATTCATCAATTAAATCTATTCAACGAACAGGGATTTCCATGTGGATGTACTCCAAAATTCAATTACAACTTTCCAATCGATTAAATCCAAAATTAATCCTCCCAATCTCATAAATTGATTCTCAAAGGGAAGTATAATCTCCAATTGTAACCGTAGGAAACTCAATCAATAACAAATTTGATGAAATTGATTCCAGAATGCTCAATTGAGCTTTTACGTAAAAAATACTAGTCTTTTCCCTTTGGGTTAAATTAAGCCCTTGACTTCTCTGTTCGGAGATTACAGCTCGGAATCAACTTGTGCATGATGGGAAGAAGGTTCTCCCAGTAGTTCGTGTATCTTTCCTTGGATTGACCATATTCGATCGAGTAATTAACCTTGCCCCACGGTGGGCGTCAACTGATTTAGCCTAATTTCGTTTTAAGGTTAAACTCAGTAAGTTCTTAAAAGAACAAATTTATAAATTAGGGGTTTGGTTAAAGTACTCAGGATGGTACAATTCAAGAACAAATATGATTGTATAATTACCTAAGAACAGGTGTATTGGAGGAGAAAATAGTTGTTGTATTATTGATAGGTTAAATTCCGGATCCTTGATACAATGTAGAACTTAGTATTTATAGTAATTGACTAATCCTAACGTGACTAGGAGTCCTATTAGGCCTAGGAATTCTGCTTGACTTAGGAGTACCGCATGGCCCAATAAATCTTCAGGATCAGTCTTCAGGTCGATCATATATACTTGGGCGGATCGAGCCGATCTTGAGGTCTTCACAGGTCGGATCGGTTCTGAACTGGCTCGGAAAGTACTATTCGATCATAGGTGTAAAATAGCCCCCATCAGCGAGTAAGATCGTCGACCAAATAGAACGAGCCTTGGGGTCAGATGTTGGCGAGGGAACGTCCGGTCAACAGATACCCGAGCCCGAAGGGGATGTAGAGCAAAATACTGAATCCAATGCCGAGCGTGAAGGAGAAGATGAAGAGAATTATGACTCCGATAGCGAAGGGGATGGGATTGGGGCTTTGGAAAAGCACGAAATAATGAAATACTCAGTCGGGAACAGATGTATCGTGAGAATCCTCGATCTAGCCACCGTTCCAAAGAAGACTACCACTACTACTGCCCCAGTTCGGGTTCAGAAGACTGAAAAACGGGTCGATGAGATAACATGTTCATATGATCCGATCGAAAGTAAAGCAGATCTAGAGGCTTAAATAGGGAAATATCTTCCCGAGGGTTACACGCTGGTTATCCCGACCTCCTCTCAACGGGTGAATCATCCACCCGAGGGATGTCAAGCCTTTTATGCTTATGGGCTGCGGATCCCTTTTGCACCACTGGTCGATCAAATTTTGGATATATTCTGTCTTGCTCCTGTACAAATCCTACCTAACTCCATCGGATATCTAATAGCCTTTAGTGTCCTGATGAAAGCCAAAGGCAAACGCGATAATTTTCAGAACTTTTGGCAGTTCTTCAAAGTCAGCAACGGCCGAACCACTCTGTCTTATCCACGATCGTTTCAAGTAACTCAATGGATTGGAAGAAGAAGTTCTTCTTTGTTAAGGGACCGGATGCGCCAGCCTCCGAGGGAAGTTCGGAGATGACTCCTTACCAATGGAAAGGTAGACGTGACTGGGTGTGCGGCAAGCGCGAATTCATGGGCCCATTTAAGCAGGCCATTAGCGACAAGGTCGTTGCTGAGATGCATTCCGACCTGTACCAATCTGCATTTCTTATTTTGGAGCCTGTCCTTCGAAAAGCGGGCCTTAGCAGAGCAACGTTCCTGCTCGCAGATGCCGTCGATCTCCGATCGTTGAGTAAGTGAAAAAAAATTAGGCAATGCCATTTTCAGACTTCTTGTTCCAAACTTCAAACCTTAAAAACATTATTTTGCTTTTTAGGTGATATGGTGGGGTCTTATCAAGCTTCCATAGTCGGTAAAACCGTCGCTTCTACCTCGAAGAAAACGCCAGGCCAACCGAGGAGGCAAGCCAAAACCCCTCAAGTATCAGTTAACCGATCCACTGCCCCCCCACAAGGTAATCCTTCCCAATCTGCTCGAAACCAAACCGTCGAGGAGCCCGAGAATGCCGAGCCGCTACGAATGGTCCTTCCATTAGACCATGCTGGTCCTTCTACGTCCTCTGGATTGGGATACAGCTTGTTCACCATGAGAAAGATGAGGGGAGAAGAGATTTGTAATCGACGTGCCCGGGAAGATCAAGAAGGGGCTCCCGAAGCGAAAAGGAGGACAGGATTGGGGGGTCGACACCGAACACCTCTCAGTCGTCGTCCGGGTCGAGAAAGACCCGATATGGTGGATTTTATCGAGAATCCGCTTAAAGGCCACCGAGCGGCGGGTTATCCTGAGGGAGGATCCATTCGGAGTGATCGCGGCCCGACTGGGGAGAACGATCATGACAAAGCGATAAAAATCTTCATGGCGGGAAGATTCGCCGAGGATCAGGAGGAACTTTTGGCTCATAGCGACCTCGATATACTAGGTCAATTCGCCCGAGCGCATCATGCGGTAAGAAAATCTTCAATGTGATAATAACTCTTAGCTGTTTATACAGAATATTAACTGTCTTTTGTCATTTCTTGGCAGATCGGGGATTGTGATGAAAATCACCAAGAACAAGTACAAGCTAAGGATCCATTGTATGTTCCAATTGGGCCAATTACAAGGGCAAGATCCAAAAAGCTGAAGGAAGCATTTAACGGGCTAATTCAAGAGATATGGGCTGATTCTAACATGCATAAGTTTGGCCCAAAAGAAGATGCATTGGTTTTGAATTTAATCCAAACAATATAATCTGATGGCTTTTGGAATTCATTGAAGTTACTTACATAGAATTAAGTCTTATGGGAAAGAGAAGCTTCAATAAGGCTTTATTTACATCAGATTTTAATATATATAAGTCCATATAGATAATAGTCAAGACTTTTCATATTTCTATATGTATTTGGAGGATTCTAGGCACCTTTTTGTAACCCAACACTCATGAAAACGTGCTGGCTTTAATTACTATGGTTGGAGACTTGTTCCAACCCTATATATAAGTAGTATAGCTGAATGTAAGGAATTAATCATTTTTGGCTGAAAATATAAAGTGAGTTTTTACTCCTCATTTGGTTCTTCATTGAACTTCAGAACTTATCAAGGTTTCTCCTTGTGGCGTTCAAACTTGAATACTTGTGGTTTGCGATTCTTTATAATCGTTGGGTCACAAGTTCACTACAATCTGGAATACTTGTGGTTTGCGATTCCTTATAATCGTTGGGTCACAAGTTCACTATCACTTTCAATCTGATTTTTAGTTTTTTTCTTGGCATGAAATTGAATCTTCCTATTGAGGTTCGTATCATTTGGTAATCAGAGCAAGGTACTAAAATCAGATTACTATCCTTTATCTTTATTTTTTGTTCCTATATATTTAGACCATTTCTATTAATCTCTTCTTTCCTACTCTTAAATCTCCTTGTGAGTATTCAGTATCCAGCAAAAAAAAAAAAAAAAAAAAAACGTGAAAAAAAAAATAGAAAAAGAAAACTTGACCAAAAAAAAAAAAAAAGGTGACAAAAAAAGAAAAGAAAAGAAAAACGTGATTGATAAAAAAAAAAAGGTGATTTGTGGATACAACTACTTTCTATATTCTGATTTATTCTTCAATTCTCTCAAATCTAAAAAAATTCTCATTCTCTTTGATTCATTATTTCTGAAATACCCGCCCATTGATATTCATTGTTTAAACAATACAAGTTGAACCTCTTGATTAAAGTTTACTAGTTCATTAAAGAACTGAAAAGGGGAGTTACGAGTGGAAAAAGGCAAGAGAGTGTGAGATTATTAGAGGGTAAAAGCCGTATTGAGTGAAACACGAGTGTTGAGTGACATTATTCGAGTGTAAACAAGTGAGGGAGTGCTGTGAGGATTTATTTTTAATTGTTATATCTAGTTTCAAATATGTCTACAAGTGGTGAAGCAAGAAACAAAGGCGGACAGGGGGATACATTTATGTTGCAAGCCGTGCAAAAACAGTTTGAATGTATGAACGTAATGTTTAATGAGATTCGGGATCGGATGGATAGGCAAGACATCCGATCCCATTGCTACTTTAAACAGGGGACATCCGGAAAGAGCTCCTAATGCTAGAAGGGAAGAAAGGAATGCAAATGAAGATGATTTTGGTTACAATTCCAATGATGAGTTCCATGAAGATGACCAAGGCTCATTGAATGGTGAGGGCAGATTCAATCAAAGGAGAGGAAGGCATGATAGAGGTTTTCAAAGAGGTCCGAGATGGCAAGATAGAGATGACAGAAGCTTGGGAAACATCAAAGTAAAGATACCATCTTTCCAAGGCAAAAATGACCCAGAAGTGTACTTGGACTGGGAAAGGAAGGTGGAGCTGATTTTCGAATGCCATAACTACTCCGAGGAGAAAAAGGTAAAACTTACTGTTATTGAGTTTACCGATTATTCTATTATATGGTGGGATCAACTTGTGATGACCAGGAGAAGAAATGGTGAAAGGCCTATTAGGACATGGGATGAAATGAAAGCTGTCATGAGGAGGCGTTTTGTTCCTAGTCACTATCATAGGGACTTATTTCAGAAGTTACAAAGTCTTACTCAAGGCTTTAAAAGCGTGGAAGATTACCACAAGGAGATGGAGATTTCCATGATCAGGGCTAATATAGAGGAGGATAGAGAAGCTACCATGGCAAGGTTTCTCAATGGGCTAAATCGGGACATTGCAAATGTAGTTGAGTTGCAACATTATGTGGAGTTGGAGGACATGGTGCATATGGCAATAAAGGTAGAACGACAACTTAAAAGGAAGGGAACTCGATCTTTCCAAAATCCAAGCTCCTCTACTTCATGGAGGTCGAATGGGAGGAAAGATGAAGGGGCTAATTCCATATTCAAAACAGAAGCACCAAAGAGAAACGATGAAGTTGACAATGTCAATAGAGGTAAAACTGAATTACCAACTCGTAATCGTGATATTAAGTGTTTTAAGTGTTTTAAGTGTTTGGGAACAGGTCACATAGCTTCACAATGTCCAAACAAGAGAACCATGATTGCACATGCTAACGGAGATGTGGAGACTGAAAGTGAGAGTGATGATGATGATCAGATGCCAAAAGACACTAGTGACAATGATATTGAATATCCGGTGGAGGGAGAGTCACTTGTGGCTAGGCGTGCTTTAAGTGCCCAAGTCAAAGAAGATGATGTTGATGAGCAAAGGGAGAACATCTTCCATACTAGGTGCCATGTAAATAATAAGGTGTGTAGTATGATCATTGATGGGGGAAGTTGTACAAACGTTGCTAGTACTACTTTGGTTGAAAAGTTAAAGTTACCTACCTTGAAACACCCTAGACCATATAGGCTGCAATGGTTGAATGATTGTGGGGAGGTTAAAGTGACAAGGCAAGTATTAGTCTCGTTTTCAATCGAGAAGTACAAGGATGAAGTGCTTTGCGATGTCGTTCCAATGCAAGCAGGTCACATATTGTTGGGCAGACCATGGAAATTTGATAGAAAGGTTACTCATGATGGTTTCAAAAATCGGCATACTCTTGTAAAAGATAACAGATCTATTACTCTTGTACCATTGACACCCAAACAAGTGTATGAAGATGAAATGAAAATGAAAAGAGAGAGTGAGTTGAAAATAAATAGTGAGGCTGATATTACAAAGAAAAAAAGTGAAAAAGAGAGTGAAAAGAAAGAGGAAAAAAAACAAGTGTGTCTTTATGCTACGACAAGTGATATCAAGAGTGCCTTGAATTCAAAAAAGCTTATGATTTTACTTGTGTACAAAGAGGCAGGTTTTAGCACTAACGAACTTAATGAATCTTTGCCTAGTGTTGTTGTCTCTTTGTTACAGGAATACGAAGATGTGTTTCCAGATGATGTACCTAATGGATTGCCACCCATAAGAGGAATAGAGCATCAGATTGATTTTGTACCAGGTGCTGCCATTCCTAACCGGCCAGCGTATAGAAGTAATCCGGAAGAAACGAAGGAAACTCAAAGGCAAGTTGTGGAGCTGCTAAAGAAAGGCCACGTGAGAGAAAGCATGAGCCCATGCGCCGTACCGGTATTACTTGTACCTAAGAAGGATGGGACTTGGAGGATGTGTTTGGATTGCAGGGCTATCAACAACATCACGGTAAAGTATCGATACCCCATTCCTAGACTAGATGATATGTTGGATGAATTGTATGGGTCAAGTATTTTCACAAAAATTGATTTGAAAAGTGGGTATCATCAAATTAGGATGAAAGAAGGTGATGAATGGAAAACTGCTTTTAAAACAAAACATGGATTGTATGAGTGGTTGGTAATGCCTTTTGGCTTATCTAATGTACCTAGTACATTCATGAGATTAATGAACCATGTCTTGCGGGCGTTTATTGGCAAATTTGTTGTGGTTTATTTTGATGACATTTTGGTGTATAGCAAAAGCTTAGATGAGCATATTGAACATTTGCATTGTGTGTTTGATGTTTTGAGAAAAGAAAAATTGTTTGCCAATTTAAAAAATTGTTCTTTTTGCTTGGAAAAAATTGTGTTTCTTGGCTATATTGTTAGCGCAAGTGGAATTGGAGTGGATGAAGAAAAGGTAAAGGCTATCAAGGAATGGCCCACACCTAAGTCACTTTCCGAGGTGAGAAGTTTTCATGGTTTGGCTAGTTTTTATCGACGATTTGTCAAAAAATTCAGTACACTAGCTGCACCACTCACTGAAATTGTTAAGAAATCGGTAGGGTTTCATTGGGGTAATGAACAAGAACATGCATTTTCTGAAATTAAAGAAAGATTGTGTAGTGCTCCTTTGTTAGCCTTACCTAATTTTTCTAAAACATTTAAAATTGAGTGTGATGCTTCAAGAATAGGTATTGGAGCTGTTTTAATGCAGGAGCAGCGACCGATAGCTTATTTTAGTGAAAAACTAAATGGGGCTGTTTTGAACTATTCGACGTATGACAAGGAGCTTTATGCATTGGTGAGAGCATTGGAGACTTGGCAACATTACCTTTGGCCGAGAGAATTCGTCATTCACACTGACCATGAATCCTTGAAGCACTTGAAAGGACAGGGTAAGTTGAATAGAAGACACGCCAAGTGGTCAGAATTTATCGAGACATTCCCATATGTAATCAAATACAAGCAAGGTAAGGAAAATATTGTGGCTGATGCACTATCGAGAAGGTATGCTCTTGTTTCTACTTTAAATGCAAAGTTGTTGGGATTTGAATATGTGAAGGAATTATATGCTACTGATGATGACTTTGCTAGTGTGTATGGAACATGTGAAAAATCAGCATTTGGTAAGTTCTATAGACTTGATGGGTATTTGTTTAGAGAGAATAAACTTTGTGTGCCTAACAGCTCTATGCGTGAGTTGCTTGTACGTGAAGCACATGGAGGTGGTTTGATGGGTCACTTTGGTATAAGGAAGACTTTAGAAGTGTTGCGTGAACATTTCTTTTGGCCTAAAATGAAACGTGATGTGGAAAGAATTTGTTCTAGATGTGTTACTTGTAAGCAGGCCAAATCTAGAGTCTTACCCCATGGTTTATACACTCCTTTACCCGTACCTACTGCACTTTGGGTAGACATTTCGATCGATTTTGTTTTGGGTTTGCCTAGGTCAATAAAGGGTAGGGACTCGATTTTTGTTGTGGTTGATAGGTTTTCTAAAATGGCACATTTCATATCATGTAATAAAGCTGATGATGCAACAAATATTGCTGATTTGTTCTTTCGGGAGATTGTACGACTTCACGGTGTTCCTAGGAGCATTGTATCTGATCGGGATGTTAAGTTTCTTAGCTATTTTTGGAAAGTCTTGTGGGGAAAAATGGGTACTAAGTTGTTATTTTCAACTACTTGCCACCCTCAACAGATGGACAAACCAAGGTTGTGAATAGAACTTTAACTACTTTGTTGCGTACTATAATTCAAAAGAACTTAAAAAAATGGGAAGATTGTTTGCCATTCATTGAATTTGCATATAACCGAAGTGTTCATTTTACTACTGATTTTTCACCATTTGAGGTTGTTTATGGTTTTAATCCACTAACTCCTTTAGATTTGCTGCCTTTGCCAGTTAATGAAAGAGCTAGTTTGGATTGTCAAAAGAAGGCTGAGATGGTGAAGAAACTTCATGAAAGTGTCCGGGATCATATCGCAAAGAAAAATGAACAATATGCTAACAAAGCTAATAAAGGGCGGAGACAAGTCATTTTTGAACCAGGTGATTGGGTTTGGGTACATATGCGGAAAGAAAGATTCCCTGCACGTAGGCGGTCCAAGTTACAACCAAGAGGAGATGGTCCATTTCAAGTTCTTGAAAGAGTGAATGATAATGAATATAAGTTGGATCTTCCAGGTGAGTATAAGATTAGTTCTACATTTAATGTTGCTGATCTTTCTCTTTTTGATGTAGGTGAAGATTCGAGGACGAATCCTTTTGAAGAGAGGGAAGATGATGAAAATCACCAAGAACAAGTACAAGCTAAGGATCCATTGTATGTTCCAATTGGGCCAATTACAAGGGCAAGATCCAAAAAGCTGAAGGAAGCATTTAACGGGCTAATTCAAGAGATATGGGCTGATTCTAACATGCATAAGTTTGGCCCAAAAGAAGATGCATTGGTTTTGAATTTAATCCAAACAATATAATCTGATGGCTTTTGGAATTCATTGAAGTTACTTACATAGAATTAAGTCTTATGGGAAAGAGAAGCTTCAATAAGGCTTTATTTACATCAGATTTTAATATATATAAGTCCATATAGATAATAGTCAAGACTTTTCATATTTCTATATGTATTTGGAGGATTCTAGGCACCTTTTTGTAACCCAACACTTATGAAAACGTGTTGGCTTTAATTACTATGGTTGGAGACTTGTTCCAACCCTATATATAAGTAGTATAGCTGAATGGAAGGAATTAATCATTTTTGGCTGAAAATATAAAGTGAGTTTTTACTCCTCTTTTGGTTCTTCATTGAGCTTCAGAACTTATCAAGGTTTCTCCTTGTGGCGTTCAAACTTGAATACTTGTGGTTTGCGATTCTTTATAATCGTTGGGTCACAAGTTCACTACAATCTGGAATACTTGTGGTTTGCGATTCCTTATAATCTTTGGGTCACAAGTTCACTATCACTTTCAATCTGATTTTTAGTTTTTTTCTTGGCATTAAATTGAATCTTCCTATTGAGGTTCGTATCAGATTGCTTCCTCACTGAACTTAATCGTACCTCGCTGCTGGAAGACGAGTCCGATCGAGTTCACCTGGCCTGTCAAAATTCCCTCTTTGAAGAAGCCAAAATTCGCCAACAGCTCATTGCGGTCCAGAAAGAACTGGAAGAATCGAAGTCTACGTATACCCCGGCGGTTGAGGAGGACTTGGTTAAGGTTGTTGCTGAGAAAAGTCTGCTCGAGGATAAGGTCAAACAGCTCGAAGAAGAACTAGCACAAACCAAGGCTGATTCAGAGTTGTCTTATCAACGTGGTAAGGAGGAGTCACGCCTTAGTTCAATAAGGGAGTTTCTGGAATCCCCCGCACTGGATGCTATAGCTCGAAAAAGGGTTGGCGAAGTTCTTCAGACAACCTTTTACAAAGGGGTTCAACAGTTGGCTGTTGCAGGTATCATTCCTGATAAAATGGGAGAGTATATAAAGCATATGGACATTCTGAAGAACTCTCGTGGAGAAGAATATCGAACTACGTCCTCGAGTACCCCGAACTGGGGGACACACGAGTTCGCCCCTTTCGTGGAAGAGTTCGGAGTTCCCATGCCAAATCCCGATATGCAAGAATTAGTATCGTCCAGTTCGAGTTCGAGTTCGAGCTCGGGATCAGATGAGGACGATCAAGATAGCTCCGAGGATGACGATGAAGACAAGACTTCTGCGGACGACGATGAACAAGAGGCGCCTGATATGGATGTCGATGTCGAGGACAGTTCCTAGGATGAGAATGATGTGTAGTGACTAATCACTTAGAAAGATTTTGTAATAGATGATAGGCTTTTTTCTTCTACTGTATTAGTTCTCTTGACCACTTATAAAATCTTCTTTTAAACTTGTGATGCACCAACTCCCGACGCAATAACTTTGTCCGAAATTAACAATACAACTTAACTAGACAAGAGTCTTTGTAAGTTGTAAATGGTCCAAAGAAGAACATCGATCTTGAGCCGGTGGGGGCCGGTTTCCTTAATAGATAAAATAATGTTTGATCGATCTCCACATCTCATTTCGGAAAAACTTTGAAATTCGTGACCTTTGGGTTCTCTAAAGGCGACGTTTCTCTTTCTTATAAATACGCGAGAAACTCATAAGATTTGTACCGTTGAAATTCTAATTCTACGCATCGGAGCTCTTAAGTTGATAATATAATCCGACCCCTTTCTTCTCTAGATACTTGATTATGGACGGACTAATAGGTTCCAAGCTCGACCCAACTCAATTGTTCAAGTCCAAAAAGGATAAAGCTCCTAAGTCCAAAAACAGAGATTCTAAATCTTCCGTGGAGGCATCGCAAACTTCTAAGGCTGATCGAGGCAAGAATAAAATTGATTCTCCTTTGAAGCTAGGGCCAAACCAATCCGAGGCTCCCAAAGGTGATCGCGGAAAAACTAAGGTCGGCCCTTCACCGAAATTCGTGCCCATTAGGTCAGGGGAGGAGCCGGTCATACAAATTCCCGACTCCTCCTTCACATCGAAGGACGCCGCTAGCAAGCTAGTCATATCCGGAGGTTCCGAGCAGGCTTCAAATAAAAGGCCTTATACAGATGATCTGATTCCGACCTTGACCTTAATCCAAATGGCCGGGGCGAATAAAGCAATGGATGAAAGTACTCTGGTTTTGGAGGCTGCTAAGGACGTTGTCGAACCCCCGAGTAAAAGGGTCAAGATAAACGAGCCTTCTGCTGAGAAGGAAAAGTCTCCTCTGTCGGCTCCCCGCACTGTCTCCGACGTCACCCGCACACTTAGTGCTATTTTTGGGGAGATGAAGAATAAGGGCTTGGCTGGGGGAGTAACTTTGAACAATTGGGACATTACTTTGAGCAGTATTCAGTTGGCCGAGCAGGAGCGGTTGAAAGGAAAGAGTGCTCGGGAACTTGTGCAATCGAGCTCCAACTTGCTCACTCAAGTTAGTTCAATATATATACATATACAATATATATACATCTTTTTTTTTTTAATTAATAATAACGAGATCTCTCCTCTGTAAACCTATGTAGGTCGGACAACACATTTTCAACCTCGGGCTGCAGGTTGAGCTCGAAGCTGAGCAGCGTGCTGCAGCAGTTCGTGACTTGGAGAAATAGAAAATCGAGCTGGAGAGATCTCGTGAAGAGGCCAGAGCTATCGAGCTGAAGTTGGTCTCCGAGACGGAGAAAGGTGTGAAGCTGAGGGAGAGCCAAGTTCATGAGGAGTTGAGCAAAGAGTTGGACAAGCTAAAGTCCATCTATGAGCAGGAGAAGAAAGATTCCGAGCTCCGGGAGCAAGAGGCATACAAGAAAGGTTATGATGTAGGGTACGAGGCCCGCAGTGTCGAGCTCCTCAAGATTTTGTCTGAGAATAAGTTGATCTAGAGAAACTGCTCTATTTGTAACCTTATATTTCCTGCTTGTTCAAAAGTTGTAACCTTATCTTTTCCCTTCTTTGTAACGTTATTTGCACTGAAATAATAGATCGGCTCATTTTTTCTTCCCGTTCAAGCCTTCGAGATTCGGCTTCGGACATATTTCCGATCTCACAAATCAAATACATCTTTCCTTGGTATGGGTGGAATTGGAAAAAATAAGGGGTCCCTCGATGACCGATGGGTCTCCGATCCCTGAAGATGGGATCTCCCCTTGGAATACCAATAAGTGACTGACCCTTGCTCGGGTATTTTGGGCAGGGTTAGCTTTGCGGATTTCGAGGGGTATCCCCGAGGGCGGAAAGCTGGTCAAAAAATTTAAAAGGAAGTTTGACCTCGAGTACCAATTTCTTCCTTTCTTTCTTGAAGAATGGTAACTTTGGGTCGAACTTTCGGATCATAAAATGATGACCGGCCGCTCTAGGTTGAAATTTCGGATATTAAAATGAGGAATTTCGATCTAGACGCCAACTCGGGGAAGTGATCGGGCTCGGCTGGTAGCGAGAATGTTGGGATACTGTATGGAGATCAGAAATAATAATATGCGATCCATATTGTCTAATTTCAAAACCAGATATCATAAGACGATAAACATATACAGCTCGATCACTTTACAAGTCTACCGGACAAACGATCGGTTACACGAAGCGAGGTGCACTCATCGGATGTTCTTCCCTGCTCGACGTCGGGGACACAAGCGGAAAGCTCGAAGACCATAGAATTTGGCATAGTAGTTGTAATAGGACTTTATGTGTAATGTACTCCAGAACTTTGTAATCTGTTCGATGAATATCAATAAAACAGCAGTTCCTTTGTATCTCATTGATCCTTTGTAATCCACTCGGAATTTATAAATAAAACTTCATATTTCTACTTAAACATTTTGCAATTTTTCTTTCTTCTGATCTCCTTTATGATTGTTTTTGCTCGTAATTTAGTTCGATAAGAATATCGTAATCTGAGGAGAATCCCGGCCATAAGGAGATCTTGGCTTGAATACAATCTTTGAAACAATAAGCCAACTTTAGAAATATGCTCGAGCAAATAAACACGTTCATGAGAAAACTCCACTATCTTAAGCCGAGTCAGTTCGTTATTTTATTTAGATTTGGGGCTCGATTTTTCCAAAAATAATTCCTTCGATGAACTTTATCGTTTATGACGTTCTCGTGCACAACTTTTATCGAGCTGAGGGGCATAGCAATAGCTTTTACCTTCGATTGAGATAGTTTTCTGTTTATAGAGCGTTGCTCTTGTTTATATCAAGTCTTTTATCGAGCTGAGGGGCATAGCAATAACTTTCACCCTCGGTCGAGACATTTTGCTGTTTTATAGAGCATTGCTCTTGTTTATAGCAGGTCTTTTATCGAGGTGAGGGACATAGAAATAGCTTTCACCCTCGGTCGAGACATTTTGTTGTTTTATAGAGCGTTGCTCTTGTTTATAGCAGGTATTTTATCGAGCTGAGGGGCATAGCAATAGCTTTCACCCTCGGTCGAGACATTTTGCTGTTTTATAGAGCATTGCTCTCGTTTATAGCAGGTCTTTTATCGAGCTGAAGGGCATAGCAATAGCTTTCACCCTCGATCGAGATAGTTTTCTGTTTATAGAGCGTTGCTCTTGTTTATATCAAGTCTTTTATCGAGCTGAGGGGCATAGCAATAGCTTTCACCCTCGGTCGAGACATTTTGCTGTTTTATAGAGCGTTGCTCTTGTTTATAGCAGGTCTTTTATCGAGCTGAGGGGCATAGCAATAACTTTCACCCTCGGTCGAGACATTTTGCTATTTTATAGAATCATGTATTTTTCAGCTATTTCCATGATCAGCTCGAAAGATTTAGGTTGTTTTCGACACAAGGCATTCCCGAATTGGGTATTCCGGGTTAACTCAAACATGAGTGATGACAAGAATTCGATCTGAGGGGTATCGACTTTCAGAAGCTCGATGCTGAACCTAGCCAGCCATTGCCTTAATGTTTCCCCCTCTGACTGTTTTACCGTTCCCAAATGGTTGGCCGGTAATCTTTGTTTCCTCTGACTCGCGAACTGGTGTTTCAATTTATCGCACAACTCATCGAAAGAGTAAATAGAGTTTGGAGGTAACTTTCCGAACCAGTCCAAAGCGATTCCTTCGAACGTGGTTACCATAATTTTGCAACAGAAGTCTTCTGAGTGCCCATACAAGTTTAACACATTTATGAAGCTGTTAATGTGTTCTCCCGGGTCGGTAGTCCCATTATACCTTGGTAACCTTGTCGGAACAGTTTCAGTACCCCGAGACTCTCTAATCTCTCGACAAAAGGGTGAACATCGCATGATATTCGTACTTAACTCCTTCTCTCGACCGTCCTCAAGTACCATTTCCTCGACCTCCTTAGCTTCAGCTCGACGTCCCCTTATACCCGGGGGATGGGTTTCCTTAATCAGCATCTCCTTCTTCAATTCCTTGACAACCCTTTCTTGTATAATTTTCTCCTAATCTGCCTCTGTTACTTTACGGTAAACCGGCTTCTTTAATCTCTCCCGATCTATGGGCTGACTCTCCCCTACTACAGAATCTTCTAGGTCTCGGGCGACTCTAGATGGTTGCCCCGATCGGACACCTGCTCTCTCCCGAACCTCTCGAGGAAGGTTGCCTGACGGAGCACCCATTGTAGATCGGCGAATACTTCCTTCCCCATGCAAGTTTGAAACGGGGGCTCGGCGTCCTGATCGAGCCGCAGGTTGATCGACTGGGGGCTGTTGGCCAGTGTTCATAAATTCCCTGCACATGGTACCCACAATGGAACGCAGATCGGCCATAGTTGTGTGTATGGGCAGGTTGTTAGGTGGGTCGAGTGGCGGTGCTTCGGATTGGTGTGCCGCTCGAGATTGGTTACTTGGTTCGTTGTTCACAGAGCGTTGAGTTCCTATGGCATGTGAAGGCTCGCCGCGATTGTATGTGAATCTCCTAGTAGTAGGCATTTTTCGATCTAACACCCGAACAGGCCCCACGGTGGGCGCCAATTGATTATGCTCTTTTTCGTCCAAGGCAAATATGGAAAGTCGAGCAAAAAAATAAATAAATAAGTTGAGTTTTGTATTAATAATAGATCGAGTACAGTTAACAAAACAGGTATGTTTGAGCGTTACAGGATGCCGTACTACTAACAAACTAATACAAAGGGGCAATGAGCCAAAACTAAAATCCGAACTCTAGATCCGAGCTGGGGGTTTCTTGGGAATCGTGTCCTCCCTTGATGTCATAAATGCGCCGCGTATATATAGGAACAGTGATGAGCTAGCTAGACCCTCCGTAGGGGAATACATCTTGCCAGCTGTCCAGGCCTGAGGGTCGGCCCCACAGTAATTCCGAGGGGAGATGAAGATCGGAAAGGTCTCGAGCTATCAATCTGGCTTGATCTGAAACAGCGTCCAGTAGGTCGAAAAATAGTCTTCCTGGTCGGGATTGAGTTCGATCCCGAGCAGAGGTACTTCCTAAAATTACGTATGCGAAATATCTCTCATCAGTGTTATTCACGTGATAATAACATTCTTAAAACCTTGTACCAAAATTACTATTTTTTCGGTGTCCTGGTGAAAATATGGGGTGATATAATGGTCCTAAGATCGTTTTCAAGTGATTTTTCGAATCTCTGGTCCCAACATAGGCCGATGTTTCTGTGTAGGTGAAGTTTAACATTCTTAACTCGGTACAACTATCAATAGTTTGATGTTTTTTCAGATAATTTTTGCGTTTCAAATTCCAAATTTGATTTATTCAAGTGATAGCGAATGCATGTTTGTTAAGTTTGGCCCGTACTTTTAAACAACTCTTTGGACAAACATACCTAAAAGTTTCTTCTTCAAAATCTCATAATTCTGAGATAACATGGTCCATTTATTGGTCCTTGGGAATAACATAGCCTTGCAGATTTTATATGTTGAAGTTTTTGCTTAGAAGGTCAGTTGACAGACAAATTTATGGAGTAAACAATTCAAAATTCACGTACTCGCGAGTATGATTGAATTGATCCACTTTGGAGTGTAATGCGTATAAGAATCACAATTTGGTTGTTTTGTGCCAATTTAATTTTTCGTGGAGGTTCTGTTTTCACTACCAGATTTTAACCTTTTATCATTGACGTGATAGAAGATATTTGGGTCGAGTTTTATTTTCTTTACGCTTATCGATAAAACTATTTATTCGATGGTGCTCTTGTTAAAGAAACGACGCTTTGAAATATTTTATATTCATCCTTTCTAACTGACTCATTAAGTCCAAACTCGGAATGTGTGCTATAAACACACTAGAAAATGTTATGGTTGATATTCATTCTATTCCGTGTCCATGTTTAAATTTTCATTTTGGGTGTGTCATGAGTAAAAACATGATTATTTTCGGGAAATCCTTTTAGAGGGAGTTTTAAGACTCCCATACGGGAAGTTTGTAATTCACGTAATAAACAACGTATGTTTAATTATTAGGACTATGTTTATCCAGAGTGCTCTTTCGACTACCATGATTAACAGTATTTTATTCACAATATATAAATTGCAAGCTCCAAACATCAAATTCATCTGATTCAGAGATAACGTAGCCCATTTTTGATTCCCCTATTCACAATTCAGTTGATACATGATTTATGTTCTGAGTTTCATGTTCCTTTAGCTTCACGGTAAAATGATCCATTTTGGGGTGTTATGCGTAAAAGAATCACATTTTGGGTATTCTTTATCAATTTGTTTTTTCGTGGAGAATGATTCTTCACTACCAAATTTATGAGTGTTATTCATTTGAAAGGTGATATATGGCCGAGTTTCATGCTCGTAATGCTACTATATAACATTGTTTATTTGATAATGCCACAAGTGTATTTTGTGAATTTTAGTTTCCATGCTTTGTACGTAATCTATTGATCCCAAACTCGAAACATGTAGTATTAGCACGATAGAGAATGTTTTGGTGGTGTTTCTTGATGTTATGAGTCCATGTAGAAATTTTCAAATTTGTCATGTCATGAATAAAACACGAGTATTTTGGTTTTATGTCTTGAAGATGGTGGTGTTTGCACTCTCGCATATGGACAGGGTGTTATTCACGTGATAATAATATTATTAAAACCTTGTACCAAAATTACTATTTTTTCGGTGATTTGGTGAAAATATGGGGTGATATAATGGTCCTAAGATCGTTTTCAAGTGATTTTTCGAATCTCTGGTCCCAACATAGGCCGATGTTTCTGTGTAGGTGAAGTTTAACATTCTTAACTCGGTACAGCTATCAATAGTTTGATGTTTTTTCAGATAATTTTTGCGTTTCAAATTCCAAATTGGATTTATTCAAGTGATAGCGAATGCATGTTTGTTAAGTTTGGCCCGTACTTTTAAACAACTCTTTGGAAGAACATACCTTAAAGTTTCTTCTTCAAAATCTCATAATTCTGAGATAACATGGTCCATTTATTGGTCCTTGGGAATAACATAGCCTTGCAGATTTTATATGTTGAAGTTTTTGCTTCGAAGGTCAGTTGACAGACAAAATTATGGAGTAAACAATTCAAAATTCGCGTACTCGCGAGTATGATTGAATTGATCCACTTTGGAGTGTAATGCGTACAAGAATCACAATTTGGTTGTTTTGTGCCAATTTAATTTTTCGTGGAGGTTCTGTTTTCACTACCAGATTTTAACCTTTTATCATTGACGTGATAGAAGATATTTGGGCCAAGTTTTATTTTCTTTACGCTTATCGATAAAACTCTTGTTAAAGAAACGACGTTTTGAAATATTTTATATTCATCCTTTCTAACTGACTCATTAAGTCCAAAATCAGAATGTGTGCTGTAAACAAACTAGAAAATGTTATGGTTGATATTCATTCAATTCCGTGTCCATGTTTAAATTTTCATTTTGGGTGTGTCATGAGTAAAAATATGATTATTTTCGGGAAATCCTTTTAGAGGGTGTTTTAAGACTCGAATACGGGAAGTTTGTTATTCACGTAATAGACAACGTATGTTTAATTATTAGGACTATGTTTATCCAGAGTGCTCTTTCGACTACCATGTCTAACAGTATTTTATTCACAATATATAAATTTCATGCTCCAAACATCAAATTCATCTGATTCAGAGATAACGTAGCCCATTTTTGATTCCCCTGGTCGGAACAAGAGCATTGTGGAACTTTGTTGCAAAAACTTACTTCAGATGGTCTTTCCACTGATCAATTAGGCAAGTAAAAGATTTACTTCAAATGGTCTTTCGATTGTTCAATTAGGCTAGTAACCAATTCACAATTCAGGTGATACATGATTTATGTTCTGAGTTTCATGTTCCTTTAGCTTCACGGTAAAATGATCCATTTTGGGGTGTTATGCGTAAAAGAATCACATTTTGGGTATTCTTTATCAATTAGTTTTTTCGTGGAGAATGATTCTTCACTACCAAATTTATGAGTGTTATTCATTTGAAAGGTGATATATGGCCGAGTTTCATGCTCGTAATGCTACTATATAACATTGTTTATTTGATAATGCCACAAGTGTATTTTGTGAATTTTAGTTTCCATGCTTTGTACGTAATCTATTGATCCCAAACTCGAAACATGTAGTATTAGCACGATAGAGAATGTTTTGGTGGAGTTTCTTGATGTTATGAGTCCATGTAGAAATTTTCAAATTTGTCATGTCATGAATAAAACACGAGTATTTTGGTTTTATGTTTTGAAGATGGTGGTGTTTGCACTCTCGCATATGGACAGGGTGTTATTCACGTGATAATAATATTCTTAAAACCTTGTACCAAAATTACTATTTTTTCGGTGTCTTGGTGAAAATATGGGGTGATATAATGGTCCTAAGATCGTTTTCAAGTGATTTTTCGAATCTCTGGTGCCAACATAGGCCGATCTTTCTGTGTAGGTGAAGTTTAACATTCTTAACTCGGTACAGCTATCAATAGTTTGATGTTTTTTCAGATAATTTTTGCGTTTCAAATTCCAAATTGGATTTATTCAAGTGATAGCGAATGCATGTTTGTTAAGTTTGGCCCGTACTTTTAAACAACTCTTTGGACGAACATACCTTAAAGTTTTTTCTTCAAAATCTCATAATTATGAGATAATATGGTCCATTTATTGGTCCTTGGGAATAACATAGCCTTGCAGATTTTATATGTTGAAGTTTTTGCTTCGAAGGTCAGTTGACAGACAAAATTACTGAGTAAACAATTCAAAATTCGCGTACTCGCGAGTATGATTGAATTGATCCACTTTGGAGTGTAATGCATACAAGAATCACAATTTGGTTGTTTTGTGCCAATTTAATTTTTCGTGGAGGTTCTGTTTTCACTACCAGATTTTAACCTTTTATCATTGACGTGATAGAAGATATTTGGGCAGAGTTTTATTTTCTTTACGCTTATCGATAAAACTATTTATTCGATGGTGCTCTTGTTAAAGAAACGACGTTTTGAAATATTTTATATTCATCCTTTCTAATTGACTCATTAAGTCCAAACTCGGAATGTGTGCTGTAAACACACTAGAAAATGTTATGGTTGATATTCATTCAATTCCGTGTCCATGTTTAAATTTTCATTTTGGGTGTGTCATGAGTAAAAATATGATTATTTTTGGGAAATCCTTTTAGAGGGTGTTTTAAGACTCGAATACGGGAAGTTTGTTATTCACGTAATAGACAACGTATGTTTAATTATTAGGACTATGTTTATCCAGAGTGCTCTTTCGACTACCATGTCTAACAGTATTTTATTCACAATATATAAATTTCATGCTCCAAACATCAAATTCATCTGATTCAGAGATAACGTAGCCGATTTTTGATTCCCCTGGTCGGAACAAGAGCATTGTGGAATTTTGTTGCAAAAACTTACTTCAGATGGTCTTTCCACTGATCAATTAGGCAAGTAAAAGATTTACTTCAAATGGTCTTTCGATTGTTCAATTAGGCTAGTAACCAATTCACAATTCAGGTGATACATGATTTATGTTCTGAGTTTTATGTTCCTTTAGCTTCACGGTAAAATGATCCATTTTGGGGTGTTATGCATAAAAGAATCACATTTTGGGTATTCTTTATCAATTTGTTTTTTCGTGGAGAATGATTCTTCACTACCAAATTTATGAGTGTTATTCATTTGAAAGGTGATATATGGCCGAGTTTCATGCTCGTAACGCTACTATATAATATTGTTTATTTGATAATGCCACAAGTATATTTTATGAATTTTAATTTCCATGCTTTGTACGTAATCTATTGATCCCAAACTCGAAACATGTAGTATTAGCACGATAGAGAATGTTTTGGTGGAGTTTCTTGATGTTATGAGTCCATGTTGAAATTTTCAAATTTGTCTTGTCATGAATAAAACACGAGTATTTTGGTTTTATGTTTTGAAGATGGTGGTGTTTGCACTCTCGCATATGGACAGGGTGTTATTCACGTGATAATAATATTCTAAAAACCTTGTACCAAAATTACTATTTTTTGGGTGTCCTGGTGAAAATATGGGGTGATATAATGGTCCTAAGATCGTTTTCAAGTGATTTTTCGAATCTCTGGTCCCAACATAGGCCGATGTTTCTGTGTAGGTGAAGTTTAACATTCTTAACTCGGTACAGCTATCAATAGTTTGATGGTTTTTCAGATAATTTTTGCTTTTCAAATTCCAAATTTGATTTATTCAAGTGATAGCGAATGCATGTTTGTTAAGTTTGGCCCGTACTTTTAAACAACTCTTTGGACGAACATACCTAAAAGTTTCTTCTTCAAAATCTCATAATTCTGAGATAACATGGTCCATTTATTGGTCCTTGGGAATAACATAGCCTTGCAAATTTTGTATGTTGAAGTTTTTGCTTAGAAGGTCAGTTGACAGACAAATTTATGGAGTAAAAATTCAAAATTCGTTTACTCGCGAGTATGATTGAATTGATCCACTTTGGAGTGTAATGCGTACAAGAATCACAATTTGGTTGTTTTGTGCCAATTTAATTTTTCGTGGAGGTTCTGTTTTAACTACCAGATTTTAACCTTTTATCATTGACGTGATAGAAGATATTTGGGCCGAGTTTTATTTTCTTTACGCTTATCGAAAAAACTATTTATTCAATGGTGCTCTTGTTAAAGACACGACGTTTTGAAATATTTTTTATTCATCCTTTCTAACTGACTCATTAAGTCCAAACTCGGAATGTGTGTTATAAACACACTAGAAAATGTTATGGTTGATATTCATTCTATTCCGTGTCCATGTTTAAATTTTCATTTTGGGTGTGTCATGAGTAGAAATATGATTATTTTCGGGAAATCCTGTTGGAGAGTGTTTTAAGACTCGAATACGGGAAGTTTGTTATTCACGTAATAGACGACATATGTTTAATTATTAGGACTATGTTTATCCAAAGTGCTCTTTCGACTACCATGTCTAACAGTATTTTATTCACAATATATAAATTGCATGCTCCAAACATCAAATTCATCTGATTCAGAGATAACGTAGCCCATTTTTGATTCCCCTGGTCGGAACAAGAGCATTGTGGAGTTTTGTTGCAAAAACTTACTTCAGATGGTCTTTGCATTGATCAATTAGGCAAGTAAAAGATTTACTTCAAATGGTTTTTAGATTGTTCAATTAGGCTAGTAACCAATTCACAATTCAGGTGATACATGATTTATGTTCTGAGTTTCATGTTCCTTTAGCTTCACGGTAAAATGATCCATTTTAGGGTGTTATGCGTAAAAGAATCACATTTTGGGTATTCTTTATCAATTTCTTTTTACGTGGAGATTGATTCTTCACTACCAAATTAATGAGTGTTATTCATTTGAAAGGTGATATGTGGCCAAGTTTCAAGCTCGTAACGCTACTATATAACATTGTTTATTTGATAATGCCACAAGTATGTTTTATGAATTTTAGTTTCCATGCTTTGTACGTAATCTATTGATCCCAAACTCTAAACATGTAGTATTAGCACGATAGAGAATGTTTTGGTGGAGTTTTTTGATGTTATGAGTCCATGTAGAAATTTTCAAATTTTTCTTGTCATGAATAAAACACGAGTATTTTGGTTTTATGTTTTGAAGATGGTGGTGTTTGCACTCTCGCATATGGACAGGGTGTTATTCACGTGATAATAATATTCTTAAAACCTTGTACCAAAATTACTATTTTTTCGGTGTCCTGGTGAAAATATGGGGTGATATAATGGTCGTAAGATCGTTTTCAAGTGATTTTTCAAATCTCTTGTCCCAACATAGGCCGATGTTTCTGTGTAGGTGAAGTTTAACATTCTTAACTCGGTACATCTATCAATAGTTTGATGTTTTTTCAGATAATTTTTGCGTTTCGAATTCCAAATTTGATTTATTCAACTGATCGCGAATGCATGTTGTTAAGTTTGGCCCGTACTTTTGAACAACACTTTGGACGAACATGCCTAAAAGTTTGTTCTTCAAAATCTCATAATTCTGAGATAACATGGTCCATTTATTGGTCCTTGGGAATAACATAGCCTTGCAGATTTTATATGTTGAAGTTTTCGCTTAGAAGGTCAGTTGACAGACAAATTTATGGAGTAAACAATTCAAAATTCGCGTACTCGCGAGTATGATTGAATTGATCCACTTTGGAGTGTAATGCGTACATGAATCACAATTTGGTTGTTTTGTGCCAATTTAATTTTTCGTGGAGGTTCTGTTTTCACTACCAGATTTTAACCTTTTATCATTGACGTGATAGAAGATATTTGGGCAGAGTTTTATTTTCTTTACGCTTATCGATAAAACTATTTATTCGATGGTGCTGTTGTTAAAGAAACGACGTTTTGAAATATTTTATATTCATCCTTTCTAACTGACTCATTAAGTCCAAACTCGGAATGTGTGCTGTAAACACACTAGAAAATGTTATGGTTGATATTCATTCAATTCCGTGTCCATGTTTAAATTTTCATTTTGGGTGTGTCATGAGTAAAAATATGATTATTTTCGGGAAATCCTTTTAGAGGGGGTTTTAAGACTCGAATACGGGAAGTTTGTTATTCACGTAATAGACAACGTATGTTTAATTATTAGGACTATGTTTATCCAGAGTGCTCTTTCGACTACCATGTCTAACAGTATTTTATTCACAATATATAAATTTCATGCTCCAAACATCAAATTCATCTGATTCAGAGATATCGTAGCCGATTTTTGATTCCCCTGGTCGGAACAAGAGCATTGTGGAATTTTGTTGCAAAAACTTACTTCAGATGGTCTTTCCACTGATCAATTAGGCAAGTAAAAGATTTACTTCAAATGGTCTTTCGATTGTTCAATTAGGCTAGTAACCAATTCACAATTCAGGTGATACATGATTTATGTTCTGAATTTCATGTTCCTTTAGCTTCACGGTAAAATGATCCATTTTGGGGTGTTATGCATAAAAGAATCACATTTTGGGTATTCTTTATCAATTTGTTTTTTCGTGGAGAATGATTCTTCACTACCAAATTTATGAGTGTTATTCATTTGAAAGGTGATATATGGCCGAGTTTCATGCTCGTAACGCTACTATATAACATTGTTTATTTGATAATGCCACAAGTATATTTTATGAATTTTAATTTCCATGCTTTGTACGTAATCTATTGATCCCAAACTCGAAACATGTAGTATTAGCACGATAGAGAATGTTTTGGTGGAGTTTCTTGATGTTATGAGTCCATGTTGAAATTTTCAAATTTGTCTTGTCATGAATAAAACACGAGTATTTTGGTTTTATGTTTTGAAGATGGTGGTGTTTGCACTCTCGCATATGGACAGGGTGTTATTCACGTGATAATAATATTCTAAAAACCTTGTACCAAAATTACTATTTTTTCGGTGTCCTGGTGAAAATATGGGGTGATATAATGGTCCTAAGATCGTTTTCAAGTGATTTTTCGAATCTCTGGTCCCAACATAGGCCGATGTTTCTGTGTACGTGAAGTTTAACATTCTTAACTCGGTACAGCTATCAATAGTTTGATGGTTTTTCAGATAATTTTTGCTTTTCAAATTCCAAATTTGATTTATTCAAGTGATAGCGAATGCATGTTTGTTAAGTTTGGCCCGTACTTTTAAACAACTCTTTGGACGAACATACCTAAAAGTTTCTTCTTCAAAATCTCATAATTCTGAGATAACATGGTCCATTTATTGGTCCTTGGGAATAACATAGCCTTGCAGATTTTATATGTTGAAGTTTTTGCTTCGAAGGTCAGTTGACAGACAAATATATGGAGTAAACAATTCAAAATTCGCGTACTCGCGAGTATGAAATTGATCAACTTTGGAGTGTAATGCGTACAAGAATCACAATTTGGTTGTTTTGTGCCAATTTAATTTTTCGTGGAGGTTCCCTTTTCACTACCAGATTTTAACCTTTTATCATTGACGTGATAGAAGATATTTGGGCCGAGTTTTATTTTCTTTACGCTTATCGATAAAACTATTTATTCAATGGTGCTCTTGTTAAAGACACGACGTTTTGAAATATTTTTTATTCATCCTTTCTAACTGACTCATTAAGTCCAAACTCGGAATGTGTGCTATAAACACACTAGAAAATGTTATGGTTGATATTCATTCTATTCCGTGTCCATGTTTAAATTTTCATTTTGGGTGTGTCATGAGTAGAAATATGATTATTTTCGGGAAATCCTGTTGGAGAGTGTTTTAAGACTCGAATACGGGAAGTTTGTTATTCACGTAATAGACGACATATGTTTAATTATTAGGACTATGTTTATCCAAAGTGCTCTTTCGACTACCATGTCTAACAGTATTTTATTCACAATATATAAATTGCATGCTCCAAACATCAAATTCATCTGATTCAGAGATAACGTAGCCCATTTTTGATTCCCCTGGTCGGAACAAGAGCATTGTGGAGTTTTGTTGCAAATACTTACTTCAGATGGTCTTTCCACTGATCAATTAGGCAAGTAAAAGATTTACTTCAAATGGTCTTTCGATTGTTCAATTAGGCTAGTAACCAATTCACAATTCAGGTTATACATGATTTATGTTCTGAGTTTCATGTTCCTTTAGCTTCACGGTAAAATGATCCATTTTGGGGTGTTATGCATAAAAGAATCACATTTTGGGTATTCTTTATCAATTTGTTTTTTCGTGGAGAATGATTCTTCACTACCAAATTTATGAGTGTTATTCTTTTGAAAGGTGATATATGGCCGAGTTTCATGCTCGTAACGCTACTATATAACATTGTTTATTTGATAATGCCACAAGTATATTTTATGAATTTTAATTTCCATGCTTTGTACGTAATCTATTGATCCCAAACTCGAAACATGTAGTATTAGCACGATAGAGAATGTTTTGGTGGAGTTTCTTGATGTTATGAGTCCATGTTGAAATTTTCAAATTTGTCTTGTCATGAATAAAACACGAGTATTTTGGTTTTTTGTTTTGAAGATGGTGGTGTTTGCACTCTCGCATATGGACAGGGTGTTATTCACGTGATAATAATATTCTTAAAACCTTGTACCAAAATTACTATTTTTTCGGTGTCCTGGTGAAAATATGGGGTGATATAATGGTCCTAAGATCGTTTTCAAGTGATTTTTCAATTCTCTTGTCCCAACATAGGCCGATGTTTCTGTGTAGGTGAAGTTTAACATTCTTAACTCGGTACATCTATCAATAGTTTGATGTTTTTTCAGATAATTTTTGCGTTTCGAATTCCAAATTTGATTTATTCAACTGATAGCGAATGCATGTTGTTAAGTTTGGCCCGTACTTTTAAACAACTCTTTGGACGAACATGCCTAAAAGTTTGTTCTTCAAAATCTCATAATTCTGAGATAACATGGTCCATTTATTGGTCCTTGGGAATAACATAGCCTTGCAGATTTTATATGTTGAAGTTTTCGCTTAGAAGGTCAGTTGACAGACAAATTTATGGAGTAAACAATTCAAAATTCGCGTACTCGCGAGTATGATTGAATTGATCCACTTTGGAGTGTAATGCGTACAAGAATCACAATTTGGTTGTTTTGGGCCAATTTAATTTTTCGTGGAGGTTCTGTTTTCACTACCAGATTTTAACCTTTTATCATTGACGTGATAGAAGATATTTGGGCAGAGTTTTATTTTCTTTACGCTTATCGATAAAACTATTTATTCGATGGTGCTCTTGTTAAAGAAACGACGTTTTGAAATATTTTATATTCATCCTTTCTAACTGACTCATTAAGTCCAAACTCGGAATGTGTGCTGTAAACACACTAGAAAATGTTATGGTTGATATTCATTCAATTCCGTGTCCATGTTTAAATTTTCATTTTGGGTGTGTCATGAGTAAAAATATGATTATTTTCGGGAAATCCTTTTAGAGGGTGTTTTAAGACTCGAATACGGGAAGTTTGTTATTCACGTAATAGACAACGTATGTTTAATTATTAGGACTATGTTTATCCAGAGTGCTCTTTCGACTACCATGTCTAACAGTATTTTATTCACAATATATAAATTTCATGCTCCAAACATCAAATTCATCTGATTCAGAGATAACGTAGCCCATTTTTGATTCCCCTGGTCGGAACAAGAGCATTGTGGAATTTTGTTGCAAAAACTTACTTCAGATGGTCTTTCCACTGATCAATTAGGCAAGTAAAAGATTTACTTCAAATGGTCTTTCGATTGTTCAATTAGGCTAGTAACCAATTCACAATTCAGGTGATACATGATTTATGTTCTGAGTTTCATGTTCCTTTAGCTTCACGGTAAAATGATCCATTTTGGGGTGTTATGCATAAAAGAATCACATTTTGGGTATTCTTTATCAATTTGTTTTTTCGTGGAGAATGATTCTTCACTACCAAATTTATGAGTGTTATTCATTTGAAAGGTGATATATGGCCGAGTTTCATGCTCGTAACGCTACTATATAACATTGTTTATTTGATAATGCCACAAGTATATTTTATGAATTTTAATTTCCATGCTTTGTACGTAATCTATTGATCCCAAACTCGAAACATGTAGTATTAGCACGATAGAGAATGTTTTGGTGGAGTTTCTTGATGTTATGAGTCCATGTTGAAATTTTCAAATTTGTCTTGTCATGAATAAAACACGAGTATTTTGGTTTTATGTTTTGAAGATGGTGGTGTTTGCACTCTCGCATATGGACAGGGTGTTATTCACGTGATAATAATATTCTAAAAACCTTGTACCAAAATTACTATTTTTTCGGTGTCCTGGTGAAAATATGGGGTGATATAATGGTCCTAAGATCGTTTTCAAGTGATTTTTCGAATCTCTGGTCCCAACATAGGCCGATGTTTCTGTGTACGTGAAGTTTAACATTCTTAACTCGGTACAGCTATCAATAGTTTGATGGTTTTTCAGATAATTTTTGCTTTTCAAATTCCAAATTTGATTTATTCAAGTGATAGCGAATGCATGTTTGTTAAGTTTGGCCCGTACTTTTAAACAACTCTTTGGACGAACATACCTAAAAGTTTCTTCTTCAAAATCTCATAATTCTGAGATAACATGGTCCATTTATTGGTCCTTGGGAATAACATAGCCTTGCAGATTTTATATGTTGAAGTTTTTGCTTCGAAGGTCAGTTGACAGACAAATATATGGAGTAAACAATTCAAAATTCGCGTACTCGCGAGTATGAAATTGATCAACTTTGGAGTGTAATGCGTACAAGAATCACAATTTGGTTGTTTTGTGCCAATTTAATTTTTCGTGGAGGTTCCCTTTTCACTACCAGATTTTAACCTTTTATCATTGACGTGATAGAAGATATTTGGGCCGAGTTTTATTTTCTTTACGCTTATCGATAAAACTATTTATTCAATGGTGCTCTTGTTAAAGACACGACGTTTTGAAATATTTTTTATTCATCCTTTCTAACTGACTCATTAAGTCCAAACTCGGAATGTGTGCTATAAACACACTAGAAAATGTTATGGTTGATATTCATTCTATTCCGTGTCCATGTTTAAATTTTCATTTTGGGTGTGTCATGAGTAGAAATATGATTATTTTCGGGAAATCCTGTTGGAGAGTGTTTTAAGACTCGAATACGGGAAGTTTGTTATTCACGTAATAGACGACATATGTTTAATTATTAGGACTATGTTTATCCAAAGTGCTCTTTCGACTACCATGTCTAACAGTATTTTATTCACAATATATAAATTGCATGCTCCAAACATCAAATTCATCTGATTCAGAGATAACGTAGCCCATTTTTGATTCCCCTGGTCGGAACAAGAGCATTGTGGAGTTTTGTTGCAAATACTTACTTCAGATGGTCTTTCCACTGATCAATTAGGCAAGTAAAAGATTTACTTCAAATGGTCTTTCGATTGTTCAATTAGGCTAGTAACCAATTCACAATTCAGGTTATACATGATTTATGTTCTGAGTTTCATGTTCCTTTAGCTTCACGGTAAAATGATCCATTTTGGGGTGTTATGCATAAAAGAATCACATTTTGGGTATTCTTTATCAATTTGTTTTTTCGTGGAGAATGATTCTTCACTACCAAATTTATGAGTGTTATTCTTTTGAAAGGTGATATATGGCCGAGTTTCATGCTCGTAACGCTACTATATAACATTGTTTATTTGATAATGCCACAAGTATATTTTATGAATTTTAATTTCCATGCTTTGTACGTAATCTATTGATCCCAAACTCGAAACATGTAGTATTAGCACGATAGAGAATGTTTTGGTGGAGTTTCTTGATGTTATGAGTCCATGTTGAAATTTTCAAATTTGTCTTGTCATGAATAAAACACGAGTATTTTGGTTTTTTGTTTTGAAGATGGTGGTGTTTGCACTCTCGCATATGGACAGGGTGTTATTCACGTGATAATAATATTCTTAAAACCTTGTACCAAAATTACTATTTTTTCGGTGTCCTGGTGAAAATATGGGGTGATATAATGGTCCTAAGATCGTTTTCAAGTGATTTTTCAATTCTCTTGTCCCAACATAGGCCGATGTTTCTGTGTAGGTGAAGTTTAACATTCTTAACTCGGTACATCTATCAATAGTTTGATGTTTTTTCAGATAATTTTTGCGTTTCGAATTCCAAATTTGATTTATTCAACTGATAGCGAATGCATGTTGTTAAGTTTGGCCCGTACTTTTAAACAACTCTTTGGACGAACATGCCTAAAAGTTTGTTCTTCAAAATCTCATAATTCTGAGATAACATGGTCCATTTATTGGTCCTTGGGAATAACATAGCCTTGCAGATTTTATATGTTGAAGTTTTCGCTTAGAAGGTCAGTTGACAGACAAATTTATGGAGTAAACAATTCAAAATTCGCGTACTCGCGAGTATGATTGAATTGATCCACTTTGGAGTGTAATGCGTACAAGAATCACAATTTGGTTGTTTTGGGCCAATTTAATTTTTCGTGGAGGTTCTGTTTTCACTACCAGATTTTAACCTTTTATCATTGACGTGATAGAAGATATTTGGGCAGAGTTTTATTTTCTTTACGCTTATCGATAAAACTATTTATTCGATGGTGCTCTTGTTAAAGAAACGACGTTTTGAAATATTTTATATTCATCCTTTCTAACTGACTCATTAAGTCCAAACTCGGAATGTGTGCTGTAAACACACTAGAAAATGTTATGGTTGATATTCATTCAATTCCGTGTCCATGTTTAAATTTTCATTTTGGGTGTGTCATGAGTAAAAATATGATTATTTTCGGGAAATCCTTTTAGAGGGTGTTTTAAGACTCGAATACGGGAAGTTTGTTATTCACGTAATAGACAACGTATGTTTAATTATTAGGACTATGTTTATCCAGAGTGCTCTTTCGACTACCATGTCTAACAGTATTTTATTCACAATATATAAATTTCATGCTCCAAACATCAAATTCATCTGATTCAGAGATAACGTAGCCCATTTTTGATTCCCCTGGTCGGAACAAGAGCATTGTGGAATTTTGTTGCAAAAACTTACTTCAGATGGTCTTTCCACTGATCAATTAGGCAAGTAAAAGATTTACTTCAAATGGTCTTTCGATTGTTCAATTAGGCTAGTAACCAATTCACAATTCAGGTGATACATGATTTATGTTCTGAGTTTCATGTTCCTTTAGCTTCACGGTAAAATGATCCATTTTGGGGTGTTATGCATAAAAGAATCACATTTTGGGTATTCTTTATCAATTTGTTTTTTCGTGGAGAATGATTCTTCACTACCAAATTTATGAGTGTTATTCATTTGAAAGGTGATATATGGCCGAGTTTCATGCTCGTAACGCTACTATATAACATTGTTTATTTGATAATGCCACAAGTATATTTTATGAATTTTAATTTCCATGCTTTGTACGTAATCTATTGATCCCAAACTCGAAACATGTAGTATTAGCACGATAGAGAATGTTTTGGTGGAGTTTCTTGATGTTATGAGTCCATGTTGAAATTTTCAAATTTGTCTTGTCATGAATAAAACACGAGTATTTTGGTTTTTTGTTTTGAAGATGGTGGTGTTTGCACTCTCGCATATGGACAGGGTGTTATTCACGTGATAATAATATTCTTAAAACCTTGTACCAAAATTACTATTTTTTCGGTGTCCTGGTGAAAATATGGGGTGATATAATGGTCCTAAGATCGTTTTCAAGTGATTTTTCAATTCTCTTGTCCCAACATAGGCCGATGTTTCTGTGTAGGTGAAGTTTAACATTCTTAACTCGGTACATCTATCAATAGTTTGATGTTTTTTCAGATAATTTTTGCGTTTCGAATTCCAAATTTGATTTATTCAACTGATAGAGAAGGCATGTTGTTAAGTTTTGCCCGTACTTTTAAACAACTCTTTGGACGAACATGCCTAAAAGTTTGTTCTTCAAAATCTCATAATTCTGAGATAACATGGTCCATTTATTGGTCCTTGGGAATAACATAGCCTTGCAGATTTTATATGTTGAAGTTTTCGCTTAGAAGGTCAGTTGACAGACAAATTTATGGAGTAAACAATTCAAAATTCGCGTACTCGCGAGTATGATTGAATTGATCCACTTTGGAGTGTAATGCGTACAAGAATCACAATTTGGTTGTTTTGGGCCAATTTAATTTTTCGTGGAGGTTCTGTTTTCACTACCAGATTTTAACCTTTTATCATTGACGTGATAGAAGATATTTGGGCAGAGTTTTATTTTCTTTACGCTTATCGATAAAACTATTTATTCGATGGTGCTCTTGTTAAAGAAACGACGTTTTGAAATATTTTATATTCATCCTTTCTAACTGACTCATTAAGTCCAAACTCGGAATGTGTGCTGTAAACACACTAGAAAATGTTATGGTTGATATTCATTCAATTCCGTGTCCATGTTTAAATTTTCATTTTGGGTGTGTCATGAGTAAAAATATGATTATTTTCGGGAAATCCTTTTAGAGGGTGTTTTAAGACTCGAATACGGGAAGTTTGTTATTCACGTAATAGACAACGTATGTTTAATTATTTGGACTATGTTTATCCAGAGTGCTCTTTCGACTACCATGTCTAACAGTATTTTATTCACAATATATAAATTTCATGCTCCAAACATCATTCAGAGATAACGTAGCCCATTTTTGATTCCCCTGGTCGGAACAAGAGCATTGTGGAATTTTGTTGCAAAAACTTACTTCAGATGGTCTTTCCACTGATCAATTAGGCAAGTAAAAGATTTACTTCAAATGGTCTTTCGATTGTTCAATTAGGCTAGTAACCAATTCACAATTCAGGTGATACATGATTTATGTTCTGAGTTTCATGTTCCTTTAGCTTCACGGTAAAATGATCCATTTTGGGGTGTTATGCATAAAAGAATCACATTTTGGGTATTCTTTATCAATTTGTTTTTTCGTGGAGAATGATTCTTCACTACCAAATTTATGAGTGTTATTCATTTGAAAGGTGATATATGGCCGAGTTTCATGCTCGTAACGCTACTATATAACATTGTTTATTTGATAATGCCACAAGTATATTTTATGAATTTTAATTTCCATGCTTTGTACGTAATCTATTGATCCCAAACTCGAAACATGTAGTATTAGCACGATAGAGAATGTTTTGGTGGAGTTTCTTGATGTTATGAGTCCATGTTGAAATTTTCAAATTTGTCTTGTCATGAATAAAACACGAGTATTTTGGTTTTTTGTTTTGAAGATGGTGGTGTTTGCACTCTCGCATATGGACAGGGTGTTATTCACGTGATAATAATATTCTTAAAACCTTGTACCAAAATTACTATTTTTTCGGTGTCCTGGTGAAAATATGGGGTGATATAATGGTCCTAAGATCGTTTTCAAGTGATTTTTCAATTCTCTTGTCCCAACATAGGCCGATGTTTCTGTGTAGGTGAAGTTTAACATTCTTAACTCGGTACATCTATCAATAGTTTGATGTTTTTTCAGATAATTTTTGCGTTTCGAATTCCAAATTTGATTTATTCAACTGATAGAGAAGGCATGTTGTTAAGTTTTGCCCGTACTTTTAAACAACTCTTTGGACGAACATGCCTAAAAGTTTGTTCTTCAAAATCTCATAATTCTGAGATAACATGGTCCATTTATTGGTCCTTGGGAATAACATAGCCTTGCAGATTTTATATGTTGAAGTTTTCGCTTAGAAGGTCAGTTGACAGACAAATTTATGGAGTAAACAATTCAAAATTCGCGTACTCGCGAGTATGATTGAATTGATCCACTTTGGAGTGTAATGCGTACAAGAATCACAATTTGGTTGTTTTGGGCCAATTTAATTTTTCGTGGAGGTTCTGTTTTCACTACCAGATTTTAACCTTTTATCATTGACGTGATAGAAGATATTTGGGCAGAGTTTTATTTTCTTTACGCTTATCGATAAAACTATTTATTCGATGGTGCTCTTGTTAAAGAAACGACGTTTTGAAATATTTTATATTCATCCTTTCTAACTGACTCATTAAGTCCAAACTCGGAATGTGTGCTGTAAACACACTAGAAAATGTTATGGTTGATATTCATTCAATTCCGTGTCCATGTTTAAATTTTCATTTTGGGTGTGTCATGAGTAAAAATATGATTATTTTCGGGAAATCCTTTTAGAGGGTGTTTTAAGACTCGAATACGGGAAGTTTGTTATTCACGTAATAGACAACGTATGTTTAATTATTTGGACTATGTTTATCCAGAGTGCTCTTTCGACTACCATGTCTAACAGTATTTTATTCACAATATATAAATTTCATGCTCCAAACATCATTCAGAGATAACGTAGCCCATTTTTGATTCCCCTGGTCGGAACAAGAGCATTGTGGAATTTTGTTGCAAAAACTTACTTCAGATGGTCTTTCCACTGATCAATTAGGCAAGTAAAAGATTTACTTCAAATGGTCTTTCGATTGTTCAATTAGGCTAGTAACCAATTCACAATTCAGGTGATACATGATTTATGTTCTGAGTTTCATGTTCCTTTAGCTTCACGGTAAAATGATCCATTTTTGGGTGTTATGCATAAAAGAATCACATTTTGGGTATTCTTTATCAATTTGTTTTTTCGTGGAGAATGATTCTTCACTACCAAATTTATGAGTGTTATTCATTTGAAAGGTGATATATGGCCGAGTTTCATGCTCGTAACGCTACTATATAACATTGTTTATTTGATAATGCCACAAGTATATTTTATGAATTTTAATTTCCATGCTTTGTACGTAATCTATTGATCCCAAACTCGAAACATGTAGTATTAGCACGATAGAGAATGTTTTGGTGGAGTTTCTTGATGTTATGAGTCCATGTTGAAATTTTCAAATTTGTCTTGTCATGAATAAAACACGAGTATTTTGGTTTTTTGTTTTGAAGATGGTGGTGTTTGCACTCTCGTATATGGACAGGGTGTTATTCACGTGATAATAATATTCTAAAAACCTTGTACCAAAATTACTATTTTTTCGGTGTCCTGGTGAAAATATGGGGTGATATAATGGTCCTAAGATCGTTTTCAAGTGATTTTTCGAATCTCTGGTCCCAACATAGGCCGATGTTTCTGTGTAGGTGAAGTTTAACATTCTTAACTCGGTACAGCTATCAATAGTTTGATGCTTTTTCAGATAATTTTTGCTTTTCAAATTCTAAATTTGATTTATTCAAGTGATAGAGAATGCATGTTTGTTAAGTTTGGCCCGTACTTTTAAACAACTCTTTGGACGAACATACCTAAAAGTTTGTTCTTCAAAATCTCATAATTCTGAGATAACATGGTCCATTTATTGGTCCTTGGGAATAACATAGCCTTGCAGATTTTATATGTTGAAGTTTTTGCCAAGTGGTCAGAATTTATCGAGACATTCCCATATGTAATCAAATACAATCAAGGTAAGGAAAATATTGTGGCTGATGCGCTATCGAGAGGTATGCTCTTGTTTCTACTTCAAATGCAAAGTTGTTGGGATTTGAATATGTGAAAGAATTATATGCTATTGATGATGACTTTGCTAGTGTGTATGGAGCATGTGAAAAATCAGCATTTGGTAAGTTTTATAGACTTGATGGGTACTTGTTTAGAGAGAATAAACTTTGTGTGCCTAACAGTTCTATGCGTGAGTTGCTTGTACGTGAAGCACATGGAGGTGGTTTGATGGGTCACTTTGGTATAAGGAAGACTTTAGAAGTGTTGCGTGAACATTTCTTTTGGCCTAAAATGAAACGTGATGTGGAAAGAATTTGTTCTAGATGTGTTACTTGTAAGCAGGCCAAATCTAGAGTCTTACCCCATGGTTTATACACTCCTTTACCCGTACCTACTGCACCTTGGGTAGACATTTCGATGGATTTTGTTTTGGGTTTGCCTAGGTCAAGAAAAGGTAGGGATTCGATTTTTGTGGTGGTTGATAGGTTTTCTAAAATGGCACATTTCATATCATGTAATAAAACTGATGATGCAACAAATATTGCTGATTTGTTCTTTCGGGAGATTGTACGACTTCACGGTGTTCCTAGGAGCATTGTATCTGATCGGGATGTTAAGTTCCTTAGCTATTTTTGGAAAGTCTTGTGGGGAAAAATGGGTACTAAGTTGTTATTTTGAACTACTTGCCACCCTCAAACAGATGGACAAACCGAGGTTGTGAATAGAACTTTAACTACTTTGTTGCGTACTATAATTCAAAAGAACTTAAAAAAAATGGGAAGATTGTTTGCCATTCATTGAATTTGCATATAACCGAAGTGTTCATTCTACTACTGATTTTTCACCATTTGAGGTTGATTATGGTTTTAATCCACTAACTCCTTTAGATTTGCTGCCTTTGTCAGTTAATGAAAGAGCTAGTTTGGATGGTCAAAAGAAGGCTGAGATGGTGAAGAAACTTCATGAAAGTGTCCGGGAGCATATCGCAAAGAAAAATGAACAATATGCTAACAAAGCTAATAAAGGGCGGAGACAAGTCATTTTTGAACCAGGTGATTGGGTTTGGGTACATATGCGGAAGGAAAGATTCCCTGAACGTAGGCGGTCCAAGTTACAACCAAGAGGAGATGGTCCATTTCAAGTTCTTGAAAGAGTGAATGATAATGCATATAAGTTGGATCTTCCAGGTGAGTATAAGATTAGTTCTACATTTAATGTTACTGATCTTTCTCTTTTTGATGTAGGTGAAGATTCGAGGACGAATCCTTTTGAAGAGAGGGAAGATGATGAGAATCACCAAGAACAAGTACAAGCTAAGGATCCATTGTATGTTCCAATTGGGCCAATTACAAGGACAAGATCCAAAAAGCTGAAGGAAGCATTTAACGGGCTAATTCAAGAGATATGGGCTGATTCTAACATGCATAAGTTTGGCCCAAAAGAAGATGCATTGGTTTTGAATTTAATCCAAACAATATAATCTGATGGCTTTTGGAATTCATTGAAGTTACTTACATAGAATTAAGTCTTATGGGAAAGAAAAGCTTCAATTAGGCTTTATTTACATCAGATTTTAATATATATAAGTCCATATAGATAATAGTCAAGATTTTTCATATTTCTATATGTATTTGGAGGATTCTAGGCACCTTTTTGTATCCCAACACATATGAAAACGTGTTGGCTTTAATTACTATGGTTGGAGACTTGTTCCAACCCTATATATAAGTAGTATGGCTGAATGTAAGGAATCATCTTTGGCTGAAAATATAAAGTGAGTTTTTACTTCTCTTTTGGTTCTTCATTGAACTTCAGAACTTATCAAGGTTTCTCCTTGTGGCGTTCAAAACTTGAATACTTGTGGTTTGCGATTCTTTATAATCGTTGGGTCACAAGTTCACTACAATCTGGAATACTTGTGGTTTGCGATTCCATATAATCGTTGGGTCACAAGTTCACTATCACTTTCAATCTGATTTTTAGTTTTTCTTGGGATGAAATTGAATCTTCCTATTGAGGTTCGCATCAAATAGTTTGATGGTTTTTCAGATAAATTTTGCTTTTCAAATTCCAAATTTGATTTATTCAAGTGATAGCGAATGCATGTTTGTTAAGTTTGGCCCGTACTTTTAAACAACTCTTTGGACGAACATACCTAAAAGTTTCTTCTTCAAAATCTCATAATTCTGAGATAACATGGTCCATTTATTGGTCCTTGGGAATAACATAGCCTTGCAGATTTTATATGTTGAAGTTTTTGCTTCGAAGGTCAGTTGACAGACAAATTTATGGAGTAAACAATTCAAAATTCGCGTACTCGCGAGTATGAAATTGATCCACTTTGGAGTGTAGTGCGTACAAGAATCACAATTTGGTTGTTTTGTGCCAATTTAATTTTTCGTGGAGGTTCCCTTTACACTACCAGATTTTAACCTTTTATCATTGACGTGATAGAAGATATTTGGGCCGAGTTTTATTTTCTTTACGCTTATCGATAAAACTATTTATTCAATGGTGCTCTTGTTAAAGAAACGACGTTTTGAAATATTTTTATTCATCCTTTCTAACTGACTCATTAAGTCCAAACTCGGAATGTGTGCTATAAACACACTAGAAAATGTTATGGTTGAAATTCATTATATTCCGTGTCCATGTTTAAATTTTCATTTTGGATGTGTCATGAGTAAAAATATGATTATTTTCGGGAAATCCTGTTGGAGAGTGTTTTAAGACTCGAATACGGGAAGTTTGTTCTTCACGTAATAGACAACGTATGTTTAATTATTAGGACTATGTTTATCCAAAGTGCTCTTTCGACTACCATGTCTAACAGTATTTTATTCACAATATATAAATTGCATGCTCCAAACATCAAATTCATCTGATTCAGAGATAACGTAGCCCATTTTTGATTCCCCTGGTCGAAACAAGAGCATTGTGGAGTTTTGTTGCAAAAACTTACTTCAGATGGTCTTTGCATTGATCAATTAGGCAAGTAAAAGATTTACTTCAAATGGTTTTTCGATTGTTCAATAAGGCTAGTAACCAATTCACAATTCAGGTGATACATGATCTATGTTCTGAGTTTCATGTTCCTTTAGCTTCACGGTAAAATGATCCATTTTAGGGTGTTATGCGTAAAAGAATCACATTTTGGGTATTCTTTATCAATTTGTTTTTACGTGGAGAATGATTCTTCACTACCAAATTTATGAGTGTTAATCATTTGAAAGGTGATATATGGCCAAGTTTCATGCTCGTAACGCTACTATATAACATTGTTTATTTGATAATGCCACAAGTATATTTTATGAATTTTAGTTTCCATGCTTTGTACGTAATCTATTGATCCCAAACTCTAAACATGTAGTATTAGCACGATAGAGAATGTTTTGGTGGAGTTTTTTGATGTTATGAGTCCATGTAGAAATTTTAAAATTTGTCTTGTCATGAATAAAACACGAGTATTTGGTTTTATGTTTTGAAGATGGTGGTGTTTGCACTCTCGCATATGGACAGGGTGTTATTCACGTGATAATAATATTCTTAAAACCTTGTACCAAAATTACTATTTTTTCGGTGTCCTGGTGAAAATATGGGGTGATATAATGGTCCTAAGATCGTTTTCAAGTGATTTTTCAAATCTCTGGTCCCAACATAGGCCAATGTTTCTGTGTAGGTGAAGTTTAACATTCTTAACTCGGTACATCTATCAATAGTTTGATGTTTTTTCAGATAATTATTGCGTTTCGAATTCCAAATTTGATTTATTCAACTGATAGCGAATGCATGTTGTTAAGTTTGGCCCGTACTTTTAAACAACTCTTTGGACGAACATGCCTAAAAGTTTGTTTTTCAAAATCTCATAATTCTGAGATAACATGGTCCATTTATTGGTCCTTGGGAATAACATAGCCTTGCAGATTTTATATGTTGAAGTTTTCGCTTAGAAGGTCAGTTGACAGACAAATTTATGGAGTAAACAATTCAAAATTCGCGTACTCGCGAGTATGATTGAATTGATCCACTTTGGAGTGTAATGCGTACAAGAATCACAATTTGGTTGTTTTGTGCCAATTTAATTTTTCGTGGAGGTTCTGTTTTCACTACCAGATTTTAACCTTTTATCATTGACGTGACAGAAGATATTTGGGCCGAGTTTTATTTTCTTTACGCTTATCGATAAAACTATATATTCGATGGTGCTCTTGTTAAAGAAACGACGTTTTGAAATATTTTTTATTCATCCTTTCTAACTGACTCATTAAGTCCAAACTCGGAATGTGTGCTATAAACACACAAGAAAATGTTATGTTTGATTTTCATTCTATTCCGTGTCCATGTTTAAGTTTTCATTTTGGGTGTGTCATGAGTAAAAATATGATTATTTTCGGGAAATCCTTTTAGAGGGTGTTTTAAGACTCGAATACCGGAAGTTTGTTATTCACGTAATAGACAACTTATGTTTAATTATTAGGACTATGTTTATCCAGAGTGCTCTTTCGACTACCATGTCTAACAGTATTTTATTCACAATATATAAATTTCTTGCTCCAAACATCAAATTCATCTGATTCAGAGGTAACGTAGCCCATTTTTGATTCCCCTGGTCGGAACAAGAGCATTGTGGAGTTTTGTTGCAAAAACTTACTTCAGGTGGCCTTTCCACTGATCAATTAGGCAAGTAAAAGATTTACCTCAAATGGTCTTTCGATTGTTCAATTAGGCTAGTAACCAATTCACAATTCAGGTGATACATGATTTATGTTCTGAGTTTCATCTTCCTTTAGCTTCACGGTAAAATGATCAATTTTGGGGTGTTATGCGTAAAAGAATCACATTTTGGGTATTCTTTATCAATTTGTTTTTTCGTGGAGAATGATTCTTCACTACCAAATTTATGAGTGTTATTCATTTGAAAGGTGATATATGGCCGAGTTTCATGCTCGTAACGCTACTATATAACATTGTTTATTTGATAATGCCACAAGTATATTTTATGAATTTTAGTTTCCATGCTTTGTACGTAATCTATTGATCCCAAACTCGAAACATGTAGTATTAGCACGATAGAGAATGTTTTGGTGGAGTTTCTTGATGTTATGAGTCCATGTAGAAATTTTCAAATTTGTCTGGTCATGAATAAAACACGAGTATTTTTGTTTTATGTTTTGAAGATGGTGGTGTTTGCACTATCGCATATGGACAGGGTGTTATTCACGTGATAATAATATTCTTAAAACCTTGTACCAAAATTACTATTTTTTCGGTGTCCTGGTGAAAATATGGGGTGATATAATGGTCCTAAGATCGTTTTCAAGTGATTTTTCGAATCTCTGGCCCCAACATAGTCCGATGTTTCTGTGTAGGTGAAGTTTAACATTCTTAACTCGGTACAACTATCAATAGTTTGATGTTTTTTCAGATAATTTTTGCGTTTCAAATTCCAAATTTTATTTATTCAAGTGATAGCGAATGCATGTTTGTTAAGTTTGGCCCGTACTTTTAAACAACTCTTTGGACGAACATACCTAAAAGTTTATTCTTCAAAATCTCATAATTCTGAACATGGTCCATTTATTGGTCCTTGGGAATAACATAGCCTTGCAGATTTTATATGTTGAAGTTTTTGCTTAGAAGGTCAGTTGACAGACAAATTTATGGAGTAAACAATTCAAAATTCTCGTACTCGCGAGTATGATTGAATTGATCCACTTTGGAGTGTAATGCGTACAAGAATCACAATTTGGTTGTTTTGTGCCAATTTAATTTTTCGTGGAGGTTCTGTTTTCACTACCAGATTTTAACTTTTTATAATTGACGTGGCAGAAGATATTTGGGCCGAGTTTTATTTTCTTTACGCTTATCGATAAAACTATATATTCGATGGTACTCTTGTTAAAGAAACGACGTTTTGAAATATTTTTTATTCATCCTTTCTAACTGACTCATTAAGTCAAAACTCGGAATGTGTGCTATAAACACACAAGAAAATGTTATGTTTGATTTTCATTCTATTCCGTGTCCATGTTTAAATTTTCATTTTGGGTGTGTCATGAGTAAAAATATGATTATTTTCGGGAAATCCTTTTAGAGGGTGTTTTAAGACTCGAATACCGGAAATTTGTTATTCACGTAATAGACAACGTATGTTTAATTATTAGGACTATGTTTATCCAGAGTGCTACCATGTCTAACAGTATTTTATTCACAATATATAAATTTCTTGCTCCAAACATCAAATTCATCTGATTCAGAGATAACGTAGCCCATTTTTTATTCCCCTGGCCGGAACAAGAGCATTGTGGAGTTTTGTTGCAAAAACTTACTTCAGGTGGTCTTTCCACTGATCAATTAGGCAAGTAAAAGATTTACCTCAAATGGTCTTTCGATTGTTCAATTAGGCTAGTAACCAATTCACAATTCAGGTGATACATGATTTATGTTCTGAGTTTTATGTTCCTTTAGATTCACGGTAAAATGATCCATTTTGGGGTGTTATGCGTAAAATAATCACATTTTGGGTATTCTTTATCAATTTGTTTTTTCGTGGAGAATGATTCTTCACTACCAAATTTATGAGTGTTATTCATTTGAAAGGTGATATATGGCCGAGTTTCATGCTCGTAACGCTACTATATAACATAGTTTATTTGATAATGCCACAAGTATATTTTATGAATTTTAGTTTCCATGCTTTGTACGTAATCTATTGATCCCAAACTCGAAACATGTAGTATTAGCACGATAGAGAATGTTTTGGTGGAGTTTCTTGATGTTATGAGTCCATGTAGAAATTTTCAAATTTGTCTGGTCATGAACAAAACACGAGTATTTTTGTTTTATGTTTTGAAGATGGTGGTGTTTGCACTATCGCATATGGACAGGGTGTTATTCACGTGATAATAATATTCTTAAAACCTTGTACCAAAATTACTATTTTTTCGGTGTCCTGGTGAAAATATGGGGTGATATAATGGTCCTAAGATCGTTTTCAAGTGATTTTTCGAATCTCTGGCCCCAACATAGGCCGATGTTTCTGTGTAGGTGAAGTTTAACATTCTTAACTCGGTACAGCTATCAATAGTTTGATGTTTTTTCAGATAATTTTTGCGTTTCAAATTCCAAATTTTATTTATTCAAGTGATAGCGAATGCATGTTTGTTAAGTTTGGCCCGTACTTTTAAACAACTCTTTGGACGAACATACCTAAAAGTTTATTCTTCAAAATCTCATAATTCTGAACATGGTCCATTTATTGGTCCTTGGGAATAACATAGCCTTGCAGATTTTATATGTTGAAGTTTTTGCTTAGAAGGTCAGTTGACAGACAAATTTATGGAGTAAACAATTCAAAATTCGCGTACTCGCGAGTATGATTGAATTGATCCACTTTGGAGTGTAATGCGTACAAGAATCACAATTTGGTTGTTTTGTGCCAATTTAATTTTTCGTGGAGGTTTTGTTTTCACTACCAGATTTTAACTTTTTATAATTGACGTGACAGAAGATATTTGGGCCGAGTTTTATTTTCTTTACGCTTATCGATAAAACTATATATTCGATGGTACTCTTGTTAAAGAAACGACGTTTTGAAATATTTTTTATTCATCCTTTCTAACTGACTCATTAAGTCAAAACTCGGAATGTGTGCTATAAACACACAAGAAAATGTTATGTTTGATTTTCATTCTATTCCGTGTCCATGTTTAAATTTTCATTTTGGGTGTGTCATGAGTAAAAATATGATTATTTTCGGGAAATCCTTTTAGAGGGTGTTTTAAGACTCGAATACCGGAAATTTGTAATTCACGTAATAGACAACGTATGTTTAATTATTAGGACTATGTTTATCCAGAGTGCTCTTTCGACTACCATGTCTAACAGTATTTTATTCACAATATATAAATTTCTTGCTCCAAACATCAAATTCATCTGATTCAGAGATAACGTAGCCCATTTTTTATTCCCCTGGCCGGAACAAGAGCATTGTGGAGTTTTGTTGCAAAAACTTACTTCAGGTGGTCTTTCCACTGATCAATTAGGCAAGTAAAAGATTTACCTCAAATGGTCTTTCGATTGTTCAATTAGGCTAGTAACCAATTCACAATTCAGGTGATACATGATTTATGTTCTGAGTTTCATGTTCCTTTAGCTTCACGGTAAAATGATCCATTTTGGGGTGTTATGCGTAAAAGAATCACATTTTGGGTATTCTTTATCAATTTGTTTTTTCGTGGAGAATGATTCTTCACTACCAAATTTATGAGTGTTATTCATTTGAAAGGTGATATATGGCCGAGTTTCATGCTCGTAACGCTACTATATAACATTGTTTATTTGATAATGCCACAAGTATATTTTATGAATTTTAGTTTCCATGCTTTGTACGTAATCTATTGATCCCAAACTCGAAACATGTAGTATTAGCACGATAGAGAATGTTTTGGTGGAGTTTCTTGATGTTATGAGTCCATGTAGAAATTTTCAAATTTGTCTGGTCATGAATAAAACACGAGTATTTTTGTTTTATGTTTTGAAGATGGTGGTGTTTGCACTATCGCATATGGACAGGGTGTTATTCACGTGATAATAATATTCTTAAAACCTTGTACCAAAATTACTATTTTTTCGGTGTCCTGGTGAAAATATGGGGTGATATAATGGTTCTAAGATCGTTTTCAAGTGATTTTTCGAATCTCTGGCCCCAACATAGGCCGATGTTTCTGTGTAGGTGAAGTTTAACATTCTTAACTCGGTACAGCTATCAATAGTTTGATGTTTTTTCAGATAATTTTTGCGTTCAAATTACAAATTTGATTTATACAAGTGATAGCGAATGCATGTTTGTTAAGTTTGGCCCGTACTTTTAAACAACTCTTTGGACGAACATACCTAAAAGTTTATTCTTCAAAATCTCATAATTCTGAACATGGTCCATTTATTGGTCCTTGGGAATAACATAGCCTTGCAGATTTTATATGTTGAAGTTTTTGCTTAGAAGGTCAGTTGACAGACAAATTTATGGAGTAAACAATTCAAAATTCGCTTACTCGCGAGTATGATTGAATTGATCCACTTTGGAGTGTAATGCGTACAAGAATCACAATTTGGTTGTTTTGTGCCAATTTAATTTTTCGTGGAGGTTTTGTTTTCACTACCAGATTTTAACTTTTTATAATTGACGTGACAGAAGATATTTGGGCCGAGTTTTATTTTCTTTACGCTTATCGATAAAACTATATATTCGATGGTACTCTTGTTAAAGAAACGAAGTTTTGAAATATTTTTTATTCATCCTTTCTAACTGACTCATTAAGTCAAAACTCGGAATGTGTGCTATAAACACACAAGAAAATGTTATGTTTGATTTTCATTCTATTCCGTGTCCATGTTTAAATTTTCATTTTGGGTGTGTCATGAGTAAAAATATGATTATTTTCGGGAAATCCTTTTAGAGGGTGTTTTAAGACTCGAATACCGGAAATTTGTAATTCACGTAATAGACAACGTATGTTTAATTATTAGGACTATGTTTATCCAGAGTGCTCTTTCGACTACCATGTCTAACAGTATTTTATTCACAATATATAAATTTCTTGCTCCAAACATCAAATTCATCTGATTCAGAGATAACGTAGCCCATTTTTTATTCCCCTGGCCGGAACAAGAGCATTGTGGAGTTTTGCTGCAAAAACTTACTTCAGGTGGTCTTTCCACTGATCAATTAGGCAAGTAAAAGATTTACCTCAAATGGTCTTTCGATTGTTCAATTAGGCTAGTAACCAATTCACAATTCAGGTGATACATGATTTATGTTCTGAGTTTCATGTTCCTTTAGCTTCATGGTAAAATGATCCATTTTGGGGTGTTATGCGTAAAAGAATCACATTTTGGGTATTCTTTATCAATTTGTTTTTTCGTGGAGAATGATTCTTCACTACCAAATTTATGAGTGTTATTCATTTGAAAGGTGATATATGGCCGAGTTTCATGCTCGTAACGCTACTATATAACATTGTTTATTTGATAATGCCACAAGTATATTTTATGAATTTTAGTTTCCATGCTTTGTACGTAATCTATTGATCCCAAACTCGAAACATGTAGTATTAGCACGATAGAGAATGTTTTGGTGGAGTTTCTTGATGTTATGAGTCCATGTAGAAATTTTCAAATTTGTCTGGTCATGAATAAAACACGAGTATTTTTGTTTTATGTTTTGAAGATGGTGGTGTTTGCACTATCGCATATGGACAGGGTGTTATTCACGTGATAATAATATTCTTAAAACCTTGTACCAAAATTACTATTTTTTCGGTGTCCTGGTGAAAATATGGGGTGATATAATGGTTCTAAGATCGTTTTCAAGTGATTTTTCGAATCTCTGGCCCCAACATAGGCCGATGTTTCTGTGTAGGTGAAGTTTAACATTCTTAACTCGGTACAGCTATCAATAGTTTGATGTTTTTTCAGATAATTTTTGCGTTCAAATTACAAATTTGATTTATACAAGTGATAGCGAATGCATGTTTGTTAAGTTTTGCCCGTACTTTTAAACAACTCTTTGGACGAACATTCCTAAAAGTTTCTTCTTCAAAATCTCATAATTCTGAGATAACATGGTCCATTTATTGGTCCTTGGGAATAACATAGCCTTGCAGATTTTATATGTTGAAGTGTTTGCTTAGAAGGTCAGTTGACAGACAAATTTATGGAGTAAACAATTCAAAATTCGCGTACTCGCGAGTATGATTGAATTGATCCACTTTGGAGTGTAATGCGTACAAGAATCACAATTTGGTTGTTTTGTGCCAATTTAATTTTTCGTGGAGGTTCTGTTTTCACTACCAGATTTTAACTTTTTATAATTGACGTGACAGAAGATATTTGGGCCGAGTTTTATTTTCTTTACGCTTATCGATAAAACTATATATTCGATGGTGCTCTTGTTAAAGAAACGACGTTTTGAAATATTTTTTATTCATCCTTTCTAACTGACTCATTAAGTCAAAACTCTGAATGTGTGCTATAAACACACAAGAAAATGTTATGTTTGATTTTCATTCTATTCCGTGTCCATGTTTAAATTTTCATTTTGTGTGTGTCATGAGTAAAAATATGATTATTTTCGGGAAATCCTTTTAGAGGGTGTTTTAAGACTCGAATACCGGAAATTTGTTATTCACGTAATAGACAACGTATGTTTAATTATTAGGACTATGTTTATCCAGAGTGCTCTTTCGACTACCATGTCTAACAGTATTTTATTCACAATATATAAATTTCTTGCTCCAAACATCAAATTCTTCTGATTCAGAGATAACGTAGCCCATTTTTGATTCCCCTGGTCGGAACAAGAGCATTGTGGAGTTTTGTTGCAAAAACTTACTTCAGGTGGTCTTTCCACTGATCAATTAGGCAAGTAAAAGATTTACCTCAAATGGTCTTTCGATTGTTCAATTAGGCATTCACAATTCAGGTGATACATGATTTATGTTCTGAGTTTCATGTTCCTTTAGCTTCACGGTAAAATGATCCATTTTGGGGTGTTATGCGTAAAAGAATCACATTTTGGGTATTCTTTATCAATTTGTTTTTTCGTGGAGAATGATTCTTCACTACCAAATTTATGAGTGTTATTCATTTGAAAGGTGATATATGGCCGAGTTTCATGCTCGTAACGCTACTATATAACATTGTTTATTAATTAATGCCACAAGTATATTTTATGAATTTTAGTTTCCATGCTTTGTACGTAATCTATTGATCCCAAACTCGAAACATGTAGTATTAGCACGATAGAGAATGTTTTGGTGGAGTTTCTTGATGTTATGAGTCCATGTAGAAATTTTCAAATTTGTCTTGTCATGAATAAAACACGAGTATTTTTGTTTTATGTTTTGAAGATGGTGGTGTTTGCACTCTCGCATATGGACAGGGTGTTATTCACGTGATAATAATATTCTTAAAACCTTGTACCAAAATTACTATTTTTTCGGTGTCCTGGTGAAAATATGGGGTGATATAATGGTCCTAAGATCGTTTTCAAGTGATTTTTCGAATCTCTGGCCCCAACATAGGCCGATGTTTCTGTGTAGGTGAAGTTTAACATTCTTAACTCGGTACAGCTATCAATAGTTTGATGTTTTTTCAGATAATTTTTGCGTTTCAAATTCCAAATTTGATTTATTCAAGTGATAGCGAATGCATGTTTGTTAAGTTTGGCCTGTACTTTTAAACAACTCTTTGGACGAACATACCTAAAAGTTTATTCTTCAAAATCTCATAATTCTGAACATGGTCCATTTATTGGTCCTTGGGAATAACATAGCCTTGCAGATTTTATATGTTGAAGTTTTTGCTTAGAAGGTCAGTTGACAGACAAATTTATGGAGTAAACAATTCAAAATTCGCGTACTCGCGAGTATAATTGAATTGATCCACTTTGGAGTGTAATGCGTACAAGAATCACAATTTGGTTGTTTTGTGCCAATTTAATTTTTCGTGGAGGTTCTGTTTTCACTACCAGATTTTAACTTTTTATAATTGACGTGACAGAAGATATTTGGGCCGAGTTTTATTTTCTTTACGCTTATCGATAAAACTATATATTCGATGGTGCTCTTGTTAAAGAAACGACGTTTTGAAATATTTTTTATTCATCCTTTCTAACTGACTCATTAAGTCAAAACTCTGAATGTGTGCTATAAACACACAAGAAAATGTTATGTTTGATTTTCATTCTATTCCGTGTCCATGTTTAAATTTTCATTTTGGGTGTGTCATGAGTAAAAATATGATTATTTTCGGGAAATCCTTTTAGAGGGTGTTTTAAGACTCGAATACCGGAAATTTGTTATTCACGTAATAGACAACGTATGTTTAATTAATAGGACTATGTTTATCCAGAGTGCTCTTTCGACTACCATGTCTAACAGTATTTTATTCACAATATATAAATTTCTTGCTCCAAACATCAAATTCTTCTGATTCAGAGATAACGTAGCCCATTTTTGATTCCCCTGGTCGGAACAAGAGCATTGTGGAGTTTTGTTGCAAAAACTTACTTCAGGTGGTCTTTCCACTGATCAATTAGGCAAGTAAAAGATTTACCTCAAATGGTCTTTCGATTGTTCAATTAGGCTAGTAACCAATTCACAATTCAGGTGATACATGATTTATGTTCTGAGTTTCATGTTCCTTTAGCTTCACGGTAAAATGATCCATTTTGGGGTGTTATGCGTAAAAGAATCACATTTTGGGTATTCTTTATCAATTTGTTTTTTCGTGGAGAATGATTCTTCACTACCAAATTTATGAGTGTTATTCATTTGAAAGGTGATATATGGCCGAGTTTCATGCTCGTAACGCTACTATATAACATTGTTTATTTGATAATGCCACAAGTATATTTTATGAATTTTAGTTTCCATGCTTTGTACGTAATCTATTGATCCCAAACTCGAAACATGTAGTATTAGCACGATAGAGAATGTTTTGGTGGAGTTTCTTGATGTTATGAGTCCATGTAGAAATTTTCAAATTTGTCTTGTCATGAATAAAACACGAGTATTTTGGTTTTATGTTTTGAAGATGGTGGTGTTTGCACTCTCGCATATGGACAGGGTGTTATTCACGTGATAATAATATTCTTAAAACCTTGTACCAAAATTACTATTTTTTCGGTCCTGGTGAAAATATGGGGTGATATAATGGTCCTAAGATCGTTTTCAAGTGATTTTTCGAATCTCTGGCCCCAACATAGGCCGATGTTTCTGTGTTGGTGAAGTTTAACATTCTTAACTCGGTACAGCTATCAATAGTTTGATGTTTTTTCAGATAATTTTTGCGTTTCAAATTCCAAATTTGATTTATTCAAGTGATAGCGAATGCATGTTTGTTAAGTTTGGCCCGTACTTTTAAACAACTCTTTGGACGAACATACCTAAAAGTTTATTCTTCAAAATCTCATAATTCTGAACATGGTCCATTTATTGGTCCTTGGGAATAACATAGCCTTGCAGATTTTATATGTTGAAGTTTTTGTTTAGAAGGTCAGTTGACAGACAAATTTATGGAGTAAACAATTCAAAATTCGCGTACTCGCGAGTATGATTGAATTGATCCACTTTGGAGTGTAATGCGTACAAGAATCACAATTTGGTTGTTTTGTGCCAATATAATTTTTCGTGGAGGTTCTGTTTTCACTACCAGATTTTAACTTTTTATAATTGACGTGACAGAAGATATTTGGGCCGAGTTTTATTTTCTTAACGCTTATCGATAAAACTATATATTGGATGGTGCTCTTGTTAAAGAAACGACGTTTTGAAATATTTTTTATTCATCCTTTCTAACTGACTCATTAAGTCAAAACTCGGAATGTGTGCTATAAACACACAAGAAAATGTTATGTTTAATTTTCATTCTATTCCTTGTCCATGTTTAAATTTTCATTTTGTGTGTGTCATGAGTAAAAATATGATTATTTTCGGGAAATCCTTTTAGAGGGTGTTTTAAGACTCGAATACCGAAAATTTGTTATTCACGTAATAGACAACGTATGTTTAATTATTAGGACTATGTTTATCCAAAGTGCTCTTTCGACTACCATGTCTAACAGTATTTTATTCACAATATATAAATTTCTTGCTCCAAACATCAAATTCTTCTGATTCAGAGATAACATAGCCCATTTTTTATTCCCCTGGTCGGAACAAGAGCATTGTGGAGTTTTGTTGCAAAAACTTACTTCAGGTGGTCTTTCCACTGATCAATTAGGCAAGTAAAAGATTTACCTCAAATGGTCTTTCGATTGTTCAATTAGGCTAGTAACCAATTCACAATTCAGGTGATACATGATTTATGTTCTGAGTTTCATGTTCCTTTAGCTTCACGGTAAAATGATCCATTTTGGGGTGTTATGCGTAAAAGAATCACATTTTGGGTATTCTTTATCAATTTGTTTTTTCGTGGAGAATGATTCTTCACTACCAAATTTATGAGTGTTATTCATTTAAAAGGTGATATATGGCCGAGTTTCATGCTCGTAACGCTACTATATAACATTGTTTATTTGATAATGCCACAAGTATATTTTATGAATTTTAGTTTCCATGCTTTGTACGTAATCTATTGATCCCAAACTCGAAACATGTAGTATTAGCACGATAGAGAATGTTTTGGTGGAGTTTCTTGATGTTATGAGTCCATGTAGAAATTTTCAAATTTGTCTTGTCATGAATAAAACACGAGTATTTTGGTTTTATGTCTTGAAGATGGTGGTGTTTGCACTCTCGCATATGGACAGGGTGTTATTCACGTGATAATAATATTCTTAAAACCTTGTACCAAAATTACTATTTTTTCGGTGTCCTGGTGAAAATATGGGGTGATATAATGGTCCTAAGATCGTTTTCAAGTGATTTTTCGAATCTCTGGCCCCAACATAGGCCGATGTTTCTGTGTTGGTGAAGTTTAACATTCTTAACTCGGTACAGCTATCAATAGTTTGATGTTTTTTCAGATAATTTTTGCGTTTCAAATTCCAAATTTGATTTATTCAAGTGATAGCGAATGCATGTTTGTTAAGTTTGGCCCGTAATTTTAAACAACTCTTTGGACGAACATACCTAAAAGTTTATTCTTCAAAATCTCATAATTCTGAACATGGTCCATTTATTGGTCCTTGGGAATAACATAGCCTTGCAGATTTTATATGTTGAAGTTTTTGTTTAGAAGGTCAGTTGACAGACAAATTTATGGAGTAAACAATTCAAAATTCTCGTACTCGCGAGTATGATTGAATTGATCCACTTTGGAGTGTAATGCGTACAAGAATCACAATTTGGTTGTTTTGTGCCAATATAATTTTTCGTGGAGGTTCTGTTTTCACTACCAGATTTTAACATTTTATAATTGACGTGACAGAAGATATTTGGGCCGAGTTTTATTTTCTTAACGCTTATCGATAAAACTATATATTGGATGGTGCTCTTGTTAAAGAAACGACGTTTTGAAATATTTTTTATTCATCCTTTCTAACTGACTCATTAAGTCAAAACTCGGAATGTGTGCTATAAACACACAAGAAAATTTTATGTTTGATTTTCATTCTATTCCTTGTCCATGTTTAAATTTTCATTTTATGTGTGTCATGAGTAAAAATATGATTATTTTCGGGAAATCCTTTTAGAGGGTGTTTTAAGACTCGAATACCGAAAATTTGTTATTCACGTAATAGACAACGTATGTTTAATTATTAGGACTATGTTTATCCAAAGTGCTCTTTCGACTACCATGTCTAACAGTATTTTATTCACAATATATAAATTTCTTGCTCCAAACATCAAATTCATCTGATTCAGAGATAACGTAGCCCATTTTTTATTCCCCTGGTCGGAACAAGAGCATTGTGGAGTTTTGTTCCAAAAACTTACTTCAGGTGGTCTTTCCACTGATCAATTAGGCAAGTAAAAGATTTACCTCAAATGGTCTTTCGATTGTTCAATTAGGCTAGTAACCAATCCACAATTCAGGTGATACATGATTTATGTTCTGAGTTTCATGTTCCTTTAGCTTCACGGTAAAATGATACATTTTGGGGTGTTATGCGTAAAAGAATCACATTTTGGGTATTCTTTATCAATTTGTTTTTTCGTGGAGAATGATTCTTCACTACCAAATTTATGAGTGTTATTCATTTGAAAGGTGATATATGGCCGAGTTTCATGCTCGTAACGCTACTATATAATATTGTTTGTTTGATAATGCCACAAGTATATTTTATGAATTTTAGTTTCCATGCTTTGTACGTAATCTATTGATCCCAAACTCGAAACATGTAGTATTAGCACGATAGAGAATGTTTTGGTGGAGTTTCTTGATGTTATGAGTCCATGTAGAAATTTTCAAATTTGTCTGGTCATGAATAAAACACGAGTATTTTTGTTTTATGTTTTGAAGATGGTGGTGTTTGCACTATCGCATATGGACAGGGTGTTATTCACGTGATAATAATATTCTTAAAACCTTGTACGAAAATTACTATTTTTTCGGTGTCCTGGTGAAAATATGGGGTGATATAATGGTTCTAAGATCGTTTTCAAGTGATTTTTCGAATCTCTGGCCCCAACATAGGCCGATGTTTCAGTGTAGGTGAAGTTTAACATTCTTAACTCGGTACAACTATCAATAGTTTGATGTTTTTTCAGATAATTTTTGCGTTCAAATTCCAAATTTGATTTATTCAAGTGATAGCGAATGCATGTTTGTTAAGTTTGGCCCGTACTTTTAAACAACTCTTTGGACGAACATTCCTAAAAGTTTCTTCTTCAAAATCTCATAATTCTGAGATAACATGGTCCATTTATTGGTCCTTGGGAATAACATAGCCTTGCAGATTTTATATGTTGAAGTTTTTGTTTAGAAGGTCAGTTGACAGACAAATTTATGGAGTAAACAATTCAAAATTCGCGTACTCGCGAGTATGATTGAATTGATCCACTTTGGAGTGTAATGCGTACAAGAATCACAATTTGGTTGTTTTGTGCCAATTTAATTTTTCGTGGAGGTTCTGTTTTCACTACCAGATTTTAACTTTTTATAATTGACGTGACAGAAGATATTTGGGCCGAGTTTTATTTTCTTAACGCTTATCGATAAAACTATATATTGGATGGTGCTCTTGTTAAAGAAACGACGTTTTGAAATATTTTTTATTCATCCTTTCTAACTGACTCATTAAGTCAAAACTCGGAATGTGTGCTATAAACACACAAGAAAATGTTATGTTTGATTTTCATTCTATTCCGTGTCCATGTTTAAATTTTCATTTTGTGTGTGTCATGAGTAAAAATATGATTATTTTCGGGAAATCCTTTTAGAGGGTGTTTTAAGTCTCGAATACCGGAAATTTGTTATTCACGTAATAGACAACGTATGTTTAATTATTAGGACTATGTTTATCCAGAGTGCTCTTTCGACTACCATGTCTAACAGTATTTTATTCACAATATATAAATTTCTTGCTCCAAACATCAAATTCTTCTGATTCAGAGATAACGTAGCCCATTTTTTATTCCCCTGGTCGGAACAAGAGCATTGTGGAGTTTTGTTGCAAAAACTTACTTCAGGTGGTCTTTCCACTGATCAATTAGGCAAGTAAAAGATTTACCTCAAATGGTCTTTCGATTGTTCAATTAGGCTAGTAACCAATTCACAATTCAGGTGATACATGATTTATGTTCTGAGTTTCATGTTCCTTTAGCTTCACGGTAAAATGATCCATTTTGGGGTGTTATGCGTAAAAGAATCACATTTTGGGTATTCTTTATCAATTTGTTTTTTCGTGGAGAATGATTCTTCACTACCAAATTTATGAGTGTTATTCATTTGAAAGGTGATATATGGCCGAGTTTCATGCTCGTAACGCTACTATATAACATTGTTTATTAATTAATGCCACAAGTATATTTTATGAATTTTAGTTTCCATGCTTTGTACGTAATCTATTGATCCCAAACTCGAAACATGTAGTATTAGCACGATAGAGAATGTTTTGGTGGAGTTTCTTGATGTTATGAGTCCATGTAGAAATTTTCAAATTTGTCTGGTCATGAATAAAACACGAGTATTTTTGTTTTATGTTTTGAAGATGGTGGTGTTTGCACTATCGCATATGGACAGGGTGTTATTCACGTGATAATAATATTCTTGAAATCTTGTACCAAAATTACTATTTTTTCGGTGTCCTGGTGAAAATATGGGGTGATATAATGGTTCTAAGATCGTTTTCAAGTGATTTTTCGAATCTCTGGCACCAACATAGGCCGATGTTTCTGTGTTGGTGAAGTTTAACATTCTTAACTCGGTACAGCTATCAATAGTTTGATGTTTTTTCAGATAATTTTTGCGTTCAAATTACAAATTTGATTTATTGAAGTGATAGCGAATGCATGTTTGTTTAGTTTGGCCCGTACTTTTAAACAACTCTTTGGACGAACATTCCTAAAAGTTTCTTCTTCAAAATCTCATAATTCTGAGATAACATGGTCCATTTATTGGTCCTTGGGAATAACATAGCCTTGCAGATTTTATATGTTGAAGTTTTTGCTTAGAAGGTCAGTTGACAGACAAATTTATGGAGTAAACAATTCAAAATTCGCGTACTCGCGAGTATGATTGAATTGATCCACTTTGGAGTGTAATGCGTACAAGAATCACAATTTGGTTGTTTTGTGCCAATATAATTTTTCGTGGAGGTTCTGTTTTCACTACCAGATTTTAACTTTTTATAATTGACGTGACAGAAGATATTTGGGCCGAGTTTTATTTTCTTTACGCTTATCGATAAAACTATATATTCGATGGTGCTCTTGTTAAAGAAACGACGTTTTGAAATATTTTTTATTCATCCTTTCTAACTGACTCATTAAGTCAAAACTCGGAATGTGTGCTATAAACACACAAGAAAATGTTATGTTTGATTTTCATTCTATTCCGTGTCCATGTTTAAATTTTCATTTTGTGTGTGTCATGAGTAAAAATATGATTATTTTCGGGAAATCCTTTTAGAGGGTGTTTTAAGTCTCGAATACCGGAAATTTGTTATTCACGTAATAGACAACGTATGTTTAATTATTAGGACTATGTTTATCCAGAGTGCTCTTTCGACTACCATGTCTAACAGTATTTTATTCACAATATATAAATTTCTTGCTCCAAACATCAAATTCTTCTGATTCAGAGATAACGTAGCCCATTTTTTATTCCCCTGGTCGGAACAAGAGCATTGTGGAGTTTTGTTGCAAAAACTTACTTCAGGTGGTCTTTCCACTGATCAATTAGGCAAGTAAAAGATTTACCTCAAATGGTCTTTCGATTGTTCAATTAGGCTAGTAACCAATTCACAATTCAGGTGATACATGATTTATGTTCTGAGTTTCATGTTCCTTTAGCTTCACGGTAAAATGATCCATTTTGGGGTGTTATGCGTAAAAGAATCACATTTTGGGTATTCTTTATCAATTTGTTTTTTCGTGGAGAATGATTCTTCACTACCAAATTTATGAGTGTTATTCATTTGAAAGGTGATATATGGCCGAGTTTCATGCTCGTAACGCTACTATATAACATTGTTTATTAATTAATGCCACAAGTATATTTTATGAATTTTAGTTTCCATGCTTTGTACGTAATCTATTGATCCCAAACTCGAAACATGTAGTATTAGCACGATAGAGAATGTTTTGGTGGAGTTTCTTGATGTTATGAGTCCATGTAGAAATTTTCAAATTTGTCTGGTCATGAATAAAACACGAGTATTTTTGTTTTATGTTTTGAAGATGGTGGTGTTTGCACTATCGCATATGGACAGGGTGTTATTCACGTGATAATAATATTCTTGAAATCTTGTACCAAAATTACTATTTTTTCGGTGTCCTGGTGAAAATATGGGGTGATATAATGGTTCTAAGATCGTTTTCAAGTGATTTTTCGAATCTCTGGCACCAACATAGGCCGATGTTTCTGTGTTGGTGAAGTTTAACATTCTTAACTCGGTACAGCTATCAATAGTTTGATGTTTTTTCAGATAATTTTTGCGTTCAAATTACAAATTTGATTTATTGAAGTGATAGCGAATGCATGTTTGTTTAGTTTGGCCCGTACTTTTAAACAACTCTTTGGACGAACATTCCTAAAAGTTTCTTCTTCAAAATCTCATAATTCTGAGATAACATGGTCCATTTATTGGTCCTTGGGAATAACATAGCCTTGCAGATTTTATATGTTGAAGTTTTTGCTTAGAAGGTCAGTTGACAGACAAATTTATGGAGTAAACAATTCAAAATTCGCGTACTCGCGAGTATGATTGAATTGATCCACTTTGGAGTGTAATGCGTACAAGAATCACAATTTGGTTGTTTTGTGCCAATATAATTTTTCGTGGAGGTTCTGTTTTCACTACCAGATTTTAACTTTTTATAATTGACGTGACAGAAGATATTTGGGCCGAGTTTTATTTTCTTTACGCTTATCGATAAAACTATATATTCGATGGTGCTCTTGTTAAAGAAACGACGTTTTGAAATATTTTTTATTCAACCTTTCTAACTGACTCATTAAGTCAAAACTCTGAATGTGTGCTATAAACACACAAGAAAATGTTATGTTTGATTTTCATTCTATTCCGTGTCCATGTTTAAATTTTCATTTTGTGTGTGTCATGAGTAAAAATATGATTATTTTCGGGAAATCCTTTTAGAGGGTGTTTTAAGTCTCGAATACCGGAAATTTGTTATTCACGTAATAGACAACGTATGTTTAATTATTAGGACTATGTTTATCCAGAGTGCTCTTTCGACTACCATGTCTAACAGTATTTTATTCACAATATATAAATTTCTTGCTCCAAACATCAAATTCTTCTGATTCAGAGATAACGTAGCCCATTTTTTATTCCCCTGGTCGGAACAAGAGCATTGTGGAGTTTTGTTGCAAAAACTTACTTCAGGTGGTCTTTCCACTGATCAATTAGGCAAGTAAAAGATTTACCTCAAATGGTCTTTCGATTGTTCAATTAGGCTAGTAACCAATTCACAATTCAGGTGATACATGATTTATGTTCTGAGTTTCATGTTCCTTTAGCTTCACGGTAAAATGATCCATTTTGGGGTGTTATGCGTAAAAGAATCACATTTTGGGTATTGTTTATCAATTTGTTTTTTCGTGGAGAATGATTCTTCACTACCAAATTTATGAGTGTTATTCATTTGAAAGGTGATATATGGCTGAGTTTCATGCTCGTAACGCTACTATATAACATTGTTTATTTGATAATGCCACAAGTATATTTTATGAATTTTAGTTTCCATGCTTTGTACGTAATCTATTGATCCCAAACTCGAAACATGTAGTATTAGCACGATAGAGAATGTTTTGGTGGAGTTTCTTGATGTTATGAGTCCATGTAGAAATTTTCAAATTTGTCTTGTCATGAATAAAACACGAGTATTTTGGTTTTATGTTTTGAAGATGGTGGTGTTTGCACTCTCGCATATGGACAGGGTGTTATTCACGTGATAATAATATTCTAAAAACCTTGTACCAAAATTACTATTTTTTCGGTGTCCTGGTGAAAATATGGGGTGATATAATGGTCCTAAGATCGTTTTCAAGTGATTTTTCGAATCTCTGGCCCCAACATAGGCCGATGTTTCTGTGTTGGTGAAGTTTAACATTCTTAACTCGGTACAGCTATCAATAGTTTGATGTTTTTTCAGATAATTTTTGCGTTTCAAATTCCAAATTTGATTTATTCAAGTGATAGCGAATGCATGTTTGTTAAGTTTGGCCCGTACTTTTAAACAACTATTTGGACGAACATACCTAAAAGTTTATTCTTCAAAATCTCATAATTCTGAACATGGTCCATTTATTGGTCCTTGGGAATAACATAGCCTTGCAGATTTTATATGTTGAAGTTTTTGTTTAGAAGGTCAGTTGACAGACAAATTTATGAAGTAAACAATTCAAAATTCGCGTACTCGCGAGTATGATTGAATTGATCCACTTTGGAGTGTAATGCGTACAAGAATCACAATTTGGTTGTTTTGTGCCAATATAATTTTTCGTGGAGGTTCTGTTTTCACTACCAGATTTTAACTTTTTATAATTGACGTGACAGAAGATATTTGGGCCGAGTTTTATTTTCTTTACGCTTATCGATAAAACTATATATTCGATGGTGCTCTTGTTAAAGAAACGACGTTTTGAAATATTTTTTATTCAACCTTTCTAACTGACTCATTAAGTCAAAACTCTGAATGTGTGCTATAAACACACAAGAAAATGTTATGTTTGATTTTCATTCTATTCCGTGTCCATGTTTAAATTTTCATTTTGTGTGTGTCATGAGTAAAAATATGATTATTTTCGGGAAATCCTTTTAGAGGGTGTTTTAAGTCTCGAATACCGGAAATTTGTTATTCACGTAATAGACAACGTATGTTTAATTATTAGGACTATGTTTATCCAGAGTGCTCTTTCGACTACCATGTCTAACAGTATTTTATTCACAATATATAAATTTCTTGCTCCAAACATCAAATTCTTCTGATTCAGAGATAACGTAGCCCATTTTTTATTCCCCTGGTCGGAACAAGAGCATTGTGGAGTTTTGTTGCAAAAACTTACTTCAGGTGGTCTTTCCACTGATCAATTAGGCAAGTAAAAGATTTACCTCAAATGGTCTTTCGATTGTTCAATTAGGCTAGTAACCAATTCACAATTCAGGTGATACATGATTTATGTTCTGAGTTTCATGTTCCTTTAGCTTCACGGTAAAATGATCCATTTTGGGGTGTTATGCGTAAAAGAATCACATTTTGGGTATTGTTTATCAATTTGTTTTTTCGTGGAGAATGATTCTTCACTACCAAATTTATGAGTGTTATTCATTTGAAAGGTGATATATGGCTGAGTTTCATGCTCGTAACGCTACTATATAACATTGTTTATTTGATAATGCCACAAGTATATTTTATGAATTTTAGTTTCCATGCTTTGTACGTAATCTATTGATCCCAAACTCGAAACATGTAGTATTAGCACGATAGAGAATGTTTTGGTGGAGTTTCTTGATGTTATGAGTCCATGTAGAAATTTTCAAATTTGTCTTGTCATGAATAAAACACGAGTATTTTGGTTTTATGTTTTGAAGATGGTGGTGTTTGCACTCTCGCATATGGACAGGGTGTTATTCACGTGATAATAATATTCTAAAAACCTTGTACCAAAATTACTATTTTTTCGGTGTCCTGGTGAAAATATGGGGTGATATAATGGTCCTAAGATCGTTTTCAAGTGATTTTTCGAATCTCTGGCCCCAACATAGGCCGATGTTTCTGTGTTGGTGAAGTTTAACATTCTTAACTCGGTACAGCTATCAATAGTTTGATGTTTTTTCAGATAATTTTTGCGTTTCAAATTCCAAATTTGATTTATTCAAGTGATAGCGAATGCATGTTTGTTAAGTTTGGCCCGTACTTTTAAACAACTATTTGGACGAACATACCTAAAAGTTTATTCTTCAAAATCTCATAATTCTGAACATGGTCCATTTATTGGTCCTTGGGAATAACATAGCCTTGCAGATTTTATATGTTGAAGTTTTTGTTTAGAAGGTCAGTTGACAGACAAATTTATGAAGTAAACAATTCAAAATTCGCGTACTCGCGAGTATGATTGAATTGATCCACTTTGGAGTGTAATGCGTACAAGAATCACAATTTGGTTGTTTTGTGCCAATATAATTTTTCGTGGAGGTTCTGTTTTCACTACCAGATTTTAACTTTTTATAATTGACGTGACAGAAGATATTTGGGCCGAGTTTTATTTTCTTTACGCTTATCGATAAAACTATATATTGGATGGTGCTCTTGTTAAAGAAACGACGTTTTGAAATATTTTTTATTCATCCTTTCTAACTGACTCATTAAGTCAAAACTCGGAATGTGTGCTATAAACACACAAGAAAATATTATGTTTGATTTTCATTCTATTCCTTGTCCATGTTTAAATTTTCATTTTGGGTGTGTCATGAGTAAAAATATGATTATTTTCGAGAAATCCTTTTAGAGGGTGTTTTAAGACTCGAATACCGAAAATTTGTTATTCACGTAATAGACAACGTATGTTTAATTATTAGGACTATGTTTATCCAAAGTGCTCTTTCGACTACCATGTCTAACAGTATTTTATTCACAATATATAAATTTCTTGCTCCAAACATCAAATTCATCTGATTCAGAGATAACGTAGCCCATTTTTGATTCCCCTGGTCGGAACAAGAGCATTGTGGAGTTTTGTTGCAAAAACTTACTTCAGGTGGTCTTTCCACTGATCAATTAGGCAAGTAAAAGATTTACCTCAAATGGTCTTTCGATTGTTCAATTAGGCTAGTAACCAATCCACAATTCAGGTGATACATGATTTATGTTCTGAGTTTCATGTTCCTTTAGCTTCACGGTAAAATGATACATTTTGGGGTGTTATGCGTAAAAGAATCACATTTTGGGTATTCTTTATCAATTAGTTTTTTCGTGGAGAATGATTCTTCACTACCAAATTTATGAGTGTTATTCATTTGAAAGGTGATATATGGCCGAGTTTCATGCTCGTAACGCTACTATATAACATTGTTTGTTTGATAATGCCACAAGTATATTTTATGAATTTTAGTTTCCATGCTTTGTACGTAATCTATTGATCCCAAACTTGAAACATGTAGTATTAGCACGATAGAGAATGTTTTGGTGGAGTTTCTTGATGTTATGAGTCCATGTAGAAATTTTCAAATTTGTCTGGTCATGAATAAAACACGAGTATTTTTGTTTTATGTTTTGAAGATGGTGGTCTTTGCACTATCGCATATGGACAGGGTGTTATTCACGTGATAATAATATTCTTAAAACCTTGTACGAAAATTACTATTTTTTCGGTGTCCTGGTGAAAATATGGGGTGATATAATGGTTCTAAGATCGTTTTCAAGTGATTTTTCGAATCTCTGGCCCCAACATAGGCCGATGTTTCAGTGTAGGTGAAGTTTAACATTCTTAACTCGGTACAACTATCAATAGTTTGATGTTTTTTCAGATAATTTTTGCGTTCAAATTACAAATTTGATTTATTCAAGTGATAGCGAATGCATGTTTGTTAAGTTTGGCCCGTACTTTTAAACAACTCTTTGGACGAACATTCCTAAAAGTTTCTTCTTCAAAATCTCATAATTCTGATATAACATGGTCCATTTATTGGTCCTTGGGAATAACATAGCCTTGCAGATTTTATATGTTGAAGTTTTTGCTTAGAAGGTCAGTTGACAGACAAATTTATGGAGTAAACAATTCAAAATTCGCGTACTCGCGAGTATGATTGAATTGATCCACTTTGGAGTGTAATGCGTACAAGAATCACAATTTGGTTGTTTTGTGCCAATTTAATTTTTCGTGGAGGTTCTGTTTTCACTACCAGATTTTAACCTTTTATCATTGACGTGATAGAAGATATTTGGGTCGAGTTTTATTTTCTTTACGCTTATCGATAAAACTATTTATTCGATGGTGCTCTTGTTAAATAAACGACGTTTTGAAATATTTTATATTCATCCTTTCTAACTGACTCATTAAGTCCAAACTCGGAATGTGTGCTATAAACACACTACAATATGTTATGGTTGATATTCATTCTATTCCGTGTCCATGTTTAAATTTTCATTTTGGGTGTGTCATGAGTAAAAATATGATTATTTTCGGGAAATCCTTTTAGAGGGTGTTTTAAGACTCGAATACGGGAAGTTTGTTATTCACGTAATAGACAACGTATGTTTAACTATTAGGACTATGTTTATCCAGTGTGCTCTTTCGACTACCATGTCTAACAGTATTTTATTCACAATATATAAATTGTATGCTCCAAACATCACATTCATCTGATTCAGAGATAACGTAGCCCATTTTTGATTCCCCTGGTCGGAACAAGAGCATTGTGGAGTTTTGTTGCAAAAACATACTTCAAATGGTCTTTCCACTGATCAATTAGGCAAGTAAAAGATTTACTTCAAATGGTCTTTCGATTGTTCAATTAGGCTAGTAACCAATTCACAATTCATGTGATACATGATTTATGTTCTGAGTTTCATGTTCCTTTAGCTTCACTGTAAAATGATCCATTTTGGTGTGTTATGCGTAAAAGAATCACATTTTGGGTATTCTTTATCAATTTGTTTTTTCGTGGAGAATGATTCTTCACTACCAAATTTATGAGTGTTATTCATTTGAAAGGTGATATATGGCCGAGTTTCATGCTCGTAACGCTACTATATAACATTGTTTATTTGATAATGCCACAAGTATATTTTATGAATTTTAGTTTCCATGCTTTGTTCGTAATCTATTGATCCCAAACTCGAAACATGTAGTATTAGCACGATAGAGAATGTTTTGGTGGAGTTTCTTGATGTTATGAGTCCATGTAGAAATTTTCAAATTTGTCTTGTCATGAATAAAACACGAGTATCTTGGTTTTATGTTTTGAAGATGGTGGTGTTTGCACTCTCGCATATGGACAGGGTGTTATTCACGTGATAATAATATTCTTAAAACCATGTACCAAAATTACTATTTTTTCGGTGTCCTGGTGAAAATATGGGGTGATATAATGGTTCTAAGATCGTTTTCAAGTGATTTTTCGAATCTCTGGTCCAAACATAGGCCGATGTTTCTGTGTAGGTGAAGTTTAACATTCTAAACTCGGTACAGCTATCAATAGTTTGATGTTTTTTCAGATAATTTTTGCGTTCAAATTACAAATTTGATTTATTCAAGTGATAGCGAATGCATGTTGTTAAGTTTGGCCCGTACTTTTAAACAACTCTTTGGACGAACACGCCTAAAAGTTTCTTCTTCAAAATCTCATAATTCTGAGATAACATGGTCCATTTATTGGTCCTTGGGAATAACATAGCCTTGCAGATTTTATATGTTGAAGTTTTTGCTTCGAAGGTCAGTTGACAGACAAATTTATGGAGTAAACAATTCAAAATTCGCGTAATCGCGAGTATGATTGAATTGATCCACTTTGGAGTGTAATGCGTACAAGAATCACAATTTGGTTGTTTTGTGCCAATTTAATTTTTCGTGGAGGTTCTGTTTTCACTACCAGATTTTAACCTTTTATCATTGACGTGATAGAAGATATTTGGGCCGAGTTTTATTTTCTTTACGCTTATCGATAAAACTATTTATTCGATGGTGCTCTTGTTAAATAAACGACGTTTTGAAATATTTTATATTCATCCTTTCTAACTGACTCATTAAGTCCAAACTCGGAATGTGTGCTATAAACACACTAGAAAATGTTATGGTTGATATTCAATCTATTCCGTGTCCATGTTTAAATTTTCATTTTGGGTGTGTCATGAGTAAAAATATGATTATTTTCGGGAAATCCTTTTAGAGGGTGTTTTAAGACTCGAATACGGGAAGTTTGTTATTCACGTAATAGACAACGTATGTTTAACTATTAGGACTATGTTTATCCAGAGTGCTCTTTCGACTACCATGTCTAACAGTATTTTATTCACAATATATAAATTGCATGCTCCAAACATCACATTCATCTGATTCAGAGATAACGTAGCCCATTTTTGATTCTCCTGGTCGGAACAAGAGCATTGTGGAGTTTTGTTGCAAAAACATACTTCAGATGGTCTTTCCACTGATCAATTAGGCAAGTAAAAGATTTACTTCAAATGGTCTTTCGATTGTTCAATTAGGCTAGTAACCAATTCACAATTCAGGTGATACATGATTTATGTTCTGAGTTTCATGTTCCTTTAGCTTCACTGTAAAATGATCCATTTTGGGGTGTTATGCGTAAAAGAATCACATTTTGGGTATTCTTTATCAATTTGTTTTTTCGTGGAGAATGATTCTTCACTACCAAATTTATGAGTGTTATTCATTTGAAAGGTGATATATGGCCGAGTTTCATGCTCGTAACGCTACTATATAACATTGTTTATTTGATAATGCCACAAGTATATTTTATGAATTTTAGTTTCCATGCTTTGTTCGTAATCTATTGATCTCAAACTCGAAACATGTAGTATTAGCACGATAGAGAATGTTTTGGTGGAGTTTCTTGATGTTATGAGTCCATGTAGAAATTTTCAAATTTGTCTTGTCATGAATAAAACACGAGTATCTTGGTTTTATGTTTTGAAGATGGTGGTGTTTGCACTCTCGCATATGGACAGGGTGTTATTCACGTGATAATAATATTCTTAAAACCTTGTACCAAAATTACTATTTTTTCGGTGTCCTGGTGAAAATATGGGGTGATATAATGGTCCTAAGATCGTTTTCAAGTGATTTTTTGAATCTCTGGTCCAAACATAGGCCGATGTTTCTGTGTAGGTGAAGTTTAACATTCTAAACTCGGTACAGCTATCAATAGTTTGATGTTTTTTCAGATAATTTTTGCGTTTCAAATTCCAAATTTGATTTATTCAAGTGATAGCGAATGCATGTTGTTAAGTTTGGCCCGTACTTTTAAACAACTCTTTGGACGAACATGCCTAAAAGTTTCTTCTTCAAAATCTCATAATTCTGAGATAACATGGTCCATTTATTGGTCCTTGGGAATAACATAGCCTTGCAGATTTTGTATGTTGAAGTTTTTGCTTAGAAGGTCAGTTGACAGACAAATTTATGGAGTAAACAATTCAAAATTCGCGTACTCGCGAGTATGATTGAATTGATCCACTTTGGAGTGTAATGCGTACAAGAATCACAATTTGGTTGTTTTATGCCAATTTAATTTTTCGTGGAGGTTCTGTTTTCACTACCAGATTTTAACCTTTTATCATTGACGTGATAGAAGATATTTGGGCCGAGTTTTATTTTCTTTACGCTTATCGATAAAACTATTTATTCGATGGTGCTCTTGTTAAATAAACGACGTTTTGAAATATTTTATATTCATCCTTTCTAACTGACTCATTAAGTCCAAACTCGGAATGTGTGCTATAAACACACTAGAAAATGTTATGGTTGATATTCATTCTTTTCCGTGTCCATGTTTAAATTTTCATTTTGGGTGTGTCATGAGTAAAAATATGATTATTTTCGGGAAATCCTTTTAGAGGGTGTTTTAAGACTCGAATACGGGAAGTTTGTTATTCACGTAATAGACAACGTATGTTTAACTATTAGGACTATGTTTATCCAGAGTGCTCTTTCGACTACCATGTCTAACAGTATTTTATTCACAATATATAAATTGCATGCTCCAAACATCACATTCATCTGATTCAGAGATAACGTAGCCCATTTTTTATTCCCCTGGTCGGAACAAGAGCATTGTGGAGTTTTGTTGCAAAAACATACTTCAGATGGTCTTTCCACTGATCAATTAGGCAAGTAAAAGATTTACTTCAAATGGTCTTTCGATTGTTCAATTAGGCTAGTAACCAATTCACAATTCAGGTGATACATGATTTATGTTCTGAGTTTCATGTTCCTTTAGCTTCACTGTAAAATGATCCATTTTGGGGTGTTATGCGTAAAAGAATCACATTTTGGGTATTCTTTATCAATTTGTTTTTTCGTGGAGAATGATTCTTCACTACCAAATTTATGAGTGTTATTCATTTGAAAGGTGATATATGGCCGAGTTTCATGCTCGTAACGCTACTATATAACATTGTTTATTTGATAATGCCACAAGTATATTTTATGAATTTTAGTTTCCATGCTTTGTACGTAATCTATTGATCCCAAACTCGAAACATGTAGTATTAGCACGATAGAGAATGTTTTGGTGGAGTTTCTTGATGTTATGAGTCCATGTAGAAATTTTCAAATTTGTCTTGTCATGAATAAAACACGAGTATCTTGGTTTTATGTTTTGAAGATGGTGGTGTTTGCACTCTCGCATATGGACAGGGTGTTATTCACGTGATAATAATATTCTTAAAACCTTGTACCAAAATTACTATTTTTTCGGTGTCCTGGTGAAAATATGGGGTGATATAATGGTCCTAAGATCGTTTTCAAGTGATTTTTCGAATCTCTGGTCCAAACATAGGCCGATGTTTCTGTGTAGGTGAAGTTTAACATTCTAAACTCGGTACAGCTATCAATTGTTTAATGTTTTTTCAGATAATTTTTGCGTTTCAAATTCCAAATTTGATTTATTCAAGTGATAGCGAATGCATGTTGTTAAGTTTGGCCCGTACTTTTAAACAACTCTTTGGACGAACATGCCTAAAAGTTTCTTCTTCAAAATCTCATAATTCTGAGATAACATGGTCCATTTATTGGTCCTTGGGAATAACATAGCCTTGCAGATTTTGTATGTTGAAGTTTTTGCTTAGAAGGTCAGTTGACAGACAAATTTATGGAGTAAACAATTCAAAATTCGCGTACTCGCGAGTATGATTGAATTGATCCACTTTGGAGTGTAATGCGTACAAGAATCACAATTTGGTTGTTTTATGCCAATTTAATTTTTCGTGGAGGTTCTGTTTTCACTACCAGATTTTAACCTTTTATCATTGACGTGATAGAAGATATTTGGGCCGAGTTTTATTTTCTTTACGCTTATCGATAAAACTATTTATTCGATGGTGCTCTTGTTAAATAAACGACGTTGTGAAATATTTTATATTCATCCTTTCTAACTGACTCATTAAGTCCAAACTCGGAATGTGTGCTATAAACACACTAGAAAATGTTATGGTTGATATTCATTCTATTCCGTGTCCATGTTTAAATTTTCATTTTGGGTGTGTCATGAGTAAAAATATGATTATTTTCGGGAAATCCTTTTAGAGGGTGTTTTAAGACTCGAATACGGGAAGTTTGTTATTCACGTAATAGACAACGTATGTTTAACTATTAGAACTATGTTTATCCGGAGTGCTCTTTCGACTACCATGTCTAACAGTATTTTATTCACAATATATAAATTGCATGCTCCAAACATCAAATTCATCTGATTCAGAGATAACGTAGCCCATTTTTTATTCCCCTGGTCGGAACAAGAGCATTGTGGAGTTTTGTTGCTAAAACATACTTCATATGGTCTTTCCACTGATCAATTAGGCAAGTAAAAGATTTACTTCAAATGGTCTTTCGATTGTTCAATTAGGCTAGTAACCAATTCACAATTCAGGTGATACATGATTTATGTTCTGAGTTTCATGTTCCTTTAGCTTCACTGTAAAATGATCCATTTTGGGGTGTTATGCGTAAAAGAATCACATTTTGGGTATTCTTTATCAATTTGTTTTTTCGTGGAGAATGATTCTTCACTACCAAATTTATGAGTGTTATTCATTTGAATGGTGATATATGGCCGAGTTTCATGCTCGTAACGCTACTATATAACATTGTTTATTTGATAATGCCACAAGTATATTTTATGAATTTTAGTTTCCATGCTTTGTACGTAATCTATTGATCCCAAACTCGAAACATGTAGTATTAGCACGATAGAGAATGTTTTGGTGGAGTTTCTTGATGTTAAGAGTCCATGTAGAAATTTTCAAATTTGTCTTGTCATGAATAAAACACGAGTATCTTGGTTTTATGTTTTGAAGATGGTGGTGTTTGCACTCTCGCAAATGGACAGGGTGTTATTCACGTGATAATAATATTCTTAAAACCTTGTACCAAAATTACTATTTTTTCGGTGTCCTGGTGAAAATATGGGGTGATATAATTGTCCTAAGATCGTTTTCAAGTGATTTTTCGAATCTCTGGTCCAAACATAGGCCGATGTTTCTGTGTAGGTGAAGTTTAACATTCTAAACTCGGTACAACTATCAATAGTTTGATGTTTTTTCAGATAATTTTTGCGTTTCAAATTCCAAATTTGATTTATTCAAGTGATAGCGAATGCATGTTGTTAAGTTTGGCCCGTACTTTTAAACAACTCTTTGGACGAACATGCCTAAAAGTTTCTTCTTCAAAATCTCATAATTCTGAGATAACATGGTCCATTTATTGGTCCTTGGGAATAACATAGCCTTGCAGATTTTGTATGTTGAAGTTTTTGCTTAGAAGGTCAGTTGACAGACAAATTTATGGAGTAAACAATTCAAAATTCGCGTACTCGCGAGTATGATTGAATTGATCCACTTTGGAGTGTAATGCGTACAAGAATCACAATTTGGTTGTTTCATGCCAATTTAATTTTTCGTGGAGGTTCTGTTTTCACTACCAGATTTTAACCTTTTATCATTGACGTGATAGAAGATATTTGGGCCGAGTTTTATTTTCTTTACGTTTATCGATAAAACTATTTATTCGATGGTGCTCTTGTTAAATAAACGACGTTTTGAAATATTTTATATTCATCCTTTCTAACTGACTCATTAAGTCCAAACTAGGAATGTGTGCTATAAACACACTAGAAAATGTTATGGTTGATATTCATTCTATTCCGTGTCCATGTTTAAATTTTCATTTTGGGTGTGTCATGAGTAAAAATATGATTATTTTCGGGAAATCCTTTTAGAGGGTGTTTTAAGACTCGAATACGGGAAGTTTGTTATTTACGTAATAGACAACGTATGTTTAACTATTAGAACTATGTTTATCCGGAGTGCTCTTTCGACTACCATGTCTAACAGTATTTTATTCACAATATATAAATTGCATGCTCCAAACATCAAATTCATCTGATTCAGAGATAACGTAGCCCATTTTTTATTCCCCTGGTCGGAACAAGAGCATTGTGGAGTTTTGTTGCAAAAACATACTTCAGATGGTCTTTCCACTGATCAATTAGGCAAGTAAAAGATTTACTTCAAATGGTCTTTCGATTGTTCAATTAGGCTAGTAACCAATTCACAATTCAGGTGATACATGATTTATGTTCTGAGTTTCATGTTCCTTTAGCTTCACTGTAAAATGATCCATTTTGGGGTGTTATGCGTAAAAGAATCACATTTTGGGTATTCTTTATCAATTTGTTTTTTCGTGGAGAATGATTCTTCACTACCAAATTTATGAGTGTTATTCATTTGAAATGTGATATATGGCCGAGTTTCATGCTCGTAACGCTACTATATAACATTTTTTATTTGATAATGCCACAAGTATATTTTATGAATTTTAGTTTCCATGCTTTGTACGTAATCTATTGATCCCAAACTCGAAACATGTAGTATTAGCACGATAGAGAATGTTTTGGTGGAGTTTCTTGATGTTATGAGTCCATGTAGAAATTTTCAAATTTGTCTTGTCATGAATAAAACACGAGTATCTTGGTTTTATGTTTTGAAGATGGTGGTGTTTGCACTCTCGCATATGGACAGGGTGTTATTCACGTGATAATAATATTCTTAAAACCTTGTACCAAAATTACTATTTTTTCGGTGTCCTGGTGAAAATATGGGGTGATATAATGGTCCTAAGATCGTTTTCAAGTGATTTTTCGAATCTCTGGTCCAAACATAGGCCGATGTTTCTGTGTAGGTGAAGTTTAACATTCTAAACTCGGTACAGCTATCAATTGTTTAATGTTTTTTCAGATAATTTTTGCGTTTCAAATTCCAAATTTGATTTATTCAAGTGATAGCGAATGCATGTTGTTAAGTTTGGCCCGTACTTTTAAACAACTCTTTGGACGAACATGCCTAAAAGTTTCTTCTTCAAAATCTCATAATTCTGAGATAACATGGTCCATTTATTGGTCCTTGGGAATAACATAGCCTTGCAGATTTTGTATGTTGAAGTTTTTGCTTAGAAGGTCAGTTGACAGACAAATTTATGGAGTAAACAATTCAAAATTCGCGTACTCGCGAGTATGATTGAATTGATCCACTTTGGAGTGTAATGCGTACAAGAATCACAATTTGGTTGTTTTATGCCAATTTAATTTTTCGTGGAGGTTCTGTTTTCACTACCAGATTTTAACCTTTTATCATTGACGTGATAGAAGATATTTGGGCCGAGTTTTATTTTCTTTACGCTTATCGATAAAACTATTTATTCGATGGTGCTCTTGTTAAATAAACGACGTTGTGAAATATTTTATATTCATCCTTTCTAACTGACTCATTAAGTCCAAACTCGGAATGTGTGCTATAAACACACTAGAAAATGTTATGGTTGATATTCATTCTATTCCGTGTCCATGTTTAAATTTTCATTTTGGGTGTGTCATGAGTAAAAATATGATTATTTTCGGGAAATCCTTTTAGAGGGTGTTTTAAGACTCGAATACGGGAAGTTTGTTATTCACGTAATAGACAACGTATGTTTAACTATTAGAACTATGTTTATCCGGAGTGCTCTTTCGACTACCATGTCTAACAGTATTTTATTCACAATATATAAATTGCATGCTCCAAACATCAAATTCATCTGATTCAGAGATAACGTAGCCCATTTTTGATTCCCCTGGTCGGAACAAGAGCATTGTGGAGTTTTGTTGCAAAAACATACTTCAGATGGTCTTTCCACTGATCAATTAGGCAAGTAAAAGATTTACTTCAAATGGTCTTTCGATTGTTCAATTAGGCTAGTAACCAATTCACAATTCAGGTGATACATGATTTATGTTCTGAGTTTCATGTTCCTTTAGCTTCACTGTAAAATGATCCATTTTGGGGTGTTATGCGTAAAAGAATCACATTTTGGGTATTCTTTATCAATTTGTTTTTTCGTGGAGAATGATTCTTCACTACCAAATTTATGAGTGTTATTCATTTGAAAGGTGATATATGGCCGAGTTTCATGCTCGTAACGCTACTATATAACATTGTTTATTTGATAATGCCACAAGTATATTTTATGAATTTTAGTTTCCATGCTTTGTACGTAATCTATTGATCCCAAACTCGAAACATGTAGTATTAGCACGATAGAGAATGTTTTGGTGGAGTTTCTTGATGTTAAGAGTCCATGTAGAAATTTTCAAATTTGTCTTGTCATGAATAAAACACGAGTATCTTGGTTTTATGTTTTGAAGATGGTGGTGTTTGCACTCTCGCATATGGACAGGGTGTTATTCACGTGATAATAATATTCTTAAAACCTTGTACCAAAATTACTATTTTTTCGGTGTCCTGGTGAAAATATGGGGTGATATAATTGTCCTAAGATCGTTTTCAAGTGATTTTTCGAATCTCTGGTCCAAACATAGGCCGATGTTTCTGTGTAGGTGAAGTTTAACATTCTAAACTCGGTACAACTATCAATAGTTTGATGTTTTTTCAGATAATTTTTGCGTTTCAAATTCCAAATTTGATTTATTCAAGTGATAGCGAATGCATGTTGTTAAGTTTGGCCCGTACTTTTAAACAACTCTTTGGACGAACATGCCTAAAAGTTTCTTCTTCAAAATCTCATAATTCTGAGATAACATGGTCCATTTATTGGTCCTTGGGAATAACATAGCCTTGCAGATTTTGTATGTTGAAGTTTTTGCTTAGAAGGTCAGTTGACAGACAAATTTATGGAGTAAACAATTCAAAATTCGCGTACTCGCGAGTATGATTGAATTGATCCACTTTGGAGTGTAATGCGTACAAGAATCACAATTTGGTTGTTTCATGCCAATTTAATTTTTCGTGGAGGTTCTGTTTTCACTACCAGATTTTAACCTTTTATCATTGACGTGATAGAAGATATTTGGGCCGAGTTTTATTTTCTTTACGCTTATCGATAAAACTATTTATTCGATGGTGCTCTTGTTAAATAAACGACGTTTTGAAATATTTTATATTCATCCTTTCTAACTGACTCATTAAGTCCAAACTCGGAATGTGTGCTATAAACACACTAGAAAATGTTATGGTTGATATTCATTCTATTCCGTGTCCATGTTTAAATTTTCATTTTGGGTGTGTCATGAGTAAAAATATGATTATTTTCGGGAAATCCTTTTAGAGGGTGTTTTAAGACTCGAATACGGGAAGTTTGTTATTTACGTAATAGACAACGTATGTTTAACTATTAGAACTATGTTTATCCGGAGTGCTCTTTCGACTACCATGTCTAACAGTATTTTATTCACAATATATAAATTGCATGCTCCAAACATCAAATTCATCTGATTCAGAGATAACGTAGCCCATTTTTTATTCCCCTGGTCGGAACAAGAGCATTGTGGAGTTTTGTTGCAAAAACATACTTCAGATGGTCTTTCCACTGATCAATTAGGCAAGTAAAAGATTTACTTCAAATGGTCTTTCGATTGTTCAATTAGGCTAGTAACCAATTCACAATTCAGGTGATACATGATTTATGTTCTGAGTTTCATGTTCCTTTAGCTTCACTGTAAAATGATCCATTTTGGGGTGTTATGCGTAAAAGAATCACATTTTGGGTATTCTTTATCAATTTGTTTTTTCGTGGAGAATGATTCTTCACTACCAAATTTATGAGTGTTATTCATTTGAAAGGTGATATATGGCCGAGTTTCATGCTCGTAACGCTACTATATAACATTGTTTATTTGATAATGCCACAAGTATATTTTATGAATTTTAGTTTCCATGCTTTGTACGTAATCTATTGATCCCAAACTCGAAACATGTAGTATTAGCACGATAGAGAATGTTTTGGTGGAGTTTCTTGATGTTATGAGTCCATGTAGAAATTTTCAAATTTGTCTTGTCATGAATAAAACACGAGTATCTTGGTTTTATGTTTTGAAGATGGTGGTGTTTGCACTCTCGCATATGGACAGGGTGTTATTCACGTGATAATAATATTCTTAAAACCTTGTACCAAAATTACTATTTTTTCGGTGTCCTGGTGAAAATATGGGGTGATATAATGGTCCTAAGATCGTTTTCAAGTGATTTTTCGAATCTCTGGTCCAAACATAGGCCGATGTTTCTGTGTAGGTGAAGTTTAACATTCTAAACTCAGTACAGCTATCAATAGTTTGATGTTTTTTCAGATAATTTTTGCGTTTCAAATTCCAAATTTGATTTATTCAAGTGATAGCGAATGCATGTTGTTAAGTTTGGCCCGTACTTTTAAACAACTCTTTGGACGAACATGCCTAAAAGTTTCTTCTTCAAAATCTCATAATTCTGAGATAACATGGTCCATTTATTGGTCCTTGGGAATAACATAGCCTTGCAGATTTTGTATGTTGAAGTTTTTGCTTAGAAGGTCAGTTGACAGACAAATTTATGGAGTAAACAATTCAAAATTCGCGTACTCGCGAGTATGATTGAATTGATCCACTTTGGAGTGTAATGCGTACAAGAATCACAATTTGGTTGTTTTATGCCAATTTAATTTTTCGTGGAGGTTCTGTTTTCACTAGCAGATTTTAACCTTTTATCATTGACGTGATAGAAGATATTTGGGCCGAGTTTTATTTTCTTTACTCTTATCGATAAAACTATTTATTCGATGGTGCTCTTGTTAAATAAACGACGTTTTGAAATATTTTATATTCATCCTTTCTAACTGACTCATTAAGTCCAAACTCGGAATGTGTGCTATAAACACACTAGAAAATGTTATGGTTGATATTCATTCTATTCCGTGTCCATGTTTAAATTTTCATTTTGGGTGTGTCATGAGTAAAAATATGATTATTTTCGGGAAATCCTTTTAGAGGGTGTTTTAAGACTCGAATACGGGAAGTTTGTTATTCACGTAATAGACAACGTATGTTTAACTATTAGGACTATGTTTATCCGGAGTGCTCTTTCGACTACCATGTCTAACAGTATTTTATTCACAATATATAAATTGCATGCTCCAAATATCAAATTCATCTGATTCAGAGATAACGTAGCCCATTTTTTATTCCCCTGGTCGGAACAAGAGCATTGTGGAGTTTTGTTGCAAAAACATACTTCAGATGGTCTTTCCACTGATCAATTAGGCAAGTAAAAGATTTACTTCAAATGGTCTTTCGATTGTTCAATTAGGCTAGTAACCAATTCACAATTCAGGTGATACATGATTTATGTTCTGAGTTTCATGTTCCTTTAGCTTCACGGTAAAATGATCCATTTTGGGGTGTTATGTGTAAAAGAATCACATTTTGGGTATTCTTTATCAATTTGTTTTTTCGTGGAGAATGATTCTTCACTACCAAATTTATGAGTGTTATTCATTTGAAAGGTGATATATGGCCGAGTTTCATGCTCGTAACGCTACTATATAACATTGTTTATTTGATAATGCCACAAGTATATTTTATGAATTTTAGTTTCCATGCTTTGTACGTAATCTATTGATCCCAAACTCGAAACATGTAGTATTAGCACGATAGAGAATGTTTTGGTGGAGTTTCTTGATGTTATGAGTCCATGTAGAAATTTTCAAATTTGTCTTGTCATGAATAAAACACGAGTATTTTGGTTTTATGTTTTGAAGATGGTGGTGTTTGCACTCTCGCATATGGACAGGGTGTTATTCACGTGATAATAATATTCTTAAAACCTTGTACCAAAATTACTATTTTTTCGGTGTCCTGGTGAAAATATGGGGTGATATAATGGTCCTATGATCGTTTTCAAGTTATTTTTCGAATCTCTGGTCCCAACATAGGCCGATGTTTCTGTGTAGGTGAAGTTTAACATTCTTAACTCGGTACAGCTATCAATAGTTTGATGTTTTTTCAGATAATTTTTGCGTTTCAAATTCCAAATTGGATTTATTCAAGTGATAGCGAATGCATGTTTGTTAAGTTTGGCCCGTACTTTTAAACAACTCTTTGGACGAACATACCTAAAAGTTTCTTCTTCAAAATCTCATAATTCTGAGATAACATGGTCCATTTATTGGTCCTTGGGAATAACATAGCCTTGCAGATTTTGTATGTTGAAGTTTTTGCTTAGAAGGTCAGTTGACAGACAAATTTATGGAGTAAACAATTCAAAATTCGCGTACTCGCGAGTATGATTGAATTGATCCACTTTGGAGTGTAATGCGTACAAGAATCACAATTTGGTTGTTTTATGCCAATTTAATTTTTCGTGGAGGTTCTGTTTTCACTACCAGATTTTAACCTTTTATCATTGACGTGATAGAAGATATTTGGGCCGAGTTTTATTTTCTTTACGCTTATCGATAAAACTATTTATTCGATGGTGCTCTTGTTAAATAAACGACGTTTTGAAATATTTTATATTCATCCTTTCTAACTGACTCATTAAGTCCAAACTCGGAATGTGCGCTATAAACACACTAGAAAATGTTATGGTTGATATTCATTCTATTCCGTGTCCATGTTTAAATTTTCATTTTGGGTGTGTCATGAGTAAAAATATGATTATTTTCGGGAAATCCTTTTAGAGGGTGTTTTAAGACTCGAATACGGGAAGTTTGTTATTCACGTAATAGACAACGTATGTTTAACTATTAGGACTATGTTTATCCGGAGTGCTCTTTCGACTACCATGTCTAACAGTATTTTATTCACAATATATAAATTGCATGCTCCAAATATCAAATTCATCTGATTCAGAGATAACGTAGCCCATTTTTTATTCCCCTGGTCGGAACAAGAGCATTGTGGAGTTTTGTTGCAAAAACATACTTCAGATGGTCTTTCCACTGATCAATTAGGCAAGTAAAAGATTTACTTCAAATGGTCTTTCGATTGTTCAATTAGGCTAGTAACCAATTCACAATTCAGGTGATACATGATTTATGTTCTGAGTTTCATGTTCCTTTAGCTTCACGGTAAAATGATCCATTTTGGGGTGTTATGTGTAAAAGAATCACATTTTGGGTATTCTTTATCAATTTGTTTTTTCGTGGAGAATGATTCTTCACTACCAAATTTATGAGTGTTATTCATTTGAAAGGTGATATATGGCCGAGTTTCATGCTCGTAACGCTACTATATAACATTGTTTATTTGATAATGCCACAAGTATATTTTATGAATTTTAGTTTCCATGCTTTGTACGTAATCTATTGATCCCAAACTCGAAACATGTAGTATTAGCACGATAGAGAATGTTTTGGTGGAGTTTCTTGATGTTATGAGTCCATGTAGAAATTTTCAAATTTGTCTTGTCATGAATAAAACACGAGTATTTTGGTTTTATGTTTTGAAGATGGTGGTGTTTGCACTCTCGCATATGGACAGGGTGTTATTCACGTGATAATAATATTCTTAAAACCTTGTACCAAAATTACTATTTTTTCGGTGTCCTGGTGAAAATATGGGGTGATATAATGGTCCTATGATCGTTTTCAAGTTATTTTTCGAATCTCTGGTCCCAACATAGGCCGATGTTTCTGTGTAGGTGAAGTTTAACATTCTTAACTCGGTACAGCTATCAATAGTTTGATGTTTTTTCAGATAATTTTTGCGTTTCAAATTCCAAATTGGATTTATTCAAGTGATAGCGAATGCATGTTTGTTAAGTTTGGCCCGTACTTTTAAACAACTCTTTGGACGAACATACCTAAAAGTTTCTTCTTCAAAATCTCATAATTCTGAGATAACATGGTCCATTTATTGGTCCTTGGGAATAACATAGCCTTGCAGATTTTGTATGTTGAAGTTTTTGCTTAGAAGGTCAGTTGACAGACAAATTTATGGAGTAAACAATTCAAAATTCGCGTACTCGCGAGTATGATTGAATTGATCCACTTTGGAGTGTAATGCGTACAAGAATCACAATTTGGTTGTTTTATGCCAATTTAATTTTTCGTGGAGGTTCTGTTTTCACTACCAGATTTTAACCTTTTATCATTGACGTGATAGAAGATATTTGGGCCGAGTTTTATTTTCTTTACGCTTATCGATAAAACTATTTATTCGATGGTGCTCTTGTTAAATAAACGACGTTTTGAAATATTTTATATTCATCCTTTCTAACTGACTCATTAAGTCCAAACTCGGAATGTGTGCTATAAACACACTAGAAAATGTTATGGTTGATATTCATTCTATTCCGTGTCCATGTTTAAATTTTCATTTTGGGTGTGTCATGAGTAAAAATATGATTATTTTCGGGAAATCCTTTTAGAGGGTGTTTTAAGACTCGAATACGGGAAGTTTGTTATTCACGTAATAGACAACGTATGTTTAACTATTAGAACTATGTTTATCCGGAGTGCTCTTTCTACTACCATGTCTAACAGTATTTTATTGACAATATATAAATTGCATGCTCCAAACATCAAATTCATCTGATTCAGAGATAACGTAGCCCATTTTTTATTCCCCTGGTCGGAACAAGAGCATTGTGGAGTTTTGTTGCAAAAACATACTTCAGATGGTCTTTCCACTGATCAATTAGGCAAGTAAAAGATTTACTTCAAATGGTCTTTCGATTGTTCAATTAGGCTAGTAACCAATTCACAATTCAGGTGATACATGATTTATGTTCTGAGTTTCATGTTCCTTTAGCTTCACTGTAAAATGATCCATTTTGGGGTGTTATGCGTAAAAGAATCACATTTTGGGTATTCTTTATCAATTTGTTTTTTCGTGGAGAATGATTCTTCACTACCAAATTTATGAGTGTTATTCATTTGAAAGGTGATATATGGCCGAGTTTCATGCTCGTAACGCTACTATATAACATTGTTTATTTGATAATGCCACAAGTATATTTTATGAATTTTAGTTTCCATGCTTTGTACGTAATCTATTGATCCCAAACTCGAAACATGTAGTATTAGCACGATAGAGAATGTTTTGGTGGAGTTTCTTGATGTTAAGAGTCCATGTAGAAATTTTCAAATTTGTCTTGTCATGAATAAAACACGAGTATCTTGGTTTTATGTTTTGAAGATGGTGGTGTTTGCACTCTCGCATATGGACAGGGTGTTATTCACGTGATAATAATATTCTTAAAACCTTGTACCAAAATTACTATTTTTTCGGTGTCCTGGTGAAAATATGGGGTGATATAATTGTCCTAAGATCGTTTTCAAGTGATTTTTCGAATCTCTGGTCCAAACATAGGCCGATGTTTCTGTGTAGGTGAAGTTTAACATTCTAAACTCGGTACAACTATCAATAGTTTGATGTTTTTTCAGATAATTTTTGCGTTTCAAATTCCAAATTTGATTTATTCAAGTGATAGCGAATGCATGTTGTTAAGTTTGGCCCGTACTTTTAAACAACTCTTTGGACGAACATGCCTAAAAGTTTCTTCTTCAAAATCTCATAATTCTGAGATAACATGGTCCATTTATTGGTCCTTGGGAATAACATAGCCTTGCAGATTTTGTATGTTGAAGTTTTTGCTTAGAAGGTCAGTTGACAGACAAATTTATGGAGTAAACAATTCAAAATTCGCGTACTCGCGAGTATGATTGAATTGATCCACTTTGGAGTGTAATGCGTACAAGAATCACAATTTGGTTGTTTCATGCCAATTTAATTTTTCGTGGAGGTTCTGTTTTCACTACCAGATTTTAACCTTTTATCATTGACGTGATAGAAGATATTTGGGCCGAGTTTTATTTTCTTTACGCTTATCGATAAAACTATTTATTCGATGGTGCTCTTGTTAAATAAAAGACGTTTTGAAATATTTTATATTCATCCTTTCTAACTGACTCATTAAGTCCAAACTCGGAATGTGTGCTATAAACACACTAGAAAATGTTATGGTTGATATTCATTCTATTCCGTGTCCATGTTTAAATTTTCATTTTGGGTGTGTCATGAGTAAAAATATGATTATTTTCGGGAAATCATTTTAGAGGGTGTTTTAAGACTCGAATACGGGAAGTTTGTTATTTACGTAATAGACAACGTATGTTTAACTATTAGAACTATGTTTATCCGGAGTGCTCTTTCGACTACCATGTCTAACAGTATTTTATTCACAATATATAAATTGCATGCTCCAAACATCAAATTCATCTGATTCAGAGATAACGTAGCCCATTTTTTATTCCCCTGGTCGGAACAAGAGCATTGTGGAGTTTTGTTGCAAAAACATACTTCAGATGGTCTTTCCACTGATCAATTAGGCAAGTAAAAGATTTACTTCAAATGGTCTTTCGATTGTTCAATTAGGCTAGTAACCAATTCACAATTCAGGTGATACATGATTTATGTTCTGAGTTTCATGTTCCTTTAGCTTCACTGTAAAATGATCCATTTTGGGGTGTTATGCGTAAAAGAATCACATTTTGGGTATTCTTTATCAATTTGTTTTTTCGTGGAGAATGATTCTTCACTACCAAATTTATGAGTGTTATTCATTTGAAAGGTGATATATGGCCGAGTTTCATGCTCGTAACGCTACTATATAACATTGTTTATTTGATAATGCCACAAGTATATTTTATGAATTTTAGTTTCCATGCTTTGTACGTAATCTATTGATCCCAAACTCGAAACATGTAGTATTAGCACGATAGAGAATGTTTTGGTGGAGTTTCTTGATGTTATGAGTCCATGTAGAAATTTTCAAATTTGTCTTGTCATGAATAAAACACGAGTATCTTGGTTTTATGTTTTGAAGATGGTGGTGTTTGCACTCTCGCATATGGACAGGGTGTTATTCACGTGATAATAATATTCTTAAAACCTTGTACCAAAATTACTATTTTTTCGGTGTCCTGGTGAAAATATGGGGTGATATAATGGTCCTAAGATCGTTTTCAAGTGATTTTTCGAATCTCTGGTCCAAACATAGGCCGATGTTTCTGTGTAGGTGAAGTTTAACATTCTAAACTCAGTACAGCTATCAATAGTTTGATGTTTTTTCAGATAATTTTTGCGTTTCAAATTCCAAATTTGATTTATTCAAGTGATAGCGAATGCATGTTGTTAAGTTTGGCCCGTACTTTTAAACAACTCTTTGGACGAACATGCCTAAAAGTTTCTTCTTCAAATTCTCATAATTCTGAGATAACATGGTCCATTTATTGGTCCTTGGGAATAACATAGCCTTGCAGATTTTGTATGTTGAAGTTTTTGCTTAGAAGGTCAGTTGACAGACAAATTTATGGAGTAAACAATTCAAAATTCGTGTACTCGCGAGTATGATTGAATTGATCCACTTTGGAGTGTAATGCGTACAAGAATCACAATTTGGTTGTTTTATGCCAATTTAATTTTTCGTGGAGGTTCTGTTTTCACTAGCAGATTTTAACCTTTTATCATTGACGTGATAGAAGATATTTGGGCCGAGTTTTATTTTCTTTACTCTTATCGATAAAACTATTTATTCGATGGTGCTCTTGTTAAATAAACGACGTTTTGAAATATTTTATATTCATCCTTTCTAACTGACTCATTAAGTCCAAACTCGGAATGTGTGCTATAAACACACTAGAAAATGTTATGGTTGATATTCATTCTATTCCGTGTCCATGTTTAAATTTTCATTTTGGGTGTGTCATGAGTAAAAATATGATTATTTTCGGGAAATCCTTTTAGAGGGTGTTTTAAGACTCGAATACGGGAAGTTTGTTATTCACGTAATAGACAACGTATGTTTAACTATTAGGACTATGTTTATCCGGAGTGCTCTTTCGACTACCATGTCTAACAGTATTTTATTCACAATATATAAATTGCATGCTCCAAACATCAAATTCATCTGATTCAGAGATAACGTAGCCCATTTTTTATTCCCCTGGTCGGAACAAGAGCATTGTGGAGTTTTGTTGCAAAAACATACTTCAGATGGTCTTTCCACTGATCAATTAGGCAAGTAAAAGATTTACTTCAAATGGTCTTTCGATTGTTCAATTAGGCTAGTAACCAATTCACAATTCAGGTGATACATGATTTATGTTCTGAGTTTCATGTTCCTTTAGCTTCACGGTAAAATGATCCATTTTGGGGTGTTATGTGTAAAAGAATCACATTTTGGGTATTCTTTATCAATTTGTTTTTTCGTGGAGAATGATTCTTCACTACCAAATTTATGAGTGTTATTCATTTGAAAGGTGATATATGGCCGAGTTTCATGCTCGTAACGCTACTATATAACATTGTTTATTTGATAATGCCACAAGTATATTTTATGAATTTTAGTTTCCATGCTTTGTACGTAATCTATTGATCCCAAACTCGAAACATGTAGTATTAGCACGACAGAGAATGTTTTGGTGGAGTTTCTTGATGTTATGAGTCCATGTAGAAATTTTCAAATTTGTCTTGTCATGAATAAAACACGAGTATTTTGGTTTTATGTTTTGAAGATGGTGGTGTTTGCACTCTCGCATATGGACAGGGTGTTATTCACGTGATAATAATATTCTTAAAACCTTGTACCAAAATTACTATTTTTTCGGTGTCCTGGTGAAAATATGGGGTGATATAATGGTCCTATGATCGTTTTCAAGTTATTTTTCGAATCTCTGGTCCCAACATAGGCCGATGTTTCTGTGTAGGTGAAGTTTAACATTCTTAACTCGGTACAGCTATCAATAGTTTGATGTTTTTTCAGATAATTTTTGCGTTTCAAATTCCAAATTGGATTTATTCAAGTGATAGCGAATGCATGTTTGTTAAGTTTGGCCCGTACTTTTAAACAACTCTTTGGACGAACATACCTAAAAGTTTCTTCTTCAAAATCTCATAATTCTGAGATAACATGGTCCATTTATTGGTCCTTGGGAATAACATAGCCTTGCAGATTTTGTATGTTGAAGTTTTTGCTTAGAAGGTCAGTTGACAGACAAATTTATGGAGTAAACAATTCGAAATTCGCGTACTCGCGAGTATGATTGAATTGATCCACTTTGGAGTGTAATGCGTACAAGAATCACAATTTGGTTGTTTTATGCCAATTTAATTTTTCGTGGAGGTTCTGTTTTCACTACCAGATTTTAACCTTTTATCATTGACGTGATAGAAGATATTTGGGCCGAGTTTTATTTTCTTTACGCTTATCGATAAAACTATTTATTCGATGGTGCTCTTGTTAAATAAACGACGTTTTGAAATATTTTATATTCATCCTTTCTAACTGACTCATTAAGTCCAAACTCGGAATGTGCGCTATAAACACACTAGAAAATGTTATGGTTGATATTCATTCTATTCCGTGTCCATGTTTAAATTTTCATTTTGGGTGTGTCATGAGTAAAAATATGATTATTTTCGGGAAATCCTTTTAGAGGGTGTTTTAAGACTCGAATACGGGAAGTTTGTTATTCACGTAATAGACAACGTATGTTTAACTATTAGGACTATGTTTATCCGGAGTGCTCTTTCGACTACCATGTCTAACAGTATTTTATTCACAATATATAAATTGCATGCTCCAAATATCAAATTCATCTGATTCAGAGATAACGTAGCCCATTTTTTATTCCCCTGGTCGGAACAAGAGCATTGTGGAGTTTTGTTGCAAAAACATACTTCAGATGGTCTTTCCACTGATCAATTAGGCAAGTAAAAGATTTACTTCAAATGGTCTTTCGATTGTTCAATTAGGCTAGTAACCAATTCACAATTCAGGTGATACATGATTTATGTTCTGAGTTTCATGTTCCTTTAGCTTCACGGTAAAATGATCCATTTTGGGGTGTTATGTGTAAAAGAATCACATTTTGGGTATTCTTTATCAATTTGTTTTTTCGTGGAGAATGATTCTTCACTACCAAATTTATGAGTGTTATTCATTTGAAAGGTGATATATGGCCGAGTTTCATGCTCGTAACGCTACTATATAACATTGTTTATTTGATAATGCCACAAGTATATTTTATGAATTTTAGTTTCCATGCTTTGTACGTAATCTATTGATCCCAAACTCGAAACATGTAGTATTAGCACGATAGAGAATGTTTTGGTGGAGTTTCTTGATGTTATGAGTCCATGTAGAAATTTTCAAATTTGTCTTGTCATGAATAAAACACGAGTATTTTGGTTTTATGTTTTGAAGATGGTGGTGTTTGCACTCTCGCATATGGACAGGGTGTTATTCACGTGATAATAATATTCTTAAAACCTTGTACCAAAATTACTATTTTTTCGGTGTCCTGGTGAAAATATGGGGTGATATAATGGTCCTATGATCGTTTTCAAGTTATTTTTCGAATCTCTGGTCCCAACATAGGCCGATGTTTCTGTGTAGGTGAAGTTTAACATTCTTAACTCGGTACAGCTATCAATAGTTTGATGTTTTTTCAGATAATTTTTGCGTTTCAAATTCCAAATTGGATTTATTCAAGTGATAGCGAATGCATGTTTGTTAAGTTTGGCCCGTACTTTTAAACAACTCTTTGGACGAACATACCTAAAAGTTTCTTCTTCAAAATCTCATAATTCTGAGATAACATGGTCCATTTATTGGTCCTTGGGAATAACATAGCCTTGCAGATTTTGTATGTTGAAGTTTTTGCTTAGAAGGTCAGTTGACAGACAAATTTATGGAGTAAACAATTCAAAATTCGCGTACTCGCGAGTATGATTGAATTGATCCACTTTGGAGTGTAATGCGTACAAGAATCACAATTTGGTTGTTTTATGCCAATTTAATTTTTCGTGGAGGTTCTGTTTTCACTACCAGATTTTAACCTTTTATCATTGACGTGATAGAAGATATTTGGGCCGAGTTTTATTTTCTTTACGCTTATCGATAAAACTATTTATTCGATGGTGCTCTTGTTAAATAAACGACGTTTTGAAATATTTTATATTCATCCTTTCTAACTGACTCATTAAGTCCAAACTCGGAATGTGCGCTATAAACACACTAGAAAATGTTATGGTTGATATTCATTCTATTCCGTGTCCATGTTTAAATTTTCATTTTGGGTGTGTCATGAGTAAAAATATGATTATTTTCGGGAAATCCTTTTAGAGGGTGTTTTAAGACTCGAATACGGGAAGTTTGTTATTCACGTAATAGACAACGTATGTTTAACTATTAGGACTATGTTTATCCGGAGTGCTCTTTCGACTACCATGTCTAACAGTATTTTATTCACAATATATAAATTGCATGCTCCAAATATCAAATTCATCTGATTCAGAGATAACGTAGCCCATTTTTTATTCCCCTGGTCGGAACAAGAGCATTGTGGAGTTTTGTTGCAAAAACATACTTCAGATGGTCTTTCCACTGATCAATTAGGCAAGTAAAAGATTTACTTCAAATGGTCTTTCGATTGTTCAATTAGGCTAGTAACCAATTCACAATTCAGGTGATACATGATTTATGTTCTGAGTTTCATGTTCCTTTAGCTTCACGGTAAAATGATCCATTTTGGGGTGTTATGTGTAAAAGAATCACATTTTGGGTATTCTTTATCAATTTGTTTTTTCGTGGAGAATGATTCTTCACTACCAAATTTATGAGTGTTATTCATTTGAAAGGTGATATATGGCCGAGTTTCATGCTCGTAACGCTACTATATAACATTGTTTATTTGATAATGCCACAAGTATATTTTATGAATTTTAGTTTCCATGCTTTGTACGTAATCTATTGATCCCAAACTCGAAACATGTAGTATTAGCACGATAGAGAATGTTTTGGTGGAGTTTCTTGATGTTATGAGTCCATGTAGAAATTTTCAAATTTGTCTTGTCATGAATAAAACACGAGTATTTTGGTTTTATGTTTTGAAGATGGTGGTGTTTGCACTCTCGCATATGGACAGGGTGTTATTCACGTGATAATAATATTCTTAAAACCTTGTACCAAAATTACTATTTTTTCGGTGTCCTGGTGAAAATATGGGGTGATATAATGGTCCTATGATCGTTTTCAAGTTATTTTTCGAATCTCTGGTCCCAACATAGGCCGATGTTTCTGTGTAGGTGAAGTTTAACATTCTTAACTCGGTACAGCTATCAATAGTTTGATGTTTTTTCAGATAATTTTTGCGTTTCAAATTCCAAATTGGATTTATTCAAGTGATAGCGAATGCATGTTTGTTAAGTTTGGCCCGTACTTTTAAACAACTCTTTGGACGAACATACCTAAAAGTTTCTTCTTCAAAATCTCATAATTCTGAGATAACATGGTCCATTTATTGGTCCTTGGGAATAACATAGCCTTGCAGATTTTGTATGTTGAAGTTTTTGCTTAGAAGGTCAGTTGACAGACAAATTTATGGAGTAAACAATTCAAAATTCGCGTACTCGCGAGTATGATTGAATTGATCCACTTTGGAGTGTAATGCGTACAAGAATCACAATTTGGTTGTTTTATGCCAATTTAATTTTTCGTGGAGGTTCTGTTTTCACTACCAGATTTTAACCTTTTATCATTGACGTGATAGAAGATATTTGGGCCGAGTTTTATTTTCTTTACGCTTATCGATAAAACTATTTATTCGATGGTGCTCTTGTTAAATAAACGACGTTTTGAAATATTTTATATTCATCCTTTCTAACTGACTCATTAAGTCCAAACTCGGAATGTGTGCTATAAACACACTAGAAAATGTTATGGTTGATATTCATTCTATTCCGTGTCCATGTTTAAATTTTCATTTTGGGTGTGTCATGAGTAAAAATATGATTATTTTCGGGAAATCCTTTTAGAGGGTGTTTTAAGACTCGAATACGGGAAGTTTGTTATTCACGTAATAGACAACGTATGTTTAACTATTAGAACTATGTTTATCCGGAGTGCTCTTTCTACTACCATGTCTAACAGTATTTTATTGACAATATATAAATTGCATGCTCCAAACATCAAATTCATCTGATTCAGAGATAACGTAGCCCATTTTTTATTCCCCTGGTCGGAACAAGAGCATTGTGGAGTTTTGTTGCAAAAACATACTTCAGATGGTCTTTCCACTGATCAATTAGGCAAGTAAAAGATTTACTTCAAATGGTCTTTCGATTGTTCAATTAGGCTAGTAACCAATTCACAATTCAGGTGATACATGATTTATGTTCTGAGTTTCATGTTCCTTTAGCTTCACTGTAAAATGATCCATTTTGGGGTGTTATGCGTAAAAGAATCACATTTTGGGTATTCTTTATCAATTTGTTTTTTCGTGGAGAATGATTCTTCACTACCAAATTTATGAGTGTTATTCATTTGAAAGGTGATATATGGCCGAGTTTCATGCTCGTAACGCTACTATATAACATTGTTTATTTGATAATGCCACAAGTATATTTTATGAATTTTAGTTTCCATGCTTTGTACGTAATCTATTGATCCCAAACTCGAAACATGTAGTATTAGCACGATAGAGAATGTTTTGGTGGAGTTTCTTGATGTTAAGAGTCCATGTAGAAATTTTCAAATTTGTCTTGTCATGAATAAAACACGAGTATCTTGGTTTTATGTTTTGAAGATGGTGGTGTTTGCACTCTCGCATATGGACAGGGTGTTATTCACGTGATAATAATATTCTTAAAACCTTGTACCAAAATTACTATTTTTTCGGTGTCCTGGTGAAAATATGGGGTGATATAATTGTCCTAAGATCGTTTTCAAGTGATTTTTCGAATCTCTGGTCCAAACATAGGCCGATGTTTCTGTGTAGGTGAAGTTTAACATTCTAAACTCGGTACAACTATCAATAGTTTGATGTTTTTTCAGATAATTTTTGCGTTTCAAATTCCAAATTTGATTTATTCAAGTGATAGCGAATGCATGTTGTTAAGTTTGGCCCGTACTTTTAAACAACTCTTTGGACGAACATGCCTAAAAGTTTCTTCTTCAAAATCTCATAATTCTGAGATAACATGGTCCATTTATTGGTCCTTGGGAATAACATAGCCTTGCAGATTTTGTATGTTGAAGTTTTTGCTTAGAAGGTCAGTTGACAGACAAATTTATGGAGTAAACAATTCAAAATTCGCGTACTCGCGAGTATGATTGAATTGATCCACTTTGGAGTGTAATGCGTACAAGAATCACAATTTGGTTGTTTCATGCCAATTTAATTTTTCGTGGAGGTTCTGTTTTCACTACCAGATTTTAACCTTTTATCATTGACGTGATAGAAGATATTTGGGCCGAGTTTTATTTTCTTTACGCTTATCGATAAAACTATTTATTCGATGGTGCTCTTGTTAAATAAAAGACGTTTTGAAATATTTTATATTCATCCTTTCTAACTGACTCATTAAGTCCAAACTCGGAATGTGTGCTATAAACACACTAGAAAATGTTATGGTTGATATTCATTCTATTCCGTGTCCATGTTTAAATTTTCATTTTGGGTGTGTCATGAGTAAAAATATGATTATTTTCGGGAAATCCTTTTAGAGGGTGTTTTAAGACTCGAATACGGGAAGTTTGTTATTTACGTAATAGACAACGTATGTTTAACTATTAGAACTATGTTTATCCGGAGTGCTCTTTCGACTACCATGTCTAACAGTATTTTATTCACAATATATAAATTGCATGCTCCAAACATCAAATTCATCTGATTCAGAGATAACGTAGCCCATTTTTTATTCCCCTGGTCGGAACAAGAGCATTGTGGAGTTTTGTTGCAAAAACATACTTCAGATGGTCTTTCCACTGATCAATTAGGCAAGTAAAAGATTTACTTCAAATGGTCTTTCGATTGTTCAATTAGGCTAGTAACCAATTCACAATTCAGGTGATACATGATTTATGTTCTGAGTTTCATGTTCCTTTAGCTTCACTGTAAAATGATCCATTTTGGGGTGTTATGCGTAAAAGAATCACATTTTGGGTATTCTTTATCAATTTGTTTTTTCGTGGAGAATGATTCTTCACTACCAAATTTATGAGTGTTATTCATTTGAAAGGTGATATATGGCCGAGTTTCATGCTCGTAACGCTACTATATAACATTGTTTATTTGATAATGCCACAAGTATATTTTATGAATTTTAGTTTCCATGCTTTGTACGTAATCTATTGATCCCAAACTCGAAACATGTAGTATTAGCACGATAGAGAATGTTTTGGTGGAGTTTCTTGATGTTATGAGTCCATGTAGAAATTTTCAAATTTGTCTTGTCATGAATAAAACACGAGTATCTTGGTTTTATGTTTTGAAGATGGTGGTGTTTGCACTCTCGCATATGGACAGGGTGTTATTCACGTGATAATAATATTCTTAAAACCTTGTACCAAAATTACTATTTTTTCGGTGTCCTGGTGAAAATATGGGGTGATATAATGGTCCTAAGATCGTTTTCAAGTGATTTTTCGAATCTCTGGTCCAAACATAGGCCGATGTTTCTGTGTAGGTGAAGTTTAACATTCTAAACTCAGTACAGCTATCAATAGTTTGATGTTTTTTCAGATAATTTTTGCGTTTCAAATTCCAAATTTGATTTATTCAAGTGATAGCGAATGCATGTTGTTAAGTTTGGCCCGTACTTTTAAACAACTCTTTGGACGAACATGCCTAAAAGTTTCTTCTTCAAATTCTCATAATTCTGAGATAACATGGTCCATTTATTGGTCCTTGGGAATAACATAGCCTTGCAGATTTTGTATGTTGAAGTTTTTGCTTAGAAGGTCAGTTGACAGACAAATTTATGGAGTAAACAATTCAAAATTCGTGTACTCGCGAGTATGATTGAATTGATCCACTTTGGAGTGTAATGCGTACAAGAATCACAATTTGGTTGTTTTATGCCAATTTAATTTTTCGTGGAGGTTCTGTTTTCACTAGCAGATTTTAACCTTTTATCATTGACGTGATAGAAGATATTTGGGCCGAGTTTTATTTTCTTTACTCTTATCGATAAAACTATTTATTCGATGGTGCTCTTGTTAAATAAACGACGTTTTGAAATATTTTATATTCATCCTTTCTAACTGACTCATTAAGTCCAAACTCGGAATGTGTGCTATAAACACACTAGAAAATGTTATGGTTGATATTCATTCTATTCCGTGTCCATGTTTAAATTTTCATTTTGGGTGTGTCATGAGTAAAAATATGATTATTTTCGGGAAATCCTTTTAGAGGGTGTTTTAAGACTCGAATACGGGAAGTTTGTTATTCACGTAATAGACAACGTATGTTTAACTATTAGGACTATGTTTATCCGGAGTGCTCTTTCGACTACCATGTCTAACAGTATTTTATTCACAATATATAAATTGCATGCTCCAAACATCAAATTCATCTGATTCAGAGATAACGTAGCCCATTTTTTATTCCCCTGGTCGGAACAAGAGCATTGTGGAGTTTTGTTGCAAAAACATACTTCAGATGGTCTTTCCACTGATCAATTAGGCAAGTAAAAGATTTACTTCAAATGGTCTTTCGATTGTTCAATTAGGCTAGTAACCAATTCACAATTCAGGTGATACATGATTTATGTTCTGAGTTTCATGTTCCTTTAGCTTCACGGTAAAATGATCCATTTTGGGGTGTTATGTGTAAAAGAATCACATTTTGGGTATTCTTTATCAATTTGTTTTTTCGTGGAGAATGATTCTTCACTACCAAATTTATGAGTGTTATTCATTTGAAAGGTGATATATGGCCGAGTTTCATGCTCGTAACGCTACTATATAACATTGTTTATTTGATAATGCCACAAGTATATTTTATGAATTTTAGTTTCCATGCTTTGTACGTAATCTATTGATCCCAAACTCGAAACATGTAGTATTAGCACGACAGAGAATGTTTTGGTGGAGTTTCTTGATGTTATGAGTCCATGTAGAAATTTTCAAATTTGTCTTGTCATGAATAAAACACGAGTATTTTGGTTTTATGTTTTGAAGATGGTGGTGTTTGCACTCTCGCATATGGACAGGGTGTTATTCACGTGATAATAATATTCTTAAAACCTTGTACCAAAATTACTATTTTTTCGGTGTCCTGGTGAAAATATGGGGTGATATAATGGTCCTATGATCGTTTTCAAGTTATTTTTCGAATCTCTGGTCCCAACATAGGCCGATGTTTCTGTGTAGGTGAAGTTTAACATTCTTAACTCGGTACAGCTATCAATAGTTTGATGTTTTTTCAGATAATTTTTGCGTTTCAAATTCCAAATTGGATTTATTCAAGTGATAGCGAATGCATGTTTGTTAAGTTTGGCCCGTACTTTTAAACAACTCTTTGGACGAACATACCTAAAAGTTTCTTCTTCAAAATCTCATAATTCTGAGATAACATGGTCCATTTATTGGTCCTTGGGAATAACATAGCCTTGCAGATTTTGTATGTTGAAGTTTTTGCTTAGAAGGTCAGTTGACAGACAAATTTATGGAGTAAACAATTCGAAATTCGCGTACTCGCGAGTATGATTGAATTGATCCACTTTGGAGTGTAATGCGTACAAGAATCACAATTTGGTTGTTTTATGCCAATTTAATTTTTCGTGGAGGTTCTGTTTTCACTACCAGATTTTAACCTTTTATCATTGACGTGATAGAAGATATTTGGGCCGAGTTTTATTTTCTTTACGCTTATCGATAAAACTATTTATTCGATGGTGCTCTTGTTAAATAAACGACGTTTTGAAATATTTTATATTCATCCTTTCTAACTGACTCATTAAGTCCAAACTCGGAATGTGCGCTATAAACACACTAGAAAATGTTATGGTTGATATTCATTCTATTCCGTGTCCATGTTTAAATTTTCATTTTGGGTGTGTCATGAGTAAAAATATGATTATTTTCGGGAAATCCTTTTAGAGGGTGTTTTAAGACTCGAATACGGGAAGTTTGTTATTCACGTAATAGACAACGTATGTTTAACTATTAGGACTATGTTTATCCGGAGTGCTCTTTCGACTACCATGTCTAACAGTATTTTATTCACAATATATAAATTGCATGCTCCAAATATCAAATTCATCTGATTCAGAGATAACGTAGCCCATTTTTTATTCCCCTGGTCGGAACAAGAGCATTGTGGAGTTTTGTTGCAAAAACATACTTCAGATGGTCTTTCCACTGATCAATTAGGCAAGTAAAAGATTTACTTCAAATGGTCTTTCGATTGTTCAATTAGGCTAGTAACCAATTCACAATTCAGGTGATACATGATTTATGTTCTGAGTTTCATGTTCCTTTAGCTTCACGGTAAAATGATCCATTTTGGGGTGTTATGTGTAAAAGAATCACATTTTGGGTATTCTTTATCAATTTGTTTTTTCGTGGAGAATGATTCTTCACTACCAAATTTATGAGTGTTATTCATTTGAAAGGTGATATATGGCCGAGTTTCATGCTCGTAACGCTACTATATAACATTGTTTATTTGATAATGCCACAAGTATATTTTATGAATTTTAGTTTCCATGCTTTGTACGTAATCTATTGATCCCAAACTCGAAACATGTAGTATTAGCACGATAGAGAATGTTTTGGTGGAGTTTCTTGATGTTATGAGTCCATGTAGAAATTTTCAAATTTGTCTTGTCATGAATAAAACACGAGTATTTTGGTTTTATGTTTTGAAGATGGTGGTGTTTGCACTCTCGCATATGGACAGGGTGTTATTCACGTGATAATAATATTCTTAAAACCTTGTACCAAAATTACTATTTTTTCGGTGTCCTGGTGAAAATATGGGGTGATATAATGGTCCTATGATCCTTTTCAAGTTATTTTTCGAATCTCTGGTCCCAACATAGGTCGATGTTTCTGTGTAGGTGAAGTTTAACATTCTTAACTCGGTACAGCTATCAATAGTTTGATGTTTTTTCAGATAATTTTTGCGTTTCAAATTCCAAATTGGATTTATTCAAGTGATAGCGAATGCATGTTTGTTAAGTTTGGCCCGTACTTTTAAACAACTCTTTGGACGAACATACCTAAAAGTTTCTTCTTCAAAATCTCATAATTCTGAGATAACATGGTCCATTTATTGGTCCTTGGGAATAACATAGCCTTGCAGATTTTGTATGTTGAAGTTTTTGCTTAGAAGGTCAGTTGACAGACAAATTTATGGAGTAAACAATTCAAAATTCGCGTACTCGCGAGTATGATTGAATTGATCCACTTTGGAGTGTAATGCGTACAAGAATCACAATTTGGTTGTTTTATGCCAATTTAATTTTTCGTGGAGGTTCTGTTTTCACTACCAGATTTTAACCTTTTATCATTGACGTGATAGAAGATATTTGGGCCGAGTTTTATTTTCTTTACGCTTATCGATAAAACTATTTATTCGATGGTGCTCTTGTTAAATAAACGACGTTTTGAAATATTTTATATTCATCCTTTCTAACTGACTCATTAAGTCCAAACTCGGAATGTGTGCTATAAACACACTAGAAAATGTTATGGTTGATATTCATTCTATTCCGTGTCCATGTTTAAATTTTCATTTTGGGTGTGTCATGAGTAAAAATATGATTATTTTCGGGAAATCCTTTTAGAGGGTGTTTTAAGACTCGAATACGGGAAGTTTGTTATTCACGTAATAGACAACGTATGTTTAACTATTAGAACTATGTTTATCCGGAGTGCTCTTTCTACTACCATGTCTAACAGTATTTTATTCACAATATATAAATTGCAAGCTCCAAACATCAAATTCATCTGATTCAGAGATAACGTAGCCCATTTTTTATTCCCCTGGTCGGAACAAGAGCATTGTGGAGTTTTGTTGCAAAAACATACTTCAGATGGTCTTTCCACTGATCAATTAGGCAAGTAAAAGATTTACTTCAAATGGTCTTTCGATTGTTCAATTAGGCTAGTAACCAATTCACAATTCAGGTGATACATGATTTATGTTCTGAGTTTCATGTTCCTTTAGCTTCACTGTAAAATGATCCATTTTGGGGTGTCATGAGTAAAAGAATCACATTTTGGGTATTCTTTATCAATTTGTTTTTTCGTGGAGAATGATTCTTCACTACCAAATTTATGAGTGTTATTCATTTGAAAGGTGATATATGGCCGAGTTTCATGCTCGTAACGCTACTATATAACATTGTTTATTTGATAATGCCACAAGTATATTTTATGAATTTTAGTTTCCATGCTTTGTACGTAATCTATTGATCCCAAACTCGAAACATGTAGTATTAGCACGATAGAGAATGTTTTGGTGGAGTTTCTTGATGTTATGAGTCCATGTAGAAATTTTCAAATTTGTCTTGTCATGAATAAAACACGAGTATCTTGGTTTTATGTTTTGAAGATGGTGGTGTTTGCACTCTCGCATATGGACAGGGTGTTATTCACGTGATAATAATATTCTTAAAACCTTGTACCAAAATTACTATTTTTTCGGTGTCCTGGTGAAAATATGGGGTGATATAATGGTCCTAAGATCGTTTTCAAGTGATTTTTCGAATCTCTGGTCCAAACATAGGCCGATGTTTCTGTGTAGGTGAAGTTTAACATTCTAAACTCGGTACAGCTATCAATAGTCTGATGTTTTTTCAGATAATTTTTGCGTTTCAAATTCCAAATTTGATTTATTCAAGTGATAGCGAATGCATGTTGTTAAGTTTGGCCCGTACTTTTAAACAACTCTTTGGACGAACATGCCTAAAAGTTTCTTCTTCAAAATCTCATAATTCTGAGATAACATGGTCCATTTATTGGTCCTTGGGAAGAACATAGCCTTGCAGATTTTGTATGTTGAAGTTTTTGCTTAGAAGGTCGGTTGACAGACAAATTTATGGAGTAAACAATTCAAAATTCGCGTACTCGCGAGTATGATTGAATTGATCCACTTTGGAGTGTAATGCGTACAAGAATCACAATTTGGTTGTTTTATGCCAATTTAATTTTTCGTGGAGGTTCTGTTTTCACTAGCAGATTTTAACCTTTTATCATTGACGTGATAGAAGATATTTGGGCCGAGTTTTATTTTCTTTACTCTTATCGATAAAACTATTTATTCGATGGTGCTCTTGTTAAATAAACGACGTTTTGAAATATTTTATATTCATCCTTTCTAACTGACTCATTAAGTCCAAACTCGGAATGTGTGCTATAAACACACTAGAAAATGTTATGGTTGATATTCATTCTATTCCGTGTCCATGTTTAAATTTTCATTTTGGGTGTGTCATGAGTAAAAATATGATTATTTTCGGGAAATCCTTTTAGAGGGTGTTTTAAGACTCGAATACGGGAAGTTTGTTATTCACGTAATAGACAACGTATGTTTAACTATTAGGACTATGTTTATCCGGAGTGCTCTTTCGACTACCATGTCTAACAGTATTTTATTCACAATATATAAATTGCATGCTCCAAACATCAAATTCATCTGATTCAGAGATAACGTAGCCCATTTTTTATTCCCCTGGTCGGAACAAGAGCATTGTGGAGTTTTGTTGCAAAAACATACTTCAGATGGTCTTTCCACTGATCAATTAGGCAAGTAAAAGATTTACTTCAAATGGTCTTTCGATTGTTCAATTAGGCTAGTAACCAATTCACAATTCAGGTGATACATGATTTATGTTCTGAGTTTCATGTTCCTTTAGCTTCACGGTAAAATGATCCATTTTGGGGTGTTATGCGTAAAAGAATCACATTTTGGGTATTTTTATCAGTTTGTTTTTTCGTGGAGAATGATTCTTCACTACCAAATTTATGAGTGTTATTCATTTGAAAGGTGATATATGGCCGAGTTTCATGCTCGTAACGCTACTATATAACATTGTTTATTTGATAATGCCACAAGTATATTTTATGAATTTTAGTTTCCATGCTTTGTACGTAATCTATTGATCCCAAACTCGAAACATGTAGTATTAGCACGATAGAGAATGTTTTGGTGGAGTTTCTTGATGTTATGAGTCCATGTAGAAATTTTCAAATTTGTCTTGTCATGAATAAAACACGAGTATCTTGGTTTTATGTTTTGAAGATGGTGGTGTTTGCACTCTCGCATATGGACAGGGTGTTATTCACGTGATAATAATATTCTTAAAACCTTGTACCAAAATTACTATTTTTTCGGTGTCCTGGTGAAAATATGGGGTGATATAATGGTCCTATGATCGTTTTCAAGTTATTTTTCGAATCTCTGGTCCCAACATAGGCCGATGTTTCTGTGTAGGTGAAGTTTAACATTCTTAACTCGGTACAGCTATCAATAGTTTGATGTTTTTTCAGATAATTTTTGCGTTTCAAATTCCAAATTGGATTTATTCAAGTTATAGCGAATGCATGTTTGTTAAGTTTGGCCCGTACATTTAAACAACTCTTTGGACGAACATACCTAAAAGTTTCTTCTTCAAAATCTCATAATTATGAGATAACATGGTCCATTTATTGGTCCTTGGGAATAACATAGCCTTGCAGATTTTGTATGTTGAAGTTTTTGTTTAGAAGGTCAGTTGACAGACAAATTTATGGAGTAAACAATTCAAAATTCGCGTACTCGCGAGTATGATTGAATTGATCCACTTTGGAGTGTAATGCGTACAAGAATCACAATTTGGTTGTTTTGTGCCAATTTAATTTTTCATGGAGGTTCTGTTTTCACTACCAGATTTTAACCTTTTATCATTGACGTGATAGAAGATATTTGGGCCGAGTTTTATTTTCTTTACGCTTATCGATAAAACTATTTATTCGATGGTGCTCTTGTTAAATAAACGATGTTTTGAAATATTTTATATTCATCCTTTCTAAATGACTCATTAAGTCCAAACTCGGAATGTGTGCTATAAACTCACTAGAAAATGTTATGGTTGATATTCATTCTATTCCGTGTCCATGTTTAAATTTTCATTTTCGGTGTGTCATGAGTAAAAATATGATTATTTTCGGGAAATCCTTTTAGAGGGTGTTTTAAGACTCGAATACGGGAAGTTTGTTGTTCACGTAATAGACAACGTATGTTTAACTATTAGGACTATGTTTATCCGGAGTGCTCTTTCGACTACCATGTCTAACAGTATTTTATTCACAATATATAAATTGCATGCTCCAAACATCAAATTCATCTGATTCAGAGATAACGTAGCCCATTTTTTATTCCCCTGGTCGGAACAAGAGCATTGTGGAGTTTTGTTGCAAAAAGATACTTCAGATGGTCTTTCCACTGATCAATTAGGCAAGTAAAAGATTTACTTCAAATGGTCTTTCGATTGTTCAATTAGGCTAGTAACCAATTCACAATTCAGGTGATACATGATTTATGTTCTGAGTTTCATGTTCCTTTAGCTTCACGGTAAAATGATCCATTTTGGGGTGTTATGCGTAAAAGAATCACATTTTGGGTATTCTTTATCAATTTGTTTTTTCGTGGAGAATGATTCTTCACTACCAAATTTATGAGTGTTATTCATTTGAAAGGTGATATATGACCGAGTTTCATGCTCGTAACGCTACTATATAACATTGTTTATTTGATAATGCCACAAGTATATTTTATGAATTTTAGTTTCCATGCTTTGTACGTAATCTATTGATCCTAAACTCGAAACATGTAGTATTAGGACGATAGAGAATGTTTTGGTGGAGTTTCTTGATGTTATGAGTCCATGTAGAAATTTTCAAATTTGTCTTGTCATGAATAAAACACGAGTATTTTGGTTTTATGTTTTGAAGATGGTGGTGTTTGCACTCTCGCATATGGACAGGGTGTTATTCACGTGATAATAATATTCTTAAAACCTTGTACCAAAATTACTATTTTTTCGGTGTCCTGGTGAAAATATGGGGTGATATAATGGTCCTATGATCGTTTTCAAGTTATTTTTCGAATCTCTGGTCCAAACATAGGCCGATGTTTCTGTGTAGGTGAAGTTTAACATTCTTAACTCGGTACATCTATCAATAGTTTGATGTTTTTTCAGATAATTTTTGCGTTTCAAATTCCAAATTGGATTTATTCAAGTGATAGCGAATGCATGTTTGTTAAGTTTGGCCCGTACTTTTAAACAACTCTTTGGACGAACATACCTAAAAGTTTCTTCTTCAAAATCTCATAATTCTGAGATAACATGGTCCATTTATTGGTCCTTGGGAATAACATAGCCTTGCAGATTTTGTATGTTGAAGTTTTTGCTTAGAAGGTCAGTTGACAGACAAATTTATGGAGTAAACAATTCAAAATTCGCGTACTCGCGAGTATGATTGAATTGATCCACTTTGGAGTGTAATGCGTACAAGAATCACAATTTGGTTGTTTTATGCCAATTTAATTTTTCGTGGAGGTTCTGTTATCACTAGCAGATTTTAACCTTTTATCATTGACGTGATAGAAGATATTTGGGCCGAGTTTTATTTTCTTTACGCTTATCGATAAAACTATTTATTCGATGGTGCTCTTTTTAAAGAAACGACGTTTTGAAATATTTTATATTCATCCTTTCTAACTGACTCATTAAGTCCAAACTCGGAATGTGTGCTATAAACACACTAGAAAATGTTATGGTTGATATTCATTCTATTCCGTGTCCATGTTTAAATTTTCATTTTGGGTGTGTCATGAGTAAAAATATGATTATTTTCGGGAAATCCTTTTAGAGGGTGTTTTAAGACTCGAATACGGGAAGTTTGTTATTCACGTAATAGACAACGTATGTTTAACTTTTAGGACTATGTTTATCCGGAGTGCTCTTTCGACTACCATGTCTAACAGTATTTTATTCACAATATATAAATTGCATGCTCCAAACATCAAATTCATCTGATTCAGAGATAACGTAGCCCATTTTTTATTCCCCTGGTCGGAACAAGAGCATTGTGGAGTTTTGTTGCAAAAACATACTTCAGATGGTCTTTCCACTGATCAATTAGGCAAGTAAAAGATTTACTTCAAATGGTCTTTCGATTGTTCAATTAGGCTAGTAACCAATTCACAATTCAGGTGATACATGATTTATGTTCTGAGTTTCATGTTCCTTTAGCTTCACGGTAAAATGATCCATTTTGGGGTGTTATGCGTAAAAGAATCACATTTTGGGTATTCTTTATCAATTTGTTTTTTCGTGGAGAATGATTCTTCACTACCAAATTTATGAGTGTTATTCATTTGAAAGGTGATATATGGCCGAGTTTCATGCTCGTAACGCTACTATATAACATTGTTTATTTGATAATGCCACAAGTATATTTTATGAATTTTAGTTTCCATGATTTGTACGTAATCTATTGATCCCAAACTCGAAACATGTAGTATTAGCACGATAGAGAATGTTTTGGTGGAGTTTCTTGATGTTATGAGTCCATGTAGAAATTTTCAAATTTGTCTTGTCATGAATAAAACACGAGTATCTTGGTTTTATGTTTTGAAGATGGTGGTGTTTGCACTCTCGCATATGGACAGGGTGTTATTCACGTGATAATAATATTCTTAAAACCTTGTACCAAAATTACTATTTTTTCGGTGTTCTGGTGAAAATATGGGGTGATATAATGGTCCTATGATCGTTTTCAAGTTATTTTTCGAATCTCTGGTCCCAACATAGGCCGATGTTTCTGTGTAGGTGAAGTTTAACATTCTTAACTCGGTACAGCTATCAATAGTTTGATGTTTTTTCAGAAAATTTTTGCGTTTCAAATTCCAAATTGGATTTATTCAAGTGATAGCGAATGCATGTTTGTTAAGTTTGGCCCGTACTTTTAAACAACTCTTTGGACGAACATACCTAAAAGTTTCTTCTTCAAAATCTCATAATTCTGAGATAACATGGTCCATTTATTGGTCCTTGGGAATAACATAGCCTTGCAGATTTTGTATGTTGAAGTTTTTGTTTAGAAGGTCAGTTGACAGACAAATTTATGGAGTAAACAATTCAAAATTCGCGTACTCGCGAGTATGATTGAATTGATCCACTTTGGAGTGTAATGCGTACAAGAATCACAATTTGGTTGTTTTGTGCCAATTTAATTTTTCATGGAGGTTCTGTTTTCACTACCAGATTTTAACCTTTTATCATTGACGTGATAGAAGATATTTGGGCCGAGTTTTATTTTCTTTACGCTTATCGATAAAACTATTTATTCGATGGTGCTCTTGTTAAATAAACGACGTTTTGAAATATTTTATATTCATCCTTTCTAAATGACTCATTAAGTCCAAATTCGGAATGTGTGCTATAAACACACTAGAAAATGTTATGGTTGATATTCATTCTATTCCGTGTCCATGTTTAAATTTTCATTTTGGGTGTGTCATGAGTAAAAATATGATTATTTTCGGGAAATCCTTTTAGAGGGTGTTTTAAGACTCGAATACGGGAAGTTTGTTGTTCACGTAATAGACAACGTATGTTTAACTATTAGGACTATGTTTATCCGGAGTGCTCTTTCGACTACCATGTCTAACAGTATTTTATTCACAATATATAAATTGCATGCTCCAAACATCAAATTCATCTGATTCAGAGATAACGTAGCCCATTTTTTATTCCCCTGGTCGAAACAAGAGCATTGTGGAGTTTTGTTGCAAAAAGATACTTCAGATGGTCTTTCCACTGATCAATTAGGCAAGTAAAAGATTTACTTCAAATGGTCTTTCGATTGTTCAATTAGGCTAGTAACCAATTCACAATTCAGGTGATACATGATTTATGTTCTGAGTTTCATGTTCCTTTAGCTTCACGGTAAAATGATCCATTTTGGGGTGTTATGCGTAAAAGAATCACATTTTGGGTATTCTTTATCAATTTGTTTTTTCGTGGAGAATGATTCTTCACTACCAAATTTATGAGTGTTATTCATTTGAAAGGTGATATATGGCCGAGTTTCATGCTCGTAACGCTACTATATAACATTGTTTATTTGATAATGCCACAAGTATATTTTATGAATTTTAGTTTCCATGCTTTGTACGTAATCTATTGATCCCAAACTCGAAACATGTAGTATTAGCACGATAGAGAATGTTTTGGTGGAGTTTCTTGATGTTATGAGTCCATGTAGAAATTTTCAAATTTGTCTTGTCATGAATAAAACACGAGTATTTTGGTTTTATGTTTTGAAGATGGTGGTGTTTGCACTCTCGCATATGGACAGGGTGTTATTCACGTGATAATAATATTCTTAAAACCTTGTACCAAAATTACTATTTTTTCGGTGTCCTGGTGAAAATATGGGGTGATATAATGGTCCTATGATCGTTTTCAAGTTATTTTTCGAATCTCTGGTCCCAACATAGGCCGATGTTTCTGTGTAGGTGAAGTTTAACATTCTTAACTCGGTACAACTATCAATAGTTTGATGTTTTTTCAGATAATTTTTGCGTTTCAAATTCCAAATTGGATTTATTCAAGTGATAGCGAATGCATGTTTGTTAAGTTTGGCCCGTACTTTTAAACAACTCTTTGGACGAACATACCTAAAAGTTTCTTCTTCAAAATCTCATAATTCTGAGATAACATGGTCCATTTATTGGTCCTTGGGAATAACATAGCCTTGCAGATTTTGTATGTTGAAGTTTTTGCTTAGAAGGTCAGTTGACAGACAAATTTATGGAGTAAACAATTCAAAATTCGCGTACTCGCGCGTGTGATTGAATTGATCCACTTTGGAGTGTAATGCGTACAAGAATCACAATTTGGTTGTTTTATGCCAATTTAATTTTTCGTGGAGGTTCTGTTATCACTAGCAGATTTTAACCTTTTATCATTGACGTGATAGAAGATATTTGGGCCGAGTTTTATTTTCTTTACGCTTATCGATAAAACTATTTATTCGATGGTGCTCTTGTTAAAGAAATGACGTTTTGAAATATTTTATATTCATCCTTTCTAACTGACTCATTAAGTCCAAACTCGGAATGTGTGCTATAAACACACTAGAAAATGTTATGGTTGATATTCATTCTATTCCGTGTCCATGTTTAAATTTTCATTTTGGGTGTGTCATGAGTAAAAATATGATTATTTTCGGGAAATCCTTTTAGAGGGTGTTTTAAGACTCGAATACGGGAAGTTTGTTATTCACGTAATAGACAACGTATGTTTAACTATTAGGACTATGTTTATCCGGAGTGCTCTTTCGACTACCATGTCTAACAGTATTTTATTCACAATATATAAATTGCATGCTCCAAACATCAAATTCATCTGATTCAGAGATAACGTAGCCCAATTTTTATTCCCCTGGTCGGAACAAGAGCATTGTGGAGTTTTGTTGCAAAAACATACTTCAGATGGTCTTTCCACTGATCAATTAGGCAAGTAAAAGATTTACTTCAAATGGTCTTTCGATTGTTCAATTAGGCTAGTAACCAATTCACAATTCAGGTGATACATGATTTATGTTCTGAGTTTCATGTTCCTTTAGCTTCACGGTAAAATGATCCATTTTGGGGTGTTATGCGTAAAAGAATCACATTTTGGGTATTTTTATCAGTTTGTTTTTTCGTGGAGAATGATTCTTCACTACCAAATTCATGAGTGTTATTCATTTGAAAGGTGATATATGGCCGAGTTTCATGCTCGTAACGCTACTATATAACATTGTTTATTTGATAATGCCACAAGTATATTTTATGAATTTTAGTTTCCATGCTTTGTACGTAATCTATTGATCCCAAACTCGAAACATGTAGTATTAGCACGATAGAGAATGTTTTGGTGGAGTTTCTTGATGTTATGAGTCCATGTAGAAATTTTCAAATTTGTCTTGTCATGAATAAAACACGAGTATTTTGGTTTTATGTTTTGAAGATGGTGGTGTTTGCACTCTCGCATATGGACAGGGTGTTATTCACGTGATAATAATATTCTTAAAACCTTGTACCAAAATTATTATTTTTTCGGTGTCCTGGTGAAAATATGGGGTGATATAATGGTCCTATGATCGTTATTTTTCGAATCTCTGGTCCCAACATAGGCCGATGTTTCTGTGTAGGTGAAGTTTAACATTCTTAACTCGGTACAGCTATCAATAGTTTGATGTTTTTTCAGATAATTTTTGCGTTTTAAATTCCAAATTGGATTTATTCAAGTGATAGCGAATGCATGTTTGTTAAGTTTGGCCCGTACTTTTAAACAACTCTTTGGACGAACATACCTAAAAGTTTCTTCTTCAAAATCTCATAATTCTGAGATAACATGGTCCATTTATTGGTCCTTGGGAATAACATAGCCTTGCATATTTTGTATGTTGAAGTTTTTGCTTAGAAGGTCAGTTGACAGACAAATTTATGGAGTAAACAATTCAAAATTCGCGTACTCGCGAGTATGATTGAATTGATCCACTTTGGAGTGTAATGCGTACAAGAATCACAATTTGGTTGTTTTATGCCAATTTAATTTTTCGTGGAGGTTCTGTTATCACTAGCAGATTTTAACCTTTTATCATTGACGTGATAGAAGATATTTGGGCCGAGTTTTATTTTCTTTACGCTTATCGATAAAACTATTTATTCGATGGTGCTCTTGTTAAAGAAACGACGTTTTGAAATATTTTATATTCATCCTTTCTAACTGACTCATTAAGTCCAAACTCGGAATGTGTGCTATAAACACACTAGAAAATGTTATGGTTGATATTCATTCTATTCCGTGTCCATGTTTAAATTTTCATTTTGGGTGTGTCATGAGTAAAAATATGATTATTTTCGGGAAATCCTTTTAGAGGGTGTTTTAAGACTCGAATACGGGAAGTTTGTTATTCACGTAATAGACAACGTATGTTTAACTATTAGGACTATGTTTATCCGGAGTGCTCTTTCGACTACCATGTCTAACAGTATTTTATTCACAATATATAAATTGCATGCTCCAAACATCAAATTCATCTGATTCAGAGATAACGTAGCCCATTTTTTATTCCCCTGGTCGGAACAAGAGCATTGTGGAGTTTTGTTGCAAAAACATACTTCAGATGGTCTTTCCACTGATCAATTAGGCAAGTAAAAGATTTACTTCAAATGGTCTTTCGATTGTTCAATTAGGCTAGTAACCAATTCACAATTCAGGTGATACATGATTTATGTTCTGAGTTTCATGTTCCTTTAGCTTCACGGTAAAATGATCCATTTTGGGGTGTTATGCGTAAAAGAATCACATTTTGGGTATTCTTTATCAATTTGTTTTTTCGTGGAGAATGATTTTTCACTACCAAATTTATGAGTGTTATTCATTTGAAAGGTGATATATGGCCGAGTTTCATGCTCGTAACGCTACTATATAACATTGTTTATTTGATAATGCCACAAGTATATTTTATGAATTTTAGTTTCCATGCTTTGTAAGTAATCTATTGATCCCAAACTCGAAACATGTAGTATTAGCACGATAGAGAATGTTTTGGTGGAGTTTCTTGATGTTATGAGTCCATGTAGAAATTTTCAAATTTGTCTTGTCATGAATAAAACACGAGTATTTTTGTTTTATGTTTTGAAGATGGTGGTGTTTGCACTCTCACATATGGACAGGGTGTTATTCACGTGATAATAATATTCTTAAAACCTTGTACCAAAATTATTATTTTTTCGGTGTCCTGGTGAAAATATGGGGTGATATAATGGTCCTATGATCGTTTTCAAGTTATTTTTCGAATCTCTGGTCCCAACATAGGCCGATGTTTCTGTGTAGGTGAAGTTTAACATTCTTAACTCGGTACAGCTATCAATAGTTTGATGTTTTTTCAGATAATTTTTGCGTTTCAAATTCCAAATTGGATTTATTCAAGTGATAGCGAATGCATGTTTGTTAAGTTTGGCCCGTACTTTTAAACAACTCTTTGGACGAACATACCTAAAAGTTTCTTCTTCAAAATCTCATAATTCTGAGATAACATGGTCCATTTATTGGTCCTTGGGAATAACATAGCCTTGCAGATTTTGTATGTTGAAGTTTTTGCTTAGAAGGTCAGTTGACAGACAAATTTATGGAGTAAACAATTCAAAATTCGCGTACTCGCGCGTATGATTGAATTGATCCACTTTGGAGTGTAATGCGTACAAGAATCACAATTTGGTTGTTTTATGCCAATTTAATTTTTCGTGGAGGTTCTGTTATCACTAGCAGATTTTAACCTTTTATCATTGACGTGATAGAAGATATTTGGGCCGAGTTTTATTTTCTTTACGCTTATCGATAAAACTATTTATTCGATGGTGCTCTTGTTAAAGAAACGACGTTTTGAAATATTTTATATTCATCCTTTCTAACTGACTCATTAAGTCCAAACTCGGAATGTGTGCTATAAACACACTAGAAAATGTTATGGTTGATATTCATTCTATTCCGTGTCCATGTTTAAATTTTCATTTTGGGTGTGTCATGAGTAAAAATATGATTATTTTCGGGAAATCCTTTTAGAGGGTGTTTTAAGACTCGAATACGGGAAGTTTGTTATTCACGTAATAGACAACGTATGTTTAACTATTAGGACTATGTTTATCCGGAGTGCTCTTTCGACTACCATGTCTAACAGTATTTTATTCACAATATATAAATTGCATGCTCCAAACATCAAATTCATCTGATTCAGAGATAACGTAGCCCATTTTTTATTCCCCTGGTCGGAACAAGAGCATTGTGGAGTTTTGTTGCAAAATCATACTTCAGATGGTCTTTCCACTGATCAATTAGGCAAGTAAAAGATTTACTTCAAATGGTCTTTCGATTGTTCAATTAGGCTAGTAACCAATTCACAATTCAGGTGATACATGATTTATGTTCTGAGTTTCATGTTCCTTTAGCTTCACGGTAAAATGATCCATTTTGGGGTGTTATGCGTAAAAGAATCACATTTTGGGTATTCTTTATCAATTTGTTTTTTCGTGGAGAATGATTCTTCACTACCAAATTTATGAGTGTTATTCATTTGAAAGGTGATATATGGCCGAGTTTCATGCTCGTAACGCTACTATATAACATTGTTTATTTGATAATGCCACAAGTATATTTTATGAATTTTAGTTTCCATGCTTTGTACGTAATCTATTGATCCCAAACTCGAAACATGTAGTATTAGCACGATAGAGAATGTTTTGGTGGAGTTTCTTGATGTTATGAGTCCATGTAGAAATTTTCAAATTTGTCTTGTCATGAATAAAACACGAGTATTTTGGTTTTATGTTTTGAAGATGGTGGTGTTTGCACTCTCGCATATGGACAGGGTGTTATTCACGTGATAATAATATTCTTAAAACCTTGTACCAAAATTATTATTTTTTGGGTGTCCTAGTGAAAATATGGGGTGATATAATGGTCCTATGATCGTTTTCAAGTTATTTTTCGAATCTCTGGTCCCAACATAGGCCGATGTTTCTGTGTAGGTGAAGTTTAACATTCTTAACTCGGTACAGCTATCAATAGTTTGATGTTTTTTCAGATAATTTTTGCGTTTCAAATTCCAAATTAAATTTATTCAAGTGATAGCGAATGCATGTTTGTTAAGTTTGGCCCGTACTTTTAAACAACTCTTTGGACGAACATACCTAAAAGTTTCTTCTTCAAAATCTCATAATTCTGAGATAACATGGTCCATTTATTGGTCCTTGGGAATAACATAGCCTTGCAGATTTTGTATGTTGAAGTTTTTGCTTAGAAGGTCAGTTGACAGACAAATTTATGGAGTAAACAATTCAAAATTCGCGTACTCGCGAGTATGATTGAATTGATCCACTTTGGAGTGTAATGCGTACAAGAATCACAATTTGGTTGTTTTATGCCAATTTAATTTTTCGTGGAGGTTCTGTTATCACTAGCAGATTTTAACCTTTTATCATTGACGTGATAGAAGATATTTGGGCCGAGTTTTATTTTCTTTACGCTTATCGATAAAACTATTTATTCGATGGTGCTCTTGTTAAAGAAACGACGTTTTGAAATATTTTATATTCATCCTTTCTAACTGACTCATTAAGTCCAAACTCGGAATGTGTGCTATAAACACACTAGAAAATGTTATGGTTGATATTCATTCTATTCCGTGTCCATGTTTAAATTTTCATTTTGGGTGTGTCATGAGTAAAAATATGATTATTTTCGGGAAATCCTTTTAGAGGGTGTTTTAAGACTCGAATACGGGAAGTTTGTTATTCACGTAATAGACAACGTATGTTTAACTATTAGGACTATGTTTATCCGGAGTGCTCTTTCGACTACCATGTCTAACAGTATTTTATTCACAATATATAAATTGCATGCTCCAAACATCAAATTCATCTGATTCAGAGATAACGTAGCCCATTTTTTATTCCCCTGGTCGGAACAAGAGCATTGTGGAGTTTTGTTGCAAAAACATACTTCAGATGGTCTTTCCACTGATCAATTAGGCAAGTAAAAGATTTACTTCAAATGGTCTTTCGATTGTTCAATTAGGCTAGTAACCAATTCACAATTCAGGTGATACATGATTTATGTTCTGAGTTTCATGTTCCTTTAGCTTCACGGTAAAATGATCCATTTTGGGGTGTTATGCGTAAAAGAATCACATTTTGGGTATTCTTTATCAATTTGTTTTTTCGTGGAGAATGATTCTTCACTACCAAATTTATGAGTGTTATTCATTTGAAAGGTGATATATGGCCGAGTTTCATGCTCGTAACGCTACTATATAACATTGTTTATTTGATAATGCCACAAGTATATTTTATGAATTTTAGTTTCCATGCTTTGTACGTAATCTATTGATCCCAAACTCGAAACATGTAGTATTAGCACGATAGAGAATGTTTTGGTGGAGTTTCTTGATGTTATGAGTCCATGTAGAAATTTTCAAATTTGTCTTGCCATGAATAAAACACGAGTATTTTGGTTTTATGTTTTGAAGATGGTGGTGTTTGCACTCTCGCATATGGACAGGGTGTTATTCACGTGATAATAATATTCTTAAAACCTTGTACCAAAATTATTATTTTTTGGGTGTCCTGGTGAAAATATGGGGTGATATAATGGTCCTATGATATTTTTCAAGTTATTTTTCGAATCTCTGGTCCCAACATAGGCCGATGTTTCTGTGTAGGTGAAGTTTAACATTCTTAACTCGGTACAGCTATCAATAGTTTGATGTTTTTTCAGATAATTTTTGCGTTTCAAATTCCAAATTAAATTTATTCAAGTGATAGCGAATGCATGTTTGTTAAGTTTGGCCCGTACTTTTAAACAACTCTTTGGACGAACATACCTAAAAGTTTCTTCTTCAAAATCTCATAATTCTGAGATAACATGGTCCATTTATTGGTCCTTGGGAATAACATAGCCTTGCAGATTTTGTATGTTGAAGTTTTTGCTTAGAAGGTCAGTTGACAGACAAATTTATGGAGTAAACAATTCAAAATTCGCGTACTCGCGAGTATGATTGAATTGATCCACTTTGGAGTGTAATGCGTACAAGAATCACAATTTGGTTGTTTTATGCCAATTTAATTTTTCGTGGAGGTTCTGTTATCACTAGCAGATTTTAACCTTTTATCATTGACGTGATAGAAGATATTTGGGCCGAGTTTTATTTTCTTTACGCTTATCGATAAAACTATTTATTCGATGGTGCTCTTGTTAAAGAAACGACGTTTTGAAATATTTTATATTCATCCTTTCTAACTGACTCATTAAGTCCAAACTCGGAATGTGTGCTATAAACACACTAGAAAATGTTATGGTTGATATTCATTCTATTCCGTGTCCATGTTTAAATTTTCATTTTGGGTGTGTCATGAGTAAAAATATGATTATTTTCGGGAAATCCTTTTAGAGGGTGTTTTAAGACTCGAATACGGGAAGTTTGTTATTCACGTAATAGACAACGTATGTTTAACTATTAGGACTATGTTTATCCGGAGTGCTCTTTCGACTACCATGTCTAACAGTATTTTATTCACAATATATAAATTGCATGCTCCAAACATCAAATTCATCTGATTCAGAGATAACGTAGCCCATTTTTTATTCCCCTGGTCGGAACAAGAGCATTGTGGAGTTTTGTTGCAAAAACATACTTCAGATGGTCTTTCCACTGATCAATTAGGCAAGTAAAAGATTTACTTCAAATGGTCTTTCGATTGTTCAATTAGGCTAGTAACCAATTCACAATTCAGGTGATACATGATTTATGTTCTGAGTTTCATGTTCCTTTAGCTTCACGGTAAAATGATCCATTTTGGGGTGTTATGCGTAAAAGAATCACATTTTGGGTATTCTTTATCAATTTGTTTTTTCGTGGAGAATGATTTTTCACTACCAAATTTATGAGTGTTATTCATTTGAAAGGTGATATATGGCCGAGTTTCATGCTCGTAACGCTACTATATAACATTGTTTATTTGATAATGCCACAAGTATATTTTATGAATTTTAGTTTCCATGCTTTGTAAGTAATCTATTGATCCCAAACTCGAAACATGTAGTATTAGCACGATAGAGAATGTTTTGGTGGAGTTTCTTGATGTTATGAGTCCATGTAGAAATTTTCAAATTTGTCTTGTCATGAATAAAACACGAGTATTTTGGTTTTATGTTTTGAAGATGGTGGTGTTTGCACTCTCGCATATGGACAGGGTGTTATTCACGTGATAATAATATTCTTAAAACCTTGTACCAAAATTATTATTTTTTCGGTGTCCTGGTGAAAATATGGGGTGATATAATGGTCCTATGATCGTTTTCAAGTTATTTTTCGAATCTCTGGTCCCAACATAGGCCGATGTTTCTGTGTAGGTGAAGTTTAACATTCTTAACTCGGTACAGCTATCAATAGTTTGATGTTTTTTCAGATAATTTTTGCGTTTCAAATTCCAAATTGGATTTATTCAAGTGATAGCGAATGCATGTTTGTTAAGTTTGGCCCGTACTTTTAAACAACTCTTTGGACGAACATACCTAAAAGTTTCTTCTTCAAAATCTCATAATTCTGAGATAACATGGTCCATTTATTGGTCCTTGGGAATAACATAGCCTTGCAGATTTTGTATGTTGAAGTTTTTGCTTAGAAGGTCAGTTGACAGACAAATTTATGGAGTAAACAATTCAAAATTCGCGTACTCGCGCGTATGATTGAATTGATCCACTTTGGAGTGTAATGCGTACAAGAATCACAATTTGGTTGTTTTATGCCAATTTAATTTTTCGTGGAGGTTCTGTTATCACAAGCAGATTTTAACCTTTTATCATTGACGTGATAGAAGATATTTGGGCCGAGTTTTATTTTCTTTACGCTTATCGATAAAACTATTTATTCGATGGTGCTCTTGTTAAAGAAACGACGTTTTGAAATATTTTATATTCATCCTTTCTAACTGACTCATTAAGTCCAAACTCGGAATGTGTGCTATAAACACACTAGAAAATGTTATGGTTGATATTCATTCTATTCCGTGTCCATGTTTAAATTTTCATTTTGGGTGTGTCATGAGTAAAAATATGATTATTTTCGGGAAATCCTTTTAGAGGGTGTTTTAAGACTCGAATACGGGAAGTTTGTTATTCACGTAATAGACAACGTATGTTTAACTATTAGGACTATGTTTATCCGGAGTGCTCTTTCGACTACCATGTCTAACAGTATTTTATTCACAATATATAAATTGCATGCTCCAAACATCAAATTCATCTGATTCAGAGATAACGTAGCCCATTTTTTATTCCCCTGGTCGGAACAAGAGCATTGTGGAGTTTTGTTGCAAAATCATACTTCAGATGGTCTTTCCACTGATCAATTAGGCAAGTAAAAGATTTACTTCAAATGGTCTTTCGATTGTTCAATTAGGCTAGTAACCAATTCACAATTCAGGTGATACATGATTTATGTTCTGAGTTTCATGTTCCTTTAGCTTCACGGTAAAATGATCCATTTTGGGGTGTTATGCGTAAAAGAATCACATTTTGGGTATTCTTTATCAATTTGTTTTTTCGTGGAGAATGATTCTTCACTACCAAATTTATGAGTGTTATTCATTTGAAAGGTGATATATGGCCGAGTTTCATGCTCGTAACGCTACTATATAACATTGTTTATTTGATAATGCCACAAGTATATTTTATGAATTTTAGTTTCCATGCTTTGTAAGTAATCTATTGATCCCAAACTCGAAACATGTAGTATTAGCACGATAGAGAATGTTTTGGTGGAGTTTCTTGATGTTATGAGTCCATGTAGAAATTTTCAAATTTGTCTTGTCTTGAATAAAACACGAGTATTTTGGTTTTATGTTTTGAAGATGGTGGTGTTTGCACTCTCGCATATGGACAGGGTGTTATTCACGTGATAATAATATTCTTAAAACCTTGTACCAAAATTATTATTTTTTCGGTGTCCTGGTGAAAATATGGGGTGATATAATGGTCCTATGATCGTTTTCAAGTTATTTTTCGAATCTCTGGTCCCAACATAGGCCGATGTTTCTGTGTAGGTGAAGTTTAACATTCTTAACTCGGTACAGCTATCAATAGTTTGATGTTTTTTCAGATAATTTTTGCGTTTCAAATTCCAAATTGGATTTATTCAAGTGATAGCGAATGCATGTTTGTTAAGTTTGGCCCGTACTTTTAAACAACTCTTTGGACGAACATACCTAAAAGTTTCTTCTTCAAAATCTCATAATTCTGAGATAACATGGTCCATTTATTGGTCCTTGGGAATAACATAGCCTTGCAGATTTTGTATGTTGAAGTTTTTGCTTAGAAGGTCAGTTGACAGACAAATTTATGGAGTAAACAATTCAAAATTCGCGTACTCGCGCGTATGATTGAATTGATCCACTTTGGAGTGTAATGCGTACAAGAATCACAATTTGGTTGTTTTATGCCAATTTAATTTTTCGTGGAGGTTCTGTTATCACTAGCAGATTTTAACCTTTTATCATTGACGTGATAGAAGATATTTGGGCCGAGTTTTATTTTCTTTACGCTTATCGATAAAACTATTTATTCGATGGTGCTCTTGTTAAAGAAACGACGTTTTGAAATATTTTATATTCATCCTTTCTAACTGACTCATTAAGTCCAAACTCGGAATGTGTGCTATAAACACACTAGAAAATGTTATGGTTGATATTCATTCTATTCCGTGTCTATGTTTAAATTTTCATTTTGGGTGTGTCATGAGTAAAAATATGATTATTTTCGGGAAATCCTTTTAGAGGGTGTTTTAAGACTCGAATACGGGAAGTTTGTTATTCACGTAATAGACAACGTATGTTTAACTATTAGGACTATGTTTATCCGGAGTGCTCTTTCGACTACCATGTCTAACAGTATTTTATTCACAATATATAAATTGCATGCTCCAAACATCAAATTCATCTGATTCAGAGATAACGTAGCCCATTTTTTATTCCCCTGGTCGGAACAAGAGCATTGTGGAGTTTTGTTGCAAAATCATACTTCAGATGGTCTTTCCACTGATCAATTAGGCAAGTAAAAGATTTACTTCAAATGGTCTTTCGATTGTTCAATTAGGCTAGTAACCAATTCACAATTCAGGTGATACATGATTTATGTTCTGAGTTTCATGTTCCTTTAGCTTCACGGTAAAATGATCCATTTTGGGGTGTTATGCGTAAAAGAATCACATTTTGGGTATTCTTTATCAATTTGTTTTTTCGTGGAGAATGATTCTTCACTACCAAATTTATGAGTGTTATTCATTTGAAAGGTGATATATGGCCGAGTTTCATGCTCGTAACGCTACTATATAACATTGTTTATTTGATAATGCCACAAGTATATTTTATGAATTTTAGTTTCCATGCTTTGTACGTAATCTATTGATCCCAAACTCGAAACATGTAGTATTAGCACGATAGAGAATGTTTTGGTGGAGTTTCTTGATGTTATGAGTCCATGTAGAAATTTTCAAATTTGTCTTGTCATGAATAAAACACGAGTATTTTGGTTTTATGTTTTGAAGATGGTGGTGTTTGCACTCTCGCATATGGACAGGGTGTTATTCACGTGATAATAATATTCTTAAAACCTTGTACCAAAATTATTATTTTTTGGGTGTCCTGGTGAAAATATGGGGTGATATAATGGTCCTATGATCGTTTTCAAGTTATTTTTCGAATCTCTGGTCCCAACATAGGCCGATGTTTCTGTGTAGGTGAAGTTTAACATTCTTAACTCGGTACAGCTATCAATAGTTTGATGTTTTTTCAGATAATTTTTGCGTTTCAAATTCCAAATTAAATTTATTCAAGTGATAGCGAATGCATGTTTGTTAAGTTTGGCCCGTACTTTTAAACAACTCTTTGGACGAACATACCTAAAAGTTTCTTCTTCAAAATCTCATAATTCTGAGATAACATGGTCCATTTATTGGTCCTTGGGAATAACATAGCCTTGCAGATTTTGTATGTTGAAGTTTTTGCTTAGAAGGTCAGTTGACAGACAAATTTATGGAGTAAACAATTCAAAATTCGCGTACTCGCGAGTATGATTGAATTGATCCACTTTGGAGTGTAATGCGTACAAGAATCACAATTTGGTTGTTTTATGCCAATTTAATTTTTCGTGGAGGTTCTGTTATCACTAGCAGATTTTAACCTTTTATCATTGACGTGATAGAAGATATTTGGGCCGAGTTTTATTTTCTTTACGCTTATCGATAAAACTATTTATTCGATGGTGCTCTTGTTAAAGAAACGACGTTTTGAAATATTTTATATTCATCCTTTCTAACTGACTCATTAAGTCCAAACTCGGAATGTGTGCTATAAACACACTAGAAAATGTTATGGTTGATATTCATTCTATTCCGTGTCCATGTTTAAATTTTCATTTTGGGTGTGTCATGAGTAAAAATATGATTATTTTCGGGAAATCCTTTTAGAGGGTGTTTTAAGACTCGAATACGGGAAGTTTGTTATTCACGTAATAGACAACGTATGTTTAACTATTAGGACTATGTTTATCCGGAGTGCTCTTTCGACTACCATGTCTGACAGTATTTTATTCACAATATATAAATTGCATGCTCCAAACATCAAATTCATCTGATTCAGAGATAACGTAGCCCATTTTTTATTCCCCTGGTCGGAACAAGAGCATTGTGGAGTTTTGTTGCAAAATCATACTTCAGATGGTCTTTCCACTGATCAATTAGGCAAGTAAAAGATTTACTTCAAATGGTCTTTCGATTGTTCAATTAGGCTAGTAACCAATTCACAATTCAGGTGATACATGATTTATGTTCTGAGTTTCATGTTCCTTTAGCTTCACGGTAAAATGATCCATTTTGGGGTGTTATGCGTAAAAGAATCACATTTTGGGTATTCTTTATCAATTTGTTTTTTCGTGGAGAATGATTCTTCACTACCAAATTTATGAGTGTTATTCATTTGAAAGGTGATATATGGCCGAGTTTCATGCTCGTAACGCTACTATATAACATTGTTTATTTGATAATGCCACAAGTATATTTTATGAATTTTAGTTTCCATGCTTTGTACGTAATCTATTGATCCCAAACTCGAAACATGTAGTATTAGCACGATAGAGAATGTTTTGGTGGAGTTTCTTGATGTTATGAGTCCATGTAGAAATTTTCAAATTTGTCTTGTCATGAATAAAACACGAGTATTTTGGTTTTATGTTTTGAAGATGGTGGTGTTTGCACTCTCGCATATGGACAGGGTGTTATTCACGTGATAATAATATTCTTAAAACCTTGTACCAAAATTATTATTTTTTGGGTGTCCTGGTGAAAATATGGGGTGATATAATGGTCCTATGATCGTTTTCAAGTTATTTTTCGAATCTCTGGTCCCAACATAGGCCGATGTTTCTGTGTAGGTGAAGTTTAACATTCTTAACTCGGTACAGCTATCAATAGTTTGATGTTTTTTCAGATAATTTTTGCGTTTCAAATTCCAAATTAAATTTATTCAAGTGATAGCGAATGCATGTTTGTTAAGTTTGGCCCGTACTTTTAAACAACTCTTTGGACGAACATACCTAAAAGTTTCTTCTTCAAAATCTCATAATTCTGAGATAACATGGTCCATTTATTGGTCCTTGGGAATAACATAGCCTTGCAGATTTTGTATGTTGAAGTTTTTGCTTAGAAGGTCAGTTGACAGACAAATTTATGGAGTAAACAATTCAAAATTCGCGTACTCGCGAGTATGATTGAATTGATCCACTTTGGAGTGTAATGCGTACAAGAATCACAATTTGGTTGTTTTATGCCAATTTAATTTTTCGTGGAGGTTCTGTTATCACTAGCAGATTTTAACCTTTTATCATTGACGTGATAGAAGATATTTGGGCCGAGTTTTATTTTCTTTACGCTTATCGATAAAACTATTTATTCGATGGTGCTCTTGTTAAAGAAACGACGTTTTGAAATATTTTATATTCATCCTTTCTAACTGACTCATTAAGTCCAAACTCGGAATGTGTGCTATAAACACACTAGAAAATGTTATGGTTGATATTCATTCTATTCCGTGTCCATGTTTAAATTTTCATTTTGGGTGTGTCATGAGTAAAAATATGATAATTTTCGGGAAATCCTTTTAGAGGGTGTTTTAAGACTCGAATACGGGAAGTTTGTTATTCACGTAATAGACAACGTATGTTTAACTATTAGGACTATGTTTATCCGGAGTGCTCTTTCGACTACCATGTCTGACAGTATTTTATTCACAATATATAAATTGCATGCTCCAAACATCAAATTCATCTGATTCAGAGATAACGTAGCCCATTTTTTATTCCCCTGGTCGGAACAAGAGCATTGTGGAGTTTTGTTGCAAAAACATACTTCAGATGGTCTTTCCACTGATCAATTAGGCAAGTAAAAGATTTACTTCAAATGGTCTTTCGATTGTTCAATTAGGCTAGTAACCAATTCACAATTCAGGTGATACATGATTTATGTTCTGAGTTTCATGTTCCTTTAGCTTCACGGTAAAATGATCCATTTTGGGGTGTTATGCGTAAAAGAATCACATTTTGGGTATTCTTTATCAATTTGTTTTTTCGTGGAGAATGATTTTTCACTACCAAATTTATGAGTGTTATTCATTTGAAAGGTGATATATGGCCGAGTTTCATGCTCGTAACGCTACTATATAACATTGTTTATTTGATAATGCCACAAGTATATTTTATGAATTTTAGTTTCCATGCTTTGTACGTAATCTATTGATCCCAAACTCGAAACATGTAGTATTAGCACGATAGAGAATGTTTTGGTGGAGTTTCTTGATGTTATGAGTCCATGTAGAAATTTTCAAATTTGTCTTGTCATGAATAAAACACGAGTATTTTGGTTTTATGTTTTGAAGATGGTGGTGTTTGCACTCTCGCATACGGACAGGGTGTTATTCACGTGATAATAATATTCTTAAAACCTTGTACCAAAATTACTATTTTTTCGGTGTCCTGGTGAAAATATGGGGTGATATAATGGTCCTATGATCGTTTTCAAGTTATTTTTCGAATCTCTGGTCCCAACATAGGCCGATGTTTCTGTGTAGGTGAAGTTTAACATTCTTAACTCGGTACAGCTATCAATAGTTTGATGTTTTTTCAGATAATTTTTGCGTTTCAAATTCCAAATTGGATTTATTCAAGTGATAGCGAATGCATGTTTGTTAAGTTTGGCCCGTACTTTTAAACAACTCTTTGGACGAACATACCTAAAAGTTTCTTCTTCAAAATCTCATAATTCTGAGATAACATGGTCCATTTATTGGTCCTTGGGAATAACATAGCCTTGCAGATTTTGTATGTTGAAGTTTTTGCTTAGAAGGTCAGTTGACAGACAAATTTATGGAGTAAACAATTCAAAATTCGCGTACTCGCGAGTATGATTGAATTGATCCACTTTGGAGTGTAATGCGTACAAGAATCACAATTTGGTTGTTTTATGCCAATTTAATTTTTCGTGGAGGTTCTGTTATCACTAGCAGATTTTAACCTTTTATCATTGACGTGATAGAAGATATTTGGGCCGAGTTTTATTTTCTTTACGCTTATCGATAAAACTATTTATTCGATGGTGCTCTTGTTAAAGAAACGACGATTTGAAATATTTTATATTCATCCTTTCTAACTGACTCATTAAGTCCAAACTCGGAATGTGTGCTATAAACACACTAGAAAATGTTATGGTTGATATTCATTCTATTCCGTGTCCATGTTTAAATTTTCATTTTGGGTGTGTCATGAGTAAAAATATGATTATTTTCGGGAAATCCTTTTAGAGGGTGTTTTAAGACTCGAATACGGGAAGTTTGTTATTCACGTAATAGACAACGTATGTTTAACTATTAGGACTATGTTTATCCAGAGTGCTCTTTCGACTACCATGTCTAACAGTATTTTATTCACAATATATAAATTGCATGCTCCAAACATCAAATTCATCTGATTCAGAGATAACGTAGCCCATTTTTTATTCCCCTGGTCGGAACAAGAGCATTGTGGAGTTTTGTTGCAAAATCATACTTCAGAAAGTCTTTCCACTGATCAATTAGGCAAGTAAAAGATTTACTTCAAATGGTCTTTCGATTGTTCAATTAGGCTAGTAACCAATTCACAATTCAGGTGATACATGATTTATGTTCTGAGTTTCATGTTCCTTTAGCTTCACGGTAAAATGATCCATTTTGGGGTGTTATGCGTAAAAGAATCACATTTTGGGTATTCTTTATCAATTTGTTTTTTCGTGGAGAATGATTCTTCACTACCAAATTTATGAGTGTTATTCATTTGAAAGGTGATATATGGCCGAGTTTCATGCTCGTAACGCTACTATATAACATTGTTTATTTGATAATGCCACAAGTATATTTTATGAATTTTAGTTTCCATGCTTTGTACGTAATCTATTGATCCCAAACTCGAAACATGTAGTATTAGCACGATAGAGAATGTTTTGGTGGAGTTTCTTGATGTTATGAGTCCATGTAGAAATTTTCAAATTTGTCTTGTCATGAATAAAACACGAGTATTTTGGTTTTATGTTTTGAAGATGGTGGTGTTTGCACTCTCGCATATGGACAGGGTGTTATTCACGTGATAATAATATTCTTAAAACCTTGTACCAAAATTACTATTTTTTCGGTGTCCTGGTGAAAATATGGGGTGATATAATGGTCCTATGATCGTTTTCAAGTGATTTTTCGAATCTCTGGTCCCAACATAGGCCGATGTTTCTGTGTAGGTGAAGTTTAACATTCTTAACTCGGTACAGCTATCAATAGTTTGATGTTTTTTCAGATAATTTTTGCGTTTCAAATTCAAAATTGGATTTATTCAAGTGATAGCGAATGCATGTTTGTTAAGTTTGGCCCGTACTTTTAAACAACTCTTTGGACGAACATACCTAAAAGTTTCTTCTTCAAAATCTCATAATTCTGAGATAACATGGTCCATTTATTGGTCCTTGGGAATAACATAGCCTTGCAGATTTTGTATGTTGAAGTTTTTGCTTAGAAGGTCAGTTGACAGACAAATTTATGGAGTAAACAATTCAAAATTCGCGTACTCGCGAGTATGATTGAATTGATCCACTTTGGAGTGTAATGCGTACAAGAATCACAATTTGGTTGTTTTATGCCAATTTAATTTTTCGTGGAGGTTCTGTTATCACTAGCAGATTTTAACCTTTTATCATTGACGTGATAGAAGATATTTGGGCCGAGTTTTATTTTCTTTACGCTTATCGATAAAACTATTTATTCGATGGTGCTCTTGTTAAAGAAACGACGTTTTGAAATATTTTATATTCATCCTTTCTAACTGACTCATTAAGTCCAAACTCGGAATGTGTGCTATAAACACACTAGAAAATGTTATGGTTGATATTCATTCTATTCCGTGTCCATGTTTAAATTTTCATTTTGGGTGTGTCATGAGTAAAAATATGATTATTTTCGGGAAATCCTTTTAGAGGGTGTTTTAAGACTCGAATACGGGAAGTTTGTTGTTTACGTAATAGACAACGTATGTTTAACTATTAGGACTATGTTTATCCGGAGTGCTCTTTCGACTACCATGTCTAACAGTATTTTATTCACAATATATAAATTGCATGCTCCAAACATCAAATTCATCTGATTCAGAGATAACGTAGCCCATTTTTTATTCCCCTGGTCGGAACAAGAGCATTGTGGAGTTTTGTTGCAAAAACATACTTCAGATGGTCTTTCCACTGATCAATTAGGCAAGTAAAAGATTTACTTCAAATGGTCTTTCGATTGTTCAATTAGGCTAGTAACCAATTCACAATTCAGGTGATACATGATTTATGTTCTGAGTTTCATGTTCCTTTAGCTTCACGGTAAAATGATCCATTTTGGGGTGTTATGCGTAAAAGAATCACATTTTGGGTATTCTTTATCAATTTGTTTTTTCAGGGAGAATGATTCTTCACTACCAAATTTATGAGTGTTATTCATTTGAAAGGTGATATATGGCCGAGTTTCATGCTCGTAACGCTACTATATAACATTGTTTATTTGATAATGCCACAAGTATATTTTATGAATTTTAGTTTCCATGCTTTGTACGTAATCTATTGATCCCAAACTCGAAACATGTAGTATTAGCACGATAGAGAATGTTTTGGTGGAGTTTCTTGATGTTATGAGTCCATGTAGAAATTTTCAAATTTGTCTTGTCATGAATAAAACACGAGTATTTTGGTTTTATGTTTTGAAGATGGTGGTGTTTGCACTCTCGCATATGGACAGGGTGTTATTCACGTGATAATAATATTCTTAAAACCTTGTACCAAAATTACTATTTTTTCGGTGTCCTGGTGAAAATATGGGGTGATATAATGGTCCTATGATCGTTTTCAAGTGATTTTTCGAATCTGTGGTCCCAACATAGGCCGATGTTTCTGTGTAGGTGAAGTTTAACATTCTTAACTCGGTACAGCTATCAATAGTTTGATGTTTTTTCAGATAATTTTTGCGTTTCAAATTCAAAATTGGATTTATTCAAGTGATAGCGAATGCATGTTTGTTAAGTTTGGCCCGTACTTTTAAACAACTCTTTGGACGAACATACCTAAAAGTTTCTTCTTCAAAATCTCATAATTCTGAGATAACATGGTCCATTTATTGGTCCTTGGGAATAACATAGCCTTGCAGATTTTGTATGTTGAAGTTTTTGCTTAGAAGGTCAGTTGACAGACAAATTTATGGAGTAAACAATTCAAAATTCGCGTACTCGCGAGTATGATTGAATTGATCCACTTTGGAGTGTAATGCGTACAAGAATCACAATTTGGTTGTTTTATGCCAATTTAATTTTTCGTGGAGGTTCTGTTATCACTAGCAGATTTTAACCTTTTATCATTGACGTGATAGAAGATATTTGGGCCGAGTTTTATTTTCTTTACGCTTATCGATAAAACTATTTATTCGATGGTGCTCTTGTTAAAGAAACGACGTTTTGAAATATTTTATATTCATCCTTTCTAACTGACTCATTAAGTCCAAACTCGGAATGTGTGCTATAAACACACTAGAAAATGTTATGGTTGATATTCATTCTATTCCGTGTCCATGTTTAAATTTTCATTTTGGGTGTGTCATGAGTAAAAATATGATTATTTTCGGGAAATCCTTTTAGAGGGTGTTTTAAGACTCGAATACGGGAAGTTTGTTGTTTACGTAATAGACAACGTATGTTTAACTATTAGGACTATGTTTATCCGGAGTGCTCTTTCGACTACCATGTCTAACAGTATTTTATTCACAATATATAAATTGCATGCTCCAAACATCAAATTCATCTGATTCAGAGATAACGTAGCCCATTTTTTATTCCCCTGGTCGGAACAAGAGCATTGTGGAGTTTTGTTGCAAAAACATACTTCAGATGGTCTTTCCACTGATCAATTAGGCAAGTAAAAGATTTACTTCAAATGGTCTTTCGATTGTTCAATTAGGCTAGTAACCAATTCACAATTCAGGTGATACATGATTTATGTTCTAAGTTTCATGTTCCTTTAGCTTCACGGTAAAATGATCCATTTTGGGGTGTTATGCGTAAAAGAATCACATTTTGGGTATTCTTTATCAATTTGTTTTTTCAGGGAGAATGATTCTTCACTACCAAATTTATGAGTGTTATTCATTTGAAAGGTGATATATGGCCGAGTTTCATGCTCGTAACGCTACTATATAACATTGTTTATTTGATAATGCCACAAGTATATTTTATGAATTTTAGTTTCCATGCTTTGTACGTAATCTATTGATCCCAAACTCGAAACATGTAGTATTAGCACGATAGAGAATGTTTTGGTGGAGTTTCTTGATGTTATGAGTCCATGTAGAAATTTTCAAATTTGTCTTGTCATGAATAAAACACGAGTATTTTGGTTTTATGTTTTGAAGATGGTGGTGTTTGCACTCTCGCATATGGACAGGGTGTTATTCACGTGATAATAATATTCTTAAAACCTTGTACCAAAATTACTATTTTTTCGGTGTCCTGGTGAAAATATGGGGTGATATAATGGTCCTATGATCGTTTTCAAGTGATTTTTCGAATCTGTGGTCCCAACATAGGCCGATGTTTCTGTGTAGGTGAAGTTTAACATTCTTAACTCGGTACAGCTATCAATAGTTTGATGTTTTTTCAGATAATTTTTGCGTTTCAAATTCAAAATTGGATTTATTCAAGTGATAGCGAATGCATGTTTGTTAAGTTTGGCCCGTACTTTTAAACAACTCTTTGGACGAACATACCTAAAAGTTTCTTCTTCAAAATCTCATAATTCTGAGATAACATGGTCCATTTATTGGTCCTTGGGAATAACATAGCCTTGCAGATTTTGTATGTTGAAGTTTTTGCTTAGAAGGTCAGTTGACAGACAAATTTATGGAGTAAACAATTCAAAATTCGCGTACTCGCGAGTGTGATTGAATTGATCCACTTTGGAGTGTAATGCGTACAAGAATCACAATTTAGTTGTTTTGTGCCAATTTAATTTTTCGTGGAGGTTCTATTTTCACTACCAGATTTTAACGTTTTATCATTGATGTGATAGAAGATATTTGGGCCGAGTTTTATTTTCTTTACGCTTATCGATAAAACTATATATTCGATGGTGCTCTTGTTAAAGAAACGACGTTTTGAAATATTTTATATTCATCCTTTCTAACTGACTCATTAAGTCCAAACTCGGAATGTGTGCTATAAACACACTAGAAAATGTTATGGTTGATATTCATTCTATTCCGTGTCCATGTTTAAATTTTCATTTTGGGTGTGTCATGAGTAAAAATATGATTATTTTCGGGAAATCCTTTTAGAGGGTGTTTTAAGACTCGAATACGGGAAGTTTGTTATTCTCGTAATAGACAACTTATGTTTAACTATTAGGACTATGTTTATCCGGAGTGCTCTTTCGACTACCATGTCTAACAGTATTTTATTCACAATATATAAATTGCCTGCTCCAAACATCAAATTCATCTGATTCAGAGATAACGTAGCCCATTTTTGATTCCCCTGGTCGGAACAAGAGCATTGTGGAGTTTTGTTGCAAAAACTTACTTCAGGTGGTCTTTCCACTGATCAATTAGGCAAGTAAAAGATTTACCTCAAATGGTCTTTCGATTGTTCAATTAGGCTAGTAACCAATTCACAATTCAGGTGATACATGATTTATGTTCTGAGTTTCATGTTCCTTTAGCTTCACGGTAAAATGATCCATTTTGGGGTGTTATGCGTAAAAGAATCACATTTTGGGTATTCTTTATCAATTTGTTTTTTCGTGGAGAATGATTCTCCACTACGAAATTTATGAGTGTTATTCATTTGAAAGGTGATATATGGCCGAGTTTCATGCTCGTAACGCTACTATATAACATTGTTTATTTGTAATGCCACAAGTATATTTTATGAATTTTAGTTTACATGCTTTGTACGTAATCTATTGATCCCAAACTCGAAACATGTAGTATTAGCACGATAGAGAATGTTTTGGTGGAGTTTCTTGATGTTATGAGTCCATGTAGAAATTTTCAAATTTGTCTTGTATGAATAAAACACGAGTATTTTGGTTTTATGTTTTGAAGATTGTGGTGTTTGCACTCTCGCATATGGACAGGGTGTTATTCACGTGATAATAATATTCTTAAAACCTTGTACCAAAATTACTATTTTTTCGGTGTCCTGGTGAAAATATGGGGTGATATAATGGTCCTATGATCGTTTTCAAGTGATTTTTCGAATCTCTGGTCCCAACATAGGCCGATGTTTCAGTGTAGGTGAAGTTTAACATTCTTAACTCGGTACATCTGTCAATAGTTTGATGTTTTTTCAGATAATTTTTGCGTTTCAAATTCCAAATTGGATTTATTCAAGTGATAGCGAATGCATGTTTGTTAAGTTTGGCCCGTACTTTTAAACAACTCTTTGGACGAACATACCTAAAAGTTTCTTCTATAAAATCTCATAATTCTGAGATAACATGGTCCATTTATTGGTCCTTGGGAATAACATAGCCTTGCAGATTTTGTATGTTGAAGTTTTTGCTTAGAAGGTCAGTTGACAGACAGATTTATGGAGTAAACAATTCAAAATTCGCGTACTCGAGAGTATGATTGAATTGATCCACTTTGGAGAGTAATGTGTACAAGAATCACCATTTGGTTGTTTTGTGCCAATTTAATTTTTCGTGGAGGTTCTGTTTTCACTACAAGATTTTAACCTTTTATCATTGACCTGATAGAAGATATTTGGGCCGAGTTTTATTTTCTTTACGCTTATCGATAAAACTATTTATTCGATGGTGCTCTTGTTAAAGAAACGACGTTTTGAAATATTTTATATTCATCCTTTCTAACTGACTCATTAAGTCCAAACTCGGAATGTGTGCTATAAACACAATAGAAAATGTTATGGTTGATATTCATTCTATTCCGTGTCCATGTTTAAATTTTCATTTTGGGTGTGTCATGAGTAAAAATATGATTATTTTCGGGAAATCCTTTTAGAGGGTGTTTTAAGACTCGAATACGGGAAGTTTGTTATTCACGTAATAGACAACGTATGTTTAATTATTAGGACTATGTTTATCCAGAGTGCTCTGTCGACTACCATGTCTAACAGTATTTTATTCACAATATATAAATTGCATGCTCCAAACATCAAATTCATCTGATTCAGAGATAACGTAGCCCATTTTTGATTCCCCTGGTCGGAACAAGAGCATTGTGGAGTTTTGTTGCAAAAACTTACTTCAGGTGGTCTTTCCACTGATCAATTAGCCAAGTAAAAGATTTACCTCAAATGGTCTTTCGATTGTTCAACTAGGCTAGTAACCAATTCACAATTCAGGTGACACATGATTTATGTTCTTAGTTTCATGTTCCTTTAGCTTCACGGTAAAATGATCCATTTTGGGGTGTTATGCGTAAAAGAATCACATTTTGGGTATTCTTTATCAATTTGTTTTTTCGTGGAGAATGATTCTCCACTACCAAATCTATTAGTGTTATTCATTTGAAAGGTGATATATGGCCGAGTTTCATGCTCGTAACGCTACTATATAACATTGTTTATTTGATAATGCCACAAGTATATTTTCTGAATTTTAATTTCCATGCTTTGTACGTAATCTATTGATCCCAAACTCGAAACATGTAGTTTGAGCACGATAGAGAATGTTTTAGTGGAGTTTCTTGATGTTATGAGTCCATGTAGAAATTTTCAAATTTGTCTTGTCATGAATAAAACACGAGTATTTTGGTTTTATGTTTTGAAGATGGTGGTGTTTGCACTCTCGCATATGGACAGGGTGTTATTCACGTGATAATAATATTCTTAAAACCTTGTACCAAAATTACTATTTTTTCGGTGTCCTGGTGAAAATATGGGGTGACATCCTATGATCGTTTTAAAGTGATTTTTCGAATCTCTGGTCCCAACATAGGCCGATGTTTCTGTGTAGGTGAAGTTTAACATTCTTAACTCGGTACAACTATCAATAGTTTGATGTTTTTTCAGATAATTTTTGCGTTTCAAATTCCAAATTGGATTTATTCAAGAGATAGCGAATGCATGTTTGTTAAGTTTGGCCCGTACTTTTAAACAACTCTTTGGACGAACATACCTAAAAGTTTCTTCTTCAAAATCTCATAATTCTGAGATAACATGGTCCATTTATTGGTCCTTGGGAATAACATAGCCTTGCAGATTTTGTATGTTGAAGTTTTTGCTTAGAAGGTCAGTTGACAGACAAATTTATGGAGTAAACAATTCAAAATTTGCGTACTCGCGAGTATGATTGAATTGATCCACTTTGGAGTGTAATGCGTACAAGAATCACAATTTGTTTGTTTTGTGCCAATTTAATTTTTCGTGGAGGTTCTGTTTTCACTACCAGATTTTAAACTTTTATCATTGACGTGATAGAAGATATTTGGGCCGAGTTTTATTTTCTTTACGCTTATCGATAAAACTATTTATTCGATGGTGCTCTTGTCAAAGAAACGACGTTTTGAAATATTTTATATTCATCCTTTCTAACTGACTCATTAAGTCCAAACTCGGAATGTGTGCTATAAACACACTAGAAAATGTTATGGTTGATATTCATTCTATTCCGTGTCCATGTTTAAATTTTCATTTTGGGTGTGTCATGAGTAAAAATATGATTATTTTCGGGAAATCCTTTTAGAGGGTGTTTTAAGACTCGAATACGGGAAGTTTGTTATTCACGTAATAGACAACGTATGTTTAATTATTAGGACTATGTTTATCCAGAGTACTCTTTCGACTACCATGTCTAACAGTATTTTATTAACAATATATAAATTGCATGCTCCAAACATCAAATTCATCTGATTCAGAGATAACATAGCCCATTTTTGATTCCCCTGGTCGGAACAAGAGCATTGTGGAGTTTTGTTGCAAAAACTTATTTCAGGTGGTCTTTCCACTGATCAATTAGGCAAGTAAAAGATTTACCTCAAATGGTTTTTCGATTGTTCAATTAGGCTAGTAACCAATTCACAATTCAGGTGATACATGATTTATGTTCTTAGTTTCATGTTCCTTTAGCTTCACGGTAAAATGATCCATTTTGGGGTGTTATGCGTAAAAGAATCCCATTTTGGGTATTCTTTATCAATTTGTTTTTTCGTGGAGAATGATTCTCCACTACCAAATCTATGAGTGTTATTCATTTGAAAGGTGATATATGGCCGAGTTTCATGCTCGTAACGCTACTATATAACATTGTTTATTTGATAATGCCACAAGTATATTTTATGAATTTTAATTTCCATGCTTTGTACGTAATCTATTGATCCCAAACTCGAAACATGTAGTTTGAGCACGATAGAGAATGTTTTAGTATAGTTTCTTGATGTTATGAGTCCATGTAGAAATTTTCAAATTTGTCTTGTCATGAATAAAACACGAGTTTTTGGTTTTATGTTTTGAAGATGGTGGTGTTTGCACTCTCGCATATGGACAGGGTGTTATTCACGTGATAATAATATTCTTAAAACCTTGTACCAAAATTACTATTTTTTCGGTGTCCTGGTGAAAATATGGGGTGATATAATGGTCCTATGATCGTTTTCAAGTGATTTTTCGAATCTGTGGTCCCAACATAGGCCGATGTTTCTGTGTAGGTGAAGTTTAACATTCTTAACTCGGTACAGCTATCAATAGTTTGATGTTTTTTCAGATAATTTTTGCGTTTCAAATTCAAAATTGGATTTATTCAAGTGATAGCGAATGCATGTTTGTTAAGTTTGGCCCGTACTTTTAAACAACTCTTTGGACGAACATACCTAAAAGTTTCTTCTTCAAAATCTCATAATTCTGAGATAACATGGTCCATTTATTGGTCCTTGGGAATAACATAGCCTTGCAGATTTTGTATGTTGAAGTTTTTGCTTAGAAGGTCAGTTGACAGACAAATTTATGGAGTAAACAATTCAAAATTCGCGTACTCGCGAGTGTGATTGAATTGATCCACTTTGGAGTGTAATGCTTACAAGAATCACAATTTAGTTGTTTTGTGCCAATTTAATTTTTCGTGGAGGTTCTATTTTCACTACCAGATTTTAACGTTTTATCATTGATGTGATAGAAGATATTTGGGCCGAGTTTTATTTTCTTTACGCTTATCGATAAAACTATATATTCGATGGTGCTCTTGTTAAAGAAACGACGTTTTGAAATATTTTATATTCATCCTTTCTAACTGACTCATTAAGTCCAAACTCGGAATGTGTGCTATAAACACACTAGAAAATGTTATGGTTGATATTCATTCTATTCCGTGTCCATGTTTAAATTTTCATTTTGGGTGTGTCATGAGTAAAAATATGATTATTTTCGGGAAATCCTTTTAGAGGGTGTTTTAAGACTCGAATACGGGAAGTTTGTTATTCACGTAATAGACAACGTATGTTTAACTATTAGGACTATGTTTATCCGGAGTGCTCTTTCGACTACCATGTCTAACAGTATTTTATTCACAATATATAAATTGCATGCTCCAAACATCAAATTCATCTGATTCAGAGATAACGTAGCCCATTTTTGATTCCCCTGGTCGGAACAAGAGCATTGTGGAGTTTTGTTGCAAAAACTTACTTCAGGTGGTCTTTCCACTGATCAATTAGGCAAGTAAAAGATTTACCTCAAATGGTCTTTCGATTGTTCAATTAGGCTAGTAACCAATTCACAATTCAGGTGATACATGATTTATGTTCTGAGTTTCATGTTCCTTTAGCTTCACGGTAAAATGATCCATTTTGGGGTGTTATGCGTAAAAGAATCACATTTTGGGTATTCTTTATCAATTTGTTTTTTCGTGGAGAATGATTCTCCACTACCAAATTTATGAGTGTTATTCATTTGAAAGGTGATATATGGCCGAGTTTCATGCTCGTAACGCTACTATATAACATTGTTTATTTGTAATGCCACAAGTATATTTTATGAATTTTAGTTTACATGCTTTGTACGTAATCTATTGATCCCAAACTCGAAACATGTAGTATTAGCACGATAGAGAATGTTTTGGTGGAGTTTCTTGATGTTATGAGTCCATGTAGAAATTTTCAAATTTGTCTTGTATGAATAAAACACGAGTATTTTGGTTTTATGTTTTGAAGATTGTGGTGTTTGCACTCTCGCATATGGACAGGGTGTTATTCACGTGATAATAATATTCTTAAAACCTTGTACCAAAATTACTATTTTTTCGGTGTCCTGGTGAAAATATGGGGTGATATAATGGTCCTATGATCGTTTTCAAGTGATTTTTCGAATCTCTGGTCCCAACATAGGCCGATGTTTCAGTGTAGGTGAAGTTTAACATTCTTAACTCGGTACATCTGTCAATAGTTTGATGTTTTTTCAGATAATTTTTGCGTTTCAAATTCCAAATTGGATTTATTCAAGTGATAGCGAATGCATGTTTGTTAAGTTTGGCCCGTACTTTTAAACAACTCTTTGGACGAACATACCTAAAAGTTTCTTCTTTAAAATCTCATAATTCTGAGATAACATGGTCCATTTATTGGTCCTTGGGAATAACATAGCCTTGCAGATTTTGTATGTTGAAGTTTTTGCTTAGAAGGTCAGTTGACAGACAGATTTATGGAGTAAACAATTCAAAATTCGCGTACTCGAGAGTATGATTGAATTGATCCACTTTGGAGAGTAATGTGTACAAGAATCACAATTTGGTTGTTTTGTGCCAATTTAATTTTTCGTGGAGGTTCTGTTTTCACTACCAGATTTTAACCTTTTATCATTGACCTGATAGAAGATATTTGGGCCGAGTTTTATTTTCTTTACGCTTATCGATAAAACTATTTATTCGATGGTGCTCTTGTTAAAGAAACGACGTTTTGAAATATTTTATATTCATCCTTTCTAACTGACTCATTAAGTCCAAACTCGGAATGTGTGCTATAAACACAATAGAAAATGTTATGGTTGATATTCATTCTATTCCGTGTCCATGTTTAAATTTTCATTTTGGGTGTGTCATGAGTAAAAATATGATTATTTTCGGGAAATCCTTTTAGAGGGTGTTTTAAGACTCGAATACGGGAAGTTTGTTATTCACGTAATAGACAACGTATGTTTAATTATTAGGACTATGTTTATCCAGAGTGCTCTTTCGACTACCATGTCTAACAGTATTTTATTCACAATATATAAATTGCATGCTCCAAACATCAAATTCATCTGATTCAGAGATAACGTAGCCCATTTTTGATTCCCCTGGTCGGAACAAGAGCATTGTGGAGTTTTGTTGCAAAAACTTACTTCAGGTGGTCTTTCCACTGATCAATTAGCCAAGTAAAAGATTTACCTCAAATGGTCTTTCGATTGTTCAACTAGGCTAGTAACCAATTCACAATTCAGGTGACACATGATTTATGTTCTTAGTTTCATGTTCCTTTAGCTTCACGGTAAAATGATCCATTTTGGGGTGTTATGCGTAAAAGAATCACATTTTGGGTATTCTTTATCAATTTGTTTTTTCGTGGAGAATGATTCTCCACTACCAAATCTATTAGTGTTATTCATTTGAAAGGTGATATATGGCCGAGTTTCATGCTCGTAACGCTACTATATAACATTGTTTATTTGATAATGCCACAAGTATATTTTCTGAATTTTAATTTCCATGCTTTGTACGTAATCTATTGATCCCAAACTCGAAACATGTAGTTTGAGCACGATAGAGAATGTTTTAGTGGAGTTTCTTGATGTTATGAGTCCATGTAGAAATTTTCAAATTTGTCTTGTCATGAATAAAACACGAGTATTTTGGTTTTATGTTTTGAAGATGGTGGTGTTTGCACTCTCGCATATTGACAGGGTGTTATTCACGTGATAATAATATTCTGAAAACCTTGTACCAAAATTACTATTTTTTCGGTGTCCTGGTGAAAATATGGGGTGATATAATGGTCCTAAGATCGTTTTCAAGTGATTTTTCGAATCACTGGTCCTAACATAGGCCGATGTTTCTGTGTAGGTGAAGTTTAACATTCTTAACTCGGTACAGCTATCAATAGTTTGATGTTTTTTCAGAGAATTTTTGCGTTTCAAATTCCAAATTGGATTTATTCAAGTGATAGCGAATGCATGTTTGTTAAGTTTGGCCCGTACTTTTAAACAACTCTTTGGACGAACATACCTAAAAGTTTCTTCTTCAAAATCTCATAATTCTGAGATAACATGGTCCATTTATTGGTCCTTGGGAATAACATAGCCTTGCAGATTTTGTATGTTGAAGTTTTGGCTTAGAAGGTCAGTTGACAGACAAATTTATGGAGTAAACAATTCAAAATTCGCGTACTCGCGTGTATGATTGAATTGATCCACTTTGGAGTGTAATGCGTACAAGAATCACAATTTGGTTGTTTTGTGCCAATTTAATTTTTCGTGGAGGTTCTGTTTTCACTACCAGATTTTAACCTTTTATCATTGACGTGATAGAAGATATTTGGGCCGAGTTTTATTTTCTTTACGCTTATCGATAAAACTATTTATTCGATGGTGCTCTTGTTAAAGAAACGACATTTTGAAATATTTTATATTCATCCTTTCTAACTGACTCATTAAGTCCAAACTCGGAATGTGTGCTATAAACACACTAGAAAATGTTATGGTTGATATTCATTCTATTCCGTGTCCATGTTTAAATTTTCATTTTGGGTATGTCATGAGTAAAAATATGATTATTTTCGGGAAATTCTTTTAGAGGGTGTTTTAAGACTCGAATACGGGAAGTTTGTTATTCACGTAATAGACAACGTATGTTTAATTATTAGGACTACGTTTATCCAGAGTGCTCTTTCGACTACCATGTCTAACAGTATTTTATTCACAATATATAAATTGCATGCTCCAAACATTAAATTCATCTGATTCAGAGATAACGTAGCCCATTTTTTATTCCCCAGGTCGGAACAAGAGCATTGTGGAGTTTTGTTGCAAAAACTTACTTCAGGTGGTCCTTCCACTGATCAATTAGGCAAGTAAAAGATTTACCTCAAATCATCTTTCGATTGTTAAATTAGGCTAGTAACCAATTCACAATTCAGGTGATACCTGATTTATGTTCTGAGTTTCATGTTCCTTTAGCTTCACGGTAAAATGATCCATTTTGGGGTGTTATGCGTAAAAGAATCACATTTTGGGTATTCTTTATCAATTTGTTTTTTCGTGGAGAATGATTCTCCACTACCAAATTGATGAGTGTTATTCATTTGAAAGGTGATATATGGCCGAGTTTCATGCTCGTAACGCTACTATATAACATTGTTTATTTGATAATGCCACAAGTATATTTTATGAATTTTAGTTTCCATGATTTATACGTAATCTATTGATCCCAAACTCGAAACATGTAGTTTTAGCACGATAGAGAATGTTTTGGTGGAGTTTCTTGATGTTATGAGTCCATGTAGAAATTTTCAAATTTGTCTTGTCATGAATAAAACACGAGTATTTTGGTTTTATGTTTTGAAGATGGTGGTGTTTGCACGCTCGCATATGGACAGGGTGTTATTCACGTGATAATAATATTCTTAAAACATTGTACCAAAATTACTATTTTTTCGGTGTCCTTGTGAAAATATGGGGTGATATAATGGTCCTAAGATCGGTTTCAAGTGATTTTTCGAATCTCTGGTCCCAAAATAGGCCGATGTTTCTGTGTAGGTGAAGTTTAACATTCTTAACTCGGTACAGCTATCAATAGTTCGATATTTTTTCAGATAATTTTTGCGTTCTAAATTCCAAATTGGATTTATTCAAGTGATAGCGAATGCATGTTTGTTAAGTTTGGCCCGTACTTTTAAACAACTCTTTGGACGAACATACCTAAAAGTTTCTTCTTCAAAATCTCATTATTCTGAGATAAAATTGTCCATTTATTGGTCCTTGGGAATAACATAGCCTTGCAGATTTTGTATGTTGAAGTTTTTGCTTAGAAGGTCAGTTGACAGACAAATTTATGGAGTAAACAATTCAAAATTCGCGTACTCGCGAGTATGATTGAATTGATCCAGTTTTGAGTGTAATGCGTACAAGAATCACAATTTGGTTGTTTTGTGCCAATTTAATTTTTCGTGGAGGTTCTGTTTTCACTACCAGATTTTAACCTTTTATGATTGACGTGATAGAAGATATTTGGGCCGAGTTTTATTTTCTTTACGCTTATCGATAAAACTATTTATTCGATGGTGCCCTTGTTAAAGAAACGACGTTTTGAAATATTTTATATTCATCCTTTCTAACTGACTCATTAAGTCCAAACTCGGAATGTGTGCTATAAACACACTAGAAAATGTTATGGTTGATATTCATTCTATTCCGTGTCCATGTTTAAATTTTCATTTTGGGTATGTCATGAGTAAAAATATGATTATTTTCGGGAAATTCTTTTAGAGGGTGTTTTAAGACTCGAATACGGGAAGTTTGTTATTCACGTAATAGACAACGTATGTTTAATTATTAGGACTACGTTTATCCAGAGTGCTCTTTCGACTACCATGTCTAACAGTATTTTATTCACAATATATAAATTGCATGCTCCAAACATTAAATTCATCTGATTCAGAGATAACGTAGCCCATTTTTTATTCCCCAGGTCGGAACAAGAGCATTGTGGAGTTTTGTTGCAAAAACTTACTTCAGGTGGTCCTTCCACTGATCAATTAGGCAAGTAAAAGATTTACCTCAAATCATCTTTCGATTGTTAAATTAGGCTAGTAACCAATTCACAATTCAGGTGATACCTGATTTATGTTCTGAGTTTCATGTTCCTTTAGCTTCACGGTAAAATGATCCATTTTGGGGTGTTATGCGTAAAAGAATCACATTTTGGGTATTCTTTATCAATTTGTTTTTTCGTGGAGAATGATTCTCCACTACCAAATTGATGAGTGTTATTCATTTGAAAGGTGATATATGGCCGAGTTTCATGCTCGTAACGCTACTATATAACATTGTTTATTTGATAATGCCACAAGTATATTTTATGAATTTTAGTTTCCATGATTTATACGTAATCTATTGATCCCAAACTCGAAACATGTAGTTTTAGCACGATAGAGAATGTTTTGGTGGAGTTTCTTGATGTTATGAGTCCATGTAGAAATTTTCAAATTTGTCTTGTCATGAATAAAACACGAGTATTTTGGTTTTATGTTTTGAAGATGGTGGTGTTTGCACGCTCGCATATGGACAGGGTGTTATTCACGTGATAATAATATTCTTAAAACATTGTACCAAAATTACTATTTTTTCGGTGTCCTTGTGAAAATATGGGGTGATATAATGGTCCTAAGATCGGTTTCAAGTGATTTTTCGAATCTCTGGTCCCAAAATAGGCCGATGTTTCTGTGTAGGTGAAGTTTAACATTCTTAACTCGGTACAGCTATCAATAGTTCGATATTTTTTCAGATAATTTTTGCGTTCTAAATTCCAAATTGGATTTATTCAAGTGATAGCGAATGCATGTTTGTTAAGTTTGGCCCGTACTTTTAAACAACTCTTTGGACGAACATACCTAAAAGTTTCTTCTTCAAAATCTCATTATTCTGAGATAAAATTGTCCATTTATTGGTCCTTGGGAATAACATAGCCTTGCAGATTTTGTATGTTGAAGTTTTTGCTTAGAAGGTCAGTTGACAGACAAATTTATGGAGTAAACAATTCAAAATTCGCGTACTCGCGAGTATGATTGAATTGATCCAGTTTTGAGTGTAATGCGTACAAGAATCACAATTTGGTTGTTTTGTGCCAATTTAATTTTTCGTGGAGGTTCTGTTTTCACTACCAGATTTTAACCTTTTATGATTGACGTGATAGAAGATATTTGGGCCGAGTTTTATTTTCTTTACGCTTATCGATAAAACTATTTATTCGATGGTGCCCTTGTTAAAGAAACGACGTTTTGAAATATTTTATATTCATCCTTTCTAACTGACTCATTAAGTCCAAACTCGGAATGTGTGCTATAAACACACTAGAAAATGTTATGGTTGATATTCATTCTATTCCGTGTCCATGTTTAAATTTTCATTTTGGGTGTTTCATGAGTAAAAATATGATTATTTTCGGGAAATCCTTTTAGAGGGTGTTTTAAGACTCGAATACGGGAAGTTTGTTATTCACGTAATAGACAACGTATGTTTAATTATTAGGACTATGTTTATCCAGAGTGCTCTTTCGACTACCATGTCTAACAGTATTTTATTCACAATATATAAATTTCATGCTCCAAACATCAAATTCATCTGATTCAGAGATAACGTAGCCCATTTTTGATTCCCATGGTCGGAACAAGAGCATTGTGGAGTTTTGTTGCAAAAACTTACTTCAGGTGTTCTTTACACTGATCAATTAGGCAAGTAAAAGATTTACCTCAAATGGTCTTTCGATTGTTCAATTAGGCTAGTAACCAATTCACAATTCAGGTGATACCTGATTTATGTTCTGAGTTTCATGTTCCTTTAGCTTCACGGTAAAATGATCCATTTTGGGGTGTTATGCGTAAAAGAATCACATTTTGGGTATTCTTTATCAATTTGTTTTTTCGTGGAGAATGATTCTCCACTACCAAATTTATGAGTGTTATTCATTTGAAAGGTGATAAATGGCCGAGTTTCATGCTCGTAACGCAACTAAATAACATTGTTTATTTGATAAAGCCACAAGTATATTTTATGAATTATAGTTTCCATGCTTTGTACGTAATCTATTGATCCCAAACTCGAAACATGTAGTTTTAGCACGATAGAGAATGTTTTGGTGGAGTTTTTTGATGTTATGAGTCCATGTAGAAATTTTCAATTTAGTCTTGTCATGAATAAAACACGAGTATTTTGGTTTTATGTTTTGAAGATGGTGGTGTTTGCACGCTCGCATATGGACAGGGTGTTATTCACGTGATAATAATATTCTTAAAACATTGTACCAAAATTACTATTTTTTCGGTGTCCTTGTGAAAATATGGGGTGATATAATGGTCCTAAGATCGGTTTCAAGTGATTTTTCGAATCTCTGGTCCCAAAATAGGCCGATGTTTCTGTGTAGGTGAAGTTTAACATTCTTAACTCGGTACATCTATCAATAGTTCGATATTTTTTCAGATAATTTTTGCGTTCTAAATTCCAAATTGGATTTATTCAAGTGATAGCGAATGCATGTTTGTTAAGTTTGGCCCGTACTTTTAAACAACTCTTTGGACGAACATACCTAAAAGTTTCTTCTTCAAAATCTCATTATTCTGAGATAAAATGGTCCATTTATTGGTCCTTGGGAATAACATAGCCTTGCAGATTTTGTATGTTGAAGTTTTTGCTTAGAAGGTCAGTTGACAGACAAATTTATGGAGTAAACAATTCAAAATTCGCGTACTCGCGAGTATGATTGAATTGATCCACTTTGGAGTGTAATGCGTACAAGAATCACAATTTGGTTGTTTTGTGCCAATTTAATTTTTCGTGGAGGTTCTGTTTTCACTACCAGATTTTAACCTTTTATGATTGACGTGATAGAAGATATTTGGGCCGAGTTTTATTTTCTTTACGCTTATCGATAAAACTATTTATTCGATGGTGCTCTTGTTAAAGAAACGACGTTTTGAAATATTTTATGATCATCCTTTCTAACTGACTAATTAAGTCCAAACTCGGAATGTGTGCTATAAACACACTAGAAAATGTTATGGTTGATATTCATTCTATTCCGTGTCCATGTTTAAATTTTCATTTTGGGTGTGTCATGAGTAAAAATATGATTATTTTCGGGAAATCCTTTTAGAGGGTGTTTTAAGACTCGAATACGGGAAGTTTGTTATTCACGTAATAGACAACGTATGTTTAATTATTAGGACTATGTTTATCCAGAGTGCTCTTTCGACTACCATGTCTAACAGTATTTTATTCACAATATATAAATTTCATGCTCCAAACATCAAATTCATCTGATTCAGAGATAACGTAGCCCATTTTTGATTCCCATGGTCGGAACAAGAGCATTGTGGAGTTTTGTTGCAAAAATTTACTTCAGGTGGTCTTTACACTGATCAATTAGGCAAGTAAAAGATTTACCTCAAATGGTCTTTCGATTGTTCAATTAGGCTAGTAACCAATTCACAATTCAGGTGATACCTGATTTATGTTCTGAGTTTCATGTTCCTTTAGCTTCACGGTAAAATGATCCATTTTGGGGTGTTATGCGTAAAAGAATCACATTTTGGGTATTCTTTATCAATTTTTTTTTTCGTGGAGAATGATTCTCCACTACCAAATTTATGAGTGTTATTCATTTGAAAGGTGATAAATGGCCGAGTTTCATGCTCGTAACGCAACTATATAACATTGTTTATTTGATAATGCCACAAGTATATTTTATGAATTATAGTTTCCATGCTTTGTACGTAATCTATTGATCCCAAACTCGAAACATGTAGTTTTAGCACGATAGAGAATGTTTTGGTGGAGTTTTTTGATGTTATGAGTCCATGTAGAAATTTTCAATTTAGTCTTGTCATGAATAAAACAAGAGTATTTTGGTTTTATGTTTTGAAGATGGTGGTGTTCGCACTCTCGCATAGGGACCGGGTGTTATTCACGTGATAATAATATTCTTAAAACCTTGTACCAAAATTACTATTTTTTCGGTGTCCTGATGAAAATATGGGGTGATATAATGGTCCTAAGATCGTTTTCAAGTGACTTTTCGAATCTCTGGTCCCAACATAGGCCGATGTTTCTGTGTAGGTGAAGTTTAACATTCTTAACTCGGTACAATTATCAATAGTTTGATGTTTTTTCAGATAATTTTTGAGTTTCAAATTCCAAATTGAATTCATTCAAGTGATAGCGAATGCATGTTTGTTAAGTTTGGCCAGCACTTTTAAACAACTCTTTGGACGAACATACCTAAAAGTTTCTTCTTCAAAATCTCATAATTCTTAGATAACATGGTCCATTTATTGGTCCTTGGGAATAACATAGCCTTGCAGATTTTGTATGTTGAAGTTTTTGCTTAGAAGGTCAATTGACAGACAAATTTATGGAGTAAACAATTCAAAATTCGCGTACTCGCGAGTATGATTGAATTGATCCACTTTGGAGTGTAATGCGTACAAGAATCACAATTTGGTTGTTTTGTGCCAATTTAATTTTTCGTGGAGGTTCCGTTTTCACTACCAGATTTTAACCTTTTATCATTGACGTGATAGAAGATATTTGGGCCGAGTTTTATTTTCTTTACGCTTATCGATAAAACTATTTATTCGATGGTGCTCTTGTTAAAGAAACGACGTTTTGAAATATTTTATATTCATCCTTTCTAACTGACTCATTAAGTCCAAACTCGGAATGTGTGCTATAAACACACTAGAAAATGTTATGGTTGATATTCATTCTATTCCGTGTCCATGTTTAAATTTTCATTTTGGGTGTGTCATGAGTAAAAATATGATTATTTTCGGGAAATCCTTTTAGAGGGTGTTTTAAGACTCGAATACGGGAAGTTTGTTATTCACGTAATAGACAGCGTATATTTAATTATTAGGACTATGTTTATCCAGAGTGCTCTTTCGACTACCATGTCTAACAGTATTTTATTCACAATATATAAATTTCCTGCTCCAAACATCAAATTCATCTGATTCAGAGATAACGTAGCCCATTTTTGATTCCCCTGGTCGGAACAAGAGCATTGTGGAGTTTTGTTGCAAAAACTTACTTCAGGTGGTCTTTCCACTGATCAATTAGGCAAGTAAAAGATTTACCTCAAATGGTCTTTCGATTGTTCAATTAGGCTAGTAACCAATTCACAATTCAGGTGATACCTGATTTATGTTCTGAGTTTCATGTTCCTTTAGCTTCACGGTAAAATGATCCATTTTGGGGTGTTATGCGTAAAAGAATCACATTTTGGGTATTCTTTATCAATTTGTTTTTTCGTGGAGAATGATTCTCCACTACCAAATTTATGAGTGTTATTTATTTGAAAGGTGATAATGGCCGAGTTTCATGCTCGTAACGCAACTATATACATTGTTTATTTGATAATGCCACAAGTATATTTTATGAATTTTAGTTTTCATGCTTTGTACGTAATCTATTGATCCCAAACTCGAAACATGTAGTTTTAGCACGATAGAGAATGTTTTGGTGGAGTTTCTTGATGTTTTGAGTCCATGTAGAAATTTTCAAATTTGTCTTGTCATGAATAAAACACGAGTATTTTGGTTTTATGTTTTGAAGATGGTGGTGTTTGCACTCTCGCATATGGACAGGGTGTTATTCACGTGATAATAATATTCTTAAAACCTTGTACCAAAATTACTATTTTTTCGGTGTCTTGGTTAAAATATGGGGTGATATAATGGTCCTATGATAGTTTTCAAGCGATTTTTCGAATCTATGGTCCCAACATAGGCCGATGTTTCTGTGTAGGTGAAGTTTAACATTCTTAACTCGGTACAGCTATCAATAGTTTGATGTTTTTTCACATAATTTTTGCGTTTCAAATTCCAAATTGGATTTATTCAAGTGATAGCGAATGCATGTTTGTTAAGTTTGGCGCGTACTTTTAAACAACTCTTTGGACGAACATACCTAAAAGTTTCTTCTTCAAAATCTCATAATTCTGAGATAACATGGTCCATTTATTGGTTCTTGGGAATAACATAGCCTTGCAGATTTTCTATGTTGAAGTTTTTGCTTAGAAGGTCAGTTGACAGACAAATTTATGGAGTAAACAATTCAAAATTCGCGTACTCGCGAGTATGATTGAATTGATCCACTTTGGAGTGTAATGCGTACAAGTATCACAATTTGGTTGTTTTGTGCCAATTTAATTTTTCGTGGAGGTTCCGTTTTCACTACCAGATTTTAACCTTTTATCATTGACGTGATAGAAGATATTTGGGCCGAGTTTTATTTTCTTTACCCTTATCGATAAAACTATTTATTCGATGGTGCTCTTGTTAAAGAAACGACGTTTTGAAATATTTTATATTCATCCTTTCTAACTGACTCATTAAGTCCAAACTCGGAATGTGTGCTATAAACACACTAAAAAATGTTATGGTTGATATTCATTCTATTCCGTGTCCATGTTTAAATATTTATTTTGGGTGTGTCATGAGTAAAAATATGATTATTTTCGGGAAATCCTTTTAGAGGGTGTTTTAAGACTCGAATACGGAAAGTTTGTTATTCACGTAATAGACAACGTATGTTTAATTATTAGGACTATGTTTATCCAGAGTGCTCTTTCGACTACCATGTCTAACAGTATTTTATTCACAATATAAAAATTTCATGCTCCAAACATCAAATTCATCTGATTCAGAGATAACGTAGCCCATTTTTTATTCCCCTGGTCGGAACAAGAGCATTGTAGAGTTTTATTGCAAAAACTTACTTCAGGTGGTCTTTCCACTGATCAATTTGGCAAGTAAAAGATTTACCTCAAATGGTCTTTCGATTTTTCAATTAGGCTAGTAACCAATTCACAATTAAGGTGATACCTGATTTATGTTCTGAGTCTCATGTTCCTTTAGCTTCAAGGTAAAATGATCCATTTTGGGGTGTTATGCGTAAAAGAATCACATTTTGGGTATTCTTTATCAATTTGTTTTTTCGTGGAGAATGATTCTCCACTACCAAATTTATGAGTGTTATTCATTTGAAAGGTGATATATGGCCGAGTTTCATGCTCGTAACGCTACTATATAACATTGTTTATTTGATAATGCCACAAGTATATTTTATGAATTTTAGTTTCCATGCTTTGTACGTATTCTATTGATCCCAAGCTCAAAAAAATGTAGTTTTAGCACGATAGAGAATGTTTTGGTGGAGTTTCTTGATGTTATGAATCCATGTAGAAATTTTCAAATTTTTCTTGTCATGAATAAAACACGAAGATTTTGGTTTTATGTTTATGCTTAATTATTAGGACTATGTATATCCAGAGTGCTCTTTCGACTACCATGTCTAACAGTATTTTATTCACAATATATAAATTTCATGCTCCAAACATCAAATTCATCTGATTCAGAGATAACGTAGCCCATTTTTGATTCCCCTGGTCGGAACAAGAGCATTGTGGAGTTTTGTTGCAAAAACTTACTTCAGGTGGTCTTTCCACAGATCAATTAGCCAAGTAAAAGATTTACCTCAAATGGTCTTTCGATTGTTCAATTAGGCTAGTAACCAATTCACAATTCAGGTGATACATGATTTATGTTCTGAGTTTCATGTTCCTTTAGCTTCACGGTAAAATAATCCATTTTGGGGTGTTATGCGTAAAAGAATCACATTTTCGGTATTCTTTATCAATTTGTTTTTTCGTGGAGAATGATTCTCCACTACCAAATTTATGAGTGTTATTCATTTGAAAGGTGATATATGGCCGAGTTTCATGCTCGTAACGCTACTATATAACATTGTTTATTTGATAATGCCACAAGTATATTTTATGAATTTTAGTTTCCATGCTTTGTACGTAATCTATTGATCCCAAACTCGAAACATGTAGTTTTAGCACGATAGAGAATGTTTTGGTGGAGTTTCTTGATGTTATGAGTCCATGTAGAAATTTTCAAATTTGTCTTGTCATGAATAAAACACGAAGATTTTGGTTTTATGTTTTGAAGATGGTGTTGTTTGCACTCTCGCATATGGACAGGGTGTTATTCACGTGATCATAATATTTCCTTGAAACCTTGTACCAAAATTACTATTTTTTCGGTGTCCTGGTGAAAATATGGGGTGATATAATGGTCCTAAGATCGTTTTCAAGTGATTTTTCGAATCTCTGGTCCCAACATAGGCCGATGTTTCTGTGTAGGTGAAGTTTAACATTCTTAACTCGGTACAGCTATCAATAGTTTGATGTTTTTTCAGATAATTTTTGCGTTTCAAATTCCAAATTGGATTTATTCAAGTGATAGCGAATGCATGTTTGTTAAGTTTGGCCCGTACTTTTAAACAACTCTTTGGACGAACATACCTAAAAGTTTCTTCTTCAAAATCTCATAATTCTAAGATAACATGGTCCATTTATTGGTCCTTGGGAATAACATAGCCTTGCAGATTTTATATGTTGAAGTTTTTGCTTAGAAGGTCAGTTGACAGACAAATTTATGGAGTAAACAATTCAAAATTCGCGTACTCGCGAGTATGATTGAATTGATCCACTTTGGAGTGTAATGCGTACAAGAATCACAATTTGGTTGTTTTGTGACAATTTAATTTTTCGTGGAGGTTCTGTTTTCACTACAAGATTTTAACCTTTTATCATTGACGTGATAGAAGATATTTGGGCCGAGTTTTATTTTCTTTACGCTTATCGATAAAACTATTTATTCGATGGTGCTCTTGTTAAAGAAACGACGTTTTGAAATATTTTTTATTCATCCTTTCTAACTGACTCATTAAGTCCAAACTCGGAATGTGTGCTATAAACACACTAGAAAATGTTATGGTTGATATTCATTCTATTCCGTGTCCATGTTTAAATTTTCATTTTGGGTGTGTCATGAGTAAAAATATCATTATTTTCGGGAAATTCTTTTAGAGGGTGTTTTAAGACTCGAATATGGGAAGTTTGTTATTCACGTAATAGACAACGTATGTTTAATTATTAGGACTATGTTTATCCAGAGTGCTCTTTCGACTACCATGTCTAACAGTATTTTATTCACAATATATAAATTTCATGCTCCAAACATCAAATTCATCTGATTCAGAGATAACGTAGCCCATTTTTGATTCCCCTGGTCGGAACAAGAGCATTGGGGAGTTTTGTTGCAAAAACTTACTTCAGGTGGTCTTTCCACTGATCAATTAGGCAAGTAAAAGATTTACCTCAAATGGTCTTTCGATTGTTCAATTAGGCTAGTAACCAATTCACAATTCAGGTGATACATGATTTTTGTTCTGAGTTTCATGTTCCTTTAGCTTCACGGTAAAATGATCCATTTTGGGGTGTTATGCGTAAAAGAATCACATTTTGGGTATTCTTTATCAATTTGTTTTTTCGTGGAGAATGATTCTCCACTACCAAATTTATGAGTGTTATTTATTTGAAAGGTGATAATGGCCGAGTTTCATGCTCGTAACGCAACTATATACATTGTTTATTTGATAATGCCACAAGTATATTTTATGAATTTTAGTTTCCATGCTTTGTACGTAATCTATTGATCCCAAACTCGAAACATGTAGTCTTAGCACGATAGAGAATGTTTTGGTGGAGTTTCTTGATGTTATGAGTCCATGTAGAAATTTTCAAATTTGTCTTGTCATGAATAAAACACGAAGATTTTTGTTTTATGTTTTGAAGATGGTGGTGTTTGCACTCTCGCATATGGACAGGGTGTTATTCACGTGATAATAATATTCTTAAAACCTTGTACCAAAATTACTATTTTTTCGGTGTCCTGGTGAAAATATGGGGTGATATAATGGTCCTAAGATCGTTTTCAAGTGATTATTCGAATCTCTGGTCCCAATATAGGCCGATGTTTCTGTGTAGGTGAAGTTTAACATTCTTAACTCGGTACAACTATCAATAGTTTGATGTTTTTTCAGATAATTTTTGCGTTTTAAATTCCAAATTGGATTTATTCAAGTGATAGCGAATGCATGTTTGTTAAGTTTGGCCCGTACTTTTAAACAACTCTTTGGACGAACATACTTAAAAGTTTCTTCTTCAAAATCTCATAATTCTGAGATAACATGGTCCATTTATTGGTCCTTGGGAATAACATAGCCTTGCGGATCTTGTATGTTGAAGTTTTTGCTGAGAAGGTCAGTTGACAGACAAATTTATGGAGTAAACAATTCAAAATTCGCGTACTCGCGAGTATGATTGAATTGATCCACTTTGGAGTGTAATGCGTACAAGAATCACAATTTAGTTGTTTTGTGCCAATTTAATTTTTCGTGGAGGTTCTGTTTTCACTACCAGAGTTTAACCTTTTATCATTGACGTGATAGAAGATATTTGGGCCGAGTTTTATTTTCTTTACGCTTATCGATAAAACTATATATTCGATGGTGCTCTTGTTAAAGAAACGACGTTTTGAAATATTTTATATTCATCCTTTCTAACTGACTTATTAAGTCCAAACTCGGAATGTGTGCTATAAACACACTAGAAAATGTTATGGTTAATATTCATTCTATTCCGTGTCCATGTTTAAATTTTCATTTTGGGTGTGTCATGAGTAAAAATATGATTATTTTCGGGAAATCCTTTTAGAGGGTGTTTTAAGACTCGAATACGGGAAGTTTGTTATTCACGTAATAGACAACGTATGTTTAACTATTAGGACTATGTTTATCCGGAGTGCTCTTTCGACTACCATGTCTAACAGTATTTTATTCACAATATATAAATTGCATGCTCCAAACATCAAATTCATCTGATTCAGAGATAACGTAGCCCATTTTTTATTCCCCTGGTCGAAACAAGAGCATTGTGGAGTTTTGTTGCAAAAACTTACTTCAGGTGGTCTTTCCACTGATCAATTAGCCAAGTAAAAGATTTACCTCAAATGGTCTTTCGATTGTTCAATTAGGCTAGTAACCAATTCACAATTCAGGTGATACATGATTTATGTTCTGAGTTTCATGTTCCTTTAGCTTCACGGTAAAATGATCCATTTTGGGGTGTTATGCGTAAAAGAATCACATTTTGGGTATTCTTTATCAATTTGTTTTTTCGTGGAGAATGATTCTCCACTACCAAATATATGAGTGTTATTCATTTGAAAGGTGATATATGGCCGAGTTTCATGCTCGTAACGCTACTATATAACATTGTTTATTTTATAATGCCACAAGTATATTTTATGAATTTTAGTTTCCATGCTTTGTACGTAATCTATTGATCCCAAACTCGAAACATGTAGTTTTAGCACGATAGAGAATGTTTTGGTGGAGTTTCTTGATGTTATGAGTCCATGTAGAAATTTTCAAATTTGTCTTGTCATGAATAAAACACGAAGATTTTGGTTTTATGTTTTGAAGATGGCGGTGTTTGCACTCTCGCATATGGACAGGGTGTTATTCACGTGATAATAATATTCTTAAAACCTTGTACCAAAATTACTATTTTTTCGGTGTCCTGGTGAAAATATGGGGTGATATAATGGTCCTAAGATCGTTTTCAAGTGATTTTTCGAATCTCTGGTCCCAACATAGGCCGATTTTTCTGTGTAGGTGAAGTTTAACATTCTTAACTCGGTACAGCTATCAATAGTTTGATGTTTTTTCAGATAATTTTTGCATTTCAAATTCCAAATTGGATTTATTCAAGTGATAGCGAATGCATGTTTGTTAAGTTTGGCCCGTACTTTTAAACAACTCTTTGGACGAACATACCTAAAAGTTTCTTCTTCAAAATCTCATAATTCTAAGATAACATGGTCCATTTATTGGTCCTTGGGAATAACATAGCCTTGCAGATTTTATATGTTGAAGTTTTATCTTAGAAGGTCAGTTGACAGACAAATTTATGGAGTAAACAATTAAAAATTCGCGTACTCGCGAGTATGATTGAATTGATCCACTTTGGAGTGTAATGCGTACAAGAATCACAATTTGGTTATTTTTTGCCAATTTAATTTTTCGTGGAGGTTCTGTTTTCACTACCAGATTTTAACCTTTTATCATTGACGTGATAGAAGATATTGGGGCCGAGTTTTATTTTCTTTACGCTTATCGATAAAACTATTTATTCGATGGTGCTCTTGTTAAAGAAACGACGTTTTGAAATATTTTTTATTCATCCTTTCTAACTGACTCATTAAGTCCAATCTCGGAACGTGTGCTATAAACGCACTAGAAAATGTTATGGTTGATATTCATTCTATTCCGTGTCCATGTTTAAATTTTCATTTTGGGTGTGTCATGAGTAAAAATATGATTATTTTCGGGAAATCCTTTTAGAGGGTGTTTTAAGACTCGAATACGGGAAGTTTGTTATTCACGTAATAGACAACGCATGTTTAATTATTTAGACTATGTTTATCTAGAGTGCTCTTTTGACTACCATGTCTAACAGTATTTTATTCACAATATATAAATTGCATTCTCCAAACATAAAATTCATCTGATTCAGAGATAACGTAGCCCATTTTTGATTCCCCTGGTCGGAACAAGAGCATTGTGGAGTTTTGTCGCAAAAACTTACTTCAGGTGGTCTTTCCACTGATCAATTATGCAAGTAAAAGATTTACTTCAAATGGTCTTTCGATTGTTCAATTAGGCTAGTAACAATTTAACAATTCAGGTGATACATGATTTATGTTCTGAGTTTCATGTTCCTTTAGCTTCACGGTAAAATGATCCATTTTGGGGTGTTATGCGTAAAAGAATCACATTTTGGGTATTCTTTATCAATTTGTTTTTTCGTGGAGAATGATTCTTCACTACCAAATTTATGAGTGTTATTAATTTGAAAGGTGATATATGGCCGAGTTTCATGCTCGTAACGCTTAGATATAACATTGTTTATTTGATAATGCCACAAGTATATTTTATGAATTTTAGTTTCCATGCTTTGTACGTAATCTATTGATCCCAAACTCGAAACATGTAGTTTTAGCACGATAGAGAATGTTTTGGTGGAGTTTCTTGATGTTATGCGTCCATGTAGAAATTTTCAAATTTGTCTTGTCATGAATAAAACACGAGTATTTTGGTTTTATGTTTTGAAGATGGTGGCGTTTGCACTCTCGCATATGGACAGGGTGTTATTCACGTGATAATAATATTCTTAAAACCTTGTACCAAAATTACTATTTTTTCGGTGCCCTGGTGAAAATATGGGGTGATATAATGGTCCTAAGATCGTTTTCAAGTGATTTTTCGAATCCCTGGTCCCAACATAGGCCGATGTTTCTGTGTAGGTGAAGTTTAACATTCTTAACTCGGTACAGCTATCAATAGTTTGATGTTTTTTCAGATAATTTTTGCGTTTCAAATTCCAAATTGGATTTATTCAAGTGATAGCGAATGCATGTTTGTTAAGTTTGGCCCGTACTTTTAAACAACTCTTTGGACGAACGTACTTAAAAGTTTCTTCTTCAAAATATCATAATTCGGAGATAACATGGTCCATTTATTGGTCCTTGGGAATAACATAGCCTTGCAGATTTTATATGTTGAAGTTTTTGCTTAGAAGGTCAGTTGACAGATAAATTTATGGAGTAAACAATTCAAAATTCGCGTACTCGCGAGTATGATTGAATTGATCCACTTTGGAGTGTAATGCGTACAAGAATCACAATTTGGTTGTTTTGTGCCAATTTAATTTTTCGTGGAGGTTCTGTTTTCACTACCAGATTTTAACCTTTTATCATTGACGTGATAGAAGATATTTGGGCCGAATTTTATTTTCTTTACGCTTATCGATAAAACTATTTATTCGATGGTGCTCTTGTTAAAGAAACGACGTTTTGAAATATTTTTTATTCATCCTTTCTAACTGACTCATTAAGTCCAAACTCGGAATGTGTGCTATAAACACACTAGAAAATGTTATGGTTGATATTCATTCTATTCCGTGTCCATGTTTAAATTTTCATTTTGGGTGTGTCATGTGTAAAAATATGATTATTTTCGGGAAATCCTTTTAGAGGGTGTTTTAAGACTCGAATACGGGAAGTTTGTTATTCACGTAATAGACAACGTATGTTTAATTATTAGGACTATGTTTATCCAGAGTGCTCTTTCGACTACCATGTCTAACAGTATTTTATTTACAATATATAAATTTCATGCTCCAGACATCAAATTCATCTGATTCAGAGATAACGTAGCCCATTTTTGATTCCCCTGGTCGGAACAAGAGCATTCTGGAGTTTTGTTGCAAAAACTTACTTCAGGTGGTCTTTCCACTGATCAATTAGGCAAATACAAGATTTACCTCAAATGGTCTTTCGATTGTTCAATTAGGCTAGTAACGAATTCACAATTCAGGTGACACCTGATTTATGTTCTGAGTTTCATGTTCCTTTAGCTTCACGGTAAAATGATCCATTTTGGGGTGTTATGCGTAAAAGAATCACATTTTGGGTATTCTTTATCAATTTGTTTTTTCGTGGAGAATGATTCTCCACTACTAAATTTATGAGTGTTATTCATTTGAAAGGTGATATATGGCCGAGTTTCATGCTCGTAACGCTACTATATAACATTGTTTATTTGATAATGCCACAAGTATATTTTATGAATTTTAGTTTCCATGATTTGTACGTAATCTATTGATCCCAAACTCGAAACATGTAGTTTTAGCACGATAGAGAATGTTTTGGTGGAGTTTCTTGATGTTATGAGTCCATGTAGAAATTTTCAAATTTGTCTTGTCATGAATAAAACACGAGTATTTTGGTTTTATGTTTTGAAGATGGTGGTGTTTGCACTCTCGCATATGGACAGGGTGTTATTCACGTGATAATAATATTCTTAAAACCTTGTACCAAAATTACTATTTTTTCGGTGTCCTGGTGAAAATATGGGGTGATATAATGGTCCTAAGATCGTTTTCAAGTGATTTTTCGAATCTGTGGTCCCAACATAGGCCGATGTTTCTGTGTAGGTGAAGTTTAACATTCTTAACTCGGTACAGCTATAAATAGTTTGATGTTTTTTCAGATAATTTTTGCGTTTCAAATTCCAAATTGGATTTATTCAAGTGATAGCGAATGCATGTTTGTTAAGTTTGGCCCGTACTTTTAAACAACTCTTTGGACGAACATACCTAAAAGTTTCTTCTTCAAAATCTCATAATTCTGAGATAACATGGTACATTTATTGGTCCTTGGGAATAACATAGCCTTGCATATTTTATATGTTGAAGTTTTTGCTTAGAAGGTCAGTTGACAGACAAATTTAAGGAGTAAACAATTCAAAATTCGCGTACTCGCGAGTATGATTGAATTGATCCACTTTGGAGTGTAATGCGTACAAGAATCACAATTTGGTTGTTTTGTGCCAATTTAATTTTTCGTGGAGGTTCTGTTTTCACTACCACATTTTAACGTTTTATCATTGACGTGATAGAAGATATTTGGGCAGAGTTTTATTTTCTTTACGCTTATCGATAAAACTATTTAATCGATGGTGCTCTTGTTAAAGAAACGACGTTTTGAAATATTTTATATTCATCCTTTCTAACTGACTCATTAAGTCCAAACTCGGAATGTGTGCTATAAACACACTAGAAAATGTTATGGTTGATATTCATTCTATTCCGTGTCCATGTTTAAATTTTCATTTTGGGTGTGTCATGAGTAAAAATATGATTATTTTCGGGAAATCCTTTTAGAGGGTGTTTTAAGACTCGAATACGGGAAGTTTGTTATTCACGTAATAGACAACGCATGTTTAATTATTAGGACTATGTTTATCCCGAGTGCTCTTTCGACTACCATGTCTAACAGTATTTTATTCACAATATATAAATTGCATGCTCCAAACATCAAATTCATCTGATTCAGAGATAACGTAGCCCATTTTTTATTCCCCTGGTCGGAACAAGAGCATTGTGGAGTTTTGTTGCAAAAACTTACTTCAGGTGGTCTTTCCACTGATCAATTATGCAAGTAAAAGATTTACTTCAAATGGTCTTTCGATTGTTCAATTAGGCTAGTAACCAATTCACAATTCAGGTGATACATGATTTATGTTCTGAGTTTCATGTTCCTTTAGCTTCACGGTAAAATGATCCATTTTTGGGTGTTATGCGTAAAAGAATCACACTTTGGGTATTCTTTATCAATTTGTTTTTTCGTGGAGAATGATTCTCCACTACCAAATTTATGAGTGTTATTCATTTGAAAGGTGATATATGGCCGAGTTTCATGCTCGTAACGCTACTATATAACATTGTTTATTTGATAATGCCACAAGTATATTTTATGAATTTTAGTTTCCATGCTTTGTACGTAATCTATTGATCCCAAACTCGAAACATGTAGTTTTAGCACGATAGAGAATGTTTTTGTGGAGTTTCTTGATGTTATGAGTCCATGTAGAAATTTTCAAATTTGTCTTGTCATGAATAAAACACGAGTATTTTGGTTTTATGTTTTGAAGATGGTGGTGTTTGCACTCTCGCATATGGACAGGGTGTTATTCACGTGATAATAATATTCTTAAAACCTTGTACCAAAATTACTATTTTTTCGGTGTCTTGGTGAAAATATTGGGTGATATAATGGTCCTAAGATCGTTTTCAAGTGATTTTTCGAATCTGTGGTCCCAACATAGGCCGATGTTTCTGTGTAGGTGAAGTTTAACATTCTTAACTCGTTACAGCTATCAATAGTTTGATGTTTTTTCAGATAATTTTTGCGTTTCAAATTCCAAATTGGATTTATTCAAGTGATAGCGAATGCATGTTTGTTAAGTTTGGCCCGTACTTTTAAACAACTGTTTGGACGAACATACCTAAAAGTTTCTTCTTCAAAATCTCATAATTCTGAGATAACATGGTCCATTTATTGGTCCTTGGGAATAACATAGCCTTGCAGATTTTATATGTTGAAGTTTTTGCTTAGAAGGTCAGTTGACAGACAAATTTATGTAGTAAACAATTAAAAATTCGCGTACTCGCGAGTATGATTGAATTGATCCACTTTGGAGTGTAATGCGTACAAGAATCACAATTTGGTTGTTTTGTGCCAATTTAATTTTTCGTGGAGGTTCTATTTTCACTACCAGATTTTAACCTTTCATCATTGACGTGATAGAAGATATTTGGGCCGAGTTTTATTTTCTTTCCGCTTATCGATAAAACTATTTATTCGATGGTGCTCTTGTTAAAGAAACGACGTTTTGAAATATTTTATATTCATCCTTTCTAACTAACTCATTAAGTCCAAACTCGGAACGTGTGCTATAAACACACTAGAAAATGTTATGGTTGATATTCATTCTATTCCGTGTCCATGTTTAAATTTTCATTGTGGGTGTGTCATGAGTAAAAATATGATTATTTTCTGGAAATCCTTTTTGAGGGTGTTTTAAGACTCGAATACGGGAAGTTTGTTATTCACGTAATAGACAACGCATGTTTAATTATTAAGACTATGTTTATCCAGAGTGCTCTTTCGACTACCATGTCTAACAGTATTTTATTCACAATATATAAATTTCATGCTCCAAACATAAAATTCATCTGATTCAGAGATAACGTAGCCCATTTTTGATTCCCCTGGTCGGAACAAGAGCATTGTGGAGATTTGTCGCAAAAACTTACTTCAGGTGGTCTTTCCACTGATCAATTATGCAAGTAAATGATTTACGTCAAATGGTCTTTCGATTGTTCAATTAGGCTAGTAACCAAGTCACAATTCAGGTGATACATGATTTATGTTCTGAGTTTCATGTTCCTTTAGCTGCACGGTAAAATGATCCATTTTGGGGGTGTTATGCGTAAAAGAATCACATTTTGGGTATTCTTTATCAATTTGTTTTTTCGTGGAGAATGATTCTCCACTACCAAATTTATGAGTGTTATTCATTTGAAAGGTGATATATGGCCGAGTTTCATGCTCGTAACGCTACTATATAACATTGTTTATTTGTAATGCCACAAGTATATTTTATGAATTTTAGTTTCCATGCTTTGTACGTAATCTATTGATCCCAAACTCGTTACATGTAGTATTAGCACGATAGAGAATGTTTTGGTGGAGTTTCTTGATGTTATGAGTCCATGTAGAAATTTTCAAATTTGTCTTGTCATGAATAAAACACGAGTATTTTGGTTTTATGTTTTGAAGATGGTGGTGTTTGCACTCTCGCATATGGACAGGGTGTTATTCACGTGATAATAATATTCTTAAAACCTTGTACCAAAATTACTATTTTTTCGGTGTCCTGGTGAAAATATGGGGTGATATAATGGTCCTAAGATCGTTTTCAAGTGATTTTTTGAATCTGTGGTCCCAACATAGGCCGATGTTTCTGTGTAGGTGAAGTTTAACATTCTTAACTCGGTACAGCTATCAATAGTTTGATGTTTTTTCAGATAATTTTTGCGTTTCAAATTCCAAATTGGATTTATTCAAGTGATAGCGAATGCATGTTTGTTAAGTTTGGCCCGTACTTTTAAACAACTCTTTGGACGAACATACCTAAAAGTTTCTTCTTCAAAATATCATAATTCTGAGATAACATGGTCCATTTATTGGTCCTTGGGAATAACATAGCCTTGCAGATTTTATATGTTGAAGTTTTTGCTTAGAAGGTCAGTTGACAGACAAATTTATGGAGTAAATAATTCAAAATTCGCGTACTCTCGAGTATGATTGAATTGATCCACTTTGGACTGTAATGCGTACAAGAATCACAATTTGGTTGTTTTGTGCCAATTTAATTTTTCGTGGAGGTTCTGTTTTCACTACCAGATTTTAACCTTTTATCATTGACGTGATAGAAGATATTTGGGCCGAATTTTATTTTCTTTACGCTTATCGATAAAACTATTTATTCGATGGTGCTCTTGTTAAAGAAACGACGTTTTGAAATATTTTATATTCATCCTTTCTAACTAACTCATTAAGTCCAAACTCGGAACGTGTGCTATAAACACACTAGAAAATGTTATTGTTGATATTCATTCTATTCCGTGTCCATGTTTAAATTTTCATTGTGGGTGTGTCATGAGTAAAAATATGATTATTTTCTGGAAATCCTTTTTGAGGGTGTTTTAAGACTCGAATACGGGAAGTTTGTTATTCACGTAATAGACAACGCATGTTTAATTATTAAGACTATGTTTATCCAGAGTGCTCTTTCGACTACCATGTCTAACAGTATTTTATTCACAATATATAAATTTCATGCTCCAAACATAAAATTCATTTGATTCAGAGATAACGTAGCCCATTTTTGATTCCCCTGGTCGGAACAAGAGCATTGTGGAGTTTTGTCGCAAAAACTTACTTCAGGTGGTCTTTCCACTGATCAATTATGCAAGTAAAAGTTTTACTTCAAATGGTCTTTCGATTGTTCAATTAGGCTAGTAACCAATTCACAATTCAGGTGATACATGATTTATGTTCTGAGTTTCATGTTCCTTTAGCTTCACGGTAAAATGATCCATTTTGGGGTTTTATGCGTAAAAGAATCACATTTTGGGTATTCTTTATCAATTTGTTTTTTCGTGGAGAATGATTCTTCACTACCAAATTTATGAGTGTTATTAATTTGAAAGGTGATATATGGCCGAGTTTCATGCTCGTAACGCTTCTATATAACATTGTTTATTTGATAATGCCACAAGTATATTTTATGAATTCTAGTTTCCATGCTTTGTACGTAATCTATTGATCCCAAACTCGAAACATGTAGTATTAGCACGATAGAGAATGTTTTGGTGAGGTTTCTTGATGTTATGAGTCCATGTAGAAATTTTCAAATTTGTCTTGTCATGAATAAAACACTAGTATTTTGGTTTTATGTTTTGAAGGTGGTGGTGTTTGCACTCTCGCATATGGACAGGGTGTTATTCACGTGATAATAATATTCTTAAAACCTTATACCAAAATTACTATTTTTTCGGTGTCCTGGTGAAAATATGGGGTGATATAATGGTCCTAAGATCGTTTTCAAGTGATTTTTCGAATCTGTGGTCCCAACATAGGCCGATGTTTCTGTGTAGGTGAAGTTTAACATTCTTAACTCGGTACAGCTATCAATAGTTTGATGTTTTTTCAGATAATTTTTGCGTTTCAAATTCCAAATTGGATTTATTCAAGTGATAGCGAATGCATGTTTGTTAAGTTTTGCCCGTACTTTTAAACAACTCTTTGGAGGAACATACCTAAAAGTTTCTTCTTCAAAATCTCATAATTCTGAGATAACATGGTCCATTTATTGGTCCTTGGGAATAACATAGCCTTGCAGATTTTATATGTTGAAGTTTTTGCTTAGAAGGTCAGTTGACAGACAAATTTAAGGAGTAAACAATTCAAAATTCGCGTACTCGCGAGTATGATTGAATTGATCCACTTTGGAGTGTAATGCGTACAAGAATCACAATTTGGTTGTTTTGTGCCAATTTAATTTTTCGTGGAGGTTCTATTTTCACTACCAGATTTTAACGTTTTATCATTGACGTGATAGAAGATATTTGGGCAGAGTTTTATTTTCTTTACGCTTATCGATAAAACTATTTATTCGATGGTGCTCTTGTTAAAGAAACGACGTTTTGAAATATTTTTTATTCATCCTTTCTAACTGACTCATTAAGTCTAAACTCGGAATGTGTGCTATAAACACACTAGAAAATGTTATGGTTGATATTCATTCTATTCCGTGTCCATGTTTAAATTTTCATTTTGGGTGTGTCATGAGTAAAAATATGATTATTTTCGGGAAATCCTTTTAGAGGGTGTTTTAAGACTCGAATACAGGAAGTTTGTTATTCACGTAATAGACAACGCATGTTTAGTTATTAGGACTATGTTTATCCAGAGTGCTCTTTCGACTACCATGTCAAACAATATTTTATTCACAATATATAAATTGCATGCTCCAAACATCAAATTCATCTGATTCAGAGATAACGTAGCCCATTTTTTATTCCCCTGGTCGGAACAAGAGCATTGTGGAGTTTTGTTTCAAAAACTTACTTCAGGTGGTCTTTCCACTGATCAATTATGCAAGTAAAAGATTTACTTCAAATGGTCTTTCGATTGTTCAATTAGGCTAGTAACCAATTCACAATTCAGGTGATACATGATTTATGTTCTGAGTTTCATGTTCCTTTAGCTTCACGGTAAAATGATCCATTTTGGGGTGTTATGCGTAAAAGAATCACATTTTGGGTATTCTTTATCAATTTGTTTTTTCGTGGAGAATGATTCTTCACTACCAAATTTATGAGTGTTATTCATTTGAAAGGTGATATATGGCCGAGTTTCATGCTCGTAACGCTACTATATAACATTGTTTATTTGATAATGCCACAAGTATATTTTATGAATTCTAGTTTACATGCTTTGTACGTAATCTATTGATCCCAAACTCGAAACATGTAGTATTAGCACGATAGAGAATGTTTTGGTGGAGTTTCTTGATGTTATGAGTCGTGTAGAAATTTTCAAATTTGTCTTGTCATGAATAAAACACTAGTATTTTGGTTTTATGTTTTGAAGATGGTGGTGTTTGCACTCTCGCATATGGACAAGGTGTTATTAACGTGATCATAATATTCTTAAAACCTTGTACCAAAATTACTATTTTTTCGGTGTCCTGGTGAAAATATGGGGTGATATAATGGTCCTAAGATCGTTTTCAAGTGATTTTTCGAATCTCTGGTCCCAACATAGGCCGATGTTTCTGTGTAGGTGAAGTTTAACATTATTAACTCGGTACAGCTATCAATAGTTTGATGTTTTTTCAGATAATTTTTGCGTTTCAAATTCCAAATTGGATTTATTCAAGTGATAGCTAATGCATGTTTGTTAAGTTTGGCCCGTACTTTTAAACAACTCTTTGGACGAACATACCTAAAAGTTTCTTCTTCAAAATCTCATAATTCTGAGATAACATGGTCCATTTATTGGTCCTTGGGAATAACATAGCCTTGCAGATTTTATATGTTGAAGTTTTTGCTTAGAAGGTCAGTTGACAGACAAATTTATGGAGTAAACAATTCAAAATTCGCGTACTCGCGAGTATGATTGAATTGATCCACTTTGAAGTGTAATGCGTACAAGAATCACAATTTGGTTGTTTTGTGCCAATTTAATTTTTCGTGGAGGTTCTGTTTTCACTACCAGATTTTAACGTTTTATCATTGACGTGATAGAAGATATTTGGGCCGAGTTTTATTTTCTTTACGCTTATCGATAAAACTATTTATTCGATGGTGCTCTTGTTAAAGAAACGACGTTTTGAAATATTTTATATTCATCCTTTCTAACTGACTCATTAAGTCCAAACTCGGAATGTGTGCTATAAACACACTAGAAAATGTTATGGTTGATATTCATTCTATTCCGTGTCCATGTTTAAATTTTCATTTTGGGTGTGTCATGAGTAAAAATATGATTATTTTCGGGAAATCGTTTTAGAGGGTGTTTTAAGACTCGAATACGGGAAGTTTGTTATTCACGTAATAGACAACGCATGTTTAATTATTAGGACTATGTTTATCCATAGTGCTCTTTCGACTACCATGTCTAACAGTATTTTATTCACAATATATAAATTGCATGATCTAAACATCAAATTCATCTGATTCAGAGATAACGTAGCCCATTTTTTATTCCCCTGGTCGGAACAAGAGCATTGTGGAGTTTTGTTGCAAAAACTTACTTTAGGTGGTCTTTCCACTGATCAATTATGCAAGTAAAAGATTTACTTCAAATGGTCTTTCGATTGTTCAATTAGGCTAGTAACCAATTCACAATTCAGGTGATACATGATTTATGTTCTGAGTTTCATGTTCCTTTAGCTTCAAGGTAAAATGATCCATTTTGGGGTGTTATGCGTAAAAGAATCACACTTTGGGTATTCTTTATGAATTTGTTTTTTCGTGGAGAATGATTCTCCACTACCAAATTTATGAGTGTTATTCATTTTAAAGGTGATATATGGCCGAGTTTCATGCTCGTAACGCTACTATATAACATTGTTTATTTGATAATGCCACAAGTATATTTTATGAATTTTAGTTACCATGCTTTGTACGTAATATATTGATCCCAAACTCGAAACATGTAGTTTTAGCACGATAGAGAATGTTTTGGTGGAGTTTCTTGATGTTGTGAGTCCATGTAGAAGTTTTCAAATTTGTCTTGTCATGAATAAAACACGAGTATTTTGGTTATATGTTTTGAAGATGGTGGTGTTTGCACTCTCGCATATGGACAGGGTGTTATTCACGTGATAATAATATTCTTAAAACCTTGTACCAAAATTACTATTTTTTCGGTGTCCTGGTGAAAACATGGGGTGATATAATGGTCCTAAGATTGTTTTCAAGTGATTTTTCGAATTTGTGGTCCTAACATAGGCCGATGTTTCTGTGTAGGTGAAGTTTAACATTCTTAACTCGGTACAGCTATCAATAGTTTGATGTTTTTTCAGATAATTTTTGCGTTTCAAATTCCAAATTGGATTTATTCAAGTGATAGCGAATGCATGTTTGTTAAGTTTGGCCCGTACTTTTAAACAACTCTTTGGACGAACATACCTAAAAGTTTCTTCTACAAAATCTCATAATTCTGAGATAACATGGTCCATTTATTGGTCCTTGGGAATAACATAGCCTTGAAGATTTTATATGTTGAAGTTTTTGCTTAGAAGGTCAGTTGACAGACAAATTTATGGAGTAAACAATTCAAAATTCGCGTACTCTCGAGTATGATTGAATTGATCCACTTTGGAGTGTAATGCGTACAAGAATCACAATTTGGTTGTTTTGTGCCAATTTAATTTTTCGTGGAGGTTCTGTTTTCACTACCAGATTTTAACGTTCTATCATTGACGTGATAGAAGATATTTGGGCCGAGTTTTATTTTCTTTACGCTTATCGATAAAACTATTTATTCGATGGTGCTCTTGTTAAAGAAACGACGTTTTGAAATATTTTATATTCATCCTTTCTAACTGACTCATTAAGTCCAAACTCGGAATGTGTGCTATAAACACACTAGAAAATGTTATGGTTGATATTCATTCTATTCCGTGTCCATGTTTAAATTTTCATTTTGGGTGTGTCATGAATAAAAATATGATTATTTTCGGGAAATCCTTTTAGAGGGTGTTTTAAGACTCGAATACGGGAAGTTTGTTATTCACGTAATAGACAACGCATGTTTAATTATTAGGACTATGTTTATCCAGAGTGCTCTTTCGACTACCATGTCTAACAGTATTTTATTCACAATATATAAATTGCATGCTCCAAACATCAAATTCATCTGATTCAGAGATAACGTAGCCCATTTTTTATTCCCCTGGTCGGAACAAGAGCATTGTGGAGTTTTGTTGTAAAAACTTACTTCAGGTGGTCTTTCCACTGATCAATTATGCAAGTAAAAGATTTACTTCAAATGGTCTTTCGATTGTTCAATTAGGCTAGTAACCAATTCACAATTCAGGTGATACATGATTTATGTTCTGAGTTTCATGTTCCTTTAGCTTCACGGTAAAATGTTCCATTTTGGGGTGTTAAGCGTAAAAGAATCACACTTTGGGTATTCTTTATCAATTTGTTTTTTCGTGGAGAATGATTCTCCACTACCAAATTTATTAGTGTTATTCATTTTAAAGGTGATATATGGCCGAGTTTCATGCTCGTAACGCTACTATATAACATTGTTTATTTGATAATGCCACAAGTATATTTTATGAATTTTAGTTTCCATGCTTTGTACGTAATCTATTGATCCATCGAGTTTTAGCACGATAGAGAATGTTTTGGTGGAGTTTCTTGATGTTATGAGTCCATGTAGAAATTTTCAAATTTGTCTTGTCATGAATAAAACACGAGTATTTTGGTTTTATGTTTTGAAGATGGTGGTGTTTGAACTCTCGCATATGGACAGGGTGTTATTCACGTGATAATAATATTCTTAAAACCATGTACCAAAATTACTATTTTTTCGGTGTCCTTGTGAAAATATGGGGTGATATAATGGTCCTAAGATCGTTTTCTGTGTAGGTGAAGTTTAACATTCTTAACTCGTTACATCTATCAATAGTTTGATGTTTTTTCAGATAATTTTTGCGTTTCAAATTCCAAATTGGATTTATTCAAGTGATAGCGAATGCATGTTTGTTAAGTTTGGCCCGTACTTTTAAACAACTCTTTGGACGAACATACCTAAAAGTTTCTTCTTCAAAATCTCATAATTCTGAGATAACATGGTCCATCTATTGGTCCTTGGGAATAACATAGCCTTGCAGATTTTATATGTTGAAGTTTTTGCTTAGAAGGTCAGTTGACAGACAAATTTATGTAGTAAACAATTAAAAATTCGCGTACTCGCGAGTATGATTGAATTGATCCACTTTGGAGTGTAATGCGTACAAGAATCACAATTTGGTTGTTTTGTGCCAATTTAATTTTTCGTGGAGGTTCTGTTTTCACTACCAGATTTTAACCTTTTATCATTGACGTGATAGAAGATATTTGGGCCGAGTTTTATTTTCTTTACGCTTATCGATAAAACTATTTATTCGATGGTGCTCTTGTTAAAGAAACGACGTTTTGAAATATTTTATATTCATCCTTTCTAACTGATTCATTAAGTCCAAACTCGGAATGTGTGCTATAAACACACTAGAAAATGTTATGGTTGATATTCATTCTATTCCGTGTCCATGTTTAAATTTTCATTTTGGGTGTGTCATGAGTAAAAATATGATTATTTTCGGGAAATCCTTTTTGAGGGTGTTTTAAGACTCGAATACAGGAAGTTTGTTATTCACGTAATAGACAACGCATGTTTAGTTATTAGGACTATGTTTATCCAGAGTGCTCTTTCGACCACCATGTCTAACAGTATTTTATTCACAATATATAAATTGCATGCTCCAAACATCAAATTCATCTGATTCAGAGATAACGTAGCCCATTTTTGATTCCCCTGGTCGGAACAAGAGCATTGTGGAGTTTTGTTGCAAAAACTTACTTCAGGTGGTCTTTCCACTGATCAATTAGGCAAGTGAAAGATTTACCTCAAATGGTCTTTCGATTGTTCAATTAGGCTAGTAACCAATTCACAATTCAGGTGATACATGATTTATGTTCTGAGTTTCATGTTCCTTTAGCTGCACGGTAAAATGATCCATTTTGGGGGTGTTATGCGTAAAAGAATCACATTTTGGGTATTCTTTATCAATTTGTTTTTTCGTGGAGAATGATTCTCCACTACCAAATTTATGACTGTTATTCATTTGAAAGGTGATATATGGCCGAGTTTCATGCTCGTAACGCTACTATATAACAGTGTTTATTTGTAATGCCACAAGTATATTTTATGAATTTTAGTTTCCATGCTTTGTACGTAATCTATTGATCCCAAACTCTAAACATGTAGTATTAGCACGATAGAGAATGTTTTGGTGAGGTTTCTTGATGTTATGAGTCCATGTAGAAATTTTCAAATTTGTCATGTCATGAATAAAACACTAGTATTTTGGTTGTATGTTTTGAAGATGGTGGTGTTTGCACTCTCGCATATGGACAGGGTGTTATTCACGTGATAATAATATTCTTAAAACCTTGTACCAAAATTACTTTTTTTTCGGTGTCCTGGTGAAAATATGGGGTGATATAATGGTCCTAAGATCGTTTTCAAGTGATTTTTCGAATCTGTGGTCCCAACATAGGCCGATGTTTCTGTGTAGGTGAAGTTTAACATTCTTAACTCGTTACAGCTATCAATAGTTTGATGTTTTTTCAGATAATTTTTGCATTTCAAATTCCAAATTGGATTTATTCAAGTGATAGCGAATGCATGTTTGTTAAGTTTTGCCCGTACTTTTAAACAACTCTTTGGAAGAACATACCTAAAAGTTTCTTCTTCAAAATCTCATAATTCTGAGATAACATGGTCCATTTATTGGTCCTTGGAAATAACATAGCCTTGCAGATTTTATATGTTGAAGTTTTTGCTTAGAAGGTCAGTTGACAGACAAATTTATGGAGTAAACAATTCAAAATTCGCGTACTCGCGAGTATGATTGAATTGATCCACTTTGAAGTGTAATGCGTACAAGAATCACAATTTGGTTGTTTTGTGCCAATTTAATTTTTCGTGGAGGTTCTGTTTTCACTACCAGATTTTAACGTTTTATCATTGACGTGATAGAAGATATTTGGGCCGAGTTTTAGTTTCTTTACGCTTATCGATAAAACTATTTATTCGATGGTGCTCTTGTTAAAGAAACGACGTTTTGAAATATTTTATATTCATCCTTTCTAACTGACTCATTAAGTCCAAACTCGGAATGTGTCCTATAAACACACTAGAAAATGTTATGGTTGATATTCATTCTATTCCGTGGCCATGTTTAAATTTTCATTTTGGGTGTGTCATGAGTAAAAATATGATTATTTTCGGGAAATCCTTTTAGAGGGTGTTTTAAGACTCGAATACGGGAAGTTTGTTATTCACGTAATAGACAACGCATGTTTAGTTATTAGGACTATGTTTATCCAGAGTGCTCTTTCGACTACCATGTCTAACAGTATTTTATTCACAATATATAAATTGCATGCTCCAAACATCAAATTCATCTGATTCAGAGATAACGTAGCCCATTTTTTATTCCCCTGGTCGGAACAAGAGCATTGTGGAGTTTTGTTTCAAAAACTTACTTCAGGTGGTCTTTCCACTGATCAATTATGCAAGTAAAAGATTTACTTCAAATGGTCTTTCGATTGTTCAATTAGGCTAGTAACCAATTCACAATTCAGGTGATACATGATTTATGTTCTGAGTTTCATGTTCCTTTAGCTTCACGGTAAAATGATCCATTTTGGGGTGTTATGCGTAAAAGAATCACATTTTGGGTATTCTTTATCAATTTGTTTTTTCGTGGAGAATGATTCTTCACTACCAAATTTATGAGTGTTATTCATTTGAATGGTGATATATGGCCGAGTTTCATGCTCGTAACGCTACTATATAACATTTTTTATTTGATAATGCCACAAGTATATTTTATGAATTCTAGTTTACATGCTTTGTACGTAATCTATTGATCCCAAACTCGAAATATGTAGTATTTGCACGATAGAGAATGTTTTGGTGGAGTTTCTTGATGTTATGAGTCCATGTAGAAATTTTCAAATCTGTCTTGTCATGAATAAAACACTAGTATTTTGGTTTTATGTTTTGAAGATGGTGGTGTTTGCACTCTCGCATATGGACAGGGTGTTATTAACGTGATAATAATATTCTTAGAACCTTGTACCAAAATTACTATTTTTTCGGTGTCCTGGTGAAAATATGGGGTGATATAATGGTCCTAAGATCGTTTTCAAGTGATTTTTCGAATCTGTGGTCCCAACATAGGCCGATGTTTCTGTGTAGGTGAACTTTAACATTCTTAACTCGGTACAGCTATCAATAGTTTGATGTTTTTTCAGATAATTTTTGCGTTTCAAATTCCAAATTGGATTTATTCAAGTGATAGCTAATGCATGTTTGTTAAGTTTGGCCCGTACTTTTAAACAACTCTTTGGACGAACATACCTAAAAGTTTCTTCTTCAAAATCTCATAGTTCTGAGATAACATGGTCCATTTATTGGTCCTTGGGAATAACATAGCCTTGAAGATTTTATATGTTGAAGTTTTTGCTTAGAATGTCAGTTGACAGACAAATTTATGGAGTAAACAATTCAAAATTCGCGTACTCGCGAGTATGATTGAATTGATCCACTTTGGAGTGTAATGCGTACAAGTATCACAATTTGGTTGTTTTGTGCCAATTTAATTTTTCGTGGAGGTTCCGTTTTCACTACCAGATTTTAACCTTTTATCATTGACGTGATAGAAGATATTTGGGCCGAGTTTTATTTTCTTTACCCTTATCGATAAAACTATTTATTCGATGGTGCTCTTGTTAAAGAAACGACGTTTTGAAATATTTTATATTCATCCTTTCTAACTGACTCATTAAGTCCAAACTCGGAATGTGTGCTATAAACACACTAGAAAATGTTATGGTTGATATTCATTCTATTCCGTGTCCATGTTTAAATATTTATTTTGGGTGTGTCATCAGTAAAAATATGATTATTTTCGGGAAATCCTTTTAGAGGGTGTTTTAAGACTCGAATACGGAAAGTTTGTTATTCACGTAATAGACAACGTATGTTTAATTATTAGGACTATGTTTATCCAGAGTGCTCTTTCGACTACCATGTCTAACAATATTTTATTCACAATATATAAATTTCATGCTCCAAACATCAAATTCATCTGATTCAGAGATAACGTAGCCCATTTTTTATTCCCCTGGTCGGAACAAGAGCATTGTGGAGTTTTATTGCAAAAACTTACTTCAGGTGGTCTTTCCACTGATCAATTTGGCAAGTAAAAGATTTACCTCAAATGGTCTTTCGATTTTTCAATTAGGCTAGTAACCAATTCACAATTCAGGTGATACCTGATTTATGTTCTGAGTCTCATGTTCCTTTAGCTTCAAGGTAAAATGATCCATTTTGGGGTGTTATGCGTAAAAGAATCACATTTTGGGTATTCTTTATCAATTTGTTTTTTCGTGGAGAATGATTCTCCACTACCAAATTTATGAGTGTTATTCATTTGAAAGGTGATATATGGCCGAGTTTCATGCTCGTAACGCTACTATATAACATTGTTTATTTGATAATGCCACAAGTATATTTTATGAATTTTAGTTTCCATGCTTTGTACGTATTCTATTGATCCCAAGCTCAAAAAAATGTAGTTTTAGCACGATAGAGAATGTTTTGGTGGAGTTTCTTGATGTTATGAATCCATGTAGAAATTTTCAAATTTTTCTTGTCATGAATAAAACACGAAGATTTTGGTTTTATGTTTATGCTTAATTATTAGGACTATGTATATCCAGAGTGCTCTTTCGACTACCATGTCTAACAGTATTTTATTCACAATATATAAATTTCATGCTCCAAACATCAAATTCATCTGATTCAGAGATAACGTAGCCCATTTTTGATTCCCCTGGTCGGAACAAGAGCATTGTGGAGTTTTGTTGCAAAAACTTACTTCAGGTGGTCTTTCCACAGATCAATTAGCCAAGTAAAAGATTTACCTCAAATGGTCTTTCGATTGTTCAATTAGGCTAGTAACCAATTCACAATTCAGGTGATACATGATTTATGTTCTGAGTTTCATGTTCCTTTAGCTTCACGGTAAAATGATCCATTTTGGGGTGTTATGCGTAAAAGAATCACATTTTGGGTATTCTTTATCAATTTGTTTTTTCGTGGAGAATGATTCTCCACTACCAAATTTATGATTGTTATTCATTTGAAAGGTGATATATGGCCGAGTTTCATGCTCGTAACGCTACTATATAACATTGTTTATTTGATAATGCCACAAGTATATTTTATGAATTTTAGTTTCCATGCTTTGTACGTAATCTATTGATCCCAAACTCGAAACATGTAGTTTTAGCACGATAGAGAATGTTTTGGTGGAGTTTCTTGATGTTATGAGTCCATGTAGAAATTTTCAAATTTGTCTTGTCATGAATAAAACACGAAGATTTTGGTTTTATGTTTTGAAGATGGTGTTGTTTGCACTCTCGCATATGGACAGGGTGTTATTCACGTGATAATAATATTCTTAAAACCTTGTACCAAAATTACTATTTTTCGGTGTCCTGGTGAAAATATGGGGTGATATAATGGTCCTAAGATCGTTTTCAAGTGATTTTTCGAATCTCTGGTCCCAACATAGGCCGATGTTTCTGTGTAGGTGAAGTTTAACATTCTTAACTCGGTACAGCTATCAATAGTTTGATGTTTTTTCAGATAATTTTTGCGTTTCAAATTCCAAATTGGATTTATTCAAGTGATAGCGAATGCATGTTTGTTAAGTTTGGCCCGTACTTTTAAACAACTCTTTGGACGAACATACCTAAAAGTTTCTTCTTCAAAATCTCATAATTCTAAGATAACATGGTCCATTTATTGGTCCTTGGGAATAACATAGCCTTGCAGATTTTATATGTTGAAGTTTTTGCTTAGAAGGTCAGTTGACAGACAAATTTATGGAGTAAACAATTCAAAATTCGCGTACTCGCGAGTATGATTGAATTGATCCACTTTGGAGTGTAATGCGTACAAGAATCAAAATTTGGTTGTTTTGTGACAATTTAATTTTTCGTGGAGGTTCTGTTTTCACTACAAGATTTTAACCTTTTATCATTGACGTGATAGAAGATATTTGGGCCGAGTTTTATTTTCTTTACGCTTATCGATAAAACTATTTATTCGATGGTGCTCTTGTTAAAGAAACGACGTTTTGAAATATTTTTTATTCATCCTTTCTAACTGACTCATTAAGTCCAAACTCGGAATGTGTGCTATAAACACACTAGAAAATGTTATGGTTGATATTCATTCTATTCCGTGTCCATGTTTAAATTTTCATTTTGGGTGTGTCATGAGTAAAAATATCATTATTTTCGGGAAATTCTTTTAGAGGGTGTTTTAAGACTCGAATATGGGAAGTTTGTTATTCACGTAATAGACAACGTATGTTTAATTATTAGGACTATGTTTATCCAGAGTGCTCTTTCGACTACCATGTCTAACAGTATTTTATTCACAATATATAAATTTCATGCTCCAAACATCAAATTCATCTGATTCAGAGATAACGTAGCCCATTTTTTATTCCCCTGGTCGGAACAAGAGCATTGGGGAGTTTTGTTGCAAAAACTTACTTCAGGTGGTCTTTCCACTGATCAATTAGGCAAGTAAAAGATTTACCTCAAATGGTCTTTCGATTGTTCAATTAGGCTAGTAACCAATTCACAATTCAGGTGATACATGATTTATGTTCTGAGTTTCATGTTCCTTTAGCTTCACGGTAAAATGATCCATTTTGGGGTGTTATGCGTAAAAGAATCACATTTTGGGTATTCTTTATCAATTTGTTTTTTCGTGGAGAATGATTCTCCACTACCAAATTTAAAAAGATATCAAACTTCTTTAATGTCTTTAGTTCAAACTAATATATGTAATGGTCCCATATATTTTAATTGCTCTCCAAACTATTCTGTTGATCTTACAGATCCTATGATATTAGATTCTTTAATACTAGATGTTCAAATTCAAGGTGATGAATTTCATCTATGTAAAAACTTTGCTATAATTTATAGAGTATATTTTAGATTAATGTCATCTCAGATTAATCCAAAATTTAATAGATTACCTACATCAAAAGATGAAACTGTTTTGCTTCAAATAGATGCTGAAAAACCCACAATATTTACTCCAAAAAGATTAAAATGGAATGAAATAACTATTCCAGAAGAATTTGTCATAAATAACCCACAACCGCCTAGAAACATAGTTAGAAAAGATGTTTCTCAAATTATAGAAGAAATTGATGGAAAAATAACTGTCAAATTTGGTTCATCCAGAGAAAATAGTAGAAATTATTTAAGATCAAGTTCTTATAGAGAACCAGAATATGTTAGACATTTTTCTCAAACTAGTGATAATCCAGAATCTTCTAGACAGTCTTTCTCAGGAATTCCTAACTATAGATTTAGAACTCCTATTCCTGAACCTCAGGTCAATTCCAATCAAAATTTTTCAAATCCAACCTCTCCTAAATCCTCAGACTTTGCTTTTGTTATAACATCAGGAGAAGAATTTAATCCTGATTATGAATATTTATATGAAGAAATGAATAGTGATTTTCATAAAGAAAAAAGGCTTTGGTTTTTAAAATTAGATAAAAAAATACAAGAAAAAATAGGAGAAGAATGGAAAAAAGAAATGAAAAAATTAAAATCAAATTTTCTGTTTTTTAGTTTTCTTATTGTTTTCTTTTCAAAAGAAGGAATAAATGATTATCTAAAGAAACCTTCTATAGAAGTTAATACAAGTTTACATAAAAAATGGACTTTAGAAAATAATGAAGTTATCACTGCTGTTCATCCCCCTTTACAAAGTATTAAAATACAAACACATAAAGGAGAAATAATAGCAGACCCTTTTAAAAGAGGAAAAGATACAAAAGAACCTATAAATGGAGAAGATATACAAAGAATTTTACAACAAAATAATTATTCAAATCAAATATTAAAAACTATTTCAAACCAAGTAGATACTATAGCTAATAACATAGTCTCAAATGTTATTTCTCAAGAAGATAAGCCTAAGAAAAAACTTTTTAATGACATTTCTGCCCCTTTCTTTCAGACAAAAAGTATACCTCACAGTAAAGATAAAGATATAAGTTTTCAACATAATACAGATAATATATTATCAAAAATATCGGCAAAATTAAGTGAAGCTGGACCTTCAGGAAAAAGGATTAATGTTTTAGATACAATAAAAGAGGAAGATGAAGATGGCACTTCATCTGAAGATTATTCTGAATCAGATAATGAAGAAATTCAAAATATAGAAAATAATTTTGAAGACAATAATGAAGATAATATTAATAAGATTTATAGAGGAAAAAGAAATTTTAATAGTTCAAAAAATTATTATAAGAGACCATCCCCTATGGACTTACAATATGAAGAAAGAAACCAATTTCATAAAACTAGTTATGATGGTACTTCTATTACAGAATGGAATATAGATGGTAAAGCAGAATACGAAATATTAAATACACTTCAAGAAATGGGAATGGCTAGAATGGCTTACAAAATACAAGGTCAATCTGAAGACAAAGCATGTGCTTTACTTGTCCAAGGTTTTACTGGACAATTAAAAAATTGGTGGGATAATGCATTAAGTCTAGAAACAAAAACTCAAATATTAGAACATAAAGTCATTATGATAGAAAATGATGAACCATATGAAATAAGTGATGCTTGTGATTATCTTATAATAACTATAGGTATGTATTTTATAGGAAATCCCAAAGAAGAGTATAATTCATCAAAAATAATTTTAACAAATTTAAGATGTCCTTCATTATCAGATTATAGGTGGTATAAAGATGTTTTCCTTACTCAAGTATTAAGAAGAAATGATTGTAATGCTTCATTTTGGAAAGAACGATTTATAATGGGATTACCCAAACTATTTGCAGAAAGAATTTTACAAAAACTTAGAAATGAAATAGGTACAGAAGATATACCTTTCGAAGAAATTACTTATGGTCAATTATTTGCTTTTGTAAAAAAAGAAGGTTTATCATTATGTTCAGAATTAAAACTTCAAAATAAATATAAATCAGATAAAAATAATACTAGAAAAGAATTAGGATGCTTTTGTGAAATGTTTGGTATGATGAAAATAGAACCCCCTTCTAGAATACAAAAAAGATCTAGGAGATTTAACCAAACTAATAGTAGTTTTAATAGTTCAGATATTAAACAATCAAAACACTCAAAACATAAACATAAGAAATCCTCTAAAACACATAGATCTCAGAATAAAGACAAGAAGAATATAGAATGTTGGTTTTGTAAGAAACCTGGTCATACGGAAAGTCAGTGTTGGCTTAAAAAGAAAAAGAAAGTTAGAGAAATAAAAGACTCCATTAATAATTTGTTAAAAGAATCAGATGAAGAATCTGATATTATAGAAAATGAATCAAACACATCCAATAATGATAGTGATAGTGAACCACAAAAAGACATTTGTGGAAGTTGTCAACAAAGTATTAATGTTATAACAAAAGATAAAAAAGAAGCTATTTTTGATTTAATAGAACAAATTCCAGATGATGAAATAAGGAGAGATTATTTTAGTAAACTTAAGGATTTAATTTTAGAAGAAGATAATTCAAAATCTAAACAAATTCATATTAAAGAACATTTTAGTTTAAATAAATTATTTGATAAATATCCTTCTCAAAGCATATTTAAACAAATTACTACTAAGGATTTACAAACAGAAATTAATATGTTAAAGAAACAAGTTAGTCAAATGGAAAAAGAATTGTTTTCATTAAAAGAAAAAGATTTTGAATTAGAAACAAAATTAGTTTTATTAAGCAATAATAATAATTTTGAAGAAGGCCAAACCAGCAATCAACAACCAGAAATTTCAGAAATTCCTTTAAAAGTTAATACAAAAAATGATCAAATTAAATTTGTTGGTACTATTCAAAAAATTGAATTTCAGAAATGGTATATAAATGTTAACCTAGTCATAAACAATTTTAAAATGAATTTAGTTGCTTTATTGGACTCAGGTGCTGATCATAATGTAATACGAGAAGGAATTATTCCATCAAAATATTATGAAAAAACTACAGAACAATTATACACAGCTAATTCAAAACCATTAGACATTAGATACAAATTATCTAAGGCACATATTTGTAATAATGGATATTGCTTCAAAAATGTTTTTACCTTAGTAAGAGATATATCCCAAGATATGATATTAGGTACTCCTTTTTTAACTCAAATTTATCCTTTCGTTACAAATAATTTAGGAGTTTCTACCAATATTCATGGTAAGACAATATTGTTTCCTTTTATAACCCCTGTCAAACAAAAAGAAATACATCTTCTTCAGCAATCTTCAATATTTAAACAGATAAATATAATAGAAAAAAGAAAAAATCATATTTATTATTTAAAAGAAGAAATCCCTTATCTAAAAATTGAAGAACAATTACAAAATGATACTATTAAAAATAAGATAAAAGAAATAGAAGATTTATTTTCAAAAGAAATATGTAATAATCTACCTAATGCTTTTTGGGAAAGAAAACAACATGTAGTAGACTTACCATATGAAAAAGATTTTAAAGATAGAGATATTCCAACCAAAGCTAGGCCTATTCAAATGAATGCTGAATTTCTTAAACATTGTCAACAAGAAGTTAAAGAATTATTAGATAAGAAATTAATAAGAAAGTCAAAATCTCCTTGGAGTTGTTCTGCCTTTTATGTCATGAAACAAGCAGAATTAGAACGAGGTGTTCCTAGATTAGTTATTAATTATAAACCGCTTAATAAAGTACTTCAATGGATTAGATACCCAATTCCTAATAAAAGAGATTTAATTAATAGACTACATTCATCTAAAATATTTTCAAAATTTGATTTAAAATCAGGATTTTGGCAAATTCAAATATCAGAAAAAGATAGATACAAAACTGCTTTTACAGTACCTTTTGGTCATTACGAATGGAATGTAATGCCCTTTGGATTAAAAAATGCACCTTCAGAATTTCAAAGGATAATGAATGAAATATTTAATTCCTATACTAGTTTTAGTATAGTTTATATTGATGATATTCTCATATACTCAAATGATATAGATCAACATTTCAAACATTTAAATATATTCTTTCATGTTATTAAGAAAAATGGCTTAGTTGTTTCTGCCCCCAAGATGAAATTATTTCAAACATCTGTTAGATTTTTAGGACATGATATTTACAAAGGCGTAATCAAACCTATTAATAGAGCTATCAGTTTTACTGATAAGTTTCCAGATGTTATCAAAGAAAAAACCCAGTTACAAAGGTTTTTAGGATGTTTAAATTACATTTCTGATTTCTTCCCAAACTTAAGACAAACATGTCAGCCTTTGTATCAAAGACTTAGGAAAAATCCCCCAGCTTGGTCAGAAACTCATACACAAATAGTCAGGAATATTAAACAAAAGGTCAAATCCTTGCCATGCTTAGGTATTCCTCATCCTAGTGCATTTATGATAGTTGAAACTGATGCCTCCGACATAGGATATGGAGGAATATTAAAACAGAAATTAGAATCTAAAGAACAATTAGTTAGATTCCATTCAGGGATTTGGCTCGGACCACAAAAGAATTATTCTACTATCAAAAAAGAAATTCTTTCAATTGTCTTATGTATTTCAAAATTTCAAGATGATCTTTATAATAAACAATTTTTATTGCGAATAGATTGCAAATCTGCTAAAGAAGTTTTAACTAAGGATGTTCAAAATATAGTTTCAAAACAAATTTTTGCTAGATGGCAAGCCATCCTTTCTGTTTTTGATTTTCAAATTGAATATATAAAAGGAGAGAATAATTCTCTTCCAGATTTTCTTACTCGTGAATTTTTACAAGGAAAATAATTATGCAGATGAATCCCTACTCCAAATCAAAGATACAGTCTTCAAAAGATTATGAATCTCCTGATTCAAAAGACTTAGTCAAATATACCCAACCTCAAACACCTTCACCATCAAAATCAAAAGCCCAATTACCTTCTTCTTCAAATAAATTCTCACCATTACAAAATTTCCCTGAATTACCCTACAAATCAATTCTAGTTACTCCTCCTAAACCAACAAATATTCAAATACCAAATAATCCTAAAGAAGAATTCAAATACGTCAATAAAGCTTGGATAGAAGAAATAGGGTTAACACCCTATACTGAAATTCCTTCGGAACTAGTTCAAAAGGATTACATCAAAAACCGTTTTCAATTATTTAATAATGATTCTCAGTTTTGGGAATCAGATTGTTTTCAAAAAACCCAAAAATTTTATGAACTTATTTTAGTTGATACAAATTCAGTTGAAATCTCTCATACAAGAAATGAGAAAAATCAAATAACATTTTCAAAATGTGTCATAAAACAAGTTTTTAATCAAACCATGTTTGGTGGGATGACTCATCAAAGGAATTTTTCTATAAGATTTTCTCCAAATACTTTTAATTATATTGATTATAAGAATGCTTGGTATAGGACGTTTTTTGTCCGACCATTTACACATTCTTGGTTTTTTATTTTTCATACTGATTGTCTCAAAACATTCCCCATTTGGTTTTTCGAATGGTGGAAAAAGATGGGCTCAGAATCTTCAATTCTCCCTACAAATGTCAAAAATGGTTTACAAGTTTTTGCAGAAAACTCAACCATTCAAAATTATCAAAAAATGGTTACTTTTCATGCAGAGTTCAAAGTTCCCTGGATTTTTGCCTGGGATTTTCAATTTAAGAAATGTTTTCCAGACCCAACTCCTTTCTCACTAGTTAGATCCATACGTATCAAATGGTGGTCAAAATATCAGCAAGATATCTGTTCAGCTACAGCTATACAGCATTATTTTGCTACAGGAGAAAAAATCAAATACCAAGGTGATTCACCAAGTTCAAACAAAGGGAAAGGAAAAGCTACTAGTTCAGAAATTTCATCAGAGCAACAGAGATTGTTTGAAGCATTCAAACAAAATCCTCATCTCAAAGATGAATTTTTAGAATTTTTATCTCAAAAATCTGCAAAATCCGAAGAATCTGTGTCTTCAGACCCATATGGTGGACCCTGTGGACAAGACCCAGATGACGCATTTTGTATGTAAGATTTCAAGACTCAAATTACTCAAAAGTGTATCAAAGTGTACCAGTCTATCAACTTGCCCGACAGACTTACAAATTAGTCAAAAGTTCCTTTATTAAAGGAAATATGCCATGCCTCTCAAAGGACAATTATTTGATGCATTATCAGACTCACTTTTCAAAAAGCCGAAGATTACGGAAATTAAAGTATTAAAGTCAAATTAAAGTCAAATTAAAGTTAAATTTCTTTGTAATGCAAATTCAAATGTAAACTTTGTTAGTATAAATACCCCTTCAAATCAGTTGAGAAGGCAGTTCGCATTTCACTACTTCTCTCTCTCATATTTATCCTTGTAATATCTGCAGTACAATTCAAGTCTTCTTCAAGAAAATCATTGTAAGAATTTAAATTTCAAATAAAAGTTTTATTTTATTCATATGCTTAGAGTTCTTCGTCCTCATTTCAATTCTGTTGGATCTCCAGATTTTATAAACTCAGAATATTTAAAATATAAAGAACTTTGCAAACAATATCCGGAAAAATCAATTCTTTGGCATTGGTGTAATGATTTGAAAGATTATTATTATGATTTAAAAATTAAAACATCAATATTACTTGCTGCATAATTATGAATTTCATCAAAAATATTATTTTCTTCATTCTTGTATTAATTATGTTATTTTTAGAAACATGTTTTCAAATTATCATTAAATTTGTGATATTAGTTTTTATTATTATTCAAACTGTGCTAGTTTATTTTCAAACGATCCTTCAAAAGTGGTATCAGAGCCACTTTTGAAGGATCGTTTGAAAATAAACTAGCACAGTTTGAATAATAATAAAAACTAATATCACAAATTTAATGATAATTTGAAAACATGTTTCTAAAAATAACATAATTAATACAAGAATGAAGAAAATAATATTTTTGATGAAATTCATAATTATGCAGCAAGTAATATTGATGTTTTAATTTTTAAATCATAATAATAATCTTTCAAATCATTACACCAATGCCAAAGAATTGATTTTTCCGGATATTGTTTGCAAAGTTCTTTATATTTTAAATATTCTGAGTTTATAAAATCTGGAGATCCAACAGAATTGAAATGAGGACGAAGAACTCTAAGCATATGAATAAAATAAAACTTTTATTTGAAATTTAAATTCTTACAATGATTTTCTTGAAGAAGACTTGAATTGTACTGCAGATATTACAAGGATAAATATGAGAGAGAGAAGTAGTGAAATGCGAACTGCCTTCTCAACTGATTTGAAGGGGTATTTATACTAACAAAGTTTACATTTGAATTTGCATTACAAAGAAATTTAACTTTAATTTGACTTTAATTTGACTTTAATTTCCGTAATCTTCGGCTTTTTGAAAAGTGAGTCTGATAATGCATCAAATAATTGTCCTTTGAGAGGCGTGGCATATTTCCTTTAATAAAGGAACTTTTGACTAATTTGTAAGTCTGTCGGGCAAGTTGATAGACTGGTACACTTTGATACACTTTTGAGTAATTTGAGTCTTGAAATCTTACATACAAAATGCGTCATCTGGGTCTTGTCCACAGGGTCCACCATATGGGTCTGAAGACACAGATTCTTCGGATTTTGCAGATTTTTGAGATAAAAATTCTAAAAATTCATCTTTGAGATGAGGATTTTGTTTGAATGCTTCAAACAATCTCTGTTGCTCTGATGAAATTTCTGAACTAGTAGATTCATTTTCTATAATATCAGATTCTTCATCTGATTCTTTTAACAAATTATTAATGGAGTCTTTTATTTCTCTAACTTTCTTTTTCTTTTTAAGCCAACACTGACTTTCCGTATGACCAGGTTTCTTACAAAACCAACATTCTATATTCTTCTTGTCTTTATTCTGAGATCTATGTGTTTTAGAGGATTTCTTATGTTTATGTTTTGAGTGTTTTGATTGTTTAATATCTGAACTATTAAAACTACTATTAGTTTGGTTAAATCTCCTAGATCTTTTTTGTATTCTAGAAGGGGGTTCTATTTTCATCATACCAAACATTTCACAAAAGCATCCTAATTCTTTTCTAGTATTATTTTTATCTGATTTATATTTATTTTGAAGTTTTAATTCTGAACATAATGATAAACCTTCTTTTTTTACAAAAGCAAATAATTGACCATAAGTAATTTCTTCGAAAGGTATATCTTCTGTACCTATTTCATTTCTAAGTTTTTGTAAAATTCTTTCTGCAAATAGTTTGGGTAATCCCATTATAAATCGTTCTTTCCAAAATGAAGCATTACAATCATTTCTTCTTAATACTTGAGTAAGGAAAACATCTTTATACCACCTATAATCTGATAATGAAGGACATCTTAAATTTGTTAAAATTATTTTTGATGAATTATACTCTTCTTTGGGATTTCCTATAAAATACATACCTATAGTTATTATAAGATAATCACAAGCATCACTTATTTCATATGGTTCATCATTTTCTATCATAATGACTTTATGTTCTAATATTTGAGTTTTTGTTTCTAGACTTAATGCATTATCCCACCAATTTTTTAATTGTCCAGTAAAACCTTGGACAAGTAAAGCACATGCTTTGTCTTCAGATTGACCTTGTATTTTGTAAGCCATTCTAGCCATTCCCATTTCTTGAAGTGTATTTAATATTTCGTATTCTGCTTTACCATCTATATTCCATTCTGTAATAGAAGTACCATCATAACTAGTTTTATGAAATTGGTTTCTTTCTTCATATTGTAAGTCCATAGGGGATGGTCTCTTATAATAATTTTTTGAACTATTAAAATTTCTTTTTCCTCTATAAATCTTATTAATATTATCTTCATTATTGTCTTCAAAATTATTTTCTATATTTTGAATTTCTTCATTATCTGATTCAGAATAATCTTCAGATGAAGTGCCATCTTCATCTTCCTCTTTTATTGTATCTAAAACATTAATCCTTTTTCCTGAAGGTCCAGCTTCACTTAATTTTGCCGATATTTTTGATAATATATTATCTGTATTATGTTGAAAACTTATATCTTTATCTTTACTGTGAGGTATACTTTTTGTCTGAAAGAAAGGGGCAGAAATGTCATTAAAAAGTTTTTTCTTAGGCTTATCTTCTTGAGAAATAACATTTGAGACTATGTTATTAGCTATAGTATCTACTTGGTTTGAAATAGTTTTTAATATTTGATTTGAATAATTATTTTGTTGTAAAATTCTTTGTATATCTTCTCCATTTATAGGTTCTTTTGTATCTTTTCCTCTTTTAAAAGGGTCTGCTATTATTTCTCCTTTATGTGTTTGTATTTTAATACTTTGTAAAGGGGGATGAACAGCAGTGATAACTTCATTATTTTCTAAAGTCCATTTTTTATGTAAACTTGTATTAACTTCTATAGAAGGTTTCTTTAGATAATCATTTATTCCTTCTTTTGAAAAGAAAACAATAAGAAAACTAAAAAACAGAAAATTTGATTTTAATTTTTTCATTTCTTTTTTCCATTCTTCTCCTATTTTTTCTTGTATTTTTTTATCTAATTTTAAAAACCAAAGCCTTTTTTCTTTATGAAAATCACTATTCATTTCTTCATATAAATATTCATAATCAGGATTAAATTCTTCTCCTGATGTTATAACAAAAGCAAAGTCTGAGGATTTAGGAGAGGTTGGATTTGAAAAATTTTGATTGGAATTGACCTGAGGTTCAGGAATAGGAGTTCTAAATCTATAGTTAGGAATTCCTGAGAAAGACTGTCTAGAAGATTCTGGATTATCACTAGTTTGAGAAAAATGTCTAACATATTCTGGTTCTCTATAAGAACTTGATCTTAAATAATTTCTACTATTTTCTCTGGATGAACCAAATTTGACAGTTATTTTTCCATCAATTTCTTCTATAATTTGAGAAACATCTTTTCTAACTATGTTTCTAGGCGGTTGTGGGTTATTTATGACAAATTCTTCTGGAATAGTTATTTCATTCCATTTTAATCTTTTTGGAGTAAATATTGTGGGTTTTTCAGCATCTATTTGAAGCAAAACAGTTTCATCTTTTGATGTAGGTAATCTATTAAATTTTGGATTAATCTGAGATGACATTAATCTAAAATATACTCTATAAATTATAGCAAAGTTTTTACATAGATGAAATTCATCACCTTGAATTTGAACATCTAGTATTAAAGAATCTAATATCATAGGATCTGTAAGATCAACAGAATAGTTTGGAGAGCAATTAAAATATATGGGACCATTACATATATTAGTTTGAACTAAAGACATTAAAGAAGTTTGATATCTTTTTAATCTTTTATCTCTAAGGGCTAAGTAAATAGGAGTATCAACTCCTGCATGAACTAAAGGTTTGACAGCAACTTGAACTAAACCTATATGAATATATCTATAACCTTTTTCTAAATACTTTTTTATAGTATATCTATTTAACAAAGGTATACTTTGAGATTCTTCTTGTATACTAATAGTTTCTTCATGAGTTTTAACTGAAAATGCAGTTTTGAAATCAGTTAATCCTATTTGATATATATTTTCAATTTGTTCTTGCGGTATAGTCCAATTTGAATAATTAATAGGTGTATGAGTTTCACTACTATGAATAATACTATGGTTTTTTGAGCTAGATCCTGGGTAGAGTAAGTTTCTAAGTCTAATTGCCATTTTTAACTAGTAATCTTAACTTTCTAAGTTTGTTCTTAATTTCAGTTGGGTCGTACGGGAACACTATGCTGGGACCACCTAAACACGGCTGACCAACAGACTAACAAGCTTACCAACGTAAATTCCAACAACTAATCTTAAGTAAACTTAGTCTATTAAGACTAACTAATCTTAAATGGTTTCTTAAACCTTTGAAATCAACTCTAACAAGGAATATGGCTCTGATACCACTTTTGAAGGATCGTTTGAAAATAAACTAGCACAGTTTGAATAATAATAAAAACTAATATCACAAATTTAATGATAATTTGAAAACATGTTTCTAAAAATAACATAATTAATACAAGAATGAAGAAAATAATATTTTTGATGAAATTCATAATTATGCAGCAAGTAATTTTGATGTTTTAATTTTTAAATCATAATAATAATCTTTCAAATCATTACACCAATGCCAAAGAATTGATTTTTCCGGATATTGTTTGCAAAGTTCTTTATATTTTAAATATTCTGAGTTTATAAAATCTGGAGATCCAACAGAATTGAAATGAGGACGAAGAACTCTAAGCATATGAATAAAATAAAACTTTTATTTGAAATTTAAATTCTTACAATGATTTTCTTGAAGAAGACTTGAATTGTACTGCAGATATTACAAGGATAAATATGAGAGAGAGAAGTAGTGAAATGCGAACTGCCTTCTCAACTGATTTGAAGGGGTATTTATACTAACAAAGTTTACATTTGAATTTGCATTACAAAGAAATTTAACTTTAATTTGACTTTAATTTGACTTTAATTTCCGTAATCTTCGGCTTTTTGAAAAGTGAGTCTGATAATGCATCAAATAATTGTCCTTTGAGAGGCGTGGCATATTTCCTTTAATAAAGGAACTTTTGACTAATTTGTAAGTCTGTCGGGCAAGTTGATAGACTGGTACACTTTGATACACTTTTGAGTAATTTGAGTCTTGAAATCTTACATACAAAATGCGTCATCTGGGTCTTGTCCACAGGGTCCACCATATGGGTCTGAAGACACAGATTCTTCGGATTTTGCAGATTTTTGAGATAAAAATTCTAAAAATTCATCTTTGAGATGAGGATTTTGTTTGAATGCTTCAAACAATCTCTGTTGCTCTGATGAAATTTCTGAACTAGTAGCTTTTCCTTTCCCTTTGTTTGAACTTGGTGAATCACCTTGGTATTTGATTTTTTCTCCTGTAGCAAAATAATGCTGTATAGCTGTAGCTGAACAGATATCTTGCTGATATTTTGACCACCATTTGATACGTATGGATCTAACTAGTGAGAAAGGAGTTGGGTCTGGAAAACATTTCTTAAATTGAAAATCCCAGGCAAAAATCCAGGGAACTTTGAACTCTGCATGAAAAGTAACCATTTTTTGATAATTTTGAATGGTTGAGTTTTCTGCAAAAACTTGTAAACCATTTTTGACATTTGTAGGGAGAATTGAAGATTCTGAGCCCATCTTTTTCCACCATTCGAAAAACCAAATGGGGAATGTTTTGAGACAATCAGTATGAAAAATAAAAAACCAAGAATGTGTAAATGGTCGGACAAAAAACGTCCTATACCAAGCATTCTTATAATCAATATAATTAAAAGTATTTGGAGAAAATCTTATAGAAAAATTCCTTTGATGAGTCATCCCACCAAACATGGTTTGATTAAAAACTTGTTTTATGACACATTTTGAAAATGTTATTTGATTTTTCTCATTTCTTGTATGAGAGATTTCAACTGAATTTGTATCAACTAAAATAAGTTCATAAAATTTTTGGGTTTTTTGAAAACAATCTGATTCCCAAAACTGAGAATCATTATTAAATAATTGAAAACGGTTTTTGATGTAATCCTTTTGAACTAGTTCCGAAGGAATTTCAGTATAGGGTGTTAACCCTATTTCTTCTATCCAAGCTTTATTGACGTATTTGAATTCTTCTTTAGGATTATTTGGTATTTGAATATTTGTTGGTTTAGGAGGAGTAACTAGAATTGATTTGTAGGGTAATTCAGGGAAATTTTGTAATGGTGAGAATTTATTTGAAGAAGAAGGTAATTGGGCTTTTGATTTTGATGGTGAAGGTGTTTGAGGTTGGGTATATTTGACTAAGTCTTTTGAATCAGGAGATTCATAATCTTTTGAAGACTGTATCTTTGATTTGGAGTAGGGATTCATCTGCATAATTATTTTCCTTGTAAAAATTCACGAGTAAGAAAATCTGGAAGAGAATTATTCTCTCCTTTTATATATTCAATTTGAAAATCAAAAACAGAAAGGATGGCTTGCCATCTAGCAAAAATTTGTTTTGAAACTATATTTTGAACATCCTTAGTTAAAACTTCTTTAGCAGATTTGCAATCTATTCGCAATAAAAATTGTTTATTATAAAGATCATCTTGAAATTTTGAAATACATAAGACAATTGAAAGAATTTCTTTTTTGATAGTAGAATAATTCTTTTGTGGTCCGAGCCAAATCCCTGAATGGAATCTAACTAATTGTTCTTTAGATTCTAATTTCTGTTTTAATATTCCTCCATATCCTATGTCGGAGGCATCAGTTTCAACTATCATAAATGCACTAGGATGAGGAATACCTAAGCATGGCAAGGATTTGACCTTTTGTTTAATATTCCTGACTATTTGTGTATGAGTTTCTGACCAAGCTGGGGGATTTTTCCTAAGTCTTTGATACAAAGGCTGACATGTTTGTCTTAAGTTTGGGAAGAAATCAGAAATGTAATTTAAACATCCTAAAAACCTTTGTAACTGGGTTTTTTCTTTGATAACATCTGGAAACTTATCAGTAAAACTGATAGCTCTATTAATAGGTTTGATTACGCCTTTGTAAATATCATGTCCTAAAAATCTAACAGATGTTTGAAATAATTTCATCTTGGGGGCAGAAACAACTAAGCCATTTTTCTTAATAACATGAAAGAATATATTTAAATGTTTGAAATGTTGATCTATATCATTTGAGTATATGAGAATATCATCAATATAAACTATACTAAAACTAGTATAGGAATTAAATATTTCATTCATTATCCTTTGAAATTCTGAAGGTGCATTTTTTAATCCAAAGGGCATTACATTCCATTCGTAATGACCAAAAGGTACTGTAAAAGCAGTTTTGTATCTATCTTTTTCTGATATTTGAATTTGCCAAAATCCTGATTTTAAATCAAATTTTGAAAATATTTTAGATGAATGTAGTCTATTAATTAAATCTCTTTTATTAGGAATTGGGTATCTAATCCATTGAAGTACTTTATTAAGCGGTTTATAATTAATAACTAATCTAGGAACACCTCGTTCTAATTCTGCTTGTTTCATGACATAAAAGGCAGAACAACTCCAAGGAGATTTTGACTTTCTTATTAATTTCTTATCTAATAATTCTTTAACTTCTTGTTGACAATGTTTAAGAAATTCAGCATTCATTTGAATAGGCCTAGCTTTGGTTGGAATATCTCTATCTTTAAAATCTTTTTCATATGGTAAGTCTACTACATGTTGTTTTCTTTCCCAAAAAGCATTAGGTAGATTATTACATATTTCTTTTGAAAATAAATCTTCTATTTCTTTTATCTTATTTTTAATAGTATCATTTTGTAATTGTTCTTCAATTTTTAGATAAGGGATTTCTTCTTTTAAATAATAAATATGATTTTTTCTTTTTTCTATTATATTTATCTGTTTAAATATTGAAGATTGCTGAAGAAGATGTATTTCTTTTTGTTTGACAGGGGTTATAAAAGGAAACAATATTGTCTTACCATGAATATTGGTAGAAACTCCTAAATTATTTGTAACGAAAGGATAAATTTGAGTTAAAAAAGGAGTACCTAATATCATATCTTGGGATATATCTCTTACTAAGGTAAAAACATTTTTGAAGCAATATCCATTATTACAAATATGTGCCTTAGATAATTTGTATCTAATGTCTAATGGTTTTGAATTAGCTGTGTATAATTGTTCTGTAGTTTTTTCATAATATTTTGATGGAATAATTCCTTCTCGTATTACATTATGATCAGCACCTGAGTCCAATAAAGCAACTAAATTCATTTTAAAATTGTTTATGACTAGGTTAACATTTATATACCATTTCTGAAATTCAATTTTTTGAATAGTACCAACAAATTTAATTTGATCATTTTTTGTATTAACTTTTAAAGGAATTTCTGAAATTTCTGGTTGTTGATTGCTGGTTTGGCCTTCTTCAAAATTATTATTATTGCTTAATAAAACTAATTTTGTTTCTAATTCAAAATCTTTTTCTTTTAATGAAAACAATTCTTTTTCCATTTGACTAACTTGTTTCTTTAACATATTAATTTCTGTTTGTAAATCCTTAGTAGTAATTTGTTTAAATATGCTTTGAGAAGGATATTTATCAAATAATTTATTTAAACTAAAATGTTCTTTAATATGAATTTGTTTAGATTTTGAATTATCTTCTTCTAAAATTAAATCCTTAAGTTTACTAAAATAATCTCTCCTTATTTCATCATCTGGAATTTGTTCTATTAAATCAAAAATAGCTTCTTTTTTATCTTTTGTTATAACATTAATACTTTGTTGACAACTTCCACAAATGTCTTTTTGTGGTTCACTATCACTATCATTATTGGATGTGTTTGATTCATTTTCTATAATATCAGATTCTTCATCTGATTCTTTTAACAAATTATTAATGGAGTCTTTTATTTCTCTAACTTTCTTTTTCTTTTTAAGCCAACACTGACTTTCCGTATGACCAGGTTTCTTACAAAACCAACATTCTATATTCTTCTTGTCTTTATTCTGAGATCTATGTGTTTTAGAGGATTTCTTATGTTTATGTTTTGAGTGTTTTGATTGTTTAATATCTGAACTATTAAAACTACTATTAGTTTGGTTAAATCTCCTAGATCTTTTTTGTATTCTAGAAGGGGGTTCTATTTTCATCATACCAAACATTTCACAAAAGCATCCTAATTCTTTTCTAGTATTATTTTTATCTGATTTATATTTATTTTGAAGTTTTAATTCTGAACATAATGATAAACCTTCTTTTTTTACAAAAGCAAATAATTGACCATAAGTAATTTCTTCGAAAGGTATATCTTCTGTACCTATTTCATTTCTAAGTTTTTGTAAAATTCTTTCTGCAAATAGTTTGGGTAATCCCATTATAAATCGTTCTTTCCAAAATGAAGCATTACAATCATTTCTTCTTAATACTTGAGTAAGGAAAACATCTTTATACCACCTATAATCTGATAATGAAGGACATCTTAAATTTGTTAAAATTATTTTTGATGAATTATACTCTTCTTTGGGATTTCCTATAAAATACATACCTATAGTTATTATAAGATAATCACAAGCATCACTTATTTCATATGGTTCATCATTTTCTATCATAATGACTTTATGTTCTAATATTTGAGTTTTTGTTTCTAGACTTAATGCATTATCCCACCAATTTTTTAATTGTCCAGTAAAACCTTGGACAAGTAAAGCACATGCTTTGTCTTCAGATTGACCTTGTATTTTGTAAGCCATTCTAGCCATTCCCATTTCTTGAAGTGTATTTAATATTTCGTATTCTGCTTTACCATCTATATTCCATTCTGTAATAGAAGTACCATCATAACTAGTTTTATGAAATTGGTTTCTTTCTTCATATTGTAAGTCCATAGGGGATGGTCTCTTATAATAATTTTTTGAACTATTAAAATTTCTTTTTCCTCTATAAATCTTATTAATATTATCTTCATTATTGTCTTCAAAATTATTTTCTATATTTTGAATTTCTTCATTATCTGATTCAGAATAATCTTCAGATGAAGTGCCATCTTCATCTTCCTCTTTTATTGTATCTAAAACATTAATCCTTTTTCCTGAAGGTCCAGCTTCACTTAATTTTGCCGATATTTTTGATAATATATTATCTGTATTATGTTGAAAACTTATATCTTTATCTTTACTGTGAGGTATACTTTTTGTCTGAAAGAAAGGGGCAGAAATGTCATTAAAAAGTTTTTTCTTAGGCTTATCTTCTTGAGAAATAACATTTGAGACTTGGGGTGATATAATGGTCCTAAGATCGTTTTCAAGTGATTTTTCGAATCTCTGGTCCCAATATAGGCCGATGTTTCTGTGTAGGTGAAGTTTAACATTCTTAACTCGGTACAACTATCAATAGTTTGATGTTTTTTCAGATAATTTTTGCGTTTTAAATTCCAAATTGGATTTATTCAAGTGATAGCGAATGCATGTTTGTTAAGTTTGTCCCGTACTTTTAAACAACTCTTTGGACGAACATACTTAAAAGTTTCTTCTTCAAAATCTCATAATTCTGAGATAACATGGTCCATTTATTGGTCCTTGGGAATAACATAGCCTTGCGGATCTTGTATGTTGAAGTTTTTGCTGAGAAGGTCAGTTGACAGACAAATTTATGGAGTAAACAATTCAAAATTCGCGTACTCGCGAGTATGATTGAATTGATCCACTTTGGAGTGTAATGCGTACAAGAATCACAATTTAGTTGTTTTGTGCCAATTTAATTTTTCGTGGAGGTTCTGTTTTCACTACCAGAGTTTAACCTTTTATCATTGACGTGATAGAAGATATTTGGGCCGAGTTTTATTTTCTTTACGCTTATCGATAAAACTATATATTCGATGGTGCTCTTGTTAAAGAAACGACGTTTTGAAATATTTTATATTCATCCTTTCTAACTGACTTATTAAGTCCAAACTCGGAATGTGTGCTATAAACACACTAGAAAATGTTATGGTTAATATTCATTCTATTCCGTGTCCATGTTTAAATTTTCATTTTGGGTGTGTCATGAGTAAAAATATGATTATTTTCGGGAAATCCTTTTAGAGGGTGTTTTAAGACTCGAATACGGGAAGTTTGTTATTCACGTAATAGACAACGTATGTTTAACTATTAGGACTATGTTTATCCGGAGTGCTCTTTCGACTACCATGTCTAACAGTATTTTATTCACAATATATAAATTGCATGCTCCAAACATCAAATTCATCTGATTCAGAGATAACGTAGCCCATTTTTTATTCCCCTGGTCGAAACAAGAGCATTGTGGAGTTTTGTTGCAAAAACTTACTTCAGGTGGTCTTTCCACTGATCAATTAGCCAAGTAAAAGATTTACCTCAAATGGTCTTTCGATTGTTCAATTAGGCTAGTAACCAATTCACAATTCAGGTGATACATGATTTATGTTCTGAGTTTCATGTTCCTTTAGCTTCACGGTAAAATGATCCATTTTGGGGTGTTATGCGTAAAAGAATCACATTTTGGGTATTCTTTATCAATTTGTTTTTTCGTGGAGAATGATTCTCCACTACCAAATATATGAGTGTTATTCATTTGAAAGGTGATATATGGCCGAGTTTCATGCTCGTAACGCTACTATATAACATTGTTTATTTCATAATGCCACAAGTATATTTTATGAATTTTAGTTTCCATGCTTTGTACGTAATCTATTGATCCCAAACTCGAAACATGTAGTTTTAGCACGATAGAGAATGTTTTGGTGGAGTTTCTTGATGTTATGAGTCCATGTAGAAATTTTCAAATTTGTCTTGTCATGAATAAAACACGAAGATTTTGGTTTTATGTTTTGAAGATGGCGGTGTTTGCACTCTCGCATATGGACAGGGTGTTATTCACGTGATAATAATATTCTGAAAACCTTGTACCAAAATTACTATTTTTTCGGTGTCCTGGTGAAAATATGGGGTGATATAATGGTCCTAAGATCGTTTTCAAGTGATTTTTCGAATCTCTGGTCCCAACATAGGCCGATGTTTCTGTGTAGGTGAAGTTTAACATTCTTAACTCGGTACAGCTATCAATAGTTTGATGTTTTTTCAGATAATTTTTGCATTTCAAATTCCAAATTGGATTTATTCAAGTGATAGCGAATGCATGTTTGTTAAGTTTGGCCCGTACTTTTAAACAACTCTTTGGACGAACATACCTAAAAGTTTCTTCTTCAAAATCTCATAATTCTAAGATAACATGGTCCATTTATTGGTCCTTGGGAATAACATAGCCTTGCAGATTTTATATGTTGAAGTTTTATCTTAGAAGGTCAGTTGACAGACAAATTTATGGAGTAAACAATTAAAAATTCGCGTACTCGCGAGTATGATTGAATTGATCCACTTTGGAGTGTAATGCGTACAAGAATCACAATTTGGTTATTTTGTGCCAATTTAATTTTTCGTGGAGGTTCTGTTTTCACTACCAGATTTTAACCTTTTATCATTGACGTGATAGAAGATATTGGGGCCGAGTTTTATTTTCTTTACGCTTATCGATAAAACTATTTATTCGATGGTGCTCTTGTTAAAGAAACGACGTTTTGAAATATTTTTTATTCATCCTTTCTAACTGACTCATTAAGTCCAAACTCGGAATGTGTGCTATAAACACACTAGAAAATGTTATGGTTGATATTCATTCTATTCCGTGTCCATGTTTAAATTTTCATTTTGGGTGTGTCATGAGTAAAAATATCATTATTTTCGGGAAATTCTTTTAGAGGGTGTTTTAAGACTCGAATATGGGAAGTTTGTTATTCACGTAATAGACAACGTATGTTTAATTATTAGGACTATGTTTATCCAGAGTGCTCTTTCGACTACCATGTCTAACAGTATTTTATTCACAATATATAAATTTCATGCTCCAAACATCAAATTCATCTGATTCAGAGATAACGTAGCCCATTTTTGATTCCCCTGGTCGGAACAAGAGCATTGGGGAGTTTTGTTGCAAAAACTTACTTCAGGTGGTCTTTCCACTGATCAATTAGGCAAGTAAAAGATTTACCTCAAATGGTCTTTCGATTGTTCAATTAGGCTAGTAACCAATTCACAATTCAGGTGATACATGATTTATGTTCTGAGTTTCATGTTCCTTTAGCTTCAAGGTAAAATGATCCATTTTGGGGTGTTATGCGTAAAAGAATCACATTTTGGGTATTCTTTATCAATTTGTTTTTTCGTGGAGAATGATTCTCCACTGAAATTACTTATGGTCAATTATTTGCTTTTGTAAAAAAAGAAGGTTTATCATTATGTTCAGAATTAAAACTTCAAAATAAATATAAATCAGATAAAAATAATACTAGAAAAGAATTAGGATGCTTTTGTGAAATGTTTGGTATGATGAAAATAGAACCCCCTTCTAGAATACAAAAAAGATCTAGGAGATTTAACCAAACTAATAGTAGTTTTAATAGTTCAGATATTAAACAATCAAAACACTCAAAACATAAACATAAGAAATCCTCTAAAACACATAGATCTCAGAATAAAGACAAGAAGAATATAGAATGTTGGTTTTGTAAGAAACCTGGTCATACGGAAAGTCAGTGTTGGCTTAAAAAGAAAAAGAAAGTTAGAGAAATAAAAGACTCCATTAATAATTTGTTAAAAGAATCAGATGAAGAATCTGATATTATAGAAAATGAATCAAACACATCCAATAATGATAGTGATAGTGAACCACAAAAAGACATTTGTGGAAGTTGTCAACAAAGTATTAATGTTATAACAAAAGATAAAAAAGAAGCTATTTTTGATTTAATAGAACAAATTCCAGATGATGAAATAAGGAGAGATTATTTTAGTAAACTTAAGGATTTAATTTTAGAAGAAGATAATTCAAAATCTAAACAAATTCATATTAAAGAACATTTTAGTTTAAATAAATTATTTGATAAATATCCTTCTCAAAGACATTTTTATTATTATTCAAACTGTGCTAGTTTATTTTCAAACGATCCTTCAAAAGTGGTATCAGAGCCATATTCCTTGTTAGAGTTGATTTCAAAGGTTTAAGAAACCATTTAAGATTAGTTAGTCTTAATAGACTAAGTTTACTTAAGATTAGTTGTTGGAATTTACGTTGGTAAGCTTGTTAGTCTGTTGGTCAGCCGTGTTTAGGTGGTCCCAGCATAGTGTTCCCGTACGACCCAACTGAAATTAAGAACAAACTTAGAAAGTTAAGATTACTAGTTAAAAATGGCAATTAGACTTAGAAACTTACTCTACCCAGGATCTAGCTCAAAAAACCATAGTATTATTCATAGTAGTGAAACTCATACACCTATTAATTATTCAAATTGGACTATACCGCAAGAACAAATTGAAAATATATATCAAATAGGATTAACTGATTTCAAAACTGCATTTTCAGTTAAAACTCATGAAGAAACTATTAGTATACAAGAAGAATCTCAAAGTATACCTTTGTTAAATAGATATACTATAAAAAAGTATTTAGAAAAAGGTTATAGATATATTCATATAGGTTTAGTTCAAGTTGCTGTCAAACCTTTAGTTCATGCAGGAGTTGATACTCCTATTTACTTAGCCCTTAGAGATAAAAGATTAAAAAGATATCAAACTTCTTTAATGTCTTTAGTTCAAACTAATATATGTAATGGTCCCATATATTTTAATTGCTCTCCAAACTATTCTGTTGATCTTACAGATCCTATGATATTAGATTCTTTAATACTAGATGTTCAAATTCAAGGTGATGAATTTCATCTATGTAAAAACTTTGCTATAATTTATAGAGTATATTTTAGATTAATGTCATCTCAGATTAATCCAAAATTTAATAGATTACCTACATCAAAAGATGAAACTGTTTTGCTTCAAATAGATGCTGAAAAACCCACAATATTTACTCCAAAAAGATTAAAATGGAATGAAATAACTATTCCAGAAGAATTTGTCATAAATAACCCACAACCGCCTAGAAACATAGTTAGAAAAGATGTTTCTCAAATTATAGAAGAAATTGATGGAAAAATAACTGTCAAATTTGGTTCATCCAGAGAAAATAGTAGAAATTATTTAAGATCAAGTTCTTATAGAGAACCAGAATATGTTAGACATTTTTCTCAAACTAGTGATAATCCAGAATCTTCTAGACAGTCTTTCTCAGGAATTCCTAACTATAGATTTAGAACTCCTATTCCTGAACCTCAGGTCAATTCCAATCAAAATTTTTCAAATCCAACCTCTCCTAAATCCTCAGACTTTGCTTTTGTTATAACATCAGGAGAAGAATTTAATCCTGATTATGAATATTTATATGAAGAAATGAATAGTGATTTTCATAAAGAAAAAAGGCTTTGGTTTTTAAAATTAGATAAAAAAATACAAGAAAAAATAGGAGAAGAATGGAAAAAAGAAATGAAAAAATTAAAATCAAATTTTCTGTTTTTTAGTTTTCTTATTGTTTTCTTTTCAAAAGAAGGAATAAATGATTATCTAAAGAAACCTTCTATAGAAGTTAATACAAGTTTACATAAAAAATGGACTTTAGAAAATAATGAAGTTATCACTGCTGTTCATCCCCCTTTACAAAGTATTAAAATACAAACACATAAAGGAGAAATAATAGCAGACCCTTTTAAAAGAGGAAAAGATACAAAAGAACCTATAAATGGAGAAGATATACAAAGAATTTTACAACAAAATAATTATTCAAATCAAATATTAAAAACTATTTCAAACCAAGTAGATACTATAGCTAATAACATAGTCTCAAATGTTATTTCTCAAGAAGATAAGCCTAAGAAAAAACTTTTTAATGACATTTCTGCCCCTTTCTTTCAGACAAAAAGTATACCTCACAGTAAAGATAAAGATATAAGTTTTCAACATAATACAGATAATATATTATCAAAAATATCGGCAAAATTAAGTGAAGCTGGACCTTCAGGAAAAAGGATTAATGTTTTAGATACAATAAAAGAGGAAGATGAAGATGGCACTTCATCTGAAGATTATTCTGAATCAGATAATGAAGAAATTCAAAATATAGAAAATAATTTTGAAGACAATAATGAAGATAATATTAATAAGATTTATAGAGGAAAAAGAAATTTTAATAGTTCAAAAAATTATTATAAGAGACCATCCCCTATGGACTTACAATATGAAGAAAGAAACCAATTTCATAAAACTAGTTATGATGGTACTTCTATTACAGAATGGAATATAGATGGTAAAGCAGAATACGAAATATTAAATACACTTCAAGAAATGGGAATGGCTAGAATGGCTTACAAAATACAAGGTCAATCTGAAGACAAAGCATGTGCTTTACTTGTCCAAGGTTTTACTGGACAATTAAAAAATTGGTGGGATAATGCATTAAGTCTAGAAACAAAAACTCAAATATTAGAACATAAAGTCATTATGATAGAAAATGATGAACCATATGAAATAAGTGATGCTTGTGATTATCTTATAATAACTATAGGTATGTATTTTATAGGAAATCCCAAAGAAGAGTATAATTCATCAAAAATAATTTTAACAAATTTAAGATGTCCTTCATTATCAGATTATAGGTGGTATAAAGATGTTTTCCTTACTCAAGTATTAAGAAGAAATGATTGTAATGCTTCATTTTGGAAAGAACGATTTATAATGGGATTACCCAAACTATTTGCAGAAAGAATTTTACAAAAACTTAGAAATGAAATAGGTACAGAAGATATACCTTTCGAAGAAATTACTTATGGTCAATTATTTGCTTTTGTAAAAAAAGAAGGTTTATCATTATGTTCAGAATTAAAACTTCAAAATAAATATAAATCAGATAAAAATAATACTAGAAAAGAATTAGGATGCTTTTGTGAAATGTTTGGTATGATGAAAATAGAACCCCCTTCTAGAATACAAAAAAGATCTAGGAGATTTAACCAAACTAATAGTAGTTTTAATAGTTCAGATATTAAACAATCAAAACACTCAAAACATAAACATAAGAAATCCTCTAAAACACATAGATCTCAGAATAAAGACAAGAAGAATATAGAATGTTGGTTTTGTAAGAAACCTGGTCATACGGAAAGTCAGTGTTGGCTTAAAAAGAAAAAGAAAGTTAGAGAAATAAAAGACTCCATTAATAATTTGTTAAAAGAATCAGATGAAGAATCTGATATTATAGAAAATGAATCAAACACATCCAATAATGATAGTGATAGTGAACCACAAAAAGACATTTGTGGAAGTTGTCAACAAAGTATTAATGTTATAACAAAAGATAAAAAAGAAGCTATTTTTGATTTAATAGAACAAATTCCAGATGATGAAATAAGGAGAGATTATTTTAGTAAACTTAAGGATTTAATTTTAGAAGAAGATAATTCAAAATCTAAACAAATTCATATTAAAGAACATTTTAGTTTAAATAAATTATTTGATAAATATCCTTCTCAAAGCATATTTAAACAAATTACTACTAAGGATTTACAAACAGAAATTAATATGTTAAAGAAACAAGTTAGTCAAATGGAAAAAGAATTGTTTTCATTAAAAGAAAAAGATTTTGAATTAGAAACAAAATTAGTTTTATTAAGCAATAATAATAATTTTGAAGAAGGCCAAACCAGCAATCAACAACCAGAAATTTCAGAAATTCCTTTAAAAGTTAATACAAAAAATGATCAAATTAAATTTGTTGGTACTATTCAAAAAATTGAATTTCAGAAATGGTATATAAATGTTAACCTAGTCATAAACAATTTTAAAATGAATTTAGTTGCTTTATTGGACTCAGGTGCTGATCATAATGTAATACGAGAAGGAATTATTCCATCAAAATATTATGAAAAAACTACAGAACAATTATACACAGCTAATTCAAAACCATTAGACATTAGATACAAATTATCTAAGGCACATATTTGTAATAATGGATATTGCTTCAAAAATGTTTTTACCTTAGTAAGAGATATATCCCAAGATATGATATTAGGTACTCCTTTTTTAACTCAAATTTATCCTTTCGTTACAAATAATTTAGGAGTTTCTACCAATATTCATGGTAAGACAATATTGTTTCCTTTTATAACCCCTGTCAAACAAAAAGAAATACATCTTCTTCAGCAATCTTCAATATTTAAACAGATAAATATAATAGAAAAAAGAAAAAATCATATTTATTATTTAAAAGAAGAAATCCCTTATCTAAAAATTGAAGAACAATTACAAAATGATACTATTAAAAATAAGATAAAAGAAATAGAAGATTTATTTTCAAAAGAAATATGTAATAATCTACCTAATGCTTTTTGGGAAAGAAAACAACATGTAGTAGACTTACCATATGAAAAAGATTTTAAAGATAGAGATATTCCAACCAAAGCTAGGCCTATTCAAATGAATGCTGAATTTCTTAAACATTGTCAACAAGAAGTTAAAGAATTATTAGATAAGAAATTAATAAGAAAGTCAAAATCTCCTTGGAGTTGTTCTGCCTTTTATGTCATGAAACAAGCAGAATTAGAACGAGGTGTTCCTAGATTAGTTATTAATTATAAACCGCTTAATAAAGTACTTCAATGGATTAGATACCCAATTCCTAATAAAAGAGATTTAATTAATAGACTACATTCATCTAAAATATTTTCAAAATTTGATTTAAAATCAGGATTTTGGCAAATTCAAATATCAGAAAAAGATAGATACAAAACTGCTTTTACAGTACCTTTTGGTCATTACGAATGGAATGTAATGCCCTTTGGATTAAAAAATGCACCTTCAGAATTTCAAAGGATAATGAATGAAATATTTAATTCCTATACTAGTTTTAGTATAGTTTATATTGATGATATTCTCATATACTCAAATGATATAGATCAACATTTCAAACATTTAAATATATTCTTTCATGTTATTAAGAAAAATGGCTTAGTTGTTTCTGCCCCCAAGATGAAATTATTTCAAACATCTGTTAGATTTTTAGGACATGATATTTACAAAGGCGTAATCAAACCTATTAATAGAGCTATCAGTTTTACTGATAAGTTTCCAGATGTTATCAAAGAAAAAACCCAGTTACAAAGGTTTTTAGGATGTTTAAATTACATTTCTGATTTCTTCCCAAACTTAAGACAAACATGTCAGCCTTTGTATCAAAGACTTAGGAAAAATCCCCCAGCTTGGTCAGAAACTCATACACAAATAGTCAGGAATATTAAACAAAAGGTCAAATCCTTGCCATGCTTAGGTATTCCTCATCCTAGTGCATTTATGATAGTTGAAACTGATGCCTCCGACATAGGATATGGAGGAATATTAAAACAGAAATTAGAATCTAAAGAACAATTAGTTAGATTCCATTCAGGGATTTGGCTCGGACCACAAAAGAATTATTCTACTATCAAAAAAGAAATTCTTTCAATTGTCTTATGTATTTCAAAATTTCAAGATGATCTTTATAATAAACAATTTTTATTGCGAATAGATTGCAAATCTGCTAAAGAAGTTTTAACTAAGGATGTTCAAAATATAGTTTCAAAACAAATTTTTGCTAGATGGCAAGCCATCCTTTCTGTTTTTGATTTTCAAATTGAATATATAAAAGGAGAGAATAATTCTCTTCCAGATTTTCTTACTCGTGAATTTTTACAAGGAAAATAATTATGCAGATGAATCCCTACTCCAAATCAAAGATACAGTCTTCAAAAGATTATGAATCTCCTGATTCAAAAGACTTAGTCAAATATACCCAACCTCAAACACCTTCACCATCAAAATCAAAAGCCCAATTACCTTCTTCTTCAAATAAATTCTCACCATTACAAAATTTCCCTGAATTACCCTACAAATCAATTCTAGTTACTCCTCCTAAACCAACAAATATTCAAATACCAAATAATCCTAAAGAAGAATTCAAATACGTCAATAAAGCTTGGATAGAAGAAATAGGGTTAACACCCTATACTGAAATTCCTTCGGAACTAGTTCAAAAGGATTACATCAAAAACCGTTTTCAATTATTTAATAATGATTCTCAGTTTTGGGAATCAGATTGTTTTCAAAAAACCCAAAAATTTTATGAACTTATTTTAGTTGATACAAATTCAGTTGAAATCTCTCATACAAGAAATGAGAAAAATCAAATAACATTTTCAAAATGTGTCATAAAACAAGTTTTTAATCAAACCATGTTTGGTGGGATGACTCATCAAAGGAATTTTTCTATAAGATTTTCTCCAAATACTTTTAATTATATTGATTATAAGAATGCTTGGTATAGGACGTTTTTTGTCCGACCATTTACACATTCTTGGTTTTTTATTTTTCATACTGATTGTCTCAAAACATTCCCCATTTGGTTTTTCGAATGGTGGAAAAAGATGGGCTCAGAATCTTCAATTCTCCCTACAAATGTCAAAAATGGTTTACAAGTTTTTGCAGAAAACTCAACCATTCAAAATTATCAAAAAATGGTTACTTTTCATGCAGAGTTCAAAGTTCCCTGGATTTTTGCCTGGGATTTTCAATTTAAGAAATGTTTTCCAGACCCAACTCCTTTCTCACTAGTTAGATCCATACGTATCAAATGGTGGTCAAAATATCAGCAAGATATCTGTTCAGCTACAGCTATACAGCATTATTTTGCTACAGGAGAAAAAATCAAATACCAAGGTGATTCACCAAGTTCAAACAAAGGGAAAGGAAAAGCTACTAGTTCAGAAATTTCATCAGAGCAACAGAGATTGTTTGAAGCATTCAAACAAAATCCTCATCTCAAAGATGAATTTTTAGAATTTTTATCTCAAAAATCTGCAAAATCCGAAGAATCTGTGTCTTCAGACCCATATGGTGGACCCTGTGGACAAGACCCAGATGACGCATTTTGTATGTAAGATTTCAAGACTCAAATTACTCAAAAGTGTATCAAAGTGTACCAGTCTATCAACTTGCCCGACAGACTTACAAATTAGTCAAAAGTTCCTTTATTAAAGGAAATATGCCACGCCTCTCAAAGGACAATTATTTGATGCATTATCAGACTCACTTTTCAAAAAGCCGAAGATTACGGAAATTAAAGTCAAATTAAAGTCAAATTAAAGTTAAATTTCTTTGTAATGCAAATTCAAATGTAAACTTTGTTAGTATAAATACCCCTTCAAATCAGTTGAGAAGGCAGTTCGCATTTCACTACTTCTCTCTCTCATATTTATCCTTGTAATATCTGCAGTACAATTCAAGTCTTCTTCAAGAAAATCATTGTAAGAATTTAAATTTCAAATAAAAGTTTTATTTTATTCATATGCTTAGAGTTCTTCGTCCTCATTTCAATTCTGTTGGATCTCCAGATTTTATAAACTCAGAATATTTAAAATATAAAGAACTTTGCAAACAATATCCGGAAAAATCAATTCTTTGGCATTGGTGTAATGATTTGAAAGATTATTATTATGATTTAAAAATTAAAACATCAATATTACTTGCTGCATAATTATGAATTTCATCAAAAATATTATTTTCTTCATTCTTGTATTAATTATGTTATTTTTAGAAACATGTTTTCAAATTATCATTAAATTTGTGATATTAGTTTTTATTATTATTCAAACTGTGCTAGTTTATTTTCAAACGATCTTCTTCTTCAACTCACGAACTGAACTATTTATACTTGAGATTTGAAAATCTGCCCGTTGAGAGATCGACAGGTGTCCAAATCGTCGAGTACTGGTCCTTTCTGCAGAAACGGCTACCTGCGACTGAACATTGTACACTCTGCTGTACTTGCTGTCAGTCCGCATTAAATGCACTAATCTGATACGAGGTTTCTCTTCAATCATTTGTCATAAATACCCTTCCTCTTCAGCATTTATTACTCCAAGTGCATTTATTACCGTTGATCAGACTTCTTGATCCCTTCTACTCTGCTGATCGAAATCACTCGTCTGATGTATACTCGGCTGATCCCAAACTTGAACTAATCTTATTTGAGTCGGTTGATAGTCCACCAGTTTAATTCCTTCTTCAGCAACAGATCAGTAGTCTTCTGGACCATTTTTGACTCGTCTAAAATAAATCTTCCTTAGTCAAATATCTTCGAAGGTTTGTACTAAGCTTTCATACTTAGCTGATTCTGGTGTTTTGGAAATCATCAAAACCTCCCTTCACTTTATATCTTCCATCTTCATCTTCATCCAACACAAGATTTGGATATAGTACCTAGCATTGCGTAACCTGTAGTAATCTTTTGTGACAATAACGGGGCAATCGCTCGAGCGAGGGAACCGAGATCAGACCACTAGACTAAACACGTAATGAGGAAATACCATGTGATTAGGGAAATCATTGTTAGAGGAGACATTCATATGGAACATATCAACTTGGAAGACAACGTAGCTGATCCGCTAACGAAGCCACTTTCGTAAAAGGTGTTCGAGGGACATCTTGAAAAAATGGGTCTTAGAAGTGTTTGTGATTGGCTTTAGGTCAAGTGGGAGATTGATAGGATAGTGCCCAGCAAGCCAATTCTTCTAGCTTGTAATAGGACTATTCTGTAATAAACGATCTTTTGAATTAATGATTAATACGCACGTTTATTTATAATGTATAGAATAAACAATGGCCAACTTCATCTCTCGCGAATATATTTAAGCGATTGGTTGAAATTTTAAGATCACATTCGACTATTGTTGGATGAAGATGAAGAAGTGAAGGGAGGTTTTGATGATTTCCAAAAGTCATTAGCTAAGTAATGGAAACTTAGCAAGCCTCTAAAAAGTTTAACCGAGAAGTCAAGTAAAATCATAAGGTTAAATTTTGGTCCAGAAGACTACTGATCTGATGCAGAGTTCGGAATCAGACTGGTGGATTTCAGCAGAGTCAAATCAGATGAGTTCGATTTGAATCAGCGGAGTGGATTCGATCAGCAGAGTAGAAGTGATCATAAAGTTATTGCAACGGTAATAAAAGCACTTGGCGTAATAAATGTTGTAAGAAGAGGGTATTAAAGACAAATGATTGAAGAAAAACCTCGTATCAGCAAGGTGCATTAAATGCGACTTGACAGAAAGTACACCAGAACTGCACAATGAACAGTTGCAGAGAGCCGTTCAGAAACAGGGACCAGTACTCGAGGAAGATCTGAAATCTGTCTCAATTCAACGGGCATAATTCAAATTCGAGAGTATAAATAGACCAAGATTCAAGAGTTAGAGACAACACAACAACTGAGAGAGAATTCAATCGAGCAAATTTTCTAAGTCTCAAAAACTCAAGAACAAATCACTATCAGCCGAATCATCTGTTCACGAAGCCGAGCTGAAGAAACAAGCAAAAACAAAAATATGAGTGATTTCTGTAAACTTTGAGTGTTGTGAGAAGTGTATATCCATCTTAGTGAGTGATATAACTTTAGAGTATAGGTTTTCTTTGTGATTCCCTATAAAGAACTTGTGGCTTTATCATTTGTTGTAAAAGCGCAAGTAGAGTGTACTATTTACTAAGTGTTCATAGTATAACCTAAATCTTCGTGATTTAGGAGAGTGGACTAAAAGACTTCTTGTCTATATAACCACTATAGAAATCCTTGTGTTGGTTTACTTGTTTTACTTGCATAATTTCATAAGTATCCAAACTTGAAAAGACTTATGATTTTAAAAAGGAGTTTCAAAAACTGGGGATAACATGGTCCATTTATTGGTCCTTGGGAATAACATAGCCTTGCAGATTTTATATGTTGAAGTTTTTGCTTAGAAGGTCAGTTGACAGACAAATTTATGTAGTAAACAATTAAAAATTCGCGTACTCGCGAGTATGATTGAATTGATCCACTTTGGAGTGTAATGCGTACAAGAATCACAATTTGGTTGTTTTGTGCCAATTTAATTTTTCGTGGAGGTTCTGTTTTCACTACCAGATTTTAACCTTTTATCATTGACGTGATAGAAGATATTTGGGCCGAGTTTTATTTTCTTTACGCTTATCGATAAAACTATTTATTCGATGGTGCTCTTGTTAAAGAAACGACGTTTTGAAATATTTTATATTCATCCTTTCTAACTGATTCATTAAGTCCAAACTCGGAATGTGTGCTATAAACACACTAGAAAATGTTATGGTTGATATTCATTCTATTCCGTGTCCATGTTTAAATTTTCATTTTGGGTGTGTCATGAGTAAAAATATGATTATTTTCGGGAAATCCTTTTTGAGGGTGTTTTAAGACTCGAATACAGGAAGTTTGTTATTCACGTAATAGACAACGCATGTTTAGTTATTAGGACTATGTTTATCCAGAGTGCTCTTTCGACCACCATGTCTAACAGTATTTTATTCACAATATATAAATTGCATGCTCCAAACATCAAATTCATCTGATTCAGAGATAACGTAGCCCATTTTTGATTCCCCTGGTCGGAACAAGAGCATTGTGGAGTTTTGTTGCAAAAACTTACTTCAGGTGGTCTTTCCACTGATCAATTAGGCAAGTGAAAGATTTACCTCAAATGGTCTTTCGATTGTTCAATTAGGCTAGTAACCAATTCACAATTCAGGTGATACATGATTTATGTTCTGAGTTTCATGTTCCTTTAGCTGCACGGTAAAATGATCCATTTTGGGGGTGTTATGCGTAAAAGAATCACATTTTGGGTATTCTTTATCAATTTGTTTTTTCGTGGAGAATGATTCTCCACTACCAAATTTATGACTGTTATTCATTTGAAAGGTGATATATGGCCGAGTTTCATGCTCGTAACGCTACTATATAACAGTGTTTATTTGTAATGCCACAAGTATATTTTATGAATTTTAGTTTCCATGCTTTGTACGTAATCTATTGATCCCAAACTCTAAACATGTAGTATTAGCACGATAGAGAATGTTTTGGTGAGGTTTCTTGATGTTATGAGTCCATGTAGAAATTTTCAAATTTGTCATGTCATGAATAAAACACTAGTATTTTGGTTGTATGTTTTGAAGATGCGGTTGTGGGTTATTTATGACAAATTCTTCTGGAATAGTTATTTCATTCCATTTTAATCTTTTTGGAGTAAATATTGTGGGTTTTTCAGCATCTATTTGAAGCAAAACAGTTTCATCTTTTGATGTAGGTAATCTATTAAATTTTGGATTAATCTGAGATGACATTAATCTAAAATATACTCTATAAATTATAGCAAAGTTTTTACATAGATGAAATTCATCACCTTGAATTTGAACATCTAGTATTAAAGAATCTAATATCATAGGATCTGTAAGATCAACAGAATAGTTTGGAGAGCAATTAAAATATATGGGACCATTACATATATTAGTTTGAACTAAAGACATTAAAGAAGTTTGATATCTTTTTAATCTTTTATCTCTAAGGGCTAAGTAAATAGGAGTATCAACTCCTGCATGAACTAAAGGTTTGACAGCAACTTGAACTAAACCTATATGAATATATCTATAACCTTTTTCTAAATACTTTTTTATAGTATATCTATTTAACAAAGGTATACTTTGAGATTCTTCTTGTATACTAATAGTTTCTTCATGAGTTTTAACTGAAAATGCAGTTTTGAAATCAGTTAATCCTATTTGATATATATTTTCAATTTGTTCTTGCGGTATAGTCCAATTTGAATAATTAATAGGTGTATGAGTTTCACTACTATGAATAATACTATGGTTTTTTGAGCTAGATCCTGGGTAGAGTAAGTTTCTAAGTCTAATTGCCATTTTTAACTAGTAATCTTAACTTTCTAAGTTTGTTCTTAATTTCAGTTGGGTCGTACGGGAACACTATGCTATAATTGAAATGAGGACGAAGAACTCTAAGCATATGAATAAAATAAAACTTTTATTTGAAATTTAAATTCTTACAATGATTTTCTTGAAGAAGACTTGAATTGTACTGCAGATATTACAAGGATAAATATGAGAGAGAGAAGTAGTGAAATGCGAACTGCCTTCTCAACTGATTTGAAGGGGTATTTATACTAACAAAGTTTACATTTGAATTTGCATTACAAAGAAATTTAACTTTAATTTGACTTTAATTTGACTTTAATTTCCGTAATCTTCGGCTTTTTGAAAAGTGAGTCTGATAATGCATCAAATAATTGTCCTTTGAGAGGCGTGGCATATTTCCTTTAATAAAGGAACTTTTGACTAATTTGTAAGTCTGTCGGGCAAGTTGATAGACTGGTACACTTTGATACACTTTTGAGTATTTTTGTCCCGAATTTCATGTTCCTTTGACTTCACTTTAAAATTATCCATTTGGGGTAGTATGCGTAAAACTATCACATTATGGATATTGTGTCAATTTGGTTTTTCATGGAGGTTGTTTCTATACAACCGCATTTTAAGAGTACTATTCACATGAAAGGTGGTGATATCTGGACCGAGATTCATGTTCATGACGCTAACCGAAATTATTATTTATTTAATGATTTGAAACAATGAAATTTGAAGAATTTTATTCTTGATGCTTTATACGTAACTCATTGATTCGAAACTCGAAACATGATTTTTCAGCATGATAGAGAATGGTTTGGTGGAATTTCTTGTTGTTCTTAGTACTTGTTGAAATTTTCATTTTGTGGTGTCATGATTAGATCACGAGAATTTTGTCTATGTTTTGCATATGGTGTTTTAACTCTCGCATTTTGACACGTGATTGAAATGTTCTTGAAACCTTATTCTGAAATTATTAATTTTAGGGTACCTTGATGAAACTATGGCGTGATATGATGGTCCTAAGGTCGTTTTCAGTTGATCTTTGGAATCATCAATCCCAAATACAATGATCTTTATGTTTGGGTTAAGTTAAATGTTCTACACACATTTAGCTAAAAAGCATAGTTTTGATTTCCCTAGGCTAAGTACAAAATTCATAATTAGATGTATTTGTAGGTAGTCTTTTGCATTTCAAAATTCGAATGTGTATTATTCATGTGAGGTAAGTTTGACCAATTTTTTTAAAACAACTATTTCACCTACCTTATCTAAATGTTTCTCATTCATAGGATTCTGAGTCTCAAGTTCTTCAAATTCAGGGATAACATGCTCCATTTCTTGGTCAATGGTAAGAACACAAGCTGATGAGTATTATCCCATTTGTGGGTAAGGTTATGTGTTCCAGTTGGGCCAATTACAAGGACAAGATCAATAAAGCTCAAGGAATTATTTAAAGGGTTGAAACGTGAGATATGGGTTGATTCTAAACATGCATAAGTTTTGCCCAGAAGAAGAAGCATTTGTTCTGAATTGAATCCAAGCAAGATAATCTGATGGTTTTCGGAATTCATTAAAGTTAAGTCTTTGAACTAAGTGCCTTGGGAAGTGAGGCTTTAATTAGCATTTATTTAAATTAGATATTCATACATATTGTGGTTAAGACTTTTCTTATTTTCAAGTGTATTGGGAGGTATCTAAGCATCTTCTTGTATCTCAAAACCACGAAAACGTGTTAACTTTAATTCTTTTGGTAGAAGGCTTGTTATATTATGTTGTATGGATGAATGTAATCAATCAATCGTTTGAAAATAAACTAGCACAGTTTGAATAATAATAAAAACTAATATCACAAATTTAATGATAATTTGAAAACATGTTTCTAAAAATAACATAATTAATACAAGAATGAAGAAAATAATGATGTTTGGAGCATGAAATTTATATATTGTGAATAAAATACTGTTAGACATGGTAGTCGAAAGAGCACTCTGGATAAACATAGTCCTAATAATTAAACATACGTTGTCTATTACGTGAATAACAAACTTCCCATATTCGAGTCTTAAAACACCCTCTAAAAGAATTTCCCGAAAATAATGATATTTTTACTCATGACACACCCAAAATGAAAATTTAAACATGGACACGGAATAGAATGAATATCAACCATAACATTTTCTAGTGTGTTTATAGCACACATTCCGAGTTTGGACTTAATGAGTCAGTTAGAAAGGATGAATAAAAAATATTTCAAAACGTCGTTTCTTTAACAAGAGCACCATCTAATAAATAGTTTTATCGATAAGCATAAAGAAAATAAAACTCGGCCCCAATATCTTCTATCATGTCAATGATAAAAGGTTAAAATCTGGTAGTGAAAACAGAACCTCCACGAAAAATTAAATTGGCACAAAATAACCAAATTGTGATTCTTGTACGCATTACACTCCAAAGTGGATCAATTCAATCATACTCGCGAGTACGCGAATTTTTAATTGTTTACTCCATAAATTTGTCTGTCAACTGACCTTCTAAGATAAAACTTCAACATATAAAATCTGCAAGGCTATGTTATTCCCAAGGACCAATAAATGGACCATGTTATCTTAGAATTATGAGATTTTGAAGAAGAAACTTTTAGGTATGTTCGTCCAAAGAGTTGTTTAAAAGTACGGGCCAAACTTAACAAACATGCATTCGCTATCACTTGAATAAATCCAATTTGGAATTTGAAATGCAAAAATTATCTGAAAAAACATCAAACTATTGATAGCTGTACCGAGTTAAGAATGTTAAACTTCACCTACACAGAAACATCGGCCTATGTTGGGACCAGAGATTCGAAAAATCACTTGAAAACGATCTTAGGACCATTATATCACCCCATATTTTCACCAGGACACCGAAAAAATAGTAATTTTGGTACAAGGTTTTCAGAATATTATTATCACGTGAATAACACCCTGTCCATATGCGAGAGTGCAAACACCGCCATCTTCAAAACATAAAACCAAAATCTTCGTGTTTTATTCATGACAAGACAAATTTGAAAATTTCTACATGGACTCATAACATCAAGAAACTCCACCAAAACATTCTCTATCGTGCTAAAACTACATGTTTCGAGTTTGGGATCAATAGATTACGTACAAAGCATGGAAACTAAAATTCATAAAATATACTTGTGGCATTATGAAATAAACAATGTTATATAGTAGCGTTACGAGCATGAAACTCGGCCATATATCACCTTTCAAATGAATAACACTCATATATTTGGTAGTGGAGAATCATTCTCCACGAAAAAACAAATTGATAAAGAATACCCAAAATGTGATTCTTTTACGCATAACACCCCAAAATGGATCATTTTACCGTGAAGCTAAAGGAACATGAAACTCAGAACATAAATCATGTATCACCTGAATTGTGAATTGGTTACTAGCCTAATTGAACAATCGAAAGACCATTTGAGGTAAATCTTTTACTTGGCTAATTGATCAGTGGAAAGACCACCTGAAGTAAGTTTTTGCAACAAAACTCCACAATGCTCTTGTTTCGACCAGGGGAATAAAAAATGGGCTACGTTATCTCTGAATCAGATGAATTTGATGTTTGGAGCATGCAATTTATATATTGTGAATAAAATACTGTTAGACATGGTAGTCGAAAGAGCACTCCGGATAAACATAGTCCTAATAGTTAAACATACGTTGTCTATTACGTGAATAACAAACTTCCCGTATTCGAGTCTTAAAACACCCTCTAAAAGGATTTCCCGAAAATAATCATATTTTTACTCATGACACACCCAAAATGAAAATTTAAACATGGACACGGAATAGAATGAATATTAACCATAACATTTTCTAGTGTGTTTATAGCACACATTCCGAGTTTGGACTTAATAAGTCAGTTAGAAAGGATGAATATAAAATATTTCAAAATGTCGTTTCTTTAACAAGAGCACCATCGAATATATAGTTTTATCGATAAGCGTAAAGAAAATAAAACTCGGCCCAAATATCTTCTATCACGTCAATGATAAAAGGTTAAACTCTGGTAGTGAAAACAGAACCTCCACGAAAAATTAAATTGGCACAAAACAACTAAATTGTGATTCTTGTACGCATTACACTCCAAAGTGGATCAATTCAATCATACTCGCGAGTACGCGAATTTTGAATTGTTTACTCCATAAATTTGTCTGTCAACTGACCTTCTCAGCAAAAACTTCAACATACAAGATCCGCAAGGCTATGTTATTCCCAAGGACCAATAAATGGACCATGTTATCTCAGAATTATGAGATTTTGAAGAAGAAACTTTTAAGTATGTTCGTCCAAAGAGTTGTTTAAAAGTACGGGACAAACTTAACAAACATGCATTCGCTATCACTTGAATAAATCCAATTTGGAATTTAAAACGCAAAAATTATCTGAAAAAACATCAAACTATTGATAGTTGTACCGAGTTAAGAATGTTAAACTTCACCTACACAGAAACATCGGCCTATATTGGGACCAGAGATTCGAAAAATCACTTGAAAACGATCTTAGGACCATTATATCACCCCATATTTTCACCAGGACACCGAAAAAATAGTAATTTTGGTACAAGGTTTTAAGAATATTATTATCACGTGAATAACACCCTGTCCATATGCGAGAGTGCAAACACCACCATCTTCAAAACATAAAACAAAAATCTTCGTGTTTTATTCATGACTAGACAAATTTGAAAATTTCTACATGGACTCATAACATCAAGAAACTCCACCAAAACATTCTCTATCGTGCTAAAACTACATGTTTCGAGTTTGGGATCAATAGATTACGTACAAAGCATGGAAACTAAAATTCATAAAATATACTTGTGGCATTATCAAATAAACAATGTATATAGTTGCGTTACGAGCATGAAACTCGGCCATTATCACCTTTCAAATAAATAACACTCATAAATTTGGTAGTGGAGAATCATTCTCCACGAAAAAACAAATTGATAAAGAATACCCAAAATGTGATTCTTTTACGCATAACACCCCAAAATGGATCATTTTACCGTGAAGCTAAAGGAACATGAAACTCAGAACATAAATCATGTATCACCTGAATTGTGAATTGGTTACTAGCCTAATTGAACAATCGAAAGACCATTTGAGGTAAATCTTTTACTTGCCTAATTGATCAGTGGAAAGACCACCTGAAGTAAGTTTTTGCAACAAAACTCCCCAATGCTCTTGTTCCGACCAGGGGAATAAAAAATGGGCTACGTTATCTCTGAATCAGATGAATTTGATGTTTGGAGCATGAAATTTATATATTGTGAATAAAATACTGTTAGACATGGTAGTCGAAAGAGCACTCTGGATAAACATAGTCCTAATAATTAAACATACGTTGTCTATTACGTGAATAACAAACTTCCCATATTCGAGTCTTAAAACACCCTCTAAAAGAATTTCCCGAAAATAATGATATTTTTACTCATGACACACCCAAAATGAAAATTTAAACATGGACACGGAATAGAATGAATATCAACCATAACATTTTCTAGTGTGTTTATAGCACACATTCCGAGTTTGGACTTAATGAGTCAGTTAGAAAGGATGAATAAAAAATATTTCAAAACGTCGTTTCTTTAACAAGAGCACCATCGAATAAATAGTTTTATCGATAAGCGTAAAGAAAATAAAACTCGGCCCAAATATCTTCTATCACGTCAATGATAAAAGGTTAAAATCTTGTAGTGAAAACAGAACCTCCACGAAAAATTAAATTGTCACAAAACAACCAAATTGTGATTCTTGTACGCATTACACTCCAAAGTGGATCAATTCAATCATACTCGCGAGTACGCGAATTTTGAATTGTTTACTCCATAAATTTGTCTGTCAACTGACCTTCTAAGCAAAAACTTCAACATATAAAATCTGCAAGGCTATGTTATTCCCAAGGACCAATAAATGGACCATGTTATCTTAGAATTATGAGATTTTGAAGAAGAAACTTTTAGGTATGTTCGTCCAAAGAGTTGTTTAAAAGTACGGGCCAAACTTAACAAACATGCATTCGCTATCACTTGAATAAATCCAATTTGGAATTTGAAACGCAAAAATTATCTGAAAAAACATCAAACTATTGATAGCTGTACCGAGTTAAGAATGTTAAACTTCACCTACACAGAAACATCGGCCTATGTTGGGACCAGAGATTCGAAAAATCACTTGAAAACGATCTTAGGACCATTATATCACCCCATATTTTCACCAGGACACCGAAAAAATAGTAATTTTGGTACAAGGTTTTAAGAATATTATTATCACGTGAATAACACCCTGTCCATATGCGAGAGTGCAAACAACACCATCTTCAAAACATAAAACCAAAATCTTCGTGTTTTATTCATGACAAGACAAATTTGAAAATTTCTACATGGACTCATAACATCAAGAAACTCCACCAAAACATTCTCTATCGTGCTAAAACTACATGTTTCGAGTTTGGGATCAATAGATTACGTACAAAGCATGGAAACTAAAATTCATAAAATATACTTGTGGCATTATCAAATAAACAATGTTATATAGTAGCGTTACGAGCATGAAACTCGGCCATATATCACCTTTCAAATGAATAACAATCATAAATTTGGTAGTGGAGAATCATTCTCCACGAAAAAACAAATTGATAAAGAATACCCAAAATGTGATTCTTTTACGCATAACACCCCAAAATGGATCATTTTACCGTGAAGCTAAAGGAACATGAAACTCAGAACATAAATCATGTATCACCTGAATTGTGAATTGGTTACTAGCCTAATTGAACAATCGAAAGACCATTTGAGGTAAATCTTTTACTTGGCTAATTGATCTGTGGAAAGACCACCTGAAGTAAGTTTTTGCAACAAAACTCCACAATGCTCTTGTTCCGACCAGGGGAATCAAAAATGGGCTACGTTATCTCTGAATCAGATGAATTTGATGTTTGGAGCATGAAATTTATATATTGTGAATAAAATACTGTTAGACATGGTAGTCGAAAGAGCACTCTGGATATACATAGTCCTAATAATTAAGCATAAACATAAAACCAAAATCTTCGTGTTTTATTCATGACAAGAAAAATTTGAAAATTTCTACATGGATTCATAACATCAAGAAACTCCACCAAAACATTCTCTATCGTGCTAAAACTACATTTTTTTGAGCTTGGGATCAATAGAATACGTACAAAGCATGGAAACTAAAATTCATAAAATATACTTGTGGCATTATCAAATAAACAATGTTATATAGTAGCGTTACGAGCATGAAACTCGGCCATATATCACCTTTCAAATGAATAACACTCATAAATTTGGTAGTGGAGAATCATTCTCCACGAAAAAACAAATTGATAAAGAATACCCAAAATGTGATTCTTTTACGCATAACACCCCAAAATGGATCATTTTACCTTGAAGCTAAAGGAACATGAGACTCAGAACATAAATCAGGTATCACCTGAATTGTGAATTGGTTACTAGCCTAATTGAAAAATCGAAAGACCATTTGAGGTAAATCTTTTACTTGCCAAATTGATCAGTGGAAAGACCACCTGAAGTAAGTTTTTGCAATAAAACTCCACAATGCTCTTGTTCCGACCAGGGGAATAAAAAATGGGCTACGTTATCTCTGAATCAGATGAATTTGATGTTTGGAGCATGAAATTTATATATTGTGAATAAAATATTGTTAGACATGGTAGTCGAAAGAGCACTCTGGATAAACATAGTCCTAATAATTAAACATACGTTGTCTATTACGTGAATAACAAACTTTCCGTATTCGAGTCTTAAAACACCCTCTAAAAGGATTTCATCTATGTAAAAACTTTGCTATAATTTATAGAGTATATTTTAGATTAATGTCATCTCAGATTAATCCAAAATTTAATAGATTACCTACATCAAAAGATGAAACTGTTTTGCTTCAAATAGATGCTGAAAAACCCACAATATTTACTCCAAAAAGATTAAAATGGAATGAAATAACTATTCCAGAAGAATTTGTCATAAATAACCCACAACCGCCTAGAAACATAGTTAGAAAAGATGTTTCTCAAATTATAGAAGAAATTGATGGAAAAATAACTGTCAAATTTGGTTCATCCAGAGAAAATAGTAGAAATTATTTAAGATCAAGTTCTTATAGAGAACCAGAATATGTTAGACATTTTTCTCAAACTAGTGATAATCCAGAATCTTCTAGACAGTCTTTCTCAGGAATTCCTAACTATAGATTTAGAACTCCTATTCCTGAACCTCAGGTCAATTCCAATCAAAATTTTTCAAATCCAACCTCTCCTAAATCCTCAGACTTTGCTTTTGTTATAACATCAGGAGAAGAATTTAATCCTGATTATGAATATTTATATGAAGAAATGAATAGTGATTTTCATAAAGAAAAAAGGCTTTGGTTTTTAAAATTAGATAAAAAAATACAAGAAAAAATAGGAGAAGAATGGAAAAAAGAAATGAAAAAATTAAAATCAAATTTTCTGTTTTTTAGTTTTCTTATTGTTTTCTTTTCAAAAGAAGGAATAAATGATTATCTAAAGAAACCTTCTATAGAAGTTAATACAAGTTTACATAAAAAATGGACTTTAGAAAATAATGAAGTTATCACTGCTGTTCATCCCCCTTTACAAAGTATTAAAATACAAACACATAAAGGAGAAATAATAGCAGACCCTTTTAAAAGAGGAAAAGATACAAAAGAACCTATAAATGGAGAAGATATACAAAGAATTTTACAACAAAATAATTATTCAAATCAAATATTAAAAACTATTTCAAACCAAGTAGATACTATAGCTAATAACATAGTCTCAAATGTTATTTCTCAAGAAGATAAGCCTAAGAAAAAACTTTTTAATGACATTTCTGCCCCTTTCTTTCAGACAAAAAGTATACCTCACAGTAAAGATAAAGATATAAGTTTTCAACATAATACAGATAATATATTATCAAAAATATCGGCAAAATTAAGTGAAGCTGGACCTTCAGGAAAAAGGATTAATGTTTTAGATACAATAAAAGAGGAAGATGAAGATGGCACTTCATCTGAAGATTATTCTGAATCAGATAATGAAGAAATTCAAAATATAGAAAATAATTTTGAAGACAATAATGAAGATAATATTAATAAGATTTATAGAGGAAAAAGAAATTTTAATAGTTCAAAAAATTATTATAAGAGACCATCCCCTATGGACTTACAATATGAAGAAAGAAACCAATTTCATAAAACTAGTTATGATGGTACTTCTATTACAGAATGGAATATAGATGGTAAAGCAGAATACGAAATATTAAATACACTTCAAGAAATGGGAATGGCTAGAATGGCTTACAAAATACAAGGTCAATCTGAAGACAAAGCATGTGCTTTACTTGTCCAAGGTTTTACTGGACAATTAAAAAATTGGTGGGATAATGCATTAAGTCTAGAAACAAAAACTCAAATATTAGAACATAAAGTCATTATGATAGAAAATGATGAACCATATGAAATAAGTGATGCTTGTGATTATCTTATAATAACTATAGGTATGTATTTTATAGGAAATCCCAAAGAAGAGTATAATTCATCAAAAATAATTTTAACAAATTTAAGATGTCCTTCATTATCAGATTATAGGTGGTATAAAGATGTTTTCCTTACTCAAGTATTAAGAAGAAATGATTGTAATGCTTCATTTTGGAAAGAACGATTTATAATGGGATTACCCAAACTATTTGCAGAAAGAATTTTACAAAAACTTAGAAATGAAATAGGTACAGAAGATATACCTTTCGAAGAAATTACTTATGGTCAATTATTTGCTTTTGTAAAAAAAGAAGGTTTATCATTATGTTCAGAATTAAAACTTCAAAATAAATATAAATCAGATAAAAATAATACTAGAAAAGAATTAGGATGCTTTTGTGAAATGTTTGGTATGATGAAAATAGAACCCCCTTCTAGAATACAAAAAAGATCTAGGAGATTTAACCAAACTAATAGTAGTTTTAATAGTTCAGATATTAAACAATCAAAACACTCAAAACATAAACATAAGAAATCCTCTAAAACACATAGATCTCAGAATAAAGACAAGAAGAATATAGAATGTTGGTTTTGTAAGAAACCTGGTCATACGGAAAGTCAGTGTTGGCTTAAAAAGAAAAAGAAAGTTAGAGAAATAAAAGACTCCATTAATAATTTGTTAAAAGAATCAGATGAAGAATCTGATATTATAGAAAATGAATCAAACACATCCAATAATGATAGTGATAGTGAACCACAAAAAGACATTTGTGGAAGTTGTCAACAAAGTATTAATGTTATAACAAAAGATAAAAAAGAAGCTATTTTTGATTTAATAGAACAAATTCCAGATGATGAAATAAGGAGAGATTATTTTAGTAAACTTAAGGATTTAATTTTAGAAGAAGATAATTCAAAATCTAAACAAATTCATATTAAAGAACATTTTAGTTTAAATAAATTATTTGATAAATATCCTTCTCAAAGCATATTTAAACAAATTACTACTAAGGATTTACAAACAGAAATTAATATGTTAAAGAAACAAGTTAGTCAAATGGAAAAAGAATTGTTTTCATTAAAAGAAAAAGATTTTGAATTAGAAACAAAATTAGTTTTATTAAGCAATAATAATAATTTTGAAGAAGGCCAAACCAGCAATCAACAACCAGAAATTTCAGAAATTCCTTTAAAAGTTAATACAAAAAATGATCAAATTAAATTTGTTGGTACTATTCAAAAAATTGAATTTCAGAAATGGTATATAAATGTTAACCTAGTCATAAACAATTTTAAAATGAATTTAGTTGCTTTATTGGACTCAGGTGCTGATCATAATGTAATACGAGAAGGAATTATTCCATCAAAATATTATGAAAAAACTACAGAACAATTATACACAGCTAATTCAAAACCATTAGACATTAGATACAAATTATCTAAGGCACATATTTGTAATAATGGATATTGCTTCAAAAATGTTTTTACCTTAGTAAGAGATATATCCCAAGATATGATATTAGGTACTCCTTTTTTAACTCAAATTTATCCTTTCGTTACAAATAATTTAGGAGTTTCTACCAATATTCATGGTAAGACAATATTGTTTCCTTTTATAACCCCTGTCAAACAAAAAGAAATACATCTTCTTCAGCAATCTTCAATATTTAAACAGATAAATATAATAGAAAAAAGAAAAAATCATATTTATTATTTAAAAGAAGAAATCCCTTATCTAAAAATTGAAGAACAATTACAAAATGATACTATTAAAAATAAGATAAAAGAAATAGAAGATTTATTTTCAAAAGAAATATGTAATAATCTACCTAATGCTTTTTGGGAAAGAAAACAACATGTAGTAGACTTACCATATGAAAAAGATTTTAAAGATAGAGATATTCCAACCAAAGCTAGGCCTATTCAAATGAATGCTGAATTTCTTAAACATTGTCAACAAGAAGTTAAAGAATTATTAGATAAGAAATTAATAAGAAAGTCAAAATCTCCTTGGAGTTGTTCTGCCTTTTATGTCATGAAACAAGCAGAATTAGAACGAGGTGTTCCTAGATTAGTTATTAATTATAAACCGCTTAATAAAGTACTTCAATGGATTAGATACCCAATTCCTAATAAAAGAGATTTAATTAATAGACTACATTCATCTAAAATATTTTCAAAATTTGATTTAAAATCAGGATTTTGGCAAATTCAAATATCAGAAAAAGATAGATACAAAACTGCTTTTACAGTACCTTTTGGTCATTACGAATGGAATGTAATGCCCTTTGGATTAAAAAATGCACCTTCAGAATTTCAAAGGATAATGAATGAAATATTTAATTCCTATACTAGTTTTAGTATAGTTTATATTGATGATATTCTCATATACTCAAATGATATAGATCAACATTTCAAACATTTAAATATATTCTTTCATGTTATTAAGAAAAATGGCTTAGTTGTTTCTGCCCCCAAGATGAAATTATTTCAAACATCTGTTAGATTTTTAGGACATGATATTTACAAAGGCGTAATCAAACCTATTAATAGAGCTATCAGTTTTACTGATAAGTTTCCAGATGTTATCAAAGAAAAAACCCAGTTACAAAGGTTTTTAGGATGTTTAAATTACATTTCTGATTTCTTCCCAAACTTAAGACAAACATGTCAGCCTTTGTATCAAAGACTTAGGAAAAATCCCCCAGCTTGGTCAGAAACTCATACACAAATAGTCAGGAATATTAAACAAAAGGTCAAATCCTTGCCATGCTTAGGTATTCCTCATCCTAGTGCATTTATGATAGTTGAAACTGATGCCTCCGACATAGGATATGGAGGAATATTAAAACAGAAATTAGAATCTAAAGAACAATTAGTTAGATTCCATTCAGGGATTTGGCTCGGACCACAAAAGAATTATTCTACTATCAAAAAAGAAATTCTTTCAATTGTCTTATGTATTTCAAAATTTCAAGATGATCTTTATAATAAACAATTTTTATTGCGAATAGATTGCAAATCTGCTAAAGAAGTTTTAACTAAGGATGTTCAAAATATAGTTTCAAAACAAATTTTTGCTAGATGGCAAGCCATCCTTTCTGTTTTTGATTTTCAAATTGAATATATAAAAGGAGAGAATAATTCTCTTCCAGATTTTCTTACTCGTGAATTTTTACAAGGAAAATAATTATGCAGATGAATCCCTACTCCAAATCAAAGATACAGTCTTCAAAAGATTATGAATCTCCTGATTCAAAAGACTTAGTCAAATATACCCAACCTCAAACACCTTCACCATCAAAATCAAAAGCCCAATTACCTTCTTCTTCAAATAAATTCTCACCATTACAAAATTTCCCTGAATTACCCTACAAATCAATTCTAGTTACTCCTCCTAAACCAACAAATATTCAAATACCAAATAATCCTAAAGAAGAATTCAAATACGTCAATAAAGCTTGGATAGAAGAAATAGGGTTAACACCCTATACTGAAATTCCTTCGGAACTAGTTCAAAAGGATTACATCAAAAACCGTTTTCAATTATTTAATAATGATTCTCAGTTTTGGGAATCAGATTGTTTTCAAAAAACCCAAAAATTTTATGAACTTATTTTAGTTGATACAAATTCAGTTGAAATCTCTCATACAAGAAATGAGAAAAATCAAATAACATTTTCAAAATGTGTCATAAAACAAGTTTTTAATCAAACCATGTTTGGTGGGATGACTCATCAAAGGAATTTTTCTATAAGATTTTCTCCAAATACTTTTAATTATATTGATTATAAGAATGCTTGGTATAGGACGTTTTTTGTCCGACCATTTACACATTCTTGGTTTTTTATTTTTCATACTGATTGTCTCAAAACATTCCCCATTTGGTTTTTCGAATGGTGGAAAAAGATGGGCTCAGAATCTTCAATTCTCCCTACAAATGTCAAAAATGGTTTACAAGTTTTTGCAGAAAACTCAACCATTCAAAATTATCAAAAAATGGTTACTTTTCATGCAGAGTTCAAAGTTCCCTGGATTTTTGCCTGGGATTTTCAATTTAAGAAATGTTTTCCAGACCCAACTCCTTTCTCACTAGTTAGATCCATACGTATCAAATGGTGGTCAAAATATCAGCAAGATATCTGTTCAGCTACAGCTATACAGCATTATTTTGCTACAGGAGAAAAAATCAAATACCAAGGTGATTCACCAAGTTCAAACAAAGGGAAAGGAAAAGCTACTAGTTCAGAAATTTCATCAGAGCAACAGAGATTGTTTGAAGCATTCAAACAAAATCCTCATCTCAAAGATGAATTTTTAGAATTTTTATCTCAAAAATCTGCAAAATCCGAAGAATCTGTGTCTTCAGACCCATATGGTGGACCCTGTGGACAAGACCCAGATGACGCATTTTGTATGTAAGATTTCAAGACTCAAATTACTCAAAAGTGTATCAAAGTGTACCAGTCTATCAACTTGCCCGACAGACTTACAAATTAGTCAAAAGTTCCTTTATTAAAGGAAATATGCCACGCCTCTCAAAGGACAATTATTTGATGCATTATCAGACTCACTTTTCAAAAAGCCGAAGATTACGGAAATTAAAGTCAAATTAAAGTCAAATTAAAGTTAAATTTCTTTGTAATGCAAATTCAAATGTAAACTTTGTTAGTATAAATACCCCTTCAAATCAGTTGAGAAGGCAGTTCGCATTTCACTACTTCTCTCTCTCATATTTATCCTTGTAATATCTGCAGTACAATTCAAGTCTTCTTCAAGAAAATCATTGTAAGAATTTAAATTTCAAATAAAAGTTTTATTTTATTCATATGCTTAGAGTTCTTCGTCCTCATTTCAATTCTGTTGGATCTCCAGATTTTATAAACTCAGAATATTTAAAATATAAAGAACTTTGCAAACAATATCCGGAAAAATCAATTCTTTGGCATTGGTGTAATGATTTGAAAGATTATTATTATGATTTAAAAATTAAAACATCAATATTACTTGCTGCATAATTATGAATTTCATCAAAAATATTATTTTCTTCATTCTTGTATTAATTATGTTATTTTTAGAAACATGTTTTCAAATTATCATTAAATTTGTGATATTAGTTTTTATTATTATTCAAACTGTGCTAGTTTATTTTCAAACGATCCTTCAAAAGTGGTCCTCATTTCAATTCTGTTGGATCTCCAGATTTTATAAACTCAGAATATTTAAAATATAAAGAACTTTGCAAACAATATCCGGAAAAATCAATTCTTTGGCATTGGTGTAATGATTTGAAAGATTATTATTATGATTTAAAAATTAAAACATCAATATTACTTGCTGCATAATTATGAATTTCATCAAAAATATTATTTTCTTCATTCTTGTATTAATTATGTTATTTTTAGAAACATGTTTTCAAATTATCATTAAATTTGTGATATTAGTTTTTATTATTATTCAAACTGTGCTAGTTTATTTTCAAACGATCCTGGTGAAAATATGGGGTGATATAATGGTCCTAAGATCGTTTTCAAGTGATTTTTCGAATCTCTGGTCCCAACATAGGCCGATGTTTCTGTGTAGGTGAAGTTTAACATTCTTAACTCGGTACAGCTATCAATAGTTTGATGTTTTTTCAGATAATTTTTGCATTTCAAATTCCAAATTGGATTTATTCAAGTGATAGCGAATGCAAGTTTGTTAAGTTTGGCCCGTACTTTTAAACAACTCTTTGGACGAACATACCTAAAAGTTTCTTCTTCAAAATCTCATAATTCTAAGATAACATGGTCCATTTATTGGTCCTTTGGTCATGACACACCCAAAATGAAAATTTAAACATGGACACGGAATAGAATGAATATTAACCATAACATTTTCTAGTGTGTTTATAGCACACATTCCGAGTTTGGACTTAATAAGTCAGTTAGAAAGGATGAATATAAAATATTTCAAAACGTCGTTTCTTTAACAAGAGCACCATCGAATATATAGTTTTATCGATAAGCGTAAAGAAAATAAAACTCGGCCCAAATATCTTCTATCACGTCAATGATAAAAGGTTAAACTCTGGTAGTGAAAACAGAACCTCCACGAAAAATTAAATTGGCACAAAACAACTAAATTGTGATTCTTGTACGCATTACACTCCAAAGTGGATCAATTCAATCATACTCGCGAGTACGCGAATTTTGAATTGTTTACTCCATAAATTTGTCTGTCAACTGACCTTCTCAGCAAAAACTTCAACATACAAGATCCGCAAGGCTATGTTATTCCCAAGGACCAATAAATGGACCATGTTATCTCAGAATTATGAGATTTTGAAGAAGAAACTTTTAAGTATGTTCGTCCAAAGAGTTGTTTAAAAGTACGGGACAAACTTAACAAACATGCATTCGCTATCACTTGAATAAATCCAATTTGGAATTTAAAACGCAAAAATTATCTGAAAAAACATCAAACTATTGATAGTTGTACCGAGTTAAGAATGTTAAACTTCACCTACACAGAAACATCGGCCTATATTGGGACCAGAGATTCGAAAAATCACTTGAAAACGATCTTAGGACCATTATATCACCCCATATTTTCACCAGGACACCGAAAAAATAGTAATTTTGGTACAAGGTTTTAAGAATATTATTATCACGTGAATAACACCCTGTCCATATGCGAGAGTGCAAACACCACCATCTTCAAAACATAAAACAAAAATCTTCGTGTTTTATTCATGACTAGACAAATTTGAAAATTTCTACATGGACTCATAACATCAAGAAACTCCACCAAAACATTCTCTATCGTGCTAAAACTACATGTTTCGAGTTTGGGATCAATAGATTACGTACAAAGCATGGAAACTAAAATTCATAAAATATACTTGTGGCATTATCAAATAAACAATGTATATAGTTGCGTCCATAATAACAATATTAGTACCCGTTGTAAGCTTTCGATATGAGTTAAATATGATTTAAGATTCATGTAGTCTTTTAGTTATGAGGGTTGACGATTTATATTGTTTCTCACTAATGGTCTAAAGTTTCAAGTATTCTAGAATTTTGATATCACAATTGAACTGCCGTTATCAGTTTTGGTACTAACGTCAAAATAAATTGACATAATTTTCCACGTGCGTGTCACGTTGATGTAAAGATGTATATTTTATTTTTGTTGGGGGATTTTGGGTGAAGGAAATGGAATGTCACACGCACGTTCCTTCTCATAATTAAACATGTCATGTCATAATTTAAAAGCACATTGCATATTTGATATAATATATACATTGGATATCATCATTAAAATTTGGACAATACATTGTTAAAATAGAGAAGAATCCAATATAATCACCACTTTGAATTATTAAATTTATAAATATTTGTCATAAGAATTTAATCTACAAAATAAAATTTACAGAATTTTAAAAGTAAGAGAACTTACTTGAATTTTTTTTATATAGAGGTATTGTGACCGCGTGATATACATAAAATATTCTAATTTCAAAAGCAAAAGAAATGTTTCGAATTTTTTATATAATAGCACATGCAAACTATATACTTTATTGAAAATACTATGAAAAAATTAAAAATAATATAAAAAACCTTATAGATAATTAATAATTAACAATTTATGAAATAGATTAGTATTACAATTGAGGGAAAAAATTAACGCCTATTAGAATTACAATAATGTATTGGAGTATACCAAAATATTAGTAATTGGACATTTGAGAACATGAACAATTATGTGGTTAGAATGTTCTTATTCGAAGATTTATTGTTATTATGGACGAAATAATCAGCAATAGATACCAATATTTTCAAATGAAATAGATTTATTGTGCATATTATTAGCACGAGATAAACAATTTTATAATAAATTAAAAAAAGTTGAACTAATTAAAGGACAAACAATAAATATATTTGAGTTTCTGGATGAACCAAATTTGACAGTTATTTTTCCATCAATTTCTTCTATAATTTGAGAAACATCTTTTCTAACTATGTTTCTAGGCGGTTGTGGGTTATTTATGACAAATTCTTCTGGAATAGTTATTTCATTCCATTTTAATCTTTATCATTATGTTCAGAATTAAAACTTCAAAATAAATATAAATCAGATAAAAATAATACTAGAAAAGAATTAGGATGCTTTTGTGAAATGTTTGGTATGATGAAAATAGAACCCCCTTCTAGAATACAAAAAAGATCTAGGAGATTTAACCAAACTAATAGTAGTTTTAATAGTTCAGATATTAAACAATCAAAACACTCAAAACATAAACATAAGAAATCCTCTAAAACACATAGATCTCAGAATAAAGACAAGAAGAATATAGAATGTTGGTTTTGTAAGAAACCTGGTCATACGGAAAGTCAGTGTTGGCTTAAAAAGAAAAAGAAAGTTAGAGAAATAAAAGACTCCATTAATAATTTGTTAAAAGAATCAGATGAAGAATCTGATATTATAGAAAATGAATCAAACACATCCAATAATGATAGTGATAGTGAACCACAAAAAGACATTTGTGGAAGTTGTCAACAAAGTATTAATGTTATAACAAAAGATAAAAAAGAAGCTATTTTTGATTTAATAGAACAAATTCCAGATGATGAAATAAGGAGAGATTATTTTAGTAAACTTAAGGATTTAATTTTAGAAGAAGATAATTCAAAATCTAAACAAATTCATATTAAAGAACATTTTAGTTTAAAAAGATATCAAACTTCTTTAATGTCTTTAGTTCAAACTAATATATGTAATGGTCCCATATATTTTAATTGCTCTCCAAACTATTCTGTTGATCTTACAGATCCTATGATATTAGATTCTTTAATACTAGATGTTCAAATTCAAGGTGATGAATTTCATCTATGTAAAAACTTTGCTATAATTTATAGAGTATATTTTAGATTAATGTCATCTCAGATTAATCCAAAATTTAATAGATTACCTACATCAAAAGATGAAACTGTTTTGCTTCAAATAGATGCTGAAAAACCCACAATATTTACTCCAAAAAGATTAAAATGGAATGAAATAACTATTCCAGAAGAATTTGTCATAAATAACCCACAACCGCCTAGAAACATAGTTAGAAAAGATGTTTCTCAAATTATAGAAGAAATTGATGGAAAAATAAAACTTTAGTTTCAAAAACTTGTTTTATGACACATTTTGAAAATGTTATTTGATTTTTCTCATTTCTTGTATGAGAGATTTCAACTGAATTTGTATCAACTAAAATAAGTTCATAAAATTTTTGGGTTTTTTGAAAACAATCTGATTCCCAAAACTGAGAATCATTATTAAATAATTGAAAACGGTTTTTGATGTAATCCTTTTGAACTAGTTCCGAAGGAATTTCAGTATAGGGTGTTAACCCTATTTCTTCTATCCAAGCTTTATTGACGTATTTGAATTCTTCTTTAGGATTATTTGGTATTTGAATATTTGTTGGTTTAGGAGGAGTAACTAGAATTGATTTGTAGGGTAATTCAGGGAAATTTTGTAATGGTGAGAATTTATTTGAAGAAGAAGGTAATTGGGCTTTTGATTTTGATGGTGAAGGTGTTTGAGGTTGGGTATATTTGACTAAGTCTTTTGAATCAGGAGATTCATAATCTTTTGAAGACTGTATCTTTGATTTGGAGTAGGGATTCATCTGCATAATTATTTTCCTTGTAAAAATTCACGAGTAAGAAAATCTGGAAGAGAATTATTCTCTCCTTTTATATATTCAATTTGAAAATCAAAAACAGAAAGGATGGCTTGCCATCTAGCAAAAATTTGTTTTGAAACTATATTTTGAACATCCTTAGTTAAAACTTCTTTAGCAGATTTGCAATCTATTCGCAATAAAAATTGTTTATTATAAAGATCATCTTGAAATTTTGAAATACATAAGACAATTGAAAGAATTTCTTTTTTGATAGTAGAATAATTCTTTTGTGGTCCGAGCCAAATCCCTGAATGGAATCTAACTAATTGTTCTTTAGATTCTAATTTCTGTTTTAATATTCCTCCATATCCTATGTCGGAGGCATCAGTTTCAACTATCATAAATGCACTAGGATGAGGAATACCTAAGCATGGCAAGGATTTGACCTTTTGTTTAATATTCCTGACTATTTGTGTATGAGTTTCTGACCAAGCTGGGGGATTTTTCCTAAGTCTTTGATACAAAGGCTGACATGTTTGTCTTAAGTTTGGGAAGAAATCAGAAATGTAATTTAAACATCCTAAAAACCTTTGTAACTGGGTTTTTTCTTTGATAACATCTGGAAACTTATCAGTAAAACTGATAGCTCTATTAATAGGTTTGATTACGCCTTTGTAAATATCATGTCCTAAAAATCTAACAGATGTTTGAAATAATTTCATCTTGGGGGCAGAAACAACTAAGCCATTTTTCTTAATAACATGAAAGAATATATTTAAATGTTTGAAATGTTGATCTATATCATTTGAGTATATGAGAATATCATCAATATAAACTATACTAAAACTAGTATAGGAATTAAATATTTCATTCATTATCCTTTGAAATTCTGAAGGTGCATTTTTTAATCCAAAGGGCATTACATTCCATTCGTAATGACCAAAAGGTACTGTAAAAGCAGTTTTGTATCTATCTTTTTCTGATATTTGAATTTGCCAAAATCCTGATTTTAAATCAAATTTTGAAAATATTTTAGATGAATGTAGTCTATTAATTAAATCTCTTTTATTAGGAATTGGGTATCTAATCCATTGAAGTACTTTATTAAGCGGTTTATAATTAATAACTAATCTAGGAACACCTCGTTCTAATTCTGCTTGTTTCATGACATAAAAGGCAGAACAACTCCAAGGAGATTTTGACTTTCTTATTAATTTCTTATCTAATAATTCTTTAACTTCTTGTTGACAATGTTTAAGAAATTCAGCATTCATTTGAATAGGCCTAGCTTTGGTTGGAATATCTCTATCTTTAAAATCTTTTTCATATGGTAAGTCTACTACATGTTGTTTTCTTTCCCAAAAAGCATTAGGTAGATTATTACATATTTCTTTTGAAAATAAATCTTCTATTTCTTTTATCTTATTTTTAATAGTATCATTTTGTAATTGTTCTTCAATTTTTAGATAAGGGATTTCTTCTTTTAAATAATAAATATGATTTTTTCTTTTTTCTATTATATTTATCTGTTTAAATATTGAAGATTGCTGAAGAAGATGTATTTCTTTTTGTTTGACAGGGGTTATAAAAGGAAACAATATTGTCTTACCATGAATATTGGTAGAAACTCCTAAATTATTTGTAACGAAAGGATAAATTTGAGTTAAAAAAGGAGTACCTAATATCATATCTTGGGATATATCTCTTACTAAGGTAAAAACATTTTTGAAGCAATATCCATTATTACAAATATGTGCCTTAGATAATTTGTATCTAATGTCTAATGGTTTTGAATTAGCTGTGTATAATTGTTCTGTAGTTTTTTCATAATATTTTGATGGAATAATTCCTTCTCGTATTACATTATGATCAGCACCTGAGTCCAATAAAGCAACTAAATTCATTTTAAAATTGTTTATGACTAGGTTAACATTTATATACCATTTCTGAAATTCAATTTTTTGAATAGTACCAACAAATTTAATTTGATCATTTTTTGTATTAACTTTTAAAGGAATTTCTGAAATTTCTGGTTGTTGATTGCTGGTTTGGCCTTCTTCAAAATTATTATTATTGCTTAATAAAACTAATTTTGTTTCTAATTCAAAATCTTTTTCTTTTAATGAAAACAATTCTTTTTCCATTTGACTAACTTGTTTCTTTAACATATTAATTTCTGTTTGTAAATCCTTAGTAGTAATTTGTTTAAATATGCTTTGAGAAGGATATTTATCAAATAATTTATTTAAACTAAAATGTTCTTTAATATGAATTTGTTTAGATTTTGAATTATCTTCTTCTAAAATTAAATCCTTAAGTTTACTAAAATAATCTCTCCTTATTTCATCATCTGGAATTTGTTCTATTAAATCAAAAATAGCTTCTTTTTTATCTTTTGTTATAACATTAATACTTTGTTGACAACTTCCACAAATGTCTTTTTGTGGTTCACTATCACTATCATTATTGGATGTGTTTGATTCATTTTCTATAATATCAGATTCTTCATCTGATTCTTTTAACAAATTATTAATGGAGTCTTTTATTTCTCTAACTTTCTTTTTCTTTTTAAGCCAACACTGACTTTCCGTATGACCAGGTTTCTTACAAAACCAACATTCTATATTCTTCTTGTCTTTATTCTGAGATCTATGTGTTTTAGAGGATTTCTTATGTTTATGTTTTGAGTGTTTTGATTGTTTAATATCTGAACTATTAAAACTACTATTAGTTTGGTTAAATCTCCTAGATCTTTTTTGTATTCTAGAAGGGGGTTCTATTTTCATCATACCAAACATTTCACAAAAGCATCCTAATTCTTTTCTAGTATTATTTTTATCTGATTTATATTTATTTTGAAGTTTTAATTCTGAACATAATGATAAACCTTCTTTTTTTACAAAAGCAAATAATTGACCATAAGTAATTTCTTCGAAAGGTATATCTTCTGTACCTATTTCATTTCTAAGTTTTTGTAAAATTCTTTCTGCAAATAGTTTGGGTAATCCCATTATAAATCGTTCTTTCCAAAATGAAGCATTACAATCATTTCTTCTTAATACTTGAGTAAGGAAAACATCTTTATACCACCTATAATCTGATAATGAAGGACATCTTAAATTTGTTAAAATTATTTTTGATGAATTATACTCTTCTTTGGGATTTCCTATAAAATACATACCTATAGTTATTATAAGATAATCACAAGCATCACTTATTTCATATGGTTCATCATTTTCTATCATAATGACTTTATGTTCTAATATTTGAGTTTTTGTTTCTAGACTTAATGCATTATCCCACCAATTTTTTAATTGTCCAGTAAAACCTTGGACAAGTAAAGCACATGCTTTGTCTTCAGATTGACCTTGTATTTTGTAAGCCATTCTAGCCATTCCCATTTCTTGAAGTGTATTTAATATTTCGTATTCTGCTTTATAACTTTTCTTCGACCTTGCCATAGGGAATGGACCGATAATATCAATTCCCCATTGATCGAAGGGCCAACAGATCGGTATCGGATGCATTATCTCTGCAGGTTGATGGATTATATTTGAATGCACTGGCAATGATGACATCTTTTCACATATTCCACTGCGTCTGATGTTAAAGTTTGTTATTCACGTAATAGACAACGTATGTTTAACTATTAGGACTATGTTTATCCGGAGTGCTCTTTCGACTACCATGTCTAACAGTATTTTATTCACAATATATAAATTGCATGCTCCAAACATCAAATTCATCTGATTCAGAGATAACGTAGCCCATTTTTTATTCCCCTGGTCGAAACAAGAGCATTGTGGAGTTTTGTTGCAAAAACTTACTTCAGGTGGTCTTTCCACTGATCAATTAGCCAAGTAAAAGATTTACCTCAAATGGTCTTTCGATTGTTCAATTAGGCTAGTAACCAATTCACAATTCAGGTGATACATGATTTATGTTCTGAGTTTCATGTTCCTTTAGCTTCACGGTAAAATGATCCATTTTGGGGTGTTATGCGTAAAAGAATCACATTTTGGGTATTCTTTATCAATTTGTTTTTTCGTGGAGAATGATTCTCCACTACCAAATATATGAGTGTTATTCATTTGAAAGGTGATATATGGCCGAGTTTCATGCTCGTAACGCTACTATATAACATTGTTTATTTCATAATGCCACAAGTATATTTTATGAATTTTAGTTTCCATGCTTTGTACGTAATCTATTGATCCCAAACTCGAAACATGTAGTTTTAGCACGATAGAGAATGTTTTGGTGGAATTTCTTGATGTTATGAGTCCATGTAGAAATTTTCAAATTTGTCTTGTCATGAATAAAACACGAAGATTTTGGTTTTATGTTTTGAAGATGGCGGTGTTTGCACTCTCGCATATGGACAGGGTGTTATTCACGTGATAATAATATTCTGAAAACCTTGTACCAAAATTACTATTTTTTCGGTGTCCTGGTGAAAATATGGGGTGATATAATGGTCCTAAGATCGTTTTCAAGTGATTTTTCGAATCTCTGGTCCCAACATAGGCCGATGTTTCTGTGTAGGTGAAGTTTAACATTCTTAACTCGGTACAGCTATCAATAGTTTGATGTTTTTTCAGATAATTTTTGCATTTCAAATTCCAAATTGGATTTATTCAAGTGATAGCGAATGCATGTTTGTTAAGTTTGGCCCGTACTTTTAAACAACTCTTTGGACGAACATACCTAAAAGTTTCTTCTTCAAAATCTCATAATTCTAAGATAACATGGTCCATTTATTGGTCCTTGGGAATAACATAGCCTTGCAGATTTTATATGTTGAAGTTTTATCTTAGAAGGTCAGTTGACAGACAAATTTATGGAGTAAACAATTAAAAATTCGCGTACTCGCGAGTATGATTGAATTGATCCACTTTGGAGTGTAATGCGTACAAGAATCACAATTTGGTTATTTTGTGCCAATTTAATTTTTCGTGGAGGTTCTGTTTTCACTACCAGATTTTAACCTTTTATCATTGACGTGATAGAAGATATTGGGGCCGAGTTTTATTTTCTTTACGCTTATCGATAAAACTATTTATTCGATGGTGCTCTTGTTAAAGAAACGACGTTTTGAAATATTTTTTATTCATCCTTTCTAACTGACTCATTAAGTCCAAACTCGGAACGTGTGCTATAAACGCACTAGAAAATGTTATGGTTGATATTCATTCTATTCCGTGTCCATGTTTAAATTTTCATTTTGGGTGTGTCATGAGTAAAAATATGATTATTTTCGGGAAATCCTTTTAGAGGGTGTTTTAAGACTCGAATACGGGAAGTTTGTTATTCACGTAATAGACAACGCATGTTTAATTATTTAGACTATGTTTATCCAGAGTGCTCTTTTGACTACCATGTCTAACAGTATTTTATTCACAATATATAAATTGCATTCTCCAAACATAAAATTCATCTGATTCAGAGATAACGTAGCCCATTTTTGATTCCCCTGGTCGGAACAAGAGCATTGTGGAGTTTTGTCGCAAAAACTTACTTCAGGTGGTCTTTCCACTGATCAATTATGCAAGTAAAAGATTTACTTCAAATGGTCTTTCGATTGTTCAATTAGGCTAGTAACCAATTAACAATTCAGGTGATACATGATTTATGTTCTGAGTTTCATGTTCCTTTAGCTTCACGGTAAAATGATCCATTTTGGGGTGTTATGCGTAAAAGAATCACATTTTGGGTATTCTTTATCAATTTGTTTTTTCGTGGAGAATGATTCTTCACTACCAAATTTATGAGTGTTATTAATTTGAAAGGTGATATATGGCCGAGTTTCATGCTCGTAACGCTTAGATATAACATTGTTTATTTCATAATGCCACAAGTATATTTTATGAATTTTAGTTTCCATGCTTTGTACGTAATCTATTGATCCCAAACTCGAAACATGTAGTTTTAGCACGATAGAGAATGTTTTGGTGGAGTTTCTTGATGTTATGCGTCCATGTAGAAATTTTCAAATTTGTCTTGTCATGAATAAAACACGAGTATTTTGGTTTTATGTTTTGAAGATGGTGGCGTTTGCACTCTCGCATATGGACAGGGTGTTATTCACGTGATAATAATATTCATAAAACCTTGTACCAAAATTACTATTTTTTCGGTGCCTTGGTGAAAATATGGGGTGATATAATGGTCCTAAGATCGTTTTCAAGTAATTTTTCGAATCCCTGGTCCCAACATAGGCCGATGTTTCTGTGTAGGTGAAGTTTAACATTCTTAACTCGGTACAGCTATCAATAGTTTGATGTTTTTTCAGATAATTTTTGCGTTTCAAATTCCAAATTGGATTTATTCAAGTGATAGCTAATGCATGTTTGTTAAGTTTGGCCCGTACTTTTAAACAACTCTTTGGACGAACGTACTTAAAAGTTTCTTCTTCAAAATCTCATAATTCGGAGATAACATGGTCCATTTATTGGTCCTTGGGAATAACATAGCCTTGCAGATTTTATATGTTGAAGTTTTTGCTTAGAAGGTCAGTTGACAGACAAATTTATGGAGTAAACAATTCAAAATTCGCGTACTCGCGAGTATGATTGAATTGATCCACTTTGGAGTGTAATGCGTACAAGAATCACAATTTGGTTGTTTTGTGCCAATTTAATTTTTCGTGGAGGTTCTGTTTTCACTACCAGATTTTAACCTTTTATCATTGACGTGATAGAAGATATTTGGGCCGAATTTTATTTTCTTTACGCTTATCGATAAAACTATTTATTCGATGGTGCTCTTGTTAAAGAAACGACGTTTTGAAATATTTTTTATTCATCCTTTCTAACTGACTCATTAAGTCCAAACTCGGAATGTGTGCTATAAACACACTAGAAAATGTTATGGTTGATATTCATTCTATTCCGTGTCCATGTTTAAATTTTCATTTTGGGTGTGTCATGCGTAAAAATATGATTATTTTCGGGAAATCCTTTTAGAGGGTGTTTTAAGACTCGAATACGGGAAGTTTGTTATTCACGTAATAGACAACGTATGTTTAATTATTAGGACTATGTTTATCCAGAGTGCTCTTTCGACTACCATGTCTAACAGTATTTTATTTACAATATATAAATTTCATGCTCCAGACATCAAATTCATCTGATTCAGAGATAACGTAGCCCATTTTTGATTCCCCTGGTCGGAACAAGAGCATTCTGGAGTTTTGTTGCAAAAACTTACTTCAGGTGGTCTTTCCACTGATCAATTAGGCAAATACAAGATTTACCTCAAATGGTCTTTCGATTGTTCAATTAGGCTAGTAACCAATTCACAATTCAGGTGACACCTGATTTATGTTCTGAGTTTCATGTTCCTTTAGCTTCACGGTAAAATGATCCATTTTGGGGTGTTATGCGTAAAAGAATCACATTTTGGGTATTCTTCATCAATTTGTTTTTTCGTGGAGAATGATTCTTCACTACCAAATTTATGAGTGTTATTCATTTGAAAGGTGATATATGGCCGAGTTTCATGCTCGTAACGCTACTATATAACATTGTTTATTTGATAATGCCACAAGTATATTTTATGAATTCTAGTTTACATGCTTTGTACGTAATCTATTGATCCCAAACTCGAAACATGTAGTATTAGCACGATAGAGAATGTTTTGGTGGAGTTTCTTGATGTTATGAGTCCATGTAGAAATTTTCAAATTTGTCTTGTCATGAATAAAACACTAGTATTTTGGTTTTATGTTTTGAAAATGGTGGTGTTTGCACTCTCGCATATGGACAGGGTGTTATTAACGTGATAATAATATTCTTAAAACCTTGTACCAAAATTACTATTTTTTTGGTGTCCTGGTGAAAATATGGGGTGATATAATGGTCCTAAGATCGTTTTCAAGTGATTTTTCGAATCTCTGGTCCCAACATAGGCCGATGTTTCTGTGTAGGTGAAGTTTAACATTCTTAACTCGGTACAGCTATCAATAGTTTGATGTTTTTTCAGATAATTTTTGCGTTTCAAATTCCAAATTGGATTTATTCAAGTGATAGCTAATGCATGTTTGTTAAGTTTGGCCCGTACTTTTAAACAACTCTTTGGACGAACATACCTAAAAGTTTCTTCTTCAAAATCTAATAATTCTGAGATAACATGGTCCATTTATTGGTCCTTGGGAATAACATAGCCTTGCAGATTTTATATGTTGAAGTTTTTGCTTAGAAGGTCAGTTGACAGACAAATTTATGGAGTAAACAATTCAAAATTCGCGTACTCGCGAGTATGATTGAATTGATCCACTTTGAAGTGTAATGCGTACAAGAATCACAATTTGGTTGTTTTGTGCCAATTTAATTTTTCGTGGAGGTTCTGTTTTCACTACCAGATTTTAACGTTTTATCATTGACGTGATAGAAGATATTTTGGCTGAGTTTTATTTTCTTTACGCTTATCGATAAAACTATTTATTCGATGGTGCTCTTGTTAAAGAAACGACTTTTTGAAATATTTTATATTCATCCTTTCTAACTGACTCATTAAGTCCAAACTCGGAATGTGTGCTATAAACACAGTAGAAAATGTTATGGTTGATATTCATTCTATTCCGTGTCCATGTTTAAATTTTCATTTTGGGTGTGTCATGAGTAAAAATATGATTATTTTCGGGAAATCCTTTTAGAGGGTGTTTTAAGACTCGAATACGGGAAGTTTGTTATTCACGTAATAGACAACGCATGTTTAATTATTAGGACTATGTTTATCCCGAGTGCTCTTTCGACTACCATGTCTAACAGTATTTTATTCACAATATATAAATTGCATGCTCCAAACATCAAATTCATCTGATTCAGAGATAACGTAGCCCATTTTTTATTCCCCTGGTCGGAACAAGAGCATTGTGGAGTTTTGTTGCAAAAACTTAGTTCAGGTGGTCTTTCCACTGATCAATTATGCAAGTAAAAGATTTACTTCAAATGGTCTTTCGATTGTTCAATTAGGCTAGTAACCAATTCACAATTCAGGTGATACATGATTTATGTTCTGAGTTTCATGTTCCTTTAGCTTCACGGTAAAATGATCCATTTTTGGGTGTTATGCGTAAAAGAATCACACTTTGGGTATTCTTTATCAATTTGTTTTTTCGTGGAGAATGATTCTCCACTACCAAATTTATGAGTGTTATTCATTTGAAAGGTGATATATGGCCGAGTTTCATGCTCGTAACGCTACTATATAACATTGTTTATTTGATAATGCCACAAGTATATTTTATGAATTTTAGTTTCCATGCTTTGTACGTAATCTATTGATCCCAAACTCGAAACATGTAGTTTTAGCAAGATAGAGAATGTTTTTGTGGAGTTTCTTGATGTTATGAGTCCATGTAGAAATTTTCAAATTTGTCTTGTCATGAATAAAACACGAGTATTTTGGTTTTATGTTTTGAAGATGGTGGTGTTTGCACTCTCGCATATGGACAGGGTGTTATTCACGTGATAATAATATTCTTAAAACCTTGTACCAAAATTACTATTTTTTCGGTGTCTTGGTGAAAATATTGGGTGATATAATGGTCCTAAGATCGTTTTCAAGTGATTTTTCGAATCTGTGGTCCCAACATAGGCCGATGTTTCTGTGTAGGTGAAGTTTAACATTCTTAACTCGTTACAGCTATCAATAGTTTGATGTTTTTTCAGATAATTTTTGCGTTTCAAATTCCAAATTGGATTTATTCAAGTGATAGCGAATGTATGTTTGTTAAGTTTGGCCCGTACTTTTAAACAACTCTTTGGACGAACATACCTAAAAGTTTCTTCTTGAAAATCTCATAATTCTGAGATAACATGGTCCATTTATTGGTCCTTGGGAATAACATAGCCTTGCAGATTTTATATGTTGAAGTTTTTGCTTAGAAGGTCAGTTGACAGACAAATTTATGTAGTAAACAATTAAAAATTCGCGTACTCGCGAGTATGATTGAATTGATCCACTTTGGAGTGTAATGCGTACAAGAATCACAATTTGGTTGTTTTGTGCCAATTTAATTTTTCGTGGAGGTTCTATTTTCACTACCAGATTTTAACCTTTTATCATTGACGTGATAGAAGATATTTGGGCCGAGTTTTATTTTCTTTACGCTTATCGATAAAACTATTTATTCGATGGTGCTCTTGTTAAAGAAACGACGATTTGAAATATTTTATATTCATCCTTTCTAACTAACTCATTAAGTCCAAACTCGGAACGTGTGCTATAAACACACTAGAAAATGTTATGGTTGATATTCATTCTATTCCGTGTCCATGTTTAAATTTTCATTGTGGGTGTGTCATGAGTAAAAATATGATTATTTTCTGGAAATCCTTTTTGAGGGTGTTTTAAGACTCGAATACGGGAAGTTTGTTATTCACGTAATAGACAACGCATGTTTAATTATTAAGACTATGTTTATCCAGAGTGCTCTTTCGACTACCATGTCTAACAGTATTTTATTCACAATATATAAATTTCATGCTCCAAACATAAAATTCATCTGATTCAGAGATAACGTAGCCCATTTTTGATTCCCCTGGTCGGAACAAGAGCATTGTGGAGATTTGTCGCAAAAACTTACTTCAGGTGGTCTTTCCACTGATCAATTATGCAAGTAAATGATTTACGTCAAATGGTCTTTCGATTGTTCAATTAGGCTAGTAACCAATTCACAATTCAGGTGATACATGATTTATGTTCTGAGTTTCATGTTCCTTTAGCTGCACGGTAAAATGATCCATTTTGGGGGTGTTATGCGTAAAAGAATCACATTTTGGGTATTCTTTATCAATTTGTTTTTTCGTGGAGAATGATTCTCCACTACCAAATTTATGAGTGTTATTCATTTGAAAGGTGATATATGGCCGAGTTTCATGCTCGTAACGCTACTATATAACATTGTTTATTTGTAATGCCACAAGTATATTTTATGAATTTTAGTTTCCATGCTTTGTACGTAATCTATTGATCCCAAACTCGTTACATGTAGTATTAGCACGATAGAGAATGTTTTGGTGGAGTTTCTTGATGTTATGAGTCCATGTAGAAATTTTCAAATTTGTCTTGTCATGAATAAAACACGAGTATTTTAGTTTTATGTTTTGAAGATGGTGGTGTTTGCACTCTCGCATATGGACAGGGTGTTATTCACGTGATAATAATATTCTTAAAACCTTGTACCAAAATTACTATTTTTTCGGTGTCCTGGTGAAAATATGGGGTGATATAATGGTCCTAAGATCGTTTTCAAGTGATTTTTTGAATCTGTGGTCCCAACATAGGCCGATGTTTCTGTGTAGGTGAAGTTTAACATTCTTAACTCGGTACAGCTATCAATAGTTTGATGTTTTTTCAGATAATTTTTGCGTTTCAAATTCCAAATTGGATTTATTCAAGTTATAGCGAATGCATGTTTGTTAAGTTTGGCCCGTACTTTTAAACAACTCTTTGGACGAACATACCTAAAAGTTTCTTCTTCAAAATCTCATAATTCTGAGATAACATGGTCCATTTATTGGTCCTTGGGAATAACATAGCCTTGCAGATTTTATATGTTGAAGTTTTTGCTTAGAAGGTCAGTTGACAGACAAATTTATGGAGTAAATAATTCAAAATTCGCGTACTCTCGAGTATGATTGAATTGATCCACTTTGGACTGTAATGCGTACAAGAATCACAATTTGGTTGTTTTGTGCCAATTTAATTTTTCGTGGAGGTTCTGTTTTCACTACCAGATTTTAACCTTTTATCATTGACGTGATAGAAGATATTTGGGCCGAATTTTATTTTCTTTACGCTTATCGATAAAACTATTTATTCGATGGTGCTCTTGTTAAAGAAACGACGTTTTGAAATATTTTATATTCATCCTTTCTAACTAACTCATTAAGTCCAAACTCGGAACGTGTGCTATAAACACACTAGAAAATGTTATGGTTGATATTCATTCTATTCCGTGTCCATGTTTAAATTTTCATTGTGGGTGTGTCATGAGTAAAAATATGATTATTTTCTGGAAATCCTTTTTGAGGGTGTTTTAAGACTCGAATACGGGAAGTTTGTTATTCACGTAATAGACAACGCATGTTTAATTATTAAGACTATGTTTATCCAGAGTGCTCTTTCGACTACCATGTCGAACAGTATTTTATTCACAATATATAAATTTCATGCTCCAAACATAAAATTCATTTGATTCAGAGATAACGTAGCCCATTTTTGATTCCCCTGGTCGGAACAAGAGCATTGTGGAGTTTTGTCGCAAAAACTTACTTCAGGTGGTCTTTCCACTGATCAATTATGCAAGTAAAAGTTTTACTTCAAATGGTCTTTCGATTGTTCAATTAGGCTAGTAACCAATTCACAATTCAGGTGATACATGATTTATGTTCTGAGTTTCATGTTCCTTTAGCTTCTCGGTAAAATGATCCATTTTGGGGTTTTATGCGTAAAAGAATCACATTTTGGGTATTCTTTATCAATTTGTTTTTTCGTGGAGAATGATTCTTCACTACCAAATTTATGAGTGTTATTAATTTGAAAGGTGATATATGGCCGAGTTTCATGCTCGTAACGCTTCTATATAACATTGTTTATTTGATAATGCCACAAGTATATTTTATGAATTCTAGTTTCCATGCTTTGTACGTAATCTATTGATCCCAAACTCGAAACATGTAGTATTAGCACGATAGAGAATGTTTTGGTGAGGTTTCTTGATGTTATGAGTCCATGTAGAAATTTTCAAATTTGTCTTGTCATGAATAAAACACTAGTATTTTGGTTTTATGTTTTGAAGGTGGTGGTGTTTGCACTCTCGCATATGGACAGGGTGTTATTCACGTGATAATAATATTCTTAAAACCTTATACCAAAATTACTATTTTTTCGGTGTCCTGGTGAAAATATGGGGTGATATAATGGTCCTAAGATCGTTTTCAAGTGATTTTTCGAATCTGTGGTCCCAACATAGGCCGATGTTTCTGTGTAGGTGAAGTTTAACATTCTTAACTCGGTACATCTATCAATAGTTTGATGTCTTTTCAGATAATTTTTGCGTTTCAAATTCCAAATTGGATTTATTCAAGTGATAGCGAATGCATGTTTGTTAAGTTTTGCCCGTACTTTTAAACAACTCTTTGGAAGAACATACCTAAAAGTTTCTTCTTCAAAATCTCATAATTCTGAGATAACATGGTCCATTTATTGGTCCTTGGGAATAACATAGCCTTGCAGATTTTATATGTTGAAGTTTTTGCTTAGAAAGTCAGTTGACAGACAAATTTAAGGAGTAAACAATTCAAAATTCGCGTACTCGCGAGTATGATTGAATTGATCCACTTTGGAGTGTAATGCGTACAAGAATCACAATTTGGTTGTTTTGTGCCAATTTAATTTTTCGTGGAGGTTCTATTTTCACTACCAGATTTTAACGTTTTATCATTGACGTGATAGAAGATATTTGGGCAGAGTTTTATTTTCTTTACGCTTATCGATAAAACTATTTATTCGATGGTGCTCTTGTTAAAGAAACGACGTTTTGAAATATTTTTTATTCATCCTTTCTAACTGGCTCATTAAGTCTAAACTCGGAATGTGTGCTATAAACACACTAGAAAATGTTATGGTTGATATTCATTCTATTCCGTGTCCATGTTTAAATTTTCATTTTGGGTGTGTCATGAGTAAAAATATGATTATTTTCGGGAAATCCTTTTAGAGGGTGTTTTAAGACTCGAATACAGGAAGTTTGTTATTCACGTAATAGACAACGCATGTTTAGTTATTAGGACTATGTTTATCCAGAGTGCTCTTTCGACTACCATGTCAAACAGTATTTTATTCACAATATATAAATTGCATGCTCCAAACATCAAATTCATCTGATTCAGAGATAACGTAGCCCATTTTTTATTCCCCTGGTCGGAACAAGAGCATTGTGGAGTTTTGTTTCAAAAACTTACTTCAGGTGGTCTTTCCACTGATCAATTATGCAAGTAAAAGATTTACTTCAAATGGTCTTTCGATTGTTCAATTAGGCTAGTAACCAATTCACAATTCAGGTGATACATGATTTATGTTCTGAGTTTCATGTTCCTTTAGCTTCACGGTAAAATGATCCATTTTGGGGTGTTATGCGTAAAAGAATCACATTTTGGGTATTCTTTATCAATTTGTTTTTTCGTGGAGAATGATTCTTCACTACCAAATTTATGAGTGTTATTCATTTGAAAGGTGATATATGGCCGAGTTTCATGCTCGTAACGCTACTATATAACATTGTTTATTTGATAATGCCACAAGTATATTTTATGAATTCTAGTTTACATGCTTTGTACGTAATCTATTGATCCCAAACTCGAAACATGTAGTATTAGCACGATAGAGAATGTTTTGGTGGAGTTTCTTGATGTTATGAGTCGTGTAGAAATTTTCAAATTTGTTTTGTCATGAATAAAACACTAGTATTTTGGTTTTATGTTTTGAAGATGGTGGTGTTTGCACTCTCGCATATGGACAGGGTGTTATTAACGTGATCATAATATTCTTAAAACCTTGTACCAAAATTACTATTTTTTCGGTGTCCTGGTGAAAATATGGGGTGATATAATGGTCCTAAGATCGTTTTCAAGTGATTTTTCGAATCTCTGGTCCCAACATAGGCCGATGTTTCTGTGTAGGTGAAGTTTAACATTCTTAACTCGGTACAGCTATCAATAGTTTGATGTTTTTTCAGATAATTTTTGCGTTTCAAATTCCAAATTGGATTTATTCAAGTGATAGCTAATGCATGTTTGTTAAGTTTGGACCGTACTTTTAAACAACTCTTTGGACGAACATACCTAAAAGTTTCTTCTTCAAAATCTCATAATTCTGAGATACCATGGTCCATTTATTGGTCCTTGGGAATAACATAGCCTTGCAGATTTTATATGTTGAAGTTTTTGCTTAGAAGGTCAGTTGACAGACAAATTTATGGAGTAAACAATTCAAAATTCGCGTACTCGCGAGTATGATTGAATTGATCCACTTTGAAGTGTAATGCGTACAAGAATCACAATTTGGTTGTTTTGTGCCAATTTAATTTTTCGTGGAGGTTCTGTTTTCACTACCAGATTTTAACGTTTTATCATTGACGTGATAGAAGATATTTGGGCCGAGTTTTATTTTCTTTACGCTTATCGATAAAACTATTTATTCGATGGTGCTCTTTTTAAAGAAACGACGTTTTGAAATATTTTATATTCATCCTTTCTAACTGACTCATTAAGTCCAAACTCGGAATGTGTGCTATAAACACACTAGAAAATGTTATGGTTGATATTCATTCTATTCCGTGTCCATGTTTAAATTTTCATTTTGGGTGTGTCATGTGTAAAAATATGATTATTTTCGGGAAATCCTTTTAGAGGGTGTTTTAAGACTCGAATACGGGAAGTTTGTTATTCACGTAATAGACAACGCATGTTTAATTATTAGGACTATGTTTATCCATAGTGCTCTTTCGACTACCATGTCTAACAGTATTTTATTCACAATATATAAATTGCATGATCCAAACATCAAATTCATCTGATTCAGAGATAACGTAGCCCATTTTTTATTCCCCTGGTCGGAACAAGAGCATTGTGGAGTTTTGTTGCAAAAACTTACTTTAGGTGGTCTTTCCACTGATCAATTATGCAAGTAAAAGATTTACTTCAAATGGTCTTTCGATTGTTCAATTAGGCTAGTAACCAATTCACAATTCAGGTGATACATGATTTATGTTCTGAGTTTCATGTTCCTTTAGCTTCAAGGTAAAATGATCCATTTTGGGGTGTTATGCGTAAAAGAATCACACTTTGGGTATTCTTTATGAATTTGTTTTTTCGTGGAGAATGATTCTCCACTACCAAATTTATGAGTGTTATTCATTTTAAAGGTGATATATGGCCGAGTTTCATGCTCGTAACGCTACTATATAACATTGTTTATTTGATAATGCCACAAGTATATTTTATGAATTTTAGTTACCATGCTTTGTACGTAATATATTGATCCCAAACTCGAAACATGTAGTTTTAGCACGATAGAGAATGTTTTGGTGGAGTTTCTTGATGTTATGAGTCCATGTAGAAATTTTCAAATTTGTCTTGTCATGAATAAAACACGAGTATTTTGGTTATATGTTTTGAAGATGGTGGTGTTTGCACTCTCGCATATGGACAGGGTGTTATTCACGTGATAATAATATTCTTAAAACCTTGTACCAAAATTACTATTTTTTCGGTGTCCTGGTGAAAACATGGGGTGATATAATGGTCCTAAGATCGTTTTCAAGTGATTTTTCGAATTTGTGGTCCTAACATAGGCCGATGTTTCTGTGTAGGTGAAGTTTAACATTCTTAACTCGGTACAGCTATCAATAGTTTGATGTTTTTTCAGATAATTTTTGCGTTTCAAATTCCAAATTGGATTTATTCAAGTGATAGCGAATGCATGTTTGTTAAGTTTGGCCCGTACTTTTAAACAACTCTTTGGACGAACATACCTAAAAGTTTCTTCTACAAAATCTCATAATTCTGAGATAACATGGTCCATTTATTGGTCCTTGGGAATAACATAGCCTTGAAGATTTTATATGTTGAAGTTTTTGCTTAGAAGGTCAGTTGACAGACAAATTTATGGAGTAAACAATTCAAAATTCGCGTACTCTCGAGTATGATTGAATTGATCCACTTTGGAGTGTAATGCGTACAAGAATCACAATTTGGTTGTTTTGTGCCAATTTAATTTTTCGTGGAGGTTCTGTTTTCACTACCAGATTTTAACGTTCTATCATTGACGTGATAGAAGATATTTGGGCCGAGTTTTATTTTCTTTACGCTTATCGATAAAACTATTTATTCGATGGTGCTCTTGTTAAAGAAACGACGTTTTGAAATATTTTCTTTACGCTTACCAAAATTACTATTTTTTCGGTGTCCTGGTGAAAATATGTGGTGATATAATGGTCCTAAGATCGTTTTCAAGTGATTTTTCGAATCTCTGGTCCCAACATAGGCCGATGTTTCTGTGTATGTGAAGTTTAACATTCTTAACTCGGTACAGCTATCAATAGTTTGATGTTTTTTCAGATAATTTTTGCGTTTTAAATTCCAAATTGGATTTATTCACCGGAACAAGAGCATTGTGGAGTTTTGTTGCAAAAACTTACTTTAGGTGGTCTTTCCACTGATCAATTATGCAAGTAAAAGATTTACTTCAAATGGTCTTTCGATTGTTCAATTAGGCTAGTAACCAATTCACAATTCAGGTGATACATGATTTATGTTCTGAGTTTCATGTTCCTTTAGCTTCAAGGTAAAATGATCCATTTTGGGGTGTTATGCGTAAAAGAATCACACTTTGGGTATTCTTTATGAATTTGTTTTTTCGTGGAGAATGATTCTCCACTACCAAATTTATGAGTGTTATTCATTTTAAAGGTGATATATGGCCGAGTTTCATGCTCGTAACGCTACTATATAACATTGTTTATTTGATAATGCCACAAGTATATTTTATGAATTTTAGTTACCATGCTTTGTACGTAATATATTGATCCCAAACTCGAAACATGTAGTTTTAGCACGATAGAGAATGTTTTGGTGGAGTTTCTTGATGTTGTGAGTCCATGTAGAAATTTTCAAATTTGTCTTGTCATGAATAAAACACGAGTATTTTGGTTTTATGTTTTGAAGATGGTGGTGTTTGAACTCTCGCATATGGACAGGGTGTTATTCACGTGATAATAATATTCTTAAAACCTTGTACCAAAATTACTATTTTTTCGGTGTCCTTGTGAAAATATGGGGTGATATAATGGTCCTAAGATCGTTTTCTGTGTAGGTGAAGTTTAACATTCTTAACTCGTTACATCTATCAATAGTTTGATGTTTTTTCAGATAATTTTTGCGTTTCAAATTCCAAATTGGATTTATTCAAGTGATAGCGAATGCATGTTTGTTAAGTTTGGCCCGTACTTTTAAACAACTCTTTGGACGAACATACCTAAAAGTTTCTTCTTCAAAATCTCATAATTCTGAGATAACATGGTCCATTTATTGGTCCTTGGGAATAACATAGCCTTGCAGATTTTATATGTTGAAGTTTTTGCTTAGAAGGTCAGTTGACAGACAAATTTATGTAGTAAACAATTAAAAATTCGCGTACTCGCGAGTATGATTGAATTGATCCACTTTGGAGTGTAATGCGTACAAGAATCACAATTTGGTTGTTTTGTGCCAATTTAATTTTTCGTGGAGGTTCTGTTTTCACTACCAGATTTTAACCTTTTATCATTGACGTGATAGAAGATATTTGGGCCGAGTTTTATTTTCTTTACGCTTATCGATAAAACTATTTATTCGATGGTGCTCTTGTTAAAGAAACGACGTTTTGAAATATTTTATATTCATCCTTTCTAACTGATTCATTAAGTCCAAACTCGGAATGTGTGCTATAAACACACTAGAAAATGTTATGGTTGATAATCATTCTATTCCGTGTCCATGTTTAAATTTTCATTTTGGGTGTGTCATGAGTAAAAATATGATTATTTTCGGGAAATCCTTTTAGAGGGTGTTTTAAGACTCGAATACAGGAAGTTTGTTATTCACGTAATAGACAACGCATGTTTAGTTATTAGGACTATGTTTATCCAGAGTGCTCTTTCGACTACCATGTCTAACAGTATTTTATTCACAATATATAAATTGCATGCTCCAAACATCAAATTCATCTGATTCAGAGATAACGTAGCCCATTTTTTATTCCCCTGGTCGGAACAAGAGCATTGTGGAGTTTTGTTTCAAAAACTTACTTCAGGTGGTCTTTCCACTGATCAATTATGCAAGTAAAAGATTTACTTCAAATGGTCTTTCGATTGTTCAATTAGGCTAGTAACCAATTCACAATTCATGTGATACATGATTTATGTTCTGAGTTTCATGTTCCTTTAGCTTCACGGTAAAATGATCCATTTTGGGGTGTTATGCGTAAAAGAATCACATTTTGGGTATTCTTTATCAATTTGTTTTTTCGTGGAGAATGATTCTTCACTACCAAATTTATGAGTGTTATTCATTTGAAAGGTGATATATGGCCGAGTTTCATGCTCGTAACGCTACTATATAACATTGTTTATTTGTAATGCCACAAGTATATTTTATGAATTCTAGTTTACATGCTTTGTACGTAATCTATTGATCCCAAACTCGAAACAAGTAGTATTAGCACGATAGAGAATGTTTTGGTGGAGTTTCTTGATGTTATGAGTCCATGTAGAAATTTTCAAATTTGTCTTGTCATGAATAAAACACTAGTATTTTGGTTTTATGTTTTGAAGATGGTGGTGTTTGCACTCTCGCATATGGACAGGGTGTTATTAACGTGATAATAATATTCTTAAAACCTTGTACCAAAATTACTATTTTTTCGGTGTCCTGGTGAAAATATGTGGTGATATAATGGTCCTAAGATCGTTTTCAAGTGATTTTTCGAATCTCTGGTCCCAACATAGGCCGATGTTTCTGTGTATGTGAAGTTTAACATTCTTAACTCGGTACAGCTATCAATAGTTTGATGTTTTTTCAGATAATTTTTGCGTTTTAAATTCCAAATTGGATTTATTCAACGGAACAAGAGCATTGTGGAGTTTTGTTGCAAAAACTTACTTTAGGTGGTCTTTCCACTGATCAATTATGCAAGTAAAAGATTTACATCAAATGGTCTTTCGATTGTTCAATTAGGCTAGTAACCAATTCACAATTCAGGTGATACATGATTTATGTTCTGAGTTTCATGTTCCTTTAGCTTCAAGGTAAAATGATCCATTTTGGGGTGTTATGCGTAAAAGAATCACACTTTGGGTATTCTTTATGAATTTGTTTTTTCGTGGAGAATGATTCTCCACTACCAAATTTATGAGTGTTATTCATTTTAAAGGTGATATATGGCCGAGTTTCATGCTCGTAACGCTACTATATAACATTGTTTATTTGATAATGCCACAAGTATATTTTATGAATTTTAGTTACCATGCTTTGTACGTAATATATTGATCCCAAACTCGAAACATGTAGTTTTAGCACGATAGAGAATGTTTTGGTGGAGTTTCTTGATGTTTTGAGTCCATGTAGAAATTTTCAAATTTGTCTTGTCATGAATAAAACACGAGTATTTTGGTTATATGTTTTGAAGATGGTGGTGTTTGCACTCTCGCATATGGACAGGGTGTTATTCACGTGATAATAATATTCTTAAAACCTTGTACCAAAATTACTATTTTTTCGGTGTCCTGGTGAAAACATGGGGTGATATAATGGTCCTAAGATCGTTTTCAAGTGATTTTTCGAATTTGTGGTCCTAACATAGGCCGATGTTTCTGTGTAGGTGAAGTTTAACATTCTTAACTCGGTACAGCTATCAATAGTTTGATGTTTTTTCAGATAATTTTTGCGTTTCAAATTCCAAATTGGATTTATTCAAGTGATAGCGAATGCATGTTTGTTAAGTTTGGCCCGTACTTTTAAACAACTCTTTGGACGAACATACCTAAAAGTTTCTTCTACAAAATCTCATAATTCTGAGATAACATGGTCCATTTATTGGTCCTTGGGAATAACATAGCCTTGAAGATTTTATATGTTGAAGTTTTTGCTTAGAAGGTCAGTTGACAGACAAATTTATGGAGTAAACAATTCAAAATTCGCGTACTCTCGAGTATGATTGAATTGATCCACTTTGGAGTGTAATGCGTACAAGAATCACAATTTGGTTGTTTTGTGCCAATTTAATTTTTCGTGGAGGTTCTGTTTTCACTACCAGATTTTAACGTTCTATCATTGACGTGATAGAAGATATTTGGGCCGAATTTTATTTTCTTTACGCTTATCGATAAAACTATTTATTCGATGGTGCTCTTGTTAAAGAAACGACGTTTTGAAATATTTTATATTCATCCTTTCTAACTGACTCATTAAGTCCAAACTCGGAATGTGTGCTATAAACACACTAGAAAATGTTATGGTTGATATTCATTCTATTCCGTGTCCATGTTTAAATTTTCATTGTGGGTGTGTCATGAATAAAAATATGATTATTTTCGGGAAATCCTTTTTGAGGGTGTTTTAAGACTCGAATACGGGAAGTTTGTTATTCACGTAATAGACAACGCATGTTTAATTATTAGGACTATGTTTATCCAGAGTGCTCTTTCGACTACCATGTCTAACAGTATTTTATTCACAATATATAAATTTCATGCTCCAAACATAAAATTCATTTGATTCAGAGATAACGTAGCCCATTTTTGATTCCCCTGGTCGGAACAAGAGCATTGTGGAGTTTTGTCGCAAAAACTTACTTCAGGTGGTCTTTCCACTGATCAATTATGCAAGTAAAAGTTTTACTTCAAATGGTCTTTCGATTGTTCAATTAGGCTAGTAACCAATTCACAATTCAGGTGATACATGATTTATGTTCTGAGTTTCATGTTCCTTTAGCTTCACGGTAAAATGATCCATTTTGGGGTTTTATGCGTAAAAGAATCACATTTTGGGTATTCTTTATCAATTTGTTTTTTCGTGGAGAATGATTCTTCACTACCAAATTTATGAGTGTTATTAATTTGAAAGGTGATATATGGCCGAGTTTCATGCTCGTAACGCTTCTATATAACATTGTTTATTTGATAATGCCACAAGTATATTTTATGAATTCTAGTTTCCATGCTTTGTACGTAATCTATTGATCCCAAACTCGAAACATGTAGTATTAGCACGATAGAGAATGTTTTGGTGAGGTTTCTTGATGTTATGAGTCCATGTAGAAATTTTCAAATTTGTCTTGTCATGAATAAAACACTAGTATTTTGGTTTTATGTTTTGAAGGTGGTGGTGTTTGCACTCTCGCATATGGACAGGGTGTTATTCACGTGATAATAATATTCTTAAAACCTTATACCAAAATTACTATTTTTTCGGTGTCCTGGTGAAAATATGGGGTGATATAATGGTCCTAAGATCTTTTTCAAGTGATTTTTCGAATCTGTGGTCCCAACATAGGCCGATGTTTCTGTGTAGGTGAAGTTTAACATTCTTAACTCGGTACAGCTATCAATAGTTTGATGTCTTTTCAGATAATTTTTGCGTTTCAAATTCCAAATTGGATTTATTCAAGTGATAGCGAATGCATGTTTGTTAAGTTTGGCCCGTACTTTTAAACAACTCTTTGGACGAACATACCTAAAAGTTTCTTCTACAAAATCTCATAATTCTGAGATAACATGGTCCATTTATTGGTCCTTGGGAATAACATAGCCTTGAAGATTTTATATGTTGAAGTTTTTGCTTAGAAGGTCAGTTGACAGACAAATTTATGGAGTAAACAATTCAAAATTCGCGTACTCTCGAGTATGATTGAATTGATCCACTTTGGAGTGTAATGCGTACAAGAATCACAATTTGGTTGTTTTGTGCCAATTTAATTTTTCGTGGAGGTTCTGTTTTCACTACCAGATTTTAACGTTCTATCATTGACGTGATAGAAGATATTTGGGCCGAATTTTATTTTCTTTACGCTTATCGATAAAACTATTTATTCGATGGTGCTCTTGTTAAAGAAACGACGTTTTGAAATATTTTATATTCATCCTTTCTAACTGACTCATTAAGTCCAAACTCGGAATGTGTGCTATAAACACACTAGAAAATGTTATGGTTGATATTCATTCTATTCCGTGTCCATGTTTAAATTTTCATTGTGGGTGTGTCATGAATAAAAATATGATTATTTTCGGGAAATCCTTTTTGAGGGTGTTTTAAGACTCGAATACGGGAAGTTTGTTATTCACGTAATAGACAACGCATGTTTAATTATTAGGACTATGTTTATCCAGAGTGCTCTTTCGACTACCATGTCTAACAGTATTTTATTCACAATATATAAATTTCATGCTCCAAACATAAAATTCATTTGATTCAGAGATAACGTAGCCCATTTTTGATTCCCCTGGTCGGAACAAGAGCATTGTGGAGTTTTGTCGCAAAAACTTACTTCAGGTGGTCTTTCCACTGATCAATTATGCAAGTAAAAGTTTTACTTCAAATGGTCTTTCGATTGTTCAATTAGGCTAGTAACCAATTCACAATTCAGGTGATACATGATTTATGTTCTGAGTTTCATGTTCCTTTAGCTTCACGGTAAAATGATCCATTTTGGGGTTTTATGCGTAAAAGAATCACATTTTGGGTATTCTTTATCAATTTGTTTTTTCGTGGAGAATGATTCTTCACTACCAAATTTATGAGTGTTATTAATTTGAAAGGTGATATATGGCCGAGTTTCATGCTCGTAACGCTTCTATATAACATTGTTTATTTGATAATGCCACAAGTATATTTTATGAATTCTAGTTTCCATGCTTTGTACGTAATCTATTGATCCCAAACTCGAAACATGTAGTATTAGCACGATAGAGAATGTTTTGGTGAGGTTTCTTGATGTTATGAGTCCATGTAGAAATTTTCAAATTTGTCTTGTCATGAATAAAACACTAGTATTTTGGTTTTATGTTTTGAAGGTGGTGGTGTTTGCACTCTCGCATATGGACAGGGTGTTATTCACGTGATAATAATATTCTTAAAACCTTATACCAAAATTACTATTTTTTCGGTGTCCTGGTGAAAATATGGGGTGATATAATGGTCCTAAGATCTTTTTCAAGTGATTTTTCGAATCTGTGGTCCCAACATAGGCCGATGTTTCTGTGTAGGTGAAGTTTAACATTCTTAACTCGGTACAGCTATCAATAGTTTGATGTCTTTTCAGATAATTTTTGCGTTTCAAATTCCAAATTGGATTTATTCAAGTGATAGCGAATGCATGTTTGTTAAGTTTTGCCCGTACTTTTAAACAACTCTTTGGAAGAACATACCTAAAAGTTTCTTCTTCAAAATCTCATAATTCTGAGATAACATGGTCCATTTATTGGTCCTTGGGAATAACATAGCCTTGCAGATTTTATATGTTGAAGTTTTTGCTTAGAAAGTTAGTTGACAGACAAATTTAAGGAGTAAACAATTCAAAATTCGCGTACTCGCGAGTATGATTGAATTGATCCACTTTGGAGTGTAATGCGTACAAGAATCACAATTTGGTTGTTTTGTGCCAATTTAATTTTTCGTGGAGGTTCTATTTTCACTACCAGATTTTAACGTTTTATCATTGACGTGATAGAAGATATTTGGGCAGAGTTTTATTTTCTTTACGCTTATCGATAAAACTATTTATTCGATGGTGCTCTTGTTAAAGAAACGACGTTTTGAAATATTTTTTATTCATCCTTTCTAACTGGCTCATTAAGTCTAAACTCGGAATGTGTGCTATAAACACACTAGAAAATGTTATGGTTGATATTCATTCTATTCCGTGTCCATGTTTAAATTTTCATTTTGGGTGTGTCATGAGTAAAAATATGATTATTTTCGGGAAATCCTTTTAGAGGGTGTTTTAAGACTCGAATACAGGAAGTTTGTTATTCACGTAATAGACAACGCATGTTTAGTTATTAGGACTATGTTTATCCAGAGTGCTCTTTCGACTACCATGTCAAACAGTATTTTATTCACAATATATAAATTGCATGCTCCAAACATCAAATTCATCTGATTCAGAGATAACGTAGCCCATTTTTTATTCCCCTGGTCGGAACAAGAGCATTGTGGAGTTTTGTTTCAAAAACTTACTTCAGGTGGTCTTTCCACTGATCAATTATGCAAGTAAAAGATTTACTTCAAATGGTCTTTCGATTGTTCAATTAGGCTAGTAACCAATTCACAATTCAGGTGATACATGATTTATGTTCTGAGTTTCATGTTCCTTTAGCTTCACGGTAAAATGATCCATTTTGGGGTGTTATGCGTAAAAGAATCACATTTTGGGTATTCTTTATCAATTTGTTTTTTCGTGGAGAATGATTCTTCACTACCAAATTTATGAGTGTTATTCATTTGAAAGGTGATATATGGCCGAGTTTCATGCTCGTAACGCTACTATATAACATTGTTTATTTGATAATGCCACAAGTATATTTTATGAATTCTAGTTTACATGCTTTGTACGTAATCTATTGATCCCAAACTCGAAACATGTAGTATTAGCACGATAGAGAATGTTTTGGTGGAGTTTCTTGATGTTATGAGTCCATGTAGAAAGTTCATCCGAAGATTATTCTAACTCAGAAAATGAAGAAATTCAAAATATAGAAGATAATTTTGAAGATAATAATGAAGATAATATTAATAAGATTTATAGAAGAAGAAGAAATTTTACTAGTTCAAAAAATTATTATAAGAGACCTTCTCCTATGGACTTACAATATGAAGAAAGAAACCAATTTCATAAAACTAGTTATGATGGTACTTCTATTACAGAATGGAATATAGATGGTAAAGCAGAATACGAAATATTAAATACACTTCAAGAAATGGGAATGGCTAGAATGGCTTACAAAATACAAGGTCAATCTGAAGACAAAGCATGTGCTTTACTTGTCCAAGGTTTTACTGGACAATTAAAAAATTGGTGGGATAATGCATTAAGTCTAGAAACAAAAACTCAAATATTAGAACATAAAGTCATTATGATAGAAAATGATGAACCATATGAAATAAGTGATGCTTGTGATTATCTTATAATAACTATAGGTATGTATTTTATAGGAAATCCCAAAGAAGAATATAATTCATCAAAAATAATTTTAACAAATTTAAGATGTCCTTCATTATCAGATTATAGGTGGTATAAAGATGTTTTCCTTACTCAAGTATTAAGAAGAAATGATTGTAATGCTTCATTTTGGAAAGAACGATTTATAATGGGATTACCCAAACTATTTGCAGAAAGAATTTTACAAAAACTTAGAAACGAAATAGGAACAGAAGATATACCTTTCGAAGAAATTACTTATGGTCAATTATTTGCTTTTGTAAAAAAAGAAGGTTTATCATTATGTTCAGAATTAAAACTTCAGAATAAATATAAATCAGATAAAAATAATACTAGAAAAGAATTAGGATGCTTTTGTGAAATGTTTGGTATGATGAAAATAGAACCCCCTTCTAGAATACAAAAAAGATCTAGGAGATTTAATCAAACTAATAGTAGTTTTAATAGTTCAGATATTAAACAATCAAAACACTCAAAACATAAACATAAGAAATCTTCTAAAACACATAGATCTCAGAATAAAGACAAGAAGAATATAGAATGTTGGTTTTGTAAGAAACCTGGTCATACAGAAAGTCAGTGTTGGCTTAAAAAGAAAAAGAAAGTTAGAGAAATAAAAGACTCCATTAATAATTTGTTAAAAGAATCAGATGAAGAATCTGATATTATAGAAAATGAATCAAACACATCCAATAATGATAGTGATAGTGAACCACAAAAAGACATTTGTGGAAGTTGTCAACAAAGTATTAATGTTATTACAAAAGATAAAAAAGAAGCTATTTTTGATTTAATAGAACAAATTCCTGATGATGAATTAAGAAGAGATTATTTTAGTAAACTTAAAGATTTAATTTTAGAAGAAGATAATTCAAAATCTAAACAAATTCATATTAAAGAACATTTTAGTTTAAATAAATTATTTGATAAATATCCTTCTCAAAGTATATTTAAACAAATTACTACTAAGGATTTACAAACAGAAATTAATATGTTAAAAAAACAAGTTAATCAAATGGAAAAAGAACTGTTTTCTTTAAAAGAAAAAGATTTTGAATTAGAGACAAAATTAGTTTTATTAAGCAATAATAATAATTTTGACGAAGGCCAAAACAGCAATCAACAACCAGAAAATTCAGAAATTCCTTTAAAAATTAATACAAAGAATGATCAAATTAAATTTGTTGGTACTATTCAGAAAATTGAATTTCAGAAATGGTATATAAATGTTAACCTAGTCATAAACAACTTTAAAATGAATTTAGTTGCTTTATTAGACTCAGGTGCTGATCATAATGTAATAAGAGAAGGAATTATTCCATCAAAATATTATGAAAAAACAACAGAGCAATTATATACGGCTAATTCAAAACCATTAGATATTAGATACAAATTATCAAAGGCACATATTTGTAATAATGGATATTGCTTCAAAAATGTTTTTACCTTAGTAAGAGATATATCCCAAGATATGATATTAGGTACTCCTTTTTTAACTCAAATTTATCCTTTCATTACAAATAATTTAGGAGTTTCTACCAATATACATGGTAAGACAATATTATTTCCTTTCATAACCCCTGTCAAACAGAAAGAAATACATTTACTTCAGCAATCTTCAATTTTTAAACAGATAAATATAATAGACAAAAGAAAAAATCATATCAACTATTTAAAAGAAGAAATTCCTTATTTGAAAATAGAAGAACAATTGCAAACTGACATTGTTAGCAGTAAGATAAAAGAATTAGAAAATCTATTTTCAAAAGAAATATGTAATAATCTCCCTAATGCTTTTTGGGAAAGAAAGCAACATGTAGTAGACTTACCTTATGAAAAAGATTTCAAAGATAGAGATATTCCTACTAAGGCTAGACCGATTCAAATGAATGCGGAATTTCTTAAACATTGTCAACAAGAAATTAAAGAATTACTAGATAAGAGATTAATAAGAAAGTCAAAATCTCCTTGGAGTTGTTCTGCTTTCTATGTTATGAAACAAGCAGAATTAGAAAGAGGTGTCCCTAGGTTAGTTATTAATTACAAACCACTCAACAAAGTACTCCAATGGATTAGATACCCAATTCCTAATAAAAGAGATTTAATTAATAGATTACATTCATCTAAAATATTTTCAAAATTTGATTTAAAATCAGGATTTTGGCAAATTCAAATATCAGAAAAAGATAGGTATAAAACTGCTTTTACAGTACCTTTTGGTCATTACGAATGGAATGTAATGCCCTTTGGATTAAAAAATGCACCCTCAGAATTTCAAAGGATAATGAATGAAATATTTAATTCCTATACCAGTTTTAGTATAGTTTATATTGATGATATTCTCATATACTCAAATGATATAGATCAACATTTCAAACATTTAAATATATTCTTTCATGTTATTAAGAAAAATGGCTTAGTTGTTTCTGCACCCAAGATGAAATAATTCCAAACATCTGTTAGATTTTTAGGACATGATATTTACAAAGGAGTAATTAAACCTATTAATAGAGCTATCAGTTTTACTGATAAGTTTCCAGATGTTATCAAAGAAAAAACCCAGTTACAAAGGTTTTTAGGATGTTTAAATTACATTTCTGATTTCTTCCCAAACTTAAGACAGACATGTCAGCCTTTGTATCAAAGACTTAGAAAAAATCCCCCAGCTTGGTCTGAAACTCATACACAAATAGTCAGGAATATTAAACAAAAGGTCAAATCCTTGCCATGCTTAGGTATTCCTCATCCTAGTGCATTTATGATAGTTGAAACAGATGCCTCCGACATAGGATATGGAGGAATATTAAAACAAAAATTAGAATCTAAAGAACAATTAGTTAGATTCCATTCAGGGATTTGGCTCGGACCACAAAAGAATTATTCTACTATCAAAAAAGAAATTCTTTCAATTGTCTTATGTATTTCAAAATTTCAAGATGATCTTTATAATAAACAATTTTTATTGCGAATAGATTGCAAATCTGCCAAAGAAGTTTTAACTAAGGATGTCCAAAATATAGTTTCAAAACAAATTTTTGCTAGATGGCAAGCCATCCTTTCTGTTTTTGATTTTCAAATTGAATATATAAAAGGAGAGAATAATTCTCTTCCAGATTTTCTTACTCGTGAATTTTTACAAGGAAAATAATTATGCAGATGAATCCCTACTCCAAATCAAAGATACAGTCTTCAAAAGATTATGAATCTCCTGACTCAAAAGACTTAGTCAAATATACCCAACCTCAAACACCTTCACCATCAAAATCAAAAGCCCAATTACCTTCTTCTTCAAATAAATTCTCACCATTACAAAATTTCCCTGAATTACCCTACAAATCAATTCTAGTTACTCCACCTAAACCAACAAATATTCAAATACCGAATAATCCTAAAGAAGAATTCAAATACGTCAATAAAGCTTGGATAGAAGAAATAGGGTTAACACCCTATACTGAAATTCCTTCGGAACTAGTTCAAAAGGATTACAACAAAAACCGTTTTCAATTATTTAATAATGATTCTCAGTTTTGGGAATCAGATTGTTTTCAAAAAACCCAAAAATTTTATGAACTTATTTTAGTTGATACAAATTCAGTTGAAATCTCTCATACAAGAAATGAGAAAAATCAAATAACATTTTCAAAATGTGTCATAAAACAAGTTTTTAATCAAACCATGTTTGGTGGGATGACTCATCAAAGGAATTTTTCTATAAGATTTTCTCCAAATACTTTTAATTATATTGATTATAAGAATGCTTGGTATAGGACGTTTTTTGTCCGACCATTTACACATTCTTGGTTTTTCATTTTTCATACTGATTGTCTCAAAACATTCCCCATTTGGTTTTTTGAATGGTGGAAAAAGATGGGATCAGAATCTTCAATTCTCCCTACAAATGTCAAAAATGGTTTACAAGTTTTTGCAGAAAATTCAACCATTCAAAATTATCAAAAAATGGTCACTTTTCATGCAGAGTTCAAAGTTCCCTGGATTTTTGCCTGGGATTTTCAATTTAAGAAATGTTTCCCAGACCCAACTCCTTTCTCACTGGTTAGATCCATACGTATCAAATGGTGGTCAAAATATCAGCAAGATATCTGTTCAGCCACAGCTATACAGCATTATTTTGCTACAGGAGAAAAAATCAAATACCAAGGTGATTCACCAAGTTCAAACAAAGGGAAAGGAAAAGCTACTAGTTCAGAAACTTCATCAGAGCAACAAAGATTTTTTGAAGCTTTCAAACAGAATCCGAATCTCAAAGAAGAATTTTTGGAATTTTTATCCCAAAAGTCTACAAAATCTGATGAATCTGTATCATCTGATCCATTTGGTGGACCATGTGGCCAGGATCCAGACGATGCCTTTTTTATGTAGAAAATTACATACAGCTCAAAAGATATTCAAATGGCCGACAAAGCTTTAACTTTATTAAAGTTAAAGTTTTTGCTTTTGACTTTAAGAGAAACCTGACAAAATTCAAAAGACGCAAATAATTCAAAGACAGAGACAAACAGCTGGAAAGGACAATGAAATTCAAATTCAGATCAAATTAGTTTCAAATTTAAATTCAAATGTAATTTTTATTAGTATATATACCCCTCTCAAATGTATTAAGGAGGCAGTTCGCATTTTCACTACTTCTCTCTCTCCCAATTATCCTTGTAATATCTGCAGTACAATTCAAGTCTCCTTCAAGAAAATCATTGTAAGAATTTAAATTTCAAATAAAAGTTTTATTTTATTCATATGCATAGAGTTCTTCGTCCTCATTTCAATTCTGTTGGATCTCCAGATTTTATAAACTCAGAATATTTAAAATATAAAGAACTTTGCAAACAATATCCGGAAAAATCAATTCTTTGGAATTGGTGTAATGATTTAAAAGATTATTATTACGATTTAAAAATTAAAACATCAATATTACTTGCTGCATAATTATGAATTTCATCAAAAATATTATTTTCTTCATTCTTGTATTAATTATGTTATTTTTAGAAACATTTTTTCAAATTATCATTAAATCTGTGATATTAGTTTTTATTATTATTCAAACTGTGCTAGTTTATTTTCAAACGATCCTTCAAAAAGTGGTATCAGAGCCACATTCCTTGTTAGAGTTGATTTCAAAGGTTTAAGAAACCATTTAAGATTAGTTAGTCTTAATAGACTAAGTTTACTTAAGATTAGTTGTTGGAATTTACGTTGGTAAGCTTGTTAGTCTGTTGGTCAGCCGTGTGTAGGTGGTCCCAGCATAGTGTTCCCGTACGACCCAACTGAAATTAAGAACAAACTTAGAAAGTTAAGATTACTAGTTAAAAATGGCAATTAGACTTAGAAACTTACTCTACCCAGGATCTAGCTCAAAAACCCATAGTATTATTCATAGTAGTGAAACTCATACTCCTATTAATTATTCAAATTGGACTATACCGCAAGAACAAATTGAAAATATATATCAAATAGGATTAACTGATTTCAAAACTGCATTTTCAGTTAAAACTCATGAAGAAACTATTAGTATACAAGAAGAATCTCAAAGTATACCTTTGTTAAATAGATATACTATAAAAAAGTATTTAGAAAAAGGTTATAGATATATTCATATAGGTTTAGTTCAAGTTGCTGTCAAACCTTTAGTTCATGCAGGAGTTGATACTCCTATTTACTTAGCCCTTAGAGATAAAAGATTAAAAAGATATCAAACTTCTTTAATGTCTTTAGTTCAAACTAATATATGTAATGGTCCCATATATTTTAATTGCTCTCCAAACTATTCTGTTGATCTTACAGATCCTATGATATTAGATTCTTTAATATTAGATGTTCAAATTCAAGGTGATGAATTTCATCTATGTAAAAACTTTGCTATAATTTATAGAGTATATTTTAGACTAATGTCATCTCAGATTAATCCAAAATTTAATAGATTACCTACATCAAAAGATGAAACTGTTTTGCTTCAAATAGATGCTGAAAAACCCACAGTATTTACTCCAAAAAGATTAAAATGGAATGAAATAACTATTCCAGAAGAATTTGTCATAAATAACCCACAACCGCCTAGAAACATAGTTAGAAAAGATGTTTCTCAAATTATAGAAGAAATTGATGGAAAAATAACTGTCAAATTTGGTTCATCCAGAGAAAATAGTAGAAATTATTTAAGATCAAGTTCTTATAGAGAACCAGAATATGTAAGACATTTTTCTCAAACTAGTGATAATCCAGAATCTTCTAGACAGTCTTTCTCAGGAATTCCTAACTATAGATTTAGAACTCCTATTCCTGAACCCCAGGTCAATTCCAATCAAAATTTTTCAAATCCAACCTCTCCTAAATCCTCAGACTTTGCGTTTGTTATAACATCAGGAGAAGAATTTAATCCTGATTATGAATATTTATATGAAGAAATGAATAGTGATTTTCATAAAGAAAAAAGGCTTTGGTTTTTAAAATTAGATAAACAAATACAAGATAAAATAGGAGAAGAATGGAAAAAAGAAATGAAAAAATTAAAATCAAATTTTCTATTTTTTAGTTTTCTTATTGTTTTCTTTTCAAAAGAAGGGATAAATGATTATCTAAAGAAACCTTCTATAGAAGTTAATACAAGTCTGCATAAAAAATGGACATTAGAAAATAATGAAATCATATCTGCTATTCATCCTCCCTTACAAAGTATTAAAATACAGACTCATAAAGGTGAAATAATAGCAGACCCTTTTAAAAGGGGAAAAGATACAAAAGAACCTATAAATGGAGAAGATATACAAAGAATTTTACAACAAAATAATTATTCAAATCAAATATTAAAAACTATTTCAAACCAAGTAGATACTATAGCCAATAACATAGTCTCTAATGTTATTTCTCAAGAAGATAAGCCTAAGAAAAAACTCTTTAATGACATTTCTGCCCCTTTCTTTCAGACAAAAAGTATACCTCACAGTAAAGATAAAGATATAAGTTTTCAACATAATACAGATAATATACTATCAAAAATATCGGCAAAATTAAGTGAAGCTGGAACTTCAGGAAAAAGAATTAATGTTTTAGACACTATTAAAGAAGAAAATGAAGGTGAAGATAACACTTCATCCGAAGATTATTCTAACTCAGAAAATGAAGAAATTCAAAATATAGAAGATAATTTTGAAGATAATAATGAAGATAATATTAATAAGATTTATAGAAGAAGAAGAAATTTTACTAGTTCAAAAAATTATTATAAGAGACCTTCTCCTATGGACTTACAATATGAAGAAAGAAACCAATTTCATAAAACTAGTTATGATGGTACTTCTATTACAGAATGGAATATAGATGGTAAAGCAGAATACGAAATATTAAATACACTTCAAGAAATGGGAATGGCTAGAATGGCTTACAAAATACAAGGTCAATCTGAAGACAAAGCATGTGCTTTACTTGTCCAAGGTTTTACTGGACAATTAAAAAATTGGTGGGATAATGCATTAAGTCTAGAAACAAAAACTCAAATATTAGAACATAAAGTCATTATGATAGAAAATGATGAACCATATGAAATAAGTGATGCTTGTGATTATCTTATAATAACTATAGGTATGTATTTTATAGGAAATCCCAAAGAAGAATATAATTCATCAAAAATAATTTTAACAAATTTAAGATGTCCTTCATTATCAGATTATAGGTGGTATAAAGATGTTTTCCTTACTCAAGTATTAAGAAGAAATGATTGTAATGCTTCATTTTGGAAAGAACGATTTATAATGGGATTACCCAAACTATTTGCAGAAAGAATTTTACAAAAACTTAGAAACGAAATAGGAACAGAAGATATACCTTTCGAAGAAATTACTTATGGTCAATTATTTGCTTTTGTAAAAAAAGAAGGTTTATCATTATGTTCAGAATTAAAACTTCAGAATAAATATAAATCAGATAAAAATAATACTAGAAAAGAATTAGGATGCTTTTGTGAAATGTTTGGTATGATGAAAATAGAACCCCCTTCTAGAATACAAAAAAGATCTAGGAGATTTAATCAAACTAATAGTAGTTTTAATAGTTCAGATATTAAACAATCAAAACACTCAAAACATAAACATAAGAAATCTTCTAAAACACATAGATCTCAGAATAAAGACAAGAAGAATATAGAATGTTGGTTTTGTAAGAAACCTGGTCATACAGAAAGTCAGTGTTGGCTTAAAAAGAAAAAGAAAGTTAGAGAAATAAAAGACTCCATTAATAATTTGTTAAAAGAATCAGATGAAGAATCTGATATTATAGAAAATGAATCAAACACATCCAATAATGATAGTGATAGTGAACCACAAAAAGACATTTGTGGAAGTTGTCAACAAAGTATTAATGTTATTACAAAAGATAAAAAAGAAGCTATTTTTTATTTAATAGAACAAATTCCTGATGATGAATTAAGAAGAGATTATTTTAGTAAACTTAAAGATTTAATTTTAGAAGAAGATAATTCAAAATCTAAACAAATTCATATTAAAGAACATTTTAGTTTAAATAAATTATTTGATAAATATCCTTCTCAAAGTATATTTAAACAAATTACTACTAAGGATTTACAAACAGAAATTACTACCAAAAAAATCTTCGTCCCCCTACAGTCGTCTAGCTCCGTCATTGGAGCCCCCCACCACCCAAAAATTATGTCCTTAATATATTTGTAGTATATATTATTTGGCAGTAATATTTGGAAAAAGTAAGTAGACCATTGTCTGGGCTATTGCACCATAAACCCTGAGGTTAAAGTTCAAATCCCTGTGGTCTCATATTTTTTTTTTCCCCAAGTCTCACTAAAACCTTCTTTTAAATGTGTTTTTATTTTTAGTAATATATGAATATAATTAATAAAATGGTTATAAGGATTGACATATAAACATTAATATAGTTATTTAATCAACATATGTTTAAGCTTTTTTATTTTTTAATATACATATAATTAATAATATGGTTATAGGAATTGACATACAAACATTAATATCGTCATATGATCATCATATATTAAATATTTGATTGTCATGAATGCACTCATGTAAAAAAAAATGTTTTAGTATTAATTTTGTTAATTTTTTTTAACTATTTATTTTATATAACTATATTTATGCCGTAAAATGCTTTTATATTTGATCAATTCCTTAATATTTTGAATCGTTTGTTGAATGGACTCTTAAAAAAAGTTAATAGTATATTTTTCATCTTTTATTGGAAAAAAAATTAGTTCTTCTGATTTTGTCACAGTACATGTCACTTTACCATTGTTATTAACGGAGTTTAATAACACTAAATCAAAAGAAAAAAAATACAACAAAAATACTAAATACACATTGAATTTGGTTTGTAGAATCTTGTCATGTTTCCATGCTTTCTTTTTTAGATTTTTTCATTCTTTTGTAAGTAGAATTTTCTTCATGAAAATTGTTCATAACATGGCATAAATATTTTTAATTTTAAGGTAATATGAAACCCGATTCAATTTTTTTTCCTGTCTCCACTTTGTGCAGATGTGATTAATATTAGTTTAATCATGAAAATAAAATGTGAACTCATGAGACTTTAATTTTTTCTTGCAGAAATCACCAAGTATGACTTCTGATTATTTTGAGACTGTGATGTCACCGGAAGCTGCTTCGTATACAATGCCAATAAAAAAAGTTTAGCCTTAGGTACTTAAATAATTTTTTTTCTAATTTTTCTCATTTACACACTGTATTCTTTGATGATCCATCACTTCTTGCACTACGAGAAAGCAAGTCTTCACCAACGTTAGTTTCTATTGCTGAAGCCTCGATTTCCATTTATAATTAGGCGAAGCTTGTTGCTTCTGTCGACTCCCATGGCGCAAAAGGCATAATCTAATAGTAGTTTTTAAATGTTTCACTACAACAAAACAAGCCTTGACCAACAATAGTTTTCATTGGTGAAGCCTCAATTTTTATTTATATTTATGCGTAACTTGTAGCTTCCATTGACTCTTGTGGCGCGTAAGGCCCATTTAAATAGCAGTTTTTAAATGGTTCACTACAAGATAACAAGGTTTCACCAACGGTAGATTTCGTTTGTGTAGCCTGTAATAAAGTTGGTATTAGCGATGACTTTTTATTCTATATGTTCCATATGTGGATACCTCATAGGTTAACGCAGTGTCGGATTCATTTTTCATAGATAAAATTATATATAATTTTTGTTGGTAACTTTTTTAAAAAACCATTCATTACGAATTACAAATAAGAACTAAATTTTCGAATTTTAATGAAATTTCATAATTTTAGGGGGCTTGAATAGTTTATAACATTGTTAAATAAATCCATATAATTTAAGTTCAATATATAGAAAGTTGTGCAGGCTCATTTTCTTCGTCTAATCTTTTTATACACTAAAATGAACTTTATTTAATGATGGATATAACATGCAATATTATTCATTGTCGGAACTGTAGTAAGTCTTTGTAGATCTTTCTTTTCTTTCTGTTTACAAAATTAAAAGGAATTGAGTTTTAATCTAGACATACAATATTATTTTTGATATGATTTTAATTTAATATCTAATTAATTTTCAAAACTTTAAATTTATAAAACTATTCAAAAATTTAAAGATTGAAAATCTTCATGGTTATAGTAGTATTACGGATTTCATCACCATTTACCTTTTTAAGTTGAATATTAAAAATTGCACATTCATCCAAAACATATTTTTTCTTGGAGCAATCTGAATCATCAAGCATTGAGCCTTTATGTCAAAGGAAGCGTTGTGATCTACTTTCATATGAAGTTGAGAAAACTTTGAATGCATCATTTAGGCTTCTACAATATCATCAAAGTCAAGACAACTATGCTGTAATGATGCACGAGGTACGATCCCTTGACACTTAAGTTTGGGATATTTCCTTGCGTTGATTAAATTATAGTAGTATACCATATACTAAATAATAGTCATTATTAATTACCATGTGGTGAACTTGGACTTCCTGGTTGAAAGTTTGGATTATAACAAGAAAATAAGTTACAAAATTTCATAAAAATTATTAGTGAAGTTGATTTTATATCCCATAACACCAAAAATTGTAGTAATTTTAATGTTTGTAATTACAGGTTGAAACATGAAATGTTGAAACACAAAATGTTACTGCGTACCAGTTGATAATGCATGACAAGAAAATAAAAGTAAAAAATCTTTCTAATGTCCAACATATAGATATGTCGCATGTTGTACAAATTATCGACCCTCATCTCCAACCAAGGTCTTAATTATCTCTACGAGAGCGATAAGACGCGATAAGGTATCGTTGCTTTAAGCTGGAATACCACCGACTTTTTCCATGAATTTGACTTATTCACATGACAAGCTGCATGGTTATGATATGTTGTTTTAGTATATTTCATGCATGTCTAACCTTCCACCTTTGAAAATACTTTGATCGCAACTTTGGGTTCCAGAAATAAATTTCTGGTGCCAAAGTTTTGTGCGACAAACTCAAGTGCTTGTAGCAAATAGTAGTTGTTGTTTTGTTGTAAATTCTGGTGCAAATGTTTATTAAACTTTGAATTTTTTTTTCTGCAAATATGTCACAAATAAGTCACATTTTGCGACCCATGTATCGCATATTTTTCGTTGTAGGAGCATAAATTTCTAATAGTGAAATATAGTACACTAAATGGACATCATTTACCAGACAATTAGATATAAATCCAAAAAACATACCTAATTATACTAAAATTGAGTCATTTTCAAATCAAAGCGTTAGCGGTAAATGATAGTTTTGGTTTCAACTACGTGAAAACTACACTAAGTTATATACAAATGTCCTCGAGAAATCGTTATAATTGTATTGTATGCAAATTCAAAAGTTTATTTGGTGTAGTTTGTGGATCTATCTAATCATACATGTTACACATGTACGTAGTGCGTATGCATTATATAATAATTAAATACTTAATATTTATAAACATATATGTCACATATTTTAGTACAGGACAATCTCCTTCGAAAAATACACAGTGGTAGGGTTCTTTTGAACAAGTTTAGTAATTGTCTCATAATTTACACAACTTGACTTTTTTTTCTTTTGTTATGAATTAATTTGTTCTTTATAACAAACCCTTAGCAAAAAAAAAAAAAAAAACAGAATTAGGTTAACAATCAAAACTAATCTCTCTACCAAAATTTAAAGATTTTTTTGTAGTCAATTGTTATCTTCGAGAACTAGTTTAGAAAAAAAGTATAACTATGTTGTTTGGCCCACTACTAACATATTTTTGTATTAGACTTTATGGTTTAATCCAAATACGAATAATCTAATTAAGTCAACTTAAGAACATAATTTTCTTACATACACATGATAATATCGAGCCAAAAGATGAATAAACTCTATACTATTTGCTTATACATACATATGATAGAAAATCAAGATTTTAAGAAACTTTTTGAAATTTATATAATTAAACTTGTACTAGGGTAATTTTTAATTGGTAAATTGTAATTAATTACTTAACCTAAAATATCTTGTTATTTTTTGCCATGTTAATGAATACTTATTCAAATTTTCATAAAGAAATTATTCAAATGCGTAAGATACTAAATTTACCTTCACGAACCCTTCTTTTGCACAACCATGACTCAATTGAAAATTTCAAATTGTTGTTGGTAATAATGACAAAATATTTAGATTTCAATAAACACTATTATCAAACAATTGGCTTATAGATAAGAATTAACTTAATATCTTCCTAAAACCTTGTTCATATGTCATGTTTTCTTTAACACACACACACACAACAAATCCATAAATCTATATAGATATTTTATACATTGAATGTCCGAAAATTTTGAAGGTGCAAAGGTATCAAAATATGTAAGTAATTCATCATTTTCTATTATATTTTTCCTTTGTGCATTCTATTTTCTTTCATTATTTTCAAGAGGAACATGTATGTCACTTTACCATTGTTATTAACGGAGTTTAATAACACTAAATCAAAAGAAAAAAAATACAACAAAAATACTAAATACACATTGAATTTGGTTTGTAGAATCTTGTCATGTTTCCATGCTTTCTTTTTTAGATTTTTTCATTCTTTTGTAAGTAGAATTTTCTTCATGAAAATTGTTCATAACATGGCATAAATATTTTTAATTTTAAGGTAATATGAAACCCGATTCAATTTTTTTTCCTGTCTCCACTTTGTGCAGATGTGATTAATATTAGTTTAATCATGAAAATAAAATGTGAACTCATGAGACTTTAATTTTTTCTTGCAGAAATCACCAAGTATGACTTCTGATTATTTTGAGACTGTGATGTCACAGGAAGCTGTTTCGTATACAATGCCAATAAAAAAAGTTTAGCCTTAGGTACTTCAATAATTTTTTTTCTAATTTTTCTCATTTACACACTGTATTCTTTGATGATCTATCACTTCTTGCACTACAAGAAAACAAGTCTTCACCAACGTTAGTTTCTATTGCTGAAGCCTCGATTTCCATTTATATTTAGGCGAAGCTTGTTGCTTCTGTCGACTCCCATGGCGCAAAAGGCATAATCTAATAGTAGTTTTTAAATGTTTCACTACAACAAAACAAGCCTTGACCAACAATAGTTTTCATTGGTGAAGCCTCAATTTTTATTTATATTTATGCGTAACTTGTAGCTTCCATTGACTCTTGTGGCGCGTAAGGCCCATTTAAATAGCAGTTTTTAAATGGTTCACTACAAGATAACAAGGTTTCACCAACGGTAGATTTCGTTTGTGTAGCCTGTAATAAAGTTGGTATTAGCGATGACTTTTTATTCTATATGTTCCATATGTGGATACCTCATAGGTTAACGCAGTGTCGGATTCATTTTTCGTAGATAAAATTATATATAATATTTGTTGGTAACTTTTTTAAAAAACCCTTCATTACGAATTACAAATAAGAACTAAATTTTCGAATTTTAATGAAATTTCATAATTTTAGGGGGCTTGAATAGTTTATAACATTGTTAAATAAATCTATATAATTTAAGTTCAATATATAGAAAGTTGTGCAGGCTCATTTTCTTGGTCTAATCTTTTTATACACTAAAATGAACTTTATTTAATGATGGATATAACATGCAATATTATTTATTGTTGGAACTGTAGTAAGTCTTTGTAGATCTTTCTTTTCTTTCTATTTACAAAATTAAAAGGAATTGAGTTTTAATCTAGACATACAATATTATTTTTGATATGATTTTAATTTAATATCTAATTAATTTTCAAAACGTTAAATTTATAAAACTATTCAAAAATTTAAAGATTGAAAATCTTCATGGTTATAGTAGTATTACGGATTTCATCACCATTTACCTTTTTAAGTTGAATATTAAAAATTGCACATTCATCCAAAACATATTTTTTCTTGGAGCAATCTAAATCATCAAGCATTGAGCCTTTATGTCAAAGGAAGCGTTGTGATCTACTTTCATATGAAGTTGAGAAAACTTTGAATGCATCATTTAGGCTTCTACAATATCATCAAAGTCAAGACAACTATGCTGTAATGATGCACGAGGTACGATCCCTTGACACTTAAGTTTGGGATATTTCCTTGCGTTGATTAAATTATAGTAGTATACCATATACTAAATAAGAGTCATTATTAATTACCATGTGGTGAACTTGGACTTCCTGGTTGAAAGTTTGGATTATAACAAGAAAATAAGTTACAAAATTTCATAAAAATTATTAGTGAAGTTGATTTTATATCCCATAACACCAAAAATTGTAGTAATTTTAATGTTTGTAATTACAGGTTGAAACATGAAATGTTGAAACACAAAATGTTACTGCGTACCAGTTGATAATGCATGACAAGAAAATAAAAGTAAAAAATCTTTCTAATGTCCAACATATAGATATGTCGCATGTTGTACAAATTATCGACCCTCATCTCCAACCAAGGTCTTAATTATCTCTACGAGAGCGATAAGACGCGATAAGGTATCGTTGCTTTAAGCTGGAATACCACCGACTTTTTCCATGAATTTGACTTATTCACATGACAAGCTGCATGGTTATGATATGTTGTTTTAGTATATTTCATGCATGTCTAACCTTCCACCTTTGAAAATACTTTGATCGCAACTTTGGGTTCCAGAAATAAATTTCTGGTGCCAAAGTTTTGTGCGACAAACTCAAGTGCTTGTAGCAAATAGTAGTTGTTGTTTTGTTGTAAATTCTGGTGCAAATGTTTATTAAACTTTGAATTTTTTTTTTCTGCAAATATGTCACAAATAAGTCACATTTTGCGACCCATGTATCGCATATTTTTCGTTGTAGAAGCATAAATTTCTAATAGTGAAATATAGTACACTAAATGGACATCATTTACCAGACAATTAGATATAAATCCAAAAAACATACCTAATTATACTAAAATTGAGTCCTTTTCAAATCAAAGCGTTAGCGGTAAATGATAGTTTTGGTTTCAACTACGTGAAAACTACACTAAGTTATATACAAATGTCCTCGAGAAATCGTTATAATTGTATTGTATGCAAATTCAAAAGTTTATTTGGTGTAGTTTGTGGATCTATCTAATCATACATGTTACACATGTACGTAGTGCGTATGCATTATATAATAATTAAATACTTAATATTTATAAACATATATGTCACATATTTTAGTACAGGACAATCTCCTTCGAAAAATACACAGTGGTAGGGTTCTTTTGAACAAGTTTAGTAATTGTCTCATAATTTACACAACTTGACTTTTTTTTCTTTTGTTATGAATTAATTTGTTCTTTATAACAAACCCTTAGCAAAAAAAAAAAAAAAACAGAATTAGGTTAACAATCAAAACTAATCTCTCTACCAAAATTTAAAGATTTTTTTGTAGTCAATTGTTATCTTCGAGAACTAGTTTAGAAAAAAAGTATAACTATGTTGTTTGGCCCACTACTAACATATTTTTGTATTAGATTTTATGGTTTAATCCAAATACGAATAATCTAATTAAGTCAACTTAAGAACATAATTTTCTTACATACACATGATAATATCGAGCCAAAAGATGAATAAACTCTATACTATTTGCTTATACATACATATGATAGAAAATCAAGATTTTAAGAAACTTTTTGAAATTTATATAATTAAACTTGTACTAGGGTAATTTTTAATTGGTAAATTGTAATTAATTACTTAACCTAAAATATCTTGTTATTTTTTGCCATGTTAATGAATACTTATTCAAATTTTCATAAAGAAATTATTCAAATGCGTAAGATACTAAATTTACCTTCACGAACCCTTCTTTTGCACAACCATGACTCAATTGAAAATTTCAAATTGTTGTTGGTAATAATGACAAAATATTTAGATTTCAATAAACACTATTATCAAACAATTGGCTTATAGATAAGAATTAACTTAATATCTTCCTAAAACCTTGTTCATATGTCATGTTTTCTTTGAAGTTGTTATAGCTTTCTAGAACAAAAGAAAAATTAGTGATTCTTTGGAGCTTGATTTATTGAGTATTTTTAGAAATACAAAATTGGAAATCCTAATGTTATGGAATTTGAAGTATATATTATATAGTTTTTTTCATATAGCCAAATATCTATGTAAATGCAATATTATAGATCTAACATTAGATGTGATTTATTATTAAATGGAAGTTAATTTATGTAGTATAGGAGTCGCATATATATAACATATAAAAAATTAGAATAATTAAGTAAATATCCTGTAATATAGCCAAATATTATATTATTATAGAACAATTCAATGCTCAATCATCATTAAGCCTCAAAACAATTCAATCAACCAATCAAATCAAACCGTGAATAAAATTTTAGTTGAGTAAACTATTCCTGTTCCAAAATAGATCCTTTAAAACAGTAGATTCTGGATAATATTGATCAGTTTACCAAATAGACTTACTAAAATTGAACAATGGAAAGAAAAAATATTACAAAACTTAATGTATGGAAACAATTTTTTTACTAAATTTAATATTTTAAAACTTATATTTCTTTATTACCGAATATAAAGCTTGGAAGAAATAGAAATATAAAACAAATCATTTTATATATGCATAAAATATTTACTATATATATATTCTTATGAGAAACAAAACTATAAGAACCGAACATAAACTGAAAAATAATTTTAATACTTTTAAGCACATGTAATACAAATTGGATGAAATATCTCATACTATGACAAACAAGGACTAACAATTATTGTTATAATTTTATGTTCTTAAAAACTCGTTAAAAGAAATTTAAAAAAATGCACCGTAATGCATCTACTAAAACTCTATGCATATGAATAAAATAAAACTTTTATTTGAAATTTAAATTCTTACAATGATTTTCTTGAAGGAGACTTGAATTGTACTGCAGATATTACAAGGATAATTGGGAGAGAGAGAAGTAGTGAAAATGCGAACTGCCTCCTTAATACATTTGAGAGGGGTATATATACTAATAAAAATTACATTTGAATTTAAATTTGAAACTAATTTGATCTGAATTTGAATTTCATTGTCCTTTCCAGCTGTTTGTCTCTGTCTTTGAATTATTTGCGTCTTTTGAATTTTGTCAGGTTTCTCTTAAAGTCAAAAGCAAAAACTTTAACTTTAATAAAGTTAAAGCTTTGTCGGCCATTTGAATATCTTTTGAGCTGTATGTAATTTTCTACATAAAAAAGGCATCGTCTGGATCCTGGCCACATGGTCCACCAAATGGATCAGATGATACAGATTCATCAGATTTTGTAGACTTTTGGGATAAAAATTCCAAAAATTCTTCTTTGAGATTCGGATTCTGTTTGAAAGCTTCAAAAAATCTTTGTTGCTCTGATGAAGTTTCTGAACTAGTAGCTTTTCCTTTCCCTTTGTTTGAACTTGGTGAATCACCTTGGTATTTGATTTTTTCTCCTGTAGCAAAATAATGCTGTATAGCTGTGGCTGAACAGATATCTTGCTGATATTTTGACCACCATTTGATACGTATGGATCTAACCAGTGAGAAAGGAGTTGGGTCTGGGAAACATTTCTTAAATTGAAAATCCCAGGCAAAAATCCAGGGAACTTTGAACTCTGCATGAAAAGTGACCATTTTTTGATAATTTTGAATGGTTGAATTTTCTGCAAAAACTTGTAAACCATTTTTGACATTTGTAGGGAGAATTGAAGATTCTGATCCCATCTTTTTCCACCATTCAAAAAACCAAATGGGGAATGTTTTGAGACAATCAGTATGAAAAATGAAAAACCAAGAATGTGTAAATGGTCGGACAAAAAACGTCCTATACCAAGCATTCTTATAATCAATATAATTAAAAGTATTTGGAGAAAATCTTATAGAAAAATTCCTTTGATGAGTCATCCCACCAAACATGGTTTGATTAAAAACTTGTTTTATGACACATTTTGAAAATGTTATTTGATTTTTCTCATTTCTTGTATGAGAGATTTCAACTGAATTTGTATCAACTAAAATAAGTTCATAAAATTTTTGGGTTTTTTGAAAACAATCTGATTCCCAAAACTGAGAATCATTATTAAATAATTGAAAACGGTTTTTGATGTAATCCTTTTGAACTAGTTCCGAAGGAATTTCAGTATAGGGTGTTAACCCTATTTCTTCTATCCAAGCTTTATTGACGTATTTGAATTCTTCTTTAGGATTATTCGGTATTTGAATATTTGTTGGTTTAGGTGGAGTAACTAGAATTGATTTGTAGGGTAATTCAGGGAAATTTTGTAATGGTGAGAATTTATTTGAAGAAGAAGGTAATTAGGCTTTTGATTTTGATGGTGAAGGTGTTTGAGGTTGGGTATATTTGACTAAGTCTTTTGAATCAGGAGATTCATAATCTTTTGAAGACTGTATCTTTGATTTGGAGTAGGGATTCATCTGCATAATTATTTTCCTTGTAAAAATTCACGAGTAAGAAAATCTGGAAGAGAATTATTCTCTCCTTTTATATATTCAATTTGAAAATCAAAAACAGAAAGGATGGCTTGCCATCTAGCAAAAATTTGTTTTGAAACTATATTTTGGACATCCTTAGTTAAAACTTCTTTGGCAGATTTGCAATCTATTCGCAATAAAAAGAATTAACATACACATACTTTTATCTCTCGTTATGATACTAGAACAAAACATCGAATTGAAGAAAAGAAAAAATTATTTAAAAACAGTTCAATTTGTCTTTACTATTATTAAAATATTAACTTCAATTTGCATAATAAATTTCAGTTAAACATGTTTCTCTTTTACAAATCTGGAATAATATACTACTAAATATTTATTTATAATGTTTAAAAAACAACTTCATGAACAAAATATTATGCCCACTGTTAATGGGCCAAAATCTTAGTCTTTTCTAATAGTTTTTACAAAATTGTTATTCCACATCGGAAAAAGAGATCATTATAATACATCTTTTATATACTCAAGTAAATAAAATGAACGGTGGTGTTTGTTTCTTTACTGTAATATATTACAATGAACTTTGTAATATATTATAGTAAAGAAACAAACATCACCAACTTTTGCGATTACAATATTTTTTAAAGTGTTTTTGCGCCCTAAAATTATACGGTTTTGGTATTTTGCACTCTAATTTAAAAGAGAGTTTAATATTTTTTAATAACGTTTTTTCTTATTCTTCTATATCTTCTTTAACAATGTATTAGTTTAGGAAAAGGATGGTTCCATACATTACAAAGTTGAAAATAAGCATGAAAATGTTGTTCCCGGAACAAAATAGGGGACCTTATATTATATTATCTTTATTTCTGTAGGCATAATATCTATATTGTTAATATATCTGTTCTTTTTTAATGAAGCTTTTACATATTCCATGTATTACATATTAGGGTAATTAAAACAATTCTACAGTTTATTCCTCGTATTGTAAAAATTATATAAATTATTTATTTTCCCTATATTAAGAAACTATAAAGAGGTATAGCACTTATTTACAGTACATAGTTGTGAACTTTGCTTTTTCTTTACATGTGGTATTGAAAATTAAATAACATAACTTTCTGAATCTTAATACATATTTTTTTACAGATAGATCATCCTGATAATTTATAAAATAAATAGTTTTACATCATAGACAACATATTTTTGCATAAATGATATGAATCAAAACATCAACTTATAATATATTCGGAAATAGCACCTTCTCTGGATCTTGCGTGAAAGACATTTCTTTTATCTGTTTTGCTGAGGATCCACAAACGCTGTGTCCAAATTTTTAGTTCGTACTCTGTATCGAACAGTGCTTCCCACATAGATTCATAGTGGAATTGGGGATCCATGATAAAAAGAACATCTGTATTATGTTCTGCTATTAAACTGCGTAATTTTGTTATAAATTCTCTGAAAATAATATTTGCCCCGTTCACGAATATGATAGATATTTTTTTTTCATTATTAGGGAAGTTTTGGCTTTCGTTACATATGTGAATTTTATAAGTTTGACAATTACTATATAAAATGGGACTATGTATAGTCACACTTATAGCTGATATATCATATGCAGAAAATATAACATGATCATTAAAAAAACCTTCTTCCAGAAGAATTATCAAACTTCCACCATTAAAAAAACTTATATTACTACCAGACTCATTGTAATGATACATAGTGTTTATTTATGGAACTATAAATATATGTGTACAAGTGAATGAAATAATAAAGTTAATAAGAAATTCCCCAAAATAGAAGATTTTTCTTACTCTTATAAGAGAAAATTAATTAAAACAATTACGAGATCACTACAATATTTATATGATATATTCACATAAATCGGAAAATGCTTAATTTTTTCGTCTGTGTAACTTACTATTCAAATAGTTGTTGTATATGCCCAGATATATTCGGATATGAAATCTCTGATATGTATAATCTTCAAATAAAAAAAAAATTTATTAGTAATCCTTGTCGTTTAATGTGTAAGTTGAATGGGATGGAAGATGGCAATGGTCCTTTATATAATATTTAGGACATTGAAGATCCATATACAAAAGAACAAATTGCTTATAAAAATAATGTTTATCCGGAATATTTAATCTTATATTAAATGAAGTTTCTTGAATACATAATTAAATATATTAAATGCATACAAAAACAAAAATTCTGTATCAATCACATGGTCTTCTGACAAAATATTAATCATAAGTGTGAAGTAGCTCTTTATCGTAGAAATAAGTCCCAATAGAACGTGTCCATTTCTCATCCAAAAATAAAATTGTAGAAATAATAAAATTGCACAAAACAACTATTGATTTCTGTTATTAATTTTAAATGTATTCTATTATATATATATAACGAAGTTTATCTGACCTATTGGGCCAGACCATATGAAGTTTAATATATAGGGAAATCCATTGATTAATATTCTTAAAATAATTAATATTGTATTAGTATTATGTCGTAATTTACTATTTATTTTCTATATACAATGATGTTTAATGGTAATAATTACTATTCGCTTCTAATTTGTTTTTACAGATTTACATTTTATTGAAGAAAAAACAATAATCAAATTTTTTATACAATTGCTAATTATTTTTACTACTTTGTATTATACTTCATATTTTTTAAGTTATGAACTTATATATTTTATTGCTACAGTATAAAGGGGACAGCTTTAACATCACATCTACTATTTAACTAGAATAGAAAATACATTATTACAATCTTAATATATCTCTACTATATATATACTAAGTCCGTGTCACATAATTTTTTTATTAGCAAATTTTAGTAAAAATGATAAATGATACAATGCTTCGTCGGATATTTATAGAGAAAGTGAAAAACTTAGATCCCGAAATCATAACAATTTCTTCAACTCAAGAATTACTGGAAGAACATTTTGCTTGAAACCTTGCGAGTAAGAAAAATTTGATAGAAGATTTAGTGGCAGAATATAAATCAACGGCTTTGATAGCAAGTGAACCGGAAAATGGGATAATCAGTCACGAAAATACACATGCATCGAATTTGCACAACATACGAGGACTTTTCTTTTTACAAACTAACGTAACTATGCTATTCAGCAAGGTACATTTTATGCCTTATAAGAAATTTATATTGTTGTTTTATAGATATTTTTCTTACAAATTTTTAATAAATGCAGAATTTCCCTGAAAACATAGCGACAATCATAACCGAAGTACCAGGACAAATAGTTGTTGTTCGAAACGGAAGTAAATATTGGTTACTGCCAACAAGAACGTCACAATTGAAGAAATGCTGGAATAAACTATTGACTGAAAATGAAGTCGATATAGACGATAAGATTATATTTTATAGGTCTTTTATAAATGTTTTTGAACTTGCTGTGTTCACAGTTCACGGTGTTAAAAAAACGCAGTGGTTTAATGAGTATGAGTTTTCCAAAAATGTCACAACAGCTTACAATAGTCAAGTTGAGATACCAAATTTTATGACTTCATGGATACCAACTTGTAGACATGAATTTTCGCAAACTGGAGCGTTCTACATCCATGTGTTGGTGAAATCAGATCATCTGGTAAAAATACTAATTATGTTATATAATTATTGTATAAAAATATTAATATACTATACAATATTATAATATTTGTTGTTGTTCTTTAGATGGTACCCAGTCAATTCATTCATACAGCAAGATTACACGGAAAAAAACAAATTAAATTGAAGACTGGAAGAAGAAGTTGGGAAGTCACATTGAATAATACAGGCTTTGAAAGAGGCTGGACAGAATTTTACGAAGATCATAACCTTACTCACACGACGATTTTCTTTTTTCTTACAAAAAATCACTCATTCAGAGCTGTTATATTTAACGATAAACACGATGAAATCTTTTATCCGTGGTATAATACCACATCTATAACATGTGCTTGACTATAAATTTAGTTCTAATAAAAAATCCGTATTTATTGTTCTTGTATTTTATATTGTATTTTGTAAATGTAATCTTAAAATCCCGGAATTCTTACATATTGTATTTCAAATCTATTAATATCTTAATTTAATATAGTTCACGTCTTTTATTACACATACATTAGATTTTGGAAAGAAATAATTACGTTTGATTTCTTCGATGTATTTTACTGTGCAAAATTGGAACTTGTGACCAGAATTGTGTCATTATTTCTTGTATCGATATATGTAAATTTATGATATTCATACCTCACTTTTGCATGATGAATATGAACATGATAATGTATAATACTAGCCATTGTATTTCGTGACTTAGCTAAAATGTTCATCCACGTGTATCAATCTTTATAGTGTCGGTAGTGTTTATCTAAATTATTATAAATAAAGAATTTTTTGGTTTTCTTTTTTTTTTTTTTGTCGGCAGGATTTTAAATTGTGTTTTAAGAACATGTATCGTCACTTTATATATATATATATATATATATCAAACACTTTTCATTCAAGGAAAAAAAAACTAAATTTAACCTACATCACAGCTAATATATTCATAACACATACATTAAAACTTTGTTACAAAATATCTATATTCAATACTTTGTTCCTATACATATTGGTGGAAAAGGATATATTCATAATTGAGAATCCCAGCCTATAACAGTAAGTGTGCAAAAATATATCCAGTTCCATCCGTATGTATAAGAAGAAATATGTTGTTCTGTCGCCTTATTAAAATTTATTCAGGTAAGATCTTCAACAATTTATTTTGTCTTATTTGAATATCGTTTGAATTACGTCCACTCTTTTTTTTTTTGCAATCTTATTAAAGGGTATTTTTATCGGACGAAATTTCCTATGGAGGCTTGTCAAAAAAATATTTTCTATTTGAATTACATTTTGCTTTCTTAAGTGATCTATTTTTTTTTTTTTTTTGATATCATATAACTTATAGCTGTAGATAAACTTATGGATCTTCTTTATTCTTCTCAGTTTTTCAATTTAATTTCACTTAAATGTTATGTTAGTATATAATATTTTATTTCTTTCACTTCATAAGAATTTAAAACAATTCAATCAACCAATCAAATCAAACCGTGAATAAAATTTTAGTTGAGTAAACTATTCCTGTTCCAAAATAGATCCTTTAAAACAGTAGATTCTGGATAATATTGATCAGTTTACCAAATAGACTTACTAAAATTGAACAATGGAAAGAAAAAATATTACAAAACTTAATGTATGGAAACAATTTTTTTACTAAATTTAATATTTTAAAACTTATATTTCTTTATTACCGAATATAAAGCTTGGAAGAAATAGAAATATAAAACAAATCATTTTATATATGCATAAAATATTTACTATATATATATTCTTATGAGAAACAAAACTATAAGAACCGAACATAAACTGAAAAATAATTTTAATACTTTTAAGCACATGTAATACAAATTGGATGAAATATCTCATACTATGACAAACAAGGACTAACAATTATTGTTATAATTTTATGTTCTTAAAAACTCGTTAAAAGAAATTTAAAAAAATGCACCGTAATGCATCTACTAAAATTAATTAAATAGCAAAATCAGTTTTATCATTAAAAACCCAAATAAAAAATCACAAATAAATATTCTGTAAATATGAAGAACAGCTCAGAATACATTGTTGAGTTCACCAAGAACTGCTCATTATTCTCATTCAAGTACCTAGAAAAAGCAACATTGATAAACGAAACTTTCAGACCTTATTGGAACAAGTAAAATGCAAGTTCCAACATAATTTTAGTCGGTTAAATCTATCGAATAGTTTCTAACTATTTCTCAACATAAAATATTTACATCCAAGCTTACAAAAGAAATCCGAAAGAAATATATTAAAAAATCGTGAAGAATAAATAGCATTTAATTTTTATTTCCCCAGAAATACCGTAATACTATACACATTAAATTCTTTTTTTTTATCTACCAGCCTAATTATAAATAAAATAATTTCAAATTGAAACAATTATTGATAAAAAAAAAAAAGTTTGAATGATTACCACTTTATTTATTACGAAGGTAAGCTAAACTGAATAAATTTATTAAAGTTAAATATACATTCACTCCTATAATATTGGATTAAATATATTATTTGATAAAATATTATTTGTACCATTTATTCATACGATTATTTCCATGCACAAAGCTATGGATAATCTGAACATGTGCTATGAATTAAAATTAGATAAATTATTGATAAGAAAAAAGTTTGTATAATTACTTCTTTATTTATTAAGAAGGTCAGCTAAACTGAATAAATTTATTAAAGTTAAATATATATTCATTTCTACAATATTGAAATAAATATATGATTTGATAAAATATTACTTCTACCATTTACTCGTATGATTATTTCCATGCACAAATTAACTAATAATCATAATATCATGTATAACATTCCCAACGACAAATGATATATTAAAGAAAAAAAAACAAGAGGACGAAGTTTATTATTCATATGAAATTCGTAACTAAAATTATATTAAGATATTAAATAGTGTTTCTATTTAATATTTAACATAATTTGTAGAACACATATTATTTTAAACAAAGTATCTAAGCAAAATTGATAAAAGAAATGTCTTTCACGCAAGTTCGAGAAAAGGTACTATATCCGAATATATTATAAATTGATGTTTTGATTTATATAATTTATGTGAAAATATGTTCTCTGTGATGTAAAACTATTTATTTTATAAGTTATTGGGAATATCTATCTGTAAGAAAATATGAATTAATATTCAAAAAGTTATGTTATTTAATTTTTAATACAGCATGTATAATATAATAAAGGGAAAATAAAAAATTTATATAATTTCTACTATGTAAGGAATAAACTGTAGACTTCTTTTAATTACCCTAATATGTAGTACATGGAAAATGTAAATGCTTCAGTAAAAAAGAACAGATATATTAGGGATCCAAAAAAAACTCTCAAGGGATATAGATATTATACTTACGGAAATAAAGATAATATAATATAAGATCCGCTATTTTGTTCCTGGAGCAACATTTTTATGGTTATTTTCAATCTTGTAATATATGGAACAAACGTTTTCCTGAACCAATATACTGTTAAAAAAAATAGAAAAATGTAAAAACAAACATTATTAAAAAATGTTAAATTCTCTTTTAAGTCAAATTGCAAAATGTCAAAACTCTATAATTTCAGAATGCAAGGACACTTTAAAAAATATTGTATTCGCAAAAGTTGGTGATGCTTGTTTATTCAGTGTAATATATTTCAGTAGTTTCCTGTAATACTGTAATATATTACAGTGAATAAACAAACACAACCATTCATTTTAATTACTTGAGTATATAAAAGATGTACTATTTTGATCCTATGTTCCGATGTGGGATAAAAAATTTCAAAAAAATATTACAAAGGTCAAAGATTTTGGCCCATTAGCAATGGACATCATTACAAAACAACGTTGTAGAAATTGAATTTCGGATAAGCAAAATTTAGTTGTTCCTACTTTGTACAATACTGGAGCAGTAGTAATCAATTTTTTTAATACACGACTAATTTTTTTTCGTGTGGAATAAGCAGATATTAGATATGTTTATTATTAATATCTTATTCATGCAGTTGTTTTTTAAACATTATAAATAAATATTTTGTAGTATATTATTCCAAATTTGTAAAAGAGAAACATATTTAATCGTAATTTATTATGCAAAATGAAGTTAATATTTTAATAATGGAAAAGACAAATTGAACTATTTTTAAAACAAATATTTTTTTTTTTGTTGAATTCGATATTTAGTTCTAGTATCATAAACAAAGATAGAAATACGCGTATGCTAATTCTTAGAAAATTCTGGAATTCGTATGATTATTTACATGAACAAAGCTATGGATAATCTGAACATGTGCTATGAATTAAAATTAGAAAAATTATGGATAAGAAAAAAGTTTATATAATTACCTCTTTATTTATTAAAAAGGTCAACTAAACTGAATAAATTTATTAAAGATAAATATATATTCACTCCTATAATATTGAAATAAATATATCATGTATAAAATATTATTTGTACTATTTACTCGTACGATTATTTCCTATGAAATTCGTAACTAAAATTATATTAAGATATTAAATTGTATTTCTTTTTAATGTTTAACATACTTTTCAGAACACATATTATTTTAAACAAAGTTTCTAAGCAAAATAGATAAAAGAAATGTCTTCCAAGCAAGTTCGATAGAAGGTACTATTTCCGAATATATTAAACCCATAGTATTATTCATAGTAGTGAAACTCATACTCCTATTAATTATTCAAATTGGACTATACCGCAAGAACAAATTGAAAATATATATCAAATAGGATTAACTGATTTCAAAACTGCATTTTCAGTTAAAACTCATGAAGAAACTATTAGTATACAAGAAGAATCTCAAAGTATACCTTTGTTAAATAGATATACTATAAAAAAGTATTTAGAAAAAGGTTATAGATATATTCATATAGGTTTAGTTCAAGTTGCTGTCAAACCTTTAGTTCATGCAGGAGTTGATACTCCTATTTACTTAGCCCTTAGAGATAAAAGATTAAAAAGATATCAAACTTCTTTAATGTCTTTAGTTCAAACTAATATATGTAATGGTCCCATATATTTTAATTGCTCTCCAAACTATTCTGTTGATCTTACAGATCCTATGATATTAGATTCTTTAATATTAGATGTTCAAATTCAAGGTGATGAATTTCATCTATGTAAAAACTTTGCTATAATTTATAGAGTATATTTTAGACTAATGTCATCTCAGATTAATCCAAAATTTAATAGATTACCTACATCAAAAGATGAAACTGTTTTGCTTCAAATAGATGCTGAAAAACCCACAATATTTACTCCAAAAAGATTAAAATGGAGTGAAATAACTATTCCAGAAGAATTTGTCATAAATAACCCACAACCGCCTAGAAACATAGTTAGAAAAGATGTTTCTCAAATTATAGAAGAAATTGATGGAAAAATAACTGTCAAATTTGGTTCATCCAGAGAAAATAGTAGAAATTATTTAAGATCAAGTTCTTATAGAGAACCAGAATATGTAAGACATTTTTCTCAAACTAGTGATAATCCAGAATCTTCTAGACAGTCTTTCTCAGGAATTCCTAACTATAGATTTAGAACTCCTATTCCTGAACCCCAGGTCAATTCCAATCAAAATTTTTCAAATCCAACCTCTCCTAAATCCTCAGACTTTGCGTTTGTTATAACATCAGGAGAAGAATTTAATCCTGATTATGAATATTTATATGAAGAAATGAATAGTGATTTTCATAAAGAAAAAAGGCTTTGGTTTTTAAAATTAGATAAACAAATACAAGATAAAATAGGAGAAGAATGGAAAAAAGAAATGAAAAAATTAAAATCAAATTTTCTATTTTTTAGTTTTCTTATTGTTTTCTTTTCAAAAGAAGGGATAAATGATTATCTAAAGAAACCTTCTATAGAAGTTAATACAAGTCTGCATAAAAAATGGACATTAGAAAATAATGAAATCATATCTGCTATTCATCCTCCCTTACAAAGTATTAAAATACAGACTCATAAAGGTGAAATAATAGCAGACCCTTTTAAAAGGGGAAAAGATACAAAAGAACCTATAAATGGAGAAGATATACAAAGAATTTTACAACAAAATAATTATTCAAATCAAATATTAAAAACTATTTCAAACCAAGTAGATACTATAGCCAATAACATAGTCTCTAATGTTATTTCTCAAGAAGATAAGCCTAAGAAAAAACTCTTTAATGACATTTCTGCCCCTTTCTTTCAGACAAAAAGTATACCTCACAGTAAAGATAAAGATATAAGTTTTCAACATAATACAGATAATATACTATCAAAAATATCGGCAAAATTAAGTGAAGCTGGAACTTCAGGAAAAAGAATTAATGTTTTAGACACTATTAAAGAAGAAAATGAAGGTGAAGATAACACTTCATCCGAAGATTATTCTAACTCAGAAAATGAAGAAATTCAAAATATAGAAGATAATTTTGAAGATAATAATGAAGATAATATTAATAAGATTTATAGAAGAAGAAGAAATTTTACTAGTTCAAAAAATTATTATAAGAGACCTTCTCCTATGGACTTACAATATGAAGAAAGAAACCAATTTCATAAAACTAGTTATGATGGTACTTCTATTACAGAATGGAATATAGATGGTAAAGCAGAATACGAAATATTAAATACACTTCAAGAAATGGGAATGGCTAGAATGGTTTACAAAATACAAGGTCAATCTGAAGACAAAGCATGTGCTTTACTTGTCCAAGGTTTTACTGGACAATTAAAAAATTGGTGGGATAATGCATTAAGTCTAGAAACAAAAACTCAAATATTAGAACATAAAGTCATTATGATAGAAAATGATGAACCATATGAAATAAGTGATGCTTGTGATTATCTTATAATAACTATAGGTATGTATTTTATAGGAAATCCCAAAGAAGAATATAATTCATCAAAAATAATTTTAACAAATTTAAGATGTCCTTCATTATCAGATTATAGGTGGTATAAAGATGTTTTCCTTACTCAAGTATTAAGAAGAAATGATTGTAATGCTTCATTTTGGAAAGAACGATTTATAATGGGATTACCCAAACTATTTGCAGAAAGAATTTTACAAAAACTTAGAAACGAAATAGGAACAGAAGATATACCTTTCGAAGAAATTACTTATGGTCAATTATTTGCTTTTGTAAAAAAAGAAGGTTTATCATTATGTTCAGAATTAAAACTTCAGAATAAATATAAATCAGATAAAAATAATACTAGAAAAGAATTAGGATGCTTTTGTGAAATGTTTGGTATGATGAAAATAGAACCCCCTTCTAGAATACAAAAAAGATCTAGGAGATTTAACCAAACTAATAGTAGTTTTAATAGTTCAGATATTAAACAATCAAAACACTCAAAACATAAACATAAGAAATCTTCTAAAACACATAGATCTCAGAATAAAGACAAGAAGAATATAGAATGTTGGTTTTGTAAGAAACCTGGTCATACAGAAAGTCAGTGTTGGCTTAAAAAGAAAAAGAAAGTTAGAGAAATAAAAGACTCCATTAATAATTTGTTAAAAGAATCAGATGAAGAATCTGATATTATAGAAAATGAATCAAACACATCCAATAATGATAGTGATAGTGAACCACAAAAAGACATTTGTGGAAGTTGTCAACAAAGTATTAATGTTATTACAAAAGATAAAAAAGAAGCTATTTTTGATTTAATAGAACAAATTCCTGATGATGAATTAAGAAGAGATTATTTTAGTAAACTTAAAGATTTAATTTTAGAAGAAGATAATTCAAAATCTAAACAAATTCATATTAAAGAACATTTTAGTTTAAATAAATTATTTGATAAATATCCTTCTCAAAGTATATTTAAACAAATTACTACTAAGGATTTACAAACAGAAATTAATATGTTAAAAAAACAAGTTAATCAAATGGAAAAAGAACTGTTTTCTTTAAAAGAAAAAGATTTTGAATTAGAGACAAAATTAGTTTTATTAAGCAATAATAATAATTTTGACGAAGGCCAAAACAGCAATCAACAACCAGAAAATTCAGAAATTCCTTTAAAAATTAATACAAAGAATGATCAAATTAAATTTGTTGGTACTATTCAGAAAATTGAATTTCAGAAATGGTATATAAATGTTAACCTAGTCATAAACAACTTTAAAATGAATTTAGTTGCTTTATTAGACTCAGGTGCTGATCATAATGTAATAAGAGAAGGAATTATTCCATCAAAATATTATGAAAAAACAACAGAGCAATTATATACGGCTAATTCAAAACCATTAGATATTAGATACAAATTATCAAAGGCACATATTTGTAATAATGGATATTGCTTCAAAAATGTTTTTACCTTAGTAAGAGATATATCCCAAGATATGATATTAGGTACTCCTTTTTTAACTCAAATTTATCCTTTCATTACAAATAATTTAGGAGTTTCTACCAATATACATGGTAAGACAATATTATTTCCTTTCATAACCCCTGTCAAACAGAAAGAAATACATTTACTTCAGCAATCTTCAATTTTTAAACAGATAAATATAATAGACAAAAGAAAAAATCATATCAACTATTTAAAAGAAGAAATTCCTTATTTGAAAATAGAAGAACAATTGCAAACTGACATTGTTAGCAGTAAGATAAAAGAATTAGAAAATCTATTTTCAAAAGAAATATGTAATAATCTCCCTAATGCTTTTTGGGAAAGAAAGCAACATGTAGTAGACTTACCTTATGAAAAAGATTTCAAAGATAGAGATATTCCTACTAAGGCTAGACCGATTCAAATGAATGCGGAATTTCTTAAACATTGTCAACAAGAAATTAAAGAATTACTAGATAAGAGATTAATAAGAAAGTCAAAATCTCCTTGGAGTTGTTCTGCTTTCTATGTTATGAAACAAGCAGAATTAGAAAGAGGTGTCCCTAGGTTAGTTATTAATTACAAACCACTCAACAAAGTACTCCAATGGATTAGATACCCAATTCCTAATAAAAGAGATTTAATTAATAGATTACATTCATCTAAAATATTTTCAAAATTTGATTTAAAATCAGGATTTTGGCAAATTCAAATATCAGAAAAAGATAGGTATAAAACTGCTTTTACAGTACCTTTTGGTCATTACGAATGGAATGTAATGCCCTTTGGATTAAAAAATGCACCCTCAGAATTTCAAAGGATAATGAATGAAATATTTAATTCCTATACCAGTTTTAGTATAGTTTATATTGATGATATTCTCATATACTCAAATGATATAGATCAACATTTCAAACATTTAAATATATTCTTTCATGTTATTAAGAAAAATGGCTTAGTTGTTTCTGCACCCAAGATGAAATTATTCCAAACATCTGTTAGATTTTTAGGACATGATATTTACAAAGGAGTAATTAAACCTATTAATAGAGCTATCAGTTTTACTGATAAGTTTCCAGATGTTATCAAAGAAAAAACCCAGTTACAAAGGTTTTTAGGATGTTTAAATTACATTTCTGATTTCTTCCCAAACTTAAGACAGACATGTCAGCCTTTATATCAAAGACTTAGAAAAAATCCCCCAGCTTGGTCTGAAACTCATACACAAATAGTCAGGAATATTAAACAAAAGGTCAAATCCTTGCCATGCTTAGGTATTCCTCATCCTAGTGCATTTATGATAGTTGAAACAGATGCCTCCGACATAGGATATGGAGGAATATTAAAACAAAAATTAGAATCTAAAGAACAATTAGTTAGATTCCATTCAGGGATTTGGCTCGGACCACAAAAGAATTATTCTACTATCAAAAAAGAAATTCTTTCAATTGTCTTATGTATTTCAAAATTTCAAGATGATCTTTATAATAAACAATTTTTATTGCGAATAGATTGCAAATCTGCCAAAGAAGTTTTAACTAAGGATGTCCAAAATATAGTTTCAAAACAAATTTTTGCTAGATGGCAAGCCATCCTTTCTGTTTTTGATTTTCAAATTGAATATATAAAAGGAGAGAATAATTCTCTTCCAGATTTTCTTACTCGTGAATTTTTACAAGGAAAATAATTATGCAGATGAATCCCTACTCCAAATCAAAGATACAGTCTTCAAAAGATTATGAATCTCCTGATTCAAAAGACTTAGTCAAATATACCCAACCTCAAACACCTTCACCATCAAAATCAAAAGCCCAATTACCTTCTTCTTCAAATAAATTCTCACCATTACAAAATTTCCCTGAATTACCCTACAAATCAATTCTAGTTACTCCACCTAAACCAACAAATATTCAAATACCGAATAATCCTAAAGAAGAATTCAAATACGTCAATAAAGCTTGGATAGAAGAAATAGGGTTAACACCCTATACTGAAATTCCTTCGGAACTAGTTCAAAAGGATTACATCAAAAACCGTTTTCAATTATTTAATAATGATTCTCAGTTTTGGGAATCAGATTGTTTTCAAAAAACCCAAAAATTTTATGAACTTATTTTAGTTGATACAAATTCAGTTGAAATCTCTCATACAAGAAATGAGAAAAATCAAATAACATTTTCAAAATGTGTCATAAAACAAGTTTTTAATCAAACCATGTTTGGTGGGATGACTCATCAAAGGAATTTTTCTATAAGATTTTCTCCAAATACTTTTAATTATATTGATTATAAGAATGCTTGGTATAGGACGTTTTTTGTCCGACCATTTACACATTCTTGGTTTTTCATTTTTCATACTGATTGTCTCAAAACATTCCCCATTTGGTTTTTTGAATGGTGGAAAAAGATGGGATCAGAATCTTCAATTCTCCCTACAAATGTCAAAAATGGTTTACAAGTTTTTGCAGAAAATTCAACCATTCAAAATTATCAAAAAATGGTCACTTTTCATGCAGAGTTCAAAGTTCCCTGGATTTTTGCCTGGGATTTTCAATTTAAGAAATGTTTCCCAGACCCAACTCCTTTCTCACTGGTTAGATCCATACGTATCAAATGGTGGTCAAAATATCAGCAAGATATCTGTTCAGCCACAGCTATACAGCATTATTTTGCTACAGGAGAAAAAATCAAATACCAAGGTGATTCACCAAGTTCAAACAAAGGGAAAGGAAAAGCTACTAGTTCAGAAACTTCATCAGAGCAACAAAGATTTTTTGAAGCTTTCAAACAGAATCCGAATCTCAAAGAAGAATTTTTGGAATTTTTATCCCAAAAGTCTACAAAATCTGATGAATCTGTATCATCTGATCCATTTGGTGGACCATGTGGCCAGGATCCAGACGATGCCTTTTTTATGTAGAAAATTACATACAGCTCAAAAGATATTCAAATGGCCGACAAAGCTTTAACTTTATTAAAGTTAAAGTTTTTGCTTTTGACTTTAAGAGAAACCTGACAAAATTCAAAAGACGCAAATAATTCAAAGACAGAGACAAACAGCTGGAAAGGACAATGAAATTCAAATTCAGATCAAATTAGTTTCAAATTTAAATTCAAATGTAATTTTTATTAGTATATATACCCCTCTCAAATGTATTAAGGAGGCAGTTCGCATTTTCACTACTTCTCTCTCTCCCAATTATCCTTGTAATATCTGCAGTACAATTCAAGTCTCCTTCAAGAAAATCATTGTAAGAATTTAAATTTCAAATAAAAGTTTTATTTTATTCATATGCATAGAGTTCTTCGTCCTCATTTCAATTCTGTTGGATCTCCAGATTTTATAAACTCAGAATATTTAAAATATAAAGAACTTTGCAAACAATATCCGGAAAAATCAATTCTTTGGAATTGGTGTAATGATTTAAAAGATTATTATTACGATTTAAAAATTAAAACATCAATATTACTTGCTGCATAATTATGAATTTCATCAAAAATATTATTTTCTTCATTCTTGTATTAATTATGTTATTTTTAGAAACATTTTTTCAAATTATCATTAAATCTGTGATATTAGTTTTTATTATTATTCAAACTGTGCTAGTTTATTTTCAAACGATCCTTCAAAAAGTCATCGAATTCATATTCACACGGATTAACTAATCCACCCATGCCTGGGTGGATTATAATCTCGTCTTAATACCGGGTCATAAGAATTTAATCTATTTGACCCGATATTAGAGCAAATGCCACCAAATGTTGTATTATCCCATATTGACACATATAATATGACCTAATACCCCCTATTAGGTCCTACCAAACGACCCCTATATATTGTAAATTAGATGATTAATTATTATACCATATTCATAATTATTGGACATAATATTCTAACATAATGATTTATTAATTGATTCACTTGAATAGACTTTTATTCTATTCAACCCCAATATATACCAACCAGCAAAAAAATGTCACAATTATATATTCCCTCCGTCTCATTTATTTTGCTCCCTTGGTTCGGTCAACTGATTAACTTGACTAAATTTATAAAAATTATAAAAATAATTTAATTAATATATTTTCTTAATAAGTTGATAATATCATATGACACCATATATATTAATATTTAAAAGGTTTAATACACCACAAATGTGAATAATTTAATATGATAAGTCACTCAAAATATTGAAAAATTTGATCGGATACTGTAGCAAATGGAGTAAAATAAATGGGACGGATGGGATATTTTTTAGTCACAGTTTAATTTATCCCGTGTTGAATGTTTTATTGTTGAAACAAGTTTACCCGACTTGATGGATCATTGCATTTTGTTTTTCTAGGACTTCTAGGAAATATATATATATTTCCTAGAATATATTTCCTAGAAGTCCTAGAAAAACAAAATGCAATGATCCATCAAGTCGGGTATATATATATTTCCTAGAAGTCCTAGAAAAACAAAATGCAATGATCCATCAAGTCGGGTAAACTTGTTTCAACAATAAAACATTCAACACGGGACAAATTAAGCATTATCGGCATTATAGAGTTACTCCTATCATCTTTCAAATTAACGATCAATGATAGTATTCCAACTTTTTTTTTGGTTTTTTGAATATTGATAAGCAAATGGTATCTTATTTGTTATTCTTCTAGCTCTCGTCATTCATAATTTCATATATCAATCCCTATATAATAAAATTAAAATACCGTTCGGCATATTTTATTGAAATGTATTTAGAAGTGATCAATCATTTAACTTAAGGATTAGTGGATGCAAATCCGTAACATAAGTAAAAAAAACATTTGACATTTTTAAACGTATCAATAATTGTTAATTTCATGTTTTGTGAACCACGACCAACAAGCAGAACACACGTATTGCATGGGTATTCTTTATGAATTTGTTTTTTCGTGGAGAATGATTCTCCACTACCAAATTTATGAGTGTTATTCATTTTAAAGGTGATATATGGCCGAGTTTCATGCTCGTAACGCTACTATATAACATTGTTTATTTGATAATGCCACAAGTATATTTTATGAATTTTAGTTACCATGCTTTGTACGTAATATATTGATCCCAAACTCGAAACATGTAGTTTTAGCACGATAGAGAATGTTTTGGTGGAGTTTCTTGATGTTATGAGTCCATGTAGAAATTTTCAAATTTGTCTTGTCATGAATAAAACACGAGTATTTTGGTTATATGTTTTGAAGATGGTGGTGTTTGCACTCTCGCATATGGACAGGGTGTTATTCACGTGATAATAATATTCTTAAAACCTTGTACCAAAATTACTATTTTTTCGGTGTCCTGGTGAAAACATGGGGTGATATAATGGTCCTAAGATCGTTTTCAAGTGATTTTTCGAATTTGTGGTCCTAACATAGGCCGATGTTTCTGTGTAGGTGAAGTTTAACATTCTTAACTCGGTACAGCTATCAATAGTTTGATGTTTTTTCAGATAATTTTTGCGTTTCAAATTCCAAATTGGATTTATTCAAGTGATAGCGAATGCATGTTTGTTAAGTTTGGCCCGTACTTTTAAACAACTCTTTGGACGAACATACCTAAAAGTTTCTTCTACAAAATCTCATAATTCTGAGATAACATGGTCCATTTATTGGTCCTTGGGAATAACATAGCCTTGAAGATTTTATATGTTGAAGTTTTTGCTTAGAAGGTCAGTTGACAGACAAATTTATGGAGTAAACAATTCAAAATTCGCGTACTCTCGAGTATGATTGAATTGATCCACTTTGGAGTGTAATGCGTACAAGAATCACAATTTGGTTGTTTTGTGCCAATTTAATTTTTCGTGGAGGTTCTGTTTTCACTACCAGATTTTAACGTTCTATCATTGACGTGATAGAAGATATTTGGGCCGAGTTTTATTTTCTTTACGCTTATCGATAAAACTATTTATTCGATGGTGCTCTTGTTAAAGAAACGACGTTTTGAAATATTTTATATTCATCCTTTCTAACTGACTCATTAAGTCCAAACTCGGAATGTGTGCTATAAACACACTAGAAAATGTTATGGTTGATATTCATTCTATTCCGTGTCCATGTTTAAATTTTCATTTTGGGTGTGTCATGAATAAAAATATGATTATTTTCGGGAAATCCTTTTAGAGGGTGTTTTAAGACTCGAATACGGGAAGTTTGTTATTCACGTAATAGACAACGCATGTTTAATTATTAGGACTATGTTTATCTGGAGTGCTCTTTCGACTACCATGTCTAACAGTATTTTATTCACAATATATAAATTGCATGCTCCAAACATCAAATTCATCTGATTCAGAGATAACGTAGCCCATTTTTTATTCCCCTGGTCGGAACAAGAGCATTGTGGAGTTTTGTTGTAAAAACTTACTTCAGGTGGTCTTTCCACTGATCAATTATGCAAGTAAAAGATTTACTTCAAATGGTCTTTCGATTGTTCAATTAGGCTAGTAACCAATTCACAATTCAGGTGATACATGATTTATGTTCTGAGTTTCATGTTCCTTTAGCTTCACGGTAAAATGTTCCATTTTGGGGTGTTAAGCGTAAAAGAATCACACTTTGGGTATTCTTTATCAATTTGTTTTTTCGTGGAGAATGATTCTCCACTACCAAATTTATTAGTGTTATTCATTTTAAAGGTGATATATGGCCGAGTTTCATGCTCGTAACGCTACTATATAACATTGTTTATTTGATAATGCCACAAGTATATTTTATGAATTTTAGTTTCCATGCTTTGTACGTAATCTATTGATCCATCGAGTTTTAGCACGATAGAGAATGTTTTGGTGGAGTTTCTTGATGTTATGAGTCCATGTAGAAATTTTCAAATTTGTCTTGTCATGAATAAAACACGAGTATTTTGGTTTTATGTTTTGAAGATGGTGGTGTTTGAACTCTCGCATATGGACAGGGTGTTATTCACGTGATAATAATATTCTTAAAACCTTGTACCAAAATTACTATTTTTTCGGTGTCCTTGTGAAAATATGGGGTGATATAATGGTCCTAAGATCGTTTTCTGTGTAGGTGAAGTTTAACATTCTTAACTCGTTACATCTATCAATAGTTTGATGTTTTTTCAGATAATTTTTGCGTTTCAAATTCCAAATTGGATTTATTCAAGTGATAGCGAATGCATGTTTGTTAAGTTTGGCCCGTACTTTTAAACAACTCTTTGGACGAACATACCTAAAAGTTTCTTCTTCAAAATCTCATAATTCTGAGATAACATGGTCCATTTATTGGTCCTTGGGAATAACATAGCCTTGCAGATTTTATATGTTGAAGTTTTTGCTTAGAAGGTCAGTTGACAGACAAATTTATGTAGTAAACAATTAAAAATTCGCGTACTCGCGAGTATGATTGAATTGATCCACTTTGGAGTGTAATGCGTACAAGAATCACAATTTGGTTGTTTTGTGCCAATTTAATTTTTCGTGGAGGTTCTGTTTTCACTACCAGATTTTAACCTTTTATCATTGACGTGATAGAAGATATTTGGGCCGAGTTTTATTTTCTTTACGCTTATCGATAAAACTATTTATTCGATGGTGCTCTTGTTAAAGAAACGACGTTTTGAAATATTTTATATTCATCCTTTCTAACTGATTCATTAAGTCCAAACTCGGAATGTGTGCTATAAACACACTAGAAAATGTTATGGTTGATATTCATTCTATTCCGTGTCCATGTTTAAATTTTCATTTTGGGTGTGTCATGAGTAAAAATATGATTATTTTCGGGAAATCCTTTTAGAGGGTGTTTTAAGACTCGAATACAGGAAGTTTGTTATTCACGTAATAGACAACGCATGTTTAGTTATTAGGACTATGTTTATCCAGAGTGCTCTTTCGACTACCATGTCTAACAGTATTTTATTCACAATATATAAATTGCATGCTCCAAACATCAAATTCATCTGATTCAGAGACAACGTAGCCCATTTTTTATTCCCCTGGTCGGAACAAGAGCATTGTGGAGTTTTGTTTCAAAAACATACTTCAGGTGGTCTTTCCACTGATCAATTATGCAAGTAAAAGATTTACTTCAAATGGTCTTTCGATTGTTCAATTAGGCTAGTAACCAATTCACAATTCATGTGATACATGATTTATGTTCTGAGTTTCATGTTCCTTTAGCTTCACGGTAAAATGATCCATTTTGGGGTGTTATGCGTAAAAGAATCACATTTTGGGTATTCTTTATCAATTTGTTTTTTCGTGGAGAATGATTCTTCACTACCAAATTTATGAGTGTTATTCATTTGAAAGGTGATATATGGCCGAGTTTCATGCTCGTAACGCTACTATATAACATTGTTTATTTGTAATGCCACAAGTATATTTTATGAATTCTAGTTTACATGCTTTGTACGTAATCTATTGATCCCAAACTCGAAACAAGTAGTATTAGCACGATAGAGAATGTTTTGGTGGAGTTTCTTGATGTTATGAGTCCATGTAGAAATTTTCAAATTTGTCTTGTCATGAATAAAACACTAGTATTTTGGTTTTATGTTTTGAAGATGGTGGTGTTTGCACTCTCGCATATGGACAGGGTGTTATTAACGTGATAATAATATTCTTAAAACCTTGTACCAAAATTACTATTTTTTCGGTGTCCTGGTGAAAATATGTGGTGATATAATGGTCCTAAGATCGTTTTCAAGTGATTTTTCGAATCTCTGGTCCCAACATAGGCCGATGTTTCTGTGTATGTGAAGTTTAACTTTCTTAACTCGGTACAGCTATCAATAGTTTGATGTTTTTTCAGATAATTTTTGCGTTTCAAATTCCAAATTGGATTTATTCAAGTGATAGCTAATGCATGTTTGTTATGTTTGGCCCGTACTTTTAAACAACTCTTTGGACGAACATACCTAAAAGTTTCTTCTTCAAAATCTCATAATTCTGAGATAACTTGGTCCATTTATTGGTCCTTGGGAATAACATAGTCTTGCAGATTTTATATGTTGAAGTTTTTGCTTAGAAGGTCAGTTGACAGACAAATTTATGGAGTAAACAATTCAAAATTCGCGTACTCGCGAGTATGATTGAATTGATCCACTTTGGAGTGTAATGCGTACAAGAATCACAATTTGGTTGTTTTGTGCCAATTTAATTTTTCGTGGAGGTTCTGTTTTCACTACCAGATTTTAACCTTTTATCATTGACGTGATAGAAGATATTTGGGCCGAGTTTTATTTTCTTTACGCTTATCGATAAAACTATTTATTCGATGGTGCTCTTGTTAAAGAAACGACGTTTTGAAATATTTTATATTCATCCTTTCTAACTGACTCATTAAGTCCAAACTCGGAATGTGTGCTATAAACACACTAGAAAATGTTATGGTTGATATTCATTCTATTCCGTGTCCATGTTTAAATTTTCATTTTGGGTGTGTCATGAGTAAAAATATGATTATTTTCGGGAAATCCTTTTAGAGGGTGTTTTAAGACTCGAATACGGGAAGTTTGTTATTCACGTAATAGACAACGCATGTTTAGTTATTAGGACTATGTTTATCCAGAGTGCTCTTTCGACTACCATGTCTAACAGTATTTTATTCACAATATATAAATTGCATGCTCCAAACATCAAATTCATCTGATTCAGAGATAACGTAGCCCATTTTTTATTCCCCTGGTCGGAACAAGAGCATTGTGGAGTTTTGTTTCAAAAACTTACTTCAGGTGGTCTTTCCACTGATCAATTATGCAAGTAAAAGATTTACTGGTCTTTCGATTGTTCAATTAGGCTAGTAACCAATTCACAATTCATGTGATACATGATTTATGTTCTGAGTTTCATGTTCCTTTAGCTTCACGGTAAAATGATCCATTTTGGGGTGTTATGCGTAAAAGAATCACATTTTGGGTATTCTTTATCAATTTGTTTTTTCGTGGAGAATGATTCTTCACTACCAAATTTAGGAGTGTTATTCATTTGAAATGTGATATATGGCCGAGTTTCATGCTCGTAACGCTACTATATAACATTGTTTATTTGTAATGCCACAAGTATATTTTATGAATTCTAGTTTACATGCTTTGTACGTAATCTATTGATCCCAAACTCGAAACAAGTAGTATTAGCACGATAGAGAATGTTTTGGTGGAGTTTCTTGATGTTATGAGTCCATGTAGAAATTTTCAAATTTGTCTTGTCATGAATAAAACACTAGTATTTTGGTTTTATGTTTTGAAGATGGTGGTGTTTGCACTCTCGCATATGGACAGGGTGTTATTAACGTGATAATAATATTCTTAAAACCTTGTACCAAAATTACTATTTTTTCGGTGTCCTGGTGAAAATATGTGGTGATATAATGGTCCTAAGATCGTTTTCAAGTGATTTTTCGAATCTCTGGTCCCAACATAGGCCGATGTTTCTGTGTATGTGAAGTTTAACATTCTTAACTCGGTACAGCTATCAATAGTTTGATGTTTTTTCAGATAATTTTTGCGTTTTAAATTCCAAATTGGATTTATTCAAGTGATAGCTAATGCATGTTTGTTATGTTTGGCCCGTACTTTTAAACAACTCTTTGGACGAACATACCTAAAAGTTTCTTCTTCAAAATCTCATAATTCTGAGATAACTTGGTCCATTTATTGGTCCTTGGGAATAACATAGCCTTGCAGATTTTATATGTTGAAGTTTTTGCTTAGAAGGTCAGTTGACAGACAAATTTATGGAGTAAACAATTCAAAATTCGCGTACTCGCGAGTATGATTGAATTGATCCACTTTGGAGTGTAATGCGTACAAGAATCACAATTTGGTTGTTTTGTGCCAATTTAATTTTTCGTGGAGGTTCTGTTTTCACTACCAGATTTTAACCTTTTATCATTGACGTGATAGAAGATATTTGGGCCGAGTTTTATTTTCTTTACGCTTATCGATAAAACTATTTATTCGATGGTGCTCTTGTTAAAGAAACGACGTTTTGAAATATTTTATATTCATCCTTTCTAACTGACTCATTAAGTCCAAACTCGGAATGTGTGCTATAAACACACTAGAAAATGTTATGGTTGATATTCATTCTATTCCGTGTCCATGTTTAAATTTTCATTTTGGGTGTGTCATGAGTAAAAATATGATTATTTTCGGGAAATCCTTTTAGAGGGTGTTTTAAGACTCGAATACGGGAAGTTTGTTATTCACGTAATAGACAACGCATGTTTAGTTATTAGGACTATGTTTATCCAGAGTGCTCTTTCGACTACCATGTCTAACAGTATTTTATTCACAATATATAAATTGCATGCTCCAAACATCAAATTCATCTGATTCAGAGATAACGTAGCCCATTTTTTATTCCCCTGGTCGGAACAAGAGCATTGTGGAGTTTTGTTTCAAAAACTTACTTCAGGTGGTCTTTCCACTGATCAATTATGCAAGTAAAAGATTTACTTCAAATGGTCTTTCGATTGTTCAATTAGGCTAGTAACCAATTCACAATTCATGTGATACATGATTTATGTTCTGAGTTTCATGTTCCTTTAGCTTCACGGTAAAATGATCCATTTTGGGGTGTTATGCGTAAAAGAATCACATTTTGGGTATTCTTTATCAATTTGTTTTTTCGTGGAGAATGATTCTTCACTACCAAATTTATGAGTGTTATTCATTTGAAATGTGATATATGGCCGAGTTTCATGCTCGTAACGCTACTATATAACATTGTTTATTTGTAATGCCACAAGTATATTTTATGAATTCTAGTTTACATGCTTTGTACGTAATCTATTGATCCCAAACTTGAAACAAGTAGTATTAGCACGATAGAGAATGTTTTGGTGGAGTTTCTTGATGTTATGAGTCCATGTAGAAATTTTCAAATTTGTCTTGTCATGAATAAAACACTAGTATTTTGGTTTTATGTTTTGAAGATGGTGGTGTTTGCACTCTCGCATATGGACAGGGTGTTATTAACGTGATAATAATATTCTTAAAACCTTGTACCAAAATTACTATTTTTTCGGTGTCCTGGTGAAAATATGTGGTGATATAATGGTCCTAAGATCGTTTTCAAGTGATTTTTCGAATCTCTTGTCCCAACATAGGCCGATGTTTCTGTGTATGTGAAGTTTAACATTCTTAACTCGGTACAGCTATCAATAGTTTGATGTTTTTTCAGATAATTTTTGCGTTTTAAATTCCAAATTGGATTTATTCAAGTGATAGCTAATGCATGTTTGTTATGTTTGGCCCGTACTTTTAAACAACTCTTTGGACGAACATACCTAAAAGTTTCTTCTTCAAAATCTCATAATTCTGAGATAACTTGGTCCATTTATTGGTCCTTGGGAATAACATAGCCTTGCAGATTTTATATGTTGAAGTTTTTGCTTAGAAGGTCAGTTGACAGACAAATTTATGGAGTAAACAATTCAAAATTCGCGTACTTGCGAGTATGATTGAATTGATCCACTTTGCAGTGTAATGCGTACAAGAATCACAATTTGGTTGTTTTGTGCCAATTTAATTTTTCGTGGAGGTTCTGTTTTCACTTCCAGATTTTAACGTTTTATCATTGACGTGATAGAAGATATTTGGGCCGAGTTTTATTTTCTTTACGCTTATCGATAAAACTATTTATTCGATGGTGCTCTTGTTAAAGAAACGACGTTTTGAAATATTTTATATTCATCCTTTCTAACTGACTCATTAAGTCCAAACTCGGAATGTGTGCTATAAACACACTAGAAAATGTTATGGTTGATATTCATTCTATTCCGTGTCCATGTTTAAATTTTCATTTTGGGTGTGTCATGAGTAAAAATATGATTATTTTCGGGAAATCCTATTAGAGGGTGTTTTAAGACTCGAATACGGAAAGTTTGTTATTCACGTAATAGACAACGCATGTTTAATTATTAGGACTATAATTATCCAGAGTGCTCTTTCGACTACCATGTCTAACAGTATTTTATTCAAAATATATAAATTGCATGCTCCAAACATCAAATTCATCTGATTCAGAGATAACGTAGCCCATTTTTTATTCCCCTGGTCGGAACAAGAGCATTGTGGAGTTTTGTTGCAAAAACTTACTTCAGGTGGTCTTTCCACTGATCAATTATGCAAGTAAAAGATTTACTTCAAATGGTCTTTCGATTGTTCAATTAGGCTAGTAACCAATTCACAATTCAGGTGATACATGATTTATGTTCTGAGTTTCATGTTCCTTTAGCTTCACGGTAAAATGATCCATTTTGGGGTGTTATGCGTAAAAGAATCACACTTTGGGTATTCTTTATCAATTTGTTTTTTCGTGGAGAATGATTCTCCACTACCAAATTTATGAGTGTTATTCATTTTAAAGGTGATATATGGCCGAGTTTCATGCTCGTAACGCTACTATATAACATTGTTTATTTGATAATGCCACAAGTATATTTTATGAATTTTAGTTTCCATGCTTTGTACGTAATCTATTGATCCATCGAGTTTTAGCACGATAGAGAATGTTTTAATGGAGTTTCTTGAGGTTATGAGTCCATGTAAAAATTTTCAAATTTGTCTTGTCATGAATAAAACACGAGTATTTTGGTTGTATGTTTTGAAGATGGTGGTGTTTGCACTCTCGCATATGGACAGGGTGTTATTCACGTGATAATAATATTCTTAAAACCTTGTACCAAAATTACTATTTTTTCGGTGTCCTGGTGAAAATATGGGGTGATATAATGGTCCTAAGATCGTTTTCAAGTGATTTTTCGAATCTGTGGTCCCAACATAGGCCGATGTTTCTGTGTAGGTGAAGTTTAACATTCTTAACTCGTTACAGCTATCAATAGTTTGATGTTTTTTCAGATAATTTTTGCGTTTCAAATTCAAAATTGGATTTATTCAAGTGATAGCGAATGCATGTTTGTTAAGTTTGGCCCGTACTTTTAAACAACTCTTTGGACGAACATACCTAAAAGTTTCTTCTTCAAAATCTCATAATTCTGAAATAACATGGTCCATTTATTGGTCCTTGGGAATAACATAGCCTTGCAGATTTTATATGTTGAAGTTTTTGCTTAGAAGGTCAGTTGACAGACAAATTTTTGTAGTAAACAATTAAAAATTCGCGTACTCGCGAGTATGATTGAATTGATCCACTTTGGAGTGTAATGCGTACAAGAATCACAATTTGGTTGTTTTGTGCCAATTTAATTTTTCGTGGAGGTTCTGTTTTCACTACCAGATTTTAACCTTTTATCATTGACGTGATAGAAGATATTTGGGCCGAGTTTTATTTTCTTTACGCTTATCGATAAAACTATTTATTCGATGGTGCTCTTGTTAAAGAAACGACGTTTTGAAATATTTTTTATTCATCCTTTCTAACTGACTCATTAAGTCCAAACTCGGAATGTGTGCTATAAACACACTAGAAAATGTTATGGTTGATATTCATTCTATTCCGTGTCCATGTTTAAATTTTCATTTTGGGTGTGTCATGAGTAAAAATATGATTATTTTCGGGAAATCCTTTTAGAGGGTGTTTTAAGACTCGAATACGGGAAATTTGTTATTCACGTAATAAACAACGTATGTTTAATTATTAGGACTATGTTTATCCAGAGTGCTCTTTCGACCACCATGTCTAACAGTATTTTATTCACAATATATAAATTTCATGCTCCAAACATCAAATTCATCTGATTCAGAGATAACGTAGCCCATTTTTGATTCCCCTGGTCGGAACAAGAGCATTGTGGAGTTTTGTTGCAAAAACTTACTTAAGGTGGTCTTTCCACTGATCAATTAGGCAAGTGAAAGATTTACCTCAAATGGTCTTTCGATTGTTCAATTAGGCTAGTAACCAATTCACAATTCAGGTGACACATGATTTATGTTCTGAGTTTCATGTTCCTTTAGCTGCACGGTAAAATGATCCATTTTGGGGGTGTTATGCGTAAAAGAATCACATTTTGGGTATTCTTTATCAATTTGTTTTTTCGTGGAGAATGATTCTTCACTACCAAATTTATGACTGTTATTCATTTGAAAGGTGATATATGGCCGAGTTTCATGCTCGTAACGCTACTATATAACAGTGTTTATTTGTAATGCCACAAGTATATTTTATGAATTTTAGTTTCCATGCTTTGTACGTAATCTATTGATCCCAAACTCTAAACATGTAGTATTAGCACGATAGAGAATGTTTTGGTGAGGTTTCTTGATGTTATGAGTCCATGTAGAAATTTTCAAATTTGTCTTGTCATGAATAAAACACTAGTATTTTGGTTGTATGTTTTGAAGATGGTGGTGTTTGCACTCTCGCATATGGACAGGGTGTTATTCACGTGATAATAATATTCTTAAAACCTTGTACCAAAATTACTTTTTTTTCGGTGTCCTGGTGAAAATATGGGGTGATATAATGGTCCTAAGATCGTTTTCAAGTGATTTTTCGAATCTGTGGTCCCAACATAGGCCGATGTTTCTGTGTAGGTGAAGTTTAATATTCTTAACTCGTTACAGCTATCAATAGTTTGATGTTTTTTCAGATAATTTTTGCATTTCAAATTCCAAATTGGATTTATTCAAGTGATAGCGAATGCATGTTTGTTAAGTTTTGCCCGTACTTTTAAACAACTCTTTGGAAGAACATACCTAAAAGTTTCTTCTTAAAAATCTCATAATTCTGAGATAACATGGTCCATTTATTGGTCCTTGGAAATAACATAGCCTTGCAGATTTTATATGTTGAAGTTTTTGCTTAGAAGGTCAGTTGACAGACAAATTTATGGAGTAAACAATTCAAAATTCGCGTACTCTCGAGTATGATTGAATTGATCCACTTTGGAGTGTAATGCGTACAAGAATCACAATTTGGTTGTTTTGTGCCAATTTAATTTTTCGTGGAGGTTCTGTTTTCACTACCAGATTTTAACCTTTTATCATTGACGTGATAGAAGATATTTGGGCCGAGTTTTATTTTCTTTACGCTTATCGATAAAACTATTTATTCGATGGTGCTCTTGTTAAAGAAACGACGTTTTGAAATATTTTATATTCATCCTTTCTAACTGACTCATTAAGTCCAAACTCGGAATGTGTCCTATAAACACACTAGAAAATGTTATGGTTGATATTCATTCTATTCCGTGGCCATGTTTAAATTTTCATTTTGGGTGTGTCATGAGTAAAAATATGATTATTTTCGGGAAATCCTTTTAGAGGGTGTTTTAAGACTCGAATACGGGAAGTTTGTTATTCACGTAATAGACAACGCATGTTTAGTTATTAGGACTATGTTTATCCAGAGTGCTCTTTCGACTACCATGTCTAACAGTATTTTATTCACAATATATAAATTGCATGCTCCAAACATCAAATTCATCTGATTCAGAGATAACGTAGCCCATTTTTTATTCCCCTGGTCGGAACAAGAGCATTGTGGAGTTTTGTTTCAAAAACTTACTTCAGGTGGTCTTTCCACTGATCAATTATACAAGTAAAAGATTTACTTCAAATGGTCTTTCGATTGTTCAATTAGGCTAGTAACCAATTCACAATTCAGGTGATACATGATTTATGTTCTGAGTTTCATGTTCCTTTAGCTTCACGGTAAAATGATCCATTTTGGGGTGTTATGCGTAAAAGAATCACATTTTGGGTATTCTTTATCAATTTGTTTTTTCGTGGAGAATGATTCTTCACTACCAAATTTATGAGTGTTATTCATTTGAATGGTGATATATGGCCGAGTTTCATGCTCGTAACGCTACTATATAACATTGTTTATTTGATAATGCCACAAGTATATTTTATGAATTCTAGTTTACATGCTTTGTACGTAATCTATTGATCCCAAACTCGAAATATGTAGTATTTGCACGATAGAGAATGTTTTGGTGGAGTTTCTTGATGTTATGAGTCCATGTAGAAATTTTCAAATCTGTCTTGTCATGAATAAAACACTAGTATTTTGGTTTTATGTTTTGAAGATGGTGGTGTTTGCACTCTCGCATATGGACAGGGTGTTATTAACGTGATAATAATATTCTTAGAACCTTGTACCAAAATTACTATTTTTTCGGTGTCCTGGTGAAAATATGGGGTGATATAATGGTCCTAAGATCGTTTTCAAGTGATTTTTCGAATCTGTGGTCCCAACATAGGCCGAAGTTTCTGTGTAGGTGAAGTTTAACATTCTTAACTCGGTACAGCTATCAATAGTTTGATGTTTTTTCAGATAATTTTTGCGTTTCAAATTCCAAATTGGATTTATTCAAGTGATAGCTAATGCATGTTTGTTAAGTTTGGCCCGTACTTTTAAACAACTCTTTGGACGAACATACCTAAAAGTTTCTTCTTCAAAATCTCATAGTTCTGAGATAACATGGTCCATTTATTGGTCCTTGGGAATAACATAGCCTTGCAGATTTTATATGTTGAAGTTTTTGCTTAGAATGTCAGTTGACAGACAAATTTATGGAGTAAACAATTCAAAATTCTTGTACTCGCGAGTATGATTGAATTGATCCACTTTGAAGTGTAATGCGTACAAGAATCACAATTTGGTTGTTTTGTGCCAATTTAATTTTTCGTGGAGGTTCTGTTTTCACTACCAGATTTTAACGTTTTATCATTGACGTGATAGAAGATATTAGGGCCGACTTTTATTTTCTTTACGCTTATCGATAAAACTATTTATTTGATGGTGCTCTTGTTAAAGAAACGACGTTTTGAAATATTTTATATTCATCCTTTCTAACTGACTCATTAAGTCCAAACTCGGAATGTGTGCTATAAACACACTAGAAAACGTTATGGTTGATATTCATTCTATTCCGTGTCCATGTTTAAATTTTCATTTTGGGTGTGTCATGAGTAAAAATATGATTATTTTCGGGAAATCCTTTTAGAGGGTGTTTTAAGACTCGAATACGGGAAGTTTGTTATTCACGTAATAGACAACGCATGTTTAATTATTAGGACTATGTTTATCCAGAGTGCTCTTTCGACTACCATGTCTAACAGTATTTTATTCACAATATATAAATTGCATGCTCCAAACATCAAATTCATCTGATTCAGAGATAACGTAGCCCATTTTTTATTCCCCTGGTCGGAACAAGAGCATTGTGGAGTTTTGTTGCAAAAACTTACTTAAGGTGGTCTTTCCACTGATCAATTATGCAAGTAAAAGATTTACTTCAAATGGTCTTTCGATTGTTCAATTAGGCTAGTAACCAATTCACAATTCAGGTGATACATGATTTATGTTCTGAGTTTCATGTTCCTTTAGCTTCACGGTAAAATGATCCATTTTGGGGTGTTATGCGTAAAAGAATCACATTTTGGGTATTCTTTATCAATTTGTTTTTTCGTGGAGAATGATTCTTCACTACCAAATTTATGAGTGTTATTCATTTGAAAGGTGATATATGGCCGAGTTTCATGCTCGTAACGCTACTATATAACATTGTTTATTTGATAATGCTACAAGTATATTTTATGAATTCTAGTTTACATGCTTTGTACGTAATCTATTGATCCCAAACTCGAAACATGTAGTATTAGCACGATAGAGAATGTTTTGGTGGAGTTTCTTGATGTTATGAGTCCATGTAGAAATTTTCAAATTTGTCATGTCATGAATAAAACACTAGTATTTTGGTTTTATGTTTTGAAGATGGTGGTGTTTGCACTCTCGCATATGGACAGGGTGTTATTAACGTGATAATAATATTCTTAAAACCTTGTACCAAAATTACTATTTTTTCGGTGTCCTGGTGAAAATATGGGGTGATATAATGGTCCTAAGATCGTTTTCAAGTGATTTTTCGAATCTCTGGTCCCAACATAGGCCGATGTTTCTGTGTAGGTGAAGTTTAACATTTTTAACTCGGTACAGCTATCAATAGTTTGATGTTTTTTCAGATAATTTTTGCGTTTCAAATTCCAAATTGGATTTATTCAAGTGATAGCTAATGCATGTTTGTTAAGTTTGGCCCGTACTTTTAAACAACTCTTTGGACGAACATACCTAAAAGTTTCTTCTTCAAAATCTCATAATTCTGAGATAACATGGTCCATTTATTGGTCCTTGGGAATAACATAGCCTTGCAGATTTTATATGTTGAAGTTTTTGCTTAGAAGGTCAGTTGACAGACAAATTTATGGAGTAAACAATTCAAAATTCGCGTACTCGCGAGTATGATTGAATTGATCCACTTTGAAGTGTAATGCGTACAAGAATCACAATTTGGTTGTTTTGTGCCAATTTAATTTTTCGTGGAGGTTCTGTTTTCACTACCAGATTTTAACGTTTTATCATTGACGTGATAGAAGATATTTGGGCCGAGTTTTATTTTCTTTACGCTTATCGATAAAACTATTTATTCGATGGTGCTCTTGTTAAAGAAACGACGTTTTGAAATATTTTATATTCATCCTTTCTAACTGACTCATTAAGTCCAAACTCGGAATGTGTGCTATAAACAAACTAGAAAATGTTATGGTTGATATTCATTCTATTCCGTGTCCATGTTTAAATTTTCATTTTGGGTGTTTCATGAGTAAAAATATGATTATTTTCGGGAAATCCTTTTAGAGGGTGTTTTAAGACTCGAATACGGGAAGTTTGTTATTCACGTAATAGACAACGCATGTTTAGTTATTAGGACTATGTTTATCCAGAGTGCTCTTTCGACTACCATGTCTAACAGTATTTTATTCACAATATATAAATTGCATGCTCCAAACATCAAATTCATCTGATTCAGAGATAACGTAGCCCATTTTTTATTCCCCTGGTCGGAACAAGAGCATTGTGGAGTTTTGTTTCAAAAACTTACTTCAGGTGGTCTTTCCACTGATTAATTATGCAAGTAAAAGATTTACTTCAAATGGTCTTTCGATTGTTCAATTAGGCTAGTAACCAATTCACAATTCAGGTGATACATGATTTATGTTCTGAGTTTCATGTTCCTTTAGCTTCACGGTAAAATGATCCATTTTGGGGTGTTATGCGTAAAAGAATCACACTTTGGGTATTCTTTATCAATTTGTTTTTTCGTGGAGAATGATTCTCCACTACCAAATTTATGAGTGTTATTCATTTTAAAGGTGATATATGGCCGAGTTTCATGCTCGTAACGCTACTATATAACATTGTTTATTTGATAATGCCACAAGTATATTTTATGAATTTTAGTTTCCATGCTTTGTACGTAATCTATTGATCCCAAACTCGAAACATGGAGTTTTAGCACGATAGAGAATGTTTTGGTGGAGTTTCTTGATGTTATGAGTCCATGTAGAAATTTTCAAATTTGTCTTGTCATGAATAAACCACGAGTATTTTGGTTTTATGTTTTGAAGATGGTGGTGTTTGCACTCTCGCATATGGACAGGGTGTTATTCACGTGATAATAATATTCTTAAAACCTTGTACCAAAATTACTATTTTTTCGGTGTCCTGGTGAAAATATGGGGTGATATAATGGTCCTAAGATCGTTTTCAAGTGATTTTTCGAATCTGTGGTCCCAACATAGGCCGATGTTTCTGTGTAGGTGAAGTTTAACATTCTTAACTCGTTACAGCTATCAATAGTTTGATGTTTTTTCAGATAATTTTTGCGTTTCAAATTCCAAATTGGATTTATTCAAGTGATAGCGAATGCATGTTTGTTAAGTTTGGCCCGTACTTTTAAACAACTCTTTGGACGAACATACCTAAAAGTTTCTTCTTCAAAATCTCATAATTCTGAGATAACATGGTCCATTTATTGGTCCTTGGGAAGAACATAGCCTTGCAGATTTTATATGTTGAAGTTTTTGCTTAGAAGGTCAGTTGACAGACAAATTTATGGAGTAAACAATTCAAAATTCGCGTACTCTCGAGTATGATTGAATTGATCCACTTTGGAGTGTAATGCGTACAAGAATCAAAATTTGGTTGTTTTGTGCCAATTTAATTTTTCGTGGAGGTTCTATTTTCACTACCAGATTTTAACGTTTTATCATTGACGTGATAGAAGATATTTGGGCCGAGTTTTATTTTCTTTACGCTTATCGATAAAACTATTTATTCGATGGTGCTCTTGTTAAAGAAACGACGTTTTGAAATATTTTATATTCATCCTTTCTAACTGACTCATTAAGTCCAAACTCGGAATGTGTGCTATAAACACACTAGAAAATGTTATGGTTGATATTCATTCTATTCCGTGTCCATGTTTAAATTTTCATTTTGGGTGTGTCATGAGTTAAAATATGATTATTTTCGGGAAATCCTTTTAGAGGGTGTTTTAAGACTCGAATACGGGAAGTTTGTTATTCACGTAATAGACAACGCATGTTTAATTATTAGGACTATGTTTATCCAGAGTGCTCTTTCGACTACCATGTCTAACAGTATTTTATTCACAATATATAAATTGCATGCTCCAAACATCAAATTCATCTGATTCAGAGATAACGTAGCCCATTTTTTATTCCCCTGGTCGGAACAAGAGCATTGTGGAGTTTTGTTGCAAAAACTTACTTCAGGTGGTCTTTCCACTGATCAATTATGCAAGTAAAAGATTTATTTCAAAGGGTCTTTCGATTGTTCAATTAGGCTAGTAACCAATTCACAATTCAGGTGATACATGATTTATGTTCTGAGTTTCATGTTCCTTTAGCTTCACGGTAAAATGATCCATTTTGGGGTGTTATGCGTAAAAGAATCACATTTTGGGTATTCTTTATCAATTTGTTTTTTCGTGGAGAATGATTCTTCACTACCAAATTTATGAGTGTTATTCATTTGAAAGGTGATATATGGCCGAGTTTCATGCTCGTAACGCTACTATATAACATTGTTTATTTGATAATGCCACAAGTATATTTTATGAATTCTAGTTTCCATGATTTGTATTTAATCTATTGATCCCAAACTCGAAACATGTAGTATTAGCACAATAGAGAATGTTTTGGTGGAGTTTCTTGAAGTTATGAGTCCATGTAGAAATTTTCAAATTTGTCTTGTCGTGAATAAAACACTAGTATTTTGGTTTTATGTTTTGAAGATGGTGGTGTTTGCACTCTCGCATATGTACATGGTGTTATTAACGTGATAATAATATTCTTAAAACCTTGTACCAAAATTACTATTTTTTCGGTGTCCTGGTGAAAATATGGGGTGATATAATGGTCCTAAGATCGTTTTCAAGTGATTTTTCGAATCTGTGGTCCCAACATAGGCCGATGTTTCTGTGTAGGTGAAGTTTAACATTCTTAACTCGGTACAGCTATCAATAGTTTGATGTTTTTTCAGATAATTTTTGCGTTTCAAATTCCAAATTGGATTTATTCAAGTGATAGCGAATGCATGTTTGTTAAGTTTGGCCCGTACTTTTAAACAACTCTTTGGACGAACATACCTAAAAGTTTCTTCTTCAAAATCTCATAATTCTGAGATAACATGGTCCATTTATTGGTCCTTGGGAATAACATAGCCTTGCAGATTTTATATGTTGAAGTTTTTGCTTAGAAGGTTAGTTGACAGACAAATTTATGGAGTAAACAATTCAAAATTCGCGTACCCGCGAGTATGATTGAATTGATCCACTTTGGAGTGTAATGCGTACAAGAATCACAATTTGGTTGTTTTGTGCCAATTTAATTTTTCGTGGAGGTTCTGTTTTCACTACCAGATTTTAACGTTTTATCATTGACGTGATAGAAGATATTTGGGCCGAGTTTTATTTTCTTTACGCTTATCGATAAAACTATTTATTCGATGGTGCTCTTGTTAAAGAAACGACGTTTTGAAATATTTTATATTCATCCTTTCTAACTGACTCATTAAGTCCAAACTCGGAATGTGTGCTATAAACACACTAGAAAATGTTATGGTTGATATTCATTCTATTCCGTGTCCATGTTTAAATTTTCATTTTGGGTGTGTCATGAGTAAAAATATGATTATTTTCGGGAAATCCTTTTAGAGGGTGTTTTAAGACTCGAATACGGGAAGTTTGTTATTCACGTAATAGACAACGCATGTTTAATTATTAGGACTATGTTTATCCAGAGTGCTCTTTCGACTACCATGTCTAACAGTATTTTATTCACAATATATAAATTGCATGCTCCAAACATCAAATTCATCTGATTCAGAGATAACGTAGCCCATTTTTTATTCCCCTGGTCGGAACAAGAGCTTTGTGGAGTTTTGTTGCAAAAACTTACTTCAGGTGGTCTTTCCACTGATCAATTATGCAAGTAAAAGATTTACTTCAAATGGTCTTTAAACAATTCAAAATTCGCGTACTCGCGAGTATGATTGAATTGATCCACTTTGGAGTGTAATGCGTACAAGAATCACAATTTGGTTGTTTTGTGCCAATTTAATTTTTCGTGGAGGTTCTGTTTTCACTACCAAATTTTGACGTTTTATCATTGACGTGATAGAAGATATTTGGGCCGAGTTTTATTTTCTTTACGCTTATCGATAAAACTATTTATTCGATGGTGCTCTTGTTAAAGAAACGACGTTTTGAAATATTTTATATTCATGCTTTCTAACTGAGTCATTAAGTCCAAACTCGGAATGTGTGCTATAAACACAATAGAAAATGTTATGGTTGATATTCATTCTATTCCGTGTCCATGTTTAAATTTTCATTTTGGGTGTGTCATGAGTAAAAATATGATTATTTTCGGGAAATCCTTTTAGAGGGTGTTTTAAGACTCGAATACGGGAAGTTTGTTATTCACGTAATAGACAACGCATGTTTAATTATTAGGACTATGTTTATCCAGGGTGCTCTTTCGACTACCATGTCTAACAGTATTTTATTCACAATATATAAATTGCATGCTCCAAACATCAAATTCATCTGATTCAGAGATAACGTAGCCCATTTTTTATTCCCCAGGTCGGAACAAGAGCATTGTGGAGTTTTGTTGCAAAAACTTAGTTCAGGTGGTCTTTCCACTGATCAATTATGCAAGTAAAAGATTTACTTCAAATGGTCTTTCGATTGTTCAATTAGGCTAGTAACCAATTCACAATTCAGGTGATACATGATTTATGTTCTGAGTTTCATGTTCCTTTAGCTTCACGGTAAAATGATCCATTTTGGGGTGTTATGCGTAAAAGAATCACATTTTGGGTATTCTTTATCAATTTGTTTTTTCGTGGAGAATGATTCTTCACTACCAAATTTATGAGTGTTATTCATTTGAAAGGTGATATATGGCCGAGTTTCATGCTCGTAACGCTACTATATAACATTGTTTATTTGATAATGCTACAAGTATATTTTATGAATTCTAGTTTACATGCTTTGTACGTAATCTATTGATCCCAAACTCGAAACATGTAGTATTAGCACGATAGAGAATGTTTTGGTGGAGTTTCTTGATGTTATGAGTCCATGTAGAAATTTTCAAATTTGTCTTGTCATGAATAAAACACTAGTATTTTGGTTTTATGTTTTGAAGATGGTGGTGTTTGCACTCTCGCATATGGACAGGGTGTTATTAACGTGATAATAATATTCTTAAAACCTTGTACCAAAATTACTATTTTTTCGGTGTCCTGGTGAAAATATGGGGTGATATAATGGTCCTAAGATCGTTTTCAAGTGATTTTTCGAATCTCTGGTCCCAACATAGGCCTATGTTTCTGTGTAGGTGAAGTTTAACATTTTTAACTCGGTACAGCTATCAATAGTTTGATGTTTTTTCAGATAATTTTTGCGTTTCAAATTCCAAATTGGATTTATTCAAGTGATAGCTAATGCATGTTTGTTAAGTTTGGCCCGTACTTTTAAACAACTCTTTGGACGAATATACCTAAAAGTTTCTTCTTCAAAATCTCATAATTCTGAGATAACATGGTCCATTTATTGGTCCTTGGGAATAACATAGCCTTGCAGATTTTATATGTTGAAGTTTTTGCTTAGAAGGTCAGTTGACAGACAAATTTATGGAGTAAACAATTCAAAATTCGCGTACTCGCGAGTATGATTGAATTGATCCACTTTGAAGTGTAATGCGTACAAGAATCACAATTTGGTTGTTTTGTGCCAATTTAATTTTTCGTGGAGGTTCTGTTTTCACTACCAGATTTTAACGTTTTATCATTGACGTGATAGAAGATATTTGGGCCGAGTTTTATTTTCTTTACGCTTATCGATAAAACTATTTATTCGATGGTGCTCTTGTTAAAGAAACGACGTTTTGAAATATTTTATATTCATCCTTTCTAACTGACTCATTAAGTCCAAACTCGGAATGTGTGCTATAAACACACTATAAAATGTTATGGTTGATATTCATTCTATTCCGTGTCCATGTTTAAATTTTCATTTTGGGTGTTTCATGAGTAAAAATATGATTATTTTCGGGAAATCCTTTTAGAGGGTGTTTTAAGACTCGAATACGGGAAGTTTGTTATTCACGTAATAGACAACGCATGTTTAGTTATTAGGACTATGTTTATCCAGAGTGCTCTTTCGACGACCATGTCTAACAGTATTTTATTCACAATATATAAATTGCATGCTCCAAACATCAAATTCATCTGATTCAGAGATAACGTAGCCCATTTTTTATTCCCCTGGTCGGAACAAGAGCATTGTGGAGTTTTGTTTCAAAAACTTACTTCAGGTGGTCTTTCCACTGATCAATTATGCAAGTAAAAGATTTACTTCAAATGGTCTTTCGATTGTTCAATTAGGCTAGTAACCAATTCACAATTCAGGTGATACATGATTTATGTTCTGAGTTTCATGTTCCTTTAGCTTCACGGTAAAATGATCCATTTTGGGGTGTTATGCGTAAAAGAATCACACTTTGGGTATTCTTTATCAATTTGTTTTTTCGTGGAGAATGATTCTCCACTACCAAATTTATGAGTGTTATTCATTTTAAAGGTGATATATGGCCGAGTTTCATGCTCGTAACGCTACTATATAACATTGTTTATTTGATAATGCCACAAGTATATTTTATGAATTTTAGTTTCCATGCTTTGTACGTAATCTATTGATCCCAAACTCGAAACATGTAGTTTTAGCACGATAGAGAATGTTTTGGTGGAGTTTCTTGATGTTATGAGTCCATGTAGAAATTTTCAAATTTGTCTTGTCATGAATAAAACACGAGTATTTTGGTTTTATGTTTTGAAGATGGTGGTGTTTGCACTCTCGCATATGGACAGGGTGTTATTCACGTGATAATAATATTCTTAAAACCTTGTACCAAAATTACTATTTTTTCGGTGTCCTGGTGAAAATATGGGGTGATATAATGGTCCTAAGATCGTTTTCAAGTGATTTTTCGAATCTGTGGTCCCAACATAGGCCGATGTTTCTGTGTAGGTGAAGTTTAACATTCTTAACTCGTTACAGCTATCAATAGTTTGATGTTTTTTCAGATAATTTTTGCGTTTCAAATTCCAAATTGGATTTATTCAAGTGATAGCGAATGCATGTTTGTTAAGTTTGGCCCGTACTTTTAAACAACTCTTTGGAGAACATACCTAAAAGTTTCTTCTTCAAAATCTCATAATTCTGAGATAACATGGTCCATTTATTGGTCCTTGGGAAGAACATAGCCTTGCAGATTTTATATGTTGAAGTTTTTGCTTAGAAGGTCAGTTGACAGACAAATTTATGGAGTAAACAATTCAAAATTCGCGTACTCTCGAGTATGATTGAATTGATCCACTTTGGAGTGTAATGCGTACAAGAATCACAATTTGGTTGTTTTGTGCCAATTTAATTTTTCGTGGAGGTTCTATTTTCACTACCAGATTTTAACGTTTTATCATTGATGTGATAGAAGATATTTGGGCCGAGTTTTATTTTCTTTACGCTTATCGATAAAACTATTTATTCGATGGTGCTCTTGTTAAAGAAACGACGTTTTGAAATATTTTATATTCATCCTTTCTAACTGACTCATTAAGTCCAAACTCGGAATGTGTGCTATAAACACACTAGAAAATGTTATGGTTGATATTCATTCTATTCCGTGTCCATGTTTAAATTTTCATTTTGGGTGTGTCATGAGTTAAAATATGATTATTTTCGGGAAATCCTTTTAGAGGGTGTTTTAAGACTCGAATACGGGAAGTTTGTTATTCACGTAATAGACAACGCATGTTTAATTATTAGGACTATGTTTATCCAGAGTGCTCTTTCGACTACCATGTCTAACAGTATTTTATTCACAATATATAAATTGCATGCTCCAAACATCAAATTCATCTGATTCAGAGATAACGTAGCCCATTTTTTATTCCCCTGGTCGGAACAAGAGCATTGTGGAGTTTTGTTGCAAAAACTTACTTCAGGTGGTCTTTCCACTGATCAATTATGCAAGTAAAAGATTTACTTCAAATGGTCTTTCGATTGTTCAATTAGGCTAGTAACCAATTCACAATTCAGGTGATACATGATTTATGTTCTGAGTTTCATGTTCCTTTAGCTTCACGGTAAAATGATCCATTTTGGGGTGTTATGCGTAAAAGAATCACATTTTGGGTATTCTTTATCAATTTGTTTTTTCGTGGAGAATGATTCTTCACTACCAAATTTATGAGTGTTATTCATTTGAAAGGTGATATATGGCCGAGTTTCATGCTCGTAACGCTACTATATAACATTGTTTATTTGATAATGCCACAAGTATATTTTATGAATTCTAGTTTCCATGATTTGTATGTAATCTATTGATCCCAAACTCGAAACATGTAGTATTAGCACAATAGAGAATGTTTTGGTGGAGTTTCTTGATGTTATGAATCCATGTAGAAATTTTCAAATTTGTCTTGTCGTGAATAAAACACTAGTATTTTGGTTTTATGTTTTGAAGATGGTGGTGTTTGCACTCTCGCATATGTACAGGGTGTTATTAACGTGATAATAATATTCTTAAAACCTTGTACCAAAATTACTATTTTTTCGGTGTCCTGGTGAAAATATGGGGTGATATAATGGTCCTAAGATCGTTTTCAAGTGATTTTTCGAATCTGTGGTCCCAACATAGGCCGATGTTTCTGTGTAGGTGAAGTTTAACATTCTTAACTCGGTACAGCTATCAATAGTTTGATGTTTTTTCAGATAATTTTTGCGTTTCAAATTCCAAATTGGATTTATTCAAGTGATAGCGAATGCATGTTTGTTAAGTTTGGCCCGTACTTTTAAACAACTCTTTGGACGAACATACCTAAAAGTTTCTTCTTCAAAATCTCATAATTCTGAGATAACATGGTCCATTAATTGGTCCTTGGGAATAACATAGCCTTGCAGATTTTATATGTTGAAGTTTTTGCTTAGAAGGTTAGTTGACAGACAAATTTATGGAGTAAACAATTCAAAATTCGCGTACCCGCGAGTATGATTGAATTGATCCACTTTGGAGTGTAATGCGTACAAGAATCACAATTTGGTTGTTTTGTGCCAATTTAATTTTTCGTGGAGGTTCTGTTTTCACTACCAAATTTTAACGTTTTATCATTGACGTGATAGAAGATATTTGGGCCGAGTTTTATTTTCTTTACGCTTATCGATAAAACTATTTATTCGATGGTGCTCTTGTTAAAGAAACGACGTTTTGAAATATTTTATATTCATCCTTTCTAACTGACTCATTAAGTCCAAACTCGGAATGTGTGCTATAAACACACTAGAAAATGTTATGGTTGATATTCATTCTATTCCGTGTCCATGTTTAAATTTTCATTTTGGGTGTGTCATGAGTAAAAATATGATTATTTTCGGGAAATCCTTTTAGAGGGTGTTTTAAGACTCGAATACGGGAAGTTTGTTATTCACGTAATAGACAACGCATGTTTAATTATTAGGACTATGTTTATCCAGAGTGCTCTTTCGACTACCATGTCTAACAGTATTTTATTCACAATATATAAATTGCATGCTCCAAACATCAAATTCATCTGATTCAGAGATAACGTAGCCCATTTTTTATTCCCCTGGTCGGAACAAGAGCTTTGTGGAGTTTTGTTGCAAAAACTTACTTCAGGTGGTCTTTCCACTGATCAATTATGCAAGTAAAAGATTTACTTCAAATGGTCTTTAAACAATTCAAAATTCGCGTACTCGCGAGTATGATTGAATTGATCCACTTTGGAGTGTAATGCGTACAAGAATCACAATTTGGTTGTTTTGTGCCAATTTAATTTTTCGTGGAGGTTCTGTTTTCACTACCAGATTTTAACGTTTTTATCATTGACGTGATAGAAGATATTTGGGCCGAGTTTTATTTTCTTTACGCTTATCGATAAAACTATTTATTCGATGGTGCTCTTGTTAAAGAAACGACGTTTTGAAATATTTTATATTCATGCTTTCTAACTGAGTCATTAAGTCCAAACTCGGAATGTGTGCTATAAACACAATAGAAAATGTTATGGTTGATATTCATTCTATTCCGTGTCCATGTTTAAATTTTCATTTTGGGTGTGTCATGAGTAAAAATATGATTATTTTCGGGAAATCCTTTTAGAGGGTGTTTTAAGACTCGAATACGGGAAGTTTGTTATTCACGTAATAGACAACGCATGTTTAATTATTAGGACTATGTTTATCCAGAGTGCTCTTTCGACTACCATGTCTAACAGTATTTTATTCACAATATATAAATTGCATGCTCCAAACATCAAATTCATCTGATTCAGAGATAACGTAGCCCATTTTTTATTCCCCAGGTCGGAACAAGAGCATTGTGGAGTTTTGTTGCAAAAACTTAGTTCAGGTGGTCTTTCCACTGATCAATTATGCAAGTAAAAGATTTACTTCAAATGGTCTTTCGATTGTTCAATTAGGCTAGTAACCAATTCACAATTCAGGTGATACATGATTTATGTTCTGAGTTTCATTTTCCTTTAGCTTCACGGTAAAATGATCCATTTTGGGGTGTTATGCGTAAAAGAATCACATTTTGGGTATTCTTTATCAATTTGTTTTTTCGTGGAGAATGATTCTTCACTACCAAATTTATGAGTGTTATTCATTTGAAAGGTGATATATGGCCGAGTTTCATGCTCGTAACGCTACTATATAACATTGTTTATTTGATAATGCCACAAGTATATTTTATGAATTCTAGTTTCCATGCTTTGTACGTAATCTATTGATCCCAAACTCGAAACATGTAGTATTAGCACGATAGAGAATGTTTTGGTGGAGTTTCTTGATGTTATGAGTCCATGTAGAAATTTTCAAATTTGTCTTGTCGTGAATAAAACACTAGTATTTTGGTTTTATGTTTTGAAGATGGTGGTGTTTGCACTCTCGCATATGGACAGGGTGTTATTAACGTGATAATAATATTCTTAAAACCTTGTACCAAAATTACTATTTTTTCGGTGTCCTGGTGAAAATATGGGGTGATATATGGTCCTAAGATCGTTTTCAAGTGATTTTTCGAATCTGTGGTCCCAACATAGGCCGATGTTTCTGTGTAGGTGAAGTTTAACATTCTTAACTCGGTACAGCTATCAATAGTTTGATGTTTTTTCAGATAATTTTTGCGTTTCAAATTCCAAATTGGATTTATTCAAGTGATAGCGAATGCATGTTTGTCAAGTTTGGCCCGTACTTTTAAACAACTCTTTGGACAAACATACCTAAAAGTTTCTTCTTCAAAATCTCATAATTCTGAGATAACATTGTCCATTTATTGGTCCTTGGGAATAACATAGCCTTGCAGATTTTATATGTTGAAGTTTTTGCTTAGAAGGTCAGTTGACAGACAAATTTATGGAGTAAACAATTCAAAATTCGCGTACTCGCGAGTATGATTGAATTGATCCACTTTGGAGTGTAATGCGTACAAGAATCACAATTTGGTTGTTTTGTGCCAATTTAATTTTTCGTGGAGGTTCTGTTTTCACTACCAGATTTTAACGTTTTATCATTGACGTGATAGAAGATATTTGGGCCGAGTTTTATTTTCTTTACGCTTATCGATAAAACTATTTATTCGATGGTGCTCTTGTTAAAGAAACGACGTTTTGAAATATTTTATATTCATCCTTTCTAACTGACTCTTTAAGTCCAAACTCGGAATGTGTGCTATAAACACAATAGAAAATGTTATGGTTGATATTCATTCTATTCCGTGTCCATGTTTAAATTTTCATTTTGGTTGTGTCATGAGTAAAAATATGATTATTTTCGGGAAATCCTTTTAGAGGGTGTTTTAAGACTCGAATACGGGAAGTTTGTTATTCACGTAATAGACAACGCATGTTTAATTATTAGGACTATGTTTATCCAGAGTGCTCTTTCGACTACCATGTCTAACAGTATTTTATTCACAATATATAAATTGCATGCTCCAAACATCAAATTCATCTGATTCAGAGATAACGTAGCCCATTTTTTATTCCCCTGGTCGGAACAAGAGCATTGTGGAGTTTTGTTGCAAAAACTTACTTCAGGTGGTCTTTCCACTGATCAATTATGCAAGTAAAAGATTTACTTCAAATGGCCTTTAGATTGTTCAATTAGGCTAGTAATCAATTCACAATTCAGGTGATACATGATTTATGTTCTGAGTTTCATGTTCCTTTAGCTTCACGGTAAAATGATCCATTTTGGGGTGTTATGCGTAAAAGAATCACATTTTGGGTATTCTTTATCAATTTGTTTTTTCGTGGAGAATGATTCTTCACTACCAAATTTATGAGTGTTATTCATTTGAAAGGTGATATATGGCCGAGTTTCATGCTCGTAACGCTACTATATAACATTGTTTATTTGATAATGCCACAAGCATATTTTATGAATTCTAGTTTCCATGCTTTGTACGTAATCTATTGATCCCAAACTCGAAACATGTAGTATTAGCACGATAGAGAATGTTTTGGTGGAGTTTCTTGATGTTATGAGTCCATGTAGAAATTTTCAAATTTGTCTTGTCGTGAACAAAACACTAGTATTTTGGTTTTATGTTTTGAAGATGGTGGTGTTTGCACTCTCGCATATGGACAGGGTGTTATTAACGTGATAATAATATTCTTAAAACCTTGTACCAAAATTACTATTTTTTCGGTGTCCTGGTGAAAATATGGGGTGATATAATGGTCCTAAGATCGTTTTCAAGTGATTTTTCGAATCTGTGGTCCCAACATAGGCCGATGTTTCTGTGTAGGTGAAGTTTAACATTCTTAACTCGGTACAGCTATCAATAGTTTGATGTTTTTTCAGATAATTTTTGCGTTTCAAATTCCAAATTGGATTTATTCAAGTGATAGCGAATGCATGTTTGTTAAGTTTGGCCCGTACTTTTAAACAACTCTTTTGACGAACATACCTAAAAGTTTCTTCTTCAAAATCTCATAATTCTGAGATAACATGGTCCATTTATTGGTCCTTGGGAATAACATAGCCTTGCAGATTTTATATGTTGAAGTTTTTGCTTAGAAGGTTAGTTGACAGACAAATTTATGGAGTAAACAATTCAAAATTCGCGTACTCGCGAGTATGATTGAATTGATCCACTTTGGAGTGTAATGCGTACAAGAATCACAATTTGGTTGTTTTGTGCCAATTTAATTTTTCGTGGAGGTTCTGTTTTCACCACCAGATTTTAACGTTTTATCATTGACGTGATAGAAGATATTAGGGCCGAGTTTTATTTTCTTTACGCTTATCGATAAAACTATTTATTCGATGGTGCTCTTGTTAAAGAAACGACGTTTTGAAATATTTTATATTCATCCTTTCTAACTGACTCATTAAGTCCAAACTCGGAATGTGTGCTATAAACACACTAGAAAATGTTATGGTTGATATTCATTCTATTCCGTGTCCATGTTTAAATTTTCATTTTGGATGTGTCATGAGTAAAAATATGATTATTTTCGGGAAATCCTTTTAGTGGGTGTTTTAAGACTCGAATACGGGAAGTTTGTTATTCACGCAATAGACAACGCATGTTTAATTATTAGGACTATGTTTATCCAGAGTGCTCTTTCGACTAACATGTCTAACAGTATTTTATTCACAATATATAAATTGCATGCTCCAAACATCAAATTCATCTGATTCAGAGATAACGTAGCCCATTTTTTATTCCCCTGGTCGGAACAAGAGCATTGTGGAGTTTTGTTGCAAAAACTTACTTCAGGTGGTCTTTCCACTGATCAATTATGCAAGTTAAAGATTTACTTCAAATGGTCTTTCGATTGTTCAATTAGGCTAGTAATCAATTCACAATTCAGGTGATACATGATTTATGTTCTGAGTTTCATGTTCCTTTAGCTTCACGGTAAAATGATCCATTTTGGGGTGTTATGCGTAAAAGAATCACATTTTGGGTATTCTTTATCAATTTGTTTTTTCGTGGAGAATGATTCTTCACTACCAGATTTTAACGTTTTATCATTGACGTGATAGAAGATATTTGGGCCGAGTTTTATTTTCTTTACGCTTATCGATAAAACTATTTATTCGATGGTGCTCTTGTTAAAGAAACGACGTTTTGAAATATTTTATATTCATCCTTTCTAACTGACTCATTAAGTCCAAACTCGGAATGTGTGCTATAAACACAATAGAAAATGTTATGGTTGATATTCATTCTATTACGTGTCCATGTTTAAATTTTCATTTTGGGCGTGTCATGAGTAAAAATATAATTATTTTCGGGAAATCCTTTTAGAGGGTGTTTTAAGACTCGAATACGGGAAGTTTGTTATTCACGTAATAGACAACGCATGTTTAATTATTAGGACTATGTTTATCCAGAGTGCTCTTTCGACTACCATGTCTAACAGTATTTTATTCACAATATATAAATTGCATGCTCCAAACATCAAATTCATCTGATTCAGAGATAACGTAGCCCATTTTTTATTCCCCTGGTCGGAACAAGAGCATTGTGGAGTTTTGTTGCAAAAACTTACTTCAGGTGGTCTTTCCACTGATCAATTATGCAAGTAAAAGATTTACTTCAAATGGTCTTTCGATTGTTCAATTAGGCTAGTAACCAATTCACAATTCAGGTGATACATGATTTATGTTCTGAGTTTCATGTTCCTTTAGCTTCACGGTAAAATGATCCATTTTGGGGTGTTATGCGTAAAAGAATCACATTTTGGGTATTCTTTATCAATTTGTTTTTTCGTGGAGAATGATTCTTCACTACCAAATTTATGAGTGTTATTCATTTGAAAGGTGATATATGGCCGAGTTTCATGCTCGTAACGCTACTATATAACATTGTTTATTTGATAATGCCACAAGTATATTTTATGAATTCTAGTTTCCATGCTTTGTACGTAATCTATTGATCCCAAACTCGAAACATGTAGTATTAGCACGATAGAGAATGTTTTGGTGGAGTTTCTTGATGTTATGAGTCCATGTAGAAATTTTCAAATTTGTCTTGTCGTGAACAAAACACTAGTATTTTGGTTTTATGTTTTGAAGATGGTGGTGTTTGCACTCTCGCATATGGACAGGGTGTTATTCACGTGATAATAATATTCTTAAAACCTTGTACCAAAATTACTATTTTTTCGGTGTCCTGGTGAAAATATGGGGTGATATAATGGTCCTAAGATCATTTTCAAGTGATTTTTCGAATCTGTGGTCCCAACATAGGCCGATGTTTCTGTGTAGGTGAAGTTTATCATTCTTAACTCGGTACAGCTATCAATAGTTTGATGTTTTTTCAGATAATTTTTGCCTTTCAAATTCCAAATTGGATTTATTCAAGTGATAGCGAATGCATGTTTGTTAAGTTTGGCCCGTACTTTTAAACAACTCTTTGGACGAACATACCTAATAGTTTCTTCTTCAAAATCTCATAATTCTGAGATAACATGGTCCATTTATTGGTCCTTGGGAATAACATAGCCTTGCAGATTTTATATGTTGAAGTTTTTGCTTAGAAGGTTAGTTGACAGACAAATTTATGGAGTAAACAATTCAAAATTAGCGTACTCGCGAGTATGATTGAATTGATCCACTTTGGAGTGTAATGCGTACAAGAATCACAATTTGGTTGTTTTGTGCCAATTTAATTTTTCGTGGAGGTTCTGTTTTCACCACCAGATTTTAACGTTTTATCATTGACGTGATAGAAGATATTAGGGCCGAGTTTTATTTTCTTTACGCTTATCGATAAAACTATTTATTCGATGGTGCTCTTGTTAAAGAAACGACGTTTTGAAATATTTTATATTCATCCTTTCTAACTGACTCATTAAGTCCAAACTCGGAATGTGTGCTATAAACACACTAGAAAATGTTATGGTTGATATTCATTCTATTCCGTGTCCATGTTTAAATTTTCATTTTGGATGTGTCATGAGTAAAAATATGATTATTTTCGGGAAATCCTTTTAGTGGGTGTTTTAAGACTCGAATACGGGAAGTTTGTTATTCACGCAATAGACAACGCATGTTTAATTATTAGGACTATGTTTATCCAGAGTGCTCTTTCGACTAACATGTCTAACAGTATTTTATTCACAATATATAAATTGCATGCTCCAAACATCAAATTCATCTGATTCAGAGATAACGTAGCCCATTTTTTATTCCCCTGGTCGGAACAAGAGCATTGTGGAGTTTTGTTGCAAAAACTTACTTCAGGTGGTCTTTCCACTGATCAATTATGCAAGTTAAAGATTTACTTCAAATGGTCTTTCGATTGTTCAATTAGGCTAGTAATCAATTCACAATTCAGGTGATACATGATTTATGTTCTGAGTTTCATGTTCCTTTAGCTTCACGGTAAAATGATCCATTTTGGGGTGTTATGCGTAAAAGAATCACATTTTAGGTATTCTTTATCATTTTGTTTTTTCGTGGAGAATGATTCTTCACTACCAAATTTATGAGTGTTATTCATTTGAAAGGTGATATATGGCCTAGTTTCATGCTCGTAACGCTACTATATAACATTGTTTATTTGATAATGCCACAAGTATATTTTATGAATTCTAGTTTCCATGCTTTGTACGTAATCTATTGATCCCAAACTCGAAACATGTAGTATTAGCACGATAGAGAATGTTTTGGTGGAGTTTCTTGATGTTATGAGTCCATGTAGAAATTTTCAAATTTGTCTTGTCATGAATAAAACACTAGTATTTTGGTTTTATGTTTTGAAGATGGTGGTGTTTGCACTCTCGCATATGGACAGGGTGTCATTCACGTGATAATAATATTCTTAAAACCTTGTACCAAAATTACTATTTTTTCGGTGTCCTGGTGAAAATATGGGATGATATAATGGTCCTAAGATCGTTTTCAAGTGATTTTTCGAATCTGTGGTCCCAACATAGGCCGATGTTTCTGTGTAGGTGAAGTTTAACATTCTTAACTCGGTACAGCTATCAATAGTTTGATGTTTTTTCAGATAATTTTTGCGTTTCAAATTCCAAATTGGATTTATTCAAGTGATAGCGAATGCATGTTTGTCAAGTTTGGCCCGTACTTTTAAACAACTCTTTGGACAAACATACCTAAAAGTTTCTTCTTCAAAATCTCATAATTCTGAGATAACATGGTCCATTTATTGGTCCTTGGGAATAACATAGCCTTGCAGATTTTATATGTTGAAGTTTTTGCTTAGAAGGTCAGTTGACAGACAAATTTATGGAGTAAACAATTCAAAATTAGCGTACTCGCGAGTATGATTGAATTGATCCACTTTGGAGTGTAATGCGTACAAGAATCACAATTTGGTTGTTTTGTGCCAATTTAATTTTTCGTGGAGGTTCTGTTTTCACTACAAGATTTTAACGTTTTATCATTGACGTGATAGAAGATATTTGGGCCGAGTTTTATTTTCTTTACGCTTATCGATAAAACTATTTATTCGATGGTGCTCTTGTTAAAGAAACGACGTTTTGAAATATTTTATATTCATCCTTTCTAACTGACTCATTAAGTCCAAACTCGGAATGTGTGCTATAAATACACTAGAAAATGTTATGGTTGATATTCATTCTATTCCGTGTCCATGTTTAAATTTTCATTTTGGGTGTGTCATGAGTAAAAATATGATTATTTTCGGGAAATCCTTTTAGAGGGTGTTTTAAGACTCGAATACGGGAAGTTTGTTATTCACATAATAGACAACGCATGTTTAATTATTAGGACTATGTTTATCCAGAGTGCTCTTTCGACTACCATGTCTAACAGTATTTTATTCACAATATATAAATTACATGCTCCAAACATCAAATTCATCTGATTCAGAGATAACGTAGCCCATTTTTTATTCCCCTGGTCGGAACAAGAGCATTGTGGAGTTTTGTTGACAAAACTTACTTCAGGTGGTCTTTCCACTGATCAATTATGCAAGTAAAAGATTTACTTCAAATGGTCTTTCGATTGTTCAATTAGGCTAGTAATCAATTCACAATTCAGGTGATACATGATTTATGTTCTGAGTTTCATGTTCCTTTAGCTTCACGGTAAAATGATCCATTTTGGGGTGTTATGCGTAAAAGAATCACATTTTGAGTATTCTTTATCAATTTGTTTTTTCGTGGAGAATGATTCTTCACTACCAAATTTATGAGTGTTATTCATTTGAAAGGTGATATATGGCCGAGTTTCATGCTCGTAACGCTACTATATAACATTGTTTATTTGATAATGCCACAAGCATATTTTATGAATTCTAGTTTCCATGCTTTGTACGTAATCTATTGATCCCAAACTCGAAACATGTAGTATTAGCACGATAGAGAATGTTTTGGTGGAGTTTCTTGATGTTATGAGTCCATGTAAAAATTTTCAAATTTGTCTTGTCATGAATAAAACACTAGTATTTTGGTTTTATGTTTTGAAGATGGTGGTGTTTGCACTCTCGCATATGGACAGGGTGTTATTCACGTGATAATAATATTCTTAAAACCTTGTACCAAAATTACTATTTTTTCGGTGTCCTGGTGAAAATATGGGGTGATATAATGGTCCTAAGATCGTTTTCAAGTGATTTTTCGAATCTGTGGTCCCAACATAGGCCGATGTTTCTGTGTAGGTAAAGTTTATCATTCTTAACTCGGTACAGCTATCAATAGTTTGATGTTTTTTCAGATAATTTTTGCCTTTCAAATTCCAAATTGGATTTATTCAAGTGATAGCGAATGCATGTTTGTTAAGTTTGGCCCGTACTTTTAAACAACTCTTTTACCTAAAAGTTTCTTCTTCAAAATCTCATAATTCTGAGATAACATGGTCCATTTATTGGTCCTTGGGAATAACATAGCCTTGCAGATTTTATATGTTGAAGTTTTTGCTTAGAAGGTTAGTTGACAGACAAATTTATGGAGTAAACAATTCAAAATTAGCGTACTCGCGAGTATGATTGAATTGATCCACTTTGGAGTGTAATGCGTACAAGAATCACAATTTGGTTGTTTTGTGCCAATTTAATTTTTCGTGGAGGTTCTGTTTTCACCACCAGATTTTAACGTTTTATCATTGACGTGATAGAAGATATTAGGGCCGAGTTTTATTTTCTTTACGCTTATCGATAAAACTATTTATTCGATGGTGCTCTTGTTAAAGAAACGACGTTTTGAAATATTTTATATTCATCCTTTCTAACTGACTCATTAAGTCCAAACTCGGAATGTGTGCTATAAACACACTAGAAAATGTTATGGTTGATATTCATTCTATTCCGTGTCCATGTTTAAATTTTCATTTTGGATGTGTCATGAGTAAAAATATGATTATTTTCGGGAAATCCTTTTAGAGGGTGTTTTAAGACTCTAATACGGGAAGTTTGTTATTCACGCAATAGACAACGCATGTTTAATTATTAGGACTATGTTTATCCAGAGTGCTCTTTCGACTAACATGTCTAACAGTATTTTATTCACAATATATAAATTGCATGCTCCAAACATCACATTTTTTATTCCCCTGGTCGGAACAAGAGCATTGTGGAGTTTTGTTGCAAAAACTTACTTCAGGTGGTCTTTCCACTGATCAATTATGCAAGTTAAAGATTTACTTCAAATGGTCTTTCGATTGTTCAATTAGGCTAGTAATCAATTCACAATTCAGGTGATACATGATTTATGTTCTGAGTTTCATGTTCCTTTAGCTTCACGGTAAAATGATCCATTTTGGGGTGTTATGCGTAAAAGAATCACATTTTGGGTATTCTTTATCAATTTGTTTTTTCGTGGAGAATGATTCTTCACTACCAAATTTATGAGTGTTATTCATTTGAAAGGTGATATATGGCCTAGTTTCATGCTCGTAACGCTACTATATAACATTGTTTATTTGATAATGCCACAAGTATATTTTATGAATTCTAGTTTCCATGCTTTGTACGTAATCTATTGATCCCAAACTCGAAACATGTAGTATTAGCACGATAGAGAATGTTTTGGTGGAGTTTCTTGATGTTATGAGTCCATGTAGAAATTTTCAAATTTGTCTTGTCATGAATAAAACACTAGTATTTTGGTTTTATGTTTTGAAGATGGTGGTGTTTGCACTCTCGCATATGGACAGGGTGTCATTCACGTGATAATAATATTCTTAAAACCTTGTACCAAAATTACTATTTTTTCGGTGTCCTGGTGAAAATATGGGATGATATAATGGTCCTAAGATCGTTTTCAAGTGATTTTTCGAATCTGTGGTCCCAATATAGGCCGATGTTTCTGTGTAGGTGAAGTTTAACATTCTTAACTCGGTACAGCTATCAATAGTTTGATGTTTTTTCAGATAATTTTTGCGTTTCAAATTCCAAATTGGATTTATTCAAGTGATAGCGAATGCATGTTTGTCAAGTTTGGCCCGTACTTTTAAACAACTCTTTGGACAAACATACCTAAAAGTTTCTTCTTCAAAATCTCATAATTCTGAGATAACATGGTCCATTTATTGGTCCTTGGGAATAACATAGCCTTGCAGATTTTATATGTTGAAGTTTTTGCTTAGAAGGTCAGTTGACAGACAAATTTGTGGAGTAAACAATTCAAAATTAGCGTACTCGCGAGTATGATTGAATTGATCCACTTTGGAGTGTAATGCGTACAAGAATCACAATTTGGTTGTTTTGTGCCAATTTAATTTTTCGTGGAGGTTCTGTTTTCACTACCAGATTTTAACGTTTTATCATTGACGTGATAGAAGATATTTGGGCCGAGTTTTATTTTCTTTACGCTTATCGATAAAACTATTTATTCGATGGTGCTCTTGTTAAAGAAACGCCGTTTCGAAATATTTTATATTCATCCTTTCTAACTGACTCATTAAGTCCAAACTCGGAATGTGTGCTATAAACACACTAGAAAATGTTATGGTTGATATTCATTCTATTCCGTGTCCATGTTTAAATTTTCATTTTGGGTGTGTCATGAGTAAAAATATGATTATTTTCGGGAAATCCTTTTAGAGGGTGTTTTAAGACTCGAATACGGGAAGTTTGTTATTCACGCAATAGACAACGCATGTTTAATTATTAGGACTATGTTTATCCAGAGTGCTCTTTCGACTAACATGTCTAACAGTATTTTATTCACAATATATAAATTGCATGCTCCAAACATCAAATTCATCTGATTCAGAGATAACGTAGCCCATTTTTTATTCCCCTGGTCGGAACAAGAGCATTGTGGAGTTTTGTTGCAAAAACTTACTTCAGGTGGTCTTTCCACTGATCAATTATGCAAGTTAAAGATTTACTTCAAATGGTCTTTCGATTGTTCAATTAGGCTAGTAATCAATTCACAATTCAGGTGATACATGATTTATGTTCTGAGTTTCATGTTCCTTTAGCTTCACGGTAAAATGATCCATTTTGGGGTGTTATGCGTAAAAGAATCACATTTTGGGTATTCTTTATCAATTTGTTTTTTCGTGGAGAATGATTCTTCACTACCAAATTTATGAGTGTTATTCATTTGAAAGGTGATATATGGCCTAGTTTCATGCTCGTAACGCTACTATATAACATTGTTTATTTGATAATGCCACAAGTATATTTTATGAATTCTAGTTTCCATGCTTTGTACGTAATCTATTGATCCCAAACTCGAAACATGTAGTATTAGCACGATAGAGAATGTTTTGGTGGAGTTTCTTGATGTTATGAGTCCATGTAGAAATTTTCAAATTTGTCTTGTCATGAATAAAACACTAGTATTTTGGTTTTATGTTTTGAAGATGGTGGTGTTTGCACTCTCGCATATGGACAGGGTGTCATTCACGTGATAATAATATTCTTAAAACCTTGTACCAAAATTACTATTTTTTCGGTGTCCTGGTGAAAATATGGGATGATATAATGGTCCTAAGATCGTTTTCAAGTGATTTTTCGAATCTGTGGTCCCAACATAGGCCGATGTTTCTGTGTAGGTGAAGTTTAACATTCTTAACTCGGTACAGCTATCAATAGTTTGATGTTTTTTTAGATAATTTTTGCGTTTCAAATTCCAAATTGGATTTATTCAAGTGATAGCGAATGCATGTTTGTCAAGTTTGGCCCGTACTTTTAAACAACTCTTTGGACAAACATACCTAAAAGTTTCTTCTTCAAAATCTCATAATTCTGAGATAACATGGTCCATTTATTGGTCCTTGGGAATAACATAGCCTTGCAGATTTTATATGTTGAAGTTTTTGCTTAGAAGGTCAGTTGACAGACAAATTTGTGGAGTAAACAATTCAAAATTAGCGTACTCGCGAGTATGATTGAATTGATCCACTTTGGAGTGTAATGCGTACAAGAATCACAATTTGGTTGTTTTGTGCCAATTTAATTTTTCGTGGAGGTTCTGTTTTCACTACCAGATTTTAACGTTTTATCATTGACGTGATAGAAGATATTTGGGCCGAGTTTTATTTTCTTTACGCTTATCGATAAAACTATTTATTCGATGGTGCTCTTGTTAAAGAAACGCCGTTTTGAAATATTTTATATTCATCCTTTCTAACTGACTCATTAAGTCCAAACTCGGAATGTGTGCTATAAACACACTAGAAAATGTTATGGTTGATATTCATTCTATTCCGTGTCCATGTTTAAATTTTCATTTTGGGTGTGTCATGAGTAAAAATATGATTATTTTCGGGAAATCCTTTTAGAGGGTGTTTTAAGACTCGAATACGGGAAGTTTGTTATTCACGCAATAGACAACGCATGTTTAATTATTAGGACTATGTTTATCCAGAGTGCTCTTTCGACTAACATGTCTAACAGTATTTTATTCACAATATATAAATTGCATGCTCCAAACATCAAATTCATCTGATTCAGAGATAACGTAGCCCATTTTTTATTCCCCTGGTCGGAACAAGAGCATTGTGGAGTTTTGTTGCAAAAACTTACTTCAGGTGGTCTTTCCACTGATCAATTATGCAAGTTAAAGATTTACTTCAAATGGTCTTTCGATTGTTCAATTAGGCTAGTAATCAATTCACAATTCAGGTGATACATGATTTATGTTCTGAGTTTCATGTTCCTTTAGCTTCACGGTAAAATGATCCATTTTGGGGTGTTATGCGTAAAAGAATCACATTTTGGGTATTCTTTATCAATTTGTTTTTTCGTGGAGAATGATTCTTCACTACCAAATTTATGAGTGTTATTCATTTGAAAGGTGATATATGGCCTAGTTTCATGCTCGTAACGCTACTATATAACATTGTTTATTTGATAATGCCACAAGTATATTTTATGAATTCTAGTTTCCATGCTTTGTACGTAATCTATTGATCCCAAACTCGAAACATGTAGTATTAGCACGATAGAGAATGTTTTGGTGGAGTTTCTTGATGTTATGAGTCCATGTAGAAATTTTCAAATTTGTCTTGTCATGAATAAAACACTAGTATTTTGGTTTTATGTTTTGAAGATGGTGGTGTTTGCACTCTCGCATATGGACAGGGTGTCATTCACGTGATAATAATATTCTTAAAACCTTGTACCAAAATTACTATTTTTTCGGTGTCCTGGTGAAAATATGGGATGATATAATGGTCCTAAGATCGTTTTCAAGTGATTTTTCGAATCTGTGGTCCCAATATAGGCCGATGTTTCTGTGTAGGTGAAGTTTAACATTCTTAACTCGGTACAGCTATCAATAGTTTGATGTTTTTTCAGATAATTTTTGCGTTTCAAATTCCAAATTGGATTTATTCAAGTGATAGCGAATGCATGTTTGTCAAGTTTGGCCCGTACTTTTAAACAACTCTTTGGACAAACATACCTAAAAGTTTCTTCTTCAAAATCTCATAATTCTGAGATAACATGGTCCATTTATTGGTCCTTGGGAATAACATAGCCTTGCAGATTTTATATGTTGAAGTTTTTGCTTAGAAGGTCAGTTGACAGACAAATTTGTGGAGTAAACAATTCAAAATTAGCGTACTCGCGAGTATGATTGAATTGATCCACTTTGGAGTGTAATGCGTACAAGAATCACAATTTGGTTGTTTTGTGCCAATTTAATTTTTCGTGGAGGTTCTGTTTTCACTACCAGATTTTAACGTTTTATCATTGACGTGATAGAAGATATTTGGGCCGAGTTTTATTTTCTTTACGCTTATCGATAAAACTATTTATTCGATGGTGCTCTTGTTAAAGAAACGCCGTTTCGAAATATTTTATATTCATCCTTTCTAACTGACTCATTAAGTCCAAACTCGGAATGTGTGCTATAAACACACTAGAAAATGTTATGGTTGATATTCATTCTATTCCGTGTCCATGTTTAAATTTTCATTTTGGGTGTGTCATGAGTAAAAATATGATTATTTTCGGGAAATCCTTTTAGAGGGTGTTTTAAGACTCGAATACGGGAAGTTTGTTATTCACGCAATAGACAACGCATGTTTAATTATTAGGACTATGTTTATCCAGAGTGCTCTTTCGACTAACATGTCTAACAGTATTTTATTCACAATATATAAATTGCATGCTCCAAACATCAAATTCATCTGATTCAGAGATAACGTAGCCCATTTTTTATTCCCCTGGTCGGAACAAGAGCATTGTGGAGTTTTGTTGCAAAAACTTACTTCAGGTGGTCTTTCCACTGATCAATTATGCAAGTTAAAGATTTACTTCAAATGGTCTTTCGATTGTTCAATTAGGCTAGTAATCAATTCACAATTCAGGTGATACATGATTTATGTTCTGAGTTTCATGTTCCTTTAGCTTCACGGTAAAATGATCCATTTTGGGGTGTTATGCGTAAAAGAATCACATTTTGGGTATTCTTTATCAATTTGTTTTTTCGTGGAGAATGATTCTTCACTACCAAATTTATGAGTGTTATTCATTTGAAAGGTGATATATGGCCTAGTTTCATGCTCGTAACGCTACTATATAACATTGTTTATTTGATAATGCCACAAGTATATTTTATGAATTCTAGTTTCCATGCTTTGTACGTAATCTATTGATCCCAAACTCGAAACATGTAGTATTAGCACGATAGAGAATGTTTTGGTGGAGTTTCTTGATGTTATGAGTCCATGTAGAAATTTTCAAATTTGTCTTGTCATGAATAAAACACTAGTATTTTGGTTTTATGTTTTGAAGATGGTGGTGTTTGCACTCTCGCATATGGACAGGGTGTCATTCACGTGATAATAATATTCTTAAAACCTTGTACCAAAATTACTATTTTTTCGGTGTCCTGGTGAAAATATGGGATGATATAATGGTCCTAAGATCGTTTTCAAGTGATTTTTCGAATCTGTGGTCCCAACATAGGCCGATGTTTCTGTGTAGGTGAAGTTTAACATTCTTAACTCGGTACAGCTATCAATAGTTTGATGTTTTTTTAGATAATTTTTGCGTTTCAAATTCCAAATTGGATTTATTCAAGTGATAGCGAATGCATGTTTGTCAAGTTTGGCCCGTACTTTTAAACAACTCTTTGGACAAACATACCTAAAAGTTTCTTCTTCAAAATCTCATAATTCTGAGATAACATGGTCCATTTATTGGTCCTTGGGAATAACATAGCCTTGCAGATTTTATATGTTGAAGTTTTTGCTTAGAAGGTCAGTTGACAGACAAATTTGTGGAGTAAACAATTCAAAATTAGCGTACTCGCGAGTATGATTGAATTGATCCACTTTGGAGTGTAATGCGTACAAGAATCACAATTTGGTTGTTTTGTGCCAATTTAATTTTTCGTGGAGGTTCTGTTTTCACTACCAGATTTTAACGTTTTATCATTGACGTGATAGAAGATATTTGGGCCGAGTTTTATTTTCTTTACGCTTATCGATAAAACTATTTATTCGATGGTGCTCTTGTTAAAGAAACGCCGTTTTGAAATATTTTATATTCATCCTTTCTAACTGACTCATTAAGTCCAAACTCGGAATGTGTGCTATAAACACACTAGAAAATGTTATGGTTGATATTCATTCTATTCCGTGTCCATGTTTAAATTTTCATTTTGGGTGTGTCATGAGTAAAAATATGATTATTTTCGGGAAATCCTTTTAGAGGGTGTTTTAAGACTCGAATACGGGAAGTTTGTTATTCACGCAATAGACAACGCATGTTTAATTATTAGGACTATGTTTATCCAGAGTGCTCTTTCGACTAACATGTCTAACAGTATTTTATTCACAATATATAAATTGCATGCTCCAAACATCAAATTCATCTGATTCAGAGATAACGTAGCCCATTTTTTATTCCCCTGGTCGGAACAAGAGCATTGTGGAGTTTTGTTGCAAAAACTTACTTCAGGTGGTCTTTCCACTGATCAATTATGCAAGTTAAAGATTTACTTCAAATGGTCTTTCGATTGTTCAATTAGGCTAGTAATCAATTCACAATTCAGGTGATACATGATTTATGTTCTGAGTTTCATGTTCCTTTAGCTTCACGGTAAAATGATCCATTTTGGGGTGTTATGCGTAAAAGAATCACATTTTGGGTATTCTTTATCAATTTGTTTTTTCGTGGAGAATGATTCTTCACTACCAAATTTATGAGTGTTATTCATTTGAAAGGTGATATATGGCCTAGTTTCATGCTCGTAACGCTACTATATAACATTGTTTATTTGATAATGCCACAAGTATATTTTATGAATTCTAGTTTCCATGCTTTGTACGTAATCTATTGATCCCAAACTCGAAACATGTAGTATTAGCACGATAGAGAATGTTTTGGTGGAGTTTCTTGATGTTATGAGTCCATGTAGAAATTTTCAAATTTGTCTTGTCATGAATAAAACACTAGTATTTTGGTTTTATGTTTTGAAGATGGTGGTGTTTGCACTCTCGCATATGGACAGGGTGTCATTCACGTGATAATAATATTCTTAAAACCTTGTACCAAAATTACTATTTTTTCGGTGTCCTGGTGAAAATATGGGATGATATAATGGTCCTAAGATCGTTTTCAAGTGATTTTTCGAATCTGTGGTCCCAACATAGGCCGATGTATCTGTGTAGGTGAAGTTTAACATTCTTAACTCGGTACAGCTATCAATAGTTTGATGTTTTTTTAGATAATTTTTGCGTTTCAAATTCCAAATTGGATTTATTCAAGTGATAGCGAATGCATGTTTGTCAAGTTTGGCCCGTACTTTTAAACAACTCTTTGGACAAACATACCTAAAAGTTTCTTCTTCAAAATCTCATAATTCTGAGATAACATGGTCCATTTATTGGTCCTTGGGAATAACATAGCCTTGCAGATTTTATATGTTGAAGTTTTTGCTTAGAAGGTCAGTTGACAGACAAATTTATGGAGTAAACAATTCAAAATTAGCGTACTCGCGAGTATGATTGAATTGATCCACTTTGGAGTGTAATGCGTACAAGAATCACAATTTGGTTGTTTTGTGCCAATTTAATTTTTCGTGGAGGTTCTGTTTTCACTACCAGATTTTAACGTTTTATCATTGACGTGATAGAAGATATTTGGGCCGAGTTTTATTTTCTTTACGCTTATCGATAAAACTATTTATTCGATGGTGCTCTTGTTAAAGAAACGACGTTTTGAAATATTTTATATTCATCCTTTCTAACTGACTCATTAAGTCCAAACTCGGAATGTGTGCTATAAACACACTAGAAAATGTTATGGTTGATATTCATTCTATTCCGTGTCCATGTTTAAATTTTCATTTTGGGTGTGTCATGAGTAAAAATATGATTATTTTCGGGAAATCCTTTTAGAGGGTGTTTTAAGACTCGAATACGGGAAGTTTGTTATTCACGCAATAGACAACGCATGTTTAATTATTAGGACTATGTTTATCCAGAGTGCTCTTTCGACTAACATGTCTAACAGTATTTTATTCACAATATATAAATTGCATGCTCCAAACATCAAATTCATCTGATTCAGAGATAACGTAGCCCATTTTTTATTCCCCTGGTCGGAACAAGAGCATTGTGGAGTTTTGTTGCAAAAACTTACTTCAGGTGGTCTTTCCACTGATCAATTATGCAAGTTAAAGATTTACTTCAAATGGTCTTTCGATTGTTCAATTAGGCTAGTAATCAATTCACAATTCAGGTGATACATGATTTATAATCTGAGTTTCATGTTCCTTTAGCTTCACGGTAAAATGATCCATTTTTGGGTGTTATGCGTAAAAGAATCACATTTTGGGTATTCTTTATCAATTTGTTTTTTCGTGGAGAATGATTCTTCACTACCAAATTTATGAGTGTTATTCATTTGAAAGGTGATATATGGCCTAGTTTCATGCTCGTAACGCTACTATATAACATTGTTTATTTGATAATGCCACAAGTATATTTTATGAATTCTAGTTTCCATGCTTTGTACGTAATCTATTGATCCCAAACTCGAAACATGTAGTATTAGCACGATAGAGAATGTTTTGGTGGAGTTTCTTGATGTTATGAGTCCATGTAGAAATTTTCAAATTTGTCTTGTCATGAATAAAACACTAGTATTTTGGTTTTATGTTTTGAAGATGGTGGTGTTTGCACTCTCGCATATGGACAGGGTGTCATTCACGTGATAATAATATTCTTAAAACCTTGTACCAAAATTACTATTTTTTCGGTGTCCTGGTGAAAATATGGGATGATATAATGGTCCTAAGATCGTTTTCAAGTGATTTTTCGAATCTGTGGTCCCAACATAGGCCGATGTTTCTGTGTAGGTGAAGTTTAACATTCTTAACTCGGTACAGCTATCAATAGTTTGATGTTTTTTCAGATAATTTTTGCGTTTCAAATTCCAAATTGGATTTATTCAAGTGATAGCGAATGCATGTTTGTCAAGTTTGGCCCGTACTTTTAAACAACTCTTTGGACAAACATACCTAAAAGTTTATTCTTCAAAATCTCATAATTCTGAGATAACGTGGTCCATTTATTGGTCCTTGGGAATAACATAGCCTTGCAGATTTTATATGTTGAAGTTTTTGCTTAGAAGGTCAGTTGACAGACAAATTTATGGAGTAAACAATTCAAAATTCGCGTACTAGCGAGTATGATTGAATTGATCCACTTTGGAGTGTAATGCGTACAAGAATCACAATTTGGTTGTTTTGTGCCAATTTAATTTTTCGTGGAGGTTCTGTTTTCACTACAAGATTTTAACGTTTTATCATTGACGTGATAGAAGATATTTGGGCCGAGTTTTATTTTCTTTACGCTTATCGATAAAACTATTTATTCGATGGTGCTCTTGTTAAAGGAACGACGTTTTGAAATATTTTATATTCATCCTTTCTAACTGACTCATTAAGTCCAAACTCGGAATGTGTGCTATAAATACACTAGAAAATGTTATGGTTGATATTCATTCTATTCCGTGTCCATGTTTAAATTTTCATTTTGGGTGTGTCATGAGTAAAAATATGATTATTTTCGGGAAATCCTTTTAGAGGGTGTTTTAAGACTCGAATACGGGAAGTTTGTTATTCACGTAATAGACAACGCATGTTTAATTATTAGGACTATGTTTATCCAGAGTGCTCTTTCGACTACCATGTCTAACAGTATTTTATTCACAATATATAAATTGCATGCTCCAAACATCAAATTCATCTGATTCAGAGATAACGTAGCCCATTTTTTATTCCCCTGGTCGGAACAAGAGCATTGTGGAGTTTTGTTGCAAAAACTTACTTCAGGTGGTCTTTCCACTGATCAATTATGCAAGTAAAAGATTTACTTCAAATGGTCTTTCGATTGTTCAATTAGGCTAGTAATCAATTCACAATTCAGGTGATACATGATTTATGTTCTGAGTTTGATGTTCCTTTAGCTTCACGGTAAAATGATCCATTTTGGGGTGTTATGCGTAAAAGAATCACATTTTGGGTATTCTTTATCAATTTGTTTTTTCGTGGAGAATGATTCTTCACTACCAAATTTATGAGTGTTATTCATTTGAAATGTGATATATGGCCGAGTTTCATGCTCGTAACGCTACTATATAACATTGTTTATTTGATAATGCCACAAGTATATTTTATGAATTCTAGTTTCCATGCTTTGTACGTAATCTATTGATCCCAAACTCGAAACATGTAGTATTAGCACGATAGAGAATGTTTTGGTGGAGTTTCTTGATGTTATGAGTCCATGTAGAAATTTTCAAATTTGTCTTGTCATGAATAAAACACTAGTATTTTGGTTTTATGTTTTGAAGATGGTGGTGTTTGCACTCTCGCATATGGACAGGGTGTCATTCACGTGATAATAATATTCTTAAAACCTTGTACCAAAATTACTATTTTTTCGGTGTCCTGGTGAAAATATGGGATGATATAATGGTCCTAAGATCGTTTTCAAGTGATTTTTCGAATCTGTGGTCCCAACATAGGCCGATGTTTCTGTGTAGGTGAAGTTTAACATTCTTAACTCGGTACAGCTATCAATAGTTTGATGTTTTTTCAGATAATTTTTGCGTTTCAAATTCCAAATTGGATTTATTCAAGTGATAGCGAATGCATGTTTGTCAAGTTTGGCCCGTACTTTTAAACAACTCTTTGGACAAACATACCTAAAAGTTTCTTCTTCAAAATCTCATAATTCTGAGATAACATGGTCCATTTATTGGTCCTTGGGAATAACATAGCCTTGCAGATTTTATATGTTGAAGTTTTTGCTTAGAAGGTCAGTTGACAGACAAATTTATGGAGTAAACAATTCAAAATTCGCGTACTCGCGAGTATGATTGAATTGATCCACTTTGGAGTGTAATGCGTACAAGAATCACAATTTGGTTGTTTTGTGCCAATTTAATTTTTCGTGGAGGTTCTGTTTTCACTACAAGATTTTAACGTTTTATCATTGACGTGATAGAAGATATTTGGGCTGAGTTTTATTTTCTTTACGCTTATCGATAAAACTATTTATTCGATGGTGCTCTTGTTAAAGAAACGACGTTTTGAAATATTTTATATTCATCCTTTCTAACTGACTCATTAATTCCAAACTCGGAATGTGTGCTATAAATACACTAGAAAATGTTATGGTTGATATTCATTCTATTCCGTGTCCATGTTTAAATTTTCATTTTGGGTGTGTCATGAGTAAAAATATGATTATTTTCGGGAAATCCTTTTAGAGGGTGTTTTAAGACTCGAATACGGGAAGTTTGTTATTCACGTAATAGACAACGCATGTTTAATTATTAGGACTATGTTTATCCAGAGTGCTCTTTCGACTACCATGTCTAACAGTATTTTATTCACAATATATAAATTGCATGCTCCAAACATCAAATTCATCTGATTCAGAGATAACGTAGCCCATTTTTTATTCCCCTGGTCGGAACAAGAGCATTGTGGAGTTTTGTTGCAAAAACTTACTTCAGGTGGTCTTTCCACTGATCAATTATGCAAGTAAAAGATTTACTTCAAATGGTCTTTCGATTGTTCAATTAGGCTAGTAATCAATTCACAATTCAGGTGATACATGATTTATGTTCTGAGTTTGATGTTCCTTTAGCTTCACGGTAAAATGATCCATTTTGGGGTGTTATGCGTAAAAGAATCACATTTTGGGTATTCTTTATCAATTTGTTTTTTCGTGGAGAATGATTCTTCACTACCAAATTTATGAGTGTTATTCATTTGAAAGGTGATATATGGCCGAGTTTCATGCTCGTAACGCTACTATATAACATTGTTTATTTGATAATGCCACAAGTATATTTTATGAATTCTAGTTTCCATGCTTTGTACGTAATCTATTGATCCCAAACTCGAAACATGTAGTATTAGCACGATAGAGAATGTTTTGGTGGAGTTTCTTGATGTTATGAGTCCATGTAGAAATTTTCAAATTTGTCTTGTCATGAATAAAACACTAGTATTTTGGTTTTATGTTTTGAAGATGGTGGTGTTTGCACTCTCGCATATGGACAGGGTGTCATTCACGTGATAATAATATTCTTAAAACCTTGTACCAAAATTACTATTTTTTCGGTGTCCTGGTGAAAATATGGGATGATATAATGGTCCTAAGATCGTTTTCAAGTGATTTTTCGAATCTGTGGTCCCAACATAGGCCGATGTTTCTGTGTAGGTGAAGTTTAACATTCTTAACTCGGTACAGCTATCAATAGTTTGATGTTTTTTCAGATAATTTTTGCGTTTCAAATTCCAAATTGGATTTATTCAAGTGATAGCGAATGCATGTTTGTCAAGTTTGGCCCGTACTTTTAAACAACTCTTTGGACAAACATACCTAAAAGTTTCTTCTTCAAAATCTCATAATTCTGAGATAACATGGTCCATTTATTGGTCCTTGGGAATAACATAGCCTTGCAGATTTTATATGTTGAAGTTTTTGCTTAGAAGGTCAGTTGACAGACAAATTTATGGAGTAAACAATTCAAAATTAGCGTACTCGCGAGTATGATTGAATTGATCCACTTTGGAGTGTAATGCGTACAAGAATCACAATTTGGTTGTTTTGTGCCAATTTAATTTTTCGTGGAGGTTCTGTTTTCACTACCAGATTTTAACGTTTTATCATTGACGTGATAGAAGATATTAGGGCCGAGTTTTATTTTCTTTACGCTTATCGATAAAACTATTTATTCGATGGTGCTCTTGTTAAAGAAACGACGTTTTGAAATATTTTATATTCATCCTTTCTAACTGACTCATTAAGTCCAAACTCGGAATGTGTGCTATAAATACACTAGAAAATGTTATGGTTGATATTCATTCTATTCCGTGTCCATGTTTAAATTTTCATTTTGGGTGTGTCATGAGTAAAAATATGATTATTTTCGGGAAATCCTTTTAGAGGGTGTTTTAAGACTCGAATACGGGAAGTTTGTTATTCACGTAATAGACAACGCATGTTTAATTATTAGGACTATGTTTATCCAGAGTGCTCTTTCGACTACCATGTCTAACAGTATTTTATTCACAATATATAAATTGCATGCTCCAAACATCAAATTCATCTGATTCAGAGATAACGTAGCCCATTTTTTATTCCCCTGGTCGGAACAAGAGCATTGTGGAGTTTTGTTGCAAAAACTTACTTCAGGTGGTCTTTCCACTGATCAATTATGCAAGTAAAAGATTTACTTCAAATGGTCTTTCGATTGTTCAATTAGGCTAGTAATCAATTCACAATTCTGGTGATACATGATTTATGTTCTGAGTTTCATGTTCCTTTAGCTTCACGGTAAAATGATCCATTTTGGGGTGTTATGCGTAAAAGAATCACATTTTGGGTATTCTTTATCAATTTGTTTTTTCGTGGAGAATGATTCTTCACTACCAAATTTATGAGTGTTATTCATTTGAAAGGTGATATATGGCCGAGTTTCATGCTCGTAACGCTACTATATAACATTGTTTATTTGATAATGCCACAAGTATATTTTATGAATTCTAGTTTCCATGCTTTGTACGTAATCTATTGATCCCAAACTCGAAACATGTAGTATTAGCACGATAGAGAATGTTTTGGTGCAGTTTCTTGATGTTATGAGTCCATGTAGAAATTTTCAAATTTGTCTTGTCATGAATAAAACACTAGTATTTTGGTTTTATGTTTTGAAGATGGTGGTGTTTGCACTCTCGCATATGGACAGGGTGTTATTCACCTGATAATAATATTCTTAAAACCTTGTACCAAAATTACTATTTTTCGGTGTCCTGGTGAAAATATGGGGTGATATAATTGTCCTAAGATCGTTTTCAAGTGATTTTTCGAATCTGTGGTCCCAATATAGGCCGATGTTTCTGTGTAGGTGAAGTTTAACATTCTTAACTCGGTACAGCTATCAATAGTTTGATGTTTTTTCAGATAATTTTTGCGTTTCAAATTCCAAATTGGATTTATTCAAGTGATAGCGAATGCATGTTTGTTAAGTTTGGCCCGTACTTTTAAACAACTCTTTGGACGAACATACCTAAAAGTTTATCCTTCAAAATCTCATAATTCTGAGATAACATGGTCCATTTATTGGTCCTTGGGAATAACATAGCCTTGCAGATTTTATATGTTGAAGTTTTTGCTTAGAAGGTCAGTTGACAGACAAATTTATGGAGTAAACAATTCAAAATTCGCGTACTCGCGAGTATGATTGAATTGATCCACTTTGGAGTGTAATGCGTACAAGAATCACAATTTGGTTGTTTTGTGCCAATTTAATTTTTCGTGGAGGTTCTGTTTTCACTACCAGATTTTAACGTTTTATCATTGACGTGATAGAAGATATTAGGGCCGAGTTTTATTTTCTTTACGCTTATCGATAAAACTATTTATTCGATGGTGCTCTTGTTAAAGAAACGACGTTTTGAAATATTTTATATTCATCCTTTCTAACTGACTCATTAAGTCCAAACTCGGAATGTGTGCTATAAACACACTAGAAAATGTTATGGTTGATATTCATTCTATTCCGTGTCCATGTTTAAATTTTCATTTTGGGTGTGTCACGAGTAAAAATATGATTATTTTCGGGAAATCCTTTTAGAGGGTGTTTTAAGACTCGAATACGGGAAGTTTGTTATTCACGTAATAGACAACGCATGTTTAATTATTAGGACTATGTTTATCCAGAGTGCTCTTTCGACTACCATGTCTAACAGTATTTTATTCACAATATATAAATTGCATGCTCCAAACATCAAATTCATCTGATTCAGAGATAACGTAGCCCATTTTTTATTCCCCTGGTCGGAACAAGAGCATTGTGGAGTTTTGTTGCAAAAACTTACTTCAGGTGGTCTTTCCACTGATCAATTATGCAAGTAAAAGATTTACTTCAAATGGTCTTTCGATTGTTCAATTAGGCTAGTAATCAATTCACAATTCAGGTGATACATGATTTATGTTCTGAGTTTCATGTTCCTTTAGCTTCACGGTAAAATGATCCATTTTGGGGTGTTATGCGTAAAAGAATCACATTTTTGGTATTCTTTATCAATTTGTTTTTTCGTGGAGAATGATTCTTCACTACCAAATTTATGAGTGTTATTCATTTGAAAGGTGATATATGGCCGAGTTTCATGCTCGTAACGCTACTATATAACATTGTTTATTTGATAATGCCACAAGTATATTTTATGAATTCTAGTTTCCATGCTTTGTACGTAATCTATTGATCCCAAACTCGAAACATGTAGTATTAGCACGATAGAGAATGTTTTGGTGCAGTTTCTTGATGTTATGAGTCCATGTAGAAATTTTCAAATTTGTCTTGTCATGAATAAAACACTAGTATTTTGGTTTTATGTTTTGAAGATGGTGGTGTTTGCACTCTCGCATATGGACAGGGTGTTATTCACGTGATAATAATATTCTTAAAACCTTGTACCAAAATTACTATTTTTTTCGGTGTCCTGGTGAAAATATGGGGTGATATAATGGTCCTAAGATCGTTTTCAAGTGATTTTTCGAATCTGTGGTCCCAACATAGGCCGATGTTTCTGTGTAGGTGAAGTTTAACATTCTTAACTCGGTACAGCTATCAATAGTTTGATGTTTTTTCAGATAATTTTTGCGTTTCAAATTCCAAATTGGATTTATTCAAGTGATAGCGAATGCATGTTTGTTAAGTTTGGCCCGTACTTTTAAACAACTCTTTGGACGAACATACCTAAAATTTATTCTTCAAAATCTCATAATTCTGAGATAACATGGTCCATTTATTGGTCCTTGGGAATAACATAGCCTTGCAGATTTTATATGTTGAAGTTTTTGCTTAGAAGGTCAGTTGACAGACAAATTTATGGAGTAAACAATTCAAAATTCGCGTACTCGCGAGTATGATTGAATTGTTCCACTTTGGAGTGTAATGCGTACAAGAATCACAATTTGGTTGTTTTGTGCCAATTTAATTTTTCGTGGAGGTTCTGTTTTCACTACCAGATTTTAACGTTTTATCATTGACGTGATAGAAGATATTTGGGCCGAGTTTTATTTTCTTTACGCTTATCGATAAAACTATTTATTCGATGGTGCTCTTGTTAAAGAAACGACGTTTTGAAATATTTTATATTCATCCTTTCTAACTGACTCATTAAGTCCAAACTCGGAATGTGTGCTATAAACACACTAGAAAATGTTATGGTTGATATTCATTCTATTCCGTGTCCATGTTTAAATTTTCATTTTGGGTGTGTCATGAGTAAAAATATGATTATTTTCGGGAAATCCTTTTAGAGGGTGTTTTAAGACTCGAACACGGGAAGTTTGTTATTCACGTAATAGACAACGCATGTTTAATTATTAGGACTATGTTTATCCAGAGTGCTCTTTCGACTACCATGTCTAACAGTATTTTATTCACAATATATAAATTGCATGCTCCAAACATCAAATTCATCTGATTCAGAGATAACGTAGCCCATTTTTTATTCCCCTGGTTGGAACAAGAGCATTGTGGAGTTTTGTTGCAAAAACTTACTTCAGGTGGTCTTTCCACTGATCAATTATGCAAGTAAAAGATTTACTTCAAATGGTCTTTCGATTGTTCAATTAGGCTAGTAACCAATTCACAATTCAGGTGATACATGATTTATGTTCTGAGTTTCATGTTCCTTTAGCTTCACGGTAAAATGATCCATTTTGGGGTGTTATGCGTAAAAGAATCACATTTTGGGTATTCTTTATCAATTTGTTTTTTCGTGGAGAATGATTCTTCACTACCAAATTTATGAGTGTTATTCATTTGAAAGGTGATATATGGCCGAGTTTCATGCTCGTAACGCTACTATATAACATTGTTTATTTGATAATGCCACAAGTATATTTTATGAATTCTAGTTTCCATGCTTTGTACGTAATCTATTGATCCCAAACTCGAAACATGTAGTATTAGCACGATAGAGAATGTTTTGGTGCAGTTTCTTGATGTTATGAGTCCATGTAGAAATTTTCAAATTTGTCTTGTCATGAATAAAACACTAGTATTTTGGTTTTATGTTTTGAAGATGGTGGTGTTTGCACTCTCGCATATGGACAGGGTGTTATTCACCTGATAATAATATTCTTAAAACCTTGTACCAAAATTACTATTTTTCGGTGTCCTGGTGAAAATATGGGGTGATATAATTGTCCTAAGATCGTTTTCAAGTGATTTTTCGAATCTGTGGTCCCAACATAGGCCGATGTTTCTGTGTAGGTGAAGTTTAACATTCTTAACTCGGTACAGCTATCAATAGTTTGATGTTTTTTCAGATAATTTTTGCGTTTCAAATTCCAAATTGGATTTATTCAAGTGATAGCGAATGCATGTTTGTTAAGTTTGGCCCGTACTTTTAAACAACTCTTTGGACGAACATACCTAAAAGTTTATCCTTCAAAATCTCATAATTCTGAGATAACATGGTCCATTTATTGGTCCTTGGGAATAACATAGCCTTGCAGATTTTATATGTTGAAGTTTTTGCTTAGAAGGTCAGTTGACAGACAAATTTATGGAGTAAACAATTCAAAATTCGCGTACTCGCGAGTATGATTGAATTGATCCACTTTGGAGTGTAATGCGTACAAGAATCACAATTTGGTTGTTTTGTGCCAATTTAATTTTTCGTGGAGGTTCTGTTTTCACTACCAGATTTCAACGTTTTATCATTGACGTGATAGAAGATATTAGGGCCGAGTTTTATTTTCTTTACGCTTATCGATAAAACTATTTATTCGATGGTGCTCTTGTTAAAGAAACGACGTTTTGAAATATTTTATATTCATCCTTTCTAACTGACTCATTAAGTCCAAACTCGGAATGTGTGCTATAAACACACTAGAAAATGTTATGGTTGATATTCATTGTATTCCGTGTCCATGTTTAAATTTTCATTTTGGGTGTGTCACGAGTAAAAATATGATTATTTTCGGGAAATCCTTTTAGAGGGTGTTTTAAGACTCGAATACGGGAAGTTTGTTATTCACGTAATAGACAACGCATGTTTAATTATTAGGACTATGTTTATCCAGAGTGCTCTTTCGACTACCATGTCTAACAGTATTTTATTCACAATATATAAATTGCATGCTCCAAACATCAAATTCATCTGATTCAGAGATAACGTAGCCCATTTTTTATTCCCCTGGTCGGAACAAGAGCATTGTGGAGTTTTGTTGCAAAAACTTACTTCAGGTGGTCTTTCCACTGATCAATTATGCAAGTAAAAGATTTACTTCAAATGGTCTTTCGATTGTTCAATTAGGCTAGTAATCAATTCACAATTCAGGTGATACATGATTTATGTTCTGAGTTTCATGTTCCTTTAGCTTCACGGTAAAATGATCCATTTTGGGGTGTTATGCGTAAAAGAATCACATTTTTGGTATTCTTTATCAATTTGTTTTTTCGTGGAGAATGATTCTTCACTACCAAATTTATGAGTGTTATTCATTTGAAAGGTGATATATGGCCGAGTTTCATGCTCGTAACGCTACTATATAACATTGTTTATTTGATAATGCCACAAGTATATTTTATGAATTCTAGTTTCCATGCTTTGTACGTAATCTATTGATCCCAAACTCGAAACATGTAGTATTAGCACGATAGAGAATGTTTTGGTGCAGTTTCTTGATGTTATGAGTCCATGTAGAAATTTTCAAATTTGTCTTGTCATGAATAAAACACTAGTATTTTGGTTTTATGTTTTGAAGATGGTGGTGTTTGCACTCTCGCATATGGACAGGGTGTTATTCACGTGATAATAATATTCTTAAAACCTTGTACCAAAATTACTATTTTTTCGGTGTCCTGGTGAAAATATGGGGTGATATAATGGTCCTAAGATCGTTTTCAAGTGATTTTTCGAATCTGTGGTCCCAACATAGGCCGATGTTTCTGTGTAGGTGAAGTTTAACATTCTTAACTCGGTACAGCTATCAATAGTTTGATGTTTTTTCAGATAATTTTTGCGTTTCAAATTCCAAATTGGATTTATTCAAGTGATAGCGAATGCATGTTTGTTAAGTTTGGCCCGTACTTTTAAACAACTCTTTGGACGAACATACCTAAAATTTATTCTTCAAAATCTCATAATTCTGAGATAACATGGTCCATTTATTGGTCCTTGGGAATAACATAGCCTTGCAGATTTTATATGTTGAAGTTTTTGCTTAGAAGGTCAGTTGACAGACAAATTTATGGAGTAAACAATTCAAAATTCGCGTACTCGCGAGTATGATTGAATTGTTCCACTTGGGAGTGTAATGCGTACAAGAATCACAATTTGGTTGTTTTGTGCCAATTTAATTTTTCGTGGAGGTTCTGTTTTCACTACCAGATTTTAACGTTTTATCATTGACGTGATAGAAGATATTTGGGCCGAGTTTTATTTTCTTTACGCTTATCGATAAAACTATTTATTCGATGGTGCTCTTGTTAAAGAAACGACGTTTTGAAATATTTTATATTCATCCTTTCTAACTGACTCATTAAGTCCAAACTCGGAATGTGTGCTATAAACACACTAGAAAATGTTATGGTTGATATTCATTCTATTCCGTGTCCATGTTTAAATTTTCATTTTGGGTGTGTCATGAGTAAAAATATGATTATTTTCGGGAAATCCTTTTAGAGGGTGTTTTAAGACTCGAACACGGGAAGTTTGTTATTCACGTAATAGACAACGCATGTTTAATTATTAGGACTATGTTTATCCAGAGTGCTCTTTCGACTACCATGTCTAACAGTATTTTATTCACAATATATAAATTGCATGCTCCAAACATCAAATTCATCTGATTCAGAGATAACGTAGCCCATTTTTTATTCCCCTGGTTGGAACAAGAGCATTGTGGAGTTTTGTTGCAAAAACTTACTTCAGGTGGTCTTTCCACTGATCAATTATGCAAGTAAAAGATTTACTTCAAATGGTCTTTCGATTGTTCAATTAGGCTAGTAACCAATTCACAATTCAGGTGATACATGATTTATGTTCTGAGTTTCATGTTCCTTTAGCTTCACGGTAAAATGATCCATTTTGGGGTGTTATGCGTAAAAGAATCACATTTTGGGTATTCTTTATCAATTTGTTTTTTCGTGGAGAATGATTCTTCACTACCAAATTTATGAGTGTTATTCATTTGAAAGGTGATATATGGCCGAGTTTCATGCTCGTAACGCTACTATATAACATTGTTTATTTGATAATGCCACAAGTATATTTTATGAATTCTAGTTTCCATGCTTTGTACGTAATCTGTTGATCCCAAACTCGAAACATGTAGTATTAGCACGATAGAGAATGTTTTAGTGGAGTTTCTTGATGTTATGAGTCCATGTAGAAATTTTCAAATTTGTCTTGTCATGAATAAAACACTAGTATTTTGGTTTTATGTTTTGAAGATGGTGGTGTTTGCACTCTCGCATATGGACAGGGTGTTATTCACGTGATAATAATATTCTTAAAACCTTGTACCAAAATTACTATTTTTTCGGTGTCCTGGTGAAAATATGGGGTGATATAATGGTCCTAAGATCGTTTTCAAGTGATTTTTCGAATCTGTGGTCCCAACATAGGCCGATGTTTCTGTGTAGGTGAAGTTTAACATTCTTAACTCGGTACAGCTATCAATAGTTTGACGTTTTTTCAGATAATTTTTGCGTTTCAAATTCCAAATTAGATTTATTCAAGTGATAGCGAATGCATGTTTGTTAAGTTTGGCCCGTACTTTTAAACAACTCTTTGGACGAACATACCTAAAACTTTCTTCTTCAAAATATCATAATTCTGTGATAACATGGTCCATTTATTGGTCCTTGGGAATAACATAGCCTTGCAGATTTTATATGTTGAAGTTTTTGCTTAGAAGGTCAGTTGACAGACAAATTTATGGAGTAAACAATTCAAAATTCGCGTACTCGCGAGTATGATTGAATTGATCCACTTTGGAGTGTAATGCGTACAAGAATCACAATTTGGTTGTTTTGTGCCAATTTAATTTTTCGTGGAGGTTCTGTTTTCACTACCAGATTTTAACGTTTTATCATTGACGTGATAGAAGATATTTCGGCCGAGTTTTATTTTCTTTACGCTTATCGATAAAACTATTTATTCGATGGTGCTCTTGTTAAAGAAACGACGTTTTGAAATATTTTATATTCATCCTTTCTAACTGACTCATTAAGTCCAAACTCGGAATGTGTGCTATAAACACACTAGAAAATGTTATGGTTGATATTCATTCTATTCCGTGTCCATGTTTAAATTTTCATTTTGGGTGTGTCATGAGTAAAAATATGATTATTTTCGGGAAATCCTTTTAGAGGGTGTTTTAAGACTCGAATACGGGAAGTTTGTTATTCACGTAATAGACAACGCATGTTTAATTATTAGGACTATGTTTATCCAGAGTGCTCTTTCGACTACCATGTCTAACAGTATTTTATTCACAATATATAAATTGCATTCTCCAAACATCAAATTCATCTGATTCAGAGATAACGTAGCCCATTTTTTATTCCCCTGGTCGGAACAAGAGCATTGTGGAGTTTTGTTGCAAAAACTTACTTCAGGTGGTCTTTCCACTGATCAATTATGCAAGTAAAAGATTTACTTCAAATGGTCTTTCGATTGTTCAATTAGGCTAGTAACCAATTCACAATTCAGGTGATACATGATTTATGTTCTGAGTTTCATGTTCCTTTAGCTTCACGGTAAAATGATCCATTTTGGGGTGTTATGCGTAAAAGAATCACATTTTGGGTATTCTTTATCAATTTATTTTTTCGTGGAGAATGATTCTTCACTACCAAATTTATGAGTGTTATTCATTTGAAAGGTGATATATGGCCGAGTTTCATGCTCGTAACGCTACTATATAACATTGTTTATTTGATAATGCCACAAGTATATTTTATGAATTCTAGTTTCCATGCTTTGTACGTAATCTGTTGATCCCAAACTCGAAACATGTAGTATTAGCACGATAGAGAATGTTTTGGTGGAGTTTCTTGATGTTATGAGTCCATGTAGAAATTTTCAAATTTGTCTTGTCATGAATAAAACACTAGTATTTTGGTTTTATGTTTTGAAGATGGTGGTGTTTGCACTCTCGCATATGGACAGGGTGTTATTCACGTGATAATAATATTCTTAAAACCTTGTACCAAAATTACTATTTTTCGGTGTCCTGGTGAAAATATGGGGTGATATAATTGTCCTAAGATCGTTTTCAAGTGATTTTTCGAATCTGTGGTCCCAACATAGGCCGATGTTTCTGTGTAGGTGAAGTTTAACATTCTTAACTCGGTACAGCTATCAATAGTTTGATGTTTTTTCAGATAATTTTTGCGTTTCAAATTCCAAATTGGATTTATTCAAGTGATAGCGAATGCATGTTTGTTAAGTTTGGCCCGTACTTTTAAACAACTCTTTGGACGAACATACCTAAAAGTTTATCCTTCAAAATCTCATAATTCTGAGATAACATGGTCCATTTATTGGTCCTTGGGAATAACATAGCCTTGCAGATTTTATATGTTGAAGTTTTTGCTTAGAAGGTCAGTTGACAGACAAATTTATGGAGTAAACAATTCAAAATTCGCGTACTCGCGAGTATGATTGAATTGATCCACTTTGGAGTGTAATGCGTACAAGAATCACAATTTGGTTGTTTTGTGCCAATTTAATTTTTCGTGGAGGTTCTGTTTTCACTACCAGATTTTAACGTTTTATCATTGACGTGATAGAAGATATTAGGGCCGAGTTTTATTTTCTTTACGCTTATCGATAAAACTATTTATTCGATGGTGCTCTTGTTAAAGAAACGACGTTTTGAAATATTTTATATTCATCCTTTCTAACTGACTCATTAAGTCCAAACTCGGAATGTGTGCAATAAACACACTAGAAAATGTTATGGTTGATATTCATTGTATTCCGTGTCCATGTTTAAATTTTCATTTTGGGTGTGTCACGAGTAAAAATATGATTATTTTCGGGAAATCCTTTTAGAGGGTGTTTTAAGACTCGAATACGGGAAGTTTGTTATTCACGTAATAGACAACGCATGTTTAATTATTAGGACTATGTTTATCCAGAGTGCTCTTTCGACTACCATGTCTAACACTATTTTATTCACAATATATAAATTGCATGCTCCAAACATCAAATTCATCTGATTCAGAGATAACGTAGCCCATTTTTTATTCCCCTGGTCGGAACAAGAGCATTGTGGAGTTTTGTTGCAAAAACTTACTTCAGGTGGTCTTTCCACTGATCAATTATGCAAGTAAAAGATTTACTTCAAATGGTCTTTCGATTGTTCAATTAGGCTAGTAACCAATTCACAATTCAGGTGATACATGATTTATGTTCTGAGTTTCATGTTCCTTTAGCTTCACGGTAAAATGATCCATTTTGGGGTGTTATGCGTAAAAGAATCACATTTTGGGTATTCTTTATCAATTTGTTTTTTCGTGGAGAATGATTCTTCACTACCAAATTTATGAGTGTTATTCATTTGAAAGGTGATATATGGCCGAGTTTCATGCTCGTAACGCTACTATATAACATTGTTTATTTGATAATGCCACAAGTATATTTTATGAATTCTAGTTTCCATGCTTTGTACGTAATCTGTTGATCCCAAACTCGAAACATGTAGTATTAGCACGATAGAGAATGTTTTGGTGGAGTTTCTTGATGTTATGAGTCCATGTAGAAATTTTCAAATTTGTCCTGTCATGAATAAAACACTAGTATTTTGGTTTTATGTTTTGATGATGGTGGTGTTTGCACTCTCGCATATGGACAGGGTGTTATTCACGTGATAATAATATTCTTAAAACCTTGTACCAAAATTACTATTTTTTCGGTGTCCTGGTGAAAATATGGGGTGATATAATGGTCCTAAGATCGTTTTCAAGTGATTTTTCGAATCCCTGGTCCCAACATAGGCCGTTGTTTCTGTGTAGGTGAAGTTTAACATTCTTAACTCGGTACATCTATCAATAGTTTGATGTTTTTTCAGATAATTTTGCGTTTCAAATTCCAAATTGGATTTATTCAAGTGATAGCGAATGCATGTTTGTTAAGTTTGGACCGTACTTTTAAACAACTCTTTGGACGAACGTACCTAAAAGTTTCTTCTTCAAAATATCATAATTCTGAGATAACATGGTCCATTTATTGGTCCTTGGGAATAACATAGCCTTGCAGATTTTATATGTTGAAGTTTTTGCTTAGAAGGTCAGTTGACAGACAAATTTATGGAGTAAACAATTCAAAATTCGCGTACTCGCGAGTATGATTGAATTGATCCACTTTGGAGTGTAATGCGTACAAGAATCACAATTTGGTTGTTTTGTGCCAATTTAATTTTTCGTGGAGGTTCTGTTTTCACTACCAGATTTTAACGTTTTATCATTGACGTGATAGAAGATATTAGGGCCGAGTTTTATTTTCTTTACGCTTATCGATAAAACTATTTATTCGATGGTGCTCTTGTTAAAGAAACGACGTTTTGAAATATTTTATATTCATCCTTTCTAACTGACTCATTAAGTCCAAACTCGGAATGTGTACTATAAACACACTAGAAAATGTTATGGTTGATATTCATTGTATTCCGTGTCCATGTTTAAATTTTCATTTTGGGTGTATCATGAGTAAAAATATGATTATTTTCGGGAAATCCTTTTAGAGGGTGTTTTAAGACTCGAATACGGGAAGTTTGTTATTCACGTAATAGACAACGCATGTTTAATTATTAGGACTATGTTTATCCAGAGTGCTCTTTCGACTACCATATCTAACAGTATTTTATTCACAATATATAAATTGCATGCTCCAAACATCAAATTCATCTGATTCAGAGATAACGTAGCCCATTTTTTATTCCCCTGGTCGGAACAAGAGCATTGTGGAGTTTTGTTGCAAAAACTTACTTCAGGTGGTCTTTCCACTGATCAATTATGCAAGTAAAAGATTTACTTCAAATGGTCTTTCGATTGTTCAATTAGGCTAGTAACCAATTCACAATTCAGGTGATACATGATTTATGTTATGAGTTTCATGTTCCTTTAGCTTCACGGTAAAATGATCCATTTTGGGGTGTTATGCGTAAAAGAATCACATTTTGGGTATTCTTTATCAATTTGTTTTTTCGTGGAGAATGATTCTTCACTACCAAATTTATGAGTGTTATTCATTTGAAAGGTGATATATGGCCGAGTTTCATGCTCGTAACGCTACTATATAACATTGTTTATTTGATAATGCCACAAGTATATTTTATGAATTCTAGTTTCCATGCTTTGTACGTAATCTGTTGATCCCAAACTCGAAACATGTAGTATTAGCACGATAGAGAATGTTTTGGTGGAGTTTCTTGATGTTATGAGTCCATGTAGAAATTTTCAAATTTGTCCTGTCATGAATAAAACACTAGTATTTTGGTTTTATGTTTTGATGATGGTGGTGTTTGCACTCTCGCATATGGACAGGGTGTTATTCACGTGATAATAATATTCTTAAAACCTTGTACCAAAATTACTATTTTTTCGGTGTCCTGGTGAAAATATGGGGTGATATAATGGTCCTAAGATCGTTTTCAAGTGATTTTTCGAATCTGTGGTCCCAACATAGGCCGATGTTTCTGTGTAGGTGAAGTTTAACATTCTTAACTCGGAACAGCTATCAATAGTTTGATGTTTTTTAAGATAATTTTTGCGTTTCAAATTCCAAATTGGATTTATTCAAGTGATAGGGAATGCATGTTTGTTCAGTTTGGCCCGTACTTTTAAACAACTCTTTGGACGAACGTACCTGAAAGTTTCTTCTTCAAAATTTCATAATTCTGAGATAACATGGTCCATTTATTGGTCCTTGGGAATAACATAGCCTTGCAGATTTTATATGTTGATGTTTTTGCTTAGAAGGTCAGCTGACAGACAAATTTATGGAGTAAACAATTCAAAATTCGCGTACTCGCGAGTATGATTGAATTGATCCACTTTGGAGTGTAATGCGTACAAGAATCACAATTTGGTTGTTTTGTGCCAGTTTAATTTTTCGTGGAGGTTCTGTTTTCACTACCAGATTTTAACCTTTTATCATTGACGTGATAGAAGATATTTGGGCCGAGTTTTATTTTCTTTACGCTTATCGATAAAACTATTTATTCGATGGTGCTCTTGTTAAAGAAACGACGTTTTGAAATATTTTATATTCATCCTTTCTAACTGACTCATTAAGTCCAAACTCGGAATGTGTGCTATAAACACACTAGAAAATGTTATGGTTGATATTCATTCTATTCCGTGTCCATGTTTAAATTTTCATTTTGGGTGTGTCACGAGTAAAAATATGATTATTTTCGGGAAATCCTTTTAGAGGGTGTTTTAAGACTCGAATACGGGAAGTTTGTTATTCACGTAATAGACAACGCATGTTTAATTATTAGGACTATGTTTATCCAGAGTGCTCTTTCGACTACCATGTCTAACACTATTTTATTCACAATATATAAATTGCATGCTCCAAACATCAAATTCATCTGATTCAGAGATAACGTAGCCCATTTTTTATTCCCCTGGTCGGAACAAGAGCATTGTGGAGTTTTGTTGCAAAAACTTACTTCAGGTGGTCTTTCCACTGATCAATTATGCAAGTAAAAGATTTACTTCAAATGGTCTTTCGATTGTTCAATTAGGCTAGTAACCAATTCACAATTCAGGTGATACATGATTTATGTTCTGAGTTTCATGTTCCTTTAGCTTCACGGTAAAATGATCCATTTTGGGGTGTTATGCGTAAAAGAATCACATTTTGGGTATTCTTTATCAATTTGTTTTTTCGTGGAGAATGATTCTTCACTACCAAATTTATGAGTGTTATTCATTTGAAAGGTGATATATGGCCGAGTTTCATGCTCGTAACGCTACTATATAACATTGTTTATTTGATAATGCCACAAGTATATTTTATGAATTCTAGTTTCCATGCTTTGTACGTAATCTGTTGATCCCAAACTCGAAACATGTAGTATTAGCACGATAGAGAATGTTTTGGTGGAGTTTCTTGATGTTATGAGTCCATGTAGAAATTTTTAAATTTGTCCTGTCATGAATAAAACACTAGTATTTTGGTTTTATGTTTTGAAGATGGTGGTGTTTGCACTCTCGCATATGGACAGGGTGTTATTCACGTGATAATAATATTCTTAAAACCTTGTACCAAAATTACTATTTTTTCGGTGTCCTGGTGAAAATATGGGGTGATATAATGGTCCTAAGATCGTTTTCAAGTGATTTTTCGAATCCCTGGTCCCAACATAGGCCGTTGTTTCTGTGTAGGTGAAGTTTAACATTCTTAACTCGGTACATCTATCAATAGTTTGATGTTTTTTCAGATAATTTTGCGTTTCAAATTCCAAATTGGATTTATTCAAGTGATAGCGAATGCATGTTTGTTAAGTTTGGACCGTACTTTTAAACAACTCTTTGGACGAACGTACCTAAAAGTTTCTTCTTCAAAATATCATAATTCTGAGATAACATGGTCCATTTATTGGTCCTTGGGAATAACATAGCCTTGCAGATTTTATATGTTGAAGTTTTTGCTTAGAAGGTCAGTTGACAGACAAATTTATGGAGTAAACAATTCAAAATTCGCGTACTCGCGAGTATGATTGAATTGATCCACTTTGGAGTGTAATGCGTACAAGAATCACAATTTGGTTGTTTTGTGCCAATTTAATTTTTCGTGGAGGTTCTGTTTTCACTACCAGATTTTAACGTTTTATCATTGACGTGATAGAAGATATTAGGGCCGAGTTTTATTTTCTTTACGCTTATCGATAAAACTATTTATTCGATGGTGCTCTTGTTAAAGAAACGACGTTTTGAAATATTTTATATTCATCCTTTCTAACTGACTCATTAAGTCCAAACTCGGAATGTGTACTATAAACACACTAGAAAATGTTATGGTTGATATTCATTGTATTCCGTGTCCATGTTTAAATTTTCATTTTGGGTGTATCATGAGTAAAAATATGATTATTTTCGGGAAATCCTTTTAGAGGGTGTTTTAAGACTCGAATACGGGAAGTTTGTTATTCACGTAATAGACAACGCATGTTTAATTATTAGGACTATGTTTATCCAGAGTGCTCTTTCGACTACCATATCTAACAGTATTTTATTCACAATATATAAATTGCATGCTCCAAACATCAAATTCATCTGATTCAGAGATAACGTAGCCCATTTTTTATTCCCCTGGTCGGAACAAGAGCATTGTGGAGTTTTGTTGCAAAAACTTACTTCAGGTGGTCTTTCCACTGATCAATTATGCAAGTAAAAGATTTACTTCAAATGGTCTTTCGATTGTTCAATTAGGCTAGTAACCAATTCACAATTCAGGTGATACATGATTTATGTTCTGAGTTTCATGTTCCTTTAGCTTCACGGTAAAATGATCCATTTTGGGGTGTTATGCGTAAAAGAATCACATTTTGGGTATTCTTTATCAATTTGTTTTTTCGTGGAGAATGATTCTTCACTACCAAATTTATGAGTGTTATTCATTTGAAAGGTGATATATGGCCGAGTTTCATGCTCGTAACGCTACTATATAACATTGTTTATTTGATAATGCCACAAGTATATTTTATGAATTCTAGTTTCCATGCTTTGTACGTAATCTGTTGATCCCAAACTCGAAACATGTAGTATTAGCACGATAGAGAATGTTTTGGTGGAGTTTCTTGATGTTATGAGTCCATGTAGAAATTTTCAAATTTGTCCTGTCATGAATAAAACACTAGTATTTTGGTTTTATGTTTTGATGATGGTGGTGTTTGCACTCTCGCATATGGACAGGGTGTTATTCACGTGATAATAATATTCTTAAAACCTTGTACCAAAATTACTATTTTTTCGGTGTCCTGGTGAAAATATGGGGTGATATAATGGTCCTAAGATCGTTTTCAAGTGATTTTTCGAATCCCTGGTCCCAACATAGGCCGTTGTTTCTGTGTAGGTGAAGTTTAACATTCTTAACTCGGTACATCTATCAATAGTTTGATGTTTTTTCAGATAATTTTGCGTTTCAAATTCCAAATTGGATTTATTCAAGTGATAGCGAATGCATGTTTGTTAAGTTTGGACCGTACTTTTAAACAACTCTTTGGACGAACGTACCTAAAAGTTTCTTCTTCAAAATATCATAATTCTGAGATAACATGGTCCATTTATTGGTCCTTGGGAATAACATAGCCTTGCAGATTTTATATGTTGAAGTTTTTGCTTAGAAGGTCAGTTGACAGACAAATTTATGGAGTAAACAATTCAAAATTCGCGTACTCGCGAGTATGATTGAATTGATCCACTTTGGAGTGTAATGCGTACAAGAATCACAATTTGGTTGTTTTGTGCCAATTTAATTTTTCGTGGAGGTTCTGTTTTCACTACCAGATTTTAACGTTTTATCATTGACGTGATAGAAGATATTAGGGCCGAGTTTTATTTTCTTTACGCTTATCGATAAAACTATTTATTCGATGGTGCTCTTGTTAAAGAAACGACGTTTTGAAATATTTTATATTCATCCTTTCTAACTGACTCATTAAGTCCAAACTCGGAATGTGTACTATAAACACACTAGAAAATGTTATGGTTGATATTCATTGTATTCCGTGTCCATGTTTAAATTTTCATTTTGGGTGTATCATGAGTAAAAATATGATTATTTTCGGGAAATCCTTTTAGAGGGTGTTTTAAGACTCGAATACGGGAAGTTTGTTATTCACGTAATAGACAACGCATGTTTAATTATTAGGACTATGTTTATCCAGAGTGCTCTTTCGACTACCATATCTAACAGTATTTTATTCACAATATATAAATTGCATGCTCCAAACATCAAATTCATCTGATTCAGAGATAACGTAGCCCATTTTTTATTCCCCTGGTCGGAACAAGAGCATTGTGGAGTTTTGTTGCAAAAACTTACTTCAGGTGGTCTTTCCACTGATCAATTATGCAAGTAAAAGATTTACTTCAAATGGTCTTTCGATTGTTCAATTAGGCTAGTAACCAATTCACAATTCAGGTGATACATGATTTATGTTCTGAGTTTCATGTTCCTTTAGCTTCACGGTAAAATGATCCATTTTGGGGTGTTATGCGTAAAAGAATCACATTTTGGGTATTCTTTATCAATTTGTTTTTTCGTGGAGAATGATTCTTCACTACCAAATTTATGAGTGTTATTCATTTGAAAGGTGATATATGGCCGAGTTTCATGCTCGTAACGCTACTATATAACATTGTTTATTTGATAATGCCACAAGTATATTTTATGAATTCTAGTTTCCATGCTTTGTACGTAATCTGTTGATCCCAAACTCGAAACATGTAGTATTAGCACGATAGAGAATGTTTTGGTGGAGTTTCTTGATGTTATGAGTCCATGTAGAAATTTTCAAATTTGTCCTGTCATGAATAAAACACTAGTATTTTGGTTTTATGTTTTGATGATGGTGGTGTTTGCACTCTCGCATATGGACAGGGTGTTATTCACGTGATAATAATATTCTTAAAACCTTGTACCAAAATTACTATTTTTTCGGTGTCCTGGTGAAAATATGGGGTGATATAATGGTCCTAAGATCGTTTTCAAGTGATTTTTCGAATCTGTGGTCCCAACATAGGCCGATGTTTCTGTGTAGGTGAAGTTTAACATTCTTAACTCGGAACAGCTATCAATAGTTTGATGTTTTTTAAGATAATTTTTGCGTTTCAAATTCCAAATTGGATTTATTCAAGTGATAGGGAATGCATGTTTGTTAAGTTTGGCCCGTACTTTTAAACAACTCTTTGGACGAACGTACCTGAAAGTTTCTTCTTCAAAATTTCATAATTCTGAGATAACATGGTCCATTTATTGGTCCTTGGGAATAACATAGCCTTGCAGATTTTATATGTTGAAGTTTTTGCTTAGAAGGTCAGCTAACAGACAAATTTATGGAGTAAACAATTCAAAATTCGCGTACTCGCGAGTATGATTGAAATTATCCACTTTGGAGTGTAATGCGTACAAGAATCACAATTTGGTTGTTTTGTGCCAGTTTAATTTTTCGTGGAGGTTCTGTTTTCACTACCAGATTTTAACCTTTTATCATTGACGTGATAGAAGATATTTGGGCCGAGTTTTATTTTCTTTACGCTTATCGATAAAACTATTTATTCGATGGTGCTCTTGTTAAAGAAACGACGTTTTGAAATATTTTATATTCATCCTTTCTAACTGACTCATTAAGTCCAAACTCGGAATGTGTGCTATAAACACACTAGAAAATGTTATGGTTGATATTCATTCTATTCCGTGTCCATGTTTAAATTTTCATTTTGGGTGTGTCACGAGTAAAAATATGATTATTTTCGGGAAATCCTTTTAGAGGGTGTTTTAAGACTCGAATACGGGAAGTTTGTTATTCACGTAATAGACAACGCATGTTTAATTATTAGGACTATGTTTATCCAGAGTGCTCTTTCGACTACCATGTCTAACAGTATTTTATTCACAATATATAAATTGCATGCTCCAAACATCAAATTCATCTGATTCAGAGATAACGTAGCCCATTTTTTATTCCTGATTATACCGTATTTCGTTCAAGTTCAATAAAGGAAAGTAGAGTATAACAATATATGAATCGAGCGTGTGAAAACTGTATATTAATATAGGTGTTCGACTACAAATTACAAAGCGGGTCTACCCGAGCATTACGGGATGCCGTACTACTACAGTGACCAATACAAAGAGAAAACAAGCTAGCTCCTAGTTCGAACAGTAGGTCCGAGCAGAAGGAATATCTTGGAAGTTGTGCCGTCCCTGATGTCATAAATGCGCCGCGTATTTATAGGAACAGTAATGAGCTAGGTAGACCATCCGTAGGAGAACACCTCTAGGCCAGCTGTATAAAGCTGTAGGTCGGCCCCACAGTAATCCCGAGGAGACGAGTAGATCGGGAAGAAGAGGGTACTTGATCGAGAGCTATCAGTCAGGCTTGATCGGAAAACCATGTTCTTCTGGTCGGGAAATACCATTCTGGTCGGGATCGAGGTCGACCTCGAGCAGAAGGGATTTCCTAAGTGGCACAAGCGAAATACCCCTCATCAATACTCCCCCACTTCTCGAGCGTAAGTGAAGCAGAAGCTCGGAGAAGTAAATATTGCATTACGGCGAAAGACTTTGATTTCTTGATGTTTTCGGACATGCCTCATTAAAAACCTAGTCCGGAAAAACCCTGTGGGAAAAATCCGAGCTAGGGAAAAAGAGTGCACATCATGCTCGGGAGAGCCTCGAAAAAACCGAATTGCTTCCAAAGATAGAAGGGTGAGATTTTTGACCTGAGAGATTCACCTCGATGATTCACCAAGAGCTGCAATACTTGAGGTTCGGAAAAATAGATAGTAGAGAACAGGCCTCGGACAGTCTTGAGTTGGATATGCCTCGTTAAAAACCTTACTTGGAAAAAACCCAGTGGGATAAAAACCGAGCGAAGGGAAAAAGAGTACATATTTTATCCGGTTGAGTCGAGAAATACTCATTTCCGAAGCTTGGAGGACCATAAATGCTATTAGCAAAAGATAATCTTCAAATTTACTGAGTGGGAGCTTAACCGTCGCGGTTACTCGGGGTTGAATTTGCAATTTACCCTTTTAACCTTTATATATACGTTTACTTGGAGAAAGAAAAGTGCATCTTTACAATTCGCAGCTGATCGGAGCCTTTTGATCGATAAACAGTATTTTTCTTTAATTCGAGCATTCCAATAAATATCTTCTAATCATGTCTACTTCCCAGAATCCCAACGTTCAAACCAACATCCCCTCTGGATCAGATTCCGACCTGGGATCCACTGGGGAACTCATCAATGACTTCAAAACCACTGAAAATTCTTCCGAAGAGACGAATAGAATCGTCAATCAAATAGAGCATGCCATAGAGTCGAACGCTGGAGAGGGTACATCAGGTCGACAAGATTCCGAGCACGTTGGTGATGCGGAACAAAATGCCAAGGCCAACAGTGGGGAAGGTGGAGATGGAGAAAAAACTGACTCCGAGAATGAGGGCGGCAACGGTTTGGCTGTACCGTTCGATAAGCATGAAATAATGCGGTATGAGATCGGAGGCGGGTGTAGTGTGCGAATCCTCGACTTGGCCGGTGTCTCGAAAAAATCCAAAGCCACAGGTCGGGCTCAAAAGACCGAGAAACGGGTTGACGAGATCTCAAGTTCGTACGATCCGAAAGAGCACGAAGCGAACCTCAAAGCTACAATAGGCAAATTTCTACCCGAGGGTTACTCGCTAATAATCCCGACCCCCTCTCAAAGAGTGAATAAGCCCCCCGCAGGATGTCAAGCTTTCTATGCTCGGCAGTTCGACTATGGGTTGCGTATTCCTTTTGCTCCCTTACTCGTGCAGGTTTTAGACGCATTTAGCCTGGCACCCGCACAAATTCTTCCCAACTCGATCGGGTATCTGATAGCTTTCAGCGTTTTGATGAAGGCCAAGAATCAAGTTGCTAACTTCCGACGCTTCTGGCAATTCTTCAAAATCAGTACCTCCTCCGCCTCGAACGTTGGGTTCGTGTATTTCTCCCAACGTTCGAATCATTCGGTCTTATCGACCATCACTTCCAGCAATTCTCTTGACTGGAAGAAACAGTTCTTCTTCATTAGAGGTCCTGAAGAACCAGCTTCTGAGGGAAGCTCGGAGATGGTCCCACACAGATGGCCAGGTGAGCGAGAATGGGTGTTCGGAAAACGGGAACTATTAGGTCAACTTCAGAAGGTCATTCCGGACGCCGTTGTCAAAGACATGTGTTCGGATTTGTACCAGTCGGCTTTCCTCATTCTGGAACCCGTACTTCGAAAAGCAGAACTCAGCCGAGCCACCTTTCCACTAGCAGACGCTGATGATCCTCGAACATTGAGTAAGGAAAAAAAAAAAAAGTTCTTCCCGAGTGACTTATAATAGTGAGTTTTTTAGCTGATTTCATTACTTACAATTCATCTTTTATTTCTTCAGGAACAATGGTGGAGCAATACCGAGCTTCTATAGTCGGTAAAACTGTAGCATCTACCTCGAGGAAGACACCCGGTCAACCTAGGAGGCAAACTAGACCGGAGCCCAGAACTGCCGTCACTCCTCGGGGAGGCTCGGCCCAAACTGACCAGGTCAGAATCGAAGAGGAGCCCGAGAATGCCGAGCCGATACGAATGGTGCGACCTCCTCATCAAGCTGGTCCTTCTTCTTCTTCTGGTTTAGGATATAGCATGTTTACCATGAAAAAGCTTAGAGGGACAGAGATCTATAATCGGAGAGCTCGGGAAGATCTCGAGGGAGCCCCCGAGGCCAAAAGGAGAACCGGACTGTGGGGTCGACACCGAACGCCCCTTTCTTCACGTCCTGGTCGAGGTAAGCCTGACATGGTAGATTTTATTGAGGATCAACTTAGAGGTTCCCGAGCAGCGGGTTATCCCGAGAGGGGATCAATTCGAAGCGATCGCACCCCTAACGGCGAGAATGAACATGACAAGGCGATCAAGATTTTCATGGCTGGAAGATTTGCCGAAGACCAAGAGGAGCTTCTTGGCCATTCCGACCTCGACGTACTGGGCCAATTCTCTAGAGCATATCACACGGTAAATCCCATTACATTTGTTGCAATTGTTTTAAGTCTTGGAATAAAGTATTAATCAGCCTGTTCTTGCAGATCGGGGACTGCTTTCTCACAGAGGTGAATCGTGTGTCGATGCTGGAAGAAGAGTCCGATCGAGTCCACATTGCTTATATGGATTTGCTCAAGGAGGAATCCCAACTGCGTAATCAATTCTCTTCTGTCCAAGCAGAATTAGAGTCCATGAAAGCCAAGTATACCCCTGCCGTCGAGGAAAACTTGGTTAAGGTCGTGGAAGAGAAAAGCTTGCTCGAGGAGAAAGTTAGGAAACTTGAGGAGGAGCTTGCGCAGACTAAGGCTGATTCCGAGCTGTCTTATCAGCGGGGCAAAGAAGATTCTCGCCTAAGCTCGATAAGAGAATTTTTGGAGTCTCCTGCATTGGATGCCATAGCTCGAGGGAGGGTCGGCGAAATCCTTCAAACTACCTTTTTCAAAGGTGTTCAACAATTGGCCGCAGCAAAGGTTATTCCCGACAATATGACGGAGTATATAAAGCATATGGACATCATGAAAAACTCTAGCGGGGAAGACTATCGAACCGCGTCCTCGAGCTCGGCCAACTGGAAAGAACATGAGTTTGCTCCCTTTGTGGAAGAATTTGGAGTTCCAATGCCCAACCCTGACTTGATGGACTTGGATACTTCCAGCTCAAGCTCGAGTTCAGGTAGCTCGGACCGTTCGGATACCTCTGATGACGATTCTGATGGGGACGATCAAGAAGCCTCTGGAGATGATGACGTCGATGTCGAGGGTAACTCCGAAGGTGAGGGCAAAGAGGCGCAGCCAAACCTTTAAATTTCTTGTAATAGATTGTAAGATTGTAGGATAGTTTATCATATGCCCTGTAATCGTTTCGATCAAATATAAAAGATGCTTTATCTGTTTTTCCGAGTGCTCTCACCATTAATTTATCACACTGCTCAACTAGACAAAAGTCTTTGTGGGCCATAAGGTTCATAGAAAGAACGTCGATAACAAAACAATCGATCTTCTTAAACGAGCACAAAAATCTTGAAATTCGCGACTGTTGGGCTGCCAAAAAGGCAACGTTCCTTTTTCTTATAAATAGACGGTAGTTTAAGATTTTTGTCACTGAAATTATAATTCACTCTTCGTCGGAGCTATTCGGTCGATAAATAAATCGAGCTTTCTTTTGCGTTAGAAACATACAGATCATGGAAGGCCTGGTGAACTCCAAGATCGACCCGAGGTTATTGCTTAAAGTCAAGAAGGAAAAACCTTCCAAGTCGAAAGTCAGAGAACCCAAGTCCTCCTCGGAAGCAGGAAAGGCTTCTAAGAACGACCGAGGCAAACATAAGGTCGATTCTCCTTCGAAGGGGGTCATCGAATCAACCGGTGACCTTGGTAAAACTGTGGCCAAGAAATTATCTGGCTTCGAGAAAGGGCCGGTCATACCGATTCCGGACTCCCCTTCTCAGTCGAAAATTAGCTCCGAGGGTAAAAAGAAGGTCGATTGGCCTAATAAGCAGATCACCTCTGATGACTCTGAGTCTGCTCCAAATAAAAGATCGTTCGTGGGCGATCTGATTCCAACCTCAGCCTTGATTCAAATGACTGGGGAGAAGAGGACAATAACTGGTAGTGTTCTGACCTCGGAGGCTAATAAGGATGTGGTTGAGCCTTCCAAAAAGAAAGTCAAAATAAATGACCCTCCCGCCGATCAGAAGAAGACTCCCTCGTCGGGTGAGAATCCCGAGCCCCAAAACGCTGTCCCTAAGGTTGCTCGGACGCTCAGCGCCTTTTTTGAAGAGGTGAAAAGTAAGGCCATGGCCGAGCCAGATGGGAAAAACGCGAATGAAACGGCGCGATCGAGCACGGATCTGCTTTTTCAAGTAAGTTGTCCTATCTCTTCCCCCTCTCTTTTTTTTTTTTTTTTTTTTTTTATTACATAACTTTTTGTCCCTTTCAGGTCGGACAACAGCTATTCACCCTCGGGCTGCAAGTCGAGCAAGAAATCGAACAGCGTGCAAAGGTTGTCCTCGAGCTGGAGGAAAAAAGTGTTGCACTAACGAGGTCTCTTGAGGAAGCCAGGGCCATCGAGCAGAAATTGGCCTCCGAGACGGAGAAAGCCGTGAAGGAAAAGGAGAGCCAGGTTCACGAGGAGTTGAGCAAGGAGTTGGACAGGCTGAAGTCACTCGTCGAGCAGGAGAAGAAAAGCAACGAGCAGCGGGAGAAAGAGGCCTACCAGAAAGGTTACGAGGCCGGGTATGAGGCCCGCAACGTCGAAGTCCGCAAGCTTCTCTTCGAGAAAAGTGTTTAGATATTTCTTCTGTTGACTGCTCGATTAAATGTTGTACTTTTAGTTTTTTTCCTTTTGTACTTGTTCTCCTCTTGGAATAATAAACTTTTTCTTCCTTCTAATCGATTATGTTTTGTGTTCAGACTGATTTACTGTATAAACAATTTATACTCGAGTTAAGAGTAGGCAATCAAGTAGCATTTTCGGTGTTAAGATAATTTATACTCGAGTTAAGAGTGATCGCTCGAATTCCGAGCATAATTTAAAGATGGAAAGTTCCTGCACTGCATATTTGACCAAGTCATAGTATTCCTCTTTTTTCAGCTAAGTTTCAAAGAAAGTCTGTCCAAACAGTACCTCTACCTTGGGGAGTGGAAAGGTCACCCGTGATAAATGAATTAATCTGAGCCGTTGGTTTGATTGAATAGTGACCGTCGATCAAATCATCCTTGTAGTATAAATATGGCATTCACCCAGTTGAAAATCTTTACCCTTTGCTGTCAAAAATGTTTTATCCGAGGACGAAGCTCGGATCTTTTCCTCTTCTCGATCAAGCCTTTGAAATTCGACTTCGAACCTATTTCCGATCTCCTCTTAAAAATACAGTTTCTTTTGGTATGGGTGGAATTGGAAAAAAGAGGACCCTCGGATATCGGGGGGTCTCCGATCCCTGAAAATGGGATCTCCCCTTGAAATACCAACAAGTGACTGACCCTTGCTTGAGTATTTTGGGCAGGGTTAGCATTGCTGGTTTCGAGGGGTATACCTGAGGGCGGAAAGCAGGTCAGAAAATTAAAAGGGAGTTTGACCTCAAGTACTTTCTTTGGGGTTATCTTGTTTCACGAATTTCTTCCTTTCTTCCTCGAAGAATGGTTACTTCGGGTCAAGCTTCCCGATCGTAAAAAGATGACCTGCCAAAGGTTGAAATTTCGGATCTAAAAATGAGGAATTTCAACCTTGTATGCCAACTCGGGGAAGTGATCGGGCTCGGCTGGTAGTGAGAACGCTGGGAGAAGTATGGAGATCAGAAACAATAATCTGCAATCCATATTGTCTAATTTCAAACCCAGACATCATAAGACGATAAACATATACAGCTCGATCACTTTGACACATTGTGGTGTAATCATCGGATGCTCGGCGATATTCCTGGTCGACAATACTGAAAAATGCTCGAAAGCTCGAAGACCATAGAATAGGGTACTGTAGTAATACTTCATTTGTAACAACTTTGTAATTTGTTCGATGAATGTCAATAAAGTTGTAACATTTGCTCTTCATTGATCTTTTGTATCTTGCTCGAAAATATTAATGAAAACTTATTGTTTCAAACCATATAGTTGCAACTTTGCTTTTCCTTTCCATCGTCTTATTGTAAGTCTTCTGCTCGTAAAAGCCAATTTGATTATGAATTAATGAGAATATTTATCGATCGATAAATTGTCCTCGGAAATATTATCCGATAATCGTCCAAATAAATAATATCTGAAAGTTGAGAAGTTCCCTTGAAGAATAAATGAACTTAGGAAATAATGATCCCAACTTTAGTGGTCCCCCAGACGATCAGAAACTTTTGAAAGTTGTTCGATCAACCGTTACTCAGTGAACTGATTATTATTATTATTTTTATTTTTTTTTTTTTTTTTTTTTTTTTTTTTTTTTTTTTTTTTTTTATCGATCATATTTTATCGAGGGAGGGTCATAGCAACAGCTTTCACCCTCGGCCGATTAATTGTTTCGATCAAATTTTATCGAGGGAGGGTCATAGCAACAGCTTTCACCCTCGGCCGATTAATTGTTTCGATCAAATTTTATCGAGGGAGGGTCATAGCAACAGCTTTCACCCTCGGCCGATTAATTGTTTCGATCAAATTTTATCGAGGGAGGGTCATAGCAACAGCTTTCACCCTCGGCCGATTAATTGTTTCGATCAAATTTTATCGAGGGAGGGTCATAGCAACAGCTTTCACCCTCGGCCGATTAATTGTTTCGATCAAATTTTATCGAGGGAGGGTCATAGCAACAGCTTTCACCCTCGGCCGATAATATTAGCCTTTCTCCGTGATGGCACCTGGAAAACAATTAGAACCCGAACCAAAGATTTCATTGATTGTTTTTACACCTTTGAGGAAAGTTAAAGTTTGAGAAAACTGTAAATTACAATAAAGATTAGAAATGATAACATCTATCTTCCATAATATTTCCTCAGATTGACCGCGTTCCAAGTTCTTGGCAAAACATCACCGTTGAGGTGAGCAATTTTATAGGACCCCTTCTTTCCGACCTCCTGCACGACATAAGGGCCATCCCAGTTTGGCTGAAGCTTTCCGACATGCTTAGATACTTCCACCTTTTTGAGGACTAAATCCCCAACTTTGAATGTTCTTATCCTGACTTTCTTGTCATAAGCTTTTTCCATGCTAGACTTGGTGGCTTGGATTCTTATGCGTGCTCGGTCGCGTTTTCCATCTGCGTGATCGACATCCAACTCTCGCAACAACTGATTCTGATCGGGGTCGTAAGATTCTACCCTCGGAGAAGGAACTAATGATTCGACTGGTATAACAGCCTCCGACCCATAAACCAATGAGAAAGGGGTCTCTCCAGTAGCAGACTTTACTGTAGTCCTGTTCGCCCAAATTACTCCTGGAAGCTCGTCTAACCAATTGCCTTTCGCTTCGGCTAAACGTTTTTCCAGTGATCGAACAATTTCCCTGTTGGTGACCTCGGTTTGTCCGTTCGCCTGGGGATGTCCGACCGACGTGAAATTCTGCTGGATCCCAAATCTTTCGCACCATTCCAAGATTCGTTTTCCCGCGAACTGAGTTCCATTGTCGGAAATAAGGATCCTCGGTATACCAAACCTGCAAACAATATTCTTCCAGAGAAAATTTATCACCTGAAATTGAGTAATTTTTGTTAGCGCAATGCATTCAATCCATTTACTGAAGTATTCCACGGCGACCAGGACATAATTTTTTCTCGATCTAGCAGTTGGGAAAGGTCCCACAATATCGATTCCCCACTTGTCGAAGGGCCAGCAGATCGGAATCGAATACATCTGCTCGGCGGGCTGATGAATTAGATTTGAATAGATTTGGCAATGATGGCATTTCTTGACATAATCGATGGAATCCGAGATCATAGTGGGCCAATAATATCCAGTCCTCGAGCACTTCAGGGCTAAAGCGCGTGCACCACAATGACTTCCCGCTTCACCTTCGTGAACCTCCTTTAAAATTAGATCGAACTGACTCTCAGGAATGCACTTCAACAAAACTCCTGAGCTTGATCTTTTATAAAGCCTACCTTCGTTCAAAACGTACATTGGGGCTCGATACTTAATCCTTCGAGCTTGATTAGTGTCTTCTGGCAAGGTACCATCTCTTAGATAAGTTTTCAAAGGCTCCATCCAAGAAGATTCTCGAACATCTATCTCCATTACCTCCGAGTTTAGAGCTAGGTCGGAGTCTATAGCTGGGGAGTTGGACATTAGCCAGGTTATGACTCTTTCCTTCCGTCCATCTATCGAACCAGTAAACTTTGAAAGCAAATCCGCCCAACAGTTCTCTTCTCGAGGTATAGCTTGTATATCAAATATCTCGAACTTTGTCGCCAGATCCTTCACTCTTTTCAAATACTTCACCATGTTAAACTCTTTTGCTTCATAAACCCCTTTTACTTGTCTATGTACGAGCTCCGAGTCAGTTAACACTGTCAACGACCTTATGCTTGCTTTAACTGCCATTTCTAAACCCGCGATCAAAGCCTCGTATTCTGCTTCATTGTTCGTGACTACAAAATCTAGAGTGATCGCATAACTGAGATCCTCCCCCTCGGGACCCTGAAAGTGAATTCCGGCCCCACCACCTTCTCTGGTCGATGACCCGTCGACATGCATCACCCAAACTTTGTGCTGAACATCCTCGACCAGATTTACCTCGGGAATGGACAAGTCGCCCGAACCGGACCCTGTTGATTCTGCAATGAAATCAGCTAAGACTTGAGCCTTGATTGTAGTTCGAGGTTGGTACTCGATCTCGAACTGACCCAGCTCAACCGCCCATTTAATCAATCTCCCGGACGTCTCTGGCTTTGATAGAACTTGCCGTAGAGGTTGATTAGTCAGAACAATAATTTTGTAAGTTTGGAAATAAGGTCGCAGCCTTCGTGCGGCAATAACTAAAGCCAGCGCGAACTTCTCGATCTCCAGGTAATTCTTTTCTGCCCCTTGAAGCAACTTACTCAGATAGTATACCGGTTTATGCTCGGAATCCTGAATTCTCACCAGAACAGAACTTATTGCCTCACTTGATACTGCTATATACAGATACAAAGGTTCCCCCTCGACCGGTTTTGCCAACATCGGAGGGGAAACTAAATACCTTTTGAGTTCTTCGAAAGCTTTATTGCATTCCTCGCTCCATTCAAAGCCTTTCGATTTTCTCAACAACTTGAAGAAAGGCAAACTCTTGTCTGCTGATCGGGATATAAACCTATTCAAAGATATTATTTTTCCGATTAGACTCTGCACTTCAGACAATTTAGTTGGCGGTCGTAGCTCAGCTATAGCTCGGATTTTTTCTGGATTCGCCTCGATTCCGCGCTCGTGAACCAGATAACCGAGGAACTTTCCTGATCTTACCCCGAATGTGCACTTGGCCGGATTTAATTTCATTCTGTACTTCCTTAGGATTGCGAAACATCTGTCAAGATGCTTTATATGTTCCTGCTCAGTCATGCTCTTCACTAGCATATCATCAACATAAACTTCCATGATCTCACCAATAAGATCCTTGAACATCATATTAACGAGCCTTTGATAAGTTGCTCCCGCGTTCCTTAGCCCGAACGGCATTACTATGAAGCAGTATACTCCCCGTTCGGTAATAAAAGCTGTTTTATCCTGATCTCTTTCATTCATAAATATTTGATAAAATCCTTGGAAAGCATCCATCATACTAAAGAATATGAATCCTGCAGTCGAGTCAACTAGCATATCGATCCGTGGTAAAGGATAGGGGTCCCTTGGACACAACTTGTTCAGGTCGGTAAAATCATTACACATCCTCCATTTGTTGTCGACCTTCTCTCCCTTCGACACCAACACTACATTGCAAAGCCATTCAGTGAAAGTTATCTCCCGAATCTGTTTCGCAGCCAATAACCTATCCACTTCAGCATTGATGATTTTGTCTTTTTCTCGACCGTGATTCCTCTTCTTTTGCCTAACTGGCTTTGCTTTAGGATCGATATTTAAAGAATGAGTGATTACTCTCGGGTCGATTCCGACTATATCATCGGAACTCCAAGCAAAGACATCGGCGTTGTTTCTAAGGAATTCAATCAGCATGGTCTCCATCCCTTGGCTTAGCTCGGTCCCAATCCTGGTGAACTTCTCGGGAGAGCCAGGGATTAACGTTACTTGTTTATGATTTGGGGGTTGTACGCTCATATCGACCTCTTTTCCTTTTTTACTCTGCAACCTTTCACAATCTGGCAACGGGAGGTCGGAAACAGAGAATACCTTTTCCTCTTCTAACTTCCTCTTCGAGGGCAATAATGGCTCGAACTGCTTCTTCAAGTTTAGGGACGTGTTGTAACATTCCCAAGCCATGCATTGATCGTTTCTCATTTCTCCGACCCCCACCAAAGTGGGAAACTTTACCATCTGGTGGTAAGTCGACACGACCGCTTTGAATACGTTTAAAGCCGGTCTTCCCAATATTGCATTATAAGCGAACGGGGTACTCACGACTAGGAATTTAACCATCTTCGTAACATCTCTAGGTTTCTTGCCCATAGTAGTACTCAAGAGTATGGTTCCTAGAGGAACAATTTCCGATCCACCGAACCCAATGAGCGGGGTGGATACTCGTTCCAATCGCGGATGTTGTAGATTCATTCTGTCGAGCGCCTCAGAAGAGATTATGTTTGCCGAACTGCCATTATCGATTAACACCCTCCTAACCTCGAAGTTGGCAATTCTCAGGGTCAAGACCATCGAAAAATCAGGGTCATCTTCGTTAGTGTCCCAAGTCACATCACTAGGTCTGTCAGCTTCAGAAAAACTGATGACTTGATTTATCGAGGGCGCTGGTCTTAAGGACATGACCTCTTTCTTAGTCGAGACACCAGTCTTTAACGACCTTGCCGTCCTTTTCCTGGCATTCCTGCTATCTCCCCCAGCTGGTCCACCAGATATCATATTTATCACCCGAGTCGTCTGCTCCTCCGGTTGTTGTTGATCCTCACGGTGTTGTTCGGAAGGCCTCCTCGGACTCCTGGATCGATAACGGTTGCTATGGTTCTCCTTTCTAACATATTCCTTCAATTTGCCCTGAGCAATCAGTTTTTCGATTTCTTGTTTTAACTGAAAACAATCCTCGGTGCTATGCCCCCGAGCTCTGTGGTATCTGCAATACTTATCGTGATTCATAGTCCCTGGTCTAGGTTGAGTGATACGCCGAGCTCCAGGGACCAAATTCCTCTCTTCGAGTACCGTTAGAATCTCGTCCCTCGAAGTATTCAATCTGGTAAAGTTGCTTTTTTCATGCTCCGTCCTCGGAGCCCTATCAGGAGACGCAGGTCGACCGTAGACATTAGATCTGTGGGTCGGAGCCTGAGGTTTATAGACCTTAAGTCTTTGCCAAACCGAGCCTTTTTGCTGCGCGTTTGATCCCCCGTAGTCGCTTGGTTTAGGGATAGGGGCCCGATCAGGTTTCTTCACGATCGGGGGCCTAGGATTCTGTGCGTTCTTTAACTTATTCATTTCCTCCTGGATCATGTATTTCTCAGCTATTTCCATAATCCGCTCGAAAGACTTTGGTTGCTTTCGGCAGAGAGCATTCCCGAATTGGCTATTGCGGGTTAGTTCGAACATCAACGATGATAGAAATTCAATCTGCGGGGTATCAACTTTCAGAAGTTCAATACTGAATCTTGCCAGCCACTGCCTCAGCGTTTCTCCTTCCATTTGTTTCACTGTTCCCAAATGATTAGCAGGTAACCTCTGTTTCCTCTGGCTCGCAAACTGATGTTTTAATTTATCGCATAACTCATCGAAAGAGAAGATCGAGTTCGGTGGTAGTTTTCCGAACCAATCCAAAGCAATCCCTTCGAATGTGGTGACCATGATTTTGCAGCAAAAGTCCTCCGAGTGTCCATACAAATTCAACACATTTATAAAACTGTTTATATGCTCCCCGGGGTCAGAGGTTCCATTATATCTTGGCAATCTTGTAGGGACTGACTCTGTTCCTCGAGCTTCCTTAATTTCTTGACAGAAAGGCGAGCATCGCATAATATTTGTACTCAATTCCCTGTTCCGTACTTCAGGGAATACGACCCCATCATCTTTGGCCTCGACTCCTCGGGCCCTGACACCTGTGGGTCGGGTTTCCTTTTCTAGCTTCTCTTTTTCTAACTCCTTAGCAACCCTTTCTTGCACCATCCTTTCTAAGTCAGCCTCAGTTACCTTTCTGTAAGCTGGCTTTCTAGACCTCTCCACAACTTTAGGTTGACTTTCTCCGACCACGGAGTCCTCTAAATTTTGTATGTTCCTAGTAGGTTGCCCCGATCGAACAACTGTTCTAGCTTGTGGTGGATTGGGTCGGACATCAGATGGTTCGCCCAGAGCAGATCGACGAATACTTCCTTCCCTTGGCCTGTTGGAAATCGGACCTCGAGCAGTAGGTTGATCGACTGGGGGTTGTTGACCCGGCAGAGTTTCACGATCTGCTCTTTCCGTATTCAAGAACTCTCTACACATGGTTCCGATAATGGAACGCAAATCTGCTATTGTCGTATGAATTGGCATATCGTTCGGCGGGTCGAGCGGCGGCACCTCAGATTGGTGGGCCGCTCGGGATTGGTTACTTGGTTCATTGTTTACAGAACGTTGAGCTCCTACGGCGTGTGAAGGCTCGCCACGATTGTACGTAAATCTCCTAGTAGTAGGCATATTTCGATCTAACACTCGAGCAGGCCCCACGGTGGGCGCCAATTGATTATACCGTATTTCGTTCAAGTTCAATAAAGGAAAGTAGAGTATAACAATATATGAATCGAGCGTGTGAAAACTGTATATTAATATCGGTGTTCGACTACAAATTACAAAGCGGGTCTACCCGAGCATTACGGGATGCCGTACTACTACAGTGACCAATACAAAGAGAAAACAAGCTAGCTCCTAGTTCGAACAGTAGGTCCGAGCAGAAGGAATATCTTGGAAGTTGTGCCGTCCCTGATGTCATAAATGCGCCGCGTATTTATAGGAACAGTAATGAGCTAGGTAGACCATCCGTAGGAGAACACCTCTAGGCCAGCTGTATAAAGCTGTAGGTCGGCCCCACAGTAATCCCGAGGAGACGAGTAGATCGGGAAGAAGAGGGTACTTGATCGAGAGCTATCAGTCAGGCTTGATCGGAAAACCATGTTCTTCTGGTCGGGAAATACCATTCTGGTCGGGATCGAGGTCGACCTCGAGCAGAAGGGATTTCCTAAGTGGCACAAGCGAAATACCCCTCATCAATTCCCCTGGTCGGAACAAGAGCATTGTGGAGTTTTGTTGCAAAAACTTACTTCAGGTGGTCTTTCCACTGATCAATTATGCAAGTAAAAGATTTACTTCAAATGGTCTTTCGATTGTTCAATTAGGCTAGTAACCAATTCACAATTCAGGTGATACATGATTTATGTTCTGAGTTTCATGTTCCTTTAGCTTCACGGTAAAATGATCCATTTTGGGGTGTTATGCGTAAAAGAATCACATTTTGGGTATTGTTTATCAATTTGTTTTTTCGTGGAGAATGATTCTTCACCACCAAATTTATGAGTGTTATTCATTTGAAAGGTGATATATGGCCGAGTTTCATGCTCTTAACGTTACTATATAACATTGTTTATTTGATAATGCCACAAGTATATTTTATGAATTTTAGTTTCCATGCTTTGTACGTAATCTATTGATCCCAAACTCGAAACATGTAGTATTAGAACGATAGAGAATGTTTTGGTCGAGTTTCTTGTTGTTATGAGTCCATGTAGAAATTTTCAAATTTGTCTTGTCATGAATAAAACACGAGTTTTTTGGTTTTATGTTTTGAAGATGGTGGTGTTTGCACTCTCGTATATGGACAGGGTGTTATTCACGTGATAATAATATTCTTAAAACCTTGTACCAAATTTACTATTTTTTCGGTGTCCTGGTGAAAATATGGGGTGATATAATGGTCCTAAGATCGTTTTCAAGTGATTTTTCGAATCTGTGGTCCCAACATAGGCCGATGTTTCTGTGTAGGTGAAGTTTAACATTCTTAACTCGGAACAGCTATCAATAGTTTGATGTTTTTTAAGATAATTTTTGCGTTTCAAATTCCAAATTGGATTTATTCAAGTTATTCATTTGAAAGGTGATATATTGATGAGAATCACCAAGAACAAGTACAAGCTAAGGATCCATTGTATGTTCCAATTGGGCCAATTACAAAGGCAAGATCCAAAAAGCTGAAGGAAGCATTTAACGGGCTAATTCAAGAGATATGGGCTGATTCTAACTTGCATAAGTTTGGCCCAAAAGAAGATGCATTGGTTTTGAATTTAATCCAAACAATATAATCTGATGGCTTTTAGAATTCATTGAAGTTACTTACATAGAATTAAGTCTTATGGGAAAGAGAAGCTTCAATTAGGCTTTATTTACATCAGATTTTAATATATATAAGTCTATATAGATAATAGTCAATACATTTCATATTTCTATATGTATTTGGAGGAATCTAGGCACCTTTTTGTATCCCAACACATATGAAAACGTGTTGGCTTTAATTACTATGGTTGGAGACTTGTTCCAACCCTATATATATGTAGTATGTCTGAATGTAAGGAATCATCTTTGGCTGAAAATATAAAGTGAGTTTTTACTCCTCTTTTGGTTCTTCATTGAACTTCAGAACTTATCAAGGTTTCTCCTTGTGGCGTTCAAAACTTGAATACTTGTGGTTTGCGATTCTTTATAATCGTTGGGTCACAAGTTCACTACAATCTGGAATACTTGTGGTTTGCGATTCCATATAATCGTTGGGTCACAAGTTCACTATCACTTTCAATCTGATTTTTAGTTCTTCTTGGGATGAAATTGAATCTTCCTATTGAGATTCGTATCATTTGGTATCAGAGCAAGGTACTAAAATCAGATTACTATCCTTTATCTTTATTTTTTGTTCCTATATATTTAGTCCATTTCTATTAATCTCTTCTTTCCTACTCTTAAATCTCTTTGTGAGTATTCAGTATCCAGCAAAAAAAAAAAAAAAAAAAAAATACATCAAAAAAAAAAAATAGAAAAAGAAAACTTGACCAAAAAAAAAAAAAAGGTCACAAAAAAAAGAAAAGAAAAGAAAAACGTGATTGATAAAAAAAAAAAGGTGATTTGTGGATACAACTACTTTCTATATTCTGATTTATTCTTCAATTCTCTCAAATCTAAAAAAATTCTCATTCTCTGTGATTCATTATTTCTGAAATACCCGCCCATTGATATTCATTGTTTAAACAATACAAGTTGAACCTCTTGATTAAAGTTTACTAGTTCATTAAAGAACTGAAAAGGGGAGTTACGAGTGGAAAAAGGCAAGAGAGTGTGAGATTATTAGAGGGTAAAAGCCGTATTGAGTGAAACACGAGTGTTGAGTGACATTATTCGAGTGTAAACACGTGAGGGAGTGCTGTGAGGATTTATTTTTAATTGTTATATCTAGTTTCAAATATGTCTACAAGTGGTGAAGCAATAAACAAAGGCGGACAGGGGGATACATTTATGTTGCAAGCCGTGCAAAAACAGTTTGAACGTATGAACGTAATGTTTAATGAGATTCGGGATCGGATGGATAGGCAAGACGATGCTATTGCTACTTTAAACAGGGGACATCCGGAAAGAGCTCCTAATGCTAGAAGGGAAGAAAGGAATGCAAATGAAGATGATTTTGGTTACAATTTCAATGATGAGTTCCATGAAGATGACCAAGGCTCATTGGATGGTGAGGGCAGATTCATTCAAAGGAGAGGAAGGCATGATAGAGGTTTTCAAAGAGGTCCGAGATGGCAAGATAGAGATGACAGAAGCTTGGGAAACATCAAAGTAAATATACCATCTTTCCAAGGCAAAAATGACCCAGAAGTGTACTTGGACTGGGAAAGGAAGGTGGAGCTGATTTTCGAATGCCATAACTACTCCGAGGAGAAGAAATGGTGAAAGGCCTATTAGGACATGGGATGAAATGAAAGCTATCATGAGGAGGCGTTTTGTTCCTAGTCACTATCATAGGGACTTATTTCAGAAGTTACAAAGTCTTACTCAAGGCTTTAAAAGCGTGGAAGATTACCACAAGGAGATGGAGATTTCCATGATCAGGGCTAATATAGAGGAGGATAGAGAAGCTACCATGGCAAGGTTTCTCAATGGGCTGAATCGGGACATTGCAAATGTAGTTGAGTTGCAACATTATGTGGAGTTGGAGGACATGGTGCATATGGCAATAAAGGTAGAACAACAACTTAAAAGGAAGGGAACTCGATCTTTCCAAAATCCAAGCTCCTCTACTTCATGGAGGTCGAATGGGAGGAAAGATGAAGGGGCTAATTCCAAATTCAAAACAGAAGCACCAAAGAGAAAAGATGAAGTTGACAATGTCAATAGAGGTAAAACTGAATTACCAACTCGTAATCGTGATATTAAGTGTTTTAAGTGTTTGGGAACAGGTCACATAGCTTCACAATGTCCAAACAAGAGAACCATGATTGCACATGCTAACGGAGATGTGGAGACTGAAAGTGAGAGTGATGATGATGATCAGATGCCAAAAGACACTAGTGACAATGATATTGAATATCCGGTGGAGGGAGAGTCACTTGTGGCTAGGCGTGCTTTAAGTGCCCATGTCAAAGAAAATGATGTTGACGAGCAAAGGGAGAACATCTTTCATACTAGATGCCATGTAAATAATAAGGTGTGTAGTATGATCATTGATGGGGGAAGTTGTACAAACGTTGCTAGTACTACTTTGGTTGAAAAGCTAAAGTTACCTACCTTGAAACACCCTAGACCATATAGGCTGCAATGGTTGAATGATTGTGGGGAGGTTAAGGTGACAAGGCAAGTATTAGTCTCATTTTCAATCGGGAAGTACAAGGATGAAGTGCTTTGCGATGTCGTTCCAATGCAAGCAGGTCACATATTGTTGGGCAGACCATGGCAATTTGATAGGAAGGTTACTCATGATGGTTTTAAAAATCGTCATACTCTTGTAAAAGATAACAGATCCATTACTCTTGTACCATTAACACCCAAACAAGTGTATGAAGATCAAATGAAAATGAAAAGAGAGAGTGAGTTGAAAATAAATAGTGAGGCTGAAATTTCAAAGAAAAAAAGTGAAAAAGAGAGTGAAAAGAAAGAGGGAAAAAAACAAGTGAGTCTTTATGCTAAGACGAGTGATATCAAGAGTGCCTTGAATTCAAAAAAGCTTATGATTTTACTTGTGTACAAAGAGGCAGGTTTTAGCACTAACGAATTTAATGAATCTTTGCCTAGTGTTGTTGTCTCTTTGTTACAGGAATACGAAGATGTGTTTCCAGATGATGTACCTAATGGATTGCCACCTATAAGAGGAATAGAGCATCAGATTGATTTTGTGCCCGGTGCCGCCATTCCTAATCGGCCAGCCTATAGAAGTAATGCAGAGGAAACAAAGGAACTTCAAAGGCAAGTTGAGGAGTTGCTAAAAAAGGGCCACGTGAGAGAAAGCATGAGTCCGTGCGCTGTACCGGTGTTACTTGTACCTAAGAAGGATGGGACTTGGAGGATGTGTGTGGATTGCAGGGCTATCAACAACATTACGGTAAAGTATCGGTATCCCATTCCTAGACTAGATGATATGTTGGATGAATTGCATGGGTCAAGTATTTTCACAAAAATTGATTTGAAAAGTGGGTATCATCAAATTAGGATGAAAGAATGTGATGAATGGAAAACTGCTTTTAAAACAAAATATGGATTGTATGAGTGGTTGGTAATGCCTTTTGGTTTATCTAATGCACCTAGTACATTCATGAGATTAATGAACCATGTCTTGCGGGCGTTTATTGGCAAATTTGTTGTGGTTTATTTTGATGACATTTTGGTGTATAGCAAAAGCTTAGATGAGCATATTGAACATTTGCATTGTGTGTTTGATGTTTTGAGAAAAGAAAAATTGTTTGTCAATTTTAAAAAGTGTTCTTTTTGCTTGGAAAAAATTGTGTTTCTTGGCTATATTGTTAGCGCAAGTGGAATTGGAGTGGATGAAGAAAAGGTAAAGGCTATCAAGGAATGGCCCACACCTAAGTCACTTTCCGAGGTGAGAAGTTTTCATGGTTTGGCTAGTTTTTATCGACGATTTGTCAAAAATTTCAGTACACTAGCTGCACCACTCACTGAAATTGTTAAGAAATCGGTAGGGTTTCATTGGGGTAATGAACAAGAACATGCATTTTCTGAAATTAAAGAAAGATTGTGTAGTGCTCCTTTGTTAGCCTTACCTAATTTTTCTAAAACATTTGAAATTGAGTGTGATGCTTCAGGAATAGGTATTGGAGCTGTTTTAATGCAGGAGCAGCGACCGATAGCTTATTTTAGTGAAAAACTAAATGGGGCTGTTTTGAACTATTCGACGTATGACAAGGAGCTTTATGCATTGGTGAGAGCATTGGAGACTTGGCAACATTACCTTTGGCCGAGAGAATTCGTCATTCACACTGACCATGAATCCTTGAAGCACTTGAAAGGACAGGGTAAGTTGAATAGAAGACACGCCAAGTGGTCAGAATTTATCGAGACATTCCCATATGTAATCAAATACAAGCAAGGTAAGGAAAATATTGTGGCTGATGCGCTATCAAGAAGGTATGCTCTTGTTTCTACTTTAAATGCAAAGTTGTTGGGATTTGAATATGTGAAAGAATTATATGCTACTGATGATGACTTTGCTAGTGTGTATGGAGCATGTGAAAAATCAGCATTTGGTAAGTTTTATAGACTTGATGGGTACTTGTTTAGAGAGAATAAACTTTGTGTGCCTAACAGTTCTATGCGTGAGTTGCTTGTACGTGAAGCACATGGAGGTGGTTTGATGGGTCACTTTGGTATAAGGAAGACTTTAGAAGTGTTGCGTGAACATTTCTTTTGGCCTAAAATGAAACGTGATGTGGAAAGAATTTGTTCTAGATGTGTTACTTGTAAGCAGGCCAAATCTAGAGTCTTACCCCATGGTTTATACACTCCTTTACCCGTACCTACTGCACCTTGGGTAGACATTTCGATGGATTTTGTTTTGGGTTTGCCTAGGTCAAAAAAAGGTAGGGATTCGATTTTTGTGGTGGTTGATAGGTTTTCTAAAATGGCACATTTCATATCATGTAATAAAACTGATGATGCAACAAATATTGCTGATTTGTTCTTTCGGGAGATTGTACGACTTCACGGTGTTCCTAGGAGCATTGTATCTGATCGGGATGTTAAGTTCCTTAGCTATTTTTGGAAAGTCTTGTGGGGAAAAATGGGTACTAAGTTGTTATTTTCAACTACTTGCCACCCTCAAACAGATGGACAAACCGAGGTTGTGAATAGAACTTTAACTACTTTGTTGCGTACTATAATTCAAAAGAACTTAAAAAAATGGGAAGATTGTTTGCCATTCATTGAATTTGCATATAACCGAAGTGTTCATTCTACTACTGATTTTTCACCATTTGAGGTTGTTTATGGTTTTAATCCACTAACTCCTTTAGATTTGCTGCCTTTGCCAGTTAATGAAAGAGCTAGTTTGGATGGTCAAAAGAAGGCTGAGATGGTGAAGAAACTTCATGAAAGTGTCCGGGAGCATATCGCAAAGAAAAATGAACAATATGCTAACAAAGCTAATAAAGGGCGGAGACAAGTCATTTTTGAACCAGGTGATTGGGTTTGGGTACATATGCGGAAGGAAAGATTCCCTGAACGTAGGCGGTCCAAGTTACAACCAAGAGGAGATGGTCCATTTCAAGTTCTTGAAAGAGTGAATGATAATGCATATAAGTTGGATCTTCCAGGTGAGTATAAAATTAGTTCTACATTTAATGTTGCTGATCTTTCTCTTTTTCATGTAGGTGAAGATTCGAGGACGAATCCTTTTGAAGAGAGGGAAGATGATGAGAATCACCAAGAACAAGTACAAGCTAAGGATCCATTGTATGTTCCAATTGGGCCAATTACAAGGGCAAGATCCAAAAAGCTGAAGGAAGCATTTAACGGGCTAATTCAAGAGATATGGGCTGATTCTAACTTGCATAAGTTTGGCCCAAAAGAAGATGCATTGGTTTTGAATTTAATCCAAACAATATAATCTGATGGCTTTTGGAATTCATTGAAGTTACTTACATAGAATTAAGTCTTATGGGAAAGAGAAGCTTCAATTAGGCTTTATTTACATCAGATTTTAATATATATAAGTCTATATAGATAATAGTCAATACATTTCATATTTCTATATGTATTTGGAGGAATCTAGGCACCTTTTTGTATCCCAACACATATGAAAACGTGTTGGCTTTAATTACTATGGTCGGAGACTTGTTCCAACCCTATATATATGTAGTATGGCTGAATGTAAGGAATCATCTTTGGCTGAAAATATAAAGTGAGTTTTTACTCCACTTTTGGTTCTTCATTGAACTTCAGAACTTATCAAGGTTTCTCCTTGTGGCGTTCAAAACTTGAATACTTGTGGTTTGCGATTCTTTATAATCGTTGGGTCACAAGTTCACTACAATCTGGAATACTTGTGGTTTACGATTCCATATAATCGTTGGGTCACAAGTTCACTATCACTTTCAATCTGATTTTTAGTTCTTCTTGGGATGAAATTGAATCTTCCTATTGAGGTTCGTATCATATATGGCAGAGTTTCATGCTCTTAACGCTACTATATAACATTGTTTATTTGATAATGCCACAAGTATATTTTATGAATTTTAGTTTCCATGCTTTGTACGTAATCTATTGATCCCAAACTCGAAACATGTAGTATTAGAACGATAGAGAATGTTTTGGTCGAGTTTCTTGTTGTTATGAGTCCATGTAGAAATTTTCAAATTTGTCTTGTCATGAATAAAACACGAGTTTTTTGGTTTTATGTTTTGAAGATGGTGGTGTTTGCACTCTCGCATATGGACAGGGTGTTATTCACGTGATAATAATATTCTTAAAACCTTGTACCAAATTTACTATTTTTTCGGTGTCCTGGTGAAAATATGGGGTGATATAATGGTCCTAAGGTCGTTTTCAAGTGATTTTTCGAATCTCTGGTCCCAACATAGGCCGATGTTTCTGTGTAGTTGAAGTTTAACATTCTTAACTCGGTACAACAATCAATAGTTTGATGTTTTTTCAGACAGTTTTTGCGTTTCAAATTCCAAATTGAATTTATTCAAGTGATAGCGAATGCATGTTTGTTAAGTTTGGCCCGTACTTTTAAACAACTCTTTGGACGAACATACCTGAAAGTTTCTTCTTCAAAATCTCATAATTCTGAGATAACATGGTCCATTTATTGGTCCTTGGGAATAACATAGCCTTGCAGAATTTATATGTTGAAGTTTTTGCTTAGAAGGTCAGTTGACAGACAAATTTATGGAGTAAACAATTCAAAATTCGCGTACTCGCGAGTATGATTGAATTGATCCACTTTGGAGTGTAATGCGTACAAGAATCACAATTTGGTTGTTTTGTGCCAGTTTAATTTTTCGTGGAGGTTCTGTTTTCACTACCAGATTTTAACCTTTTATCATTGACGTGATAGAAGATATTTGGGCCGAGTTTTATTTTCTTTACGCTTATCGATAAAACTATTTATTCGATGGTGATCTTGTTAAAGAAACGACGTTTTGAAATATTTTATATTCATCCTTTCTAACTGACTCATTAAGTCCAAACTCGGAATGTGTGCTATAAACACACTAGAAAATGTTATGGTTGATATTCATTCTATTCCGTGTCCATGTTTAAATTTTCATTTTGGGTGTGTCACGAGTAAAAATATGATTATTTTTGGGAAATCCTTTTAGAGGGTGTTTTAAGACTCGAATACGGGAAGTTTGTTATTCACGTAATAGACAACGCATGTTTAATTATTAGGACTATGTTTATCCAGAGTGCTCTTTCGACTACCATGTCTAACAGTATTTTATTCACAATATATAAATTGCATGCTCCAAACATCAAATTCATCTGATTCAGAGATAATGTAGCCCATTTTTTATTCCCCTGGTCGGAACAAGAGCATTGTGGAGTTTTGTTGCAAAAACTTACTTCAGGTGGTCTTTCCACTGATCAATTATGCAAGTAAAAGATTTACTTCAAATGGTCTTTCGATTGTTCAATTAGGCTAGTATCTAATTCACAATTCAGGTGATACATGATTTATGTTCTGAGTTTCATGTTCCTTTAGCTTCACGGTAAAATGATCCATTTTGGGGTGTTATGCGTAAAAGAATCACATTTTGGGTATTCTTTATCAATTTGTTTTTTCGTGGAGAATGATTCTTCACTACCAAATTTATGAGTGTTATTCATTTGAAAGGTGATATATGGCCGAGTTTCATGCTCGTAACGCTACTATATAACATTGTTTATTTGATAATGCCACAAGTATATTTTATGAATTTTAGTTTCCATGCTTTGTACGTAATCTATTGATCCCAAACTCGAAACATGTAGTATTAGAACGATAGAGAATGTTTTGGTGGAGTTTCTTGATGTTATGAGTCCATGTAGAAATTTTCAAATTTGTCTTGTCATGAATAAAACACGAGTTTTTTGGTTTTATGTTTTAAAGATGGTGGTGTTTGCACTCTCGCATATGGACATGGTGTTATTCACGTGATAATAATATTCTTAAAACCTTGTACCAAATTTACTATTTTTTCGGTGTCCTGGTTAAAATATGGGGTGATATAATGGTCCTAAGGTCGTTTTCAAGTGATTTTTCGAATCTCTGGTCCCAACATAGGCCGATGTTTCTGTGTAGGTGAAGTTTAACATTCTTAACTCGGTACAGCTATCAATAGTTTGATGTTTTTTCAGATAGTTTTTGCGTTTCAAATTCCAAATTGGATTTATTCAAGTGATAGCGAATGCATGTTTGTTAAGTTTGGCCCGTACTTTTAAACAACTCTTTGGACGAACATACCTAAAAGTTTCTTCTTCAAAATCTCATAATTCTGAGATAACATGGTCCATTTATTGGTCCTTGGGAATAACATAGCCTTGCAGATTTTATATGTTGAAGTTTTTGCTTAGAAGGTCAGTTGACAGACAAATTTATGGAGTAAACAATTCAAAATTCGCGTACTCGCGAGTATGATTGAATTGATCCACTTTGGAGTGTAATGCGTACAAGAATCACAATTTGGTTGTTTTGTGCCAGTTTAATTTTTCGTGGAGGTTCTATTTTCAATACCAGATTTTAACGTTTTATCATTGACGTGATAGAAGATATTTGGGCCGAGTTTTATTTTCTTTACGCTTATCGATAAAACTATTTATTCGATGGTGCTCTTGTTATAGAAACGAGGTTTTGAAATATTTTATATTCATCCTTTCTAACTGACTCATTAAGTCCAAACTCGGAATGTGTGCTATAAACACACTAGAAAATGTTATGGTTGATATTCATTCTATTCCGTGTCCATGTTTAAATTTTCATTTTGGGTGTGTCACGAGTAAAAATATGATTATTTTCGGGAAATCCTTTTAGAGGGTGGTTTAAGACTCGAATACGGGAAGTTTGTTATTCACGTAATAGACAACGCATGTTTAATTATTAGGACTATGTTTATCCAGAGTGCTCTTTCGACTACCATGTCCTAACAGTATTTTATTCACAATATATAAATTGCATGCTCCAAACATCAAATTCATCTGATTCAGAGATAACGTAGCCCATTTTTTATTCTCCTGGTCGGAACAAGAGCATTGTGGAGTTTTGTTGCAAAAACTTACTTCAGGTGGTCTTTCCACTGATCAATTATGCAAGTAAAAGATTTACTTCAAATGGTCTTTCGATTGTTCAATTATGCTAGTAACCAATTCACAATTCAGGTGATACATGATTTATGTTCTGAGTTTCATGTTCCTTTAGCTTCACGGTAAAATGATCCATTTTGGGGTGTTATGCGTAAAAGAATCACATTTTGGGTATTCTTTATCAATTTGTTTTTTCGTGGAGAATGATTCTTCACTACCAAATTTATGAGTGTTATTCATTTGAAAGGTGATATATGGCCGAGTTTCATGCTCGTAACGCTACTATATAACATTGTTTATTTGATAATGCCACAAGTATATTTTATGAATTTTAGTTTCCATGCTTTGTACGTAATCTATTGATCCAAAACTCGAAACATGTAGTATTAGAACGATAGAGAATGTTTTGGTGGAGATTCTTGATGTTATGAGTCCATGTAGAAATTTTCAAATTTGTCTTGTCATGAATAAAACACGAGTTTTTTGGTTTTATGTTTTGAAGATGGTGGTGTTTGCACTCTCGCATATGGACTGGGTGTTATTCACGTGATAATAATATTCTTAAAACCTTGTACCAAATTTACTATTTATTCGGTGTCCTGGTGAAAATATAGGGTGATATAATGGTCCTAAGGTCGTTTTCAAGTGATTTTTCGAATCTCTGGTCTCAACATAGGCCGATGTTTCTGTGTAGGTGAAGTTTAACATTCTTAACTCGGTACAGCTATCAATAGTTTGATGTTTTTTCAGATAGTTTTTGCGTTTCAAATTCCAAATTGGATTTATTCAAGTGATAGCGAATGCATGTTTGTTAAGTTTGGCCCGTACTTTTAAACAACTCTTTGGACGAACATACCTAAAAGTTTCTTCTTCAAAATCTCATAATTCTGAGATAACATGGTCCATTTATTGGTCCTTGGGAATAACATAGCCTTGCAGATTTTATATGTTGAAGTTTTTGCTTAGAAGGTCAGTTGACAGACAAATTTATGGAGTAAACAATTCAAAATTCGCGTACTCGCGAGTATGATTGAATTGATCCACTTTGGAGTGTAATGCGTACAAGAATCATAATTTGGTTGTTTTGTGCCAGTTTAATTTTTCGTGGAGGTTCTGTTTTCACTACCAGATTTTAACGTTTTATCATTGACGTGATAGAAGATATTTGGGCCGAGTTTTATTTTCTTTACGCTTATCGATAAAACTATTTATTCGATGGTGCTCTTGTTAAAGAAACGACGTTTTGAAATATTTTATATTCATATTTTCTAACTGACTCATTAAGTCCAAACTCGGAATGTGTGCTATAAACACACTAGAAAATGTTATGGTTGATATTCATTCTATTCCGTGTCCATGTTTAAATTTTAATTTTGGGTGTGTCACGAGTAAAAATATGATTATTTTCGGGAAATCCTTTTAGAGGGTGTTTTAAGACTCGAATACGGGAAGTTTGTTATTCACGTAATAGACAACGCATGTTTAATTATTAGGACTATGTTTATCCAGAGTGCTCTTTCGACTACCATGTCTAACAGTATTTTATTCACAATATATAAATTGCATGCTCCAAACATCAAATTCATCTGATTCAGAGATAACGTAGCCCATTTTTTATTCCCCTGGTCGGAACAAGAGCATTGTGGAGTTTTGTTGCAAAAACTTAATTCAGGTGGTCTTTCCACTGATCAATTATGCAAGTAAATGTTTTACTTCAAATGGTCTTTCGATTGTTCAATTAGGCTAGTAACCAATTCACAATTCAGGTGATACATGATTTATGTTCTGAGTTTCATGTTCCTTTAGCTTCACGGTAAAATGATCCATTTTGGGGTGTTATGCGTAAAAGAATCACATTTTGGGTATTCTTTATCAATTTGTTTTTTCGTGGAGAATGATTCTTCACTACCAAATTTATGAGTGTTATTCATTTGAAATGTGATATATGGCCGAGTTTCATGCTCGTAACGCTACTATATAACATTGTTTATTTGATAATGCCACAAGTATATTTTATGAATTTTAGTTTCCATGCTTTGTACGTAATCTATTGATCCCAAACTCGAAACATGTAGTATTAGAACGATAGATAATGTTTTGGTGGAGTTTCTTGATGTTATGAGTCCATGTAGAAATTTTCAAATTTGTCTTGTCATGAATAAAACACGGAGTTTTTTGGTTTTATGTTTTGAAGATGGTGGTGTTTGCACTCTCGCATATGGACAGGGTGTTATTCACGTAATGATAAAATTCTTAAAACCTTGTACCAAATTTACTATTTTTTCGGTGTCCTGGTGAAAATATGGGGTGATATAATGGTCCTAAGGTCGTTTTCAAGTGATTTTTCGAATCTCTGGTCCCAACATAGGCCGATGTTTCTGTATAGGTGAAGTTTAACATTCTTAACTCGGTACAGCTATCAATAGTTTGATGTTTTTTCAGATAGTTTTTGCGTTTCAAATTCCAAATTGGATTTATTCAAGTGATCGCGAATGCATGTTTGTTAAGTTTGGCCCGTACTTTTAAACAACTCTTTGGACGAACATACCTAAAAGTTTCTTCTTCAAAATCTCATAATTCTGAGATAACATGGTCCATTTATTGGTCCTTGGGAATAACATAGCCTTGCAGATTTTATATGTTGAAGTTTTTGCTTAGAAGGTCAGTTGACAGACAAATTTATGGAGTAAACAATTCAAAATTCGCGTACTCGCGAGTATGATTGAATTGATCCACTTTGGAGTGTAATGCGTACAAGAATCACAATTTGGTTGTTTTGTGCCAGTTTAATTTTTCGTGGAGGTTCTGTTTTCACTACCAGATTTTAACCTTTTATCATTGACGTGATAGAAGATATTTGGGCCGAGTTTTATTTTCTTTACGCTTATCGATAAAACTATTTATTCGATGGTGATCTTGTTAAAGAAACGACGTTTTGAAATATTTTATATTCATCCTTTCTAACTGACTCATTAAGTCCAAACTCGGAATGTGTGCTATAAACACACTAGAAAATGTTATGGTTGATATTCATTCTATTCCGTGTCCATGTTTAAATTTTCATTTTGGGTGTGTCACGAGTAAAAATATGATTATTTTTGGGAAATCCTTTTAGAGGGTGTTTTAAGACTCGAATACGGGAAGTTTGTTATTCACGTAATAGACAACGCATGTTTAATTATTAGGACTATGTTTATCCAGAGTGCTCTTTCGACTACCATGTCTAACAGTATTTTATTCACAATATATAAATTGCATGCTCCAAACATCAAATTCATCTGATTCAGAGATAATGTAGCCCATTTTTTATTCCCCTGGTCGGAACAAGAGCATTGTGGAGTTTTGTTGCAAAAACTTACTTCAGGTGGTCTTTCCACTGATCAATTATGCAAGTAAAAGATTTACTTCAAATGGTCTTTCGATTGTTCAATTAGGCTAGTATCTAATTCACAATTCAGGTGATACATGATTTATGTTCTGAGTTTCATGTTCCTTTAGCTTCACGGTAAAATGATCCATTTTGGGGTGTTATGCGTAAAAGAATCACATTTTGGGTATTCTTTATCAATTTGTTTTTTCGTGGAGAATGATTCTTCACTACCAAATTTATGAGTGTTATTCATTTGAAAGGTGATATATGGCCGAGTTTCATGCTCGTAACGCTACTATATAACATTGTTTATTTGATAATGCCACAAGTATATTTTATGAATTTTAGTTTCCATGCTTTGTACGTAATCTATTGATCCCAAACTCGAAACATGTAGTATTAGAACGATAGAGAATGTTTTGGTGGAGTTTCTTGATGTTATGAGTCCATGTAGAAATTTTCAAATTTGTCTTGTCATGAATAAAACACGAGTTTTTTGGTTTTATGTTTTAAAGATGGTGGTGTTTGCACTCTCGCATATGGACATGGTGTTATTCACGTGATAATAATATTCTTAAAACCTTGTACCAAATTTACTATTTTTTCGGTGTCCTGGTTAAAATATGGGGTGATATAATGGTCCTAAGGTCGTTTTCAAGTGATTTTTCGAATCTCTGGTCCCAACATAGGCCGATGTTTCTGTGTAGGTGAAGTTTAACATTCTTAACTCGGTACAGCTATCAATAGTTTGATGTTTTTTCAGATAGTTTTTGCGTTTCAAATTCCAAATTGGATTTATTCAAGTGATAGCGAATGCATGTTTGTTAAGTTTGGCCCGTACTTTTAAACAACTCTTTGGACGAACATACCTAAAAGTTTCTTCTTCAAAATCTCATAATTCTGAGATAACATGGTCCATTTATTGGTCCTTGGGAATAACATAGCCTTGCAGATTTTATATGTTGAAGTTTTTGCTTAGAAGGTCAGTTGACAGACAAATTTATGGAGTAAACAATTCAAAATTCGCGTACTCGCGAGTATGATTGAATTGATCCACTTTGGAGTGTAATGCGTACAAGAATCACAATTTGGTTGTTTTGTGCCAGTTTAATTTTTCGTGGAGGTTCTATTTTCAATACCAGATTTTAACGTTTTATCATTGACGTGATAGAAGATATTTGGGCCGAGTTTTATTTTCTTTACGCTTATCGATAAAACTATTTATTCGATGGTGCTCTTGTTATAGAAACGAGGTTTTGAAATATTTTATATTCATCCTTTCTAACTGACTCATTAAGTCCAAACTCGGAATGTGTGCTATAAACACACTAGAAAATGTTATGGTTGATATTCATTCTATTCCGTGTCCATGTTTAAATTTTCATTTTGGGTGTGTCACGAGTAAAAATATGATTATTTTCGGGAAATCCTTTTAGAGGGTGGTTTAAGACTCGAATACGGGAAGTTTGTTATTCACGTAATAGACAACGCATGTTTAATTATTAGGACTATGTTTATCCAGAGTGCTCTTTCGACTACCATGTCCTAACAGTATTTTATTCACAATATATAAATTGCATGCTCCAAACATCAAATTCATCTGATTCAGAGATAACGTAGCCCATTTTTTATTCTCCTGGTCGGAACAAGAGCATTGTGGAGTTTTGTTGCAAAAACTTACTTCAGGTGGTCTTTCCACTGATCAATTATGCAAGTAAAAGATTTACTTCAAATGGTCTTTCGATTGTTCAATTATGCTAGTAACCAATTCACAATTCAGGTGATACATGATTTATGTTCTGAGTTTCATGTTCCTTTAGCTTCACGGTAAAATGATCCATTTTGGGGTGTTATGCGTAAAAGAATCACATTTTGGGTATTCTTTATCAATTTGTTTTTTCGTGGAGAATGATTCTTCACTACCAAATTTATGAGTGTTATTCATTTGAAAGGTGATATATGGCCGAGTTTCATGCTCGTAACGCTACTATATAACATTGTTTATTTGATAATGCCACAAGTATATTTTATGAATTTTAGTTTCCATGCTTTGTACGTAATCTATTGATCCAAAACTCGAAACATGTAGTATTAGAACGATAGAGAATGTTTTGGTGGAGATTCTTGATGTTATGAGTCCATGTAGAAATTTTCAAATTTGTCTTGTCATGAATAAAACACGAGTTTTTTGGTTTTATGTTTTGAAGATGGTGGTGTTTGCACTCTCGCATATGGACAGGGTGTTATTCACGTGATAATAATATTCTTAAAACCTTGTACCAAATTTACTATTTATTCGGTGTCCTGGTGAAAATATAGGGTGATATAATGGTCCTAAGGTCGTTTTCAAGTGATTTTTCGAATCTCTGGTCTCAACATAGGCCGATGTTTCTGTGTAGGTGAAGTTTAACATTCTTAACTCGGTACAGCTATCAATAGTTTGATGTTTTTTCAGATAGTTTTTGCGTTTCAAATTCCAAATTGGATTTATTCAAGTGATAGCGAATGCATGTTTGTTAAGTTTGGCCCGTACTTTTAAACAACTCTTTGGACGAACATACCTAAAAGTTTCTTCTTCAAAATCTCATAATTCTGAGATAACATGGTCCATTTATTGGTCCTTGGGAATAACATAGCCTTGCAGATTTTATATGTTGAAGTTTTTGCTTAGAAGGTCAGTTGACAGACAAATTTATGGAGTAAACAATTCAAAATTCGCGTACTCGCGAGTATGATTGAATTGATCCACTTTGGAGTGTAATGCGTACAAGAATCATAATTTGGTTGTTTTGTGCCAGTTTAATTTTTCGTGGAGGTTCTGTTTTCACTACCAGATTTTAACGTTTTATCATTGACGTGATAGAAGATATTTGGGCCGAGTTTTATTTTCTTTACGCTTATCGATAAAACTATTTATTCGATGGTGCTCTTGTTAAAGAAACGACGTTTTGAAATATTTTATATTCATATTTTCTAACTGACTCATTAAGTCCAAACTCGGAATGTGTGCTATAAACACACTAGAAAATGTTATGGTTGATATTCATTCTATTCCGTGTCCATGTTTAAATTTTAATTTTGGGTGTGTCACGAGTAAAAATATGATTATTTTCGGGAAATCCTTTTAGAGGGTGTTTTAAGACTCGAATACGGGAAGTTTGTTATTCACGTAATAGACAACGCATGTTTAATTATTAGGACTATGTTTATCCAGAGTGCTCTTTCGACTACCATGTCTAACAGTATTTTATTCACAATATATAAATTGCATGCTCCAAACATCAAATTCATCTGATTCAGAGATAACGTAGCCCATTTTTTATTCCCCTGGTCGGAACAAGAGCATTGTGGAGTTTTGTTGCAAAAACTTAATTCAGGTGGTCTTTCCACTGATCAATTATGCAAGTAAATGTTTTACTTCAAATGGTCTTTCGATTGTTCAATTAGGCTAGTAACCAATTCACAATTCAGGTGATACATGATTTATGTTCTGAGTTTCATGTTCCTTTAGCTTCACGGTAAAATGATCCATTTTGGGGTGTTATGCGTAAAAGAATCACATTTTGGGTATTCTTTATCAATTTGTTTTTTCGTGGAGAATGATTCTTCACTACCAAATTTATGAGTGTTATTCATTTGAAATGTGATATATGGCCGAGTTTCATGCTCGTAACGCTACTATATAACATTGTTTATTTGATAATGCCACAAGTATATTTTATGAATTTTAGTTTCCATGCTTTGTACGTAATCTATTGATCCCAAACTCGAAACATGTAGTATTAGAACGATAGATAATGTTTTGGTGGAGTTTCTTGATGTTATGAGTCCATGTAGAAATTTTCAAATTTGTCTTGTCATGAATAAAACACGGAGTTTTTTGGTTTTATGTTTTGAAGATGGTGGTGTTTGCACTCTCGCATATGGACAGGGTGTTATTCACGTAATGATAAAATTCTTAAAACCTTGTACCAAATTTACTATTTTTTCGGTGTCCTGGTGAAAATATGGGGTGATATAATGGTCCTAAGGTCGTTTTCAAGTGATTTTTCGAATCTCTGGTCCCAACATAGGCCGATGTTTCTGTATAGGTGAAGTTTAACATTCTTAACTCGGTACAGCTATCAATAGTTTGATGTTTTTTCAGATAGTTTTTGCGTTTCAAATTCCAAATTGGATTTATTCAAGTGATCGCGAATGCATGTTTGTTAAGTTTGGCCCGTACTTTTAAACAACTCTTTGGACGAACATACCTAAAAGTTTCTTCTTCAAAATCTCATAATTCTGAGATAACATGGTCCATTTATTGGTCCTTGGGAATAACATAGCCTTGCAGATTTTATATGTTGAAGTTTTTGCTTAGAAGGTCAGTTGACAGACAAATTTATGGAGTAAACAATTCAAAATTCGCGTACTCGCGAGTATGATTGAATTGATCCACTTTGGAGTGTAATGCGTACAAGAATCACAATTTGGTTGTTTTGTGCCAGTTTAATTTTTCGTGGAGGTTCTGTTTTCACTACCAGATTTTAACGTTTTATCATTGACGTGATAGAAGATAAATTGGGCCGAGTTTTATTTTCTTTACGCTTATCGATAAAACTATTTATTCGATGGTGCTCTTGTTAAAGAAACGACGTTTTGAAATATTTTATATTCATCCTTTCTAACTGACTCATTAAGTCCAAACTCGGAATGTGTGCTATAAACACACTAGAAAATGTTATGGTTGATATTCATTCTATTCCGTGTCCATGTTTAAATTTTCATTTTGGGTGTGTCACGAGTAAAAATATGATTATTTTCGGGAAATCCTTTTAGAGGGTGTTTTAAGACTCGAATACGGGAAGTTTGTTATTCACGTAATAGACAACGCATGTTTAATTATTAGGACTATGTTTATCCAGAGTGCTCTTTCGACTACCATGTCTAACAATATTTTATTCACAATATATAAATTGCATGCTCCAAACATCAAATTCATCTGATTCAGAGATAACGTAGCCCATTTTTTATTCCCCTGGTCGGAACAAGAGCATTGTGGAGTTTTGTTGCAAAAACTTACTTGAGGTGGTCTTTCCACTGATCAATTATGCAAGTAAAAGATTTACTTCAAATGGTCTTTCGATTGTTCAATTAGGCTAGTAACCAATTCACAATTCAGGTGATACATGATTTATGTTCTGAGTTTCATGTTCCTTTAGCTTCACAGTAAAATGATCCATTTTGGGGTGTTATGCGTAAAAGAATCACATTTTGGGTATTCTTTATCAATTTGTTTTTTCGTGGAGAATGATTCTTCACTACCAAATTTATGAGTGTTATTCATTTGAAAGGTGATATATGGCCGAGTTTCATGCTCGTAACGCTACTATATAACATTGTTTATTTGATAATGGCACAAGTATATTTTATGAATTTTAGTTTCCATGCTTTGTACGTAATCTATTGATCCCAAACTCGAAACATGTAGTATTAGAACGATAGAGAATGTTTTGGTCGAGTTTCTTGATGTTATGAGTCCATGTAGAAATTTTCAAATTTGTCTTGTCATGAATAAAACACGAGTTTTTTGGTTTTATGTTTTGAAGATGGTGGTGTTTGCACTCTCGCATATGGACAGGGTGTTATTCACGTGATAATAATATTCTTAAAACCTTGTTCCAAATTTACTATTTTTTCGGTGTCCTGGTGAAAATATGGGGTGATATAATGGTCCTAAAATAGTTTTCAAGTGATTTTTCGAATCTCTGGTCCCAACATAGGCCGATATTTCTGTGTAGGTGAAGTTTAACATTCTTAACTCGGTACAGCTATCAATAGTTTGATGTTTTTTCAGATAATTTTTGCGTTTCAAATTCCAAATTGGATTTATTCATGTGATAGCGAATGCATGTTTGTTAAGTTTGGCCCGTACTTTTAAACAACTCTTTGGACGAACATACCTAAAAGTTTCTTCTTCAAAATCTGATAATTCTGAGATAACATGGTCCATTTATTGGTCCTTGGGAATAACATAGCCTTGCAGATTTTATATGTTGAAGTTTTTGCTTAGAAGGTCAGTTCACAGACAAATTTATGGAGTAAACAATTCAAAATTCGCGTACTCGAGAGTATGATTGAATTGATCCACTTTGGAGTGTAATGCGTACAAGAATAACAATTTGGTTGTTTTGTGCCAATTTAATTTTTCGTGGAGGTTCTGTTTTCACTACCAGATTTTAACCTTTTATCATTGACGTGATAGAATATATTTGGGCCGAGTTTTATTTTCTTTACGCTTATCGATAAAACTATTTATTCGATGGTGCTCTTGTTAAAGAAACGACATTTTGAAATATTTTATAATCATCCTTTCTAACTGACTCGTTAAGTCCAAACTCGGAATGTGTGCTATAAACACACTAGAAAATGTTATGGTTGATATTCATTCTATTCCGTGTCCATGTTTAAATTTTCATTTTGGTTGTGTCATGAGTAAAAATATGATTATTTTCGGGAAATCATTTTAGAGGGTGTTTTAAGATTCGAATACGAGAAGTTTGTTATTCACGTAATAGACAACGCATGTTTAATTATTAGGACTATGTTTATCCAGAGTGCTCTTTCGACTACCATGTCTAACAGTATTTTATTCACAATATATAAATTGCATGCTCCAAACATCAATTTCATCTGATTAAGAGATAACGTAGCCCATTTTTTATTCCCCTGGTCGGAACAAGAGCATTGTGGAGTTTTGTTGCAAAAACTTACTTCAGGTGGTCTTTCCACTGATCAATTATGCAAGTAAAAGATTTACTTCAAATGGTCTTTCGATTGTTCAATTAGGCTAGTAACCAATTCACAATTCAGGTGATACATGATTTATGTTCTGAGTTTCATGTTCCTTTAGCTTCACGGTAAAATGATCCATTTTGGGGTGTTATGCGTAAAAGAATCACATTTTGGGTATTCTTTATCAATTTGTTTTTTCGTGGAGAATGATTCTTCACTACCAAATTTATGAGTGTTATTCATTTGAAAGGTGATATATGGCCGAGTTTCATGCTCGTAACGCTACTATATAACATTGTTTATTTGATAATGCCACAAGTATATTTTATGAATTTTAGTTTCCATGCTTTGTACGTAATCTATTGATCCCAAACTCGAAACATGTAGTATGAGAACGATAGAGAATGTTTTGTGTGGAGTTTCTTGATGTTATGAGTCCATGTAGAAATTTTCAAATTTGTCTTGTCATGAATAAAACACTAGTATTTTGGTTTTATGTTTTGAAGATGGTGGTGTTTGCACTCTCGCATATGGACAGGGTGTTATTCACGTGATAATAATATTCCTAAAACCTTGTACCAAATTTACTATTTTTTCGGTGTCCTGGTGAAAATATGGGGTGATATAATGGTCCTAAGATAGTTTTCAAGTGATTTTTCGAATCTCTGGTCCCAACATAGGCCGATGTTTCTGTGTAGGTGAAGTTTAACATTCTTAACTCGGTACAGCTATCAATAGTTTGATGTTTTTTCAGATAATTTTTGCGTTTCAAATTCCAAAATGGATTTATTCAAGTGATAGCGAATGCATGTTTGTTAAGTTTGGCCCGTACTTTTAAACAACTCTTTGGACGAACATACCTAAAAGTTTCTTCTTCAAAATCTGATAATTCTGAGATAACATGGTCCATTTATTGGTCCTTGGGAATAACATAGCCTTGCAGATTTTATATGTTGAAGTTTTTGCTTAGAAGGTCAGTTGACAGACAAATTTATGGAGTAAACAATTCAAAATTCGCGTACTCGCGAGTATGATTGAATTGATCCACTTTGGAGTGTAATGCGTACAAGAATCACAATTTGGTTGTTTTGTGCCAGTTTAATTTTTCGTGGAGGTTCTGTTTTCACTACCAGATTTTAACCTTTTATCATTGACGTGATAGAAGATATTTGGGCCGAGTTTTATTTTCTTTACGCTTATCGATAAAACTATTTATTCGATGGTGATCTTGTTAAAGAAACGACGTTTTGAAATATTTTATATTCATCCTTTCTAACTGACTCATTAAGTCCAAACTCGGAATGTGTGCTATAAACACACTAGAAAATGTTATGGTTGATATTCATTCTATTCCGTGTCCATGTTTAAATTTTCATTTTGGGTGTGTCACGAGTAAAAATATGATTATTTTCGGGAAATCCTTTTAGAGGGTGTTTTAAGACTCGAATACGGGAAGTTTGTTATTCACGTAATAGACAACGCATGTTTAATTATTAGGACTATGTTTATCCAGAGTGCTCTTTCGACTACCATGTCTAACAGTATTTTATTCACAATATATAAATTGCATGCTCCAAACATCAAATTCATCTGATTCAGAGATAATGTAGCCCATTTTTTATTCCCCTGGTAGGAACAAGAGCATTGTGGAGTTTTGTTGCAAAAACTTACTTCAGGTGGTCTTTCCACTGATCAATTATGCAAGTAAAAGATTTACTTCAAATGGTCTTTCGATTGTTCAATTAGGCTAGTAACCAATTCACAATTCAGGTGATACATGATTTATGTTCTGAGTTTCATGTTCCTTTAGCTTCACGGTAAAATGATCCATTTTGGGGTGTTATGCGTAAAAGAATCACATTTTGGGTATTCTTTATCAATTTGTTTTTTCGTGGAGAATGATTCTTCACTACCAAATTTATGAGTGTTATTCATTTGAAAGGTGATATATGGCCGAGTTTCATGCTCGTAACGCTACTATATAACATTGTTTATTTGATAATGCCACAAGTATATTTTATGAATTTTAGTTTCCATGCTTTGTACGTAATCTATTGATCCCAAACTCGAAACATGTATTAGAACGATAGAGAATGTTTTGGTGGAGTTTCTTGATGTTATGAGTCCATGTAGAAATTTTCAAATTTGTCTTGTCATGAATAAAACACGAGTTTTTTGGTTTTATGTTTTAAAGATGGTGGTGTTTGCACTCTCGCATATGGACATGGTGTTATTCACGTGATAATAATATTCTTAAAACCTTGTACCAAATTTACTATTTTTTCGGTGTCCTGGTGAAAATATGGGGTGATATAATGGTCCTAAGGTCGTTTTCAAGTGATTTTTCGAATCTCTGGTCCCAACATAGGCCGATGTTTCTGTGTAGGTGAAGTTTAACATTCTTAACTCGGTACAGCTATCAATAGTTTGATGTTTTTTCAGATAGTTTTTGCGTTTCAAATTCCAAATTGGATTTATTCAAGTGATCGCATTCGCTAAGTTTGGCCCGTACTTTTAAACAACTCTTTTGACGAACATACCTAAAAGTTTCTTCTTCAAAATCTCATAATTCTGAGATAACATGGTCCATTTATTGGTCCTTGGGAATAACATAGCCTTGCAGATTTTATATGTTGAAGTTTTTGCTTAGAAGGTCAGTTGACAGACAAATTTATGGAGTAAACAATTCAAAATTCGCGTACTCGCGAGTATGATTGAATTGATCCACTTTGGAGTGTAATGCGTACAAGAATCACAATTTGGTTGTTTTGTGCCAGTTTAATTTTTCGTGGAGGTTCTGTTTTCACTACCAGATTTTAACGTTTTATCATTGACGTGATAGAAGATATTTGGGCCGAGTTTTATTTTCTTTACGCTTATCGATAAAACTATTTATTCGATGGTGCTCTTGTTATAGAAACGAGGTTTTGAAATATTTTATATTCATCCTTTCTAACTGACTCATTAAGTCCAAACTCGGAATGTGTGCTATAAACACACTAGAAAATGTTATGGTTGATATTCATTCTATTCCGTGTCCATGTTTAAATTTTCATTTTGGGTGTGTCACGAGTAAAAATATGATTATTTTCGGGAAATCCTTTTAGAGGGTGGTTTAAGACTCGAATACGGGAAGTTTGTTATTCACGTAATAGACAACGCATGTTTAATTATTAGGACTATGTTTATCCAGAGTGCTCTTTCGACTACCATGTCTAACAGTATTTTATTCACAATATATAAATTGCATGCTCCAAACATCAAATTCATCTGATTCAGAGATAACGTAGCCCATTTTTTATTCTCCTGGTCGGAACAAGAGCATTGTGGAGTTTTGTTGCAAAAACTTACTTCAGGTGGTCTTTCCACTGATCAATTATGCAAGTAAAAGATTTACTTCAAATGGTCTTTCGATTGTTCAATTATGCTAGTAACCAATTCACAATTCAGGTGATACATGATTTATGTTCTGAGTTTCATGTTCCTTTAGCTTCACGGTAAAATGATCCATTTTGGGGTGTTATGCGTAAAAGAATCACATTTTGGGTATTCTTTATCAATTTGTTTTTTCGTGGAGAATGATTCTTCACTACCAAATTTATGAGTGTTATTCATTTGAAAGGTGATATATGGCCGAGTTTCATGCTCGTAACGCTACTATATAACATTGTTTATTTGATAATGCCACAAGTATATTTTATGAATTTTAGTTTCCATGCTTTGTACGTAATCTATTGATCCAAAACTCGAAACATGTAGTATTAGAACGATAGAGAATGTTTTGGTGGAGATTCTTGATGTTATGAGTCCATGTAGAAATTTTCAAATTTGTCTTGTCATGAATAAAACACGAGTTTTTTGGTTTTATGTTTTGAAGATGGTGGTGTTTGCACTCTCGCATATGGACAGGGTGTTATTCACGTGATAATAATATTCTTAAAACCTTGTACCAAATTTACTATTTTTTCGGTGTCCTGGTGAAAATATAGGGTGATATAATGGTCCTAAGGTCGTTTTCAAGTGATTTTTCGAATCTCTGGTCTCATCATAGGCCGATGTTTCTGTGTAGGTGAAGTTTAACATTCTTAACTCGGTACAGCTATCAATAGTTTGATGTTTTTTCAGATAGTTTTTGCGTTTCAAATTCCAAATTGGATTTATTCAAGTGATAGCGAATGCATGTTTGTTAAGTTTGGCTCGTACTTTTAAACAACTCTTTGGACGAACATACCTAAAAGTTTCTTCTTCAAAATCTCATAATTCTGAGATAACATGGTCCATTTATTGGTCCTTGGGAATAACATAGCCTTGCAGATTTTATATGTTGAAGTTTTTGCTTAGAAGGTCAGTTGACAGACAAATTTATGGAGTAAACAATTCAAAATTCGCGTACTCGCGAGTATGATTGAATTGATCCACTTTGGAGTGTAATGCGTACAAGAATCATAATTTGGTTGTTTTGTGCCAGTTTAATTTTTCGTGGAGGTTCTGTTTTCACTACCAGATTTTAACGTTTTATCATTGACGTGATAGAAGATATTTGGGCCGAGTTTTATTTTCTTTACGCTTATCGATAAAACTATTTATTCGATGGTGCTCTTGTTAAAGAAACGACGTTTTGAAATATTTTATATTCATATTTTCTAACTGACTCATTAAGTCCAAACTCGGAATGTGTGCTATAAACACACTAGAAAATGTTATGGTTGATATTCATTCTATTCCGTGTCCATGTTTAAATTTTAATTTTGGGTGTGTCACGAGTAAAAATATGATTATTTTCGGGAAATCCTTTTAGAGGGTGTTTTAAGACTCGAATACGGGAAGTTTGTTATTCACGTAATAGACAACGCATGTTTAATTATTAGGACTATGTTTATCCAGAGTGCTCTTTCGACTACCATGTCTAACAGTATTTTATTCACAATATATAAATTGCATGCTCCAAACATCAAATTCATCTGATTCAGAGATAACGTAGCCCATTTTTTATTCCCCTGGTCGGAACAAGAGCATTGTGGAGTTTTGTTGCAAAAACTTAATTCAGGTGGTCTTTCCACTGATCAATTATGCAAGTAAAAGATTTACTTCAAATGGTCTTTCGATTGTTCAATTAGGCTAGTAACCAATTCACAATTCAGGTGATACATGATTTATGTTCTGAGTTTCATGTTCCTTTAGCTTCACGGTAAAATGATCCATTTTGGGGTGTTATGCGTAAAAGAATCACATTTTGGGTATTCTTTATCAATTTGTTTTTTCGTGGAGAATGATTCTTCACTACCAAATTTATGAGTGTTATTCATTTCAAATGTGATATATGGCCGAGTTTCATGCTCGTAACGCTACTATATAACATTGTTTATTTGATAATGCCACAAGTATATTTTATGAATTTTAGTTTCCATGCTTTGTACGTAATCTATTGATCCCAAACTCGAAACATGTAGTATTAGAACGATAGAGAATGTTTTGGTGGAGTTTCTTGATGTTATGAGTCCATGTAGAAATTTTCAAATTTGTCTTGTCATGAATAAAACACGGAGTTTTTTTGTTTTATGTTTTGAAGATGGTGGTGTTTGCACTCTCGCATATGGACAGGGTGTTATTCACGTAATGATAAAATTCTTAAAACCTTGTACCAAATTTACTATTTTTTCGGTGTCCTGGTGAAAATATGGGGTGATATAATGGTCCTAAGGTCGTTTTCAAGTGATTTTTCGAATCTCTGGTCCCAACATAGGCCGATGTTTCTGTATAGGTGAAGTTTAACATTCTTAACTCGGTACAGCTATCAATAGTTTGATGTTTTTTCAGATAGTTTTTGCGTTTCAAATTCCAAATTGGATTTATTCAAGTGATCGCGAATGCATGTTTGTTAAGTTTGGCCCGTACTTTTAAACAACTCTTTGGACGAACATACCTAAAAGTTTCTTCTTCAAAATCTCATAATTCTGAGATAACATGGTCCATTTATTGGTCCTTGGGAATAACATAGCCTTGCAGATTTTATATGTTGAAGTTTTTGCTTAGAAGGTCAGTTGACAGACAAATTTATGGAGTAAACAATTCAAAATTCGCGTACTCGCGAGTATGATTGAATTGATCCACTTTGGAGTGTAATGCGTACAAGAATCACAATTTGGTTGTTTTGTGCCAGTTTAATTTTTCGTGGAGGTTCTGTTTTCACTACCAGATTTTAACGTTTTATCATTGACGTGATAGAAGATAAATTGGGCCGAGTTTTATTTTCTTTACGCTTATCGATAAAACTATTTATTCGATGGTGCTCTTGTTAAAGAAACGACGTTTTGAAATATTTTATATTCATCCTTTCTAACTGACTCATTAAGTCCAAACTCGGAATGTGTGCTATAAACACACTAGAAAATGTTATGGTTGATATTCATTCTATTCCGTGTCCATGTTTAAATTTTCATTTTGGGTGTGTCACGAGTAAAAATATGATTATTTTCGGGAAATCCTTTTGGAGGGTGTTTTAAGACTCGAATACGGGAAGTTTGTTATTCACGTAATAGACAACGCATGTTTAATTATTAGGACTATGTTTATCCAGAGTGCTCTTTCGACTACCATGTCTAACAGTATTTTATTCACAATATATAAATTGCATGCTCCAAACATCAAATTCATCTGATTCAGAGATAACGTAGCCCATTTTTTATTCCCCTGGTCGGAACAAGAGCATTGTGGAGTTTTGTTGCAAAAACTTACTTGAGGTGGTCTTTCCACTGATCAATTATGCAAGTAAAAGATTTACTTCAAATGGTCTTTCGATTGTTCAATTAGGCTAGTAACCAATTCACAATTCAGGTGATACATGATTTATGTTCTGAGTTTCATGTTCCTTTAGCTTCACAGTAAAATGATCCATTTTGGGGTGTTATGCGTAAAAGAATCACATTTTGGGTATTCTTTATCAATTTGTTTTTTCGTGGAGAATGATTCTTCACTACCAAATTTATGAGTGTTATTCATTTGAAAGGTGATATATGGCCGAGTTTCATGCTCGTAACGCTACTATATAACATTGTTTATTTGATAATGGCACAAGTATATTTTATGAATTTTAGTTTCCATGCTTTGTACGTAATCTATTGATCCCAAACTCGAAACATGTAGTATTAGAACGATAGAGAATGTTTTGGTCGAGTTTCTTGATGTTATGAGTCCATGTAGAAATTTTCAAATTTGTCTTGTCATGAATAAAACACGAGGTTTTTGGTTTTATGTTTTGAAGATGGTGGTGTTTGCACTCTCGCATATGGACAGGGTGTTATTCACGTGATAATAATATTCTTAAAACCTTGTTCCAAATTTACTATTTTTTCGGTGTCCTGGTGAAAATATGGGGTGATATAATGGTCCTAAAATAGTTTTCAAGTGATTTTTCGAATCTCTGGTCCCAACATAGGCCGATATTTCTGTGTAGGTGAAGTTTAACATTCTTAACTCGGTACAGCTATCAATAGTTTGATGTTTTTTCAGATAATTTTTGCGTTTCAAATTCCAAATTGGATTTATTCATGTGATAGCGAATGCATGTTTGTTAAGTTTGGCCCGTACTTTTAAACAACTCTTTGGACGAACATACCTAAAAGTTTCTTCTTCAAAATCTGATAATTCTGAGATAACATGGTCCATTTATTGGTCCTTGGGAATAACATAGCCTTGCAGATTTTATATGTTGAAGTTTTTGCTTAGAAGGTCAGTTCACAGACAAATTTATGGAGTAAACAATTCAAAATTCGCGTACTCGAGAGTATGATTGAATTGATCCACTTTGGAGTGTAATGCGTACAAGAATAACAATTTGGTTGTTTTGTGCCAATTTAATTTTTCGTGGAGGTTCTGTTTTCACTACCAGATTTTAACCTTTTATCATTGACGTGATAGAATATATTTGGGCCGAGTTTTATTTTCTTTACGCTTATCGATAAAACTATTTATTCGATGGTGCTCTTGTTAAAGAAACGACATTTTGAAATATTTTATAATCATCCTTTCTAACTGACTCGTTAAGTCCAAACTCGGAATGTGTGCTATAAACACACTAGAAAATGTTATGGTTGATATTCATTCTATTCCGTGTCCATGTTTAAATTTTCATTTTGGTTTTGTCATGAGTAAAAATATGATTATTTTCGGGAAATCATTTTAGAGGGTGTTTTAAGATTCGAATACGAGAAGTTTGTTATTCACGTAATAGACAACGCATGTTTAATTATTAGGACTATGTTTATCCAGAGTGCTCTTTCGACTACCATGTCTAACAGTATTTTATTCACAATATATAAATTGCATGCTCCAAACATCAATTTCATCTGATTAAGAGATAACGTAGCCCATTTTTTATTCCCCTGGTCGGAACAAGAGCATTGTGGAGTTTTGTTGCAAAAACTTACTTCAGGTGGTCTTTCCACTGATCAATTATGCAAGTAAAAGATTTACTTCAAATGGTCTTTCGATTGTTCAATTAGGCTAGTAACCAATTCACAATTCAGGTGATACATGATTTATGTTCTGAGTTTCATGTTCCTTTAGCTTCACGGTAAAATGATCCATTTTGGGGTGTTATGCGTAAAAGAATCACATTTTGGGTATTCTTTATCAATTTGTTTTTTCGTGGAGAATGATTCTTCACTACCAAATTTATGAGTGTTATTCATTTGAAAGGTGATATATGGCCGAGTTTCATGCTCGTAACGCTACTATATAACATTGTTTATTTGATAATGCCACAAGTATATTTTATGAATTTTAGTTTCCATGCTTTGTACGTAATCTATTGATCCCAAACTCGAAACATGTAGTATGAGAACGATAGAGAATGTTTTGTGTGGAGTTTCTTGATGTTATGAGTCCATGTAGAAATTTTCAAATTTGTCTTGTCATGAATAAAACACTAGTATTTTGGTTTTATGTTTTGAAGATGGTGGTGTTTGCACTCTCGCATATGGACAGGGTGTTATTCACGTGATAATAATATTCCTAAAACCTTGTACCAAATTTACTATTTTTTCGGTGTCCTGGTGAAAATATGGGGTGATATAATGGTCCTAAGATAGTTTTCCAGTGATTTTTCGAATCTCTGGTCCCAACATAGGCCGATGTTTCTGTGTAGGTGAAGTTTAACATTCTTAACTCGGTACAGCTATCAATAGTTTGATGTTTTTTCAGATAATTTTTGCGTTTCAAATTCCAAAATGGATTTATTCAAGTGATAGCGAATGCATGTTTGTTAAGTTTGGCCCGTACTTTTAAACAACTCTTTGGACGAACATACCTAAAAGTTTCTTCTTCAAAATCTGATAATTCTGAGATAACATGGTCCATTTATTGGTCCTTTGGAATAACATAGCCTTGCAGATTTTATATGTTGAAGTTTTTGCTTAGAAGGTCAGTTCACAGACAAATTTATGGAGTAAACAATTCAAAATTCGCGTACTCGAGAATATGATTGAATTGATCCACTTTGGAGTGTAATGCGTACAAGAATAACAATTTGGTTGTTTTGTGCCAATTTAATTTTTCGTGGAGGTTCTGTTTTCACTACCAGATTTTAACCTTTTATCATTGACGTGATAGAATATATTTGGGCCGAGTTTTATTTTCTTTACGCTTATCGATAAAACTATTTATTCGATGGTGCTCTTGTTAAAGAAACGACATTTTGAAATATTTTATAATCATCCTTTCTAACTGACTCGTTAAGTCCAAACTCGGAATGTGTGCTATAAACACACTAGAAAATGTTATGGTTGATATTCATTTTATTTCGTGTCCATGTTTAAATTTTCATTTTGGTTGTGTCATGAGTAAAAATATGATTATTTTCGGGAAATCATTTTAGAGGGTGTTTTAAGATTCGAATACGAGAAGTTTGTTATTCACGTAATAGACAACGCATGTTTAATTATTAGGACTATGTTTATCCAGAGTGCTCTTTCGACTACCATGTCTAACAGTATTTTATTCACAATATATAAATTGCATGCTCCAAACATCAATTTCATCTGATTAAGAGATAACGTAGCCCATTTTTTATTCCCCTGGTCGGAACAAGAGCATTGTGGAGTTTTGTTGCAAAAACTTACTTCAGGTGGTCTTTCCACTGATTAATTATGCAAGTAAAAGATTTACTTCAAATGGTCTTTCGATTGTTCAATTAGGCTAGTAACCAATTCACAATTCAGGTGATACATGATTTATGTTCTGAGTTTCATGTTCCTTTAGCTTCACGGTAAAATGATCCATTTTGGGGTGTTATGCGTAAAAGAATCACATTTTGGGTATTCTTTATCAATTTGTTTTTTCGTGGAGAATGATTCTTCACTACCAAATTTATGAGTGTTATTCATTTGAAAGGTGATATATGGCCGAGTTTCATGCTCGTAACGCTACTATATAACATTGTTTATTTGATAATGCCACAAGTATATTTTATGAATTTTAGTTTCCATGATTTGTACGTAATCTATTGATCCCAAACTCGAAACATGTAGTATTAGAACGATAGAGAATGTTTTGGTGGAGTTTCTTGATGTTATGAGTACATGTAGAAATTTTCAAATTTGTCTTGTCATGAATAAAACACGAGTTTTTTGGTTTTATGTTTTGAAGATGGTGGTGTTTGCACTCTCGCATATGGACAGGGTGTTATTCACGTGATAATAATATTATTAAAACCTTGTACCAAATTTACTATTTTTTCGGTGTCCTGGTGAAAATATGGGGTGATATAATGGTCCTAAGATCGTTTTCAAGTGATTTTTCGAATCTCTGGTCCCAACATAGGCCGATGTTTCTGTGTAGGTGAAGTTTAACATTCTTAACTCGGTACAGCTATCAATAGTTTGATGTTTTTTCAGATAATTTTTGCGTTTCAAATTCCAAATTGGATTTATTCAAGTGATAGCAAATGCATGTTTGTTAAGTTTGGCCCGTACTTTTAAACAACTCTTTGGACGAACATACCTAAAAGTTTCTTCTTCAAAATCCCATAATTCTGAGATAACACGGTCCATTTATTGGTCCTTGGGAATAACATAGCCTTGCAGATTTTATATGTTGAAGTTTTTGCTTAGAAGGTCAGTTGACAGACAAATTTATGGAGTAAACAATTCAAAATTCGCGTACTCACGAGTATGATTGAATTGATCCACTTTGGAGTGTAATGCGTACAAGAATCACAATTTGGTTGTTTTGTGCCAATTTAATTTTTCGTGGAGGTTCTGTTTTCACTACCAGATTTTAACCTTTTATCATTGACGTGATAGAAGATATTTGGGCCGAGTTTTATTTTCTTTACGCTTATCGATAAAACTATTTATTCGATGGTGCTCTTGTTAAAGAAACGACGTGTTGAAATATTTTTTATTCATCCTTTCTAACTGACTCATTAAGTCCAAACTCGGAATGTGTGCTATAAACACACTAGAAAATGTTATGGTTGATATTCATTCTATTCCGTGTCCATGTTTAAATTTTCATTTTGGGTGTGTCACGAGTAAAAATATGATTATTTTCGGGAAATCCTTTTAGAGGGTGTTTTAAGACTCGAATACGGGAAGTTTGTTATTCACGTAATAGACAACGCATGTTTAATTATTGGGACTATGTTTATCCAGATTGCTCTTTCGACTACCATGTCTAACAGTATTTTATTCACAATATATAAATTGCATGCTCCAAACATCAAATTCATCTGATTCAGAGATAACGTAGCCCATTTTTTATTCCCCTGGTCGGAACAAGAGCATTGTGGAGTTTTATTGCAAAAACTTACTTCAGGTGGTCTTTCCACTGATCAATTATGCAAGTAAAAGATTTACTTCAAATGGTCTTTCGATTGTTCAATTAGGCTAGTAACAAATTCACAATTCAGGTGATACATGATTTATGTTCTGAGTTTCATGTTCCTTTAGCTTCACGGTAAAATGATCCATTTTGGGGTGTTATGCGTAAAAGAATCACATTTTGGGTATTCTTTATCAATTTGTTTTTTCGTGAAGAATGATTCTTCACTACCAAATTTATGAGTGTTATTCATTTGAAAGGTGATATATGGCCATGCTCGTAACGCTACTATATAACATTGTTTATTTGATAATGCCACAAGTATATTTTATGAATTTTAGTTTCCATGCTTTGTACGTAATCTATTGATCCCAAACTCGAAACATGTAGTATTAGAACGATAGAGAATGTTTTGGTGGAGTTTCTTGATGTTATGAGTCCATGTAGAAATTTTCAAATTTGTCTTGTCATGAATAAAACACGAGTTTTTTGGTTTTATGTTTTGAAGATGGTGGTGTTTGCACTCTCGCATATGGACAGGGTGTTATTCACGTGATAATAATATTCTTAAAACCTTGTACCAAATTTACTATTTTTTCGGTGTCCTGGTGAAAATATGGGGTGATATAATGGTCCTAAGATCGTTTTCAAGTGATTTTTCGAATCTCTGGTCCCAACATAGGCCGATGTTTCTGTGTAGGTGAAGTTTAACATTCTTAACTCGGTACAGCTATCAATAGTTTGATGTTTTTTCAGATAATTTTTGCGTTTCAAATTCCAAATTGGATTTATTCAAGTGATAGCAAATGCATGTTTGTTAAGTTTGGCCCGTACTTTTAAACAACTCTTTGGACGAACATACCTAAAAGTTTCTTCTTCAAAATCCCATAATTCTGAGATAACACGGTCCATTTATTGGTCCTTGGGAATAACATAGCCTTGCAGATTTTATATGTTGAAGTTTTTGCTTAGAAGGTCAGTTGACAGACAAATTTATGGAGTAAACAATTCAAAATTCGCGTACTCACGAGTATGATTGAATTGATCCACTTTGGAGTGTAATGCGTACAAGAATCACAATTTGGTTGTTTTGTGCCAATTTAATTTTTCGTGGAGGTTCTGTTTTCACTACCAGATTTTAACCTTTTATCATTGACGTGATAGAAGATATTTGGGCCGAGTTTTATTTTCTTTACGCTTATCGATAAAACTATTTATTCGATGGTGCTCTTGTTAAAGAAACGACGTGTTGAAATATTTTTTATTCATCCTTTCTAACTGACTCATTAAGTCCAAACTCGGAATGTGTGCTATAAACACACTAGAAAATGTTATGGTTGATATTCATTCTATTCCGTGTCCATGTTTAAATTTTCATTTTGGGTGTGTCACGAGTAAAAATATGATTATTTTCGGGAAATCCTTTTAGAGGGTGTTTTAAGACTCGAATACGGGAAGTTTGTTATTCACGTAATAGACAACGCATGTTTAATTATTGGGACTATGTTTATCCAGATTGCTCTTTCGACTACCATGTCTAACAGTATTTTATTCACAATATATAAATTGCATGCTCCAAACATCAAATTCATCTGATTCAGAGATAACGTAGCCCATTTTTTATTCCCCTGGTCGGAACAAGAGCATTGTGGAGTTTTATTGCAAAAACTTACTTCAGGTGGTCTTTCCACTGATCAATTATGCAAGTAAAAGATTTACTTCAAATGGTCTTTCGATTGTTCAATTAGGCTAGTAACAAATTCACAATTCAGGTGATACATGATTTATGTTCTGAGTTTCATGTTCCTTTAGCTTCACGGTAAAATGATCCATTTTGGGGTGTTATGCGTAAAAGAATCACATTTTGGGTATTCTTTATCAATTTGTTTTTTCGTGAAGAATGATTCTTCACTACCAAATTTATGAGTGTTATTCATTTGAAAGGTGATATATGGCCATGCTCGTAACGCTACTATATAACATTGTTTATTTGATAATGCCACAAGTATATTTTATGAATTTTAGTTTCCATGCTTTGTACGTAATCTATTGATCCCAAACTCGAAACATGTAGTATTAGAACGATAGAGAATGTTTTGGTGGAGTTTCTTGATGTTATGAGTCCATGTAGAAATTTTCAAATTTGTCTTGTCATGAATAAAACACGAGTTTTTTGGTTTTATGTTTTGAAGATGGTGGTGTTTGCACTCTCGCATATGGACAGGGTGTTATTCACGTGATAATAATATTCTTAAAACCTTGTACCAAATTTACTATTTTTTCGGTGTCCTGGTGAAAATATGGGGTGATATAATGGTCCTAAGATCGTTTTCAAGTGATTTTTCGAATCTCTGGTCCCAACATAGGCCGATGTTTCTGTGTAGGTGAAGTTTAACATTCTTAACTCGGTACAGCTATCAATAGTTTGATGTTTTTTCAGATAATTTTTGCGTTTCAAATTCCAAATTGGATTTATTCAAGTGATAGCAAATGCATGTTTGTTAAGTTTGGCCCGTACTTTTAAACAACTCTTTGGACGAACATACCTAAAAGTTTCTTCTTCAAAATCCCATAATTCTGAGATAACACGGTCCATTTATTGGTCCTTGGGAATAACATAGCCTTGCAGATTTTATATGTTGAAGTTTTTGCTTAGAAGGTCAGTTGACAGACAAATTTATGGAGTAAACAATTCAAAATTCGCGTACTCACGAGTATGATTGAATTGATCCACTTTGGAGTGTAATGCGTACAAGAATCACAATTTGGTTGTTTTGTGCCAATTTAATTTTTCGTGGAGGTTCTGTTTTCACTACCAGATTTTAACCTTTTATCATTGACGTGATAGAAGATATTTGGGCCGAGTTTTATTTTCTTTACGCTTATCGATAAAACTATTTATTCGAAGGTGCTCTTGTTAAAGAAACGACGTGTTGAAATATTTTTTATTCATCCTTTCTAACTGACTCATTAAGTCCAAACTCGGAATGTGTGCTATAAACACACTAGAAAATGTTATGGTTGATATTCATTCTATTCCGTGTCCATGTTTAAATTTTCATTTTGGGTGTGTCACGAGTAAAAATATGATTATTTTCGGGAAATCCTTTTAGAGGGTGTTTTAAGACTCGAATACGGGAAGTTTGTTATTCACGTAATAGACAACGCATGTTTAATTATTGGGACTATGTTTATCCAGATTGCTCTTTCGACTACCATGTCTAACAGTATTTTATTCACAATATATAAATTGCATGCTCCAAACATCAAATTCATCTGATTCAGAGATAACGTAGCCCATTTTTTATTCCCCTGGTCGGAACAAGAGCATTGTGGAGTTTTATTGCAAAAACTTACTTCAGGTGGTCTTTCCACTGATCAATTATGCAAGTAAAAGATTTACTTCAAATGGTCTTTCGATTGTTCAATTAGGCTAGTAACAAATTCACAATTCAGGTGATACATGATTTATGTTCTGAGTTTCATGTTCCTTTAGCTTCACGGTAAAATGATCCATTTTGGGGTGTTATGCGTAAAAGAATCACATTTTGGGTATTCTTTATCAATTTGTTTTTTCGTGAAGAATGATTCTTCACTACCAAATTTATGAGTGTTATTCATTTGAAAGGTGATATATGGCCATGCTCGTAACGCTACTATATAACATTGTTTATTTGATAATGCCACAAGTATATTTTATGAATTTTAGTTTCCATGCTTTGTACGTAATCTATTGATCCCAAACTCGAAACATGTAGTATTAGAACGATAGAGAATGTTTTGGTGGAGTTTCTTGATGTTATGAGTCCATGTAGAAATTTTCAAATTTGTCTTGTCATGAATAAAACACGAGTTTTTTGGTTTTATGTTTTGAAGATGGTGGTGTTTGCACTCTCGCATATGGACAGGGTGTTATTCACGTGATAATAATATTCTTAAAACCTTGTACCAAATTTACTATTTTTTCGGTGTCCTGGTGAAAATATGGGGTGATATAATGGTCCTAAGATAGTTTTCAAGTGATTTTTCGAATCTCTGGTCCCAACATAGGCCGATGTTTCTGTGTAGGTGAAGTTTAACATTCTTAACTCGGTACAGCTATCAATAGTTTGATGTTTTTTCAGATAATTTTTGCGTTTCAAATTCCAAATTGGATTTATTCAAGTGATAGCGAATGCATGTTTGTTAAGTTTGGCCCGTACTTTTAAACAACTCTTTGGACGAACATACCTAAAAGTTTCTTCTTCAAAATCTCATAATTCTGAGATAACATGGTCCATTTATTGGTCCTTGGGAATAACATAGCCTTGCAGATTTTATATGTTGAAGTTTTTGCTTAGAAGGTCAGTTGACAGACAAATTTATGGAGTAAACAATTCAAAATTCGCGTACTCGCGAGTATGATTGAATTGATCCACTTTGGAGTGTAACGCGTACAAGAATCACAATTTGGTTGTTTTGTGCCAATTTAATTTTTCGTGGAGGTTCTGTTTTCACTACCAGATTTTAACGTTTTATCATTGACGTGATAGAAGATATTTGGGCCGAGTTTTATTTTCTTTATGCTTATCGATAAAACTATTTATTCGATGGTGCTCTTGTTAAAGAAACGACGTTTTGAAATATTTTATATTCATCCTTTCTAACAGACTCATTAAGTCCAAACTCGGAATGTGTGCTATAAACACACTAGAAAATGTTATGGTTGATATTCATTCTATTCCGTGTCCATGTTTAAATTTTCATTTTGGGTGTGTCACGAGTAAAAATATGATTATTTTCGGGAAATCCTTTTAGAGGGTGTTTTAAGACTCGAATACGGGAAGTTTGTTATTCACGTAATAGACAACGCATGTTTAATTATTAGGACTATGTTTATCCAGAGTGCTCTTTCGACTACCATGTCTAACAGTATTTTATTCACAATATATAAATTGCAGGCTCCAAACATCAAATTCATCTGATTCAAAGATAACGTAGCCCATTTTTTATTCCCCTGGTCGGAACAAGAGCATTGTGGAGTTTTGTTGCAAAAACTTACTTCAGGTGGTCTTTCCACTGATCAATTATGCAAGTAAAAGATTTACTTCAAATGGTCTTTCGATTGTTCAATTAGGCTAGTAACCAATTCACAATTCAGGTGATACATTATTTATGTTCTGAGTTTCATGTTCCTTTAGCTTCACGGTAAAATGATCCATTTTGGGGTGTTATGCGTAAAAGAATCACATTTTGGGTATTCTTTATCAATTTTTTTTTTCGTGGAGAATGATTCTTCACTACCAAATTTATGAGTGTTTTTCATTTGAAAGGTGATATATGCCCGAGTTTCATGCTCGTAACGCTACTATATAACATTGTTTATTTGATAATGCCACAAGTATATTTTATGAATTTTAGTTTCCATGCTTTGTACGTAATCTATTGATCCCAAACTCGAAACATGTAGTATTAGAACGATAGAGAATGTTTTGGTGGAGTTTCTTGATGTTATGAGTACATGTAGAAATTTTCAAATTTGTCTTGTCATGAATAAAACACGAGTTTTTGGTTTTATGTTTTGAAGATGGTGGTGTTTGCACTCTCGCATATGGACAGGGTGTTATTCACGTGATAATAATATTCTTAAAACCTTGTACCAAATTTACTATTTTTTCGGTGTCCTGGTGAAAATATGGGGTGATATAATGGTCCTAAGATCGTTTTCAAGTGATTTTTCGAATCTCTGGTCCCAACATAGGCCGATGTTTCTGTGTAGGTGAAGTTTAACATTCTTAACTCGGTACAGCTATCAATAGTTTGATGTTTTTTCAGATAATTTTTGCGTTTCAAATTCCAAATTGGATTTATTCAAGTGATAGCAAATGCATGTTTGTTAAGTTTGGCCCGTACTTTTAAACAACTCTTTGGACGAACATACCTAAAAGTTTCTTCTTCAAAATCCCATAATTCTGAGATAACACGGTCCATTTATTGGTCCTTGGGAATAACATAGCCTTGCAGATTTTATATGTTGAAGTTTTTGCTTAGAAGGTCAGTTGACAGACAAATTTATGGAGTAAACAATTCAAAATTCGCGTACTCACGAGTATGATTGAATTGATCCACTTTGGAGTGTAATGCGTACAAGAATCACAATTTGGTTGTTTTGTGCCAATTTAATTTTTCGTGGAGGTTCTGTTTTCACTACCAGATTTTAACCTTTTATCATTGACGTGATAGAAGATATTTGGGCCGAGTTTTATTTTCTTTACGCTTATCCATAAAACTATTTATTCGATGGTGCTCTTGTTAAAGAAACGACGTTTTGAAATATTTTTTATTCATCCTTTCTAACTGACTCATTAAGTCCAAACTCGGAATGTGTGCTATAAACACACTAGAAAATGTTATGGTTGATATTCATTCTATTCCGTGTCCATGTTTAAATTTTCATTTTGGGTGTGTCACGAGTAAAAATATGATTATTTTCGGGAAATCCTTTTAGAGGGTGTTTTAAGACTCGAATACGGGAAGTTTGTTATTCACGTAATAGACAACGCATGTTTAATTATTGGGACTATGTTTATCCAGAGTGCTCTTTCGACTACCATGTCTAACAGTATTTTATTCACAATATATAAATTGCATGCTCCAAACATCAAATTCATCTGATTCAGAGATAACGTAGCCCATTTTTTATTCCCCTGGTCGGAACAAGAGCATTGTGGAGTTTTATTGCAAAAACTTACTTCAGGTGGTCTTTCCACTGATCAATTATGCAAGTAAAAGATTTACTTCAAATGGTCTTTCGATTGTTCAATTAGGCTAGTAACCAATTCACAATTCAGGTGATACATGATTTATGTTCTGAGTTTCATGTTCCTTTAGCTTCACGGTAAAATGATCCATTTTGGGGTGTTATGCGTAAAAGAATCACATTTTGGGTATTCTTTATCAATTTGTTTTTTCGTGAAGAATGATTCTTCACTACCAAATTTATGAGTGTTATTCATTTGAAAGGTGATATATGGCCGAGTTTGATGCTCGTAACGCTACTATATAACATTGTTTATTTGATAATGCCACAAGTATATTTTATGAATTTTAGTTTCCATGCTTTGTACGTAAACTATTGATCCCAAACTCGAAACAAGTAGTATGAGAACGATAGAGAATGTTTTGGTGGAGTTTCTTGATGTTATGAGTCCATGTAGAAATTTTCAAATTTGTCTTGTCAAGAATAAAACACGAGTTTTTTGGTTTTATGTTTTGAAGATGGTGGTGTTTGCACTCTCGCATATGGACAGGGTGTTATTCACGTGGTAATAATATTCTTAAAACCTTGTACCAAATTTACTATTTTTTCGGTGTCCTGGTGAAAATATGGGGTGATATAATAGTCCTAAGATCGTTTTCAAGTGATTTTTTGAATCTTTGGTCCCAACATAGGCCGATGTTTCTGTGTAGGTGAAGTTTAACATTCTTAACTCGGTACAGCTATCAATAGTTTGATGTATTTTCAGATAATTTTTGCGTTTCAAATTCGAAATTGGATTTATTCAAGTGATAGAGAATGCATGTTTGTTAAGTTTGGCCCGTACTTTTAAACAACTCTTTGGACGAACATACCTAAAAGTTTCTTCTTCAAAATCTCATAATTCTGAGATAACATGGTCCATTTATTGGTCCTTGGGAATAACATAGCCTTGCAGATTTTATATGTTGAAGTTTTTGCTTAGAAGGTCAGTTGACAGACAAATTTATGGAGTAAACAATTCAAAATTCGCGTACTCGCGAGTATGATTGAATTGATCCACTTTGGAGTGTAATGCGTACAAGAATCACAATTTGGTTGTTTTGTGCCAATTTAATTTTTCGTGGAGGTTCTGTTTTCACTACCAGATTTTAACCTTTTATCATTGACGTGATAGAAGATATTTGGGCCGAGTTTTATTTTCTTTACGCTTATCGATAAAACTATTTATTCGATGGTGCTCTTTTTAAAGAAACGACGTTTTGAAATATTTTATATTCATCCTTTCTAACTGACTCATTAAGTCCAAACTCGAAATGTGTGCTATAAACACACTAGAAAATGTTATGGTTGATATTCATTCTATTCCGTGTCCATGTTTAAATTTTCATTTTCGGTGTGTCATGAGTAAAAATATGATTATTTTCGGGAAATCCTTTTATAGGGTGTTTTAAGACTCGAATACGGGAAGTTTGTTATTCACGTAATAGACAACGCATGTTTAATTATTAGGACTATGTTTATCCAGAGTGCTCTTTCGACTACCATGTCTAACAGTATTTTATTCACAATATATAAATTGCATGCTCCAAACATCAAATCCATCTGATTCAGAGATAACGTAGCCCATTTTTTATTCCCCTGGTCGGAACAAGAGCATTGTCGAGTTTTGTTGCAAAAACTTACTTCAGGTGGTCTTTCCACAGATCAATTATGCAAGTAAAATATTTACTTCAAATGGTCTTTCGATTGTTCAATTAGGCTAGTAACCAATTCACAATTCAGGTGATACATGATTTATGTTCGGAGTTTCATGTTCCTTTAGCTTCACGGTAAAATGATCCATTTTGGGGTGTTATGCGTAAAAGAATCACATTTTGGGTATTATTTATCAATTTGTTTTTTCGTGGAGAATGATTCTTCACTACCAAATTTATGAGTGTTATTCATTTGAAAGGTGATATATGGCCGAGTTTAAAGCTCGTAACACTACTATATAACATTGTTTATTTGATAATGCCACAAGTATATTTTATGAATTTTAGTTTCCATGCTTTGTATGTAATCTATTAATCCCAAACTCGAAACATGTAGTATAAGAACGATAGAGAATGTTTTGGTGGAGTTTCTTGATGTTATGAGTCCATGTAGAAATTTTCAAATTTGTCTTGTCATGAATAAAACACGAGTTTTTTGGTTTTATGTTTTGAAGATGGTGGTGTTTGCACTCTCGCATATGGACAGGGTGTTATTCACGTGATAATAATATTCTTAAAACCTTGTACCAAATTTACTATTTTTTCGGTGTCCTGGTGAAAATATGGGGTGATATAATGGTCCTAAGATCGTTTTCAAGTGATTTTTCGAATCTCTGGTCCCAACATAGGCCGATGTTTCTGTGTAGGTGAAGTTTAACATTCTTAACTCGGTACAGCTATCAATAGTTTGATGTTTTTTCAGATAATTTTTGCGTTTCAAATTCCAAATTGGATTTATTCAAGTGATAGCGAATGCATGTTTGTTAAGTTTGGCCCGTACTTTTAAACAACTCTGTGGACGAACATACCTAAAAGTTTCTTCTTCAAAATCTCATAATTCTGAGATAACACGGTCCATTTATTGGTCCTTGGGAATAACATAGCCTTGCAGATTTTATATGTTGAAGTTTTTGCTTAGAAGGTCAGTTGACAGACAAATTTATGGAGTAAACAATTCAAAATTCGCGTACTCGCGAGTATGATTGAATTGATCCACTTTGGAGTGTAATGCGTACAAGAATCACAATTTGGTTGTCTTGTGCCAATTTAATTTTTCGTGGAGGTTCTGTTTTCACTACCAGATTTTAACCTTTTATCATTGACGTGATAGAAGATATTTGGGCCGAGTTTTATTTTCTTTACGCTTATCGATAAAACTATTTATTCGATGGTGCTCTTGTTAAAGAAACGACGTTTTGAAATATTTTTTATTCATCCTTTCTAACTGACTCATTAAGTCCAAACTCGAAATGTGTGCTATAAACACACTAGAAAATGTTATGGTTGATATTCATTCTATTCCGTGTCCATGTTTAAATTTTCATTTTCGGTGTGTCATGAGTAAAAATATGATTATTTTCGGGAAATCCTTTTATAGGGTGTTTTAAGACTCGAATACGGGAAGTTTGTTATTCACGTAATAGACAACGCATGTTTAATTATTAGGACTATGTTTATCCAGAGTGCTCTTTCGACTACCATGTCTAACAGTATTTTATTCACAATATATAAATTGCATGCTCCAAACATCAAATCCATCTGATTCAGAGATAACGTAGCCCATTTTTTATTCCCCTGGTCGGAACAAGAGCATTGTCGAGTTTTGTTGCAAAAACTTACTTCAGGTGGTCTTTCCACAGATCAATTATGCAAGTAAAAGATTTACTTCAAATGGTCTTTCGATTGTTCAATTAGGCTAGTAACCAATTCCCAATTCAGGTGATACATGATTTATGTTCGGAGTTTCATGTTCCTTTAGCTTCACGGTAAAATGATCCATTTTGGGGTGTTATGCGTAAAAGAATCACATTTTGGGTATTATTTATCAATTTATTTTTTCGTGGAGAATGATTCTTCACTACCAAATTTATGAGTGTTATTCATTTGAAAGGTGATATATGGCCGAGTTTAAAGCTCGTAACACTACTATATAACATTGTTTATTTGATAATGCCACAAGTATATTTTATGAATTTTAGTTTCCATGCTTTGTATGTAATCTATTAATCCCAAACTCGAAACATGTAGTATAAGAAAGATAGAGAATGTTTTGGTGGAGTTTCTTGATGTTATGAGTCCATGTAGAAATTTTCAAATTTGTCTTGTCATGAATAAAACACGAGTTTTTTGGTTTTATGTTTTGAAGATGGTGGTGTTTGCACTCTCGCATATGGACAGCGTGTTATTCACGTGATAATAATATTCTTAAAACCTTGTACCAAATTTACTATTTTTTCGGTGTCCTGGTGAAAATATGGGGTGATATAATGGTCCTAAGATCGTTTTCAAGTGATTTTTCGAATCTCTGGTCCCAACATAGGCCGATGTTTCTGTGTAGGTGAAGTTTAACATTCTTAACTCGGTACAGCTATCAATAGTTTGATGTTTTTTCAGATAATTTTTGCGTTTCAAATTCCAAATTGGATTTATTCAAGTGATAGCGAATGCATGTTTGTTAAGTTTGGCCCGTACTTTTAAACAACTCTGTGGACGAACATACCTAAAAGTTTCTTCTTCAAAATCTCATAATTCTGAGATAACACGGTCCATTTATTGGTCCTTGGGAATAACATAGCCTTGCAGATTTTATATGTTGAAGTTTTTGCTTAGAAGGTCAGTTGACAGACAAATTTATGGAGTAAACAATTCAAAATTCGCGTACTCGCGAGTATGATTGAATTGATCCACTTTGGAGTGTAATGCGTACAAGAATCACAATTTGGTTGTTTTGTGCCAATTTAATTTTTCGTGGAGGTTCTGTTTTCACTACCAGATTTTAACCTTTTATCATTGACGTGATAGAAGATATTTGGGCCGAGTTTTATTTTCTTTACGCTTATCGATAAAACTATTTATTCGATGGTGCTCTTGTTAAAGAAACGACGTTTTGAAATATTTTTTATTCATCCTTTCTAACTGACTCATAAGTCCAAACTCGAAATGTGTGCTATAAACACACTAGAAAATGTTATGGTTGATATTCATTCTATTCCGTGTCCATGTTTAAATTTTCATTTTCGGTGTGTCATGAGTAAAAATATGATTATTTTCGGGAAATCCTTTTATAGGGTGTTTTAAGACTCGAATACGGGAAGTTTGTTATTCACGTAATAGACAACGCATGTTTAATTATTAGGACTATGTTTATCCAGAGTGCTCTTTCGACTACCATGTCTAACAGTATTTTATTCACAATATATAAATTGCATGCTCCAAACATCAAATCCATCTGATTCAAAGATAACGTAGCCCATTTTTTATTCCCCTGGTCGGAACAAGAGCATTGTCGAGTTTTGTTGCAAAAACTTACTTCAGGTGGTCTTTCCACTGATCAATTATGCAAGTAAAAGATTTATTTCAAATGGTCTTTCGATTGTTCAATTAGGCTAGTAACCAATTCACAATTCAGGTGATACATGATTTATGTTCGGAGTTTCATGTTCCTTTAGCTTCACGGTAAAATGATCCATTTTGGGGTGTTATGCGTAAAAGAATCACATTTTGGGTATTATTTATCAATTTGTTTTTTCGTGGAGAATGATTCTTCACTACCAAATTTATGAGTGTTATTCATTTGAAAGGTGATATATGGCCGAGTTTAATGCTCGTAACACTACTATATAACATTGTTTATTTGATAATGCCACAAGTATATTTTATGAATTTTAGTTTCCATGCTTTGTATGTAATCTATTAATCCCAAACTCGAAACATGTAGTATAAGAACGATAGAGAATGTTTTGGTGGAGTTTCTTGATGTTATGAGTCCATGTAGAAATTTTCAAATTTGTCTTGTCATGAATAAAACACGAGTTTTTTGGTTTTATGTTTTGAAGATGGTGGTGTTTGCACTCTCGCATATGGACAGGGTGTTATTCACGTGATAATAATATTCTTAAAACCTTGTACCAAATTTACTATTTTTTCGGTGTCCTGGTGAAAATATGGGGTGATATAATGGTCCTAAGATCGTTTTCAAGTGATTTTTCGAATCTCTGGTCCCAACATAGGCCGATGTTTCTGTGTAGGTGAAGTTTAACATTCTTAACTCGGTACAGCTATCAATAGTTTGATGTTTTTTCAGATAATTTTTGCGTTTCAAATTCGAAATTGGATTTATTCAAGTGATAGCGAATGCATGTTTGTTAAGTTTGGCCCGTACTTTTAAAAAACTCTGTGGACGAACATACCTAAAAGTTTCTTCTTCAAAATCTCATAATTCTGAGATAACACGGTCCATTTATTGGTCCTTGGGAATAACATAGCCTTGCAGATTTTATATGTTGAAGTTTTTGCTTAGAAGGTCAGTTGACAGACAAATTTATGGAGTAAACAATTCAAAATTCGCGTACTCGCGAGTATGATTGAATTGATCCACTTTGGAGTGTAATGCGTACAAGAATCACAATTTGGTTGTTTTGTGCCAATTTAATTTTTCGTGGAGGTTCTGTTTTCACTACCAGATTTTAACCTTTTATCATTGACGTGATAGAAGATATTTGGGCCGAGTTTTATTTTCTTTACGCTTATCGATAAAACTATTTATTCGATGGTGCTCTTGTTAAAGAAACGACGTTTTGAAATATTTTTTATTCATCCTTTCTAACTGACTCATTAAGTCCAAACTCGAAATGTGTGCTATAAACACACTAGAAAATGTTATGGTTGATATTCATTCTATTCCGTGTCCATGTTTAAATTTTCATTTTCGGTGTGTCATGAGTAAAAATATGATTATTTTCGGGAAATCCTTTTATAGGGTGTTTTAAGACTCGAATACGGGAAGTTTGTTATTCACGTAATAGACAACGCATGTTTAATTATTAGGACTATGTTTCTCCAGAGTGCTCTTTCGACTACCATGTTTTTATTCACAATATATAAATTGCATGCTCCAAACATCAAATTCATCTGATTCAGAGATAACGTAGTCCATTTTTTATTCCCCTGGTCGGAACAAGAGCATTGTGGAGTTTTGTTGCAAAAACTTACTTCAGGTGGTCTTTCCACTGATCAATTATGCAAGTAAAAGATTTACTTCAAATGGTCTTTCGATTGTTCAATTAGGCTAGTAACCAATTCACAATTCAGGTGATACATGATTTATGTTCTGAGTTTCATGTTCCTTTAGCTTCACGGTAAAATGATCCATTTTGGGGTGTTATGCGTAAAAGAATCACATTTTGGGTATTCTTTATCAATTTGTTTTTTCGTGAAGAATGATTCTTCACTACCAAATTTATGAGTGTTATTCATTTGAAAGGTGATATATGGCCATGCTCGTAACGCTACTATATAACATTGTTTATTTGATAATGCCACAAGTATATTTTATGAAATTTAGTTTCCATGCTTTGTACGTAAACTATTGATCCCAAACTCGAAACAAGTAGTATGAGAACGATAGAGAATGTTTTGGTGGAGTTTCTTGATGTTATGAGTCCATGTAGAAATTTTCAAATTTGTCTTGTCAAGAATAAAACACGAGTTTTTTGGTTTTATGTTTTGAAGATGGTGTTTGCACTCTCGCATATGGACAGGGTGTTATTCACGTGGTAATAATATTCTTAAAACCTTGTACCAAATTTACTATTTTTTCGGTGTCCTGGTGAAAATATGGGGTGATATAATAGTCCTAAGATCGTTTTCAAGTGATTTTTTGAATCTCTGGTCCCAACATAGGCCGATGTTTCTGTGTAGGTGAAGTTTAACATTCTTAACTCGGTACAGCTATCAATAGTTTGATGTATTTTCAGATAATTTTTGCGTTTCAAATTCGAAATTGGATTTATTCAAGTGATAGCGAATGCATGTTTGTTAAGTTTGGACCGTACTTTTAAACAACTCTTTGGACGAACATACCTAAAAGTTTCTTCTTCAAAATCTCATAATTCTGAGATAACATGGTCCATTTATTGGTCCTTGGGAATAACATAGCCTTGCAGATTTTATATGTTGAAGTTTTTGCTTAGAAGGTCAGTTGACAGACAAATTTATGGAGTAAACAATTCAAAATTCGCGTACTCGCGAGTATGATTGAATTGATCCACTTTGGAGTGTAATGCGTACAAGAATCACAATTTGGTTGTTTTGTGCCAATTTAATTTTTCGTGGAGGTTCTGTTTTCACTACCAGATTTTAACCTTTTATCATTGACGTGATAGAAGATATTTGGGCCGAGTTTTATTTTCTTTACGCTTATCGATAAAACTATTTATTCGATGGTGCTCTTGTTAAAGAAACGACGTTTTGAAATATTTTATATTCATCCTTCCTAACTGACTCATTAAGTCCAAACTCGGAATGTGTGCTATAAACACACTAGAAAATGTTATGGTTGATATTCATTCTATTCCGTGTCCATGTTTAAATTTTCATTTTCGGTGTGTCATGAGTAAAAATATGATTATTTTCGGGAAATCCTTTTATAGGGTGTTTTAAGACTCGAATACGGGAAGTTTGTTATTCACGTAATAGACAACGCATGTTTAATTATTAGGACTATGTTTATCCAGAGTGCTCTTTCGACTACCATGTCTAACAGTATTTTATTCACAATATATAAATTGCATGCTCCAAACATCAAATCCATCTGATTCAGAGATAACGTAGCCCATTTTTTATTCCCCTGGTCGGAACAAGGGCATTGTCGAGTTTTGTTGCAAAAACTTACTTCAGGTGGTCTTTCCACTGATCAATTATGCAAGTAAAAGATTTACTTCAAATGGTCTTTCGATTGTTCAATTAGGCTAGTAACCAATTCACAATTCAGGTGATACATGATTTATGTTCGGAGTTTCATGTTCCTTTAGCTTCACGGTAAAATGATCCATTTTGGGATGTTATGCGTAAAAGAATCACATTTTGGGTATTATTTATCAATTTGTTTTTTCGTGGAGAATGATTCTTCACTACCAAATTTATGAGTGTTATTCATTTGAAAGGTGATATATGGCCGAGTTTAATGCTCGTAACACTACTATATAACATTGTTTATTTGATAATGCCACAAGTATATTTTATGAATTTTAGTTTCCATGCTTTGTATGTAATCTATTAATCCCAAACTCGAAACATGTAGTATAATAACGATAGAGAATGTTTTGGTGGAGTTTCTTGATGTTATGAGTCCATGTAGAAATTTTCAAATTTGTCTTGTCATGAATAAAACACGAGTTTTTTGGTTTTATGTTTTGAAGATGGTGGTGTTTGCACTCTCGCATATGGACAGGGTTTTATTCACGTGATAATAATATTCTTAAAACCTTGTACCAAATTTACTATTTTTTCGTTGTCCTGGTGAAAATATGGGGTGATATAATGGTCCTAAGATCGTTTTCAAGTGATTTTTCGAATCTCTGGTCCAAACATAGGCCGATGTTTCTGTGTAGGTGAAGTTTAACATTCTTAACTCGGTACAGCTATCAATAGTTTGATGTTTTTTCAGATAATTTTTGCGTTTCAAATTCGAAATTGGATTTATTCAAGTGATAGCGAATGCATGTTTGTTAAGTTTGGCCCGTACTTTTAAACAACTCTGTGGACGAACATACCTAAAAGTTTCTTCTTCAAAATCTCATAATTCTGAGATAACACGGTCCATTTATTGGTCCTTGGGAATAACATAGCCTTGCAGATTTTATATGTTGAAGTTTTTGCTTAGAAGGTCAGTTGACAGACAAATTTATGGAGTAAACAATTCAAAATTCGCGTACTCGCGAGTATGATTGAATTGATCCACTTTGGAGTGTAATGCGTACAAGAATCACAATTTGGTTGTTTTGTGCCAATTTAATTTTTCGTGGAGGTTCTGTTTTCACTACCAGATTTTAACCTTTTATCATTGACGTGATAGAAGATATTTGGGCCGAGTTTTATTTTCTTTACGCTTATCGATAAAACTATTTATTCGATGGTGCTCTTGTTAAAGAAACGACGTTTTGAAATATTTTATATTCATCCTTTCTAACTGACTCATTAAGTCCAAACTCGAAATGTGTGCTATAAACACACTAGAAAATGTTATGCTTGATATTCATTCTATTCCGTGTCCATGTTTAAATTTTCATTTTCGGTGTGTCATGAGTAAAAATATGATTATTTTCGGGAAATCCTTTTATAGGGTGTTTTAAGACTCGAATACGGGAAGTTTGTTATTCACGTAATAGACAACGCATGTTTAATTATTAGGACTATGTTTATCCAGAGTGCTCTTTCAACTACCATGTCTAACAGTATTTTATTCACAATATATAAATTGCATGCTCCAAACATCAAATCCATCTGATTCAGAGATAACGTAGCCCATTTTTTATTCGCCTGGTCGGAACAAGAGCATTGTCGAGTTTTGTTGCAAAAACTTACTTCAGGTGGTCTTTCCACTGATCAATTATGCAAGTAAAAGATTTATTTCAAATGGTCTTTCGATTGTTCAATTAGGCTAGTAACCAATTCACAATTCAGGTGATACATGATTTATGTTCGGAGTTTCATGTTCCTTTAGCTTCACGGTACAATGATCCATTTTGGGGTGTTATGCGTAAAAGAATCACATTTTGGGTATTATTTATCAATTTGTTTTTTCGTGGAGAAAGATTCTTCACTACCAAATTTATGAGTGTTATTCATTTGAAAGGTGATATATGGCCGAGTTTAATGCTCGTAACACTACTATATAACATTGTTTATTTGATAATGCCACAAGTATATTTTATGAATTTTAGTTTCCATGCTTTGTATGTAATCTATTAATCCCAAACTCGAAACATGTAGTATAAGAACGATAGAGAATGTTTTGGTGGAGTTTCTTGATGTTATGAGTCCATGTAGAAATTTTCAAATTTGTCTTGTCATGAATAAAACACGAGTTTTTTGGTTTTATGTTTTGAAGATGGTGGTGTTTGCACTCTCGCATATGGACAGGGTGTTATTCACGTGATAATAATATTCTTAAAACCTTGTACCAAATTTACTATTTTTTCGGTGTCCTGGTGAAAATATGGGGTGATATAATGGTCCTAAGATCGTTTTCAAGTGATTTTTCGAATCTCTGGTCCCAACATAGGCCGATGTTTCTGTGTAGGTGAAGTTTAACATTCTTAACACGGTACAGCTATCAATAGTTTGATGTTTTTTCAGATAATTTTTGCGTTTCAAATTCCAAATTGGATTTATTCAAGTGATAGCGAATGCATGTTTGTTAAGTTTGGCCCGTACTTTTAAAAAACTCTGTGGACGAACATACCTAAAAGTTTCTTCTTCAAAATCTCATAATTCTGAGATAACACGGTCCATTTATTGGTCCTTGGGAATAACATGGCCTTGCAGATTTTATATGTTGAAGTTTTTGCTTAGAAGGTCAGTTGACAGACAAATTTATGGAGTAAACAATTCAAAATTCGCGTACTCGCGAGTATGATTGAATTGATCCACTTTGGAGTGTAATGCGTACAAGAATCACAATTTGGTTGTTTTGTGCCAATTTAATTTTTCGTGGAGGTTCTGTTTTCACTACCAGATTTTAACCTTTTATCATTGACGTGATAGAAGATATTTGGGCCGAGTTTTATTTTCTTTACGCTTATCGATAAAACTATTTATTCGATGGTGCTCTTGTTAAAGAAACGACGTTTTGAAATATTTTTTATTCATCCTTTCTAACTGACTCATTAAGTCCAAACTCGAAATGTGTGCTATAAACACACTAGAAAATGTTATGGTTGATATTCATTCTATTCCGTGTCCATGTTTAAATTTTCATTTTCGGTGTGTCATGAGTAAAAATATGATTATTTTCGGGAAATCCTTTTATAGGGTGTTTTAAGACTCGAATACGGGAAGTTTGTTATTCACGTAATAGACAACGCATGTTTAATTATTAGGACTATGTTTCTCCAGAGTGCTCTTTCGACTACCATGTTTTTATTCACAATATATAAATTGCATGCTCCAAACATCAAATTCATCTGATTCAGAGATAACGTAGTCCATTTTTTATTCCCCTGGTCGGAACAAGAGCATTGTGGAGTTTTGTTGCAAAAACTTACTTCAGGTGGTCTTTCCACTGATCAATTATGCAAGTAAAAGATTTACTTCAAATGGTCTTTCGATTGTTCAATTAGGCTAGTAACCAATTCACAATTCAGGTGATACATGATTTATGTTCGGAGTTTCATGTTCCTTTAGCTTCACGGTAAAATGATCCATTTTGGGGTGTTATGCGTAAAAGAATCACATTTTGGGTATTATTTATCAATTTGTTTTTTCGTGGAGAAAGATTCTTCACTACCAAATTTATGAGTGTTATTCATTTGAAAGGTGATATATGGCCATGCTCGTAACGCTACTATATAACATTGTTTATTTGATAATGCCACAAGTATATTTTATGAATTTTAGTTTCCATGCTTTGTACGTAAACTATTGATCCCAAACTCGAAACAAGTAGTATGAGAACGATAGAGAATGTTTTGGTGGAGTTTCTTGATGTTATGAGTCCATGTAGAAATTTTCAAATTTGTCTTGTCAAGAATAAAACACGAGTTTTTTGGTTTTATGTTTTGAAGATGGTGTTTGCACTCTCGCATATGGACAGGGTGTTATTCACGTGGTAATAATATTCTTAAAACCTTGTACCAAATTTACTATTTTTTCGGTGTCCTGGTGAAAATATGGGGTGATATAATAGTCCTAAGATCGTTTTCAAGTGATTTTTTGAATCTCTGGTCCCAACATAGGCCGATGTTTCTGTGTAGGTGAAGTTTAACATTCTTAACTCGGTACAGCTATCAATAGTTTGATGTATTTTCAGATAATTTTTGCGTTTCAAATTCGAAATTGGATTTATTCAAGTGATAGCGAATGCATGTTTGTTAAGTTTGGCCCGTACTTTTAAACAACTCTTTGGACGAACATACCTAAAAGTTTCTTCTTCAAAATCTCATAATTCTGAGATAACATGGTCCATTTATTGGTCCTTGGGAATAACATAGCCTTGCAGATTTTATATGTTGAAGTTTTTGCTTAGAAGGTCAGTTGACAGATAAATTTATGGAGTAAACAATTCAAAATTCGCGTACTCGCGAGTATGATTGAATTGATCCACTTTGGAGTGTAATGCGTACAAGAATCACAATTTGGTTGTTTTGTGCCAATTTAATTTTTCGTGGAGGTTCTGTTTTCACTACCAGATTTTAACCTTTTATCATTGACGTGATAGAAGATATTTGGGCCGAGTTTTATTTTCTTTACGCTTATCGATAAAACTATTTATTCGATGGTGCTCTTGTTAAAGAAACGACGTTTTGAAATATTTTATATTCATCCTTCCTAACTGACTCATTAAGTCCAAACTCGGAATGTGTGCTATAAACACACTAGAAAATGTTATGGTTGATATTCATTCTATTCCGTGTCCATGTTTAAATTTTCATTTTCGGTGTGTCATGAGTAAAAATATGATTATTTTCGGGAAATCCTTTTATAGGGTGTTTTAAGACTCGAATACGGGAAGTTTGTTATTCACGTAATAGACAACGCATGTTTAATTATTAGGACTATGTTTATCCAGAGTGCTCTTTCGACTACCATGTCTAACAGTATTTTATTCACAATATATAAATTGCATGCTACAAACATCAAATCCATCTGATTCAGAGATAACGTAGCCCATTTTTTATTCGCCTGGTCGGAACAAGAGCATTGTCGAGTTTTGTTGCAAAAACTTACTTCAGGTGGTCTTTCCACTGATCAATTATGCAAGTAAAAGATTTATTTCAAATGGTCTTTCGATTGTTCAATTAGGCTAGTAACCAATTCACAATTCAGGTGATACATGATTTATGTTCGGAGTTTCATGTTCCTTTAGCTTCACGGTAAAATGATCCATTTTGGGGTGTTATGCGTAAAAGAATCACATTTTGGGTATTATTTATCAATTTGTTTTTTCGTGGAGAAAGATTCTTCACTACCAAATTTATGAGTGTTATTCATTTGAAAGGTGATATATGGCCGAGTTTAATGCTCGTAACACTACTATATAACATTGTTTATTTGATAATGCCACAAGTATATTTTATGAATTTTAGTTTCCATGCTTTGTATGTAATCTATTAATCCCAAACTCGAAACATGTAGTATAAGAACGATAGAGAATGTTTTGGTGGAGTTTCTTGATGTTATGAGTCCATGTAGAAATTTTCAAATTTGTCTTGTCATGAATAAAACACGAGTTTTTTGGTTTTATGTTTTGAAGATGGTGGTGTTTGCACTCTCGCATATGGACAGGGTGTTATTCACGTGATAATAATATTCTTAAAACCTTGTACCAAATTTACTATTTTTTCGGTGTCCTGGTGAAAATATGGGGTGATATAATGGTCCTAAGATCGTTTTCAAGTGATTTTTCGAATCTCTGGTCCCAACATAGGCCGATGTTTCTGTGTAGGTGAAGTTTAACATTCTTAACTCGGTACAGCTATCAATAGTTTGATGTTTTTTCAGATAATTTTTGCGTTTCAAATTCCAAATTGGATTTATTCAAGTGATAGCGAATGCATGTTTGTTAAGTTTGGCCCGTACTTTTAAAAAACTCTGTGGACGAACATACCTAAAAGTTTCTTCTTCAAAATCTCATAATTCTGAGATAACACGGTCCATTTATTGGTCCTTGGGAATAACATAGCCTTGCAGATTTTATATGTTGAAGTTTTTGCTTAGAAGGTCAGTTGACAGACAAATTTATGGAGTAAACAATTCAAAATTCGCGTACTCGCGAGTATGATTGAATTGATCCACTTTGGAGTGTAATGCGTACAAGAATCACAATTTGGTTGTTTTGTGCCAATTTAATTTTTCGTGGAGGTTCTGTTTTCACTACCAGATTTTAACCTTTTATCATTGACGTGATAGAAGATATTTGGGCCGAGTTTTATTTTCTTTACGCTTATCGATAAAACTATTTATTCGATGGTGCTCTTGTTAAAGAAACGACGTTTTGAAATATTTTTTATTCATCCTTTCTAACTGACTCATTAAGTCCAAACTCGAAATGTGTGCTATAAACACACTAGAAAATGTTATGGTTGATATTCATTCTATTCCGTGTCCATGTTTAAATTTTCATTTTCGGTGTGTCATGAGTAAAAATATGATTATTTTCGGGAAATCCTTTTATAGGGTGTTTTAAGACTCGAATACGGGAAGTTTGTTATTCACGTAATAGACAACGCATGTTTAATTATTAGGACTATGTTTCTCCAGAGTGCTCTTTCGACTACCATGTTTTTATTCACAATATATAAATTGCATGCTCCAAACATCAAATTCATCTGATTCAGAGATAACGTAGTCCATTTTTTATTCCCCTGGTCGGAACAAGAGCATTGTGGAGTTTTGTTGCAAAAACTTACTTCAGGTGGTCTTTCCACTGATCAATTATGCAAGTAAAAGATTTACTTCAAATGGTCTTTCGATTGTTCAATTAGGCTAGTAACCAATTCACAATTCAGGTGATACATGATTTATGTTCGGAGTTTCATGTTCCTTTAGCTTCACGGTAAAATGATCCATTTTGGGGTGTTATGCGTAAAAGAATCACATTTTGGGTATTATTTATCAATTTGTTTTTTCGTGGAGAAAGATTCTTCACTACCAAATTTATGAGTGTTATTCATTTGAAAGGTGATATATGGCCATGCTCGTAACGCTACTATATAACATTGTTTATTTGATAATGCCACAAGTATATTTTATGAATTTTAGTTTCCATGCTTTGTACGTAAACTATTGATCCCAAACTCGAAACAAGTAGTATGAGAACGATAGAGAATGTTTTGGTGGAGTTTCTTGATGTTATGAGTCCATGTAGAAATTTTCAAATTTGTCTTGTCAAGAATAAAACACGAGTTTTTTGGTTTTATGTTTTGAAGATGGTGTTTGCACTCTCGCATATGGACAGGGTGTTATTCACGTGGTAATAATATTCTTAAAACCTTGTACCAAATTTACTATTTTTTCGGTGTCCTGGTGAAAATATGGGGTGATATAATAGTCCTAAGATCGTTTTCAAGTGATTTTTTGAATCTCTGGTCCCAACATAGGCCGATGTTTCTGTGTAGGTGAAGTTTAACATTCTTAACTCGGTACAGCTATCAATAGTTTGATGTATTTTCAGATAATTTTTGCGTTTCAAATTCGAAATTGGATTTATTCAAGTGATAGCGAATGCATGTTTGTTAAGTTTGGCCCGTACTTTTAAACAACTCTTTGGACGAACATACCTAAAAGTTTCTTCTTCAAAATCTCATAATTCTGAGATAACATGGTCCATTTATTGGTCCTTGGGAATAACATAGCCTTGCAGATTTTATATGTTGAAGTTTTTGCTTAGAAGGTCAGTTGACAGACAAATTTATGGAGTAAACAATTCAAAATTCGCGTACTCGCGAGTATGATTGAATTGATCCACTTTGGAGTGTAATGCGTACAAGAATCACAATTTGGTTGTTTTGTGCCAATTTAATTTTTCGTGGAGGTTCTGTTTTCACTACCAGATTTTAACCTTTTATCATTGACGTGATAGAAGATATTTGGGCCGAGTTTTATTTTCTTTACGCTTATCGATAAAACTATTTATTCGATGGTGCTCTTGTTAAAGAAACGACGTTTTGAAATATTTTATATTCATCCTTCCTAACTGACTCATTAAGTCCAAACTCGGAATGTGTGCTATAAACACACTAGAAAATGTTATGGTTGATATTCATTCTATTCCGTGTCCATGTTTAAATTTTCATTTTCGGTGTGTCATGAGTAAAAATATGATTATTTTCGGGAAATCCTTTTATAGGGTGTTTTAAGACTCGAATACGGGAAGTTTGTTATTCACGTAATAGACAACGCATGTTTAATTATTAGGACTATGTTTATCCAGAGTGCTCTTTCGACTACCATGTCTAACAGTATTTTATTCACAATATATAAATTGCATGCTCCAAACATCAAATCCATCTGATTCAGAGATAACGTAGCCCATTTTTTATTCGCCTGGTCGGAACAAGAGCATTGTCGAGTTTTGTTGCAAAAACTTACTTCAGGTGGTCTTTCCACTGATCAATTATGCAAGTAAAAGATTTATTTCAAATGGTCTTTCGATTGTTCAATTAGGCTAGTAACCAATTCACAATTCAGGTGATACATGATTTATGTTCGGAGTTTCATGTTCCTTTAGCTTCACGGTAAAATGATCCATTTTGGGGTGTTATGCGTAAAAGAATCACATTTTGGGTATTATTTATCAATTTGTTTTTTCGTGGAGAAAGATTCTTCACTACCAAATTTATGAGTGTTATTCATTTGAAAGGTGATATATGGCCGAGTTTAATGCTCGTAACACTACTATATAACATTGTTTATTTGATAATGCCACAAGTATATTTTATGAATTTTAGTTTCCATGCTTTGTATGTAATCTATTAATCCCAAACTCGAAACATGTAGTATAAGAACGATAGAGAATGTTTTGGTGGAGTTTCTTGATGTTATGAGTCCATGTAGAAATTTTCAAATTTGTCTTGTCATGAATAAAACACGAGTTTTTTGGTTTTATGTTTTGAAGATGGTGGTGTTTGCACTCTCGCATATGGACAGGGTGTTATTCACGTGATAATAATATTCTTAAAACCTTGTACCAAATTTACTATTTTTTCGGTGTCCTGGTGAAAATATGGGGTGATATAATGGTCCTAAGATCGTTTTCAAGTGATTTTTCGAATCTCTGGTCCCAACATAGGCCGATGTTTCTGTGTAGGTGAAGTTTAACATTCTTAACTCGGTACAGCTATCAATAGTTTGATGTTTTTTCAGATAATTTTTGCGTTTCAAATTCCAAATTGGATTTATTCAAGTGATAGCGAATGCATGTTTGTTAAGTTTGGCCCGTACTTTTAAAAAACTCTGTGGACGAACATACCTAAAAGTTTCTTCTTCAAAATCTCATAATTCTGAGATAACACGGTCCATTTATTGGTCCTTGGGAATAACATAGCCTTGCAGATTTTATATGTTGAAGTTTTTGCTTAGAAGGTCAGTTGACAGACAAATTTATGGAGTAAACAATTCAAAATTCGCGTACTCGCGAGTATGATTGAATTGATCCACTTTGGAGTGTAATGCGTACAAGAATCACAATTTGGTTGTTTTGTGCCAATTTAATTTTTCGTGGAGGTTCTGTTTTCACTACCAGATTTTAACCTTTTATCATTGACGTGATAGAAGATATTTGGGCCGAGTTTTATTTTCTTTACGCTTATCGATAAAACTATTTATTCGATGGTGCTCTTGTTAAAGAAACGACGTTTTGAAATATTTTTTATTCATCCTTTCTAACTGACTCATTAAGTCCAAACTCGAAATGTGTGCTATAAACACACTAGAAAATGTTATGGTTGATATTCATTCTATTCCGTGTCCATGTTTAAATTTTCATTTTCGGTGTGTCATGAGTAAAAATATGATTATGTTCGGGAAATCCTTTTATAGGGTGTTTTAAGACTCGAATACGGGAAGTTTGTTATTCACGTAATAGACAACGCATGTTTAATTATTAGGACTATGTTTCTCCAGAGTGCTCTTTCGACTACCATGTTTTTATTCACAATATATAAATTGCATGCTCCAAACATCAAATTCATCTGATTCAGAGATAACGTAGTCCATTTTTTATTCCCCTGGTCGGAACAAGAGCATTGTGGAGTTTTGTTGCAAAAACTTACTTCAGGTGGTCTTTCCACTGATCAATTATGCAAGTAAAAGATTTACTTCAAATGGTCTTTCGATTGTTCAATTAGGCTAGTAACCAATTCACAATTCAGGTGATACATGATTTATGTTCTGAGTTTCATGTTCCTTTAGCTTCACGGTAAAATGATCCATTTTGGGGTGTTATAAAAGAATCACATTTTGGGTATTCTTTATCAATTTGTTTTTTCGTGAAGAATGATTCTTCACTACCAAATTTATGAGTGTTATTCATTTGAAAGGTGATATATGGCCATGCTCGTAACGCTACTATATAACATTGTTTATTTGATAATGCCACAAGTATATTTTATGAATTTTAGTTTCCATGCTTTGTACGTAAACTATTGATCCCAAACTCGAAACAAGTAGTATGAGAACGATAGAGAATGTTTTGGTGGAGTTTCTTGATGTTATGAGTCCATGTAGAAATTTTCAAATTTGTCTTGTCAAGAATAAAACACGAGTTTTTTGGTTTTATGTTTTGAAGATGGTGTTTGCACTCTCGCATATGGACAGGGTGTTATTCACGTGGTAATAATATTCTTAAAACCTTGTACCAAATTTACTATTTTTTCGGTGTCCTGGTGAAAATATGGGGTGATATAATAGTCCTAAGATCGTTTTCAAGTGATTTTTTGAATCTCTGGTCCCAACATAGGCCGATGTTTCTGTGTAGGTGAAGTTTAACATTCTTAACTCGGTACAGCTATCAATAGTTTGATGTATTTTCAGATAATTTTTGCGTTTCAAATTCGAAATTGGATTTATTCAAGTGATAGCGAATGCATGTTTGTTAAGTTTGGCCCGTACTTTTAAACAACTCTTTGGACGAACATACCTAAAAGTTTCTTCTTCAAAATCTCATAATTCTGAGATAACATGGTCCATTTATTGGTCCTTGGGAATAACATAGCCTTGCAGATTTTATATGTTGAAGTTTTTGCTTAGAAGGTCAGTTGACAGACAAATTTATGGAGTAAACAATTCAAAATTCGCGTACTCGCGAGTATGATTGAATTGATCCACTTTGGAGTGTAATGCGTACAAGAATCACAATTTGGTTGTTTTGTGCCAATTTAATTTTTCGTGGAGGTTCTGTTTTCACTACCAGATTTTAACCTTTTATCATTGACGTGATAGAAGATATTTGGGCCGAGTTTTATTTTCTTTACGCTTATCGATAAAACTATTTATTCGATGGTGCTCTTGTTAAAGAAACGACGTTTTGAAATATTTTATATTCATCCTTCCTAACTGACTCATTAAGTCCAAACTCGGAATGTGTGCTATAAACACACTAGAAAATGTTATGGTTGATATTCATTCTATTCCGTGTCCATGTTTAAATTTTCATTTTCGGTGTGTCATGAGTAAAAATATGATTATTTTCGGGAAATCCTTTTATAGGGTGTTTTAAGACTCGAATACGGGAAGTTTGTTATTCACGTAATAGACAACGCATGTTTAATTATTAGGACTATGTTTATCCAGAGTGCTCTTTCGACTACCATGTCTAACAGTATTTTATTCACAATATATAAATTGCATGCTCCAAACATCAAATCCATCTGATTCAGAGATAACGTAGCCCATTTTTTATTCCCCTGGTCGGAACAAGAGCATTGTCGAGTTTTGTTGCAAAAACTTACTTCAGGTGGTCTTTCCACTGATCAATTATGCAAGTAAAAGATTTACTTCAAATGGTCTTTCGATTGTTCAATTAGGCTAGTAACCAATTCACAATTCAGGTGATACATGATTTATGTTCGGAGTTTCATGTTCCTTTAGCTTCACGGTAAAATGATCCATTTTGGGGTGTTATGCGTAAAAGAATCACATTTTGGGTATTATTTATCAATTTGTTTTTTCGTGGAGAATGATTCTTCACTACCAAATTTATGAGTGTTATTCATTTGAAAGGTGATATATGGCCGAGTTTAATGCTCGTAACACTACTATATAACATTGTTTATTTGATAATGCCACAAGTATATTTTATGAATTTTAGTTTCCATGCTTTGTATGTAATCTATTAATCCCAAACTCGAAACATGTAGTATAAGAACGATAGAGAATGTTTTGGTGGAGTTTCTTGATGTTATGAGTCCATGTAGAAATTTTCAAATTTGTCTTGTCATGAATAAAACACGAGTTTTTTGGTTTTATGTTTTGAAGATGGTGGTGTTTGCACTCTCGCATATGGACAGGGTGTTATTCACGTGATAATAATATTCTTAAAACCTTGTACCAAATTTACTATTTTTTCGGTGTCCTGGTGAAAATATGGGGTGATATAATGGTCCTAAGATCGTTTTCAAGTGATTTTTCGAATCTCTGGTCCCAACATAGGCCGATGTTTCTGTGTAGGTGAAGTTTAACATTCTTAACTCGGTACAGCTATCAATAGTTTGATGTTTTTTCAGATAATTTTTGCGTTTCAAATTCCAAATTGGATTTATTCAAGTGATAGCGAATGCATGTTTGTTAAGTTTGGCCCGTACTTTTAAAAAACTCTGTGGACGAACATACCTAAAAGTTTCTTCTTCAAAATCTCATAAATCTGAGATAACACGGTCCATTTATTGGTCCTTGGGAATAACATAGCCTTGCAGATTTTATATGTTGAAGTTTTTGCTTAGAAGGTCAGTTGACAGACAAATTTATGGAGTAAACAATTCAAAATTCGCGTACTCGCGAGAATGATTGAATTGATCCACTTTGGAGTGTAATGCGTACAAGAATCACAATTTGGTTGTTTTGTGCCAATTTAATTTTTCGTGGAGGTTCTGTTTTCACTACCAGATTTTAACCTTTTATCATTGACGTGATAGAAGATATTTGGGCCGAGTTTTATTTTCTTTACGCTTATCGATAAAACTATTTATTCGATGGTGCTCTTGTTAAAGAAACGACGTTTTGAAATATTTTTTATTCATCCTTTCTAACTGACTCATTAAGTCCAAACTCGAAATGTGTGCTATAAACACACTAGAAAATGTTATGGTTGATATTCATTCTATTCCGTGTCCATGTTTAAATTTTCATTTTCGGTGTGTCATGAGTAAAAATATGATTATTTTCGGGAAATCCTTTTATAGGGTGTTTTAAGACTCGAATACGGGAAGTTTGTTATTCACGTAATAGACAACGCATGTTTAATTATTAGGACTATGTTTCTCCAGAGTGCTCTTTCGACTACCATGTTTTTATTCACAATATATAAATTGCATGCTCCAAACATCAAATTCATCTGATTCAGAGATAACGTAGTCCATTTTTTATTCCCCTGGTCGGAACAAGAGCATTGTGGAGTTTTGTTGCAAAAACTTACTTCAGGTGGTCTTTCCACTGATCAATTATGCAAGTAAAAGATTTACTTCAAATGGTCTTTCGATTGTTCAATTAGGCTAGTAACCAATTCACAATTCAGGTGATACATGATTTATGTTCTGAGTTTCATGTTCCTTTAGCTTCACGGTAAAATGATCCATTTTGGGGTGTTATAAAAGAATCACATTTTGGGTATTCTTTATCAATTTGTTTTTTCGTGAAGAATGATTCTTCACTACCAAATTTATGAGTGTTATTCATTTGAAAGGTGATATATGGCCATGCTCGTAACGCTACTATATAACATTGTTTATTTGATAATGCCACAAGTATATTTTATGAATTTTAGTTTCCATGCTTTGTACGTAAACTATTGATCCCAAACTCGAAACAAGTAGTATGAGAACGATAGAGAATGTTTTGGTGGAGTTTCTTGATGTTATGAGTCCATGTAGAAATTTTCAAATTTGTCTTGTCAAGAATAAAACACGAGTTTTTTGGTTTTATGTTTTGAAGATGGTGTTTGCACTCTCGCATATGGACAGGGTGTTATTCACGTGGTAATAATATTCTTAAAACCTTGTACCAAATTTACTATTTTTTCGGTGTCCTGGTGAAAATATGGGGTGATATAATAGTCCTAAGATCGTTTTCAAGTGATTTTTTGAATCTCTGGTCCCAACATAGGCCGATGTTTCTGTGTAGGTGAAGTTTAACATTCTTAACTCGGTACAGCTATCAATAGTTTGATGTATTTTCAGATAATTTTTGCGTTTCAAATTCGAAATTGGATTTATTCAAGTGATAGCGAATGCATGTTTGTTAAGTTTGGCCCGTACTTTTAAACAACTCTTTGGACGAACATACCTAAAAGTTTCTTCTTCAAAATCTCATAATTCTGAGATAACATGGTCCATTTATCGGTCCTTGGGAATAACATAGCCTTGCAGATTTTATATGTTGAAGTTTTTGCTTAGAAGGTCAGTTGACAGACAAATTTATGGAGTAAACAATTCAAAATTCGCGTACTCGCGAGTATGATTGAATTGATCCACTTTGGAGTGTAATGCGTACAAGAATCACAATTTGGTTGTTTTGTGCCAATTTAATTTTTCGTGGAGGTTCTGTTTTCACTACCAGATTTTAACCTTTTATCATTGACGTGATAGAAGATATTTGGGCCGAGTTTTATTTTCTTTACGCTTATCGATAAAACTATTTATTCGATGGTGCTCTTGTTAAAGAAACGACGTTTTGAAATATTTTATATTCATCCTTCCTAACTGACTCATTAAGTCCAAACTCGGAATGTGTGCTATAAACACACTAGAAAATGTTATGGTTGATATTCATTCTATTCCGTGTCCATGTTTAAATTTTCATTTTCGGTGTGTCATGAGTAAAAATATGATTATTTTCGGGAAATCCTTTTATAGGGTGTTTTAAGACTCGAATACGGGAAGTTTGTTATTCACGTAATAGACAACGCATGTTTAATTATTAGGACTATGTTTCTCCAGAGTGCTCTTTCGACTACCATGTTTTTATTCACAATATATAAATTGCATGCTCCAAACATCAAATTCATCTGATTCAGAGATAACGTAGCCCATTTTTTATTCCCCTGGTCGGAACAAGAGCATTGTCGAGTTTTGTTGCAAAAACTTACTTCAGGTGGTCTTTCCACTGATCAATTATGCAAGTAAAAGATTTACTTCAAATGGTCTTTCGATTGTTCAATTAGGCTAGTAACCAATTCACAATTCAGGTGATACATGATTTATGTTCGGAGTTTCATGTTCCTTTAGCTTCACGGTAAAATGATCCATTTTGGGGTGTTATGCGTAAAAGAATCACATTTTGGGTATTATTTATCAATTTGTTTTTTCGTGGAGAATGATTCTTCACTACCAAATTTATGAGTGTTATTCATTTGAAAGGTGATATATGGCCGAGTTTAATGCTCGTAACACTACTATATAACATTGTTTATTTGATAATGCCACAAGTATATTTTATGAATTTTAGTTTCCATGCTTTGTATGTAATCTATTAATCCCAAACTCGAAACATGTAGTATAAGAACGATAGAGAATGTTTTGGTGGAGTTTCTTGATGTTATGAGTCCATGTAGAAATTTTCAAATTTGTCTTGTCATGAATAAAACACGAGTTTTTTGGTTTTATGTTTTGAAGATGGTGGTGTTTGCACTCTCGCATATGGACAGGGTTTTATTCACGTGATAATAATATTCTTAAAACCTTGTACCAAATTTACTATTTTTTCGTTGTCCTGGTGAAAATATGGGGTGATATAATGGTCCTAAGATCGTTTTCAAGTGATTTTTCGAATCTCTGGTCCAAACATAGGCCGATGTTTCTGTGTAGGTGAAGTTTAACATTCTTAACTCGGTACAGCTATCAATAGTTTGATGTTTTTTCAGATAATTTTTGCGTTTCAAATTCGAAATTGGATTTATTCAAGTGATAGCGAATGCATGTTTGTTAAGTTTGGCCCGTACTTTTAAACAACTCTGTGGACGAACATACCTAAAAGTTTCTTCTTCAAAATCTCATAATTCTGAGATAACACGGTCCATTTATTGGTCCTTGGGAATAACATAGCCTTGCAGATTTTATATGTTGAAGTTTTTGATAGGATAGTGCCCAGCAAGCCAATGTTAATTAGCTTGTAAGAGGACTATCTTCTTATGGATTAATAAATATACGACCGTTTATTTATAGTATGTAAATTAAACAATGGCCAACTTCATCTCTCGCGAACTTATCTAAGCGATTGGATGAAATCCTAAGGTCACAATAGACTATGGGACGATTCACTTCGGTATTGAGTGCAATCATGAAACAGTCTCTAAGGTCGTGATCTTAAAACACGTTCCAAGTCATAGATTCCGAACGAGACGGGGTATCGAAGGAATCGCTAAGACTTGTACGAATATGCATGATTCACATGGAGTGAATTTGTAGAGTTTCATGAACAAGACATTTGATGTCAGTGCATATGACTAGGTGGTTCGATAGAGGATCGAACGCATCGAACGACCCGAACAGAGAAACCCATTGTGGAAGCGCATGACGCATATCGGTGATGGGATGTTTCTCAAGGCTTATAATAGTGTACGATTTAGTCCTTAGACTTGAGGTACTAGGGCGAATTCGGTGCATGGGTGTACGTATTTAGATTTAGGTACTGGTCACGTAGCCTGACCTTAATGTGCCTAAGTTGGGTTCGTATAGTCGTGTACGCGAGTGGTTAGTACTAAGAAAGGATCTATCGACTCATCCTGATAAGGTGGGAGAATTTCCTATACGTTCTTAGATAATATGTTCCGAGGAACCTGCGGCCGCAGTCGGTGACGGATTTGGAAAGGAGTTTCCAAATTTAGCAGTCACACTGGAATTATTATCCTGAATTAGAAAGTATAGTTGTCGAGATAATTAGAGGTGCCGGTCAATTCACACACCCTAGGTCTCGGTCGGGAAATTAGTCTTTGGAAGGACTGTATGTACATGGTAATTATAAGAGGTGAGGTTCACAAGATCAATTCACCTGAAGTTGGGCTTCATGGGCTTGTGGCTAGACATCGACCATGAAGTGTGGGTACTCCTGAATTAATAAGGGAGATTAATTCTGGAGTGGTCAATTAAAAGTGTTTAATTGATCGGAGCATTTAATTGCTCATTAATTAAATCACGAAAGTCGTGGGCTTGCTGCCAATTGATGGTGAACCCAGAGGGTCACACACAATACAGTTGGACAGTGACAGTCATAAAAGGAAATAATTGATTTAAGAAAGTTAAATCAAAGTTAATGAATTAAAGTGTTAATTCAAGAAGAAGAATTATTAATTAGAATATCTAATTAATTTATTAGAGTTTCTAATTAATTAATTGGATTATCTAATTAATTATGAGATTAATTAAAAGTAGTTAATTAATTAAATGGAAGAAGAATATAGCATGCAATTTTCGGATTTGCATGATTATGGCATAAGGGGCGATTTTTGTAGCTAAGGTAAATTGGAAGAATTTGTTTCTTGTGGGACAAGAAAGAAGGAAGAGATTCATGTATATCTAGTTTCCTAATGAGATAAGGAAAATCTATAGATATACATGTATATCTTATTTCCTAATGAGATAAGGAGAAGAGATATTGATGTACATGGAAAAGGATATCTATTAAGAGAAGGACTCTTCTCTTATAAATATCTCTCTTCATAATTCTTCCATAAGTGATAAAAACACAAGAGAAAAATATAGCTGAAAATTGAGAAGAAAATCGACCAGCCCTAGCCAAAAAGGCCAGTGCCGCCGCCGCCCTCTTCCTCTTCTCTTCTTCATCTGGATCTGGTTCAAGAGCTGGATCCAGTTCCAACTCTTCCTTCATTGACAAGTTTCCAAGGTCTAGTTCGTAGCCTGTGACTTGGAGACGTTGCTACAATCCATCTGGTGTGGATACATTCTGGAGGTGAGACAATTGGATCACTGCTTCGTGAATCAAACAAAGAAAAGCCGGAACCAGCAGTGAGGTATTTCGCAAAACACCCCCTTTGTTTTCTGTTACTGTTTGATTCAACCTGTTTCATATAAATAATATGGAGATCGATTTATGGGACTGATGGGGTGCCTCGGAAAATTTTAAATTCCGCACTTTCGTTGTTCTGACAACCGGGGCATACCCAACAGTTTTTGCTTAGAAGGTCAGTTGACAGACAAATTTATGGAGTAAACAATTCAAAATTCGCGTACTCGCGAGTATGATTGAATTGATCCACTTTGGAGTGTAATGCGTACAAGAATCACAATTTGGTTGTTTTGTGCCAATTTAATTTTTCGTGGAGGTTCTGTTTTCACTACCAGATTTTAACCTTTTATCATTGACGTGATAGAAGATATTTGGGCCGAGTTTTATTTTCTTTACGCTTATCGATAAAACTATTTATTCGATGGTGCTCTTGTTAAAGAAACGACGTTTTGAAATATTTTATATTCATCCTTTCTAACTGACTCATTAAGTCCAAACTCGAAATGTGTGCTATAAACACACTAGAAAATGTTATGGTTGATATTCATTCTATTCCGTGTCCATGTTTAAATTTTCATTTTCGGTGTGTCATGAGTAAAAATATGATTATTTTCGGGAAATCCTTTTATAGGGTGTTTTAAGACTCGAATACGGGAAGTTTGTTATTCACGTAATAGACAACGCATGTTTAATTATTAGGACTATGTTTATCCAGAGTGCTCTTTCGACTACCATGTCTAACAGTATTTTATTCACAATACATAAATTGCATGCTCCAAACATCAAATCCATCTGATTCAGAGATAACGTAGCCCATTTTTTATTCCCCTGGTCGGAACAAGAGCATTGTCGAGTTTTGTTTCAAAAACTTACTTCAGGTGGTCTTTCCACTGATCAATTATGCAAGTAAAATATTTACTTCAAATGGTCTTTCGATTGTTCAATTAGGCTAGTAACCAATTCACAATTCAGGTGATACATGATTTATGTTCGGAGTTTCATGTTCCTTTAGCTTCACGGTAAAATGATCCATTTTGGGGTGTTATGCGTAAAAGAATCACATTTTGGATATTATTTATCAATTTGTTTTTTCGTGGAGAATGATTCTTCACTACCAAATTTATGAGTGTTATTCATTTGAAAGGTGATATATGGCCGAGTTTAATGCTCGTAACACTACTATATAACATTGTTTATTTGATAATGCCACAAGTATATTTTATGAATTTTAGTTTCCATGCTTTGTATGTAATCTATTAATCCCAAACTCGAAACATGTAGTATAAGAACGATAGAGAATGTTTTGGTGGAGTTTCTTGATGTTATGAGTCCATGTAGAAATTTTCAAATTTGTCTTGTCATGAATAAAACACGAGTTTTTTGGTTTTATGTTTTGAAGATGGTGGTGTTTGCACTCTCGCATATGGACAGGGTTTTATTCACGTGATAATAATATTCTTAAAACCTTGTACCAAATTTACTATTTTTTCGGTGTCCTGGTGAAAATATGGGGTGATATAATGGTCCTAAGATCGTTTTCAAGTGATTTTTCGAATCTCTGGTCCAAACATAGGCCGATGTTTCTGTGTAGGTGAAGTTTAACATTCTTAACTCGGTACAGCTATCAATAGTTTGATGTTTTTTCAGATAATTTTTGCGTTTCAAATTCCAAATTGGATTTATTCAAGTGATAGCGAATGCATGTTTGTTAAGTTTGGCCCGTACTTTTAAACAACTCTGTGGACGAACATACCTAAAAGTTTCTTCTTCAAAATCTCATAATTCTGAGATAACACGGTCCATTTATTGGTCCTTGGGAATAACATAGCCTTGCAGATTTTATATGTTGAAGTTTTTGCTTAGAAGGTCAGTTGACAGACAAATTTATGGAGTAAACAATTCAAAATTCGCGTACTCGCGAGTATGATTGAATTGATCCACTTTGGAGTGTAATGCGTACAAGAATCACAATTTGGTTGTTTTGTGCCAATTTAATTTTTCGTGGCGGTTCTGTTTTCACTACCAGATTTTAACCTTTTATCATTGACGTGATAGAAGATATTTGGGCCGAGTTTTATTTTCTTTACGCTTATCGATAAAACTATTTATTCGATGGTGCTCTTGTTAAAGAAACGACGTTTTGAAATATTTTTTATTCATTCTTTCTAACTGACTCATTAAGTCCAAATTCGGAATGTGTGCTATAAACACACTAGAAAATGTTATGGTTGATATTCATTCTATTCCGTGTCCATGTTTAAATTTTCATTTTGGGTGTGTCACGAGTAAAAATATGATTATTTTCGAGAAATCCTTTTAGAGGGTGTTTTAAGACTCGAATACGGGAAGTTTGTTATTCACGTAATAGACAACGCATGTTTAATTATTAGGACTATGTTTATCCAGAGTGCTCTTTCGACTACCATGTTTTTATTCACAATATATAAATTGCATGCTCCAAACATCAAATTCATCTGATTCAGAGATAACGTAGTCCATTTTTTATTCCCCTGGTCGGAACAAGAGCATTGTGGAGTTTTGTTGCAAAAACTTACTTCAGGTGGTCTTTCCACTGATCAATTATGCAAGTAAAAGATTTACTTCAAATGGTCTTTCGATTGTTCAATTAGGCTAGTAACCAATTCACAATTCAGGTGATACATGATTTATGTTCTGAGTTTCATGTTCCTTTAGCTTCACGGTAAAATGATCCATTTTGGGGTGTTATGCGTAAAAGAATCACATTTTGGGTATTCTTTATCAATTTGTTTTTTCGTGAAGAATGATTCTTCACTACCAAATTTATGAGTGTTATTCATTTGAAAGGTGATATATGGCCGAGTTTCATGCTCGTAACGCTACTATATAACATTGTTTATTTGATAATGCCACAAGTATATTTTATGAATTTTAGTTTCCATGCTTTGTACGTAATCTATTGATCCGAAACTCGAAACATGTAGTATTAGAACGATAGAGAATGTTTTGGTGGAGTTTCTTGATGTTATGAGTCCATGTAGAAATTTTCAAATTTGTCTTGTCATGAATAAAACACGAGTTTTTTGGTTTTATGTTTTGAAGATGGTGGTGTTTGCACTCTCGCATATGGACAGGGTGTTATTCACGTGATAATAATATTCTTAAAACCTTGTACCAAATTTACTATTTTTTCGGTGTCCTGGTGAAAATATGGGGTGATATAATGGTCCTAAGATCGTTTTCAAGTGATTTTTCGAATCTCTGGTCCCAACATAGGCCGATGTTTCTGTGTAGGTGAAGTTTAACATTCTTAACTCGGTACAGCTATCAATAGTTTGATGTTTTTTCAGATAATTTTTGCTTTTCAAATTCCAAATTGGATTTATTCAAGTGATAGCGAATGCATGTTTGTTAAGTTTGGCCCGTACTTTTAAACAACTCTTTGGACGAACATACCTAAAAGTTTCTTCTTCAAAATCTCATAATTCTGAGATAACACGGTCCATTTATTGGTCCTTGGGAATAACATAGCCTTGCAGATTTTATATGTTGAAGTTTTTGCTTAGAAGGACAGTTGACAGACAAATTTATAGAGTAAACAATTCAAAATTCGCGTACTCGCGAGTATGATTGAATTGATCCACTTTGGAGTATAATGCATACAAGAATCAAAATTTGGTTGTTTTGTGCCAATTTAATTTTTCGTGGAGGTTCTGTTTTCACTACCAGATTTTAACCTTTTATCATTGACGTGATAGAAGATATTTGGGCCGAGTTTTATTTTCTTTACGCTTATCGATAAAACTATTTATTCGATGGTGCTCTTGTTAAAGAAACGACGTTTTGAAATATTTTTTATTCATCCTTTCTAACTGACTCATTAAGTCCAAACTCGGAATGTGTGCTATAAACACACTAGAAAATGTTATGGTTGATATTCATTCTATTCCGTGTCCATGTTTAAATTTTCATTTTGGGTGTGTCACGAGTAAAAATATGATTATTTTCGAGAAATCCTTTTAGAGGGTGTTTTAAGACTCGAATACGGGAAGTTTGTTATTCACGTAATAGACAACGCATGTTTAATTATTAGGACTATGTTTATCCAGAGTGCTCTTTCGACTACCATGTCTAACAGTATTTTATTCACAATATATAAATTGCATGCTCCAAACATACAATTCATCTGATTCAGAGATAACGTAGCCCATGTTTTATTCCCCTGGTCGGAACAAGAGCATTGTGGAGTTTTTATTGCAAAAACTTACTTCAGGTGGTCTTTCCACTGATCAATTATGCAAGTAAAAGATTTACTTCAAATGGTCTTTCGATTGTTCAATTAGGCTAGTAACCAATTCACAATTCAGGTGATACATGATTTATGTTCTGAGTTTCATGTTCCTTTAGCTTCACGGTAAAATGATCCATTTTGGGGTGTTATGCGTAAAAGAATCACATTTTGGGTATTCTTTATCAATTTGTTTTTTCGTGAAGAATGATTCTTCACTACCAAATTTATGAGTGTTATTCATTTGAAAGGTGATATATGGCCATGCTCGTAACGCTACTATATAACATTGTTTATTTGATAATGCCACAAGTATATTTTATGAATTTTAGTTTCCATGCTTTGTACGTAAACTATTGATCCCAAACTCGAAACAAGTAGTATGAGAACGATAGAGAATGTTTTGGTGGAGTTTCTTGATGTTATGAGTCCATGTAGAAATTTTCAAATTTGTCTTGTTATGAATAAAACACGAGTTTTTTGGTTTTATGTTTTGAAGATGGTGGTGTTTGCACTCTCGCATATGGACAGGGTGTTATTCACGTGATAATAATATTCTTAAAACCTTGTACCAAATTTACTATTTTTTCGGTGTCCTGGTGAAAATATGGGGTGATATAATGGTCCTAAGATCGTTTTCAAGTGATTTTTCGAATCTCTGGTCCCAACATAGGCCGATGTTTCTGTGTAGGTGAAGTTTAACATTCTTAACTCGGTACAGCTATCAATAGTTTGATGTTTTTCAGATAATTTTTGCGTTTCAAATTCCAAATTGGATTTATTCAAGTGATAGCGAATGCATGTTTGTTAAGTTTGGCTCGTACTTTTAAACAACTCTTTGGACGAACATACCTAAAAGTTTCTTCTTCAAAATCTCATAATTCTGAGATAACATGGTCCATTTATTGGTCCTTGGGAATAACATAGCCTTGCAAATTTTGTATGTTGAAGTTTTTGCTTAGAAGGTCAGTTGACAGACAAATTTATGGAGTAAACAATTCAAAATTCGCGTACTCGCGAGTATGATTGAATTGATCCACTTTGGAGTGTAATGCGTTCAAGAATCACAATTTGGTTGTTTTGTGCCAATTTAATTTTTCGTGGAGGTTCTGTTTTAACTACCAGATTTTAACCTTTTATCATTGACGTGATAGAAGATATTTGGCCGAGTTTTATTTTCTTTACGCTTATCGACAAAACTATTTATTCGATGGTGCTCTTGTTATAGAAACGACGTTTTGAAATATTTTATATTCATCCTTTCTAACTGACTCATTAAGTCCAAACTCGGAATGTGTGCTATAAACACACTAGAAAATGTTATGGTTGATATTCATTCTAAGTGTCCATGTTTAAATTTTCTTTTTGGGTGTGTCATGAGTAAAAATATGATTATTTTCGAGAAATCCTTTTAGAGGGTGTTTTAAGACTCGAATACGGGAAGTTTGTTATTCACGTAATAGACAACGCATGTTTAATTATTAGGACTATGTTTATCCAGAGTGCTCTTTCGACTACCATGTCTAACAGTATTTTATTCACAATATATAAATTGCATGCTCCAAATATCAAATTCATCTGATTCAGAGATAACGTAGCCCATTTTTTATTCCCCTGGTCGGAACAAGAGCATTGTGGAGTTTTGTTGCAAAAACTTACTTCAGATGGTCTTTCCACTGATCAATTATGCAAGTAAAAGATTTACTTCAAATGGTCTTTCGATTGTTCAATTAGGCTAGTAACCAATTCACAATTCAGGTGATACATGATTTATGTTCTGAGTTTCATGTTCCTTTAGCTTCACGGTAAAATGATCCATTTTGGGGTGTTATGCGTAAAAGAATCACATTTTTGGTATTCTTTATCAATTTGTTTTTTCGTGGAGAATGATTCTTCACTACCAAATTTATGAGTGTTATTCATTTGAAAGGTGATATATGGCAGAGTTTCATGCTCGTAACGCTACTATATAACATTGTTTATTTGATAATGCCACAAGTATATTTTATGAATTTTTGTTTCCATGCTTTGTACGTAAACTATTGATCCCAAACTCGAAACAAGTAGTATGAGAACGATAGAGAATGTTTTGGTGGAGTTTCTTGATGTTATGAGTCCATGTAGAAATTTTCAAATTTGTCTTGTCATGAATAAAACACGAAAAATATGATTATTTTCGAGAAATCCTTTTAGAGGGTGTTTTAAGACTCGAATACGGGAAGTTTGTTATTCACGTAATAGACAACGCATGTTTAATTATTAGGACTATGTTTATCCAGAGTGCTCTTTCGACTACCATGTTTTTATTCACAATATATAAATTGCATGCTCCAAACATCAAATTCATCTGATTCAGAGATAACGTAGCCCATTTTTTATTCCCCTGGTCGGAACAAGAGCATTGTGGAGTTTTGTTGCAGAAACTTACTTCAGGTGGTCTTTCCACTGATCAATTATGCAAGTAAAAGATTTACTTCAAATGGTCTTTCGATTGTTCAATTAGGCTAGTAACCAATTCACAATTCAGGTGATACATGATTTATGTTCTGAGTTTCATGTTTCTTTAGCTTCACGGTAAAATGATCCATTTTGGGGTGTTATGCGTAAAAGAATCACATTTTGGGTATTCTTTATCAATTTGTTTTTTCGTGAAGAATGATTCTTCACTACCAAATTTATGAGTGTTATTCATTTGAAAGGTGATATATGGCCATGCTCGTAACGCTACTATATAACATTGTTTATTTGATAATGCCACAAGTATATTTTATGAATTTTAGTTTCCATGCTTTGTACGTAATCTATTGATCCCAAACTTGAAACATGTAGTATTATAACGATAGAGAATGTTTTGGTGGAGTTTCTTGATGTTATGAGTCCATGTAGAAATTTTCAAATTTGTCTTGTCATGAATAAAACACGAGTTTTTTGGTTTTATGTTTTGAAGATGGTGGTGTTTGCACTCTCGCATATGGACAGGGTGTTATTCACGTGATAATAATATTCTTAAAACCTTGTACCAAATTTACTATTTTTTCGGTGTCCTGGTGAAAATATGGGGTGATATAATGGTCCTAAGATCGTTTTCAAGTGATTTTTCGAATCTCTGGTCCCAACATAGGCCGATGTTTCTGTGTAGGTGAAGTTTAACATTCTTAACTCGGTACAGCTATCAATAGTTTGATGTTTTTTCAGATAATTTTTGCTTTTCAAATTCCAAATTGGATTTATTCAAGTGATAGCGAATGCATGTTTGTTAAGTTTGGCCCGTACTTTTAAACAATTCTTTGGACGAACATACCTAAAAGTTTCTTCTTCAAAATCTCATAATTCTGAGATAACACGGTCCATTTATTGGTCCTTGGGAATAACATAGCCTTGCAGATTTTCTATGTTGAAGTTTTTGCTTAGAAGGTCAGTTGACAGACAAATTTATGGAGTAAACAATTCAAAATTCGCGTACTCGCGAGTATGATTGAATTGATCCACTTTGGAGTGTAATGCGTACAAGAATCAAAATTTGGTTGTTTTGTGCCAGTTTAATTTTTCGTGGAGGTTCTGTTTTCACTACCAGATTTTAACCTTTTATCATTGACGTGATAGAAGATATTTGGGCCGAGTTTTATTTTCTTTACGCTTATCGATAAAACTATTTATTCGATGGTGCTCTTGTTAAAGAAACGACGTTTTGAAATATTTTTTATTCATCCTTTCTAACTGACTCATTAAGTCCAAACTCGGAATGTGTGCTATAAACACACTAGAAAATGTTATGGTTGATATTCATTCTATTCCGTGTCCATGTTTAAATTTTCATTTTGGGTGTGTCACTAGTAAAAATATGATTATTTTCGAGAAATCCTTTTAGAGGGTGTTTTAAGACTCGAATACGGGAAGTTTGTTATTCACGTAATAGACAACGCATGTTTAATTATTAGGACTATGTTTATCCAGAGTGCTCTTTCGACTACCATGTCTAACAGTATTTTATTCACAATATATAAATTGCATGCTCCAAACATCAAATTCATCTGATTCAGAGATAACGTAGCCCATTTTTTATTCCCCTGGTCGGAACAAGAGCATTGTGGATTTTTTATTGCAAAAACTTACTTCAGGTGGTCTTTCCACTGATCAATTATGCAAGTAAAAGATTTACTTCAAATGGTCTTTCCATTGTTCAATTAGGCTAGTAACCAATTCACAATTCAGGTGATACATGATTTATGTTCTGAGTTTCATGTTCCTTTAGCTTCACGGTAAAATGATCCATTTTGGGGTGTTATGCGTAAAAGAATCACATTTTGGGTATTCTTTATCAATTTGTTTTTTCGTGAAGAATGATTCTTCACTACCAAATTTATGAGTGTTATTCATTTGAAAGGTGATATATGGCCATGCTCGTAACGCTACTATATAACATTGTTTATTTGATAATGCCACAAGTATATTTTATGAATTTTAGTTTCCATGCTTTGTACGTAATCTATTGATCCCAAACTCTAAACATGTAGTATTAGAACGATAGAGAATGTTTTGGTGAAGTTTCTTGATGTTATGAGTCCATGTAGAAATTTTCAAATTTGTCTTGTCATGAATAAAACACGAGTTTTTTGGTTTTATGTTTTGAGGATGGTGGTGTTTGCACTCTCGCATATGGACAGGGTGTTATTCACGTGATAATAATATTCTTAAAACCTTGTACCAAATTTACTATTTTTTCGGTGTCCTGGTGAAAATATGGGGTGATATAATGGTCCTAAGATCGTTTTCAAGTGATTTTTCGAATCTCTGGTCCCAACATAGGCCGATGTTTCTGTGTAGGTGAAGTTTAACATTCTTAACTCGGTACAGCTATCAATAGTTTGATGTTTTTTCAGATAATTTTTGCGTTTCAAATTCCAAATTGGATTTATTCAAGTGATAGCGAATGCATGTTTGTTAAGTTTGGCCCGTACTTTTAAACAACTCTTTGGACGAACATACCTAAAAGTTTTTTCTTCAAAATCTCATAATTCTGAGATAACACGGTCCATTTATTGGTCCTTGGGAATAACATAGCCTTGCAGATTTTATATGTTGAAGTTTTTGCTTAGAAGGTCAGTTGACAGACAAATTTATGGAGTAAACAATTCAAAATTTCGGTACTCGCGAGTATGATTGAATTGATCCACTTTGGAGTGTAATGCGTACAAGAATCACAATTTGGTTGTTTTGTGCCAATTTAATTTTTCGTGGAGGTTCTGTTTTCACTACCAGATTTTAACCTTTTATCATTGACGTTATAGAAGATATTTGGGCCGAGTTTTATTTTCTTTACGCTTATCGATAAAACTATTTATTCGATGGTGCTCTTGTTAAAGAAACGACGTTTTGAAATATTTTTTATTCATCCTTTCTAACTGACTCATTAAGTCCAAACTCGGAATGTGTGCTATAAACACACTAGAAAATGTTATGGTTGATATTCATTCTATTCCGTGTCCATGTTTAAATTTTCATTTTGGGTGTGTCACGAGTAAAAATATGATTATTTTCGGGAAATCCTTTTAGATGGTGTTTTAAGACTCGAATACGGGAAGTTTGTTATTAACGTAATAGACAACGCATGTTTAATTATTAGAACTATGTTTATCCAGAGTGCTCTTTCGACTACCATGTCTAACAGTATTTTATTCACAATATATAAATTGCATGCTCCAAACATCAAATTCATCTGATTCAGAGATAACGTAGCCCATTTTTTATTCCCCTGGTCGGAACAAGAGCATTGTGGAGTTTTGTTGCAAAAACTTACTTCAGGTGGTCTTTCCACTGATCAATTATGCAAGTAAAAGATTTACTTCAAATGGTCTTTCGATTGTTCAATTAGGCTAGTAACCAATTCACAATTCAGGTGATACATGATTTATGTTCTGAGTTTCATGTTCCTTTAGCTTTACGGTAAAATGATCCATTTTGGGGTGTTATGCGTAAAAGAATCACATTTTGGGTATTCTTTATCAATTTATTTTTTCGTGGAGAATTATTCTTCACTACCAAATTTATGAGTGTTATTCATTTGAAAGGTGATATATGGCCGAGTTTCATGCTCGTAACGCTACTATATAACATTGTTTATTTGATAATGCCACAAGTATATTTTATGAATTTTAGTTTCCATGCTTTGTACGTAAACTATTGATCCCAAACTCGAAACAAGTAGTATGAGAACGATAGAGAATGTTTTGGTTGAGTTTCTTGATGTTATGAGTCCATGTAGAAATTTTCAAATTTGTCTTGTCATGAATAAAACACGAAAAAAATGATTATTTTCGTGAAATCCTTTTAGAGGGTGTTTTAAGACTCGAATACGGGAAGTTTGTTATTCACGTAATAGACAACGCATGTTTAATTATTAGGACTATGTTTATCCAGAGTGCTCTTTCGACTACAATGTTTTTATTCACAATATATAAATTGCATGCTCCAAACATCAAATTCATCTGATTCAGAGATAACGTAGCCCATTTTTTATTCCCCTGGTCGGAACAAGAGCATTGTGGAGTTTTGTTGCAAAAACTTACTTCAGGTGGTCTTTCCACTGATCAATTATGCAAGTAAAAGATTTACTTCAAATGGTCTTTCGATTGTTCAATTAGGCTAATAACCAATTCACAATTCAGGTGATACATGATTTATGTTCTGAGTTTCATGTTCCTTTAGCTTCACGGTAAAATGATCCATTTTGGGGTGTTATGCGTAAAAGAATCACATTTTGGGTATTCTTTATCAATTTGTTTTTTCGTGAAGAATGATTCTTCACTACAAAATTTATGAGTGTTATTCATTTGAAAGGTGATATATGGCCATGCTCGTAACGCTACTATATAACATTGTTTATTTGATAATGCCACAAGTATATTTTATGAATTTTAGTTTCCATGCTTTGTACGTAATCTATTGATCCCAAACTCGAAACATGTAGTATTAGAACGATAGAAAATGTTTTGGTGGAGTTTCTTGATGTTATGAGTCCATGTAGAAATTTTCAAATTTGTCTTGTCATGAATAAAACACGAGTTTTTTGGTTTTATGTTTTGAAGATGGTGGTGTTTGCACTCTCGCATATGGACAGGGTGTTATTCACGTGATAATAATATTTTTAAAACCTTGTACCAAATTTACTATTTTTTCGGTGTCCTGGTGAAAATATGGGGTGATATAATGGTCCTAAGATCGTTTTCAAGTGATTTTTCGAATCTCTGGTCCCAACATAGGCCGATGTTTCTGTGTAGGTGAAGTTTAACATTCTTAACTCGGTACAGCTATCAATAGTTTGATGTTTTTTCAGATAATTTTTGCTTTTCAAATTCCAAATTGGATTTATTCAAGTGATAGCGAATGCATGTTTGTTAAGTTTGGCCCGTACTTTTAAACAACTCTTTGGACGAACATACCTAAAAGTTTCTTCTTCAAAATCTCATGATTCTGAGATAACACGGTCCATTTATTGGTCCTTGGGAATAACATAGCCTTGCAGATTTTATATGTTGAAGTTTTTGCTTAGAAGTTCAGTTGACAGACAAATTTATGGAGTAAACAATTCAAAATTCCCATACTCGCGAGTATGATTGAATTGATCCACTTTGGAGTGTAATGCTTACAAGAATCAAAATTTGGTTGTTTTGTGCCAATTTAATTTTTCGTGGAGGTTCTGTTTTCACTACCAGATTTTAACCTTTTATCATTGACGTGATAGAAGATATTTGGGCCGAGTTTTATTTTCTTTACGCTTATCGATAAAACTATTTATTCGATGGTGCTCTTGTTAAAGAAACGACGTTTTGAAATATTTTTTATTCATCCTTTCTAACTGACTCATTAAGTCCAAACTCGGAATGTGTGCTATAAACACACTAGAAAATGTTATGGTTGATATTCATTCTATTCCGTGTCCATGTTTAAATTTTCATTTTGGGTGTGTCACGAGTAAAAATATGATTATTTTCGAGAAATCCTTTTAGAGGGTGTTTTAAGACTCGAATACGGGAAGTTTGTTATTCACGTAATAGACAACGCATGTTTAATTATTAGGACTATGTTTATCCAGAGTGCTCTTTCGACTACCATGTCTAACAGTATTTTATTCACAATATATAAATTGCATGCTCCAAACATCAAATTCATCTGATTCAGAGATAACGTAGCCCATTTTTTATTCCCCTGGTCGGAACAAGAGCATTGTGGAGTTTTTATTGCAAAAACTTACTTCAGGTGGTCTTTCCACTGATCAATTATGCAAGTAAAAGATTTACTTCAAATGGTCTTTCGATTGTTCAATTAGGCTAGTAACAAATTCACAATTCAGGTGATACATGATTTATGTTCGGAGTTTCATGTTCCTTTAGCTTCACGGTAAAATGATCCATTTTGGGGTGTTATGCGTAAAAGAATCACATTTTGGGTATTCTTTATCAATTTGTTTTTTCGTGAAGAATGATTCTTCACTACCAAATTTATGAGTGTTATTCATTTGAAAGGTGATATATGGCCATGCTCGTAACGCTACTATATAACATTGTTTATTTGATAATGCCACAAGTATATTTTATGAATTTTAGTTTCCATGCTTTGTACGTAATCTATTGATCCCAAACTCGAAACATGTAGTATTAGAACGATAGAGAATGTTTTGGTGTAGTTTCTTGATGTTATGAGTCCATGTAGAAATTTTCAAATTTGTCTTGTCATGAATAAAACACGAGTTTTTTGGTTTTATGTTTTGAAGATGGTGGTGTTTGCACTCTCGCATATGGACTGGGTGTTATTCACGTGATAATAATATTCTTAAAACCTTGTACCAAATTTACTATTTTTTCGGTGTCCTGGTGAAAATATGGGGTGATATAATGGTCCTAAGATCGTTTTCAAGTGATTTTTCGAATCTCTGGTCCCAACATAGGCCGATGTTTCTGTGTAGGTGAAGTTTAACATTCTTAACTCGGTACAGCTATCAATAGTTTGATGTTTTTTCAGATAATTTTTGCTTTTCAAATTCCAAATTGGATTTATTCAAGTGATAGCGAATGCATGTTTGTTAAGTTTGGCCCGTACTTTTAAACAACTCTTTGGACGAACATACCTAAAAGTTTCTTCTTCAAAATCTCATGATTCTGAGATAACACGGTCCATTTATTGGTCCTTGGGAATAACATAGCCTTGCAGATTTTATATGTTGAAGTTTTTGCTTAGAAGTTCAGTTGACAGACAAATTTATGGAGTAAACAATTCAAAATTCCCATACTCGCGAGTATGATTGAATTGATCCACTTTGGAGTGTAATGCTTACAAGAATCAAAATTTGGTTGTTTTGTGCCAATTTAATTTTTCGTGGAGGTTCTGTTTTCACTACCAGATTTTAACCTTTTATCATTGACGTGATAGAAGATATTTGGGCCGAGTTTTATTTTCTTTACGCTTATCGATAAAACTATTTATTCGATGGTGCTCTTGTTAAAGAAACGACGTTTTGAAATATTTTTTATTCATCCTTTCTAACTGACTCATTAAGTCCAAACTCGGAATGTGTGCTATAAACACACTAGAAAATGTTATGGTTGATATTCATTCTATTCCGTGTCCATGTTTAAATTTTCATTTTGGGTGTGTCACGAGTAAAAATATGATTATTTTCGAGAAATCCTTTTAGAGGGTGTTTTAAGACTCGAATACGGGAAGTTTGTTATTCACGTAATAGACAACGCATGTTTAATTATTAGGACTATGTTTATCCAGAGTGCTCTTTCGACTACCATGTCTAACAGTATTTTATTCACAATATATAAATTGCATGCTCCAAACATCAAATTCATCTGATTCAGAGATAACGTAGCCCATTTTTTATTCCCCTGGTCGGAACAAGAGCATTGTGGAGTTTTTATTGCAAAAACTTACTTCAGGTGGTCTTTCCACTGATCAATTATGCAAGTAAAAGATTTACTTCAAATGGTCTTTCGATTGTTCAATTAGGCTAGTAACAAATTCACAATTCAGGTGATACATGATTTATGTTCGGAGTTTCATGTTCCTTTAGCTTCACGGTAAAATGATCCATTTTGGGGTGTTATGCGTAAAAGAATCACATTTTGGGTATTCTTTATCAATTTGTTTTTTCGTGAAGAATGATTCTTCACTACCAAATTTATGAGTGTTATTCATTTGAAAGGTGATATATGGCCATGCTCGTAACGCTACTATATAACATTGTTTATTTGATAATGCCACAAGTATATTTTATGAATTTTAGTTCCCATGCTTTGTACGTAATCTATTGATCCCAAACTCGAAACATGTAGTATTAGAACGATAGAGAATGTTTTGGTGTAGTTTCTTGATGTTATGAGTCCATGTAGAAATTTTCAAATTTGTCTTGTCATGAATAAAACACGAGTTTTTTGGTTTTATGTTTTGAAGATGGTGGTGTTTGCACTCTCGCATATGGACTGGGTGTTATTCACGTGATAATAATATTCTTAAAACCTTGTACCAAATTTACTATTTTTTCGGTGTCCTGGTGAAAATATGGGGTGATATAATGGTCCTAAGATCGTTTTCAAGTGATTTTTCGAATCTCTGGTCCCAACATAGGCCGTTGTTTCTGTGTAGGTGAAGTTTAACATTCTTAACTCGGTACAGCTATCAATAGTTTGATGTTTTTTCAGATAATTTTTTCGTTTCAAATTCCAAATTGGATTTATTCAAGTGATAGCGAATGCATGTTTGTTAAGTTTGGCCCGTACTTTTAAACAACTCTTTGGACGAACATACCTAAAAGTTTCTTCTTCAAAATCTCATAATTCTGAGATAACATGGTCCATTTATTGGTCCTTGGGAATAACATAGCCTTGCAAATTTTGTATGTTGAAGTTTTTGCTTAGAAGGTCAGTTGACAGACAAATTTACGGAGTAAACAATTCAAAATTCGCGTACTCGCGAGTATGATTGAATTGATCCACTTTGGAGTGTAATGCGTACATGAATCACAATTTGGTTGTTTTGTGCCAATTTAATTTTTCGTGGAGGTTCTGTTTTAACTACCAGATTTTAACCTTTTATCATTGACGTGATAGAAGATATTTGGGCCGAGTTTTATTTTCTTTACGCTTATCGAAAAAACTATTTATTCGATGGTGCTCTTGTTAAAGAAACGACGTTTTGAAATATTTTATATTCATCCTTTCTAACTGACTCATTAAGTCCAAACTCGGAATGTGTGCTATAAACACACTAGAAAATGTTATGGTTGATATTCATTCTAAGTGTCCATGTTTAAATTTTCATTTTGGGTGTGTCATGAGTAAAAATATGATTATTTTCGAGAAATCCTTTTAGAGGGTGTTTTAAAACTCGAATACGGGAAGTTTGTTATTCACGTAATAGACAACGCATGTTTAATTATTAGGACTATGTTTATCCAAAGTGCTCTTTCGACTACCATGTCTAACAGTATTTTATTCACAATATATAAATTGCATGCTCCAAATATCAAATTCATCTGATTCAGAGATAACGTAGCCCATTTTTTATTCCCCTGGTCGGAACAAGAGCATTGTGGAGTTTTGTTGCAAAAACTTACTTCAGGTGGTCTTTCCACTGATCAATTATGCAAGTAAAAGATTTACTTCAAATGGTCTTTCGATTGTTCAATTAGGCTAGTAACCAATTCACAATTCAGGTGATACATGATTTATGTTCTGAGTTTCATGTTCCTTTAGCTTCACGGTAAAATGATCCATTTTGGGGTGTTATGCGTAAAAGAATCACATTTTGGGTATTCTTTATCAATTTGTTTTTTCGTGGAGAATGATTCTTCACTACCAAATTTATGAGTGTTATTCATTTGAAAGGTGATATATGGCAGAGTTTCATGCTCGTAACGCTACTATATAACATTGTTTATTTGATAATGCCACAAGTATATTTTATGAATTTTTGTTTCCATGCTTTGTACGTAAACTATTGATCCCAAACTCGAAACAAGTAGTATGAGAACGATAGAGAATGTTTTGGTGGAGTTTCTTGATGTTATGAGTCCATGTAGAAATTTTCAAATTTGTCTTGTCATGAATAAAACACGAGTTTTTTGGTTTTATGTTTTGAAGATGGTGGTGTTTGCACTCTCGCATATGGACAGGGTGTTATTCACGTGATAATAATATTCTTAAAACCTTGTTCCAAATTTACTATTTTTTCGGTGTCCTGGTGAAAATATGGGGTGATATAATGGTCCTAAGATCGTTTTCAAGTGATTTTTCGAATCACTGGTACTAACATAGGCCGATGTTTCTGTGTAGGTGAAGTTTAACATTCTTAACTCGGTATAGCTATCAGTAGTTTGATGTTTTTTCAGATAATTTTTGCGTTTCAAATTCCAAATTGGATTTATTCAAGTGATAGCGAATGCATGTTTGTTAAGTTTGGCCCGTACTTTTAAACAACTCTTTGGACGAACATACCTAAAAGTTTCTTCTTCAAAATCTCATAATTCTGAGATAACATGGTCCATTTATTGGTCCTTGGGAATAACATAGCCTTGCAGATTTTATATGTTGAAGTTTTGCTTAGAAGGTCAGTTGACAGACAAATTTATGGAGTAAACAATTCAAAATTCGCGTACTCGCGAGTATGATTGAATTGATCCACTTTGGAGTGTAATGCGTACAAGAATCACAATTTGGTTGTTTTGTGCCAATTTAATTTTTCGTGGAGGTTCTGTTTTCACTACCAGATTTTAACCTTTTATCATTGACGTGATAGAAGATATTTGGGCCGAGTTTTATTTTCTTTACGCTTATCGATAAAACTATTTATTCGATGGTGCTCTTGTTAAAGAAACGACGTTTTGAAATATTTTATATTCATCCTTTCTAACTGACTCGTTAAGTCCAAACTCGGAATGTGTGCTATAAACACACTAGAAAATGTTATGGTTGATATTCATTCTATTCCGTGTCCATGTTTAAAATTTCATTTTGGGGGTGTCACGAGTAAAAATATGATTATTTTTGGGAAATCCTTTTAGAGGGTGTTTTAAGACTCGAATACGGGAAGTTTGTTATTCACGTAATAGACAACGCATGTTTAATTATCAGGACTATGTTTATCCAGAGTGCTCTTTCGACTACCATGTCTAACAGTATTTTATTCACAATATATAAATTGCATGCTCCAAACATCAAATTCATTTGATTCAGAGATAACGTAGCCCATTTTTTATTCCCCTGGTCGGAACAAGAGCATTGTGGAGTTTTGTTGCAAAAACTTACTTCAGGTGGTCTTTCCACTGATCAATTATGCAAGTAAAAGATTTACTTCAAATGGTCTTTCCATTGTTCAATTAGGCTAGTAACCAATTCACAATTCAGGTGATACATGATTTATGTTCTGAGTTTCATGTTCCTTTAGCTTTACGGTAAAATGATCCATTTTGGGGTGTTATGCGTAAAAGAATCACATTTTGGGTATTCTTTATCAATTTGTTTTTTCGTGGAGAATTATTCTTCACTACCAAATTTATGAGTGTTATTCATTTGAAAGGTGATATATGGCCGAGTTTCATGCTCGTAACGCTACTATATAACATTGTTTATTTGATAATGCCACAAGTATATTTTATGAATTTTAGTTTCCATGCTTTGTACGTAAACTATTGATCCCAAACTCGAAACAAGTAGTATGAGAACGATAGAGAATGTTTTGGTGGAGTTTCTTGATGTTATGAGTCCATGTAGAAATTTTCAAATTTGTCTTGTTATGAATAAAACACGAGTTTTTTGGTTTTATGTTTTGAAGATGGTGGTGTTTGCACTCTCGCATATGGACAGGGTGTTATTCACGTGATAATAATATTCTTAAAACCTTGTACCAAATTTACTATTTTTTCGGTGTCCTGGTGAAAATATGGGGTGATATAATGGTCCTAAGATCGTTTTCAAGTGATTTTTCGAATCTCTGGTCCCAACATAGGCCGATGTTTCTGTGTAGGTGAAGTTTAACATTCTTAACTCGGTACAGCTATCAATAGTTTGATGTTTTTTCAGATAATTTTTGCGTTTCAAATTCCAAATTGGATTTATTCAAGTGATAGCGAATGCATGTTTGTTAAGTTTGGCCCGTACTTTTAAACAACTCTTTGGACGAACATACCTAAAAGTTTCTTCTTCAAAATCTCATAATTCTGAGATAACATGGTCCATTTATTGGTCCTTGGGAATAACATAGCCTTGCAAATTTTGTATGTTGAAGTTTTTGCTTAGAAGGTCAGTTGACAGAGAAATTTATGGAGTAAACAATTCAAAATTCGCGTACTCGCGAGTATGATTGAATTGATCCACTTTGGAGTGTAATGCGTACATGAATCACAATTTGGTTGTTTTGTGCCAATTTAATTTTTCGTGGAGGTTCTGTTTTAACTACCAGATTTTAACCTTTTATCATTGACGTGATAGAAGATATTTGGGCCGAGTTTTATTTTCTTTACGCTTATCGAAAAACTATTTATTCGATGGTGCTCTTGTTAAAGAAACGACGTTTTGAAATATTTTATATTCATCCTTTCTAACTGACTCATTAAGTCCAAACTCGGAATGTGTGCTATAAACACACTAGAAAATGTTATGGTTGATATTCATTCTAAGTGTCCATGTTTAAATTTTCATTTTGGGTGTGTCATGAGTAAAAATATGATTATTTTCGAGAAATCCTTTTAGAGGGTGTTTTAAGACTCGAATACGGGAAGTTTGTTATTCACGTAATAGACAACGCATGTTTAATTATTAGGACTATGTTTATCCAGAGTGCTCTTTCGACTACCATGTCTAACAGTATTTTATTCACAATATATAAATTGCATGCTCCAAATATCAAATTCATCTGATTCAGAGATAACGTAGCCCATTTTTTATTCCCCTGGTCGGAACAAGAGCATTGTGGAGTTTTGTTGCAAAAACTTACTTCAGGTGGTCTTTCCACTGATCAATTATGCAAGTAAAAGATTTACTTCAAATGGTCTTTCGATTGTTCAATTAGGCTAGTAACCAATTCACAATTCAGGTGATACATGATTTATGTTCTGAGTTTCATGTTCCTTTAGCTTCACGGTAAAATGATCCATTTTGGGGTGTTATGCGTAAAAGAATCACATTTTGGGTATTCTTTATCAATTTGTTTTTTCGTGGAGAATGATTCTTCACTACCAAATTTATGAGTGTTATTCATTTGAAAGGTGATATATGGCAGAGTTTCATGCTCGTAACGCTACTATATAACATTGTTTATTTGATAATGCCACAAGTATATTTTATGAATTTTTGTTTCCATGCTTTGTACGTAAACTATTGATCCCAAACTCGAAACAAGTAGTATGAGAACGATAGAGAATGTTTTGGTGGAGTTTCTTGATGTTATGAGTCCATGTAGAAATTTTCAAATTTGTCTTGTCATGAATAAAACACGAGTTTTTTGGTTTTATGTTTTGAAGATGGTGGTGTTTGCACTCTCGCATATGGACAGGGTGTTATTCACGTGATAATAATATTCTTAAAACCTTGTACCAAATTTACTATTTTTTCGGTGTCCTGGTGAAAATATGGGGTGATATAATGGTCCTAAGATCGTTTTCAAGTGATTTTTCGAATCACTGGTCCTAACATAGGCCGATGTTTCTGTGTAGGTGAAGTTTAACATTCTTAACTCGGTACAGCTATCAGTAGTTTGATGTTTTTTCAGATAATTTTTGCGTTTCAAATTCCAAATTGGATTTATTCAAGTGATAGCGAATGCATGTTTGTTAAGTTTGGCCCGTACTTTTAAACAACTCTTTGGACGAACATACCTAAAAGTTTCTTCTTCAAAATCTCATAATTCTGAGATAACATGGTCCATTTATTGGTCCTTGGGAATAACATAGCCTTGCAGATTTTATATGTTGAAGTTTTGCTTAGAAGGTCAGTTGACAGACAAATTTATGGAGTAAACAATTCAAAATTCGCGTACTCGCGAGTATGATTGAATTGATCCACTTTGGAGTGTAATGCGTACAAGAATCACAATTTGGTTGTTTTGTGCCAATTTAATTTTTCGTGGAGGTTCTGTTTTCACTACCAGATTTTAACCTTTTATCATTGACGTGATAGAAGATATTTGGGCCGAGTTTTATTTTCTTTACGCTTATCGATAAAACTATTTATTCGATGGTGCTCTTGTTAAAGAAACGACGTTTTGAAATATTTTATATTCATCCTTTCTAACTGACTCGTTAAGTCCAAACTCGGAATGTGTGCTATAAACACACTAGAAAATGTTATGGTTGATATTCATTCTATTCCGTGTCCATGTTTAAATTTCATTTTGGGGGTGTCACGAGTAAAAATATGATTATTTTTGGGAAATCCTTTTAGAGGGTGTTTTAAGACTCGAATACGGGAAGTTTGTTATTCACGTAATAGACAACGCATGTTTAATTATCAGGACTATGTTTATCCAGAGTGCTCTTTCGACTACCATGTCTAACAGTATTTTATTCACAATATATAAATTGCATGCTCCAAACATCAAATTCATTTGATTCAGAGATAACGTAGCCCATTTTTTATTCCCCTGGTCGGAACAAGAGCATTGTGGAGTTTTGTTGCAAAAACTTACTTCAGGTGGTCTTTCCACTGATCAATTATGCAAGTAAAAGATTTACTTCAAATGGTCTTTCCATTGTTCAATTAGGCTAGTAACCAATTCACAATTCAGGTGATACATGATTTATGTTCTGAGTTTCATGTTCCTTTAGCTTTACGGTAAAATGATCCATTTTGGGGTGTTATGCGTAAAAGAATCACATTTTGGGTATTCTTTATCAATTTGTTTTTTCGTGGAGAATTATTCTTCACTACCAAATTTATGAGTGTTATTCATTTGAAAGGTGATATATGGCCGAGTTTCATGCTCGTAACGCTACTATATAACATTGTTTATTTGATAATGCCACAAGTATATTTTATGAATTTTAGTTTCCATGCTTTGTACGTAAACTATTGATCCCAAACTCGAAACAAGTAGTATGAGAACGATAGAGAATGTTTTGGTGGAGTTTCTTGATGTTATGAGTCCATGTAGAAATTTTCAAATTTGTCTTGTTATGAATAAAACACGAGTTTTTTGGTTTTATGTTTTGAAGATGGTGGTGTTTGCACTCTCGCATATGGACAGGGTGTTATTCACGTGATAATAATATTCTTAAAACCTTGTACCAAATTTACTATTTTTTCGGTGTCCTGGTGAAAATATGGGGTGATATAATGGTCCTAAGATCGTTTTCAAGTGATTTTTCGAATCTCTGGTCCCAACATAGGCCGATGTTTCTGTGTAGGTGAAGTTTAACATTCTTAACTCGGTACAACTATCAATAGTTTGATGTTTTTTCAGATAATTTTTGCGTTTCAAATTCCAAATTGGATTTATTCAAGTGATAGCGAATGCATGTTTGTTAAGTTTGGCCCGTACTTTTAAACAACTCTTTGGACGAACATACCTAAAAGTTTCTTCTTCAAAATCTCATAATTCTGAGATAACATGGTCCATTTATTGGTCCTTGGGAATAACATAGCCTTGCAAATTTTGTATGTTGAAGTTTTTGCTTAGAAGGTCAGTTGACAGACAAATTTATGGAGTAAACAATTCAAAATTCGCGTACTCGCGAGTATGATTGAATTGATCCACTTTGGAGTGTAATGCGTACAAGAATCACAATTTGGTTGTTTTGTGCCAATTTAATTTTTCGTGGAGGTTATGTTTTAACTACCAGATTTTAACCTTTTATCATTGACGTGAGAGAAGATATTTGGTCCGAGTTTTATTTTCTTTACGCTTATCGAAAAAACTATTTATTCGATGGTGCTCTTGTTAAAGAAACGACGTTTTGAAATATTTTATATTCATCCTTTCTAACTGACTCATTAAGTCCAAACTCGGAATGTGTGCTATAAACACACTAGAAAATGTTATGGTTGATATTCATTCTATTCCGTGTCCATGTTTAAATTTTCATTTTGGGTGTGTCATGAGTAAAAATATGATTATTTTCGAGAAATCCTTTTAGAGGGTGTTTTAAGACTCGAATACGGGAAGTTTGTTATTCACGTAATAGACAACGCATGTTTAATTATTAAGACTATGTTTATCCAGAGTGCTCTTTCGACTACCACGTCTAACAGTATTTTATTCACAATATATAAATTGCATGCTCCAAATATCAAATTCATCTGATTCAGAGATAACGTAGCCCATTTTTATTCCCCTGGTCGGAACAAGAGCATTGTGGAGTTTTGTTGCAAAAACTTACTTCAGGTGGTCTTTCCACTGATCAATTATGCAAGTAAAAGATTTACTTCAAATGGTCTTTCGATTGTTCAATTAGGCTAGTAACCAATTCACAATTCAGGTGATACATGATTTATGTTCTGAGTTTCATGTTCCTTTAGCTTCACGGTAAAATGATCCATTTTGGGGTGTTATGCGTAAAAGAATCACATTTTGGGTATTCTTTATCAATTTGTTTTTTCGTGGAGAATGATTCTTCACTACCAAATTTATGAATGTTATTCATTTGAAAGGTGATATATGGCTGAGTTTCATGCTCGTAACGCTACTATATAACATTGTTTATTTGATAATGCCACAAGTATATTTTATGAATTTTTGTTTCCATGCTTTGTACGTAAACTATTGATCCCAAACTCGAAACAAGTAGTATGAGAACGATAGAGAATGTTTTGGTGGAGTTTCTTGATGTTATGAGTCCATGTAGAAATTTTTAAATTTGTCTTGTCATGAATAAAACACGAGTATTTTGGTTTTATGTTTTGAAGATGGTGGTGTTTGCACTCTCGCATATGGACAGGGTGTTATTCACGTGATAATAATATTCTTAAAACCTTGTACCAAATTTACTATTTTTTCGGTGTCCTGGTGAAAATATGGGGTGATATAATGGTCCTAAGATCGTTTTCAAGTGATTTTTCGAATCACTGGTCCTAACATAGGCCGATGTTTCTGTGTAGGTGAAGTTTAACATTCTTAACTCGGTACAGCTATCAATAGTTTGATGTTTTTTCAGATAATTTTTGCGTTTCAAATTCCAAATTGGATTTATTCAAGTGATAGCGAATGCATGTTTGTTAAGTTTGGCCCGTACTTTTAAACAACTCTTTGGACGAACATACCTAAAAGTTTCTTCTTCAAAATCTCATAATTCTGAGATAACATGGTCCATTTATTGGTCCTTGGGAATAACATAGCCTTGCAGATTTTATATGTTGAAGTTTTGCTTAGAAGGTCAGTTGACAGACAAATTTATGGAGTAAACAATTCAAAATTCGCGTACTCGCGAGTATGATTGAATTGATCCACTTTGGAGTGTAATGCGTACAAGAATCACAATTTGGTTGTTTTGTGCCAATTTAATTTTTCGTGGAGGTTCTGTTTTCACTACCAGATTTTAACCTTTTATCATTGACGTGATAGAAGATATTTGGGCCGAGTTTTATTTTCTTTACGCTTATCGATAAAACTATTTATTCGATGGTGCTCTTGTTAAAGAAACGACGTTTTGAAATATTTTATATTCATCCTTTCTAACTGACTCGTTAAGTCCAAACTCGGAATGTGTGCTATAAACACACTAGAAAATGTTATGGTTGATATTCATTCTATTCCGTGTCCATGTTTAAAATTTCATTTTGGGGGTGTCACGAGTAAAAATATGATTATTTTTGGGAAATCCTTTTAGAGGGTGTTTTAAGACTCGAATACGGGAAGTTTGTTATTCACGTAATAGACAACGCATGTTTAATTATCAGGACTATGTTTATCCAGAGTGCTCTTTCGACTACCATGTCTAACAGTATTTTATTCACAATATATAAATTGCATGCTCCAAACATCAAATTCATTTGATTCAGAGATAACGTAGCCCATTTTTTATTCCCCTGGTCGGAACAAGAGCATTGTGGAGTTTTGTTGCAAAAACTTACTTCAGGTGGTCTTTCCACTGATCAATTATGCAAGTAAAAGATTTACTTCAAATGGTCTTTCCATTGTTCAATTAGGCTAGTAACCAATTCACAATTCAGGTGATACATGATTTATGTTCTGAGTTTCATGTTCCTTTAGCTTTACGGTAAAATGATCCATTTTGGGGTGTTATGCGTAAAAGAATCACATTTTGGGTATTCTTTATCAATTTGTTTTTTCGTGGAGAATTATTCTTCACTACCAAATTTATGAGTGTTATTCATTTGAAAGGTGATATATGGCCGAGTTTCATGCTCGTAACGCTACTATATAACATTGTTTATTTGATAATGCCACAAGTATATTTTATGAATTTTAGTTTCCATGCTTTGTACGTAAACTATTGATCCCAAACTCGAAACAAGTAGTATGAGAACGATAGAGAATGTTTTGGTGGAGTTTCTTGATGTTATGAGTCCATGTAGAAATTTTCAAATTTGTCTTGTTATGAATAAAACACGAGTTTTTTGGTTTTATGTTTTGAAGATGGTGGTGTTTGCACTCTCGCATATGGACAGGGTGTTATTCACGTGATAATAATATTCTTAAAACCTTGTACCAAATTTACTATTTTTTCGGTGTCCTGGTGAAAATATGGGGTGATATAATGGTCCTAAGATCGTTTTCAAGTGATTTTTCGAATCTCTGGTCCCAACATAGGCCGATGTTTCTGTGTAGGTGAAGTTTAACATTCTTAACTCGGTACAACTATCAATAGTTTGATGTTTTTTCAGATAATTTTTGCGTTTCAAATTCCAAATTGGATTTATTCAAGTGATAGCGAATGCATGTTTGTTAAGTTTGGCCCGTACTTTTAAACAACTCTTTGGACGAACATACCTAAAAGTTTCTTCTTCAAAATCTCATAATTCTGAGATAACATGGTCCATTTATTGGTCCTTGGGAATAACATAGCCTTGCAAATTTTGTATGTTGAAGTTTTTGCTTAGAAGGTCAGTTGACAGACAAATTTATGGAGTAAACAATTCAAAATTCGCGTACTCGCGAGTATGATTGAATTGATCCACTTTGGAGTGTAATGCGTACAAGAATCACAATTTGGTTGTTTTGTGCCAATTTAATTTTTCGTGGAGGTTATGTTTTAACTACCAGATTTTAACCTTTTATCATTGACGTGAGAGAAGATATTTGGGCCGAGTTTTATTTTCTTTACGCTTATCGAAAAAACTATTTATTCGATGGTGCTCTTGTTAAAGAAACGACGTTTTGAAATATTTTATATTCATCCTTTCTAACTGACTCATTAAGTCCAAACTCGGAATGTGTGCTATAAACACACTAGAAAATGTTATGGTTGATATTCATTCTATTCCGTGTCCATGTTTAAATTTTCATTTTGGGTGTGTCATGAGTAAAAATATGATTATTTTCGAGAAATCCTTTTAGAGGGTGTTTTAAGACTCGAATACGGGAAGTTTGTTATTCACGTAATAGACAACGCATGTTTAATTATTAAGACTATGTTTATCCAGAGTGCTCTTTCGACTACCATGTCTAACAGTATTTTATTCACAATATATAAATTGCATGCTCCAAATATCAAATTCATCTGATTCAGAGATAACGTAGCCCATTTTTATTCCCCTGGTCGGAACAAGAGCATTGTGGAGTTTTGTTGCAAAAACTTACTTCAGGTGGTCTTTCCACTGATCAATTATGCAAGTAAAAGATTTACTTCAAATCGTCTTTCGATTGTTCAATTAGGCTAGTAACCAATTCACAATTCAGGTGATACATGATTTATGTTCTGAGTTTCATGTTCCTTTAGCTTCACGGTAAAATGATCCATTTTGAGGTGTTATGCGTAAAAGAATCACATTTTGGGTATTCTTTATCAATTTGTTTTTTCGTGGAGAATGATTCTTCACTACCAAATTTATGAATGTTATTCATTTGAAAGGTGATATATGGCTGAGTTTCATGCTCGTAACGCTACTATATAACATTGTTTATTTGATAATGCCACAAGTATATTTTATGAATTTTTGTTTCCATGCTTTGTACGTAAACTATTGATCCCAAACTCGAAACAAGTAGTATGAGAACGATAGAGAATGTTTTGGTGGAGTTTCTTGATGTTATGAGTCCATGTAGAAATTTTTAAATTTGTCTTGTCATGAATAAAACACGAGTATTTTGGTTTTATGTTTTGAAGATGGTGGTGTTTGCACTCTCGCATATGGACAGGGTGTTATTCACGTGATAATAATATTCTTAAAACCTTGTACCAAATTTACTATTTTTTCGGTGTCCTGGTGAAAATATGGGGTGATATAATGGTCCTAAGATCGTTTTCAAGTGATTTTTCGAATCACTGGTCCTAACATAGGCCGATGTTTCTGTGTAGGTGAAGTTTAACATTCTTAACTCGGTACAGCTATCAATAGTTTGATGTTTTTTCAGATAATTTTTGCGTTTCAAATTCCAAATTGGATTTATTCAAGTGATAGCGAATGCATGTTTGTTAAGTTTGGCCCGTACTTTTAAACAACTCTTTGGACGAACATACCTAAAAGTTTCTTCTTCAAAATCTCATAATTCTGAGATAACATGGTCCATTTATTGGTCCTTGGGAATAACATAGCCTTGCAGATTTTATATGTTGAAGTTTTGCTTAGAAGGTCAGTTGACAGACAAATTTATGGAGTAAACAATTCAAAATTCGCGTACTCGCGAGTATGATTGAATTGATCCACTTTGGAGTGTAATGCGTACAAGAATCACAATTTGGTTGTTTTGTGCCAATTTAATTTTTCGTGGAGGTTCTGTTTTCACTACCAGATTTTAACCTTTTATCATTGACGTGATAGAAGATATTTGGGCCGAGTTTTATTTTCTTTACGCTTATCGATAAAACTATTTATTCGATGGTGCTCTTGTTAAAGAAACGACGTTTTGAAATATTTTATATTCATCCTTTCTAACTGACTCGTTAAGTCCAAACTCGGAATGTGTGCTATAAACACACTAGAAAATGTTATGGTTGATATTCATTCTATTCCGTGTCCATGTTTAAAATTTCATTTTGGGGGTGTCACGAGTAAAAATATGATTATTTTTGGGAAATCCTTTTAGAGGGTGTTTTAAGACTCGAATACGGGAAGTTTGTTATTCACGTAATAGACAACGCATGTTTAATTATCAGGACTATGTTTATCCAGAGTGCTCTTTCGACTACCATGTCTAACAGTATTTTATTCACAATATATAAATTGCATGCTCCAAATATCAAATTCATCTGATTCAGAGATAACGTAGCCCATTTTTATTCCCCTGGTCGGAACAAGAGCATTGTGGAGTTTTGTTGCAAAAACTTACTTCAGGTGGTCTTTCCACTGATCAATTATGCAAGTAAAAGATTTACTTCAAATGGTCTTTCCATTGTTCAATTAGGCTAGTAACCAATTCACAATTCAGGTGATACATGATTTATGTTCTGAGTTTCATGTTCCTTTAGCTTCACGGTAAAATGATCCATTTTGGGGTGTTATGCGTAAAAGAATCACATTTTGGGTATTCTTTATCAATTTGTTTTTTCGTGGAGAATGATTCTTCACTACAAAATTTATGAGTGTTATTCATTTGAAAGGTGATATATGGCCGAGTTTCATGCTCGTAACGCTACTATATAACATTGTTTATTTGATAATGCCACAAGTATATTTTATGAATTTTTGTTTCCATGCTTTGTACGTAAACTATTGATCCCAAACTCGAAACAAGTAGTATGAGAACGAAAGAGAATGTTTTGGTGGAGTTTCTTGATGTTATGAGTCCATGTAGAAATTTTTAAATTTGTCTTGTCATGAATAAAATACGAGTATTTTGGTTTTATGTTTTGAAGATGGTGGTGTTTGCACTCTCGCATATGGACATGGTGTTATTCACGTGATAATAATATTCTTAAAACCTTGTACCAAATTTACTATTTTTTCGGTGTCCTGGTGAAAATATGGGGTGATATAATGGTCCTAAGATCGTTTTCAAGTGATTTTTCGAATCACTGGTCCTAACATAGGCCGATGTTTCTGTGTAGGTGAAGTTTAACATTCTTAACTCGGTACAGCTATCAATAGTTTGATGTTTTTTCAGATAATTTTTGCGTTTCAAATTCCAAATTGGATTTATTCAAGTGATAGCGAATGCATGTTTGTTAAGTTTGGCCCGTACTTTTAAACAACTCTTTGGACGAACATACCTAAAAGTTTCTTCTTCAAAATCTCATAATTCTGAGATAACATGGTCCATTTATTGGTCCTTGGGAATAACATAGCCTTGCAAATTTTGTATGTTGAAGTTTTTGCTTAGAAGGTCAGTTGACAGACAAATTTATGGAGTAAACAATTCAAAATTCGCGTACTCGCGAGTATGTTTGAATTGATCCACTTTGGAGTGTAATGCGTACAAGAATCACAATTTGGTTGTTTTGTGCCAATTTAATTTTTCGTGGAGGTTATGTTTTAACTACCAGATTTTAACCTTTTATCATTGACGTGAGAGAAGATATTTGGGCCGAGTTTTATTTTCTTTACGCTTATCGAAAAAACTATTTATTCGATGGTGCTCTTGTTAAAGAAACGACGTTTTGAAATATTTTATATTCGTCCTTTCTAACTGACTCATTAAGTCCAAACTCGGAATGTGTGCTATAAACACACTAGAAAATGTTATGGTTGATATTCATTCTATTCCGTGTCCATGTTTAAATTTTCATTTTGGGTGTGTCATGAGTAAAAATATGATTATTTTCGAGAAATCCTTTTAGAGGGTGTTTTAAGACTCGAATACGGGAAGTTTGTTATTCACGTAATAGACAACGCATGTTTAATTATTAAGACTATGTTTATCCAGAGTGCTCTTTCGACTACCATGTCTAACAGTATTTTATTCACAATATATAAATTGCATGCTCCAAATATCAAATTCATCTGATTCAGAGATAACGTAGCCCATTTTTATTCCCCTGGTCGGAACAAGAGCATTGTGGAGTTTTGTTGCAAAAACTTACTTCAGGTGGTCTTTCCACTGATCAATTATGCAAGTAAAAGATTTACTTCAAATGGTCTTTCGATTGTTCAATTAGGCTAGTAACCAATTCACAATTCAGGTGATACATGATTTATGTTCTGAGTTTCATGTTCCTTTAGCTTCACGGTAAAATGATCCATTTTGGGGTGTTATGCGTAAAAGAATCACATTTTGGGTATTCTTTATCAATTTGTTTTTTCGTGGAGAATGATTCTTCACTACCAAATTTATGAATGTTATTCATTTGAAAGGTGATATATGGCTGAGTTTCATGCTCGTAACGCTACTATATAACATTGTTTATTTGATAATGCCACAAGTATATTTTATGAATTTTTGTTTCCATGCTTTGTACGTAAACTATTGATCCCAAACTCGAAACAAGTAGTATGAGAACGATAGAGAATGTTTTGGTGGAGTTTCTTGATGTTATGAGTCCATGTAGAAATTTTTAAATTTGTCTTGTCATGAATAAAACACGAGTATTTTGGTTTTATGTTTTGAAGATGGTGGTGTTTGCACTCTCGCATATGGACAGGGTGTTATTCACGTGATAATAATATTCTTAAAACCTTGTACCAAATTTACTATTTTTTCGGTGTCCTGGTGAAAATATGGGGTGATATAATGGTCCTAAGATCGTTTTCAAGTGATTTTTCGAATCACTGGTCCTAACATAGGCCGATGTTTCTGTGTAGGTGAAGTTTAACATTCTTAACTCGGTACAGCTATCAATAGTTTGATGTTTTTTCAGATAATTTTTGCGTTTCAAATTCCAAATTGGATTTATTCAAGTGATAGCGAATGCATGTTTGTTAAGTTTGGCCCGTACTTTTAAACAACTCTTTGGACGAACATACCTAAAAGTTTCTTCTTCAAAATCTCATAATTCTGAGATAACATGGTCCATTTATTGGTCCTTGGGAATAACATAGCCTTGCAGATTTTATATGTTGAAGTTTTGCTTAGAAGGTCAGTTGACAGACAAATTTATGGAGTAAACAATTCAAAATTCGCGTACTCGCGAGTATGATTGAATTGATCCACTTTGGAGTGTAATGCGTACAAGAATCACAATTTGGTTGTTTTGTGCCAATTTAATTTTTCGTGGAGGTTCTGTTTTCACTACCAGATTTTAACCTTTTATCATTGACGTGATAGAAGATATTTGGGCCGAGTTTTATTTTCTTTACGCTTATCGATAAAACTATTTATTCGATGGTGCTCTTGTTAAAGAAACGACATTTTGAAATATTTTATATTCATCCTTTCTAACTGACTCGTTAAGTCCAAACTCGGAATGTGTGCTATAAACACACTAGAAAATGTTATGGTTGATATTCATTCTATTCCGTGTCCATGTTTAAAATTTCATTTTGGGGGTGTCACGAGTAAAAATATGATTATTTTTGGGAAATCCTTTTAGAGGGTGTTTTAAGACTCGAATACGGGAAGTTTGTTATTCACGTAATAGACAACGCATGTTTAATTATCAGGACTATGTTTATCCAGAGTGCTCTTTCGACTACCATGTCTAACAGTATTTTATTCACAATATATAAATTGCATGCTCCAAATATCAAATTCATCTGATTCAGAGATAACGTAGCCCATTTTTATTCCCCTGGTCGGAACAAGAGCATTGTGGAGTTTTGTTGCAAAAACTTACTTCAGGTGGTCTTTCCACTGATCAATTATGCAAGTAAAAGATTTACTTCAAATGGTCTTTCCATTGTTCAATTAGGCTAGTAACCAATTCACAATTCAGGTGATACATGATTTATGTTCTGAGTTTCATGTTCCTTTAGCTTTACGGTAAAATGATCCATTTTGGGGTGTTATGCGTAAAAGAATCACATTTTGGGTATTCTTTATCAATTTGTTTTTTCGTGGAGAATTATTCTTCACTACCAAATTTATGAGTGTTATTCATTTGAAAGGTGATATATGGCCGAGTTTCATGCTCGTAACGCTACTATATAACATTGTTTATTTGATAATGCCACAAGTATATTTTATGAATTTTAGTTTCCATGCTTTGTACGTAAACTATTGATCCCAAACTCGAAACAAGTAGTATGAGAACGATAGAGAATGTTTTGGTGGAGTTTCTTGATGTTATGAGTCCATGTAGAAATTTTCAAATTTGTCTTGTTATGAATAAAACACGAGTTTTTTGGTTTTATGTTTTGAAGATGGTGGTGTTTGCACTCTCGCATATGGACAGGGTGTTATTCACGTGATAATAATATTCTTAAAACCTTGTACCAAATTTACTATTTTTTCGGTGTCCTGGTGAAAATATGGGGTGATATAATGGTCCTAAGATCGTTTTCAAGTGATTTTTCGAATCACTGGTCCTAACATAGGCCGATGTTTCTGTGTAGGTGAAGTTTAACATTCTTAACTCGGTACAGCTATCAATAGTTTGATGTTTTTTCAGATAATTTTTGCGTTTCAAATTCCAAATTGGATTTATTCAAGTGATAGCGAATGCATGTTTGTTAAGTTTGGCCCGTACTTTTAAACAACTCTTTGGACGAACATACCTAAAAGTTTCTTCTTCAAAATCTCATAATTCTGAGATAACATGGTCCATTTATTGGTCCTTGGGAATAACATAGCCTTGCAGATTTTATATGTTGAAGTTTTGCTTAGAAGGTCAGTTGACAGACAAATTTATGGAGTAAACAATTCAAAATTCGCGTACTCGCGAGTATGATTGAATTGATCCACTTTGGAGTGTAATGCGTACAAGAATCACAATTTGGTTGTTTTGTGCCAATTTAATTTTTCGTGGAGGTTCTGTTTTCACTACCAGATTTTAACCTTTTATCATTGACGTGATAGAAGATATTTGGGCCGAGTTTTATTTTCTTTACGCTTATCGATAAAACTATTTATTCGATGGTGCTCTTGTTAAAGAAACGACATTTTGAAATATTTTATATTCATCCTTTCTAACTGACTCGTTAAGTCCAAACTCGGAATGTGTGCTATAAACACACTAGAAAATGTTATGGTTGATATTCATTCTATTCCGTGTCCATGTTTAAAATTTCATTTTGGGGGTGTCACGAGTAAAAATATGATTATTTTTGGGAAATCCTTTTAGAGGGTGTTTTAAGACTCGAATACGGGAAGTTTGTTATTCACGTAATAGACAACGCATGTTTAATTATCAGGACTATGTTTATCCAGAGTGCTCTTTCGACTACCATGTCTAACAGTATTTTATTCACAATATATAAATTGCATGCTCCAAATATCAAATTCATCTGATTCAGAGATAACGTAGCCCATTTTTATTCCCCTGGTCGGAACAAGAGCATTGTGGAGTTTTGTTGCAAAAACTTACTTCAGGTGGTCTTTCCACTGATCAATTATGCAAGTAAAAGATTTACTTCAAATGGTCTTTCCATTGTTCAATTAGGCTAGTAACCAATTCACAATTCAGGTGATACATGATTTATGTTCTGAGTTTCATGTTCCTTTAGCTTTACGGTAAAATGATCCATTTTGGGGTGTTATGCGTAAAAGAATCACATTTTGGGTATTCTTTATCAATTTGTTTTTTCGTGGAGAATTATTCTTCACTACCAAATTTATGAGTGTTATTCATTTGAAAGGTGATATATGGCCGAGTTTCATGCTCGTAACGCTACTATATAACATTGTTTATTTGATAATGCCACAAGTATATTTTATGAATTTTAGTTTCCATGCTTTGTACGTAAACTATTGATCCCAAACTCGAAACAAGTAGTATGAGAACGATAGAGAATGTTTTGGTGGAGTTTCTTGATGTTATGAGTCCATGTAGAAATTTTCAAATTTGTCTTGTTATGAATAAAACACGAGTTTTTTGGTTTTATGTTTTGAAGATGGTGGTGTTTGCACTCTCGCATATGGACAGGGTGTTATTCACGTGATAATAATATTCTTAAAACCTTGTACCAAATTTACTATTTTTTCGGTGTCATGGTGAAAATATGGGGTGATATAATGGTCCTAAGATCGTTTTCAAGTGATTTTTCGAATCTCTGGTCCCAACATAGGCCGATGTTTCTGTGTAGGTGAAGTTTAACATTCTTAACTCGGTACAACTATCAATAGTTTGATGTTTTTTCAGATAATTTTTGCGTTTCAAATTCCAAATTGGATTTATTCAAGTGATAGCGAATGCATGTTTGTTAAGTTTGGCCCGTACTTTTAAACAACTCTTTGGACGAACATACCTAAAAGTTTCTTCTTCAAAATCTCATAATTCTGAGATAACATGGTCCATTTATTGGTCCTTGGGAATAACATAGCCTTGCAAATTTTGTATGTTGAAGTTTTTGCTTAGAAGGTCAGTTGACAGACAAATTTATGGAGTAAACAATTCAAAATTCGCGTACTCGCGAGTATGATTGAATTGATCCACTTTGGAGTGTAATGCGTACAAGAATCACAATTTGGTTGTTTTGTGCCAATTTAATTTTTCGTGGAGGTTATGTTTTAACTACCAGATTTTAACCTTTTATCATTGACGTGAGAGAAGATATTTGGGCCGAGTTTTATTTTCTTTACGCTTATCGAAAAAACTATTTATTCGATGGTGCTCTTGTTAAAGAAACGACGTTTTGAAATATTTTATATTCATCCTTTCTAACTGACTCATTAAGTCCAAACTCGGAATGTGTGCTATAAACACACTAGAAAATGTTATGGTTGATATTCATTCTATTCCGTGTCCATGTTTAAATTTTCATTTTGGGTGTGTCATGAGTAAAAATATGATTATTTTCGAGAAATCCTTTTAGAGGGTGTTTTAAGACTCGAATACGGGAAGTTTGTTATTCACGTAATAGACAACGCATGTTTAATTATTAAGACTATGTTTATCCAGAGTGCTCTTTCGACTACCATGTCTAACAGTATTTTATTCACAATATATAAATTGCATGCTCCAAATATCAAATTCATCTGATTCAGAGATAACGTAGCCCATTTTTATTCCCCTGGTCGGAACAAGAGCATTGTGGAGTTTTGTTGCAAAAACTTACTTCAGGTGGTCTTTCCACTGATCAATTATGCAAGTAAAAGATTTACTTCAAATGGTCTTTCGATTGTTCAATTAGGCTAGTAACCAATTCACAATTCAGGTGATACATGATTTATGTTCTGAGTTTCATGTTCCTTTAGCTTCACGGTAAAATGATCCATTTTAGGGTGTTATGCGTAAAAGAATCACATTTTGGGTATTCTTTATCAATTTGTTTTTTCGTGGAGAATGATTCTTCACTACCAAATTTATGAATGTTATTCATTTGAAAGGTGATATATGGCTGAGTTTCATGCTCGTAACGCTACTATATAACATTGTTTATTTGATAATGCCACAAGTATATTTTATGAATTTTTGTTTCCATGCTTTGTACGTAAACTATTGATCCCAAACTCGAAACAAGTAGTATGAGAACGATAGAGAATGTTTTGGTGGAGTTTCTTGATGTTATGAGTCCATGTAGAAATTTTTAAATTTGTCTTGTCATGAATAAAACACGAGTATTTTGGTTTTATGTTTTGAAGATGGTGGTGTTTGCACTCTCGCATATGGACAGGGTGTTATTCACGTGATAATAATATTCTTAAAACCTTGTACCAAATTTACTATTTTTTCGGTGTCCTGGTGAAAATATGGGGTGATATAATGGTCCTAAGATCGTTTTCAAGTGATTTTTCGAATCACTGGTCCTAACATAGGCCGATGTTTCTGTGTAGGTGAAGTTTAACATTCTTAACTCGGTACAGCTATCAATAGTTTGATGTTTTTTCAGATAATTTTTGCGTTTCAAATTCCAAATTGGATTTATTCAAGTGATAGCGAATGCATGTTTGTTAAGTTTGGCCCGTACTTTTAAACAACTCTTTGGACGAACATACCTAAAAGTTTCTTCTTCAAAATCTCATAATTCTGAGATAACATGGTCCATTTATTGGTCCTTGGGAATAACATAGCCTTGCAGATTTTATATGTTGAAGTTTTGCTTAGAAGGTCAGTTGACAGACAAATTTATGGAGTAAACAATTCAAAATTCGCGTACTCGCGAGTATGATTGAATTGATCCACTTTGGAGTGTAATGCGTACAAGAATCACAATTTGGTTGTTTTGTGCCAATTTAATTTTTCGTGGAGGTTCTGTTTTCACTACCAGATTTTAACCTTTTATCATTGACGTGATAGAAGATATTTGGGCCGAGTTTTATTTTCTTTACGCTTATCGATAAAACTATTTATTCGATGGTGCTCTTGTTAAAGAAACGACGTTTTGAAATATTTTATATTCATCCTTTCTAACTGACTCGTTAAGTCCAAACTCGGAATGTGTGCTATAAACACACTAGAAAATGTTATGGTTGATATTCATTCTATTCCGTGTCCATGTTTAAAATTTCATTTTGGGGGTGTCACGAGTAAAAATATGATTATTTTTGGGAAATCCTTTTAGAGGGTGTTTTAAGACTCGAATACGGGAAGTTTGTTATTCACGTAATAGACAACGCATGTTTAATTATCAGGACTATGTTTATCCAGAGTGCTCTTTCGACTACCATGTCTAACAGTATTTTATTCACAATATATAAATTGCATGCTCCAAACATCAAATTCATTTGATTCAGAGATAACGTAGCCCATTTTTTATTCCCCTGGTCGGAACAAGAGCATTGTGGAGTTTTGTTGCAAAAACTTACTTCAGGTGGTCTTTCCACTGATCAATTATGCAAGTAAAAGATTTACTTCAAATGGTCTTTCCATTGTTCAATTAGGCTAGTAACCAATTCACAATTCAGGTGATACATGATTTATGTTCTGAGTTTCATGTTCCTTTAGCTTTACGGTAAAATGATCCATTTTGGGGTGTTATGCGTAAAAGAATCACATTTTGGGTATTCTTTATCAATTTGTTTTTTCGTGGAGAATTATTCTTCACTACCAAATTTATGAGTGTTATTCATTTGAAAGGTGATATATGGCCGAGTTTCATGCTCGTAACGCTACTATATAACATTGTTTATTTGATAATGCCACAAGTATATTTTATGAATTTTAGTTTCCATGCTTTGTACGTAAACTATTGATCCCAAACTCGAAACAAGTAGTATGAGAACGATAGAGAATGTTTTGGTGGAGTTTCTTGATGTTATGAGTCCATGTAGAAATTTTCAAATTTGTCTTGTTATGAATAAAACACGAGTTTTTTGGTTTTATGTTTTGAAGATGGTGGTGTTTGCACTCTCGCATATGGACAGGGTGTTATTCACGTGATAATAATATTCTTAAAACCTTGTACCAAATTTACTATTTTTTCGGTGTCCTGGTGAAAATATGGGGTGATATAATGGTCCTAAGATCGTTTTCAAGTGATTTTTCGAATCTCTGGTCCCAACATAGGCCGATGTTTCTGTGTAGGTGAAGTTTAACATTCTTAACTCGGTACAACTATCAATAGTTTGATGTTTTTTCAGATAATTTTTGCGTTTCAAATTCCAAATTGGATTTATTCAAGTGATAGCGAATGCATGTTTGTTAAGTTTGGCCCGTACTTTTAAACAACTCTTTGGACGAACATACCTAAAAGTTTCTTCTTCAAAATCTCATAATTCTGAGATAACATGGTCCATTTATTGGTCCTTGGGAATAACATAGCCTTGCAAATTTTGTATGTTGAAGTTTTTGCTTAGAAGGTCAGTTGACAGACAAATTTATGGAGTAAACAATTCAAAATTCGCGTACTCGCGAGTATGATTGAATTGATCCACTTTGGAGTGTAATGCGTACAAGAATCACAATTTGGTTGTTTTGTGCCAATTTAATTTTTCGTGGAGGTTATGTTTTAACTACCAGATTTTAACCTTTTATCATTGACGTGAGAGAAGATATTTGGGCCGAGTTTTATTTTCTTTACGCTTATCGAAAAAACTATTTATTCGATGGTGCTCTTGTTAAAGAAACGACGTTTTGAAATATTTTATATTCATCCTTTCTAACTGACTCATTAAGTCCAAACTCGGAATGTGTGCTATAAACACACTAGAAAATGTTATGGTTGATATTCATTCTATTCCGTGTCCATGTTTAAATTTTCATTTTGGGTGTGTCATGAGTAAAAATATGATTATTTTCGAGAAATCCTTTTAGAGGGTGTTTTAAGACTCGAATACGGGAAGTTTGTTATTCACGTAATAGACAACGCATGTTTAATTATTAAGACTATGTTTATCCAGAGTGCTCTTTCGACTACCATGTCTAACAGTATTTTATTCACAATATATAAATTGCATGCTCCAAATATCAAATTCATCTGATTCAGAGATAACGTAGCCCATTTTTATTCCTCTGGTCGGAACAAGAGCATTGTGGAGTTTTGTTGCAAAAACTTACTTCAGGTGGTCTTTCCACTGATCAATTATGCAAGTAAAAGATTTACTTCAAATGGTCTTTCGATTGTTCAATTAGGCTAGTAACCAATTCACAATTCAGGTGATACATGATTTATGTTCTGAGTTTCATGTTCCTTTAGCTTCACGGTAAAATGATCCATTTTGGGGTGTTATGCGTAAAAGAATCACATTTTGGGTATTCTTTATCAATTTGTTTTTTCGTGGAGAATGATTCTTCACTACCAAATTTATGAATGTTATTCATTTGAAAGGTGATATATGGCTGAGTTTCATGCTCGTAACGCTACTATATAACATTGTTTATTTGATAATGCCACAAGTATATTTTATGAATTTTTGTTTCCATGCTTTGTACGTAAACTATTGATCCCAAACTCGAAACAAGTAGTATGAGAACGATAGAGAATGTTTTGGTGGAGTTTCTTGATGTTATGAGTCCATGTAGAAATTTTTAAATTTGTCTTGTCATGAATAAAACACGAGTATTTTGGTTTTATGTTTTGAAGATGGTGGTGTTTGCACTCTCGCATATGGACAGGGTGTTATTCACGTGATAATAATATTCTTAAAACCTTGTACCAAATTTACTATTTTTTCGGTGTCCTGGTGAAAATATGGGGTGATATAATGGTCCTAAGATCGTTTTCAAGTGATTTTTCGAATCACTGGTCCTAACATAGGCCGATGTTTCTGTGTAGGTGAAGTTTAACATTCTTAACTCGGTACAGCTATCAATAGTTTGATGTTTTTTCAGATAATTTTTGCGTTTCAAATTCCAAATTGGATTTATTCAAGTGATAGCGAATGCATGTTTGTTAAGTTTGGCCCGTACTTTTAAACAACTCTTTGGACGAACATACCTAAAAGTTTCTTCTTCAAAATCTCATAATTCTGAGATAACATGGTCCATTTATTGGTCCTTGGGAATAACATAGCCTTGCAGATTTTATATGTTGAAGTTTTGCTTAGAAGGTCAGTTGACAGACAAATTTATGGAGTAAACAATTCAAAATTCGCGTACTCGCGAGTATGATTGAATTGATCCACTTTGGAGTGTAATGCGTACAAGAATCACAATTTGGTTGTTTTGTGCCAATTTAATTTTTCGTGGAGGTTCTGTTTTCACTACCAGATTTTAACCTTTTATCATTGACGTGATAGAAGATATTTGGGCCGAGTTTTATTTTCTTTACGCTTATCGATAAAACTATTTATTCGATGGTGCTCTTGTTAAAGAAACGACGTTTTGAAATATTTTATATTCATCCTTTCTAACTAACTCGTTAAGTCCAAACTCGGAATGTGTGCTATAAACACACTAGAAAATGTTATGGTTGATATTCATTCTATTCCGTGTCCATGTTTAAAATTTCATTTTGGGGGTGTCACGAGTAAAAATATGATTATTTTTGGGAAATCCTTTTAGAGGGTGTTTTAAGACTCGAATACGGGAAGTTTGTTATTCACGTAATAGACAACGCATGTTTAATTATCAGGACTATGTTTATCCAGAGTGCTCTTTCGACTACCATGTCTAACAGTATTTTATTCACAATATATAAATTGCATGCTCCAAACATCAAATTCATCTGATTCAGAGATAACGTAGCCCATTTTTTATTCCCCTGGTCGGAACAAGAGCATTGTGGAGTTTTGTTGCAAAAACTTACTTCAGGTGGTCTTTCCACTGATCAATTATGCAAGTAAAAGATTTACTTCAAATGGTCTTTCCATTGTTCAATTAGGCTAGTAACCAATTCACAATTCAGGTGATACATGATTTATGTTCTGAGTTTCATGTTCCTTTAGCTTTACGGTAAAATGATCCATTTTGGGGTGTTATGCGTAAAAGAATCACATTTTGGGTATTCTTTATCAATTAGTTTTTTCGTGGAGAATTATTCTTCACTACCAAATTTTTGAGTGTTATTCATTTGAAAGGTGATATATGGCCGAGTTTCATGCTCGTAACGCTACTATATAACATTGTTTATTTGATAATGCCACAAGTATATTTTATGAATTTTAGTTTCCATGCTTTGTACGTAAACTATTGATCCCAAACTCGAAACAAGTAGTATGAGAACGATAGAGAATGTTTTGGTGGAGTTTCTTGATGTTATGAGTCCATGTAGAAATTTTCAAATTTGTCTTGTTATGAATAAAACACGAGTTTTTTGGTTTTATGTTTTGAAGATGGTGGTGTTTGCACTCTCGCATATGGACAGGGTGTTATTCACGTGATAATAATATTCTTAAAACCTTGTACCAAATTTACTATTTTTTCGGTGTCCTGGTGAAAATATGGGGTGATATAATGGTCCTAAGATCGTTTTCAAGTGATTTTTCGAATCTCTGGTCCCAACATAGGCCGATGTTTCTGTGTAGGTGAAGTTTAACATTCTTAACTCGGTACAGCTATCAATAGTTTGATGTTTTTTCAGATAATTTTTGCGTTTCAAATTCCAAATTGGATTTATTCAAGTGATAGCGAATGCATGTTTGTTAAGTTTGGCCCGTACTTTTAAACAACTCTTTGGACGAACATACCTAAAAGTTTCTTCTTCAAAATCTCATAATTCTGAGATAACATGGTCCATTTATTGGTCCTTGGGAATAACATAGCCTTGCAAATTTTGTATGTTGAAGTTTTTGCTTAGAAGGTCAGTTGACAGACAAATTCATGGAGTAAACAATTCAAAATTCGCGTACTCGCGAGTATGATTGAATTGATCCACTTTGGAGTGTAATGCGTACAAGAATCACAATTTGGTTGTTTTGTGCCAATTTAATTTTTCGTGGAGGTTCTGTTTTAACTACCAGATTTTAACCTTTCATCATTGACGTGATAGAAGATATTTGGGCCGAGTTTTATTTTCTTTACGCTTATCGAAAAAACTATTTATTCGATGGTGCTCTTGTTAAAGAAACGACGTTTTGAAATATTTTATATTCATCCTTTCTAACTGACTCATTAAGTCCAAACTCGGAATGTGTGCTATAAACACACTAGAAAATGTTATGGTTGATATTCATTCTATTCCGTATCCATGTTTAAATTTTCATTTTGGGTGTGTCATGAGTAAAAATATGATTATTTTCGAGAAATCCTTTTAGAGGGTGTTTTAAGACTCGAATACGGGAAGTTTGTTATTCACGTAATAGACAACGCATGTTTAATTATTAGGACTATGTTTATCCAGAGTGCTCTTTCGACTACCATGTCTAACAGTATTTTATTCACAATATATAAATTGCATGCTCCAAATATCAAATTCATCTGATTCAGAGATAACGTAGCCCATTTTTTATTCCCCTGGTCGGAACAAGAGCATTGTGGAGTTTTGTTGCAAAAACTTACTTCAGGTGGTCTTTCCACTGATCAATTATGCAAGTAAAAGATTTACTTCAAATGGTCTTTCGATTGTTCAATTAGGCTAGTAACCAATTCACAATTCAGGTGATACATGATTTATGTTCTGAGTTTCATGTTCCTTTAGCTTCACGGTAAAATGATCCATTTTGGGGTGTTATGCGTAAAAGAATCACATTTTGGGTATTCTTTATCAATTTGTTTTTTCGTGGAGAATGATTCTTCACTACCAAATTTATGAGTGTTATTCATTTGAAAGGTGATATATGGCCGAGTTTCATGCTCGTAACGCTACTATATAACATTGTTTATTTGATAATGCCACAAGTATATTTTATGAATTTTTGTTTCCATGCTTTGTACGTAAACTATTGATCCCAAACTCGAAACAAGTAGTATGAGAACGATAGAGAATGTTTTGGTGGAGTTTCTTGATGTTATGAGTCCATGTAGAAATTTTTAAATTTGTCTTGTCATGAATAAAACACGAGTATTTTGGTTTTATGTTTTGAAGATGGTGGTGTTTGCACTCTCGCATATGGACAGGGTGTTATTCACGTGATAATAATATTCTTAAAACCTTGTACCAAATTTACTATTTTTTCGGTGTCCTGGTGAAAATATGGGGTGATATAATGGTCCTAAGATCGTTTTCAAGTGATTTTTCGAATCACTGGTCCTAACATAGGCCGATGTTTCTGTGTAGGTGAAGTTTAACATTCTTAACTCGGTACAGCTATCAATAGTTTGATGTTTTTTCAGATAATTTTTGCGTTTCAAATTCCAAATTGGATTTATTCAAGTGATAGCGAATACATGTTTGTTAAGTTTGGCCCGTACTTTTAAACAACTCTTTGGACGAACATACCTAAAAGTTTCTTCTTCAAAATCTCATAATTCTGAGATAACATGGTCCATTTATTGGTCCTTGGGAATAACATAGCCTTGCAGATTTTATATGTTGAAGTTTTTGCTTAGAAGGTCAGTTGACAGACAAATTTATGGAGTAAACAATTCAAAATTCGCGTACTCGCGAGTATGATTGAATTGATCCACTTTGGAGTGTAATGCGTACAAGAATCACAATTTGGTTGTTTTGTGCCAATTTAATTTTTCGTGGAGGTTCTGTTTTCACTACCAGATTTTAACCTTTTATCATTAACGTGATAGAAGATATTTGGGCCGAGTTTTATTTTCTTTACGCTTATCGATAAAACTATTTATTCGATGGTGCTCTTGTTAAAGAAACGACGTTTTGAAATATTTTATATTCATCCTTTCTGACTGACTCGTTAAGTCCAAACTCGGAATGTGTGCTATAAACACACTAGAAAATGTTATGGTTGATATTCATTCTATTCCGTGTCCATGTTTAAAATTTCATTTTGGGTGTGTCACGAGTAAAAATATGATTATTTTTGGGAAATCCTTTTAGAGGGTGTTTTAAGACTCGAATACGGGAAGTTTGTTATTCACATAATAGTCAACGCATGTTTAATTATTAGGACTATGTTTATCCAGAGTGCTCTTTCGACTACCATGTCTAACAGTATTTTATTCACAATATATAAATTGCATGCTCCAAACATCAAATTCATCTGATTCAGAGATAACGTAGCCCATTTTTTATTCCCCTGGTCGGAACAAGAGCATTGTGGAGTTTTGTTGCAAAAACTTACTTCAGGTGGTCTTTCCACTGATCAATTATGCAAGTAAAAGATTTACTTCAAATGGTCTTTCCATTGTTCAATTAGGCTAGTAACCAATTCACAATTCAGGTGATACATGATTTATGTTCTGAGTTTCATGTTCCTTTAGCTTTACGGTAAAATGATCCATTTTGGGGTGTTATGCGTAAAAGAATCACATTTTGGGTATTCTTTATCAATTTGTTTTTTCGTGGAGAATTATTCTTCACTACCAAATTTATGAGTGTTATTCATTTGAAAGGTGATATATGGCCGAGTTTCATGCTCGTAACGCTACTATATAACATTGTTTATTTGATAATGCCACAAGTATATTTTATGAATTTTAGTTTCCATGCTTTGTACGTAAACTATTGATCCCAAACTCGAAACAAGCAGTATGAGAACGATAGAGAATGTTTTGGTGGAGTTTCTTGATGTTATGAGTCCATGTAGAAATTTTCAAATTTGTCTTGTTATGAATAAAACACGAGTTTTTTGGTTTTATGTTTTGAAGATGGTGGTGTTTGCACTCTCGCATATGGATAGGGTGTTATTCACGTGATAATAATATTCTTAAAACCTTGTACCAAATTTACTATTTTTTCGGTGTCCTGGTGAAAATATGGGGTGATATAATGGTCCTAAGATCGTTTTCAAGTGATTTTTCGAATCTCTGGTCCCAACATAGGCCGATGTTTCTGTGTAGGTGAAGTTTAACATTCTTAACTCGGTACAGCTATCAATAGTTTGATGTTTTTTCAGATAATTTTTGCGTTTCAAATTCCAAATTGGATTTATTCAAGTGATAGCGAATGCATGTTTGTTAAGTTTGGCCCGTACTTTTAAACAACTCTTTGGACGAACATACCTAAAAGTTTCTTCTTCAAAATCTCATAATTCTGAGATAACATGGTCCATTTATTTGTCCTTGGGAATAACATAGCCTTGCAAATTTTGTATGTTGAAGTTTTTGCTTAGAAGGTCAGTTGACAGACAAATTCATGGAGTAAACAATTCAAAATTCGCGTACTCGCGAGTATGATTGAATTGATCCACTTTGGAGTGTAATGCGTACAAGAATCACAATTTGGTTGTTTTGTGCCAATTTAATTTTTCGTGGAGGTTCTGTTTTAACTACCAGATTTTAACCTTTTATCATTGACGTGATAGAAGATATTTGGGCCGAGTTTTATTTTCTTTACGCTTATCGAAAAAACTATTTATTCGATGGTGCTCTTGTTAAAGAAACGACGTTTTGAAATATTTTATATTCATCCTTTCTAACTGACTCATTAAGTCCAAACTCGGAATGTGTGCTATAAACACACTAGAAAATGTTATGGTTGATATTCATTCTATTCCGTATCCATGTTTAAATTTTCATTTTGGGTGTGTCATGAGTAAAAATATGATTATTTTCGAGAAATCCTTTTAGAGGGTGTTTTAAGACTCGAATACGGGAAGTTTGTTATTCACGTAATAGACAACGCATGTTTAATTATTAGGACTATGTTTATCCAGAGTGCTCTTTCGACTACCATGTCTAACAGTATTTTATTCACAATATATAAATTGCATGCTCCAAATATCAAATTCATCTGATTCAGAGATAACGTAGCCCATTTTTTATTCCCCTGGTCGGAACAAGAGCATTGTGGAGTTTTGTTGCAAAAACTTACTTCAGGTGGTCTTTCCACTGATCAATTATGCAAGTAAAAGATTTACTTCAAATGGTCTTTCGATTGTTCAATTAGGCTAGTAACCAATTCACAATTCAGGTGATACATGATTTATGTTCTGAGTTTCATGTTCCTTTAGCTTCACGGTAAAATGATCCATTTTGGGGTGTTATGCGTAAAAGAATCACATTTTGGGTATTCTTTATCAATTTGTTTTTTCGTGGAGAATGATTCTTCACTACCAAATTTATGAGTGTTATTCATTTGAAAGGTGATATATAGCCGAGTTTCATGCTCGTAACGCTACTATATAACATTGTTTATTTGATAATGCCACAAGTATATTTTATGAATTTTTGTTTCCATGCTTTGTACGTAAACTATTGATCCCAAACTCGAAACAAGTAGTATGAGAACGATAGAGAATGTTTTGGTGGAGTTTCTTGATGTTATGAGTCCATGTAGAAATTTTTAAATTTGTCTTGTCCTGAATAAAACACGAGTATTTTGGTTTTATGTTTTGAAGATGGTGGTGTTTGCACTCTCGCATATGGACAGGGTGTTATTCACGTGATAATAATATTCTTAAAACCTTGTACCAAATTTACTATTTTTTCGGTGTCCTGGTGAAAATATGGGGTGATATAATGGTCCTAAGATCGTTTTCAAGTGATTTTTCGAATCACTGGTCCTAACATAGGCCGATGTTTCTGTGTAGGTGAAGTTTAACATTCTTAACTCGGTACAACTATCAATAGTTTGATGTTTTTTCTGATAATTTTTGCGTTTCAAATTCCAAATTGGATTTATTCAAGTGATAGCGAATACATGTTTGTTAAGTTTGGCCCGTACTTTTAAACAACTCTTTGGACGAACATACCTAAAAGTTTCTTCTTCAAAATATCATAATTCTGAGATAACATGGTCCATTTATTGGTCCTTGGGAATAACATAGCCTTGCAGATTTTATATGTTGAAGTTTTTGCTTAGAAGGTCAGTTGACAGACAAATTTATGGAGTAAACAATTCAAAATTCGCGTACTCGCGAGTATGATTGAATTGATCCACTTTGGAGTGTAATGCGTACAAGAATCACAATTTGGTCGTTTTGTGCCAATTTAATTTTTCGTGGAGGTTCTGTTTTCACTACCAGATTTTAACCTTTTATCATTAACGTGATAGAAGATATTTGGGCCGAGTTTTATTTTCTTTACGCTTATCGATAAAACTATTTATTCGATGGTGCTCTTGTTAAAGAAACGACGTTTTGAAATATTTTATATTCATCCTTTCTGACTGACTCGTTAAGTCCAAACTCGGAATGTGTGCTATAAACACACTAGAAAATGTTATGGTTGATATTCATTCTATTCCGTGTCCATGTTTAAAATTTCATTTTGGGTGTGTCACGAGTAAAAATATGATTATTTTTGGGAAATCCTTTTAGAGGGTGTTTTAAGACTCGAATACGGGAAGTTTGTTATTCACATAATAGTCAACGCATGTTTAATTATTAGGACTATGTTTATCCAGAGTGCTCTTTCGACTACCATGTCTAACAGTATTTTATTCACAATATATAAATTGCATGCTCCAAACATCAAATTCATCTGATTCAGAGATAACGTAGCCCATTTTTTATTCCCCTGGTCGGAACAAGAGCATTGTGGAGTTTTGTTGCAAAAACTTACTTCAGGTGGTCTTTCCACTGATCAATTATGCAAGTAAAAGATTTACTTCAAATGGTCTTTCCATTGTTCAATTAGGCTAGTAACCAATTCACAATTCAGGTGATACATGATTTATGTTCTGAGTTTCATGTTCCTTTAGCTTTACGGTAAAATGATCCATTTTGGGGTGTTATGTGTAAAAGAATCACATTTTGGGTATTCTTTATCAATTTGTTTTTTCGTGGAGAATTATTCTTCACTACCAAATTTATGAGTGTTATTCATTTGAAAGGTGATATATGGCCGAGTTTCATGCTCGTAACGCTACTATATAACATTGTTTATTTGATAATGCCACAAGTATATTTTATGAATTTTAGTTTCCATGCTTTGTACGTAAACTATTGATCCCAAACTCGAAACAAGCAGTATGAGAACGATAGAGAATGTTTTGGTGGAGTTTCTTGATGTTATGAGTCCATGTAGAAATTTTCAAATTTGTCTTGTTATGAATAAAACACGAGTTTTTTGGTTTTATGTTTTGAAGATGGTGGTGTTTGCACTCTCGCATATGGATAGGGTGTTATTCACGTGATAATAATATTCTTAAAACCTTGTACCAAATTTACTATTTTTTCGGTGTCCTGGTGAAAATATGGGGTGATATAATGGTCCTAAGATCGTTTTCAAGTGATTTTTCGAATCTCTGGTCCCAACATAGGCCGATGTTTCTGTGTAGGTGAAGTTTAACATTCTTAACTCGGTACAGCTATCAATAGTTTGATGTTTCTTCAGATAATTTTTGCGTTTCAAATTCCAAATTGGATTTATTCAAGTGATAGCGAATGCATGTTTGTTAAGTTTGGCCCGTACTTTTAAACAACTCTTTGGACGAACATACCTAAAAGTTTCTTCTTCAAAATCTCATAATTCTGAGATAACATGGTCCATTTATTTGTCCTTGGGAATAACATAGCCTTGCAAATTTTGTATGTTGAAGTTTTTGCTTAGAAGGTCAGTTGACAGACAAATTCATGGAGTAAACAATTCAAAATTCGCGTACTCGCGAGTATGATTGAATTGATCCACTTTGGAGTGTAATGCGTACAAGAATCACAATTTGGTTGTTTTGTGCCAATATAATTTTTCGTGGAGGTTCTGTTTTAACTACCAGATTTTAACCTTTTATCATTGACGTGATAGAAGATATTTGGGCCGAGTTTTATTTTCTTTACGCTTATCGAAAAAACTATTTATTCGATGGTGCTCTTGTTAAAGAAACGACGTTTTGAAATATTTTATATTCATCCTTTCTAACTGACTCATTAAGTCCAAACTCGGAATGTGTGCTATAAACACACTAGAAAATGTTATGGTTGATATTCATTCTATTCCGTGTCCATGTTTATATTTTCATTTTGGGTGTGTCATGAGTAAAAATATGATTATTTTCGAGAAATCCTTTTAGAGGGTGTTTTAAGACTCGAATACGGGAAGTTTGTTATTCACGTAATAGACAACGCATGTTTAATTATTAGGACTATGTTTATCCAGAGTGCTCTTTCGACTACCATGTCTAACAGTATTTTATTCACAATATATAAATTGCATGCTCCAAATATCAAATTCATTTGATTCAGAGATAACGTAGCCCATTTTTTATTCCCCTGGTCGGAACAAGAGCATTGTGGAGTTTTGTTGCAAAAACTTACTTCAGGTGGTCTTTCCACTGATCAATTATGCAAGTAAAAGATTTACTTCAAATGGTCTTTCGATTGTTCAATTAGGCTAGTAACCAATTCACAATTCAGGTGATACATGATTTATGTTCTGAGTTTCATGTTCCTTTAGCTTCACGGTAAAATGATCCATTTTGGGGTGTTATGCGTAAAAGAATCACATTTTGGGTATTCTTTATCAATTTGTTTTTTCGTGGAGAATGATTCTTCACTACCAAATTTATGAGTGTTATTCATTTGAAAGGTGATATATGGCAGAGTTTCATGCTCGTAACGCTACTATATAACATTGTTTATTTGATAATGCCACAAGTATATTTTATGAATTTTTGTTTCCATGCTTTGTACGTAAACTATTGATCCCAAACTCGAAACAAGTAGTATGAGAACGATAGAGAATGTTTTGGTGGAGTTTCTTGATGTTATGAGTCCATGTAGAAATTTTCAAATTTGTCTTGTCATGAATAAAACACGAGTTTTTTGGTTTTATGTTTTGAAGATGGTGGTGTTTGCACTCTCGCATATGGACAGGGTGTTATTCACGTGATAATAATATTCTTAAAACCTTGTACCAAATTTACTATTTTTTCGGTGTCCTGGTGAAAATATGGGGTGATATAATGGTCCTAAGATCGTTTTCAAGTGATTTTTCGAATCACTGGTCCTAACATAGGCCGATGTTTCTGTGTAGGTGAAGTTTAACATTCTTAACTCGGTACAGCTATCAATTGTTTGATGTTTTTTCAGATAATTTTTGCGTTTCAAATTCCAAATTGGATTTATTCAAGTGATAGCGAATGCATGTTTGTTAAGTTTGGCCCGTACTTTTAAACAACTCTTTGGACGAACATACCTAAAAGTTTCTTCTTCAAAATCTCATAATTCTGAGATAACATGGTCCATTTATTGGTTCTTGGGAATAACATAGCCTTGCAGATTTTATATGTTGAAGATTTTGCTTAGAAGGTCAGTTGACAGACAAATTTATGGAGTAAACAATTCAAAATTCGCGTACTCGCGAGTATGATTGAATTGATCCACTTTGGAGTGTAATGCGTACAAGAATCAGAATTTGGTTGTTTTGTGCCAATTTAATTTTTCGTGGAGGTTCTGTTTTCACTACCAGATTTTAACCTTTTATCATTGATGTTATAGAAGATATTTGGGCCGGGTTTTATTTTCTTTACGCTTATCGATAAAACTATTTATTCGATGGTGCTCTTGTTAAAGAAACGACGTTTTGAAATATTTTATATTCATCCTTTCTAACTGACTCGTTAAGTCCAAACTCGGAATGTGTGCTATAAACACACTAGAAAATGTTATGGTTGATATTCATTCTATTCCGTGTCCATGTTTAAATTTTCATTTTGGGTGTGTCACGAGTAAAAATATGATTATTTTTGGGAAATCCTTTTAGAGGGTGTTTTAGGACTCGAATACGGGAAGTTTGTTATTCACGTAATAGACAACGCATGTTTAATTATTAGGACTATGTTTATCCAGAGTGCTCTTTCGACTACTATGTCTAACAGTATTTTATTCACAATATATAAATTGCATGCTCCAAACATCAAATTCATCTGATTCATAGATAACGTAGCCCATTTTTTATTCCCCTGGTCGGAACAAGAGCATTGTGGAGTTTTGTTGCAAAAACTTACTTCAGGTGGTCTTTCCACTGATCAATTATGCAAGTAAAATATTTACTTCAAATGGTCTTTCGATTGTTCAATTAGGCTAGTAACCAATTCACAATTCAGGTGATACATGATTTATGTTCTGAGTTTCATGTTCCTTTAGCTTCACGGTAAAATGATCCATTTTGGGGTGTTATGCGTAAAAGAATCACATTTTGGGTATTCTTTATCAATTTGTTTTTTCGTGGAGAATGATTCTTCACTACAAAATTTATGAGTGTTATTCATTTGAAAGGTGATATATGGCCGAGTTTCATGCTCGTAACGCTACTATATAACATTGTTTATTTGATAATGCCACAAGTATATTTTATGAATTTTAGTTTCCATGCTTTGTACGTAAACTATTGATCCCAAACTCGAAACAAGTAGTATTAGAACGATAGAGAATGTTTTGGTGGAGTTTCTTGATGTTATGAGTCCATGTAGAAATTTTCAAATTTGTCTTGTCATGAATAAAACACGAGGTTTTTGGTTTTATGTTTTAAAGATGGTGGTGTTTGCACTCTCGCATATGGACAGGGTGTTATTCACGTGATAATAATATTCTTAAAACCTTGTACCAAATTTACTATTTTTTCGGTGTCCTGGTGAAAATATGGGGTGATATAATGGTCCTAAGATCGTTTTCAAGTGATTTTTCGAATCTCTGGTCCCAACATAGGCCGATGTTTCTGTGTAGGTGAAGTTTAAGATTCTTAACTCGGTACAGCTATCAATAGTTTGATGTTTTTTCAGATAATTTTTGCGTTTCAAATTCCAAATTGGATTTATTCAAGTGATAGCGAATGCATGTTTGTTAAGTTTGGCCCGTACTTTTAAACAACTCTTTGGACGAACATACCTAAAAGTTTCTTCTTCAAAATCTCATAATTCTGAGATAACATGGTCCATTTATTGGTCCTTGGGAATAACATAGCCTTGCAGATTTTATATGTTGAATTTTTTGCTTAGAAGGTCAGTTGACAGACAAATTTATGGAGTAAACAATTCAAAATTCCGTACTCGCGAGTATGATTGAATTGATCCACTTTGGAGTGTAATGCGTACAAGAATCACAATTTGGTTGTTTTGTGCCAATTTAATTTTTCGTGGAGGTTCTGTTTTCACTACCAGATTTTAACCTTTTATCATTGATGTGATAGAAGATATTTGGGCCGAGTTTTATTTTCTTTACGCTTATCGATAAAACTATTTATTCGATGGTGCTCTTGTTAAAGAAACGACGTTTTGAAATATTTTATATTCATCCTTTCTAACTGACTCGTTAAGTCCAAACTCGGAATGTGTGCTATAAACACACTAGAAAATGTTATGGTTGATATTCATTCTATTCCGTGTCCATGTTTAAATTTTCATTTTGGGTGTGTCACGAGTAAAAATATGATTATTTTTGGGAAATCCTTTTAGAGGGTGTTTTAGGACTCGAATACGGGAAGTTTGTTATTCACGTAATAGACAACGCATGTTTAATTATTAGGACTATGTTTATCCAGAGTGCTCTTTCGACTACCATGTCTAACAGTATTTTATTCACAATATATAAATTGCATGCTCCAAACATCAAATTCATCTGATTCAGAGATAACGTAGCCCATTTTTTATTCCCCTGGTCGGAACAAGAGCATTGTGGAGTTTTGTTGCAAAAACTTACTTCAGGTGGTCTTTCCTTTGATCAATTATGCAAGTAAAATATTTACTTCAAATGGTCTTTCGATTGTTCAATTAGGCGAGTAACCAATTCACAATTCAGGTGATACATGATTTATGTTCTGAGTTTCATGTTCCTTTAGCTTCACGGTAAAATGATCCATTTTGGGGTGTTATGCGTAAAAGAATCACATTTTGGGTATTCTTTATCAATTTGTTTTTTCGTGGAGAATGATTCTTCACTACAAAATTTATGAGTGTTATTCATTTGAAAGGTGATATATGGCCTAGTTTCATGCTCGTAACGCTACTATATAACATTGTTTATTTGATAATGCCACAAGTATATTTTATGAATTTTAGTTTCCATGCTTTGTACGTAAACTATTGATCCCAAACTCGAAACAAGTAGTATTAGAACGATAGAGAATGTTTTGGTGGAGTTTCTTGATGTTATGAGTCCATGTAGAAATTTTCAAATTTGTCTTGTCATGAATAAAACACGAGGTTTTTGGTTTTTTGTTTTGAAGATGGTGGTGTTTGGACTCTCGCATATGGACAGGGTGTTATTCACGTGATAATAATATTCTTAAAACCTTGTACCAAATTTACTATTTTTTCGGTGTCCTGGTGAAAATATGGGGTGATATAATGGTCCTAAGATCGTTTTCAAGTGATTTTTCGAATCTCTGGTCCCAACATAGGCCGATGTTTCTGTGTAGGTGAAGTTTAAGATTCTTAACTCGGTACAGCTATCAATAGTTTGATGTTTTTTCAGATAATTTTTGCGTTTCAAATTCCAAATTGGATTTATTCAAGTGATAGCGAATGCATGTTTGTTAAGTTTGGCCCGTACTTTTAAACAACTCTTTGGACGAACATACCTAAAAGTTTCTTCTTCAAAATCTCATAATTCTGAGATAACATGGTCCATTTATTGGTCCTTGGGAATAACATAGCCTTGCAGATTTTATATGTTGAAGTTTTTGCTTAGAAGGTCAGTTGACAGACAAATTTATGGAGTAAACAATTCAAAATTCGAGTACTCGCGAGTATGATTGAATTGATCCACTTTGGAGTGTAATGCGTACAAGAATCACAATTTGGTTGTTTTGTGCCAATTTAATTTTTCGTGGAGGTTCTGTTTTCACTACCAGATTTTAACCTTTTATCATTGACGTGATAGAAGATATTTGGGCCGAGTTTTATTTTCTTTACGCTTATCGATAAAACTATTTATTCGATGGTGCTCTTGTTAAAGAAACGACGTTTTGAAATATTTTATATTCATCCTTTCTAACTGACTCGTTAAGTCCAAACTCGGAATGTGTGCTATAAACACACTAGAAAATGTTATGGTTGATATTCATTCTATTCCGTGTCCATGTGTAAATTCTCATTTTGGGTGTGTCACGAGTAAAAATATGATTATTTTTGGGAAATCCTTTTAGAGGGTGTTTTAGGACTCGAATACGGGAAGTTTGTTATTCACGTAATAGACAACGCATGTTTAATTATTAGGACTATGTTTATCCAGAGTGCTCTTTCGACTACCATGTCTAACAGTATTTTATTCACAATATATAAATTGCATGCTCCAAACATCAAATTCATCTGATTCAGAGATAACTTAGCCCATTTTTTATTCCCCTGGTCGGAACAAGAGCATTGTGGAGTTTTGTTGCAAAAACTTACTTCAGGTGGTCTTTCCACTGATCAATTATGCAAGTAAAAGATTATACTTCAAATGGTCTTTCGATTGTTCAATTAGGCTAGTAACCAATTCACAATTCAGGTGATACATGATTTATGTTCTGAGTTTCATGTTCCTTTAGCTTCACGGTAAAATGATCCATTTTGGGGTGTTATGCGTAAAAGAATCACATTTTGGGTATTCTTTATCAATTTGTTTTTTCGTGGAGAATGATTCTTCACTACAAAATTTATGAGTGTTATTCATTTGAAAGGTGATATATGGCCGAGTTTCATGCTCGTAACGCTACTATATAACATTGTTTATTTGATAATGCCACAAGTATATTTTATGAATTTTAGTTTCCATGCTTTGTACGTAAACTATTGATCCCAAACTCGAAACAAGTAGTATTAGAACGATAGAGAATGTTTTGGTGGAGTTTCTTGATGTTATGAGTCCATGTAGAAATTTTCAAATTTGTCTTGTCATGAATAAAACACGAGGGTTTTGGTTTTTTGTTTTGAAGATGGTGGTGTTTGCACTCTCGCATATGGACAGGGTGTTATTCACGTGATAATAATATTCTTAAAACCTTGTACCAAATTTACTATTTTTTCGGTGTCCTGGTGAAAATATGGGGTGATATAATGGTCCTAAGATCGTTTTCAAGTGATTTTTCGAATCTCTGGTCCCAACATAGGCCGATGTTTCTGTGTAGGTGAAGTTTAACATTCTTAACTCGGTACAGCTATCAATAGTTTGATGTTTTTTCAGATAATTTTTGCGTTTCAAATTCCAAATTGGATTTATTCAAGTGATAGCGAATGCATGTTTGTTAAGTTTGGCCCGTACTTTTAAACAACTCTTTGGACGAACATACCTAAAAGTTTCTTCTTCAAAATCTCATAATTCTGAGATAACATGGTCCATTTATTGGTCCTTGGGAATAACATAGCCTTGCAGATTTTATATGTTGAAGTTTTTGCTTAGAAGGTCAGTTGACAGACAAATTTATGGAGTAAACAATTCAAAATTCGAGTACTCGCGAGTATGATTGAATTGATCCACTTTGGAGTGTAATGCGTACAAGAATCACAATTTGGTTGTTTTGTGCCAATTTAATTTTTCGTGGAGGTTCTGTTTTCACTACCAGATTTTAACCTTTTATCATTGACGTGATAGAAGATATTTGGGCCGAGTTTTATTTTCTTTACGCTTATCGATAAAACTATTTATTCGATGGTGCTCTTGTTAAAGAAACGACGTTTTGAAATATTTTATATTCATCCTTTCTAACTGACTCGTTAAGTCCAAACTCGGAATGTGTGCTATAAACACACTAGAAAATGTTATGGTTGATATTCATTCTATTCCGTGTCCATGTGTAAATTCTCATTTTGGGTGTGTCACGAGTAAAAATATGATTATTTTTGGGAAATCCTTTTAGAGGGTGTTTTAGGACTCGAATACGGGAAGTTTGTTATTCACGTAATAGACAACGCATGTTTAATTATTAGGACTATGTTTATCCAGAGTGCTCTTTCGACTACCATGTCTAACAGTATTTTATTCACAATATATAAATTGCATGCTCCAAACATCAAATTCATCTGATTCAGAGATAACTTAGCCCATTTTTTATTCCCCTGGTCGGAACAAGAGCATTGTGGAGTTTTGTTGCAAAAACTTACTTCAGGTGGTCTTTCCACTGATCAATTATGCAAGTAAAAGATTATACTTCAAATGGTCTTTCGATTGTTCAATTAGGCTAGTAACCAATTCACAATTCAGGTGATACATGATTTATGTTCTGAGTTTCATGTTCCTTTAGCTTCACGGTAAAATGATCCATTTTGGGGTGTTATGCGTAAAAGAATCACATTTTGGGTATTCTTTATCAATTTGTTTTTTCGTGGAGAATGATTCTTCACTACAAAATTTATGAGTGTTATTCATTTGAAAGGTGATATATGGCCGAGTTTCATGCTCGTAACGCTACTATATAACATTGTTTATTTGATAATGCCACAAGTATATTTTATGAATTTTAGTTTCCATGCTTTGTACGTAAACTATTGATCCCAAACTCGAAACAAGTAGTATTAGAACGATAGAGAATGTTTTGGTGGAGTTTCTTGATGTTATGAGTCCATGTAGAAATTTTCAAATTTGTCTTGTCATGAATAAAACACGAGGGTTTTGGTTTTTTGTTTTGAAGATGGTGGTGTTTGCACTCTCGCATATGGACAGGGTGTTATTCACGTGATAATAATATTCTTAAAACCTTGTACCAAATTTACTATTTTTTCGGTGTCCTGGTGAAAATATGGGGTGATATAATGGTCCTAAGATCGTTTTCAAGTGATTTTTCGAATCTCTGGTCCCAACATAGGCCGATGTTTCTGTGTAGGTGAAGTTTAACATTCTTAACTCGGTACAGCTATCAATAGTTTGATGTTTTTTCAGATAATTTTTGCGTTTCAAATTCCAAATTGGATTTATTCAAGTGATAGCGAATGCATGTTTGTTAAGTTTGGCCCGTACTTTTAAACAACTCTTTGGACGAACATACCTAAAAGTTTCTTCTTCAAAATCTCATAATTCTGAGATAACATGGTCCATTTATTGGTCCTTGGGAATAACATAGCCTTGCAGATTTTATATGTTGAAGTTTTTGCTTAGAAGGTCAGTTGACAGACAAATTTATGGAGTAAACAATTCAAAATTCGCGTACTCGCGAGTATGATTGAATTGATCCACTTTGGAGTGTAATGCGTACAAGAATCACAATTTGATTGTTTTGTGCCAATTTAATTTTTCGTGGAGGTTCTGTTTTCACTACCAGATTTTAACCTTTTATCATTGACGTGATAGAAGATATTTGGGCCGAGTTTTATTTTCTTTACGCTTATCGATAAAACTATTTATTCGATGGTGCTCTTGTTAAAGAAACGACGTTTTGAAATATTTTATATTCATCCTTTCTAACTGACTCGTTAAGTCCAAACTCGGAATGTGTGCTATAAACACACTAGAAAATGTTATGGTTGATATTCATTCTATTCCGTGTCCATGTGTAAATTCTCATTTTGGGTGTGTCACGAGTAAAAATATGATTATTTTTGGGAAATCCTTTTAGATGGTGTTTTAGGACTCGAATACGGGAAGTTTGTTATTCACGTAATAGACAACGCATGTTTAATTATTAGGACTATGTTTATCCAGAGTGCTCTTTCGACTACCATGTCTAACAGTATTTTATTCACAATATATAAATTGCATGCTCCAAACATCAAATTCATCTGATTCAGAGATAACTTAGCCCATTTTTTATTCCCCTGGTCGGAACAAGAGCATTGTGGAGTTTTGTTGCAAAAACTTACTTCAGGTGGTCTTTCCACTGATCAATTATGCAAGTAAAAGATTATACTTCAAATGGTCTTTCGATTGTTCAATTAGGCTAGTAACCAATTCACAATTCAGGTGATACATGATTTATGTTCTGAGTTTCATGTTCCTTTAGCTTCACGGTAAAATGATCCATTTTGGGGTGTTATGCGTAAAAGAATCACATTTTGGGTATTCTTTATCAATTTGTTTTTTCGTGGAGAATGATTCTTCACTACAAAATTTATGAGTGTTATTCATTTGAAAGGTGATATATGGCCGAGTTTCATGCTCGTAACGCTACTATATAACATTGTTTATTTGATAATGCCACAAGTATATTTTATGAATTTTAGTTTCCATGCTTTGTACGTAAACTATTGATCCCAAACTCGAAACAAGTAGTATTAGAACGATAGAGAATGTTTTGGTGGAGTTTCTTGATGTTATGAGTCCATGTAGAAATTTTCAAATTTGTCTTGTCATGAATAAAACACGAGGGTTTTGGTTTTTTGTTTTGAAGATGGTGGTGTTTGCACTCTCGCATATGGACAGGGTGTTATTCACGTGATAATAATATTCTTAAAACCTTGTACCAAATTTACTATTTTTTCGGTGTCCTGGTGAAAATATGGGGTGATATAATGGTCCTAAGATCGTTTTCAAGTGATTTTTCGAATCTCTGGTCCCAACATAGGCCGATGTTTCTGTGTAGGTGAAGTTTAACATTCTTAACTCGGTACAGCTATCAATAGTTTGATGTTTTTTCAGATAATTTTTGCGTTTCAAATTCCAAATTGGATTTATTCAAGTGATAGCGAATGCATGTTTGTTAAGTTTGGCCCGTACTTTTAAACAACTCTTTGGACGAACATACCTAAAAGTTTCTTCTTCAAAATCTCATAATTCTGAGATAACATGGTCCATTTATTGGTCCTTGGGAATAACATAGCCTTGCAGATTTTATATGTTGAAGTTTTTGCTTAGAAGGTCAGTTGACAGACAAATTTATGGAGTAAACAATTCAAAATTCGCGTACTCGCGAGTATGATTGAATTGATCCACTTTGGAGTGTAATGCGTACAAGAATCACAATTTGATTGTTTTGTGCCAATTTAATTTTTCGTGGAGGTTCTGTTTTCACTACCAGATTTTAACCTTTTATCATTGACGTGATAGAAGATATTTGGGCCGAGTTTTATTTTCTTTACGCTTATCGATAAAACTATTTATTCGATGGTGCTCTTGTTAAAGAAACGACGTTTTGAAATATTTTATATTCATCCTTTCTAACTGACTCATTAAGTCCAAACTCGGAATGTGTGCTATAAACACACTAGAAAATGTTATGGTTGATATTCATTCTATTCCGTGTCCATGTTTAAATTTTCATTTTGGGTGTGTCACGAGTAAAAATATGATTATTTTCGGGAAATCCTTTTAGAGGGTGTTTTAAGACTCGAATACGGGAAGTTTGTTATTCACGTAATAGACAACGCATGTTTAATTATTAGGACTATGTTTATCCAGAGTGCTCTTTCGACTACCATGTCTAACAGTGTTTTATTCACAATATATAAATTGCATGCTCCAAACATCAAATTCATCTGATTCAGAGATAACGTAGCCCATTTTTTATTCCCCTGGTCGGAACAAGAGCATTGTGGAGTTTTGTTGCAAAAACTTACTTCAGGTGGTCTTTCCACTGATCAATTATGCAAGTAAAAGATTTACTTCAAATGGTCTTTCGATTGTTCAATTAGGCTAGTAACCAATTCACAATTCAGGTGATACATGATTTATGTTCTATGTTTCATGTTCCTTTGGCTTCACGGTAAAATGATCCATTTTGGGGTGTTATGCGTAAAAGAATCACATTTTGGGTATTCTTTATCAATTTGTTTTTTCGTGGAGAATGATTCTTCACTACCAAATTTGTGAGTGTTATTCATTTGAAAGGTGATATATGGCCATGCTCGTAACGCTACTATATAACATTGTTTATTTGATAATGCCACAAGTATATTTTATGAATTTTAGTTTCAATGCTTTGTACGTAATCTATTGATCCCAAACTCGAAACATGTAGTATTAGAACGATAGAGAATGTTTTGGTGGAGTTTCTTGATGTTATGAGTCCATGTAGAAATTTTCAAATTTGTCTTGTCATGAATAAAACACGAGTTTTTTGGTTTTATGTTTTGAAGATGGTGGTGTTTGCACTCTCGCATATGGACAGGGTGTTATTCACGTGATAATAATATTCTTAAAACCTTGTACCAAATTTACTATTTTTTCGGTGTCCTGGTGAAAATATGGGGTGATATAATGGTCCTAAGATCGTTTTCAAGTGATTTTTCGAATCTCTGGTCCCAACATAGGCCGATGTTTCTGTGTAGGTGAAGTTTAACATTCTTAACTCGGTACAGCTATCAATAGTTTGATGTTTTTTCAGATAATTTTTGCGTTTCAAATTCCAAATTGGATTTATTCAAGTGATAGCGAATGCATGTTTGTTAAGTTTGGCCCGTACTTTTAAACAACTCTTTGGACGAACATACCTAAAAGTTTCTTCTTCAAAATCTCATAATTCTGAGATAACATGGTCCATTTATTGGTCCTTGGGAATAACATAGCCTTGCAGATTTTATATGTTGAAGTTTTTGCTTAGAAGGTCAGTTGACAGACAAATTTATGGAGTAAACAATTCAAAATTCGCGTACTCGCGAGTATGATTGAATTGATCCACTTTGGAGTGTAATGCGTACAAGAATCACAATTTGGTTGTTTTGTGCCAATTTAATTTTTCGTGGAGGTTCTGTTTTCACTACCAGATTTTAACCTTTTATCATTGACGTGATAGAAGATATTTGGGACGAGTTTTATTTTCTTTACGCTTATCGATAAAACTATTTATTCGATGGTGCTCTTGTTAAAGAAACGACGTTTTGAAATATTTTATATTCATCCTTTCTAACTGACTCGTTAAGTCCAAACTCGGAATGTGTGCTATAAACACACTAGAAAATGTTATGGTTGATATTCATTCTATTCCGTGTCCATGTTTAAATTTTCATTTTGGGTGTGTCACGAGTAAAAATATGATTATTTTCGGGAAATCCTTTTAGAGGGTGTTTTAAGACTCGAATACGGGAAGTTTGTTATTCACGTAATAGACAACGCATGTTTAATTATTAGGACTATGTTTATCCAGAGTGCTCTTTCGACTACCATGTCTAACAGTGTTTTATTCACAATATATAAATTGCATGCTCCAAACATCAAATTCATCTGATTCAGAGATAACGTAGCCCATTTTTTATTCCCCTGGTCGGAACAAGAGCATTGTGGAGTTTTGTTGCAAAAACTTACTTCAGGTGGTCTTTCCACTGATCAATTATGCAAGTAAAAGATTTACTTCAAATGGTCTTTCGATTGTTCAATTAGGCTAGTAACCAATTCACAATTCAGGTGATACATGATTTATGTTCTATGTTTCATGTTCCTTTAGCTTCACGGTAAAATGATCCATTTTGGGGTGTTATGCGTAAAAGAATCACATTTTGGGTATTCTTTATCAATTTGTTTTTTCGTGTAGAATGATTCTTCACTACCAAATTTGTGAGTGTTATTCATTTGAAAGGTGATATATGGCCATGCTCGTAACGCTACTATATAACATTGTTTATTTGATAATGCCACAAGTATATTTTATGAATTTTAGTTTCCATGCTTTGTACGTAATCTATTGATCCCAAACTCGAAACATGTAGTATTAGAACGATAGAGAATGTTTTGGTGGAGTTTCTTGATGTTATGAGTCCATGTAGAAATTTTCAAATTTGTCTTGTCATGAATAAAACACGAGTTTTTTGGTTTTATGTTTTGAAGATGGTGGTGTTTGCACTCTCGCATATGGACAGGGTGTTATTCACGTGATAATAATATTCTTAAAACCTTGTACCAAATTTACTATTTTTTCGCTGTCCTGGTGAAAATATGGGGTGATATAATGGTCCTAAGATCGTTTTCAAGTGATTTTTCGAATCTCTGGTCCCAACATAGGCCGATGTTTCTGTGTAGGTGAAGTTTAACATTCTTAACTCGGTACAGCTATCAATAGTTTGATGTTTTTTCAGATAAGTTTTGCGTTTCAAATTCCAAATTGGATTTATTCAAGTGATAGCGAATGCATGTTTGTTAAGTTTGGCCCGTACTTTTAAACAACTCTTTGGACGAACATACCTAAAAGTTTCTTCTTCAAAATCTCATAATTCTGAGAAAACATGGTCCATTTATTGGTCCTTGGGAATAACATAGCCTTGCAAATTTTGTATGTTGAAGTTTTTGCTTAGAAGGTCAGTTGACAGACAAATTTATGGAGTAAACAATTCAAAATTCGTTTACTCGCGAGTATGATTTAATTGATCCACTTTGGAGTGTAATGCGTACAAGAATCAGAATTTGGTTGTTTTGTGCCAATTTAATTTTTCGTGGAGGTTCTGTTTTCACTACCAGATTTTAACCTTTTATCATTGACGTGATAGAAGATATTTGGGCCGAGTTTTATTTTCTTTACGCTTATCGATACAACTATTTATTCGATGGTGCTCTTGTTAAAGAAACGACGTTTTGAAATATTTTATATTCATCCTTTCTAACTGAGTCATTAAGTCCAAACTCGGAATGTGTGCTATAAACACACTAGAAAATGTTATGGTTGATATTCATTCTATTCCGTGTCCATGTTTAAATTTTCATTTTAGGTGTGTCACGAGTAAAAATATGATTATTTTCGGGAAATCCTTTTAGAGGGTGTTTTAAGACTCGAATACGGGAAGTTTGTTATTCACGTAATAGACAACGCATGTTTAATTATTAGGACTATGTTTATCCAGAGTGCTCTTTCGACTACCATGTCTAACAATGTTTTATTCACAATATATAAATTGCATGCTCCAAACATCAAATTCATCTGATTCAGAGATAACGTAGCCCATTTTTTATTCCCCTGGTCGGAACAAGAGCATTGTGGAGTTTTGTTGCAAAAACTTACTTCAGGTGGTCTTTCCACTGATCAATTATGCAAGTAAAAGATTTACTTCAAATGGTCTTTCGATTGTTCAATTAGGCTAGTAACCAATTCACAATTCAGGTGATACATGATTTATGTTCTATGTTTCATGTTCCTTTAGCTTCACGGTAAAATGATCCATTTTGGGGTGTTATGCGTAAAAGAATCACATTTTGGGTATTCTTTATCAATTTGTTTTTTCGTGTAGAATGATTCTTCACTACCAAATTTGTGAGTGTTATTCATTTGAAAGGTGATATATGGCCATGCTCGTAACGCTACTATATAACATTGTTTATTTGATAATGCCACAAGTATATTTTATGAATTTTAGTTTCCATGCTTTGTACGTAATCTATTGATCCCAAACTCGAAACATGTAGTATTAGAACGATAGAGAATGTTTTGGTGGAGTTTCTTGATGTTATGAGTCCATGTAGAAATTTTCAAATTTGTCTTGTCATGAATAAAACACGAGTTTTTTGGTTTTATGTTTTGAAGATGGTGGTGTTTGCACTCTCGCATATGGACAGGGTGTTATTCACGTGATAATAATATTCTTAAAACCTTGTACCAAATTTACTATTTTTTCGCTGTCCTGGTGAAAATATGGGGTGATATAATGGTCCTAAGATCGTTTTCAAGTGATTTTTCGAATCTCTGGTCCCAACATAGGCCGATGTTTCTGTGTAGGTGAAGTTTAACATTCTTAACTCGGTACAGCTATCAATAGTTTGATGTTTTTTCAGATAAGTTTTGCGTTTCAAATTCCAAATTGGATTTATTCAAGTGATAGCGAATGCATGTTTGTTAAGTTTGGCCCGTACTTTTAAACAACTCTTTGGACGAACATACCTAAAAGTTTCTTCTTCAAAATCTCATAATTCTGAGAAAACATGGTCCATTTATTGGTCCTTGGGAATAACATAGCCTTGCAAATTTTGTATGTTGAAGTTTTTGCTTAGAAGGTCAGTTGACAGACAAATTTATGGAGTAAACAATTCAAAATTCGTTTACTCGCGAGTATGATTTAATTGATCCACTTTGGAGTGTAATGCGTACAAGAATCAGAATTTGGTTGTTTTGTGCCAATTTAATTTTTCGTGGAGGTTCTGTTTTCACTACCAGATTTTAACCTTTTATCATTGACGTGATAGAAGATATTTGGGCCGAGTTTTATTTTCTTTACGCTTATCGATAAAACTATTTATTCGATGGTGCTCTTGTTAAAGAAACGACGTTTTGAAATATTTTATATTCATCCTTTCTAACTGAGTCATTAAGTCCAAACTCGGAATGTGTGCTATAAACACACTAGAAAATGTTATGGTTGATATTCATTCTATTCCGTGTCCATGTTTAAATTTTCATTTTAGGTGTGTCACGAGTAAAAATATGATTATTTTCGGGAAATCCTTTTAGAGGGTGTTTTAAGACTCGAATACGGGAAGTTTGTTATTCACGTAATAGACAACGCATGTTTAATTATTAGGACTATGTTTATCCAGAGTGCTCTTTCGACTACCATGTCTAACAGTATTTTATTCACAATATATAAATTGCATGCTCCAAACATCAAATTCATCTGATTCAGAGATAACGTAGCCCATTTTTTATTCCCCTGGTCGGAACAAGAGCATTGTGGAGTTTTGTTGCAAAAACTTACTTCAGGTGGTCTTTCCACTGATCAATTATGCAAGTAAAAGATTTACTTCAAATGGTCTTTCGATTGTTCAATTAGGCTAGTAACCAATTCACAATTCAGGTGATACATGATTTATGTTCTATGTTTCATGTTCCTTTAGCTTCACGGTAAAATGATCCATTTTGGGGTGTTATGCGTAAAAGAATCACATTTTGGGTATTCTTTATCAATTTGTTTTTTCGTGTAGAATGATTCTTCACTACCAAATTTGTGAGTGTTATTCATTTGAAAGGTGATATATGGCCATGCTCGTAACGCTACTATATAACATTGTTTATTTGATAATGCCACAAGTATATTTTATGAATTTTAGTTTCCATGCTTTGTACGTAATCTATTGATCCCAAACTCGAAACATGTAGTATTAGAACGATAGAGAATGTTTTGGTGGAGTTTCTTGATGTTATGAGTCCATGTAGAAATTTTCAAATTTGTCTTGTCATGAATAAAACACGAGTTTTTTGGTTTTATGTTTTGAAGATGGTGGTGTTTGCACTCTCGCATATGGACAGGGTGTTATTCACGTGATAATAATATTCTTAAAACCTTGTACCAAATTTACTATTTTTTCGCTGTCCTGGTGAAAATATGGGGTGATATAATGGTCCTAAGATCGTTTTCAAGTGATTTTTCGAATCTCTGGTCCCAACATAGGCCGATGTTTCTGTGTAGGTGAAGTTTAACATTCTTAACTCGGTACAGCTATCAATAGTTTGATGTTTTTTCAGATAAGTTTTGCGTTTCAAATTCCAAATTGGATTTATTCAAGTGATAGCGAATGCATGTTTGTTAAGTTTGGCCCGTACTTTTAAACAACTCTTTGGACGAACATACCTAAAAGTTTCTTCTTCAAAATCTCATAATTCTGAGAAAACATGGTCCATTTATTGGTCCTTGGGAATAACATAGCCTTGCAAATTTTGTATGTTGAAGTTTTTGCTTAGAAGGTCAGTTGACAGACAAATTTATGGAGTAAACAATTCAAAATTCGTTTACTCGCGAGTATGATTTAATTGATCCACTTTGGAGTGTAATGCGTACAAGAATCAGAATTTGGTTGTTTTGTGCCAATTTAATTTTTCGTGGAGGTTCTGTTTTCACTACCAGATTTTAACCTTTTATCATTGACGTGATAGAAGATATTTGGGCCGAGTTTTATTTTCTTTACGCTTATCGATACAACTATTTATTCGATGGTGCTCTTGTTAAAGAAACGACGTTTTGAAATATTTTATATTCATCCTTTCTAACTGAGTCATTAAGTCCAAACTCGGAATGTGTGCTATAAACACACTAGAAAATGTTATGGTTGATATTCATTCTATTCCGTGTCCATGTTTAAATTTTCATTTTAGGTGTGTCACGAGTAAAAATATGATTATTTTCGGGAAATCCTTTTAGAGGGTGTTTTAAGACTCGAATACGGGAAGTTTGTTATTCACGTAATAGACAACGCATGTTTAATTATTAGGACTATGTTTATCCAGAGTGCTCTTTCGACTACCATGTCTAACAGTATTTTATTCACAATATATAAATTGCATGCTCCAAACATCAAATTCATCTGATTCAGAGATAACGTAGCCCATTTTTTATTCCCCTGGTCGGAACAAGAGCATTGTGGAGTTTTGTTGCAAAAACTTACTTCAGGTGGTCTTTCCACTGATCAATTATGCAAGTAAAAGATTTACTTCAAATGGTCTTTCGATTGTTCAATTAGGCTAGTAACCAATTCACAATTCAGGTGATACATGATTTATGTTCTGAGTTTCATGTTCCTTTAGCTTCACGGTAAAATGATCCATTTTGGGGTGTTATGCTTAAAAGAATCACATTTTGGGTATTCTTTATCAATTTGTTTTTTCGTGGAGAATGATTCTTCACTACCAAATTTATGAGTGTTATTCATTTGAAAGGTGATATATGGCCGAGTTTCATGCTCGTAACGCTACTATATAACATTGTTTATTTGATAATGCCACAAGTATATTTTATGAATTTTAGTTTCCATGCTTTGTACGTAATCTATTGATCCCAAACTCGAAACATGTAGTATTAGAACGATAGAGAATGTTTTGGTGGAGTTTCTTGATGTTATGAGTCCATGTAGAAATTTTCAAATTTGTCTTGTCATGAATAAAACACGAGTTTTTTGGTTTTATGTTTTGAAGATGGTGGTGTTTGCACTCTCGCATATGGACAGGGTGTTATTCACGTGATAATAATATTCTTAAAATCTTGTACCAAATTTACTATTTTTTCGCTGTCCTGGTGAAAATATGGGGTGATATAATGGTCCTAAGATCGTTTTCAAGTGATTTTTCGAATCTCTGGTCCCAACATAGGCCGATGTTTCTGTGTAGGTGAAGTTTAACATTCTTAACTCGGTACAGCTATCAATAGTTTGATGTTTTTTCAGATAAGTTTTGCGTTTCAAATTCCAAATTGGATTTATTCAAGTGATAGCGAATGCATGTTTGTTAAGTTTGGCCCGTACTTTTAAACAACTCTTCGGACGAACATACCTAAAAGTTTCTTCTTCAAAATCTCATAATTCTGAGATAACATGGTCCATTTATTGGTCCTTGGGAATAACATAGCCTTGCAAATTTTGTATGTTGAAGTTTTTGCTTAGAAGGTCAGTTGACAGACAAATTTATGGAGTAAACAATTCCAAATTCGTTTACTCGCGAGTATGATTGAATTGATCCACTTTGGAGTGTAATGCGTACAAGAATCACAATTTGGTTGTTTTGTGCCAATTTAATTTTTCGTGGAGGTTCTGTTTTCACTACCAGATTTTAACCTTTTATCATTGACGTGATAGAAGATATTTGGGCAGAGTTTTATTTTCTTTACGCTTATCAATAAAACTATTTATTCGATGGTGCTCTTGTTAAAGAAACGACGTTTTGAAATATTTTATATTCATCCTTTCTAACTGACTCGTTAAGTCCAAACTCGGAATGTGTGCTATAAACACACTAGAAAATGTTATGGTTGATATTCATTCTATTCCGTGTCCATGTTTAAATTTTCATTTTGGGTGTGTCACGAGTAAAAATATGATTATTTTTGGGAAATCCTTTTAGAGGGTGTTTTTGGACTCGAATACGGGAAGTTTGTTATTCACGTAATAGACAACGCATGTTTAATTATTAGGACTATGTTTATCCAGAGTGCTCTTTCGACTACCATGTCTAACAGTATTTTATTCACAATATATAAATTGCATGCTCCAAACATCAAATTCATCTGATTCAGAGATAACGTAGCCCATTTTTTATTCCCCTGGTCGGAACAAGAGCATTGTGTTGTTTTGTTGCAAAAACTTACTTCAGGTGGTCTTTCCACTGATCAATTATGCAAGTAAAATATTTACTTCAAATGGTCTTTCGATTGTTCAATTAGGCAAGTAACCAATTCACAATTCAGGTGATACATGATTTATGTTCTGAGTTTCATGTTCCTTTAGCTTCACGGTAAAATGATCCATTTTGGGGTGTTATGCGTAAAAGAATCACATTTTGGGTATTCTTTATCAATTTGTTTTTTCGTGGAGAATGATTCTTCACTACAAAATTTATGAGTGTTATTCATTTGAAAGGTGATATATGGCCGAGTTTCATGCTCGTAACGCTACTATATAACATTGTTTATTTGATAATGCCACAAGTATATTTTATGAATTTTAGTTTCCATGCTTTGTACGTAAACTATTGATCCCAAACTCGAAACAAGTAGTATTAGAACGATAGAGAATGTTTTGGTGGAGTTTCTTGATGTTATGAGTCCATGTAGAAATTTTCAAATTTGTCTTGTCATGAATAAAACACGAGGTTTTTGGTTTTTTGTTTTGAAGATGGTGGTGTTTGGACTCTCGCATATGGACAGGGTGTTATTCACGTGATAATAATATTCTTAAAACCTTGTACCAAATTTACTATTTTTTCGGTGTCCTGGTGAAAATATTGGGTGATATAATGGTCCTAAGATCGTTTTCAAGTGATTTTTCGAATCTCTGGTCCCAACATAGGCCGATGTTTCTGTGTAGGTGAAGTTTAAGATTCTTAACTCGGTACAGCTATCAATAGTTTGATGTTTTTTCAGATAATTTTTGCGTTTCAAATTCCAAATTGGATTTATTCAAGTGATAGCGAATGCATGTTTGTTAAGTTTGGCCCGTACTTTTAAACAACTCTTTGGACGAACATTCCTAAAAGTTTCTTCTTCAAAATCTCATAATTCTGAGATAACATGGTCCATTTATTGGTCCTTGGGAATAACATAGCCTTGCAGATTTTATATGTTGAAGTTTTTGCTTAGAAGGTCAGTTGACAGACAAATTTATGGAGTAAACAATTCAAAATTCGAGTACTCGCGAGTATGATTGAATTGATCCACTTTGGAGTGTAATGCGTACAAGAATCACAATTTGGTTGTTTTGTGCCAATTTAATTTTTCGTGGAGGTTCTGTTTTCACTACCAGATTTTAACCTTTTATCATTGACGTGATAGAAGATATTTGGGCCGAGTTTTATTTTCTTTACGCTTATCGATAAAACTATTTTTTCGATGGTGCTCTTGTTAAAGAAACGACGTTTTGAAATATTTTATATTCACCCTTTCTAACTGACTCATTAAGTCCAAACTCGGAATGTGTGCTATAAACACACTAGAAAATGTTATGGTTGATATTCATTCTATTCCGTGTCCATGTTTAAATTTTCATTTTGGGTGTGTCACGAGTAAAAATATGATTATTTTTGGGAAATCCTTTTAGAGGGTGTTTTAGGACTCGAATACGGGAAGTTTGTTATTCACGTAATAGACAACGCATGTTTAATTATTAGGACTATGTTTATCCAGAGTGCTCTTTCGACTACCATGTCTAACAGTATTTTATTCACAAAATATAAATTGCATGCTCCAAACATCAAATTCATCTGATTCAGAGATAACGTAGCCCATTTTTTATTCCCCTGGTCGGAACAAGAGCATTGTGGAGTTTTGTTGCAAAAACTTACTTCAGGTGGTCTTTCCACTGATCAATTATGCAAGTAAAAGATTTACTTCAAATGGTCTTTCGATTGTTCAATTAGGCTAGTAACCAATTCACAATTCAGGTGATACATGATTTATGTTCTGAGTTTCATGTTCCTTTAGCTTCACGGTAAAATGATCCATTTTGGGGTGTTATGCGTAAAAGAATCACATTTTGGGTATTCTTTATCAATTTGTTTTTTCGTGGAGAATGATTCTTCACTACAAAATTTATGAGTGTTATTCATTTGAAAGGTGATATATGGCCGAGTTTCATGCTCGTAACGCTACTATATAACATTGTTTATTTGATAATGCCACAAGTATATTTTATGAATTTTAGTTTCCATGCTTTGTACGTAAACTATTGATCCCAAACTCGAAACAAGTAGTATTAGAACGATAGAGAATGTTTTGGTGGAGTTTCTTGATGTTATGAGTCCATGTAGAAATTTTCAAATTTGTCTTGTCATGAATAAAACACGAGGTTTTTGGTTTTTTGTTTTGAAGATGGTGGTGTTTGCACTCTCGCATATGGACAGGGTGTTATTCACGTGATAATAATATTCTTAAAACCTTGTACCAAATTTACTATTTTTTCGGTGTCCTGGTGAAAATATGGGGTGATATAATGGTCCTAAGATCGTTTTCAAGTGATTTTTTGAATCTCTGGTCCCAACATAGGCCGATGTTTCTGTGTAGGTGAAGTTTAACATTCTTAACTCGGTACAGCTATCAATAGTTTGATGTTTTTTCAGATAATTTTTGCGTTTCAAATTCCAAATTGGATTTATTCAAGTGATAGCGAATGCATGTTTGTTAAGTTTGGCCCGTACTTTTAAACAACTCTTTGGACGAACATACCTAAAAGTTTCTTCTTCAAAATCTCATAATTCTGAGATAACATGGTCCATTTATTGGTCCTTGGGAATAACATAGCCTTGCAGATTTTATATGTTGAAGTTTTTGCTTAGAAGGTCAGTTGACAGACAAATTTATGGAGTAAACAATTCAAAATTCGCGTACTCGCGAGTATGATTGAATTGATCCACTTTGGAGTGTAATGCGTACAAGAATCACAATTTGGTTGTTTTGTGCCAATTTAATTTTTCGTGGAGGTTCTATTTTCACTACAAGATTTTAACCTTTTATCATTGACGTGATAGAAGATATTTGGGACGAGTTTTATTTTCTTTACGCTTATCGATAAAACTATTTATTCGATGGTGCTCTTGTTAAAGAAACGACGTTTTGAAATATTTTATATTCATCCTTTCTAACTGACTCGTTAAGTCCAAACTCTGAATGTGTGCTATAAACACACTAGAAAATGTTATGGTTGATATTCATTCTATTCCGTGTCCATGTTTAAATTCTCATTTTGGGTGTGTCACGAGTAAAAATATGATTATTTTTGGGAAATCCTTTTAGAGGGTGTTTTAGGACTCGAATACGGGAAGTTTTTTATTCACGTAATAAACAACGCATGTTTAATTATTAGGACTATGTTTATCCAGAGTGCTCTTTCGACTACCATGTCTAACAGTATTTTATTCACAATATATAAATTGCATGCTCCAAACATCAAATTCATCTGATTCAGAGATAACTTAGCCCATTTTTTATTCCCCTGGTCGGAACAAGAGCATTGTGGAGTTTTGTTGCAAAAACTTACTTCAGGTGGTCTTTCCACTGATCAATTATGCAAGTAAAAGATTATACTTCAAATGGTCTTTCGATTGTTCAATTAGGCTAGTAACCAATTCACAATTCAGGTGATACATGATTTATGTTCTGAGTTTCATGTTCCTTTAGCTTCACGGTAAAATGATCCATTTTGGGGTGTTATGCGTAAAAGAATCACATTTTGGGTATTCTTTATCAATTTGTTTTTTCGTGGAGAATGATTCTTCACTACAAAATTTATGAGTGTTATTCATTTGAAAGGTGATATATGGCCGAGTTTCATGCTCGTAACGCTACTATATAACATTGTTTATTTGATAATGCCACAAGTATATTTTATGAATTCTAGTTTCCATGCTTTGTACGTAAACTATTGATCCCAAACTCGAAACAAGTAGTATTAGAACGATAGAGAATGTTTTGGTGGAGTTTCTTGATGTTATGAGTCCATGTAGAAATTTTCAAATTTGTCTTGTCATGAATAAAACACGAGGTTTTTGGTTTTTTGTTTTGAAGATGGTGGTGTTTGCACTCTCGCATATGGACAGGGTGTTATTCACGTGATAATAATATTCTTAAAACCTTGTACCAAATTTACTATTTTTTCGGTGTCCTGGTGAAAATATGGGGTGATATAATGGTCCTAAGATCGTTTTCAAGTGATTTTTCGAATCTCTGGTCCCAACATAGGCCGATGTTTCTGTGTAGGTGAAGTTTAACATTCTTAACTCGGTACAGCTATCAATAGTTTGATGTTTTTTCAGATAATTTTTGCGTTTCAAATTCCAAATTGGATTTATTCAAGTGATAGCGAATGCATGTTTGTTAAGTTTGGCCCGTACTTTTAAACAACTCTTTGGACGAACATACCTAAAAGTTTCTTCTTCAAAATCTCATAATTCTGAGATAACATGGTCCATTTATTGGTCCTTGGGAATAACATAGCCTTGCAGATTTTATATGTTGAAGTTTTTGCTTAGAAGGTCAGTTGACAGACAAATTTATGGAGTAAACAATTCAAAATTCGCGTACTCGCGAGTATGATTGAATTGATCCACTTTGGAGTGTAATGCGTACAAGAATCACAATTTGATTGTTTTGTGCCAATTTAATTTTTCGTGGAGGTTCTGTTTTCACTACCAGATTTTAACCTTTTATCATTGACGTGATAGAAGATATTTGGGCCGAGTTTTATTTTCTTTACGCTTATCGATAAAACTATTTATTCGATGGTGCTCTTGTTAAAGAAACGACGTTTTGAAATATTTTATATTCATATTTTCTAACTGACTCATTAAGTCCAAACTCGGAATGTGTGCTATAAACACACTAGAAAATGTTATGGTTGATATTCATTCTATTCCGTGTCCATGTTTAAATTTTCATTTTGGGTGTGTCACGAGTAAAAATATGATTATTTTCGGGAAATCCTTTTAGAGGGTGTTTTAAGACTCGAATACGGGAAGTTTGTTATTCACGTAATAGACAACGCATGTTTAATTATTAGGACTATGTTTATCCAGAGTGCTCTTTCGACTACCATGTCTAACAGTGTTTTATTCACAATATATAAATTGCATGCTCCAAACAACAAATTCATCTGATTCAGAGATAACGTAGCCCATTTTTTATTCCCCTGGTCGGAACAAGAGCATTGTGGAGTTTTGTTGCAAAAACTTACTTCAGGTGGTCTTTCCACTGATCAATTATGCAAGTAAAAGATTTACTTCAAATGGTCTTTCGATTGTTCAATTAGGCTAGTAACCAATTCACAATTCAGGTGATACATGATTTATGTTCTATGTTTCATGTTCCTTTAGCTTCACGGTAAAATGATCCATTTTGGGGTGTTATGCGTAAAAGAATCACATTTTGGGTATTCTTTATCAATTTGTTTTTTCGTGGAGAATGATTCTTCACTACCAAATTTGTGAGTGTTATTCATTTGAAAGGTGATATATGGCCATGCTCGTAACGCTACTATATAACATTGTTTATTTGATAATGCCACAAGTATATTTTATGAATTTTAGTTTCCATGCTTTGTACGTAATCTATTGATCCCAAACTCGAAACATGTAGTATTAGAACGATAGAGAATGTTTTGGTGGAGTTTCTTGATGTTATGAGTCCATGTAGAAATTTTCAAATTTGTCTTGTCATGAATAAAACACGAGTTTTTTGGTTTTATGTTTTGAAGATGGTGGTGTTTGCACTCTCGCATATGGACAGGGTGTTATTCACGTGATAATAATATTCTTAAAACCTTGTACCAAATTTACTATTTTTTCGCTGTCCTGGTGAAAATATGGGGTGATATAATGGTCCTAAGATCGTTTTCAAGTGATTTTTCGAATCTCTGGTCCCAACATAGGCCGATGTTTCTGTGTAGGTGAAGTTTAACATTCTTAACTCGGTACAGCTATCAATAGTTTGATGTTTTTTCAGATAATTTTTGCGTTTCAAATTCCAAATTGGATTTATTCAAGTGATAGCGAATGCATGTTTGTTAAGTTTGGCCCGTACTTTTAAACAACTCTTTGGACGAACATACCTAAAAGTTTCTTCGTCAAAATCTCATAATTCTGAGATAACATGGTCCATTTATTGGTCCTTGGGAATAACATAGCCTTGCAGATTTTATATGTTGAAGTTTTTGCTTAGAAGGTCAGTTGACAGACAAATTTATGGAGTAAACAATTCAAAATTCGCGTACTCGCGAATATGATTGAATTGATCCACTTTGGAGTGTAATGCGTACAAGAATCACAATTTGGTTGTTTTGTGCCAATTTAATTTTTCGTGGAGGTTCTGTTTTCACTACCAGATTTTAACCTTTTATCATTGACGTGACAGAAGATATTTGGGACGAGTTTTATTTTCTTTACGCTTATCGATAAAACTATTTATTCGATGGTGCTCTTGTTAAAGAAACGTCCCATTTATTGGTCCTTGGGAATAACATAGCCTTGCAGATTTTATATGTTGAAGTTTTTGCTTAGAAGGTCAGTTGACAGACAAATTTATGGAGTAAACAATTCAAAATTCGCGTACTCGCGAATATGATTGAATTGATCCACTTTGGAGTGTAATGCGTACAAGAATCACAATTTGGTTGTTTTGTGCCAATTTAATTTTTCGTGGAGGTTCTGTTTTCACTACCAGATTTTAACCTTTTATCATTGACGTGACAGAAGATATTTGGGACGAGTTTTATTTTCTTTACCCTTATCGATAAAACTATTTATTCGATGGTGCTCTTGTTAAAGAAACGACGTTTTGAAATATTTTATATTCATCCTTTCTAACTGACTCGTTAAGTCCAAACTCGGAATGTGTGCTATAAACACACTAGAAAATGTTATGGTTGATATTCATTCTATTCCGTGTCCATGTTTAAATTCTCATTTTGGGTGTGTCACGAGTAAAAATATGATTATTTTTGGGAAATCCTTTTAGAGGGTGTTTTAGGACTCGAATACGGGAAGTTTGTTATTCACGTAATAGACAACGCATGTTTAATTATTAGGACTATGTTTATCCAGAGTGCTCTTTCGACTACCATGTCTAACAGTATTTTATTCACAATATATAAATTGCATGCTCCAAACATCAAATTCATCTGATTCAGAGATAACTTAGCCCATTTTTTATTCCCCTGGTCGGAACAAGAGCATTGTGGAGTTTTGTTGCAAAAACTTACTTCAGGTGGTCTTTCCACTGATCAATTATGCAAGTAAAAGATTATACTTCAAATGGTCTTTCGATTGTTCAATTAGGCTAGTAACCAATTCACAATTCAGGTGATACATGATTTATGTTCTGAGTTTCATGTTCCTTTAGCTTCACGGTAAAATGATCCATTTTGGGGTGTTATGCGTAAAAGAATCACATTTTGGGTATTCTTTATCAATTTGTTTTTTCGTGGAGAATGATTCTTCACTACAAAATTTATGAGTGTTATTCATTTGAAAGGTGATATATGGCCGAGTTTCATGCTCGTAACGCTACTATATAACATTGTTTATTTGATAATGCCACAAGTATATTTTATGAATTTTAGTTTCCATGCTTTGTACGTAAACTATTGATCCCAAACTCGAAACAAGTAGTATTAGAACGATAGAGAATGTTTTGGTGGAGTTTCTTGATGTTATGAGTCCATGTAGAAATTTTCAAATTTGTCTTGTCATGAATAAAACACGAGGTTTTTGGTTTTTTGTTTTGAAGATGGTGGTGTTTGCACTCTCGCATATGGACAGGGTGTTATTCACGTGATAATAATATTCTTAAAACCTTGTACCAAATTTACTATTTTTTCGGTGTCCTGGTGAAAATATGGGGTGATATAATGGTCCTAAGATCGTTTTCAAGTGATTTTTCGAATCTCTGGTCCCAACATAGGCCGATGTTTCTGTGTAGGTGAAGTTTAACATTCTTAACTCGGTACAGCTATCAATAGTTTGATGTTTTTTCAGATAATTTTTGCGTTTCAAATTCCAAATTGGATTTATTCAAGTGATAGCGAATGCATGTTTGTTAAGTTTGGCCCGTACTTTTAAACAACTCTTTGGACGAACATACCTAAAAGTTTCTTCTTCAAAATCTCATAATTCTGAGATAACATGGTCCATTTATTGGTCCTTGGGAATAACATAGCCTTGCAGATTTTATATGTTGAAGTTTTTGCTTAGAAGGTCAGTTGACAGACAAATTTATGGAGTAAACAATTCAAAATTCGCGTACTCGCGAGTATGATTGAATTGATCCACTTTGGAGTGTAATGCGTACAAGAATCACAATTTGATTGTTTTGTGCCAATTTAATTTTTCGTGGAGGTTCTGTTTTCACTACCAGATTTTAACCTTTTATCATTGACGTGATAGAAGATATTTGGGCCGAGTTTTATTTTCTTTACGCTTATCGATAAAACTATTTATTCGATGGTGCTCTTGTTAAAGAAACGACGTTTTGAAATATTTTATATTCATCCTTTCTAACTGACTCATTAAGTCCAAACTCGGAATGTGTGCTATAAACACACTAGAAAATGTTATGGTTGATATTCATTCTATTCCGTGTCCATGTTTAAATTTTCATTTTGGGTGTGTCACGAGTAAAAATATGATTATTTTCGGGAAATCCTTTTAGAGGGTGTTTTAAGACTCGAATACGGGAAGTTTGTTATTCACGTAATAGACAACGCATGTTTAATTATTAGGACTATGTTTATCCAGAGTGCTCTTTCGACTACCATGTCTAACAGTGTTTTATTCACAATATATAAATTGCATGCTCCAAACATCAAATTCATCTGATTCAGAGATAACGTAGCCCATTTTTTATTCCCCTGGTCGGAACAAGAGCATTGTGGAGTTTTGTTGCAAAAACTTACTTCAGGTGGTCTTTCCACTGATCAATTATGCAAGTAAAAGATTTACTTCAAATGGTCTTTCGATTGTTCAATTAGGCTAGTAACCAATTCACAATTCAGGTGATACATGATTTATGTTCTATGTTTCATGTTCCTTTAGCTTCACGGTAAAATGATCCATTTTGGGGTGTTATGCGTAAAAGAATCACATTTTGGGTATTCTTTATCAATTTGTTTTTTCGTGGAGAATGATTCTTCACTACCAAATTTGTGAGTGTTATTCATTTGAAAGGTGATATATGGCCATGCTCGTAACGCTACTATATAACATTGTTTATTTGATAATGCCACAAGTATATTTTATGAATTTTAGTTTCCATGCTTTGTACGTAATCTATTGATCCCAAACTCGAAACATGTAGTATTAGAACGATAGAGAATGTTTTGGTGGAGTTTCTTGATGTTATGAGTCCATGTAGAAATTTTCAAATTTGTCTTGTCATGAATAAAACACGAGTTTTTTGGTTTTATGTTTTGAAGATGGTGGAGTTTGCACTCTCGCATATGGACAGGGTGTTATTCACGTGATAATAATATTCTTAAAACCTTGTACCAAATTTACTATTTTTTCGCTGTCCTGGTGAAAATATGGGGTGATATAATGGTCCTAAGATCGTTTTCAAGTGATTTTTCGAATCTCTGGTCCCAACATAGGCCGATGTTTCTGTGTAGGTGAAGTTTAACATTCTTAACTCGGTACAGCTATCAATAGTTTGATGTTTTTTCAGATAATTTTTGCGTTTCAAATTCCAAATTGGATTTATTCAAGTGATAGCGAATGCATGTTTGTTAAGTTTGGCCCGTACTTTTAAACAACTCTTTGGACGAACATACCTAAAAGTTTCTTCGTCAAAATCTCATAATTCTGAGATAACATGGTCCATTTATTGGTCCTTGGGAATAACATAGCCTTGCAGATTTTATATGTTGAAGTTTTTGCTTAGAAGGTCAGTTGACAGACAAATTTATGGAGTAAACAATTCAAAATTCGCGTACTCGCGAATATGATTGAATTGATCCACTTTGGAGTGTAATGCGTACAAGAATCACAATTTGGTTGTTTTGTGCCAATTTAATTTTTCGTGGAGGTTCTGTTTTCACTACCAGATTTTAACCTTTTATCATTGACGTGACAGAAGATATTTGGGACGAGTTTTATTTTCTTTACGCTTATCGATAAAACTATTTATTCGATGGTGCTCTTGTTAAAGAAACGTCCCATTTATTGGTCCTTGGGAATAACATAGCCTTGCAGATTTTATATGTTGAAGTTTTTGCTTAGAAGGTCAGTTGACAGACAAATTTATGGAGTAAACAATTCAAAATTCGCGTACTCGCGAATATGATTGAATTGATCCACTTTGGAGTGTAATGCGTACAAGAATCACAATTTGGTTGTTTTGTGCCAATTTAATTTTTCGTGGAGGTTCTGTTTTCACTACCAGATTTTAACCTTTTATCATTGACGTGACAGAAGATATTTGGGACGAGTTTTATTTTCTTTACGCTTATCGATAAAACTATTTATTCGATGGTGCTCTTGTTAAAGAAACGACGTTTTGAAATATTTTATATTCATCCTTTCTAACTGACTCGTTAAGTCCAAACTCGGAATGTGTGCTATAAACACACTAGAAAATGTTATGGTTGATATTCATTCTATTCCGTGTCCATGTTTAAATTCTCATTTTGGGTGTGTCACGAGTAAAAATATGATTATTTTTGGGAAATCCTTTTAGAGGGTGTTTTAGGACTCGAATACGGGAAGTTTGTTATTCACGTAATAGACAACGCATGTTTAATTATTAGGACTATGTTTATCCAGAGTGCTCTTTCGACTACCATGTCTAACAGTATTTTATTCACAATATATAAATTGCATGCTCCAAACATCAAATTCATCTGATTCCGAGATAACTTAGCCCATTTTTTATTCCCCTGGTCGGAACAAGAGCATTGTGGAGTTTTGTTGCAAAAACTTACTTCAGGTGGTCTTTCCACTGATCAATTATGCAAGTAAAAGATTATACTTCAAATGGTCTTTCGATTGTTCAATTAGGCTAGTAACCAATTCACAATTCAGGTGATACATGATTTATGTTCTGAGTTTCATGTTCCTTTAGCTTCACGGTAAAATGATCCATTTTGGGGTGTTATGCGTAAAAGAATCACATTTTGGGTATTCTTTATCAATTTGTTTTTTCGTGGAGAATGATTCTTCACTACAAAATTTATGAGTGTTATTCATTTGAAAGGTGATATATGGCCGAGTTTCATGCTCGTAACGCTACTATATAACATTGTTTATTTGATAATGCCACAAGTATATTTTATGAATTTTAGTTTCCATGCTTTGTACGTAAACTATTGATCCCAAACTCGAAACAAGTAGTATTAGAACGATAGAGAATGTTTTGGTGGAGTTTCTTGATGTTATGAGTCCATGTAGAAATTTTCAAATTTGTCTTGTCATGAATAAAACACGAGGTTTTTGGTTTTTTGTTTTGAAGATGGTGGTGTTTGCACTCTCGCATATGGACAGGGTGTTATTCACGTGATAATAATATTCTTAAAACCTTGTACCAAATTTACTATTTTTTCGGTGTCCTGGTGAAAATATGGGGTGATATAATGGTCCTAAGATCGTTTTCAAGTGATTTTTCGAATCTCTGGTCCCAACATAGGCCGATGTTTCTGTGTAGGTGAAGTTTAACATTCTTAACTCGGTACAGCTATCAATAGTTTGATGTTTTTTCAGATAATTTTTGCGTTTCAAATTCCAAATTGGATTTATTCAAGTGATAGCGAATGCATGTTTGTTAAGTTTGGCCCGTACTTTTAAACAACTCTTTGGACGAACATACCTAAAAGTTTCTTCTTCAAAATCTCATAATTCTGAGATAACATGGTCCATTTATTGGTCCTTGGGAATAACATAGCCTTGCAGATTTTATATGTTGAAGTTTTTGCTTAGAAGGTCAGTTGACAGACAAATTTATGGAGTAAACAATTCAAAATTCGCGTACTCGCGAGTATGATTGAATTGATCCACTTTGGAGTGTAATGCGTACAAGAATCACAATTTGATTGTTTTGTGCCAATTTAATTTTTCGTGGAGGTTCTGTTTTCACTACCAGATTTTAACCTTTTATCATTGACGTGATAGAAGATATTTGGGCCGAGTTTTATTTTCTTTACGCTTATCGATAAAACTATTTATTCGATGGTGCTCTTGTTAAAGAAACGACGTTTTGAAATATTTTATATTCATCCTTTCTAACTGACTCATTAAGTCCAAACTCGGAATGTGTGCTATAAACACACTAGAAAATGTTATGGTTGATATTCATTCTATTCCGTGTCCATGTTTAAATTTTCATTTTGGGTGTGTCACGAGTAAAAATATGATTATTTTCGGGAAATCCTTTTAGAGGGTGTTTTAAGACTCGAATACGGGAAGTTTGTTATTCACGTAATAGACAACGCATGTTTAATTATTAGGACTATGTTTATCCAGAGTGCTCTTTCGACTACCATGTCTAACAGTGTTTTATTCACAATATATAAATTGCATGCTCCAAACATCAAATTCATCTGATTCAGAGATAACGTAGCCCATTTTTTATTCCCCTGGTCGGAACAAGAGCATTGTGGAGTTTTGTTGCAAAAACTTACTTCAGGTGGTCTTTCCACTGATCAATTATGCAAGTAAAAGATTTACTTCAAATGGTCTTTCGATTGTTCAATTAGGCTAGTAACCAATTCACAATTCAGGTGATACATGATTTATGTTCTATGTTTCATGTTCCTTTAGCTTCACGGTAAAATGATCCATTTTGGGGTGTTATGCGTAAAAGAATCACATTTTGGGTATTCTTTATCAATTTGTTTTTTCGTGGAGAATGATTCTTCACTACCAAATTTGTGAGTGTTATTCATTTGAAAGGTGATATATGGCCATGCTCGTAACGCTACTATATAACATTGTTTATTTGATAATGCCACAAGTATATTTTATGAATTTTAGTTTCCATGCTTTGTACGTAATCTATTGATCCCAAACTCGAAACATGTAGTATTAGAACGATAGAGAATGTTTTGGTGGAGTTTCTTGATGTTATGAGTCCATGTAGAAATTTTCAAATTTGTCTTGTCATGAATAAAACACGAGTTTTTTGGTTTTATGTTTTGAAGATGGTGGTGTTTGCACTCTCGCATATGGACAGGGTGTTATTCACGTGATAATAATATTCTTAAAACCTTGTACCAAATTTACTATTTTTTCGCTGTCCTGGTGAAAATATGGGGTGATATAATGGTCCTAAGATCGTTTTCAAGTGATTTTTCGAATCTCTGGTCCCAACATAGGCCGATGTTTCTGTGTAGGTGAAGTTTAACATTCTTAACTCGGTACAGCTATCAATAGTTTGATGTTTTTTCAGATAATTTTTGCGTTTCAAATTCCAAATTGGATTTATTCAAGTGATAGTGAATGCATGTTTGTTAAGTTTGGCCCGTACTTTTAAACAACTCTTTGGACGAACATACCTAAAAGTTTCTTCGTCAAAATCTCATAATTCTGAGATAACATGGTCCATTTATTGGTCCTTGGGAATAACATAGCCTTGCAGATTTTATATGTTGAAGTTTTTGCTTAGAAGGTCAGTTGACAGACAAATTTATGGAGTAAACAATTCAAAATTCGCGTACTCGCGAATATGATTGAATTGATCCACTTTGGAGTGTAATGCGTACAAGAATCACAATTTGGTTGTTTTGTGCCAATTTAATTTTTCGTGGAGGTTCTGTTTTCACTACCAGATTTTAACCTTTTATCATTGACGTGACAGAAGATATTTGGGACGAGTTTTATTTTCTTTACGCTTATCGATAAAACTATTTATTCGATGGTGCTCTTGTTAAAGAAACGTCCCATTTATTGGTCCTTGGGAATAACATAGCCTTGCAGATTTTATATGTTGAAGTTTTTGCTTAGAAGGTCAGTTGACAGACAAATTTATGGAGTAAACAATTCAAAATTCGCGTACTCGCGAATATGATTGAATTGATCCACTTTGGAGTGTAATGCGTACAAGAATCACAATTTGGTTGTTTTGTGCCAATTTAATTTTTCGTGGAGGTTCTGTTTTCACTACCAGATTTTAACCTTTTATCATTGACGTGACAGAAGATATTTGGGACGAGTTTTATTTTCTTTACGCTTATCGATAAAACTATTTATTCGATGGTGCTCTTGTTAAAGAAACGACGTTTTGAAATATTTTATATTCATCCTTTCTAACTGACTCGTTAAGTCCAAACTCGGAATGTGTGCTATAAACACACTAGAAAATGTTATGGTTGATATTCATTCTATTCCGTGTCCATGTTTAAATTCTCATTTTGGGTGTGTCACGAGTAAAAATATGATTATTTTTGGGAAATCCTTTTAGAGGGTGTTTTAGGACTCGAATACGGGAAGTTTGTTATTCACGTAATAGACAACGCATGTTTAATTATTAGGACTATGTTTATCCAGAGTGCTCTTTCGACTACCATGTCTAACAGTATTTTATTCACAATATATAAATTGCATGCTCCAAACATCAAATTCATCTGATTCAGAGATAACTTAGCCCATTTTTTATTCCCCTGGTCGGAACAAGAGCATTGTGGAGTTTTGTTGCAAAAACTTACTTCAGGTGGTCTTTCCACTGATCAATTATGCAAGTAAAAGATTATACTTCAAATGGTCTTTCGATTGTTCAATTAGGCTAGTAACCAATTCACAATTCAGGTGATACATGATTTATGTTCTGAGTTTCATGTTCCTTTAGCTTCACGGTAAAATGATCCATTTTGGGGTGTTATGCGTAAAAGAATCACATTTTGGGTATTCTTTATCAATTTGTTTTTTCGTGGAGAATGATTCTTCACTACAAAATTTATGAGTGTTATTCATTTGAAAGGTGATATATGGCCGAGTTTCATGCTCGTAACGCTACTATATAACATTGTTTATTTGATAATGCCACAAGTATATTTTATGAATTTTAGTTTCCATGCTTTGTACGTAAACTATTGATCCCAAACTCGAAACAAGTAGTATTAGAACGATAGAGAATGTTTTGGTGGAGTTTCTTGATGTTATGAGTCCATGTAGAAATTTTCAAATTTGTCTTGTCATGAATAAAACACGAGGTTTTTGGTTTTTTGTTTTGAAGATGGTGGTGTTTGCACTCTCGCATATGGACAGGGTGTTATTCACGTGATAATAATATTCTTAAAACCTTGTACCAAATTTACTATTTTTTCGGTGTCCTGGTGAAAATATGGGGTGATATAATGGTCCTAAGATCGTTTTCAAGTGATTTTTCGAATCTCTGGTCCCAACATAGGCCGATGTTTCTGTGTAGGTGAAGTTTAACATTCTTAACTCGGTACAGCTATCAATAGTTTGATGTTTTTTCAGATAATTTTTGCGTTTCAAATTCCAAATTGGATTTATTCAAGTGATAGCGAATGCATGTTTGTTAAGTTTGGCCCGTACTTTTAAACAACTCTTTGGACGAACATACCTAAAAGTTTCTTCTTCAAAATCTCATAATTCTGAGATAACATGGTCCATTTATTGGTCCTTGGGAATAACATAGCCTTGCAGATTTTATATGTTGAAGTTTTTGCTTAGAAGGTCAGTTGACAGACAAATTTATGGAGTAAACAATTCAAAATTCGCGTACTCGCGAGTATGATTGAATTGATCCACTTTGGAGTGTAATGCGTACAAGAATCACAATTTGATTGTTTTGTGCCAATTTAATTTTTCGTGGAGGTTCTGTTTTCACTACCAGATTTTAACCTTTTATCATTGACGTGATAGAAGATATTTGGGCCGAGTTTTATTTTCTTTACGCTTATCGATAAAACTATTTATTCGATGGTGCTCTTGTTAAAGAAACGACGTTTTGAAATATTTTATATTCATCCTTTCTAACTGACTCATTAAGTCCAAACTCGGAATGTGTGCTATAAACACACTAGAAAATGTTATGGTTGATATTCATTCTATTCCGTGTCCATGTTTAAATTTTCATTTTGGGTGTGTCACGAGTAAAAATATGATTATTTTCGGGAAATCCTTTTAGAGGGTGTTTTAAGACTCGAATACGGGAAGTTTGTTATTCACGTAATAGACAACGCATGTTTAATTATTAGGACTATGTTTATCCAGAGTGCTCTTTCGACTACCATGTCTAACAGTATTTTATTCACAATATATAAATTGCATGCTCCAAACATCAAATTCATCTGATTCAGAGATAACGTAGCCCATTTTTTATTCCCCTGGTCGGAACAAGAGCATTGTGGAGTTTTGTTGCAAAAACTTACTTCAGGTGGTCTTTCCACTGATCAATTATGCAAGTAAAAGATTTACTTCAAATGGTCTTTCGATTGTTCAATTAGGCTAGTAACCAATTCACAATTCAGGTGATACATGATTTATGTTCTGAGTTTCATGTTCCTTTAGCTTCACGGTAAAATGATCCATTTTGGGGTGTTATGCGTAAAAGAATCACATTTTGGGTATTCTTTATCAATTTGTTTTTTCGTGGAGAATGATTCTTCACTACCAAATTTATGAGTGTTATTCATTTGAAAGGTGATATATGGCCATGCTCGTAACGCTACTATATAACATTGTTTATTTGATAATGCCACAAGTATATTTTATGAATTTTAGTTTCCATGCTTTGTACGTAATCTATTGATCCCAAACTCGAAACATGTAGTATTAGAACGATAGAGAATGTTTTGGTGGAGTTTCTTGATGTTATGAGTCCATGTAGAAATTTTCAAATTTGTCTTGTCATGAATAAAACACGAGTTTTTTGGTTTTATGTTTTGAAGATGGTGGTGTTTGCACTCTCGCATATGGACAGGGTGTTATTCACGTGATAATAATATTCTTAAAACCTTGTACCAAATTTACTATTTTTTCGCTGTCCTGGTGAAAATATGGGGTGATATAATGGTCCTAAGATCGTTTTCAAGTGATTTTTCGAATCTCTGGTCCCAACATAGGCCGATGTTTCTGTGTAGGTGAAGTTTAACATTCTTAACTCGGTACAGCTATCAATAGTTTGATGTTTTTTCAGATAAGTTTTGCGTTTCAAATTCCAAATTGGATTTATTCAAGTGATAGCGAATGCATGTTTGTTAAGTTTGGCCCGTACTTTTAAACAACTCTTCGGACGAACATACCTAAAAGTTTCTTCTTCAAAATCTCATAATTCTGAGATAACATGGTCCATTTATTGGTCCTTGGGAATAACATAGCCTTGCAAATTTTGTATGTTGAAGTTTTTGCTTAGAAGGTCAGTTGACAGACAAATTTATGGAGTAAACAATTCAAAATTCGTTTACTCGCGAGTATGATTGAATTGATCCACTTTGGAGTGTAATGCGTACAAGAATCACAATTTGGTTGTTTTGTGCCAATTTAATTTTTCGTGGAGGTTCTGTTTTCACTACCAGATTTTAACCTTTTATCATTGACGTGATAGAAGATATTTGGGCAGAGTTTTATTTTCTTTACGCTTATCGATAAAACTATTTATTCGATGGTGCTCTTGTTAAAGAAACGACGTTTTGAAATATTTTATATTCATCCTTTCTAACTGACTCATTAAGTCCAAACTCGGAATGTGTGCTATAAACACACTAGAAAATGTTATGGTTGATATTCATTCTATTCCGTGTCCATGTTTAAATTTTCATTTTGGGTGTGTCACGAGTAAAAATATGATTATTTTCGGAAATCCTTTTAGAGGGTGTTTTAAGACTCGAATACGGGAAGTTTGTTATTCACGTAATAGACAACGCATGTTTAATTATTAGGACTATGTTTATCCAGAGTGCTCTTTCGACTACCATGTCTAACAGTATTTTATTCACAATATATAAATTGCATGCTCCAAACATCAAATTCATCTGATTCAGAGATAACGTAGCCCATTTTTTATTCCCCTGGTCGGAACAAGAGCATTGTGGAGTTTTGTTGCAAAAACTTACTTCAGGTGGTCTTTCCACTGATCAATTATGCAAGTAAAAGATTTACTTCAAATGGTCTTTCGATTGTTCAATTAGGCTAGTAACCAATTCACAATTCAGGTGATACATGATTTATGTTCTGAGTTTCATGTTCCTTTAGCTTCACGGTAAAATGATCCATTTTGGGGTGTTATGCGTAAAAGAATCACATTTTGGGTATTCTTTATCAATTTGTTTTTTCGTGGAGAATGATTCTTCACTACCAAATTTATGAGTGTTATTCATTTGAAAGGTGATATATGGCCATGCTCGTAACGCTACTATATAACATTGTTTATTTGATAATGCCACAAGTATATTTTATGAATTTTAGTTTCCATGCTTTGTACGTAATCTATTGATCCCAAACTCGAAACATGTAGTATTAGAACGATAGAGAATGTTTTGGTGGAGTTTCTTGATGTTATGAGTCCATGTAGAAATTTTCAAATTTGTCTTGTCATGAATAAAACACGAGTTTTTTGGTTTTATGTTTTGAAGATGGTGGTGTTTGCACTCTCGCATATGGACAGGGTGTTATTCACGTGATAATAATATTCTTAAAACCTTGTACCAAATTTACTATTTTTTCGCTGTCCTGGTGAAAATATGGGGTGATATAATGGTCCTAAGATCGTTTTCAAGTGATTTTTCGAATCTCTGGTCCCAACATAGGCCGATGTTTCTGTGTAGGTGAAGTTTAACATTCTTAACTCGGTACAGCTATCAATAGTTTGATGTTTTTTCAGATAAGTTTTGCGTTTCAAATTCCAAATTGGATTTATTCAAGTGATAGCGAATGCATGTTTGTTAAGTTTGGCCCGTACTTTTAAACAACTCTTCGGATGAACATACCTAAAAGTTTCTTCTTCAAAATCTCATAATTCTGAGATAACATGGTCCATTTATTGGTCCTTGGGAATAACATAGCCTTGCAAATTTTGTATGTTGAAGTTTTTGCTTAGAAGGTCAGTTGACAGACAAATTTATGGAGTAAACAATTCAAAATTCGTTTACTCGCGAGTATGATTGAATTGATCCACTTTGGAGTGTAATGCGTACAAGAATCACAATTTGGTTGTTTTGTGCCAATTTAATTTTTCGTGGAGGTTCTGTTTTCACTACCAGATTTTAACCTTTTATCATTGACGTGATAGAAGATATTTGGGCAGAGTTTTATTTTCTTTACGCTTATCGATAAAACTATTTATTCGATGGTGCTCTTGTTAAAGAAACGACGTTTTGAAATATTTTATATTCATCCTTTCTAACTGACTCATTAAGTCCAAACTCGGAATGTGTGCTATAAACACACTAGAAAATGTTATGGTTGATATTCATTCTATTCCGTGTCCATGTTTAAATTTTCATTTTGGGTATGTTACGAGTAAAAATATGATTATTTTCGGGAAATCCTTTTAGAGGGTGTTTTAAGACTCGAATACGGGAAGTTTGTTATTCACGTAATAGACAACGCATGTTTAATTATTAGGACTATGTTTATCCAGAGTGCTCTTTCGACTACCATGTCTAACAGTATTTTATTCACAATATATAAATTGCATGCTCCAAACATCAAATTCATCTGATTCAGAGATAACGTAGCCCATTTTTTATTCCCCTGGTCGGAACAAGAGCATTGTGGAGTTTTGTTGCAAAAACTTACTTCAGGTGGTCTTTCCACTGATCAATTATGCAAGTAAAAGATTTACTTCAAATGGTCTTTCGATTGTTCAATTAGGCTAGTAACCAATTCACAATTCAGGTGATACATGATTTATGTTCTGAGTTTCATGTTCCTTTAGCTTCACGGTAAAATGATCCATTTTGGGGTGTTATGCGTAAAAGAATCACATTTTGGGTATTCTTTATCAATTTATTTTTTCGTGGAGAATGATTCTTCACTACCAAATTTATGAGTGTTATTCATTTGAAAGGTGATATATGGCCATGCTCGTAACGCTACTATATAACATTGTTTATTTGATAATGCCACAAGTATATTTTATGAATTTTAGTTTCCATGCTTTGTACGTAATCTATTGATCCCAAACTCGGAACATCTAGTATTAGAATGATAGAGAATGTTTTGGTGGAGTTTCTTAATGTTATGAGTCCATGTAGAAATTTTCAAATTTGTCTTGTCATGAATAAAACACGAGTTTTTTGGTTTTATGTTTTGAAGATGGTGGTGTTTGCACTCTCGCATATGGACAGGGTGTTATTCACGTGATAATAATATTCTTAAAACCTTGTACCAAATTTACTATTTTTTCGGTGTCCTGGTGAAAATATGGGGTGATATAATGGTCCTAAGATCGTTTTCAAGTGATTTTTCGAATCTCTGGTCCCAACATAGGCCGATGTTTCTGTGTAGGTGAAGTTTAACATTCTTAACTCGGTACAGCTATCAATAGTTTGATGTTTTTTCAGATAAGTTTTGCGTTTCAAATTCCAAATTGGATTTATTCAAGTGATAGCGAATGCATGTTTGTTAAGTTTGGCCCGTACTTTTAAACAACTCTTTGGACGAACATACCTAAAAGTTTCTTCTTCAAAATCTCATAATTCTGAGATAACATGGTCCATTTATTGGTCCTTGGGAATAACATAGCCTTGCAAATTTTGTATGTTGAAGTTTTTGCTTAGAAGGTCAGTTGACAGACAAATTTATGGAGTAAACAATTCAAAATTCGTTTACTCGCGAGTATGATTGAATTGATCCACTTTGGAGTGTAATGCGTACAAGAATCAGAATTTGGTTGTTTTGTGCCAATTTAATTTTTCGTGGAGGTTCTGTTTTAACTACCAGATTTTAACCTTTTATCATTGACGTGATAGAAGATATTTGGGCCGAGTTTTATTTTCTTTACGCTTATCGAAAAAACTATTTATTCGATGGTGCTCTTGTTAAAGAAACGACGTTTTGAAATATTTTATATTCATCCTTTCTAACTGACTCATTAAGTCCAAACTCGGAATGTGTGCTATAAACACACTAGAAAATGTTATGGTTGATATTCATTCTATTCCGTGTCCATGTTTAAATTTTCATTTTGGGTGTGTCACGAGTAAAAATATGATTATTTTCGGGAAATCCTTTTAGAGGGTGTTTTAAGACTCGAATACGGGAAGTTTGTTATTCACGTAATAGACAACGCATGTTTAATTATTAGGACTATGTTTATCCAGAGTGCTCTTTCGACTACCATGTCTAACAGTATTTTATTCACAATATATAAATTGCATGCTCCAAACATCAAATTCATCTGATTCAGAGATAACGTAGCCCATTTTTTATTCCCCTGGTCGGAACAAGAGCATTGTGGAGTTTTGTTGCAAAAACTTACTTCAGGTGGTCTTTCCACTGATCAATTATGCAAGTAAAAGATTTACTTCAAATGGTCTATCGATTGTTCAATTAGGCTAGTAACCAATTCACAATTCAGGTGATACATGATTTATGTTCTGAGTTTCATGTTCCTTTAGATTCACGGTAAAATTATCCATTTTGGGGTGTTATGCGTAAAAGAATCACATTTTGGGTATTCTTTATCAATTTGTTTTTTCGTGGAGAATGATTCTTCACTACCATATTTATGAGTGTTATTCATTTGCAAGGTGATATATGGCCGAGTTTCATGCTCGTAACGCTACTATATAACATTGTTTATTTGATAATGCCACAAGTATATTTTATGAATTTTAGTTTCCATGCTTTGTACGTAAACTATTGATCCCAAACTCGAAACAAGTAGTATGAGAACGATAGAGAATGTTTTGGTGGAGTTTCTTGATGTTATGAGTCCATGTAGAAATTTTCAAATTTGTCTTGTCATGAGTAAAACACGAGTTTTTTGGTTTTATGTTTTGAAGATGGTGGTGTTTGCACTCTCGCATATGGACAGGGTGTTATTCACGTGATAATAATATTCTTAAAACCTTGTACCAAATTTACTATTTTTTCGGTGTCCTGGTGAAAATATGGGGTGATATAATGGTCCTAAGATCCTTTTCAAGTGATTTTTCGAATCACTGGTCCTAACATAGGCCGATGTTTCTGTGTAGGTGAAGTTTAACATTCTTAACTCGGTACAGCTATCAATAGTTTGATAATTTTTCAGATAATTTTGCGTTTCAAATTCCAAATTGGATTTATTCAAGTGATAGCGAATGCATGTTTGTTAAGTTTGGCCCGTACTTTTAAACAACTCTTTGGACGAACATACCTAAAAGTTTCTTCTTCAAAATCTCATAATTCTGAGATAACATGGTCCATTTATTGGTCCTTGGGAATAACATAGCCTTGCAAATTTTGTATGTTGAAGTTTTTGCTTAGAAGGTCAGTTGACACACAAATTTATGGAGTAAACAATTCAAAATTCGCGTACTCGCGAGTATGATTGAATTGATCCACTTTGGAGTGTAATGTGTACAAGAATCACAATTTGGTTGTTTTGTGCCAATTTAATTTTTCGTGGAGGTTCTGTTTTAACTACCAGATTTTAACCTTTTATCATTGACGTGATAGAAGATATTTGGGCCGAGTTTTATTTTCTTTACGCTTATCGATAAAACTGTTTATTCGATGGTGCTCTTGTTAAAGAAACGACGTTTTGAAATATTTTATATTCATCCTTTCTAACTGACTCATTAAGTCCAAACTCGGAATGTGTGCTATAAACACACTAGAAAATGTTATGGTTGATATTCATTCTATTCCGTGTCCATGTTTAAATTTTCATTTTGGGTGTGTCACGAGTAAAAATATGATTATTTTCGGGAAATCCTTTTAGAGGGTGTTTTAAGACTCGAATACGGGAAGTTTGTTATTCACGTAATAGACAACGCATGTTTAATTATTAGGACTATGTTTATCCAGAGTGCTCTTTCGACTACCATGTCTAACAGCATTTTATTCACAATATATAAATTGCATGCTCCAAACATCAAATTCATCTGATTCAGAGATAACGTAGCCCATTTTTTATTCCCCTGGTCGGAACAAGAACATTGTGGAGTTTTGTTGCAAAAACTTACTTCAGGTGGTCTTTCCACTGATCAATTATGCAAGTAAAAGATTTACTTCAAATGGTCTTTCGATTGTTCAATTAGGCTAGTAACCAATTCACAATTCAGGTGATACATGATTTATGTTCTGAGTTTCATGTTCCTTTAGCTTCACGGTAAAATGATCCATTTTGGGGTGTTATGCGTAAAAGAATCACATTTTGGGTATTATTTATCAATTTGTTTTTTCGTGGAGAATGATTCTTCACTACCAAATTTATGAGTGTTATTCATTTGCAAGGTGATATATGGCCGAGTTTCATGCTCGTAACACTACTATATAACATTGTTTATTTGATAATGCCACAAGTATATTTTATGAATTTTAGTTTCCATGCTTTGTACGTAATCTATTGATCCCAAACTCGAAACATGTAGTATAATAACGATAGAGAATGTTTTGGTGGAGTTTCTTGATGTTATGAGTCCATGTAGAAATTTTCAAATTTGTCTTGTCATGAATAAAACACGAGTTTTTTGGTTTTATGTTTTGAAGATGGTGGTGTTTGCACTCTCGCATATGGACAGGGTGTTATTCACGTGATAATAACATTCTTAAAACCTTGTACCAAATTTACTATTTTTTCGGTGTCCTGGTGAAAATATGGGGTGATATAATGGTCCTAAGATCGTTTTCAAGTGTTTTTTCGAATCTCTGGTCCCAACATAGGCCGATGTTTCTGTGTAGGTGAAGTTTAACATTCTTAACTCGGTACAGCTATCAATAGTTTGATGTTTTTTCAGATAATTTTTGCGTTTCAAATTCCAAATTGGATTTATTCAAGTGATAGCGAATGCATGTTTGTTAAGTTTGGCCCGTACTTTTAAACAACTCTTTGGACGAACATACCTAAAAGTTTCTTCTTCAAAATCTCATAATTCTGAGATAACACGGTCCATTTATTGGTCCTTGGGAATAACATAGCCTTGCAGATTTTATATGTTGAAGTTTTTGCTTAGAAGGTCAGTTGACAGACAAATTTATGGAGTAAACAATTCAAAATTCGCGTACTCGCGAGTATGATTGAATTGATCCACTTTGGAGTGTAATGCGTACAAGAATCACAATTTGGTTGTTTTGTGCCAATTTAATTTTTCGTGGAGGTTCTGTTTTCACTACCAGATTTTAACCTTTTATCATTGACGTGATAGAAGATATTTGGGCCGAGTTTTGTTTTCTTTACGCTTATCGATAAAACTATTTATTCGATGGTGCTCTTGTTAAAGAAACGACATTTTGAAATATTTTATATTCATCCTTTCTAACTGACTCATTAAGTCCAAACTCGAAATGTGTGCTATAAACACACTAGAAAATGTTATGGTTGATATTCATTCTATTCCGTGTCCATGTTTAAATTTTCATTTTGGGTTTGTCATGAGTAAAAATATGATTATTTTTGGGAAATCCTTTTATAGGGTGTTTTAAGACTCGAATACGGGAAGTTTGTTATTCACGTAATAGACAACGCATGTTTAATTATTAGGACTATGTTTATCCAGAGTGCTCTTTCGACTACCATGTCTAACAGTATTTTATTCACAATATATAAATTGCATGCTCCAAACATCAAATCCATCTGATTCAGAGATAACGTAGCCCATTTTTTATTCCTCTGGTCGGAACAAGAGCATTGTGGAGTTTTGTTGCAAAAACTTACTTCAGGTGGTCTTTCCACTGATCAATTATGCAAGTAAAAGATTTACTTCAAATGGTCTTTCGATTGTTCAATTAGGCTAGTAACCAATTCACAATTCAGGTGATACATGATTTATGTTCTGAGTTTCATGTTCCTTTAGCTTCACGGTAAAATGATCCATTTTGGGGTGTTATGCGTAAAAGAATCACATTTTGGGTATTATTTATCAATTTGTTTTTTCGTGGAGAATGATTCTTCACTACCAAATTTATGAGTGTTATTCATTTGCAAGGTGATATATGGCCGAGTTTCATGCTCGTAACACTACTATATAACATTGTTTATTTGATAATGCCACAAGTATATTTTATGAATTTTAGTTTCCATGCTTTGTACGTAATCTATTGATCCCAAACTCGAAACATGTAGTATAATAACGATAGAGAATGTTTTGGTGGAGTTTCTTGATGTTATGAGTCCATGTAGAAATTTTCAAATTTGTCTTGTCATGAATAAAACACGAGTTTTTTGGTTTTATGTTTTGAAGATGGTGGTGTTTGCACTCTCGCATATGGACAGTCGGAGAGCATACCTGACACAGGGGATACCATCATTTTAATGAACTAACCAGCTCTCGCCTCTCATGAAAAAATTGGGTTGATATCTCCACCGTAGTCGACATGCCATAAATACCAGAATGGAATATTCATTGAAGGCATATTATTTCCCTCTATTATGTTTCCTACGCTTCAAAAGGATTATTTATAGTAAGAGAAAGTTATCAGTTAGTGGACAAGCATGCGAAACGTCCTACAGTTACGGCACAACTACCAAGGTGCCTTTTCCTCCCCCAAGAAGATAGATAAACAGATATTTTGACATTTAGATCGTAACAACGCATTATACTACATATAAGCGACGGAAACAACGAACTTCTCTATTTCGCGACTAAAAGGAGTCTGTTATATTACATTTTTTAAAAAAAAAAAAAAAAAAAAAAAAAAGAAGACCCTTGTCTATTGCTCAAAGGCATGGTCGGGACTTGTCTGATGAGCAAAATAGGTCATCATTTCTTTCGTACGTTGTTTATATCCGAGAGAAAATCCCCTTCCAAACTCCTGATCTTTCAGTCGGAGCAGATCTTCTTTCTCCTTAGTAAGCTGCTCCTTATCGGACTCCAAGTTGCTATTTACTCGAGCAAGTTCTTCCTTCTCTTTAGAAAGCCTTTCAGTAGTAGCTCAGAGATGCTCAACCTCAGTCATCAGCAATCGATGAGCAACAGCAATTGTGTTTACTCGTTCAAGGGATTCTTCTCGAGCAAAATAAGATTCATCATTTTGTATCCCAAGCTGGTATTGGGTTATTCGTAACGTCAGAACGTTAAAAGCAGCGGAATTTAAAATTTTTAAATAACCCAAACCAGCAATCTTTATTCATCTAGTCATACGAAAAGGATTTTACATAAATCGAAACATCCATAGGGTGTTTAGCGATTTTACCTTACCACGGGAACGGTGGTGATTTTTCTCCGGTCTTCTTTCAGATCTGATGAATTTGGTTCGAGAGAAGTACCCCAAGCGTTGTGCCTCTAGCGGTATCCACACCAACTGGATTGAAGCAACTCTCTTGAATCCTCAGGCTCAGAACTAGGATCCAAAAGTTATCAAGCAAGGAAGAAGGAGAAAACAATTCGCATGAACCCTGTGCAATTGCACAGGATTCGGCCGAACCTTCTCTGTAGGAGAGAGGGCGGCGCTTTTCAGCTTTGGAGAGAGGGGGGCACGAAATTTTTGTGTCTTAGGGCTTAGGTTTTTCACTTATGAAAGAGGTATAAAGAGATATATATTTATAAGAGAAGAATCCTTCTCTTAATAGATATCTCTTCCATGTATATCAAGATCTTTTTCCTTATCTCATTAGGAAACAAGATATACATGTATATCTCTTAGATTTTCCTTGTCACACAAGAAAACAAACTCTTTCATTATTTATCTCATAAAAATCGCCCCTTATCTAGGTAGGAAAGTAGAATCTCATTCTATCTTTATTTCCTTAACTAACTAGGTCTCCTTTAATTAATTAAACTCTTTAATTAATTAGACTCTTTAATTAATTAAACTCCTTTAATTAATTCAGCCCATATAATTAATTAATATAATTAATTAATTAATCATTCTCCATTAATTAATTAGACTACTTCTAATTAATATTTTTCTCCCTTAAGAATTAACACTTTAATTCTCCAGTTTTGATTTAACTCTTTAAATCAAACTTTCCTTATATGATTTGTTGCAGTCCAATTGTATTGTGTGTGACCCTCTAGGTTCACCATCAATTGGCCGCAGGCCCACGACTTTCGTGATTTAATTTATGAGCTTATTAATTGCTCCGATTAATTGAACCCCTTCAATTAACCACTCAAGAATTAATCTCCTTATTAATTCATGAGTACCCACACCTCATGGTCGATGTCTAGCCACAAGCCCATGAGGCCCAACTTCAGGTGAATTGATCTCAGTGAACCTCACCTCTTATAAGTACCATGTACATACGGTCCTTCTATCGACTTAATTTCTCGATCGAGACCTAGGGTGTGTGAATTGATCGGCACCTCTAATTATCTCAATAACTATACTTTCTAATTCCGGATAATGATTCCAGTGTGACTGCTAAATTTGGAAACCCCTTTCCAAATCCGTCACCAACTGTGGCCACAGGTTTCTCGAAATCTATTATCTAAGAATGTATAGGAAATTCCCTCAACACACTACTTTGAGTCAATAGATCCCTTATTGGTACTAACCACTTGCGTACACAACTATACGCACCCAACTTAGGCACATTATGGTCAGGCTAAGTGACCTGTACCTAGATCAAAGTACGTATACCCATGCACCGAATTCGCCCTAGCACCTCAAGTCGAAGGACTAAATCGTACACTATTATAAGTTTGAGAAACATCCCATCGCCGATGTGAATCATGCGCTTCCACAATGGGTTTCTCTGTTCGGGTCGTTCGATGCGTTCGATCCCCTATCGAACCACCTACTCATACGCACTAGCATCAAATGCCTTGCTCATGAAACGCTACAAATTCACTCCATGTGAATCATGCATATTTATACAAGTCTTTGCGATTCCTTTGATACCCCGTCTCGTTCGGAATCTATGACTTGGAACATGTTTTAAGATCACGACCTTAGAGACTGTTTCATGATTGCACTCAATACCGAAGTGAATCGTCCCATAGTCGAATGTGATCTTAGGATTTCATCCAATTGCTTAAGTGATTCGCGAGAGATGAAGTTGGCCATTGTTTGATTTACATACTATAAACAAACGAGCGTATTAATTCATTTATACTAGAGAAAGATTACGATAGTCCTAGTACAAGCTAAATATATTGGCTTGCAGGGCACTATCCTATCAATCTCCCACTTGCCCTAAAGCCAATCACAAACGCTTCTAAGGCCCATCTTCCAAAGATGTTCTTCAAACTCTTTTTGTGACAAAGACTTTACTAGTGGATCCGCTAGGTTGTCTTCCAAGTGGACGCATCCATTATGTACGTCTACTCTACCAATGATTTCTCCAATCAAATGGTACTTTTCTCTCATTGTGTTTAGATTTCTGGTGAGATCTCGAGTCCTTTGCTTTAGCAACAACTCCATTGTTATCACAGAAGATAACCATGAGCTTCGCAATGCTAGGCACTACATCCAACCATTGGATGAAGTTTTTCATCCAAACACTTTCTTTTGTTGCATCCGATGCTGCGATATATTATGCTACAGTGGTTGAGATGGCAATGGTGTTTTGCTTGGAACCTTTCCAACTTACCGCTACCCCATTGAGGCAAAATATGTATCCAAAAATTGGATATATATATTCATCCACATCAGACTGAAAATTCGAATCATTAAATCCTTCGAGTTTTAATTCTCCATTACCACCGTAGACCAAGAACGAATCCTTAGTCTTTCTCAAGAACTTAAGGATATCTGTTACGGTGGTCCAGTACTCTTCACCGGAGTTTGACTAGTAACTGCTCGTGACACTTGAGCAGGTTCTACGTCTGGTCTGGTACATATTATAGCATACCACATGCTACCTTTTGTCGAAACATAAGGTATTTGAGACATTCTCCTTTATCCTCATTCGATGTAGGGCACATCGATTTGGAAAAGGAGTTACAGTGTCTCATTGGAAGCAATCCTCTCTTGGATTCTTCCATACTGAATCTTTTCAGTATTGTTTCTATGTACTTAGATTGAGAGAATCCCAACATCTTCTTCGATCTATCTCTATAGATACGTATCCCAATACGCAAGATGTCTCTCCCAAATCTTTCATGGAGAATTGCATGAATAACCATGCTTTCGTCTGCGCTAACATTCCGATATCATCCCAGATAAGCAGAATGTGATCGACATATAAAATATGAGCTTCATAGAGCTCCCACTAATCCTTTTGTACACTCAAGGTTCATATTCGTTTTTGATGAAGTCAAATGTCATGACTGTCTAATCAAAACAAATGTGAATCTAAATGGATTCAGACATTGCTACTGGAGAAAAGGTTTCATCAAAGTCTGTTCCAGAACTTTGTGAATAGCCTTTTACCACTAGTCGAGTCTTAGAGGTCAACACCTCTCCATTTATTCCTAGCTTGAAGATCCATTCACTACTTACAGGGATAAAATCCCTCGGGTGGATCGACCAAGGTCCATACCTTGTTGGAATGCATGAAATCCATTTCGGGTTGCATGGCCTCTTGCCATGATGCACGTCTACATCTAATGTAGCTTCTTCGTATATGGTAAAACCATATCTTTCAAGCTTCTTATGAACTTGATCAGATCTACGAAGTACTGGTGTACTAGACGGTTTAGCAGTTTCTGGATTAACTCCCACTGTTTGTGGGGATGGGTCCAAATCTTGGACTTCATCAAGTTCCATGACATTCCCTATTTCCTTTGACGAGGATTTCATCAACTGAGGAACAGGTAGTTAGGAGAAACGATTGTTTCTCATTGTCGTGGAACAGGTATCCAATGGATTTCGTTGGATACCCCACAATTATATACAAATTGGATCTACTAGCCAATTTATCTCCTTTCTAGTTCCCAACTTAGGGAGGAGATCTCCATACTCAATAGAAAAAGTGCAGAGGTATTTTGCCATACCTTTCTTGGTAAAGCTTTGTAGGCACGGACTTTGAAGGTACTTTGCTCAGTATCTTCGATGCAGCCAGGAGGACCAACCCCTAGAATGCATAAGGAAGCTTAACAAAACTCATTATGGATTGAACAATGTCTAACAATGTTCGATTCCTTCTCTTAGACACTCCAATAAGTTGAGGCGTCATAGGAGGAGTTTGTTGTATGAGAACCCCATTCTCAGTAAGATAATTGAGGAACTCTTGACTTAAGTATTTGCCACCTCGATCAGATCGAATGGCCATAATACTATGCCCTTGTTGATTCTCTATTTCGTTTTGAAATTCTTTGAACTTTTTCAAAGGTTTTTCGGATTTGTATCTCAATAGATACATATATCACTAACGACCAAAGTCATTAGCAAAAAGGTACGAGGTATGAGTAATCTCCTCTTACACTAAACTTTAGTGGTCCACATTCAATCGTATGGATCAAATCCAAAGTTATTTGGTTCGCTCTTGATTCCCATTGAAGGGAGATTTGGTCATCTTTCCTGTGAGACAGGATTCGCAGGTTGGAAGTTCATCTAAGTTCTATATTTCAAGAGCCTTAGAAGAAACCAATTTTTGAATCCTACTCTTGGAGATATGTCCAAGTCTAGCGTGCCAAAGTTGTGGATTATTATCTTGGTATTAATTGAACTAAGCACATTAACTCAATAGAATTGAGTTAACGGTTTAATTCAATTAATTTGCTTCCTTTCAATTAACTCTTTAATTGATTCATCTCCTTTTTCAATTAACCCTTTGATAGAAATGTTGCTTAATTAATTAGACCTTCTAATCAATTAAACTAATCAGTGCCTTTCTAAGATTCAGTGGGATAATTCGACTTTTAGACTACTTGTGTTCTTTCGACTACCTTTATCGTCGCTTTAGAAGAGAACAACTTCTTCTTCATATTACTCTTCTTTGACTTTGCAGTCCATGAAGTGTAAACGATCATGACAGGTTTATCCTATTTGCCTTTTACCAATACTTTGGTTAATTCATGAAATGTGAACAACTTATCAAATAAGATCAGAGTATTTCACGAATCTTTTGAATGAGCGGGAGGAGAATTTAAATGGAGGTCAATGCTAAGATCACTTGCAGGCCTACGTTTAATCGATCCAGTTTTCAACTAGATTGATAAAAACAAGGACAGTGATACTTTGATATCAGCTCCCTCACTTATTCTCGAGTTTTAAAACAACTCCTTAGTGGTCTCGAATCAAAAGATTCGAAACTGCTCCTCAAAACAAGCTTTTGAAGTGGAGGTTTGTTTTAGAAGCTTCAGACATACTCCTATGTCGCTTCTTTAGCTCGTTCAATCTTGATGCTTATATGAGGAAACGATCGTTAAGATTCCCATACCCTATAGGTGATTCGTTCCACTTTTGAGACTCGTCCTTATATGAGGAAACGATCATTAATATTCCCATACCCTACGGGTGATTCGTTCCTCCTTTTAGACTCATCTCGGAAGTGCATCAGGCATAGGCTAGTTATTAAGAACATGATTCCGACTTTCGGAATTGAGGACAATCCTCAAGTTTCTAAGCCAGTCGATATTTTGATCGAGTTATTTTATAAGTCGAGGATAAATAGTAAAAAATGGATAATTATAGATATCTCAATATCTATTTTAAAGAGAAGACAAAAATACAGAGGACTAGTTAATGAATAATACTTATAATCTACGAAGGTTGGACTTTCTATCGTAAAAGTTCTCCCACTATTTTATCGAAACAATTACCCCTTCAATTGTTCGGGAACTCCTATTTCCTAGTAGGTCTTGACGTCCCAGCGGACATTAATTGCACCCACGACTCGTGGCCATACAACTAATTCCCTAGGTAGGCATACGTATTGCCAATTGTGTCTCTACACAACCTTCAAGCTATTTTGCCTCGATTTTCGCACCCATCTAGCACTGCTACATCATGAGTGGTACTACTCGTTAAGTCTAACCCAATCAATCTCGATGAGCAACGGGCCCGGTCATGAAATCCCCGTAACTGGTTATCGGTCGATTATACATGTCCCGACCAGTCCCCACCCTTGTCGAGTTTATTAAATAAACAAGAATCGAGAGATTTCACGTATTGTCCCTTTCTTCGCCTTGGGTGCCAGACTCTGGATCACCATAATCGATAAGTAGACAACATACGCTAGTCCCTATTGATGGAAGGCTTGGATTTATATAAATACTTTATTTTATTTTAACCCAATATGACTTAATATTTAATTCAAGAGGGGATTTGCTGGTTTGAAAGTTTAAGGCAAACTCTCTCGAGATCTCACCGCTTCGATTATGAATTATCTTATTTACGCTCTAATATTCTAGCGCGCATCACCATACAAGCCAAATAATAGAATCAATAAATAAATAAAACATAAATAAATAAACCTAGCATGCATTTCTAACACAATATGTTTTCGATCGGGAGCCACCTATGCTTGGGCCATCATTGAGCCAATAATGTTGGCCCAATTGGTCTATCTAATGGGTTCTTAATGGGCCTAGGCTATTACAATAATAACCAAGCATACTTGGCCTTCATTCTCCACTGGGCTTCCTTCTTGCATGTAATGGGCCTCCATCCTAAATTATTTAATGTAAAGCCCTAATCTATTACATTGGCACAAAAAAGGCCCAAATAAAGGCTCGCAGGCCCAACAAAAATCCAAAGCAAAATAAACCAATCACATCTAAGGTCAAGGCTCGGCTCGATCGAAAACCACGCAAACAATTCACGTTGAGCAAAGAAACAAGCAAACACATTTACTAGTTTCCTATCTTACTTTAATTATTTTAAACGCCTTTAAAATATTTCTCTAGATTCTTACTTTAGTCTCTACTAATTATAGGTAATCTATATTCGGATAAACAAAACCATTTTGTGCATAAAAAACAGAATAAAAATTTTCAACTTTTGAAAATTGCAATTCGGCCCTCCAACTTTTGGAAATTGCGATTTGAAACCCCGAAGTTTTGGAAATAACAATTTAACCCCAAAATTAAAACTGGGCAGAGGACCGAAAATTAAAAGTTTATTTCCAAAAAAATTTCAAATTTGCAATTCAGCCCCCGCAGTTTTTGGTATTTACAAAACAGCCCCAAAACTTTTAGTAATTGCAAAACAGCCCCAAATAAAATTTTCCAGAAAGTTGCATTATGTCCAGAAAACACACAGTTCGTAAAATCTCAATTTCAGTCCAGTTTTCCAAAAAATCGCTAATCGCAAAAACAGCCCTTTATTTTCGAAAAATACAAAATTGGCCCAAAAGGTTTTTATGCAATTTTACCCAAAATCAGATCTACCAATAACAAGTAAGAATCAATAACACGAATATAACATGCAATACAATAAAGCAATCAAATTATATTCAGACCTTTTCGTATGAGAGTAATAAATTAGGCTCTGATACCACTATTGGGTTATTCGTAACGTCAGAACGTTAAAAGCAGCGGAATTTAAAATTTTTAAATAACCCAAACCAGCAATCTTTATTCATCTAGTCATACGAAAAGGATTTTACATAAATCGAAACATCCATAGGGTGTTTAGCGATTTTACCTTACCACGGGAACGGTGGTGATTTTTCTCCGGTCTTCTTTCAGATCTGATGAATTTGGTTCGATAGAAGTACCCCAAGCGTTGTGCCTCTAGCGGTATCCACACCAACTGGATTGAAGCAACTCTCTTGAATCCTCAGGCTCAGAACTAGGATCCAAAAGTTATCAAGCAAGGAAGAAGGAGAAAACAATTCGCATGAACCCTGTGCAATTGCACAGGATTCGGCCGAACCTTCTCTGTAGGAGAGAGGGCGGCGCTTTTCAGCTTTGGAGAGAGGGGGGCACGAAATTTTTGTGTCTTAGGGCTTAGGTTTTTCACTTATGAAAGAGGTATAAAGAGATATATATTTATAAGAGAAGAATCCTTCTCTTAATAGATATCTCTTCCATGTATATCAAGATCTTTTTCCTTATCTCATTAGGAAACAAGATATACATGTATATCTCTTAGATTTTCCTTGTCTCACAAGAAAACAAACTCTTTCATTATTTATCTCATAAAAATCACCCCTTATCTAGTTAGGAAAGTAGAATCTCATTCTATCTTTATTTCCTTAACTAACTAGGTCTCCTTTAATTAATTAAACTCTTTAATTAATTAGACTCTTTAATTAATTAAACTCCTTTAATTAATTCAGCCCATTTAATTAATTAATCTAATTAATTAATTAATCATTCTCCATTAATTAATTAGACTACTTCTAATTAATATTTTTCTCCCTTAAGAATTAACACTTTAATTCTCCAGTTTTGATTTAACTCTTTAAATCAAACTTTCCTTATATGATTTGTTGCAGTCCAATTGTATTGTGTGTGACCATCTAGGCTCACCATCAATTGGCCGCAGGACCACGACTTTCGTGATTTAATTTATGAGCTTATTAATTGCTCCGATTAATTGAACCCCTTCAATTAACCACTCAAGAATTAATCTCCTTATTAATTCATGAGTACCCACACCTCATGGTCGATGTCTAGCCACAAGCCCATGAGGTCCAACTTCAGGTGAATTGATCTCAGTGAACCTCACCTCTTATAAGTACCATGTACATATGGTCCTTCTATGGACTTAATTTCCCGATCGAGACCTAGGGTGTGTGAATTGATCGGCACCTCTAATTATCTCAATAACTATACTTTCTAATTCCGGATAATGAATCCAGTGTGACTGCTAAATTTGGAAACCCCTTTCCAAATCCGTCACCAACTGTGGCCACAGGTTTCTCGGAATCTATTATCTAAGAATGTATAGGAAATTCCCTCAACACACTACGTTGAGTCAATAGATCCCTTATTGGTACTAACCACTCGCGTACACAACTATACGCACCCAACTTAGGCACATTATGGTCAGGCTAAGTGACCTGTACCTAGATCAAAGTACGTATACCCATGCACCGAATTCGCCCTAGCACCTCAAGTCTAAGGACTAAATCGTACACTATTATAAGTTTGAGAAACATCCCATCGCCGTTGTGCATCATGCGCTTCCACAATGGGTTTCTCTGTTCGGGTCATTCGATGCGTTCGATCCCCTATCGAACCACCTACTCATACGCACTAGCATCAAATGCCTTGCTCATGAAACGCTACAAATTCACTCCATGTGAATCATGCATATTTATACAAGTCTTTGCGATTCCTTTGATACCCCGTCTCGTTCGGAATCTATGACTTGGAACATGTTTTAAGATCACGACCTTAGAGACTGTTTCATGATTGCACTCAATACCGAAGTGAATCGTCCCATAGTCGAATGTGATCTTAGGATTTCATCCAATCGCTTAAGTGATTCGCGAGAGATGAAGTTGGCCATTGTTTGATTTACATACTATAAACAAACGAGCGTATTAATTCATTTATTCTAGAGAAAGATTACGATAGTCCTAATACAAGCTAAATATATTGGCTTGCAGGGCACTATCCTATCAGCTGGAGAGCTTCATGCTTAGCCTGTTATGGAAAAATAAGAATGAAGAACTTCAAAAACCTAGAACATGAAAAGATCCCTGTTACAACAATAATAAAAGTCCACTTACCATCTCCAAACGCTTAAAAATGGACTGAACAAGACGCAAAGAAGAATGGTTCTTCAGTTTATCAAGCTCCTTGGGCAGGATTGTACCCATTCCCAGATTCCAAGAAACCCCATTAGGCTCGAGGGTATTTGGAATGCATGCGTCAGTGGAAACCCCACTAGATCGACTCATCCCAAACTCAGTTATCTCTTCCACCTGCTCCTTAAATGGACGCTCGTCTGAAAGAGACGGATCGTCCGCGGTATTTTTGAAACCAGAATGACTGAGACCAGACCTAGTTTTTGATGCATCTTGAGAAAAATGGACAGGAGAGATGGCTTGAGTATGTTGAGAAGTTGAAACAACAACCTGAGAACGCAAAGGGGCAAAGAAAGACTCAGGGATATCTTCCACAGGCCCCCTTGGTTGCAAAGTTGGCTCAACCTCAGAGTTGGGAGCAGTAATTACGACCTGTTGGGAACCTTCTTGACCTGAGGTTTGATCGGTCGACGGGAGGAGGAGAGGATGCTCGAGGTTCCTCGTTTATTGTTTGGTCGACTGGAGGAGGAGAGATAGCTCGAGACTCCTTGTTTGATGATTGGTCGACTGGAGAAGGAGAGATAACTCGAGACTCATGGTTCATTGTTTGGTTTACATGAGAAGGAGAAGTAGATCGAGAACCCTCATCCTGGTAAGCCTCAAGAACTCTTGGATCAACGAAGGGACTACGGATCGGAGCCCCTGAAGGTCCCGTTGAAGAATGCCTAGCTTCCTATGACGATGAAGGAATATTCTTCACTATTTTCGGATTTTCACTTGACGAGGACGACACCATATCAGATCGAGGCATGGCTTCCCGAGAAGAAGCTCCTCCTTGGGAAGATATTTGATGTGAACTTTCCGTTCGGGCTTTCTTCTTCGGAGTATCTCGTCGGGGAAGACCTCGTAGAGATCGTTTCGCAGCTCCGGAAAAGAGGTTGGAACTCATGATCAAAAAATCAGAAATTTCTGTGAATTATCGAACTATGAGCTCCGATCAACGAACAAGAAAATTTTATATTGCAAGTGGGGACGCGCGGTAAAACCTCAAAGATTTTACCTTTATATATAGTAAAGGAAATGACAATTATGTCCTCAAACCTTGGCGCGCGCAGTAAAAATTCAAATATATGACAAGAACGGATTATTAAATACTACGATCATAAAAACGACGAAGAATATTTCATTGAAAATCATATATATCAACAGAGGAACTTTACATCAGCTGTAATTACAGAATTTGCAAGATATGCTAAATAATGAAACAAAATTACAAAGATTAAAGAAGAAAACAAAACCCTAACGTCTTGAAACCGACCTAAGATGGGGAGTTAACTTCCTTCGAGGAAAATCTTTCCTCACCTTCCTTCTCTCCCTCATCGGCTTGATCTCCTTCAGTGTCCTCTTCGTTATCCTTGTTTTCTTCTTCATCTTCTCGATCTTCTACTGCCTGCTCTATTAACACCAAGTCGGGTGCGGGTACAGGAAGCGGAGTTCCGTACTCATCGACTAAGTGAGCTAGAGGATGGTTACTATATTCAACAGAAGGCAAGCAGTCAAGAGGATAATCTTGGAGTTTTCGATCCTTTTCGATCGTCATAACTTCGCGATATTCATTGCGCCTATCAGGAATTTGTCCATACTCAATTAATTGATCGACCCCCTTGAAGAATGAGCTCAAGAGTAGATCTCCGATTTTCTGATGAATTATGGCAGTGTGCACTGGAGAATCAAGAAACCCTCGAACAATGGGTTCCACGTCGAGAGAGTGGTGCTCATCTATGACCTTATCTAAATCATGGGAGTCGTCCGTCCTGCTCGCGAGTTGAGATCGAAGCATAACAATTTCCGACTCCAACTTGCTAACCGCAGTGGCGTGTGCAACTCGTTGTTCATCCATCTCTCGATTCATCTGGTCGACCTGTGCCAGGTATCGACTAGCATCCGTCATCATATTGATAATCTGAGGATTGTCAGTCTCCAAATTTGGATTAGCGCTAGGAACAGGTTGAGTTTCAGCAGAAGCGCGAGAATTATTTACTCGAGCAAGTTGATCTTCGAGCTCCTTAACTTTAGAGTTTAAAATTTTGTTGCTTTCTTCAACATACTTGCATTGTTCTCTATGCAATGCCATGTCATATAGCGCGGACACCAAAGCATTACCAGTATGTGGCAAGGAAAAATGGTCTAAATAAAAATGGAGTAGAATGTTGAGGTTTATTAAAAGAATGTATGGAGTTGAAAAATAATACCACTTCATGGGCATGTGCTGCCCTTGCCAACTGTTCGAGAGGTTTTTTCTTAACCGTCCTATCTACATCTCGGACAAAGGTCAAAGATAGGAGGAGTCGAATGGATTTATCGATGACGTTCTCCTTATCATCAGACATTAGTGTATCCTTCTCGGAATATCCAGCTGCCCGTTTCCCTTGAAGATGACTCTCAATCATATCTACCAGAGAAGCTTTATGACTAGTATCTCCGACGTGAGTAAAATACTCTCCTTCTTTGTCAAAGAACTGAGTTCTTCTTCTAGCTTCAGGGCCAGTAAGATTATGCTCTGACCAAGATTGACAGCCCAGAATACCATGTTCATCCCTAAGGAATTTGGGTGGATAACCGCGGCCTTTGCGAGAGCTTGTAGATGGTATATCTGATGAAGTTTGACCAGAAGAAGGGGGAGCTACTCGGATAGGATCTGCATTCTCGAACGAGTCCTCCTCTATGTCCTCCAAATCCTGGATTTGATTTCTTCTCCTCTTTCTGGATTGCTTCTGCTCTATGGGGACTTTGCCCGACGACTTTTTCGAATTGGAAATGATAGATTTTCCGACCACTGAAAAACGGCAGTTCTCGACCATGGAGGCTGCAACATGAAATCGATAAACATTAGTGGACGACAAATTCATAAATCCTTTTCTAAAAAGAATAAAATAGCTAAACAAAAAAAATCTTACATAGAGATCGATTGTCCGATGGAATGGGAAAATCCAAAGAACTCAATCCCGCATTCCGAAGGAAAACTTCTCCGATCAAATAAGCTGATTGGTATTTATTTGATCTCATCTCCTCGATTAAATCGGATGAAAATTGGTCGTCGGGGGCCATCTCACCAATCACCTTTCGACCCCCGTACACCCAAGATTCATTGTATCCCCAGTCATGAGTAAACTCCTCAGTTTCTCCGTTTTCAAGGACATGCACGGTCGGAGCCTTAACAAAAAGAAGTTCGATTTCCATTCCGTACTGTTGCTCGAAATGGCATTTTCAAGAACGGCATACCCAACAAGTTGGGTCAGGGAGACAAAGAAAGTCTCTAAGAATTGACGAAGAATTGGAGAAAGGGGAAAACGGAGCCCATGTTCGAAGTGGGACGTATAGAATGCTCGACAGTTCGTAGGAGGGGTATTGACTCTCTCCTCTGGGAAAGGAATAACGATCTCAAAATCCGACGGGAAATAACGACCGTATTCTCTTTTCAAAATAGGTAGATTTCCTGGATGCCCTGGACATCATCTCCTCCTCTGGAACAATCTCTACCACCAAGCTATCAACCTCTTTTTCTTCATAGTCTCTGATCTCTTCTACTTGAGCATCGTCTGCTGCTTCATCCTCAGATGAAAGGATATCAGGATTGGGGATGTTAGGTGGTACTTGTTCTCCTACATTTTGAGTTGAGGAATGGGGATTCTGCGAGGTCGAAGCCATTGACCCTTGAAGTAATGTGCTCGATGAAATAAGAAAATGGCAAGTTTATCGACTTAAACTTTTACTGCAAGAGGATCTAAATATCTGGGGTAAAAAGTAAAATATCCCGCGATTTTCGATTATATATATAGGCGGTGAAAAGACGGATTCAACCCTTCGCGTCTCTTCGTATTCCCGCCAAATAGAACCTTGAAAAGACTTTATGATTATCTGACACACGTTACTAAAATACGTGTCCCTATATGGATGGTTCAATCGAAAATGCACTCTTTTTTCCTTATTCGGTTTTTATCCCTTGAAGGGTTTTTCCGAACTAGGTTTTTAACGAGGCATATTTCATGAACAATGAAAGGACCAGAGTAACAACCACATTTACTTCTACGAGCTCCAGCTACAATTACGCTCGAGAAGTGAGGGAGTACTGATGAGGGCTATTTTTACACATATAACCGAGCAAGGTTTTACGAGGAGAATCAAGATCGATCCGACCCGTGATCCGACCTTTGATCGAGATCGGCTCGACCTGCCAACATGTATCTGATCGACCTAATGCCCGATCCAGAAGACTTAATGGGCCGTGCGGTACTCCCAGGCCATGCAGGATTCCTAGGCTTAATAGGACTCCTAGCTCCGTTAGGACATGATGAATATTATAAATAGTGAATCTTACCATGTATTAAGGATCCACAATTTTGCCTATCAATAATAATAGTTCAATTTTTCTCCTCTTACATATTTTTATCTACGTGTTTACTATATTTCATACATATCTTGAATTGCACCATCCTGAGTACTTTAACCAAACCCTAAATACAAAATTGTTCTCATAATTATTCTCTATTACTGATATTATAACCTACGAACGAAATCCGGTTAAATCAGAAATCATCAAAACCTCCCTTCACTTCTTCATGTGCCTCCAGAACATCAACCAGCGAGACAGCTTTGAACTTCTCCATTAACTATTTCATAAGTTTTGTACCAGTAGCGTGGTACACATCATAGTTTAAAAACCTTCCTTCAGTGGCAGCCATAGTATATGTTTGAGTTTGGAAAGAAATGCAAAAAGCTCACAAGAAAACAAAGAGATTAGTTGTTCTTGCAAGTTAGAATATTTGAGGTGCGTAAATCTAGTCTGCTGATCAGATCTGGATTTATAAGATTGGGAATATTATTAAATTTTGTCAGACTAGGCGGGAAAACGAAACGTCCCTAGTCTTTTACCTATAAACATATTTAAAGATATAACATTTTTAGTATAACACTTTTATAAATAAAAGATGAGTAGAGTATACTTATCTGATAAATGACGTATCTGAAAATTGGTTATCACTAGAGAAAGCCAATAGCTAGTGATCTTCCTTAGCTGTTTGTCAATCCAGCAAAATAATCTTCAGGTCTTGAAGAATTAAGAATGCATCTTCTAATAATAAAACTTCAACTAATTGACATTGAAGATTTCATCTTTAATCAGGAGTACCGCTAGTCTTACACGTTCCCCCTGAATTCAAGAATCTATCAGTCAACTAGTCTGTGGAGAGTTAGTCTTGAAGGTTACTCAGTTGTTTAAAGAACAGTAAGCTGATGAACCACAATCTTCTGATAAGTTCCCCCTCATCTTATGAATCCAAATTCAACAAGCTCAATTCCACTCTTAGAGTATAAAATCTTGCATCACTCAATGGTTTAGTTAAAATGTCAGCTATCTGATTGTTCGTATGAACATACTCAATTATGACATTCCCTTTTTCGACATGGTCTCTTATGAAGTGATGTTTGATCTCAATATGCTCAGTCCTTGAATGACTTGTGGTGATCTGAGTAAGTGAGATTGCACTTGTATTGTCACAGTAGATTGGAATTCCACTGATTTTGATATTGTAATCTTCTAGGTGATACTTCAACCAAAGTATATATGCAAAACATGCTCCAGCAGCAATGTATTCAGCTTCAGCAGTAGATATGGATGCTGAACATTGTTTCTTATCCATAAGATCAGTGATTGTCTAGAAATTGACAAGTGCCAGTAATGCTCTTACTGTCAATTTTGCAGCCAGCAATGTCATAATCTGAACATCCAATAAGTTCAAATCTTGATTCCCTTGGATACAACAATCCCAATTCTTGAGTGCCTTTGAGATACCTTAATATCCATTTGGCAGCTAAGAGATGAGATTCCTTAGGATTTGATTGAAATCTCGCACAAACCCCAACAGAGTACATAATATCAGGTCTGCTAACAGTAAGGTACAACAGAGACCCAATTATGCCTCTATATTTGGTGATGTCAATTGATTTTCCATCGTCATCCTTGTCAAGGCGAAGTCCAGTAGACATTGGAATAGCAACAGATGAACTAGTTTCCATACCAAATTTCTTGAACAGATCTCTTGTGTACTTTACTTGACTAATAAATATGCCATCAGGCAGTTGCTTGATTTGTAATCCAAGAAAGTAGTTGAGTTCTCCCATCATGCTCATTTCAAACTTATTTTGCATCTGAACAAACAATATATGATTATCCCATTCAATAGTAAACAAGGGCTTGTCTACTTTACCTTTGCGAAATCCTTTGATTCAAAAAAATCAGATAAGGTATCATACCATGCTCTTGGTGCTTGCTTTAAACCATATAATGCTTTCGTCAGACGATATACCTTGTCTACTTCTCGATAGACTTCGAATCCTGGAGGTTGTTCAATGTATACTTCTTCTTGTCCATTGAGAAAAGCAGATTTCACATCCATCTGATAGACAGTGAAGTTCTTATAAGCAGCATAGGCGAGGAATAGTCTGATTGCTTCAAGTCTAGCTACTGGTGCAAATGTCTCATCAAAATCTATGCCTTCTTCTTGGTTGTAACCTGTGGCCACTAGTCTTGCTTTATTTCTGGTAACAATACCATCTTCATTCATCTTAGTTCTGAATACCTATTTAGTGTCAATGACTCTTTGATGAGTAGGTATGGGTACTAAATACCAAACCTCATTTCTTTCAAATTGATTAAACTCTTCTTGCATAGATTCATTTGCAGTTGTCCTTCTTTTGCAACTGTCCTTCTTATTCTCACTTTATCCAGTGTATCACCAATCAAAAGATCTGGTGGGTGATCTCTGAGCCATCTTAGATCAGGTTGCAAAACTGGATGATGTCCACTTGATTGATCTTGCAATCGTACTGTTGGAGTCTCAGTAGTAGTCCATTGAACAGTCTCTGGTCTGTCAGCTAATATCAGTCATCTGATTTTGAACAGCTTTTGAGTTATCAGCTTGGTTGAGATCAGGTAGAAATGATGGGTACATATTCTTCTTTTCTCTCTACAGACAATTTCTGAAGATCAGCAGATAAATCTGGAGTAGTGCTTTGATTCTTTTCAGAACATTGAGTAGGTTCATCAAATACTACATGAATAGATTCTTCTACATGTAAAGTTCTTTTGTTAAACACTCTGTAAGATTTACTAACAGAAGAATAGCCTACGAGAACAGCTTCATCAGCCTTTTCTGCAAAAGCAGGAAGGTGATTTTTCCCATTTTTAAAGACAACATTTACAATTATATATTCTAAGATATTGAATATTAGGATTTCCGTTGTTCCATAACTCTTAAAGTGTCTTGTTTTGAGTTTTGTTGATCATGCATCTGTTTTTTGTGGGTTCTGCCCAAAATCTTTGAGGCAGCTTTGCTTCAGCTATCATGGTTCTGGTAGCTTCTTTTAGAGTTATGTTTCTCCTTTCACCAACTCCATTTTGTTGTGGGGTCCTGGCAGCAGTGTACTCATGACTGATTCCTCTGGAATTACAATATTGTTCAACAGTAGAGTTAGTAAATTCAGTGCCCCTATCTGATCTGATCCTTAATATTTTCAAGCTCTTCTCAATCTGAATCAGCTCCATCGGATTAGTAAGATGTTCCTTGGTTTCACTCTTATTTTTCATGAAAACCACCCAAGTATATCTTGAATAATCATTCACAACAGCAAGGCAGTACTTCTTTCCACCATTGCTAATAGGATCAATAGGACCAAACAAATCCATATGAAGGAGCTCATAAATTTTGTTTGAAAAATTGGTGCTTCTTGCTTTTGAAAGATGACTTGATTTGTTTTCCCTTCTGACAAGCATCACATAGCTTGTCTTTGGTAATCCTTCAACCAAATTGTTCTTGATTAATCTGTTGATGGTCTTGAAGTTTACATGATTCATTCATTTGTGCCATAGCCAACTAACTTCATTTGGTGTAGAGGCCACCAAACAAATATTAGAACTCCTGTCCATAGAATTTCAGTCTACTATATAGATGTTTCCTTGTCTTCTTCTAGATAATATCACTTTTTTTTGTTCCAATTTGCTCCACATAGCACTTATCTGACGAGAAGATAACAGGAAATCCGTTGTCACAAAATTGACTTATGCTCAACAGATTATACTTCAGGCCTTTAACATATGAGACGTCAGATATCTCAATGTTTCTTTTGATAAGCTTTCCACATGCCACAATCTTGCCCTCTTTGTTGTCTCCAAATGTAACTTTTGGACCGTTTATGGCAGCAGCATCAGTCAGCTTATGCATGTCACCACACATGTGTCTGAACATCCACTGTCCAAGGACCATTTCTTCTCTACTTTACTCATACTCCTTATCCTAACCTTCAAAACAAAATAAAAATGTTTTAGGTACCCTTTATTGAGAGGGTCCTGGAGGATTAGTATCACATTTAACAACCCAAGATTTGGTAACCTTAGGCTCAGTAGATTTCGGTGGTGCCTTTGTTACTCTTGGCTGATCATTATATTATCAGTAGACATGTTATTATGATAATTATTATGATATGAGTAATGCCCATAAGTAAGATACGGTTCATGATAAGCAGGATAAGCATGCATCGGATAATGAGCAGAGTATGCAGGATCATAGTAAGGTGGATAATGAGGTGCATGATAATATGATGAATAAGCAGGTTGCACATAATATGACTCATTTCCATACCAAGCATTATCATTTTTATGATTTCTTTGCTTCTTTGGTTTATTTCTTACTTGCTCACCAACAGACTTCTTAGACATATTGCTAGTCTGATTATTTTTGCTCTTATCAGCAGACTTCTTAGGACTACTCTGTTGTTTAGCTTTATTAGTCTGTTTTTCTTTAGGCTCTTTACCTTTTGTAGCCTTTGGAGATTTCATCTCCTTTATCTTTTTTTCTGGTGAAGTGGGTTTAGCATTCTGAACATATAAGGATTATCTTATTGTTACTAGCAGATATGAATTTTTCAGCACAGTCGAATTCTAACCAGTCTTTTCATAAGGAAGTTTATTTTTAGTAGGCATGTTATCTGAAGTAACAGAAGACTTATCATGAGACTCAATAATCTTTTCAAGTTCCATGATTTTTTCTTTATAAACTTCACATTCTGCTTTCAGAGATTCAATCTCATTCTCAAGCTTTTTGTACTCAGCTGATACCTTTGGTTTTTCAACCTTAAGTTTTAGTGTAGCATTTTGCTCTTTCAGAACAGTCATCTCTTCCTTAAGCTTAGCAAAAGCAACAACAACGCTCGTGTTAATCTTCATCATGTGTTCAAATGAACTAAATAGCGCGTTTTCTTCTTTATAGAGACTTACCTCATTGTCAGAATCATCTGATTCTTTGGCCATAAGACAGAGTAGTGCAGGTGTCTCTTCTTCAGCAGAGTCATCTTCATATGTCTCCAAGTCTGAATCAGACGAGTAGATGGCTGCTATCTTTTCAGTTTCAGCCAACAATACCTTGATCTTATTGTGTCTCCTCTCTTTTCTCATTTTATTTTCCTCTTTTGTGTACTTCTAAGATTTAGGATATGGGTAGTCCTTGATGAAGAGTCCCAATTTCCTGCAATTATAGCACATTAGTTTGGATTTAAAATTATCCTTACTATCAAGAGAAGTAGGGTTACAGTAGAAGCATTGTTGTATTTGTTCTTCGTCTTTCTCTTTTAGAACTTTTTGAACCCATTAGCAACAACGCAACATCCCCAACAGTTTACTCCTTTTTGTTGAGTAGCATGGTCTCATCAGATGAGTCCATATCCTTTGATCTCCCTGCTTATTTCTTTGGTGTTTCTGCAGCAACAAGGGCAGCAGTGAGATTAGAACTGGATGATTCTTCTATTCCCATTCTTGACAGTTTCTACTCATACGCCTTGAGTACTGAAAGCAGCTCGGTAAGAGAGATTTTCCCCAAATCTCTTGATTCTTCCATTGCTGTGATCTTCATGTTGAACTTGGGAGGCAGCGCCTTGAGAACTTTTACGGTGATCTCTTTGTCCGTGAAAGTCTTTCCCAACTTTAAAACTTCATTCAGCGTCCTTGTAAACCTTTATCCATCTGATCCATGGTTTCTCCGGACTTCATTTTGAAGTTCTCCAACTTCTCAAGAGCTATACCTATATTATGCTCTTTGATAGCATCATTCCCTTCGCTCATATCGCAAACTTTGTCCCACATTTCTTTTGCAGTTTTGCAATGTTTGACCTTGTCACACCTATCGTTATCAAGGGCTCTGGTCATGATGAATCTAGCAATTTTATCAAGATTATTCAGCTTGATTTTTTCGGCTGTCATATCTTCGGGCTCTTTGTCAACTATCACCTCTTAGTCGTTGATTTTGATGGTTTTTGTGATTTTGAAAGGACCTCGTGTAATGCACGTATACATATTGTCATTATAAGCTGCAAGGAAAATTTACATGCGAATTTTCCAGTCCTCAAAACTCCTACCGCCAATGTAAGGAACATGGCTGATACAATCCATTTTCAAAAGATTTTGATTTTTCGAAATATGCTCTTTTTGAAAACGTTTGAAAAACACATCTTAAATCAAGTTCGTTGATCAGGCAAATGATTCAAATTAACCACCTGCTCTAATACCACTTGTTGGTCCCCAAGTGATCATATGAGGTCTAGAGGGAGGGGGGGGGGGGTGAATAGATCTCTGTACCTTTAAAAAATTTCTTCTAACTTCGTATAAGCAGAGTAAGCTTATCGTACGTATGAGACTACTTAGCTGATTTAACACCTAGTTGATTCAGCACAAACTGACCACTCGTCTGATTTACTTATTTATTATGATAAAATCAGAGTTTAAACTTGAAAGCAGCGGATTTGAAAGAGTGTATTTTTCAAACAAGTTTAACTTTAAAGGTTTACCCCAGTATTGTGAATTCCTCTTTAAAAGCTTTATCTTTTAAAACGTTTGTTTACTTATGAAAATATGCAAATATAAAAGCAAGTAATCAACACACATAAATTTTTATAGTGGTTATATAGACAAGAAGTCTTTTAGTCCACTATTCCAAATCACGAAGATTTAGGTTCTACTAGAAACACTAAGTAACCAGTACACTATTTGTGCTTTTACACATATGATAAAGCCACAAGCTCACAATATGAGATCACAAAGAAAACCTATCCTCTGAAGTAATATCACTCACTAAGATGAATATCTACTTCTCACAGCACTCTAATGTTTACAAAAATCACTCAGATTTATAAGTATGATCTTTTTCTTCAACTTGATTCGTCAACAGATGACTCGGCTGATAGTGAAATGTTCTTGAGTTTTTGAGACTTAGAAAATTTGCTCATTTAAATTCTCTCTTAGTGGTAGTGTTTAGTGTCTCTAAATCTTGAATGTAGATCTATTTATACTCGCCATTTGAATTCTGCCCGTTGAAGTGAGATAGATTTCAGATCTTCCTCGAGTTAATTCAAAATAGCCTTCCTGGTCAGGATCTAGGTTTGATGAGGGCTATTTTACACATATAATGGAATAAAGCTTTTCGAGGAGGTTCAGGATCGATCCGACTTGTGAATACAACAAGATCGACTCGATCCGCCCAAACGTATCCGATCGACCTACTCTGATCGACCTGCAGTCCGTTCCAGGGGACTTAATGGGCCATAGAATACTCCTAGGCCATACAGGATTCCTAGACTAATTAGGACTTCTAGTTCAGTTAGGAGAGGGGGAATATTATAAATAGTGAATATTACATTGTATGGAGGATCCAGAATTTAACCTACGAAATATACTACAGTAGATAGCCTTTCATATTATTGTTATTTACGCTATTATATTACTCTGCTTGTTCTTGAATTGCACCATCCTGAGTACTTTAACCAAACCCCTATTACATAAAATCATGATCTTAAATAATTTACTCAGATTAAACCTATGACGAAATACGGTTAAATCAGTTGGCGCCCACCGAGGGGCAAGGTTAATTGCTCGATCGAATATGGCCAATCCAAGGAAAAGCGCGCGTAACGCAGGAAGAAGCACAAATTCAAGACCTTCTCATGCTGCGGATAGCCTGCCTGAAAATTCCCAAAGGGTCAGCGCTAATAATACGCAGCCTCCCGCAAATCACCAAAATTTAGACCCAGTGGAGGAACATGTTGCAGCAAACGCTAACAACAATCAAAACCAGGGAGGACAACGAACTCCTAGCGTGAGTCAGGCCCCTAACTCACCCATTCGATCCGTCCCGGCTCCCCCGCTTTCCGCTGACCAGGAAAAAATACTGCAAATTGCTCAACTTTTAAGTTCGTTTTTTCCTCAAATTCTACAGACCCCGGCAGTTGCGGAACCAGTAAGGACGGCTGTTGGTCCTTCAAGAGCGGTTAACAATGTCAGGGAACCTCGGGAAAATAATGACCACCAGTCAACTCAAGCAGAAAGTCCGGACGCGGATCAACGATCTCAAATCTCCCCGCCAAACGTAGCAGGAAGGAACCTTGGTCGAAAAACTAATCAGGCAAGAGCTAATGCTCGACCTGAACCTCGCCTATCCAAGGAACACACTTTTATACCGATCGACGACATGGACGAACCCCCAGTTGTCAATCGACAAACAAATAGAAGAGTTTCTGAAAGGGAGTTAGAGAGGATGGTCGAGGAACGAGTGGAACAAAGGCTTTTGACTTTGCAACAACCTTGGCCTCGCTCCCGAGAAATACAGGATAGTATAGCTGCTTGTTCCCCTTTCTGCTTAGAAATTAGGGAAGCCCATGCTTCTGGATCTCTACCTGCTCGGCTCCGCAGATACGACGGAACTAGTGATCCGACCGACTATATATTTAGTTTTACAAATATAATGAGCTTGTATGCTCATTCAGCAGAGTATACGACCAAATTGATGATCACAACGTTCGAGGGGTTGGCACTGGATTGGTTCGGAAAATAACCGCCCAATTCAATCTTCAGTTTTAGAGAATTATGCAACAAGTTGGAACAACAATTCGCTAGTCTGAAAAGACAAAAGCTTCCCATGAGTTATTTGGGAACTATAGTCCAACAAGATGGAGAATCTTTAAGAACTTGGTTAGCAAGGTTCAATGTAGAACTACTGAAGATCGATTCCCCAAACATTGATTATATCATATCTATTCTGTTCGATCTAACCAAGAATAGACAGTTTGGTAACGCATTAAGTCGGAAACAACCTAGAACCTTCAATGAGATCATGACTTTAGCCTCCAAATATATGACCCAGGAAGAGATGGACTCTTTCAAAGATAAAAATAAGAAAGCGTCCGTTTCGGGATCCAAAAAACCTGAAAAATCCCCAATCCAGAAAGCCATGGATTACGATCGATTTTCGCGAAGAGGAAACGTATTCCATAGATTAGAACATAACGGAAATAACCTTGAGAAAAGACCTAATGTCTACCTCAGGCCTCGATCTCCAGAAAGGAATATAAGAGATCGAATCAGTTATGTGGAGTTCACAAAGCTAAATGCCCCAAGAGAAGACATCCTGGTGATACTGGAAAGAAATAATTTAATCCCCCCAGCAAAAAGAATCACACAAGCCAAACCTGGGGCAAAGAACTACGACTTATATTGTAGGTACCATCGAGCTCATGGTCATAGGACCGAGGACTGTTATCACCTGAAACAAGAAATCGAAAAATTGATTCAACAGGGTAGATTGAATGAATTCATAGATAGAGCAGATCGGAGAAGACAAAGGACAAGAAGTCCAAGAAGGAGAGAGGAAAATAGAAGTCCTCGTGATAGATCTCCCAGTAATCATGCTCCCTGAAGAAATGAAATCGATGATGACCAGGTAAATGGTACAATACATGTGATCTCTGGTGGACCAGCGGGGGGGGGGGGGGGGGGATAGTCGGAATGCCAAACGAAAGGTCGCACGATCTCTAGAAAAGGGGATTATGACCCCTAAAGAGGTATGGGCGCTCGAGAGTAAAAACTCCAACCAACAGATAATTAAGTTCGATGAGAGCGAAGTCCCCAAAAATCTGAATTGGGTTAATAACGAAGACCACCCCGATTTTCCCATGGTGGTCTCACTGAAAATTGCCGATTTCAATGTCAAGAGAATTCTGATCGACAACGGCAGCTCGGCTAACATAATAGCCATCGAAGTGCTGAACCAGATGAACCTGGGAAGAATAACTCTCCAAAAATTAGCTACGCCACTGGTAGGATTTGGAGGATCAAAAATAGTTCCAGCCGGGACTATCAATTTGAGTGTAACTCTTGGGAACAAACCTCATCGAGTGGTCAAAATGATAAAATTCTTAGTGGTTGAGGCACCTTTCGCTTATAATGCCATTCTGGGAAGACCGGCATTAAACCAATTTCGAGCAGTTGTGTCAACCTATCACCAGAAAATAAAATTTCCGACGATCTCCGGGGTCGGCGAAATCGTTAACGACCACTGCATGGCCTGGGATATTTACAACACGGCACTTGTTGGTTAATATTGGAGAAGGTTTTGAAGATGACAAAAAGGGTAATCTGGAAGTCATCAACTAAGAACTGAACAGCTTAGTGAAACCTATCTCATTGTCTGAAAGCTATGTGACCGAATCAGCGAAGTGGGATATCAGATGGGTGTTATCAGCCGAGTCAAGATAGATGTGTTCATTCTTGAATCAGCCGAGAAGCCATCAGCCGAGTGATCAGCAAAGTGATCATCAGCAGAGTACTTCCACCAGCAGAGTGAAGACGGTCAAGTAAGCTTATCAACGGGAACCATCTAAGAGCTGAGTGCATTAAATGCGACTGACATAAAGTAGATATCCGTACAGCAGAGTGTACAGTACAACAGTTGCAGGGAGCCGTTCCGCGTGTCAGGACCAGAACTCGAGGACTGTAGATTCCTGCCAACCTTCAATGGGCAGAAATTCAAAATCTGAGATTATAAATAGAAGACATAACTGAAGATCAAAAGAGAGCTTGCACAACTCAAGAACATATCATAAGAGCGAGATCCATCAGTTGAGTCGTCTGATCTTAAGCGAAGTCATTTGTTGACAAAGCTGATTGTTGAAGAACAAAGATCAAACGTTGTCTGTCTAAGTGACTTTCAACTGAGAATAGAAGGAGTGTATATCCATCTTTGTGAGTGATATAGCTTCTTAGTATAGGTTTTCTGAGTGATTACTTGTACTGAAAATAGCGTGAGGAGTGGTAGGTCCATCTTAGTGAGTGATCTAGATTCTGAGTGTAGGATTTCTGTGTGATTTCTTACAGCGCACTTGTGGCTTTTCATCTGTTGAATTGCGCAAGAAGAGTATACTGTAAACTTTGTGATTATGGTATAACCCAAGATCTGTGTGACTTGGAAGAGTGGACTAAAGGACTTAAATCCATATAACCACTATAAAAATTCCTTGTGTTTGATTACTTGTTTTATCTTGCATATTTTCATAAGTAAACAAACTGATTTGAAAGATTACTTTTAAATTGAGGAATTTATAAAACTGGGGTTAAACTTTGAAAGATAAACTTGTTTGAAAAACATACTTGATAAATCCGCTGCATACAAGTTTTGAAACTCTGAGTTATCTGAATCAGATTAGTGAAATCAGATGAGTGGTCAACTCTGCTGATAAAGCTTTGTGCAAAATCAGCTTAGTAGTCTTACGAATCAGATCAGCTGAGTCTGCTGATAGAAAAGCTAGAGCAAAAGTTTTTAAAGTTAAGAGGTCTATTCACCCCCCCCCCCCCCTCTAGACCTCATTGACCACTTTTGGGACCAACAAGTGGTATCAGAGCAGGTTGCTCTGGTAATTTACCTGATACCATCAAGTAGCATCAGAGTAGTGGTTTATCTTGAATCAGCTGCCTGATCAACGAGCTTGATCCAAAGTGTGTTTTTCAAATTTTTCAAAAAGAAAGCATATTTTGAAAATCAAAACTTTTTGAAAAATGGATGCCATAAACCATGTTCCTCACATTGGTCTTATGAGCTTTGAAAACTGGAAAATCAGAATGGAAATCTTTCTTGCTGCTTATAATGAAGACATGTTTACATGTATTACAAAAGGACCAACAAGTGAGGTTGCTGGCCAACCAGATCAGATAGTTGACAAAGAGCTGGATGAGCTGCACCTAAAGAAAACAAGTTAGTAAATCTTGATAAAAAGGCGAAGTTCATCATGTTCAGAGCTGTAGACGAAGAAAATTTCCAGAAGATCAAGCATCTCAAAACTGCCAAAGAGATGTGGGATAAAGTCTGCGAGCTAAGCGAAGGAAACAACGCTATCAAAGAACACAAGCTCAGTGTGGCTCTTGAGGAGTTTGAAAATTTCAAAATGAAGTCTGGTGAAACGATTGATCAGATGGATACCAGATTTACCAAAGCCCTGAACGAAGTTCTAAGATTTGGTAAAGAATTTTCGAACAAGGAGATCACAGCAAAGGTTCTCAAGGCCTTGCCACCTAAATTCAACATGAAGGTGACAGCCATGGAAGAATCAAGGGATTTAGAGAAGATTTCTCTTTCCGAACTGTTCTCATCTCTCAAAGCGTATGAGTATCATATGCCAAGATTGGGATTAGAAGTATCAACCAGTTCAGACCCTACTGCTGCTCTAATGGCGTCAGACAAGTCAAGAAAATCAGCAGACAAGTCAAAACAGAAGAATGTGCTGAGTTCAGAAAAGGGATACACTGCTGACGACGTTACCCTGCTGCTAAATGATTTCAAGAAGTTCTACAAGAAGAAAATGAAATTAAAATATAAAAATGCTACTTCATCTTCTTCTGATCATTTTCAGGAAAACAGGGATTCCTCCAAAGCAAAACTTAGAGACTACCATGAAGAGGAGTATGGGCTCTTGATCAAAGACCATCCAACCTCATCATCTGAGAAGTTTGCTGAAAAGGAAAAGCATGCTAAAAATGAGCGTAAGCTTAGTAAGAGCAAATCAAAGTTAGCTGATGCAGCAAAGCTAATAAACTCCTGCACATCTTATTCAGACCTTCAGTCGTCTGATAAAGAATTTGATGAAGTACCCGAGATCATATGCTTAACTGCCATAGAATTTGATGATTCTGAAAATTTGGGGTAACTTCTACTGATTAATGTAATGCACTATTTGAATCGATTGAATAAATGCTGAACTACAAATTCAAATACTGTTTGTGCATTTGCCAAGCTTAATGAAGAGATGACTCTGCTGAAAAGAGCAAATCAATTCACTGAAACTTTAGGTTGAAAAACCACAAGAATCAGCTGACTACCAAAAAGCTTGAGCATGAGAATGAAACTCTAAAAGCTGAGTATGCGATTTGTTTTGAAAATATATATGAACTTAAAAGAAATGATTGCATCATTCTCTAAATAAAAAGAAATCAGAGGCTTAAGAGAACAAGTCTACTGATGCTCAATAGGTTAGAAAAACTAGTAAGCTACCTAAAACAAATCAGACTACTAAAACCCATCAGCCGAGTAAGCTGAAATAGGCTGCTGATAGGAGTAAACTTAAAGTATCTAGTCTGTTGAATCTAAGGAGAGTTATTAAATAACTCAGGTAAGAAATTGAGGTTAAAATGAATCATTTGGCAAGAATTTGAATCACATTATGATAATTGTTATTTCAACATGCCTTATGCATATTCATATTATCATGCTGATCATGTTCACTCTATTGACTGCCATCCTCATTTCAATATGCATGCTTATCACATATTTCATGCATCTTACCTTGCTTATGAGCATTGTTTTAATCATGACCATCAAAATACCAACAAATGGTATCAAGTGCCAACAAGTGGTATTATCATGATAAAACGTAAGCCACTAGATCATCACATGTTAATGGTTACACTAACCATGCTGGACCCAATAAACAAGGGGTACCAAAAACAGTCATCTGTTTTGCAGGTGAAACACATGTGAGATGACAAAGATGAGTTGACTGCCTTGCAAATTTCACCAAGTTCAACAAGTAGTCTCACCAACATGCATGTACCAGCAAGTGGTATCAACAATTGGCATAATTCAAGTAGTAGACTCTACATTTGGAGATTTCAAGGAACGTGAGTTTGTTGAAAAGTTGAAGATTATCAAAGATTAACAAGTGGTTTCAGAGACCAAGTGGCATTAGAGGCCATCAACTGTTTGCAACAAGTGGTATCACCATTCAAGTGGTATCAGTCAACCATGTGACAACAGAAATTGGTTTGTTGATTTTGGATTCATAAGTTGAGGGGGAACTTATCAGAAGACTAACCCAGAACAGCTTACTGGAATTCAACGACTGAGTGTCTTTGAAGAGAAACTCTCATCAGACTTACTTGACCACGAATTCTTGAACTTAGGGGTAACGTGTACGACTAGCGGTACTCCTAAATAAAAGATGAAGTTGTCAATAAGTCAAAATGAAGCTATCAGAAGACTGCTTCTTATCAGCTGACTGGAACTCAACAGCCAAGTGATTTTCAAGAATGTACTACACCAAGTGGTATCAGCAAGTGCTATCACATCAACAAGTGATATCAGCTGACTAATCTGATTTACACCCTTACAGAGAAAAAGGTGTTACAAGTGGTATCAGACTGCAAGTAGCATCAGACTACAAGTGAAATCAGACCACAAATAGTATCAAGTGGCATCAATTCTTGAAGTTAAGGGGAAATTTTCTAGCTGGAGTGATAAACAGCAACGAAGACTACCTCAATCAGCTAAGTACTTACCTACCTGTCTTCAGCATACTAGTTTGCAATCTTATGAAAAAGAAGTTATCCAAATCCTAAAAAGGGGGAAGGATAAAATGGAGAAGAAAAGATGCAACTAAAGTTTGGTGTTGATGACAAAAAGGGGGAAGATGGATGCAACTAAGAACCCTTTAAGCAGAAGATCATAAAGGGAAAAAGAACCATCACATGCAAGTGATGGATGCAAGTTGTATCGGACCAAAATAATTTCCATCTCAGAGTATGAAGACTAAATCAGAAACTTAGATGTGTTCTTAGTTGAAGGTTTTGTCATCATCAAAAAGGGGAAAATTGTTGGTTAATATTGGAGAAGGTTTTGAAGATGACAAAAAGGGTAATCTGGAAGTCATCAACTAAGAACTGAACAGCTTAGTGAAACCTATCTCATTGTCTGAAAGCTATGTGACTGAATCAGCGAAGTGGGATATCAGATGGGTGTTATCAGCCGAGTCAAGATAGATGTGTTCATTCTTGAATCAGCCGAGAAGCCATCAGCCGAGTGATCAGCAAAGTGATCATCAGCAGAGTACTTCCACCAGCAGAGTGAAGACGGTCAAGTAAGCTTATCAACGGGAACCAGCTAAGAGCTGAGTGCATTAAATGCGACTGACATAGAGTAGATATCCGTACATCAGAGTGTACAGTACAACAGTTGCAGGGAGCCGTTCCGCGTGTCAGGACCAGAACTCGAGGACTGTAGATTCCTGCCAACCTTCAACGGGCAGAAATTCAAAATCTGAGAGTATAAATAGAAGACATAACTGAAGATCAAAAGAGAGCTTGCACAACTCAAGAACATATCATAAGAGCGAGATCCATCAGTTGAGTCGTCTGATCTTAAGCGAAGTCATTTGTTGACAAAGCTGATTGTTGAAGAACAAAGATCAAACGTTGTCTGTCTAAGTGACTTCAACTGAGAATAGAAGGAGTGTATATCCATCTTTGTGAGTGATATAGCTTCTTAGTATAGGTTTTCTGAGTGATTACTTTTACTGAAAATAGCGTGAGGAGTGGTAGGTCCATCTTAGTGAGTGATCTAGATTCCGAGTGTAGGATTTCTGTGTGATTTCTTACAGCGCACTTGTGGCTTTTCATCTGTTGAATTGCGCAAGAAGAGTATACTGTAAACTTTGTTATTATGGTATAACCCAAGATCTGTGTGACTTGGAAGAGTGGACTAAAGGACTTAAATCCATATAACCACTATAAAAATTCCTTGTGTTTGATTACTTGTTTTATCTTGCATATTTTCATAAGTAAACAAACTGATTTGAAAGATTACTTTTAAATTGAGGAATTTATAAAACTTGGGTTAAACTTTGAAAAATAAACTTGTTTGAAAAACATACTTGATAAATCCGCTGCATACAAGTTTTGAAACTCTGAGTTATCTGAATCAGATTAGTGAAATCAGATGAGTGGTCAACTCTGCTGATAAAGCTTTGTGCAAAATCAGCTTAGTAGTCTTACGAATCAGATCAGCTGAGTCTGCTGATAGAAAAGCTAGAGCAAAAGTTTTTAAAGTTAAGAGGTCTATTCACCCCCCCCCCCCCCCCCCTCTAGACCTCATTGACCACTTTTGGGACCAACAGCACTGTCTCTAAAAAGGAACGTCGATCCTCTAACACCGTCAAAAAGAAAAACAGTAGGATCATCGACGGAGAGATCTCATGAGCCTGAATTGCCTAGCACAGATCGGATCGATAAAAAAGGAAAAGAGCCCATAGATCTGACCCTACGTGCGCCAGAGCATAAAGAGGTCAAGTTGATCGAAAATGATCCAACCAAAGTCACCAGGATCGGAACCGAACTGTCTCCACAGGGAGAAGTTATGCTAGTCAATTTTTTAAGGGAGAATGTAGATGTTTTCGCCTGGAGCTCGGAGGACATAGTAGGGATCGACCCAAGAATAATAACCCACTCTTTGAAGATAGATCCGAGCGCAAAACCGGTCAGACAGAAGAAAAGAAATCATGGCCCAGTCAAGGACAAGATAATTAAATTCAGAGGTCGAAAGACTTTTATTGTCTAAACAGATTAGAGAAATACACTTTACTGAGTGGCTGTGTAATGTCGTACTTGTCTCAAAAGGCGACAAGAAGGATAATAAGTGGCGAATGTGCAACGATTTTACAGACTTGAATAAATTGTGTCCGAGAGATCCTTATCCTCTCCCAAGGATCGACCTATTGGTCGACTCAACAGCAGGCTTTGCAATCTTTAGTACGATGGATGCATTCCAAGGTTTCTATCAGATTTTCATAGATGAAAAAGATCAAGAAAAGACTGCGTTCATAACCGAACAAGGCGTATATTGTTTCATAGTGATGCCATTCGGATTAAGAAACGCTGGAGCAACCTATCAACGGTTGGTCAATCTGATGTTTAAAGAGTTGATCGGAGAAATAATGGAAGTATATGTCGATGACATGCTGGTAAAAAGCATGACTGAAGAAGATCACATTAAACACCTTGATCGTTGCTTCAAAATCTTGAGGAAATATGGAATGAAGCTCAACCCATTAAAATGTACATTTGGGGTAAGGTCTGGGAAATTCTTAGGATACCTGGTCCATGAAAGAGGCATCGAAGCAAATCCGAAGAAGATACGTGCTATTACTGAAATGAAGCCTCCTAGGAATATTACTCAGGTGCAAAGTCTGGTTGGGAAAATTGTTGTCTTAATAGATTCATATCCAGGTCCGCAGATAAAAGTCTACCATTTTTTCAAACTTTGAGAAAAGCTAAGACCTTTGAATGGACCGAGGATTGTGATCATGCATTCGAGCAGCTGAAAGAATATTTGACCTCGCCTCCCCTGCTCGCCAAACCTACGGAGGGACAGCCTTTATACATATACATTGCTATTTCCGAGGCTGCAGTGAGCTCGGTCATGGTGAAAATTGAGGGCTCGGAACACAAGCCTGTTTATTATTTGAGTAAATTATTGCAAGGAGCGGAAAAGAATTATTTAACAATTGAAAAATTCGCTCTGGCTTTGGTAACGTCAGCACTTAGGTTGCGGCCATACTTTCAAACATACAAGATCATCGTGCTTACCAATCAACCTTTGAGGCAAGTTTTGTCGAAGCCAGAAGCCTCAGGAAGGTTAATCAAATGGGCTGTAGAATTGGGACAGTACGAGATCGAATATCGACCACGAACTGCAATCAAAGCTCAGATACTTGCTGATTTCCTCCTTGAAACTCCAAGTCTGTCGGAGACAAGCTCCGCAGTAACATCGACAAGCGATAACAGTATTATGATCGTCAATGACCTACCATGGCTTATGCATGTCGATGGCGCATCAAGCAGAGATGGGGGAGGTGCAGGAATTAATTTCCAAGGGCCAAACGGCGAAGATATGAATTATGCCATCACTTTAGACTTCGTAGTAACCAATAACGAAGCAGAATATGAATCTCTGATCGCTGGATTGGAAATGGCGATACAAGCCAATATGAAGGTTTCGAATGTCTTGACAGATTCTGAACTAATTCAGAGACAAATTAGTGGAATGTACGAAGCAAAAGAATTCAACATGATAAAATATTTGGAGAAAGTAAAAGAATTAACTTGGAAATTTGATAAATTTGACATCCAAAATATCCCACGAGAAGAAAATCGATGGGCTGATCAACTATCTAGATTTACAGGAACAAGGGATGGTAAATCAAAAAGGGTAATCACCTGGCTGATCTCCAAGACTCCCGCGATCGACCTCGACAATGTCCCTGCTGCTGAAGTAATGGAAATTGACCTGGCAGCAGACAGTTGGATGACTCCATTAATTGTCTATTTGAAAGATGGTTCACTCCCTAACTGTAAAACTGAAGCCAGGAGGATAAGGTATCGAGCACCAAGATATGCAATGTTAGAAGGAAAACTTTATAGAAGATCCGTCTCAGGAATTCTGCTAAAATGCATTCCCGAGCACAATTCCGAAAGCATCCTTCGAAGCATACATGAGGGAGAAGCTGGGAATCACAGTGGCGCTCGAGCACTTACACTTAAATGCTTGAGAACAGGTTACTATTGGCCAACGATGTACGCCGACGCACAAGACTACGTTAAACACTGTCATTACTGTCAGGTACATTCAAATATAATACACCAACCAGCTGAGACGATACACCCAATTCCGATCTGTTGGCCTTTTGATCAATGGGGAATCGATATAGTGGGACCGTTCCCAATGGCCAGATCGAAGAAGAGTTATGTTTTGGTCGCTGTCGAATATTTCAGCAAATGGATTGAATGCATAGCCTTAGCTCGGATAACACAGTTCCAAGTTATAAATTTTCTCTGGAAAAATATAGTCTGTCGTTTCGGAATCCCAAGAATTCTGATTTCTGACAATGGAACCCAATTTGCCGGAAAACAAGTTCAAGAATGGTGCTCGAAGCTTGGAATACAGCAAAACTTCACGTCTGTCGGACATCCTAGAGCTAATGGACAAACTGAAGTGGCAAATCGAGAGATTGTCAAATCACTCGAGAAAAGACTGGACTACGCCAAAGGGAAATGGTCGAACTGCCAGGCGTCATTTGGGCCAACAGAACTACAGTAAAAGCCTCAACGGGTGAAACACCGTTTAGCCTAGTCTATGGGTCGGAGGCAGTCATCCCAGTAGAGGCTCTAGTCCCCAGCCCTAGAATTGAGCTCTACGAGGAGGAATCAAACGATCAACTGAGAAAAGATGATATCGATTTGAGCGAGACCTTAAGGGAAAAAGCCAGTCTGCGTTTAGAAGCGGCTAAGTCCAGCATGGAAAAAGCCTACAATCAAAAGGTGAGGATACGATCATTCAAAGAAGGTGATTTGGTACTTAAAAAAGTTGAAGTTTCCAAACACGTGGGAAAGCTACAACAAAATTGGGAAGGTCCCTACGTGGTGATTGCGGTCGGAAAAAAGGGATCGTATAAGATAGCACATATGGATGGGACTCCACTTCCTCGAACGTGGAATGCAGTAAATCTAAGAAGATATTATGGTCGTTAAGTTCGAGATAAGAAGATCTAGAATTTAGACAGGATTTGCAAGGAATTAGTTTTTCCATTTTATATATTTTGTTATTTCCCTTTCATGCATTGAAATTACCTACAATTCTAATAAAAAGCTTTTGCTTATTTCCACATGTGACATGTTCAAAAGACTTTTGTCAAAAAAACAATCTACAAAGGTTAAAACCAATAATTGGTATACAACCTAATACATTTTGCGCAACACCGATTGGGTCGGTATAAACTCATCGATCTACTGAAAACGATCTACAAAGGTTAAAACCACAATTGGTATAAAACCTAAGTATAATAAATCTTTGAGTGACATAGATTGGGTCGGTATAAACTCATCGATATACCGAAACGATCTACAAAGGTTAAAACCACAATTGGTATAAAACCTAAGTATAATAAATCTTTGAGTGACACCGATTGGGTCGGTATAAACTCATTGATCTACTGAAACGATCTACAAAGGTTAAAACCTCAGTTGGTATAAAACCTTAGTATAATAAATCTTTGAGTAACACCGATTGGGTCGGTATAAACTCATCGATCTACTAACGAACGATCAACAAAGGTTAAAACCAAAATTGGTAAAAAACCTAAGTACAATAAATTTTTGAGTAATACCGATTGGGTCGGTATAAAATTATTGATCGACATAATATGTAAAAAGGGAATTTAATAAATAAAAAGAAGAATTTTATTTATGTCCCTAAAACTGTTACAATTACATAAAATATCTTGGAAAGACAAAACAGATCTCCCTGATCTAACGACACCAGATCCTATTACATGCTATATCCATTCTTGATACCAACTACGCCAAAGCTCGACGAAGACGACCGCCTTTAAGTTTCGTGTTGACGACCACAAAACTTTGGAATCAGAGAGAGCTTTGTGAGATCATAATGTTACAATGGTCGATGGTGGTCAGCATTCCTGGTCACACATTAAAATTTTAATGAACTGACCAGCTTTCCACCTACCACGTAACTAATAGATCGGAACCCCACAACACCGACCTTTACCTATTTACATAGGTTGATCGATTTATGGTCGGTATTCCAATCTAATCCCCTTATTAGGGGTCGGACACTTCATGGTTCTTGAGAAGCCTCCATTTTCCGATTCCGCCCATACCAAGTCGAGGTAAGGAATGATTAGTTGGATTCGCGAATTAGGCGGACGACCGCCATTTTGAACAAAGAGGGAGTACATTGTTTAGAATTTTTACTCCTGATGGTAACTAAATGGAAGATAAAAGATTCCTTTTATAGACAGGATGAGTTAAAATCCAACGGTCAAACTCTCATATAATCAACGGCAATGACCTATCATTGGGATTTACGCTACAGCGTCATAACTACAAGCATTAAATACGGGATAAATGCGCTTTTTAGTCGGTCAAACTAAAAGTCGTATATTAGATCGATGGAGACGATACAAAGACTATCATAGCAAAACTAATATTACATATCAAGAATTCCTATCTGAGCGGAAATTATCGATCAATGCACTAAGCAATCACACCTACAAAATATCAGAGAAAAGCATTTGGTTTCAAAACGCTTCAGAGCTTCCTCGGAACGATCATCTTTCTTTCTACTTTGAGAACAGTGACGAGAACCTAAAGTTCAGGCTTCTTCTGTAGATTGGCAGGTGTCTTCGGGCGAGCAAAGCCGCACGCGACCATGACTCGACCACCTTGAAGAAGTTGATGCTTCTTCTTCGCCAATTATAGTAGGGATCAGAGGAGTCTCATGCTTGACATCACCAACCTGTTAGAAACAAGTTGATTTCGATAAGTATAGAATCTTGCTTTCCTCCACTCTCGACCTCTATCATACGGCGTGGTATATGGTCAACTAATCCCCAGTTGTGAGATTTGCCCGACCGTCACCACTTAAGATGGAGATCTCAACTTTCCAATTCCTCCCATACCAAGTCATGAACTCCTAGGTGTATAAACTGACAAATTTGGTGGTCGATGATACTTATAACAATAAATATTCATCTTGAACGACTTCATCTTCTGAGGAATGGAGAGGAAAGGAGTGACCTTTTTATAGGCAGGGGATAAAGGATCCAATGGTGTTACATTGAGACCCTATCAACGGTCCAGATTTAAAGCATTATTAGGATGGTTTTCAGCAGCGGAAATATGATCAATCATTATTATCGAGCTGAAAGTACAAGAATAATTGATTTTATTCAGATCTTTAGGAGGATCGTTACATTTCACGGATACAGCCATATCGTCAGAAAAATCTACATTTATATTAAGAGTCAAATTATAGTTACTCCAAATACTAGTCCTAACTTGCTACTCCTCGGATTGATCTGCTCCTTCAAATTCGACCTACTTCTTATTCTCAGACTACAACCACTGCATATAAGCGAGGAACATGCAGAAGTGCGTATATTTGCTGATGCTGGTAAATTAACGACCTCCAAACGAGCCACATGGCAATCAGGAAGCCAGCTGCATCTAGGGTCGATCACAGTATCACGCTAAAGCACACTGAGAAGGAAAGAACTTTGCTGTCATACAATTGAGACAGGTTCGTTCTCCATGCATTGGGGGCAAAATTCCGAGCATGCAGGGACGGAAGAGCTTACCTTCCCCTGGGATCACCACCATTTTTAATGAACTAACCAGCTATCGCTTCTCCAAAAAAAAAAAAAAAAAAAAAAAACTTTTTGATTTGATATCTCCACCATAGTCTACATACCATAAAAGCCAAATTGAAATATTTATGGGAGCCATATTATTTCACTCTTTTGTTTTTCTACTTCTCCAATAAATTTATACTACAGGGAATTAAGTTATCAACGGATAAAGCATACGAACCGTTCCTACAGTTACGGCACACCTACCCAATTGACTCCTCGTCTTCCGAAAATATTGAAAGAAGAACTCGGAAGGACGCAGAAATCGAACAACAAAAAAATGATCCTCTATTCAGTTGACAAAATATATTTTTACATTCCATATTTAAAAAAAAAAAAAAAAAAAATGATCCTTGTCTACTGTTCGTGATTATGATCGGAAATGGTCGGATAACCAAGATATGTCATCATTTCTTGGGCTCGCTGCTTATATCCAAGAGAAAAACCTCTATCAAACTCTAGATTTTTCAATTGAAGAAGATCTTCTCTCTCCATTGCAAGCTGCTCTCTTTCAGACTCCAAACTGCTATTTACTCGAGCAAGTTCTTCTTTCTCTTTAGTAAGCCTTTCAGTAGTAGCTCGAAGATGCTCGACCTCAATCGACAGCAATTGATGAGCAGCAGTAATTGTATTTAGACGTTCGAGAGATGCTTCTCGTTCAAAGTAGGAATCATCATTTTGTATCCCGAGCTGAAGAGCTTCATGCTTAGCCTGTTTTTGAGAAATAAGGGTGAGAAACTTAAAACACCTAGATCTCTTTTGACAAATAACTAAATACACTTACCATTTCCAAACGTTTGAAAATGGACTGGACAAGCTGCAAGGAAGAGTGGTTCTTCAATTTTTCAAGCTCCTTGGGCAAAATTGTACCCATTCCCAAATTCCAAGAAACCCCATCAGGCTCAAGGGAGGTTGGAATACAGGCATCAATCGAAACCCCACCTGATCGGCTCATATCAAACTCAGTTAACTCTTCGACCTGCTCCTTGAATGGACGTTCGTCTAGAAGTGACGGGTCGTCAGAGATATTTTTGAAACCAGAACGACTGGGACCAGACCCAGTTTTCGACACACCTTGAGAAATATGGGCAGGAGAGACGACTTGAGTATGTTGAGAAGTCGAAACAACGACCTGAGAATGCGGAGGGGCAAAGAATGACTCAGGGATGTCTTCCACAGAACCCCTTAATTGCAATATTGGATCAATCTCAGAATTGGGAGCAGTAGCCACGACCTGAGCGCAACCGTCTTGACGGCTCGAGGGGGGACGTTCATCCATTGATCGTTCATCTGGAAGAGGAGAAGCAGCTCGAGCCTCCTCATTTGCTATTTGTTCCTCGGGAGGAGGAGAAATAGCTCTTGATGAGGGGTATTTTGCATACGCCACTTTAGGAAGTACCTTCTGCTCGAGGTCGGCCTCGATCCCGACCAGAATGGTATTCTCCGAATGTTGTTTTCCGATCAAGCCTGACTGATAGCTCTCGATCAAGTACCCCGACCTTCTTCCCGATCTACTCGTCTCCTCGGGATTACTGTGGGGCCGACCTACAGCTTTATACAGCTGGCCGAGAGGTGTTCTCCTACGGATGGTCTAGCTAGCTCATTACTATTCCTATAAATACGCGGCGCATTTATGACATCAGGGACTGCACAACTTCCAAGATATTCATTCTGCTGCTCGGACCTACTGTTCGGATTAGGAACTAGCTTGTATTCTCATTGAATTTAGTCTTTCTAGTAGTACGGCATCCCGTAATGCTCGGGTAGACTCGCTTTGTAATTTGTATTCGAACACCAATATCAATATACAGTTTTCACACGCTCGATTCATATATTGTTATACTCAACTTTCCTTATTGAACTTGAACGAAATACAGTATAATCAATTGGCGCCCACCGTGGGGCCTGCTCGGGTGTTAGATCGAAATATGCCTACTACTAGGAGATTTACGTACAATCGTGGCGAGCCTTCACACGCCGTAGGAGCTCAACGTTCTGTAAACAATGAACCAAGTAACCAATCCCGAGCGGCCCACCAATCTGAGGTGCCGCCGCTCGACCTATGACCCTCCCTCGATAAAAAGATGTTCAAAAAATCAAAATCGGCCGAGGGTGAAAGCTGTTGCTATGACCCTCCCTCGATAAAATATGATCAATAAAAAATAATCGGCCGAGGGTGAAAGCTGTTGCTATGACCCTCCCTCGATAAAATATGATCGAAAAAGAAAATCGGCCGAGGGTGAAAGATGTTGCTATGACCCTCACTCGATAAAAAGATGTTCAAAAAATCAAAATCGGCCGAGGGTGAAAGCTGTTGCTATGACCCTCCCTCGATAAGATATGATCGAAAAAGAAAATTGGCCGAAGGTGAAAGCTGTTGCTATGACCCTCAATGAAAATTTTACGTGACTATCTAGTTCACTTAGTAACGGTCGATTAAATCTTGCGTCAATTCCAACTAATGCTCGAAATGTTATGATGACGCAGTTCCGCTCGAAACCCGAACAACTTTCAAAAGTTTCTGATTATCTGGGGGACCACTAAAGTTGGGATCATTATTTCCTAAGTTCAATTATTCTTCAAGGGAACTTCTCAACTTTCAGATATTATTTATTTGGACGATTATCGGATAATATTTCCGAGGACAGTTTATCGATCGATAAATATTCTCATTAATTCATCATCAAATTGGCTTTTACGAGCAGAAGACTTGCAATAAGACGATGGAAAGGAAAAATAAAGTGGCAACTATATGGTTTGAAACAATAGGTTCTCATTAATATTTTCGAGCAAGATACAAAGATCAATGAAAGGCAAATGTTACAGCTTTATTGACATTCATCGAACAAATTACAAAGTTGTTGAGTGTACAAATGAAGTCCTACTACAACTACTTTACCCTATTCTATGGTCTTTGAATCTTCGAGCATCTTTCAGTGTTGCCGACCAGGAATACCGCCGAACATCCGATAATTGCACCACAATTTGGGGCAAAGTGATCGAGCTGTATATGTTTATCGTCTTATGATATTTGGTTTTGAAATTAGACAATATGGATTGCAGATTATTGTTTCTGATCTCCATACTTTTCCCAGCGTTCTCGCTACCAGCCGAGCCCGATCACTTCCCCGAGTTGGCGTACAAGGTTGAAATTCCTCATTTTTAGATCCGAAATTTCAACCTTTGGCAAGTCATCGTTTTATGATCGGGAAGCTTGACCCAAAGTGACCATTCTTCAAGGAAGAAAGGAAGAACTTCGTGAAACAAGATAACCCCAAAGAAAGTACTTGAGGTCAAACTCCCTTTTAATTATCTGACCTGCTTTCCGCCCTCAGGTATACCCCTCGAAACCAGCAATGCTAACCCTGCCCAAAATACTCAAGCAAGGGTCAGTCACTTGTTGGTATTTCAAGGGGAGATCCCATTTTCAGGGATCGGAGACCCCCCGATATCCGAGGGTCCCCTTTTTTTCCAATTCCACCCATACCAAAAGAAACTGTATTTTTAAGAGGAGATCGGAAGTAGGTTCGAAGCCGAATTTCAAAGGCTTGATCAGGAAGAGGAAAAGATCCGAGCTTCGTCCTCGGATAAAACATTTTTGACAGCAAAGGGTAAAGATTTTCAACTGGGTAAATGCCATATTTATACTAAAAGGATGATTTGATCGACGGTCACTGTTCAAAGAAACCAACGGCTCAGATTAATTCATTTATCACAGATGACCTTTCCACTTCCCGAGATAGAGGTACTGTTTGGACAGACTTTCTTTGAAACTTAGCTGAAAAAAGAGGAATACTATGACTTGGTCAAATATGCAGTGCAGGAACTTTCCATCTTTAAATTATGCTCGGAATTCGAGCGATCACTCTTAACTCGAGTATAAATTGTTTTAACACTGAAAATGCTACTTGATTGCTTACTCTTAGCTCGAGTATAAATTGTTTATACAGTAAATCACTTTATCAGAACACAAAACATAATCGATTAGAAGGAAGAAAAAGTTTATTATTCCAACGAGGAAAACAAGTACAAAAGGAAAAATCTAAAAGTACAACATTTAATCGAGCAGTCAACAGAAGAAATCTCTAAACACTTTTCTCGAAGAGAAGCTTGCGGACTTCGACGTTGCGGGCCTCATACCCGGCCTCATAACCTTTTTGATAGGCCTCTTTCTCCCGCTGCTCGTTGCTTTTCTTCTCCTGCTCGACGAGTGACTTCAGCCTGTCCAACTCCTTGCTCAACTCCTCGTGAACCTGGCTCTCCTTCTCCTTCACAGCTTTCTCCGTCTCGGAGGCCAATTTCTGCTCGATGGCTCTGGTTTCTTCAAGGGACCTTGTTAGTGCAACCTTCTTTTCCTCCAGCTCGAGGATAACCTTTGCACGCTGTTCGATTTCTTGCTCGACTTGCAGCCCGAGGGTAAATAACTGTTGTCCGACCTTAAAGGGACAGAAAGTTATTTAGTAAAAAAAAAAAAAAAAAGGGGGGGGAAGAGATAGGACAACACTTACTTGAAAAAGCAGATCCGTGCTCGATCGCGCCGTTTCATTCGCATTTTTCCCGTCTGGCTCGGCCACGGCCTTACTTTTCACCTCTTCAAAAAAGGCGCTAAGCGTCCGAGCAACCTTAGGGACAGTGTTTTGGGGCTCGGGATTCCCACCCGACGAGGGAGTTTTCTTCTGATCGACGGGAGGGTCATTTATTTTGACCTTCTTTTTGGAAGGCTCAACCACATCCTTATTAGCCTCCAAGGTCAGAACACTATCAGTTATTGCCCTCTTTTCCCCAGTCATTTGAATCAAGGCTGAGGTTGGAATCAGATCGCCCACGAACGATCTTTTATTTGGAGCAGGCTCAGAGTCACCAGAGGTGATTTGCTTATTAGGCCTATCGACCTTCTTGTTACCCTCGGAGCTAATTTTCGACTGAGAAGGGGAGTCCGGAATTGGTATGACAGGCCCTTTCTCGGAGCCAGATGATTTCTTGGCCACAGTTTTGCCAAGGTCACCAGTTGATTCAATGACCGCCTTCGAAGGAGAATCGACCTTATGCTTGCCTCGGTCGTTCTTAGAAGTCTTTCCTGCTTCCGAGGAGGACTTAGATTCTTTGACTTTCGACTTGGAAGGTTTCTCTTTCTTGACTTTAAGCAACAACCTCGGGTCGATCTTGGAGTTCACCAGGCCTTCCATGATCTGTATATTTCTAATGGAGAAGAGAGCTCGATTTACTTATCGACCGAATAGCTCCGACGAAGAGTGAATTATAATTTCAGTGACAAAAATCTTAAACTACCATCTATTTATAAGAGAAAGGAACGTTGCCTTTTTGGGAGCCCAACAGTCGCGAATTTCAAGATTTTCGTGCTCATTTAAGAAGATCGATTGTTTTGATATCGACGTTCTTTCTATGAACCTTATGGCTCACAAAGACTTTTGTCTAGTTGAGCAGTATGATAAATTAATGGTGAGAGCACTCGGAAAAACAGAAAAAGCATATTTTATAGATGATCGAAACAATTACAGGGCATATAATAAACGATCCTACAATCTTACAATCTATTACAAGAAATTTAAAGGTTTGGCTGCGCCTCTTTGCCCTCACCTTCGGAGTTACCCTCGACATCGACGTCATCATCTCCAGAAGCTTCTCGATCGTCCCCATCGGAATTGTCATCAGAGGTATCCGAACGGTCTGAGCTATCTGAACTCGAGCTTGCGCTGGAGGTATCCAAGTCCATCAAGTCAGGGTTGGGCATTGGAACTCCAAACTCTTCCACAAAGGGAGCGAACTCATGTTCTTCCCAGTTGGCCGAGCTCGAGGACGCGGTTCGATAGTCTTCCCCGCTAGAATTTTTCATGATGTCCATATGCTTTATATACTCCGTCATTTTGTCGGGAATAACCTTTGCTGCGGCCAATTGTTGAACCCCTTTGAAAAATGTAGTTTGAAGGATTTCGCCGACACTCCCTCGAGCTATAGCATCCAATGCGGGAGACTCCAAAAATTCTCTTATCGAGCTTAGGCGAGAATCTTCTTTGCCCCGCTGATAAGACAGCTCGGAATCAGCCTTAGTCTGCGCAAGCTCCTCTTCAAGTTTCCTAACTTTCTCCTCGAGCAAGCTTCTCTCTTCCACGACCTTCACCAAGTTTTCCTCGACGGCAGGGGTATACTTGGCTTTCATGGACTCCAATTCTGCTTGGACAGAGGAAAATTGATTACGCAGTTGGGATTCCTCCTTGAGCAAGTCCATATAAGCAATATGGACTCGATTGGACTCCTCTTCTAACATCGACACACGATTCACCTCTGTGAGAAAGCAGTCCCCGATCTGCGAGAACAGGCTGATTAGTACTTTATTCCAAGACTTAAAACAGTTGCAACAAATGTAAAGGAATTTACCGTGTGATATGCTTTGGAGAATTGGCCCAATACGTCGAGATCGGAATGGCCAAGAAGCTCCTCTTGGTCCTCGGCAAATCTCCCCGCCATGAAAATCTTGATCGCGTTGTCATGTTCATTCTCGCCGTTCGGGGTGCGATCGCTTCGAATTGATCCCCTCTCGGGATAACCCGCTGCTCGGGAACCTCTAAGTTGGTCTTCGATGAAATCCACCATGTCGGGCCTACTTCGACCAGGACGGGAAGAAAGGGGCGTTCGGTGTCGACCCCACAGTCCGGTCCTCCTTTTGGCCTCGGGGGCTCCCTCGAGATCTTCCCGAGCTCTCCGATTATAGATCTCTGTCCCTCTAAGATTCTTCATGGTAAACATGCTGTATCCTAAGCCAGGAGAAGAAGAAGGACCAGCTTGATGAGGAGGTCGTACCATTCGTATCGGCTCAGCATTCTCGGGCTCCTCTTCGTTTCTGACCTGGTCAGTTTGGGCCGAGCTTCCCCGAGGAGGGACGGCAGTTCTGGGCTCCGGTCTAGTTTGCCTCCTAGGTTGACCGTGTGTTTTCCTCGAGGTAGATGCTACAGTTTTACCGACTATAGAAGCTCGGTATTGCTCCACCATTGTTCCTGAAGAAATAAAGAGATGAAATGTAAGTAATAAAATCCGCTGAAAAGCTCACTATATAAGTCACTCGGGAAAGACTGTTTTTCCTTACTCAATGTTCGAGGATCATCAGCGACTGCTAGTGGAAAGGTAGCTCGGCTGAGTTCTGCTTTTCGAAGTACGGGTTCCAGAATGAGGAAAGCCGACTGGTACAAATCCGAACACATCTCTTTGACAACGACGTCCGGAATGACCTTCTGAAGCCGACCTAATAGTTCCCGTTTTCCGTACACCCATTCTCGCTCACCTGGCCATCTGTGTGGAACCATCTCCGAGCTTCCCTCAGAAGCTGGTTCTTCAGGACCTTTAATGAAGAAGAACTGTTTCTTCCAGTCAAGAGAATTGCTGGAAGTTATGGTCGATAAGACCGAATGATTCGAACGCTGGGAGAAATACACGAACCCAGCGTTCGAGGCGGAGGAGGTACTGATCTTGAAGAATTGCCAGAAGCGTCGGAAGTTAGCAACTTGATTCTTGGCCTTCATCAAAACGCTGAAAGCTATCAGATACTCGATCGAGTTGGGAAGAATCTGTGCGGGTGCCAGGCTAAATGCATCTAAAACCTGCACGAGTAAGGGAGCAAAAGGAATACGCAACCCATAGTCGAATTGCCGAGCATAGAAAGCTTGACATCCTGCGGGGGGCTTATTCACTCTTTGAGAGGGGGTCGGGATTATTAGCGAGTAACCCTCGGGAAGGAATTTGCCTATCGTAGCTTTGAGGTTCGCCTCGTGCTCTTTCGGATCGTACGCACTTGAGATGTCGTCGACCCGTTTCTCGGTCTTTTGAGCCCGACCTGTGGCTTTGGATTTTTTCGAGACACCGGCTAAGTCGAGGATTCGCACACTGCACCCGCCTCCGATCTCATACCTCATTATCTCATGCTTATCGAACGGTACAGTCAAGCCGTTCTCATTCTCGGAGTCAGTTTTTTCTCCATCTCCACCTTCCTCACTGTTGGCCTTGGCATTTTGTTCCGCATCACCATCGTGCTCGGAATCTTGTCGACCTGATGTACCCTCTCCAGCGTTCGACCCCATGGCATGCTCTATTTGATTGACGATTCTATTCGTCTCTTCGGAAGAATTTTCAGTGGTTTTGAAGTCATTGATGAGTTCCCCAGTGGATCCCAGGTCGGAATCTGATCCAGAGGGGATGTTGGTTTGAACGTCGGGATTCTGGGAAGTAGACATGATTAGAAGATATTTATTGGAATGCTCGAATTAAAGAAAAATACTGTTTATCGATCTAAAGGCTCCGATCAGCTGCGAATTGTAAAGATGCACTTTTTTTTCTCCAAGTAAACATATATATAAAGGTTAAAAGGGTAAATTGCAAATTCAACCCCGAGTAACCGCGACGGTTAGGCTCCCACTCAGTAAATTTGAAGATTATCTTTTGTTAATAGCATTTATGGTCCTCCAAGCTTCGGAAATGAGTATTTCTCGACTCAACAGGATAAAATATGTACTCTTTTTCCCTTCGCTCGGTTTTTATCCCACTGGGTTTTTCCGAGTAAGGTTTTTAACGAGGCATATCCAACTCAAGACTGTCCGAGGCCTGTTCTCTACTATCTATTTTTCCGAACTTCAAATATTGCAGCTCTTGGTGAATCATCGAGGTGAATCTCTCAGGTCAAAAACCTCACCCTTCTATCTTTGGAGCGATTCGGTATTTCGAGGCTCTCCCAAGGAAGATGTGCACTCTTTTTCCCTAGCTCGGATTTTTTCCCACTGGGTTTTTCCGGACTAGGTTTTTAACGAGGCATGTCCGAAAACATCAAGAGATCAAAGCCTTTCGCCGTGATGCAATGTTTACTTCTCCGAGCTTCTGCTTCACTTACGCTCGAGAAGTGGGGGAGTATTGATGAGGGGTATTTCGCATACGCCACTTTAGGAAGTACCTTCTGCTCGAGGTCGGCCTCGATCCCGACCAGAATGGTATTCTCCGAATGTTGTTTTCCGATCAAGCCTGACTGATAGCTCTCGATCAAGTACCCCGACCTTCTTCCCGATCTACTCGTCTCCTCGGGATTACCGTGGGGCCGACCTACAGCTTTATACAGCTGGCCGAGAGGTGTTCTCCTACGGATGGTCTAGCTAGCTCATTACTGTTCCTATAAATACACGGCGCATTTATGACATCAGGGACGGCACAACTTCCAAGATATTCCTTCTGCTCGGACCTACTGTTCGGATTAGGAACTAGCTTGTATTCTCATTGAATTTAGTCTTTCTAGTAGTACGGCATCCCGTAATGCTCGGGTAGACTCGCTTTGTAATTTGTATTCGAACACCAATATCAATATACAGTTTTCACACGCTCGATTCATATATTGTTATACTCAACTTTCCTTATTGAACTTGAACGAAATACAGTATAATCAGTTCTAGATTCCTCGTTTGTTGATTGATCAACTGGAGGAGGAGTAGCACCTCTGGACTCCTCGTTCGTAATTTGCTCCACAGGAGGATGAAGAATAATTCTAGACTCCTCGTTTGAGGTTTGATTTACTGGAGGAGGAGTAATAGATCGAGAACTTTCGGTTTGGCAAGCTTCCAGAATTTTTGGATCAACCAAGGGACTACGGATCGGAGCTCTCGAAATTTCCATTGAAGAGTTTGTAGTTTCCCTTGTTGGAGAAGGGATATTCTTCACCATATCTGGATTCCCTCCTGACGAGGATGATATCGGATCAGATGGAGGAATAGTTTCCCGAGAGGAAGCTCCTCCCTGGGAAGAGGATTGATGCGAACCATCGGTTCGGGATTTTTCTTCCTCGGAGTATCTCGACGAGATAGACCCCGTTGGGATCGTTTGGCAGCTCCAGAAAAAAGGTTGGAACTCATGGTCAGAAAATCAGGAATTCCTTTGAAATATCGAACTAAGAGCTCCGATCAACAGCAAGAATTTTTTATATTACTAAGTAGGGACGCGCGGTAAAACTCCAAAAGATTTACCTTTATATATAGCTAAGGAAATGACAATTATGTCCTTGGACCTTGGCGCGTGCAGTAAAAATTCAAATATAAGGCAAAAACGGGTCATCAAATGCGTACTATGATCATCAAAGCGACGAAGTGTATCAGAGTTAAAATCATATATATATCATAAAAGGGATTTTACATGTTCTACGAGATTTAAAAGATCTAACTTTACAACAAAATAAAAGAAAATCATAAAAAACATCCTAACTGGATGAATTGGTTTCCTTGGGGGACGATCTTTCCTCTCCTTCTTCATTTCCTTCGTCGACATGGTCTCCTTCGATATGCTCCTCGGCGTCATCGCCTTCCTCATCGGCACAGGAAATGGGGTTCCATACTCCTCGACTAAGTGGGCCAGAGGGTGGTTACTATACTCAACAGAGGATAAGCAGTCGGGAGGATAGTCTTGAAGACTTCGGTCCTTTTCAATGGCCATAACTTTGCGATATTCCTCGCGTCGATCAGTAATCTGTCCAAACTCGATTAGTTGATCAACCCCTTTATAAAATGAGCTCAAGAGTAGATCTCCAATTTTTTGTTGGATTATAGCAGTATGTACTGGAAAATCAAGAAACTCTCGAACAATGGGCTCGATGTCGGAAGGTTGATGCTCGTCGATGACTCTTTCTAGATCAGAAGAATCGTCTTCTTTTGCCGCGAGTTGAGAGCGAAGTAAGGCAATCTCCGACTCTAGCTTGCTAATTACAGTAGCATGTGAAATTCGCTATTCATCTAGTTCTCGAGTCAATTGGTCGACCTGTGCCTGGTATCGACTAGAATCCATCATCATACTGATAATATGAGGATTGTCGGTCTCCAAATTAGGATTAGCGAGAGGATCGGTTGAAGTGGCAGCGGAAGCTCGAGAGTTACCGACCTGAGCAAGTTGATCTTCGAGCTCCTTAACCCTGGCAGTTAAAATATTGTTGCTTTCTTCAACATATTTACACTGATCTCTATGCAACGCCATATCGTATAGCGCGGATACCAAGGCATTTCCGGTCTGTAGCAAGAAAAAATTGTCTAAATAAAGACCAAGAAGAATATTGAGGATTATTAAAAGAACAAAAGGAGTTAAAGAATATTACCACTTCATGAGCATGAGCAGCCCTCGCTAGCTGTTCGAGATGTTTCTTCATAACAGTCCTCTCCACGTCTCGAACAAAGGTCGAGGATAGAAGGACTCGAATAGATTTATCGACCACATTCTCCTTATCGTCAGACATCAAGGAATCTTTCTCAGAATAACCAGCCGCTCGTTTTCCTTGGAGATGATTCTCAATCATATCTACCAGAGAAGCTTGATGACTAGTGTCTCCAACGTGAGTGAAGTACTCTCCTCCTTTGTCGAAATATTGAGTTCTTCTTTTGGCTTCAGGGCCAGTAGGATTACGTTCGGGCCAATATTTACTACCCAGAATACCGTACTTCTCCCTAAAAGTTTTGGGAGGATAACCGCGACCTGGACGAGAGCTTGAAGCCTGTATGTCTGAAGAAGTTAGACCAGAGAGAGGAGGAGCTACTCGGATAGGATCGGCATTCTCGGACTCCTCCTCCTCAATGTCCTCCAGATCTTGGAATTGATTCCTTCTCCTTTTTCTAGATTCCTTTTGCTCTATGGGGACTTTACCCCAGGACTTTTTCGAGTTCGAAAGAACCGATTTTCCGACCACGGAGAAACGGCAGTTTTCGACCATGGAAGCTACAGCATGAAGCCAATAAACATTAATGAGCAACTGGATTATATGTCTTTATATAAATTTATTACTAGCAAGAAATCTTACATAAAGGTCGATCGTCCGACGGGATAGGGAAATCAAGAGAACTCAATCCAGCCCTTCGAAGGAAAATCTCTCCGATCAAATAAGCTGATTGATATTTATCTGATCTCATCTCCTCAATCAAGATAGTTGAAAATTGGTCGTCTGGGGACATCTCACCAATCACTTTTCGACCACCGTATACCCATGCATCGTTGTATCCCCAGTCATGAGTAAACTCTTCGGTTTCACCGTTCTCGAGGATATGTACGGTCGGAGCCTTAACAAAAAAGAAACTTGATTTCCATTCCGTGCTATTGCTCTGTTGGGTTATTGGTAACGTCAGAACGTCAAAAGCAGCGGAATTTAAAATTTTTAAAATAACCCAAGCAGAATCTTTATTCATCTAGTCATACGAAAAGGATTTTTACATAAATCGAAACATCCATAGGGTGTTTAGCGATTTTACTTTACCACGGGGATGGTGGTGATTTTTCTCCGGTCTTCTTTCAGATCTGCAGGATTTGGTTCGGAGAAGCACCCCATGTGTTGTGCCTCTAGCGGTATCCACACCAACTGGATTGAAGCAACTCTCTTGAATCCTCAGGCTCAGAACTAGGATGGAAGAGATACCATGCAAGGAAGAAAGAAGACAGATATTGCGTGAACCCTGTGCAATTGCACAGGGTTCGGCCGAACCCTTCTCTGTAAGAGAGGGGGCGGCGCAAATCAGATCTGGGGAGAGAGGGGGGCGGCTACTACTTAGTCTAGGGCTTAATTTTCAGCTCTTTGTTTCTTAATGTTTTGTCTCTAGAAGAGTTGTGAGGAGATATCTATTTATACGAGAAGAAACCTTCTCTTTGTAGATGTCTCTTCAAGATCTTTTCCTTATCTTATAAGGAAATAAGATATACACATATATCTTCTTAGATCCTCCTTGTTTCACATGGAAACAAACTTTCCCTTCTTATCCTTAGCCAAAAAATCGCCCCTACTTAGTCTTGCAAGATTTCTTCTGGGCTTTTAATTAAAAGGCCCATGTCTTGCAACTTAATTTAATTAACCATTAATTAAATCAGCCCAATTAATCCAATTAATTATTCTCTCTCAATTAATTAACACTTTAATTAATTAGTTTTCTTCTTTAAGAATTAACACTTTAATTGCTCCGATTAATTGAACACCTTCAATTAACCACTCAAGAATTAATCTCCTTATTAATTCATGAGTACCCACACCTCATGGTCGATGTCTAGCCACAAGCCCATGAGGCCCAACTTCAGGTGAATTGATCTCAATGAACCTCACCTCTTATAAGTACCATGTACATACGGTCCTTCTATCGACTTAATTTTCCGATCGAGACCTAGGGTGTGTGAATTGATCGGCACCTCTAATTATCTCGATAACTATACTTTCTAATTCCGGATAATGATTTCAGTGTGACTGCTAAATTTGGAAACCCTTTCCAAATCCGTCACCAACCATGGCCATGGGTTTCTCGAAATCTATTATCTAAGAACGTATAGGAAATTCTCTCAACACACCACGTTGAGTCGGTAGATCCCATATTGATGCTAACCATTCGCGTACACGACTATACGCACCCAACTTAGGCACATAATGATCAGGCTACGTGATGGGCACCTAAATCTAAGTACGCACACCCATGCACCGAATTCGCCCTAGCATCTCAAGTCTAAGGACTAAATCGTACACTATTATAAGTTTGAGAAACATCCCATCGCCGATGTGCGTCATGCGCTTCCACAATGGGTTTCTCTGTTCGGGTCGTTCGATGCGTTCGATCCCCTATCGAACCACCTACTCATATGCACTAGCATCAAATGCCTTGCTCATGAAACGCTACAAATTCACTCCATGTGAATCATGCATATTTATACAAGTCTTTGCGATTCCCTCGATACCCCGTCTCGTTCGGAATCTATGACTTGGAACGTTTTAAGATCACGACCTTAGAAACTGTTTCATGATTGCACTCATACTGAAGTGAATCGTTCCATAGTCTATTGTGATCTAAGGATTTCATCTAATCGCTTAAGTGATTTGCGAGAGATGAAGTTGGCCATTTTTTGATTTACATACTATAAACAAACGAGCGTATTAATTCATTTATACTAGAGACAGATTACGATAGTCCTAATACAAGCTAAATATATTGGCTTGCAGGGCACTATCCCATCAATCTCCCACTTGCCCTAAAGCCAATCACAAACGCTTCTAAGACCCATCTTCCAAAGATGTTCTTCGAACTCTTTTCGTGACTAAGACTTTACTAGTGGATCATCTAAGTTGTCTTCCGAGTCGACGCATCCATTATGTGCGTTAACTCTACCAATGATTTCTCCAATCAAATGGTACTTTTCTCTCATTGTGTTCAGATTTCTGGTGAGATCTCGATTCCTTTGCTTTAGCAATAGCTCCATTGTTATCACAGAAGATAACCATGAGCTTTGCAATGCTAGGCACTACATCCAACTATTGGATGAAGTTTTTCATCCAAACATTTTCTTTCGCTGCAGTCCTTGCTGCGATATATCTTGCTTCAGTGGTTAAGATGGCAATGGTGTTTTGCTTGGAACCTTTCCAATTAACCGCTACCCCATTGAGGCAAAATATGTATCCAAAATTGGATATATATATATATATATATATTCATCCACATCAGACTGAAAATTCGAATCATTAAATCCTTCGAGTTTTAATTCTCCACTACCACCGTAGACCAAGAACAAATCCTTAGTCTTTCTCAAGAGCTTAAGGATATCTTTTACGGTGGTCCAGTACTCTTCACCGGAGTTTGACTAGTAACTGCTCGTGACACTTGAGCAGGTTCTACGTCTGGTCTAGTACATAGTATAGCATACCACAAGCTACCTTTAGTCGAAACATAAGGTATTTGAGACATTCTCCTTTTATCCTCATTCGATGTAGGGCACATCGATTTGGAAAAAGAGAGATACAATGTCTCAATGGAAGCAATCCTCTCTTGGATTCTTCCATACTGAATCTTTTCAGTATTATTTCTATGTACTTAGATTGAGAGAATCCCAACATCTTCTTCGATCTATCTCTATAGATACGTATCCAATACGCAAGATGCCTCTCCCAAATCTTTCATGGAGAATTGCATGGATAACCATGCTTTCGTCTGCGCTAACATTCCGATATCATCCCAGATAAGCAGAATGTGATCGACATATAAAATATGAGCTTCATAGAGCTCCCACTAATCCTTTTGTACACTCAAGGTTCATATTCGTTTTTTATGAAGTCAAATGCCTTGACTATCTCATCAAAACAAATGTGAATTTGAATGGATTCAGACTTTGCTACTGGAGAAAAGGTTTCATCAAAGTCTGTTCCAGAACTTTGTGAATATCCTTTTACCACTAGTCGAGTCTTAGAGGTCAACACCTCTCCATTTATTCCTAGTTTGAAGATCCATTCACAACTTACAGGGATAAATCCCTCGGGTGGATCAACCAAGGTCCATACCTTGTTGGAATGCATGAAATCCATTTCGGGTTGCATGGCCTCTTGCCATGCATGCACGTCTACATCCAATGTAGCTTCTTCGTATATGGTAAAACCATATGTTTCAAGCTTCTTACGAACTTGATCAGATCTACGAAGTACTGGTGTACTAGACGGTTTAGCAGTTTCTGGATTAACTCCCATTGTTTGTGGGGATGGGTCCAAATCTTGGGCTTCATCAAGTTCCATGACATTCCCTATTTCCTTTGACGAGGATTTCATCAACTAAGGAACGGGTAGTTAGGAGAAACGATTGTTTCTCATTGTCGTGGAACAGGTATCCAATGGATTTCGTTGGATACCCCACAATTATATACAAATTGGATCTACTAGCCAATTTATCTCCTTTCTAGTTCCCAACTTAGGCAGGAGATCTCCATACTCAATAGTAAAAGTGCAGAGGTATTTTGCCATATCTTTCTTGGTAAAGCTTTGTAGGCACGGACTTTGAAGGTACTTTGCTCAGTATCTTCGATGCAGTCAGGAGGACCAACCCCTATAATGCATATGGAAGCTTAACAAAACTCAACATGGATTTGAACAATGTCTAACAATGTTCGATTCCTTCTCTTAGACACTCCAATAAGTTGAGGCGTCATAGGAGGAGTTTGTTTGTATGAGATCCCCATTCTCAGTAAGATAATTGAAGAATTCTTGACTTAAGTATTTGCCACCTCGATCAAATCGAACGACCATAATACTATGTCTTGTTGATTCTCTACTTCGTTTCGAAAATTCTTTGAACTTTTCAAAGGTTTTTCGGATTTGTATCTCACTAGATACATATATCACTAACGACCAAAGTCATTAGCAAAAAGGTACGAGGTACGAGTAATCTCCTCTTACACTAACCTTTAGTGGTCCACATTCAATCGTATGGATCAAATTCAATGTTCTTTGGTTCGCTCTTGATTCCCTGTGAAGGGAGATTTGGTCATCTTTCCTATGAGACAGGAGTCGCAGGTTGGAAGTTTATCTAAGTTCTATATTTCAAGAGTCTTAGATGAAACCAACTTTTGAATCCTACTCTTGGAGATATGTCCATGTCTAGCGTGCCAAAGTTGTGGATTATTATCTTGGTATTAATTGAACTTAGCACATTAATTCAATAGAATTGAGTTAACGGTTTAATTCAATTAATTTGCTTCCTTTCTATTAACTTTTTAATTGATTCATCTTACTTTCAATTAACTCTTTAATTGAAACGTTGCTTAATTAATTAGACCTTCTAATCAATTAAACTAATCAGTGCCTTTCTAAGATTCAGTGGGATAATTCGACTTTTAGACTACTTGCGTTCTTTCGACTACCTTTATGGTCGATTTTAGAAGAGAATGTTGGGATTCTATGGGTATGATTGTCAAAAACAACATTGCGGAATTTAAAATTTTTCAATTTTTCATACACCAAATCCCAAGAACATTTATTAGCACATATGAATAAGGTTGAATACAATTTAGCAACAAATTTACTAAATTGAAATATGGTAAATCGAGATTTACCTCACCACAGGCAAGGTGGTGGTTTCTCCGGTCTTCTCTTTTTCGTTCACTTGAGCACCCCAAGTGTTGTGCCTCCAGAGATTAGTCCACACCAGATGGATTGAATGACACCTTCGAATCCTTAGGCTAAGAACTGGAATTGAAGGTTTGTCAATGGCAGATCTAGATCCAGATCTAGATCTAAGTGAAGGAGAGAGCAAGAGGGAGAGAGGGGGCGGCCAAGAGAGGGGGGGCGGCTAGGGTTAGATTTCTTGCTTAGGTTTTGAGTCTCAACTTAGACTCCTTTATATAGCCACCTCCAAAGCCCCTTTGTGTGCAAGACTTGCTATTGGGCCATTAATTAAATTGGCCCATGTCTTGCATTAATTTAAGTAAACCCTTTAATTAAATTAACCCAATTAATCTAATTAATTATCTCCCACTTTAATTAACTCTTTAATTAATATTTAATTAATTAGACTATCTAATTAATTATTTCTCTCTCAGAATTAACTCTTTAATTCTTTTATTTGATTTAACTCTTTAAATCAAACCTTTCCTCAATTGACTGTCACTGTCCAACTGTATTGTGTGTGACCCTCTAGGTTCACCATCAATTGGCCGTAGGCCCACGACTTTCGTGATTTAATTAACGAGCAATTAATATTCAATTAATTGCTCCGATCAATAAACTCCTTTAATTGACCACTCCAGAATTAATCTCCCATTAATTCAGGAGTACCCACACCTCATGGTCGATGTCTAGCCACAAGCCCATGAGGCCCAACTTCAGGTGAATTGATATTAGTGAACCTCACCTCTTATAAGTACCATGTACATACGGTCCCTCTAACGACTAATTTCCCGATCGAGACCTAGGGTGTGTGAATTAGTCAGCACCTCTAATTATCTCGATTCTGTACTTTCTAATTCTGGATAATAATTCCAGTGTGACTGCTAAATTTGGAAACCCCTTTCCAAATCCGTCACTGACCATGGCCATGGATTTCTCGGAATGTATTATCTAAGAATGTACAGGAAATTCCCTCATTCATTACAATGAGTCGGTAGATCCTATCTTGATGCTAACCATTCGCGTATATGACTGTACGTGCCCAATGTAGGCGCACAATGGTCAGGCTACGTGACCGGCTCCTAAATCAAAGCACGCACACCCGTATACCGAATTCGCCCTAGCACCTCAAGTCTAAGGACTAAATCGTACACTGTTATAAGTCCTGAGAAACATCCCATCACTGATATGCTTTACGCACTTCCACAATGGGTTTCTCTGTTCGGGTCGTTCGATGCGTTCGATCCCCTATCGAACCACCTAGTCATATGCACTGACATCAAATGTCTTGTTCATGAAACTCCACAAATTCACTCCATGTGAATCATGCATAATCCTACAAGTCTTGACGATTCCTTCGATACCCCGTCTCGACAGGAATCTATGACTTGGAACACTTTTGAGATCACGACCTTAGAGACTGTTTCATGATTGCACTCAATACTGAAGTGAATCGTCCCATAGTTATGAGTGATCTCAGGGTTTCAACCAATCGCTTAAATGTGTTCGCGAAAGATGAAGTTGGCCATTAGTTTATCTTATCAAATAAATAAACTTTGCGTATTAATTAATAAATCAAAGATTCATACAAGATAAAATAGTCCTATTACAAGCTATTGAGTTGGCTTGCAGGTGTTGGGAATGCCCCGGTTGTCAAAACAACGAGAGTGCGGAATTTAAAATTTTTCCGAGGCACCCCAGCAGACCCAAGATATATTTTCCACCTTATGTATGCGAAAAGGTTGAATCAAACAAATCTACAATAGAATAAAGAAGGAGATATGCGATATACCTCACTGCAAGCAAGGTGGCGTCAATCTCCGGCTTTTGTTGATTCACAACGAGTGATCCAATCGTCTCACCTCCAGAGTGTATCCACACCAATTGGATGGTAGCAACACCTTCTATTCACAGGCTACGAACTAGAGATAGAAGGTTGTCAATGGAGGAAGAACAGATCTAGAATCAGATCTAGATCCAGCAATGGAGGACAGAGAGAGAGGGGGCGGCGGCACTGCTAGGGGGCGGCTAGGGTGTAGGGGGCGGCTAGGGTTTTGGAGTGCAAGAGTGAATTCTCATGTGTATATTGAAGAGTTTGTGAGGAGATATCTATTTATAAGAGAAGAAACCTTCTCTTTGTAGATATCTCTTAAAGATCTCTTCCTTATCTCATAAGGAAATAAGATATATCATATATCTTCTTAGATCCTCCCTATCATACATGAACACAAACTCTCCTTCTTATCCTTAGCCATAAATCGCCCCACCTTATTCTTGCAAGACTTCTTCTGGGCTTTTAATTAAAGGCCCATGTCTTGCAACTTAATTTAATTAACCATTAATTAAATCAGCCCAATTAATCCAATTAATTAATATCTCTCAATTAATTAACACCTTAATTAATATTTAATTAATTAGACCATCTAATTAATTATCCTTCCAATTGAATTAACACTTTAATTCATTTAATTGATTTAACTCCCTTAAATCAAATATTTCCTTCTTTTGACTGTCACTGTCCAATTGTATTGTGTGTGACCCTCTAGGTTCACCATCAATTGGCAGCAGGCCCACGAACCCTTCGTGATTTAATTTATGAGCAATTAAATGCTCCGATCAATTAAACCCTTTTAATTGACCACTCCAGAATTAATTTCCCTTATTAATTCAGGAGTACCTACACTTCATGGTCGATGTCTAGCCACAAGCCCATGAAGCCCAACTTCAGGTGAATTGATATTTGTGAACCTCACCTCTTATAACTGCCATGTACATACGGTCCTTCTATCGACTTAATTTCCCGATTGAGACCTAGGGTGTGTGAATTGATCGGCACCTCTAATTATCTCAATAACTATACTTTCTAATTCGGGATAATAATCCAGTGTGACTGCTAAATTTGGAAACACCTTTCCAAATCCGTCACTGACCGTGGCCACGGGTTTCTTGGATCTATTATCTAAGAATCGTATAGGAAATTCTCTCATCCATTATGATGAGTCGGTAGATTCCATCTTGGTACTAACCACTCGCGTACACAACTATAAGCACCCAACTTAGGCACATTATGGTCAGGCTACGTGACCAGTACCTAAATCTAAGTACATATACCTATGCACCGAATTCGCCCTAGCACCTCAAGTCTAAGGACTAAATCGTACACTATTATAAGTCTTGAGAAACGTCCCATCACCGATATGCGACATGCGCTTCCACAATGGGTTTCTCTGTTCGGGTCGTTCGATGCGTTCGATCCCCTATCGAACCACCTAGTCATATGCACTGACATCAAATGTCTTGTTCATGAAACTCTACAAATTCACTCCATGTGAATCATGCATATTCGTACAAGTCTTGGCGATTCCTTCGATACCCCGTCTCGTTCGGAATCTATGACTTGGAACGTGTTTTAAGATCACGACCTTAGAGACTGTTTCATGATTGCACTCAATACCGAAGTGAATCGTCCCATAGTCGAATGTGATCTAAGGATTTCATCCAATCGCTTAAATGTATTCGCGAGAGATGAATATGGCCATTGTTTATTCTATACAGTTATAAATAAACGTGCGTATTATTCATAAAAATCAAAGATTGTTTATTACAGAATAGTCCTATTACAAGCTAAAGAGAATTGGCTTGCTGGGCACTATCCTATCAATCTCCCACTTGCCCTAAAGCCATTCACAAACATTTCTAAGACCCATCTTTTCAAGATGTCCCTCGAACGCTTTTTGCGAAAGTGGCTTCGTTAGTGGGTCAGCTATGTTGTCTTCTGAGTTGACACGATCCACGTGTATGTCTCCTCTACCAATGATCTCCCTGATCACATGGTATTTCCTCATTACGTGTTTAGATTGGTGGTGTGATCTCGGTTCCTTCGCTTGAGCTATCGCCCCGTTGTTGTCACAGAAGACTACTACGGGCTCTGCAATGCTAGGAACTACATCCAACTCTTGGATGAAGTTTCTCATCCAAACACTCTCTTTTGCCGCATCCGATGCTGCAATATATTCTGCTTCAGTGGTTGAGTCGGCAGTGGTGGATTGCTTGGAACTTTTCCAACTCACCGCTGCGCCATTGAGGCGGAATATGTATCCAGAATTGGATTTGTAATCATCCACGTCAGACTGGAAACTTGAATCAGTGAATCCTTCAAGTTTCAATTCTCCACTACCACCGTAGACCAAGAACATATCCTTAGTCCTTCGTAAGTACTTAAGGATTGCTTTAACGGCAGTCCAGTGCTCTTCGCCTGGATTCGACTGATAGCGGCTCGTTACACTAAGAGCGTGTGCTACGTCTGGTCTAGTACACAACATTGCATACATTATGCTCCCTATAGCAGAGGCATAAGGTATTAGAGACATTCTCTTCTTTTCTTCGTCAGTTGTAGGGCACATTGACTTGGAAAGAGAGATTCCACGTCTCATTGGAAGCAATCCTCTCTTGGATTCTTCCATATTGAATCTCTTCAATATCGTGTTGATATACTGAGATTGGGAGAGTCCTAACATCTTCTTCGATCTATCCCTATAGATACGTATTCCCAATACATAAGATGCCTCTCCTAAATCTTTCATGGAGAACTGCGCGGATAACCACGCTTTTGTCTGCGCTAACATTCTGATATCGTCCCCGATCAACAGAATATCATCGACGTATAAAACTATGAATTGGACCGAACTCCCACTTTTCTTCTTGTACACGCAAGGTTCAAATACGTTTTTGATGAAGCCAAAAGCTTTGACTGTCTCATCAAATCGTATGTTCCAGGTTCGGGACGCCTGTTTGAGGCCATAAATTGACCTTTGAAGTTTGCACACCTTGTGCTCGCTTCCTTTGGACGCAAAGCCTTCGGGCTGTTGCATAAAGATCTCTTTGTCAATGTCTCCATTGAGAAAGGCGGTCTTTACGTCCATTTGCCATATTTCGTAGTCGTACCACGCGGCTATGGCTAATAGTATCCGAATGGATTTCGACATCGCTACTGGAGAAAAGGTTTCCTCATAGTCTATTCCAGGCCTTTGAGAATAACCTTTCGCCACTAGGCGAGCCTTATGGGTAATTACCTCTCCATTCATTCCAAGCTTACGCTTGAAGATCCATTTGCATCCTACAGGGATAGTTCCCTCAGGTGGATCGACCAAGGTCCAAACCTTGTTGGAATGCATGGAATCCATTTCGGATTGCATGGCTTCGAGCCACGCACCCGATTCTATGTCAGACATAGCTTCTTCATAAGTCCTTGGATCAGTATCCAACTTATCGTTTTCGTGAATGAAACCAAATCTCTCTGGTTCTTTACGAATTCGATCAGACCTTCGAAGTATAGGTGTACTAGTAGGTTCAGTAAAATCAGGATCAGCTCCCACTGTTTGTGAGGATGGGTCCGATTCTTGGACTTCATCGAGTTCTACGATTGTCCCATTTCTGTTGGTGAGGAAATCATCCTCTAAGAAGTGGGCATTCCTAGACACGAACGTATTACGTTCTTTAGTATCGTAGAACAAGTATCCAATGGATTCCTTTGGATACCCCACAAACTTGCACAAACTAGATCTACTATCCAGCTTATCTCCTTTCTTGTTTTTAACATAGGCAGGAGATCCCCATACTCGTAGATACGAATATACGGGTGCTTTACCATACCATTCTTGATATGGTGTAGTTGGCACTGACTTTGAAGGTACTATGTTCAGTATCTTCGAAGCAGTTAATAGGGCTAAGCCCCAAAACGAAAAGGGAAGTTCAGCGAAGCTCATCATGGAACGAACCATGTCCAACAAAGTTCGATTCCTCCTTTTAGACACTCCATTGAGTTGGGGCGTCCTAGGGGGAGTTCGCTGGGCGAGAATCCCATTCTCTTTTAGATAATCGAGGAATTCTTGACTCAAGTATTCTCCTCCTCGATCAGATCGAAGTGCTTTAATACTATGTCCAAGTTGATTCTCTACTTCCATTCGAAACTCCTTGAACTTTTCAAAAGTTTCGGATTTGTACTTCATCAAGTACACGTATCCATAACGACTGAAGTCGTCAGTGAATGTGACGAAGTAGGAGTATCCTCCTCTTGCACTGACACTCAGTGGTCCACAAACATCAGTATGGATCAAATCCAAAGTTTGTTTGGTTCGCTCAGGATTCCCGGTGAAGGGTGATTTGGTCATCTTTCCTTTGAGACAAGATTCGCAAGTCGGAAGTTCATCTAAGTTCTGTATTTCAAGAGCCTTAGAGGAAACCAACTTTTGGATCCTACTCTTGGAGATATGTCCAAGTCTAGCGTGCCAAAGTTGTGGTGTGTGATTATCATATTTTCTTTTTCTTGATTGTATGTGCAAAACGTTGGAGTTTGTAGGTTCAAGGGAATATAGACCATCCATCAAAGTACCACTAGCATAAATTAAACCATTTTTAATTATGCTCATAGATCCATTCGTAATGGAAAAATTAAAACCATCATTATCTAATAACGGAATAGAAATAATGTTCTTAATAATAGTTGGTACGTACAAACAGTCTTTTAAAACTAAAGTAAAATTCCTTATCACTAACTCCACGTCTCCTATAGCCTCTGCAGCAACTCTTGCTCCGTTTCCAAAACGCAGGATCCTATCCCCGGGCTTGAGCGTTTTTACTGCTCCCATCACCTGCAAATCATTGCAGATATGAGAACCCGCTGCGGTGTCTAACACCCAAGATGCACAGTTAAAGAAATATTAACTTCAACCAAGAAAATACCTTTGGCTACCGTTTTCAGGTAGTCTGGGCAGTTCCTTTTCCAGTGCCCTGCTTTCTTGCAGTGGAAGCATTCGTCTTCTGGACTTTTGCGCTTCTTCTCGACAACCTTGGTGACTGCTTTAGAAGAGAACACCTTCTTCTTCTTTTTACCTTTCTTGGGCTTTGCAGCCTTCGATTGGTGAGCAATCATCACGGGTTTCTCTTTCTTGAGAGTGGCTTCTGCCGTAACCAACAGATTGGTCAGTTCGTGAAGAGCAAGATTTCTCTCTTCCATGTTGAAGTTTAACACGAACTGGTTGAACGAGCGAGGCAGAGTATGGAGGAGAAGATCAGTGCTAAGATCAGCATGCAATTCTACTTCCAATCTCCCTAATTTTTCAATCAGGTTGATGAAACGCAGACAGTGATCCTTGACACTGCTTCCCTCAGCCATCTTGAGACTAAACAACTCCTTAGTGGCTGCGAACCTTTCGGTACGAGACCTTTCTCCAAACATTTGTTGGAGGTGGAGAAGTATATCTCTAGCAAGTGGTATACCAGCATGCTGTTTCTGCAGTTCATTTGACATTGAAGCTAACATGAGGCAGCGAACCTGAAGATCATCATCAACCCTTTTAGCATGGGCGGTTCGTTGTTCCTCAGTAGCTCGTGCTGCGGGTGCAGCAGGCATAGGCGTGTCGAGTACATAGCTCCGACGTTCGGAGTCGAGGACTATCCTCAAGTTTCTCAGCCAGTCGACAAAGTTTGACCCATTTAGTTTATTAGCGTCGAGGATGACAGATAATGGATTTTTAGACATTGTTCAGTAAATATCTACAAATGGAAAGAAGACAACGTTTAGCTGACTGATCTATGCCTAATACTTATAATTAACGAATTTTGGTCTTGGTTTCGAAAAAGTTCTCCCACTACTTTGTCGAAACAATCACCCCTTTGATTGCTCGGGAAATCTTATTTCCTAGTAGGTCTTGACGTCCCAGCAGACATTAATTGTACCCACGACTCGTGGCCATACAGTTAATTCTCTAGGTAGGTATACTTTTACCAATTGTGTCACTACACAACCTTCAAGCTATTTTGCCTCGGTTTTCTCACTTATCTAGCACTGCTACATCATAAGTGTTACTAATCGTTAAGTCTATCCCATCAATCATGATGAGCAACAGGCCCGGTCGTGAAATCCCCGTAACTGGTTATCGGTCGATATTCACATCCCGACGAGTCCTCACCCTTGTCTAGTTTAGTTAAAAACAGGAGTCAAGGAATTTTGCGTATTGTCCCTTTCTTTGACTCGGGTGCCAGACTCTGGATCACCTCCGTCAATAAGTAGACAACTCACGCTAGTTCCTATTGATGGAAGGCTTGGATCTTTAAAACTTCATTTTAAATGTACCCAATATGACTTAATATTTTAATTCGAGAGGGGGTTTTCGTGTTTGAAAGTTCAAAGTAACTCTCCTCGAGATCTCACCGCATAAGTTATGCTTTATCTTTTATTTACGATCTAGATTCTAGCGCGCATCACATACAAGCTAAATAAATAAATCGATAAATAAATTAAAACATACAAGCCTAGCATGCATACTACCACAATATGTTTTCGATCGGGAGCCTCCTATGTGGGCCATCATCGAGCCATGATGTTGGCCCAATTGGTCAATCTAAAGGGTTCTTAATGGACCTAGGCTATTACAAAAATAACCATGCATACATGGCCTTCATTCCTTCTTGGGCTCCCACCTTGCTTGTAACGGGCCTCCATCCTAAACTATTTAAAACAGTAAAGCCCTATCTATTACAAAGGCTCAAAGTGGCCCAAAAACTTAAGGCTCGCAGGCCCAATAAAAACAACAATAAATTAAACCAATCACATCTACCCTAAGGTCAAGGCTCGGCACGATCGAAAACCACGTAAACAGTTCACGTAGAGCAAGAAACAAGCAAACAACTTTTTACGTATTTCTTTCTTACTTTTAAAACACCTTTTAAAAATAATATCCTATGATTCTTACTTTAGTCACTACTAATTATGATAAAATCAATTTTCGGGTAAACAAAACAATTTTTCCGCATAAAATCAGATTCGGATTTTCAACTTTTGAAAATTTCAGTTCGGCCCCTCAACTCACGGAAATTGCACTTTTAACCCCAAAGATTTGAAAATTGCAAAACAGCCCCAATTTACAAATCGGCCAGAGGACAGAAAATTAAAATTTGAATCCAGAAAATTTTCAGTTTCGCAAACAGACCCCTGAACTTTCGGAAATTACAAAACAGTCCTTTAATTTTCGGAAATTGCAAAAACGACCCAAAAATGCGTACAGACCAGATTTGCAAAAACAGTCCAGATTTTTCAAATATTTCCAGAAAACAGAAAATAAATTTCCAGCCCTTTATTTCACAAAATCACGATTTGCATAAAAAGTCCTGAAGTTTCAAAAACTATAAATTTGCCCCAAATCTTAATATGCGATTTTACCCAATTAAAGATCATATCATAACAAGCAAGAATCATCACACAGAACATAACAATCACAAATATCCATATATTTATTTATGTTCAGGCCTTTTCGCATAATAGTAATGGAATTGGCTCTGATACCACTGTTGGGAATGCCCCGGTTGTCAAAACAACGAGAGTGCGGAATTTAAAATTTTTCCGAGGCACCCCAGCAGACCCAAGATATATTTTCCACCTTATGTATGCGAAAAGGTTGAATCAAACAAATCTACAATAGAATAAAGAAGGAGATATGCGATATACCTCACTGCAAGCAAGGTGGCGTCAATCTCCGGCTTTTGTTGATTCACAACGAGTGATCCAATTGTCTCACCTCCAGAGTGTATCCACACCAATTGGATGGTAGCAACACCTTCTATTCACAGGCTACGAACTAGAGATAGAAGGTTGTCAATGGAGGAAGAACAGATCTAGAATCAGATCTAGATCCAGCAATCGAGGACAGAGAGAGAGGGGGCGGCGGCACTGCTAGGGGGCGGCTAGGGTGTAGGGGGCGGCTAGGGTTTTGGAGTGCAAGAGTGAATTCTCATGTGTATATTGAAGAGTTTGTGAGGAGATATCTATTTATAAGAGAAGAAACCTTCTCTTTGTAGATATCTCTTAAAGATCTCTTCCTTATCTCATAAGGAAATAAGATATATCATATATCTTCTTAGATCCTCCCTATCATACATGAACACAAACTCTCCTTCTTATCCTTAGCCATAAATCGCCCCACCTTATTCTTGCAAGACTTCTTCTGGGCTTTTAATTAAAGGCCCATGTCTTGCAACTTAATTTAATTAACCATTAATTAAATCAGCCCAATTAATCCAATTAATTAATATCTCTCAATTAATTAACACCTTAATTAATATTTAATTAATTAGACCATCTAATTAATTATCCTTCCAATTGAATTAACACTTTAATTCATTTAATTGATTTAACTCCCTTAAATCAAATATTTCCTTCTTTTGACTGTCACTGTCCAATTGTATTGTGTGTGACCCTCTAGGTTCACCATCAATTGGCAGCAGGCCCACGAACCCTTCGTGATTTAATTTATGAGCAATTAAATGCTCCGATCAATTAAACCCTTTTAATTGACCACTCCAGAATTAATTTCCCTTATTAATTCAGGAGTACCTACACTTCATGGTCGATGTCTAGCCACAAGCCCATGAAGCCCAACTTCAGGTGAATTGATATTTGTGAACCTCACCTCTTATAACTGCCATGTACATACGGTCCTTCTATCGACTTAATTTCCCGATTGAGACCTAGGGTGTGTGAATTGATCGGCACCTCTAATTATCTCAATAACTATACTTTCTAATTCGGGATAATAATCCAGTGTGACTGCTAAATTTGGAAACACCTTTCCAAATCCGTCACTGACCGTGGCCACGGGTTTCTTGGATCTATTATCTAAGAATCGTATAGGAAATTCTCTCATCCATTATGATGAGTCGGTAGATTCCATCTTGGTACTAACCACTCGCGTACACAACTATAAGCACCCAACTTAGGCACATTATGGTCAGGCTACGTGACCAGTACCTAAATCTAAGTACATATACCTATGCACCGAATTCGCCCTAGCACCTCAAGTCTAAGGACTAAATCGTACACTATTATAAGTCTTGAGAAACGTCCCATCACCGATATGCGACATGCGCTTCCACAATGGGTTTCTCTGTTCGGGTCGTTCGATGCGTTCGATCCCCTATCGAACCACCTAGTCATATGCACTGACATCAAATGTCTTGTTCATGAAACTCTACAAATTCACTCCATGTGAATCATGCATATTCGTACAAGTCTTGGCGATTCCTTCGATACCCCGTCTCGTTCGGAATCTATGACTTGGAACGTGTTTTAAGATCACGACCTTAGAGACTGTTTCATGATTGCACTCAATACCGAAGTGAATCGTCCCATAGTCGAATGTGATCTAAGGATTTCATCCAATCGCTTAAATGTATTCGCTAGAGATGAATATGGCCATTGTTTATTCTATACAGTTATAAATAAACGTGCGTATTATTCATAAAAATCAAAGATTGTTTATTACAGAATAGTCCTATTACAAGCTAAAGAGAATTGGCTTGCTGGGCACTATCCTATCAGCAGGGCACTATCCTATCAATCTCCCACTTGCCCTAAAGCCAATCACAAACATTTCTAAGACCCATCTTCACAAGATGTTCTTCGAACACTTTTTGCGATAGTGGCTTCGTTAGTGGATCAGCTACGTTATCTTTTGAGTCGACACGTTCCATTTGAATGTCTCCTCTACCAATGATTTCTCTAATCACATGGTATTTCCTCATTACGTGTTTGGACTGATGGTGTGATCTCGGCTCCTTTGCTTGAGCGATTGCCCCATTGTTGTCACAGAAGACTACTATGGGTTCTGCAATGCTAGGTACTACATCCAACTCTTGGATGAAGTTTCTTATCCAAACACTTTCCTTTGCTGCATCCGATGCGGCAATATATTCTGCTTCAGTGGTTGAATCTGCAGTGGTGGACTGTTTGGAACTCTTCCAACTCACCGCTGCTCCGTTGAGGCAAAATATATATCCAGAATTGGATTTATAATCATCCACGTCAGACTGGAAACTCGAATCCGTGAATCCTTCGAGCTTCAATTCTCCACTACCGCCGTAGACCAAGAACATATCCTTAGTCCTTCTCAGGTACTTGAGGATAGCCTTTACGGCGGTCCAGTGTTCCTCCCCTGGATTTGACTGGTAGCGACTCGTCACACTCAGAGCGTGTGCTACGTCAGGTCTAGTACATAACATCGCATACATTATGCTGCCTATGGCAGACGCATAAGGTATGAGAGACATCCTCTTTCTTTCTTCATCATTTGTAGGGCTCATAGATTTAGAAAGAGAGATCCCATGTCTCATAGGAAGCAATCCCTTCTTGGATTCTTCCATACTGAACCGTTTCAGTATAGTGTTAATGTACTGAGATTGGGAGAGTCCTAACATCTTCTTCGATCTATCTCTATAGATACGTATTCCCAATACGTAAGATGCGTCTCCCATATCTTTCATGGAGAATTGCGTGGATAACCACGCTTTCGTCTGCGTTAACGTTCTGATATCGTCTCCGATCAACAGAATGTCATCGACATACAACACAATAAATTGTACTGAACCCCTTTCGAATTTCTTGTACACACATGACTCATAAATGTTCTTGATGAAGCCAAACCCTTTGACTGTCTCATCAAAACGTTTGTTCCAGGTTCGGGATGCCTGTTTTAGGCCATAAATTGACCTTTGAAGTTTGCATACCTTATGCTCACTTCCTTTAGATGTAAAGCCTTTTGGCTGTTGCATAAAGATTTCCTTATCAATGTCTCCATTGAGAAAGGCGGTCTTTACATCCATTTGCCATATCTCGTAGTCATACCACGCGGCTATGGTTAATAAGATCCGAATGGATTTTGACATCGCTACTGGAGAAAAGGTTTCCTCATAGTCTATACCAGGCCTTTGAGAATAACCTTTCGCCACAAGGCGAGCCTTATGAGTCAAAACTTCTCCATTCATTCCAAGCTTGCGCTTGAAGATCCACTTACAGCCTACAGGGACAGTTCCCTCAGGTGGATCAACCAAGGTCCATACCTTGTTGGAATGCATGGAATCCATTTCGGATTGCATGGCTTCCTGCCATGCACCCGAGTCTATGTCTGACATAGCTTCTTCGTACGTCCTTGGATCACCATCCAATTGATCATTTTCGTGGATGAAGCCGAACCTTTCGGGTTCTCTACGAATTCGATCGGACCTTCGAAGTACTGGTGTACTAGATGGTTCAATAGGTTCAGGATCAACTCCCACTGTTTGTGGGGATGGGTCCAGTTCCTGGACTTCATCAAGTTCTACGGACACCCCGCTTCTTTTAGTGAGGAAGTCATCCTCTAAGAAGTGGGCGTTCCTAGACACGAACGTCTTTCGTTCTTTAGGGTCGTAGAACAGGTATCCAATGGATTCCTTTGGATACCCCACAAATTTGCACAAACTAGATCTACTATCTAGTTTATCTCCCTTCTTGTTCCTAACATAGGCAGGAGATCCCCATACTCGTAGGTACGAATACATGGGTGCTTTACCAAACCATTCTTGGTGTGGCGTCGTCGGCACCGACTTTGAAGGTACTATATTAAGTATCTTTGAAGCCGTTAAGAGGGCTAAGCCCCAAAATGAAAAAGGTAGATCAGCGAAACTCATCATGGAACGAACCATGTCCAACAAAGTTCGGTTCCTTCTCTCAGACACACCATTCAACTGTGGTGTTCTAGGAGGAGTTCGCTGTGAGAGAATTCCATTCTCTACAAGATAATCGAGGAATTCTTGACTTAAGTATTCCCCACCTCGATCAGATCGAAGTGCCTTAATACTATGTCCAAGTTGGTTCTCAACTTCCATTCGAAACTCTTTGAACTTTTCAAAAGCTTCGGACTTATACTTCATTAGGTACACATACCCAAAATGACTGTAGTCGTCTGTGAAGGTAATGAAGTACGAGAAACCTCCTCTTGCACTGACACTCAGTGGTCCACAAACATCGGTATGGATCAAATCCAAGGTTTGTTTGGTTCGCTCTGGTTTCCCAGTAAAAGGCGTTTTGGTCATCTTTCCCTTGAGACAGGACTCGCAAGTTGAGAGATCATCTAGGTTCTGTATTTCAAGAGCCCTAGAGGAAACCAACTTTTGAATTCTACTCTTGGATATATGTCCAAGCCTAGCGTGCCATAACTGTGGACTATTATCATCTTGTTTTCTTTTCTTTGATTGAATGTGCATGACATTAGAATTAGCAGGTTCTAAGGAGTAAAGACCATCTATCAAAGTACCACTAGCATAAGTAAAACCACCTTTTATTATGCTAAAATTTCCATTAGAAATGGAAAAACAAAAACCATCAATATCCAGCAAAGGAATCGAAATAATGTTTTTGATAATAGTTGGTACGTACAAACAGTCCTTTAAAACCAAAGTAAAATTCCCTAAAACTAATTCAACGTCCCCTATGGCCTCTGCCGCAACCCTTGCTCCGTTTCCAAAACGTAGGATCCTACCCCCAGGCTTAAGAGGTCTTACTGCTCCCATCACCTGCAAATCATTGCAGATATGAGAACCAGCTGCGGTGTCTAACACCCATGATGCACAGTTAATTGAAATATTAACTTCAATAAAGAAAATACCTTTGGCTACCGTTTTAAGGTAGTCAGGGCAGTTCCTTTTCCAGTGCCCTGCTTTCTTGCAGTGGAAACATTCATCTTCTGGGCTCTTTCTCTTTTTCTCGACAACCTTCTTGGTTGTTTTAGAAGAGAACACTTTCTTCTTCTTCTTGCCCTTCTTTGGCTTTGCAGCCTTGGGTTGCTCAGCAATCAAGACAGACTTTTCCTTCTTAAGGGTAGCTTCTGCCGTTACCAACATATTGGTCAGTTCGTGAAGAGCGAGATTTCTCTCCTCCATGTTGAAATTCAACACGAACTGATCAAATGAGCGTGGCAGAGTATGGAGCAGAAGGTCAGTGCTAAGATCAGCGTGCAAGTCTACTTCCAAGTTTTCTAATTTTTCAATCAGATTAATGAAACGAAGACAGTGATCTTTCACACTTGAACCCTCAGCCATTCTCAGATTGAATAACTCCCTCGTCGTCTTGAACCTTTCGGTCCGAGACTTCTCTCCAAACATGTTTCGGAGATGGAGAAGTATATCAACAGAATGCAACATCTTTGCATGCTGTTTCTGTAGCTCATTGGTCATTGATGCTAGCATTAGGCAACGAACCTGAATATCATCATCAACCCATCTAGCATGGGTGGCTCGTTCCTCTTCCGAAACACCTTCCGGAAGTGCACCAGGCATTGGGGCATCGAGAACATAGCTCCGACGATCGGAGTCGAGGACTATCCTCAAATTTCTTAGCCAGTCGATAAAATTTGATCCGTTCAGTTTGTTAGTGTCAAGGATGATAGATAATGGATTCTTAGACATTTTCGCAAAATGATCTACAAAATAGAATGATAACGTTCAGCTGACTGATCTAAATTAATACTTATAATTAACGACTATTGGACTTGTTTTCGAAAAAGTTCTCCCACTATTTTCTCGAAACAATTACCCCTTCAATTGTTCGGGAAATCTTATTTCCTAGCAGGTCTTGACGTCCCAGCAGACATTAATTGCACCCACGACTCGCGGCCATACAATTAATTCCCTAGGTAGGTATACTATTACCAATTGTGTCCCTACACAACCTTCAAGCTATTTTGCCTCGATTTTCGCACTCATCTAGCACTGCTACATCATGAGTGGTACTACTCGTTAAGTCTAACCCATCAATCTTGATGAGCGACGGGCCCGGTCATGAAATCCCCATAACTTGGTTATGATCGATGTTCACATCCCGACCAATCCTCACCCTTGTCAAGTTTAGTTAAAAACGAGAATCAAGGAGTTTCGCGTATTGTCTCTTTCCTCGACTCGGGTGCCAGACTCTGGATCACCTTAATCGACAAGCGGACAACTCACGCTAGTTCCTATTGATGGAAGGCTTGGATATTAAAACTTCATTTTAATGTACCCAATATGACTTAATATAATTATCAAGAGGGGGTTTTCGGGTTTAAGAGTTTGAGGTAACTCTACTCGAGATCTCACCGTTCCAGTTATGCATTATCTTTTATTTACGATCTAAATTACTAGCGCGTATCACCATACATGCTAAAATATAAATGCGTAAATAAAAACATACACACCTAGCATGCATGCTACCACAGTATGTTTTCGATCGGGAGCCTCCTATGCGGACCACCATCGAGCCAAAGACGATGGTCCTATTGGTCAATCTAATAGGTTTCAAAGAGGCCTACACTATTACACATTTTACCATGCATACATGGCCTTTAGTCTTCTTGGGCTCCCACCTTGCTTGTAACGGGCCTTCATCCTAATCTAATTAAAACTGTAAAGCCCTATCTATTACAAAGGCTCAAAGTGGCCCAAAAACTTAAGGCTCGCAGGCCCAATAAAACCAGCAAATTAAAATTAACCAATCACATCTACCCTAAGGGCCAAGGCTCGGCGCGATCGAAAACCACGTAAACAGTTCACGTAGAGCAAGAAACAAGCAAAACAGATTTTCTTATTTCTTATCCTATTTTAAAACTCCTTTTAAAATGTCTTTCAGATTCTAGTTTTAAAACTCATTTTAAAACAATCCATAATCTTATTTTAAAACACATTTTAAAACAATCTCTTTGATTCTCACTGTAGTCCCTACTAATTATGATAAAATTAACTTTTCGGATATACTAAACCCTTTTAGTGCACAAAACAGTTTCTGTTTTTCAACTTTTGAAAAATTTCAGTTCGGCCCCCTGAATTTTCGAAAATTACATTTTGACCCCTCAACTTTTGGAAATTTCAAATCAGCCCCAAAATTTCCAGAACATGCAAATCGGACCAGCAAGCAGAAAATTAACAAAATTTCCAGAAACTTTCGTTTAATGCAAAACAGACCCCTGAATTTACGGCAATTGCAAAAACAGCCCAAACCTTTCGTAAATTGCAAAAACAGTCCAGATTTTAAAAATTCCAGAAATTACAATTTGGTCCAGAATTGCAGAAAATGAAAATTTTACTTTCTGTCCAGATTTTTCAAAAATCGCAATTTGCAAACAAGCCCTCAAATTTTCGGTAATTACAGATTTGGCCCAAAACCGAAAAGTGCATAGATCCGAACAATTTAATTCATCATAACAAGCAAGAATCAAAAATCAGAACACAACAAACACATATATCCATATATTTTGATGTGTTCAGGCCTTTTCATATGTGCATAATAAATCTGGCTCTGATACCACTGTTGGGATTCTATGGGTATGATTGTCAAAAACAACGTTGCGGAATTTAAAATTTTTCAATTTTTCATACACCAAATCCCAAGAACATTTATTAGCACATATGAATAAGGTTGAATACAATTTAGCAACAAATTTACTAAATTGAAATATGGTAAATCGAGATTTACCTCACCACAGGCAAGGTGGTGGTTTCTCCGGTCTTCTCTTTTTCGTTCACTTGAGCGCCCCAAGTGTTGTGCCTCCAGAGATTAGTCCACACCAGATGGATTGAATGACACCTTCGAATCCTTAGGCTAAGAACTGGAATTGAAGGTTTGTCAATGGCAGATCTAGATCCAGATCTAGATCTAAGTGAAGGAGAGAGCAAGAGGGAGAGAGGGGGCGGCCAAGAGAGGGGGGGCGGCTAGGGTTAGATTTCTTGCTTAGGTTTTGAGTCTCAACTTAGACTCCTTTATATAGCCACCTCCAAAGCCCCTTTGTGTGCAAGACTTGCTATTGGGCCATTAATTAAATTGGCCCATGTCTTGCATTAATTTAATTAAACCCTTTAATTAAATTAACCCAATTAATCTAATTAATTATCTCCCACTTTAATTAACTCTTTAATTAATATTTAATTAATTAGACTATCTAATTAATTATTTCTCTCTCAGAATTAACTCTTTAATTCTTTTATTTGATTTAACTCTTTAAATCGAACCTTTCCTCAATTGATTGTCACTGTCCAACTGTATTGTGTGTGACCCTCTAGGTTCACCATCAATTGGCCGTAGGCCCACGACTTTCGTGATTTAATTAACGAGCAATTAATATTCAATTAATTGCTCCGATCAATAAACTCCTTTAATTGACCACTCCAGAATTAATCTCCCATTAATTCAGGAGTACCCACACCTCATGGTCGATGTCTAGCCACAAGCCCATGAGTCCCAACTTCAGGTGAATTGATATTAGTGAACCTCACCTCTTATAAGTACCATGTACATACGGTCCCTCTAACGACTAATTTCCCGATCGAGACCTAGGGTGTGTGAATTAGTCAGCACCTCTAATTATCTCGATTCTGTACTTTCTAATTCTGGATAATAATTCCAGTGTGACTGCTAAATTTGGAAACCCCTTTCCAAATCCGTCACTGACCATGGCCATGGATTTCTCGGAATGTATTATCTAAGAATGTACAGGAAATTCCCTCATTCATTACAATGAGTCGGTAGATCCTATCTTGATGCTAACCATTCGCGTATATGACTGTACGTACCCAATGTAGGCGCACAATGGTCAGGCTACGTGACCGGCTCCTAAATCAAAGCACGCACACCCGTATACCGAATTCGCCCTAGCACCTCAAGTCTAAGGACTAAATCGTACACTGTTATAAGTCCTGAGAAACATCCCATCACTGATATGCTTTACGCACTTCCACAATGGGTTTCTCTGTTCGGGTCGTTCGATGCGTTCGATCCCCTATCGAACCACCTAGTCATATGCACTGACATCAAATGTCTTGTTCATGAAACTCCACAAATTCACTCCATGTGAATCATGCATAATCCTACAAGTCTTGACGATTCCTTCGATACCCCGTCTCGACAGGAATCTATGACTTGGAACACTTTTGAGATCACGACCTTAGAGACTGTTTCATGATTGCACTCAATACTGAAGTGAATCGTCCCATAGTTATGAGTGATCTCAGGGTTTCAACCAATCGCTTAAATGTGTTCGCGAAAGATGAAGTTGGCCATTAGTTTATCTTATCAAATAAATAAACTTTGCGTATTAATTAATAAATCAAAGATTCATACAAGATAAAATAGTCCTATTACAAGCTATTGAGTTGGCTTGCAGGGCACTATCCTATCAGAGAACAACTTCTTCTTCTTTTTACCCTTCTTTGACTTTGCAGTCCATGAAGTGTAATCGATCATGACAGGTTTATCCTATTTGCCTTTTACCAATACTTTGGTTAATTCATGGAATGTGAACAACTTATCAAATAAGTTCATAGTTTTCACGAATCATTTGAATGAGCAGGTAGGAGAATTTAGGTGGAGGTCAATGTTAAGATCACTTGCAGGCCTACGTTTAATCGATCCTGTTTTCAACTAGATTGATAAAAACAAGGACAGTGATACTTTGACATCAGCTCCTTCACTTATTCTCGAGTTTTAAAACAGCTCCTTAGTGGTCTCGAATCAAACGATTCGAAACTGCTCCTCAAAACAAGCTTTTGAAGTGGAGGTTTGTTTTAGAAGCTTCTGACATACTCCTATGTCGCTTCTTTAGCTCGTTCAATCTTGATGCTTATATGAGGAAACGATCGTTAAGATTCCCATACCCTATAGGTGATTCGTTCCACTTTTGAGACTCGTCCTTATATGAGGAAACAATCATTAACATTCCCATACCCTACGGGTGATTCGTTCCTCCTTTTAGACTCATCTCGGAAGTGCATCAGGCATAGGCTAGTTATTAAGAACATGATTCCGACTTTCGGAATTGAGGACAATCCTCTAGTTTCTAAGACAGTCGATATTTTGATCCAGTTATTTTATAAGTCGAGGATAAATAGTATAATGGATTATTATAGATATCTCAATATCTATTTTAAAGAGAAGACAATTATATAGAGGACTAGTTAATGAGTAATACTTATAATCTACGAAGGTTGGACTTTCTATCGTAAAAGTTCTCCCACTATTTTATCGAAACAATTACCCCTTCAATTGTTCGGGAAATCCTATTTCCTAGTAGGTCTTGACGTCCCAGCGGACATTAATTGCACCCACGACTCGTGGCCATACAACTAATTCCCTAGGTAGGCATACTTATTGCCAATTGTGTCTCTACACAACCTTCAAGCTATTTTGCCTCGATTTTCGCACCCATCTAGCACTGCTACATCATGAGTGGTACTACTCGTTAAGTCTAACCTAATCAATCTCGATGAGCAACGGGCCCGGTCATGAAATCCCCGTAACTGGTTATCGGTCGATTATACATGTCCCGACCAGTCCCCACCCTTGTCGAGTTTATTTAATAAACAAGAATCGAGAGATTTCACGTATTGTCCCTTTCTTCGCCTTGGGTGCCAGACTCTGGATCACCTTAATCGATAAGTAGACAACATACGCTAGTCCCTATTGATGGAAGGCTTGGATTTATATAAATACTTCATTTTATTTTAACCCAATATGACTTAATATTTAATTCAAGAGGGGATTTGCTGGTTTGAAAGTTTAAGGCAAACTCTCTCGAGATCTCGCCGCTTCGATTATGAATTATCTTATTTACGTTCTAATATTCTAGCGCGCATCACCATACAAGCCAAATAATAGAAGCAATAAATAAATAAAACATAAATAATAAACCTAGCATGCATTTCTAACACAATATGTTTTCGATCGGGAGCCACCTATGCTTGGGCCATCATTGAGCCAATAATGTTGGCCCAATTGGTCTATCTAATGGGTTCTTAATGGGCCTAGGCTATTACATTAATAACCAAGCATACTTGGCCTTCATTCTCCATTGGGCTTCCTTCTTGCATGTAATGGGCCTCCATCCTAAACTATTTAATGTAAAGCCCTAATCTATTACATTGGCACAAAAAGGCCCAAATAAAGGCTCGCAGGCCCAACAAAAATCCAAAGCAAAAATAAACCAATCACATCTAAGGTCAAGGCTCGGCTCGATCGAAAACCACGTAAACAATTCACGTTGAGCAAAGAAACAATCAAACACATTTACTAGTTTCCTATCTTACTTTAATTATTTTAAACGCCTTTAAAATATTTCTCTAGATTCTTACTTTAGTCTCTACTAATTATAGGTAATCTATATTCGGATAAACAAAACCATTTTATGCATAAAAACAGAATAAAAATTTTCAACTTTTGAAAATTGCAATTCGGCCCTCCAACTTTTGGAAATTGCGATTTGACCCATGAAGTTTTTGGAAATTACAAATTAACCCCAAAATTAAAACTGGGCAGAGGACCGAAAATAAAAAAATTTATTTCCAGAAAAAATTTCGAATTTCAATTCAGCCCCTGCAGTTTTTGGTATTTACAAAACAGCCCCAAAACTTTCGGTATTTACAAAACAGCCCCAAATTCAAAATTTTCCAGAAAATTACAATCTGTCCAGAAAACATACAGTTCGTAAAATATCAGTTTCAGTCCAGTTTTTCCAGCAATTCGCTAATCGCAAAAACAGCCCTTTTATTTTCGTAAAATACAAAATTGGCCCAAAACGTTTTTATGCAATTTTACCCAAAATCAGATCTACCCATAACAAGTAAGAATCAACAACACGAATATAACATGCAATACAATTAAAGCAATCAAATTATATTCAGACCTTTTCGTATGAGAGTAATGAATTAGGCTCTGATACCACTGTTGGGTTACTACTTAGTCTAGAACTTAATTTTCAGCTCTTTGTTTCTTAATGTTTTGTCTCTAGAAGAGTTGTGAGGAGATATCTATTTATAAGAGAAGAAACCTTCTCTTTGTAGATGTCTCTTCAAGATCTTTTCCTTATCTTATAAGGAAATAAGATATACACATATATCTTCTTAGATCCTCCTTGTTTCACATGGAAACAAACTCTCCCTTCTTATCCTTAGCAAAAAAATCGCCCCTACTTAGTCTTGCAAGACTTCTTCTGGGCTTTTAATTAAAAGGCCCATGTCTTGCAACTTAATTTAATTAACCATTAATTAAATCAGCCCAATTAATCCAATTAATTATTCTCTCTCAATTAATTAACACTTTAATTAATTAGTTTTCTTCTTTAAGAATTAACACTTTAATTATTCAGTTTTGATTTAACTCGTTAAATAAAACTTTCCTTATATGATTTGTTGCAGTCCAATTGTATTGTGTGTGACCCTCTAGGTTCACCATCAATTGGCCACGGGCCCACGACTTTCGTGATTTAATTTGTGAGCTTATGAATTGCTCCGATTAATTGAACACCTTCAATTAACCACTCAAGAATTAATCTCCTTATTAATTCATGAGTACCCACACCTCATGATCGATGTCTAGCCACAAGCCCATGAGGCCCAACTTCAGGTGAATTGATCTCAGTGAACCTCACCTCTTATAAGTACCATGTACATACGGTCCTTCTATCGACTTAATTTCCCGATCGAGACCTAGGGTGTGTGAATTGATCGGCACCTCTAATTATCTCGATAACTATACTTTCTAATTCCGGATAATGATTTCAGTGTGACTGCTAAATTTGGAAACCCCTTTCCAAATCCGTCACCAACCATGGCCATGGGTTTCTCGAAATCTATTATCTAAGAATGTATAGGAAATTCTCTCAACACACCACATTGAGTCGGTAGATCCCATATTGATGCTAACCATTCGCGTACACGACTATACGCACCCAACTTAGGCACATAATGATTAGGCTACGTGATCGGCACCTAAATCTAAGTACGCACACCCATGCACCGAATTCGCCCTAGCATCTCAAGTCTAAGGACTAAATCGTACACTATTATAAGTTTGAGAAACATCCCATCGCCGATGTGCGTCATGCGCTTCCACAATGGGTTTCTCTGTTCGGGTCGTTCGATGCGTTCGATCCCCTATCGAACCACCTACTCATATGCACTAGCATCAAATGCCTTGCTCATGAAACGCTACAAATTCACTCCATGTGAATCATGCATATTTATACAAGTCTTTGCGATTCCCTCGATACCCCGTCTCGTTCGGAATCTATGACTTGGAACGTTTTAAGATCACGACCTTAGAAACTGTTTCATGTTTGCACTCATACTGAAGTGAATCGTTCCATAGTCTATTGTGATCTAAGGATTTCATCTAATCGCTTAAGTGATTTGCGAGAGATGAAGTTGGCCATTTTTTGATTTACATACTATAAACAAACGAGCGTATTAATTCATTTATACTAGAGACAGATTACGATAGTCCTAATACAAGCTAAATATATTGGCTTGCAGGGCACTATCCCATCATGCTCGAAATGGCATTTTCAAGAACTGCGTAGCCAGGTCTTTGGCTAACATAATAATAACCTCTGTTGGAGGAGGTCGATACAGAGAGTCGAAAAAAATGAAGGAAATTACGGAATGAAGGCTGCAGACCTCGCGCAACCATCAAAACGGAAAATGCCATAATAAATGCTATGGCGTTCGGAAAAAGCTGAGTCAGTGAGACAATGAAGGTCTCCAGGAATTGACGAAGAATTGGAGAAAGGGGAAAACGGAGCCCATGCTCAAAATGGGAGGTATAGAAAGCTCGACAATTGGCAGGAGGAGTGTTGACTCTCTCCTCGGAAGAAGGAATAATGATCTCAAAATCCGACAGGAAATAGCGGCCGTATTCCTTTTTCAAAGACGATAGATCCTCTTCTTTCCATCGAGAAGGAAAGAATTCCACAGGAGCAGAAATTTGAGGTTGAGACGTTTTGGATTTCTTGGATGCCTTCGACACCATCTCTTCCTCTGGAATAATCTCCACTACCAAACTATCTACTTCTTTTTCAGTATAATCTCTGATCTCCTCCACTTGAGAATTGTCTGCTCCTTCCTCAGCAGATGAAGGAATATCAGGATTAGGGATATTAGGTGGTACTTGTTCTTCTACGGCCCTAGTTAAGGAATGGGGATTTTGCGAGGTCGAAGCCATAGCATTTGAAATAATGCGCTCGAGAAGATAAGAAAATAATACGATTATCGACTTAAGCTTTTACTGCTGGAAAGTTTAAATATCTGGGGTAAAAGTAAAATATCCCGCAAATTTCAATTATATATATGGGCGGTGAAAAGACAGATTCAACCCTTCGCGTCTCTTCGTATTTCCGCCAATCAAAGTCATGAAAAGACCCAGCCGTTGTCTGACACACGTCAACCAAAATACATGTCTATACGTTGAAGGTTCAAACGGATATGCACTCTTTTTTCCTCGTTCGGTTTTTATCCCGAAGAGGGTTTTTCCGAATTAGGTTTTTAATGAGGCATATTTCATGAACATCGAAAAGACCAAGGTAACTACTACTTCTACTTCTACGAGCTCCAGCTACGATTACGCTCGAGAAGTGAGGGAGTACTGATGAGGGCTATTTTACACATATAATGGAATAAAGCTTTTCGAGGAGGTTCTTGATCGATCCGACTTGTGAATACAACAAGATCGACTCGATCCGCCCAAACGTATCCGATCGACCTACTCTGATCGACCTGCAGTCCGTTCCAGGGGACTTAATGGGCCATAGAATACTCCTAGGCCATACAGGATTCCTAGACTAAATAGGACTTCTAGTTCAGTTAGGAGAGGGGGAATATTATAAATAGTGAATATTACATTGTATGGAGGATCCACAATTTAACCTACGAAATATACTACAGTAGATAGCCTTTCATATTATTGCTATTTACGCTATTATATTACTTTGCTTGTTCTTGAATTGCACCATCCTGAGTACTTTAACCAAACCCCTATTACATAAAATCGTGATCTTAAATAATTTACTGAGATTAAACCTAAGACGAAATACGGTTAAATCAAGGTCGATCTCGAGCTGAGGTATTTCCTAAAATAGTGTATACGAAATATCCCTCATCAATACTCCCCCACTTCTCGAGCGTAAGTAAAGCTGAAGCTCGGAGAAGTAAACACAGCATCATAGTAAAACTTGGGTATGCCTCATTAAAAACCTTAGTCGGAAAAACCCAGTGGGAAAAAATCCGAGCTAGGGAAAAACAGTACACGTCTTCTTTGGAGGAGCCCTGAACGCTGAGATGCTTCAAATAGAAAATGGACATTCTCGATCTGAGAGTTTCACTTCGGTGATTTACACGATACTTCAATACCTGAGGTTCGGAGGAAAACATAATACGGATCAGGCCTTGGATGGTCTTGCGTCGGATATACCTCATTAAAAACCTTACTCGGAAAAACCCAGGGGGATAAAAACCGAGCGAGGGAAAAAGAGTGCATATCTTCGGGAGACAATGGTATTCCGAAGGGAGATCCCATTTTCAGGTATCGGAGACAATTAATCCCCACAGTGACTTCGAAATCAACTCGCCGCGGTCCAGAAAGAATTGGATGACTCCAAAGCCAAGGATACTCCCGCGGTCGAGGAGAGCTTAGGGAAAGTAGTTGCGGAGAAGTGCCTGCTCGAGGATAAGGTTAAAAGGCTCGAAGAGGAACTCGCACAGACCAAGGTGGATTCTGAGCAGTCTTATCAGCGCGGTAAAGAGAAATCACGCCTGAGCTCAATAAGGGAGTTTCTGGAATCTCCCGCACTGGATGCCACTACTGATGAGGGATATTTCGTATACACCATTTTAGGAAATACCACAGCTCGAGATCGACCTCGATCCTGACCAGGAAGGCTATTTTCCGACCTGCAGGACCCAACTTCCGATCAAGCTGGATTATTAGCACGAAGATCCTATTTTCCGATCTACTTCTCTCCTCGGGGTCACTGTGGGGCCGACCCACATGCCTGGACAGCTGGCCGAGACATATTCTCCTGCGAGGGTCTAGCTAGCTCATCACTGTTCCTATAAATACCCAGCGCATTTATGACATCAAGAACGGCACAATTCCCCAGGAACATCCCAGCTCGGACCTAGAGCTCGGAATAGATTTAGCTTGCTTCCCTTTGTATTTATCTAGCTAGTTGTACGGCATCCTGTAATGCTCGGATAGACCTACTTTGTAACTTTTGTAATTGGATTGGAAAATCAATACACGTCGGTCATATACTCGACTTTAATTATTGTTTTGCTCGACTTTCCTTATTTATCCCGAACGAAATAAAGCATAATCAATTGGCACCTACCGTGGGGCCTATTCGAGTGTTAGATCGAAAAAATGCCTACTACTAGGAGATTCACGTACAATCGCGGTGAGCCTTCACATGCCGTTGGAGCTCAACGCTCAGTAAACAATGAACCAAGTAATCAATCCCGAGCGGCCCACTAGTCAGAAGTGCCACCGGTGATTTGCCTATACATACGACGGTGGCCGATCTGCGATCCATTATCGACACTATGTGTAGAGAATTATTGAACACTGAAAGAGCAGACCGTGAAACATTACCTGACCAATAGCCCCCGGTTGACCAATCCGAGGATCGATCAGGACACCGAGCTCACACCTCAATCCTGCAGAGAGAAGGAAGCATTCGTCGATCTACTATGGGGGCTCCGCCAGGCAATCCTCCCCGAACAGCTCGGGCGAGAGTTGTTGTCCGTTCAGGGCAACCGTCGAGAACCGTTCGAGATCTGGGAGATTCGGTAGTCGGGGAGAGCCGGCCCGAAGCTGCCGATAAGTTGAAGAAGTCGGTCTACCGTAAAGTAACCTAGGCTGACTTGGAGAAGATTGTGCAGGAGAGAGTCGTAATAGAGTTGAAGAAGGAGATGCTGATTAAGGAAACCCGACCTGCGGATTTTAGGGCTCGGCGAGCTGAGGCTAAAGAGGATGGGGCTGTTTTCTTCGAGGATGGTTGAGAGAAGGAGTTAAGTACGAATATCATGAGATGTTCACCCTTTTGCCAAGAGATTAGAGAAGCTCGGGGTACTGAAACTGTTCCTACCAGGTTACCGAGGTATAGTGGAACTACTGATCCAGAGAGCACATTAATAGCTTCATAAATGTGTTGAATTTGTACGAGCACTCAGAAGACTTCTGTTGCAAAATTATGGTCACCACTTTCGAGGGAATTGCCTTGGACTGGTTCGGAAAATTGCCTCCGAACTCTATCTTCTCCTTCGACGAGTTGTGTGATAAGTTGAAACACCAGTTTGCTAGTCAGAGGAAACAAAGGTTACCAGCCAACCATTTGGGAACGGTGAAGCAGCTAGAAGGGGAAACGCTGAGGCAATGGCTGGCTAGGTTTATTATCGAGCTTTTGAAGGTCGATACTCCGCAGATCGAATTTTTGTCATCATTGATGTTCGAGCTAACCCGCAATTCTCAATTCGGGAACGCTCTTTGTCGAAAGCAACCAAAATCTTTTGAACGTATCATGGATATAGCTGAGAAATACATGATTCAGGAGGAAATGAACAAATTAAAAAATGCTCAGAATCCCAGGCCCCAGATCGGAAAGAAACCTGATAGGGCCCCTGTCCCGAAGCCAAGTGATTATGGAGGGTCAAACGCGCAGCGAAGAGGCTCGATTTGGCAGAGACTTAACGTCTATAAACCTCAGGTTCCGACCCACAGATCTAATGTCTACGGTAGACCTGTTTCTCCAGAAATAGCACAAAGGAGGGAACCAGAAAAGAGTAGCTTCACCAAGCTGAATACCTCGAGGGACGAAATACAGACCGTGCTCGAGGAAAGGAATTTGGTCCCAGAGGCTCGGCGTATCACTCAAGCCAGGCCGGGGACTATGAATCATGATAAGTATTGCAGGTACCACAGGGCTCGGGGGCACAACACTGAGGATTGTTTTCAGCTAAAACAAGAAATTGAGAAATTAACTGCTCAGGGAAAGTTAAAGGAATACATTAGGAGGGGTAACCCCAACAACCGGTTCCGATCGAGGAGTCCGCGGAAGTTTCCTGAAAAACATCGTAGTAATCAGCATCAAGTCGAGGAGCAGACGAACGGAGTGATAAATGTGATAGCCGGAGGACCTGCGGGAGGAGATAGCATGAATGAGAGGAAAAGGACAGCGAGGTCGATAAAGACTGGTGTCTCGACCAAGAACGAAATTATGTCCTTAGAACCGGCTCCGACGTTGAACCAGGTCATTAGTTTTACTGAGGCTGACAGGCCGAGTGAAGTAACTTGGGACACTAATGAAGATGACCACGATTTCTCGATGGTGTTGACTCTAAAAATTGCTAACTTCGAGGTCAAGAGAGTGCTGATCGACAATTGCAGCTCGGCTAACATAATTTCCTCTGAAGCTTTGGATCGAATGAATTTGTAGCATCCACGTCTGGACCGAGTGTCTACTCCGCTTATTGGTTTTGGTGGCTCGGAAATTGTTCCTCTCGGAACCATCCTTCTGAGTACTACTTTGGGCAGGAAACCAAAGGATGTGACGAAGATGGTCAAGTTCTTGGTTGTGAGTACCCCTTTTGCTTATAATGCCATTTTAGGAAGACCGGCACTAAACATTTTTAAAGCGGTCGTGTCAACTTACCATCAGAAGGTCAAGTTTCCCACTCTGGCGGAGGTTGGAGAAATGAGAAACGATCAGTGCATGGCATGGGAGTGTTACAACACGTCCCTAACCATGAAGAAGCAGGTCGAACCTGTTTTGACCTCGAAAAGGAAGTTGGTCGATGAAAAGGTATTCTTCGTATCCGATCTCCCAGTACCAGATTGTGAAAAGTTACAGGGCAAGAAAGGAAAAGAGATCGATATGAGTGTGCAACCCCCAAATCATAAACAGGTGACGTTAGTTCCAGGTTCCCACGAGAAGTTCACCAGGATCGGGACCGAACTGAGTCAGGGAATGGAGACTATGCTGATCGAGTTTTTGAGAAACAATGCCGATGTCTTCGCCTGGAGCTCCGACGACATTGTGGGGATCGACCACGGGTAATTACTCACTCACTAAATATCGATCCTAAGGCAAAGCCAGTTAGAAAAAAGAAGAGGAATCATGGTCGGGAAAAAGATAAAATCATTAACGCTGAAGTCGATAGATTGTTAGCCGCTGGACAGATCAAGGAAATAACATTTACTGAATGGCTCTGCAATGTCGTGTTGGTATCTAAGGGAGAAAAGGTGGACAACAAGTGGAGAATGTGTAATGATTTTACGGACTTGAACAAGTTGTGTCCGAGAGATCCCTATCCCTTACCGCGGATCGATATGCTGGTCAATTCGACCGCCGGTTTCATCTTCTTTAGCATGATGGATGCCTTCCAAGGTTTTTATCAGATTTTTATGAATTAAAGGGATCAAGACAAAACCGCTTTCATTACCGAGCGCGGAGTGTATTGCTTCATATAGATGCTTTTTGGATTGCGGAATGCGGGAGCAACATATCAAAGGCTCGTGAACATGATGTTCAAGGATTTAATTGGAGATATCATGGAAGTGTATGTCGATGATATGCTCGTGAAGAGCATGACCGAAGAAGATGATATCCAGCACCTCGACAAATGTTTTGGGATTTTGAGAAAATACAGAATGAAGCTGAATCCAGCAAAATGTACTTTCGGGGTGAGGTCGGGAAAGTTTCTCGGCTACCTGTTCCACGAGCGTGGTATTGAGGCGAACCCAGAAAAGATCGGAGCCATTGCTGAATTAAAACCACCAAGAAAACTTTCCGAAGTACAGAGTTTAATCGGGATAATTATATCTCTAAACAGATTCATATCCCGATCTGCGGATAAGAGCTTGCCTTTCTTTAAATTGTTGAGGAAATCAAAAAGTTTCGAATGGAATGAAGATTGCGATAAAGCTTTTGAGGAGCTCAAAAAATACTTAGTCTCCCCACCGATGGTAGCAAAACCGGTCGAGGGGGAGCCTTTATATTTGTACATAGCAGTGTCAGAGGAGTCCATAAACTCAGTTTTGGTGAGAGTTGAGAATTTCGATCACAAGCCGGTGTATTACCTGAGTAAGTTGCTCCAAGGCGCGGAGAAGAATTATTTGGAGATCGAGAAATTCGCACTTGCTCTGGTGATTGCTGCACGGAAATGAAGGCCCTATTTTCAGACTTATAAGATTATTGTTTTGACAAACCAGCCTCTAAGGCAGGTTCTGTCAAAACCGGAGGCGTCAGGAAGATTGATTAAATGGGCAGTAGAACTTGGACAGTTCGAAATCGAGTACCAACCTCGAACGGCAATCAAAGCCCAGGTCCTTGCTGATTTTATTGCAGAATCAAAGGGAGCAAGTTCGGAAAAACAACCAGTTCCCGAGGTTAATTTGGTAGCAGATGTCCAGGAGAAAGTTTGGTTGATGCATGTCGATGGTTCATCGACTAGAGAAGGTAGAGGGGCCGGAATTCACTTTCAGGGCCCCGAAGGGGAGGACCTTAGTTATGCAATCACTCTGGATTTTATGGTAACGAACAATGAAGCAGAGTACGAGGCTCTAATCTATGGATTAGAAATGGCAATAAAAGCAAGTATAAAGTCTCTTACCTTGTTGACCGACTCCGAGCTGATACATAGGCAAGTGAAAGGGGTCTATGAAGCGAAAGAGTTCAACATGGTTAAATATCTAAAATGGGTGAAGGATTTAGTGGCGAAGCTGGATAAGTTCGATATTCAAGCTATCCCTCGAGAAGAGAACTCTTGGGCGGATTTATTGTAAAAGTTGACAGGATCGATGGATGGACGAAAAGAGAGAGTAATAACTTGGTTAATGTCTAACACTCCAACTATAGATTTAAACATATCCCCGAGCTCGGAAATCATGGAGATAGATACTCAAGGGCCTTCATGGATGGAACCTTTAAAAGCTTATCTAAGGAATGGCGTCATACCAGAGGATGCAAATGAGGCACGACGAATTAAATATCGAGCTCCAATGTATGTTTTGGTCGAGGACCAGCTATACAAGAGGTCCAGTTCGGGAATTTTGTTAAGGTGCGTACATGAGAGTCAGTTTGATCTTATCTTAAAAGAAATTCACGAAGGTGAGGCTGGAAGCCATTGCGGCGCGAGAGCATTACCCTTGAAGTGCTCAAGGACTGGCTATTACTGGCCTACTTCGATTTCGGATTCTATCGACTATATCAAGAAATGTAATCACTGCCAGATTTATTCAAATCTGATTCATCAACCTGCCGAACAGTTGCACTCTATTCCGATTTGCTGGCCATTCGATAAATGGGGGATCGATATCATGGGACCTTTCCCGACCGCCAGATCGAGAAAAAACTATGTCTTGGTTGCTGTTGAATATTTCAGCAAGTGGGTAGAATGTAACGCCCCAAAAATTTCGAACCCTTTTGGTTGGATTTTTAACACAATTTATGTGCTACTTGTTATTTTCAAAGTTAAGCATTAATTTGAACTAAATTATACAATTAAATCTTGTGACCTTGTGAACTTTGAAAACATAAAAGTTACTTTAAAACAACATTAAGACCTTTTTGAAATTTTTTGGGCTTGGATGCACAAAAATTTTGTTTTTGGGGACAAAAATGTAAGTTTTCAAAACTTCAGGGAGCAAAGTGAAAATTTGCCCGAAGTTGCAGATTTTCTGCAGGAGAGTAATCATTTTCTCTCCTTGCACACTCCTAGGGCTGCTAGGGCATGCCCTTGGGTGGAGTAAACTCCACCATCCAAGAAAGACATACATTGGTGGAATTGGTGAGTAATTATAATCACCTCTTCCCCATAATGTGTGTATATGTATCTGTACAATAAAAAATCTGATTTCATAGCCCATTAAATATCTCCCTCAAACCCACTTTATCTTCTTTACAACTTAAAAATACTTAGATATAGTTAAGAAGAGAGGGAAAGAGAAAACACATTTTAGTAAGAGAATTTTCGGATATACACTGCACAGCCTCGGTTTTTCGACCATTCCTTCTTCGTCCACCGTTGGATCATGCCCAAATTTTTCGTGAAGGTCGGACACACATGGAGCTACATATTGACCGTTCGGATCGTCGTTTGGATCTCTCGAAGTTAATCGGAAGACGTTTGAATTTGGTGAAAAGTAAGGATTTGAGGGCTTTTGTTATGAACCACCACCGGAGCCGCCACCACTGCCACCGGAGCCGCCACCACCACCTTCGGAGGTCTGAAAATGAAGAGAGCTTCATCTCCTTCATTGCTTTACGTAAAAATCCGTCTATGCATGTGTTCTTTAATATTTGTGATTTTACTTTCTTCAAAGTATATATTGAAGAACTTTAGTTTATCCATGTAGTTTTTGTGAAAAGTTGTTAAGTCTAATTTTATATAAGATATTTAATGTGACTTCACTTTGGTTTTGTTTAGATATTGCTTATATGTTTGGATCTTGATTTATTTTTGTAAGAAAGTTAATGTTGTTAAATTTCAAAACTTTGGGGGTATTTTTGAAAGGTTTTAAAAGTTTAAGGGTTAGGGCTGTGATATTTTTTTTGGGAGTAAAAATTGACTGAAAATCTCTATTTTTGTTTGATATTTGGTATGAGTTTACTTAAAATTTAATTGTTTTAAAGTTGCTCCGAGTTTGTTTGCAAAAAGGGAATTTTTGAAACTTTTGGGGTTATTTTTGTAAATCCGAAAATAAGGGGGCAAAGTCGCTGTTTTGTCGCTGTTTTTATAGTTACTTTTATAAACATTTGATTAGTTGATATGATGTAGAGCTTTGTTCAATTTTGTTTTAAGATTGAAAATTTGTAAATTTTTCCGAAGAAAAATTATGATTAAAGAACTTTTTGTTTCTCATTGTTAGTTGGTGAAAAGTTATTAAAACTTATTTTTAATCTCAGTTTTATGGTGAAATTATGCTTAATTATTTTTGAATATTGCGTAGATGCTTGGACCTTGAATTATTTTTCAAGAAAGTTGATTTTCTTAAGTTTTCAAACCTATAAGGGTATTTTTTAAAAATATTAAACTTGTGGGATTTTTAAAGCTTTGATTTTTGAAGTAACAAGATACTTAATACTCTGTTTTTATTTGATTTTCGATATGGGTTTAGTTAAAAAGCATTTGATTTAAAGTTTGTTCCAAATTTTTGCAAAAATGGATGTTTTCAAAAGTTTAGGGGTTGTTTTGTAAATCTGGAAAATGAAGGGAAAAATTTGCTGTTTTGGCGCTGTTTTATGTAATTAGTATTTTGAATTTTGAAAATAATTACTCTTAATTGAAGTTGATGTCGTAAGTTCTAAGCACTTTTGTGGGATGTGTTAGTTTAGGAAATCCTTGTGTAGGATTTTCATTAGTTATGTTTAAGTAAGGTTGTTAGATAAATTCTAAGTCGTATACGTACTGGCTCAGGTTTCGGATACGCTTCATTTGTGGAGTTTAGTAGCTATACTAAGCGACAAAGGTGAGCGTTGTGTGTTGAATTTGTATGTCGGTCCATTGTGCTAGTAGATCGAGTCAAACATTTACTTATGCTCTTAATAATCAAAGCATGTGTTATATTATAATTTCTATTGCATGTTGTTACAAAGAGATTGGACTTGTTACGTCGACATTACTCGCATGAAATCCTTAGTATATCAACATGATAATCCAATGCATGCTACATCCAAATCTACTAGTTGTGAATATATTTTACTAAATTATCATGATACCCAAAATTTGCATTTGATAAGTTGTTAAACGTTGATAATATGTTAAATATGTTTGATATGTTATGTTTCCGTTTGTTTCCGATTTTGTGTGGGCCCCTTTTGATTGGTATATGGACCCGATGCCAACCTGACCGGCAAGGGCCGGCAGGATTGTCACGGTTACCCGTAGGCCTGGCCTTACAATCCAAGTGGGGAGGAACACTTGGGGAGTAAGGACAAACTTTGGCAAAGACATGTCGATGCACTTCAGATAGTAAGGTCGCTCCTTACTCGGTGTGTTTGGATGGACATCAGAATAAGGATGGAGGGTAAGTCGAGGTCGGCATCAGCAATTCTTGGTTATGTGAATTCTGTGTTTCTTCCGTCTTGAATATATGCTTAATTTGCTTGATAACTTGTTCACGTTATATAATATGTTACATACACGCATTACCATGCAAATTTCGCACGCAGCCTCACTAAGTTGGACGATCAACTTATGCGTTCCATGTTTCATTCTTTTCAGTTTCAGGTGTTCTGGAAAATAATAGTTGGGTTGCGGTTAGGTTATCACGGTTGCGGTCCCACCCTAGTATTTGGGAGAGTAGTTATATTTTGCTATCGATTTATTTTCTTTTTCGATTTTGTTTAAAACCTTGCTTAGAATATTTGAATCGTTAAAGTTGATTTATACTTTCGTAAAAGATACAAGATTTTCATAAATTACTTATTTATCTCTCTCGGTTGATTTTGTTCAAAACTTTTGATATGTTAAGATTAAATGCTTTCGCTTTAAACCTCTACTATGAAAACTAATACTACTTTTTCGTCAAAAAACTTCGTAATTTAAATGGTTCTTATTTTGTTTTTAAACGCTTCCGCCTTAAAACTTTTAATTCATCGTTTCTGTTAAAAAAAAAGTTTCGATATTTTAACACCTTTTCAAAAAAATAATAATAATTTGACCGACTGTTATCCGACGGACCCGCGGAGCCGGGCCGTCACATAGAATGCGTTGCACTAACCAAGATTACTCAGTTTCAGGTTATAAATTTTCTCTGGAAGTATATTGTTTGCAGGTTTGGGATACCAAGAGTATTGATCTCCGAAAAAGGAACTCAGTTCGCGGGAAAGCAAATTCTAGAGTGGTGTGAAAAATTTGGAATCCAACAAAATTTCACCTCGGTCGGACATCCCCAAACGAACGGGCAGACCGAAGTCACCAACAGGGAAATTGTCCGATCACTTGAAAAGCGTTTGGCCTAGGCAAAGGGAAAATGGTTAGACGAGCTTCCTGGAGTCATTTGGGCAAATAGAACCTCAGTAAAATCTGCTACGGGAGAGACTCCTTTCTCATTGGTTTACGGTTCGGAGGCCGTTATTCCGATCGAGACGTTGGTGCCATCACCAAGAGTTGAATCTTATGATCCAGACCAAAACCAGTCATTGAGGGAGATGGACGTCGACCATGCGGATGGCAAGCGTGACCGAGCATGTGTAAAAATTCAAGCTACTAAGTCCAGCATGGAAAGAGCCTATGACAAGAAAGTCAGAATAAGAACATTTAAAGTAGGGGATTTGGTCCTCAAAAAAGTGGAGATATCAAAGCATGTCGGAAAACTTCAACCGAACTAGGATGGCCCTTACGTCGTGCAGGAGGTCGGAAAGAAGGGATCCTATAAAATTGCTCACCTTAACGGTGAAACTTTGCCAAGAAGCTGGAACGCAGTTAACCTGAGAAAATACTATGGAAGATAGTTGTGATCATTTTCTATTCTTGTAATTTCCTGTTTTTTGCAATTCTATTTTACTTCAAATGTAAGCACAATCAATGAATTTCTCCTTTTTGCTCCAACTGTATTCCGAGGACTATGCTGAAGAAAGAGCAAAATATCTCGACTGAGGGTGAAAGCTGTTGCTATGCCCCTCAGATCGGTTAAAGACGCTCATTTACAAAAAAAAAAAAAAAAGAGCAAAATGTCTCGACTGAGGGTGAAAGTCGTTGCTATGCCCCTCAACTCGATAAAGACTTGCTCAAAACAGCAAAATGTCTCGACTGAGGGTGAAAGCAGTTGCTACACCCCTCAGCTCGATAGAGACTTGCTAAAAAATTGCAAAATATCTCGACTGAGGGTGAAAGCCGTTGCTATGCCACTCAACTCGATAAAGACTTGCTCAAAATAGCAAAATGTCTCGACTGAGGGTGAAAGTCGTTGCTATGCCCCTCAGCTCGATAAAGACTTGCTCAAAACAGCAAAATGTCTCGACTGAGGGTGAAAGTCGTTGCTATGCCCCTCAGCTTGATAAAGACTTGCTAAAAAACAGCAAAATATCTCGACTGAGGGTGAAAACCGTTGCTATGCCCCTCAGCTTGATACAGACTTGCTCGAAATAGCAAAATGTCTCGACTGAGGGTGAAAGCCGTTGCTATGCCCCTCAGCTCGATAAAAGACTTGCTCAAAACAGTAAAATGTCTCGACTGAGGGTGAAAGCTGTTGCTATGCCCCTCAGTTCGATAAAAGACTTGCTAAAGAAGAACTTGACTATCTAGTTTGGAAAAAAGGGCTTAAATGATAAAGTTTGTCAAATGATTTATTGTTGGACAAATCAAGTGCTGCTCGAAATAAAATAATGAAGTAGCCTTGCTCGAGATATGGAGATTTTTAAAGCTTTCATATTCTTCGAAATTCCTTCTCAAGTTGGTTTATTATTTCCAAGATTCAATTCCGATTGAAGTAAATTTCTCAGACTTAAGCTATTTTATGTAGAATATCTCACTTATCGAGAATGTTATCCGAGATGACTTAGACGATCGATAATTCTCCAGTTGTGGATTTAGTTCACGTTCATATTTTAGAAAATTCCTCAGACTATGATATCGTTATCGAGCTAGAAATTACGAGCAAGAACATCTACAAAGATGATCAGAAGAAAGATAAATTGCAAAATGTTTAAGTTGAAACAGAAAAGTTTTATTTATAGATTCCGAACAGAATACAAAAGCTCAATGAGATACAAGGAACTACAATTTCATTAATGTTCATCGAACATATTACAAAGTCCTTGAGTACATTTACAAATAAAGTTCTATTACAACTACTGTGCCCTATTCTATGGTCTTCGAGCATCCTTTAGTACTGTCGACCATGAGCGCGGGAGAGCATCCGATGAGTGCACCACAGTTTGTGTGACAGATCGGTTGCCCAGTAGATTTGTTTAAGTGATCGAGCCGGTTATGTTTATCGTCTGATGATATCTGGTTTTGAAGTTAGATAATATGAATTGCAGACCACCTTTTCTGCTTATCTCCATACAGTTCCCAGCCTTCTTGCCACCAGCTGAGCCCGATCACTTCCCCGAGTTGGCATCTAGAGCTGAAATTCCTCATTTTAAGATCTGAAATTTCAACCTAGAGCGGCCAGTCATCATATTATGATCCGATAGCTCGACCCAAAGTTACCATTCTTGAAGAAAATCTCGAAGAAGGTATTACTCGAGGTCGACTTTCCTTTCAATCGACTGACCAGCTTTCCGCCCTCGAGGAGTCCCTTCAAAATTTGCAATGCTAACCCTACCCAAAACACCCAAGCAAGGGTCGGTCGCACGTTGGTATTCCGAAGGGAGATCCCATTTTCAGGGATCGGAGACCCCCCGGTCTTCGAGGGTCCCCTTTTTTCCGATTCCGCCCATACCAAAGAAACAAGTATTTTGCTTATAAGGTCGGAAATAAGTTCGAAGCCTAATTTCAAAGATTTGAATAGAAAGGAGGAAGGGACCGAGCTTAGTCCTCGGATAAAACATTTTCATGGTGTAAAGTAAAAAAAAATCAACTCAGTAAAGGCCCCTTATATACTGGGGGGAAGGGAAGATCGACGGTCATTATTGAACGGAACTAACGGCCCAAATTAAGGCATTTATCAGGGATGACTGTTCCGATTCCCGAGGTTTAGGTACTGTTTGGTCAGAACTTCCTTGGAACTTTGCTGAAAAAATGGGAATACTATGACTCGGTCAGAAGTGTGGTGCAGAAAACTTTCCTTCTTTTACTCCCAGGTAGAAATTTTAGTCGATTGCAACTCGAGTAAGAAGCTTAGGCTCTCATTTATTTCCACGATGAGATATTTATGTGCGTGCGAAGTCATCAAAACAACTTGAGTTTAAAGAAGTTCAAAGTAAGTATAACATTCCGACTAGAGCACAACATTACTTAAAAGAAAGAGAGTTTATTATTCCGAAGCAAATAACGTTACAAAAAAGGAAAAGATAAAATTACAACATTTGATCAAGCAGGAAGAGTAAAATTACAAACGAAAGACGGAATCTCTAAATCAGTTTGTTCTCAGAAAAGATCTTGCGGAGCTCGACGCTGCGGGCCTCGTACCCTTCGTCATAACCTTTCTTATACGCCTCTCGCTCCCGCAGCTCGGAATCTTTCTTCTCTTGCTCGACAATGGACTTCAGCTTGTCCAACTCTTTGCTCAGCTCCTCGTGGACTTGGCTCTCTCTCTGCTTCACAGCTTTCGCCGTCTCAGAGGCCAGCTCAGCTCGATAGCTCTAGCTTCATCAAGAGATCTCTCCAGCGCGATCTTTTGTTTTTCTAAGTCGAGGACTGCTGCAGCACGCTGCTCGGCTTCAAGTTCGACCTGCAATCCGAGGTTGAAAAGGTGTTGTCCAACCTGCATGGGATCATAGAAAAAGCTTTAAAAAAAATAATAATGTAAGGCTCACTTGGGCAAGCAGATCAGAGCTTGATTGCACAATTTCCCAAGCATTTTTTCCTCTCAACCGCTCCTGCTCGGCCAACTGAATACTACTCAAAGTAATTTCCCAACAGTCCGGGGTTACGCTCCCAACCATGGCCTTATTTTTCATCTCCTCAAAGATCGCACTAAGTGTGTGAGTGACATCGGAGACGGAGCTGGAAGCCTCGGGATTCTTATCTGACAAAGGAGGTTTCTTCCCATCAACAGAGGGGTAATTTATTTTGACCTTCTTATTGGGAGGCTCGACATGACGTTCTTGGCAGCCTCCAAAGTCAGAATGCTTTCTCTAGACATTTTCTTCTCCCCCGCCATTTTAATTAAGGCCTGAGTAGGAATCAGGTCATCTATACGAGGCCTTTTGCTCGAAGCAAGCTCGAAGCCACCAGATTTGACTTGCTTGCTAGGACTCTTGACAGCCTACGCTTTCCCCTCGGAGCTGTTCTTCGATCTAGAAGGGGAGTCCGCAATATGTATGACCGGCTCCTTCTCGGAACGAGTAGGCACCGAGTTCGACGAAGGATCGGCTTTGCTTTTGCCACGAACAGCCTTGGGAGCCTCTGACCGATTAGGTCCTGACTTCGACGGAGAATCGACCTTGTTTTTACCACATTAAGCTTTCGAAGCTTTTGGGACCTCTGTAGAAGCCTTAGAATCCTTGGACTTGGATTTGGGAACTTTATCTTTCTTAGTTTTGAACAGCTGATTTGGGTCGATCTTGGAGCTTATTAGTCAGTCCATGTTCAAGTTTTAATGAAAGAATGGCTCGGATTATTTATTCGAGCTATTAGCTCCGATGTGCAAGATTAGGATTTCAATGATCCAAATTGTGTTAGTTTCTCAAGTATTTATAAGAAAGAGAAACGTTGCCTTTTGGGGACCCAACAGTCGCGAATTTCAAGTTTTTCCGTGCTACGTTATGAAGATCGATCGTTTTAATATTTTGTCTATCAAGGAGGTTCGCTCTAACTTGCGTTGCATAGTTCGTTATCGATGTTATTTTTTGAACCACCTACGGCTTACAAAGACTATTGTCTAGTTGAGTTGTACTATGGAATTTGACAAGTGTTTAAACGTTGGGATTTAGCACATACCGCGGATAAAAAAGAGATTTTCATAAATAATCAAGAGAATTACATTACAGTAAAAGGAAAACCCTATCGTCTATTACAAAATCCATCTAAGTGTTTGGTCACTACTCGTTATCCTCGTTCTCGGAATTGTTCTCGATATCGACATTCTCATCTCCTGAAGCCTCTTGATCATCGTCGCCCTCGGAAGTCTCTTGCTCATCCTCATCTCCAGAGCTATCTTGATCGTCCTCATCTGAACTCGAGCTCGAGCAGGACACTTCCAATTCCTGCATATCGGGATTCGGCATGGGAACCCCAAACTCTTTCACAAAAGGAGCGAACTCATGCGTCTCCCAATCTTTGGAACTTGAGGACGAAACTCGATAATTTTCTTCGTCCATGTTCTTTAGAATGTCCATGTGCTTCACGTACTCGTCCATCTTGTCGGGGGTGACTTTTGCAGCGATCAACTGTCGAACCCCTTTGTAGATGGTAGTTTGAAGAATCTCACCGACCCTTTTTTGAGCATTGGCGTCCAGTGCGAGAGATTCCAGAAACTCCCTTATCGAGCTGAGGCATGATTCCTCCTTACCACGCTAATATACAACTCAGAATCAGTCTTGGTCTGTGCGAGTTCTTCTTCGAGCCTCTTGACCTTATCGAGCAGGCTTTTCTCCTCAACCACTTTCACCAAGCTCTCCTCGACCGCCGGGGTATACTTAGCTTTAGAAGCTTCCAATTCTTTCTGGACCGCAGCAAGCTGATTTCGAAGTATGGATTCTTCGAAGAGAGAGTTTTGGTAGGCCGTGTGAACTCGATCAGACTCATCTTCCAACAACGAAGTACGATTCAGCTCAGTGAGGAAACGGTATCCGATCTGCAAAGAGATAGCAGGAAACAGTTAATATACTGTATAAAGGTCTAAAGAGTTATTATTACAATGAAGGAACATGTACCGTATGATGCGCTCGAGCGAATCGACCTAGTATATTAAGGTCGTTGTGAGCCAAAAGTTCCTCCTGATCCTCGGCGAATCGCCCCGCCATGAAGATTTTGATTGACTTGTCATGCTCGTTCTCCCCTCTCGGGTCGCGATCGCTCAAAATTGATCCTCCCTCGGGGTAAACTGCCGCTCTGGGACCCTTAAGCTGATCCTCGATAAAATCTACCATATCGGGTTTATCTCGACCCGCACGACGAGTAAGAGGTCTTCTATGTCGTCTCCACAATCCTGTCCTCCTCTTCGCTTCGGGGGCCCCTTCTTGATCTTCCCTGGCTCGTCGATTAAGGATTTCTTCCCCCCTCATCTTCCTCATGGTAAACAAACTGTATCCTAATCCACATGAAGTGGAAGGGCCAGCTTGGCTTAGAGGAGGGACCATTTGTAGCGGATCAGCATCCTCGGGCTCCTCCTCTGCTTGGGCTCGAGCAGCTTGGGAAGGATTGCCCTGTGGAGGGACGGTTGTTCGATTAGCTTCCACCTGATGTGGTTTAACTTGCCGTCTCGGTTGACCCGGTGTCTTTTTTGAGGTAGAAGCAACAATTCTACCGACTATGGAAGCTCGGTAGTTCTCTACCATATCACCTGAACAAAGAAAAAATGGTTAAGGAATGAAGTTTCTGAGTAACAGGCTTAAAGAATGAGAAATAAAATTTTTTCTTACTTAACGATCGGGGATCGACGGCGTCCGCAAGAGGGAACGTCGCCTTGCTGAGCTCCGCTTTTCGAAGAACGAGCTCCAAAATAAGAAAAGCCGACTGATACAGGTCGGAATGCATCGCAGCAACGACGTAGTCACGGACACCCTGCTTAATCTGGCCCATGAGCTCGCGTTTTTTGTATACCCAGTCACTCCGACCTTTCCATTGGTGTGGGACCATCTCCGAGCACCCCTCGAAAACCGGCTCGTTAGGTCCTTTAACGAAGAAGAATCGCTTCTTCCAATCCAGGGATTTGCTGGAGATGATCATGGATAAGACTGAATGGTTTGGGCGTTGTGAGAAATACACGAACCCTGAGTTGGAGGCCGGGGAGTTGCTAATTTTGAAGAACTGCCAAAAGTTTTGGAAATTGGCAAGTTTGCCTTTAGCTTTCATCAAAACACTAAAGGCTATCAGATATCCTATAGAGTTGGGAAGGATCTGCGCGGGAGCTAGGGAGAATACTTCCAAAACTTGTTCGAGCAGTGGGACGAAAGGAATCCGCAGCCCATAAGAAAATTGCTTAGCGTAAAAAGCTTGGCATCCTTCTAGAGGCTTGTTGACCCGTTGAGAGGGGCTTGGGATGACCAAAGAGTAACCCTAGGGGAGAAATTTCCCTATCTCTGCCTCGAGCTCTACCTTGCTCTCGACTGGATCATAAGCACTGGCGATCTCATCGACCCTCTTTTCAGTTTTCTGAAGTCGCCCCGTGGTGCTAGACTTCTTCGAGGTAGCGCCCAACTCGAGGATTCTCACAAAGACGTTATTTTCGATCGTGTATCTCATTATCTCGTGCTATCCCAGCACCTCGGCCGAACCTTCTTCGCTACCGGAATCTGCATTCTGTTCATCCTCCCCTTCACCCTCGGCGTCGGCTTCAGCATTCCGTTCACTGTCCCCTTCGGGCTCAGTATTGTGTCTCGCTGAAGTTTCCTCGCCCTTATCCGATTCTAAGACCTTCGCAGCTTGGTCGACGTCTTTATTTACTTCGTCAGGGGAATCTTTCGTAGCCTCGTATGTGTTTATTAGATTGCTCATGGATCCAAGGTCGGATTCCGATCTAGGATGAATTATTATTTGGTTCTCTGTGTTTTCGGGGTTAGACATTCTGAAAGGGTTATTGTGATGGTCGATTAAGAATAAAAGTCTTTATCGATGTGAGTACTCCGATCTGCAGTAATCTGAGAAGCGGTACTCGTCTCGTCAGGTCAACGCATATATATAAAGGTTAAAAGGGTAAATTGCAAATTAAACCGCGAGTAACCGCGGCGGTTAAGCTTCCACTCAGTAAATTAAAAAATTATTTTTCCATTAATGGCATTTCCGGTCCTCTAAGTTTTTAAAGGTAATCTTACAGCTCGAAAAATGGTGATTAACGACATCGGCTCCCTAGGATATCCGCTCTTTTTCCCTTCGCTCGATTTTTGGTCCTACTGGGTTTTCCCGAGTAAGGTTTTTAATGAGGCATATCCGACGCAGGACCGTTCAAGACCTGTTCTGTATTGCTTATTTCTCCGAACCTCAGGTATTATAGCGCCACGTGAATCACCGAGGTAAAACTCTCAGATCGAAGACTTTATTCTTCTATTATCAAAGTAATTCGGCATTTCGGTTCTCTCCAAAGAAGATGTGCACTCTTTTTCCCCTGCTCGGATTTTGTCCCACTGGGTTTTTCCGAACAAGGATTTTAATGAGGCATGTCCAAAACACCAAGGATCGAAATCTTTTACCTTGAAACTGTGTTTACTTCTCCGAGCTTCAGCTTCATTTATGCTCGAGAAGTGGGGGAGTATTGATGAGGGATATTTCGTTATACACCATTTTAGGAAATACCTCAGCTCGTGATCGACCTCGATCCCGACCAGGAAGGATATTTTCCGACCTGCAGAACCCAGCTTCCGATCAAGCTGGATTATTAGCACGAATATCCTATTTTCCGATCTACTTCTCTCCTCGGGGTCACTGTGGGGCCGACCCACAGGCCTGGACAGCTGGCCGAGACATATTCTCCTGCGGAGGGTCTAGCTAGCTCATCACTGTTCCTATAAATACCCAGCGCATTTATGACATCAAGAACGGCACAATTCCCCAGGAACACCCCAGCTCGGACCTAGAGCTTGGAATAGATTTAGCTTGCTTCCCTTTGTATTTATCTAGCTAGTTGTACGGCATCCAGTAATGCTTGGATAGACCTACTTTGTAACTTTGTAATTGGATTGGAATATCAATACACGTCGGTCATATACTCGACTTTAATTATTGTTTTGCTCGACTTTCATTATTTATCCCGAACGAAATAGAGCATAATCAACTGCTCGGAAAAGGGTCGGCGGGATTCTTCAAATCACTTTCTTCAAGGGGGTTCAACAGTTGATCGCTGCAGAGGTCATTCCTGACAAGATGGCTGAATATGTGAATCATATGAACATCCTGAAGAACAGGGATGGAGAAGACTATCGAGCTTCCTCCTCGGGCTCCAAAACTTGGGAGACACACGAGTTTACCCCTTTTGTGGAAGAGTTTGGGGTTCCCATGCAGAATCCCGATCTGCTGGAACTGGAAATATCTAGTAAGAGCTCGAGCTCAGATGGGGAAAATGAAGATAGTTCTGGAGATGAGGATGATCAAGAGGCTTCTGGTGATGAGGATGTTGACGTCGAGAACAGCTCCGAGAGCGAAGATGACGAGGAGAAACCTAACCCTTAGATAGATTTTGTAATAGATAGTAGGGTTTTCCATTCATCGCAATGTAATCCTTTTGATTGTTTATAAACCTTCTTTTCTATCTGCTATATGCGTCAAATCTCGACATAAAACTCTCGTCGGACCCTATTGTACAACTTAACTAGACAATAATCTTTGTAAGTAGCGCGCAGCTCGGAAGTAACATCGATAATAAATGACGCAACGAAGGTTAAAGCAAATTTCTTAGTAGATAAAATATACCCATAATCGATCTTCAGCATATAGCTCGAAAAAACTTAAAACTCGCGACTGTTGGGGCCCCAAAAGCAACGTTTCTCTTCCTTATAAATACACGAGAAATCTATACAGGTTACCATCATTGAATCCCAACTATCTCACATCGGAGCTTACAGATCGATAATATAATTCGAGCCATTTTTTCATTAAGTATTTGACCATGGAAGATTTAATAGGTTCCCAGCTCGATCCTACTCAACTCTACAAGGCCAAGAAGGACAAGGCTCCTAAATCCAAGGCCAAGGATTCCAAGGCCTCGAAAGAGGTCCCAAAGGCTCTCAAAGCTGACCGCGGTAAAACCAAGGTCGATCCCTCGTTGAATTTCGGACTTAATCGATCCGAGAAGGAGCCGATTATACAGATAGCAGACTCTCCCCCTGGAGCGAAAACTAAATCCGAATTGAAAGTGCAGGTCGGTAAAAGTCCTAGCAAGAAAGTCAAATCTGGTGATTCTATGGTTACCTCGAATAAGATATCTCGTCTGGATGATATGATTCCGACCCAAACCTTAATCCAGATGGCCGGGGAGAAGAAGTTGGGTGAAAACATTCTGGCTTCTGAGGCCGCTAAGAGCATCGTTATCGAGCCTCCAAATAAAAAGGTCAAAATAAATGACCCTTCTGCTGATGGGAAGACACCTTATCCGCTGGGTAAGAATTCTGAGACCTCCAGCTCGGTCTCCGATGTCGACCGCACCTTGACTGCGATTTTTGAGGAGGTGAATAATAAGACCGTGGTTGGGGGCGCGCCTCCGAACTGCTGGGATATTGTCCTAAGCAGTATTCAGGTAGCCGAGCAGGAACGGCTAAGAGGAAAAAGTGCTCGGGAGATTGTGCAATGGAGCTCCGACCTGCTTACTCAAGTGAGCCTTACACTCATATATATTTCCTTACGCAGGCCGGACAACATCCTTTCAATCTCGGACTGCAAGTTGAGCTCAAGGCCGAGCAGCATGCTGCCGTAGTCCTCGTCTTGGAGAAACAAAAAGTCGCCCTAGAAAGGTCTCTCGAGGAAGCTAGGGCTATCGAGCTAAAGCTGGCCTCTGAGAAAGAGAAGGCTGTGAAGCAGAAAGAGAGCCAAGTCCATGAGGAGTTGAGCAGGGAGTTGGACAAGCTAAAGTCCATTGTTGAGCAAGAGAAGAAAGACTCCGAGCTGCGGGAGCAAGAGGCATATCAAAAAGGCTATGATGAAGGGTATGAGACCCGCAATGCCGAGCTCCGCAAGATTCTTGCCGAGAATAAGCTGATCTAGAGGCTTTTTGCTTTTGTTGTAATTTTATTCTTCCTGCTTGTTCAGTTGTTGTAACTTTATCTTCCCTTCTTGTATAGTTATGTGTTGAGGACAAATAAATTCTATCTTTCTTTAAATAATGATGTGTTCTGCTCGGAAATTTTATATTTGCTTAAAACTCCTTTAAACCCATGTCGTTCGAGATTTTTGCACGTACACAAATATCTCGTCGTGGAAAATAAGTAAAACCCAAGCTTTTTCTTCGAGTTGCAATCTGCTGAATTTCCGACCTGAAAGAAAAGATGGAAAGTTTTCTGCATCGGGCTCTGACTGAGTCATAGTATTCCCACATTTTCAGCAAAGTCCCAAAGTCGTTCTGACCAAGCAGTACCTAAGCCTCGGGAAGGGGAACAGTCACCCGTGATAAATGCCTTAATCTGGGCCGTTAGATCCGCTGAATAATGACCGTCGATCTTCCCATCCCCTTAGTATAAAAGGAGCACTTTGCTTAGTTAAAAATTTTCACTTTGCTCTTATGAAAATGGGTTATCCGAGGTCCATGCTTGATTCCTCCCTTCTTTTCGTTCAAGTCTTCGAAATTAGGCTTCGAACTTTCTTTCGAGCTTACAAACACTTCAATCCTTTCTTTGGTATGGGTGGAATCGGAAAAAAGGGACCTCTCAAATACCGAGGGGTCTCCGATCCCTGAAAATGGGATCTCCCTTCGGAATACCAATAAGTGACCGACCTTTTCTCGGGTATTTTGGGCAAGGTTAGCATTGCGGATTCCGAAGGGTCTCTCCGAGGGCGAAAAGCTGGACAATTCATTAAAGAGCAAGATCGACCTCGAGCACCAGCTTCTTTAATATCTTGAAGTGTGGTAGCTTTAGGTTGAAATTTCAGATCTTAAAATGAGAAATTTCCGCTTTACCTGCTGCCTCGGGGAAGTGATCGGGCTCAGCTGGTGGCAAGAAGGCTGGAGAAAGTATGAAGATAAGCAGAAAAAGTGGTCTGCAATTCATATTGTCTAACTTCAAAACCAGATATCATAAGACGATAAACATAGCTGGCTCGATTGCTTTTTACAAGTCTACCGGGCAACCGATCTGCCACACAAACTGTGGTGCACTCATCGTATGCTCGCCTCTATTAGCGGTCGACGACACTAACGGATGCTCGAATACCTTAGGATTTGGCATAGTAGTTGTAATAGGATTTTATTCAAAAATGTACTCGTAAACTTTGTAATCCGTTCGAGAATTATCAATAAAATTGTAGTTCCTTGTATCTTGTTGAGCTTCTGTATCTTATTCGTAATTTATAAATAAAACACTTCTTCATGTTTTGCTTTAAATATTGGCAATTTTTCTCAAGTCCAGTTGTCTTGTGATCGTTTCAGCTCATAATATTCTGCTCGACAAACATTTTCATAGTTTGGAAAAATCTCAAAAATCCAAACCTAATATTGGATTTACTTCGAACCTGAAATCAACCAGCAACTGGAGAATCGTCGATCGATAATCACCTCGGAAAAACCTTCTCGAGAAGTAAGATATCCACATGAAACAATGACTTAAGTCTGAGAAATTCACTTCGAGCAGAACTTGGTCTTTAAAAATAATCAATCAACTTGGGAAGGAACTTTTAAGGAACATGACTGCTTCAGAATTTGCCATATTTCTAACATGTCATCTGATGACTTTTATTACTCAAGTCCTTATTTTCAAAGCTAAGTAGTCAGGTCTTTTTCTGAGCTGAGGGGCATAGCAACAACTTTCACCCTCAGTCAAGACATATTGCTTTTTTATGTAAGTCTTTTTCCGAGCTAAGGGGTATAGCAACAGCTTTCACCCTCTCTTTTCGTCCGTCCATCAAACCTGTAAACTTTGACAGCAAATCCACCCAAGAGTTTTCCTCTCGAGGGATAGCTTGAATCTCGAACCTATCTAGTTTTGAAACTAGATCTTTTGCTCTTTTTAAGTACTTTACCATATTGAACTCTTTCGTTTCATACACCCCTTTCAACATATCATCAACATACACTTCCATGATCTCCCCGATTAAATCTTTGAACATCATGTTCACAAGTCTTTGATACGAAGCTCCTGCGTTTCGCAGTCCAAAAGGCATCACGATGAAACAATATACTCCGCGCTCGGTAATGAAGGCGGTTTTGTCCTGATCCTTTTCATTCATAAAGATTTTATAGAACCTTGGAAGGCATCCATCATGCTGAAAAAGATGAGCCCCGCTGTCGAATCGACCAGCATATCGATCCGTGGTAAGGGATAAGGATCTCTCGGACACAGCTTGTTCAAGTCCGTAAAATCATTACACATTCTCCACTTGTCGTCTACTTTGTCTCCTTTTGATACTAACACAACGTTGCAAAGCCATTCGATAAATGTTATCTCCCTGATTTGTCCAGCGGCTAATAATCTATCCACTTCGGCACTGATGTTCTTATCTTTTTCCCGACCATGGTTCCTTTTCTTTTGCCTAACTGGCTTTACCTTAGGATCGATATTCAGCGAGTGAGTGATTACTCGCGGGTCGATCCCCACAATGTCGTCGGAGCTCCAAGCAAAAACATCAGCATTATTTTTCAAAAATTCAATCAACATTGTCTCCATTCCCTGACTCAGCTCGGTTCCGATTCGGGTGAATTTCTCGGGAGAGCCAGGAACTAAAGTCACATGTTTATGATTCAGAGGCTACACACTCATATCGACCTCTTTTCCCTTTTTCCCTGTAACTTTTCACAATCTGGTAAAGGGAGATCGGATACAGAAAAAACCTTTTCATCGACCAACTTCCGTTTCGCGGGTAGCACAGGCTCGATTTTCTTCTTCATGGTTAGGGATGTGTTGTAACACTCCCATGCCATGCACTGATCATTTCTCATCTCTTCGACCCCCGCCAAAGTGGGAAACTTGACCTTCTGATGGTAAGTTGACACGACCGCTTTGAAGATGTTCAGCGCCAGTCTTCCCAAAATAGCATTATAGGAAAACGGAGTACTCACAATCAGGAACTTAACCATCTTTGTTACATCCTTTGGCTTTCTCCCCAAGGTGGTGCTCAAAAGGATGGTTCCGAGAGGGACAATTTCCGAACCACCAAAACCAATAAGCGGAGTAGATACCCGATCCAGACATGGATGCTGCAAATTCATTCGATCCAGGGCTTCAGAGGAGATTATGTTTGCTGAGCTGCCATTGTCGATCAGTACTCTCTTAACCTCGAAGTTGGCAATTTTGAGGGTCAGAACCATCGAGAAATCAGGGTCATCTTCATTGGTGTCCCAAGTTACCTCGCGCAGCCTATCAGCCTCAGTAAAATTAATGACCTGACTTATCGATGGGCCTGGCTCCAAAGACAGAATTTCATTTCCGGTCGAGACACCTGTCTTTATTGACCTCGCTGTCCTTTTTCTAGCATTTCTGCTATCCCCTCCTGCGGGTCAGCCCGCGATCACGTTTATCACTCCGTTCGTTTGCTGCTCGACCTGATGCTGGTCGTTACGGTGCTGCTCAGAAAACTTCCGCGGACTCCTCAATCTTAACCGATTGTTGGGGTTGCCCCTTCTCACATACTCTTTTAACTTTCCTTGAGCAATTAACTTCTCAATCTCCTATTTCAACTGAAAACAATCCTCGGTGCTGTGCTCCTGAGCTCTGTGGTACCTGCAATACTTATCATGATTCATTGTCCCCGGCCTAGCCTGAGTGATACGCCGAGCCTCTGGGACCAAGTTCCTTTTCTCGAGCACGGTTAGTATTTCGTCCCTCGAGGTATTCAGCTTGGTGAAATTGCTTTTTTCAGACTCTCTCCTTGGAGCCAACTCTGGAAAAGCAGGTCGACCGTAGACATTAGATCTGTGGGTCGGAGCCTGAGGTTTATAGACGTTAAGTCTCTGCCAAACCGAGCATCTTCGTTGTGCGTTTAACCCTCCGTAATCACTTGGTTTAGGGATAGGGGCCCTGTCAGGTTTCTTTCCGACCTGGGGCCTGGGATTCTGAGCGTTTTTCAACTTGTTCATTTCCTCCTGAATCATGTATTTTTCAGCTGTTTCCATGATTCGCTTGAACTATTTTGGTTGCTTTTGGCAAAGAGCGTTCCCGAAAGTATTCCGGGTTAGCTCAAACATCAGTGAAGATAAAAATTCAATCTGAGGAGTATCGACCTTCAGAAGCTCGATACTAAACCTAGCCAGCCATTGCCTCAGCGTTTCCCCTTCTAACTGCTTCACTGTTCCCAAGTGGTTGGCTGGTAACCTTTGTTTCCTTTGACTCGCAAATTGGTGCTTCAAAAGTGGTGACCATAATTTTGCAACAGAAGTCTTCTGAGTGCCCATACAAATTCAACACATTTATGAAACTATTAATGTGCTCTCCCGGATCAGTAGTTCCACTATACCTCGGTAACCTTATCGGGACAGTTTCTGTACCTCGAGCCTTTCTAATCTCCTGACAGAAAGGTCAACATCTCATGATATTCGTACTTAACTCCTTATCTCGACCATCCTCGAGAACTACAGCTCCATCCTCCTTAGCTTCAGTTCGCCAAGTACTTACATCCACAGGTCGGGTTTCCTTAATCAACTTCTCCTTCTTCAACTCCTTAACAACCCTCTCCTGCAGTATCTTCTCTAAGTCAGCTTCGGTCACTTTACGGTAAACCGTATTTTTTAACTTGTCCACGGCTTCGGGCTGGCTCTCCCCGACTACAGAATCTTCCAGATCTCGAACGGTTCTAGAAGGTTGCCCTGAGCGGACAACAGTTCTAGGTCGATCTGCTCGGGGAGGGTTATCTGACGGAGCACCCATAGTAGATCGACGAATGCTCCTTTCCCTTTGCTGGTTTGAAATGGGAGCTCGAGTTGTGGGTTGGTCAACCGGGGGCTGTTGTCCAGGTAAGGTTTCACGATCTGCTCTTTCAGTATTCATAAATTCTCTACACATAGTACCAATAATAGATCGCAGATCAGCCACTGTCGTACGTATAGGCAAATCATTAGGCGGGTCGACCGGCGGCACTTCAGACTGGTGGGCCGCTCGGGATTGATTGCTAGGTTCATTGTTTACTGAGTGAGCTCCAACGGCATGTGAAGGCTCGCCGCGATTGTACGTGAATCTCCTAGTAGTAGGCATTTTTTTTATCTAACACTCGAATAGGCCCCTCGGTGGGCGCCAATTGATTATGCTCTTTTTCGTACAGGGATTAATTAGGAAAGTAGAGCAAAGACAATAATTAGTTCAATTGCATAAATGATGTGTATTGACATTCCGATCCAAATACAAGTTACAAAGCAGGTCTACTCGAGCATTATAGGATGCCGTAAAACTAGATAAGCAGATACAAAAGAGCAAGCTAGTCCTAATCCGACCTATACGTCCGAGCTAGAGTGCACCTGGGGAAATGTGTCGTTGTTGATGTCATAAATGCGCTGGGTATTTATAGGAACAGTGATGAGCTAGCTAGACCCTCCACATGGGAATATGTCTTGGCCAGCTGTCCAGGCCTGTGGGTCGGCCCCACAGTGATTCCGAGGAGAGAAGTAGATCGGAAAAAGGATCTTATGCTATCAATTTGGCTTGATCGGGAACCGATTTCTGCAGGTCGGAAAATAGCCTTCCTGGTCGGGATCTAGGTCGATCTCGAGTTGAGGTATTTCCTAAAATAGTGTATACGAAATATCCCTCATCAATGGGCTTGGGGCTATACATCGATCATGAGGTGTGGGTACTCCTGAATTAATAAGTAGATTAATTCTGGAGTAGTCAATTAAAATTGTTTAATTGATCGTAGTAAATAATTGCTCATAATTAAATCTCGAAGAGTTTGTGGGCCTGCGGCCAGTTGACGGTGAACCTAGAGGGTCAAACACAATAGAGTTTGACAGCTACAGTAAAAAAGGAAATAATTGATTTAAGGAAGTTAAATTAATAATTTAATTGAATTAAGGTGTTAGTTCAAATTAGAGATTAATTACTTAGATGGTTTAATTATTAAATATTAAGTAATGAAAGAGAGAAATTAATTAATTAGAGTGTCTAATTAATTGGGCTTATTTAATCATAGTATTAATTAAATAAATGCAAGAGATAGGTCATTTAAAGAATGGGCCAAGAAGAATTATTGCACTCATGGGCTTTTGATTTATTGTTGTGTGCTTCAATTCAACATTTTCGCATATGTAAGATGAAAATCTATTTATGGGTTGTATGGGTACTTCGGAAAAAATTTAAATTCTGCACTTTCGTTGTTTTGATAACCGAGGTACCCCAACAGTGATATCAGAGTCAATTCCATTAAACTTATGCGAAAAGGCCTGAACATAATTGAATATATGGATATTTGTGATTATTATGTTATGTGTGATGATTCTTTCTTGTTATGATATTATCTTTGATCGGGTAAAATTGCATAATTTGATTTGGGGCAAAATGCAATTTTCAAAACTTTAAGGGCTAAAATGCAAATTGCTATTTCTGAACATTTGGTCTGAAGTTTAAATTTCTGTTTCTGGAAAATTTCTGGACTGTTTTTGTATTTTCTGGACTGTTTGAAAATTTGGGGTCTTTTTACAATTTCCAAAAGTTAAGGGGCTATTTTGCAATTTTCGTAGCTTCAGGGGTCTGTTTAAAAAAAAAAAATTCTGGAATTTAACTGTCAATTTCAGTTCTCTGCCCGTTTTATTTTTAAATACTTCAGGATGGAGGCCCATTACAAGCAAGGTGGAGGCCGAAGAAGAATTCCAGATCATGTATGCATGGATATTAATGTAATAGCCTAGGACCAATAAGAACACAAAAGATTGACCATTTGGGCCAACATCATGGCTCAATGCTGGCCCATATAGGAGGCTCCCGATCGAAAATATATTGTGGTAGTATCCATACAAGGTGTGTATGTTTTAGTTTTATTTATTAATTTACTCTTGGCATTTATGTGATGCGCGCTAGAAAATAGGTCGTAAATAAAAGATAAAACATAATTAATATGGTGAGATCTCGAGGAGAGTTATCTCTAACTTTTGAACCCGAGAACCCCTCTTGATGTAAATATTAAGTCATATAGGGTACATTAAAATGAAGTTTTAAAGATCCAAGCCTTCCATCAATAGGAACTAGCGTAGGTTGTCTACTTATTGATTAAGGTGATCCAGAGTCTGGCACCCGAGTCAAAGAAAAGGACAATACGCAAAATTCTTTACTCTTGTTTTCAAATAAACTCGACAAGGGTGGGGACTGGTCGGGACATATATATTGATTGATAACCAGTTACGGGGATTTCATGGCCTGGACCGTTGCTCATCAAAATTGATGGATTGGACTTAACGAGTAGTACCACTCATGATGTAGCAGTGCTAGATGAGTGCGAAAACTGAGGCAAATTAGCTTGAAGGTTGTGTAGGGTCACAATTGGTAAAAGTATACCTACCTGGGAAATTAATTGTATAGCCACGAGTCGTGGGTGCAATTAATGTCTGCTGGGACGTCAAGACCTACTAGGAAATAGGATTTCCCGAACAATTGAAGAGGTAATTGTTTCGACAAAATAGTGGGAGAACTTTATCGAAAGCAAGTTCAAAATTCCTTAATTATAATTGTTAAGTATATATCTGTTAGCTAAACGTTGTCTTATTTTCATTTGTAGATTATTGTATATGATGTCTAAAAATCCATTATCCGTCATCCTCGACCCTAATAAATTGAATGGATCAAACTTTGTCGATTGACTGAGAAACTTGAGGATTGTCCTCGATTACGAGCATCAGAGTTATGTTCTCGATACACCTATGCCTGGTGCACCTGCGGCAAGAACTACTGAGGAGAAACGAACCACCCATGCTAAATGGTTTTATGTTGATCTTTAAGTTAGTTGCCTCATGCTAGCATCAATGTCTATTGAGCTGTAGAAATAACATGACATGTTGCCTCATGTTCATGATATACTTCTCCACCTCCAACAGTTGTTTGGAGAGAAGTCTCGCACCGAAAGGTTCGCGACAACCAAGGAGTTGTTTAATCTCAAGATGATTGAGGGAAGTAGTGTAAAATATCACTGTCCACGTTTCATCAACCTGGTTGAAAAACTGGGCCGACTGGACAGGGAATTGCACGCTGATCTTAGCACTGACCTTCTCTTCCATACTCTGCTTCGCTCATTCGACTAATTCGTGTTGAACTTCAACATGTAAGAGAGAATTCTCGCTCTTCATAAACTGACCAATTTGTTGGTTACTGCGGAATAACCCTTAAGAAGGAGAAATATGTCATGATTGCTCACCAATCGAAGGCTGCAAAGGACAAAAAAGGTAAACAGAAGAAGAAGGTGTTCTCTTCTAAAGCGACCATCAAGGTTGTCGAGAAAAAGTGCAAAAGCCCAGAAGACGAATGCTTTCACTACAAGAAAGCAGGGCACTAGAAAAGGAACTGCCCAGACTACCTTAAGACGGTAGCCAAAGCTATATTCTTTATTGAAGTTAAAATTTCTGCTAATTGTGCATCATGGCTGTTAGACACTGCAGCTGGTTCTCATATCTGCAATGATTTGTAGATGATGGGAGCAGTAAGACTACTTAAGCCTGAGGATAGGATCATGTGTTTTGGAAACGGAGCAAGGGTTGTTGCGGAGGCTATAGGAATGTGGAGTTAGTGACTTATGCTAGTGGTACTTTGGTAGATGGTCTTTATTCCCTTAAACCTACAAACTCTAACATTATGCACATTCAATCAAAGAAAAGAAAACATGATAATAATAGTCCACAACTTTGGCACGCTAGACTTAGACATATCTCTAAGAGTAGGTGATGAAGGCTATTTTTCACTTATGATCGAATTGTACTTCCCGAGCGGGTTCAGAACCAATCCGACCTGTGAAGACAAATTAAATCCTCGAAAGTTCCACGATCGGCTCGATCTGCTTTATCGCACCTAGTCGACCTGAAGATCGATCCCGAGGGTTTATTGGGCAATGCAGGATTCCTAGGCCATGCAGGACTCCTAGGCCAGGACTCCTAAATACGTTAGGATTAGGTATTCAGTATAAATAGCGAATGCTCCATTGTAATAAGGATCCGAATTTTGGTCTTTCAATACATATAATTTAGTTGTTCTCCTCTTATACAATTTGGCCACATATTTGATATAATTCTTACAAGTCTTGAATTGCACCATCCTGAGTACTTTAGCCAAACCCTAGATATAAACTGTTCTTAATAAATTTACTGAGATTAAACCTAATACGAAAACAGGCTAAATCAGTTGGCGCCCACCGTGGGGCAGGTTAATTGCTCGAACGAATAATGGTCAACCCAAGAAAAAGCACACGCAACGCAGGAAAAAGAACGACTTCTCAGTCTCCCCGTGCTGTAGAAAATTTGCCTGAAAATTCCCAAAGGATAGCGCTAATAGTATGCCGCCTCCGGCAGACCGTCAGGATTTAGATCGTGGAGAAACGCTTGTTTCGGGGAACGGAGATAATAACCAAAATACTGGAGGGCGGCAGACCCCTAGTAGGAGCAGGGCCCCTAACTCACCTGCTCGATCCGTCCCTCCTCCCCCCTTACCAGCTGATCAGGAAAAATTGATACAGATAGCTCAACTTATGAGCTCGCTATGTGCTCAAATTTTGCAAGCACCGGCACTAGAAACGACTGGCCCGGCCGTGGCTGCAGTTCAGCCATCGAGGATGGTTAACGATAATAGGGGACCTCGAAGGGACAACGATCGAGTATCGACTGAAGCGGAGAGCCCAGAAGGGGATCAACGATCCCAAATATCTGCACCAAACATTATCGAAAGGAACCCTGGTCGAAGAGGTAACCAGGCAAGAGCTAATGCTCGTCCTGAACCACATTTATCTAGGGAAAGAACTGTTATTCCGATCGACGATGATGTGGAGCCCCCAGTCATCGATCGATGAGCAACTAGAAGATTCTCTGAAAGAGATATTGAGAGAATGGTGGAGGAACGGTTGGAACAAAGGTTGTTGGCTACAAGGAAACCCTGGCCCCGCTCGAGAGAGGTCCAGGATAGTATCGTGGCCTGTTCCCATTATGCCTGGAAATTAAAGAAGCACAGGCCTCGGGACCTTTACCTACTCGTCTTCCCAGATATGACGGGACAGGTGACCCAAGTGACTATATATTTAGTTTCACGAACATAATGAACTTATACGCTCACTCAGTTGAGTATACTGCAAAATTAATGATCACGACGTTCGAAGGATTAGCGTTGGACTGGTTCGGAAAACAGCCACCTAATTCGATATTTAGCTTCAGAGAGCTGTGTAACAAACTAGAGCAGCAGTTCGCTAGCCAGAAAAGACAAAAGCTCCCTATGAGCTACTTGGGAACTATTATCCAACAGGAAGGAGAATTCCTAAGGAGTTGGTTGGCAAGATTCAATGTTGAATTGTTAAAAATCGACTCCCCAAATATTGATTATATCATATCAATTTTGTTCGACATTACAAAAAATAGGCAATTTGGCAATGCCTTAAGTCGGAAGCAGCCTCGAACCTTCGCTGAAATTATGACGTTGGCTTCCAAATATATGACTCAATAGGAAATGAATTCATTTAAAGATAAGAATAAGAATAAGGCCTCCACTTCGGGATCAAGGAAGTCTGATAAAGCCCCAATGCCAAAAGCCATGGACTACGATCGTTTTTCCCGAAAGTGATGTATTTCAAAGATTGGAATATGGCGGAAGCAACCTTGAGAAAAGACCTAATGTCTACCTCAGGCCTCGATCTCCAGAAAGGAATGTCAGAGATCGAATTGGTTATGTGGAATATACCAAACGAAATGCTCCCCGAGAGGATATTTTGGTAATACTGGAAAGAAACAACTTGATTCTCCCCGCGAAGAGAATCACGCAAGCTAAGCCTGGGGCGAAAAACTATGACCTCTATTGTAGATATCATCGAGCACACGGTCATAGGACCGAGGATTGTTATCACTTGAAGCAGGAGATCGAAAAGTTGATCCAAGAAGGCAAGTTGAATGAATTTATGGAAAGAATAGATCGAAGGAGACAAAGGACACGCAGTCCTAGAAGGAGAGAGGGAAATAGAAGCCCTCGCAGGAGATCTCCAGACAGCAACGTGCCCCGAAGAGAGGACATCGAAAACGATCACGTCAGTGGTACCATTCATGTGATCTCTGGTGGTCCGGCGGGGGGTGATAGTCGAAACGCCAGACGAAAAACAACTCGATCCCTGGAAAAGGAGTCGTGATTCCTAAAGAAATATGGGCACTCGAGAATAAGAGTTCATAGAAGCAGATAATCAGCTTCGATGAGAGTGAAGTCCCGAGAAATTTGAGTTGGGACGTTAACGAAGACCACCCTGATTTTCCAATGGTAGTTCCGCTGAAAATCTCCGACTTCAATGTTAAAAGAATTCTGATCGATAATGGTAGCTCGGCTAACATAATAGCCATTGAAGCTCTGAACAAAATGAATCTAGGGAAGATAACTTTACAAAGAGTAGCTACACCACTGGTAGGATTTGGAGGATCGGAGATAGTTCCGGCCGGGACTATCAACCTAAGCGTAACCCTTGGAAGTAAACCTCAGCGGGTTGTAAAGATGATAAAGTTCCTAGTAGTTGTTGCGGATTTTACACACGCAAATAAACGCAAGTGCACGTATCGCAAAAGTAATAAAGAGTAAGTAGAGTGTCGAACCCACGAGGACTTGAAACTAAATTCTACCAAATTCCCTACCTTAATTCTTATTCTAATTCAACGAAGATGAAATATAATTGTTGGATGATTTGCTAACTACTAAAACTAATAAATAACTAATCTAAAGATGGCAATAAAATGCTAAGGAGAAAATCAATGAGAAAAGTGTCTAGAGTTTAAACTTCACCAATGTTATTCTCCTAATGCCGACTCACTTCCTAATTTTAACTAGTGATTCTTATTCGCTATCCTAGGGTTCACTTCTATCCTTAAGTGTTTTCCGAATCACTCAAGAACCTATGCAATTAACTTACTAATCTTATTCCTAAGTTAGTATAATTAATAACATGCATAAATCATATAACCTAATTTGTTTATGGGAGTGTCGGGTATATTCCTATCCTAACAAGCAACCCACTACCTAATTTCTCTCCTATTCTCAATATTCCCTTCCCAGGTTCAATCAAGAAAAAGTAAACAATCAAATAGGTGATCAGTCAATTTGAAAGTAATTAGAACGAAATTAGATAAACGAATATCGATATGTAGAAATCGAAAATCACTAAATTAAAACTAGGAAAGCAAACCAAACATTATTCGATAAACATGGATCCGTAAAAACACTAGACTAAACGAAATTAGTTCATCATATCAAACATAACGAAAATAACGGAAGAAGAGTTCATAGTTTTCTCTAAAATAAAAAATAAAGGAAAATAGTCAAAGGGTGATCCTAGTCCTCCTTTTTTCTCTGTCGCGTCGTGTGTCTGTCTCATCTGCTGAGGTCCCTTTCTTCTTGATTTATTCTCCTACTTGTAGTAGGATTCTCCTTGCTAATGGACTTCTAATTGATTCTCCAATAATGCTTCATTGGGCCAGCCAACTTAATATCTAAAGAAAACTGTTGTCGTATCAAAAGTGCCCAGATTGTCAAAATTGGGCTCTATTTGCATTTTCAGCCTTTGCCTTTATTTCTTTGTACCATTGACACCCTCAACAATTCATGGACCTCAATAGAATTTAGACTTCGTTGGTTCAATTCCTTTCCTACAAGAAAACATATCGAATTAGTATAAAAAATCAAGGATTATTCTCAAGAATTGATTAAACTTGTGAATCGACTCTAATAAATGAAATATGCACTAAAATCCCAAACGACTCACAAATACTTATGAAAAACACTCATTTAAGCCTGAAAAGTACACGCGATAACTCTATTTTCACAGAGTTATCAGTAGTGGAGACGCCGTTTGCCTATAATGCCATTCTAGGCAGACCGGCATTAAATCAATTCCGAGCCATTGTTTCAACCTACCATCAAAAGATAAAATTCCCAACTACTTCGGGGGTCGGGGAGATAGTTAACGATCACTGCATGGCATGGGATTGTTATAATACAGCACTGTCCCTGAAGAGGAATGTCGACCCATTGACACCATAAAAAAGAAAGGCGGTAGGATCTTCGGTGGAAAGATCACAAGAACCAGAGCTGCCCAGTACCGATAGGATCGATAAAAAGGGAAAAGAACTTATGGATCTGGCTCTGCATGCACCTGACCATAAAGACGTTCAAATCATAGAGAATGATCCAAGCAAAATCACTAGGATCGGAACGGAGTTAACTCCACAAGGAGAAATTTTGCTAATTGATTTCTTGAGAAGGAATATAGAAGTATTTGCATAGAGCTCGGAGGATATAGTGGGAATTGATCCAAGAATAATAACCCACTCTTTGAACATCGATTCGACAGCTAAACCGGTCAGGCAAAAGAAAAGAAATCACGGTCCTGTGAAAGACAAGATAATAAAAGCATAAGTCGAGAGGCTATTAATGTCTAAGCAGATAAGAGAAATACACTTTACTGAGTGGTTGTGTAATGTTGTATTGGTATCGAAGGGTGACAAAAAGGATAATAAATGGAAAATGTGCAATGATTTCACGGACTTAAACAAATTAGGTCCAAAAGATCCGTACCCGCTCCCCAGAATCGACCTGTTAGTCGACTCCACGGCTGGTTTTGCTATTTTTAGCATGATTGACGCGTTCCAAGGTTTTTACCAGATATTCATGGACGAAAAGGACCAAGAAAAAACTGCCTTCGTTACCGAGAAGGGAGTATATTGCTTCTTGGTAATGCCTTTCGGACTAAGGAACGTTGGAGCAACCTATCAACGTTTGGTGAACTTAATGTTTAAGGAGTTGATCGGAGAAATAATGGAGGAATATGTGGATGACATGTTAGTCAAAAGCATGAGCGAGAAGGATCACATCGAACACCTAAATCGTTGCTTCAGGATTTTGAGGAAATATGGAATGAAGCTCAACCCTTTGAAATGCACCTTTGGTGTGAGGTCTGGGGAATTTCTGGGTTACCTGGTTCACCAAAGAGGCATCGAAGCAAATCCTGAAAAGATACGTGCTATCACGGAAATGAAGCCTCCGAGGAATATTACTCAAGTACAAAGCCTAGTGGGAAAAATTGTAGCCCTCAACAGGTTCATATCAAGATCGGCGGATAAAAGTCTGCCGTTCTTTCAGACCTTAAGGAAAGTTAGGACAAAGTTAAGACATTTGAATGGACCGAGGCCTGTGACCAGGCATTCGACCAATTAAAAGAATACTTAACCTCACCACCAATGCTCGCCAAGCCTACGGAAGGACAACCCATTTACATGTACATTGCGATTTCCGAGGCAGCCATAAGCTCAGTGCTAGTCAAAATAGAAGGATCGGAACACAAGCCAGTCTATTATTTGAGTAAGTTACTGCAAGGAGCTGAGAAGAATTACTTAGAAATCGAAAAATTTGCCTTGGCTCTGGTAACCTCAGCACGAAAGTTACGACCTTATTTCCAGACCTATAAAATCATCGTCCTTACCAATCAACCTTTGAGACAGGTTTTATCAAAACCAGAAACCTCAGGAAGACTAATCAAATGGCCAGTGGAGCTGGGACAATATGAGATCGAATATCAACCTCGAACTGCAATAAAAGCACAAGTGCTTGCAAACTTCCTCCTAGAAACCCCCTATCCATCGAAGACGATCCCAGAAGGGACATCTTCAAGCAATAATGACATCTTAATCGTTAATAACCCAGTATGGCTTATGCATGTCGATGGCGCGTCAAGCAGAGATGGTGGGTGTGCAGGAATAAATTTCCAAGGACCTAATGGTGAAGATTTGAACTATGCCATCACATTGGATTTCATGGTAACAAATTACGAAGCAGAATATGAGGCTCTAATTGCAGGAATGCAAATGGCTATACAAGCCAACATGAAAGCTTTAAACGTCTTAACAGACTCCGAGCTGGTTCAAAGACAGATCAACGGGGTGTACGAGGCCAAGGAATACAACATGATAAAATATTTAGCCAAAGTTAAATAGTTGATTGAAAAATTTGATAAGTTTGAAATACAGAACATCCCACGAGAAGAAAATCGATGGGCTGATCAACTGTCAAGATTTACGGGAACGAGGGATGGTAAGTCTAAAAGGGTGATCACTTGGTTAATCTCCTATGCACCATCGATTGACCTTGACACCGTCCCTGTTACTGAGATAATGGATATCGATCTGGCAGCAGATAGTTGGATGACCCCTTTGTTCACCTGTTTGAAAGATGGATCTCTCCCTAGCGATAAAAATGAAGCTCGGAGGGTTAGATATCGAGCACCAAGGTATGCCATTGTAAATGGGAAACTCTACAGACGATCAGTTTCTGGAATACTACTGAAATGCGTTCCCGAGCACCAGACCCAAAGCATCCTCAAAGATATTCATGAAGGAGAAGCAGGGAATCATAGTGGGGCTCGTGCACTCACGCTAAAATGTTTGAGAACTGGGTATTATTGGCCAACCTTGTATTCAGATGCGCAGGATTATGTGAAATATTGTCATTACTGCCAAGCTCACTCGAATATAATACATCAACCAGCAGAGACGATGCACCCTATCCCGATCTGTTGGCCTTTCGATCAGTGAGGAATCGATATAGTGGGGCCGCTCCCAACTGCAAGTTCGAAAAAGAGTTACGTCTTGGTCGCAGTTGAATATTTCAGTAAATGGATTGAATGTATAGCACTGGCTCAGATAACGCAGTTCCAGGTCATAAATTTTCTTTGGAAAAATATAGTTTGCCATTTCGGTATTCCAAGGGTCTTGATCTCCGACAACGGAACCCAATTTGCTGGAAAACAAGTCCAAGAATGGTGCTCGAAGTTTGGGATAATTTTACATCAGTGGGGCATCCTCGAGCAAATGGACAGACTGAAGTAGCAAATCGGGAAATTGTTAAGTCCCTCGAAAAAAGACTGGATGAGGCCAAAGGAAAATGGTTGGACGAGCTTCCCGGCGTTGTTTGGGCAAATAGAACTACAATAAAAGCTTCTACGGGTGAAACACCTTTTAGCTTAGTTTATGGTTCAGAAGCAGTCATCCCAGTCGAGGCACTTGTTCCCAGCCCAAGGATCGATTTATACAATGAAGAAATGAATGATCAGCTGAGAAAAGATGATGTTGACTTAAGTGAAGCCCTAAGGGAAAAAGCCAATCTTCGCTTGCAAGCCGCTAAGTCCAGCATGGAAAAGGCCTACAATCAGAGAGTTAGAATACGTTCATTCAAGGAAGGTGATCTGGTAACTAAGAAGGTCGAAGTGTCAAAACACGTGGGAAAATTACAGCAAAATTGGGAAGGTCCATTCATAGTAATTGCGGTTGGCAAGAAGGGATCTTATAAAATAGCTCATTTGGATGGAACTCCACTTCCTCGAACTTGGAATGCAGTAAATCTTGGACTATATTATGGCTGATGAATTCGAAGAAAGGAGGTCTTGAAGATCAGTTTGATTCTTGCAGAAGTTAGCTTGTATTTTCGTTTTTAAAGTAGTTTCTCCAATTATTTTCTTTTAGACATCTAGTTTGTTTGCAAAAATAATAAAGCTTTCGCTTATTTTCTCCATACATTGCAAAGAAACCGATATTCGTACGATCTACAAAGGTTAAAGCCAATAATTGGTATAAAACCTAAGTAAAATATAATCTTTGAGTAAAACCGATTGGGTCGGTAAAAACTCATCGATCTCCTAAAACGATCTACAACGATTAAAACCAATAATTGGTAAAAAAACCTAAGTAAAATATAATCTTTGAGTAAAACCGATTGTGTCGGTACAAACTCATCGATCTCCTAAAACGATCTACAAAGGTTAAAACCAATAATTGGTATAAAATCTAGATAAAATATAATCTTTGAGTAAAATCGATTGGGTCGGTAAAAACTCATCGATCTCCTAAAACGATCTACAAAGGTTAAAACCAATAATTGGTATAAAACCTAAGTAAAACATAATCTTTGAGTAAAACCGATTGGGTCGGTAAAAACTCATCGATCTCCTAAAACTATCTACAAAAGTTAAATCCAATAATTGGTATAAAACCTAAGTAAAATGTAATCTTTGAGGAAAACCGATTGGGTCGGTAAAAACTCATCGATCTCCTAAAACGATCTACAACGATTAAAACCAATAATTGGTAAAAAAACCTAAGTAAAATATAATCTTTGAGTAAAACCAATTGGGTCGGTACAAACTCGCCGATCTCCTAAAACGATCTACAACGGTTAAAACCAATAATTGGTAAAAAACCTAAGTAAAATATAATCTTTGAGTAAAACCGATTGGGTCGATAAAAACTCATCGATCTCCTAAAACGATCTACTACGGTTAAAACCAATAATTGGTAAAAAACCTAAGTAAAATATAATCTTTGAGTAAAACCGATTGGGTCGGTAAAAACTCATCGATCTCCATAAAACAATCTACAAAGGTGTAAACCCAATGATTGGTACAAAAACTAAGTAAAATAAAATCTTCGAGCAAAACCGATTGGGTCGGTAGAGACTCATCGATCTACATCATACGATCTACAAGTATGAAAACCAATATTAATAATAAAAATAAGGTTTATTCATGTTCCTGAAACTATTACAAATAGTAAAGTACATTGGAAAGACACAAAGATTTCCCTAATTAATCGACGACAAATCCTATTACATGCTAAAAAGAAGTCAAATACACTTTACAGAATGGTTGTGTAATGTTGTACTAGTGTCAAAAGGCTACGAGAAGGATGATAAGTGGAGAATGTGCAACGACCTTACCGACCTAAACAAATTATGTCCAAGAGATCCGTACCCCCTCCCTAGAATCGACCTGTTGGTTGACTCTACAGCTGGCTTTGCTATTTTCAGTATGATGGACGCATTCCAAGGTTTTTAACAGATATTTATGGACGAAAGGGATCAAGAAAAAACTGCCTTCGTTACAGAACAGGGAGTATACTGCTTTGTAGTAATGCCTTTCGGGTTGAGAAATCTTGGAGCAACTTATCAACGGTTGGTAAACCTAATGTTTAAGGAACTAATCGGATAAATTATGGAGGTATATGTGGATGATATGCTGGTTAAAAGTATGAGCGAAGAGGACCACATTGAACATCTAGATCGCTGCTTCAAGATTTTAAGGAAGTATGGAATGAAGCTCAACCCAGCTAAGTTCACCTTTGAAGTAAGGTCGGGGTTATTTCTGGATTACTTGGTTCACCAAAGAGTCATCGAAGCAAATCCAGAAAACATACGCGCTATCACTGAAATGAAGCCTCCAAGAAATATTTCTCAGGTGCAAAGCCTGGTGGGTAAAATAGTAGCCCTGAATAGGTTCATATCTAGATCGGCGGACAAAAGTCTGCCATTCTTTCAGACTTTGAGGAAATCTAAAACATTCGAATGGACCGAAGCCTGCGATAGAGCTTTCGATCAATTGAAAGAATACCTGACTTCACCGCCGCTGCTCGCCAAACCAACGGAAGGACAACCTCTTTATATGTACATTGCAATTTCCAAAGCAGCCATAAGTTCGGTATTAGTCAAGATAGATGGTTCGGAACATAAGCCAGTCTATTACTTGAGTAAACTGCTGCAAGGAGCTGAAATGAATTATTTCGAGATAGAAAAGTTTGCCTTAGCTTTAGTAACGTCAGCGCGAAAGTTACGACCTTACTTCCAAACATACAAAGTTATTGTCCTCACCAATCAACCCTTAAGACAAGTTCTGTCAAAACCTGAAACGTGAGGAAGGTTAATCAAATGGGCAGTAGAGCTAGGACAATATGAGATCGAGTACCAACCGCGAACTGCGATAAAAGCTCAAGTACTTGCAGATTTCCTCTTAGAGACCCCCAGTCCATCAGAAACGATCCTTGAAGAGACAAGTTCAAGCAATAACGACATCTTAATCGTTAACAATCCGGTGTGGCTTATGCACGTCGATGACGCATCAAGCAAAGATGGCGAGGGTGCTGGTATAATTTCCAAGGACCAAATGGGGAGGATTTGAACTATGCCATTACCCTGGATTTCATGGTGACAAATAACGAAGCTGAGTATGAGGCTTTGATTGCAGGAAAGGAGATGGCTATACAAGCCAGCATAAAAGTCTTGAATGTCTTAACAGACTCCGAGTTGGTTCAAAGACAAGTCAACGGACTATATGAGGCCAAAGAATACAACATGATCAAATATTTGGCCAAAGTGAAGGAATTGACTGGAAAATTTGACAAATTTGAAATTCAGAATATCCCGCGAGAAGAAAATCGATGGGCTGATCAATGGTCTAGGTTTACAGGGTCGAGAGACGGTAAAATCAAGAGGGTGATCACCTGGTTGATCTCTAATATACCATCGATCGACCTCGATACCCTTCCTACTACTGAGATAATGGATATCGATCTGGCTGCAGATAGTTGGATGAGCCCTTTGTTGAGCTATTTAAAAGACGGATCTCTCCCTAATGATAAAAATGAAGCTCGAAGAATTAGATACCGGGCGCCAAAGTACGCTATCGTAGATGAGAAACTTTATAGACGATCCGTTTCTGGAATATTATTAAAATGTATTCCCGAACATCAAACTCAAAGTATCCTCAAGGAAATTCATGAAGGAGAGGCCGGGAATCATAGCGGGGCTCTTCCACTCACTCTCAAGTGTGTAAGGACTGGCTATTATTGGCCGACCTTATATTCAGATGCTCAAGATTACGTAAAATATTGTCATTACTGCCAAGTGCACTCGAACATAATCCACTCGAACGTAAAATATTGTCATTACGTTCGATTATTGCTATCAAATCAAACGTGAAAAACCACAACTGAACATGTCCAAGTAACTGATTTTATTGAGATTTTTGAGGATCATTACATTTGACAAATACATTCGATCAAAACATACAAGTACATTCATTCTTGAAACCTAACTACGGTTGTTACAAACACTAGCCTACTATGTTGATCCTCGAAATGATCTGCTCCCCCAATCCGACGTCCTCCTTCTTTTTGAACTCTTGTCACTGCATTGGTGAAGATTGGCAAATATACTTCACCAGACCTTAACGAAGTATCCTCTTCGATCGGAGGATGTCCCGATGGAAGATTACAAAGTATCCGCCTGAGTCGAAGGATATCTCATCCAACTCATACAAAGTATCCTCCTTGGTCGGAGAGCATACCTGACACAGGGGATACCATCATTTTAATGAACTAACCAGCTCTCGCCTCTCATGAAAAAATTGGGTTGATATCTCCACCGTAGTCGACATGCCATAAATACCAGAATGGAATATTCATTGAAGGCATATTATTTCCCTCTATTATGTTTCCTACGCTTCAAAAGGATTATTTATAGTAAGAGAAAGTTATCAGTTAGTGGACAAGCATGCGAAACGTCCTACAGTTACGGCACAACTACCAAGGTGCCTTTTCCTCCCCCAAGAAGATAGATAAACAGATATTTTGACATTTAGATCGTAACAACGCATTATACTACATATAAGCGACGGAAACAACGAACTTCTCTATTTCGCGACTAAAAGGAGTCTGTTATATTACATTTTAAAAAAAAAAAAAAAAAAAAAAAAAAAGAAGACCCTTGTCTATTGCTCAAAGGCATGGTCGGGACTTGTCTGATGAGCAAAATAGGTCATCATTTCTTTCGTACGTTGTTTATATCCGAGAGAAAATCCCCTTCCAAACTCCTGATCTTTCAGTCGGAGCAGATCTTCTTTCTCCTTAGTAAGCTGCTCCTTATCGGACTCCAAGTTGCTATTTACTCGAGCAAGTTCTTCCTTCTCTTTAGAAAGCCTTTCAGTAGTAGCTCAGAGATGCTCAACCTCAGTCATCAGCAATCGATGAGCAACAGCAATTGTGTTTACTCGTTCAAGGGATTCTTCTCGAGCAAAATAAGATTCATCATTTTGTATCCCAAGCTGGTATTGGGTTATTCGTAACGTCAGAACGTTAAAAGCAGCGGAATTTAAAATTTTTAAATAACCCAAACCAGCAATCTTTATTCATCTAGTCATACGAAAAGGATTTTACATAAATCGAAACATCCATAGGGTGTTTAGCGATTTTACCTTACCACGGGAACGGTGGTGATTTTTCTCCGGTCTTCTTTCAGATCTGATGAATTTGGTTCGAGAGAAGTACCCCAAGCGTTGTGCCTCTAGCGGTATCCACACCAACTGGATTGAAGCAACTCTCTTGAATCCTCAGGCTCAGAACTAGGATCCAAAAGTTATCAAGCAAGGAAGAAGGAGAAAACAATTCGCATGAACCCTGTGCAATTGCACAGGATTCGGCCGAACCTTCTCTGTAGGAGAGAGGGCGGCGCTTTTCAGCTTTGGAGAGAGGGGGGCACGAAATTTTTGTGTCTTAGGGCTTAGGTTTTTCACTTATGAAAGAGGTATAAAGAGATATATATTTATAAGAGAAGAATCCTTCTCTTAATAGATATCTCTTCCATGTATATCAAGATCTTTTTCCTTATCTCATTAGGAAACAAGATATACATGTATATCTCTTAGATTTTCCTTGTCACACAAGAAAACAAACTCTTTCATTATTTATCTCATAAAAATCGCCCCTTATCTAGTTAGGAAAGTAGAATCTCATTCTATCTTTATTTCCTTAACTAACTAGGTCTCCTTTAATTAATTAAACTCTTTAATTAATTAGACTCTTTAATTAATTAAACTCCTTTAATTAATTCAGCACATATAATTAATTAATATAATTAATTAATTAATCATTCTCCATTAATTAATTAGACTACTTCTAATTAATATTTTTCTCCCTTAAGAATTAACACTTTAATTCTCCAGTTTTGATTTAACTCTTTAAATCAAACTTTCCTTATATGATTTGTTGCAGTCCAATTGTATTGTGTGTGACCCTCTAGGTTCACCATCAATTGGCCGCAGGCCCACGACTTTCGTGATTTAATTTATGAGCTTATTAATTGCTCCGATTAATTGAACCCCTTCAATTAACCACTCAAGAATTAATCTCCTTATTAATTCATGAGTACCCACACCTCATGGTCGATGTCTAGCCACAAGCCCATGAGGCCCAACTTCAGGTGAATTGATCTCAGTGAACCTCACCTCTTATAAGTACCATGTACATACGGTCCTTCTATCGACTTAATTTCTCGATCGAGACCTAGGGTGTGTGAATTGATCGGCACCTCTAATTATCTCAATAACTATACTTTCTAATTCCGGATAATGATTCCAGTGTGACTGCTAAATTTGGAAACCCCTTTCCAAATCCGTCACCAACTGTGGCCACAGGTTTCTCGAAATCTATTATCTAAGAATGTATAGGAAATTCCCTCAACACACTACTTTGAGTCAATAGATCCCTTATTGGTACTAACCACTTGCGTACACAACTATACGCACCCAACTTAGGCACATTATGGTCAGGCTAAGTGACCTGTACCTAGATCAAAGTACGTATACCCATGCACCGAATTCGCCCTAGCACCTCAAGTCGAAGGACTAAATCGTACACTATTATAAGTTTGAGAAACATCCCATCGCCGATGTGAATCATGCGCTTCCACAATGGGTTTCTCTGTTCGGGTCGTTCGATGCGTTCGATCCCCTATCGAACCACCTACTCATACGCACTAGCATCAAATGCCTTGCTCATGAAACGCTACAAATTCACTCCATGTGAATCATGCATATTTATACAAGTCTTTGCGATTCCTTTGATACCCCGTCTCGTTCGGAATCTATGACTTGGAACATGTTTTAAGATCACGACCTTAGAGACTGTTTCATGATTGCACTCAATACCGAAGTGAATCGTCCCATAGTCGAATGTGATCTTAGGATTTCATCCAATCGCTTAAGTGATTCGCGAGAGATGAAGTTGGCCATTGTTTGATTTACATACTATAAACAAACGAGCGTATTAATTCATTTATACTAGAGAAAGATTACGATAGTCCTAGTACAAGCTAAATATATTGGCTTGCAGGGCACTATCCTATCAATCTCCCACTTGCCCTAAAGCCAATCACAAACGCTTCTAAGGCCCATCTTCCAAAGATGTTCTTCAAACTCTTTTTGTGACAAAGACTTTACTAGTGGATCCGCTAGGTTGTCTTCCAAGTGGACGCATCCATTATGTACGTCTACTCTACCAATGATTTCTCCAATCAAATGGTACTTTTCTCTCATTGTGTTTAGATTTCTGGTGAGATCTCGAGTCCTTTGCTTTAGCAACAACTCCATTGTTATCACAGAAGATAACCATGAGCTTCGCAATGCTAGGCACTACATCCAACCATTGGATGAAGTTTTTCATCCAAACACTTTCTTTTGTTGCATCCGATGCTGCGATATATTATGCTACAGTGGTTGAGATGGCAATGGTGTTTTGCTTGGAACCTTTCCAACTTACCGCTACCCCATTGAGGCAAAATATGTATCCAAAAATTGGATATATATATTCATCCACATCAGACTGAAAATTCGAATCATTAAATCCTTCGAGTTTTAATTCTCCATTACCACCGTAGACCAAGAACGAATCCTTAGTCTTTCTCAAGAACTTAAGGATATCTGTTACGGTGGTCCAGTACTCTTCACCGGAGTTTGACTAGTAACTGCTCGTGACACTTGAGCAGGTTCTACGTCTGGTCTGGTACATATTATAGCATACCACATGCTACCTTTTGTCGAAACATAAGGTATTTGAGACATTCTCCTTTATCCTCATTCGATGTAGGGCACATCGATTTGGAAAAGGAGTTACAGTGTCTCATTGGAAGCAATCCTCTCTTGGATTCTTCCATACTGAATCTTTTCAGTATTGTTTCTATGTACTTAGATTGAGAGAATCCCAACATCTTCTTCGATCTATCTCTATAGATACGTATCCCAATACGCAAGATGTCTCTCCCAAATCTTTCATGGAGAATTGCATGGATAACCATGCTTTCGTCTGCGCTAACATTCCGATATCATCCCAGATAAGCAGAATGTGATCGACATATAAAATATGAGCTTCATAGAGCTCCCACTAATCCTTTTGTACACTAAAGGTTCATATTCGTTTTTGATGAAGTCAAATGTCATGACTGTCTAATCAAAACAAATGTGAATCTAAATGGATTCAGACATTGCTACTGGAGAAAAGGTTTCATCAAAGTCTGTTCCAGAACTTTGTGAATAGCCTTTTACCACTAGTCGAGTCTTAGAGGTCAACACCTCTCCATTTATTCCTAGCTTGAAGATCCATTCACTACTTACAGGGATAAAATCCCTCGGGTGGATCGACCAAGGTCCATACCTTGTTGGAATGCATGAAATCCATTTCGGGTTGCATGGCCTCTTGCCATGATGCACGTCTACATCTAATGTAGCTTCTTCGTATATGGTAAAACCATATCTTTCAAGCTTCTTATGAACTTGATCAGATCTACGAAGTACTGGTGTACTAGACGGTTTAGCAGTTTCTGGATTAACTCCCACTGTTTGTGGGGATGGGTCCAAATCTTGGACTTCATCAAGTTCCATGACATTCCCTATTTCCTTTGACGAGGATTTCATCAACTGAGGAACAGGTAGTTAGGAGAAACGATTGTTTCTCATTGTCGTGGAACAGGTATCCAATGGATTTCGTTGGATACCCCACAATTATATACAAATTGGATCTACTAGCCAATTTATCTCCTTTCTAGTTCCCAACTTAGGGAGGAGATCTCCATACTCAATAGAAAAAGTGCAGAGGTATTTTGCCATACCTTTCTTGGTAAAGCTTTGTAGGCACGGACTTTGAAGGTACTTTGCTCAGTATCTTCGATGCAGCCAGGAGGACCAACCCCTAGAATGCATAAGGAAGCTTAACAAAACTCATTATGGATTGAACAATGTCTAACAATGTTCGATTCCTTCTCTTAGACACTACAATAAGTTGAGGCGTCATAGGAGGAGTTTGTTGTATGAGAACCCCATTCTCAGTAAGATAATTGAGGAACTCTTGACTTAAGTATTTGCCACCTCGATCAGATCGAATGGCCATAATACTATGCCCTTGTTGATTCTCTATTTCGTTTTGAAATTCTTTGAACTTTTTCAAAGGTTTTTCGGATTTGTATCTCAATAGATACATATATCACTAACGACCAAAGTCATTAGCTAAAAGGTACGAGGTATGAGTAATCTCCTCTTACACTAAACTTTAGTGGTCCACATTCAATCGTATGGATCAAATCCAAAGTTATTTGGTTCGCTCTTGATTCCCATTGAAGGGAGATTTGGTCATCTTTCCTGTGAGACAGGATTCGCAGGTTGGAAGTTCATCTAAGTTCTATATTTCAAGAGCCTTAGAAGAAACCAATTTTTGAATCCTACTCTTGGAGATATGTCCAAGTCTAGCGTGCCAAAGTTGTGGATTATTATCTTGGTATTAATTGAACTAAGCACATTAACTCAATAGAATTGAGTTAACGGTTTAATTCAATTAATTTGCTTCCTTTCAATTAACTCTTTAATTGATTCATCTCCTTTTTCAATTAACCCTTTGATAGAAATGTTGCTTAATTAATTAGACCTTCTAATCAATTAAACTAATCAGTGCCTTTCTAAGATTCAGTGGGATAATTCGACTTTTAGACTACTTGTGTTCTTTCGACTACCTTTATCGTCGCTTTAGAAGAGAACAACTTCTTCTTCATATTACTCTTCTTTGACTTTGCAGTCCATGAAGTGTAAACGATCATGACAGGTTTATCCTATTTGCCTTTTACCAATACTTTGGTTAATTCATGAAATGTGAACAACTTATCAAATAAGATCAGAGTATTTCACGAATCTTTTGAATGAGCGGGAGGAGAATTTAAATGGAGGTCAATGCTAAGATCACTTGCAGGCCTACGTTTAATCGATCCAGTTTTCAACTAGATTGATAAAAACAAGGACAGTGATACTTTGATATCAGCTCCCTCACTTATTCTCGAGTTTTAAAACAACTCCTTAGTGGTCTCGAATCAAAAGATTCGAAACTGCTCCTCAAAACAAGCTTTTGAAGTGGAGGTTTGTTTTAGAAGCTTCAGACATACTCCTATGTCGCTTCTTTAGCTCGTTCAATCTTGATGCTTATATGAGGAAACGATCGTTAAGATTCCCATACCCTATAGGTGATTCGTTCCACTTTTGAGACTCGTCCTTATATGAGGAAACGATCATTAATATTCCCATACCCTACGGGTGATTCGTTCCTCCTTTTAGACTCATCTCGGAAGTGCATCAGGCATAGGCTAGTTATTAAGAACATGATTCCGACTTTCGGAATTGAGGACAATCCTCAAGTTTCTAAGCCAGTCGATATTTTGATCGAGTTATTTTATAAGTCGAGGATAAATAGTAAAAAATGGATAATTATAGATATCTCAATATCTATTTTAAAGAGAAGACAAAAATACAGAGGACTAGTTAATGAATAATACTTATAATCTACGAAGGTTGGACTTTCTATCGTAAAAGTTCTCCCACTATTTTATCGAAACAATTACCCCTTCAATTGTTCGGGAACTCCTATTTCCTAGTAGGTCTTGACGTCCCAGCGGACATTAATTGCACCCACGACTCGTGGCCATACAACTAATTCCCTAGGTAGGCATACGTATTGCCAATTGTGTCTCTACACAACCTTCAAGCTATTTTGCCTCGATTTTCGCACCCATCTAGCACTGCTACATCATGAGTGGTACTACTCGTTAAGTCTAACCCAATCAATCTCGATGAGCAACGGGCCCGGTCATGAAATCCCCGTAACTGGTTATCGGTCGATTATACATGTCCCGACCAGTCCCCACCCTTGTCGAGTTTATTAAATAAACAAGAATCGAGAGATTTCACGTATTGTCCCTTTCTTCGCCTTGGGTGCCAGACTCTGGATCACCATAATCGATAAGTAGACAACATACGCTAGTCCCTATTGATGGAAGGCTTGGATTTATATAAATACTTTATTTTATTTTAACCCAATATGACTTAATATTTAATTCAAGAGGGGATTTGCTGGTTTGAAAGTTTAAGGCAAACTCTCTCGAGATCTCACCGCTTCGATTATGAATTATCTTATTTACGCTCTAATATTCTAGCGCGCATCACCATACAAGCCAAATAATAGAATCAATAAATAAATAAAACATAAATAAATAAACCTAGCATGCATTTCTAACACAATATGTTTTCGATCGGGAGCCACCTATGCTTGGGCCATCATTGAGCCAATAATGTTGGCCCAATTGGTCTATCTAATGGGTTCTTAATGGGCCTAGGCTATTACAATAATAACCAAGCATACTTGGCCTTCATTCTCCACTGGGCTTCCTTCTTGCATGTAATGGGCCTCCATCCTAAATTATTTAATGTAAAGCCCTAATCTATTACATTGGCACAAAAAAGGCCCAAATAAAGGCTCGCAGGCCCAACAAAAATCCAAAGCAAAATAAACCAATCACATCTAAGGTCAAGGCTCGGCTCGATCGAAAACCACGCAAACAATTCACGTTGAGCAAAGAAACAAGCAAACACATTTACTAGTTTCCTATCTTACTTTAATTATTTTAAACGCCTTTAAAATATTTCTCTAGATTCTTACTTTAGTCTCTACTAATTATAGGTAATCTATATTCGGATAAACAAAACCATTTTGTGCATAAAAAACAGAATAAAAATTTTCAACTTTTGAAAATTGCAATTCGGCCCTCCAACTTTTGGAAATTGCGATTTGAAACCCCGAAGTTTTGGAAATAACAATTTAACCCCAAAATTAAAACTGGGCAGAGGACCGAAAATTAAAAGTTTATTTCCAAAAAAATTTCAAATTTGCAATTCAGCCCCCGCAGTTTTTGGTATTTACAAAACAGCCCCAAAACTTTTAGTAATTGCAAAACAGCCCCAAATAAAATTTTCCAGAAAGTTGCATTATGTCCAGAAAACACACAGTTCGTAAAATCTCAATTTCAGTCCAGTTTTCCAAAAAATCGCTAATCGCAAAAACAGCCCTTTATTTTCGAAAAATACAAAATTGGCCCAAAAGGTTTTTATGCAATTTTACCCAAAATCAGATCTACCAATAACAAGTAAGAATCAATAACACGAATATAACATGCAATACAATAAAGCAATCAAATTATATTCAGACCTTTTCGTATGAGAGTAATAAATTAGGCTCTGATACCACTATTGGGTTATTCGTAACGTCAGAACGTTAAAAGCAGCGGAATTTAAAATTTTTAAATAACCCAAACCAGCAATCTTTATTCATCTAGTCATACGAAAAGGATTTTACATAAATCGAAACATCCATAGGGTGTTTAGCGATTTTACCTTACCACGGGAACGGTGGTGATTTTTCTCCGGTCTTCTTTCAGATCTGATGAATTTGGTTCGATAGAAGTACCCCAAGCGTTGTGCCTCTAGCGGTATCCACACCAACTGGATTGAAGCAACTCTCTTGAATCCTCAGGCTCAGAACTAGGATCCAAAAGTTATCAAGCAAGGAAGAAGGAGAAAACAATTCGCATGAACCCTGTGCAATTGCACAGGATTCGGCCGAACCTTCTCTGTAGGAGAGAGGGCGGCGCTTTTCAGCTTTGGAGAGAGGGGGGCACGAAATTTTTGTGTCTTAGGGCTTAGGTTTTTCACTTATGAAAGAGGTATAAAGAGATATATATTTATAAGAGAAGAATCCTTCTCTTAATAGATATCTCTTCCATGTATATCAAGATCTTTTTCCTTATCTCATTAGGAAACAAGATATACATGTATATCTCTTAGATTTTCCTTGTCTCACAAGAAAACAAACTCTTTCATTATTTATCTCATAAAAATCACCCCTTATCTAGTTAGGAAAGTAGAATCTCATTCTATCTTTATTTCCTTAACTAACTAGGTCTCCTTTAATTAATTAAACTCTTTAATTAATTAGACTCTTTAATTAATTAAACTCCTTTAATTAATTCAGCCCATTTAATTAATTAATCTAATTAATTAATTAATCATTCTCCATTAATTAATTAGACTACTTCTAATTAATATTTTTCTCCCTTAAGAATTAACACTTTAATTCTCCAGTTTTGATTTAACTCTTTAAATCAAACTTTCCTTATATGATTTGTTGCAGTCCAATTGTATTGTGTGTGACCCTCTAGGCTCACCATCAATTGGCCGCAGGACCACGACTTTCGTGATTTAATTTATGAGCTTATTAATTGCTCCGATTAATTGAACCCCTTCAATTAACCACTCAAGAATTAATCTCCTTATTAATTCATGAGTACCCACACCTCATGGTCGATGTCTAGCCACAAGCCCATGAGGTCCAACTTCAGGTGAATTGATCTCAGTGAACCTCACCTCTTATAAGTACCATGTACATATGGTCCTTCTATGGACTTAATTTCCCGATCGAGACCTAGGGTGTGTGAATTGATCGGCACCTCTAATTATCTCAATAACTATACTTTCTAATTCCGGATAATGAATCCAGTGTGACTGCTAAATTTGGAAACCCCTTTCCAAATCCGTCACCAACTGTGGCCACAGGTTTCTCGGAATCTATTATCTAAGAATGTATAGGAAATTCCCTCAACACACTACGTTGAGTCAATAGATCCCTTATTGGTACTAACCACTCGCGTACACAACTATACGCACCCAACTTAGGCACATTATGGTCAGGCTAAGTGACCTGTACCTAGATCAAAGTACGTATACCCATGCACCGAATTCGCCCTAGTACCTCAAGTCTAAGGACTAAATCGTACACTATTATAAGTTTGAGAAACATCCCATCGCCGATGTGCATCATGCGCTTCCACAATGGGTTTCTCTGTTCGGGTCATTCGATGCGTTCGATCCCCTATCGAACCACCTACTCATACGCACTAGCATCAAATGCCTTGCTCATGAAACGCTACAAATTCACTCCATGTGAATCATGCATATTTATACAAGTCTTTGCGATTCCTTTGATACCCCGTCTCGTTCGGAATCTATGACTTGGAACATGTTTTAAGATCACGACCTTAGAGACTGTTTCATGATTGCACTCAATACCGAAGTGAATCGTCCCATAGTCGAATGTGATCTTAGGATTTCATCCAATCGCTTAAGTGATTCGCGAGAGATGAAGTTGGCCATTGTTTGATTTACATACTATAAACAAACGAGCGTATTAATTCATTTATACTAGAGAAAGATTACGATAGTCCTAATACAAGCTAAATATATTGGCTTGCAGGGCACTATCCTATCAGCTGGAGAGCTTCATGCTTAGCCTGTTATGGAAAAATAAGAATGAAGAACTTCAAAAACCTAGAACATGAAAAGATCCCTGTTACAACAATAATAAAAGTCCACTTACCATCTCCAAACGCTTAAAAATGGACTGAACAAGACGCAAAGAAGAATGGTTCTTCAGTTTATCAAGCTCCTTGGGCAGGATTGTACCCATTCCCAGATTCCAAGAAACCCCATTAGGCTCGAGGGTATTTGGAATGCATGCGTCAGTGGAAACCCCACTAGATCGACTCATCCCAAACTCAGTTATCTCTTCCACCTGCTCCTTAAATGGACGCTCGTCTGAAAGAGACGGATCGTCCGCGGTATTTTCGAAACCAGAATGACTGAGACCGGACCTAGTTTTTGATGCATCTTGAGAAAAATGGACAGGAGAGATGGCTTGAGTATGTTGAGAAGTTGAAACAACAACCTGAGAACGCAAAGGGGCAAAGAAAGACTCAGGGATATCTTCTACAGGCCCCCTTGGTTGCAAAGTTGGCTCAACCTCAGAGTTGGGAGCAGTAATTACGACCTGTTGGGAACCTTCTTGACCTGAGGTTTGATCGGTCGACGGGAGGAGGAGAGGTAGCTCGAGGTTCCTCGTTTATTGTTTGGTCGACTGGAGGAGGAGAGATAGCTCGAGACTCCTTGTTTGATGATTGGTCGACTGGAGAAGGAGAGATAACTCGAGACTCATGGTTCATTGTTTGGTTTACAAGAGAAGGAGAAGTAGATCGAGAACCCTCATCCTGGTAAGCCTCAAGAACTCTTGGATCAACGAAGGGACTACGGATCAGAGCCCCTGAAGGTCCCGTTGAAGAATGCCTAGCTTCCTATGACGATGAAGGAATATTCTTCACTATTTTCGGATTTTCACTTGACGAGGACGACACCATATCAGATCGAGGCATGGCTTCCCGAGAAGAAGCTCCTCCTTGGGAAGATATTTGATGTGAACTTTCCGTTCGGGCTTTCTTCTTCGGAGTATCTCGTCGGGGAAGACCTCGTAGAGATCGTTTCGCAGCTCCGGAAAAGAGGTTGGAACTCATGATCAAAAAATCAGAAATTTCTGTGAATTATCGAACTATGAGCTCCGATCAACGAACAAGAAAATTTTATATTGCAAGTGGGGACGCGCGGTAAAACCTCAAAGATTTTACCTTTATATATAGTAAAGGAAATGACAATTATGTCCTCAAACCTTGGCGCGCGCAGTAAAAATTCAAATATATGACAAGAACGGATTATTAAATACTACGATCATAAAAACGACGAAGAATATTTCATTGAAAATCATATATATCAACAGAGGAACTTTACATCAGCTGTAATTACAGAATTTGCAAGATATGCTAAATAATGAAACAAAATTACAAAGATTAAAGAAGAAAACAAAACCCTAACGTCTTGAAACCGACCTAAGATGGGGAGTTAACTTCCTTCGAGGAAAATCTTTCCTCACCTTCCTTCTCTCCCTCATCGGCTTGATCTCCTTCAGTGTCCTCTTCGTTATCCTTGTTTTCTTCTTCATCTTCTCGATCTTCTACTGCCTGCTCTATTAACACCAAGTCGGGTGCGGGTACAGGAAGCGGAGTTCCGTACTCATCGACTAAGTGAGCTAGAGGATGGTTACTATATTCAACAGAAGGCAAGCAGTCAAGAGGATAATCTTGGAGTTTTCGATCCTTTTCGATCGTCATAACTTCGCGATATTCATTGCGCCTATCAGGAATCTGTCCATACTCAATTAATTGATCGACCCCCTTGAAGAATGAGCTCAAGAGTAGATCTCCGATTTTCTGATGAATTATGGCAGTGTGCACTGGAGAATCAAGAAACCCTCGAACAATGGGTTCCACGTCGAGAGAGTGGTGCTCATCTATGACCTTATCTAAATCATGGGAGTCGTCCGTCCTGCTCGCGAGTTGAGATCGAAGCATAACAATTTCCGACTCCAACTTGCTAACCGCAGTGGCGTGTGCAACTCGTTGTTCATCCATCTCTCGATTCATCTGGTCGACCTGTGCCAGGTATCGACTAGCATCCGTCATCATATTGATAATCTGAGGATTGTCATTCTCCAAATTTGGATTAGCGCTAGGAACAGGTTGAGTTTCAGCAGAAGCGCGAGAATTATTTACTCGAGCAAGTTGATCTTCGAGCTCCTTAACTTTAGAGTTTAAAATTTTGTTGCTTTCTTCAACATACTTGCATTGTTCTCTATGCAATGCCATGTCATATAGCGCGGACACCAAAGCATTACCAGTCTGTGGCAAGGAAAAATGGTCTAAATAAAAATGGAGTAGAATGTTGAGGTTTATTAAAAGAATGTATGGAGTTGAAAAATAATACCACTTCATGGGCATGTGCTGCCCTTGCCAACTGTTCGAGAGGTTTTTTCTTAACCGTCCTATCTACATCTCGGACAAAGGTCAAAGATAGGAGGAGTCGAATGGATTTATCGATGACGTTCTCCTTATCATCAGACATTAGTGTATCCTTCTCGGAATATCCAGCTGCCCGTTTCCCTTGAAGATGACTCTCAATCATATCTACCAGAGAAGCTTTATGACTAGTATCTCCGATGTGAGTAAAATACTCTCCTTCTTTGTCAAAGAACTGAGTTCTTCTTCTAGCTTCAGGGCCAGTAAGATTATGCTCTGACCAAGATTGACAGCCCAGAATACCATGTTCATCCCTAAGGAATTTGGGTGGATAACCGCGGCCTTTGCGAGAGCTTGTAGATGGTATATCTGATGAAGTTTGACCAGAAGAAGGGGGAGCTACTCGGATAGGATCTGCATTCTCGAACGAGTCCTCCTCTATGTCCTCCAAATCCGGGATTTGATTTCTTCTCCTCTTTCTGGATTGCTTCTGCTCTATGGGGACTTTGCCCGACGACTTTTTCGAATTGGAAATGATAGATTTTCCGACCACTGAAAAACGGCAGTTCTCGACCATGGAGGCTGCAACATGAAATCGATAAACATTAGTGGACGACAAATTCATAAATCCTTTTCTAAAAAGAATAAAATAGCTAAACAAAAAAAATCTTACATAGAGATCGATTGTCCGATGGAATGGGAAAATCCAAAGAACTCAATCCCGCATTCCGAAGGAAAACTTCTCCGATCAAATAAGCTGATTGGTATTTATTTGATCTCATCTCCTCGATTAAATCGGATGAAAATTGGTCGTCGGGGGCCATCTCACCAATCACCTTTCGACCCCCGTACACCCAAGATTCATTGTATCCCCAGTCATGAGTAAACTCCTCAGTTTCTCCGTTTTCAAGGACATGCACGGTCGGAGCCTTAACAAAAAGAAGTTCGATTTCCATTCCGTACTGTTGCTCGAAATGGCATTTTCAAGAACGGCATACCCAACAAGTTGGGTCAGGGAGACGAAGAAAGTCTCTAAGAATTGACGAAGAATTGGAGAAAGGGGAAAACGGAGCCCATGTTCGAAGTGGGACGTATAGAATGCTCGACAGTTCGTAGGAGGGGTATTGACTCTCTCCTCGGGGAAAGGAATAACGATCTCAAAATCCGACGGGAAATAACGACCGTATTCTCTTTTCAAAATAGGTAGATTTCCTGGATGCCCTGGACATCATCTCCTCCTCTGGAACAATCTCTACCACCAAGCTATCAACCTCTTTTTCTTCATAGTCTCTGATCTCTTCTACTTGAGCATCGTCTGCTGCTTCATCCTCAGATGAAAGGATATCAGGATTGGGGATGTTAGGTGGTACTTGTTCTCCTACATTTTGAGTTGAGGAATGGGGATTCTGCGAGGTCGAAGCCATTGACCCTTGAAGTAATGTGCTCGATGAAATAAGAAAATGGCAAGTTTATCGACTTAAACTTTTACTGCAAGAGGATCTAAATATCTGGGGTAAAAAGTAAAATATCCCGCGATTTTCGATTATATATATGGGCGGTGAAAAGACGGATTCAACCCTTCGAGTCTCTTCGTATTCCCGCCAAATAGAACCTTGAAAAGACTTTATGATTATCTGACACACGGTTCTAAAATACGTGTCCCTATATGGATGGTTCAATCGAAAATGCACTCTTTTTTCCTTATTCGGTTTTTATCCCTTGAAGGGTTTTTCCGAACTAGGTTTTTAACGAGGCATATTTCATGAACAATGAAAGGACCAGAGTAACAACCACATTTACTTCTACGAGCTCCAGCTACAATTACGCTCGAGAAGTGAGGGAGTACTGATGAGGGCTATTTTTACACATATAACCGAGCAAGGTTTTACGAGGAGAATCAAGATCGATCCGACCCGTGATCCGACCTTTGATCGAGATCGGCTCGACCTGCCAACATGTATCTGATCGACCTAATGCCCGATCCAGAAGACTTAATGGGCCGTGCGGTACTCCCAGGCCATGCAGGATTCCTAGGCTTAATAGGACTCCTAGCTCCGTTAGGACATGATGAATATTATAAATAGTGAATCTTACCATGTATTAAGGATCCACAATTTTGCCTATCAATAATAATAGTTCAATTTTTCTCCTCTTACATATTTTTATCTACGTGTTTACTATATTTCATACATATCTTGAATTGCACCATCCTGAGTACTTTAACCAAACCCTAAATACAAAATTGTTCTCATAATTATTCTCTATTACTGATATTATAACCTACGAACGAAATCCGGTTAAATCAGAAATCATCAAAACCTCCCTTCACTTCTTCATGTGCCTCCAGAACATCAACCAGCGAGACAGCTTTGAACTTCTCCATTAACTATTTCATAAGTTTTGTACCAGTAGCGTGGTACACATCATAGTTTAAAAACCTTCCTTCAGTGGCAGCCATAGTATATGTTTGAGTTTGGAAAGAAATGCAAAAAGCTCACAAGAAAACAAAGAGATTAGTTGTTCTTGCAAGTTAGAATATTTGAGGTGCGTAAATCTAGTCTGCTGATCAGATCTGGATTTATAAGATTGGGAATATTATTAAATTTTGTCAGACTAGGCGGGAAAACGAAACGTCCCTAGTCTTTTACCTATAAACATATTTAAAGATATAACATTTTTAGTATAACACTTTTATAAATAAAAGATGAGTAGAGTATACTTATCTGATAAATGACGTATTTGAAAATTGGTTATCACTAGAGAAAGCCAATAGCTAGTGATCTTCCTTAGCTGTTTGTCAATCGAGCAAAATAATCTTCAGGTCTTGAAGAATTAAGAATGCATCTTCTAATAATAAAACTTCAACTAATTGACATTGAAGATTTCATCTTTAATCAGGAGTACCGCTAGTCTTACACGTTCCCCCTGAATTCAAGAATCTATCAGTCAACTAGTCTGTGGAGAGTTAGTCTTGAAGGTTACTCAGTTGTTTAAAGAACAGTAAGCTGATGAACCACAATCTTCTGATAAGTTCCCCCTCATCTTATGAATCCAAATTCAACAAGCTCAATTCCACTCTTAGAGTATAAAATCTTGCATCACTCAATGGTTTAGTTAAAATGTCAGCTATCTGATTGTCAGTATGAACATACTCAATTATGACATTCCCTTTTTCGACATGGTCTCTTATGAAGTGATGTTTGATCTCAATATGCTCAGTCCTTGAATGACTTGTGGTGATCTGAGTAAGTGAGATTGCACTTGTATTGTCACAGTAGATAGGAATTCCACTGATTTTGATATTGTAATCTTCTAGGTGATACTTCAACCAAAGTATATATGCAAAACATGCTCCAGCAGCAATGTATTCAGCTTCAGCAGTAGATATGGATGCTGAACATTGTTTCTTATCCATAAGATCAGTGATTGTCTAGAAATTGACAAGTGCCAGTAATGCTCTTACTGTCAATTTTGCAGCCAGCAATGTCATAATCTGAACATCCAATAAGTTCAAATCTTGATTCCCTTGGATACAACAATCCCAATTCTTGAGTGCCTTTGAGATACCTTAATATCCATTTGGCAGCTAAGAGATGAGATTCCTTAGGATTTGATTGAAATCTCGCACAAACCCCAACAGAGTACATAATATCAGGTCTGCTAACAGTAAGGTACAACAGAGACCCAATTATGCCTCTATATTTGGTGATGTCAATTGATTTTCCATCGTCATCCTTGTCAAGGCGAAGTCCAGTAGACATTGGAATAGCAACAGATGAACTAGTTTCCATACCAAATTTCTTGAACAGATCTCTTGTGTACTTTACTTGACTAATAAATATGCCATCAGGCAGTTGCTTGATTTGTAATCCAAGAAAGTAGTTGAGTTCTCCCATCATGCTCATTTCAAACTTATTTTGCATCTGAACAAACAATATATGATTATCCCATTCAATAGTAAACAAGGGCTTGTCTACTTTACCTTTGCGAAATCCTTTGATTCAAAAAAATCAGATAAGGTATCATACCATGCTCTTGGTGCTTGCTTTAAACCATATAATGCTTTCGTCAGACGATATACCTTGTCTACTTCTCGATAGACTTCGAATCCTGGAGGTTGTTCAATGTATACTTCTTCTTGTCCATTGAGAAAAGCAGATTTCACATCCATCTGATAGACAGTGAAGTTCTTATAAGCAGCATAGGCGAGGAATAGTCTGATTGCTTCAAGTCTAGCTACTGGTGCAAATGTCTCATCAAAATCTATGCCTTCTTCTTGGTTGTAACCTGTGGCCACTAGTCTTGCTTTATTTCTGGTAACAATACCATCTTCATTCATCTTAGTTCTGAATACCTATTTAGTGTCAATGACTCTTTGATGAGTAGGTATGGGTACTAAATACCAAACCTCATTTCTTTCAAATTGATTAAACTCTTCTTGCATAGATTCATTTGCAGTTGTCCTTCTTTTGCAACTGTCCTTCTTATTCTCACTTTATCCAGTGTATCACCAATCAAAAGATCTGGTGGGTGATCTCTGAGCCATCTTAGATCAGGTTGCAAAACTGGATGATGTCCACTTGATTGATCTTGCAATCGTACTGTTGGATTCTCAGTAGTAGTCCATTGAACAGTCTCTGGTCTGTCAGCTAATATCAGTCATCTGATTTTGAACAGCTTTTGAGTTATCAGCTTGGTTGAGATCAGGTAGAAATGATGGGTACATATTCTTCTTTTCTCTCTACAGACAATTTCTGAAGATCAGCAGATAAATCTGGAGTAGTGCTTTGATTCTTTTCAGAACATTGAGTAGGTTCATCAAATACTACATGAATAGATTCTTCTACATGTAAAGTTCTTTTGTTAAACACTCTGTAAGATTTACTAACAGAAGAATAGCCTACGAGAACAGCTTCATCAGCCTTTTCTGCAAAAGCAGGAAGGTGATTTTTCCCATTTTTAAAGACAACATTTACAATTATATATTCTAAGATATTGAATATTAGGATTTCCGTTGTTCCATAACTCTTAAAGTGTCTTGTTTTGAGTTTTGTTGATCATGCATCTGTTTTTTGTGGGTTCTGCCCAAAATCTTTGAGGCAGCTTTGCTTCAGCTATCATGGTTCTGGTAGCTTCTTTTAGAGTTATGTTTCTCCTTTCACCAACTCCATTTTGTTGTGGGGTCCTGGCAGCAGTGTACTCATGACTGATTCCTCTGGAATTACAATATTGTTCAACAGTAGAGTTAGTAAATTCAGTGCCCCTATCTGATCTGATCCTTAATATTTTCAAGCTCTTCTCAATCTGAATCAGCTCCATCGGATTAGTAAGATGTTCCTTGGTTTCACTCTTATTTTTCATGGAAACCACCCAAGTATATCTTGAATAATCATTCACAACAGCAAGGCAGTACTTCTTTCCACCATTGCTAATAGGATCCATAGGACCAAACAAATCCATATGAAGGAGCTCATAAATTTTGTTTGAAAAATTGGTGCTTCTTGCTTTTGAAAGATGACTTGATTTGTTTTCCCTTCTGACAAGCATCACATAGCTTGTCTTTGGTAATCCTTCAACCAAATTGTTCTTGATTAATCTGTTGATGGTCTTGAAGTTTACATGATTCATTCATTTGTGCCATAGCCAACTAACTTCATTTGGTGTAGAGGCCACCAAACAAATATTAGAACTCCTGTCCATAGAATTTCAGTCTACTATATAGATGTTTCCTTGTCTTCTTCCAGATAATATCACTTTTTTTTGTTCCAATTTGCTCCACATAGCACTTATCTGACGAGAAGATAACAGGAAATCCGTTGTCACAAAATTGACTTATGCTCAACAGATTATACTTCAGGCCTTTAACATATGAGACGTCAGATATCTCAATGTTTCTTTTGATAAGCTTTCCACATGCCACAATCTTGCCCTCTTTGTTGTCTCCAAATGTAACTTTTGGACCGTTTATGGCAGCAGCATCAGTCAGCTTATGCATGTCACCACACATGTGTCTGAACATCCACTGTCCAAGGACCATTTCTTCTCTACTTTACTCATACTCCTTATCCTAACCTTCAAAACAAAATAAAAATGTTTTAGGTACCCTTTATTGAGAGGGTCCTGGAGGATTAGTATCACATTTAACAACCCAAGATTTGGTAACCTTAGGCTCAGTAGATTTCGGTGGTGCCTTTGTTACTCTTGGCTGATCATTATATTATCAGTAGACATGTTATTATGATAATTATTATGATATGAGTAATGCCCATAAGTAAGATACGGTTCATGATAAGCAGGATAAGCATGCATCGGATAATGAGCAGAGTATGCAGGATCATAGTAAGGTGGATAATGAGGTGCATGATAATATGATGAATAAGCAGGTTGCACATAATATGACTCATTTCCATACCAAGCATTATCATTTTTATGATTTCTTTGCTTCTTTGGTTTATTTCTTACTTGCTCACCAACAGACTTCGTAGACATATTGCTAGTCTGATTATTTTTGCTCTTATCAGCAGACTTCTTAGGACTACTCTGTTGTTTAGCTTTATTAGTCTGTTTTTCTTTAGGCTCTTTACCTTTTGTAGCCTTTGGAGATTTCATCTCCTTTATCTTTTTTTCTGGTGAAGTGGGTTTAGCATTCTGAACATATAAGGATTATCTTATTGTTACTAGCAGATATGAATTTTTCAGCACAGTCGAATTCTAACCAGTCTTTTCATAAGGAAGTTTATTTTTAGTAGGCATGTTATCTGAAGTAACAGAAGACTTATCATGAGACTCAATAATCTTTTCAAGTTCCATGATTTTTTCTTTATAAACTTCACATTCTGCTTACAGAGATTCAATCTCATTCTCAAGCTTTTTGTACTCAGCTGATACCTTTGGTTTTTCAACCTTAAGTTTTAGTGTAGCATTTTGCTCTTTCAGAACAGTCATCTCTTCCTTAAGCTTAGCAAAAGCAACAACAACGCTCGTGTTAATCTTCATCATGTGTTCAAATGAACTAAATAGCGCGTTTTCTTCTTTATAGAGACTTACCTCATTGTCAGAATCATCTGATTCTTTGGCCATAAGACAGAGTAGTGCAGGTGTCTCTTCTTCAGCAGAGTCATCTTCATATGTCTCCAAGTCTGAATCAGACGAGTAGATGGCTGCTATCTTTTCAGTTTCAGCCAACAATACCTTGATCTTATTGTGTCTCCTCTCTTTTCTCATTTTATTTTCCTCTTTTGTGTACTTCTAAGATTTAGGATATGGGTAGTCCTTGATGAAGAGTCCCAATTTCCTGCAATTATAGCACATTAGTTTGGATTTAAAATTATCCTTACTATCAAGAGAAGTAGGGTTACAGTAGAAGCATTGTTGTATTTGTTCTTCGTCTTTCTCTTTTAGAACTTTTTGAACCCATTAGCAACAACGCAACATCCCCAACAGTTTACTCCTTTTTGTTGAGTAGCATGGTCTCATCAGATGAGTCCATATCCTTTGATCTCCCTGCTTATTTCTTTGGTGTTTCTGCAGCAACAAGGGCAGCAGTGAGATTAGAACTGGATGATTCTTCTATTCCCATTCTTGACAGTTTCTACTCATACGCCTTGAGTACTGAAAGCAGCTCGGTAAGAGAGATTTTCCCCAAATCTCTTGATTCTTCCATTGTTGTGATCTTCATGTTGAACTTGGGAGGCAGCGCCTTGAGAACTTTTACGGTGATCTCTTTGTCCGTGAAAGTCTTTCCCAACTTTAAAACTTCATTCAGCGTCCTTGTAAACCTTTATCCATCTGATCCATGGTTTCTCCGGACTTCATTTTGAAGTTCTCCAACTTCTCAAGAGCTATAACTATATTATGCTCTTTGATAGCATCATTCCCTTCGCTCATATCGCAAACTTTGTCCCACATTTCTTTTGCAGTTTTGCAATGTTTGACCTTGTCACACCTATCGTTATCAAGGGCTCTGGTCATGATGAATCTAGCAATTTTATCAAGATTATTCAGCTTGATTTTTTCGGCTGTCATATCTTCGGGCTCTTTGTCAACTATCACCTCTTAGTCGTTGATTTTGATGGTTTTTGTGATTTTGAAAGGACCTCGTGTAATGCACGTATACATATTGTCATTATAAGCTGCAAGGAAAATTTACATGCGAATTTTCCAGTCCTCAAAACTCCTACCGCCAATGTAAGGAACATGGCTGATACAATCCATTTTCAAAAGATTTTGATTTTTCGAAATATGCTCTTTTTGAAAACGTTTGAAAAACACATCTTAAATCAAGTTCGTTGATCAGGCAAATGATTCAAATTAACCACCTGCTCTAATACCACTTGTTGGTCCCCAAGTGATCATATGAGGTCTAGAGGGAGGGGGGGGGTGAATAGATCTCTGTACCTTTAAAAAATTTCTTCTAACTTCGTATAAGCAGAGTAAGCTTATCGTACGTATGAGACTACTTAGCTGATTTAACACCTAGTTGATTCAGCACAAACTGACCACTCGTCTGATTTACTTATTTATTATGATAAAATCAGAGTTTAAACTTGAAAGCAGCGGATTTGAAAGAGTGTATTTTTCAAACAAGTTTAACTTTAAAGGTTTACCCCAGTATTGTGAATTCCTCTTTAAAAGCTTTATCTTTTAAAACGTTTGTTTACTTATGAAAATATGCAAATATAAAAGCAAGTAATCAACACACATAAATTTTTATAGTGGTTGTATAGACAAGAAGTCTTTTAGTCCACTATTCCAAATCACGAAGATTTAGGTTCTACTAGAAACACTAAGTAACCAGTACACTATTTGTGCTTTTACACATATGATAAAGCCACAAGCTCACAATATGAGATCACAAAGAAAACCTATCCTCTGAAGTAATATCACTCACTAAGATGAATATCTACTTCTCACAGCACTCTAATGTTTACAAAAATCACTCAGATTTATAAGTATGATCTTTTTCTTCAACTTGATTCGTCAACAGATGACTCGGCTGATAGTGATATGTTCTTGAGTTTTTGAGACTTAGAAAATTTGCTCATTTAAATTCTCTCTTAGTTGTAGTGTTTAGTGTCTCTAAATCTTGAATGTAGATCTATTTATACTCGCCATTTGAATTCTGCCCGTTGAAGTGAGATAGATTTCAGATCTTCCTCGAGTTAATTCAAAATAGCCTTCCTGGTCGGGATCTAGGTTTGATGAGGGCTATTTTACACATATAATGGAATAAAGCTTTTCGAGGAGGTTCAGGATCGATCCGACTTGTGAATACAACAAGATCGACTCGATCCGCCCAAACGTATCCGATCGACCTACTCTGATCGACCTGCAGTCCGTTCCAGGGGACTTAATGGGCCATAGAATACTCCTAGGCCATACAGGATTCCTAGACTAAATAGGACTTCTAGTTCAGTTAGGAGAGGGGGAATATTATAAATAGTGAATATTACATTGTATGGAGGATCCAGAATTTAACCTACGAAATATACTACAGTAGATAGCCTTTCATATTATTGTTATTTACGCTATTATATTACTCTGCTTGTTCTTGAATTGCACCATCCTGAGTACTTTAACCAAACCCCTATTACATAAAATCATGATCTTAAATAATTTACTCAGATTAAACCTATGACGAAATACGGTTAAATCAGTTGGCGCCCACCGAGGGGCAAGGTTAATTGCTCGATCGAATATGGCCAATCCAAGGAAAAGCGCGCGTAACGCAGGAAGAAGCACAAATTCAAGACCTTCTCATGCTGCGGATAGCCTGCCTGAAAATTCCCAAAGGGTCAGAGCTAATAATACGCAGCCTCCCGCAAATCACCAAAATTTAGACCCAGTGGAGGAACATGTTGCAGCAAACGCTAACAACAATCAAAACCAGGGAGGACAACGAACTCCTAGCGTGAGTCAGGCCCCTAACTCACCCATTCGATCCGTCCCGGCTCCCCCGCTTTCCGCTGACCAGGAAAAAATACTGCAAATTGCTCAACTTTTAAGTTCGTTTTTTCCTCAAATTCTACAGACCCCGGCAGTTGCGGAACCAGTAAGGACGGCTGTTGGTCCTTCAAGAGCGGTTAACAATGTCAGGGAACCTCGGGAAAATAATGACCACCAGTCAACTCAAGCAGAAAGTCCGGACGCGGATCAACGATCTCAAATCTCCCCGCCAAACGTAGCAGGAAGGAACCTTGGTCGAAAAACTAATCAGGCAAGAGCTAATGCTCGACCTGAACCTCGCCTATCCAAGGAACGCACTGTTATACCGATCGACGACATGGACGAACCCCCAGTTGTCAATCGACAAACAAATAGAAGATTTTCTGAAAGGGAGTTAGAGAGGATGGTCGAGGAACGAGTGGAACAAAGGCTTTTGACTTTGCAACAACCTTGGCCTCGCTCCCGAGAAATACAGGATAGTATAGCTGCTTGTTCCCCTTTCTGCTTAGAAATTAGGGAAGCCCATGCTTCTGGATCTCTACCTGCTCGGCTCCGCAGATACGACGGAACTAGTGATCCGACCGACTATATATTTAGTTTTACAAATATAATGAGCTTGTATGCTCATTCAGCAGAGTATACGACCAAATTGATGATCACAACGTTCGAGGGGTTGGCACTGGATTGGTTCGGAAAATAACCGCCCAATTCAATCTTCAGTTTTAGAGAATTATGCAACAAGTTGGAACAACAATTCGCTAGTCTGAAAAGACAAAAGCTTCCCATGAGTTATTTGGGAACTATAGTCCAACAAGATGGAGAATCTTTAAGAACTTGGTTAGCAAGGTTCAATGTAGAACTACTGAAGATCGATTCCCCAAACATTGATTATATCATATCTATTCTGTTCGATCTAACCAAGAATAGACAGTTTGGTAACGCATTAAGTCGGAAACAACCTAGAACCTTCAATGAGATCATGACTTTAGCCTCCAAATATATGACCCAGGAAGAGATGAACTCTTTCAAAGATAAAAATAAGAAAGCGTCCGTTTCGGGATCCAAAAAACCTGAAAAATCCCCAATCCAGAAAGCCATGGATTACGATCGATTTTCGCGAAGAGGAAACGTATTCCATAGATTAGAACATAACGGAAATAACCTTGAGAAAAGACCTAATGTCTACCTCAGGCCTCGATCTCCAGAAAGGAATATAAGAGATCGAATCAGTTATGTGGAGTTCACAAAGCTAAATGCCCCAAGAGAAGACATCCTGGTGATACTGGAAAGAAATAATTTAATCCCCCCAGCAAAAAGAATCACACAAGCCAAACCTGGGGCAAAGAACTACGACTTATATTGTAGGTACCATCGAGCTCATGGTCATAGGACCGAGGACTGTTATCACCTGAAACAAGAAATCGAAAAATTGATTCAACAGGGTAGATTGAATGAATTCATAGATAGAGCAGATCGGAGAAGACAAAGGACAAGAAGTCCAAGAAGGAGAGAGGAAAATAGAAGTCCTCGTGATAGATCTCCCAGTAATCATGCTCCCCGAAGAAATGAAATCGATGATGACCAGGTAAATGGTACAATACATGTGATCTCTGGTGGACCAGCGGGGGGGGGGGGGGGGATAGTCGGAATGCCAAACGAAAGGTCGCACGATCTCTAGAAAAGGGGATTATGACCCCTAAAGAGGTATGGGCGCTCGAGAGTAAAAACTCCAACCAACAGATAATTAAGTTCGATGAGAGCGAAGTCCCCAAAAATCTGAATTGGGTTAATAACGAAGACCACCCCGATTTTCCCATGGTGGTCTCACTGAAAATTGCCGATTTCAATGTCAAGAGAATTCTGATCGACAACGGCAGCTCGGCTAACATAATAGCCATCGAAGTGCTGAACCAGATGAACCTGGGAAGAATAACTCTCCAAAAATTAGCTACGCCACTGGTAGGATTTGGAGGATCAAAAATAGTTCCAGCCGGGACTATCAATTTGAGTGTAACTCTTGGGAACAAACCTCATCGAGTGGTCAAAATGATAAAATTCTTAGTGGTTGAGGCACCTTTCGCTTATAATGCCATTCTGGGAAGACCGGCATTAAACCAATTTCGAGCAGTTGTGTCAACCTATCACCAGAAAATAAAATTTCCGACGATCTCCGGGGTCGGCGAAATCGTTAACGACCACTGCATGGCCTGGGATATTTACAACACGGCACTTGTTGGTTAATATTGGAGAAGGTTTTGAAGATGACAAAAAGGGTAATCTGGAAGTCATCAACTAAGAACTGAACAGCTTAGTGAAACCTATCTCATTGTCTGAAAGCTATGTGACCGAATCAGCGAAGTGGGATATCAGATGGGTGTTATCAGCCGAGTCAAGATAGATGTGTTCATTCTTGAATCAGCCGAGAAGCCATCAGCCGAGTGATCAGCAAAGTGATCATCAGCAGAGTACTTCCACCAGCAGAGTAAAGACGGTCAAGTAAGCTTATCAACGGGAACCATCTAAGAGCTGAGTGCATTAAATGCGACTGACATAAAGTAGATATCCGTACAGCAGAGTGTACAGTACAACAGTTGCAGGGAGCCGTTCCGCGTGTCAGGACCAGAACTCGAGGACTGTAGATTCCTGCCAACCTTCAATGGGCAGAAATTCAAAATCTGAGATTATAAATAGAAGACATAACTGAAGATCAAAAGAGAGCTTGCACAACTCAAGAACATATCATAAGAGCGAGATCCATCAGTTGAGTCGTCTGATCTTAAGCGAAGTCATTTGTTGACAAAGCTGATTGTTGAAGAACAAAGATCAAACGTTGTCTGTCTAAGTGACTTTCAACTGAGAATAGAAGGAGTGTATATCCATCTTTGTGAGTGATATAGCTTCTTAGTATAGGTTTTCTGAGTGATTACTTGTACTGAAAATAGCGTGAGGAGTGGTAGGTCCATCTTAGTGAGTGATCTAGATTCTGAGTGTAGGATTTCTGTGTGATTTCTTACAGCGCACTTGTGGCTTTTCATCTGTTGAATTGCGCAAGAAGAGTATACTGTAAACTTTGTGATTATGGTATAACCCAAGATCTGTGTGACTTGGAAGAGTGGACTAAAGGACTTAAATCCATATAACCACTATAAAAATTCCTTGTGTTTGATTACTTGTTTTATCTTGCATATTTTCATAAGTAAACAAACTGATTTGAAAGATTACTTTTAAATTGAGGAATTTATAAAACTGGGGTTAAACTTTGAAAGATAAACTTGTTTGAAAAACATACTTGATAAATCCGCTGCATACAAGTTTTGAAACTCTGAGTTATCTGAATCAGATTAGTGAAATCAGATGAGTGGTCAACTCTGCTGATAAAGCTTTGTGCAAAATCAGCTTAGTAGTCTTACGAATCAGATCAGCTGAGTCTGCTGATAGAAAAGCTAGAGCAAAAGTTTTTAAAGTTAAGAGGTCTATTCACCCCCCCCCCCCCCCCCTCTAGACCTCATTGACCACTTTTGGGACCAACAAGTGGTATCAGAGCAGGTTGCTCTGGTAATTTACCTGATACCATCAAGTAGCATCAGAGTAGTGGTTTATCTTGAATCAGCTGCCTGATCAACGAGCTTGATCCAAAGTGTGTTTTTCAAATTTTTCAAAAAGAAAGCATATTTTGAAAATCAAAACTTTTTGAAAAATGGATGCCATAAACCATGTTCCTCACATTGGTCTTATGAGCTTTGAAAACTGGAAAATCAGAATGGAAATCTTTCTTGCTGCTTATAATGAAGACATGTTTACATGTATTACAAAAGGACCAACAAGTGAGGTTGCTGGCCAACCAGATCAGATAGTTGACAAAGAGCTGGATGAGCTGACACCTAAAGAAAACAAGTTAGTAAATCTTGATAAAAAGGCGAAGTTCATCATGTTCAGAGCTGTAGACGAAGAAAATTTCCAGAAGATCAAGCATCTCAAAACTGCCAAAGAGATGTGGGATAAAGTCTGCGAGCTAAGCGAAGGAAACAACGCTATCAAAGAACACAAGCTCAGTGTGGCTCTTGAGGAGTTTGAAAATTTCAAAATGAAGTCTGGTGAAACGATTGATCAGATGGATACCAGATTTACCAAAGCCCTGAACGAAGTTCTAAGATTTGGTAAAGAATTTTCGAACAAGGAGATCACAGCAAAGGTTCTCAAGGCCTTGCCACCTAAATTCAACATGAAGGTGACAGCCATGGAAGAATCAAGGGATTTAGAGAAGATTTCTCTTTCCGAACTGTTCTCATCTCTCAAAGCGTATGAGTATCATATGCCAAGATTGGGATTAGAAGTATCAACCAGTTCAGACCCTACTGCTGCTCTAATGGCGTCAGACAAGTCAAGAAAATCAGCAGACAAGTCAAAACAGAAGAATGTGCTGAGTTCAGAAAAGGGATACACTGCTGACGACGTTACCCTGCTGCTAAATGATTTCAAGAAGTTCTACAAGAAGAAAATGAAATTAAAATATAAAAATGCTACTTCATCTTCTTCTGATCATTTTCAGGAAAACAGGGATTCCTCCAAAGCAAAACTTAGAGACTACCATGAAGAGGAGTATGGGCTCTTGATCAAAGACCATCCAACCTCATCATCTGAGAAGTTTGCTGAAAAGGAAAAGCATGCTAAAAAGGAGCGTAAGCTTAGTAAGAGCAAATCAAAGTTAGCTGATGCAGCAAAGCTAATAAACTCCTGCACATCTTATTCAGACCTTCAGTCGTCTGATAAAGAATTTGATGAAGTACCCGAGATCATATGCTTAACTGCCATAGAATTTGATGATTCTGAAAATTTGGGGTAACTTCTACTGATTAATGTAATGCACTATTTGAATCGATTGAATAAATGCTGAACTACAAATTCAAATACTGTTTGTGCATTTGCCAAGCTTAATGAAGAGATGACTCTGCTGAAAAGAGCAAATCAATTCACTGAAACTTTAGGTTGAAAAACCACAAGAATCAGCTGACTACCAAAAAGCTTGAGCATGAGAATGAAACTCTAAAAGCTGAGTATGCGATTTGTTTTGAAAATATATATGAACTTAAAAGAAATGATTGCATCATTCTCTAAATAAAAAGAAATCAGAGGCTTAAGAGAACAAGTCTACTGATGCTCAATAGGTTAGAAAAACTAGTAAGCTACCTAAAACAAATCAGACTACTAAAACCCATCAGCCGAGTAAGCTGAAATAGGCTGCTGATAGGAGTAAACTTAAAGTATCTAGTCTGTTGAATCTAAGGAGAGTTATTAAATAACTCAGGTAAGAAATTGAGGTTAAAATGAATCATTTGGCAAGAATTTGAATCACATTATGATAATTGTTATTTCAACATGCCTTATGCATATTCATATTATCATGCTGATCATGTTCACTCTATTGACTGCCATCCTCATTTCAATATGCATGCTTATCACATATTTCATGCATCTTACCTTGCTTATGAGCATTGTTTTAATCATGACCATCAAAATACCAACAAATGGTATCAAGTGCCAACAAGTGGTATTATCATGATAAAACGTAAGCCACTAGATCATCACATGTTAATGGTTACACTAACCATGCTGGACCCAATAAACAAGGGGTACCAAAAACAGTCATCTGTTTTGCAGGTGAAACACATGTGAGATGACAAAGATGAGTTGACTGCCTTGCAAATTTCACCAAGTTCAACAAGTAGTCTCACCAACATGCATGTACCAGCAAGTGGTATCAACAATTGGCATAATTCAAGTAGTAGACTCTACATTTGGAGATTTCAAGGAACGTGAGTTTGTTGAAAAGTTGAAGATTATCAAAGATTAACAAGTGGTTTCAGAGACCAAGTGGCATTAGAGGCCATCAACTGTTTGCAACAAGTGGTATCACCATTCAAGTGGTATCAGTCAACCATGTGACAACAGAAATTGGTTTGTTGATTTTGGATTCATAAGTTGAGGGGGAACTTATCAGAAGACTAACCCAGAACAGCTTACTGGAATTCAACGACTGAGTGTCTTTGAAGAGAAACTCTCATCAGACTTACTTGACCACGAATTCTTGAACTTAGGGGTAACGTGTACGACTAGCGGTACTCCTAAATAAAAGATGAAGTTGTCAATAAGTCAAAATGAAGCTATCAGAAGACTGCTTCTTATCAGCTGACTGGAACTCAACAGCCAAGTGATTTTCAAGAATGTACTACACCAAGTGGTATCAGCAAGTGCTATCACATCAACAAGTGATATCAGCTGACTAATCTGATTTACACCCTTACAGAGAAAAAGGTGTTACAAGTGGTATCAGACTGCAAGTAGCATCAGACTACAAGTGAAATCAGACCACAAATAGTATCAAGTGGCATCAATTCTTGAAGTTAAGGGGAAATTTTCTAGCTGGAGTGATAAACAGCAACGAAGACTACCTCAATCAGCTAAGTACTTACCTACCTGTCTTCAACATACTAGTTTGCAATCTTATGAAAAAGAAGTTATCCAAATCCTAAAAAGGGGGAAGGATAAAATGGAGAAGAAAAGATGCAACTAAAGTTTGGTGTTGATGACAAAAAGGGGGAAGATGGATGCAACTAAGAACCCTTTAAGCAGAAGATCATAAAGGGAAAAAGAACCATCACATGCAAGTGATGGATGCAAGTTGTATCGGACCAAAATAATTTCCATCTCAGAGTATGAAGACTAAATCAGAAACTTAGATGTGTTCTTAGTTGAAGGTTTTGTCATCATCAAAAAGGGGAAAATTGTTGGTTAATATTGGAGAAGGTTTTGAAGATGACAAAAAGGGTAATCTGGAAGTCATCAACTAAGAACTGAACAGCTTAGTGAAACCTATCTCATTGTCTGAAAGCTATGTGACCGAATCAGCGAAGTGGGATATCAGATGGGTGTTATCAGCCGAGTCAAGATAGATGTGTTCATTCTTGAATCAGCCGAGAAGCCATCAGCCGAGTGATCAGCAAAGTGATCATCAGCAGAGTACTTCCACCAGCAGAGTGAAGACGGTCAAGTAAGCTTATCAACGGGAACCAGCTAAGAGCTGAGTGCATTAAATGCGACTGACATAGAGTAGATATCCGTACATCAGAGTGTACAGTACAACAGTTGCAGGGAGCCGTTCCGCGTGTCAGGACCAGAACTCGAGGACTGTAGATTCCTGCCAACCTTCAACGGGCAGAAATTCAAAATCTGAGAGTATAAATAGAAGACATAACTGAAGATCAAAAGAGAGCTTGCACAACTCAAGAACATATCATAAGAGCGAGATCCATCAGTTGAGTCGTCTGATCTTAAGCGAAGTCATTTGTTGACAAAGCTGATTGTTGAAGAACAAAGATCAAACGTTGTCTGTCTAAGTGACTTCAACTGAGAATAGAAGGAGTGTATATCCATCTTTGTGAGTGATATAGCTTCTTAGTATAGGTTTTCTGAGTGATTACTTGTACTGAAAATAGCGTGAGGAGTGGTAGGTCCATCTTAGTGAGTGATCTAGATTCCGAGTGTAGGATTTCTGTGTGATTTCTTACAGCGCACTTGTGGCTTTTCATCTGTTGAATTGCGCAAGAAGAGTATACTGTAAACTTTGTTATTATGGTATAACCCAAGATCTGTGTGACTTGGAAGAGTGGACTAAAGGACTTAAATCCATATAACCACTATAAAAATTCCTTGTGTTTGATTACTTGTTTTATCTTGCATATTTTCATAAGTAAACAAACTGATTTGAAAGATTACTTTTAAATTGAGGAATTTATAAAACTGGGGTTAAACTTTGAAAGATAAACTTGTTTGAAAAACATACTTGATAAATCCGCTGCATACAAGTTTTGAAACTCTGAGTTATCTGAATCAGATTAGTGAAATCAGATGAGTGGTCAACTCTGCTGATAAAGCTTTGTGCAAAATCAGCTTAGTAGTCTTACGAATCAGATCAGCTGAGTCTGCTGATAGAAAAGCTAGAGCAAAAGTTTTTAAAGTTAAGAGGTCTATTCACCCCCCCCCCCCTCTAGACCTCATTGACCACTTTTGGGACCAACAGCACTGTCTCTAAAAAGGAACGTCGATCCTCTAACACCGTCAAAAAGAAAAACAGTAGGATCATCGACGGAGAGATCTCATGAGCCTGAATTGCCTAGCACAGATCGGATCGATAAAAAAAGGAAAAGAGCCCATAGATCTGACCCTACGTGCGCCAGAGCATAAAGAGGTCAAGTTGATCGAAAATGATCCAACCAAAGTCACCAGGATCGGAACCGAACTGTCTCCACAGGGAGAAGTTATGCTAGTCAATTTTTTAAGGGAGAATGTAGATGTTTTCGCCTGGAGCTCGGAGGACATAGTAGGGATCGACCCAAGAATAATAACCCACTCTTTGAAGATAGATCCGAGCGCAAAACCGGTCAGACAGAAGAAAAGAAATCATGGCCCAGTCAAGGACAAGATAATTAAATTCAGAGGTCGAAAGACTTTTATTGTCTAAACAGATTAGAGAAATACACTTTACTGAGTGGCTGTGTAATGTCGTACTTGTCTCAAAAGGCGACAAGAAGGATAATAAGTGGCGAATGTGCAACGATTTTACAGACTTGAATAAATTGTGTCCGAGAGATCCTTATCCTCTCCCAAGGATCGACCTATTGGTCGACTCAACAGCAGGCTTTGCAATCTTTAGTATGATGGATGCATTCCAAGGTTTCTATCAGATTTTCATAGATGAAAAAGATCAAGAAAAGACTGCGTTCATAACCGAACAAGGCGTATATTGTTTCATAGTGATGCCATTCGGATTAAGAAACGCTGGAGCAACCTATCAACGGTTGGTCAACCTGATGTTTAAAGAGTTGATCGGAGAAATAATGGAAGTATATGTCGATGACATGCTGGTAAAAAGCATGACTGAAGAAGATCACATTAAACACCTTGATCGTTGCTTCAAAATCTTGAGGAAATATGGAATGAAGCTCAACCCATTAAAATGTACATTTGGGGTAAGGTCTGGGAAATTCTTAGGATACCTGGTCCATGAAAGAGGCATCGAAGCAAATCCGAAGAAGATACGTGCTATTACTGAAATGAAGCCTCCTAGGAATATTACTCAGGTGCAAAGTCTGGTTGGGAAAATTGTTGTCTTAATAGATTCATATCCAGGTCCGCAGATAAAAGTCTACCATTTTTTCAAACTTTGAGAAAAGCTAAGACCTTTGAATGGACCGAGGATTGTGATCATGCATTCGAGCAGCTGAAAGAATATTTGACCTCGCCTCCCCTGCTCGCCAAACCTACGGAGGGACAGCCTTTATACATATACATTGCTATTTCCGAGGCTGCAGTGAGCTCGGTCATGGTGAAAATTGAGGGCTCGGAACACAAGCCTGTTTATTATATGAGTAAATTATTGCAAGGAGCGGAAAAGAATTATTTAACAATTGAAAAATTCGCTCTGGCTTTGGTAACGTCAGCACTTAGGTTGCGGCCATACTTTCAAACATACAAGATCATCGTGCTTACCAATCAACCTTTGAGGCAAGTTTTGTCGAAGCCAGAAGCCTCAGGAAGGTTAATCAAATGGGCTGTAGAATTGGGACAGTACGAGATCGAATATCGACCACGAACTGCAATCAAAGCTCAGATACTTGCTGATTTCCTCCTTGAAACTCCAAGTCTGTCGGAGACAAGCTCCGCAGTAACATCGACAAGCGATAACAGTATTATGATCGTCAATGACCTACCATGGCTTATGCATGTCGATGGCGCATCAAGCAGAGATGGGGGAGGTGCAGGAATTAATTTCCAAGGGCCAAACGGCGAAGATATGAATTATGCCATCACTTTAGACTTCGTAGTAACCAATAACGAAGCAGAATATGAATCTCTGATCGCTGGATTGGAAATGGCGATACAAGCCAATATGAAGGTTTTGAATGTCTTGACAGATTCTGAACTAATTCAGAGACAAATTAGTGGAATGTACGAAGCAAAAGAATTCAACATGATAAAATATTTGGAGAAAGTAAAAGAATTAACTTGGAAATTTGATAAATTTGACATCCAAAATATCCCACGAGAAGAAAATCGATGGGCTGATCAACTATCTAGATTTACAGGAACAAGGGATGGTAAATCAAAAAGGGTAATCACCTGGCTGATCTCCAAGACTCCCGCGATCGACCTCGACAATGTCCCTGCTGCTGAAGTAATGGAAATTGACCTGGCAGCAGACAGTTGGATGACTCCATTAATTGTCTATTTGAAAGATGGTTCACTCCCTAACTGTAAAACTGAAGCCAGGAGGATAAGGTATCGAGCACCAAGATATGCAATGTTAGAAGGAAAACTTTATAGAAGATCCGTCTCAGGAATTCTGCTAAAATGCATTCCCGAGCACAATTCCGAAAGCATCCTTCGAAGCATACATGAGGGAGAAGCTGGGAATCACAGTGGCGCTCGAGCACTTACAATTAAATGCTTGAGAACAGGTTACTATTGGCCAACGATGTACGCCGACGCACAAGACTACGTTAAACACTGTCATTACTGTCAGGTACATTCAAATATAATACACCAACCAGCTGAGACGATACACCCAATTCCGATCTGTTGGCCTTTTGATCAATGGGGAATCGATATAGTGGGACCGTTCCCAATGGCCAGATCGAAGAAGAGTTATGTTTTGGTCGCTGTCGAATATTTCAGCAAATGGATTGAATGCATAGCCTTAGCTCGGATAACACAGTTCCAAGTTATAAATTTTCTCTGGAAAAATATAGTCTGTCGTTTTGGAATCCCAAGAATTCTGATTTCTGACAATGGAACCCAATTTGCCGGAAAACAAGTTCAAGAATGGTGCTCGAAGCTTGGAATACAGCAAAACTTCACGTCTGTCGGACATCCTAGAGCTAATGGACAAACTGAAGTGGCAAATCGAGAGATTGTCAAATCACTCGAGAAAAGACTGGACTACGCCAAAGGGAAATGGTCGAACTGCCAGGCGTCATTTGGGCCAACAGAACTACAGTAAAAGCCTCAACGGGTGAAACACCGTTTAGCCTAGTCTATGGGTCGGAGGCAGTCATCCCAGTAGAGGCTCTAGTCCCCAGCCCTAGAATTGAGCTCTACGAGGAGGAATCAAACGATCAACTGAGAAAAGATGATATCGATTTGAGCGAGACCTTAAGGGAAAAAGCCAGTCTGCGTTTAGAAGCGGCTAAGTCCAGCATGGAAAAAGCCTACAATCAAAAGGTGAGGATACGATCATTCAAAGAAGGTGATTTGGTACTTAAAAAAGTTGAAGTTTCCAAACACGTGGGAAAGCTACAACAAAATTGGGAAGGTCCCTACGTGGTGATTGCGGTCGGAAAAAAGGGATCGTATAAGATAGCACATATGGATGGGACTCCACTTCCTCGAACGTGGAATGCAGTAAATCTAAGAAGATATTATGGTCGTTAAGTTCGAGATAAGAAGATCTAGAATTTAGACAGGATTTGCAAGGAATTAGTTTTTCCATTTTATATATTTTGTTATTTCCCTTTCATGCATTGAAATTACCTACAATTCTAATAAAAAGCTTTTGCTTATTTCCACATGTGACATGTTCAAAAGACTTTTGTCAAAAAAACAATCTACAAAGGTTAAAACCAATAATTGGTATACAACCTAATACATTTTGCGCAACACCGATTGGGTCGGTATAAACTCATCGATCTACTGAAAACGATCTACAAAGGTTAAAACCACAATTGGTATAAAACCTAAGTATAATAAATCTTTGAGTGACATAGATTGGGTCGGTATAAACTCATCGATATACCGAAACGATCTACAAAGGTTAAAACCACAATTGGTATAAAACCTAAGTATAATAAATCTTTGAGTGACACCGATTGGGTCGGTATAAACTCATCGATCTACTGAAACGATCTACAAAGGTTAAAACCTCAGTTGGTATAAAACCTTAGTATAATAAATCTTTGAGTAACACCGATTGGGTCGGTATAAACTCATCGATCTACTAACGAACGATCAACAAAGGTTAAAACCAAAATTGGTAAAAAACCTAAGTACAATAAATTTTTGAGTAATACCGATTGGGACGGTATAAAATTATTGATCGACATAATATGTAAAAAGGGAATTTAATAAATAAAAAGAAGAATTTTATTTATGTCCCTAAAACTGTTACAATTACATAAAATATCTTGGAAAGACAAAACAGATCTCCCTGATCTAACGACACCAGATCCTATTACATGCTATATCCATTCTTGATACCAACTACGCCAAAGCTCGACGAAGACGACCGCCTTTAAGTTTCGTGTTGACGACCACAAAACTTTGGAATCAGAGAGAGCTTTGTGAGATCATAATGTTACAATGGTCGATGGTGGTCAGCATTCCTGGTCACACATTAAAATTTTAATGAACTGACCAGCTTTCCACCTACCACGTAACTAATAGATCGGAACCCCACAACACCGACCTTTACCTATTTACATAGGTTGATCGATTTATGGTCGGTATTCCAATCTAATCCCCTTATTAGGGGTCGGACACTTCATGGTTCTTGAGAAGCCTCCATTTTCCGATTCCGCCCATACCAAGTCGAGGTAAGGAATGATTAGTTGGATTCGCGAATTAGGCGGACGACCGCCATTTTGAACAAAGAGGGAGTACATTGTTTAGAATTTTTACTCCTGATGGTAACTAAATGGAAGATAAAAGATTCCTTTTATAGACAGGATGAGTTAAAATCCAACGGTCAAACTCTCATATAATCAACGGCAATGACCTATCATTGGGATTTACGCTACAGCGTCATAACTACAAGCATTAAATACGGGATAAATGCGCTTTTTAGTCGGTCAAACTAAAAGTCGTATATTAGATCGATGGAGACGATACAAAGACTATCATAGCAAAACTAATATTACATATCAAGAATTCCTATCTGAGCGGAAATTATCGATCAATGCACTAAGCAATCACACCTACAAAATATCAGAGAAAAGCATTTGGTTTCAAAACGCTTCAGAGCTTCCTCGGAACGATCATCTTTCTTTCTACTTTGAGAACAGTGACGAGAACCTAAAGTTCAGGCTTCTTCTGTAGATTGGCAGGTGTCTTCGGGCGAGCAAAGCCGCACGCGACCATGACTCGACCACCTTGAAGAAGTTGATGCTTCTTCTTCGCCAATTATAGTAGGGATCAGAGGAGTCTCATGCTTGACATCACCAACCTATTAGAAACAAGTTGATTTCGATAAGTATAGAATCTTGCTTTCCTCCACTCTCGACCTCTATCATACGGCGTGGTATATGGTCAACTAATCCCCAGTTGTGAGATTTGCCCGACCGTCACCACTTAAGATGGAGATCTCAACTTTCCAATTCCTCCCATACCAAGTCATGAACTCCTAGGTGTATAAACTGACAAATTTGGTGGTCGATGATACTTATAACAATAAATATTCATCTTGAACGACTTCATCTTCTGAGGAATGGAGAGGAAAGGAGTGACCTTTTTATAGGCAGGGGATAAAGGATCCAATGGTGTTACATTGAGACCCTATCAACGGTCCAGATTTAAAGCATTATTAGGATGGTTTTCAGCAGCGGAAATATGATCAATCATTATTATCGAGCTGAAAGTACAAGAATAATTGATTTTATTCAGATCTTTAGGAGGATCGTTACATTTCACGGATACAGCCATATCGTCAGAAAAATCTACATTTATATTAAGAGTCAAATTATAGTTACTCCAAATACTAGTCCTAACTTGCTACTCCTCGGATTGATCTGCTCCTTCAAATTCGACCTACTTCTTATTCTCAGACTACAACCACTGCATATAAGCGAGGAACATGCAGAAGTGCGTATATTTGCTGATGCTGGTAAATTAACGACCTCCAAACGAGCCACATGGCAATCAGGAAGTCAGCTGCATCTAGGGTCGATCACAGTATCACGCTAAAGCACACTGAGAAGGAAAGAACTTTGCTGTCATACAATTGAGACAGGTTCGTTCTCCATGCATTGGGGGCAAAATTCCGAGCATGCAGGGACGGAAGAGCTTACCTTCCCCTGGGATCACCACCATTTTTAATGAACTAACCAGCTATCGCTCCTCCAAAAAAAAAAAAAAAAAAAAAAAAAAACTTTTTGATTTGATATCTCCACCATAGTCTACATACCATAAAAGCCAAATTGAAATATTTATGGGAGCCATATTATTTCACTCTTTTGTTTTTCTACTTCTCCAATAAATTTATACTACAGGGAATTAAGTTATCAACGGATAAAGCATACGAACCGTTCCTACAGTTACGGCACACCTACCCAATTGACTCCTCGTCTTCCGAAAATATTGAAAGAAGAACTCGGAAGGACGCAGAAATCGAACAACAAAAAAATGATCCTCTATTCAGTTGACAAAATATATTTTTACATTCCATATTTAAAAAAAAAAAAAAAAAAAATGATCCTTGTCTACTGTTCGTGATTATGATCGGAAATGGTCGGATAACCAAGATATGTCATCATTTCTTGGGCTCGCTGCTTATATCCAAGAGAAAAACCTCTATCAAACTCTAGATTTTTCAATTGAAGAAGATCTTCTCTCTCCATTGCAAGCTGCTCTCTTTCAGACTCCAAACTGCTATTTACTCGAGCAAGTTCTTCTTTCTCTTTAGTAAGCCTTTCAGTAGTAGCTCGAAGATGCTCGACCTCAATCGACAGCAATTGATGAGCAGCAGTAATTGTATTTAGACGTTCGAGAGATGCTTCTCGTTCAAAGTAGGAATCATCATTTTGTATCCCGAGCTGAAGAGCTTCATGCTTAGCCTGTTTTTGAGAAATAAGGGTGAGAAACTTAAAACACCTAGATCTCTTTTGACAAATAACTAAATACACTTACAATTTCCAAACGTTTGAAAATGGACTGGACAAGCTGCAAGGAAGAGTGGTTCTTCAATTTTTCAAGCTCCTTGGGCAAAATTGTACCCATTCCCAAATTCCAAGAAACCCCATCAGGCTCAAGGGAGGTTGGAATACAGGCATCAATCGAAACCCCACCTGATCGGCTCATATCAAACTCAGTTAACTCTTCGACCTGCTCCTTGAATGGACGTTCGTCTAGAAGTGACGGGTCGTCAGAGATATTTTTGAAACCAGAACGACTGGGACCAGACCCAGTTTTCGACACACCTTGAGAAATATGGGCAGGAGAGACGACTTGAGTATGTTGAGAAGTCGAAACAACGACCTGAGAATGCGGAGGGGCAAAGAATGACTCAGGGATGTCTTCCACAGAACCCCTTAATTGCAATATTGGATCAATCTCAGAATTGGGAGCAGTAGCCACGACCTGAGCGCAACCGTCTTGACGGCTCGAGGGGGGACGTTCATCCATTGATCGTTCATCTGGAAGAGGAGAAGCAGCTCGAGCCTCCTCATTTGCTATTTGTTCCTCGGGAGGAGGAGAAATAGCTCTTGATGAGGGGTATTTCGCATACGCCACTTTAGGAAGTACCTTCTGCTCGAGGTCGGCCTCGATCCCGACCAGAATGGTATTCTCCGAATGTTGTTTTCCGATCAAGCCTGACTGATAGCTCTCGATCAAGTACCCCGACCTTCTTCCCGATCTACTCGTCTCCTCGGGATTACTGTGGGGCCGACCTACAGCTTTATACAGCTGGCTGAGAGGTGTTCTCCTACGGATGGTCTAGCTAGCTCATTACTGTTCCTATAAATACGCGGCGCATTTATGACATCAGGGACTGCACAACTTCCAAGATATTCATTCTGCTCGGACCTACTGTTCGGATTAGGAACTAGCTTGTATTCTCATTGAATTTAGTCTTTCTAGTAGTACGGCATCCCGTAATGCTCGGGTAGACTCGCTTTGTAATTTGTATTCGAACACCAATATCAATATACAGTTTTCACACGCTCGATTCATATATTGTTATACTCAACTTTCCTTATTGAACTTGAACGAAATACAGTATAATCAATTGGCGCCCACCGTGGGGCCTGCTCGGGTGTTAGATCGAAATATGCCTACTACTAGGAGATTTACGTACAATCGTGGCGAGCCTTCACACGCCGTAGGAGCTCAACGTTCTGTAAACAATGAACCAAGTAACCAATCCCGAGCGGCCCACCAATCTGAGGTGCCGCCGCTCGACCTATGACCCTCCCTCGATAAAAAGATGTTCAAAAAATCAAAATCGGCCGAGGGTGAAAGCTGTTGCTATGACCCTCCCTCGATAAAATATGATCAATAAAAAATAATCGGCCGAGGGTGAAAGCTGTTGCTATGACCCTCCCTCGATAAAATATGATCAATAAAAAATAATCGGCCGAGGGTGAAAGCTGTTGCTATGACCCTCCCTCGATAAAATATGATCGAAAAAGAAAATCGGCCGAGGGTGAAAGATGTTGCTATGACCCTCACTCGATAAAAAGATGTTCAAAAAATCAAAATCGGCCGAGGGTGAAAGCTGTTGCTATGACCCTCCCTCGATAAGATATGATCGAAAAAGAAAATTGGCCGAAGGTGAAAGCTGTTGCTATGACCCTCAATGAAAATTTTACGTGACTATCTAGTTCACTTAGTAACGGTCGATTAAATCTTGCGTCAATTCCAACTAATGCTCGAAATGTTATGATGACGCAGTTCCGCTCGAAACCCGAACAACTTTCGAAAGTTTCTGATTATCTGGGGGACCACTAAAGTTGGGATCATTATTTCCTAAGTTCAATTATTCTTCAAGGGAACTTCTCAACTTTCAGATATTATTTATTTGGACGATTATCGGATAATATTTCCGAGGACAGTTTATCGATCGATAAATATTCTCATTAATTCATCATCAAATTGGCTTTTACGAGCAGAAGACTTGCAATAAGACGATGGAAAGGAAAAATAAAGTGGCAACTATATGGTTTGAAACAATAGGTTCTCATTAATATTTTCGAGCAAGATACAAAGATCAATGAAAGGCAAATGTTACAGCTTTATTGACATTCATCGAACAAATTACAAAGTTGTTGAGTGTACAAATGAAGTCCTACTGCAACTACTTTACCCTATTCTATGGTCTTTGAGTCTTCGAGCATCTTTCAGTGTTGCCGACCAGGAATACCGCCGAACATCCGATAATTGCACCACAATTTGGGGCAAAGTGATCGAGCTGTATATGTTTATCGTCTTATGATATCTGGTTTTGAAATTAGACAATATGGATTGCAGATTATTGTTTCTGATCTCCATACTTTTCCCAGCGTTCTCGCTACCAGCCGAGCCCGATCACTTCCCCGAGTTGGCGTACAAGGTTGAAATTCCTCATTTTTAGATCCGAAATTTCAACCTTTGGCAAGTCATCTTTTTATGATCGGGAAGCTTGACCCAAAGTGACCATTCTTCAAGGAAGAAAGGAAGAACTTCGTGAAACAAGATAACCCCAAAGAAAGTACTTGAGGTCAAACTCCCTTTTAATTATCTGACCTGCTTTCCGCCCTCAGGTATACCCCTCGAAACCAGCAATGCTAACCCTGCCCAAAATACTCAAGCAAGGGTCAGTCACTTGTTGGTATTTCAAGGGGAGATCCCATTTTCAGGGATCGGAGACCCCCCGATATCCGAGGGTCCCCTTTTTTTCCAATTCCACCCATACCAAAAGAAACTGTATTTTTAAGAGGAGATCGGAAGTAGGTTCGAAGCCGAATTTCAAAGGCTTGATCAGGAAGAGGAAAAGATCCGAGCTTCGTCCTCGGATAAAACATTTTTGACAGCAAAGGGTAAAGATTTTCAACTGGGTAAATGCCATATTTATACTAAAAGGATGATTTGATCGACGGTCACTATTCAATGAAACCAACGGCTCAGATTAATTCATTTATCACAGATGACCTTTCCACTTCCCGAGATAGAGGTACTGTTTGGACAGACTTTCTTTGAAACTTAGCTGAAAAAAGAGGAATACTATGACTTGGTCAAATATGCAGTGCAGGAACTTTCCATCTTTAAATTATGCTCGGAATTCGAGCGATCACTCTTAACTCGAGTATAAATTGTTTTAACACTGAAAATGCTACTTGATTGCTTACTCTTAGCTCGAGTATAAATTGTTTATACAGTAAATCACTTTATCAGAACACAAAACATAGTCGATTAGAAGGAAGAAAAAGTTTATTATTCCAACGAGGAAAACAAGTACAAAAGGAAAAATCTAAAAGTACAACATTTAATCGAGCAGTCAACAGAAGAAATCTCTAAACACTTTTCTCGAAGAGAAGCTTGCGGACTTCGACGTTGCGGGCCTCATACCCGGCCTCATAACCTTTTTGATAGGCCTCTTTCTCCCGCTGCTCGTTGCTTTTCTTCTCCTGCTCGACGAGTGACTTCAGCCTGTCCAACTCCTTGCTCAACTCCTCGTGAACCTGGCTCTCCTTCTCCTTCACAGCTTTCTCCGTCTCGGAGGCCAATTTCTGCTCGATGGCTCTGGTTTATTCAAGGGACCTTGTTAGTGCAACCTTCTTTTCCTCCAGCTCGAGGATAACCTTTGCACGCTGTTCGATTTCTTGCTCGACTTGCAGCCCGAGGGTAAATAACTGTTGTCCGACCTTAAAGGGACAGAAAGTTATTTAGTAAAAAAAAAAAAAAAAGGGGGGGGAAGAGATAGGACAACACTTACTTGAAAAAGCAGATCCGTGCTCGATCGCGCCGTTTCATTCGCATTTTTCCCGTCTGGCTCGGCCACGGCCTTACTTTTCACCTCTTCAAAAAAGGCGCTAAGCGTCCGAGCAACCTTAGGGACAGTGTTTTGGGGCTCGGGATTCCCACCCGACGAGGGAGTTTTCTTCTGATCGACGGGAGGGTCATTTATTTTGACCTTCTTTTTGGAAGGCTCAACCACATCCTTATTAGCCTCCAAGGTCAGAACACTATCAGTTATTGCCCTCTTTTCCCCAGTCATTTGAATCAAGGTTGAGGTTGGAATCAGATCGCCCACGAACGATCTTTTATTTGGAGCAGGCTCAGAGTCACCAGAGGTGATTTGCTTATTAGGCCTATCGACCTTCTTGTTACCCTCGGAGCTAATTTTCGACTGAGAAGGGGAGTCCGGAATTGGTATGACAGGCCCTTTCTCGGAGCCAGATGATTTCTTGGCCACAGTTTTGCCAAGGTCACCAGTTGATTCAATGACCGCCTTCGAAGGAGAATCGACCTTATGCTTGCCTCGGTCGTTCTTAGAAGTCTTTCCTGCTTCCGAGGAGGACTTAGATTCTTTGACTTTCGACTTGGAAGGTTTCTCTTTCTTGACTTTAAGCAACAACCTCGGGTCGATCTTGGAGTTCACCAGGCCTTCCATGATCTGTATATTTCTAATGGAGAAGAGAGCTCGATTTACTTATCGACCGAATAGCTCCGACGAAGAGTGAATTATAATTTCAGTGACAAAAATCTTAAACTACCATCTATTTATAAGAGAAAGGAACGTTGCCTTTTTGGGAGCCCAACAGTCGCGAATTTCAAGATTTTCGTGCTCATTTAAGAAGATCGATTGTTTTGATATCGACGTTCTTTCTATGAACCTTATGGCTCACAAAGACTTTTGTCTAGTTGAGCAGTATGATAAATTAATGGTGAGAGCACTCGGAAAAACAGAAAAAGCATATTTTATAGATGATCGAAACAATTACAGGGCATATAATAAACGATCCTACAATCTTACAATCTATTACAAGAAATTTAAAGGTTTGGCTGCGCCTCTTTGCCCTCACCTTCGGAGTTACCCTCGACATCGACGTCATCATCTCCAGAAGCTTCTCGATCGTCCCCATCGGAATTGTCATCAGAGGTATCCGAACGGTCTGAGCTATCTGAACTCGAGCTTGCGCTGGAGGTATCCAAGTCCATCAAGTCAGGGTTGGGCATTGGAACTCCAAACTCTTCCACAAAGGGAGCGAACTCATGTTCTTCCCAGTTGGCCGAGCTCGAGGACGCGGTTCGATAGTCTTCCCCGCTAGAATTTTTCATGATGTCCATATGCTTTATATACTCCGTCATTTTGTCGGGAATAACCTTTGCTGCGGCCAATTGTTGAACCCCTTTGAAAAAGGTAGTTTGAAGGATTTCGCCGACACTCCCTCGAGCTATAGCATCCAATGCGGAGCTTAGGCGAGAATCTTCTTTGCCCCGCTGATAAGACAGCTCGGAATCAGCCTTAGTCTGCGCAAGCTCCTCTTCAAGTTTCCTAACTTTCTCCTCGAGCAAGCTTCTCTCTTCCACGACCTTCACCAAGTTTTCCTCGACGGCAGGGGTATACTTGGCTTTCATGGACTCCAATTCTGCTTGGACAGAGGAAAATTGATTACGCAGTTGGGATTCCTCCTTGAGCAAGTCCATATAAGCAATATGGACTCGATCGGACTCCTCTTCTAACATCGACACACGATTTGCCTCTGTGAGAAAGCAGTCCCCGATCTGCGAGAACAGGCTGATTAGTACTTTATTCCAAGACTTAAAACAGTTGCAACAAATGTAAAGGAATTTACCGTGTGATATGCTTTGGAGAATTGGCCCAATACGTCGAGATCGGAATGGCCAAGAAGCTCCTCTTGGTCCTCGGCAAATCTCCCCGCCATGAAAATCTTGATCGCGTTGTCATGTTCATTCTCGCCGTTCGGGGTGCGATCGCTTCGAATTGATCCCCTCTCGGGATAACCCGCTGCTCGGGAACCTCTAAGTTGGTCTTCGATGAAATCCACCATGTCGGGCCTACTTCGACCAGGACGGGAAGAAAGGGGCGTTCGGTGTCGACCCCACAGTCCGGTCCTCCTTTTGGCCTCGGGGGCTCCCTCGAGATCTTCCCGAGCTCTCCGATTATAGATCTCTGTCCCTCTAAGATTCTTCATGGTAAACATGCTGTATCCTAAGCCAGGAGAAGAAGAAGGACCAGCTTGATGAGGAGGTCGTACCATTCGTATCGGCTCAGCATTCTCGGGCTCCTCTTCGTTTCTGACCTGGTCAGTTTGGGCCGAGCTTCCCCGAGGGAGACGGCAGTTCTGGGCTCCGGTCTAGTTTGCCTCCTAGGTTGACCGGGTGTTTTCCTCGAGGTAGATGCTACAGTTTTACCGACTATAGAAGCTCGGTATTGCTCCACCATTGTTCCTGAAGAAATAAAGAGATGAAATGTAAGTAATAAAATCCGCTGAAAAGCTCACTATATAAGTCACTCGGGAAAGACTGTTTTTCCTTACTCAATGTTCGAGGATCATCAGCGACTGCTAGTGGAAAGGTAGCTCGGCTGAGTTCTGCTTTTCGAAGTACGGGTTCCAGAATGAGGAAAGCCGACTGGAACAAATCCGAACACATCTCTTTGACAACGACGTCCGGAATGACCTTCTGAAGCCGACCTAATAGTTCCCGTTTTCCGTACACCCATTCTCGCTCACCTGGCCATCTGTGTGGAACCATCTCCGAGCTTCCCTCAGAAGCTGGTTCTTCAGGACCTTTAATGAAGAAGAACTGTTTCTTCCAGTCAAGAGAATTGCTGGAAGTTATGGTCGATAAGACCGAATGATTCGAACGCTGGGAGAAATACACGAACCCAGCGTTCGAGGCGGAGGAGGTACTGATCTTGAAGAATTGCCAGAAGCGTCGGAAGTTAGCAACTTGATTCTTGGCCTTCATCAAAACGCTGAAAGCTATCAGATACCCGATCGAGTTGGGAAGAATCTGTGCGGGTGCCAGGCTAAATGCATCTAAAACCTGCACGAGTAAGGGAGCAAAAGGAATACGCAACCCATAGTCGAATTGCCGAGCATAGAAAGCTTGACATCCTGCGGGGGGCTTATTCACTCTTTGAGAGGGGGTCGGGATTATTAGCGAGTAACCCTCGGGAAGGAATTTGCCTATCGTAGCTTTGAGGTTCGCCTCGTGCTCTTTCGGATCGTACGCACTTGAGATGTCGTCGACCCGTTTCTCGGTCTTTTGAGCCCGACCTGTGGCTTTGGATTTTTTCGAGACACCGGCTAAGTCGAGGATGCGCACACTGCACCCGCCTCCGATCTCATACCTCATTATCTCATGCTTATCGAACGGTACAGTCAAGCCGTTCTCATTCTCGGAGTCAGTTTTTTCTCCATCTCCACCTTCCTCACTGTTGGCCTTGGCATTTTGTTCCGCATCACCATCGTGCTCGGAATCTTGTCGACCTGATGTACCCTCTCCAGCGTTCGACCCCATGGCATGCTCTATTTGATTGACGATTCTATTCGTCTCTTCGGAAGAATTTTCAGTGGTTTTGAAGTCATTGATGAGTTCCCCAGTGGATCCCAGGTCGGAATCTGATCCAGAGGGGATGTTGGTTTGAACGTCGGGATTCTGGGAAGTAGACATGATTAGAAGATATTTATTGGAATGCTCGAATTAAAGAAAAATACTGTTTATCGATCTAAAGGCTCCGATCAGCTGCGAATTGTAAAGATGCACTTTTTTTTCTCCAAGTAAACATATATATAAAGGTTAAAAGGGTAAATTGCAAATTCAACCCCGAGTAACCGCGACGGTTAGGCTCCCACTCAGTAAATTTGAAGATTATCTTTTGTTAATAGCATTTATGGTCCTCCAAGCTTCGGAAATGAGTATTTCTCGACTCAACAGGATAAAATATGTACTCTTTTTCCCTTCGCTCGGTTTTTATCCCACTGGGTTTTTCCGAGTAAGGTTTTTAACGAGGCATATCCAACTCAAGACTGTCCGAGGCCTGTTCTCTACTATCTATTTTTCCGAACTTCAAATATTGCAGCTCTTGGTGAATCATCGAGGTGAATCTCTCAGGTCAAAAACCTCACCCTTCTATCTTTGGAGCGATTCGGTATTTCGAGGCTCTCCCAAGGAAGATGTGCACTCTTTTTCCCTAGCTTGGATTTTTTCCCACTGGGTTTTTCCGGACTAGGTTTTTAACGAGGCATGTCCGAAAACATCAAGAGATCAAAGCCTTTCGCCGTGATGCAATGTTTACTTCTCCGAGCTTCTGCTTCACTTACGCTCGAGAAGTGGGGGAGTATTGATGAGGGGTATTTCGCATACGCCACTTTAGGAAGTACCTTCTGCTCGAGGTCGGCCTCGATCCCGACCAGAATGGTATTCTCCGAATGTTGTTTTCCGATCAAGCCTGACTGATAGCTCTCGATCAAGTACCCCGACCTTCTTCCCGATCTACTCGTCTCCTCGGGATTACCGTGGGGCCGACCTACAGCTTTATACAGCTGGCCGAGAGGTGTTCTCCTACGGATGGTCTAGCTAGCTCATTATTGTTCCTATAAATACGCGGCGCATTTATGACATCAGGGACGGCACAACTTCCAAGATATTCCTTCTGCTCGGACCTACTGTTCGGATTAGGAACTAGCTTGTATTCTCATTGAATTTAGTCTTTCTAGTAGTACGGCATCCCGTAATGCTCGGGTAGACTCGCTTTGTAATTTGTATTCGAACACCAATATCAATATACAGTTTTCACACGCTCGATTCATATATTGTTATACTCAACTTTCCTTATTGAACTTGAACGAAATACAGTATAATCAGTTCTAGATTCCTCGTTTGTTGATTGATCAACTGGAGGAGGAGTAGCACCTCTGGACTCCTCGTTCGTAATTTGCTCCACAGGAGGATGAAGAATAATTCTAGACTCCTCGTTTGAGGTTTGATTTACTGGAGGAGGAGTAATAGATCGAGAACTTTCGGTTTGGCAAGCTTCCAGAATTTTTGGATCAACCAAGGGACTACGGATCGGAGCTCTCGAAATTTCCATTGAAGAGTTTGTAGTTTCCCTTGTTGGAGAAGGGATATTCTTCACCATATCTGGATTCCCTCCTGACGAGGATGATATCGGATCAGATGGAGGAATAGTTTCCCGAGAGGAAGCTCCTCCCTGGGAAGAGGATTGATGCGAACCATCGGTTCGGGATTTTTCTTCCTCGGAGTATCTCGACGAGATAGACCCCGTTGGGATCGTTTGGCAGCTCCAGAAAAAAGGTTGGAACTCATGGTCAGAAAATCAGGAATTCTTTTGAAATATCGAACTAAGAGCTCCGATCAACAGCAAGAATTTTTTATATTACTAAGTAGGGACGCGCGGTAAAACTCCAAAAGATTTACCTTTATATATAGCTAAGGAAATGACAATTATGTCCTTGGACCTTGGCGCGTGCAGTAAAAATTCAAATATAAGGCAAAAACGGGTCATCAAATGCGTACTATGATCATCAAAGCGACGAAGTGTATCAGAGTTAAAATCATATATATATCATAAAAGGGATTTTACATGTTCTACGAGATTTAAAAGATCTAACTTTACAACAAAATAAAAGAAAATCATAAAAAACATCCTAACTGGATGAATTGGTTTCCTTGGGGGACGATCTTTCCTCTCCTTCTTCATTTCCTTCGTCGACATGGTCTCCTTCGATATCCTCCTCGGCGTCGTCGCCTTCCTCATCGCCTGCTTGATTCTCCATGATATCCTTTATTAATTCCAAATCAGGTGTCGGCACAGGAAATGGGGTTCCATACTCCTCGACTAAGTGGGCCAGAGGGTGGTTACTATACTCAACAGAGGATAAGCAGTCGGGAGGATAGTCTTGAAGACTTCGGTCCTTTTCAATGGCCATAACTTTGCGATATTCCTCGCGTCGATCAGTAATCTGTCCAAACTCGATTAGTTGATCAACCCCTTTATAAAATGAGCTCAAGAGTAGATCTCCAATTTTTTGTTGGATTATAGCAGTATGTACTGGAAAATCAAGAAACTCTCGAACAATGGGCTCGATGTCGGAAGGTTGATGCTCGTCGATGACTCTTTCTAGATCAGAAGAATCGTCTTCTTTTGCCGCGAGTTGAGAGCGAAGTAAGGCAATCTCCGACTCTAGCTTGCTAATTACAGTAGCATGTGAAATTCGCTATTCATCTAGTTCTCGAGTCAATTGGTCGACCTGTGCCTGGTATCGACTAGAATCCATCATCATACTGATAATATGAGGATTGTCGGTCTCCAAATTAGGATTAGCGAGAGGATCGGTTGAAGTGGCAGCGGAAGCTCGAGAGTTACCGACCTGAGCAAGTTGATCTTCGAGCTCCTTAACCCTGGCAGTTAAAATATTGTTGCTTTCTTCAACATATTTACACTGATCTCTATGCAACGCCATATCGTATAGCGCGGATACCAAGGCATTTCCGGTCTGTAGCAAGAAAAAATTGTCTAAATAAAGACCAAGAAGAATATTGAGGATTATTAAAAGAACAAAAGGAGTTAAAGAATATTACCACTTCATGAGCATGAGCAGCCCTCGCTAGCTGTTCGAGATGTTTCTTCATAACAGTCCTCTCCACGTCTCGAACAAAGGTCGAGGATAGAAGGACTCGAATAGATTTATCGACCACATTCTCCTTATCGTCAGACATCAAGGAATCTTTCTCAGAATAACCAGCCGCTCGTTTTCCTTGGAGATGATTCTCAATCATATCTACCAGAGAAGCTTGATGACTAGTGTCTCCAACGTGAGTGAAGTACTCTCCTCCTTTGTCGAAATATTGAGTTCTTCTTTTGGCTTCAGGGCCAGTAGGATTACGTTCGGGCCAATATTTACTACCCAGAATACCGTACTTCTCACTAAAAGTTTTGGGAGGATAACCGCGACCTGGACGAGAGCTTGAAGCCTGTATGTCTGAAGAAGTTAGACCAGAGAGAGGAGGAGCTACTCGGATAGGATCGGCATTCTCGGACTCCTCCTCCTCAATGTCCTCCAGATCTTGGAATTGATTCCTTCTCCTTTTTCTAGATTCCTTTTGCTCTATGGGGACTTTACCCCAGGACTTTTTCGAGTTCGAAAGAACCGATTTTCCGACCACGGAGAAACGGCAGTTTTCGACCATGGAAGCTACAGCATGAAGCCAATAAACATTAATGAGCAACTGGATTATATGTCTTTATATAAATTTATTACTAGCAAGAAATCTTACATAAAGGTCGATCGTCCGACGGGATAGGGAAATCAAGAGAACTCAATCCAGCCCTTCGAAGGAAAATCTCTCCGATCAAATAAGCTGATTGATATTTATCTGATCTCATCTCCTCAATCAAGATAGTTGAAAATTGGTCGTCTGGGGACATCTCACCAATCACTTTTCGACCACCGTATACCCATGCATCGTTGTATCCCCAGTCATGAGTAAACTCTTCGGTTTCACCGTTCTCGAGGATATGTACGGTCGGAGCCTTAACAAAAAAGAAACTTGATTTCCATTCCGTGCTATTGCTCTGTTGGGTTATTGGTAACGTCAGAACGTCAAAAGCAGCGGAATTTAAAATTTTTAAAATAACCCAAGCAGAATCTTTATTCATCTAGTCATACGAAAAGGATTTTTACATAAATCGAAACATCCATAGGGTGTTTAGCGATTTTACTTTACCACGGGGATGGTGGTGATTTTTCTCCGGTCTTCTTTCAGATCTGCAGGATTTGGTTCGGAGAAGCACCCCATGTGTTGTGCCTCTAGCGGTATCCACACCAACTGGATTGAAGCAACTCTCTTGAATCCTCAGGCTCAGAACTAGGATGGAAGAGATACCATGCAAGGAAGAAAGAAGACAGATATTGCGTGAACCCTGTGCAATTGCACAGGGTTCGGCCGAACCCTTCTCTGTAAGAGAGGGGGCGGCGCAAATCAGATCTGGGGAGAGAGGGGGGCGGCTACTACTTAGTCTAGGGCTTAATTTTCAGCTCTTTGTTTCTTAATGTTTTGTCTCTAGAAGAGTTGTGAGGAGATATCTATTTATAAGAGAAGAAACCTTCTCTTTGTAGATGTCTCTTCAAGATCTTTTCCTTATCTTATAAGGAAATAAGATATACACATATATCTTCTTAGATCCTCCTTGTTTCACATGGAAACAAACTTTCCCTTCTTATCCTTAGCCAAAAAATCGCCCCTACTTAGTCTTGCAAGACTTCTTCTGGGCTTTTAATTAAAAGGCCCATGTCTTGCAACTTAATTTAATTAACCATTAATTAAATCAGCCCAATTAATCCAATTAATTATTCTCTCTCAATTAATTAACACTTTAATTAATTAGTTTTCTTCTTTAAGAATTAACACTTTAATTGCTCCGATTAATTGAACACCTTCAATTAACCACTCAAGAATTAATCTCCTTATTAATTCATGAGTACCCACACCTCATGGTCGATGTCTAGCCACAAGCCCATGAGGCCCAACTTCAGGTGAATTGATCTCAATGAACCTCACCTCTTATAAGTACCATGTACATACGGTCCTTCTATCGACTTAATTTTCCGATCGAGACCTAGGGTGTGTGAATTGATCGGCACCTCTAATTATCTCGATAACTATACTTTCTAATTCCGGATAATGATTTCAGTGTGACTGCTAAATTTGGAAACCCTTTCCAAATCCGTCACCAACCATGGCCATGGGTTTCTCGAAATCTATTATCTAAGAACGTATAGGAAATTCTCTCAACACACCACGTTGAGTCGGTAGATCCCATATTGATGCTAACCATTCGCGTACACGACTATACGCACCCAACTTAGGCACATAATGATCAGGCTACGTGATCGGCACCTAAATCTAAGTACGCACACCCATGCACCGAATTCGCCCTAGCATCTCAAGTCTAAGGACTAAATCGTACACTATTATAAGTTTGAGAAACATCCCATCGCCGATGTGCGTCATGCGCTTCCACAATGGGTTTCTCTGTTCGGGTCGTTCGATGCGTTCGATCCCCTATCGAACCACCTACTCATATGCACTAGCATCAAATGCCTTGCTCATGAAACGCTACAAATTCACTCCATGTGAATCATGCATATTTATACAAGTCTTTGCGATTCCCTCGATACCCCGTCTCGTTCGGAATCTATGACTTGGAACGTTTTAAGATCACGACCTTAGAAACTGTTTCATGATTGCACTCATACTGAAGTGAATCGTTCCATAGTCTATTGTGATCTAAGGATTTCATCTAATCGCTTAAGTGATTTGCGAGAGATGAAGTTGGCCATTTTTTGATTTACATACTATAAACAAACGAGCGTATTAATTCATTTATACTAGAGACAGATTACGATAGTCCTAATACAAGCTAAATATATTGGCTTGCAGGGCACTATCCCATCAATCTCCCACTTGCCCTAAAGCCAATCACAAACGCTTCTAAGACCCATCTTCCAAAGATGTTCTTCGAACTCTTTTCGTGACTAAGACTTTACTAGTGGATCATCTAAGTTGTCTTCCGAGTCGACGCATCCATTATGTGCGTTAACTCTACCAATGATTTCTCCAATCAAATGGTACTTTTCTCTCATTGTGTTCAGATTTCTGGTGAGATCTCGATTCCTTTGCTTTAGCAATAGCTCCATTGTTATCACAGAAGATAACCATGAGCTTTGCAATGCTAGGCACTACATCCAACTATTGGATGAAGTTTTTCATCCAAACATTTTCTTTCGCTGCAGTCCTTGCTGCGATATATCTTGCTTCAGTGGTTAAGATGGCAATGGTGTTTTGCTTGGAACCTTTCCAATTAACCGCTACCCCATTGAGGCAAAATATGTATCCAAAATTAGATATATATATATATATATATATATTCATCCACATCAGACTGAAAATTCGAATCATTAAATCCTTCGAGTTTTAATTCTCCACTACCACCGTAGACCAAGAACAAATCCTTAGTCTTTCTCAAGAGCTTAAGGATATCTTTTACGGTGGTCCAGTACTCTTCACCGGAGTTTGACTAGTAACTGCTCGTGACACTTGAGCAGGTTCTACGTCTGGTCTAGTACATAGTATAGCATACCACAAGCTACCTTTAGTCGAAACATAAGGTATTTGAGACATTCTCCTTTTATCCTCATTCGATGTAGGGCACATCGATTTGGAAAAAGAGAGATACAATGTCTCATTGGAAGCAATCCTCTCTTGGATTCTTCCATACTGAATCTTTTCAGTATTATTTCTATGTACTTAGATTGAGAGAATCCCAACATCTTCTTCGATCTATCTCTATAGATACGTATCCAATACGCAAGATGCCTCTCCCAAATCTTTCATGGAGAATTGCATGGATAACCATGCTTTCGTCTGCGCTAACATTCCGATATCATCCCAGATAAGCAGAATGTGATCGACATATAAAATATGAGCTTCATAGAGCTCCCACTAATCCTTTTGTACACTCAAGGTTCATATTCGTTTTTTATGAAGTCAAATGCCTTGACTATCTCATCAAAACAAATGTGAATTTGAATGGATTCAGACTTTGCTACTGGAGAAAAGGTTTCATCAAAGTCTGTTCCAGAACTTTGTGAATATCCTTTTACCACTAGTCGAGTCTTAGAGGTCAACACCTCTCCATTTATTCCTAGTTTGAAGATCCATTCACAACTTACAGGGATAAATCCCTCGGGTGGATCAACCAAGGTCCATACCTTGTTGGAATGCATGAAATCCATTTCGGGTTGCATGGCCTCTTGCCATGCATGCACGTCTACATCCAATGTAGCTTCTTCGTATATGGTAAAACCATATGTTTCAAGCTTCTTACGAACTTGATCAGATCTACGAAGTACTGGTGTACTAGACGGTTTAGCAGTTTCTGGATTAACTCCCATTGTTTGTGGGGATGGGTCCAAATCTTGGGCTTCATCAAGTTCCATGACATTCCCTATTTCCTTTGACGAGGATTTCATCAACTAAGGAACGGGTAGTTAGGAGAAACGATTGTTTCTCATTGTCGTGGAACAGGTATCCAATGGATTTCGTTGGATACCCCACAATTATATACAAATTGGATCTACTAGCCAATTTATCTCCTTTCTAGTTCCCAACTTAGGCAGGAGATCTCCATACTCAATAGTAAAAGTGCAGAGGTATTTTGCCATATCTTTCTTGGTAAAGCTTTGTAGGCACGGACTTTGAAGGTACTTTGCTCAGTATCTTCGATGCAGTCAGGAGGACCAACCCCTATAATGCATATGGAAGCTTAACAAAACTCAACATGGATTTGAACAATGTCTAACAATGTTCGATTCCTTCTCTTAGACACTCCAATAAGTTGAGGCGTCATAGGAGGAGTTTGTTTGTATGAGATCCCCATTCTCAGTAAGATAATTGAAGAATTCTTGACTTAAGTATTTGCCACCTCGATCAAATCGAACGACCATAATACTATGTCTTGTTGATTCTCTACTTCGTTTCGAAAATTCTTTGAACTTTTCAAAGGTTTTTCGGATTTGTATCTCACTAGATACATATATCACTAACGACCAAAGTCATTAGCAAAAAGGTACGAGGTACGAGTAATCTCCTCTTACACTAACCTTTAGTGGTCCACATTCAATCGTATGGATCAAATTCAATGTTCTTTGGTTCGCTCTTGATTCCCTGTGAAGGGAGATTTGGTCATCTTTCCTATGAGACAGGAGTCGCAGGTTGGAAGTTTATCTAAGTTCTATATTTCAAGAGTCTTAGATGAAACCAACTTTTGAATCCTGCTCTTGGAGATATGTCCATGTCTAGCGTGCCAAAGTTGTGGATTATTATCTTGGTATTAATTGAACTTAGCACATTAATTCAATAGAATTGAGTTAACGGTTTAATTCAATTAATTTGCTTCCTTTCTATTAACTTTTTAATTGATTCATCTTACTTTCAATTAACTCTTTAATTGAAACGTTGCTTAATTAATTAGACCTTCTAATCAATTAAACTAATCAGTGCCTTTCTAAGATTCAGTGGGATAATTCGACTTTTAGACTACTTGCGTTCTTTCGACTACCTTTATGGTCGATTTTAGAAGAGAATGTTGGGATTCTATGGGTATGATTGTCAAAAACAACGTTGCGGAATTTAAAATTTTTCAATTTTTCATACACCAAATCCCAAGAACATTTATTAGCACATATGAATAAGGTTGAATACAATTTAGCAACAAATTTACTAAATTGAAATATGGTAAATCGAGATTTACCTCACCACAGGCAAGGTGGTGGTTTCTCCGGTCTTCTCTTTTTCGTTCACTTGAGCACCCCATGTGTTGTGCCTCCAGAGATTAGTCCACACCAGATGGATTGAATGACACCTTCGAATCCTTAGGCTAAGAACTGGAATTGAAGGTTTGTCAATGGCAGATCTAGATCCAGATCTAGATCTAAGTGAAGGAGAGAGCAAGAGGGAGAGAGGGGGCGGCCAAGAGAGGGGGGGCGGCTAGGGTTAGATTTCTTGCTTAGGTTTTGAGTCTCAACTTAGACTCCTTTATATAGCCACCTCCAAAGCCCCTTTGTGTGCAAGACTTGCTATTGGGCCATTAATTAAATTGGCCCATGTCTTGCATTAATTTAATTAAACCCTTTAATTAAATTAACCCAATTAATCTAATTAATTATCTCCCACTTTAATTAACTCTTTAATTAATATTTAATTAATTAGACTATCTAATTAATTATTTCTCTCTCAGAATTAACTCTTTAATTCTTTTATTTGATTTAACTCTTTAAATCAAACCTTTCCTCAATTGACTGTCACTGTCCAACTGTATTGTGTGTGACCCTCTAGGTTCACCATCAATTGGCCGTAGGCCCACGACTTTCGTGATTTAATTAACGAGCAATTAATATTCAATTAATTGCTCCGATCAATAAACTCCTTTAATTGACCACTCCAGAATTAATCTCCCATTAATTCAGGAGTACCCACACCTCATGGTCGATGTCTAGCCACAAGCCCATGAGGCCCAACTTCAGGTGAATTGATATTAGTGAACCTCACCTCTTATAAGTACCATGTACATACGGTCCCTCTAACGACTAATTTCCCGATCGAGACCTAGGGTGTGTGAATTAGTCAGCACCTCTAATTATCTCGATTCTGTACTTTCTAATTCTGGATAATAATTCCAGTGTGACTGCTAAATTTGGAAACCCCTTTCCAAATCCGTCACTGACCATGGCCATGGATTTCTCGGAATGTATTATCTAAGAATGTACAGGAAATTCCCTCATTCATTACAATGAGTCGGTAGATCCTATCTTGATGCTAACCATTCGCGTATATGACTGTACGTACCCAATGTAGGCGCACAATGGTCAGGCTACGTGACCGGCTCCTAAATCAAAGCACGCACACCCGTATACCGAATTCGCCCTAGCACCTCAAGTCTAAGGACTAAATCGTACACTGTTATAAGTCCTGAGAAACATCCCATCACTGATATGCTTTACGCACTTCCACAATGGGTTTCTCTGTTCGGGTCGTTCGATGCGTTCGATCCCCTATCGAACCACCTAGTCATATGCACTGACATCAAATGTCTTGTTCATGAAACTCCACAAATTCACTCCATGTGAATCATGCATAATCCTACAAGTCTTGACGATTCCTTCGATACCCCGTCTCGACAGGAATCTATGACTTGGAACACTTTTGAGATCCCGACCTTAGAGACTGTTTCATGATTGCACTCAATACTGAAGTGAATCGTCCCATAGTTATGAGTGATCTCAGGGTTTCAACCAATCGCTTAAATGTGTTCGCGAAAGATGAAGTTGGCCATTAGTTTATCTTATCAAATAAATAAACTTTGCGTATTAATTAATAAATCAAAGATTCATACAAGATAAAATAGTCCTATTACAAGCTATTGAGTTGGCTTGCAGGGCACTATCCTATCAATCTCCCACTTGCCCTAAAGCCAATCACAAACATTTCTAAGACCCATCTTCACAAGATGTTCTTCGAACACTTTTTGCGATAGTGGCTTCGTTAGTGGATCAGCTACGTTATCTTTTGAGTCGACACGTCCCATTTGAATGTCTCCTCTACCAATGATTTCTCTAATCACATGGTATTTCCTCATTACGTGTTTGGACTGATGGTGTGATCTCGGCTCCTTTGCTTGAGCGATTGCCCCATTGTTGTCACAGAAGACTACTATGGGTTCTGCAATGCTAGGTACTACATCCAACTCTTGGATGAAGTTTCTTATCCAAACACTTTCCTTTGCTGCATCCGATGCGGCAATATATTCTGCTTCAGTGGTTGAATCTGCAGTGGTGGACTGTTTGGAACTCTTCTAACTCACCGCTGCTCCGTTGAGGCAAAATATATATCCAGAATTGGATTTATAATCATCCACGTCAGACTGGAAACTCGAATCCGTGAATCCTTCGAGCTTCAATTCTCCACTACCGCCGTAGACCAAGAACATATCCTTAGTCCTTCTCAGGTACTTGAGGATAGCCTTTACGGCGGTCCAGTGTTCCTCCCCTGGATTTGACTGGTAGCGACTCGTCACACTCAGAGCGTGTGCTACGTCAGGTCTAGTACATAACATCGCATACATTATGCTGCCTATGGCAGACGCATAAGGTATGAGAGACATCCTCTTTCTTTCTTCATCATTTGTAGGGCTCATAGATTTAGAAAGAGAGATCCCATGTCTCATAGGAAGCAATCCCTTCTTGGATTCTTCCATACTGAACCGTTTCAGTATAGTGTTAATGTACTGAGATTGGGAGAGTCCTAACATCTTCTTCGATCTATCTCTATAGATACGTATTCCCAATACGTAAGATGCGTCTCCCATATCTTTCATGGAGAATTGCGTGGATAACCACGCTTTCGTCTGCGTTAACGTTCTGATATCGTCTCCGATCAACAAAATGTCATCGACATACAACACAATAAATTGTACTGAACCCCTTTCGAATTTCTTGTACACACATGACTCATAAACGTTCTTGATGAAGCCAAACCCTTTGACTGTCTCATCAAAACGTTTGTTCCAGGTTCGGGATGCCTGTTTTAGGCCATAAATTGACCTTTGAAGTTTGCATACCTTATGCTCACTTCCTTTAGATGTAAAGCCTTTTGGCTGTTGCATAAAGATTTCCTTATCAATGTCTCCATTGAGAAAGGCGGTCTTTACATCCATTTGCCATATCTCGTAGTCATACCACGCGGCTATGGTTAATAAGATCCGAATGGATTTTGACATCGCTACTGGAGAAAAGGTTTCCTCATAGTCTATACCAGGCCTTTGAGAATAACCTTTCGCCACAAGGCGAGCCTTATGAGTCAAAACTTCTCCATTCATTCCAAGCTTGCGCTTGAAGATCCACTTACAGCCTACAGGGACAGTTCCCTCAGGTGGATCAACCAAGGTCCATACCTTGTTGGAATGCATGGAATCCATTTCGGATTGCATAGCTTCCTGCCATGCACCCGAGTCTATGTCTGACATAGCTTCTTCGTACGTCCTTGGATCACCATCCAATTGATCATTTTCGTGGATGAAGCCGAACCTTTCGGGTTCTCTACGAATTCGATCGGACCTTCGAAGTACTGGTGTACTAGATGGTTCAATAGGTTCAGGATCAACTCCCACTGTTTGTGGGGATGGGTCCAGTTCCTGGACTTCATCAAGTTCTACGGACACCCCGCTTCTTTTAGTGAGGAAGTCATCCTCTAAGAAGTGGGCGTTCCTAGACACGAACGTCTTTCGTTCTTTAGGGTCGTAGAACAGGTATCCAATGGATTCCTTTGGATACCCCACAAATTTGCACAAACTAGATCTACTATCTAGTTTATCTCCCTTCTTGTTCCTAACATAGGCAGGAGATCCCCATACTCGTAGGTACGAATACATGGGTGCTTTACCAAACCATTCTTGGTGTGGCGTCGTCGGCACCGACTTTGAAGGTACTATATTAAGTATCTTTGAAGCCGTTAAGAGGGCTAAGCCCCAAAATGAAAAAAGGTAGATCAGCGAAACTCATCATGGAACGAACCATGTCCAACAAAGTTCGGTTCCTTCTCTCAGACACACCATTCAACTGTGGTGTTCTAGGAGGAGTTCGCTGTGAGGGAATTCCATTCTCTACAAGATAATCGATGAATTCTTGACTTAAGTATTCCCCACCTCGATCAGATCGAAGTGCCTTAATACTATGTCCAAGTTGGTTCTCAACTTCCATTCGAAACTCTTTGAACTTTTCAAAAGCTTCGGACTTATACTTCATTAGGTACACATACCAAAAACGACTGTAGTCGTCTGTGAAGGTAATGAAGTACGAGAAACCTCCTCTTGCACTGACACTCAGTGGTCCACAAACATCGGTATGGATCAAATCCAAGGTTTGTTTGGTTCGCTCTGGTTTCCCAGTAAAAGGCGTTTTGGTCATCTTTCCCTTGAGACAGGACTCGCAAGTTGAGAGATCATCTAGGTTCTGTATTTCAAGAGCCCTAGAGGAAACCAACTTTTGAATTCTACTCTTGGATATATGTCCAAGCCTAGCGTGCCATAACTGTGGACTATTATCATCTTGTTTTCTTTTCTTTGATTGAATGTGCATGACATTAGAATTAGCAGGTTCTAAGGAGTAAAGACCATCTATCAAAGTACCACTAGCATAAGTAAAACCACCTTTTATTATGCTAAAATTTCCATTAGAAATGGAAAAACAAAAACCATCAATATCCAGCAAAGGAATCGAAATAATGTTTTTGATAATAGTTGGTACGTACAAACAGTCCTTTAAAACCAAAGTAAAATTCCCTAAAACTAATTCAACGTCCCCTATGGCCTCTGCCGCAACCCTTGCTCCGTTTCCAAAACGTAGGATCCTATCCCCAGGCTTAAGAGGTCTTACTGCTCCCATCACCTGCAAATCATTGCAGATATGAGAACCAGCTGCGGTGTCTAACACCCATGATGCACAGTTAATTGAAATATTAACTTCAATAAAGAAAATACCTTTGGCTACCGTTTTAAGGTAGTCAGGGCAGTTCCTTTTCCAGTGCCCTGCTTTCTTGCAGTGGAAACATTCATCTTCTGGGCTCTTTCTCTTTTTCTCGACAACCTTCTTGGTTGTTTTAGAAGAGAACACTTTCTTCTTCTTCTTGCCCTTCTTTGGCTTTGCAGCCTTGGGTTGCTCAGCAATCAAGACAGACTTTTCCTTCTTAAGGGTAGCTTCTGCCGTTACCAACATATTGGTCAGTTCGTGAAGAGCGAGATTTCTCTCCTCCATGTTGAAATTCAACACGAACTGATCAAATGAGCGTGGCAGAGTATGGAGCAGAAGGTCAGTGCTAAGATCAGCGTGCAAGTCTACTTCCAAGTTTTCTAATTTTTCAATCAGATTAATGAAACGAAGACAGTGATCTTTCACACTTGAACCCTCAGCCATTCTCAGATTGAATAACTCCCTCGTCGTCTTGAACCTTTCGGTCCGAGACTTCTCTCCAAACATGTTTCGGAGATGGAGAAGTATATCAACAGAATGCAACATCTTTGCATGCTGTTTCTGTAGCTCATTGGTCATTGATGCTAGCATTAGGCAACGAACCTGAATATCATCATCAACCCATCTAGCATGGGTGGCTCGTTCCTCTTCCGAAACACCTTCCGGAAGTGCACCAGGCATTGGGGCATCGAGAACATAGCTCCGACGATCGGAGTCGAGGACTATCCTCAAATTTCTTAGCCAGTCGATAAAATTTGATCCGTTCAGTTTGTTAGTGTCAAGGATGATAGATAATGGATTCTTAGACATTTTCGCAAAATGATCTACAAAATAGAATGATAACGTTCAGCTGACTGATCTAAATTAATACTTATAATTAACGACTATTGGACTTGTTTTCGAAAAAGTTCTCCCACTATTTTCTCGAAACAATTACCCCTTCAATTGTTCGGGAAATCTTATTTCCTAGCAGGTCTTGACGTCCCAGCAGACATTAATTGCACCCACGACTCGCGGCCATACAATTAATTCCCTAGGTAGGTATACTATTACCAATTGTGTCCCTACACAACCTTCAAGCTATTTTGCCTCGATTTTCGCACTCATCTAGCACTGCTACATCATGAGTGGTACTACTCGTTAAGTCTAACCCATCAATCTTGATGAGCAACGGGCCCGGTCATGAAATCCCCATAACTTGGTTATGATCGATGTTCACATCCCGACCAATCCTCACCCTTGTCAAGTTTAGTTAAAAACGAGAATCAAGGAGTTTCGCGTATTGTCTCTTTCCTCGACTCGGGTGCCAGACTCTGGATCACCTTAATCGACAAGCGGACAACTCACGCTAGTTCCTATTGATGGAAGGCTTGGATATTAAAACTTCATTTTAATGTACCCAATATGACTTAATATAATTATCAAGAGGGGGTTTTCGGGTTTAAGAGTTTGAGGTAACTCTACTCGAGATCTCACCGTTCCAGTTATGCATTATCTTTTATTTACGATCTAAATTACTAGCGCGTATCACCATACATGCTAAAATATAAATGCGTAAATAAAAACATACACACCTAGCATGCATGCTACCACAGTATGTTTTCGATCGGGAGCCTCCTATGCGGACCACCATCGAGCCAAAGACGATGGTCCTATTGGTCAATCTAATAGGTTTCAAAGAGGCCTACACTATTACACATTTTACCATGCATACATGGCCTTTAGTCTTCTTGGGCTCCCACCTTGCTTGTAACGGGCCTTCATCCTAATCTAATTAAAACTGTAAAGCCCTATCTATTACAAAGGCTCAAAGTGGCCCAAAAACTTAAGGCTCGCAGGCCCAATAAAACCAGCAAATTAAAATTAACCAATCACATCTACCCTAAGGGCCAAGGCTCGGCGTGATCGAAAACCACGTAAACAGTTCACGTAGAGCAAGAAACAAGCAAAACAGATTTTCTTATTTCTTATCCTATTTTAAAACTCCTTTTAAAATGTCTTTCAGATTCTAGTTTTAAAACTCATTTTAAAACAATCCATAATCTTATTTTAAAACACATTTTAAAACAATCTCTTTGATTCTCACTCTAGTCCCTACTAATTATGATAAAATTAACTTTTCGGATATACTAAACCCTTTTAGTGCACAAAACAGTTTCTGTTTTTCAACTTTTGAAAAATTTCAGTTCGGCCCCCTGAATTTTCGAAAATTACATTTTGACCCCTCAACTTTTGGAAATTTCAAATCAGCCCCAAAATTTCCAGAACATGCAAATCGGACCAGCAAGCAGAAAATTAACAAAATTTCCAGAAACTTTCGTTTAATGCAAAACAGACCCCTGAATTTACGGCAATTGCAAAAACAGCCCAAACCTTTCGTAAATTGCAAAAACAGTCCAGATTTTAAAAATTCCAGAAATTACAATTTGGTCCAGAATTGCAGAAAATGAAAATTTTACTTTCTGTCCAGATTTTTCAAAAATCGCAATTTGCAAACAAGCCCTCAAATTTTCGGTAATTACAGATTTGGCCCAAAACCGAAAAGTGCATAGATCCGAACAATTTAATTCATCATAACAAGCAAGAATCAAAAATCAGAACACAACAAACACATATATCCATATATTTTGATGTGTTCAGGCCTTTTCATATGTGCATAATAAATCTGGCTCTGATACCACTGTTGGGATTCTATGGGTATGATTGTCAAAAACAACGTTGCGGAATTTAAAATTTTTCAATTTTTCATACACCAAATCCCAAGAACATTTATTAGCACATATGAATAAGGTTGAATACAATTTAGCAACAAATTTACTAAATTGAAATATGGTAAATCGAGATTTACCTCACCACAGGCAAGGTGGTGGTTTCTCCGGTCTTCTCTTTTTCGTTCACTTGAGCACCCCAAGTGTTGTGCCTCCAGAGATTAGTCCACACCAGATGGATTGAATGACACCTTCGAATCCTTAGGCTAAGAACTGGAATTGAAGGTTTGTCAATGGCAGATCTAGATCCAGATCTAGATCTAAGTGAAGGAGAGAGCAAGAGGGAGAGAGGGGGCGGCCAAGAGAGGGGGGGCGGCTAGGGTTAGATTTCTTGCTTAGGTTTTGAGTCTCAACTTAGACTCCTTTATATAGCCACCTCCAAAGCCCCTTTGTGTGCAAGACTTGCTATTGGGCCATTAATTAAATTGGCCCATGTCTTGCATTAATTTAATTAAACCCTTTAATTAAATTAACCCAATTAATCTAATTAATTATCTCCCACTTTAATTAACTCTTTAATTAATATTTAATTAATTAGACTATCTAATTAATTATTTCTCTCTCAGAATTAACTCTTTAATTCTTTTATTTGATTTAACTCTTTAAATCGAACCTTTCCTCAATTGACTGTCACTGTCCAACTGTATTGTGTGTGACCCTCTAGGTTCACCATCAATTGGCCGTAGGCCCACGACTTTCGTGATTTAATTAACGAGCAATTAATATTCAATTAATTGCTCCGATCAATAAACTCCTTTAATTGACCACTCCAGAATTAATCTCCCATTAATTCAGGAGTACCCACACCTCATGGTCGATGTCTAGCCACAAGCCCATGAGGCCCAACTTCAGGTGAATTGATATTAGTGAACCTCACCTCTTATAAGTACCATGTACATACGGTCCCTCTAACGACTAATTTCCCGATCGAGACCTAGGGTGTGTGAATTAGTCAGCACCTCTAATTATCTCGATTCTGTACTTTCTAATTCTGGATAATAATTCCAGTGTGACTGCTAAATTTGGAAACCCCTTTCCAAATCTGTCACTGACCATGGCCATGGATTTCTCGGAATGTATTATCTAAGAATGTACAGGAAATTCCCTCATTCATTACAATGAGTCGGTAGATCCTATCTTGATGCTAACCATTCGCGTATATGACTGTACGTACCCAATGTAGGCGCACAATGGTCAGGCTACGTGACCGGCTCCTAAATCAAAGCACGCACACCCGTATACCGAATTCGCCCTAGCACCTCAAGTCTAAGGACTAAATCGTACACTGTTATAAGTCCTGAGAAACATCCCATCACTGATATGCTTTACGCACTTCCACAATGGGTTTCTCTGTTCGGGTCGTTCGATGCGTTCGATCCCCTATCGAACCACCTAGTCATATGCACTGACATCAAATGTCTTGTTCATGAAACTCCACAAATTCACTCCATGTGATTCATGCATAATCCTACAAGTCTTGACGATTCCTTCGATACCCCGTCTCGACAGGAATCTATGACTTGGAACACTTTTGAGATCACGACCTTAGAGACTGTTTCATGATTGCACTCAATACTGAAGTGAATCGTCCCATAGTTATGAGTGATCTCAGGGTTTCAACCAATCGCTTAAATGTGTTCGCGAAAGATGAAGTTGGCCATTAGTTTATCTTATCAAATAAATAAACTTTGCGTATTAATTAATAAATCAAAGATTCATACAAGATAAAATAGTCCTATTACAAGCTATTGAGTTGGCTTGCAGGGCACTATCCTATCAGAGAACAACTTCTTCTTCTTTTTACCCTTCTTTGACTTTGCAGTCCATGAAGTGTAATCGATCATGACAGGTTTATCCTATTTGCCTTTTACCAATACTTTGGTTAATTCATGGAATGTGAACAACTTATCAAATAAGTTCATAGTTTTCACGAATCATTTGAATGAGCAGGTAGGAGAATTTAGGTGGAGGTCAATGTTAAGATCACTTGCAGGCCTACGTTTAATCGATCCTGTTTTCAACTAGATTGATAAAAACAAGGACAGTGATACTTTGACATCAGCTCCTTCACTTAATCTCGAGTTTTAAAACAGCTCCTTAGTGGTCTCGAATCAAACGATTCGAAACTGCTCCTCAAAACAAGCTTTTGAAGTGGAGGTTTGTTTTAGAAGCTTCTGACATACTCCTATGTCGCTTCTTTAGCTCGTTCAATCTTGATGCTTATATGAGGAAACGATCGTTAAGATTCCCATACCCTATAGGTGATTCGTTCCACTTTTGAGACTCGTCCTTATATGAGGAAACAATCATTAACATTCCCATACCCTACGGGTGATTCGTTCCTCCTTTTAGACTCATCTCGGAAGTGCATCAGGCATAGGCTAGTTATTAAGAACATGATTCCGACTTTCGGAATTGAGGACAATCCTCTAGTTTCTAAGACAGTCGATATTTTGATCCAGTTATTTTATAAGTCGAGGATAAATAGTATAATGGATTATTATAGATATCTCAATATCTATTTTAAAGAGAAGACAATTATATAGAGGACTAGTTAATGAGTAATACTTATAATCTACGAAGGTTGGACTTTCTATCGTAAAAGTTCTCCCACTATTTTATCGAAACAATTACCCCTTCAATTGTTCGGGAAATCCTATTTCCTAGTAGGTCTTGACGTCCCAGCGGACATTAATTGCACCCACGACTCGTGGCCATACAACTAATTCCCTAGGTAGGCATACTTATTGCCAATTGTGTCTCTACACAACCTTCAAGCTATTTTGCCTCGATTTTCGCACCCATCTAGCACTGCTACATCATGAGTGGTACTACTCGTTAAGTCTAACCCAATCAATCTCGATGAGCAACGGGCCCGGTCATGAAATCCCCGTAACTGGTTATCGGTCGATTATACATGTCCCGACCAGTCCCCACCCTTGTCGAGTTTATTTAATAAACAAGAATCGAGAGATTTCACGTATTGTCCCTTTCTTCGCCTTGGGTGCCAGACTCTGGATCACCTTAATCGAGAAGTAGACAACATACGCTAGTCCCTATTGATGGAAGGTTTGGATTTATATAAATACTTCATTTTATTTTAACCCAATATGACTTAATATTTAATTCAAGAGGGGATTTGCTGGTTTGAAAGTTTAAGGCAAACTCTCTCGAGATCTCGCCGCTTCGATTATGAATTATCTTATTTACGTTCTAATATTCTAGCGCGCATCACCATACAAGCCAAATAATAGAAGCAATAAATAAATAAAACATAAATAATAAACCTAGCATGCATTTCTAACACAATATGTTTTCGATCGGGAGCCACCTATGCTTGGGCCATCATTGAGCCAATAATGTTGGCCCAATTGGTCTATCTAATGGGTTCTTAATGGGCCTAGGCTATTACATTAATAACCAAGCATACTTGGCCTTCATTCTCCATTGGGCTTCCTTCTTGCATGTAATGGGCCTCCATCCTAAACTATTTAATGTAAAGCCCTAATCTATTACATTGGCACAAAAAGGCCCAAATAAAGGCTCGCAGGCCCAACAAAAATCCAAAGCAAAAATAAACCAATCACATCTAAGGTCAAGGCTCGGCTCGATCGAAAACCACGTAAACAATTCACGTTGAGCAAAGAAACAATCAAACACATTTACTAGTTTCCTATCTTACTTTAATTATTTTAAACGCCTTTAAAATATTTCTCTAGATTCTTACTTTAGTCTCTACTAATTATAGGTAATCTATATTCGGATAAACAAAACCATTTTATGCATAAAAACAGAATAAAAATTTTCAACTTTTGAAAATTGCAATTCGGCCCTCCAACTTTTGGAAATTGCGATTTGACCCATGAAGTTTTTGGAAATTACAAATTAACCCCAAAATTAAAACTGGGCAGAGGACCGAAAATAAAAAAATTTATTTCCAGAAAAAATTTCGAATTTCAATTCAGCCCCTGCAGTTTTTGGTATTTACAAAACAGACCCAAAACTTTCGGTATTTACAAAACAGCCCCAAATTCAAAATTTTCCAGAAAATTACAATCTGTCCAGAAAACATACAGTTCGTAAAATATCAGTTTCAGTCCAGTTTTTCCAGCAATTCGCTAATCGCAAAAACAGCCCTTTTATTTTCGTAAAATACAAAATTGGCCCAAAACGTTTTTATGCAATTTTACCCAAAATCAGATCTACCCATAACAAGTAAGAATCAACAACACGAATATAACATGCAATATAATTAAAGCAATCAAATTATATTCAGACCTTTTCGTATGAGAGTAATGAATTAGGCTCTGATACCACTGTTGGGTTACTACTTAGTCTAGAGCTTAATTTTCAGCTCTTTGTTTCTTAATGTTTTGTCTCTAGAAGAGTTGTGAGGAGATATCTATTTATAAGAGAAGAAACCTTCTCTTTGTAGATGTCTCTTCAAGATCTTTTCCTTATCTTATAAGGAAATAAGATATACACATATATCTTCTTAGATCCTCCTTGTTTCACATGGAAACAAACTCTCCCTTCTTATCCTTAGCAAAAAAATCGCCCCTACTTAGTCTTGCAAGACTTCTTCTGGGCTTTTAATTAAAAGGCCCATGTCTTGCAACTTAATTTAATTAACCATTAATTAAATCAGCCCAATTAATCCAATTAATTATTCTCTCTCAATTAATTAACACTTTAATTAATTAGTTTTCTTCTTTAAGAATTAACACTTTAATTCTTCAGTTTTGATTTAACTCGTTAAATAAAACTTTCCTTATATGATTTGTTGCAGTCCAATTGTATTGTGTGTGACCCGCTAGGTTCACCATCAATTGGCCACGGGCCCACGACTTTCGTGATTTAATTTGTGAGCTTATGAATTGCTCCGATTAATTGAACACCTTCAATTAACCACTCAAGAATTAATCTCCTTATTAATTCATGAGTACCCACACCTCATGATCGATGTCTAGCCACAAGCCCATGAGGCCCAACTTCAGGTGAATTGATCTCAGTGAACCTCACCTCTTATAAGTACCATGTACATACGGTCCTTCTATCGACTTAATTTCCCGATCGAGACCTAGGGTGTGTGAATTGATCGGCACCTCTAATTATCTCGATAACTATACTTTCTAATTCCGGATAATGATTTCAGTGTGACTGCTAAATTTGGAAACCCCTTTCCAAATCCGTCACCAACCATGGCCATGGGTTTCTCGAAATCTATTATCTAAGAATGTATAGGAAATTCTCTCAACACACCACGTTGAGTCGGTAGATCCCATATTGATGCTAACCATTCGCGTACACGACTATATGCACCCAACTTAGGCACATAATGATTAGGCTACGTGATCGGCACCTAAATCTAAGTACGCACACCCATGCACCGAATTCGCCCTAGCATCTCAAGTCTAAGGACTAAATCGTACATTATTATAAGTTTGAGAAACATCCCATCGCCGATGTGCGTCATGCGCTTCCACAATGGGTTTCTCTGTTCGGGTCGTTCGATGCGTTCGATCCCCTATCGAACCACCTACTCATATGCACTAGCATCAAATGCCTTGCTCATGAAACGCTACAAATTCACTCCATGTGAATCATGCATATTTATACAAGTCTTTGCGATTCCCTCGATACCCCGTCTCGTTCGGAATCTATGACTTGGAACGTTTTAAGATCACGACCTTAGAAACTGTTTCATGATTGCACTCATACTGAAGTGAATCGTTCCATAGTCTATTGTGATCTAAGGATTTCATCCAATCGCTTAAGTGATTTGCGAGAGATGAAGTTGGCCATTTTTTGATTTACATACTATAAACAAACGAGCGTATTAATTCATTTATACTAGAGACAGATTACGATAGTCCTAATACAAGCTAAATATATTGGCTTGCAGGGCACTATCCCATCATGCTCGAAATGGCATTTTCAAGAACTGCGTAGCCAGGTCTTTGGCTAACATAATAATAACCTCTGTTGGAGGAGGTCGATACAGAGAGTCGAAAAAAATGAAGGAAATTACGGAATGAAGGCTGCAGACCTCGCGCAACCATCAAAACGGAAAATGCCATAATAAATGCTATGGCGTTCGGAAAAAGCTGAGTCAGTGAGACAATGAAGGTCTCCAGGAATTGACGAAGAATTGGAGAAAGGGGAAAACGGAGCCCATGCTCAAAATGGGAGGTATAGAAAGCTCGACAATTGGCAGGAGGAGTGTTGACTCTCTCCTCGGAAGAAGGAATAATGATCTCAAAATCCGACAGGAAATAGCGGCCGTATTCCTTTTTCAAAGACGATAGATCCTCTTCTTTCCATCGAGAAGGAAAGAATTCCACAGGAGCAGAAATTTGAGGTTGAGACGTTTTGGATTTCTTGGATGCCTTCGACACCATCTCTTCCTCTGGAATAATCTCCACTACCAAACTATCTACTTCTTTTTCAGTATAATCTCTGATCTCCTCCACTTGAGAATTGTCTGCTCCTTCCTCAGCAGATGAAGGAATATCAGGATTAGGGATATTAGGTGGTACTTGTTCTTCTACGGCCCTAGTTAAGGAATGGGGATTTTGCGAGGTCGAAGCCATAGCCTTTGAAATAATACGCTCGAGAAGATAAGAAAATAATACGATTATCGACTTAAGCTTTTACTGCTGGAAAGTTTAAATATCTGGGGTAAAAGTAAAATATCCCGCAAATTTCAATTATATATATGGGCGGTGAAAAGACAGATTCAACCCTTCGCGTCTCTTCGTATTTCCGCCAATCAAAGTCATGAAAAGACCCAGCCGTTGTCTGACACACGTCAACCAAAATACATGTCTATACGTAGAAGGTTCAAACGGATATGCACTCTTTTTTCCTCGTTCGGTTTTTATCCCGAAGAGGGTTTTTCCGAATTAGGTTTTTAATGAGGCATATTTCATGAACATCGAAAAGACCAAGGTAACTACTACTTCTACTTCTACGAGCTCCAGCTACGATTACGCTCGAGAAGTGAGGGAGTACTGATGAGGGCTATTTTACACATATAATGGAATAAAGCTTTTCGAGGAGGTTCTTGATCGATCCGACTTGTGAATATAACAAGATCGACTCGATCCGCCCAAACGTATCCGATCGACCTACTCTGATCGACCTGCAGTCCGTTCCAGGGGACTTAATGGGCCATAGAATACTCCTAGGCCATACAGGATTCCTAGACTAAATAGGACTTCTAGTTCAGTTAGGAGAGGGGGAATATTATAAATAGTGAATATTACATTGTATGGAGGATCCACAATTTAACCTACGAAATATACTACAGTAGATAGCCTTTCATATTATTGCTATTTACGCTATTATATTACTTTGCTTGTTCTTGAATTGCACCATCCTGAGTACTTTAACCAAACCCCTATTACATAAAATCGTGATCTTAAATAATTTACTGAGATTAAACCTAAGACGAAATACGGTTAAATCAAGGTCGATCTCGAGCTGAGGTATTTCCTAAAATAGTGTATACGAAATATCCCTCATCAATACTCCCCCACTTCTCGAGCGTAAGTAAAGCTGAAGCTCGGAGAAGTAAACACAGCATCATAGTAAAACTTGGGTATGCCTCATTAAAAACCTTACTCGGAAAAACCCAGTGGGAAAAAATCCGAGCTAGGGAAAAACAGTACACGTCTTCTTTGGAGGAGCCCTGAACGCTGAGATGCTTCAAATAGAAAATGGACATTCTCGATCTGAGAGTTTCACTTCGGTGATTTACACGATACTTCAATACCTGAGGTTCGGAGGAAAACATAATACGGATCAGGCCTTGGATGGTCTTGCGTCGGATATACCTCATTAAAAACCTTACTCGGAAAAACCCAGGGGGATAAAAACCGAGCGAGGGAAAAAGAGTGCATATCTTCGGGAGACAATGGTATTCCGAAGGGAGATCCCATTTTCAGGTATCGGAGACAATTAATCCCCACAGTGACTTCGAAATCAACTCGCCGCGGTCCAGAAAGAATTGGATGACTCCAAAGCCAAGGATACTCCCGCGGTCGAGGAGAGCTTAGGGAAAGTAGTTGCGGAGAAGTGCCTGCTCGAGGATAAGGTTAAAAGGCTCGAAGAGGAACTCGCACAGACCAAGGTGGATTCTGAGCAGTCTTATCAGCGCGGTAAAGAGAAATCACGCCTGAGCTCAATAAGGGAGTTTCTGGAATCTCCCGCACTGGATGCCACTACTGATGAGGCATATTTCGTATACACCATTTTAGGAAATACCACAGCTCGAGATCGACCTCGATCCCGACCAGGAAGGCTATTTTCCGACCTGCAGGACCCAACTTCCGATCAAGCTGGATTATTAGCACGAAGATCCTATTTTCCGATCTACTTCTCTCCTCGGGGTCACTGTGGGGCCGACCCACATGCCTGGACAGCTGGCCGAGACATATTCTCCTGCGAGGGTCTAGCTAGCTCATCACTGTTCCTATAAATACCCAGCGCATTTATGACATCAAGAACGGCACAATTCCCCAGGAACACCCCAGCTCGGACCTAGAGCTCGGAATAGATTTAGCTTGCTTCCCTTTGTATTTATCTAGCTAGTTGTACGGCATCCTGTAATGCTCGGATAGACCTACTTTGTAACTTTTGTAATTGGATTGGAAAATCAATACACGTCGGTCATATACTCGACTTTAATTATTGTTTTGCTCGACTTTCCTTATTTATCCCGAACGAAATAAAGCATAATCAATTGGCACCCACCGTGGGGCCTATTCGAGTGTTAGATCGAAAAAATGCCTACTACTAGGAGATTCACGTACAATCGCGGTGAGCCTTCACATGCCGTTGGAGCTCAACGCTCAGTAAACAATGAACCAAGTAATCAATCCCGAGCGGCCCACTAGTCAGAAGTGCCACCGGTGATTTGCCTATACATACGACGGTGGCCGATCTGCGATCCATTATCGACACTATGTGTAGAGAATTATTGAACACTGAAAGAGCAGACCGTGAAACATTACCTGACCAATAGCCCCCGGTTGACCAATCCGAGGATCGATCAGGACACCGAGCTCACACCTCAATCCTGCAGAGAGAAGGAAGCATTCGTCGATCTACTATGGGGGCTCCGCCAGGCAATCCTCCCCGAACAGCTCGGGCGAGAGTTGTTGTCCGTTCAGGGCAACCGTCGAGAACCGTTCGAGATCTGGGAGATTCGGTAGTCGGGGAGAGCCGGCCCGAAGCTGCCGATAAGTTGAAGAAGTCGGTCTACCGTAAAGTAACCGAGGCTGACTTGGAGAAGATTGTGCAGGAGAGAGTCGTAATAGAGTTGAAGAAGGAGATGCTGATTAAGGAAACCCGACCTGCGGATTTTAGGGCTCGGCGAGCTGAGGCTAAAGAGGATGGGGCTGTTTTCTTCGAGGATGGTTGAGAGAAGGAGTTAAGTACGAATATCATGAGATGTTCACCCTTTTGCCAAGAGATTAGAGAAGCTCGGGGTACTGAAACTGTTCCTACCAGGTTACCGAGGTATAGTGGAACTACTGATCCAGAGAGCACATTAATAGCTTCATAAATGTGTTGAATTTGTACGAGCACTCAGAAGACTTCTGTTGCAAAATTATGGTCACCACTTTCGAGGGAATTGCCTTGGACTGGTTCGGAAAATTGCCTCCGAACTCTATCTTCTCCTTCGACGAGTTGTGTGATAAGTTGAAACACCAGTTTGCTAGTCAGAGGAAACAAAGGTTACCAGCCAACCATTTGGGAACGGTGAAGCAGCTAGAAGGGGAAACGCTGAGGCAATGGCTGGCTAGGTTTATTATCGAGCTTTTGAAGGTCGATACTCCGCAGATCGAATTTTTGTCATCATTGATGTTCGAGCTAACCCGCAATTCTCAATTCGGGAACGCTCTTTGTCGAAAGCAACCAAAATCTTTTGAACGTATCATGGATATAGCTGAGAAATACATGATTCAGAAGGAAATGAACAAATTAAAAAATGCTCAGAATCCCAGGCCCCAGATCGGAAAGAAACCTGATAGGGCCCCTGTCCCGAAGCCAAGTGATTACGGAGGGTCAAACGCGCAGCGAAGAGGCTCGATTTGGCAGAGACTTAACGTCTATAAACCTCAGGTTCCGACCCACAGATCTAATGTCTACGGTAGACCTGTTTCTCCAGAAATAGCACAAAGGAGGGAACCAGAAAAGAGTAGCTTCACCAAGCTGAATACCTCGAGGGACGAAATACAGACCGTGCTCGAGGAAAGGAATTTGGTCCCAGAGGCTCGGCGTATCACTCAAGCCAGGCCGGGGACTATGAATCATGATAAGTATTGCAGGTACCACAGGGCTCGGGGGCACAACACTGAGGATTGTTTTCAGCTAAAACAAGAAATTGAGAAATTAACTGCTCAGGGAAAGTTAAAGGAATACATTAGGAGGGGTAACCCCAACAACCGGTTCCGATCGAGGAGTCCGCGGAAGTTTCCTGAACAACATCGTAGTAATCAGCATCAAGTCGAGGAGCAGACGAACGGAGTGATAAATGTGATAGCCGGAGGACCTGCGGGAGGAGATAGCATGAATGAGAGGAAAAGGACAGCGAGGTCGATAAAGACTGGTGTCTCGACCAAGAACGAAATTATGTCCTTAGAACCGGCTCCGACGTTGAACCAGGTCATTAGTTTTACTGAGGCTGACAGGCCGAGTGAAGTAACTTGGGACACTAATGAAGATGACCACGATTTCTCGATGGTGTTGACTCTAAAAATTGCTAACTTCGAGGTCAAGAGAGTGCTGATCGACAATGGCAGCTCGGCTAACATAATTTCCTCTGAAGCTTTGGATCGAATGAATTTGTAGCATCCACGTCGGGACCGAGTGTCTACTCCGCTTATTGGTTTTGGTGGCTCGGAAATTGTTCCTCTCGGAACCATCCTTCTGAGTACTACTTTGGGCAGGAAACCAAAGGATGTGACGAAGATGGTCAAGTTCTTGGTTGTGAGTACCCCTTTTGCTTATAATGCCATTTTAGGAAGACCGGCACTAAACATTTTTAAAGCGGTCGTGTCAACTTACCATCAGAAGGTCAAGTTTCCCACTCTGGCGGAGGTTGGAGAAATGAGAAACGATCAGTGCATGGCATGGGAGTGTTACAACACGTCCCTAACCATGAAGAAGCAGGTCGAACCTGTTTTGACCTCGAAAAGGAATTTGGTCGATGAAAAGGTATTCTTCGTATCCGATCTCCCAGTACCAGATTGTGAAAAGTTACAGGGCAAGAAAGGAAAAGAGATCGATATGAGTGTGCAACCCCCAAATCATAAACAGGTGACGTTAGTTCCAGGTTCCCACGAGAAGTTCACCAGGATCGGGACCGAACTGAGTCAGGGAATGGAGACTATGCTGATCGAGTTTTTGAGAAACAATGCCGATGTCTTCGCCTGGAGCTCCGACGACATTGTGGGGATCGACCACGGGTAATTACTCACTCACTAAATATCGATCCTAAGGCAAAGCCAGTTAGAAAAAAGAAGAGGAATCATGGTCGGGAAAAAGATAAAATCATTAACGCTGAAGTCGATAGATTGTTAGCCGCTGGACAGATCAAGGAAATAACATTTACTGAATGGCTCTGCAATGTCGTGTTGGTATCTAAGGGAGAAAAGGTGGACAACAAGTGGAGAATGTGTAATGATTTTACGGACTTGAACAAGTTGTGTCCGAGAGATCCCTATCCCTTACCGCGGATCGATATGCTGGTCAATTCGACCGCCGGTTTCATCTTCTTTAGCATGATGGATGCCTTCCAAGGTTTTTATCAGATTTTTATGAATTAAAGGGATCAAGACAAAACCGCTTTCATTACCGAGCGCGGAGTGTATTGCTTCATATAGATGCTTTTTGGATTGCGGAATGCGGGAGCAACATATCAAAGGCTCGTGAACATGATGTTCAAGGATTTAATTGGAGATATCATGGAAGTGTATGTCGATGATATGCTCGTGAAGAGCATGACCGAAGAAGATGATATCCAGCACCTCGACAAATGTTTTGGGATTTTGAGAAAATACAGAATGAAGCTGAATCCAGCAAAATGTACTTTCGGGGTGAGGTCGGGAAAGTTTCTCGGCTACCTGGTCCACGAGCGTGGTATTGAGGCGAACCCAGAAAAGATCGGAGCCATTGCTGAATTAAAACCACCAAGAAAACTTTCCGAAGTACAGAGTTTAATCGGGATAATTATATCTCTAAACAGATTCATATCCCGATCTGCGGATAAGAGCTTGCCTTTCTTTAAATTGTTGAGGAAATCAAAAAGTTTCGAATGGAATGAAGATTGCGATAAAGCTTTTGAGGAGCTCAAAAAATACTTAGTCTCCCCACCGATGGTAGCAAAACCGGTCGAGGGGGAGCCTTTATATTTGTACATAGCAGTGTCAGAGGAGGCCATAAACTCAGTTTTGGTGAGAGTTGAGAATTTCGATCACAAGCCGGTGTATTACCTGAGTAAGTTGCTCCAAGGCGCGGAGAAGAATTATTTGGAGATCGAGAAATTCGCACTTGCTCTGGTGATTGCTGCACGGAAATGAAGGCCCTATTTTCAGACTTATAAGATTATTGTTTTGACAAACCAGCCTCTAAGGCAGGTTCTGTCAAAACCGGAGGCGTCAGGAAGATTGATTAAATGGGCAGTAGAACTTGGACAGTTCGAAATCGAGTACCAACCTCGAACGGCAATCAAAGCCCAGGTCCTTGCTGATTTTATTGCAGAATCAAAGGGAGCAAGTTCGGAAAAACAACCAGTTCCCGAGGTTAATTTGGTAGCAGATGTCCAGGAGAAAGTTTGGTTGATGCATGTCGATGGTTCATCGACTAGAGAAGGTAGAGGGGCCGGAATTCACTTTCAGGGCCCCGAAGGGGAGGACCTTAGTTATGCAATCACTCTGGATTTTATGGTAACGAACAATGAAGCAGAGTACGAGGCTCTAATCTATGGATTAGAAATGGCAATAAAAGCAAGTATAAAGTCTCTTACCTTGTTGACCGACTCCGAGCTGATACATAGGCAAGTGAAAGGGGTCTATGAAGCGAAAGAGTTCAACATGGTTAAATATCTAAAATGGGTGAAGGATTTAGTGGCGAAGCTGGATAAGTTCGATATTCAAGCTATCCCTCGAGAAGAGAACTCTTGGGCGGATTTATTGTCAAAGTTGACAGGATCGATGGATGGACGAAAAGAGAGAGTAATAACTTGGTTAATGTCTAACACTCCAACTATAGATTTAAACATATCCCCGAGCTCGGAAATCATGGAGATAGATACTCAAGGGCCTTCATGGATGGAACCTTTAAAAGCTTATCTAAGGAATGGCGTCATACCAGAGTATGCAAATGAGGCACGACGAATTAAATATCAAGCTCCAATGTATGTTTTGGTCGAGGACCAGCTATACAAGAGGTCCAGTTCGGGAATTTTGTTAAGGTGCGTACATGAGAGTCAGTTTGATCTTATCTTAAAAGAAATTCACGAAGGTGAGGCTGGAAGCCATTGCGGCGCGAGAGCATTACCCTTGAAGTGCTCAAGGACTGGCTATTACTGGCCTACTTCGATTTCGGATTCTATCGACTATATCAAGAAATGTAATCACTGCCAGATTTATTCAAATCTGATTCATCAACCTGCCGAACAGTTGCACTCTATTCCGATTTGCTGGCCATTCGATAAATGGGGGATCGATATCATGGGACCTTTCCCGACCGCCAGATCGAGAAAAAACTATGTCTTGGTTGCTGTTGAATATTTCAGCAAGTGGGTAGAATGTAACGCCCCAAAAATTTCGAACCCTTTTGGTTGGATTTTTAACCCAATTTATGTGCTACTTGTTATTTTCAAAGTTAAGCATTAATTTGAACTAAATTATACAATTAAATCTTGTGACCTTGTGAACTTTGAAAACATAAAAGTTACTTTAAAACAACATTAAGACCTTTTTGAAATTTTTTGGGCTTGGATGCACAAAAATTTTGTTTTTGGGGACAAAAATGTAAGTTTTCAAAACTTCAGGGAGCAAAGTGAAAATTTGCCCGAAGTTGCAGATTTTCTGCAGGAGAGTAATCATTTTCTCTCCTTGCACACTCCTAGGGCTGCTAGGGCATGCCCTTGGGTGGAGTAAACTCCACCATCCAAGAAAGACATACATTGGTGGAATTGGTGAGTAATTATAATCACCTCTTCCCCATAATGTGTGTATATGTATCTGTACAATAAAAAATCTGATTTCATAGCCCATTAAATATCTCCCTCAAACCCACTTTATCCTCTTTACAACTTAAAAATACTTAGATATAGTTAAGAAGAGAGGGAAAGAGAAAACACATTTTAGTAAGAGAATTTTCGGATATACACAGCACAGCCTCGGTTTTTCGACCATTCCTTCTTCTTCCACCGTTGGATCATGCCCAAATTTTTCGTGAAGGTCGGACACACATGGGGCTACATATTGACCGTTCGGATCGTCGTTTGGATCTCTCGAAGTTAATCGGAAGACGTTTGAATTTGGTGAAAAGTAAGGATTTGAGGGCTTTTGTTATGAACCACCACCGGAGCCGCCACCACTGCCACCGGAGCCGCCACCACCACCTTCGGAGGTCTGAAAATGAAGAGAGCTTCATCTCCTTCATTGCTTTACGTAAAAATCCGTCTATGCATGTGTTCTTTAATATTTGTGATTTTACTTTCTTCAAAGTATATATTGAAGAACTTTAGTTTATCCATGTAGTTTTTGTGAAAAGTTGTTAAGTCTAATTTTATATAAGATATTTAATGTGACTTCACTTTGGTTTTGTTTAGATATTGCTTATATGTTTGGATCTTGATTTATTTTTGTAAGAAAGTTAATGTTGTTAAATTTCAAAACTTTGGGGGTATTTTTGAAAGGTTTTAAAAGTTTAAGGGTTAGGGCTGTGATTTTTTTTTTGGGAGTAAAAATTGACTGAAAATCTCTATTTTTGTTTGATATTTGGTATGAGTTTACTTAAAATTTAATTGTTTTAAAGTTGCTCCGAGTTTGTTTGCAAAAAGGGAATTTTTGAAACTTTTGGGGTTATTTTTGTAAATCCGAAAATAAGGGGGCAAAGTCGCTGTTTTGTCGCTGTTTTTATAGTTACTTTTATAAACATTTGATTAGTTGATATGATGTAGAGCTTTGTTCAATTTTGTTTTAAGATTGAAAATTTGTAAATTTTTCCGAAGAAAAATTATGATTAAAGAACTTTTTGTTTCTCATTGTTAGTTGGTGAAAAGTTATTAAAACTTATTTTTAATCTCAGTTTTATAGCGAAATTATGCTTAATTATTTTTGAATATTGCGTAGATGCTTGGACCTTGAATTATTTTTCAAGAAAGTTGATTTTCTTAAGTTTTCAAACCTATAAGGGTATTTTTTAAAAATATTAAACTTGTGGGATTTTTAAAGCTTTGATTTTTGAAGTAACAAGATACTTAATACTCTGTTTTTATTTGATTTTCGATATGGGTTTAGTTAAAAAGCATTTGATTTAAAGTTTGTTCCAAATTTTTGCAAAAATGGATGTTTTCAAAAGTTTAGGGGCTGTTTTGTAAATCTGGAAAATGAAGGGAAAAATTTGCTGTTTTGGCGCTGTTTTATGTAATTAGTATTTTGAATTTTGAAAATAATTACTCTTAATTGAAGTTGATGTCGTAAGTTCTAAGCACTTTTGTGGGATGTGTTAGTTTAGGAAATCCTTGTGTAGGATTTTCATTAGTTATGTTTAAGTAAGGTTGTTAGATAAATTCTAAGTCGTATACGTACTGGCTCAGGTTTCGGATACGCTTCATTTGTGGAGTTTAGTAGCTATACTAAGCGACAAAGGTGAGCGTTGTGTGTTGAATTTGTATGTCGGTCCATTGTGCTAGTAGATCGAGTCAAACATTTACTTATGCTCTTAATAATCAAAGCATGTGTTATATTATAATTTCTATTGCATGTTGTTACAAAGAGATTGGACTTGTTACGTCGACATTACTCGCATGAAATCCTTAGTATATCAACATGATAATCCAATGCATGCTACATCCAAATCTACTAGTTGTGAATATATTTTACTAAATTATCATGATACCCAAAATTTGCATTTGATAAGTTGTTAAACGTTGATAATATGTTAAATATGTTTGATATGTTATGTTTCCGTTTGTTTCCGATTTTGTGTGGGCCCCTTTTGATTGGTATATGGACCCGATGCCAACCTGACCGGCAAGGGCCGGCAGGATTGTCACGGTTACCCGTAGGCCTGGCCTTACAATCCAAGTGGGGAGGAACACTTGGGGAGTAAGGACAAACTTTGGCAAAGACATGTCGATGCACTTCAGATAGTAAGGTCGCTCCTTACTCGGTGTGTTTGGATGGACATCAGAATAAGGATGGAGGGTAAGTCGAGGTCGGCATCAGCAATTCTTGGTTATGTGAATTCTGTGTTTCTTCCGTCTTGAATATATGCTTAATTTGCTTGATAACTTGTTCACATTATATAATATGTTACATACACGCATTACCATGCAAATTTCGCACGCAGCCTCACTAAGTTGGACGATCAACTTGTGCGTTCCATGTTTCATTCTTTTCAGTTTCAGGTGTTCTGGAAAATAATAGTTGGGTTGCGGTTAGGTTATCACGGTTGCGGTCCCACCCTAGTATTTGGGAGAGTAGTTATATTTTGCTATCGATTTATTTTCTTTTTCGATTTTGTTTAAAACCTTGCTTAGAATATTTGAATCGTTAAAGTTGATTTATACTTTCGTAAAAGATACAAGATTTTCATAAATTACTTATTTATCTCTCTCGGTTGATTTTGTTCAAAACTTTTGATATGTTAAGATTAAATGCTTTCGCTTTAAACCTCTACTATGAAAACTAATACTACTTTTTCGTCAAAAAACTTCGTAATTTAAATGGTTCTTATTTTGTTTTTAAACGCTTCCGCCTTAAAACTTTTAATTCATCGTTTCTGTTAAAAAAAAAAGTTTCGATATTTTAACACCTTTTCAAAAAAATAATAATAATTTGACCGACTGTTATCCGACGGACCCGCGGAGCCGGGCCGTCACATAGAATGCGTTGCACTAACCAAGATTACTCAGTTTCAGGTTATAAATTTTCTCTGGAAGTATATTGTTTGCAGGTTTGGGATACCAAGAGTATTGATCTCCGAAAAAGGAACTCAGTTCGCGGGAAAGCAAATTCTAGAGTGGTGTGAAAAATTTGGAATCCAACAAAATTTCACCTCGGTCGGACATCCCCAAACGAACGGGCAGACCGAAGTCACCAACAGGGAAATTGTCCGATCACTTGAAAAGCGTTTGGCCTAGGCAAAGGGAAAATGGTTAGACGAGCTTCCTGGAGTCATTTGGGCAAATAGAACCTCAGTAAAATCTGCTACGGGAGAGACTCCTTTCTCATTGGTTTACGGTTCGGAGGCCGTTATTCCGATCGAGACGTTGGTGCCATCACCAAGAGTTGAATCTTATGATCCAGACCAAAACCAGTCATTGAGGGAGATGGACGTCGACCATGCGGATGGCAAGCGTGACCGAGCATGTGTAAAAATTCAAGCTACTAAGTCCAGCATGGAAAGAGCCTATGACAAGAAAGTCAGAATAAGAACATTTAAAGTAGGGGATTTGGTCCTCAAAAAAGTGGAGATATCAAAGCATGTCGGAAAACTTCAACCGAACTAGGATGGCCCTTACGTCGTGCAGGAGGTCGGAAAGAAGGGATCCTATAAAATTGCTCACCTTAACGGTGAAACTTTGCCAAGAAGCTGGAACGCAGTTAACCTGAGAAAATACTATGGAAGATAGTTGTGATCATTTTCTATTCTTGTAATTTCCTGTTTTTTGCAATTCTATTTTACTTCAAATGTAAGCACAATCAATGAATTTCTCCTTTTTGCTCCAACTGTATTCCGAGGACTATGCTGAAGAAAGAGCAAAATATCTCGACTGAGGGTGAAAGCTGTTGCTATGCCCCTCAGATCGGTTAAAGACGCTCATTTACAAAAAAAAAAAAAAAAGAGCAAAATGTCTCGACTGAGGGTGAAAGTCGTTGCTATGCCCCTCAACTCGATAAAGACTTGCTCAAAACAGCAAAATGTCTCGACTGAGGGTGAAAGCAGTTGCTACACCCCTCAGCTCGATAGAGACTTGCTAAAAAATTGCAAAATATCTCGACTGAGGGTGAAAGCCGTTGCTATGCCACTCAACTCGATAAAGACTTGCTCAAAATAGCAAAATGTCTCGACTGAGGGTGAAAGTCGTTGCTATGCCCCTCAGCTCGATAAAGACTTGCTCAAAACAGCAAAATGTCTCGACTGAGGGTGAAAGTCGTTGCTATGCCCCTCAGCTTGATAAAGACTTGCTAAAAAACAGCAAAATATCTCGACTGAGGGTGAAAACCGTTGCTATGCCCCTCAGCTTGATAAAGACTTGCTCGAAATAGCAAAATGTCTCGACTGAGGGTGAAAGCCGTTGCTATGCCCCTCAGCTCGATAAAAGACTTGCTCAAAACAGTAAAATGTCTCGACTGAGGGTGAAAGCTGTTGCTATGCCCCTCAGTTCGATAAAAGACTTGCTAAAGAAGAACTTGACTATCTAGTTTGGAAAAAAGGGCTTAAATGATAAAGTTTGTCAAATGATTTATTGTTGGACAAATCAAGTGCTGCTCGAAATAAAATAATGAAGTAGCCTTGCTCGAGATATGGAGATTTTTAAAGCTTTCATATTCTTCGAAATTCCTTCTCAAGTTGGTTTATTATTTCCAAGATTCAATTCCGATTGAAGTAAATTTCTCAGACTTAAGCTATTTTATGTAGAATATCTCACTTATCGAGAATGTTATCCGAGATGACTTAGACGATCGATAATTCTCCAGTTGTGGATTTAGTTCACGTTCATATTTTAGAAAATTCCTCAGACTATGATATCGTTAAGCTAGAAATTACGAGCAAGAACATCTACAAAGATGATCAGAAGAAAGATAAATTGCAAAATGTTTAAGTTGAAACAGAAAAGTTTTATTTATAGATTCCGAACAGAATACAAAAGCTCAATGAGATACAAGGAACTACAATTTCATTAATGTTCATCGAACATATTACAAAGTCCTTGAGTACATTTACAAATAAAGTTCTATTACAACTACTGTGCCCTATTCTATGGTCTTCGAGCATCCTTTAGTACTGTCGACCATGAGCGCGGGAGAGCATCCGATGAGTGCACCACAGTTTGTGTGACAGATCGGTTGCCCAGTAGATTTGTTTAAGTGATCGAGCCGGCTATATTTATCGTCTGATGATATCTGGTTTTGAAGTTAGACAATATGAATTGCAGACCACCTTTTCTGCTTATCTCCATACAGTTCCCAACCTTCTTGCCACCAGCTGAGCCCGATCACTTCCCCGAGTTGGCATCTAGAGCTGAAATTCCTCATTTTAAGATCTGAAATTTCAACCTAGAGCGGCCAGTCATCATATTATGATCCGATAGCTCGACCCAAAGTTACCATTCTTGAAGAAAATCTCGAAGAAGGTATTACTCGAGGTCGACTTTCCTTTCAATCGACTGACCAGCTTTCCGCCCTCGAGGAGTCCCTTCAAAATTTGCAATGCTAACCCTACCCAAAACACCCAAGCAAGGGTCGGTCGCACGTTGGTATTCCGAAGGGAGATCCCATTTTCAGGGATCGGAGACCCCCCGGTCTTCGAGGGTCCCCTTTTTTCCGATTCCGCCCATACCAAAGAAACAAGTATTTTGCTTATAAGGTCGGAAATAAGTTCGAAGCCTAATTTCAAAGATTTGAATAGAAAGGAGGAAGGGACCGAGCTTAGTCCTCGGATAAAACATTTTCATGGTGTAAAGTAAAAAAAAATCAACTCAGTAAAGGCCCCTTATATACTGGGGGGAAGGGAAGATCGACGGTCATTATTGAACGGAACTAACGGCCCAAATTAAGGCATTTATCAGGGATGACTGTTCCGATTCCCGAGGTTTAGGTACTGTTTGGTCAGAACTTCCTTGGAACTTTGCTGAAAAAATGGGAATACTATGACTCGGTCAGAAGTGTGGTGCAGAAAACTTTCCTTCTTTTACTCCCAGGTAGAAATTTTAGTCGATTGCAACTCGAGTAAGAAGCTTAGGCTCTCATTTATTTCCACGATGAGATATTTATGTGCGTGCGAAGTCATCAAAACAACTTGAGTTTAAAGAAGTTCAAAGTAAGTATAACATTCCGACTAGAGCACAACATTACTTAAAAGAAAGAGAGTTTATTATTCCGAAGCAAATAACGTTACAAAAAAGGAAAAGATAAAATTACAACATTTGATCAAGCAGGAAGAGTAAAATTACAAACGAAAGATGGAATCTCTAAATCAGTTTGTTCTCAGAAAAGATCTTGCGGAGCTCGACGCTGCGGGCCTCGTACCCTTCGTCATAACCTTTCTTATACGCCTCTCGCTCCCGCAGCTCGGAATCTTTCTTCTCTTGCTCGACAATGGACTTCAGCTTGTCCAACTCTTTGCTCAGCTCCTCGTGGACTTGGCTCTCTCTCTGCTTCACAGCTTTCGCCGTCTCAGAGGCCAGCTCAGCTCGATAGCTCTAGCTTCATCAAGAGATCTCTCCAGCGCGATCTTTTGTTTTTCTAAGTCGAGGACTGCTGCAGCACGCTGCTCGGCTTCAAGTTCGACCTGCAATCCGAGGTTGAAAAGGTGTTGTCCAACCTGCATGGGATCATAGAAAAAGCTTTAATAAAAAATAATAATGTAAGGCTCACTTGGGCAAGCAGATCAGAGCTTGATTGCACAATTTCCCAAGCATTTTTTCCTCTCAACCGCTCCTGCTCGGCCAACTGAATACTACTCAAAGTAATTTCCCAACAGTCCGGGGTTACGCTCCCAACCATGGCCTTATTTTTCATCTCCTCAAAGATCGCACTAAGTGTGTGAGTGACATCGGAGACGGAGCTGGAAGCCTCGGGATTCTGATCTGACAAAGGAGGTTTCTTCCCATCAACAGAGGGGTAATTTATTTTGACCTTCTTATTGGGAGGCTCGACATGACGTTCTTGCCAGCCTCCAAAGTCAGAATGCTTTCTCTAGACATTTTCTTCTCCCCCGCCATTTTAATTAAGGCCTGAGTAGGAATCAGGTCATCTATACGAGGCCTTTTGCTCGAAGCAAGCTCGAAGCCACCAGATTTGACTTGCTTGCTAGGACTCTTGACAGCCTACGCTTTCCCCTCGGAGCTGTTCTTCGATCTAGAAGGGGAGTCCGCAATATGTATGACCGGCTCCTTCTCGGAACGAGTAGGCACCGAGTTCGACGAAGGATCGGCTTTGCTTTTGCCACGAACAGCCTTGGGAGCCTCTGACCGATTAGGTCCTGACTTCGACGGAGAATCGACCTTGTTTTTACCACATTAAGCTTTCGAAGCTTTTGGGACCTCTGTAGAAGCCTTAGAATCCTTGGACTTGGATTTGGGAACTTTATCTTTCTTAGTTTTGAACAGCTGATTTGGGTCGATCTTGGAGCTTATTAGTCAGTCCATGTTCAAGTTTTAATGAAAGAATGGCTCGGATTATTTATTCGAGCTATTAGCTCCGATGTGCAAGATTAGGATTTCAATGATCCAAATTGTGTTAGTTTCTCAAGTATTTATAAGAAAGAGAAACGTTGCCTTTTGGGGACCCAACAGTCGCGAATTTCAAGTTTTTCCGTGCTACGTTATGAAGATCGATCGTTTTAATATTTTGTCTATCAAGGAGGTTCGCTCTAACTTGCGTTGCATAGTTCGTTATCGATGTTATTTTTTGAACCACCTACGGCTTACAAAGACTATTGTCTAGTTGAGTTGTACTATGGAATTTGACAAGTGTTTAAACGTTGGGATTTAGCACATACCGCGGATAAAAAAGAGATTTTCATAAATAATCAAGAGAATTACATTACAGTAAAAGGAAAACCCTATCGTCTATTACAAAATCCATCTAAGTGTTTGGTCACTACTCGTTATCCTCGTTCTCGGAATTGTTCTCGATATCGACATTCTCATCTCCTGAAGCCTCTTGATCATCGTCGCCCTCGGAAGTCTCTTGCTCATCCTCATCTCCAGAGCTATCTTGATCGTCCTCATCTGAACTCGAGCTCGAGCAGGACACTTCCAATTCCTGCATATCGGGATTCGGCATGGGAACCCCAAACTCTTTCACAAAAGGAGCGAACTCATGCGTCTCCCAATCTTTGGAACTTGAGGACGAAACTCGATAATTTTCTTCGTCCATGTTCTTTAGAATGTCCATGTGCTTCACGTACTCGTCCATCTTGTCGGGGGTGACTTTTGCAGCGATCAACTGTCGAACCCCTTTGTAGATGGTAGTTTGAAGAATCTCACCGACCCTTTTTTGAGCATTGGCGTCCAGTGCGGGAGATTCCAGAAACTCCCTTATCGAGCTGAGGCATGATTCCTCCTTACCACGCTAATATACAACTCAAAATCAGTCTTGGTCTGTGCGAGTTCTTCTTCGAGCCTCTTGACCTTATCGAGCAGGCTTTTCTCCTCAACCACTTTCACCAAGCTCTCCTCGACCGCCGGGGTATACTTAGCTTTAGAAGCTTCCAATTCTTTCTGGACCGCAGCAAGCTGATTTCGAAGTATGGATTCTTCGAAGAGAGAGTTTTGGTAGGCCGTGTGAACTCGATCAGACTCATCTTCCAACAACGAAGTACGATTCAGCTCAGTGAGGAAACGGTATCCGATCTGCAAAGAGATAGCAGGAAACAGTTAATATACTGTATAAAGGTCTAAAGAGTTATTATTACAATGAAGGAACATGTACCGTATGATGCGCTCGAGCGAATCGACCTAGTATATTAAGGTCGTTGTGAGCCAAAAGTTCCTCCTGATCCTCGGCGAATCGCCCCGCCATGAAGATTTTGATTGACTTGTCATGCTCGTTCTCCCCTCTCGGGTCGCGATCGCTCAAAATTGATCCTCCCTCGGGGTAAACTGCCGCTCTGGGACCCTTAAGCTGATCCTCGATAAAATCTACCATATCGGGTTTATCTCGACCCGCACGACGAGTAAGAGGTCTTCTATGTCGTCTCCACAATCCTGTCCTCCTCTTCGCTTCGGGGGCCCCTTCTTGATCTTCCCTGGCTCGTCGATTAAGGATTTCTTCCCCCCTCATCTTCCTCATGGTAAACAAACTGTATCCTAATCCACATGAAGTGGAAGGGCCAGCTTGGCTTAGAGGAGGGACCATTTGTAGCGGATCAGCATCCTCGGGCTCCTCCTCTGCTTGGGCTCGAGCAGCTTGGGAAGGATTGCCCTGTGGAGGGACGGTTGTTCGATTAGCTTCCACCTGATGTGGTTTAACTTGCCGTCTCGGTTGACCCGGTGTCTTTTTTGAGGTAGAAGCAACAATTCTACCGACTATGGAAGCTCGGTAGTTCTCTACCATATCACCTGAACAAAGAAAAAATGGTTAAGGAATGAAGTTTCTGAGTAACAGGCTTAAAGAATGAGAAATAAAATTTTTTCTTACTTAACGATCGGGGATCGACGGCGTCCGCAAGAGGGAACGTCGCCTTGCTGAGCTCCGCTTTTCGAAGAACGAGCTCCAAAATAAGAAAAGCCGACTGATACAGGTCGGAATGCATCGCAGCAACGACGTAGTCACGGACACCCTGCTTAATCTGGCCCATGAGCTCGCGTTTTTTGTATACCCAGTCACTCCGACCTTTCCATTGGTGTGGGACCATCTCCGAGCACCCCTCGAAAACCGGCTCGTTAGGTCCTTTAACGAAGAAGAATCGCTTCTTCCAATCCAGGGAGTTGCTGGAGATGATCATGGATAAGACTGAATGGTTTGGGCGTTGTGAGAAATACACGAACCCTGAGTTGGAGGCCGGGGAGTTGCTAATTTTGAAGAACTGCCAAAAGTTTTGGAAATTGGCAAGTTTGCCTTTAGCTTTCATCAAAACACTAAAGGCTATCAGATATCCTATAGAGTTGGGAAGGATCTGCGCGGGAGCTAGGGAGAATACTTCCAAAACTTGTTCGAGCAGTGGGACGAAAGGAATCCGCAGCCCATAAGAAAATTGCTTAGCGTAAAAAGCTTGGCATCCTTCTAGAGGCTTGTTGACCCGTTGAGAGGGGCTTGGGATGACCAAAGAGTAACCCTAGGGGAGAAATTTCCCTATCTCTGCCTCGAGCTCTACCTTGCTCTCGACTGGATCATAAGCACTGGCGATCTCATCGACCCTCTTTTCAGTTTTCTGAAGTCGCCCCGTGGTGCTAGACTTCTTCGAGGTAGCGCCCAACTCGAGGATTCTCACAAAGACGTTATTTTCGATCGTGTATCTCATTATCTCGTGCTATCCCAGCACCTCGGCCGAACCTTCTTCGCTACCGGAATCTGCATTCTGTTCATCCTCCCCTTCACCCTCGGCGTCGGCTTCAGCATTCCGTTCACTGTCCCCTTCGGGCTCAGTATTGTGTCTCGCTGAAGTTTCCTCGCCCTTATCCGATTCTAAGACCTTCGCAGCTTGGTCGACGTCTTTATTTACTTCGTCAGGGGAATCTTTCGTAGCCTCGTATGTGTTTATTAGATTGCTCATGGATCCAAGGTCGGATTCCGATCTAGGATGAATTATTATTTGGTTCTCTGTGTTTTCGGGGTTAGACATTCTGAAAGGGTTATTGTGATGGTCGATTAAGAATAAAAGTCTTTATCGATGTGAGTACTCCGATCTGCAGTAATCTGAGAAGCGGTACTCGTCTCGTCAGGTCAACGCATATATATAAAGGTTAAAAGGGTAAATTGCAAATTAAACCGCGAGTAACCGCGGCGGTTAAGCTTCCACTCAGTAAATTAAAAAATTATTTTTCCATTAATGGCATTTCCGGTCCTCTAAGTTTTTAAAGGTAATCTTACAGCTCGAAAAATGGTGATTAACGACATCGGCTCCCTAGGATATCCGCTCTTTTTCCCTTCGCTCGATTTTTGGTCCTACTGGGTTTTCCCGAGTAAGGTTTTTAATGAGGCATATCCGACGCAGGACCGTTCAAGACCTGTTCTGTATTGCTTATTTCTCCGAACCTCAGGTATTATAGCGCCACGTGAATCACCGAGGTAAAACTCTCAGATCGAAGACTTTATTCTTCTATTATCAAAGTAATTCGGCATTTCGGTTCTCTCCAAAGAAGATGTGCACTCTTTTTCCCCTGCTCGGATTTTGTCCCACTGGGTTTTTCCGAACAAGGATTTTAATGAGGCATGTCCAAAACACCAAGGATCGAAATCTTTTACCTTGAAACTGTGTTTACTTCTCCGAGCTTCAGCTTCATTTATGCTCGAGAAGTGGGGGAGTATTGATGAGGGATATTTCGTTATACACCATTTTAGGAAATACCTCAGCTCGTGATCGACCTCGATCCCGACCAGGAAGGCTATTTTCCGACCTGCAGAACCCAGCTTCCGATCAAGCTGGATTATTAGCACGAATATCCTATTTTCCGATCTACTTCTCTCCTCGGGGTCACTGTGGGGCCGACCCACAGGCCTGGACAGCTGGCCGAGACATATTCTCCTGCGGAGGGTCTAGCTAGCTCATCACTGTTCCTATAAATACCCAGCGCATTTATGACATCAAGAACGGCACAATTCCCCAGGAACACCCCAGCTCGGACCTAGAGCTTGGAATAGATTTAGCTTGCTTCCCTTTGTATTTATCTAGCTAGTTGTACGGCATCCAGTAATGCTTGGATAGACCTACTTTGTAACTTTGTAATTGGATTGGAATATCAATACACGTCGGTCATATACTCGACTTTAATTATTGTTTTGCTCGACTTTCATTATTTATCCCGAACGAAATAGAGCATAATCAACTGCTCGGAAAAGGGTCGGCGGGATTCTTCAAATCACTTTCTTCAAGGGGGTTCAACAGTTGATCGCTGCAGAGGTCATTCCTGACAAGATGGCTGAATATGTGAATCATATGAACATCCTGAAGAACAGGGATGGAGAAGACTATCGAGCTTCCTCCTCGGGCTCCAAAACTTGGGAGACACACGAGTTTACCCCTTTTGTGGAAGAGTTTGGGGTTCCCATGCAGAATCCCGATCTGCTGGAACTGGAAATATCTAGTAAGAGCTCGAGCTCAGATGGGGAAAATGAAGATAGTTCTGGAGATGAGGATGATCAAGAGGCTTCTGGTGATGAGGATGTTGACGTCGAGAACAGCTCCGAGAGCGAAGATGACGAGGAGAAACCTAACCCTTAGATAGATTTTGTAATAGATAGTAGGGTTTTCCATTCATCGCAATGTAATCCTTTTGATTGTTTATAAACCTTCTTTTCTATCTGCTATATGCGTCAAATCTCGACATAAAACTCTCGTCGGACCCTATTGTACAACTTAACTAGACAATAATCTTTGTAAGTAGCGCGCAGCTCGGAAGTAACATCGATAATAAATGACGCAACGAAGGTTAAAGCAAATTTCTTAGTAGATAAAATATACCCATAATCGATCTTCAGCATATAGCTCGAAAAAACTTAAAACTCGCGACTGTTGGGGCCCCAAAAGCAACGTTTCTCTTCCTTATAAATACACGAGAAATCTATACAGGTTACCATCATTGAATCCCAACTATCTCACATCGGAGCTTACAGATCGATAATATAATTCGAGCCATTTTTTCATTAAGTATTTAACCATGGAAGATTTAATAGGTTCCCAGCTCGATCCTACTCAACTCTACAAGGCCAAGAAGGACAAGGCTCCTAAATCCAAGGCCAAGGATTCCAAGGCCTCGAAAGAGGTCCCAAAGGCTCTCAAAGCTGACCGCGGTAAAACCAAGGTCGATCCCTCGTTGAATCGATCCGAGAAGGAGCCGATTATACAGATAGCAGACTCTCCCCCTGGAGCGAAAACTAAATCCGAATTGAAAGTGCAGGTCGGTAAAAGTCCTAGCAAGAAAGTCAAATCTGGTGATTCTATGGTTACCTCGAATAAGATATCTCGTCTGGATGATATGATTCCGACCCAAACCTTAATCCAGATGGCCGGGGAGAAGAAGTTGGGTGAAAACATTCTGGCTTCTGAGGCCGCTAAGAGCATCGTTATCGAGCCTCCAAATAAAAAGGTCAAAATAAATGACCCTTCTGCTGATGGGAAGACACCTTATCCGCTGGGTAAGAATTCTGAGACCTCCAGCTCGGTCTCCGATGTCGACCGCACCTTGACTGCGATTTTTGAGGAGGTGAATAATAAGACCGTGGTTGGGGGCGCGCCTCCGAACTGCTGGGATATTGTCCTAAGCAGTATTCAGGTAGCCGAGCAGGAACGGCTAAGAGGAAAAAGTGCTCGGGAGATTGTGCAATGGAGCTCCGACCTGCTTACTCAAGTGAGCCTTACACTCATATATATTTCCTTACGCAGGCCGGACAACATCCTTTCAATCTCGGACTGCAAGTTGAGCTCAAGGCCGAGCAGCATGCTGCCGTAGTCCTCGTCTTGGAGAAACAAAAAGTCGCCCTAGAAAGGTCTCTCGAGGAAGCTAGGGCTATCGAGCTAAAGCTGGCCTCTGAGAAAGAGAAGGCTGTGAAGCAGAAAGAGAGCCAAGTCCATGAGGAGTTGAGCAGGGAGTTGGACAAGCTAAAGTCCATTGTTGAGCAAGAGAAGAAAGACTCCGAGCTGCGGGAGCAAGAGGCATATCAAAAAGGCTATGATGAAGGGTATGAGACCCGCAATGCCGAGCTCCGCAAGATTCTTGCCGAGAATAAGCTGATCTAGAGGCTTTTGCTTTTGTTGTAATTTTATTCTTCCTGCTTGTTCAGTTGTTGTAACTTTATCTTCCCTTCTTGTATAGTTATGTGTTGAGGACAAATAAATTCTATCTTTCTTTAAATAATGATGTGTTCTGCTCGGAAATTTTATATTTGCTTAAAACTCCTTTAAACCCATGTCGTTCGAGATTTTTGCACGTACACAAATATCTCGTCGTGGAAAATAAGTAAAACCCAAGCTTTTTCTTCGAGTTGCAATCTGCTGAATTTCCGACCTGAAAGAAAAGATGGAAAGTTTTCTGCATCGGGCTCTGACTGAGTCATAGTATTCCCACATTTTCAGCAAAGTCCCAAAGTCGTTCTGACCAAGCAGTACCTAAGCCTCGGGAAGGGGAACAGTCACCCGTGATAAATGCCTTAATCTGGGCCGTTAGATCCGCTGAATAATGACCGTCGATCTTCCCATCCCCTTAGTATAAAAGGAGCACTTTGCTTAGTTAAAAATTTTCACTTTGCTCTTATGAAAATGGGTTATCCGAGGTCCATGCTTGATTCCTCCCTTCTTTTCGTTCAAGTCTTCGAAATTAGGCTTCGAACTTTCTTTCGAGCTTACAAACACTTCAATCCTTTCTTTGGTATGGGTGGAATCGGAAAAAAGGGACCTCTCAAATACCGAGGGGTCTCCGATCCCTGAAAATGGGATCTCCCTTCGGAATACCAATAAGTGACCGACCTTTTCTCGGGTATTTTGGGCAAGGTTAGCATTGCGGATTCCGAAGGGTCTCTCCGAGGGCGAAAAGCTGGACAATTCATTAAAGAGCAAGATCGACCTCGAGCACCAGCTTCTTTAATATCTTGAAGTGTGGTAGCTTTAGGTTGAAATTTCAGATCTTAAAATGAGAAATTTCCGCTTTACCTGCTGCCTCGGGGAAGTGATCGGGCTCAGCTGGTGGCAAGAAGGCTGGAGAAAGTATGAAGATAAGCAGAAAAAGTGGTCTGCAATTCATATTGTCTAACTTCAAAACCAGATATCATAAGACGATAAACATAGCTGGCTCGATTGCTTTTTACAAGTCTACCGGGCAACCGATCTGCCACACAAACTGTGGTGCACTCATCGTATGCTCGCCTCTATTAGCGGTCGACGACACTAACGGATGCTCGAATACCTTAGGATTTGGCATAGTAGTTGTAATAGGATTTTATTCAAAAATGTACTCGTAAACTTTGTAATCCGTTCGAGAATTATCAATAAAATTGTAGTTCCTTGTATCTTGTTGAGCTTCTGTATCTTATTCGTAATTTATAAATAAAACACTTCTTCATGTTTTGCTTTAAATATTGGCAATTTTTCTCAAGTCCAGTTGTCTTGTGATCGTTTCAGCTCATAATATTCTGCTCGACAAACATTTTCATAGTTTGGAAAAATCTCAAAAATCCAAACCTAATATTGGATTTACTTCGAACCTGAAATCAACCAGCAACTGGAGAATCGTCGATCGATAATCACCTCGGAAAAACCTTCTCGAGAAGTAAGATATCCACATGAAACAATGACTTAAGTCTGAGAAATTCACTTCGAGCAGAACTTGGTCTTTAAAAATAATCAATCAACTTGGGAAGGAACTTTTAAGGAACATGACTGCTTCAGAATTTGCCATATTTCTAACATGTCATCTGATGACTTTTATTACTCAAGTCCTTATTTTCAAAGCTAAGTAGTCAGGTCTTTTTCTGAGCTGAGGGGCATAGCAACAACTTTCACCCTCAGTCAAGACATATTGCTTTTTTATGTAAGTCTTTTTCCGAGCTAAGGGGTATAGCAACAGCTTTCACCCTCTCTTTTCGTCCGTCCATCAAACCTGTAAACTTTGACAGCAAATCCACCAAAGAGTTTTCCTCTCGAGGGATAGCTTGAATCTCGAACCTATCTAGTTTTGAAACTAGATCTTTTGCTCTTTTTAAGTACTTTACCATATTGAACTCTTTCGTTTCATACACCCCTTTCAACATATCATCAACATACACTTCCATGATCTCCCCGATTAAATCTTTGAACATCATGTTCACAAGTCTTTGATACGAAGCTCCTGCGTTTCGCAGTCCAAAAGGCATCACGATGAAACAATATACTCCGCGCTCGGTAATGAAGGCGGTTTTGTCCTGATCCTTTTCATTCATAAAGATTTTATAGAACCTTGGAAGGCATCCATCATGCTGAAAAAGATGAGCCCCGCTGTCGAATCGACCAGCATATCGATCCGTGGTAAGGGATAAGGATCTCTCGGACACAGCTTGTTCAAGTCCGTAAAATCATTACACATTCTCCACTTGTCGTCTACTTTGTCTCCTTTTGATACTAACACAACGTTGCAAAGCCATTCGATAAATGTTATCTCCCTGATTTGTCCAGCGGCTAATAATCTATCCACTTCGGCACTGATGTTCTTATCTTTTTCCCGACCATGGTTCCTTTTCTTTTGCCTAACTGGCTTTACCTTAGGATCGATATTCAGCGAGTGAGTGATTACTCGCGGGTCGATCCCCACAATGTCGTCGGAGCTCCAAGCAAAAACATCAGCATTATTTTTCAAAAATTCAATCAACATTGTCTCCATTCCCTGACTCAGCTCGGTTCCGATTCGGGTGAATTTCTCGGGAGAGCCAGGAACTAAAGTCACATGTTTATGATTCAGAGGCTACACACTCATATCAACCTCTTTTCCCTTTTTCCCTGTAACTTTTCACAATCTGGTAAAGGGAGATCGGATACAGAAAAAACCTTTTCATCGACCAACTTCCGTTTCGCGGGTAGCACAGGCTCGATTTTCTTCTTCATGGTTAGGGATGTGTTGTAACACTCCCATGCCATGCACTGATCATTTCTCATCTCTTCGACCCCCGCCAAAGTGGGAAACTTGACCTTCTGATGGTAAGTTGACACGACCGCTTTGAAGATGTTCAGCGCCAGTCTTCCCAAAATAGCATTATAGGAAAACGGAGTACTCACAATCAGGAACTTAACCATCTTTGTTACATCCTTTGGCTTTCTCCCCAAGGTGGTGCTCAAAAGGATGGTTCCGAGAGGGACAATTTCCGAACCACCAAAACCAATAAGCGGAGTAGATACCCGATCCAGACATGGATGCTGCAAATTCATTCGATCCAGGGCTTCAGAGGAGATTATGTTTGCTGAGCTGCCATTGTCGATCAGTACTCTCTTAACCTCGAAGTTGGCAATTTTGAGGGTCAGAACCATCGAGAAATCAGGGTCATCTTCATTGGTGTCCCAAGTTACCTCGCGCAGCCTATCAGCCTCAGTAAAATTAATGACCTGACTTATCGATGGGCCTGGCTCCAAAGACAGAATTTCATTTCCGGTCGAGACACCTGTCTTTATTGACCTCGCTGTCCTTTTTCTAGCATTTCTGCTATCCCCTCCTGCGGGTCAGCCCGCGATCACGTTTATCACTCCGTTCGTTTGCTGCTCGACCTGATGCTGGTCGTTACGGTGCTGCTCAGAAAACTTCCGCGGACTCCTCAATCTTAACCGATTGTTGGGGTTGCCCCTTCTCACATACTCTTTTAACTTTCCTTGAGCAATTAACTTCTCAATCTCCTATTTCAACTGAAAACAATCCTCGGTGCTGTGCTCCTGAGCTCTGTGGTACCTGCAATACTTATCATGATTCATTGTCCCCGGCCTGGCCTGAGTGATACGCCGAGCCTCTGGGACCAAGTTCCTTTTCTCGAGCACGGTTAGTATTTCGTCCCTCGAGGTATTCAGCTTGGTGAAATTGCTTTTTTCAGACTCTCTCCTTGGAGCCAACTCTGGAAAAGCAGGTCGACCGTAGACATTAGATCTGTGGGTCGGAGCCTGAGGTTTATAGACGTTAAGTCTCTGCCAAACCGAGCATCTTCGTTGTGCGTTTAACCCTCCGTAATCACTTGGTTTAGGGATAGGGGCCCTGTCAGGTTTCTTTCCGACCTGGGGCCTGGGATTCTGAGCGTTTTTCAACTTGTTCATTTCCTCCTGAATCATGTATTTTTCAGCTGTTTCCATGATTCGCTTGAACTATTTTGGTTGCTTTTGGCAAAGAGCGTTCCCGAAAGTATTCCGGGTTAGCTCAAACATCAGTGAAGATAAAAATTCAATCTGAGGAGTATCGACCTTCAGAAGCTCGATACTAAACCTAGCCAGCCATTGCCTCAGCGTTTCCCCTTCTAACTGCTTCACTGTTCCCAAGTGGTTGGCTGGTAACCTTTGTTTCCTTTGACTCGCAAATTGGTGCTTCAATTTATCGCATAACTCGTCGAAAGAGAAAATAGAATTCGGAGGCAATTTTCTGAACCAGTCCAAGGCAATTCCTTCAAAAGTGGTGACCATAATTTTGCAACAGAAGTCTTCTGAGTGCCCATACAAATTCAACACATTTATGAAACTATTAATGTGCTCTCCCGGATCAGTAGTTCCACTATACCTCGGTAACCTTATCGGGACAGTTTCTGTACCTCGAGCCTTTCTAATCTCCTGACAGAAAGGTCAACATCTCATGATATTTGTACTTAACTCCTTATCTCGACCATCCTCGAGAACTACAGCTCCATCCTCTTTAGCTTCAGTTCGCCAAGTACTTACATCCACAGGTCGGGTTTCCTTAATCAACTTCTCCTTCTTCAACTCCTTAACAACCCTCTCCTGCAGTATCTTCTCTAAGTCAGCTTCGGTCACTTTACGGTAAACCGTATTTTTTAACTTGTCCACGGCTTCGGGCTGGCTCTCCCCGACTACAGAATCTTCCAGATCTCGAACGGTTCTAGAAGGTTGCCCTGAGCGGACAACAGTTCTAGGTCGATCTGCTCGGGGAGGGTTATCTGACGGAGCACCCATAGTAGATCGACGAATGCTCCTTTCCCTTTGCTGGTTTGAAATGGGAGCTCGAGTTGTGGGTTGGTCAACCGGGGGCTGTTGTCCAGGTAAGGTTTCACGATCTGCTCTTTCAGTATTCATAAATTCTCTACACATAGTACCAATAATAGATCGCAGATCAGCCACTGTCGTACGTATAGGCAAATCATTAGGCGGGTCGACCGGCGGCACTTCAGACTGGTGGGCCGCTCGGGATTGATTGCTAGGTTCATTGTTTACTGAGTGAGCTCCAACGGCATGTGAAGGCTCGCCGCGATTGTACGTGAATCTCCTAGTAGTAGGCATTTTTTTTATCTAACACTCGAATAGGCCCCTCGGTGGGCGCCAATTGATTATGCTCTTTTTCGTACAGGGATTAATTAGGAAAGTAGAGCAAAGACAATAATTAGTTCAATTGCATAAATGATGTGTATTGACATTCCGATCCAAATACAAGTTACAAAGCAGGTCTACTCGAGCATTATAGGATGCCGTAAAACTAGATAAACAGATACAAAAGAGCAAGCTAGTCCTAATCCGACCTATACGTCCGAGCTAGAGTGCACCTGGGGAAATGTGTCGTTGTTGATGTCATAAATGCGCTGGGTATTTATAGGAACAGTGATGAGCTAGCTAGACCCTCCACATGGGAATATGTCTTGGCCAGCTGTCCAGGCCTGTGGGTCGGCCCCACAGTGATTCCGAGGAGAGAAGTAGATCGGAAAAAGGATCTTATGCTATCAATTTGGCTTGATCGGGAACCGATTTCTGCAGGTCGGAAAATAGCCTTCCTGGTCGGGATCTAGGTCGATCTCGAGTTGAGGTATTTCCTAAAATAGTGTATACGAAATATCCCTCATCAATGGGCTTGGGGCTATACATCGATCATGAGGTGTGGGTACTCCTGAATTAATAAGTAGATTAATTCTGGAGTAGTCAATTAAAATTGTTTAATTGATCGTAGTAAATAATTGCTCATAATTAAATCTCGAAGAGTTTGTGGGCCTGCGGCCAGTTGACGGTGAACCTAGAGGGTCAAACACAATAGAGTTTGACAGCTACAGTAAAAAAGGAAATAATTGATTTAAGGAAGTTAAATTAATAATTTAATTGAATTAAGGTGTTAGTTCAAATTAGAGATTAATTACTTAGATGGTTTAATTATTAAATATTAAGTAATGAAAGAGAGAAATTAATTAATTAGAGTGTCTAATTAATTGGGCTTATTTAATCATAGTATTAATTAAATAAATGCAAGAGATAGGTCATTTAAAGAATGGGCCAAGAAGAATTATTGCACTCATGGGCTTTTGATTTATTGTTGTGTGCTTCAATTCAACATTTTCGCATATGTAAGATGAAAATCTATTTATGGGTTGTATGGGTACTTCGGAAAAAATTTAAATTCTGCACTTTCGTTGTTTTGATAACCGAGGTACCCCAACAGTGATATCAGAGTCAATTCCATTAAACTTATGCGAAAAGGCCTGAACATAATTGAATATATGGATATTTGTGATTATTATGTTATGTGTGATGATTCTTTCTTGTTATGATATTATCTTTGATCGGGTAAAATTGCATAATTTGATTTGGGGCAAAATGCAATTTTCAAAACTTTAAGGGCTAAAATGCAAATTGCTATTTCTGAACATTTGGTCTGAAGTTTAAATTTCTGTTTCTGGAAAATTTCTGGACTGTTTTTGTATTTTCTGGACTGTTTGAAAATTTGGGGTCTTTTTACAATTTCCAAAAGTTAAGGGGCTATTTTGCAATTTTCGTAGCTTCAGGGGTCTGTTTAAAAAAAAAAAATTTCTGGAATTTAACTGTCAATTTCAGTTCTCTGCCCGTTTTATTTTTAAATACTTCAGGATGGAGGCCCATTACAAGCAAGGTGGAGGCCGAAGAAGAATTCCAGATCATGTATGCATGGATATTAATGTAATAGCCTAGGACCAATAAGAACACAAAAGATTGACCATTTGGGCCAACATCATGGCTCAATGCTGGCCCATATAGGAGGCTCCCGATCGAAAATATATTGTGGTAGTATCCATGCAAGGTGTGTATGTTTTAGTTTTATTTATTAATTTACTCTTGGCATTTATGTGATGCGCGCTAGAAAATAGGTCGTAAATAAAAGATAAAACATAATTAATATGGTGAGATCTCGAGGAGAGTTATCTCTAACTTTTGAACCCGAGAACCCCTCTTGATGTAAATATTAAGTCATATAGGGTACATTAAAATGAAGTTTTAAAGATCCAAGCCTTCCATCAATAGGAACTAGCGTAGGTTGTCTACTTATTGATTAAGGTGATCCAGAGTCTGGCACCCGAGTCAAAGAAAAGGACAATACGCAAAATTCTTTACTCTTGTTTTCAAATAAACTCGACAAGGGTGGGGACTGGTCGGGACATATATATTGATTGATAACCAGTTACGGGGATTTCATGGCCTGGACCGTTGCTCATCAAAATTGATGGATTGGACTTAACGAGTAGTACCACTCATGATGTAGCAGTGCTAGATGAGTGCGAAAACTGAGGCAAATTAGCTTGAAGGTTGTGTAGGGTCACAATTGGTAAAAGTATACCTACCTGGGAAATTAATTGTATGGCCACGAGTCGTGGGTGCAATTAATGTCTGCTGGGACGTCAAGACCTACTAGGAAATAGGATTTCCCGAACAATTGAAGAGGTAATTGTTTCGACAAAATAGTGGGAGAACTTTATCGAAAGCAAGTTCAAAATTCCTTAATTATAATTGTTAAGTATATATCTGTTAGCTAAACGTTGTCTTATTTTCATTTGTAGATTATTGTATATGATGTCTAAAAATCCATTATCCGTCATCCTCAACCCTAATAAATTGAATGGATCAAACTTTGTCGATTGACTGAGAAACTTGAGGATTGTCCTCGATTACGAGCATCAGAGTTATGTTCTCGATACACCTATGCCTGGTGCACCTGCGGCAAGAACTACTGAGGAGAAACGAACCACCCATGCTAAATGGTTTTATGTTGATCTTTAAGTTAGTTGCCTCATGCTAGCATCAATGTCTATTGAGCTGTAGAAATAACATGACATGTTGCCTCATGTTCATGATATACTTCTCCACCTCCAACAGTTGTTTGGAGAGAAGTCTCGCACCGAAAGGTTCGCGACAACCAAGGAGTTGTTTAATCTCAAGATGATTGAGGGAAGTAGTGTAAAATATCACTGTCCACGTTTCATCAACCTGGTTGAAAAACTGGGCCGACTGGACAGGGAATTGCACGCTGATCTTAGCACTGACCTTCTCTTCCATACTCTGCTTCGCTCATTCGACTAATTCGTGTTGAACTTCAACATGTAAGAGAGAATTCTCGCTCTTCATAAACTGACCAATTTGTTGGTTACTGCGGAATAACCCTTAAGAAGGAGAAATATGTCATGATTGCTCACCAATCGAAGGCTGCAAAGGACAAAAAAGGTAAACAGAAGAAGAAGGTGTTCTCTTCTAAAGCGACCATCAAGGTTGTCGAGAAAAAGTGCAAAAGCCCAGAAGACGAATGCTTTCACTACAAGAAAGCAGGGCACTAGAAAAGGAACTGCCCAGACTACCTTAAGACGGTAGCCAAAGCTATATTCTTTATTGAAGTTAAAATTTCTGCTAATTGTGCATCATGGCTGTTAGACACTGCAGCTGGTTCTCATATCTGCAATGATTTGTAGATGATGGGAGCAGTAAGACTACTTAAGCCTGAGGATAGGATCATGTGTTTTGGAAACGGAGCAAGGGTTGTTGCGGAGGCTATAGGAATGTGGAGTTAGTGACTTATGCTAGTGGTACTTTGGTAGATGGTCTTTATTCCCTTAAACCTACAAACTCTAACATTATGCACATTCAATCAAAGAAAAGAAAACATGATAATAATAGTCCACAACTTTGGCACGCTAGACTTAGACATATCTCTAAGAGTAGGTGATGAAGGCTATTTTTCACTTATGATCGAATTGTACTTCCCGAGCGGGTTCAGAACCAATCCGACCTGTGAAGACAAATTAAATCCTCGAAAGTTCCACGATCGGCTCGATCTGCTTTATCGCACCTAGTCGACCTGAAGATCGATCCCGAGGGTTTATTGGGCAATGCAGGATTCCTAGGCCATGCAGGACTCCTAGGCCAGGACTCCTAAATACGTTAGGATTAGGTATTCAGTATAAATAGCGAATGCTCCATTGTAATAAGGATCCGAATTTTGGTCTTTCAATACATATAATTTAGTTGTTCTCCTCTTATACAATTTGGCCACATATTTGATATAATTCTTACAAGTCTTGAATTGCACCATCCTGAGTACTTTAGCCAAACCCTAGATATAAACTGTTCTTAATAAATTTACTGAGATTAAACCTAATACGAAAACAGGCTAAATCAGTTGGCGCCCACCGTGGGGCAGGTTAATTGCTCGAACGAATAATGGTCAACCCAAGAAAAAGCACACGCAACGCAGGAAAAAGAACGACTTCTCAGTCTCCCCGTGCTGTAGAAAATTTGCCTGAAAATTCCCAAAGGATAGCGCTAATAGTATGCCGCCTCCGGCAGACCGTCAGGATTTAGATCGTGGAGAAACGCTTGTTTCGGGGAACGGAGATAATAACCAAAATACTGGAGGGCGGCAGACCCCTAGTAGGAGCAGGGCCCCTAACTCACCTGCTCGATCCGTCCCTCCTCCCCCCTTACCAGCTGATCAGGAAAAATTGATACAGATAGCTCAACTTATGAGCTCGCTATGTGCTCAAATTTTGCAAGCACCGGCACTAGAAACGACTGGCCCGGCCGTGGCTGCAGTTCAGCCATCGAGGATGGTTAACGATAATAGGGGACCTCGAAGGGACAACGATCGAGTATCGACTGAAGCGGAGAGCCCAGAAGGGGATCAACGATCCCAAATATCTGCACCAAACATTATCGAAAGGAACCCTGGTCGAAGAGGTAACCAGGCAAGAGCTAATGCTCGTCCTGAACCACATTTATCTAGGGAAAGAACTGTTATTCCGATCGACGATGATGTGGAGCCCCCAGTCATCGATCGATGAGCAACTAGAAGATTCTCTGAAAGAGATATTGAGAGAATGGTGGAGGAACGGTTGGAACAAAGGTTGTTGGCTACAAGGAAACCCTGGCCCCGCTCGAGAGAGGTCCAGGATAGTATCGTGGCCTGTTCCCATTATGCCTGGAAATTAAAGAAGCACAGGCCTCGGGACCTTTACCTACTCGTCTTCCCAGATATGACGGGACAGGTGACCCAAGTGACTATATATTTAGTTTCACGAACATAATGAACTTATACGCTCACTCAGTTGAGTATACTGCAAAATTAATGATCACGACGTTCGAAGGATTAGCGTTGGACTGGTTCGGAAAACAGCCACCTAATTCGATATTTAGCTTCAGAGAGCTGTGTAACAAACTAGAGCAGCAGTTCGCTAGCCAGAAAAGACAAAAGCTCCCTATGAGCTACTTGGGAACTATTATCCAACAGGAAGGAGAATTCCTAAGGAGTTGGTTGGCAAGATTCAATGTTGAATTGTTAAAAATCGACTCCCCAAATATTGATTATATCATATCAATTTTGTTCGACATTACAAAAAATAGGCAATTTGGCAATGCCTTAAGTCGGAAGCAGCCTCGAACCTTCGCTGAAATTATGACGTTGGCTTCCAAATATATGACTCAATAGGAAATGAATTCATTTAAAGATAAGAATAAGAATAAGGCCTCCACTTCGGGATCAAGGAAGTCTGATAAAGCCCCAATGCCAAAAGCCATGGACTACGATCGTTTTTCCCGAAAGTGATGTATTTCAAAGATTGGAATATGGCGGAAGCAACCTTGAGAAAAGACCTAATGTCTACCTCAGGCCTCGATCTCCAGAAAGGAATGTCAGAGATCGAATTGGTTATGTGGAATATACCAAACGAAATGCTCCCCGAGAGGATATTTTGGTAATACTGGAAAGAAACAACTTGATTCTCCCCGCAAAGAGAATCACGCAAGCTAAGCCTGGGGCGAAAAACTATGACCTCTATTGTAGATATCATCGAGCACACGGTCATAGGACCGAGGATTGTTATCACTTGAAGCAGGAGATCGAAAAGTTGATCCAAGAAGGCAAGTTGAATGAATTTATGGAAAGAATAGATCGAAGGAGACAAAGGACACGCAGTCCTAGAAGGAGAGAGGGAAATAGAAGCCCTCGCAGGAGATCTCCAGACAGCAACATGCCCCGAAGAGAGGACATCGAAAACGATCACGTCAGTGGTACCATTCATGTGATCTCTGGTGGTCCGGCGGGGGGTGATAGTCGAAACGCCAGACGAAAAACAACTCGATCCCTGGAAAAGGAGTCGTGATTCCTAAAGAAATATGGGCACTCGAGAATAAGAGTTCATAGAAGCAGATAATCAGCTTCGATGAGAGTGAAGTCCCGAGAAATTTGAGTTGGGACGTTAACGAAGACCACCCTGATTTTCCAATGGTAGTTCCGCTGAAAATCTCCGACTTCAATGTTAAAAGAATTCTGATCGATAATGGTAGCTCGGCTAACATAATAGCCATTGAAGCTCTGAACAAAATGAATCTAGGGAAGATAACTTTACAAAGAGTAGCTACACCACTGGTAGGATTTGGAGGATCGGAGATAGTTCCGGCCGGGACTATCAACCTAAGCGTAACCCTTGGAAGTAAACCTCAGCGGGTTGTAAAGATGATAAAGTTCCTAGTAGTTGTTGCGGATTTTACACACGCAAATAAACGCAAGTGCACGTATCGCAAAAGTAATAAAGAGTAAGTAGAGTGTCGAACCCACGAGGACTTGAAACTAAATTCTACCAAATTCCCTACCTTAATTCTTATTCTAATTCAACGAAGATGAAATATAATTGTTGGATGATTTGCTAACTACTAAAACTAATAAATAACTAATCTAAAGATGGCAATAAAATGCTAAGGAGAAAATCAATGAGAAAAGTGTCTAGAGTTTAAACTTCACCAATGTTATTCTCCTAATGCCGACTCACTTCCTAATTTTAACTAGTGATTCTTATTCGCTATCCTAGGGTTCACTTCTATCCTTAAGTGTTTTCCGAATCACTCAAGAACCTATGCAATTAACTTACTAATCTTATTCCTAAGTTAGTATAATTAATAACATGCATAAATCATATAACCTAATTTGTTTATGGGAGTGTCGGGTATATTCCTATCCTAACAAGCAACCCACTACCTAATTTCTCTCCTATTCTCAATATTCCCTTCCCAGGTTCAATCAAGAAAAAGTAAACAATCAAATAGGTGATCAGTCAATTTGAAAGTAATTAGCACGAAATTAGATAAACGAATATCGATATGTAGAAATCGAAAATCACTAAATTAAAACTAGGAAAGCAAACCAAACATTATTCGATAAACATGGATCCGTAAAAACACTAGACTAAACGAAATTAGTTCATCATATCAAACATAACGAAAATAACGGAAGAAGAGTTCATAGTTTTCTCTAAAATAAAAAATAAAGGAAAATAGTCAAAGGGTGATCCTAGTCCTCCTTTTTTCTCTGTCGCGTCGTGTGTCTGTCTCATCTGCTGAGGTCCCTTTCTTCTTGATTTATTCTCCTACTTGTAGTAGGATTCTCCTTGCTAATGGACTTCTAATTGATTCTCCAATAATGCTTCATTGGGCCAGCCAACTTAATATCTAAAGAAAACTGTTGTCGTATCAAAAGTGCCCAGATTGTCAAAATTGGGCTCTATTTGCATTTTCAGCCTTTGCCTTTATTTCTTTGTACCATTGACACCCTCAACAATTCATGGACCTCAATAGAATTTAGACTTCGTTGGTTCAATTCCTTTCCTACAAGAAAACATATCGAATTAGTATAAAAAATCAAGGATTATTCTCAAGAATTGATTAAACTTGTGAATCGACTCTAATAAATGAAATATGCACTAAAATCCCAAACGACTCACAAATACTTATGAAAAACACTCATTTAAGCCTGAAAAGTACACGCGATAACTCTATTTTCACAGAGTTATCAGTAGTGGAGACGCCGTTTGCCTATAATGCCATTCTAGGCAGACCGGCATTAAATCAATTCCGAGCCATTGTTTCAACCTACCATCAAAAGATAAAATTCCCAACTACTTCGGGGGTCGGGGAGATAGTTAACGATCACTGCATGGCATGGGATTGTTATAATACAGCACTGTCCCTGAAGAGGAATGTCGACCCATTGACACCATAAAAAAGAAAGGCGGTAGGATCTTCGGTGGAAAGATCACAAGAACCAGAGCTGCCCAGTACCGATAGGATCGATAAAAAGGGAAAAGAACTTATGGATCTGGCTCTGCATGCACCTGACCATAAAGACGTTCAAATCATAGAGAATGATCCAAGCAAAATCACTAGGATCGGAACGGAGTTAACTCCACAAGGAGAAATTTTGCTAATTGACTTCTTGAGAAGGAATATAGAAGTATTTGCATAGAGCTCGGAGGATATAGTGGGAATTGATCCAAGAATAATAACCCACTCTTTGAACATCGATTCGACAGCTAAACCGGTCAGGCAAAAGAAAAGAAATCACGGTCCTGTGAAAAACAAGATAATAAAAGCATAAGTCGAGAGGCTATTAATGTCTAAGCAGATAAGAGAAATACACTTTACTGAGTGGTTGTGTAATGTTGTATTGGTATCGAAGGGTGACAAAAAGGATAATAAATGGAAAATGTGCAATGATTTCACGGACTTAAACAAATTAGGTCCAAGAGATCCGTACCCGCTCCCCAGAATCGACCTGTTAGTCGACTCCACAGCTGGTTTTGCTATTTTTAGCATGATTGACGCGTTCCAAGGTTTTTACCAGATATTCATGGACGAAAAGGACCAAGAAAAAACTGCCTTCGTTACCGAGAAGGGAGTATATTGCTTCGTGGTAATGCCTTTCGGACTAAGGAACGTTGGAGCAACCTATCAACGTTTGGTGAACTTAATGTTTAAGGAGTTGATCGGAGAAATAATGGAGGAATATGTGGATGACATGTTAGTCAAAAGCATGAGCGAGAAGGATCACATCGAACACCTAAATCGTTGCTTCAGGATTTTGAGGAAATATGGAATGAAGCTCAACCCTTTGAAATGCACCTTTGGTGTGAGGTCTGGGGAATTTCTGGGTTACCTGGTTCACCAAAGAGGCATCGAAGCAAATCCTGAAAAGATACGTGCTATCACGGAAATGAAGCCTCCGAGGAATATTACTCAAGTACAAAGCCTAGTGGGAAAAATTGTAGCCCTCAACAGGTTCATATCAAGATCGGCGGATAAAAGTCTGCCGTTCTTTCAGACCTTAAGGAAAATTAGGACAAAGTTAAGACATTTGAATGGACCGAGGCCTGTGACCAGGCATTCGACCAATTAAAAGAATACTTAACCTCACCACCAATGCTCGCCAAGCCTACGGAAGGACAACCCATTTACATGTACATTGCGATTTCCGAGGCAGCCATAAGCTCAGTGCTAGTCAAAATAGAAGGATCGGAACACAAGCCAGTCTATTATTTGAGTAAGTTACTGCAAGGAGCTGAGAAGAATTACTTAGAAATCGAAAAATTTGCCTTGGCTCTGGTAACCTCAGCACGAAAGTTACGACCTTATTTCCAGACCTATAAAATCATCGTCCTTACCAATCAACCTTTGAGACAGGTTTTATCAAAACCAGAAACCTCAGGAAGACTAATCAAATGGCCAGTGGAGCTGGGACAATATGAGATCGAATATCAACCTCGAACTGCAATAAAAGCACAAGTGCTTGCAAACTTCCTCCTAGAAACCCCCTATCCATCGAAGACGATCCCAGAAGGGACATCTTCAAGCAATAATGACATCTTAATCGTTAATAACCCAGTATGGCTTATGCATGTCGATGGCGCGTCAAGCAGAGATGGTGGGTGTGCAGGAATAAATTTCCAAGGACCTAATGGTGAAGATTTGAACTATGCCATCACATTGGATTTCATGGTAACAAATAACGAAGCAGAATATGAGGCTCTAATTGCAGGAATGCAAATGGCTATACAAGCCAACATGAAAGCTTTAAACGTCTTAACAGACTCCGAGCTGGTTAAAAGACAGATCAACGGGGTGTACGAGGCCAAGGAATACAACATGATAAAATATTTAGCCAAAGTTAAATAGTTGATTGAAAAATTTGATAAGTTTGAAATACAGAACATCCCACGAGAAGAAAATCGATGGGCTGATCAACTGTCAAGATTTACGGGAACGAGGGATGGTAAGTCTAAAAGGGTGATCACTTGGTTAATCTCCTATGCACCATCGATCGACCTTGACACCGTCCCTGTTACTGAGATAATGGATATCGATCTGGCAGCAGATAGTTGGATGACCCCTTTGTTCACCTGTTTGAAAGATGGATCTCTCCCTAGCGATAAAAATGAAGCTCGGAGGGTTAGATATCGAGCACCAAGGTATGCCATTGTAAATGGGAAACTCTACAGACGATCAGTTTCTGGAATACTACTGAAATGCGTTCCCGAGCACCAGACCCAAAGCATCCTCAAAGATATTCATGAAGGAGAAGCAGGGAATCATAGTGGGGCTCGTGCACTCACGCTAAAATGTTTGAGAACTGGGTATTATTGGCCAACCTTGTATTCAGATGCGCAGGATTATGTGAAATATTGTCATTACTGCCAAGCTCACTCGAATATAATACATCAACCAGCAGAGACGATGCACCCTATCCCGATCTGTTGGCCTTTCGATCAGTGAGGAATCGATATAGTGGGGCCGCTCCCAACTGCAAGGTCGAAAAAGAGTTACGTCTTGGTCGCAGTTGAATATTTCAGTAAATGGATTGAATGTATAGCACTGGCTCAGATAACGCAGTTCCAGGTCATAAATTTTCTTTGGAAAAATATAGTTTGCCATTTCGGTATTCCAAGGGTCTTGATCTCCGACAACGGAACCCAATTTGCTGGAAAACAAGTCCAAGAATGGTGCTCGAAGTTTGGGATAATTTTACATCAGTGGGGCATCCTCGAGCAAATGGACAGACTGAAGTAGCAAATCGGGAAATTGTTAAGTCCCTCGAAAAAAGACTGGATGAGGCCAAAGGAAAATGGTTGGACGAGCTTCCCGGCGTTGTTTGGGCAAATAGAACTACAATAAAAGCTTCTACGGGTGAAACACCTTTTAGCTTAGTTTATGGTTCAGAAGCAGTCATCCCAGTCGAGGCACTTGTTCCCAGCCCAAGGATCGATTTATACAATGAAGAAATGAATGATCAGCTGAGAAAAGATGATGTTGACTTAAGTGAAGCCCTAAGGGAAAAAGCCAATCTTCGCTTGCAAGCCGCTAAGTCCAGCATGGAAAAGGCCTACAATCAGAGAGTTAGAATACGTTCATTCAAGGAAGGTGATCTGGTAACTAAGAAGGTCGAAGTGTCAAAACACGTGGGAAAATTACAGCAAAATTGGGAAGGTCCATTCATAGTAATTGCGGTCGGCAAGAAGGGATCTTATAAAATAGCTCATTTGGATGGAACTCCACTTCCTCGAACTTGGAATGCAGTAAATCTTGGACTATATTATGGCTGATGAATTCGAAGAAAGGAGGTCTTGAAGATCAGTTTGATTCTTGCAGAAGTTAGCTTGTATTTTCGTTTTTAAAGTAGTTTCTCCAATTATTTTCTTTTAGACATCTAGTTTGTTTGCAAAAATAATAAAGCTTTCGCTTATTTTCTCCATACATTGCAAAGAAACCGATATTCGTACGATCTACAAAGGTTAAAGCCAATAATTGGTATAAAACCTAAGTAAAATATAATCTTTGAGTAAAACCGATTGGGTCGGTAAAAACTCATCGATCTCCTAAAACGATCTACAACGATTAAAACCAATAATTGGTAAAAAAACCTAAGTAAAATATAATCTTTGAGTAAAACCGATTGTGTCGGTACAAACTCATCGATCTCCTAAAACGATCTACAAAGGTTAAAACCAATAATTGGTATAAAATCTAGATAAAATATAATCTTTGAGTAAAACCGATTGGGTCGGTAAAAACTCATCGATCTCCTAAAACGATCTACAAAGGTTAAAACCAATAATTGGTATAAAACCTAAGTAAAACATAATCTTTGAGTAAAACCGATTGGGTCGGTAAAAACTCATCGATCTCCTAAAACTATCTACAAAAGTTAAATCCAATAATTGGTATAAAACCTAAGTAAAATGTAATCTTTGAGGAAAACCGATTGGGTCGGTAAAAACTCATCGATCTCCTAAAACGATCTACAACGATTAAAACCAATAATTGGTAAAAAAACCTAAGTAAAATATAATCTTTGAGTAAAACCGATTGGGTCGGTACAAACTCGCCGATCTCCTAAAACGATCTACAACGGTTAAAACCAATAATTGGTAAAAAACCTAAGTAAAATATAATCTTTGAGTAAAACCGATTGGGTCGATAAAAACTCATCGATCTCCTAAAACGATCTACTACGGTTAAAACCAATAATTGGTAAAAAACCTAAGTAAAATATAATCTTTGAGTAAAACCGATTGGGTCGGTAAAAACTCATCGATCTCCATAAAACAATCTACAAAGGTGTAAACCCAATGATTGGTACAAAAACTAAGTAAAATAAAATCTTCGAGCAAAACCGATTGGGTCGGTAGAGACTCATCGATCTACATCATACGATCTACAAGTATGAAAACCAATATTAATAATAAAAATAAGGTTTATTCATGTTCCTGAAACTATTACAAATAGTAAAGTACATTGGAAAGACACAAAGATTTCCCTAATTAATCGACGACAAATCCTATTACATGCTAAAAAGAAGTCAAATACACTTTACAGAATGGTTGTGTAATGTTGTACTAGTGTCAAAAGGCTACGAGAAGGATGATAAGTGGAGAATGTGCAACGACCTTACCGACCTAAACAAATTATGTCCAAGAGATCCGTACCCCCTCCCTAGAATCGACCTGTTGGTTGACTCTACAGCTGGCTTTGCTATTTTCAGTATGATGGACGCATTCCAAGGTTTTTAACAGATATTTATGGACGAAAGGGATCAAGAAAAAACTGCCTTCGTTACAGAACATGGAGTATACTGCTTTGTAGTAATGCCTTTCGGGTTGAGAAATCCTGGAGCAACTTATCAACGGTTGGTAAACCTAATGTTTAAGGAACTAATCGGATAAATTATGGAGGTATATGTGGATGATATGCTGGTTAAAAGTATGAGCGAAGAGGACCACATTGAACATCTAGATCGCTGCTTCAAGATTTTAAGGAAGTATGGAATGAAGCTCAACCCAGCTAAGTTCACCTTTGGAGTAAGGTCGGGGTTATTTCTGGATTACTTGGTTCACCAAAGAGTCATCGAAGCAAATCCAGAAAACATACGCGCTATCACTGAAATGAAGCCTCCAAGAAATATTTCTCAGGTGCAAAGCCTGGTGGGTAAAATAGTAGCCCTGAATAGGTTCATATCTAGATCGGCGGACAAAAGTCTGCCATTCTTTCAGACTTTGAGGAAATCTAAAACATTCGAATGGACCGAAGCCTGCGATAGAGCTTTCGATCAATTGAAAGAATACCTGACTTCACCGCCGCTGCTCGCCAAACCAACGGAAGGACAACCTCTTTATATGTACATTGCAATTTCCAAAGCAGCCATAAGTTCGGTATTAGTCAAGATAGATGGTTCGGAACATAAGCCAGTCTATTACTTGAGTAAACTGCTGCAAGGAGCTGAAATGAATTATTTCGAGATAGAAAAGTTTGCCTTAGCTTTAGTAACGTCAGCGCGAAAGTTACGACCTTACTTCCAAACATACAAAGTTATTGTCCTCACCAATCAACCCTTAAGACAAGTTCTGTCAAAACCTGAAACGTGAGGAAGGTTAATCAAATGGGCAGTAGAGCTAGGACAATATGAGATCGAGTACCAACCGCGAACTGCGATAAAAGCTCAAGTACTTGCAGATTTCCTCTTAGAGACCCCCAGTCCATCAGAAACGATCCTTGAAGAGACAAGTTCAAGCAATAACGACATCTTAATCGTTAACAATCCGGTGTGGCTTATGCACGTCGATGACGCATCAAGCAAAGATGGCGAGGGTGCTGGTATAATTTCCAAGGACCAAATGGGGAGGATTTGAACTATGCCATTACCCTGGATTTCATGGTGACAAATAACGAAGCTGAGTATGAGGCTTTGATTGCAGGAAAGGAGATGGCTATACAAGCCAGCATAAAAGTCTTGAATGTCTTAACAGACTCCGAGTTGGTTCAAAGACAAGTCAACGGACTATATGAGGCCAAAGAATACAACATGATCAAATATTTGGCCAAAGTGAAGGAATTGACTGGAAAATTTGACAAATTTGAAATTCAGAATATCCCGCGAGAAGAAAATCGATGGGCTGATCAATTGTCTAGGTTTACAGGGTCGAGAGACGGTAAAATCAAGAGGGTGATCACCTGGTTGATCTCTAATATACCATCGATCGACCTCGATACCCTTCCTACTACTGAGATAATGGATATCGATCTGGCTGCAGATAGTTGGATGAGCCCTTTGTTGAGCTATTTAAAAGACGGATCTCTCCCTAATGATAAAAATGAAGCTCGAAGAATTAGATACCGGGCGCCAAAGTACGCTATCGTAGATGAGAAACTTTATAGACGATCCGTTTCTGGAATATTATTAAAATGTATTCCCGAACATCAAACTCAAAGTATCCTCAAGGAAATTCATGAAGGAGAGGCCGGGAATCATAGCGGGGCTCTTCCACTCACTCTCAAGTGTGTAAGGACTGGCTATTATTGGCCGACCTTATATTCAGATGCTCAAGATTACGTAAAATATTGTCATTACTGCCAAGTGCACTCGAACATAATCCATCAAGCAGCAGAGATAATGCATCCAATTCCGATCTGTTGGTCGTTCGATCATTGGGGAATCGACATTATGGGACCATTCCCTACTGCTAGGTCAAAAAAGAGCTACGTTCTGGTCGCTGTTGAGTATTTCAGCAAATGGATTGAATGTATGGTACTCGCGTGAATTACACAATTTCAGGTTATAAATTTTCTTTGGAAGAATACAGTGTGTCGTTTCGGCATTTCGAGGGTCCTAATTTTCGACAATGGAACTCTATTCGCTGGGAAACAAGTTCAAGAATGGTGCTCCAAGTTTGGAATACAGCAAAACTTTACGTCTGTGGGACATCCTCGAGCGAATGGACAAACAGAGGTCGCAAATCGAGAAATCATCAAATCCCTTGAAAAGAGATTGGATGCCTCCAAATGAAAGTGGTTGGATGAGCTCCCAGGGGTCGTTTGGGCAAATAGAACTACTGTAAAAGCCTGTATAGGAGAAACGCCCTTTAGCTTGGTTTATGGATCGGAAGCGGTTATTCCAGTCGAAGCACTTGTTCCCAGTACGAGAAACGAATTATATGACGAGGAGAGAAACGATCAGTTGAGAAAAGATGACATTGACTTAAGTGAGGCCCTAAGGGAAATGGCCAGTCTTCATTTACAAGCAAAGCTAAGTCAAGTATGGAAAACGCCTACAATCAAAGAGTAAGGATACGATCGTTTAAGGAAGGCGATCTGGTTCTTAAGAAGTTTGAAGTATCCAAACACGTCGGAAAGCTACAGAAAAATTGGGAAGGTCCTTTTATAACTGCAGTCCACAAAAAGGGATCCTACAAAATTGCTTAGTTAGATGGAACCTCGCTTCGTCGAACTTGGAACGAGGTAAATCTCAGACTATATTATGGTCGTTGAGGTCAAGAAAAAAGACTTAGGAAAGTAGTTTGAATATCTCTTCCCTTACGGAATGTAGCCTGTTTATTGTTTATTTTCTTGTTACGATTTTTCTTGTTATTTCTTTTCGACGTGATAGTTCGTCTACGATTATAATAAAAGCTTTTGCTTAATTTTCTCCATACATTGCATTTTTTATGGCGCAATAAAGCCATTATCGATTAGCTCTACAAAGGTTTAAAAAAAAAATTGGTATAAAACCCAAGGGAAATTGATGTTTGAGTAAAACCGATTGGGTTTGTAAAAACTCATCGATCACCTAAATACGATCTACAAAGGTTAAAACCAATAATTGGTATAAAACCTAAAGAAAGTTGATGTTTGAGTAAAATCGATTGGGTCGGTAAAAACTCATCGATCTCCTAAAAATGATCTACAAAGGTTAAAACCAATAATTGGTATAAAACCAAAGGAAAATTGATGTTTGAGTAAAACCGATTGGGTCGGTAAAAAACTCATCGATCTCCTAAAAACGATCTACAAAGGTTAAAACCAATAATTGGTATAAAACCTAAGGGAAATTGATGTTTGAGTAAAAGCGATTGGGTCGGTAAGAACTCATCGATCTTCCTACAATCGATCTGCATGGGTTACAAGCAACAATTGGTATGAAACTTAACTAAAATCGAATATTTCGACCAAAACCGATTGAATCGTTAAAAACTTCAATCTATTAGAAAATTCGATCTACAAAAGTCAACCTCTGATTTCATTTACAAATTGTTGAATTACAAGATATTACGCAAAAAACAAAGTTTATTCATAATCCCGGAGCTGTTACAAATGATATAAATTGGAAAGATACATATATTTCCTGCATGGATCAACGACAAGCCCTATTACATGCTAAAAAAAGGGTCCTATCCAATAAAGCTCGGTTGTCCAGTAGACTTGTAAAAAGCAAACTAATAGGCTCATTTTATCGACTGATGATATCTGGTTTTGAAGAGAGGGAGTATGGATTACAGACTTCTGTCTTTGTTTATCATCATACGCCTTCCAGCATTCTTGTCACCAGTTAAGCCTGATCGACGAGGACAACCGCCGTTTTAAGTTTCGAAATTTCGACCCCAACCTTGAAGAAGCTGGTGCTCAATACTTCACCAGAGCTTCATGAGGTCGAAATTCTCCTTCGGTCGATGGTGGTCAGCAGTCTCAATCACATTTTCTTATTTTAATGAACTGACCAGCTTATCACCGACCACAGAACTATTAGATCGGAATACCACAGTATCGACCTTTATCCATCTGCATAAGATGGCCGGTATACTATGGGCATTCCGTTCAATCCCATTTTTCAGGGATCAGAGACTTCATGGTTTTTGAGAAGTCTCCATTTTCCAATTCCACCCATACCAAGTCGTAATTTTGAGCAATTTTCGAAATTTCCGAATTGGGTGGACGACCACCGTTTTGAAAAAGGAAGATGTCCATTTTAAGAAGTTTTACCTGAGATAGAAAATAGTGAGAGGTAAAACCCTTTTATAAATGGAAAGGTAAAGATCCAAGTGTTGAAATAATATCAAATCAACGGTGTCAATGATTTATCGGGACTTGCGTTTCAATGTTACAACTACCAGTCATAAATATCGGAACAGTATTCAATGCAGTGCAAGAATGATCGATAAAATACCAAATATTAGATCGATGCTTGACCTTATTTAAATCAGATTAAGCAAATCTTACAAAAATCATATTACACATTTATGGTTCCTATCATAAAAACGCTTGATCATACATTAGAATGGTTGATAACAAAAGCACGCACTACAAAAAATGTACTTTTTAGTCGCGACATATTTCGACACTATATGTATAAAAGTTGTCACAAAAGATTCTAGCGACAACAATTTGAGTTGCCACTACGTTGTTGCTAAAAGTTTTAGCCATGACTATTAAAATCGTCACCATAGCACGATGTTGTAGCATCAACAAAATATTTTGTCACTAAAAACGCATCATATAGTAACGACTCCATTATCACTAATGAGGATTATTGTTGTCACCAAAAGTCCCAAGTTGTCACTATAAATTTATAAATAACAAATTATATATTTAATTTCTAAACTATATAACAAAATAGTAAATACATTAGTGACAACAATTTTGTGGCTAATTTATTTTAACAATATCTAAATATTAAATAAATAAATATTATTGTGACAAAAAATATTGTGGCTAATTAATTATTATTTCTGAACAAAATAATTAATAAATAATAGATTTGTGACGACATTATATAATGCTAAGAGCAATGCATGTAATTTTTCATTTTATTTTTCATTGGTATCTACTTCGATTTGAGTAATTTCATATAAATTATCAAAGTTTCTCAATGTACGAAATGAAATACATACACAAACTAGAAAAAGCAATACATTAATTTAATCAAAACTAAAATATTTTCCATAATACTAACAATCAATAGAATTCAAAATTAAGTACTTGTTTGCCAAAGCAACACCATAGAAAGAAAAGATAACAGAATGAAAATACTAAGCAACACCCTAGAAAACAAGAAAAGAAAACAGAATGAAAGTACTAATATCTAGTTACTACAATCAATAGTCTCCACATGGAAAATCCTTCCTTGCTCTTCACACCTACATAGAGTGATGAACAGATAAACAATTATTAGTCTAGACAAATTTTACAAAAGTAAAGATGGTGAAACAATTAAATTAAATAAATGGTCATACAATTAATCTACTTTCTCATAAGTTATCCTATAACTAGATATTAAAATCCTACCAATAATAGACAAAAATATATTGCTAGCCTTCACCAAAGAAACTTAAAGGAAAAATGAATCCAATGATCACCAAGTAAAAACATCTGCTTTAATAACTTTTCCGTATGCAATAAACTATGATATGTTGATTCACCAAGTGTCATAACACCCTAGACATGGAAGTAGTCAAATCTTTTAGCAAGATATAAAACCTTGTAATATGACTTTAACTAAGAAGGATAGTATAATTATATGAAACTAAAACCTATAAAATGATATATTAAGGTAGTCACGACTCACATTAGCTTGTGGTGGATGAGTTTGGCTAGCTTCCCCTAAACTTTGAAAGAGAGCAGGAAATTGAGTTTTAAGGTAAGCTTGGACTTGAGTCTCTTGATTGTTGGCTTGGGATTCCAGGGCTTCAATTCGCAGGGCCATCTCCTTCATGCATTCTTTATCTTCTTCGGCTCTCTTCTTCAATTCTTCATTCTTTTTTTCTAGCTCCTCATCAATTCTTTGTCCTTTTTTAGAAGGTGGCTTCAGTCCATCTCCACAACCACGTAATCGGCTTGATTTCTCTAGCCCAAGTGCTTCTATAAAAGCTTCATCCTCACTCATCGGTTCTTTGTCATCGCCTTCAACCGGATTTTGTAGTCTACTTATTTGATCTTGCCAAATAAGTTTTTAGCATAGAAGCACAGTGAAGTTATGGCATAAATTACTTTAACTGACTTACATAAACTCGGCCTGATTCTGGGTCGACCCAATCATTCTTATTCTTACTAAAATGGGTTTTCTTCCATGAGTTTGTACGTGTAGGCTCCTCTCCCATTTCAGTGTCTCGCTATAATTCAAAGTATAAATGGGAAGTGGGGATTAAAATATTTAGAAAAACATAAGGAGGACCAAACTGTAAAATAAAGTACATAAGGAAGATCAAGAGTGGTATTTACACTATTATATATTAATATAGATAAAATGGAAATATCTCTGATTTCTATTCATTACTGGATAAAAATATCCAATCAATTTCCCTTGTTTGAGGGCTAAATAATCAGTTTTGAATTGATTGGCATTTTCTGATAGTAGATACTCATTTTATTGTATAACATGATTTTTTGATAACATACTTAAGTTGTAAAGCCAAGAACACTTTGTATTAATTATAAGATAAAGTGTGTTACAAATTTCATTAATGAATACGACAAGTTTATTTATATTGTGTAGAATAAACAAATGGCCAAACTTCATCTTTCGCAAATACATTTACGCGATTGGTTGAAATCCTTAGATCACAAATGACTATGGGGCGATTGACTGCGAGCAATTACGAAACAGTCTCTAAGGTCGTGATCTTAAAAACTGTTCCAAGTCATAGATTCTGTATGAGATGGGATATTGAAGGAATCGCTAAGACTTGTACCTATGCATGTTCAAATAGTTTGAATTTGTGGAGTTTCGTGAACAAGGTATATGATACCGATGCATATGAGTAGGTGGTTCGATAGGAGATCGAACGCATCTAACGACCCAAACTGAGAAACCCTTCGTGGAAGCACAGGTCGCATATCGGTGATGGGATATTTCTCAAGCTTACGATAGTGTACGATTTAGTCCTTAGACTTGAGATGCTAGGGCGAATTCGGTGCACATGTGTACGTACTTTGATATAGGTACCGATCACACAGAGGGTCTTTGTGCACCTATGTTGGGTGCTTATAGTTGTGCACGCGGATGGTTAGTATCAACAGAGGATCTAACGACCCATCATAATGGATGGGAGAATTTCCTGTACGTTCTTAAATAATATATTCCTAGAAACCCATGGCCATGGTCGGTGACGGATTTGGAAAGGTGTTTCCAAATTTAGCGGTCACACTGGAATTATTATCCTGAATTAGAAAGTACATGATCACCATATTTAGGGTGCCGATCAATTCACCCGCCCTTAATCTCAATCGGGAAATTAGTCGGCAGAGGGACCTTATGTACATGGCACTCGAAAGAGGAAAGGTTCACTTATATTAATTCACCTGAAATTGGGCCTCATGGGCTTGTGGCTAGACATCGACCATGAGGTGTAGGTACTCCTGAATTAATAGGGAGATTAATTCATGAGTGGTCAATTAAATGAGTTTAATTGATCGGAGCATTTGATTGCTCGTATATTAAATCACGAAGAGTTCGTGGGCCTGCGGCCAATTAATGGTGAACCTAAGGGGTCACACACAATACAGTGGGACTGCAACAGTCGATCTTAATCGAATTGGATTGAATTGATTTAAGAAAGTTAAATCAATTAAATAATTAAATTAAAGAGTTAATTTAATTAAATGGAAGAATGAATTAATTAGAAAGTCTAATTAATATTTAATTAAGGAGTTAATTAAATTAAAGGAGATAAATAATTAATTAATTAGAGTGTCTAATTAATTATTTATGATTTAAATAAAAAAAAGGGGGGAATTTGATTAAATAAGATTTAATCAAATAAGGTGCAAGATTAGGCCATTAAAGTAAATGGGCTCTAGTCTTGCAAAGTGGCCCATGAATGTGCAAGTATAAAGTGGTCTCTTGCACATCAAATACGTAAGAAGAAGAAAAACAACAAAAGAAACCTTGGCCGCTTTTTACAGCAAGCCACGCCCCTCCCCTGTATTCTTCTTCTGGTTTTATCTTCCAGATCCAAAAATTCCTCCGAGTTCAGTTCTAAGCCTAGAACCCGAAGGAAGTTGCAATTGTTCTGCTGGTGTGGATCACCTTTAGAGGCACGACACGTGAAGTACTTTCAGAATCTTCCTACCGTCAGAATATTAAAGACCGGTGTTTTTCCACTACCGAACCTATAGTGAGGTAAAAATAATATACAGTGTTATATAAAGATATAATCAGTATTTTCGTATCACCACCATGGATAGAATCCTGAAAGGATAGTCTTTAAATTTTATTTTAATATTCCGCACTTTAACGGTTGTTTGACAATCGGCTATCCCAACAGTGGTATCAGAGCCAATTCTATGGTGATGATACGAAATGCCTGCACATACGTGTTTATTATTATAAATTGCTTCGTATGTTTGTTTAATTGTTAAACCGTTAATTCTTACTTGTTATTGTAATTTTAAAAATCCAGGAGTCGATTAATGAATCGAGAAAAAAAAAATGTGAACAGTAACACTGTTCACTATTCCCGATGAACAGTATTCACTGTTCACGTGAATAGTATGCCAAATTGCAAGATTCATTTTTGAAAATATTGGGCCGAATTGCAAATATCGATTTTATGAAAATCTGGACCAAAATTGTAAATTCTATTTTTCTGAAAAATATGGACTGAATTGCAATTCTGGGTTTTACAAAAAATCTGGGGTGAAATTGTAATTTCCAAAATCTTGGGTGTTAATTTGTAATTTCCAAAACTTCAAGGGTCAGTTTGCAATTACCAAAAATTATGGGGTTAATTTGTTATTTCTGTTAACTTTAGGGGTCGATTTTTAATTACCGAAAGTTTAGGGACAGATTTGTAATTTCCAAAATTTTAGGGGTCAAGATGCAATTTCCAAAAGTTTTGGGGCCGAAAATTAATTTTCAAAAGTTGAAAATTTATTTTTTATTTATTGTTCAAAAGTGTTTGCCAGTAATTAATTTCACAATAATTAGTAGGGACTTAAGTAAGAATAAAAAATGAAAGAAGAAAAAGATAAAAGAGTTTATGCTTGTTTCTTGCTCTACGTGAACTGTTTACGTGGTTTTTTCGATCGAGTCGAGCCTTGACCCTATGGTAGATGTGATTGGTTAATTATTTAATTGCACCGTTTTTAATGGGTCTGCGAGCCTTTTGTTTTTGGGGCAATTTTGAGCCTTTGTAATAGATAGGGTATTTTTCATTTAAATAGTTTAAATCAAGAGTAGCTCATTACAAAGAAGGAGGAGGCCCAAGAAGACAAAAAGACCATGTATGCATGGTAGAACATGTAATAGCATAGGACCATTAAAACATCCAATTAGATTGACCAATTGGGCCCACACCATTGGCTCGGTGGTGGCCCGCATTGGAGGCTCTCGATCGAAAACGTATATTGTGGTAGTATGCATGCTAGGCTTGTATGTCTTTAATTATTTCTCGATTTATTTATAGCTTGTATGTGATGCGCGCTAGAAATTAGATCGTAAATTAAATACAAGGCATAATTGAAACGTTGAGAACTCGTGGTGTGTTACCTCAAACATTTCAAAACGAAAATCCCCTTTTTTAATAAAATATTAACTCAAATTGGAAATTTAAAATGAAGTTTTAAAATCCAAGCGTTCCATCAATAGGGATTAGCATGAGTTGTCTACTTAGCTTCTTTGATGATCACGAGTCGTGCATCGAGACGTGTAAGGGGCAATATGCGAAATCTCTTCGATCTCGTTTTTAACTAAACTTGACAAGGGTGGGGACTGGCCGGGACATGATATCGACTGCTAGTCGTAGAGGTGTCATGTTCGGGCTAGTTTCTCATCAAGATTGATTGGGTTAGACTTAACGATTAGTAGCATGCATGATCTGTCAGTGACAGATGCATGTGAAAACCGTGGCAAAAAAAAAAGCTTGAAGGTTGTGTAGGGACACAATTGGTAACAGTATACCTACCTAGGGAGTTAGTTGTATGACCGCGAGTCGTGGGTGCAATTAATGTATGCTGGGACGTCAAGACCTACTAGGAAATATTGATTTCCCTAGCAATTTATAGGGTAATTGTTTCGAGAAAATAGTGGGAGAACTTTTTCGAAAACAAGACCAACTTTCATTAATTATAAGTGTTCATGAAAATCAATCTGCTAAATGTTGTCTTCTCTTTATTGTAGATATCATAATAATGTCTAAAAATCCATTGTCCGTCATCCTCGACTCAAACAAATTAACTAGATCAAACTATGTCGACTGGCTGAGAAACTTGAGGATTGTCCTCGAGTCCGAACGTCGGACTTATGTTCTCGAATCGCCGATGCCTGGTGCTCTTCTGGAAGGGGTTTCGGAAGAGGAACGAGCCACCCACGTAAAATGGGTTGATGATGATCTTCAGGTTCGTTGCCTCATGATGGCATCAATGTCAAATGAGCTGCAGAAACAACATGAGAAGATGTCTCATGCTTCTGATATACACCTCCACCTCAAAGACATGTTTGGGGAGCAGTCTCGCACTGAAAGGTTCGCAACTACTAAGGAGTTGTTTAATCTGAAGATGGCTGAGGGAGCTAGTGTCAAGGATCACTGTCTTCGTTTCATCAATCTGGTTGAAAAACTGGAGCGATTGGACGTAGACCTGCATGATGATCTTAGCACTGACCTCCTCCTCCACTCTCTGCCTCGCTCATTCGACCAGTTCGTGATGAATTTCAACATGGGAGAGAGATTGGTCGCTCTCCATGAACTGACCAATATGTTAGTTACGACAGAAGCAACCCTTAAGAAGGAGAAACCTGTCATAATCGCACACCATTCAAAGGCTGCAAAGCCTAAGAAGGGTAAAAAGAAGAAGAAGGTGTTCTCTTCTAAGGCGACCACGAAGGCTGTTGAGAAAAAGCGAAAGTGCCCAGAAGACGAATGTTTCCACTGCAAGAAAGCAGGGCACTGGAAAATGAATTGTCTCGACTACCTTAAGATGGTAGCCAAAGGTATTTTCTTTATTGAAGTTAATATTTCTATTAACTGTGGATCATGGGTGTTGGACACCGCAGCTGGTTCTCATATCTGTAATGATTTGCAGGTGATGGGAGCAGTAAAACGACTTAAGCCCGGGGATAGGATCCTGCGTTTTGGAAACGGAGCAAGGGTTGCTGCAGAGGCTATAGGGGACGTCGAGTTAGTGATAGAGAATTTTTCTTTAGTTTTACAGGATTGTTTATACGTACCAACTATCATCAAAAACATTATTTCTACTCCTTTATTAGACAATGATGGTTTTTGTTTTTCCATTTCGAATTGATCTATTAGCATAATTAAAAATGGTTTTACTTATGCTTGTGGCACTTTGATAGATGGTTTATATTCCCTTGAACCAACTAACTCTAACGTAATGCACATTCAATCAAAGAAAATAAAACAAAATGATAATAGTCCACAACTTTGGCACGCTAGACTTGGACATGTCTCCAAAAGTAGGATTCAAAAGTTGGTCTCGTCTAAGGCTCTTAAAATACAGAACTTAGATGAACTTTCAACTTGCGAATCTTGTCTCAAGGGAAAGATGACTAAATCTCCATTTACTGGAAAACCAGAGCGAACCAAACATACATTGGATTTGATCCATACTGATGTATGTGGACCACTGAGTGTCAGTGCAAGAGGAGGTTACTCCTACTTCATTACATTCACAGACGACTTTAGTCGTTTTGGGTATATGTACCTTATGAAGTACAAGTCCGAAGCTTTTGAAAAGTTCAAAGAGTTTCGAATAGAAGTAGAGAACCAATTGGGCCATAGTATTAAGGCACTTCGATCAGATCGAGGTGTACTTAAACCAAGAATTCCTAGATTATCTTAAAGAGAATGGGATTCTCTCACAGCGAACTCCTTCTAGGACACCTCAACTCAATGGAGTGTCTGAAAGAAGGAACCGAACTTTGTTAGACATGGTTCGTTCCATGATGAGTTTCGCTGACATTCCTTTTTCATTTTGGGGGTTAGCACTCCTAACGGCTTCAAAGATACTCAACTTAGTACCCTCAAAGTCGGTGCCTACGACACCACACCAAGAATGGTATGGTAAAGCACCCTCATACTCGTATCTCCGAGTATGGGGATCTCCTGCTTATGTTAGGAACAAGAAGGGAGATAAACTGGAAAGTAGATCCAGTTTGTGAAAGTTTGTAGGGTATCCAAAGGAATCCATTGGGTACCTGTTCTACGATCCTAAGGAACGAAAGACGTTCGTTTCTAGGAACGCCCATTTCTTGGAGAATGAGTTTCTCACTAATAGAAATGGGACTGTCGTGGAACTTGATGAAGTCCAAGATTCGGACCCATCCCTACAAACAGTGGGAGTTGATCTTGAACCTACTGAACCAACTAGTACATTCTTCGAAGATCCGATCGAGTTCGTAAAGAACCCGAAAGGTTCGGTTTCATTCACGAAAATGATCAGTTGGATAGTGATCCAAGGACTTACGAAGAAGCTATGTCTGAAATAGACTCGGGTGCATGGCTCAAAGCCATGCAATCCGAAATGGATTCCATGCATTCAAACAAGGTATGGACCTTGGTCGATCCACCTGAGGGAACCGTTCCTGTAGGTTGCAAATGGATCTTCAAGCGCAAGCTTGGAATGAATGGAGAAGTTTTGACTCATAAGGCTCGCCTAGTGGCAAAAGGTTATTCTCAAAGGCCTGGTATAGATTATGTGGAGACCTTTTCTCCAGTAGCGATGTCGAAATCCATTCGGATACTTTTAGCCATAGCCGCGTGGTATGACTACGAAATATGGCAAATGGATGTAAAGACTGCTTTTCTCAATGGAGACATTGATAAGGAGATCTTTATGCAACAACCCAAGGGCTTTGCATCCAAAGGCAGTGAACATAAGGTCTGCAAACTCCAGAGGTCAATATATGGTCTCAAACAGGCATCCCGTACCTGGAATATACGATTTGATGAGACATTCAAGGCTTTTGGCTTCATCAAAAACGTATTTGAACCTTGTGTGTACAAGAAAATTAGTGGGAGCTCTGTGCAATTCATTGTTTTGTATGTCGACGATATTCTGTTGATCGAAGATGATATCAGAATGTTGGCGCAGACGAAAGCGTGGTTATCCACGCAATTCTCCATGAAAGATTTGGGAGAGGCATCTTACGTATTGGGAATACGTATCTATAGAGATAGATCGAAGAAGATGTTGGGACTCTCTCAATCTCAGTACATTAACACGATACTGAAAAGATTCAGTATGGAAGAATCCAAGAGAGGATTGCTTCCAATGGGACATGGAATCTCTCTATCCAAATCAATGTGCCCCACAAGTGATGAGGAAAAGAAGAGAATGTCTCTAATACGTTATGCCTCGGCGATAGGTAGCATAATGTATGCAATGTTATGTACAAGACCTGACATAGCACATGCTCTGAGTGTCACGAGCCGCTATCAGTCAAATCCAGGTGAGGAACACTGGACTGCCTTAAAAGCAATCCTTAAGTACTTGAGAAGAACTAAGGATATGTTCTTGGTCTACGATGGTAGTGGAGAATTAAAACTCGAAGGATTCACTGATTCGAGTTTCCAGTCTGACGTGGATGATTATAAATCCAATTCTGGATACATATTCCGCCTCAATGGGGCAGCGGTGAGTTGGAAGAGTTCCAAGCAGTCCACCACTACTGACTCAACCACTGAAGCAGAATATATCGCAGCATCAGATGCAGCGAAGGAGAGTGTTTGGATGAGAAACTTCATCCAAGAGTTGGATGTCGTGCCTAGCATTGCGGAACCCGTAGTAGTCTTCTGCGACAACAACGGGGCGATTGCTCAAGCAAAGGAACCGAGATCACACCACCAATCTAAGCACGTAATGAGAAAGTACCATGTGATTAGAGAAATCATTGGTAGAGGAGACATTCAAATGGAACGTGTCAACTCGGAAGACAACATAGCGGATCCACTAACAAAGCCACTATCACAAAAGTTATTCGAAGGACATCTTGAGAAGATAGGTCTTAGAAGTGTATGTGATTGGCTTTAGGGCAAGTGGGAGATTGATAGGATCGTGCCCAAGCAAGCCATCACCTATAGCTTGTATTAGGCCAATTCCTGTAAAACATACTTTGATCATTAATGAATACGACAAGTTTATTTATATTGTATAGAATAAACAAATGGCCAAACTTCATCTTTCGCAAAAACATTTACGCGATTGGTTGAAATCCTTATATCACAAATGACTATGGGGCGATTAACTGCGAGCAATCACGAAACAGTCTCTAAGGTCGTGATCTTAAAAACTGTTCCAAGTCATAGATTCTGTATGAGATGGGATATCGAAGGAATCGCTAAGACTTGTACATATGCATGATTCAAATAGTTTGAATTTGTGGAGTTTCGTGAACAAGGTATATGATACCGATGCATATGAGTAGGTGGTTCGATAGGAGATCGAACGCATCGAACGACCCAAACTGAGAAACCCTTCGTGGAAGCACATGTCGCATATCGGTGATGGGATATTTCTCAAGCTTACGATAGTGTACGATTTAGTCCTTAGACTTGAGATGCTAGGGCGAATTCGGTGCACATGTGTACGTACTTTGATATAGGTACCTATCACACAGAGGGTCTTTGTGCACCTATGTTGGGTGCTAATAGTTGTGCACGCGGATGGTTAGTATCAACAGAGGATCTAACGACCCATCATAATGGATGGGAGATTTTCCTGTACATTCTTAAATAATATATTCCGAGAAACCCATAGCCATGGTCGGTGACGGATTTGGAAAGGTGTTTCCAAATTTAGCGGTCACACTGGAATTATTATCCTGAATTAGAAAGTACATGATCACGATATTTAGGGTGCCGATCAATTCACACGCCATTAGTCTCGATCGGGAAATTAGTCGGCAGAGGGACCTTATGTACATGGCACTCGAAAGAGGAAAGGTTCACTTATATTAATTCACCTGAAATTGGGCCTCATGGGCTTGTGGCTAGACATCGACCATGAGGTGTAAGTACTCCTGAATTAATAGGGAGATTAATTCATGAGTGGTCAATTAAATGAGTTTAATTGATCGGAGCATTTGATTGCTCGTATATTAAATCACGAAGAGTTCGTGGGCCTGCGGCCAATTAATGGTGAACCTAAGGGGTCACACACAATACAGTGGGACTGCAACAATCGATCTTAATCGAATTGGATTGAATTGATTTAAGAAAGTTAAATCAATTAAATAATTAAATTAAAGAGTTAATTTAATTAAATGGAAGAATGAATTAATTAGAAAGTCTAATTAATATTTAATTAAGGAGTTAATTAAATTAAAGTAGATAAATAATTAATTAATTAGAGTGTCTAATTAATTATTTATGATTTAAATAAAAAAGGGGGGAATTTGATTAAATAAGAAGATTTAATCAAATAAGGTGCAAGATTAGGACATTTAAGTAAATGGGCTCTAGTCTTGGAAAGTGGCCCATGAATGTGCAAGTATAAAGTGGTCTCTTGCACATCAAATACGTAAGAAGAAGAAAAACAGCAAAAGAAACCCTGGCCGCTTTTTACAGCAAGCCACGCCCCTCCCCTGTATTCTTCTTCTAGTTTTATATTCCAGATCCAAAAATTCCTCCGAGTTCAGTTCTAAGCCTAGAACCCGAAGGAAGTTGCAATTGTTCTGCTGGTGTGGATCAACCTTAAAGGCGCGACACGTGAGGTGCTTTCAGAATCTTCCTACCGTCAGAATATTAAAGACCGGTGTTTTTCCACTACCGAACCTGTAGTGAGGTAAAAATACTATACAGTGTTATATAAAGATATAATCAATATTTTCGTATCACCACCATGGATAGAATCCTGAAAGGATAATTGATAATTTTTATTTTAATATTCCGCGCTTTAACTGTTATTTGACAATCGGCTATCCCAACAGTTTTTAGCATAGAAGCACAGTGAAGTTATGGCATAAATTACTTTGACTGACTTACATAAACTCGGCCTGATTTTGGGACGACCCAATCATTCTTCTTCTTACTAAAATGGATTTTCTTCCATGAGGCTGTACGTGTAGGCTCCTCTCCCGTTTCAGTGTCTTGCTATAATTCAAAGTGTAAATGGGAAACAAGTAATTAATAGTGGGGATTAAAATATTAAGAAAAACATAAGGAGGACCAAACTGTAAAAAAAAGTACATAAGGAAGATCAAGAGTGGTATTTACACTATTATATATTTATAGATAAAATGGAAATATCTCTGATTTCTATTCATTACTGGATAAAAATATCCAATCAATTTCCCTTGTTTGAGGGCTAAATAATCAGTTTTGAATTGATTGGCATTTTCTGATAGTAGATACTCATTTTATTGTATAACATGATTTTTTGATAACATACTTAAGTTGTAAAGCCAAGAACACTTTGTATTAATTATAAGATAAAGTGTGTTACAAACTTCATCAAGCTTCTTTGGCCTGCTTCTAATTATTCAATTTATATATACAACTACATAAAGCACTTTTAACATCTCGCCATTTATGATCAAGTGGCAAGAAACGCCAATGTCTCATATAGCATGCTTTTTTTCCATTCTTTAACCAAAAGCTACATTTTTCCTTATTACATATTGGACATGCCAAATATCCTTTCGTGGACCATCCCGATATAATGGCATATGCAGGTAAATCTTTAATTGTCCATAAAACCGCTGCTCGTAGGAAGAAACTAGTACCCCTTGAAGCATCATAAGTCTCAACGCCTTGACCCCATAAGTCAATTAGTTCTTCAATCAATGGTTCCAAAAATACATCTATGTCATTCTCGGAGACCTTGGACCTGGAATTATCATGGACAATATGAAAAAGCAGACTTCAAACACTTCCATGGGGGTAGGTTGTAGGGCAAAAGAATGACAGGCCATGTACTATGAGATGTGCTCATGTTTGAGAAGGGATTAAATCCATCCGTCGCTAACCCAAGTCTAACATTACGAGGATCCTCTGCAAAAGATTCATGTGTTCTATCAAAATCTTTCCATTCTTTAGCGTCTGCTGGATGCCTTAACACCCCATCATCAATAGGTCTTTCCTTGTGCCATCTCATATCCAAAGCAGTTTTTTTAGATATGAACAACCTTTGCAATCTAGGCTTCAGTGGAAAATAGCGAAGAACCTTTTGGGGGATCTTGCTACACTTTTTATGGCCATTTGTGTCATTGTTAACCTCGCTGAATTTATAACGAGGAGAAAAACAAATTGGGCATTGTTCTTCCTTTTCATGTTCATTCCTAAATAGTATGCAGTCGTTCACACATGCATGGATATTTTTGTAATGCAGACCAAGACTTTTAATGACTTGTTTGGCCTCATAATATGACTTGGGAAGCTTCTTGCCACTAGGAATTGCTTTCCTCAATACTTCAAGCAACATAGAAAAGGACTTATTACTCCATCTGTTAAGGATCTTCAAGTGCATTAGAGTAAGAATGAAAAAGAGCTTGCTAAAACTATCACATTCCGGATATAATGGTTGATCAGCATCTCTCAACATCTTCATAAAATTTTCTGATTCTGAATTCGGCACTGCATTTTCATTACTCTCATGGTTATTTTCCCCACTAGAATCGTGTCCATTCCAAGGATTTGTCTGCGCTGCTTCATAATAATCTTCTAGCATATCTTGCATGTTTGTTGATTTTTTTCTCTTTGAACAATGTCCATCCGCAAGTTCACTATCTTCATCATAAGACTCCGAGTCCTCAATACTAGAGTCAACAAATTCCTCACCATGTAACACCCAAGAAACGTAATGCTTGATAAATCCGTGTTCAAACAAATCAGCTTCTACATGATCTCGATTGTGAAAATAAACATTGTTGCATCTAACACAAGGGCATCTAATCTTTCCATGTGGTTCAATTGAAGAATAGGCGAACTCTAAGAACTCTTGAACTCTTTTTTCATACTCTGGAAGTGTTCTATCATCAAGTAATATCCAACTTTTGTCCATTGCTAGTTCTTGAGGAAATAAAGAGAAAATATATGTAAATTAAATAATGATTTGCATTAGCATAAAAGATCTATATATTATTAGAGGATATTAATAAAACCAGCCAATATGTAAGAACTACAAAAACGTTACTGAATTTTTGGACTGTGAAACATAAAATACTGATCACAAAAAAGTTTTTCAAGTTTTACAACTAAAACTTTAAGACACAAAATAACTAAGAAAGAGGCAAATCTTATATCTTTTGATTTGGCACTAGGAATTGTACAAATACAAATAAAACAATGTCATTTAATACTAGCTTCCAAAACCAGTCTTTGTCCAAAGAATAAGATACGGCATAGTAAACAAGAATTTGGACACCACATGAAACAAATAAGAATAATTTTTAACCAATCTACAATTCATCAGTCAAACTCCAAACACTAAACAAGTTACCACTAGAATATATAATTAAGAAATTCAAATGTAGCACCCTAAATTCTTTTTAAATAAAACGTTAAACTAATATGAAATTAGTAGTCTCATTAATTTAAAAACTGGAAGATAAATACAATTTTACTCTAGAGTTCTCTAACCGTAGATGTAATTCCGACTACACAAAAGAAGCAGCTTTACTAAAACTGTAGTTCTAGTCCAGTTTTTCTCTTAACTATAGACCATTTCTTATTTTATGTAATGTAATGTCTATCAGTATTAAAACCATTACTCAATAATGTAATTCAAAGGTATTTACTATTACGTATTATATAAGGGGCAGAAAGATGCACATACAAAAATTGAAATAATACAGTACTAATAAATAATATGATTTTCCTACCTTGCATAGTACATATACAACTAATTAATTAAGTTCAATATCAAGACTTGAACTAACTAATTAATTCATACTACCCCAAATTGATATACATTTAAGTAAAATTTATCTGATCAAAATGATAAATTTTGAAGGCATGGAAATCAAATTGATTCCAAAATCCGTAACTTTTTCACTATCAAAATACTTTCACCATGTTAATTATTTTAGGTTTCATACAATAATCAACTTTGAATACTTAATTCATCTCTTGAAGTAATTGCACGAAAATTGAAAGGTGCTTGTTTTCAAAGAAGTAACATCAACATATTTAATTAACCTTGCAGTAGTATTCATGTCTAAAGAATTCATTCTCTTGATATGCCATTATGTGAAGATTACAGTAAAGAGAACAATAATAACAAAATGAAAAGAATAATGGATTAGAAATACCTCAAAGCTGTTCCAATACAAAGTTAAAATTAGTTGATACTTTGCCTGTTTAATTTTTTTGTGCACTGGAGATGTTGAGATAGAATTGAATCGGAGATGTTGAGAGAAATATAACAGACGTGGTATAGAAGAAGTAGAACACTACCTGAGTTAAATAACCAGCGCGAGAATTCTGGAGAAAGAACATTAGTTGATTAATTTAGATGGTAAAAAATCAAAATTTTGGATTTATTTTCTGAAATTCTGAATTACACTATGGATAATGAACCAACGATTGCTAGTATTTGGATCAAAAAGAAAAGAAAGAATAAAGAAATCATTTTGATTTTGGATTTAGGGATGCAGTACCTGAAACCAGAATTTGAAGAGTCCTATGCTGGGTGATTGACGAAACTAAAAGTAAGTATTTGGCGAAATTTCAATAATGGTCCTGTAACTTTGGGGTTTATTAAAAAGTAGTCCTGTAACTATTGTGAACGCACATTTAGTCCTTTAACTTTCACCAAATTTCAATTTTAGAGCTAATTTTGGTCCTCTAACTTTCAATAAATTTCAATCACCGTCCTATAATTACAATTTTGTCCTATTATATAGGAAAGGTTTGTAATTGCAAGACGAAAATTGAAACTTATTCTAATTAGAGGATGAGATTTGTAACTACAAGACGAAAATTAAAACTTATTAAAAGTTAGAGGATAAAATTTGTTATGCATAGGACTAAAATTGAAATTGTGTAAAATATAAAGGACTAAATATGTGTTCAATATAGTTACAGGACTATTTTTAAAAGAAACCCTAGGTTATAGGACTATTTGAAATTTTGCCATATTGTTTTTATTTTTCTGGAATATATATATCATTCTGTTTTTCGTGTCAATTGGACCGAAATTATGAAATAACAAGTACATGGTTTTTGGTGTATGTTTCGTTCAATTAAATATGAGAGAATTGCATTTTTGGTACAGAGCTATAGGTCAATTCCTACTTTTGGTACATAGCTTTATGTGTCCAACACATTTGGTATAGAGCTTTAACAAATTGTGACACATTTGGTACAACCGTTAAAAATTGTCGTTAAGGGGTGACGTGGTAGTTAAGTCTAATTGCAAAGTTGATGCCATTACTTATGTTGACTGATAATTTTACTCCATAACATTTCAGGTTACCAAAAAAGCCCCACGTCTCTAAATTTAGTGACGATTTTAGTCCACATTGTTGCCAAATTTCAAAATTGACTCGAATAAGACCACGTGATGACCAATTTGAAAATTTTACTTATTTTATTTAAATAACTAATTTGATTTATAAATAATATTAATAAATTAAATAATAATTTAACATAAATATCACCAAAATTAAGAAAACATATTCTTTTAAATATAAGATTTGTATAATAGTATTAATATATTTATCATTTATTAAAATAATAAATTATATAATTAAAAACTATTTAATATTTATTAAAATAATAAATAATAAATAATTATAATTTAAAAAAAAAATTCCAACCCCAACCACCCAACCCAACCCACCACCCCTCCCCCCTACCCCAATTCCCTGGCCGCCGCCTCCTGGGACCGAAGAACCAGGCCGGCGGCGGCCTGGGAAACGGGGTAGTGGGGAGGTGGTGCGTGATTTGGGTGGGGTGGGGAATTTTTTTTTTAAATTATAATTATTTATTATTTATTATTTTAATAAATATTAAATAGATTAATGCTATTATATAAATTTTATATTTAAAAAGAATATGTTTTGTTAATTTTGGTGATATTTATGTTAAAGTATTATTTAATTTATTAATATTGTTTATAAATTAAATTAGTTATTTAAATAAAATAAGTAAAATTTTCAAATTGGCCCGCACGTGGTCTTATTCGAGTCAATTTTGAAATTTGGCAACAATGTGAACTAAAATCGTCACTAAATTTGGAGATGTGGGGCTTTTTTGGTAACCTGAAATATTATGGGATAAAATTATCAGTCAACATAAGTAATGTCATCAATTTTGCAATTAGACTTAACTGCCACGTCACCCCTTAACGGCAATTTTTAACGGTTGTACCAAATTTATCACAATCTGTTAAAGCTCTGTACCAAATGTGTTGGACACATAAAGCTATGTACCAAAAGTGGGAATTGACCTATAGCTCTGTACCAAAAATGGAATTCTCTCAATTAAATATGGAATAGTTTTTGAATTTTTTTTTGAAAAGTTTCGGAAATACTAGGAAAAAACTATCAAATTTTAAAGAAATATAAGAGTCTTATAGCCAACAAAAAGTTTCAAAATTACACCTTATTTTCTTTTCATTTACTAAAAAATAGAAATGTTTCGAAGTTTTCGACGGAAATAATGAAAATGATCCATGAACAAATATACACTTACTGAGTTAGGGAGCGCATGATTCATATATATTTTTATGAGCTAAATATAAAAGTACCCCTGTGTTTCATCAAACTGGCAAAATTGTCCTTGCATAATTTTTATTAGCAAAAACCTTCATGTGTTAGCTTTTTTAATAGCAAAAATTATCATGTATTCTTTTTTGACGGGCCAAACCTATATTTGAAATCCCCTCACAAATCATAGGGAAGTTATTTTGACTTGAGGGGGGTTTTTTTATGATAAAAATTAGCACAATGATGGTTTTTGATAATATAATAACATTTTTTTCGGGATTAATGCATTTTTCGTGCCATAACTATAGCCCACTGGCGTTTCTACCCCGTAACTTTTCGGGCTGGTACATTTGGTGCCCAACTTCAACATCAGTGGCAATTGAGGCCCAATTTTAAAATTGGCCCGAAATTCCCCCATATGCGGGCCATGTGATTTAGTAATATATCAAAATTGACCATTCAACGTCTTTTTCAATAAAAAAAATAGGAAAATTTAAAATCCTAACTTTTCCTATAAAATTCACCCAACATCACCTTAATTAAATTATTACCCGCTTTCTTATTCTTCCCCAAATAAAAACATCCAAGTAACCTAGTTCTTGGTGGGTGGAATTTTTTTTCATGAAAAAGGTATTGAATGGTCAAAATGCCCAATTTTCATGTCACATGGCCCGTACATGGAAGAATATCGAGCCAATTTCAAAATTGGGCTTCAATTGGCACCAAAATTGCCATTGATGTCGAAGTTGTGGCACCAAATGTACCAGTCCGAAAAGTTACGGGGTAAAAATGTCAGTGGGCTATAGTTGTGGCACCAAAAATGCAATAATCTCTCTTTTTTCAATCAAAACCAAATTGAAGTGCATGTTTAGGAGAATTGATAACCGTACCAAAGATTATTTTATCTAACATATATTTTCTCAAAATGTCAGAAAACTTAATTACGTACATTAATTTGATGAGATAATTTTATAAAATTAATGTTTAATTTTGTATTGTCCTTTATGAAGATGTGTTGTAGTGTTGATCACAAATTATTTAAAATTACAAAGCCTAAACGCATTAAATCAGATTTTTCACGCTAGATTTACTTTGATCCTTTTTTTTTTTTTTTTTTGGTAAACAAATTTAATTTGATCACTCAAAAGTGTACTCATTTTATTCAAAATTATTGTGGAGCACTTTTGTGAAAGTTTTTTAGTGGCAACTTTTTCTTGTCACAATTGTAAATGATTTTTTTGTGACAACTTTGTGTTGACACTAAAATTTAATTAAGAAAAATAGTGGCGACTTCCTATCTTAACACTAATGTTATAGGGAATAGTGACAACTTCTATTTCCCGCATTCTCCAGAATTTGGCGCCATAAAAATAGTGACAAAAAATTGTGACAAAAACAAACCTTGTCACGATATTACCCTACTTACAAAAATTAGTGACAACAGAAAATGTCATCACTATATATCAGCTTTTAGTGATGACAATTATTTTGTCACTAAGATTTTTGTCACTGAAAATAGTTTTTCTTGTAGTGAATTTCTATACAGACCAAGAGAAGATAGTTTATGTTTGACACCATCTAGGAAAAGTACTCCCGACCTCCAGATAATTCGAGCAATCTTCGACCAAAGCTAGGAGTAATTTCGGAGGCTTCGAGGGGTGAAGATGACCATCCTTGCAAGGTTCAAAATATCGACCCCCTTAAAGAAACTGATGCTCACACTTCACCAGATCTCACACATGGTATTCTCGCTCCATCGTAAACAAGTTGATTTCGATAAAACAAGAATCCAGCTTTCCTCTAACCTCGAACCACACCATATGACACAAGCAATGATCGGCCAACACCCAACTATAAGGGATGCTCGATCACTAACTCATATTCCTAGAGGTCTCATATTTCCAATTCCACCCATACCAAGTCGGAAACTCGTTCGTTCTTAAAGACAACATAATCTGGTGGTCGACCGTGGTAATGAAAATAAATTTCTTTCCTTAACAACATCGTTTTGAAATAAATGAGGAAGGGGGTAAAAGCCTTTATATAGGCAGATGGATGAGAATCCAACGGCGATAATTAAGGATCTTATCAACGGTTCAGATTATTTTAAGGACAGTGCATTGCAATAATTGGGAGAAAGTTATACGCATACTCGGATTTGTCTACGATTGCTGATCAACAGTGGATAACAATATAAAATATATGACAAAGATCAAAAATTATGCTGAAGAAAAATTTCTATAAATGTTTATTCATTTACAAAAGGATTGCTACATATATGCGGATGGATACAAGAGAGGAAAAGATTACGTTGATTACAAAATATACCTAAATCTATAACAGAGACTAAAATATCAAAGTATTTTGCATAATCCATTCGGAAATGCTCATCGAGATGATTGCTTCTACAAATCGACCTACTTCTTGTCTTTGGAAATTTTGCACCTACGTTTGATAAAGACCGGTGAATATACTTCACCAGACCTTTACAAAGTATCCTCCTTCGTCGAGGAATACCCTACTACACTCTTACAAAGTATCCTCCTGGGTCGAAGAGGATAACCCAACACGAGGAATACTTTCTTTTTAATGAACTAACCAGCTTTCTCTTTTTCAACAACCATTATTGATGGAGATTCCACCATAATCAGGGAACCATAAATCTCCTATACCTCCCATTATGAAAGTTACAAGACGAAGATGTTTATGCACTACGAATGTAAACATGATTTTCACTTATTTTAGATGCTTAACACAGAGTTGCTATTTATAGCTAAGAGAGTTCGTGATCTAATGGATAGAAGACGAAACATTCTATGACTACGATAAAGGCGCATATTCTATGCGACTTTTCCTCTCCCAAAGAAATGGTCAATACAGGTTAATCTGATCAGTTCTGAACGAGGAGCTTTTTCCGTACAAAGGATATGAATACATCAGAGAAAATTACACGACGTTTTTTTCTGCAAAAAAAAAAAAATAAAAAAAAATACATATATTACATATAATCCGATGATCTACTGTTCGAGAATATGGTCAGGGCTTGTACTATGACCAAGATAAGTAATCAACTCTCGAGTACGTTGCTTATATCCAAGAGCAAAGCCTTTCTCGAACTCCTGTTTCTTCCCTTTCTCAATTTGAGATTGGGTAACTTCCTCCAAATTTTTGTTTAGTTGGAGCAGGTCTTCTTTCTCCTTTTTAAGAGCATTTTGTTTAGCTGGAGCAGGTCTTCTTTCTCCTTTTTAAGTTGCTCTTTTTCGGACTCCAGACTGCACCCGAGCAAGATCTTCTTTCTCTTTAGCAAGCTTTTCATTAGCAGCTCGAAGATTCTCTACATCGGTCATCAGTGATCAATGAGCTACAACTATATTGTCCAACTTGGTATTAGTAGCAAGCCGGGTAAAATAGGCTTCATCATTCTGAATTCCGAGTTGAGCAGCTTCATGTTTGACCTACGACAAGACATAAAAGGAATTAGAAAATAAAGTAATATGGTGAATTTCAAATAGCAGAGAATCTTATTACCAGCTCCAAATGCTTGAAAATGGACTGGATAAGTTGTAGAGAAGAATGATTCTTCAGCTTATCGAGCTCTCTTGGGAGAATTGTGCCCATCCCCAAATTCCAAGACACCCCGTCAGGCTCGTAAGATGCAGGAATGCATGCATCAAGGGATACTCTTCCTGATCGATCCAAATTAAACGCGGATATTTCTTCAACTTGCGTGCTAAGAGGACGATCATCTAATAGCGAAGGATCATCCAACGGATTTTCAGAGCTCGGCTTACTGGGCCCGGATCCCGTTTCAATCATTCCTATAGAAAAATGAGAAGGAGGAAGAACCTGAGTACCATGGGAACCCGAGTGTATGACGGCAGTTTCGGAGGTTGATAAAGCGAAAAGAGATTCAGGAATGTCTTCAATCATGCACCCCTCAACCTGCGAACTGGATTCGACCTCAGGATTAGGAGGAATAGACTCGGGCTGTCGATTTGTCTCCTGTTCGGAAACCTGAATCATGGCGATGTCTGAAACAGGAATCCGAGGACCAAGTTCTGCTTGATCATTGAGGGCGGGAGAATTAGCTTGCGACTCCTCATTTCTACAAACATCGAGAATATTTGGATCGACCAATGGGCTACCAATCAAAACTTTCGAGGGGCCTATAGGAGAATCCGTAGGTGATTGCAATCGGGAAAGGGTGTTCACTTTAGAAATCGAGGGATCCTCGGGTTGGATCGAAACTCGATCGGCAATGGGCGTAGATTTTTGGGGAACCTCCCCCCTTCGGAGGATATTGGTTGTGAACTCTCAGTACGAGCTCTTTTCTTTGGGTTATCTCTTCTAGTGGGATCACGTAGAGATTGCTTTGCAGCTCTTGGAACTCATGGCCGAGAAGTTATAGAAACTGTGTAAATCTCGAGCTATTACTTCGAACTATCGCATAGAATTTTATATTTCGAGTGGGGACGCGCGGTAATTCTTTGAAGGATTTACTGTAGCACCCCAATCCCACATTGATTGTGGATGAATTATTTGAATGATTAATAAAGACTTGACCTACTTCTACTTGTCAACATGGGCTTAAGCATTTTGGGCTAGTGGACTAGAGCTCAACAATGTTGACAAGGCTAGAAGTGGGTCAAGGTCTTTACAAATGGTATCCGAGCCGACTTCGTGGTGTTATCCATGAGGGTGGTCTTGGGCTATTGATCTGGACTCGACGAGGACGTCGAGTATTTGAGTTGGGGAGATTGTAGCACCCCAATCCCACATTGATTGTGGATGAATTGTTTGAATGATTAATAAAGACTTGACCTACTTCTACTTGTCAACATGGGCTTAAGCATTTTGGGCTAGTGGACTAGAGCTCAACAATGTTGACAAGGCTAGAAGTGGGTCAAGGTCTTTACATTTACCTTTATATATACCTAAGGAAATGACATTTATATCCTCAAGGGAAGGCGCGAAAAGTAAAATTTAAAATTGATGGAAAATATTAAGTCATTTTGACATCCCGATCGTGTCAAAGACCAAGGAAAAATTCTACAAAGACAAATGCTGCGATAAAATTTACATATTACAAGGAAGGATCGATACAGGGTTCACTTACAAAGGAGTACAAATTTAACAAGGAAAATAATAAGACTTGTTACAAAAAAATCAACTAGATTCGATAAATTCTTTGTCGTTGAAATGGCCTATTCGGTAGGAGTAGCTTCTTTCGAGGACGTCTCTTCATTACCATCAGCCTCTCCTCTATCTTCCTGATCGTCTTCGACCTCCTCTTCAGGATCAATGTCAGGGTACGGCACACGTAAGGGAACTCCAAACTCATCCACCAGATGAGCCAAGGGATGACCACTATGGAGGATATTCGCGAAGCTTTCGATCTTTGCTAATATCCATAACTTTATGGTAGTCGTCCCGCCTGTCAGTAATTAACTCCGACTCGATCAGTTGATCGACCCCTTTATAGAATGAACTCAACAACAAATCCCCGATCTTTTCATGAATTATAGCAGCGCAAACAGGAGAATTGAGCAATCGAGTGGAGAGCTGAAGTCACTCCTGAGAATCAAGAAAGTGCTATTCCTTACAATCCTACCAATGATGTTCAATCAACCATCATGACTTCCATGAAGGCTCTGATTAAAAGTGCTTTAAAAGAGATGGAAGAAAAGAACAAGGAGCTGCTTGAAAATTTGAGGAGGCTGCCTCAAATCTTGTTCAGAGCACTGTTGCTAATCTGCCCAAGTCTGCTGATACAACATCAATGATTCATGAAGAACTGAACTAAATCAAAACAGAGGTTCATACAATAAAGGAAGAACTTCAGAGGTTCGGTGATAAAGTTGAAAGCAACTAAGCTGGCTGGAAGCAGATCAATTTGTTGTGGCAAATGCTATGCAAGCTACAGAGGAAGCGACTTTAAATACAATGCAAGCATTTACGTCAATCACGAATCTAGTACTTCAGTCTTAATTTCAGATAAGTGAGAGCAATGAAATTGTGCTGCACCAATATGAAGAACTACATTCTAAGCAACAACAAAAAGAAAGGCAACTGTCTGCAATGGAATCGTGATTACAGAGAAAGGCAACAACAAAAAGAAAGGCAACTGTAGCAGAACTAGCTGCTAAGGAAGAAGAGGACTTAGCTAAAGCCCTTGAAACAAGTAAAAAGGATGCTCAAGGCCCTAGAAAGAGTGGTGGAATCGTGATTGGAGAACCCAAAGAAGGTTCTGTTGTTTTACCTCGTCCTCAAGTTGTAAGGAAGAAGAATAAAGCAGTCAAATATGCACTAAAGATAGTGAAAAGTAACCCTTCTCTCCTTGAAAGATTTGAAAAAGAACTGGAGAGGTACAATAAACTGCTGCAAACCAAGAGTACTTTTCTCGCTGAAAATATCAGATATAATCGATGAAGGGAGTACAGATTGGCTAAGTCGAAGGAAGAGATCCTTGCTTGGAAGGAGTTTGTTGAAGAAAATAGATGGATTCTAAATTGGCTGCACACTAGTTCAATCAGACAAGCATTGGATTCAGACTTCTTTCATGACCGAGTACATGAGTACATCAAACTCGTTGTACTGAAGGAATCTACAGCACTCAGGGAGTTAATGACAAACAAACCCAGAAGAGGAGAGGATTTGGGTGAGAGAGCTGTAAAGATTGCCATCTGCGTAACCTGGGACAAATGGAGTGAAAGATCTAGATACGGAAGAGGAACATCCAGTGATCTGGCAACTATACCAAGTTTACAGCAAATAGTTTTTGTTTCAGAAATCAGCACATACCAAGAATCAGATCACTCACATTAGACGACTTCGCCGTTTATACCTGCAAATTTTATTTATCAAGAAACAGTCGTGTCTACTGATGGCGTTGATTTTATACATATTACAGATGCAGGTGCTAACCCGAATCAGACTATTGCAAATGACTCATCAAGGAACTTAACACTGCTGATCCTCAAGTTCCCCTAGATGAAGTACTTCGAGAAAAGAAGCCTTTAGCAATCGAGTGGAGAGCTGAAGTCACTCCTGAGAATCAAGAAAGTGCTATTTCTTCCAATCCTACTAATGATGTTCAATCAATCATCATGACTACCATAAAGGCTCTGATTTAAAGTGCTTTAAAAGAGATGGAAGAAAAGAACAAGGAGCTGCTTAGAAAATTTGAGGAGGCTGCCTCAAATCTTGTTCAGAGCACACTGTTGCTAATCTGCCCAAGTCTGCTGATACAACATCAATGATTCATGAAGAACTGAACAAAATCAGAACAGATGTTCGTATAATAAAGGATGAAGTTCAGAGGTTCGGTGATAAAGTTGAAAGCAACAAAGCTGGTTGGAAGCAGATCAATTTGTTGTGGCAAATGCTATGCAAGCTACAGAGGAAGCGACTTCAAATACAATGTAAGCATTTATCTCAATCATGAATCTAGTACTTCAGTCTCAATTTCAGCTAGGTGAAAGCAATGAAATTGTGCTGCACCATTATGAAGAACTACATTCTAAGCAACAACAACAGGAAAGGCAACTGTCTGCAATGGATCACAACATCAGACTTCTATGCAATGCAGTCAGTATTACTCCTGTTCAGGATGACAGAGTTGACCTGCTGATGATGACAAAAAGGGGGAAGAGGAATATGCTGACAAGAAGAATGTTACTGTTCAAGCTACTGAAGTAGTTCAATGTTCTGAAGAGGCAACAAATAAGCCTGCTGAAGATACTAAGGCTGCTGATGAAGCTGAACAGACTGCTAAAGCTAATGAAGATATTGATGATAAGGCTGAAGAAAAGAACCAAAGATGCGGCAAAGGAAGACAAGAGGATTGCTGCTTCTAAGGATTCTGCTGAAGAACAGCTAGATCCATTCAGAAAGACAAAAAGGATAGAGGAAATAAGAGCTAGAATTGAAATTGCTAACAAAGCCAAGAAACTAGTTCTAAATTTCCCTAGTGAAGAAAGTGATGAAGAAGAAATTATAAAAGAAGAAGAAACAGAAGATGAAAATTAAGAAGACTATTTTTTTCTTGTAAAACTTTTGTAAATTTCTATCTTTTTTTAACTTTTTCAATTCTTGTAATCTGATATAACAAGTTCAATATTAATGAAAGATTACAAATTCCAACTTAATTTCTATCTCAGAAATTTTGTGTGAAGACTTAACTTTAGTTTAGTTACAGGTACTTAGCTGAAGTTTTGTCATCATCAAAAAGGGGGAAATTGTTGGATGAAGATGAAGAAGTGAAGGGAGGTTTTTGATGATTTCCAAAAGTCATCCGCTAAGTAATGGAAGCTTAGCAAGCCTCTGAAAATTCAATCTGAGAAGACAAGTAAAATCAGAAGGATGGAATTTTGGTCCAGAAGACTACTGATCTGATGCTGAGTTCAGAATCAGACTGGTGGATTTCAGCAGAGTCAAATCAGATGAGTTCGATTTGAATCAGGACAGTGTTCATCAGCAGAGTGGAAATGATCAGGAAGTTATTACAACGGTAATAAGTGCACTCGGTGTAATAAATTTTGTAAGAGAAGGGTATTAAAGACAAATGATTGAAGAGAAACCTCGTATCAGCAAGGTGCATTAGATGCGACTTGACAGAAAGTACAGCAGAACTGTACAGTGAACAGTTTCAGAAGCCGTTCTGAAACAAGGACCAGTACTCGAGGAAGTTCTGAAATCTGTCTTTTCTCAACCGGCATAAATTCAAATCCTCAAGTATAAATAGTTCTGGATTGAAGAGTTAGAGACAGAAACAACAACTGAGAACAATTCACGAGCAAATTTTCCAATTCTCATACTCTAAGGCAGAACACTAAAACATCGAAGTAATCTGTTGACAAGCTTAAGTCGTGAAAAACAAGCTTACATCCCAATCTTAGATTTTCTGTAAAAGAGAAAGTTGTGAGAAGTAGTTTTCCATCTAATTGAGTGAAAATACTTCAGAGTATAGGTTTTCTTTGTGATCTCCTATAGCGAACTTGTGGCTTCATCATTTGTTGTAAAAGCGCAAGTAGAGTGTACTAATTACTTTGTGTTCATAGTATAACCCAAAATCAGAGGAAATACCGTTAGAAAAAAGGACAAGAAGCTCAAAAAAAAGGTCCTGCTGCTGCACCTGCCTCAGTTCACAAAAAGGACCCTGCCAGAAAAAAAATAATATTATCTGAATAGCATGTAACTTTTTCTGAGCAAGTATGGGAAGATCCTCATTCTGTTGAGAGAACAGTAGAATCAGTAAAGGAGTCTGATAATGCTAATCAGACGATAGATGAAGGATCTGCACCACAAGGAGATCAGTCCACTGTTCCATCAGCAGTAGTCACGGAAACACCAGCCGCCAGAAGGAAGAAAACTGGTAAGGCTAAAGTGTCACGGTACCACAAAAAGAAAAGAGAAGAGGTTGAGCAAAAGAAGAAAGATGAAACTAGGCTCAAGGCGGTCCTCAAAGCTAGTAAAGTAGAAGCTGAAGTCAAGCAGATGACTGAAGCAGACCTAGCTGCTAAGGAAGAAGTGGACTTAGCTAAAGCCCTTGAAGCAAGTAAAAAGGATGCTGATGGCCCTAGAAAGAGTGGTGTAATCGTGATTGGAGAACCCAAAGAAGGTTCTGTTGTTTTACCTAGTCCTCAAGTTGTAAGGAAGAAGAAGAAAGCAGTCAAATCTGCACTAAAGATAGTGAAAAGTGACCCTTTTCTCTTTGAAAGATTTGAAAAAGAATTGGAGAGGTACAATAAACTGCTGCAAACCAAGAGTACTTTCCTCGCTGAAAAAATCAGATTTAATCGATGGAGGGAGTACAGATGGGCTAAGTCGAAGGAAGAGATCCTTGCTTGGAAGTAGTTTGTTGAAGAAGAGAGATGGATTCTAAATTGGCTGCACACTAGTTCAATCAGCCAAGCATTAGATTCAGACTTCTTTCATGACCGAGTACATGAGTACATCAAACTCATTGTACTGAAGGAGTCTACAGCACTCAGGGAGTCAATGACAAACAAACCCAGAAGAGGAGAGGATTTGGGTGATAGAGCTGTAAAGATTGCTATCTGCGTAACCTTGTACAAATGGAGTGAAAGATCTAGATACGGAAAAGGAACATCCAGTGATCTGCAAACTCTACCAAGTTTACAACAAATAGTTTTTGGTTCGGAAATCAGCACATACCAAGAATCAGATCACTCACATCAGACGACTTCGCCGTTTATACCTGCAAATTTTATTTATCAGAAAACAGTCTTGTCTATTGATGGTGTTGATTTTATACATATTACAGATGCTGGTGGTAACCTGAATTAGACTATTGCAAAGGACTCATCGAGGAACTTAACACTGTTGATCCTCAAGTTCCCCTAGATGAAGTACTTCGAGAAAAGGAACCTTTAGCAATCGAGTGGGGAGCTGAAGTCACTCCTGAGAATCAAGAAAGTGCTATTCCTTCCAATCCTACTAATGATGTTTAATCAACCATCATGACTTCCATGAAGGCTCTGATTGAAAGTGCTTTAAAAGTGATGGAAGAAAAGAAATAGGAGCTGCTTAGAAAATTTGAGGAGGCTGCCTCAAATCTTGTTCAGAGCACTGTTGCTAATCTGCCCAAGTTGCTAATACAACATCAATGATTCATGAAGAACTGAACAAAATCAGAACAGAGGTTCGTATAATAAAGGAAGAAGTTTAGAGGTTCGGTGATAAAGTTGAAAGCAACCAAGCTGGCTGGAAGCAGATCAATTTGTTGTGGCAAATGCTATGCAAGCTAAAGAGGAAATGACTTCAAATACAATGTAAGTATTTACCTCAATCATGAATCTAGTACTTCAGTCTCAATTTTAGCTAAGTGAGAGCAATGAAATTGTGTTGCACCATTCTGAAGAACTACATTCTAAGCAACAACAACAAGAACGGCAACTGTCTGCAATGGATCACAACATCAGACTTCTATGCGATGCAGTAAATATTACTCCTGTTCAGGATGACAGAATTGACCCTGCTAATGATGACAAAAAGGGGGAAGAGGAATCTGCTAACAAGAAGAATGTTACTGTTGAAGCTACTGAAGTAGTTCAATGTTCTGAAGAGGCAACAAATAAGCCTGCTGAAGATACTAAGGCTGCTGATGAAGCTGAACAGACTGCTGAAGCTAATGAAGATATTGATGATAAGGCTGAAGAAAAGAACCAAGGATGCGGCAAAGGAAGACAAGAGGATTGCTGCTTCTAAGGATTCTGCTGAAGAATAGCTAGATCCATTCAGAAAGACAAAAAGGATAGAGGAAATAAGAGCTAGAATTGAGGCTGCTAACAAAGCCAAGAAACTAGTTCTAAATTTCCCTAGTGAAGAAAGTGATGAAGAAGAAATTATAAAAGAAGAAGAAACAGAAGATGAAGATTAAGAAGATTAATTTTTTCTTGTAAAACTTTTGTAAATTTATATCTTTTTTTAACTTTTTCAATTCTTGTAATCTGATATAACAAGTTCAATATTAATGAAAGATTACAAATTCCAACTTAATTTCTATCTCTGAAATTTTGTGTGAAGACTTAACTTTTGTTTAGTTACAGGTACTTAGCTGAAGTTTTGTCATCATCAAAAAGGGGGAAATTGTTGGATGAAGATGAAGAAGTGAAGGGAGGTTTTGATGATTTCCAAAAGTCATCCGCTAAGTAGTGGAAGCTTAGCAAGCCCCTGAAAATTCAATCTGAGAAGACAAGTAAAATCAGAAGGATGGAATTTTGGTCCAGAAGACTACTGATCTGATGCTGAGTTCGGAATTAGACTGGTGGATTTCAGCAGAGTCAAATCAGATGAGTTCAATTTGAATCAGGAGAGTGTTCGTCAACAGAGTGGATTCGATCAACTGAGTGGAAATGATCATGAAGATATTACAACGGTAATAAGTGCACTCGGTGTAATAAATGTTGTAAGAGAAGGGTATTAAAGAGAAATGATTGAAGAGAAACCTCGGATCAGCAAGGTGCATTAGATGCGACTTGACAGAAAGTACAGCAGAACTGTACAGTGAACAGTTACAGAAGCCGTTCTGAAACAAGGACCAGTACTCGAGGAAGTTCTGAAAATCTGTCTTTTCCCAACGGGCATAAATTCAAATCCTCAAGTATAAATAGTTCTGGATTCAAGAGTTAGAGACAGACACAACAACTGTGAGCAATTCACGAACAAATTTTCCAAGTCTCATACTCTAAGGCAGAACACTAAAACATCGAAGTCATCTGTTGACAAGCTTAAGTCGTGAAAAACAAGCTTACATCCCAATCTTAGATTTTTTGTAAAAGAGAAAGTTGTGAGAAGTAGTTTTCCATCTAATTGAGTGAAAATACTTCAGAGTATAGGTTTTCTATGTGATCTCCTATAGCGAACTTGTGGCTTCATCATTTGTTGTAAAAGCGCAAGTAGAGTGTACTATTTACTTTGTGTTCATAGTATAACCCAAAATCAAAGGAAATACCGTTAGAAAAAAGGACAAGAAGCTAAAAAAAAAGGTCCTGCTGCTGTACCTGCCTCAGTTCACAAAAAGAACCCTGCCAGAAAAAGAATAATATTATCTGAATAGCATGTAACTTTTTCTGAGCAAGTATGGGAAGATCCTCATTCTGTTGAGAGAAAAGTAGAATCAGTAAAGGAGTCTGATACTGCCAATCGGACGATAGATGAAGGATCTGCACCACAAGGAGATCAGTCTACTGTTCCATCAGCAGTAGTCACTGAAACACCATCCGCCAGAAGGAAGAAAACTGGTAAGGCTAAAGTGTCACGGTACCACAAAAAGAAAAGAGAAGAGGTTGAGCAAAAGAAGAAAGATGAAACTGGGCTCAAGGCGGTCCTCAAAGCTAGTAAAGTAGAAGCTGAAGTCAAACAGATGACTGAAGCAGACCTAGCTGCTAAGGAAGAAGTGGAATTAGCTAAAGCCCTTGAAGCAAGTAAAAAGGATGCTCATGGCCCTAGAAAGAGTGGTGTAATCGTGATTGGAGAACCCAAAGAAGGTTCTGTTGTTTTACCTAGTCCTCAAGTTGTAAGGAAGAAGAAGAAAGCAGTCAAATCTGCACTAAAGATAGTGAAAAGTGACCCTTCTCTCTTTGAAAGATTTGAAAAAGAATTGGAGAGGTACAATAAACTGCTGCAAACCAAGAGTACTTTCCTCGCTGAAAAAATCAGATATAATCGATGGAGGGAGTACATATGGGCTAAGTCGAAGGAAGAGATCCTTGCTTGGAAGTAGTTTGTTGAAGAAGAGAGATGGATTCTAAATTGGCTGCACACTAGTTCAATCAGCCAAGCATTGGATTCAGACTTCTTTCATGACCGAGTACATGAGTACATCAAACCATTGTACTGAAAGAGTCTACAGCACTCAGGGAGTCAATGACAAACAAACCCAGAAGAGGAGAGGATTTGGGTGATAGAGCTGTAAAGATTGCCATCTGCGTAACCTTGTACAAATGGAGTGAAAGATCTAGATACGGAAAAGGAACATCCAGTGATCTGCAAACTCTACCAAGTTTACAACAAATAGTTTTTGGTTCAGAAATCAGCACATACCAAGAATCAGATCACTCACATCAGACTACTTCGCCGTTTATACCTGCAAATTTTATTTATCAGAAAACAGTCGTGTCTATTGATGGTGTTGATTTTATACATATTACAGATGCTGGTGGTAACCTGAATTAGACTATTGCAAAGGACTCATCGAGGAACTTAACACTGTTGATCCTCAAGTTCCCCTAGATGAAGTACTTCGAGAAAAGGAACCTTTAGCAATCGAGTGGGGAGCTGAAGTCACTCCTGAGAATCAAGAAAGTGCTATTCCTTCCAATCCTACTAATGATGTTTAATTAACCATCATGACTTCTATGAAGGCTCTGATTGAAAGTGCTTTAAAAGTGATGGAAGAAAAGAAATAGGAGATGCTTAGAAAATTTGAGGAGGCTGCCTCAAATCTTGTTCAGAGCACTGTTGCTAATCTGCCCAAGTTGCTAATACAACATCAATGATTCATGAAGAACTGAACAAAATCAGAACAGAGGTTCGTATAATAAAGGAAGAAGTTTAGAGGTTCGGTGATAAAGTTGAAAGCAACCAAGCTGGCTGGAAGCAGATCAATTTGTTGTGGCAAATGCTATGCAAGCTAAAGAGGAAACGACTTCAAATACAATGTAAGTATTTACCTCAATCATGAATCTAGTACTTCAGTCTCAATTTTAGCTAAGTGAGAGCAATGAAATTGTGTTGCACCATTCTGAAGAACTATATTCTAAGCAACAACAACAGGAACGACAACTGTCTGCAATGGATCACAACATCAGACTTCTATGCGATGCAGTAAATATTACTCCTGTTCAGGATGACAGAATTGACCCTGCTAATGATGACAAAAAGGGGGAAGAGGAATCTGCTAACAAGAAGAATGTTACTGTTGAAGCTACTGAAGTAGTTCAATGTTCTGAAGAGGCAACAAATAAGCCTGCTGAAGATACTAAGGCTGCTGATGAAGCTGAACAGACTGTTGAAGCTAATGAAGATATTGATGATAAGGCTGAAGAAAAGAACCAAGGATGCGGCAAAGGAAGACAAGAGGATTGCTGCTTCTAAGGATTCTGCTGAAGAACAGCTAGATCCATTTAGAAAGACAAAAAGGATAGAGGAAATAAGAGCTAGAATTGAGGCTGCTAACAAAGCCAAGAAACTAGTTCTAAATTTCCCTAGTGAAGAAAGTGATGAAGAAGAAATTATAAAAGAAGAAGAAACAGAAGATGAAGATTAAGAAGATTAATTTTTTCTTGTAAAACTTTTGTAAATTTATATCTTTTTTTAACTTTTTCAATTCTTGTAATCTGATATAACAAGTTCAATATTAATGAAAGATTACAAATTCCAACTTAATTTCTATCTCTGAAATTTTGTGTGAAGACTTAACTTTAGTTTAGTTACAGGTACTTAGCTGAAGTTTTGTCATTATCAAAAAGGGGGAAATTGTTGGATGAAGATGAAGAAGTGAAGGGAGGTTTTGATGATTTCCAAAAGTCATCCGCTAAGTAGTGGAAGCTTAGCAAGCCCCTGAAAATTCAATCTGAGAAGACAAGTAAAATCAGAAGGATGGAATTTTGGTCCAGAAGACTACTGATCTGATGCTGAGTTCGGAATTAGACTGGTGGATTTCAGCAGAGTCAAATCAGATGAGTTCAATTTGAATCAGGAGAGTGTTCGTCAACAGAGTGGATTCGATCAACTGAGTGGAAATGATCATGAAGATATTACAACGGTAATAAGTGCACTCGGTGTAATAAATGTTGTAAGAGAAGGGTATTAAAGAGAAATGATTGAAGAGAAACCTCGGATCAGCAAGGTGCATTAGATGCGACTTGACAGAAAGTACAGCAGAACTGTACAGTGAACAGTTACAGAAGCCGTTCTGAAACAAGGACCAGTACTCGAGGAAGTTCTGAAAATCTGTCTTTTCCCAACGGGCATAAATTCAAATCCTCAAGTATAAATAGTTCTGGATTCAAGAGTTAGAGACAGACACAACAACTGTGAGCAATTCACGAGCAAATTTTCCAAGTCTCATACTCTAAGGCAGAACACTAAAACATCGAAGTCATCTGTTGACAAGCTTAAGTCGTGAAAAACAAGCTTACATCCCAATCTTAGATTTTCTATAAAAGAGAAAGTTGTGAGAAGTAGTTTTCCATCTAATTGAGTGAAAATACTTCAGAGTATAGGTTTTCTATGTGATCTCCTATAGCGAACTTGTGGCTTCATCATTTGTTGTAAAAACGCAAGTAGAGTGTACTATTTACTTTGTGTTCATAGTATAACCCAAAATCAGAGGAAATACCGTTAGAAAAAAGGACAAGAAGCTAAAAAAAAAGGTCCTGCTGCTGCACCTGCCTCAGTTCACAAAAAGGACCCTGCCAGAAAAAGAATAATATTATCTGAATAGCATGTAACTTTTTCTGAGCAAGTATGGGAAGATCCTCATTCTGTTGAGAGAACAGTAGAATCAGTAAAGGAGTCTGATACTGCCAATCAGACGATAGATGAAGGATCTGCACCACAAGGAGATCAGTCTACTGTTCCATCAGCAGTAGTCACTGAAACACCATCCGCCAGAAGGAAGAAAACTGGTAAGGCTAAAGTGTCACGGTACCACAAAAAGAAAAGAGAAGAGGTTGAGCAAAAGAAGAAAGATGAAACTGGGCTCAAGGCGGTCCTCAAAGCTAGTAAAGTAGAAGTTGAAGTCAAACAGATGACTGAAGCAGAACTAGCTGCTAAGGAAGAAGTGGACTTAGCTAAAGCCCTTGAAGCAAGTAAAAATGATGCTCATGGCCCTAGAAAGAGTGATGTAATCGTGATTGGAGAACCCAAAGAAGGTTCTGTTGTTTTACCTAGTCCTCAAGTTGTAAGGAAGAAGAAGAAAGCAGTCAAATCTGCACTAAAGATAGTGAAAAGTGACCCTTCTCTCTTTGAAAGATTTGAAAAAGAATTGGAGAGGTACAATAAACTGCTGCAAACCAAGAGTACTTTCCTCGCTGAAAAAATCAGATATAATCGATGGAGGGAGTACAGATGGGCTAAGTCGAAGGAAGAGATCCTTGCTTGGAAGTAGTTTGTTGAAGAAGAGAGATGGATTCTAAATTGGCTGCACACTAGTTCAATCAGCCAAGCATTGGATTCAGACTTCTTTCATGACCGAGTACATGAGTACATCAAACTCATTGTACTGAAGGAGTCTACAGCACTCAGGGAGTCAATGACAAACAAACCCAGAAGAGGAGAGGATTTGGGTGATAGAGCTGTAAAGATTGCCATCTGCGTAACCTTGTACAAATGGAGTGAAAGATCTAGATACGGAAAAGGAACATCCATTGATCTGCAAACTCTACCAAGTTTACAACAAATAGTTTTTGGTTCAGAAATCAGCACATACCAAGAATCAGATCACTCACATCAGACGACTTCGCCGTTTATACCTGCAAATTTTATTTATCAGAAAACAGTCGTGTCTGTTGATGGTGTTGATTTTATACATATTACAGATGCTGGTGGTAACCTGAATTAGACTATTGCAAAGGACTCATCGAGGAACTTAACACTGTTGATCCTCAAGTTCCCCTAGATGAAGTACTTCGAGAAAAGGAACCTTTAGCAATCGAGTGGGGAGCTGAAGTCACTCCTGAGAATCAAGAAAGTGCTATTCCTTCCAATCCTACTAATGATGTTTAATCAACCATCATGACTTCTATGAAGGCTCTGATTGAAAGTGCTTTAAAAGTGATGGAAGAAAAGAAATAGGAGCTGCTTAGAAAATTTGAGGAGGCTGCCTCAAATCTTGTTCAGAACACTGTTGCTAATCTGCCCAAGTTGCTAATACAACATCAATGATTCATGAAGAACTGAACAAAATCAGAACAGAGGTTCGTATAATAAAGGAAGAAGTTTAGAGGTTCGGTGATAAAGTTGAAAGCAACCAAGCTGGCTGGAAGCAGATCAATTTGTTGTGGCAAATGCTATGCAAGCTAAAGAGGAAACGACTTCAAATACAATGTAAGTATTTACCTCAATCATGAATCTAGTACTTCAGTCTCAATTTTAGCTAAGTGAGAGCAATGAAATTGTGTTGCACCATTCTGAAGAACTACATTCTAAGCAACAACAACAGGAACGGCAACTGTCTGCAATGGATCACAACATCAGACTTCTATGCGATGCAGTAAATATTACTCCTGTTCAGGATGACAGAATTGACCCTGCTAATGATGACAAAAAGGGGGAAGAGGAATCTGCTAACAAGAAGAATGTTACTGTTGAAGCTACTGAAGTAGTTCAATGTTCTGAAGAGGCAACAAATAAGCCTGCTGAAGATACTAAGGCTGCTGATGAAGCTGAACAGACTGCTGAAGCTAATGAAGATATTGATGATAAGGCTGAAGAAAAGAACCAAGGATGCGGCAAAGGAAGACAAGAGGATTGCTGCTTCTAAGGATTCTGCTGAAGAACAGCTAGATCCATTCAGAAAGACAAAAAGGATAGAGGAAATAAGAGCTAGAATTGAGGCTGCTAACAAAGCCAAGAAACTAGTTCTAAATTTCCCTAGTGAAGAAAGTGATGAAGAAGAAACAGAAGATGAAGATTAAGAAGATTAATTTTTTCTTGTAAAACTTTTGTAAATTTATATCTTTTTTTAACTTTTTCAATTCTTGTAATCTGATATAACAAGTTCAATATTAATGAAAGATTACAAATTCCAACTTAATTTCTATCTCTGAAATTTTGTATGAAGACTTAACTTTAGTTTAGTTACAGGTACTTAGCTGAAGTTTTGTCATCATCAAAAAGGGGGAAATTGTTGGATGAAGATGAAGAAGTGAAGGGAGGTTTTGATGATTTCCAAAAGTCATCCGCTAAGTAGTGGAAGCTTAGCAAGCCCCTGAAAATTCAATCTGAGAAGACAAGTAAAATCAGAAGGATGGAATTTTGGTCCAGAAGACTACTGATCTGATGCTGAGTTCGGAATTAGACTGGTGGATTTCAGCAGAGTCAAATCAGATGAGTTCAATTTGAATCAGGAGAGTGTTCGTCAACAGAGTGGATTCGATCAACTGAGTGGAAATGATCATGAAGATATTACAACGGTAATAAGTGCACTCGGTGTAATAAATGTTGTAAGAGAAGGGTATTAAAGAGAAATGATTGAAGAGAAACCTCGGATCAGCAAGGTGCATTAGATGCGACTTGACAGAAAGTACAGCAGAACTGTACAGTGAACAGTTACAGAAGCCGTTCTGAAACAAGGACCAGTACTCGAGGAAGTTCTGAAAATCTGTCTTTTCCCAACGGGCATAAATTCAAATCCTCAAGTATAAATAGTTCTGGATTCAAGAGTTAGAGACAGACACAACAACTGAGAGCAATTCACGAGCAAATTTTCCAAGTCTCATACTCTAAGGCAGAACACTAAAACATCGAAGTCATCTGTTGACAAGCTTAAGTCGTGAAAAACAAGCTTACATCCCAATCTTAGATTTTCTGTAAAAGAGAAAGTTGTGAGAAGTAGTTTTCCATCTAATTGAGTGAAAATACTTCAGAGTATAGGTTTTCTATGTGATCTCCTATAGCGAACTTGTGGCTTCATCATTTGTTGTAAAAGCGCAAGTAGAGTGTACTATTTACTTTGTGTTCATAGTATAACCCAAAATCAGAGGAAATACCGTTAGAAAAAAGGACAAGAAGCTAAAAAAAAAGGTCCTGCTGCTGCACCTGCCTCAGTTCACAAAAAGGACCCTGCCAGAAAAAGAATAATATTATCTGAATAGCATGTAACTTTTTCTGAGCAAGTATGGGAAGATCCTCATTCTGTTGAGAGAACAGTAGAATCAGTAAAGGAGTCTGATACTGCCAATCAGACGATAGATGAAGGATCTGCACCACAAGGAGATCAGTCTACTGTTCCATCAGCAGTAGTCACTGAAACACCTTCCGCCAGAAGGAAGAAAACTGGTAAGGCTAAAGTGTCACGGTACCACAAAAAGAAAAGAGAAGAGGTTGAGCAAAAGAAGAAAGATGAAACTGGGCTCAAGGCGGTCCTCAAAGCTAGTAAAGTAGAAGCTGAAGTCAAACAGATGACTGAAGCAGAACTAGCTGCTAAGGAAGAAGTGGACTTAGCAAAAGCCCTTGAAGCAAGTAAAAAGGATGCTCATGGCCCTAGAAAGAGTGGTGTAATCTTGATTGGAGAACCCAAAGAAGGTCTGTTGTTTTACCTAGTCCTCAAGTTGTAAGGAAGAAGAAGAAAGCAGTCAAATCTGCACTAAAGATAGTGAAAAGTGACCCTTCTTTCTTTGAAAGATTTGAAAAAGAACTGGAGAGGTACAATAAACTGCTGCAAACCAAGAGTACTTTCCTCGCTGAAAAAATCAGATATAATCGATGGAGGGAGTACAGATGGGCTAAGTCGAAGGGAGAGATCCTTGCTTGGAAGTAGTTTGTTGAAGAAGAGAGATGGATTCTAAATTGGCTGCACACTAGTTCAAATCGCCAAGCATTGGATTCAGACTTCTTTCATGACCGAGTACATGAGTACATCAAACTCATTGTACTGAAGGAATCTACAGCACTCAGGGAGTCAATGACAAACAAACCTAGAAGAGGAGAGGATTTGGGTGATAGAGCTGTAAAGATTGCCATCTGCGTAACCTTGTACAAATGGAGTGAAAGATCTAGATACGGAAAAGGAACATCCAGTGATCTGCCAACTCTACCAAGTTTACAACAAATAGTTTTTGGTTCAGAAATCAGCACATACCAAGAATCAGATCACTCACATCAGACGACTTCGCCGTTTATACCTGCAAATTTTATTTATCAGAAAACAGTCGTGTCTATTGATGGTGTTGATTTTATACATATTACAGATGCTGGTGGTAACCTGAATCAGACTATTGCAAATGACTCATCGAGGAACTTAACACTGTTGATCCTCAAGTACCCCTAGATGAAGTACTTCGAGAAAAGGAACCTTTAGCAATCGAGTGGGGAGCTGAAGTCACTCCTGAGAATCAAGAAAGTGCTATTCCTTCCAATCCTACTAATGATGTTTAATCAACCATCATGACTTCCACGAAGGCTCTTGATGAGGGCTATTTTACACGTATAATGGAATAAAGCTTCCCGAGGAGATTCAGGATCGAACCGACCTGTGAATACTACAAGATCGACTCGATCCGCCCAAATGTATCCGATCGACCAGACAGATCGATCTAGAAGATTAAGTGGGCTGTGCGGTTCTCCTAAGCCAGGCAGAATTCCTAGGCCTAATAGGACTCCTAGTCAAATTAGGACTAGAGAATTATTATAAATACTGAGTTTTACATTGTATTGAGGATCCAGAATTTAACCTACGAAATATACTACTACTGTTCGCCTTTCATACTATTATTTTATACACGATTGTATTACGTTGCGTGTTCTTGAATTGCTCCATCCTGAGTACTTTAACCAAACCCCTACTACATAAAATAGTGATCTTAAATAATTTACTGAGTTTTAACTTAAGACGAAATCAGGTTAAATCAGTTGGCGCCCACCGAGGGGCAAGGTTAATTACTCGATCGAATATGGCCAATCCAAGGAAGAGCGCGCGCAACGCAGGAAGAAGCACCAATTCAAGACCTTCTCATGCTGCGGATAGCCTGCCTGAAAATTCCCAAAGGGTCACCGCTAATAATACGCAGCCTCCCGCAAATCACCAAAATTTAGACCATGTGGAGGAACATGTTGCAACAAACGCTAACAACAATCAAAGTCAGGGAGGACAACAAACTCCTAGCGTGAGTCAGGCCCCTAACTCACCCATTCGATCTGTCCCGGCTCCCCCGCTCTCCGCTGACCAGGAAAAAATACTGCAAATTGCTCAACTTTTAGGTTCGTTTTTTCCTCAAATTCTACGGACTCCGGCAGTTGCGGAACCAGTAAGGGCGACTATTGGTCCTTCAAGAGCGGTTAATAATGCCAGGGAACCTCGGGAGAATAACGACCACCAGTCAACTCAAGCAGAAAGTCCGGACGCGGATCAACGATCTCAAATATCCCCGCCAAATGTAGCAGGAAGGAACCTTGGTCGAAAAACTAATCAGGCAAGAGCTAATGCTCGACCTGAACCTCGCCTATCCAAGGAACGCATTGTTATACCGATCGACGACGTGGACGAACCCCCAGTTGTCAATCGACAAACAAATAGAAGAGTTTCTGAAAGAGAGTTAGAGAGGATGGTCGAGGAACGAGTGGAACAAAGGCTTTTGACTTTGCAACAACCTTGGCCTCGCTCCCGAGAAATACAGGATAGTATAGCTGCTTGTTCCCCTTTCTGCTTAGAAATTAGGGAAGCCCATGCTTCTGGATCTCTACCTGCTCGGATCCCCAGATACGATGGAACTAGTGATCCGACCGACTATATATTTAGTTTTACAAACATAATGAGCTTGTATGCTCATTCAGCAGAGTATACGGCCAAATTGATGATCACAACGTTCGAGGGGTTGGCACTAGATTGGTTCGGAAAACAACCGCCTAACTCGATCTTCAGTTTTAGAGAGTTGTGCAACAAGCTAGAACAACAATTTGCCAGCCAGAAAAAACAAAAACTCCCCATGAGCTATCTAGGAACTATAACTCAGCTAGAAGGGGAATCCTTAAGAACTTGGTTAGCGAGGTTCAATGTGGAACTTTTAAAAATTGACTCTCCAAACATTGATTACATCATATCAATTTTATTCGATCTGACAAAAAATAGGCAATTTGGCAACGCCTTAAGTCGAAAGCAGCCAAGGACCTTTGCAGAAATCATGACATTGGCCTCCAAATATATGACTCAAGAAGAAATGAATTCTTTCAAAGACAAAAATAAGAATAAAGCATCGACTTCAGGGTCAAGAAAACCAGAAAAACCCCCAGTGCAAAGGGTAACGGATTATGATCGATTTCCCCGTAGAGGGAACGTTTTTCAAAGATTAGAACACAATGGGAGTAATCTTGAGAAAAGACCCAATGTCTACCTCAGGCCTCGATCTCCAGAAAGGAATATAAGAGATCGAATTAGTTATGTGGAGTTTACAAAACTAAATGCCCCAAGAGAAGACATCCTGGTGATACTGGAAAGAAGCAATTTAATTCCCCCAGCAAAAAGAATCACACAAGCAAAACCTGGGGCAAAGAACTACGATTTATATTGTAGGTACCATCGAGCTCATGGTCATAGGACCGAGGACTGTTATCATCTGAAACAAGAAATCGAAAAATTGATTCAACATGGTAGATTGAATGAATTCATAGATAGAGCAGATCGAAGAAGACAAAGGACAAGAAGTCCTAGAAGGAGAGAGGAAAATAGAAGTCCTCGTGATAGATCTCCCAGTAATCATGCTCCCCGAAGAAATGAAATCGATGACGACCAGGTCAATGGTACAATACATATGATCTCTGGTGGACCAGCGGGGGGAGATAGTCGGAATGCCAGACGAAAGGTCGCACGATCTCTAGAAAAGGGGATTAAGACCCCTAAAGAGGTATGGGCGCTCGAGAGGAAAAACTCCGACCAACACATAATTAAGTTCGATGAGAGCGAAGACCTCGGAAACTTGAATTGGGATAATAACGAAGACCACCCCGATTTTCCCATGGTAGTCTCACTGAAAATTGCCGATTTCAATGTCAAGAGAATTCTGATCGACAATGGGAGCTCGGCTAACATAATAGCCATCGAAGTGCTGAACCAGATGAACCTGGGAAAGATAACTCTCCAAAAAGTAGCTACGCCACTCGTAGGATTTGGAGGATCAGAAATAGTTCCAGCCGGAACTATCAATTTGAGTGTAACTCTTGGGAACAAACCTCATCGAGTGGTCAAAATGATAAAATTCTTAGTGGTAGAAGCACCTTTCGCTTATAAATCCATTTTAGGAAGACCGGCATTAAACCAATTTCGAGCAGCTGTATCAACTTATCACCAGAAGATAAAATTTCCTACAGTCTCTGGTGTCGGCGAAATCGTCAATGACCACTGCATGGCCTGGGATTGTTACAACACGGCACTGTCTTTAAAAAGGAACGTCGATCCTCTAACACCGTCAAAAAGAAAAACGGTGGGATCTTCGACGGAAAGATCTCGGGAGCCTGAGTTGCCTAGCACGGACCCGATTAGTAAAAAAGGGAAAGAGCCCATAGATCTGACTCTACGTGGGCCAGAGCATAAAGAGGTCAAGCTTATCGGAAATGATCCGACCAAAATCACCAGGATCGGAACAGAACTATCTCCACAGGGAGAAATCATGTTGATCAACTTCTTAAGAAAAAATGTGGATGTTTTCGCCTGGAGCTCGGAAGATATAGTGGGGATCGACCCGAGAATCATAACTCACTCTTTGAAGATAGATCCGAGCACAAAACCGGTCAGACAAAAGAAAAGGAATCATGGTCCTGTCAAGGACAAAATAATAAAAGCGGAGGTCGAAAGGTTGTTATTATCTAAGCAGATTAGAGAAAAACACTTTACTGAATGGCTATGTAATGTCGTACTCGTCTCAAAGGGAGACAAGAAGGATAATAAGTGGCGAATGTGCGACGATTTTACAGACTTGAATAAATTGTGTCCAAGAGATCCTTATCCTCTCCCAAGGATCGACCTATTGGTCGGCTCAACAGCAGGCTTTGCAATCTTCAGTATGATGGATGCATTCCAAGGTTTCTATCAGATTTTCATGGATGAAAGAGATCAAGAAAAGACTGCATTCATTACCGAACAAGGTGTCTATTGTTTCATAGTGATGCCATTCGGATTAAGAAATGCTGGAGCAACCTATCAACGGTTGGTCAACCTGATGTTTAAAGAGTTGATCGGAGAAATAATGAAAGTATATGTCGATGACATGCTGGTAAAAAGCATGAGTGAAGAAGATCACATTAAACACCTGGATCGTTGCTTCAAAATCTTGAGGAAATATGGAATGAAACTCAACCCCTTAAAATGTACATTTGGGGTAAGGTCCGGAAAATTCTTGGGATACCTGGTCCATGAGAGAGGCATCGAAGCAAATCCAGAGAAAATACGTGCTATTACTGAAATGAAACCTCCTAGAAATATTACTCAGGTGCAAAGTCTGGTCGGAAAGATTGTTGCCCTTAATAGATTCATATCCAGGTCCGCAGATAAAAGTCTACCATTCTTTCAAACTTTGAGAAAAGCTAAGAACTTTGAATGGACCGAGGCTTGTGATCATGCATTCGAGCAGCTGAAAGAATATTTGACCTCACCTCCCTTACTCGCCAAACCTACGGAAGGACAGCCTCTATACATATACATCGCTATTTCCGAGGCTGCAGTGAGCTCGGTTATGGTGAAAATTGAGGGCTCGGAGCACAAGCCTGTATATTATTTGAGTAAATTGTTACAAGGAGCGGAAAAGAATTATTTAACAATTGAAAAATTCGCTCTGGCTTTGGTAACGTCAGCACGTAGGTTGCGGCCATACTTTCAAACATACAAAATCATCGTGCTTACCAACCAACCTTTGAGGCAAGTTTTATCGAAGCCAGAAGCCTCGGGAAGGTTAATCAAATGGGCCGTAGAATTGGGACAATATGAGATCGAATATCGACCACGAACTGCAATCAAAGCTCAGATACTTGCTGATTTTCTCCTTGAAACTCCAAGTCTGTCGGAGACAAGCTCCGCAGCAACATCGACAAGCGATAACAGTATTATGATCGTCAATGAACTACCATGGCTTATGCACGTCGATGGCGCATCAAGCAGAGATGGGGGAGGTGCAGGAATTAATTTCCAAGGGCCTAATGGCGAGGATATGAATTATGCCATCACTTTAGACTTCGTGGTAACCAATAACGAAGCAGAATATGAAGCTCTAATCGCTGGATTGGAAATGGCTATACAAGCCAATACGAAAGTTTTGAATGTCTTGACAGATTCTGAACTAATTCAGAGACAAATCAGTGGAATGTACGAAGCAAAAGAGTTCAACATGATAAAATATTTGGAGAAAGTAAAAGATTTAACTGGGAAATTTGATAAATTTGATATCCAAAATATCCCACGAGAAGAAAATCGATGGGCCGATCAACTATCTAGATTTACAGGAACAAGGGATGGTAAATCTAAAAGAGTAATCACCTGGCTGATCTCCAAGACACCCGCGATCGACCTCGACACTTTCCCTGTTGCTGAAGTAATGGAAATTGACCTGGCAGCAGACAGTTGGATGACTCCATTAATCACCTATTTGAAAGACGGATCACTCCCTAGCTGTAAAAATGAAGCCAGGAGGATAAGGTACCGAGCACCAAGATATGCAATGTTAGAAGGAAAACTTTACAGAAGATCCGTCTCAGGAATTCTGCTAAATGCATTCCCGAGCACAATTCCGAAAGCATTCTTCGAAGTATACATGAGGGAGAAGCTGGGAATCACAGTGGCGCTCGAGCACTTACGCTCAAATGCTTGAGAACAGGTTATTATTGGCCAACGATGTACGCCGACGCACAAGACTACGTTAAACACTGTCATTACTGTCAGGTACATTCAAATATAATACACCAACCAGCTGAGACGATACACCCAATTCCGATCTGTTGGCCTTTTGATCAATGGGGAATCGATATTGTGGGACCATTCCCAATGGCCAGATCAAAGAAGAGTTATGTTTTGGTCGCTGTCGAATATTTCAGCAAGTGGATCGAATGCATAGCTTTAGCTCGGATAACACAGTTCCAAGTTATAAATTTTCTCTGGAAAAATATAGTTTGTCGTTTCGGAATCCCAAGAATTCTGATTTCTGACAATGGAACCCAATTTGCTGGAAAACAAGTTCAAGAATGGTGCTCGAAGCTTGGAATACAGCAAAACTTCACGTCTGTCGGACATCCTAGAGCTAATGGACAAACTGAGGTGGCAAATCGAGAGATTGTCAAATCACTCGAGAAAAGACTGGACGACGCCAAAGGGAAATGGTTGGACGAACTGCCAGGCATCATTTGGTCCAACAGAACTACAGTAAAAGCCTCAACGGGTGAAACACCGTTTAGCCTAGTCTATGGGTCGGAGGCAGTGATCCCAGTAGAGGCACTAGTCCCCAGCCCTAGAATTGAGCTCTACGAGGAAGAATCAAACGATCAACTGAGAAAAGATGATATCGATTTGAGCGAGACCTTAAGGGAAAAAGCCAGTCTGCGTTTAGAAGCGGCTAAGTCCAGCATGGAAAAAGCCTACAATCAAAAGGTGAGGATACGCTCATTCAAAGAAGGTGATTTGGTACTTAAAAAAGTTGAAGTTTCCAAACACGTGGGAAAGTTACAACAAAATTGGGAAGGTCCCTACGTGGTGATTGCGGTCGGAAAAAAGGGATCGTATAAGATAGCACATATGGATGGGACTCCACTTCCTCGAACGTGGAATGCAGTAAACCTCAGAAGATATTATGGTCGATAACTTCGAGATAAAAAGATTAGAAGTTAGACTGAATTTGCAAGGAATTAGTTTTTCCATTTTATAGAGTATTTTGTTATTTCCCTTTCATGCATTAAAATTACCTACAATTTTAATAAAAAGCTTTTGCTTATTTCCATATGTGACATGTTAAAAAGACTTTTGTCCAGAAACGATCTACAAAGGTTAAAACCAATTATTGGTATACAACCTAATAAATCTTTGAGTACAAAGGTTAAAACCAATAATTGGTATACAACCTAATAAATCTTGGAGTAACACCGATTGGGTCGGTATAAACTCGTCGATCTACTAACGAACGATCTACAAAGGTTAAAACCACAATTGGTATAAAACCTAAGTATAATAAATCTTTGAGTAACACCGATTGGGTCGGTATAAACTCATCGATCTACTAACGAACGATCTACAAAGGTTAAAACCATAATTGGTATAAAACCTAAGTATAATAAATCTTTGAGTAACACCGATTGGGTCGGTATAAACTCATCGATCTACTAACGAACGATCTACAAAGGTTAAAACCACAATTGGTATAAAACCTAAGTATAATAAATCTTTGAGTAACACCGGTTGGGTCGGTATAAACTCATCGATCTACTAACAAACGATCTACAAAGGTCAAAACCACAGTTGGTATAAAAGGGAATTTAATAAACAAAAAGAAGAATTTTATTTATGTCCCTAAAACTATTACAATTACATAAGATATCTTGGAAAGACAAAAACAGATATCCCTGGTCTAACGACACCAGATCCTATTACATGCTATATCCATCTTTGATACCTTCAACGCCAAAGCTCGACGAAGACGACCGCCTTTAAGTTTCGTGATGACGACCACAAAGCTTTGGAATCAGAGAGAGCTTTGTGAGATCATAATGTTACGATGGTCGATGGTGGTCAGCATTCCCGGTCACACATAAAAAATTTTAATGAACTGACCAGCTTTCCACCTACCACGTAACTATTAGATCGGAACCCCACAACACCGACCTTACCTATTTAAATAGGTTGATCGAATTATGGACAACTTTCCAATCTAATCCCCTTATTACGGGTCGGAGACTTCATGGTTCTTGAAAAGCCTCCATTTTCCGATTCCGCCCATACCGAGTCGAAGTAATGAATGATTAGTTGGATTCGCGAATTAGGTGGACGACCGCGATTGTGAACAAAGAGGGAGTACATTGTTTTGAACTTTCCTCCTGATGGTAACTAAATGGGAGATAAAAGATTCCTTTTATAGACAGGATGAGTCAAAATCCAACGGTCACACTCTTATATAATCAACGGCAATGACGCCACATCGGGAATTGCATTCCCAAGTCATAACTGCAAGCTTTAAATAAACAGGATTGTATACGCTCTTGAGTCGGTCGAAACAAAAGTCATATATTAGATCGATAGATACATTACGAAGAATATTATAGAGCAAAAGCAATATTACATATACAAGAGCCTTATCTGAACGGATATCATCGATCTAAGCACTAAGCGATTACAACTACAAAATATCAAAGGAAAGACTTCGATGTCAAAACGCTTCAAAGCTTCCTCGGAACGATCATCTTTTCTCCTACTTTGAGAACAGTGACGAGAACCTAAAGTTCAGGCTTATTCTACAGATCGGTGGGTACCAGCGGGCGACCTAAGCCGCATGCTATCATGGTGCCACCACCTTGAAGAAGTTGATGCTTCTTTTTCGCCGATTAAAGTAGAGATCAGAAGGGTCTCATGCATGACGTCACCAACCAGTTAGAAACAAGTTGATTTCGATAAAGCATAGAATCCTGCTTTCCTCCACTCTCGACTTCTATCATACGGCGTTGTATATGGTCAACCAATCCCCAGTTGTGAGATTTGCCCGACCGTCACCGTTTAAGATGGAGATCTCATTTTTCCAATTCCTCCCATACCAAGTCATGACCTCCTAAGTAGATAAATCGACAAATTTGGTGGCCGATGATACTTATAACAATACATATTCATCTTGAATGACTTCATCTTCTGAGAAATGGAGAGGGATGGAGTAACTCTTTTTATAGGCAGAGGATAAAGGATCCAATGGTGCTAAATTGAGGTCCTATCAACGGTCCAGATTTAAAACGTTATAAGGATGGTTCGCAGTATCAGAAAAAATGATCAATCATTGTTATTGAACTAAACATACAAAGAATAATTGATTTTATTCACGTCTTTGAGAGGGTCATTACATTTCACAAGTACAGCCATTTACATTCAAGGATCATTACAATTATTTCAAACACTAGTCCTACTTTGTTACTCCTCGGAATGATCTGCTCCTTCAAATCGACCTTCTCCTCAGACTACTACCACTGCATAGAAATGAGGAACATGCAGAAGTGCGTATATTTGCTGATGCTGGTGAATTACCGACCTCTAAATGGGCCACATGGTAACCAGGAGGCATACTGCATCTAGGGTCGATCACAGTATCAAGCTAAAGCACACTAAGAAGGGAAGAACTTTGCTGTCATACAATTGAGACAGGTTCGTTCTCCATGCCTAGGGGGCAAGTTTTCGAGCATGCATGGACAAAACACCATTTTAATGAACTAACCAGCTCTCGCCTATCCAAAAAACTATCTGGTTTGATATCTCCACCATAGTCAACAGGCCATAAAAACCAAATTAAACTGTTCAGAGGTGGCATATTGTTTCAGTTTTTCTTCTTTTCCTACTTCTCCAACAAGTTCTTTATACTATGGGGAATTAACCAATCAATGGACAGAGCATACGAATCGTTCCTACAGTTATGGCACACCTACCAAGTTGACTTCTCGTCTTCCAATAATATTGCAAGAAGTTATTTATCAACATGCAGGTCGAAGAGGCGCAGAAATCGAACAAAAAGCATGATCTTCCATTTGTCAGGCAAAATATATATTTACATTTCAATTAAAAAAAAAAAAAAAAAAAAAAATATGAAGAAAGACTCTTGTCTACTGTTCGGGAGTATGATCGGGGGTAAGATCTTTGTCTAACGTTTCGTGAACATGAGCAGGAATTGTCGGATAACCAAGATAAGTCATCATTTCTTGGGCACGCTGCTTATATCCAAGGGAAAAACCCCTGTCAAACTCCAGATCTTTCAACTGAAGAAGATCTGTTTTCTCCTTGGTAAGCTACTCTTTTTCAGCCTCCAAATTGCTATTTACTCGAGCAAGATCTTCCTTCTCTCTAGTGAGCCTTTCAGTGGTAGCTCGGAGGTGCTCAACCTCAGTCATCAGCAATCGATGAGCAGCGGCAATTGAATTTACCCGATCGAGGGATTCTTCTCTAGCAAAATAAAATTCGTCATTTTGTATCCCGAGCTGGAGAGCTTCATGTTTAGCCTGTTTTGAGAAATATGGGTGAGAAACTTAAAACACCTAGATCTCTTTTAACAAACAACAAAATATGCTTACCATCTCCAAACGTTATAAAATGGACTGGACAAGTTGCAAGGAAGAGTGGTGCTTCAATTTATCAAGCTCCTTAGGCAAAATCGTACCCATTCCCAGGTTCCAAGAAACCCCATCAGGCTCGAGGGTTGTTGGAATACATGCATCAATCGAAACCCCACCTGATCGGCTCATATCGAACTCAGTTATCTCTTCGACCTGCTCCTTAAATGGACGTTAGTCTAAAAGAAACGGGTCTTCCGCAACCCTTCCAAAACCAGAACGACTGGGACCAGACCCAGTTTTTGACGCACCTTGTGAAATACGGACGGGAGAGACAACCTGAGTGTCTTGAGAGGTCGAAACGACCTGAGAACGTGAAGGGGCAAAGAAAGATTCTGGAATATCTTCCACAGGCCCCCTTAATTGCAGAGTTGGATCGATCTCAGAATTGGGAGCGGCAATCTCAGAATGAGGAGCAGTAGCCGCGACTTGAGCGCAACCATCTCGACTTATAGATTGATTTGTTGCATCTCGGCCTGAAGGGGAATGTTCATCCACTGATCGTTCATCTGGAAAAGCAAAAACAGTTCGTGACTCCTCATTCGTTGTTTGTTCCCCGAGAGCAGAAGAAATAGCTTGATTTTCCTCGTTCGTCATATGGACGACTGAAGGAGGAGAAACAGTTCGCGACTCCTCATTTGTTGTTTTCTCCCCGAGAAAAGAAGAAATAGCTGAAGTTTCCTCGTTCATCGTATGAACGACTGGAGGGGGAGAAACAGTTCGTGATTCCTCATTAAATGTTTGCTCTACAAGAGGAGGAGAAGTAGAGCGAGAACCTTCACTCTGGAAAGCCTCCAGCATCTTCGGATCGACAATTGGACTGCGGATCGAGGCATTAGAAGGGATATTCTTCGTTTCTTTTAAGTTCCCGCTTGACGAGGATAATTTCGGATCAGGTCGAGGAATGGTTTCCCGAGAGGAAACTCTTCCCTGGAAAGATGATGGATGTGAACCGTCGGTTCGAGATTTCTTTCTCGGAGTATCCCGGCGAGGTAAACCCCGTTGGGATCGTTTGGGAGCTCCAGAAAATAGATTGGAACTCATGGTCTGAAAATCAGGAATTCCTATGAAATATCGAACTAAGAGCTCCGATCAATGGCAAGAAAATTTTATATTACAAGTGGGAACGCGCGGTAAAACCCCAAAAAGATTTACCTTTATATATAGCTAAGGAAATGACAATTATGTCCTCGGACCTTGGCGCGCACAGTAAAAATTCAAATATAAGGTAAAAGCGGGTCATCAAATATGTACTATGATCATCATAACGACGAAGTATATCAGAATTAAAATCATATATATCTTAAAAAGGAGTTTTACATAATCTACGAGATTTAAAAGGCCTAGCTTTACAACAGAATAAAAGAAAATCATAAAAAACATCCTAACGGGGTGAATTGGTTTCCTTGGGGGACGATCCTTCCTCTCCTTCTTCATTCCCTTCGTCGACATGGTCTCCCTCGATATCCTCCTCGGCATCGTCGCCTTCCTCTTCGCCTGACTGGTTCTCCATGATATCCTTTATTAATTCCAAATCAGGTGTTGGCACAGGAATTGGGGCCCCATACTCGTCGACTAGGTGAGCCAATGGATGATTACTATACTCAACAGAGGATAAGCAGTCGGGAGGATAGTCTTGAAGATTTCGGTCCTTTTCAATGGCCATAACTTTGCGATATTTCTCTCACTTATCAGGAATCTGCCCAGACTCGATTAATTGATCGACACCCTTATAGAACGAGCTTAAGAGCAGACCTCCAATCTTTTGATGAATTATGGCAGTATGCACGGGAGAGTCGAGAAACTCTCGGACTATGGGCTCGACGTCTGAAGATTGGTGCGCATCTATGACCCTCTCTAAGTCAGAAGAATCATCTTCCTTGGTCGCAAGTTGGGATCGAAGAGCATCAATATCCGATTCAAGCTTGCTAACGAGGGTGGCATGCGCAACTAGTTGCTCTTCCATTTCACGAGTCAATTGGTCGACCTGCGCTTGGTATCGACTAGAATCCGTCATCATGCTAATAATGTGAGGATTGTCAGTCTCCAAATTAGGATTAGCAAGAGGATCGGATGAAGTGGCAGCGGAAGCTCGAGAATTATCGACCTGAGCAAGTTGATCTTCAAGCTCCTTAACTCTGGCGATTAAAATATTGTTGCTTTCCTCAACATGTTTGCATTGATCCCTATGCAACGCCATATCATATAGCGCAGACACCAAGGCATTTCCGGCCTGTCGTACAGAAAACTTGTCTAAATAAAAATCAAGAAGAATATTGAAGGCTGTTAAAAGAATAGAGAGAGCCAAATAATATTACCACTTCATGAGCATGAGCTGCCCTCGCTAGCTGTTCGAGGGGTTTCTTCCTAATGGTCCTCTCCACGTCTCGGACAAAGGTCGAGGATAGAAGAACTCGAATGGATTTATCGACCACGTTCTCCTTATCGTCAGAGACCAATGAATCCTTCTCGGAATAACCGGCTGCCCTTTTTCCTTGAAGATGACTCTCAATCATGTCTACCAAAGAAGCTTGATGGCCAGTATCTCCGACATGAGTGAAGTACTCTCCTCCTTTGTCAAAAAACTGGGTTCTTCTTTTGGCTTCAGGGCCTGTAGGATTACGTTCGGGCCAATCTTTACTACCCAGAATGCCATATTTCTCCCTAAAAGTTTTGGGAGGATAACCACGGCCTGAACGAGAGCTTGAAGTCGGTATGTCTGAAGAAGTTAGACCAGAGAAAGGAGGAGCTATTCGGATAGGATCTGCATTCTCGGATGACTCCTCCTCGATGTCTTCCAGATCTTGGAATTGATTCCTTCTCCTCTTTCTAGATTCCTTTTGCTCTATGGGGGCTTTACCCCAGGACTTTTTCGAGTTCGAAAGAACAGATTTTCCGACCACGGAAAAACGGCAGTTCTCGACCATGATGGCTGCATTGCAAAAAAGATAGATGTTAGAAAATGACGAGTTCATAAATCTTTTTATGAATAAAGTGAAGTTAGGAAATGATTTACTTAGAGATCGATTATCCGATGGAATGGAAAACTCCAGAGAACTCACCCGCTTTTCGAAGAAAGATCTCTCCGATCAAATAAGCTGATTGGTACTTATTTGATCTCATCTCCTCGATCATAGCGGATGAGAATTGGTCGTCCGGGGCCATCTCACCGATCACTTTTCGACCACCATATACCCAAGCGTCGTTGTATCCCCAATCATGAGTAAACTCCTCGGGTTCACCATTCTCGAGGATATGCACAGTTGGAGCCCTAACGAAAAAGAAACTGGATTTCCATTCCGTGCTGTTGCTTGAAATGGCGTTTTCAAGAATTGCGTAGCCAGGTCTTTGGCTGACATAATAATAACCTCTGTTGGAGGAGGTCGATACAGAGAGTCGGAAAAAGTGGAGAAAATTGCGGAATGAGGGTTGCAGACCTCGAGCAACCATCAACACAGAGAATTCCGTAATAAAAGCTATAGCATTCGGAACAAGTTGGGTCAATGAGACAATAAAGGTCTCCAGAAATTGACGAAGAACTGAGGATAGGGGAAAACGGAGCCCATGCTCGAAATGGGACGTGTAAAAAGCTCGACAGTTGGCGGGAGGAGTGTTGACTCTCTCCTCGGAAGAAGGAATAATGATCTCAAAATCCGAGGGAAAATAACGGCCGTATTCCTTTTTCAAAGAAGATAGATCATCCTCTTTCCATCGAGAAGGAAAAAATTCCACGAGGGCAGAAATTTGAGGTTGAGACGTTTTTGATTTCTTAGATGCCCGCGACACCATCTCTTTCTCTGGAATAATCTCCACCACCAAGCCATCAACCTCCTGTTCTTCGTAATTTCTGACTTCTTCTACTTGGGCAATATCCGCAGCCTCTTCCTCAGATGGAGGGATTTCATGATTAAGGATATTAGGAGGTACTTGTTCATCAACGTTTTGGGTTGAAGGTGGAGGATTCTGCGACGTCGAAGCCATCAGTCCTTGAAATAATATGCTCGAGGAAGTAAGAAATTGACAAGATTATCGATTTAAGCTTTTACTGCTGGAAGGATTAAATATCTGGGGTAAAAGTAAAAATATCCCGCAAATTTCGACTATATATATGGGTGGTGAAAAGACGGATTCAGCCCTTCGCGTCTCTTCGTATTACCGCCAATCAAAGTCATGAAAAGACCAGCCGTTGTCTGACACATGTTAACCTAAAATACATGTCTATACATAGAAGGTTCAAACGGATTTTCACTCTTTTTTCCTCGTTCGGTTTTTATCCCAAAAAGGGTTTTTCCGAACTAGGTTTTTAATGAGGCATATTTCATGAACGATGAAAAGACCAGGGTAACTATTATTTTTACTTCTACGAGCTACAGCTACGATTACGCTCGAGAAGTGAGGGAGTACTGATGAGGGCTATTTTACACGTATAATGGAATAAAGCTTCCCGAGGAGATTCATGATCGATCCGACCTGTGAATACTACAAGATCGACTCGATCCGCCCAAATGTATCCGATCGACCAGACAGATCGATCTAGAAGATTAAGTGGGCTGTGCGGTTCTCCTAAGCCAGGCAGGATTCCTAGGCCTAATAGGACTCCTAGTCAAATTAGGACTAGAGAATTATTATAAATACTGAGTTTTACATTGTATTGAGGATCCAGAATTTAACCTACGAAATATACTACTACTGTTCGCCTTTCATACTATTATTTTATACACTATTGTATTACGTTGCGTGTTCTTGAATTGCTCCATCCTGAGTACTTTAACCAAACCCCTACCACATAAAATAGTGATCTTAAATAATTTACTGAGTTTTAACTTAAGACGAAATCAGGTTAAATCAGCTCTGATTGCAAGTGCTTTAAAAGTGATGGAAGAAAAGAAATAGGAGCTGCTTAGAAAATTTTAGGAGGCTGCCTCAAATCTTGTTCAGAGCACTGTTGCTAATCTGCCCAAATTGCTAATACAACATCAATGATTCATGAAGAACTGAACAAAATCAGAACAGAGGTTCGTATAATAAAGGAAGAAGTAAAGAGGTTCGGTGATAAAGTTGAAAGCAACCAAGCTGGCTGGAAGCAGATCAATTTGTTGTGGCAAATGCTATGAGAGCTACAGAGGAAACGACTTCAAATACAATGTAAAAGTGATGAAGAAGAAATTATAAAAGAAGAAGAAACAGAAGATGAAGATTAAGAAGATTAATTTTTTCTTGTAAAACTTTTGTAAATTTCTATCTTTTTTTAACTTTTTCAATTCTTGTAATCTGATATAACAAGTTCAATATTAATGAAATATTACAAATTCCAACTTAATATCTATCTCAGAAATTTTGTGTGAAGACTTAACTTTAGTTTAGTTACAGGTACTTAGCTGAAGTTTTGTCATCATCAAAAAGGGGGAAATTGTTGGATGAAGATGAAGAAGTGAAGGGAGGTTTTGATGATTTCCAAAAGTCATCCGCTAAGTAGTGGAAGCTTAGCAAGCCCCTGAAAATTCAATCTGAGAAGACAAGTAAAATCAGAAGGATGGAATTTTGATCCAGAAGACTACTGATCTGATGCTGAGTTAGGAATTAGACTGGTGGACTTCAGCAGAGTCAAATCAGATGAGTTCGATTTGAATCAGGAGAGTGTTCGTCAACAGAGTGGATTCGATCAACTGAGTGGAAATGATCATGGAGATATTACAACGGTAATAAGTGCACTCGGTGTAATAAATGTTGTAAGAGAAGGGTATTAAAGACAAATGATTGAAGAGAAACCTCGGATCAGCAAGGTGCTTTAGATGCGACTTGACAGAAAGTACAGCAGAACTGTACAGTGAACAGTTACAGAAGCCGTTCTGAAACAAGGACCAGTACTCGAGGAAGTTCTGAAAATCTGTCTTTTCTCAACGGGCATAAATTCAAATCCTCAAGTATAAATAGTTCTGGATTCAAGAGTTAGAGACAGACACAACAACTGAGAGCAATTCACGAGCAAATTTTCCAAGTCTCATACTCTAAGGCAGAACACTAAAACATCGAAGTCATCTGTTGACAAGCTTAAGTCGTGAAAAACAAGCTTACATACCAATCTTATATTTTCTGTAAAAGAGAAAGTTGTGAGAAGTAGTTTTCCATCTAATTGAGTGAAAATACTTCAGAGTATAGGTTTTCTTTGTGATCTCCTATAGCGAACTTGTGGCTTCATCATTTGTTGTAAAATCGCAAGTAGAGTGTACTATTTACTTTGTGTTCATAGTATAACCCAAAATCAGAGGAAGTACCGTTAGAAAAAAGGACAAGAAGATAAAAAAAAAGGTCCTGCTGCTGCACCTGCCTCAGTTCACAAAAAGGACCCTGCCAGAAAAAGAATAATATTATCTGAATATCATGTAACTTTTTATGAGCAAGTATGGGAAGATCCTCATTCTGTTGAGAGAACAGCAGAATCAGTAAAGGAGTCTGATACTGCCAATCAGACGATAGATGAAGGATCTGCACCACAAGGAGATCGGTCTACTGTTCCATCAGCAGTAGTCACTGAAACACCATCCGCCAGAAGGAAGAAAATTGGTAAGGCTAAAGTGTCACGGTACCACAAAAAGAAAAGAGAAGAGGTTGAGCAAAAGAAGAAAGATGAAACTGGGCTCAAAGCGGTCCTCAAAGCTAGTAAAGTAGAAGCTGAAGTCAAACAGATGACTGAAGCAGAACTAGCTGCTAAGGAAGAAGTGGACTTAGCTAAAGCCCTTGAAGCAAGTAAAAAGGATGCTCATGGCCCTTGAAAGACTGGTGTAATCGTGATTGGAGAACCCAAAGAAGGTTCTGTTGTTTTACCTAGTCCTCAAGTTGTAAGGAAGAAGAAGAAAGCAGTCAAATCTGCACTAAAGATAGTGAAAAGTGACCCTTCTCTCTCTGAAAGATTTGAAAAAGAACTGGAGAGGTACAATAAACTGCTGCAAACCAAGAGTACTTTCCTCGCTGAAAAAATCAGATATAATCGATGGAGGGAGTACAGATGGGCTAAGTCGAAGGAAGAGATCCTTGCTTGGAAGTAGTTTGTTGAAGAAGAGAGATGGATTCTAAATTGGCTGAACACTAGTTCAATCCGCCAAGCATTGGATTCGGACTTCTTTCATGACCGAGTACATGAGTACATCAAACTCATTGTACTGAAGGAATCTACAGCACTCAGGGAGTCAATGACAAACAAACCCAGAAGAGGAGAGGATTTGGGTGATAGAGCTGTAAAGATTGCCATCTGCGTAACCTTGTACAAATGGAGTGAAAGATCTAGATACGGAAAAGGAACATCCAGTGATCTACCAACTCTACCAAGTTTACAGCAAATAGTTTTTGGTTCAGAAATCAGCACATACCAAGAATCAGATCACTCACATCAGACGACTTCGCCGTTTATACCTGCAAATTTTATTTATCAGAACACATTCGTGTCTATTGATGGTGTTGATTTTATACATATTACAGATGCTGGTGCTAACCTGAATCAGACTATTGCAAAGGACTCATCGAGGAACTTAACACTGTTGATCCTCAAGTTCCCCTAGATGAAGTAGTTGAGAAAAGGAACCTTTAGCAATCGAGTAGGGAGCTGAAGTCACTCCTGAGAATCAAGAAAGTGCTATTCCTTCCAATCCTACTAATGATGTTCAATCAACCATCATGACTTCCATGAAGGCTCTGATTGAAAGTGCTTTAAAAGAGATGGAAGAAAAGAAATAGGAGCTGCTTAGAAAATTTGAGGAGGCTGCCTCAAATCTTGTTCAGAGCACTGTTGCTAATCTGCCCAAGTTGCTAATACAACATCAATGATTCATGAAGAACTGAACAAAATCAGAACAGAGGTTCGTATAATAAAAGAAGAAGTTCAGAGGTTCGGTGATAAAGTTGAAAGCAACCAAGCTGGCTGGAAGCAGATCAATTTGTTGTGGCAAATGCTATGCAAGCTACAGAGGAAACGACTTCAAATACAATGTAAGTATTTACCTCAATCATGAATCTAGTACTTCAGTCTCAATTTCAGCTAAGTGAGAGCAATGAAATTGTGCTGCACCATTCTGAAGAACTACATTCTAAGCAACAACAACAGGAACGACAACTGTCTGCAATGGATCACAACATCAGACTTCTATGCGATGCAGTAAATATTACTCCTGTTCAGGATGACAAAATTGACCCTGCTAATGAAGACAAGAAGGGGGAAGAGGAATCTGCTAACAAGAAGAATGTTACTGTTGAAGCTACTGAAGTAGTTCAATGTTCTGAAGAGGCAACAAATAAGCCTGCTGAAGATACTAAGGCTGCTGATGAAGCTGAACAGACTGCTGAAGCTAATGAAGATATTGATGATAAAGCTGAAGAAAAGAACCAAGGATGCGGCAAAGGAAGACAAGAGGATTGCTGCTTCTAAGGATTCTGCTGAAGAAAAGCTAGATCCATTCAGAAAGACAAAAAGGATAGAGGAAATAAGAGCTAGAATTGAGGCTGCTAACAAAGCCAAGAAACTAGTTCTAAATTTCCCTAGTGAAGAAAGTGATGAAGAAGAAATTATAAAAGAAGAAGAAACAGAAGATGAAGATTAAGAAGATTAATTTTTTCTTGTAAAACTTTTGTAAATTTCTATCTTTTTTTAACTTTTTCAATTCTTGTAATCTGATATAACAAGTTCAATATTAATGAAATATTACAAATTCCAACTTAATTTCTATCTCAGAAATTTTGTGTGAAGACTTAACTTTAGTTTAGTTACAGGTACTTAGCTGAAGTTTTGTCATCATCAAAAAGGGGGAAATTGTTGGATGAAGATTAAGAAGTGAAGGGAGGTTTTGATGATTTCCAAAAGTCATCCGCTAAGTAGTGGAAGCTTAGCAAGCCCCTGAAAATTCAATCTGAGAAGACAAGTAAAATCAGAAGGATGGAATTTTGGTCCAAAAGACTACTGATCTGATGCTGAGTTCGGAATTAGACTGGTGGATTTCAGCAGAGACAAATCAGATGAGTTCGATTTGAATCAGGAGAGTGTTCATCAACAGAGTGGATTCGATCAACAGAGTGGAAATGATCAGGAAGATATTACAACGGTAATAAGTGCACTCGGTGTAATAAATGTTGTAAGAGAAGGGTATTAAAGAGAAATGATTGAAGAGAAACCTCGGATCAGCAAGGTGCATTAGATGCGACTTGACAGAAAGTACAGCAGAACTGTACAGTGAACAGTTACAGAAGCCGTCCTGAAACAAGGACCAGTACTCGAGGAAGTTCTAAAAATCTGTCTTTTCTCAACGGGCATAAATTCAAATCCTCAAGTATAAATAGTTCTGGATTCAAGAGTTAGAGACAGACACAACAACTGAGAGCAATTCACGAGCAAATTTTCCAATTCTCATACTCTAAGGCAGAACACTAAAAAATCGAAGTCATCTGTTGACAAGCTTAAGTCGTGAAAAACAAGTTTACATCCCAATCTTAGATTTTCTGTAAAAGAGAAAGTTGTGAGAAGTAGTTTTCCATCTAATTGAGTGAAAATACTTCAGAGTATAGGTTTTCTTTGTGATCTCCTATAGCGAACTTGTGGCTTCATCATTTGTTGTAAAAGCGCAAGTAGAGTGTACTATTTACTTTGTGTTCATAGTATAACCCAAAATCAGAGGAAATACCGTTAGAAAAAAGGACAAGAAGCTAAAAAAAAAGGTCCTGCTGCTGCACCTGCCCTAGTTCACAAAAAGTACCCTGCCAGAAAAAGAATAATATTATCTGAATAGTATGTAACTTTTTCTGAGCAAGTCTGGGAAGATCTTCATTCTGTTGAGAGAACAGTAGAATCAGTAAAGGAGTCTTATACTGCCAATCAGACGATAGATGAAAGATCTTCACCACAAGGAGATCAGTCTATTGTTCCATCAGCAGTAGTCACTGAAACACCAGCCGCCAGAAGGAAGAAAACTGGTAAGGCTAAAGTGTCACGGTACCAAAAAAAGAAAAGAGAGGAGGCTGAGCAAAAGAAGAAAGATGAAACTGGGCTCAAGGCGGTCCTCAAAGCTAGTAAAGTAGAAGCTGAAGTCAAACAGATGACTGAAGCAGAACTAGCTGCTAAGGAAGAAGTGGAGTTAGCTAAAGCCCTTGAAGCAAGTAAAAAGGATGCTCATGGCCCTAGAAAGAGTGATGGAATCGTGATTGAAGAACCCAAAGAAGGTTCTGTTGTTTTACCACGTCCTCAAGTTGTAAGGAAGAAGAAGAAAGCAGTCAAATATGCACTAAAGATAGTGAAAAGTGACCCTTCTCTCTTTGAAAGATTTGAAAAAGAACTGGAGAGGTACAATAAACTGCTGCAAACCAAGAGTACTTTCCTCGCTGAAAAAATCAGATATAATCGATGGAGGGAGTACAGATGGGCTAAGTCGAAGGAAGTGATCCTTGCTTGGAAGTAGTTTGTTGAAGAAGAGAGATGGATTCTAAATTGGCTGCACACTAGTTCAATCCGCCAAGCATTGGATTCAGACTTCTTTCGTGACCGAGTACATGAGTACATCAAACTCATTGTACTGAAGGAATCTACAGCACTCAGGGAGTCAATGACAAACAAACCCAGAAGAGGAGAGGATTTGGGTGATAGAGCTGTAAAGATTGCCATCTGCGTAACCTTGTACAAATGGAGTGAAAGATCTAGATACGGAAAAGGAACATCCAGTGATCTACCAACTCTACCAAGTTTACAACAAATAGTTTTTGGAAATCAGCACATACCAAGAATCAGATCACTCAAATCAGACGACTTCGTCGTTTATACCTGCAAATTTTATTTATCAGAAAACAGTCGTGTCTACGGATGGTGTTGATTTTATACATATTACAGATGCTGGTGCTAACCTGAATCAGACTATTGCAAAGGACTCATCGAGGAACTTAACACTGTTGATCCTCAAGTACCCCTAGATGAAGTACTTCGAGAAAAGGAACCGTTAGCAATCGAGTGGGGAGCTGAAGTCACTCCTGAGAATCAAGAAAGTGCTATTCCTTCCAATCCTACTAATGATGTTCAATCAACCATCATGACTTCCATGAAGGCTCTGATTGAAATTGCTTTAAAAGAGATGGAAGAAAAGAAATAGGAGCTGCTTAGAAAATTTGAGGAGGCTGCCTCAAATCTTGTTCAGAGCACTGTTGCTAATCTGCCCAAGTTGCTGATACAACATCAATGATTCATGAAGAACTGAACAAAATCAGAACCGAGGTTCGTATAATGAAGGAAGAAGTTTAGAGGTTCGGTGATAAAGTTGAAAGCAACCAAGCTGGCTGGAAGCAGATCAATTTGTTGTGGCAAATGCTATGCAAGCTACAGAGGAAGCGACTTCAAATACAATGTAAGCATTTACCTCAATCATGAATCTAGTACTTCAGTCTCAATTTCAGCTAAGTGAGAGCAATGAAATTGTGCTGCACCATTCTGAAGAACTACATTCTAAGCAACAACAACAGGAACGGCAACTGTTTGCAATGGATCACAACATCAGACTTCTATGCGATGCAGTCAATATTACTCCTGTTCAGGATGACAGAGTTGACCCTGCTAATGATGACAAAAAGTGGGAAGAGGAATCTGCTAACAAGAAGAATGTTACTGTTGAAGCTACTGAAGTAGTTCAATGTTCTGAAGAGGCAACAAATAAGCCTGCTGAAGATACTAAGGCTGCTGATGAACCTGAACAGACTGCTGAAGCTATTGAAGATATTGATGATAAGGCTGAAGAAAAGAACCAAGGATGCGGCAAAGCAAGACAAGAGGATTGCTGCTTCTAAGGATTCTGCTGAAGAACAGCTAGATCCATTCACAAAGACAAAAAAGATAGAGGAAATAAGAGCTCGAATTGAGGCTGCTAACAAAGCCAAGAAACTAGTTCTAAATTTCCCTAGTGAAGAAAGTGATGAAGAAGAAATTATAAAAGGAGAAGAAACAGAAGATGAAGATTAAGAAGATTAATTTTTTCTTGTAAAACTTTTTTTAATTTCTATCTTTTTTTAACTTTTTCAATTCTTGTAATCTGATATAACAGGTTCAATATTAATGAAAGATTACAAATTCCAACTTAATTTCTATCTCAGAAATTTTGTGTGAAGACTTAACTTTAGTTTAGTTACAGTTACTTAGCTGAAGTTTTGTCATCATCAAAAAGGGGGAAATTGTTGGATGAAGATGAAGAAGTGAAGGGAGGTTTTGATGATTTCCAAAAGTCATCCGCTAAGTAATGGAAGCTTAGCAAGCCTCTGAAAATTCAATCTGAGAAGACAAGTAAAATCAGAAGGATGGAATTTTGGTCCAGAAGACTACTGATCTGATGCTGATTTCGGAATCAGACTGGTGGATTTCAGCAGAGTCAAATCGGATGAGTTCGATTTGAATCAGGAGAGTGTTCATCAGCAGAGTGGATTCGATCAGTAGAGGGGAAATGATCAGGAAGTTATTACTACGGTAATAAGTGCACTCGGTGTAATAAATGTTGTAAGAGAAGGGTATTAAAGACAAATGATTGAAGAGAAACCTCGGATCAGCAAGGTGCATTAGATGCGACTTGACAGAAAGTACTGCAGAACTGTACAGTGAACAGTTACAGAAGCCGTTCTGAAACAAGGACCAGTACTCGAGGAAGTTCTGAAAATCTGTCTTTTCTCAACGGGCATAAATTCAAATCCTCAAGTATAAATAGTTCTGGATTCAAGAGTTAGAGACAGACACAACAACTGAGAGCAATTCACGAGCAAATTTTTCAAGTCTCATACTCTAAGGCAGAACACTAAAACATCGAAGTCATCTGTTGACAAGCTGAAGTCGTGAAAAACAAGCTTACATCCAAATCTTAGATTTTCTGTAAAAGAGAAAGCATTTGTTGTAAAAGCGCAAGTAGAGTGTACTATTTACTTTGTGTTCATAGTATAACCCAAAATCAGAGGAAATACCGTTAAAAAAAAAGGACAAGAAGCTAAAAAAAAAGTCCTGTTGCTGCACCTGCCTTAGTTCACAAAAAGGCAACTGCCAGAAAAAGAATAATATTATCTGAATAGCATGTAACTTTTTCTGAGCAAGTATGGGAAGATCCTCATTCTGTTGAGAGACCAGTAGAATCAGTAAAGGAGTCTGATACTGCCAATCAGACGACAGCTGAAGGATCTGTACCACAAGGTGATCAGTCTACTGTTCCATCAGCAGTAGTCACTGAAACACCAGCCGCCAGAAGGAAGAAAACTGGTAAGGCTAAAGTGTCACGGTACCACAAAAAGAAAAGAGAAGAGGCTGACCAAAAGAAGAAACATGAAACTGGGCTCAAGGCGGTCCTCAAAGCTAGTAAAGTAGATGCTGAAGTCAAACAGATGACTGAAGCAGAACTAGCTGCTAAGGAAGAAGTGGACTTAGCTAAAGCCCTTGAAGCAAGTAAAAAGGATGCTCATTGATTATGCTCTTTTTCGTTCTAGGTGAATAAGGAAAGTCGAGCAAAACAATAATTAGAGTCGAGTATATAGACGATGTGTATTGATATTCCAATCCAATTACAAGGTTACAAAGTAGGTCTATCCGAGCATTACTGGATGCCGTACAACTAGCTAGATGAATACAAAGGAAAGCAAGCTAAATCTATTCCGAACTCTATGTCCGAGCAGGGGTGTTCCTAGGGAATTGTGCCGTTCTTGATGTCATAAATGCGCTGGTATATATCGGAACAGTGATGAGCTAGCTAGACTCTCCGCAGGGGAATTTGTCTCGGCCAGCTGTCCAGGTCTGTGGGTTGAGCTGGAAAACGATTCTGAGGAGTGCAGTAGATCAGAAAATAAGATCTTGTGCTAAATAATCTGGCTTGATCGGAAGCTGGGTTCTGCAGCTCGGAAAATAGCCTTCCTGGTCGGGATCGAGGTCGATCTTGAGCTGAAGTATTTCCTAAAATAGCGCATACGAAATATCCCTCATCAATACTCCCCCACTTCTCGAGCGTAAGTGAAGCTGAAGCTCGGAGAAGTAAACACATTTTCAAGGTAAAAGATTTCGATCCTTAGTGTTTTGTACATGACTCATTAAAAACCTTGCTCGGAAAAACCCAGTGGGACAAAATCCGAGCAGGGGAAAAAGAGTGCACATCTTCTTTGGAGAGAACCGAAATGCCGAATTACTTTAATAATGGAAGAATGAAGTCTTCGATCTGAGAGTTTTACTTCGGTGATTCACATGGCGCTATTGATAGGATAGTGCCCTGCAAGCCAATATATTTAGCTTGTATTAGGACTATCGTAATCTTTCTCTAGTATAAATGAATTAATACGCTCGTTTGTTTATAGTATGTAAATCAAACAATGGCCAACTTCATCTCTCGCGAATCACTTAAGCGATTGGATGAAATCCTAAGATCACATTCGACTATGGGACGATTCACTTCAGTATTGAGTGCAATCATGAAACAGTCTCTAAGGTCGTGATCTTAAAACATGTTCCAAGTCATAGATTCCAAACGAGACGGGGTATCGAAGGAATCGCCAAGACTTCTATAAATATGCATGATTCACATGGAGTGAATTTGTAGCGTTTCATGAGCAAGGCATTTGATGCTAGTGCATATGAGTAGGTGGTTCGATAGGGGATCGAACGCATCGAACGACCCGAACAGAGAAACCCATTGTGGAAGCGCATGACGCACATCGGCGATGGGATGTTTCTCAAACTTATAATAGTGTACGATTTAGTCCTTAGACTTGAGATGCTAGGGCGAATTCGGTGCATGGGTGTGCGTACTTAGATCTAGGTATAGGTCACGTAGCCTGACCATAATGTGCCTAAGTTGGGTGCGTATAGTTGTGTACGCGAATGGTTAACATCAATAAGGGATCTACCGACTCAACGTAGTATGTTGAGGGAATTTCCTATACGTTCTTAGATAATAGATTCCGAGAAACCTGTGGCCACAGTTGGTGACGGATTTGGAAAGGGGTTTCCAAATTTAGCAGTCACACTGGAATCATTATCCGGAATTAGTTTGTATAGTTATCGAGATAATTAGAGGTGCCGATCAATTCACACACCCTAGGTCTCGATCGGGAAATTAAGTCGATAGAAGGACCGTATGTACATGGTACTTATAAGAGGTGAGGTTCACTGAGATCAATTCACCTGAAGTTGGGCCTCATGGGCTTGTGGCTAGACATCGACCATGAGGTGTGGGTACTCATGAATTAATAAGGAGATTAATTCTTGAGTGGTTAATTGAAGGAGTTCAATTAATCGGAGCAATTAATAAGCTCATAAATTAAATCACGAAAGTCGTGGGCCCGCGGCCAATTGATGGTGAACCTAGAGGGTCACACACAATACAATTGGACTGCAACAAATCATATAAGGAAAGTTTGATTTAAAGAGTTAAATCAAAAATGGAGAATTAAAGTGTTAATTCTTAAAGGAGAAAAATATTAATTAGAAGTAGTCTAATTAATTAATGGAGAAGAATTAATTAATTAATTGGATTAATTAATTAAATGGGCTGAATTAATTAAAAGAGTTTAATTAATTAAAGAATCTTATTAATTAAAGAGTTTAATTAATTAAAGGATACCTAGTTAGTTAAGGAAGTAAAGATAGAATGTGATTCTACTTTCCTAACAAGAATATAATTAAGTGAAGAAGTTTACTTAATCAAAGATACCTAAGTTCAAAAGGAAACTAATAATGAATAGGATTCATGTTTCCTAAATGAACTTGGACTCTTGATAATTATTCTTATATATATGGAGTAGTAAGACTCCATAACCTAATGACTAATTAACATATCAATCGGCAAATTGATAAAGCAAGAAAGTCTTGAACAAAATATTAGCCGCCACCCATTCCTCTCAAAAGTAGTTTCGGCCGAGCACTTCTATTTAGCAAAGTGTTCATGCGATTTCTCCCTTCTTTCTTCCTTGCTTGATAACCTTTGGATCTTAGTTCTGAGCCCGAGGATCCAAAGGAGTTGCTTCAATCCAGTTGGTGTGGATACCGCTAGAGGCACAACACATGGGGTGCTTCTCCGAACCAAATCCTGCAGATCTGAAAGAAGACCGGAGAAAAATCACCACCGTTCCCGTGGTAAGGTAAAATCGCTGAACACCCTATTGATGTTTCGATTTATGTAAAATTCCTTTTCGTATGACTAGATGAATAAAGATTGCTGGTTTGGGTTATTTAAAATTTTTTAAATTCCGCTGCTTTTAACGTTCTGACGTTACCAATAACCCAACAGTGGTATCAGAGCCTAATTCATTACTCTTATACGAAAATGTCTGAATATAATTTGATTGCTTTATTGTATTGCATGTTATATTCGTGTTATTGATTCGTACTTGTTATGGGTAGATCTGATTTTGGGTAAAATTGCATAAAAACGTTTTGGGCCAATTTTGTATTTTTCGAAAATAAAGGGCTGTTTTTGCGATTAGCGATTTTTTGGAAAACTGGACTGAAATTGAGATTTTACGAACTGTGTGTTTTCTGGACAGAATGCAACTTTCTGGAAATTTTTGAATTTGGGGCTGTTTTGCAATTACTACAAGTTTTGGGGCTGTTTTGTAAATACCGAAAACTGCAGGGGCTGAATTGTAAATTCGAAATTTTTTCTGGAAATAAAATTTTAATTTTGGTCCTCTGCCCAGTTTTAATTTTGGGGTTAAATTGTTATTTCCAAAACTTCAGGGTTTCAAATCGTAATTTCCAAAAGTTGGAGGGCCGAATTGCAATTTTTCAAAAGTTGAAAATTCTTATTCTATTTTTATGCATAAAATGGTTTTGTTTATCCGAATATAGATTACCTATAATTAGTAGAGACTAAAGTAAGAATCTAGAGAAATATTTTAAAGGCGTTTAAAATAATTAAAGTAAGATAGAAAACTAGTAAATGTGTTTGCTTGTTTCTTTGCTCAACGTGAAGTGTTTACGTGGTTTTCGATCGAGCCGAGCCTTGACCTTAGATTTGATTGGTTTATTTTGCTTTGGATTTTTGTTGGGCCTGCGAGCCTTTGTTTGGGCCTTTTTGTGCCAATGTAATAGATTAGGGCTTTACATTAAATAGTTTAGGATGGAGGCCCATTACATGCAAGAAGGAAGCCCAATGGAGAATGAAGGCCAAGTATGCTTGGTTATTAATGTAATAGCCTAGGCCCATTAAGAACCCATTAGATAGACCAATTGGGCCAACATTATTGGCTCAATGATGGCCCAAGCATAGGTGGCTCCCGATCGAAAACATATCGTGTTAGAAATGCATGCTAGGTTTATTTATTTATGTTTTATTTATTTATTGATTCTATTATTTGGCTTGTATGGTGATGCGCGCTAGAATATTAGAACGTAAATAAGATAATTCATAATCGAAGCGGTGAGATCTCGAGAGAGTTTGCCTTAAACTTTCAAACCTGCAAATCCCCTCTTGAATTAAATATTAAGTCATATTGGGTTAAAATAAAATGAAGTATTTATATAAATCCAAGCCTTCCATCAATAGGGACTAGCGTATGTTGTCTACTTATCGATTAAGGTGATCCAGAGTCTGGCACTCGAGGCGAAGAAAGGGACAATACGTGAAATCTCTCGATTCTTGTTTATTAAATAAACTCGACAAGGGTGGGGACTGGTCGGGACATGTATAATCTACCGATAACCAGTTACGGGGATTTCATGACCGGGCCCGTTGCTCATCGAGATTGATTGGGTTAGACTTAACGAATAGTACCACTCATGATGTAGCAGTGCTAGATGGGTGCGAAAATCGAGGCAAAATAGCTTGAAGGTTGTGTAGAGACACAATTGGCAATAAGTATGCCTACCTGGGGAATTAGTTGTATGGCCACGAGTCGTGGGTGCAATTAATGTCCGCTGGGACGTCAAGACCTACTAGGAAATAAGATTTCCGAACAATTGAAGGGGTAATTGTTTCGATAAAATAGTGGGAGAACTTCTACGATAGAAAGTCCAACATTCGTAGATTATAAGTATTATTCATTAACTAGTCCTCTGTATTTTTGTCTTCTCTTTAAAATAGATATTGAGATATCTATAATTATCCATTTTTTACTATTTATCCTCGACTTATAAAATAACTGGATCAAAATATCGACTGGCTTAGAAACTTGAGGATTGTCCTCAATTCCGAAAGTCGGAATCATGTTCTTAATAACTAGCCTATGCCTGATGCACTTCCGAGATGAGTCTAAAAGGAGGAACGAATCACCCGTAGGGTATGGGAATATTATGATCGTTTCCTCATATAAGGACGAGTCTCAAAAGTAGAACGAATCACCTATAGGGTATGGGAATATTAACGATCGTTTCCTCATATAAGCATCAAGATTGAACGAGCTAAAAAAGCGACATAGGAGTATGTCTGAAGCTTCTAAAACAAACCTCCACTTCAAAAGCTTGTTTTGAGGAGCAGTTTCGAATCGTTTGATTCGAGACCACTAAGGAGTTGTTTTAAAACTCGAGAATAAGTGAAAGAGCTGATGTCAAAGTATCACTGTCCTTGTTTTTATCAATCTAGTTGAAAACTGGATCTATTAAACGTAGGCCTGCAAGTGATCTTAGCATTGACCTCCATTTAAATTCTCCTCCCGCTCATTCAAAAGATTCGTGAAATACTCTGATCTTATTTGATAAGTTGATCACATTTCATGAATTAACCAAAGTATTGGTAAAAGGCAAATAGGATAAACCTGTCATGATCGTTTACACTTCATGGACTGCAAAGTCCAAGAAGAGTAATATGAAGAAGAAGTTGTTCTCTTCTAAAGCGACCATAAAGGTAGTCGAAAGAACGCAAGTAGTCTAAAAGTCGAATTATCCCACTGAATCTTAGAAAGGCACTGATTAGTTTAATTGATTAGAAGGTCTAATTAATTAAGCAACGTTTCAATTAAAGGGTCAATTGAAAAAGGCGATGAATCAATTAAAGAGTTAATTGAAAGGAAGCAAATTAATTGAATTAAACCGTTAACTCAATTCTATTGAGTTAATGTGCTTAGTTCAATTAATACCAAGATAATAATCCACAACTTTGGCACGCTAGACTTGGACATATCTCCAAGAGAAGGATTCAAAAATTGGTTTCTTCTAAGGCTCTTGAAGTATTGAACTTAGATGAACTTCCAACCTGCGAATCCTGTCTCACAGGAAAGATGACCAAATCTCCCTTCACAGGGAATCAAGAGCGAACCAAATAACTTTGGATTTGATCCATACGATTGAATGTGGACCACTAAAGGTTAGTGTAAGAGGAGATTACTCATACCTCGTACCTTTTTGCTAATGACTTTGGTCGTTAGTGATATATGTATCTAGTGAGATACAAATCCGAAAAACCTTTGAAAAGTTCAAAGAATTTCGAAACGAAGTAGAGAATCAACAAGGGCATAGTATTATGGCCATTCGATCTGATCGAGGTGGCAAATACTTAAGTCAAGAGTTCCTCAATTATCTTATTGAGAATGGGATTCTCATATAACTAACTCATTCTAAGACATAATTGAGGTGTCTTAGAGAATGAATCGAACTTTGTTGGACATGGTTCGATCCATAATGAGTTTTGTTAAGCTTCCTTATGCATTCTATGGGTTGGTCCTCCTGACTGCATCGAAGATACTGAGCAAAGTACCTTCAAAGTCCGTGCCTACAAAGCTTTACCAAGAAAGGTATGGCAAAATACCTCTGCACTTTTACTATTGAGTATGGAGATCTCCTGCCTAAGTTGGGAACTAGAAAGGAGATAAATTGGCTAGTAGATCCAATTTGTATATAATTGTGGGGTATCCAACGAAATCCATTGGATACATGTTCCACGACAATGAGAAACAATCGTTTCTCATAACTACCCGTTCCTCATTTGATGAAATCCTCGTCAAAGGAAATAGGGAATGTCATGGAACTTGATGAAGTCCAAGATTTGGACCCATCCCCACAAACAGTGGGAGTTAATCCAGAAACTGCTAAACCGTCTAGTACACCAGTACTTCGTAGATCTGATCAAGTTCATAAGAAGCTTGAAAGATATGGTTTTACCATATACGAAGAAGCTACATTAGATGTAGACGTGCATCATGGCAAGAGGTCATGCAACCCGAATTGGATTCCATACATTCCAACAAAGTATGGACCTTGGTCGATCCACCCGAGGGGTTTTTATCCCTGTAAGTAGTGAATGGATCTTCAAGCTAGGAATAAATGGAGAGGTGTTGACCTCTAAGACTCGACTAGTGGTAAAAGGCTATTCACAAAGTTCTGGAACATACTTTGATGAAACCTTTTCTCCATTGGCAATGTCTAAATCCATTTAGATTCACATTTGTTTTGATGAGACAGTCAAGGCATTTGACTTCATAAAAAACGAATATGAACCTTGAGTGTACAAAAGGATTAGTGGGAGCTCTATGAAGCTCATATTTTATATGTCGATCACATTCTGCTTATCTGGGATGATATCGGAATGTTAGCGCAGACGAAAGCATGGTTATCCATGCAATTCTCCATGAAAGATTTGGGAGAGACATCTTGCGTATTAGGATACGTATCTATAGAGATAGATCGAAGAAGATGTTGGGATTCTCTCAATCTAAGTACATAGAAACAATACTGAAAAGATTCAGTATGGAAGAATCCAAGAGAGGATTGCTTCCAATGAGACACTGTAACTCTTTTTCCAAATCGATGTGCCCTACATCGAATGAGGATAAAGGAGAATGTCTCAAATACCTTATGTTTCGACAAAAGGTAGCATGTGGTATGCTATAATATGTACTAGACCAGACGTAGAACCTGCTCAAGTGTCACGAGCAGTTACTAGTCAAACTCCGGTGAAGAGTACTGGACCACCGTAACAGATATCCTTAAGTTCTTGAGAAAGACTAAGGATTCGTTCTTGGTCTACGGTGGTAGTGGAGAATTGAAACTCGAAGGGTTTACTGATTAGAGTTTTCAGTCTGATGTGGATAAATATATATCCAATTTTGGATACATATTTTGCCTCAATGGGGTAGCGGTAAGTTGGAAAGGTTCCAAGCAAAACACCATTGCCATCTTAACCACTGAAGCAAGATATATCGCAGCAAGGACTGCAGCGTAAGAAAGTGTTTGGATGAAAAACTTCATCCAATGGTTGGATGTAGTGCCTAGCATTGCGAAGCTCGTGGTTATCTTCTGTGATAACAATGGAGTAGTTGCTAAAGCAAAGGACTCGAGATCTCACCAGAAATCTAAACACAATGAGAGAAAAGTACCATTTGATTAGAGAAATCATTGGTAAGAGTTGACACACATAATGGATCGTGTCGACTCGGAAGACAACCTAGCGGATCCACTAGTAAAGTCTTTGTCACGAAAAGAGTTCGAAGAACATCTTTGGAAGATGGGTCTTAGAAGCGTTTGTGATTGGCTTTAGGGCAAGTGGGAGATTGATAGGATAGTGCCCTGCAAGCCAATATATTTAGCTTGTATTAGGACTATCGTAATCTTTCTCTAGTATAAATGAATTAATACGCTCGTTTGTTTATAGTATGTAAATCAAACAATGGCCAACTTCATCTCTCGCGAATCACTTAAGCGATTGGATGAAATCCTAAGATCACATTCGACTATGGGACGATTCACTTCAGTATTGAGTGCAATCATGAAACAGTCTCTAAGGTCGTGATCTTAAAACATGTTCCAAGTCATAGATTCCAAAAAAGACGGGGTATCGAAGGAATCGCCAAGACTTCTATAAATATGCATGATTCACATGGAGTGAATTTGTAGCGTTTCATGAGCAAGGCATTTGATGCTAGTGCATATGAGTAGGTGGTTCGATAGGGGATCGAACGCATCGAACGACCCGAACAGAGAAACCCATTGTGGAAGCGCATGACGCACATCGGCGATGGGATGTTTCTCAAACTTATAATAGTGTACGATTTAGTCCTTAGACTTGAGATGCTAGGGCGAATTCGGTGCATGGGTGTGCGTACTTAGATCTAGGTATAGGTCACGTAGCCTGACCATAATGTGCCTAAGTTGGGTGCGTATAGTTGTGTACGCGAATGGTTAACATCAATAAGGGATCTACCGACTCAACGTAGTATGTTGAGGGAATTTCCTATACGTTCTTAGATAATAGATTCCGAGAAACCTGTGGCCACAGTTGGTGACGGATTTGGAAAGGGGTTTCCAAATTTAGCAGTCACACTGGAATCATTATCCGGAATTAGTTTGTATAGTTATCGAGATAATTAGAGGTGCCGATCAATTCACACACCCTAGGTCTCGATCGGGAAATTAAGTCGATAGAAGGACCGTATGTACATGGTACTTATAAGAGGTGAGGTTCACTGAGATCAATTCACCTGAAGTTGGGCCTCATGGGCTTGTGGCTAGACATCGACCATGAGGTGTGGGTACTCATGAATTAATAAGGAGATTAATTCTTGAGTGGTTAATTGAAGGGGTTCAATTAATCGGAGCAATTAATAAGCTCATAAATTAAATCACGAAAGTCGTGGGCCCGCGGCCAATTGATGGTGAACCTAGAGGGTCACACACAATACAATTGGACTGCAACAAATCATATAAGGAAAGTTTGATTTAAAGAGTTAAATCAAAAATGGAGAATTAAAGTGTTAATTCTTAAAGGAGAAAAATATTAATTAGAAGTAGTCTAATTAATTAATGGAGAAGAATTAATTAATTAATTGGATTAATTAATTAAATGGGCTGAATTAATTAAAAGAGTTTAATTAATTAAAGAATCTTATTAATTAAAGAGTTTAATTAATTAAAGGATACCTAGTTAGTTAAGGAAGTAAAGATAGACTGTGATTCTACTTTCCTAACAAGAATATAATTAAGTGAAGAAGTTTACTTAATCAAAGATACCTAAGTTCAAAAGGAAACTAATAATGAATAGGATTCATGTTTCCTAAATGAACTTGGACTCTTGATAATTATTCTTATATATATGGAGTAGTAAGACTCCATAACCTAATGACTAATTAACATATCAATCGGCAAATTGATAAAGCAAGAAAGTCTTGAACAAAATATTAGCCGCCACCCATTCCTCTCAAAAGTAGTTTCGGCCGAGCACTTCTATTTAGCAAAGTGTTCATGCGATTTCTCCCTTCTTTCTTCCTTGCTTGATAACCTTTGGATCTTAGTTCTGAGCCCGAGGATCCAAAGGAGTTGCTTCAATCCAGTTGGTGTGGATACCGCTAGAGGCACAACACATGGGGTGCTTCTCCGAACCAAATCCTGCAGATCTGAAAGAAGACCGGAGAAAAATCACCACCGTTCCCGTGGTAAGGTAAAATCGCTGAACACCCTATTGATGTTTCGATTTATGTAAAATTCCTTTTCGTATGACTAGATGAATAAAGATTGCTGGTTTGGGTTATTTAAAATTTTTAAATTCCGCTGCTTTTAACGTTCTGACGTTACCAATAACCCAACAGCTATAATACCTGAGGTTCGGAGAAATAAGTAATACAGAACAGGTCTTGAACGGTCTTGCGTCGGATATGCCTCATTAAAAACCTTACTCGGGAAAACCCAGTGGGACCAAAAACCGAGCGAAGGGAATAAGAGCGCATATCCTTGGGAGCCGATGTCGTTAATCACCATTTTCCGAGCTGTAAGATTACCTTTTAAAACTTAGAGGACCGGAAATGCCATTAATGGAAAGATAATTTTTGAATTTACTGAGTGGAAGCTTAATCGTCGCGGTTACTCGGGGTTTAATTTGCAATTTACCCTTTTAACCTTTATATATATGCGTTGACCTGACGAGATGAGTGCCGCTTCCCAGATTACTGCAGATAGGAGTACTCACATCGATAAAGACTTTTATTCTTAATCGACCATCACAATAACCCGTTCAGAATGTCTAACCCCGAAAACACAGAGAACCAAATAATAATCCATCCTAGATCGGAATCCGACCTTGGATCCATGAGCAATCTAATAAACATGTACAAGGCTACGAAAGATTCCCCTGACGAAGTAAATAAAGACGTCGACCAAGCCGCAAAGGTCTTAGAATCGGATAAGGGCGAGGAAACTTTCGCGAGACAAAATAGTGAGCCTGAAGGGGACAGTGAACGGAACGCTGAGCCCGACGCCGAGCATGAAGGGGAGGGTGAACAAAATGCAGATTCCGGCAGTGAAGAAGGTTCGGCCGAGGTGCTGGGATAGCACGAGATAATGAGATACAAGATCGGAAATAACGTCTCTGTGAGAATCCTCGAGTTGGGCGCTACCTCGAAGAAGTCTAGCACCACGGGGCGACTTCAGAAAACTGAAAAGAGGGTGGATGAGATTGCCAGTGCTTATGATCCAGTCGAGAGAAAGGCAGAGCTTGAGGCAGAGATAGGGAAATTTCTCCCCGAGGGTTACTCTTTGGTCATCCCGAGCCCCTCTCCACGGGTCAACAAGCCTCCAGAAGGATGCCATGCTTTTTACGCTAAGCAATTTTCTTATGGACTGCGGATTCCTTTTGCCCCACTGCTCGAGCGAGTTTTGGATGTATTCTCCCTAGCTCCCTCGCAGATCCTTCCCAACTCTATTGGATATCTGATAGCCTTTAGTGTTTTGATGAAAGCTAAAGGCAAACTTGTCAATTTCAAAAACATTTGGCAGTTCTTCAAAATTAGCAACTCCCCGGCCTCCAACGCGGGGTTCGTGTATTTCTCACAACGCCCAAACCATTCAGTCTTATCCACGATCGTCTCTAGCAACTCTCTAGATTGGAAGAAGCGATTCTTCTTCGTTAAGGGACCTGATGAGCCGGTTTTCGAGGGGAGCTCGGAGATGGTCCCATATCAATGGAAAGGTCGGCGTGACTGGGTATATGGTAAACGCGAGCTTATGGGTCAAATTAAGCAGGGTGTCCGTGACTACGTCGTTGCCGCGATGCATTCTGACCTGTATCAGTCGGCTTTTCTTATTTTGGAGCCTGTTCTTCGAAAAGCGGAGCTCAGCAAGGCGACGTTCCCGCTTGCGGACGCCGTCGATCCTCGATTGTTAAGTAAGATTTTTTTTTTTCACTCTTTTAAGCCTGTTACTCAGAAACTTCCTTCCTTAACCATTTTTTTTTGTTCAGGTGATATGGTAGAGAACTACCGAGCTTCCATAGTTGGTAGAATTGTTGCTTCTACCTCAAAAAAGACACCGAGCAAACCGAGACTGTAAGTTAAACCCCATCAGGCGGAAGCTAATCGAAAAACCGTCCCTCCACAGGGCAATCCTTCCCAAGCTGCTCGAGCCCAAGCAGAGGAGGAGCCCGAGGATGCTGAGCCGCTACAAATGGCCCCTCCCTTAAACCAAGCTGGCCCTTCCACGTCATCTGGGCTGGGATATAGCTTGTTTAACATGAGGAAGTTGAGGGGGGAAGAGATCCGTAATCGACGAGCCAAGGAAGATCAAGACGGGGCCTCCGAAGCGAAGAGGAGAAAAAGATTGTGGGGATGAAACAACAGACCTCTTACCCGTCGCCTGGGTCGGGAAAAACCTGATATGGTAGATTTTATCGAGGATCAGCTTAAGGGTCCCAGAGCGGCAGGTTATCCCGAGGGAGCATCAATCTTGAGCGATCGGGACCCCAAAGGAGAGAACGAGCATGATAAATCAATCAAAATCTTCATGGAGGGGAGCTTCGCCGAGGATCAGGAGGAACTTTTGGCTCACGACGACCTAGATATCCTAGGCCGATTCGCTCAAGCGCACCAAACAGTACAGGGTCTTATAATGTAACATTAGCTTTTTAGCCTTTTATACAGTATACTTACTGCTTTCTGCTATCCCTTCACAGATCGGAGATTGTTTCCTCACCGAGCTGAATCGTACCTCACTGTTGGAAGACGAGTCCGATCGAGTTCATACGGCCTACCAAAACTCTCTCTTCGAAGAATCCAAACTTCGTAATCAGGTCGCCGCGGTCCAACAAGAGTTAGATGATTCTAAAGCTAAGTACACTCCGGCGATCGAGGAGAGCTTGGTGAAAGTAGTCGCGGAGAAGAGTCTGCTTGAAGATAAGGTCAAGAAACTCGAAGAGGAACTTGCACAGACCAAGGCTGATTCTGAGTTGTCTTATCGGCGTGGTAAGGATGAATCACGCCTCAGCTCGATAAGGGAGTTTCTGGAATCTCCCTCACTGGACGCCACTGCTCGAAAAAGGGTCGGTGAGATTCTTCAAACTACCTTCTACAAAGGGGTTCGACAGTTGATCGCTGCAGAAGTCATCCCCGACAAGATGGACGAGTACGTGAAGGACATGGACATTCTAAAGAACATGGACGGAGAGAATTATCGAGTTTCATCCTCAAGCTCCAAAGATTGGGAGACGCATTAGTTCGCCCCTTTTGTGGAAGAGTTCGGGGTTCCCATGCCGAATCCCGATATGCAAGAATTGAAAGTGTCCAGTTGGAGCTCAAGTTCAGACGAAGACGAGCAAGATAGTTCTGGAGATGAGGATGAGCAGGAGACTTCTGAAGATGATGATCAAGAGGCTCCTGGAGATGAGGATGTCGACGTCGAGAACGACTCTGAGGGTGAGAACGACGAGGAGTGATCAAATCCTTAGAAGGATTTTGTAATAGATAATAGGACTTTCCTTCTACTGTAATGTAATTCCCCTGGTCATTTATGAAAACTCTTTTTATCTGCAGTATGTGCCAAATCCCCACGTTTAAACACTTGTCAAATTCCATGGTACGACTCAACTAGACAATAGTCTTTGTAAGCTGTAAGTGGTTCGAAAAATAACATCGATAACGAACTATACAACGCTGGTTAAGGCGAACTTCCTTGATAGATAAAATATTAAAACGGATCTTCGTAACATAGCTCGGAAAAACTTGAAATTCGCGACTGTTGGGTCCCCAAAAGGCAACGTTTCTCTTTCTTATAAATACCTGAGTAACTAACACAGTTTGGATCATTGAAATCCTAATCTTGCACATCGGAGCTAATAGATCGAATAAATAATCCGAGCCATTCTTTCATTAACACTTGAACATGGACGGACTAATAAGCTCCAAGCTCGACCTAAATCAGCTGTTCAAAACCAAGAAAGATAAAGTTCCCAAATCCAAATCCAAGGATTCTAAGGCTTCTACAGAGGTCCCAAAAGCTTCGAAAGCTGAACGTGGTAAAAACAAGGTCGATTCTCCGTCGAACTCAGGACCTAATCGGTCAGAAGCTCCCAAGGCTGTTCATGGCAAAAGCAAAGTCGATCCTTCGTCGAACTCCGCGCCTACTCGTTCCGAGAAGGAGCCGGTCATACACATTGCGGACTCCCCTTCTAGATCGAAGAATAGCTCCGAGGGGAAATCACAGGCTGTCAAGAGTCCTAGCAAGCAAGTCAAATCTGGTGGCTCCGAGCTTGCTTCGAGCAAAAGGCCTCGTATAGATGATCTGATTCCTACTCAGGCCTTAATTAAAATGGCGGGGGAGAAGAAAATGTCTGGCGAAAGCATTCTGACTTGGGAGGCTGCCAAGAACATCTATGTCGAGCCTCCAAATAAGAAGGTCAAAATAAATGACCCCTCTGTTGATGGGAAGAAATCTCCTCTGTCAGATAAGAATCCCGAGGCTTCTAGCTCTGTCTCCGATGTCACTCGCACACTTAGTGCGATCTTTGAGGAGATGAAAAATAAGGCCGTGGTTGGGAGTGTAACCCCGAACTGTTGGGAAATTACTTTGAGTAGTATTCAGTTGGCCGAGCAGGAGCGGTTGAGAGGAAAAAGTGCTCGGGAAATTGTGCAATCGAGCTCTGATCTGCTTGCCCAAGTGAGTCTTATATATATATATATATATATATATATATATATATATATATATATATATATATATATTTTTTTTTTTTATTTAAAAACTTTGTCTGTTATCCCACGTAGGTCGGACAACACCTTTTCAACCTCGGATTGCAGGTCGAGCTTGAAGCCGAGCAGCGCACTGCAGCAGTCCTCGACTTGGAAAAACAAAAGATCGCGCTGGAAAGATCTTTTGATGAGGCTAGAGCTATCGAGCTGAAGCGGGCCTCTGAGACCGAGAAAGCTGTGAAGCAGAGAGAGAGCCAAGTCCACGAGGAGCTGAGCAAAGAGTTGGACAAGCTGAAGTCCATTGTCGAGCAGGAGAAGAAAGATTCCGAGCTGCGGGAGCGAGAGGCATATAAGAAAGGTTATGATGAAGGGTACGAGGCCCCGCAGCGTCGAGCTCCGCATGATCTTATCTGAGAACAAACTGATTTAGAGATTCTGTCATTCGTTTGTAATTTTACTCTTCCTGCTTGATCAAATGTTGTAATTTTATCTTTTAAGTAATGCTGTGCTCTGGAATGTTATACTTACTTTGAACTTTTTTAAATTCAAGTTGTTTTGATGACTTCGCACGCACATAAATATCTCATCGAGGAAATAAATGAGAGCCTAAGCTTCTTACTCGAGTTGCAATCAGCTAAAATTCCGACCCGGGAGTAAAAGAAGGAAAGTTTTCTGCACCACACTTTTGACTGAGTCATAGTATTCCCATTTTTTCAGCAAAGTTCCAAGGAAGTTCTGACCAAACAGTACCTAAACCTCGGGAAGCGGAACAGTCACCCGTGATAAATGCCTTAATCTGGGCCGTTAGTTTCGTTGAATAATGACCGTCGATCTTCCCTTCCCCTTAGTATATAAGTGGCCTTTACTCAGTTGAATTTTTTTTACTTTACACCATGAAAATGTTTTATCTGAGGAGTAAGCTCGGTCCCTTCCTCCTTTCTGTTCAAATCTTTGAAATTAGGCTTCGAACTTATTTCCGACCTTATAAGCGAAATACTTGTTTCTTTGGTATGGGCGGAATCGGAAAAAAGGGGCCCCTCGAAGACCGGGGGGTCTCCGATCCCTGAAAATGGGATCTCCCTTCGGAATACCAACATGCGACCGACCCTTGCTTGGTTGTTTTGGGCAGGGTTAGCATTGCGGATTTCGAATGGACTCCTCGAGGGCGGAAAGCTGGTCAGTCGATTAAAAGGAAGGTCGACCTCGAGTAACACCTTCTTCGAGATTTTCTTCAAGAATGGTAACTTTGGGTCGAGCTTTCGGATCATAAAATAACGACTGGCCGCTCTAGGTTGAAATTTCGGATCTTAAAATGTGGAATTTCAACTCTAGATGCCAACTCGGGGAAGTGATCGGGCTCAGCTGGTAGCAAGAAGGCTGGGGACTGTATGGAGATAAGCAGAAAAGGTGGTCTGCAATTCATATTGTCTAACTTCAAAACCAGATATCATAAGACGATAAACATAGCTGGCTCGATAGCTTTTTTACAAGTCTACTGGGCAACCGATTTGTCACACAAACTGTGGTGCACTCATCGGATGCTCGCCTCTGCTCGGCGTCGGGGACGCTAATGGAAGCTCGAAGACCATAGAATAGGGCATAGTGGTTGTAATAAGACTTGTAAATTTATTCAAGGATTTTGTAATCCGTTCGATGAATATCAATGAAATTGTAGTTCCTTGTATCTCATTGAGCCTTTGTATGCTATTCGGAATTCATAAATAAAACTTTCATGTTTTACTTTAAGCATTTTGCAATTTGTCTAACTTTCGATCCTCTTGTAATTGTTCTTATTCGTAATTTCTCGCTCGATAATGATATCATAGTCTGGAAAACTTTCAAATCCGAACCTGAAACCAATCCGCAACTGGAGAATTATCGATCGTCTAAATCACCACGGAAAACCTTTCTCGAATAGTGAGACATTTCTCATGAATAAAAGCTTAAGTCTGAGAAATTTCCTTTGGCTAGAATATAATCTTGAAAATAATAAACCAACTTGAGAAGGAATTTCGAGGAATATGAATGTTTTGAAAACCTCCATATCTCGAGCAGGGCAACTTCGTTATTTTATTTCGAGCATCACTTGATTTGTCCAATAATAAATCATTTGACTAACTTTATCATTCAAGCCCTTTTTTCCAAGCTAGATAGTCAAGTTCTTCTTTAGCAAGTCGAGACATATTGCATTTCTTTTTAGCAAGTCTTTTATCGAGCTATGGGGCATAGCAACAACTTTCACCCTCAGTCGAGACATTTTGCTGTTTTGAGCAAGTCTTTACCGAGCAGAGGGGCATAGCAACGACTTTCACCCTCAGTCGAGACAATTTGCTATTTTTAGTAAGTCTTTACCGAGCTGAGGGGCATAGCAACGGCTTTCACCCTCAGTCGAGACATTTTGCTGTTTCTAGCAAGTCTTAATCGAGCTGAGGGGCATAGCAACAACTTTCACCCTCAGTCGAGACATTTTGCTATTTTGAGCAAGTCTTTATCGAGCAGACGGGCATAGCAATGGCTTTCACCCTCAGTCGAGACAATTTGCTATTTTTAGCAAGTCTTTATCGAGCTGAGGGGCATAGCAATGACTTTCACCCTCAGTCGAGACATTTTGCTATTTTGAGCAAGTCTTTACCCAGCTGAGGGGCATAGCAATGGCTTTCACCCTTAGTCGAGACAATTTGCTATTTTTAGCAAGTCTTTATCGAGCTGAGGGGCATAGCAACGGCTTTCACCCTCAGTCGAGACAATTTGCTATTTTTAGCAAGTCTTTACCGAGCTGAGGGGCATAGCAACGGCTTTCACCCTCAGTCGAGACAATTTGCTTTTTTTAGCAAGTCTTTATCGAGCTGAGGGGCATAGCAACGGCTTTCACCCTCAGTCGAGACATTTTGCTATTTTGAGCAAGTCTTTACCGAGCTGAGGGGCATAGCAACGGCTTTCACCCTCAGTCGAGACATTTTGCTTTTCTCCTCTTCTTCTTTTTTTTTTTTTTTGTTATGAGCGTCTTTAACCGAGCCGAGGGGCATAGCAACATCTTTCACCCTCAGTCGAGACATTTTGCTCTTTTTTCAGCATGGAACTCGGAATACAGTTGGAGCAAAAAAGGAGAACTTCATTAATTGTGCTTACACTTGTAATAAAACAGAATTGGAAAAACGGGAAATTACAAGAATAGAAAATCACTACAACTATCTTCCATAGTATTTCCTCAAGTTAACTGCATTCCAGCTTTCTTGACAAAGTTTCACCGTGAAGGTGAGCAATCTTATAGGATCCCTTCTTTCCGACCTCCTGCACGACGTAAGGGCCATCCCAGTTCGGTTGAAGTTTTCCGACATGCTTTGATATCTCCACTTTTTTGAGGACAAAATCCTCTACTTTAAATGTTCTTATTCTGACTTTCTTGTCATAAGCCTTTTCCATGCTGGATTTAGTCGCTTGGATTTTCACATTTGCTCGGTCACGCTTGCTATCCGCATGGTCGACCTCCATGTCCCTCAACGACTGATTTTGTTTGGGATCATAAGATAAAACCCTTGGTGATGGGACCAAGGTCTCGACTGGGATGACGGCCTCCGAACCGTAAATTAAAGGAGTCTCTCCCGTAGCAGATTTTACTGAAGTTCTATTCGCCCAAATGACTCCAGGGAGCTCGTCTAACCATTTTCCCTTTGCCTCGGCCAAACGCTTTTCAAGTGATCGGACAATTTCCCAGTTGGTGACTTCGGTCTGCCTGTTCGCTTTGGGATGTCCGACCGAGGTGAAATTTTGGTGGATTCCAAATTTTTCACACCACTCCAGAATTTGCTTTCCCGCTAACTGAGTTCCATTGTCGGAGATCAATACTCTTGGTATCCCGAACCTGCAAACAATATACTTCTAGAGAAAATTTATAACCTGAAACTGAGTAATCTTGGTTAGTGCAACGCATTCTACCCATTTACTGAAGTATTCAACAACAACCAAGACATAGTTTTTCCTCGATCTAGCTGTTGGGAAAGGTCCCACGATATCGATCCCCTACTTATCGAACGGCCAGCAGATCGGAATAGAATGCAACTGTTCGACAGGTTGATGAATTAAATTTGAATAAATCTGGCAGTGATGGCATTTCTTGACATAGTCGATAGAATCCGAAATCAAAGTAAGCCAGTAATAGCCAGTCCCTGAGCATTTTAAGGCTAATGCTCTCGCGCTGCAATGGCTTCCAGCCTCACCTTCGTGAATTTCTTTTAAGATAAGATCAAATTGACTCTCATGTACACACTTCAACAGAATTCCCGAGTTGGACCTCTTGTGGAGTTGGTCCTCAATTAAAACATACATTGGAGCTCGATATTTAATTCGTCGTGCCTCATTTGCATCCTCTGGTAAGATGCCATTCGTTAGATAAGCTTTTAAAGGTTCCATCCATGAAGGCCCTTGAGTATCTATCTCCATGATTTTCGAGCTCGGGGATACGTTCAAATCTATAGCTGGAGTGTTAGACATCAACCAAGTTGTTACTGTCTCTTTTCGTCCATCCATCGATCCTGTAAATTTTGACAACAAATCCGCCCAAGAGTTCTCTTCTCGAGGGATAGCTTGAATATCGAACTTATCCAGCTTCGCCACTAGATCCTTCACCCTTCTTAGATATTTAACCATATTGAACTCTTTTGCTTCATAGACCCCTTTCACTTACCTATGTATTAGCTCGGAGTCGGTTAACACGGTAAGAGAATTTATACTTGCTTTCATTGCCATTTCTAATCCAGCGATCAGAGCCTCGTACTCTGCTTCATTGTTCGTTACCCTAAAATCCAGAGTGATTGTATAACTAAGGTCCTCCCCTTCGGGGCCCTGAAAGTGAATTTCGGCCCTTCCCCCTTCTCTAGTCGATGAACCATCGACGTGCATCAACCAAACTTTTTCCAGAACATCTGCCACCAATTTAACTTCGGGAACTGGCTTTTTCACCGAACTCACTCCCGTTGATTCTGCAACAAAATCAGCAAGGACCTAGGCCTTGATCGCCGTTCGAGGTTGGTACTCGATTTCAAACTGTCCAAGTTCTACTGCCCATTTAATCAACCTCCCTGATGCCTCAGGTTTTGATAGAACCTGCCTTAAAGGCTGGTTTGTCAAAACGATAATCTTATAAGTCTGAAAGTAGGGCCTTAGTTTTCGAGCTGCGAATACCAGAGCTAGTGCGAATTTCTCGATCTCCAAATAATTCTTCTCCACACCCTGGAGCAACTTGCTCAGGTAGTACACCGGCTTGTGATCGGATTTTTCAACCCTTACTAAAACAGAACTTATGGCCTCTTCTGACACTGGTATGTACAAATACAAAGGCTCACCCTCGACCGGTTTTGCTAACATTGGTGGTGAGACTAAGTATTTTTTAAGCTCCTCAAAAGCTTTATCGCATTCTTCATTCCATTCGAAACTTTTTGATTTCCTCAACAATTTAAAGAAAGGCAAGCTCTTATCCACAGATCTGGATATGAATCTGTTTAGAGGTATAATTTTCCCGATTAAACTCTGTACTTCGGAAAGTTTTCTTGGTGGTTTTAATTCAGCAATGGCTCTGATCTTTTCTGGGTTCGCCTCGATACCACGCTCGTGGACCATGTAGCCGAGAAAATTTCCCGACCTCACCCCGAAAGTGCACTTTGCTGGATTCAGCTTCATTCTGTATTTTCTCAAGATCCCGAAACATCTGTCGAGTTGCTTGATATGGTCTTCCTCGGTCATGCTCTTCACGAGCATATCATCGACATATACTTCCATGATTTCCCCGATTAAATCCTTGAACATCATGTTCACGAGCCTTTGATACGTTGCTCCCGCATTTCGCAAACCAAAAGGCATCACTGTGAAGCAATATACTCCGCGCTCGGTAATGAAGGCGGTTTTGTCTTGATCCCTTTCATTCATAAAAATTTGATAGAAACCTTGGAAAGGATCCATCATTCTAAAGAAGATGAAACCAGCGGTCGAATCGACCAGCATATCGATCCGCGGTAAGGGCTATGATCTCTCAGACACAACTTGTTCAAGTCCGTAAAATCATTACACATTCTCCACTTGTTGTCCGCCTTTTCTCCCTTAGATACTAACACAACATTGTAGAGCTATTCAGTAAATGTTATTTCCTTGATCTGTCCAGCAGCTAACAATCTATCCACTTCGGCGTTAATGATCTTATCTTTTTCCCGACCATGATTCCTTTTCTTTTGTCTAACCGGCTTTGCCTTAGGGTCGATATTCAGTGAATGAGTAATTACCCGTGGGTCAATCCCTACAATGTCGTCGGAGCTCCAAGCAAATACATCAGCATTATTCCTTAAAAACTCGATCAACATCGTCTCCATTCCCTGACTGAGCTCGGTCCCGATCCTGGTGAACTTCTCGGGAGAGCCCGGAACCAACGTCACCTGCTTATGATTTGGGGGTTGCACGCTCATATCGACCTCCTTACCCTTTTTTCCCTGTAACTTTTCACAATCTGGTAAAGCGAGATCTGACACGGAAAAAACCTTTTCGTCGACCAACTTCCGTTTTGCGGGTAGCACCGGCCTGAATTGCTTCTTCATTGTTAGGGACGTGTTGTAACACTCCCATGCCATGCATTGATTGTTTCTCATTTCTCCGACCCCCGCAAATTGAAAGGATAGTGCCCTGCAAGCCAAAAGATTTTAGCTTAAGGACTATTATGTGATAAGCTTTCTCTACTATAAATGAATTAATACGCTCGTTTGTTTATAGTATGTAAATCAAACAATGGCCAACTTCATCTCTCGCGAATCACTTAAGCGATTGGATGAAATCTGATGAGGGCTATTTTTACACATACAATCGAGCAGGGTTTTCCGAGGAGGATAAAAGATCGATCCGACCCGTGTAGACACCGAGATCGGCACGACCTGCCAAAATGTATCTGATCGACCTAATGTCCGATCCAGAAGACTTATTGGGCCATGCGGCACTCCCAGGCCATGCAGGATTCCTAGGATAAATAGGACTCCTAGCTCTGTTAGGACACGATGAATATTATAAATAGCGAATCTTACAATGTATAGAGGATCCGGATTTTAACCTATCAATAATACTACAACTATTTCTCCTCTCTCGCATACTCTTGATTACGTGATTATTGCTCTTTATACTATTCTTGAATTGCTCCATCCTGAGTACTTTAGCCAAACCCCAAATATATTAAATTGTTCTTAATAATTTACTGAGATTAAACCTAAGACGAAATCAGGTTAAATCAGTTGGCGCCCACCGAGGGGCAGGTTAATTACTCGATCGAAATATGGTCAATCCAAGAAAAAGCACACGTAACGCAGGAAGAAGCACGAGTTCTCGACCTTCTCGTGCTATAGATAGCCTGCCTGAAAATTCCCAAAGGGTCAGCGCTAACAATATGCAGCTTCTGGCAAATCACCAAAGTTTAGATCCTGTAGAGGAACATGTTGCAGCGAACGCTAACATCAATCATAACGAAGGAGGACAACAAACTCCTAGCGCGAGTCAGGCTCCTAACTCACCTATTCGATCCGTCCCTGCTCCCCCGCTACCGGCTGACCAGGAAAAAATACTACAAATTGCTCAGCTTTTAAGTTCAATTTTTCGTCAAATTCTACCGACTCCGGCAGTCGCGGAACCAGCAAGGGCTACAGTTCGTCCCTCGAAGGCGGTTAATAATGACAGGGAACCTCGGGGAAATAACGATCATCAATCAACTCAAGCAGAGTGTCCAGATGCGGACCAACGATCTCAAGTCTCCCCACCAAACGTTGCTGGAAGGCACCTTGGTCGAAGAACTAATCAGGCAAGAGCTAATGCTCGTCCTGAACCTCACCTATCCAAGGAACAGACTGTTATCCCGATCGATGACATGGAGGAGCCCCCGGTTGTCAATCGACAAGCAACTAGAAGAGTCTCTGAAAGAGATATAGAGAGGATGGTCGAGGAACGATTGGAGCAAAGGTTATTAACCATGAGACAACCTTGGCCACGTTCCCGAGAAGTCCAGGATAGTATAGCAGCCTGTTCTCCGTTCTGCCAAGAAATAAGAGAGGCACAGGCCTATGGGCCCTTACCGGCCCGACTTCCCAGATATGACGGAACTGGTGATCCAACTGATTACATATTCAGTTTCACGAATATCATGAACTTATACGCTTATTCAGCAGAGTACACGGCGAAGTTAATGATCACAACCTACGAGGGATTAGCACTGGACTGGTTCGGAAAACAGCCATCTAACTCAATTTTCAGTTTTAGAGAACTATGTAACAAACTAGAGCAGCAGTTCGCTAGCCAGAAACGACAATAGCTCCCCATGAGTTACCTGGGAACTATTATCCAACAAGAAGGAGAGTCCTTGAGGACTTGGCTGGCAAGGTTCAATGTTGAACTGTTAAAGATCGACTCGCCGAATATCGATTTTGTTCGACCTAACAAAAAATAGGCAATTTGGCAATGCCTTGAGTTGGAAACAGCCACGAACTTTTGCAGAAATCATGACGCTAGCCTCAAAGTATATGACTCAAGAAGAGATGAACTCATTCAAAGATAAGAATAAGAGTAAAGCATCCACTTCGGGATCTAGGAGGCCTGAAAAACCACAGATGCAAAAAGCCATGGATTACGATCGGTATCCTAGGAGGGAAAATGTTTTCAAAAGACTGGAGTTTAGCGGGGGTAACCCTGAGAAAAGACCTAATGTCTACCTCAGGCCTCGATCTGCAGAAAGGAACGTAAGGGATCGAATAAGGTATGTCGAGTATACCAAATTAAATACCCCCAGAGAGGATATTCTTGTAATATTAGAGAGAAATAACTTGATTCCCCCTGCAAAAAGAATTACGCAAGCCAAACCTGGGGCAAAGAACTACGATCTATTTTGTAGGTACCATCGGGCTCACGGTCATAGGACCGAGGATTGTTATCACTTAAAGCAGGAGATTGAGAAATTAATTCAACAAGGCAAGTTGAACGAATTTGTGGATAGGACAGGCCGAAATAGACAAAGAACAAGGAGTCCGAGAAGGAGGGAAGGGAATAGAAGCCCTCGCGAAAGATCTCCAAGCAACAATGCACCACATAGAAATGACCTTGATAATGACCACGTCAATGGGACAATAAATGTAATCTCAGGTGGCCCTGCTGGGGGTGACAGTCGAAATGCAAGGCGGAAGACCGCCCGATCCCTAGAAAAAGGGATTGTTGTTCCTAAGGAGGTTTGGGCTCTCGAGAATAAGAACTCTGATAAACAGGTAATCAGCTTTGATGAAACTGAAATCCCGAGGAGTTTGAATTGGGACACTAACGAAGACCACCCCGATTTTCCAATGGTGGTCTCACTAAGGATCTCCGACTTTAACCTCAAAAGAATTCTGATCGACAACGGGAGTTCGGCTAACATAATAGCCATTGAAGCATTAAACCAGATGAACCTGGGAAAAATAACTCTCCAAAAAGTGGCTACGCCACTGGTAGGATTTGGAGGATCGGAAATAGTTCCGGCTGGGACTATCAACTTGAGTGTGACTCTCGGGAGGTCAAAATGATTAAATTCTTAGTGGTAGAAACACCATTCGCTTATAATGCCATCCTAGGTAGACCGGCGTTAAACCAATTCCGAGCAGTCGTTTCAACCTATCACCAGAAGATTAAATTCCCTACAATCTCTGGGATCGGCGAAATAGTCAACGACCACTGTATGGCCTGGGATTGTTACAATACTGCACTATCTTTAAAAAGGAACGTTGATCCATTGACGCCTTCAAAAAGAAAAACAGTAGGGTCTTCGATGGAGAGATCTCCAGAGCTTGAGTTGCCTAGTACGGAAAGGATCGATAAAAAAGGGAAAGAGCCTATAGATTTGACTCTACGTGCGCCAGAGCATAAAGAGGTCAAGCTTATCGAGAATGATCCAACCAAAATCACCAGGATCGGAACTGAACTGTCTCTACAGGGAGAAATCATGTTAATCAATTTCTTAAGGAAAAATGTAGATGTTTTCGCCTGGAGCTCGGAGGATATAGTGGGGATCGACCCAAGAATAATAACCCACTCTTTAAAGATAGATCCGAGCGCGAAACCGGTCAGACAGAAGAAAAGAAATCACGGCCCTGTGAAGGACAAAATAATAAAAGCAGAGGTCGAAAAGATTTTATTGTCGAAGCAGATTAGAGAAATACACTTTACTGAGTGGCTGTGTAATGTCGTCCTTGTCTCAAAGGGTGACAAGAAGGATAACAAGTGGAGAATGTGTAACGATTTTACAGACTTAAACAAATTGTGTCCAAGAGATCCTTACCCTCTCCCAAGGAACGACCTGTTGGTCGACTCGACAGTAGGTTTTGCAATTTTTAGTATGATGGATGCGTTCCAAGGTTTCTATCAGATTTTCATGGACGAAAAAGATCAAGAAAAAACTGCATTCGTTACCGAACAGGGCATGTATTGTTTTATAGTAATGCCGTTCGGATTAAGAAATGCCGGAGCAACCTGATGAGGGCTATTTTGCACGACCAACTAGCAAGGTATATCCGAGCAGAATGAAGATCGATCCGACGTATTTTAACTGTGAGATCGGCTCGACCAGCTGGACGCGTATCTGGTCGACCTACTCTGATCGACCTACTGCCCGTTTTAAGGGACTAAATGGGCCTTGCAGTACTCCTAGGCCGTATAGGATTCCAAGACTAAATAGGACTCCTAGTTCAGTTAGGACTGAGGGAATATTATAAATAGCAAATCTTACATTGTATTGAGGATCCAGAATTTAACCTACGAAATATACTACAGTTGTTCGCCGTTCATATTATTGTTATTTTACACTATTATATTACGTTGCTTGTTCTTGAATTGCACCATCCTGAGTACTTTAACCAAACCCCTATTACATAAAATAGTGATCTTAAATAATTTACTGAGTTTTAACCTAAGACGAAATCAGGTTAAATCAGTTGGCGCCCACCGAGGGGCAAGGTTAATTACTCGATCGAATATGGCCAATCCAAGGAAGAGCGCGCGTAACGCAGGAAGAAGCACAAATTCTAGACCTTCTCGTGCTGCGGATAGCCTGCCTGAAAATTCCCAAAGGGTCAGCGCTTATAATACGCAGCCTCCCGCAAATCACCAAAATTAGACCCTCTGGATGAACATGTTGCAGCAAACGCTAACAACAATCAAAACCAGGGAGGACAACGAACTCCTAGCGTGAGTCAGGCCCCAAACTCACCCATTCGATCCGTCCCGGCTCCCCCGCTTTCCGCTGACCAGGAAAAAATACTACAAATTGCTCAACTTTTAAGTTCGTTTTTTCCTCAAATTCTACAGACTCGGGCAGTTGCGGAACCAGTAAGGGCAGCTGTTGGTCCTTCAAGAGCGGTTAACAATGTCAGGGAACCTCGGGAAAATAATGACCACCAGTCAACCCAAGCAGAAAGTCCGGACGCGGATCAACGATCTCAAATCTCCCCGCCAAACGTAGCAGGAAGGAACCTTGGTCGAAAACCTAATCAGGCAAGAGCTAATGCTCGACCTGAACCTCGCCTATCCAAGGAACGCACTGTTATACCGATCGATGATATGGACGAACCCCCAGTTATCAATCGACAAACAAATAGAAGAGTTTCTGAAAGGGAGTTAGAGAGGATGGTCGTGGAACGAGTGGAACAAAGGCTTTTGACTTTGCAACAACCTTGGCCTCGCTCCCGAGAAATACAGGATAGTATAGCTGCTTGTTCCCCTTTCTGCTTAGAAATTAGGGAAGCACATGCTTCTGGATCTTTACCTGCTCGGCTCCCCAGATATGACGGAACTAGTGATCCGACCGACTATATCTTTAGTTTTACAAATATAATGAGCTTGTATGCTCATTCAGCAGAGTATACGGCCAAGCTGATGATCACAACGTTCGAGGGGTTGGCACTGGATTGGTTCGGAAAACAACCGCCCAACTCAATCTTCAGTTTTAGAGAACTATGCAACAAGCTGGAACAACAATTTGCTAGTCAGAAAAGACAAAAGCTTCCCATGAGTTATTTAGGAACTATAGTCCAACAAGATGGAGAATCTTTAAGAGCTTGGTTAGCGAGGTTCAATGTAGAACTACTGAAGATCGATTCCCCAAATATTGATTATATTATATCTATACTGTTCGATCTAACCAAGAATAGGCAGTTTGGTAATGCATTAAGTCGGAAATAGCCTAGAACCTTTACTGAAATCATGACTTCAGCCTCCAAATATATGACCCAGGAAGAGATGAACTCTTACAAAGATAAAAATAAGAAAGCGTCCGTTTCGGGACCCAAAAAATCTGAAAAACCCCCAATCCAGAAAGCCATGGATTACGATCGGTTTTCGCGAAGAGGAAACGTGTTTCATAGATTAGAACATAACGGGAATAACCCTGAGAAAAGACCCAATGTCTACCTCAGGCCTCGATCTCCAGAAAGGAATATAAGAGATCGAATCAGTTATGTGGAATTCACAAAACTAAATGCCCCAAGAGAAGACATCCTGGTGATACTGGAAGGAAATAATTTAATCCCCCCAGCAAAAAGAATCACACAAGCCAAACCTGGGGCAAAGAACTACGATTTATATTGTAGGTACCATCGAGCTCATGGTCATAGGACCGACGACTGTTATCACCTGAAACAAGAAATCGAAAAATTGATTCAACAGGGTAGATTGAATGAATTCATAGATAGAGCAGATCGAAGAAGACAAAGGACAAGAAGTCCTAGAAGGAGAGAGGAAAATAGAAGTCCTCGTGATAGATCTCCCAGTAATCATGCTCCCCGAAGAAATGAAATCGATGATGACCAGGTCAATGGTACAATACATGTGATCTCTGGTGGACCAGCGGGGGGAGAAAGTCGGAATGCCAGACGAAAGGTCGAACGATCTCTAGAAAAGGGGATTATGACCCCTAAAGAGGTATGGGCGCTCGAGAAGAAAAACTCCGACCAACACATAATTAAGTTCGATGAGAGCGAAGTCCCCAGAAACCTGAATTGGGATAATAACGAAGACCACCCCAATTTTCCCATGGTAGTCTCACTGAAAATTGCCGATTTCAATGTCAAGAGAATTCTGATCGACAATGGAAGCTCGGCTAACATAATAGCCATCGAAGTGTTGAACCAGATGAACCTGGGAAAAATAACTCTCCAAAAAGTAGCTACGCCACTGGTAGGATTTGGAGGATCAGAAATAGTTCCAGCCGGAACTATCAATTTGAGTGTAACTCTTGGGAACAAACCTCATCGAGTGGTCAAAATGATAAAATTCTTAGTGGTAAAATCACCTTTCGCTTATAATGCCATTTTGGGAAGACCGGCATTAAACCAATTTCGAGCAGTTGTATCAACCTATCACCAGAAGATAAAATTTCCTACAGTCTCTGGTGTCGGCGAAATCGTCAACGACCACTGCATGGCCTGGGATTGTTACAACACGGCACTGTCTTTAAAAAGGAACGTCGATCCTCTAACACCGTCGAAAAGAAAAACAGTAGGATCCTTGACTGAGAGATCTCATGATCCTGAGTTGCCTAGCACGGATCGGATCGATAAAAAAGTAAAAGACCCCATAGATTTGACCCTACGTGCGCCAGAGCATAAAGAGGTCAAGTTGATCGAGAATGATCCAACAAAAATCACCAGGATCGGAACTGAACTGTCTCCACAGGGAGAAATTATGTTTATCAATTTTTTAAGGGAAAATGTAGATGTTTTTGCCTGGAGCTCGGAGGACATAGTGGGGATCGACCCAAGAATAATAACCCACTCTTTGAAGATAGATCCGAGCGCAAAACCGGTCAGACAAAAGAAAAGGAATCATGGTCCTGTCAAGGACAAAATAATAAAAGCGGAGGTCGAAAGGTTGTTATTATCTAAGCAGATTAGAGAAATACACTTTACTGAATGGCTATGTAATGTCGTACTTGTCTCAAAGGGTGACAAGAAGGATAATAAGTGGCGAATGTGCAACGATTTTACAGACTTGAATAAATTGTGTCCAAGAGATCCTTATCCTCTCCCAAGGATCGACCTATTGGTCGACTCAACAGCAGGCTTTGCAATCTTTAGTATGATGGATGCATTCCAAGGTTTCTATCATATTTTCATGGATGAAAGAGATCAAGAAAAGACTGCATTCATTACCGAACAAGGCGTCTATTGTTTCATAGTGATGCCATTCGGATTAAGAAACGCTGGAGCAACTTATCAACGGTTGGTCAACCTGATGTTTAAAGAGTTGATCGGAGAAATAATGGAAGTATATGTCGATGACATGCTGGTAAAAAGCATGAGCGAAGAAGATCACATTAAACACCTTGATCGTTGCTTCAAAATCTTGAGGAAATATGGAATGAAACTAAACCCCTTAAAATGTACATTTGGGGTAAGGTCTGGAAAATTCTTGGGATACCTGGTCCATGAGAGAGGCATCGAAGCAAATCCAGAGAAGATACGTGCTATTACTGAAATGAAACCTCCTAGAAATATTACTCAGGTGCAAAGTCTGGTCGGAAAGATTGTTGCCCTTAATAGATTCATATCCAGGTCCGCAGATAAAAGTCTACCATTTTTTCAAACTTTGAGAAAAGCTAAGACCTTTGAATGGACCGAGTCTTGTGATCATGCATTCGAGCAGCTGAAAGAATATTTGACCTCACCTCCCCTACTCGCCAAACCTACGGAGGGACAGCCTCTATACATATACATCGCTATTTCCGAGGCTGCTGTGAGCTCGGTTATGGTGAAAATAGAGGGCTCGGAACACAAGCCTTTATATTATTTGAGTAAATTATTACAAGGAGCGGAAAAGAATTATTTAACAATTGAAAAATTCGCTCTGGCTTTGGTAACGTCAGCGCGTAGGTTGCGGCCATACTTTCAAACATACAAAATCATCGTGCTTACCAATCAACCTTTGAGGCAAGTTTTATCGAAGCCAGAAGCCTCGGGAAGGTTAATCAAATGGGCTGTAGAATTGGGACAATACGAGATCGAATATCGACCACGAACTACAATCAAAGCTCTGATACTTTCTGATTTTCTCCTTGAAACTCCAAGTCTGTCGGAGACAAGCTCCGCAGCAACATCGATAAGCGATAACAGTATTATGATCGTCAATGAACTACCATGGCTTATGCATGTCGATGGCGCATCAAGCAGAGATGGGGGAGGTGCAGGAATTAATTTCCAAGGGCCTAACGGCGAGGATATGAATTATGCCATCACTTTAGACATCGTGGTAACCAATAACGAAGCAGAATATGAAGCTCTGATCGCTGGATTGGAAATGGCTATACAAGCCAATATGAAAGTTTTGAATGTCTTGACAGATTCTGAACTAATTTAGAGACAAATTAGTGGAATGTACGAAGCAAAAGAGTTCAACATGATAAAATATTTGGAGAAAGTAAAAGATTTAACTGTGAAATTTGATAAATTTGATATCCAAAATATCCCACGAGAAGAAAATCGATGGGCTGATCAACTATCTAGATTTACAGGAACAAGGGATGGTAAATCTAAAAGGGTAATCACCTGGCTGATCTCCAAGACACCCGCGATCGACCTCGACACTTTCCCTGTTGCTGAAGTAATGGAAATTGACCTGGCAGCAGACAGTTGGATGACTCCATTAATTGCCTATTTGAAAGACGGTTCACTCCCTAGCTGTAAAAATAAAGCCAGAAGGATAAGGTATCGAGCACCAAGATATGCAATATTAGAAGGAAAACTTTACAGAAGATCCGTCTCAGGAATTCTGCTAAAATGCATTCCCGAGCACAATTCCGAAAGCATCCTTCGAAGCATACATGAGGGAGAAGCTGGGAATCACAGTGGCGCTCGAGCACTTACACTCAAATGCTTGAGAACAGGTTACTATTGGCCAACGATGTACGCAGACGCACAAGACTACGTTAAACACTGTCATTACTGTCAGGTACATTCGAATATAATACACCAACCAGCTGAGACGATACACCCAATTCCGATCTGTTGGCCTTTTGATTAATGGGGAATCGATATTGTGGGACCATTCCCAATGGCCAGATCAAAGAAGAGTTATGTTTTTGTTGCTGTCGAATATTTCAGCAAGTGGATCGAATGCATAGCTTTAGCTCGGATAACACAGTTCCAAGTTATAAATTTTCTCTGGAAAAATATAGTTTGTCGTTTCGGAATCCCAAGAATTCTGATTTCTGACAATGGAACCCAATTTGCTGGAAAACAAGTTCAAGAATGGTGCTCGAAGCTTGGAATACAGCAAAACTTCACGTCTGTCGGACATCCTAGAGCTAATGGACAAACTGAAGTGGCAAATCGAGAGATTGTCAAATCACTCGAGAAAAGACTGGACGACGCCAAAGGGAAATGGTTGGACGAACTGCCAGGCGTCATTTGGGCCAACAGAACTACTGTAAAAGCCGCAACGGGTGAAACACCGTTTAGCCTAGTCTATGGGTCGGAGGCAGTCATCCCAGTAGAGGCACTAGTCCCCAGCCCTAGAATTGAGCTCTACGAGGAGGAATCAAACGATCAACTGAGGAAAGATAATATCTATTTGAGCGAGACCTTAAGGGAAAAAGCCAGTCTGCGTTTAGAAGCGGCTAAGTCCAGCATGGAAAAAGCCTACAATCAAAAGGTGAGGATACGATCATTCAAAGAAGGTGATTTGGTACTTAAAAAAGTTGAAGTTTCCAAACACGTGGGAAAGTTACAACAAAATTGGGAAGGTCCCTATCACCAACCTGTTAGAAACAAGTTGATTTCGATAAAGCATAGAATCCTGCTTTCCTCCACTCTCGACCTCTATCATACGGCGTTGCATATGGTCAACCAATCCACAGTTGTGAGATTTGCCCGACCGTCACTGTTTAAGATGGAGATCTCATTTTTCCAATTCCTCCCATACCAAGTCATGACCTCCTAGGTAGATAAATCGACAAATTTGGTGGTCGATGATACTTATAACAATACATATTCATCTTGAACGACTTCATCTTCTGAGGAATGGAGAGAAAAGGAATGACCTTTTTATAGGCAGGGGATAAAGGATCCAATGGTGTTACATTAAGGCCCTATCAACGGTCCAGATTTAAAGCATTATTAGGATGGTTCTCAGCAGTGGAAATATGATCAATCATTGTTATCGAACTGAAAGTACAAGAATAATTGATTTTATTCAGATCTTTAGGAGGATCGTTACATTTCACGGATACAGCCATATCATCAGAAAAATCTACATTTATCTTAAGAGTCTAATTATAATTATTCCAAATACTAGTCCTGATTTGTTACTCCTCGGATTGGTCTGCCCCTTCAATTCGACCCACTCTTTATTCTCAGACTACTACCACTGCATATAAACGAGGAACATGCAGAAGTGCGTATATTTGCTGATGCTGGTGAATTAACGACCTCCAAACGGGCCACATGGCAATCAGGAAGCAGCTGCATCTAGGGTCGATCACGGTATCAAGCTAAAGCACACTGAGAAAGGAACGGTTCAGATACTAGAGAACTTTGCTGTCATACAATTGAGACAGGTTCATTCTCCATGCCTTGGAGGCAAGTTTTCGAGCATGCATGGACGCAAAACCTTACCTTCCCCAGGGTTCACCACCATTTTTAATGAACTAACCAGCTCTTGTTTTTCCAAAAAAACTTTTTGGTTTAATATCTCCACCATGGTCTACATGCCATAAAAGCCAAATTGAAAAGTTTATAGGAGGCATCTTCTCCAATAAGTTATTTATACTACAGGGAATTAATCCTTCAACGGACAAAACATACGAACCGTCCCTACAGTTACGGCACACCTAGCCAGTTGACGCCTCGTCTTCCGGAAATATTGAAGGAAATTATCTATTGGCAGGCAAATCGAAAAAACGCAGAAATCGAACAACAAAACATGATCTTCTGTTCATCAGGCAAAATGTATATTTACAAAAAAAAAATAAAAAATAAAAAAAAAATAAGATCCTTGTCTACTGCTCATGATCATGATCGGGAATGGTCAGATAACCAAGATAGGTCATCATTTCTTGGGCTCGCTGCTTATATCCAAGAGAAAAACCTCTATCAAACTCTAGATTTTTCAATTGAAGAAGATCTTCTTTCTCCATTGCAAGCTGCTCTCTTTCAGATTCCAAACTGCTATTTACTCGAGCAAGTTCTTCTTTCTCTTTAGTAAGCCTTTCAGTAGTAACTCGAAGATGCTCGACCTCAATCGACAGCAATTGATGAGCAGTAGTAATTGTATTTAGACGTTCGAGAGATGCTTCTCGTTCAAAGTAGGAATCATCATTTTGTATCCCGAGCTGAAGAGCTTCATGCTTAGCCTGTTTTGAGAAATATGAGTGAGAAACTTAAAACGCTTATATCTCTTTTAAACAACAACAAAATACACTTGGGCAAAATTGTACCCATTCCCAAATTCCAAGAAACCCCATCAGGCTCATGGGAGGTTGGAATACAGGCATCAATCGAAACCCCACCTGATCGGCTCATATCGAACTCGGTTATCTCTTCGACCTGCTCCTTGAATGGACGTTCATCTAAAAGTGACGGGTCGTCAAAGATACTTTTAAAACCAGAACGACTGGGACCAGACCCAGTTTTCGACACTCCTTGAGAAATATGGGCAGGAGAGATGACTTGAGTATGTTGAGAAGTCGAAACAACGACTTGAGAATGCGGAGGGGCGAAGAAAGATTCAGGGATGTCTTCCACAGAACCCCTTAATTGCAATATCTGATCAGTCTTGGATTTGGGAGCAGTAGTCACGACCTGTGCGCAACCTTCTTGACTTATAGATTGGTTCGTTGCATCTCGACCAAAAGGGGAAAGTTCATTTACTGATCGATCATCTGGAGGAGGAGAAACAACTCGAGACTCCTTGTTTATATATTGGTCGACGGGAGAAGGAGAAATAACTCGGGATTCCTCATTTATTATTGGTTCCACGAGAGCAGGAGAAATAGCTTGAGTCTCCTTGTTCGTCGTATGGACGACTGGAGGAGGAGAAACAGTTCGTGACTCCTCATTTAATGTTTGCTCTACGAAAGGAGAAGAAGTAGAGCGAGAACCCTCATTCTGGTAAGCCTCCAGCACTTTCGGATCGACAATTGGACTGCGGATAGGGGCACTTGAAACTCCTATCAAAGAATTCATGGTTTCCCTTGTCGAAGGGATATTCTCCATTTCTTTTGGTTTTCCACTCGACGAGGATAAGTTCGAATCAGATCGAGGAATAGTTTCCCAAGAGGAAGCTCCTCCCTGGGAAGATGATTGTTATAAACCATCGGTTCGGGACTTCTTCCTCGGAGTATCTCGATGAGATAGACCCCGTTGGGATCGTTTGGCAGCTCCAGAAAAAAGGTTGGAACTCATGGTCAGAAAATCAGGAATTCTTATGAAATATCGAACTAAGAGCTCCGATCAACGGCAAGGATATTTTATATTACTAAGTAGGGACGCGCGGTAAAACTCCAAAAGATTTACCTTTATATATAGTTAAGGAAATGACAATTATGTCCTTGGACCTTGGCGCGCACAGTAAAAATTCAAATATAAGGCAAAAGTGGGTCATCAAATACGTACTATGATCATCAAAGCGACGAAGTATATCTTAGCTAAAATCATAGATATATCATAAAAGGGATTTTACATGTCCTACGAGATTTAAAAGATCTAACTTTACAACAAAATAAAAGAAAATCATAAAAAACATCCTAACTGGGTGAATTGGTTTCCTTGGGGGAAGATCCTTCCTCTCCTTCTTCATTCCCTTCGTCGACATGGTCTCCTTCGATACCCTCCTCGGCATCGTCGCCTTCCTCATCGCCTGCTTCATTCTCCATGATATCCTTTATTAATTCCAAATCAGGGGCTGGCACGGAAAATGGAGTTCCATACTCCTCGACTAGGTGAGCCAGAGGATGGTTACTATAATCAACAGAAGATAAGCTGTCAGGAGGATAGTCTTGAAGACTTCGGTCCTTTTCAATGGCCATAACTTTGCGGTATTCCTCACGCTTATCTGGGATCTGCCCAGACTCGATTAATTGATCGACGCCCTTATCGAACGAGCTTAAGAGCAAACCTCCGATCTTTTGATGAATTATGGCAGTATACACGGGGGAATCAAGGAACTCTCGGACTATGGGCTCGACGTCTGAAGATTGGTGCTCATCTATGACCCTTTCTAAGTTAGAAGAATCATCTTCCTTGGTGGCAAGTTGGGATCGAAGAGCATCAACATCCGACTCCAGCTTGCTAACGAGGGTGGCATGCGCAACTCGTTGCTCTTCCATTTCTCGAGTCAATTGGTCGACCTGCGCCTGGTATCGACTGGAATCCGTCATCATACTGATAATATGAGGATTTTCGGTTTCCAAATTAGGATCAGCGAGAGGATCGGATGAAGTGGCAGCGGATGCTCGGGAATTACCGACCTGAGCAAGTTGATCTTCGAGCTCCTTAACCCTGGCCGTTAAAATATTGTTGCTTTCTTCAACATATTTACACTGATCTCTATGCAATGCCATATCATATAGCGCCGATACCAAGGCATTACCGGTCTGTAGCAAGAAAAAATTGTCTAAATAAAGACCAAGAAGAATATTGAGGATTATTAAAAGAACAAAAGGAGTTAGAAAATATTACCACTTCATGAGCATGAGCAGCCCTCGCTAGCTGTTCGAGAGGTTGCTTCTTAACAGTCCTCTCCACGTCTCGAACATAGGTCGAGGATAGAAGGACTCGAATGGATTTATCGACCACGTTCTCCTTATCATCAGACATCAAGGAATCCTTCTCGGAATAACCAGCCGCTCTTTTTCCTTGAAGATGATTCTCAATCATGTCCACCAGAGAAGCCTGATGACTTGTATCTCCGACGTGGGTAAAATACTCACCTCCCTTGTCAAAATATTGAGTTTTTCGTTTGGCTTCAGGGCTAGTAGGAGTACGTTCAGGCCAATATTTACTACCCAGAATGCCATATTTCTCCCTAAAAGTTTTGGGAGGATAACCGCGACCAGGACGAGAGCTTGAAGCCGGTACGTCTGAAGAAGTTAGACCAGAGAGAGGAGGAGCTACTCGGATAGGATCTGCATTCTCGGATGACTCCTCCTTAATGTCCTCCAGATCTTGGAATTGATTCCTTCTCCTTTTTCTAGATTCCTTTTGCTCTATGGGGATTTTACCCGAGGACTTTTTCGAGTTCGAAAGAACAGATTTTCCGACCACGGAAAATCGGCAATTCTCGACCATGGTGGCTGCAATGGGAAGTCGATAGATATTAGTAAATGATGAATTCACAAATCCTTTTAAGAATGAAGTGACAAGATGGGAAATGATCTTACCTAGAGATCGGTTATCCGATGGAATAGAAAATTCCAAAGAACTCAGTCCGGCTTTCCGAAGAAAGATCTCACCGATCAAATAAGCTGATTGATACTTATTCGATCTCATCTCCTCGATCATAGCAGATGAAAATTGGTCATCCGGGGTCATCTCGCCGATTACTTTTCGACCACCATATACCCAAGAATCATTGTATCCCCAATCATGAGTAAACTCCTTAGTTTCTCCGTTTTCGATAATATGCACGGTCGGAGCTTTGACGAAAAAGAAATTTGATTTCCACTCCATGCTATTGCTCGAGATGGCGTTTTCAAGAACAGCATACCCAGGTCTTTGACTAACGTAATAATAACCCCTATTAGATGAGGTCGATACAGAAAGTCGAAAAAAGTGAAGAAAATTACGGAACGAGGGCCGCAGTCCTCGTGCGACCATCAAAACAGAGAATGCCATAATAAAGGCTATGGCATTCGGAACAAGTTGAGTCAATGAGACAATGAAGGTCTCTAGGAATTGACGAAGAATTGAAGAAAGAGGAAAACGGAGCCCATGCTCGAAGTGGGATGTATAAAAAGCTCGACAGTTAGTAGAAGGGGTATTGACTCTTTCTTCGGAAGAAGGAATAATGATCTCAAAATCCGATGGGAAATAGCGACCGTATTCCTCTTTTAAGAAGGGTAGATCTTCTTTTGTCCATCGAGAAGGAAAGAGTTCTACAGGAGCGGAAATTTGAGGTTGAGCTGTCTTAGACTTTTTGGATGCCCTCGACATCATCTCCTCCTCCGGAACGATTTCCACAACCAAGCCATCAACCCCATGTTTTTCGTAATTTCTGACTTCTTCTACTTGAGCAATATCTGCAGCTTCTTCCTCAGATGAAGGGATTTCAGGATTAAGGGTGTTAGGTAATACTGGTTCATCTACATTTTGGGTTGAAGAATGAGGATTCTACGAGGTCGAGGCCATCAGTCCTTGAAATAGTAAGCTCGAGGAAGTAAGAAATTGACAAGATTGTCGATTTAAGCTTTTACTGATGGAAGGATTAAAAATCTGGGGTAAAAGTAAAATATCCAGCAAAATTCGATTATATATATGGGCGGTGAAAAGACGGATTCAGCCCTTCGCGTCTCTTCATATTCCCGCCAATCAAAGTAATGAAAAGACCCCACTGTTGTCTGACACACGTTAACCAAAATACATGTCTGTACGAAGACGGTTCAAACGGATATGCACTCTTTTTTCCTCGTTTGGTTTTTGTCCCGAAAGGGTTTTTCCGAACTAGGTTTTTAACGAGGCGCATTCCGTGAACGATGAAAAGATCAAGGTAACTGCTATTTCAACTTCTACGAGCTTCAGCTACGATTACGCTCGAGAAGTGAGGGAGTACTGATGAGGGCTATTTTGCACGACCAACCAGCAAGGTATATCCGAGCAGAATGAAGATCGATCCGACCTATTTTAACTGTGAGATCGGCTCGACCAGCTGGACGCGTATCTGGTCGACCTACTCTGATCGACCTACTGCCCGTTTTAAGGGACTAAATGGGCCTTGCAGTACTCCTAGGCCGTATAGGATTCCAAGACTAAATAGGACTCCTAGTTCAGTTAGGACTGAGGGAATATTATAAATAGCAAATCTTACATTGTATTGAGTGTTGGGAATGCCCCGGTTGTCAAAACAACGAGAGTGCGGAATTTAAAATTTTTCCGAGGCACCCCAGCAGACCCAAGATATATTTCCACCTTATGTATGCGAAAAGGTTGAATCAAACAAATCTACAATAGAATAAAGAAGGAGATATGCGATATACCTCACTGCAAGCAAGGTGGCGTCAATCTCCGGCTTTTGTTGATTCACAACGAGTGATCCAATTGTCTCACCTCCAGAGTGTATCCACACCAATTGGATGGTAGCAACACCTTCTATTCACGGGCTACAAACTAGAGATAGAAGGTTGTCAATGGAGGAAGAACAGATCTAGATTCAAATCTAGATCCAGATATGGAAGAACAGAGAGAGAGGGGCGGCGGCACTGCAAGGGGGCGGCTAGGGTGTAGGGGGCGGCTAGGGTTGAATTTTCAGCTCTTTAAAGTGTTAACAATTAAGCATGTGGAAGAGTTGTGAGGAGATATCTATTTATAAGAGAAGAAACCTTCTCTTTGTAGATATCTCTTAAAGATATCTTCCTTATCTCATAAGGAAATAAGATATACTCATATATCTTCTTAGATCCTCCTTGTTTCACATGGAAACAAACTCTTCCTTCTTATCCCTAGCTAAAAATCGCCCCACTCTATACTTGCAAGACTTCTTCTGGGCTTTTAATTAAAAGGCCCATGTCTTGCAACTTAATTTAATTAACCATTAATTAAATCAGCCCAATTAATCCAATTAATTAATATCTCTCAATTAATTAACACTTTAATTAATATTTAATTAATTAGACCATCTAATTAATTATCCTTCCAATTGAATTAACACTTTAATTCATTTAATTGATTTAACTTCCTTAAATCAAATATTTCCTTCTTTGACTGTCACTGTCCAATTGTATTGTGTGTGACCCTCTAGGTTCACCATCAATTGGCAGCAGGCCCACGAACCCTTCGTGATTTAATTTACGAGCAATTAAATGCTCCGATCAATTAAACCCTTTTAATTGACCACTCCAGAATTAATCTCCCTTATTAATTCAGGAGTACCCACACTTCATGGTCGATGTATAGCCACAAGCCCATGAAGCCCAACTTCAGGTGAATTGATATTTGTGAACCTCACCTCTTATAATTGCCATGTACATACGGTCCTTCTATCGACTTAATTTCCCGATTGAGACCTAGGGTGTGTGAATTGATCGGCACCTCTAATTATCTCAATAACTATACTTTCTAATTCGGGATAATAATCCAGTGTGACTGCTAAATTTGGAAACCCCTTTCCAAATCCGTCACTGACCGTGGCCACGGGTTTTTTGGATCTATTATCTAAGAATCGTATAGGAAATTCCCTCATCCGTTACAATGAGTCGGTAGATTCCATCTTGGTACTAACCATTCGCGTACACAACTATAGGCACCCAACTTAGGCACATTATGGTCAGGCTACGTGACCAGTACCTAAATCTAAGTACATATACCTATGCACCGAATTCGCCCTAGCACCTCAAGTCTAAGGACTAAATCGTACACTATTATAAGTCTTGAGAAACGTCCCATCACCGATATGCGTCATGCGCTTCCACAATGGGTTTCTCTGTTCGGGTCGTTCGATGCGTTCTATCCCCTATCGAACCACCTAGTCATATGCACTGACATCAAATGTCTTGTTCATGAAACTCTACAAATTCACTCCATGTGAATCATGCATATTCGTACAAGTCTTGGCGATTCCTTCGATACCCCGTCTCGTTCGGAATCTATGACTTGGAACGGGTTTTAAGATCACGACCTTAGAGACTGTTTCATGATTGCACTCAATACCGAAGTGAATCGTCCCATAGTCGAATGTGATCTAAGGATTTCATCCAATCGCTTAAATGTATTCGCGAGAGATGAATATGGCCATTGTTTATTCTATACAGTTATAAATAAACGTGCGTATTATTCATAAAAATCAAAGATTGTTTATTACAGAATAGTCCTATTACAAGCTAAAGAGAATTGGCTTGCTGGGCACTATCCTATCAATCTCCCACTTGCCCTAAAGCCATTCACAAACATTTCTAAGACCCATCTTTACAAGATGTCCCTCGAACGCTTTTTGCGAAAGTGGCTTTGTCAGTGGGTCAGCTATGTTGTCTTCTGAGTTGACACGATCCACGTGTATGTCTCCTCTACCAATGATCTCCCTGATCACATGGTATTTCCTCATTACGTGTTTAGATTGGTGGTGTGATCTCGGCTCCTTCGCTTGAGCTATCGCCCCGTTGTTGTCACAGAAGACTACTACAGGCTCCGCAATGCTAGGAACTACATCCAACTCTTGGATGAAGTTTCTCATCCAAACACTCTCTTTTGCCGCATCCGATGCTGCAATATATTCTGCTTCAGTGGTTGAGTCGGCAGTGGTGGATTGCTTGGAACTTTTCCAACTCACCGCTGCACCATTGAGGCGGAATATGTATCCAGAATTGGACTTGTAATCATCCACGTCAGACTGGAAACTTGAATCAGTGAATCCTTCAAGTTTCAATTCTCCACTACCACCGTAGACCAAAAACATATCCTTAGTCCTTCGCAAGTACTTAAGGATTGCTTTGACGGCAGTCCAGTGCTCTTCGCCTGGATTCGACTGATAGCGGCTCGTTACACTAAGAGCATGTGCTACGTCTGGTCTAGTACACAACATCGCATACATTATGCTTCCTATAGCAGAGGCATAAGGTATGAGAGACATTTTCTTCTTTTCTTCGTCAGTTGTAGGGCACATTGACTTGGAAAGAGAGATTCCATGTCTCATTGGAAGCAATCCTCTCTTGGATTCTTCCATATTGAATCTCTTCAATATCGTGTTGATATACTGAGATTGGGAGAGTCCTAACATCTTCTTCGATCTATCCCTATAGATACGTATCCCCAATACGTAAGATGCCTCTCCTAAATCTTTCATGGAGAACTGCGCGGATAACCACGCTTTTGTCTGCGCTAACATTCTGATATCGTCCCCGATCAACAGAATATCATCGACATATAAAACTATGAATTGTACCGAACTCCCACTATTCTTCTTGTACACACAAGGTTCAAATACGTTTTTGATGAAGCGAAAAGCTTTGACTGTCTCATCAAATCGTATGTTCCAGGTTCGGGACGCCTGTTTGAGGCCATAAATTGACCTTTGAAGTTTGCACACCTTGTGCTCGCTTCCTTTGGACGCAAAGCCTTCGGGCTGTTGCATAAAGATCTCCTTGTCAATGTCTCCATTGAGAAAGGCGGTCTTTACGTCCATTTGCCATATTTCGTAGTCGTACCACGCGGCTATGGCTAATAGTATCCGAATGGATTTCGACATCGCTACTGGAGAAAAGGTTTCCTCATAGTCTATTCCAGGCCTTTGAGAATAACCTTTCGCCACTAGGCGAGCCTTATGGGTTATTACCTCTCCATTCATTCCAAGCTTACGCTTGAAGATCCATTTGCATCCTACAGGGATAGTTCCCTCAGGTGGATCGACCAAGGTCCAAACCTTGTTGGAATGCATGGAATCCATTTCGGATTGCATGGCTTCGAGCCACGCACCCGATTCTATGTCAGACATAGCTTCTTCAAAAGTCCTTGGATCAGTATCCAACTTATCGTTTTCGTGAATGAAACCAAATCTCTCTGGTTCTTTACGAACTCGATCAGACCTTTGAAGTATAGGTGTACTAGTAGGTTCAGTAAAATCAGGATCAGCTCCCACTGTTTGTGAGGATGGGTCCGATTCTTGGACTTCATCAAGTTCTACGATTGTCCCATTTCTGTTGGTGAGGAAATCATCCTCTAAGAAGTGGGCATTCCTAGACACGAACGTATTACGTTCTTTAGGATCGTAAAACAAGTATCCAATGGATTCCTTTGGATACCCCACAAATTTGCACAAACTAGATCTACTATCCAGCTTATCTCCTTTCTTGTTCTTAACATAGGCAGGAGATCCCCATACTCGTAGATACGAATATACGGGTGCTTTACCATACCATTCTTGATGTGGTGTAGTTGGCACTGACTTTGAAGGTACTATGTTCAGTATCTTCGAAGCAGTTAATAGGGCTAAGCCCCAAAATGAAAAGGGAAGTTCAGCGAAGCTCATCATGGAACGAACCATGTCCAACAAAGTTCGATTCCTCCTTTCAGACACTCCATTGAGTTGGGGCGTCCTAGGGGGAGTTCGCTGAGCGAGAATCCCATTCTCTTTTAGATAATCGAGGAATTCTTGACTTAAGTATTCTCCTCCTTGATCAGATCGAAGTGCTTTAATACTATGTCCAAGTTGATTCTCTACTTCCATTCGAAACTCCTTGAACTTTTCAAAAGTTTCGGATTTGTACTTCATCAAGTACACGTATCCATAAAGGCTGAAGTCGTCAGTGAATGTGACGAAGCAGGAGTATCCTCCTCTTGCACTGACACTCAGTGGTCCACAAACATCAGTATGGATCAAATCCAAAGTTTGTTTGGTTCGCTCAGGATTCCCGGTGAAGGGTGATTTGGTCATCTTTCCTTTGAGACAAGATTCGCAAGTCGGAAGTTTATCTAAGTTCTGTATTTCAAGAGCCTTAGAGGAAACCAACTTTTGGATCCTACTCTTGGAGATATGTCCAAGTCTAGCGTGCCAAAGTTGTGGTGTGTGATTATCGTATTTTCTTTTTCTTGATTGTATGTGCAAAACGTTGGAGTTTGTAGGTTCAAGGGAATATAGACCATCCATCAGAGTACCACTAGCATAAATTAAACCATTTTTAATTATGCTCATAGATCCATTCATAATGGAAAAATTAAAACCATCATTATCTAATAACGGAATAGAAATAATGTTCTTAATAATAGTTGGTACGTACAAACAGTCTTTTAAAAGTAAAGTAAAATTCCCTATCACTAACTCCACGTCTCCTACAGCCTCTGCAGCAACTCTTGCTCCGTTTCCAAAACGCAGGATCCTATCCCCGGGCTTGAGCGTTCTTACTGCTCCCATCACCTGCAAATCATTGCAGATATGAGAACCCGCTGCGGTGTCTAACACCCAATATGCACAGTTAATAGAAATATTAACTTCAACCAAGAAAATACCTTTGGCTACCGTTTTCAGGTAGTCTGGGCAGTTCCTTTTCCAGTGCCCTGCTTTCTTGCAGTGGAAGCATTCGTCTTCTGGACTTTTGCGCTTCTTCTCGACAACTTTGGTGACTGCTTTAGAAGAGAACACCTTCTTCTTCTTTTTACCTTTCTTGGGCTTTGCACCCTTCGATTGGTGAGCAATCATCACGGGTTTCTCTTTCTTGAGAGTGGCTTCTGCCGTAACCAACAGATTGGTCAGTTCGTGAAGAGCAAGGTTTCTGTCTTCCATGTTGAAATTCAACACGAACTGGTCGAACGAGCGAGGCAGAGTATGGAGAAGGAGGTCAGTGCTAAGATCAGCGTGCAATTCTACGTCTAATCGCCCCAGTTTTTCAACCAAGTTGATGAAACGCAGACAGTGATCCTTGACACTGCTTCCCTCAGCCATCTTGAGACTAAACAACTCCTTAGTGGCTGCGAACCTTTCGGTACGAGACCTTTCTCCAAACATCTGTTGGAGGTGGAGAAGTATATCTCTAGCAAGCGGTATACCAGCATGCTGTTTCTGCAGCTCATTTGACATTGAAGCTAACATGAGGCAGCGAACCTGAAGATCATCATCAACCCTTTTAGCATGGGCGGTTCGTTGTTCCTCAGTAGCTCGTGCTGCGGGTGCAGCAGGCATAGGCGTGTCGAGTACATAGCTCCGACGTTCGGAGTCGAGGACTATCCTCAAGTTTCTCAGCCAGTCGACAAAGTTTGACCCATTTAGTTTATTAGCGTCGAGGATGACAGATAATGGATTTTTAGACAATGTTCAGTAAATATCTACAAATGGAAAGAAGACAACGTTTAGCTGACTGATATATGCCTAATACTTATAATTAACAAATTTTGGTCTTGGTTTCGAAAAAGTTCTCCCACTATTTTGTCGAAACAATCACCCCTTTGATTGCTCGGGAAATCTTATTTCCTAGTAGGTCTTGACGTCCCAGCAGACATTAATTGTACCCACGACTCGTGGCCTTACAGTTAAGTCTCCAGGTAGGTATACTTTTACCAATTGTGTCACTACACAACCTTCAAGCTATTTTGCCTCGGTTTTCTCACTTATCTAGCACTGCTACATCATAAGTGTTACTAATCGTTAAGTCTATCCCATCAATCATGATGAGCAACAGGCCCGGTCGTGAAATCCCCGTAACTGGTTATCGGTCGATATTCACATCCCGACGAGTCCTCACCCTTGTCTAGTTTAGTTAAAAACAGGAGTCAAGGAATTTTGCGTATTGTCCCTTTCTTCGACTCGGGTGCCAGACTCTGGATCACCTCCGTCAATAAGTAGACAACTCACGCTAGTTCCTATTGATGGAAGGCTTGGATCTTTAAAACTTCGTTTTAAACGTACCCAATATGACTTAATATTTAATTCGAGAGGGGGTTTTCGGGTTTGAAAGTTCAAAGTAACTCTCCTCGAGATCTCACCGCATAAGTTATGCTTTATCTTTTATTTACGATCTAGATTCTAGCGCGCATCACATACAAGCTAAATAAATAAATCGATAAATAAATTAAAACATACAAGCCTAGCATGCATACTACCACAATATGTTTTCGATCGGGAGCCTCCTATGTGGGCCATCATCGAGCCATGATGTTGGCCCAATTGGTCAATCTAAAGGGTTCTTAATGGACCTAGGCTATTACAAAAATAACCATGCATACATGGCCTTCATTTCTTCTTGGGCTCCCACCTTGCTTGTAATGGGCCTCCATCCTAAACTATTTAAAACAGTAAAGCCCTATCTATTACAAAGGCTCAAAGTGGCCCAAAAACTTAAGGCTCGCAGGCCCAATAAAAACAACAATAAATTAAACCAATCACATCTACCCTAGGGTCAAGGCTCGGCACGATCGAAAACCACGTAAACAGTTCACGTAGAGCAAGAAACAAGCAAACAACTTTTTACGTATTTCTTTCTTACTTTTAAAACACCTTTTAAAAAATAATATCCTATGATTTTTACTTTAGTCACTACTAATTATGACAAAATCAATTTTCGGGTAAACAAAACAATTTTTCCGCATAAAATCAGATTCGTATTTTTCAACTTTTGAAAATTGCAGTTCGGCCCCTCAACTCACGGAAATTACACTTTTAACCCCAAAGATTTTAAAATTGCAAAACAGCCCCAATTTACAAATCGGCCAGAGGACAGAAAATTAAAATTTGAATCCAGAAAATTTTCAGTTTCGCAAACAGACCCCTGAACTTTCGGAAATTAAAAAACAGTCCTTTAATTTTCGAAAATTGCAAAAATGACCCAAAAATACGTACAGACCAGATTTGCAAAAACAGTCCAGATTTTTCAAATATTTCCAGAAAACAGAAAATAAATTTCCAGCCCTTTATTTCACAAAATCGCGATTTGCATAAAAAGTCCTGAAGTTTCAAAAACTATAAATTTGCCCCAAATCTTAATATGCGATTTTACCCAATCAAAGATCATATCATAACAAGCAAGAATCATCACACAGAACATAACAATCACAAATATCCATATATTTATTTATGTTCAGAACTTTTCGCATAATAGTAATGGAATTGGCTCTGATACCACTGTTGGGAATGCCCCGGTTGTCAAAACAACGAGAGTGCGGAATTTAAAATTTTTCCGAGGCACCCAGCAGACCCAAGATATATTTCCACCTTATGTATGCGAAAAGGTTGAATCAAACAAATCTACAATAGAATAAAGAAGGAGATATGCGATATACCTCACTGTAAGCAAGGTGGCGTCAATCTCCGGCTTTTGTTGATTCACAACGAGTGATCCAATTGTCTCACCTCCAGAGTGTATCCACACCAATTGGATGGTAGCAACACCTTCTATTCACAGGCTACGAACTAGAGATAGAAAGTTGTCAATGGAGGAAGAACAGATCTAGATTCAAATCTAGATCCAGATATGGAAGAACAGAGAGAGAGGGGCGGCGGCACTGCAAGGGGGCGGCTAGGGTGTAGGGGGCGGCTAGGGTTGAATTTTCAGCTCTTTAAAGTGTTAACAATTAAGCATGTGGAAGAGTTGTGAGGAGATATCTATTTATAAGAGAAGAAACCTTCTCTTTGTAGATATCTCTTAAAGATCTCTTCCTTATCTCATAAGGAAATAAGATATACTCATATATCTTCTTAGATCCTCCTTGTTTCACATGGAAACAAACTCTTCCTTCTTATCCCTAGCTAAAAATCGCCCCACTCTATACTTGCAAGACTTCTTCTGGGCTTTTAATTAAAAGGCCCATGTCTTGCAACTTAATTTAATTAACCATTAATTAAATCAGCCCAATTAATCCAATTAATTAATATCTCTCAATTAATTAACACTTTAATTAATATTTTATTAATTAGACAATCTAATTAATTATCCTTCCAATTGAATTAACACTTTAATTCATTTAATTGATTTAACTTCCTTAAATCAAATATTTCCTTCTTTGACTGTCACTGTCCAATTGTATTGTGTGTGACCCTCTAGGTTCACCATCAATTGGCAGCAGGCCCACGAACCCTTCGTGATTTAATTTACGAGCAATTAAATGCTCCGATCAATTAAACCCTTTTAATTGACCACTCCAGAATTAATCTCCCTTATTAATTCAGGAGTACCCACACTTCATGGTCGATGTCTAGCCACAAGCCCATGAAGCCCAACTTCAGGTAAATTGATATTTGTGAACCTCACCTCTTATAATTGCCATGTACATACGGTCCTTCTATCGACTTAATTTCCCGATTGAGACCTAGGGTGTGTGAATTGATCGGCACCTCTAATTATCTCAATAACTATACTTTCTAATTCGGGATAATAATCCAGTGTGACTGCTAAATTTGGAAACCCCTTTCCAAATCCGTCACTGACCGTGGCCACGAGTTTTTTGGATCTATTATCTAAGAATCGTATAGGAAATTCCCTCATCCGTTACGATGAGTCGGTAGATTCCATCTTGGTACTAACCATTCGCGTACACAACTATAGGCACCCAACTTAGGCACATTATGGTCAGGCTACGTGACCAGTACCTAAATCTAAGTACATATACCTATGCACCGAATTCGCCCTAGCACCTCAAGTCTAAGGACTAAATCGTACACTATTATAAGTCTTGAGAAACGTCCCATCACCGATATGCGTCATGCGCTTCCACAATGGGTTTCTCTGTTCGGGTCGTTCGATGCGTTCGATCCCCTATCGAACCACCTAGTCATATGCACTGACATCAAATGTCTTGTTCATGAAACTCTACAAATTCACTCCATGTGAATCATGCATATTCGTACAAGTCTTGGCGTTTCCTTTGATACCCCGTCTCGTTCGGAATCTATGACTTGGAACGGGTTTTAAGATCACGACCTTAGAGACTGTTTCATGATTGCACTCAATACCGAAGTGAATCGTCCCATAGTCGAATGTGATCTAAGGATTTCATCCAATCGCTTAAATGTATTCGCGAGAGATGAATATGGCCATTGTTTATTCTATACAGTTATAAATAAACGTGCGTATTATTCATAAAAATCAAAGATTGTTTATTACAGAATAGTCCTATTACAAGCTAAAGAGAATTGGCTTGCTGGGCACTATCCTATCATTGAGGATCCAGAATTTGACCTACGAAATATACTACAGTTGTTCGCCGTTCATATTATTGTTATTTTACACTATTATATTACGTTGCTTGTTCTTGAATTGCACCATCCTGAGTACTTTAACCAAACCCCTATTACATAAAATAGTGATCTTAAATAATTTACTGAGTTTTAACCTAAGACAAAATCAGGTTAAATCACAACCTATCAACGGTTGGTAAACTTGATGTTTAAAGAGTTAATCGGAGAAATAATGGAAGTGTATGTCGATGATATGCTGGTAAAAAGCATGGGCGAAGAAGACCACATTAAACACCTTGATCGTTGCTTCAAAATCTTGAGGAAGTATGGAATGAAACTCAACCCCTTAAAGGGTACCTTTGGAGTAAGGTCTGGAAAATTCTTTGGTTACCTGGTCCATGAAAGAGGCATCGAAGCAAATCCGGAAAAGATACGAGCTATCACTGAAATGAAGCCTCCTAGAAATATTACTCAGGTCCAAAGTTTGGTCGGGAAAATTGTTGCCCTTAACAGATTCATATCCAGGTCCGCAGATAAAAGTTTACCATTTTTTCAAACTTTGAGAAAAGCTAAGACCTTTGAATGGACCCAGGCTTGTGACCATGCCTTCGATCAACTGAAAGAATATTTGACCTTGATGAGGGCTATTTTGCACATCTAACCAGCTAGGAATATCCGAGCAGATTCAAGATTGATCCGACCTATTTTAAACTGTGAGATCGGCTCGACCAGCTGAATGCATATCTGGTCGACCTACTCTGATCGACCTACTGTCTGTTTCAAGGGACTTAATGGGCCATGCGGTACTCCTAGGCCGTGCAGGATTCCTAGGCTACATAGGACTCCTAGTTCAGTTAGGACAGAAGGAATATTATAAATAGTGAATCTTACATTGTATTGAGGATCCATAATTTAACCTACGAAATATACTACTACTGTTGTCCTTTCATATTATTATTTTATACACGTTTATAATATTTTGCTGATTCTTGAATTGCACCATCCAGAGTACTTTAGCCAAACCCTTAATATATAAAATCGTGATCATAAACAATATTACTGAGACAAAACCAAATATGAAATTCGGTTAAATCAGTTGGCGCCCACCGAAGGGCAAGGTTAATTATTCGATCGAAATATGGTCAATCCAAGAAAAAGCACACGTAACGGAGGAAGAAGCACGAGTTCTCGACCTTCTCGTGCTATAGATAGCCTGCATGAAAATTCCCAAAGGATCAGTGCTAATAATACACAGCCTCCGACGAATCAGCAAAATCTAGATCCTATAGAGGAACGTGTTGCAGCGAACACTAACGTCAATCAAAACGAGGGAACTCCTAGCGTGAGTCAGGCCCCTAACTCACCCATTCGATCCGTCCCGGCTCCCCCGCTTTCAGCTGACCAGGAAAAAATACTACAAATTGCTCGGCTTTTAAGTTCGTTTTTTCCTCAAATTCTACCGACTCCGGCAGTTGCGGAACCAGTAAGGGCGGTTGTTCGTCCTTCAAAAGCGGTTAACAACGTCAGGGAACCTCCGGAAAAAAACGACCATCAATCAACTCAAGCAGAGAGTCCGGACGCGGATAAACGATCTCAAATCTCCCCACCAAACGTAGCAGGAAGGAACCTTGGTCGAAGAACTAATCAGGCAAGAGCTAATGCTCGACCTGAACCTCGCCTGTCCAAAGAACACACTGTTATACCGATCAATGACATGGACGAACCCCCAGTTGTCCATCGACAAACAAATAGAAGAGTCTCTGAAAGAGAGTTAGAGAGGATGGTCGAGGAACGAGTGGAACAAAGGCTTTTGACTTTGCAACAACCTTGGCCTCGTTCCCGAGAAATACAGGATAGTATAGCTGCCTGTTCCCCTTTCTGCTTAGAAATTAGGGAAGCACATGCTTCTGGATCTTTGCCTGCTCGGCTCCCCAGATATGACGGAACCAGTGATCCGACCGACTATATCTTTAGTTTTACAAATATAATGAGCTTGTATGCTCATTCAGCAGAGTATACGGCCAAGCTGATGATCACAACGTTCGAGGGGTTGGCACTGGATTGGTTCGAAAAACAACCGCCCAATTCAATCTTCAGTGTTAGAGAATTATGCAACAAGCTGGAACAACAATTTGCTAGTCAGAAAAGACAAAAGCTTCCCATGAGTTATTTGGGAACTATAGTCCAACAAGATGGAGAATCTTTAAGAGCTTGGTTAGCAAGGTTCAATGTAGAACTACTGAAGATCGATTCCCCAAATATTGATTATATTATATGTATTCTGTTCGATCTAACCAAGAATAGGCAGTTTGGTAACGCATTAAGTCGGAAACAGCCTAGAACCTTCACTGAAATCATGACTTTAGCCTCCAAATATAAGACCCAGGAAGAGATGAACTCTTTCAAAGATAAAAATAAGAAAGCGTCCGTTTCGGGACCCAAAAAACCTGAAAAACCCCCAATCCAGAAAGCCATGGATTATGATCGGTTTTCGCGAAGAGGAAACGTATTCCATAGATTAGAACATAACGGGAATAACCCTGAGAAAAGACCCAATGTCTACCTCAGGCCTCAATCTCCAGAAAGGAATATAAGAGATCGAATCAGTTATGTGGAGTTCACAAAACTAAATCCCCCAAGAGAAGACATCCTGGTGATACTGGAAAGAAATAATTTAATCCCCCCAGCAAAAAGAATCACACAAGCCAAACCTGGGGCAAAGAACTACGATTTATATTGTAGGTACCATCGAGCTCACGGTCATAGGACCGAGGACTGTTATCACCTGAAACAAGAAATCGAAAAATTGATTCAACAAGGTAGATTGAATGAATTCATAGATAGAGCCGATCGGAGAAGACAAAGGACAAGGAGTCCAAGAATGAGGGAGGAAAATATGAGTTCTCGTGATAGATCTCCCAGTAATCATGAGCCCCGAAGAAATGAAATCGATGATGACCAGGTCAATGGTACAATACATGTGATCTCTGGTGGACCAGCGGGGGGGGATAGTCGGAATGCCAGACGAAAGGTCGCACGATCTCTAGAAAAGGGGATTATGACCCCTAAAGAGGTATGGGCGCTCGAGAGTAAAAACTCAAGCCAACAGATAATTAAGTTCGATGAGAGCGAAGTCCCCAGAAACCTGAACTGGGATAATGACGAAGACCACCCCGATTTTCCCATGGTGGTCTCACTGAAAATTGCCGATTTCAATGTCAAGAGAATTCTGATCGACAACAGAAGCTCGGCTAACATAATAGCCATCGAAGTGCTGAACCAGATGAACCTGGGAAAAATAACTCTCCAAAGAGTAGCTACGCCACTGCTAGGATTTGGAGGATCAGAAATAGTTCCAGCTGGAACTATCAATTTGAGTGTAACTCTTGGGAACAAACCTCATCGAGTGATCAAAATGAAAAAATTCTTAGTGGTTGAAGCACCATTCGCTTATAATGCCATTTTGGGAAGACCGGCATTAAACCAATTTCGAGCAGTTGTGTCAACCTATCACCAGAAAAATAAAATTTCCTACAGTCTCTGGGGTCGGCGAAATCATCAACGACCACTGCATGGCCTGGGATTGTTACAACACGGTACTATCTTTGAAAAGGAAGGCCGATCCTCTAACACCGTCAAAAAGAAAAACAGTAGGATCCTCCACGGAGAGATCTCATGAGCCTGAGTTGCCTAGCACGGATCGGATCGATAAAAAAGGAAAAGATCCCATAGATCTGACTCTACGTGCGCCAGAGCATAAAGAGGTCAATTTAATCGAGAATGATCCAACCAAAATCACCAGGATCGGAACTGAACTGTCTCCACAAGGAGAAATTATGTTGATCAATTTTTTAAGGGAAAATGTAGATGTTTTTGCCTGGAGCTCGGAGGACATAGTGGGGATCGACCCAAGAATAATAACCCACTCTTTGAAGATAGATCCGAGCGCAAAACCGGTCAGACAAAAGAAAAGAAATCATGGTCCTGTCAAGGAAAAAATAATAAAAGCGGAGGTCGAAAGGCTGTTATTATCTAAGCAGATTAGGGAAATACACTTTACTGAGTGGTTGTGTAATGTCGTACTTGTCTCGAAGGGTGACAAGAAGGATAACAAGTGGAGAATGTGTAACGATTTCACAGATTTAAATAAATTGTGTCCAAGAGAACCTTACCCTCTCCCAAGGATCGACCTATTGGTGGACTCGACAGCAGGTTTTGTAATTTTTAGTATGATGGATGCATTCCAAGGTTTCTATCAGATTTTCATGGATGAAAGAGATCAAGAAAAGACTGCATTCATTACCGAACAGGGCGTATATTGTTTCATAGTAATGCCGTCCGGATTAAGAAATGCCGGAGCTACCTATCAACGATTGGTCAACTTGATGTTTAAAGAGTTGATCGGAGAAATAATGGAAGTATATGTCGATGACATGCTGGTAAAAAGCATGAGTGAAAAGGACCACATTAAACACCTTGATCGTTGCTTCAAAATCTTGAGGAAGTATGGGATGAAGCTCAACCCCTTAAAATGTACCTTTGGGGTAAGGTTTGGAAAATTCTTAGGTTATCTGGTCCATGAAAGAGGCATCGAAGCAAATCCAAAGAAGATACGTGCTATTACTGAAATGAAACCTCCTAGAAATATTACTCAGGTGCAAAGTCTGGTCGGAGAGATTGTTGCCCTTAATAGATTCATATCCAGGTCCGCGGATAAAAGTCTACCATTTTTTCAAACTTTGAGAAAAGCTAAGACCTTTGAATGGACCGAGGCTTGTGATCATGCATTCGAGCAGCTGAAAGAATATTTGACCTCGCCTCCCCTGCTCGCCAAACCTACGGAGGGACAGCCTCTATACATATACATCGCTATTTCCGAGGCTGCAGTGAGCTCGGTTATGGTGAAAATTGAGGGCTCGGAACACAAGCCTGTTTATTATTTGAGTGAATTATTGCAAGGAGCGGAAAAGAATTATTTAACAATTGAAAAATTCGCTCTGGCTTTGGTAACGTCAGCGCGTAGGTTGCGGCCATACTTTCAAACATACAAGATCATCGTGCTTACCAATCAACCTTTGAGGCAAGTTTTATCGAAGCCAGAAGCCGCGGGAAGGTTAATCAAATGGGCTGTAGAATTGGGACAGTACAAGATCGAATATCGACCACGAACTGCAATCAAAGCTCAGATACTTGCTGATTTCCTCCTTGAAACTCCAAGTCTATCGGAGACAAGCTCCGCAGCAACATCGACAAGCGATAACAGTATTATGATCGTCAATGACCTACCATGGCTTATGCATGTCGATGGCGCATCAAGCAGAGATGGGGGAGGTGCAGGAATTAATTTACAAGGGCCAAACGGCGAGGATATGAATTATGCCATCACTTTAGACTTCGTGGTAACCAATAACGAAGCAGAATATGAAGCTCTGATCGCTGGATTGGAAATGGCTATACAAGCCAATATGAAAGTTTTGAATGTCTTGACAGATTCTGAACTCATTCAGAGACAAATTAGCGGAATGTACGAAGCAAAAGAATTCAACATGATAAAATATTTGGAGAAAGTAAAAGAGTTAATTGGGAAATTTGATAAATTTGATATTCAAAATATCCCACGAGAAGAAAATCGATGGGCTGATCAACTATCTAGATTTACAGGAACGAGGGATGGTAAATCTAAAAGGGTAATCACCTGGCTAATCTCCAAGACACCCGCGATCGACCTCGACGCTGTCCCTGTTGCTGAAGTAATGGAAATTGACCTGGCAGCACACAGTTGGATGACTCCATTAATCGCCCATTTGAAAGACGGATCACTCCCTAGCTGTAAAAATGAAGCCAGGAGGATAAGGTATCGAGCACCAAGATATGCAATGTTAGAAGGAAAACTTTACAGAAGATCAGTCTCATGAATTCTGCTAAAATGCATTCCCGAGCACAATTCCGAAAGCATCCTTCGAAGCATACATGAGGGAGAAGCTGGGAATCACAGTGGCGCTCGAGCACTTACACTCATATGCTTGAGAACAGGTTACTATTGGCCAACGATGTACGCCGACGCACAAGACTACGTTAAACACTGTCATTACTGTCAGGTACATTCAAATATAATACACCAACCAGCTGAGACGATACACCCAATTCCGATCTGTTGGCCTTTTGACCAATGGGGAATCGATATAGTGGGACCGTTCCCAATGGCCAGATCAAAAAAGAGTTATGTTTTGGTCGCTGTCGAATATTTCAGCAAGTGGATTGAATGCATAGCCTTAGCTCGGATAACACAATTCCAAGTCATAAATTTTCTCTAAAAAAATATAGTCTGTCGTTTTGGAATCCCAAGAATTTTGATTTCTGACAATGGAACCCAATTTGCTGGAAAACAAGTTCAAGAATGGTGCTCGAAGCTTGGAATACAGCAAAACTTCACGTATGTCGGACATCCTAGAGCTAATGGACAAACTGAAGTGGGAAATCGAGAAATTGTCAAATCACTCGAGAAAAGACTGGACGACGCCAAAGGGAAATGGTTGGACGAATTGCCAGGCTTCATTTGGGCCAACAGAACTACAGTAAAAGCCTCAACGGGTGAAACACCGTTTAGCCTAGTCTATGGGTCGGAGGCAGTTATCCCAGTAGAGGCGCTAGTCCCCAGCCCAAGAGTTGAGCTCTACGAGGAGGAATCAAATGATCAACTTAGAAAGGATGACATCGATTTGAGTGAGACCTTGAGGGAAAAAGCCAGTCTACGTTTAGAAGCGGCTAAATCCAGTATGGAAAAAGCCTACAATCAAAAGGTAAGGATACGATCATTCAAAGAAGGTGATTTGGTACTTAAGAAAGTTGAAGTATCCAAACATGTGGGTAAGTTACAGCAAAATTGGGAGGGTCCCTATACGGTGATTGCGGTCGGCAAAAAAGGATCGTACAAGATAGCACATATGGATGGGACTCCACTCAGAAGATATTATGGTCGTTGAGTTCGAGACAAGAAGATTTAGAATTTAGACAAGATTTGCAAGAAATTAGTTTTTCTATTTTATAGAATATTTTGTTATTTCCCTTTCATGCATTAAAATTACCTACAATTATAATAAAAAGCTTTTGCTTATTTCCACATGTGACGTGTTCAAAAGACTTTTGTCAAAAAAAAAAAAAAAAAAAAATAAAAAAAAAAAAATAAAAAAAACGATCTACAAAGGTTAAAACCAATAATTGGTATACAACCTAATACATTTAGCATAAAACCGAATGAATCGGGAAACATTCACCGATCTACATGACCGATCTACAAAGGTTAAAACCAATAATTGGTATACAACCTAATACATTTAGCATAAAACCGAATGAATCGGGAAACATTCACCGATCTACATGAACGATCTACAAAGGTTAAAACCACAGTTGGTATAAAACCTAAGTATAATAAATCTTTGAGTAACACCGATTCGGTCGGTATAAACTCATCGATCTCCTACACGAACGATCTACAAAGGTTAAAACCACAGTTGGTATAAAACCTAAGTATAATAAATCTTTGAGTAACACCGATTGGGTCGGTATAAACTCATCGATCTACTGAAACGATCTACAAAGGTTAAACACCACAGTTGGTATAAAACCTAAGTATAATATATCTTTGAGTAAAACCGATTGGGTCGATATAAACTCATCAATCTCATACCTGACAATCTACGTAACACAAACAGCTGATATAATGTAAAAAAATTTATTATCACTGATAAAAAAAAAAAAAAAAATGCAGATCGGAAAGATACATAAATTCCCCTGTCTAAATCAATAGCAGATTCTATTACTTGATAAAAAAGGAGCTAACAAAAGGACTTGAGCTTGATTTATCTCTGTATTTCTCTCAGAATTCTTGCCACCTGCTAGGACCAGTCGTGCTTACGGCCACAAAGCTTTGGAATCAGAGAGAGCTTTGAGAGATCATAATGTTACGACGGTCGATGGTGGTCAGCATTTTTTGTTTTTACTACTTCTCCAAAAAGTTATTTATACTACGAGGAATTAATCAATCAACGGACAAAGCATACGAACCGTTCCTACAGTTACGGCACACCTACCAAATTGACTTCTCGTCTTCCAAGAATACTGAAAGGAGTTATTTATTGGCAGGTAGGTCGAAAAGACGCAGAAATCGATCAAAAAGCATGATCTTCTATTCATCAGGCAAAATGTATATTTACATTATACTAAAAAAAAAAAAAAATATATATATATATATATATAGAAGACCCTTGTCTATCGTTCAAAAGCATGATCGGGACTTGTCTGATGAGCAAGATAGGTCATCATTTCTTTCTTACTTTGCTTATACCCAAGAGAAAAACCCCTGTCGAACTCTTGCTCTTTCAGTTGAAGCAGATTTTCTTTATCCTTAGTAAGCTGCTCTTTAACAGACTCCAAGTTCCTATTTGCTTGAGCTAGTTCTTCTTTCTCTTTGGTAAGTCTTTCAGCAGCAGCTCGGAGATTCTCCACCTCGGTCATCAGCGATCGATGAGCAGCAGCAATATGGTTTACCCGTTCGAGGGATTCTTCTCGGGCAAAGTAAGATTCATCATTTTGTATCCCGAGCTGGAGAGCTTTATGCTTAGCCTGTTAAGAAGAAATGATAAGGAGCTTCAAAAGTCTAAGTATCTATTAACAACAACAAAGATATGCTTACCATTTCTAAACGCTTGAAAATGGACTGAACGAGACGTAAGGAAGAATGGTTTTGCAGTTTGTCAAGCTCTTTGGGCAAAATCGTACCCATTCCCAAGTTCCAAGAAACCCCATCAGGATCGAGGGTTGTTGGAATATATGCATTGGTCGAGACCCCACCGGATCGACGCATCCCGAACTCAGTTATTTCTTCGACCTGCTCCTTGAACGGACGATCATCTAAAAGAGACGGATCGTCCGCCGTATTTTCAAAGCCGGAACGGCTGGGACCAGACCCAGTTTTTAACACTTCTTGGGAAATAAGGACAGGGGAAATGGCTCGAGTATCTTGAGAGGAGGAAACAACGACTTGAGAACACGGAGGGGCAAAGAAAGACTCAGGGATGTCTTCCAGAGAGCCCCTTAATTGCAGTATTGGATCAATCTCATAATTGGGAGCAGTAGTCACGACCTGTGCGCAACCATCTTGACTTATAGATTGATTTGTTGCATCTCGGCCAGAAGGGGAACGTTCATCCACTGATCGTTCATCTGGAAGAGGAGAAGCGGCTCGAGACTCCTCATTCGTTATTTGTTCCTCGGGAGGAGGAGAAATAGTTCTATATTCCTCGTTTATTGATTGATCAACTGGAAGAGGAGTAGCACCTCTGGACTCCTCGTTCGTAATTTGCTCCACAGGAGGATGAAGAATAGTTCTAGATTCCTCGTTTGATGTTTGATTTACTGGAGGAGGAGAAATAGATCGAGAACTTTCGGTCTGGCAAGCTTCAAGAATTTTCGGATCAACCTAGAGACTACGGATCTGAGCCCTCGGAATTTCCATCGAAGAGTTAGTAGTTTCCCTTGCCGGAGAAGGGATATTCTTCACCATATCTGGGTTTCCTCCTGACGAGGGTGATATCGGATCAGATCGAGGCATGGTTTCTCGAGAAGAACATCCACCTTGGGAAGATGATTGATGAGAAATTTCTGTTCGAGCTATTTTCCTCGGAACATCTCGTCGGGATGGACCCCGCTGAGATCGTTTGACAGCTCCAGAAAACAGATTGGAACTCATGGTCAGAAAATCAGAAATGCTTATGAATTATTGAAGTATCAGCTCCGATCAACAGCAAGAAAATTTTATATTACAAGTAGGTACGCGCGGTAAAACCCCAAAAGATTTACCTTTATATATAGCTAAGGAAATGACAATTATGTCCTCGGACCTTGGCGCGCACAGTAAAAGTTCAAATATAAGGCAAAAGCGGGTCATCAAATACGTACTATGATTATCAAAACGACGAAGTATATATGAGTTAAAATTATATATATATCATAAAAGGAATTTTACATATTCTACGAGATTTGATACACTAAAGACCTAAACTTACAACAAAATGAAAGAAAATAATTAAAACATCCTAAGTGGAAGCGTTAGTTTCCTTCGGGGGCGAGCCTTCCTTTTCTTCTTCATTCCTTTCGTCGACTTGACCTCCTTCAACATTCTCTTCATCATCGTCGTATCCCTCTTCGCTTGCTTGATCCTCCAGGATATCCTTTGTTAGCTCCAAATCAGGGGCTGGCACGGAAAATGGAGTTCCGTACTCATCGACTAAGTGAGCCAGAGGGTGATTACTCGACGGAAGGCAAGCAATCAGCTGGATAGTCTTGAAGTCTTCGATCTTTTTCAATAGCCATAATCTTGCGATATTCATCGCGCCTATCAGGGATCCGACCAGACTCGATCAATTGATCGACGCCTTTATAGAACGAGCTCAAGAGCAAAATTCCAATCTTCTGGTGAATTATGGCAGTATGCACAGGGGAATCGAGAAACTCTCGGACGATGGGTTCGACGTCGGACGATCGGTGATCATCGATGATCTTGTCTAGATCCGAAGAACCATCCTCTCAGAATTCTTGCCACCAGCTAGGACCAGTCGTGCTTACGGCCACAAAGCTTTGGAATCAGAGAGAGCTTTGAGAGATCATAATGTTACGACGGTCGATGGTGGTCAGCATTTTTTTGTTTTTACTACTTCTCCAAAAAGTTATTTATACTACGAGGAATTAATCAATCAACAGACAAAGCATACGAACCGTTCCTACAGTTACGGCACACCTACCAAATTGACTTCTCGTCTTCCAAGAATACTGAAAGGAGTTATTTATTGGCAGGTAGGTCGAAAAGACGCAGAAATCGATCAAAAAGCATGATCTTCTATTCATCAGGCAAAATGTATATTTACATTATACTAAAAAAAAAAAAAAAATATATATATATATATATATATATATATAGAAGACCCTTGTCTATCGTTCAAAAGCATGATCGGGACTTGTCTGATGAGCAAGATAGGTCATCATTTCTTTCTTACTTTGCTTATACCCATGAGAAAAACCCTTGTCGAACTATTGCTCTTTCTGTTGAAGCAGATTTTCTTTATCCTTAGTAAGCTGCTCTTTATCAGACTCCAAGTTCCTATTTGCTTGAGCTAGTTCTTCTTTCTCTTTGGTAAGTCTTTCAGCAGCAGCTCGGAGATTCTCCACCTCGGTCATCAGCGATCGATGAGCAGCAGCAATATGGTTTACCCGTTCGAGGGATTCTTCTCGGGCAAAGTAAGATTCATCATTTTGTATCCTGAGCTGGAGAGCTTCATGCTTAGCCTGTTAAGAAGAAATGATAAGGAGCTTCAAAAGTCTAAGTATCTATTAACAACAACAAAGATATGCTTACCATTTCCAAACGCTTGAAAATGGACTGAACGAGACGTAAGGAAGAATGGTTTTGCAGTTTGTCGAGCTCTTTGGGCAAAATCGTACCCATTCCCAAGTTCCAAGAAACCCCATCAGGATCGAGGGTTGTTGGAATATATGCATTGGTCGAGACCCCACCGGATCGACGCATCCCTAACTCAGTTATTTCTTCGACCTGCTCCTTGAACGGACGATCATCTAAAAGAGACGGATCGTCCGCCGTATTTTCGAAGCCGGAACGGCTGGGACCAGACCCAGTTTTTAACACTTCTTGGGAAATAAGGATAGGGGAAATGGCTCGAGTATCTTGAGAGGAGGAAACAACGACCCGAGAAACCGGAGGGGCAAAGAAAGACTCAGGGATGTCTTCCACAGAGCCCCTTAATTGCAGTATTGGATCAATCTCAGAATTGGGAGCAGTAGTCACGACCTGTGCGCAACCATCTTGACTTATAGATTGATTTGTTGCATCTCGGCCAGAAGGGGAACGTTCATCCACTGATCGTTCATCTGGAAGAGGAGAAGCGGCTCGAGACTCCTCATTCGTTATTTGTTCCTCGGGAGGAGGAGAAATAGTTCTAGATTCCTCGTTTATTGATTGATCGACTGGAAGAGGAGTAGCACCTCTGGAGTCCTCGTTCGTAATTTGCTCCACAGGAGGATGAAGAATAGTTCTAGATTCCTCGTTTGATGTTTGATTTACTGGAGGAGGAGAAATAGATCGAGAACTTTCGGTCTGGCAAGCTTCCAGAATTTTCGGATCAACCAAGAGACTACGGATCGGAGCCCTCGGAATTTCCATCGAGGAGTTAGTAGTTTCCCTTGCCGGAGAAGGGATATTCTTCACCATATCTGGGTTTCCTCCTGACGAAGGTGATATCGGATCAGATCGAGGCATGATTTCTCGAGAAGAAGATCCACCTTGGGAAGATGATTGATGAGAAATTTCTGTTCGAGCTTTTTTCCTCGGAACATCTCGTCGGGATGGACCCCGCTGAGATTGTTTGACAGCTCCAGAAAACAGATTGGAACTCATGGTCAGAAAATCAGAAATGCTTATGAATTATTGAACAATCACCTCCGATCAACAGCAAGAAAATTTTATATTACAAGTAGGTACGCGCGGTAAAACCCCAAAAGATTTACCTTTATATATAGCTAAGGAAATGACAATTATGTCCTCGGACCTTGGCGCGCACAGTAAAAATTCAAATATAAGGCAAAAGCGGGTCATCAAATACGTACTATGATCATCAAAACGACGAAGTATATCTGAGTTAAAATTATATATATATCATAAAAGGAATATTACATATTCTACGAGATTTGATACACTAAAGACCTAAACTTACAACAAAATGAAAGAAAATAATTAAAACATCCTAAGTGGAAGCGTTAGTTTCCTTCGGGGGCGAGCCTTCCTTTTCTTCTTCATTCCTTTCGTCGACTTGATCTCCTTCAACATTCTCTTCATCATCGTCGTATCCCTCTTCGCTTGCTTGATCCTCCAGGATATCCTTTGTTAGCTCCAAATCAGGGGCTGGCACGGAAAATGGAGTTCCGTACTCATCGACTAAGTGAGCCAGAGGGTGATTACTCGACGGAAGGCAAGCAATCAGCTGGATAGTCTTGAAGTCTTCGATCTTTTTCAATATCCATAATCTTGCGATATTCATTGCGCCTATCAGGGATCCGACCAGACTCGATCAATTGATCGACGCCTTTATAGAACGAGCTCAAGAGCAAACTTCCAATCTTCTGTTGAATTATGGCAGTATGCACAGGGGAATCGAGAAACTCTCGGACGATGGGTTCGACGTCGGACGATCGGTGATCATCGATGATCTTGTCTAGATCCGAAGAACCATCCTCTCAGAATTCTTGCCACCAGCTAGGACCAGTCGTGCTTACGGCCACAAAGCTTTGGAATCAGAGAGAGCTTTGAGAGATCATAATGTTACGACGGTCGATGGTGGTCAGCATTTTTTTGTTTTTACTACTTCTCCAAAAAGTTATTTATACTACGAGGAATTAATCAATCAACAGACAAAGCATACGAACCGTTCCTACAGTTACGGCACACCTACCAAATTGACTTCTCGTCTTCCAAGAATACTGAAAGGAGTTATTTATTGGCAGGTAGGTCGAAAAGATGCAGAAATCGATCAAAAAGCATGATCTTCTATTCATCAGGCAAAATGTATATTTACATTATACTAAAAAAAAAAATAAAAAAAAAAAATATATATATATATATATATATATATAGAAGACCATTGTCTATCGTTCAAAAGCATGATCGGGACTTGTCTGATGAGCAAGATAGGTCATCATTTCTTTCTTACTTTGCTTATACCCAAGAGAAAAACCCATGTCGAACTCTTGCTCTTTCAGTTGAAGCAGATTTTCTTTATCCTTAGTAAGCTGCTCTTTATCAGACTCCAAGTTCCTATTTGCTTGAGCTAGTTCTTCTGTCTCTTTGGTAAGTCTTTCAGCAGCAGCTCGGAGATTCTCCACCTCGGTCATCAGCGATCGATGAGCAGCAGCAATATGGTTTACCCGTTCGAGGGATTCTTCTCGGGCAAAGTAAGATTCATCATTTTGTATCCCGAGCTGGAGAGCTTCATGCTTAGCCTGTTAAGAAAAAATGATAAGGAGCTTCAAAAATATAAGTATCTATTAACAACAACAAAGATATGCTTACCATTTCTAAACGCTTGAAAATGGACTGAACGAGACGTAAGGAATAATGGTTTTGCAGTTTGTCGAGCTCTTTGGGCAAAATCGTACCCATTCCCAAGTTCCAAGAAACCCCATCAGGATCGAGGGTTGTTGGAATATATGCATTGGTCGAGACCCCACCGGATCGACGCATCCCTAACTCAGTTATTTCTTCGACCTTCTCCTTGAACGGACGATCATCTTAAAGAGACGGATCGTCCGCCGTATTTTCAAAGCCGGAACGGCTGGGACCAGACCCAGTTTTTAACACTTCTTGGGAAATAAGGACAGGGGAAATGGCTCGAGTATCTTAAGAGGAGGAAACAACGACCTGAGAACACGGAGGGGCAAAGAAAGACTCAGGGATGTCTTCCACAGAGCCCCTTAATTGCAGTATTGGATCAATCTCATAATTGGGAGCAGTAGTCACGACCTGTGCGCAACCATCTTGACTTATAGATTGATTTGTTGCATCTCGGCCAGAAGGGGAACGTTCATCCACTGATCGTTCATCTGGAAGAGGAGAAGCGGCTCGAGACTCCTCATTCATTATTTGTTCCTCGGGAAGAGGAGAAATAGTTCAAGATTCCTCGTTTATTGATTGATCGACTGGAAGAGGAGTAGCACCTCTGGACTCCTCGTTCGTAATTTGCTCCACAGGAGGATGAAGAATAGTTCTAGATTCTTCGTTTGATGTTTGATTTACTGGAGGAGGAGAAATAGATCGAGAACTTTTGGTCTGGCAAGCTTCCAGAATTTTCGGATCAACCAAGAGACTACGGATCGGAGCCCTCGGAATTTCCGTCGAGGAGTTAGTAGTTTCCCTTGCCGGAGAAGGGATATTCTTCACCATATCTGGGTTTCCTCCTGACGAGGGTGATATCGGATCAGATCGAGGCATGATTTCTCGAGAAGAAGATCCACCTTGGGAAGATGATTGATGAGAAATTTCTGTTCGAGCTTTTTTCTTCGGAACATCTCGTCGGGATGGACCCCGCTGAGATCGTTTGACAGCTCCAGAAAACAGATTGGAACTCATGGTCAGAAAATCAGAAATGCTTATGAATTATTGAACAATCACCTCCGATCAACAGCAAGAAAATTTTATATTACAAGTGGGGACGCGTGGTAAAACCCCAAAATATTTACCTTTATATATAGCTAAGGAAATGACAATTATGTCCTCGGACCTTGGCGCGCATAGTAAAAATTCAAATATAAGGCAAAAGCGGGTCATCAAATGCGTACTATGATCATCAAAACGACGAAGTATATCTGAGTTAAAATTATATATATATCATAAAAGGAATTTTACATATTCTACGAGATTTGATACACTAAAGACCTAAACTTACAACAAAATGAAAGAAAATAATTAAAACATCCTAAGTGGAAGCGTTAGTTTCCTTTGGGGGCGAGCCTTCCTTTTCTTCTTCATTCCTTTCGTCGACTTGATCTCCTTCAACATTCTCTTCATCATCGTCGTATCCCTCTTCGCTTGCTTGATCCTCCAGGATATCCTTTGTTAGCTCCAAATTAGGGGCTGGCACGGAAAATGGAGCTCCGTACTCATCGACTAAGTGAGCCAGAGGGTGATTACTATACTCGACGGAAGGCAAGCAATCAGCTGGATAGTCTTGAAGTCTTCGATCTTTTTCAATAGCCATAATCTGGCGATATTCATCGCGCCTATCAGGGATCCGACCAGACTCGATCAATTGATCGACGCCTTTATAGAACGAGCTCAAGAGCAAACTTCCAATCTTCTGGTGAATTATGGTAGTATGCACAGGGGAATCGAGAAACTCTCGGACGATAGGTTCGACGTCGGACGATCGGTGATCATCGATGATCTTGTCTAGATCCGAAGAACCATCCTCTCAGAATTCTTGCCACCAGCTCGGACCAGTCGTGCTTACGGCCACAAAGCTTTGGAATCAGAGAGAGCTTTGAGAGATCATAATGTTACGACGGTCGATGGTGGTCAGCATTTTTTTGTTTTTACTACTTCTCCAAAAAGTTATTTATACTACGAGGAATTAATCAATCAACAGACAAAGCATACGAACCGTTCCTACAGTTACGGCACACCTACCAAATTGACTTCTCGTCTTCCAAGAATACTGAAAGGAGTTATTTATTGGCAGGTAGGTCGAAAAGACGCAGAAATCGATCAAAAAGCATGATCTTCTATTCATCAGGCAAAATGTATATTTACATTATACTAAAAAAAAATAAAAAAAAAATAAAATATATATATATATATATATATAGAAGACCCTTGTCTATCGTTCAAAAGCATGATCGGGACTTGTCTGATGAGCAATATAGGTCATCATTTCTTTCTTACTTTGCTTATACCCAAGAGAAAAACCCATGTCGAACTCTTGCTCTTTCAGTTGAAGCAGATTTCTTTATCCTTAGTAAGCTGCTCTTTATCAGACTCAAAGTTCCTATTTGCTTGAGCTAGTTCTTCTTTCTCTTTGGTAAGTCTTTCAGCAGCAGCTCGGAGATTCTCCACCTCGGTCATCAGCGATCGATGAGCAGAAGCAATATGGTTTACCCGTTCAAGGGATTCTTCTCGGGCAAAGTAAGATTCATCATTTTGTATCCCGAGCTGGAGAGCTTCATGCTTAGTCTGTTAAGAAGAAATGATAAGGTGCTTCAAAAGTCTAAGTATCTATTAACAACAACAAAGATATGCTTACCATTTCTAAACGCTTGAAAATGGACTGAACGAGACGTAAGGAAGAATCGTTTTGCAGTTTGTCGAGCTCTTTGGGCAAAATCGTACCCATTCCCAAGTTCCAAGAAACCCCATCAGGATCGAGGGTTGTTGGAATATATGCATTGGTCGAGACCCCACCGGATCGACGCATCCCTAACTCAGTTACTTCTTCGACCTGCTCCTTGAACGTACGATCATCTAAAAGAGACGGATCGTCCGCCGTATTTTCAAAACCGGAACGGCTGGGACCAGACCCAGTTTTTAACACTTCTTGGGAAATAAGGACAGGGGAAATGGCTCGAGTATCTTGAGAGGAAGAAACAACGACCTGAGAACACGGAGGGGCAAAGAAAGACTCAGGGATGTCTTCCACAGAGCCCCTTAATTACAGTATTGGATCAATCTCAGAATTGGGAGCAGTAGTCACGACCTGTGCGCAACCATCTTGACTTATAGATTGATTTGTTGCATCTCGGCCAGAAGGGGAACGTTCATCCACTGATCGTTCATCTGGAAGAGGAGAAGGGGCTCGAGACTCCTCATTCGTTATTTGTTCCTCGGGAGGAGGAGAAATAGTTCTAGATTCCTCGTTTATTGATTGATCGACTGGAAGAGGAGTAGCACCTCTGGACTCCTCGTTCGTAATTTGCTCCACAGGAGGATGAAGAATAGTTCTAGATTCCTCGTTTGATGTTTGATTTACTGGAGGAGGAGAAATAGATCGAGAACTTTCGATCTGGCAAGCTTCCAGAATTTTCGGATCAACCAAGAGACTACGGATTGGAGCCCTCGGAATTTCCATCGAAGAGTTAGTAGTTTCCCTTGCCGGAGAAGGGATATTCTTCACCATATCTGGGTTTCCTCCTGACGAGGGTGATATCGGATCAGATCGAGGCATGGTGTCTCGAGAAGAAGATCCACCTTGGGAAGATGATTGATGAGAAATTTCTGTTCGAGCTTTTTTCCTCGGAACATCTCGTCGGGATGGGCCCCGCTGAGATCGTTTGACAGCTCCAGAAAACAGATTGGAACTCATGGTCAGAAAATCAGAAATGCTTATGAATTATTGAACTATCAGCTCCGATCAACAGCAAGAAAATTTTATATTACAAGTGGGGACGCGCAGTAAAACCCCAAAAGATTTACCTTTATATATAGCTAAGGAAATGACAATTATGTCCTCGGAACTTGGCGCGCACAGTAAAAATTCAAATATAAGGCAAAAGCGGGTCATCAAATGCGTACTATGATCATCAAAACGACGAAGTATATCTGAGTTAAAATTATATATATATATCATAGAAGGAATTTTACATATTCTACGAGATTTGATACACTAAAGACCTAAACTTACAACAAAATGAAAGAAAATAATTAAAACATCCTAAGTGGAAGCGTTAGTTTCCTTCGGGGGCGAGCCTTCCTTTTCTTCTTCATTCCTTTCGTCGACTTGATCTCCTTCAACATTCTCTTCATCATCGTCGTATCCCTCTTCGCTTGCTTGATCCTCCAGGATATACTTTGTTAGCTCCAAATCAGGGGCTGGCACGGAAAATGGAGTTCCGTACTCATCGACTAAGTGAGCCAGAGGGTGATTACTATACTCGACGGAAGGCAAGCAATCAGCTGGATAGTCTTGAAGTCTTCGATCTTTTTCAATAGCCATAATCTGGCGATATTCATCGCGCCTATCAGGGATCCGACCAGACTCGATCAATTGATCGACGCCTTTATAGAACGAGCTCAAGAGCAAAATTCCAATCTTCTGGTGAATTATGGCAGTATGCACAGGGGAATCGAGAAACTCTCGGACGATGGGTTCGACGTCAGACGATCGGTGATCATCGATGATCTTGTCTAGATCCGAAGAACCATCCTCTTTTGCCGCGAGTTGAGATCGATGCGAAGCAATCTCCGACTCCAGTTTGCTAACTACAGTGGTGTGCGAAACTCGCTGCTCATCCATTTCTCGAGTTAACTGGTCGACCTGGGCCTGATATCGACTAGCATCCGTCATCATACCAATAATATGCGGATTGTCAGTTTCCATGTTCTCATTGGTAAGAGGAACAGATTGAGTCTCAGTGGAAGCTCGAGAATTTCCGACTTGAGCAAGTTGATCTTCGAGCTCCTTAACCCTGGCAATTAAAATTTTGTTGCCTTCTTCAACATATTTGCATTGATCTCTATGCAATGCCATATCATATAGCGCGGACACCAAGGCATTACCTGCCTATGGCAAGGAAAATTTGTCTAAATAAAGAACGAGAAGAATATTGAGGACTATTAAAAGAACAGAAGGAGTAAAAAAATATTACCACTTCATGAGCGTGAGCTGCCCTCGCTAGCTGTTCGAGGGGTTTCTTCCTAACAGTCCTCTCCACGTCTCGAACAAAGGTCGAGGATAGGAGAACTCGAATGGATTTATCGACCACGTTCTCCTTATCGTCAGACGCCAATGTATCCTTCTCGAAATAACTTGCCGCCCGTTTTCCTTTAAGATGACTCTCAATCATATCTACCAAAGAAGCTTGATGGCTAGTATCTCCAACAATACCATATTTCTCCCTAAAAGTTTTGGGCGGATAACCGCGACGTGGGCGAGAGCTCGAAGGGGGTATGTCCGAAGAAGTTAGGCCAGATAGAGGAGGAGCTACTTGGATAGGATCTGCGTTCTCGGACTCCTCCTCCTCAATGTCCTCCAGATCGTGGAATTGATTTCTTCTCCTCTTTCTCGATTCCTTTTGCTCTATGGGGACTTTACCCCAGGATTTTTTCGAGTTCGAAAGAACAGATTTCCCGACCACAAAAAAACGGCAGTTCTCGACCATGGAGGCTGAAACATGAGGTCGATAAATATTAGTAAACAACGAATTCGTAAATCCGTTTATAAAAGAATAAAGTAACAAAACAAGAGAATTCTTACCTAGAGATCGATTGTCCGATGGAATGGGAAACTCTAAAGAGCTCAATCCCGCCTTACGAAGGAAATTTTCCCCAATCAAATAAGCTGATTGATATTTATTTGACCTCATCTCCTCGATCAAATCGGGCGAAAATTGATCATCTGGGGACATCTCACCAATTACCTTCGACCACCGTATACCCAAGAATCGTCGTATCCCCAATCATGTGTAAACTCCTCAGTCTCTCCGTTCTCAAGAATATGCACGGTTGGAGCCTTAACAAAGAAGAAATTTGATTTCCACTCCGTGCTGTTGCTCGAAATGGCATTTTCTAGAACTGCATAGCCAGGTCTCTGGCTAACATAGTAGTAACCTCTATTGGAGGAAGTCGATACGGAGAGTCGAAAAAAGTGGAGAAAATTACGGAACGAAGGCTGCAGACCTCGCGCGACCATCAAAACAGAGAATGCCGTAATAAATGCTATGGCGTTCGGAACAAGCTGAGTCAGTGAGACAATGAAGGTCTCCAGGAATTGACGAAGAATTGAAGAGAGTGGAAAACGGAGCCCATGCTCAAAGTGGGACGTATAGAAAGCTCGACAGTTGGCGGGAAGAGTGTTGACTCTCTCCTCGGAAGAAGGAATAATGATCTCAAAATCCGACGGGAAATAGCGGCCGTATTCCTTTTTCAAAAAAGGTAGATCCTCTTCTTTCCATCGAGAAGGAAACAATTCCAAAGGGGCAGAAATTTGAGGTTGAGACGTTTTGGATTTCTTGGATGCCCTCGACACCATCTCTTCCTCTGGAATAATCTCCACCACCAAACTATCAACTTCTTTTTCAGTATAATCTCTGATCTCCTCCACTTGAGAATTGTCTGCTCCTTCGTCATCAGATGAAGGAATGTCGGGATTAGAGATATTAGGTGGTACCTGTTCTCCAACGTTCCTAATTGAGGGATGGGGATTTTGCGAGGTCGAAGCCATAACCTTTTGAAATAATGCGCTCGAGAAAATAAGAAAATGGTATGATTGTCGACTTAAGCTTTTACTGCTGGAAGGTTTAAATATCTGGGGTAAAAGTAAAATATCCCGCAAATTTCGATTATATACATGGGCGATGAAAAGACGGATTCAGCCCTTCGCGTCTCTTCATATTCCCGCCAATCAAAATCATGAAAAGACCTAGCCGTTGTCTGACGCACGTTAACCAAAATACGTGTCTGCTTGTAGAAGGTTCAAACGGATATGCACTCTTTTTTCCTTGTTCGGTTTTTATCCCGAAGAGGGTTTTTCCGAATTGGGTTTTTAACGAGGCATATTTCATGAACGATGAAAAGATTAAAGTAACTACTACTTCTACTTCTACGAGCTCCAGCTACGATTACTTTCGAGAAGTGAGGGAGTACTGATGAGGGCTATTTTGCACATCTAACTAGCTAGGAATATCCGAGCAGATTCAAGATTGATCCGACCTATTTTAAACTGTGAGATCGGCTCGACCAGCTGAATGCATATCTGGTCGACCTACTCTGATCGACCTACTGTCTGTTTCAAGGGACTTAATGGGCCATGCGGTACTCCTAGGCCGTGCAGGATTTCTAGGCTAAATAGGACTCCTAGTTCAGTTAGGACAGAAGGAATATTATAAATAGTGAATCTTACATTGTATTGAGGATCCAGAATTTAACCTACGAAATATACTACTACTGTTGTCCTTTCATATTATTATTTTATACACGTTTATAATATTTTGCTGATTCTTGAATTGCACCATCCAGAGTACTTTAGCCAAACCCTTAATATATAAAATCGTGATCATAAACAATATTACTGAGACAAAACCAAATACGAAATTCGGTTAAATCAGACCTCGCCACCCCTGCTCGCCAAACCTACAGAAGGACAACCTCTTTATATATACATCGCTATTTCCGAGGCAGCAGTGAGCTCGGTTATGGTGAAAATTGAGGGCTCGGAACACAAGCCTGTCTATTATTTGAGTAAATTACTCCAAGGAGCGGAAAAAAATTATTTAACAATTGAGAAATTCGCTCAGGCTTTGGTGATGTCGGCACGAAGATTGCGGCCATACTTTAAAACATATAAAATCATCGTGCTCACCAATCAACCTTTGAGGCAAATCTTATCGAAGCCAGAAGCCTCGGGAAGATTAATTAAATGGGTCGTTGAATTGGGACAATACGAGATCGAATATCGACCACGAACTGCAATCAAAGCTCAGGTACTTGCTGATTTCCTCCTAGAAAGTCCATGCTTATTAGGGACGAGCTCCGAAACAACTTCGACAAGTGATAACAACGTTATGATCGTCAATAATTTACCATGGCTTATGCACGTCGACGGTGCATCGAGCAGGGATGGTGGTGGTGCAGAAATTTATTTCCAAGGACCAAACGGTGAGGATTTGAATTATGCCATCACTTTGGACTTCATGATAACTAACAATGAAGCAGAGTATGAAGCCCTGATTGCAGGGTTGGAAATGGCTATACAAGCCAACATAAAAGTTCTAAATGTCTTGACAGATTCCGAGCTGATCCAGAGACAGATTAACGGAATGTACGAGGCAAAAGAATACAACATGATAAAGTATTTGGCGAAAGTGAAAGAATTGATTGAGAAATTTGATAAGTTTGGTATACAGAATATCCCACGAGAGGAGAATCGATGGGCTGATCAACTATCTAGATTCACAGGAACAAGGGATGGTAAATCTAAAAGAGTAATTACCTGGTTAATCTCTAAGACACCATCCATCGATCTCGATATCGTTCCTATAATCGAAGTAATGGACATCGACTTGGCAGCAGACAGCTGGATGACTCCCTAAATCACATATTTGAACAGTGGGGAGCTCCCTAGCTGTAAAAATGAAGCTCGGAGAATAAGATATCGAGCACCAAGATATGCCATGGTAGACGGAAAACTCTATAGACGATCCGTTTCTGGAATTCTATTAAAATGCATTCCCGAGCACCAGACCCAAAGCATCCTCTGCAGTATCCATGATGGAGAAGCCGGAAATCACAGTGGAGCTAGAGCGCTAACACTCAAATGTCTGAGAACTGGATACTATTGGCCAACATTGTACGTAGATGCGCAGGATTACGTAAAGCATTGTCATTATTGCACTCAATTCCGATCTGTTGGCCTTTTGATCAGTGGGGGATAGATATAGTGGGGCCATTTCCAATGGCCAGATCTAAAAATAGTTATGTCCTGGTCGCTGTCGAGTATTTCAGCAAATGGATTGAATGTATAGCCCTAGCTCGGATAACACAGTTTCAGATCATAAACTTTCTTTGGAAAAATATAGTCTGTCGCTTCGGGATCCCAAGGATTCTAATTTCTGACAATGGAACCCAGTTTGCTGGAAAACAAGTTCAAGAATGGTGCTCAAAGTTGGGGATACAGCAAAACTTTACGTCCGTTGGACATCCTCGAGCAAATGGGCAGACTGAAGTGTCAAATCGAGAGATTATTAAATCCCTCGAGAAAAGACTCGACGACGTGAAAGGAAAATGGTTAGACGAGCTTCCAGGTATCATTTGGGCCAACAGAACCACAGTAAAAGCATCAACGGGTGAAACACCGTTTAGCTTAGTCTATGGGTCGGAGGTAGTTATCCCAGTTGAAGCACTAGTCCCCAGCCCTAGAATTGAGCTGTACGAGGACGAATCAAATGATCAATTAAGAAAAGACGACATCGATTTAAGTGAGACATTGAGGGAAAAAGCCAGTCTGCGTTTAGAAGCAGCTAAATCCAACATGGAAAAAGCCTACAATCAAAGGGTAAGGATACGATCGTTCAAAGAAGGTGATTTAGTACTTAAAAAGGTTGAGGTATCCAAACATGTGGGAAAATTACAGCAAAATTGGGAAGGTCCCTATGTGGTGATTTCGGTCGGCAAAAAGGGATCATATAAGATAGCTCGTATGGATGGAACTCCACTTCCTCGAACATGGAATGCAGTAAACCTCAGAAGATATTATGGTCGTTAATCTAAAAATAGGAGGTCTTCAAGATTAGATCAGATTTTACAATATGTTAGCTCATTTTTTATCCTTCAGTTTGTTTTGTTATTTTATTTTTTAGACATCAGATTCATCTACAATTGCAATAAAAGCTTTTGCTTGTTTTCATCTTATGTCACAATCAAAAGACCTTTGTCTAAATTCACTGTACAAAGGTTAAAACCAAAATTGGTAAAAAACCTAAGTACGATAAATCTTTGAGTAAAACCGATTAGGTCGGTATAAACTCATCGATCTCCTAACGAACGATCAACAAAGGTTAAAACCAAAATTGGTAAAAAACCTAAGTACGATAAATCTTTGAGTGAAACCGATTAGGTCGGTATAAACTCATCGATCTCCTAACGAACGATCAACGAAGGTTAAAACCAAAATTGGTAAAAAACCTAAGTACGATAAATCTTTGAGTGAAACCGATTAGGTCGGTATAAACTCATCGATCTCCTAACGAACGATCAACAAAGGTTAAAACCAAAATTGGTAAAAAACCTAAGTACGATAAATCTTTGAATAAAACCGATTAGGTCGGGATAAACTCATCGATCTCCTAACGAACGATCAACAAAGGTTAAAACCTAAGTACGATAAATCTTTGAGTAAAACCGATTAGGTCGGTATAAACTCATCGATCTCCTAACGAACGATCAACAAAGGTTAAAAGCAAAATTGGTAAAAAAACCTAAGTACGATAAATCTTTGAGTAAAACCGATTGGGTCGGTATAAACTCATCGATCTCCTAACAAAAAGATCAACAAAGGTTAAAACCAAAAATTGGTAAAAAACCAAAGTACGATAAATCTTTGAGTAAAACCGATTGGGTCGGTATAAACTCATCAATCGACATCATGTAATATGTGAAAAGGGAATTTAATGTAATAAGTAAAAAGAAGTATTTTATTTATGTCCCTAAAACTATTACAATTACATAAAATATCTTGGAAAGAAAAAACAAAGATCTTCCTAATTTATCGACACCAGATCCTATTACATGCTAAAGCCATTCTTGCTACCAGCTACACCTGCTCGACGAAGACGACCGCCTTTAAATTTCGTGATTACGACCACAAATCTTTGGAATCAGAGAGAGCTTTGTGAGATCATAATGTTACGTCGGTCAATGGTGGTCAGCATTCTCGATCATACATTATACTTTTAATGAACTGACCAGCTTTCCACAGACCACGTAACTAATAGATCGGAACCCCACAACACCGACCTTTACCTATTTACATAGGTTGATCGATTAATGGTCGGTATTCCAATCTATTCCCCTTATTAGGGGTCGGAGACTTCATGGTTTTTGAGAAGTCTCCATTTTCCGATTCCGCCCATACCAAGTCGACATAATAAAAAGATTGTTGATTTTCTGAGTCAGGCGGACGACCACCGTTTTCAGAAATGAATAAGTACATTTTACTTTTAAAGGTAAATGACTGTAATGAAAAGGATTGCCTTTTATAGATAAATGGGTGAAAATCCAACGGTGAAACTCATATCCAATCAACGGCAATAACATGATTTCGGGAATCACGTTACATAACTGCGAGCCATAAAAGCAGGGCTTGAATTAAATGCACTATCAGGTCAATCAATTTAATACATTAGATCGATATTTAACATGTAAAGATTGTCATTTCAGTAATTACAGGCATCGATCGAAATACAAACAACTCTATCTATAATATTCCGAGGAGGAGTTTACTTTCGATGATCATTACAGTAACAAATGCTACGGAACCTTCGATCTACAGAATATACCATCTTTACGTCCACTTTGAGAACAGTGACGAGAAACTAAAGTTCAGGCTTTCTTCTAAAGTTGAAGTAGGGATCAAAAGGATCTCATGCATGGCATTATCGACCTGTTAGAAACAAGTTGATTTCGATAAACCAAGAATCCTGCTTTTCTCTGATCTCGACCTCTATCTTATGGCGTAGTTTATCGTCAACTAATCACCAGTTATGAGATTCGCCCGACCATCACCATATAAGATGGAGATCTCATTTTTCCAATTCCTCCCATACCAAGTCAGGAATTCCTCATTTGATAAGGTAACACATTTTGGTGGTCGACGATGCTTATAACAGTAAAAATTCTTCTTGAACAAATTCATTTCTGAAGAGTGAGGAAGCATGGAATGACCCTTTTTATAGGCGGGAGGCACAGGATCCAATGGTGTTGCGTCGAGATCCAATCTACGGTCCAGATTTTCTACATTGACGACTTAACTCACAGCGTCAAATATATGATCGATCATTGCTAAAGAACTAAAAATACAAGACTCCAGATAAACAAGTCAAGAGTAATTGATTTTATTCAGATCTTTAAGAGGATCATTAAAGTTCACAAAAACAGCTGATCATCAGGAAAAACTACATTTATCTTCGAAATCTAACTACAACTGTTACAAGTATTAGCCTATTATACTACTCCTCGGAATGATCTGCTCCTTCAAATCCGACGTACACCATATCATGGTGAAGATTGACAAATATACTTCACCAGACCTTCACAAGATATCTTCCTTGGTCGGAGGATGTCCAAATAAAGATTACGAAGTGTCCACCTGAGTAGAAGAATATGTTATCCAAGCTCTGAATTTTGTTCCCTTTTAGATTGAAATCAAAAGAGACGAGAAACATGTAGAAATGCGTATATTTGCTAATGCTGGTGAACTGTCGACCTCCAAACGGGCGACATTGTAATCGGGAAGCATGCTGCATCTGGGGTCGGCCACAGTATCAAGTTAAAAGCACACTGAGAGAGGAATGGTTCAAAGGATAATTCTTTCTACAAACGATGAAGGAAAGAACCTTGCTGTCGTACAAGTGAGACAGGTTCATTCTCCGTGCCTTGGAGACAAGTTTTCGAATATGCATGGACAGAAGGGTGTTCTGGGGTTTTCTCCAGTCTCGACAAAAGTAGCCTCCTTGGTCGAAAAGCATACCTGCCTCAGAGGACACCATCATTTTAATGAACTAACCAGCTCTCATTACTCACGAAATAATTGGGTTGATATCTCCACCGTAGTCGACATGCCATAAATGCCAAAATGAAATATTTATGGGAGTCATGTTATTTCCATCTTTTATGTTTCATACTTCTCAAATGGGTTATTTATAGTATGGGGAAATATTCAATTAATGCACAAAGCATACGAAACGTCCTACGGTTACGGCACAACTACCAAATTGGTTTCCTCTCTCCCAAGAAAATTGAAAGAAGTTGTTAGCAGGCAAACAGGTCGAAAAGACGCATCGCCTACACAGATATCGAACAAAAAGAGCATGATTTTCTATTCATCAAGCAAAAAAAAGACCCTTGTCTATTGTTCGAGAGCATGATCGGGACTCGTCTGATAAGCAAGAAAGTTCATCATTTCGTTGGCACGCTGCTTATATCCAAGAGAAAAACCCCTGTCAAACTCTTACTGTTTCAATTGAAGAAGATCTTCTTTTTCCTTGGTGAGTTGTTCCTTATCGGACACCAAGCTGCTATTTGCTCGAGCAAGTTCTTCTTTCTCTTTCGAAAGTTTTTCAGTAGCAGCTCGGAGTCTCTCCACCTCAGTCATCAGCGATCGATGAGCTACAGCAATTGAGTTCATCCGTTCAAGAGACTCTTCTCGAGAAAAGTAACACTCATCATTCTGTATCCCGAGCTGGAGAGCTTAATGTATTAAGGGTTTGGTTAAAGTACTCAGGATGGAGCAATTCAAGAAATAACACAGTAATATAATTGAATAGAAAGCAATAATATGATGAGGCGAGCAATAGTAGTGTATTTATTAGGTTAAATTCTGGATTTGCTTCGATGCCTCTCTCATGGACCAAGTATCCTAAGAATTTTCCCGATTTTACCCCAAATGTACATTTTAAGGGGTTGAGCTTCATTCCATATCTCCTCAAGATCTTGAAGCAACGATCGAGGTGCTTAATATGATCTTCTTCACCCATACTTTTTACCAGCATATCATCGACGTACACTTCCATTATTTCTCCGATCAACTCTTTAAACATCAGGTTAACCAACCGTTGATAGGTTGCCCCAGCATTTCTTAACCCGAACGGCATTACTATGAAGCAATATACGCCCTGTTCGGTAACGAATGCAGTCTTTTCTTGATCTTTTTCATCAATGAAAATCTGATAGAAGCCTTGGAATGCATCCATCATACTAAAGATTGCAAAACCTGCCGTCGAGTCAACCAATAGGTCGATCCTTGGGAGAGGATAAGGATCTCTCGGACATAACTTATTCAAGTCGGTAAAATCGTTGCACATCCTCTACTTGTTGTCCTTCTTGTCTCCCTTCGAGACAAGTACGACATTACACAACCACTCGGTAAAGTGTACTTCTTTAATTTGTTTAGATAGTAAAAGTCTTTCGACCTCTGCTTTGATTATTTTATCCTTCACTGGGCCATGATTTCTTTTCTTTTGTCTGACCGGTTTTGCGCTCGGATCTATCTTCAAAGAGTGAGTTATGATTCTCGGGTCGATTCCCACTATATCTTCCGAGCTCCAGGCGAAAACATCCACATTTTTTCTCAAGAAGTTGATTAACATGATTTGTCCCTGTGGAGATAATTCAGTTCCGATCCTGGTGATCTTGGTCGGGTCATTCTCGATAACCTTGACCTCTTTGTGCTCTGGTGCATGCAGAGTCAGATCTATGGGCTCTTTGCCCTTTTTGCTGATCGGATCCGTGCTAGGCAACTCAGGGTTCAGAGATTTTTCTGTCGAAGATCCGACTGTTTTTCTTTTCGACGGTGTTAGAGGATCGACGTTTCTTTTTAAGGATAGTGACGTGTTATAACAATCCCAGGCCATGCAGTGATCGTTGACTATTTCACCGACCCCAGAGATTGTTGGAAATTTGATCTTCTGATGATAAGTGGACACTACCGCTCGAAATTGGTTTAGTGCTGGTCTCCCTAGAATGGCGTTGTAAGCGAATGGTGTTTCAACCACTAAAAACTTAATCATTTTGGTCACTCGATGAGGTTTATTTCCCAGAGTTACACTCAAGTTAATAGTTCCAGCTGGAATTATTTCTGACCCTCCAAATCCTACTAGAGGCGTAGCTACTCTTTGGAGAGTTAACTTTCCGAGGTTCATTTGATTCAGCACTTCAATGGCTATTATGTTAGCTGAGCTTCCGTTGTCGATCAGAATTCTCTTAACGTTGAAATCGGATATTTTCAACGAGACCACCATGGGGAAATCGGGGTGGTCTTCGTTGTTGTCCCAATTCAGATTTCTGGGGACTTCATTTTCATCGAACTTGATTACTTGCTGGTTAGAGCTCTTACTTTCGAGTGCCCATATCTCTCTGGGAGCCATTATTCCTTTTTCTAGAGATCGTGCAGTTCGTCGCCTCACATTCCGACTATCTCCCCCTGCTGGTCCACCGGAGATTACATGAATAGTTCCATTGATCCGATCGTCATCGATATCGTTTCGTCGAGGCGCATGGTTACTGGGAGATCTACCATGAGGACTTGTATTTTCCTCTCTCCTTCTAGGACTTCTTGTCCTTTGTCTTCTTCGATCTGCTCTATCAACAAATTCATTTAATTTACCTTGTTGAATCAATTTTTCGATTTCTTGTTTCAGATGGTAACAATCTTCGGTTCTATGACCGTGGGCTCGATGGTACCTACAATATAAATTGTAGTTCTTTGCCCCCGGTTTTGCTTGTGTGATTCTTTTTGCTGGGGGAATCAGATTGTTTCTTTCCAGTATCACTAGAATGTCTTCTCTTGGGGCATTTAGTTTTGTAAACTCCACATAACTAATTCGATCTCTTATATTCCTTTCCGGAGATCGAGGCCTGAGGTAGACATTGGGTCTTTTCTCTAGGTTACTTCCATTGTGATCTAATCTTTGAAAAACATTCCCCCTTCGGGGAAATCGATCATATTCCGCTACCCTATTCATCGGGGGTTTTTCAGGTTTTCTTGATCCTGAAGTCGATGCTTTATTCTTGTTTTTGTCCTTGAAAGAGTTCATCTCTTCTTGGGTCATATATTTGGAGGCCAACGTCATGATTTCCGCAAAGGTTCTAGGCTGCTTTCGACTCAAAGCGTTGCCAAATTGCCTATTTTTAGTTAGATCGAATAGAATTGATATGATGTAATCAATGTTCGGAGAGTCAATCTTCAAAAGTTCCACATTGAACCTTGCTAACCAAGTTCTTAAGGACTCCCCTTCTAGCTGAGTTATTGTTCCTAGATAGCTCATAGGGAGTTTTTGTTTTTTCTGGCTGGCAAATTGTTGTTCTAACTTGTTGCATAATTCTCTAAAGCTGAAGATCGAGTTAGGCGGTTGTTTTCCGAACCAATCCAATGCTAACCCCTCAAATGTTGTGATCATCAATTTGGCCGTATATTCTGCTGAATGAGCATACAAGCTCATTATATTAGTGAAACTAAAGATGTAGTCGGTTGGGTCAGTGGTTCCGTCGTATCTGGGGAGCCGGGCGGGCAAAGATCCAGAAGCATGTGCTTCCCTGATTTCTAAACAGAAAGGGGAACACGCAGCTATACTATCCTGTATTTCACGGGAACGAGGCCAAGGTTGCTGCAGAGTCAGAAGCCTCTGCTCGACTCGCTCCTCGACCATCCTTTCTATATCTCTTTCAGAGATTCTCTTGGTCGCTTGTCGATTGATAACTGGGGGTTCGTCCGCGTCGTCGATCGGTATAACAGTGCGGTCCTTGGATAGGCGAGGTTCAGATCGAGCATTAGCTCTTGCCTGATTAGTTTTTCGACCAAGGTTTCTTCCTGCTACGTTTGGCAGGGATACTTGAGATCGTTGATCCGCGTCCGGACTTTCAGCTTGAGTTGACTGGTGGTCATTATTCTCCCGAGGTTCCCTGGTATTGTTAACCGCTCTAGAAGGACCAACAGCTGCCCTTACTGGCTCCGCAACTGCATGAGTTTGTAGAATTTGAGGAAAAAACGAACTTAAAATTTGAGCAATTTGTAGTATTTTTTCCTGGTCAGCGGAAAGCGGTGCGGCAGGGACGGATTGGACAGGCGGGTTAGGAATCCTACTTGTGGTAGGAGTTTGTCGTGCTCCGTCGTTCTGATTGATGTTTTCGTTTGGTGCAACTTGTTCCTCCAAAGGGTCTAGATTCTGTTGGTTTCCCGGAGGTTGTGTATTGTTAGCGCTGACTGATTTAACCGAATTTCGTCTTAAGGTTTAATCTCAGTAATTTTAAATAAAGAACAGTTTAATGTATTAAGGGTTTGGTTAAAGTACTCAGGATGGAGCAATTCAAGAAATAACACAGTAATATAATTGAATAGAAAGCAATAATATGAGGAGGCGAGCAATAGTAGTGTATTTATTAGGTTAAATTCTGGATCCTTAATACAATGTAAGATTCGCTATTTATAACATTCCTCCAGTCCTAACTAAACTAGGAATCCTATTTAGCCTAGGAATCCTGTATGGCCTAGGAGTTATCGTAGGGCCCATTAGGTTCCTTGAAACGGACTGTAGGTCGATCAGAGTAGGTCGATCGGATATGTATTTGTCTAGTCGAGCCGATCTCGATGTCTTCATAGGTCGGATCAATTCTGAAACGGCTCGAAAAGTAGTATTCGATCAAAGGTGTAAAATAGCCCTCATCAGATAGGATAAGGAACTTCAAAAATCTAGGGGATAAAAAGATACCTATTACAACAACAGCAAAAATCCACTTACCATCTCCAAACGCTTAAAAATGGACTGAACAAGACGCAAAGAAGAATGTTCTTCAATTTATCCAGCTCCTTGGGCAGAATTGTACCCATTCCGAGATTCCAAGAAACCCCATCAGGCTCGAGGGTTGTTGGAATGCTTGCATCAGTGGAAACCCCACCAGATCGACTCATCCCGAACTCAGTTATCTCCTCGACCTGCTCCTTAAAAGAACGATCGTCTAAAAGAGACGGATCGTCCGCGGTATTTTCAAAACCAGAATGACTGGGACCAGACCCAGTTTTTGTTACATCTTGAGAAATGGGGACATGAGAGATGGCTCAGGTATGTTGAGAAGTTGAAACAACAGCCTGTGAACGCAAAGGGGCAAAGAAAGACTCAGGAATATCTTCCACAGGACCCCCTAGTTGCAGAGTTGGCTCAACGTCAGAATTGGGGACAGTAATTACGTCCTGCTGGGAACCTCCTTGACTTGAAGTTTGATTTGTTGTATCTCCATCAGAAGGGGGACGTTCGTCCATTGATCAGTCGACTGGAGGAGGAGAAGTAGCTCGAGACTCCTCGTTCGTTGTATGGACGACTGGAGGGGGAGAAACAGCTCGGGACTCCTCGTTTGTTGTTTGGTCTACGAAAGGAGGAGAGATAGCTCGAGATTCATCGATTGTTGGATTGTCAATCGGAAGATTAGAAACAACTTGAGCCTCGTCATTGAGTGTCGGATCTACGAGAGGAGGAGAGGTAGATCGGGAACCCTCGTTCTGGTAAGCCTCCAGTACTTTTGGATCGACTATTGGACTACGGATTGGGGCCCCTGAGAGTCCCGTTGAAAAATTCCTACTTTCCCTTGTCGGAGAAAGAATATTCTTCACTATTTTCGGATTTCCGCCAGACGAGGACGATACCGGGTCAGATCGAGGCACAGCTTCCCGAGAAGAAGCTCCTCCCTGGGAAGATGATTGATGTGAACCATCCGTTCAGGCTTTCTTCCTCGGAGTATCTCTTCGGGACAGACCCCGCAGAGATCGTTTGGCATCTCCAGAAAAGAGGTTGGAACTCATGATCAAAAAAACAGAAATTCTTATGAAATATCGAACTATGCGCTCCGATCAACAGCAAGAAAATTTTATATTACAAGTGGGGACGCGCGGTAAAACTTCAAAGATTTTACCTTTATATATAGTAAAGGAAATGACAATTATGTCCTCAATCCTTGGCGCTCACAGTAAAATTCAAAATAGAAAACAGAATGGACCATCCAATGCATTCAGCGATCATCAAAACGACGAAGAATATTTCGTCTAAAGTGATATATATCAACGAAGGGATTTTTACATATTTTACAAGACCTGCCACGTAAAACGACAAAACTACGAGAATAAAAGAGAAAAATAAAAGGAAATCATAGAAACATTCTAAGATGGGGAGTTGGCTTCCTTCACGGACAATCCTTCCTCATCTTCCCCATTCTCTTCATCGACCTGGTCTCCTTTGATGACCTCTTCATCATCGTCGTCTCCCTCTTCGCCTGCTTGATCCTCCATGACATCCTTTATTAACTCCAAGTCAGGTGCTGGCACGGAAAATGGAGTCCCGTACTCATCGACTAAATGAGCCAGAGGGTGGTTACTATACTCAACAGAAAGTAAGCAATCGGGAGGATAGTCTTGAAGGCTTCGATCCTTTTCGATAGCCATAACTCGACGATAGTCATCGCGTTTATCAGGAATCTGCCCAGACTCAATTAATTGATCGACGCCCTTATAGAAAGAGCTCAAGAGCAGACCTCCGATCTTCTGATGAATTATGGCAGTATGCACTGGGGAGGCAAGAAACTCTCGGACAATGGGTTCGACGTAGGGAGATTGGTGCTCATGTATGACCCTCTCTAAATCAGAAGAATCATCCACTTTTGGCGCAAGTTGAGATCGGAGTGAGACGATCTCCGACTCCAGTTTACTGACTAAAGTGGCATGTGAAACTCGCTGCTCTTCCATTTCTCGATTCAACTGGTCGACCTGGGCCTGGTATCGACTAGCGTCCGTCATCATACCGATGATATGCGGTTTGTCAGTTTCCAGGTTCTGATTGGCGAGAGGAGCAGGTTGAGTCTCAGCGGAGGCCCGAGAAATATCGACCTGAGCAAGTTGACCTTCAAGTTCCTTAACTCTAGCAGTTAAAATCTTGTTGCCTTCTTCAACGTATTTGCATTGTTCTCTATGCAAGGCCATATCATATAGCGCGGAAAACAAGGCATTGCCAGTCTGTGGCAAGAAAAAATTGTCTAAGTAAAAATGAAGTAGAATATTGAGGATTATTAAAAGAACGGAAGGAGTTAAGAAATATACCACTTCATGGGCATGTGCTGCCCTTGCCAACTGTTCGAGAGGTTTTTTCTTAACCGTCCTAATACCATGTTCATCCCTAAGGAATTTGGGTGGATAACCGCGGCCTGGGCGAGAGCTTGTAGACGGAATATCCGATGACGTTTGACCAGATGAGGGAAGAGCTACTCGGATAGGATCTGCATCTTCGAACAAATCCTCCTCAATGTCCTCCAGATCCTGGATTTGATTTCTTCTCCTTTTTCTAGATTGTTTCTGCTCTATGGGGACTTTGCCCGACGACCTTTTTGAATTTGAGAGAACAGTTTTTCCAACCACGGAGAAACGACAATTCTCGACCATGGAAGCTGCGATATAAGATCGATAAAAATTAGTGGACGACAAACTTATAGATCTTTTTCTAAGGAGAAGATAACTAATAGAAAAACCTTACCTAGGGAACGATCGTCCGATGGGATGGGAAAATCCAGAGAACTCAACCCAGCTTTCCGAAGGAAGATTTCTCCGATCAAATAAGCTGATTGATACTTATTTGATCTCATTTCCTCAATCAAATCTGACGAAAATTGGTCGTCTGGGGCCATCTCGCCGGTCACCTTTCGACCACCGTACACCCAAGAGTGGTTATATCCCCAATCATAAGCGAATACTTCAGTTTCTCCATTCTCAAGAATACGCATGGTCGGAGCTTTAACAAAAAAGAAATTCGACTTCCACTCAGTACTGTTACTCGAAATGGCATTTTCAAGAACGACAAACCCTGGTCTTTGGCTAACGTAATAATAGCCTCTATTAGAGGATGTCGATATGGAAAGTCGGAAAAAATGAAGAAAATTACGAAATGAGGGCTGCAGACCTCGTGCTACCATCAGAACGGCAAATGCCATCATAAAGGCTATGGCATTTGGGACAAGTTGGGTTAAAGAGACAAAGAAAGTCTCTAAAAATTGGCGAAGGATCGGAGAAAGGGGAAAACGCAGCCCATGTTCAAAGTGAGACGAATTTAAAGCTTGACAGTTTGGGGGAGGAGTATTGACTCTCTCCTCGGGTGTAGGAATAATGATTTCAAAATCCAAAGGGAAATAACGACCATATTCTCTTTTCAAGGTAGGAAGATCCGCTTCTTTCCATCAGGAAGGAAAGAACTCAACAGGAGCGGAAATTTGAGGTTGGGCAGTTTTGGATTTTTTGGATGCCCTGGCCATCATCTCCTCCTCTGGAACGATCTCCATCACCAAACTATCAACCTCTTTTTCTTCATAATCTCTGTTTTCTTCAGCTTGAATATCGTCTGCCACTTCCTCTTCAGAAGAAAGGACTTCAGGATTAGAGGTATTAGGTGGTACTTGTTCTCCTTCGTTTTGAGTTGATGAATGGGGATTCTACGAAGTCGAAGCCATTGGTTCTTGAAGTAACGTGCTCGGTGAAATAAGAAAATGGCAATATTATCGATTAAAACTTTTACTGCAAGAAGATCTAAATATCTGGGGAAAAAAGTAAAAAGATTCCGCTAATTTCGACTATATATATGGGCGGTGAAAAGATGGATCAACCCCTTCGCGTCTCTTCAGCTTCCCGCCAAATAATGAAAAGACTTTATATTTGTCTGACACACGTTATCAAAATACGTGTCCCTACAAGGATGGTTTAGATGGATATGCACTCTTTTTACCTTGTTCGGTTTTTATCCCATAAAAGGGTTTTTAACGAGGCATATTTCATGAACGATGAAAGGACCAGAGTAACGACCACATTTACTTCTACGAGCTTCAGCTACAGTTACGCTCGAGAAGTGAGGGAGTACTGATGAGGGCTATTTTTACACATACAACTGAGCAGGGTTTTCCGAGGAGGATAAAAGATCGATCCGACCCGTGTAGACACCGAGATCGGCACGACCTGCCAAAATGTATCTGATCGACTAATGTCCGATCCAGAAGACTTATTGGGCCATGCGGCACTCCCAGGCCATGCAGGATTCCTAGGATAAATAGGACTCCTAGCTCTGTTAGGACACAATGAATATTATAAATAGCGAATCTTACAATGTATAGAGAATCCGGATTTTAACCTATCAATAATACTACAACTATTTCTCCTCTCTCGCATACTCTTGATTACGTGATTATTGCTCTTTATACTATTCTTGAATTGCTCCATCCTGAGTACTTTAGCCAAACCCCAAATATATTAAATTGTTCTTAATAATTTACTGAGATTAAACCTAAGACGAAATCAGGTTAAATCAAAATCCTTAGATCACAATAGACTATGGGACCATTCACTTCAGTATGAGTGCAATTATGACACAGTCTCTAAGGTCGTGATCTTAAAAACATTCCAAGTCATAAATTCCTATCGAGACGGGGTATCGAAGGAATCGTTAAAACTTGTACGAGTATGCATGATTCACATGGAGTGAATTTGTTGCGTTTCATGAGCAAGGCATTTGATGCCAGTGCATATGTGTAGGTGGTTCGATAGGGGATCGAATGCATCGAACAACTCGAACAGAGAAACCCATTGTGGAAGCGCATGTCGCACATCGGCGATGGGATGTTTCTCAAGGCTTATAATAGTGTACGATTTAGTCGTTTGACTTGAGGTGCTAGGGCGAATTCGGTGCACGTGAGTGCGTACTTTGATTTAGGAGCCGATCACTTAGCCTGATCATAGTGCGACTACTTTGGGTACGTAGGATCGTGTACGCGAAGGGTTAGCACTAATATGGGATCTACCGACTCAACGTAGTGCGTTGACAGAATTTCCTATACGTTCTTAGATAATAGATTCCGAGAAACCCGTGGCCACGGTCAGTGACGGATTTGGAAAGGGGTTTCCAAATTTAGCAGTCACACTGGAATTATTATCCTGAATTAGAAAGTATAGTTATCGAGATAATTAGAGGTGTCGATCAATTCACACACCCTAGGTCTCGATCGGGAAGTTAGTCGTTAGAAGGACCGTATGTACATGGTACTTATAAGAAGGTGAGGTTCACTAATATCAATTCACCTGAAGTTGGGCCTCATGGGCTTGTGGCTAGACATCGACCATGAGGTGTGGGTACTCCTGAATTAATGGGAGATTAATTATGGAGTGGTCAATTAAAAGAGTTTAATTGATCGGAGCAATTAATTGAATATTAATTGGTCATTAATTAAATCACAAAAGTCGTGGGCCTTCTCACACACATTACAGTTGGACAGTGACAGTCAATTAAGGAAAGGTTTGATTTAAAGGGTTAAATCAAGCAAAAGAATTAAAGAGTTAATTCTGTGAGAGAAGTAATTAATTAGATAGTCTAATTAATTAAATATTAATGAAAGGGTTAATTAAAGAGAGAGAAAATTAATTGGATTAATTGGGTTAATTTAATTAAAGGGCTTAATTAAATTAATGCAAGACATGTGCCAATTTTATTAATGGCCCATACTAAAGTCTTGCACATAAAGGGGCCTTGAGAGGTGGCTATAAAAGGAGTTTTGACAAGACTCAAAAACCTAAGCAAAAAACAAAAGCCTAGCCGCCCCCTTCTCTCTCTCTTGCTCTCTCCTTCACCTATAGTTGGATCTAGATCCAGTTCCTCCATTGACAAGCATTATCTCCTAGTTCTGAGCCTGAGGTTCGAAGGTGTCACTCAATCCATCTGGTGTGGACTATCTCTAGAGGCACAACACTTGGGTGCTCTAGTGTACGAAAGAGAAGACCGGAGAAAACCACCACCTTGCATGTGGTGAGGTAAATTTCGATTTACCACCCTATTTAATTTTGTAATTTGTTGCAAAAATTGTATTCAACCTATTCGTATGAGCTAGTGAATAATCCTGTGATTTTGGGTGTTATGAAATTTTAAATTCCGCACTGTTGCATGACAATCATACCCCATGAAATCCCAACAGTGGTATCAGAGCCAAATTCATTACGCTCATACGAAAAGGCCTGAACACTTCAAAATATATGTGTATATTTGTTTGTTGTGTTCTAAGTTTTGATTCTTGCTTGTTATGATGAATTATATGTTTGTGTATATACACTTTTCGGTTTTGGGCCAAAACTGCAATTTCCGAAAATTTGAGGGCTTATGTGCAAATTGCGATTTTTGTAAAATCTGGACAGAAAGTAAAATTTTGATTTTCTGCAATTCTGGACCAAATTATAATTTCTGGAATTTTTCAAAATCTGGACTGTTTTGCAATTTACGAAAGGTTAGGGACTGGTTTTGCTATTTACGTAAAATCTGGGGTTTGTTTTGCTTTAAACGAAAGTTTCTGGAAATTTTGTTAATTTTCTGCTTTCTGGTCCAATTTGCATGTTCTGCAAATTTTGGGGCTGATTTGTAATTTCCAAAAGTTGAGGGGTCAAAATGTAATTTTTCAAAATTCAGGGCCGAACTGCAATTTTTCAAAAGTTTAAAAACAGAAACTGATATGTGCACTAAAAGAGTTTAGTATATCCGGAAAGTTAATTTTATCATAATTAGTGGAGACTAGAGTGAGAATCAAGGGGTTATTTTAAAAGGGGTTTTAAAATAAAAATTGTGGATTGTTTCAAAAGGGGTTTTAAAACTAGAATATAAAGGTATTTTAAAAAGGAGTTTTAAAATAAGATAAGAAATAAGAAAATGAGTTTTGCTTGTTTCTTGCTCTACGTGAACTGTTTACGTGGTTTTCGATCGCGCCGAGCCTTGACCCTAGGGTAGATGTGATTGGTTAATTTTAATTATGTTGGTTTTATTGGGCCTGCGAGCCTTAAGTTTTTGGGCCACTTTGAGCCTTTGTAATAGATTAGGGCTTTACTGTTTTAAATAGTTTAAGATGGAGGCCCGTTACAAGCAAGGTGGGAACCCAAGAAAAGTGAAGGCCATGTATGCATGGTTATTTATGTAATAGCCTAGGTCCTTTAGAACCCAATTAGATTGACCAATTGGGCCAACATCTTTGGCTCGATGATGGCCCGCATAGGAGGCTCCCGATCGAAAACATATTGTGGTAGAGTGCTTGCTAGGTGTGTATGTTTTATTTACTGATTTATATTTTAGCATGTATGGTGATGCGCGCTAGTAATGTAGATCGTAAATAAAAGGATAAAGCATAACTGGAACGGTGAGATCTCGAGGAGTGTTACCTCAAATTATTATACCCGAAAAACCCCTCTTGAAAATAATATTAAGTCATATTGGGTTAAAATAAAATGAAGTATTTATATAAATCCAAGCCTTCCATCAATAGGAACTAGCGTGAGTTGTCCACTTATCGATTAAGGTGATCCAGAGTCTGGCAACCGAGTCGAAGAAAGAGAAAATACGCGAAATTCCTTGATTCTCATTTTTAAATAAACTTGACAAGGGTGGGGACTGGTCGGGACATGAACATCGACCATAACCAAGTTATGGGGATTTCATGACCTGGCCCGTTGCTCATCAAGATTGATGGGTTAGACTTAACGAGTAGTACCACTCATGATGTAGCAGTGCTAGATGGGTGCGAAAATCGAGGCAAAATAGCTTGAAGGTTGTGTAGGGACACAATTGGCAATAAGTATGCCTACCTGGGGAATTAATTGTATGGCCGCGAGTCGTGGGTGCAATTAATGTCTGCTGGGACGTCAAGACCTACTAGGAAATAGGATTTCCCGAACAATTGAAGGGGTAATTGTTTCGATAAAATAGTGGGAGAACTTTTACGATAGAAAGTCCAACCTTCTTAGATTATAAGTATTATTCATTAACTAGTCCTCTAGATTTTTGTCTTCTCTTTAGATTAGATATTGAGATATCTATATGAATTATCCATTTTACTATTTATCCTCGACTTACAAAATAACTGGATTAAAATATCGATTGGCTCAGAAACTTGAGGATTGTCCTCAATTCCGAAAGTCGGAATCGTGTTCTTAATAATCAACCTATGCCTGATGCATTTTGAGATGAGTCTCAAAAGAGGAACGAATCACCTATACAGTATGGGAATTTCAATGATCGTTGCCTCATATACACATCAAGATTGAACGAGCTAAAGAAGCGACATAGGAGTATGTCTGAAGCTTCTAAAACAAACCTCCACCTCAAAAGGCTTGTTTTGAGGAGCAGTTTCGAATCATCTGATTCGAGATTTCTAAGGTGTTGTTTAAAACTCGAGAATAAGTGAAGGAACTAATGTCAAGGATCACTGTCCTTGTTTTATCACTCTGGTTGAAAACTGGATCGATTATACGTAGGCCTGCAAGTGATCTTAACGTTGACTTCCTCCTAAATTCTCCTCCCCGCTCATTTGAACTATTCGTGAAAAACTCTGAACTTATTTGATAAGTTGATCAGGTTTCTCGAAATAACCAAAGTGTTGGTAAAAGGCAAATAGGAACCTTTTAAATGGTATACCTGTCATGATTGCTTACACTTCAAGGACTGCAAAGTCAAAGAAGAGTAAAAGGAAGAAGAAAATGTTTTATTCCAAAGCGAACATAAAGGTAGTCAAAAGAACGAAAGTAGCCTAAAATCGAGTTATCCCACTGCACCTAAGAAAGGCACTGACAAGTTTAATTGATTGGAAAGTCTAATTAATTAAGCAACGTTTCAATTAAAGAGTTAATTGAAAAAGGGAAATGAATCAATTAAAGAGTTAATTGAAAGTAACGTTTCAATTAAAGAGTTAATTGAAAGGAAACAAAATTGATTGAATTAATGTGTTAAGTTCAATCAATACCAAGATAATACTCCACGCATATGGCACGCAAGATTAGGTCGCGTTTCCATAGGAAGGAATCAAAAGTTGGTGTCATCGATGCTTCTTGAAAAATAGGGCTTAGATGAACTATGAACTTGCTAATCCTGTCTGAAGGAAAAACATGACAAAATTACTGTTTGCTGGGCATCCGGTGCGTACCAAGCAAACTTTGGATTGGATCCATACGAATAAATGTGGATCACTAAAGTGTTAGTGTGAGAGGAGATTACTCATACCTCGTGAGGTTTACTGAGGACTTTAGTCATTAGTGATATGTGTATCTTATGATGTACAAATTCGAAACTCTTGAAAAGTTCAAAGAATTTCGAAACGAAGTAGAGAATCAAACAAGGCATAGTATTAAGGCCATTCGATCTGATCGAGATGGCAAATACTTAAGCTAGAAGTTCCTCAATTATCTTACTGAGAAAGATATTCTCGTACAACGAACTCCTTCTAAGACGCCTCAACCTATTTGAGGGTCTGAAAGAAGAGAATCGAACCTTGTTGGACATGGTTCGATCCGTGATGAGTTTCGTTCAACATCCTTATGCATACTAAGGATTGACCCTAATGATTGTATCGAAGATACTGAACAAAGTAACTTCAAAGTTCGTGACTGCAAAACCCTACCAAGAATGGTGTGGTAAAACACCTCTATACTCTCTCTATTGAGTATGGGGATCTCCTGCCTATGTTAGGAACAAGAAAGGAGATAAATTGGATAGTAGATCCAGTTTGTACAAATTTGTGGGGTATCCAAAAAAATCCATTTGGATGCCTGTTCTACGATTCTAAAGAACAAGGGTGTTTGTTTCAAGGAATATCCGTTTCTTAGAGGATGGCTTCCTCATCAATAGAAATGGTACCCTAGTAGAACATGATGAGGTCCAAGTAGTGGAACCCATCCCCACAAACCGTGGGAGTTAATCCAGAAACAATTGAACCATCAAGAACACCAGTACTTCGTAAGATCTAATCAAGTTCGTGAGGAACTTGAAAGATATGGTTAGACCATATACGACGAATCTACATTGGATGTAGACGCTCATGTATGGCAAGAGGCCATACAATTGTTACGTTCCAAATACGAGTACGTAAATCGCGCAAGTATACGGTCGTTTACAAGTAATAAAGTGATAAGGGGTGTCGAACCCACGAGGAATCAAACGAATAATTACCAAGATCTATTCTATTAACTTACTTGAACTTATGTGAATGATAGTAGTGAGATTGTAGTTTGATACTCCAACTAAAGTGAAGTGATTAAGAGATATCTAAGTACTTAACTTGTTAATAAGATAAAGACATCTAGGATTTTACGTCACCTAGTTCAATTCAAGATAAATAACTCGACAATAGATAACTAATGCTTGTGTTTGCTATTCAAGGATTCAATGACGTTCGTATGTATCTTCCGAGTTCCATACCAACCTATCGAATTAAACTAATCCAATTTATGCCTAAATGGACTAAGATCTAATCGAAGCATTAAACTCAAACCTTAAACGAATACGAAACGACCTAGGTATATGTCTATCCTAGAATCGAATCACAATCCAATTTCATAATCAAATCCTCAAAATCACTATGTCTAGCAATCAAGAATCAATAGTTTTCACCTCAAAGTTGGCCAAACCTTAAGACGAACAATAAGCACGAAATCAGATTAACGAACACATGTAAGCATCATATCAATCATCATATCATCATTTAATCAAGAATCAAACATAGGATCAATAAAAACCTAGAATAAAGGAGATTAGCTACTAATAGCAATAATTATATCATTCATTACATTAATGAAAGCCATAAATGTAAATGAACAAAGTAAGAGAGTTAGAGTAAGCTTAGGTAGTGAAATCTATATCAACTCCTCCTTCAAGCCTTTGTTGTTCTTCATTCAAAAGTGCAAGCCAAAGTTGGCTTCAATGGAGGCAAGATGAGAATGTGTTGATAGAAGTTCAATATCATTTCCCCACTTAACTACTAACCCAGTGAAAACAATAAATCCCCACATGCCTATGTTGCCCCAAAAACTATCACAACCAAGACCAAAATGTCCCCTAACAAGTTAAAATTACAATTGGGAACAAGGGGGGAATTATACAAAAACACCCCTGCTTCCCGCAGACAAATATCTGCTGGTAGCAGGGGTACACCGGGGTGTGTGTTTCACACACCGCGGTGTGACAAGACTTACACCGTGGTGTGTGAAACACACACCGCAGTGTGACACAGGCAGTAAGTTTTCTGCCCTGCCACACTTTCTTCCGAGCAGCTTATCTTTTGATTCCGAACTCCGATTGCAGATCCATAAAGTCTGTAGCGTAGCTAACTCAATCATCTATGACATATCCAAAATTCAGCTCAGTTGGATCAGTATTGATAAAGTTGTGCATGTTTTAGTAAGCTGCTATCTACAATCTTGTACGATTTGCTTCGGGTTCTTTTTCCTTTGAAGCTCAAGTTTGACTCGTGTGGTGGGTAGAACGACTCGCATTCATTGATACGAAACTCCGAATCACTCTAAGATGTCGCTTCCTACAAATCACGGAGAAAATGATCAAAACACGAACAAAACCTCAAAAACCGAACAAAGGCCAAACGAAGGGGCCAAAGAAGGAAAAACCACGCAAACACGCAAAAGCGAGCAAAACTCGGATTAAAACAAGACGTTTTGGGCTTAAGAAGGCACGTGATAACGACGTTTTCATGGCTTTATCAACACCCCCAAACTTAAATGCTTGCTCGTCCCCGAGCAAAGAAACAAAAGACAAGTATCAAACATGCATACTTATGATCAAAACGCCAAAACTTAACAATTTCAAATTATTCTTCGAACAAGCTCTACATGTGTGTGTGATGGCTTTGGCTAGATTCTATCTTAGGTGAATACGTCGCAATAGATCAAAATCATTGGTTCTAATTGCGCGGACTCCTAAGGTTTTGACAAAGAGTCTCTCCTAGCCGTAGATTTCCAACTTAATGTTCAAATCACATTACGAAGCAAAGTTGTAGGCATTTTAAGAGTGTTGTCCCTATTCTTGAACTAGTTAACAATTTTAGTCCCTAGCTCTTTCTCACTATACTTTGCTTTTCTTTTAATTTACAATGATAAAATAGCACTTTGTGCTTTACAATGATTTGACAATAACAAACTAGCACTAATAATGAAGATTGTTCGTGCTTCTAAATATTTGACTTTGTGGGCTACTAGCACCATTCCTTTCCTTTGTGCATTTCATTTGAGATTTTCATTACAAAACATGCACAATTACAACGAAGTAGAGTAATTACAAAAACAATCCAATAATTTCATCAATTGAAGGCTTAGCCTTTCTTTTCTCTCATAGAAGTGCATACATTTTAGCAACTTCTCTACTTGCTTCTTTTAAGAGCTAGGTGTTCAAAGGTTTTTCATTCTTGAAAAGGGTTCACTCCCCCAAACTTAAGTCATTTTGTTCCTTTTACACTTTGTTTTCAAACTAAAGTATGGAGAGAATCTAAGTTACACAAAAGGAATCCTAGAACCTACTATCACTAAAGTTCTTTATTCACCTCAAATACAACATAGCCTTAGCCAATGTGCTCAAATTTTTGTAGAACATGTTCAAATAATAATAAGAATTTGAAATTTTTTGGCAGGTCGACCTAGCATGTATGCAAGTACTTGCGACCTCTCTCCCCCAAACTTAAAACGCACAATGTCCCCATTGTGTGAATTTAGACCAACGGAGTAAGGTCGACACGACAAAACAACGCACAAATGAAAAACAAACACACAAACGCAACAACACAAAACAAAACAAAACAAAGCGGTAATTGAAAGAGCACGGATCCAATTGAATAATAAAGCAATGAAATACAATCATCGTCTCAAACAAATCTTCAACCTAACGATTCAAGTCATAAACAATATCCCAATATCCGAACAAAATAAAACAGTACCAATACAAGATGGAATCAAAGATAGAACATTTTAGATAATATAAACCGACAGGAATGTTAAAAATGTAAAGTAAACGCCCCTTTCTGCTATTCATGAAGTTCATACATCCCGCGGTTGTTTTCCGTCTTTTACTGGTCTCGTGCCTCGCGGGCACGCTCTTCTTCTTCATCAATATGCATGTCAGCTACCTCATCGGTTTCCTGTCCCGCATGCTCGTGAAAGTTGGGACGCGGCGGAAAGGCAGGTAGCGGTAGGGCATCAAATCTGGCATCTCCAAGAATCGCCCGAAAGGCCATGTCATGCCGGTCACTCAAAGTAGTGAGGAAATTTGACGTGTACTCTTGGTAGACATTGAAATCCATTCGAAGAGCTGCCAACCCTTGCTCATGAGGCAACCGCTGGAAGTTTCCGGCTGGAGGGTTCGGTCTAGGTGCAAAGTTCTGATAGGTAAGGCCCAAAGAGGCACAAATGGACGCATTCCCGATCGGTTTACCCAGCCGACACACTTCCTGCATAACACCAAAATCGACACCTGCATTCTTACACAGACCAAAAATTAGATATGGGAAGATAAAGCTCTTCTGCTTGGCGGATGTACGATCAATGGTGTTCCAGAGCCGAGCGTAAATAACTTTGCCGAGGTTGAACTTGCGCCCTTTTGTGAGGGTATAGAGTAAGGGTACTCGATCATCACTGTATGTGGTGTTATATGAGGTTGGTGCGAGATGGGAGCACATTACGGTTGCCCAAGCCTTGGCTTCTAGCTTCATCAGGCCATGGCGAAGTGGTTCGAATGTGATTATGTTGTCGATTAAGAGATAAGCTTTCATTCTTGCTAAATGATGTTTCTCAATCTCACCCGAACGCAGTAAATCATCTATATCATCTTCTTGATCCGCGGGCCATACGATTTGGTAGAAATCATTGATGGCATCCGGAGTAAAGCTAACCTCAACACCTCTAACCCAAGCAACTTCCGTGGCCTTGGCAAAATGGGCATTTGCATAAAACTCAAGCGCGATTTCTCCGGGGAATGTATCTCGCACGGGTCTTTGAAGAAGGGCATTCCAACCCCGCGCCTCGATTTGATCATAGAGAAATAGATAAGCCGCTCTATCATAAGTAATGTATCTTTCGGCTAAGAACTTCTTTTCCAAATCTTCATAGAACGAGTCTTGAGCCGCCTTTGACAAAAACCGAGTGCTATCATAATCCTCCTCCTCTACCACCGGTTCTTTTCCTTTCGAGTTTCTAGTGCGTTTAGGAGGCGCACGTGAACTCCCACCTCTAGTTATCGGCTTGGTTATCAAATGTATTCAAAATCAACCAAACAACCCAACAATCAATTCACAATTGCTAACTAACAATCCTCGATCAAAATCACGAACGAATGCATACTAACAACCAAAATATTTTCTTTGAGGCATTTTGTCGAACACCTTGTCTACACCCCCAAACTTATTCCTTTTCAACAATATTTTCCAAATTCTTCACCCAATATAGCAATACCAGTCGAGGGTTAAGCCACACTTACCTTTTGGATGCACACAATCGGTTGAAATCGAAGAATTTCGACTTTTGAAGTTTGGGTGGTGAATTCGGTTTTGGTTGAGTGTGGAGAAATTGAGGATTTTTGAGTGATTGAATGAATTGTTTGTGGGGTTTGGGAGTTTGTGTGAGTGAGGAGAGATTGAGAGTGTCGGGGAGATGGATTCGTGAGAGACGAGTGAAGGGAGGGATTTTTACGTGAGAGAAGCTTTTTGAGTGAGAGTTTTAAAATTGGGGGAAGTGAGGGTTCGGGACTTTAAATCCCTGGAGAAATTGCACCGCGGTGCATTTTGATACTCCGCGGTGTGACGTTAATACGCCGCGGTGTACTAAATACACACCGCGGTGTAATAACATGCACCGCGGTGTATAAAACAACTCACCGCGGCGTGAGAAAGGAAAAATCAGAGCAAACTTACTGGAATTTTTGCACCGCGGTGTGTGTTTTTACACCGCGGTGTAAGTTTTTGCAAAATCAGAGCAAAGTTACTGGAATTTTTGCACCGCGGTGTGAAAAGAAATGCACCGCGGTGTAAGAAGTGAGCAAACTCTCTGGAAATTTTGCACAGCGGTGTGAATATTTTTGCACCGCGGTGTATTATTTCCAGAATTTTTTTCTTTCAGTCTTTTGAATACAAAACTAATTGTGGTAAGTTTTGTGTTCAAAATTTGAACACTTCAAAATAACAAAATTTAAAAACTTACTTCGATTTTCGATTGGCTCAATTTCACAACTCCCAACTTGTATTTTCACGTTCGATTTCAATACGTTGTCGTGCACAATCATTACCTACAACAAAACACACAAGAACGAGAAATCAACAGACACGACACGGTAGCAACAAAAACAACAAGACAACGAAGAAGAAAAACAAAAGGCTTGGGTTGCCTCCCAAGGAGCGCTTGTTTATAGTCGTGAGCTCGACTTTGATACGTTGAAACTAGCTTGGGTGACTTTGAATCCCTTTCGGACTCCATTTGACTCTCATTGGCACATTCTTCATGCCACCGCAAGCTAGGAGCTTGGAAGAACATTGTTCATCCTTCTTTGTTTCCTCCGACTTGATCTTCTTTCTCATCTCCGGATTCTTCTTTCGATGCCTTTTTCTCTTCCTTGGGCCCATCTTAAACGGATTATCTTTCTTGGTTTCTTTGTGGACTTCATCATTCCGTGACTCATTCTTTCTCACCTTGTCAATCATGTAGCAAACAATTGGGGTTATAGAATTAGGAATATCACCGAAAGCATTAAATTTAACCTCCTCGTTTTCCACACGCATAGTGAGTTCTCCTTTTGACACGTCTATGAGAGTTTGTCCCGTGGCTAAGAATGGTCTTCCTAGGATGATTGGGACATCTTCGTCGGCCTCACAATCTAGAATGATGAAGTCGGCCGGAAATCTGAATTTGTCGACTTTAACTAGCACGTCTTCAAATTTTCCCTTCAGGGACGTGATAGAGCGGTCGGCATGTAGAAGCGTCACGGTAGTCGGTCGAGCTTCTCCAATACCCAATTTCTTAAACACCGACATAGGCATGAGGTTTATGCTTGCGCCTAAATCACACAAGGCCTTCCCTTGGTGTTTATCTTCGTTGGCAATCGGGATGGTGAATTTTCCGGGGTCCTTTAGCTTTGGAGGAAGCTTCTTTTGGACCATGGCACTACATTCCTCGGTTAAAGCAACCGTTTCAAATTCTCCAAACCTTCTTTTCTTTAATAGCACATCTTTCATGAACTTCGCATACTTCGGCATTTGCTCGAGAGCTTCTACCAAAGGAATATTGATATGCAATTGTTTCAAAATTCCCATGAATTTTTCAAATTGTTTTTCCTCTTTCTTCTTTTGAAACTTTTGAGGGAAGGGAGGAGTTGGCTTGCTTGTGGGTATGGGTGTCAAAGGAATTGGTTCTTTGGGTGTTTCTTCTTCCAACTCCACTTCATTGGCTATTGGTTCCTTATTTCCTTGTTGAATCGCAACGGTCTCCATCGAATTCTCAATAGGCATGACCGGACCTTCGTATTCTTTTCCACTTCTCAAGGAAATAGCCTTGCAATGCTCAATTGTACCTTGATTCGGCGATTCGGTTGTACTCGGCAAAGCTCCCGGGGATCTTGCACTTAAAGCTTGGGCAACCTGCCCCATTTGCAATTGAAGATTCCTTAATGCCCCCGAGTGTTCTTGCAACTGTTTGGAAACATCTTCCAATTTAGAATCGTTGGTAACCATGTATTTGGTGGTGTGCTTCATGAACTCACCAAATGCATCCTCCCATGCTGGTTTCGATTCAACGGGTTGTTTTTGCCTTTCTTGAAACCCCGGGGGTGCGGAGGATTGATGGCCTCCTTGATAAGGTTGTTGGCCATTATTTGGATTACTCCAAGAGAAGTTTGGATGCTTTTGCTAATGAGGGACATAGTTGTTTTGGTATGATTGGTGTCCTTGATTGTTTCGATAGTTATTCCCAAGGTAATTCACCGCCTCGGGATTTCCGGGACACATCTCATAAGCATGAGCTCCTCCACACGTCACACAACTAGGTGGCATGGCTTGTACTTGTTGGACTACCTCCGGCTTTTGGCCAAGTCTGTCCACTTTATTGCTCAAAATCGCCATTTGGGCACTTAATGCCGTAATTGCATCCAATTCAAGTCTTCCGGGAGTAGATTTGGCAGAAGTTGCTCTCTCGGACGTCCATGAATGATTGTTATAAGTCATGGTGTCAAGAATTTCCCACGATTCATCGTAAGACTTGGAAAGCATAACACCACCCGCAGTTGCGTCGACTAAAGCTCTGGTAGGTCCATGCAAGCCATTATAAAATGTTTGCATTAGAATATATTTGGCTATGCCATTGTGTTGACATTTCTTCAACAACTCTTTGAATCTCTCCCAAGCTTCATACAACGATTCTTGATCCAATTGCCGGAATGCTAGAATGTCATTCCTCAATTTAGTAGTCTTCGGGGGAGGGAAAAACTTCCTCAAAAACTTCCCAGTTAGATCTTCCCACGAAGTTATAGATTGGGTTTGTAGAGAATCCAACCAATCTTTTCCGAGGTCTCTCAATGAGTATGGAAATAGCATCAACCTCAACGCATCCTTTGTTACTCAAGCAATGATGAATGAATCACTAATCATCATAAACTTTTTCAAGTGAGCATGAGGATCTTCACTAGGATGACCTCCAAATTGACTTGTTGCATTTAACATATTGAACATTACCGGCTTGAGCTCAAAGTTGGGTGCCGTAATGGTAGGTCTGACGATTCTAGAACAAAGCTCATCCAACTTAGGTGTACCATACTCATTAATAGGCCGGTTCCTATTATTTGGCTCTTCGGGAGCAATTTGTATAGGGTTCACCATACCCCAACTTAGGTGTACCATACTCATTAATAGGCCGGTTCCTATTATTTGGCTCTTCGGGAGCAATTTGTATAGGGTTCACCATACCCGGATTAACACCTAGGTTTTCCATAGGTAAAGGTTTACCCTTTTTCTTTTTCTTCTTTGCCTTTCTTCGCTTTCTAAAGGTCCTCTCAATCTCCGGATCAACAAGAGCAAGGGGTAGTATCGAAGCTCTTGGCATACACTAAGAGAAAGGAACCTACGAAAACAAAAACACAAAGTGAGTAACAAATACAAGCTAAGATATACAAGAATATAAATTGGCAATAAACGTTCAATTTCCCAGGCAACGGCGCCAAAAACTTGTTACGTTCCAAATACGAGTACGTAAATCTCGCAAGTATACGGTCGTTTACAAGTAATAAAGTGATAAGGGGTGTCCAACCCACGAGGAATCAAACGAATAATTACCAAGATCTATTCTATTAACTTACTTGAACTTATGTGAATGATAGTAGTGAGATTGTAGTTTGATACTCCAACTAAAGTGAAGTGATTAAGAGATATCTTAGTACTTAACTTGTTAATAAGATAAAGACATCTAGGATTTTACGTCACCTAGTTCAATTCAAGATAAATAACTCGACAATAGATAACTAATGCTTGTGTTTGCTATTCAAGGATTCAATGACGTTCGTATGTATCTTCCGAGTTGCATACCAACCTATCGAATTAAACTAATCCAATTTATGCCTAAATGGACTAAGATCTAATCGAAGCATTAAACTCAAACCTTAAACGAATACGAAATGACCTAGGTATATATCTATCCTAGAATCGAATCACAATCCAATTTCATAATCAAATCCTCAAAATCACTATGTCTAGCAATCAAGAATCAATAGTTTTCACCTCAAAGCTGGCCAAACCTTAAGATGAACAATAAGCACGAAATCGGATTAATGAACACATGTAAGCATCATATCAATCATCATATCATCATTTAATCAAGAATCAAACATAGGATCAATAAAAACCTAGAATTAAGGAGATTAGCTACTCATAGCAATAATTATATCATTCATTACATTAATGAAAGCCATAAATGTAAATGAACAAAGTAAGAGAGTTAGAGTAAGCTTAGGTAGTGAAATCTATATCAACTCCTCCTTCAAGCCTTTGTTGTTCTTCATTCAAAAGTGCAAGCCAAAGTTGGCTTCAATGGAGGCAAGATGAGAATGTGTTGATAGAAGTTCAATATCATTTCCCCACTTAACTACTAACCTAGTGAAAACAATAAATCCCCACATGCCTAAGTTGCCCCAAAAACTATCACAACCAAGACCAAAATGTCCCCTAACAAGTTAAAATTACAATTGGGAACAAGGGGGGAATTATACAAAAACACCCCTGCTTCCCGCAGAAAAATATCTGCTGGTAGCAGGGGTACACCGCGGTGTGTGAAACACACACCGCGGTGTGACACAGGCAGTATGTTTTCTACCCTGCCACACTTCCTTCCGAGCAGCATATCTTTTGATTCCGAACTCCGATTGCGGATCCGTAAAGTCTGTAGCGTAGCTAACTCCCTCATCTATGATAAACTCAGCTCATTTGGATCAGTCTTGATAAAGTTGTGCATGTTTTAGTAAGCTGCTATCTACAATCTTGTACGATTTGCTTCAGGTTCTTTTTCCTTTGAAGCTCAAGTTTGACTCATGGGGTGGGTAGAATGACTCTTATTCATTGATACGAAACTCCGAATCACTCTAAGATGTCGCTTCCCACAAATCACGGAGAAAATGATCAAAACACGAACAAAAACTCAAAAACCGAGCAAAGGCCAAACGAAGGGGCCAAAGAAGGAAAAACCACGCAAACACGCAAAAGCGAGCAAAACTCGGATTAAAACAAGACGTTTTGGGCTTAAGAAGGCACGTGATAACGACGTTTTCACGGCTTTATCAACAATCCGAAATGGATTCCATCCATTCCAACAAGGTACGGACCTTGGTCGATCCACCCGAGGGAAGTGTCCCTGTAGGTTGCAAATGGATCTTCAAGCGCAAGCTAGGAATGAATGAAGAGGTATTGACCTATAAGGCTTGCCTAATGGTAAAAAAGGTTATTCACAAAGACATGGAATGGACTTTGATAAAATCCTTTCTCCAGTAGCAACGCCTGAATTCATTTGGACTCACATTCATTTTGATGAGACAGTCAAGGCGTTTGACTTCATCGAAAACAAATGTGAATCTTGTGTGTACAAGAAGTTTAGTGGGAGCTCTTTGGAGTTCGTTATTTTTCATGTCGGAGAAGATGTTGGGACTCTCTCAATCTAAGTACATAGAAACAATACTGAAAATATTCAGTATGGAAGAATCCAAGAGAGGATTGCTTCTAGTGAGACACTGTATCTCTCCTTCCAAATCGATGTGCCCTACATCGAATAAGGAAAAGGAGAATGTCTCAAATACCTTATGTTTCGACAAAAGGTAGCATATGGTATGCAATACTATGTATTACACCAGACGTAGAACCTTCTCTAAGTGCCACGAGCAGTTACTAGTCAAACTCCAGTGAAGAGTACTGGATCGCCGTAAAAGATATCCTTGAGCTCTTGAGAGAGACTAAGGATTTGATCTTGGTCTACGGTGATAGTGGAGAATTGAAACTTTAAGGATTTACTGATTCGAATTTCTAGTCTGAGGTGGATGATGTTGGATGAAGATGAAGATAGAGGGTATGAAGTAAAGAGAGGTTTTGATGATTTCCAAAAGTCATCAGCTAAGTATGGAAGCTTAGTACAAACCTTAGAAGATATTTGACCAAGGAAGAATTTACCTTGGACGAGTCAAATATGGTCCAGAAGACTACTGATCTGTTGCTGAAGAAAGGAATCGGACTGGTGGACTTTCAGCCGACTCAAATCAGAATAGTTCAAGTTTGGGATCAGCCGAGTATACATCAGACGAGTGATTTCGATCAGCAGAGTAGAATGGATCAAGGAGTCTGATCAACGGTAATAAATGCACTTGGAGTAATAAATGCTGAAGAGGAAGGGTATTTATGACAAATGATTGAAGAGAAACCTCGTATCAGCTTGGTGCATTTAATGCGGACTGACAGAAGGTACAGCAGAGTGTACAGTGTTCAGTCGCAGGTAGCCGTTTCTGCAGAAGGGACCAGTACTCGAGGATTTGAACACCTGTCGATCTCTCAACTGGCAGATTTTCAAATCTCAAGTATAAATAGTTCAGTTCAAGAGCTGAAGAAAAAGAAGCAACACAACTGAGATTAAAATCGAAGCAGAATTCTTCTAAGTCTCAACTTCAAGAACAGAACACTCATCAGCCGAGTCATTTGTTGACGAAGCAGAATAGAGAGAAAACAAAATATACATACAAATCTGAGTGATTTTTTGAGAAACGTGTTGTGAGAAGTAGATATCCATCTAAGTGAGTGATATTACTTCAGAGAGTAGGAGTTTCTTTGTGATTTCCTATTGTGAACTTGTGGCCTTTTCATTTGTTGATTGGTGCAAGCATTGTATACTGTAATCTTTGTGCTTATAGTATTACCCAAGATCTACTTGACTTGGAAGAGTGGACTAAAGGATTTCTATCCATATAACCACTATAAAAATCCTTTGTGTTTATACTTGCATTATTTCTTGCATATTTTCAAAGAGCATATTTGAACACGTAAAGGTTAACTGTTAAAAAGTTTTAAAAAGGAGTTTGCAAAACTGGGGATAAAACTTTTTCTAAGTTAAGGAAACTACTTGTGAAAAACACTAGAAAAATCCGCTGCAAGTTAGTAAATTTAAAACTCTGATTTTGATAAAATCTGCTAAGTAAAATCAGAAGAGTGGTCAACTCTGCTGTTCAAAGCTTTGTGCGTGATTAGCTTAGTCAACTTACAATTCCTGATCAGCTTAGTCTGCTGACAGAAAAACTTAGAGAATTTTAAAGATAAATTTTTAGAGGTCTATTCACCCCTCCCCCCCCCCCCCCCCTCCTCCTCTAGACCTCATCTGACCACTTGGGACCAACAAGTGGTATCAGAGCATGTGGTTCATCTGAATCATTTGCCTGATCAACGAGCTTGATCCTAGAGTGTTTTTCAAAGGTTTTCAAAAGTTTTGAAAAGAGCATCTTTTTGAAAAGAAAAACTTTTTGAAAAATGGATTGTATCAGCCTTGTTCCCCACATAGGCGGTATGAGCTTTGAGGACTGGAAAATACGCATGGAAATTTTCCTTGCTGCTTATAATGATAATATGTACACGTGCATAACTCAAGGTCCTATAAGAATCACCAAAACAATCAAAGTTGATGGCCAAGATACGGTCGTTGACAAAGAACGTTCAGAGATGACACCTGAAGAAACCAAGTTGAAGAATCTTGACAAGGTTGGAATCTTCATCATGACCAAAGCACTCGACAATGAAAGGTTTGACAAGGTCAAACACTGTAAAACATCTAAGGAGATGTGGGATAAAGTCCGTGACATGAGTGAAGGGAACAACTCAATCGAAGAGCACAATCTGAGCGTAGCCCTGGAGAAGTTTGAAAACTTCAAGATGAAACCTGGAGAAACCATTGACCATATGGATTCAAGGTTTACAAAGGTGTTGAACAACGTGTTAAAGTTGGGAAAGACGTTTACTGATAAGGAGATCACCCTGAAAGTCTTAAAGGCGCTGCCACCCAAGTTCAACATGAAGATCACAGCGATGGAAGAATCAAGGGATCTGGGGAAGATCTCACTGACGGAGCTGTTTTCTGTACTCAAGGCGTACGAGTATAAAATGCCAAGAATGGGTATTGAAGAGACCTAAACTTCTGGCCCCACTGCTGCCCTGGTCGCTGCAGAAAGATCTAGAAGATCAGCCGGGAAGATTAGAGAAGTGGACTCATCTGATAAGACCACAGTGCTCAATAAAAAGAGTACACTGCTGGCGATGTTGCTTTGTTATTGAACGGGTTCAAAAAGTTCTATAAAAGAAAAATGAAGAACAAATATAACAATGCTTCTACTTCTAAACCTACCACTTATTCTCATGATAGTAAGGATGATTATAAATAAAAAATGATGTGTTATGATTGCAGGAAATTGGGACATTTCATCAAGGACTGCCCATATCCTAAAGCTGAGAAGTACACTGAGGAGGAAAAGAAACAAAGAAAAGAGAGGAGACACCAGAAAAGCAAAGTGCTGTTGGCTGAAGCTGAAAAGATAGCAGCCATCTATTCGTCTAACTCAGAATCAGGGACATCAAGTGATGACTCTACTGAAGGAGAGACACCTGCACTGCTCTGTCTCATGGCCAAAGAATCAGAGGATTCTGACGCTGAGGTAACTCTCTCTGAAAATGAAGATGAGCTATTTAACTCATTTGAGCAAATGATGAAAAACAACACAGATGTTGTTAATGAATTTACCAAGCTTAAGGAAGAGATGATTGTGCTGAAAAAGCAAAAATGCTAAACTGAAACTTAGTGTTGAAAAACAACAAGATTCAGCTAAGTATAAAAAGCTTTCGCATGAATGTGAATCTCTGAGAGCTGAATGTGAAGTTTACAAAGGAAAAATCATGGAACTTGAAGCGATAATATCTCTTCATGATAAGTCGTCTGTTGCATCAGTAGATACATCAAATGAACAAATAACACCTTTAGTAAAAGAGAATTTAGAACTGAAAAATACTGAGAAATTCATATCTGCTGATAACAGCAATGTTATTTTATATGTTCAGACTGCTAAATCTACTTCACTTGAGAATGAGAAAAATGAGAAGAAATCTTCTAAGGCTAAAAAGGGTAAAAAGCCTGAAAATGAAAAACAGACTGGTAAAACTAAACAGCAGAGTAGTCCTAAGAAGTCTGCTGATAAGAGTAAAACCAATCAGACTAGTAAAACTAAGCCGTCTATTAAAGAGCAAGTAAAAAGCAGACCTAAGAAGCAAAGAAATTATAAAAATGATGCTTGGTTATTGATGAGGGGTATTTCGCATGCGCCATTTTAGGAAATACCTCAGCTCGAGATCGAGCTCAAATCCCGACCAGGAGGGCTATTTTTCGACCTGCAGAACGCTGTTTCCGATCAAGCCAGATTGATAGCTCGAGATCTTACTTTCCGACCAACGTCTCTCCTCGGAATCACTATGGGGCCGACCCTCAGGCCTGGACAGCTGGCCGAGACAGTTTCCCCTGCGGAGGGTCTAGCTAGCTCATCATTGTTCCTATATATACGCGGCGCATTTATGACATCAACAACGACACTATTCCCAAGATACACCCCAGCTCGGACACAGAGCTCGGAATAGGTTTTAGCTCCTTTTTTTGGTACTTGTCTAGCTAGTTGTATGGCATCCTGTAATGCTCGAGTAGACCTACTTTGTAACTTGTAATTGGATCTGATTTATAATACATATCACTTACACACTCGACTTTATTTATTGTTTTGCTCGACTTTCCTTATTTAATCCGAACGAAAAAGAGCATAATCAATTGGCGCCCACCATGGGGCCTATTCGGGTGTTAGATCGCAAAATGCCTACTACTAGGAGATACACGTACAATCGCGGCGAGCCTTCGCATGCCGTTGGAGCTCAATGCTCGGTAAACAATGAACCAAGTAATTAATCCCAAGCGGCCCACCAGTCTGAGGTGCCGCCGCTCGATCCGCCGAATGATTTGCCCATTCATACAACAGTGGCCGATCTGCGATCTATTATTGGAACCATGTGTAGAGAGTTTTTGAACATGGAAAGAGCAGATCGTGAAACTGTGCCTGATCAGCAGCCCCCGGTCGATCAACCTACTACTCGGGGTCCCGTTTCTAACAGGCAAAGGGAAGGGAGTATTCGTTGATCTGCAATGGGAGCCCCGTCCGATATCCCACCCCGTGCACCTCGAGCTAGAACTGTTGTCCGCTCAGGGCAACCATCTAGAACCGTCCAAGATTTGGAAGATTCAGTAGTCGGGGAGAGTCAGCCCGAGGCTGCGGATAAGTTAAAGAAGCCAGTTTACAGAAAACTGTCCGAGGCTGACTTGGAGAAGATTGTGCAGGAGAGGGTTGTAAAAGAGTTGAAGAAGGAAATGCTGGTCAAGGAAACCCGACCCGCGGATGTTAGGGCTCGCCGAGTCGAGGCTAAAGAGGATGGGGCTATTTTTCTCGAGGATGGTCGAGATAAGGAGTTAAGTACAAATATCATGCGATGTTCACCCTTTTGCAAAGAGATTAGAGAAGCTCGAGGTACTGAGACAGTTCCGACGAGGTTGCCAAGATATCATCCAGGAGAACATATTAATAGTTTCATAAACGTGTTGAATTTATATGGGCACTCATAAGACTTCAGTTGCAAGATTATGGTCACCACGTTCGAAGGAATTGCCTTGGACTGGTTCAGAAAGTTACCTCCGAACTCTATTTTCTCTTTCGACGAGTTGTGCGATAAGTTGAAGCACCAATTTGCCAGTCAAAGGAAACAAAGATTACCAGCCAACCATTTGGGAACGGTGAAGCAGCTGGAAGGAGAAACGTTGAGGCAGTGGCTGGCTAGGTTTAGTATTGAACTTCTGAAAGTCGATACTCCACAAATCGAATTTTTGTCATCATTAATGTTTGAGCTAACCCAAAATACTCAGTTCGGAAACGCTCTTTGTCGAAAGCAACCAAAATCTTTCGAGTGGATCATGGAAATTGCTGAAAAATACATGATTCAGGAGGAAATGAACAAATTAAAAAACGCTCAAAATCCCAGGCCCCCGGTCGGGAAGAAACCTGAAAGGGCCCCTATCCCAAAGCCAAGCGACTACGGAGGGTCAAACGCGCAGCAAAGAAGCTCGGTTTGCAGAGACTTAAGGTCTATAAGCCCCAGGCTCCGACCCACAGATCTAATGTCTACGGTCGACCTGCTTCTCCAGAGCGGGATCCAAGGAGAGAACCTGAGAAAAGCAGTTTCACCAGGCTGAATGCCTCGAGGGACGAAATTCTAACTGTGCTCGAGGAAAGGAATTTAGTCCCGGAGGCTCAGCGTATCACTCAAGCCAGGCCGGGGACTATGAATCATGATTGTTGGATGAAGATGAAGACTTTGAAGTGAAGAGAGGTTTTGATGATTTCCAAAAGTCATCAGCTAAGTATGGAAACTTAGTACAAACCTTAGAAGATATTTGACCAAGGAAGAATTATTTCAGACTAGTCAAATACGGTCCAGAAGACTACTGATCTGTTGCTGAAGAAAGGAATCAAACTGGTGGACTATCAGCCGACTCAAATCAGATTAGTTCAAGTTTGGGATCAGCCGAGTATACATCAGACGAGTGATTTCGATCAGCAGAGTGGAAGTGGATCAGAAGTTATTGCAACGGTAATAAATGCACTTGGAGTAATAAATGGTGAAGAGGAAGGGTATTTATGACAAATGATTGAAGAGAAACCTCGTATCAGCTTGGTGCATTTAATGCGGACTGACAGCAAGTACAACAGAGTGTACAGTGTTCAGTCGCAGGTAGCTGTTTCTGCAGAAGGGACCAGTACTCGATGATTTGGACACCTGTCGATCTCTCAACGGGCAGATTTTCAAATCTCAAGTATAAATAGTTCAGTTCGTGAGTTGAAAAAGAATATACAACACATTTGAGAGCAAAAATCTGAAGCAAAATTCTTCTAAGTCTCAAACTCAAGAACAGAACACTCATCAGCCGAGTCATTTGTTGACGAAGCAGAATAGAGAGAAAACAAAATATACACATACATCTGAGTGATTTTGTTAGAATCGTGTTGTGAGAAGCTGTTATCCATCTTTGTGAGTGATAAAGCTTTGTAGTATAGGACTTCTTTGTGATTTCCTGTAAAGAACTTGTGGCCAGTTTATTTGTTGTTTGGCGCAAGCAGAGTATATTGTAAACTGTGTGTTTATAGTATAACCTAAGATCTAAGTGACTTGGAAGAGTGGACTAAAGGATTTCTATCCATATAACCACTATAAAAATCCTTTGTGTTATACTTGCATTATTTTCTGCATATTTTAAAGAGCATACTTTAACACAAAAAGTTAACGGTTGAAAAGTTTTAAAAATGAGTTTATTAAAACTGGGGATAAAACTTTTTCTAAGTTAAGAAAACTACTTGTGAAAAACACTAGAAAAATCCGCTAGAAGTTAGTTATTTTAAGAACTCTGATTTTGATAAAATCAGCTGAGTGAAATCAGAAGAGTGGTCAACTCTGCTGTTCAAAGCTTTGTGCGAGATCAGCATAGTCAACTTACAATTCCTTATCAGCTTAGTCTGCTGACAGAAAAGTTAGAGAATTTAAAAGATAAATTTTTAGAGGTCTATTCACCCACTCCCCCTCTAGACCTCATCTGACCACTTGGGACCAACAAGTGGTATCAGAGCAGGTGGTTCATCTGAATCATTTGCCTGATCAACGAGCTTGATCCTAGAGTGTTTTTCAAAGGTTTTCAAAAAAATTCAAAAGAACATCTTTTCGAAAATAAAAACATTTTGAAAAATGGATTGTATCAGCCTTGTTCCCCTCGGTATGAGCTTTGAGGACTGGAAAATACGCATGGAAATTTTCCTTGCTGCTTATAATGACAATATGTACACGTGCATAACACAAGGTCCGATAAGAGTTACCAAGACAATCAAAATTGATGGCACAGATACGGTCGTTGATAAATAACGATCAGAGATGTCACCTGATGAAATCAAGTTGAAGAATCTTGACAAAGTTGGAATCTTCATCATCACAAAGGCCCTGGACAATGAAATGTTTGACAAGGTCAAACACTGCAAAACATCTAAAGAGATGTGGGACAAAGTCCGCGACATGAGTGAAGGGAATGACTCACTAAAAGTACACAATCTGAGCGTATCTCTGGAGAAGTTTGAGAACTTCAAAATGAAACCTGGAAAAACCATTGACCAGATGGATACAAGGTTTACAAAGGTGTTGAACAATGTACTGAAATTGGGAAAGACGTTTACTGATAAGGAGATCACCGTCAAAGTTTTAAAGGCGCTACCACCCAAATTCAACATGAAGATCACAGCGATGGAAGAATCAAGGGATCTGGGGAAGATCTCACTGACGGAGCTGTTTTCTATACTCAAGGCGTACGAGTATAAAATGCCAAGGATGGGAATAGAAGAAACCTCAACTTCTGGCCCCCACTGCTGCCCTGGTCGCTGCAGAAAGAACTAGAAGATCAGCCGGAAAGATTAGAGAAGTGGACTCATCTGATGAGACCACAGTACTGAGTAAAAAGGAGTACACTGCTGGCGATGTTGCTTTGTTATTGAACGGGTTCAAAAAGTTCTACAAAAGTAAAATGAAGAACAAATATAACAATGTTTCTACTAATAAATCTACCTCTAATCTACATGATAGTAAGGATTATTATAAATCCAAAATGATGTGCTATAATTGCAGGAAATTGGGACATTTCATCAAGGACTGCCCATATCCCAAAGCTTAGAAATATACAGAGGAAGAAAAGAAACAAAGAAGAGAGAGGAGACACCAGAAAAGCAAAGTGATGTTGGCTGAAGCTGAAAATATAGCAGCCATCTATTCTTCTAACTCAGAATCAGGCACGTCAAGTGATAACTCTGCGTTTGAAGAGACACCTGACTGCTCTGTCTCATGGCCAAAGAATCTGATGATTCTGACAATGAGGTAATACTCTCTGATAGTGAAATGGAACTGTTTAGCTCATTTGAGCAAATGATGAATAACAAGGCAGATGTTGTTAAAGAATTTGTTAAGCTTAAGGACGAGATGATCTTCCTGAAAAAGCAAAATGCTAAACTGAAACGTAGTGTTGAAAAACCTAACGAATCAGCTATGTATAAAAAGCATTCTGATGAGGGCTATTTTACACCTTTGATCGAATACTACTTTTCGAGCCGTTTCAGAATTGATCCGACCTATGAAGACATCGAGATCGGCTCGACTAGACAAATACAAATCCGATCGACCTACTCTGATCGACCTACAGTCCGTTTCAAGGAACCTAATGGGCCCTACGATACTCCTAGGCCATACAGGATTCCTAGTCTAAATAGGATTCCTAGTTTAGTTAGGACAGGAGGAATGTTATAAATAGCGAATCTTACATTGTATTAAGGATCCAGAATTTAACCTAATAAATACACTACTATTGCTCGCCTCCTCATATTATTGCATTCTATTCAATTATATTACTGTGTTATTTCTTGAATTGCTCCATCCTGAGTACTTTAACCAAACCCTTAATACATTAAACTGTTCTTTATTTAAAATTACTGAGATTAAACCTTAAGACGAAATTAGGTTAAATCAGTTGGCGCCCACCGAGGGGCAAGGTTAATTACTCGATCGAAATATGGCCAATCCAAGGAAAAGCGCACGTAACGCGGGGAGAAGCACGAATTCTCGACCTTCTCGTGCTATGGATAGCTTGCCTGAAGGTTCCCAAAGAATCAGCGCTAACAATACACAACCTCCGGGAAACCAACAGAATCTAGACCCTTTAGAGGAACAAGTTGCACCAAACGAAAACATCAATCAGAACGACGGAGCACGACAAACTCCTACCACAAGTAGGATTCCTAACCCGCCTGTCCAATCCGTCCCTGCCGCACCGCTTTCCGCTGACCAGGAAAAAATACTACAAATTGCTCAAATTTTAAGTTCGTTTTTTCCTCAAATTCTACAAACTCATGCAGTTGCGGAGCCAGTAAGGGCAGCTGTTGGTCCTTCTAGAGCGGTTAACAATACCAGGGAACCTCGGGAGAATAATGACCACCAGTCAACTCAAGCTGAAAGTCCGGACGCGGATCAACGATCTCAAGTATCCCTGCCAAACGTAGCAGGAAGAAACCTTGGTCGAAAAACTAATCAGGCAAGAGCTAATGCTCGATCTGAACCTCGCCTATCCAAGGACCACACTGTTATACCGATCGACGACGCGGACGAACCCCCAGTTATCAATCGACAAGCGACCAAGAGAATCTCTGAAAGAGATATAGAAAGGATGGTCGAGGAGCGAGTCGAGGAGCGAGTCGAGCAGAGGCTTCTGACTCTGCAGCAACCTTGGCCTCGTTCCCGTGAAATACAGGATAGTATAGCTGCGTGTTCCCCTTTCTGTTTAGAAATCAGGGAAGCACATGCTTCTGGATCTTTGCCCGCCCGGCTCCCCAGATACGACGGAACCACTGACCCAACCGACTACATCTTTAGTTTCACTAATATAATGAGCTTGTATGCTCATTCAGCAGAATATACGGCCAAATTGATGATCACAACATTTGAGGGGTTAGCATTGGATTGGTTTGGAAAACAACCGCCTAACTCGATCTTCAGCTTTAGAGAATTATGCAACAAGTTAGAACAACAATTTGCCAGCCAGAAAAAACAAAAACTCCCTATGAGCTATCTAGGAACTATAACTCAGCTAGAAGGGGAGTCCTTAAGAACTTGGTTAGCAAGGTTCAATGTGGAACTTTTGAAGATTGACTCTCCGAACATTGATTATATCATATCAATACTATTCGATCTAACTAAAAATAGGCAATTTGGCAACGCTTTGAGTCGAAAGCAGCCTAGAACCTTTGCGGAAATCATGACGTTGGCCTCCAAATATATGACCCAAGAAGAGATGAACTCTTTCAAGGACAAAAACAAGAATAAAGCATCGACTTCAGGATCAAGAAAACCTGAAAAACCCCCGATGAATAGGGTAGCGGAATATGATCGATTTCCCCGAAGGGGGAATGTTTTTCAAAGATTAGATCACAATGGAAGTAACCTAGAGAAAAGACCCAATGTCTACCTCAGGCCTCGATCTCCGGAAAGGAATATAAGAGATCGAATTAGTTATGTGGAGTTTACAAAACTAAATGCCCCAAGAGAAGACATTCTAGTGATACTGGAAAGAAACAATCTGATTCCCCCAGCAAAAAGAATCACACAAGCAAAACCGGGGGCAAAGAACTACGATTTATATTGTAGGTACCATCGAGCCCACGGTCATAGAACCGAAGATTGTTACCATCTGAAACAAGAAATCGAAAAATTGATTCAACAAGGTAAATTAAATGAATTTGTTGATAGAGCAGATCGAAGAAGACAAAGGACAAGAAGTCCTAGAAGGAGAGAGGAAAATACAAGTCCTCATGGTAGATCTCCCAGTAACCATGCGCCTCGACGAAACGATATCGATGACGATCGGATCAATGGAACTATTCATGTAATCTCCGGTGGACCAGCAGGGGGAGACAGTCGGAATGCGAGGCGACGAACTGCACGATCTCTAGAAAAAGGAATAATGGCTCCCAGAGAGATATGGGCACTCGAAAGTAAGAGCTCTAACCAGCAAGTAATCAAGTTCGATGAAAATGAAGTCCCCAGAAATCTGAATTGGGACAACAACGAAGACCACCCCGATTTCCCCATGGTGGTCTCGTTGAAAATATCCGATTTCAACGTTAAGAGAATTCTGATCGACAACGGAAGCTCAGCTAACATAATAGCCATTGAAGTGCTGAATCAAATGAACCTCGGAAAGTTAACTCTCCAAAGAGTAGCTACGCCCCTAGTAGGATTTGGAGGGTCAGAAATAATTCCAGCTGGAACTATTAACTTGAGTGTAACTCTGGGAAATAAACCTCATCGAGTGACCAAAATGATTAAGTTTTTAGTGGTTGAAACACCATTCGCTTACAACGCCATTCTAGGGAGACCAGCACTAAACCAATTTCGAGCGGTAGTGTCCACTTATCACCAGAAGATAAAATTTCCAACAATCTCTGGGGTCGGTGAAATAGTCAACGATCACTGCATGGCCTGGGATTGTTATAACACGTCACTATCCTTAAAAAGAAACGTCGATCCTCTAACACCGTCGAAAAGAAAAACAGTCGGATCTTCGACAGAAAAATCTCTGAACCCTGAGTTGCCTAGCACGGATCCGATCAGCAAAAAGGGCAAAGAGCCCATAGATCTGACTCTGCATGCACCAGAGCACAAAGAGGTCAAGCTTATCGAGAATGACCCGACCAAGATCACCAGGATCGGAACTGAATTATCTCCACAGGGAGAAATCATGTTAATCAACTTCGTAAGAAAAAATGTGGATGTTTTCGCCTGGAGCTCGGAAGATATAGTGGGAATCGACCCGAGAATCATAACTCACTCTTTGAAGATAGATCCGAGCGCAAAACCGGTCAGACAAAAGAAAAGAAATCATGGCCCAGTGAAGGATAAAATAATCAAAGCAGAGGTCGAAAGACTTTTACTATCTAAACAAATTAAAGAAGTACACTTTATCGAGTGGTTGTGTAATGTCGTACTTGTCTCGAAGGGAGACAAGAAGGACAACAAGTGGAGGATGTGCAACGATTTTACAGACTTGAATAAGTTATGTCCGAGAGATCCTTATCCTCTCCCAAGGATCGACCTATTGGTTGACTCGACGGCAGGTTTTGCAATCTTTAGTATGATGGATGCATTCCAAGGCTTCTATCAGATTTTAATGGATGAAAAAGATCAAGAAAAGACTGCATTCGTTACCGAACAGGGCGTATATTGCTTCATAGTAATGCCGTTCGGGTTAAGAAATGCTGGGGCAACCTATCAACGGTTGGTTAACCTGATGTTTAAAGAGTTGATCGGAGAAATAATGGAAGTGTACGTCGATGATATGCTGGTAAAAAGTATGAGTGAAGAAGATCATATTAAGCACCTCGATCGTTGCTTCAAGATCTTGAGGAAATATGGAATGAAGCTCAACCCCTTAAAATGTACATTTGGGGTAAAATCGGGAAAATTCTTAGGATACTTGGTCCATGAGAGAGGCATCGAAGCAAATCCAGAAAAGATACGGGCAATCACTGAAATGAAGCCTCCTAGAAATATTACTCAAGTACAAAGTCTGGTCGGGAAAATTGTTGCTCTTAATAGGTTCGTATCAAGGTCCGCAGACAAAAGTTTACCATTTTTTCAAACTTTGCGAAAAGCTAAGACCTTTGAATGGACTGAAGATTGTGATCGCGCATTCGAGCAGCTAAAAAACTATCTAGCTTCGCCACCTATGCTCGCCAAACCTACGGAGGGAGAACCTCTATATATATATATCGCTATTTCCGAGGCGGCAGTAAGCTCGGTTATGGTAAAAATTGAGGGCTCGGAACACAAGCCTGTCTATTATTTGAGTAAGCTATTGCAGGGAGCTGAAAAGAATTATTTAACGATTGAAAAATTTGCCCTGGCTTTGGTGACATCGGCACGAAGGCTGCGGCCTTACTTTCAAACATACAAGATCGTCGTACTTACCAATCAGCCTCTGAGGCAAGTGTTATCCAAACCAGAAGCCTCGGGAAGATTGATCAAATGGGCTGTAGAATTGGGACAATACGAGATCGAATATCGACCGCGAACTGCAATCAAGGCTCAGATACTTGCAGATTTCCTCCTTGAAACTCCAAGTCAGGCAGAGACAAACTCCAATTCAACATCGACAAGCGATAACAGTGTTATGATCGTCAATGACCTACCATGGCTTATGCACGTCGATGGCGCTTCAAGCAGAGATGGTGGAGGCGCAGGGATCAATTTTCAAGGACCAAACGGAGAAGATATGAATTATGCTATCACCTTAGACTTCGTGGTAACCAATAACGAAGCAGAATACGAAGCCCTAATTGCGGGGTTGGAAATGGCTATACAGGCCAATATAAAGTTTTTGAGTGTCTTGACAGATTCCGAGCTAATTCAGAGACAAATTAGCGGGATATACGAGGCGAAGGAGTTCAACATGATAAAATATTTGGATAAAGTAAAAAAGTTAACTGGGAAATTTGATAAATTTGATATTCAAAATGTTCCACGTGAAGAAAATCGTTAGGCTGATCAACTATCCAGATTTACAGGGACAAGGGATGGTAAATCTAAAAGGGTGATCACCTGGCTAATCTCCAAAACGCCTTCGATCGACCTCGATATTGTCCCAGCTAGTGAAGTAATGGATATCGACTTGGCAGCAGACAGTTGGATGACTCCTTTAATCACCTATTTGAACGATGGATCTCTCCCAAGCTGTAAAAATGAAGCTAGAAGGATAAGATATCGAGCACCAAGATATGCAATATTGGAGGGACAACTTTATAGACGATCCGTTTCTGGGATTTTGTTAAAATGCATTCCCGAGCACAATTCCGAAACCATCCTTAAAAGCATACACGAGGGAGAAGCTGGGAATCACAGTGGCGCTCGAGCCCTTACGCTCAAATGCTTGAGAACAGGCTATTATTGGCCAACAATGTATGCTGACGCACAAGATTATGTAAAACACTGTCATTACTGTCAGGTACATTCAAACATAATACATCAACCGGCTGAGACAATACATCCAATTCCGATCTGTTGGCCTTTTGATCAATGGGGTATCGATATAGTTGGACCGTTCCCTATGGCAAGATCGAAAAAGAGTTATGTTTAGGTCGCCGTCGAATACTTCAGCAAGTGGATTGAATTCATAGCCCTTGCTCGAATAACACAATTCCAAGTGATAAATTTCCTTTGGAAAAATATAGTCTGTCGTTTTGGGATACCGAGAATTCTAATCTCTGACAATGGAACCCAGTTTGCTGGAAAACGGGTCCAAGAATGGTGCTCGAAGTTTGGAATACAGCAAAACTTCACGTCCGTCGGACATCCTAGAGCTAATGGACAAACAGAGGTCGCAAATCGAGAGATTATCAAATCCCTCGAGAAAAGATTGGACGATGCCAAAGGGAAATGGTTAGACGAACTACCAGGTGTCATTTGGGCCAATAGAACTACGGTAAAAGCCTCAACGGGAGAAACACCATTTAGCCTAGTCTATGGGTCGGAGGCAGTCATCCCAGTAGAGGCACTAGTCCCCAGCCCAAGAATTGAGCTCTACAAGGAGGAAGTAAACGATCAACTGAGGAAAGACGATGTCGATTTGAGCGAGACCTTGTGGGAAAAAGCCAGTCTGCGCTTAGAAGCGGCTAAATCCAGCATGGAAAAAGCCTACAATCAAAAAGTGAGGATACGCTCATTCAAAGAAGGAGATTTGGTACTTAAAAGAGTTGAAGTTTCCAAACACGTGGGAAAATTACAGCAAAACTGGGAAGGTCCCTACGTGGTGATCACGGTCGGAAAAAAGGGATCGTACAAGATAGCTCATATGGATGGGACTCCGCTTCCTCGAACTTGGAATGCGGTAAATCTCAGAAGATACTATGGTCGTTAAGTTCGAATCAAGAAGATTAAGATGTTAGATAGGATCTGCAAGAAGTTAGTTTTTTTTTTAGAATATTTGTTATTTCCCTTTCATGCATTAAAATTACCTACAATTCTAATAAAATCTTTTGCTTAAAATTCCACTTGTGACATGTTCAAAAGACTTTTTGTCGAGAGCAATATACAAAGGTTAAAACCAATAATTGGTATACAACCTAATAAATCTTTGAGTAACACCGATTGAGTCGGTATAAACTCATCGATCTACTGATGAGCAATCTACAAAGGTTAAAACCAATAATTGGTATACAACCTAATAAATCTTTGAGTAACACCGATTGAGTCGGTATAAACTCATCGATCTACTGACGAGCGATCTACAAAGTTTAAAACCAATAATTGGTATATAACCTAATAAATCTTTGAGTAACACCGATTGAGTCGGTATAAACTCATCGATCTACTGACGAGCGATCTACAAAGGTTAAAACCACAATTGGTACACAACCTAGGTATAATAGTCTTTGAGTAACACCGATCGGGTCGGTATAAATTCATCGATCTCCTACATGAACGATCTACAAAGGTTAAAACCACAATTGGTACACAACCTAGGTATAATAATCTTTGAGTAACACCGATTGGGTTGGTATAAACTCATCGATCTCCTACATGAATGTTCTACAAAGGTTAAAACCACAATTGGTAAACAACCTAAGTATAATAATCTTTGAGTAACACCGATTGGGTCGGCATAAACTCATCGATCTCCTACACGAACGATCCACAAAACTTAAAAACACAGTTGGTATAAAACCTCAGTATAACTACCGATTTACGCAGACAAACAAATTGATATTAATTTTATTATCACTGATGAAATATACATCGGAAAGTTACATAAACTACCTTAGCTACATAAAACAATAAATTCCATTTAAGTAAGGAGCTAACAAAAGGACTTCAGCTCAATTTATCTCTGTATTTCTCTCAGAATTCTTGCCACCAGCTAGAACCGATCGAACCCAGACAAGCTCGCAGCCACAAAGCTTTGGAATCAGAGAGAGCTTTGAGAGATCATAATGTTACAACGGTCGATGGTAGTCAGCATTCTTCGGACATATATTCTCGTTTTAATGAACTAACCAGCTTTCCACCGACCGCGTAACTAATAGATCGGAACCCCACAACACCGACCTTTACCCATTTTCATAGGATGGTCGGATGAGTGTAGGCATTCCAATCCATTCCCCTTATTAGGGGTCGGAGATTTCATGGTTTTTGAGAAATCTCCATTTTCCGATTCCGCCCATACCAAGTCGACGAAGTGAGTGATTTGTTTGACTCTCGAATTAGGCGGCCGACCGCCATTTTGGACAAAGAAAAAGTACATTATTCAAAGGGTTTTTACTTATGATGGTAACTAAAAGAAGGAAGATTTCTTTTATAGACAGGATAAGTTGAAATCCTACGGTGAGACTCACATCCAATCAACGGCTATAACACCATATCGGGAATTACGTTACACAGTCATAACTACAAGCCGTAAATAAAGGAATGGAAATAAATGCGTTTTTGACATCGGTCGAAATTAAGGTATCATATTAAATCGACAAAGACAATACAACGACTATCATAGCAGAGCTAGTATTACATATTGGATATTCATCGATCAGCTATGTAAAACAATTACACCTACAAAATAACAAAAGAAAGAATGTGGTTTCAACACGTTTCAACGCTTCCTCGGAACAATCATCTTTTCTCCTACTTTGAGAATAGTGACGAGAACCTAATGTTCAGGCTTGTTCTATAGATCGGCGGGTACTGGTGGACGACCTAAGCCTCATGTTATCATGATGCCACCACCTTGAAGAAGTTGATGCTTCTTCTTTGTCAATTAAAATAGAGATCAGAAGGGTCTCATGCTTGACATCACCAACCAGTTAGAAACAAGTTGATTTCGATAAAGCATAGAATCCTGCTTTCCTCCACTCTCGACCTCTATCATACGGCGTTGTATATGGTCAACCAATCCCCAATTGTGAGATTTGCCCGACCGTCACCGTTAAAGATGGAGATCTCATTTTTCCAATTCCTCCCATACCAAGTCGTGACCTCCAAGGTATATAAATCGACAAATTTGGTGGCCGATGATACTTATAACAATACATATTCATCTTGAATGACTTCAACTTCTGAGAAATGGAGAGGGAAGGAGTGGATCTATTTATAGGCAGAGGATAAAGGATCCAATGGTGTTAAATTGAGGTCCTATCAACGGTCCAGATTTAAAACGTTACAAGGAATAATGGATTTTATTCAGATCTTTGCGAGAGTCATTACATTTCACGAGAACAGCCATATCGTCACAAAGAACTACATTTACATTCAAGGATCGTTACAATTATTTCAAGCATTAATCCTACTTCGCTACTCCTCGGAATGATCTGCTCCTTCAAATCGACCTTCTCCTCGGACTACTACCGATGAACAGAAATGAGGAACATGCAGAATTGCGTGTATTTGCTGATGCTGGTGAATTACCGACCTCTAAATAAGCCAAATGACAACCAGGAGGCATACTGCATCTAGGGTCGATCACAGTATCAAGCTAAAGCACACTACGAAGGGAAGAACTTTGCTGTCATACAATTGAGACAGGTTCGTTCTCCTTGCCTTGGGGGCAAGTTTTCAAGCACGCATGGACGAAACACCATTTTAATGAACTAACCAGCTCTCGTCTATCTAAAGAACTCTCTGTTTTGATATCACCACCGTAGTCAACAGGCCATAACAACCAAGTTAAACTGTTCAGAGGTGGCATATTATTTCAGTCTTTCTTATTTTCCTACTTCTCCAATAGGTTATTTATACTATGGGGAATTAACCAATCAACGGACAAGGCATACGAATCGTTCCTACAGTTATGACACACCTACCAAGTTGCCTCCTCATCTTTCAATAATATTGCAAGAAATTAATTATCAACATACAGGTCGAAGAGGCGCATAAATCGAACAAAAAGCATGTTCTTCCATTTATCCAGCAAAAATATATATTTACATTACAACAAAAAAAAAAAAAAAAAAAAAAAAAAAAAAAAAAATGCAGAAAGACTCTTGCCTACTGCTCAGGAGTATGATCGGGGGTAAGACCTTTGTCTACCGTTTCATGAACATGAGCAGGAATTGTCGGATAACCAAGATAAGTCATCATTTCTTGGGCACGCTGCTCATATCCAAGGGAAAAACCCCTGTCAAACTCCAGATCTTTCAATTGAAGAAAATCTGTTTTCTCCTTGGTAAGCTGCTCTTTTTCAGCCTCCAAACTGCTATTTACTCGAGCAAGTTCTTCCTTCTCTCTAGTAAGCCTTTCAGTGGTAGCTCGGAGGTGCTCAACCTCAGTCATCAGTAATCGATGAGCAGCGACAATTGAATTTACCCGATCAAGTGATTCTTCTCGAGCAAAATAGAATTCGTCATTTTGTATCCCGAGTTGGAGAGCTTCATGCTTAGCCTGAATTGAGAAATATAGGTGAAAAACTTAAAACACCTAGATCTTTTTTGACAAACAACAAAATACGCTTACCATCTCCAAACGTTTGAAAATGGACTGGACAAGTTGCAAGGAAGAGTGGTTCTTCAATTTTTCAAGTTCCTTAGGTAAGATAGTACCCATTCCCAGATTCCAAGAAACCCCATCAGGCTCGAGGGTTGTTGGAATACTTGCATCAATTGAAACCCCACCTGATCGGGTCATATCAAACTCAGTTATCTCTTCGACCTGCTCCTTAAATGGACGTTCGTCTAAAAGAAACGGGTCGTCCGCAACCCTTTCAATTGCAGAACGACTGGGACCAGACCCAGTTTTTGACGCCCCTTGTGGAATACGAACAGGAGAGACAACCTGAGTGTCTCGAGAGGTCGAAACAACCTGCGAACCTGGAGGGGCAAAGAAAGATTCTGGAATATCTTCCACAGGCCCCCTTAATTGTAGAGTGGGATCGATCTCAGAATTAGGAGTGGCAATTTCAGAATGCAAAGCAGTAGCCTCGACCTGAGCACAACCATCTCGACTTATAGACTGATTTGTTACATCTCTGCCCGAAGGGGGATGATCATCCGCTGAGCGTTCATCTGGAAAAGTCGGAACAGCTCGTGATTCCCCAATCGTTGATTGTTCCACGAAAGTAGAAGAAATAGTTTGACTGTCCTCGTTCATCATATGGACGCCAGGAGGAGGAGAAACGACTCGCGACTCATCATTATTGGTTTGCTCACCGAGAATAGGAGAAATAGCTCGACTTTTCTCGTTCGTTGTACGGACGACTGGAGGAGGGGAAACGGTTCGTGATTCCTCATTAAATGTTTGTTCTACTAAAGGAGAAGGAGTAGAGCGAGAACCTTCACTCTGAAAAGCCTCCAGTATCTTCGGATCAACGATTGGACTGCGGATCGGAGCATTAGAAGGGATGTTCTTCGTCTCTTTTAAGTTCCCGCTTGATGAAGATAATTTGGGATCGGGTCGAGGAATGGTTTCCCGAGAAGAAACTCCTCCCTGGAAAGATGATGGATGTGAACCGTCTGTTCGAGACTTCTTTCTCGGAGTCTCTCGACGAGGTAAAACCCGTTGGGATCGTTTTGCAGCTCCAGAAAACAGGTTGGAACTCATGATAAAAAAATTAGGAATATTTGTGAATTATCGAACTATGAGCTCCGATCAATGACAAGAAAATTTTATATTGCAAGTGGGGACGCGCGGTAAAACCCCAAAAGATTTACCTTTATATATAGTTAAGGAAATGACGATTATGTCCTTGAACCTTGGCGCGCACAGTAAAAATTCGAAATTAAGGTAAAAGCGGGTCATCAAATATGCATTGTGATCAGCATAACGACAAAGTATATCAGATCTAAAATGATATATATTACAAAAAAGGAGCTTTACATAATCTACGAGATTAAAAAGACCTAGCTTTACAGCAAAATAAAAGAAAAATTATAAAAAACATCCTAACAGGGTGAATTGACTTCCTTGGGGGAGGATCCCTCCTCTCCTTCTTTATTCCCTTCGTCGACATGGTCTCCCTCGATATCTTCCTCGGCATCATCACCTTCCTCTTCGCCTGACTGATTTTCCATGATATCCTTTATCAAATCCAAATCAGGTGTTGGTACGGGAATTGGAGCTCCATACTCCTCAACTAGGTGAGCCAATGGATGATTATTATACTCAACAGAGGATAAGCAGTCGGGAGGATAGTCTTGAAGACTTCGGTCCTTTTCGATGGCCATGACTTTGCGATATTCCTCCCGCTTATCAGGAATCTGCCCAGACTCGATTAATTGATCGACACCCTTATAGAACGAGCTCAAGAGCAGACCTCCAATCTTTTGATGAATTATGGCAGTATGCACGGGAGAATCGAGAAACTCTCGAACTATGGGCTCGACGTCTGAAGATTGATGCGCATCTATGACCCTCTCTATGTCAGAAGAATCATCTTCCTTAGTCGCGAGTTGGGGTCGAAGAGCATCGATATCCGACTCAAGCTTGCTAACGAGGGTGGCATGCGCGACTCTTTGCTCTTCTATTTCACGAGTCATTTGGTCGACCTGCGCTTGATATCGACTAGAATCCGTCATCATGCTAATGATGTGAGGATTGTCAGTCTCCAAATTAGGATTAGCAAGAGGATCGGATGAAGTGGCAGCAGAAGCTCGAGAATTATCGACCTGAGCAAGTTGATTTTCAAGCTCCTTAACCCTGGCGGATAAGATCTGATTGCTCTCTTCAACAAAGCTGCATTGATCCCTATGCAACGCCATATCATACAGTGCTGACACCAAAGCATTTCCAGTCTGTAACAAGGAAAAATTTATCTAACTCAAAATAGAATAAAAAATTTTGAAACGTTTATTAGAGAAGTTGTCAAATTAAAGAATATTACCACTTCATGAGCGTGAGCTGCCCTTGCCAGCTGTTCGAGAGGTTTTTTCTTGATCGTCCTATTTACATCTTGAGTGAAGGTCGAAGAAAGGAGAATTCGAATGGATTTATCGACAACATTCTCCTTATCATCAGACGCCAAGGTATCCTTCTCGGAGTATCCAGCCGCCCGTTTCCCTTGAAGATGACTCTCAATCATATCTACCAGGGAAGCTTTATGACCAATATCTCCGACATGAGTAAAATATTCCCCTCCTTTGTCAAAGAACTGTTTTCTTCTTTTAGCTTCAGGGCCGGTAGGATTGCGCTCCGACCAAGATTGACAGCCTAGAATACCATGTTGATCCCTAAGAAATTTGGGCGGATAACCGCGGCCTTGGCGAGAGCTTGAAGACGGTATATCCGATGAGGTTTGACCAGAAGAAGGAGGAGCTACTCGGATAGGATCAGCGTTCTCGAACGACTCCTCCTCGATATCCTCCAAACCCACAAACTGATCTCTTCTTCTTTTTCTGGATTCTTTTTGCTCTATGGGAGATTTACCCCAAGACTTTTTCGAGTTCGAAAGGACTGATTTACCAACCACAGAAAAGCGGCAATTCTCAACAATGGAAGCTGTAGATGAAATCAATAAACGTGGGTGAGCAGCAAGATCATGTATATACTTTGTTAATATTATTATTATCAGAAAACATTACATATGGGTCGATCATCAGAGGAAATAGAAAAATCCAAGGAACTCAATCCTGCCTTCCGAAGGAAAACCTCTCCGATCAAATGAGCTGATTGATACTTATTTAATCTCATCTCCTCGATCATAGCGGGTGAGAATTGGTCGTCCGGGGCCATCTCGCCAATTACTCTTCGACCACCATATACCCAAGAATCATTATAGCCCCAGTCATGAGCAAACTCCTGAGTTTCTCCATTTTCAAGAATGCGCACGGTCGGAACTTTAACAAAGAAGAAATTTGACTTCCATTCCGTGCTGTTGCTGGAAATGGCATTTTCAAGCACAGCATACCCAGGTCTCTGACTAACATAATAATAACCCCTGTTTGAGGAGGTCGATACTGAAAATCGAAAAAAGTGAAGGAAATTGTTGAATGAAGGTTGAAAACCTCGTGCTACCATTAAAACTGAGAAGGCCATAATAAAGGCTATGGCGTTAGGAACAAGTTGGGTCAGTGAGACGATGAAGGTCTCTAGAAATTGACGGAGAATTGTAGATAAGGGAAAACGGAGCCCATGATCAAAGTGGGACGTATAAAAAGCTCGACAGTTAGCAGGTGGAGTGTTTACTCTTTCCTCGGAAATGGGAATGATGATCTCAAATTCCGACGGGAAGTAGCGACCATATTCTTTTCTCAGAAAAGGTAGATCTTTCTCTTTAAATCGAGAAGGAAAAAGTTCCACAGGATTGGAAATTTGAGGTTGGGCTGTTTTGGATTTTTTAGATGCCCTCGACATCATTTCTTCCTCTGAGATAATTTCCACGACCAGACTATCAACTTCATCCTCGGCATAGTCTCTAACCTCTTCCACTTGAGAATCGTCCGCGACTTCGTTGTCAGAAGAAGGAATATTAGGATTGAGAATGTTGGGTGGTGCTTGTTCTCCTACACTTTGAATTGGGGAAGAGGGATTCTGAGAGGTCGAAGCCATTGATCTTAGTAGCGATGCGCTCGAGAAAACAAGAAAATTGCTAGATTATCGAAATGAACTTTTACTGCTGGAAAGTCTATATATCCGGGGTAAAAAGTGAAATATTCCGCTAATTCTATCTATATATATGGGCGATGAAAAGACATATTCAACCCTTCGCGTCCCTTCATTTTCCCGCCAATCAAAATTGCGAAAAGACCCTGCTGAATTCTGACACACGGTAACTGAAGTACGTGTCTGTTCGTAGAAAGTTCTAACGAATATGTACTCTTTTTTCCTTGATTCGGTTTTTTGTCCCGAAGAGGGTTTTTCCGAACTAGGTTTTTAATGAGGCATGTTACATGAACGACGAAAAGACCAAGGTAAATGCTACATCTACTTCTACGAGCTACAGCTACGATTACGCTCGAGAAGTGAGGGAGTACTGATGAGGGCTATTTTACACCTTTGATCGAATACTACTTTTCGAGCCGTTTCAGAATTGATCCGACCTATGAAGACATCGAGATCGGCTCGACTAGACAAATACATATCCGATCGACCTACTCTGATCGACCTACAGTCCGTTTCAAGGAACCTAATGGGCCCTACGATACTCCTAGGCCATACAGGATTCCTAGTCTAAATAGGATTCCTAGTTTAGTTAGGACAGGAGGAATGTTATAAATAGCGAATCTTACATTGTATTAAGGATCCAGAATTTAACCTAATAAATACACTACTATTGCTCGCCTCCTCATATTATTGCATTCTATTCAATTATATTACTGTGTTATTTCTTGAATTGCTCCATCCTGAGTACTTTAACCAAACCCTTAATACATTAAACTGTTCTTTATTTAAAATTACTGAGATTAAACCTTAAGACGAAAATAGGTTAAATCACATTCGCATGAATGTGAATCTCTGAGAGCAGAATGTGAAGTTTATAAAGGACAAATCATGGAACTTGAAGCTATAATATCTTTACATGATAAGTCGTCTGTTGCATCAATAGATAAATCTAACGAACAGAGTACACCCTTAGTAAAAGAAAATTTAGAACTGAACAGAGCTGAGGAATTTATATCTGCTGATAACAGTAACGTTATCCTGTATGTTCAGACTGCTAAATCTGCTTCACTTGAGATTGAGAAAAAGGAGAAGAATCCTCCTAAGGCTAAAAAGGGTAAAAAGCCTGAAAATGAAAAACAGACTGGTAAAACCAAACAGCAGAATAGTCCAAAGAAGTCTGCTGATAAGAGTAAAACCAATCAGACTAGTAAAGCTAAGTCATCTGTTAAAGAGCAAGTAAAGAGCAGACCTAAGAAGCAAAGAAATTATAACAATAATGCTTGGTATGGAAATGAGTCTTATTATGTGCAACCTGCTTATTCACCTTATTATGCTGCACCTCATTATCCACCTTATTATGCTGCATATCCTGCTCATCAACCAATGCATGCTTACCCTGCTTATCATGCATCTTATCCTGCTTATGAGCCTTATTCACATCATAATGATTATCAACATAATATGCCTGCTGATTATGATGAAAATGAAGTTGCTCATGCTCCTGCTAAAACTCAAAAGCCTAAGAAGCCTAAGACTACAACATCTTGGGTTGTCAAAGGTGACACTAATCCATCAGGACCCTCTCAATAAAGGGTACCTAAAACAATTTTATTTTGTTTTGTAGGTTAGGATTAGGAGTAGGAATAAAGTAGTGAAGAAATGGTACTTGGACAGTGGATGTTCAAGGCACATGTGTGGAGACATACATGAACTGGCAGATGCTGTTGCTGTGAATGGTCCAAGAGTTATTTTTGGAGACAGCAAAGAAGGCAAGGTTGTTGCTGTTGGAAAGCTAATCAAAGGAAACATAGAGATATCTGACGTCTCTTATGTTAATGGCCTGAAGTACAATCTGCTAAGCATAAGTCAATTTTGTGACAAGGGATTTTCTGTAATGTTTTCATCAGATAAGTGCTATGTTGAACAAGTTGGAACAAAGAAGGTTATTTTATCTGGAAGAAGACAGGGAAATATCTATGTAGTCGACTGGAATTCTGTGGACAAGAATTCTAATGTTTGTTTGGTGGCTTCTACACCAAGTGAAATCAGTTGGCTGTGGCACAAAAGAATGAATCATTTGAATTTCAAGACCATAAACAGATTGATAAAGAATGATTTGGTAGAAGGAATTCCATAGACAGTCATGAGCAACGGTAAGCTCTGTGACGCCTGTCAGAAGGGTAAACAAGTGAAATCCACTTTCAAAAGCAAGAAGCACCAATCTTCAACCAGAATTTTGGAGCTGTTACATATGGATTTGTTTGGCCCTATTGATCCTATCAGTAATGGTGGAAAGAAATACTGCCTAGCTGTTGTGGATGATTTTTCAAGATTTACTTGGGTGATTTTCATGAAGAAGAAAAGTGAAACCAAGGAACATTTTACTAATCTGATGGAACTGATCCAGAATGAGAAGAGTCAAAGAATATTGAAGATCAGATCAGATAGAGGGACTGAATTTACAAACTCTACTGTTTAAGAGTATTGTAACTCCAGAGGAATCAATCATGAGTACTCTACTGCCAGAACCCCTCAACAAAATAGAGTTGCTGAAAGGAGAAACAGAACTCTAAAGGAAGCTACCAGGACAATGATAGCTGAAGCAAAGCTGCCCCAAAGATTCTGGGCAGAAGCCACAAATACATCATGTTATACACAGAACAGATGTATGATCAACAAGAGTCAAAACAAGACACCTTATGAGCTATGGAACAACAGAAAGCCTAATTTACAGTCTGCTGACCTTCAGAAATTGAGTATGGAAAGAAAAGAAGAAAATGTTCCCATTATACTACCTGATTTAAGCCAAGCTGTTAACTCAAGTGCTGTTCAAAATCAGTCTGCTGATTATCTAACAGAGGAGTTGCAAACAGCTAACAGACCAGAGCCTGTACAAAAGACTACTACTGAGACTCCAACAGTAGTGTTGCAAGATCATTCAAGAGGACAACATCCAGATTTGCAACCTGATCTCAGATGGCTCAGAGATCACCCACCTGACTTAGTGATTGGTGATCCTTTGGATAGAGTGAGAACTAGAAGGTCAACTGCAAATGAAACAATGTTTGTTAGTTTTCTTTCACAAATTGAGCCTAAGTTGATTGATGAAGCTCTTAGTGATTCTCACTGGATTGAAGCTGATTATACTGTATTTCGTTCAAGTTCAATAAGGAAAGTAGAGTATAACAATATATGAATCGAGCGTGTGAAAACTGTATATTGATATCGGTGTTCGAATACAAATTACAAAGCGGGTCAACCCGAGCATTACGGGATGCCGTACTACTAGAAAGACTAAATACAATGAGAATACAAGCTAGTTCCTAATCCGAACAGTAGGTCCGAGCAGAAGGAATATCTTGGAAGTTGTGCCGTCCCTGATGTCATAAATGCGCCGCGTATTTATAGGAACAGTAATGAGCTAGGTAGACCATCCGTAGGAGAATACCTCTAAGCCAGCTGTATAAAGCTGTAGATCGGCCCCACAGTGATCCCGAGGAGACGAGTAGATCGGGAAGAGGAGGGTACTTGATCGAGAGCTATCAGTCAGGCTTGATCGGAAAACCATGTTCTTCTGGTCGGGAAATACCATTCTGGTCGGGATCGAGGTCGACTTCGAGCAGAAGGGATTTCCTAAAGTGGCATATGCGAAATACCCCTCATCAATACTCCCCCATTTCTCGAGCGTAAGTGAAGCAGAAGCTCGGAGAAGTAAATATTGCATTACGGCGAAATACTTTGATTTCTTGATGTTTTCGGACATGCCTCATTAAAAACCTAGTCCGGAAAAACCCTGTGGGAAAAATCCGAGCTAGGGAAAAAGAGTGCACATCATCCTTGGGAGAGCCTCGAAAAACCAAATCGCTCCAAAGATAGAAGGGTGAGATTTTTGACCTGAGAGATTCACCTCGATGATTCACCAAGAGCTGCAATACTTGAGGTTCGGAAAAATAGATAGTAGAGAACGGGCCTCGGACAGTCTTGAGTTGGATATGCCTCGTTAAAAACCTTACTCGGAAAAACCCAGTGGGACAAAAACCGAGCGAAGGGAAAAAGAGTACATATTTTATCCGGTTGAGTCGAGAAGTACTCATTTCCGAAGCTTGGAGGACCATAAGTGCTATTAGCAAAAGATAATCTTCAAATTTACTGAGTGGGAGTCTAACCGTCGCGGTTACTCGGGGTTGAATTTGCAATTTACCCTTTTAACCTTTATATATATGTTTACTTGGAGAAAGAAAAGTGCATCTTTACAATCCGCAACTGATCGGAGCCTTTTGATCGATAAACAGTATTTTCTTTAATTCGAACATTCAAATAAATATCTTCTGATCATGTCTACTTCCCAGAATCCCGACGTTCAAACCCAGATCCCCTCTGGATCAGATTCTGACCTGGGATCCACTGGGGAACTCATCAATGATTTCAAAAACACCGAAAACTCTTCCGAAGAGACGAATAGAATCGTCAATCAAATAGAGCAAGCCATAGAGTCAAATGCTGGAGAGGGTACATCAGGTCGACAAGATTCCGAGCACGATGGTGAAGCGGAACAAAATGCCAAGGTCAACAGTGGGGAAGGTGGAGATGGAGAAAAAACTGACTCCGAGAACGAGGGCGGCAATGGCTTGGCTGTACCGTTCGATAAGCATGAGATAATGAGGTATGAGATCGGAGGTGGGTGTAGTGTGCGAATCCTTGATTTGGCCGGTGTCTCGAAAAAATCCAAAGCCACAGGTCGGGCTCAAAAGACCGAGAAACGGGTTGACGAGATCTCAAGTTCGTACGATCCGAAAGAGCACGAAGCGAATCTCAAAGCTACAATAGGCAAATTCCTACCCGAGGGTTACTCGCTAATAATCCCGACCCCCTCTCAAAGAGTGAATAAGCCCCCCGCGGGATGTCAAGCTTTCTATGCTCGGCAGTTCGACTATGGGTTGCGTATTCCTTTTGCTCCCTTACTCGTGCAGGTTTTAGACGCGTTTAGCCTGGCACCCGCACAAATTCTTCCCAACTCGATCGGGTATCTGATAGCTTTCAGCGTTTTGATGAAGGCCAAGAATCAAGTTGCTAACTTCCGACGTTTCTGGCAATTCTTCAAGATCAGTACCTCCTCCGCCTCGAACGTTGGGTTCGTGTATTTCTCCCAACGCTCGAATCATTCGGTCTTATCGACCATCACTTCCAGCAATTCTCTTGACTGGAAAAAACAGTTCTTCTTCATTAGAGGTCCTGAAGAACCAGCTTCTGAGGGAAGCTCGGAGATGGTCCCGCATAGATGGCCAGGTGAGCGAGAATGGGTGTTCGGAAAACGGGAACTGTTAGGTCAGCTTCAGAAGGTCATTCCGGACGCCGTTGTCAAAGACATGTGTTCGGATTTGTACCAGTCGGCTTTCCTCATTCTGGAACCCGTACTTCGAAAAGCAGAACTCAGCCGAGCCACCTTTCCACTGGCAGACGCTGATGATCCTCGAACATTGAGTAAGGAAAAATAGTTCTTTGCGAGTGACTTATAATAGTGAGTTTTTTTTTTAGCTGATCTGATTTCATTACTTACAATTCATCTTTTATTTCTTCAGAAACAATGGTGGAGCAATACCGAGCTTCTATAGTCGGTAAAACTGTAGCATCCACCTCGAGGAAGACACCCGGTCAACCTAGGAGGCAAACTAGACCGGAGCCCAGAACTACCGTCGCTCCTCGGGGAAGCTCGGCCCAAACTGACCAGGTCAGAAACGAAGAGGAGCCCGAGAATGCCGAGCCGATACGAATGGTGCGACCTCCTCATCAAGCTGGTCCCTCTTCTTCTTCTGGTTTAGGATATAGCATGTTTACCATGAAGAAGCTTAGAGGGACAGAGATCTATAATCGGAGAGCTCGGGAAGATCTCGAGGGAGCCCCCGAGGCCAAAAGGAGAACCGGACTGTGGGGTCGACACCGGACGCCCCTTACTTCTCGTCCTGGTCGAGGTAAGCCTGACATGGTGGATTTTATTGAGGATCAACTTAGAGGTTCCCGAGCAGCGGGTTATCCCGAGAGGGGATCAATTCGAAGCGATCGCACCCCGAACGGCGAGAATGAACATGACAAGGCGATCAAGATTTTCATGGCTGGGAGATTTGCCGAAGACCAAGAGGAGCTTCTTGGTCATTCCGATCTCGACGTACTGGGCCAATTCTCCAGAGCATATCACACGGTAAATTCCTTTACATTTGTTGCAACTGTTTTAAGTCTTGGAATAAAGTATTAATCAGCCTGTTCTTGCAGATCGGGGACTGCTTTCTCACAGAGGTGAATCGTGTGTCGATGCTGGAAGAGGAGTCCGATCGAGTCCACATTGCTTATATGGATTTGCTCAAGGAGGAATCCCAACTGCGCAATCAATTCTCTTCTGTCCAAGCAGAATTGGAGTCCATGAAAGCCAAGTATACCCCTGCCGTCGAGGAAAACTTGGTTAAGGTCGTGGAAGAGAAAAGCTTGCTCGAGGAGAAAGTAAGGAAACTTGAAGAGGAGCTTGCGCAGACTAAAGCTGATTCCGAGCTGTCTTATCAGCGGGGCAAAGAAGATTCTCGCCTGAGCTCGATAAGAGAATTTTTGGAGTCTCCTGCATTGGATGCCATAGCTCGAGGGAGGGTCGGCGAGATCCTTCAAACTACCTTTTTCAAAGGTGTTCAGCAATTGGCCGCAGCAAAGGTTATTCCCGACAATATGACGGAGTATATAAAGCATATGGACATCATGAAAAACTCTAGCGGGGAAGACTATCGAACCGCGTCCTCGAGCTCGGCCAACTGGAAAGAACATGAGTTCGCTCCCTTTGTGGAAGAATTTGGAGTTCCAATGCCCAACCCTGACTTGATGGACTTGGATACTTCCAGCTCAAGCTCGAGTTCAGGTAGCTCGGACCGTTCGGATACCTCTGATGACGATTCCGATGGGGACGATCAAGAAGCATCTGGAGATGATGACGTCGATGTCGAGGGTAACTCCGAAGGTGAGGGCAAAGAGGCGCAGCCAAACCTTTAAATTTCTTGTAATAGATTGTAAGATTGTAGGATCGTTTATCATATGCCCTGTAATCGTTTCGATCATCTATAAAATATGCTTTATCTGTTTTTCCGAGTGCTCTCACCATTAATTTATCATGCTGCTCAACTAGACAAAAGTCTTTGTGAGCCATAAGGTTCATAGAAAGAACGTCGATATCAAAACAATCGATCTTCTTAAATGAGCACAAAAATCTTGAAATTCGCGACTGTTGGGCTCCCAAAAAGGCAACGTTCCTTTTTCTTATAAATAGACGGTAGTTTAAGATCTTTGTCACTGAAATTATAATTCACCCTTCGTCGGAGCTATTCGGTCGATAAGTAAATCGAGCTTTCTTCTGCATTAGAAACATACAGATCATGGAAGGCCTGGTGAACTCCAAGATCGACCCGAGGTTGTTGCTTAAAGTCAAGAAGGAAAAACCTTCCAAGTCGAAAGTCAAAGAACCCAAGTCCTCCTCGGAAGCAGGAAAGATTTCTAAGAACGACCGAGGCAAGCATAAGGTCGATTCTCCTTCGAAGGCGGTCATCGAATCAACCGGTGACCTTGGCAAAACTGTGGCCAAGAAATTATCTGGCTTCGAGAAAGGGCCGGTCATACCAATTCCGGACTCCCCCTCTCAGTCGAAAATTAGCTCCGAGGGTAACAAGAAGGTCGATAGGCCTAATAAGCAGATCACCTCTGATGACTCTGAGTCTGCTCCAAATAAAAAACCGTTCGTGGGCGATCTGATTCCAACCTCAGCCTTGATTCAAATGACTGGGGAGAAGAGGACAATAACTGGTAGTGTTCTGACCTCGGAGGCTAATAAGGATGTGGTTGAGCCTTCCAAAAAGAAGGTCAAAATAAATGACCCTCCCGCTGATCAGAAGAAGACTCCCTCGTCGGGTGAGAATCCCGAGCCCCAAAACACTGTCCCTAAGGTTGCTCGGACGCTCACCGCCTTTTTTGAAGAGGTGAAAAGTAAGGCCATGGCCGAGCCAGACGGGAAAAACGCGAATGAAACGGCGCGATCGAGCACGGATCTGCTTTTTCAAGTAAGTGTTGTCCTATCTCTTCCCCCTCCTTTTCTTTTCTTTTTTTTTTTTTATTACATAACTTTTTGTCCCTTTTAGGTCGGACAACAACTATTCACCCTCGGGCTGCAAGTCGAGCAAGAAATCGAACAGCGTGCAAAGGTTGTCCTCGAGTTGGAGGAAAAAAGTGTTGCACTAACGAGGTCTCTCGAAGAAGCCAGGGCCATCGTGCAGAAATTGGCCTCCGAGACGGAGAAAGCCGTGAAGGAGAAGGAGAGCCAGGTTCATGAGGAGTTGAGCAAGGAGTTGGACAGGCTGAGGTCACTCGTCGAGCAGGAGAAGAAAAGCAACGAGCAGCGGGAGAAAGAGTCCTATCAAAAAGGTTACGAGGCCGGGTATGAGGCTCGCAACGTCGAAGTCCGCAAGCTTCTGTTCGAGAAAAGTGTTTAGATATTTCTTCTGTTGACTGCTCGATTAAATGTTGTACTTTTAGTTTTTTTCCTTTTGTACTTGTTCTCCTTGTTGGAATAATAAACTTTTTCTTCCTTCGAATCGATTATGTTTTGTGTTCTGATAAAGTGATTTACTGTATAAACAATTTATACTCGAGTTAAGAGTAAACAATCAAGTAGCATTCTTAGTCAAAACAATTTATACTCGAGTTAAGAGTGATCATTCGAATGGTATTAGTTGTAGAAACAATTTATACTCGAGTTAAGAGTGAACATTCAAGTTGCAGTTTCAGTGTTAAAACAATTTATACTCGAGTTAAGAGTGGTCGTTCGAATTCCGAGCATAATTTAAAGATGGAAAGTTTCTGCACTGCATATTTGACCAAGTCATAGTATTCCTCTTTTTTCAGCTAAGTTTCAAAGAAAGTCTGTCCAAACAGTACCTCTATCTCGGGAAGTGGAAAGGTCACCTGTGATAAATGAATTAATCTGAGCCGTTGGTTTGATTGAATAGTGACCGTCGATCAAATCATTCTTGTAGTATAAATATGGCATTCACCCAGTTGAAAATCTTTACCCTTTGCTGTCAAAAATGTTTTATCCGAGGACGGAGCTCGGATCTTTTCCTCTTCTCGATCGAGTCTTTGAGATTCGACTTCGAACCTACTTCCGATCTCCTCTTAAAAATACAGTTTCTTTTGGTATGGGTGGAATTGGAAAAAAGGGGACCCTCGGATATCGGGGGGTCTCCGATCCCTGAAAATGGGATCTCCCCTTGAAATACCAACAAGTGACTGACCCTTGCTTGAGTATTTTGGGCAGGGTTAGCATTGCTGGTCTCGAGGGGTATACCTGAGGGTGGAAAGCTGGTCAGAAAATTAAAAGGGAGTTTGACCTCAAGTACTTTCTTTGGGGTTATCTTGTTTCACGAATTTCTTCCTTTCTTCCTCGAAGAATGGTTACTTTGGGACAAGCTTCCCGATCATAAAAAGATGACCTGCCAAAGGTTGAAATTTCGGATCTAAAAATGAGGAATTTCAACCTTGTATGCCAACTCGGGGAAGTGATCGGGCTCGGCTGGTAGCGAGAACGCTGGGAGAAGTATGGAGATCAGAAACAATAATCTGCAATCCATATTGTCTAATTTCAAACCCAGATATCATAAGACGATAAACATATACAGCTCGATCACTTTGACAAATTACGGTGCAATCATCGGATGCTCGGCGATATTCCTGGTCGACAATACTGAAAGATGCTCGAAAGCTCGAAGACCATAGAATAGGGTACTGTAGTTGAAGTAAGACCTCATTTGTAACAACTTTGTAATTTGTTCGATGAATGTCAATAAAGTTGTAACATTTGCTCTTCATTGATCTGTTGTATCCTGCTCGAAAATATTAATGAAAACTTATTGTTTCAAACCATATAGTTGCAACTTTGCTTTTCCTTTCCATCGTCTTATTGTAAGTCTTCTGCTCGTAAAAGCCAATTTGATGATGAATTAATGAGAATATTTGTCGATCGATAAACTGTCCCCGGAAATATTATCCGATAATCGTCCAAATAAATAATATCTGAAAGTTGAGAAGTTCCCCTGAAGAATAAATGAACTTAGGAAATAATGATCCCAACTTTAGTGGTCCCCCAGATAATCAGAAACTTTTGAAAGTTGTTCGGGTTTCGAGCGGAACACTTCGAGTATTAGTTGGAATTGACGCAAAATTTAATCGACCGTTACTAAGTGAACTGATTATTTATATATTTTTTTTTTATTGATCATATTTTATCGAGGGAGGGTCATAGCAACAGCTTTCACCCTCGGCCGATTTTCTTTTTCGATCAAATTTTATCGAGGGAGGGTCATAGCAACAGCTTTCACCCTCGGCCGATTATTTTTATTTGATCATATTTTATCGAGGGAGGGTCATAGCAACAGCTTTCACCCTCGGCCGATTTTGGTTTTTCGAATACATTTTATCGAGGGAGGGTCATAGCAACAGCTTTCACCCTCGGCCGATTTTGGTTTTTCGAATACATTTTATCGAGGGAGGGTCATAGCAACAGCTTTCACCCTCGGCCGATTTTGGTTTTTCGAATACATTTTATCGAGGGAGGGTCATAGCAACAGCTTTCACCCTCGGCCGATTTTGGTTTTTCGAATACATTTCATCGAGGGAGGGTCATAGCAACAGCTTTCACCCTCGGCCGATAATATTAGCCTTTCTCCGTGATGGCACCTGGAAAACAATTAGAACTCGAACCAAAGATTTCATTGATTGTTCTTACACCTTTGAGGAAAGTTAAAGTTTGAGAAAACTGTAAATTACAATAAAGATTAGAAATGATAACATCTATCTTCCATAATATTTCCTCAGATTGACTGCGTTCCAAGTTCTTGGCAAAACATCACCGTTGAGGTGAGCAATTTTATAGGACCCCTTTTTTCCGACCTCCTGCACGACATAAGGGCCATCCCAGTTTGGCTGAAGCTTTCCGACATGCTTAGATACTTCCACCTTTTTGAGGACTAAATCCCCGACTTTGAATGTTCTTATCCTGACTTTCTTGTCATAAGCTTTTTCCATGCTAGACTTGGTGGCTTGAATTCTTATGCGTGCTCGGTCGCGCTTTCCATCTGCGTGATCGACATCCAACTCTCGCAACGACCGATTCTGATCGGGGTCGTAAGATTCTATCCTCGGAGAAAGAACTAATGATTCGACCGGTATAACAGCCTCCGACCCATAAACCAATGAGAAAGGGGTCTCTCCAGTAGCAGACTTTACTGTAGTCCTGTTCGCCCAAATTACTCCTGGAAGCTCGTCTAACCAATTGCCTTTCGCTTCGGCTAAACGTTTTTCCAGTGATCGAACAATTTCCCTGTTGGTGACCTCGGTTTGTCCGTTCGCCTGGGGATGTCCGACCGACGTGAAATTCTGCTGGATCCCAAACCTTTCGCACCACTCCAAGATTCGTTTTCCCGCGAACTGAGTTCCATTGTCGGAAATAAGGATCCTCGGTATACCAAACCTGCAAACAATATTCTTCCAGAGAAAATTTATCACCTGAAATTGAGTAATTTTTGTTAGCGCAATGCATTCAATCCATTTACTGAAGTATTCCACGGCGACCAGGACATAATTTTTTCTCGATCTAGCAGTTGGGAAAGGTCCCACAATATCGATTCCCCACTTGTCGAAGGGCCAGCAGATCGGAATCGAATGCATCTGCTCGGCGGGCTGATGAATTAGATTTGAATAGATTTGGCAATGATGGCATTTCTTGACATAATCGATGGAATCCGAGATCATAGTGGGCCAATAATATCCAGTCCTCGAGCACTTCAAGGCTAAGGCGCGTGCACCACAATGACTTCCCGCTTCACCTTCGTGAACCTCCTTTAGAATTAGATCGAACTGACTCTCAGGAATGCACTTCAACAAAACTCCTGAGCTTGATCTTTTATAAAGCCTACCTTCGTTCAAAACGTACATTGGGGCTCGATACTTAATCCTTCGAGCTTCCTTAATTTCTTGACAGAAAGGCGAGCATCGCATAATATTTGTACTTAATTCCCTGTTCCGTACTTCAGGGAACACGACCCCATCATCTTTGGCCTCGACTCCTCGAGCCCTGACACCTGTGGGTCGGGTTTCCTTTTCCAGCTTCTCTTTTTCTAACTCCTTAGCAACCCTTTCTTGCACCATCCTTTCTAAGTCAGCCTCAGTTACCTTTCTGTAAGCTGGCTTTCTAGACCTCTCCACAACTTTAGGTTGACTTTCTCCGACCACGGAGTCCTCTAAATTTTGTATGTTCCTAGAAGGTTGCCCCGATCGGACAACTGTTCTAGCTTGTGGTGGATTGGGTCGGACATCAGATGGTTCGCCCAGAGCAGATCGACGAATACTTCCTTCTCTTGGCCTGTTGGAAATCGGACCCCGAGCAGTAGGTTGATCGACCGGGGGTTGCTGACCCGGCAGAGTTTCACGATCTGCTCTCTCCGTATTCAAGAACTCTCTACACATGGTTCCGATAATGGAACGCAAATCTGCTATTGTCGTATGAATAGGCATATCGTTCGGCGGGTCGAGCGGCGGCACCTCAGATTGGTGGGCCGCTCGGGATTGGTTACTTGGTTCATTGTTTACAGAACGTTGAGCTCCTACGGCGTGTGAAGGTTCGCCACGATTGTACGTAAATCTCCTAGTAGTAGGCATATTTCGATCTAACACCCGAGGAGGCCCCTCGGTGGGCGCCAATTGATTATACTGTATTTCGTTCAAGTTCAATAAGGAAAGTAGAGTATAACAATATATGAATCGAGCGTGTGAAAACTGTATATTGATATCGGTGTTCGAATACAAATTACAAAGCGGGTCTACCCGAGCATTACGGGATGCCGTACTACTAGAAAGACTAAATACAATGAGAATACAAGCTAGTTCCTAATCCGAACAGTAGGTCCGAGCAGAAGGAATATCTTGGAAGTTGTGCCGTCCCTGATGTCATAAATGCGCCGCGTATTTATAGGAACAGTAATGAGCTAGGTAGACCATCCGTAGGAGAATACCTCTAAGCCAGCTGTATAAAGCTGTAGATCGGCCCCACAGTGATCCCGAGGAGACGAGTAGATCGGGAAGAGGAGGGTACTTGATCGAGAGCTATCAGTCAGGCTTGATCGGAAAACCATGTTCTTCTGGTCGGGAAATACCATTCTGGTCGGGATCGAGGTCGACTTCGAGCAGAAGGGATTTCCTAAAGTGGCATATGCGAAATACCCCTCATCAGAAGCTATGCAAGAAGAGTTGAATCAATTTGAAATGAATGAAGTCTGGTACTTAGTTTCCAGACCTACTCTTCAAAGGGTAATTGGCACTAAGTGGGTATTCAGGAATAAAATGAATGAAGATGGTATTGTTACCAGAAACAAAGCAAGACTAGTTGCCAAGGGTTATTGCCAAGAAGAAGGCATTGATTTTGATGAGACATTCGCACCAGTTGCAAGGTTTGAAGCAATCAGATTATTCTTAGCCTATGCTACTCACAAGAACATCACTGTCTATCAGATGGATGTGAAGTCTGCCTTTCTCAATAGAGAATTGCAAGAGGAGGTATATGTTGAACAACCTCCTGGTTTTGAAGCTTATCAACAAGGAGACAAAGTATATCGTCTGAAGAAAGCTCTCTATGGACTGAAACAGGCTCCAAGAGCATGGTATGATACTTTATCTGATTTTCTTTTAGTTAAAGGATTTCGCAAGGGTAAAGTAGATAAGACTTTGTTCACTATTGAATGGGATAATCATATATTGTTGGTACAAATATATGTGGACGATATTATTTTTGGTTCAACTAACAAACAGATGTGTGAGAAGTTCTCTAAGCTGATGCATAATAAGTTTGAAATGAGCATGATGGGAGAACTAAATTACTTTCTTGGATTACAAGTTAAACAGCTACCTGATGGTAATTTTATTAATCAAGCGAAGTACACAAAAGATCTGTTCAAGAAATTTGGTATGGAAACTAGCTCATCTGTTAGTGTTCCTATGTCTACTGGTCTTCGTCTGGACAAGGATGAAGGTGGCAAATCAGTTGACATCACCAAGTACAGAGGCATAATTGGGTCACTGTTATATTTAAAAGCTAGCAGACCTGATATTATGTATTCTGTTGGGGTTTGTGTGAGATTTCAATCAGATCCTAAAGAATCTCATCTCTTAGCTGCTAAAAGGATATTAAGGTATCTCAAAGGCACACAAGAATTGGGATTGTGGTATCCAAGGGAATCAGGATTTGAACTTATTGGATATTCAGATTCTGACCTTGCTGGCTGTAAAATTGATAGGAAGAGTACTACAGGTACTTGTCAATTTTTAGGCAGTTGTCTGATCTCATGGATGAGTAAGAAACAGACTTCAGTATCCATATCTACTGCTGAAGCTGAATACGTTGCTTCTGGAGCATGTTGTCCTCAGATACTTTGGTTGAAGCATCAACTAGAAGACTATAATCTCAAGATCAGTGGAATCCCTATCTACTGTGACAATACAAGTGTAATCTCACTTACTCAGAACACTACTAGTCATTCCAAGACTAAGCATATTGAGATCAAACATCACTTTATCAGAGACCATGTTGAAAAAGGAAATGTTATTATTGAGTATGTTCATACAGACAATCAAATATTGCTGACATTTTCACCAAACCGTTAAGTGATGCAAGATTTTCTACTCTAAGAGTGGAACTGGGCTTGTTAAAATTGGATTCATAAGCTGAGGGGGAACATATCAAAAGACTGGGTTCAACAGCTGACTAATCTGATATCAACAAGTATTACACTTCAAGAAGACTGACTCTCAACAGACTAGTTGACTGATGAATTCTTGAACTCAGGGGGAACGTGTAAGACTAGCGGTACTCCTGTTTTAAAGATGAAATCTTCAATGACAGTTGGTTGAAGTTGTGTTAATCAGAAGATTTGTTCTTAATTCTTGAAGACTTGAAGATTATTTATCTTGCTGGATTGACAAACAGCAAAGGAAGATCACTAGATATTGGCTTTCACTAGTGATATATTGTATCAGACACGTCGTCTATCAGATAAGTAGTTTACTCATCTGTTTTTATTTATGTCAGCTTATATTTAAAGTGTTGTGTTGAAAACGTTTTTATCTGAAACACGCTTTTATAAGTAACAGACAAGTGGTGTTTCAAATTCCCGCCTGTCTGACATAATTAATGTTATTTTGAAATCCGTGTATATCGTTCACACGATCTGCTTTTCAGTAACTGATCTAACGGTTGACACTAATCACGGAAACCGACAAGAAACCAACATCTATAAATCCAGATCTGATCAGCTTACTAAGCTTTTACGCACCCTCAAAATTTCAAAAGTACTCAGAGCAATTCTGCACTCATCTACTGCAAAATTTCTCTCCGTTTTCCCTTAATCTTTTTCAGAATGTCTGCCAAAGAAGCTGCTGCTGAAGGTATGTTCTTGAACTACCTGACGTATCATACTACTGGCACCCCGTTGATGAAGGAAATTTTGGAAAAATTCAAGGCGGCATCCCTGGTTAACTTATGGAAGCACATGAAGATATGATTTTCAAAGATCAGGTCATGGAGTTTTACGGTTCTAAAGAAAAGCCTGATTTTGAAAAGCTGGAAATTGTTGCCAAGATTGGGGATAAAGTTATCTGCGTAACCCCCAAACTGCTGAATGAGAGATATGGACTCTCTCTTGAAGGCTCCACTGAAATTGCAACCCATGCTGAACCTCTTGAAGCAGATTTCTGGAATTTGGCTTCAAAGAAAAATCAAGTGTTGTCTGGAAGCATAAAGAAGAATCAGCTGAAGGATGAATTTCAGCGTATGGCTGATTTAGTTGCCAAAGTCCTAGAGAATTGCACATTCTCGTTGGACAGTGTGCCGATGAAGCGATTTCACACTATGATAGCTATTTTCCATGGTTTGAAGGTGAATTGGGCAAACTTCATTTGGTACATACTCGCTGATCAGAAGGAGCGTGGTCTTACTCTGCACAGAATATTCCTTAGTCACCTGGTGGTGAATTTGGGATGTACAGTGACTAATGGCAAGGACGTTCATAAGGCAAAGGAGCTGAAGATTTATGAACCAGTGAAAACTGGACGATCCAAAGAGCCTGCTGTTGTGCCAGAAAAGAGGCAACAAAAGAGGAAGGCTGCTGAGCCTGAAGAGCCTGCTGATAAGGGCAAGAAAAGCAAGACAACTGTTCAAACAGCTAAGCCAGCTGTTCAAGCCAGAACAGGCGTGTCTAAGAAAAGGATGTTGTGGATTCAATTATGGATGAAACAGTCAAGGAAATTGATGAGATGACAGTTGAATCATCTCTTGAAAGAACCGTTTCAGCTGAAATACTAGCTGAGAACGTGGCCAAAAGGACAAGGAGCGCAATGAAAGATACTGCCTCATCTGCTGCTGATGTTTCTTATACAAAGAAAACTGCCAGAAAGAAGATGACGTTCATTGACGAAGATAAAGAACTTTCTGATAGAGAAAGTCCTCAAACAGCTGAGAGGCCTGTTGGACCAGAAAATGAGTCTGCTGAAGTGAAGTCAGCTGATCAAGTGAAACAGACTTCTGCACCAACAACTGAGGTTGCTCAACCTCAAAAGGATCCTGAAGTGCAGATCCTTGAACCAATTGCTGCTGCTCCAGTAGCAATTGCTGCTCCAGAACCAACAGCTGCGGCACCAGGTGTTGAATCTAGAGCTGCCAGGAAGAAAAGGACTGGCAAATCCAAAGTGACAGCTTATCACAAGAAGAAGCTGGAGGAAGCTGAGCAAAGAAAGCGTGATGAAGCTGAGCTTAAGAGAGCTTTGGAAGCGAGCAAAAAGGATGTTGATGTCAAGAAGATGACCCAAGGAAGGACAGTTTGTTCTACCATGGGCTGAGCCAGTTAAAAGAAAGAAGTTTGAAGTCAGGAAAGCAATTGAAATTGTTCAGAGTGACTCTGCTGCTTTCAAGAAATTTGAAGCTGAACTAGAAAGGTTAAATCAGCTGGTTCAATCAAGAACTACTTTTCTCCCAGAAAAGATCAGATACAACAGATGGAGAGAGTACAGATTGAACAAATATGAGGAAGAGATCCAAGCTTGGAAGGAGTTTGCTGCAGAAGGACGCTGGGTCCTAAATTGGTTGCAAACCACTTCTGTTGCAAAGGCGTTGGACTCAGATTTTGTAAGAGACAGACTACATGACTTTGCAAGAGTCATTGTAGGTCAGGAGGCAATTGCTATCAAGAATTCACTTCCAAAGAAGCTCGGTCCTGCTGATGACCGTATTGATAGAGCAGTCAAGATTGATGTTTATACTACATTGGAGAAATGGGCTGAGAGATCAAGGTACGAACCAGGAACATCAAGTACAATGCCCACTCTGCCAAGTCTACAGCAAATTGCTTTTGGCTCGGAGATCAGTACTTATCAAGAAAAGCTGAGTATTCAACAGACTACTTCACCTTTCGTGCCAGCTGACTTGATTCGTCAGAAGACAGTTGTGTCTACTGATGGTACTGAGATCATTCACATTGCTGATGAGCCAGCTAGTGGAGAACAGGAGAAAGACCAGCTGATGAGGGGTATTTCGCTTGTGCCACTTAGGAAATCCCTTCTGCTCGAGGTCGACCTCGATCCCGACCAGAATGGTATTTCCCGACCAGAAGAACATGGTTTTCCGATCAAGCCTGACTGATAGCTCTCGATCAAGTACCCTCTTCTTCCCGATCTACTCGTCTCCTCGGGATTACTGTGGGGCCGACCTACAGCTTTATACAGCTGGCCTAGAGGTGTTCTCCTACGGATGGTCTACCTAGCTCATTACTGTTCCTATAAATACGCGGCGCATTTATGACATCAGGGACGGCACAACTTCCAAGATATTCCTTCTGCTCGGACCTACTGTTCGAACTAGGAGCTAGCTTGTTTTCTCTTTGTATTGGTCACTGTAGTAGTACGGCATCCCGTAATGCTCGGGAGACCCGCTTTGTAATTTGTAGTCGAACACCGATATTAATATACAGTTTTCACACGCTCGATTCATATATTGTTATACTCTACTTTCCTTTATTGAACTTGAACGAAATACGGTATAATCAATTGGCGCCCACCGTGGGGCCTGCTCGAGTGTTAGATCGAAATATGCCTACTACTAGGAGATTTACGTACAATCGTGGCGAGCCTTCACACGCCGTAGGAGCTCAACGTTCTGTAAACAATGAACCAAGTAACCAATCCCGAGCGGCCCACCAATCTGAGGTGCCGCCGCTCGACCCGCCGAACGATATGCCAATTCATACGACAATAGCAGATTTGCGTTCCATTATCGGAACCATGTGTAGAGAGTTCTTGAATACGGAAAGAGCAGATCGTGAAACTCTGCCGGGTCAACAACCCCCAGTCGATCAACCTACTGCTCGAGGTCCGATTTCCAACAGGCCAAGGGAAGGAAGTATTCGTCGATCTGCTCTGGGCGAACCATCTGATGTCCGACCCAATCCACCACAAGCTAGAACAGTTGTTCGATCGGGGCAACCTACTAGGAACATACAAAATTTAGAGGACTCCGTGGTCGGAGAAAGTCAACCTAAAGTTGTGGAGAGGTCTAGAAAGCCAGCTTACAGAAAGGTAACTGAGGCTGACTTAGAAAGGATGGTGCAAGAAAGGGTTGCTAAGGAGTTAGAAAAAGAGAAGCTAGAAAAGGAAACCCGACCCACAGGTGTCAGGGCCCGAGGAGTCGAGGCCAAAGATGATGGGGTCGTATTCCCTGAAGTACGGAACAGGGAATTGAGTACAAATATTATGCGATGCTCGCCTTTCTGTCAAGAAATTAAGGAAGCTCGAGGAACAGAGTCAGTCCCTACAAGATTGCCAAGATATAATGGAACCTCTGACCCCGGGGAGCATATAAACAGTTTTATAAATGTGTTGAATTTGTATGGACACTCGGAGGACTTTTGCTGCAAAATCATGGTCACCACATTCGAAGGGATTGCTTTGGATTGGTTCGGAAAACTACCACCGAACTCGATCTTCTCTTTCGATGAGTTATGCGATAAATTAAAACATCAGTTTGCGAGCCAGAGGAAACAGAGGTTACCTGCTAATCATTTGGGAACAGTGAAACAAATGGAAGGAGAAACGCTGAGGCAGTGGCTGGCAAGATTCAGTATTGAACTTCTGAAAGTTGATACCCCGCAGATTGAATTTCTATCATCGTTGATGTTCGAACTAACCCGCAATAGCCAATTCGGGAATGCTCTCTGCCGAAAGCAACCAAAGTCTTTCGAGCGGATTATGGAAATAGCTGAGAAATACATGATCCAGGAGGAAATGAATAAGTTAAAGAACGCACAGAATCCTAGGCCCCCGATCGTGAAGAAACCTGATCGGGCCCCTATCCCTAAACCAAGCGACTACGGGGGATCAAACGCGCAGCAAAAAGGCTCGGTTTGGCAAAGACTTAAGGTCTATAAACCTCAGGCTCCGACCCACAGATCTAATGTCTACGGTCGACCTGCGTCTCCTGATAGGGCTCCGAGGACGGAGCATGAAAAAAGCAACTTTACCAGATTGAATACTTCGAGGGACGAGATTCTAACGGTACTCGAAGAGAGGAATTTGGTCCCTGGAGCTCGGCGTATCACTCAACCTAGACCGGGGACTATGAATCACGATAAGTATTGCAGATACCACAGAGCTCGGGGGCATAGCACCGAGGATTGTTTTCAGTTAAAACAAGAAATCGAAAAACTGATTGCTCAGGGCAAATTGAAGGAATATGTTAGAAAGGAGAACCATAGCAACCGTTATCGATCCAGGAGTCCGAGGAGGCCTTCCGAACAACACCGTGAGGATCAACAACAACCGGAGGAGCAGACGACTCGGGTGATAAATATGATATCTGGTGGACCAGCTGGGGGAGATAGCAGGAATGCCAGGAAAAGGACGGCAAGGTCGTTAAAGACTGGTGTCTCGACTAAGAAAGAGGTCATGTCCTTAAGACCAGCGCCCTCGATAAATCAAGTCATCAGTTTTTCTGAAGCTGACAGACCTAGTGATGTGACTTGGGACACTAACGAAGATGACCCTGATTTTTCGATGGTCTTGACCCTGAGAATTGCCAACTTCGAGGTTAGGAGGGTGTTAATCGATAATGGCAGTTCGGCAAACATAATCTCTTCTGAGGCGCTCGACAGAATGAATCTACAACATCCGCGATTGGAACGAGTATCCACCCCGCTCATTGGGTTCGGTGGATCGGAAATTGTTCCTCTAGGAACCATACTCTTGAGTACTACTATGGGCAAGAAACCTAGAGATGTTACGAAGATGGTTAAATTCCTAGTCGTGAGTACCCCGTTCGCTTATAATGCAATATTGGGAAGACCGGCTTTAAACGTATTCAAAGCGGTCGTGTCGACTTACCACCAGATGGTAAAGTTTCCCACTTTGGTGGGGGTCGGAGAAATGAGAAACGATCAATGCATGGCTTGGGAATGTTACAACACGTCCCTAAACTTGAAGAAGCAGTTCGAGCCATTATTGCCCTCGAAGAGGAAGTTAGAAGAGGAAAAGGTATTCTCTGTTTCCGACCTCCCGTTGCCAGATTGTGAAAGGTTGCAGAGTAAAAAAGGAAAAGAGGTCGATATGAGCGTACAACCCCCAAATCATAAACAAGTAACGTTAATCCCTGGCTCTCCCGAGAAGTTCACCAGGATTGGGACCGAGCTAAGCCAAGGGATGGAGACCATGCTGATTGAATTCCTTAGAAACAACGCCGATGTCTTTGCTTGGAGTTCCGATGATATAGTCGGAATCGACCCGAGAGTAATCACTCATTCTTTAAATATCGATCCTAAAGCAAAGCCAGTTAGGCAAAAGAAGAGGAATCACGGTCGAGAAAAAGACAAAATCATCAATGCTGAAGTGGATAGGTTATTGGCTGCGAAACAGATTCGGGAGATAACTTTCACTGAATGGCTTTGCAATGTAGTGTTGGTGTCGAAGGGAGAGAAGGTCGACAACAAATGGAGGATGTGTAATGATTTTACCGACCTGAACAAGTTGTGTCCAAGGGACCCCTATCCTTTACCACGGATCGATATGCTAGTTGACTCGACTGCAGGATTCATATTCTTTAGTATGATGGATGCTTTCCAAGGATTTTATCAAATATTTATGAATGAAAGAGATCAGGATAAAACAGCTTTTATTACCGAACGGGGAGTATACTGCTTCATAGTAATGCCGTTCGGGCTAAGGAACGCGGGAGCAACTTATCAAAGGCTCGTTAATATGATGTTCAAGGATCTTATTGGTGAGATCATGGAAGTTTATGTTGATGATATGCTAGTGAAGAGCATGACTGAGCAGGAACATATAAAGCATCTTGACAGATGTTTCGCAATCCTAAGGAAGTACAGAATGAAATTAAATCCGGCCAAGTGCACATTCGGGGTAAGATCAGGAAAGTTCCTCGGTTATCTGGTTCACGAGCGCGGAATCGAGGCGAATCCAGAAAAAATCCGAGCTATAGCTGAGCTACGACCGCCAACTAAATTGTCTGAAGTGCAGAGTCTAATCGGAAAAATAATATCTTTGAATAGGTTTATATCCCGATCAGCAGACAAGAGTTTGCCTTTCTTCAAGTTGTTGAGAAAATCGAAAGGCTTTGAATGGAGCGAGGAATGCAATAAAGCTTTCGAAGAACTCAAAAGGTATTTAGTTTCCCCTCCGATGTTGGCAAAACCGGTCGAGGGGGAACCTTTGTATCTGTATATAGCAGTATCAAGTGAGGCAATAAGTTCTGTTCTGGTGAGAATTCAGGATTCCGAGCATAAACCGGTATACTATCTGAGTAAGTTGCTTCAAGGGGCAGAAAAGAATTACCTGGAGATCGAGAAGTTCGCGCTGGCTTTAGTTATTGCCGCACGAAGGCTGCGACCTTATTTCCAAACTTACAAAATTATTGTTCTGACTAATCAACCTCTACGGCAAGTTCTATCAAAGCCAGAGACGTCCGGGAGATTGATTAAATGGGCGGTTGAGCTGGGTCAGTTCGAGATCGAGTACCAACCTCGAACTACAATCAAGGCTCAAGTCTTAGCTGATTTCATTGCAGAATCAACAGGGTCCGGTTCGGGCGACTTGTCCATTCCCGAGGTAAATCTGGTCGAGGATGTTCAGCACAAAGTTTGGGTGATGCATGTCGACGGGTCATCGACCAGAGAAGGTGGTGGGGCCGGAATTCACTTTCAGGGTCCCGAGGGGGAGGATCTCAGTTATGCGATCACTCTAGATTTTGTAGTCACGAACAATGAAGCAGAATACGAGGCTTTGATCGCGGGTTTAGAAATGGCAGTTAAAGCAAGCATAAGGTCGTTGACAGTGTTAACTGACTCGGAGCTCGTACATAGACAAGTAAAAGGGGTTTATGAAGCAAAAGAGTTTAACATGGTGAAGTATTTGAAAAGAGTGAAGGATCTGGCGACAAAGTTCGAGATATTTGATATACAAGCTATACCTCGAGAAGAGAACTGTTGGGCGGATTTGCTTTCAAAGTTTACTGGTTCGATAGATGGACGGAAGGAAAGAGTCATAACCTGGCTAATGTCCAACTCCCCAGCTATAGACTCCGACCTAGCTCTAAACTCGGAGGTAATGGAGATAGATGTTCGAGAATCTTCTTGGATGGAGCCTTTGAAAACTTATCTAAGAGATGGTACCTTGCCAGAAGACACTAATCAAGCTCGAAGGATTAAGTATCGAGCCCCAATGTACGTTTTGAACGAAGGTAGGCTTTATAAAAGATCAAGCTCAGGAGTTTTGTTGAAGTGCATTCCTGAGAGTCAGTTCGATCTAATTTTAAAGGAGGTTCACGAAGGTGAAGCGGGAAGTCATTGTGGTGCACGCGCTTTAGCCCTGAAGTGCTCGAGGACTGGATATTATTGGCCCACTATGATCTCGGATTCCATCGATTATGTCAAGAAATGCCATCATTGCCAAATCTATTCAAATCTAATTCATCAGCCCGCCGAGCAGATGTATTCGATTCCGATCTGCTGGCCCTTCGACAAGTGGGGAATCGATATTGTGGGACCTTTCCCAACTGCTAGATCGAGAAAAAATTATGTCCTGGTCGCCGTGGAATACTTCAGTAAATGGATTGAATGCATTGCGCTAACAAAAATTACTCAATTTCAGGTGATAAATTTTCTCTGGAAGAATATTGTTTGCAGGTTTGGTATACCGAGGATCCTTATTTCCGACAATGGAACTCAGTTCGCGGGAAAACGAATCTTGGAATGGTGCGAAAGATTTGGGATCCAGCAGAATTTCACGTCGGTCGGACATCCCCAGGCGAACGGACAAACCGAGGTCACCAACAGGGAAATTGTTCGATCACTAGAAAAACGTTTAGCCGAAGCGAAAGGCAATTGGTTAGACGAGCTTCCAGGAGTAATTTGGGCGAACAGGACTACAGTAAAGTCTGCTACTGGAGAGACCCCTTTCTCATTGGTTTATGGGTCGGAGGCTGTTATACCAGTCGAATCATTAGTTCCTTCTCCGAGGGTAGAATCTTACGACCCCGATCAGAATCAGTTGTTGCGAGAGTTGGATGTCGATCACGCAGATGGAAAACGCGACCGAGCACGCATAAGAATCCAAGCCACCAAGTCTAGCATGGAAAAAGCTTATGACAAGAAAGTCAGGATAAGAACATTCAAAGTTGGGGATTTAGTCCTCAAAAAGGTGGAAGTATCTAAGCATGTCGGAAAGCTTCAGCCAAACTGGGATGGCCCTTATGTCGTGCAGGAGGTCGGAAAGAAGGGGTCCTATAAAATTGCTCACCTCAACGGTGATGTTTTGCCAAGAACTTGGAACGCGGTCAATCTGAGGAAATATTATGGAAGATAGATGTTATCATTTCTAATCTTTATTGTAATTTACAGTTTTCTCAAACTTTAACTTTCCTCAAAGGTGTAAAAACAATCAATGAAATCTTTGGTTCGGGTTCTAATTGTTTTCCAGGTGCCATCACGGAGAAAGGCTAATATTATCGGCCGAGGGTGAAAGCTGTTGCTATGACCCTCCCTCGATAAAATTTGATCGAAACAATTAATCAGCCGAGGGTGAAAGCTGTTGCTATGACCCTCCCTCGATAAAATTTGATCGAAACAATTAATCGGCCGAGGGTGAAAGCTGTTGCTATGACCCTCCCTCGATAAAATTTGATCGAAACAATTAATCGGCCGAGGGTGAAAGCTGTTGCTATGACCCTCCCTCGATAAAATTTGATCGAAACAATTAATCGGCCGAGGGTGAAAGCTGTTGCTATGACCCTCCCTCGATAAAATTTGATCGAAACAATTAATCGGCCGAGGGTGAAAGCTGTTGCTATGACCCTCCCTCGATAAAATATGATCGATAAAAAAAAAAAAAAAAAAAAAAAAATAAAAAAAAAAAAAATAAAAAAAAAAATAATAATAATAATCAGTTCACTGAGTAACGGTTGATCGAACAACTTTCAAAAGTTTCTGATCGTCTGGGGGACCACTAAAGTTGGGATCATTATTTCCTAAGTTCATTTATTCTTCAAGGGAACTTCTCAACTTTCAGATATTATTTATTTGGACGATTATCGGATAATATTTCCGAGGACAATTTATCGATCGATAAATATTCTCATTAATTCATAATCAAATTGGCTTTTACGAGCAGAAGACTTACAATAAGACGATGGAAAGGAAAAGCAAAGTTGCAACTATATGGTTTGAAACAATAAGTTTTCATTAATATTTTCGAGCAAGATACAAAAGATCAATGAAGAGCAAATGTTACAACTTTATTGACATTCATCGAACAAATTACAAAGTTGTTACAAATGAAGTATTACTACAGTACCCTATTCTATGGTCTTCGAGCTTTCGAGCATTTTTCAGTATTGTCGACCAGGAATATCGCCGAGCATCCGATGATTACACCACAATGTGTCAAAGTGATCGAGCTGTATATGTTTATCGTCTTATGATGTCTGGGTTTGAAATTAGACAATATGGATTGCAGATTATTGTTTCTGATCTCCATACTTCTCCCAGCGTTCTCACTACCAGCCGAGCCCGATCACTTCCCCGAGTTGGCATACAAGGTTGAAATTCCTCATTTTTAGATCCGAAATTTCAACCTTTGGCAGGTCATCTTTTTACGATCGGGAAGCTTGACCCGAAGTAACCATTCTTCGAGGAAGAAAGGAAGAAATTCGTGAAACAAGATAACCCCAAAGAAAGTACTTGAGGTCAAACTCCCTTTTAATTTTCTGACCTGCTTTCCGCCCTCAGGTATACCCCTCGAAACCAGCAATGCTAACCCTGCCCAAAATACTCAAGCAAGGGTCAGTCACTTGTTGGTATTTCAAGGGGAGATCCCATTTTCAGGGATCGGAGACCCCCCGATATCCGAGGGTCCTCTTTTTTCCAATTCCACCCATACCAAAAGAAACTGTATTTTTAAGAGGAGATCGGAAATAGGTTCGAAGTCGAATTTCAAAGGCTTGATCGAGAAGAGGAAAAGATCCGAGCTTCGTCCTCGGATAAAACATTTTTGACAGCAAAGGGTAAAGATTTTCAACTGGGTGAATGCCATATTTATACTACAAGGATGATTTGATCGACGGTCACTATTCAATCAAACCAACGGCTCAGATTAATTCATTTATCACGGGTGACCTTTCCACTCCCCAAGGTAGAGGTACTGTTTGGACAGACTTTCTTTGAAACTTAGCTGAAAAAAGAGGAATACTATGACTTGGTCAAATATGCAGTGCAGGAACTTTCCATCTTTAAATTATGCTCGGAATTCGAGCGATCACTCTTAACTCGAGTATAAATTATCTTAACACCGAAAATGCTACTTGATTGCCTACTCTTAACTCGAGTATAAATTGTTTATACAGTAAATCAGTCTGAACACAAAACATAATCGATTAGAAGGAAGAAAAAGTTTATTATTCCAAGAGGAGAACAAGTACAAAAGGAAAAAAACTAAAAGTACAACATTTAATCGAGCAGTCAACAGAAGAAATATCTAAACACTTTTCTCGAAGAGAAGCTTGCGGACTTCGACGTTGCGGGCCTCATACCCGGCCTCGTAACCTTTCTGGTAGGCCTCTTTCTCCCGCTGCTCGTTGCTTTTCTTCTCCTGCTCGACGAGTGACTTCAGCCTGTCCAACTCCTTGCTCAACTCCTCGTGAACCTGGCTCTCCTTTTCCTTCACGGCTTTCTCCGTCTCGGAGGCCAATTTCTGCTCGATGGCCCTGGCTTCCTCAAGAGACCTCGTTAGTGCAACACTTTTTTCCTCCAGCTCGAGGACAACCTTTGCACGCTGTTCGATTTCTTGCTCGACTTGCAGCCCGAGGGTGAATAGCTGTTGTCCGACCTGAAAGGGACAAAAAGTTATGTAATAAAAAAAAAAAAAAAAAAGAGAGAGGGGGAAGAGATAGGACAACTTACTTGAAAAAGCAGATCCGTGCTCGATCGCGCCGTTTCATTCGCGTTTTTCCCATCTGGCTCGGCCATGGCCTTACTTTTCACCTCTTCAAAAAAGGCGCTGAGCGTCCGAGCAACCTTAGGGACAGCGTTTTGGGGCTCGGGATTCTCACCCGACGAGGGAGTCTTCTTCTGATCGGCGGGAGGGTCATTTATTTTGACTTTCTTTTTGGAAGGCTCAACCACATCCTTATTAGCCTCCGAGGTCAGAACACTACCAGTTATTGTCCTCTTCTCCCCAGTCATTTGAATCAAGGCTGAGGTTGGAATCAGATCGCCCACGAACGATCTTTTATTTGGAGCAGACTCAGAGTCATCAGAGGTGATCTGCTTATTAGGCCAATCGACCTTCTTTTTACCCTCGGAGCTAATTTTCGACTGAGAAGGGGAGTCCGGAATCGGTATGACCGGCCCTTTCTCGAAGCCAGATAATTTCTTGGCCACAGTTTTACCAAGGTCACCGGTTGATTCGATGACCCCCTTCGAAGGAGAATCGACCTTATGTTTGCCTCGGTCGTTCTTAGAAGCCTTTCCTGCTTCCGAGGAGGACTTGGGTTCTCTGACTTTCGACTTGGAAGGTTTTTCCTTCTTGACTTTAAGCAATAACCTCGGGTCGATCTTGGAGTTCACCAGGCCTTCCATGATCTGTATGTTTCTAACGCAAAAGAAAGCTCGATTTATTTATCGACCGAATAGCTCCGACGAAGAGTGAATTATAATTTCAGTGACAAAAATCTTAAACTACCGTCTATTTATAAGAAAAAGGAACGTTGCCTTTTTGGCAGCCCAACAGTCGCGAATTTCAAGATTTTTGTGCTCGTTTAAGAAGATCGATTGTTTTGTTATCGACGTTCTTTCTATGAACCTTATGGCCCACAAAGACTTTTGTCTAGTTGAGCAGTGTGATAAATTAATGGTGAGAGCACTCGGAAAAACAGATAAAGCATCTTTTATATTTGATCGAAACGATTACAGGGCATATGATAAACTATCCTACAATCTTACAATCTATTACAAGAAATTTAAAGGTTTGGCTGCGCCTCTTTGCCCTCACCTTCGGAGTTACCCTCGACATCGACGTCATCATCTCCAGAGGCTTCTTGATCGTCCCCATCAGAATCGTCATCAGAGGTATCCGAACGGTCCGAGCTACCTGAACTCGAGCTTGAGCTGGAAGTATCCAAGTCCATCAAGTCAGGGTTGGGCATTGGAACTCCAAATTCTTCCACAAAGGGAGCAAACTCATGTTCTTTCCAGTTGGCCGAGCTCGAGGACGCGGTTCGATAGTCTTCCCCGCTAGAGTTTTTCATGATGTCCATATGCTTTATATACTCCGTCATATTGTCGGGAATAACCTTTGCTGCGGCCAATTGTTGAACACCTTTGAAAAAGGTAGTTTGAAGGATTTCGCCGACCCTCCCTCGAGCTATGGCATCCAATGCAGGAGACTCCAAAAATTCTCTTATCGAGCTTAGGCGAGAATCTTCTTTGCCCCGCTGATAAGACAGCTCGGAATCAGCCTTAGTCTGCGCAAGCTCCTCCTCAAGTTTCCTAACTTTCTCCTCGAGCAAGCTTTTCTCTTCCACGACCTTAACCAAGTTTTCCTCGACGGCAGGGGTATACTTGGCTTTCATGGACTCTAATTCTGCTTGGACAGAAGAGAATTGATTACGCAGTTGGGATTCCTCCTTGAGCAAATCCATATAAGCAATGTGGACTCGATCGGACTCTTCTTCCAGCATCGACACACGATTCACCTCTGTGAGAAAGCAGTCCCCGATCTGCAAGAACAGGCTGATTAATACTTTATTCCAAGACTTAAAACAATTGCAACAAATGTAATGGGATTTACCGTGTGATATGCTCTAGAGAATTGGCCCAGTACGTCGAGGTCGGAATGGCCAAGAAGCTCCTCTTGGTCTTCGGCAAATCTTCCAGCCATGAAAATCTTGATCGCCTTGTCATGTTCATTCTCGCCGTTAGGGGTGCGATCGCTTCGAATTGATCCCCTCTCGGGATAACCCGCTGCTCGGGAACCTCTAAGTTGATCCTCAATAAAATCTACCATGTCAGGCTTACCTCGACCAGGACGTGAAGAAAGGGGCGTTCGGTGTCGACCCCACAGTCCGGTTCTCCTTTTGGCCTCGGGGGCTCCCTCGAGATCTTCCCGAGCTCTCCGATTATAGATCTCTGTCCCTCTAAGCTTTTTCATGGTAAACATGCTATATCCTAAACCAGAAGAAGAAGAAGGACCAGCTTGATGAGGAGGTCGCACCATTCGTATCGGCTCGGCATTCTCGGGCTCCTCTTCGATTCTGACCTGGTCAGTTTGGGCCGAGCCTCCCCGAGGAGTGACGGCAGTTCTGGGCTCCGGTCTAGTTTGCCTCCTAGGTTGACCGGGTGTCTTCCTCGAGGTAGATGCTACAGTTTTACCGACTATAGAAGCTCGGTATTGCTCCACCATTGTTCCTGAAGAAATAAAAGATGAATTGTAAGTAATGAAATCAGCTAAAAAACTCACTATTATAAGTCACTCGGGAAGAACTTTTTTTTTTTTTCCTTACTCAATGTTCGAGGATCATCAGCGTCTGCTAGTGGAAAGGTGGCTCGGCTGAGTTCTGCTTTTCGAAGTACGGGTTCCAGAATGAGGAAAGCCGACTGGTACAAATCCGAACACATGTCTTTGACAACGGCGTCCGGAATGACCTTCTGAAGTTGACCTAATAGTTCCCGTTTTCCGAACACCCATTCTCGCTCACCTGGCCATCTGTGTGGGACCATCTCCGAGCTTCCCTCAGAAGCTGGTTCTTCAGGACCTCTAATGAAGAAGAACTGTTTATTCCAGTCAAGAGAATTGCTGGAAGTGATGGTCGATAAGACCGAATGATTCGAACGTTGGGAGAAATACACGAACCCAACGTTCGAGGCGGAGGAGGTACTGATTTTGAAGAATTGCCAGAAGCGTCGGAAGTTAGCAACTTGATTCTTGGCCTTCATCAAAACGCTGAAAGCTATCAGATACCCGATCGAGTTGGGAAGAATTTGTGCGGGTGCCAGGCTAAATGCGTCTAAAACCTGCACGAGTAAGGGAGCAAAAGGAATACGCAACCCATAGTCGAACTGCCGAGCATAGAAAGCTTGACATCCTGCGGGGGGCTTATTCACTCTTTGAGAGGGGGTCGGGATTATTAGCGAGTAACCCTCGGGTAGAAATTTGCCTATTGTAGCTTTGAGGTCCGCTTCGTGCTCTTTCGGATCGTACGAACTTGAGATCTCGTCAACCCGTTTCTCGGTCTTTTGAGCCCGACCTGTGGCTTTGGATTTTTTCGAGACACCGGCCAAGTCGAGGATTCGCACACTACACCCGCCTCCGATCTCATACCGCATTATTTCATGCTTATCGAACGGTACAGCCAAACCGTTGCCGCCCTCATTCTCGGAGTCAGTTTTTTCTCCATCTCCACCTTCCCCACTGTTGGCCTTGGCATTTTGTTCCGCATCACCATCGTGCTCGGAATCTTGTCGACCTGATGTACCCTCTCCAGCGTTTGACTCTATGGCATGCTCTATCTGATTGACGATTCTATTCGTCTCTTCGGAAGAGTTTTCAGTGTTTTTGAAATCATTGATGAGTTCCCCAGTGGATCCCAGGTCGGAATCTGATCCAGAGGGGATCTGGGTTTGAACGTCGGGATTCTGGGAAGTAGACATGATCAGAAGATATTTATTTGAATGCTCGAATTAAATAAAATACTGTTTATCGATCGAAAGGCTCCGATCAGTTGCGAATTGTAAAGATGCACTTTTCTTTCTCCAAGTAAACGTATATATAAAGGTTAAAAGGGTAAATTGCAAATTCAACCCCGAGTAACCGCGACGGTTAAGCTCCCACTCAGTAAATTTGAAGATTATCTTTTGCTAATAGCATTTATGGTCCTCCAAGCTTCGGAAATGAGTATTTCTCGACTCAACCGGATAAAATATGTACTCTTTTTCCCTTCGCTCGGTTTTTATCCCACTGGGTTTTTTCCAAGTAAGGTTTTTAACGAGGCATATCCAACTCAAGACTGTCCGAGGCCTGTTCTCTACTATCTATTTTTCCGAACCTCAAGTATTGCAGCTCTTGGTGAATCATCGAGGTGAATCTCTCAGGTTAAAAATCTCACCCTTCTATCTTTGGAAGCAATTCGGTTTTTTCGAGGCTCTCCCGAGCATGATGTGCACTCTTTTTCCCTAGCTCGGATTTTTCCCACAGGGTTTTTCCGGACTAGGTTTTTAATGAGGCATGTCCGAAAACATCAAGAAATCAAAGTCTTTCGCCGTAATGCAATATTTACTTCTCCGAGCTTCTGCTTCACTTACGCTCGAGAAGTGGGGGAGTATTGATGAGGGGTATTTCGCTTGTGCCACTTAGGAAATCCCTTCTGCTCGAGGTCGACCTCGATCCCGACCAGAATGGTATTTCCCGACCAGAAGAACATGGTTTTCCGATCAAGCCTGACTGATAGCTCTCGATCAAGTACCCTCTTCTTCCCGATCTACTCGTCTCCTCGGGATTACTGTGGGGCCGACCTACAGCTTTATACAGCTGGCCTAGAGGTGTTCTCCTACGGATGGTCTACCTAGCTCATTACTGTTCCTATAAATACGCGGCGCATTTATGACATCAGGGACGGCACAACTTCCAAGATATTCCTTCTGCTCGGACCTACTGTTCGAACTAGGAGCTAGCTTGTTTTCTCTTTGTATTGGTCACTGTAGTAGTACGGCATCCCGTAATGCTCGGGTAGACCCGCTTTGTAATTTGTAGTCGAACACCGATATTAATATACAGTTTTCACACGCTCGATTCATATATTGTTATACTCTACTTTCCTTTATTGAACTTGAACGAAATACGGTATAATCACCAGCAAGCTGAAGAGATAAGTCTGGATACATCTACTAAGCTGCCTGCTGCCGTCAAAGACTTGGTTCCTTTAGCTCTTGAGTGGAAGGCTGAAGAAACTGAAGTTCTTCATGAAGCACCTGTTCAACAGGAAGACCCTGCTGAAACATCTCACCCTGCTCCTACTGCTGACTTGCATTCTTCGCTGATGGAGTCAATGCAGATGTTGATTGAAAATGCCATGAAGGAGATGGAGATGATGAATCAGCTGATGTTACAGCGAATGCAGGAGGAAACTGCAAAGATGGTGAAATATGCCATAGAAAACATTCCTCTACCACCAGACAATTCCCTTATGCTGACTCAAAGTATCCTGAGCATGAATAGAAACATTGAAGAAGTGAAGGCTGATGTGGGTGATCTGCACTCTACTCTTCAAAGACATGAGTCTGATATTGTAGGAATTGCTAGGGTCATGAAAGAAGTTGGTGAAGCAGAGATAGAGAAGAATGTTGCGTTATTGCAAGAGTTCACTGCTGTCACTGATAAAGCTCAAAGTGAAATATCAACACTTCAACTGAATGTTGATTGTTTAAATGACCAGTCTGGTGAGATAAAGACAAATCAACTTCGCATGGAAGCTAATCAACTTCGCATGGAAGCTACTCTGAATCATCACTGTGCTCAAAATCAAGTTATGGATCAAAACATCAAGAAGCTTTGTGCTGCTGTCAACATAACTCCTGATCAACTCAACCCTGCTGCTGATGACAAAAAGGGGGAAGAGGAATCAGCTAAGAGGACTGTTGTTGCTGCAACTGTTCAAGTACAAGACCAACGGGCTGCTGCTGCTGAAAAGCCAAGTGATGATGAAGTACTTGAAGATGAAGTTGATGATGAAGTAGAGCCCAAGGACGTAGCTACGACTGATAAAGAAATAGCTGCTTCTAAGGACACTGCCGAAGAACAGTTGGATCCATTCAGGAAAACCAGCAGGATTCAAGAAATCAGAAGAAGAGTTGAAGCTGCAGGAAGAAACTTGACCAATGCTGGTCTGTTTTCCAGTGGAGAAGATGAAGAATGTAGTGATGAAGTTGAAGATGAGGAAGAAGAAGAAGATGAAGAAGCTGAGGACTAGACTAGGCTTACTAGACTAGGTCACTTGTTGAAAATATGTAATCAACTTACTTTATTTTGTAATTTTCACTTAAGTCTATTTTGCTTGTAACTTGTACTGTAATTTCAAAATCATATATATAAAAGTTCAAGCTTCCAACATATAATTTCTATCTCAGAAATTTTTGAGGACTCAACTTTAGCTTTAGGTACAGGTATTTAGCTGAAGTTTTGTCATCATCAAAAAGGGGGAAATTGTTGGATGAAGATGAAGACTTTGAAGTGAAGGGAGATTTTGATGATTTCCAAAAGTCATCAGCTAAGTATGGAAACTTAGTACAAACCTTAGAAGATATTTGACCAAGGAAGAATTATTTCAGACTAGTCAAATATGGTCCAGAAAACTACTGATCTGTTGCTGAAGAAAGGAATCAGACTGGTGGACTATCAGTCGACTCAAATCAGATTAGTTCAAGTTTGGGATCAGCCGAGTATACATCAGACGAGTGATTTCGATCAACAGAGTGGAAGTGGATCAGAAGTTATTGCAACGGTAATAAATGCACTTGGAGTAATAAATGCTGAAGAGGAAGGGTATTTATGACAAATGATTGAAGAGAAACCTCGTATCAGCTTGGTGCATTTAATGCGGACTGACAGCAAGTACAGCAGAGTGTACAGTGTTCAGTCGCAGGTAGCTGTTTTTGCAGAAGGGACCAGTACTCGATGATTTGGACACATGTCTATCTCTCAACGGGCAGATTTTCAAATCTCAAGTATAAATAGTTCAGTTCGTGAGTTGAAGAAGAATATACAACACATTTGAAAGAAAAAATCTGAAGCAGAATTCTTCTAAGTCTCAAACTCAAGAACATAACACTCATCAGCCGAGTCATTTGTTGACGAAGCAAAATAGAGAGAAAACATAATATACACATAAATCTGAGTGATTTTGTTAGAATCGTGTTGTGAGAAGCTGCTATCCATCTTTGTGAGTGATAAAGCTTTGTAGTATAGGAATTCTTTGTGATTTCCTGTAAAGAACTTGTGGCCAGTTCATTTGTTGTTTGGCGCAAGCAGAGTATATTGTAAACTGTGTGTTTATAGTATAACCCAAGATCTAAGTGACTTGTGATTTGGCCTAATTTCGTCTTAGGTTTAATCTCAGTAAATTATTAAAAGAACAACTTTATACCTAGGGTTTGGTTAAAGTACTCAGGATGGTGCAATTCAAGAATAGTATCAAATATTATTGTAATCACGTAAATAAGTATATGAGAGGAGAACAATTGTATTATTGATAGGTTAAATTCTGGATCCTTAATACATGGTAAGATTCACAATTTATAATATTCCTCATGTCCTAACGGAGCTAGGAGTCCTATTAAGCCTAGGAATCCTGCATGGCCTGGGAGTACCACACGGCCCAATAAGTCTTCTGGATCGGGCATTAGGTCGATCAGATACATGTTGGCAGGTCGAGCCGATCTCGATCAAAGGTCGGATCACGGGTCGGATCGATCTTGATTCTCCTCGGAAAACCCTGCTCGGTTATATGTGTAAAAATAGCCCTCATCAATACTCCCTCACTTCTCGAGCGTAATTGTAGCTGGAGCTCGTAGAAGTAAATGTGGTTGTTACTCTGGTCCTTTCATTGTTCATGAAATATGCCTCGTTAAAAACCTAGTTCGGAAAAACCCTTCAAGGGATGAAAACCGAATAAGGAAAAAAGAGTGCATTTTCGATTGAACCATCCATATAGGGACACGTATTTTAGTAACGTGTGTCAGATAATCATAAAGTCTTTTCAAGGTTCTATTTGGCAGGAATACGAAGAGACGCGAAGGGTTGAATCCGTCTTTTCACCGCCCATATATATAATCGAAAATCGCGGGATATTTTACTTTTTACCTTATATATTTAGATCCTCTTGCAGTAAAAGTTTAAGTCGATAAACTTGCCATTTTCTTACTTCATCGAGCACATTACTTCAAGGGTCAATGGCTTCGACCTCGCAAAATCCCCATTCCTCAACTCAAAATGTAGGAGAACAAGTACCACCTAACATCCCCAATCCTTATATCCTTTCATCTGAGGATGAAGCGGCAGACGATGCTCAAGTAGAAGATATCAGAGACTATGAAGAAAAAGAGGTTGATAGCTTGGTGGTAGAGATTGTTCCAGAGGAGGAGATGATGTCCAGGGCATCCAGGAAATCTAAGACGGCTCAACCTCAAATTTCTGCTCCTGTGGAATTCTTTCCTTCTCGATGGAAAGAAGAAGATCTACCTATTTTGAAAAGGGAATATGGTCATTATTTCTCGTCGGATTTTGAGATCGTTATTGCTTCCCCCGTGGAGAGAGTCAATACCCCTCCTACGAACTGTCGAGCATTCTATACGTCCCACTTCGAACATGGGCTCCTTTATCCCCTTTCTCCAATTCTTCGTCAATTCTTAGAGACTTTCTTTGTCTCCCTGACCCAACTTGTTCCCAATGTCATAGCCTTTATAATGGCTTTCTCTGTTTTGATGGTCGCACGAGGTCTGCAGCCCTCATTCCGTAATTTTCTTCAATTTTTTCGACTTTCCGTATCGACCTCCTCCAACAGAGGCTATTATTACGTTAGCCAAAGACCTGGGTATGCCGTTCTTGAAAATGCCATTTCGAGCAACAGTACGGAATGGAAATCGAACTTCTTTTTTGTTAAGGCTCCGACCGTGCATGTCCTTGAAAACGGAGAAACTGAGGAGTTTACTCATGACTGGGGATACAATGAATCTTGGGTGTACGGGGGTCGAAAGGTGATTGGTGAGATGGCCCCAGACGACCAATTTTCATCCGATTTAATCGAGGATATGAGATCAAATAAATACCAATCAGCTTATTTGATCGGAGAAGTTTTCCTTCGGAAGGCGGGATTGAGTTCTTTGGATTTTCCCATTCCATCGGACAATCGATCTCTAGGTAAGATTTTTTCTGTTTAGCTATTTTATTCTTTTTAGAAAAGGATTTATGAATTTGTCGTCCACTAATGTTTATCGATTTCATGTTGCAGCCTCCATGGTCGAGAACTGCCATTTTTCAGTGGTCGGAAAATCTGTCCTTTCCAATTCGAAAAAGTCATCAGGCAAAGTCCCCATAGAGCAGAAGCAATCCAGAAAGAGGAGAAGAAATCAAATCCAGGATTTGGAGGACATAGAGGAGGACTCGTTCGAGAATGCAGATCCTATCCGAGTAGCTCCCCCTTCTTCTGGTCAAACTTCATCAGATATACCGTCTACAAGCTCTCGCCCAGGCCGCGGTTATCCACCGAAATTACTTAGGGATGAACATGGTATTCTGGGCTGTCAATCTTGGTCAGAGCGTAATTTTACTGGCCCTGAAGCTAGAAGAAGAACTCAGTTCTTTGACAAACAAGGAGAGTATTTTACTCACGTCGGAGATACTAGTCATAAAGCTTCTCTGGTAGATATGATTGAGAGTCATCTTCAAGGGAAACGGGCAGCCGGATATTCCGAGAAGGATACACTAATGTCTGATGATAAGGAGAACGTCATCGATAAATCCATTGGACTCCTCCTATCTTCGACCTTTGTCCGAGATGTAGATAGGACGGTTAAGAAAAAACCTCTCGAACAGTTGGCAAGGGCAGCACATGCCCATGAAGTGGTAATATTTTTAAACTCCATCCATTCTTTTAATAAACCTCAATATTCTACTCCATTTTTATTTAGACCATTTTTCCTTGCCACAGACTGGTAATGCTTTGGTGTCCGCGCTATATGACATGTCATTGCATAGAGAACAATGCAAGTATGTTGAAGAAAGCAACAAAATTTTAAACTCTAAAGTTAAGGAGCTCGAAGATCAACTTGCTCGAGTAAATAATTCTCGCGCTTCTGCTGAAACTCAACCTGTTCCTAGCGCTAATCCAAATTTGGAGACTGACAATCCTCAGATTATCAATATGATGACGGATGCTAGTCGATACCAGGCACAGGTCGACCAGATGAATCGAGAGATGGATGAAGAATGAGTTGCACACGCCACTACGGTTAGCAAGTTGGAGTCGGAAATTGTTATGCTTCGATCTCAACTCGCGAGCAGGACGGACGACTCCCCTGATTTAGATAAGGTCATGGATGAGCACCACTCTCTTGACGTGGAACCCATTGTTCGAGAGTTTCTTGATTCTCCAGTGCACACTGCCATAATTCATCAGAAAATCGGAGATCTGCTCTTGAGCTCATTCTTCAAGGGGGTCGATCAATTAATTGAGTCTGGACAGATTCCTGACTGGCGCAATGAATATCGCGATGTTATGATGATCGAAAAGGATCGAAAACTCCAAGATTATCCTCTTGACTGCTTGCCTTCTGTTGAATATAGTAACCATCCTCTAGCTCACTTAGTCGATGAGTACGGAACTCCGCTTCCTGTACCCGCACCCGACTTGGTGTTAATAGAGCAGGCAGTAGAAGATCGAGAAGATGAAGAAGAAAACGAGGATAACGAAGAGGACACTGAAGGAGATCAAGCCGATGAGGGAGAGAAGAAGGTGAGGAAAGATTGTCCTCGAAGAAAGTTAACTCCCCATCTTAGGTTGTTTTCAAGACGTTAGGATTTTGTTTTCTTCTTTAATATTTGTAATTTTGTTTCATTATTTAGCAGATCTTGCAAATTCTGTAATTAAAGCTGATGTAAAGTTCCTATGTTGATATATATGATTTTCAATGAAATATTCTTCGTCGTTTTTATGATCGTAGTATTTAATAATCCGTTCTTGTCATATATTTGAATTTTTACTGCGCGCGCCAAGGTTTGAGGACATAATTGTCATTTCCTTTACTATAGATAAAGGTAAAATATTTGAGGTTTTACCGCGCGTCCCCACTTGCAATATAAAATTTTCTTGTTCGTTGATCGGAGCTCATAGTTCGATAATTCACAGAAATTTCTGATTTTTTGATCATGAGTTCCAACCTCTTTTCCGGAGCTGCAAAACGATCTCTACGAGGTCTTTCCCGACGAGATACTCCGAAGAAGAAAGCCCGAACGGAAAGTTCACATCAAATATCTTCCCAAGGAGGAGCTTCTTCTCGGGAAGCCATGCCTCGATCTGATCTGGTGTCGTCCTCGTCAGGTGAAAATCCGAAAATAGTGAAGAATATTCCTTCACCGTCAAAGGAAGCTAGGCATTCTTCAACGGGACCTTCAGGGGCTCCGATCCGTAGTCCCTTGGTTGATCCAAGAGTTCTTGAGGCTTACCAGGATGAGGGTTCTTGATCTACTTCTCCTTCTCTTGTAAACCAAACAATCAACCATGAGTCTCAAGTTATCTCTTCTCCTCCAGTCGACCAATCAACAAACGAGGAGTCTCGAGCTATCTCTCCTCCTCCAGTCGACCAAACAATAAACGAGGAACCTCGAGCTACCTCTCCTCCTCCCGTCGACTGATCAATGGAGGAACGTCCTCCTTCCGATCGAGATATAACAAATCAAACCTCAGGTCAAGAAGGTTCCCAACAGGTCGTAATTACTGCTCAACTCTGAGGTTGAGCCAACTTTGCAACCAAGGGGGCCTGTGGAAGATATCCCTGAGTCTTTCTTTGCCCCTTTGCGTTCTCAGGTTGTTGTTTCAACTTCTCAACATACTCAAGCCATCTTTCCTGTCCATTTTTCTCAAGTTGTATAAAAAACTGGGTCCGGTCCCAGTCATTCTGGTTTCGAAAATACCGCGGACGATCCGTCTCTTTTAGAAGAGCGTCCATTTAAGGAGCAGGATGAAGAGATAACTGAGTTTGGGATGAGTCGATCTGGTGGGGTTTCCACTGACGTATGCATTCCAAATACCCTCGAGCCTGATGGGGTTTCTTGGAATCTGGGAATGGGTACAATTCTGCCCAAGGAGCTTGATAAACTGAAGAACCATTCTTCTTTTCGTCTTGTTCAGTCCATTTTTAAGCGTTTGGAGATGGTAAGTGGACTTTTATTATTGTTGTAACAGGGATCTTTTCATGTTCTAGGTTTTTGAAGTTCCTCATTCTTATTTTCCCATAACAGGCTAAGCATGAAGCTCTGCAGCTTGGGATACAAATTGATGAATCTTATTTTGCTCGAGAAGAATCCCTTGAACGAGTAAACACAATTGCTGCTGCTCATCGATTGCTGATGACTGAGGTTGAGCATCTCCGAGCTACTACTGAAAGGCTTTCTAAAGAACTTGCTCGAGTAAATAGCAGCTTGGAGTCCGATAAGGAGCAGCTTACTAAGGAGAAAGAAGATCTGCTCCTACCATGCTTTTGATCAATAGACAAGGGCCTTTTTTTTTTTTTTTTTTTTTTAAATGTAATATAATAGACTCCTTTTAGTCGCGAAATAGAGCAGTTCGTTGTTTCCATCGCTTATATGTAGAATAATGCGTTGTTCTGATCTAAATGTCAAAATATTTGTTTATCTATCTTCTTGGGAGAGGAAAAGGCACCTTGGTAGTTGTGCCGTAACTGTAGGACGTTTCGCATGCTTGTCCACTAACTGATAACTTTCTCTTACTATAAATAATCCTTTTGAAGCATAGGAAATATAATAGAGGGAAATAATATGCCTTCAATGAATATTCCATTCTGGTATACCACTTTAATTTTACTCCTATCAGCAGCCTATTTCAGCTTACTCGCTGATGAGTTTTAGTAGTCTGATTTGTCTTAGGTAGCTTACTAGGTTTTCTAACCTATTGAGCATCAGTAGACTTGTTCTCTTAAGCCTCTGATTTTCTTTTAGAGAATGATGCAATTACTTCTTTCAGGTTTATTTATATTTTCAAAACAAATTGCATACTCAGCTTTTAGAGTTTCATTCTCATGCTCAATCTTTTTGGTAGTCAGCTGATTCTTGAGGTTTTTCAACCTGAAGTTTTAGTGATCTGATTTGCTCTTTTCAGCAGAGTCGTGTCTTCATTAAGCTTGGCAAGTGCACAAACAATATTTGAATTTGAAATTCAGCATTTATTCAATCGATTCAAATAGTGCATTTGATTTATAGGTAGAAGTTACCTCAATTTTCAGAATCATCAGATCCTATGGCAGTTAAGCATAAGGTTTCAGGTACTTCTTCAAATTCTTTATCAGACGACTTGCGGTCTGAATAAGATGTGCGGGAGTTTATTAGCTTTGCTGCATCAGCTAACTTTGATTTGCTCTTACTAAGCTTACGCTCCTTTTTAGCACGCTTTTCCTTTTCAGCAAACTTCTCAGATGATGAGGTTGGATGGTCTTTGATCAAGAGCCCATACTCCTCTTCATGGTAGTCTCTAAGTTTTGCTTTGTAGGAATCCCTGTTTTCCTGAAAATGATCAGAAGAAGATGAAGTAGCATTTTTATATTTTAATTTTATTTTCTTCTTGTAGAACTTCTGGAAATCATTTAGCAGCAGGGTAACGTCGTCAGCAGTATATCCCTTTTCTGAACTCAGCACAGTCTTCTGTTTTGACTTGTCTGCTGATTTTCTTGACTTGTCTGACGCCATTAGAGCAGCAGTAGGGTCTGAACTGGTTGACACTTCTAATCCCAATCTTGGCATATGATACTCATACTCTTTGAGAGATGAGAACAGTTCGGAAAGGGAAATCTTCTCTAAATTCCTTGATTCTTCCATGGCTGTCACCTTCATGTTGAATTTAGGTGGCAAGGCATTGAGAACCTTTGTTGTGATCTCCTTGTTCGAAAATTCTTTACCAAATCTTAGAACTTCATTCAGGGCTTTGGTAAATCTGGTATCCATCTGATCAATCGTTTCACCAGACTTCATTTTGAAATTTTCAAACTCCTCAAGAGCCACAATGAGCTTGTGTTCTTTGATAGCATTGTTTCCTTCGCTTAGCTCGCAGACTTTATCCCACATCTCTTTTAGCAGTTTTGAGACGCTTGATCTTTTGGAAATTGTCTTCGTCTACAGCTCTGAACATGATGAACTTCGCCTTTTTATCAAGATTTACCAACTTGTTTTCTTTAGGTGTCAGCTCATCCAGCTCTTTGTCAACTACCTGATCTGGTTGACCAGCAACCGTCACAATCTTCTGGAATCTGAATGGTCCTTTTGTAATACATGTAAACATGTCATCATTATAAGCAGCAAGAAATATTTCCATTCTGATTTTCCAGTTTTCAAAGCTCATAAGACCAATGTGAGGAACATGGTTTATGGCATCCATTTTTCAAAAAGTTTTGATTTTCAAAATATGCTCTCTTTTTGAAAAATTTGAAAAACACACTTTGGATCAAGCTCGTTAATCAGGCAGCTGATTCAAGATAAACCACCTACCCTGATATTACTTGATGGTATCAGGTAAATTACCAGAGCAACCGGCTCTGATACAACTTGTTGGTCCTAAAAGTGGTCAATGAGGTCTAGAGGGGGGGGGGGGGGGGTGAATAGACCTCTGAAAACTTTAAAACTTTTTCTCTAACTTTTCAAATCAGCTGACTAAGCTGATCGAGATTTGTAAGACTACTGAGCTGATGCGCACAAAGCTTTATCAGCAGAGTTGACCACTCATCTGATTTTCACTCAGCTGATTTCAGATGTTAAATCAGAGTTTTTAGAAACTAGTTGGCAGCGGATATTCAAAGTGTTTTTCACCAAGCTGTTCCTCTTTAAATTTTCTCACTCAAAAGATTTTGTCCCCAGTTTTTACAACTCCTTTTAAAATCTTTTGGTTATATCGTATGTTTGAGTTCTTTAATAAATATGCAAAGTATAACAGTAAATAATTCAAACACACATAATTTTTATAGATGTTATATAGACAATCGTCTTTTAGTCCACTCTTCCAAGTGAAGAACTACATTCTAAGCAACAACAACAGGAAAGGCAACTGTCTGCAATGGATCACAACATCAGACTTCTATGCAATGCAGTCAATATTACACCTGTTCGGGATGACAGAGTTGACCCTGCTGATGATGACAAAAAGGGGGAAGAGGAATCTGCTAACAAGAAGAATGTTACTGTTGAAGCTACTGAAGTAGTTCAATGTTCTGAAGAGGCAACAAATAAGCCTGCTGAAGATACTAAGGCTGCTGATGAAGCTGAATAGACTGCTGAAGCTTATGAAGATATTGATGATAAGGCTGAAGAAAAGAACCAAGGATGCGGCAAAGGAGGACAAGAGGATTGCTGCTTCTAAGGATTCTGCTGAAGAACAGCTAGATCCATTCAGAAAGACAAAAAGGATAGAGGAAATAAGAGCTAGAATTGAGGCTGCTAACAAAGCCAAGAAACTTGTTCTAAATTCCCTAGTTAAGAAAGTGATGAAGAAGAAATTATAAAAGAAGAAGAAACAGAAGATGAAGATTAAGAAGATTATTTCTTTCTTGTAAAACTTTTGTAAATTTCTATCTTTTTTTAACTTTTACAATTCTTGTAATCTGATATAACAAATTCAATATTAATGAAAGATTACAAATTCCAACTTAATTTCTATCTCAGAAATTTTGTGTGAAGACTTAACTTTAGTTTAGTTACAGGTACTTAGCTGAAGTTTTGTCATCATCAAAAGGGGGAAATTGTTGGATGAAGATGAAGAACTGAAGGGAGGTTTTGATGATTTCCAAAAGTCATCCGCTAAGTAATGGAAGCTTAGCAAGCCCCTGAAAAATCAATCTGAGAAGACAAGTAAAATCAGAAGGATGGAATTTTGGTCCAGAAGACTACTGATCTGATGCTGAGTTCGGAATCAGACTGGTGGATTTCAGCAGAGTCAAATCAGATGAGTTCGATTTGAATCAGGAGAGTGTTCATTAGCAGAGTGGATTCGATCAGCAGAGTGGAAATGATCAGGAAGATATTACAACGGTAATAAGTGCACTCGGTGTAATAAATGTTGTAAGAGAAGGGTATTAAAGACAAATGATTGAAAAGAAACTTGGGATCGGCTAGGTGCATTAGATGTGACTTGGCAGAAAGTACAGCAGAACTATACAGTGAACAGTTACAGAAGCCGTTCTGAAACAAGGACCAGTACTCGAGGAAGTTCTGAAAATCTGTCTTTTCTCAACGGGCATAAATTCAAATACTCAAGTATAAATAGTTATGGATTCAAGAGTTAGAGACAGACACAACAACTGAGAGCAATTCACGGGCAAATTTTCCAAGTCTCATACTCAAAGGCAGAACACTAAAACATCTAAGTCATCTGTTGACAAGCTGAAGTCGTGAAAAACAAGCTTACATCCAAATCTTAGATTTTCTGTAAAAGAGAAAGTTGTGAGAAGTAGTTTTCCATCTAAGTGAGTGAAAATACTTCAGAGTATAGGTTTTCTTTGTGATCTCCTATAGCGAACTTGTGGCTTCATCATTTGTTGTAAAAGCGCAAGTAGAGTGTACTATTTACTTTATGTTCATAGTATAACCCAAAATCAGAGGAAATACAGTTAGAGAAAAGGACAAGAAGCTCAAAAAAAAGTCCTGCTGCTGCACCTGCCTTAGTTCACAAAAAGACAACTGCCAGAAAAAGAATAATATTATCTGAATAGCGTGTAACTTTTTCTGAGCAAGTATGGGAAGATCCTCATTCTGTTGAGAGAACAGTAGAATCAGTAAAGGAGTCTGATACTGCCAATCAGATGACAGCTGAAGGATCTGCACCACAAGATGATAAGTCTACTGTTCTATCAGCAGTAGTCACTGAAACAACAGCCGCCAGAAGGAAGAAAACTGGAAAGGCTAAAGTGTTACGGTACCACAAAAAGAAAAGAGAAGAGGTTGAGCAAAAGAAGAAAGATGAAACTGGGCTCAAGGCGGTCCTCAAAGCTAGTAAAGTATAAGCTGAAGTCAAACAGATGACTGAAGCAGAACTAGCTGCTAAGGAAGAAGTGGACTTAGCTAAAGCCCTTGAAGCAAGTAAAAAGGATGCTCATGGCCCTAGAAAGAGTGGTGGAATCGTGATTGGAGAACCCAAAGAAGGTTCTGTTGTTTTACCTCGTCCTCAAGTTGTAAGGAAGAAGAAGAAAGCAGTCAAATATGCACTAAAGATAGTGAAAAGTGACCCTTCTCTCTTTGAAAGATTTTAAAAGGAACTGGAGAGGTACAATAAACTTCTGCAAACCAAGAGTACTTTCCTCGCTGAAAAAATCAGATATAATCAATGGAGGGAGTACAGATTGGCTAAGTCGAAGGAAGAGATCCTTGCTTGGAAGTAGTTTCTTAAAGAAGAGAGATGGATTCTACATTGGATGCACCCTAGTTCAATCAGACAAGCATTGGATTCAGACTTCTTTCATGACCGAGAACATGAGTACATCAAACTCATTGTACTGAAGGAATCTACAGCGCTCAGGGAGTCAATGACAAACAAACCCAGAAGAGGAGAGGATTTGGGTGAGAGAGCTGTAAAGATTGCCATCTGCGTAACCTTGGACAAATGGAGTGAAAGATCTAGATACGGAAAAGGAACATCCAGCGATCTGCCAACTCTACCAAGTTTACAACAAATAGTTTTTGGTTCAGAAATCAGCACATACCAAGAATCAGATCACTCACATTAGACGACTTCGCCGTTTATACCTGTAAATTTTATTTATCAGAAAACAATGGTGTCTACTGATGGTGTTGATTTTATACATATTACAGATGCTAGTGCTAACCTGAATCAGACTATTGCAAAGGACTCATCGAGGAACTTAACACTGCTATTCCTTCCAATCCTACTAATGATGTTCAATCAACCATCATGACTTCCATGAAGGCTCTGATTGAAAGTGCTTTAAAAGAGATGGAAGAAAAGAACAAGGAGCTGCTTAGAAAATTTGAGGAAGCTGCCTCAAATCTTATGTTGGATGAAGATGAAGACATAAAGTGAAGGGAGGTTTTGATGATTTCCAAAACATCAGAATCAGCTAAGTATGGAAGCTTAGTAAAAACCTTCTAAGATATTTGACTAAGGAAGACTTATTCAGACTAGTCAAATATGGTCCAGAAGACTACTGATCTATTGCTGAGGAAGAAATCAGACTGGTGGACGATCAGCCGACTCAAATCAGATTAGTTCAAGTTTGGGATCAGCCGAGTATACATCAGACGAGTAATTTCGATCAGCTGAGTGGAAGTAGATCAGAAGATCAGTGCAACGGTAATAAATGCACTTGGAGTAATAAATGATGAAGAGGAAGGGTATTAATGACAAATGATTGAAGAGAAACCTCGTATCAGATTGGTGCATTTAATGCGATCTGACAGCAAGTACAGCAGAGTGTACAGTGTTCAGTCGCAGGTAGCCGTTTCTGCAGGAAAGACCAGTACTCGAGGATTTGAACAGCTGTCGATCTCTCAACGGGCAGAAATTCAAATCTCCAAGTATAAATAGTTCAGTTCATGAGTTGAAGAAAAGAACAACACTGAGACAACACACTTTGAGAGCTAAAATTCGAAGCAGAACTTCTCTAAGTCTCAAAACTCAAGAACAGAACACTCATCAGCTAAGTCATTTGTTGACGAAGCAAATAGAGAGAAAAACAGAAAATACTTGTAAAATCTGAGTGATTTTGTTAGGTTGTGTTGTGAGGAGTAGATATCAATCTTTGTGAGCGATATTACTTCAGAGGTTAGGAATTTCTTTGTGATTTCCTACTACGAACTTGTGGCCAGTTCATCTGTTGGTTGGCGCAAGCAGAGTGTACTGTAATCTTTGTGACTATAGTATAACCCAAGATCTAAGTGACTTGGAAGAGTGGACTAAAGGATTTACATCCATATAACCACTATAAAAATCCTTTGTGTTTTTAACTTGCATTATTTTCTGCATATCCATAACAGCATACTAAAAACACTTTAAGGTTAATTGTTTGAAAAGTTTTAAAAAGGAGTTTATTTAAAACTGGGGATAAAACTTTTTCTAAGATAAGTAAACTACTTGTGAAAAACACTTGATAAATCCGCTGCAAGATAGTTAATTTTGAAACTCTGATTTTGATAAAATCAGCTAAGTAAAATCAGAAGAGTGGTCAACTCTGCTGTTCAAAGCTTTGTGCAAGATCAGCTTAGTCTGCTTACAATTCTTGATCAGCTTAGTCTGCTGACAGAAAAGTTAGAGATTTTTAAAAGGCAAATTTTTGAAGAGGTTTATTCACCCCCCCCCCTCTAAACCTCATCTGACCACTTGGGACCAACATCTTATTCAGAGCACTGTTGCTAATCAGCCCAAGTCTGCTGATACAACATCAATGATTCATGAAGAACTGACCGAAATCAGAACAGAGGTTCGTATAATAAAAGAAGAAGTTCAGAGGTCCGGTGATAAAGTTGAAAGCAACCAAGCTGGCTGGAAGCAGATCAATTTGTTGTGGCAAATGCTATGCAAGCTACAGAGGAAGCGACTTCAAATACAATGTAAGCATTTACCTCAATCATGAATCTAGTACTTCAGTCTCAATTTCAGCTAAGTGAGAGCAATGAAATTGTGCTGCACCATTCTGAAGAACTACATTCTAAGCAACAACAGGAAAGGCAACTGTCTGCAATGGATCACAACATCAGACTTCTATGCAATGCAGTCAATATTACTCCGGTTCGGGATAACAGAGTTGACCCTGCTGATGATGACAAAAAGGGGGAAGAGGAATCTGCTAACAAGAAGAATTTTACTGTTGAAGCTACTGAAGTAGTTCAATGTTCTGAAGAGGCAACAAATAAGCCTGCTGAAGATACTAAGGCTGCTGATGAAGCTGAACAGACTGCTGAAGCTAATGAAGATATTGATGATAAGGCTGAAGAAAAGAACCAAGGATGCGGCAAAGGAGGACAACAGGATTGCTGCTTCTAAGGATTATGCTGAAGAACAGCTAGATCCATTCATAAAGACAAAAAGGATAGAGGAAATAAGAGCTAGAATTGAGGCTGCTAACAAATCCAAGAAACTTGTTCTAAATTTCCCTAGTTAAGAAAGTGATGAAGAAGAAATTATAAATGAAGAAGAAACAGAAGATAAAGATTAAGAAGATTATTTTTTTCTTGTAAAACTTTTGTAAATTTCTATCTTTTTTTAACTTTTTCAATTCTTGTAATCTGATATAACAAGTTCAATATTAATGAAAGATTACAAATTCCAACTTAATTTCTATCTCAGAAGTTTACTTACAGGTACTTAGCTGAAGTTTTGTCATCATCAAAAAGGGGGAAATTGTTGGATGAAGATGAAGAAGTGAAGGGAGGTTTTGATGATTTCCAAAAGTCATCCGCTAAGTAATGGAAGCTTAGCAAGCCCCTGAAAATTCAGTCTGAGAAGACAAGTAAAATCAGAAGGATGGAATTTTGGTCCAGAAGACTACTGATCTGATGCTGAGTTCGGAATCAGACTGGTGGATTTCAGCAGAGTCAAATCAGATGAGTTCGATTTGAATCAGGAAAGTGTTCATCAGCAGAGTGGATTCGATCAGCAGAGTGGAAATGATCAGGAAGATATTACAATGGTAATAAGTGCACTCGGTGTAGTAAATGTTGTAAGAGAAGGGTATTAAAGATAAATGATTGAAAAGAAACTTGGGATCGGCTAGGTGCATTAGATGTGACTTGGAAGAAAGTACAGCAGAACTATACAGTGAACAGTTACAGAAGTTGTTCTGAAACAAGGACCAGTACTCGAGGAAGTTCTGAAAATCTGTCTTTTCTCAACGGGCATAAATTCAAATCCTCAAGTATAAATAGTTCAGGATTCAAGAGTTAGAGACAGACACAACAACTGAGAGCAATTCACGAGCAAATTTTCCAAGTCTCATACTCAAAGGCAGAACACTAAAACATCTAAGTCATCTGTGGACAAGCTGAAGTCGTGAAAAACAAGCTTACATCCAAATCTTAGATTTTCTGTAAAAGAGAAAGTTGTGAGAAGTAGTTTTCCATCTAAGTGAGTGAAAATACTTCAGAGTATAGGTGTTCTTTGTGATCTCCTATAGCGAACTTGTGGCTTAATCATTTGTTGTAAAAGCGCAAGTAGAGTGTACTATTTACTTTGTGTTCATAGTATAACCCAAAATCAGAGGAAATACAGTTAGAAAAAAGGACAAGAAGCTCAAACAAAAGTCCTGCTGCTGCACCTGCCTTAGTTCACAAAAAGACAACTGCCAGAAAAAGAATAATATTATCTGAATAGCATGTAACTTTTTCTGAGCAAGTATGGGAAGATCCTCATTCTGTTGAGAGAACAGTAGAATCAGTAAAGGAGTCTGATACTGCCAATCAGATGACAGCTGAAGGATCTGCACCACAAGGTGATAAGTCTACTGTTCTATCAGCAGTAGTCACTGAAACAACAGCCGCCAGAAGGAAGAAAACTGGAAAGGCTAAAGTGTTACGGTACCACAAAAAGAAAAGAGAAGAGGCTGAGCAAAAGAAGAAAGATGAAACTGGGCTCAAGGCGGTCCTCAAAGCTAGTAAAGTATAAGCTGAAGTCAAACAGATGACTGAAGCAGAACTAGCTGCTAAGGAAGAAGTGGACTTAGCTAAAGCCCTTGAAGCAAGTAAAAAGGATGCTCATGGCCATAGAAAGAGTGGTGGAATCGTGATTGGAGAACCCAAAGAAGGTTCTGTTGTTTTACCTCGTCCTCAAGTTGTAAGGAAGAAGAAGAAAGCAGTCAAATATGAACTAAAGATAGTTAAAAGTGACCCTTCTCTCTTCGAAAGATTTTAAAAGGAACTGGAGAGGTACAATAAACTGCTGCAAACCAAGAGTACTTTCCTCGCTGAAAAAATCAGATATAATCGATGGAGGGAGTACAGATTGGCTAAGTCGAAGGAAGAGATCCTTGCTTGGAAGTAGTTTCTTAAAGAAGAGAGGTGGATTCTAAATTGGATGCACACTAGTTCAATCAGACAAGCATTGGATTCAGACTTCTTTCATGACCGAGAACATGAGTACATCAAACTTATTGTACTGAAGGAATCTACAACACTCAGGGAGTCAATGACAAACAAACCCAGAAGAGGAGATGATTTGGGTGAGAGAGCTGTAAAGATTGCCATATGCGTAACCTCGGACAAATGGAGTGAAAGATCTAGATATGGAAAAGGTACATCCACTGATCTGTCAACTCTACCAAGTTTACAGCAAATAGTTTTTGGTTCAGAAATCAGCACATACCAAGAATCAGATCACTCACATTAGACGACTTCGCCGTTTATACCTGTAAATTTTATTTATCAGAAAACAATCGTATCTACTGATGGTGTTGATTTTATACATATTACAGATGCTAGTGCTAACCTGAATCAGACTATTGCAAAGGACTCATCGAGGAACTTAACACTGCTATTCCTTCCAATCCTACTAATGATGTTCAATCAACCATCATGCCTTCCATGAAGGCTCTGATTGAAAGTGCTTTAAAAGAGATGGAAGAAAAGAACAAGCAACTGCTTAGAAAATTTGAGGAGGCTGCCTCAAATCTTGTTCAGAGCACTGTTACTAATTTGCCCAAGTGTGCCGATACAACATCAATGATTCAGGAAGAACTGAACAAAATCAGAACAGAGGTTCGTATAATAAAGGAAGAAGTTCAGATGTTCTGTGATAAGATTGAAAGCAACCAAGCTGGCTGGAAGCAGATCAATTTGTTGTGGCAAATGCTATGCAAGCTACAGAGGAAGCGACTTCAAATACAATGTAAGCATTTACCTCAATCATGAATCTAGTACTTCAGTCTTAATTTCAGATAAGTGAGAGCAATGAAATTGTTCTGCACCATTCTGAAGAAATACATTCTAAGCAACAACAACAGGAAAGGCAACTGTCTGCAATGGATCACAACATCAGACTTCTATGCAATGCAGTCGATATTACTCCTGTTCGGGATGACAGAGTTGACCCTGCTAAAGATGACAAAAAGGGGGAAGAGGAATCTGCTAACAAGAAGAATGTTACTGTTGAAACTACTGAAGTAGTTCAATGTTCTGAAGAGGCAACAAATAAGCCTGTCGAAGATACTGAGGCTGCGGATGAAGCTGAACAGACTGCTGAAGCTAATGAAGATATTGATGATAAGGCTGAAGAAAAGAACCAAGGATGCGGCAAAGGAAGACAAGAGGATTGCCGCTTCTAAGGATTCTGCTGAAGAACAGCTAGATCCATCCAGAAAGACAAAAAGTATAGAGGAAATAAGAGCTAGAATTGAGGCTGCTAACAAAGCCAAGAAACTAGTTCTAAAATTCCCTAGTGATGAAAGTGATGAAGAAGAAATTATAAAAGAAGAAGAAACAGAAGATGAAGATTAAGAAGATAATTTTTTTCTTGTAAAACTTTTGTAAATTTCTATCTTTTTATTAACTTTTTCAATTCTTGTAATCTGATATAACAAGTTCAATATTAATGAAATATTACAAATTCCAACTTAATTTCTATCTCAGAAATTTTGTGTGAAGACTTAACTTTAGTTTACTTACAGGTACTTAGCTGAAGTTTTGTCATCATCAAAAAGGGGGAAATTGTTGGATGAAGATGAAGAAGTGAAGGGAGGTTTTGATGATTTCCAAAAGTCATCCGCTAAGTAATGGAAGCTTAGCAAGCCGCTGAAAATTCAATCTGAAAAGACAAATAAAATCAGAAGGATGGAATTTTCGTCCAGAAGACTACTGATCTGATGCTTAGTTCGGAATCAGACTGGTGGATTTTAGCAGAGTCAAATCAGATGAGTTCGATTTGAATTAGGAGAGTGTTCATCAGCAGGGTGGATTCGATCAGCAGAGTGGAAATGATCAGGAAGATATTACAACTGTAATAAGTGCACTCGGTGTAATAAATATTGTAAGAGAAGGGTATTAAAGACAAATGATTGAAGGGAAACCTCGGATCAGCAAGGTGCATTAGATGCGACTTGACAGAAAGTACAGCAGAACTGTACAGTGAATAGTTACAGAAGCCGTTCTGAAACAAGGACCAGTACTGGAGGAAGTTCTGAAAATTTGTCTTTTCTCAACGGGCATAAATTCAAATCCTCAAGTAAAAATAGTTCTAGATTCAAGAGTTAGAGACAGACACAACAACTTAGAGCAATTCACGAGCAAATTTTCCAAGTCTCATACTCAAAGGCAGAACACTAAAACATCGAAGTCATCTGTTGACAAGCTGAAGTCGTGAAAAACAAGCTTACATCCAAATCTTAGATTTTCTGTAAAAGAGAAAGTTGTGAGAAGTAGTTTTCCATCTAAGTGAGTGAAAATACTTCAGAGTTTAGGTTTTCTTTGTGATCTCCTATAGCGAACTTGTGGGTTCATCATTTGTTGTAAAAGCGCAAGTAGAGTGTACTATTTACTTTGTGTTCATAGTGTAACCCAAAATAAGAGGAAATACCGTTAGAAAAAAGGACAAGAAGCTAAAAAAAAAGTCCTGCTGCTGCACCTGCCTTAGTTCACAAAAAGGCAACTGCCAGAAAAAGAATAATATTATCTGAATAGCATGTAACTTTTTCTGAGCAAGTATGGGAAGATCCTCATTCTGTTTAGAGAACAGTAGAATCAGTAAAGGAGTCTGATACTGCCAATCAGACGACAGCTGAAGGATCTGCACCACAAGGTGATCAGTCTACTGTTCCATTGGCTGTAGTCACTGAAACACCAGCCGCCAGAAGGAAGAAAATTGGTAAGGCTAAAGTATCACGGTACCATAAAAAGAAAAGAGAAGAGGCTGAGCAAAAGAAGAAAGATGAAACTGGGCTCAAGGCGGTCCTCAAAGCTAGTAAATTAGACGCGATGTCAAACAGATGACTGAAGCAGAACTAGCTGCTAAGGAAGAAGTGGACTTAGCTAAAGCTCTTGAAGAAAGTAAAAAGGATGCTCATGGCCCTAGAAAGAGTGGTGGAATCGTGATTGGAGAACCCAAAGAAGGTTCTGTTGTTTTACCTCTTCCTCAAGTTGTAAGGAAGAAGAAGAAAGCAGTCAAATATGCAGTAATGATAGTGAAAAGTGACCCTTCTCTCTTTGAAAGATTTGAAAAGGAACTGGAGAGGTACAATAAACTGCTACCAAGAGTACTTTCCTCGCTGAAAAAATCAGATATAATCGATGGAGGGAGTACAGATTGGCTAAGTCGAAGGAAGAGATCCTTGCTTGGAAGCAGTTTGTTGAAGAAGAGAGATGGATTCTAAATTGGCTGCACACTAGTTCAATCAGACAAGCATTGGATTCAGACTTGTTTCATGACCGAGTACATGAGTACATCAAACTAATTTTACTGAAGGAATCTACAGCACTCAGGGAGTCAATGACAAACAAACCCAGAAGAGGAGAGGATTTGGGTAAGAGAGCTGTAAAGATTGCATCTGCGTAACCTTGGACAAATGGAGTGAAAGATCTAGATACGGAAAAGGAAAATCCAGTGATCTGCCAACTCTACCAAGTTTACAGCAAATAGTTTTTGGTTCAGAAATTAGCACATACCAAGAATCAGATCACTCACATCAGACGACTTTGCTGTTTATACCTGCAAATTTTATTTATCAGAAAACGGTCGTGGCTACTGATGTTGTTGATTTTATACATATTACAGATGCTGGTGCTAACCTGAATCAGTCTATTGCAAAGGACTCCTCCAAGGAACTTAACATTGCTGATCCTCAAGTTCCCCTAGGTGAAGTACTTCGAGAAAAGGAACCTTTAGCAATCGAGTGGGGAGCTGAAGTCACTCTTGAGAATCAAGAAAGTGCTATTCCTTCCAATCCTACTACTGATGTTCAATCAACCATCATGACTTCCATGAAGGCTCTGATTGAAAGTGCTTTAAAAGAGATGGAAGAAAAGAACAAGGAGCTGCTTAGAAAATTTGAGGAGGCTGCCTCAGATCTTGTTCAGAACATTGTTGATAATCTGCCCAAGTCTGCTGATACAACATCAATGATTCATGAAGAACTGAACAAAATCAGAACAGAGGTTCGTACAATAAAGGAAGAAGTTCAGAGGTTCGATGATAAAGTTGAAAGCAACCAAGCTGGCTGGAAGCAGATCAATTTGTTGTGGCAGATGCTATGCAAGCTACAGAGGAAGTGACTTCAAATACAATGCAATCATTTACCTCAATCATGAATCTAGTACTTCAGTCTCAATTTCAGCTAAGTGAGAGCAATGAAATTGTGCTGCACCAATCTGAAGAATTACATTCTAAGCAACAAAAACAGGAAAGGCAACTGTCTGCAATGGATCACAACATCAGACTTGATTATGCTCTTTTTCGTTCGGGACAAATAAGGAAAGTCGAGCAAAACAATAAAATAAGTCGAGTGTGTAAACGATGTATATTAATATCAAGATCCGAGTTCAAATTACAAGGTGGGTCTATTCGAGCGTTACAGGATGCCGTACTACTAGCTAGATAAATACAAAGGAAGGTATGCTAAGGCCTATTCCTAGCTCTGTGTCCGAGCTGGGGTATTTCTAGGGAATAGTGTCGTCCCTGATGTCATAAATGCGCCGTGTATATATAGTAACAGTAATGAGCTAGGTAGACCCTCCGCAGGAGAATACGTCTTGCTAGCTGTTCAGCTCGGGGGGTCGGCCCCACAGTAATTCTGAAGAAAACTATAAGGTCGGGAATCAGATCGGAATGTTGGCTCTCGAGCTAGTAATCTGGCTTGATCGGAAACAGCGTTCTGCAGGTTGAAGAATAGTCCTCCTGATCGGAAATTCTAGTCGATCACGAGCAGGGGTATTTCCTAAAATGGCGCATGCGAAATTTGATATGCCTCGTAAAAAACCTTACTCGGAAAAACCCAATGGGACAAAATCCGAGCTAGGGAAAAAGAGCGCATATTTTCTCTAGATGGGCCTTGGATAGGCGTGATGCTTCAAACTGCAAGAGGGCGGAGTTCTTGATCGGATTAGTCTGCCTCGGTGATATTACAATATTCGCAGTTCGGAGAGATAAATAATAGAGATCTAGTGTTGAACAGTCTTGAGTCGGACATGCCTCGTTAAAAACCTTACTCGGAAAAACCAAATGGGACAAAATCCGAGCGAAGGGAAAAATAGTGCACATCTTCGGAAGACAATGTCGTTAATCATAAATTACCGAGCCGAAAAACCAACTTTCAGAACTTAGAGGGCCGTAAATGCCACTTATGGAAAGATAATCTTCAATTTACTTAGTGGGAAGTTTAACCGTCGTGGTTACTGGGGGTTTAATTTGCAATTTACCCTTTTAACCTTTATATATATGCGTTGACTTGAGGAGACGAGTACATCTTCCCAACTTATTGTAGATCGGAGCATTCACATCGATAAAGAGTACCATTTCTTATCGACCATTTCAATAAATACTTTCTAACATGTCCACCTCCGAGAACCCAGAGATTCCATCCAACATTCCTCCGAGATCAGATTCCGACCTAGGGTCAATGGACGATCTAATAGATACGTTCAAGGCTACAGAAAACTCTCCTGACGAGGCGAATAGGATCGTCGACCAAGTTGAACGGGTCTTACAGTCGGACGCCGGCGAGGGAACGTCCGGTCAACAGAACCATGAGGGCGATGGTGATGGGGAACAAGACGTTGAGCCCAACGCCGAGGACGAGGGAGAAGGTGAGGGAAACGCCTATTCCGATAGTGAAGACGGCACGACTCAGGCATTGGAAAAGGATGAAATAATGAGATATTCGATCGGAAGAGGTTGCACCGTGAGAATCCTCGACCTAGCTGCCAACGCGAAGAAATCCATCGCTAAAGGTCGGGTTCAAAGACAGAAAAACGGGTCGATGAGATTGCTAGTGCATATGATCCGATAGAAAGTAAAGCAGAACTCGAGGCCGAGATAGGTAAATATCTCCCCGAGGGTTACTCGCTGGTTATTCCGAGAGCGAGGGTACCGAGGAGGAGCAAAACCCTTAGGAAGATTTCTTGTAATAGGTTATAGGACTTTCTTCCATATGTAATGTAAACTTCTCGATCATCTATAAAATCTCCTTTCTTTACTTGTGATATTTGCCATGCCCAGATGCTTAAAGTTCGCGGGAATTTATAATACAACTTAACTAGACAATAATCTTTGCAAGCTATATGGAGCTCGAAATATGACATCTACAACGAGCTACAAACCATCGATCAAAATAGACTTCCTTAGTAAGACATTAAAACGATCGATCTTCGTATACGAGCACGAAAAATCTTGAAATTCGCGATTGTTGGGTCCCCTATAGGCAACGTTTCTCTCTCTTATAAATAGAAGGGAGAACTTTAGATTTGTTACATAAAAACCATAATTCTTATTCACGTCGGAGCTCATTGATCGATAATAATAAAACGAGCCCTTATCTTTTACTCAATAATCCGACCATGGAGGGGTTAGTGAATTCCAAACTTGACCCAACTCAGCTGTTTAAAGTGAAGAAAGAAAAGGCTCCTAAGTCCAAAACTCGAGATTCTAAGTCCTCCACGGAGGCAGGAAAAGTCTCTATGGCCGATCGAGGCAAAAATAAGGTCGATTCTCCTTCGAATCCCGAGCCCAAACGATCCGAGGCTCCTAAGGGTGATCTTGCCAAAACTGAGGCCCATCCTTTGCCTAACTCTGCTCCCATTTGCTCCGAGAAAGGGCCGATTATACAAATTGCCGACTCCTCTTCCCGGTCGAAGAACAGCTCCTAGACGAAAAAGCAGGTCGTTAGCCCTAACAAGCAAGTCACATCTGGTGGTTCCGGGCCTGCCCCCAACAAAAGGCCGCGCGTGGACGATCTGATATAAGGCATTGACTGGAAGTATTTTGGCTCTGGAGGCTAATAAGAGCGTTATAAACGAGCCTCCTAATAAAAAGGTCAAAATAAATGACCCTTCCGTCGATCAAAAGAAACCTTCTCCTCTGGGTAAGAATCCCGAGGTCAGCAGCTCCGTCTCCGACGTTACTCGCACACTTAGTGCCATTTTTTAGGAGGTGAAAAGTAAAGCAGAGGCCGGAGGGGTTGCCCCGAGCAGTTGGGAGATTACTCTGAGCAGTATTCAGTTGGCCGAGCAAGAACGGTTGAGAGGGAAAAGCGCTTGCGAAAGCCGTGAAGCAGAAATATTTTTTCTGAAGAAGCTAGAGCTACCGAGCTGAAGCTGGCCTCTGAGACGGAGAAAGCCGTGAAGCAGAAAGAGAGCCAAGTCCACGAGGAGTGGATCAAAGAGTTGGACAGGCTGAAGTCCCTTGTCGAGCAGGAGAAAAAGAACGCCGAGCTGCGGGAGCAGGAGGCTTATAAGAAAGGTTACGATGCGGGGTATGAGGCCCGCAGTGTCGAATTCCGCAAGCTCTTATCCGAGAACAAAATTATCTAGAGATTTGGTCTCTTGTTTGTAGTTTTTTCCTCCTTTATGCTCGATCAAATGTTGTACTTTTATTTTTTTCCTCTCTTGTAACGTTGTCCGTATCGGAATAAAAGACTTCCTTTCTTTTAAGTTATGTTGTTCTGTGGTCGGAAAATTATATTTACCTTGAACTTCTTTACATTCAAATTGTTTTCTTATTGTAGAAATAAATTATACTTGAGCTGAGACTGATCGGAACCTCGACCTGGCAGTAAAAACAGAAAGCTTTCTGCACCAGATTTCTGACCGAGTCATAGTATTCCCATTTTTTCAACTAAGTTCCAAAGAGAATCTGACCAAACAGTACCTAATCCTCGGGAAGCGGAACGGTCACCCGTGATAAATGCTTTAATCTGGACCCTTGGCTCCGTTGAATAATGATCGTCGATCTGAACTTTATCTTAGTATATAAGGGGCTTTTTACTCAGCTGAAAATTTTTACTTTACGCCGTGAAAATGTTTCATCCGAGGACTAAGCTCGGATCCTTCCTCCTTCCTGTTCAAACCTTTGAGATTTGGCTTCGAACATACTTCCGACCTCACAAACAAAACATATAATTTTTTGGTATGGGTGGAATTGGAAAAACGGGGTCCCTCGATGATCGGTGGGTCCCTGATCCCTGAAAATGGGATCTCCCCTCGGGATACCAATAAGTGACTGACCCTTGCTCGGGTATTTTGGGCAGGGTTAGCATTGCGGATTTCGAGGGGTATTCCCGAGGGCGGAAAGCTGGTCAGATAATTAAAAGGAAGTTTGACCTCGAGTACCAATTTCTTCCTTTCTTTCTTGAAGAATGGTAACTTTGGGTCGAGCTTTCCGATCATAAAATGACGACCGGCTGTTCTAGGTTGAAATTTCGGATCTTAAAATGAGAAATTTCGACCTAGACGCCAACTCGGGGAAGTGATCGGGCTCGTCTGGTAGCAAGAATGCTGGGGACTGTATGGAGATCAGAAAAAGTGGTCTGCGATCCATATTGTCTAATTTCAAAACCAGATATCATCAAACGATAAACATATACAACTCGATCACTTTACAAGTCTACCAGACAACCGATTTGTCACACAAACTGTGATGCACTTATCGGATGCTCGCCAATGCTCCTGGTCGACAAAACTGAAGGATGCTCGAAGACCATAGAATAGGGCACAGTAGTTGTATTAGGACTTTATTTGTAAACATACTCAATGACTTTGTAATCTGTTCGATGAATATCAATAAAGTCGTAGTTTTCGTATTCCACTGATCTCTTGTATCTTGCTCGGAACTTATAAATAAAAGACCTTTATGTTTCAAATAGAATATTTGCAATCTATCTTTCTTTTCCATCGTCTTTATTATTAATTCTCCTCGCAACATCCAACTCGATAACGAATTAATAATCCGATGAAACTTTAAAAATTTGAACGCGAAGCTTAGCCCTTATCGATCGACAAAATCATCTCGGATAGATTATCCGACAAGCACCCAAATGAATAATAGCTGAAACTCGAGAAGTTTACTTCGAGCATAATTGAACTTAGGAAATAATAATTCCAACTTAAGAAGGAATTTCCAAAGGATATGAAGTCTTCATAAATCTTCAAATTTCGAGCAGGGATACTTCATTATGTTATTTCGGGCATCAGTCGATTTTTATCTAACCATAAATCATTTTACGACTTTAATATTTAAGCACTTCTTTCCGAGCTTGATAGTCATGTTTTAGCAAGTCTTTATCGAGCTGAGGGGCATAGCAACAGCTTTCACCCTTAGTCGAGACATTTTGCTTTTTGAGCAAGTCTTTATCGAGCTGAGGGGCATAGCAACAACTTTCACCCTCAGTCGAGACATTTTGCTTTTTTGAGCAAGTCTTTATCGAGCTGAGGGGCATAGCAACAGCTTTCATCCTCAGTCGAGACATTTTGCTTTTTTTTTTTTTTTTTTTTTGAGCAAGTCTTTACCGAGCTGAGGGGCATAGCAACAGCATTCACCCTCAGTCGAGACATTTTGTTTTTTTTTTTTTTGAGCAAGTCTTTATCAAGCTGAGGGGCATAGCAACAGCTTTCACCCTCAGTCGAGACATTTTGCTTTTTTTAGCAAGTCTTTATCGAGGTGAGGGTCATAGCAACAGCTTTCACCCTCAGTCGAGACATTTTGCTTTTTTGAGCAAGTCTTTATCGAGGTGAGGGGCATAGCAACACTTTCACCCTCAGTCGAGACATTTTGCTTCTTCCTCCTCTCTCTCTTTTATATTTTTTTTTTTTTTTTTAACGAGAGTCTTTAACCGATCTGAGGGGCATAGCAACAACTTTCACCCTCGGTCGAGACATATTGCTCTTTCTTCATCATGGTACTCGGAATACAACTTGAGCGTAAAAGAGGATTTCATTGATTGTGCTTACACTTGAAGTAAAACAAAGCTGCAAAAACAGGAAATTACAAGAAAAATGAAATGGTTACAACTATCTTCCATAGTATTTCCTAAGGTTAACTGCATTCCAGGCTCTCGGCAAAGCTTCTCCGTTAAGGTGAGCAATTTTGTAGGATCCCTTCATTCCGACCTCCTGCACGACATAAGGGCCATCACAATTCGGTTGAAGCTTTCCGACGTGCTTTGATACCTCCACCTTTTTGAGGACCAAATCCCCAACTTTAAATGTTCTTATTCTGACTTTTTTGTCATAAGCTCTTTCCATGCTGGACTTGGCGGCTTGGATTTTTATGCATGCTGGGTCACGTTTTCCATAAGTGTGGTCGACGTCAATTTCTCTCAATAATTGGTTCTGATCGGGATCATAAGATTCAACCCTTGGTGATGACACTAACGTCTCGACCGGAATTATAGCTTCCGAACTGTACACCAACGAGAAAGGAGTCTCTCCAGTGGCAGATTTTACTGAAGTTCTATTTGCCCAAATGACTCCAGGAAGCTCGTCTAACCAATTGCCTTTTGCCTCAGCCAAACGTTTTTCAAGTGACTGGACAATTTCCCTGTTGGTGACCTCGGTCTGCCCGTTTGCTTGGGGTGCCCGACTGAGGTGAAATTCTGCTGGATTCCAAATTTTTCGCACCAGTCCAAAATCTGCCTTCCCGCAAATTGAGTTGCGTTGTCGGAGATTAGGACCCTCGGTATCCCGAACCTGCAAACAATATACTTCCAAAGAAAATTTATAACCTGAAATTGAGAAAACTTGGTTAGTGCAATGCATTCGACCCATTAACTGAAGTATTCAACAGCAACCAGGACATAATTTTTTCTCGATCTAGCTGTTGGGAAAGGTCCCACGATATCGATCCCCCATTTGTCGAATGGCCAGCAGATCGGAATAGAGTGCAGTTGTTCAACGGGTTGATGAATCAAATTTGAATAAATTTGGCAATGATGGCACCTCTTGACGTAATCGATGGCATCCGAAATCAAAGTAGGCCAATAATATACAGTCCTTGAGCATTTCAAAGCTAATGCTCTTGCACCGCAATGACTTCCAGCTTCACCTTCGTGAACTTCCTTTAGAATAAGATCGAATTGACTCTCCGGAACGCACTTCAACAAAATTACCGAGCTTGAGATCCTCGATCAAAACGTACATTGGAGCTCGATATTTAATTCGTCGGGCTTCGTTTGCTTCCTCTGGTAAGGTACCATTTCTTAGATAAGTCTTTAAAGGTTCCATCCAGGAAAACCCTTGAGTATCTATCTCCATGAATTCTGAGCTCGGAGCTACGTTCAAATCTATAGCTGGAGTGTTTGACATCAACCACGTTATTACTCTCTCCTTACGTCCATCCATCGACCCCGTAAACTTTGAAAGCAAATCCGCCCAAGAGTTTTCTTCTCGAGGGATAGCCTGGATATCGAACTTATCCAGCTTGGCCACCAGATCCTTCACCCTTTTCAGGTACTTCACCATGTTGAACTCTTTTGCTTCATAGACCCCTTTCACCTGCCTATGTATCAGCTCGGAGTCGGTCAACACGGTAAGAGACTTTATACTTGCTTTAATTGCCATTTCTAATCCAGCGATCAGGGCCTCGTATTCTGCTTCATTATTTGTTACCATAAAATCTAGAGTAATTGCATAACTGAGGTCCTCCCCCTCGGGACCCTGAAAGTGAATTTCGGCCCCACCTCCTTCTCTAGTCGACAACACATCGACATGCATCACCCACACTTTCTCCTGAACATCTACCACCAGGACCTGGGCCTTGATCGCTGTTCTGGGTTGGTACTCGATTTCGAACTGTCCAAGTTCCACCGCCCATTTAATCAATCTCCCAGATGTCTCCGGTTTTGACAGAACTTGCCTTAGAGGCTGGTTTGTCAAAACAATAATTTTATAAGTCTGAAAATAAGGCCTCAGTTTCCATGCGGCAATAACCAGAGCAAGTGCGAATTTCTCGATCTCCAAATAATTCTTCTCCGCCCCTTGAAGCAACTTACTCAGATAATACACCGGCTTGTGATCTGAATCTTGAACTCTTACCAAAACTGAACTAATGGCATCCGTCGATACTGCTATGTATAGATACAAAGGCTCCCCCTCGACCGGCTTTGCTAACATCGGCGGGGAGACTAAGTACTTCTTAAGCTCTTCAAAATCTTTATCGCACTCCTCATTCCACTCGAAGCTTTTCGATTTCCTCAACAATTTAAAGAAAGGCAAACTTTTGTCCGCAGAGCGGGATATAAATCTATTCAACGATATTATTTTTCCGATCAAACTTTGTACTTCAGATAGCTTTGTTGGCGGTTTAAGTTCGGCGATGGCTCTGATTTTCTCCGGGTTCGCCTCGATGCCGCGCTCGTGGACCAAATACCCGAGAAATTTTTTCGATCTCACCCCGAAAGTGCATTTTGCTAGATTTAGTTTCATTCTATACTTCCTCAAAATCGCAAAACATCTGTCGAGTGATCTTCCTCGGTCATGCTATTTACGAGCATATCGTCGACATAAACTTCCATGATTTCTCCAATTAAGTCCTTGAACATCATGTTCACGAGCCTTTGATAAGTTGCTCCAGCATTCCGCAGTCCAAACGGCATCACTATGAAGCAATAAACTCCGCGTTCGGTAATGAAGGCAGTTTTGTCCTGGTCCCTTTCATTCATAAAAATCTGATAGAATCCTTGGAAGGCATCCATCATGCTAAAAAAGCTGAAACCGGCGGTCGAATCGACCAGCATATCGATCCTCGGTAAAGGATAGGGATCCCTCGGACACAGCTTATTCAGGTCTGTAAAGTCCTTACACATTCTCCATTTGTTGTCCACCTTTTCTCCCTTAGACACCAAGACAACACTGCATAGCCATTCAGTAAATGTTATTTCCTTGATCTACCCAGCTGCTAATAATCTATCGACCTCAGCGTTAATGATTTTATCCTTTTCGCGACCATGATTCCTCTTCTTTTGCCTAACTGGCTTTGCTTTTGGATCTATATTCAGTGAATGAGTAATTACCCTTGGGTCGATCCCCACGATGTCATCGGAACTCCATGCAAAGACATCGGCATTGTTTCTTAAGAACTCGATCAGCGTAGTTTCCATCCCTTGACTTAGTTCGGTCCCGATCCTTGTGAACTTCTCGGGGGAGCTCGGAACTAACGTCACCTGCTTATGATTTGGGGGTTGAACGCTCATATCGATCTCCTTACCTTTTTTACTTCGCAATTTTTCACAATCCGGTAGGGGTAATTCGGATACCGAGAAAACCTTTTTATCCTCCAACTTCCTCTTCAAGAGCAAAATTGGCTCGAACTGCTTCTTCATGTTTAGGGACGTGTTGTAACACTCCCATGCCATGCATTGATCATTCCTCATTTCTTCGACCCCCGCCAAAGTGGGAAACTTGACCTTCTGATGGTAAGTCGATACGACCGCTTTGAAAATATTTAAATGTCTTCCCAAAATGGCATTATAAGCGAAAGGGGTACTTACAACCAAGAACTTGATCATCTTCGTCACATCTCTAGGTTTCTTGCCCATTGTGGTACTGAGGAGGATGGTTCCGAGAGGAACGATTTCCGATCCCCGAAGCCAATGAGCGGGGTAGATACCCGATCCAAACGTGGGTGCTGTAAATTCATTCTATTGAGAGCTTCAGAGGAGATTATGTTTGCCGAGCAACCATTATCGATCAATACTCTTTTAACCTCAAAGTTAGCAATTTTTAAGGTCAAAACCATCGAGAAATTGGGGTCATCTTCATTAGTATCCCAAGTTACTTCACTTGGTCTGTCAGCCTCGGTGAAACTAATGACCTGATTTATCGAAGGTGCTCGTTCTGAGGACATAATTTCACTTTTGGTCGAGACACCTGTTTTTATCGACCTAGCTGTCCTTTTCCTCGCATTCCTGCTATCTCCCCCAGTAGGTCCGCCAGCTATTACATTTATCACTCCGTTCGTCTGCTCCTCGACTTGACGCTGATCATCGCGATGCTGTTCGGAAAATCTCCGTGGACTCCTAGATCGAAAACGGGTGTTAGGATTCCCCTTCCTAACGTACTCCTTCAGTTTTCCTTGGGCGATCAATTTCTCAATTTCCTGTTTCAACTGAAAACAATCCTCGGTGCTGTGCCCTCGAGCCCTATGGTACCTGCAATACTTATCGTGGTTCGTGGTCCCCGGCCTGGCCTTAGTGATACGCCGAGCTTCTGGGACCAAATTTCTTTCCTCGAGCGCAGTTAGAATTTCGTCCCTCGAGGCATTCAGCCTGGTGAAACTGCTTTTTTCAGGTTCCCTCCTTGGAATCCGCTCTGGAGAAGCAGGTCGACCGTAGACATTAGATCTGTGGGTCGGAGCTTGGGGTTTATAGACCTTAAGTCTCTGCCAAACCGAGCCTCTTTGCTGCGCGTTTGACCCTCCATAGTCGCTTGGTTTTGGAATAGGGGCCCTATCAGGTTTCCTTCCGATAGGTGGCCTAGGATTCTGAGCGTTTTTCAACTTGTTCATTTCCTCCTGAATCATGTATTTTTCAGTTATTTCCATGATTCGCTCGAAAGATTTGGGTTGCTTTCGACAAAGAGCGTTTCCAAACTGGCTATTACGGGTTTGCTCGAACATCAGTGATGACAGAAACTCAATCTGTGGAGTATCGACTCTTAGAAGTTCAATACTAAATCTTGCCAGCCATTGCCTTAATGTTTCTCCCTCCAGTTGCTTCACAGTTCCCAAATGGTTGGCAAGCAACCTCTGTTTTCTTTGGCTGGCAAATTGGTGTTTTAACTTGTCGCACAAATCATCAAAAGAGAAAATGGAGTTTGGAGGCAACTTTCCTAACCAATCCAAAGCGATCCCTTCGAACGTGGTGACCATGATTTTGCAATAAAAGTCTTCTGAATGCCCATAATAATTCAACACATTTATAAAACTATTAATATGCTCTCCTGGGTCGGAGGTTCCATTATACCTTGGCAACCTCGTCGGAACTGTCTCCGTACCTCGAGCTTCTCTAATTTCTTGGCAAAAGGGTGAACATCGCATGATATTTGTACTCAATTCCTTGTCTCGCCCATCCTCGAGGAACACGGCCCCGTCCTCCTTGGCCTCCGTCCTTCGAGCCCTGACTCCTGCAGGTCGGGTTTCCTTTACCAGCATCTCCTTCTTTAACTCCTTCACAACCCTTTCCTGCACAATCTTTTCCAAGTCAGCCTCAGTCACCTTTCTGTAGACTGGTTTCTTTACCCTATCCGCAGCCTCGGGTTGGCTCTCCCTGAACTCTGAATCTTCCAAGTCTTGCACGGTTCTGGATGGTTGCCCTGAGCGGACAACAGTTCTAGCTCGAGGTGCATGGGGTGGGATATCGGACGGGGTTCCCATTGCAGATCGACGAATACTCCCTTCCCTTTGCCTGTTAGACACGGGATCCCGAGTAGTAGGTTGATCGACCGGAGGCTGCTGATCAGGCACAGTTTCACGATCTGCTCTTTCTGTGTTCAAAAACTCTCTACACATGGTTCCAATAATAGATCGCAAATCGGCCACTGTAGTATGAATGGGCAAATCATTCGGCGGCACCTCAGACTGGTGGGCCGCTCGGGATTGATTACTTGGTTCATTGTTTACCGACTGTTGAGCTCCAACGGCTTGTGAAGGCTCTCCACGTTGGTACGTATATCTCCTAGTAGTAGTCATTATTCGATCTAACACCCGAGTAAGCCTCTCGGTGGGCGCCAATTGATTATGCTCTTTTTTGTTCGGGACAAATAAAGAAAGTCGAGCAAAACAATAAAATAAGTCGAGTGTGTAAACGATGTATATTAATATCAAGATCCGAGTACAAATTACAAGGTGGGTCTATTCGAGCGTTACAGGATACCGTACTACTAGCTAGATAAATACAAAGGAAGGTATGCTAAGCCCTATTCCGAGCTCTGTGTCCGAGCTGGGGTATTTCTAGGGAATAGTGCCGTCCCTGATGTCATAAATGCGCCGCGTATATATAGGAACAGTAATGAGCTAGGTAGACCCTCCGCAGGAGAATACGTCTTCCTAGCTGTTCAGCTCTGGGGGTCGGCCCCACAGTAATTCCGATAAAAACTATAAGGTCGGGAATCAGATCGCAATATTGGCTCTGGAGCTAGTAATCTGGCTTGATCGGAAACAGCGTTCTGCAGGTTGAAGAGTAGTCCTCCTAATCGAAAATTGTGGTCGATCACGAGCAGGGGTATTTCCTAAAATGGCGCATGCGAAATATCCCTCATCAAGACTTCTATGCAATGTAGTCAGTATTACTTCTGTTCAGGCTGACAAAGTTGACCCTGCTGATGATGACAAAAAGGGGGAAGAGGAATCTTCTAACAAGAAGAATGTTACCGTTGAAGCTACTGAAGTAGTTCAATGTTCTGAAGAGGCAAAAAATAGGCCTGCTGAAGATACTAAGGCTGCTGATGAAGCTGAACAGACTGCTGAAGGTAATGAAGATATTGATGATAAGGCTAAAGAAAAGAACCAAGGATGCGGCAAAGGAGGACAAGAGGATTGGTGCTTCTAAGGATTCTGCTGAAGAGCAGCTAGATCCATTCAGAAAGACAAAAAGGATAGAGGAAATAAGAGCTAGAATTGAGGCTGCTAACAAAGCCAAGAAACTAGTTCTAAATTTCCCTAGTTAAGAAAGTGATGAAGAAGAAATTATAAAAGAACTAGAAACTGAAGATGAAGATTAAGAAGACTATTTTTTTCTTGTAAAACTTTTGTAAATTTCTATCTTTTTTTAACTTTTTCAATTCTTGTAATCTGATGTAACAAGTTCAATATTAATGAAAGATTACAAATTCCAACTTAATTTCTATCTCAGGAATTTTGTGTGAAGACTTAACTTTAGTTTAGTTACAGGTACATAGCTGAAGTTTTGTCATCATCAAAAAGGGGGAAATTGTTGGATGAAGATGAAGAAGTGAAGGGAGGTTTTGATGATTTCCAAAAGTCATCCGCTAAGTAATGGAAGCTTAGCAAGCCTCTGAAAATTCAATTTGAGAAGACAAGTAAAATCAGAAGGATGGAATTTTGGTCCAGAAGACTACTGATCTGATGCTGAGTTCGGAATCAGACTTGTGGATTTCAGCAGAGTTAAATCAGATGAGTTCAATTTGAATCAGGAGAGTGTTCATCAACACAGTGGATTCGATCAGCAGAATGAAAATGATCAGGAAGTTATTACAACGGTAATAAGTGCACGCGGTGTAATAAATGCTGTAAGAGAAGAGTATTAAAGACAAATGATTGAAGAGAAACCTCGGATCAGCAAGGTGCATTAGATGCGACTTGACAGAAAGTACATCAGAACTGTACAGTTAACAGTTACAGAAGCCGTTCTGAAACAAGGACCAGTACTCGAGGAAGTTCTTAAAATCTGTCTTTTCTCAAAGGGCATAAATTTAAATCCTCAAGTATAAATAGTTTTGGATTCAAGAGTTAGAGACAGACACAACAACTAAGAGCAATTCACGAGCAAATTTTCCAAGTCTCAAATACTCTAAGGCAGAACACTAAAACATCGAAGTCATCTGTTGACAAGCTGAAGTCGTGAATAACAAGCTTACATCCAAATCTTAGTTATTTTCTGTAAAAGAGAAAGTTGTGAGAAGTAGTTTTCCATCTAAGTGAGTGAAAATACTTCAGAGTATAGGTTTTCTATGTGATCTCCTATAGCAAACTTGTGGCTTCATCATTTGTTGTAAAAGCGCAAGTAGAGTGTACTATTTACTTTGTGTTCATAGTATAACCCAAAATCAGAGGAAATACCGTTAGAAAAAAGGACAAGAAGCTCAAAGAAAAGTCCTGGTGCTGCACCTGCCTTAATTCACAAAAAGGAAACTGCCAGAAAAAGAATAATATTATCTGAATAGCATGTAACTTTTTCTGAGCAAGTATGGGAAGATCCTCATTCTGTTGAGAGACCAGTAGAATCAGTAAAGGAGTCTGATACTGCCGATCAGACGACAACTGAAGGATCTGCACCACAAGATTATCAGTCTACTGTTCCGTCAGCAGTAGTCACTGAAACACTAGCCGCCAGAAGGAAAAGAACTGGTAAGGCTAAAGTGTCACAGTACCACAAAAAGAAAAGAGAAGAGGCTGAGCAAAAGAAGAAAGATGAAATTGTGCTCAAAGCTATCCTCGAAGCCAGTAAAGTAGAAGATGATGTCAAACAGAGGACTGAAGCAGAACTAGCCGCTAAGGAAGAAGAGGATTTGGCTAAACCCTTGGAGCAACCCAAAGAAGGTTCTCGTCCTCAAGTTCTCGTGATTGGAGAACTTGATTGGCCCTAGAAAGAGTGATGGAATCGTGATTGGAGAACCCAAAGAAGGTTCTCGTCCTCAAGTTGTAAGGAAGAAGAAGAAAGCAGTCAAATATGCATTAGAGATAGTGAAAAGTGACCCTGCTCTCATTGCAATATTTGAAGAGTAACTGGAGAGGTACAATAAACTGTTACAAACCAAGAGTACTTTCCTCGCTGAAAAGATCAGATATAATCGATGGAGGGACTATAGATTGGCTAAGTTGAAAGGAAGAGATCCTTGCTTGGAAGGAGTTTGCTGAAGAAGAGAGATGGATTCTAAATTGGCTGCAATCTAGTTCAATCAGACAAGCATTGGATTTAGACTTCTTTCATGACCGAGTACATGAGTACATTAAACTCATTGTACCGAAGGAATCTACAGCACTCAGGGATTCAATGACAAATAACCCAGAAGAGGAGAGGATTTGGGTGAGAGAGCTGTAAAGATTGCCATCTGCTTAACCTTGGACAAATGGAGTGAATGATCCAGATACGTAAAAGGAACATCCATTGATCTGCCAACTCTACCAAGTTTACAGCAAATAGTTTTTGGTTCAGAAATCAACACATACCAAGAATCAGATCACTCACATCAGACGACTTCACCGTTTATACCTGCAAATTTGATTATCAAAAAACAGTCATGTCTACTGATGGTGTTGATTTTATACATATTACAGATGTTGGTCCTAACCTGAATCAGACTATTGCAAATGACTCATCAGAGGAACTTAACACTGCTGATCCTCAAGTTTCCCTAGATGAAGTACTTCAAGAAAAGGAGCCTCTAGCAATCGAGTGGTGAGCTGACGTCAGTCCTGAGAATCAAGAATGTGCTATTCCTTCCAATCGTACTAATGATGTTCAATCTACAATCATGACTTCCATGAAGGCTCTGATTGAAAGTGCTTTAAAAGAGATGGAAGAAAAGAACAAGGAGCTGCGTAGATAATTTGAGGAGGCTGCCTCAAATCTTGTTCAGAGCACTGTTGCTAATCTGCCCAAGTCTGCTGATACAACATCAATGATTAATGAAGAACTGAACTGTTGGTCCCAAGTGGTCAGATGAGGTCTAGAGTGGGGGGGGGGTGAATAGACCTCTTAAAACTTTCAAAAATTTCTCTAACTTTTCTTATCAGCAGAGTAAGCTGATCAAGAACTTGTAAGACTACTTCGCTGATTGAGCACTTAGCTTAATCAATTTAGTTGACCACTCATCTGATGTAACTTATCTGATTCAAATATTATCAGAGTTTGAAATACTTGTTAGCAGTGAATTTATCAAGTGTTTTTCAACAAGTTGTTTTCTTCCTTGAAAGGTTTTATCCCCAGTTTTTCGACTCCTTTTTAAAATCTTTTGTTAAGTTCATATGTTTGAAGTTCTTTGAAAATATACAAGTTAAATGCAGTAAACAAACACACTGAATTTTTATAGTGGGTATATGGATTGAAATCCTTTAGTCCACTCTTCCAAGTCACTTAGATCTTGGGTTATACTATAAACACACAGTTTACAATATACAATGCTTGCACAATTCAACAAATGAAAAGCCACAAGTTCACAACAGGGAATCAAAAAGAAAACCTACTCTCTGAAGCTAGATCACTCACTTAGATGGATCTACACTCCTCACAACTTTCTCTTTTACAGAAATCACACAGATTTATATCTGGCTTTGTTTTCTCAACTCGGTTGTTGTCAACAAATGACTAAGCTGATGGTGATCTGTATTTGAGTTTGAGACTTAGAAGATTTTGCTTGCTTCGATTTTTCTCCCAGTTATTGTGAATATCTTCTAACTCTTCAATTCAGATCTATTTATACTTGTGGTTTGAAAATCTGCCCGTTGAGAGATCGACAGGTGTTCAAATTCCTCGAGTATTGGTCCCTGTTTTCATAACTGTTTCTGCAACTGTGCACTGTACACTCTGTTGTACTTTCTGTCAGTCGCATTAAATGCATTCTGCTGATCCGAGGTTTTTCTTCAATCATTTGTCTTTAATACCCTTCCCTTACAACATTTATTACTTCAGGTGCATTTATTACCGTTGCAATAACTTCCTGATCACTTCCACTCAGCAGATCGAATCCACTCGTCTGATGAATACTCTGTTGATCTAAATCGACCTCATTTGATTTGAGTCTGCTGAAAATCCACCAGTCTGATTCCGAATACAACAATAGATCAGAAGTCTTCTGGACCATAAATTTGACCGGTCTGATTTGGCTTGTCTCCCTTGGTCAAATAATTTTTAGAGATTGGGTAAGCTTCCATTACTTAGCTGATGACTTTTGGAAATCATCAAAACCTCCCTTCACTTCTAAGTCTTCATCTTCATCCAACATGAACAAACTCAGAACAGAGGTTCGTACAATAAAGGAAGAAGTTAAGAGGTTCGGTGATAAAGTTGAAAGCAACCAAGCTGGCTGGATGCAGATCAATCTTGTTGTGGCAATTGCTATGGAAGGTACATAGGAAGTGACTTAAAATACAATGCAAGCATTTACCTCAAGCATGAATCTAGTACTTCAGTCTCAATTTCAGCTAAGTGAGAGCAATGAAATTGTGCTGCACCAATCTGAAGCACTACATTCTATTCAACAACAACAGGAAAGACAATTGTCTGCAATGGATCACAACATCAGACTTCTATGCAATGCAGTCAATATTACTCTTGTTCAGGATGACAGAGTCGACCCTGCTGATGATGACAAAAAGGGGCAAGAGGAATCTACCAACAAGAAGAATGTTATTGTTGAAGCTACTGAAGTAGTTCAATGTTCTGAAGATGCACCAAATAAGCCTGCTGAAGATGCTATGGCAGCTGATGAAGCAGAACAGACTGCTGAAGCTAATGAAGATGTTGATGATAAGGCTGAAGAAGAAGAACCCAAGGATGCGGCAAAGGAAGACAAGAGGATTGTTGCTTCTAAGGATTCTGCTGAAGAACAGCAAGATCCATTCAGAAAGACAAAAAGGATAGAGGAAATAAGAGCTAGAATTGAGGCTGCTAACAAAGCCAAGAAACTAGTTCTAAATTTCTCTAGTGAAGAAAGTGATGAAGAAGAAATTATAGAAGAAGAAGAAATAGAAGATGAAGAAGATGAAGATTTAGAAGACTATTTTTTCCTGTAAAACTTTTGTAATTTTCTATCTTTTTGTAACTTTTTCAATTCTTGTAATCTGATGTAACAAGTTCAATATTAATGAAAGATTACAAATTCCAACTTAATCTATCTCGGAAATTTTGTGTGAAGACTTAACTTTAGTTTAGTTACAGGTACTTAGCTGAAGTTTTGTCATCATCAAAAAGGGGGAAATTGTTGGATGAAGATGAAGAAGTGAAGGGAGGTTTTGATGATTTCCAAAAGTCATCAGATAAGTAATGGAAGCTTAGCAAGCCTCTGAAAATTCAATCTCAGAAGACAAGTAAAATCAGAAGGATTGAATTTTGGTCCAGAAGACTACTGATCTGATGCTGAGTTCGGAATCACACTGGTGGATTTCAGCAGAGTCAAATCAGATGAGTTCGATTTGAATCTGCAGAGTGTTCATCAGAAGAGTGGATTCGATCAGCAGAGTGGAAATGATCAGGAAGTTATTACAACGGTAATAAATGCACTCGGTGTACCAGTACTCGAGGAAGTTTTGGAAATCTGTCTTTTCTCAACGGGCAGAAATTCAAATCCTCAAGTATAAATAGTTTTGGATTCAAGAGTTAGAGACAGACACAACAACTGAGAGCAATTCACAAGCAAATTTTCCAAGTCTCAAATACTCTAAAGCGGAACACTAAAACTACGAAGTCATCTGTTAACAAGCTGAAATCGAGAAAAACAAGCCTACATCCAAATCTTAGTGATTTTCTATAAAAGAGAAAGTTGTGAGAAGTAGTTTTCCATCTAAGGGAGTGAAAATACTTCAGAGTATAGGTTTTCTTTGTGATCTTCCATAGCGAACTTGTGGCTTCATCATTTGTTGTAAAAGCGCAAGTAGAGTGTACTATTTACTTTGTGTTCATAGTATAACCCAAAATCTTCGTGATTTGGAAGAGTGGACTAAAAGACATTGTTGTCTATATAACCACTATAAAAATTCCTTGTGTTTGATTACTTGCATATTTCAAAAGCATACAAACACTTGACAAACTAAAAGATTTTGAAAGGAGTTTAAAACTGGGGATAAAATCTTTTAAGTAAGAAAAGAACTGGTTTGAAAAGCACTTGACAAATCCGTTGCATACAAGTTTCAAACTCTGATGTAAATTGAAATAGATAAGTAAATCAGACGAGTGGTCAACTTCGCTGTTTAAGCTAAGTGCACAATCAGCAAAGTAGTCTCACCAGTTCGATCAGCTTACTCTACTGATAAGAAAAGTTGGAGAAATTTTAAAAAGTAAAGTGGTCTATTCACCCCCCACCCCCTCTAGACCCCAACTGACCACTTGGGACCAATAGGTTGTTCAAGGGATAGTATTTCCCGGTCGCTTGACACTCCCGAGATGATCGATCTTCGCGTTCGTTTTCAAGCATTCTTGTTGTCCCCTCATGCGGGACCTCCTGAAATTACATTTATCACTCCATGTAACTGATTACTTTCCGGACCTCGAACAACAGAAATCGGTCTGGGCTGAGCCACTCATTTAGGATTCCTCGATCTATAACGGTTATTGTTACGCTTCACGTATTCTTTTAGTTTTCCTTGTGCTATTAACCTTTCAATTTCCTTCTTCAAGTGAGTGCAATCCTCAGTATTGTGGCCTCGAGCTTTATGGTATCTACAATACTGATCGTAACTTCTAGTTCCCGGTCTCGCTTGCGTAATCCGATTGGGCTCACTTGCCCAAAAGTTTTGTTCGAATATTAATATCTCATCTCTAGACGCATTCAACTCAGTGAAATTTATCTGATCATTTTTCCTTGTTGGTTGATCAGATGGGGATGGTCTAACGTAGACATCCTATCTTTGATTAGCCAAAGGTGGTTTATAGACATCCAGTCTTTGCCACACACTCCCTCGCTAGTTATTATTTCGACCTCCATAATCTCCGATTTTTGGGATCGGAGCTCTGTCCAATTTCTTGTTGATCAGAGGCCTTTGATTCTGAGAATTCTTCATTTTATTCATTTATTCTATGATCATGTATTTTTCTGCGATCTCCATAATTCTTTCAAATGACTTCGGTTGTTTTCTAAAAAGCGCATTCCCAAACTGTATATTTCGAGTGAGTTCGAACATTAGGGAAGATAAAAATTCGATCTGCAGAGTATCCACCTTTAATAGCTTGATACTGAATCTGGAAAGCCATTGTCTCAATGACTCTCCCTACAACTGTCTGATCGTACCCAAGTGGTTAGCAGGCAGCTTGGGCTTCCTTTGGCTCAAAAATTGATGCTTTAATCTATCACATAGCTCGTCAAATGAGAAAATCGAGTTTGGCGGGAGCTTTCCAAACCAATCAAGTGCAATGCCCTCAAAAGTGGTCACCATAATTTTGCAACAGAAATCTTTCGAGTGACCATAGAGATTCAACAAATTAACAAAACTATTAATATGCTCCCCAGGATCTGTCGTTCCATTGTATTGAGGTATACGCGTGGGCACTGCCTCAAACCCTTTAGCTTCTCTAATTTCCCGACAGAAAGGAGAACATCTAATTATGCTCTTCCTGACCTCCTTATCTCGAACGACAATGGGGATGTTGGTCCCAAGTGGTCAGATGAGGTCTAGAGGGGGGGGGGGGGGGTGAATAGACCTCTTAAAAATTTATCTTTTAAAATTCTCTAACTTTTCTGTCAGCAGACTAAGCTGATTAGGAATTGTAAGTTGACTATGCTGATCTCGCACAAAGCTTTGAACAGCAGAGTTGACCACTCTTCTGATTTCACTCAGCTGATTTTATCAAAATCAGAGTTTTTAAAATTACTAATTTGCATCGGATTTTTCTAGTGTTTTTCACAAGTAGTTTTCTTAACTTAGAAAAAGTTTTATCCCCAGTTTTATAAACTCCTTTGTAAAACTTTTTTAACAGTTAACCTTTTCGTGTTAAAGTATGCTCTTTGAAATATGCAAGAAATAATGCAAGTATAACACAAAGGATTTTTATAGTGGTTATATGGATATAAATCCTTTAGTCCACTCTTCCAAGTCACTTAGATCTTGGGTTATACTATAAACACACAGTTTACAATACACTCTGCTTGCGCCTATCAACAAATGAAACGGCCACAAGTGCGTAATAGGAAATCACAAAGAAACTCCTATTCTCTGAAGTAATATCACTCACTAAGATGGATATCTACTTCTCACAACACGATTCTAACAAAATCACTCAGATTTATAAGTATATTCTGTTTTCTCTCTATTCTGCTTCGTCAACAAATGACTCGGCTGTTGAGTGTTCTGTTCTTGAGTTTGTGACTTAGAAGAATTCTGCTTCAGATTTTTGCTCTCAAATGTGTTGTATCTTCTTCTTCAACTCACGAACTAAACTATTTATACTTGAGATTTGAAAATCTGCCCGTTGAGAGATCGGCAGCTGTCAAATCCTCGAGTACTGGTCCTTCTTGCTGAAACGGCTGCTGCGACTGAACACTGTACACTCTGTTGTACTTTCTGTCGCTTCGCATTAAATGTACATTAAATGCACCAAGCTGATACGAGGTTTCTCTTCAATCATTTGTCATAAATACCCTTCCTCTTCAGCATTTATTACACCAAGTGCATTTATTACCGTTGCAATAACTTCTGATCCACTTCCACTCTGCTGATCGAAACCACTCGTCTGATGTATACTCGGCTGATCCCAAACTTGAACTAATCTGATTTGAGTCGGCTGATAGTCCACCAGTCTGATTCCTTTCTTCAGCAACAGATCAGTAGTCTTCTGGACCATATTTGACTAGTCTGAAATAAATCTTCCTTGGTCAAATATCTTCTAAGGTTTGTACTAAGTTTCCATACTTAGCTGATGACTTTAGAAATCATCAAAACCTCCCTTCACTTCAAAGTCTTCATCTTCATCCAACAATTTCCCTCTTTTTGATGATGACAAAACTTCAGCTAAGTACCTGTACCTATAACTAAAGTTGAGTCCTCAAAAATTTTTGAGATAGAAATTATATGTTGGAAGCTTGAACTTTTATAAATTTGATCTTTTAAGATTACAGTACAAGTTACAAGAAAAAGAACTTAAGTGAAAAATTACAGGTAAAGAAAGCTGATTACATATTTTCAACAAGTGACCTAGCTTTTTAAACAGCAATCTTGACTGCTCTATCAATGCGGTCATCAGCAGGACCAAGCTTTTTGGGCAGTGAATCCTTCATAGCAGTCGCCTCCTGACTTACAATGACTCTTGCAAAGTCATGTAGTCTGTCTCTTACAAAATCTGAGTCCAAAGCTTTTGCAACAGAGGTGGTCTGCAACCAATTCAGGACCCAGCGTCCTTCTTCAGCAAACTCCTTCCAGGCTTGGATCTCTTCCTCAGATTTGTTCAGTCTGTACTCTCTCCATCGGTTGTATCTTATCTTTTCAGGGAGAAAAGTAGTCCTTGTTTGAAGCAGCTGATTAAACCTCTCTAGCTCAGCTTCAAATTTATTGAAAGCAGCAGAGTCACTGTGAACAATTTCAATGGCTCTCCTGACTTCAAACTTCTTTCTCTTAATTGGCTCAGCTCTTGGTAGAACAAATTGTCCTTCCTTGGGTTTTCCACCAATTAAATTGCCTTCTGACCTCCTTGGTCCATAGGCATCTTTCTTGCTATCCTCTAGGGCCTTTGCCAAGTTAGCTTCCTCCTTGGCAGCCAGTTCAGCTTCTGTCATATTCTTGAAATCAACTTCTTTCTTGCTTGCTTCTAAGGCTCTTTTAAGCTCAGCTTCATCACGCTTTCTTTGCTCAGCTTCCTCTCGCTTTTTCTTGTGAAGAGCTGACACTTTAGCCTTGCCAATCCTTTTCTTTCTGGCAGCTCTAGATTCAACAACCGGTGCAGCAGCTGTTGGTTCTGGAGCAGCAATTGCTTTTGGTGCAGCAGCAATCGGTTCAAGGATCTGCACTTCAGGATCCTTTTGAGGTTGAGGAACCTCAGCTGTTGGTGCAGCAGTCTGTTTTACTTGATCATCAGTTGTCTTTACTTCAGCAGACTTCTCTACAGACCCAACAAGCCTCTCAGCTGTTGAGGGCTTTCTCTAACTAGCTCAGAAAGTTCAGTGTCTTCTTCTATGAACGTCATCTTCTTTCTGGCCGTTTTCTTTGTAAAAGGAACAGCAGCATCAGATGTTGCAGTATCTTTCATACCGCTCCTTGTCCTTTTAGCCACGTTCTCAGCTGGTAACTCAGCTGAAACGGTTCTTTCAGGAGATGATTCAACCTCCATTTCATCAATTTCCTTGACTGTTTCATCAACAATCAAGTCAACAGCATCCTTTCTTTTAGACACGACTGTTCTGGCTTGAACAGCTGGCTTAGCTGTTTGAACAGTTGTCTTGCTCTTCTTTCCTTTATCAGCAGCCTCGGTAGGCTCATTAGCCTTTCTCTTTTGTTGTTTCTTTTCTGGCACAACAGCAGGCTCCTTTGATCTTCCAGTTTTCACTGGGTCGTAAGTTCTTAACTCCTTGGCCTTATGGACATCTTTTCCATTTGTCACTGAACATCCTAAGTTCACCAGCATATGACTAAGGAAAATTCTGTGCAGAGTCAGACCACGCTCCTTGTGATCAACAAGTATATACCAGATGAAGTTTGCCCAATTCACCTTCAAACCATAGAAAATGGCTATCATAGTGTGAAATCGCTTCATAGGTACACTGTCTAATGAGAATGTGCAATTCTCTAAGACTTTGGCAACCAAATCTGCCATTCGCTGAAATTCATCCTTCAGCTGATTCTTCTTGATACATCTTGACCAAACTTGAATCTTCTTTGAGGCCAAATTCCAGAAATCTGCCTCAAAATGTTCAGCTAGGGTTGCAATTTCAGTCGAGCCTTCTTGAGATAGTCCATATCTCTCACTCAGTAATTTGGGGGTTATACAAATAACATTATCCCCAACCTTTGCAGTAATCTCCTTCTTTTCAAAGTCAGGTTTCTCTTTTGAACCATAGAACTCCATAACCTGGTCTTTGAAAATCATATCTTCATAGGCTTCCATGAAGTTAACCAGTGTAGCCGCCTTGAATTTTTCCAAGATTTCTTTCATCAACGGTGTGCCAGTCGTGTGATACGTCAGGTAATTCAAGAACATACCTTCAGCAGCAGCTTCTTTGGCAGACATTCTGAAAAAGATTAAGGAAAAACGGAGAGAAATTTTGCAGTAGATGAATGCAGAATTGCTCTGAGTACTTTTGAAGTTTTGAGGGTGCGTAAAAGCTTAGTAAGCTGATCAGATCTGGATTTATAGATGTTGGTTTCTTGTCGGTTTCCGTGATTAGTTTCAACCGTTAGATCAGTTACTGAAAAGTAGATCGTGTGACCGTGATACGCGGATTTCAAAATAACATTAATTATGTCAGACAGGCGGAAAACTGAAACGCCACTTTTCTGTTACTTATAAAAGATTGCTTTTGATAAAAACGTTTTTGTACAACACTTAAATATAAGCTTACATAAATAACAACAGATGAGTAAAATACTTATCTGATAGACGACTTGTCTGATACAATATATCACTAGTGAAAGCCAATATCTAGTGATCTTCCTTTGCTGTTTGTCAATCCAGCAGGATAAATAGTCTTCAAGTCTTCAAGAATTAAGAACAAATCTTCTGATTAAAACAACTTCAACTAACTGTCATTGAAGATTTCATCTTTAAAACAGGAGTACCGCTAGTCTTACACGTTCCCCCTGAATTCAAGAATTCATCAGTCAACTAGTCTGTTGAGAGTCAGTCTTCTTGAAGTGATACTTGTTGATATCAGATTAGTCAGCTGTTGAACCCAGTCTTCTGATAGGTTCCCCCTCAGCTTATGAATCCAAATTTAACAAGCCCAGTTCCACTCTTAGGGTAGAAAATCTTGCATCACTTAATGGTTTGGTGAAAATGTCAGCAATCTGATTGTCTGTATGAACATACTCAATAATAACATTTCCCTTTTCAACATGGTCTCTTATGATGTGATGTTTGATCTCAATATGCTTAGTCCTGGAATGACTAGTAGTATTCTGAGTAAGTGAGATTGCACTTGTATTGTCACAGTAGATAGGGATTCCACTGATTTTGAGATTATAGTCTTCTAGTTGATGCTTCAACCAAAGTATTTGTGCGCAACATGCTCCAGCAGCAATGTATTCAGCTTCAGCAGTAGATATGGATACTGAAGTTTGTTTCTTACTCATCCATGAGATCAGACGACTGCCTAAAAATTGACAAGTACCTGTAGTACTCTTCCTATCAATTTTACAGCCAGCGAGGTCAGAATCTGAATATCCAATAAGTTCAAATCGTGATTCCCTTGGGTACCACAATCCCAATTCTTGTGTGCCTTTGAGATACTTTAATATCCTTTTAGCAGCTAAGAGATGAGATTCCTTAGGATCTGATTGAAATCTCGCACAAACCCCAACATAATACATAATATCAGGTCTGCTAGCTGTTAAGTATAACAGTGACCCAATTATGCCTCTGTACTTGGTGATGTCAACTGATTTCCCACCTTCTGTTGGTGTTTTACTCAATCGGATCCGAACGATTCGACCCAACGAGTAAACAGGATCGAACTAATTCGACCCAATTGCGGAATTTGGTGGGATTTATGTTCCTAGTATATTTCAAAAATAACTAACATAAAAACGAGGATCCCATAAACGATACTTATTTTAATTATGCATAAGAAAGAAATAGAAAACTTACAGAAAGATTCCCGTCCTTCGTTCTTTTGGTTGAACTTTTGGCTTCATGCTTTTCTTGAGTTTGATGAACAAACGTCTTTGATCTTTTTCACCATTGATATCAACCACGTTGTCCTTCTACTAGGTGTGTGAGCACCAACTTAAGAGAATCGAACTTTTCATTAACGTTGTAGAGATCAAAATTTCAAGATGAAATTTCTTCTCTGTTTCTTGAACAAGGGGTGGCTTTTGTATGTTTAGGGTTGAAGAACTCTTTTCTTCTTTTGAGTGTAATCTTAATGATTTCATAAATCAATCATCATCTACCATAAGATCTATATCTCATATGTATATTTATAGATATGGGAGAAGTTAAACTCCTACCATAACTCACTCAAAGTTTCCTACTATGAAAAGAACTCTTCCTTCTCTTACCTTAAGAGAGTTATTAATTAAATACAACTCTTGTAAGTAATTAAAACATACATAAATATATTTATATATATAATTTCGAAAATTACATATAAAAATATATAATTTTTCCTTTTATTTATTATATAAATATATCATATATATTTACATAGTAAATAATGAATTTCTACAATTAGAAATTCCATAAATGCCAATGTTTCCTTTTTCTTGAATCTAGTATTCAATTTCCATTAGATTCAATTCAATAATTAAATCTAATGTAACTAATCATGATTTTTTCTAATTAACTAATTCTAAATTAGTTAATTAAATATCATCTAATTAGTTCGGAGTTTCTATTTTGGGAAACTATTTCCAAAATGCACGTGAATGAATTCGTTCTAATTTCTTAAGTTCAAATGTAGATTAACAGGAGCCGTGGTTGAGGACCTATGGACATGTAACTTCAAGCTCCAATAAATCGAATAATTTATCAAACTCTTTAATATAATTAATTCGATCTATTAATTCCAAGTGACTCCACTAATGACTTGGAATTGCACTCTTGTCATTACAATATATTTTACTCAAAAGATCAAGATAGTCCATTGATATAATCACTACATGCAATTTGATCCTCCAATAATTGATTCGTAACTAGAGCTAGGCTTAATTACCGTTTTGCCCCTCTAATTACTTCTTTATCCTTAAGTTCCATTAGCTCACTAGTAAACAGTTGATTTATGAACTTATTCATAAATCAGAGCGCTCTACTGTTCAGTTCCAGAACTAACACTTAAGGGAATCAATATTCCAGCTTCTCGCAAGAAGGGTTGGATTCCATATCTGTAGAACACATTCCCAGCCATTTATCTCAACGGATCTTCAAGACATAATTTTTAGGCTCGACATGGTTACGGCCCATTAACTATGAGTCAAAAGAACTCGTTAACATAAACATGAGTTTATGCCTACTCAGGATTTAGATCAATTCGCATATGATCATCAGTTGACATGTTCTAGAACCATAATATCAACGGTATCTTATTTATGATTCTAGATCATGTCTGGTCCAGTCCTATGTAATCGAATTACACAAAGTACCTCCACCTTCGATGTCTCTACATCAGTAATTCGGATCAAAATTACTACATTGTAAATGTTTCGTGGACCGTACTAGTAGTGTTTAGTTAAAGATCCCAACTTTAACTCACTACGGACTTTTTAGTCTATTAGCTATAACTTAAATCCTCCAGTATAACATATATACTTAAGTCATAGTCTCTTTAACAGACTTGGAATTTTCTGATGTTTATATTATGCAATAAATGCATAATCTAAATGATTATATGAAAAATAAATTTCAAATTTATTTATTTATTTCATTTAAAGAATGTCAAATACATGCTTTAAGAGCATCATGCCTAACAATCTCCCGCTTGCTCTAAAGCATGTGAGATATATCTCTCAAACCCATTCGCTCCAAATGTGCTTCAAACGATTTTGAAAGCACGATTTGTTAATTGCCTTTTAGCTGCTTCACAAGCTGCTATTCAGTTTATATGGTCATATAGTATAGAGGTGTTTCAAATAACAACTATGCCATCAAGAGTGAATATTGATCAAGATGTCGACTTTCGACTTCCTTTGACTAAGAGTCAAAATCAATTATCCTTCAAGGTTCAGGTCTCCACCTAAATACACGAGCATATATTAAATTGCTCTTCCTAGGATATTTGAGAATACGTTTCACTCGAACTTCTCGTTTTTAACGACATATGATATCCTATGTCATTCCCAATGAGATAGACATCATCGATATAAACTACTAAGAAAACCACATTCTTTTCTTTGATATACTTGAATACACAAGGTTTATCAATTGTTTTCCTCAAATCAATGGGCTTTGATTGTTTCATCAAACTTTAGATTTCAGGAATTGCATGCTTGCTTAAGTCTACAAATGGACTTTTGCAGCTAATAGACTTTCTGTTCTTGGCCTTGATAAACGAACCCTTCTGGTTGCATTTTATAAATGCTCTCCTTAGGATAGCTATTCAAAAAAACTGTCTTGACATCCAATTTTTATATCATATAATAAACGTTGGATGTGATGGATAAGAGGATGTGTATGGAACTAAGCTTAGCAACATGTGAGAAAGTTTCTTCATAGTCAACTCCCTCTTTTCAAGTATAACCACTTTGCTATTAGCCTAACATTTTGAAAGTCTATACTTTCTTGTTCATACCTCTCTTATTCTTATAGATCCAACTATATCAAATATATTTGATCTCATCATGTGGATCTATAAATTTTTCAGATGTTATAGGATTCATCGCACCTTGCCATTTTTCCTTATTAGAATCTTCCATTGCATGCTTGTATGACAATGAATCATCTTGATTTGTGTCGTACACTACTAGAGGTACTTCTCATCATGCTCGTATAAGGTGAGTAATCTAACTACCCTCCCACTACGGCGAGGTACCAAGATGTTCTAATCAGGAATTGTGGTCTTTTATTGAGGTAATTTATCAGTAGTTGACTGAGGTGTGCCGATCTCATCGACTTAAATTTCTTCCAATATTATTTAACTATGAAGGTTAAAGTTTGTTATCTAACTTTCCTCAATAAAAGTGATATTCGTCGATACGAATCCTCTTTTATCTTGGGTGCTACGAAATCATCAACTTCTAGCTTCGAGTAGTTTGCCAAGAAACAAATACACTTCAAACCACAGTTTCAACTTTTCAGTCCTTCCTTTCAGCACGTGTGCTAGACACCCACATAAGTGAAAGTATTGTAAACTAACTTTACAACCATTCCACAACTCTATGGGAGTCCTGACTTATTTGTTGTTACATTCAAAATGTAGATTGCGGTTTCTAGTGCCTATCAAAAGAAAGACATTGGCAATGAGGAGTATAGTTCATTATTGATCTAACCATTTCTAAGAAACTTCTATTGTAGAGTTTCAGGTGCTGTGAGTTGGATTAAATTCCATGCTCCAGCGTGTAGTCCTCGAATTCGTAATCCAAGTATTCTCTTCCTTGATCTTATCAAAGAGTTTTGAGTGATTTACCTAAATGTTTTTCAACATCTCTAGGAATTCTTTAATCTTTCCAGAAGATTCAGATTTCTTTTGCTTTAAGTAAACATGAAGAGTGTTGACTTTCAACTTTCTTAAAGGACATTCCTTTACTAGCATGTTTATCCTATCAAGGGTAATATGTACTAACCTTAGATGCCAAAGATATGTGTTATCACTCTTAGAAGTTTTAAAATGTATGATTGATCAATAATTTGCTACCTAAAATAATTCATAAATTATTTATCGATCATTTCTTGACATTTACAGTCCATGTTCTATGTTTGCATCATAACCATTTTCTGAAATAACAATCTTATTTTCAGAAAAAGTAAAATAACAATCTTATTCATGCAATCATAATTGAGAAATCAAATTTCCAGAAAAGTTTAGGAATAAAGTTTACATTGTTCAAAACAATGAATCTATTCCTAAATTCTAAGTGGACTGTCTATATGGTCTTTACAAAAAATGATCGCCCATTTTCCAACATTCATTGTGACATTCCATTTGGCAAGTCCCTTTGAAGAACTAAACATAAGAACATATGCGATTAGTGGCCTCTGAATTAAATATTCAGAATGACAAATCATTTTTCACTAATAAATTTTTGATATTCTTATCGCTGAGATACCTTTTATAGTTTCTCTTTCAATGCCCATGAACTCCATAATGAAAACATTTTCTCTTATGGATTTTGTTCATGGAGTTGTTCTTATTTCACTTGCCCTAGGCTGCTCATAGCTTCCTAGTGTCCTGACTCAGACCCACATTTCGCCCTCTTCCTCTTTTTGTTCTTAACTGTAGAGGAAGACAAACTTTGCTTGACAACGTTTGCCTCATACTTTTTAGCCTTATGTTTAAATATGGCTTCAAAAGTTTGCAATTCGTTTTAGCAATTTAGTCATGCTATAAACCAACTTATTCTTAATATAGTTGGATGTGAACGCAGAAAAGTCTGGCATGAGTGACCCAATAATTACACTAATTTGAGTCATCTCTTCAATGGTGGCCTCTTGTATTGCTGCCTTGTGCATAATTTTGATCATGTCAAGTACATAATCTCCTACCGAAGTGTCCTTCTTAAACTTAGCCTTCATGAATTTACGAGGCAATTCATGTTGATTTTGTTCAGAAGGTTTGTTTAACATGACTTGTAAAGATTCTCATAACTCGTATGAGTTCTCCATGTACTCATGTTTCTTCTTAAGAACAACGTTCACGGAAGCAAGTATGTAACAACACAACTTGTTGTTGGTTCGGATCCAACTATCATATTTATCTCGTACGGTACGAGAAGCACCAGCGAGAGGTTCTGGAGGACAATCCTTTGTGAGAACGAACTATTGATTCTCACAAATCATTCGTATGCTAATACTGGATTTTCAATTAACGTAGTTACGTTCCCCAGTTAGTTTTTTGTTCGAGAGGAAATCGACAAATGAGTTTGTAATAGACATAATTGTTGAATAAATAAATAAATTGAAATTCCATCATACATTCATAATAAACATCATATTTCGGAATAGTAAACATGATGCATGAATGCAACTCTTAAGAAAAACACATAAATAATTTACTAATCCGCGATAAAATAATTTAGCTACTAATATGTTGCCGTAGGGTCGATCATATTAATACTAAATTAAGTTCGAGACAATCTCAAATTAATAAATGAACTAAAATATCTCATATTCATCTTTCACTATTAATTACCGCATTCTTTGGTCAACATGTATTCAACTAACTTAAATACATGATTATGAGTGTAACCTATTGTTTCAGATTTTATGACTTAACTTAGACTTGTCACCGTAGGGTTAATCAAGCTAAAATACATCAATAAATCCTATCTCAAGGAAGTTTAATCTTGTTATTGATATAGGTTAGACACCTTCCGTAGGGAGGATGCAATCTAGGCACCGCGAGGCGCTACCTAAATCTCACTTTATTAAACTAACAATAGAGACCGTAGGATATATCGTCATATATCCTTCTCCCACTCAATAATTTAAAAACATGTGTTTTATCTAAATAAATATTTATGTTTTAAAAATCTACATCAACATTACTAGATTTTTTAATCTCTAAGCTTATTTAGGATTAAAATCCAATTTAATTGGGTCTAATTTATTATGTAGATTATCTTCCAATCTAATTGGACATTAGGTGATCTTAGACTATCTAAGTTGAGATGGGACCTAAAATTAATAATTATCCAATCAAATTGGACTTCGGTTCCTTTAGACATTCTAACTAGGCTAACTTTTAGGTGAACCCTTATTAATTTTTACCAAACTCAAGAATCACCCAATTTTAAATAATGCTCATAAGTTTAACAATTAAACTAATTCATTATTTAAATAAATTTATTTTCATAAAACAAATTATACGAGCATGTATCAAAATATATATATATCGAATATAAATCTATATGTGATGCATGGACATAATAAAACGATTGTGGGTATCATGAATGACATGTAATATGCATGAACATGCTACCAATAATAACATAAGCATATATAAAAATGACGGGTCGGGTGTTTTTGGGTATTTCTAAAATTACAACTCAGAAGGAAAAAAAAAAAAAATGGACCTAATTATTATAACAATAGATTCATTTACAGATCTTCATCTTTAAGTTCATTCTTGTAATAAAAAGCTTCATCGAGCCCAAATAGCAAAGTGCACCAAACCCAAACAATTTTGGTTAAGTTCTAAACTTAATTCTAAAACCCACAATTTAAAATTGTGTTAATAGCCCAAATCAAACTATTTTGATTAAGTTCTGAACTTAATTCAAAACTTACAATTCAAAATTGCACCCATAGTCCCAGCCAATGTCAATTTCACAAATTGACCCACAACTCAAAAATTGCATTATCAGGCCAAAATAAAGAAAATCCAAATTTATTTCAAAGTTGGCTTTTAATTTATCATAACCTGGCCCACAGTAAATCATATTCACGGCATGACAAACAAATCAAACTCATTTACTCATTTGTCATATAATCATCTTATTGGCTGAAATACCACAAGTCAACGAAAGCTGCTTGAATTACTAGATCTGCAAGTTTTGATTTACCCATTATGCTTCAGCGTAATTCATACGGCAATAAATCGTATTATAAGCATGAGGCAAGAGCTTATTTTTTTTTGAAACTATCCATAACCATAGATCTTATATATGGCTTATAATCTGATACACGGCAAATCACCTCCATCTCAAATTCCAAATTAACAACGGCGCAGTCCAATCCTTGCATCGTCTTCTCTGGGTCTCTCGAAATCTTCAAATGACCAAGTAATTACAAAATCTTATGCCAACGATTTTGGCGTACAATAGATCTAGGAAATTAAAATAACAATTAAAATATCCTAACCCAAAAACACCAAATTCGACCAATAAATAAAAACATTCATTCATTCAATATTTAAACAATTTAAACATGCATATACCCACAATCTATTAAAATAAAATCGTTATGGATCGCTCTGATACCAATTGTTGGTCTTTTACCCAATAGGATCCGAACGATTCAACCCAACGAGTAAACAGGATCGAACTAATTCGACCCAATTGCGGAATTTGGTGGGATTTATGTTCCTAGTATATTTAAAAAATAACTAACATAAAAACGAGGATCCCATAAACGATACTTATTTTAATTATATAATAGTGTACGATTTAGTGCCCATAAACGAGGATAGTGCCCAGCAAGCCAATTCTCTTTAGCTTGTAATAGGACTATTCTGTAATAAACAATCTTTGATTTTTATGAATAATACGCACGTTTATTTATAACTGTATAGAATAAACAATGGCCATATTCATCTCTCGCGAATACATTTAAGCGATTGGATGAAATCCTTAGATCACATTCGACTATGGGACGATTCACTTCGGTATTGAGTGCAATCATGAAACAGTCTCTAAGGTCATGATCTTAAAAACACGTTCCAAGTCATAGATTCCGAACGAGACGGGGTATCGAGGGAATCGCCAAGACTTGTACGAATATGCATGATTCACATGGAGTGAATTTGTAGAGTTTCATGAACAAGACATTTGATGTCAGTGCATATGACTAGGTGGTTCGATAGGGGATCGAACGCATCGAACGACCCGAACAGAGAAACCCATTGTGGAAGCGCATGTCGCATATCGGTGATGGGACGTTTCTCAAGACTTATAATAGTGTACGATTTAGTCCTTAGACTTGAGGTGCTAGGGCGAATTCGGTGCATAGGTATATGTACTTAGATTTAGGTACTGGTCACGTAGCCTGACCATAATGTGCCTAAGTTGGGTGCTTATAGTTGTGTACGCGAGTGGTTAGTACCAAGATGGAATCTACCGACTCATCATAATGGATGAGAGAATTTCCTATACGATTCTTAGATAATAGATCCAAGAAACCCGTGGCCACGGTCAGTGACGGATTTGGAAAGGTGTTTCCAAATTTAGCAGTCACACTGGATTATTATCCCGAATTAGAAAGTATAGTTATTGAGATAATTAGAGGTGCCGATCAATTCACACACCCTAGGTCTCAATCGGGAAATTAAGTCGATAGAAGGACCGTATGTACATGGCAGTTATAAGAGGTGAGGTTCACAAATATCAATTCACCTGAAGTTGGGCTTCATGGGCTTGTGGCTAGACATCGACCATGAAGTGTGGGTACTCCTGAATTAATAAGGGAGATTAATTCTGGAGTGGTCAATTAAAAGGGTTTAATTGATCGGAGCATTTAATTGCTCATAAATTAAATCACGAAGGGTTCGTGGGCCTGCTGCAAATTGATGGTGAACCTAGAGGGTCACACACAATACAATTGGACAGTGACAGTCAAAAGAAGGAAATATTTGATTTAAGGGTGTTAAATCAATTAAATGAATTAAAGTGTTAATTCAATTGGAAGGATAATTAACTAGATGGTCTAATTAATTAAATATTAATTAAGGTGTTAATTAATTGAGAGATATTAATTAATTGGATTAATTGGGCTGATTTAATTAATGGTTAATTAAATTAAGTTGCAAGACATGGGCCTTTAATTAAAAGCCGAGAAGAAGTCTTGCAAGAATAAGGTGGGGCGATTTATGGCTAAGGATAAGAAGGAGAGTTTGTGTTCATGTATGATAGGGAGGATCTAAGAAGATATATGATATATCTTATTTCCTTATGAGATAAGGAAGAGATCTTTAAGAGATATCTACAAAGAGAAGGTTTCTTCTCTTATAAATAGATATCTCCTCACAAACTCTTCAATATACACATGAGAATTCACTCTTGCACTCCAAAAACCCTAGCCGCCCCCTAAGCCCTAGCCGCACCACCACAGTGCCGCCGCCCCCTCTCTCTCTGTCTTCCATAGCTGGATCTAGATCTGATTCTAGATCTGTTCTTCCTCCATTGACAACCTTCTATCTCTAGTTCGTAGCCTGTGAATAGAAGGTGTTGCTACAATCCAATTGGTGTGGATACACTCTGGAGGTGAGACAATTGGATCACTTGTTGTGAATCAGCAATAGCCGGAGATTGCCGCCACCTTCCTGCAGTGAGGTAAATCGCATATCTCCTACTTTATTCTAATGTAGAATTGTTTGATTCAACCTTTTCGCATACATAAGGTGGAAATATATCTTGGGTCTGCTGGGGTGCCTCGGAAAAATTTTAAATTCCGCACTCTCGTTGTTTTGACAACCGGGGCATTCCCAACAGTGGTATCAGAGCCAATTCCATTACTATTATGCGAAAAGGCCTGAACATAAATAAATATATGGATATTTGTGATTGTTATGTTCTGTGTGATGATTCTTGCTTGTTATGATATGATCTTTGATTGGGTAAAATCGCATATTAAGATTTGGGGCAAATTTATAGTTTTTGAAACTTCAGGACTTTTTATGCAAATCGCGATTTTGTGAAATAAAGGGCTGGAAATTTATTTTCTGTTTTCTGGAAATATTTGAAAAATCTGGACTGTTTTTGCAAATCTGGTCTGTACGTATTTTGGGTTGTTTTTGTAATTTCCGAAAATTAAAGGACTGTTTTGTAATTTCCGAAAGTTCAGGGGTCTGTTTGCGAAACTAAAAATTTTCTGGATTCAAATTTTAATTTTCTGTCCTCTGGCCGATTTGTAAATTGGGGCTGTTTTGCAATTTTCAAATCTTTGGGGTTAAAAGTGCAATTTCCGTGAGTTGAGGGGCCGAACTGAAATTTTCAAAAGTTGAAAATCCGAATCTGATTTTATGCGGAAAAATTGTTTTGTTTACCCGAAAATTGATTTTATCATAATTAGTAGTGACTAAAGTAAGAATCATAGGATATTATTTTTAAAAGGTGTTTTAAAAGTAAGAAAGAAATACGTAAAAAGTTGTTTGCTTGTTTCTTGCTCTACGTGAACTGTTTACGTGGTTTTCGATCGTGCCGAGCCTTGACCTTAGGGTAGATGTGATTGGTTTAATTTATTGTTGTTTTTATTGGGCCTGCGAGCCTTAAGTTTTTGGGCCACTTTGAGCCTTTGTAATAGATAGGGCTTTACTGTTTTAAATAGTTTAGGATGGAGGCCCGTTACAAGCAAGGTGGGAGCCCAAGAAGGAATGAAGGCCATGTATGCATGGTTATTTTTGTAATAGCCTAGGTCCATTAAGAACCCTTTAGATTGACCAATTGGGCCAACATCATGGCTCGATGATGGCCCACATAGGAGGCTCCCGATCGAAAACATATTGTGGTAGTATGCATGCTAGGCTTGTATGTTTTAATTTATTTATCGATTTATTTATTTAGCTTGTATGTGATGCGCGCTAGAATCTAGATCGTAAATAAAAGATAAAGCATAACTTATGCGGTGAGATCTCGAGGAGAGTTACTTTGAACTTTCAAACTCGAAAACCCCCTCTCGAATTAAAATATTAAGTCATATTGGGTACATTTAAAATGAAGTTTAAAGATCCAAGCCTTCCATCAATAGGAACTAGCGTGAGTTGTCTACTTATTGACGGAGGTGATCCAGAGTCTGGCACCCGAGTCAAAGAAAGGGACAATACGCAAAATTCCTTGACTCCTGTTTTTAACTAAACTAGACAAGGGTGAGGACTCGTCGGGATGTGAATATCGACCGATAACCAGTTACGGGGATTTCACGACCGGGCCTGTTGCTCATCATGATTGATGGGATAGACTTAACGATTAGTAACACTTATGATGTAGCAGTGCTAGATAAGTGAGAAAACCGAGGCAAAATAGCTTGAAGGTTGTGTAGTGACACAATTGGTAAAAGTATACCTACCTAGAGAATTAACTGTATGGCCACGAGTCGTGGGTACAATTAATGTCTGCTGGGACGTCAAGACCTACTAGGAAATAAGATTTCCCGAGCAATCAAAGGGGTGATTGTTTCGACAAAATAGTGGGAGAACTTTTTCGAAACCAAGACCAAAATTCGTTAATTATAAGTATTAGGCATAGATCAGTCAGCTAAACGTTGTCTTCTTTCCATTTGTAGATATTTACTGAACAATGTCTAAAAATCCATTATCTGTCATCCTCGACGCTAATAAACTAAATGGGTCAAACTTTGTCGACTGGCTGAGAAACTTGAGGATAGTCCTCGACTCCGAACGTCGGAGCTATGTACTCGACACGCCTATGCCTGCTGCACCCGCAGCACGAGCTACTGAGGAACAACGAACCGCCCATGCTAAAAGGGTTGATGATGATCTTCAGGTTCGCTGCCTCATGTTAGCTTCAATGTCAAATGAACTGCAGAAACAGCATGCTGGTATACCACTTGCTAGAGATATACTTCTCCACCTCCAACAAATGTTTGGAGAAAGGTCTCGTACCGAAAGGTTCGCAGCCACTAAGGAGTTGTTTAGTCTCAAGATGGCTGAGGGAAGCAGTGTCAAGGATCACTGTCTGCGTTTCATCAACCTGATTGAAAAATTAGGGAGATTGGAAGTAGAATTGCATGCTGATCTTAGCACTGATCTTCTCCTCCATACTCTGCCTCGCTCGTTCGACCAGTTCGTGTTAAACTTCAACATGGAAGAGAGAAATCTTGCTCTTCACGAACTGACCAATCTGTTGGTTACGGCAGAAGCCACTCTCAAGAAAGAGAAACCCGTGATGATTGCTCACCAATCGAAGGCTGCAAAGCCCAAGAAAGGTAAAAAGAAGAAGAAGGTGTTCTCTTCTAAAGCAGTCACCAAGGTTGTCGAGAAGAAGCGCAAAAGTCCAGAAGACGAATGCTTCCACTGCAAGAAAGCAGGGCACTGGAAAAGGAACTGCCCAGACTACCTGAAAACGGTAGCCAAAGGTATTTTCTTGGTTGAAGTTAATATTTCTATTAACTGTGCATCTTGGGTGTTAGACACCGCAGCGGGTTCTCATATCTGCAATGATTTGCAGGTGATGGGAGCAGTAAAAACGCTCAAGCCCGGGGATAGGATCCTGCGTTTTGGAAACGGAGCAAGAGTTGCTGCAGAGGCTATAGGAGACGTGGAGTTAGTGATAGGGAATTTTACTTTAGTTTTAAAAGACTGTTTGTACGTACCAACTATTATTAAGAACATTATTTCTATTCCGTTATTAGATAATGATGGTTTTAATTTTTCCATTACGAATGGATCTATGAGCATAATTAAAAATGGTTTAATTTATGCTAGTGGTACTTTGATGGATGGTCTATATTCCCTTGAACCTACAAACTCCAACGTTTTGCACATACAATCAAGAAAAAGAAAATATGATAATCACACACCACAACTTTGGCACGCTAGACTTGGACATATCTCCAAGAGTAGGATCCAAAAGTTGGTTTCCTCTAAGGCTCTTGAAATACAGAACTTAGATGAACTTCCGACTTGCGAATCTTGTCTCAAAGGAAAGATGACCAAATCACCCTTCACCGGGAATCCTGAGCGAACCAAACAAACCTTGGATTTGATCCATACTGATGTTTGTGGACCACTGAGTGTCAGTGCAAGAGGAGGATACTCCTACTTCGTCACATTCACTGACGACTTCAGTCGTTATGGATACGTGTACTTGATGAAGTACAAATCCGAAACTTTTGAAAAGTTCAAGGAGTTTCGAATGGAAGTAGAGAATCAACTTGGACATAGTATTAAAGCACTTCGATCTGATCGAGGAGGAGAATACTTGAGTCAAGAATTCCTCGATTATCTAAAAGAGAATGGGATTCTCGCCCAGCGAACTCCCCCTAGGACGCCCCAACTCAATGGAGTGTCTGAAAGGAGGAATCGAACTTTGTTGGACATGGTTCGTTCCATGATGAGCTTCGCTGAACTTCCCTTTTCGTTTTGGGGCTTAGCCCTATTAACTGCTTCGAAGATACTGAACATAGTACCTTCAAAGTCAGTGCCAACTACACCACATCAAGAATGGTATGGTAAAGCACCCGTATATTCGTATCTACGAGTATGGGGATCTCCTGCCTATGTTAAGAACAAGAAAGGAGATAAGCTGGATAGTAGATCTAGTTTGTGCAAGTTTGTGGGGTATCCAAAGGAATCCATTGGATACTTGTTCTACGATCCTAAAGAACGTAATACGTTCGTGTCTAGGAATGCCCACTTCTTAGAGGATGATTTCCTCACCAACAGAAATGGGACAATCGTAGAACTCGATGAAGTCCAAGAATCGGACCCATCCTCACAAACAGTGGGAGCTGATCCTGATTTTACTGAACCTACTAGTACACCTATACTTCGAAGGTCTGATCGAATTCGTAAAGAACCAGAGAGATTTGGTTTCATTCACGAAAACGATAAGTTGGATACTGATCCAAGGACTTATGAAGAAGCTATGTCTGACATAGAATCGGGTGCGTGGCTCGAAGCCATGCAATCCGAAATGGATTCCATGCATTCCAACAAGGTTTGGACCTTGGTCGATCCACCTGAGGGAACTATCCCTGTAGGATGCAAATGGATCTTCAAGCGTAAGCTTGGAATGAATGGAGAGGTAATTACCCATAAGGCTCGCCTAGTGGCGAAAGGTTATTCTCAAAGGCCTGGAATAGACTATGAGGAAACCTTTTCTCCAGTAGCGATGTCGAAATCCATTCGGATACTATTAGCCATAGCCGCGTGGTACGACTACGAAATATGGCAAATGGACGTAAAGACCGCCTTTCTCAATGGAGACATTGACAAAGAGATCTTTATGCAACAGCCCGAAGGCTTTGCGTCCAAAGGAAGCGAGCACAAGGTGTGCAAACTTCAAAGGTCAATTTATGGCCTCAAACAGGCGTCCCGAACCTGGAACATACGATTTGATGAGACAGTCAAAGCTTTTGGCTTCATCAAAAACGTATTTGAACCTTGCGTGTACAAGAAGAATAGTGGGAGTTCGGTCCAATTCATAGTTTTATACGTCGATGATATTCTGTTGATCGGGGACGATATCAGAATGTTAGCGCAGACAAAAGCGTGGTTATCCGCGCAGTTCTCCATGAAAGATTTAGGAGAGGCATCTTACGTATTGGGAATACGTATCTATAGGGATAGATCGAAGAAGATGTTAGGACTCTCCCAATCTCAGTATATCAACACGATATTGAAGAGATTCAATATGGAAGAATCCAAGAGATGATTGCTTCCAATGAGACATGGAATCTCTCTTTCCAAGTCAATGTGCCCTACAACTGACGAAGAAAAGAAGAGAATGTCTCTCATACCTTATGCCTCTGCTATAGGGAGCATAATGTATGCAATGTTGTGTACTAGACCAGACGTAGCACACGCTCTTAGTGTAACGAGCCGCTATCAGTCGAATCCAGGCGAAGAGCACTGGACTGCCGTTAAAGCAATCCTTAAGTACTTACGAAGGACTAAGGATATGTTCTTGGTCTACGGTGGTAGTGGAGAATTGAAACTTGAAGGATTCACTGATTCAAGTTTCCAGTCTGACGTGGATGATTACAAATCCAATTCTGGATACATATTCCGCCTCAATGGCGCAGCGGTGAGTTGGAAAAGTTCCAAGCAATCCACCACTGCCGACTCAACCACTGAAGCAGAATATATTGCAGCATCGGATGCAGCAAAAGAGAGTGTTTGGATGAGAAACTTCATCCAAGAGTTGGATGTAGTTCCTAGCATTGCAGAGCCCGTAGTTGTCTTCTGTGACAACAACGGGGCGATAGCTCAAGCGAAGGAGCCGAGATCACACCACCAATCTAAACACGTAATGAGGAAATACCATGTGATCAGGGAGATCATTGGTAGAGGAGACATACACGTGGATCGTGTCAACTCAGAAGACAACATAGCTGACCCACTAACGAAACCACTTTCGCAAAAAGCGTTCGAGGGACATCTTGAAATGATGGGTCTTAGAAATGTTTGTGAATGGCTTTAGGGCAAGTGGGAGATTGATAGGATAGTGCCCAGCAAGCCAATTCTCTTTAGCTTGTAATAGGACTATTCTGTAATAAACAATCTTTGATTTTTATGAATAATACGCACGTTTATTTATAACTGTATAGAATAAACAATGGCCATATTCATCTCTCGCGAATACATTTAAGCGATTGGATGAAATCCTTAGATCACATTCGACTATGGGACGATTCACTTCGGTATTGAGTGCAATCATGAAACAGTCTCTAAGGTCGTGATCTTAAAAACACGTTCCAAGTCATAGATTCCGAACGAGACTGGGTATCGAGGGAATCGCCAAGACTTGTACGAATATGCATGATTCACATGGAGTGAATTTGTAGAGTTTCATGAACAAGACATTTGATGTCAGTGCATATGACTAGGTGGTTCGATAGGGGATCGAACGCATCGAACGACCCGAACAGAGAAACCCATTGTGGAAGCGCATGTCGCATATCGGTGATGGGACGTTTCTCAAGACTTATAATAGTGTACGATTTAGTCCTTAGACTTGAGGTGCTAGGGCGAATTCGGTGCATAGGTATATGTACTTAGATTTAGGTACTGGTCACGTAGCCTGACCATAATGTGCCTAAGTTGGGTGCTTATAGTTGTGTACGCGAGTGGTTTGTACCAAGATGGAATCTACCGACTCATCATAATGGATGAGAGAATTTCCTATACGATTCTTAGATAATAGATCCAAGAAACCCGTGGCCACGGTCAGTGACGGATTTGGAAAGGTGTTTCCAAATTTAGCAGTCACACTGGATTATTATCCCGAATTAGAAAGTATAGTTATTGAGATAATTAGAGGTGCCGATCAATTCACACACCCTAGGTCTCAATCGGGAAATTAAGTCGATAGAAGGACCGTATGTACATGGCAGTTATAAGAGGTGAGGTTCACAAATATCAATTCACCTGAAGTTGGGCTTCATGGGCTTGTGGCTAGACATCGACCATGAAGTGTGGGTACTCCTGAATTAATAAGGGAGATTAATTCTGGAGTGGTCAATTAAAAGGGTTTAATTGATCGGAGCATTTAATTGCTCATAAATTAAATCACGAAGGGTTCGTGGGCCTGCTGCAAATTGATGGTGAACCTAGAGGGTCACACACAATACAATTGGACAGTGACAGTCAAAAGAAGGAAATATTTGATTTAAGGGAGTTAAATCAATTAAATGAATTAAAGTGTTAATTCAATTGGAAGGATAATTAATTAGATGGTCTAATTAATTAAATATTAATTAAGGTGTTAATTAATTGAGAGATATTAATTAATTGGATTAATTGGGCTGATTTAATTAATGGTTAATTAAATTAAGTTGCAAGACATGGGCCTTTAATTAAAAGCCCAGAAGAAGTCTTGCAAGAATAAGGTGGGGCGATTTATGGCTAAGGATAAGAAGGAGAGTTTGTGTTCATGTATGATAGGGAGGATCTAAGAAGATATATGATATATCTTATTTCCTTATGAGATAAGGAAGAGATCTTTAAGAGATATCTACAAAGAGAAGGTTTCTTCTCTTATAAATAGATATCTCCTCACAAACTCTTCAATATACACATGAGAATTCACTCTTGCACTCCAAAAACCCTAGCCGCCCCCTAAGCCCTAGCCGCACCACCACAGTGCCGCCGCCCCCTCTCTCTCTGTCTTCCATAGCTGGATCTAGATCTGATTCTAGATCTGTTCTTCCTCCATTGACAACCTTCTATCTCTAGTTCGTAGCCTGTGAATAGAAGGTGTTGCTACAATCCAATTGGTGTGGATACACTCTGGAGGTGAGACAATTGGATCACTTGTTGTGAATCAGCAATAGCCGGAGATTGCCGCCACCTTCCTGCAGTGAGGTAAATCGCATATCTCCTACTTTATTCTAATGTAGAATTGTTTGATTCAACCTTTTCGCATACATAAGGTGGAAATATATCTTGGGTCTGCTGGGGTGCCTCGGAAAAATTTTAAATTCCGCACTCTCGTTGTTTTGACAACCGGGGCATTCCCAACAGCAACACTACTGTTGGAGTCTCAGTAGTAGTCTGTTGTACAAACTCTGGTCTGTCAGCTGTCCGCAACTCCTTTGTTAGACAATCAGCAGACTGATTTTGAACAGCACTTGAGTCAACATCTTGAGTTAAATCAGGTAGTATGATGGGTACATATTCTTCTTTACTTTCCACACTCAATTTCTGAAAGTCAGCAGATATCTCTGGATTAGCACTTTGATTCTTTTCAGAAGATTGGCTTAGTTCATCATACACTACATGAATAGATTCTTCTACAAGTAAATTTCTTTTGTTAAAAACTCTGTAAGCTTTACTAACAGTAGAGTATCCTACAAAAACTGCTTCATCAGCCTTTTCTGCAAAAGCAGTAAGGTGATTTTTCCCATTGTTCAAAACATAACATTTACAACCAAAAATCCTAAGATAATGTAAATTAGGCTTTCTGTTGTTCCATAGCTCATATGGTGTCTTGTTTTGACTTTTGTTGATCATACATCTGTTCTGTGTATAACATGCTGTATTTGTGGCTTCTGCCCAGAATCTTTGGGGCAGCTTCGCTTCAGCTATCATTGTCCTGGTAGCTTCCTTTAGAGTTCTGTTTCTCCTTTCAGCAACTCCATTTTGTTGAGGGGTTCTGGCAGCAGAGTACTCATGATTGATTCCTCTGGAGTTACAATACTCTTCCACAGTAGAGTTTGTAAATTCAGTCCCTCTATCTGATCTGATCTTCAATATTCTTTGACTCTTCTCATTCTGGATCAGTTCCATCAGATTAGTAAGATGTTCCTTGGTTTCACTTTTCTTCTTCATGAAAATCACCCAAGTAAATCTTGAAAAATCATCCACAACAGCTAGGCAGTATTTCTTTCCACCATTGCTGATAGGATCAATAGGGCCAAACAAATCCATATGTAACAGCTCCAAAATTCTGATTGAAGATTGGTGCTTCTTGCTTTTGAAAGTGGACTTCACTTGTTTACCCTTCTGACATGCGTCACAAAGCTTGTCTTTGCTTATGACTGTGTTTGGAATTCCTTCTACTGAATCATTCTTTATCAATCTGTTTATGGTCTTGAAATTCAAATGATTCATTCTTTTGTGCCACAGCCAACTGATTTCACTTGGTGTAGAAGCCACCAAACAAACATTAGAATTCTTGTCCACAGAATTCCAGTCGACTACATAGATATTTCCCTGTCTTCTTCCAGATAAAATAACCTTCTTTGTTCCAACTTGTTCAACATAGCACTTATCTGATGAAAACATTACAGAAAATCCCTTGTCACAAATTTGACTTATGCTCAGCAGATTGTACTTCAGGCCATTAACATAAGAGACGTCAGATATCTCTATGTTTCCTTTGATTAGCTTTCCAACAGCAACAACCTTGCCTTCTTTGCTGTCTCCAAAAGTAACTCTTGGACCATTCACAGCAACAGCATTTGTCAGTTCATGTATGTCTCCACACATGTGCCTTGAACATCCACTGTCCAAGTACCATTTCTTCACTACTTTACTCCTACTCCTAATCCTAACCTACAAAACAAAATAAAATTGTTTTAGGTACCCCTTATTGAGAGGGTCCTGGTGGATTAGTGTCATCTTTGACAACCCAAGATGTTGAAGTCTTAGGCTTCTTAGGCTTTTGAGTTTTAGCAGGAGCATGAGCAACTTTGTTTTCATCATAATCAGCAGGCATATTATGTTGATAATCATCATGATGTGAATAGTGATCATAAACAGGGTAAGATGCATGATAAGCATGGTAAGCATGCATTGGTTGATGAGCAGGATATGCAGCATAATAAGGTGGATAATGAGGTGCAACATAATAAGGTGAATAAGCAGGTTGCACAAACAAGACTCATTTCCATACCAAGTATTATTGTTATAATTTCTTTGCTTCTTGGGTCTGCTCTTTACTTGCTCTTTAACAGACGACTTAGCTTTACTAGTCTGATTGGTTTTACTCTTATCAGCAGACTTCTTAGGACTATTCTTCTGTTTGGTTTTACCAGTCTGTTTTTCATTTTCAGGCTTTTTACCCTTTTTAGCCTTGGGAGATTTCTTCTCCTCTTTTTCAGAAGTTCATTTAGTAGTCCGAACATACAGGATAACATTTCTATTATCAGCAGATACAAATTTTTCAGTTCTGTTCAGTTCTAAATTCTCCTTTTCTAAAGGTGTTCTCTGTTCATTAGATGTACTAGCAGATGCAACAGACGACTTATCATGAGTAGATATTATTTTTTCAAGCTCCATGATTTTACCTTTATAAACTTCACATTCAGCTTTCAAAGATTCACATTCATGCGAAAGCTTTTTATACTTAGCTGAATCTTGTTGTTTTTCAACACTAAGTTTCAGTTTAGCATTTTGCTTTTTAAGCACAATCATCTCTTCCTTAAGCTTTGTAAATTCATTAACAACACCTGTGTTGTTTTTCATCATTTGCTCAAATGAGCTAAATTGCTCAATTTCATTTTCAGAGAGAGTTACCTCATCGTCAGAATCATCAGATTCTTTGGCCATGAGACAGAGCAGTGCAGGTGTCTCTTCTTCAGTAGAGTCATCACTTGATGTCCCTGATTCTGAGTTAGACGAATAGATGGCTGCAATCTTTTCAGCTTCAGCCAACAACACTTTGCTTTTCTGGTGTCTCCTCTCTTTCCTCTGTTTCTTTTCCTCCTCTGTATATTTCTCCGCTTTAGGATATGGGCAGTCCTTGATGAAATGTCCCAATTTCCTGCAATTATAGCACTCATTTTGAATTTATAATCATCCTTAACATCATGAGAATAAGAGGTAGGTTTAGAAGTAGAAGCATTGTTATATTTGTTCTTCATTTTTCTTTTGTAGAACTTTTTTAACCCGTTCAATAACAAAGCTACATCGCCAGCAGTGTACTCCTTTTTACTCAGTATTGTGGCCTCATCAGATGAGTCCACTTCTCTAATCTTCCCGGCTGATCTTCTAGTTCTTTTTGCAGCGGCAGCAGTGGGGCCAGAAGTTGAGGTCTCTTCTATTCCCATCCTTGGCATTTTATACTCGTACGCCTTGAGTACAGAAAACAGCTCAGTCAGTGAGATCTTCCCCAGATCCCTTGATTCTTCCATTGCTGTGATCTTCATGTTGAACTTGGGTGGTAGCGCCTTTAAGATTTTCAAAGTGATCTCCTTATCAGTAAACGTCTTTCCCAACTTCAAAACATAGTTCAACACCTTTGTGATGAGGGGTATTTCGCATACGCCGTTCTAGGAAGTACCTATGCTCGAGATCGACCTCTTCCCGACCAGGAATGGTATTCTCGACCAGAAGAATCTAGTTTTTCGATCAGGTTAGATCGATAGTACGGGATCTACTCTCCGATCTTCTCGCCTCCTCGGGATTACTGTGGGGCCGACCTACAGCTTGGTACAGCTGGCCGAGAGGTTTTCTCCTATGGACGGTCCAGCTAGCTCATTACTGTTCCTATAAATACGCGGCACATTTATGACATCAGGGACGGCACAATTTCCAAGGAATACACCGGCTCGGACCCACTGTTCGGAATAGGCCATAGCTTGTTTATTCTTTGTATTTACTTTCCTAGTTTGTACGACATCCTGTAATGCTCGAGTAGACCCATCTTGTAACCTGAACTTAATATTCGATTGTGATATTTGAGATTTACGCACTCTATACACTTGTTGTTTTGCTCGACTTTCCTTATTTGGTACGAACGAAATACCGCATAATCACTTTGTAAACCTTGAATCCATCTGGTCAATGGTTTCTCCAGGCTTCATTTTGAAGTTTTCAAACTTCTCCATGGCAACACTCAGATTGTGTTCTTTGATTGAGTCATTCCCTTCACTCATGTCGCGGACTTTGTCCCACATCTCCTTAGATGTTTTACAATGTTTGACCTTGTCCAACCTTTCATTGTCCAGGGCCTTTGTCATGATGAAGATTCCAACTTTGTCAAGATTTTTCAACTTGATTTCTTCAGGTGTCATCTCTGATCATTCTTTATCAACGATCGTATCTACGCCATCGATTTTGATTGTCTTGGTAATTCTTATAGGACCTTGTGTTATGCACGTGTACATATTGTCATTATAAGCAGCAAGGAAAATTTCCATGCGTATTTTCCAGTCCTCAAAGCTCATACAGCCTATGTGGGGAACTAGGCTGATACAATCCATTTTTCAAAAAGTTTTTGTTTTTCAAAAAGATGCTCTTTTGAAAACTTTTGAAAACCTTTGAAAAACACTCTAGGATCAAGCTCGTTGATCAGGCAAATGATTCAGATGAACCACCTGCTCTGATACTGTTGGGATTTATGGGGTTCCAGCAGTCACACTTACGGATTCGCTGTGGTGCTATTGCTACATCGGAGTCTGGCAACCCAACTTGCCGAGGTTCACGGAGGAGACCCGAGGATCCACGTGAATTCTTACGAAGCCCCTCATGTCCGTCCACCGCTTAGTATGGGGCCCTGCGCTGCCGTTGTGAACTGTAGGGGGTGCCATACATGAATCAACATTGGGTTAAAGATTAATAGTTGCGCCCTCATTAACAGCAATTGCTTTTGGTGTAGTGGTAAAGCGCTAGAGATCCTACAACTGGTATCAGAGCGAGGTTGCAGGTTCGAATCCGCCCGGGTGCCGCTGGGGGGGAGATTGTTGGGATTTATGGGGTTCCAGCAGTCACCCTTACGGATTCGCTGTGGCGCTATTGCTACATCGGAGTCTGGCAACCCAACTTGCCTAGGTTCACGGAGGAGACCCGAGGATCCACGTGAATTCTTACGAAGCCCCTCATGTCCGTCCACCGCTTAGTGTGGGGCTCTGCGCTGCCGCTGTGAACTGTAGGGGGTGCCCTACATGAATCAACCTTGGGTTAAAGATTAATAGTTGCGCCCTCATTAACAGCAATTGCTTTTGGTGTAGTGGTAAAGCGCTAGAGATCCTACAACAGATACCACTTGTTGGTCCCAAGTGGTCAGATGAGGTCTAGAGGGGGGGGGGGGTGAATAGACCTCTTAAAAATTTATCTTTTAAAATTCTCTAACTTTTCTGTCAGCAGACTAAGCTGATCAGGAATTGTAAGTTGACTATGCTGATCTCGCACAAAGCTTTGAACAGCAGAGTTGACCACTCTTCTGATTTCACTCAGCTGATTTTATCAAAATCAGAGTTTTTAAAATAACTAATTTGCAGCGGATTTTTCTAGTGTTTTTCACAAGTAGTTTTCTTAACTTAGAAAAAGTTTTATCCGCAGTTTTATGAACTCCTTTGTAAAACTTTTTTAACAGTTAACCTTTTCGTGTTAAAGTATGCTCTTTGAAATATGCAAGAAACAATGCAAGTATAACACAAAGGATTTTTATAGTGGTTATATGGATAAAAAACCTTTAGTCCACTCTCCCAAGTCACTGAGATCTTGGGTTATACTATAAACACACAGTTTACAATACATTCTGCTTGCGCCTATCAACAAATGAATAGGCCACAAGTGCGTAATAGGAAATCACAAAGAAACTCCTATTCTCTGAAGTAATATCACTCACTAAGATGGATATCTACTTCTCACAACACGATTCTAACAAAATCACTCAGATTTATAAGTATATTCTGTTTTCTCTCTATTCTGCTTCGTCAACAAATGACTCGGCTGTTGAGTGTTCTGTTCTTGAGTTGGAGACTTAGAAGAATTCTGCTTCAGATTTTTGCTCTGAAATGTGTTGTATCTTCTTCTTCAACTCACGAACAGAACTATTTATACTTGAGATTTGAAAATCTGCCCGTTGAGAGATCGGCAGCTGTCAAACCCTCGAGTACTGGTCCTTTCTGCAGAAACGGCTGCTGCGACTGAACACTGTACACTCTGTTGTACTTTCTGTCGCTTCGCATTAAATGTACATTAAATGCACCAAGCTGATACGAGGTTTCTCTTCAATCATTTGTCATAAATACCCTTCCTCTTCAGCATTTATTACACCAAGTGCATTTATTACCGTTGCAATATCTTCTGATCCACTTCCACTCTGCTGATCGAAACCACTCGTCTGATGTATACTCGGCTGATCCCAAACTTGAACTAATCTGATTTGAGTCGGCTGATAGTCCACCAGTCTGATTCCTTTCTTCAGCAACAGATCAATAGTCTTCTAGACCATATTTGACTAGTCTGAAATAAATCTTCCTTGGTCAAATATCTTCTAAGGTTTGTACTAAGTTTCCATACTTAGCTGATGACTTTGGAAATCATCAAAACCTCCCTTCACTTCAAAGTCTTCATCTTCATCCAACAGGGGAGCAAATTTCTCCTATCTCCAATAATTTCCACATCCTCTTGCTCTTTAGCCCGTTCTTGCAAACCCTTTGAACGACCGCAATCCACCAAATGCTTAGCAACTCTTTCTTCGATGATTTTTTCGAGCTCTGCCTCTGAAACCTTAAGAACGGCAAGCTGATTTCCTTTTTCTAGCTTTAGAACAACTTTCACCAACCATTGAAGCATCATCTACTCCTCTATTTCGCTCAGAACGAACAACAGTTCTTGCCTGAGCGGGATTTACGCTACGGGGAGCTCCTCCTACTTTTGATCTCCTAACACTTCCATCCCTTTTTTCACTTGAGACCTCGCGATGCCCTGTTGAAGGTACAGGCTTTCCTTCAATCCGAGCATCTCCCTGAGGAGCCTGAGTTCCCCTTTCTGCATTCGAAAATTCCTTACATAGTTTCGATAATTGATCTGTCGGCAATTGTTTTGTTATGGGTTGGTTCTTCGGGGGAATTTTGGGCCGATTTCCCGCTTTGGACTGATCATCATTCGGACCAGGATTCACGGACAGCTGCCCATCGCCCCGAGCTTCTCGATTGTAGTTATTTCTCCGTGTATCTAGCATATTTCGATCTAATACTCGAACAGGCCCGACCTTGGGCGCCAACTGATTTTAGCCTAAATTCGTTAAGGAAATAAAGATAGAACAGTACGAAAGTGAACGTAAGTATGAAATATATACATTGTATTTCGATCTCAAAAGTCAGTAAATTACAAGGTCTATTCAGGTATTACAGGATGTCGTAGCTACAAAAGAGATATAAATTTCCTAACGTGCTAGTCCGAGCAGGGTGTCTTGGGATGCGTGTCTGATGTCATAAATGCCCTTGGTATATATAAGTGTATGATGGAACTAGGTGATCCGTCCGCACTAGAGTATGCTTCGGCCCAAAAGCCCAGGCCATTTACCAGGCCCAGGTTGCAGCTTGGTACTATGTAGATCGGAGAAGCAGTTCTCGACCTTGGTAGCTTTAGAGATCGGAAACCGGCTTGTGTAGATCGGAATGTGGTGCCGAGATGATGGATAATTGCTATTTTGGTATAGTACGGAATATCCATCATCACTTGGCGTAATAAATGTTGAAAGAGAAGGTTATTAATGACAAATGATTGAAGAGAAACATCGTATCAGCAAGGTGCTTTAAATGCGATTGACAGATCCGTACAACAGTATGTACAGTGAACAGTTGCATAAAGCTGTTCAGAGATAGGGTCCAATACTCGAGGAAGATTTGAAATTTGTCTTACTTCAACGGGCATAATTCAAACTCGAGTATAAATAGTTCAAGATTGAAGAGTTAGAGAAAACAAGAATCACAACAACTGAGAGAGCATTCAAAGATCAAATTCTTCTATATCTCAAAAACTCAAGAACAGAACACTGAACAGCCGAGTCATCTGTTGACGAAGCAAGTTGAAGAAAAACGAAGACATCTACAAATCTTAGTGATTTATGTATAAGAGAAGTTGTGAGAAGTAGTTTTCCATCTTAGTGAGTGAAAAAACTTCAGAGGATCGGTCTTCTTTGTGATATCCTATTACGCACTTGTGGCTTTATCATTTGTTGTAAAAGTGCTGGTACAGTTTACTATTTACTTTGTGTTCATAGTATAAACCTAAATCTAAGTGATTTAGAAGAATGGACTAAAAGACATCTTGTCTATATAACCACTATAAAAATTCTTGTGTTGGTTTACTTGTTTTATTCTTGCATATTTTCATAAGTAACCAAACCTTGAGAAGCTAAAGATTTTAAAAGGAGTTTTAAAACTGGGGATAAAATCTTTAAGTAAGAAAAACTTGTTTGAAAAACACTTGACATAAATCCGTTGCATACAAGTTTCAAACTCTGATTTATATTTGAAACAAATAAGTGAAATCAGACTAGTGGTCATCTTACGCTGAACAAGCTTTGTGCGCGAACATCTAAGTAGTGTCATAAGTTTCGATCAGCTTACTCTGCTTATAAGAAAAGTTGGAGAAATTTTTTAAAGGTTCAGTGGTCTATTCACCCCCTCCCCCCCCTCCTCTAGACCTCATCCTGACCACTTGGGACCAACATGGACCATTAGAGGAATAAACTTGCTTTTGTGCTCGTAACAAGTCATATTTATAGTCAACGCTTTGCGCTTCAGTGTAGTTTAACATGAATGAAAATATGTTTCATTTCACTTAACCAGGCTTGTACTCTTGGGTCGTTCGACTCTCCTTATAACCTCGGTAGGTGAAATATTTGGAACCTCTCTAATGTTTGATCTTATGTTGGCAGATTTGCACTAGGCATATCACTACATACAAGTCTTGGCTTTGGCAAAATCACATAAATTGACATTAGAACTCGAACATAGATGGAAAGCTTTTTCCTCATGCTCCTGCGTCGTGACTAAGAGATTGATTTGGATACCTCAGTTTTCAGCACATACACATGCTCCATTAATTCTTTGTTCATGCTTGAAGAGTTTATTTTTCGTTCCTCCCATTGCACGAAGTTCGTATAAGTTTTTGGCGTAGAAATATTATAAATGAAATGCAAGTTAATCCTTATTTGGTCAAAGTAATTAGTATGAATTTTCTTAAACATATAGTTGAAAAATATACAAGTGGAGCTTGAGAAGAAATTATAAGGGTTGAAGTTAGCAAATGGAATTATGCATAATTGAACTAAGCATTTCACGATATGATAACAAAATATTGCAGTTTCTACATTTGAAGGATTCGTAAGAAATTTAGAATCTCATTTGGCACAAGTTTGAGACGAACTGATGTTTAGACAAATTTGGAAGGGATAACCAGTAGCTAAACATGATTATATGAATCTGAAATTGGCACAATAAGCATGAATGCAATCATAAAAATGATAGAAGTATTGGTAAAATATCAAATAAAAGACGACTGACTGAAATATAGAGTAATGCAAGAACTAGAGAAAGGAGGACTCAAAAGGCTTAACATTGAGTTATCTCACATCATAGTGAAGCTAGGTAGAAGAAAAGCCTCAACATTTACGACATTTATGAGATATTCTCAATCAAACTATAAGGACCAGGTACTCGTAATTAAGTAATTTGTAATTCGATTCAAATTATGTTTGCAAGATTTTTAAGAAATGTTTATATGGGTATCAATTATGTGCACAGACTAGGAAAGTCAAACGAGAAGAGCAAAATTTTCTTTTTCTTAAACCCTTACCACAAACATTAACTCTTATGATGGCATTTTTCTTTCTTGCAGTGTGAAAATTATACGTATTAATTCTTCATGAGTACAACTTGTATCCTCCTTGAGAACAACCTTTATTTCGTACTCAGTCTCTTCTCTAATGTAATATTAGATCCTCCAATGTGTCGTTCACTAACTCAAGGGTTACTTCTTTGTATTGTTCTAGATCTTGCATAGCTTCCATTGGTCCGATACTATAGCGGTAACATGTAATATACGATAAGGGTAAAACCATACACTTTTATGCTAGTGATTTTAGCAATTAACTCGAGCCTAATTTAATATTTTGGTTTAACCACTTGAACGATCATCCAATTCAATAGTCTTGACTTACGACTATCAAATTGCAGCTACATACATGAACTCGGAGAACCCACGACAACGTACATGAGTTAATCACATATGGTCCTACTTAGTCTCATATTTAACGGAGTACCTAGACATGGCTCACAGGTAAGATCCTGACATAAGATCTACGTATACAGAGCTCTAATTCTGAAATCAACGTTCTAAATATAACCTAAGGCTCTGATACCATTTTGTGATACCCCACCTGGAAGTACCCTGCATTCAGATGAGGTGTCACCCGCCTGGGACTTATTTTCTTTCTAACGGGAAGTCGCATGAACGACCTAAAGGAAATAAATGAACAAAGCCATGTACTAATCGTAAAATATCCCATTCACTTTAAATTTTTTGGAACCATAATTCGGTATAGTTTTAAGTGCATCTTTAGAGAAATTACCTTATTAAAAGATCTCATGATCCTTGCCCAAACAACTAACTTATCCTGAGAAAAAAGAACATAGAAGGAGAATATGGAGGGTAAGTCCTGTTTGACTTAGTGAGGGTATAAGCAAGATAAAACAAAGGAGGCATATAAGTAATACATAATTAAAGCGAATAATTACGTTGTATATATATCATTTATATAAAAGATCTGATTTGTAGAGAAAAATGAGCACACATACATATTCATCGAGGAACGGCCTCGGACCTTGACTTGTAACTTTTATGCTTATAACTTGTAACTTATATAACTTGAATCTGCAACTTGTAATTGGTTTCATGCTCAAGATTCAGTAGTAAAAGTTCAGTCATGTAACAGGTCATGTTCTCACATGATTTGAATTATACATAAAAATTTCAAGTAAAATTAGAAGTTCAACAAGATTTGAGGAATTAGTCGAATTAGAAGTTCCGTAGTGAGAAGCAATTCGACCTAAAGTCAAATGAGTTAACGAGAAGACAACCATACTTGAAGTTAGGGGTAACAAGAAGAAAGCCGAACTTAGAACCCCAATAAAAGTAGCAAATTTAGAACGAGATAAGTCCAACATATGACCCAAAGAGTTCCAAGAGAGCTTGATCAAATAAAATCAACGTTCTAAATATAACCAAAGGCTCTGATACCATTTTGTGATCCCCACCTGGAAGTACCCTGCATTCAGATGAGGTGTCACCCGCCTGGGACTTATTTTCTTTCTAACGGGAAGTCGCAGGAACGACCTAAAGGAAATAAATGAACAAAGCCATGTACTAATCGTAAAATATCCCACTCACTTTAAATTTTTTGGAACCATAATTCGGTATAGTTTTAAGTGCATCTTTAGAGAAATCACCTTATTAAAAGATCTCATGATCCTTGCCCAAACAACTAACTTATCCTGAGAAAAAAGAACATAGAAGGAGAATATGGAGGGTAAGTCCTGTTTGACTTAGTGAGGGTATAAGCAGGATAAAACAAAGGAGGCATATAAGTAATACATAATTAAAGCGAATAATTACGTTGTATATATATCATTTATATAAAAGATCTGATTTGTAGAGAAAAATGAGCACACATACATATTCATCGAGGAACGGCCTCGGACCTTGACTTGTAACTTTTATGCTTATAACTTGTAACTTATATAACTTGAATCTGCAACTTGTAATTGGTTTCATGCTCAAGATTCAGTAGTAAAAGTTCAGTCATGTAACAGGTCATGTTCTCACATGATTTGAATTATACATCAAAATTTCAAGTAAAATTAGAAGTTCAACAAGATTTGAGGAATTAGTCGAATTAGAAGTTCCGTAGTGAGAAGCAATTCGACCTAAAGTCAAATGAGTTAACGAGAAGACAACCATACTTGAAGTTAGGGGTAACAAGAAGAAAGCCGAACTTAGAACCCCAATAAAAGTAGCAAATTTAGAACGAGATAAGTCCAACATATGACCCAAAGAGTTCCAAGAGAGCTTGATCAAATAAAATCAACGTTCTAAATATAACCTAAGGCTCTGATACCATTTTGTGATCCCCACCTGGAAGTACCCTGCATTCAGATGAGGTGTCACCCGCCTGGGACTTATTTTCTTTCTAACGGGAAGTCGCAGGAACGACCTAAAGGAAATAAATGAACAAAGCCATGTACTAATCGTAAAATATCCCACTCACTTTAAATTTTTTGGAACCATAATTCGGTATAGTTTTAAGTGCATCTTTAGAGAAATTACCTTATTAAAAGATCTCATGATCCTTGCCCAAACAACTAACTTATCCTGAGAAAAAAGAACATAGAAGGAGAATATGGAGGGTAAGTCCTGTTTGACTTAGTGAGGGTATAAGCAGGATAAAACAAAGGAGGCATATAAGTAATACATAATTAAAGCGAATAATTACGTTGTATATATATCATTTATATAAAAGATCTGATTTGTAGAGAAAAATGAGCACACATACATATTCATCGAGGAACGGCCTCGGACCTTGACTTGTAACTTTTATGCTTATAACTTGTAACTTATATAACTTGAATCTGCAACTTGTAATTGGTTTCATGCTCAAGATTCAGTAGTAAAAGTTCAGTCATGTAACAGGTCATGTTCTCACATGATTTGAATTATACATCAAAATTTCAAGTAAAATTAGAAGTTCAACAAGATTTGAGGAATTAGTCGAATTAGAAGTTCCGTAGTGAGAAGCAATTCGACCTAAAGTCAAATGAGTTAACGAGAAGACAACCATACTTGAAGTTAGGGGTAACAAGAAGAAAGCCGAACTTAGAACCCCAATAAAAGTAGCAAATTTAGAACGAGATAAGTCCAACATATGACCCAAAGAGTTCCAAGAGAGCTTGATCAAATAAAATCAACGTTCTAAATATAACCTAAGGCTCTGATACCATTTTGTGATCCCCACCTGGAAGTACCCTGCATTCAGATGAGGTGTCACCCGCCTGGGACTTATTTTCTTTCTAACGGGAAGTCGCAGGAACGACCTAAAGGAAATAAATGAACAAAGCCATGTACTAATCGTAAAATATCCCACTCACTTTAAATTTTTTGGAACCATAATTCGGTATAGTTTTAAGTGCATCTTTAGAGAAATTACCTTATTAAAAGATCTCATGATCCTTGCCCAAACAACTAACTTATCCTGAGAAAAAAGAACATAGAAGGAGAATATGGAGGGTAAGTCCTGTTTGACTTAGTGAGGGTATAAGCAGGATAAAACAAAGGAGGCATATAAGTAATACATAATTAAAGCGAATAATTACGTTGTATATATATCATTTATATAAAAGATCTGATTTGTAGAGAAAAATGAGCACACATACATATTCATCGAGGAACGGCCTCGGACCTTGACTTGTAACTTTTATGCTTATAACTTGTAACTTATATAACTTGAATCTGCAACTTGTAATTGGTTTCATGCTCAAGATTCAGTAGTAAAAGTTCAGTCATGTAACAGGTCATGTTCTCACATGATTTGAATTATACATCAAAATTTCAAGTAAAATTAGAAGTTCAACAAGATTTGAGGAATTAGTCGAATTAGAAGTTCCGTAGTGAGAAGCAATTCGACCTAAAGTCAAATGAGTTAACGAGAAGACAACCATACTTGAAGTTAGGGGTAACAAGAAGAAAGCCGAACTTAGAACCCCAATAAAAGTAGCAAATTTTGAATGAGATAAGTCCAACATATGACCCAAAGAGTTCCAAGAGAGCTTGATCAAATAACCATCAATCAGAAGAGAGAAAATGTGTGAATTTCACATTCGAGGGTAGTGAATAGCAAATAGGTGATAATGATCATTTCAGATTATGAAATGTAGTAATTATAAGATCCAAGATAAGTTAGTGACACCTTGGATCATTCACATTAAAATTCATGAAAGTTACGCTAGCTCGGAACTAACAAGATCGACTAATACTCATGAACAAAAGCAGTCTTAGAAAAATTAAAATCAAGCAATGGCGAGCAATTAGAGTCAAACATAAGTTGTCGGTTTGCAACAAAATAAAGATACAAGATAACAACAAGTATTTTCAATTTCCTAGGGCGGTGTGCCAAATGTAAGGAAGAAATGATAGAACCCCTCACATAGTATATACACGTGTTGCGATATTCCAAGGTGGCAACCACGGTCGATCTCAGCACTTAATCAAGATAAGTATTATTAGGTAGTGTAGATCATTTATACTAGACTCAACTGTGATCTATCTAAACTTATTAAGATCTTATCCGGAGTTAGTGTAAATAATTTATTTAGTCCATTTTAATAATTCAAGCCCACTCTTACATATTAAAACTAATAAGGGTGGATAGAGTTCCCTACAGTAATTCTAATTTTAATTTTCATTTAATTTTTCCCTATATAATGCCAAAACGTGGCCATTTAATTTATTTCTAGTTGATTTGTACTTCTTCCAAATTTCTTTTCTCTTTTAATTTGGGCTTTTATATTGTGGTCGTACTTTGCTTGTGGGCCATGCCTAATTTAATTTTCATTTTCTTTGGCTCATGAGAGCTTCTAAAACGACTGTACTGATTATGCTATTTTTCGTAAGAGAGCAAATATAAAAATAAAGTAATACAAGCACTATTAATAGTCAGGGAATATATTGTTGTATATTAATGTCCCGATCTGTTTACAAGTTACAAGGGTCTATTTGAGCATTACAGGATGCCATACAATTAGTTAACAAAATACAATGAGCGAGCTAGTCCAAATCCCGAGGAATTCGAGCTGAATTATCTGAGCAGGTGCACCTGGGAATCCGTGTCTGATGTCATAAATGCGCCTGGCATTTATAGGTATAATGTGTGCTTGGTAGACCATCCGCATGTGAATGAATCCAGGCCCAAAAGCCTGGCCCGGTAGTCGGCCCAACAGTGAATCTGAGGAGAAGGGTAGATCGAAAATAGGGTCTCGCGTTGTCAAGCTGGCATGATCGAAAAATGAGTCTTGCAGGTCGGAAAACACGCCTTCCTGCTCGAAAACCATCAAATCTCGAGCAGGGGTATTTCCTAGAATAGAGCATGCGAAATATCCTCATCAATACTCCCCCACTTCTCGAGCGCAAGTGAAGCTGAAGCTCGGAGAATTAGATATTGCTTCAAGGTAAATGACTTTGATTTCTTGGTGTTTCGGATATGCCTCATTAAAAACCTAGTCCGGAAAAACCCATTGGGATAAAATCCGAGCTAGGGAAAAATAGTGCACATCTTCTAGAGAAGTCCCAGAATGCCGAATTGCTTCAATAATAGATGAATTAAATCTTCGATCTGAGAGTCTGCTATAATTATCCGTTCTAGCGCTAGGATAGATGAAGCTCGGGCAAGTAGATAATCAAGCGCAAGTGCTGATCGACCTTGAAATCATGATGCATTGGATAAACCTCATTAAAAACCGAGCGAGGGAAAAAGAGTATATATCCGTGGAAGACGATGACAATAATTTGTTACTTTCGAGTTGAAAAATCATACTTCGAAAACTTGTGGACCCGAAATGCCATTAATGGAAAGATAGTTTTGAAATTACTGAGTGGAACCTTAACCATCGCGGTTACCCGGGGTTTGAAGTGCAATTTACCCTTTTAACCCTTATATATATACGTTGACCTCAGGAGACGGGTACTACGTCTCAAACTTTGGCAGATCGGAGTATTCAGATCGATAAAATAAGGATACATTTTTTATCGATCAGCACAATAATTTCTTCCGGAATGTCTGACGCAAAATGCATCAAGGGTAAAGCTGTAATCCCCGCGGGATCGGACTCCGACCCTGATTCTGAAACTCGTTTGATAAATGCGTATCAACCGTCTGGAGATGGGACGGATGAATTAGACTCAGTGATCAACACCGCGTTGGTATCATTATCCTCTAAAGAAGGCGAGAAACCTTCGAATAAGCAAACTATCGAGGGTGAAGGAGATGGAGGACGCGGAGGTCGGCAGTGATGAGGAATCATCGGAATCACTAGGTTATAACGAAATAATGAGATACTCCATAGGGAAGAACCTGACGATGAGAATTTTCGCCCTAGACGCCATCCCAAAAAAGACAAACGCTACAAGGAGGCTTCAGAAAACCGAAAAACGGGTCGATGAAATCATGTGCTCTCATGACCCTATTGAAAGTCGAGCCGAGCTGGAAGCTGAGGTCGGGAAATATCTTCCGGAGGGTTATTCGATTGTTGTCCAGACCGCCGAGCAACGCGTCGATGCCCCCCCAGAAGGATGTCAAGCCTTCTCGGGAAATATCTTCCGGAGGTTCTGGAATTGTTTTCCTTAGCCCCCACGCAGATACTTCCGAACTCGATCAGATACTTGGTCGCTTTTTGCGTTTTTATGAAGGCCAAAATAAACGTGTCAATTTCCAAAACTTTTGGCAGATCTTCAAGATCAGTAATTCCCCGGCCTCCAACGCTGGGTTCGTGTATTTCTCCCAACGTCCGATCCAATCCATTTTCTCGACCATTGTCTTGAGTAATTCTATGGACTGGAAACATAGATTTTTTTTTGTCAAAGGTCCGGATGTACCAGCCAACAGTGGAAAGGTCAACTCTAGACAATTTGATTTTTATACAGGTCTTTATCCGAGCCAAGAGTCATAGCAACGGCTTTCACTCTTGCTCGAGTCAATTTTATACAAGTCTTTATCCGAGCCAAGAGTCACAGCAACGACTTTCATTCTTGTTTGAGACGATTTGATTTTATACCAGTCTTTTCCCGAGCCAAGAGTCATAGCAACGACTTTCACTCTTGTTCGGGACAATTTGATTTTTATACAAGTCTTTATCCGAGCTAAGAGTCATAGCAACGACTTTCACTCTTGCGAGTCAATTTGATTTTATACCAGTCTTTTCCCGAGCCAAAAGTAATAGCAATTGCTTTCACTCTTGCTCAAGACAATTTGATTTTTATACAAGTCTTAATCCAAGCCAAGAGTCATAGCAAAGACTTTCACTCTTGCTCGAGAAAATTTGATTTTATACCAGTTTTGGTCCCAAAAGTGGTCAATGAGGTCTAGAGGGGGGGGGGGGGGGGGGAGAATAGACCTCTAAACTTTAAAACTTTTTCTCTAACTTTTCTATCAGCAGACTCAGCTGATCTGATTCGTAAGACTACTAAGCTGATTTCGCACAAAGCTTTATCAGCAGAGTTGACCACTCATCTGATTTCACTAATCTGATTCAGATAACTCAGAGTTTCAAAACTTTTATGCAGCGGATTTATCAAGTATGTTTTTCAAACAAGTTTATCTTTCAAAGTTTAACCCCTTGTTTTATAAATTCCTCAATTTAAGATTGTTCTTTCAAAACAGTTTGTTTACTTATGAAAATATGCAAGATAAACAAGTAATCAAACACAAGGAATTTTTATAGTGGTTATATGGATAAAAATCCTTTAGTCCACTCTTCCAAGTCACACAGATCTTGGGTTATACTAGAAAACACTAAGTTAACAGTATACAATGCTTGCGCAATTCAACAGATGAAAAGCCACAAGTGCGCGGTAAGAAATCACACAGAATTCCTACTCTCCGAAGCTAGACCACTCACTCAGACGGATCTACACTCCTCACGCTATTTTCAGTACAGGAGATCACTCAGAAAACCTATACTAAGAAGTTATATCACTTCACTCAGATGGATATACACTCCTCTCTCTTTTCAGTTGACAGTCACTTAGACATACAACGTTTGATCTCTGTTCTTCAACAAAAAGCTTCGTCAACAAATGACTTCACTTACGATCAGACGACTCAACTGATGGATCTCGCTCTTAAGATGTGATCTTGAATTATGCAAGTCCCTTTTCGATCTTCAATTTTTCTTCTATTTATACTCCTCGGATTTGAATTTCTGCCCGTTGAAGGTTGACAGAAATCTACAGTCCTCGAGTACTGGTCCTTAAGTTATGGAACGGCTCCCTGCAACTGTTGCTCTGTACACTCTGCTGTACGGATGTCTACTTTATGTCAGTCGCATTTAATGCACTAAGCTCTCAGCACGTTACCGTTGTGCTTCCTGACCGCCTTCACTCTGCTGGTGGAAATACTCTGCCGATGATCACTCTGATGATCACTCGGCTGATTGCTTCTCGGCTGATTCAAGAATGAACACATCTATCTTGACTCGGCTAATAATACCCATCTGATATCCCACTTCGCTGATTCGGTCACTTAGCTTCCAGACCATGAGATAGGTTTCACTAAGCTGTTTAGTTCTTAGTTGATGACTTCCAATTTAGCCTTCTTGACTATTATACCCTTTTTGTCATCTTCAAAACCTTCTCTAATATATACTAACAATTTCCCCCTTTTTGATGATGACAAAACCTTCACCTAAGAACGTCTTCAGATTTGGTCTTCATACCTTGAGATGGAAATTTTTGATCTGATACAACTTTCAAAAAAAATACCAATAGTTGGTTCTTTTCCCCTTTATGATCTTCTGCTTAAAGTGTTCTTAGTTGCATCCTTTATCTTCCCCCTTTTTGTCATCAACATCAATACTTGAGTTGCATCTCTTCTTCCCCTTTTTCTCTTTATAGGATTGCAAACTTAGTATGCTGAAGACAGGTAGGTAAGTACTTGGCTGATCGAGGTAGTCTTCGTTGCTGTTTATCACTCCAGCTAGAAAATTTCCCCTAACTTCAAGAATTGATACCACTTGATATTATTGTGATCTGATTCCACTTGTAGTCTGATGCTATTTGTAGTCTGATGCTACTTGTAGTCTGATACTACTTGTATGAAAGTAAATCAGATTAGTCAGCTGATACCACTTGTTGATGTGATAACACTTGCTAATACCACTTAGTGTAGTACATTCTTGAATATCACTTGGCTGTTGAGTTCCAGTCGGCTGATAAGAAGCAGTCTTCTGATAGCTTCATTTTGACTTATTGAAAACTTCATCTTTAATTAGGAGTACCGCTAGTCGTACACGTTCCCTCTAAGTTCAAGAATCCGTGGTCAAGTAGTCCGATGAGAGTTTCTCTTCAAAGACACTCAGCCGTTGAATTCCAGTAAGATGTTCTGGGTTAGTCTTCTAATAAGTTCCCCCTCAACTTATGAATCCAAAGTCAACGAACCAATTTCTTTGTCACATGGTTGACTGATACCACATTTATTTGTGATACTGCTTGTTGCGAATAGTTGTTGGTCTCTAATACCACTTGTTATTCTTTGATAATCTTCAACTTTTCAACAATCTTGCGTTCCTTGAAATCTCCAAATGTAGAGTCTACCACTTGAACTATACCACTTGATGATACCACTTATTTGATAACACTTGTTGGTACATGCCTTTTGGTGAGACCACTTGTTGAACTTGGTGAAATTTGCAAGGTAGTCAACTCATCTTTGTCATCTCACATGTGCTTCACTTGTAAAACAGATGACAATTTTTGGTACCCCTTGTTTATTTGGTCCAGCATGGTTAGTATAACCTTTAACATGTGATGATCTAGTGACTTATGTTTTATCATGATAATACCACTTGTTGGTCATGATTAAAACAGTGCTCATAAGCAAGGTAAGATGCATGAAATATGTGATAAGCATGCATATTCTAATGAGGATGGCAATCAGTACAGTGAACATGATCAACATGATAATATAAATAAGCATAGTGCATGTCATAATAGCAATTATCATAATGTGATTCAAATTCTTGCTAGATAATTCATTTTTGCCTCAATTCTTACCTGAGTTATTTAATAACTCTCCTTAGATTCAGCAGACTTGACATTTTAAATTTACTCCTATCAGCAGCCTATTTCAGCTTACTCGGCTGATGGGTTTTAGTAGTTTGATTTGTATTAGGTAGCTTACTAGGTTTTCTAACCTGTTGAGCATCAGTAGACTTCTTCTTTTAAGTCTCGGATTTCTTTTTAGAGAATGATGCAATTACTTCTTTCAAGTTCATTTGTATTTTCTAAACAAATTGCATACTCAGCTTTTAGAGTTTCATTCTCATGCTCAAACTTTTTGTAGTCAGCTGATTCTTGAGGTTGTTCAACCTGTAGTTTCAGTGATCTGAGTTGCTCTTTTCAGCAGAGTCATCTCTTCATTAATCTTGGCAAATGCACAAACAATATTTGAATTTGTAATTTAGCATTTATTCAATCGATTCAAATAGTGCATTTCATTAATCAGTAGAAGTTACCTCAATTTTCAGAATCATCAAATTCTATGTCAGTTAAGCATAGGGTCTCAGGTACTTCTTCAAATTCTTTATCAGACGACTGACGGTCTGAATAAGATGTGCAGGAGTTTATTAGCTTTGCTGCATCAGCTAACTTTGTTTTGCTCTTACTTAGCTTACGCTCCTTTTTGGCACGCTTTTCCTTTTCAGCAAATTTCTCTGATGATGAGTGTGGATGATCTTTGATCATGAGTCCATACTCCTTTTCCTTGTTATCTCTGAGTTTTGCTTTGGAGGAATCCCTGTTTTCCTGAAAATGATCAGAAGAAGATGAAGTAGCATTTTTATATTTTAATTTCATTTTCTTCTTGTAGAACTTCTCAAAATCATTCAGCAGCAGGGTAACGTCGTCAGCAGTGTATCCTTTTTCTGAACTCAACAGAGTCTTCTATTTTGACTAGTCTGCTGATTTTCTTGACTTGTCTGACGCCATTAGAGCAGCAGTAGGGTCTGAACTGGTTGACACTTCTAATCCCATTCTTGGCATTTGATACTCATATGCTTTGAGGGATGAGAACAGTTCGGAAAGAGAAATCTTCTCTAAATACCTTGATTCTTCCATAGCTGTCACCTTCATGTTGAATTTAGGTGGCAAGGCCTTGAGAACCTTTGCTTTGATCTCCTTGTTCGAAAATTCTTTACCAAATCTTAGAACTTCATTCAGAGCTTTGGTAAATCTGATATCCATCTGATCAATCATTTCACCAGACTTCATCTTGAAATTTTCAAACTCCTCAAGAGCCACATTGAGCTTGTGTTCTTTGATAGCGTCGTTTCCTTCACTTAGCTCGCATACTTTATCCCACATCTCTTTGGCAGTTTTGAAATGCTTGATCTTCTGGAATCTGTCTTCGTATACAGCTATGAACATGATGAACTTCGCCTTTTTATCAAGATTAACCAACTTGATTTCTTTAGGTGTCAGCTCATCCATCTCTTTGTCAACTATCTGATCTGGTTGACCGACAACCTTCACAGTCTTCTGGAATCGGAATGGTCCTTTTGTAAAACTTGTAAACATGTTGTCGTCGTAAGCAACAAGAAGGATTTCCATTCTGATTTTCCAGCTTTCAAAGTCCATAAGGCCAATGTGAGGAACATGGCTTATGACATCCATTTTTCAAAAAGTTTTTGATTTTCAAAATATGCCTCTTTTTGAAAAATTTGAAAAACACACCTTGGATCAAGTTCGTTGATCAGGCAACTGATTCAAATGAACCACCCGCTCTTATACCACTTGTTGGTCCCAAAAATGGTCAATGAGGTCTAGAGGGGGGGGGGGGGGGTGAATGGACCTCTAAACTTTAAAACTTTTTATCTAACTTTTCTATCAGCAGACTCAGCTGATCTGATTCGTAAGACTACTAAGCTGATTTCGCACAAAGCTTTATCAGCAGAGTTGACCACTCATCTGATTTCACTAATCTGATTCAGATAACTCAGAGTTTCAAAACTTGTATGCAGCGGATTTATCAAGTATGTTTTTCAAACAAGTTTATCTTTCAAAGTTTAACCCCTTGTTTTATAAATTCCTCAATTTAAGATTGTTCTTTCAAAACAGTTTGTTTACTTATGAAAATATGCAATATAAACAAGTAATCAAACACAAGGAAATTTTATAGTGGTTATATGGATAAAAATCCTTTAGTCCGCTCTTCCAAGTCACACATATCATGGGTTATACTAGAAAACACTAAGTTAACAGTATACAATGCTTGCGCAATTCAACAGATGAAAAGCCACAAGTGCGCGGTAAGAAATCACACAGAAATCCTACTCTTCGAAGCTAGACCACTCACTCAGACGGATCTACACTCCTCACGCTATTTTCAGTACAGGAGATCGGCAAAAATTCAATTTTCATACCATAGAATAGGCCAAAGTCCATTTTTCATACCAATCGAACGAAAATCATACCGTAGAATAAACGGACGTTTCAAAAATCATACTTCCGTCAAGTTTTTTAACGGAATTGCCACGTGGTCTGTTAGGTCGAGGTGGTATGAAAAATGAAAATTTTCATGTTCTATGGTATGAAAAATGATTTTTTGCCATACATTTTATTTAATTAGACATAGATATATAATTCAATTTCTTTTATTAACCACTCAAACATTTGTTGTCCAGTCTCACCATGTAAAATTATTTGATTGAGAAATATTTTTCTACCTTTTTTGGGTAAAAAAGTTAAGGATAATTTGACTTGAATTATAATTCGACCCAATTTGAAGTCAGGTATTTCTTCTCCTATAATGGTATCAAATATACATTTCAAATTACTCAACTAATCATGTATTACACTTTTAATATGATCCAACTTAAACATTGAATGGTCTTTGCTAGGATCAACTTTGACAAGCCCTATAGTTTTTTTCCCATCACACCCATTTGCTAGCTAGTAATGTTGATCGATTACATTGATCAAAACTCCATTCTAATGTGAGAACTACACGTAAAATTTCATTGGTAATTATCTACTTCCATGAAGTTATCCATCATTAATATTGGACACATACCCTAATTAGTAACTATGAACACAACCTATATAGTTATACACGAATTTAATTTAATACACCAAACAGAGTAAAGTTGTGCAGGTCTTTGTATGACCTCGAATATATAACTATGCAACATTATTTTAGTAGATAAACAAAACCGCCTAGAATTAGTTTAAGGTAGTGGAGAAGTAGTCGTATTTTTTAGCTATCCGTATCGGAGTATTTTGATACTAAAAGTAAAATATAATGCCTACTAAAGGTTGTATGTCCCATTCGTTAATATACATTGCAATATTTGTTTAGATGAAAATGTATGGTAAAGAACTAACAAATTAAAGTTGATTACAGTTAAAATTGAAAGTGAGGCAAAAATTCAATTTTCATACCATAGAATAAGCCAAAGTCCATTTTTCATACCAATCGATCGAAAATCATACTTCCGTTTCAAGTCAACTTAACGGACACGTGGCACTTCCGTTAAAAAACAAACGAAAGTGTGGCTTGGTATAATTTTCATTCGATTGGTATGAAAAATGGACTTTGGCCTATTCTATGGTATGAAAATTGAATTTTTGCCTGAATACTCAGAAAACCTATACTGAGAAGTTATATCACTTCACTCAGATGGATATACACTCCTCTCTCTTTTCAGTTGGCAGTCACTTAGACATACAACATTTATCTGAGCCAAGAGTCATAGCAACGGCTTTCACTCTTGCTCGAGATAATTTGATTTTATACAAGTCTTTACCTAGCCAAGAGTCATAGCAGCTTTCACTCTTGGTCGAGATTTTTTTTTCTTTTAGATAAACCGATCGCAGAGTTCTTTCTCTGGGTCATACTCCAGATCAATTCAGCATTATCTTCACAAGAAACATAAGGGAAAACATAAATTTCACTAACAACGCAGTCGTTCAACATAGGAAAAGTAACAAAAAACAAAGATAGAACAATCTTGTTTGATTACAAAACTGCTATTTTCCATAATACTTCCTTAAATTAACTGCATTCCAGCTTCTTGGTAGTGGTTCACCGTTGAGGTGAGAAATTTGGTAGGAGCCTTTTTTCCCGACCTGTGTTTAACATATAGACCGTCCCAGTTGGGCTGAAGCTTCTCGACATGCTTCGATACCTCGATTTTTTTTAGTACCAATTCCCCGACTTTAAAGGTTCTGATCCTGACCTTCTGGTTATATGCCTTTTCCATGCTGGATTTCGTAGCTTGGATTCTTAGTTGAGCTCGATTTCGTTTGCTATCTGCATGGTCGACATCCATTTCCCTCAGAGATTGCTTTTCATCAGGTTCATAGAAATCAAACAGCGGGGATGGCACTAAAGTTTTAACTGGAGTAACAGCCTCTGAAACATAAACCAAGCTGAAAGGAGTCTCGCCAGTTGAAGCCTTGATAGTTCTTCTTCGCCCAAACGACTCTTGGAAGCTCGTCCAACCATTTGCCTTTGGCATCAGCTAAGCGTTTTTCCAGAGATCGGACAATTTCTCGATTTGTGACCTCGATCTGTCCATTTGCTTGGGGATGGCCAACGGAAGTAAAACCCTCGGTATTCAACGACCTTTTTCCCAGCGGACTGAGTTCCATTATCTGAAATCAAAACCCTTGGTATTCCGAACCGGCAAACTATATTTTTCCATAAAAAATTTATGATCTGGAATTGCGTGATTCTGGTTAAAGCTATACATTCCACCCACTTGCTGAAATATTCGACTGCAATCAATACGTAATTTTTCTTCGATCTGGCAGTAGGAAATGGACTGACGATATCAATTCCCCATTTATCAAAAGGCTAGCAGATCGGAATTGCATGCAATTTTTTCAGCTGGTTGGTGAATTAAATTCGAGTGAATTTGGCAGTGGTGACACTTTCTCACATAATCCATCGAGTCTGAAATTAAAGTTGGCCAATAATACCCTGACTTAGAACATTTTAAGGCTAACGCTCGAGCGCTGCAATGTTTTCCGACCTCTCCTTCGTGTACCACCCTCAAAATTGTCCCGTACTGATTATCGGGAACACACTTCAATAATATTCCCGAGGAGGATCTCTTATAAAGCTGATCCTCAATCAATACATACATTGGTGCTCGATATTTTAGCCGTCGAGCTTCGTTAGGTTCTTCGGGTAGGGTTCCCTCCTTTAGATAATCCTTTATAGGTCTCATCCAAGAAGGTCCAGGAGCATCAATTTCCATGACTTCTACGTTTTGAGTTGCGTCCAGATCGATCGTTGGAATGTTGGACAATAACCATGTTATAATTCTTTCTTTCTTTCCATCCATAGAACCTGTGAATTTCGACAATAAATCCACCCAATAATTTTCCTCTGTTGGCTTAATTTCAAACCTATCGAACTTAGATGTTAAATCCATCACCTTATTCAAATATTTTACCGTATTGAATTCTTTTGCCTCATAGATTCCCTTCACATGTCTATATACCAGCTCAGAATTGGTTAGCATAGTAAGAGACCTGATGTTCGCTTTTATTGCCATCTCCAACCCGGTGATCAAAGCCTCATATCCGGCCTCGTTATTGGTAACCATAAAATCCAGAGTAATTGCGTAGCTCAAGTCTTCTCCTTCGGGCCCTCGAAAGTGAGTTCTGGCCCCTCCTCCTTCTCTGGTCGATGAACCATCTACATGCATCAGCCAAATGGGTTCCTCGACCTGCCCAACCATGTTGACTTTGGAACTTCCTCCTCCAAGCCGCTTCGCTCCTGCCGATTCCACAATAAAGTCTTCCAAAACTTGTGCCTTAACCGCAGTTTGGGGTTGGTACTCTATTTCATATTGACCAAGCTCTACCGCCCATTTGATTAATCTTCCAGAAGACTCAGGTTTTGAGAATACTTGCCTCAGAGGCTGATTGGTCAATACGATTATCTTGTAAATTTGGAAGTAAGGCCTTAGTTTTCTGGCAGTAACTACTAGAGCAAGAGCAAATTTCTCGATCTCAAGATAATTTCTTTCTGCACCTTGTAGCAATTTTCTTAGATAATAGGCAGGCTTGTGCTCGGATTTTTCAACTTTCACCAGAACCGAGCTGATAGCATCCCTAGATACTTCTATGTAAAAAAATAAGGGCTCACCCTCATAAGGTTTTGCTAGCATCGGGGGAAAAACCAAGTAATATTTTAGCTCCTCGAAAGCCTTATCACACTTTTCATTCTATTCAGAAAGGTAAGCTTTTATCTGCAGATCTAGATATAAACATGTTTAAAGATATGATTTTGCCCACTGAACTTTGTACCTCGAAAAGCTTCCTCGGTGGTCTGAGTTCTGTGATAGCTCTAATCTTCTTGTGATTTGCCTCGATGTTGGTATACCTCGATTGTCAGAACAACGAGAGTGCGGAATTTTAAAATTTAAGGATTCGATCTCCACATTCATTATGCGAAAATGGTTGATTAAATCAATAATCAAAACATAAAGTAAACTAGAGGGTGAAATCGCTATTTACCTCACCACAGGTTCGGTGGTGGTAAGATCCGGTCTTCTTGCCTGATTCACGAAGCGATCCAAGTGTCTCTCCTCCAGAGTGTATCCACGTCAGTTGGATTGTAGCAACACTTCCAAGTCACAGACTACGAACTAGATCTTGAGATTGTCAATGGAAGAAGAGGCAGATCTGGATCTAGCTCTTGATCTAGATCCAGATGAGAGAGAGGAAGAAGAAGGGGGCGGCGGCTAGGGTTATACTATTTTCGACAATTTTCTTTCTCTTAATTGATCTCTTGGTTATCACTTATATTAGTTGTGGAAGATATGTGATGAGTTATATATATAAGAGGAGTCCTTCTCTTTGATGAGGGGTATTCCGCATACGCCGCTTTAGGAAATACCTTCTGCTCGAGGTCAGCCTCGATCCCGATCAGAATGGTATTCTCCGACCTGAAGAACATGGTTTTCCGATCAAGTCAGACTAATGGCTCTAGATCAAGTACTCCGACCTTCTTCCCGATCTACTCGTCTCCTCGGAATTACTGTGGGGCCGACCTACAGCTTAGTACAGCTGGCCGAGAGGTTTTCTCCTATGGACGGTCCAGGTAGCTCATTACTGTTCCTATAAATACGCGGCGCATTTATGACATCAACGATGGCACAACTTCCAAGAAATACCCCCTGCTCGGACCTACTGTTCGAACTAGGAGCTAGCTTGTATTCTCTTTGTATTGGTCATTTTAGTAGTGCGGCATCCCGTAATGCTCGGGTAGACCTGTATTGTAATTTATATTCGAACACCAATATTAAATATACAATTTTCACGTACTCGATTCATATTTTGTTACGCTCTACTTTCCTTATTGAACTCGAACGAAAAATTGTTTAATCAATTGGCGCCCACCGTGGGGCCTACTCGGGTGTTAGATCGAAATATGCCTACTACTAGGAGATTTACGTACAATCGCGGCGAGGCTTCACACGCCTTAGGAGCTCAACGTTCTGTAAACAATGAACCAAGTAACCAATCCCGAGCGGCCCACCAATCTGAGGTGCCGCCGCTCGACCCGCCGAATGATATGCCTATTCATACAACAGTGGCTGATTTGCGTTCCATTATCGGAACTATGTGTAGAGAATTCTTGAACACGGAGAGAGCAGATCGTGAAACTCTACCAGGTCAGCAGCCCCCGGTCGATCAACCTGCTGCTCGGGGTCCGATTTCCAACAGGCCAAGGGAAGGAAGTATTCGTCGATCTGCTTTGGGCGAACCATCTGATATTCAACCCAACCCGCCACAAGCTAGAACCGTTGTCCGATCTGGGCAACCTTCTAGGAACATACAGAACTTAGAGGATTCCGTGGTCGGGGAAAGTCAACCCAAAGCTGTGGAGAGGTCTAGAAAGCAAGCCTATAGAAAGGTAACTGAGGCTGACTTGGAAAGGATTGTGCAAGAAAGGGTAGCTAAGGAGTTAGAGAAAGAGAAGCTAGTAAAGGAAACCCGACCCACAGGTGTCAGGGCTCGAGGAGTTGACACCAAAGAGGATGGGGTCGTTTTCCCTGAAGTGCGAAGTAGGGAATTAAGTACAAATATTATGTGATGCTCGCCTTTCTGTCAAGAAATTAAGGAAGCTCGAGGAACGGAGTCAGTCCCTACCAGATTGCCAAGATATAACGGAACCTCTGACCCCGGGGAGCATATAAACAGTTTCATAAATGTGTTGAATTTATATGGACACTCGGAGGATTTTTGCTGCAAAATCATGGTCACCACGTTCGAGGGAATTGCTTTGGATTGGTTCGAAAAACTGCCTCCGAACTCGATCTTCTCTTTCGACGAGTTGTGCGATAAATTAAAACATCAGTTTGCCAGCCAAAGGAAACAAAGGTTACCTGCTAATCATTTGGGAACGGTGAAGCAAATGGAAGGAGAAACACTGAGGCAGTGGCTGGCTAGATTTAGTATTGAACTTCTGAAAGTTGATACCCCACAGATTGAGTTTTTATTGTCATTAATGTTCGAGCTGACCCGCAATAGCCAGTTCGGAAATGCTCTCTGCCGAAAGCAACCAAAGTCTTTCGAGCGAATTATGGAAATAGCTGAGAAATACATGATCCAGGAGGAAATGAATAAGTTAAAAAATGCACAGAATCCTAGGCCCTCGATCGTGAAGAAATCTGATCGGGCCCCTATCCCTAAACCAAGCGACTACGGAGGGTCAAACGCGCAGCAAAAAGGCTCGGTTTGGCAGAGACTAAAGGTCTATAAACCTCAGGCACCGACCCACAGATCTAATGTCTACGGTCGACCGGCATCTCCAGAGAGGACTCCGAGGACGGAGCATGAAAAAAGCAACTTTACCAGATTAAATACTTCAAGGGACGAGATTCTAACGGTACTCGAAGAGAGAAATTTGGTCCCTGGAGCTCGGCGTATCACTCAACCTAGGCCAGGGACTATGAATCACGATAAGTATTGCAGGTACCACAGAGCTCGGGGGCATAACACCGAAGATTGTTTTCAATTAAAACAAGAGATCGAAAAACTGATTGCTCAGGGAATGTTGAAGGAATATGTCAGAAAGGAGAACCAAAACAGCTGTTATAGGTCCAGAAGTCCTAGGAGGTCCTCCGAACAACACCGTGAGAATCAACAACAAGCAGAGGACCAGACAAATCGGGTGATAAATATGATATCTGGTGGGCCAGCTGGGGGAGATAGCAGGAATGCGAGGAAAAGGACTGCTAGGTCGATAAAGACTGGTGTCTCGACTAGGAAAGAGGTCATGTCCTTAAAACCAGCGCCCTCGATAAATCAAGTCATTAGTTTTTCCGAGGCTGACAGACCAAGCGTTGTGACTTGGGATACTAACGAAGATGACCCTGATTTTTCGATGGTCTTGACCCTGAGAATTGCTAACTTCGAGGTTAGGAGGGTGTTAATCGATAATGGTAGTTCGGCAAACATAATCTCTTCTGAGGCGCTCGACAGAATGAATCTACAACACCCGCGATTGGAACGGGTATCCACCCCGCTCATTGGGTTCGGTGGATCGGAAATTGTTCCTCTCGGAACCATACTCTTGAGTACTACTATGGGCAAGAAACCTAAAGATGTTACGAAGATGGTTAAGTTCTTGGTCGTGAGTACCCCGTTCGCTTATAATGCAATTTTGGGAAGACCGGCTTTAAATGTATTCAAAGCAGTCGTGTCAACTTACCACCAGATGGTCAAGTTTCCCACTATGGCAGGGGTCGGAGAAATGAGGAACGACCAATGCATGGCTTGGGAGTGTTACAACACGTCCCTAAACATGAAGAAGCACTTCGAGCCATTATTGCCCTCAAAGAGGAAATTAGAAGACGAAAAGGTATTCTCTGTTTCCGACCTCCCTTTGCCAGATTGTGAAAAGTTGCAGAGTAAAAAAGGAAAAGAGATCGATATGAGCGTACAACCCCCAAATCATAAACAAGTAACGTTAATCCCTGGCTCTCCCGAGAAGTTCACCAGAATTGGGACCGAGCTAAGTCAGGGGATGGAGACCATGCTGATCGAATTCCTTAGAAACAACGCCGATGTCTTTGCTTGGAGTTCTGATGATATAGTCGGAATCGACCCTAGGGTAATCACTCATTCTTTAAATATCGATCCCAAAGCAAAGCCAGTAAGACAAAAGAAGAGGAATCACGGTCGTGAAAAAGACAAAATCATCAATGCTGAGGTGGATAGGTTATTGGCCGCGAAACAGATTCGGGAAATAACTTTCACTGAATGGCTTTGCAATGTAGTGTTGGTGTCGAAGGGAGAGAAGGTCGACAACAAATGGAGGATGTGTAATGATTTTACCGACCTGAACAAGTTGTGTCCAAGGGACCCCTATCCTTTACCGCGGATCGATATGCTGGTTGACTCAACTGCGGGATTCATTTTCTTTAGTATGATGGATGCTTTCCAAGGGTTTTATCAAATATTTATGAATGAGAGAGATCAGGATAAAACGACTTTTATTACCGAACGGGTAGTGTACTGCTTCATTGTAATGCCGTTCGGGCTAAGGAATGCAGGAGCAACTTATCAAAGGCTCGTGAATATGATGTTCAAGGATCTTATTGGTGAAATCATGGAAGTTTATGTTGATGACATGCTAGTGAAGAGCATGACCGAGGAGGATCATATAAAGCACCTTGACAGATGTTTCGCGATCCTAAGGAAGTACAGAATGAAGTTAAATCCGGCTAAATGCACTTTCGGGGTAAGGTCGGGAAAATTCCTCGGTTATCTGGTGCACGAACGAGGAATTGAGGCAAACCCAGAAAAAATCCGAGCTATAGCTGAGCTACAACCGCCAACTAAGTTGTCTGAAGTGCAGAGCCTAATCGGGAAAATAATATCCTTGAATAGGTTTATATCCCGATCAGCAGATAAGAGTTTACCTTTCTTCAAGTTGTTGAGGAAATCGAAAGTTTTCGAATGGAATGAGGAGTGCAGTAAAGCTTTCGAAGAGCTTAAAAGATATTTGGTTTCCCCTCCGATGTTGGCAAAACCGGTCGAGGGAGAGCCCTTGTATCTGTACATAGCGGTATCGAGTGAGGCAATAAGTTCTGTTTTGGTGAGAATTCAGGATTCCGAGCATAAACCGGTATACTATCTGAGTAAGTTGCTTCAGGGGGCAGAAAATAATTACCTGGAGATCGAGAAATTCGCACTATCTTTAGTTATTGCCACACGAAGCCTGCGACCTTATTTCCAAACTTACAAAATTATTGTGCTGACTAATCAACCTCTACGGCAAGTTCTATCAAAACCAGAGACGTCCGGGAGATTGATTAAATGGGCGGTGGAACTGGGTCAGTTCGAGATCGAGTACCAACCTCGAACAGCAATCAAGGCTCAAGTCCTGGCTGATTTCGTTGCGGAATCAACAGGGTCCAGTTCGGGCGACTTGTCAGTTCCCGTGGTAAATCTGGTTGAGGATGTTCAGCACAAAGTTTGGGTAATGCATGTCGACGGGTCATCGACCAGAGAAGGTGGTGGGGCCGGAATTCACTTTCAGGGTCCCGAGGGGGAGGATCTCAGTTATGCGATCACCCTGGACTTCGTAGTCACGAACAATGAGGCAGAGTATGAGGCTTTGATCGCAGGTTTAGAAATGGCAGTTAAAGCAAATATAAAGTCACTGACAGTGCTAACTGACTCCGAGCTCGTGCACAGACAAATAAAAGGGGTGTATGAAGCAAAAGAGTTTAACATGGTGAAATATTTGAAAAGAGTGAAGGGTCTGGCGACAAAGTTCGAGATGTTTGATATACAAGCTATCCCTCGAGAAGAGAACTGTTGGGCAGATTTGCTTTCGAAATTTACGGGGTCGATTGACGGACGGAAGGAAAGAGTAATAACTTGGCTAATGTCCAACTCCCCGGCTATAGATTCCGACGTAACCCCAAACTCGGAGATAATGGAGATAGACGTTCGAGAATCTTCTTGGATGGAGCCTTTGAAGGCTTATCTAAGAGATGGTACTTTACCGGAAGATACAAATCAAGCTCGAAGGATTAAATATCGGGCTCCAATGTACGTTTTGAACGAAGATAGGCTTTATAAAAGATCAAGCTCAGGAGTTTTGTTGATGTGCATTCCCGAGAGTCAGTTCGGTCTCATTTTAAAGGAGGTTCACGAAGGTGAAGCGGGAAATCATTGTGGTGCTCGAGCCTTAGCCTTGAAGTGCTCGAGGACTGGATATTATTGGCCTACTATGATTTCGGATTCCATCGACTATGTCAAGAAATGCCATCATTGCCAAATCTATTCAAATCTAATTCATCAGCCCGCCGAGCAGATGCATTCGATTCCGATCTGCTGGCCCTTCGACAAGTGGGGAATTGATATTGTGGGACCTTTCCCAACTGCTAGATCGAGAAAAAACTATGTCCTGGTCGCTGTGGAATACTTCAGTAAATGGATCGAATGCATTGCGCTAACAAAAATTACTCAATTTCAGGTGATAAATTTTCTCTGGAAGAATATTGTTTGCAGGTTTGGTATACCGAGGATCCTCATCTCCGACAATGGAACTCAATTCGCGGGAAAGCAAATTTTGGAGTGGTGCGAAAGGTTTGGGATCCAGCAGAATTTCACGTCGGTCGGACATCCCCAGGCGAACGGGCAAACCGAGGTCACCAATAGGGAAATTGTTCGATCACTTGAAAAACGTTTAGCCGAAGCAAAAGGCCATTGGTTAGACGAGCTTCCAGGAGTAATTTGGGCGAACAGGACTACAGTAAAGTCTGCTACTGGAGAAACTCCTTTCTCATTGGTTTATGGGTCGGAGGCTGTTATACCAGTGGAGACATTAGTACCTTCACCAAGGGTCAAATCTTATGATCCTGATCAGAATCAATTGCTGAGGCAGTTGGATGTCGATCAAGCAGATGGTAAACGCGACCGAGCGTGCATAAAGATACAAGCCACCATGTCCAGCATGGAAAAAGCTTATGATAAAAAAGTCAGGATAAGGACATTCAAGGTCGGGGATTTGGTCCTAAAAAAGGTGGAAGTATCCAAGCATGTCGGAAAGCTTCAGGACGGCCCTTATGTCGTGCAGGAGGTCGGGAAGAAGGGGTCCTATAAAATTGCTCACCTCAACGGTGAAGTTTTGCCAAGAACTTGGAATGCAGTTAATCTGAGAAAATATTATGGAAGATAGTTGCACTCAATTTTAACTTTTACTGTAATTTTCAGTTTTCTCAAATTTTACTTTCCCTAAAACTTGTATGGAAGATCAATGAAATCCTCTATTTAAGTTCAAACTGTATTCCGAGTACCATGACAAAGAAAGACTAATATTATCGGCCGAGGGTGAAAGCTTTTGCTATGACCCTCCCTCGATAAAACATGTTCAAAAATCAAAATCGGCCGAGGGTGAAAGCTTTTGCTATGACCCTCCCTCGATAAAACATGTTCAAAAATAAAAATCGGCCGAGGGTGAAAGCTTTTGCTATGACCCTCCCTCGATAAAACATGATCAGAAATCAAAATCGGCCGAGGGTGAAAGCTTTTGCTATGACCCTCCCTCGATAAAACATGTTCAAAAATCTAAATCGGCCGAGGGTGAAAGCTTTTGCTATGACCCTCCCTCGATAAAACATGTACAAAAACCAAAATCGGCCGAGGATAATGCTCAAAATGTTATGATAATGCAGTTCTGCTCGAAGCCTGAACAATTTTCAAGAGTTTCTGATTATCCGGGGAATTACTAAAGTTGGGATCATTATTTCCTAAGTTCAGATATTCTTCAGGGGAACTTCTTAGTTTTCAGACATTATTCATTTGGACGATTATCGGATAATCTTTCCGAGGACAGTTCATAGATCAATAAATGTTCCAGATACAAGTTCAACCTTATCATCCAAATATTTAAGTTTCATCGGATCATTAATTCGTCGTCGAGTTGGTTTCTACGAGCAGAATACTAATATTAAGAAGATACTATTTGATTCGAAACGGAAGGTTCTTATTATTATGTTCAAGCAAGATACACAAGATCAATGAAAGGCAAATGTTACAACTTTATTGACATTCATCGAACAGATTACAAAATTGTTGAGTGTACAAATGAAGTCCTAATACAACTACAGTACCCTATCCTATGGTCTTCGAGTCTTCGACCATCTTTCAGTGTTGTCGACCAGGAATATCGCCGAGCATCCGATGATTGCACCACAATTTGTTTAAATCAGTTCTCCTTGACTTGTAAAGCGGTCGAGCTGTCTATGTTTATCGTCTAATGATATCTGGGTTTTTCTGATTATCTCCATACTTTTCCCAGTATTCTTGCTACCAGACGAGCCCGATCAATTCCCCGAGATGGTCTCTAAGGTTGAAATTTCTCATTTTAAGATCTGAGAGCTCAACCTAAGCTAGCCAGTCATCATTCCATAATCGGGAAGCTCAACCTAAAATTACCGATCTTCAAAGAAGAAAGGAAGAAATTCGTGATTCGAGGTCAAACTTCCTTTTAATCGACTGTCCAGCTTTCCACCCTCGGGGAAACCCCTCGAAATCCGAAATGCTAACCCTGCCCAAAATACCCGAGCAAGGGTCAGTCACTTGTTGGTATTTCAAGGGGAGATCCCGTTTTCAGGGATCGGAGACCCCCCAATATCCGAGGATCCCCTCTTTTCCGATTCCACCCATACCGAAGGAAACTGTATTTTTATGATGAGGTCGAAAGTAAGTCCGAAGCCAAATTTCAAAGGCTTGAACGGGAAGGAGGGATCCGAGCTTCGTCCTCGGATAAAACATTTTTGACAGCGGAAGGTAAAGATTTTCAACCGAGTGAGTACCATATTTATACTAAAGGGAAGAGTTGATCGACGGTCCGTATTCAGCGAAACCAACGGCTCAGATTACGGCATTTATCACGGGTGACCGTTCCACTTCCCGAGACTAAGGCGCTGTTTGGAAGGACTTTCTTTGAAACTTAGCTAAAAAAAAAGGGGAATATTATGACTTGGTCAAATATGCAGTGCAGAAACTTTCCTTCTTACTTTGTGCTCGGAATATCGATCACTCTTAACTCGAGTATAAATTGTTCCAACAGTAAGAATGCAACTCAATTATTCACTCTCAACTCGAGTATAAATTGTTCCAACAGTAAGAATGCAACTCAATTATTCACTCTTAACTCAAGTATAAGTTGTTCCAACAACACGAAATACTATTGATTAGAAGGAAGAAAAAAGTTTATTATTCCAACGGGAAAACGAGTACAAAGGAAGAAATTTAATAATACAACATTCTGTTGATCAAAAGAAGAAATCTCTAAACACTTTTCTCGAACAGAAGCTTGCGGACTTCAATATTGCGGGCCTCATACCCGGCCTCATAACCTTTTCGATAGGCATCTTTCTCCCGCTGCTCGGCGCTTTTCTTCTCCTGCTCGACGAGTGACTTCAGCCTGTCCAACTCCTTGCTCAACTCCTCGTGAACCTGGCTCTCTTTCTCCTTAACAGCTTTCTCCGTCTCGGAGGCCAATTTCAGCTCGATGGCTCTGGCTTCTTCAAGAGACCTTGATAGTGCAACCTTCTTTTCCTCCAGCTCGAGGATAACCTTCGCACGCTGTTCGGATTCTTGCTCGACTTGCAGCCCGAGGGTAAATAACTGTTGTCCGACCTTAAATGGACAAAAACGTCATTTAGTAAAAAAAAATAAAAAAATGGGGGGGAGAGAGAGGACACTTACTTGAAAAAGCAGATCTGTGCTCGATCGCGCCGTTTCATTCGCATTTTTCCCTTCTGGTTCTGCCATGGCCTTACTTTTCACCTCTTCAAAAAAGGCACTAAGCGTCCGAGCAACGTTGGAAACAGAGTTTTGAGGCTCCGGGTTCCCACCCGATGAGGGAATCTTCCTCTGATCGACGGAAGGGTCATTTATTTTGACCTTCTTATTGGGAGGCTCGACCACATTGTCCTTATTTGCCTCCAGAGCCAAGACACTACCAGCCAATGTCTGGTTCGCCCCCGTCATCTGAATCAGAATTGAGGTTGGAGTCAGATCGTCAACGACCGGATTTTTTATCAAAGCAGACTCAGAGCTTTGCTTGTTCACCACCGAGCTGTCCTTAGATATAGGAGGAGAGTCCGAAATTGGTATAACTGCTTTGTCCTCGATCCGAGCGGGTAACGGGTTGGGAAAAGGCTTGGTCTCAGCTTTGCCAAGATTACCTTTAGGGGCTTCAGTTTGTTCGTTGACCACATTCAAAGGAGAATCGATCTTGCGTTTCCCGCGGTCGCTCTTAGAGGATTTTCCTACGTCCGAGGAGGATTTAGATTCTCTAATTTTGGACTTTGGACCTTTCTCCTTTTTGACCTTCAATAATAGTTTGGGATCAAGTTTGGAGTTCACCAGGCCTTCCATGATCTGTATATTTCTAATGGAGAAGAGAGTTCGGTTTATTGTATCGATCGATTAGCTCCGACGAAGAGTGAATTATAATTTCAGTGATGCAAATCTTAAACTGCCTTCTATTTATAAGAGAAAGGAACGTCGCCTTTTTGGGAGCCCAACAGTCGCGAATTTCAAGATTTCCGTGCCCATTTAAAAAGGTCGATCGTTTTGATACCGTGCCTACTAAGTGATTCACATACAAGAAAATGCTCGATATCGACGTTCTTTTTATGAACCTTATGGCTCACAAAGACTTTTGTCTAGTTGAGCAACGTAGTAAATTACTGATGAGAGGACTCAGAGAATTTAACAGGAAAAACAGATTTTATAGATGATCGAAATAATTACAATGCATATAATAAAGGATCCTACAATCTATTACAAGAAATCTAAGGATTTGACTGCTCCTCTTTGCCCTCACCCTCGGAGTCACCCTCGACGTCGACGTCATTATCTCCAGAAGCTTCTCGATCATCCCCATCATCAGAAGAATCTCGATCTTCTTCTCCGGAACTGTCGTCTGAACTCGTGCCATCTGAACTCGAGCTCGCGCTGGATGTATCCAAGTCCATCAAGTCAGGATTGGGCATTGGAACTCCGAACTCTTCCACAAACGGAGCGAACTCGTGTTTTTCCCAGTCGACCGAGCTCGAGGACGCGGTTCGATAGTCTTCCCCGCGAGAATTTTTCATGATATCCATGTGCTTTATGTACTCCGTCATTTTGTCGGGAATAACCTTTGCTGTGGCCAACTGTTGAACCCCTTTGAAAAAGGTAGTTTGAAGAATTTCGCCGACCCTCCTTCGAGCTATGGCATCCAACGCGGGTGACTCTAAAAATTCTCTTATCGAGCTTAGGCGAGAGTCTTCTTTGCCCCGCTAATAAGATAACTCGGAATCAGCCTTAGTCTGCACGAGCTCCTCTTCAAGTTTCCTAACTTTCTCCTCGAGCAAGCTCTTCTCTTCCACGACCTTCACCAAGTCTTCCTCGACGGCAGGGGTATATTTGGCTTTCATCGACTCCAATTCTGCTTGGACGGAGGAAAATTGATTGCGCAGTTGGGATTCCTCCTTGAGTAAGTCCCTATAAGCGATATGGACTCGATCGGACTCCTCTTCTAACATCGACACACGATTCACCTCTGTGAGAAAGCAGTCCCCGATCTGCAAGAACAGGCTGGTTAGTACTTTATTCCAAGACTTAAAACAGTTACAACAAATGTAAAGGGATTTACCGTGTGATATGCTTTGGAGAATTGGCCCAGTACGTCGAGGTCGCAATGGCCAAGAAGCTCCTCTTGGTCCTCGGCAAATCTCCCCGCCATGAAAATCTTGATCGCCTTGTCATGTTCGTTCTCGCCGTTCGGGGTGCGATCACTTCGAATTGATCCCCTCTCGGGATAACCTGCTGCTCGGGAACCTCTAAGTTGGTCTTCAATGAAATCCACCATGTCTGGCCTACTTCGACCAGGACGGGAAGAAAGGGGCGTTCGGTGTCGACCCCACAATCCGGTTCTCCTTTTGGCCTCGGGGGGTCCCTCGAGATCTTCCCGAGCTCTCCGATTATAGATCTCTGTCCCTCGGAGCTTCTTCATGGTAAACATGCTGTATCCTAAGCCAGAAGAAGAAGAAGGACCGGCTTGGTGAGAAGGTGGTACCATTCGGATCGGCTCAGCATTCTCGAGCTCCCCTTCTTTTCCGATCTGGTCAGTCTGAGCCAAGTTTCCCCGAGGAGGGACGACAGTTCGAGGCTCCAGTCTGGTTTGTCTTCTCGGCTGACCGGGCGTCTTTCTCGAAGTAGATGCCCCCGTTTTACCGACTATGGAAGCTCGGTATTGTTCCACCATTGCACCTGACGGAGTAAACGTAAAATGTTAAGTAATGAAATTCGTTGAACAGCTTACTATTAAGGTCACTCAAGAAAGGCTATTATACTTACTCAACGTTCGAGGGTCTTCAGCATCTGCTAATCGATAGGTAGCTCGGCTGAGTCCAGCTTTTCGAAGAACAGGCTCCAAAATAAGGAAAGCCGACTGATACAAATCAGAACGCATTTCTTTAACCAGATCGTCTGGGATAACCTTCCCAAGCTGGCCTAACAATTCTCGTTTTCCGTACACCCATTCTTGCTCACCTGGCCATTTGTGAGGAACCATCTCCGAGCTTCCCTCAGAGGCCGGTACTTCAGGTCCCTTAATAAAAAAAAACTGTTTCTTCCAGTCGAGAGAATTGCTAGAAGTTATGGTCGATAAGACCGAATGATTCGAACGTTGGGAAAAATACCCAAACCCAGCGTTCGAGGCGGAGGAGGTACTGATCTTGAAGAATTGCCAGAAGCGTCGAAAATTAGCGGCTTGGTTCTTGGCCTTCATCAAAACGCTAAAAGCTATCAAGTACCCAATCGAGTTGGGAAGGATCTGTGCGGGAGCCAGGCTGAATGCATCTAAAACCTGCCCAAGTAAGGGGGCAAAAGGAATGCGCAACCCATAGTCAAACTGCTTGGCGTAGAAACCTTGACACCCTGCTGGGGGCTTATTCACTCTTTGAGAGGGGGTCGGAATGATTAGCGAGTAACCCTCGGGAAGGAATTTACCAATCGTAGCTTGGAGGTTTGCCTCATGCTCTTTTGGATCATACGCACTTGGGATGTCGTCGACCCGTTTCTCGGTCTTCTGAGCCCGACCTGTGGCTTTGGACTTTTTCGCAACACAGGCTAGGTCGAGAATTCTCACACTGCACCCGCCTCCGATCTCATATCTCATAATCTCGTGCTTGTCAAACGGTACAGTCAAGCTATTCTCATGGTCGGAATCAGCTTTTTCTCCATCCCCATCCTCCTCGCTATCAGCTTCGGCATTTTGCTCCGCATCACCATCGTGCTCGGAATCCTGTCGACCTGATGTACCCTCTCCAGCGTTCGACCCCATGGCATGCTCTATTTGATTGACGATTCTATTCGTCTCTTCGGAAGAATTTTCAGTGGTTTTGAAGTCATTGATAAGTTCGCCTGTGGATCCTAGATCGGAATCTGATCCAGAAGGAATATTGGTTTGGACGTCGGGATTCTGGGAAGTAGACATGATTAGAAGATATTTATTGGAATGCTCGAAATAAGGAAGAAATACTGTTTATCGATCTAAATGCTCCGATCCGTTGTGAATTGTAAAGATGCACTCTTTTTTCCAAGTAAACGTATGTATAAAGGTTAAAAGGGTAAATTGCAAATTCAACCCCGAGTAACCGCGACGGTTAAGCTCCCACTCAGTAAAAGTGAAGATTATCTTTTGTTAATAGCAATTATGGTCCTCCAAGCTTCATAAGTGAATATGTTCGAGTCAGCAGGATAAAATATGCACTCTTTTTCCCCTCCGCTCGGTTTTTTATCCCACGGGGTTTTTCCGAGCAAGGTTTTTAACGAGGCATACCCAACTCAAGACTATCCAAGGCCTATTCTCTCCAATCTATTTCTCCGAACTTCAAATATTGCAGCTCCTGGTGAATCATCGAGGTGAATCTCTCAGGTCAAACTTCACCCTTCTATTTTTGGGGCGATTCGGTATTTCGAGGCCCCTCCAAGGAAGATGTGCACTCTTTTTCCCTAGCTCGGATTTTGTCCCACTGGGTTTTTCCGGACTAGGTTTTTAACGAGGCATGTCCGAAACATCAAGAAATCAAAATCTTTTGCCGTAATGCAGTGTTTACTTCTCCGAGCTTCAGCTTCACTTACGCTCGAGAAGTGGGGGAGTATTGATGAGGGGTATTCCGCATACGCCGCTTTAGGAAATACCTTCTGCTCGAGGTCAGCCTCGATCCCGATCAGAATGGTATTCTCCGACCTGAAGAACATGGTTTTCCGATCAAGTCAGACGAATGGCTCTAGATCAAGTACTCCGACCTTCTTCCCGATCTACTCGTCTCCTCGGAATTACTGTGGGGCCGACCTACAGCTTAATACAGCTGGTCGAGAGGTTTTCTCCTATGGACGGTCCAGGTAGCTCATTACTGTTCCTATAAATACGCGGCGAATTTATGACATCAACGACGGCACAACTTCCAAGAAATACCCCCTGCTCGGACCTACTGTTCGAACTAGGAGCTAGCTTGTATTCTCTTTGTATTGGTCATTTTAGTAGTGCGGCATCCCGTAATGCTCGGGTAGACCTGTATTGTAATTTATATTCGAACACCAATATTAAATATACAATTTTCACGTACTCGATTCATATTTTGTTACGCTCTACTTTCCTTATTGAACTCGAACGAAAAACTGTTTAATCACTCTTAATAGATATCTCATCTAGATTTACTAAAATCCTTTCCTTATCACAATAGAAAACAAGATTTGTATAAATCTCTTCCTTCTTTCTTATCCCACAAGAAACAAACTCTTCCAATTAATTAGCTACACAAAAATCGCCCCTTATGCCATAATTATCCAATCCGAAAATTGGCTAATTATTTATTCTTCTATTTTTATTAATTAACACTTTAATTAATATTATATTTAATTAGACAATCTAATTAATTAATTAGACATTTTAATTAATAACTCTCTACTTTGAATTAACACTTTAATTCATCAGCTTTGATTTAACTTCCTTAAATCAACTATTTCCTTTTATGACTGACACTGTCCAACTTTATTGTGTGTGACCCTCTGGGTTCACCATCAATTGGCAGCAAGCCCATGACTTTTGTGATTTAATTAAGGAGCAATTAATTGCTCCGATCAATTAAACACTTTTAATTGACCACTCCAGAATTAATCTCCTTATTAATTCAGGAGTACCTACACCTCATGGTCGATGTCTAGCCACAAGCCCATGAGGTCCAAGTTTAGGTTAATTGATATTTGTGAACCTCACCTCTTATAACTGCCATGTACATACGGTCCTTCCAACGACTAATTTCCCGACCGAGACCTAGGGTGTGTGAATTGATCGGTACCTCTAATTATCTCGATTTTGTACTTTCTAATTCTGGATAATAATTCCAGTGTGACTGCTAAATTTGGAAACCCTTTTCCAAATCCGTCACCGACCACGGCCGTGGGTTTCTTGGAATCTATTATCTAAGAACGTACAGGAAATTCTCCCACCTTATCAGGATGAGTCGATAGTTCCTTTCTTAGTACTAACCATTCGCGTACACGACTATACGCACCCAACTTAGGCACACAATGGTCAGGCTACGTGACCGGCACCTAGATCAAAGTACGTACACCCATGCACCGAATTCGCCCTAGCACCTCAAGTCCAAGGACTAAATCGTACACTATTATAAGCCTTGAGAAACATCCCATCACCGATATGCGACACGCGCTTCCACAATGGGTTTCTCTGTTCGGGTCGTTCGATGCGTTCGATCCCCTATGGAATCACCTAGTCATATGCACTAGCATCAAATGCCTTGTTCATGAAACGTTACAAATTCACTCCATGTGAATCATGCATACTCGTACAAGTCTTAGCGATTCCTTCGATACCCCGTCTCGTTCGGAATCTATTACTTGGAATGTGTTTTAAGATCACGACCTTAGAGACTGCTTCATGATTGCACTCATACTGAAGTGAATCGTCCCATAGTCGAATGTCATCTTAGGATTTCATCCAATTGCTTAGATACGTTCGCGAGAGATGAAGTTGGCCATTGTTTAATTTACGTACTATAAATAAACGGGCGTATTAATTATGAAACCATAAGAAGATAGTCCACTTACAAGCTAATTTAGATTGGCTTGCTGGGCACTATCCTATCAATCTCCCACTTGCCCTAAAGCCAATCACAAGCATTTCTAAGACCCATCTTATCAAGATGTCCTTCAAACTTCTTTCGTGATATAGGCCTCATTAGTGGATCTGCTAAGTTTCTGTTGAGATAACGTAACTCTTCTACGCGTCTCAACTACCTATGATTTCTCCAATCATACGGTTATGTGTTCGGATCGTTTGTGAGATCTCGATTCCCTTTCATTGAGCAATTGTCCTATCTTATTAATGAAGACAACGATAGGCTTTTGCTATGCTAGGTACTTCATCCAACCATTGAATGAATTTTCTCATCTAAACACTTTTTTCTGCTGCATCCTATGCTGCGACATATATTCAGTTTGAGTTGGCAGTGGTAGACTATTGGAAATTATTCCAACTTACCTCTGCTCCATCAAGACAGAATAGATCATCCACATCAGACTGGAAAACTCGAATCACTAAATCCTCGAGTCTCAATTCTCCACTACTACCGCAGACCAGCAATATATCCTCTAAGTATCCTAACTATTTGAGGTTTGCTCTTATGGCAGTCCAGTGTCCTTAACTGGTGTTCGATTAACAGTAGCTCATGATAGTCACATCATGTGTTAGGTCAGGTCTTGTACATGACATCGCAAACCATATGCAATCCAAATGCCAAAGCTTAAGGCTTTTGAGACATTCTCTTCTTTACTTATCACATGTAGCGCACATTGAATAAGAAGGAGAGATTTTGTGTCTCTTTGGAACCAATCCTTTCTTAGATTCTTCTATACTGAAACTATTCAGCTTTTAGTCTACGTACTTAGATTTGGAGAATTGCAGCATCTAATTTTGCTCTATCTCTATAGAAACGTATTGCCAATACGTGATGTAATTCCCAAATCTTATCATGGAGAATTGCGTGAAAAACACGCTTTCGTCTGCGTTTGATATTCTGATATCGTTCTTGATAAGCAGAACGTCGACATGTTACACTACGAACTTTACTATGCTCCCACTGATCCTTTTGCACGATTGGAATCCATATGCGTTTTTATAAAGTCAATAGTCTCGACCATCTTATCAAATCGCATGTTCCAAGTTCAGAATTTCTGTTAAAAGTCATAGATTGTCCCTTGGATTCGAATAAAGATCTTCTCATCAATTTCCAAATTGCGAGAGGCAGGATTCATATCCAATGGTCAATTTTAGCAGTCAAACCACCCTTCTATGGCTAACATTTTCCGAATGGATTTTGACGTTGCAAATGGAGAGAAGGCATCTACATCAGTCTATAAAAGGCTTTTGAAGAATAACCTTCCGCCATTAAGCGAGTCAAACAAGTTGAACCTTTCCATTTCGGATCTTATGGCCTCATGCCATGTCCCTGGGTCTATGTCAAGCATAGTTTCTTCGTAGTCTTGGATCAATATCCAGTTTATCAATTTCGTAAAATGAAATTTTCGAGTTCCTTACGAATTTGATTAGATCACGAAGTATTTGTGCGTAATTAGGTTCAGTAGGTTTTAGGATTAGCTCCCACTGTTTGTGGGGATGGGTCTATATCTTGGAATTCATCAAGTTCCATGACATTCCCTATTTCCTTTGATGAAGAATTCATCAACTGAGGAACGGGTACTTAGGAGAAACGATTGTCCTATTGTTTCTCACTGTCGTAGAATAGGTATCCAATGGATTTCGTTGGATACCCCACAAGTTTGCGGGAATTGGATCTACCATCCAATTTTGTCGTACAACGGCGCTATGCCATGTCATAAATGGTACGGTGGTATAGTGACATACTTCGAAAGGTACTAGCCTAAGTATCCTTTTGAAGAGTCAGGGGAGACTATCCCCAAACTGAATAAGGAAGTTTAGCGAAGTCTTATCGTAAAATGAACCTTTCTCAGAAAGTTCGATTTCTACTTAGTTCGCTTAGTGAGAATTCTATTCTCGTTTAGATAATCGAGGAATTTTAAGTTTTCGCCAATTTGATTAAATCAAATGGTTTCAACATTACTTAATTACTTCATTTTGAAAACTCCTTTGAATAATTCAACAGTTTTAGAACTGTACTTCACAAAGTAAACATATACTTTGACGATTAAAAACCGTAAGTATATATGAAGTAATGTCCTCTTGTACTAACACTTTAGTGGTCCACATTTGTCCCTATGGATCAAATCCATCTTTGTTTGAGTGGCTTAGAATGCCTAGCAAACGTTAAGTTTGGTCATCCTTCCTTTGAGACAAGATTCGTAAGTTACGAGTTCATCCAAGTTCTATGTTTCAAGAGCCTCAAATGAAATCATCCTTTCGAATCCTTCTTTTGGAAGTAAGTCCAAATTAAGCATTTCAAGAATGTGGATGATTATCTTGTTGTTTTACTTTTTCTCGATTTAGCATTCAGTTTCATTTATATGCTTTAAGAACATTCCATTCATAATGGTAAAGCATCAATATTTTGTACAAAGTAAAAAGCTTTAAATAAATAATATTCCATTCATAATGGTAAAGCAATAATGTTTTGTACAAATAATGAATCGAAATAATGCTCAAAACAAATAAAACTATAACTATGCTAAGATGGAAAATCTAGGTAAAACCTATGCTAAAAAAAATCAAGATGTATCTTGACACAGTTCCTGATGTATTTATCCCTTATTTGTCGAAGCAATACTTGCCTCTGTCTTCCAAGACTCGCCCTTCTTCCCAAAGGCAAGGGAATTCCTTCATCACCTACAAACACTTTACAGATGTGAAAAAATAAATATAAGATGTCATACGTCAAAAGAATAACTGTTGGGTTTTACGGTGTACGATTGTCAAACAACGTGCGGAATTTAAATTTTTTCATACACATAAAACCCGAAGCCAGGAAAAGTATATCTAACTCATACGAAAAGGATTGAATCAAATTCAACAAAACATAAATAAAGTAGGTAATTCCGAAAATGACCTTACCACAGGCAAGGTGGTGGTTTTCTTCGGTCTTCTAATTGTTCACTAGAGCACCCCAAATGTTGTGCCTCTAGAGATAGTCCACACTAGATGGATTGAGTAACTTCTTTAATCCTCAGGCTAAGAACTAGAGTCAAAGAATTGTCAAAGAGGAACTGGATCTAGATCCAGATCTAGATGGAGAAGAAGGAAGGAGAACAAAGGGGGCAACTTGAGCAAGGTTCGGCCGATCAGAGTTGGGCGGCTAGGGCTGGAAATTTTCAGCCTTTTCTTTTTCTTGTGTTAGGGTTATCCATTCGTTCTTCTTAAGGTTAGAGATTATGATATATTTATATCTCTATTTTAAGACTCCTTCTTCTAATAGATATATATCAGATCTTGTAATATCTTTCCTTATCAAATAAAGAAACAAGATATACATAATCTCTTCCCTTCTTTCTTATATCACAAGATAAAGCTTCTCCCAATTTCCCTTATCAAAATCGGCCCATGCATAATATAATTAATCCGAGATTAATTAATATCCCTTTGGCAAAAATCGGCCCTTATGTTTAATTGATCCAAGATTAATCAATTAATATTCCCTTTGTTAAAATCGGCCCACTTAGCTTAATTAATTAATCCACTATTGATTAATCAATATTTCCAATTAACACTTTAATTGATGACTTAATCAATTAGATATTTTAATTGATTAATTAATTAATTAGAAATTCTAATTAATAATTCTCCACTTTAAATTAACACTTTAATTCATATTTAATTAATTAGACCATCTAATTAATTATTCTTCTCATTGAATTAACACTTTAATTCACTCATTGATTTAACTTCTTTAAATCAAATGTTTCCTTTCACGATTGTCACTGTCCAACTGTATTGTGTGTGACCCTCTAGGTTCACCATCAATTGGCAGTAGGCCCACGACTCTCGTGATTTAATTAATGAGCAATTAATTGCTCCGATCAATTAAACACTTTTAATTGATCACTCCAGAATTAATCTCCCATTAATTCAGGAGTACCCACACCTCATGGTCGATGTCTAGCCACAAGCCCATGAGGCCCAACTTCAGGTGAATTGATATTCGTTAATCTCACCTCTTATAAGTGCCATGTATATACGGTCCTTCTAGCGACTAATTTCCCTATTGAGACATAGGATGTGTGAATTGGTCGGCACCTCTAATTATCTCAATTCTGTACTTTCTAATTCTGGATAATAATTCCAGTGTGACTGCTAAATTTGGAAACCCTTTTCCAAATCAGTCACTGACCACGGCCGTGGGTTTCTCGGAATCTATTATCTAAGATCGTACAGGAAATTCTCTCGTCTTATCAAGATGAGTCGATAGATCCTTTCTCGGTACTAACCATTCGCATACACGATCATACGTACCCAAAGTAGTCGCACAATGATCAGGCTACGTGATCGGCTCCTAAACCAAAGTACGTACTCTCGTGTACCGAATTCGCCCTAGTACCTCACGTCCGAGGACTAAATCGTACACTATTATAAGTCTTGAGAAACATCCCATTACCGATATGCTTAATGCACTTCCACGATGGGTTTCTCTGTTCGGGTCGTTCGATGCGTTCGATCCCCTATCGAACCACCTAGTCATATGCACTGACATCAAATGCTTGTTCATGAAACTCTACAAATTCACTTCGTGTGAATCATGCATAATCGTACAAGTCTTAACGATTCCTTCGATACCCCGTCTCGACAGGAATCTATGACTTGGAACAGTTTTAAGATCACGACCTTAGAGACTGTTTCATGATTGCACTCAGTACTTAAGTGAATCGTCCCATAGTCGAATGTGATCTTAGGATTTCATCCAATCGCTTGGATACGTTCGCGAGAGATGAAGATGGCCATTGTTTAATTTATGTACTATAAATAAACGGGCGTATTATCTTTTATACCATAAGAATGCAACATAAGATAGTCCTCTTACAAGCTAGTTTTGGTTGGCTTGTTGGGCACTATCCTTTCAATCTCTCACTTGCCCTAAAGCCAATCACATACATTTCTAAGGCCCATCTTCCCCAAGATGTTCGTCGAACTCTTTTGTGACTATGGCTTCAATTAGTGGATCTGCTAAGTTGTCTATAGACGTGATACATGTACACGTCTTTTCTACCTATGATTTCTCCAAATCATATGGTATACTTTAATATGTGTTTAGATCATAGGTGAGATCTCGATTTCCTTGCCTAAGCAATTACCTTGTGGTTATCATGAACGATAATCATTGGCTTTGCAATGCTAGGTACTACTTCCAACTATTGGAAGAAGTTTTCATCCAAACACTTTCTTTCGCTTCATCCAATACTGCGAGATATTTTGTTTTAGTGGTTTAGTGGGCATCAAATTCCATTTGAACTCCTTCAAATCATTGTTTCCCCATTAAGACAGAATATAGTATCCACATCAGACAGGAAACTCTAATCACTAAATCCTTCGAGTTTCAATTCTTCATTATTACCGCTGACCAGCAATATTTCCTTAGAGCTTGTTAAGTTCTTAAGGATTGCCCCTTTTGGTAATCCACTCCTCCCTACTGGTGTTCGACTAATAATAGCTCATGAAATTATGAGCATGTGTCTAGCCTGGTCTTGTACATGACGTTGCATACCTTATGCCACCTTTTGTCTAAAAGGGTGTTCAGAGACAATCTCTTCTTTACTCATCACATGTACGGCACATTGATTTTTGAGAGAGATTTCATGTCTCTATGGAAGCGGTCCTCTCTAGGATCCTTCCATACTGAATCCATTCAATTTTTTTGTCCATGTACTAAGATTTGGGGAATTCAGACATCTTCTATAATCTATCTCCATAGATACGTATTGCCAATACGTGAGATGTGTCCCTCAAATCTTTTAATGAAGAATTGTGTCATCGAACACGCTTTCGTCTGCGTTTTAACATTCTTACATCTTTATGTCAACTTTAATGTTATTATCATGTTATTTTACGAACAGCACAAAACTCCCACTGATTCTTTTGTACATTCAAATTTACATGCAATTTTTGATGAAGTCAACTACCTTGACTGTCTCATCTAGTCGCACGTTCCAGTTTCGGGATACTGGTCCAGAGTCATAGATTTACCTTTGGAAATACATCCAATGGTTATGCCTCGTAGTCAAACCACGCTTCTATGGCTCAGTGTTTCTAAATGGATTTTGACAATCCATTTAGATCACATGGCGTCAAGCTATGTGCCTGAGTCTATGTCATACATAGCTATTTTTCGCAAGTCCTTGGATCACAATCCGACTGATCACCTTCGTGAATGAACAAGTTCTTTACGAATCTGATCGGATCTTCGAAATATTGGTGTACAAAATTTTGGTCCAGTAGGTTTGGAAAGAGACTCCCACTATTTGTAGGGATGGGTCCGAGTCTAGGACTTCATCAAGTTCTATGATAATCCCATATCTATCAGCAAGGGAACCACCCTCTAAGAATTGGGTATTCCTAAAACGAACTCCTTTCGTTCTTTAGGATAATAGAACAGGTATCCAATGGATTTCGTTGGATACCCCTACAAATTTGTTTCAAATTGGATCCACTATCCAATTTATTATTCATGGGTGATATACCATACTTTAGTTTGTAGAAATTGACTTTAAAAGTTACTAGTTTAAGTATCTTTGTAGAGTCAGAGGGTTGAACCCCAGAATTGATTGAGGAATTTTTAGCAATACTAATTAAGGAATGAATCTAGTCTTGCATAGTTCGATTCCTTCTATTAGATTTAACTTGCTATTCAAGAATTCTATTCTTGATTTAGATAATTGAGTAATTTAGGGCTTATGTATTCATCACTTCGATCATATCGAACGACCATACTTTAATGCCCTTAATTGCTTCGGTTTTAGAACTCTTTTGAATCCTTTCAACATTTCCATATTTGTACTTCACCAAGTACCTATACGGAACCCTTTTGAACCCTTCAACATTTCCAAAACTTGTACTTCACAAAGTACCTATATCCTTAAAACTGCCAGGATATTTCATGAATCAATTAATTTCTCACACTAATGCTTTAGTGATCCACATGTGTGTTTATGGATTAAATCCATCAAGCTTTTGGTATGCTTAAGATGCCTTGCAAGTCGATCATCTTCCCTTTTCAGACAGGATTCGCAAGTTAAGATTTCATCAAGGTTCTTTATTTCAAGAGACCTTTAAATGAAAACAATCCATTGCATCCTTCCTTGGGAAGTATGTTCGGATTTAAGCATGCCAACAATGTGAATTATTATCTATTTGTTTTACTTTTCTCAATATAGCATAAAGGTCATTAGGTTTTATCATTATTTTATTTCCTTGCTTTAAATATATATTCCATTCATAATGGTAAAGCAATTTTGTACAATGTAAATGCTTTAATTAAAAATACTCCATTCATAATGGTAAAGCAATATCGTGTTGTACAAAGTTCGAAATAAATCTCAAAACAGATAAAACTATAACTAATGCTTAAGACGAAAAATTCAAGTAAAACACTTGCTAAAAAGAAAAGTCTAGGTGCGTCTTGACCCAGCTCCTGAAGCACTTTTCCCTTATTTGTCGAAGCAACTGTTTCCTTCGTCTTACAAGGTGTGCCCTCTTTCCCAAGGGCAAGGGAATGCCATCATCATCTGCAAACACTTTACAGATGTGAGTGACTATTTAGATGTCATACATCAAAGAATAACTAGGTCATACCTTTGTTCATTCTCTTCAGGAATTTCTTTCCAGCAAGTATCCTCAACTCTTTGCCTTTCCCACACAATGGACAATCCTTTCCTTCACTCAAACCTTCTCCTTTCTTAAAGGCTTTCTCATATTTGTCCAACAACTTATGTAAATCACTTGTTTAATTCCGTCAGACGGAATGTCACAATGATACATAAAATGAGAAAATGAGTCAGACAAGCCATTGATGATAATCTCTATTTCATCATTTTGATCCAAATCAGCTCCTAGCCTTTTGATTCGTCTCATCATCTTGATAAGGTAAGAACAATATTCATTAACATTGTTAAACCCAATCATGCTTGTCTCGTGGAGTGAATACTTCATGATTTGTGCTAATGTTTGTTCGTACATGATTGTGGATTTTCAAATGGCTAATAAATAATTAAAAGACAACAGTAAGCAGACAGGTTTAAGATAAATACTTATAATTAACGAAAATAGGTCTTTTTATCTAAAAAGTTCTCCCACTATTTTATCGAAACAATAACCCCTTTAATTGTTCGGGAAATCCTATTTCCTAGTACGTCTTGACGTCCCAGCAGACATTAATTGCACCCACGACTCGCGGCCATACAGTTAATTCCCTAGGTAGGTATACTTTTACCAATTGTGTCCCTACACAACCTTCAAGCTATTTTGCCTCGATTTTCACATTTATCTAGCACTGCTACATCATAAATGGTACTACTCGTTAAGTCTGACCCATCAATCGTGATGAGAAACGGGCCCGAACATGTCAACCCCTGGGACTCCCAGTCGATCGCATGCCCCGACCAATTCCCACCCTTGTCAAGTTTATTTTAAAACGAGAATCAAGAGATTTCATGTATTGTCCCTTTCTTCGCCTCGGGTCCCTATTGATGGAAGGCTTGAATTTATAAAACTTCATTTTATATTTAACCCAATATGACTTAATATTTATTTCAAGAGGGGATTTTCGGCTATAGAAAGTTTGAGGTAACTCTCCTCGAGATCTCACCGCATTAATTATGCTTTATCTTTTATTTAGTGATCTAATTTCTAGCGCGCATCACATACAAGCCAAAATAAATCAATAAATAATATAAAACATTCACACCTAGCATGCATGCTACATTAGTATGTTTTCGATCGGGAGCCTCCTATGCGGGCCATCATCGAGCCATGATGTTGGCCCAATTGGTCAATCTAATTGGGTTCTTAAAGGATCTAGCATGTTACATAAATAACCATGCATACATGGCCTTCATTCCTTCTTGGGCCTACACTTTGCTTGTAATGGGCTTCCATCCTAAACTATTTAAAACAAAGCCCTAATCTATTACAAAGGCTCAAAGTGGCCCAAAAACTTAAGGCACGCAGGCCCAATAAAAACCAACACAATTAAATTTAAACCAATCACATCTACCCTAGGGTCAAGGCTCGGCACGATCGAAAACCACGTAAACAGTTCACGTTGAGCAAGAAACAAGCAAAACAAATTTTTCTTATTTCTCATATTATTTTAAAACTCTCTTTTTAAAATAACTCAAGATTCTAATTTTAAAACCCCTTTTAAAACAATATTTGATTTTTATTTTAAAACCCCTTTTAAAATAAACCACAATTTTATTTTAAAACCCGTTTTAAAATAACTCATGATTTTTGCTCTAGTCTCCACTAATTATGATAAAATTAATCTTTCGGATAAATAAAACACCTTTTAAGAATAAAACAGATTCTGGATTTTCAACTTTTGAAAAATACAGTTTGGTCCCTCAATTTTTGAAAAATATATTTTGACCCCTTAACTTTCGGAAATTACAAATTAACCCCAGAAAACATAAATTAACAATTTAATTCCAGAATCTTTTGTTAATTGCAAAACTGCCCCCTGAAGTTACGTAAATAACATACCAGCCCCATACCTTTCGGCAATTGCAAAACAGACCCCAATTTTTTAGAAAAACAGAATTACATTTGCAGCCCATAAATTGCAGAAAAACAAAATTTCAGATTCTGCCCAGTTTTTCAAAAATCGTAATTTGCAGTTTGGTCTAGTAAGTTTCGGAAATTGCAGATTTGGCCCAAATCGAATTATGCTATTTACCCAAACATAAAATATATCATAACAAGCAAGAATCCATGCAAAGAACACGACAAACAAATATACAAATATATTTTGAAGTGTTCAGGCCTTTTTCGTATAAGCGTAATAACTTTGGCTCTGATACCACTGTTGGGTTTTACGGTGTACGATTGTCAAACAACGTGCGGAATTTAAATTTTTTCATACACATAAAACCCGAAGCCAGGAAAAGTATATCTAACTCATACGAAAAGGGTTGAATCAAATTCAACAAAACATAAATAAAGTAGGTAATTCCGAAAATTACCTCACCACAGGCAAGGTGGTGGTTTTCTCCGTTCTTCTAATTGTTCACTAGAGCACCCAAAATGTTGTGCCTCTAGAGATAGTCCACACCAGATGGATTGAGTAACTACTTTAATCCTCAGGCTAAGAACTAGAGTCAAAGAATTGTCAAAGAGGAACTGGATCTAGATCCAGATATAGACGGAGAAGAAGCAAGGAGAACAAAGGGGGCGGCTTGAGCAGGGTTCGGCCGATCAGGGTTGGGCGGCTAGGGCTGGAAATTTTCAGCTTTTTCTTTTTCTTGTGTTAGGGTTATCCATTCGTTCTTCTTAAGGTTAGAGATTATGATATATATATATATATATCTATTTTAAGACTCCTTCTTCTAATAGATATATATCATATCTTGTAATATCTTTCCTTATCAAATAAAGAAACAAGATATACATAATATCTTCCCTTCTTTCTTATATCACAAGATAAAGCTTCTCCCAATTTCCCTTATCAAAATCGGCCCATGCATAATATAATTAATCCGAGATTAATTAATATCCCTTTAGCAAAAATCGGCCCTTATCTTTAATTGATTAATCCAAGATTAATCAATTAATATTCCCTTAGTTAAAATCGGCCCACTTAGCTTAATTAATTAATCCACTATTGATTAATCAATATTTCCAATTAACACTTTAATTGATGACTTAATCAATTAGATATTTTAATTGATTAATTAATTAATTAGACATTCTAATTAATAATTCTCCACTTTAAATTAACACTTTAATTCATATTTAATTAATTAGACCATCTAATTAATTATTCTTCTCATTGAATTAACACTTTAATTCACTCATTGATTTAACTTCTTTAAATCAAATGTTTCCTTTCATGATTGTCACTGTCCAACTGTATTGTGTGTGACCCTCTTGGTTCACCATCAATTGGCAGCAGGCCCACGACTCTCATAATTTAATTAATGAGCAATTAATTGCTCCGATCAATTAAACACTTTTAATTGACCACTCCAGAATTAATCTCCCATTAATTCAGGAGTACACACACCTCATGGTCGATGTCTAGCCACAAGCCCATGAGGCCCAACTCCAGGTGAATTGATATTCCTGAACCTCACCTCTTATAAGTGCCATGTACATACGGTCCTTCTAGCGACTAATTTCCCGATTGAGACCTAGGGTGTGTGAATTGGTCGGCACCTCTAATTATCTCAATTCTGTACTTTCTAATTCTGGATAATAATTCCAGTGTGACTGCTAAATTTGGAAACCCTTTTCCAAATCAGTCACTGACCACGGCCGTGGGTTTTACGGAATCTATTATCCAAGATCGTACAGGAAATTCTCTCATCTTATCAAGATGAGTCGATAGATCCTTTCTTGGTACTAACCATTCGCGTACACGATCATACGTACCCAAAGTAGTCGCACAATGATCAGGCTACGTGATCGGCTCCTAAATCAAAGTACGTACTCTCGTGTACCGAATTCGCCCTAGTACCTCAAGTCCGAGGACTAAATCGTACACTATTATAAGTCTTGAGAAACATCCCATTACCGATATGCTTAATGCACTTCCACGATGGGTTTCTCTGTTCGGGTCGTTCGATGCGTTCGATCCCCTATCGAACCACCTAGGCATATGCACTGGCATCAAATGCCTTGTTCATGAAACTCTACAAATTCACTTCGTGTGAATCATGCATAATCGTACAAGTCTTAACGATTCCTTCGATACCCCGTCTCGACAGGAATCTATGACTTGGAACAGTTTTAAGATCACGACCTTAGAGACTGTTTCATGATTGCACTCAGTACTGAAGTGAATCGTCCCATAGTCGAATGTGATCTTAGGATTTCATCCAATCGCTTAGATACGTTCGCGAGAGATGAAGATGGCCATTGTTTAATTTATGTACTATAAATAAACGTGCGTATTATATTTTATACCATAAGAATGCAACATAAGATAGTCCTCTTACAAGCTAGTTTTGGTTGGCTTGCTGGTCACTATCCTTTCAATAACTAGGTCGTACCTTTGTTCATTCTCTCCAGGAATTTCTTTCCAGCAAACTTCCTTAATTTATCGTCTTTCCTACACAAGGGGCAATCCTTTCCTTCACTCAGACCCAATCCTTTCTCAAAGGCTTTCTCATATTTGTCCAACAACTTGCGCAAATCATTTGTCTTAATCCCGTTAGACGTAATGTCCAAATGATGCACAAAATGAGTAAATGAGTCAGACAAGCCATTGAGAATAATCTCAATTTCATCGTCTTGATCCAAGTCAACGCCTAGCTTTTCGATTCATTTCATCATTTTGATTAGGTAGGAACAATATTCTCTAACATTGTTGAACCCAATCATGCTTGTCTCATAGAGTGTATATCTGATGCTTTGTGCCAAAGTTTGTTAGTACATGATTGTGGATTTTGAATGGCTATATTAAACAATTTAAAGACAACAATTAGTAGATAGGTTTAATAAGATACTTATAATTAACGAATATTGGATTTTTTATCGAAAAAGTTCTCCCACTATTTTATCGAAACAATAACCCCTTCAATTGTTCAGGAAATCTTATTTCCTAGTAGGTCTTGACGTCCCGGCAGACATTAACTGCACCCACGACTCGTGGCCATACAATTAATTCCCTAGGTAGGTATACTATTACCAATTGTGTCCCTACACAACCTTCAAGCTATTTTGCCTCGGTTTTCGCATTTATCTAGCACTGCTACATCATAAATGGAACTACTCGTTAAGTCTAACCCATTAATCTTGATGAGCAACATGCCCGGTAATGAAATCCCCGTAACTAGTTATCGGTCGATATACATGTCCCGACCAGTCCCCACCCTTGTCGAGTTTTAAGAAAAACAAGAATCAAGGAATTTCGCGTATAGTCCCTTTCTTTGCCTCGGGTGCCAGACTTTGGATCACCTTAATTGATAAGTAGACAACTTATGCTAGTTCCTATTAATGGAAGTCTTGGTTATTAAAACATCTTTTTAAAGTACCCAATGTGACTTAATATTTGTTCAAGAGGGGATTTTCGGTTTTGAAAGCTTGAAGAAACTCTCCTCGAGATTTCACTGCATTAATTATGCTTTATCTTTTATTTACGATCTAAATTCTAGCGCGCATCACATACAAGCCAAATATAAATCGACAAATAAAATAAAACATTCACACCTAGCATGCATGCTACCACAGTATGTTTTCGATCGGGAGCCTCCTATGCGGGCCCATGATGTTGGCCCAATTGGTCAATCTAATTGGGTTCTTAATGGACCTAGGCTATTACATTAATAACCATGCATACATGGCCTTCATTCCTTCTTGGGCCTCCACCTTGCTTGTAATGGGCCTCCATCCTAAACTATTTAAAACAGTAAAACCCTATTCTATTACAAAGGCTCAAAGTGGCCCAAAAACTTAAGGCTCGTAGGCCCAATAAAAACAACACAATTAAAAATTAAACCAGTCACATCTACCCTAGGGTCAAGGCTCGGCGCTATCGAAAACCACGTAAACAGTTCACGTTGAGCAAGAAACAAGCAAACACCTTTTACGTATTTCTTATCTTATTTTAAAACCCCTTTTAAAATAATCCATGATCCTTACTTTAGTCTCTACTAATTATGATAAAATTAATTTTCGGATAAACAAAAACACCTTTTAAGCATAAAATCAGATTCTGTTTTTCAACTTTTAAAAATTACAGTTTGGTCCGTCAACTTTCGAAAATTACATTTTGACCCCTCAAGTTTCAGAAATTAACAAATTAACCCCAAAAATTTTGACAGCTGCAAATCATTCCAGAAAACAGAAACTTCCAGATTTAACCCAGAACGTTTTCGTTAATTGCAAACAGCCCCTGAAGTTTACGTAAAATACAAAAACAGCCCCAAACTTTCAGAAACTGCAAATTGACCCAATTTTCAGAAAATCCAGAAAATTACAATTTCAGTCCAGAAACATGCAGAAAACAAAAATTTTAATTTTGGTCCAGTTTTCAAAAATCGCTATTTGCAAAAAGTCCATTAATTTTTGGAAATTTCGAAATCGGCCCAAACTAATTCATGCAAATTTATCCGAGCATACATCATATCATAACAAGCAAGAATCATCACATAGAACATAATAAACACTAATATCCATATATTAAATTATGTTCAGGCCTTTTTCGCATAAGAATAATGGAGTTGGCTCTGATACCACGGTTGGTATACCTCGGTTGTCAGAACAACGAGAGTGCGGAATTTTAAAAAAATTTCGAGGCACCCCATCAGCCTAAGGATTCGATCTCCACATTCATTATGCGAAAAGGGTTGATTAAATCAATAATCAAAACATAAAGTAAACTAGAGGGTGAAATCGCTATTTACCTCACCACAAGTTTGGTGATGGTAACATCCGGTCTTCTTGTCTGATTCACGAAGCGATCCAAGTGTCTCGCCTCCAGAGTGTATCCACACCAGTTGGATTGTAGCAACACCTCCAAGTCACAGGCTACGAACTAGATCTTGGAGATTGTCAATGGAGAAAGAGGCAGATCTGGATCCAGCTCTTGATCTAGATCCAGATGTGATTATGCTCTTTTTCGTTCGGTACAAATAAGGAAAGTCTAGCAAAACAATAAAATAAGTCGAGTGTGTAAACGATGTATATTAATATCAAGATCCGAGTACAAATTACAAGGTGGGTCTATTCGAGCGTTACAGGATGTCGTACTACTAGCTAGATAAATACAAAGGAAAGTAAGCTAAGGCCTATTCCGAGCTGGGGTATTTCTAGGGAATAGTGTCGTCCCTGATGTCATAAATGCGCCGCGTATATATAGGAACAGTAATGAGCTAGGTAGACCCTCCGCAGGAGAATACGTCTTGCTAGTTGTTCAGCTCTGGGGGTCGGCCCCACAGTAATTCCGAAGAAAACTATAAGGTCGGGAATCAGATTGGAATATTGGCTCTCGAGCTAGTAATCTAGCTTGATCGGAAACAGCGTTCTGTAGGTTGAAGAATAGTCCTCCTGATCGAAAATTGTGGTCGATCACGAGCATGGGTATCTCCTAAAATGGCGCATACGAAATATCCCTCATCAATACTCCCCCACTTCTCGAGCGTAAGTGAAGTTGAAGCTCGGAGAAGTAAACAGCATCATAACACAAAATTTGATATGCCTCGTTAAAAACCTTACTCGGAAAAACCCAATGGGACAAAATCCGAGCTAGGGAAAAAGAGCGCATATTTTCTCTGGATGGGCCTTGGATAGGCGTGATGCTTCAAACTGCAAGAGGGCGGAGTTCTTGATCGGATTAGTCTGCCTCGGTGATATTACAATATTCGCAGTTCGGAGAGATAAATAATAGAGATCGAGTGTTGAACAGTCTTGAGTCGGACATGCCTCGTTAAAAACCTTACTCGGAAAAACCCATTGGGACAAAATCCGAGCGAAGGGAAAAAGAGTGCACATCTTCGGAAGACAATGTCGTTAATCATAAATTACCGAGCCGAAAAACCAACTTTCAGAAATTAGAGGGCCGTAAATGCCATTTATGGAAAGATAATCTTCAATTTACTTAGTGGGAAGTTTAACCGTCGTGGTTACTCGGGGTTTAATTTGCAATTTACCCTTTTAACCTTTATATATATGCGTTGACTTGAGGAGACGGGTACATCTTCCCAACTTATTGTAGATCGGAGCATTCACATCGATAAAGAGTACCCTTTCTTATCGGCCATTTCAATAAATACTTTCTAACATGTCCACCTCCGAGAACCCAGAGATTCCATCCAACATTCCTCCGAGATCAGATTCCGACCTAGGGTCAATGGACGATCTAATAGATACGTTCAAGGCTATAGAAAACTCTCCTGACGAGGCGAATAGGATCGTCGACCAAGTTGAACGGGTCTTACAGTCGGACGCCGGCGAGGGAACTTCCGGTCAACAGAACCGTGAGGGCGATGGTGATGGGGAACAAGACGTTGAGCCCGACGCCGAGGACGAGGGAGAAGGTGTGGGAAATGCCGATTCCGATAGTGAAGACGGCACGACTCAGGCGTTGGAAAAGGATGAAATAATGAGATATTCGATCGGAAGAGGTTGCACCGTGAGAATCCTCGACCTAGCTGCCAACGCGAAGAAATCCGCCGCTAAAGGTCGGGTTCAGAAGAAAAAAAACGGGTCGATGAGATTGCTAGTGCATATGATCCGATAGAAAGTAAAGCAGAACTCGAGGTCGAGATAGGTAAATATCTCCCCGAGGGTTACTCGCTGGTTATTCCGAGCCCTTCTCAACGGGTCAATCAGCCACCAGAAGGATGTCAAGCCTTCTACGCTAAGCAATTTGCATATGGGCTGCGTATCCCCTTCATACCGTTGCTCGAGCAGGTTTTAGATGTATTCTCTCTAGCTCCCGCGCAGATCCTTCCCAACTCAGTTGGTTATCTGATAGCCTTTAGTGTCTTGATGAAGGCTAAAGACAAACTTGATAGTTTCCAGAACTTTTGGCAATTCTTCAAGGTCAGCAATTCCTCGGCCTCTAACGTTGGGTTCGTGTATTTCTCCCAACACTCGAACCACTCAGTCTTATCTACCATTGTCTCCAGCAACTCTATGGACTGGAAAAAGCGGTTCTTCTTCATCAAAGGACCCGAGGAGCCAGCCTCCGAGGTGAGCTCGGAGATGGTCCCGCATACATGGAAGGGTCGGCGAGACTGGGTATGCGGAAAACGTGAACTGATAAGCTTAAGAAGAATGTCCGAGATAAGGTCATCGCCGAGATGCAATCCGACCCCTATCAGTCAGCTTTCCTTATTTTGGAACCCGTTCTTCGGAAAGCGGAGCTCAGCAAAGCGACGTACCCACTTGCGGACGCCGTCGATCCTCGATCATTAAGTAAGAAAAAAGACTCATTTTTTCCTCATAGTAGTGTGCTATTTAGCAAGCTTCATCCCATAACCATTTTCTCCTTTCTTCATGTACTATGGTAGAGCAATACCGAGCTTCCATAGTCGGTAGAACAGTGGCCTCCACCTCGAAAAAGACGTCGGGCCAACCGAGAAAGCAGGTTAAACCTTACTTGGCGCAAACCAACCAAACTGCAAACCCTCCTCGGAGAAGTTCAACCCAACCTGACCAGGTCGGAATGGAGGGAGAGCCCGAGGATGCTGAGCCGATCCAAATGGTACCTCCTCTGAACCAAGCTGGTCCTTCTTCATCTGGTCTAGGATACAGTATGTTCACCATGAAGAAGCTTAAGGGAACAGAGATCTTTAATCGACGAGCCGGGGAAGATCGAGAAGAGCCCCCTGAAGCGAAAAGAAGGACTGGATTGTGGGGTCGGCACCGAACACCCCTCACCCGTCGTCCGATTCGAGATAAGCCTGATATGGTGGATTTTATTGAGAATCAACTTGATTTAGCCTAATTTCGTCTTAGGTTTAATCTCAGTAATATATTAGAAGAATAACTTTATATTTAGGGTTTGGTTAAAGTACTCAGGATGGTGCAATTCAAGAATAGTATGAAATATTGCTGTAACCACGTAAATAAGTATATCAGAGGAGAACAATTATTGTATTATTGATAGATTGAATTCTCACAATACATAGTAAGATTCGCTATTTATAATATTCATCATGTCCTAACAGAGCTAGGAGTCCTATTAAGCCTAGGAATCTTGCATGGCCTGGGAGTACCGCATGGCCCAATAAGTCTTCTGGATCGGACATTAGGTCGATCAGATACATTTTGGCAGGTCGAGCCGATCTCAGTGTCCACACGGGTCGGATTGATCCCAATTCTCCTCGGAAAATTCTATTCGGTTATATGTGCAAAATAGCCCTCATCAGTACTCCCTCACTTCTCGAGCGAAATCGTAGCTGGAGCTCGTAGAAGTAAATGTAGCTGTAACTCTGATCATTTTATTGTTCATGAAATATGCCTCGTTAAAAACCTAGTTCGGAAAAACCCTTCAAGGGATAAAAACCGAATAAGGGAAAAAGAGTGCATTTTCGATAGAACCATCCAGATAGGGACACGTATTTTGGAAAGGTGTGTCAGATAATCATAAAGTCTTTTCAATATTTGATTTGGCAGGAATACGAAGCGATGCAAAGGGTTGAATTCGTCTTTTCACCGCCCGTATATATAATCGAAAATCGCGGGATATTTTACTTTTTACCCCAAATATATAGATTCTCTTGCAGTAAAAGTTTAAGTCGATAAACTTGCCCTTTCCTTAATATATCGAGCACATTACTTCAAGGGTAAAATGGCTTCGACCTCGCAGAATCCCCATTCCTCAACTCAAAATGTAGGAGAACAAGTACCACCTATAAACCCTAATCCTGATATCCCCGAATCTGAGGACGAAGCAGCAGACGATGCTCCAGTGGAAAAAATCAGGGATTATTAAGAAAAGGAAGTCGACAGCTTGGTGGTGGAGATCGTTCCAGAGGAGGAGATGATGTCCAGGGCATCCAAAAAATCTATGACGGCTCAACCTCAAATTTCCGCTCCTGTGGAATTCTTTCCTTCTCGATGGAAAGAACAAGACCTTCCTACTTTGAAAAGGGAATACGGTCGTTATTTCCCGTCGGATTTTGACATCATTATTCCTTCCCCCGAGGAGAGAGTTAATACTCCTCCTATGAACTGTCAAGCTTTCTATACATCCCATTTCGAACATGGGCTTCGTTTTCCTCTTTCTCCAATTCTTCGTCAATTCTTAGAGACTTTCTTTGTCTCACTGACCCAACTTCTTCCAAATGCCATTGCCTTTATAATGGCTTTCTCTGTTTTGATGGTTGCACGGGGTCTGCAGCCCTCTTTCCGTAACTTTCTTCACTTTTTTCGACTTTCTGTATCGACCTCCTCCAACAGAGGCTATTACTATGTTAGCCAAAGACCCGGTTATGCTGTTCTTGAAAATGCCATTTCGAGCAACAGTACGGAATGGAAATCGAATTTCTTTTTTGTTAAAGCTCCGACCGTGCATATCCTTAAAATGGATAAACCGAGGCGTTCGCTTATGATTGGGGATACAATGAATCATGGGTGTACGGAGGTCGAAAGGTGATCGGCGAGATGGCCCCAGATGACCAATTTTCATCCGATTTGATCGAGGAAATGAGATCAAATAAGTATCAATCAGCTTATTTGATCGGAGAAATCTTCCTTCGGAAGGCTGGGTTGAGTTCCATGGATTTTCCCATCCCATCGGACGATCGTTCTCTAGGTAAGGTTTTTCTATTAGTTATCTTATCCTTAGAAAAAGATCTATAAGTTTGTCATCCACTAATTTTTATCGATCTTACATCGCAGCCTCCATGGTCGAGAATTTTCGTTTCTCCGTGGTTGGAAAACCTGTTCTCTCAAATTCGAAAAAGTCGTCGGGCAAAGTTCCTATTGAACAGAAGCAATCCCGAAAAAGGAGACGAAATCAAATCCTGGATCTGGAGGACATTGAGGAGGAATCGTTCGAGGACGCAGATCCTATTCGAGTTGCTCCTCCCACAACTGGTCAAATGTCATCGGATATTCCGTCTACAAGCTCTCGTCCAGGCCGCGGTTATCCACCCTAATTCCTTAGGGATGAACATGGTATTCTGGGCTGTCGATCTTGGCCAGAGCGTAATTTTACTGGCCCTGAAGCTAAGGGAAGGACCCATTTCTTTGATAAAGAAGGAGAGTATTTCACTCACGTCGGAAATACTAATCATAACGCTTCTCTGATTGACATGATCGAGAATCATCTTCAAGGGAAAAGAGCGGCCGGATATTCCGAGAAGGATTCATTAATGTCCGATGATAAGGAGAATGTCGTCGATAGTTCCATTCGGCTTCTTCTATCTTCGTCCTTTGTTCGAGATGTAGAAAGGACTGTTAAGAAAATGCCTCTTGAACAGTTGGCAAGGGCAGCTCATGCTCATGAAGTGGTAAATTTCTTAACTCCTTCCGTTCTTTTAATAATCCTCAATATTCTACTTCATTTTTACTTAGATAATTTTTTATTGCCACAGACTGGCAATGCCTTGGTGTCTGCGCTATATGATATGGCACTGCATAGAGAACAATGCAAATACGTTGAAGAAGGCAACAAGATTTTAACTGCTAGAGTTAAGGAACTTGAAGGTCAACTTGCTCAGGTCGATATTTCTCGGGGCTCCACTGTGATTCAATCTGCTCCTCTCGCAAATCAGAACCTGGAAACTGACAATCCGCATATTATCGGTATGATGGCGGATGCTTGTCGATACCAGGCCCAGGTCGACCAGTTGAATCTAGAAATGGAAGAGCAGCGAGATTCACATGCCACTGTAGTCAATAAACTGGAGTCGGAGATCGTCTCACTCCGATCTCAACTTGCGGCAAAAGTGGATAATTCTTCTGATTTAGAGAGGGTCATAGATGAGCACCAATCTCCCGACGTCGAACCCATTGTCCGAGAGTTTCTTGACTCCCCGGTGCATACTGCCATAATTCATCAGAAGATTGGAGGTCTGCTCTTGAGCTCTTTCTATATGGGCGTCGATCAATTAATTGAGTCTGGGCAGATTCCTGATAAGCGCGATGAATATCGTCGAGTTATGGCTATCGAAAAGGATCGAAGCCTTCAAGACTATCCTCCCGATTGCTTACTTTCTGTCGAGTATAGTAACCACCCTCTGGCTCATCTAGTTGATGAGTACGGGACTCCATTTTCCGTGCCAGCACCTGATTTAGAGTTAATAAAGGATGTCATGGAGGATCAAGCAGTCGAAGAGGGAGACGACGATGACGAAGAGGTCATCGAAGGAGACCAGGTCGATGAAGAGAACGGAGAAGATGAAGAAGAAGTGTCCACGAAGGAAGCCAACTCCCCATCTTAGAATGTTTTTATGATTTCCTTTTATTTTCCTCATTTATTCTCGTAGTTTTGTCGTTTTATTTAGCAGGTCTTGTAAAATACGTAAAAATCTCTTCGTTGATATATATGACTTTTAGACGAAGTATTCTTCGTTGTTTTTATGATCGCTGTACGCATTCGATGGTCCACTCTGTTTTCTATTTTGAATTTTACTGTGCGCGCCAAGGATTGAGGACATAATTGTCATTTCCTTTACTATATATAAAGATAAAATCTTTGAAGTTTTACCGCGCGTCCCCACTTGTAATATAAAAATTTTCTCGCTGTTGATCGGAGCTCATAGTTCGATATTTCATAAGAATCTCAGATTTTTTGATCATGAGTTCCAACCTCTTTTCTGGAGCTGCCAAACGATCTCTGCGGGGTCTGTCCCGACGAGATACTCAGAGGAAGAAAGCCCGAACAGATGGTTCGCATCAATCATCTTCCCAGGGGAAGTTTCTTCTCGGGAAGCTGTGCCTCGATCTGACCCGGTATCGTCCTCGTCCGACGAAAATCCTAAAATAGTGAGGATTACTCTTTCTCCGACAAGGGAAAGTAGGAATTTCTCAACGAAACTTTCAGGGGCCCCAATTCGTAGTCCAGTAGTCGATCCAAAAGTACTGGAGGCTTACCAGAACTAGGGTTCCCGATCTACCTCTCCTCCTCTCGTAGATCCGACACTCAATGACGAGGCTCAAGTTGTTTCTAATCTTCCGATCGATAATCCAACAATAGATGAATCTCGAGCTATCTCTCCTCCTTTCGTAGACCAAACAACAAACGAGGAGTCCCGAGCTGTTTCTCCCCCTCTAGTCGTCCATACAACGAACGAGGAGTCTCGAGCTACTTCTCCTCAAGTCGACCGCTCATTGGACGAACGTCTCCCTTCTGATGGAGATACAACAAATCAAACTTCAAGTCAAGGAGGTTCCCAGCGGGACGTAGTTACTGTCCCCAATTCTGACGTTGAGCCAACTCTGCAACTAGGGGGTCCTGTGGAAGATATTCCTGAGTCTTTCTTTGCCCCTTTGCGTTCACAGGCTGTTGTTTCAACTTCTCAACATACCCGAGCCATCTCTCCTGTCCCCATTTCTCAAGATGTAACAAAAACTGGGTCTGGTCCTAGTTGTTCTGGTTTTGAAAACACCGCGGACGATCCGTCTCTTTTAGACGATCGTCCTTTTAAGGAGCAGGTCGAGGAGATAACTGAGTTCGAGATGAGTCGATCTGGTGGGGTTTCCACTGGTGCATGTATTCCTACAACCCTCGAGCCTGATGGGGTTTCTTGGAATCTCGGAATGGGTACAATTCTGCTCTGCCCAAGGAGTTGGATAAATTGAAGAACCATTCTTCTTTGCGTCTTGTTCAGTCCATTTTTAAGCGTTTGGAAATGGTAAGTGGATTTTTGATGTTATTGTAATAGGTATCTTTTTATCCCCTAGATTTTTGAAGTTCCTTATCCTATCTTTAAATCAGGCTAAACATGAAGCTCTCCAGCTCGGGATACAGAATGATGAGTGTTACTTTTCTCGAGAAGAATCTCTTGAACGGATGAACTCAATTGCTATAGCTCATTGATCGCTGATGACTGAGGTGGAGAGACTTCGAGCTGCTAATGAAAAGCTTTCGAAAGAAAAAGAGGAACTTGCTCGAGCAAATAGCAGCTTGGTGTCCGATAAGGAACGGCTCACCCAGGAAAAAGAAGATCTTCTTCAATTGAAAAAGGAAGAGTTTGACAGGGGTTTTTCTCTTGGATATAAGCAGCGTGCCAACGAAATGATGAACTTTCTTGCTTATCAAACGAGTCCCGGTCATGCTCTCGAACAGTAGACAAGGGTCTTCCATTTTTTTTTTTTTTTTTTTTTAGGGAATGTAAATATACATTTTGCTTGATGAATAGAAAATCATCCTCTTTTTGTTCGATATCTGTGTAGGCGATGCGTCTTTTCGACCTGTTTGCCTGCTAACAACTTCTTTCAATTTTCTTGGGAGAGAGGAAACCAATTTGGTAGTTGTGCCGTAACCGTAGGACGTTTCGTATGCTTTGTGCATTAATTGAACATTTCCCCATACTATAAATAACCCATTTGAGAAGTATGAAACTTAGAATATGGAAAATAACATGACTCCCATAAATTTTTCATTCTTGTATTTATGGCACGTCGGCTACGGTGGAGATATCAACCCAATTATTTCGTGAGTAATGAAAACTGGTTAGTTCATTAAAATGATGGTGTCAAGGAGGCTACTTTGTCGAGACTGGAGAAAAAACCCAGAACACCCTTCTGTCCATGCATACTCGAAAATTTGTCTCCAAGGCACGGAGAACGAACCTGTCTCACTTATACAACAGCAAGGGTCTTCCTTCATCGTTTGCAGAAAGAATTACCCTTTGAACCATTCCTCTCTCAGTGTGCTATTAACTTGATACTGTGACCGACCCCAGATGCAACATGTTTCCTGATTACAATGTCGCTCGTTTGGAGGTCGACAGTTCACCAGCATCAGCAAATATACGCACTTCTGCATGTTTCTCGTCTCTTTTGATTTCAATCTAAAAGGGAACAAAATCCAGAGCTTGGATAACATTTTCTTCTGCTCAAGTGGACACTTCGTATCCTTTTATTTGGACATCCTCCGACCAAGGAAGATATCTCTTGAAGGTCTGGTGAAGTATATTTGTCAATCTTCACCATGGTATGGTGTACGTCGGATTGAAGGAGCAGATCATTCCGAGGAGTAGCGTAGTATGAATTTAGGAATGAATGTACTTTTTCCTTCTATAGTTGATCGACTGTATTTGTCATGATTCTGAAAAAATTTAATAAAATTGTTTACTTTTGACTCGTTCGTCTGTGTTCTTGCACCCTTCTATTTATGGTATTAATCGAACGTATATCTGATGCTGTGAATCAACTTGTCAACTTATTTGATCTGGACCGTTGATGGGATCTTAACGCAACACAATTTGATCCTGTACCTCCTGCCTATAAAACAGAGCATTATGTGTTTCTCTACTTCACAAAAATGAATCTATTCAAGAAAATTTTCTATTGGTATAACCATCGTCATCCACCAAAATATGTTATCTCAACGGATGATAAGTTTTGGACTTGGTATGGGATGAATCGGAAAAAAAGGAACTCCACCTTATACAGCCCTGGTCAGACGAATCTCGTAACTGGGGATTAGTCGACCATAAATTATGCCGTTTGGTAGAGGTCGAGATCAGAGGAAAGCTGGATTCTTGGTTTATCGAAATCAACTTGTTTCTAACAGGTCGACGATGCCATGCATGAGATCCTTCTGATCCCTACTTCAATTGTCGAAGAAAGAGCATCAGCTTCTTCGAGGTGGTTGAATTATGATAGCATGTGTTCTTATCTCGACCGATGACACCTGCCGATCTTTAGAAGAAAACCTGAACTTTAGGTTCTCGTCACTGTTCTCAAAGTGGATGTAGAGATGGTATATTCTGTAGATCGAAGGTTCCTTAGCATTTGTTACTATAATGATTACCGAAAGTAAACTCCTCCTCGAAATTTTATAGACAGAGTTGTTTGTATTTCGATCGATGCCAGTAATTTCTGTAATGATAATCTTTGCATGTTAAATATCGATCTAATATATTAAATTGATTGACCTGATAGTGCATTTAATTCAAGCCCTGCTTTTATGGCTTGTAGTTAAGTAACGTTATTCCCGAAATCACGTTATTGCCGTTGATTGGATATGAGTTTCACCGTTGGATTTTTAACCATCTATCTATAAAAGGCAATCCTTTCCTTTCAGTCATTCACTTTTAAAAGTAAAATGTACTTCTTCATTTCTCAAAACGGTGGTCGTCCACCTGACTAAAAAAATCAACAATTTGTTTATTATGTCGACTTGGTATGGGCGGAATCGAAAAATGGAGGCTTCTCAAGAACCATGAAGTCTCCGACCCCTAATAAGGGGAATAGATTGGAACGCCGACCATAAATCGATCAACCTATGTAAATAGGTAAAGGTCGGTGTTGTGGGGTTCCGATCTATTAGTTACGTGGTCGGTGGAAAGCTGGTCAGTTCATTAAAATTATAATGTATGATCGAGAATGCTGACCACCATCGACTATCGTAACATTATGATCTCACAAAGCTCTCACTGATTCCAAAGCTTTGTGGTCGTAATCACGAAACTTAAAGGCGGTCGTCTTCGTCGAGCTGGCGTAGTTGGTAGCAAGAATGGCTTTAGCATGTAATAGGATCTGGTGTCGATAGCTCAGGAAGATCTATTTTGTCTTTCCAAGATATTTTATGTAATTGTAATAGTTTTAGGGACATAAATAAAATTCTTCTTTTTACTTATTAAATTCCCTTTTTACATATTACATTATGTCGATCGATGAATTTATACCGACCCAATCGGTTTTACGCCAATATTTATCGTACTTTGGTTTTTTACCAATTTTTGGTTTTAACCTTTGTTGATCGTTTGTTAGGAGATCGATGAGTTTATACCGACCCAATCGGTTTTACTCAAAGATTTATCGTACTTAGGTTTTTTACCAATTTTGGTTTTAACCTTTGTTGATCGTTCGTTAGGAGATCTATGAGTTTATACCGACCCAATCGGTTTTACTCAAAGATTTATCGTACTTAGGTTTTTTACAAATTTTGGTTTTAATCATTGTTGATCGTTCGTTAGGAGATCGATGAGTTTATACCGACCCAATCGGTTTTACTCAAATATTTATCGTACTTAGGTTTTTTACCAATTTTGGTTTTAACCTTTGTTAATCGTTCGTTAGGAGATCGATGAGTTTATACCGACCCAATCGGTTTTACTCAAAGATTTATCGTACTTAGGTTTTTTACCAATTTTGGTTTTAACCTTTGTTGATCGTTCGTGAGGAGATCGATGAGTTTATACCGACCCAATCGGTTTTACTCAAAGATTTATCGTACTTAGGTTTTTTACCAATTTTGGTTTTAACCTTTGTTGATCGTTCGTTAGGAGATCGATGAGTTTATACCGACCCAATCGGTTTTACTCAAAGATTTATCGTACTTAGGTTTTTTACCAATTTTGGTTTTAACCTTTGTTGATCGTTCGTTAGGAGATCGATGAGTTTATACCGACCCAATCGGTTTTACTCAAAGATTTATCGTACTTAGGCTTTTTACCAATTTTGGTTTTAACCTTCGTAGAGTGAATTTAGACAAAGGTCTTTTGATTGTGACATAAGAAGAAAATAAGCAAAAGCTTTTATTGCAATTGTAGATGAATCTGATGTCTAAAAAATAAAATAACAAAACGAACTGAAGGATAAAAAACGAGCTAATAATCTGATCTAATTTTGAAGACCTCCTATTTTTAGATTAACGACCATAATATCTTCTGAGGTTTACTGCATTCCATGTGCGAGGAAGTGGAGTTCCATCCATATGAGCTATCTTATATGATCCCTTTTTGCCGACCGAAATCACCACATAGGGACCTTCCCAATTTTGCTGTAATTTTCCCACATGTTTGGATACCTCAACCTTTTTAAGTACTAAATCACCTTCTTTGAACGATCGTATCTGATCCTTTGATTGTAGGCTTTTTCCATGCGGGATTTAGCTGCTTCTAAACGCAGACTAGCTTTTTCTCTCAATGTCTCACTTAAATCGATGTCGTTTTTCTTAATTGATCATTTGATTCTTCCTCGTACAGCTCAATTCTAGGGCTGGGGACTAGCGTTTCAACTGGGATAACTGCCTCCGACCCATAGACTAAGCTAAATAGTGTTTCACCCGTTGATGCTTTTACTATGGTTCTGTTGGCCCAAATCACACCTGGAAGCTCGTCTAACCATTTTCCTTTCGCGTAGTCTAGTCTTTTCTCGAGGGATTTAATAATCTCTCGATTTGCTACTTCAGTCTGCCCATTTGCTCGAGGATGTCCAACGGACATAAAGTTTTGTTGTATCCCCAACTTCGAGCACCATTCTTGAACTTGTTTTCCAGCAAATTGGGTTCCATTGTCAGAAATTAGAATCCTCGGGATCCCGAAGCGACAGACTATATTTTTCCAAAGGAAGTTTATGACCTGAAACTGTGTTATCCGAGCTAGGGCTATACATTCAATCCATTTGCTGAAATACTCGACAGCGACCAAGAGATAACTCTTTTTAGACCTGGCCATTGGAAATGGCCCCACTATATCTATCCCCCACTGATCAAAAGGCCAACAGATCGGAATTGAGTGCATTGTTTCTGCTGGTTGATGTATTATATTTGAATGTACTTGGCAATAATGACAATGCTTTACGTAATCCTGCGCGTCTGCGTATAATGTTGGCCAATAGTATCCAGTTCTCCGACATTTGAGTGTTAGAGCTCTAGCTCCACTGTGATTTTCGGCTTCTCCATCATGGATACTGCGGAGGATGCTTTAGGTCTGGTGTTCGGGAATGCATTTTAATAGAATTCCAGAAACGGATCGTCTATAGAGTTTTTCGTCTACCATGGCATATCTTGGTGCTCGATATCTTATTCTCCGAGCTTCATTTTTACATCTAGGGAGCGCCCCACTGTTCAGATATGTGATTAAGAGAGTCATCCAGCTGTCTGCTGCCAAGTCGATGTCCATTACTTCGATTATAGGAACGATATCGAGATCGATGGACGGTGTCTTAGAGATTAACCAGGTAATTACTCTTTTAGATTTTCCATCCCTTGTTCCTGTGAATCTAGATAGCTGATCAGCCCATCGATATTCCTCTCGTGGGATATTCTGTATATCAAACTTATCAAATTTCTCAATCAATTCTTTCACTTTCGCCAAATACTTTATCATGTTGTATTCTTTTGCCTCATACATTCCGTTAATCTGTCTCTGGATCAGCTCGGAATCCGTCAAGACACTTAGAACTTTTATGTTGGCTTGTATAGCCATTTCCAATCCTGCAACCAGGGCTTCATACTCTGCTTCATTGTTAGTTATCATGAAGTCCAAAGTGATGGCATAATTTAAATCCTCACCGTTTGGTCCTTGGAAATTAATTCCTGCACCACCACCATCCCTGCTCGATGCACCGTCGACGTGCATAAGCCATGGTAAATTATTGACGATCATAACGTTGTTATCACTTGTCGAAGTTGCTTCGGAGCTCGTCCCTAATAAGCATGGAGTTTCTAGGAGGAAATCAGCAAGTACCTGGGCTTTGATTGCAGTTCGTGGTCGATATTCGATCTCGTATTGTCCCAATTCAACGGCCCATTTAATTAATCTTCCCGAGGCTTCTGTCTTCGATAAGATTTGTCTCAAAGGTTGATTGGTGAGCACGATGATTTTATACGTTTGAAAGTATGGCCGCAATCTTCGTGCCGATGTCACCAAGGCCAGAGCGAATTTCTCAATTGTTAAATAATTTTTTTCCGCTCCTTGGAGTAATTTACTCAAATAATAGACAGGCTTGTGTTCGGAGCCCTCAATTTTTACCATAATCGAGCTCACTGCTGCCTCGGAAATAGCGATGTATATATACAGAGGCTGTCCTTCTGTGGGTTTGGCGAGCAGGGGTGGCGAGGTCAAATATTCTTTCAGTTGATCGAATGCATGGTCACAAGCCTGGGTCCATTCAAAGGTCTTAGCTTTTCTCAAAGTATGAAAAAATGGTAAACTTTTATCTGCGGACCTGGATATGAATCTGTTAAGGGCAACAATTTTCCCGACCAAACTTTGGACCTGAGTAATATTTCTAGGAGGCTTCATTTCAGTGATACCTCGTATCTTTTCCGGATTTGCTTCGATGCCTCTTTCATGGACCAGGTAACCTAAGAATTTCCCAGACCTTACCCCGAAGGTACACTTTAAGGGGTTGAGTTTCATTCCATATTTCCTCAAGATTTTGAAGCAATGATTAAGGGGTTTAATGTGGTCTTCTTCGCCCATGCTTTTTACCAGCATATCATCGACATACACTTCCATTATTTCTCCGATTAATTCTTTAAACATCAAGTTTACCAAGCGTTGATAGGTTGCTCCGGCATTTCTTAATCCGAACGGCATTACTATAAAACAATACACGCGCTGTTCGGTAACGAATGCAGTTTTTTCTTGATCTTTTTCGTCCATGAAAATCTGATAGAAACCTTGGAATGCATCCATCATACTGAAAATAGCAAAACCTGCTGTCGAGTCGACCAACAGGTCGATCCTTGGGAGAGGGTAAGGATCTCTTGGACACAATTTATTTAAGTCTGTAAAATCGTTACACATTCTCCACTTGTTATCCTTCTTGTCACCCTTTTAGACAAGTACGACATTACACAGCCACTCAGTAAAGTGTATTTCTCTAATCTTCTTAGACAATAAAAGCCTCTCGACCTCTGCTTTTATTATTTTGTCCTTCACAGGGCCGTGATTTCTTTTCTTCTGTCTGACCTGTTTCGCGCTCGGATCTATCTTTAAAAAGTGGGTTATTATTCTTGGGTTGATCCCCACTATATCCTCCGAGCTCCAGGCAAAGACATCTACATTTTTCCTTAAGAAATTGATTAACATGATTTCTCCCTGTGGAGACAGTTCAGTTCCGATCCTGGTGATTTTGGTTGGATCATCCTCGATAAGCTTGACCTCTTTGTGCTCTGGAGCACGTAGAGTCAAATCTATGGGCTCTTTTCCTTTTTTATCGATCCTTTCAGTACTAGGCAACTCAGGCTCTGGAGATCTCTCCATCAAAGACCCTACTGTTTTTCTTTTTGAAGGCGTCAATGGATCAACGTTCCTTTTCAAACATAGTGTAGTATTGTAACAATCCCAGGCCATACAGTGGTCGTTGACTATTTCGCCGACCCCAGAGATTGTAGGAAATTTAATCTTCTGGTGATAGGTTGAAACGACTGCTCGGAATTGGTTTAACGCCGGTCTTCCTAGGATGGCATTATAAGCGAATGGTGTTTCTATCACTAAGAATTTAATCATTTTGACCACTCGGTGAGGTTTACTTCCGAGAGTCACACTCAAGTTGATAGTCCCAGCCGGAATTATTTTCGACCCTCCAAATCCTACCAGTGGCGTAGTCACATTTTGGAGAGTTATTTTTCCCAGGTTCATCTGGTTTAATGCTTCAATGGCTATTATTTTAGCCGAACTTCCGTTGTCGATCAGAATTCTTTTGACGTTAAAGTTGGAGATCCTTAATGAGACCACCATTGGAAAATCGGGGTGGTCTTCGATAGTGTCCCAATTCAAACTCCTCGGGACTTCAGTTTCATCAAAGCTGATTACCTGTTTATCAGAGTTCTTATTCTCGAGAGCCCAAATCTCCTTAGGAACAACAATTCCTTTTTCCAGGGATCGGACGGTCTTTCGCCTTGCATTTCGACTGTCACCCCCAGCAGGGCCACCTGATATTACATGTATTGTCCCATTGACGTGGTCGTTATCAAGGTCATTTCTATGTGGGGCATTATTGCTTGGAGATCTTTCGCGAGGGCTTCTGTTCCCTTCCCTCCTTCTCGGACTCCTTGTTCTTTGTCTATTTCGGCCTGTCCTATCCACAAATTCGTTCAACTTGCCTTGTTGAATTAATTTCTCAATCTCCTACTTTAAGTGATAACAATCCTCGGTCCTATGACCGTGAGCTCGATGGTACCTACAAAATAGATCGTAGTTCTTTGCCCCAGGTTTGGCTTGCGTAATTCTTTTTGCAGGGGGAATCAAATGGTTTCTCTCTAATATTACCAAAATATCCTCTCTGGGGGTATTTAATTTGGTATACTCGACATAGCTTATTCGATCCCTTACGTTCCTTTCTGCAGATCGAGGCCTGAGGTAGACATTAGGTCTTTTCTCAGGGTTACTCCCGCTAAACTCCAGTCTTTTGAAAACGTTTTCCCTCCTAGGATACTGATCGTAATCCATGGCTCTTTGCATCTGTGGTTTTTCAGGCCTCCTAGATCCCGAAGTGGATGCTTTGCTCTTATTCTTATCTTTGAATGAGTTCATCTCTTCTTGAGTCATATACTTTGAGGCTAGCGTCATGATTTATGCAAAAGTTCGTGGCTGTTTCCGACTTAAAGCAATGCCAAATTGCCTATTTTTTGTTAGATCGAACAAAATCGATATGATATAATCAATATTTGGCGAGTCGATCTTTAACAGTTCAACATTGAACCTTGCCAGCCAAGTCCTCAATGATTCTCCTTCTTGTTGGATAATAGTTCCTAGGTAACTCATGGGGAGCTTTTGCCGTTTCTGGCTAGCGAACTGTTGCTCTAGTTTGTTACATAGTTCTCTAAAACTAAAAATTGAATGAGGTGGCTGTTTTCCGAACCAGTCCAGCGCTAATCCCTCGTAGGTTGTGATCATTAGCTTCGCCGTATATTCTGCTGAATGAGCGTATAAGTTCATGATGTTCGTGAAACTGAATATGTAATCAGTTGGGTCACCAGTTCCGTCATATCTGGGAAATCGGGTTGGTAAGGGTCCAGAGGCCTGTGCCTCCCTTATTTCTTGGCAGAATGGAGAACATGCTGCTATACTATCCTGGACTTCTCGGGAACGCGGCCAAGGTTGTCTCATGGTTAATAACCTTTGCTCCAATCGTTCCTCGACCATCCTCTCTATATCTCTTTCGGAGACTCTTCTAGTTGCTTGTCGATTGACAACTGGGGGCTCCTCCTCGTCATCGATAGGGATAACCGTCTGTTCCTTGTTACTGCTACATTTACTTCTACGAGCTCCAGCTACGATTTCGCTCGAGAAGTGAGGGAGTACTGATGAGGGCTATTTTGCACATATAACCGAATAGAATTTTCCGAGGAGAATTGGGATCGATCCGACCCGTGTGGACACTGAGATCGGCTCGACCTGCCAAAATGTATCTGATCGGCCTAATGTCCGATCCAAAAGACTTATTGGGCCATGCGGTACTCCCAGGCCATGCAGGATTCCTAGGCTTAATAGGACTCCTAGCTCTGTTAGGACATGATGAATATTATAAATAGCGAATCTTACTATGTATTGTGAGAATTCAATCTATCAATAATACAATAACTGTTCTCCTCTGATATACTTATTTACGTGGTTACAGCAATATTTCATACTATTCTTGAATTGCACCATCCTGAGTACTTTAACCAAACCCTAAATATAAAGTTATTCTTTTAATATATTACTGAGATTAAACCTAAGATGAAATTAGGCTAAATCAAGTTGATTCTCAATAAAATCCACCATATCAGGCTTATCTCGACCCGGACGACGGGTGAGGGGTGTTCGGTGCCGACCCCACAATCCAGTCCTTCTTTTCGCTTCAGGGGGCCCTTCTCGATCTTCCCTGGCTCGTCGATTAAAGATCTCTATTCTCTTAAGCTTCTTCGTGGTGAACATACTGTATCCTAGACCAGATAAAGAAGGACCAACTTGGTTCAGAGGAGGTACCATTTGGATCGGCTCAGCATCCTCGGGCTCTCCCTCCATTCCGACCTGGTCAGGTTGGGTTGACCTTCCCCGAGGAGGGTTTGCAGTTTCGTTGGTTTGCGCCAAGTAAGGTTTAACCTGCTTTCTCGGTTGGCCCGGCGTATTTTTCGAGGTGGAGGCCACTGTTCTACCGACTATGGAAGCTCGGTATTGCTCTACCATAGTACATGAAGAAAGGAGAAAATGGTTATGGGATGAAGCTTGCTAAATAGCACACTACTATGAGGAAAAAATGAGTCTTTTTTCTTACTTAATGATCAAGGATCGACGGCGTCCGCAAGTGGGTACGTCGCTTTGCTGAGCTCCGCTTTCCGAAGAACGGGTTCCAAAATAAGGAAAGCTGACTGATAGGGGTCGGAATGCATCTCGGCGATGACCTTATCTCGGACATTCTTCTTAAGCCGACCTATCAGTTCGCGTTTTCCGCATACCCAGTCTCGCCGACCCTTCCATGTATGCGGGACCATCTCCGAGCTCACCTCGGAGGCTGGCTCCTCGGGTCCTTTGATGAAGAAGAACCGCTTTTTCCAGTCCATAGAGTTGCTGGAGACAATGGTAGATAAGACTGAGTGGTTCGAGCGTTGGGAGAAATACACGAACCCAGCGTTAGAGGCCCAGGAATTGCTGACCTTGAAGAATTGCACCATCCTGAGTACTTTAACCAAACCCCTAATATATAAATTTGTTCTTTTAATAACTTACTGAGTTTAACCTTAAGACGAAATCAGGCTAAATCAGTTGGCGCCCTAAAGGGGCAGGTTAATTACTCGATCGAAATATGGTCAATCCGAGAAAAGGCACACGTAACGCAATAAGAAGCACGAGTTCTCGACCTTCTCGTGATGTAGATAGCCTGCCTGAAAATTCCCAAAGGGTCAGCGCTAACAATATGCAACTTGAAGGTTACCGAGCGGCGAGTTATCCCGAGGGAGGATCGATTCGAAGCGATCGTGACCCAAACGGCGAGAACGAGCATGACAAGGCAATAAAAATCTTCATGGCGGGGAGATTCGCCGAAGATCAGGAAGAAATTTTGGCGCACAGCGACCTCGACGTGTTGGGTCGATTCTCTCGAGCGTATCATACGGTAAAAACCCTTTATGGTGACCATAACCCTTTAGATCCTTATATAAATTATTAATTGTTCCCCATTATTCCCTTGCAGATCGGGGACTGCTTTCTCACTGAGTTGAATCGCACCTCGATGTTGGAGGATGAGTCAGATCGAGTCCATATAGCCTACCGAAATTCTCTCGAGGAAAAGTCCAAACTCCGCGATCAGCTCATCGCCGTTCAGAAAGAATTGGAGGCCTCCAGAGCCAAGTACACCCCGGCGGTCGAAGCGAGCTTGGTGAAGGTTGTGGCTGAGAATAGCTTGCTCGAGGAAAAGGTCAAGAAACTTGAAGAAGAGCTCGCGCAGTCCAAAGTCGATTCATAGTTGTCTTATCAACGTGGCAAAGAAGACTCACGCCTAAGCTCGATAAGAGAGTTTCTGGAATCTCCCGCGCTAGATGCCATAGCTCGGAAAAGGGTCAGCAAAATTCTTCAGACTGCCTTTTACAAGGGCGTTCGACAGCTGGTCTCTGCGAAGGTCATCCCCAATAACATAGATGAGTACTTGAAGCACATGGACATCTTCAAGAACATGGACGGAGAAAACTATCGAGTCTCATCCTCGAGTTCCACAGATTGGGAAAAACACGAGTTTGCTCCTTTCGTGAGAGAGTTCGGGGTTCCAATGCCTAATCCCGACATGCTGGAATTGGAAACGTCCAGCTCGAGCTCGAGTTCAGATAGTTCTGAGGATGAAGACAGCCATAATAGCTCTGGAGATGAGGAAGATCAAAGTACTTCTGAGGACGGGGATGATCGAGCGGCTTCTGGAGACGCAAAGGTCGACATCGAGGACAGTTCCGAGAGCGAGGGTACCGAGGAGGAGCAAAACCGTTAGGAAGATTTCTTGTAAAAGGTTATAGGACTTTCCTCCATCTGTAATGTAAACTTCTCGATCATCTATAAAATCTGCTTTCTTTACTTGTGATATTTGCCATGCCCAGATGCTTAAAGTTCGCGGGAATTTATAATACAACTTAACTAGACAATAATCTTTGCAAGCTATATGGAGCTCGAAATATGACGAACCATCGATCAAAATAGACTTCCTTAGTAAGACATTTAAACGATCGATCTTCGTATACGAGCACGGAAAATCTTGAAATTCGCGACTGTTGGGTCCCCTATAGGCAACGTTTCTCTCTCTTATAAATAGAAGGGAGAACTTTAGATTTGTTACATAAAAACCATAATTCTTATTCACGTCGGAGCTCATTGATCGATAATAATAAAACGAGCCCTTATCTTTTACACAATAATCCGACCATGCAGGGGTTAGTGAATTCCAAACTTGACCCAACTCAGCTGTTTAAAGTCAAGAAAGAAAAGGCTCCTAAGTCCAAAACTCGGGATTCTAAGTCCTCCACGGAGGCAGGAAATGTCTCTAAGGCCGATCGAGGCAAAAATAAGGTCGATTCTCCTTCGAATCCCGAGCCAAAACGATCCGAGGCTTCTAAGGGTGATCTTGCCCAAACTGAGGCCCATCCTTTGCCTAACTCCGCGCCCATTCGCTCCGAGAAAGGGCCGATTATACAAATTGCCGACTCCCCTTCCCGGTCGAAGAACAGCTTCGAGACGAAAAAGCAGGTCGTTAGCCCTAACAAACAAGTCACATCTGGTGGCTCCGGGCCTGCCCCCAACAAAAGGCCGCGCGTGGATGATCTGATTTCGACCCCAGCCTTAATCCAAATGGCTGGGGAAAATAAGACATTGGCTGGAAGTATTTTGGCTCTGGAGGCTAATAAGAGCGTTATAAACGAGCCTCCTAATAAAAAGGTCAAAATAAATGACCCTTCCGTCGATCAAAAGAAACCTCCTCCGCTGGGTAAGAATCCCGAGGTCAACAGCCCCCATCTCCCACGTTACTCGCACACTTAGTGCCATTTTTGAGGAGGTGAAAAGTAAAGCAGAGGCCGGAGGGGTTGCCCCAAGCAGTTGGGAGATTACTCTAAGCAGTATTCAGTTGGCCGAGCAGGAACGGTTGACAGGGAAAAGCGCTCGGGAAATCGTGCAATCGAGTGCAGATCTGCTTGGCCAAGTGAGCCTCATATATATATATATATATATATATATATATATATATATATTTTTTTTTTTTAACACTCCAACTTTGATCCCTCGTAGGTTGGATAGCAGTTATTCAACCTCGGGTTGCAGGTCGAACAAGAAGCCGAACATCGCGCTATGACGGTCCTTGAGTTGGAAGGAAAGAAGGTCGCGCGGGCGAGGTCTCTTGAAGAAGCTAGAGCTATCGAGCTGAGGCTGGCCTCTGAAACGGAGAAAGCCGTGAAGCAGAAAGAGAGCCAAGTCCACAAGGAGTTGAGCAAAGAGTTGGACAGGCTGAAGTCCCTTGTCGAGCAGGAGAAAAAGAACGCCGAACTGCGGGAGCAGGAGGCTTATAAGAAAGGTTACGATGCGGGGTATGAGGCCCGCAGTGTCGAATTCCGCAAGCTCTTATCCGAGAACAAAATTATCTAGAGATTTGGTCTCTTGTTTGTAGATTTTTCCTCCTTTATGCTCGATCAAATGTTGTACTTTTATGTTGTTCCTCTCTTGTAACGTTGTCCGTATCGGAATAAAAGACTTCCTTTCTTTTAAGTTATGTCATTTTGTGGTCGGAAAATTATATTTACTTTGAAATTCTTTACATTCAAATTGTTTTCTTATTGTAGAAATAAATTATACTAGAGCTGAGATTGATCGGAACCTCGACCTGGTAGTAAAAACAGAAAGCTTTCTGCACCAGATTTCTGACCTAGTCATAGTATTCCCATTTTTTCAGCTAAGTTCCAAAGAGAATCTGACCAAACAGTACCTAATCCTCTGGAAGCGGAACGGTCACCCGTGATAAATGCTTTAATCTGGACCCTTGGCTCCGTTGAATAATGACCGCCGATCGGAACTTCCTCTTAATATATAAGGGGCTTTTTACTCAGCTGAAATTTTTTACTTTACGCCGTGAAAATGTTTCATCCGAAGACTAAGCTCGGATCCTTCCTCCTTCCTGTTCAAACCTTTGAGATTTGGCTTCGAGCTCATAAGAATCGTTCGAAGTGGCACGATTTCCGAACCACCAAAACCAATTAGAGGAGTAGAGACTCGATTTAGATGCGGAAGTTGCAAATTCATTCGATCTACATCTTCCAAAGAGATAATATTTGCAGAGGTCCCATTATAAATCAACACCCTTTTGACCTCGAAGTTAGCGATTTTCACAGTCAAGACCATAAAAAAATGTTGTGATTTATGGGGTATGATTGTCAAAACAACAGTGCGGAATATTAAAAAATTTCATACACCCAAACTCTAGGATTTATTTACTAGCACATATGAACAGGTTGAATATAATTTAGCAACAAATTACTAAATACAAAGGGGTAAATCGAGATTTACCTCACCACAGGCAAGGTGGTGGTTTTTCTCCGGTCTTCTCTTTCGTTCACTAGAGCACCCCAAGTGTTGTGCCTCTAGAGATAGTCCACACCAGATGGATTGAGTGACACCTTCGATCCTTAGGCTTAGAATTGGAAGGGAAGGTTTGTCAATGGCAGAACTAGATCTAGATCTAGATCAAACTCTAGGTGAAGGAGAGAGCAAGAGGGAGGGGGCGGCTAGGGCTTGAAGGGGGCAGCTAGGGATTAGTTTTTCTCTTAGGGTTTGAGTCTCTTCTTAGACTCCCTTTTATAGCCACTTCCAAAAGCCCTCTTGTGCAAGACTTGCTATTGGGCCATTAATTAATTGGCCCATGTCTTGCATTAATTTAATTAACCACCTTAATTAAATTAGCCCATTTAATCCAATTAAATATTTATCTCTTTAATTAACTCTTTAATTAATTTTAATTAATTAGACTATCTAATTAATTATTTCTCTCTCAGAATTAACTCTTTAATTCTTTTATTTGATTTAACTCTTTAAATCAAACATTTCCTTAATTGACTGTCACTGTCCAACTGTATTGTGTGTGACCCTCTAGGTTCACCATCAATTGGCCGTAGGCCCACGACTTTCGTGATTTAATTAATGAGCAGTTAATATTCAATTAATTGCTCCGATCAATAAACTCCTTTAATTGACCACTCCAGAATTAGTCTCCCATTAATCCAGGAGTACCCACACCTCATGGTCGATGTCTAGCCACAAGCCCATGAGGCCCAACTTCAGGTTGAAGGGGGCGGCTAGGGATTAGTTTTTCTCTTAGGGTTTGAGTCTCTTCTTAAACTCCCTTTTATAGCCACTTCCAAAAGCCCTCTTGTGCAAAGACTTGCTATTGGGCGATTAATTAATTGGCCCATGTCTTGCATTAATTTAATTAACCACCTTAATTAAATTAGCCCATTTAATCCAATTAAATATTTATCTCTTTAATTAACTCTTTAATTAATTTTAATTAATTAGACTATCTAATTAATTATTTATCTCTCAGAATTAACTCTTCAATTCTTTTATTTGATTTAACTCTTTAAATCAAACCTTTCCTTAATTGACTGTCACTGTCCAACTGTATTGTGTGTGACCCTCTAGGTTCACCATCAATTGGCCGTAGGCCGACGACTTTCGTGATTTAATTAATGAGCAATTAATATTCAATTAATTACTCCGATCAATAAACTCCTTTAATTGACCACTCTAGAATTAATATCCCATTAATCCAGGAGTACCCACACCTCATGGTCGATGTCTAGCCACAAGCCCATGAGGCCCAACTTCAGGTGAATTGAACCTCACCTCTTATAAGTACCATGTACATACGGCCCCTCTAACGACTAATTTCCCGATCGAGACCTAGGGTGTGTGAATTGGTCGGCACCTCTAATTATCTCGATTCTGTACTTTCTAATTCTGGATAATAATTCCAGTGTGACTGCTAAATTTGGAAACCCCTTTCCAAATCCGTCACCGACCATGGCCATGGATTTCTCGGAATCTATTATCTAAGATCGTACAGGAAATTCCCTCATTCATTACAATGAGTCGGTAGATCCCATCTTGATGCTAACCATCCGCACATACGACTATACGTACCCAAAGTAGGCGCACAATGGTCAGGCTACGTGACTGGCTCCTAAATCAAAATACGCACACCCGTATGCCGAATTCGCCCTAGCATCTCAAGTCTAAGGACTAAATCGTACACTGTTATAAGTCCTGAGAAACATCCCATCACCGATATGCTTTACGCACTTCCACAATGGGTTTCTCTGTTCGGGTCGTTCGATGCGTTCGATCCCCTATCGAACCACCTAGTCATATGCACTGACATCAAATGTCTTGTTCATGAAACTCTACAAATTCACACCATGTGAATCATGCATAATCCGACAAGTCTCGACGATTCCTTCGATACCCCGTCTCGACAGGAATCTATGACTTGGAACATTTATAAGATCACGACCTTAGAGACTGTTTCATGATTGCACTCAATACTGAAGTGAATCGTCCCATAGTCATAAGTGATCTCAGGGTTTCAACCAATCGCTTCAATGTATTCGCGAAAGATGAAGATAGCCATTAGTTTATATTATACACGAAATAAATAAACTTTGCATATTAATTAATAAATCAAAGATTCGTTCAAGATAAAATTATCCTATTACAAGCTATTGTGTTGGCTTGCTGGGCACCATCCTATCAATCTCCCACTTGCCAGCCAATCACAAACATTTCTAAGACCCATCTTCCCAAGATGTTCTTCGAACAATTTTTGCGATAGTGGCTTCGTTAGTGGATCAGCTACGTTATCTTTTCAGTCGACACGTTCCATTTGAATGTCTCCTCTACCAATGATTTCTCTAATCACAAGGTATTTCCTCATCACGTGTTTGGATTGATGGTGTGATCTCGGCTCCTTTGCTTGAGCGATTGCCCCACTGTTGTCACAGAAGACTACTATGGGCTCTGCAATGCTAGGTACTACATCCAACTCTTAGATGAAGTTTCTCATCCAAACACTTTCCTTTGCTGCATCCGATGCGGCAATATATTCTGCTTCAGTGGTTGAATCTGCAGTGGTGGACTTCTTGGAACTCTTCCAACTCACCGCTGCCCCGTTGAGGCAAAATATATATCCAGAATTGGATTTATAATCATCCACGTCAGACTGGAAACTCGAATCCGTGAATCCTTTTAGTTTCAATTCTCCACTACCGCCGTAGACCAAGAACATATCCTTAGTCTTCCTCAGGTACTTGAGGATAGCTTTAACGGAGGTCCAGTGTTCCTCCCCTGGATTTGACTGGTAGCGGCTCGTCACACTCAGAGCGTGTGCTACGTCAGGTCTAGTACATAACATTGCATACATTATGCTGCCTATGGCAGATGCATAAGGTATGATAGACATTCTCTTCTTTTCTTCATCACTTGTAGGGCACATTGATTTAGAAAGAGAGATCCCATGTCTCATTGGAAGCAATCCCTTCTTGGATTCTTCCATACTGAACCGTTTCAGTATAGTGTTAATGTACTGAGATTGGGAGAGTCCTAACATCTTATTCGATCTATCTCTATAGATACGTATCCCCAATACGTAAGATGCGTCTCCCATATCTTTCATGGAGAATTGCGTGGATAACCACGCTTTCGTCTGCGTCAACGTTCTGATATCGTCCCCGATCAACAGAATGTCATCGACATACAAGACAATAAATTGTACCGAACCCCCATCGAATTTCTTGTACACGCATGACTCATAAACGTTCTTGATGAAGCCAAACCCCTTGACTGTCTCATCAAAACGTTTGTTCCAGGTTCGGGATGCCTGTTTTAGGCCATAAATTGACCTTTGAAGTTTGCAGACCTTATGCTCACTTCCTTTAGATGTAAAGCCTTTTGGCTGTTGCATAAAGATTTCCTTATCAATGTCTCCATTGAGAAAGGCGGTATTTACATCCATTTGCCATATCTCATAGTCATACCACGCGGCTATGGCTAATAGTATCCGAATGGATTTTGACATCGCCACTGTAGAGAAGATTTCCTCATAGTCTATACCAGGCCTTTGAGAATAACCTTTCGCCACAAGGCGAGCCTTATGAGTCAAAACCTCTCCATTCATTCCAAGCTTGCGCTTGAAGATCCACTTACAGCCTACAGGGACAGTTCCCTCAGGTGGATCAACCAAGGTCCATACCTTGTTGGAATGCATGGAATCCATTTCGGATTGCATGGCCTCCTGCCATGCACCCGAGTCTATGTCTGACATAGCTTCTTCGTATGTCCTTGCATCTCCGTCCAATTGATCGATCACGTGGATGAAGCCGAACTTTACGGGTTCTCTACGAATTCGATCGGACCTTCGAAGCACTGGTTTACTATATGGTTCAATAGGTTCAGGATCAACTCCCACTGTTTGTGGGGATGGGTCCACTTCCGGGACTTCATCAAGTTCTACGGACACCCCGCTTCTTTTAGTGAGGAAGTCATCCTCTAAGAAGTGGGCGTTCCTAGACACGAACGTCTTTCGTTCTTTAGGGTCGTAGAACAGGTATCCAATGGATTCCTTTGGATACCCCACAAATTTGCACAAACTAGATCTACTGTCTAGTTTATCTCCTTTCTTGTTCCTGACATAGGCAGGAGATCCCCATACTCGTAAATACGAGTACATGGGTGCTTTACCAAACCACTCTTGGTGTGGCGTCGTCGGCACCGACTTAGAAGGTACTATATTAAGTATCTTTGAAGCCGTTAAGAGGGCTAAGCCCCAAAACGAAAAAGGAAGATCAGCGAAACTCATCATGGAACGAACCATGTCCAACAAAGTTCGATTCCTTCTCTCAGACACACCATTCAACTGTGGTGTTCTAGGAGGAGTTCGTTGTGAGAGAATTCCATTCTCTACAAGATAATCGAGGAATTCTTGACTTAAGTATTCCCCACCTCGATCCGATCGTAGTGCCTTAATACTGTGTCCAAGTTGGTTCTCAACTTCCATTCGAAACTCTTTGAACTTTTCAAAAGCTTCGGACTTATACTTCGTCAAGTATACATACCCAAAACGACTATAGTCGTCTGTGAAAGTTATGAAGTATGAGAATCCTCCTCTTGCACTGACACTCAGTGGTCCACAAACATCGGTATGGATCAAATCCAAGGTTTGTTTGGTTCGCTCCGGTTTCCCAGTAAAAGGCATTTTGGTCATCTTTCCCTTGAGACAGGACTCGCAGGTTGGGAGATCATCTAGGTTCTGTATTTCAAGAGCCCTAGAGAGAAACCAACTTTTGAATTCTACTCTTGGATATATGTCCAAGTCTAGCGTGCCAAAGTTGTGGACTATTATCATCTTGTTTTCTTTTCTTTGATTGAACGTGCAATACGCTAGAATTAGTTGGTTCAAGGGAATAAAGACCATCTGTTAGAGTACCACTAGCATAAGTAAAAGCACCTTTTATTATGCTAAAACTTCCATTAGAAATGGAAAAACAAAAACCATCATTATCCAACAAAGGAATCGAAATAATGTTTTTGATAATCGTCGGTACGTACAAACAGTCTTTTAAAACCAAAGTAAAATTCCCTAAAACTAATTCAAGTCCCCTACGGCCTTTGTCGCAACCCTTGCTCCGTTTCCAAAACGCAGGATCCTATCCCCAGGCTTAAGAGGCCTTACTGCTCCCATCACCTGCAAATCATTGCAGATATGAGAACCAGCTGCGGTGTCTAACACCCATGATGCACAATTAATTCAAATATTAACTTCAATAGAGAAAATACCTTTGGCTACCATTTTAAGGTAGTCAGGGCAGTTCCTTTTCCAGTGCCCTGCTTTCTTGCAGTGGAAACATTCATCTTCTGGGCTCTTTCTCTTTTTCTCGACAACCTTCTTGGTTGTTTTGGAAGAGAACACTTTCTTCTTCTTCTTGCCATTCTTTGGCTTTGTAGCCTTGGGTTGCTCAACAATCAGGACAAACTTCTCCATCTTAAGGGTAGCTTCTGCCGTGACCAACATGTTGGTCAGTTCGTGAAGAGCGAGATTTCTCTCCTCCATGTTGAAATTCATCACGAACTTATCAAATGAGCATGGTAGAGTATGGAGTAGGAGGTCAGTCCTAAGATCAGCGTGCAAGTCTACTTCCAAGTTCTCCAATTTTTCAATCAGATTAATGAAACGAAGACAGTGATCTTTTACACTGGCTCCCTCAGCCATTCTCAGATTAAACAACTCCCTAGTCGTCTTGAACCTTTCGGTCCTAGACTTCTCTCCGAATAAATCTCGGAGATGGAGAAGTATATCAGCAGCATGAGGCATCTTAGCATGCTGTTTCTGCAGCTCATTGGTCATTGATGTAGCATTAGGCAACGAACCTGAATATCATCATCAACCCATTTAGCATGGGTAGCTCGTTCCTCTTCCGAAACACCTTCCGGAAGCGCACCAGGCATCGGTGCATCGAGAACATAGCTCCGACGATCGGAGTCGAGGATTATCCTCAAATTTCTTAGCCAGTTGATAAAATTTGATCCGTTCAGTTTGTTAGTGTCAAGGATGATAGATAATGGATTCTTAGATATTTTCGCAAAATGATCTACAAAATAGAATGATAACGTTCAGCTGACTGATCTAAATTAATACATATAATTAACGACTATTGGACTTGTTATCGAAAAAGTTCTCCAACTATTTTCTCGAAACAATTACCCCTTCAATTGTTCGGGAAATCTTATTTTCTAGCAGGTCTTGACGTCCCAGCAGACATTAATTGTACCCACGACTCGCGGCCATATAATTAATTCCCTAGGTAGGTATTCTTTTACCAATTGTGTCCCTACATAACCTTCAAGCTATTTTGCCTCGGTTTTCGCACTCATCTAGCACTGCTACATTATGAGTGGTACTACTCGTTAAGTCTAACCCATCAATCTTGATGAGCAACGGGCCCGGTCATGAAATCCCCGTAACTAGTTATTGGTCGATGTTCGTGTCCCGACCAGTTCCCATCTCGTCAAGTTTATTTAAAAACGAGAATCAAGGAGTTTAGCGTATTGTGTCTTTCTTCAACTCGGGTGCCAGACTCTGGATCACCTTAATCGATAAGTGGACAACTCACGTTAGTTCCTATTGATGGAAGGCTTGGATCTTAAAACTTCATTTTAATGTACCCAATATGACTTAATATAATTTTCAAGAGGGGGTTTTCGGGTTTAAGAGTTTAAGGTAACTCTACTCGAGATCTCACCGTTCCAGTTATGCATTATCTTTTATTTACGATCTAAATTACTAGCGCGCATCACCATACATGCTAAAAATATAAATACGTAAATAAAAAACATACACACCTAGCATGCATGCTACCACAGTATGTTTTCGATCGGGAGCCTCCTATGCGGGCCATCATCGAGCCAAAGATGCTAGTCCTATTGGTCAATCTAATTGGATTCTAAAGGACCTAGGCTATTACATTAATAACCATGCATACATGGCCTCCACTCTTCTTGGGTTCCCACCTTGCTTGTAACAGGCCTCCATCCTAAACTATTTAAAACAGTAAAGCCCTATCTATTACAAAGGCTCAAAGTGGCCCAAAAACTTAAGGCTCGCAGGCCCAATAAAACCAACAAATTAAAATTAACCAATCACATCTACCCCTAGGGTCAAGGCTCGGCGCGATCAAAAACCACGTGAACAGTTCACGTAGAGCAAGAAACAAGCAAAACATATTTTTCTTATTTCTCATCTTATTTTAAAACTCCCTTTTAAAATACCGTAAGATTCTAGTTTTAAAACTCATTTTAAAACAACCCACAATCTTTATTTTAAAACCCCTTTTAAAACAACCTCTTTGATTCTCACTTTAGTCCCCACTAACTATGATAAAAATTAACTTTCCGGATATACTAAACCCTTTTAGTGCACAAAACAGTTTCTGTTTTTCAACTTTTGAAAAACTCCAGTTTGGCCCCTGAATTTTAAAAATTACATTTTGACCCCTCAACTTTTGGAAATTACAAATCAGCCCCAAAATTTCCAGAACATGCAAATCGGACCAGAAAGCAGAAAATTAACAAAATTTCCAGAAACTTTTGTTTAATGCAAAACAGACCCCTGATTTTACAGAATTGCAAAAAACAGCCCCAACCTTTAGTAAATTGTAAAATAGTACGGATTTTGAAAAATTCCAGAAATTACAATTTGGTCCAGAATTGCAGAAAATGAAAATTTTACTTTCTGTCCAGATTTTACAAAAATCGCAATTTGCACACAAGCCCTCAAATTTTCAGTAATTACAGTTTTGGCCAAACTGTAAAATGCATACATCCGAACATTTAATTTATCATAACAAGCAAGAATTAAAAACAAAACACAGGAAGCACATATATCCATATATTTTGATGTGTTCAGGCCTATTCATATGTGCATAATAAATTTGGCTCTGATACCACTGTTGGGATTTATGGGGTATGATTGTCAAAACAACAGTGCGGAATATTAAAAAATTTCATACACCCAAACCCTAGGATTTATTTACTAGCACATATGAACAGGTTGAATATAATTTAGCCACAAATTACTAAATATAAAGGGGGTAAATCGAGATTTACCTCACCACAGGCAAGGTGATGGTTTTTCTCCGGTCTTCTCTTTTGTTCACTAGAGCACCCCAAGTGTTGTGCCTCTAGAGATAGTCCACACCAGATGGATTGAGTGACACCTTCGATCCTTAGGCTTAGAACTGGAAGGGAAGGTTTGTCAATGGCACAACTAGATCTAGATCTAGATCCAACTCTAGGTGAAGGAAAGAGCAAGAGGGAGGGGGCGGCTAGGGCTTGAAGGGAGCGGCTAGGGATTAGTTTTTCTCTTAGGGTTTGAGTCTCTTCTTAGACTCCCTTTTATAGCCACTTCCAAAAGCCCTCTTGTGCAAGACTTGCTATTGGGCCATTAAATAATTGGCCCACGTCTTGCATTAATTTAATTAACCACCTTAATTAAATTAGCCCATTTAATCCAATTAAATATTTATCTCTTTAATTAACTCTTTAATTAATATTTAATTAATTAGACTATCTAATTAATTATTTCTCTCTCAGAATTAACTCTTTAATTCTTTTATCTGATTTAACTCTTTAAATCAAACATTTCCTTAATTGACTGTCACTGTCCAACTGTATTGTGTGTGACCCTCTAGGTTCACCATCAATTGGTCGTAGGCCCACGACTTTCGTGATTTAATTAATGGGCAATTAATATTCAATTAATTGCTCCGATCAATAAAATCCTTTAATTGACCACTCCAGAATTAATCTCCCATTAGTCCAGGAGTACCCACACCTCATGGTCGATGTCTAGCCACAAGCCCATGAGGCCCAACTTCAGGTGAATTGACATTAGTGAACCTCACCTCTTATAAGTACCATGTACATACGACCCCTCTAACGTCTAATTTCCCGATCGAGACCTAGGGTGTGTGAATTGGTCGGCACCTCTAATTATCTCGATTCTGTACTTTCTAATTCTGGATAATAATTCCAGTGTGACTGCTAAATTTGGAAACACCTTTCCAAATCCGTCACCGACCGTGGCCATGGATTTCTCGGAATCTATTATCTAAGATCGTACAGGAAAATCCCTCATTCATTACAATGAGTCGGTAGATCCCATCTTGATGTTAACCATCCGCACATACGACTATACGTACCCAAAGTAGGCGCACAATGATCAGGCTACGTGACCGGCTCCTAAATCAAAATACGCACACTGTTGCGTTCCAAATACTAATACGCAAACTACGCAAGTATACGGTCGTTACAAGTAATATAAAACGATAAGTACATACCGAGTATCGAATCCCCACGAATGGGTAAAAGGTGGGAATAAACGAATCAATCGACGGCTTATTTCAGTTATGAACGCTTGACACAAAATTATCAAACCCAAATATATGATAAGGGTGATTTTATTTAACTACAAGCAGTAAAGTAAACTAACTACGAAAGCAAGTAAATTGGGGAGTTAATTATGCGGTAAGGAGGATTTATAAGCAATCAATTAAAGCAGATAAATCATGCGGTTGTTAGGTTAGCTATGCAAACAATCATAGACTTAGTTGTTGTTTGTGAGTTCTAAATTAGTTAAGTCTCCCTGTCGGTCTCACTTAACTCTACCAATCTACCCAAACTCTCCATCTCCGGATCAATCACAAACATCGTTGTCACTCGATGCTCTCTGAGGGCTCAAAGGCGTACCGTTGTCACCCGGGACCTAAGACACCCAAATCCCCGAATAAAGAGAATCTAAGTTATTTGATGCATTCACGAACGAACTCATTATACAAACACGGACCACACTAGGTATATGCCTATCCTAGGTAGAAATCCACAAATCATCACTCGCCTAACCTTCAAAGTCCTATGTCTAGGATGCATTCAAGGTAGAATTAAGTCCGATTACATGATTACGGCAAATCAAAGTACTTAAACAATAATCTACTACAATCATTGGCCAAAAGTGCGATAAAACAATAAACCCAACAATTCAACCATAGCCCAACATCAAAACATAACTAATCAAACGATAACAATGACTCGATAATGAATATATTAAGCTCGTGTTGCTACTCAAGGATTCAAGGACGTTCGTATGTATCTTCCGAGTTGCATACAAACCTATCGAGTTAAACTAATCCAATTTATGTCTAAATGGATTAAAATCTAATCGATGCATTAAACTCAAACCTTAAACGAATATGAAACGACATAGGTATATGTCTATCCTAAAATCGAATCACAATCCAAATTCATAATCAAATCCTCAAAACCACTATGTCTAGCAATCAAGAATCAATAATTTTCATCTTAAAGGTTGTCAAACCATAAGATGAACGATAAGCACGGAATCGGATTAACGAACACATATAAGCACCATACTAATCATCAAGACATCATTTAATCAAACAATAACATAAATATATATAAATCCAAAGAATTCAAATCCACAACCTTTGTTCCAAATAGAAAATAACAACATTCATATCCTAATCATAGACAACTAGGAAATAGAAAGATATCACCTAATCGGAATAAAGTCGAGAGATGGATTCTCCTCCCTTTAATCACCACCTAATCACTCCCCAAGGGTGGTGATTAACTCACCCCCTTGGTGGAGTCTTCAAATACAAGAAAAAGAAAGAAAAGTAAAGAGAGAAAGGTTGAGGGAGGCAAAGAGAGAAAGGGAGGCAAAGAAAGAGGGAAAGATTGAGGAAATTGTGTGAAAGTTGTTCTCTCCTCTTGCCCTAATAGCCCCCTCATGAGAAATCCCGAAAATGCCCCTTGAAAACGCGGAGAATATGCTGATATTTCGCACCAGCAGGATCACACCGCGGTGTATCTTATTTGCACCGCGGTGTGATATAGGCAGAAACTTTTCTGCTCTGTCAGACTTCCTTCCAAGCAGTATATCTTTTGATTCCGTACTCCGATTGCGGATCCGTAAAGTCCGTAGCGTAGCTAACTCACTTATCTATGACAAATCCAAAATTCAGCTCATTTGGATCATCCGTGAAATATTTATGCATGTTTTAGTGAGCAGCTGTCTACATTCTTCTACATTTTTACTTCGGTTTCTCCTTCCTTTGAAGCTCTTATCCACATCTCCCTACAAAACACACAAAACACAATTAAAACACACAAACAACCACCAAAACACACAAACAACCAAAAACACAAAACTAAATCGCCCTAGCATCTCAAGTCTAAGGACAAGCAAAAGCACACAAAACTCGGATCAAAGCAAGTTGTTTTGAGCTTAAGAAGACACGTAATAATGATGTTTTCACGGCGTTATCACACACCCGTATGCCGAATTCGCCCTAGCATCTCAAGTCTAAGGACTAAATCGTACACTGTTATATGTCCTGAGAAACATCCCATCATCGATATGCTTTACGCACTTCCACAATGGGTTTCTCTGTTCGGGTCGTTCGATGCGTTCGATCCCCTATCGAACCACCTAGTCATATGCACTGCCATCAAATGTCTTGTTCATGAAACTCTACAAATTCACACCATGTGAATCATGCATAATCCTACAAGTCTCGACGATTCCTTCGATACCCCGTCTCGACAGGAATCTATGACTTGGAACATTTATAAGATCACGACCTTAGAGACTGTTTCATGATTGCACTCAATACTGAAGTGAATCGTCCCATAGTCATAAGTGATCTCAGGGTTTCAACCAATCGCTTAAATGTATTCGCGAAAGATGAAGATGGCCATTAGTTTATATTATACACGAAATAAATAAACTTTGCGTATTAATTAATAAATCAAAGATTCGTTCAAGATAAAATAGTCCTATTACAAGCTATTGTGTTGGCTTGCTGGGCACCATGCTATCAAAAAATCGGGGTCATCATCACGTACATCCCAAGTTACCTAGCGGGGTCTATCAACATCACTAAAGCTAATAATTTGATTCATCAACAAAGGAGGTTCGAGAGACATAATCTCCTTTGCGGTCGAGACATTTGTCTTTATCGACCTAGCAGTTCTCTTCCTGGCATTCCTACTGTCTCCACCAGCTTGTCCTCCCGAAATCACATTTATCACTCCAGTCGTTTGTCCTTCGACCTGCTCCCGAGTGTCCCGATCCTGCCCGAAATATTTTCGGGGACTTTGTGATCTGTATCTATTGCTGAAGTTACCCCTTCTCACATATTCCGTTAATTTCCCTTGAGCGATCAATTTTTCGATCTCTTTCCTCAACTGCATACAATCCTCAATGTTGTGTCCGCGAGCCCCATGATATCTGTAATAATTATCATAATTCGTAGATCCCGGCCTCGCCTGAGTAATGCGTTGAGCTCCGGGAATCAAGTTACCCTCCTCGAGTACTTTGAGGATTGCATCCCTCGAGGTATTTAATTCCGTAAAATTAACCTTTTCAGATTCTTCTCTCGACGCCTTTTCTGGAGAGATAGGTTGACCGTAGACATTAGATCTTTGGGTCGGGGCCTGCGGTTTGTAGACATTTAGTCTTTGCCAAACCGAACCTCTCCTTTGACTGTGAGATCCACCATAGTCACCTGGTTTTGGGATAGGCGCACTATCTTGTTTCTTTCTGGGCTGAGGCCTCGGGTTCTGAGCACTCTTCAATTTGTTCATTTCCTCTTGGACTCCATGATCCGCTCAAAAGATTTTGGCTTCTTGCGGCACAAAGCATTTCCGAACTGAGTATTTCGAGTCAATTCGAACAAAAGTGACGATAAGAATTCGATCTGAGGGGTATCAACCTGCAAAAGCTCAATGCTAAATCTAGCCAACAATTGTCTTAGAGTCTCTCCCTCCTATTGTCTGATATTTCCTAGAGGATTGGTTGGTAACCTAAGTTTTCTCTAACTTGCAAATTGATGCTTCAATTTGTCACACAACTAGTCAAAAGAGAAAATTGAATTCGGAGGTAACTTCCCGAACCAATCGAGGGCAATTCCATCGAAGGTCGTAACCATTATCTTGCAACAAAAGTCCTCAGAATGTCCATATAAGTTCAACACATTAATGAAACTGTTTATATGCTCCCCATGATCGGTAGTTCCATCGTACCTAGGTAGTATTGTAGTTACATTTCATGATGTTGTTACTCAGCACTCTGTCTCGGGTATTCTCATGAACATAATCCCTGTTTTCCCTAATTTCAGTACGCCTTACTCGCACAGGTCGGGTTTCCTTTACCACTACCTTCTTATCCAATTTTTTGGCCACTCTTTCCTCTACGATTTTCTCCAACTCCGCTTCAGTGATTCTTCGATAAGTCTGCCTTTTCGACTTATCCATACATTGAGGCTGACTTTCGCCAACCACATAATCCTCCACATCCTGAACACTCTTGGAGGGTTGCCCGGAACGAACAAAAGTTCTTGTCTGAGCAGCCCTGGGAGGATTGGTTGATGGTGCACCCATGGTAGACAGACGAACACTCCTCTTCTTCTGAACGTTCGTTGGAGGTACCTCTTGACTGGTTTGAGCAGCCGGCTGGTCAACGGGAGGCTGCTGACCGGGCCTTAACTCACGGTCTGCTCTTTCAGTATTCAAAAAATCCTTACACATGGTGCTATGATAAATCGTAAATCAGCAACGGTCGTATGAATAGGTAGATTGTCCGGTAGATCAACAGGTGGCTGCTCCGGTAGATGGCTTGCGCTAGATTGGTTACTGCGTTCGAGCTAGACTGAAGGTTGCCCCCCCCTCCCCCGCCATATTAGAGAGTTGTCCTTCACCTCGATTATAAGTATGTTGCCTGGTGGCAGGCATTTTTTGATCTCACACTTAAATAGGCCCCACGGTGGGCGCCAAATGATTTACCTACTTTTCGTACTGGGACAATTAAGGAAAGTAAAGCAAATGCGAAAATGCGTGTCTGATGTCATAAATCCAGAGTAATTGGTATCTGATGTCATAAATGCGCTTGGTATTTATAGGTGTACTGGTGTACAAGGTAGTCCTTCCACAGGGGAACATTTCTCGGCCCAAAGGCCTGCAGTGATCCCGATGAGAGGCTCTTGTTGGATGAAGATGAAGACTTAAAAGTGAAGGGAGGTTCTGATGATTTCCAAAAGTCATCAGCTAAGTATGGAAGCTTAGTAAAAACCTTAGAAGATGTTTGACCAAGGAAGAATTTACTTCAGACGAGTCAAATATGGTCCAGAAGACTACTGATCTGTTGCTGAAGAAAGGAATCAGACTGGTGGATTTTCAGCCGACTCAAATAAGATTAGTTCAAGTTTGGGATCAGCCGAGTGTACATCAGACGAGTGATTTCGATCAGCAGAGTGAAGATGGATCATAAGTTATTGCAACGGTAATAAATGCACTTGGAGTAATTAATGCTGAAGAGGAAGGGTATTTATGACAAATGATTGAAGAGAAACCTCGTATCAGCTTAGTGCATTTAATGCGGACTGACAGAAGGTACAACAGGGTGTACAGTGTTCAGTCGCAGGTAGCCGTTTCTGCAGAAGGGACCAGTACTCGAGGATTTGAACACCTGTCGATCTCTCAACGGGCAGATTTTCAAATCTCAATTATATATACTTCAGTTCAAGAGTTGAAAAAGAAGAAGCAACACAACTGAGATTAAAATCGAAGCAGAATTCTTCTAAGTCTCAACTTCAAGAACAGAACACTCATCAGTCGAGTCATTTGTTGACGAAGCAGAATAGAGAGAAAACAAAATATACATACAAATCTGAGTGATTTTGTGAGAAACGTGTTGTGAGAAGTAGATATCCATCTAAGTGATTGATATTACTTCAGAGAGTAGGAGTTTCTTTGTGATTTCCTATTGCGCTGATGAGGGGTATTTCGCATACGCCGTTCTAGGAAGTACCTATGATCGAGATCGACCTCTTCCCCGACCAGGAATGGTATTCTCGACCAGAAGAGTCTAGTTTTCCGATCAGGTCAGATCGATAGTACGGGATCTACTCTCCGATCTTCTCGCCTCCTCGGGATTACTGTGGGGCCGACCAACAGCTTGGTACAGCTGGCCGAGAGGTTTTCCCCTATGGACGGTCCAGGTAGCTCATTACTGTTCCTATAAATACGTGGCGCATTTATGACATCAGGGACGGCACATTTTCCAAGGAATACACCGGCTCGGACCCACTGTTCGGAATAGGCCATAGCTTGTTTATTCTTTGTATTACTTTCCTAGTTTGTACGACATCCTGTAATGCTCGAATAGACCCATCTTGTAACCTGAACTTAATATTCGATTGTGATATTTGGGATTTACGCACTCTATACACCTGTTGCTTTGCTCGACTTTCCTTGTTTGGTACGAACGAAATACAGCTTAATCAATTGGCGCCCATCGTGGGGCCTGTTCGGGTGTTAGATCGAAAAATGCCTACTACTAGGAGATTTACATACAATCGCGGCGAGCCTTCACACGCCGTAGGAGCTCAACGTTCTGTAAACAATGAACCAAGTAACCAATCCCGAGCGGCCCACCAATCTGAGGTGCCGCCGCTCGACCCGCCGAATGATATGCATATTCATACAACAGTGGCTGATTTGCGTTCCATTATCGGAACTATGTGTAGAGAATTCTTGAACATGGAGAGAGCAGATCGTGAAACTCTACCACGCCAGCAGCCCCCGGTCGATCAACCTGCTGCTCGGGGTCCGTTTTCCAACAGGCCAAGGGAAGGAAGTATTCGTCGATCTGCTTTGGGCGAACCATCTGATGTTCGACCCAACCCGCCACAAGCTAGAACCGTTGTCCGATCTGGGCAACCTTCTAGGAACGTACAAAACTTAGAGGATTCCGTGGTCGGGGAAAGTCAACCCAAAGCTGTGGAGAGGTCTAGAAAGCCAGCCTACAGAAAAGTAACTGAGGCTGACTTGGAAAGGATTGTGCAAGAAAGGGTTGCTAAGGAGTTAGAGAAGGAGATGCTAGTGAAGGAAACCCGACCCGCAGGTGTCAGGGCTCGAGGAGTTGAGGCCAAAGAGGATGGGGTCGTTTTCCCTGAAGGGCGAAGTAGGGAATTAAGTGCAAATATTATGCGATGCTCGCCTTTCTGCCAAGATATAATGGAACCTCTGACCCCGGGGAGCATATAAACAGTTTCATAAATGTGTTGAATTTATATGGACATTCGGAGGATTTTTGCTGCAAAATCATGGTCACCACGTTCGAGGGAATTGCTTTGGATTGGTTCGGAAAACTGCCTCCGAACTCGATCTTCTCTTTTGACGAGTTGTGCGATAAACTAAAACACCAGTTTGCCAGCCAAAGGAAACAAAAGTTACATGCTAATCATTTGGGAATGGTGAAGCAAATGGAAGGAGAAACACTGAGGCAGTGGCTGGCTAGATTTAGTATTGAACTTCTGAAAGTTGATACCCCACAGATTGAGTTTCTGTCATCATTAATGTTCGAGCTGACCCGCAATAGCCAGTTCGGGAATGCTCTCTGCCGAAAGCAACTAAAGTCTTTCGAGCGAATCATGGAAATAGTTGAGAAATACATGATCCAGGAGGAAATGAATAAGTTAAAAAATGCACAGTATCCTAGGCCCCCGATCGTGAAGAAACCTGATCGGGCCCCTATCCCAAAACCAAGCGACTACGGAGGGTCAAACGCGCAGCAGAAAGGCTCGGTTTGGCAGAGACTTAAGGTCTATAAACCTCAGGCTCCGACCCACAGATCTAATGTCTACGGTCGACCTGCATCTCCAGAGAGGACTCCGAGGACGGAGCACGAAAAAAGCAACTTTACCAGATTGAATACTTCGAGGGACGAGATTCTAACGGTACTCGAAGAGAGAAATTTGGTCCCTGGAGCTCGGCGTATCACTCAACCTAGGCCAGGGACTATGAATCACGATAAGTATTGCAGATACCACAGGGCCCGGGGGCATAACACCGAGGATTGTTTTCAATTAAAGCAAGAGATCGAGAAACTGATTGCTCAGGGAAAGCTGAAGGAATATGTCAGAAAGGAGAACCATAACAGCCGTTACCGATCCAGAAGTCCTAGGAGGTCCTTCGAACAGCACCGTGAGGATCGTCAACAAGCAGAGGACCAGACGAATCGGGTGATAAATATGATATCGGGTGGGCCAACTGGGGGTGATAGCAGGAATGCGAGGAAAAGGACGGCTAGGTCGATAAAGACTGGTGTCTCGACCAGAAGAGAGGTCATGTCCTTAAGACCGGCGCCCTCGATGAGCCAAGTCATTAGCTTTTCCGAGGCTGACAGACCAAGTGATGTGACTTGGGATACTAATGAAGATGACCCTGATTTTTCGATGGTCTTGACCCTGAGAATTGCTAACTTCGAGGTTAGGAGGGTGTTAATCGATAATGGCAGTTCGGCAAACATAATCTCTTCTGAGGCGCTCGACAGAATGAATCTACAACACCCGCGATTGGAACGGGTATCCACCCCGCTCATTGGGTTCGGTGGATCGGAAATTGTTCCTCTCGGAACCATACTCTTGAGTACTACTATGGGTAAGAAACCTAGAGATGTTACGAAGATGGTTAAGTTCCTAGTCGTGAGTACCCCGTTCGCTTATAATGCAATTTTGGGAAGACCGACTTTAAACGTATTCAAAGCGGTCGTGTCAACCTACCACCAGATGGTCAAGTTTCCCACTTTGGCAGGGGTCGGAGAAATGAGGAACGACCAGTGCATGGCATGGGAATGTTACAACACGTCCCTAAACATGAAGAAGCACTTCGAGCTGTTATTGCCCTCAAAGAGGAAATTAGAAGACGAAAAGGTATTCTCCGTTTCCGACCTCCCTTTGCCAGATTGTGAAAAGTTGCACAGTAAAAAAGGAAAAGAGATCGATATGAGCGTACAACCCCCAAATCATAAAAAAGTGACGTTAATCCCTGGCTCTCCCGAGAAGTTCACCAGAATTGGGACCGAGTTGAGTCAAGGGATGGAGACCATGCTGATTGAATTCCTTAGAAACAACGCCGATGTCTTTGCTTGGAGTTCGGATGATATCGTCGGAATCGACCCAAGGGTGATCACTCACTCTTTAAATATCGATCCTAAAGCAAAGCCAGTTAGACAAAAGAAGAGGAACCACAGTCGAGAAAAAGACAAAAATCATCAATGCTGAGGTGGATAGATTATTGGCCGCAAAACAGATTCGAGAAATAACTTTCACTGAGTGGCTTTGCAATGTAGTATTGGTGTCGAAGGGAGAGAAAGTCGACAACAAATGGAGAATGTGTAACGATTTTACCGACCTGAACAAGTTGTGTCCAAGGGACCCCTATCCTTTACCACGGATCGATATGCTGGTCGATTCGACTGCGGGATTCATTTTTTTTAGTATGATGGATGCTTTCCAAGGGTTTTATCAAATATTTATGAATGAGAGAGATCAGGATAAAACAGCCTTTATTACCGAACGAGGAGTGTACTGTTTCATTGTAATGTCGTTCGGGCTAAGGAATGCAGGAGCAACTTATCAAAGGCTCGTGAATATGATGTTCAAGGATCTCATCGGTGAGATTATGGAAGTTTACGTCGACGATATGCTCGTGAAGAGTATGACCGAGGAGGATCATATAAAGCACCTTGACAGATGTTTCGCGATCCTGAGGAGGTACAGAATGAAATTAAATCCGGTAAAATGCACTTTCGGGGTAAGATCGGGAAAGTTCCTCGGTTATCTGGTTCACGAGCGTGGCATTGAGGCGAATCCCGAAAAAATCCGAGCTATAGCTGAGCTACAACCGCCAACTAAGTTGTCTGAAGTGCAGAGTCTAATCGGAAAAATAATATCCTTGAATAGGTTTATATCCCGATCAGCAGACAAGAGTTTGCCTTTCTTCAAGTTGTTGAGGAAATCGAAACTTCGAATGGAATGAGGAGTGCAGTAAAGCTTTCGAAGAGCTTAAAAGATATTTGGTTTCCCCTCCGATGTTGGCAAAACCGGTCGAGGGAGAGCCCTTGTATCTATACATAGCGCAATCGAGTGAGGCAATAAGTTCTATTTTGGTGAGAATTCAGGATTCCGAGCATAAACCGGTATACTATCTGAGTAAGTTGCTTCAAGGGGCAGAAAAGAATTACCTGGATATCGAGAAATTCGCTCTGGCTTTAGTTATTGCCGCACGGAGACTGCGACCTTATTTCCAAACTTACAAAATTATTGTTCTGACTAATCAACCTCTACGGCAAGTTCTATCAAAACCAAAGACGTCCGGGAGATTGATTAAATGGGCGGTGGAACTGGGACAGTTCGAAATCGAGTACCAACCTCGAACAGCAATCAAGGCTCAAGTCCTGGCTGATTTCATTGCAGAATCAACAGGGCCCAGTTCGGGCGACTTGTCAGTTCCCGTGGTATATCTGGTTGAGAAAGTTCAGCACAAAGTTTGGGTGATGCATGTCGACGGGTCGTCGACCAGAGAAGGTGGTGGGGCCGGCATTCACTTTCAAGGTCCCGAGGGAGAGGATCTCAGTTATGCGATCACCCTAGACTTCGTAGTCACGAACAATGAGGCAGAGTATGAAGCTTTGATCGCAGGGTTAGAAATGGCAGTTAAAGCAAACATAAAGTCACTGACAGTGCTAACTGACTCCGAGCTCGTGCACAGACAAATAAAAGGGGTTTATGAAGCAAAAGAGTTTAACATGGTGAAATATTTGAAAAGGGTGAAGGATCTGGCGACAAAGTTCGAGAGGTTTGATATACAAGCTATCCCTCGAGAAGAGAACTGTTGGGCGGATTTGCTTTCGAAATTTACGGGGTCGATTGATGGACGGAAGGAAAGAGTGATAACTTGGCTAATGTCCAACTCCCCGGCTATAGATTCGGACGTAACCCCAAACTCGGAGATAATGGAGATAGATGTTCGAGAATCTTCTTGGATGGAGCCTTTGAAGGCTTATCTAAGAGATGGTACTTTACCGGAAGACACAAATCAAGCTCGAAGGATTAAATATCGGGCTCCAATGTACGTTTTGAACGAAGATAGGCTGTATAAAAGATCAAGCTCAGGAGTTTTGTTGAAGTGCATTCCCGAGAGTCAGTTCGATCTCATTTTAAAGGAGGTTCACGAAGGTGAAGCAGGAAGTCATTGCGGTGTACGAGCCTTAGCCTTGAAATGCTCGAGGACTGGATATTATTGGCCTACTATGATTTCGGATTCCATCGACTATGTCATGAAATGCCATCATTGCCAAATCTATTCAAATCTAATTCATCAGCCCGCCGAGCAGATGCATTCGATTCCGATCTGCTGGCCCTTCGACAAGTGGGGAATCGATATTGTGGGACCTTTCCCAACTGCTAGATCGAGAAAAAACTATGTCCTGGTCGCTGTGGAATACTTCAGTAAATGGATCGAATGCGTTGCGCTAACAAAAATTACTCAATTTCAGGTGATAAATTTTCTCTGGAAGAATATTGTTTGCAGATTCGGTATACCGAGGATCCTCATCTCCGACAATGGAACTCAATTCACTGGAAAATGAATTTTGGAATGGTGCGAAAAGTTTGGGATCCAGCAAAATTTCACGTCGGTCGGACATCCCTAGGCGAACAGACAAACCGAGGTCACCAACAGGGAAATCGTTCGATCACTTGAAAAACGTTTAACCGAAGCAAAAGGCCATTGGTTAGACGTGCTTCCAGGAGTAATTTGGGCGAACAGGACTACAGTAAAGTCTGCTACTGGAGAAACTCCTTTCTCCTTGGTTTACGGGTCGGAGGCTGTTATACCGGTGGAGACATTGGTACCTTCACCAAGGGTCGAATCTTATGACCCCGATCAGAATCAATTGCTGAGAGAGATGGATGTCGATCAAGCAGATGGTAAACGCGACCGAGCGTGCATAAAGATACAAGCCACCAAGTCCAGCATGGAAAAAGCTTATGACAAGAAAGTCAAGATAAGAACATTCAAGATCGGGGATTTGGTTCTCAAAAAGGTGGAAGTATCTAAGCATGTCGGAAAGCTTCAGCCAAACTGGGACGGCCCTTATGTCGTGCAGGAGGTCGGAAAGAAGGGGTCTTATAAAATCGCTCACCTCAACGGTGAAGTTTTGCCAAGAACTTGGAATGCAGTTAATCTGAGAAAATATTATGGAAGATAGTTGCACTCATTTTTAACTTTTACTGTAATTTCCAGTTTTCTCAAATTTTACTTTCCCTAAACTTGTATGGAAGATCAATAAAATCCTCTATTTTGAGTTCAAACTGTTTTCCGAGTACCATGACAAAGAAAATCTAATTTTATCGGCCGAGGGTGAAAGCTGTTGCTATGACCCTCCCTCGATAAAATAAAATACGTTCAAAAAAGAAAATCGGTCGAGGGTGAAAGCTGTTGCTATGACCCTCCCTCGATAAAATATGTTCAAAATAGAAAATCGGTCGAGGGTGAAAGCTGTTGCTATGACCCTCCCTCGATAAAATACGTTCAAAAAGAAAATCGGCCGAGGGTGAAAGCAGTTGCTATGACCCTCCCTCGATAAAATATGTTCAAAAAGAAAATCGGCCGAGGGTGAAAGCTGTTGCTATGACCCTCCCTCGATAAAATATGTTCAAAAAAGAAAATCGGCCGAGGGTGAAAGCTGTTGCTATGACCCTCCCTCGATAAAATATGTTCAAAAAAAAAAAAAAAAAAAAAAAAAAAAAAATCGGCCGAGGGTGAAAGCTGTTGCTATGACCCTCCCTCGATAAAATACGTTCAAAAAAGAAAATCGGCCGAGGGTGTAAGCTGTTGCTATGACCCTCCCTCGATAAAATATGTTCAAAAAAGAAAATCGGCCGAGGGTGAAAGCTGTTGCTATGACCCTCCCTCGATAAAATACGTTCAAAAAGGAAATCGGCCGAGGGTGAAAGCTGTTGCTATGACCCTCCCTCGATAAAATATGTTCAAAAAAGAAAATCGGCCGAGGGTGAAAGCTATTGCTATGACCCTCCCTCGATAAAATATGTTAAAAAAAAAAAAAAAAAAAAAAAAAAAAAAAAAAAAGAAAATCGGCCGAGGGTGAAAGCTGTTGCTATGACCCTCCCTCGATAAAATATGTTCAAAAAGAAAATCGGCCGAGGGTGAAAGCTGTTGCTATGACCCTCCCTCGATAAACTATGTTCAAAAAGAAAGTCGGCCGAGGGTGAAAGCTGTTGCTATGACCCTCCCTCGATAAAAATTTCACGTGACTATCCAGCTCACTTAGTAACGGTCGATTATGTAAGCAAACAGTTCAATTTTGGGTTAATTCTAACTGATGCTCAAAATGCTATGATGAAGCGGTTCCGCTCGAAACCCGAACAATCTTCAAGAAGTTCTTACCACTTGGGAATTCCTTAAATTGACAATATTGTTTCTCAAGTTAGGATTGTTATTTAATAAACTGTTTATCGATCAGTAAATTGAGAACGGTTTATCGATCAGTAAATGTTCTAGATACAAGCTCAACCTTATCCAAATATTTAAGTTTCATAGGATCATTAGTTCGTCGTCGAGTTGGTTTTTACGAGCAGAATACTAATATTAAGACGAGGGAAAGAAAAGTTGCAATTATTTGATTCGAAACGGAAGGTTCTTATTATTATTTTCAAGCAAGATACAAAGATCAATGAGAAGCAAAGGATACAACTTTATTAACATCCGTCGAACAGATTACAAAGTCAGTATGATTACAAAGTCCTAATACTACTGTACACTATTCTATGATCTTCGAGCATCCTTCAATGTTGTCGACCAGGAATATTGGCGAACATCCGACGAGTGCACCACAGTTTGTGACAAATCGGTTGTCCGGTAGACTTATAAAGTGATCGAGCCGTCTATGTTTATCGTCTAATGATATCTGGGTTTGAAGTGAGGCAATATGAATGGCAGACTATCTTTTTCAGATTATCTCCATGCTTCTCCCAGTATTCTTGCTACCAGACGAGCCCGATCACTTCCCCGAGTTGGTGTCTAAGGTTGAAATTTCTCATTGTAAGATCCAAAAGCTCAACCTAAGCCGGCCAGTTATCATTTCATAGTCGGGAAGCTCAACCTAAAATTACCGATCTTCAAAGAAGAAAGGAAGAAATTCGTGATTCGAGGTCAAACTTCCTTTTAATGAACTGTCCAGTTTTCCACCCTCGGGGATACCCCTCAGAACCCCCAATGCTAACCCTGCACAAAATACCCGAGCAAGGGTCAGTCACTTGTTGGTATTTCAAGGGGAGATCCCGTTTTCAGGGATCAGAGACCCCCAGATAGAGGAGGTGCTCCTTTTTTCCGATTCCACCCATACCAAAGGAAACTGTATTTCTACGATAAGGTCGAAAATAAGTTCGAAGCCGAATTTCGAAGGCTTGAACAGGGAGAAGGAAAGATCCGAGCCTAGCCCTCGGATGAAACATTTTAACAGTGAAGGGTAAAGATTTTCAATTGAGTAAATGCCATATTTATACTAAGAGGAAGATTGGATCAACGGTCTATATTCAACGAAACCAACGGCTCAGATTAAAGCGTTTATCACGGGTGACCGTTCCACTTCCCGAGGTTAAGGTACTGTTTGGACAGACTTTCTTTGGAACTTAGCTGAAGAAGGGGGAATACTATGACTTGGTCAAATATGCACCGCATAAACTTTTCCTTTTTTACTTTGTGCTCGGAATTTCGAACACTCTTAACTCGAGTATAAATTGTTTATGCATTAAAAATGCAACTTGAATGAACACTCTTAACTCGAGTATAAATTGTTTTTACAAAAAAGTACAATTTGAACGAACACTCTTAACTCGAGTATAAATTGTTTATGCATAAAAAATGCAACATGAATGAACACTCTTAACTCGAGTATAAATTGTTTTTACAAAAAAGTACAATTTGAACGATCACTCTTAACTCGAGTATAAATTGTTTTGACAGTGAATGCACAGCTCGATTGATTACTCTTAACTCGAGTATAAATTGTTTATACAGTTAATCAATTCATCAGACACAAAATACCATCAATTAGAAGGAAGAAAAAGTTTATTATTCCAACGGGGAAAACAAGTACAAAAGGAAGAAGTTTAAAAGTACATTTAGTCGAGCAAAAGAAGAAATCTCTAAACACTTTTCTCAAACAGAAGCTTGCGGACTTCAACGTTGCGGGCCTCGTACCCAGCATCATAACCTTTTTGATAGGCTTCTTGCTCCCGCCGATCGGCGTTTTTCTTCTCCTGCTCGACGAGCGACTTCAGCCTATCCAACTCCTTGCTCAACTCCTCGTGAACCTGGCTCTCTTTCTGCCTCACAGCTTTCTCTGTCTCGGAAGCCAATCTCAGCTCGATAGCTCTAGCTTCTTCAAGGGACCTTGATAATGCAACCTTCTTTTCCTCCAGCTCGAGGATAATCTTAGCACGCTGTTCGGCTTCTTGCTCGACTTGCAGCCCGAGGCTAAATAACTGTCGTCCGACCTTAAATGGACAAAAGTTGTGTTAAGTAAAAATAAAAAAATAAAAAAAAAATAAAAAAAAAAAAGATAGAGTGAGAGGACACTCACTTGAAAAAGCAGATCTGTGCTCGATTGCACCATTGTATTCGAACTTTTCCCTTCTGGTTCGACCATGGCCTTATTTTTCACTTCTTCAAAAAAGGCGCTAAGCGTTCGAGCAACATTGGGGACAGAGTTTTGGGTTTCTGGGTTCCCGCCCGACGATGGAGTTTTCTTCTGATCGACGGGAGGGTCATTTATTTTGACCTTCTTATTGGGAGGCTCAACCGCAACACCCTTGTTAGCCTCCAAGGCCAGAACACTATCAGCCAATATCTTGGTATCCCCAGCCATTTGGATCAAGGCCGAGGTCGGAATCAGATCGTCCACACGCGATCTTTTATAGGAAGTAGGCTCAGAGTCACCAGATGTGATCTGCTTATTAGGGCTCTCGACCTTCTTCTTCCCTTCGGAGCTATTTTTTGACCGAGAAGGGGAGTCCGGAATTGATATGATCGGCCCTTTCTCGGAGCCAGATAATTCCTTGGCCGCAGTTTTGCCAAGGTCACCAGTTGGTTCAATGACCGTCTTCGAAGGAGAATCGACCTTGTGCTTGCCTCGATCGTTCTTAGAGGTTTTTCCTGCTTCCGAGGAGGACTTAGATTCTTTGATTCTTTACTTGGAAGATTTCTCTTTCTTGACTTTAAGCAACAACCTCGGATCAATCTTGGAGTTCACCAGGCCTTCCATGATCTGTAAATTTCTAATGCAAAAGAGAGCTCGACTTATGTTATCGATCAAGTAGCTCCGACGAAGACAGAATTACAATTTCAATGATACAAATCTTAAAACTGCCTTCTATTTATAAGAAAAAAGGAACGTTGCCTTTTTGAGAGTCCAACAGTCGCGAATTTCAAGTTTTTCCGTGCCCCATTAAAAAGGTCGATTGTTTTGTTACCGTGCCTACTAAGTGATTCACATGCACGGGAATGCTCGATATCGACGTTCTTTTACGAACCTTTTGGCTCACAAAGACTTTTGTCTAGTTGAGCAGTATAAAAAATTGTCGATGAACGGACTCAGAGAAAAACTGAAAAAAGCAGATTTTATAGATAATTGGAGTAATTACAGTGCATGTAGTAAAGAGTCCTACAATCTATTACAAGAAATCTAAGGGTCCTCTTTGTCCTCACTCTCGGAGCCACCTTCGACATCAACGTCTTTATCCCCAGAAGCTTCTTGATCGTCCCCGTTGTCAGAAGGATCTTGATTTTCCTCTCCGGAACTGTCGTCAGAGCTCTCCAAACTACCTGAGCTATCTGAACTCGAGCTCGCGCTGGACGTATCCAAGTCCATCAAGTCAGGATTGGGCATTGGAACTCCGAACTCTTCCACGAACGGAGAGAACTCATGATCTTCCCAGTTGGCGGAGCTCGAGGATGAGGCTTGATAATCTTTTCCCTCCATATTCTTGAAAATGTCCATGTGTTTCAAGTACTCATCTATCTTGTTGGGGATGACTTTCGCGTAGACAAGTTGTCGAACGCCTTTATAGAAAGTAGTCTGAAGGATTTCGCCGACCCTTTTACGAGCTATAGCATCCAACGCAGGAGACTCCAAAAAATATCTTATCGAACGTAGGCGAGAGTCTTCTCTGCCACGTTGATAAGATAGCTCGGAATCAGCTTTAGTTTGCGCGAGCTCCTCTTCAAGTTTCTTAACCTTCTCCTCGAACAAGCTCTTCTCTTCCACGACCTTCACCAAATCTTCCTCGACGGCCGGGGTATACTTGGCTTTCATGGACTCCAATTCTTTCTGGACGGAGATAAATTGATTCCGAAGTTGGGATTCGTCCTTGAGTAAGTCCCTATAAGCAATATGGACCCGATCGGACTCCTCTTCTAGCATTGAAACACGATTCACCTCAGAAAGAAAGCAGTCCCCGATCTGCAAGAACACGGTGGTTAGTATTTTGTTCCAAGACTTAAACAGTTACAACAATTGTAAAGGGATTTACAGTGTGATATGCTTTGGAGAATTGGCCTAGTACGTCGAGGTCGCAATGGCCAAGAAGCTCCTCCTGGTCCTCGGCAAATCTCCCCGCCATGAAAATCTTGATCGCCTTGTCATGTTCGTTCTCGCCGTTCGGGGTGCGATCACTTCGAATTGATCCCCTCTCGGGATAACCTGCTGCTCGGGAACCTCTAAGTTGGTCTTCGATGAAGTCCACCATGTCAGGCCTACTTCGACCAGGACGGGAAGAAAGGGGCGTTCGGTGTCGACCCCACAATCCGGTCCTCCTTTTGGCCTCGGGGGGTCGCTCGAGATCTTCCCGAGCTCTCCGATTATAGATCTCTGTCCCTCTGAGCTTCTTCATGGTAAACATGTTGTATCCTAAACCAGAAGAAGAAGAAGGACCAGCTTGGTGAGGAGGTGGTACCATTTGTATCGGCTCAGCATCCTCGGGCTCCCCTTCGTTTTCGATCTGGTCAGTCTGAGCGGAGCTCCCCCGAGGCGGGACAGCAGTTCTAGGCTCCAGTCTTTGTCTCCTCGGCTGACCGGGCGTCCTTCTCGAGGTAGATGCTACCGTTTTACCGACTATGGAAGCTCGGTATTGCTCCACCATCGTACCTAAAGAATAAAAATGAAGTAATAAAATTCTCTGAATATTTTACTATTACGGTTACTCGGGAAAGATTGTTATCCTTACTCAATGTTCGAGGATCATCAGCATCTGCTAGTCGATAGGTAGCTTGGCTGTGACCAGCTTTCCGAAGAACGGGCTCTAGGACCAGGAAGGCCGACTGATACAGGTCGGAGCGCATCTCTTTAACAAGATCATCTGGGACAACCTTCGCAAGTTGGCCTAACAATTCTCGTTTTCCATAGACCCAGTCTCGCTCACCTGGCCATTTATGTGGAACCATCTCCGAGCTCCCCTCGGAAGCCGGTACTTCAGGTCCTCTGATAAAGAAGAACTGTTTCTTCCAGTTGAGAGAATTGCTCGAAGTTATGGTCGATAAGACCGAATGATTCGAACGCTAGGAGAAATATACGAACCCATCGTTCGAGGCGGAGGAAGTACTGATCTTAAAAAATTGCCAAAAGCGCCGGAAGTTAGCAGCTTGACCCTTGGCCTTCATCAAAACACTGAAAGCTATCAAATACCCAATCGAGTTGGGCCTTCTGTGCGGGAGCCAGGGAGAATGCATCTAAGACCTGCGCAAGTAATGGGGCAAAAGGAATGCGCAACCCATAGTCAAACTGCTTAGCATAAAAAGCTTGACATCCTGCTGGGGGCTTGTTCACTCTTTGAGAGGAGGTCGGAATCACGATCGAGTAGCCTTTGGGAAGGAATTTACCTATTGTAGCTTTGAGGTTCGCCTCATGTTCTTTTGGATCGTACGCACTGGAGATTTCATCAACCCGTTTCTCGGTCTTCTGAGCTCGACCAGTGGCTTTGGACTTTTTCGTGACGCCGGCTAGGTCGAGAATTCTCACACTGCACCCGCCTCCGATTTGATATCTCATTATCTCATGTTTGTCAAACGGTACAGTCAGGCTATTCTCATTATCGGAGTCAGCTTTTTCTCCATCTCCACCCTCCTCGATGTCGACCTCGGCATTTTGTTCCGCATCACCACCATGCTCGGAATCCTGTCGACCGGATGTCCCCTCTCCAGCGTTTGACCCCATGGCATGCTCTATTTGATTGACGATTCTATTCGTATCTTCGGAAGAACTTTCAGTGGTTTTGAAGTCATTGATAAGTTCGCCTGTGGATCCTAGGTCGGAATCTGATCCAGAAGGAGTATTGGTGTGGACGTCGGGATTCTGGGAAGTAGACATGATTAGAAGATACTTATTGGAATGCTCGAAAAAAAGAAGAAATACTGTTTATCGATTTAAGTGCTCCGATCCGCTGCGAATTGTAAAGATGCACTCTTTTTTCCAAGTAAACATATATATAAAGGTTAAAAGGGTAAATTGCAAATTCAACCCCGAGTAACCGCGACGGTTAGGCTCCCACTTAGTAAAATTGAGGGTCATTTCTCCGCTAATAGAGCTTGTGGTCCTCCAAGTTTCAAAATTGGGCGTTTCAGTTCAGAAAGATAAGATCAACTACATTGTCTTCCGAGGATATGCACTCTTTTTCCCTTCGCTCGGTTTTTATCCCTCTGGGTTTTTCCGAGTAAGGTTTTTAATGAGGTGTATCAGACGCAAGACCGTTCAAGATCTATTCATTATTTGCTCTTTTTCTCCGATCTCAGATATCACAATGCTCTCTTAAAAATTATCAAAGACCTTCAGATCGGGAGTATCGTCCTTCTTTTAGAAGCATCTCAGTCACGACTCTAAGGAAATATGCGCTCTTTTTCCCTAGTTCGGATTTTGTCCCAATGGGTTTTTCCGAGCAAGGTTTTTAATGAGGCATATCAAATCTTGAAATACGATGCTGTGTTTACTTCTCCGAGCCTCAGCTTCACTTACGCTCGAGAAGTGGGGGAGTATTGATGAGGGGTATTTCGCATACGCCGTTCTAGGAAGTACCTATGCTCGAGATCGACCTCTTCCCCGACCAGGAATGGTATTCTCGACCAGAAGAGTCTAGTTTTCCGATCAAGTCAGATCGATAGTACGGGATCTACTCTCCGATCTTCTCGCCTCCTCGGGATTACTGTGGGGCCGACCAACAGCTTGGTACAGCTGGCCGAGAGGTTTTCCCCTGTGGACGGTCCAGGTAGCTCATTACTGTTCCTATAAATACGCAGCGCATTTATGACATCAGGGACGACATATTTTCCAAGGAATACACCGGCTCAGACCCACTGTTCGGAATAGGCCATAGCTTGTTTATTCTTTGTATTACTTTCCTAGTTTGTACGACATCCTGTAATGCTCGAATAGACCCATCTTGTAACCTGAACTTAATATTCGATTGTGATATTTGATATTTACGCACTCTATACACCTGTTGCTTTGCTCTACTTTCCTTGTTTGGTACGAACGAAATACAGCTTAATCATGCGCACTTGTGGCCTTTTCATTTGTTGATTGGCACAAGCATTGTATACTGTAATCTGTGTGCTTATAGTATAACCCAAGATATAAGTGACTTGGAAGAGTGGACTAAAGGATTTCTATCCATATAACCACTATAAAAATCCTTTGTGTTATACTTGCATTATTTCTTGCATATTTTCAAAGAGCATATTTTAACATGAAAAGGTTAACTGTTAAAAAGTTTTAAAAAGAAGTTTGTAAAACTGCGGATAAAACTTTTTCTAAGTTAAGAAAACTACTTGTGAAAAACACTAGAAAAATCCGCTGCAAGTTAGTAAATTTAAAACTCTGATATTGATAAAATCAGCTAAGTAAAATCAGAAGAGTGGTCAACTCTGCTGTTCAAAGCTTTGTGCGAGATCAGCTTAGTCAAATTACAATTCCTGATCAGCTTAGTCTGCTGACATAAAAAGTTAGAGAATTTTAAAGATAAATTTTTAGAGGTCTATTCACCCCCCCCCCCCCCCCCCCCAAGACCTCATATGACCACTTGGGACCAACAAGTGGTGTCAGAGCAGGTGGTTCATCTGAATCATTTGCCTGATCAATGAGCTTGATCCTAGAGTGTTTTTCAAAGGTTTTCAAAAGTTTTCAAAAGAGCATTTTTTGGAAAAATAAAAACTTTTTGAAAAATGGATTGTATTAGCCTTGTTCCCCACATAGGCGGTATGAGGTTTGAGGACTGGAAAATACGCATGGAAATTTTCCTTGCTGCTTATAATGATAATATGTACACGTGCATAACTCAAGGCCCTATAAGAATCACCAAAACAATCAAAGTTGATGGCCAAGATACGGTCGTTGACAAAGAACGTTCGGAGATGACACCAGAAGAAATCAAGTTGAAGAATCTTGACAAAGTTGGAATCTTCATCATGACCAAAGCACTCGATAATGAAAGGTTTGACAAGGTCAAACACTGTAAAACATCTAAGGAGATGTGGGATAAAGTCCGTGACATGAGTGAAGGGAACGACTCAATCAAAGAGCACAATCTGAGCGTAGCCCTGGAGAAGTTTGAAAACTTCAAGATGAAACCTGGAGAAACCATTGACTAGATGGATTCAAGGTTTACAAAGGTGTTGAACAACGTGTTAAAGTTGAAAAAGACGTTTACTGATAAGGAGATCACCCTGAAAGTCTTAAAGGCGCTGCCACCCAAGTTCAACATGAAGATCACAACGATGGAAGAATCAAGGGATCTGGGGAAGATCTCACTGACGGAGTTGTTTTCTGTACTCAAGGCGTACGAGTATAAAATGCCAAGAATGGGTATAGAAGAGACCTCAACTTCTGGCCCCACTGCTGCCCTGGTCGCTGCAGAAAGAACTAGAAGATCAGCCGGGAAGATAAGAGAAGTGGACTCATCTGATGAGACCACAGTGCTGAGCAAAAAGGAGTACACTGCTGGCGATGTTGCTTTGTTATTGAACGGGTTCAAAAAGTTCTACAAAAGAAAAATGAAGAACAAATATAACAATGCTTCTACTTTTAAACCTACCTCTTATTCTCATGATAGTAAGGATGATTATAAATCCAAAATGATGTGCTATAATTGCAGGAAATTAGGACATTTCATCAAGGACTGCCCATATCCTAAAGCTGAGAAGTACACTGAGGAGGAAAAGAAACAGAGGAAAGAGAGGAGACACCAGAAAAGCAAAGTGCTGTTGGCTGAAGCTGAAAAGATAGCAGCCATCTATTCGTCTAACTCAGAATCAGGGACATCAAGTGATGACTCTACTGAAGGAGAGACACCTGCACTGCTCTGTCTCATGGCCAAAGAATCAGAGGATTCTGACAATGAGGTAACTCTCTGAAAATGAAGTTGAGCTATTTAGCTCATTTGAGCAAATGATGAAAAACAACACAGATGTTGTTAATGAATTTGCAAAGCTTAAGGACGAGATGATCGTGCTAAAAAAGCAAAATGCCAAACTGAAACTTAGTGTTGAAAAACAACAAGATTCAGCTAAGTATAAAAAGCTTTCGCATGAATGTGATGAGGGATATTTCGCATACATCATTTTAGGAAGTACCTCTGCTCGGGGTCGACCTCAATCCCGACCAGGAAGACTATTTTTCGACCTACTGAACGCTGTTTCCGATCAAGCCAGATTGATAGCTCGAGACCTTACTTTCCGATCTTCGTCTCCCCTCGAAATTGCTGTGGGGCCGACCCTCAGGCCGGGACAGCTGGCAAGATGTATTCCCCTGCGGAGGGTCTAGCTAGCTCATCACTATTCCTATATATACGCGGCGCATTTATGACATCAAGGAGGACACGATTCCCAAGAAACCCCCAGCTCGGACCTAGAGTTTGGATTTTAGCTTTGGCTCATTGCCCTTTGTATTAGTTTGTTAGTAGTACGGCATCCTGTAACGCTAGAACATACCTGTTTTGTTAACTGTGCTCAATCTATTATTAATACTAAACTCAACTTATTTATTTATTGTTTTGCTCGACTTTTCTTATTTGCCCGGAACGAAAAAGAGTATAATCAATTGGCGCCCACCATGGAGATTCACGTACAATCGCGGCGAGCCTTCACATGCCATAGGAGCTCAACGCTCTGTGAACAATGAACCAAGTAACCAATCTCGAGCGGCACACCAATCCGAAGCACTGCCGCTCGACCCACCTAACGACCTGCCCATACACACAACTATGGCCGATCTGCTTTCCGTTGTGGGTACCATGTGCAGAGAATTTATGAACACTGGCCAACAGCCCCCAGTCGATCAACCTGCAGCTCGATCAGGACGCTGAGCCCCCGTTTCAAACCTGCATGGGGAAGGAAGTATTCGCCGATCTACAATGGGTGCTTCGTCAGGCAACCTTCCTCGAGAGCCTCGGGAGAGAGCAGATGTCCGATCTGGGCAACCGTCTAAAGTCGCCCGAGACCTAGAAGATTCGGTAGTTGGGGAGAGTTAGCCCATAGATCGGGAGAGATTAAAGAAGCCGGTTTACCGTAATGTAACAGAGGCAGATTTGGAGAAAATTATACAAGAAAGGGTTGTCAAGGAATTGAAGAAGGAGATGCTCATTAAGGAAACCCATCACCCGGGTATAAGGGGACGTTGAGCTGAAGCTAAGGAAGTCGAGGAAGTGGTACTTGAGGACGGTCGAGAGAAGGAGTTAAGTACAAATATCATGCGATGTTCACCCTTTTGTCGAGAGATTAGAGAGGCTCGGGGCACTGAAACTGTTCCGACAAGGTTACAAGGGTATGATGGGACTACCGACCCGGGAGAACACATTAACAGCTTCATAAACGTGTTAAACTTGTATGGGCACTCAGAAGACTTTTGTTGCAAAATTATGGTAACCACGTTCGAAGGAATCGCTTTGGACTGGTTCGGAAAGTTACCTCCAAACTCTATTTACTCTTTCAATGAGTTGTGTGATAAATTGAAACACCAGTTCGCGAGTCAGAGGAAACAAAGATTACCGGCCAACCATTTGGGAACGTTAAAACAGTCAGAGTGGAAACATTAAGGCAATGGCTGGCTAGGTTCAGCATCGAGCTTTTGAAAGTCGATACCCCTCAGATCGAATTCTTGTCATCACTCATGTTTGAGTTGACCCGAAATACCCAATTCGGGAATTCTTTGTGTCGAAAACAACCTAAATCTTTCGAGCGGATCATGGAAATAGCTGAAAAATACATGATTCAAGAGGAAATGAACAAGTTAAAAAATGCCCAGAATCCCCGACCCCCGGTCGGGAAGAAACCGGATAGGGCCCCTATCCCAAAACCAAGTGATTATGGAGGGTCGAACGCGCAGCGAAGAGGCTCGGTTTGGCAGAGACTTAACGTCTATAAACCTCAGGTTCCGACCCACAAATCTAATGTCTACGGTCGACCTGCTTCTCCAGAGATAGCACATAGGAGGGAACCAGAAAGAAATGGTTTTACTAAGCTGAATGCTTCAAGGGACGAGATACTAACTGTGCTCGAGGAAAGGAAGCTGGTCCCGGAAGCACGGCGTATTACCCAGGCCAAGTCGGGGACAGTAAATCACGATAAGTATTGTAGATACCACCGGGCTCGGGGGCATAGCACCGAGGATTGTTTCCAATTAAAACAGGAAATTGAGAAATTGATTACTCAAGGGAAGTTAAAGGAGTATGTTAGAAGGGGGAACCCTAACGATCTTTTCCGATCTAGGAGTCCGCGGAAGTTTCCCGAACAACAACGTAGCAATCAGCATCAGGTCGAGGAGCAAACGAACCGAGTGATAAATGTAATTGCTGGTGGGGACAGACAACAGAAACGCAAGGAAAAGGACAGCGAGGTCGATCAAAACAGGTGTTTCGACAGAAAAGGAAATTATCTCTTTAGGACCAAGACCGTTGACGAATCAAGTCATTAGTTTTACCGAGGCCGACAGGCCGAGTGAAGTAACTTGGGACACTAACGAGGATGACCCCGATTTCTCGATGGTTTTGACCCTAAAAATTGCTAATTTCGAGGTCAGGAGAGTACTGATCGATAATGGCAGTTCAGCAAAAATAATCTCCTCTGAAGCCCTTGATCGGATGAATCTACAACATCCACGTTTGGATCGGGTATCTACCCCGCTTATTGGCTTCGGTGGGTCGGAAATTGTTCCTCTCGGAACTATCCTCTTGAGTACCACTATGGGTAGGAAACCAAAAGATGTAACGAAGATGATCAAGTTCTTGGTCGTAAGTACCCCTTTCGCCTATAATGCTATTTTGGGAAGACCGGCTTTAAATATTTTCAAGGCAGTCGTGTCGACTTACCATCAGAAGGTCAAGTTTCCCACTTTAGCGGGGGTCGATGAAATGAGAAATGACCTGTGCATGGCATGGGAGTGTTATAACACGTCCCTAAACATAAAAAAACAGTTTGAGCCTATTGTGCCCTCGAAGAGGAAGTTAGAGGATGAAAAGGTTTTCTCAGTATCCGACCACCCTCTACCAGACTGTGAGAAATTGCAGGGAAAGAAAGGAAAAGAGGTCAATATGAGTGTGCAACCTCCAAACCACAAACAGGTGAACCTGGTCCCAGGCTCCCCCGAGAAGTCCACTAGGATCGGGACCGAGCTCAGTCAAGGAATGGAAACTATGCTGGTCGAGTTCCTGAGAAATAATGCCGACGTCTTTGCTTGGAGCTCCGATGACATCGTAGGGATCGACCCCCGGGTAATCACGCATTCGCTGAATATCGACCCAAAGGCGAAGCCGGTTAGGCAAAAGAAGAGGAATCATGGTCGAGAAAAAGATAAGATCATCAATGCCGAGGTAGATAGATTGTTGGCCGCAAAGCAAATTCGGGAAATAACGTTTACGGAATGGCTTTGCAATGTGGTTTTGGTATCAAAAGGAGAAAAGGTAGACAACAAATGGAGAATGTGTAATGATTTTACAGACCTGAACAAGTTGTGTCCGAGAGACCCTTACCCTTTACCACGGATCGATATGCTCGTCGATTCGACTGCCGGTTTCATCTTTTTCAGCATGATGGATGCCTTCCAGGGTTTTTATCAAATCTTCATGAATGAAAGGGATCAGGACAAAACCGCCTTCATTACCGAGCGCGGAGTGTATTGCTTCATAGTGATGCCTTTTGGACTGAGAAATGCGGGAGCAACGTATCAAAGACTAGTGAACATGATGTTCAAAGATTTAATTGGGGAGATCATGGAAGTCTATGTCGATGACATGCTTGTGAAGAGCATGACCGAGGAAGACCATATCAAGCACCTCGACAGATGTTTTGGGATTTTGAGAAAATATAGAATGAAGCTGAACCCTGCAAAATGTACTTTTGGCGTAAGGTCGGGAAAGTTTCTCGGTTACTTGGTCCACGAACGGGGTATTGAAGCAAACCCGGAGAAAATTAGAGCGATTGCCGAGCTAAAACCACCCAGGAAACTTTCCGAAGTGCAGAGTTTAATCGAAAATATAATATCTTTGAACAGATTCATATCCCATTCTGCGGATAAGAGCTTGCCTTTCTTTAAATTGTTAAGGAAGTCAAAAGGCTTTGAATGGAACGAGGAATGCGATAAAGCTTTTGAGGAGCTCAAAAAGTACTTAGTCTCCCCGCCAATGCTAGCGAAACCGGTCGAAGGGGAGCCTCTGTATTTATACATAGCGGTATCAGAAAAGGCCATAAGCTCAGTTTTGGTAATGGTCGAGGATTCTGTTCACAAGCCTGTGTATTACTTAAGCAAGTTGCTCCAGGGTGCAGAGAGAAATTACTTGGAAATCGAGAAATTTGCACTAGCCCTAGTGGTGGCAGCTTGAAAACTTAGGTCTTATTTCCAGACTTACAAAATTATCGTTTTGACTAACCAGCCTCTAAGACAGGTGTTGTCAAAACCCGAGGCCTCGGGTAGATTAATCAAATGGGCTATAGAGCTTGGCCAGTTTGAGATCGAGTACCAACCTCGAACGGCAATCAAGGCCCAGGTCCTCGCGGATTTCGTTGCAGAATCAACAGGTGCCAGTTCCGAAATACAGCCAGTCCCCGAGATTAATCTGGTGGCAGATGTTCAGGAAAAAATTTGGGTATTGCATGTCGACGGTTCATCGACTAGAGAAGGCGGAGGGGCCGAAATTCACTTTCAGGGCCCGAAAGGGGAGGACCTGAGTTATGCGATCACTTTGGATTTCGCGGTAACTAATAATGAAGCCGAATATGAAGCTCTGATCGCTGGATTAGAAATGGCATTAAAAGCAGGCATTAAGTCTCTTACCGTGCTGACGGACCCCGAGCTAATACACAGGCAGGTAAAAGGGGTTTATGAAGCGAAGGAGTACAACATGATCAAATATTTGGGAAAGGTGAAGGATTTGGTTGCAAAGTTAAATGGTTTTGAGATTCAAGCTATCCCTCGAGAAGAAAATTCTTGGGCGGATTTGCTGTCTAAGTTTACAGGATCAATGGATGGACGAAGGGAGAGAGTAATAACTTGGTTGTTGTCCAACACTCCAGCCATAGATTTAAACATATCCCCGAGCTCTGAAATTGTGGAGATAGATACTCAACGGGTTTCATGGATGGAACCCTTGAAAACTTACCTAAATAATGGCGTCTTACCAAAGGAAGCAAATGAAGCACGGCGAGTAAAATACCGAACTCCAATGTACGTTTTGATCGAGGACCAGCTGTACAAAAGGTCCAGCTCGGGAATTTTGTTAAAATGTGTTCCCGAGAGCCATTTTGATCTTATCTTAAAAGAAATTCACGAAGGTGAAGCTGGAAGCCATTGTGGTGCAAGAGCATTGGCGTTAAAATGCTCAAGAACTGGATATTACTGGCCCACCTTAATTTCGGATTCTATCGACTATGTCAAGAAATGCCATCACTGCCAAATTTATTCAAATTTGATTCATCAACCTGCCGAACAGCTGCACTCTATTCCGATCTGCTGGCCATTTGATAAATGGGGAATCGATATTGTGGGACCTTTCCCAACTGCTAGATCGAGAAAAAACTATGTCTTGGTTGCTGTTGAATACTTTAGCAAATGGGTGGAATGCATTGCACTAACCAAGATTACTCAGTTTCAGGTTATAAATTTTCTCTGGAAATACATTGTTTGCAGGTTCGGGATACCAAGGGTCTTGATCTCTGACAACGGAACTCAGTTCGCATGGAAGCAAATTCTAGAATGGTGTGAAAAGTTTGGAATCCAGCAAAATTTTACTTCGGTCGGTCATCCCCAGGCGAACGGACAAACCGAAGTCACCAACAGGGAGATTGTCCGATCACTTGAAAAGCTTTTGGCCGAGGCAAAGGGAAAATGGTTAGATGAGCTGCCTGGAGTCATTTGGGCGAACATAACCTCTGTAAAATCCACTACAGGTGAAACTCCTTTCTCATTGGTTTATGGCTCGGAGGCTGTAATTCCGATCGAGACGTTGGTACCTTCACCAAGAGTTGAGTCTTATGATCCCGATCAGAACCATTCATTGCGAGAGATGGACGTCGATCATGCTGATGGCAAGCGAGATCGAGCCTGCATAAAAATCCAAGCTACCAAGTCCAACATGGAAAAGGCTTATGACAAGAAAGTCAGATTAAGAACGTTTAAAGTCGGGGATTTGGTCCTCAGAAAAGTGCAGATATCAAAGCACGTCGGGAAGCTTCAACCGAACTGGGATGGCCCTTATGTCGTGCAGGAGGTCGGGAAGAAGGGATCCTACAAGATTGCTCACCTTAACGGTGCAACTTTGCCAAGAAGCTGGAACGCAGTTAACCTGAGAAAATACTATGGAAAATAGTTGTTACAATTTACTATTCTTGTATTTCCTGTTTTTGCAAATTATGTTTATTCCAAGTGTAAGCACACTCAATGAAGTTCTCCTTTTATGATCAGACTGTGGTTCAAGTTCCCTGCTAGAGAAAGAGCAAAACGTCTAGACTAAGGGTGAAAGCTGTTGCTATGCCCCTTAGATCGGAAAAAGACGCTTTATAAAACAGCAAAATGTCTCGACCGAGGGTGAAAGCTATTGCTATGCCCCTCAGCTCGATAAAAGACCTGCTACAAACAAGAGCAACGCTCTATAAAACAGCAAAATGTCTCGACCGAGGGTGAAAGCTATTGCTATGCCCCTCAGCTCGATAAAAGACCTGCTACAAACAAGAGCAACGCTCTATAAAACAGCAAAATGTCTCGACCGAGGGTGAAAGCTGCTGCTATGCCCCTCAGCTCGATAAAAGACTTGATATAAACAAGAGCAACGCTCTATAAACAGAAAACTATCTCGATCGAGGGTGAAAGCTGTTGCTATGCCCCTCAGCTCGATAAAAGACTTGATATAAACAAGAGCAACGCTCTATAAACAGAAAACTATCTCGATCGAGGGTGAAAGTTGTTGCTATGCCCCTCAGCTCGATAAAAGACTTGATATAAACAAGAGCAACGCTCTATAAACAGAAAACTATCTCGATCGAGGGTAAAAGCTATTGCTATGCCCCTCAGCTCGATAAAAGTTGTGCACGAGAAAATCATGAACGATAAGGTTCATCGAATGACTTATTTTTTGGAAGAATCAAGCCCCAAATCGAAATAAAATAACGAACTGACTCAGCTCAAGATAGTGGAGTTTTTCTCATGAACGTGCTTATTTCCTCGAGGATATTTCTAAAGTTGGTTTATTATTTCCAAGATTATTCTCGAGCCATCTGCTCGGAAAAGGGAGGTTCTCAAGAACGTGCTTATTTCCTCGAGGATATTTCTAAAGTTGGTTTATTATTTCCAAGATTATGCTCGAGCCATCTGCTCGGAAAAGGTAGGTTCTCAAGAACATGCTTATTTCCTCGAGGATATTTCTAAAGTTGGTTTATTGTTTCAAAGATTGAATTCAAGCCAAGGCAAAATTACTCATACTTAAACCTTTTTATGAGGAACATAATATTTAATTATATCCGAAATGATTTTAGACGATCGATAAATCCCTAATTCTGGATTAAATTCGCGTTCGAATTTTAGGATTTTGTCAGATCACCTTATGGTCGGGATTCTCCTCAGATTACGATATTCTTATCGAACTAAATTATGAGCAAAAGCAGTCATAAAGGAGATCAGAAGAAAGAAAAATTGCAAAATGTTTAAGTAGAAATATGAAGTTTTATTTATAAATTCGGAGCGGATTACAAAGGATCAATGAGATACAAAGGAATTGCTGTTTTATTGATATTCATCGAACAGATTACAAAGTTCTGGAGTACATTACACATAAAATCCTATTACAACTACTGTGCCAAACTCTATGGTCTTCGAGCTTTCCGCTTGTGTCCCCGACGTCGAGCAGGGAAGAACATCCGATGAGTTCACCATAGTTTGTGTGACAAATCAGTTGTCCGGTAGACTTGTTAAGTGATCGAGCTGTATATGTTTATCGTCTGATGATATCTGGTTTTGAAATTAGACAATATGGATCGCAGATTACTTTTTCTGATCTCCATACAATCCCCAGCATTCTTGCTACCAGCCGAGCCCGATCACTTCCCCGAGTTGGCGTCTAAGGTTAAAATTCCTCATTTTAATATCCGAAATTTCAACCTAGAGCAGCCAGTCGTCATTTTATGATCGGAAAGTTCGACCTAAAGTTACCATTCTTCTAGGAAGAAAGGAAGAAATTGGTACTCGAGGTCAAACTTCCTTTTAATTATCTGACCAGCTTTCCGCCCTCGGGGATACCCCTCGAAATCCGCAATGCTAACCCTGCCCAAAATACTCGAGCAAGGGTCAGTCACTTATTGATATTCCAAGGGGAGATCCCATATTCAGGGATCGGAGACCCGTCGATCATCGAGGGACCCCTCTTTTCCGATTCCGCCCATACCAAAGAAATGTCTATTTTGTGTGTAAGATCGGAAGTACGTTCGAAGCCAAATCTCGAAGGCTTGAACAGAATGCAAGAAGGATCCGAGCTTAGTCCTCGGATGAAACATTTTCACAGCGTAAAGTAAAAATTCTTCAACTGAGTAAAAGCCTCTTATATACTATGAGAAAATTCAAATCGACGGTCATTATGCAATGAAGCCAACGGCCCAGATTAAGGCATTTATCACGGGTGACCGTTCCGATTCCCGGAGTTTAGGTACTGATTGGCCAGATTTTTCTTGGAACTTAGCTGAAAAAAGGGGAACACTATGACTTGGTCAGATGTGCGGTGCGGAAATTTCTCGTTTTCATTATATCTTCGGAATTTCGATCATTCACAGCTAGAGTAATTTATTTCTACAATAAGGAAATTAGCTCGAAGATAAGAAAGTTTGAAGTAAATATAAATCTCCGACCACGGAACAACTTTACTTAAAAAAGAGAAGAAGTCTTTATTCCGATGCGAACAACGTTACAAAGAAGGGAAAAGATAAGGTTACAACATTTGAACGAGCAGGAAATATAAGGTTACAAATAGAGCAGTTTCTCTAGATCAACTTGTTCTCAGACAAAATCTTGCGGAGCTCGACACTGCGGGCCTCGTACCCTGCATCATAACCTTTCTTGTATGCCTCTTGCTCCCGGAGCTCGGAATCTTTCTTCTCCTGCTCATGGATGGACTTTAGCTTATCCAACTCTTTGCTCAACTCCTCATGAACTTGGCTCTCCCTCAGCTTCACAGCTTTCTCCGTCTCGGAGACCAACTTCAGCTCTATAGCTCTGGCCTCTTCACGAGATCTCTCCAGCTCGATTTTTTGTTTCTCCAAGTCACGAACTGCTGCAGCACGATGCTCGGCTTCGAGCTCAACCTGCAGCCCGAGGTTGAAAATGTGTTGTCCGACCTACATAGGTTTACAGAGGAGAGATCTCGTTATTTTAAAAAAAAATATATATATATATATATATATATATATATATATATATATATATATAAGATGTATATATATTGTATATGTATATATATTGAACTAACTTGAGTGAGCAAGTTGGAGCTCGATTGCACGAGTTCCCGAGCACTCTTTCCTTTCAACCGCTCCTGCTCGGCCAACTGGATACTACTCAAAGTAATGTCCCAAATGTTCAAAGTTACTTCCCCAGCCAAGCCCTTATTCTTCATCTCCTCAAAAATAGCACTAAGTGTGCGGGTGACGTCGGAGACAGTGCGGGGAGCCGACAGAGGAGACTTTTCCTTCTTTGCAGAAGGCTCGATTATTTTGACCTTTTTACTCGGGGGCTCGACAACGTCCTTAGCAGCCTCCAAAACCAGAGTACTTTCATCTATTGCTTTATTCGCCCCGGCCATTTGGATTAAGGTCGAGGTCGGAATCAGATCATCTGTATGAGGCCTTTTATTTGAAGCCTGCTCGGAACCATCGGATATGACTAGCTTGCTAGGGGCGTCCTTCGATGTGAAGGAGGAGTCTGGAATTTGTATGACCGGCTCCTCCCCTGACCTAATGGGCACGAATTTCGATGAAGGGCCGACCTTAGTTTTTCCGCGATCACCTTTGGGAGCCTCTGATCGGTTTGGCCCTAGCTTCGAAGGAGAATCAACCTTATTCTTGCCTCGATCAGCCTTAGAAGTTTGCGATGCCTCCATGGAAGATTTAGAATCTTTGTTTTTGGACTTAGGAGCTTTATCCTTTTTGGACTTAAATAATTGAGTCGGGTCGAGCTTGGAACCTACTAGTCCGTCCATAATCAAGTATCTAGAGAAGAAAGGGGTCGGATTATATTATCGACTTAAGAGCTCCGATGCGTAGAATTAGAATTTCAACGGTACAAATCTTATGAGTTTCTCGCGTATTTATAAGAAAGAGAAACGTCGCCTTTAGGGAACCCAAAGGTCACGAATTTCAAAGTTTTTCCGAGATGAGATATGGAGATCGATCAAACATTATTTTATCTATTAAGGAAACCGGCCCCCACCGGGTCAAGATCGAGGTTCTTTTTTAGACCATTTACAACTTACAAAGACTGTTGTCTAGTTAAGTTGTATTGTTAATTTCGGACAAGGTTATTACGTCGGGAGTTGGTGCATCACAAGTTTAAAAGAAGATTTTATAAGTGGTCGAGAGAACTAATACAGTAGAAGAAGAAAGCCTATCATCTATTACAAAATCTTTCTAAATGATTAGTCACTACACATCATCCTAGTCCTCGGAACTGTCCTCGACATCGACATCCACATCAGGCGCCTCTTGCTCATCGTCATCCTCGGAGATATCTTGATCGTCCTCATCTGAGCTCGAACTCGAACTGGGCGATACTAATTCTTGCATATCGGGATTTGGCATGGGAACTCCGAACTCTTCCACGAAAGGAGCGAACTCGTGTGTCTCCCAGTTCGGAGTACTCGAGGACGTAGTTCGATATTCTTCTCCACGAGAATTCTTCAGAATGTCCATATGCTTTATATACTCTCCCATTTTATCAGGAATGATACCTGCGGCAGCCAACTGTTGAACTCAGGCGTGACTCATCCTTACCACGTTGATAAGACAACTCTGAATCAGCCTTGGGTTGTGCTAGTTCTTCTTCGAGTTGTTTGACCTTATCCTCGAGCAGACTTTTCTCAGCAACAACCTTAACCAAGTCCTCCTCAACCGCTGGGGTATACTTAGACTTTGATTCTTCCAGTTCTTTCTGGACCGCAATGAGCTGTTGGCGAATTTTGTCTTCTTCAAAGAGGGAATTTTGATAGGCCAAGTGAACTCGATCGGACTCGTCTTCCAGCAGCGAGGTAGGATTAAGTTCAGTGAGAAAGCAATCCCTGATCTGCCAAGAAATTACAAAAGACAGTCAATATTTTGTGTAAACAGCTAAAAGTTATTATCACATTGAAGATTTTCTTACCGCATGATGTGCTCGGGCGAATCGACCTAGTATATCGAGGTCGCTGTGAGCCAAAATTTCCTCCTGATCCTCGGCGAATCTTCCCGCCATGAAGATTTTTATCGCTTTATCATGATCGTTCTCCCCAGTCGGGCCGCGATCACTCCGAATGGATCCTCCCTCAGGATAACCCGCCGCTCGGTGGCCTTTAAGCTGATTCTCGATAAAATCCACCATATCGGGTCTCTCTCGACCCGGACGATGACTGAGAGGTGTTCGGTGTCGACCCCACAATCCTGTCCAACTTTTCGCTTCGGGAGCCCCTTCTTGATCTTCCCGGGCACGTCGATTACAAATCTCTTCTCCCCTCATCTTTCTCATGGTGAACAAGTTGTATCCCAATCCAGAGGACGTAGAAGGACCAGCTTGGTCTAATGGAAGGACCATTCGTAGCGGCTCGGCATTCTCTGGCTCTTCGACGGTTTGGTTTTGAGCAGATTGGGAAGGATTACCTTGTGGGGGGGGGGGGGGGGGGGGGCAGTGGATCGGTTAACTGATACTTGGGGAGTTTTGGCTTGCCTCCTCGGTTGGCCTGGCGTCTTCTTCGAGGTAGAAGCGACGGTTTTACCGACTATGGAAGCTCGATAAGACCCCACCATATCACCTAAAAAGCAAAATAATGTTTTTAAGGTTTGAAGTTTGGAACAAGAAGTCTGAAAATGGCATTGGCTAAAATTTTGCACTTACTCAACGATCGGAAATCGACGGCATCCGCGAGCAGGAACGTTGCTCTGCTAGGGCCTGCTTTTCGAAGGACAGGCTCCAAAATAAGAAATGCAGATTGGTACAGGTCAGAATGCATCTCAGCAACGACCTTGTCGCTAATGGCCTGCTTAAATGGGCCCATGAATTCGCGCTTACCGCACACCTAGTCACGTCTACCTTTCCATTGGTGAGGAGTCATCTCCGAACTTCCCTCGGAGGCTGGCACATCCGGTCCCTTAACAAAGAAGAACTGCTTCTTCCAATTCATTGAGTTACTAGAAACGATCGTGGATAAGATCGAGTGGTTCGGCCGTTGCGAAAAGTACACGAACCCTGCATTGGAGACCGATGAGTTGCTGACTTTGAAGAACTGCCAAAAGTTCTGAAAATGATCGCGTTTGCCTTTGGCTTTCATCGGGACACTAAGGGCTATTAGATATCCGATGTAGTTAGGTAGGATTTGTGCAAGAACAAGACAGAATATATCCAAAATTTGATCGAGCAGCGGTGCAAAAGGGATCTGTAGCCCATAAGCAAATTGCTTAGCATAGAAGGCTTGACATCCCTCGGGTGGCTGATTCACCCGTTGGGAGGAGGTCGGCATAACCAGCGTGTAACCCTCGGGAAGATATTTCCCTATTTCAGCCTCGAGATCTGCTTTACTTTCGACCGGATCATACGAACAGGCTATCTCATCGACCCGTTTTTCAGTCTTCTGAACCCGAACTAGGGCAGTAGTAGTGGTAGTCTTCTTTGGAACGGCGGCTAGATCGAGGATTCTCACGATACATTTGTTCCCAACTGAGTATTTCATTATTTCGTGCTTTTCCAACGCCCCAATCCCATCCCCTTCGCTATCGGAGTCAGAATTCTCTTCATCTTCTCCTTCACGCTCGGCATTGGATTCAGTATTTTGCTCTACATCCCCTTCGGGCTCGGGTATCTGTTGACCGGACGTTCCCTCGCCAACATTTGACCCCAAGGCTCGTTCAATTTGGTCGACGATCTTACTCGCCTCCTCAGGAGAATTTTCGTTAGCTTCGTAACTGTTAATCATTTCATCCATCGACCCAAGGTCGGAATCTGTTCTCGGAGGAATATTGGATGGAATCTCTGGGTTTTTGGTGGTAGACATATTAGAAAGCGTTTATTGTAACGGTCGACAAGAGGAAATTCTTTTTATCGATGTGAGTGCTCCGATCTGCAGTAAATTGAGAAGACGTACTCGTCTTTTCAAGTCAACGCATATATATAAAGGTTAAAAGGGTAAATTGCAAATTAAACCCCGAGTAACCTCGACGGTTAAGCTTCCACTCAGTAAATTGAAGATTATTTTTCCATAAATGGCATTTACGGTCCTCTAAGTTTTTAAAAGTTGGTATTTCAGCTCGGTAATTTGAGATTAACGACATTGTCTTCCGAAGGTGTGCACTCTTTTTCCCTTTGCTCGGTTTTTATCCCACTGGGTTTTTCCGAGTAAGGTTTTTAACGAGGCATATCCGACACAAGACTGTTCAAGACCTGCTCTCTATTATTTATTTCTCCGAACTTCAAATATGGTAGCTCCTTGGCTCCTCCAGAGAAAATGTGTGCTCTTTTTCCCTAGCTTGGATTTTGTCCCACTGGGTTTTTCCGAGTAAGGTTTTTAATGAGGCATATCAAACCTTGTGCTACAATGCTGTGTTTACTTCTCCGAGCTTCAGCTTCACTTACGCTCGAGAAGTGGGGGAGTATTGATGAGGGATATTTCGCATACGTCATTTTAGGAAGTACCTCTGCTCGGGGTCGACCTCAATCCCGACCAGGAAGACTATTTTTTCGGTAATTTGAGATCATCACTATTCCTATATATACGCGGCGCATTTATGACATCAAGGAGGACACGATTCCCAAGAAACCCCCAGCTCGGACCTAGAGTTCGGATTTTAGCTTTGGCTCATTGCCCTTTGTATTAGTTTGTTAGTAGTACGGCATCCTGTAACGCTAGAACAGACCTGTTTTGTTAACTGTGCTCAATCTATTATTAATACTAAACTCAACTTATTTATTTATTGTTTTGCTCGACTTTCCTTATTTGCCCGGAACGAAAAAGAGTATAATCAGAATGTGAATCTCTGAGAGCAGAATGTGAAGTTTACAAAGGAAAAATCATGGAACTTGAAGCTATAATATCTCTTCATGATAAGTCGTCTGTTACATCAGTAGATACATCTAATTAACAGAGAACACCTTTAGTAAAAAAGAATTTAGAACTGAACAAAACTGAGAAATTCATATCTGCTGATAACAGTAAAGTTATTTTATATGTTCAGACTGCTAAATCTACTTCATTTGAGAATGAGAAGAAGGAGAAGAAATCTCCTAAGGCTAAAAAGGGTAAAAAGCCTGAAAATGAAAAACAGACTGATAAAACTAAACAACAGAGTAGTCCTAAGAAGTCTGCTGATAAGAGTAAAACCAATCAGACTAGTAAAACTAAGTCGTCCGTTAAAGAGCAAGTAAAGAGTAGACCTAGGAAGCAAAGAAATTATAACAATGATGCTTGGTATGGAAATGAGTCTTATTATGTGCAACCTGCTTATTCATCTTATTATGCTGCACCTCATTATCCACCTTATTATGCTGCATATCCTGCTCATCATCCAATGCATGCTTACCCTGCTTATCATGCATTTTACCCTGCTTATTATGCTGCATATCCTGCTCATCATCCAATGCAAGCTTACCCTGCTTATCATGCATACATACATGAACTGGCAGATGTTGTTGCTGTGAATTGTCCAAGAGTCACTTTTGGAGATAGCAAAGAAGGCAAGGTTGTTGAGGTTGGAAAGCTAATCAAAGGAAACATAGAGATATCTGACGTCTCTTATGTTAATGGCCTGAAGTACAATCTGCTGAGCATAAGTCAATTTTGTGACAAGGGATTTTCTGTAATGTTTTTATCAGATAAGTGCTATGTTGAACAAGTTGGAACAAAGAAGGTTATTTTATCTGGAAGAAGACAGGGAAATATCTATGTAGTCGACTGGAATTCTGTGGACAAGAATTCTAATGTTTGTTTGGTGGCTTCTACACCAAGTGAAATCAGTTGGCTGTGGCACAAAAGAATGAATCATCTGAATTTCAAGACCATAAACAGATTGATAAAGAATGATTTGGTAGAAGGAATTCCAAAGACAGTCATGAGCAAAAATAAGCTCTGTGACGCCTGTCAGAAGGGTAAACAAGTCAAGTCCACTTGCAAAAGCAAAAAGCACCAATCTTCAACCAGAATTTTGGAGCTGTTACATATGGATTTGTTTGGCCCTATTGATCCAATCAGCAATGGTGGAAAGAAATACTGTCTGGCTGTTGTGGATGATTTTTCAAGATTTACTTGGGTGATTTTCATGAAGAAGAAAAGTGAAACCAAGGAACATCTTACTAATCTGATGGAACTGATCCAGAATGAAAAAGAGTCAAAGAATATTGAAGATCAGATCAGATAGAGGGACTGAATTTACAAACTCTATTGTTGAAGAGTATTGTAACTCCAGAGGAATCAATCATGAGTACTCTGCTGCCAGAACCCCTCAACAAAATGGAGTTGCTGAAAGGAGAAACAGAACTCTAAAGAAAGCTACCAGGACAATGATAGCTGAAGCAAAACTGCCCCAAAGATTCTGGGCAAAAGCCACAAATACAGCATGTTATACCCAGAACAGATGTATGATCAACAAGAGTCAAAACAAGACACCTTATGAGCTATGGAACAACAGAAAGCCTAATTTACATTATCTTAGGATTTTGGGTTGTAAATGTTATGTTTTAAATAATGGGAAAAATCACCTTACTGCATTTGCAGAAAAGTCTGATGAAGCTGTTTTTGTAGGATACTCTACTGTTAGTAAAGCCTACAGAGTCTTTAACAAAAGAACTTTACTTGTAGAAGAATCTATTCATGTAGTGTTTGATGAACCAAGCCAATCTTCCGAAAAGAATCAAAGTGCTAATCCAGAGATATCTGCTGACCTTCAGAAATTGAGTGTGGAAAGAAAAGAAGAATATGTTCCCATCATACTACGTGATTTAAACCAAGCTGTTAACTCAAGTGCTGTTCAAAATCAGTCTGCTGATTGTCTAACAGAGGAGTTGCAAACAGCTGACAGACCAGAGCCTGTTCAACAGACTACTACTGAGACTCCAACATTAGTGTTGCAAAATCATTCCAGAGGACAACATCCAGATTTGCATCCTGATCTCAGATGGCTCAGAGATCACCCACCTGACTGACTGATTGGTGATCCATTGGATAGAGTGAGACCTAGAAGGTCAACTGCAAATGAAACAATGTTTGTAAGTTTTCTTTCACAAATTGAGCCTAAGTTGATGGATGAAGCTCTTAGTGATTCTCACTGGATTGAAGCAATGCAAGAAGAGTTGAATCAATTTGAAAGGAGTGAAGTCTGGTACTTAGTTCCCATACCTACTCATCATAGGGTAATGGCACTAAGTGGGTATTCAGGAATAAAATGAATGAAGATGGTATTGTTACTAGAAATAAAGCAAGACTAGTTGCCAAAGGTTATTGCCAAGAAGAAGGCATTGATTTTGATGAGACATTCGCACCAGTTGCAAGGCTTGAAGCAATCAGATTATTCTTAGCCTATGCTGCTCACAAGAACTTCACTGTCTATCAGATGGATGTGAAGTCTGCTTTTCTCAATGGAGAATTGCAAGAAGAAGTTTATGTTGAACAACCTCCTGGATTTGAAGCTTATCAACAAGGAGACAAAGTGTATCGTTTGAAGAAAGCTCTCTATGGACTGAAACAGGCTCCAAGAGCATGGTATGATACTTTATCTGATTTTCTTTTAGTTAAAGGATTTAGCAAAGGTAAAGTAGATAAGACTTTGTTCACTATTGAATGAGATAATCATATATTGTTAGTGTTCCAAATATATGTGGACGATATTATTTTTGGTTCAACTAACCAACAGATATGTGAGAAGTTCTCTAAGCTGATGCAGAACAAGTTTGAAATGAGCATGATGGGAGAACTAAATTACTTTCTTGGATTACAAGTCAAACAACTACCTGATGGTATTTTTATAAATCAAGCAAAGTACACAAAAGATCTGTTTAAGAAATTTGGTATGGAAACTAGCTCATCTGTTAGTGTTCCTATGTATGCTGGACTTCGCCTGGACAAGGATGAAGATGGAAAATCAGTTGATATCACCAAGTACAGAGGCATAATTGGGTCACTGTTATATTTAACAGCTAGCAGACCAGATATTATGTATTCTGTTGGGGTTTGTGCGATATTTCAATCAAATCCTAAGGAATCTCATCTCTTAGCTGCTAAAAGGATATTAAGGTATCTTAAAGGCACTCAAGAATTGGGATTGTGGTATCCAAGGGAATCAGGATTTGAACTTACTGGATATTCAGATTCTGACCTAGGTGGCTGCAAAGTTGATAGGAAGAGTACTACAGGTACTTGTCAATTTCTAGGCAGTCGTCTGATCTCATGGATGAGTAAGAAACAGGCTTCAGTATCCATATCTACTGCTGAAGCTGAATACATTGCTGCTGGAGCATGTTGTGCACAAATACTTTGGTTGAAGCATCAACTAGAAGACTATACAAGTGAAATCTCACTTACTCAGAATACTACTAGTCATTCCAGGACTAAGCATATTGAGATCAAACATCACTTCTTCAGAGACCACGTTGAAAAAAGAAATGTTATTATTGAGTATGTTCATACAGACAATCAGATTGCTGACATTTTCACCAAACCTTTAAGTGATGCAAGATTTTCTACTCTAAGAGTGGAACATGGCTTGTTAAAATTGGATTCATAAGCTGAGGGGGAACCTATCAGAAGACTGGGTTCAATAGCTGACTAATCTGATAGCAACAAGTGTTACACTTCAAGAAGATTGACTCTCAACAGACTAGTTGACTGATGAATTCTTGAATTCAGGGGGAACGTGTAAGACTAGCGGTACTCCTGTTTTAAAGATGAAATCTTCAATGACAGTTAGTTGAAGTTGTTTTAATCAGAAGATTTGTTCTAAATTCTTGAAGACTTGAAGATTATTTATCTTGCAGGATTGACAAATAGCAAATGAAGATCACTAGATATTGGCTTTCACTAGTGATATATTGTATCAGACAAGTCATCTATCAGATAAGTATTATCTTACTCATCTGTTTATTTATGTCAGCTTATATCTAAGTGTTGTATTAAAAAAGTTTTATCTAAAACACGCTTTTATAAGTAACAGACAAGTGGCGTTTCAAATTCCCGCCCGTCTGACATAATTAATGCTTTTTGAAATCCGCGTATCATGGTCACACGATCTACTTTTCAGTAACTGATCTAACGGTTGGCACTAATCACGGAAACCAACATCAATCCAACTTCTATAAATCCAGATCTGATCACCTTACTAAGCTTTTACGCACCCTCAAAATTTCAAAAGCACAGAGCATTTTTGCATTCAAGTCTACTGCAAATCTCTCTCGTTTTTCCTTAATCTTTTTCAGAGATGTCTGCCAAAGAAGCTAGCGCTGAAGGTATGTTCCTAAACTACCTGACGTATCACACGATTGGCACTCCAATGATGAAAGAAATTCTGGAAAAATTCAAGGTGGCAACCCTAGTTAACTTCATGGAGGCTCATGAAGATATGGTATTTAAAGATCAAATTATGGAGTACTATGGTTCGGAAGTGAAGCCTGACTATGAAAAACTGGAAATTAATGCCAAAATTGGGGGTAAGGTTATCTGTATAACTCCCAAGCTACTGAATGAGAAATACGGACTCACTCTTGAAGGTTCAACTGAGATTTCAACCCTAGCTGAACCCTTTGAAGCAGATTTCTGGAATCTGGTTGCAAAGAAGAATGAAGTTTTGTCTGGCAGTATCAAGAAGAATTAGCTGAAGGACGAATTTCAGCGTATGGCAGATTTAGTTGACAATGAGGAGGTTTCATACCATGATTGCTGTCTATTATGGTTTGAAGGTGAACTGGGAAACCTTCATTTGGTACATTCTTGCTGATCACAAGGAGCGTGGTCAAACACTTCACATAATCTTCCTTAGTCATCTGCTGCTGAACATGGGATGCACGATGACAAATGGCAAGGACGTTCATAAGGCCAAAGAATTAAAGATTTATGAGGCAGTGAAGTCTGGAAGGTCTAAAGGACCTGCTGATGTGCCAGAAAAGAGGCAATCAAAGAGAAAGGCTGCTGCTGAGCCTAAAGAGCCAGCTGTTAAGGCCAAAAGGAGTAAGGCATCTGTTCAAATAGCTAAGCCAGTTGTTCAAGCCAGAACAGTTTCGCCTAAGGATATGAAAGTTGTTGATGCTATCATAGATCAAACAACTAAGGAAATTGAGGAGATGGCCTATGACTCATATCCTGAAAGAACCGTTTCAGCTGAAGTACCAGCTGAAAATGTTTCAAAAAGGACAAGGAGCGCAATGAAAGACACTGCTACATCCAATGTTGTCCATCATACAAAGAAAACAGCTAGAAAGAAGATGACGTTCATTGAAGAGGATAAAGAACTTTCTGAGCTGGTAAGGGAAAGTCCTCCAATAGCAGAGGGGCCTGTTGGATCAGAGAAGAAGTCTGCTGAAGTAAAGTCAGCTGATGATCAAGTTAAACAGACTTCTGCACCAACAGCTGAGGTTGCTCAACCTCAAAAGGATCCTGAAGTGCAGATCCTTGAACCGATTGTTGTTGCACCAGTAGCAATTGCTGCTCCAGAACCAACAGCTGCGGCACCAGTTGTTGAATCAAGAGCTGCCAGAAAGAAAAGGACTGGCAAAACTAAAGTGTCAGCTTATCACAAGAAGAAGCGCGAAGAAGCAGAACAAAGGAAGCGTGATGATGCTGAACTAAAAAGAGTACTTGAGGCTAGTAAGAAAGATGCTGAAGTCAAGAAGATGACTGAAGCAGAGTTAGCTGCCAAGGAAGAAGAAGACTTGGCAAAGGCTTTAGAAGAAAGTACAAAGGATGCTTATGGGCCAAGACGGTCAGAAGGCATAGTGATTGGCAAACCCAAGGAAGGACATGTTTGTGCTACCAAGGGATAAACCAATTAAACGAAAGAAGTCTGAAGTCAGAAGAGCACTTGAAATTGTTCAAAGTGACTCTACTATCTTCAGAAAGTTTGAAGCTGAGCTGGAGAGGATAAATCAGCTGCTTCAATCTTGAACCACCTTTCTCCCAGAAAAGATACGATACAACAGATGGAGGGAGTATAGGTTGACCAAGTCTGAGGAAGAAATCCAAGCATGGAAGGAGTTTGCTGATGAAGGACGCTGGGTTCTTAGTTGGCTGCATACAACTTCTGTTACAAAGGCGTTGGATTCAGACTTCATTAGAGACATACTACATGACTTTGCAAGAGTCATTGTAAGTCAGGAGGCAACTGCTATAAAGGATTCATTGCCAAATAAACCAAGTCCTGCTGATGATTTGGTGGATAGAGCAGTTAAGATCGCTGTCTACACAACTATGGAAAAATGGGCTGAACGATCAAGATATGAACCTGGTTCAACCAGTGATGTGCCCACTTTACCAAGTTTGCAGCGTATTGCCTTTGGCTCAAAAATCAGTACATATCAAGAACAGCTGAGTGCTCAACAGTCTACTTCACCTTTTGTTCCAGCTGACTTGATTCGTCAGAAGACTGTGGTGTCTGCTGATGGTACTGAGATCATTCACATTGCTGATGAGCCAGCTAGTGAAGAACAGAAGAAGGACCAGCATGCCGCAGAGATCAACCTGGAAACATTAAACAAACTGCCTGCTGAAGTCAAAGATTTGATTACTTTAGCCATTGAGTGGAAGGCTGAAGATAATCAAGTTCTTCATGAAGCTCCTGTTCAACAGGAAGAACCTGCTGAAGCATCAACCTCTGTTCCTACTGTTGACTTGCATTCTTCACTGATGGAGTCAATGCAGATGCTGATTGATAATGCCATGAAGGAAATGGAAAAGAGGAATCAGCTGATGTTGCAGCAAATGCAGGAAGCTACTGCAAAGATGGTACAGGAAGCCATAGAGAATTTTCCTCTACCACCAAACAATTCTCTTGCACTGACTCAGGGTATCTTGAGCATGAATAGAAACATTGAAGACGTGAAGGCTGATGTGAATCATTTGCACTCTACTCTTCAAAGGCACGAGTTTGACATTGCAGGAATTGCCAGAGTCATGTAGGAAGTTGGTGAAGCAAAAATTGAGAAAAATGTTGCACTGATGCAAGAGTTCACTGCTGTAACCAACAAAGCTCAAAATGAAATGTCAACACTTCAACTGAATGTTGACTGCTTGAATGACCAATCTGGTGAGATGAAGACTACTCAACTTCGTATGGAAACAACTCTAAATCATCACTCTGATCAACTCCAAGTTGTGGATCAAAACATCCGAAAGCTTTGTGCTGCTGTCAACGTAACTCCTGATCAACTTAACCCTGCTGCTGATGACAAAAAGGGGGAAGAGGAATCAGCTAAGAGAAGTGTTGCTGCTGCAACTGTTCAATTACAAGACCAACGTGCTGCTACTGAAAAACCAAATGAAGATAAAGTACTTGAAGAGGAAGCTAAAGATGAAGAAGCTGCTGAAGAAGAGCCTAAGGAAGTAGCAAAATCTGACAAAGAGTTAGCTGCCTCCAAAGACTCTGCTGAAGAACAGCTAGATCCAAACAGAAAATACAAGAGATTAGAGGACATCAAAAGAAAGATCGAAGCTGCCTCTAAGAACTTGGAAGTATTTTCCAGTGGAGAAGATGAAGATGATGAGAGTGAAGAGTATGAAGAAGAGGAAGAAGAGGAAGATGAAGAAACTGAAGACTAGGCTAGAATTTCTAGACTAGGTTATCTGTTGAAAATGTTGTAATCAGCTTACTTTATTTGTAATTTCACTTAAGTCAATTTTCTGGTAAATTTGTACTGTAATCTTTCAAAGAACATCTATAAAAGTCAAGTTTCCAACAAATTATTTCTATCTCAGAAATCTTTGAGGACTTAACTTTAGTTTTTGGTACAGGTACTTAGCTGAAGTTTTGTCATCATCAAAAAGGGAGAAATTGTTGGATGAAGATGAAGACTTAAAAGTGAAAGGAGGTTTTGATGATTTACAAAAGTCATCAGCTAAGTATGGAAGCTTAGTACAAACCTTAGAAGATATTTGACCAAGGAAGAATTTACTTCAGACGAGTCAAATATGGTCCAGAAGACTACTAATCTGTTATTGAAGAAAGGAATCAGACTGGTGGATTTTCAGCCGACTCAAATAAGATTAGTTCAAGTTTGTGATCAGCCGAGTGTACATCAGACGAGTGATTTTGATCAGCAGAGTGAAGATGGATCAGAAGTTATTGCAACGGTAATAAATGCACTTGGAGTAATTAATGCTGAAGAGGAAGGGTATTTATGACAAATGATTGAAGAGAAACCTCGTATCAGCTTGGTGCATTTAATGCGGACTGACAGAAGGTACAGCAGAGTGTACAGTGTTCGCAGGTAGCCGTTTCTGCAGAAGGGACCAGTACTCGAGGATTTGAACACCTGTCGATCTCTCAACGGGCAGATTTTCAAATCTCAAGTATAAATAGTTCAGTTCAAGAGTTGAAGAAGAAGAAGCAACACAACTGAGATTAAAATCAAAGCAGAATTCTTCTAAGTCTCAACTTCAAGAACAGAACACTCATCAGCCGAGTCATTTGTTGACGAAGCAGAATAGAGAGAAAACAAAATATACATACAAATCTGAGTGATTTTGTGAGAAACGTGTTGTGAGAAGTACATATCCATCTAAGTGAGTGATATTACTTCAGAGAGTAGGAGTTTCTTTGTGATTTCCTATTGCGCACTTGTGGCCTTTTCATTTGTTGATTAGCATAACCCAAGATCTAAGTGACTTGGAAGAGTGGACTAAAGGATTTCTATCCATATAACCACTATAAAAATCCTTTGTGTTATACTTGCATTATTTCTTGCATATTTTCAAAGAGCATATTTTAACACGAAAAGGTTAACTGTTAAAAAGTTTTAAAAAGGAGTTTGTAAAACTGGGGATAAAACTTTTTCTAAGTTAAGAAAACTACTTGTGAAAAACACTAGAAAAATCCGCTGCAAGTTAGTAAATTTAAAACTCTGATTTTGATAAAATCAGCTAAGTAAAATCAGAAAAGTGGTCAACTCTGCTGTTCAAAGCTTTGTGCGAGATCAGCTTAGTTAAATTACAATTCCTGATCAGCTTAGTCTGCTGACAGAAAAAGTTAGAGAATTTTAAAGATAAATTTTTATAGGTCTATTCACCCTCCCCCCCCCCCCCCCTCTAGACCTCATCTGACCACTTGGGACCAACAGCTCTGCTCGGACACATAGCTTCGAGCTGTCAAGCTAACTTAGCCAGGTCGAAAATCCTCAAATCTCGAGCAGGGGTATTTCCTAGAATAGAGCATTCAAAATATCCCACATCAGTATTTAGCCAAGTTGGATTCTTCGACCTAATCTAGTTCGATCTGGAACGCTTCAATCTCGATCAGTCCTCATTATTATCGATCGAGTCTTGCAGAAGTATACCTTGATGCCTCATATGACACCCCCAACTGGTCAGGATTCGCTAAAACCAGATCATGGGCCGTTGTTGTATGAAAATGAAGAAGTGAAGGGAGGTTTTGATGATTTCCAAAAGTCATCAGCTAAGTAATGGAAGCTTAGCAAGCCTCTAAAAAGTTTAACTGAGAAGACAAGTAAAATCAGAAGGTTAAATTTTGGTCCAGAAGATTACTGATCTGATGCTGAGTCAGGAATCAGACTGGTGGATTTCAGCAGAGTTAAATCAGATGAGTTCGATTTGACTCAGCAGAGTGTTCATCAGCAAAGTGGATTCGATCAGCAGAGTAGAAATGATCAGAAAGTTATTCCAACGGTAATAAATGCACTTAGCGTAATAAATGCTGTAAGAGAAGGGTATTAATGACAAATGATTGAAGAGAAACCTCGTATCAGCATGGTGCATTAAATGCGACTTGAAAGAAAGTACAGCAGAACTGTACAGTGAACAGTTGCAGGAAGCCATTCAGAGACAAGGACCAATACTCGAGAAAGATCTGAAATTTGTCTTTCTTCAACAGGCAGAATTCAAATTCGCGAGTATAAATAGTTCAAGATTCAAGAGTTCGAGAAGAAGAACACAACAACTAAGAGAGCATTCAACTAGCAAATTCTTCTAAGTCTCAAAAACTCAAGAACAGAACACTATCAGCCGAGTCATCTGTTGACAAAGCAAGTTCGAGAAAAACAAAATAATCTACAAATCTTAGTGATTTCTGTAAACATTGAGTGTTGTGTGTTGGTCCCAAGTGGTCAGATGAGGTTTAGAGGGGGGGGGGGGGGTGGGGGGTGAATAAACCTCATTAAAAATTTTACCTTTTAAAAACTTCTAACTTTTCTGTCAGCAGACTAAGCTGATCAAGAATTGTAAGCAGACTAAGCTGATCTCGCACAAAGCTTAGAGCAGCAGAGTTGACCACTCTTCTGATTTTACTTAGCTGATTTTATCAAAATCAGAGTTACAAAAATAACTAACTTGCAGCGGATTTATCAAGTGTTTTTCACAAGTAGTTTTCCTTAACTTTAAAATAGTTTTATCCCCAGTTTTTAACAAACTCCTTTGAAAACTTTTTCAGCAGTTAACCTTTAAGTGTTTTCAGTATGCTGTTTTAAATAGCAGAAATTTATGCAAGTTAAAAACACAAAGGATTTTTATAGTGGTTATATGTATGTAAATCCTTTAGTCCACTCTTCCAAGTCACTTAGATCTTGGGTTATACTAAATCACACAGATTACAGTATACACTTCTTACGCCAAACAACAAATGAAATGGCCGTAAGTTCACAATAGGAAATCACAAAGAAATTCCTAACCTCTGAAGTAATATCGTTCACAAAGATTGATATCTACTCCTCACAACACAACCTAACAAAATCACTCAGATTTTACAAGTATTTTCTGTTTTCTCTCTATTTAGCTTCGTCAACAAATGACTCGGCTGATGAGTGTTATGTTCTTGAGTTTGAGACTTAGAAGAATTCTTGCTTCAGATTTTTACTCTCAAATGCGCTGTCTCAGTGTTGTTTTCTTCTTCCTCAACTCACGAACTGAACTATTTATACTTGGAGATTTGAAAATCTGCCCGTTGAGAGATCGACAGTTGTTCAAATCCTCGAGTACTGGTCCTTCCTGCAGAAACGGCTACCTGCGACTGAACACTGTACACTCTGCTGTACTTGCTGTCAGATCGCATTAAATGCACCAATCTGATACGAAGTTTCTCTTCAATCATTTGTCATTAATACCCTTCCTCTTTAGCATTTATTACTCCAAGTGCATTTATTACCGTTGCACTGATCTTCTGATACACTTCCACTCAGCTGACCGAAATTACTCGTCTGATGTATACTCGGCTGATCCCAAACTTGAACTAATTTGATTTGAGTCGGCTGATAGTTCACCAGTCTGATTTCTTCTTCAGCAATAGATCAGTAGTCTTCTGGACCATATTTGACTAGTCTGAATTAAGTTTTCCTTAGTCAAATATCTTAGAAGGTTTTTACTAAGCTTCCATACTTAGCTGATTCTGATGTTTTGGAAATCATCAAAACCTCCCTTCACTTTATGTCTTCCATCTTCATCTTCATCTTCATCCAACAATTTCCCCCTTTTTGATTATGACAAAACTTCAGCTAAGTACCTGTACCTAAAGCTAAAGTTTAAGCCCTCAAAAATTTCTGAGATAGAAATAATTTGTTGGAAACTTGAACTTTTATAGATATATCAATTGATTACAGATTACAAGTTCAAATGATGAAGTAGCAGAAAGTAAAAATTTTACAAGTTTAACAAAAAGATTACAAGCGACCTAGTCTAGTAACTTAGTCTAGTCCTTCTTCTCTTCTTGTGTTTCTCCTTCTTCTTCATCTTCAAGGTCTTCATCAGAACTAGAGAGATCTTGTTCAAGCATTTCAAATCTTTTTCTGAGATCCTCTATTCTTTTGTGCTTGACGTATGGATCCAATTGTTCAGCAGCAGAGTCCTTGGAAGCAGCAATTTCCTTATCAGATTTTACTGGTTCTTTGGGCTCTTCATCAGCATCGTTGTCTGCCTCAGTTACTTCATTATCTGGTCTGCTAGTATTTTCATCATCAGCATCCTTTTCAGCCAAGTCCAATTTTTCAGTAACGTCAGCTGATAGATTAGTATCAGCACCCTTCTTCTTCGTTGTAGAATCTCCATCTTCCCCCTTTTTGTCATCATCAGCAGGGTAGACGGGTTCTTCAGGCAGAACAGGAGTGATGTTGATTGCGTCACAAATCAATCTGATGTTTTTATCCACCGCCATAAGATGATTTTCCCTTTTCAGTTGCTGCAATGTGTTATACGACTCAATCTTCTTGAATGTAAGATCCACTTGATCACAAAGTTGAATCTGAGAACTCAGAATCAAATCAGCTGATGTAGTGAATGCTTTCAGCATACTCTCAGCTTTTACTTCATGAGCCTCCATTGCATTTGCAACAACTTCATTTATGTCCCTCCAACCAGCCGTGTTGTTCTTGACCCTTGCACCAAATGTCTCCATATCAAGTCTGATAGCTTGTACATCACTTTTGACGTTTGCTATTTCTTCTACTATCAGAGGGCTAGGATCAGCAACCTTTGGGACTTTTTCAGCAGCAGTAGACAGCATAGTTAAGGCTACTTCTTCAAAGTTCTTCATCTGTTCTCTATGTCTCTCTTCCATTTCCTTCATAGAATTGACAATTAACTGTTGGATGGACTCCAAGATAGTTGGTTGTAAGTTTTCTGAAGGTGATGGAGTAACTGTGCTTGCTGGTACAATCTCAGGAGTTTTCTCAGACTCCTTTGGTTCATCAGTCAGAGTAGTCTGCTGTTGGGGCAACTTCTCTGATGATGTTGAAATTTCAGCATTCTTCTTTTGGACCTGTATTGGCTCATTTTCCGTAGTCTTTTCTTCTTTGGCAGCTTAGGTGTTGGCATAACAGCCTTTGGCTTCTTTGGATCTCCAATAACAATTCCACCACTGTACCTTGGACCTTGGGCATCCTTGGTACTGGCTTCAATAGCCTTAGCCAAATCCTGAGCTTCCTTAGCAGCTATCTCAGCTTCAGACATATTTTTAGCCTGAGCCTCAAGCTCCCTAAGTTTACGAGCGTTTTCTTTTTCTTTCTTTTTCTTTTCTGCTTCATCTATCTTTTTCTGTTCAGCAGCAGTAATCACTTTAACCTTTGCCTTACCAGTTCTCTTCCTTCTGGCGGCAGGTGATTCCACTATTTGCAGTGGAGCAGCAGCAATTGGTGTAGGATGAATGAGTGGGACATTCTCCTCTGCTGTCAGAGTAGTCGGCTGTTCAGCAACAGCAGACTTGTCAAGAGATTTTTCTACTGCATCTGCTGGTCTTTCAGCAGCAGGGGTTTCTCTGACTTGAATAGTTGGAGCAGTAGTAAAGGTAACTCGTTGACCACCCAGAGTTAACTTTCTTTTTGCCTTTGGCTTGGGCAAAATCTCAGTTTGTCGAGGTTCAACAATTCTCTTTACTGAACTTCTTGTTCTTCGTCCAACCTCTTTTAGTTGAACTGGTTCGTCAGACTCAGTTCTTTCTGGAGATGTTTCAGTACTCATCTCATCAATTTCCTTAGTCACCTCAGTGACTATCTTGTCAGCAACATCTGCAGACTCTACTGATCTGGCTTCAACAGCAGGGTTTGCTGTTTGATCAGCAGACTTAGCCTTGATAGTAATTTTGGGCTTCTTGGCATCAGGCTTCTCTACTTTTCCCTTTGCTTTTGTTTTAGAGGTAGCTTCAACCTTAACTGGTTCATACATTTTTACTTCCTTCAGTTTGCGAACCACTTTCCCATTCACAAGTTGACATCCAAGCGTTGAGAGCAGATGACTCATCATTACCACATGTCCATTTTTCTTTAACGCCAGAAGATAAAAATAATGAACAGCCCAGTTTACTGGTAACCCATAGTAGATGCAGACCATTGTTTGGTACCTTCTCCTAGGTAACCCATCTAAAGAGCTCGTACAGCATTCGAGAATCTTTGCTATAATGTCTGCAAATCTTTGAAACTCATCCTTTAACTAAGTTTTCATTAAACTTCCAGTCATCGGTTCTCCATCCTTAGCACAAATAAACCAAAATTCTTCCTCTTTTTCTGAAGCCAGAGTGTATACTTCTCCTCCTTCATTTTTCAGATCGTAAATTTCATTCAAAATAGCAGGCGAAATACAGATAGTTTTACCTCCGACAGTAGCCACAGAAATCATCTTGTTTAGGTCATATTTCCTAGATCCGTAGAATTCAGCGACATCTTCAGTGAAAACATACTCTTCGTGAGCTTCCAAAACTTTTACCAATGACGCCTCTTTGATTTTAACCATGATTTCCTTCATTAGAGGAGTTCCAGAAGCGTAGAACTTCTCGTAATTCAAGTAGCGTCCTTCAGCTCCGGCCATTGTAATGAAATTGAAGTAGCTTGAGAGAGATTAAACACTTTTAAGACAGAATAGATGAGTTAGTAACTTCTTTTCACTTAGGATAATTTTGGGTGCGTAAGGTTTAACCCTTCTGATCAGATCTGGATTTATAGATTTCGAATTGCTTCGGTTTTCGTGTTATACGCGGACGGTTTGATTTGATCTGTCAGTTTTTAATCGTGTGGGCGAGAATCGCGGAATTCAAAATTTATTAATTATGTCAGACAGGCGGGAATTTGAAACGCCACTTGTCTGTTACTTATAAAAGCGTGCTTTTGATAAAACGTTTTTGCACAACACTTTAAATATAAGATGATATAAATAATAACAGATGAGTAGAATAATACTTATCTGATAGACGACTTGTCTGATACAATATATCACTAGTGAAAGCCAATATCTAGGGATCTTTCTTTGCTGTTTGTCAATCCAGCAAGATAAATAATCTTCAAGTCTTCAAGAATTAAGAACAAATCTTCTGATTAAATAACTTCAACTAACTGTCATTGAAGATTTCATCTTTAAAACAAGGGTACCGCTAGTCTTACACGTTCCCCCTGAATTCAAGAATTCATCAGTCAACTAGTCTGTTGAGAGTCAGTCTTCTTGAAGTGTAACACTTGTTGATATTAGATTAGTAAGCTGTTGAACCCAGTCTTCTGATAGGTTCCCCCTCCGCTTATGAATCCAATTTTAACAAGCCCACTTCCGCTCTTAGAGTGGAAAATCTTGCTTCATTCAATGGTTTAGTGAAAATGTCAGCAATCTGGTTGTCTGTATGAACATATTCAATAATAACATTTCCTTTTAAACATGGTCTCTGATGAAGTGATGTTTGATCTCAATGTGCTTAGTCCTGGAATGACTAGTAGTATTCTGAGTAAGTGAAATTGCACTTGTGTTATCACAGTAGATAGGGATTCCACTGATCTTAAGATTATAATCTTCTAGTTGATGCTTCAACCAAAGTATTTGTGCACAACATGCTCCAGCAGCAATGTATTCAGCTTCAGCAGTAGATATGGACACTGAAGTCTGTTTCTTACTCATCCATGAGATCAGACGACTGCCTAAAAATTGACAGGCACCTGTAGTACTTTTCCTATCAATTTTGCAGCCAGCAAGGTCAGAATCTGAATATCCTATAAGTTCAAATCCTGATTCCCTTGGGTACCACAATCCCAATTCTTGAGTGCCTTTGAGATACTTTGGTATTCTTTTAGCAGCTAAGAGATGAGATTCCTTAGGATCTGATTGAAATCTCGCACAAACCCCAACAGAATACATAATATCAGGTCTGCTAGCTGTTAAGTATAACAGTGACCCAATTATGCCACTGTATTTGGTGATGTCCACTGATTTGCCACCTTCATCCTTGTCCAGACGAAGTCCAGTAGACATAGGAACATTAACAGATGAACTAGTTTCCATACCAAATTTCTTGAACAGATCTTTTGTGTACTTTGCTTGATTAATAAAGATGCCATCAGGCAGCTGTTTGACTTGTAATCCAAGAAAGTAATTTAATTCTCCCATCATGCTCATTTCAAACTTGTTCTGCATCAACTTAGAGAATCTTTCACACATCTGTTTGTTAGTTGAACCAAAAATAATATCGTCCACATATATTTGTACCAATAATATATGTTTATCCCATTCAATAGTGAACAAAGTTTTATCTACTTTACCTTTGCGAAATCCTTTAATTAAAAGAAAATCAGATAAAGTATCATACCATGCTCTTGGAGCCTGTTTCAGTCCATAAAGAGCTTTCTTCAGACGATATACCTTGTCTCCCTGTTGATATACTTCAAAGCCAGGAGGTTGTTCAACGTACACTTCTTCTTGCAATTCTCCATTGAGAAAAGCAGACTTCACATCCATCTGATAGACAGTGAAGTTCTTGTGAGTAGCATAGGCTAGGAACAATCTGATTGCTTCAAGCCTTGCAACTGGTGCGAATGTCTCATCAAAATCAATGCCTTCTTCTTGGCAGTAACCTTTGGCAACTAGTCTTGCTTTGTTTCTGGTAACCATACCATCTTCATTCATCTTATTTCTGAAAACCCACTTAGTGCCAATTACTCTTTGATGAGTAGGTCTAGGTACCAAGTACCAAACTTCATTCCTTTCAAATTGATTCAACTCTTCTTGCATAGCTTCAATCCAATGAGAATCACCAAGAGCTTCATCAATTAATTTAGGCTCAATTTGTGAAAGAAAACTTACAAACATTGTTTCATTTGCAGTTGACCTTCTTGTTCTAACTCTGTCAAGGGGATCACCAATCACTAGTTCAGGTGGGTGATCTCTGAGCCATCTGAGATCAGGTTGCAAATCTGGATGTTGTCCTCTTGATTGATCTTGCAACACTACTGTTGGAGTCTCAGTAGTAGTCTGTTGAACAGTTGTAGTCTGTTGAACAGTCTCTGGTCTGTCAGCTATTCGCAACTCCTCTGTTAGACAATCAGCAGACTGATTTTGAACAGCACTTGAGTTAACAGCTTGAGTTAAATCAGGTAGTATGATGGGTACATATTCTTCCTTTCTTTCCACATTCAACTTCTGAAAGTCAGCAGATATCTCTGGGTTTGCACTTTGATTCTTTTCAGATGATTGACTTGGTTCATCAAATACTACATGAATAGATTCTTCTACAAGTAAAGTTCTTTTGTTAAACACTCTATAAGCTTTACTAACAGTAGAGTAACCTACAAAAACAGCTTCATCAGCCTTCTCTGCAAATGCAGTAAGGTGATTTTTCCCATTGTTCAAAACATAACATTTACAACCAAAAATCCTAAGATAATTTAAATTAGGTTTTCTGTTGTTCCATAGCTCATAAGGTGTCTTGTTTTGACTTTTGTTGATCATACATGATGAGGGGTAATTCGCATACGCCGCTTTAGGGAATACCTTCTGCTCGGGGTCAGCCTTGATCCCGATCAGAATGGTATTCTCCGACCTGAAGAACATGGTTTTCCGATCAAGCCAGACTGATAGCTCTAGATCAAGTACTCCGACCTTCTTCCCGATCTACTCGTATCCTCGGAATTATTGTGGGACCGACCTACAGCTTTGCACAGCTGGCCGAGAGCTATTCTCCTACGGATGGTCTAGCTAGCTCATTACTGTTCCTATAAATACGCGGCGCATTTATGACATCAGGGACGGCACAACTTCCAAGGAATACCCCCTGCTCGGACCTACTGTTCGAACTAGGAGCTAGCTGGTATTCTCTTTGTATTGGTCTTTTTAGTAGTGCGGCATCCCGTAATGCTCGGGTAGACCTGCTTTGTAATTTATATTCGAACACTAATATTAATATATAGTTTCCACATGCTCGATTCATATATTGTTATATTCTACTTTCCTTATTGAACTCGAACGTAATAAAGTATAATCAATTGGCGCCCACCGAGGAGCCTACTCGGGTGTTAGATCGAAATATGCCTACTACTAGGAGATTTACATACAATCGTGGCGAGCCTTCACACGCCGTAGGAGCTCAACGTTCTGTAAACAATGAACCAAGTAACCAATCCCGAGCGGCCCACCAATCTGAGGTGCCGCCGCTCGACCCGCCGAATGATATGCCTATTCATACAACAGTGGCTGATTTGCGTTCCATTATCGGAACTATGTGTAGAGAATTCTTGAACACGGAGAGAGGAGATCGTGAAACTCTACCAGGTCAGCAGCCCCCGGTCGATCAACCTGTTGCTCGGGGTCCGGTTTCCAACAGACCAAGGGAAGGAAGTATTCGTCGATCTGCTTTGGGCGAACCATCTGATGTTCGACCCAACCCGCCACAAGCTAGAACCGTTGTCCGATCTGGGCAACCTTCTAGGAACATACAAAACTTAGAGGATTCCGTGGTCGGGGAACGTCAACCCAAAGCTGTGGAGAGGTCTAGAAAGCCAGCCTATAGAAAGGTAACTGAGGCTGACTTGGAAAGAATTGTGCAAGAAAGGGTTGCTAAGGAGTTAGAGAAAGAGAAGCTAGTAAAGGAAACCCGACCCACAGGTGTCAGGGCTCGAGGAGTTGAGGCCAAAGAGGATGGGGTCGTTTTCCCTGAAGTGCGAAGTAGGGAATTAAGTACAAATATTATGCGATGCTCGCCTTTCTGTCAAGAAATTAAGGAAGCTCGAGGAACGGAGTCAGTCCCTACCAGATTGCCGAGATATAACGGAACCTCTGACCCCGGGGAGCATATAAACAGTTTCATAAATGTGTTGAATTTATACGGACACTCGGAGGATTTTTGCTGCAAAATCATGGTCACCACGTTCGAGGGAATTGCTTTGGATTGGTTCGGAAAACTGCCTCCGAACTCGATCTTCTCTTTTGACGAGTTGTGCGATAAATTAAAACATCAATTTGCCAGCCAAAGGAAACAAAGGTTACCTGTTAATCATTTGGGAACGGTGAAGCAAATGGAAGGAGAAACACTGAGGCAGTGGCTGGCTAGATTTAGTATTGAACTTCTGAAAGTTGATACCCCACAGATTGAGTTTCTATCGTCATTAATGTTCGAGCTGACCCGTAATAGCCAGTTCGGAAATGCTCTCTGCCGAAAGCAACCAAAGTCTTTCGAGCGAATTATGGAAATAGCTGAGAAATACATGATCCAGGAGGAAATGAATAAGTTAAAAAATGCACAGAATCCTAGGCCCCCGATCGTGAAGAAACCTGATCGGGCCCCTATCCCTAAACCAAGCGACTACGGAGGGTCAAACGCGCAGCAAAAAGGCTCGGTTTGGCAGAGACTAAAGGTCTATAAACCTCAGGTTCCGACCCACAGATCTAATGTCTACGGTCGACCTGCATCTCCAGAGAGGACTCCGAGGACGGAGCATGAAAAAAGCAACTTTACCAGATTGAATACTTCAAGGGACGAGATTCTAACGGTAATCGAAGAGAGAAATTTGGTCCCTGGAGCTCGGCGTATCACTCAACCTAGGCCAGGGACTATGAATCACGATAAGTATTGCAGATACCATAGAGCTCGGGGGCATAGCACCGAGGATTGTTTTCAATTAAAACAAGAGATCGAAAAACTGATTGCTCAGGGAAAGTTGAAGGAATATGTCAGAAAGGAGAACCATAACAGCCGTTATAGGTCCAGAAGTCCTAGGAGGTTCTCCGAACAACACCGTGAGGATCAACAACAAGCAGAGGACCAGACGAATCGGGTGATAAATATGATATCTGGTGGGCCAGCTGGGGGAGATAGCAGGAATGCGAGGAAAAGGACTGCTAGGTCGATAAAGACTGGTGTCTCATCTAGGAAAGAGGTCATGTCCTTAAGACCGTCGCCCTCGATGAGCCAAGTCATTAGCTTTTCCGAGGCTGACAGACCAAGTGATGTGACTTGGGATACTAATGAAGATGACCCTGATTTTTCGATGGTCTTGACCTTGAGAATTGCTAACTTCGAGGTTAGGAGGGTGTTAATCGATAATGGCAGTTCGGCAAACATAATCTCTTCTGAGGCGCTCGACAGAATGAATCTACAACACCCGCGATTGGAACGGGTATCCACCCCGCTCATTGGGTTCGGTGGATCGGAAATTGTTCCTCTCGGAACCATACTCTTGAGTACTACTATTGGTAAGAAACCTAGAGATGTTACGAAGATGGTTAAGTTCCTAGTCGTGAGTACCCCGTTCGCTTATAATGCAATCTTGGGAAGACCGGCTTTAAATGTATTCAAAGCAGTCGTGTCAACTTACCACCAGATGGTCAAGTTTCCCACGTTAGCAGGGATCGGAGAAATGAGGAACGACCAGTGCATGGCATGGGAATGTTATAACACATCTTTAAACATGAAGAAGCAGTTCGAGCCAGTATTGCCCTCGAAGAGAAAGTTAGAGGAGGAAAAGGTATTCTCAGTATCCGACCTCCCGTTGCCAGATTGTGAAAAGTTGCAGAGTAAAAAAGGAAAAGAGATCGATATGAGCGTACAACCCCCAAATCATAAACAAGTAACGTTAATCCCTGGCTCCCCCGAGAAGTTCACCAGAATTGGGACCGAGCTAAGTCAAGGGATGGAGACCATGTTGATCGAATTCCTTAGAAACAACGCCGATGTCTTTGCTTTGAGTTCTGATGATATAGTCGAAATCGACCCAAGGGTGATCACTCATTCTTTAAATATCGATCCGAAAGAAAAGCCAGTTAGACAAAAGAAGAGGAATCACGGTCGAGAAAAAGACAAAATCATCAATGCTGAGGTGGATAGGTTATTGGCCGCGAAACAGATTCGGGAAATAACTTTCACTGAATGGCTTTGCAATGTAGTGTTGGTGTCGAAGGGAGAGAAGGTCGACAACAAATGGAGGATGTGTAACGATTTTACCGACCCGAACAAGTTGTGTCCAAGGGACCCCTATCCTTTACCACGGATCGATATGCTGGTTGACTCAACTGCGGGATTCATTTTCTTTAGTATGATGGATGCTTTCCAAGGGTTTTATCAAATATTTATGAATGAGAGAGATCAGGATAAAACAGCTTTTATTACCGAACGGGGAGTGTACTGCTTCATTGTAATGCCGTTCGGGCTAAGGAATGCAGGAGCAACTTATCAAAGGCTCGTGAATATGATGTTCAAGGATCTTATTGGTGAAATCATGGAAGTTTATGTTGATGACATGCTAGTGAAGAGCATGACCGAGGAGGATCATATAAAGCACCTTGACAGATGTTTCGCGATCCTGAGGAAGTACAGAATGAAATTAAATCCGGCTAAATGCACTTTCGCGGTAAGGTCGGGAAAATTCCTCGGTTATCTGGTGCACGAACGAGGAATTGAGGCAAACCCAGAAAAGATCCGAGCTATAGCTGAGCTACAACTGCCAACTAAGTTGTCTGAAGTGCAGAGTCTAATCGGAAAAATAATATCCTTGAATAGGTTTATATCCCGATCAGCAGACAAGAGTTTGCCTTTTTTCAAGTTGTTGAGGAAATCGAAAGGCTTCGAATGGGATGAGGAGTGCAGTAAAGCTTTCGAAGACCTTAAAAGGTATTTGGTTTCCCCTCCGATGTTGGCAAAACCGATCGAGGGAGAGCCCTTGTATCTGTACATAGCGGTATCGAGTTAGGCAATAAGTTCTGTTTTGGTGAGAATTCAGGATTCCGAGCATAAACCGGTATACTATCTGAGTAAGTTGCTTCAAGGGGCAGAAAAGAATTACCTGGAGATCGAGAAATTCGCACTGGCTTTAGTTATTGCCGCACGGACTCTGCGACCTTATTTCCAAACTTACAAAATTATTGTTCTGACTAATCAACCTCTACGGCAAGTTCTATCAAAACCAGAGACGTCCGGGAGATTGATTAAATGGGCGGTGGAACTGGGTCAGTTCGAGATCGAGTACCAACCTCGAACAGCAATCAAGGCTCAAGTCCTGGCTGATTTCATTGCAGAATCAACAGGGTCCAGTTCCGGCAACTTGTCAGTTCCCGTGGTAAACCTGGTTGAGGATGTTCAGCACAAAGTTTGGGTAATGCATGTCGACGGGTCGTCGACCAGAGAAGGTGGTGGGGCCGGAATTCACTTTCAGGGTCCCGAGGGGGAGGATCTCAGTTATGCGATCACCCTGGACTTCGTAGTCACGAACAATGAGGCAGAGTATGAGGCTTTGATCGCAGGTTTAGAAATGGCAGTTAAAGCAAATATAAAGTCACTGACAGTGCTAACTGACTCCGAGCTCGTGCACAGACAAATAAAAGGGGTTTATGAAGCAAAAGAGTTTAACATGGTGAAATATTTGAAAAGAGTGAAGGGTCTGGCGACAAAGTTCGAGATGTTTGATATACAAGCTATCCCTCGAGAAGAGAACTGTTGGGCGGATTTGCTTTCGAAATTTACGGGGTCGATTGACGGACGGAAGGAAAGAGTAATAACTTGGCTAATGTCCAACTCCCCGGCTATAGATTCCGACGTAACCCCAAACTTGGAGATAATGGAGATAGACGTTCGAGAATCTTCTTGGATGGAGCCTTTGAAGGCTTATCTAAGAGATGGTACTTTACCGGAAGATACAAATCAAGCTCGAAGGATTAAATATCGGGCTCCAATGTACGTTTTGAACGAAGATAGGCTTTATAAAAGATCAAGCTCAGGAGTTTTGTTGAAGTGCATCCCCGAGAGTCAGTTCGATCTCATTTTAAAGGAGGTTCACGAAGGTGAAGCGGGAAGTCATTGCGGTGCACGAGCCTTAGCCTTGAAGTGTTCGAGGACTGGATATTATTGGCCTACTATGATTTCGGATTCCATCGACTATGTCAAGAAATGCCATCATTGCCAAATCTATTCAAATCTAATTCATCAGCCCGCCGAGCAGATGCATTCGATTCCGATCTGCTGGCCCTTCGACAAATGGGGAATTGATATTGTGGGACCTTTCCCAACTGCTAGATCGAGAAAAAACTATGTCCTGGTCGCTGTGGAATACTTCAGTAAATGGATCGAATGCATTGCGCTAACAAAAATTACTCAATTTCAGGTGATAAATTTTCTCTGGAAGAATATTGTTTGCAGGTTTGGTATACCGAGGATCCTCATCTCCGACAATGGAACTCAATTCGCGGGAAAGCAAATTTTGGAGTGGTGCGAAAGGTTTGGGATCCAGCAGAATTTCACGTCGGTCGGACATCCCCAGGCGAACGGACAAACCGAGGTCACCAACAGGGAAATTGTTCGATCACTTGAAAAACGTTTAACCGAAGCAAAAGGCCATTGGTTAGACGAGCTTCCAGGAGTAATTTGGGCGAACAGGACTACAGTAAAGTCTGCTACTGGAGAAACTCCTTTCTCATTGGTTTACGGGTCGGAGGCTGTTATACCGGTGGAGACATTAGTACCTTCACCAAGGGTCGAATCTTATGATCTTGATCAGAATCAATTGCTGAGGCAGTTGGATGTCGATCAAGCAGATGGTAAACGCGACCGAGCGTGCATAAAGATACAAGCCACCAAGTCCAGCATGGAAAAAGCTTATGATAAAAAAGTCAGGATAAGGACATTCAAGGTCGGGGATTTGGTTCTAAAAAAGGTGGAAGTATCTAAGCATGTCGGAAAGCTTCAGCCAAACTGGGACGGCCCTTATGTCGTGCAGGAGGTCGGGAAGAAGGGGTCCTATAAAATTGCTCACCTCAACGGTGAAGTTTTGCCAAGAACTTGGAATGCAGTTAATCTGAGAAAATATTATGGAAGATAGTTGCACTTATTTTTAACTTTTACTGTAATTTCCAGTTTTCCCAAATTTTACTTTCCCTAAAAACTTGTATGGAAGATCAATGAAATCCTCTATTTTGAGTTCAAACTGTATTCCGAGTACCATGACAAAGAAAAACTAATTTTATCGGCCGAGGGTGAAAGCTGTTGCTATGACCCTCCCTCGATAAAAAATGTTCAAAAGGGAATCGGCCGAGGGTGAAAGCTGTTGCTATGACCCTCCCTCGATAAAATATGTTCAACAAGAAAAATCGGCCGAGGGTGAAAGCTTTTGCTATGACCCTCCCTCGATAAAACATGTTCAAAAAATGAAAATCGGCCGAGGGTGAAAGCTTTTGCTATGACCCTCCCTCGATAAAACATGTTCAAAAAATGAAAATCGGCCGAGGGTGAAAGCTTTTGCTATGACCCTCCCTCGATAAAATCTGTTCGAAAATAAATATCGGCCGAGGGTGAAAGCTTTTGCTACGACCCTCCCTCGATAAAACAGGTTCAAAAAATGAAAATCGGCCGACGGTGAAAGCTTTTGCTACGACCCTCCCTCGATAAAACATGTTCAAAAAATGAAAATCGACCGAGGGTGAAAGCAATTGTTATGACCCTTCCTCGATAGAAGTTCAACGTGACTATCCAACTCCAACTGATGCACAAAATGTTATGATGATGCAAGTTCTGCTCGAAAACCCGAACACTTTTCAAGAATTTCTTATTCTGGGGAATTACTAAAGTTGGGATCATTATTTCCTAAGTTTAATTATTCTTAAAGGGAACTTCTCAACTTTCAGATATTATTTATTTGGACGATTATCGGATAATCTTTCCGAGGACAGTTTATCGATCGATAAATATTCTCATTAATTCATCATCGTATTGGCTTTTACGAGCAGAAGACTTACAATAAGACGATGGAAAGGAAAAGTAAAGTTGCAACTATATGGTTTGAAACAATAGGTTCTCATTATTATTTTCGAGCAAGATACAAAAGATCAATGAAAGGCAAATGTTACAACTTTATTGACATTCATCGAACAGATTACAAAGTTGTTGAGGGTACAAATGAAGTCCTAATACAACTACAGTACCCTATTCTATGGTCTTCGAGTCTTCGAGCATTTTTCAGTGTTGTCGACCAGGAATATCGCCGAGCATCCGATGATTGCACCACAATTTGTGACAAAGTGATCGAGCTGTATATGTATATCGTCTTATGATATCTGGTTTTGAAATTAGACAATATGGATCGCAGATTATTTTTTCTGATCTCCATATTCTTGCTACCAGACGAGCCCGATCAATTCCCCGGGTTGGTGTCTAAGGTTGAAATTTCTCATTGTAAGATCCGAAAGCTCAACCTAAGCCGGCCAATTATCATTTCATAGTCGGGAAGCTCAACCTAAAATTACCGATCTTCAAAGAAGAAAGGAAGAAATTCGTGATTCGAGGTCAAACTTCCTTTTAATGAACTGTCCAGCTTTCCACCCTCGGGGATACCCCTCGAAATCCGAAATGCTAACCCTGCCCAAAATACCCGAGCAAGGGTCAGTCACTTGTTGATATTTCAAGGGGAGATCCCGTTTTCAGGGATCGGAGACCCCCAAATATCCGAGGATCCCCTCTTTTCCAATTCCACCCATACCAAAGGAAACTGTATTTTTATGATGAGGTCGAAAATAAGTCCGAAGCCAAATTTCAAAGGCTTGAACGGGAAGGAGGGATCCGAGCTTCGTCCTCGGATAAAACATTTTTGACAGCGGAAGGTAAAGATTTTCAACTGAGTGAATGCCATATTTATACTAAAGGGAAGAGTTGATCGATGGTCTGTATTCAGCGAAACCAACGGCTCAGATTACGGCATTTATCACGGGTGACCGTTCCACTTCCCGAGACTAAGGTGCTGTTTGGACGGACTTTCTTTGAAACTTAGCTGAAAAAAGGGGAATATTATGACTTGGTCAAATATGCAGTGCAGAAACTTAGCTTCTTACTTTGTGCTCGGAATATCGATCACTCTTAACTCGAGTATAAATTATTCCAACAGTGAGAATGCAACTCGATTATTCACTCTTAACTCGAGTATAAGTTGTTTATACAGCATTAATCAATTCACCAGACACAAAATACCATTGATTAGAAGGAAGAAAAAAGTTTATTATTCCAACGGGGAAAACGAGTACAAAGGAAGAAATTTAATAGTACAACATTTTGTTACAACATTCTGTTGAGCAAAAGAAGAAATCTCTAAACACTTTTCTCGAACAGAAGCTTGCGGACTTCAACGTTGCGGGCCTCGTACCCGGCATCATAACCTTTCTGATAGGCCTCTTGTTCCCGCTGCTCGGCATTTTTCTTCTCCTGCTCGACGAGCGACTTCAGCCTATCCAGCTCCTTGCTCAACTCCTCGTGAACCTGGCTCTCTTTCTGCTTCACAGCTTTTTCCGTCTCGGAAGCCAATTTCAGCTCGATGGCTCTAGCTTCTTCGAGGGACCTGGATAGTGCAACCTTCTTTTCCTCCAGCTCGAGGATAACCTTAGCACGCTGTTCGGCTTCTCGCTCAACTTGCAGCCCGAGGCTAAATAACTGTTGTCCGACCTTAAATGGACAAGAGGAGTTGTGTTATTAAAAATAAAAAAAAAAGGGGGGGGGGGGAAAGAGAGGACACTCACTTGAAAAAGCAGATCTGTGATCGATTGCACAAGCTCATCCGCATTTTTCCCTTCTTGTTCGGCCAGGGCCTTACTTTTCACCTCTTCAAAAAAGGCACCTAGCGTTCGAGCAACATTGGGGACAGAGTTTTGGGTTCCCGGGTTCCCACCCGGCGACGGAGTTTTCTTTTGATCGACGGGGGGGTCATTTATTTTGACCTTCTTGTTAGGAGGCTCAACCGCAACACCATTGTTAGCCTCCAAGGCCAGAACACTATCAGCCAATATCTTAGTATCCCCAGCCATTTGGATCAAGGCCGAGGTCGGAATCAAATCGTCCACACGCGATCTTTTATAAGAAGCGGGCTCAGAGTCACTAGATGTGATCTGCTTATTAGGGTTATCGACCTTCTTCTTCCCTTCGGAGCTATTTTTCGACCGAGATGGGGAGTCCGGAATTGATATGATCGGCCCTTTCTCGGAGCCAGATAATTGCTTGGCCGCAGTTTTGCCAAGGTCACCAGTTGGTTCAATGACCGACTTCGAAGGAGAATCGACCTTGTGCTTGCCTCGATCGTTCTTAGAGGTTTTTCCTGCTTCCGAGGAGGACTTAGATTCTTTGATTCTCGACTTGGAAGATTTCTCTTTCTTGACTTTAAGCAACAACCTCGGTTCAATCTTGGAGTTCACCAGGCCTTCCATGATCTGTAAATTTCTAGTGCAAAAGAAAGCTCGACTTATTTTATCGATCAAGTAGCTCCGACGAAGACAGAATTACAGTTTCAATGATACAAATCTTAAAACTGCCTTCTATTTATAAGAAAAAAGGAACGTTGCCTTTTTGAGAGTCCAACCGTCGCGAATTTCAAGTTTTTCCGTGCCCCATTAAAAAGGTCGATTGTTTTGTTACCGCGCCTACTAAGTGATTCACATGCACGGAAGTGCTCGATATCGACGTTCTTTTACGAACCTTTTGGCTCACAAAGACTTTTGTCTAGTTGAGCAATATAAAAAATTGTCGATGAACGGACTCAGAGAAAAACTGAAAAAAGCAGATTTTATAGATAATTGAAGTGATTACAGTGCATGAATTAAAAGGTCCTACATTCTATTACAAGAAATCTAAGGGTCCTCCTTGTCCTCACTCTCGGAGACACCTTCAACATCGACGTCTTTATCCCCAGAAGCTTCTCGATCGTCCCCATTATCCGAAGGATCTTGATCTTCCTCTCCCGAACTGTCACCAGAGCTATCCGAACTACCTGAGTTGTCTGAGCTCGAGCTCGCGCTGGACGTATCCAAGTCCATCAAGTCAGAATTGGGCATTGGAACTCCGAACTCTTCCACGAACGGAGCGAACTCGTGTTCTTCCCAATTGGCGGAGCTCGAGGATGAGACTTGATAATCTTTGCCCTCCATATTCTTGAAAATGTCCATGTGTTTCAAGTACTCATCTATCTTGTCGGGGATGACTTTCGCGGAGACAAGTTGTCGAACGCCTTTATAGAAAGTAGTCTGAAGGATTTCGCCGACCCTTTTACGAGCTATAGCATCCAACGCAGGAGACTCCAAAAATTCTCTTATCGAGCGTAGGCGAGAGTCTTCTCTGCCACGTTGATAAGATAGCTCGGAATCAGCCTTACTTTGCGCGAGCTCCTCTTCAAGTTTCTTAACCTTCTCCTCGAGCAAGCTCTTCTCCTCCACGACCTTCACCAAATCTTCCTCGACGGCCGGGGTATACTTAGCTTTCATGGACTCCAATTCTTTCTGAACGGAGATAAATTGATTACGAAGTTGGGATTCGTCCTTAAGTAAGTCCCTATAAGCAATATGGACCCGATCGGACTCCTCTTCTAGCATTGTAACACGATTCACCTCAGTAAGAAAGCACTCCCCGATCTGCAAGGACAGGGTGGTTAGTATTTTGTTCCAAGACTTAAGCAGTTACAACAATTGTAAAGGGAGTTACCGCGTGATATGCTTTGGAGAATTGGCCTAGTACGTCGAGGTCGCAATGGCCAAGAAGTTCCTCCTGGTCCTCGGCAAATCTCCCCGCCATGAAAATCTTGATCGCCTTGTCATGTTCGTTCTCGCCGTTCGGGGTACGATCACTTCGAATTGATCCCCTCTCGGGATACCCTGCTGCTCGGGAACCTCTAAGTTGGTCTTCGATGAAGTCCACCATGTCAGGCCTACTTCGACCAGGACGGGAAGAAAGGGGTGTTCGGTGTCGACCCCACAATCCGGTCCTCCTTTTGGCCTCGGGGGGTCCCTCGAGATCTTCCCGAGCTCTCCGATTATAGATTTCGGTCCCTCTGAGCTTCTTCATGGTAAACATGCTGTATCCTAAGCCAGAAGAAGAAGAAGGACCAGCTTGATGAGAAGGTGGTACCATTCGGATCGGCTCAGCATTCTCGGGCTCCCCTTCTTTTCCGATCTGGTCAGTCTGAGCCAAGTTTCCCCGAGGAGGGACGACAGTTCTAGGCTCCAGTCTGGTTTGTCTTCTCGGCTGACCGGGCGTCTTCCTCGAGATAGATGCCACCATTTTACCGACTATGGAAGCTCGGTATTGTTCCACCATTGCACCTGACGAAGTAAAAGTAAAATGTTAAGTAATGAAATTCGTTGAACAGCTTACTATTAAGGTCACTCAAGAAAGGCTATTATCCTTACTCAACGCTCGAGGGTCTTCAGCATCTGCTAATCGATAGGTAGCTCGGCTGAGTCCAGCTTTTCGAAGAACAGGCTCCAAAATAAGGAAAGCCGACTGATACAGATCAGAGCGCATCTCTTTAACCAGATCGTCTGGGATAACCTTCCCAAGCTGGCCTAACAATTCTCGTTTTCCGTACACCCATTCTGGCTCACCTGGCCATTTGTAAGGAACCATCTCCGAGCTTCCCTCAGAGGCCGGTACTTCAGGTCCCTTGATAAAAAAGAACTGTTTCTTCCAGTCGAGAGAATTGCTAGAAGTTATGGTCGATAAGACCGAATGATTCGAACGCTGGGAAAAATACACAAACCCAACGTTCGAGGCAGAGGAGGTACTGATCTTGAAGAATTGCCAGAAGCGTCGGAAATTAGCGGCTTGGTTCTTGGCCTTCATCAAAACGCTAAAAGCTATCAAGTACCCAATCGAGTTGGGAAGGATCTGCGCGGGAGCCAGGCTGAATGCATCTAAAACCTGCTCGAGTAAGGGGGCAAAAGGAATGCGCAACCCATAGTCAAACTGCTTAGCGTAGAAACCTTGACATCCTGCTGGGGGCTTATTCACTCTTTGAGAGGGGGTCGGAATAATTAGCGAGTAACCCTCGGGAAGGAATTTACCTATCGTAGCTTTGAGGTTTGCCTCATGCTCTTTTGGATCATACGCACTTGAGATGTCGTCGACCCGTTTCTCGGTCTTCTGAGCTCGACCTGTGGCTTTGGACTTTTTCGCAACACCGGCTAGATCAAGAATTCTCACACTGCACCCGCCTCCGATCTCGTATCTCATAATCTCATGCTTGTCAACCGGTACAGTCAAGCTATTCTCATGGTCGGAATCAGCCTTTTCTCCATCTCCACCCTCCTCGCTGTCGGCTTTCGCATTTTGTTCTGCATCACCATCGTGCTCGGAATCCTGTCGACCTGATGTACCCTCTCCAGCGTTCGACCCTATGGCATGTTCTATTTGATTGACGATTCTATTCGTCTCTTCAGAAGAATTTTCAGTGGTTTTGAAGTCATTGATAAGTTCGCCCGTGGATCCTAGGTCGGAATCTGATCCGGAAGGAATATTGGTTTGGACATCGGGATTCTGGGAAGTAGAAATGATTAGAAGATATGTATTGCAATGCTCGAAATAAGGAAGAAGTACTGTTTATCGATCTAAATGCTCCGATCCGCTGTGAATTGTGAAGATGCACTCTTTTTTTTTCCAAGTAAACATATATATAAAGGTTAAAAGGGTAAATTGCAAATTCAACCCCGAGTAACCGCGACGGTTAGGCTCCCACTCAGTAAAATTAAAGATTACCTTTCGTTAATAGCATTTATGGTCCTCCAAGCTTCAGAAATGAGTATTTTTCGAGTCAGCAGGATAAAATATGCACTCTTTTTCCCCTTCGCTCGGTTTTCATCCCACAGGGTTCTTCCGAACAAGGTTTTTAACGAGGCATATCCAACTCGACTGTCCAAGGCCTGTTCTCTACTATCTATTTCTCCGAACTTCAAATATTGCAGCTCCTGGTGAATCATCGAGGTAAATCTCTCAGGTCAAAAACTTCACCCTTCTATTTTTGGGGCGATTCGGTATTTCGAGGCCCCTCCAAGGAAGATGTGCACTCTTTTTCCCTAGCTCGGATTTTGTCCCACTGGGTTTTTCCGGACTAGGTTTTTAACGAGGCATGTCCGAAACATCAAGAAATCAAAGTCTTTCGCCGTGATGCAGTGTTTACTTCTCCGAGCTTCAACTTCATTTACGCTCGAGAAGTGGGGGAGTATTGATGAGGGGTAATTCGCATACGCCGCTTTAGGGAATACCTTATGCTCGGGGTCAGCCTCGATCCCGATCAGAATGGTATTCTCCGACCTGAAGAACATGGTTTTCCGATCAAGCCAGACTGATAGCTCTAGATCAAGTACTCCGACCTTCTTCCCGATCTACTCGTATCCTCGGAATTATTGTGGGACCGACCTACAGCTTTGCACAGCTGGCCGAGAGCTATTCTCCTACGGATGGTCTAGCTAGCTCATTACTGTTCCTATAAATACGCGGCGCATTTATGACATCAGGGACGGCACAACTTCCAAGGAATACCCCCTGCTCGGACCTACTGTTCGAACTAGGAGCTAGCTGGTATTCTCTTTGTATTGGTCTTTTTAGTAGTGCGGCATCCCGTAATGCTCAGGTAGAACTGCTTTGTAATTTATATTCGAACACTAATATTAATATATAGTTTCCACATGCTCGATTCATATATTGTTATATTCTACTTTCCTTATTGAACTCGAACGAAATAAAGTATAATCAATACACCTATTCTGTGTATAACATGCTGTATTTGTAGCTTCTGCCCAGAATCTTTGGGGCAGCTTTGCTTCAGCTATCATTGTCCTGGTAGCTTCTTTTAGAGTTTTGTTTCTCCTTTCAGCAACTCCATTTTGTTGAGGGGTTCTGGTAGCAGAGTACTCATGTCTGATTCCTCTGGAATTACAATACTCTTCAATAGTAGAGTTTGTAAACTCAGTCCCTCTATCTGATCTGATCTTCAAAATTCTTTGACTCTTCTCATTCTGGATCAGTTCCATCAGATTAGTAAGATGTTCCTTGGTTTCACTTTTCTTCTTCATGAAAATCACCCAAGTAAATCTTGAAAAATCATCCACAACAGCTAGGCAGTATTTCTTTCCACCATTGCTGATTGGGTCAATAGGGCCAAACAAATCCATATGTAATAGCTCCAAAATTCTGGTTGAAGATTGGTGCTTCTTGCTTTTGAAAGATGACTTCACTTGTTTACCCTTCTGACATGCGTCACAAAGCTTGTCTTTGCTCATGACTGTCTTTGGAATTCCTTCTACCAGATCATTCTTTATCAATCTGTTTATGGTCTTGAAATTTAAATGATTCATTCTTTTGTGCCAAAGCCAACTGATTTCACTTGGTGTAGAGGCCACTAAGCAAACATTAGAATTCCTGTCCACAGAATTCCAGTCGACCACATAGATGTTTCCCTGTCTTCTTCCAGATAAAATAACCTTCTTTGTTCCAATTTGTTCAACATAGCACTTATCTGATGAAAACATTACGGAAAATCCCTTGTCACAAAATTGACTTATGCTCAGCAGATTGTACTTTAGACCACTAACATATGAGACGTCAGATATCTCTATGTTTCCTTTGATAAGCTTTCCAACAGCTACAATCTTGCCTTCTTTGCTGTCTCCAAAAGTAACTCTTGGACCATTCACAGCAACGGCATCTACCAGTTCATGTATGTCTCCACACATGTGCCTTGAACATCCACTGTCCAAGTACCATTTCTTCACTAATTTACTCCTACTCCTAATCCTAACCTACAAAACAAAATAAAAATGTTTTAGGTACCCTTTATTGAGAGGGTCCTGGTGGATTAGTGTCACCTTTGACAACCCAAGATGTTGAAGTCTTAGGCTTCTTAGGCTTTACAGTTTTAGCTGGAGCATGAGCAATTTCATTTTCATCATAATTAGCAGGCATGTTATGTTGATAATCATTATGATGATGATAAAACTCATAAGCAGGATAGGATGCATGATAAGCAGGGTAAGCATGCATTGGTTGGTGAGCAAGATATGCAGCAAAATGAGGTGGATAATGAGGTGCAGCATAATATGGTGGATAAGCAGGTTGCACATAATAAGACTCATTTCCATATCAAGCATTATTGTTATAATTTCTTTGCTTCTTGGGTCTGCTCTTAACTTGCTCTTTAACAGACGACTTAGGTTTACTAGTCTGATTGGTTTTACTCTTATCAGCAGACTTCTTGGGACTACTCTGCTGTTTGGTTTTACCAGTCTGTCTTTCATTTTCAGGCTTTTTACCCTTTTTAGCCTTAGGAGGACTCTTCTCCTTTTTCTCTATTTCCAGTGAAGTAGATTTAGTAGTCTGAACATACAGGACAATATTACTATTATCAGCAGATATAAACTTTTCAGCTTTGTTCAGTTCTAAACTTTCTTTTACTAAGGGAGTGCTCTGTTCAATAGGTTTCTCTATTTGCACAACAGACGACTTAGGAACAGACGACTTATTATATAAGTTTATTGTTGCTTCGAGTTCCATGATTTTTCCCTTGTAGACTTCACATTCTGCTTTCAGAGATTCACATTCGTGTGAAAGCTTTTTATACATGGCTGATTCTTCAGGTTTTTCAACCTTAAGTTTCAGTTTAGTATTTTGCTTTTTCAGTAGAATAATCTCGTCCTTAAGCTTAGCAAGCTCATTTACAACATCTACTTTGTTGTTCATCATTTGCTCAAATGAGCTAAATAGTTCAAGCTCACTTTCAGAGAGTATTACCTCATTGTCAGAATCATCAGATTCCTTGGCCATGAGACAGAGCAGTGCAGGTGTCTCGTCGAAAACAGAGTCATCACTTGAAGTGCCAGATTCTGTGTTTGATGAGTAGATGGCTGCCATCTTTTCAGCTTCAGCCAACAGCACCTTGCTCTTTTGGTATCTCTTCTCTTTTCTCTCTCTTCTTTGTTTCTTTTCCTCCTCTGTGTATTTCTCTGCTTTAGGATATGGACAGTCCTTGATGAAGTGTCCCAATTTCCTGCAATTATAGCACATTAGTTTGGATTTATAATCATCCTTACTATCATGAGAAAATGAGGTAGGTTTAGAAGTAGAAGCATTGTTATATTTGTTCTTCATTTTTCTTTTATAGAACTTTTTGAACCCATTTAGTAACAACGCAACATCGCCAGCAGTATACTCCTTTTTACTCAGCACTGTGGCCTCATCAGATGAGTCCACTTCTATAGTTCTCCCGGCTGATCTTCTGGATTTCTCTGCAGCAACCAGGGCAGCAGTGGGACTAGAAGTTGAGGTCTCTTCTATACCCATTCTTGGCATTTTATACTCGTACGCCTTGAGTACAGAAAATAGCTCCGTCAGAGAGATCTTCCCCAGATCCCTAGATTCTTCCATAGCTGTGATCTTCATGTTGAACTTGGGTGGTAGCGCCTTCAGGACTTTGAGAGTAATCTCTTTGTCTGTGAACGTCTTTCCCAGCTTCAACACGTTGTTTAGCACTTTGGTAAACCTTGAACTCATCTGTTCAATGGTTTCTCCAGGCTTCATTTTGAAGTTCTCAAACTTCTCCATGGCAACACTTAGATTGTGTTCCTTGATGGCTTCATTTCCTTCACTCATATCCCTGACTTTGTCCCACATCTCTTTTGATGTTTTACAGTGTTGGACATAGTCAAACCTTTCATTGTCCAGGGCTTTAGTCATGATGAAGATTCCAACTTTATCAAGATTTTTTAACTTGATTTCTTCAGGTGTCATCTCTTCTTCATCTTTGTCCACGATCACTTCTTGATCATTGACTTTGATGGTTTTTGTGATTCTTATCGGACCTTTGGTTATGCATCTAAACATATTATCATTATAAGCAGCAAGGAAAATTTCCATGCGTATTTTCCAGTCCTCAAAGCTCATACCGCCAATGTGGGGAACATGGCCGATACAATCCATTTTTCAAAAAGTTTTTCTTTTTCAAAAGGATGCTCTTTTTAAAACTTTTGAAAACCTTTGAAAACCACTCTAGGATCAAGCTCGTTGACCAGGCAAATGATTCAAATGAACCACCTGCTCTGATACCACTTGTTGGTCCCAAGTGGTCAGATGAGGTTTAGAGGGGGGGGGGGGGGGGGTGAATAAACCTCATTAAAATTTTTACCTTTTAAAAACTTCTAACTTTTCTGTCAGCAGACTAAGCTGATCAAGAATTGTAAGCAGACTAAGCTGATCTCGCACAAAGCTTAGAGCAGCAGAGTTGACCACTCTTCTGATTTTACTTAGCTGATTTTATCGAAATCAGAGTTACAAAAATAACTAACTTGCAGCGGATTTATCAAGTGTTTTTCACAAGTAGTTTTCCTTAACTTTGAAATAGTTTTATCCCCAGTTTTTAACAAACTCCTTTGAAAACTTTTTCAGCAGTTAACCTTTAAGTGTTTTCAGTATGCTGTTTTAAATAAGCAGAAATTTATGCAAGTTAAAAACACAAAGGATTTTTATAGTGGTTATATGGATGTAAATCCTTTAGTCCACTCTTCCAAGTCACTTAGATCTTGGGTTATACTAAATCACACAGATTACAGTATACACTTCTTACGCCAAACAACAAATGAAATGGCCGTAAGTTCACAATAGGAAATCACAAAGAAATTCCTAACCTCTGAAATAATATCGTTCACAAAGATTGATATCTACTCCTCACAACACAACCTAACAAAATCACTCAGATTTTACAAGTATTTTCTGTTTTCTTTCTATTTAGCTTCGTCAACAAATGACTCGGCTGATGAGTGTTCTGTTCTTGAGTTTGAGACTTAGAAGAATTCTTGCTTCAGATTTTTACTCTCAAATGCGATGTCTCAGTGTTGTTGTCTTCTTCCTCAACTCACGAACTGAACTATTTATACTTGGAGATTTGAAAATCTGCCCGTTGAGAGATCGACAGCTGTTCAAATCCTCGAGTACTGGTCCTTTCTGCAGAAACGGCTACCTGCGACTGAACACTGTACACTCTGCTGTACTTGCTGTCAGATCGCATTAAATGCACCAATCTGATACGAGGTTTCTCTTCAATCATTTGTCATTAATACCCTTCCTCTTTAGCATTTATTTCTCCAAGTGCATTTATTACCGTTGCACTGATCTTCTGATACACTTCCACTCAGCTGACCGAAATTACTCGTCTGATGTATACTCGGCTGATCCCAAACTTGAACTAATCTGATTTGAGTCGGCTGATAGTTCACCAGTCTGATTTCTTCTTCAGCAATAGATCAGAAGTCTTCTGGACCATATTTGACTAGTCTGAATTAAGTTTTCCTTAGTCAAATATCTTAGAAGGTTTTTACTAAGCTTCCATACTTAGCTGATTCTGATGTTTTGGAAATCATCAAAACCTCCCTTCACTTTATGTCTTCCATCTTCATCTTCATCTTCATCCAACATTGTGAGAAGTGTATATCCATCTTTGTGAGTGATATAACTTCAGAGTATAGGTTTTCTTTGGGATTCCATATAGCAAACTTGTGGCTTTATCATTTGTTGTAAAAGCGCAAGTAGAGTGTTGTTGGATGAAGATGAAGACCTTGAAGTGAAGGGAGGTTTTGATGATTTCCAAAGTCATCAGCTAAGTGAAAGCTTAGTACAAACCTTAGAAGATATTTGACCAAGGAAGAAGTATTTCAGACTAGTCAAATATGGTCAAGAAGACTACTGATCTGTTCCTGAAGAAGGAATCAGACTGGTGGACTATCAGCCGACTCAAATAAGATTAGTTCAAGTTTGGGATCAGCCGAGTACACATCAGACGAGTGACTTCGATCAGCAGAGTGGAAGTGGATCAGAAGTTAGGGCAACGGTAATAAATGCACTTGGAGTAATAAATGCTGAAGAGGAAGGGTATTTATGACAAATGATTGAAGAGAAACCTCGTATCAGCTTAGTGCACTTAATGCGGACTGACAGCAAGTACAGCAGAGTGTACAGTGTTCAGTCGCAGGTAGCCGTTTCTGCAGAAGGACCAGTACTCGATGATTTGGACACCTGTCGATCTCTCAACGGGCAGATTTTCAAATCTCAAGTATAAATAGTTTAGTTCGTGAGTTGAAGAAGAATACAAAACAGTTTGAGAGCAAAAATCTGAAGCAGAATTCTTCTAAGTCTCAAACTCAAGAACATAACACTCAACTGCTGAGTCATTTGTTGACGAAGCAGAATAGAGAGATAACAGAAAATACTTGTAAAATCTGAGTGATTTTGTTAGGATTGTGTTGTGAGAAGTAGATATCCGTCTTAGTGAGTGATATTACTTCAGAGGATAGGAGTTTCTTTGTGATTTCCTATTGTGAACTTACAGCCATATCATTTGTTGTTTGGCGTAAGCAGTGTATACTGTAATCTGTGTGATTTAGTATAACACAAGATCTAAGTGACTTGGAAGAGTGGACTAAAGGATTTCTATCCTTATAACCACTATAAAAATCCTTTGTGATTTTACTTGCATAAATTTCTGCATATTTGAAACAGCATACTTAAAACACTTAAAGGTTAACTGTTGGAAAAGTTTTAAAAAGGAGTTTGTTAAAACTGGGGATAAAACTATTTCAAAGTTAAAGAAAACTACTTGTGAAAAATGGTCAACTCTGCTGTTCAAAGCCTTGTGCGAGATCAGCATAGTCAACTTACGATTACTGATCAGCTTAGTCTGCTGATTGAAAAGTTAGAAGTTTTTGAAAGATAAATTTTTAAAGAGGTCTATTCACCCCCCCCCCCCCCCCCCCCCCTCTAGACCTCATCTGACCACTTGGGACCAACAAGTGGTATCAGAGCAGGTGGTTCATCTGAATCATCTGACTGATCAACGAGCTTGATCCTTAAGTGCTTTTCAAAGGTTTTCAAAAGTTTTCAAAAGAGCATCTTTTTGAAAAACAAAACTTTTTGAAAAATGGATTGTATCAGCCTAGTTCCCCACATAGGCGGTATGAGCTTTGAGGACTGGAAGATACGCATGGAAATTTTCCTTGCTGCTTACAATGATAATATGTACAGGTGCATAACAAAAGGTCCGATAAGAGTCACCAAAACAATCAAGGTTGATGGACAAGATACGGTTGTTGACAAAGATGAAGACGAGATGACAGCTGAAGAAATCAAGCTGAAAAATATAGACAAAGTTGGAATCTTCATCATGACAAAAGCTCTGGACAATGAAAGGTTTGACAAGGTCAAACATTGTAAAACATCAAAAGAGATGTGGGATAAAGTCCGTGATATGAGCGAAGGAAATGACGCCATCAAAGAACACAATCTAAGTGTTGCCATGGAGAAGTTTGAGAACTTCAAAATGAAACCTGGAGAAACCATTGACCAGATGGATTCAAGGTTTACAAAGGTGTTGAACAATGTTCTGAAGTTGGGAAAGACGTTTACAGATAAGGAGATCACTGTTAAAGTTTTAAAGGCGCTACCACCAAAGTTCAACATGAAGATAACAGCGATGGAAGAATCAAGGGATCTGGGGAAGATCTCACTGACTGAGCTGTTTTCTGCACTCAAGGCGTACAAGTATAAAATGCCAAGGATGGGAATAGAAGAGACCTCAACTTCTGGCCCCACTGCTGCACTGGTCGCTGCAGAAAGAACAAGAAGATCCGCCGGAAAGATCATAGAAGAGGACTCATCTGATGAGGCCCTAGTACTGAGCAAAAAGGAGTACACTGCTGGCGATGTGGCTTTGTTATTGAACGGGTTCAAAAAGTTCTACAAGAGAAAAATGAAGAACAAATATAACAATGCTTCTACTTCTAAACCTACCTCTAATTCTCATGATATTAAGGATGATTATAAATCCAAAATGATGTGCTATAATTGCAGGAAATTGGGACACTTCATCGAAGACTGCCCATATCCTAAAGCGGAGAAATATACAGAGGAGGAAAAGAAACAAAGAAAAGAAAGAAGAGAGAAGAGATACCAAAAGAGCAAGGTGTTGTTGGCTGAACCTGAAAAGATGGCACCCATCTACTCATCAAACACAAAATCTGGCACTTGAAGTGATGACTCTGTTTTTGACGAAACACCTGCACTGCTGTGTCTCGTGGCCAAGGAATCTGATGATTCTGACAATGAGGTAATACTCTCTGAAAGTGAGCTTGAACTGTTTAGCTCATTTGAGCAGATGATGAACAACAAAGTAGATGTTGTTAATGAGCTTGCTAAGCTTAAGGACGAGATGATTCTGCTGAAAAAGCAAAATGCTAAACTGAAACTTAAGGTTGAAAGACCTGAAGAATCAGCCATGTATAAAAAGCTTTCGCATGAATGTGAATCTCTGAGAGCTGAATGTGAAATGTACAAGGGACAAATCAAGGAACTTGAAGCTAGAATATCTGCACATAATAAGTTGCCTGTTCCTACGTCGTCTGTTGCATCAATAGATAAATCAACTGAACAGACCACACCCGTGGTGAAAGAAAGTTTAGAACTGAACAAAGCTGAGAAGTTTGTATCTGCTGATAATAGTAACATTATCCTGTATGTTCAGACTACTAAATCTACTTCACTAGAAACTGAGAAAAAGGAGAAGAGTCCTCCTAAGGCTAAAAAGGGTAAAAAGCCAGAAAATGAAAAACAGACTGGTAAAACCAAACATCAGAGTAGTCCTAAGAAGTCTGCTGATAAGAGTAAAACCAATCAGACTAGTAAACCTAAGTTGTCTGTTAAAGAGCAAGTTAAGAGCAGACCAAAGAAGCAAAGAAATTATAACTATAATGCCTGGTATGGAAATGAGTCTCACTATGTGCAACCTGCTTATTCACCATATTATGCTGCACCTCATTATCCACCTTATTATGCTGCGTATCTGCTCATCAACCAATGCATGTTCACCCTGCTTATCATGCATCTTATCCTGCTTATGAGCCTTATCCTCATCATAATGATTATCAACATAACATGCCCACTGATTATGATGAAACTGAAGTTGCTCATGCTCCTGCTAAAACTCTAAAGCCTAGGAAGCCTAAGACTTCAACATCTTGGGTTGTCAAAGGTGACACTAATCCACCAGGACCCTCTCAATAAAGGGTACCTAAAACATTTTTATTTTGTTTTGTAGGTTAGGATTAGGAGTAGGAGTAAAGTAGTGAAGAAATGGTACTTGGACAGTGGATGTTCAAGGCACATGTGTGGAGACATACATGAACTGGCAGATGCTGTTGCTGTAAATGGTCCAAGAGTTACGTTTGGAGACAGCAAAGAAGGCAAGGTTGTAGCTGTTGGAAAGCTTATCAAAGGAAACATAGAGATATCTGACGTCTCATATGTAAATGGCCTGAAGTACAATCTGCTGAGCATAAGTCAATTTTGTGACAAGGGATTTTCCGTAGTGTTTTCATCAGATAAGTGCTATGTTGAACAAGTTGGAACAAAGAAGGTTATTTTATCTGGAAGAAGACAGGGAAACATCTATGTAGTCGACTGGAATTCTGTGGACAAGAATTCTAATGTTTGTTTGGTGGCTTCTACACCAAGTGAAATCAGTTGGCTTTGGCACAAAAGAATGAATCATTTGAATTTCAAGACCATAAACAGAATGATAAAGAATGATCTGGTAGAAGGAATTCCAAAGACAGTCATGAGCAAAGACAAGCTCTGTGACGCATGTCAGAAGGGAAAACAAATGAAGTCCACTTTCAAAAGCAAGAAGCACCAATCTTCAACCAGAATTTTGGAGCTGTTACATATGGATTTGTTTGGCCCTATTGATCCAATCAGCAATGGTGGAAAGAAATACTGCTGGCTGTTGTGGATGATTTTTCAAGATTTACTTGGGTGATTTTCATGAAGAAGAAAAGTGAAACCAAGGAACATCTTACTAATCTGATGGAACTGATCCAGAATGAGAAGAGTCAAAGAATATTGAAGATCAGATCAGATAGAGGGACTGAGTTTACAAATTCTACTGTTGAAGAGTATTGTAATTCCAGAGGAATCAGTCATGAGTACTCTGCTGCCAGAACCCCTCAACAAAATGGATTTGCTGAAAGGAGAAACAGAACTCTAAAAGAAGCTACCAGGACAATGATAGCTGAAGCAAAGCTGCCCCAAAGATTCTGGGCAGAAGCTACAAATACAGCATGTTATACACAGAACAGGTGTATGATCAACAAAAGTCAAAACAAGACACCTTATGAGCTATGGAACAACAGAAAACCTAATTTACATTATCTTAGGATTTTTGGTTGTAAATGTTATGTTTTAAACAATGGGAAAAATCACCTTACTGCATTTGAAGAAAAGGCTGATGAAGTTGTTTTTGTAGGTTATTCATGTAGTATTTGATGAACCAAGTCAATCATCTGAAAAGAATCAAAGTGCAAATCCAGAGGAGTTGCAAACAGCTGACAGACCAGAGACTGTTCAACAGACTACCACTGAGACTCCAACAGTAGTGTTGCAAGATCAATCAAGAGGACAACATCCAGATTTGCAACCTGATCTCAGATGGCTCAAAGATCGCCCACCTGACTTAGTTATTGGTGATCCTTTGGATAGAGTGAGAACTAGAAGGTCAACTGCAAATGAAGCAATGTTTGTTAGTTTTCTTTCACAAATTGAGCCTAAGTTAATTGATGAAGCTCTTAGTGATTCTCACCGGATTGAAGCAATGCAAGAAGAGTTGAATCAATTTGAAAGGAATGAAGTCTGGTACTTAGTTCCCAGACCTACTCATCAAAGAGTAATTGGCACTAAGTGGGTATTCAGGAATAAAATGAATGAAGATGGTATGGTTACCAGAAACAAAGCAAGACTAGTTGCCAAAGGTTATTGCCAAGAAGAAGGCATTGATTTTGATGAGACATTCGCACCAGTTGCTAGGCTTGAAGCAATCAGATTATTCTTAGCCTATGCTGCTTACAAGAACTTCACTGTCTATCAGATGGATGTGAAGTCTGCTTTTCTCAATGGAGAATTGCAAGAAGAAGTTTATGTTGAACAACCTCCTGGTTTTGAAGTTTATCAACAAGGAGACAAGGTATATCGTCTGAAGAAAGCTCTCTATGGACTGAAACAGGCTCCAAGAGCATGGTATGATACTTTATCTGATTTTCTTTTAGTGAAAGGATTTCGTAAGGGTAAAGTAGATAAAACTTTGTTCACTATTGAATGGGATAATCATATATTGTTGGTACAAATATATGTGGACGATATTATTTTTGGTTCAACTAACAAACAGATGTGTGAAAGATTCTCTAAGCTGATGCAAAACAAGTTTGAAATGAGCATGATGGGAGAACTGAATTACTTTCTTGGATTACAAGTTAAACTGCTACCTGATGGTATTTTTATTAATCAAGCAAAGTACACAAAAGATCTGTTCAAGAAATTTGGTATGGAAACTAGCTCACCAGTTAATGTTCCTATGTCTACTGGACTTCGTCTGGACAAGGATGAAGGTGGCAAATCAGTTGACATCACCAAATACAGAGGCATAATTGGGTCACTGTTATACCTAACAGCTAGCAGACCAGATATTATGTATTCTGTTGGGGTTTGTGCGAGATTTCAATCAGATCCTAAGGAATCTCATCTCTTAGCTGCTAAAAGGATATTAAAATATCTCAAAGGCACACAAGAATTGGGATTGTGGTACCCAAGGGAATCAGGATTTGAACTTATTGGATATTCAGATTCTGACCTCGCTGGCTGCAAAATTGACAGGAAGAGTACTACAGGTGCTTGTCAATTTTTAGGCAGTCGTCTGATCTCATGGATGAGTAAGAAACAGACTTCAGTATCCATATCTACTGCTGAAGCTGAATACATTGCTGCTGGAGCATGTTGTGCACAAATACTTTGGTTGAAGCATCAACTAGAAGACTATAATCTTAAGATCAGTGGAATCCCTATCTACTGTGACAATACAGGTGCAATCTCACTTACTCAGAATACTACTAGTCATTCCAGGATTAAGCATATTGAGATCAAACATCACTTCATCAGAGACCACGTTGAAAAGGGAAATGTTATTATTGAGTATGTTCATACAGAAAATCAGATTGCTGACATTTTCACCAAGCCTTTGAATGAAGCAAAATTTTCCACTCTAAGAGCGGAATTGGGCTTGTTAAAATTGGATTCATAAGCTGAGGGGGAACCTATCAGAAGACTGGGTTCAACAGCTGACTAATCTGATATCAACAAGTACTGTACTTCAAGAAGACTGACTCTCAACAGACTAGTTGACTGATGAATTCTTGAATTCAGGGGGAACGTGTAAGATTAGCGGTACCCTTGTTTTAAAGATGAAATCTTCAATGACAGTTAGTTGAAGTTGTTTAATCAGAAGATTTGTTCTTAATTCTTGAAGATTTGAAGATTATTTATCTTGCTGGATTGACAAACACCAAAGGAAGATCACTAGATATTGGCTTTCACTAGTGATATATTGTATCAGACAAGTCATCTATCAGATAAGTATTACTTTACTCATCTGTTTTCATTTATGTCAGCTTATACTTAAGTGTTGTTCTAAAAACGTTTTATCAGAAACACGCTTTTATAAGTAACAGACAAGTGGCGTTTCCAATTCCCGCCTGTTTGACATATTTAATGCTATTTTGAAATCCGCATATCACGATCACACGATCTGCTTTTCAAGTAACTGATCTAACGGTTGACGCCTTTCACGGAAATCGACAAGAACTAACATCTATAAATCCAGATCTGATCAGCTTACTACGTTTTTACGCACCCTAAAAATTTCAAAAACATTCAGAGCAATTCTGCAAATTATCTACTGCAAATTTCTCTCCGTTTCCTTAATCTCTTTTTCAGAACGTTTGCTGCCAAAGAAGCTGTTGCTGAAGGTATGTTCCTGAACTACCTGACTTACCACACGACTGGCACACCTTTGATGAAAGAAATTTTGGAGAAATTCAAGGCAGCCACACTGGTTAACTTCATGGAAGCCCATGAAGATATGATTTTCAAAGACCAAGTAATGGAGTTTTACTATTCAAAAGATGAGGTCAATTTTGAAAAACTGGAGATTACTGCCAAGATTGGGGATAAAGTTATCTGCGTAACCCCCAATTTGCTGAATGAGAAGTACGGACTCACTCTTGAAGGGTCTACTGATATTGCCAACTTAGCTGAACCCCTCGAGTCAGATTTCTGGAATTTGGCTTCGAAGAAGAATCAAGTGATGTCTGGAGGCATCAAGAAAAATCAGCTGAAGGATGAGTTTCAGCGAATGGCTGATTTGGTTGAAAAGGTCCTTGAAAATTGCACATTCTCATTGGACAGCGTACCAATGAAGCGATTTCACACGATGATAGCCATTTTCTATGGCTTGAAAATAAATTGGGCAAACTTCATTTGGTATGTGCTTGCCGATCACAAAGTGAGTGGTCTGACTCTGCACAGGATATTCCTTAGTCATCTGCTGGTGAATTTGGGATGTGTTGTGACTAATGGCAAGGATGTCCATAAGGCGAAGGAGTTGAAAATTTATGACCCAGTGAAAACTGGTAGATCAAAAGAGTCTGCTGCTGTGCCTGAGAAGAAGCAAACAAAAAGAAAGGCTTCTGAGCCTGAGAAGCCTGCTGTCAAAGGCAAAAAGAGCAAGACATCTGTTCAAACAGCTGAGCCAGCTGTTAAAGCTAGAACAGTCGTGTCTAGGAGAAGGGATGCTGTTGACCTGATTGTTGATGAAACGGTCAAAGAAATTGATGAGATGACAGTTGAGTCATCCCCTGAACGAACAGTTTCAGCTGAACTACCAGCTGAAAATGTGGCTAAAAGGACGAGGAGTGCCCTGAAAGATACTGCCACATCTACTGCTCCTGTTCTCCATACAAAGAAAACCATCAGAAAGAGGATGACCTTTATTGACGAAGAAAAGGAACTTTCTGAGGTGGTTAGAAAAAGTCCTCCATCTGTTGAGAGGCCTGTTGAAACAGTAAAGAAGTCTGCTGAAGTGAAGTTGACTGATCAAGTTAAACAGACTTCTACACCAATGGCTGAGGTTGCTGAACCTCAAAAGGATCCTGAAGTGCAAATTCTTGAGCCTATTGCTGCTGCACCAGTAGCAATTGCACCACCAGAATCAACAACTGTGGCACCAGTTGTTGAATCCAGAAATGCCAGAAGAAAAAGAACTGGCAAGGCAAAAGTGTCAGCTTATCACAAGAAGAAGCGCGAGGAAGCTGAACAGAGAAAGCGTGATGAAGCTGAACTGAAGAGAGCTCTTGAAGCGAGCAAAAAAGAAGCTGATGTCAAGAACATGACAGAAGTTGAATTGGCTGCCAAGGAAGAAGCAGACTTGGCAAAGGCCTTAGTAGAAAGCAAGAAGGATGCTTATGGACCAAGGAGGTCAGAAGGCATCAAAATTGGAGAAAAACCTAAGGAAGGAGACTTCGTGCTACCAAGGGCTGCACAAATCAAAAAGAAAAAGAAGGAAGTAAGAAGAGCAATAGAGATTGTTCAAAGTGATTCTGCTGCCTTCAAGAGATTTGAAGCTGAGCTGGAAAGGCTAAACCAGCTGTTTCAATCAAGGACTACTTTTCTCCCTGAGAAGATAAGGTACAATCGCTGGAGAGAGTATAGATTGAGTAAATCTGAGGAGGAGATTCAAGCCTGGAAGGAGTTTGCTACAGAAGGAAGATGGGTTTTGAACTGGTTGCAAACAACTTCTGTTACCAAGGCATTGGACTCAGATTTTGTGAGAGACAGACTACATGACTATGCTAGAGTCATTGTAAGTCAGGAGGCGACTGCTATCAAGGATTCAATTCCAAAGAAACCAAGTCCTGCTGATGAGAGGAGCAGTCAAGATTATTGTTTACACGACTTTGGAGAAATGGGCTGAGAGATCTAGATTTGAACCAGGAACATCAAGTTCAACGCCCACTCTGCCAAGCTTACAGCAAATTGCTTATGGCTCTGATATCAGTACTCATCAAGAAAAGCTAAGTATCCAACATACTACTTCACCATTCGGGCCAGCTGACTTGATTCATCAGAAGACAGTTGTGTCTGCTGATGGTACTGAAATCATTCACGTTGCTGATGAGCCAGCCAGTGAAGAACAAAAGAAAGACCAGCAAGCTAAAGAGATCAACCTGGACATATCTGTTAAGCTGCCTGCTGTGGTCAAGGACTTAATTCCCTTAGCTTTGGAATGGAAAGCTGAAGACAGTCCTGTTCTTCATGAAGCACCTGTTCAACAGGAAGAAGAACCTGCTGAATTTCAACAGGAAGAGGAACCTGCTGAATCATCACACCCTGCTCCTACTGCTGACTTGCATTCCTCTCTTATGGAATCCATCCAGCTGCTGATTGAAACTACTCTGAAGGAGATGGAGACAAGGAATCAGCTGATGATTAAGGATGCCATTGAAGACTTCCCTCTACCACCAGATAACTCCTTAATGCTGACTCAGAGCATATTGAATATGAACAGAAGTATTGAAGAAGTGAAGGCTGATGTAGGTCACCTCCACACTGCTCTTCAAAGAAATGAAGCTGATATTGCTGGAGTTGTTAGAGTCATAAAACAGGTTGGTGAAGCAGAGATGGAAAAAGATGTTGCATTAATGCAAGAGTTTACTGCTGCTGCTAACAAAGCTCAAAATGAGATATCAACACTTCAGTTGAATGTTGATTGTCTGAATGACCAATCTGGTGAGTTAAAATCAAATTAACTTCGCTTGGAAGCTGCTCAACTTCGCATGGAGACCACTCTCAATCATCACTGTGCTGAACAACAAGTTTTGGATAAGAACATCAAGAAGCTTTGTTCTGCTGTCAACATAACTCCTGATCAACTCAACCCTGCTGATGCTGACAAAAATGGGGAAGAGGAATCAGCTAAGAAGACTGTTGATACTGCAACTATTCGAGGAATCAGCTAAGAAGACTGTTGATACTGCAACTATTCAAGTACGAGACCGACGGGCTGCTGCTGAAAAGCCAAAAGAAGATGAAGTACTTGAAAAGGAAGCTGAATATGGAGCTGATGATAAAGTAGAGCCCAAGGACGTAGCTAAAACTGACAAGGAGTTAGCTGCCTCTAAGTACTCTGCTGAAGAACAGCTTAATCCAGACGTAAAGGTTAAAAGGATTGAAGACATCAGAGCAAGATTTGAAGCTGATGAAAGAAGAGAAAAATTAAAAGGTCTTGCTGATGCTTTCACATCTGGTGAAGATGAAGACAGTAGTGATGAAGTTGAAGTTGAAGAAGAGGATGAAGAAGAAGATGAAGAAGCTGAGGACTAGACTAGCTACTAGACTAGGTCATCTGTTGAATATTTGTAACCAGCTTTCTTTACCTGTAATTTTTTTTTCACTTAAGTCTAAATTTGCTTGTAACTTGTACTGTAAATTTTAAAATCATCTATAAAAGTTCAAGCTTCCAATACATCATTTCTATCTCAGAAATTTTTGAGGACTCAACTTTAGTTTAGGTACAGGTACTTAGCTGAAGTTTTGTCATCATCAAAAAGGGGGAAATTGTTGGATGAAGATGAAGACCTTGAAATGAAGGGAGGTTTTGATGATTTCCAAAGTCATCAGCTAAGTGAAAGCTTAGTACAAACCTTAGAAGATATTTGACCAAGGAAGAAGTATTTCAGACTAGTCAAATATGGTCCAGAAGACTACTGATCTGTTGCTGAAGAAGGAATCAGACTGGTGGACTATTAGCCGACTCAAATCAGATTAGTTCAAGTTTGGGATCAGCCGAGTACACATCAGACGAGTGACTTCGATCAGCAGAGTGGAAGTGGATCAGAAGTTAGTGCAACGGTAATAAATGCACTTGGAGACACCTCGTATCAGCTTAGTGCACTTAATGCGGACTGACAGCAAGTACAGCAGAGTGTACAGTGTTCAGTCGCAGGTAGCCGTTTCTGCAGAAGGACCAGTACTCGATGATTTGGACACCTGTCGATCTCTCAACGGGCAGATTTTCAAATCTCAAGTATAAATAGTTCAGTTCGTGAGTTGAAGAAGAATACAACACACTTTGAGAGCAAAAATCTGAAGCAGAATTCTTCTAAGTCTCAAACTCAAGAACAGAACACTCAACAGCTGAGTCATTTGTTGACGAAGCAGAATAGAGAGATAACAGAAAATACTTGTAAAATCTGAGTGATTTTGTTAGGATTGTGTTGTGAGAAGTAGATATCCGTCTTAGTGAGTGATATTACTTCAGAGGATAGGAGTTTCTTTGTAATTTCCTATTGTGAACTTACGGCCATATCATTTGTTGTTTGGCGTAAGCAGTGTATACTGTAATCTGTGTGATTTAGTATAACCCAAGATCTAAGTGACTTGGAAGAGTGGACTAAAGGATTTCTATCCATATAACCACTATAAAAATCCTTTGGGTTTTTACTTGCATAAATTTCTGCATATTTGAAACAGCATACTTAAAACACTTAAAGGTTAACTGTTGGAAAAGTTTTAAAAAGGAGTTTGTTAAAACTGGGGATAAAACTATTTCAAAGTTAAAGAAAACTACTTGTGAAAAACACTTGATAAATCCGCTGCAAGTTAGTTATTTTAAAACTCTGATTTTGATAAAATCAGCTGAGTGAAATCAGAAGAGTGGTCAACTCTGCTGTTCAAAGCCTTGTGCGAGATCAGCATAGTCAACTTACGATTACTGATCAGCTTAGTCTGCTGATTGAAAAGTTAGAAGTTTTTGAAAGATAAACTTTTAAAGAGGTCTATTCACCCCCCCCCCCCCCCCCTCTAGACCTCATCTGACCACTTGGGACCAACAAGTGTACTATTTACTAAGTGTTCATAGTATAACCTAAATATTCGTGATTTAGAAGAGTGGACTAAAAGACTTCTTGTCTATATAACCACTATAAAAATTCTTGTGTTGGTTTACTTACTTTTACATGCATATTTTTATAAGTAACCAAACTTTGAAAAGACTTAAGATTTTAAAAGAAATTCTCAAAAACTGGGGATAAAATCTTTAAGTAGGAAAAACTTCTTTGAAAAACACTTGATATAAATCTGCTGCATAACAAGTTTCAAACTCTAATTCAATTTAAAATAGATAAGTAAAATTATACTAGTGGTCAACTTACGCTTAACAAGCTTTGTGCGCGAACAGCTAAGTAATCTCTTAGTTTTGATCAGCTTACTCTGCTGATAAGAAAAGTTAGAGAATTTTTTTAAAAGGTTCAGAGGTCTATTCACCCCCCCTCTAGACCTCATCTGACCACTTGGGACCAACAAGTGGTATCAGAGCAGGTGGTTCAGTTGAATCATTTGCCTGATCAATGAGCTTGATCCATAGTGTGTTTTTCAAAAATCTTTCAAAACAACATATTTTTGAAAAATAAAAATCTTTTGAAAATGGATTATATTAGCCATGTACCCAGCATTGGCGGTGATGAGGGGTATTTCGCATACGCCGTTCTAGGAAGTACCTATGCTCGAGATCGACCTCTTCCCCGACCAGGAATGGTATTCTCGACCAGAAGAGTCTAGTTTTCCGATCAAGTCAGATCGATAGTACGGGATCTACTCTCCGATCTTCTCGCCTCCTCGGGATTACTGTGGGGCCGACCAACAGCTTGGTACAGCTGGCCGAGAGGTTTTCCCCTATGGACGGTCCAGGTAGCTCATTACTGTTCCTATAAATACGCGGCGCATTTATGACATCAGGGACGGCACATTTTCCAAGGAATACACCGGCTCGGACCCACTGTTCGGAATAGGCCATAGCTTGTTTATTCTTTGCTCGACTTTCCTTGTTTGGTACGAACGAAATACAGCTTAATGGCTCTCTTTCTGTCTCACAGCTTTCTCTGTCTCGGAAGCCAATCTCAGCTCGATAGCTCTAACTTCTTCAAGGGACCTTGATAATGCAACCTTCTTTTCCTCCAGCTCGAGGATAATCTTAGCACGCTGTTCGGCTTCTTGCTCGACTTGCAGCCCGAGGCTAAATAACTGTCGTCCAACCTTAAATGGACAAAAGTTGTGTTAAGTAGAAATAAAAAAAAATAAAAAAAATAAAAAAAAAGTGAGAGGACACACTTGAAAAAGCAGATCTATGCTCGATTGCACCATTGTATTCGAACTTTTCCCTTCTGGTTCGACCATGGCCTTATTTTTCACTTCTTCAAAAAAAGCGCTAAGCGTCCGAGCAACACTGGGGACAGAGTTTTAGGGTTTCTGGGTTCCCGCCCGACGATGGAGTTTTCTTCTGATCGACGGGAGGGTCATTTATTTTGACCTTCTTATTGGGAGGCTCAACCGCAACACCCTTGTTAGCCTCCAAGGCCAGAACACTATCAGCCAATATCTTAGTATCCCCAGCCATTTGGATCAAGGCCGAGGTCGGAATCAGATCGTCCACACGCGATCTTTTATAGGAAGCAGGCTCAGAGTCACCAGATGTGATCTGCTTATTAGGGCTCTCGACCTTCTTCTTCCCTTCGGAGCTATTTTTCGACCGAGAAGGGGAGTCCGGAATTGATATGATCGGCCCTTTCTCGGAGCCAGATAATTCCTTGGCCGCAGTTTTGCCAAGGTCACCAGTTGGTTCAATGACCGTCTTCGAAGGAGAATCGACCTTGTGCTTGCCTCGGTCGTTCTTAGAGGTTTTTCCTGCTTTCGAGGAGGACTTAGATTCTTTGATTCTCGACTTGGAAGATTTCTCTTTCTTGACTTTAAACAACAACCTCGGATCAATCTTGGAGTTCACCAGGCCTTCCATGATCTGTAAATTTCTAGTGCAAAAGAGAGCTCGACTTATGTTATCGATCAAGTAGCTCCGACGAAGACAGAATTACAATTTCAATGATACAAATCTTAAAACTGCCTTCTATTTATAAGAAAAAAGGAACGTTGCCTTTTTGAGAGTCCAACAGTCGCGAATTTCAAGTTTTTCCGTGCCCCATTAAAAAGGTCGATTGTTTTGTTACCGTGCCTACTAAGTGATTCACATGCACAGGAATGCTCGATATCGACGTTCTTTTACGAACCTTTTGGCTCACAAAGACTTTTGTCTAGTTGAGCAGTATAAAAAATTGTCGATGAACGGACTCAGAGAAAAACTGAAAAAAGCAGATTTTATAGATAATTGAAGTAATTACAGTGCATGTAGTAAAGAGTCCTACAATCTATTACAAGAAATCTAAGGGTCCTCTTTGTCCTCACTCTCGGAGCCACCTTCGACATCAACGTCTTTATCCCCAGAAGCTTCTCGATCGTCCCCGTTGTCAGAAGGATCTTGATTTTCCTCTCCGGAACTGTCGTCAGAGCTCTCCGAACTACCTGAGCTATCTGAACTCGAGCTCGCGCTGGACGTATCCAAGTCCATCAAGTCAGGATTGGGCATTGGAACTCCGAACTCTTCCACGAACGGAGCGAACTCATGATCTTCCCAGTTGGCGGAGCTCGAGGATGAGACTTGATAATCTTTTCCCTCCATATTCTTGAAAATGTCCATGTGTTTAAAGTACTCATCTATCTTGTTGGGGATGACTTTCGCGGAGACAAGTTGTCGAACGCCTTTATAGAAAGTAGTCTGAAGGATTTCGCCGACCCTTTTACGAGATATAGCATCCAACGCAGGAGACTCCAAAAATTCTTTTATCGAACGTAGGCGAGAGTCTTCTCTGCCACGTTGATAAGATAGCTCGGAATCAGCTTTAGTTTGCGCGAGCTCTTCTTCAAGTTTCTTAACCTTCTCCTCGAGCAAGCTCTTCTCTTCCACGACCTTCACCAAATCTTCCTCGACGGCCGGGGTATACTTGGCTTTCATGGACTCCAATTCTTTCTGGACGGAGATAAATTGATTCCGAAGTTGGGATTCTTCCTTGAGTAAGTCCCTATAAGCAATATGGACCCGATCGGACTCCTCTTCTAGCATTGAAACACGATTCACCTCAGAAAGAAAGCAGTCCCCGATCTGCAAGAACAGGGTGGTTAGTATTTTGTTCCAAGACTTAAACAGTTACAACAATTGTAAAGGGATTTACCGTGTGATATGCTTTGGAGAATTGGCCTAGTACGTCGAGGTCGCAATGGCCAAGAAGCTCCTCCTGGTCCTCGGCAAATCTCCCCGCCATGAAAATCTTGATCGCCTTGTCATGTCCGTTCTCGCCGTTCGGGGTGCGATCACTTCGAATTGATCCCCTCTCGGGATAACCTGCTGCTCGGGAACCTCTAAGTTGGTCTTCGATGAAGTCCACCATGTCAGGCCTACTTCGACCAGGACGGGAAGAAAGGGGCGTTCGGTGTCGACCCCACAATCCGGTCCTCCTTTTGGCCTCGGGGGGTCCCTCGAGATCTTCCCGAGCTCTCAGATTATAGATCTCTGTCCCTCTGAGCTTCTTCATGGTAAACATGTTGTATCCTAAACCAGAAGAAGAAGAAGGACCAGCTTGGTGAGGAGGTGGTACCATTTGTATCGGCTCAGCATCCTCGGGCTCCCCTTCGTTTCCGATCTGGTCAGTCTGAGCGGAGCTCCCCCGAGGCGGGACTGCAGTTCTAGGCTCCAGTCTTTGTCTCCTCGGCTGACCGGGCGTCCTTCTCGAGGTAGATGCTACCGTTTTACCGACTATGGAAGCTCGGTATTGCTCCACCATCGTACCTGAAGAATAAAAACGAAGTAATAAAATTCTCTGAATATTTTACTATTACGGTTACTCGGGAAAGATTGTTATCCTTACTCAATGTTCGAGGATCATCAGCATCAGCTAGTCGATAGGTAGCTTGGCTGAGACCAGCTTTCCGAAGAACGGGCTCTAGGACCAGGAAGGCCGACTGATACAGGTCGGAGCGCATCTCTTTAACAAGATCATCTGGGACAACCTTCGCAAGTTGGCCTAACAATTCTCGTTTTCCATAGACCCAGTCTCGCTCACCTGGCCATTTATGTGGAACCATCTCCGAGCTCCCCTCGGAAGCCGGTACTTCAGGTCCTCTGATAAAGAAGAACTGTTTCTTCCAGTTGAGAGAATTGCTCGAAGTTATGGTCGATAAGACCGAATGATTCGAACGCTGGGAGAAATATACGAACCCATCGTTCGAGGCGGAGGAAGTACTGATCTTAAAAAATTGCCAAAAGCGCCGGAAGTTAGCAGCTTGACCCTTGGCCTTCATCATAACACTGAAAGCTATCAAATACCCAATCGAGTTGGGAAGGATCTGTGCGGGAGCCAGGGAGAATGCATCTAAGACCTGCGCAAGTAATGGGGCAAAAGGAATGCGCAACCCATAGTCAAACTGCTTAGCATAAAAAGCTTGACATCCTGCTGGGGGCTTGTTCACTCTTTGAGAGGAGGTCGGAATCACGATCGAGTAGCCTTCGGGAAGGAATTTACCTATTGTAGCTTTGAGGTTCGCCTCATGTTCTTTTGGATCGTACGCACTGGAGATTTCATCAACCCGTTTCTCGGTCTTCTGAGCTCGACCAGTGGCTTTGGACTTTTTCGTGACGCCGGCTAGGTCGAGAATTCTCACACTGAACCCGCCTCCGATTTGATATCTCATTATCTCATGTTTGTCAAACGGTACAGTCAGGCTATTCTCATTATCGGAGTCAGCTTTTTCTCCATCTCCACCCTCCTCGATGTCGACCTCGGCATTTTGTTCCGCATCACCACCGTGCTCGGAATCCTGTCGACCGGATGTCCCCTCTCCAGCGTTTGACCCCATGGCATGCTCTATTTGATTGACGTTTCTATTCGTATATTCGGAAGAATTTTCAGTGGTTTTGAAGTCATTGATAAGTTCGCCTGTGGATCCTAGGTCGGAATCTGATCCAGAAGGAATATTGGTGTGGACGTCGGGATTCTGGGAAGTAGACATGATTAGAAGATACTTATTGGAATGCTCGAAAAAAAAAAGAAATACTGTTTATCGATTTAAGTGCTCCGATCCGCTGTGAATTGTAAAGATGCACTCTTTTTTCCAAGTAAACATATATATAAAGGTTAAAAGGGTAAATTGCAAATTCAACCCCGAGTAACCGCGACGGTTAGGCTCCCACTTAGTAAAATTGAGGGTCATTTCTCCGCTAATAGCGCTTGTGGTCCTCCAAGTTTCAAAATTGGGCATTTCAGTTCAGAAAGATAAGATCAACTACATTGTCTTCCGAGGATATGCACTCTTTTTCCCTTCGCTCGGTTTTTATCCCTCTGGGTTTTTCCGAGTAAGGTTTTTAATGAGGTGTATCAGACGCAAGACCGTTCATGATCTATTCATTATTTGCTCTTTTTCTCCGATCTTCAGATATCACAATGCTCTCTTAAAATTTATCAAAGACCTTCAGATCGGGAGTATCGTCCTTCTTTTAGAAGCATCTCGTTCACGGCTCTAAGGAAATAAGCGCTCTTTTTCCCTAGTTCGGATTTTGTCTCAATGGGTTTTTCCGAGCAAGGTTTTTAATGAGGCATATCAAATCTTGAAATACGATGCTGTGTTTACTTCTCCGAGCCTCAGCTTCACTTACGCTCGAGAAGTGGGGGAGTATTGATGAGGGGTATTTCGCATACGCCGTTCTAGGAAGTACCTATGCTCGAGATCGACCTCTTCCCCGACCAGGAATGGTATTCTCGACCAGAAGAGTCTAGTTTTCCGATCAAGTCAGATCGATAGTACGGGAGCTACTCTCCAATCTTCTCGCCTCCTCGGGATTACTGTGGGGCCGACCAACAGCTTGGTACAGCTGGCCGAGAGGTTTTCCCCTATGGACGGTCCAGGTAGCTCATTACTGTTCCTATAAATACGCGGCGCATTTATGACATCAGGGACGGCACATTTTCCAAGGAATACACCGGCTCGGACCCACTGTTCGGAATAGGCCATAGCTTGTTTATTCTTTGTATTACTTTCCTAGTTTGTACGACATCCTGTAATGCTCGAATAGACCCATCTTGTAACCTGAACTTAATATTCGATTGTGATATTTGAGATTTACGCACTCTATACACCTGTTGCTTTGCTCGACTTCCCTTGTTTGGTACGAACGAAATACAGCTTAATCAGGCGGGATGAGCTTTGAGGACTGGAAGATCTGCATGGAAAATTTCCTTGCTGCTTATAATGACAATATGTGTAGATGCATAACCAAAGGTCCTATCAGAATCAACAAGAGAATCACAGTTAATGACCAGGATGTGGTCGTTGACACTGTCAAAGTTCTAAAGGCGCTACCTCCCAAGTTCAACGTGAAGATAACAACGATGGAAGAATCAAAAGATTTGGGGAAAATCTCTCTTATTGAACTGTTCTATGTACTCAAGGCATATGAGTATAAATTGCCAAGGATGGGAATAGAAGAGACATCAACTTCAAATCCCACTGCTGCCATAGTTGCTGCAGAACGAACAAGAAGATCAGCTGTAAGATGAAAAGAAATAGACTCATCTAATGAGACTAATCTACTCAACAAAAAGGAGTATACTGCTGGCGATGTTGCCCTACTGTTGAACGGGTTCAAGAGTACTACAAGAGAAAAATGAAGAACAAATACAATCATGCTTCTACTTCTAACCCTACTTCTCATTCTAATAATAGTAAGGATGATTATAAATCCAAAGGAATTTGCTATAACTGCAGGAAATTGGGACATGTCATCAAGGACTGCCCATAACCCAAAGATGAGAAGTATCAGAGGAAGGAAAGAATGTAAGAAAAGAGAGGAGACATCAAAAGAGCAAAGAACTTTTGGCTGAAGCTGAAAAGATAGCTGCCATCTACTCGTCTGATTCAGACTCGGAGACATAAGAAGATGACTCTGCTGAAGAAGAGACACCTGCACTGCTCTTTCTCATGGCCAAAGAATCTGATGATTCTAACAATGAGGTAACTCTTTTCAAAAATGAAAATGAGCTATTTAGTTCATTTAAACAAATGATGAAAAACAACATAAGTGTTGTTGATGCATTTGCAAAGCTTAAGGAAAAGATGACTGTGCTGAAAAAGCAGAATGCCTCACTGAAACTTAAGGTTTAAAAACCAGAAGAATCAGCTGAACATAAAGAGCCTAAAATTGAAAAACAGACTAGTAAAGCTAAACAGCAGAGTAGCCCTAAGAAGCCTGCTGATAAGAGCAAACATAATCAGACTAGTAACAAGTCTAAGTCGTCTGTTAATGAGCAAGTAAGAAATAAACCTAAGAAGCAATGAAATCATAGAAATGATAATGCTTGGTATGGAAATGGGTCATATTATGTGCAACCTACTTATCCTTCATATTATGCTGCACCTCATTATCCACCTTACTATGCTGCATACCCTTCTCATCATCCGATGCATGCTTATCCTGCTTATCATGCCCCGTACCCTACTTATGAGCATTACTCACATCATAATAATTATCATGACAACACACATACTGAAAATTATGAGGCACCAAGAGTAACAAAGGCACCACCAAACTCTACTGAGCCTAAGAAGCCTAAGGTTTCCAAATCTTGGGTTGTCAAAGGTGATACTAATCCGCCAGGACCCTCTCAATAAAGGGTAACTAAAACATTTTAACTTTTTTTGTAGGTTAGGATTAGGAGTAGGAGTAAAGTAGAGAAGAAATGGTACTCGGGCAGTGGATGTTCGAGACACATGTGTGGTGACATACATGAACTGACTGATGCTGTTGCCATAGATGGTCCGAATGTAATGTTTGGAGACAGTAAAGAAAGTTGTTGGTCCCAAGTGGTCAGTTGAGGTCTAGGGGGGTGGGGTGGGGGTGGGTGAATAGACCTCTTAACTTTTTAAAATTTCTCCAACTTTTCTTATCAGCAGAGTAAGCTGGTCGAACTGGTGAAACTAGTTTGCTGATTGCGCACTCAGTTTAAACAACGAAGTTGACCACTCGTCTGATTTACTTATCTGTTTCATTTTAAATCAGAGTTTGAAACTTGTATGCCGTGGATTTGTCAAGTGTTTTTCAAAAAAGTTCTTTTCTTACTTAAAAGATTTTATCCCCAGTTTTTAAACTCCTTTTAAAAATCTTTTAGTTTGCTCAAGTGTTTGTGTGCTTTTGAAATATGCAAGTAATCAAACACAAGGAATTTTTATAGTGGTTATATAGATAAGAATGTCTTTTAGTCCACTCTTCCAAATCACGAAGATTTTGGGTTATACTATGAACACAAAGTAAATAGTACACTCTACTTGCGCTTTTACAACAAATAATGAACCCACAAGTTTGCAATAGAAGATCACAAAGAAAACCTATACTCTGAAGTATTTTCACTCTCTTAGATGGAAAAATATTCTCACAACTTTCTCTTTTAAAGAAAATAACTAAGATTTGGATGTAAGCTTATTTTTCTCGACTTCAGCTTGTCAACAGATGACTTCACTGTTTTAGTGCTTTGCCTTAGAGTATTTGAGACTTGGAAAATTTTCTCGTGAATTGCTCTCAGTTGTTGTGGTTGTCTCTAACTCTTGAGTCCAGAACTATTTGTACTTGATGATTTGAATTTTTGCCCGTTAAGGAAAGGCAAATTTTCAGAACTTCCTCGAGTACTGGTCCTTGTTTCAGAACGCTTCCGCAACTGTTCACTGTACAGTTCTGCTGTACTTTCTGTCAAGTCACATTTAATGCACCTTGCTGATCCGAGGTTTATCTTCAATCATTTGTCTTTAATACCCTCTTCTTACAGCATTTATTACACCTAGTGCATTTATTACAGTTGTAATAACTTCCTGATCACTTCCACTCTGCTGATCGAATCCACTCTGCTGATTCAAATCGAACACATCTGATTTGACTTTGCTGAAATCCACCAGTCTGATTCCGTACTCAGCATCAGATCAGTAGTCTTCTGGACCAAAATTCAACCCTTCGGATTTTACATGTCTTCTCAGATTGAATTTTTAGAGGCTTGCTAAGCTTCCATTACTTAGCTGATGACTTTTGGAAATCATCAAAACCTCCCTTCATTTTTTCATCTTCATCCAACAATTTCCCTCTTTTTGATGATGACAAAACTTCAGCTAAGTACCTGTAACTAAACTAAAGTTAAGTCTTCACACAAAATTTCTGAGATATAAATTGAGTTGGAATTTGTAATCTTTTATTGATTTAGAACTTATTACATCAGATTACACGAATTGAAAAAGTTACAAAAAAAATTTTACATAGAGATAAAGAGAAGTAAATTAGTCTTCTTCTTTTTCTTCTTCGTCTTCATCATCTTCACTTTCGCCACTAGATAAAGTTAGAACTAGTTTCTTGGCTTTATCAACAGCCTCAATTCTAGCTCGTATTTCCTCTATCCTTTTCGTCTTTCTGAATAGATCTAGCTGTTCTTCAGCAGAATCCTTAGAAGCAGCAATTATTTTATCTTCCTTTGCCGCATCCTTGGGTTCTTCTTCTTCAGTCTTATCATCAACATTTTCAGCAATTTGTTCAGCTTCATCAGTAGCCTTAGTATCTTCAGCAGGCTTATTAGTTGCCTCTTTAGAACTTTGAACTACTTCAGTAGCCTCAACAGTAACATTCTTCTTGTTAGCAGATTCCTCTTCCCCCTTTTTGTCCTCATCAGCAGGGTCGAGTTCTTCAACTTGTACAGGAGTGATATTGACTGCATCGCATAGCTTTCTAATGTTGTGATCCATTGCAGACAGTTGCATCATTTGATGCTTCTGATTTGCCATTAGTAATGCAGCTTGATCATTCAAGTAGTCCAAATTATGATGTAGAGTTGTAACTTCAGAACTTGTCTGATCAATTATATCGCAAAAGCTTTGAGCCAAATGAGTTGTCTTTTCTGATTCAACTTTTGTGAGGTCTGCAAGTCCTTGGCAAGTATTCACCCAGTCAATGTTGTGCTATTGAACAGTATCATTAGGTTGTTGAACATCAGCCTTCACATCTGCAACTTGTTTTGATACAGTGAGAAGTCCTTCTTTTAGTATAATATTATTATCAGCAGACTGAGGAATGTTTTGAACTGTGCTCTGAACAAGATTTGAGGCAGTCTCCTCAAATTTTCTAAGTAGCTCCTTGTTCTTCTCTTCCATCTCTTTTAAAGTACTCTCAATCAGAGCCGCCTTCATGGAAGTCATGATGGTTGATTAAACATCATTAGTAGGATTGGAAGGAACAACGCTTTCTTGATTCCCAGGAGTGACTTCAGCTCTCCACTTGATTGCTAAAGGCTCATTTTCTCGAAGTACTTCATCTAGGGGAACTTGAGGATCAGCAGTGTTAAGTTCCTCAGATGAGTTCTTTGCAATAGTCTGATTCAGGTTGGCATTAGCATCTGTCATATGTATACAATCAACACCATCAGTAGACACGACTGTTTTTTGATGAATAAAATTTGCAGGTATAATGGGGAAGTCATCTGATGCGAGTGATCTGATTCTTGGTATGTGCTGATTTCTGAAACAAAGGCAATATGCTGTAGACTTGGTAGGTTTGGTAGATCACTTGATGTTCCTTGTCCGTATCTTGATCTTTCCACCCACTTATCCAAGGTTACGCAAACTGCTATCTTCGCAGCTCTTTCTGTTAAGCCTTCACCCCTCTTGGGTCTATTTGGCATAGATTCATGCAGTGATGTGGATTCTTTTCGTACGATGAGCTTCACGTACTCATGTACTCTATCATGAAAGAAATCAGATTCCAAAGCTTGTTGGATGTCATTGGCTTGCTGCCAATTCAGCACCCAACGCTCTTCAGCAACAACCTCATTGCAGGCTCTGAAATCTTCTCATGGTTTGTTCAATCTGTAGTTCCTCCAGCGATTGTATCTGATTTTTTCTGCTATGAACATACTCTTTGATTGAAGAAGTGAGTTGTACCTTATTAGTTCCTTCTCAAACCTTGCAAATACAGTGGGGTCACTTTTTACTATCTCAAGTGCCTTTTTTACTTTTTCATTTTTTTTGGCATAGGTTTAGGACGAGGTAAAACAATCTTTGCTTCTTTGGGATGGCCAATAAATATACCATCACTTCTTCTTGGGCCATGAGCATCTACCTTGCTCACCTCAAGAGCTTTTGCTAAGTCTTTTGTTTCTTTAGCAGCTAACTCTGCATCAGTCAAGTTCTTGACTTCTGGTTCAGCATTGCTGGCTTCAAGAGTTGCTTTTAACTCAACTTCATCCTTTTTCTTTTGCTCAGCATCCTCTCACTTTTGCTTGTGGTATCTGGGTATCCTAGCCTTACCAGTTCTCTTCTTTTTAGCGGCTTGTGTTTCAGCAGACTTGTCTGTTGGAACAGTAGCCTGATCAGCTTGAGGTGCTGGTACCTCAGCTGTCGTCTGAATTGCACGGCAGACTCCTTCACTGATTTTGATGGTCTCTCAGCAGACCAAAGGTCTTCCCTTACTTGCTCAGAAAAAGTTACATGTTGGTCTTATAGTATTATTCTTTTTCTGGCAGTTGCCTTTGTGTGAACTAAGGCAGGTGCAGAAGCAGGACTTTTCTTTAAACTTCTTGTCCTTTTTGTAACGATATTTCCTCTGATTCAGTGCGTTCAGGAGATGTATCAAGGGGCATCTCATCTATTTCCTTAGCAATTTCAGAGATTATTTCATCAGCATTGAGACCGTCAACTGGTCTAGCTTCAACAGCAGGGTTTGTTGTTTGACCAGTAGGCTCAACAGGCTTAGCCTTGCTTTTCTTTGCCTTGGTAGCAGGTTCTTTCGTTTCAACAGCCTTTCTTTTTGGTTGCTTCTTTTCAGGTGACACATCCTGTTTGGCTTCAACCTTTACTGGCTCATAAACTTTAAGTTCCTTCAACTTATGTTCTACTTTTCCCGCTCAAAGTGTACATCCAAGTGCCATTACACTACAAGAAAAATGACCTTTTGCTACGAATTTTTTATTACAATTTAAAATCCGTAATAAATGGTACTATTTATTACGATCTGTAGGCGTAATAAAAAAATTTCTAAATCTTACGATTTTTCTAATTATTTGTTACGAAATTTTACTACCGTAATAAATACTATTGGATTAATTTTTTTTTTTTTTGGCTCCACTTCATCATTTTTTCCCTCCGAAATCACTTTTTTTCCCTCCAATTAAAGAACCCACATTTTTTTTATTTTCTTTTTCTTTCAATTTCTAACAAAGCCCTTTTAAAACACACACACACACTCTCTCTCTTTTACCCAAATCGATCTCTCACAACAACACCTGACTAACGATGGGGAGGCAACAAAGAATTTGAAGCTTGGTCAATCTCTCGAAACGGGTAAGTCTTAATCGTTTATTTTAGAGAGGCGGGTCAACCAAGTTCTGAAAATGTGTGGAATCTCTAATAATTTGGGGATTTCATTTCAATAATGTTTTTTGATGAAAATTTATGAAAAGGATTCTTTGTTTCTTGCTTCAAGATTTGGGTTGTTGAATTTTTTACTACATTTTCAAGTTCCAAATTTTAGTTGGGTTTAATTTAGTTCACGCTAATCTACTTCAAGAGTTTGGCAAAGTGGAATTACGCCCCTTTTTTTACTGCAAGTGTTTGGCAATTAGAAAGAATTAAGATATGAAGAAGAAATCATCTTCTCTTTTCAAACAAGTTGTTGGTTGGGACATATTATCACGACTAAGACATGTCTAGCATATATACTGATGACGAGTAATGGAGTAGAATTAAATAATTTAAATTTGTTGAAAGTTACATGTTCTCTCTATCAATTTCTTTTCCCTACTTGTTTATTAGTGGAATAGTGAGTAATTAAATTAAAGTGGAGTAATTAAATCGTTCCACTAAACTCTTTACATATTTGATTTGAAATAGTGAGTAGTTAAGTTATTTAAGTGGCATAGGTGATCTAATTTGAGGGATTTCTATGTTTTGAATTAGAAACAGAGTGGCTGGGTGGTTTTATGGCTCATTTTATGTGTAGAATTGAGATGGAAATAAAAGATGTGTTATGGCTCATTTTAGTGTAGAATTGAATATTTATATAATTAATGGATGTTACGTGAAATCTAGTTGGGGGATTTATGGCTCATTTTATTTATGGGTTTCTTTTGTTTGGATATATAGTGGCTAGCTGGAGATACTTGTAATTCGAGGTGCATTGGAACGACTACAAAAGGTTCAAATTCTTTTAGAATCTTAATGAATCCCAAAATGTTTATCTTTGACTTAAGGGAAATTTACATAGACACCCCCTGGCTATTACCCTAATTACAGGAACTTTCCCTCTTGTTTCAAATATTACAATGACACCCCCTCGACCGAAAACTATATTACAAGGACACCCCCTGTAACATAAAATATATTACCAATACACCCCCTAAAATATATTACCAAGTCTTTGTAATATTTGAAACAAGAGGGTAAGTTCATGTAATTAGGGTAATAGCCAGGGGGTGTCTATGTAAATTTCCCTTGACTTAATTTTGTGATTGTGGTTTAAGGCATGTTTGTTGTTTTATTGTTACTTGTATGCTGATTTACCATTTATATATGTTGTCTTCCTTGATGAATGGCTGATGAGCTAGTATATATTGTTCTTTTGTAAATGGCATTTTTGTTGGATGCTTTCATAAACTTAAAATCACTTCGTGTTTGTTCAGTGTGTTAAATATATATGTTTTTCCACTAAGCATTATAGAAAGATTAATGGATTTTTAAAATAAAACTAGTGGAACAAGTTCATGACCTTAACAAGACTCATTGTTTTAGATTGTGTGTTCTTAGTGCTGAGAATTTGAGATTATTGAATTTTGCTGCTTCCCTCAGGTGCACTAGAAATTTTAGTGTGAAACATGCTTTATGTGATGAGAGAATATCAAATGCTGCCCAAAATTTCATTTCAATTTTATAGAGATAGTCAAATTTATGAATGTTAGGAAGTCATGTACTTTGACCTTTGGTACTTTAATTTAAATATGGCTCATTTTAGTTTTTTGAGCTTTGGTGCATGTTACCTCCTTAGGCGTAGTTTATATCAGCTAGTGTTGAGAGTAATGACAAGAATGAATAAATGAAATGCCTTGACTTTGACTTTTGGGTTTTGTTGAAAGCTATATTATAAACTTATGGTATTTTATTGAGTTAATGGCAATTTACCTCCCTGTGATATCCATAATGTTCACTTTACCTTCATGTGATTTGAAAAAGCGTACTTTACCCCTTCCCCCTATAATCTCATAAAAGTTTCACACTACCTCCTTGACATTTTTAAAAGTGACACTTTACCCCCTTTGTATTATGATAATGTGATACTTTACCTCCCTATGCTATGATAAATGTGGCAATTTACCTCCCTATGTAGTTGGTTCTTTAAAATTTTCACAAGAGGGTAAAATGATCTTTTTCCAAATCACAAGGGGGTAAATTGAATATTATGCATTTCACAGGGGGGTAAATTGATATTAACTTGTATTTAATTTCACAGGGGTATTTTTTTTGAAAAGTATGCATGCTAAGGCAAAAATTTAGTTCCTTGAACTAGTGCTCGAGCATATTTAGAAACTAAAATCATATTTGGCTTCGTTGTTACTTTTATTGGTCGATGGTATTTTTTATGAAAAAAACTCAACTTGAATGGATATTGGACACCACTTTAACTTTTTTTTGCTAGATTGAAAAGATATCTAAACTTTGAACTCATATTTTGTAATCAGTAATACTTTTGGACAATAAGTCTTAAACCTTTAATCGTGAAATACATTGCATTTGATTCAAAATTAATGAATACATTTACAAATTGTAACAGTTGAGAAAATAACCGTCCAAATGGATAAAAGTTGGATTGGGTTGTCTGATCGTCTATCTGATGTGTATGTTCGAGGACTTGATAAATTCTTAGAATTCTCATTCATTGGTAAGGAAGATGGGTTTAAAATTTGGTGTCCTTGTATAAAATGCAAAAATGGATTTTGCAAATTGCGTGAAGATGTGATGCTACATTGTTTACGTGATGGTTTTGATCCTACATATAAGAATTGGACTTTTCATGGAGAAGATTATGTACCATCTTACATGAGCCAACAAGATGAATCTACTACATCAGATTTTAGGGATGATATGACTAGCATGCTACATGATGCAATGGGAATTCCTAATGAAGATGTTGGTGCTAATAATGGTCAACGACCTACCTCAAGAAATTTGAATGGGGCTAACGCTGAAACAAAGAGGTTTTTTGAATTATTGCAAGATGCAGAAACCGAGTTATTCCCAGGATGCCGAAAGCAAACAAAACTATCCTTTATTTCTCGATTGCTACAACTGAAGGTGCTTTCTCGTTGGTCTAATAAATCATTTGACTTACTTCTTCAACTATTGCGAGACTCATTCCCCGATGGTGTGAATCTACCTGCTAGCTACTATGAAGCCAGTAAGATAACAACTGAACTGGGGTTTACATGCAAAATCATTGACGCATGTTCTAATAATTGCATGTTATTCAGAGGGGAAGATGAGAAACTTGATAAATGTGAAATTTGTGGTGAATCAAGGTACAAGGATGAGGCTACACTAATAGCAAAAAAGCGGATGAGGTACTTTCCACTTAAGCCTCGGCTTCAGAAACTCTTCATGTCATCTAAGACTGCATCTCTTATGAGATGGCACAGAGAGGAAAGAATAGATGATGGAGTTCTTAGGCATCCAGGTGATAGTCAAGCATGGAAAAAATTTGATGAGAGAAATCCAACTTTTGCCAGTGATATTCGAAATGTAAGACTTGGGTTAGCAACAGATGGATTCAATCCATTTGGAACAATGAATGTTAGTTATAGTATATGGCCGGTTGTGCTTATGACTTATAATTTGCCTCCGTGGTTGTGCATGAAGCAACCCTCTTTGATATTATCAACTATCATTGATGGCCCAAAAGGACCTGGTAACAAAATAGATGTATATCTACAACCATTGATTGAAGAACTAAGAGAATTGTGGGTTCCTGGAGTGCAAACTTATGATGCCTCAAAAAATGAGATTTTTCAAATGCGGGCTGCTTTGTTATGGACTATTAGTGATTTCCCTGGCCTTGCTAACATATCGGGGTGGGGTACAAAAGGTGCATTTGCTTGTCCGAATTGTGGAATGGAAACCAAGTCTAAATATTTGAAAAATGGTCGTAAGATGTGTTATACTTGTCATCGTCGTTTCTTACCGGATGGACATAGATTTCGTAGGGATAAGGTGTCCTTTGATGGGACAATTGAATTGGGTCACAAGCCAAGTCCATTAACAGAGATGGAGTTACTTCAACAATTGGAGAGTGTACCGACAGAATATAGAAAGGAATATTTAAAAAAGAGGAAGAGGGAGGAAAATGAGAAACGTTCAGCTAAGAAGAAAAAAGTCGAGGAACGTGCAGCACCAATTTGGAAGAAAAGAAGCATTTTCTTTGAGTTGCCGTATTGGGCTGGAAATCTTGTTCGACACAACCTTGACGTCATGCATATTGAGAAGAATGTGTGCAACAACATAATCTTCACATTATTAGGTGTTAAAGGTAAAACAAAGGATAATCTTAATGCAAGGAAAGATCTTGAACTATTGAAGATTAGAAAACCCTTGCACCCGATCCCTCGAGCTTCTGGAGGTTTCTATTTACCACCATCATCTTTCAACATGAGTAGCACTGAGAAAAATATATTTTGTAGTGTGCTAAAAAGTTTAAGACCTCCTGACGGCTATGCATCCAATATATCTCGACATGTCCAGCTAGACAAACAAACTATATCGGGCCTGAAAAGTCATGACAATCACATTCTCATGCAAAAAATACTTCCCATTGCAGCACGTAGGGCACTTCCTAAGAATGTAGTGGAAGTGTTGATAGAATTAAGCAACTTCTTTAGGATACTATGCTCTAAGGTGAACACTAAGTTTGACTTGGAGAAAATTCAAGATCGCATTGCCCTAACTCTTTGTCACTTAGAGAAAAATTTTCCTCCGGCATTCTTTGACATAATGGAACATTTACCTATACACTTAGCTGAAGAGGCATTAATTGCCGGGCCTGTTCAATATCGATGGATGTATCCAGTCGAGAGGTAATATGTTATTCCTTAGTGAATTATCTAGTAATGATACACCAACTGACAATTAATTATCGCCTTTTTTCACTTAGGTCTTTGTGCACCTATAAGAAGTATGTTAGGAATCGAGCTCGTCCAGAAGGCTCTATTGCACGTGGGTATTTAATGGAGGAATGCATGCAATTTTGTTCAAGATACATGGATGATGTAGAGACCAAGGAGAATCGGGTACCTCGAAATTTTGATGGAGATGATAATATAGGTCGTGGTTTATGCACAGGACAAAGATGTATCATTGATCAGGATACATTGCTTAAGATACATCGCTATGTGCTAGAAAATACCGATGTAATAGCGCCATACCGTGAGTAAGTAATTTCACATATAGTAATAAAGTAATTATATCACTATCTTGAGTTACACCCATTTAAAGCCTTGTCTACAAAATTTTGTAGAATACATGCATCAACCATCCAACGGAAATATCCACGAGCAACTCCTATGGAAATCCAACGTATTCGTAGTAAAACTTTTCATGAGTGGTTTAAATCCCATGTAAGTGGATTCAATTTTTTACATAGGTTAATAACTTAAGTTTACTTTTCTTGTCAAAGTAATAATATTTGTTGACTGAAAATAGGTTCAAAGTATGAGAGAAGCATCTCATCCAGAACTTTCCAAAGAAATAATTGCACTTGCTGCTGGGCCCATTAATCATGCAAAGAGATATAATGCATGCATTGTTGGAGGATATCGATATCGTGTCAAAAGTTGTGATATAACAAAGAAAACTCAATGTAGTGGAGTAGTTGTCAATGCCGATACACTAAGCTTTGCCAGCGCAAAGGATTTAAATCCTCGGTCTGGAAATGTAGCTTACTATGGAGTTTTAACTGATATTCTAGAGATTAAGTATACACAAGATACTAAGTTTTTGATCTTTAAATGTGATTGGGTTGACACTGAAAAAGGAGTGAAACAAGATGAATTCAAGTTTACACTTGTAAACTTTAATCATATTATGTATGATAAGAATCTACCTACAGATGAGCCTTTTATTTTAGCAAGTCAAGCACAGCAAGTTTGGTACATGGCTGATCCTTTAGAGCCCAATTGGAATGTGGTTGTGACAATGTCAAGAAGAGATAATTATGATGTCTACTCAACAATTGAAGCTGAACCACATCAAAGGCTACACTTAGATGAACGTATTCCGAATCCAAATGAAGAAGTTTGTTGGGTGAGGGAAGGGATAGAAGGGATTATTGTTGATGATACAAATGCAAACATGGAAAATATTCCAATAGAAGAGGATTGTGACATTGAGGATGATGTTGATATTTGAGTAATATAATTATTTTTCCTTTCTTGCAAAAAGTTTATTTACGTAATTTAACATTTGCTACATTATTTTCTTTTTGTTTTTCTTTGCAAAATATTTAATCTTCATGCTTACATAATGTATTTATTTATTTATTTTGAACAGGAATGACTAAAGAAAAGAAAAAGTTGATGGGTCTCACAAGCATGGATGAGATGTTCGAGAAAGTTAACTCAAAACGAAAATTTGTCCCACAAGAGCAACTTAGTTCTCAATCAGATGGACTAGCAAACTCATGTAAATGTAGAACATTATAATTTAGTTTGATTCATTTCTTAGTGCTAAGAGGATAATAAAAGCTTGATTGTTTGATAAATTTACTTTTATTCCATTGGACAGCAAAACGTGTCAACAAATCCGTGGATTATGCTATGGCAGATGTACATGCAATGGGGGAGAATACTAACAAGTTGAAGAAAAAATATACCCAACACGAGCAATTAATATCCCCATCAGAAGTTCATGATGATGGTAACATCTTTTTAGTTATTCTAGTGCATATTTATTGTTAAAAAAAGTTAAACATCAACATAGATATGATTTTAGTATAGAGTAGAAAATAGTTATAAAATTTGAAATATTTGCATAAAAAATTACCCAATAATTCTCATTACATTTTTTATTGAATTATGCAGTACCTAGTGGAAACAAATCATCTCAAAAAACTACAAGAGGTCTAGCACAATTTCCAAAGGAATGGGGTACAAGAAAACTCCAAGTTACACTTGATCGAAAAGGAAATTTGGTAGGAAATGATTATCACAAGTTAGCTTCTGCTTTAGGATGTTTAGCTCGCTCTGGGTCTAAATTTTCCTTAAAGTACAAGAGGTTTCCTGAAATTCCGTCATACCAAAAAGACATGGTTTGGGAGGAAGTAGAGGTTTGATAATCTATAAACTTTTAATAAATGAAGATATTATATGTATGCTTGTTATGTTATTATATAACTTTCATTTTGTTCGTTCTCATTTGGCACAAACCTATTTTATAGCGAAACACTACACTCCCACCCGATGCGAAGGAAGTTGTAATGTCGACTATCAATAGTCTTTGGAGGAACTGGAAGAGTGAAATCAAACATAAATATTGGTACCCGAATCGAAATGATGTGGAGTACCTGAAACAAGTTCCAGATGATAGGATACAAATGGACCAATGGTTGTTTTTGCAAGATTTTTGGAAAGATCCTGACGTGCAGGTTTTTTATTAAACTTGTTTTACATTCATTTCATCCTAATACTTCCATAATTATATATATTAACTCATATTCTGGCACTATTTTTTTTTTAACATGACAATGTTTCACTTGCTAATTTCTAGAAAGTGGCGGCGAAAAATGCAAAGAATGTTGAAAATAGACTGTGTCCACCCAGAACTGGGAGGACCTCCATTCCTATGTTAGAGCAAGATGTAAGATCATATTTTATTGAATTTACATAATAAATTGAGTAAGGGTAAAATTTGTCAACTCTTATTAAATATTATTGTTTCATTATTCTCATTTAATTCAATATTTTCTTATTTGCATATATTTAAGTTGAGAATGAAAGGGATTGATCCTACAAGATTAGACATTTGGATAGAGTCTCGATCTCGTGGAAAAGGCGTAGGTGATGATGAACTAACATCAGATTTTCATGTAAGAACTGTATTTTGTTTTGCAATATGCTCAATAAACTTACTTCAATGTGTTCTTTCAGGAAGTTGTATCGAATTGTTGCATATTTTGTAGTTAAACTAGTTTATGCTTTCTATTCTTTACTTGTTTTGATATATATATACTAATTATCATATTCAATTAGGATCATTTTACTCGAGAGTTGGCCAAAAAGACAGAAGAAGAAAGGACGACAGAATTCAAGGAAAAACTTTTTGAGAATGCTATGGGAAAGGAAAAGTCTGGACGCGATAAATGCAGAGGAAAAGGAACAAAACTAACTCAATCTCATATGTCCACTGCCTCAACAAGTCGAATGTCTCCACAGGACATAGAAGAGTTTCAAAAGTTTAAGGGTGAATTCTCTGTAAAAATGGAGGAAGTGGAAAAGTTAAAAGAGGGATTACGGTTGGCGAAAGAGCAAACAGAAAGTTTAAATCAACGCATGGAATCTTTTTTGAGTAGATTTTCTACAAGTTCAACTTTACCAAATGAAGATCAAGTAAGTAAAGATATTGATACATCATTTTTATAATTGACCAATGTTCTAATCCAAAAAATAATTGCAGTTTTTGCAGGAAGCAAGCTTGCGTACATCACATTTTATTGGATCTAAAGATCATATGACTGTTGAGAAAGATACTATGACTATTGATAATCAAAAGGTAATAATTTGTTTTATTCTTACCTTTTTATGATTTTATTTCCCTTTTGCTGATTATATTTGATAGGATGAAATATGTTGATTACAACAATTTAATTTATGAGTGCAGACTGTTGGTCATCAAAAACTAGCAATGCAAAAAAAGTCAACTCTACCAAATGGAGATCAAGTAAGTAAATGATATTGATACAACATTCTATAATTAACCAATGTTCTAATACAAATAATAATTTCAGCTTTCGCATGAAGCAACTGTTGAGAAACAAAAGGTAATCATTTGCAAACCCTTACCTTTTGCTGATTTTTAACTGAAATGATGAACTATATATGTTGAATAAAATTTAATTTATGAGTTCAGACTGTTGGTCATCTAAAGTTAGCAATGCAAAAGAAACCAGCCCAACCAAATGGAGATCAAGTAAGTAAATGATGTTGATACATTTTTATAATTGACCAATGTTCTAATACAAATTTTAATTACAGTTTTCTCATGAAAAAAGCTTGCAAACATCACAGTTTAATGGATCTAAAGATACTACAACTGTTGAGAAGCAAAAGGTAATTATTTGCTTTACCCTTACCTTTTGTTGATTTTACTTGAAAATATGAACTATGTTGAATGCAATTTAATTTATGAGTGCAGGCTATTGGTAAACAAAAGTTAGCAATGCAAAAAAAGTTATTTTTTGATACTATTGAGGTATGTATATTTAGGAAAAATTGCATTTTGTCACGTAACTTTAATGAGGATTAATAACATATGACTAGAATTGTTGTTTGAATGAATCTCATGAAACTTAATATATGTATTTATTCATGCATGTAGATTGGGAGTTCAATAGCCTTATTTTGTTTTGGGTTGCCGAAGTCTATCGTGGCCGAAGGTCTTCTTCTCACGAGGGGTGATGATAATGGACTTTGTAAGGTGTACATAAAGAAGGTATTAGTACCGCATGAGAAAGTTAAATTTGATAAAAATGGGTTGACAGTGGGAGAAGCTGAAGATAAATGTGTTCTATGGGATATTGCAAATGTATGTGACTTTGTCTAATCATTTGAATAGTTCAACATGTATTTAATATTTTCTTTAGCTTAATTGATTTAGTGTTTGTTTATCAATTTTTTTGTTTTCATTTTACAGGTTGCGAAACTTTAGAACGGTGGTTCTATTTACGTAAATATGAAAGATGTTTGACAAGCTAACTACTAAGGTTTCCTCTTCATATTTTGAAACATCATATGTTATTGCGAATGAATGTGTTGTGAGGAATTTGAAACTTGTCTTATTTAGGAATGTGAATACGTTGTTGAATGTGTTGTGATGAATTTGAGACTTGTCTTTTTGTTGTGGTTACCATTTTGTCTAAGCAGATTATGTTTTTTTATAGGCCCTATGATATTATGGATGTATTTTGACAGGTTGAGTATAACTTTATTTAAATGACATTTCTTAAGCTCTCAATCGATATGGTATTTATTTTTAAGTTAATGCGTATCATCTTAAGCGTATGAACTAGAATAATGATCGAAATAAATACTCATTAATAGTTATTTGTTGCATTAGTAAATAAAAATGCATAAAAAAAAATCCATAGTAATTTATTTATTACAATGTTGTAGGCATAACAAATAAAAAAAAAAAAAATCAAAGTTTTGCTTACAAAATTATGAGCGTAACAAATTATATACACAAAAAAAAAACACAATTTTGCTTACGAAATTGAAAGTGTAACAAACACCACCGTGTTTTTAGTTATGAAAAAATAGGCGTAACAAATGCATTTACAACGTAACAAATAATTTGTTTTTTATTACGGAAAATACAACCGTAACAACCAGTCAAATTTTTCGCAACCAATCCTTACGATTTTTTAGGCGTAACAAAAGGCTTGTATTTCGTAATAAATAGTTTTTGTTACGAATATTAAACCGTAATGAAGCATTAGCTACGCCTCCAATCCTTACGGTCCAAAAATCGTAATCTACCCGTAACAAAAGGGTATTAATTACGAAATATATATGTTTGTTACGGTTTTCTCATTGTAGCAAAAAGTCATTTTTCTTGTAGTGTTAGAAGATGACTAAGCAAATTTACGTGCACAGTCTTCTTCATAGCCAAATTCTTAAACATGTGAACAGCCCAGTTCACCTTCAGACCGTAATAAATGCATATCATAGTATAATAGCGTCTTTTTGGCAGTCCATCTAAAGCACTAGTTGAGCATTCTAGTATTTTAGCGATAATATCAGCTAACCTCTGATATTCATCCTTGAGCTGAGTCTTCTTGATTGACCCAGTCAGTTTTTCACCACTTTTGGCAGCCAACAGCCAAAATTCATCTTCCATAGGTTTCCCCAAGTTAGAAACATCACCTCCTTCGTTCGTCAAACCATATAATTCATTCAATACAGCAGGAGTGACACAGATCTTCTTTCCAGCAACAACTGGCTCCATTTTCAAAGTGTTAATATCTTTCTTCACATTTTTGTAAAACTCCGCTATATCTTCTGGATATAACATCGTTTCATGTGCCTCCAACACATTTACCAACGAAGTAGCCTTAAGTTTTTCCATTAAGTTCTTCATCACTTTTGTGCCAGTAGCGTGGTACACTTCATAATTTAGATATCTTCCTTCAGCTCCGGCCATTTTTGAGTAATCAAAAGTATGTAGAGAGAAAATAACTTGCAAGAGAGTAGAAGGTTTGTAACTTCTTGAGAGTATGAATATTTGAGGTGCGTAAGTGAACTCTGCTGATCAGATCTAGATTTATAGAGTTGGGGAATTTTCGGTTTCCGTGTTATCCGCCAACCGTTAGATCTGTAACTGTCAGTTACGATCGTGTGTGCGTCATTTACGGATTTCAAATTTTATAAATTTTGTCAGACTAGGCGGGAAAAAGAAACGTGCCTAGTCCTTTACTTATAAAAGCGTGTTTTTAGATAAAGCGTTTTTAACACAGTACTCCAATAAATAATCAAATTAGTAGAATTATACTTATCTGACAGATGACTTGTCTGATACAATATATCACTAGTGGAAGCCAATAGATAATGTGATCTTCATTTGTTGTTTGTCAATCCAGGAAGATTAATAATCTTTAGGGCTTCAAGAACTAAGAACGAATCTTCCAATAATATAACTTCAACTAACTGTCATTGAAGATTTCATCTTTTAATCAGGAGTACCGCTCGTCTTACACGTTCCCCCTTGAGTTCAAGAATCTATCAGTTAACTAGTCTATTAAAAGGCAGTCTTCTTATAGAATACACTTGTTATTATCAGATTAGTCAGCTGATGAAACCTTAGTCTTCTGATAGGTTCTCCCTCAACTTATGAATCCAAATTTAACAAGCCCAATTCCACTCTTAGAGTAGAAAATCTTGCATCACTTAATGGTTTGGTGAAAATGTCAACTATCTGATTGTCTTTATGAACATAATCAATAATGACATTTCCTTTCTCAACATGATCTCTTATGAAGTGATGTTTGATCTCAATATGCTTAGTCGTAGAGTGACTAGTTGTATTCTGAGTAAGCGAAATTGCACTTGTATTGTCACAATTGATAGGGATTCCACTGATTTTGATATTGTAGTGTTTGAAAGGATAGTGCCCTGCAAGCCAATATATTTAGCTTGTATTAGGACTATCGTAAACTTTCTCTAGTATAAATGAATTAATACGCTCGTTTGTTTATAGTATGTAAATCAAACAATGGCCAACTTCATCTCTCACGAATCACTTAAGTGATTAGATGAAATCCTTGGATCACAATAGACTTCAGTATGAGTGCAATCATGAAACAGTCTCTAAGGTCGTGATCTTAAAACGTTCCAAGTCATAGATTCCGAACGAGAGTATCGAAGGAATCGCAAAAACTTGTACAAATATGCATGTTTCACGTAGAGTTAATTTGTAGTGTTTCATGAGCAAGGCATTTGATGCTAGTGCATATGAGTAGGTGGTTCGATAGGGGATCGAACGCATCGAACGACCCGAACAGAGAAACCCATTGTGGAAGCACATGACGCACATCGGCGATGGGATGTTTCTCAAGACTTATAATAGTGTACAATTTAGTCCTTTGACTTGAGGTGCTAGGGCGAATTCGATGCACGTGAGTACGTACTTTGATTTAGGAGCCGATCACTTAGCCTGATCATTGTTCAACTACTTTGGGTACATAGGATCGTGTACGCGAATGGTTAGCGCTAATATGGGATCTTCCGACTCAACATAGTGTGTTGAGAGAATTTCCTGTACGTTCTTACATAATAGATTCCAAGAAACCTATGGCCATAGTTGGTGATGGATTTGGAAAGTGGTTTTCAAATTTAGCAGTTGCACTGGAATCATTATCCAGAATTAGAAAGTATAGTTATCGAGATAATTAGAGGTGCCGATCAATTCACACACCCTAGGTCTCGATCGGGAAATTAAGTCGATAGAAGGACCGTATGTAGATGGTACTTATAAGAGGTGAGGTTCACTCAGATCAATTCACCTGAATTTGGGCCTCATGGGCTTGTGGCTAGACATCGACCATGAGGTGTGGGTACTCATGAATTCATTGTGAGATTAATTCTTGAGTGGTTAATTGAAGGTGTTCAATTAATCGGAGTAATTATAAGCTCATTAATTAAATCACGAAAGTCGTGGGCCCGCGGCCAACTGATGGTGAACCTAGAGGGTCACACACAATACAATTGAACTGCAACAAATCAAATAAGGAAAGTTTGATTTAAAGAGTTAAATCAAAACTGAAGAATTAAAGTGTTAATTCTTAAAGGAGAAAAATATTAATTAGAAGTAGTCTAATTAATTAATAGAGAAGGATTAAATTAATTAATTGGATTAATTAATTAAAAGAGTTTAATTAATTAAAGAGTCTAATTAATTAAATAGTTTAATTAATTAAAGGAGACCTAGTTTGTTAAGGAAATAAAGATAGAATGAGATTCTACTTTCCTAACAAGATAAGCACAAATCTAGGTCAAGACTCTTAGTATATAAGGAGTATAAGACTCCACAAAAACCAAGCCCTAAAAACACATGGTAGCCACCCCCTTCTCTCAAGATCTCAAAATTGAGCCGTTACCTCTCTTCTTGTTCTTGAGGTTCGGCCGAACCCTGTAGAATTCTACAGGGTTCATGCCATTTCTTTCTCCTTCTTCCTGTCTGATAACTTTTGGATCCTAGTTCTGAGCCTGTGGATTCAAAGGAGTTGCTACAATCCAGTTGGTGTGAACACCGCTAGAGGCACAAAATATGGGGTGCTTCTCCGAACCAAAAGTCCTGCAGATCTGAAAGAAGACCGGAGAAAAACCACCACCATTCCTGTGGTGAGGTAAAAATTGATAAACCCCCTATTGTTGGTTTATTTGTGTAAAAATCATTTTCGTATGACTAGATGAATAAAGATTCTGCTTGGGTTGTTTTAAAAATTTTTAAAATTCCGCTGCTTCTAACGTCTTGACGTTACCAATAACCCAACAGTCTTCTAGTTGATGTATCAACCAAAGTATTTATGCACAACATGCTCCAGCAGTAGATATGGATACTGAAGTTTGTTTCTTACTCATCCATGAGATCATACGACTGCCTAAAAATTGACAAGTACATGTAGTACTTTTCCTATCAATTTTGCAGCCAGCAAAGTCAGAATCTGAATATCCAATAAGTTCAAATCCTGATTCCCTTGGATACCACAATCCCAATTCTTGAGTGCCTTTGAGATACCGTAATATCATTTTAGCAGCTAAGAGATGAGATTCCTTTGGATTTGATTGAAATCTCGCACAAACTCCAACATAGTACATAATATCTGGTCTGCTGGCAGTGAGGTACAGCAGTGACCCAATTATGCCTCTATATTTTGTGATGACCACTGATTTTCCATCTTCATCCTTGTCAAGGTGAAGACCAGTAGACATTGGAATAGCAACATATGAGCTAGTTTCCATACCAAATTTCTTGAACAGATCTTTTGTGTACTTTGTTTGATTAATAAATATGCCATCAGGCATCTGTTTCACTTGTAATCCAAGAAAGTAATTTAGTTCTCCCATCATGCTCCTTTCAAACTTATCATGCTCCAAGAAAGTAATTTAGTTGAACCAAAAATAATATCTTCGACATATATTTGAACTAACAATATATGATTAACCCATTCAATAGTAAACAAGGTCTTGTCTACTTTACCTTTGTGAAATTCTTTAATCAAAAGAAAATCAGATAAGGTATCATACCATGCTCTTGGTGCTTGTTTCAGTCCATAAAGGGCTTTCTTTAGACGATACACTTTGTCTCCTTGTTGATATACTTCAAAACCTGGAGGTTGTTCAACATAAACTTCTTCTTGCAATTCTCTATTAGAAAAGCAGACTTCACATCCATCTGATAGACAGTGAAGTTCTTGTGAGCATCATAGGATAGGAATAATCTGATTGCTTCAAGCCTTGCAACTGGTGCAAATGTCTCATCAAAATCAATGCCTTCTTCTTGGCAGTAAGCTTTGGCTACTCTACTTGCTTTATTCCTGGTAACAATACCATCTTCATTCACTTTGTTCCTGAATACCCACTTAGTGCCAATTACCCTTTGATGAGTAGGTCTAGGTACCAAGTACCAAACCTCATTTCGTTCAAATTGATTCAACTCCTTTTGCATTGCTTCAATCCAGTGAGAATCACTAATAGCTTCATCAATCTGTTTAGGCTAAATTTGTGAAAGAAAACTTACAAACATTGACTCATTTGAAGTTGACCTTCTAGTTGTTACTCTGTCCATTGGATCACCGATCACAAGATCAGGTGGGTGATCTCTGAGCCATCTTAGATCAGGTTGCAAATCTGGATGTTGTCCTCTTGATTGATCTTGCAACACTACTGTTGGAGTCTCAGTAGTAGTCTGTTGAACAGTCTCTGGTCTGTCAGTTGTTCGCAACTCGTCTGTTAGACAATCAGTAGACTGATTTTGAACAACACTTGAGTTATCAGCTTGGTTGAGATTTGTTGATAAATCGGGATTAGTACTTTGATTCCTTTCAGAAGATTGATTAGGTTTATCAAATACTACATGAATTAACTCTTCTACAAGTAATGTCATTTTGTTAAAAACTCTGTAGGCTTTACTAACAGTAGAGTAACCTAGAAAAACAGCTTCATCAGCCTTTTCTGCAAAGTCAGTAAGGTGATTTTTCTCATGATTCAAAACAAAACATTTACAATCAAATATTCTAAGATAATGAATATTAGGACTCCGGTTATTCCACAGTTCATAAGGTGTCTTGTTCTTACTATTGTTCATCATGCATCTGTCCTGGGTGTAGCAGTCTGTATTTGTGGCTTCTGCCCAAAATATTTGAGGCAGTTTTGCTTCAGCTATCATTGTTCTGGTAGCTTCTTTCAGAGTTCTGTTTCTCCTTTCAGCAACTCCATTTTGTTGAGGGGTTCTGGCAGCAAAGTACTCATGACTGATTCCTCTGGAATTACAATACTCTTCAACAGTAGAGTTTGTAAACTCAGTGCCCTTGTCTGATCTGATCTTTATTATTTTTAAGCTCTTTTCATTCTGGATCAGTTCCATCAGATTAGTAAGATGTTCCTTGGTTTCACTCTTATTTTTCATGAATATCACCCAAGTAAATCTTGAATAATCATCCACAACAGCTAGGCAGTATATCTTTCCACCATTGTTGATAGGATCAATAGGTCCAAACAAGTCCATATGTAGTAGCTCCATAATTTTGGTTGAAGATTGGTGCTTCTTGTTTTTGAAAGTTGATTTAACTTGTTTACCCTTCTGACATGCATCACATAGCTTGTGTTTGCTTATGACTGTCTTTGGAATTCCTTCTACAAAATCATTCTTGATTAATTCGTTGATGGTCTTGAAATTCAAATGATTCATTCTTTTGTGCCACAGCCAACTAACTTCACTTGGTGTAGAGACCACCAAACAAACATTAGAATTCTTATCCACAGAATTCCAGTCAACTATGTAGATATTTCCTTGTCGTCTTCCAGATAAGATAACCTTCTTTGTTCCAACTTGCTCCACTTAGCACTTATCTGATGAGAAGATAACTGAAATTCTTTGCACAAAATTGACTTATGATTAGCAGATTGTACATTAGTCCTTTAACATATGAGACGTCAGATATCTCAATGTTTCCTTTGATAAGCTTTCCACACGCAACAATCTTGCCTTCTTTGTTGTCTCCAAAAGTAACATTTGGACCGTCTATGGTAGCAGCATCAGTTAGTTCATGTATTTCACCACACATGTGCCTCGAACATCCACTGTCCAAGTACCATTTCTTCTCTACTTTACTCCTACTCCTAATCCTAACCTACAAAACAAAGTAAAATTGTTTTAGGTACCCTTTATTGAGAGGGTCCTGGTGGATTATTGTCACCTTTGACAACCCAAGATTTGGAAACCTTAGGCTTCTTAGGTTCAGTAGAGTTTGGTGGTGATTTCTTTACTCTTGAATCATCATAAGTTTCAGCATGCATGTGTGCATGATAATTACTATGATGAGAGTAATGCTCATAAGCAGGGTAGGGTGCATGATAAGCAGGGTAAGCATGCATCGGATGATGAGCAGGATATGCAGCATAGTAAGGTGGATAATGAGGTGCAGCATAATATGATGAATAAGCAGGTTGCACATAATAAGACTCATTTCTATACCAAGCATTATCATTGCATTGATTTATTTGCTTCTTAGGTTTAGTTCTTACTTGCTCATTAACAGACGACTTAAACTTGTTACTAGTCTGATTGTTTTTCCTCTTATCAGCAGACTTCTTAGGACTACTCTGCTGTTTAGCTTTACTAGTCTGTTTTTCAATTTTAGGCTCTTTACCCTTTTTAGCCTTTGGAGATTTCTTCTCATTTTTCTCCTTTTCTAGTGAAGTGGGTTTAGTTGTCTGAACATATAAGACAACATTGATGTTATCAGCAGATATGAATTTTTCAGTACGGTTCAGTTCTAAACTTTCTTTTACTAAAGGCAGTTTCTGTTCACTAGTTGTGTTCATTGATGAAACAGATGACTTATCATGAGTGGATATTATCTTTTCAAGTTCCATGATTTTTCCTTTGTAAACTTCACATTCTACTTTCATAGATTCATTCTCATGCGCAAGCTTTTTATACTCAGTTCATTCTTGCATTTTTCAACGCTAAGTTTTAGTAGAGAATTTTGTTATTTCAGCACAGTCATCTCTTCCTTAAGCTTTGCAAATGCATCAACAACGTTTGTGTTGTTTTTCATCATTTTTTCAAATGAACTAAATAGCTCCTTTTCATTTTCAGAGAGAGTTACCTCCTTATCAGAATCATCTGATTCTTTGGCCATAAGACAGAGCAGTGCATGTGTATCTTCTTCAGCAGAGTCATCTTCTGATGTCTCCAAATCTGAGTCAGACGAGTAGATGGCTGCTATCTTTTCAGCTTCAGCCAACAGTACTTTGCTCTTTTGATGTCTCCTCTCTTTCCTAACTTTCTTTTCTTCCTCTGTATATTTCTCAGCTTTAGGATATGGGCAGTCCTTGATGAAGTGTCCCAATTTCCTGCAATTATAGCACATTAGTTTGGATTTATAATTATCCTTACTTTCATGAGAATAAGAGGTAGGGTTAGAAGTAAAAGCATTGTTGTATTTGTTCTTCATTTTTCATTTATAGAACTTTTTGAATCCATTCAATAACAACGCCACGTCGCCAGCAGTGTACTTCTTTTTGTTGAGCAGTGTGGTCTCATCAGATGAGTCCATTTCCTTTGTTTTTCCGGCTGATCTTCTAGATTTTTCTGCAGCAACTAAGGCGACAGTGGGATTTGAAGTTGATGTCTCTTCTATTCCCATCCTAGGCAGTTTATACTCGTATGCCTTGAGTTCAAAAAACAGCTCCATCAGAGAGATCTTCCCCAGATCCCTTGATTCTTCCATAGATGTGATCTTCATGTTGAACTTGGAAGGTAGCGCCTTTAAAACTTTAACTGTGATCTCCTTTATCAGTAAAGGTCTTTCCAACTTTAACACGTCATTCAACGTCCTTAAACCTCGAATCCATCTAGTCAATGGTTTCTCCGGACTTTATTTTGAAGTTTTCCAACTTCTCAAGGGCTATACTTTGGTTGTGCACTTTAATGTTATCATTCCCTACGCTCATATCACGAACTTTATCCCACATCTCTTTTGATGTTTTGCAGTGTTTGACTTTGTCAAACTTGTCATTATCGAGGGCTCTTGTCATGATGAATATTCCAACTTTATCAAGATTGCTCAGCTTTATTTCTTCAGCTGTCATCTCTTCAGGTTCTTTGTCAACAACCACCTCCTGGTCATTAACTTTGATTGTTTTGGTGATTCCGATTGGACCTTTGGTTATTCGTCTATACATATTGTCATTGTATGTGGCAAGGAAAATTTCCATGCGGATTTTCCAGTCCTCAAAACTCATTCCGCCAATGTGGGTTACATGGCCAATACAATCCATTTTCAAAAGGTTTTATTTTTCAAAAATATGCTCTTTTGAAAATTTTGAAAAAATACACTCTTGGATCAAGCTCGTTGATCAGTCAGATGATTCAGTTGAACCACCTGCTCTGATACCACTTGTTTGTCCTGATGAGGGATATTTCACATGCTCTATTCTAGGAAATACCCCTGCTCGAGATTTGATGGTTTCCGAGCTGGAAGGCGTGTTTTCTGACCTGCAAGACTCATTTTTCGATCATGCTAGCTTGACAACATGATACCCTATTTCCGATCTACCCTTCTCCTCGGATTCACTGTTGGGCCAACTACCGGGTCAGGCCTTTGGGCCTGGATTCATTCACATGCGGATGGTCTACCTAGCACAAGTTATACCTATAAATGCCAGGCGCATTTATGACATCAGACATGCATTCCCAGGTGCACCCTTCTCAGACTTTCAGCTCGGATTCCTCGGGATTTAGACTAGCTCACTCATTGTATTTTGTTAAATAATTGTACGACATCCTGTAATGCTCAAATAGACCCTTGTAACTTGTAATCAGATCGGGACATTAATATACATCAATATATTCCCTGACTATTAATTGTGCTTGCATTACTTTACTTCCATATTTGTTGTCATACAAAAAATAGCATAATCAATTGGCGCCCACCGTGGGGCCTATTTGAGAATTAGATCAAAAAATGCCTACCACTAGGAGATACACGTACAATCGCGGCGAGCCTTCTCACGCTGCAGGAGCTCAGCGCTCTGTTAACAATGAACATATTGACCAATCCCGAGCAGCTCATCAGCCTAAAGTTCCACCAACTAACCCGCCTAATGATTTACCTATTCATACGACAGTGAACTGATTTACGATCTATTATTGGCACTATGTGTAGAGAGTTTATGAACACGGAGAGAGCAGATCGAGAATCACTACCTGGTCAGCAGCCCCCGGTTGATGAACCTGCGGCCCGTTCAGGGCGGGAAGCTCATATTTCAAACCTTCAGAGGGATAGGAGTGTCCGTCGATGTATTGTAGGTGCTCCACCAGTTAATCCTCATAGAGCTGCTCGAACAAGAACTATTTTCCGTTCAGGACAACCATCAAGAAATGTTCGCGATCTGGAGGATTCTGTGGTCGAAGAGAGTCAGCCTGAAGTTGTCGATAAAGCTAAGTGGTCGGTTTATCGTAAAGTGACTAAAGCGGAATTGGAGAAGATGGTACAGGAGAGAGTTGCTAAGGAGTTGGATAAGGAAATATTGGTAAAGAAAACCCGACCCGTGGATACGAGGGCCCGACGTACAGAGGTAAAGAAGAACGGGGCTGTTATTCATGAGAATATTCAAGATAGAGAATTAAGTACCAGCATTATGCGATGCTCGCCTTTTTGCCAAGAAATCAGAGAAGCTCGAAATACGGAGATTGTGCCTACAGGGTTGCCCAGATACAATGGGACCACCGATCCTGGCGAGCACACTAATAGCTTCGTCAATGTGCTAAACTTATATGGGCATTCGGAGGATTTCTTCTGCAAGATAATGGTTACAACTTTTGAGGGAATTGCTCATGATTGGTTCGGAAAACTACCACCAAACTCGATTTTCTCTTTTGATGAATTATGTGAAAAATTGAAACACCAATTTGCAAGTCAGAGAAAACAAAAATTACCGGCGAATTACCTTGGAACGGTAAAGCAGTTGGAGGGAGAGACCCTGAGACAATGGTTAGCTAGATTTAGTATTGAGCTTTTGAAAGTCGATACCCCTCAGATCGAATTCTTGTCATCACTCATGTTTGAGTTGACTCGGAATACCCAATTTGGGAATGCTTTATGTCGAAAACAACCAAAATCTTTTGAGCGGATCATGGAGATAGCTGAAAACTACATGATCCAAGAGGAGATTAACAAGCTAAAAAATGCTCAAAATCCGAGGCCCCAGCTCTGAAAGAAACTGGACAGGGCTCCTATCCCAAAACCAGGTGACTGTGGAGGGTCAAACGCGCAGCAGAGAGGCTCAGTTTGGCAAAGACTTAATGTCTATAAACCGCAGACTCCGACCCACAGATCTAATGTCTAGGTCGACCTGCTTCTCCAGAAAAGGCACCGAGGAGAGAATCAGAAAAAGATAAATTTCACCAAATTAAATACCTCGAGGGACGAGATACTTACCGTACTCGAGGAAAGGAATTTGATTACCGAGGCTCAACGTATCACTCAAGTGAGGCCTGGATAATTGAATCATGATAAATACTGCAGGTACCACAAAGCTCGGGGACATAGCACGGAGGATTTTTTCCAGCTAAAGCAAGAAATTGAAAAGTTAATCGCACAAGGAAAACTAAAGGAATATGTGAGAAGGTGTTTGTACCCAAAAAAATCACCCTCGGTTTATCGAGGAATAATGGCTCGATAACGGGCCAGTAAGCAGCAATGGGCCGAAAATAACAGGGCCAGTGGGATAAAAGCGGGTCGGGCCAACTTTGGCCCAGAAAGGCTGATCCGACCGAAATAAACTAAGCCCAATTAAGTCAAGATATAATTATGGCCAAAAAGGAATTAATTAATTAAGAGAGCAATTGATTAATGGCCCAGTTGAGGGATTAATTAATGGCCTAAAGCCGTTAATACGAGTCGGCCCAGATCGGTCCAGTAAGCCATCCTAGCTGAAAAAGAGAGCTAATTAATTAATTGGGCCAGAGGGTAATTAAGCGGCCCAAGATAATTAAAAGGCCCAATCACATGAAGAGGCCGACCCAGTAGCAGATTAACTAATTAGTTATCAAAAGATAATTAATTAAAGGGATAGTCATGAAAAGCCACGTAATTAGCTGGTTGTTTGAGTTTAATACAACAACCTCCCTTAAATGTCTCAAAGTGATTATGGTAGATGGCAGATCACGTGTAAGTTATTCAAACAACTGCCAAACACCATCTGAAATTAAAATTGAAAGAAATTGAACGTGAAGAATAGCAACTGCCAAGATAGTGGAAGTTGTGGAGATAGTGGAGGAAGGAGACAATCAGCCGATCAGGCCAGCAAGAGGCTATAAGTACAAGGGGACTGCCATACATACAAAGACACACAACTCAATCAATCAACTCAGTCTACACTGAAATCAGCTCAACGCCTCTCCGAAAGTCCAGCATACGCTGCTTCTGTCAGTCAGTCAGCATTACCAATTCCTTGATATCAATCGTCAATCCTCCGCAGACAGCAGGACATGGCAGCCTGAAGTTCAGCACCGCCGCCTCTCAAGGTAAGCCGCAAAGCTGCTTCCGCCGTCAACGAAGTTGTCTCTAGCGAAACCACTAGATCTCGAGCAAAATAGTACGTTGCACCCATCATGTAAGTGCCCACGTATTTACATGGTAAACTCATCAAGTAGCCATCTGCTTGATGGGCTCGTTATCAAGGAGCCATCTGCTTGATAGCTATCTGGCAAGTAGCCATCTGCTTGACAGATGCCCTTTCCAGTGGCCACCCGCTGGTTAGGAGCCCGATTGGTAGCCATCTGCCAAGGTTGGGCGATCCATTGATGGTAGTCACCTACTGTCAATGTTACCTTTAAGTCAACAGAGGAACACAATATATACATCAACTCATTTGGTTGGTTCCCTGCCAATCAAGGAGTAATTTATCAAGAGTTAAAAGGGTTCATCAACTCGTTTGGCAACCATATGCCAACAGAGGAGTCTTTTTACAGCTTTGCATACTCTTTCATATTTGTAAATCAGGGAATCATGTTAGGCTAAGATTTCATGTATCTCTATTCATCAACTCTATATTTATTTAATATATGGAAGTATTTGGCCTTCATCTCTTGATTTTATTTACGAAGTATGTTTTCATCAAGTAATCTTAACATACCTTTGCTTTATATTGATAGTCTGTTAATTCAGGTTTTAAATTAGGTGGACAAGTTTTAGATTGCTTGATAATCAGCTCGATAATCAATGTTTCTGCGAATCCCTTGACATATCGAGCGAGCCACTGATTTGGCTACAAAGTTTTGGCATTTCAAAAGGTTATCATAAATTGTTAAGTCCTGCGGCCAGGCAGGCATGGAAAAGAATCAGGGGTAGAGTTTGCCTACTCCGCCACAATCGATTGATTAGAAGTCAGCCATATCAGGACATTTAATTATATTTTACATCGATATCAATATGTCCAATTTTTTCGTTATGTTTGCACGCACAAACATTGGCACGCCCGCACTTATTTTACACCATATCGAGTCATTTGCACGTCGAGGCAGGCCATGCAAAATTTATAGCAAACAGAAGGGGTAACTCCAACAATCGTTACAAATCAAGGAGCCATCGAAAGTTTTCTGGACAACAGCGTAATGCTCAGGATCAAGTTGATGAGCAAACAATTGGAGTAATAAATGTGATTGCTGGAGGACCTGCGGGTGGAGATAGCAGGAATGCAAAAAAAAGAACTGCGAGGTCGATAAAGACAGGCGTCTCGACCAAGAAAGAAGTTATGTCATTAGAGCCCCTTTGATGATAAATCAGGTCATTAGCATTAGTGATGCCGATAGGCCACACAACGTAACCTGGGATGTAAATGAGGACGACCCCGATTTCTCAATGGTCTTGACCCTTAAAACTGCAAATTTCGAGGTTAAGAGAGTATTAATTGACAACGACAGCTCGACAAATATTATTTCTTCAGAGGCTCTAGATCGAATGAATTTGCAACATCCATGCCTGGATCGAGTTTCTACTCCTCTAATTGGATTCGGCGGTTCGAAAATTGTCCCTCTTGGAACAATTCTTTTGAGCACCACTTTGGTAAAGAAACCAAAGGACGTAACAAAAATTGTTAAGTTTCTGGTAGTAAGCACTCCATTTGCTTACAATGCCATCTTGGGAAGACCAGCGTTGAATATCTTCAAAGCTGTTGTATCGACTTACCATCAGAAGGTTTAATTTCCAACTATGGCTGGGGTCGGTGAAATGAGGAACGACCAATATATGGCATGGGAATGTTATAACACATCTCTAACTATTAAGCAAAAAATCGAGCCCTTGTTACCTGCTAAAAGAAAGTCGATCGATCCAAAGGTGTTTTTAGTATCCGACCTCCCTCTGCCTGATTGCGAAAAGTTGGAAAGAAAAAAGGGGAAGGAGGTTGATATGAGTGTGCAACCTCCAAATCACAAACAGGTGACGCTGGTTCCTGGCTCCCCTGAAAAATTCACTAGGATCGGGACCAAGTTGAGTCCAGGAATGGAGACGATGTTGATCGATTTTTTTGAGAAACAATGTTGATGTGTTCGCTTGGAGCTCGAACGATATCATGGGAATTGACCCGCGAGTTATTACACACTCTCTGAATATCGATCCAAAAGCCAAACCAGTTAGGCAGGAAAAGAAACCATGGTCGAGAAAAGGATAAAATTATCAACGCGGAAGTAGACAGACTTTTGGTCGCTGGTCAAATTCGAGAAATAACGTTTACTAAATGGCTTTACAACGTAGTTTTGGTGTCGAAAGGAAGCAAGGTCTATAACAAATGGAGAATGTGCAACGACTTCACAAATTTGAACAAGTTGTGTCCAAGAGATCCTTATCCGTTGCCTCGGATCGATATGTTGGTCGATTCGACTGGAAGTTTTATTTTCTTCCGCATGATGGATGCCTTTTAGGGTTTCTATCAAATCATCATGAACGAAAGGGATCAGGACAAAACCGCTTTCATTACCGAACGTGGAGTATATTGTTTCATCGTAATGCCTTTCGGACTACGAAACGCGGGAGCAACGTACCAAAGACTTGTGAATATGATGTTTAAGGATTTGATTGAAGAAATTATGGAAGTCTACGTTGACGATATGCTCGTGAAAAGCATGACCGAAGAGGATCACATTAAGCACCTGGATAGATGCTTCGGAATTTTGAGAAAGTATAGGATGAAGTTGAATCATGCGAAGTGTACCTTTGGAGTAAGATCGGGAAAGTTTCTGGGTTACCTCGTCCACGAGTGGGGTATCGAGGCAAATCCTAAAAAGATTAGAGCTATCGCTGAGCTTAGCCACCAAGAAAACTTTCCGAGGTTCAAAGCTTGATCAGAAAGATCATATTTTTAAACAAATTTATATCTCGTTCTGCAGACAAAAGCCTACCCTTCTTTAAGTTGTTGAGAAAATCTAAGGATTTCGAGTGGAATGAAGAGTGTGACAAGGCTTTCGAAGAACTTAAAAAATACTTAGTCTCTCCCCCAATGCTAGCAAAACCTGTTGAGGGGGAGCCTTTGTATTTGTACATAGCTGTGTCAGGAGAGGCTGTCAGTTCAGTCTTGATAAAAATTGAGAAGTCCGAGCATAAGCCGGTATATTATCTAAGCAAATTACTTCAAGGCACGGAAAGGAATTATCTGGAGATCGAAAAGTTTGCTCTGGCCCTAGTAATCGCCGCTAGGAAGCTAAGGCCCTACTTTCAAACTTACAAAATAATCATCTTGACGAACCAGCCTATGAGGCAGGTGTTGTAGTTGGTTCATCGACCAGAGAAGGTGGAGGGGCCGAAATTCACTTTTAAGGGCCCGAAGGAGAAGATCTAAGTTACGCAATTACCTTGGACTTTGTGGTCAAGAATAACGAGGCTGAATATGAGGTTTTAATCGCAGGGCTGGAAATGGCGATAAATGCAAACATTAAGTCTCTCACCATATTGACCGATTCCAAGTTGGTGCATAGACCGGTGAAGGGAATCTATAAGGCAAAGGAATTCAATATGGTAAAGTTCTTGGAAAAAGTAAAGGATTTAACAATAAAATTTGATAGATTCGAGATCCAGGCTATCCCTAGGGAGGAAAACTCTTGAACATATTTATTGTCAAAATTTACAGGTTCAATGGATGGAAGGAAAGAACAAATTATAACTTGGTTATTGTCCAATACTCTGGCAATTGAGTTGAACGCATATCCGAGCACCGAAATCATGGAGATTGATGCTAAAAAACCTTCATGGATGGGGCCTCTAAAAGATTATCTAAAAGAGGGAATCTTGCCTAAGGAGCCTAATGAAGCTCGACGGATCAAGTACCGAGCTCCAATGTACTTATTGATTGAGGATCAACTATACAAGAGATACTCCTCTGGGATATTGTTAAAATGAGTTTCCAAAAGTCAGTATGGTTTTATTTTGAAGGAGATACATGAAGGGGAAGCTGGCAGTCATTGCGGCGCAAGGGCGTTAGCTTTAAAATGTTCTCGGTCTGGTTATTATTGGCCTACTTTAATTTCAGACTCTATAGATTATGTGAGAAAATGCCACCACTGTCAAATTCACTCAAATTTAATTCACCAACCCGCCGAGCAAATTCACTCTATTCCGATTTGCTGGCCTTTTGATAAATAGGGAACTGATATAATAGGCCCTTTCCCGACGGCCAGGTCGAAAAAGAACTATGTTTTGGTTGCGGTAGAATATTTCAGCAAATGGGTGGAATATATTGCACTAACCAAGATTACTCAATTTCAAGTCATAAATTTCCTATGGAAAAATATTGTTTGCAGGTTTGGAATACCAAGGGTATTGACCTCAGACAACGGAACAAAGTTCGATGGCAAGCAAATTGTAGAATGGTGTGAGAAGTGTGGGATTCAACAAAATTTTACTTATGTCGGCCACCCCCAAGCAAATGGGCAGACCGAGGTCACTAACAGAGAAATTGTCCGATCGCTAGAGAAGCGTTTAGCTGATGCAAAAGGAAAGTGGTTGGATAAGCTTCCTGGGGTCATTTGGGCAAACATAACTTCTGTCAAAACAGCTACCGGCGAAACTCCTTTTTGCTTGGTTTATGGTTCGGAGACCGTAATCCCGATCGAAACATTGGTGCCATCACCAAGGGTCATGTCTTATGAGTCCGATTTAAATCACTCTTTGAGAGAAATGGTTCTCGACCATGCAGAAAGCAAGCGGGATCGACCCAGACTAAAGATCCAAGCTACGAAATCTAGCATGGAAAAGGCATACGACCAGAAGGTCATAATCAGAACCTTGAAGGTCGGGGAATTGGTCCTAAAAAAAGTGGAGGTCATGAAACATGTTGGAAAACTTCAACCTAACTGGGATGGCCCTTACGTCGTGCAGGAGGTCCGAAAGAAGGGGTCATACAAGATTGCTCACCTCACCGGCGAAACATTGCCAAGAAGCTGGAATGCTGTTGACTTACGAAAATATTATGGAAAGTAGATTTTGTAACCAGACAAAATTTTTGTAATTCTGTTTTATTCAAGTGTTTACATGAGTACTGAAGTTTCTTTTATTTCCGATGTGAATTATGTTGAAATAATATCATTATGAAGAACATATTACCACTTCATGAGCATGTGCTGCTCTTGCAAGCTGGTTAAGGGGCTCCCTTATAAAATTCCGCTGCACATCCCTGGTGAAGGTCGAGGACAGAAGAAGTCGAATGGACTTATCGAGGATATTCTCCTTATCATAAGTCATCAGTGTATCCTCTACAGAATATCCGGTTGCCCGTTTTCCCTGAATGTGGCTTTCAATCATATCTACCAAAGTGGCTTTGTGGCTCGAATCTCCGATATGAGTAAAATACTCAACTTGTTTGTCATAAAACTGTTTCCTCCTTTTGCCGCTGGACCAATAGGGTTACGTTCTGGCCAAGTTTTGCAACCAAGAATACCATATTGATCCCTAATAAACTTGGGAGGAAAGCCACGTCCTGGACCAGTACTCGAGGAGGGAATTTCCGCGGAAGGTTGGTCGGTCGTCGGGTGAGCAACGCGGATAGGATCTGCACTCTCAAAAGACTCTTCCTCGATGTCTTCTAGATCCTGATGCTGATCTCTTCTCCTTTTTCTGGATACTCTCTGCTCTATTGGCACTTTTCCCAATGACTTCCTCGAGCTCGAAAGGACAGTCTTTCTGACCACCGAGTAACGACATTTTTCAACCATGGAAGCTACAATAAGAAAATTACGACATTAAAGGAACTGTCATTGAAAATTCTTCTAAAAGCAGATTAATTGAGATATTAAAGTTTTACCCAGTGGACGATCATCTGTTGGGATTGGAAAATCAAGGGAACTCAATCCAGCTTTTCGAAGAAAGATTTCTCCGACTAAGAAAGCCGATTGGTATTTATCCGATCTCATCTCCGTTATCATGCTTGAAGGAAAATGATCATCCGGAGCCAATTCTCCGATAACCTTTCGACCACCATATACTCAGGATGAGTCGTAACCCCAGTCGAAAACAAACGGTTCAGTTTCTCCGTTCTCAAGTATACGATGGGTCGGAGGTTTGACGAAGAAGTAGTTCAATTTCCACTCCATGTTGTTACTCAAAATAGCATTTTCCAGGACAGCAAAGCCTGATCTTTGACTGACATAGTAGTAGCCTCTATTGGAGGAAGTCGATATAGAAAGTCGAAAAAAGTGAAGAAAATTACGAAAAGAGGGTTGGAATCCCTTCGCAACCATCAAAACTGAAAAAGCCATAATAAAGGCAATGGCATTGGGTACAAGCTGGGTTAAGGAAATAAAGAAGAAGGTCTCTAAAAGTTGGAGGAGGATCGGAGACAGGGGATAACGCAATCCGTGATCCAAGTGCGAAGTATAGAAGGCTCGGCAATTTTCTGGAGGGGTATTCACCCTCTCCTCCGAGGAAGGAAGAATTATTTCAAAGTCAGAAGGAAAGTAACGACAATAGTCCCTCCGCAAGGCTGGCAAATCCTTTTCTTTCAGTCGAGAAAGAATGAACTCGATGGGGGCAGATTTTTGAGGTTGGGCTGTTTTTGATTTCTTCGAAGTCTTGGTAGCCATCTCTTCTTCAGGAACTATCTCGACTACCAAAGTGTCAACCCCCTTCTCCACACAATTTCTAACTTCTTCGGCCTGAATGCCATCTCCTATTTCTTCATTGTTCGAAGAAAGAGTATCAGCGTTTACAACAGTTTGGTTTATAGGTTCTTCTCCGTTCTGAGTTGAGAAATTAGGGTTTGGCGATGAAGAAGCCATGTTATGATTAAAGACAATCTGTTCTATAAATTGGATAAGTAGCGAAAATCTCGACTTAAGCTTTTACTGCTTGAAAATTGGGATATTTGAGGTAAAAGTAAAAAGATACCGCTTAATTCGACTATATATACGGACGGTGAAATGACGTTTCAACCCTTCGCAACGTTTCAGTTTCCCGCCAGTAAAATCATGGGAAAACGCTGTAGACGTCTGACACACGTTATTGAGCAACGTGTCGTTACCTGAAAGGGTTTGATGAATATGCACTCTTTTTTCCTTGCTCGGTTTTTATCCCATAAAACGGTTTTTCCGAACTAGGTTTTTAATGAGGCATACTTCATGAACCACTGAAGGTTGACACTACGACTTTATCTACTTCTACGAGCTCCAGCTACGATTACGCTCGAGAAGTGACGGAGTACTGATGAGGGCTATTTTACACGTATGGTTGAATAGTACTTTCCGAGCTAGTTCAGATCGATCCGACCCGCGAAGTTGGAATAAGTCTCCTCGAAAGATCCATGATCGGCTCGATCTGCCTTTCGTATCTAGTCGACCTGAAGATCGATCCCGAAAGTTTATTGGGCCATGCAGGACTCCTAGTTACGTCAGGATACTACTTGTGTTAGGATTATGTATTCATTATAAATAGCGAATCCTTCATTGTATTAGGGATCCGAATTTTTCCCATAATTAATAAGAATTCAATTGTTCTTCTCCTACATAGATTAACTACGTTTTTAATATATTTTACACAAGTCTTGAATTGTACCATCCTGAGTACTTTAACCAAACCCTGAATATAATTCAATATCATAATTATCACTGGTAATACAGCCTACGCTAAATTAGGTTAAATCAGTAAGACTTGGGCCATTTAAATAATGGGCCATAAAGAAGTCTTGCATATCAAGTAAATGAGGTGGCTTATAATTAGGAGTCTTAAGAGACTCCTTAAAACCCAATCTTGACTTTGCAAAAATCAGCCCTAGCCGCCCCTACCTAGACTCCCCTTTCTCTTCCTCTTATCTCCCATCTGGATCTAGATCTAAATCTATAAATGTATTCCTCCGTTGACAAACCTTCGAACTCTAGTTCTAAGCCTGTGACTTGAAGGTGTTGCTACAATGTGACTGGTGTGGATACACTCTAGAGGCACGACACTTGAAGTGCTACTGTGAATCAAAAGAAGACCGGAGATTTCCAACACGGAACCCGTGGTGAGGTAAATCGCATATTCCCCCTTCTTGCTTTTGATTATTGTTTTGTTTCAACCTTTTCGCATATGTTAGATGGATAATGATTTATGGGTTGTATGGGTACCTCGAAAAAAATTTAAATTTCGCACTTTCGTTGTTCTAACAACCGAGGTATCCCAACAGAACATTCATTTTAATGATACAATCCAAACCTCTGGATTTATCAAAAACATGTTTGAACCTTGCGTGTACAAGAAAGTCAGTGGGAGTACAGTTGAATTTTTAGTGCTTTACGTTGATGGCATTCTTCTCATTGGAAACAATGCGAATGTGTTGTCAGAAATGAAAGCATGGATGTCTACACAATTCTCAACGAAGGATTTGAGAAGCATCATTTGTACTAGGTATAAATATCTACAGAGATCAACCAAAGGGATTGGTGGACCTCTCCCAATCGCAATACATAAACAAAATACTGAAGAGATTCAGTATGGAAGAATTCAAGAGAGGATTGCTTCCAATAAGACATAGAATTGCACTCTCTAAGTCTATATATGGCCCCAAAGACACTGAAAGCAAGGAGAAAAATGTCTCAAATACCATATGCCTTCGCTATAGGAAGCATAATGTATGGTATAATATGGTATGGTATATACTAGACCAGATGTAGCATACGCACTAAGCATTACTAGTCGCTATCAGTCTGATCCAAGAGAGCAGCACTGGATAGCTGCAAAGGCAATTCTGAAGTACCTAAGAAGGACTAAGGATTTTTTCCTGGTATATGGCGGAAGAGAATTGAAATTGGAAGGCTTTATAGATTCGAGCTTCCAATGTGATGTAGACGACTTCAAGTCAACATTTAGATATGATTTATTCCTCAATAGTGGTGCCGTAAGCTGGAAGAGCTCCAAGCAAGATACTACTGCAGATTCAACCACCGAGGGAGAATATATTGCAGCGAGTGAAGCTGCAAATGAAGGTGTTTGGATGAAAACTTCATCTAAGAATTAGATGTGGTACCTAGCATTGCCGAGCCCATTACTATCTTCTGTGATAATAATGGAGCTATCTCGCAAGCGAAGGAGTCGAGATCTCATTAGAAATCCAAGCACGTACTAAGGCGATACCACTTGATAAGGGATATCATTGGTAGAGGAGACATAAAAATGGAACGTGTCGACTCGAAAGACAATACGGCGGACCCGTTGACAAAACCACTGCCTCAAAAGGCATTCGAGAAACATCTGTATAAGATGGGACTCAAGAATATAAGAAGTTGGCTTTAGTACAAGTGGGAGATTATAGTGTCCGGCAAGCTAATTGTATGGATGCTATTTATTGAAATAAATAAGGAACTATTCAATTTAGATTAATAAATGCAACTTATTCATAATGGTCATCTTTAACTTATGTAATAATTATCTAAACAAAATGATAGAAGTCCTTAGATCACAGTGCTATGGGACAACCCGTTGACTGATCTCCAAGGCCGTGATCTAGAACATATTTAAGAGTCATATAATTCATTTGAGATGGGAAATCATTGGATTCGGTTAGACTCTTATTTACCGAATTGTGTTATTGTAAATAAATTTATTAGATTGTTTCAATTTTAAAGTTTAAAAATTTATTTACAATATTTATTACACGGTTACAAAGACACCCGCTGTAACATAAAATATATTACAAATATACACTTGGGGGCAAAACTGGAAAACATTAAAATATTTTGATGACGTCATCATCTTCCGTAAAAAATTAACGCCCTAAGGGGTCTCATCGTAATATTATTTTGGTCGAGGGGGTGTCTTTGTAATTTTTAAAACAGGAGGATAAGTTCTTTTAATTAGGGTATCAGGAGGGGTGCACATGGTACGGTTCTACGGTTTTTTTAGTGAAATTAATACCATACCAATTAATGCGGTTCTGAAAAGTTACATACCAAACTGAAGTTTTAAATACCATACCATTATATTCGGTACGGTGCGGTTCCGGTACGGTACGGTACGGTTTTGCGGTATTTTACAATAACTTTTTAGTTCTCAAGCTATTTTGCTTGTATAAAAAAAATGGACATTTATTAGATGAAAAAAGCTTGATTTTTTGTTTAAGCTTAATATTTTTAATAGGCTAACACTTGAGGACTTCATACTAACCAAATATTTGACTTTGACAATAAATTATATATGCAAAACAAAAAACAAAAGAAGCCATGTCTAAGAAAAAATATAATAAGATCTCATCAACTATGCAATTCAACATTGAATAACTTTATATAGTGACAAATAACATAAAAAATAGACTACTTAATAATATAAAAAGAAATAACTACTTCGGCCAATCCTACTGGTTGCAGTATATTTTCATTGGCTGGGCATGAAAATGTTCAAGCATGCATGATCTACCTTAAGGCTTAATGAGGTTTATTGAGCAACCCAATGGAAACGAATGGTACATGTTTCTTTTCTAATTCAATTCATTTGCTTAACGAGTACAGTGTCTTTGCAATTCATATATCATTCAATGCACTAATTAAACAACAATCAAATGGCATGTTTACAAGTAATTACTGGAAACCCTAATAACATTGAACTTACTTATGATGTCAAAGGAAGAAGAAACAACTGAAATTAATTTGGAGAATCTTTGATGAAATAATTTTCAATGAAAAAATTGTGTTGCTGCTACCGTAGTATCTCTAAGGATAATGGCTTGTGATTTACTTAGATAATTAGGTTTTAATTATTTGCCTTTTAAGATATTAGTGGGCTTAATTTTGAGTCTTAATTCTTTAAGGCTAGATAAAACTCACAGATTATATTAAATATGCATAAATTAATTAATAAAAGATATTTATTTTTATTGGTACGGTTCGGTTTTTTTGCGGTATAAAATCCTTAAGACCTATACCATACCAAAATATCCAGTACGGTTTTCGTCTATATCAAGACCTGTACTTTTGAGAAAAAATACCGATACTTCGGTACGGTCCGGTACGGTTCGGTACGGTCCGGTACGATTTCAAGAACCATGTGCACCCCTAGGTATCAGCCAAGGGATGTGTCTATGTAAATTTCCCATAATTATATAAATAAACGCTTCGAGTTTGCAATAAACATTTTAAACCCAGATTCTTCATTTCAAATAACGCTGTGAAGGAAAAATCAATTTCATGAGATGTGACAAAATTCTAATTCAGAGATAATTTATTTATCAAAAAAAAAAAAGGGAGATTTCTGATATATCACATTCTTTGTACTGATTGAAGAACACAGCATTAGATTTCGAAAAATCTCCAGTGATAAAAGAAAAAGGTCTGGTGAGATTCTTCATTAGCACATTCTACATTTTCCCCGTACATTGATCAAAACAATAAATACATATAATGGACATTTACACCCCCTGAAAATCAGTATAAAACTCTGGACAAACATAACTTATTTTCTAAAATATATTACATAATATCTTCTTCTTCCTTACTCGCACAATGAATATTCATCAGTCTTCGCTCAAGTAATATATCGTCGGCTTCTTCGGCTCAATGATCTCAATGGTCCCTTCCAACATCTTAGCCACCTTCCCCATTGATGGCCTCATCTCCGGTCTATCTTGAAGGCACCACATCGCAGTTTTAACCATACGATTAATCATATCAAAGTGCGCTCGACTATCATAAATATGTTTAATACGATGATCCAAAATGTCCTCAACATTCATCTCTTTAAAAACCTTATCAAATGCCCATCTTGGGAAGAACCATTGATCACTCTCCACCTTCGAATCCAATTGCGAAAAATTCCTCGAACCACTCACGATTTCAAGAAGCACTAATCCATAGCTATAAACGTCGGCTTTTGAAGTGATTTGATCGGGTCGAGTCCATTCGGGGGCCATGTACCCGGGTGTCCCACGCATTCTTGAAACGCTCATCATGTCTTCTTTTTGCTTGAGTTTAGCTAGCCCAAAATCCGATACTTTAGGGCAAAAATCGTCCCCAAGAAGTATGTTCTCAGGTTTGATGTCACAATGTAACACCCACTCTAAGCATTCTTCGTGCAAGTAAGCTATTGCTCGTGCCACCCCTAGTGCAATTCTATACCGGATTTCCCAATCAAGAACCGGTTTATTCGTTTCTTGCTCAACATTTTGGAATAAGAACTCGTCTAACGATCCATTTGACACGTACTCATATACTAATATTCTTCTACCTTTTTCGGCACAAAATCCCCATAATCTAACCAAATTTAGGTGGTGCATTCGTGCAATAATGGTGACCTCGGCCCAGAAATCGGCATCACCTCCGGTAATATTCTTCAAACATTTCACCGCCACCACCCGACAATCATTCAATTTTCCCATGTAAACAACACCAAAACCACCTTTTCCAATTTGATTAGAGAAATTATTAGTCGCATCTTTAAGTTCTGAGTAGCTAAACTTCTTAGGTCCACCCGCAGGCATAACTTCCAGCCCGAATGTCCTAGCCATGTCCCTGTACTTGATATACTTCTTCAAAAACCTCCAAAAGAAAAACACCCCGCCAAGAAGCTCGGCTGCAAATAATGAACATATAAGCACAATATTTCTAGTGGCGGTCCTGGACTCTTCCGGTGGTAGGGGAAGGCTTATCCTCACCGGGCATGTAGTTTCCATCAAATTAGTCATGCCGGTAAAATTTGGCTCATCAGTTTCCGATTCAACGACCCTCAAAAACAAGGCGGTCTCGGTACCGGGAGACCAATATCCATCAAGCATAGTTTCCAACTGGAGAACACAATAATTTGTCCCGTCATACTTAAACATGAAACCTAAGCATCTGGGAATGGAAACACATTTTGCTTCACAATTTGAAAAGCTACTAGCCTTAATATCACTTTGATTCAATCCACCGGTAAAACTAACAAAATCAAGCCTCAAAAACTTGCTTCTCTCTAAATCCCTTATCGGTATTTTCACTTCACACGAATTATCAATCCTTCTACGATACCCAGGTGGGCAAACACAAGAAGTCGAAAGATTGGAAACATCAAACATGCATATAGAATTTGCACCACAAGTACCATGAATTGTACACAATTGAAACACAGCTTGCCATCCAACAATCCATTGACTCTGCCCCATATCATAGCTATACAATCTAAGATTTCCATCATTATCAAGACACAATTTTCTCAACTTTTTCACCCCAAAATCAGAAGCCAAATACCGATTATTATCACCATATATTATAACCCCCATATCATCCAAACTCATGAATGTAAAATTACCAAGGTTGTTCCAATAACTATCATTTCTACCAACAAAAAACAACTTCCTAGAATCAAACAAAAAATTCCCATTACTCGATACTAGAATTGTCCCATTTATTTCTTGACCAGGAAGAATTGTATCAGTAGGAAAATCAAAACTTTGAAAATTACCATAAACAAGATTACCAGTGGCAAGAATCACAAGCCCGGTTGAATTCAATCTGGAAACAGCTCTAGAAGGCCAAAGATTCGGACTTCGGACTGAAGAATTCACCAAAAGCAACTCGCCGGAGCTGGAAATCGTCAGAGAAGCGGCTGAGGAAACAGGGTAGCGGCGGTTGGCTGACCAAACGACGTCTTTGGAGGAGGTGTTGTGGTACCAAATTGAGAAAGTATAAAGATTTGGGGAAGTGGGTACGGGGAGAAAGCCGGCGGCGAAGGTGGAATTGGGAGATAGGAGGATTTGGTTTTGAGTTGGAAGCCATGGGAAATTGGAGATGTTAAAAGAGGATATAATTGTGTTGTTTTGTTGTTGGGATTTGGATGAATTGATGAACAAGAGAAATAGGAGGAAGTGAATTGAAGAAACCATGGTCAAATTATTGTATTTTGATTGTTTGAGGTTTGAAGCAAGTTTTAAGAACAAAAAGCCCAATTCGGTCAACGAGCCTCTCTATCTCATATCTTATTATAATTTATTATTTTTATTATACAGAGCCCCATTTATACGTAACTATGCTTGCTTTGCTTATTTTAGACTACTATTTTGTTTCTATGTTGAAGTTTGAAGAAAGTTTTTAAAGATTTTAATGGCGGATTTTGAGGGATGGACTTCTTCCAACTAGAATTTGTGATAAATAAAAGGGCAAAATACCTCCCTGTGATATTTAAAATAAGCAATTTAACTCCCTGTGACAAGAAAAATGGCAAAATACCTCCCTGTGTTTTTATAAAAGAAGCACATTGCCTCCCTCTAAATTGCTCATTAATTCATATCACATGGAGTTAAATTGCTCATTATTTCATTTCATAGGGAGGTAAATTGCCTATATTTATATCACAAGGAGGTAAATTGCTCATTAGTTCATTTCACATGGAGTTAAATTGCCTATTTTTATTTCACAGGGAGATAAATTGCCCATTAGACATATCACAGGGAGTTAACTTGCAAAAAACCCGTTGTTTAATATTAGTTTTGAAGAGAATTGAAACTATTTGGAGTGAATAGGTATCATTCGGATCAATTGGAGGAATATTGCGGAAATTCTTGTGACGGTCAGTTATAATTGTGAAAGTAGGATTTTATGTGTTAAAAGTGTGCATGTGTTGTAAAACTAAGGATAAAATATTACTCCTACTTCATGTATCTATTTCTTCTTAATAGTTGATTGTTGTGTGCATTAATGATGAAATTAACTCATCTATTTATAGGAGTTCAAGACTACAAATAGTAATACACATGTCTTCCATGAAAGGGTAATGGGTGGCATCGATGCTGATGAGGGGTATTTCACATATCCCGAACATCACGCTACAAAAAAGCTATACGGATAATTTTCGAGCAGGAATATACCGCCGAACACAATGTTGGTTAATATTGGAGAAGGTTTTGAAGATGACAAAAAGGGTAATCTGGAAGTCATCAACTAAGAACTAAACAGCTTAGTGAAACCTATCTCATGGTCTGAAAGCTAAGTGACCGAATCAGCCGAGTGGGATATCAGATGGGTATTATCAGCCGAGTCAAGATAGATGTGTTCATTCTTGAATCAGCCGAGAAGCCATCAGCCGAGTGATCAGCAAAGTGATCATCAGCAGAGTACTTCCACCAGCAGAGTGAAGACGGTCAGGAAGCTTATCAACGGGAACCAGCTGTTTTTCAATTTTTCATACACCAATTCCCAAGAACATTTATTAGCACATATGAACAATGTTGAATACAATTTAGCAACAAATTACTAAATTAAAAGGTGGTAAATCGAATTTACCTCACCACAGGCAAGGTGGTGGTTTCTCCGGTCTTCTCTTTCCTCGTTCACTGAGCACCCCAAATGTTGTGCCTCCAGAGATTAGTCCACACCACATGGATGGAATGACACCTTCGAATCCTTAGGCTAAGAACTGGAATTGAAGGTTTTGTCAATGGCAGATCTAGATCTAGATCTAGATCTAAGTGAAGAAGAGAGCAAGAGGGAGAGAGGGGGGCGGCCAAGCTGAGGGGGCGGCCAAGCTGAGGGGGCGGCTAGGTCTAGGTTTTAGCTTAGGGTTTTGAGTCTCCACTTAGACTCCTTTATATAGCCACCTTCAAGGCCCCTTTGTGTGCAAGACTCAGTATGGGCCATTAATTAAATTGGCCCATGTCTTATATTAATTTAATTAAACCATTTAATTAAATTAACCAAATTAATCCAATTAATTTTCTCCCACTTTAATTTACTCTTTAATTAGTATTTAATTAATTAGACTGTCTAATTAATTATTTCTCTCTCAGAATTAACTCTTTAATCCTTTTATTTGATTTAACTCTTTAAATCAAACCTTTCCTTAATTGAATGTCACTGTCCAACTGTATTGTGTGTGACCCTCTAGGTTCACCATCAATTGGCCGTAGGCCCACGACTTTCGTGATTTAATTAACGAGCAATTAATATTCAATTAATTGCTCCGATCAATAAACTCCTTTAATTGACCACTCCAGAATTAATCTCCCATTAATTCAGGAGTACCCACACCTCATGGTCGATGTCTAGCCACAAGCCCATGAGGCCCAACTTCAGGTGAATTGACATTAGTGAACCTTACCTCTTATAAGTACCATGTACATACGGTCCCTCTAACGACTAATTTCCCGATCGAGACCTAGGGTGTGTGAATTAGTCAGCACCTCTAATTATCTCGATTCTGTACTTTCTAATTCTGGATAATAATTCCAGTGTGACTTCTAAATTTGGAAACCCCTTTCCAAATCCGTCACTGACCATGGCCATGGATTTCTCGGAATCTATTATCTAAGAACGTACAGGAAATTCCCTCATCCATTACAATGAGTCGGTAGATCCCATCTTGATGCTAACCATCCGCACATACGACTATACGTACCCAAAGTAGGCGCACAATGGTCAGGCTACGTGACCGGCTCCTAAATCAAAATACGCACACCCGTATGCCGAATTCGCCCTAGCATCTCAAGTCTAAGGACAAAATCGTACACTGTTATAAGTCCTGAGAAACATCCCATCACTGATATGCTTTACGCACTTCCACAATGGGTTTCTCTGTTCGGGTCGTTCGATGCGTTCGATCCCCTATCGAACCACCTAGTCATATGCACTGACATCAAATGTCTTGTTCATGAAACTCCACAAATTCACTCCATATGAATCATGCATAATCCTACAAGTCTTGACGATTCCTTCGATACCCCGTCTCGACAGGAATCTATGACTTGGAACACTTTTGAGATCACGACCTTATAGACTGTTTCATGATTGCAATCAATACTGAAGTGAATCGTCCCATAGTCATGAGTGATCTCAGGGTTTCAACCAATCGCTTAAATGTTTTCGCGAAAGATGAAGTTGGCCATTAGTTTATCTTATTAAATAAATAAACTTTGCGTATTAATTAATAAATCAAAGATTCATTCAAGATGAAATAGTCCTATTACAAGCTATAGAGTTGGCTTGCAGGGCACTATCCTATCAATCTCCCACTTGCCCTAAAGCCAATCGCAAACATTTCTATGACCCATCTTCACAAGATGTTCTTCGAACACTTTTTGCGATAGTGGCTTCGTTAGTGGATCAGCTACGTTATCTTTTGAGTCGACACGTTCCATTTGAATGTCTCCTCTACCAATGATTTCTCTAATCACATGGTATTTCCTCATCACGTGTTTGGACTGATGGTGTGATCTCGGTTCCTTTGCTTGAGCGATTGCCCCATTGTTGTCACAGAAGACTACTATGGGTTCTGCAATGCTAGGTACTACATCCAACTCTTGGATGAAGTTTCTTATCCAAACACTTTCCTTTGCTGCATCCGATGCGGCAATATATTCTGCTTCAGTAGTTGAATCTGCAGTGGTGGACTGCTTGGAACTCTTCCAACTCACCGCTGCTCCGTTGAGGCAAAATATATATCCAGAATTGGATTTATAATCATCCACGTGAGACTGGAAACTCGAATTCGTGAATCCTTCGAGCTTCAATTCTCCACTACCGCCGTAGACCAAGAACATATCCTTAGTCCTTCTCAGGTACTTGAGGATAGCCTTTACGGCGGTCCAGTGTTCCTCCCCGGGATTTGACTGGTAGCGACTCGTCACACTCAGAGCGTGTGGTACGTCAGGTCTAGTACATAACATCGCATACATTATGCTGCCTATGGCAGATGCATAAGGTATGAGAGACATTTTCTTCCTTTCTTCATCATTTGTAGGGCACATAGATTTAGAAAGAGAGATCCCATGTCTCATAGGAAGCAATCCCTTCTTGGATTCTTCCATACTGAACCGTTTCAGTATAGTGTTAATGTACTGAGATTGGGAGAGTCCTAACATCTTCTTCGATCTATCTCTATAGATACGTATCCCCAATATGTAAGATGCGTCTCCCATATCTTTCATGGAGAATTGCGTGGATAACCACGCTTTTGTCTGCGTTAACGTTCTGATATCGTCTCCGATCAACAGAATGTCATCGACATACAACACAATAAATTGTACTGAACCCTCTTCAAATTTCTTGTACACACTTGACTCATAAATGTTCTTGATGAAGCCAAACCCTTTGACTGTCTCATCAAAACGTTTATTCCAGGTTCGGGATGCCTGTTTTAGGCCATAAATTGACCTTTGAAGTTTGCAGACCTTATGCTCACTTCCTTTAGATGTAAAGCCTTTTGGCTGTTGCATAAAGATTTCCTTATCAATGTCTCCATTGAGAAAGGCGGTCTTTACATCCATTTGCCATATCTCGTAGTCATACCACGCGGCTATGGCTAATAATATCCGAATGGATTTTGACATCGCCACTGGGGAAAAAGTTTCCTCATAGTCTATACCAGGCCTTTGAGAATAACCTTTCGCCACAAGGCGAGCCTTATGAGTCAAAACCTCTCCATTCATTCCAAGCTTGCGCTTGAAGATCCACTTACAGCCTACAGGGACAGTTCCCTCAGGTGGATCAACCAAGGTCCATACCTTGTTGGAATGCATGGAATCCATTTCGGATTGCATGGCTTCCTGCCATGCACCCGAGTCTATGTCTGACATAGCTTCTTCGTATGTCCTTGGATCACCATCCAATTGATCATTTTCGTGGATGAAGCCGAACCTTTCGGGTTCTCTACGAATTCGATCGGATCTTCGAAGTACTAGTGTACTAGATGGTTCAATAGGTTCAGGATCAACTCCCACTGTTTGTGGGGATGGGTCCACTTCCTGGACTTCATCAAGTTCTACGGACACCCCGCTTCTTTTAGTGAGGAAGTCATCCTCTAAGAAGTGGGCGTTCCTAGACACGAACGTCTTTCGTTCTTTAGGGTCGTAGAACAGGTATCCAATGGATTCCTTTGGATACCCCACAAATTTGCACAAACTAGATCTACTATCTAGTTTATCTCCCTTCTTGTTCCTAACATAGGCAGGAGATCCCCATAATTGTCAATACGAATACATGGGTGCTTTACCAAACCATTCTTGGTGTGGCGTCGTCGGCACCGACTTTGAAGGTACTATATTAAGTATCTTTGAAGCCGTTAAGAGGGCTAAGCCCCAAAATGAAAAAGGTAGATCAGCGAAACTCATCATGGAACGAACCATGTCCAACAGAGTTCGGTTCCTTCTCTCAGACACACCATTCAACTGTGGTGTTCTAGGAGGAGTTCGCTGTGAGAGAATTTCATTCTCTACAAGATAATCGAGGAATTCTTGACTTAAGTATTCCACACCTCGATCAGATCGAAGTTCCTTAATACTATGTCCAAGTTGGTTTTCAACTTCCATTCGAAACTCTTTGAACTTTTCAAAAGCTTCGGACTTATACTTCATTAGGTACACATACCCAAAACGACTGTAGTCGTCTGTGAAGGTAATGAAGTACAAAAAACCTCCTCTTGCACTGACACTCAGTGGTCCACAAACATCGGTATGGATCAAATCCAAGGTTTGTTTGGTTCGCTCCGGTTTCCCAGCAAAAGGCGTTTTGGTCATCTTTCCCTTGAGACAGGACTCGCAAGTTGAGAAATCATCAAGGTTCTTTATCTCAAGAGCCCTAGAGGAAACCCACTTTTGAATTCTACTCTTGGATATATGTCCAAGCCTAGCGTGCCATAACTGTGGACTATTATCATCTTGTTTTCTTTTCTTTGATTGAATGTGCATGACATTAGAATTAGCAGGTTCTAAGGAATAAAGACCATCTATCAAAGTACCACTAGCATAAGTAAAACCACATTTTATTATGCTAAAAATTCCATTAGAGATGGAAAAACAAAAACCATCATCATCCAACAAAGGAATCGAAATAATGTTTTTGATAATAGTCGGTACGTACAAATAGTCCTTTAAAACCAAAGTAAAATTCCCAAAAACTAATTCTACGTCCCCTATGGCCTCTGCCGCAACCCTTGCTCCGTTTCCAAAGCGTAGGATCCTATCCCCAGGTTTAAGAGGTCTTACTGCTCCCATCACCTGCAAATCATTGCAGATATGAGAACCAGCTGCGGTGTCTAACACCCATGATGCACAGTTAATCAAAATATTAACTTCAATAAAGAAAATACCTTTGGCTACCGTTTTAAGGTAGTCAGGGCAGTTCCTTTTCCAGTGCCCTGCTTTCTTGCAGTGGAAACATTCATCTTCCGGGCTCTTTCTCTTTTTCTCGACAACCTTCTTGGTTGTTTTGGAAGAGAACACTTTATTCTTCTTCTTGCCCTTCTTTGGCTTTGCAGCCTTGGGTTGCTCAGCAATCATGACAGACTTCTCCTTCTTAAGGGTAGCTTCTGCCGTTACCAACATATTGGTCAGTTCATGAAGAGCGAGATTTCTCTCCTCCATGTTGAAATTCAACACGAACTGATCAAATGAGCGTGGTAGAGTATGGAGTAATAGGTCAGTGCTAAGATCAGCGTGCAAGTCTACTTCCAAGTTCTCCAATTTTTCAATCAGATTAATGAAACGAAGACAGTGATCTTTGACACTGGCTCCCTCAGTCATCCTCAGATTAAACAACTCCCTTGTAGTCTTGAACCTTTCGGTCCTAGACTTCTCTCCAAATAAATCTCGGAGATGGAGAAGTATATCAGCAGCATGAGGCATCTTAGCATGTTGTTTCTGTAGCTCATTGGTCATTGATGCTAGCATTAGGCAACGAACCTGAATATCATCATCAACCCATCTAGCATGGGTGTCTTGTTCCTCTTCCGAAACTCCTTCCGGAAGTGCTCCAGGCATTGGGGCATCGAGAACATAGCTCCGACGATCGGAGTCGAGGACTATCCTCAAATTTCTTAGCCAGTCGATAAAATTTGATCCGTTCAGTTTGTTAGTGTCAAGGATAATAGATAATGGATTCTTAGACATTTTCGCAAAATGATCTACAAAATAGAATGATAACGTTCAGCTGACTGATCTAAATTAATACTTATAATTAACGACTATTGGACTTGTTATCGAAAAAAGTTCTCCCACTATTTTCTCGAAACAATTACCCCTTCAATTGTTCGGGAAATCTTATTTCCTAGCAGGTCTTGACGTCCCAGCAGACATTAATTGTACCCACGACTCGCGGCCATACAATTAATTCCCTAGGTAGGTATACTATTACCAATTGTGTCCCTACACAACCTTCAAGCTATTTTGCCTCGATTTTATCATTCATCTAGCACTGCTACATCATGAATGGTACTACTCGTTAAGTCTAACCCATCAATCTTGATGAGCAACGGGCCCGGTCATGAAATCCCCATAACTTGGTTATGATCGATGTTCACATCCCGACCAATCCTCACCCTTGTCAAGTTTAGTTAAAAACGAGAATCAAGGAGTTTCACGTATTGTCTCTTTCCTCGACCCGGGTGCCAGACTCTGGATCACCTTAATCAACAAGTGGACAACTCACGCTAGTTCCTATTGATGGAAGGCTTGGATATTAAAACTTTATTTTAATGTACCCAATATGACTTAATATTATTATCAAGAGGGGTTTTTCGGGTTTAAGAGTTTGAGGTAACTCTACTCGAGATCTCACCGTTCCAGTTATGCAATATCTTTTATTTACGATCTAAATTACTAGATCGTATCACTATACATGCTAAAATATAAATACGTAAATAAATCATACACACCTAGCATGCATGCTACCACAATATGTTTTCGATCGGGAGCCTCCTATGCGGACCACCATCGAGCCAAAGACGATGGTCCTATTGGTCAATCTAATAGGTTTCAAAGAGGCCTACTCTATTACACATTTTACCATGCATACATGGCCTTTAGTCTTCTTGGGCTCCCACCTTGCTTGTAACGGGCCTCCATCCTAGTCTAATGAAACAGTAAAGCCCTATCTATTACAATGGCTCAAAGTGGCCCAAAAACTTAAGGCTCGCAGGCCCAATAAAACCAACAAATTAAAATTAACCAATCAGATCTACCCTAAGGGTCAAGGCTCGGCGCGATCGAAAAACCACGTAAACAGTTCACGTAGAGCAAGAAACAAGCAAAACATATTTTCTTATTTCTTATCTTATTTTAAAACTCCTTTTAAAATGTCTATCAGATTCTAGTTTTAAAACTCATTTTAAAACAATCCATAATCTTATTTTAAAACACCTTTTAAAACAATCTCTTTGATTCTCACTTTAGTCCCTACTAATTATGATAAAATTAACCTTTCGGATATACTAAACCCTTTTAGTGCACAAAACAGTTTCTGTTTTTCAACCTTTGAAAATTTTCAGTTCGGCCCCTGAATTTTCGAAAATTACATTTTGACCCCTCAACTTTTGGAAATTACAAATCAGCCCCAAAATTTCCAGAACATGCAAATTGGACCAGCAAGCAGAAAATTAACAAAATTTCCAAAAACTTTCGTTTAATGCAAAACAGACCCCTTAATTTACGGCAAATGCAAAAACAGCCCAAACCTTTCGTAAATTGCAAAACAGTCCAGATTTTAAAAATTCCAGAAATTACAATTTGGTCCAGAATTGCAGAAAATGAAAATTTTACTTTCTGCCCAGATTTTACAAAAATCGCAATTTTCAAACAAGCCCTCAAATTTTCGGTAATTACAGATTTGGCCCAAAAACCGAAAAGTGCATAGATCCGAACAATTTAATTTATCATAACAAGCAAGAATCAAAAATCAGAACACAACAAACACATATATCCATATATTTTGATGTGTTCAGGCCTTTTCATATGTACATAATAAATTTGGCTCTGATACCACTGTTGGGATTTTATGGGTATGATTGTCAAAAAGAACGTTGCGGAATATAAAATTTTTCAATTTTTCATACACCAATTCCCAAGAACATTTATTAGCACATATGAACAAGGTTGAATACAATTTAGCAACAAATTACTAAATTAAAAGGTGGTAAATCGAATTTACCTCACCACAGGCAAGGTGGTGGTTTCTCCGGTCTTCTCTTTCCTCGTTCACTGAGCACCCCAAATGTTGTGCCTCCAGAGATTAGTCCACACCAGATGGATGGAATGACACCTTAGAATCCTTAGGCTAAGAACTGGAATTGAAGGTTTTGTCAATGGTAGATCTAGATCTAGATCTAGATCTAAGTGAAGAAGAGAGCAAGAGGGAGAGAGGGGGGCGGCCAAGCTGAGGGGGCGGCTAGGTCTAGGTTTTAGCTTAGGGTTTTGAGTCTCCACTTAGACTCCTTTATATAGCCACCTTCAAGGCCCCTTTGTGTGCAAGACTTAGTATGTGCCATTAATTAAATTGGCCCATTTCTTATATTAATTTAATTAAACCATTTAATTAAACTAACCCAATTAATCCAATTAATTTTCTCCCACTTTAATTAACTCTTTAATTAGTATTTAATTAATTAGACTGTCTAATTAATTATTTCTCTCTCAGAATTAACTTTTTAATCCTTTTATTTGATTTAACTCTTTAAATCAAACCTTTCCTTAATTGACTGTCACTGTCCAACTGTATTGTGTGTGACCCTCTAGGTTCACCATCAATTGGCCGTAGGCCCACGACTTTCGTGATTTAATTAACGAGCAATTAATATTCAATTAATTGCTCCGATCAATAAACTCCTTTAATTGACCACTCCAGAATTAATCTCCCATTAATTCAGGAGTACCCACACCTCATGGTCGATGTCTAGCCACAAGCCCATGAGGCCCAACTTCAGGTGAATTGACATTAGTGAACCTTACCTCTTATAAGTACCATGTACATACGGTCCCTCTAACGACTAATTTCCCGATCGAGACCTAGGGTGTGTGAATTAGTCAGCACTTCTAATTATCTCGATTCTGTACTTTCTAATTCTGGATAATAATTCCAGTGTGACTGCTAAATTTGGAAACCCCTTTCCAAATCCGTCACTGACCATGGCCATGGATTTCTCGGAATCTATTATCTAAGAACGTACAGGAAATTCCCTCATCCATTACAATGAGTCGGTAGATCCCATCTTGATGCTAACCATCCGCACATACGACTATACGTACCCAAAGTAGGCGCACAATGGTCAGGCTACGTGACTGGCTCCTAAATCAAAATACGCACACCCGTATGCCGAATTCGCCCTAGCATCTCAAGTCTAAGGACTAAATCGTACACTGTTATAAGTCCTGAGAAACATCCCATCACTGATATGCTTTACGCACTTCCACAATGGGTTTCTATGTTCGGGTCGTTCGATGCGTTCGATCCCCTATCGAACCACCTAGTCATATGCACTGACATCAAATGTCTTGTTCATGAAACTCCACAAATTCACTCCATGTGAATCATGCATAATCCTTCAAGTCTTGACGATTCCTTCGATACCCCGTCTCGACAGGAATCTATGACTTGGAACACGTTTGAGATCACGACCTTATAGACTGTTTCATGATTGCACTCAATACTGAAGTGAATCGTCCCATAGTCATGAGTGATCTCAGGGTTTCAACCAATCGCTTAAATGTTTTCGCGAAAGATGAAGTTGGCCATTAGTTTATCTTATTAAATAAATAAACTTTGCGTATTAATTAATGAATCAAAGATTCATTCAAGATAAAATAGTCCTATTACAAGCTATAGAGTTGGCTTGCAGGGCACTATCCTATCAGCTGTGAGCTGAGAGCATTAAATGCAACTGACATAAAGTAGACATCCGTACAGCAGAGTGTACAGTGCAACAGTTGCAGGGAGCCATTCCGCGTGTCAGGACCAGTACTCGAGGACTGTAGCTTTCTGTCAACCTTCAACGGGCAGAAAATTCAAATCCGAGGAGTATAAATAGAAGACATAACTGAAGATCTAAAGAGAGCTTGCATTATTCAAGATCATATCCTAAGAGCGAGATCCATCAGTTGAGTCGTCTGATCTTGAGCGAAGTCATCTGTTGACGAAGTTTCTTGTTGAAGAACAGAGATCATACGTTGTCTGTCTTAGTGACTTTCAACTGAGAATAGAAGGAGTGTATATCCATCTTTGTGAGTGATATAGCTTCTTAGTATAGGTTTTCTGAGTGATTACTTGTACTGAAAATAGCGTGAGGAGTGTAGATTCGTCTAAGAGAGTGATCTAGCTTCAGAGTGTAGGATTTATGTTTGATTTCTTACAGCGCACTTGTGGCTTTTCATTTGTTGATCAGCGTAAGCATTGTATACTCGATTACTTTGTGTTTTCTAGTATAACCCAAGATCTTCGTGACTTGGAAGAGTGGACTAAAAGATTTTTATCCATATAACCACTATAAAAATCCTGTGTGTTTGAATCATTTACTGCTATACTTTGCATATTTATCAAAGAACTCAAACATACGATTTAACCAAAAGATTTTAAAATGAGTTGTAAAAACTGGGGACAAAATCTTTTGAGTGAGAAAACTTAAAGAGGAACAGCTTGGTGAAAAACACTTTGAATATCCGCTGCCAACTAGTTTCTAAAACTCTGATTTAACATCTGAAATCAGCTGAGTGAAAATCAGATGAGTGGTCAACTCTGCTGATAAAGCTTTGTGCGCATCAGCTTAGTAGTCTTACAAATCTCGATCAGCTTAGTCTGCTGCTTTGAAAAGTTAGAGAAAAAGTTTTTAAAGTTTTCAGAGGTCTATTCACCCCCCCTCCCTCTAGACCTCACTGACCACTTTTGGGACCAACAAGTGGTATCAGAGCAGGTTGCTTTGGTAATTTACCTGATACCATCAAGTAGCATCAGGGTAGGTGGTTTATCTTGAATCAGCTGCCTGATCAACGAGCTTGATCCAAAGTGTGTTTTTCAAATTTTTCATAAAGAAAGCATATTTTGAAAATCAAAACTTTTTGAAAAATGGATGCCATAAACCATGTTCCTCACATTGGTCTTATGAGTTTTGAAAACTGGAAAATCATAATGGAAATCTTTCTTGCTGCTTATAATGATGACATGTTTACATGTATTACAAAAGGACCATTCAGATTCCAGAAGATTGTGACGGTTGCTGGTCAACCAGATCAGATAGTTGACAAAGAGCTGGATGAGTTGACACCTAAAGAAAACAAGTTGGTAAATCTTGATAAAAAGGCGAAGTTCATCATGTTCAGAGCTGTAGACGAAGACAATTTCCAAAAGATCAAGCATCTCAAAACTGCCAAAGAGATGTGGGATAAAGTCTGCGAGCTAAGCGAAGGAAACAACGCTATCAAAGAACACAAGCTCAGTGTGGCTCTTGAAGAGTTTGAAAATTTCAAAATGAAGTTTGGTGAAACGATTGATCAGATGGATATCAGATTTACCATAGCCTTGAATGAAGTTCTAAGGTTTGGTAAAGAATTTTGGAACAAGGAGATCACAACAAAGGTTCTCAAGGCCTTGCCACCTAAATTCAACATGAAGGTGACAGCCATGGAAGAATCAAGGGATTTAGAGAAGATTTCCCTTTCCGAATTGTTCTCATCTCTCAAAGCGTATGAGTATCATATGCCAAGATTGGGATTAGAAGTGTCAACCAGTTCAGACCCTACTGCTGCTCTAATGGCGTCAGACAAGTCAAGAAAATCAGCAGACAAGTCAAAACAGAAGACTGTGCTGAGTACCGAAAAGGGATACACTGCTGACGACGTTACCCTGCTACTAAATGATTTCAAGAAGTTCTACAAGAAGAAAATGAAATTAAAATATAAAAATGCTACTTCATCTTCTTCTGATCATTTTCAGGAAAACAGGGATTCCTACAAAGCAAAACTTAGAGACTACCATGAAGAGGAGTATGGGCTCTTGATCAAAGACCATCCAACCTCATCATCTGAGAAGTTTGCTGAAAAGGAAAAGCGTGCTAAAAAGGAGCGTAAGCTTAGTAAGAGCAATTCAAAGTTAGCTGATGCAACAAAGCTAATAAACTCCCGCACATCTTATTCAGACCGCAAGTCGTCTGATAAAGAAGTTGAAGAAGTACCTGAAACCTTATGCTTAACTGCCATAGGATCTGATGATTCTGAAAATTGAGGTAACTTCTACCTATAAATGAAATGCACTATTTGAATCGATTGAATAAATGCTGAATTTCAAATTCAAATATTGTTTGTGCACTTGCCAAACTTAATGAAGAGATGACTCTGCTGAAAAGTACAAATCAGATCACTGAAACTTCAAGTTGACAAACCTCAAGAATCAGCTGACTACCAAAAAGCTTGAGCATGAGAATGAAACACTAAAAGTTGAGTATGCAATTTGTTTTGAAAATATAAATAAACTTGAAAGAAGTAATTGCATCATTCTCTAAAAGGAAAATCAGAGGAGTCTACTGATGCTCAATAGGTTAGAAAACCTAGTAAGCTACCTAAGACAAATCAGACTACTAAAACTCATCAGCAAGTAAGCCGAAATAGGCTGCTGATAGGAGTAAAATTAAAGTGGTATCAAGTCTGTTGAATCTAAGGAGAGTTATTAAATAACTTAGGTAAGAAATTGAGGTTAAAATGAATTATTTGGCAATAATTTGAATCACATTATGATAATTGTTATTTCAACATGCTTTATGCCTATTCATATTATCATGCTGATCATGTTCACTGTGTTGATTGCCATCCTCATTTCAATATGCATGCTTATCACATATTTCATGCATCTTACCTTGCTTATGAGCTATGTTTTAATCATGACCAACAAATGTTGAAAAACAACAAGTGGTATTATCATGATAAAACATAAGTCACTAGATCATCACATGTTAAAGGTTACACTAACCATGCTGGACCCAATAAACAAGGGGTACCAAAAACAGTCATCTGTTTTGCAGGTGAAACACATGTGAGATGACAAAGAAGAGTTGACTGCCTTGCAAAATTCGCCAAGTTCAACAAATGGTATCACCAACTATTCAAGTGGTATCAGTCAACCATGTGACAACAGAAATTGGTTTGTTGATTTTGGATTCATAAGTTGAGGGGGAACTTATCAGAAGACTAACCCAGAACAACTTACTGGAATTCAACGGCTGAGTGTCTTTGAAGAGAAACTCTCATCAGACTACTTGACCACGAATTCTTGAACTTGGGGGGAACGTGTACGACTAGCGGTACTCCTAAATAAAAGATGAAGTTGTCAATAAGTCAAAATGAAGCTATCAGAAGACTGCTTCTTATCAGCTGACTGGAACTCAACAGCCAAGTGATTTTCAAGAATGTACTACACCAAGTGGTATCAGCAAGTGCTATCACATCAACAAGTGATATCAGCTGACTAATCTGATTTATATCCATACAAGTAGTATCAGACTACAAGTAGCATCAGACTACAAGTGGAATCAGACCACAAGTGGTATCAAGCGGTAAAAATTCTTGAAGTTAAGGGGAAATTTTCTAGCTGGAGTGATAAACGGCAACGAAGACTACCTCGATCAGCCAAGTGCTTACCTACCTATCTTCAGCATACTAGTTTGCAATCTTATGGAAAAGAAGTTATCACAAATCCTAAAAAGGAGGAAGGATAAAATGGAGAAGAAAAGATGCAACTAAAGTTTTGGTGTTGATGACAAAAAGGGGGAAGATGGATGCAACTAAGAACCCTTTAAGCAGAAGATAAGAAAGAGAAAAAGAACCATCACACGCAAGTGGTACTTTTTAAAAAGCTGTATCGGACCAAAAGAATTTCCATCTCAAAGCATGAAGACTAAATCTGAAGACTTAAGATTGGTTCTTAGTTGAAGGTTTTGTCATCATCAAAAAGGGGGAAATTGTTGGTTAATATTGGAGAAGGTTTTGAAGATGACAAAAAGGGTAATCTGGAAGTCATCAACTAAGAACTAAACAGCTTAGTGAAACTTATCTCATGGTCTGGAAGCTAAGTGACCGAATCAGCTGAGTGGGATATCAGATGGGTATTATCAGCCGAGTCAAGATAGATGTGTTCATTCTTGAATCAGCCGAGAAGCCATCAGCCGAGTGATCAGCAAAGTGATCATCAGCAGAGTACTTCCACCAGCAGAGTGAAGACGGTCAGGAAGCTTATCAACGGGAACCAGCTGTGAGCTGAGAACATTAAATGCAACTGACATAAAGTAGACATCCGTACAACAGAGTGTACAGTGCAACAGTTGCAGGGAGCCGTTCCGCGTGTCAGGACCAGTACTCGAGGACTGTAGCTTTCTGTCAACCTTCAACGGGCAGAAAATTCAAATCCGAGGAGTATAAATAGAAGACATAACTGTAGATCTAAAGAGAGCTTGCACTATTCAAGATCATATCCTAAGAGCGAGATCCATCAGTTGAGTCGTCTGATCTTGAGCGAAGTCATCTGTTGACGAAGTTTCTTGTTGAAGAACAGAGATCATACGTTGTCTGTCTTAGTGACTTTCAATTGAGAATAGGAGTGTATATCCATCTTTGTGAGTGATATAGCTTCTTAGTATAGGTTTTCTGAGTGATTACTTGTACTGAAAATAGCGTGAGGAGTGTAGATCCGTCTAAGTGAGTGAGATCTTATTCGACCTTACGAAAAACAGACAATTTGGTAATGCTCTAAGTCGGAAACAACCTCGGACTTTCGCAGAAATTATGACATTGGCTTTCAAGTATATGACACAGGAAGAGATGGACTCGTTCAAAGATAAAAATAAGAACAAGGCTTCCACCTCGGGATTGAAGAAACCTGATAAAGCTCCGATCCCTAGAATAACAGACTATGATCGGTCCTTCAGAAAAGGAAATGTCTTTCACAGGTTGGAATACGGAGGAAATAACCCTGAGAAAAGACCTAATGTCTACCTCAGACCCCGAACTCCAGACAGAAATATCAGGGTTCGAATTGATTATGTGGAGTATACCAAATTAAGTGCTCCTCGAGAAGATATATTGGTTATACTTGAGAGGAATAACTGGATTCCCCCGGCAAAAAGGATTACACAAGCTAAGCCCGGTGCAAAAAACTACAATCTCTATTGTAGATATCATCGGGCTCATGGTCATAGGACCGAGGATTGTTATCATCTGAAGCAAGAGATCGAAAAATTGATACAGGAAGGTAAATTGAATGAATTTGTGGAAATGACGGATCAAAGGAGACAACTGACACGTAGTCCCATAAGGAGAAATGGACATAGAAGCCCATCCAGACGGTCTCCAGTTAATAATGCGCCTCGTAGAGATGACACGGACAACGATCATGTAAATGGTACCATACATGTGATCTCTGGTGGTCCAACTGGAAGGGATAGTCGCAATGCGAGGCGAAGAACGGCTCGAACTTTAGAAAATGAAGTAATGATCCCTAAGGAAGTATGGGCCCTCGAGAATAAAAGTTCCGAGAAACAAATAATCAGTTTTGATGAGAGTGAAGTTCCAAAAAACTTGAATTGGGACATCAATGAAGACAACCCTGATTTTCCTATGGTAGTCTCACTTAAAATTTCTGACTTCAATGTCAAGAGGATTCTGATCGATAATGGTAGCTCAGCTAACATAATAGCCGTTGAAGCTCTGAACCAAATGAACTTGGGAAAATTAGCTCTACAAAAAGTAGCCACCCCCCTCTTGTCGGATTTGGAGGATCCGAGATCGTGCCAGCAGGGACGATCAATCTAAGTGTCACCCTAAGTAATAAACCTCAGCGAGTTGTGAAAATGATAAAGTTCCTGGTGGTGGAGACGACGTTCGCTTATAACGCCATTCTAGGTCGATCGGCGCTAAACTTGTTTCGAGCTGTTGTATCAACCTACCATCAGAAAATAAAATTCCCCACTCTCTCTGGGGTCGGAGAAATTGTTAACGACCATTGCATGGCATGGGATTGTTATAACACGGCGCTTTCCCTAAAACGGAATATCGACCCACTCACACCCTAAAAAAGGAAAACAGTAGGATCTTCAGTGGAAAGATCAAGGGAACCAGAAATTCCGAGTACCGAAAGGATCGATAAAATGGGAAAGAGCCGATCGATCTGACTGTACGCGCCCTCGAGCATAAGGATGTTCAATTAATAGAGAACGAACCGAGCAAGATCACTAGGATCGGAACGGAGCTCACACCGCAAGGGGAGATTATGTTGATTAACTTCTTGAGAATGAATACGGACGTATTCGCCTGGAGCTCAGAAGATATAGTGTGTTGGGTTATTGGTAACGTCAGAACGTTAAAAGCAGCGAAATTAATTTTTTTTTTTTTAAAACAATCCAAGCAGAATCTTTATTCATCTAGTCATACGAAAAGGATTTTCACACAAATAAACCAACAATAGGCGGTTTATCGATTTTACCTCACCATAGGAACGGTGGTGATTTTTCTCCGATCTTCTTTCAGATCTGCAGGACTTTTGGTTCGGATAAGCACCCCATGTGTTGTGCCTCTAGCGGTGTCCACACCAACTGGATTGTAGCAACTCCTTTTGAATCCACAGGCTCAGAACTAGGATCCAAAAGTTATCAGACAAGGAAGAAAGAAGAAGAAGAAAATCGCATGAACACTTTGTAAAAAGGTGCTCGGCCGAAACATATTTTGAGAGGAATGAGTGGGCGGCCACATGTGTTCAAGACTTTCTGGTTTTTCAAATTGCCGAATGTTAATTAATCATTAGGGTAATGGAGTCTTCACTACTCCATATATATATTTAAGTATAATCTAAAGATATCTCCTAGTTCTAGTAGTGATGGGGGCTATTTTACACCTATGATCGAATAGTACTTTCCGAGCCAGTTCAGAATCGATCCGACCTGTGAAGACCTCAAGATCGGCTCGATCCGCCCAAGTATATCTGATCGACCTGAAGACCGATCCTGAAGATTTATTGGGCCATGCGGTACTCCTAAGTCAAGCAGGATTCCTAGGCCTAATAGGACTCCTAGTCACGTTAGGATTAGTCAATTACTATAAATACTATGTTCTACATTGTATCAATGATCCAAATTTTAACCTATCAATAATACTACAACTATTTCTCCTCTCCCGCATACTCTTGATTACGTGATTATTGTTCTTTATACTATTCTTGAATTGCTCCATCCTGAATACTTTAACGAAACCCCTAATATATTAAGTTGTTCTTTTAATAATTTACTGAGTTTAACCTTAAGACGAAATTAGGCTAAAGAGTAAAACCATTAATTTAGTATAAACTCTTGATAAAAAATATTGAGTAAAACCATTAATTTGATATAAACTCTTGATCGAAGGTAAAGAGTAAAACCATTAAATTGGTATAAACTCTTATAGCGAAAATAAAGAGTAAAGCCATTAATTTGGTATAAACTCTTGATCGAAAGTAAAGAGTAAAACCAATAATTTGGTATAAACTCTTGATCGAAAATAATGAGTAAATATATTAAACTCTTGATCGAAAAATATTGAGTAAAACCATTAATTTGGTAAAACTCCCCCAAGTACATATTAAGCATAAACCGTCGATTGATAAAGCTCGATCTGCGATCAACGATCTATGATAGATAAAGGAACAAAGCCATTAAGTTGATAAAAATTCTAATTTTATGAGCATAAAACATCAATCGGTAAAGCTCGATCTACAATCTTCGATCTTCGATCTACGATCTACGATGTACAAAGGGTTAAAACCGATAATTGGTTTACCATCCAAATTTTTATTAATTTGAGTAAAACCGTTAGTTAGGTATACACTCAGCGATATACAAGGACTACAAAATTAAAGCTCAGACCATTAAATTGGTATGGATTTTGAGTTAAACAAGATAATTTGTATGAGATCGACAATAATGAATCGACCTTCATCACTACGAACTGATGAAACGGATGATTTGGATGAATGAGTCTCTTATATGATCAGTCAACAACTACCTAGTTCATTCAAAGAAGACGAAGACAAAGGGGAGTGCAGAAGCAAACACTGTATTAAGAATGAGAGGACGTACAAAGATTACTAAAAGACAGTTACATTCATGCTCGATCTCTAAAGATCGATTAGGAATCCTAAGTCTTATACAGATCTACACTATTACCACTATAAGGCTAACTAGTCTGGAAAATCTTCTAAAAATTGGTATTGATCAAAATATGAGCCGTCATGCCTCTATTATGCGCTTCCTGTATTCTGTTCGATCTTGACACCATTCGGGATGTAAAGATCTTGGTTCATTTATGAGATCGACATTTTGGTTTAAAAGGATCGAAGAATTACAGTGTGGGATTTTAAACTGCTCCGATCTCCCTACTGATTATGGTTATGGAGAATTGCAAATTCAACCATTGAAGAAATTATGCTATACTCAGAGATCGATACGACACAATACCCATGCATTGACAAACCCTAATATCACGAAGGATATGTACTCTTTTTCCCTTGGTCGGTTTTTATCCCAATGGGTTTTTCCAAGCAAGGTTTTTAATGAGGCATGCTCGATATACATCAGGAAGCCATTCAAAGGCATAATTTTACTTCTCCGAGTTACAGATACACTTTCGCTTGAGAAGCGGGTTTCGTACTGATGGCTGCTATTTCGTATTTAGCCTGGTCGGATTCTTCGACCTGATCAATATCGATCTGGAGCATTTCAATCTCGATCTGGAGCGTCTCAATCTTGATCAATCCTCATCATTATCGATCGATTCTAGCTGAAATACACATCAACGCTTTATACGACGCAAATGCTGCGGATTGGATTCAACGGATATATACTCTTGGATTGAAATATTGAGCATAAATCGTTGATCGATACAGCTCGATCTAGGATCTATAATCTACGATCTCTAATGGGATAAAACCCTTAAGCTAGTAAAAATTCCGATTTTATGAGCATAAACTGTCGATCAGACAGCCTTTCAACTGAATTTATTACCAAATTGTCTCGACCAAGACTGAAAGCTGTTGCTACGACTCTTGGCTCGGAAAAGACTTAAGAAATAAAACCGTTTGAGTAAAATCTCTTTTTATAACCCTTTGCTCGGAAATGTCTAAAAGCAAGAGTGAAATCCGTTGATATGACTCTATGCTCGAAAAGGGCTTAATGGAAGATTTGAGTAAAACCATTCATTTGGTATAAACTCAGTGCTCGAAAATGTATAATAGTATGGGTAATATCTGTTGATATAATTCTTTGCTCGAAAAAGATTTAATATAAAAGGATAAATGGCATATTGGGCCCCTCAACTTTGAAGAAGTGGCTTTCCAGTTCAAAAGCATCTGATTTTATTAAGCGTCTCTCATGGATATATACTCTTTTTCCCTTGCTCGGTTTTTATCCCACAAGATTTTTCCGAGCTAGGTTTTTAATGAGGTATATCCGACGCATCCCAATTTTGAGGTCGATCAGCACCTCCGCTCGGTTTACTTCTACGAGCTTCAGCTACACTTGCACTCGAAAAATGGGGGAGTATTGATGAGGGACATTCCGATTAATATCTACTTCTCCGAGCTTCATCATTACCGATGTTCTTTATTCGTAACAATTTATCACTTTGAGGTTTCTAAGATGTGCACTCTTTTTCCCTGGCTCGGTTTTTATCCCACTGGGTTTTTCCGAACTAGGTTTTTAATGAGGCATATCCGAAGCACAAAATGATAAAAGCCCTTCATCTACCTTGAGGCAATATCTACTTCTCCGAGCTTCAGCTTCACTTAGGCTCGAGAAGTGGGGGAGTACTGATGGGGGCTATTTTACACCTATGATCGAATAGTACTTTCCGAGCCAGTTTAGAATCGATCCGACCTGTGAAGACCTCAAGATCGGCTCGATCCGCCCAAGTATATCTGATCGACCTGAAGACCGATCCTGAAGATTTATTGGGCCATGCGGTACTCCTAAGTCAAGCAGGATTCCTAGGCCTAATAGGACTCCTAGTCACGTTAGGATTAGTCAATTACTATAAATACTAAGTTCTACATTGTATCAATGATCCAAATTTTAACCTATCAATAATACTACAACTATTTCTCCTCTCCCGCATACTCTTGATTACGTGATTATTGTTCTTTATACTATTCTTGAATTGCTCCATCCTGAGTACTTTAACCAAACCCCTAATATATTAAGTTGTTCTTTTAATAATTTACTGAGTTTAACCTTAAGACGAAATTAGGCTAAATCAAGTAGGAAACAAGAATCATAATCATTTATTAGTTTCCTTTTGAACGTAGGTATCTTTAATTAAGTAAATTTCTTCACTTAATTAGATTCATTACTTAATTATATATAATTAATTAAACACTTTTAATTAATTAATCCAATTAACTAATTAATTCCTCTTTTATTTTATGTGGAGTCTTCTACGCCTTATATACTAAGAGTCTTGACCTAGATTTGTACTTATCTTGTTAGGAAAGTAGAATCCCATTCTATCTTTACTTCCTTAACTAACTAGGTCTCCTTTAACTAATTAAACTCTTTGATTAATAAGACTCTTTAATTAATTAAACTCTTTTAATTAATTCAGCCTATTTAATTAATTAATTCAATTAATTAATTAATCCTTCTCCATTAATTAATTAGACTACTTCTAATTAATATTTGTCTCCTTTAAGAATAAACACTTTAATTCTCCAATTTTGATTTAACTCTTTAAATCAAACTTTCCTTATATGATTTGTTGCAGTCCAATTGTATTGTGTGTGACCCTCTAGGTTCACCATCAATTGGCCGCGGGCCCACGACTTTCGTGATTTAATTTATGAGCTTATAAATTACTCCGATTAATTGAACACCTTCAATTAACCACTCAAGAATTAATCTTCTTATTAATTCATGAGTACCTACACCTCATGGTCGATGTCTAGCCACAAGCCCATGAGGCCCAACTTCAGGTGAATTGATCTCAGTGAACCTCACCTCTTATAAGTACCATGTACATACGGTCCTTCTATCGACTTAATTTCCCGATCGAGACCTAGGGTGTGTGAATTGATCGGCACCTCTAATTATCTCGATAACTATACTTTCTAATTCTGGATAATGATTCCAGTGTGAGTGCTAAATTTGGAAACCCCTTTCCAAATCCGTCACCAACTGTGGCCACAGGTTTCTCGGAATCTATTATCTAAGAACGTATAGGAAATTCCCCCAACACACTACGTTGAGTCGGTAGATCCCATATTAGTGCTAACCATTCGCGTACACAATCCTACGTACCCAAAGTAGTCCCACAATGATCAGGCTAAGTGATCGGCTCCTAAATCAAAGTACGTACTCATGTGCACCGAATTTGCCCTAGCACCTCAAGTCTAAGGGCTAAATCGTACACTATTATAAGTCTTGAGAAACATCCCATCGCCGATGTGCTTCATGCGCTTCCACAATGGGTTTCTCTGTTCGGGTCGTTCGATGCGTTCGATCCCCTATCGAACCACCTACTCATATGCACTGGCATCAAATGCCTTGCTCATGAAACGCTACAAATTCACTCCACGTGAATCATGCATATTTGTACAAGTCTTTGTGATTCCTTCGATACCCCGTCTCGGTCGGAATCTATGACTTGGAACATGTTTTAAGATCACGACCTTAGAGACTGTTTCATGATTGCACTCATATTGAAGTGAATCGTCCCATAGTCTATTGTGATATAAGGATTTCATCCAATCGCTTAAGTGATTCGCGAGAGATGAAGTTGGCCATTGTTTGATTTACATATTATAAACAAACGAGCGTATTAATTCATTTATACTAGAGAAAGTCTACGATAGTCCTATTACAAGCTAAATATATTGGCTTGCAGGGCACTATCCTTTCAATCTCCCACTTGCCCTAAAGCCAATCACAAACGCTTCTAAGACCCATCTTCCAAAGATGTTCTTCGAACTCTTTTCGTGATCAAGGCTTTGCTAGTGGATCCACTAGATTGTCTTCCGAGTCGACGTGATCCATTATGTACGTCTACTCTACCAATGATTTCTCCAATCAAATGGTACTTTTTCTCTCAATGTGTTTAGATTTCAGGTGAGATCTCGATTCCTTTGCTTTAGCAATAGCTCCATTGTTATCACAGAAGATAACCATGAGCTTCGCAATGCTAGGCACTACATCCAACTATTGGATGAAGTTTTTCATCTAAACACTTTATTTCGTTGCATCAAATGCTGAGATATATTATGCTTCAGTGGTTGAGTCGGCAACGGTGCTTTGCTTGGAACCTTTCCAATTTACCGCTACCCCATTGAGGCAAAATATGTATCCAAAATTGGATAGATATATTCATCCACATCAGATTGGAAACTCGATTCATTAAATCCTTCGAGTTTTAATTCCCCACTACCACCGTAGACCAAGAACAAATCCTTAGTCTTTCTCAAGAGCTTAAGGATATCTGTTACGGTGGTCCAGTACTCTTCACCGGAGTTTGACTGGTAACTGCTCGTGACACTTGAGCAGGTTCTACGTCTAGTCTAGTACATAGTATAGCATACCACATGCTACCTTTTGTCGAAACATAAGGTATTTGAGACATTCTCCTTTTATCCTCATTCGATATAGGGTACATCGATTTGGAAAAAGAGATGCAGCGTCTCATTGGAAGCAATCCTCTGTTGGATTCTTCCATACTGAATCTTTTCAGTATTGTTTCGATGTACTTAGATTTAGAGAGTCCAAACATCTTCTTCGATCTATCTCTACAGATACAAATCCCAATACGCAAGATGTCTCTCCCAAATCTTTCATGGAGAATTGCATGGATAACCATGCTTTCGTCTGCGCTAACATTCCGATATCATCCCTGATAAGCAGAATGTGATCGACATATAAAATATGAGCTTCATAGAGCTCCCACAAAACCTCTTGTACACACAAAGTTCATATTCATTTTTGATGAAGTCAAATACCTTGATTGTCTCATCAAAACAAATGTGAATTTGAATGGATTCAGACTTTGTTACTGGAGAAAAGGTTTCATCAAAGTCTGTTCCAGAACTTTTGTGAATAGCCTTTTTACCACTAGTCGAGTCTTAGAGGTTATCACCTCTCTATTCATTCCTAGCTTGAAGATCCATTTACAACCTACAGGGACAATTCCCTCAGGTGGATCGACCAAGGTCCATACCTTGTTGAAATGCATGAAATTCATTTCGGATTGCATGGCCTCTTGCCATGCATGCACGTCTACATCCAATGTAGCTTCTTCGTATATGGTAAAACCATATCTTTCAAATTCCTTACGAACTTGATCAGATCTACGAAGTACTGGTGTACTAGACGGTTCAGCAGTTTCTGGATTTGCTCCCACTGTTTGTGGGGATGGGTTCATTTCTTGGACCTCATCAAGTTCTACAAGAGTACCATTTCTATTTATGAGGAAGTCATCCTCTAAGAAATGGATATTCCTTGAAACAAACACCATTTGTTCTTTAGGATTGCAGAACATGTATCCAATGGATTTCTTCGGATACCCCACAAATTTATACAAATTGGATCTACTATCCAATTTATCTCCTTTCTTGTTCCTAACTTAGATAGGAGATCCCTATACTCAAAAGCAAGAGTATAGAGGTGTTTTGACATACTATTCTTGGTAAGGCTTTGTAGGCACGGACTTTGAAGGTACTATGTTCAGTATCTTCGATTCAGTTAGGAGGACCAACCCCTAGAATGCATAAGGAAGCTTAACAAAACTCAGCATGGATCGAACCATATCTAACAAGGTTCGAATCATTCTCTCTGACACTCCAATCAGTTGAGGTTTCTTAGGAGGAGTTCGTTGTAAGAGAATCCCATTCTCAATAAGATAATCGAGGAGCTCTCGGTTTAAGTATTTGCCACCTCGATCTGATCGAATGGCCGTAATACTATGCCTTGTTGATTCTCAACTTCGTTTCGAAATTCTTTGAACTTTTCAAAGGTTTCAGATTTGCAGTTCATAAGATACACATATCACTAACAACTAAAGTCGTCAGTAATAGTTACAAGGTATGAGTAATCTCCTCTAGCACTAACATTTAGTGGTCCACATTCATTTGTTTGGATCAAATCCAAAGTTCTTTTGGTACGCACCGGATGCCTAACAAACGGTAGATTTGTCATCTTTTCCCTCAGACAGGATTCGCAAGTTGATAGTTCATCTAAGCTCTGTATTTCAAGAAGCGTCAATGACACCAGCTTTTGAATCCTTCCTATGGAAATGTGACCTAACCTTGCGTCCCATATGTGTGGATTATTATCTTGGTATAAATTTGAACTAACTATTTAATTCAATCGAATTGAATTCACCTTTTCAATTCAATACTTTACTTCCTTTCAATTAACTCTTTAATTGATTCATTTCCTTTTCAATTAACTCTTTAATTGAAAGATTGCTTAATTAATTAGACATTCTAATCAATTAAACCTATCAGTGCCTTTCTTAGGTGCAGTGGGATAATTCGACTTATAGGCTACTTGCTTTCTTTCGACTACCTTTATGGTTGCTTTTAGAAGAGAACAACTTCTTCTTCCTTTTTTACCCTTCTTTGACTTTGCAGTCCTCAAAGTGTGAGCGATCATGACAGGTTCTCCTATTTGCCTTTTACCAATATTTTGGTTAATTCATGAAATGTGATCAACTTATCAAATAAGTTAAAAGTATTTCACGAATCGTTTGAATGAGCAGGGAGGAGAATTTAGGTGGAGGTCAATGTTAAGATCACTTGCAGCCCTACGTTTAATCGATCCAGTTTTCAACCAGATTGATAAAACAAGGACAGTGATCCTTGATATCAGCCCCTTCACTTATTCTCGAGTTTTTTAAAACAACTCGTTAGTGGTCTCAAATCAAACGATTCGAAACTGCTCTTCAAAAAAAACTTTTTGAAAAAAACTTTTTAAGGTGGAGGTTTGTTTTAGAAGCTTCAGACATACTCCTACGTCGCTTCTATAGCTCGTTCAATCTTGATGCTTATTTGAGGAAACGATCATTGAGATTCCCATACCCTATAGGTGATTCGTTCCACTTTTAAGACTCATCCTTAGATGAGAAAACGATCATTAATATTCCCATACTCTACGGGTGATTCATTCCCCTTTTAGACTCATCTCGGAAGTGCATCAAGCATATGCTAGTTATTAAGAACATGATTCCGACCTTCGGAATTGAGGACAATCCTCTAGTTTCTACGTCGGTCGATATTTTGATCCAGTTATTTTATAAGTCGAGGATAAATAGTATAATGGATAATTATAGATATCTCAATATCTATTATAAAGAGAAGACAAATATATAGAGGACTAGTTAATGAGTAATACTTATAATCTATGAATGTTGGACTTTCTATCGTAAAAGTTCTCCCACTATTTTATCGAAACAATTACCCTTTCAATTGTTCGGGAAATCTTATTTCCTAGTAGGTCTTGACGTCCCAGCGGACATTAATTGCACCCATTAATTGATGGAAGTGTTTGCGTAAAATTCTGTCTGGCTTGCCTCGACGTGCAAATGACTCGATATAGTGTAAAATGAGTGCGGGCGTGCCAATGTTTGTGCGTGCAAACATAACGATTTAAAAACGGACATATTGATATCGACGTAAAATGTCCTGATAAGGCTGACTTCTAATCAATTGATTGTGGCGGAGTAGGCAAACACTACCACTGATTCTTTTCCATGCCTGCCTGGCCGTAGGACTTAAATAATTTATGATAACCTTTTCTAACATGCCAAACTTTCATAGCCAATTAAGGGCCTTCTCGACATATCAATGAGTTTGCAACCAAATTAACCGTCGAGTCAATTATCAATCAGTTTAACTTGTGTCAACTTGACTTCAAAAACATAAACTTAACATACTGACCACGCACCAATGAAAATTTCTTGATGTAAAGCATACTTTAATAAAAATCAGGAGGTATGGCCAAATACTTCCATATATTAATTAAATGTAAAAGAAATACATGAGTCTTAGCCTACAATGATTTCCCCGATTTACAAATATGGAAGAGTATGCAAAACTGTAAGTAAACTCCTATATTGGCACTTGACTACCAAACGAGCTGATAAACCTTTTAATTCTTGATAAATTACTCCTTGATTGGCAGTGAGACCGCCAAATGAGCTGATTTGTATTGTGTACTTTGTTGACTTAAAGATAACATTGACAGCAGGTGACTGCCATCAATGGATCGCCCAACCTTGGCAGGTGACCACCAATCGGGCTCCTAACCAGCTGGTGGCCACTGGAAAGGGTATTTGTCAAGCAGATGGCTACCTGATAACGAGCCCATCAAGCAGATGCTACTTGATGAGTTTACCATGTAAGTACGTGGGCACTTACATGATGGGTGCAACGTACTATTTTGCTTGAGATCTAATGGTTTCGCTCGAAACAGCTTCGCTTACGGCGAAAGCAGCTTTGCAGCTTACTTTGAGAGGCGGTGGTGCTGAACTTTAGGCTGCCATGTCCTGCTGTTTGCTGAGGATTGACGATTGATTTCAAGGAATTGGTAATGCTAACTGACTGACAGAAGCAGCGTATGCTGGACTTCCGAGGAGGCGTTGCGCCGATTCAGTGAAGACTGAAAATTGTTGATTGATTTGTGTGTCCTTGAATGTGCTATCCTCCTGATATTTATAATCCCATGACGGACAGTTCTCCTGATGAACGTCCACTTCTTCCACTTCCTGCATGATCTCCACTACTTGGGTTGTTATTTGCCATGTTTGTGCTCCATGTTCCTTTGAAGACTTAGTTGGCAGTTAATTTTGAATTCTGCCAAATCCCCTATCTTTTAGCCTTTATAACCAACTTTGAGATATATTAGGAAGTAGTTACTTTTAATCTCTTTCTTTGGCCAGATAATCACGTGGCTTTTTGTAATCTTTAATTAATTAAATTAACATATTTAATTAATTGGCCATGTCTGCTACTGGGCCAGTTTTAGGCCTCATTAATATTCAGCTTGGGCCATTTACATCACACTTAATTAACTGAACCCACTTGGCCGAATTGATTTTCTGAGCCCTCATATTAAATTGGTTAACTGGGCCTGTTTTACATCATGGTTTTTATTTGGCCCAGCCTTTTGTCCATTCGGCCTTTTATTAGGCCATTATCTCTCGACAAACTCGAAGGTGATTTTTCGGGTACAAACAATGCCCCCCGTAAGTCGTATTCGATGTTATTAATTTGAAAAATTAATTCAATCGAACTAGACTTAGATTAAAGTTTTTCCCTCAAATTGCGACAATGGCTCATTTAATAACCAACCATCAGCTTTATGAAAACGAAATTTTCAGTAAAAAATAGAACATATCACAATGGCCTTGATGATGGCATATCTCTCGATGTCGAATCAGTTTGATATCGGATCAGTGTGGATCTCCTCGATATCAAGGCGCCTCTTGATATGAGCGCGTGGATATCAGTGGGCCTAATATATCAAGGACTTGACAGTCAGCCAAAATTTTGGCAGTTAACCAAATTCGCTTTTTCAAGTGGTTGATCTGATGAACAAGGCCTTCGATTTGATTCAGTGGCCTTGATCTTTATGGGCTCGATGTACCTCATCCCGATAAGAGGCGTGTCTCGATATTGATATGATCTGGGTTGATATTGAGGGTCGATCCCCTACTATGGTATTTTCATTGTTGACTCGTCAACCCCTTCTCTCTTTCTTGTTTATCAAGACTCCTGATGGCTTTTACCATTGACAATGTGTTGTGGCCTTTTCAAGCCATCTGCTATGTATCTCCAATACAAGTCTGTTTATCAGAAATATCAAAGGATCTATTGAATGAAAAGTTAACCACTACTCTAGAAAACACGAAAACAAATAAAAATGAAATACTGCTAAATTTCCTAAACTATAATATACAAAGGGGACTGCGAACAAAGTTAATTGTGCCGTGCTTCAGTTTCTTGCTCTTTGGTCGAGTGAAAGAAACCCATCATTTTCGCCTATCAGCCTAATGGCCCGATGGCGATTTTGGCGAAACGGGACGATAAATGTCCTATTGTTTATCAGGATGTAAATTTATTTCGCCATTATGTTGATCATCCTTGACCCTGCCCCCCGAGCCGTAGCAAGGGTGCATATTTCTTACTCCTAGATATCGCCTGTCAAGTGGCGTGCAATGCAAAATGATCGACATGATGGCTCTGTTGTCAGTGGCTGATTTGCCAGTACTCTGAATGTAGACCTTGCAGACCATCGACTTGTGTGGCCAGTTTGGCCCTGATACGCGCCAACATCTGATAAGTAGTTTGATATGCTTTATTAGCAATTTCGGTGACCTTTTCAGGGAAGCTATTTCAATGAACCTTTTGAGGGACCATTATTTGGTGGCCTTATCAAGGTCTTTCTTCAAGTCAAATGTCCTTGATACAGGAGGATGACTTGGTCTGGCCTCCGATATCAGTGTCATTGATTTTTCATGTCGGACGGATGGCCTGATGGAGGTTTGATGAAGTAGATCGATAGACATCCTGATATTGAGGTACCTATAGATCGGCATCGACATGGTATTGATCGTCCTCTGATTTGGACCTGCCCCCCGAGCCGTAGCGAGGGGGTTGCAATTTCGGTGTAAGGAATCGTTGATCAGTCATTGTGCATCATGGGAGTACCGATCTGTTTGATGGCTCTCTTCCAAGGGTTGGCCAGTTTTCACTGGCCATGATATAAGCTTTTATATCTCTCATGTTTCAACATTAGACTGTCCGATGATCGGAGCATTATTCATATCAGAGAGTATTTTCTGCAGGCCATCAGCCAGTGTGGCTCGTTTGGCCTCGATGCGACATCCTGATGATTTTGGGACATCACACTCCCCGATGATCGGAGCATGCCTCGATATGACCTCCTGATGATTTCAGGACATCACACTTCTCGATGATCGGAGCATGTCTCGATGTGTATGTTCTGCAGGCCATCAGCCAGTGTGGCCGATTTGGCCTCGATGTGACTTAGAGGCTGATTGGTAGTTTTGTTTGTCTCCTGATCTAAGGATCTGTTGATTGTTCCTAGTAGTTGCCGACAACATCCTTGAACAGTATTATGTAGCAGGAAGAATTAAAAATATCAAGCAAACATTGTACCTAATCAATGTATTCAGGGTGTGGTTTGTTGTACCGGGGCATCCTGATGTCCTGCCTTTTCATGAACATTCTCAGCGCCTGATTGACTGTCAGCAAGTCATTGTTCCCTTCTGTCAACCTATTCGTCTGACCATAGTATGGTGAGGTGACCTGATGTCCGTCCTGGACAAACATGACATTTTCTCCACGTTCATCCCCTGATTTGCCCCCCAAGTCTGCTTGAGGGAGTTTGTTCCTTGATGTGTCGCCTCGCCTATCAGGTGTAGTGTTCTGTCAACTAGCCTGCCTGTTAGGCGGCTCGTCCCGCTGTCGGGACTCCCCAATGTGGATTGCCGTTGATTTTCCCTGATCGGCAGTATTCTTAGTCAATCCATTGTAGTTGGTCGTCTGCAAGCCATGCATTCCGTTGGCCATTAAGTTTATGCTATCGACCAGTGTAACTAATTTGGCTTCCAGACGCGTCAGGGATATATTCAAAGTGTTGTTTTCTTCCATGTTGGCCTGACTAGCATCAGTAGAGCATGTTCGCGAACATGTTGATCATGTTTGACCATTCTCCCTATTTTTCCTCAAGGTCTTTCATGAACTTACAAACTTCTTCCGACAGTTCTTCAATTTTTTCCATTCCCTCCATCGAGACTGGGACTGGTGTCAAATCTTCCAACGTCAAAAAGTTTGTGAGATCAGACCTCGCTCTTGTTAACTTTGACGGTTTATTTCGTGTTATCGGTTGAATCATCCATCGCAGAACATGAAATCAGTTGATTAGTAAGAAATAAAGTTTTTTGGCAAAAGATTATCAAGTCCCACCGGGCGTGCCAAAATATTGTTTGCGTAAAATTCTGTCTGGCTTGCCTCGACGTGCAAATGACTCGATATAGTGTAAAATGAGTGCGGGCGTGCCAATGTTTGTGCGTGCAAACATAACGATTTAAAAACGGACATATTGATATCGACGTAAAATGTCCTGATAAGGCTGACTTCTAATCAATTGATTGTGGCGGAGTAGGCAAACACTACCAATGATTCTTTTCCATGCCTGCATGGCCGCAGGACTTAAATAATTTATGATAACCTTTTCTAACATGCCAAACTTTCATAGCCAATTAATGGCCTTCTCGACATATCAACGAGTTTGCAACCAAATTAACCGTCGAGTCAATTATCAATCAGTTTAACTTGTGTCAACTTGACTTCAAAAACATAAACATAACATACTGACCACGCACCAATGAAAATTTCTTGATGTAAAGCATACTTTAATAAAAATCAGGAGATATGGGCCAAATACTTCCATATATTAATTAAATGTAAAAGAAATACATGAGTCTTAGCCTACAATGATTTCCCCGATTTACAAATATGGAAGAGTATGCAAAACTGTAAGTAAACTCTTATATTGGCACTTGACTACCAAACGAGCTGATAAACCTTTTAATTCTTGATAAATTACTCCTTGATTGGCAGTGAGACCGCCAAATGAGCTGATATGTATTGTGTACTTTGTTGACTTAAAGTGTTGGATGAAGATGAAGACTTTGAAGTGAAGGGAGGTTTTGATGATTTCCAAAGTCATCAGCTAAGTATGGAAGCTTAGTACAAACCTTAGAAGATATTTGACCAAGGAAGATTTATTTCAGACTAGTCAAATATGGTCTAGAAGACTACTGATCTGTTGCTGAAGAAGGAATCAGACTGGTGGACTATCAGCCGACTCAAATCAGATTAGTTCAAGTTTGGGATCAGCCGAGTATACATCAGACGAGTGATTTCGATCAGCAGAGTGGAAGTGGAACAGAAGTTAGTGCAACGGTAATAAATGCACTTGGAGTAATAAATGCTGAAGATAAAGGGTATTTATGACAAATGATTGAAGGGAAACCTCGTATCAGCTTGGTGCATTTAATGCGGACTGACAGCAAGTACAGAAGAGTGTACAGTGTTCAGTCGCAGGTAGCCGTTTCTGCAGAAGGACCAGTACTCGATGATTTGGACACCTGTCGATCTCTCAACGGGCAAATTTTCAAATCTCAAGTATATATAGTTCAGTTCGTGAGTTGAAGAAAAAAAGACAACACATTTTGAGAGCAAAAATCTGAAGCAGAATTCTTCTAAGTCTCAAACCAAGAACAGAACACTCATCAGCCGAGTCATTTGTTGACGAAGCAGAATAGAGAGAAAACAAAGAATACTTATAAATCTGAGTGATTTTGTTTGAATCGTGTTGTGAGAAGTTGTTATCCATCTTTGTGAGTGATAAAGCTTTGTAGTATAGGACTTCTTTGTGATTTCCTGTAAAGAACTTGTGGCCAGTGCATTTGTTGTTTGGCGCAAGCAGAGTATAATGTTATCTGTGTGACTATAGTATAACCCAAGATCTAAGTGACTTGGAAGAGTGGACTAAAGGATTTCTATCCATATAACCACTATAAAAATCCTTTGTGTTTATACTTGCATTATTTCTTGCATTTTTTGAAGAGCATATTTTAAACACGTAAAAAGGTTTAACTGATTGAAAAGGTATTAAAAAGGAGTTTATAAAACTGGGGATAAAACTTTTTCTAAGTTAAGAAAACTACTTGTGAAAAACACTAGAAATATCCGCTCCAAGTTAGTTATTTTAAAACTCTGATTTTGATAAAATCAACTGAGTGAAATCAGAAGAGTGGTCAACTCTGCTGTTCAAAGCTTTGTGCGAGATCAGCATAGTCAACTTACGATTACTGATCAGCTTAGTCTGCTGACAGAAAAGTTAGAAGATTTTAAAAGATAAATTTTGAAGAGGTCTATTCACCCCCCCCCCCCCCCCCTCTAGACCTCATCTGACCACTTGGGACCAACAAGTGGTATCAGAGCAGGTGGTTCATCTGAATCATTTGCCTGATCAACGAGCTTGATCCTAGAGTGTTATTCAAATGTTTTCAAAAGTTTTCAAAAGAGCATCTTTTTGAAAAACAAAAACTTTTTGAAAATGGATTGTATCAGCCTAGTTCCCCACATATGCGGTATGAGCTTTGAGGACTGGAAGATCCGCATGGAAATTTTCCTTGCTGCTTATAATGACAATATGTATACATGCATAACACAAGGTCCTATAAGAGTTACCCAGACAATCAAAATTGATGGCGTAGATACGGTCGTTGATAAAGAACGATCAGAAATGACACCTGAAGAAATCAAGTTGAAGAATCTTGACAAAGTTGGAATCTTCATCATGACAAAGGCCCTGGAAAATGAAAGGTTTGACAAGGTCAAACATTGTAAAACATCTAAGGAGATGTGGGACAAAGTCCGTGACATGAGTGAAGGGAATGACTCTATCAAAGAACACAATCTGAGTGTTGCCCTGGAGAAGTTTGAAAACTTCAAAATAAAGCCTGGAGAAACCATTGACCAGATGGATTCAAGGTTTACAAAGGTGTTAAACAATGTTCTGAAGTTGGGAAAGACGTTTACTGATAAAGAGATCACTTTGAAAGTCTTAAAGGCGCTACCACCCAAGTTCAACATGAAGATCACAGCGATGGAAGAATCAAGGGATCTGGGGAAGATCTCACTGACTGAGCTGTTTTCTGTACTCAAGGCGTACGAGTATAAAATGCAAAGGATGGGAATAGAAGAGACCTCAAGTTCTGGCCCCACTGCTGCCTTGGTCGCTGCAGAAAGAACTAGAAGACCAGCCGGGAAGATAAGAGAAGTGGACTCATCTGATGAGGCCACAGTACTGAGTAAAAAAGAGTACACTGCTGGCGATGTAGCTTTGTTATTAAACGGGTTCAAAAAGTTCTACAAAAGAAAAATGAAGAAAAAATATAACAATGCTTCTACTTCTAAACCTACCTCTAATTCTCATGATATTAAGGATGATTATAAATCCAAAATGATGTGCTATAATTGCAGGAAATTGGGACATTTCATCAAGGACTGCCCATATCCTAAAGCGGAGAAATATACAGAGGAGGAAAAGAAACAAAGGAAAGAGAGAAGAGAGAAGAGATACCAGAAGAGCAAAGTGTTGTTGGCTGAAGCTGAAAAAATGGCAGCCATCTACTCATCTAATTCAGAATCAGGGTGATGACTCTGTTTTTGAAGAGACACCTGCACTGCTCTGTCTCATGGCCAAGGAATCTGATGATTCTGATAATGAGGTAATGCTCTCTGAAAGTGAAGTTGAGCTATTTAGCTCATTTGAGAAAATGATGAAAAACAACACAGGTGTTGTTAATGAACTTGCAAAGCTTAAGGATGAGATGATCGTGCTGAAAAAGCAAAATGCTAAACTGAAACTTAGTGTTGAAAAACAAAAAGATTCAGCTGAGTATAAAAAGCTTTCACATGAATGTGAATCTCTGAGAGCAGAATGTGAAGTTTACAAGGGACAAATCATGGAACTCGAAGCAACTATATCTTTACTCAATAAGTCGTCTGTTCCTAAGTCGTCTGTTATGTCAATAGATAAGTCAACTGAACAGAGTACACCCTTAGTAAAAGAAAACTTAGAACTGAACAGATCTGAGAAATTTATATCTGCTGATAATAGTAACATTATCTTGTATGTTCAGACTGCTAAATCTACTTCACTGGAAATGGAGAAAAAGGAGAAGAGTCCTCCTAAGGCTAAAAAGGGTAAAAAGCCTGAAAATGAAAAACAGACTGGTAAAACCAAACAGCAGAATAGTCCAAAGAAGTCTGTTGATAAGAGTAAAACCAATCAGACTAGTAAAGCTAAGTCGTCTATTAAAGAGCAAGTAAAGAGCAGACCCAAGAAGCAAAGAAATTATAACAATAATGCTTGGTATGGAAATGAGTCTTATTATGTGCAACCTGCTTACTCACCTTATTATGCTGCACCTCATTATCCAATTTATTATGCTGCATATCCTGCTCATCAACCAATGCATGCTTACCCTGCTTATCATGCATCTTATCTTGCTTATCAGCCTTATCCTCATCATAATAATTATCAACATAACATGCCTGCTGATTATGATGAAAATGAAGTTGCTCATGCTCCTGCTAAAACTCTGAAGCCTAAGAAGCCTAAGACTTCAACATCTTGGGTTGTCAAAGGTGACACTAATCCATCAGGACCCTCTCAATAAAGGGTACCTAAAACATTTTTATTTTGTTTTGTAGGTTAGGAGTAGGAGTAGGAGTAAAGTAGTGAAGAAATGGTACTTGGACAGTGGATGTTCAAGGCACATGTGTGGAGACATACATGAACTGGCAGATGCTGTTGTTGTGATGGTCCAGGAGTTACTTTTGGAGACAGCAAAGAAGGCAAGGTTGTTGCTGTTGGAAAGCTAATCAAAGGAAACATAGAGATATCTGACGTCTCTTATGTTAATGGCCTGAAGTACAATCTGCTGAGCATAAGTCCATTTTGTGACAAGGGGTTTTCTGTAATGTTTTCATCAGATAAGTGCTATGTTGAACAAGTTGGAACAAATAAGGTTATTTTATCTGGAAGAAGACAGGGAAATATATATGTAGTCGACTGAAATTCTGTGGACAAGAATTCTAATGTTTGTTTGGTGGCTTCTACACCAAGTGAAATCAGTTGGCTGTGGCACAAAAGAATGAATCATTTGAATTTCAAGACCATAAACAGATTGATAAAGAATGATCTGGTAGAAGGAATTCCAAACACAGTCATGAGCAAAGACAAGCTTTGTGACGCATGTCAGAAGGGTAAACAAGTGAAGTCCACTTTCAAAAGCAAGAAACACCAATCTTCAACCAGAATTTTGGAGCTGTTACATATGGATTTGTTTGGCCCTATTGATCCAATCAGCAATGGTGGAAAGAAATACTGCCTGGCTGTTGTAGATGATTTTTCAAGATTTACTTGGGTGATTTTCATGAAGAAGAAAAGTGAAACCAAGGAACATCTTACTAATCTGATGGAACTGATCCAAAATGAGAAGAGTCAAAGAATATTAAAGATCATATCAGATAGAGGGACTGAATTTACAAACTCTACTGTTGAAGAGTATTGTAACTCTAGAGGAATCAATCATGAGTCCTCTGCTGCCAGAACCCCTTAAAAAAATGGAGTTGCTGAAAGGAGAAACAGAACTCTAAAGGAAGCTACCAGGACAATGATAGCTGAAGCAAAACTGCCCCAAAGATTCTGGGCAGAAGCCACAATTACAGCATGCTATACACAGAACAGATGTATGATGAACAAAAGTCAAAACAAGACACCCTATGAGCTATGGAACAACAGAAAGCCTAATTTACATTATCTTAGGATTTTTGGTTATAAATGTTATGTTTCGGACAATGGTAAAAAGCACCTTACAGCATTTGCAGAAAAGGCTGATGAAGCTGTTTTTGTAGGTTACTCTACTGTTAGTAAAGCTTATAGAGTGTTTAACAAAAGAACTTTACTTGTAGAAGAATATATTCATGTAGTATTTGATTAACCAAGCCAATCATCTGAAAAGAATCAAAGTGCAAATCCAGAGGTATCTGCTGACTTTCAGAAATTGAGTGTGGAAAGAAAGGAAGAATATGTACCCATCATACTACCTGATTTAACTCAAGTTGTTAACTCAAGTGCTGTTCAAAATCAGTCTGCTGATTGTCTAACAGAGGTGTTGCGAACAGCTGACAGACCAGAGCCTGTACAACAGACTACTACTGAACCTCCAACAGTAGTGTTGCAAGATCAATCAAGAGGACAACATCCAGATTTGCAACCTGATCTCAGGTGGCTCAGAGATCATCCACCTGACTTGGTGATTGGTGATTTGTTGGTCCCAAGTGGTCAGATGAGGTCTAGAGAGGGGGGGGGGGGGGGTGAATAGACCTCTTTTTAAAATTTTATCTTTCAAAAACTTCTAACTTTTCAGTAATCGTAAGTTGACTATGTTGATCTCGCACAAAGCTTTGAACAGCAGAGTTGACCACTCTTCTGATTTCACTCAGCTGATTTTATCAAAATCAAAGTTTTAAAATAACTAACTTGCAGCGGATTTATCAAGTGTTTTTCACAAGTAGTTTTCTTTAACTTTGAAATAGTTTTATCCCCAGTTTTAACAAACTCCTTTTAAAACTTTTCAAACAGTTAACCTTTAAGTGTTTTAAGTATGCTGTTTCAAATATGCAGAAATTTATGCAAGTAAAAACACAAAGGATTTTTATAGTGGTTATATGGATATAAATCCTTTAGTCCACTCTTCCAAGTCACTTAGATCTTGGGTTATACTAAATCACACATATTACAGTATACACTGCTTACGCCAAACAACAAATGATATGGCCGTAAGTTCACAATAGAAAATCACAAAGAAACTCCTATTCTCTGAAGTAATATCATTCACTAAGACGGATATCTACTTCTCACAACACAATCCTAACAAAATCACTCAGATTTTACAAGTATTTTCTGTTTTCTCTCTATTCTGCTTCGTCAACAAATGACTCAGCTGTTGAGTGTTCTGTTCTTGAGTTTGAGACTTAGAAGAATTCTGCTTCAGATTTTTGCTCTCAAGGTGTGTTGTCTCTTCTTCTTCAACTCACGAACGGAACTATTTATACTTGAGATTTGAAAATCTGCCCGTTGAGAGATCGACAGGTGTCCAAATCATCGAGTACTGGTACTTCTGCAGAAACGGCTACCTGCGACTGAACACTGTACACTCTGCTGTACTTGCTGTCAGTCCGCATTAAATGCACCAAGCTGATACGAGGTTTCTCTTCAATCATTTGTCATAAATACCCTTCCTCTTCAGCATTTATTACTCCAAGTGCATTTATTACCGTTGCACTAACTTCTGATCCACTTCCACTCTGCTGATCGAAGTCACTCGTCTGATGCGTAATCGGCTGATCCCAAACTTGAACTAATCTGATTTGAGTCGGCTGATAGTCCACCAGTCTGATTCCTTCTTCAGCAACAGATCAGTAGTCTTCTGGACCATATTTGACTAGTCTGAAATACTTCTTCCTTGGTCAAATATCATCTAAGGTTTGTGCTAAGCTTTCACTTAGCTGATGACTTTGGAAATCATCAAAACCTCCCTTCACTTCAAAGTCTTCATCTTCATCCAACAATTTCCCCCTTTTTGATGATGACAAAACTTCAGCTAAGTACCTGTACCTAAACTAAAGTTGAGTCCTCAAAAATTTCTGAGATAGAAATGATGTATTGGAAGCTTGAACTTTTATAGATGATTTTAAAAATTACAGTACAAGTTACAAGCAAATTTAGACTTAAGTGAAAAAATTACAGGTAAAGAAAGCTGGTTACAAATTTTCAATAGATGACTTAGTCTAGTAGCTAGTCTAGTCCCCAGCTTCTTCATCTTCTTCTTCATCCTCTTCTTCAACTTCAACTTCATCACTACTGTCTTCATCTTCACCAGATGTGAAAGCATCAGCAAGACCTTTTAATTTTTCTCTTCTTTCATCAGCTTCAAATCTTGCTCTGATGTCTTCAATCCTTTTAACCTTCATGTCTGGATTAAGTTGTTCTTCAGCAGAGTACTTAGAGGCAGCTAACTCCTTGTCAGTTTTAGCTACGTCCTTGGGCTCTACTTTATCATTAGCTTCATCTTCAGCTTCTTCTTCAAGTACTTCTTCTTCACTTGGCTTTCCAGCAGCAGCCCGTTGGTCTCGTACTTGAATAGTTGCATCATCAACAGTTCTCTTAGCTGATTCCTCTTCCCCCTTTTTGTCAGCATCAGCAGGGTTGAGTTGATCAGGAGTTATGTTGACAGCAGCACAAAGCTTCTTGATGTTTTTATCCAAAACTTGTTGTTCAGCACAGTGATGATTGAGAGTAGTCTCCATGCGAAGTTGAGCAGCTTCCAAGCGAAGTTGATTTGATTTTAACTCACCAGATTGGTCATTCAGACAATCAACATTCAACTGAAGTGTTGATATCTCATTTTGAACTTTGTTAGCAGCAGCAGTAAACTCTTGCAGTAGTGCAACATCTTTTTCCATCTCTGCTTCACCAACCTGTTTTATGACTCTAACGACTCCAGCAATATCAACTTCATTTCTTTGAAGAGCAGTGTGGAGGTGACCTACATCAGCCTTCACTTCTTCAATACTTCTGTTCATATTCAATATGCTCTGAGTCAGCATTAAGGAGTTATCTGGTGGTAGAGGGAAGTCTTCAATGGCATCCTTGACCATTTTTGCAGTCTCTTCCTGCATTTGCTTAATCATCAGCTGATTCCTTGTCTCCATTTCCTTCATAGTAGTTTCAATCAGCAGCTGGATGGATTCCATAAGAGAGGAATGCAAGTCAGCAGTAGGAGCAGGGTGTGATGATTCAGTAGGTTCCTCTTCCTGTTGAAATTCAACAGGTTCTTCTTCCTGTTGAACAGGTGCTTCATGAAGAACAGGACTGTTTTCAGCTTTCCATTCCAAAGCTAAGGGAACTAAGTCCTTGACCACAGCAGGCAGCTTAACAGATGTGTCCAGGTTGATCTCTTTATCTTGCTGGTCTTTCTTTTGTTCTTCACTGGCTGGCTCATCAGCAACGTGAATGACTTCAGTACCATCAGCAGACACAACTGTCTTCTGACGAATCAAGTCAGCTGGCACGAATGGTGAAGTAGTCTGTTGGATACTTAGCTTTTCTTGATGAGTATTGATATCAGAGCCATAAGCAATTTGCTGTAAGCTTGGCAGAGTGGGCGTTGAGCTTGATGTTCCTGGTTCAAATCTAGATCTCTCAGCCCATTTCTCCAAAGTCGTGTAAACAGCAATCTTGACTGCTCTATCAATCCTGTCATCAGCAGGACTTGGTTTCTTTGGAATTGAATCCTTGATAGCAGTCGCCTCCTGACTTACAATGACTCTAGCATAGTCATGTAGTCTGTCTCTCACAAAATCTGAGTCCAATGCCTTGGCAACAGAAGTTGTTTGCAACCAGTTCAAAACCCATCTTCCTTCTGTAGCAAACTCCTTCCAGGCTTGAATCTCCTCCTCAGATTTACTCAATCTATACTCTCTCCAGCGATTGTACCTTATCTTCTCAGGGAGAAAAGTAGTCCTTGATTGAAACAGCTGGTTCAGCCTTTCCAGCTCAGCCTCAAATCTCTTGAAGGCAGCAGAGTCATTTTGAACAATCTCTATTGCTCTTCTTACTTCCTTCTTTTTCTTTTTGATTGGTGCAGCCCTTGGTAGCACGAAGTCTCCTTCCTTAGGCTTTTCTCCAATCTTGATGCCTTCTGACCTCCTTGGTCCATAAGCTTCCTTCTTGCTCTCTTCTAAGGCCTTTGCCAAGTCTGCTTCTTCCTTGGCAGCCAATTCAGCTTCTGTCATTTTCTTGACATCAGCTTCTTTCTTACTAGCTTCAAGAGTTCTCTTCAGTTCAGCTTCATCACGCTTTCTCTGTTCAGCTTCCTCGCGCTTCTTCTTGTGATAAGCTGACACTTTTGCCTTGCCAGTTCTTTTTCTTCTGGCATTTCTGGATTCAACAACTGGTGCCACATCTGTTGATTCTGGTGGTGCAATTGCTACTGGTGCAGCAGCAACAGGCTCAAGGATCTGCACTTCAGGATCCTTTTGAGGTTCAGCAACCTCAGCTGTTGGTGTAGAAGTCTGTTTTACTTGTTCAGTCGACTCCATTTCAGCAGACTTCTTCACTGCTTCAACAGGCCTCTCAGCAGATGGAGGACTTTTTCTAACCACCTCAGAAAGTTCCTTTTCTTCGTCAATAAAGGTCATCCTCTTTCTGATGGTTTTCTTTGTATGGAGAACAGGAGCAGTAGATGTGGCAGTATCTTTCAGGGCACTCCTTGTCCTTTTAGCCACATTTTCAGCTGGTAGTTCAGCTGAAACTGTTCTTTCAGGAGATGAGTTTGCTGACATCTCATCAATTTCTTTGACCGTTTCATCAACAATCAGGTCAACAGCATCCCTTCTCCTAGACACGACTGTTCTGGCTTTAACAGCTGGCTCAGTTGTTTGAACAAATGTCTTACTCTTTTTGCCTTTGACAGCAGGCTTTTCAGGCTCAGAAGCCTTTCTTTTTATTTGCTTCTTCTCAGGCACAGCAGCAGACTCTTTTGATCTACCAGTTTTCACTGGGTCATAAATTTTCAACACCTTCGCCTTATGGACATCCTTGCCATCAGTCACAATACATCCCAAATTCACCAGCAGATGACTGAGGAATATTCTGTGCAGAGTCAGACCACGCACTTTGTGATAAGCAAGCACATACCAAATGAAGTTTGCCCAGTTCACCTTCAAACCATAGAAAATGGCTATCATTGTGTGAAACCTCTTCATTGGTACGCTGTCCAACGAGAATGTGCAATTCTCAAGGACCTTTGCAACCAAATCAGCCATTCGCTGAAACTCATCATTCAGCTGATTTTTCTTGATGCCTCCAGACATCACTTGATTCTTCTTCGAAGCCAAATTCCAGAAATCTGACTCGAGTGGTTCAGCTAAGTTTGCAATATCAGTAGACCCTTCAAGAGTGAGTCCGTACTTCTCATTCAGCAAATTGGGGGTTACGCAGATAACTTTATCCCCAATCTTGGCAGTAATCTCCAGTTTTTCAAAATTAACCTCATCTTTTGAACCGTAAAACTCCATTACTTGGTTTTTGAAAATCATATCTTCATGGGCTTCCATGAAGTTAACCAGTGAGGCTGCCTTGAATTTCTCCAAAATTTCTTTCATCAAAGGTGTGCCAGTCGTGTGGTAAGTCAGGTAGTTCAGGAACATACCTTCAGCAGCAGCTTCTTTGGCAGACATTCTGAAAAAGATTGAAGAAAACGAAGAGAAATTTGCAATAGATGATTTGCATAATTGCTCTGTATGCTTTTGAAATTTTTAGGGTGCGTAAAAACGTAGTAAGCTGATCAGATCTGGATTTATAGATGTTAATTCTTGTCGGTTTCCGTGAAAGGCGTCAACCGTTAGATCAGTTACTTGAAAAGCAGATCGTGTGATCGTGATACGCGGATTTCAAAATAGCATTAAATATGTCAAGCAGGCGGGAATTTGAAACGCCACTTGTCTGTTACTTATAAAAGCGTGTTTCTGATAAACCGTTTTTAGAATAGCACTTAATTATAAGCTGACATAAATAACAACAGATGAGTAAAATAATACTTATCTGATAGATGACTTGTCTGATACAATATATCACTAGTGAAAGCCAATATCTAGTGATCATCCAGCAAGATAAATAATCTTCAAATCTTCAAGAATTAAGAACAAATCTTCTGATTAAACAACTTCAACTAACTGTCATTGAAGATTTCATCTTTGAAACAAGGGTACCGCTAGTCTTACACGTTCCCCCTGAATTCAAGAATTCATCAGTCAACTAGTCTGTTGAGAGTCAGTCTTCTTGAAGTACAGTACTTGTTGATATCAGATTAGTCAGCTGTTGAACCCAGTCTTCTGATAGGTTCCCCCTCAGCTTATGAATCCAATTTTAACAAGCCCAATTTCGCTCTTAGAGTGGAAAATCTTGCTTCATTCAAAGGTTTGGTGAAAATGTCAGCAATCTGATTGTCTGTATGAACATACTCAATAATAACATTTCCCTTTTCAACGTGGTCTCTGATGAAGTGATGTTTGATCTCAATATGCTTAGTCCTGGAATGACTAGTAGTATTCTGAGTAAGTGAGATTGCACTTGTATTGTCACAGTAGATAGGGATTCCACTGATCTTAAGATTATAGTCTTCTAGTTGATGCTTCAACCAAAGTATTTGTGCACAACATGCTCCAGCAGCAATGCATTCAGCTTCAGCAGTAGATATGGATACTGAAGTCTGTTTCTTACTCATCCATGAGATCAGACGACTGCCTAAAAATTGACAAGCACCTGTAGTACTCTTCCTATCAATCTGGCAGCCAGCAAGGTCAGAATCTGAATATCCAATAAGTTCAAATCCTGATTCCCTTGGGTACCACAATCCCAATTCTTGTGTGCCTTTGAGATATTTTAATATCCTTTTAGCAGCTAAGAGGTGAGATTCCTTAGGATCTGATTGAAATCTCGCACAAACCCCAACAGAATACATAATATCTGGTCTGCTAGCTGTTAAGTATAACAGTGACCCAATTATGCCTCTGTATTTGGTAATGTCAACTGATTTGCCACCTTCATCCTTGTCCAGACGAAGTCCAGTAGACATAGGAACATTAACAGATGAGCTGGTTTCCATACCAAATTTCTTGAACAGATCTTTTGTGTACTTTGCTTGATTAATAAAAATACCATCAGGTAGCTGTTTAACTTGTAAACCAAGAAAGTAATTTAATTCTCCCATCATGCTCATTTCAAACTTGTTTTGCATCAGCTTAGAGAATCTTTCACACATCTGTTTGTTAGTTAAACCAAAAATAATATCGTCCACATATATTTGTACCAACAATATATGATTATCCCATTCAATAGTAAACAAAGTTTTATGTACTTTACCTTTGCGAAATCCTTTAATTAAAAGAAAATCAGATAAAGTATCATACCATGCTCTTGGATCCTGTTTCAGTCCATAGAGGGCTTTCTTCAGACGATATACCTTGTCTCCTTGTTGATAAGCTTCAAAACCAGGAGGTTGTTCAACATAAACTTCCTCTTGCAATTCTCGATTGAGAAAAGCAGACTTCACATCCATCTGATAGACAGTGAAGTTCTTGTGAGCAGCATAGGCTAAGAATAATCTGATTGCTTCAAGCCTTGCAACTGGTGCGAATGTCTCATCAAAATCAATGCCTTCTTCTTGGCAATAACCTTTGGCAACTAGTCTTGCTTTGTTTCTGGTAACCATACCATCTTCATTCATTTTATTCCTGAATACCCACTTAGTGCCAATTACCCTTTGATGAGTAGGTCTGGGAACTAAGTACCAGACTTCATTCCTTTCAAATTGATTCAACTCTTCTTGCATTGCTTCAATCAGAATCACCAAGAGCTTCATCAATCAACTTAGGCTCAATTTGTGAAAGAAAACTTAGAAACATTGTTTCATTTGCAGTTGACCTTCTAGTTCTTACTCTATCCAAAGGATCACCAATCACTAACTCAGGTGGGTGATCTCTAAGCCATCTGAGATCAGGTTGCAAATCTGGATGTTGTCCTCTTGATTGATCTTGCAACACTACTGTTGGAGTTTCAGTAGTAGTCTGTTGAACAGTCTCTGGTCTGTTAGTTGTTTGCAACTCCTCTATTAGACAATCAGCAGACTGATTTTGAACAGCACTTGAGTTAACAGCTTGAGTTAAATCAGGTAGTATGATGGGTACATATTCTTCCTTTCTTTCCATACTCAATTTCTGAAAGTCAGCAGATACCTCTGGGTTTGCACTTTGATTCTTTTCAGATGATTGACTTGGTTCATCAAATACTACATGAATAGATTCTTCTACAAGTAAAGTTCTTTTGTTAAATACTCTATAAGCTTTACTAACAGTAGAGTAGCCTACAAAAACAGCTTCATCAGCCTTTTCTGCAAATGCAGTAAGGTGATTTTTCCCATTGTTCAAAACATAACATTTACAACCAAAAATCCTAAGATAATGTAAATTAGGCTTTCTGTTGTTCCATAGCTCATAAGGTGCCTTGTTTTGACTTTTGTTGATCATACACCTGTTCTGTGTATAACATGCTGTATTTGTGGCTTCTGCCCAGAATCTTTGGGGCAGCTTTGCTTCAGCTATCATTGTCCTGGTAGCTTCTTTTAGAGTTTTGTTTCTCCTTTCAGCAACTCCATTTTGTTGAGGGGTTCTGGCAGCAGAGTACTCATGACTGATTCCTCTGGAATTACAATACTCTTCAACAGTAGAGTTTGTAAATTCAGTCCCTCTATCTGATCTGATCTTCAATATTCTTTGACTCTTCTCATTCTGGATCAGTTCCATCAGATTAGTGAGATGTTCCTTGGTTTCACTTTTCTTCTTCATGAAAATCACCCAAGTAAATCTTGAGAAATCATCCACAACAGCTAGGCAGTATTACTTTCCACCATTGCTGATTGGATCAATAGGGCCAAATAAATCCATATGTAATAGCTCCAAAATTCTGGTTGAAGATTGGTGCTTCTTGCTTTTGAAAGTGGACTTCACTTGTTTTCCCTTCTGACATGCGTCACAAAGCTTGTCTTTGCTCATGACTGTTTTTGGAATTCCTTCTACCAGACCATTCTTTATCAGTCTGTTTATGGTCTTGAAATTCAAATGATTCATTCTTTTATGCCAAAGCCAACTGATTTCACTTGGTGTAGAAGCCACCAAACAAATATTAGAATTCTTGTCCACAGAATTCCAGTCGACTACATAGATGTTTCCCTGTCTTTTTCCAGATAAAATAACCTTCTTTGTTCCAACTTGTTCAACATAGCACTTATCTGATGAAAACACTACGAAAAATCCCTTGTCACAAAATTGACTTATGCTCAACAGATTGTACTTCAGGCCTTTTACATATGAGACGTCAGATATCTTTATGTTTCCTTTGATAAGCTTTCCAACAGCTACAACCTTGCCTTCTTTGCTGTCTCCAAAAGTAACTCTTGGACCATTTACAGCAACAGCATCTGCCAGTTCATGTATGTCTCCACACATGTGCCTTGAACATCCACTGTCCAAGTACCATTTCTTCACTACTTTACTCCTACTCCTAATCCTAACCTACAAAACAAAATAAAAATGTTTTAGGTACCCTTTATTGAGAGGGTCCTGGTGGATTAGTGTCACATTTGACAACCCAAGATGTTGAAGTCTTAGGCTTCTTAGGCTTTAGAGTTTTAGCAGGAGCATGAGCAACTTCATTTTCATCATAATCAGCAGGCATGTTATGTTGATAATCATTATGATGAGGATAAGGCTCATAAGCAGGATAGGATGCATGATAAGCAGGGTAAGCATGCATTGGTTGATGAGCAGGATATGCAGCATAATAAGGTGGATAATGAGGTGCAGCATAATATGGTGAATAAGCAGGTTGCACATAGTGAGACTCATTTCCATACCAAGCATTATAGTTATAATTTCTTTGCTTCTTTGGTCTGCTCTTTACTGATAGGATAGTGCCCAGCAAGCCAATTCTCTTTAGCTTGTAATAGGTCTATTCTGTAATAAACAATCTTTGATTCTTATGAATAATACGCACGTTTATTTATAACTATATGGAATAAACAATGGCCAAATTCATCTCTCGCGAATACATTTAAGCGATTAGATGAAATCCTTAGATCACATTCGACTATGGGACGATTCACTTCGGTATTGAGTGCAATCATGAAACAGTCTCTAAGGTCGTGATCTTAAAACACGTTCCAAGTCATAGATTCCGAACGACACGGGGTATCGAAGGAATCGCCAAGACTTGTACGAATATGCATGATTCACATGGAGTGAATTTGTAGAGTTTCATGAACAAGACATTTGATGTCAGTGCATATGACTAGGTGGTTCGATAGGGGATCGAACGCATCGAACGACCCGAACAGAGAAACCCATTGTGGAAGCGCATGACGCATATCGGTGATGGGACGTTTCTCAAGACTTATAATAGTGTACGATTTAGTCCTTAGACTTGAGGTGCTAGGGCGAATTCGGTGCATAGGTATATGTACTTAGATTTAGGTACTGGTCACGTAGCCTGACCATAATGTGCCTAAGTTGGGTGCCTATAGTTGTGTACGCGAATGGTTAGTACCAAGATGGAATCTACCGACTCATCGTAATGGATGAGAGGATTTCCTATACGATTCTTAGATAATAGATCCAAGAAACCCGTGGCCACGGTCAGTGACGGATTTGGAAAGGGGTTTCCAAATTTAGCAGTCACACTGGATTATTATCCCGAATTAGAAAGTATAGTTATTGAGATAATTAGAGGTGCCGATCAATTCACACACCCTAGGTCTCAATCGGGAAATTAAGTCGATAGAAGGACCGTATGTACATGGCAGTTATAAGAGGTGAGGTTCACAAATATCAATTCACCTGAAGTTGGGCTTCATGGGCTTGTGGCTAGACATCGACCATGAAGTGTGGGTACTCCTGAATCAATAAGGGAGATTAATTCTGGAGTGGTCAATTAAAAGGGTTTAATTGATCGGAGCATTTAATTGCTCATAAATTAAATCACGAAGGGTTCGTGGGCCTGCTGCCAATTGATGGTGAACCTAGATGGTCACACACAATACAATTGGACAGTGACAGTCAAAGAAGGAAATATGTGATTTAAGGGAGTTAAATCAATTAAGTGAATTAAAGTGTTAATTCAATTGGAAGGATAATTAATTAGATGGTCTAATTAATTAAATATTAATTAAGGTGTTAATTAATTGAGAGATATTAATTAATTGGATTAACTGGGCTGATTTAATTAATGGTTAATTAAATTAAGTTGCAAGACATGGGCCTTTAATTAAAAGCCCAGAAGAAGTCTTGCAAGATAAGGTGGCGGGGCGATTTTTAGCTAGGGATAAGAAGGAAGAGTTTGTTTCCATGTGAAACAAGGAGGATCTAAGAAGATATATGAGTATATCTTATTTCCTTATGAGATAAGGAAGAGATCTTTAAGAGATATCTACAAAGAGAAGGTTTCTTCTCTTATAAATAGATATCTCCTCACAACTCATCCATATGCTATATAGTTAACACTTTAAAGAGCTGAAAATTCAACCCTAGCCGCCCCCTACACCCTAGCCGTCCCCTTGCAGTGCCGCCGCCCCTCTCTCTCTGTTCTTCCATATCTGGATCTAGATTTGAATCTAGATCTGTTCTTCCTCTATTGACAACCTTCTATCTCTAGTTCGTAGCCTGTGAATAGAAGGTGTTGCTACCATCCAATTGGTGTGGATACACTCTGGAGGTGAGACAATTGGATCACTCGTTGTGAATCAACAAAAGCCGGAGATTGACGCCACCTTGCTTGCAGTGAGGTATATCGCATATCTCCTTCTTTATTCTATTGTAGATTTGTTTGATTCAACCTTTTCGCATACATAAGGTGGAAATATATCTTGGGTCTGCTGGGGTGCCTCGGAAAAATTTTAAATTCCGCACTCTCGTTGTTTTGACAACCGGGGCATTCCCAACAGTGGTATCAGAGCCAATTCCATTACTATTATGCGAAAAGGCCTGAACATAAATAAATATATGGATATTTGTGATTGTTATGTTCTGTGTGATGATTCTTGCTTGTTATGATATGATCTTTGATTGGGTAAAATCGCATATTAAGATTTGGGGCAAATTTATAGTTTTTGTAACTTCAGGACTTTTTATGCAAATCGCGATTTTGTGAAATAAAGGGCTGGAAATTTATTTTCTATTATCTGGAAATATTTGAAAAATCTGGACTGTTTTTGCAAATCTGGTCTGTACGTATTTTTGGGTCGTTTTTGCAATTTCCGAAAATTAAAGGACTGTTTTGTAATTTCCGAAAGTTCAGGGGTCTGTTTGCGAAACTGAAAATTTTCTGGATTCAAATTTTAATTTTCTGTCCTCTGGCCGATTTGTAAATTGGGGCTGTTTTGCAATTTTCAAATCTTTGGGGTTAAAAGTGTAATTTCCGTGAGTTGAGGGGCCGAACTGCAATTTTCAAAAGTTGAAAAATACAAATCTGATTTTATGCGGAAAAATTGTTTTGTTTACCCGAAAATTGAATTTGTCATAATTAGTAGTGACTGAAGTAAGAATCATAGGATATTATTTTTAAAAGGTGTTTTAAAAGTAAGAAAGAAATACGTAAAAAGTTGTTTGCTTGTTTCTTGCTCTACGTGAACTGTTTACGTGGTTTTCGATCGTGCCGAGCCTTGACCCTAGGGTAGATGTGATTGGTTTAATTTATTGTTGTTTTTATTGGGCCTGCGAGCCTTAAGTTTTTGGGCCACTTTGAGCCTTTGTAATAGATAGGGCTTTACTGTTTTAAATAGTTTAGGATGGAGGCCCATTACAAGCAAGGTGGGAGCCCAAGAAGAAATGAAGGCCATGTATGCATGGTTAATTTTGTAATAGCCTAGGTCCATTAAGAACCCTTTAGATTGACCAATTGGGCCAACATCATGGCTCGATGATGGCCCACATAGGAGGCTCCCGATCGAAAACATATTGTGGTAGTATGCATGCTAGGCTTGTATGTTTTAATTTATTTATCGATTTATTTATTTAGCTTGTATGTGATGCGCGCTAGAATCTAGATCGTAAATAAAAGATAAAGCATAACTTATGCGGTGAGATCTCGAGGAGAGTTACTTTGAACTTTCAAACCCGAAAACCCCCTCTCGAATTAAATATTAAGTCATATTGGGTACGTTTAAAATGAAGTTTTAAAGATCCAAGCCTTCCATCAATAGGAACTAGCGTGAGTTGTCTACATATTGACGGAGGTGATCCAGAGTCTGGCACCCGAGTCGAAGAAAGGGACAATACGCAAAATTCCTTGACTCCTGTTTTTAACTAAACTAGACAAGGGTGAGGACTCGTCGGGATGTGAATATCGACCGATAACCAGTTACGGGGATTTCACGACCGGGCCTGTTGCTCATCATGATTGATGGGATAGACTTAACGATTAGTAACACTTATGATGTAGCAGTGCTAGATAAGTGAGAAAACCGAGGCAAAATAGCTTGAAGGTTGTGTAGTGACACAATTGGGAAAAGTATACCTACCTGGAGAATTAACTGTATGGCCACGAGTCGTGGGTACAATTAATGTCTGCTGGGACGTCAAGACCTACTAGGAAATAAGATTTCCCGAGCAATCAAAGGGGTGATTGTTTCGACAAAATAGTGCGAGAATTTTTTCGAAACCAAGACCAAAATTCGTTAATTATAAGTATTAGGCATAGATCAGTCAGCTAAACGTTGTCTTCTTTCCATTTGTAGATATTTACTGAACAATGTCTAAAAATCCATTATATGTCATCCTCGACGCTAATAAACTAAATGGGTCAAACTTTGTCGACTGGCTGAGAAACTTGAGGATAGTCCTCGACTCCGAACGTCGGAGCTATGTACTCGACATGCCTATGCCTGCTGCACCCGCAGCACGAGCTACTGAGGAACAACTAACCGCCCATGCTAAAAGGGTTGATGATGATCTTCAGGTTCGCTGCCTCATGTTAGCTTCAATGTCAAATGAGCTGCAGAAACAGCATGCTGGTATACCGCTTGCTAGAGATATACTTCTCCACCTCCAACAGATGTTTGGAGAAAGGTCTCGTACCGAAAGGTTCGCAGCCACTAAGGAGTTGTTTAGTCTCAAGATGGTTGAGGGAAGCAGTGTCAAGGATCACTGTCTGCGTTTCATCAACTTGGTTGAAAAACTGGGGCGATTAGACGTGGAATTGCATGCTGATCTTAGCACTGACCTCTTTCTCCATACTCTGCCTCGCTCATTCGACCAGTTCGTGTTGAATTTCAACATGGAAGACAGAAACCTTGCTCTTCACGAACTGACCAATCTGTTGGTTACGGCAGAAGCCACTCTCAAGAAAGAGAAACCCGTGATGATTGCTCACCAATCGAAGGCTGCAAAGCCCAAGAAAGGTAAAAAGAAGAAGAAGGTGTTCTCTTCTAAAGCAGTCACCAAGGTTGTCGAGAAGAAGCGCAAAAGTCCAGAAGACGAATGCTTCCACTGCAAGAAAGCAGGGCACTGGAAAAGGAACTGCCCAGACTACCTGAAAAGGTAGCCAAAGGTATTTTCTTGGTTGAAGTTAATATTTCTATTAACTGTGCATCTTGGGTGTTAGACACCGCAGCGGGTTCTCATATCTGCAATGATTTGCAGGTGATGGGAGCAGTAAGAACGCTCAAGCCCGGGGATAGGATCCTACGTTTTGGAAACGGAGCAAGAGTTGCTGCAGAGGCTGTAGGAGACGTGGAGTTAGTGATAGGGAATTTTACTTTACTTTTAAAAGACTGTTTGTACGTACCAACTGTTGGGTTTTCATGGGTATGATTGTCAAAAACAACGTTGCGGAATTTAAAATTTTTCAATTTTTCATACACCAAATCCCAAGAACATTTATTAGCACATATGAATAAGGTTGAATACAATTTAGCAACAAATTTACTAAATTGAAATATGGTAAATCGAGATTTACCTCACCACAGGCAAGGTGGTGGTTTCTCCGGTCTTCTCTTCTCGTTCACTAGAGCACCCCAAGTGTTGTGCCTCCAGAGATTAGTCCACACCAGATGGATTGAATGACTCCTTCAATTCTTAGGCTTAGAAATGGAAGAGAAGGTTTGTCAATGGCAGATCTAGATCCAGATCTAGATCTAAGTGAAGGAGAGAGCAAGAGGGAGAGAGGGGGCGGCCAAGTGAGGGGGGGCGGCTAGGGTTGGTTTGTAGCTTAGGGTTTGAGTCTCAACTTAGACTCCTTTATATAGCCACCTCCAAAGCCCCTTTGTGTGCAAGACTTGCTATTGGGCCATTAATTAAATCGGCCCATGTCTTGCATTAATTTAATTAAACACTTTAATTAAATTAACCCAATTAATCTAATTAATTATCTCCCACTTTAATTAACTCTTTAATTAATATTTAATTAATTAGACTATCTAATTAATTATTTCTCTCTCAGAATTAACTCTTTAATTCTTTTATTTGATTTAACTCTTTAAATCAAACCTTTCCTTAATTGACTGTCACTGTCCAACTGTATTGTGTGTGACCCTCTAGGTTCACCATCAATTGGCCGTAGGCCCACGACTTTCGTGATTTAATTAACGAGCAATTAATATTCAATTAATTGCTCCGATCAATAAACTCCTTTAATTGACCACTCCAGAATTAATCTCCCATTAATTCAGGAGTACCCACACCTCATGGTCGATGTCTAGCCACAAGCCCATGAGGCCCAACTTCAGGTGAATTGATATTAATGAACCTCACCTCTTATAAGTACCATGTACATACGGTCCCTCTAACGACTAATTTCCCGATCGAGACCTAGGGTGTGTGAATTAGTCAGCACCTCTAATTATCTCGATTCTGTACTTTCTAATTCTGGATAATAATTCCAGTGTGACTGCTAAATTTGGAAACCCCTTTCCAAATCCGTCACTGACCATGGCCATGGATTTCTCGGAATGTATTATCTAAGAATGTACAGGAAATTCCCTCATTCATTACAATGAGTCGGTAGATCCTATCTTGATGCTAACCATTCGCGTATATGACTGTACGTACCCAATGTAGGCGCACAATGGTCAGGCTACGTGACCGGCTCCTAAATCAAAGCACGCACACCCGTATACCGAATTCGCCCTAGCACCTCAAGTCTAAGGACTAAATCGTACACTGTTATAAGTCCTGAGAAACATCCCATCACTGATATGCTTTACGCACTTCCACAATGGGTTTCTCTGTTCGGGTCGTTCGATGCGTTCGATCCCCTATCGAACCACCTAGTCATATGCACTGACATCAAATGTCTTGTTCATGAAACTCCACAAATTCACTCCATGTGAATCATGCATAATCCTACAAGTCTTGACGATTCCTTCGATACCCCGTCTCGACAGGAATCTATGACTTGGAACACTTTTGAGATCACGACCTTAGAGACTGTTTCATGATTGCACTCAATACTGAAGTGAATCGTCCCATAGTCATGAGTGATCTCAGGGTTTCAACCAATCGCTTAAATGTGTTCGCGAAAGATGAAGTTGGCCATTAGTTTATCTTATCAAATAAATAAACTTTGCGTATTAATTAATAAATCAAAGATTCATACAAGATAAAATAGTCCTATTACAAGCTATTGAGTTGGCTTGCAGGGCACTATCCTATCAATCTCCCACTTGCCCTAAAGCCAATCACAAACATTTCTAAGACCCATCTTCACAAGATGTTCTTCGAACACTTTTTGCGATAGTGGCTTCGTTAGTGGATCAGCTACGTTATCTTTTGAGTCGACACGTTCCATTTGAATGTCTCCTCTACCAATGATTTCTCTAATCACATGGTATTTCCTCATTACGTGTTTGGACTGATGGTGTGATCTCGGCTCCTTTGCTTGAGCGATTGCCCCATTGTTGTCACAGAAGACTACTATGGGTTCTGCAATGCTAGGTACTACATCCAACTCTTGGATGAAGTTTCTTATCCAAACACTTTCCTTTGCTGCATCCGATGCGGCAATATATTCTGCTTCAGTGGTTGAATCTGCAGTGGTGGACTGTTTGGAACTCTTCCAACTCACCGCTGCTCCGTTGAGGCAAAATATATATCCAGAATTGGATTTATAATCATCCACGTCAGACTGGAAACTCGAATCCGTGAATCCTTCGAGCTTCAATTCTCCACTACCGCCGTAGACCAAGAACATATCCTTAGTCCTTCTCAGGTACTTGAGGATAGCCTTTACGGCGGTCCAGTGTTCCTCCCCTGGATTTGACTGGTAGCGACTCGTCACACTCAGAGCGTGTGCTACGTCAGGTCTAGTACATAACATCGCATACATTATGCTGCCTATGGCAGACGCATAAGGTATGAGAGACATCCTCTTTCTTTCTTCATCATTTGTAGGGCTCATAGATTTAGAAAGAGAGATCCCATGTCTCATAGGAAGCAATCCCTTCTTGGATTCTTCCATACTGAACCGTTTCAGTATAGTGTTAATGTACTGAGATTGGGAGAGTCCTAACATCTTCTTCGATCTATCTCTATAGATACGTATTCCCAATACGTAAGATGCGTCTCCCATATCTTTCATGGAGAATTGCGTGGATAACCACGCTTTCGTCTGCGTTAACGTTCTGATATCGTCTCCGATCAACAGAATGTCATCGACATACAACACAATAAATTGTACTGAACCCCTTTCGAATTTCTTGTACACACATGACTCATAAACGTTCTTGATGAAGCCAAACCCTTTGACTGTCTCATCAAAACGTTTGTTCCAGGTTCGGGATGCCTGTTTTAGGCCATAAATTGACCTTTGAAGTTTGCATACCTTATGCTCACTTCCTTTAGATGTAAAGCCTTTTGGCTGTTGCATAAAGATTTCCTTATCAATGTCTCCATTGAGAAAGGCGGTCTTTACATCCATTTGCCATATCTCGTAGTCATACCACGCGGCTATGGCTAATAAGATCCGAATGGATTTTGACATCGCTACTGGAGAAAAGGTTTCCTCATAGTCTATACCAGGCCTTTGAGAATAACCTTTCGCCACAAGGCGAGCCTTATGAGTCAAAACTTCTCCATTCATTCCAAGCTTGCGCTTGAAGATCCACTTACAGCCTACAGGGACAGTTCCCTCAGGTGGATCAACCAAGGTCCATACCTTGTTGGAATGCATGGAATCCATTTCGGATTGCATGGCTTCCTGCCATGCACCCGAGTCTATGTCTGACATAGCTTCTTCGTACGTCCTTGGATCACCATCCAATTGATCATTTTCGTGGATGAAGCCGAACCTTTCGGGTTCTCTACGAATTCGATCGGACCTTCGAAGTACTGGTGTACTAGATGGTTCAATAGGTTCAGGATCAACTCCCACTGTTTGTGGGGATGGGTCCAGTTCCTGGACTTCATCAAGTTCTACGGACACCCGCTTCTTTTAGTGAGGAAGTCATCCTCTAAGAAGTGGGCGTTCCTAGACACGAACGTCTTTCGTTCTTTAGGGTCGTAGAACAGGTATCCAATGGATTCCTTTGGATACCCCACAAATTTGCACAAACTAGATCTACTATCTAGTTTATCTCCCTTCTTGTTCCTAACATAGGCAGGAGATCCCCATACTCGTAGGTACGAATACATGGGTGCTTTACCAAACCATTCTTGGTGTGGCGTCGTCGGCACCGACTTTGAAGGTACTATATTAAGTATCTTTGAAGCCGTTAAGAGGGCTAAGCCCCAAAATGAAAAAGGTAGATCAGCGAAACTCATCATGGAACGAACCATGTCCAACAAAGTTCGGTTCCTTCTCTCAGACACACCATTCAACTGTGGTGTTCTAGGAGGAGTTCGCTGTGAGAGAATTCCATTCTCTACAAGATAATCGAGGAATTCTTGACTTAAGTATTCCCCACCTCGATCAGATCGAAGTGCCTTAATACTATGTCCAAGTTGGTTCTCAACTTCCATTCGAAACTCTTTGAACTTTTCAAAAGCTTCGGACTTATACTTCATTAGGTACACATACCCAAAACGACTGTAGTCGTCTGTGAAGGTAATGAAGTACGAGAAACCTCCTCTTGCACTGACACTCAGTGGTCCACAAACATCGGTATGGATCAAACAAACCTTGGTTCGCTCTGGTTTCCCAGTAAAAGGCGTTTTGGTCATCTTTCCCTTGAGACAGGACTCGCAAGTTGAGAGATCATCTAGGTTCTGTATTTCAAGAGCCCTAGAGGAAACCAACTTTTGAATTCTACTCTTGGATATATGTCCAAGCCTAGCGTGCCATAACTGTGGACTATTATCATCTTGTTTTCTTTTCTTTGATTGAATGTGCATGACATTAGAATTAGCAGGTTCTAAGGAGTAAAGACCATCTATCAAAGTACCACTAGCATAAGTAAAACCACCTTTTATTATGCTAAAATTTCCATTAGAAATGGAAAAACAAAAACCATCATTATCCAGCAAAGGAATCGAAATAATGTTTTTGATAATTGTTGGTACGTACAAACAGTCCTTTAAAACCAAAGTAAAATTGCCAAAAACTAATTCTACGTCCCCTATGGCCTCTGCCGCAACCCTTGCTCCGTTTCCAAAACGTAGGATCCTATCCCCAGGCTTAAGAGGTCTTACTGCTCCCATCACCTGCAAATCATTGCAGATATGAGAACCAGCTGCGGTGTCTAACACCCATGATGCACAGTTAATTGAAATATTAACTTCAATAAAGAAAATACCTTTGGCTACCGTTTTAAGGTAGTCAGGGCAGTTCCTTTTCCAGTGCCCTGCTTTCTTGCAGTGGAAACATTCATCTTCTGGGCTCTTTCTCTTTTTCTCGACAACCTTCTTGGTTGTTTTAGAAGAGAACACTTTCTTCTTCTTCTTGCCCTTCTTTGGCTTTGCAGCCTTGGGTTGCTCAGCAATCAAGACAGACTTTTCCTTCTTAAGGGTAGCTTCTGCCGTTACCAACATATTGGTCAGTTCGTGAAGAGCGAGATTTCTCTCCTCCATGTTGAAATTCAACACGAACTGATCAAATGAGCGTGGCAGAGTATGGAGCAGAAGGTCAGTGCTAAGATCAGCGTGCAAGTCTACTTCCAAGTTTTCTAATTTTTCAATCAGATTAATGAAACGAAGACAGTGATCTTTCACACTTGAACCCTCAGCCATTCTCAGATTGAATAACTCCCTCGTCGTCTTGAACCTTTCGGTCCGAGACTTCTCTCCAAACATGTTTCGGAGATGGAGAAGTATATCAACAGAATGCAACATCTTTGCATGCTGTTTCTGCAGCTCATTGGTCATTGATGCTAGCATTAGGCAACGAACCTGAATATCATCATCAACCCATCTAGCATGGGTGGCTCGTTCCTCTTCCGAAACACCTTCCGGAAGTGCACCAGGCATTGGGGCATCGAGAACATAGCTCCGACCATCGGAGTCGAGGACTATCCTCAAATTTCTTAGCCAGTCGATAAAATTTGATCCGTTCAGTTTGTTAGTGTCAAGGATGATAGATAATGGATTCTTAGACATTTTCGCAAAATGATCTACAAAATAGAATGATAACGTTCAGCTGACTGATCTAAATTAATACTTATAATTAACAACTATTGGACTTGTTATCGAAAAAGTTCTCCCACTATTTTCTCGAAACAATTACCCCTTCAATTGTTCGGGAAATCTTATTTCCTAGCAGGTCTTGACGTCCCAGCAGACATTAATTGCACCCACGACTCGCGGCCATACAATTAATTCCCTAGGTAGGTATACTATTACCAATTGTGTCCCTACACAACCTTCAAGCTATTTTGCCTCGATTTTCGCACTCATCTAGCACTGCTACATCATGAGTGGTACTACTCGTTAAGTCTAACCCATCAATCTTGATGAGCAACGGGCCCGGTCATGAAATCCCCATAACTTGGTTATGATCGATGTTCACATCCCGACCAATCCTCACCCTTGTCAAGTTTAGTTAAAAACGAGAATCAAGGAGTTTTGCGTATTGTCTCTTTCCTCGACTCGGGTGCCAGACTCTGGATCACCTTAATCGACAAGTGGACAACTCACGCTAGTTCCTATTGATGGAAGGCTTGGATATTAAAACTTCATTTTAATGTACCCAATATGACTTAATATAATTATCAAGAGGGGGTTTTCGGGTTTAAGAGTTTGAGGTAACTCTACTCGAGATCTCACCGTTCCAGTTATGCATTATCTTTTATTTACGATCTAAATTACTAGCGCGTATCACCATACATGCTAAAATATAAATGCGTAAATAAAAACATACACACCTAGCATGCATGCTACCACAGTATGTTTTCGATCGGGAGCCTCCTATGTGGACCACCATCGAGCCAAAGACGATGGTCCTATTGGTCAATCTAATAGGTTTCAAAGAGGCTTACACTATTATACATTTTACCATGCATACATGGCCTTTAGTCTTCTTGGGCTCCCACCTTGCTTGTAACGGGCCTTCATCCTAATCTAATTAAAACTGTAAAGCCCTATCTATTACAAAGGCTCAAAGTGGCCCAAAAACTTAAGGCTCGCAGGCCCAATAAAACCAGCAAATTAAAATTAACCAATCACATCTACCCTAAGGGTCAAGGCTCGGCGCGATCGAAAACCACGTAAACAGTTCACGTAGAGCAAGAAACAAGCAAAACAGATTTTCTTATTTCTTATCCTATTTTAAAACTCCTTTTAAAATGTCTTTCAGATTCTAGTTTTAAAACTCATTTTAAAACAATCCATAATCTTATTTTAAAACACATTTTAAAACAATCTCTTTGATTCTCACTCTAGTCCCTACTAATTATGATAAAATTAACTTTTCGGATATACTAAACCCTTTTAGTGCACAAAACAGTTTCTGTTTTTCAACCTTTGAAAAAATTTAAGTTCGGCCCCTGAATTTTCGAAAATTACATTTTGACCCCTCAACTTTTGGAATTTACAAATCAGCCCCAAAATTTCCAGAACATGCAAATCGGACCAGCAAGCAGAAAATTAACAAAATTTCCAGAAACTTTCGTTTAATGCAAAACAGACCCCTGAATTTACGACAATTGCAAAAACAGCCCAAACCTTTCGTAAATTGCAAAAACAGTCCAGATTTTAAAAATTCCAGAAATTACAATTTGGTCCAGAATTGCAGAAAATGAAAATTTTACTTTCTGTCCAGATTTTTCAAAAATCGCAATTTGCAAACAAGCCCTCAAATTTTCGGTAATTACAGATTTGGCCCAAAACCGAAAAGTGCATAGATCCGAACAATTTAATTCATCATAACAAGCAAGAATCAAAAATCAGAACACAACAAACACATATATCCATATATTTTGATGTGTTCAGGCCTTTTCATATGTGCATAATAAATTTGGCTCTGATACCACTGTTGGGTTTTCATGGGTATGATTGTCAAAAACAACGTTGCGGAATTTAAAATTTTTCAATTTTTCATACACCAAATCCCAAGAACATTTATTAGCACATATGAATAAGGTTGAATACAATTTAGCAACAAATTTACTAAATTGAAATATGGTAAATCGAGATTTACCTCACCACAGGCAAGGTGGTGGTTTCTCCGGTCTTCTCTTCTCGTTCACTAGAGCACCCCAAGTGTTGTGCCTCCAGAGATTAGTCCACACCAGATGGATTGAATGACTCCTTCAATTCTTAGGCTTAGAAATGGAAGAGAAGGTTTGTCAATGGCAGATCTAGATCCAGATCTAGATCTAAGTGAAGGAGAGAGCAAGAGGGAGAGAGGGGGCGGCCAAGTGAGGGGGGGCGGCTAGGGTTGGTTTGTAGCTTAGGGTTTGAGTCTCAACTTAGACTCCTTTATATAGCCACCTCCAAAGCCCCTTTGTGTGCAAGACTTGCTATTGAGCCATTAATTAAATCGGCCCATGTCTTGCATTAATTTAATTAAACACTTTAATTAAATTAACCCAATTAATCTAATTAATTATCTCCCACTTTAATTAACTCTTTAATTAATATTTAATTAATTAGACTATCTAATTAATTATTTCTCTCTCAGAATTAACTCTTTAATTCTTTTATTTGATTTAACTCTTTAAATCAAACCTTTCCTTAATTGACTGTCACTGTCCAACTGTATTGTGTGTGACCCTCTAGGTTCACCATCAATTGGCCGTAGGCCCACGACTTTCGTGATTTAATTAACGAGCAATTAATATTCAATTAATTGCTCCGATCAATAAACTCCTTTAATTGACCACTCCAGAATTAATCTCCCATTAATTCAGGAGTACCCACACCTCATGGTCGATGTCTAGCCACAAGCCCATGAGGCCCAACTTCAGGTGAATTGATATTAGTGAACCTCACCTCTTATAAGTACCATGTACATACGGTCCCTCTAACGACTAATTTCCCGATCGAGACCTAGGGTGTGTGAATTAGTCAGCACCTCTAATTATCTCGATTCTGTACTTTCTAATTCTGGATAATAATTCCAGTGTGACTGCTAAATTTGGAAACCCCTTTCCAAATCCGTCACTGACCATGGCCATGGATTTCTCGGAATGTATTATCTAAGAATGTACAGGAAATTCCCTCATTCATTACAATGAGTCGGTAGATCCTATCTTGATGCTAACCATTCGCGTATATGACTGTACGTACCCAATGTAGGCGCACAATGGTCAGGCTACGTGACCGGCTCCTAAATCAAAGCACGCACACCCGTATACCGAATTCGCCCTAGCACCTCAAGTCTAAGGACTAAATCGTACACTGTTATAAGTCCTGAGAAACATCCCATCACTGATATGCTTTACGCACTTCCACAATGGGTTTCTCTGTTCGGGTCGTTCGATGCGTTCGATCCCCTATCGAACCACCTAGTCATATGCACTGACATCAAATGTCTTGTTCATGAAACTCCACAAATTCACTCCATGTGAATCATGCATAATCCTACAAGTCTTGACGATTCCTTCGATACCCCGTCTCGACAGGAATCTATGACTTGGAACACTTTTGAGATCACGACCTTAGAGACTGTTTCATGATTGCACTCAATACTGAAGTGAATCGTCCCATAGTCATGAGTGATCTCAGGGTTTCAACCAATCGCTTAAATGTGTTCGCGAAAGATGAAGTTGGCCATTAGTTTATCTTATCAAATAAATAAACTTTGCGTATTAATTAATAAATCAAAGATTCATACAAGATAAAATAGTCCTATTACAAGCTATTGAGTTGGCTTGCAGGGCACTATCCTATCACCAACTATTATTAAGAACATTATTTCTATTCCGTTATTAGATAATGATGGTTTTAATTTTTCCATTATGAATGGATCTATGAGCATAATTAAAAATGGTTTAATTTATGCTAGTGGTACTCTGATGGATGGTCTATATTCCCTTGAACCTACAAACTCCAACGTTTTGCACATACAATCAAGAAAAAGAAAATACGATAATCACACACCACAACTTTGGCACGCTAGACTTGGACATATCTCCAAGAGTAGGATCCAAAAGTTGGTTTCCTCTAAGGCTCTTGAAATACAGAACTTAGATGAACTTCCGACTTGCGAATCTTGTCTCAAAGGAAAGATGACCAAATCACCCCTCACCGGGAATCCTGAGCGAACCAAACAAACTTTGGATTTGATCCATACTGATGTTTGTGGACCACTGAGTGTCAGTGCAAGAGGAGGATACTCCTACTTCGTCACATTCACTGACGACTTCAGTCGTTATGGATACGTGTACTTGATGAAGTACAAATCCGAAACTTTTGAAAAGTTCAAGGAGTTTCGAATGGAAGTAGAGAATCAACTTGGACATAGTATTAAAGCACTTCGATCTGATCGAGGAGGAGAATACTTAAGTCAAGAATTCCTCGATTATCTAAAAGAGAATGGGATTCTCGCTCAGCGAACTCCCCCTAGGACGCCCCAACTCAATGGAGTGTCTGAAAGGAGGAATCGAACTTTGTTGGACATGGTTCGTTCCATGATGAGCTTCGCTGAACTTCTCTTTTCATTTTGGGGCTTAGCCCTATTAACTGCTTCGAAGATACTGAACATAGTACCTTCAAAGTCAGTGCCAACTACACCACATCAAGAATGGTATGGTAAAGCACCCGTATATTCGTATCTACGAGTATGGGGATCTCCTGCCTATGTTAAGAACAAGAAAGGAGATAAGCTGGATAGTAGATCTAGTTTGTGCAAATTTGTGGGGTATCCAAAGGAATCCATTGGATACTTGTTTTACGATCCTAAAGAACGTAATACGTTCGTGTCTAGGAATGCCCACTTCTTAGAGGATGATTTCCTCACCAACAGAAATGGGACAATCGTAGAACTTGATGAAGTCCAAGAATCGGACCCATCCTCACAAACAGTGGGAGCTGATCCTGATTTTACTGAACCTACTAGTACACCTATACTTCGAAGGTCTGATCGAGTTCGTAAAGAACCAGAGAGATTTGGTTTCATTCACGAAAACGATAAGTTGGATACTGATCCAAGGACTTATGAAGAAGCAATGTCTGACATAGAATCGGGTGCGTGTCTCGAAGCCATGCAATCCGAAATGGATTCCATGCATTCCAACAAGGTTTGGACCTTGGTCGATCCACCTGAGGGAACTATCCCTGTAGGATGCAAATGGATCTTCAAGCGTAAGCTTGGAATGAATGGAGAGGTAATAACCCATAAGGCTCGCCTAGTGGCGAAAGGTAATTCTCAAAGGCCTGGAATAGACTATGAGGAAACTTTTTCTCCAGTAGCGATGTCGAAATCCATTCGGATACTATTAGCCATAGCCGCGTGGTACGACTACGAAATATGGCAAATGGACGTAAAGACCGCCTTTCTCAATGGAGACATTGACAAGGAGATCTTTATGCAACAGCCCGAAGGCTTTGCGTCCAAAGGAAGCGAGCACAAGGTGTGCAAACTTCAAAGGTCAATTTATGGCCTGAAACAGGCGTCCCGAACCTGGAACATACGATTTGATGAGACAGTCAAAGCTTTTGGCTTCATCAAAAACGTATTTGAACCTTGTGTGTACAAGAAGAATAGTGGGAGTTCGGTACAATTCATAGTTTTATATGTCGATGATATTCTGTTGATCGGGGACGATATCAGAATGTTAGCGCAGACAAAAGCGTGGTTATCCGCGCAGTTCTCCATGAAAGATTTAGGAGAGGCATCTTACGTATTGAGGATACGTATCTATAGGGATAGATCGAAGAAGATGTTGGGACTCTCCCAATCTCAGTATATCAACACGATATTGAAGAGATTCAATATGGAAGAATCCAAGAGAGGATTGCTTCCAATGAGACATGGAATCTCTCTTTCCAAGTCAATGTGCCCTACAACTGACGAAGAAAAGAAGAGAATGTCTCTCATACCTTATGCCTCTGCTATAGGAAGCATAATGTATGCGATGTTGTGTACTAGACCAGACGTAGCACACGCTCTTAGTGTAACGAGCCGCTATCAGTCGAATCCAGGCGAAGAGCACTAGACTGCCGTTAAAGCAATCCTTAAGTACTTGCGAAGGACTAAGGATATGTTTTTGGTCTACGGTGGTAGTGGAGAATTGAAACTTGAAGGATTCACTGATTCAAGTTTCCAGTCTGACGTGGATGATTACAAGTCCAATTCTGGATACATATTCCGTCTCAATGGCGCAGCGGTGAGTTGGAAAAGTTCCAAGCAATCCACCACTGCCGACTCAACCACTGAAGCAGAATATATTGCAGCATCGGATGCGGCAAAAGAGAGTGTTTGGATGAGAAACTTCATCCAAGAGTTGGATGTAGTTCCTAGCATTGCAGAGCCTGTAGTAGTCTTCTATGACAACAACGGGGCGATAGCTCAAGCGAAGGAGCCGAGATCACACCACCAATCTAAACACGTAATGAGGAAATACCATGTGATCAGGGAGATCATTGGTAGAGGAGACATACACGTGGATCGTGTCAACTCAGAAGACAACATAGCTGACCCACTAACAAAGCCACTTTCGCAAAAAGCGTTCGAGGGACATCTTGTAAAGATGGGTCTTAGAAATGTTTGTGAATGGCTTTAGGGCAAGTGGGAGATTGATAGGATAGTGCCCAGCAAGCCAATTCTCTTTAGCTTGTAATAGGTCTATTCTGTAATAAACAATCTTTGAATCTTATGAATAATACGCACGTTTATTTATAACTGTATAGAATAAACAATGGCCAAATTCATCTCTCGCGAATACATTTAAGCGATTGGATGAAATCCTTAGATCACATTCGACTATGGGACGATTCACTTCGGTATTGAGTGCAATCATGAAACAGTCTCTAAGGTCGTGATCTTAAAACACGTTCCAAGTCATAGATTCCGAACGACACGGGGTATCGAAGGAATCGCCAAGACTTGTACGAATATGCATGATTCACATGGAGTGAATTTGTAGAGTTTCATGAACAAGACATTTGATGTCAGTGCATATGACTAGGTGGTTCGATAGGGGATCGAACGCATCGAACGACCCAAACAGAGAAACCCATTGTGGAAGCGCATGACGCATATCGGTGATGGGACGTTTCTCAAGACTTATAATAGTGTACGATTTAGTCCTTAGACTTGAGGTGCTAGGGCGAATTCGGTGCATAGGTATATGTACTTAGATTTAGGTACTGGTCACGTAGCCTGACCATAATGTGCCTAAGTTGGGTGCCTATAGTTGTGTACGCGAATGGTTAGTACCAAGATGGAATCTACCGACTCATCGTAATGGATGAGAGAATTTCCTATACGATTCTTAGATAATAGATCCAAGAAACCCGTGGCCACGGTCAGTGACGGATTTGGAAAGGGGTTTCCAAATTTAGCAGTCACACTGGATTATTATCCCGAATTAGAAAGTATAGTTATTGAGATAATTAGAGGTGCCGATCAATTCACACACCCTAGGTCTCAATCGGGAAATTAAGTCGATAGAAGGACCGTATGTACATGGCAGTTATAAGAGGTGAGGTTCACAAATATCAATTCACCTGAAGTTGGGCTTCATGGGCTTGTGGCTAGACATCGACCATGAAGTGTGGGTACTCCTGAATCAATAAGGGAGATTAATTCTGGAGTGGTCAATTAAAAGGGTTTAATTGATCGGAGCATTTAATTGCTCATAAATTAAATCACGAAGGGTTCGTGGGCCTGCTGCCAATTGATGGTGAACCTAGAGAGTCACACACAATACAATTGGACAGTGACAGTCAAAGAAGGAAATATGTGATTTAAGGGAGTTAAATCAATTAAGTGAATTAAAGTGTTAATTCAATTGGAAGGATAATTAATTAGATGGTCTAATTAATTAAATATTAATTAAGGTGTTAATTAATTGAGAGATATTAATTAATTGGATTAATTGGGCTGATTTAATTAATGGTTAATTAAATTAAGTTGCAAGACATGGGCCTTTAATTAAAAGCCCAGAAGAAGTCTTGCAAGATAAGGTGGGGGGGCGATTTTTAGCTAGGGATAAGAAGGAAGAGTTTGTTTCCATGTGAAACAAGGAGCATCTAAGAAGATATATGAGTATATCTTATTTCCTTATGAGATAAGGAAGAGATCTTTAAGAGATATCTACAAAGAGAAGGTTTCTTCTCTTATAAATAGATATCTCCTCACAACTCTTCCATATGCTATATAGTTAACACTTTAAAGAGCTGAAAATTCAACCCTAGCCGCCCCCTACACCCTAGCCGCCCCCTTGCAGTGCCGCCGCCCCTCTCTCTCTGTTCTTCCATATCTGGATCCAGATTTGAATCTAGATCTGTTCTTCCTCCATTGACAACCTTCTATCTCTAGTTCGTAGCCTATGAATAGAAGGTGTTGCTACCATCCAATTGGTGTGGATACACTCTGGAGGTGAGACAATTGGATCACTCGTTGTGAATCAACAAAAGCCGGAGATTGACGCCACCTTGCTTGCAGTGAGGTATATCGCATACCTCCTTCTTTATTCTATTGTAGATTTGTTTGATTCAACCTTTTCGCATACATAAGGTGGAAATATATCTTGGGTCTGCTGGGGTGCCTCGGAAAAATTTTAAATTCCGCACTCTCGTTGTTTTGACAACCGGGGCATTCCCAACATTTACTTGCTCTTTAACAGACGACTTAGATTTACTATTCATTGGTTTTACTCTTATCAGCAGACTTCTTTGGACTACTCTGCTGTTTGGTTTTATCAGTCTGTTTTTCATTTTCAGGCTTTTTACCCTTTTTAGCCTTAGGAGGACTCTTCTCCTTTTTCTCAGTTTCTAGTGAAGTAGATTTAGTAGTCTGAACATACAGGATAATGTTACTATTATCAGCAGATACAAACTTCTCAGCTCTGTTCAGTTCTAAATTTTCTTTCACCACGGGTGTGGTCTGTTCAGTTGATTTATCTATTGATGCAACAGACGTCGTAGGAACAGGCAACTTATTATGTGCAGATATTCTAGCTTCAAGTTCCTTGATTTGTCCCTTGTACATTTCACATTCAGCTCTCAGAGATTCACATTCATGCGAAAGCTTTTTATACATTGCTGATTCTTCAGGTTTTTCAACCTTAAGTTTCAGTTTAGCATTTTGCTTTTTCAGCAGAATCATCTCGTCCTTAAGCTTAGCAAGCTCATTAACAACATCTACTTTGTTGTTCATCATCTGCTCAAATGAGCTAAACAGTTCAAGCTCACTTTCAGAGAGTATTACCTCATTGTCAGAATCATCAGATTCCTTGGCCATGAGACACAGCAGTGCAGGTGATTCGTCAAAAACAGAGTCATCACTTGAAGTGCCAGATTCTGTGTTTGATGAGTAGATGGCTGCCATCTTTTCAGCTTCAGCCAACAACACCTTGCTCTTTTGGTATCTCTTCTCTCTTCTTTCTTTTCTTTGTTTCTTTTCCTCCTCTGTATATTTCTCCGCTTTAGGATATGGGCAGTCTTTGATGAAGTGTCCCATTTTCCTGCAATTATAGCACATCATTTTGGATTTATAATCATCCTTAACATCATGAGAATTAGAGGTAGGTTTAGAAGTAGAAGTATTGTTATATTTGTTCTTCATTTTTCTCTTGTAGAACTTTTTGAACCCGTTTAATAACAAAGCAACATCGTCAGCAGTGTACTCCTTTTTGCTCAGTACTGGGGCCTCATCAGATGAGTCCTCTTCTCTGCTTTTTCCGATGGATCTTCTTGTTCTTTCTGCAGCGACCAGTGCAGCAGTGGGGCCAGAAGTTGAGGTCTCTTCTATTCCCATCCTTGGCATTTTATACTCGTACGCCTTGAGTGCAGAAAACAGCTCAGTCAGTGAGATCTTCCCCAGATCCCTTGATTCTTCCATCGCTGTTATCTTCATGTTGAACTTTGGTGGTAGCGCCTTTAAAACTTTAACAGTGATCTCCTTATCTGTAAACGTCTTTCCCAACTTCAGAACATTGTTCAACACTTTTGTAAACCTTGAATCCATCTGGTCAATGGTTTCTCCAGGTTTCATTTTGAAATTCTCAAACTTCTCCATGGCAACACTTAGATTGTGTTCTTTTGATGTTTTACAATGGTTTCCTTCGCTCATATCACGGACTTTATCCCACATCTCTTTTGATGTTTTACAATGTTTGACCTTGTCAAACCTTTCATTGTCCAGAGCTTTTGTCATGATGAAGATTCCAACTTTGTCTAGATTTTTCAGCTTGATTTCATCAGATGTCATCTCGTCTTCATCTTTGTCAACAACCACATCTTGTCCATCAACCTTGATTGTTTTGGTAACTCTTATCGGACCTTTTGTTATGCACCTGTACATATTATCATTGTAAGCAGCAAGGAAAATTTCCATGCGTATCTTCCAGTCCTCAAAGCTCATACCGCCTATGTGGGGAACTAGGCTGATACAATCCATTTTTCAAAAAGTTTTGTTTTTCAAAAAGATGCTCTTTTGAAAACTTTTGAAAACCTTTGAAAAACACTTAAGGATCAAGCTCATTGATCAGTCAGATGATTCAGATGAACCACCTGCTCTGATACAACTTGTTGGTCCCAAGTGGTTAGATGAGGTCTAGAGGGGGGGGAGGGGGGTGAATAGACCTCTTTTTAAAATTTTATCTTTCAAAAACTTCTAACTTTTCAGTCAGCAGACTAAGCTGATCAGTAATCGTAAGTTGACTATGCTGATCTCGCACAAAGCTTTGAACAGCAGAGTTGACCACTCTTCTGATTTCACTCAGCTGATTTTATCAAAATCAAAGTTTTAAAATAACTAACTTGCAGCGGATTTATCAAGTGTTTTTCACAAGTAGTTTTCTTTAACTTTGAAATAGTTTTATCCCCAGTTTTAACAAACTCCTTTTAAAACTTTTCAAACAGTTAACCTTTAAGTGTTTTAAGTATGCTGTTTCAAATATGCAGAAATTTATGCAAGTAAAAACACAAAGGATTTTTATAGTGGTTATATGGATATAAATCCTTTAGTCCACTCTTCCAAGTCACTTAGATCTTAAGTTATACTAAATCACACAGATTACAGTATACACTGCTTACGCCAAACAACAAATGATATGGCCGTAAGTTCACAATAGGAAATCACAAAGAAACTCCTATTCTCTGAAGTAATATCACTCACTAAGATGGATATCTACTTCTCACAACACAATCCTAACAAAATCACTCAGATTTTACAAGTATTTTCTGTTTTCTCTCTATTTTGCTTCGTCAACAAATGACTCAGCTGTTGAGTGTTCTGTTCTTGAGTTTAAGACTGAGAAGAATTCTGCTTCAGATTTTTGCTCTCAAGGTGTGTTGTCTCTTCTTCTTCAACTCACGAACTGAACTATTTATACTTGAGATTTGAAAATCTGCCCGTTGAGAGATCGACAGGTGTCCAAATCATCGAGTACTGGTCCTTCTGCAGAAACGGCTACCTGCGACTGAACACTGTACACTCTGCTGTACTTGCTGTCAGTCCGCATTAAATGCACCAAGCTGATACGAGGTTTCTCTTCAATCATTTGTCATAAATACCCTTCCTCTTCAGCATTTATTACTCCAAGTGCATTTATTACCGTTGCACTAACTTCTGATCCACTTCCACTCTGCTGATCGAAGTCACTCGTCTGATGCGTACTCGTCTGATCCCAAACTTGAACTAATCTGATTTGAGTCGGTTGATAGTCCACCAGTCTGATTCCTTCTTCAGCAACAGATCAGTAGTCTTCTGGACCATATTTGACCAGTCTGAAATACTTTTTCCTTGGTCAAATATCTTCTAAGGTTTGTGCTAAGCTTTCACTTAGCTGATGACTTTGGAAATCATCAAAACCTCCCTTCATTTCAAAGTCTTCATCTTCATCCAACATGATCCTTTGGATAGAGTGAGAACTAGAAGGTCAACTGCAAATGAAACTATGTTTGTAAGTATTCTTTCACAAATTGAGCCTAAGTTGATTGATGAAGCTCTTAGTGATACTCACTGGATTGAAGCAATGCAAGAAGAGTTGAATCAATTTGAAAGGAATGAAGTCTGGTACTTAGTTCCCAGACCTACTCATCAAAGAGTAATTGGCACTAAGTGGGTATTCAGGAATAAAATGAATGAAGATGATATTGTTACCAGAAACAAAGCAAGACTAGTTGCCAAAGGTTATTGCCAAGAATAAGGCATTGATTTTGATGAGACATTCGCAACAGTTGCTAGGCTTGAAGCAATCAGATTATTCTTAGCCTATGCTTCTTACAAGAACTTCACTGTCTATCAGATGGATGTGAAGTCTGCTTTTCTCAATGGAGAATTGCAAGAAGAAGTCTATGTTGAACAACCTCCTGGTTTTGAAGCTTATCAACAAGGAGACAAAGTTTATCGTCTGAAGAAAGCTCTCTATGGACTGAAACAGGCTCCAAGAGCATGGTATAATGCTTTATCTGATTTTCTTTTAATTAAAGGTTTTCGCAAAGGTAAGGTAGATAAGACCTTGTTCACTATTGAATGGGATAATCAACTAACAAACAGATGTGTGAGAAGTTCTATAAGCTGATGCAGAACAAGTTTGAAATGAGCATGATGGGAGAACTAAATTACTTTCTTGGATTACTAGTCAAACAGCTACCGGATGGTATTTTTATTAATCAAGCAAAGTACACAAAAGATCTGTTCAAGAAATTTGGTATGGAAACTAGCTCATCTGTTAATGTTCCAATGTCTACTGGTCTTCGTCTGGACAAGGATGAAGGTGGCAAATCAGTTGACATCACCAAATACAGAGGCATAATTGGGTCACTGTTATACTTAACAGCTAGCCGACCTGATATTATGTATTCTGTTGGGGTTTGTGCGAGATTTCAATCAGATCCTAAGGAATCTCATCTCTTAGCTGCCAAAAGGATAATAAAGTATCTCAAAGGCACACAAGAATTGGGATTGTGGTACCCAAGGGAATCAGGATTTGAACTTATTGGATATTCAGATTCTGACCTTGCTGGCTGCAAAATTGATAGAAAGAGTACTACAGGTAGTTGTCAATTTTTAGGCAGTCGTATGATCTCATGGATGAGTAAGAAACAGACTTCAGTATCCATATCTACTGCTAAAGCTGAATACATTGCTGCTGGAGCATGTTGTGGACAAATACTTTGGTTGAAGCATCAACTAGAAGACTATAATCTGAAGATCAGTGGAATCCCTATCTACTGTGACAATACAAGTGCAATCTCACTTACTCAGAATACTACTAGTCATTCCAGGACTAAGAATATTGAGATCAAACATCACTTCATCAGAGACCATGTTGAAAAGGGAAATGTTATTATTGAGTATGTTCATACAGACAATCAGATTGCTGACATTTTCACCAAACCATTAAGTGATGCAAGATTTTCTACTCTAAGAGTGGAACTGGGCTTGTTAAATTTGGATTCATAAGCTGAGGGGGAACCTATCAGAAGACTGGGTTCAACAGCTTACTAATCTGATATCAACAAGTGTTACACTTCAAGAAGACTGACTCTCAACAGACTAGTTGACTGATGAATTATTGAATTCAGGGGGAACGTGTAAGACTAGCGGTACTCCTGTCTTAAAGATGAAATCTTCAATGACAATTAGTTGAAGTTGTTTTAATCAGAAAATTTGTTCTTAATTCTTGAAGATTTGAAGATTATTTATCTTGCTGGATTGACAAACAGCAAAGGAAGATCACTAGATATTGGCTTTCACTAGTGATATATAGTATCAGACAAGTCGTCTATCAGATAAGTATTTTACTCATCTTTTTTTATTTATGTCAGCTTATACTTAAATGTTGTACCAAAAACGGTTTTATCAAAAGCACGCTTTTATAAGTAACAGACAAGTGGCGTTTCAAATTCCCGCCTGTCTGACATAATTAATGATATTTTGAATTCCGCGTATCACGATCACACGATCTGCTTTTCAAGTAATTGATCTAACGGGTACCACTTTTCACGAAAACCGACAAGAACTAACATCTATAAATCCAGATCTGATCAGCTTACTAAGCTTTTACGCACCCTCAAAATCTCAAAAGCATACAGAGCAATTCTGCACCCATCTACTGCGAATTTCTCTTCGGTTTTCCTTAATCTTTTTCAGAATGTCTGCCAAAGAAACTGCTGCATCCCTAGTTAACTTCATGGAAGCGCATGAAGACATGATCTTCAAAGATCAGGTATTAGAGTTCTACGGATCTAAAGAGGAGCCTGATTTTAATAAGAAGGAGATTGTTGCCAAAATTGGGGATAAGGTTATCTGTATAACCCCCAAACTGCTAAATGAGATGTATGGACTATCTCTAGAAGGTTCGACTGAAATTGCAACCCTAGCTGAACCGCTTGAAGCAGATTTCTGGAATCTGGCTTGAAAGAAGAATCAAGTGATGTCTGGAGGAATAAAGAAAAATCAGCTGAAGGACGAATTTCAGCGGATGGCAGATTTGGTTGCCAAGGTCCTTGAGAACTGCACATTCTCATTGGACAGTGTACCGATGAAGAGATATCACACTATGATAGCCATTTTCTATGGTTTGAAGGTGAACTGGGCAACTTTCATCTGGTACATATTAGCTGATCACAAGAAACATGGTTTAACTCTGCACAGGATATTTCTTAGTCATCTCTTGGTAAATTTGAGATGCTCAGTGACTAATGGAAAGGACGTTCATAAGGCAAAAGAGTTAAAAATCTATGAAGGAGTGAAGTCTGGACGGTCAAAAGAGCCTGCTCCTGTGCCAGAGAAGAAGCAAACAAAGAGGAAGGTTTCTGAGCCTGAAAACCCTGCTGTTAAAGAAAAAAAGAGCAAGACAACTGTTCCAACGGCTGAGCCAGCTGTTAAAGCCAGAACAGGAGTGTCTAAGAAGAAGGATGCCGTGGATTCTATTATTGATGAAACAGTCAAGGAGATTGATGAAATAACAGTTGACTCATCTCCTGAAAGAACAGTTTCAGCTGAGCTACCAGCTGAAAATGTGGCAAAAAGGACAAGGAGTGCCATGAAGGACACTGCCACTTCTACTGCTGCTGCTGTTCTTTTTACTAAGAAAACTGCCAGAAAGAAGATGACATTCATTGACGAAGATAAAGATCTTTCTGAGCTAGTTAGAGAAAGTCCTCCAACAGCTGAGAGGCCTGTTGGGTCTGTAGAAGAGTCTGCTGAAGTAAAGACAGCTAATGATCAAGTAAAACAGACTGCTGCATCAACAGCTGAGGTTGCTCAACCTCAAAAGGATCCTGAAGTGCAGATCCTTGAACCGATTGCTGCTGCACCAGTAGCAATTGCTGCTCCAGAACCAACTGCTGCGGCACCAGTTGTTGAATCTAGAGCTGCCAGGAAGAAAAGGACTGGAAAAACTAAAGTGTCAGCTCTTCACAAGAAAAAGCGCGAGGAAGCTGAGCAGAGAAAGCGTGATGAAGCTGAGCTTAAGAGAGCTTTAGAAGCTAGCAAGAAGGAAGCTAATGTCAAGAAAATGACAAAAGCTGAATTAGCTGCCAAGGAGGAAGCAGACTTGGCTAAAGCTTTGGATGATAGCAAGAAAGATGCTTATGGACCAAGAAGGTCAGAAGGCATCGTGATTGGGGGAAAACCCAAGGAAGGAAAGTTTGTTCTACCAAGGGCTGAACCAATCAAGAAGAAAAAGTTTGAAGTCAGGAGAGCCATTGAAATTGTTCATAGTGACTCTGCTGCTTTCAAGAAATTTGAAGCTGAGTTAGAAAGATTAAACCAGCTGCTTCAATCAAGGACTACTTTTCTCCCTGAAAAGATCAGATATAACAGATGGAGAGAGTACAAATTGAACAAATCTGAGGAAGAGATCCAAGCCTGGAAGGATTTTGCATCAGAAGGACGATGGGTCTTGAACTGGTTGCAAACCACCTCTGTTGCTAAGGCATTGGACTCAGATTTTGTAAGAGACAGACTACATGACTTTGCAAGAGTCATCGTAAGTCAGGAGGCGACTGCTATCAAGGATTCACTGCCAAAGAAACTTGGTCCTGCTGATGACCGCATTGATAGAGCAGTTAAGATTGCTGTTTACACAACATTGGAGAGATGGGCTGAAAGATCAAGGTACGAACTAGGAACATCAAGTACAATGCCCAGTCTGCCAAGTTTACAGCAAATTGTTTTTGGCTCAGAGATCAGTACTTATCAAGAAAGGTTGAGTATTCAACAGACTACTTCACCGTTCGTGCCAGCTGACTTGATTCGTCAGAAGACTGTTGTGTCTGCTGATGGTACTGAGATCATTCACATTGCTGATGAGCCTGCTAGTGAAGAACAAAAGATAGACCAGCAAGCTGAGGAGATCAACTTAAATACATCAAAGAAGCTGCCTGCTGAGGTCAAGGACTTGGTTCCTTTAGCTTTAGAGTGGAAAGCTGAAGACAGTCCTGTTCTTCACGAAGAACCTGTTAAACAGGCCGAACCTGCTGAATCATCACACCATGCTCCCACTGCTGACTTGCATTCCTCGCTGATGGAATCCATGCAGCTGCTGATTGAAACTGCCATAAAGGAGATGGAGTCAAGGAATCAGCTGATGATAAAGCAAATGCAGGAAGAGACTGCAAAAATGGTTAAGGACGCCATTGATAACTTTCCTCTACCACCAGACAACTCCCTGATGCTGACTCAGAGTATATTGAGCATGAACAGAAACATTGAAGACGTGAAGGCTGATGTTAGTCATCTGCATTCTGCACTTCAAAGGCATGAGTCTGACATTGCTGGGATTGGAAGAGTCATGAAGCAAGTTGGTGAAGCAGAGATATAGAAGAATGTTGCCTTAATGCAAGAGTTTACTGCTGTCACTACTAAAGCTCAGAGTGAAATATCAACACTTCAACTAAATGTTGATTGTTTGAATGGCCAATCTGGTGAGTTAAAGACAAATCAACTTCGCATGGAAGCTAATCAACTTCGCATGGAGACTACTCTGAATCATCACTGTGCTCAAAATCAAGTCATGGATCAAAACGTCAAGAAGCTTTGTGCTGCTGTCAACATAACTCCTGATCAACTCAACCCTGCTGCTGATGACAAAAAGGGGGAAAAGGAATCAGCTAAGAGAATTGTTGATGATGCAACTGTTCAAGTACGAGACCAACGGGCTGCTGCTGGAAAGCCAAGTGAAGAAGAAGTACTTGAAGAAGGAGCTGAAGATGAAGCTGATGATAAAGTAGAGCCCAAGGATGTAGCTAAGACTGACAAGGAGTTAGCTGCCTCTAAGTACTCTGCTGAAGAACAACTTAATCCAGATGTTAAGTATAAGAGGATTAAGGACATCAGAGCAAAGTTTGAAGCTGATGAAAGAAGAGAAAAATTAAAGAATCTTGCTGATGTTTTCTCAAGTGGTGAAAATGAAAGTAGTGATGAAGTTGAAGAAGAGGATGAGGAAGAAGTAGAAGATGAAGAAGCTGAGGACTAGACTAGGCTTACTAGACTAGGTCATCTGTTGAAATTATGTAACCAGCTTACTTCATTTGTAATTTTTTCACTTAAGTTCTTTTGCTTGTAACTTGTACTGTAATTTCAAAATCATATATATAAAAGTTCAAGCTTCCAACATATAATTTCTATCTCAGAAATTTTTGAGGACTCAACTTTAGTTTTAGGTACAGGTACATAGCTGAAGTTTTGTCATCATAAAAAAGGGGAAATTGTTGGATGAAGATGAAGACTTTGAAGTGAAGGGAGGTTTTGATGATTCCCAAAGTCATCAGCTAAGTATGGAAGCTTAGTACAAACCTTAGAAGATATTTGACAAAGGAAGATTTGTTTCAGACTAGTCAAATATGGTCCAGAAGACTACTGATCTGTTGCTAAAGAAGGAATCAGACTGGTGGACTATCAGCCGACTCAAATCAGATTAGTTCAAGTTTGGGATCAGCCGAGTATACATCAGACGAGTGATTTCGATCAGCAGAGTGGAAGTGGATCAGAAGTTAGTGCAACGGTAATAAATGCACTTGGAGTAATAAATGCTGAAGAGGAAGGGTATTTATGACAAATGATTGAAGAGAAACCTCGTATCAGCTTGGTGCATTTAATGAGGACTGACAGCAAGTACAGCAGAGTGTATAGTGTTCAGTCGCAGGTAGCCGTTTCTGCAGAAGGACCAGTACTCGATGATTTGGACACCTGTCGATCTCTCAACGGGCATATTTTCAAATCTCAAGTATAAATAGTTCAGTTCGTGAGTTGAAGAAAAAGAGACAACACATTTTGAGAGCAAAACTCTGAAGCAGAATTCTTCTAAGTCTCAAACTCAAGAACAGAACACTCATCAGCCGAGTCAATTGTTGACGAAGCAGAATAGAGAGAAAACAAAGAATACTTATAAATCTGAGTGATTTTGTTTGAATCGTGTTGTGAGAAGCTGTTATCCATCTTTGTGAGTGATAAAGCTTTGTAGTATAGGACTTCTTTGTGATTTCCTGTAAAGAACTTGTGGCCAGTTCATTTGTTGTTTGGCGCAAGCAGAGTATACTGTAATCTGTGTGACTATAGTATAACCCAAGATCTAAGTGACTTGGAAGAGTGGACTAAAGGATTTCTATCCATATAACCACTATAAAAATCCTTTGTGTTTATACTTGCATTATTTCTTGCATATTTTGAAGAGCATATTTTAAACACGTAAAAAGGTTTAACTGATTGGAAAGGTTTTAAAAAGGAGTTTATAAAACTGGGGATAAATTTTTTTCTAAGTTAAGAAAACTACTTGTGAAAAACACTAGAAATATCCGCTGCAAGTTAGTTATTTTAAAACTCTGATTTTGATAAAATCAGAAGAGTGGTCAACTCTACTGTTCAAAGCTTTGTGCGAGATCAGCATAGTCAACTTACGATTACTGATCAGCTTAGTCTGCAGGCAGAAAAGTTAGAAGATTTTAAAATATAAATTTTGAAGAGGTCTATTCACCCCCACCCCCCCTCTAGACCTCATCTGACCACTTGGGACCAACATAAAGATAACATTGACAGCAGGTGACTGCCATCAATGGATCGCCCAACCTTGCCAGGTGACCACCAATCGGGCTCCTAACCAGTGGGTGGCCACTGGAAAGGGCATCTGTCAAGCAGATGGCTACTTGACAGATAGCTATCAAGCAGATGACTACCTGATAATGAGCCCATCAAGCAGATGGCTTCTTGATGAGTTTACCATGTAAATACGTGGGCACTTACATGATGGGTGCAGCGTACTATTTTGCTTGAGATCTAATGGTTTCGCTCGAAACAGCTTCGCTGACGGCGAAAGCAGCTTTGCGGCTTACTTTGAGAGGCGGCGGTGCTGAACTTCAGGCTGCCATGTCCTGCTGTTTGCTGAGGATTGACGATTGATTTCAAGGAATTGGTAATGCTGACTGACTGACAGAAGGAGCGTATACTGGACTTCCGAGGTGGCGTTGCGCCGATTCAGTGAAGACTGAAAATTGATTGATTGATTTGTGTGTCCTTGATTGTGCCATCCTCCTGATATTTATAATCCCCTGAAGGACAGTTCTCCTGATGAACGACCACTTCTTCCACTTCCTGCATGATCTCCACTACTTGGGCAGTTATTTGCCATGTTTGTGCTCCCTGTTCCTTTGAAGACTTAGTTGGCAGTTAATTTTGAATTCTGCCAAATCCCCTATGTTTTAGCCTTTATAACCAACTTTGAGATATATTAGGAAGTAGTTACTTTTAATCTCTTTCTTTGGCCAGATAATCACGTGGCAGTTTTGTAATCTTTAATTAATTAAATTAACATATTTAATTAATTGGCCATGTCTGCTACTGGGCCAGTTTTAGGCCTCATTAACTAGCTGGGCTATTTGATATTCAGCTTGGGCCATTTACATCACACTTAATTAACTGAACCCACTTGGCCGAATTGATTTTCTGAGCCCTCATATTAAATTGGTTAACTGGGCCTGTTTTACATCATGGTTTATATTTGGCCCTGCCTTTTGCCCATTCGGCCTTTTATCAGGCCATTATCTCCCGACAAACTCGTAGGTGATTTTTCGAGTACAAGCAGGAAGTCTTGGATTTATATAAATACTTCATTTTATTTTAACCCAATATGACTTGATATTTAATTCAAGAGGGGATTTGCTGGTTTGAAAGTTTATGGCAAACTCTCACGAGATCTCACCGCTTCAATTATGAATTATCTTATTTAAGTTCTAATATTCTAGCGCGCATCACCATACAAGCCAAATAATAGAACAAATAAATAAATAAAACATAAATAAATAAACCTAGCATGCATTTCTAACACAATATGTTTTCGATCGGGAGCCACCTATGTTTGGGCCATCATTGAGCCAATAATGTTGGCCCAATTGGTCTATCTAATGGTTTCTTAATGGGCCTAGGCTATTACATTAATAACCAAGCATACTTGGCCCTCATTCTCTATTGGGCTTCCTTCTTGCATGTAATGGGCCTCCATCCTAAACTATTTAATGTAAAGCCCTAATTTATTACATTGGCACAAAAATGCCCAAATAAAGGCTCGCAGGCCCAACAAAAAACCAAACCAAATAAACCAATCACATCTAAGGTCAAGGCTCGGCTCGATCGAAAACCACGTACACAATTCACGTTGAGCAAAGAAACAAGCAAACACATTTACTAGTTTCCTATCTTACTTCAATTATTTTAAACGCCTTTAAAATATTTTTCTAGATTCTTACTTTAGTCTCTACTAATTATAGGTAATCTATATTCGGATAAACAAAACCATTTTATGCATAAAAACATAATAAAAAATTTCAACTTTTGAAAATTGCAATTCGGCCCTCCAACTTTCGGAAATTGCGATTTGACCCCTAAAGTTTTGGAAATTACAAATTAATCCCAAAGATGGGCAGAGGACCGAAAATAAAAAATTTATTTCCAGAAAAATTTTGAATTTGCAATTCAGCCCCTGCAGTTTTTGGTATTTACAAAACAGCCCCGAAACTGAAAATCAGCTACATTCTGTCCAGAAAACACACAGTTCGTAAAATATCAATTTCAGTCCAGTTTTTTCAACAATTCGCTAATGGCAAATCAGCCCTTCAATTTTCGTAAAATACAAAATTGGCCCAAAACGTCTTTATGCAATTTTACCCAAAATCAGATCTACCCATAACAAGTAAGAATCAATAACATGAATATAACATGCAATACAATCAAAGCAATCAAATTATATTCAGACATTTTCGTATGAGAGTAATGAACCTGGCTCTGATACCACTGTTGGTTTATTGGTAACGTCAGAACGTTAAAAGCAGCGGAATTTAATTTTTTTTTTAAAACAACCCAAGCAGAATCTTTATTCATCTAGTCATACGAAAAGGATTTTCACACAAATAAACCAACAATAGGGGGTTTATCGATTTTACCTCACCACAGGAACGGTGGTGATTTTTCTCCGATCTTCTCTCAGATCTGCAGGACTTTTGGTTCGGAGAAGCACCCCATGTGTTGTGCCTCTAGCGGTGTCCACACCAACTGGATTGTAGCAACTCCTTTTGAATCCACAGACTCAGAACTAGGATCCAAAAGTTATCAGACAAGGAAGAAAGAAGAAGAAGAAAATCGCATGAACACTTTGTAAAAAGATGCTCGGCCGAAACATATTTTGAGAGGAATGAGTGGGCGGCCACATGTGTTCAAGACTTTCTTGTTTTTCAAATTGCCGATTGAATGTTAATTAATCATTAGGGTAATGGAGTATTCACTACTCCATATATATATTTAAGTATAATCTAAAGATATCTCCTAGTTCTAGTCGGAAACAAGAATCATAATCATTTATTAGTTTCCTTTTGAACGTAGGTATCTTTAATTAAGTAAATTTCTTCACTTAATTATTACTTAATTATATATAATTAATTAAACACTTTTAATTAATTAATCCAATTAACTAATTAATTCCTCTTTTATTTTATATGGAGTCTTCTACTCCTTATATACTAAGAGTCTTGACCTAGATTTGTACTTATCTTGTTAGGAAAGTAGAATCCCATTCTATCTTTACTTCCTTAGCTTGTGACGGCCCGCGCCCCCGGGTCGGGTCCTACGTGGTCCCACCCCCGAGTCCGGGTCCGTATTCGATGAACACAACCAAATTTTGACCAGAAATTTTTTTTTTGAAAACAACAACACATTCATTCGAATCATAGTTCATACATAACAACAAAAATCCCGGTATGCTGCGATATGCAGGAGCGGGCACAAAATTCAACACAAGCGCAAACTGCGCAATATCCACAAGAATCCAAACAAAGTATAGTCTTTAAGTACTTAATCATGCCAAATACACACTAACACATAACATAGCATAATACAACGAGAATCAAAAGATAACATGATGACCCACGACGAACGACAAACAGGATCTCGGAGACGGACGACACCAACTCTAGACATCAGACCCTGTGATACCTGTATCTGAAAAGAAGTAAACGGGAATGCGTAAGTTGATCGTCCAACTTAGTGAGGCTGTAGTGCACATGTGTGTGATGCACGAATGCATCATAATGTATGTATACATATTAAACGCATGTAACATATATAACAGTACAGTAATTAAACGCATGTACATATATAACAGTACAGTAATTAAACGCATGTAACAGCAATTTAACAGTTAAACAAATAACCAATGGTTGTTGATGCCGTCCTCCTCTTACCCTCCAATCCATATTCGAGAAAACCACCACCGAACACTCCAAGTAAGGTGCGACCTTACATAACAGTGCGCATTGACGTCAAATGCCAGGAGTTTGACATTCACTCCCCAAGTGTAACCTCCACACTTGGCTCGTGAAGCGGGTCTACGGTGGATCGAGGTAACCCTCTGGCCCTAACCTTCCAGGTTACCCACGATTCCGCACACCAAGTATAGGGCCCACATAGTAATAACAAACAGTACAGTACAGTAACAGTAACTCAATAGCAGTTCAAGGACTCATAAGCACATAGGCATTAGCATAATAATTCAACGTGTAGCTTGTCCTAGCAGTCGAGTTCTTCAACACATGCTTGTTCGTTTAGGGACTAAGTTATAGTTCTGACTCGACCTACTAGCACATTCAGACTTACACACAAGTAACACACAGCACTCACCTTTGCTGCTTAAACTTCCTGAAGAAAATGTGACGACTCCGGTTCCACCTGTACACGTTTATGTAATGATCTTAGAATCCAATTATAGTACAAGGGTTCAGTCAGTGACTAAGCAATGCTTTAGTCAACACATACATTTGAATCATGGTTGATCGATATCGAAACTACGATCGAAAGTTGGACTTTTAAGTCCGGTCTAAAGGTTCTAAGGTTCATTTATGAAGCGTGGTAAACATAGCCACGAAAGAGTTAACTAGAACATAACCGTTCTAACTGAGCTTTAAAATGTTTAATTAAAGGTTTTAAGTTAAGTTATTACTTTCAAGTAACTTTATGTTTCTCATGTATCCAAACCAAAAACTTGTTTTTAAATTTAGAATTTAGGTTTATTGAAAAAATATTTTATTTTCGAAATTAAACTTTGTTTATATTTATTTATTTATTTTTTTGAAAACTTTTTTTTTTTTTTTTTTTTGGAAAATAATTTCATTGTTTAATCTTTTATTTAAATAAATATTAAAATTCCTTCTCTAATTATGTATTATTTTTAAAGCCTTTTTATCTTTATTTTCAAACTTATTAAATTCAGAAAATTATTATTAGCAATTATTATATCTATTTTCGAAATTATTTAATGATTATCCAAAATCATTTTAGTTTACTTTTGAAATTATTTATTTCCAGAAATAATTATTCAAAATTATTTATTAATTTTCTTTTTTCAAAATTCCTGTTCAAGAATAATTAAAATGTATTTAATATTTTAAAATTTATTTTCGAATTTATTAAATCCAGAAAAATATTTAATCAAAATATTTTATTTTATTTTCAAATTATATAAATAAATTTTTTTTTTTTTTTTTTTCGGAAAATATTTTATTATTCAGAAAAATGGTTTATTATTTTATTTTTCAGAAAGTAATTATTTAAATTTATATAATAATTTTATTTTTATTTAAGTAATATATTTATTTTCAGAAAATATTTTATTATTCATAAAATTGGGTTTATTATTTATTTTTCAGAAATTATTTATTTATTTTCAAAAGTTTATCCAAAATTATTTTAATTATTTTTCAGAAAATAATTAACACGATTTATTATAAATTTTATTTTCAAAAGTTTATTTATTTTCAGAAAAATAATTATTTAAAATTATTAAAAATTATTCTTTAAATTATTTATTTCCAGAAAATAATTACCCCAAATTATAAAAATTTTTATTTAAAAGAATTCTCTTTTTTTTTTTTTTATTTTTATAATTATTGTTATTTTAGAACTAATGTTCAAGAATAGTTATGTTCAATATTTGCAAACTTTATTTTCAAAATTTAAATTTCAAATTTATTATTTTCATATTTATTATTTTTAGATTTTATTTATTATTTATTTAATTTCGAATTTCATTTTGAATTTTGAGTTTAGTAATTAAAGATAACTTGTAAATTAATTTCTTTTTTTTTTTTTTTTTTTTTTTTTTTAAGGGCTGGCCATCAGCCCTTATGGCCAGCCCACTTACAAGGTAACAACAGGCCCATTTTCTCAATGGGCCTGTTGGTCTGTTGCACTTGCAACAGGCCCAAAAATGGGTCTGTTGCAATTGCAACAGACCACGAGCAGTCCCCGACCACTGCTCTTGCAGTGGCCGGTGGCTGCTTGCCGGCGGTGGGGTGGCTCCGGCAGCCACCCACTGGAAATGCAATGATACCCCTTTCTTTTTCCAGATTTACATAAATGGCCCAATAAAAATAATTTAAGCCAAAGTTTACACAAAATTCAATCTTTTCATAAATTTTTTTTTTTTATAGATCTACAACAATCCAAACATACATGCTTTCATAATCAAATCTTTAAATATTTTAAGAACAAAACATAGTTGTTTCAACAACCACAAAAAGTCCTTATTATTTTTCTTTTCCATATGAACATGCATTTACTAAAAATGAAAAATAAAACTCTTTCAAACATTGAATATCCTAAAATTATTGAAACCCATTATTTAAGACTTCAAGATGTTTCAAGATTTTTTAGGACATACATACATATAGCTTTCTTGGTCATTTCATTCAAAAAAAAATATCCAAATAGAAGAGGGGTTCACAAGACACTTACAAAACTTCCAAGGTGGTCTTAAGTTTACTACGGTGGTGGTCCGGCGACTTCACGGCAGTGGTCCGGTAGCTTCACGGCAGCGGTCCGGCGGCTTCACGGCAGCGGTCGGGCGGCTTCACGGCGACGGTGTGGTGGTGGTGATAGTGGCCTCCCCTTCCACTTCAAGATTTTTCTTATCTCTCTTATATTATTTACTCACTAGCTAGTTTAAGTACTTGGTAAAAATGGGAGAGTGTGAGGGAGTGACTATATATATATATATATATATATATATATAAGCTTAATTTCAGATTATAGATGTATATACATCTATACATACTATACATACTATACATGGGGAAGGGAAATATAATCATTTCCTTCTTCCACCAATGTTTGGTTTCTTGTTTGGTGAAGTTTCCTTCACCCAAGAGAGGAAATGGCAGCCCTTAGATTTTCAAGGAGGAACCATCATTACATGCTGCAGAATTTGAAAAGATTTGGGCGATTTTGCACTTTGCCCCCTGAAGTTTTGGGAAAGTGCAATTTTGCCCCAAAATAATTTTTTTTTGTACAATTAAGTCCAAAAAATTATAAAACGACCCCCTTTACTTTTTAAAAGGAAATTACCACTTTATAAACTATTTCTAAGTTCAATATGCTTTAAGAAATAATTAATGCACACAAAGCACAAAAGAGAGTTCAATTTAACTTTAAAATATAGTAGCATACAAAATTGGATAATAATCCAATTAAATTACAATTAAAGGACCCAAAAATTCTCGGGTATTACAATCTTTCCCCCTTAAAGAATTTGGTCCCCAAATTCAATCTTGATGTTCGAAGAGTTCGGGGTATTGCTGACGCATCTGCTCTTCAGGCTCCCATGTGGCTTCCTCAATGCTTTGACTTTGCCACAGAACCTTGACTATCGGAATCTTCTTTCTTCGTAGTTCTTGGAACTTCTTATCCAAAATACGGACAGGTCTCTCAATGTACAACAAACTCTCTTGAAGTTGCAATGGCTCATAATCTATCACGTGAGATGAGTCCGGTAAATACTTCTTCAAGAGTGACACATGGAATACGTCATGTATTCCTCCAAGGTTTGCTGGCAGATCCAACTTATAGGCTACACTCCCAACTCTTTCCAAAATTTTGAATGGTCCAACATATCGAGGGTTGAGCTTTCCACCCTTGCCATGTTTGATAAGGCCCTTCTTGGGTGAAATCTTAAGGAATACCTGATCACCTACCTCAAACTCGAGAGGTTTACGACGGCGATCGGCATAACTCTTCTGGCGACTTTGAGCAGCTAGCATCCTTTTCTTAATCACCGGTACGATATCAATAGCTTCCTGAATCAAATCAGGAGCTCCTTCAACAACGGTGCCCAAAGCTTGGGATTTTCGCTCATCCAAATCCCAATGGACTGGAGATCTACACTTTCGACCATATAAGGCCTCATAAGGCGCCATCTGAATAGTTGACTGAAAGCTATTGTTATAAGCAAATTCTACTAGTGGCAAATTCTTGTCCCAACTTTCTTTGAAATCGAGGGCACAAGCTCGAAGCATGTCTTCGAGAATTTGAATAGTCCTTTCTGATTGACCATCTGTCTGTGGGTGTGCTGTAGTGCTAAATTGAAGTTTTGTACCCAGAGCATCTTGAACCTTAGTCCACAGTCTTGATGTAAACCTAGGGTCACGATCAGAAGTTATATCCCTTGGTACCCCGTGTAATCGAACAATTTGATCTCGATACAACTCAGCAAGTCGCTCGACAGAATACTTAACATTAACAGGGATAAATCTGGCTACCTTTGTCAGTCTATCGACAATAACCCAAATGGCATCATGTTGTCCACGGGTTCGTGGCAAACCAGTCACAAAATCCATCGTTATTGATTCCCATTTCCACTCGGGTACCGGTAACGGCTGCAGCAACCTTGATGGTCGCTGATGTTCCGCTTTCACTTGCTGACAGACTAGACATCTTGCCACATAATCCGCCACATCTTTCTTCATACCGTCCCACCAGAAATGAGCCTTCAGATCCTGATACATCTTGTTCCCTCCCGGATGAATGCTGTACCGGGAACGATGGGCTTCTTCCAAAATTTGCTCCTTTAACCCAGTATCCATGGGAACACACAATCTTCCACGGAATCTAAGAGCACCTTCTGAATCCATGCTAAAAGGTGAGTTGATTGCTTTCGGAATTGATTCCTTTATCCTCCTGGTCCTTTCATCTAGTTGTTGGGCTGATGTAATCTGTTGGAGAATGTTCGGTCTTACCTGTAGGCCAGCGAACAAAATCCCCATCTTAACCTCCTCTGGGTTCCAACAACAAACACCTTCCAACATTCCCCACTCCTTCACCATGAGGTGAGACACGTTGACCTTCCGGCTCAGCGCATCTGCAACCACATTTGCCTTGCCGGGATGGTACTGGATTGTGCAATCGTAGTCGTCCAAAAACTCCATCCAACGCCTTTGCCTCATATTCAGCTCCTTCTGAGAGAATAGATACTTTAAGCTCTTGTGGTCGGTAAATACCACAAATGGCACGCCATAAAGGTAGTGCCTCCATTTGCCTAGGGCAAACACTACTGCAGCCAGTTCTAAATCATGAGTCGGATAGTTCCTCTCGTACGGCTTCAACTTCCTTGAAGCGTACGCAATCACCTTGCCATTTTGCATTAAAACGCAACCCAAACCTTCTTTCGATGCGTCGGTGTAAACCATAAAGTTTTCTGACCCATCGGGTAGGGCTAACACCGGCGCAGTCGTCAATTTCTTCTTCAACTCTTGGAAGCTTGCCTCACACTTCTCGTTCCAAATGAATGGAACTTTCTTCTGAGTTAACTTTGTCAAAGGCGAGGCTATCTTCGAGAAATCCTGAATAAATCTACGATAATATCCAGCCAGACCCAAGAAACTCCGAATCTCGGTCACGGTCTCTGGCCTCTTCCACTCAGTAACCGCTTCAACCTTAGATGGGTCAACCGCTATCCCATCTCCTGAAATAATGTGCCCTAGAAAGGCAACCTGATCTAACCAAAATTCACACTTGCTGAACTTCGCGTACAATTTATTTTCACGCAAGGTTTGGAGCACCTTCCGAAGATGAGCCTCGTGCTCATGCCTGGATTTCGAGTAGATCAAGATATCATCGATGAACACCACGACAAATTGATCTAAAAATGGCTTGAAGATTCGATGCATTAAATCCATGAAAACGGCAGGGGCATTCGTGAGGCCGAAAGGCATCACGACAAACTCAAAGTGCCCATATCGCGAGTTAATGGCTGTTTTCGGTATGTCTTCCTCCTTAATCTTTAGTTGATAGTACCCTTGCCTTAAATCCAACTTTGAGTATACCAGAGATCCTTGTAGTTGATCAAACAACTCTTCGATGTGCGGCAGAGGGTACTTGTTCTTGATGGTCACACTATTAAGACCACGATAGTCGATGCATAGCCGCAACGAACCATCTTTTTTCTTTACGAACAAGACAGGGGCTCCCCATGGAGAAGAGCTAGGTCTGATAAATCCTTGCTCCAACAACTCCTGAAGTTGAGCTTTTAGCTCCTTAAGCTCGGCAGGGGCCATGCGGTATGACTTCTTCGCAACTGGCGTCGTACCTGGAACGAGATCAATTGCGAACTCCACTTCTCGATCTGGTGGTAGAGTCGTAAGTTCTTCCGGAAAAACATCTGCGAACTCTGCCACCACAGGTACCTCTTTTAAATCAATTTTGTCTTTTGGCTCGTTGATGAGGTAAGCGATAAATCCATGTCCACCCTGGCGCAATCCCTGACGAACTTGAGCGGCAGACAGTAATGGAACTTTCAAGACCTTTCGAGTACCCCAAAAACAAATATCGGGTCGTCCGGGAGTAGACAGTGTTACCGTCTTACATCGACAGTCTAAACGGGCAGCATGGGTGGACAACCAGTCCATCCCCAAGATTACATCGAAACCTTGGATCGGCATCGCGATCAAATCGGCATGAAACACTCCTTCATTAATTCTAACCTCACATGCCTTATGAACCGAACTCGTTATAAACGAGGTCCCCAATGGAGTATGAACCTCCAACTCATAGGGCAAACTCTCTACCTTACTTACTAACTTATTACTACAATGTGGTGCTACAAATGAATGAGATGCTCCAGAATCAAATAACACTTTACATAAATGCCCGGAAACATAAAGTATACCTTCCACCACATCATTAGCATTTGGCTCAGATAGTTCCTCTCCTTCCATAGCAAATGCTCGTCCAGGAACCCTCGGCTTTGGGGGTCTTCCAGCATGGGATGATCCTCCCGCTGTTGGCGCTGGTGTAGTAGGCGCCTTGGGGCAGTTTCTGATGAAATGGTCATGAGCTCCACACCTCAGGCACTTGCCGGCTTTCTTCCAGCATTTGGGCTCCCCATGCCCTTTCAATCCACAGTGGGTGCATGCCCCATCTGGTGTCTTCCCAGAACCACTCGGAGGTCGATTGTTCTGCTGAGGACCCTTGAAATTTCCTGAGCTCGTTTGACCAATCCTTGGTGATTTCCCAGTGTTTCTCCCCGACTGCCAATTTGCCTGAGGAGGCCTTGACTTCTTCTCCGGAAACTGCATATTATTCAACTCAATCAACCCGTTCTCAATCCTTGTAGCCTTTTCCACTGCTTCGATGTATGACACTACATTATGAGCTAGAAGGGCTCGCTGGAGCTCTGGCCTGAGGCACTTGATGAAACGGCGGGTGCGACGGGGTTCATCAGTCATCAAATGGGGAGCATAGCGGACGAGTCGGGAGAAAACAGCCTCAAATTGGGGAACTCTCATATTCCCTTGCCTTAAAGCATTGAATTGCTCCTCACGCTGTTCACGAACCACAGGGGGAACATACTTGTCATTAAACTCCTTCACAAAATTTTCCCAAGTTCTTGCGGTTTGGTCCCTTTCCCAAACCATCTCTCTCGTCTGCCCCCAGGACCTAGCGGCATCCTCAAAGCGGTAAGTAGCCAATGAAATCTTCACAGTGTCCGAATAGTCCAGTGCTCGAAAAATATTCTCAATCTCAGCCAACCAGGTTTCTGCCTTCCTATCATCAGGTTCTCCGAGGAACTTAGGTGGTTGGAAACGCAGAAAGCGTTCTAGTGTCTGGTCCAAGGCAGGGGGTGCAGGGGTTTGAGGCACGGCCTGCGAAGCGCCTTGCAGTGCCTGGGTGAACTGTGCCAAGGCGGCGATAATTCGATCGGCCTGGTCGACCGATGGTGCCACAGGAGCCCCCTCAGATTGGTCAGAGGGAACCCGACGACCAGTACGACTATCAGCTCGATTGCCTGCCATTCTGAACAAGAAGGAAAATGGCCCATTAGGCCAGCACATAACACAACCACAAGGCCAAAAACTAATTAAAGCTAAAACATAACATCATAAAATAACATAACACCAATTTAACATATTTGCCAAATCGGCTCACAAAAGTTAACATGTTTTAGCAACACAAAACGTACTAACAGCCAGAACGGCTTAAATCAGTCTAATTACCGACAAAATACAGTATGAACTGAAACATAGTACAAGCCAAAAATGGCTTTAAACAAACATAACAAGGATGATAATAAAAATCTCTCAATCTCGCCCGGCCACAGTACCATCTCCCGCTCTCTCCTCACTAGGGTCCTCCTCCTCTACTGGGTTTGCCGCAACTTCAGCTTCTTGACTCGGGGCTTCAAAGTTTGAGTCCTCCTCATCCTCAACTAGCATCTTCTCGTCATCTGAGAGTGAGTCGGCGAGAGTTCTCAAACTTTCCCTAATTCTTCCAGACTGCAACATATGCTGGTTCCTTATGACCCGGAGCTCTTCTAACCGAGCGCTCATATCCTCGAGCCGTGCCTCGGCTATCTTGAGCTGCTCTTCTAGCATGTCAGCTCGATCAGAGGCATCCTCGGCCTGAAGTTCTGCCATCATCCTTAGGTCACATTGGCGGTCTCGATCAGCCTCGAGGTTATAGACCTCGTGATCCGGGTAGTGACCAATCAGCTCAAAGCGTCCCCGAGTCATGATGGGGTGGTAGACCCTACGTGGTCTACTCCGTCGAGTAATCAACATACGAGGAGGAGGGTGGCCACGATCGGGAGAAGCAATGACCCTACGGGGCCTAAATTCTCCCACGAATCCTCTGTTCCTCCCAATGTTGGAGCGAAAACTGGAGCGTCTACTTCCTTGGCTCGACATCCTAACGCAATCATAAATTAAAGACACACATATCATATAATAAACACATAATAAGACTCAAAAGAACACAATAAACAGGACAAAACAGACGACTTCCGAGGATCCTTGACCTAGCTTGTAAGCCTATGCTCTGATACCACTTGTGACGGCCCGCGCCCCCGGGTCGGGTCCTACGTGGTCCTACCCCCGAGTCCGGGTCCGTATTCGATGAACACAACCAAATTTTGACCAGAAATTTTTTTTTTGAAAACAACAACACATTCATTCGAATCATAGTTCATACATAACAACAAAAATCCCGGTATGCTGCGATATGCAGGAGCGGGCACAAAATTCAACACAAGCGCAAACTGCGCAATATCCACAAGAATCCAAACAAAGTATAGTCTTTAAGTACTTAATCATGCCAAATACACACTAACACATAACATAGCATAATACAACGAGAATCAAAAGATAACATGATGACCCACGACGAACGACAAACAGGATCTCGGAGACGGACGACACCAACTCTAGACATCAGACCCTGTGATACCTGTATCTGAAAAGAAGTAAACGGGAATGCGTAAGTTGATCGTCCAACTTAGTGAGGCTGTAGTGCACATGTGTGTGATGCACGAATGCATCATAATGTATGTATACATATTAAACGCATGTAACATATATAACAGTACAGTAATTAAACGCATGTACATATATAACAGTACAGTAATTAAACGCATGTAACAGCAATTTAACAGTTAAACAAATAACCAATGGTTGTTGATGCCGTCCTCCTCTTACCCTCCAATCCATATTCGAGAAAACCACCACCGAACACTCCAAGTAAGGTGCGACCTTACATAACAGTGCGCATTGACGTCAAATGCCAGGAGTTTGACATTCACTCCCCAAGTGTAACCTCCACACTTGGCTCGTGAAGCGGGTCTACGGTGGATCGAGGTAACCCTCTGGCCCTAACCTTCCAGGTTACCCACGATTCCGCACACCAAGTACAGGGCCCACATAGTAATAACAAACAGTACAGTACAGTAACAGTAACTCAATAGCAGTTCAAGGACTCATAAGCACATAGGCATTAGCATAATAATTCAACGTGTAGCTTGTCCTAGCAGTCGAGTTCTTCAACACATGCTTGTTCGTTTAGGGACTAAGTTATAGTTCTGACTCGACCTACTAGCACATTCAGACTTACACACAAGTAACACACAGCACTCACCTTTGCTGCTTAAACTTCCTGAAGAAAATGTGACGACTCCGGTTCCACCTGTACACGTTTATGTAACGATCTTAGAATCCAATTATAGTACAAGGGTTCAGTCAGTGACTAAGCAATGCTTTAGTCAACACATACATTTGAATCATGGTTGATCGATATCGAAACTACGATCGAAAGTTGGACTTTTAAGTCCGGTCTAAAGGTTCTAAAGTTCATTTATGAAGCGTGGTAAACATAGCCACGAAAGAGTTAACTAGAACATAACCGTTCTAACTGAGCTTTAAAATGTTTAATTAAAGGTTTTAAGTTAAGTTATTACTTTCAAGTAACTTTATGTTTCTCATGTATCCAAACCAAAAACTTGTTTTTAAATTTAGAATTTAGGTTTATTGAAAAAATATTTTATTTTCGAAATTAAACTTTGTTTATATTTATTTATTTATTTTTTTGAAAACTTTATTTTTTTTTTTTTTTGGAAAATAATTTCATTGTTTAATCTTTTATTTAAATAAATATTAAAATTCCTTCTCTAATTATGTATTATTTTTAAAGCCTTTTTATCTTTATTTTCAAACTTATTAAATTCAGAAAATTATTATTAGCAATTATTATATTTATTTTCGAAATTATTTAATGATTATCCAAAATCATTTTAGTTTACTTTTGAAATTATTTATTTCCAGAAATAATTATTCAAAATTATTTATTAATTTTCTTTTTTCAAAATTCCTGTTCAAGAATAATTAAAATGTATTTAATATTTTAAAATTTATTTTTGAATTTATTAAATCCAGAAAAATATTTAATCAAAATATTTTATTTTATTTTCAAATTATATAAGTAAATTTTTTTTGTTTTTTTTCGGAAAATATTTTATTATTCAGAAAAATGGTTTATTATTTTATTTTTCAGAAAGTAATTATTTAAATTTATATAATAATTTTTTTTTTATTTAAGTAATATATTTATTTTCAGAAAATATTTTATTATTCATAAAATTGGGTTTATTATTTATTTTTCAGAAATTATTTATTTATTTTCAAAAGTTTATCCAAAATTATTTTAATTATTTTTCAGAAAATAATTAACACGATTTATTATAAATTTTATTTTCAAAAGTTTATTTATTTTCAGAAAAATAATTATTTAAAATTATTAAAAATTATTCTTTAAATTATTTATTTCCAGAAAATAATTACCCCAAATTATAAAAATTTTTATTTAAAAGAATTCTTTTTTTTTTTTATTTTTTTATTTTTATAATTATTGTTATTTTAGAACTAATGTTCAAGAATAGTTATGTTCAATATTTGCAAACTTTATTTTCAAAATTTAAATTTTAAATTTATTATTTTCATATTTATTATTTTTAGATTTTATTTATTATTTATTTAATTTCGAATTTCATTTTGAATTTTGAGTTTAGTAATTAAAGATAATTGTAAATTAATTTTTTTTTATTTTTTATTTTTTTTTTATTTTTTTAAAGGGCTGGCCATCAGCCCTTATGGCCAGCCCACTTACAAGGTAACAACAGGCCCATTTTCTCAATGGGCCTGTTGGTCTGTTGCACTTGCAACATGCCCAAAAATGGGTCTGTTGCAATTGCAACAGACCACGAGCAGTCCCCGACCACTGCTCTTGCAGTGGCCGGTGGCTGCTTGCCGGCGGTGGGGTGGCTCCGGCAGCCACCCACTGGAAATGCAATGATACCCCTTTCTTTTTCCAGATTTACATAAATGGCCCAATAAAAATAATTTAAGCCAAAGTTTACACAAAATTCAATCTTTTCATAAATTTTTTTTTTTTATAGATCTACAACAATCCAAACATACATGCTTTCATAATCAAATCTTTAAATATTTTAAGAACAAAACATAGTTGTTTCAACAACCACAAAAAGTCCTTATTATTTTTCTTTTCCATATGAACATGCATTTACTAAAAATGAAAAATAAAACTCTTTCAAACATTGAATATCCTAAAATTATTGAAACCCATTATTTAAGACTTCAAGATGTTTCAAGATTTTTTAGGACATACATACATATAGCTTTCTTGGTCATTTCATTCAAAAAAAAATATCCAAATAGAAGAGGGGTTCACAAGACACTTACAAAACTTCCAAGGTGGTCTTAAGTTTACTACGGTGGTGGTCCGGCGACTTCACGGCAGTGGTCCGGTAGCTTCACGGCAGCGGTCCGGCGGCTTCACGGCAGCGGTCCGGCGGCTTCACGGCGACGGTGTGGTGGTGGTGATAGTGGTTTCCCCATCCACTTCAAGATTTTTCTTATCTCTCTTATATTATTTACTCACTAGCTAGTTTAAGTACTTGGTAAAAATGGGAGAGTGTGAGGGAGTGACTATATATATATATATATATATATATATAAGCTTAATTTCAGATTATAGATGTATATACATCTATACATACTATACATACTATACATGGGGAAGGGAAATATAATCATTTCCTTCTTCCACCAATGTTTGGTTTCTTGTTTGGTGAAGTTTCCTTCACCCAAGAGAGGAAATGGCAGCCCTTAGATTTTCAAGGAGGAACCATCATTACTTGCTGCAGAATTTGAAAAGATTTGGGCGATTTTGCACTTTGCCCCCTGAAGTTTTGGGAAAGTGCAATTTTGCCCCAAAATAATTTTTTTTTGTACAATTAAGTCCAAAAAATTATAAAACGACCCCCTTTACTTTTTAAAAGGAAATTACCACTTTATAAACTATTTCTAAGTTCAATATGCTTTAAGAAATAATTAATGCACACAAAGCACAAAAGAGAGTTCAATTTAACTTTAAAATATAGTAGCATACAAAATTGGATAATAATCCAATTAAATTACAATTAAAGGACCCAAAAATTCTCGGGTATTACATAGCTAACTAGGTCTCCTTTAATTAATTAAACTCTTTAGTTAATAAGACTCTTTTAATTAATTCAGCCCATTTAATTAATTAATCCAATTAATTAATTAATCATTCTCCATTAATTAATTAGACTACTTTTAATTAATATTTTTCTCCGTTAAGAATCAACACTTTAATTCTCCAATTTTGATTTAACACTTTAAATCAAGCTTTCCTTATATGATTTGTTGCAGTCCAATTGTATTGTGTGTGACCCTCTAGGTTCACCATCAATTGGCCGCGGGTCCACGACTTTCGTGATTTAATTTATGAGCTTATAAATTACTCCGATTAATTGAACACCTTCAATTAGCCACTCAAGAATTAATCTTCTTATTAATTCATGAGTACCTACACCTCATGGTCGGTGAATCTTACCTCTTATAAGTACCATGTACATACGGTCCTTCTATCGACTTAATTTCCCGATCGAGACCTAGGGTGTGTGAATTGATCGGCACCTCTAATTATCTCGATAACTATACTTTCTAATTCTGGATAATGATTCCAGTGTGACTGCTAAATTTGGAAACCCCTTTCCAAATCCGTCACCAACTGTGGCCACAGGTTTCTCGGAATCTATTATCTAAGAACGTATAGGAAATTCCCTCAACACACTACGTTGAGTCGGTAGATCCCATATTAGTGCTAACCATTCGCGTACACGATCAGGCTAAGTGATCGGCTCCTAAATCAAAGTACGTACTCACGTGCACCGAATTCGCCCTAGCACCTCAAGTCTAAGGGCTAAATCGTACACTATTATAAGTCTTGAGAAACATCCCATCGCCGATGTGCGTCATGCGCTTCCACAATGGGTTTCTCTGTTCGGGTCGTTCGATGCGTTCGATCCCCTATCGAACCACCTACTCATATGCACTGGCATCAAATGCCTTGCTCATGAAACGCTACAAATTCACTCCCCGTGAATCATGCATATTTGTACAAGTCTTTGCGATTCCTTCGATACCCCGTCTCGGTCGGAATCTATGACTTGGAACATGTTTTAAGATCACGACCTTAGAGACTGTTTCATGATTGCACTCATATTGAAGTGAATCGTTCCCATAGTCTATTGTGATCTAAGGATTTCATCCAATCGCTTAAGTGATTCGCGAGAGATGAAGTTGGCCAATGTATGATTTACATACTATAAACAAACGAGTTCATTTATACTAGAGAAAGTCTACGATAGTCCTATTACAAGCTAAATATATTGGCTTGCAGGGCACTATCCTTTCATAGTGGGGATAGATCCGAGAATAATCACCCACTCTTTGAAAATAGATCTGAACGAAAGACCAGTTAAGCAAAAGAAGAGAAATCACAGCCCTGTTAAAGACAAAATAATAAAAGCCGAGGTCGAAAGGCTTTTAATGTCTAAACAGATAAGGGAAATACACTTCACAGAATGGTTGTGTAATGTTGTACTAGTGTCAAAAGGCGATAAGAAAGACAATAAATGAAGAATGTGCAATGATTTTACGGAACTAAACAAATTATGTCCCAGGGATCCATATCCCCTTCCTAGAATCGACCTATTAGTTGACTCTACAGCGGGATTTGCTATTTTTAGCATGATGGACGCATTTCAAAGATTTTATCAAATATTTATGGACGAAAGGGATCAAGAAAAAATTGCCTTTGTTACAGAACACGGAGTATACTGCTTCGTAATAATGCCTTTCGGGTTGAGAAACGCTGGAGCAACTTATCAACGACTAGTAAACCTAATGTTTAAGGAACTAATCAGAGAGATTATGGAAGTGTACGTGGATGATATGCTGGTCAAGAGTATGAGTGAAAGTACCACATTGATCATCTAAATCGTTGCTTTAGGAATTTGAGAAAATATGGAATGAAGCTCAATCCGGCAAAATGTACCTTCGGAGTAAGATTGGGAAACTTTTTGGGTTACTTGGTCCACCAAAGAGGTATCGAAGAAAATCCCGAAAAGATACGCGCGATCACCGAAATGAAGCCTCCCAGAACTATATCTCAGGTGCAAAGTTTAGTAGGTAAGATAGTTGCTCTGAATAGGTTTATATCGAGATCTGCAGATAAACGTCTGCCCTAACCCTAACCCAAATCTTGTCAAAACCTGAAACATCGGGAAGATTGATCAAGTGGGCAGTGGAACTAGGGCTATACGAGATCGAATACCAACCACGAACTGTGATAAAAGCTCAAGTGCTTGCAGATTTCCTCCCGGAGACCCCCCAGTCTATCAGAAATGATCCCTTGCGAGACAAGTTCAAGCAATAACGACATCTTAGTCGTTAGCGATTCAGTATGGCTTATGCAAGTTGATGGCGCATCGAGCAAAGATGGTGGGGGTGCAGGGATAAACTTTCGAGGACCTGACGGAGAGGATTTATTGCAGGAATGGAAAGAGCCATAGAAGCTAGCATAAAAGTCCTGAAAGTCTTGACAAACTCCGAGCTGGTTCAAAGACAAGTCAATGGTTTATATGAGGCCAAGAAGTACAACATGATCAAATACTTGGCCAAAGTGAAAGAATTGATTGGAAAGTTTGATAAATTTGAGATTCAGAACATCCCACGAGAAGAGAATCGCTGGGCTGATCAATTATAACGGTTTACCTGGTCAAGAGATGGTAAGTAAAAAAGGGTGATCACATGGTTGATCTCTGATACACCATCAATCGATCTCGACACCATTCCTACCGCTGAGGTAATGATTATTGATCTGGCTACGGACAGCTGGATGAGTCCTTTGTTGAGTTATTTAAAAGACGGATCTCTCCCAAATGATAAAAACGAATCTCTGAGAATTAAGTATCGGGCACCTAGATATGCAATAGATGAGGATAAACTTTACAGACGATCTGTTTCTGGAATACTCTTGAAGTGTATCCCCGAACATCAGACTCAGAGTATCCTCAAGGAGATTCATGAAGGAGAGGCCGGAAATCATAGCGGGGCTCGAGCACTCGCTCTGAAGTGTTTAAGGACCGAATATTATTGGCCGACCTTATATTCGGATGCACATGACTACGTGAAATATTGCCATCACTGCCAAGTACATTCGAACATAATTCATCAACCAGCAGAGGTAATGCACCCAATTCCAATCTGTTGGCCTTTCGATCAATGTGGAATTGATATTATGGGCCCATTCCCTATAGCCAGATAAAAAAAGAGCTATGTCCTGGTCGCTGTTGAATATTTCAGCAAATGGATCGAATGTGTGGAGCTCGCGCGAATTACACAATTCCAGGTTATAAAATTTCTTTGGAAATACATAGTCTGCCGTTTTGGCATCCCGAGAGTGCTAATTTTCGACAATGGAACTCAATTTGCTGGAAAATAAGTTTTAGAATGGTGCTCCAAATTCGGAATACAGCAAAACTTACATCCGTAGGTCATCCTCGAGTGAATGGACAAACAGAGGTCACAAATCAGTGAATAATCAAATCCCTTGAAAAGAGGTTGGATGATGCCAAAGGAAAATGGTTGGATGAACTCCCGAGGGTCGTATGGGAAAATAGAACTAAGTAAAAGCTTCTACGGGAGAAACACCTTTTAGCTTGGTTTATGGATCAGAAGCGGTCATTCCGGTCGAGGCACTTGTCCCCAGTCCGAGAATCGAGTTATATGATGAGGAGAATAACGGTCAATTGAGGAAAGTCGACGTTCACTTTAGTGAAGCCCTGAGGGACAAGACTAGTCTTCATTTATAGGCCGCAAAGTCAAGCATGAAAAAAGCCTATAATCAAAGAGTAAGAATACGTCGTTTAAGGAGGGCGATTTGGTCCTTAAAAAGGTCGAAGTATCCAAACACGTAGGAAAACAACAGTAGAATTGGGAGGGCCCTTTTATGGTGACAACGGTCGGCAAAAAAGGATCCTATAAAATTGCTCAGTTAGATGGAACCCCACTACCTCGAACGTGGAACGCGATGAACCTCAGATTGTATTATGGTCGTTGAAATCATGAAGGAGCATAATTTGATTATCTTATATTTAGATGATGTAGTTCGTCCATTGTTTTCAGTTTATAATGTCCTTGTTCTTTCTTCTTTCCATTGGATGTCAGAGTTTTTCTACAATAATAATATCACAAAAGCTTTTGCTTAATTTTCTCCATACATTGTATTATGTCGGCACAATAAAGCCATTGTTGATAGATCTAAAAGGGTTAAAACAAATAATTGGTATAAAACCTCAGTAAAATTGAATTTTGAGTAAAATCGATTTGGTCGGTATAAACTCGTCGATCTCCTAAAATCGATCTACAAGGGTTAAAACTGATAATTGGTATAAAACCTAAGTAAAATTGAATTTTGAGTAAAACCGATTGGGTCTGTATAAACTCGTCGATTTCCTAAAATCGATCTACAAGGGTTAAAACCAATAATTGGTATAAAACCTAAGTAAAATTGAATTTTGAGTAAAACCGATTGGGTCGGTATAAACTCGTCGATCTCCTAAAATCGATCTACAAGGGTTAAAACCAGTAATTGGTATAAAACCTAAGTAAAATTGAATTTTGAGTTAAACCGGTTGGGTCGGTATAAACTCGTCGATCTCCTAAAATCGATCTACAAGGATTAAAACCTATAATTGGTATAAAACCTAAGTAAAATTGAATTTTGAGTAAAACCGATTGGGTCGGTAGAAACTCATCGATCTCCTAAAATCGATCTACAAGAGTTAAAACCAATAATTGGTATAAAACCTAAGTAAAATTGAATTCTGAGTAAAAACCGATTGGGTCGGTAGAAACTCATCGATCTCTTAAAATCGACCTACGATGGTTAAAACCAATAATTGGTATAAATTTTAAGTACAATTGAATATTGAGTAAAACCGATTGGTTCGGTATAAACTCGTCGATTTTCTACAAATTCGATGTACAGAGATTAAAAAAAAAAAAACCAACGAAATTATAAAATTCAACTTCTGATTTTATTGATTACCGAACAACTTCCTTGAGCACAAAGTATTATATGGAAAAATAGTTTATTCATGATTCCGAGCTGTTACAGATGTTCAAACTTCAAAAGTTACAAAGATTCCCTATGCTGATCAACAACGACTCCTATTACATGCTAAAGAAGGTCCTATTATATGAAGCTTGGTTGTCCCGTAGACTTGTAAAAATCAGTCAAGCTGGCTCGGTTTATCGCCTGATGATATCTGGTTTTGAAGATAGGCAATATGAATTACAGACTTCTGTCTTTGTTTACCATCATACGCCTTCCAGCATTCTTATCACCAGCCGAGCTCGATCGACGAGGACAACCACCATTTTAAGTTCCGAAATTTCGACCCCCACCTTGGAGAAGCGGATGCTCATACTTCACCAGAGCTACATGAAGTCGAACTTCTCCTTCGATTAGTGGTGGACAGAAGTCTGAAGGTCATTTTCTTCTTTTAATGAACTGACCAGCTTTCCTCCGACCTCGGAACTATTAGTTCGGAGTACCACAACACTGACCCCTATCCATTTGCATATGATGGCCAGTAGACCGTAGGCATTCCGCTTTATCCCATTTTTCAGGGATCGGAGACTTCATGGTCTTTGAGAAGTCCCCTTTTTCCAATTCCACCCATACCAAGTCATAATTTTGAGTAATTTTCAAGATTTTCGAATTGGGTGGAGAACCACCGTTTTGAAAAAGGAAAAGAACCATTTAAAGAAGTTTCACCTGAGATAAAAAAAAAATGAGAGGTAAAACCCCTTTTATAGACGGAATGGTAAAGATCCAATGGTTGAAGTAATATCAATTCAACGGTGGTGATTATGCGGTATTTCGTTCGTACCAAATAAGGAAACTCGAGCAAAACAATAAGTGTATAGAGTGCGTAAATCTTATATATCACTATCAAATATCGAGTTCAGATTAGAAAACGGGTCTACTCGAGCATTACAGGATGTCGTACAACTAGGAAAGTAAATACAAGGAATAAACAAGCTGGTTCCTAATCCGAACAGTAAGTCCGAGCTTAGGGCCTTTCTTGGAAGTTGTGCCGTCCCCAATGTCATAAATGCGCCACGTATTTATAGGAACAGTAATGAGCTAGCTGGACCGTCCGTAGGAGAATACCTTTCGGCCAGCTGTACAAAGCTGTAGGTCGGCCCCACAGTAATCCCGAGGCGGTGAGCAGGTCGGAGAGTAGATCCCGTACTATCAATCTGACTTGATCGGAAAACTAGGTTCTTCTGGTCGAGAGTACCATTCCTGGTCGGGGAAGAGATCGATCTCGAGCATAGGTACTTCCTAAAACGGCGTATGCGAAATACCCCTCATCAATACTCCCCCACTTCTCGAGCATAAGCGAAGCTGAAGCTTTGAGAAGTAAACACAGCATTGTATCACGAGATTTTGATATGCCTCATTAAAAACCTTGCTCGGAAAAACCCAGTGGGACAAAATCCGAGCTAGGGAAAAAGAGCGCATATTTTCTCTAGATGGGCCTTGGAAAGGCGAGATGTTTCAAACCACAGGAGGGCGGAGTTCTCGATCATAATATTTTACTTCGATGAGATTACAGTATCCGAAGTTCGGAGAAAATAAATAATAGAGATCAAGTCTTGAACAATCTTGAGTCGGATATGCCTCGTTAAAAACCTTACTCGAAAAAACCCAGTGGGACAAAATCCGAGCGAAGGGAAAAAGAGTGCATATCCTCGGAAGACAACGTAGTTTAATCTTATCTTTCTGACTCGAAATATCTATTTCTGAGACTTGGAGGACCATAGGTGCTATTAGCGGAAAAATGACCCTCAATTTTACTAAGCGGGAAGCTTAACCGTCGCAGTTACTCGGGGTTGAATTTGCAATTTACCCTTTTAACCTTTATATATATATGTTTACTTGGAAAAAAGAGTGCATCTTTACAATTCACAGCGGATCGGAGCATTTAGATCGATAAACAGTACTTCTTCTTTTTCGAGCATTCCAATAAATATCTTCTAATCATGTCTACTTCCCAGAATCCCGACGTCCAAACCAATATTCCTTCGCGATCAGATTCCGGCCTAGGATCCACAGGCGAACTCATCAATGACTACAAAACCACTGAAAATTCTTCCGAAGAGACGAATAGAATCGTCAACCAAATAGAGTATGCCATGGGGTCAAACGCTGGAGAGGGGACATCCGGTCGACAGGATTCCGAGCGCGGTTGTGATGCGGAACAAAATGCCGAGGCCGACAGCGAGGAGGGTGGAGATGGAGAAAAAGCTGACTCCGACAATGAGAATAGCTTGACTGTACCGTTTGACAAGCATGAGATAATGAGATATCAAATCGGAGGCGGGTGCAGTGTGAGAATCCTCGACCTAGCCGGTGTAACGAAAAAGTCCAAAGCCACAGGTCGAGCTCAGAAGACTGAGAAACGGGTCTATGAAATCTCCAGTGCGTATGATCCAAAAGAGGATGAGGCAAACCTCAAAGCTGCGATAGGTAAATTCCTTCCCGAAGGCTACTCGCTAGTGATTCCGACCTCCTCTCAAAGAGTGAACAAGCCCCCAGCAGGATGTCAAGCTTTTTATGCTAAGCAATTTGACTATGGGTTGCGCATTCCTTTTGCCCCATTACTTGAGCAGGTTTTAGATGCATTCTCCCTGGCTCCCGCACAGATCCTTCCCAACTCGATTGGGTATTTGACAGCTTTCAGCGTTTTGATGAAGGCCAAGGACAAGGCTGCTAATTTCCGGCGCTTTTGGCAATTCTTCAAGATCAGTACTTCCTCCGCCTCGAACGATGGGTTCGTGTATTTCTCCCAGCGTTCGAATCATTCGGTCTTATCGACCATAACTTCTAGCAATTCTCTCAACTGGAAGAAACAGTTCTTCTTTATCAGAGGACCTGAAGTACCGGCTTCCGAGGGGAGCTCGGCGATGGTTCCACACAAATGGCCAGGTGAGCGAGACTGGGTCTACGGAAAATGAGAATTGTTAGGCCAGCTTGTGAAGGTTATCCCAGACGATCTTGTTAAAGAGATGCGTTCCGATCCCTATCAGTCGGCTTTCCTTATTCTGGAGCCTGTTCTTCGAAAAGCTGGACTCAGCCGAGCTACCTATCAACTAGCAGATGCTGATGATCCTCGAACATTGAGTAAGGATAATAATCTTTCTCGAGTGACCGTGATGGTATGCTATTCTGAGGATTTCGTTATCATTTCTCAATTTTTATTTTATCAGGTAATGGTAGAGCAATACCGAGCTTCCATAGTCGATAAAACTGTAGCATCTACCTCGAGAAAGATGCCCGGTCAGCCGAGGAGACAAATTAGACTGGAGCCTCGAACTGTCGTCCCTCCTCGGGGAAGCTCGGCTCAGACTGACCAGATCGGAAACGAAGGGGAGCCCGAGAATGCTGAGCCGATCCAAATGGCACCTCATCCTCACCAAGCTGGTCCTTCTTCTTCTTCTGGCTTAGGATACAGCATGTTTACCCTGAAGAAGCTCAAAGGGACAGAGATCTACAATCGGCGAGCTCGGGAAGATCTCGAGGGACCCCCCGAGGCTAAAAGGAGGACCGGATTGTGGGGTCGACACCGAACACCCCTTTCTTCCCGTTCTGGTCGAAGTAGGCCTGATATGGTGGACTTCATCGAAGATCAACTTAGAGGTTCCCGAGCAGCGGGTTATCCCGAGAGGGGATCAATTCGAAGTGATCGCACCCCAAACGGCGAGAACGAGCACGACAATGCGATCAAAATTTTCATGGCGGGGAGATTTGCCGAGGACCAGGAGGAGCTTCTTGGCCATTGCGACCTTGACGTATTAGGCCAATTCTCCAAAGCATATCACACGGTAAATCCCTTTACATTTGTTGTAACTGTTTAAGTCTTGGAACAAAATACTAACCACCCTGTTCTTGCAGATCGGGGACTGCTTTCTCACTGAGGTGAATCGTGCCTCAATGTTAGAAGAGGAGTCCGATCGGGTCCATATCGCTTATAGGGACTTACTCAATGAAGAATCCCAACTTCGCAATCGATTTATCTCCGTCCAAAAAGAATTGGAGTCCATGAAGGTCAAGTATACCCCGGCCATCGAGGAAGACTTGGTGAAGGTCGTGGAAGAGAAGAGCATACGATAAAATACTCTTCGTTCTGACCGATATTATCTCAACTTGGTCATACGATAAAGGCTCTTCGTTCTGACCGAGGTGGAGAATTTCTTAGTAACGAATTTCTAAATTATCTTGTTGAGCATGGAATATTATCTCAGTGGACTCCTCCTGCTACACCACAATTAAATGGAGTAGCTGAGAGAAGGAATCGAACCTTGATGGATATGGTTCGATCCATGATGAGTGCCACTGACCTTCCTCTTTCATTTTGGGGACATGCCCTCCTCACGGCAACGAAGATACTAAATATGGTACCTTCTAAATCCGTACAAAAGACACCATACGAATTATGGTTTGGCAAGGCACCCTCATACGCATTCATGCGCATATGGGGATCTCCCGCTTACGTCAAAAAGCTTGTGGGAGATAAATTGGAAACAAAATCCACTTTCTGCAAATTCGTGGGGTATCCAGAAAACTCGATAGGATACGAGTTCTATGATCCTACGAGACAAACTACGTTTGTCTCAAGGAACGCACAGTTCTTAGAGAAGGATTTCTTGGTGGACAAGAAAGAACATAACATAGAACTGGATGAGGTCACTGAAGCTGAAAAGGCCGAAGAGGTCGAACGAGCTGACCCATCACCACATGCAGTGGGAGAACAAGAGCATGAAAGTGCACCAGTAAGTACACCAATACTTCGTAGGTCAGAAAGACAACGTAGAGAACCAGATAGGTACTACGGTCTGCTGCATGAGACTGGACAGTCTCTAACCGACCCAAGGACTTACGATGAAGCTATGTTGGACATAGATTCGGGAAAGTGGCGCGAAGCCATGGAATCCGAATTGGACTCCATGCACTCAAACAAGGTCTGGACCTTGGTAGATCCACCAGTGGGAGTGACTCCCGTGGGTTGCAAGTGGATCTATAAGCGAAAGCTAGGAGTGAACGGAGAGGTAATAACCTACAAGGCGCGACTAGTGGCAAAAGGATACACTCAAGGACCAGGCATTGACTTTGAGGAAACCTTCTCGCCCGTCGCAATGCCTAAATCCATTCGAATCTTGCTAGCCATAGCTGCGTGGTATAACTACGAGATATGGCAGATGGATGTGAAGACCGCCTTCCTCAATGGAGACATTGATAAAGAGATCTACATGGAGCAACCAAAAGGATATGCATCCAAAGGAGATGAGCACAAGGTGTGCAAACTCCAGTGGTCCATTTATGGACTGAAGCAAGCTTCCCGAAGTTGGAACATGCGTTTCGATGAAACAATCCAAACTTTTGGATTCATCAAAAACATGTTCGAACCTTGCGTGTACAAGAAGATCAGTGGGAGTACAGTTGAATTTTTGGTGCTTTACGTTGATGACATCCTTCTCATTGGAAACAATGTAAAGGTGTTATCCGAAACGAAAGCATGGTTGTCTACACAATTCTCAATGAAGGATTTGGGAGAAGCATCCTTTGTACTAGGTATAAGGATCTACCGAGATAGATCAAAAGGACTGCTGGGCCTCTCCCAATCACAGTACACAGATAAAATACTGAAGAGATTCCGTATGGAAGAATCCAAGAGAGGATTACTTCCAATGAGACATGGTATTGCACTCTCTAAGTCTATGGCCCCAAAGACGCCTGAAGAGAGAAGCAATATGTCTCAAATACCATATGCCTCCGCTATAGGAAGCATAATGTATGGTATGCTATGTACTAGACCTGACGTGGCGTACGCATTAAGCGTTACGAGTCGCTATCAGTCTGATCCAGGAGAGCAGCACTGGATAGCCGTAAAGGCAATTCTGAAGTACCTAAGAAGGACTAAGGAATTGTTCTTGGTATACGGTGGAGGAGAATTAAAATTGGAAGGCTTTACAGATTCGAGCTTCCAATGCGATGTAGACGATTTTAAGTCAACATCTGGATACGTATTTTGCCTCAATGGTGGTGCGGTAAGCTGGAAAAGTTCCAAGCAAGAAACTACCGCAGATTCAACCACCGAAGCAGAGTACATTGCAGCATGTGAAGCTGCAAAGGAAGGTGTTTGGATGAAAAACTTCATCCAGGAATTGGATGTGATACCTAGCATTGCTGAGCCCATTACTATCTTTTGTGATAATAATGGAGCAATAGCGCAAGCAAAGGAGCCGAGATCTCATCAGAAATCCAAGCACGTACTCAGACGATACCTAAGGGATATCATTGGTAGAGGAGACATAAAGATGGAACGTGTCGACTCGGAAGATAATACCGCGGACCCGCTTACGAAGCCACTGCCTCAAAAGGCATACGAGAAACATCTGATAAAGATGGGACTCAAGAACATAGAAAGTTGGCTTTAGGACAAGTGGGAGATTGATAGAATAGTGTCCGGCAAGCCAACTGTATGGCTGCCATTTATTGTAATAAATAAAGGAACTATTCAATTTAGATTAATAAATGCATCTTTATTATATGGTCATCTTTATCTTATGTAATAATTATCTACGAATAAGGATATAAGTCCTTAGATCACAGGGCTATGGGACAACCCGTGGACTGATCTCCAAGGCCGTGATCTAGAACATATTCAAGAGTCGTAGAATCCAATCGAGATGGGACATCGTTGGATTCGGTTAGACTCTCACTAATGTGTATACTCCGATGAACTGGAGGACGCTGGGGTCCACGAGCATGACTGGGATAGTCGATACACATAAGTGGGTGACTTGCCGGGATGGCAAGTGCACTGAATACCCCAATTAAGAAATAACTCACCATGGAAGCGGTAGTCGCATATCGGAGTTGAAGTTATTCCTGTTTACAACAGTATAAGAGGAATGATCCCCAAACACTTGAGGTGATAGGGTTTATCTGGTGCGAGAACGTCTATACTTATATGTGAGTTCCGACCGACTGGAGATCGCCAGAAAGTCTCTGTGGATTCACGTTGGGTATAGAGGGACTCGTATGCAGGTTCATATCATCAACAAAGGATCTATTGACCCGACTTGATAGGTTGGGAAATTCTCCTATGGATTTCTGTGAGAAATTAATTATGGTAAAATCCTTGGCCAAGGTATCTGACGGCTTTATGAAAGTAGCTCATAAAGATTAAGTCAAAGAGAATTATTTCAAGATCAGAATGCATAAAGTCAAAACGAATTAAAAGGGAACCGATGAAAAATCCATGCCCTTAAGTATTGACTGGGAGATCGATCGATTGAGAGATTATAGCGTATATGGAAATTGTAAATGATTAAAAGGTTCACTGAATTAATTCACCAGTGATTGGGCTCCATGGGCTTGTGGCCAGACATCGACCGTGGAGTGTGGGAGAATTCCCAAATTAGCAGGGGTGCTAATTTTGGAATGATCAGTCGACAGAGTGTTCGATTGATTTAGAGTATTTAATACTCGAGTAATTAAATTAATATTTAATTATGACCCACGGCCAATTATGTGGTGAACCTACGGGGGCATACACAATACACATGAAGCGAAAGCGAGGAAATAAAGAACAACTGAGTCAACTAAATTGACTGGGTCGATTGGGGTGACTGGGTCGACCCAATTGGAGCGAACGTGATCCAATTGGAATTGGATCAAGACTGAAAATTAAATTGGAATTTAATTTGTGAGTTAGTTAATTAAATTGGATTTAATTAATAATGGGAATATTTAATTAAATAGACTTAGAGCCTAATTTAATTAAATGAGAAAGAAATAAATTAATTGGGCTATTTAATTGGGAATTAAATAAAGACCCAATTAATTAAATCTAGTATGGGCCATGAAATAATTAGAAGACTTAGTCTTCCAATTAATAGGGCCATGGCCCATGTAGGAGAATTAGAAGACTTGGGAGTCCTAATCCTAGGAGGATTAGGATGATGAGATTCCTATAAGTAGAAGACTTAAGGTCATATCTCATATACACTTATCAAGAGCCAAAAGCCAAGTCAAGAAAAATTCTCTCCCTCTCTCCCTAGTGAAATCGGCTGAACCCCTTTCTCCTTTTGGAAGAATTTTTCGATTTCGTTTTCGTTCCAATCTTGTTCTCTAATCCTAGATATTAATATATCCTATGTTCTAGCCGATTAGAATATATTATATTTCGTGATATTGTGGTGTATGAACTCGTAGAGGCGCAACTCGTGGGGCGCTTTGACAAAGACTGGATCGATTCTACCGAGGGAGAAAACGCAACGACTTTGCTAGTTACTTGGATTTGCTAGGAGACGGGTATAATTTGGATCTAATTATTCTTGTCGTTTAATATTCATATGTATACAACCAGTTTAGTATCCTGGCAAGATTCCGTAAGAGGTCCTTAAAATTTTTGTTTCCGCTGCCTGAAGGGCTGTTTATCTTACCGAATCCCAACAAAGAGAAGACTGTTTATGTTTATAGCCATCGAAGAAAAATAGTCCCAATCCTCAGCTAATTTGACTGATATTTGGCCCAAACTAGGAGTAATTTCGGAGCCTTCGAGGGATAAGGACAACCACCATTGCGAAACTTGAAATATCGACCCCCTTAAAGAAACTGATGCTCGTATTTCACCAGAGCCACATCAGGTTGATATAATCTCCCACATGGTGTTCTCGCTCCATCGTGAACAAGTTGATCTCGACAAAGCAAGAATCCAGCTTTCCTCTAACTTCGGGTTGTCCTATATGGCACAAGTAGAGATCGACAATTACCCAGCTATAAGTTCTGCTCGATCACCATCTCATATCCCAATAGATCCCATCATACTGGGATCAGAGCCTTTATTTTATATAAAAGATCTAATATTTCCAATTCCACCCATATCAAGTCGGAAACTTGTCCGTTCACAAGGATAATAGAATCTGGTGGACGAACATAGTAATAAAAACATGGGTTTTTCTTTGATAGCATTTTTTGTGGAATAAGTAAGGAAAGAGGTAAAAGCCTTTTTATAGGCACATGGGTGAAAATCCAACGGCGACGGTTAGAGGTCTCATCAACGGCCTAGATTATTTTATCGGCAGGACCTTTTCAAACGTCTGCGTTTGTTGCAAGTACATCTGTTGGCCCTAAGTGGTCATATGAGGTCTAGAGGGGGAGGGGGGGTGAATAGACCTCTGAAAATTTTAACTTAAAATTTCTCCAACTTTTTCTATGAGCAGACTAAGCTGATCAAGACTAGTAAGTAGACTAAGCTGATCGTTCACAAAGCTTTGAACAGCAGAGTAGACCACTCTTCTGATACGACTTAGCTGATTTTGATAAAATCAGAGTTTTAAGCAGATTACTTGCAGCGGATTTTATAAGTGTTTTTCAAAAGTAAATTTTCTTAACTTAGAAAAGGTTTTATCCCTAGGTTTTGCAAACCACTTTTAAAATCTTTTCAACAGTTAGCTTAAATGTTTAATATACTTTTTGAAAATATGCAAGAAAATAATGCAAGTTTAAACACCAGAATTTTTAAAGTGGTTATATGGATAAAAATCCTTTAGTCCACTCTTCCAAGTCACTAAGATCTTTGGTTATACTATAATCACACAGATTACAATATAAAATGCTTGCGCCAAACAACAAATGAAATGGCCACAAGTGCGCAATAGGAAATCACAAAGAAAACCTATCCTCTGAAGTAATATCACTCACTAAGATGGATATCTACTTCTCACAACACTCCTCTTACAAAATCACTCAGATTTATGTGTATTTCTTTTATCTCCCGCTTATGCTTTCGTCAACAGATGACTAAGCTGATGAGTGTTCTGTTCTTGAGTTCTGAGACTAAGAAGAATTCTGCTTCGAAATTTGCTCTAAGTTGTGTTGCTTCATCAGATCCTTCTCTAACTCTTGAACTATTTATACTTGAGGTTTGAAAATCTGCCCGTTGAGAGATCGACAGATGTTCAAAATCCTCGAGTACTGGTCCTGTTTTCAGAAACGGCTACATGCGACTGAGCACTGTACACTCTGCTGTACTTTCTGTCAGTTCGCATTTAATGCACCAAGCTGATACGAGGTTTTGTTCAATCATTTGCCATAAATACCCTTCTCTCCCGCATTTAATTCCATCAGCGCATTTATTACCGTTGGGATGACTTGCTGATCACTTTCACTCTGCTGATCGAAATCTCCTTGTCTGATGAACACTTGGCTGATCCCAAACAGAACTCATCTGATTTGAGTCTGCTGAAATTTCACCAGTCTGATTCCATTCTTCAGCAACAGATCAGTAGTCTTCTGGACCATAAGATAGACCTTTCTGTTTTAGCTTTTTCCTTGGTCAGAAATCTTCTAAGGGATTGACTAAGCTTCCATTACTTAGCTGATGATGATGTTTTGGAAATCATCAAAACCTCCCTTCACTTTAAAGTATTTATCTTCATCTTCATCCAACAACATCCATGCTATATAGGATACAACAGTTGGAAGAAAATTGTCCATAAATGTTTATTCATTCAGAAAAGGTTGCTACATACGTCCAAAATGATACAAACGATTGGGGATTACATTTATTGCAAAAACTTACTATACTAAATCTGAAACAAAAATTATAAAATCAAAGTATTTTGGTTATACGTTGGGAAGACACTCCTCGAGCTTATATTGCTTCTCCGAACCGAACGAATTCTTGTCTTCATAGACAACTGGTGCTTGGGATTTCGAGAGGCAATTGTCGATCTACATTTGATGAGATCGGTGAATATACTTCACCAGACCTTTACAAAGTATCCTCCTTGGTCGACGAATACCTCACCAGACCCTTACAAAATATCCTCCTCGGTCGAAGAGGATGACTCGATCCAAGGAATAACTTCTTTTTAATGAATTGACCAGCTTCTCCTTTCGACAGTCATTATTGGCGCAAATTCCATCGTTATCATGGAACCCAAAAGGTCCGCACACGGCTGTGGAATAAATTAGTTTTAATAAACGAAGTATGCCTTACGTATGAAGACATGATTCTCACTTATATTGAGTTCTTTATTGGCAAAGAGTTGCTATTTATAGTTGAGAGAATTTGTGATCTAACGGACAGGAGATGACCCGTTCTATGGCTACGATAAAGGCGCGCATATCTATGCGACTTTTCCACTCCCAAGGAAATGGTCGATACGAGTTAATCTATTCAGTCCCATACACATACAAGTCAAAAGAATATGAGTTCTTTTCTATACATCAAAAGAATATGAGTTCGTCATATATTGATCGACATATAGTCAGTCCCATACACATACAAGTCATTACTCTACAAAAAAATTTAAGTGAGCTACCATAGGAAAATCAGAATATTCAGCTATGCACGATAATGGTAGTTTCTTAAAAAAAAAATAATAATAATAATCTACTGTTCGAGGATGTGGTATGGACTTGTGCTATGACGAAGATAGGTGATCAATTCTTGGGTACGTTGTTTATATCCTAGAGCGAAGCCTTTGTCGAACTCCTGTTTTTCCCTTTCTCGATTTGATATTGGGTGACTTCCTCCAGATTCTTGTTCAGCTGAAGCAAGTCTTCCTTCTCCTTTTTAAGATGCTCTTTTTCAGACTCCAGGTTACAATTCACACGAGCAAGATCTTCTTTCTCCCTTGCAATCTTCTCGTTATCAACTCGAAGATTCTCCACCTCGATCATTAATGCTCGATGAGCTGCAACTATATTATCCAGTCTAGATTCGGTAGCAAACCGAGCAAAATAGGCTTTATCATTCTGAATTCCGAGCAGGGCAGCTTGATGTTTCACCTACGACAAAACATAAGGGAATTAAAAATATAAAACAGTGTTGTGAAATTAAATTTAAGAAATAAAGTTACCAGCTCCAAGTGCTTGAAAATAGACTGAACAAGTTGTAAAGGAGAATGATCTTTCAATTTTTCAAGTTCTCCTAGGAGGATTGTGCCCATCCCCAAATTCCAGGATACCCCATCAGGTCCAAGAGAAGCAGGAATGCAGGCATCAAGGGATACCCCACCTGATCGATCCATAGCAAAGTCAGATATCTCATCGACTTGTGTTCTAAGCGGACGATCATCTAGTAGCGAAGGATCATCCGACAGATTCATGGAACTCGGTTTAGACGACCCGGATCCCGAGTCAATAATTTGATGGGTCAAACGAGGAGAAGGAAGAACCTGGGTACCAAGAGAACCCGAATTTACGACAACTGTTTCGGAAGTCGATTAGATGAACAGAGATTCTGGAATATCTTCCATCGTGCTCCTCTCGATCTTTGAATTAGGATTGGCCTCTGAATTAAGGGGAACAGACTCGAACCGTTGACCAATCTCTTGTTCGAAAACTTGAATTATTGCAGCATCCAGAATGGGAATTTGAGGAGTGACTTTCTCCCGATCATTAAGGGCTGGAGAATTAATATGGGACTACTCATTCCGACAAGCATCGAGAATATCTTGATCAACCAATGGACTGCGGATCGAAACTGCGGAGGAGTTTCCAGAACCTCTAGGAGAACCCGTGTGAGTCGGTGATTGGGAAAGGGTATTCGTCTCAGAAGCCGAAAGATCCTCGGAATGAATCTGAACTTGATCATCGAGAGGTGTGGATTGACGGAGAACTTCTCCCCTTTCGAAAAACATTGGTCGAGAACTCTCAGTACGAGCTCTTTTATTCGGGGCGTCTCTTTTAGAGGAACCGCGTAAAGTTTGCTTAGCAGCACCAGAAAGAGATTAGAACTCATCCTCGAAAATTGGTGAAAACCACGTAAACTTCGATCTATTGCTTCGAACTACTGCAGAGATTTTTATATTTCAAGTGGGGATGCTCGGTAATTCTTTGAAGATTTTACCCTTATATATAACTAAGGAAATGATGTTTGAACCCTTAAGGGAAGGCGCGAAAAGAAAATTCAAAAATATATTAAAAATGACAGATTGTTAAAGCCTTCTGATCGTATTAGAAACAAAGGAGAAATTCAACGAGACAACTGTGCAATAAAATATATATATATATATATATATATGAAAGGATAGTGCCCTGCAAGCCAATTGATTTTAGCTTGTATAAGGACTCTCATGTGATAAGCTTTCTCTAGTATAAATGAATTAATACGCTCGTTTGTTTATAGTATGTAAATCAAACAATGGCCAACTTCATCTCTCGCGAATCACTTAAGCGATTGGATGAAATCCTTAGATCACAATAGACTATGGGACGATTCACTTCAGTATGAGTGCAATCATGAAACAGTCTCTAAGGTCGTGATCTTAAAAACGTTCCAAGTCATAGATTCCTGTCGAGACGGGGTATCGAAGGAATCGTTAAGACTTGTACGAGTATGCATGATTCACATGGAGTGAATTTGTAGCGTTTCATGATCAAGGAATTTGATGCCAGTGCATATGAGTAGGTGGTTCGATAGGGGATCGAACGCATCGAACGACCCGAACAGAGAAACCCATTGTGGAAGCGCATGTCACACATCGGCGATGGGATATTTCTAAAAGCTTATAATAGTGTAGGATTTAGTCCTTTGAATTGAGGTGCTAGGGCGAATTCGGTGCACGTGAGTGCGTACTTTGATTTAGGAGCCGATCACTTAGCCTGATCATTGTGCGACTACTTTGGGTACGTAGGATCGTGTACGCGAAGGGTTAGCACTAATATGGGATCTACCGACTCAACGTAAAGCGTTGAGAGAATTTCCTATACGTTCTTAGATAATAGATTCCGAGAAACCCGTGGCCACGGTCAGTGACGGATTTGAAAAGGGGTTTCCAAATTTAGCAGTCACACTGGAATTATTATCCTGAATTAGAAAGTATAGTTATCGAGATAATTAGAGGTGCCGATCAATTCACACACCCTAGGTCTCGATCGGGAAGTTAGTCGTTAGAAGGACCGTATGTACATGGTACTTATAAGAAGGTGAGGTTCACTAATATCAATTCACCTGAATTAATGGAAGATTAATTCTGGAGTGGTCAATTAAAAGAGTTTAATTGATCGGAGCAATTAATTGAATATTAATTGCTCATTAATTAAATCACGAAAGTCGTGGGCCTACTGCCAATTGATGGTGAACCTAGAGGGTCACACACAATACAGTTGGACAGTGACAGTCAATTAAGGAAATGTTTGATTTAAAGGGTTAAATCAAGCAAAAGAATTAAAGAGTTAATTATGTGAGAGAAGTAATTAATTAGATAGTCTAATTAATTAAATATTAATTAAAGGGTTAATTAAAGAGAGAGATGATTAAGCTCTTTTTCGTTCGGAATAAATAAGGAAAGTCGAGCAGAACAATAAATAAAGTCGAGTGTGTAAGTGATATTTATTAATAATCAGATCCAATTACAAGTTACAAAGTAGGTCTACTCGAGTATTACTGGATGCCGTACAACTAGCTAGATGAATACAACGTAAAGCAAGCTAAAACCTATTCCGAGCTCTAAGTCCGAGCTGGGGTGTATCTTGGGAATAGTGTTGTTGTTGATGTCATAAATGCGCCGCGTATATATAGGAACAGTGATGAGCTAGCTAGACCCTCCGCAGGGGAAACTATCTCGGCCAGTTGTCCAGGCCTGAGGGTCGGCCCCACAGTGATTCCGAGGAGAGACGTAGATCAGAAAGTAAGTTCTTGTGCTATCAATCTGGCTTATGCGAAATATCCCTCATCAATACTCCCCCACTTCTCGAGCGTAAGTGAAGCTGAAGCTCGGAGAAATAAACACAACATCGTAGTAAGAAAGTTTGGATATGCCTCATTAAAAACCTTACTCGGAAAAACCCAGTGGGAAAAATCCGAGCTAGGGAAAAAGAGCGCACAGTTTCTCTGGGGGAGCCCATATTTGAAGTTCGGAGAAATAAATAATAGAGTGCAGGTCTTGTACAGTCTTGTGTCGGATATGCCTCGTTAAAAACCTTACTCGGAAAAACTCAGTGTGATAAAAACCGAGCGAAGGGAAAAAGAGTGCACACCTTTGGAAGACGATGTCGTTAATCTTAGTTCACCGAGCTGAAATACCCACTTTTAAAACTTAGAGGACCATAAGCCATTTATGGAAAGATAGCTTTCAATATACTGAGTGGAAGCTTAACCGTCACGGTTACTCGGGGTTTAATTTGCAATTTACCCTTTTATATATGCGTTGACCTGAAGAGACGAGTACATCTTCCCAACTTACTGCAGATCGGAGCATTCACATCGATAAAGACCACTATTTCTTGTCGACCATCACGATAACCCCTTTTTAGCATGTCTAACTCCGAGAATCCAGAGAATCAAACCGATATTCCCCTGAGATCAAATTCTAACCTAGGGTCAATGGACGATCTCATTAATACGTACAAACCTACGGAAACTCCTCTGACGAGGTGAACAAGATCGTCGGATACCGGTGAGGGAACGTCCGGTCGACAGAATCCTGAGCACGATGGGGATGGAGAACAAGACGTCGAGCCCAACGCCGAGCATGAAGAAGAGGGCGAAGAAAACGCAGATTTCGATAGCGAAGAGGGTTTGACCGAGGAGCTGGGGAAGCATGAAATAATGAGATACACGGTTGGAAATAAATGTATCGTGAGAATCCTCGATCTAGCTGCCATCCCGAAGAAGACTACCGCCAAAGGTCGGGTTCAGAAAACTGAAAAACGGGTCGATGAGATTGCTAGTGCATACGATCCGATTGAGAGCAAGGCGGAACTCGAGGCTGAGATAGGGACATATCTCCCCGAGGGTTACTCGCTGGTTATCCCGACCTCCTCCCAACGGGTCGATAAACCACCAGAAGGATGCCAAGCCTTCTATGCTAAGCAATTTTCTTATGGGTTGCGGATTCCTTTCGCACCATTGCTCGAGCAAGTTTTAGATGTATTCTCTCTAGCTCCCGCTGAGATCCTTCCCAACTCGATCGGATACCTAGTAGCCTTTAGTGTCTTGATGAAAGCTTAAGGCAAACTTGATAATTTCCAGAACTTTTGGCAGTTCTTTAAAGTCAGCAACTCCTCGGCCTCCAACGCAGGGTTCGTGTATTTCTCCCAACGCTTTAACCATTCAGTCTTATCCACTATTGTCTCCAGCAACTCTCTGGATTGGAAGAGGCGGTTCTTCTTCATCAAAGGACCTGATGAGCTAGCTTCCGAGGGGAGCTCGGAGATGATCCCTCATGAATGGAAAGGTCGACGAGACTGGGTGTGCGGGAAACGCGAACTGATAGGCCGAGTTAAGGGGAGTGTCCGCGATGACGTCGTTGCCGCGATGTATTCCGACCCATATCAGTCCGCTTTTCTTGTTTTGGAGCCCGTTCATCGAAAAGTGGGGCTCAGCAAAGCGACGTACCTACTTGCCGACGCCGTCGATCCTCGATCTTTAAGTAAGAAAGAAAAGCATTTCCCATCATAGTAGTGTGCTACTTAGAAGCTTTATCCCTTAACCATTTTCTCCTTTCCTCAGGCACTATGTGATTTAGCCTAATTTCGTCTTAAGGTTAAACTCAGTAAATTATTAAAAGAACAATTTAATATATTAGGGGTTTGGTTAAAGTACTCAGGATGGAGCAATTCAAGAATCAATATGATTGTATAATCACGTCAGAACAGGTGTATTGGAGGAGAAAATAGTTGTTGTATAATTGATAGGTTAAATTCTGGATCCTCTATACATTGTAAGATTCGCTATTTATAATATTCATCATGTCCTAACAGAGCTAGGAGTCCTATTAAGCCTAGGAATCCTGCATGGCCTGGGAGTACCGCATGGCCCAATAAGTCTTTTGGATCGGACATTAGGTCGATCAGATATATTTTGGCAGGTCGAGCCGATCTCGGTGTCTACACGGGTCGGATCGATCTTGATTCTCCTTGGAAAACCCTGCTCGGTTGTATGTGTAAAAATAGCCCTCATCAGTACTCCCTCACTTCTCGAGCGTAATTGTAGCTGGAGCTCGTAGAAGTAAATGTGGTCGTTACTCTAGTCCTTTCATCGTTCATGAAATATTCCTCGTTAAAAACCTAGTTCGGAAAAACCCTTTTATGGGATAAAAACCGAACAAGGGAAAAAGAGTGCATATCCATCTAAACCATCCTGGTAGGGACACGTATTTTGGTAACGTGTGTCAGACAAATACAAAGTCTTTTCATAATTAGGCGGGAAGATGGAGAGACGCGAAGGGGTTGATCTGTCTTTTCACCGCCCATATATATAGTCGAAATTAGCGGGATCTTTTTACTTTTTACCCCAGATATTTAGATCTTCTTGCAGTAAAAGTTTTAATCGATAATCTTGCCATTTTCTTACTTCACCGAGCACGTTACTTCAAGAACCAATGGCTTCGACTTCGCAGAATCCCCATTCATCAATCCAAAACGAAGGAGAACATGTACCACCTAATACCTCTAATCCTGAAGTCCTTTCTTCTGAAGAGGAAGTAGCAGACGATATTCAAGCTGAAGAAATAAGAGATTATGAAGAAAAAGAGGTTGATAGTTTGGTGGTGGAGATCGTTCCAGAGGAGGAGATGATGGCCAGGGCATCCAAACAATCCAAAACTGCCCAACCTCAAATTTCCGCTCCTGTCGAGTTCTTTCCTTCCCGATGGAAAGAAGAAGATCTACCTACTTTGAAAAGAGAATATGGTCGTTATTTCCCTTTGGATTTTGAAATCATTATTCCTTCCCCCGAGGAGAGAGTCAATACCCATCCCCCAAACTGTCGAGCTTTCTATACGTCTCACTTCGAACATGGGCTGCGTTTTCCCTTTTCTCCGATCCTTCGCCAATTTTTAGAGACTTTCTTTGTCTCTTTAACCCAACTTGTCCCAAATGCCATAGCCTTTATGATGGCATTTTCCGTTCTGATGGTTGCACGAGGTTTGCATCCCTCATTTCGTAATTTTCTTCATTTTTTCCCACTTTTCATATCGACCTCCTCTAATAGAGGCTATTATTACGTTAGCCAAAGACCAGGGTTTGCCGTTCTTGAAAATGCCATTTCGAGTAACAGTACTGAGTGGAAGTCGAACTTCTTTTTTGTTAAAGCTCCGACCGTGCGTATCCTTGAGAATGGAGAAATTGAAGAGTTCGCTTATGATTGGGGATATAACCACTCTTGGGTGTACGGTGGTCGAAAGGTGACCGGCGAGATGGCCCCAGACGACCAATTTTCATCCGATTTAATCGAGGAGATGAGATCGAATAAATACCAATCAGCTTATTTGATTGGAGAAGTTTTCCTTCGGAAGGTGGGATTGAGTTCTTTGGATTTTCCCATTCCATCGGACAATCTATCTCTAGGTAAGATTTTTTCTGTTTTAGCTATTTTATTCTTTCTAGAAAAGGATTTATGAATATATCGTCCACTAATGTTTATCGATTTCATGTTGCAGCCTCCATGGTCGAGAACTGCCGTTTTTCAGTGGTCGGAAAATCTGCCCTTTCCAATTCGAAAAAGTCGTCGGGCAAAGTCCCCATAGAGCAGAAGCAATCCAGAAAAAGGAGAAGAAATCAAATCCAGGATTTGGAGGACATAGAGGAGGACTCGTTCGAGAATGCAGATCCTATCCGAGTAGCTCCTCCTTCATCTGGTCAAACTCCATCAGATATACCGTCTACAAGCTCTCGCCCAGGCCGCGGTTATCCACCCAAATTCCTTAGGGATGAACATGGTATTCTAGGCTGTCGATCTTGGTCAGAGCGTAATTTTACTGGCCCTGAAGCCAGAAAAGAACCCAGTTCTTTGACAAAGAAGGAGAGTATTTTACTCACGTCGGAGATACTAGTCATAAAGCTTCTCTGGTAGATATGATTGAGAGTCATCTTCAAGGGAAACGGGCAGCCGGATATTCCGAGAAGGATACACTAATGTCTGATGATAAGGAGAACGTCATCGATAAATCCATTCGACTCCTCCTATCTTCGACCTTTGTCCGAGATGTAGATAGGACGGTTAAGAAAAAACCTCTCGAACAGTTGGCAAGGGCAGCACATGCCCATGAAGTGGTAATATTTTTCAACTCCATCCATTCTTTTAATAAACCTCAATATTCTACTCAATTTTTATTTAGACCATTTTTCCTTGCCACAGACTGGTAATGCTTTAGTGTCCGCGCTATACGACATGGCATTACATAGAGAACAATGCAAGTATGTTGAAGAAAGCAACAAAATCTTAAACGCTAAAGTTAAGGAGCTCGAAGATCAACTTGCTCGAGCAAATAATTCTCGCGCTTCTGCTGAAACTCAACCTGTTCCTAGCGCTAATCCAAATTTGGAGACTGATAATCCTCAGATTATCAATATGATGACGGATGCTAGTCGATACCAGGCACAGGTCGACCAGATGAATCGAGAGATGGATGAACAACGAGTTGCACACGCCACTGTGGTTAGCAAATTGGAGTCGGAAATTGTTATGCTTCGATCTCAACTCACGAGCAGGACGGACGACTTCCCTTATTTAGACAAGGTCATAGATGAGCACCACTCTCTCGATGTGGAACCCATTGTTCGAGAGTTTCTTGATTCTCCAGTGCACACTGCCATAATTCATCAGAAAATCGGAGATCTGCTTTTGAGCTCATTCTTCAAGGGGGTCGATTAATTAATTGAGTCTGGACAGATTCCTGATAGGCGCAATGAATATCGAGAAGTTATGACGATCGAAAAGGATCGAAAACTCCAAGATTATCCTCTTGACTGCTTGCGTTCTGTTGAATATAGTAACCATCCTCTATCTCACTTAGTCGATGAGTACGGAACTCCGCTTCCTGTACCCGCACCCGACTTGGTGTTAATAGAGCAGGCAGTAGAAGATCGAGAAGATGAAGAAGGAAACGAGGATAATGAAGAGGACACTGAAGGAGATCAAGCTGATGAGGGAGAGAAGGAAGGTGAGGAAAGATTGTCCTCGAAGGAAGTTAACTCCCCATCTTAGGTCGTTTTCAAGACGTTAGGGTTTTGTTTCCTTCTTTGATCTTTGTAATTTTGTTACTTTGTTTCGTAGATCTTGCAAATTCTGTAATTACAGTTGATGTAAAGTTCCTCCGTTGATATATATTATTTTCAATGAAATATTCTTCGTCGTTTTATGATCGTAGTACGCAATTAACAATCCGTTCTTGTCATATATTTGAATTTTTACCGCGCGCGCCAAGGTTTGAGGACATAATTGTCATTTCCTTTACTATATATAAAGGTAAAATCTTTGGGGTTTTACCGCGCGTCCCCACTTGCAATATAAAATTTTCTAGTTGTTGATCGGAGCTCATAGTTCGATAATTCATAGAAATTTCTGATTTTTTGATCATGAGTTCCAACCTCTTTTCTGGAGCTGCAAAACGATCTCTACGAGGTGTATCCCGACGCGATACTCCGAAGAAGAAAGCCCGAACGGAAGGTTCACAACATTCATCTTCCCAGGGAGGAGCTTCTCTTCGGGAAGCTATGCCTCGATCTGACCCGGTATCGTCCTCGTCAGGTGGAAATTCGAAAATAGTGAAGAATATCCTTTCTCTGATAAGGGAAGCTAGGCATTCTTCCACGGGACTTTCAGGGGCTCCAATCCGTAGTCCAATAGTTGATCCAAATGCACTGGAGGCTTATCAGAACGAGGAGTCTCGAGCTATTTCTCCTCCTTTTGTCTACCAAACAACAAATGAAGAGTCCTGAGCTACTTCTCCTCCTCCAGTCGTCCAAACATCAAACGAGGGGTCTCGAGCTTCTTCTCCTCCTCCTGTCGTCCAGACAACAAACGAGGGGTTTCGAGCTTCTTCTCCTCCTCCTGTCGATCAATCCATAGATGAAATTTCTCCTTTCGATCGAGAGACAACAAATCCAACCTCGGGTCAAGAAGGTTCCCAGCAGGTCGTAATCACTGCTCCCAATTCTGAGGCTGAGCCAACTTTGCAACTAAGGGGGCCCGTGGAAGATATTCCTGAGTTTTTCTTTGCCCCTTTGCGTTCACAGGTCGTTGTTTCAACTTCTCAACATACCCAAGCCATCTCTCCTGCCCCCATTTCTCAAGATGTATCAAAAGCTGGATCTGGTCCCAGTCACTCTGGTTTCGAAAATACCGCGGACGATCCATCTCTTATAGACGACCGTCCATTTAAGGAGCAGGTCGAGGAGATAACTGAGTTCGGGATGAGTCGATCCATGGGGTTTCTATTGGTGCTTGCATTCCAACAACCCTCGAGCCTGATGGGGTTTCTTGGAATCTGGGAATGGGTACAATTCTGCCCAAGGAGCTCGATAAACTGAAGAACCATTCTTCTTTGCATCTGGTTCAGTCCATTTTCAAGCGTTTGGAGATGGTAAGTGGATCTTTATTGTTGTAATAGAGATCTAGACTTTTGAAGTTCCTTATTCTTATTTTTTTATAACAGGCTAAGCATGAAGCTCTCCAGCTCGGAATACAAAATGATGAGTCTTATTTTGCTCGAGAAGAATCCCTTGAACGGGTAAACAAAATTGCTGCTGCTCATCGATTGCTGATGACTGAGGTTGAGCATCTCCGAGCTACTACTGAAGGGCATTCTAAAGAGAAGGAAGAACTTGCTCGAGTAAATAGAACCTTGGAGTCCGATAAGGAGCAGCTTACTAAGGAGAAAGAAGATCTGCTCCGACTGAAAGATCAGGAGTTTGGAAGGGGATTTTCTCTTGGATATAAGCAAAGAAAGAAAGAAATGATGACCTATCTTGCTCATCAGACAAGTCCCGATCATACTTTTCAACAATAGACAAGGGTCTTCCCTTTTTTTTTTTTTTTTTTTTTTTTGGAAATATGTACTATAACAAACTCTTTTTTGTCTCGAAATAGAGCAGTTCGTCGTTTCCATCGCTTATATGTAGAAATATACGTTGTTTCGATCTAAATACCAAAATAACTGTTATATATCTTCTTGGGAGAGGAAAAGGCATCTTGGTAGTTGTGCCGTAACCGTAGGACGTTTGGCATGCTTGTCCATTAACTGATAACTTTCTCTTACTATAAATAATCCTTTTGGAAAAATAAGAAAGATAACAGAGGTAGATAATATGTCGTCATCAAAAAATTCAGTCTTGCACCTATGGCATCCTGATTATGGTGAATATAGTAATCCAATCTGTTTGTGAGAGATGAGAGCTGGTTAGTTCATTAAAATGATGGTATCCCCAGTGTTAGGGTATTCTCTTCGACCAAGGAGGATACTTCGTATGAGTTAGATGAGATATCCTTCGACTCAGGCAGATACTTCGTAATCTTCCTTCTGGACATCCTTCGACCAAGGAGGGTGTCTCACAAAGGTCTGGTGAAGTATATTTGCCAATCTTCACCAATGCAACGACAGGAGTTCAAGATTAAGAAGTACGTCGGATTGGAGAAGCAGTTCATTCTGAGGAGCAGCGTTGATGAGGGGTATTTCGCATACGCCACTTTAGGAAATACCTTCTGCTCGGGGTCAGCCTCGATCCCGACCAGAATGGTATTCTCCGACCAGAAGAACATGATTTTCCGATCGAGCCAGGTTGATAGCTCTAGATCAAGTACTCCGACGTTCTTCCCGTTCTACTCGTCTCCTCGGAATTACTGTGGGACCGACCTACTGCTTTACACAGCTGGCCGAGAGCTATTCTCCTGCGGATGGTCTAGCTAGCCCATCACTGTTCCTATAAATACGCGGCGCATTTATGACATCAGGACGGCACAACTTCCAAGATATCCCTTCTGCTCGGACCTACTGTTCGAACTAGGAACCAGTTGTTTATTCTTTGTATCTACTTTCCTAGTTAGTACGGCATCCCGTAATGCTCGGGTAGACCTGCCTTGTAATTTATATTCGATTACCAATATTAATATACAGTTTTCACTTGCTCGATTCATATATTGTTATTCCCCACTTTCCTTATTGAACTCGAACGAAATACGGTATAATCAATTGGCGCCCACCGAGGGGCCTACTCGGGTGTTAGATCGAAATATGCCTACTACTAGGAGATTTACGTACAATCGTGGCGAGCCTTCACACGCCGTAGGAGCTCAACGTTCTGTAAACAATGAACCAAGTAACCAATCCCGAGCGGCCCACCAATCTGAGGTGCCGCCGCCGCTCTACCCGCCGAATGATATGCCTATTCATACGACAGTGGCAGATTTACGTTCCATTATCGGAACCATGTGTAGAGAATTCTTGAATACAGAGAGAGCAGATCGTGAAACTCTGCCAGGTCAGCAGCCCCCGGTCGATCAACCTACTGCTCGGGGTCCGATTTCCAACAGGCCAAGGGAAGGAAGTATTCGTCGATCTGCTCTGGGCGAACCATCTGAGGTTCGACCCAACCCACCACAAGCTAGAACCATTGTCCGATCTGGGCAACCTTCTAGGAACATACAAAACTTAGAGGATTCCGTGGTCGGGGAAAGTCAACCCAAAGTTGTGGAGAGGTCTAGAAAGCCAGCCTATAGAAAGGTAACTGAGGCTGACTTGGAAAGGATGGTGCAAGAAAGGGTTGCTAAGGAGTTAGAAAAAGAGAAGCTAGTAAAGGAAACCCGACCCACAGGTGTCAGGGCTCGAGGAGTTGAGGCCAAAGAGGATGGGGTCGTCTTCCCTGAAGTGCGAAGTAGGGAATTGAGTACAAATATTATGCGATGTTCGCCTTTCTGTCAAGAAATTAAGGAAGCTCGAGGAACAGAGTCAGTCCCTACCAGATTGCCAAGATATAATGGAACCTCTGACCCCGGGGAGCATATAAACAGTTTCATAAATGTGTTGAATTTATATGGACACTCGGAGGATTTTTGCTGCAAAATCATGGTCACCACGTTCGAAGGAATTGCTTTGGATTGGTTCGGAAAACTGCCTCCGAACTCGATCTTCTCCTTTGACGAGCTGTGCGATATATTAAAACATCAGTTTGCCAGCCAAAGGAAACAAAGGTTACCTGCTAATCATTTGGGGACGGTGAAGCAAATGGAAGGAGAAACACTGAGGCAGTGGCTGGCTAGATTTAGTATTGAACTTCTGAAAGTCGATACCCCACAGATTGAGTTTCTATCGTCATTAATGTTCGAGCTGACCCGTAATAGCCAGTTCGGAAATGCTCTCTGCCGAAAGCAGCCAAAGTCCTTCGAGCGAATTATGGAAATAGCTGAGAAATACATGATCCAGGAGGAAATGAATAAGTTAAAAAATGCACAGAATCCTAGGCCCCCGATCGTGAAGAAACCTGATCGGGCCCCTATCCCTAAACCAAGCGACTACGGAGGGTCAAACGCGCAGCAAAAAGGCTCGGTTTGGCAGAGACTAAAGGTCTATAAACCTCAAGCTCCGACCTACAGATCTAATGTCTACGGTCGACCTGCATCTCCAGAGAGGACTCCGAGGACGGAGCATGAAAAAAGCAACTTTACCAGATTGAATACTTCGAGGGACGAGATTCTAACGGTACTCGAAGAGAGAAATTTGGTCCCTGGAGCTCGGCGTATCACTCAACCTAGGCCAGGGACTATGAATCACGATAAGTATTGTAGATACCACAGAGCTCGGGGGCATAGCACCGAGGATTGTTTCCAGTTGAAACAAGAGATCGAAAAACTGATTGCTCAGGGAAAGTTGAAGGAATATGTCAGGAAGGAAAACCATAACAGCCGTTATAGGTCCAGGAGTCCTAGGAGGTCCTCCGAACAACACCATGAGGATCGACAACAAGCAGAGGACCAGACGACTCGGGTGATAAATATGATATCTGGTGGGCCAGCTGGGGGAGATAGCAGGAATGCGAGGAAAAGGACTGCTAGGTCGATAAAGACTGGTCTCTCGTCTAGGAAAGAGGTCATGTCCTTAAGACCAGCGCCCTCGGTGAGCCAAGTCATTAGCTTTTCCGAGGCTGACAGACCAAGTGATGTGACTTGGGATACTAATGAAGATGACCCTGATTTTTCGATGGTCTTGACCCTGAGAATTTCTAACTTCGAGGTTAGGAGGGTGTTAATCGATAATGGCAGTTCGGCAAATATAATTTCTTCTGAGGCCCTCGACAGAATGAATCTACAACACCCGCGATTGGAACGGGTATCCACCCCGTTCATTGGGTTCGGTGGATCGGAAATTGTTCCTCTCGGAACCATACTCTTGAGTACTACTATGGGTAAGAAACCTAGAGATGTTACGAAGATGGTTAAGTTCCTAGTCGTGAGTACCCCGTTCGCTTATAATGCAATCTTGGGAAGACCGGCTTTAAACGTATTCAAAGCGGTCGTGTCAACTTACCACCAGATGGTCAAGTTTCCCACTTTGGCAGGGGTCGGAGAAATGAGGAACGACCAATGCATGGCATGGGAATGTTATAACACATCCTTAAACATGAAGAAGCAGTTCGAACCAGTATTGCCCTCGAAGAGAAAGTTAGAGGAGGAAAAGGTATTCTCAGTATCCGACCTCCCGTTGCCAGATTGTGAAAAGTTGCAGTGTAAAAAAGGAAAAGAGATCGATATGAGGTTACAACCCCCAAATCATAAACAAGTAACGTTAATCCCTGGCTCTCCCGAGAAGTTCACCAGGATTGGGACCGAGCTAAGTCAAGGGATGGAGACCATGTTGATCGAATTCCTTAGAAACAACGCCGATGTCTTTGCTTGGAGTTCTGATGATATAGTCGGAATCGACCCGAGGGTGATCACTCATTCTTTAAATATCGATCCTAAAGCAAAGCCAGCGAGACAAAAGAAGAGGAATCACGGTCGAGAAAAAGACAAAATCATCAATGCCGAGGTGGATAGGTTATTGGCCGCGAAACAGATTCGGGAAATAACTTTCACTGAATGGCTTTGCAATGTAGTGTTGGTGTCGAAGGGAGAGAAGGTCGACAACAAATGGAGGATGTGTAATGATTTTACCGACCTGAACAAGTTGTGTCCAAGGGACCCCTATCCTTTACCTCGGATCGATATGCTGGTTGACTCGACTGCGGGATTCATTTTCTTTAGTATGATGGATGCTTTCCAAGGGTTTTATCAAATATTTATGAATGAGAGAGATCAGGATAAAACAGCTTTTATTACCGAACGGGGAGTGTACTGCTTCATTGTAATGCCGTTCGGGCTAAGGAATGCAGGAGCAACTTATCAAAGGCTCGTGAATATGATGTTCAAGGATCTTATTGGAGAGATCATGGAAGTTTATGTTGATGATATGCTAGTGAAGAGCATGACCGAGGAGGAACATATAGAGCACCTTGACAGATGTTTCGCAATTCTAAGGAAGTACAGAATGAAATTAAATCCGGCCAAGTGCACTTTCGGGGTAAGATCGGGAAAGTTCCTCGGTTATCTGGTTCACGAGCGCGGAATCGAGGCGAATCCAGAAAAAATCCGAGCTATAGCTGAGCTACAACCACCAACTAAATTGTCTGAAGTGCAGAGTCTAATCGGAAAAATAATATCTTTGAATAGGTTTATATCCCGATCAGCAGACAAGAGTTTGCCTTTCTTCAAGTTGTTGAGGAAATCGAAAGGCTTCGAATGGAACGAGGAGTGCAGTAAAGCTTTCGAAGAGCTTAAAAGATATTTGGTTTCCCCTCCGATGTTGGCAAAACCGGTCGAGGGAGAGCCCTTGTATCTGTACATAGCGGTATCGAATGAGGCAATAAGTTCTGTTTTGGTGAAAATTCAGGATTCCGAGCATAAACCGGTATACTATCTGAGTAAGTTGCTTCAAGGGGCAGAAAAGAATTACCTGGAGATCGAGAAATTCGCACTGGCTTTAGTTATTGCCGCACGGAGGCTGCGACCTTATTTCCAAACTTACAAAATTATTGTTCTGACTAATCAACCTCTACGGCAAGTTCTTTCAAAACCAGAGACGTCCGGGAGATTGATCAAATGGGCGGTGGAACTGGGTCAGTTCGAGATCGAGTACCAACCTCGAACAGCAATCAAGGCTCAAGTCCTGGCTGATTTCATTGCAGAATCAACAGGGTCCAGTTCGGGCGACTTGTCAGTTCCCGTGGTAAATCTGGTTGAGGATATTCACCACAGAGTGTGGGTGATGCATGTCGACGGGTCGTCGACCAGAGAAGGTGGTGGGGCCGGAATTCACTTTCAGGGCCCCGAGGGGGAGGATCTCAGTTATGCGATCACCCTAGACTTCGTAGTCACGAACAATGAGGCAGAGTATGAGGCTTTGATCGCAGGTTTAGAAATGGCAGTTAAAGCAAATATAAAGTCACTGACAGTGCTAACTGACTCTGAGCTCGTACACAGACAAATAAAAGGGGTTTATGAAGCAAAAGAGTTTAACATGGTGAAATATTTGAAAAGAGTGAAGGATCTGGCGACAAAGTTCGAGATGTTTGATATACAAGCTATCCCTCGAGAAGAGAACTGTTGGGCGGATTTGCTTTCGAAATTTACGGGGGCAACTGACGGACGGAAGGAAAGAATAATAACCTGGCTAATGTCCAACTCCCCAGCTATAGACTCCGACCTAACCCCAAACTCGGGGGTAATGGAGATAGATGTTCGAGAATCTTCTTGGATGGAGCCTTTGCAGGCTTATCTAAGAGATGGTACTTTACCGGAAGATACAAATCAAGCTCGAAGGATTAAATATCGAGCTCCAATGTACGTTTTGAACGAAGATAGGCTTTATAAAAGATCAAGCTCAGGAGTTTTGTTGAAGTGCATTCCTGAGAGTCAGTTCGGTCTAATTCTAAAGGAGGTTCACGAAGGTGAAGCGGGAAGTCATTGCGGTGCACGAGCCTTAGCCTTGAAGTGCTCGAGGACCGGATATTATTGGCCCACTATAATCTCGGATTCCATCGACTATGTCAAGAAATGCCATCATTGCCAAATCTATTCAAATCTAATTCATCAGCCCGCCGAGCAGATGCATTCGATTCCGATCTGCTGGCCCTTCGACAAGTGGGGAATTGATATTGTGGGACCTTTCCCAACTGCTAGATCGAGAAAAAACTATGTCCTGGTCGCTGTGGAATATTTCAGCAAATGGATCGAATGCATTGCGCTAACAAAAATTACTCAATTTCAGGTGATAAATTTTCTCTGGAAGAATATTGTTTGCAGGTTTGGTATACCGAGGATCCTCATCTCCGACAATGGAACCCAATTCGCGGGAAAGCAAATTTTGGAGTGGTGCGAAAAGTTTGGAATCCAACAGAATTTCACGTCCGTCGGACATCCCCAGGCGAACGGACAAACCGAGGTCACCAACAGGGAAATTGTTCGATCACTAGAAAAACGTCTGACTGAAGCAAAAGGCCATTGGTTAGACGAGCTTCCAGGAGTAATTTGGGCGAACAGGACTACAGTAAAATCTGCTACTGGAGAAACCCCTTTCTCATTGGTTTACGGGTCGGAGGCTGTTATACCGGTGGAGACATTGATACCTTCACCAAGGGTCGAATCTTATGACCATGATCAGAATCAAGTACTGAGGCAGTTGGATGTCGATCAAGCAGAAGGTAAACGTGACCGAGCGTGCATAAAAATACAAGCCACCAAGTCCAGCATGGAAAAAGCTTATGGCAAAAAAGTCAGGGTAAGAACATTCAAAGTCGGGGATTTGGTTCTAAAAAAGGTGGAAGTATCTAAGCATGTCGGAAAGCTTCAGCCAAACTGGGACGGCCCTTATGTCGTGCAGGAAGTCGGAAAAAAGGGATCCTATAAAATTGCTCACCTCAACGGTGAAGCTTTGCCAAGAACTTGGAATGCAGTCAATCTGAGGAAATATTATGGAAGATAGATGTTATCATTTTTAATTTTTCTTGTAATTTACAGTTTTCTCAAGCTTTACTTTCCCAAAAATGTAAGGACAATCAATGAAATCCTTGGTTCAAGTTCAAATTGTTTTCCGAGTACCATGACAAAGAAAGTCTAACATTATCGGCCGAGGGTGAAAGCTGTTGCTATGACCCTCCCTCGATAAAATATGATCGAAAAAGAAATCGGCCGAGGGTGAAAGCTGTTGCTATGACCCTCCCTCGATAAAATATGATCGAAAAAGAAAATCGGCCGAGGGTGAAAGCTGTTGCTATGACCCTCCCTCGATAAAATATGATCGAAAAAGAAAATCGGCCGAGGGTGAAAGCTGTTGCTATGACCCTCCCTCGATAAAATATGATCAATAAAAAAAAAAAAAAAAAAAAAAATTGGCCGAGGGTGAAAGCTGTTGCTATGACCCTCCCTCGATAAAATTCAACGTGACTATCCAACCCCAACTGATGCTCGAAATGTTATGATGACGCAGTTCTGCTCGAAACCCGAACAACTTTCAAAAGTTTCTGATTATCTGGGGAACTACTAAAGTTGGGATCATTATTTCCTAAGTTCAATTATTCTTCAAGGGAACTTCTCAATTTTCAGATATTATTTATTTGGACGATTATCGGATAATCTTTCCGAGGACAGTTTATCGATCAATAAATATTCTCATTAATTCATCATCAAATTGGCTTTTACGAGCAGAAGACTTACAACAAGACGATGGAAAGGAAAAGTAAAGTGGCAACTATATGGTTTGAAACAATAGGTTCTCATTATTATTTTCGAGCAAGATACAAAAGATCAATGAAAGGCAAATGTTACAACTTTATTGACATTCATCGAACAAATTACAAAGTTGTTGAGTGTACAAATGAAGTCCTACTACAACTACAGTACCCTATTCTATGGTCTTTGAGTCTTCGAGCATCTTTCAGTGTTGTCGACCAGGAATATCGCCGAACATCCGATAATTGCACCACAATTTGGGGCAAAGTGATCGAGCTGTATATGTTTGTCGTCTTATGATATCTGGTTTTGAAATTAGACAATATGGATCGCGAATTATTGTTTCTGATCTCCATACAGCCCCCAGCATTCTCGCTACCAGCCGAGCCCGATCACTTCCCCGAGTTGGCGTACAAGGTTGAAATTCCTCATTTTTAGATCCGAAATTTCAACCTTTGGCAAGTCATCTTTTTATGATCGGGAAGCTTGACCCAAAGTGACCATTCTTCAAGGAAGAAAGGAAGAACTTTGTGAAACAAGATAACCCCAAAGAAAGTACTTGAGGTCAAACTCCCTTTTGATTATCTGACCTGCTTTCCACCCTCAGGTATACCCCTCGAAACCAGCAATGCTAACCCTGCCCAAAATACTCAAGCAAGGGTCAGCCACTTGTTGGTATTTCAAGGGGAGATCCCATTTTCAGGGATCGGAGACCCCCCGATATCCGAGGGGCCACTTTTTTCCAATTCCACCCATACCAAAGGAAACCGTATTTTTAAGATGAGATCGGAAATAAGTTCGAAGCCGAATTTCAAAGGCTTGATCAGGAAGAGGAAAAGATCCGAGCTTCGTCCTCGGATAAAACATTTTTTACAGCGAAGGGTAAAGATTTTCAACTGGGTAAACGCCATATTTATACTAAAAGGATGATTCGATCGACGGTCAGTATTCAACGAAACCAACGGCTCAGATTAATTCATTTATCACGGATGACCTTTCCACTTCCCGAGATTGAGGTACTGTTTGGACAGACTTTCTTTGAAACTTAGCTGAAAAAAGAGGAATACTATGACTTGGTCAAATATGCAGTGCAGAAACTTTCCATCTCTAAAATATGCTCGGAATTCGAATGATCACTCTTAACTCGAGTATAAATTGTTTTGACTAAGAATGCTACTTGATTGCTTACTCTTAACTCGAGTATAAATTGTCTATACAGTAAATCACTTTATCAGAACACAAAACATCATCGATTAGAAGGAAGAAAAAGTTTATTATTCCAACAAGGAAAACAAGTACAAAAGGAAAAATTTAAAAGTACAACATTTAATCGAGCAGTCGACAGAAGAAATCTCTAAACACTTTTCTCGAAGAGAAGCTTGCGGACTTCAACGTTGCGGGCCTCATACCCGGCCTCATAACCTTTTTGATAGGCCTCTTTCTCCCGCTGCTCGGTGCTTTTCTTCTCCTGCTCGACGAGTGACTTCAGCCTATCCAACTCCTTGCTCAACTCCTCGTGAATCTGGCTCTCTTTCTCCTTCACAGCTTTCTCCGTCTCGGAGGCCAATTTCAGCTCGATGGCTCTGGCTTCTTCAAGGGACCTTGATAATGCAACCTTCTTTTCCTCCAACTCGAGGATAACCTTCGCACGCTGTTCGGCTTCTTGCTCAACTTGCAGCCCGAGGGTAAATAACTGTTGTCCGACCTTAAATGGACAAAAAAGTTATTTAGCAAAAAAAAAAAAAAAAAAAGAAAAGGGGAAGAGAGGACACAACACTTACTTGAAAAAGCAGGTCCGTGCTCGATCGCGCCGTTTCATTCGCATTTTTCCCTTCTGGCTCGGCCATGGCCTTACTTTTCACCTCTTCAAAAAAGGCACTAAGCGTCCGAGCAACGTTGGGGACAGTGCTTTGGGGCTCTGGATTCCCACCCGACGAGGGAGTTGTCTTCTGATCGACGGGAGGGTCATTTATTTTGACCTTCTTTTTGGGAGGCTCAACCACAACATCCTTATTAGCCCCCAAGGCCAGAACACTATCAGCTATTGTCCTTTTTTCCCCAGTCATTTGAATCAAGGCCGAGGTTGGAATCAGATCGTCCGCGAGCGGTCTTTTATATGGAGCAGGCTCAGGGTCACCTGATGTGATTTGCTTATTAGGCCTGTTGACCTTCTTGTTACCCTCGGAGCTATTTTTCGACTGAGAGGGGGAGTCCGGAATTGGTATGACCGGCCCTTTCTCGGAGCCAGATATTTGCTTGGCCACAGTTTTGCCAAGGTCACCAGTTGATTCGATGACCGTCTTCGAAGGAGAATCGACCTTGTGCTTGCCTCGGTCGTTCTTAGAAGTCTTTCCTGCGTCCGAGGAGGACTTAGGTTCTTTGACTCTCGACTTGGAAGGTTTCTCTTTCTTGACTTTAAGCAACAACCTCGGGTCGATCTTGGAGTTCACCAGGCCTTCCATGATCTGTATATTTCTAATGGGGAAGAGAGCTCGATTTACTTATCGACCGAGTAGCTCCGACGAAGAGTGAATTATAATTTCAGTGACAAAAATCTTAAACTACCGTGTATTTATAAGAGAAAGGAACGTTGCCTTTTTGGGAGCCCAACAGTCACGAATTTCAAGATTTCCGTGCCTATTTAAAAAGGTCGATTGTTTTGATACTACGCCTACTAAGTGATTCGCGCGCACGAAAATGCTCGATATCGACGTTCTTTTCATGAACCCTATGCCTCACAAAGACTTTAGTCTAGTTGAGCAGTATAATAAATTATCGAGGAGAGGACTCAGAGAAAAACAGAAAGAGCAGATTTATAGATGATCAAAATATTTACAATGCATATGAAGAGAGTCCTACAACCTATTACATAAAGTCTAAGGTTTTGACTACTCCTCTTTGCCCTCACTCTCGGAGCCATCCTCGATGTCAACGTCATTGTCTCCAGACGCTTCTCGATCATCCCCATCATCAGAAGAATCTTGGTCATCTACGGAACTATCTTGGTTATCTTCCTCATCAGAGCCATCTGAACTCGAGCTCGAGTCGGATGTATCCAAATCCATCATGTCAGGATTGGGCATCGGAACTCCGAATTCTTCCACAAACGGAGCGAACTCGTGTCTTTCCCAGTCAGCCGAGCTCGAGGACGAGGTTCGATAGTCTTCCCCGCTAGAATTTTTCATTATATCCATGTGCTTTATATACTCCGTCATTTGGTCGGGAATAACCTTTGCTGCGGTCAACTGTTGAACCCCTTTGAAAAAGGTGGTTTGAAGGATTCCGCCGACCCTCCTTCGAGCTATGGCATCCAATGCGGGAGACTCCAAAAATTCTCTTATCGAGCTTAGGCGAGAGTCTTCTTTGCCCCGCTGATAAGATAACTCGGAATCAGCCTTAGTCTGCGCAAGCTCCTCTTCAAGTTTCCTAACTTTCTCCTCGAGCAAGCTTTTCTCTGCCACGACCTTCACCGAGTTTTCCTCGACGGCAGGGGTATATTTGGCCTTCATGGACTCCAATTCTGCTTGGACGGAGGAAAATTGATTGCGCAGTTGGGATTCCTCCTTGAGTAAGTCCCTATAAGCGATATGGACTCGATCGGACTCCTCTTCTAACATCGACACACGATTCACCTCAGTGAGAAAGCAGTCCCCGATCTGCAAGAACAGGGTGGTTAGTACTTTGCTCCAAAACTTAAAACAATTGCAACAAATGTAAAGGGATTTACCGTGTGATATGCTTTGGAGAATTGGCCTAGTACGTCGAGGTCGCAATGGCCAAGAAGCTCCTCCTGGTCCTCGGCAAATCTCCCCGCCATGAAAATCTTGATCGCCTTGTCATGTTCAATCTCGCCGTTCGGGGTGCGATAGCTTCGAATTGATCCCCTCTCGGGATAACCTGCTGCTCGGGAACCTCTAAGTTGGTCCTCGATGAAATCCACCATGTCAGGCCTACTTCGACCAGGACGGGAAGAAAGGGGCGTTCGGTGTCGACCCCACAGTCCGGTCCTCCTTTTGGCCTCGGGGGGTCCCTCGAGATCTTCCCGAGCTCTCCGATTATAAATCTCTGTCCCTCTGAGCTTCTTCATGGTAAACATGCTGTATCCTAAGCCGGAAGAAGAAGGACCAGCTTGATGAGGAGGTCGCACCATTTGGATCGGCTCAGCATTCTCAGGCTCCTCTTCGTTTCCGACCTGGCCAGTCTGGGCCGAGCTTCCCCGAGGAGGGACGGCAGTTCTGAGCTCCGGTCTAACTTGTCTCCTCGGCTGACCGGGCGTCTTTCTCGAGGTAGACGCTACCGTTTTACCAACTATGGAAGCTCGGTATTGCTCCACCATCGTACCTAAAAAAAAAATAAAAAAAAATAAAAAAAAATAAAAATAAAAATGATAACTAATAAAATTCTCTGGATAGTTTACTATTACGGGCACTCGGGAAAGATTGTTATCCTTACTCAATGATCGAGGATCATCAGCATCTGCTAGTCGATAGGTAGCTTGGCTGAGACCAGCTTTCCGAAGAACGGGCTCTAGGACCAGGAAAGCCGACTGATACAGATCAGAACGCATCTCTTTAACCAGATCGTCTGAGACAACCTTCCCAAGCTGGCCTAACACTTCTCGTTTCCCGTACACCCATTCTTGCTCGCCTGGCCATTGGTATGGAACCATCTCCGAGCTTCCCTCAGAGGCTGGTACTTCAGGTCCCTTGATAAAAAAGAACTGTTTCTTCCAGTCAAGAGAATTGCTGGAAGTTAGGGTCGATAAGACCGAATGATTCGAACGCTGGGAGAAATACACAAACCCAGCGTTCGAGGCGGAGGAGGTGCTAATCTTGAAGAATTGCCAGAAGCGTCGGAAATTAGCAGCTTGGTTCTTGGCCTTCATCAAAACGCTAAAAGCTATCAAGTACCCAATTGAATTGGGAAGGATCTATGCGGGAGCCAAGCTGAATGCATCTAAAACCTGCTTGAGCAAGGGGGCAAAAGGAATGCGCAACCCATAGTCAAACTTCTTAGAGTAGAAGGCTTGACATCCTGCTGGGGGCTTATTCACTCTTTGAGAGGAGGTCGGAATGATTAGCGAGTAGCCCTCGGGAAGGAATTTACCAATCGTAGCTTTGAGGCTTGCCTCATGCTCTTTTGGATCGTACGCACTGGGGATGTCGTCGACCCGTTTCTCGGTCTTCTAAGCTCGACCGGTGGCTTTGGACTTTTTCGCGACACCGGCTAGAACAAGAATTCTCACGCTGCACCCGCCTCCGATCTCATATCTCATAATCTCGTGCTTGTCAAACGGTACAGTCAAGCTATTCTCATGATCGGAATCTGCTTCTTCTCCATCTCCACCCTCCTTGCTGCCGCCTTCGGCATTTTCTTCCGCATCACCATCGTGCTCGGAATCCTGTCGACCTGATGTACCCTCTCCAGCGTTCGACCCCATGGCATGTTCTATTTGATTGACGATTCTGTTCGTCTCTTCGGAAGAATTTTCAGTGGTTTTGAAGTCATTGATGAGTTCCCCAGTGGATCCCAGGTCGGAATCTGATCCAGAGGGAATGTTGGTTTGGACGTCGGGATTCTGGGAAGTAGACATGATTAGAAGATATTTATTGGAATGCTCGAAGTAAGGAAGAAATACTGTTTATCGATCTAAAAGCTCCGATCAGCTGTGAATTGTAAAGATGCACTCTTTTTTCTCCAAGTAAACATATATATAAAGGTTAAAAGGGTAAATTGCAAATTCAACCCCGAGTAACCGCGACGGTTAGGCTCCCACTCAGTAAAATTGAAGATTATCTTTTGTTAATAGCATTTATGGTCCTCCAAGCTTCGGAAATGAGTATTTTTCGACTCAACGGGATAAAATATGTACTCTTTTTCACCTTCGATCGGTTTTTATCCCACGGGGTTTTTCCGAGCAAGGTTTTTAACGAGGAATGTCCAACCCAAGACTGTCTGAGGCCTGTTCTCTACTATCTATCTTTCCGAATTTCAATATTGCAGCTCTTGGTGAATCATCGCGGTGAATCTCTCAGGTCAAAAACCTCACCCTTCTATCTTGGGGGCGATTCGGTATTTCGAGGCTCCTCCAAGGAAGATGTGCACTCTTTTTCCCTAGCTCGGATTTTGTCCCACTGGGTTTTTCCAGACTAGGTTTTTAACGAGGCATGTCCGTAAACATCAAGAGATCAAAGTCTTTCGCCTTGATGCAGTGTTTACTTCTCCGAGCTTCAGCTTCACTTACGCTCGAGAAGTGGGCGAGTATTGATGAGGGGTATTTCGCATACGCCACTTTAGGAAATACCTTCTGCTCGGGGTCAGCCTCGATCCCGACCAGAATGGTATTCTCCGACCAGAAGAACATGATTTTCCGATCGAGCCAGGTTGATAGCTCTAGATCAAGTACTCCGACCTTCTTCCCGTTCTGCTCGTCTCCTCGGAATTACTGTGGGACCAACCTACTGCTTTACACAGCTGGCCGAGAGCTATTCTCCTGCGGATGGTCTAGCTAGCCCATCACTGTTCCTATAAATACGCGGCGCATTTATGACATCAGGACGGCACAACTTCCAAGATATCCCTTCTGCTCGGACCTACTGTTCGAACTAGGAACCAGTTGTTTATTCTTTGTATCTACTTTCCTAGTTAGTACGGCATCCCGTAATGCTCGGGTAGACCTGCCTTGTAATTTATATTCGATTACCAATATTAATATACAGTTTTCACTTGCTCGATTCATATATTGTTATTCCCCACTTTCCTTATTGAACTCGAACGAAATACGGTATAATCAAGCGTAGTATGATTTTAGGAACGAATGTACTTTTTCCTTCTATAGTTGATCGACTGTATTTGTCATGATTCTGAAAAAATTTAATAAAATTGTTTACGTTTGACTCGTTCATCTGTGTTCTTGCACTTTTCTATTTATGGTATTAATCGAACGTATATCTGATGCTGTGAATCAACTTGTTAACTTATTTGATATGGACCGTTGATGGGATCTTAACGCAACACCATTGGATCCTGTAACTCCTGCCTATAAAAAGGTCATTATGTGCTTCTCTATTTCACAAAAATGAAGTTATTCAAGAAAATTTTCTATTGGTATAACCATCATCGTCCACCAAAATGTGTTATCTCAACGGATGATAAGTTTCGGACTTGGTATGGGATGAATTGGAAAAATGGGAACTCCACCTTATACAGCCCTGGTCGGACGAATCTCGCAACTGGGGACTAGTCGACTATAAATTATGCCATTTTGTAGAGGTCGAGATCAAAGGAAAGCTGGATTCTTGGTTTATCGAAATCAACTTGTTTCTAACAGGTCGACGATGCCATGCATGAGATCCTTCTGATCCCTACTTCAATTGGCGAAGAAAAAGCATCAGCTTCTTCGAGGTGGTCGAATTGTGATAGCATGTGTTCTTCTCTCGATCGATGACACCTGCCGATCTTTCGAAGAAAGCCTGAACTTTAGTTTCTCGTCACTGTTCTCAAAGTGGATGTAAAGATGGTATATTCTGTAGATCGAAGGTTCCGTAGCATTTGTTACTATAATGATCACCGAAAGTAAACTCCTCCTCGAAATTTTATAGATAGAGTTGTTTGTATTTCGATCGATGCCTGTAATTACTGTAATGATAATCTTTGCATGTTAAATATAGATCTAATGTAGTAAATTGATTGACCTGATAGTGCATTTAATTCAAGCCCTGCTTTTATGGCTCGCAGTTATGTAACGTAATTCCCGAAATCACGTTATTGCCGTTGATTGGATATGAGTTTCACCGTTGGATTTTTACCCATTTATCTATAAAAGGCAATCCTTTACCTTTCAGTCATTTACCTTTAAAAGTAAAATGTACTTCTTCATTTCTCAAAACGGTGGTCGTCCACCTGACTCAAAAAATCAACAATCTTTTTATTATGTCGACTTGGTATGGGCGGAATCTGAAAATGGAGACTTCTCAAAAACCATGAAGTCTCCGACCCCTAATAAGGGGAATAGATTGGAAGGCGACCATAAATCGACCAACCTATGTAAATAGGTAAAGGTCGGTGTTGTGGGGTTCCGATCTATTAGTTACGTGGTCGGTGGAAAGCTGGTCAGTTCATTAAAAGTATAATGTATGATCGAGAATGCTGACCACCATCGACCAACGTAACATTATGATCTCACAAAGCTCTCTCTGATTCCAAAGCTTTGTGGTCATAATCACGAAACTTAAAGGCGGTCGTCTTCGTCGAGCTGGTGTAGCTGGTAGCAAGAATGGGTTTAGCATGTAATAGGATCTGGTGTCGATAGATTAGGAAGATCTGTTTTTTCTTTCCAAAATATTTTATGTAACTGTAATAGTTTTAGGGACATAAATAAAATTCTTCTTTTTACTTATTACATTAAATTCCCTTTTCATATATTACATGATGTCGATTGATGAGTTTATACCGACCCAATCGGGTTTACTCAAAGATTTATCGTACTTTGGTTTTTTACCAATTTTTGGTTTTAACCTTTGTTGATCTTTTCGTTAGGAGATCGATGAGTTTATACCGACCCACTCGGTTTTACTCAAATATTTATCGTACCTAGGTTTTTTACCAATTTTGGTTTTAACCTTTGTAGATCGTTCGTTAGGAGATCGATGAGTTTATGCCGACCCAATCGGTTTTACTCAAAGATTTATCGTACTTAGGTTTTTTACCAATTTTGGTTTTAACCTTTGTTGATCATTTCGTTAAGAGATCGATGAGTTTATACCGACCCAATCGGTTTTACTCAAAGATTTATCGTACCTAGGTTTTTTACCAATTTTGGTTTTAACCTTTGTAAATCGTTCGTTAGGAGATCGATGAGTTTATACCGATCCAATCGGTTTTACTCAAAGATTTATCGTACTTAGGTTTTTTACCAATTTTGGTTTTAACCTTTGTTGATCATTTCGTTAGGAGATCAATGAGTTTATACCGACCCAATCGGTTTTACTCAAAGATTTATCTTACCTAGGTTTTTTACCAATTTTGGTTTTAACCTTTGTAGATCGTTCGTTAGGAGATCGATGAGTTTATACCGATCCAATCGGTTTTACTCAAAGATTTATATTTTACTTAGGTTTTATACCAATCTTTGGTTTTTAACCTTTGTAGAGTGAATTTATACAATGGTCTTTTGATTGTGACATAAGATGAAAATAAGCAAAAGCTTTTATTGCAATTGTAGATGAATCTGATGTCCAGAAATAAAAAAAATCAACTGAAGGATAAAAAACGAGCTAACATATTGTAAAATCTGATCTAATCTTGAAGACCTCCTATTTGAGATTAACGGCCGTAATATCTTCTGAGGTTTACTGCATTCCATGTTCGAGGAAGCGGAGTTCCATCCCTATGGGCTATTTTATATGATCCCTTCTTTCCGACTGCGGTGACTATGTACGGACCTTCCCAATTTTGCTGTAATTTACCCACATGCTTTGATACTTCAACCTTTTTAAGTACTAAATCACCTTCCTTGAACGATCTTATCCTCACTCTTTGATTGTAGGCCTTCTCCATGTTGGACTTAGCTGCTTCCAGGCGAAGACTGGCTTTTTACCTCATGGTTTCACTTAAATCGATATCGTCCTTTCTTAGTTGATCATTTGATTCTTCGTCGAGAAACTCGATTCTTGGGCTGGGGACTAGTGCTTCAACTGGGATAACCGCTTCTGAGCCATAGACTAGGCTAAATGGTGTTTCACCGGTAGAGGTTTTTACCGTAGTTCTGTTAGCCCATAAGACACCGGGAAGTTCATCTAGCCATCTTCCTTTGGCATCATCCAGTCTTTCCTCGAGGGATTTAATAATTTCTCGATTCGCTACTTCAGTTTGCCCATTCGCTCGAGGATGTTCGACTGATGTAAAGTTTTGCTGTATCCCGTATTTCGAGCACCATTCTTGGACTTGTTTTCCAGCAAATTGGGTCCCGTTGTCGGAAATTAAGATCCTCGGGATTCCAAAACGGCAGACTATGTTTTTCCAAAGAAAATTTATGACCTGGAACTGAGTTATTCGGGCTAGTGCTATACATTCAATCCACTTGCTGAAATATTCAACGGCGACCAACACGTAACTCTTTTTCGATTTGGCAACTGGGAATGGTCCGACAATATCAATTCCCCATTGATCAAAAGGCCAACAGATCGGAATTGGGTGCATCGTCTCAGCTGGTTGATGTATTATATTTGAATGTACCTGGCAGTAATGACAATGTTTTACATAATCCTGTGCATCTGCGTACATCGTCGACCGATAGTATCCTGTTCTCAAACATTTAAGTGTAAGTGCTCGAGCCCCGCTGTGATTCCCTGCTTCTCCTTCATGGATATTATTAAGGATGCTTTGGATTTGGTGCTCGGGTATACACTTTAGCAGAATTCCTGAGACGGATCGTCTGTAGAGTTTTCCTTTCTCAATGGCATATTTTGGTGCTCGATATCTGATTCTCCTGGCCTCATTTTTATTGCTAGGTAGTGTCCCCTCTTCCAAATAGGTGATTAGTGGGGTTATCCAACTATCTGCAGCCAAGTCGATGTCCATTATTTTAATAGCAGGAATAGTGTCGAGATCGATCTATGGTGTTTTAGTGATTAACCAAGTGATCACCCTTTTAGATTTGCCGTCGCTCGTTCCCGTAAACCTAGACAGTTGATCGGCCCATTTATTTTCCTCTCGGGGAATATTCTGAATTTCAAATTTGTCAAAACTCTCAGTCAGCTCTTTCACTTTGGCCAAATATTTTATCATATTGTATTCTTTGGCCTCGTACATTCCATTTATCTTTCTCTGGATCAGCTCGGAATCCGTTAAGACGTTTAAATTCTTTATGTTGGCTTGAATCGCCATTTCCAATCCAGCGATCAGAGCTTCATATTCCGCTTCGTTGTTGGTTACCATGAAGTCTAGGGTGATGGCATAATTCATATCTTCGCCATTCGGTCCTTGGAAACTGATTCCAACACCCCCCCATCTCTGCTTGATGCACCGTCGACGTGCATAAGCCATGTTAGATTATTAACGATCAAGACATTATTATCACTAGTGGATGTATCTTCCAGGCTCGTTGGGATTTCTAGGAGGAAGTCGGCAAGCACTTGAGCTTTGATTGCCGTTCGAGGTTGATATTCGATCTCGTACTGTCCTAATTCTACAGCCCATTTGATCAATCTTCCTGAGGTTTCAGGTTTTGATAAAACTTGCCTTAGAGGTTGATTGGTAAGAACGGTGATTTTATACGTTTGAAAATAGGGTCGTAATCTTCGTGCTGATGTTACCAATGCCAAGGCAAACTTTTCAATCACCAGATAATTCTTTTAAGCTCCTTGCAGAAATTTACATAAATAATTAAACTGGCTTGTGCTCTGACAACTCAATCTTGACCAGAACAGAACTTATTGCTGCTCGGAAATAGCAATGTAGATGTAAAGAGGCTGCCCTTCACTTGGTTTTGCGAGTAGTGGAGGTGAGGTCAAGTATTCTTTCAGTCGATCGAATGCGTGGTCGCAAGCCTCGGTCCATTGAAACGTCTTGGCTTTTCGCAAGGTCTGAAAGAATGGAAGGCTCTTATCTGCCGACCTTGATATGAATCGGTTGAGAGCCACGATTTTTCCTACCAAGCTCTGTACTTGAGTGATATTTCTTGGGGGTTTCATTTCTGTGATAGCACGTATCTTCTCTGGGTTTGCTTCGATGCCTCTTTCGTGAACTAAGTAACATAGGAACTTTCTGGATCTGACCCCGAAGGTGCATTTCAAAGGGTTAAGCTTCATTCCGTACTTCCTTAGAATTCTGAAGCAACGATCAAGGTGTTTGATGTGGTCTTCTTCACTCATGCTTTTTACCAACATATCATCGACATACACTTCCATTATTTCTTTGATCAGCTCTTTAAACATTAGGTTCACTAATCGTTGATAGGTTGCTCCTGTGTTCCTAAGTCATTACCACGAAACAATACACTCCCTGTTCAGTAACGAAAGCCGTTTTCTCTTGGTCTTTTTCATCCATAAATATCTGGTAAAAACCCTGAAAGGATCCATCATGCTAAAAATAGCAAAACCGGCAGTGGAGTCAACTAAAAGGTCAATTATGGGGAGTGGATAAGGGTCCCTTGGACATAACTTGTTCAGGTCCGTAAAGTCATGACACATTCTCCACTAATTATCTTTCTTGTCCCCTTTCGACACCAACACCACGTTACATAGCCACTCGGTGAAATGTATTTCCCTAATCTATCTAGACATTAAAAGCCTTTCGACCTCCACTTTTATGATTTTGTCTTTTACAGGACCGTGATTTCTTTTCTTTTGTCTAACTGGTTTTGCGTTCGGATCGATTTTCAGAGAGTGGGTTATTATCCTCGGGTCAATCCCCACTATATCCTCCGAACTCCAGGTGAACACATCCATATTAGCTCTTAAGAAGTTGACCAGCATAACTTCTCCTTCTGAAGATAATTCCGTTCCAATTCTGGTGATTTTTGTTGGATCGTTCTCTATAAGTCGAATATCTTTATGCTCGGGTGCTCGTAGAGTCAGGTCTATAGGCTCCTTTCCCTTCTTCTCGATCCTTTCAGTACTTGGCAACTCCGGCTCTTGAGATCTTTCACCCGAAGATCCTACTGCCTTTCTTTTCGAAGGTGTTAATGGATCGACATTTCTTTTCAAAGAGAGCGTTGTATTGTAACAATCCCAAGCCATGCAATGATCATTGACTATTTCGCCGACTCCCGAGGGTGTTGGGAACTTCATCTTTTGATGATAAGTCGAGACTACGGCTCAGAATAAATTCAATGCTGGTCTGCCTAAGATGGCATTGTATGCGAATGGCGTTTCTACTACCAGGAATTTTATCATTTTTACTACTCGATGAGATTTGCTCCCCAGGGTTACACTTAAATTAATGGTTCCGGCTGGAACTATTTCCGATCCTCCAAACCCTACAAGTGGCGTGGCTACCCTTTGAAGAGTTATTTTTCCCAAATTCATTTGATTTAAAGCTTCGTTGGCTATGATGTTAGCGGAGTTCCCGTTGTCGATCAAGATTCTTTTAACATTAAAGTCAGAGATTCTTAATGCGACTACCATTGGGAAGTCGGGGTGATCTTCGTTAACGTCACAGTTGAGGTTTTTTGGGACTTCACTTTCATCAAAGCTGATCGTATGGTTGTCAGAGCCTTTATTCTCGAGCGCCCATACTTCCTTAGGAATGACCAGTCCTTTTTCCAGGGATCGAGCTGTCTTCCGTCTTGCGTTTCGACTGTCTCCCCCAGCAGGGCCACCGGAGATTACGTGTATCGTACCATTGACTCGATCATTATCGATGTCATCTCTCCTGAGCGCGCGATTGCTGGGCGATCTTTCGTGAGGACTTCTATTTTCTTCCCTTCTTCTAGGACTCCGAGTCCTTTGTCTCCTTCGATCCATTCTGTCTACGAACTCGTCTAACTTGCCTTGTTGAATTAATTTCTCAATCTCCTGTTTTAGGTGATAGCAATCCTCGGTTTTATGACCATGAGCTCGATGGTATCTACAATATAGATCGTAGTTCCTTGCCCCAGGTTTGGCTTGCGTAATTCTTATTGCTGGGGGAATCAAGTTATTTCTCTCTAATATTACAAGAATATCCTCTCTGGGGGTATTTAATTTGGTATACTCGACATAGCATATTCGATCCCTTAAGTTCCTTTCTGAAGATCGAGGCCTGAGGTAGACATTAGGTCTTTTCTCAGGGTTACCCCCGCTAAACTCCAGTCTTTTGAAAACGTTTTCCCTCCTAGGATACCGATCGTAATCCATGGCTTTTTGCATCTGTGGTTTTTCATGCCTCCTAGATCCCGAAGTGGATGCTTTACTCTTATTCTTATCTTTGAATGAGTTCATCTCTTCTTAAGTCATATACTTTGAGGCTAGCGTAATGATTTCTGCAAAAGTTCGTGGCTGTTTCCGACTCAAGGCATTGCCAAATTGCCTATTTTTCGTTAGGTCGAACAAAATCGATATGATATAATCGATATTCGGCGAGTCGATCTTCAACAGCTCAACATTGAACCTTGCCAGCCAAGTCCTCAAGGATTCTCCTTCTTGTTGGATAATAGTTCCTAGGTAACTCATGGGGAGCTTTTGCCGTTTCTGGCTGGCGAACTGCTGCTCTAGTTTGTTACATAGTTCTCTAAAACTGAAAATTGAATTAGGTGGCTATTTTTCGAACTAGTCCAGTGCTAATCCCTCGTAGGTTGTGATCATTAGCTTCGCCGTGTACTCTGCTGAATGAGCGTATAAGTTCATGATATTCATGAAACTGAATATGTAATCAGTTGGATCACCAGTTCCGTCATATCTGGGAAGTCGGGCCGGTAAGGGCCCAGAGGCCTGTGCCTCTCTTATTTCTTGGCAGAATGGAGAACAGGCTGCTATACTATCCTGGACTTCTCGGGAATGTGGCCAAGGTTGTCTCATGGTTAATAACCTTTGCTCCAATCATTCCTCGACCATCCTCTCTATATCTCTTTCAGAGACTCTTCTAGTCGCTTGTCGATTGACAACTGGGGCTCCTCCTCGTCCTCGATCGGGATAACCGTCTGTTCCTTGGACAAGCGAGGTTCAGGACGAGCATTAGCTCTTGCCTGATTAGTTCTTCGATCAAGGTGCCTTCCAGCTACGTTTGGTGGGAGACTTGAGATCGTTGGTCAACATCCGGACTCTCTGCTTGAGTTGATAGACGATCGTTATTTCCCCAAGGTTCCCTATCATTATTAACCGGTTTCGAGGGACGAACTGCAGCCCTTGTTGGTTCAGCGACTACCGGAGTTGGTAGAATTTGAGGAAAAATTGAACTTAAAAGCTGAGCAATTTGTAGTATTTTTTCCTGGACAGCCGGTAGCGGGGGAGCAGGGACGGATCGAATGGGTGAATTAGGAGCCTGACTCGCGCTAGGAGTTTGTTGTCCTCCCGCGTTTTGATTGATGTTAGCGTTTGCTGCAACATGTTCCTCTACCGGATCTAAACTTTGGTGATTTGCCGGAGGCTGCATATCATTAGCGCTGACCCTTTAGGAATTCTCAGGCAGGCTATCTATAGCACGAGAAGGTCGAGAACTCGTGCTTCTTCCTGCGTTACGTGTGCTTTTTCTTGGATTGACCATATTTCGATCGAGTAATTAACCTGCCCCACGGTGGGCGCCAACTGATTTAGCCTAATTTCGTCTTAAGGTTAAACTTAGTAAATTATTAAAAGAACAATTTAATATATTAGGGGTTTGGTTAAAGTACTCAGGATGGAGCAATTCAAGAATCAATATGATTGTATAATCACGTAAGAACAGGTGTATTGGAGGAGAAAATAGTTGTTGTATTATTGATAGGTTAAATTCTGGATCCTCTATACATTGTAAGATTCGCTATTTATAATATTCATCATGTCCTAACAGAGCTAGGAGTCCTATTAAGCCTAGGAATCCTGCATGGCCTGGGAGTACCGCATGGCCCAATAAGTTTTCTGGATCGGACATTAGGTCGATCAGATATTGATTATACTGTATTTCGTTCGAGTTCAATAAGGAAAGTAGAGTATAACAATATATGGATCGAGCGTGTGAAAACTGTATATTGATATCGGTGTTCGAATACAAATTACAAAGCGGGTCTACCCGAGCATTACGGGATGCCGTACTACTAGAAAGACTAAATACAATGAGAATACAAGCTAGTTCCTAATCCGAACAGTAGGTCCGAGCAGAAAGGAATATCTTGGAAGTTGTGCCCTCCCTGATGTCATAAATGCGCCGCGTATTTATAGGAACAGTAAGGAGCTAGCTAGACCATCCGTAGGAGAACACCTCTCGGCCAGCTGTATAAAGCTGTAGGTCGGCCCCACAGTAATCCCGAGGAGACGAGTAGATCGGGAAGAAGGTCGGGGTACTTGATCGAGAGCTATCAGTCAGGCTTGATCGGAGAACCATGTTCTTCTGGTCGATGAATACCATTCTGATCGAGATCGAGGCTGACCCCGAGCAGAAGGTATTTCCTAGATCGGCGTATGCGAAATACCCCTCATCATTACTCCCCCACTTCTCGAGCGTAAGTGAAGCAGAAGCTCGGAGAAGTAAACGCTGCATCACGGCGAAAGACTTTGATCTCTTGATGTTTTCGGACATGCCTCGTTAAAAACCTAGTCCGGAAAAACCCAGTGGGACAAAATCCGAGCTAGGGAAAAAGAGTGCACATCTTCCTTGGGGGAGCCTCGAAATACCGAATCGCCCCCAAGATAGTAGGGTGAGGTTTTTGACCTGACAGATTCACCTCGATGATTCATCAAGAGCTGCAATATTTGAAGTTCGGAAGAATAGATAGTAGAGAACAGGCCTCGGACAGTCTTGAGTTGGATATGCCTCGTTAAAAACCTTACTCGGAAAAACCCAGTGGGATAAAAACCGAGCGAAGGGAAAAAGAGTACATATTTTATCTTGTTGAGTCGAGAAATACTCATTTCCGAAGCTTGGAGGACCATAAATGCTATTAATAAAAGATAATCTTCAATTTTACTGAGTGGGAGCCTAACCGTCGCGGTTACTCGGGGTTGAATTTGCAATTTACCCTTTTAACCTTTATATATATGTTTACTTCGAGAAAAAAGAGTGCATCTTTACAATTCACAGCTGATCGGAGCTTTTAGATCGATAAACAGTATTTCTTCTTTACTTCGAACATTCCAATAAATATCTTCTAATCATGTCTACTTCCCAGAATCCCGACGTCCAAACCAATATCCCCTCTGGATCAGATTCCGACCTGGGATCCACTGGGGAACTCATCAATGACTTCAAAACTACTGAAAATTCTTCCGAAGAGACGAATAGAATCGTCAATCAAATAGAGCATGCCATGGGGTCGAACGCTGGAGAGGGTACATCAGGTCGACAGGATTCCGAGCACGGTGGTGATGCGGAACAAAATGCCAAGGCCAACAGTGAGGAAGGTGGAGATGGAGAAAAAACTGACTCCGAGAATGAGAACGGCTTGACTGTACCGTTCGATAAGCATGAGATAATGAGGTATGAGATCGGAGGTGGGTGCAGTGTGCGAATCCTCGACTTAGCCGGTGTCTCGAAAAAATCCAAAGCTACAGGTCGGGTTCAAAAGACCGAGAAACGGGTCGACGACATCTCAAGTGCGTACGATCCGAAAGAGCACGAGGCGAACCTCAAAGCTACGATAGGCAAATTCCTTCCCGAGGGCTACTCGCTAATCATTCCGACCCCCTCTCAACGAGTGAACAAGCCCCCAGCACGATGTCAAGCCTTCTAAGCTAAGCAGTTCGACTATGGGTTGCGCATTCCTTTTGCCCCCTTGCTCAAGCAGGTTTTAGATGCATTCAGCCTAGCTCCCGCACAGATCCTTCCCAATTCGATTGGATACTTGATAGCTTTTAGCGTTTTGATGAAGGCCAAGAACCAAGCTGCTAATTTCCGACGCTTCTGGCAATTCTTTAAGATTAGCACCTCCTCCGCCTCGAACGCTGGGTTTGTGTATTTCTCCCAGCGTTCGAATCATTCGGTCTTATCGACCCTAACTTCCAGCAATTCTCTTGACTGGAAGAAACAATTCTTTTTTATCAAGGGACCTGAAGTACCAGCCTCTGAGGGAAGCTCGGAGATGGTTCCATACCAATGGCCAGGCGAGCAAGAATGGGTGTACGGGAAACGAGAAGTGTTAGGCCAGCTTGGGAGGGTTGTCTCAGACGATCTGGTTAAAGAGATGTGTTCTGATCTGTATCAGTCTGCTTTCCTGGTCCTAGAGCCCGTTCTTCGGAAAGCTGGTCTCAGCCAAGCTACCTATCGACTAGCAGATGCTGACGATCCTCGATCACTGAGTAAGGACAACAATCTTTCCCGAGTGCCCGTAATAGTAAATTATCCAGAGAATTTTATTAGTTATCATTTTTGTTTTTTTAGGTACGATGGTGGAGCAATACCGAGCTTCCATAGTTGGTAAAACGGTAGCGTCTACCTCGAGAAAGACGCCCGGTCAGCCGAGGAGACAAGTTAGACCGGAGCTCAGAACTGTCGTCCCTCATCGAGGAAGCTCGGCCCAGACTGGCCAGGTCGGAAACGAAGAGGAACCTGAGAATGCTGAGCCAATCCAAATGGTACGACCTCCTCATCAAGCTGGTCCTTCTTCTTCTGGCTTGGGATACAGCATGTTTACCATGAAGAAGCTCAGAGGGACAGAGATTTATAATCGGAGAGCTCGGGAAGATCTCGAGGGACCCCCCGAGGCCAAAAGGAGGACCGGACTGTGGGGTCGACACCGAACGCCCCTTTCTTCCCGTCCTGGTCGAGGTAGGCCTGACATGGTGGATTTCATCGAAGACCAACTTAGAGGTTCCCGAGCAGCAGGTTATCCCGAGAGGGGATCAATTCGAAGCGATCGCACCCCGAACGGCGAGAATGAACATGACAAGGCGATCAAGATTTTTATGGCGGGGAGATTTGCCGAGGACCAAGAGGAGCTTCTTGGCCATTCCGACCTCGACGTACTGGGCCAATTCTCCAAAGCATATCACACGGTAAATTCCTTTACATTTGTTGCAACTGTTTTAAGTCTTGGAATAAAGTACTAACCAGCCTGTTCTTGCAGATCGGGGACTGCTTTCTCACAGAGGTGAATCGTGTGTCGATGTTAGAAGAGGAGTCCGATCGAGTCCATATTGCTTATATGGACTTGCTCAAAGAGGAATCCCAACTGCGCAATCAATTTTCCTCCGTCCAAGCAGAATTGGAGTCCATGAAAGCCAAATATACCCCTGCCGTCGAGGAAAATTTGGTGAAGGTCGTGGAAGAGAAAAGCTTGCTCGAGGAGAAAGTTAGGAAACTTGAAGAGGAGCTTGCGCAGACTAAGGATGATTCCGAGCTATCTTATCAGCGGGGCAAAGAAGATTCTCGCCTAAGCTCGATAAGAGAATTTTTGGAGTCTCCCGCATTGGATGCCATAGCTCGAGGGAGGGTCGGCGAAATCCTTCAAACTACCTTTTTCAAAGGGGTTCAACAGTTGGCCGCGGCAAAGGTTATTCCCGACAAAATGACGGAGTATATAAAGCATATGGACATCATGAAAAATTCTAGCGGGGAAGACTATCGAACCGCGTCCTCGAGCTCGGCCAACTGGGAAGAACATGAGTTCGCTCCCTTTGTGGAAGAGTTCGGAGTTCCAATGCCCAACCCTGACTTGATGGACTTGGATACCTCCAGCGCAAGCTCGAGTTCAGATAGCTCAGACTGTTCGGATACCTCTGATGACAATTCCGATGGGGATGATCGAGAAGCTTCTGGAGATGATGACGTCGATGTCGAGGGTAACTCCGAAGGTGAGGGCAAAGAGGCGCAGCCAAACCTTTAGATTTCTTGTAATAGATTGTAAGATTGTAGGATCCTTTATTATATGCATTGTAATTATTTCGATCATCTATAAAATCTGCTTTTTCTGTTTTTCCGAGTCCTCTCATCAGTAATTTATCATACTGCTCAACTAGACAAAAGTCTTTGTGAGCCATAAGGTTCATAGAAAGAACGTCGATATCAAAACAATCGACCTTCTTAAATGGGCACGGAAATCTTGAAATTCGCGACTGTTGGGCTCCCAAAAAGGCAACGTTCCTTTCTCTTATAAATAGACGGTAGTTTAAGATTTTTGTCACTGAAATTATAATTCACTCTTCGTCGGAGCTATTCGGTCGATAAGTAAATCGAGCTCTCTTCCCCATTAGAAATATAGAGATCATGGAAGGCCTGGTGAACTCCAAGATCGACCCGAGGTTATTGCTTAAAGTCAAGAAAGAGAAACCTTCCAAGAGAGTCAAAGAACCAAAGTCCTCCTCGGACGCAGGAAAGACTTCTAAGAACGATCGAGGCAAGCACAAGGTCGATTCTCCTTCGAAGACGGTCATCGAATCAACTGGTGACCTTGGCAAAACTGTGGCCAAGCAAATATCTGGCTCCGAGAAAGGGCCGGTCATACCAATTCCGGACTCCCCCTCTCAGTCGAAAAATAGCTCCGAGGGTAACAAGAAGGTCAACAGGCCTAATAAGCAAATCACATCAGGTGACCCTGAGCCTGCTCCATATAAAAGACCGCTCGCGGACGATCTGATTCCAACCTCGGCCTTGATTCAAATGACTGGGGAAAAAAGGACAATAGCTGATAGTGTTCTGGCCTTGGGGGCTAATAAGGATGTTGTGGTTGAGCCTCCCAAAAAGAAGGTCAAAATAAATGACCCTCCCGTCGATCAAAAGACAACTCCCTCGTCGGGTGGGAATCCAGAGCCCCAAAGCACTGTCCCCAACGTTGCTCGGACGCTTAGCGCCTTTTTTGAAGAGGTGAAAAGTAAGGCCATGGCCGAGCCAGAAGGGAAAAATGCGAATGAAACGGCGCGATCGAGCACGGACCTGCTTTTTCAAGTAAGTGTTGTGTCCTCTCTTTCCCCCCTCTTTTTTTTTTTTTTTTTTTACTAAATAACTTTTTTGTCCATTTAAGGTCGGACAACAGTTATTTACCCTCGGGCTGCAAGTTGAGCAAGAAGCCGAACAGCGTGCGAAGGTTATCCTCGAGTTGGAGGAAAAGAAGGTTGCATTATCAAGGTCCCTTGAAGAAGCCAAAGCCATTGAGCTGAAATTGGCCTCCGAGACGGAGAAAGCTGTGAAGGAGAACAGGTTCACGAGGAGTTGAGCAAGGAGTTGGATAGGCTGAAGTCGCTCGTCGAGCAGGAGAAGAAAAGCATCGAGCAGCGGGAGAAAGAGGCCTATCAAAAAGGTTATGAGGCCGGGTATGAGGCCCGCAACGTTGAAGTCCGCAAGCTTCTCTTCGAGAAAAGTGTTTAGAGATTTCTTCTGTTGACTGCTCGATTGAATGTTGTACTTTTAGATTTTTCCTTTTGTACTTGTTTTCCTCGTTGAAATAATAAACTTTTTCTTCCTTCTAACCGATGATGTTTTGTGTTCTGATAAAGTGATTTACTGTATAGACAATTTATACTCGAGTTAAGAGTAATCAATCAAGTAGCATTTTCAGTGTTAAAACAATTTATACTCGAGTTAAGAGTGATCGCTCGAATTCCGAGCATAATTTAAAGATGGAAAGTTTCTGCACTGCATATTTGACCAAGTCATAGTATTCCTCTTTTTTCAGCTAAGTTTCAAAGAAAGTCTGTCCAAACAGTACCTCAATCTCGGGAAGTGGAAAGGTCATCCGTGATAAATGAATTAATCTGAGCCGTTGGTTTCGTTGAATACTGACCGTCGATCAAATCATCCCTTTAGTATAAATATGGCATTTACCCAGTTGAAAATCTTTACCCTTCGCTGTCAAAAATGTTTTATCCGAGGACGAAACTCGGATCTTTTCCTCTTCCTGATCAAGCCTTTGAAATTCGGCTTCGAACTTATTTCCGATCTCATCTTAAAAATACAGTTTCCTTTGGTATGGGTGGAATTGGAAAAAAGGGGACCCTCGGATATCGGGGGGTCTCCGATCCCTGAAAATGGGATCTCCCCTTGAAATACCAACAAGTGACTGACCCTTGCTTTAGTATTTTGGGCAGGGTTAGCATTGCTGGTTCGAGGGGTATACCTGAGGGCGGAAAGCAGGTCAGATAATCAAAAGGGAGTTTGACCTCAAGTACTTTCTTTGGGGTTATCTTGTTTCACGAAGTTCTTCCTTTCTTCCTTGAAGAATGGTCACTTTGGGTCAAGCTTCCCGATCATAAAAAGATGACTTGCCAAAGGTTGAAATTTCGGATCTAAAAATGAGGAATTTCAACCTTGTACGCCAACTCGGGGAAGTGATCGGGCTCGGCTGGTAGCGAGAATGCTGGGGGCTGTATGGAGATCAGAAACAATAATTCGCGATCCATATTGTCTAATTTCAAAACCAGATATCATAAGACGATAAACATATACAGCTCGATCACTTTGCGCCAAATTGTGGTGCAATTATCGGATGTTCGGCGGTATTCCTGGTCGACAACACTGAAAGATGCTCGAAGACTCGAAGACCATAGAATAGGGTAATGTAGTTGTAGTAGGACTTCATTTGTACACTCTTAACAACTTTGTAATTTGTTCGATGAATGTCAATAAAGTTGTAACATTTGCCTTTCATTGATCTTTTGTATCTTGCTCGAAAATAATAATGAGAACCTATTGTTTCGAACCATATAGTTGCCACTTAACTTTTCCTGTCCATCGTCTTATTGTAAGTCTTCTGCTCGTAAAAGCCAATTCGATGATGAATTAATGAGAATATTTGTTGATCGATAAACTGTCCTCGGAAATATTATCCGATAATCGTCCAAATAAATAATATCTGAGTGTTGAGAAGTTCCCTTGAAGAATAATTGAACTTAGGAAATAATGATCCCAACTTTAGTAGTCCCCCAGATAATCAGAAACTTTTGAAAGTTGTTCGGGTTTCGAGCAGAACTGCGTCATCATAACATTTCGAGCATTAGTTGGAATTGACCCAAAATTTAATCGACCGTTACTAAGTGAACTAGATAGTCACGTAAAATTTTTATTGAGGGAGGGTCATAGCAACAGCTTTCACCCTCGGCCAATTTTCTTTTTCGATCATATCTTATCGAGGGAGGGTCGTAGCAACAGCTTTCACCCTCGGCCGATTATATATTTTTCCTATAACATGGAATGCTGTAAATATCAGAAGATATTATGGTCGTTAATTTCCAAACAAGAAAGTTTTAGAAATTAGATAGGATTTGCAAGAAATTAGTTTTTCAATTTTAGTCTGTTTTATTATTTTCCTTTCAAGCACTAAGTATGCCTACGATTATAAAAAAAGCCTTTGCTTATTTTTCCTTAACAATACACGAAGAGGAATCGATGTTTATATGGTCTACAAAGGTTAAAACCAATAATTGGTATACAACCTAAATTTTGAGTAAAACCGGTTGATTCGGTATAAACTCATCAATCTCCTAGCGAACGATCTACAAAGGTTAAAACCAATAATTGGTATACAACCTAAACTTTGAGTAAAACCGGTTGAATCGGTATAAACTCATCGATCTCCTGACGAACGATCAACAAAGGTTAAAACCAAAATTTGAAAAAAAAACCTAAGGGCAATAAATCTTTGAGTAAAACCGATTAGGTCGGCATAAACTCATCAATCTCCTAACGAACGATCAACAAAGGTTAAAACCAAAATTGGTAAAAAACCTATAGAGGATAAAACTTTGAGTAAAACCGATTGGGTCGATATAAATTCATTAATCGACATAATGTAATATGTAAAAAAGGGAATTTAATAAATAAAAAGAAGAATTTTATTTATGTCCCTAAAACTATTACAATTACATAAAATATCTTGGACAGACAAAACAGATCTTCCTAAACCGGATCCTATTACATGCTATATCAATTCTTGCTACAAACCACGCCAAGCTCGACGACGACGACCGCCTTTGAGTTTCGTAATTACGACCACAAAGCTTTGGAATCAGAGAGAGCTTTGTGAGATCATAATGTTACGATGGTCGATGGTGGTCAGCATTCTCGATCATACATTATAATTTTAATGAACTGACCAGCTTTCCACCTACCACGTAACTAATAGATCGGAACCCCACAACACCGACATTTACCTATTTACATAGGTTGATCGATTTATAGTCGGCATTCCAATCTATTCCCCTTATTAGGGGTCAGAGACTTCATGGTTCTTGAGAAGCCTCCATTTTCCGATTCCGCCCATACCAAGTCGAGGTAATGACTGATTGATTGGATTCGCGAATTAGGCGGACGACCGCCATTTTGAACAAAGAGGAAATACATTGTTTAGAATTTTACTCCTGATGGTAACTAAATGGAAGATAAAAGATTCCTTTTATAGACAGGAGGAGTTAACATCCAAACGGTCAAACTCTCATATAATCAACGGCAATGACATATCATCGGGATTTACGTTACAGCGTCATAACTACAAGCATTAAATACGGGATACATGCGCTTTTCAGTCAGTCAAAATAAAAGTCGTATATTAGATCGATGGAGATGATACAAAGACTATCATAGCAAAACTAATATTACATATCGAGGATTCCTATCTGAACGAAAATTATCAATCAATGCACTAAGCAATTACACCTACAAAATATCAAAGGAAAGAATCTGGTTTCCAGATGTTTCAGAGCTTCCTCGGAACGATCCTCTTTTCTTCTACTTTGAGAACAGTGACGAGAAACTAAAGTTCAGGCATCCTTCTTAAGATCGACATCTGCCGATTATCGAGGGAAGAACACTTGTTCTCTCAACTCGACCACCTCGAAAAAGTTGATGCTTCATATTTACAGAGTAAAATAGGAATCATAAGGATCTCATGCATGGCATCATCACCTGCTAGAAACAAGTTGATTTCGATAAACCAAGAATCCTGCTTTCCTCTGATCTCGACCTCTATCTTATGGCATAATTTATCGTCAACTAATCCCCAGTTATGAGACTAGCCAGACCATCACCATATAGGATGGAGATCTAATTTTTCCAAATTCCTCCCATACCAAGTCAAGAATTCCTCATTTGATAAGGTAACACATTTTGGTGGTCGATGATGCTTATAACAGTAAAATTTCTTCTTGTATAAATTCATTTTTGAAGAATGAGGAAGCATGGAACGGCCCCTTTTATAGGCTGGGGGCATAAGATCCAATGGTGTTGCATTAAGAACTAATCTACGGTCCAGATTTCTACATGAGCGACTTAACTCACAACGTTCAGTATATGATCGATTATTATTACAGATCTAAAAGTACAAGACTCCAGATAAACAAATCAAGAGCAATTGATTTTATTCGAATCTTTAAGGAGATCATTACAGTGCTCGAAAAAAGCTGATCGTTAGAAAAAACTACATTTATCTTCGAAAATAACTACAATCGTTACAAATATTAGCCTACTATGCTACTACTCCGAATGATCTGCTCCTTCCATCCGATGTACTCCATACCATGGTGAAGATTGACAAACATACTTCACCAGACCTTCACGAGATATCTTCCTTGGTCGGAGGATGTCCAAATAGAAGAATACCAAGTGTCCACTTGAACAGAAGAAAATGTTATCCAAACTCTGGATTTTGTTCCTTTTTAGATTGAAATCAAAAGAGACGAGGAACATGCAGAAGTGCGTATATTTGCTGATGCTAGTGAACTGTCGACCTCCAAACAAGCGACATTGTAATTAGGGAACATTCTGCATCTGGGGTCGGTCACAGTATCGAGTTAAAAGCACACTGAGAGAGGAATGGTTCGAAGGGTAATTCTTTCTGCAAACGATGAAGGAAGACCCTTGCTGTCAAACAGCATACCTGCCCTAGGGAACACCATCATTTTAATGAACTAACCAGCTTTCATTACTCACAAAATAATTGGATTAATATCTCCACCGTAGTCGACATGCCATAAATACAAGAATGAAAAATTTATGGGAGTTATGTTACTTTCCATATTTTAAGTTTCATACTTCTCAAATGAGTTATTTATAGTATGAGGAAATGTTCAATTAAATGCACAAAGCATCCGAAACGTCCTACGGTTACGGTACAACAACCAAAATGGTTTCCTCTCTCCCAAGAATATTGGAAAAAGTTGTTAGCAGGAAAACAGGTCGAAAAGACGCATCGCCTATACAGATATCGAACAAAAGGAGCATGATTGCTATTTACCAAGCAAAATGTATATTTACATTAAACAAAACAAAAAAAAAAGAAAAATATAAAATAATAATAGAAGACCCTTGTCTATTGTTCAAAAGCATGATCGGGACTTGTCTGATGAGCAAGATAGGTCATCATTTCTTTCTTACTTTGCTTATATCCAAGAGAAAAACCCCTGTCGAACTCTTGCTCTTTCAATTGAAGCAGATTTTCTTTCTCCTTAGAAAGCTGCTCTTTATTAGACTCCAAGCTCCTATTTGCTTGAGCTAGTTGTTCTTTCTCTTTGGTAAGTCTTTCAGTAGCAGCTCGGAGATTCTCCACTTCGTTCATCAGCGATCGATGAGCAGCAGCAATATGGTTTACCCGTTCGAGGGATTCTTCTCGGGCAAAGTAAGATTCATCATTTTGTATCCCGAGCTTGAGAGCTTCATGCTTAGCCTGTTATGAAAAAATATGGATTAGGTACTTCAAAGGTCTAGATCTCTATTGACAATAACAAAGATATGCTTACCATTTCTAAACGCTTGAAAATGGACTGAACGAGACATAAAGAAGAATGGTTCTGCAGTTTATCGAGCTCTTTGGGCAAAATTTTACCCATTCCCAGGTTCCAAGAAACCCCATCAGGATCGAGGGTTGTTGGAATACATGCATCTGTCGAGACCCCACCAGATCGACGCATCCCGAACTCAGTTATTTCTTCGACCTGCTCCTTAAACGGACGATCATCTAAAAGAGACGGATCGTCCGCCGTGTTTTTGAAGCCAGACCGGCTAGGACCAGACCCAATCTTTAACACTTCTTGGGAAATGGGGCCTGGGGAGATGGCTTGGGTATGTTGAGAACTTGAAACAACAACCTGTGAAGGCAAAGGAGCAAAGAAAGACTCAGGGATGTCTTCTACATAACCCTTTAATTGCAGTAGTGGATCAGTCTAAGGATTGGGAGCAGTAGTCACCACCTGTGCGCAACCTTCTTGACTTGAAGATTGATTTGTTGCATCTCGATCGGAAGGGGGACGTTCGTTCACTGATCGATCAACATGAAGAGAAGAAACAGCTCGAGACTCCTCATTCGTTATTGGTTCCACAGGAGGAGGAGAAATAGTTCTAGATTCCTCGTTTATTGACTGATCGACCGGAGGTGGAGTAGCACCGCTGGACTCCTCATTCGTTATTTGCTCCACAGGAGGAGGAAGAATAGTTCTAGACTCTTCGTTTGTTGTTTGACCTACTGGAGGAGGAGAAATAGATCGAGAACCTTCGGTCTGCCAAGCTTCCAGAATTTTCGGATCGACCAAGGGACTACGGATCGAAGCCCTTGAAAATCCCATCGAAGAGTTCGTAGTTTCCCTTGTCGGAGAAGGAATGTTGTCCACAATCTTCGGATGACCGTCGGACGGGGAGGACTGCGGACCTGATCGAGGCATGGCTTCTCGAGGAGTAAGTACCCATTGGGAAGACGAGTGATGAGAACTTTCTGTTCGGGATTTCTTCCTCGGTATATCTCCTCGGGATGGACCCCACAGAGATCGTTTGACAACCCCAGAAAAGAGGTTGGAACTCATGATCAAAAAATCAGAAGTTCTTATGAAATATCGAGTTGTAAGCTCCGATCAACAACAAGAAAATTTTATATTACAAGTGGGGACGCGCGGTAAAACCCCAAAAGATTTACCTTTATATATAGCAAAGGAAATGACAAATATGTCCTCAAACCTTGGCGCGCGCAGTAAAAAATCAAATATATGACAAAAAACGGGTCTTCAAATGCGTACTATGATCATCAAAACGACGAAGAATATTTCAGCTAAAATCATATATATCACAAAAGGAATTTTACATATTCTATGAGATTTGCTACACAAAAGAACTAAAAATTTCCAAAAACAAAAATAATAAAAACATCCTAAGTTGGGGAGTTAGTGTCCTTCGGGGACGATCCATCTTCTTCTTCTTCATTCCTTTTGTCAACCTGATCCCCTTCAGTATCCTCTTCATCATCGCCGTCTCCCTCTTCACTTGCTTGATCCCCCAGGATATCCTTTGTTAACTCCGAATCAGGGGCTGGCACGGGAAAAGGAGTTCCGTACTCATTGACTAAGTGAGCCAGAGGATGATTATTATACTCGACAGAAGGCAAGCAATCAGGAGGGTAGTCTTGAAGTCTTCGATCTTTTCCAGTAAACATAACTCGGCGGTAGTCATCGCGCCTATCAGGGATCTGCCCAGACTCTATTAATTGATCGACGCCCTTATAGAATGAGCTCAAGAGCAGATTTCTGATCTTCTGATGAATTATGGCCGTATGCACGGGGGAATCGAGAAACTCTCGGACGATGGGTTCGACGTCGGGCGATCGATGATCATCAATGATCCTATCCAGATCCGAAGAACCATCCTCTTTTGCCGCGAGTTGAGATCGAAGCGAGGCAATCTCCGACTCCAGTTTGCTAACTACTGTGGCATGTGAAACTCGCTGCTCATCCATTTCTCGAGTTAACTGGTCGACTTGGGCCTGATATCGACTAGCATCCGTCATCATACCAATAATATGTGGATTGTCAGTTTCCAAGTTCTCATTGGCAAGAGGAACAGATTGAGTCTCAGGGGAAGCTCGAGAGTCACCGATCTGAGCAAGTTGATCTTCAAGTTCCTTAACCCTGGCGGTTAAAATGTTGTTGCTCTCTTCAACATATTTGCATTGATCTCTATGCAATGCCATATCATATAGCGCGGACACCAAGGCATTACCCGTCTGCGACAAGAAAAATTGTCTAAATAACAGACCAAGAAAAATATTAAGGGCTATTAAAAGAACAGAAGGAGTTAAAGAATATTACCACTTCGTGAGCATGAGCTGCCCTTGCCAGTTGTTCGAGAGGTTTTTTCTTGATCGTCATATTTACGTCTTGAATAAAGGTCGTGGATAGGAGAAGTCGAATGGATTTATCGACGACGTTCTCCTTATCATCTGACACCAGCGTATCCTTCTCGGAATATCCGGCCGCCCGTTTCCCTTGAAGATGACTCTCAATCATGTCTACCAGTGAAGCCTTATGACTAATATCTCCGACATGAGTGAAATATTCTCCTCCTTTGTCGAAGAACTGGGTCCTTCTTTTAGCTTCAGGGCCTGTAGGATTGCGCTCCGACCAAGATTGACAGCCTAGAATACCATGTTCATCTCTAAGGAATTTGGGTGGATAACCGCGGCCTGGGTGAGAGCTTGAACTCGGTATATCAGACGAAGTTTGAGCAGAAGAAGGGGGAGCTACTCGGATAGGATCTGTATTCTCGAACGACTCCTCCTCAATATCCTCCAGATCCATGAGTTGGTTTCTTCTCCTTTTTCTGGATTCCTTTTGCTCTATGGGGACTTTACCCCAAGACTTTTTCGAGTTTGAGAGGACAGATTTTCCGACCACGGAAAAGCGGCAGTTTTCGACCATGGAAGCTACAACATGAAATCGATAAGTTTTAACGAATGACAAAAAAAAAAAAAAAAAAAAAAAAAAAAAAGATAAATTTAGTATTAGAAGAATTCTTACATAAAGATCGATCGTCCGAGGGAATAGGAAAATTCAAAGAACTCAGTCCAGCTTTCCGAAGAAAAATTTCTCCAATCAAATAAGCTGATTGGTACTTATTTGATCTCATTTCCTCAATTAGAGCAGTTGAAAATTGGTCGTCTGGGGCCATCTCGCCAATCACTTTTCGACCACCGTATACCCAAGAATCATTGTATCCCCAGTCATGAGAAAATTCCTCAGTTTCTCCGTTTTCAAGGATATGCACAGTCGGAGCTTTTACAAAAAAGAAATTTGATTTCCACTCCATGTTGTTGCTCGAAATGGCATTTTCTAGAACAGCATACCCAGGTCTCTGACTAACGTAATAATAACCCCTATTAGAGGAGGTCGATATAGAAAGTCGAAAAAAGTGAAGGAAATTACGGAACGAGGGCCTCAGACCACGCGCGACCATCAAAACAGAGAATGCCATAATAAAAGCTATGGCATTCGGAACAAGTTGAGTCAGTGAAACAACGAATGTCTCCAGAAATTGACGAAGAATCGAAGAGAGGGGAAAACGGAGCCCATGTTCGAAGTGGGACGTATAGAAAGCTCGGCAGTTAGCAGGAGGAGTGTTGACTCTCTCCTCGGAAGTAGGAATAATGATCTCAAAATCTGACGGGATTCCTTTTTCAAATAAGGCAGATCTTCTTCTTTCCATCGAGAAGGAAAGAGTTCTACAGGAGCGGAAATTTGAGGTTGAGCCGTCTTAGATTTTTTGGATGCCCTGGACGTCATCTCCTTCTGGAACAATTTCCACCACCAAGTTATCGACTTCCTTTTCAGCTTAATTTCTGATCTCTTCTACTTGAGAATTGTCTGCTCCCTCGTCATCAGATGAAGGAATATCAGGATTAGAGATATTAGGTGGTACTTGTTCTCCTACATTTTGAGTTGAGGAATGGGGATTTTGCGAGCTTGAAGCCATCGGCTCTTGAAATAATACGCTCGAGAAAATAAGAAAATGGCAAGGTTATCGACTTAAGCTTTTACTGCTGGAAGGTTTAAATATCTGGGGTAAAAAGTAAAATATCCCGCAAATTTCGACTATATATATGGGCGGTGAAAAGACGAATTCAGCCCTTCGCGTCTCTTCATATTCCCGCCAATCAAAATCATTAAAAGACCCAGCCGTTGTCTGACGCACGTTAACCAAAATACTTGTCTGTTTGTAGAAGGTTCAAACGGATATGCATTCTTGTTCCCTCGTTCGGTTTTTATTCCGAAGAAGGTTTTTCCGAACTAGGTTTTTAACGAGGCATATTTCATGAACGATGAAAAGATCAAAGTAACTACTACTTCTACTTCTACGAGCTCCAGCTACGATTATGCTCGAGAAGTGAGGGAGTACTGATGAGGGCAATTTTGCACATATAACCAGCTAGGAATATCCGAGCAGATTCAAGATTGATCCGACCTATTTAAACTGTGAGATCGGCTCGACCAGCTGGATGCATATCTGGTCGACCTACTCTGATCGACCTACTGTCCGTTTCAAGGGACTTAATGGGCCATGCGATACTCCTAGGCCCTGCAGGATTCCTAAGCTGAATAGGACTCCTAGTTCAGTTAGGACATGAGGAATATGATAAATAGTGAATCTTACATTGTATTGAGGCCCCGAAATTGAACCTACGAAATATACTACAACTATTCGCCTTTCATATAATTGTTATCTACGTAATTATATTGTTTTGTTCTTGAATTGCATCATCCTGAGTATTTTAACCAAACCCTTAACACATAAAATCGTGATCTTAAATAATTTACTGAGTTTAAACCTAAGGTCGACGTCGAGAACGATTCTGAGGGCGAGGGCGGCGAGGAAGAACAAAGCTCTTAGAAGGATTTCTTGTAATAGACGATAGGGTTTTCCTTCTTCTGTAATGTAATTCTCTCGATTATTTATAAAATCTCCTTTCTTTTGTTTGCGATATGTGCCAAGTCCAGATGCATAAACATAGTTAGAATTTATAATACAACTCGACTAGACAATAGTCTTTGTAAGCTGTAAGGTGCTCGAAAGAGAACATCGATATCGAGCTATGCAACATCAGTTAAAGTAGACTTCCTTAGTAGGTAAAATATTAAGAAGATCGATCTTCGTAATACAGCCCGGAAAAACTTGAAATTCGCGACTGTTGGGGCCCCAATAGGCAACGTTTCTCTTCCTTATAAATAGAAGAGAAAACTTAAGATTTGTATCATTGAAATCATAATTTCGCGCGTCGGAGCTCATAGATCGATAATATAAATCGAGCCCTTCTCTTTACTAAAAAACAAAATCCGATCATGGAGGGGTTAGTGAATTCCAAGCTTGACCCAAATCAAATGTTTAAAACCTAGAAGGAAAAAGCTCCCAAGTCCAAAGCCAGAGATTCTAAGTCCTCCACAGAGGCTGCAAAGTTTTCTAAGGCCGATCGTGGCAAGAATAAGGTTGATTCTCCCTTGAATCCAGGGCCCAACCGATCAGAGGCCCCTAAGGGTGATCTCGGCAAAACCAAGGTCGATCCTTCATCGAACTCCGCGCCTACTCGACCCGATAAAGGCCCAGTTATACAAATTGCGGATTCCCCCTCCAGTCGAAGAACAGATCTGAGGGGAAAGCGCAGGTCGTCAGTCCTAGCAAGCAAGTCATATCTGGTGGCTCCGAGCTTGCTTCGAACAAAAGGCCGCACGTAGATGATCTGATTCCAACCCCAACCTTCATCCAAATGGCTGGGGAAAAGAAAGCATCAGATGGAAGCGTTTTGGCTCTGGAGGCTACTAAGAGCGTTGTAAATGAGCCTCCAAGTAAAAAGGTCAAAATAGATGACCCTTCTGTCGATCAGAAAAAGTCTCCTCCGTCGGGTAAGAATCCCGAGGTCTACAGCTCTGTCTCCTACGTTACTCGCACACTTAGTGCAATTTTTGAGGAGATGAAAAGTAAGGCAGCGGCTGGAAGGGTTGCCCCGAGCAGTTGGGACATTACTCTGAGCAGTATTCAGTTGGCCGAGCAAGAGCGATTGAGAGGGAAAGACGCTCGAGAACTTGTACAATCGGGTTCAAATCTGCTTACCCAAGTGAGTCTTATTTTTTTTTTTTAACTTTTTCGGTGACCCGTGTAGGTTGGGCAGCACCTTTTTAACCTCGGGTTGCAGGTCGAGCTAGAAGCCGAGCAGCTCGCTGCGACGGTCCTCGAGTTGGAGGAAAAGAAGGTCGCACTGGCGAAATCTCTTGATGAAGCTAGAGCAATCGAGCAGAAGCTGGCCTCTGAGACGGAGAAAGCTGTGAAGCAGAGAGAGAGCCGAGTCCATGAGGAGTGGAGCAAAGAGTTGGACAAACTGAAGTCCATTGTCGAGCAGGAGAAGAAAGATTCTGAGCTGCGGGAGCAAGAGGCGTATAAGAAAGGTTATAAAGAAGGGTACGAGGCCCGCAGCGTCGAGCTCCGCAAGATCTTGTCTGAGAACAAGATGATTTAGAGACTTTTTCACCCGTGATAAATGCGTTAATCTGGGCCGTTGGTTTCGTGGGATAATGACCATCGTCTTAACTTTCTCTTAGTATATAAAGGGCCTTTTACTTAGCTGAAATTTTTTACTTCACACCGTAAAAATGTTTCCTCCGAGGACCAAGCTCAGTTCTTTCCTTCTTTCTGTTCAAGCGTTCGAGATTTGGCTTCGAACATACTTCCGATCTCACAAACAAAATACATATTTCTTTGGTATGGGTGAAATCGGAAAAAGGGGTCCCTCGATGATCGATGGGTCTCCGATCCCTGAAAATGGGATCTCCCCTCGAGATACCAATAAGTGACTGACCCTTGCTCTAGTATTTTGGGCAGGGTTTGCATTGCGGATTTCGAGGGGTATCCCCGATGGCGGAAAGCTGGTCATATAATTAAAAGGAAGTTTGACCTCGAGTACAAATTTCTTCCTTTCTTTCTTGAAGAATGGTAACTTTGGGTCGAGCTTTCGGATCATAAAATGACGACTGGCTGCTCTAGGTTGAAATTTTGGATCTTAAAATGAGGAATTTCAACCTTAGACGCCAACTCGGGGAAGTGATTGGGCTCGGCTGGTGGCAAGAAGGCTGGGGACTGTATGGAGATAAGCAGAAAAGGTGGTTTGCCATCCATATTGTCTAATTTCAAAACCAGATATCATCAGACGATAAACATATACAGCTCGATCACTTTACAAGTCTACAGGACAACCGATCTGTCACACAAATTGTGGTGCACTCATCGGATGCTTCCCTCTGCTCGTGGTCGACAACATTAAAGGATGTTCGAACACAATAGAATAGGGCACTGTAGTTGTATTAGGACTTTACTTGCAAATGTACTCGATAACTCTGTAATCTGTTCGATGAATATCAATAAAGCTGTAGTTTCTTGTAATTCATTGATCCCTTGTATTCTGCTCGGAATTTATAAATAAGAGTTTTATTTTTCAACTTGAACATTTGCAGTTTATCTTTCTTTTCGATCGTCCTTGTTATTATTCTTGCTCGCAACATCCAACTCGATGGCGAACTTATAATCCGATGAAACTTTAAAAACTTCGATAAAAATGAAATCTTGGAAAATAATAAACCATCTTGAAAAGGAATTTCAAAGAATATGGGGTCTTCCAGAAATCTTCATATCTCGAGTAGAGCTACTTAATTATATAATTTCGAGCAGCTTTTTATTTTGTCCGACGATAAATAATTTGACAAACCTTATCATTCAAGTCTTTTTCTCCAAGCTAGATAGTCATGTTTTATTCGCGCAAGTCTTTATCGAGGTGAGGGACATAACAACAGCTTTCACCCTCAGTCGAGACATTTTCTTTTTTTTTTCTTTTTCTTTTTTTGAGCAAGTTTTTATCGAGTTGAGGGGCATAGCAACAGCTTTCACCCTCAGTCGAGACATTTTGCTTTCTTGAGCAAGTCTTTATCGAACAGAGGGGCATAGCATCAGTCGAGACATTTTGCTTTCTTGAGCAAGTCTTTATCGAACTGAGGGGCATAGCAACAACTTTCACCCTCAGTCGAGACATTTTGCTTTCTTGAGCAAGTCTTTATCTAACTGAGGGGCATAGCAACAGCCTCCACCCTCAGTCGAGACATTTTGCTTTTGTGAGCAAGTCTTTATCGAGCTGAGGGGCATAGCAACAGCTTTCACCCTCAGTCGAGACATTTTGCTTTTTTGAGCAAGTCTTTATCGAGATGAGGGGCATAGCAACGGCTTTCACCCTCAGTCGAGACATTTTGCTTTCTTGAGCAAGTCTTTATCGAACTGAGGGGCATAGCAACAGCTTTCACCCTCAGTCGAGACATTTTACTTTTTTGAGCAAGTCTTTATCGAGGTGAGGGGCATAGCAACGACTTTCACCCTCAGTCGAGACATTTTTGCTTACTTCTTCTCTTTGTCCCTTTTTTTTTTTTTAACACGAGTGTCTTTAACCGAGCTGAGGGGCATAGCAACGGCTTTCACCCTCAGTCGAGACATTTTGCTCTTTTGAGCAAGTCTTTATCGAACTGAGGGGGCATAGCAACAGCTTTCACCCTCAGTAGAGACATTTTGCTTTTTCGAGCAAGTCTATATCGAGCTGAGGGGCATAGCAACAACTTTCACCCTCAGTCGAGACATTTTGCTTTTTTGAGCAAGTCTTTATCGAGCTGAGGGGCATAGCAACGGCTTTCACTCACAGTATCGAACTGAGGGGCATAGCAACAGCTTTCACCCTCAGTCGAGACATTTTGCTTTTTTGAGCAAGTCTTTATCGAGCTGAGGGGCATAGCAACGACTTTCACACTCAGTCGAGACATTTTGCTTTTTGAGCAAGTCTTTATCGAGTTGAGGGGCATAGCAACCGCTTTCAACCTCAGTCGAGACATTTTTTTTTTCCACGAGCGTCTTTATCGAGCTGAGGGGCATTGCAACGACTTTCACCCTCAGTCGAGACATTTTGCTCTTTCTTCAGCATGGTACTCGGAAAACAGTTGGGGCTTAAAAAAGAACTTCATTGATTGTGCTTACACTTAAAGTAAAAATAGAGTTGCCAAGAACAGTAAATTACAAGGAAAAGAAAACGATTACAACTATCTTCCATAGTATTTCCTCAGGTTAACCGCATTCCAGGTCCTCGGCAAAGTTTCACCGTTAAGGTGAGCAATCTTGTAGGATCCTTTCTTTCCGACCTCCTGCATGACGTAAGGGCCATCCCAGTTCGGTTGAAGCTTTCCGACGTGCTTTGATATCTCCACTTTTTTTAGGACCAAATCCCCAACTTTGAATGTTCTTATTCTGACTTTCTTGTCATAAGCTCTTTCGATGCTGGACTTTGTAGCTTGAATTTTTACGCACGCTCGCTCACGTTTGCCATCCGCATGGTCGACGTCCATTTCCCGCAATGACTGGTTCTGATCTGGATCATAAGATTCAACCCTTGGTGATGGTACCAACGCCTCGATCGGTATAACGGCCTCCGAACCGTACACCAATGAGAAAGGAGTTTCTCCAGTAGCAGATTTTACTGAGGTTCTATTCGCCCAAATGACTCCAGGAAGTTCGTCTAACCATTTGCCCTTTGCCTCAGTCAAACGCTTTTCAAGTGATCGGACGATTTCCCTGTTGGTGACTTCGGTCTGCCCGTTCGCTTGGGGATGCCCGACCGAGGTGAAATTCTGCTGGATTCCAAATTTTTCACACCACTCCAGAATCTGTTTTCCCGCAAACTGAGTTCCGTTGTCGGAGATCAAGACTCTCGGTATCCCGAACCTGCAAACGATATACTTCCAGAGAAAATTTATAACCTGAAACTGAGTAATCTTGGTTAGTGCAATGCATTCCACCCATTTACTGAAGTATTTAACAGCCACCAAGACATAGTTTTTCCTCGATCTAGCGGTCGGGAAAGGTCCCACGATATCGATCCCCCATTTATCGAATGTCCAGCAGATCGGAATAGAGTGCAGCTGTTCGGCAGGTTGATGAATCAAATTTGAATAAATTTGGCAATGATGGCATCTCTTGACATAATCGATGGAATCTAAAATCAAAGTAGGCCAATAATAGCCAGTCCTCGAGCACTTCAAAGCTAATGCTCTTGCACCGCAATGGCTTCCAGCCTCACCTTCGTGAATTTCCTTTAGGATAAGATCAAACTGACTCTCAGGAACGCACTTCAACAAGATTCCCGAGCTAGATCTCTTATAAAGCTGGCAAGATACCAAAACAAACATTGGAGCTCGATATTTAATTCTTCGTGCTTCGTTCGCTTCCTCTGGCAAGATACCATTCCTCAGATAGGTTTTCAAAGGTTCCATCCAGGAAGGCCCTTGAGTATCTATCTCCATGATTTCCGAGCTCGGGGATATGTTCAAATCTATAGCTGGAGTGTTGGACATCAACCAAGTTATTACTCTCTCCTTTCGTCCATCCATCGACCCTGTAAACTTTGACAGCAAATCCGCCCAAGAGTTTTCTTCTCGAGGGATAGCTTGGATATCGAACTTATCCAGCTTTGCCACTAGAACCTTCACCCTTTTTAGATACTTTACCATGTTGAACTCATTTGCTTCAAAAACCCCTTTCACTTGCCTATGTATCAACTCGGAGTCGGTCAACACGGTAAGAGACTTTATACTTGCTTTAATTGCCATTTCTAATCCAGCGATTAGAGCCTCATACTCTGCCTCATTGTTCGTTACCATAAAATCCAAAGTGATTGCATAACTAAGGTCTTCCCCCTCGGGGCCCTGAAAGTGAATTTCGGCCCCTCCACCTTCTCTAGTCGACGATCCATCGACATGCATCACCCAAACTCTCTCTTGAACATCTGCCACCAAATTAACCTCGGGAACTGTTTGTTTTCCCGAACTGGCTCCCGTTGATTCTGCAATGAAATCGGCAAGGACCTGGACCTTGATCGCCGTTCGAGGTTGGTACTCGATTTCGAACTGTCCAAGTTCTACTGCCCATTTAATCAATCTTCCGGACGTCTCTGGTTTCGACAGAACCTGCCTTAGAGACTGGTTTGTCAAAACAATAATCTTATAGGTCTGAAAATAAGGCCTCAATTTCCGCGCGGCAATCACCAGAGCCAGTGCGAATTTCTCGATCTCCAGATAATTCTTCTCTGCACCTTGAAGCAACTTACTCAGATAATACACCGGCTTGTGATCGGAATTCTGAACTCTCACCAAAACCGAGCTTATGGCTTCCGCTGATACTGCTATGTACAAGTACAAAGGCTCCCCCTCGACCGGTTTTGCTAACATCGGTGGGGAGACTAATGATTTTACCGAATTTCGCAAGTATGTAACTTAGGAAAGTTAGGCAAAAACAAAAATATGAGAAGGGATAAATCCGATGTGTATATAAATTCCGATCACAATATAAAGTTTACAGGGTCTGTCCGAGCATTACAGGATGTCGTAGCTAAAAGAGAATCACAAATAAGAGACCTAACAGCTAGTCTGAGCGGAACGGAGATAATGTGTTAGGCCGAGCTGCTTGGTCCGAGATGAGGGTGTGTGTTCATCGGCCTCCCTAAGTCATTAATGCAGTGGGTATATATAGGTGTGACGCTGGACTAGGTGATCCGCCTGTATGTGAATAAATCCTGGCCCAATGGCTAGGCCCTTTATCAGGCCCAAACAATAACTCAAACGTGTGCTGCTCGGAGAGCAACTTGAGGTCGGATTTTGGCATAGAGGTCGGATTTTTGGAGCCAGAGGTCGGATTTTGGAGATGGAGGTCGGATTTTGGCCGAGGAATATTTCTTATCTTGGGAGCTACGAAATATCCCTCATCAACTAAGTACTTCTTAAGCTCTTCAAAAGCCTTATCGCACTCCACATTCCTTTCGAAGCTTTTTGATTTCCTCAGCAATTTGAAGGAAGGCAGACTCTTGTCCGCCGAGCGGGATATAAATATGTTCAATGATATTATTTTCCCGATCAAACTCTGCACCTCGGCGAGCTTCGTTGGAGGTTTAAGTTCGGCAATAGCTCTGATTTTCTCTGGGTTTGCCTCGATGCCACGCTCATGGACCAAGTAGCCGAGAAATTTTCCCGATCTCACCCCGAAAGTGCATTTTGCTGGATTTAGTTTCATTCTGTATTTTCTCAAAATCGCAAAGCATTTTACGAGGTGCTTGATATGGTCTTCCTCGGTCATGCTCTTAACGAGCATATCATCGACATAAACTTCCATGATTTCACCGATTAAATCCTTGAACATCATGTTTACGAGCCTTTGATAAGTCGCTCCCGCGTTCCTCAATCCAAAAGGCATCACTATGAAGCAATACACTCCGCGCTCGGTAATGAAAGAGGTTTTGTCTTGGTCCCTTTCATTCATAAAAATCTGATAGAATCCTTGGAAGGCATCCATCATGCTAAAAAAGATGAAACCGGCTGTCGAATCGACCAGCATATCGATCCGCGGCAAGGGATAGGGATCGATCTCTCGGACACAACTTGTTCAAGTCTTTAAAGTAGTTGCACATTCTCCACTTGTTGTCTACTTTTTCTCCCTTCGATACCAAAACAACATTGCAGAGCCATTAAGTAAATGTTATTTCCTTGATCTGCCCAGCGGCTAATAATCTGTCGACCTCAGCATTAATGATTTTATCCTTTTCCGGACCGTGGTTTCTCTACTTTTGCCTAACTGGCTTTGCTTTAGGATCAATATTCAGTGAATGAGTAATTACCCGTGGGTCGATCCCCACGATGTCGTCGGAGCTCCATGAAAAGACATCGGCATTGTTTCTTAAGAACTCGATCAGCATAGTTTCCATCCCTTGACTCATCTCAGTCCCTATCCTGGTGAACTTCTCGGGTGAACTTGGAACTAATGTCACCTGTTTATGATATGGGGGTTGAACGCTCATATCGATCTCTTTTCCTTTTTTGCTCTGCAATTTTTCACAATCAGGTAGTGGGAGGTCGGATACCGAGAAAACCTTTTCATCCTCCAACTTCCTCTTTGAGGGCAATGATTTAACCGAATTTCGTGTTTAGGTTAATCTCAGTAAACTAATAAAGGAACAATTCTATGATAGGGGTTTGGTTAAAGTACTCAGGATGGTGCAATTCAAGAACAAATCAAAGTAATATAATTTTGTAGATAACAATAACATAAAAGGCGAACAGTTGTAGTATATTTCGTAGGTTAAATTTTGGATCCTCCATACAATGTAAGATTCGCTATTTATAATATTCCTCCTGTCCTAACTGAACTTGAAGTCCTATTTAGCCTAGGAATCCTTCACGGCCTAGGAGTATCGCATGGCCCATTAAGTCTTCTGGAACGAACAGTAGGTCGATCAGAGTAGGTCGACCAGATACGTATTTGGCAGGTTCGACCTTAAATAGGTCGGATCGACCTTGAATCTCCTCAGATACTCCTTGCTGGTTCTATGTGCAAAATAGCCCTCATCAGTACTCCCTCACTTCTCGAGCGTAATCGTAGCTGGAGCTCGTAGAAGTAGAAGTATTTGTTACCTTGATCTTTTTATCGTTCACGAAATATGCCTCATGAAAAACCTAGTTCGGAAAAACCCTCATCGGGATAAAAACCGAACGAGGAAAAAAGAGTGCATATCCGTTTGAACCTTCTACGTACAGACAGGTATTTTGCTTAATGTGTGTCAGACAGCGGATAGGTCTTTTCATGATTTTGATTGGCAGGAATATGAAGAGACACGAAGGGCTGAATCCGTCTTTTCACTGCCCATATATATAATTGAAATTTGCGGGATATTTTACTTTTACCCCAGATATTTAAACCTTCCAGCAGTAAAAGCTTAGGTCGACAATCTTACCATTTTCTTATTTTCTCGAGCGCATTATCTCAAAAGGCTATGGCTTCGACCTCGCAAAATCCCCATCCCTCAACTAGGAACGTAGGAGAACAAGTAGCACCTAATATCTCTAATCCTGATATTCCTTCATCGGATGACGAAGGAGCAGAAAATTCTCAAGTGGAGGAGATCAGAGATTATACTGAAAAAGAAGTTGATAGTTTGGTGGTGGAAATTATTCCAGAGGAAGAGATGGTGTCAAGGGCATCCAAGAAATCCAAAACGTCTCAACCTCAAATTTCTGCCCCTGTGGAATTCTTTCCTTCTCGATGGAAAGAAGAGGATCTACCTTTTTTGAAAAAGGAATACGACCGCTATTTCCCGTCGGATTTTGAGATCATTATTCCTACTTCCGAGGAGAGAGTCAACACTCCTCCTGCTAACTGCCGAGCTTTCTATACGTCCCACTTCGAACATGGGCTCCGTTTTCCCCTCTCTTCGATTCTTCGTCAATTCCTTATTCCTGGAGACCTTCATTGTCTCACTGACTCAGCTTGTTCCGAACGCCATAGCATTTATTATGGCATTCTCTGTTTTGATGGTCACGCGAGGTCTGCAGCCTTCGTTACTACTATGTTAGCCAGAGACCTGGCTATGCAGTTCTAGAAAATGCCATTTCGAGCAACAGCACGGAGTGGAAATCAAATTTCTTCTTTGTTAAGGCTCCAACCGTGCATATTCTTGAGAACGGAGAGACTGAGGAATTTACACATGATTGGGGATACGACGATTCTTGGGTATACGGTGGTCGAAAGGTAATTGGTGAAATGTCCCCAGATGATCAATTTTCGCCCGATTTGATCGAGGAGATGAGGTCAAATAAATTTCAATCAGCTTATTTGATTAGGGAAAATTTCCTTCGTAAGGCGGGATTGAGCTCTTTAGAGTTTCCCATTCCATCGGACAATCGATCTCTAGGTAAGAATTCTCTTATTTTGTTACTTTATTCTTTTATAAACGGATTTACAAATTCGTTGTTTACTAATATTTATCGACCTCATGTTTCAGCCTCCATGGTCGAGAGCTGCCGTTTTTCTGTGGTCGGGAAATCTGTTCTTTCGAACTCGAAAAAGTCCTGGGGTAAAGTCCCCGTAGAGCAAAAGGAATCCAGAAAGAGGAGAAGAAATCAATTCCACGATCTGGAGGACATTGAGGAGGAGTCGTCCGAGAACGCAGATCATATCCGAGTAGCTCCTCCTCTATCTGGCCTAACTTCTTCGGACATACCCCCTTCGAGCTCCCGCCCAGGTCGCGGTTATCCGCCCAAAACTTTTAGCGAGAAATATGGTATTCTGGGTAGTAAATATTGGCCCGAACGTAATCCTACTGGCCCTTAAGCCAAAAGAAGAACTCAATATTTTGACAAAGGAGGAGAGTACTTCACTCACGTTGGAGATACTAGCCATCAAGCTTCTTTGGTAGATATGATTGAGAGTCATCTTCAAGGAAAACGGGCGACAGGTTATTCCGAGAAGGATACATTGGCGTCTGACGATAAGGAAAACGTGGTCGATAAATCCATTCGAGTTCTCCTATCCTCAACCTTTGTTCGAGACGTGGAGAGGACTGTTAGGAAGAAACCCCTCGAACAGCTAGCGAGGGCAGCTCACGCTCATGAAGTGGTAATATTATTTTACTCCTTCTGTTCTTTTAATAGTCCTCAATATTCTTCTTGGTCTTTATTTAGACAAATTTTCCTTGCCATAGGCCGGTAATGCCTTGGTGTCCGCGCTATATGATATGGCATTGCATAGAGATCAATGCAAATATGTTGAAGAAGGCAACAACATTTTAATCGCCAGGGTTAAGGAGCTCGAAGATCAACTTGCTCAAGTCGGTAATTCTCGAGCTTCCACTGAGACTCAATTTGTTCCTCTTACCAATGAGAACTTGGAAACTGACAATCCGCATATTATTGGTATGATGACGGATGCTAGTCGACATCAGGCCCAGGTCGACCAGTTAACTCGAGAAATGGATGAGCAGCGAGTTTCGCATGCCACTGTAGTTAGCAAACTGGAGTCGGAGATTGCCTCGCTTCGATCTCAACTCGCGGCAAAAGAGGATGGTTCTTCGGATCTAGATAAGATCATCGATGATCACCGATCGTCCGACGTCGAACCCATTGTCCGAGAGTTTCTTGATTCCCCTGTGCATACTGCCATAATTCACCAGAAGATTGGAAGTTTGCTCTTGAGCTCGTTCTATAAAGGCGGCGATCAATTGATCGAGTCTGGTCGGATCCCTGATAAGCGCGATGAATATCGCCAGATTATGGCTATTGAAAAATATCGAAGACTTCAAGACTATCCAGCTGATTGCTTGCCTTCCGTCGAGTATAGTAATCACCCTCTGGCTCACTTAGTCGATGAGTACAGAACTCCATTTTTCGTGCCAGCCCCTGATTTGGAGCTAACAAAGGATATCCCGGAGGATCAAGCAAGCGAAGAGGGAGACGACGGTGATGAAGAAAATGTTGAAGGACAAGTCGACGAAAGGAATGAAGAAGAGAAGGAAGGCTCGCCCCCGAAGGAAACTAACTCTCCCACTTAGGATGTTATTATTATTTTCTTTCATTTTGTTGTAAGTTTAGGTCTTTTGTGTATCAAATCTCGTAGAATATGTAAAATTCCTTTTATGATATATATATGATTTTAACTCAGATATACTTCGTCGTTTTGACGATCATATTACGTATTTGATGACCCGCTTTTGCCTTATATTTGAATTTTTACTGTGCGCGCCAAGGTCCTAGGACATAATTGTCATTTCCTTAGCTATATATAAAGGTAAATCTTTTGGGATTTTACCGCGCGTCCCCACTTGTAATATAAAATTTTCTTGCTGTTGATCGGAGCTGATAGTTCAATAATTCATAAGCATTTCTGATTTTCTGACCATGGGTTCCAATCTGTTTTCTGGAGCCGTCAAACGATCTCATCGGGGTCCATCCCGACGTGATGTTCCGAGGAAAAAAGCTCGAACAGAAAGTTCCCATCAATCATCTTCCCAAGGTGGATCTTCTTCTCGAGAAGCCATGCCTCGATCTAATCCGATATCACCCTCGTCAGGAGGAAACCCAGATATGGTGAAGAATATCCCTTCTCCATCAAGGGAAACTACGAACTCTTTCGTGGAAATTTCGAGGGCTCCGATCCGTAGTCCCTTGGTTGATCCGAAAATTCTGGCAGCTTGCCAGACAAAAAGTTCTCGATCTATTTCTCCTCCTCCAGTTAATCAAATATCAAACGAGGAGTCTAGAACTATTCTCCATCCTCCTGTGGAGCAAATTACGAACGAGGAGTCCAGAGGTGCTACTCCTCCTCCAGTCGATCAATCAATAAACGAGGAATCTAGAACTATTTCTCCTCCTCCCGAGGAACAAATGACGAATGAGGAGTCTCGAGCTGCTTCTCCTCTTCCAGATGAACGACCAGTGGATGAATGTTCCCCTTCTGGCCGAGATGCAACAAATCAATCTATAAGTCAAGATGGTCGCGCACAGGTCGTGACTACTGCTCCCAATTCTGAGATTGATCCAATACTGCAATTAAGGAGTTCTGTGGAAGACATCCCTGGGTCTTTCTTTTCCCCTCCGCGTTCTCAGGTCGTTGTTTCCTTCTCTCAAGATACTCGAGCCATTTCCCCTGTCCTTATTTCCCAAGAAGTGTTAAAAACTGGGTCTGGTCCCAGCCGTTCTGGCTTTGAAAATACGGCGGACGATCCGTCTTTTTTAGATGATCGTCCGTTCAAGGAGAAGGTCGAAGAAATAACTGAGTTCGGGATGTGTCGATCCGGTGGGGTCTCGACCAATGCATGTATTCCAACAACCCTCGATCCTGATGGGGTTTCTTGGAACTTGGGAATGGGTACGATTTTGCCCAAAGAGCTTGACAAACTGCAAAACCATTCTTCCTTACGTCTCGTTCAGTCCATTTTCAAGCGTTTAGAAATGGTAAGCATATCTTTGTTGTTGTTAATAGATACTTAGACCTTTGAAGCTCCTTATCATTTCTTCTTAACAGGCTAAGCATGAAGCTCTCCAGCTCGGGATGCAAAATGACGAATCTTACTTTGCTCGAGAAGAATCCCTCGAACGGGTAAACTCAATTGCTGTTGCTCATCGATTGCTGATGACTGAGGTTGGGCATCTCCGAGTTACCACTGAGAGGCTTACCAAAGAGAAGGAAGAACTTGTTCTACTAAATAGCAGCTTGGAGTCTGATAAAGAGCAGCTTACTAAGGAGAAACAAAATCTTCTCCAGCTGAAAGATCAAGAGTTTGACAGAGGTTTTTCTCTTGGGTATAAGCAACGTGCCCAAGAAATGATGACTTATCTTGGTTATCCGACAATGTCTGATCATGCTCAAGAACAGTAGATTTAGATCTTTTTTTTTTTTTTTTTTTTTTTTTGAAATGTAAATATACATTTTGCCTGATGAATAGAAGATCATGCTTTTTGATTGATTTCTGCGTCTTTTCGACCTACCTGCCAATAAATAACTTCTTTCAGTATTCTTGGAAGACGAGAAGTCAATTTGGTAGGTGTGCCGTAACTGTAGGAACGGTTCGTATGCTTTGTCCGTTGATTGATTAATTCCTCGTAGTATAAATAACTTTTTTGGGGAAGTAGTAAAAACAAAAGACCGATATAATGTCTCCCATAAACGTTTCAATTTGGTTTTTATGGCAAGTAGATTATGGTGGAGATATCAAACCAAATAGGTTTTCGGAGAAGCGAGAGCTGGTTAGTTCATTAAAAATGGTGGTGATCCCTGGGGAAAGTAAGCTTTTCCGTCCATGCATGCTCGAAAACTTGCCCCCAAGGCATGGAGAACGAACCTGTCTCAATTGTAGGACAGCAAAGTTCTTTCCTTCCTCGTTTGCAGGAAGAGTAGTATCTGAACCAACTCAGTGTGCTTTAGCTTGATACTGTGATCGACCTTTGATACAGCACGCTTCTCTTCCAGCATCAGCAAATATACGCACTTCTGCATGTTCCTTGTTTCCCTGCATTGGTGGTAGTCTGAGTTTGAAGGAGCAGATCATTCCGTGGAGTAGCAAAATAGGACTGGTATCAGTAATACTTGTAATTAGACTTTGAAGATGAATGTAATTTTTCCTGATGATTTGGCTGTTTTCGTGAAATGTAATGATCTTCTTAAAGATCTGAATAAAATCAATTATTCTTGATCAGTTTATCTGGAGTCTCGTAGTTTTAGTTCTATGGCATTGATCGATCTTTTATCCGACATTATGAATTATGCTTGTAATACAGTTGATCTAGACTGTTGATAGGATCCCAACGGAGCACCATTGGATCCAGTATCCCCCGCCTATAAAAAGGGTTATTCTATGTTTCTTCATCCTCAGAAATGAACTTGTCCAACAAACTTTGTTATTGTTACAATCATTGTCGTCCACCAAAACATGTTATCTTGTCAAATGACGAATCTTTGATTTGGTATGGGAGGAATTGGAAAGAGAAGATCTCCACTATATATGGTGATGGTCGGGAAAATCTCCTAACTGGGAATTGGTCGACCAGAAACCATGCCGTATAATGGAGGTCGAGATTAGAGGAAAGCAGGATTCTATGCTTATCGAAATCAACTTGTTTCTGACAGGTCGACGACGTCATGCATGAGATCCTTCTGACCCTTAATCCACTACGAAAGAAACAAGCATCAGCTTCTTCGAGGTGGTCGAGTTGAGAAGATATGTATCCTTCTCTCGATGATCATCAGTTGTTGATCTTGAGAAGAATGCCTGAACTTTAGTTTCTCGTCACTGTTCTCAAGGTAGAAGAAAAGATGATCGGTCCGATGAAACTTTGAAGCGTATTGTAGACCAGATTCTTTGTTTTGTTAATTTGTAGGTGCAATTGCTTAATACACTTGATCGACGAATATTCAAAATGTAATATTAGCTCCGCCATGATAGTCTTTGTATTGATTCTATCGATCTAATATAAGACTGTTATTTTGACCGAATCAAAAACGCATTTATTTTCATTCCAGTATTTGAGGCTTGTAGTTATGACTGTGTAACGTAATTCCCGATGTGGCCTCATTACCGTTGATTGGATACGAGTTGCACCGTAGGATTTTAACTCATCCTGTCTATAAAAGGAATCTTTTATCTTTCAGTTACCATTAGAAGTAAAAACTTGAAACAAATGTACTCCTTCTTTGTCCAAAATGGCGGTCGTCCGCCTAATTCGAGAATCAAGCAGAACACTTATTACGTCGACTTGGTATGGGCGGAATCGGAAAGTGGAGATTTCTCAAAAACCATGAAATCTCCAACCCCTAATAAGGGGAATGGATTGGAACGCCTACCCTCATCCGACCATCCTATGTAAATGGGTAAAGGTCGGTGTTGTGGGGTTCCGATCTATTAGTTACGCGGTCGGTGGAAAGCTGGTCAGTTCATTAAAACGAGAATGTATGATCAAAAAATGCTGACCACCATCGACCGTCTTAACAATATGATCTCTCAAAGCTCTCTCTGATTCCAAAGCTTTGTGGCCGTAAGCACTACTGGTCCTAGCTAGTGGCAAGAATTCTGAGAGAAATACAGAGATAAATCAAGCTGAAGTCCTTTTGTTAGCTCTTTTTTTATCATGTAATAGAATCTGCTATTGATTTAGCTAGGGGAATTTATGTATCTTTCCGATCTGCATTTTTTTTTTTTATCAATGATAATAAAAAAAAAAAAAATTGCATTAAATCAGCTGTTCGTGTTACGTAGATTGTCAGTTATGAGATTGATGAGTTTATACCGACCCAATCGGTTTTACTCAAAGATATATTATACTTAGGTTTTATACCAACTGTGGCGTTTAACCTTTGTAGATCGTTTCAGTAGATCGATGAGTTTATACCGACCCAATTGGTGTTACTCAAAGATTTATTATACTTAGGTTTTATACCAACTGTGGTTTTAACCTTTGTAGATCGTTCGTGTAGGAGATCGATGAGTTTATACCGACCTGATCGGTGTTACTCAAAGATTTGTTATACTTAGGTTTCAAACCAACTGTGGTTTTAACCTTTGTAGATCGTTCCTGTAGGAGATCGATGAGTTTATACCGACCTGATCGGTGTTACTCAAAGATTTATTATACTTAGGTTTCATACCAACTGTGGTTTTAACCTTTGTAGATCGTTCCTGTAGGAGATTGATGAGTTTATACCGACCCGATCGGTGTTACTAAAAGATTTATTATACTTATGTTTCATACCAACTGTGGTTTTAACCTTTGTAGATCGTTCATGTAGGTGATCGATTAATGTTTCTCGATTCATTCGGTCTTACGCAAAATGTATTAGGTTGTATACCAATTATTGGTTTTAACCTTTGTAGATCGTTTTTTGACAAAAGTCTTGTTAACACATCTCTTGTAGAAATAAGCAAAAGCTTTTATTATAATTGTAGGTAATTTAAATGCATGAAAGGGAAAATAACAAAATATCCTAAAAAATGGAAAAAACTAATTTCTTGCAAATCCTGTCTAAATTCTAAATCTTCTTGTCTCGAACTCAACGACCATAATATCTTCTGAGATTTACTGCATTCCACGTTCGAGGAAGTGGAGTCCCATCCATGTGTGCTATCTTGTACGATCCTTTTTTGCCGACCGCAATCACCGTATAGGGACCCTCCCAATTTTGCTGTAACTTTCCAACATGTTTGGATACTTCAACTTTTTTAAGTACCAAATCAACTTCTTTGAATGATCGTATCCTTACCTTTTGATTGTAGGCTTTTTCCATACTGGATTTAGCCGCTTCTAAACGTAGACTGGCTTTTTCCCTCAAGGTCTCACTCAAATCAATGTCATCCTTTCTAAGTTGACCATTTGATTCCTCCTCGTAGAGCTCAATTCTTGGGCTGGGGACTAGCGCCTCTACTGGGATAACTGCCTCCGATCCATAGACCAGGCTAAACGGTGTTTCACCCGTTGAGGCTTTTACTGTCGTTCTGTTGGCCCAAATGACGCCTGGCAGTTCGTCCAACCATTTCCCTTTGGCGTCGTCCAGTCTTTTCTCGAGTGATTTGATAATCTCTCGATTTGTCACTTCAGTTTGTCCATTAGCTCTAGGATGTCCGACAGACGTGAAGTTTTGCTGTATTCCAAGCTTCGAGCACCATTCTTGAACTTGTTTTCCAGCAAATTGTGTTCCATTTTCAGAAATCAAAATTCTTGGGATTCCGAAACGACAGACTATATTTTTCCAGAGAAAATTTATAACTTGGAACTGTGTTATCCGAGCTAAGGCTATGCATTCAATCCACTTGCTGAAATATTCGACAGCGACCAAAACATAACTCTTTTTCGATCTGGCCATTGGGAACGGTCCCACTATATCGATTCCCCACTGATCAAAATGCCAACAGATTGGAATTGGATGTATTGTCTCAGCTGGTTGGTGTATTATATTTGAATGTACCTGACAATAATGACAGTGTTTAACGTAGTCTTGTGCGTCGGCGTACATCGTTGGCCAATAGTAACCTGTTCTCAAGCATTTGAGTGTAAGTGCTCGAGCGCCACTGTGATTCCCAGCTTCTCCTTCATGTATGCTTCAATGGATGCTTTCGGAATTGTGCTCGGGAATGCATTTTCCTTCTAACATTGCATATCTTGGTGCTCGATACCTTATCCTCCTGGCTTCATTTTTACATCTAGGGAGTGATCCGTCTTTCAAATAGGCGATTAATGGAGTCATCCAACTGTCTGCTGCCAGGTCAATTTCCATTACTTCAGCAATAGGGACAGTGTCGAGATCGATCGCGGGTGTCTTGGAGATTAGCCAGGTGATTATCCTTTTAGATTTACCATCCCTTGTTCCTGTAAATCTATATAGTTGATCAGCCCATCGATTTTCTTCTCGTGGGATATTTTGAATATCAAATTTATCAAATTTCCTAGTTAACTCTTTCACTTTTTCCAAATATTTTATCATGTTGAATTCTTTTTCTTCGTATATTCCGCTAATTTGTCTCTGAATTAGTTCAGAATCTGTCAAGACATTCAAAACTTTCATATTGGCTTGTACAGCCATTTCCAATCCAGCGATCAGAGCTTCATATTCTGCTTCATTATTGGTTACTACGAAGTCTAAAGTGATGGCATAATTCATATCCTCGCCGTTTGGCCCTTGGAAATTAAAACCTGCACCTCCCCCATCTCTGCTTGATGCGCCATCGACATGCATAAGCCATGTTAGGTCATTGACGATCATAATATTGTTATCTTTTGTCGACGTTGCTTCGGAGCTTGTTTCCGACAGACTTGGTATCTGAGCTTTGACTGCAGTTCGTGGTCGATATTCGATCTCGTACTGTCCCAATTCTACAGCCCATTTCTCCCCGAGGCTTCTGGCTTCGATAAAACTTGCCTCAAAGGTTGATTAGTAAGCACGATGATCTTGTATGTTTGAAAGTATGGCCGCAACCTACGTGCTGAGGTTACCAAAGCTAGAGCGAATTTTTCAATTGTTAAATAATTCTTTTCCGCTCCTTGCAATAATTTACTCAAATAATAAACAGGCTTGTGTTCCGATCCCTCAATTTTCACCATAACCGAGCTCACTGCAGCCTCGAAAATAGCGATGTAAATGTATAGAGGCTATCCCTCCATAGGTTTGGCGAGCAGGGGTGGCGAGGTCAAATATTCTTTCAGCTGCTCGAATGCATGATCACAAGCCTCGGTCCATTCAAAGGTCTTAGCTTTTCTCAAAGTTTGAAAAAATGGTAGACTTTTATCTGCGGACCTGGATATGAATCTATTAAGGGCAACAATCTTTCCGACCAGACTTTGCACCTGAGTAATATTTCTAGGAGGTTTCATTTCAGTAATAGCACGTATCTTCTCTGGATTTGCTTCGATACCTCTCTCATGGACCAGATAACCTAAGAATTTTCCAGACCTTACTCCAAAGGTACATTTTAAGGGGTTGAGCTTCATTCCATACTTCCTCAAGATTTTGAAGCAACGATCAAGGTGTTTAATGTGGTCTTCTTCACTCATGCTTTTTACCAGCATGTCATCGACATACACTTCCACAATTTCTCCGATCAACCCTTTAAACATCAAGTTGACCAATCGTTGATAGGTAGCTCTGACATTTCTTAATCCGAATGGCATTACTATGAAACAATATACGCCCTGTTCGGTAATGAATGCAGTTTTTTCTTGATCTCTTTCATCCATGAAAATCTGATAGAAACGTTGGAATGCATCCATCATACTAAAAATTACAAAACCTGCTGTCGAGTCCACCAATAGGTCGATCCCTGGAAGAGGGTAAGGATCTCTTGGACACAATTTATTTAAATCTGTGAAATCGTTACACATTCTCCACTTGTTATCCTTCTTGTCACCCTTTGAGACAAGTACGACATTACACAACCACTCAGTAAAGTGTATTTCTCTAATCTGCTTAGATAATAACAGCCTTTCGACCTCCGCTTTTATTATTTTGTCCTTGACAGGACCATGATTTCTTTTCTTTTGTCTGACTGGTTTTGCGCTCGGATCTATCTTTAAAGAGTGGGTTATTATTCTTGGGTCGATTCCCACTATGTCCTCCGAGCTCCAGGCGAAAACATCTACATTTTCCCTTAAAAATTGATCAACATAATTTCTCCCTGTGGAGACAGTTCAGTTCCGATCCTGGTGATTTTAGTTGGATCATTCTCGATTAACTTGACCTCCTTATGCTCTGGCGCACGTAGAGTCAGATCTATGGGCTCTTTTCCTTTTTTATCGATCCGATCCGTGCTGGGCAACTCGGGCTCAAGAGATCTCTCCGTCGAGGATCCTACTGTTTTCCTTTTTGAGGGTGTTAGAGGATCGACGTTCCTTTTCAAAGATAGTGCCGTGTTGTAACAATCCCAGGCCATGCAGTGGTCGTTGACGATTTCACCGACCACAGAGACTGTAGGAAATTTTATTTTTTGGTGATAGGTTGACACAACCGCTCGAAATTGGTTTAATGCCGGTCTTCCCAAAATGGCATTATAAGCGAATGGTGCTTCAACCACTAAGAATTTTATCATTTTGATTACTCGATGAGGTTTGATCCCAAGAGTTACACTCAAATTGATAGTTCCAGCTGGTACTATTTCAGATCCTCCAAATCCTACCAGCGGCGTAGCTACTCTTTGGAGAGTTATTTTTCCCAGGTTCATCTGGTTTAGCACTTCGATGGCTATTATATTAACCGAGCTTCCGTTGTCGATCAAAATTCTCTTGACATTGAAATCGGCAATTTTCAGTGAGACCACCATGGGAAAATCGGGGTGGTCTTCGTTATTATCCCAATTCAGGTTTCTGGGGACTTCGCTCTCATCGAACTTAATTATCTGAAGGTTGGAGTTTTTACTCTCGAGCGCCCACACCTCTTTAGGGGTCATAATTCCCTTTTCTAAAGATCGTGTGACCTTTCGTCTGGCATTCCGACTATCCCCCCCCCGCTGGTCCACCAGAGATCACATGTATTGTACCATTGAACTGGTCATCATTAATTTCATTCCTTCGGGACGCATGATTACAGGGAGATCTATCACGAGGACTTCTATTTTCCTCCCTCTTCCTAGGACTTCTCGTCCTTTGTCTTCTCCGATCTGCTCTATCTAGGAATTCATTCAATCTACCCTGTTGAATCAATTTTTCAATTTCTTGTTTCAGGTGATAACAGTCCTCGGTCCTATGACCGTGAGCTCGATGATACCTACAATATAAATCGTAGTTCTTTGCCCCGGGTTTGGCTTGTGTGATTCTTTTTGCTGGGGGGGTTAAATTATTTCTTTCCAGTATCACCAGGATATCTTCTCTTGGGGCATTTAGTTTTGTGAACTCCACATAACTGATTCGATCTCTTATATTCCTTTCTGGAGATCGAGGCCTGAGGTAGACATTGGGTCTTTTCTCAGGGTTATTCCCGTTATGTTCTAATCTATTGAATACGTTTCCTCTTCGCGAAAACCGATCGTAATCCGTGGTTTTCTGGATTGGGGGTTTTTCAGGTTTCTTGGGTCCCGAAACGGACGCTTTCTTATTTTTATCTTTGAAAGAGTTCATCTCTTCCTAGGTCATATATTTGGATGCTAAAGTCATGATTTCAGTGAAGGTTCTAGGCTGTTTCCGACTTAACGCGTTACCAAACTGCCTATTCTTGGTTAGATCAAACAGAATAGATATAATATAATCAATATTTGGGGAATCGATCTTCAGTAGTTCTACATTGAACCTTGCTAACCAAGCTCTTAAAGATTCTCCCTCTTGTTGGACTATAGTTCCTAAATAACTCATGGGAAGCTTTTGTCTTTTCTGACTAGCAAATTGTTGTTCCAGCTTGTTACATAATTCTCTAAAACTGAAGATTGAATTGGGCGGTTGTTTTCCGAACCAATCCAGTGCCAACCCCTCGAATTTTGTGATCATCAGCTTGGCCGTATACTCTGCTGAATGAGCATACAAGCTCATTATATTTGTAAAACTAAAGATATAGTCGGTCGGATCACTAGTTCCGTCATATCTGGGGAGCCGAGCAGGTAAAGATCCAGAAGCATGTGCTTCCCTAATTTCTAAGCAGAAAGGGGAACAAGCAGCTATACTATCCTGTATTTCTCGGGAACGAGGCCAAGATTGTTGCAAAGTCAAAAGCCTTTGTTCCACTCGTTCCTCGACCATCCTCTCTAATTCTCTTTCAGAGACTCTTCTATTTGTTTGTCGATTGACAACTGGGGGTTCGTCCATGTCGTCGATCGGTATAACAGTGCGTTCTTTGGACAGGCGAGGTTCAGGTCGAGCATTAGCTCTTGCCAGATTAGTTTTTCGACCAAGGTTCCTTCCTGCTACGTTTGGTGGGGAGATTTGAGATCGTTGATCCGCGTCCGGACCTCTGCTTGAGTTGATTGGTGGTCATTATTTTCCCGAGGTTCCCTGACATTGTTAACCGCTCTCGAAGGACCAACAGCCGCCCTAACTGGTTCCGCAACTGCCGGAGTCGGTAGAATTTGAGGAAAAAACGAACTTAAAAGTTGAGCAATTTGTAGTATTTTTTCCTGGTCAGCGGAAAGCGGGGGAGCCGGGACGGATCGAATGGGTGAGTTAGGGGCCTGACTCACGCTAGGAGTTCGTAGTCCTCCCTGGTTTTGATTGATGTTAGCGTTCGCTGCAACATGTTCCTCCACAGGGTCTAAATTTTGGTGATTTGCGGGAGGCTGCGTATTATTAGTGCTGACCCTTTGGGAATTCTCAGGCAGGCTATCCGAAGCACGAGAAGGTCTAGAATTTGCGCTTCTTCCTGCGTTACGCGTGCTTTTTCTTGGATTGGCCATATTCGATCGAGTAATTAACCTTGCCCCACGGTGGGCGCCAACTGATTTAACCGGATTTCGTGTTTAGGTTAATCTCAGTAACTAATAAAGGAACAATTCTATGATAGGGGTTTGGTTAAAGTACTCAGGATGGTGCAATTCAAGAACAAATCAAAGTAATATAATTATGTAGATAACAATAACATAAAAGGCGAACAGTTGTAGTATATTTCGTAGGTTAAATTTCGGATCCTCCATACAATGTAAGATTCGCTATTTATAATATTCCTCCTATCCTAACTGAACTAGAAGTCCTATTTAGCCTAGGAATCTTGCACGGCCTAGGAGTATCGCATGGCCCATTAAGTCTTCTGGAACGAACAGTAGGTCGATCAGAGTAGGTCGACCAGATACGTATTTGGCAGGTTCGACCTTAAATAGGTCGGATCGACCTTGAATCTCCTCAGATACTCCTTGCTGGTTCTATAGCCCTCATCAGGCAAAATAGGCTCAAACTGCTTCTTCATGTTTAGGGACGTGTTGTAACACTCCCATGCCATGCACTGATCGTTTCTCATTTCTCCGACCCCCGCCAAAGTGGGAAACTTGACCTTCTGATGGTAAGTTGACACGACTGCTTTGAAAATGTTTAAAGCCGGTCTTCCCAAAATAGCATTATAAGCAAAAGGGGTACTTACAACCAAGAACTTGACCATCTTCGTCACATCTTTAGGTTTCTTGCCCATAGTGGTACTCAGGAGGATGGTTCCGAGAGGAACGATTTTCGAGCCACCGAAGCCAATAATTGGGGTAGATACCCGATCCAGACGTGGGTGCTGTAAATTCATTTGACCGAGAGCTTCAGAGGAGATTATGTTTGCCGAGCTGCCGTTATCGATCAATACCCTTTTAACCTCAAAGTTAGCAATTTTCAAGGTTAATACCATTGAGACATCGGGGTCATCTTCATTAGTGTCCCACATTACTTCGCTCGGTCTGTCAGCTTCGGTAAAACTAATGACCTGATTTGCCGAAGGAGCTGGTTTTAAGGACATGATTTCGCTTCTGGTCGAGACACCTGTCTTTATCGACCTAGTTGTCCTCTTCCTCGCATTCCTGCTATCTCCTCCTGCAGGTCCGCCATCTATTACATTTATCACTCCGTTCGTCTGCACCTCGACTTGATGATGATCATTGCGGTGTTGTTCAGAGAACTTCCGCGGACTCCTTTATCGAAACGGTTGTTAGGATTCCCCTTCCTAACATACTCCTTTAGCTTTCCCTGAGCAATCAATTTCTCAATTTCCTGTTTCAACTGAAAACAATCCTCGGTGCTGTGCCCTCGAGCCTTGTGGTACCTGCAGTACTTATCGTGATTCATAGTCCCCGGCCTGGCTTGAGTGATACGCCGAGCCTCCGGGACTAAATTCCTTTCTTCGAGCACAGTTAGAATTTCGTCCTCGAGGCATTCAGCCTGGTGAAACTGCTTTTCTCAGGTTCTCTCCTTGGAGCCCGCTCTGGAGAAGCAGGTCGACCGTAGACATTAGATCTGTGGGTCGGAGCCTGAGGTTTATAGACCTTAAGTCTCTGCCAAACCGAGCTTCCTTGCTGCGCGTTTGACCCTCCGTAGTCGCTTGGCTTTGGGATAGGGGCCCTGTCAGGTTTCTTTTCGACCTGGGGCCTAGGATTCTAAGCGTTCTTCAACTTGTTCATTTCCTCTTGAATCATGTATTTTTCAGCGATTTCCATGATTCGCTCGAAAGACTTTGGTTGCTTTCGACAAAGAGCATTCCCGAATTGACTATTACGGGTTAGCTATTCGATCTGTGGAGTATCGAGTTTCAAAAGTTCAATACTAAACCTAGCCAGCCAGTGCCTCAACGTTTCTCCTTCGAGCTGCTTCACCGTTCCCAAATGATTGGCCGGTAATATTTGCTTACTTTGACTGGCAAATTGGTGTCAACTTATCGCACAACTCTTTGAAAGAGAAGATAGAGTTCGGAGGTAACTTTCCGAACCAGTCCAAAGCAATTCCTTCCAACGTGGTTACCATAATTTTGCAACAGAAGTCTTCTGAATGCCCATATAAATTCAACACATTAATGAAACTATTAATATGTTCTCCTGGATCGGTGGTTCCATTATACCTTGGTAACCTCATGGGAACTGTTTCAGTACCTCGGGCTTCTCTAATCTCTTGGCAGAAGGGCGAACATCGCAAGATATTCGTACTTAATTCCTTTTCTCGAACGTCCTCGAGTAAAACAACCTCATCCTCTTTAGCCTCGGCTCGCCGAGCCCTTACGTCCGTGGGTCGGTGATGAGGGCTATTTTTACACATATAACCGAGCAGGGTTTTCCGAGGAGAATCAAGATCGATCCGACCCGTGATCCGACCTTTGATCGAGATCGGCTCAACCTGCCAACATGTATCTGATCGACCTAATGCCCGATCCAGAAGACTTATTGGGCCGTGCGGTACTCCCAGGCCATGCAGGATTCCTAGGCCTAATAGGACTCCTAGCTCCGTTAGGACATGATTATATTATAAATAGTGAATCTTACCATGTATTAAGGATCCAGAATTTAACCTATCAATAATACAACAACTATTTTCTCCTCCAATACACCTGTTCTTACGTGATTATACAATCATATTTGTTCTTGAATTGCACCATCCTGAGTACTTTAACCAAACCCCTAATATATAAATTTGTTCTTTTAATAACTTACTGAGTTTAACCTTAAGACGAAATCAGGCTAAATCAGTTGGCGCCCACCGAGGGGCAGGTTAATTACTCGATCGAAATATGGTCAATCCAAGAAAAGCACACGTAACGCAGGAAGAAGCACGAGTTCTCGACCTTCTCGTGCTATAGATAGCCTGCCTGAGAATTCCCAAAGGGTCAGCGTTAATGATATGCAGCCTCCGGCAAATCACCAAAGTTTAGATCCTCTAGAGGAACATGTTGCAACAAACGCTAACATCAATCAAAACGCGGGAGGAAAACAAACTCCTAGCGCGAGTTAGGCTCCTAACTCACCCATTCGATCCATCCCTGCTCCCCCGCTACCGGCTGACCAGAAAAAATACTACAAATTGCTCATCTTTTAAGTTCAATTTTTCCTCAAATTCTACCAACTCCGGCAGTCGCGGAACCAACAAGGGCTGCAGTTCGTCCCTCGAAGGCGGTTAATAATGACAGGGAACCTCGGTGCAATAACGATCGTCTATCAACTCAAGCAGAGAGTCCAGATGCGGACCAACGATCTCAAGTCTCCCCACCAAACGTAGCTGGAAGGCACCTTGGTCGAAGAACTAACCAGGCAAGAGCTAATGCTCGTCCTGAACCTCGCTTGTCCAAGGAACAGACGGTTATCCCGATCGATGACGAGGAGGAGCCCCCAGTTGTCAATCAACAAGCAACTAGAAGAGTCTCTGAAAGAGATATAGAGAGGATGGTCGAGGAACGATTGGAGCAAAGGTTATTAACCATGAGACAACCTTGGCCACGTTCCCGAGAAGTCCAAGATAGTATAGCAGCCTGTTCTCCATTCTGCCAAGAAATAAGAGAGGCACAGGCCTCTGGGCCCTTACCGGCCCGACTTCCCAGATATGACGGAACTGGTGATCCAACTGATTACATATTCAGTTTCACGATATCATGAACTCATACGCTCATTCAACAGAGTACACGGCGAAGCTAATGATCACAACCTACGAGGGATTAGCACTGGACTGGTTCGGAAAACAGCTACCTAATTCAATTTTCAGTTTTAGAGAACTATGTAACAAACTAGAGCAGTAGTTTGCTAGCCAGAAACGGCAAAAGCTCCCCATGAGTTACCTAGGAACTATTATCCAACAAGAAGGAGAATCCTTGAGGGCTTGGCTGGCAAGGTTCAATGTTGAACTGTTGAAGATCGACTCGCCGAATATCGATTATATCATATCGATTTTGTTCGACCTAACGAAAAATAGGCAATTTGGCAATGCCTTGAGTCGGAAACAGCCACAAACTTTTGCAGAAATCATGACGCTAGCCCCAAAGTATATGACTCAAGAAGAGATGAACTCATTCAAAGATAAGAATAAGAATAAAGCATCCACTTCGGGATCTAGGAGGCCTGAAAGACCACATATGCAAAAAGCCATGGATTACGATCGGTATCCTAGGAGGGAAAACGTTTTCAAAAGACTGGAGTTTAGCGGGGGTAACCCTGAGAAAAGACCTAATGTCTACCTCAGGCCTCGATCTTCAGAAAGAAACGCAAGGGATCGAATAAGCTATGTCGAGTATACCAAATTAAATACCCCCAGAGAGGATATTCTTGTAATATTAGAGAGAAATAACTTGATTCCCCCAGCAAAAAGAATTACGCAAGCCAAACCTGGGGCAAGGAACTATGATCTATATTGTAGATACCATCGAGCTCATGGTCATAAAACTGAGGATTGCTATCACCTAAAACAGGAGATTGAGAAATTAATTCAACAAGGCAAGTTAAATGAGTTCGTAGACAGAATGGATCGAAGGAGACAAAGGACTCGGAGTCCTAGAAGGAGGGAAGAAAATAGAAGCCCTCACGAAAGATCGCCCAGCGATCGTGCGCTCAGCAGAGATGACATCGATAATGATCGAGTCAATGGTACGATACACGTAATCTCCGGTGGCCCTGCTGGGGGAGACAGTCTAAACGCAAGACGAAAGACAGCTCGATCCCTGGAAAAAGGACTGGTCATTCCTAAGGAAGTATGGGCGCTCGAGAATAAAGGCTCTGACAAACATACGATCAGCTTTGATGAAGGTGAAGTCCCAAAAAACCTCAACTGGGACGTTAACGAAGATCACCCCGACTTCCCAATGGTAGTCTCATTAAGAATCTCTGACTTTAATGTTAAAAGAATCTTGATTGACAACGGGAGCTCCGCTAACATCATAGCCATCGAAGCTTTAAATCAAATGAATTTGGGAAAAATAACTCTTCAAAGAGTGGCCACGACACTAGTAGGGTTCGTGGGATCAGAAATAGTTCCAGCAGGAACTATCAATTTAAGTGTAACTCTTGGGAACAAACCTCATCGAGTGGTAAAGATGATAAAGTTCTTAGTGGTAGAAACGCCATTCGCCTATAACGTCATCTTAGGAAGACCGGCTTTAAACCAATTCCGAGCAGTTGTTTCAACCTACCATCAGAAGATAAAGTTCCCTACTATCTCTGGGGTCGACGAAATAGTTAGCGATCACTGTATGGCATGGGATTGTTATAATACGTCACTATCTTTGAAAAGGAACGTCGATCCGTTAACGCCGTCAAAAAGGAAATAGGTAGGATCTTCAATGGAGAAATCTCAAGAGCCTGAATTGCCTAGTACGGAAAGGATCGATAAAAAGGGAAAAGAACCTATAGATCTGACTTTACGCGCACCTGAGCATAAAGATATCAAACTTATCGAGAATGAACCGACCAAAATCACTAGGATAGGAACGGAACTGTCTCCACAGGGAGAAATCCTGTTGATCAACTTTTTAAGAGAAAATATAGACGTGTTTGCTTGGAGCTCGGAGGACATAGTGGGGATTGATCCGAGAATAATAACCCACTCACTGAAAATTGATCCGAACGCAAAGCCGGTCAGGCAGAAGAAGAGGAATCATGGCCCTGTAAAAGACAAAATAATAAAAGCAGAGGTCGAGAGGCTTTTAATGTCTAAACAGATAAAAGAAATACACTTTACTGAATGGCTATGCAATGTCGTACTTGTCTCAAAGGGTGATAAGAAGGATAACAAGTGGAGAATGTGTAATGATTTCACGGACTTGAATAAATTGTGCCCAAGAGTTCTTTATCCCCTACCGAGGATCGATCTATTGGTCGACTCAACAGCTGGTTTCGTAATTTTCAGTATGATGGACGCATTCCAAGGTTTCTACCAAATTTTCATGGACGAAAAAGACCAAGAAAAGACTGCTTTTGTAACCGAACAGGGAGTATATTGTTTTGTAGTAATGTCGTTCGGACTGAGAAATGCCGGAGCAACTTATCAACGATTAGTGAACTTGATGTTCAAAGAACTGATCGGAGAAATAATGGAGGTATATGTCGATGATATGTTGGTAAAAAGCATGAGTGAAGAAGACCACATCATACACCTTGATCTTTGCTTCAGAATTCTAAGGAAGTACGGAATGAAGCTTAACCCTTTGAAATGCACCTTCGGGGTCAGATCCGGAAAGTTCCTAGGTTACTTAGTTCACGAAAGAGGCATCGAAGCGAACCCAGAGAAGATACGTGCTATCACAGAAATGAAACCCCCAAGAAATATCACTAAAGTACAGAGCTTAGTAGGAAAAATCGTGGCCCTCAAACGATTCATATCAAGGTCGGCAGATAAGAGCCTTCCATTCATTCAGACCTTGCGAAAAGCCAAGACGTTTGAATGGACCGAGGCTTGCCACCACGAATTCGATCGACTGAAAGAATACTTGACCTCACCTCCACTACTCGCAAAACCAAGTGAAGGGCAGCCTCTTTACATATACATTGCTATTTCCGAAGCAGCAATAAGTTATGTTCTGGTCAAGATTGAGGGGTCAGAGCACAAGCCAGTTTATTATTTAAGTAAATTACTGCAAGGAGCTGAAAAGAATTATCTGGTGATTGAAAAGTTTGCCTTGGCATTGGTAACATCAGCACGAAGATTACGACCCTATTTTCAAACGTATAAAATTATCGTTCTTACCAATCAACCTCTGAGGCAAGTTTTATCAAAACCTGAAACCTCAGGAAGATTGATCAAATGGGCTGTAGAATTAGGACAGTACGAGATCGAATATCAACCTCGAACGGCAATCAAAGCTCAAGTGCTTGCCGACTTCCTCCTAGAAATCCCGACGAGCCTGGAAGATACATCCACTAGTGATAATAATGTTTTGATCATTAAAAATCTAACATGGCTTATGCACGTCGACGGTGCATCAAGCAGAGATGGGGGGGGTGCTGGAATCAGTTTCCAAGGACCGAATGGCGAAGATATGAATTATGCCATCACCCTAGACTTTATGGTAACCAACAATGAAGCGGAATATGAAGCTCTGATCGCTGGATTGGAAATGGCGATTCAAGCAAACATAAAGAATTTAAACGTCTTAACGGATTCCGAGCTGATCCAGAGACAGATAAATGGAATGTACGAAGCCAAAGAATACAATATGATAAAATATTTGGCCAAAGTGAAAGAGCTGACTGAGACTTTTGACAAATTTGAAATTCAGAATATTCCCCGAGAGGAAAATAAATGGGCCGATCAACTGTCTAGGTTTACGGGAACGAGCGACGGCAAATCTAAAAGGGTGATCACTTGGTTAATCACTAAAACACCATCGATCGATCTCGACACTATTCCTGCTATTAAAATAATGGACATCGACTTGGCCGCAGATAGTTGGATAACCCCACTAATCACCTATTTGGAAGAGGGGACGCTACCTAGCAATAAAAATGAGGCCAGGAGAATAAGATATCGAGCACCAAAATATGCCATTGAGAAAGGAAAACTCTACAGACGATCCGTCTCAGGAATTCTGCTAAAGTGTATACCCGAGCACCAAATCCAAAGCATCCTTAATAATATCCATGAAGGAGAAGCAGGGAATCACAGCGGGGCTCGAGCACTTACACTCAAATGTTTGAGAACAGGATATTATTGGCCGACGATGTACGCAAGTGCACAGGATTATGTAAAACATTATCATTACTGCCAGGTACATTCAAATATAATACATCAACCAGCTGAGACGATGCACCCAATTCCGATCTGTTGGCCTTTTGATCAATGGGGAATTGATATTGTCGGACCATTCCTAGTTGCCAGATCGAAAAAGAGTTACGTGTTGGTCGCCGTTGAATATTTCAGCAAATGGATTGAATGTACAGCACTAGCCCGAATAACTCAGTTCCAGGTCATAAATTTTCTTTGGAAAAACGTAGTCTACCGTTTTGGAATCCCGAGGATCTTAATTTCCGACAACGGGACCCAGTTGGCTGGAAAACAAGTCCAAGAATGGTGCTCGAAATACTGGATACAGCAAAACTTTACATCAGTCAGACATCCTCGAGCGAATGGGCAAACTGAAGTAGCAAATCGAGAAATTATTAAATCCCTCGAGAAAAGACTGGATGATGCCAAAGGAAGATGGCTAGATGAACTTCCCGGTGTCTTATGGGCTAAAGGAACTACGGTAAAAACCTCTACCGGTGAAACACCATTTAGACTAGTCTATGGCTCGGAAGCGGTTATCCCAGTTGAAGCACTAGTCCCCAGCCCAAGAATCGAGTTGTTCGATGAAGAATCAAACGATCAACTAAGAAAGGATGATATCGATTTAAGTGAAACCATGAGGGAAAAAGCCAGTCTTCGCCTGGAAGCAGCTAAGTCCAACATGGAAAAGGCCTACAATCAAAGAGTAAGGATAAGATCGTTCAAGGAAGGTGAATTAGTACTTAAAAAGGTTGAAGTATCAAAGCATGTGGGTAAATTACAGCAAAATTGGGAAGGTCCGTACATAGTCACCGCAGTCGGCAAGAAGGGATCATATAAAATAGCCCATATGGATGGAACTCCACTTCCTCGAACATGGAATGCGGTAAACCTCAGAAGGTATTATGGCCGTTAATCTCAAAATAGGAGGTCTTCGAGATTAGATCAGATTTTACAATATGTTAGATCGTTTTTTGTCCTTCAGTTTGTTTTGTTATTTTATTTTTGGACATCAGATTCATCTACAATTGCAATAAAAGCTTTTGCTTATTTTCATCTTCTGTCACAATCAAAAGACCATTGTCTAAATTCACTCTACAAAGGTTAAAAACCAAAGATTGGTATAAAACCTAAGTAAACTATAAATCTTTGAGTAAAACCGATTGGGTCGGTATAAACTCATCGATCTCCTAACGAAAAGATCAACAAAGGTTAAAACCAAAATTGGTAAAAAACCTAATTATGATAAATCTTTGAGTAAAACCGATTGGATCGGTATAAGCTCATCGATCTCCTAACGAAATGGTTAACAAAGGTTAAAACCAAAATTGTTAAAAAACCTAAGTACGATAAATCTTTGAGTAAAACCGATTGGATCGGTATAAACTCATCGATCTCCTAACAAATGATCAACAAAGGTTAAAACCAAAAATTGGTAAAGAACCTAAGTACGAATAATCTATGAGTAAAACCGATTGGATCGGTATAAACTCATCGATCTCCTAACAAATGATCAACAAAGGTTAAAACCAAAAATTGGTAAAGAGCCTAAGTACGATAAATCTTTGAGTAAAACCGATTGGGTCGATATAAGCTCATCGATCTCCTGACGAATGATCTACAAAGGTTAAAACAAGAAATGGTAAAAAACCTAAGAACAATAAGTCTTTGAGTAAAACCGATTGGATCGGTGTAAACTCATCGATATCCAAACGAACGATCAACATAGGCAAAACAGTTGCTAAATGAAATAAAATAAAAGAACAAAACCGATTGGGTCGGTAATAACTCGTCATACAATTAATATACAACCTACGAATAATTTGTCAGCTGATATAAATGCAAAATTTTTATTACTGACAAAGACATACATAGGAAAGCTACACAAATTTTCCTAACTAATTGACAGCAAACTCTATTACATGATAAAGAAAGAAGCTAACAAAGGGTTTCTTAATTTCCGCCTATCTCCATGATTTTCTCAGCATCCTTGCTACCAGCTAAAACCGGTCGACGAAGACAACCGCTTTTAATTTTCGGGATTTCGACCACAAAGCTTTAGAATCAGAGAGAGCTTTGAGAGATCATGATGTTACGACGGTCGATGGTGGTCAGCATTCTTGGATCATACCTTCTCGTTTTAATGAACTGACCAGCTCTCCACAGACTACGTAACTGATCGGAACCCCACAACACCGACCTTTACCTACTTACGTAGGTTGGTCGGTTCATGGTTAGCACTCCGATCCATTCCCCTTATTAGTGTTCGGAGATTTCATGGTTTTTGAGAAATCTCCATTTTCCGATTCCGCCCATACCAAGTCGACATAATAGATGATTTGTTGGATTCTCGAGTTGGGCTGACGACCACCATTTTGAGAATAGAATGAGTACAATGTTTCAACGACTTAACTTTTAAGGGTAAATGAATGAAAGGTAAAGGATTCCTTTTATAGAAAAGTGGGTAAAAATCCAACGGTGAAACTCACATCAAATCATCGGCAGAGACGTGATATTGGGAATTACGTTACATAGTCATAACTACAACTCTTGAATATAGGACTTGAATTAAATGTCCTATTGAATTAGATCGATGAGGACGATACAAAAGCTATCTTCACAAAACTAATATTACATATCAAATATTCCTATCTGCACAGAAAACATCGATCGATACTATAACGGCTATACCTACAAAGAAGGAATTTATCTTCAAACACTTCGAAGCTTCCTCGGAACGATCATCTTTTCTTCTACTTTGAGAGCAGTGACGAGAAACTAATGTTCAAGCATTCTTCTTAAAGTCGACGTCTGTCGATCATCAAGGGAAGAATACGTGCTTTCTCAACTCGACCACCTCGGAAAAGCTGATGCTTCTTATTTACGAAATAAAATAGGGATCAGAAGGATCTCATGCCTGGCATCGTCGACATGTTAGAAACAAGTTGATTTCGATAAACCAAGAATCCTGCTTTCCTCTGACCTCGACCTCTATCATACGTCGTAATTTATGGTCGACCAATCCACAGTTATGAGATTCGCCTGACCATCACCATATAAGACGGAGATCTCATTTTTCCAATTCCTCCCATACCAAGTCAAGAATTCCTCATTCGATAATATAACACATTTTGGTGGTCGACAAGGCTTATAATAATAAAAGTTCTTCTTGAACAATTTCATTTCTGAGAAATGGAGAAGCATGGAATGACCCTTTTTATAGGCAGAAGATAAAGGATCCAATGGTGTTGCATTGAGAACCTATCAACGGTCCAGATTAAATACATTAACAAGTTCATTCACTACATTGACTATACGTTCGATTATTGCTATCAAATCAAACGTGCAAAACCACAACTGAACATGTCCAAGTAACTGATTTTATTGAGATTTTTGAGGATCATTACATTTGACAAATACAATCGATCAAAACATACAAGTACATTCATTCTTGAAACCTAACTACGGTTGTTACAAACACTAGCCTACTATGCTGATCCTCGAAATGATCTGCTCCCCTAATCCGACGTCCTCCTTCTTTTTGAACTCTTGTCACTGCATTGGTGAAGATTGGCAAATATACTTCACCAGACCTTAACGAAGTATCCTCCTCGATCGGAGGATGCCCCGATGGAAGATTACAAAGTATCCGCCTGAGTCGAAGGATATCTCATCCAACTCATACAAAGTATCCTCCTTGGTCGGAGAGCATACCTGACACAGGGGATACCATCATTTTAATGAACTAACCAGCTCTCGCCTCTCATGAAAAAATTGGGTTGATATCTCCACCGTAGTCGACATGCCATAAATACCAGAATGGAATATTCATTGAAGGCATATTATTTCCCTCTATTATGTTTCCTATGCTTCAAAAGGATTATTTATAGTAAGAGAGAGTTATCAGTTAGTGGACAAGCATGCGAAACGTCCTACAGTTACGGTACAACTACCAAGGTGCCTTTTTCTCTCCCAAGAAGATAGATAAACAGATATTTTGACATTTAGATCGGAACAACGCATTATTCTAAATATAAGCGACGGAAACAATGAACTGCTCTATTTCGCGACTAAAAGGAGTCTGTTATATTACATTTTTAAAAAAAAAAAAAAAAAATGAAGACCCTTGTCTATTGCTCAAAAGGATGATCAGGACTAGTTTTATGAGCAAGATAAGTCATCATTTCTTTCGAACATTGCTTATATCCGAGAGAAAAACCCTTTTCAAACTCATGTCTCTTGCTCTTATCGATCTGGGATTGCGTAGCTTCTTCAAGATTCCTGTTCAACTGAAGAAGGTCTTATTTCTCCTTAAGGAGCTGCTCCTTATCGGACTCCAAGCTGCTATTTACTCTAGCAAGTTCTTCCTTCTCTTTAGAAAGCCTTTCAGTAGCAGATCGGAGATTCTCGACCTCAGTCATCAGCGATCGATGAGCAGCAGCAATTGTGTTTACCCGTTCAAGAGATTCTTCTCGAGCAAAATAAGATTCATCATTTTGTATCCCAAGCTGGAGAGCTTCATGCTTAGCCTGTTATGGAAAAATAAGAATGAGGAACTTCAAAAATCTAGAACATGAAAAGATCCCTGTTACAACAATAATAAAAGTCCACTTACCATCTCCAAACGCTTAAAAATGGACTGAACAAGACGCAAAGAAGAATGGTTCTTCAGTTTATCAAGCTCCTTGGGCAGGATTGTACCCATTCCCAGATTCCAAGAAACGCCATCAGGCTCGAGGGTATTTGGAATGCATGAGTCAGTGGAAACCCCACCAGATCGACTCATCCCGAACTCAGTTATCTCTTCGACCTGCTCCTTAAATGGACGCTCGTCTAAAAGAGACGGATCGTCCGCGATATTTTTGAAACCAGAATGACTGGGACCGAACCCAGTTTTTGATACATCTTGAGAAAAATGGACAGGAGAGATGGCTTGAGTATGTTGAGAAGTTGAAACAACAACCTGAGAACGCAAAGGGGCAAAGAAAGACTCAGGGATATCTTCCACAGGCCCCCTTGGTTGCCAAGTTGGCTCAACCTCAGAGTTGGGAGCAGTAATTACGACCTGTTGGGAACCTTCTTGACCTGAGGTTTGATTTGTTATATCTCGATCCGAAGGAGGACGTTCCTTCGTTGATCGGTCGACGGAAGGAGGAGAGGTAGCTCGAGGTTCCTCGTTTATTGTTTGGTCGACTGGAGGAGGAGAGATAGCTCGAGACTCCTCGTTTGTTGACTGGTCGACTGGAGGAGGAGAGATAACTCGAGACTCATGGTTGATTGTTTGGTTTGCAAGAGGAGGAGAAGTAGATCGAGAACCCTCATCCTGGTAAGCCTCAAGAACTCTTGGATCAACCAAGGGACTACAGATCGGAGCCCCTGAAGGTCCCTTTGAAGAATGCCTAGCTTCTTTTGACGGTGAAGGAATATTCTTCACTATTTTCGGATTTTCACCTGACGAGGATGACACCAGATCAGATCGAGGCATGGCTTCCCGAGAAGAAGCTCCTTCTTGGGAAGATATTTGATGTGAACTTTCCGTTCGGGCTTTCTTCTTCGGAGTATCTCGTCGGGGAAGACCTCGTAGAGATCGTTTTGCAGCTCCGGAAAAGAGGTTGGAACTCATGATCAAAAAATCAGAAATTTCTGTGAATTATCGAGCTATGAGCTCCGATCAACAAACAAGAAAATTTTATATTGCAAGTGGGGACGCGCAGTAAAACCCCAAAGATTTTACCTTTATATATAGTAAAGGAAATGACAATTATGTCCTCAAACCTTGGCGCGCGCAGTAAAAATTCAAACATATGACAAGAACGGATTATTAAATACTACGATCATAAAAACGACGAAGAATATTTCATTGAAAATCATATATATCAACAGAGGAACTTTACATCAGCTGTAATTACAGAATTAGCAAGATCTGTTAAATAATGAAACAAAATTACAAAGATTAAAGAAGAAAACAAAACCCTAACGTCTTGAAAACGACCTAAGATGGGGAGTTGACTTCCTTTGAGGACAATCTTTCCTCACCTTCCTTCTCTCCCTCATCGGCTTGATCTCCTTCAGTGTCCTCTTCGTTATCCTCGTCTTCTTCTTCATCTTCTCGATCTTCTACTGCCTGTTCTATTAACACCAAGTCGGGTGCGGGTACAGGAAGCGGAGTTCCGTACTCATCGACTAAGTGAGCTAGAAGATGGTTACTATATTCAACAGAAGGCAAGCAGTCAAGAGGATAATCTTGGAGTTTTCGATCCTTTTCGATCGTCATAACTTCGCGATATTCATTGCGCCTATCAGGAATCTGTCCAGACTCAATTAATTGATCGACCCCCTTGAAGAATGAGCTCAAGAGCAGATCTCCGATTTTCTGATGAATTATGGCAGTATGCACTGGAGAATCAAGAAACTCTCGAACAATGGGTTCCACGTCGAGAGAGTGGTGCTCATCTATGACCTTGTCTAAATCAGGGGAGTCGTCCGTCCTGCTCGCGAGTTGAGTGTTGGGTTATTGGTAACGTCAGAACGTTAAAAGCAGCGGAATTTAAAATTTTTAAATAACCCAAGCAGAATATTTATTCATCTAGTCATACGAAAAGGATTTTTACATAAATCGAAACATCCATAGGGTGATTAGCGATTTTACCTTACCACGGGAACGGTGGTGATTTTTCTCCGGTCTTCTTTCAGATCTGCTGGATTTGGTTCGAGAGAAGCACCCCAAGTGTTGTGCCTCTAGCGGTATCCACACCAACTGGATTGAAGCAACTCTCTTGAATCCTCAGGCTCAGAACTAGGATGGAAGAAATATAAAGTAGAAAGAATGAAGAAGAAAACCAGATCAAGATCCAGATCTAGATCTGGATAAGATAGGGGCGACCTCTCTAGCTTGGAGAAGGGGGCGGCTTTTTCAGATTTCTAGTGAAGGGGGCGGCTCCTTCTCTTGTGTGTTGGGGTTAGGGTTTTGGTCTCCTACTCCTTATTTATAGATAAGGAGTCTTGACCTAATGTGATCTAGTTCAACTAGGAAACTTAAAGCCCATTTACTTATGGCCATTATTTGTTTCCTAATGGACTTAGATCCCCTTTTAATTAATTAAACCCATTCAATTAATTCAGCCCATTTAATTAATTAATCCAATTAATTAATTAATTCTTCTCCATTTGTTGGTCCCAATGATAGGATAGTGCCCAGCAAGCCAATTCTCTTTAGCTTGTAATAGGACTATTCTGTAATAAACAATCTTTGATCTTTATGAATAATACGCACGTTTATTTATAACTGTATAGAATAAACAATGGCCATATTCATCTCTCGCGAATACATTTAAGCGATTGGATGAAATCCTTAGATCACATTCGACTATGGGACGATTCACTTCGGTATTGAGTGCAATCATGAAACAGTCTCTAAGGTCGTGATCTTAAAAACACGTTCCAAGTCATAGATTCCGAACGAGACGGGGTATCGAAGGAATCGCCAAGACTTGTACGAATATGCATGATTCACATGGAGTGAATTTGTAGAGTTTCATGAACAAGACATTTGATGTCAGTGCATATGACTAGGTGGTTCGATAGGGGATCGAACGCATCGAACGACCCGAACAGAGAAACCCATTGTGGAAGCGCATGACGCATATCGGTGATGGGACGTTTCTCAAGACTTATAATAGTGTACAATTTAGTCCTTAGACTTGAGGTGCTAGGGCGAATTCGGTGCATAGGTATATGTACTTAGATTTAGGTACTGGTCACGTAGCCTGACCATAATGTGCCTAAGTTGGGTGCTTATAGTTGTGTACGCGAGTGGTTAGTACCAAGATGGAATCTACCGACTCATCATAATGGATGAGAGAATTTCCTATACGATTCTTAGATAATAGATCCAAGAAACCCGTGGCCACGGTCAGTGATGGATTTGGAAAGGTGTTTCCAAATTTAGCAGTCACACTGGATTATTATCCCGAATTAGAAAGTATAGTTATTGAGATAATTAGAGGTGCCGATCAATTCACACACCCTAGGTCTCAATCGGGAAATTAAGTCGATAGAAGGACCGTATGTACATGGCAGTTATAAGAGGTGAGGTTCACAAATATCAATTCACCTGAAGTTGGGCTTCATGGGCTTGTGGCTAGACATCGACCATGAAGTGTAGGTACTCCTGAATTAATAAGGGAAATTAATTCTGGAGTGGTCAATTAAAAGGGTTTAATTGATCGGAGCATTTAATTGCTCATAAATTAAATCACGAAGGGTTCGTGGGCCTGCTGCCAATTGATGGTGAACCTAGAGGGTCACACACAATACAATTGGACAGTGACAGTCAAAAGAAGGAAATATTTGATTTAAGGGAGTTAAATCAATTAAATGAATTAAAGTGTTAATTCAATTGGAAGGATAATTAATTAGATGGTCTAATTAATTAAATATTAATTAAGGTGTTAATTAATTGAGAGATATTAATTAATTGGATTAATTGGGCTGATTTAATTAATGGTTAATTAAATTAAGTTGCAAGACATGGGCCTTTAATTAAAAGCCCAGAAGAAGTCTTGCAAGAATAAGGTGGGGCGATTTATGGCTAAGGATAAGAAGGAGAGTTTGTGTTCATGTATGATAGGGAGGATCTAAGAAGATATATGATATATCTTATTTCCTTATGAGATAAGGAAGAGATCTTTAAGAGATATCTACAAAGAGAAGGTTTCTTCTCTTATAAATAGATATCTCCTCACAACTCTTCCAAGACACTTAACACACATGAGAATTCACTCTTGCACTCCAAAAACCCTAGCCGCCCCTAAGCCCTAGCCGCACCACCACAAGTGCCGCCGCCCCCTCTCTCTCTGTCTTCCATAGCTGGATCTAGATCTGATTCTAGATCTGTTCTTCCTCCATTGACAACCTTCTATCTCTAGTTCGTAGCCTGTGAATAGAAGGTGTTGCTACCATCCAATTGGTGTGGATACACTCTGGAGGTGAGACAATTGGATCACTTGTTGTGAATCAGCAAAAGCCGGAGATTGCCACCACCTTGCCTGCAGTAAGGTATATCGCATATCTCTGTCTTTAATCTAATGTAGATTTGTTTGATTCAACCTTTTCGCATACATAAGGTGGAAATATATCTTGGGTCTGCTGGGGTGCCTCGGAAAAATTTTAAATTCCGCACTCTCGTTGTTTTGGCAACCGGGGCATTCCCAACACCCAAGTGGTCAGATGAGGTTTAGAGGGGGGGGGGGGGGGGGGTGAATAAACCTCTTCAAAAATTTGCCTTTTAAAAATCTCTAACTTTTCTGTCAGCAGACTAAGCTGATCAAGAATTGTAAGCAGACTAAGCTGATCTTGCACAAAGCTTTGAACAGCAGAGTTGACCACTCTTCTGATTTTACTTAGCTGATTTTATCAAAATCAGAGTTTCAAAATTAACTATCTTGCAGCGGATTTATCAAGTGTTTTTCACAAGTAGTTTACTTATTTTAGAAAAAGTTTTATCCCCCGTTTTAAACAAACTTCTTTTTAAAACTTTTCAAACAACTAACCTTAAAGTGTTTTCAGTATGCTGTTATGGATATGCAGAAAATAATGCAAGTTAAAAACACAAAGGATTTTTATAGTGGTTATATGGATGTAAATCCTTTAGTCCACTCTTCCAAGTCACTTAGATCTTGGGTTATACTATAGTCACAAAGATTACAGTACACTCTGCTTGCGCCAACCAACAGATGAACTGGCCACAAGTTCGTAGTAGGAAATCACAAAGAAATTCCTAACCTCTGAAGTAATATCGCTCACAAAGATTGATATCTACTCCTCACAACACAACCTAACAAAATCACTCAGATTTTACAAGTATTTTCTGTTTTTCTCTCTATTTGCTTCTTCAACAAATGACTTAGCTGATGAGTGTTCTGTTCTTGAGTTTTGAGACTTAGAGAAGTTCTGCTTCGAATTTTAGCTCTCAAAGTGTGTTGTCTCAGTGTTGTTGTTTCTTCAACTCATGAACTGAACTATTTATACTTGGAGATTTGAATTTCTGCCCGTTGAGAGATTGACAGCTGTTCAAATCCTCGAGTACTGGTCCTTCCTGCAGAAACGGCTACCTGCGACTGAACACTGTACACTCTGCTGTACTTGCTGTCAGATCGCATTAAATGCACCAATCTGATACGAGGTTTCTCTTCAATCATTTGTCATTAATACCCTTCCTCTTCATCATTTATTACTCCAAGTGCATTTATTACCGTTGCACTGATCTTCTGATCTACTTCCACTCAGCTGATCGAAATTACTCGTCTGATGTATACTCGGCTGATCCCAAACTTGAACTAATCTGATTTGAGTCGGCTGATCGTCCACCAGTCTGATTTCTTCCTCTGCAATAGATCAGTAGTCTTCTGGACCATATTTGACTAGTCTGAATAAGTCTTCCTTAGTCAAATATCTTAGAAGGTTTTTACTAAGCTTCCATACTTAGCTGATTCTGATGTTTTGGAAATCATCAAAACCTCCCTTCACTTTATGTCTTCCATCTTCATCTTCATCCAACAATTTCCCCCTTTTTGATGATGACAAAACTTCAGCTAAGTGCCTGTTCCTAAAGCTAAAGTTTAAGTCCTCAAAAATTTCTGAGATAGAAATGATTTGTTGGAAACTTGAACTTTTATAGATATGTCAATTGATTACAGATTACAAGTTCAAATGATGAAGTAGCAGAAAGTAAAATTTTACAAGTTTAACAAAAAGATTACAAGTGACCTAGTCTAATGACTTAGTCTAGTCCTTCTTCTCTTCTTGTGTTTCTCCTTCTTCTTCATTTTCAAGGTCTTCATCTTCTTGTTCAGAACTAGAGAGATCTTGTTCAAGCATTTCAAATCTTCTTCTGAGATCCTCTATTCTTTTGTACTTGACGTATGGATCTAACTGTTCAGCAGCAGAGTCCTTGGAAGCAGCAATCTCCTTATCAGATTTTACTGGTTCTTTGGGCTCTTCATCAGCATCGTTGTCTGCCTCAGTTACTTCATTGTCTGGTCTGCTTGTATTTTCATCATCAGCATCCTTTTCAGCAGAGTCCAACTTTTCAGTAACTTCAGCTGATAGATTAGCATCAGCACCCTTCTTCTTCGTTGTAGAATCTCCATCTTCCCCCTTTTTGTCATCATCAGCAGGGTAGACGGGTTCTTCAGGCAGAACAGGAGTGATGTTAATTGCGTCACAAATCAATCTGATGTTTTTATCCACCGCCAGAAGATGATTTTCCCTCTTCAGTTGCTGCAATGTGTTGCAGGATTCAATCTTCTTGAATGTAAGATCCACTTGATCACAGAGTTGAATCTGAGAACTCAGAATCAAGTCAGCTGATGTAGTGAATGCTTTCAGCATGCTCTCAGCTTTTACTTCATGAGCCTCCATTGCATTTGCAACAACTTCATTAATGTCCCTCCAACCAGCTGTGTTGTTTTTGACCCTTGCACCAAATGTTTCCACATCCAGTCTGATAGCCTGTACTTCATTTTTGATGTTTGCCATTTCTTCCACTATCAGAGGGCTAGGATCAGCAGGCTTTGGGACTTTTTCAGCAGCAGCAGACAGCATAGTTAAGGCTACTTCCTTAAACGTTTTCATTTGTTCCCTATGTCTGTCTTCCATTTCCTTCATTGAGTTGGCAATCAGCTGATGGATGGACTCCAAAATAGCTGGTTGCAAGTCTGTTGAAGTTGATGGAGTGGCTGTGCTTGCTTGAGCAATCTCAGGAGTTTTGTCAGTCTCCTTTGGTTCATCAATCAGAGTAGTCTGCTGTTGGGGCAACTTCTCTGATGATGTTGAGATTTCAGCAATCTTCTGTTGGACCTGTATTGGCTCATTTATCTCTGTAACAACATCAACACCATTATCAGCAACAACAGTTTTATGTGTAAATATAATAGCAGGTGTAAATGGTGAAGTTGTCTGTTCAGGTAAATCTTCATATGTTTTGATAGCCGGTCCAAAGACGATCTGTTGTAAGCTTGGCATAGGTAACAGTGAGCTGGGTTGACCCTTCTGATGTCTGGTCTTCTTTGCCCATACTTCCAAAGTTACAGATAATGCCAGCTTTACCATTCTGTTCTTTAAATTTTCATCTGAAGCAGGAGTTTCAGGAACAGAACTTTGTAGCAACTTGGCTTCAGACTTTGCCAACTTCCTCATTCGATAGTGAATCATATCAAAGAAGTGGTCTGAATCCAATGCTTGCCTCAGACATCCAGTTTCCAGAAATTGCAGGACCCATCTTTCCTCAGCAGCAAAATCCTTCCACTGTACTATTTGATCTTTGGTCTTTGTCAGACGATACTCTCTCCATCTGTTGTATCTGACCTTTTTCGTAACAAAGAGACTCTGACGGACCAAAACGTCGTTATACCGCTCAAGATCTGCCACAAACTGTGTTCAGAGCATATTTCAGTTCTGATCTCTTCTTCTTTGGCAGCTTGGGTGTTGGCATAACAGCCTTTGGCTTCTTGGGATCTCCAATTGTAATTCCACCACTGTACCTTGGACCTTGGGCATCCTTGGTACTGGCTTCAATAGCCTTAGCCAAATCCTGAGCTTCTTTAGCAGCTATCTCAGCTTCAGACATGTTTTTAGTCTGAGCCTCAAGCTCCTTAAGTTTACGAGCGTTTTCTTTTTCTTTCTTTTTCTTCTCAGCTTCATCTATCTTTTTCTGCTCAGCAGCAGTGATCACTTTAACCTTTGCCTTACCAGTTCTCTTCCTTCTGGCGGCAGGTGATTCAACTACTTGTAGTGGAGCAACAGCAATTGGTGTAGGATGAATGAGTGGGACATTCTCCTCTGCTGGTAAAGTAGTCGGCTGTTCAGTAACAGCAGACTTGTCAAGAGATTGGTCCACTGCTGTCTCATCTTCTGTAGCTTTTTCTACTGCATCCACTGGTCTTTCAGCAGCAGGGTTTTCTCTGACTTGAGTAGTTGGGGCAGTGGTAAAGGTAACTCGTTGACCACCCAGAGTTAACTTTCTTTTTGCCTTTGGCTTGGGCAAAGCTTCAGGTTGTCGAGGTTCAGCAATTCTCTTCACTGAACTTCTTGTTCTTCGTCCAACTTCTTTTATTTGAACTGGTTCGTCAGACTCAGTTCTTTCTGGAGATGTTTCAGTACTCATCTCACTAATTTCCTTAGTCACTTCAGTGACTATCTTGTTAGCAACATCAGCAGACTCTACTGATCTGGCTTCAACAGCAGGGTTTGCTGTTTGATCAGCAGACTTCGTCTTGATGGTAATTTTGGGTTTCTTGGCAGCAGGCTTCTCTTCTTTTCCTTTTGCCTTTCTTTTAGAAGTAGCTCCAATCTTAACTGGTTCATACATTTTCACTTCCTTCAGCTTGTGAACTGTCTTCCCATTCACCAATGGACATCCCAGAGCTGAGAGTAGATGACTCATCATCACCACATGTCCATTCTTCTTTAACGCCAGAAGATAAAAGTAGTGAATAGCCCAGTTAACATCCAACCCATAGTAGATGCAAACCATTGTCTGGTACCTTCTCCTAGGTAACCCATCTAAGGAGCTCGTACAACACTCCAAAATTTTCGCAATGATATCAGCAAACCTTTGAAACTCGTCTTTCAGCTGAGTTTTCATAAGGCTTCCAGTCATTGGTTCTCCATCCTTCGCACAAATGAACCAAAACTCTTCCTCCTTTTCTTGAGCCAGAGTGAATACCTCTCCTCCTTCATTTTTCAAACCATAAATTTCATTCAAAACAGCAGGTGAAACACAGATAGTTTTACCTCCGACAGTAGCCACATAAATCATTTTGGTTAGGTCATTTTTCCTAGATCCGTAGTAATCAGCAACATCTTCAGTGAAAACATACTCCTCATGAGCTTCCAAAACCTTCACCAATGATGCCTCTTTAATTTTGACCAAGATTTCCTTCATTAGAGGAGTTCCAGAAGCGTAGAACTTCTCGTAATTCAAATAACGTCCTTCAGCTCCGGCCATTTTAAAAAATTTGAAGTAGCTTGAGAGAAATTAAACACTTTTAAGGCAGAAAAGATGAGTTAGTAACTTCTTTTTCACTTAGAATAATTTTGGGTGCGTAAGGTTTAACCCTTCTGATCAGATCTGGATTTATAGATTTCGAAATGCTTCGGTTTCCGTGTTATACGCGGACGGTTTGATTTGATCTGTCAGTTTTTAATCGTGCGGGCGAGAATCGCGAAATTCAAAATTTATTAATTATGTCAGGCAGGCGGGAATTTGAAACGCCACTTGTCTGTTACTTATAAAAGCGTGCTTTTGATAATACGTTTTTGCACAACACATTAAATATAAGATGACATAAATAATAACAGATGAGTAAAGTAATACTTATCTGATAAACGACTTGTCTGATACAATATATCACTAGTGAAAGCCAATATCTAGTGATCTTCCTTTGCTGTTTGTCAATCCAGCAAGATAAATAGTCTTCGAATCTTCAAGAATTAAGAACAAATCTTCTGATTAAAACAACTTCAACTAACTGTCATTGAAGATTTCATCTTTAAAACAAGGGTACCGCTAGTCTTACACGTTCCCCCTGAATTCAAGAATTCATCAGTCAACTAGTCTGTTGAGAGTCAGCCTTCTTGAAGTGTAACGCTTGTTGATGTCAGATTAGTAAGCTGTTGAACCCAGTCTTCTGATAGGTTCCCCCTCAGCTTATGAATCCAATTTTAACAAGCCTAATTCCGCTCTGAGAGTGGAGAATCTAGCTTCATTCAGTGGTTTGGTGAAAATGTCAGCAATCTGGTTGTCTGTATGAACATACTCAATAATAACATTTCCCTTTTCAACATGGTCTCTGATGAAGTGATGTTTGATCTCAATATGTTTAGTCCTGGAATGACTGGTAGTATTCTGAGTAAGTGATATTGCACTTGTATTATCACAGTAGATAGGAATTCCACTGATCTTGAGATTATAGTCTTCAAGTTGATGCTTCAACCAAAGTATTTGTGCACAACATGCTCCAGCAGCAATGTATTCAGCTTCAGCAATAGATATGGATACTGAAGTCTGTTTCTTACTCATCCATGAGATCAGACGACTGCCTAAAAATTGACAAGTACCTGTAGTACTCTTCCTATCAATTTTGCAGCCAGCAAGGTCAGAATCTGAATATCCAATAAGTTCAAATCCTGATTCCCTTGGGTACCACAATCCCAATTCTTGAGTGCCTTTGAGATACTTTAGTATTCTTTTAGCAGCTAAGAGATGAGATTCCTTAGGATCTGATTGAAATCTTGCACAGACCCCAACAGAATACATAATATCAGGTCTGCTAGCTGTTAAGTATAACAGTGACCCAATTATGCCTCTGTATTTGGTGATGTCAACTGATTTGCCACCTTCATCCTTGTCCAGACGAAGTCCAGTAGACATAGGAACAGTAACAGATGAGCTAGTTTCCATACCGAATTTCTTAAACAGATCTTTTGTGTACTTTGCTTGATTAATAAAAATACCATCAGGCAGCTGTTTGACTTGTAAACCAAGAAAGTAATTTAATTCTCCCATCATGCTCATTTCAAACTTGTTCTGCATCAGCTTAGAGAATCTTTCACACATCTGTTTGTTAGTTGAACCAAAAATAATATCGTCTACATATATTTGTACCAACAATATATGATTATTGTTGGGATTTATGGGGTATGATTGTCAAAACAACAGTGCGGAATTTAAAATTTTTCATACACCCAAAACCCTAGGATTTATTTACTAGCACATATGAACAGGTTGAATATAATTTAGCAACAAATTACTAAATTTAAAGGGGTGTAATTCGAAATTACCTCACCACAGGCAAGGTGGTGGTTTTTCCTCCGGTCTTCTTTCAGATCTGATGGATTTGATTCGTGAGAAGCACCCCATGTGTTGTGCCTCCAGCGGTATCCACACCAATTGAATGATGCAACCCCTTTGAATCCTCAGGCTCAGAACTAGGATTCAAGGGCAATCGAATATGGAAGAACGAAGAAAACCAGATCTGGATTCAGATCTAGATCTGGAGGAAGAGAGGGGGCGGCCTCTCTCTTCCATTGGAGAGGGGCGGCGGCCGCTCCTCTTCTCCAAGAGGGGGGGCGGCTCCTTTTCAAAAAGGGGGCTAGGGTTTGTGTTTTGCACTTAGAGTTTAAGTCTCAACTTAATCCCCTTTTTATAGCCACCTTAAAAGGCCCTTTTAGTGCAAGACTTAGTATGGGCCATTAATTAAATTGGCCCATGTCTTGCATTAATTTAATTAAACCCTTTAATTAAATTAACCCAATTAATCCAATTAATTTTCTCTCTCTTTAATTAACTCTTTAATTAACATTTAATTAATTAGACTATCTAATTAATTATTTCTCTCACAGAATTAACTCTTTAATTCTTTAGTTTTCTTCTTCAAGAATTAACACTTTAATTCTTCAGTTTTGATTTAACTCTTTAAATCAAATTTTCCTTATATGATTTGTTGCAGTCCAATTGTATTGTGTGTGACCCTCTAGGTTCACCATCAATTGGCCGCGGGCCCACGACTTTCGTGATTTAATTTGCGAGCTAATAAATTGCTCCGATTAATTGAACACCTTCAATTAACCACTCAAGAATTAATCTTACAATTAATTCATGAGTACCCACACCTCATGGTCGATGTCTAGCCACAAGCCCATGAGGCCCAACTTCAGGTGAATTGATCTCAGTGAACCTCACCTCTTATAAGTGCCATGTACATACGGTCCCTCTATCGACTAATTTCCCGATCGAGACCTAGGGTGTGTGAATTGATCGGCACCTCTAATTATCTCGATAACTATACTTTCTAATTCAGGATAATAATTCCAGTGTGACTGCTAAATTTGGAAACCCCTTTCCAAATCCGTCACTGACCGTGGCCACGGGTTTCTCGGAATATATTATCTAAGAACGTATAGGAAATTCTCTCAACGCACTACGTTGAGTCGGTAGATCCCATATTAGTGCTAACCATTCGCGTACACGATCCTACGTACCCAAAGTAGTCGCACAATGATCAGGCTAAGTGATCGGCTCCTAAATCAAAGTACGTACTCACGTGCACCGAATTCGCCCTAGCACCTCAAGTCAAAGGACTAAATCGTACACTATTATAAGCCTTGAGAAACATCCCATCGCCGATGTGCGACATGCGCTTCCACAATGGGTTTCTCTGTTCGGGTCGTTCGATGCGTTCGATCCCCTATCGAACCACCTACTTATATGCACTGGCATCAAATGCCTTGCTCATGAAACGCTACAAATTCACTCCATGTGAATCATGCATACTCGTACAAGTCTTAACGATTCCTTCGATACCCCGTCTCGACAGGAATCTATGACTTGGAACGTTTTTTAAGATCACGACCTTAGAGACTGTTTCATGATTGCACTCATACTGAAGTGAATCGTCCCATAGTCTATTGTGATCTAAGGATTTCATCCAATCGCTTAAGTGATTCGCGAGAGATGAAGTTGGCCATTGTTTGATTTACATACTATAAACAAACGAGCGTATTGATTCATTTATACTAGAGAAAGCTTATCACAAGATAGTCCTTATACAAGCTTAAATCTATTGGCTTGCAGGGCACTATCCTTTCAATTATCCCATTCAATAGTAAACAAGGTTTTATCTACTTTACCTTTGCGAAATCCTTTAATTAAAAGAAAATCAGATAAAGTATCATACCATGCTCTTGGAGCCTGTTTCAGTCCATAGAGAGCTTTCTTCAGACGATATACCTTATCTCCTTGTTGATAAACTTCAAATCCAGGAGGTTGTTCAACATACACTTCTTCTTGCAATTCTCCATTGAGAAAAGCAGACTTCACATCCATCTGATAGACAGTGAAGTTCTTGTGAGCAGCATAGGCTAGGAACAATCTGATTGCTTCAAGCCTTGCAACTGGTGCGAATGTCTCATCAAAATCAATGCCTTCTTCTTGGCAGTAACCTTTGGCAACTAGTCTTGCTTTGTTTCTGGTAACCATACCATCTTCATTCATCTTATTTCTGAAAACCCACTTAGTGCCGATTACCCTTTGATGAGTAGGTCTGGGAACTAAGTACCAGACTTCATTCCTTTCAAATTGATTTAACTCTTCTTGCATAGCTTCAATCCAGTGAGAATCACCAAGAGCTTCATCAATTAATTTAGGCTCAATTTGTGAAAGAAAACTTACAAACATTGTTTCATTTGCAGTTGACCTTCTTGTTCTAACTCTATCCAAGGGATCACCAATCACTAACTCTGGTGGGTGATCTCTGAGCCATCTGAGATCAGGTTGCAAATCTGGATGCTGTCCTCTAGATTGATCTTGCAACACCACTGTTGGAGTCTGAGTAGTAGTCTGTTGAACAGTTGTGGTCTGTTGAACAGTCTCTGGTCTGTCAGCTGTTTGCAACTCCTCTGTTAGACAATCAGCAGACTGATTTTGAACAGCACTTGAGTTAACAGCTTGAGATAAGTTGGGTAGTATGATGGGTACATATTCTTCCTTTCTTTCCACATTCAATTTCTGAAAGTCAGCAGATATCTCAGGGTTTGCACTTTGATTCTTTTCAGATGATTGACTTGGTTCATCAAATACTACATGAATAGATTCTTCTACAAGCAAAGTTCTTTTGTTAAACACTCTGTAAGCTTTACTAACAGTAGAGTAACCTACAAAAACAGCTTCATCAGCCTTCTCTGCAAATGCAGTGAGGTGATTTTTCCCATTGTTCAAAACATAACATTTACAACCAAAAATCCTAAGATAATGTAAATTAGGCTTTCTGTTGTTCCATAACTCATAAGGTGTCTTGTTTTGACTTTTGTTGATCATACACCTATTCTGTGTATAACATGCTGTGTTTGTAGCTTCTGCCCAGAATCTTTGGGGCAGCTTTGCTTCAGCTATCATTGTCCTGGTAGCTTCTTTTAGAGTTCTGTTTCTCCTTTCAGCAACTCCATTTTGTTGAGGGGTTCTGGCAGCAGAGTACTCATGACTGATTCCTCTGGAACTACAGTATTCTTCAACAGTAGAGTTTGTAAACTCAGTCCCTCTATCTGATCTGATCTTCAAAATTCTTTGACTCTTCTCATTCTGGATCAGTTCCATCAGATTTGTAAGATGTTCCTTGGTTTCACTCTTCTTCTTCATGAAGATTACCCAAGTAAATCTTGAAAAATCATCCACAACAGCTAGGCAGTATTTCTTTCCACCATTGCTGATTGGATCAATAGGGCCAAACAAATCCATATGCAATAGCTCCAAAATTCTGGTTGAAGATTGGTGCTTCTTGCTTTTGAAAGATGACTTCACTTGTTTACCCTTCTGACAGGCATCACAGAGCTTGTCTTTGCTCATGACTGTCTTTGGAATTCCTTCTACCAGATCATTCTTTATCAATCTGTTGATGGTCTTGAAATTCAAATGATTCATTCTTTTGTGCCAAAGCCAACTGATTTCACTTGGTGTAGAAGCCACTAAGCAAACATTTGAATTCTTGTCCACAGAATTCCAGTCGACTACATAGATGTTTCCCTGTCTTCTTCCAGATAGAATAACCTTCTTTGTTCCAATTTGTTCAACATAACACTTATCTGATGAAAACACCACGGAAAATCCTTTGTCACAAAATTGACTTATGCTCAGCAGATTGTACTTCAGGCCACTAACATATGAGACGTCAGATATCTCTATGTTTCCTTTGATAAGCTTTCCAACAGCTACAACCTTGCCTTCTTTGCTGTCTCCAAAAGTAACTCTTGGACCATTCACAGCAACAGCATCTGCCAGTTCATGTATGTCTCCACACATGTGCCTTGAACATCCACTGTCCAAGTATCATTTCTTCGCTACTTTACTCCTACTCCTAATCCTAACCTACAAAACAAAATAAAAATGTTTTAGGTACCCTTTATTGAGAGGGTCCTGGTGGATTAGTATCACCTTTGACAACCCAAGATGTTGAAGTCTTAGGCTTCTTAGGCTTTGCAGTCTTAGCAGGAGCATGAGCAACTTCATTTACATCATAATCAGCAGGCATATTATGGTGATAATCATTATGATGATGATAAGGCTCATAAGCAGGATATGATGCATGATAAGTAGGGTAGGCATGCATTGTTTGATGAGCAGGATATGCAGCGAAATGAGGTGGATAATGAGGTGCAGCATAATATGGTGGATAAGCAGGTTGCACATAATAAGACTCATTTCCATAGTAAGCATTTTTGTTGTAATTTCTTTGCTTCTTAGGTCTGCTCTTTACTTGCTCTTTAACAGACGACTTAGCTTTACTAGTCTGATTGGTTTTACTCTTATCAGCAGACTTCTTGGGACTACTCTGCTGTTTGGTTTTACCAGTCTGTTTTTCAGTTTCAGGCTTTTTACCCTTCTTAGCCTTAGGAGTTTTTATCTCCTTTTTCTCAATCTCAGGTGAAATGGGTTTAGTAGTCTGAACATACAAGACAATATTACTATTATCAGCAGATATAAATTTCTCAGCTTTGTTCAGTTCTAAACTTTCTTTTACTAAGGGAGTACTCTGTTCAGTTGGTTTATCTATTGTCACAACAGACGACTTAGGAACAGACGACTTATTATGCAAAGATATTCTAGCTTCAAGTTCTTTGATTTGTCCCTTGTACATTTCACATTCTGCTCTCAGAGATTCACATTCATGCGAAAGCTTTTTATACGTGGCTGATTCTTCAGGTTTTTCAACCTTAAGTTTCAGTTTAGCATTTTGCTTTTTCAGCAGAATCATCTCGTCCTTAAGCTTAGCAAGCTCATTAACAACATCTACTTTGTTGTTCATCATTTGCTCAAATGAGTTAAACAGTTCAAGCTCACTTTCAGAGAGTATTACCTCATTGTCAGAATCATCAGATTCCTTTGCCATGAGACACAACAGTGCAGGTGTTTCGTCAAAAACAGAGTCATCACTTGAAGTGCCAGATTCTGTGTTTGATGAGTGGATGGCTGCCATCTTTTCAGCTTCAGCCAACAGCACCTTGCTCTTTTGGTATCTCTTCTCTCTTCTTTCTTTTCTTTGTTTCTTTTCCTCCTCTGTGTACTTCTCCGCTTTAGGATATGGGCAGTCCTTGATGAAGTGTCCCAATTTCCTGCAATTATAGCACATCATTTTGGATTTATAATCATCCTTAATGTCATAAGAATTTGAGGTAGGTTTAGAAGTAGAAGCATTGTTATATTTGTTCTTCATTTTTCTCTTGTAGAACTTTTTGAACCCGTTCAGTAACAACGCAACATCGTCAGCAGTATACTCCTTTTTGCTCAGTACTGGGGCCTCATCAGATGAGTCCACTTCTCTGCTTTTTCCAGACGATCTTCTTGTTCTTTCTGCAGCAACCAGTGCAGCAGTGGGGCCAGAAGTTGAGGTCTCTTCTATTCCCATCCTTGGTATTTTATACTCGTACGCCTTGAGTACAGAAAACAACTCTGTCAGAGAGATCTTCCCCAGATCCCTAGATTCTTCCATAGCTGTGATCTTCATGTTGAACTTGGGTGGTAGCGCCTTCAAGACTTTGAGAGTAATCTCTTTGTCTGTGAACGTCTTACCCAGCTTTAACACGTTGTTCAGCACTTTGGTAAACCTTGAACTCATCTGTTCAATGGTTTCTCCAGGCTTCATTTTGAAGTTATCAAACTTCTCCATGGCAACACTTAGATTGTGTTCCTTGATGGCTTCATTTCCTTCACTCATATCCCTGACTTTGTCCCACATCTCTTTTGATGTTTTACAGTGTTTGACATAGTCAAATCTTTCATTGTCCAGGGCTTTAGTCATGATGAAGATTCCAACTTTATCAAGATTTTTCAACTTGATTTCTTCAGGTGTCATCTCGTCTTCATCTTTATCAACAACAGTATCTACGCCATCGATTTTGATTGTCTTGGTAATCCTTATTGGACCTTTTGTTATGCATCTGTACATGTTATCGTTGTAAGCAGCAAGGAAAATTTCCATGCGTATTTTCCAGTCCTCAAAGATCATACCGCCTATGTGGGGAACTAGGCTGATACAATCCATTTTTCAAAAAGGTTTTGTTTTTCAAAAAAAATGCTCTTTTGAAAACTTTTGAATACCTTTGAAAAACACTTAAGGATCAAGCTCGTTGATCAGTCAGATGATTCAGATGAACCACCTGCTCTGATACCACTTGTTGGTCCCAAGTGGTCAGATGAGGTTTAGAGGGAGGGGGGGGTGAATAAACCTCTTCAAAAATTTGCCTTTTAAAAATCTCTAACTTTTCTGTCAGCAGACTAAGCTGATCAAGAATTGTAAGCAGACTAAGCTGATCTTGCACAAAGCTTTGAACAGCAGAGTTGACCACTCTTCTGATTTTACTTAGCTGATTTTATCAAAATCAGAGTTTCAAAATTAACTATCTTGCAGCGGATTTATCAAGTGTTTTTCACAAGTAGTTTACTTATTTTAGAAAAAGTTTTATCCCCAGTTTTAAACAAACTTCTTTTTAAAACTTTTCAAACAATTAACCTTAAAGTGTTTTCAGTATGCTGTTATGGATATGCAGAAAATAATGCAAGTTAAAAACACAAAGGATTTTTATAGTGGTTATATGGATGTAAATCCTTTAGTCCACTCTTCCAAGTCACTTAGATCTTGGGTTATACTATAGTCACAAAGATTACAGTACACTCTGCTTGCGCCAACCAACAGATGAACTGGCCACAAGTTCGTAGTAGGAAATCACAAAGAAATTCCTAACCTCTGAAGTAATATCGCTCACAAAGATTGATATCTACTCCTCACAACACAACCTAACAAAATCACTCAGATTTTACAAGTATTTTCTGTTTTTCTCTCTATTTGCTTCTTCAACAAATGACTTAGCTGATGAGTGTTCTGTTCTTGAGTTTTGAGACTTAGAGAAGTTTTGCTTCGAATTTTAGCTCTCAAAGTGTGTTGTCTCAGTGTTGTTGTTTCTTCAACTCATGAACTGAACTATTTATACTTGGAGATTTGAATTTCTGCCCGTTGAGAGATTGACAGCTGTTCAAATCCTCGAGTACTGGTCCTTCCTGCAGAAACGGCTACCTGCGACTGAACACTGTACACTCTGTTGTACTTGCTGTCAGATCGCATTAAATGCACCAATCTGATACGAGGTTCTCTTCAATCATTTGTCATTAATACCCATCCTCTTCATCATTTATTACTCCAAGTGCATTTATTACCGTTGCACTGATCTTCTGATCTACTTCCACTCAGCTGATCGAAATTACTCGTCTGATGTATACTCGGCTGATCCCAAACTTGAACTAATCTGATTTGAGTCGGCTGATCGTCCACCAGTCTGATTTCTTCCTCAGCAATAGATCAGTAGTCTTCTGGACCATATTTGACTAGTCTGAATAAGTCTTCCTTAGTCAAATATCTTAGAAGGTTTTTACTAAGCTTCCATACTTAGCTGATTCTGATGTTTTGGAAATCATCAAAACCTCCCTTCACTTTATGTCTTCCATCTTCATCTTCATCCAACACCATTAATTAATTAGACTACTTCTAATTAATATTTTTTCTCCTTTAAGAATTAACACTTTAATTCTCCAGTTTTGATTTAACTCTTTAAATCAAACTTTCCTCATATGATTTGTTGCAGTCCAATTGTATTGTGTGTGACCCTCTAGGTTCACCATCAATTGGCCGTAGGCCCACGACTTTCGTGATTTAATTTGCGAGCTTATTAATTGCTCCGATTAATTGAACACCTTCAATTAACCACTCAAGAATTAATCTCCTTATTAATTCATGAGTACCCACACCTCATGGTCGATGTCTAGCCACAAGCCCATGAGGCCCAACTTCAGGTGAATTGATCTCAGTGAACCTCACCTCTTATAAGTACCATGTACATACGGTCCTTCTATCGACTTAATTTCCCGATCGAGACCTAGGGTGTGTGAATTGATCGGCACCTCTAATTATCTCGATAACTATACTTTCTAATTCCGGATAATGATTCCAGTGTGACTACTAAATTTGGAAACCCCTTTCCAAATCCGTCACCAACTATGGCCATAGGTTTCTCGGAATCTATTATCTGAGAACGTATAGGAAATTCCCTCATCCATTACGATGAGTCGGTAGATTCCATCTTGGTACTAACCACTCGCATACACAACTATAGACACCCAACTTAGGCACATTATGGTCAGGTTACGTGACCAGTACCTAAATCTAAGTACATATACTTATGCACCGAATTCGCCCTAGCACCTCAAGTCTAAGGACTAAATCGTACACTATTATAAGTCTTGAGAAACGCCCCATCACCGATATGCGTCATGCGCTTCCACAATGGGTTTCTCTGTTCGGGTCGTTCGATGCGTTCGATCCCCTATCGAACCACCTACTCATATGCACTGACATCAAATGTCTTGTTCATGAAACTCTACAAATTCACTCCATGTGAATCATGCATATTTATACAAGTCTTTGCGATTCCTTCGATACTCCGTCTCTGATGAGGGCTATTTTGCACATCTAACCAGTTAGGAATATCCGAGCAGATTCAAGATCGGTCCGACCTATTTTAAACTGTGAGATCGGCTCGACCAGCTGAATGCATATCTGGTCGATCTACTCTGATCGACCTACTGTCTGTATCAAGGGACTTAATGGGCCATACAGTACTCCTAGGCCGTGCAGGATTCCTAGGCTAAATAGGACTCCTAGTTCAGTTAGGACAGAAGGAATATTATAAATAGCGAATCTTACATTGTATTGAGGATCCAGAATTTAAACTACGAAAGATACTACACTTGTTCGCTTTTCATATTAATACCTACGCTATTATATTACTTTGCTTGTTCTTGAATTGCACCATCCTGAGTATTTTAACCAAACCCCTATTATATAAAATTGTGATCTTAAATAATTTACTGAGATTAAACCTAAGACGAAATCCGGTTAAATCAGTTGGCGCCCACCGTGGGGGCAAGGTTAATTGCTCGATCGAATATGGCCAATCCAAGAAAAAGCACACGTAACGCAGGAAGAAGTGCAAATTCTAGACCTTCTCGTGCTGCGGATAGCCTGCCTGAGAATTCCCAAAGGGTCAGCGCTAATAATACGCAGCCTCCCGCAAATCACCAAAATTTAGACCCTGTGGAGGAACATGTTGCAGCGAACGCTAACATCAATCAAAACCAGGGAGGACAACGAACCCCTAGCGTGAGTCAGGCCCCTAACTCACCCATTCGATCCGTCCCGGCTCCCCCGCTTTCCGCTGACCAGGAAAAAATACTACAAATTGCTCAACTTTTAAGTTCGTTTTTCCAAATTCTACCGACTCCGGCAGTTGCGGAACCAGTAAGGGCGGCTGTTCGTCCTTCAAGAGCGGTTAACGACGTCAGGGAACCGCGGGGAAATAACGACCATCGATCAACTCAAGCAGAGAGTCCGGACGCGGATCAACGATCTCAAATCTCCCCACCAAACGTAGCAGGAAGGAACCTGGGTCGAAGAACTAATCAGGCAAGAGCTAATGCTCGACCTGAACCCCGCCTGTCCAAAGAACACACTGTTATACCGATCGACGACATGGACGAACCCCCAGTTGTCAGTCGACAAACAAATAGAAGAGTCTCTGAAAGAGAATTAGAGAGGATGGTCGAGGAACGAGTGGAACAAAGGCTTTTGACCTTGCAACAACCTTGGCCTCGTTCCCGTGAAATACAGGATAGTATAGCTGCTTGTTCCCCTTTCTGCTTAGAAATTAGGGAAGCACATGCTTCCGGATCTTTACCTGCTCGGCCCCCCAGATATGACGGAACCATCGATCCAACCGACTATATCTTTAGTTTCACAAATATAATGAGCCTGTATGCTCATTCAGCAGAGTATACGGCCAAGTTGATGATCACAACATTTGAGGGGTTAGCATTGGATTGGTTCGGAAAACAACCGCCCAATTCAATCTTCAGTTTTAGAGAGTTATGCAATAAGTTGGAACAGCAATTTGCTAGTCAGAAAAGACAAAAGCTTCCCATGAGTTATTTGGGAACTATAGTCCAGCAAGATGGAGAATCCCTGAGGACCTGGTTGGCGAGGTTCAACGTGGAACTGTTAAAGATCGACTCCCCAAATGTTGATTATATTATATCCATTTTGTTCGATCTAACCAAGAATAGGCAATTTGGTAACGCGTTAAGTCGGAAACAGCCTAGAACCTTCGCTGAAATCATGACTTTAGCCTCCAAATATATGACCCAGGAAGATATGAACTCTTTCAAAGATAAAAATAAGAAGGCGTCCGTTTCGGGATCCAAGAAACCGGAGAAACCACCAGTGCAAAGAGCCATGGATTACGATCGGTTTTCGCGAAGAGGAAACGTATTCCATAGATTAGAACATAACGGGAATAACCCTGAGAAAAGACCCAATGTCTACCTCAGGCCTCGGTCTCCAGAAAGGAATATAAGAGATCGAATCAGTTATGTAGAATTTACAAAACTAAATGCCCCGAGAGAAGACATCCTGGTGATACTGGAAAGAAATAATTTAATTCCCCCTGCAAAAAGAATCACACAGGCCAAACCTGGGGCAAAGAACTACGATTTATATTGTAGGTACCATCGAGCTCACGGTCATAGGACCGAGGACTGTTGTCACCTGAAACAAGAAATCGAGAAATTAATTCAACAGGGTAGATTGAATGAATTCATAGAAAAAGCAGACCGGAGAAGACAAAGGACAAGAAGTCCTAGAAGGAAGGAGGAGAATAGGAGTCCTCGTGATAGATCTCCCAGTAATCATGCGCCCCGAAGAAATGAAATCGATGATGACCAGGTCAATGGTACTATACATGTGATCTCTGGTGGACCCGCGGGCGGGGATAGTAAGAATGCTAGAAGAAAGGTTGAGCGATCTCTAGAAAAGGGGATAATGACCCCTAAAGAGGTATGGGCGCTCGAGAGTAAAAACTCCAACCAACAAATAATCAAGTTCGAGGAGAGCGAAGTCCCTAGAAATCTAAATTGGGACAATAACGAAGACCACCCCGACTTTCCCATGGTAGTCTCTCTAAAGATCGTCGATTTCAATGTCAAAAGAATTCTGATCGACAACGGAAGCTCGGCTAATATAATAGCCATCGAAGTGCTAAACCAGATGAACCTGGGAAAAATAACCCTCCAAAAAGTAGCTACGCCACTGGTAGGATTTGGAGGATCTGAAATAGTTCCAGCTGGAACTATCAATTTGAGTGTAACTCTTGGGAACAGGCCTCATCGAGTGATCAAAATGATAAAATTCTTAGTGGTTGAAGCACCATTCGCCTATAACGCCATTTTGGGAAGACCGGCTTTAAACCAATTCCGAGCGGTTGTGTCAACCTATCACCAAAAAATAAAATTTCCTACAATCTCTGGGGTCGGCGAAATTGTCAACGACCACTGCATGGCCTGGGATTGTTACAACACGGCACTATCTTTGAAAAAGAACGTCGATCCTCTAACACCCTCAAAAAGAAAAACAGTAGGATCCTCGACGGAGAGATCTCTTGAGCCTGAGTTGCCCAGCACGGATCGGATCGATAAAAAAGGAAAAGAGCCCATAGACCTCACTCTACATGCGCCAGAGCATAAGGAGGTCAAGTTAATCGAGAATGATCCAACCAAAGTCACCAGGATTGGAACTGAACTGCCTCCACAGGGAGAAATTATGTTGATCAATTTTTTAAGGAAAAATGTAGATGTTTTCGCCTGGAGCTCGGAGGACATAGTGGGGATTGACCCAAGAATAATAACCCACTCTTTGAAGATAGATCCGAGTGCAAAACCAGTCAGACAAAAGAAAAGAAATCATGGTCCTGTCAAAGACAAAATAATAAAAGCGGAGGTCGAAAGGCTGTTGTTATCTAAGCAGATTAGAGAAATACACTTTACTGAGTGGTTGTGTAATGTCGTACTGGTCTCGAAGGGTGACAAGAAGGACAACAAGTGGAGAATGTGTAACGATTTCACAGATAATTGTGTCCAAGAGATCCTTACCCTCTCCCAAGGATCGACCTGTTGGTGGACTCAATAGCAGGTTTAGCAATTTTTAGTATGATGGATGCATTCCAAGGTTTCTATCAGAATTTTATGGATGAAAGAGATCAAGAGAAGACTGCGTTCATTACCGAACAGGGCGTATATTGTTTCATAGTAATGCCGTTCGGATTAAGAAATGCCGGAGCTACCTATCAACGATTGGTCAACTTGATGTTTAAAGAGTTGATCGGAGAAATAATGGAGGTGTATGTCGATGACATGCTAGTAAAAAGCATGAGTGAAGAAGACCACATTAAACACCTTGATCGTTGCTTCAAAATCTTGAGGAAGTATGGAATGAAGCTCAACCCCTTAAAATGTACCTTTGGGGTAAGGTCTGGAAAATTCTTAGGTTATCTGGTCCATGAGAGAGGCATCGAAGCAAATCCAGAGAAGATACGCGCTATTACTGAAATGAAACCTCCTAGAAATATTACTCAGGTACAAAGTCTGGTCGGAAAGATTGTTGCCCTTAATATATTCATATCCAGGTCCGCAGATAAAAGTCTACCATTTTTTCAAACTTTGAGAAAAGCTAAGACCTTTGAATGGACCGAGGCTTGTGATCATGCATTTGAGCAGCTGAAAGAATATTTGACCTCGCCTCCCCTGCTCGCCAAACCTACGGAGGGACAGCCTCTATACATATACATCGCTATTTCCGAGGCTGCAGTGAGTTCGGTTATGGTGAAAATTGAGGGCTCGGAACACAAGCCTGTTTATTATTTGAGTAAATTATTGCAAGGAGCGGAAAAGAACTATTTAACAATTGAAAAATTCGCTCTGGCTTTGGTAACGTCAGCGCGTAGGTTGCGGACATACTTTCAAACATACAAGATCATCGTTCATACCAATCAACCTTTGAGGCAAATTTTATCAAAGCCAGAAGCCTCGGGAAGGTTAATCAAATGGGCTGTAGAATTGGGACAGTACGAGATCGAATATCGACCACGAACTGCAATCAAAGCTCAGATACTTGCTGATTTCCTCCTTGAAACTCCAAGTCTGTCAGAGACAAGTTCCGCAGCAACATCGACAAGCGATAACAGTATTATGATCGTCAAAGACCTACCATGGCTTATGCATGTCGATGGCGCGTCAAGCAGAGATGGGGGAGGTGCAGGAATTAATTTCCAAGGGCCAAACGGCGAGGATATGAATTATGCCATCACTTTAGACTTCGTGGTAACCAATAACGAAGCAGAATATGAAGCTCTGATCGCTGGATTGGAAATGGCTATACAAGCCAATATGAAAGTTTTGAATGTCTTGACAGATTCTGAACTAATTCAGAGACAAATTAGCGGAATGTACGAAGCAAAAGAATTCAACATGATAAAATATTTGGAGAAAGTAAAACAGTTAACTGGGAAATTTGATAAATTTGACATTCAAAATATCCCACGAGAAGAAAATCGATGGGCTGATCAACTATCTAGATTTACGGGAACAAGGGATGGTAAATCTAAAAGGGTAATCACCTGGCTAATCTCCAAGACACCCGCGATCGACCTCGACACTGTCCCTGTTGCTGAAGTAATGGAAATTGACCTGGCAGCAGACAGTTGGATGACTCCATTAATCACCTATTTGAAAGACGGATCACTCCCTAGCTGTAAAAATGAAGCCAGGAGGATAAGGTACCGAGCACCAAGATATGCAATGTTAGAAGGGAAACTTTACAGAAGATCCGTCTCAGGAATTCTGCTAAAATGCATTCCCGAGCACAATTCCGAAAGCATCCTTCGAAGCATACATGAGGGAGAAGCTGGGAATCATAGCGGCGCTCGAGCACTTACACTCAAATGCTTGAGAACAGGTTACTATTGGCCGACGATGTACGCAGATGCGCAGGATTACGTCAAACACTGTCATTACTGTCAGGTACATTCAAATATAATACACCAACCAGCAGAGACGATACACCCAATTCCGATTTGTTGGCCTTTTGATCAATGGGGAATTGATATAGTGGGACCGTTCCCAATGGCCAGGTCGAAAAAGAGTTATGTTTTGGTCGCTGTCGAATATTTCAGCAAGTGGATTGAATGCATAGCTTTAGCTCGGATAACACAGTTCCAAGTTATAAATTTTCTCTGCAAAAATATAGTCTGTCGTTTTGGAATCCAAAGAATTTTGATTTCTGACAATGGAACCCAATTTGCTGGAAAACAAGTTCAAGAATGGTGCTCGAAGCTTGGAATACAGCAAAACTTCACATCTGTCGGACATCCTAGAGCTAATGGACAAACTGAAGTGGCAAATCGAGAGATTGTCAAATCACTCGAGAAAAGACTGGACGACGCCAAAGGGAAATGGTTGGACGAACTGCCAGGCGTCATTTGGGCCAATAGAACTACAGTAAAAGCCTCAACGGGTGAAACACCGTTTAGCCTAGTCTATGGGTCGGAAGCAGTTATCCCAGTAGAGGCGCTAGTCCCCAGCCCAAGAATTGAGCTCTACGAGGAGGAATCAAATGATCAACTTAGAAAAGATGACATCGATTTGAGTGAGATCTTGAGGGAAAAAGCAAGTCTACGTTTAGAAGCGGCTAAATCCAGTATGGAAAAAGCCTACAATCAAAAGGTAAGGATACGATCATTCAAAGAAGGTGATTTGGTACTTAAAAAAGTTGAAGTATCCAAACATGTGGGAAAGTTACAGCAAAATTGGGAGGGTCCCTATACGGTGATTGCAGTCGGCAAAAAAGGATCGTACAAGATAGCACATATGGATGGGACTCCACTTCCTCGAACGTGGAATGCAGTAAATCTCAGAAGATATTATGGTCGTTAAGTTCGAGACAAGAAGATTTAGAATTTAGACAGGATTTGCAAGAAATTAGTTTTTCCATTTTATAGAATATTTTGTTATTTCCCTTTCATGCATTAAAATTACCTACAATTATAATAAAAGCTTTTGCTTATTTCCACATGTGACGTGTTCAAAGGACTTTTGTCAAAAAACGATCTACAAAGGTTAAAACCAATAATTAGTATACAACCTAAAAACACTTTGAGTAAAACCAAATGAATCGGTAAACACTCATCGATCTACTAAAAAGATCTACAAAGGTTAAAACCAATAATTGGTATACAACCTAAAAACACTTTGAGTAAAGCCGAATGAATCGGAAAACACTCATCGATCTCCGAAAAAAGATCTACTAAGGTTAAAACCACAGTTGGTATAAAACTTAATGAATCTTTGAGTAAAACCGGTTGGGTCGGTATAAACTCATCGATCTCCTAACGAACGATCAACAAAGGTTAAAACCAAAATTGGTAAAAAACCTAAGTACGATAAATCTTTGAGTAAAACCGATTAGGTCGGCATAAACTCATCGATCTCCTAACGAACGGTCAACAAAGGTTAAAACCAAAATTGGTAAAAAACCTAAGTACGACAAATTTTTGAATAGTACCGATTGGGTCAGTATAAATTCATTGATCGACATAATGTAATATGTAAAAAGGGAATTTAATAAATAAAAAGAAGAATTTTATTTATGTCCCTAAAACTATTACAATTACATAAAATATCTTGGACAGACAAAACAGATCTTCCTAATCTATCGACACCGGATCCTATTACATGCTATATCAATTCTTGCTACCAACCACTCCAAGCTCGACGAAGACGACCGCCTTTGAGTTTCGAAATTACGACCACAAAGCTTTGGAATCAGAGAGAGCTTTGTGAGATCATAATGTTACGATGGTCGATGGTGGTCAGCATTCTCGATCATACATTATAATTTTAATGAACTGACCAGCTTTCCACCTACCACGTAACTAATAGATCGGAACCCCACAACACCGACCTTTACCTATTTACATAGGTTGATCGATTTATGGTCGGCATTCCAATCTATTCCCCTTATTAGGGGTCGGAGACTTCATGGTTCTTGAGAAGCCTCCATTTTCCGATTCCGCCCATACCAAGTCGAGGTAATGAATGATTGGTTGGATTCATGAATTAGGCGGACGACCGCCATTTTGAACAAAGAGGAAGTACATTGTTTAGAATTTTACTCCTGATGGTAACTAAATGGAAGATAAAAGATTCCTTTTATAGACAGGATGAGTTAAAATCCAACGGTCAAACTCTCATATAATCAACGGCAATGACATATCATCGGGATTTACGTTATAGCGTCATAACTACAAGCATTAAATACGGGATAAATGCGCTTTTGAGTCGGTCAAAATAAAAGTCGTATATTAGATCGATGGAGACGATAAAAAGACTATCATAGCGAAACTAATATTACATATCAAGAATTCCTATCAGAACGGAAATTATCGATCAATGCACTAAGCAATCACACCTACAAAATTTCAAAGGAAAGATTCTGGTCTACAATACGTTTCAAAGTTTCATCGGACCGATCCTCTTCTCTTCTACCCTGAGAACAGTGACGAGAAACTAAAGTTCAGGCATTCTTCTCAAGATCGACGACTGATGATCATCGAGAGAAGGACACATATCCTCTCAACTCGACCACCTCGAAGAAGTTGAAGCTTATTTATTTCGTAGTAGATTAAGGATCAGAAGGATCTCATGCATGACGTCGTCGACTTATCAGAAACAAGTTGATTTCGATAAGCATATGATTTAACCTGATTTCGTTCGTGGGTTATAATATCAGTAATCCAGAATAATTATGAGAACAGTTTTGTATTTAGGGTTTGGTTAAAGTACTCAGGATGGTGCAATTCAAGATATGTATGAAATATAGTAAACGCGTAGACAAAAATATGTAAGAGGAGAAGAATTGAACTATTATTATTGATAGGCAAAATTTTGGATCCTCAATACAATGTAAGATTCGCTATTTATAATATTTCCCGTGTTCTAACAGAACTAGGAGTCCTATTTAGTCTTGGAATCCTATAAGGCCTAGGAGTACCGCATGGCCCATTAAGTCCCTTAAAACGGACAGTAGGTCGATCAGAGTAGGTTGACAAGATACGCACCCAGCTGGTCGAGTCGATCTCACAGTTTAAAATAGGTCGGATCGATCTTTAGTCTGCTCGGATATTCCTAGCTGGTTAGATGTGCAAAATAGCCCTCATCAGTACTCCCTCACTTCTCGAGCGTAATCATAGCTGGAGCTCGTAGAAGTAGAAGTAGTAGTTACTTTAGTCTTTTCATCGTTCATGAAATATGCCTCGTTAAAAACCCAATTCGGAAAAACCCTTTCGGGATAAAAACCAAACGAGGAAAAAAGAGTGCATATCCGTTTGAACCGTCTACGTACAGGCATGTATTTTGGTTAACGTGTGTCAGACAACAGTTGGGTCTTTTCGTTACTTTGATTGGCGGGAATATGAAGAGACGTGAAGGGCTGAATCCGTCTTTTCACCGCCCATATATATAATCGAAATTTGCGGGATATTTTACTTTTACCCCAGATATTTAATCCTTCCAGCAGTAAAAGCTTAAGTCGATAATCTTATCATTTTCTTATTTTCTCGAGCGCATTATTTCAAAAGACTATGGCTTCGACCTCGCAAAATTCCCATCCCTCAACTAAGAAAGTAGAAGAACAGCTTCCACCTAATATCTCTAATCCTGATATTCCTTCATCTGATGAGGAAGGAGCAGACAATTCTCAAGTGGAGGAGATCAGAGATTATACTTAAAAAGAAGTTGATAGTTTGGTAGTGGAGATTATTCCAGAGGAAGAGATGGTGTCGAAGGCATCCAAGAAATCCAAAACGTCCCAACCTCAAATTTCTGCTCCTGTGGAATTCTTTCCTTCTCGATGGAAAGAAGAGGATCTACCGTCTTTGAAAAAGGAATAAGGCCGCTATTTCCCGTCGGATTTTGAGATCATTATTCCTTCTTCCGAGGAAAGAGTCAACACTCCTCCCGCCAACTGTCGAGCTTTCTATACTTCCCATTTTCCACTCTCTTCAATTCTTCGTCAATTCCTGGAGACCTTCATTGTCTCACTGACTCAGCTTGTTCCGAACGCCATAGCATTTATTATGGCATTCTCTGTTTTGATGGTCGCGCGAGGTCTGCAGCCTTCGTTCCGTAATTTTCTCCACTTTTTTTGACTTTCCGTATCGACTTCCTCCAATAGAGGTTATTACTATGTTAGTCAGAGACCTGGATATGCAGTTCTAGAAAATGCCATTTCGAGCAACAGCACGGAGTGGAAATCAAATTTCTTCTTTGTTAAGGCTCCAACCGTGCATATTCTTGAGAACGGAGAGACTGAGGAGTTTACATATGATTGGGGATACGACGATTCTTGGGTATACGGTGGTCGAAAGGTAATTGGTGAGATGTCCCCTGACGACCAATTTTCAACTATCTTGATTGAGGAGATGAGATCAGATAAATATCAATCAGCTTATTTGATCGGAGAGATTTTCCTTCGAAAGGCTGGATTGAGTTCTTTGGATTTCCCTATCCCCTCGGACGATCGACCATTATGTAAGATTTTTTGCTAGTAATAAATTTATAAAAAGATATATAATCCAGTTGCTCATTAATGTTTATTGACTTCATGCTGTAGCTTCCATGGTCGAAAACTGCCGTTTTTCCGTTGTCGGAAAATCTGTTCTTTCGAACTCGAAAAAGTCCTGGGGTAAAGTCCCCATAGAGCAAAAGGAATCTAGAAAAAGGAGAAGGAATCAATTCCAAGATCTGGAGGACATTGAGGAGGAGTCGTCCGAGAATGCAGATCCTATCCGAGTAGCTCCTCCTCTCTCTGGTCTAACTTCTTCAGACATACCGGCTTCAAGCTCTCGTCCAGGTCGCGGTTATCCTCCCAAAACTTTTAGGGAGAAATATGGTATTCTGGTTAGTAAATATTGGCCCGAACGTAATCCTACTGGCCCTGAAGCCAAAAGAAGAACTCAATATTTTGACAAAGGAGGAGAGTACTTCACTCACGTTGGAGACACTAGCCATCAAGCTTCTTTGGTAGATATGATTGAGAGTCATCTTCAAGGAAAACGGGCGGCAGGTTATTCCGAGAAGGATACATTGGCGTCGGACGATAAGGAGAACGTGGTCGATAAATCCATTCGAGTTCTCCTTTCCTCGACCTTTGTTCGAGACGTGGAGAGGACTGTTAGGAAAAAACCCCTCGAACAGCTAGCGAGGGCAGCTCATGCTCATGAAGTGGTAATCATTATTTTACTCCTTCTGTTCTCTTAATAGTCCTCAATATTCTTCTTGGTCTTTATTCAGACAAATTTTCCTTGCCATAGGCCGGTAATGCCTTGGTGTCTGCGCTATATGATATGGCGTTGCATAGAGATCAATGCAAATATGTTGAAGAAGGCAACAACATTTTAATCGCCAGGGTTAAGGAGCTCGAAGATCAACTTGCTCAAGTCGGTAATTCTCGAGCTTCCACTGAGACTCAATCTGTTCCTCCTACCAATGAGAACTTGGAAACTGACAATCCGCATATTATTGGTATGATGACGTATGCTAGTCGATATCAGGCCCAGGTCGACCAGTTAACTCGAGAAAAGGATGAGCAGCGAGTTTCGCACGCCACTGTAGTTAGCAAACTGGAGTCGGAGATTGCCTCGCTTCGATCTCAACTCGCGGCAAAAGAGGATGGTTCTTCGGATCTAGATAAGATCATCGATGATCACCGATCATCCGACGTCGAACCCATCGTCCGAGAGTTTCTCGATTCCCCAGTGCATACTGCCATAATTCATCAGAAGATTGGAAGCTTGCTCTTGAGCTCGTTCTATAAAGGCGTCGATCAACTGATCGAGTCTGGTCTGATCCCTGACAGGCGCGATGAATATCGCCAGATTATGGCTATTGAAAAAGATCGAAGACTTCAAGACTATCCAGCTGATTGCTTGCCTTCCGTCGTGTATAACAATCACCCTCTGGCTCACTTAGTCGATGAGTACGGAACTCAATTTTCCGTGCCTGCCCCTGATTTGGAGCTAACAAAGGATATCCTGGAGGATCAAGCAAGCGAAGAGGGAGACGACGATGATGAAGAGAATGTTGAAGGAGATCTAGTCGACGAAAAGAATGACGAAGAAAAGGAAGGCTCGTCCCCAAAGGAAACTAACTCCCCCATTTAGGATGTTTTAATTATTTTCTTTCATTTTGTTGTAAGTTTAGGTCTTTCGTGTATCAAATCTCGTAGAATATGTAAAATTCCTTTTATGATATATATATGATTTTAACTCAGATATACTTCGTCGTTTTGACTATCATAGTATTCATTTGATGACCCGCTTTTGCCTTATATTTGAATTTTTACTGTACGCGCCAAGGTCCGAGGACATAATTGTCATTTCCTTAGCTATATATAAAGGTAAATCTTTTGGGGTTTTACCGCGCGTCCCTACTTAGTAATATAAAATATTCTTGCTGTTGATCGGAGCTCTTAGTTCGATATTTCAAAGGAATTCCTGATTTTCTGACCATGAGTTCCAACCTTTTTTCTGGAGCTGCCAAACGATCTCAACGGGGTCTGTCTCGTCGAGATACTCCGAGGAAGAAATCCCGAACCGATGGTTCACTTCAATCGTCTTCCCAGGGAGGAGCTTCCTCTCGGGAAACTATTCCTCGATCTGATCCGAAATTATCCTTGTTAAGTGGAAACCCAAAAGAAATGAAGAATATCCCTTCAACAAGGGAAACCACGAATTCTTCGATGGGATTTTCAAATGCCCCTATCCGCAGTCCAATTGTCGATCCGAAAGTGCTCGAGGCTTACCAGAATGAGGGTTCTCGCTCTACTTCTCCTCCTCTCGTAGAGCAAACATTAAGTGAGGAGTCACGAACTGTTTCTCCTCCTCCAGTCGTCCATACGACGAACGAGGAGACTCAAGCTATTTCTCCTGCTCTCGTGGAACCAATAATAGATGAGGAATCCCGAGTTATTTCTCCTCCTCCCGTCGATCAAGATATAAACGAGGAGTCTCGAGTTGTTTCTCCTCCTCCGTGGAACCAATGATGAATGATGATTCTCGAGCCGCTTCTCCTCTTCCAGATGATCGATCAACTTTCCCCTTTTGGTCGAGATGCAACAAATCAATCTATAAGTCAAGAAGGTTGCGCACAGGTCGTGACTACTGCTCCCAATTCCAAGACTGATCTAATACTGCAATTAAGGGGTTCTGTGGAAGACATCCCTGAGTCTTTCTTTGCCCCTCCGCATTCTCAGGTCGTTGTTTCGACTTCTCAACATACTCAAGTCGTCTCTCCTGCCCATATTTCTCAAGGTGTGTCGAAAACTGGGTCTGGTCCCAGTCGTTCTGGTTTTAAAAATATCTCTGACGACCCGTCACTTTTAGACGAACTTCCATTCAAGGAGCAGGTCGAAGAGATAACTGAGTTCGATATGAGCCGATCAGGTGGGGTTTCGATTGATGCCTGTATTTCAACCTCCCTTGAGCCTGATGGGGTTTCTTGGAATTTGGGAATGGGTACAATTTTGCCCAAGGAGCTTGAGAAATTGAAGAACCACTCTTCCTTGCAGCTTGTCCAGTCCATTTTCAAACGTTTGGAAATGGTAAGTGTATTTTGTTATTGTCAAAAGAGATCTAGGCGTTTTAAGTTTCTCACCCATATTTCTCAAAATAGGCTAAGCATGAAGCTCTTCAGCTCGGGATACAAAATGATGAATCTTACTTTGATCGAGAAGAATCTCTCGAACGGCTAAATATAATTACTGCTGCTCATCAATTGATGTCGGTTGAGGTCGAGCATCTCCGAGCTACTACTGAAAGGCTCATTAAAGAGAAGGAAGAACTTGCTCGAGTAAATAGCAGTTTGGAGTCTAATAGAGAGCAGCTTGCGATGGAGAGAGAAGATCTTCTTTAATTGAAAAATCGAGAGTTTGATAGGGGTTTTTCTCTTGGATATAAGCAGCGAGCCCAAGAAATGATGACCTATCTTGGTTATCCGACCATTCCCGATCATGATCACGAACAGTAGACAAGGATCTTATCTCTCTCTTTTTTTTTTTTTTTTTTTTTGTTTGAAATATGGAATGTAAATATACATTTTGCCTGATGAATAGAAGATCATGTTTTGTTGTTCGATTTCTGCGTTTTTTCGATTTGCCTGCCAATAAATAATTTCCTTCAATATTTTCGGAAGACGAGGCGTCAACTGGGTAGGTGTGCCGTAACTGTAGGAACGGTTCGTATGCTTTGTCCGTTGAAGGATTAATTCTTTGTAGTATAAATAACTTATTGGAGAAGAAATAAAAGAGTGAAATAATATGCCTCCTATAAACTTTTCAATTTGGCTTATATGGCATGTAGACCATGGTGGAGATATCCAACCAAAAAAGTTTTTTGGAGAAGCGAGAGCTGGTTAGTTCATTAAAAATGGTGGTGAACCCTGGGGAAGGTAAGGTTTTGCGTCCATGCATGCTCGAAAACTTGCCTCCAAGGCATGGAGAACGAACCTGTCTCAATTGTATGACAACAAGGTTCTCTCCTTCCTTGTCTGCAGAAAAAAAAAAAAGTAGTATCTGAACCATTCCTTTCTCAGTGTGCTTTAGCTTGATACTGTGATCGACCCTAGATGCAGCTGGCTTCCTGATTGCCATGTGGCCCGTTTGGAGGTCGTTAATTCACCAGCATCAGCAAATATACGCACTTTTGCATGTTCCTCGTTTATATGCAGTGGTAGTAGTCTGAGAATAAGGAGTAGGTCGAATTGAAGGAGTAGATCAATCCGAGGAGTAGCAAATTAGGACTAGTATTTGGAATAATTATAATTAGACTCTTAAGATAAATGTAGATTTTTCTGATGATATGGCTGTATCCGTGAAATTTAACGATCCTCCTAAAGATCTGAATAAAATAAATTATTCTTGTACTTTCAGTTCGATGACAATGATTGATCATATTTCCGCTGCTGAGAACCATCCTAATAATGCTTTAAATATGGACCGTTGATAGGGCCTCAATGTAACACCATTGGATCCTTTATCCCCTGCTTATAAAAAGGTCACTCCTTTCCTCTCCATTCCTCAGAAGATGAAGTCGTTCAAGATGAATATTTATTGTTATAAGTATCATCGACCACCAAATTTGTCAGTTTATCTACCTAGGAGTTCATGACTTGGTATGGGAGGAATTGGAAAGATGAGATCTCCATCTTAAGCGGTGACGGTCGGGCAAATCTCACAACTGGGGATTAGTTGATCATATACCACGCCGTATGATAGAGGTCGAGAGTGGAGGAAAGCAGGATTCTATGCTTATCGAAATCAACTTGTTTCTAACAGGTTGGTGATGTCATGCATGAGATCCTTCTGATCCCTAATCTACTACGTAAGAAAAAAGCATCAACTTCTTCGAGGTGGTCTAGTTGAGAAGACATGTATCCTTCTCTCGATGATCGTCTGTCGTCGATCTTGAGAAGTATGCCTGAACATTAGTTTCTCGTCACTGTTCTCAAGGTAGAAGAAAAGATGATCGGTCCGATGAAACTTTAAAGCGTATTGTAGACCAGATTCTTTCTTTTGTTATTTGTAGGTAAAATTGCTTAATACACTTGATCGACATGTAATATTAGTTCCTCTATGATAGTCTTTGTATTGATTCTATCGATCTAATATAAGACTTTTATTTTGACCGAATCAAAAACGCATTTATGTAGTTATGACTTTCTAAGTAATTCCCGATGTGGCCTCATTGCCGTTGATTGGATGCGAGTTGCACCGTAGGATTTCAACTCATCCTGTCTATAAAAGGAATTTTTTATCTTTCAGTTACCATTAGAAGTAAAAAACTTGAAACAAATGTACTCCTTCTTTGTCCAAAATGGCGGTCGTCCGCCTAATTCGAGAATCAAACAGAACACTTATCACGTCGACTTGGTATGGGCGGAATCGAAAAGTGGAGATTTCCCAAAAACCATGAAATCTCCGACCCCTAATCAGGGGAATGGATTGGAACGCCTACCCTCATCCGACCATCCTATGTAAATGGGTAAAGGTCGGTGTTGTGGGGTTCCGATCTATTAGTTACGCGGTTGGTGGAAAGCTGGTCAGTTCATTAAAACGAGAATGTATGATCAAAAAATGCTGACCACCATCGACCGTCGTAACATTATGATCTCTCAAAGCTCTCTCTGATTCCAAAGCTTTGTGGCCGTAAGGACGACTGGTCCTAGCTGGTGGCAAGAATTCTGAGAGAAATACAGAGATAAATCAAGCTGAAGTCCTTTTGTTAGCTCCTTTTTTATCATGTAATGGAATCTGCTATTGATTTAGCTAGGAGAATTTATGTATCTTTCCGATCTGCATTTTATCAGTGATAATAATAAAAAAGAATTTTACATTATATCGGCTGTTTGTGTTACGTAGATTGTCAGTTATGAGATTGCTGAGTTTATACCGACCTAATCGGTTTTACTCAAAGATATATTATATTTAGGTTTTATACCAACTGTGGCGTTTAACCTTTGTAGATCGTTTCAGTAGATCGATGAGTTACCGACCCAATCGGTGTTACTCAAAGATTTATTTATTATACTCAGGTTTTATACCAACTGTGGTTTTAACCTTTGTAGATCGTTCGTGTAGGAGATCGATGAGTTTATACCGACCGTATCGGTGTTACTCAAAGATTTATTATACTTAGGTTTTATACCAACTGTGGTTTTAACCTTTGTAGATCGTTCGTGTAGGAGATCGATGAGTTTAAACCGACCGTATCGGTGTTACTCAAAGATTTATTATACTTAGGTTTTATACCAACTGTGGTTTTAACCTTTGTAGATCGTTCGTGTAGGAGATCGATGAGTTTATACCGACCGTATCGGTGTTACTCAAAGATTTATTATACTCAGGTTTTATACCAACTGTGGTTTTAACCTTTGTAGATCGTTTTAGTAGATCAGTGAATTTTTCCCGATTCATTCGGTTTTACGCAAAATGTATTAGGTTGAATACCAATTATTGGTTTTAACCTTTGTAGATCATTTTCTGACAAAAGTCTTTTGAACATGTCACACGTGGAAATAAGCAAAAGCTTTTTATTAGAATTGTAGATAATTTTAATGCATGAAAGGGAAATAACAAAATATTCTATAAAATGGAAAAACTAATTCCTTGCAAACCTTGTCTAAATTCTAAATCTTCTTGTCTCGAATTTAACTACCATAATATCTTCTGAGATTTACTGCATTCCATGTTCGAGGAAGTGGAGTCCCATCCATATGTGCTATCTTATACGATCCTTTTTTGCCGACTGCAATCACCGTATAGGGACCCTCCCAATTTTGCTGTAACTTTCCCACATGTTTGGATACTTCAACTTTTTTAAGTACCAAATCACCTTCTTTGAATGATCGTATCCTTACCTTTTGATTGTAGGCTTTTTCCATACTGGATTTAGCCGCTTCTAAACGTAGACTGGCTTTTTCCCTCAAGGTTTCACTCAAATCGATGTCATCCTTTCTAAGTTGATCATTTGATTCCTCCTCGTAGAGCTCAATTCTTGGGCTGGGGACTAGCGCCTCTACTGGGATAACTGCCTCCGACCCATAGACTAGGCTAAACGGTGTTTCACCCGTTGAGGCTTTTACTGTAGTTATGTTGGCCCAAATGACGCCTGGCAGTTCGTCCAACCATTTCCCTTTGGCGTCGTCCAGTCTTTTCTCGAGTGATTTGACAATCTCTCGATTTGCCACTTCAGTTTGTCCATTAGCTCTAGGATGTCCGACAGACGTGAAGTTTTGCTGTATTCCAAGCTTCGAGCACCATTCTTGAACTTGTTTTCCAGCAAATTGGGTTCCATTGTCAGAAATCAAAATTCTTGGGATTCCAAAACGACAGACTATATTTTTCCAGAGAAAGTTTATAACTTGGAACTGTGTTATCCGAGCTAAGGCTATGCATTCAATCCACTTGCTGAAATATTCGACAGCGACCAAAACATAACTCTTCTTCGATCTGGCCATTGGGAACGGTCCCACTATATCGATTCCCCATTGATCAAAAGGCCAACAGATCGGAATTGGGTGTATCGTCTCAGCTGGTTGGTGTATTATATTTGAATGTACCTGACAGTAATGACAGTGTTTAACGTAGTCTTGTGCGTCGGCGTACATCGTTGGCCAATAGTAACCTGTTCTCAAGCACTTGAGTGTAAGTGCTCGAGCGCCACTGTGATTCCCAGCTTCTCCCTCATGTATGCTTCGAAGGATGCTTTCGGAATTGTGCTCGGGAATGCATTTTAGCAGAATTCCTGAGACGGATCGTCTGTAAAGTTTTCCTTCTAACATTGCATATCTTGGTGCTCGATACCTTATTCTCCTGGCTTCATTTTTACAGCTAGGGAGTGATCCGTCTTTCAAATAGGCGATTAATGGAGTCATCCAACTGTCTGCTGCCAAGTCAATTTCCATTACTTCAGCAACAGGGACAGTGTCGAGGTCGATCGCGAGTGTCTTGGAGATCAGCCAGGTGATTACCCTTTTAGATTTACCATCCCTTGTTCCTGTAAATCTAGATAGTTGATCAGCCCATCGATTTTCTTCTCGTGGGATATTTTGGATATCAAATTTATCAAATTTCCCAGTTAATTCTTTTACTTTCTCCAAATATTTTATCATGTTGAATTCTTTTGCTTCGTACACTCCACTGATTTGTCTCTGAATTAGTTCAGAATCTGTCAAGACATTCAAAACTTTCACATTGGCTTGTATAGCCATTTCCAATCCAGCGATCGGAGCTTCATATTCTGCTTCGTTATTGGTTACCACGAAGTCTAAAGTGATGGCATAATTCATATCCTCGCCGTTTGGCCCTTGGAAATTAATTCCTGCACCTCCCCCATCTCTGCTTGATGCGCCATCGACATGCATAAGCCATGGTAGGTCATTGACGATCATAATACTGTTATCGCTTGTCGATGTTGCTACGGAGCTTGTCTCCGACGGATTTGGAGTTTCAAGGAGGAAATCTGCAAGTATCTGAGCTTTGATTGCAGTTCGTGGTCGATATTCGATCTCGTACTGTCCCAATTCACAGCCCATTTGATTAACCTTCCCGAGGCTTCTGGCTTCGATAAAACTTGCCTCAAAGGTTGATTGGTAAGCACGATGATCTTGTATGTTTGAAAGTATGGCCGCAACCTACGCGCTGACGTTACCAAAGCCAGAGCGAATTTTTCAATTGTTAAATAATTCTTTTCCGCTCCTTGCAATAATTTACTCAAATAATAAACAGGCTTGTGTTCCGAGCCCTCAATTTTCACCATAACCGAGCTCACTGCAGCCTCTAAAATAGCGATGTATATGTATAGAGGCTGTCCCTCCGTAGGTTTGGCGAGCAGGGGAGGCGAGGTCAAATATTCTTTCAGCTGCTCGAATGCATGATCACAAGCCTCGGTCCATTCAAAGGTCTTAGCTTTTCTCAAAGTTTGAAAAAATGGTAGACTTTTATCTGCGGACCTGGATATGAATCTATTAAGGGCAACAATCTTTCCGACCAGACTTTGCACCTGAGTAATATTTCTAGGAGGTTTCATTTCAGTAATAGCACGTATCTTCTCTGGATTTGCCTCGATGCCTCTCTCATGGACCAGATAACCTAAGAATTTTCCAGACCTTACCCCAGAGGTACATTTTAAGGGGTTGAGCTTCATTCCATACTTCCTCAAGATTTTGAAGCAACGATCAAGGTGTTTAATGTGGTCTTCTTCATTCATGCTTTTTACCAGCATTTCATCGACATATACTTCCATTATTTCTCCTATCAACTCTTTAAACATCAAGTTGACCAATCGTTGATAGGTAGCTCCAGCATTTCTTAATCCGAACGGCATTACTATGAAACAATATACGCCCTGTTCGGTAATGAATGCAGTTTTTTCTTGATCTCTTTCATCCATGAAAATCTGATAGAAACCTTGGAATGCATCCATCATACTAAAAATTGCAAAACCTGCTGTCGAGTCTACCAATAGTTCGATTCTTGGGAGAGGGTAAGGATCCCTTGGACATAATTTATTTAAATCTGTGAAATCGTTACACATTCTCCACTTGTTATCCTTCTTGTCACCCTTTGAGACAAGTACGACATTACACAACCACTCAGTAAAGTGTATTTCTCTAATCTGCTTAGATAATAACAACCTTTCGACCTCCGCTTTTATTATTTTGTCCTTGACAGGACCATGATTCCTTTTCTTTTGTCTGACCGATTTTGCGCTCGGATCTATCTTCAAAGAGTGGGTTTTTATTCTTGGGTCGATCCCCACTATGTCCTCCGAGCTCCAGGCGAAAACATCTACATTTTCCCTTAAAAAATTGATCAACATAATTTCTCCCTGTGGAGACAGTTCAGTTCCAATCCTGGTGATTTTGGTTGGATCATTCTCGATCAACTTGACCTCTTTATGCTCTGGCGCACGTAGGGTCAGATCTATGGGCTCTTTTCCTTTTTTATCGATCCGATCCGTGCTAGGCAACTCAGGCTCATGAGATCTCTCCGTCGAGGATCCTACTGTTTTTCTTTTTGATGGTGTTAGAGGACCGACGTTCCTTTTTAAAGACAGTGCCGTGTTGTAACAATCCCAGGCCATGCAGTGGTCGTTGACGATTTTGCCGACCCCAGAGACTGTAGGAAATTTTATTTTCTGGTTATAGGTTGACACAACTGCTCGAAATTGGTTTAATGCCGGTCTTCCCAAAATGGCATTATAAGCGAAAGGTGCTTCAACCACTAAGAATTTTATCATTTTCACCACTCGATGAGGTTTGTTCCCAAGAGTTACACTCAAATTGATAGTTCCGGCTGGAACTATTTCTGATCCTCCAAATCCTACCAGTGGCGTAGCTACTTTTTGGAGAGTTATTTTTCCCAGGTTCATCTGGTTCAGCACTTCGATGGCTATTATGTTAGCCGAGCTTCCGTTGTCGATCAGAATTCTCTTGACATTGAAATCGGCAATTTTCAGTGTGACCACCATGGGAAAATCGGGGTGGTCTTCGTTATTATCCCAATTCAGGTTTCTGGGGACTTCGCTCTCATCGAACTTAATTATCTGTTGGTTGGAGTTTTTACTCTCGAGCGCCCATACCTCTTTAGGGGTCATAATCCCCTTTTCTAGAGATCGTACGACCTTTCGTCTGGCATTCCGACTATCCCCCCCGCTGGTCCACCAGAGATCACACGTATTGTACCATTGACCTAGTCATAATCGATTTCATTTCTTCGGGGAGCATGATTACTGGGAGGTCTATCACGAGGACTTCTATTTTCCTCTCTCCTTCTAGGACTTCTTGTCCTTTGTCTTCTCCGATCTGCTCTATCTATGAATTCATTCAATCTACCCTGTTGAATCAATTTTTCGATTTCTTGTTTCAGGTGATAACAGTCCTCGGTCCTATGACCGTGGGCTCGATGGTACCTACAATATAAATCGTAGTTCTTTGCCCCAGGTTTGGCTTGTGTGATTCTTTTTGCTGGGGGAATTAAATTATTTCTTTCCAGTATCACCAGGATGTCTTCTCTTGGGGCATTTAGTTTTGTGAACTCCACATGATTATACCGTATTTCGTTCAAGTTCAATAAGGAAAGTTAAGTATAACAATATATGAATCGAGCGTGTGAAAACTGTATATTGATATTGGTGTACGAATACAAATTACAAAGCGAGTCTACCCGAGCATTACGGGATGCCGTACTACTAAAAAGACTAAATTCAACGAGAATACAAGCTAGTTCCTAATCCGAACAGAAGGTCCGAGCAGAAGGAATATCTTGGAAGTTGTGCCGTCCCTGATGTCATAAATGCGCCGCGTATTTATAGGAACAGTAATGAGCTAGGTGGACCATCCGTAGGAGAACACCTCTCGCCAGCTGTATAAAGCTGTAGGTCGGCCCCACAGTAATCCCGAGGAGGCGAGTAGATCGGGAAGAAGGTCGGGGTACTTGATCGAGAGCTATCAGTCTGGCTAGATCGGAAAACCATGTTCTTCTGGTCGGAGAATACCATTCTGGTCGGGATCGAGGTCGACCTCGAGCAGAAAGTATTTCCTAAAGTGGCGTATGCGAAATACCCCTCATCAATACTCCCCCACTTCTCGAGCGTAAGTGAAGCAGAAGCTCGGAGAAGTAAACATTGCATTACGGCGAAAGACTTTGATCTCTTGATGTTTTCGGACATGCCTCATTAAAAACCTAGTCCGGAAAAACCCTGTGGGAAAAATCTGAGCTAGGGAAAAAGAGTGCACATCATCCTTGGGAGAGCCTCGAAAAACCGAATCGCTCCAAAGATAGAAGGGTGAGATTTTGACCTGAGAGATTCACCTCGATGATTCACCAAGAGCTGCAATACTTGAAGTTCGGAAAAATAGATAGTAGAGAACAGGCCTCGGACAGTCTTGAGTTGGATATGCCTCGTTAAAAACCTTACTCGGAAAAACCCAGTGGGACAAAAACCGAGCGAAGGGAAAAAGAGTACATATTTTATCCTGTTGAGTCGAGAAATACTCATTTCCGAAGCTTGGAGGACCATAAATGCTATTAGCAAAAGATAATCTTCAAATTTACTGAGTGGGAGCCTAACCGTCGCGGTTACTCGGGGTTGAATTTGCAATTTACCCTTTTAACCTTTATATATATGTTTACTTGGAGAAAGAAAAGTGCATCTTTACAATTCGCAACTGATCGGAGCCTTTTGATCGATAAACAGTATTTTCTTTAATTCGAGCATTCAAATAAATATCTTCTGATCATGTCTACTTCCCAGAATCCCGACGTTCAAACCCAGATCCCCTCTGGATCAGATTCCGACCTGGGATCCACTGGGGAACTCATCAATGATTTCAAAACCACTGAAAACTCTTCCGAAGAGACGAATAGAATCGTCAATCAAATAGAGCATGCCATAGAGTCAAATGCTGGAGAGGGTACATCAGGTCGACAAGATTCCGAGCACGATGGTGATGCGGAACAAAATGCCAAGGCCAACAGTGGGGAAGGTGGAGATGGAGAAAAAACTGACTCCGAGAATGAGGGCGGCAACGGCTTGGCTGTACCGTTCGATAAGCATGAGATAATGAGGTATGAGATCGGAGGCGGGTGTAGTGTGCGAATCCTCGACTTGGCCGGTGTCTCGAAAAAATCCAAAGCCACAGGTCGGGCTCAAAAGACCGAGAAACGGGTTGACGAGATCTCAAGTTCGTACGATCCGAAAGAGCACGAAGCGAACCTCAAAGCTACAATAGGCAAATTCCTTCCCGAGGGTTACTCGCTAATAATCCCGACCCCTTCTCAAAGAGTGAATAAGCCCCCCGCAGGATGTCAAGCTTTCTATGCTCGGCAGTTCGACTATGGGTTGCGTATTCCTTTTGCTCCCTTACTCGTGCAGGTTTTAGACGCATTTAGCCTGGCACCCGCACAAATTCTTCCCAACTCGATCGGGTATCTGATAGCTTTCAGCGTTTTGATGAAGGCCAAGAATCAAGTTGCTAACTTCCGACGCTTCTGGCAATTCTTCAAGATCAGTACCTCCTCCGCCTCGAACGTTGGGTTCGTGTATTTCTCCCAACGTTCGAATCATTCGGTCTTATCGACCATCACTTCCAGCAATTCTCTTGACTGGAAGAAACAGTTCTTCTTCATTAGAGGTCCTGAAGAACCAGCTTCTGAGGGAAGCTCGGAGATGGTCCCACACAGATGGCCAGGTGAGCGAGAATGGGTGTTCGGAAAACGGGAACTATTAGGTCAGCTTCAGAAGGTCATTCCGGACGCCGTTGTCAAAGACATGTGTTCGGATTTGTACCAGTCGGCTTTCCTCATTCTGGAACCCGTACTTCGAAAAGCAGAACTCAGCCGAGCCACCTTTCCACTAGCAGACGCTGATGATCCTCGAACATTGAGTAAGGAAAAATAGTTCTTCCCGAGTGACTTATAATAGTGAGTTTTTTCAGCTGATTTCATTACTTACAATTCATCTTTTATTTCTTCAGGAACAATGGTGGAGCAATACCGAGCTTCTATAGTCGGTAAAACTGTAGCATCTACCTCGAGGAAGACACCCGGTCAACCTAGGAGGCAAACTAGACCGGAGCCCAGAACTGCCGTCGCTCCTCGGGGAAGCTCGGCCCAAACTGACCAGGTCAGAATCGAAGAGGAGCCCGAGAATGCTGAGCCGATACGAATGGTGCGACCTCCTCATCAAGCTGGTCCTTCTTCTTCTTCTGGTTTAGGATATAGCATGTTTACCATGAAGAAGCTTAGAGGGACAGAGATCTATAATCGGAGAGCTCGGGAAGATCTCGAGGGAGCCCCCGAGGCCAAAAGGAGAACCGGACTGTGGGGTCGACACCGAACGCCCCTTACTTCCCGTCCTGGTCGAAGTAGGCCTGACATGGTAGATTTTATTGAGGATCAACTTAGAGGTTCCCGAGCAGCGGGTTATCCCGAGAGGGGATCAATTCGAAGCGATCGCACCCCGAACGGCGAGAATGAACATGACAAGGCAATCAAGATTTTCATGGCGGGGAGATTTGCTGAAGACCAAGAGGAGCTTCTTGGCCATTCCGATCTCGACGTACTGGGCCAATTCTCTAAAGCATATCACACGGTAAATTTCTTTACATTCGTTGCAACTGTTTTAAGTCTTGGAATAAAGTACTAACCACCCTGCTCTTGCAGATCGGGGACTGCTTTCTCACAGAGGTGAATCGTGTGTCGATGTTGGAAGAGGAGTCCGATCGAGTCCATATTGCTTACATGGACTTGCTCAAGGAGGAATCCCAACTGCGTAATCAATTTTCCTCTGTCCAAGCAGAATTGGAGTCCATGAAAGCCAAGTATACCCCTGCCGTCGAGGAAAACTTGGTTAAGGTCGTGGAAGAGAAAAGCTTGCTCGAGGAGAAAGTTAGGAAACTTGAAGAGGAGCTTGCGCAGACTAAGGCTGATTCCGAGCTGTCTTATCAGCGGGGCAAAGAAGATTCTCGCCTAAGCTCGATAAGAGAATTTTTGGAGTCTCCTGCATTGGATGCCATAGCTCGAGGGAGGGTCGGCGAAATCCTTCAAACTACCTTTTTCAAAGGTGTTCAACAATTGGCCGCAGCAAAGGTTATTCCCGACAATATGACGGAGTATATAAAGCATATGGACATCATGAAAAACTCTAGCGGGGAAGACTATCGAACCGCTTCCTCGAGCTCGGCCAACTGGGAAGAACATGAGTTCGCTCCCTTTGTGGAAGAATTTGGAGTTCCAATGCCCAACCCTGACTTGATGGACTTGGATACCTCCAGCTCAAGCTCGAGTTCAGGTAGCTCGGACCGTTCGGATACCTCTGATGACGATTCCGATGGGGACGATCAAGAAGCTTCTGGAGATGATGACGTCGATGTCGAGGGTAACTCCGAAGGTGAGGGCAAAGAGGCGCAGCCAGACCTTTAAATTTCTTGTAATAGATTGTAAGATTGTAGGATCGTTTATTATATGCCCTGTAATTGTTTCGATCATCTATAGAATATGCTTTATTTGTTTTTCCGAGTGCTCTCACCATTAATTTATCGTACTGCTCAGCTAGACAAAAGTCTTTGTAAGCCATAAGGTTCATAGAAAGAACGTCGATATCAAAACAATCGATCTTCTTAAATGAGCGCGAAAATCTTGAAATTCGCGACTGTTGGTCTCCCAAAAAGGCAACGTTCCTTTTTCTTATAAATAGACGGTAGTTTAAGATTTGTCACTGAAATTATAATTCGCTCTTCGTCGGAGCTATTCGGTCGATAAGTAAATCGAGCTCTCTTCTGCATTAGAAACATATAGATCATGGAAGGCCTGGTGAACTCCAAGATCGACCCGAGGTTGTTGCTTAAAGTCAAGAAGGAAAAACCTTCCAAGTCGAAAGTCAAAGAACCTAAGTCCTCCTCGGAAGCAGGAAAGACTTCTAAGAACGACCGAGGCAAACATAAGGTCGATTCTCCTTCGAAGGCGGTCATCGAATCAACCGGTGACCTTGGCAAAACTGTGGCCAAGAAATTATCTGGCTTCGAGAAAGGGCCGGTCATACCAATTCCGGACTCCCCTTCTCAGTCGAAAATTAGCTCCGAGGGTAACAAGAAGGTCGATAGGCCTAATAAGCAGATCACCTCTGATGACTCTGAGTCTGCTCCAAATAAAAGATCGTTCGTGGGCGATCTGATTCCAACCTCAGCCTTGATTCAAATGACTGGGGAGAAGAGGACAATAACTGGTAGTGTTCTGACCTCGGAGGCTAATAAGGATGTGGTTGAGCCTTCCAAAAAGAAGGTCAAAATAAATGACCCTCCCGTCGATCAGAAGAAGACTCCCTCGTCGGGTGAGAATCCCGAGCCCCAAAACACTGTCCCTAAGGTTGCTCGGACGCTCAGCGCCTTTTTGAAGAGGTGAAAAGTAAGGCCATGGCCGAGCCAGACGGGAAAAACGCGAATGAAACGGCGCGATCGAGCACGGATCTGCTTTTTCAAGTAAGTGTTGTCCTATCTCTTCCCCCTCCCTTTTTTTTTTTTTTTTTATTACATAACTTTTTGTCCCTTTAAGGTCGGACAACAGCTATTCACCCTCGGGCTGCAAGTCGAGCAAGAAATCGAACAGCGTGCAAAGGTTGTCCTCGAGCTGGAGGAAAAAAGTGTTGCACTAACGAGGTCTCTTGAAGAAGCCAGGGCCATCGAGCAGAAATTGGCCTCCGAGACGGAGAAAGCCGTGAAGGAGAAGGAGAGCCAGGTTCACGAGGAGTTGAGCAAGGAGTTGGACAGGCTGAAGTCACTCGTCGAGCAGGAGAAGAAAAGCAACGAGCAGCGGGAGAAAGAGTCCTATCAAAAAGGTTACGAGGCCGGGTATGAGGCCCGCAACGTCGAAGTCCGCAAGCTTCTCTTCGAGAAAAGTGTTTAGATATTTCTTCTGTTGACTGCTCGATTAAATGTTGTACTTTTAGTTTTTTTCCTTTTGTACTTGTTCTCCTCGTTGGAATAATAAACTTTTTCTTCCTTCTAATCGATTATGTTTTGTGTTCTGACAAAGTGATTTACTGTATAAACAATTTATACTCGAGTTAAGAGTAGGCAATCAAGTAGCATTTTCGGTGTTAAAACAATTTATACTCGAGTTAAGAGTGATCGCTCGAATTCCGAGCATAATTTAAAGATGGAAAGTTCCTGCACTGCATATTTGACCAAGTCATAGTATTCCTCTTTTTTCAGCTAAGTTTCAAAGAAAGTCTGTCCAAACAGTACCTCTATCTCGGGAAGTGGAAAGGTCACCTGTGATAAATGAATTAATCTGAGCCGTTGGTTTGATTGAATAGTGACCGTCGATCAAATCATCCTTGTAGTATAAATATGGCGTTCACCCAGTTGAAAATCTTTACCCTTCACTGTCAAAAATGTTTTATCCGAGGACGAAGCTCGGATCTTTTCCTCTTCCCGATCAAGTCTTTGAAATTCGGCTTCGAACCTACTTCCGATCTCCTCTTAAAAATACAGTTTCTTTTGGTATGGGTGGAATTGGAAAAAAGGGGACCCTCGGATATCGGGGGGTCTCCGATCCCTGAAAATGGGATCTCCCCTTGAAATACCAACAAGTGACTGACCCTTGCTTGAGTATTTTGGGCAGGGTTAGCATTGCTGGTTTCGAGGGGTATACCTGAGGGCGGAAAGCAGGTCAGAAAATTAAAAGGGAGTTTGACCTCAAGTACTTTCTTTGGGGTTATCTTGTTTCACGAATTTCTTCCTTTCTTCCTCGAAGAATGGTTACTTCGGGTCAAGCTTCCCGATCATAAAAAGATGACCTGCCAAAGGTTGAAATTTCGGATCTAAAAATGAGGAATTTCAACCTTGTATGCCAACTCGGGGAAGTGATCGGGCTCGGCTGGTAGTGAGAACGCTGGGAGAAGTATGGAGATCAGAAACAATAATCTGCAATCCATACTGTCTAATTTCAAACCCAGATATCATAAGACGATAAACATATACAGCTCGATCACTTTGACACAAATTGTGGTGCAATCATCGGATGCTCGGCGATATTCCTGGTCGACAATACTGAAAGATGCTCGAAAGACTCAAAGACCGTAGAATAGGGTAAAGTAGTTGTAGTAGGACTTCATTTGTACACTCAACAACTTTGTAATTTGTTCGATGAATGTCAATAAAGCTGTAACATTTGCCTTTCATTGATCTTTGTATCTTGCTCGAAAATATTAATGAGAACTCATTGTTTCAAACCATATAGTTGTCACTTTATTTTTTTTTTTTATCGTCTTATTGCAAGTCTTCTGCTCGTAAAAGCCAATTTGATGATGAATTAATGAGAATATTTATCGATCGATAAACTGTCCTCGGAAATATTATCCGATAATCGTCCAAATAAATAATATCTGAAAATTGAGAAGTTCCCTTGAAGAATAAATGAACTTAGGAAATAATGATCCCAACTTTAGTGGTCCCCAGATAATCAGAAACTTTTGAAAGTTGTTCGGGTTTCGAGCGGAACCGCGTCATCATGACACTTCGTGCATTAGTTGGAATTGACGCAAAATTTAATCGACCGTTACTAAGTGAACTAGATAGTCACGTAAAATTTTATTTTATTTTATTTTATTTTTTTTTTTTTTTTTTTTTTTTTTAATCATATTTTATCGAGGGAGGGTCATAGCAACAGCTTTCCCCCTCGGCCGATTTTCTTTTTTCGATCACATTTTATCGAGGGAGGGTCATAGCAACAGCTTTCACCCTCGGCCGATTTTGATTTTTTGAACATCTTTTTATCGAGGGAGGGTCATAGCAACAGCTTTCACCCTCGGCCGATTTTCTTTTTCGATCATATTTTATCGAGGGAGGGTCATAGCAACGGCTTTCACCCTCGGCCGATTATTTTTATTTGATCATGTTTTATCGAGGGAGGGTCATAGCAACAGCTTTCACCCATCTTTTTATCGAGGGAGGGTCATAGCAACAACTTTCACCCTCGGCCGATTTTCTTTTTCGATCACATTTTATCGAGGGAGGGTCATAGCAACAGCTTTCACCCTCGGCCGATTTTGATTTTTTGAACATCTTTTTATCGAGGGAGGGTCATAGCAACAGCTTTCACCCTCGGCCGATTTTCTTTTTCGATCATATTTTATCGAGGGAGGGTCATAGCAACAGCTTTCACCCATCTTTTTATCGAGGGAGGGTCATAGCAACAGCTTTCACCCTCGGCCGATTTTCTTTTTCGATCACATTTTATCGAGGGAGGGTCATAGCAACAGCTTTCACCCTCGGCCGATTTTGATTTTTTGAACATCTTTTTATCGAGGGAGGGTCATAGCAACAGCTTTCACCCTCGGCCGATTTTCTTTTTCGATCATATTTTATCGAGGGAGGGTCATAGCAACAGCTTTCACCCTCGGGCGATTTTCTTTTTCGATCACATTTTATCGAGGGAGGGTCATAGCAACAGCTTTCACCCTCGGCCGATTTTCTTTTTCGATCATATTTTATCGAGGGAGGGTCATAGCAACGGCTTTCACCCTCGGCCGATTATTTTTATTTGATCATGTTTTATCGAGGGAGGGTCATAGCAACAGCTTTCACCCATCTTTTTATCGAGGGAGGGTCATAGCAACAGCTTTCACCCTCGGCCGATTTTCTTTTTCGATCACATTTTATCGAGGGAGGGTCATAGCAACAGCTTTCACCCTCGGCCGATTTTGATTTTTTGAACATCTTTTTATCGAGGGAGGGTGGGCGCCAATTGATTATACCGTATTTCGTTCAAGTTCAATAAGGAAAGTTAAGTATAACAATATATGAATCGAGCGTGTGAAAACTGTATATTGATATTGGTGTACGAATACAAATTACAAAGCGAGTCTACCCGAGCATTACGGGATGCCGTACTACTAAAAAGACTAAATTCAACGAGAATACAAGCTAGTTCCTAATCCGAACAGAAGGTCCGAGCAGAAGGAATATCTTGGAAGTTGTGCCGTCCCTGATGTCATAAATGCGCCGCGTATTTATAGGAACAGTAATGAGCTAGGTGGACCATCCGTAGGAGAACACCTCTCGCCAGCTGTATAAAGCTGTAGGTCGGCCCCACAGTAATCCCGAGGAGGCGAGTAGATCGGGAAGAAGGTCGGGGTACTTGATCGAGAGCTATCAGTCTGGCTTGATCGGAAAACCATGTTCTTCTGGTCGGAGAATACCATTCTGGTCGGGATCGAGGTCGACCTCGAGCAGAAAGTATTTCCTAAAGTGGCGTATGCGAAATACCCCTCATCACCACATAACTGATTGGATCTCTTATATTCCTTTCTGGAGATCGAGGCCTGAGGTAGACATTGGGTCTTTTCTCAGGGTTATTCCCGTTATGTTCTAATCTATGGAATACGTTTCCTCTTCGCGAAAACCGATCGTAATCCATGGCTTTCTGGATTGGGGGTTTTTCAGGTTTTTTGGGTCCCGAAACGGATGTTTTCTTATTTTTATCTTTGAAAGAGTTCATCTCTTCCTGGGTCATATATTTGGAGGCTAAAGTCATGATTTCAGTGAAGGTTCTAGGCTGTTTCCGGCTTAATGCGTTACCAAACTGCCTATTCTTGGTTAGATCGAACAGAATAGATATAATATAATCAATATTTGGGGAATCGATCTTCAGTAGTTCTACATTGAACCTTGCTAACCAAGTTCTTAAAGATTCTCCATCTTGTTGGACTATAGTTCCCAAATAACTCATGGGAAGCTTTTGTCTTTTCTGACTAGCAAATTGTTGTTCCAGCTTGTTGCATAATTCTCTAAAACTGAAGATTGAATTGGGCGGTTGTTTTCCGAACCAATCCAGTGCCAACCCCTCGAACGTTGTGATCATCAACTTGGTCGTATACTCTGCTGAATGAGCATACAAGCTCATTATATTTGTAAAACTAAAGATATAGTCGGTCGGATCACTGGTTCCGTCATATCTGGGGAGCCGAGCAGGTAAAGATCCAGAAGCATGTGCTTCCCTAATTTCTAAGCAGAAAGGGGAACAGGCAGCTATACTATCCTGTATTTCTCGGGAACGAGGCCAAGGTTGTTGCAAAGTCAAAAGCCTTTGTTCCACTCGTTCCTCGACCATCCTCTCTAATTCTCTTTCAGAGACTCTTCTATTTGTTTGTCGATTGACAACTGGGGGTTCGTCCATGTCGTCGATCGGTATAATAGTGTGTTCTTTGGACAGGCGAGGTTCAGGTCGAGCATTAGCTCTTGCCTGATTAGTTCTTCGACCAAGGTTCTTTTCTGCTACGTTTAGTGGGGAGATTTGAGATCGTTGATCCGCGTCCGGACTTTCTGCTTGAGTTGATTGATGGTCGTTATTTTCCCGAGGTTCCCTGACGTTGTTAACCGCTCTTGAAGGACGAACAGCCGCCCTTACTGGTTCCGCAACTGCCGGAGTCGGTAGAATTTGAGGAAAAAATGAACTTAAAAGCTGAGCAATTTGTAGTATTTTTTCCTGGTCAGCGGAAAGCGGGGGAGCCAGGACGGATCGAATGGGTGAGTTAGGGGCCCGACTCACGCTAGGAGTTCCCTCGTTTTGATTGACGTTAGCGTTCGCTGCAACACGTTCCTCTATAGGATCTAGATTTTGCTGATTCGCCGGAGGCTGTGTATTATCAGCACTGATCCTTTGGGAATTTTCATGCAGGCTATCTATAGCACGAGAAGGTCGAGAACTCGTGCTACTTCCTCCGTTACGTGTGCTTTTTCTTGGATTGACCATATTCCGATCGAGTAATTAACCTTGCCCCACGGTGGGCGCCAACTGATTTAACCTGATTTCGTTCGTGGGTTATAATATCAGTAATCCAGAATAATTATGAGAACAGTTTTGTATTTAGGGTTTGGTTAAATTACTCAGGATGGTGCAATTCAAGATATGTATGAAATATAGTAAACGCGTAGACAAAAATATGTAAGAGGAGAACAATTGAACTATTATTATTGATAGGCAAAATTCTGGATCCTCAATACAATGTAAGATTCGCTATTTATAATATTCCCCGTGTTCTAACAGAACTAGGAGTCCTATTTAGTCTTGGAATCCTATAAGGCCTAGGAGTACCCCATGGCCCATTAAGTCCCTTAAAACGGACAGTAGGTCGATCAGAGTAGGTTGACAAGATACGCACCCAGCTGGTCGAGTCGATCTCACAGTTTAAAATAGGTCGGATCGATCTTTAGTCTGCTCGGATATTCCTAGCTGGTTAGATGTGCAAAATAGCCCTCATCAGCATAGAATCCTTCTTTTCTCTAATCTCGACCTCCATTATACGGCATGATTTATGGTCGACTAATTCCAAGTTAGGAGATTTGCCTGACCATCACCATATATAATGGAGATCTTATCTTTCCAATTCCTTCCATACCAAGTCACGAACTCCTAGGAAGATAAACTGACAAATTTGGTGGTCGATGATACATATGACTATACATATTCATTTGGAATGACTTCGTCTTCTGAGAGATGGAGAAGAATGGATTGATCTTTTTATAGGCAAGGGATAAAGGATCCAAGGGTGTTATATAGAGATCCTATCAACGGTCCAGATTTAAAAGTGTTACTAGGATGGTTTACAGTATCGGATATATGATCAATCATTGTTATCGAACTGAAAGAACAAGAATAATTGATTTTTTTTTTCGGATCTTTAGGAGGATCGTTGCATTTCACGAATACAGCCATATCATCAGGAAAAACTACATTCATCTTAAGAGTCTCATTACAGTTATTCCAAATACTAGTCCTACTTTGCTACTCCTCGGATTGATCTGCTCCTTCAATTTGACCTACTCCTTATTCTCTGACTACTACCACTGCATAGAAACGAGGAACATGCAGAAGTGCGTATATTTGCTGATGTTGGTGAATTAACGACCTCCAAACGGGCCATATGGCAATCAAGAAGCCTGCTGCATCTAGGGTCGATCGCAGTATCAAGCTAAAGCACACTGAGAAAGAAATGGTTCACCACCATTTTTAATGAACTAACCAGCTCTCGTTTTCTCCAAAAAACTATTTGGTTTGATATCTCCACCATAGTCGACATGCCATAAAAACCAAATTGACACATCTATAGGAAACATAATATTTCAGCTTTTTTGTTTTTTCTACTTCTCCAATAAGTTATTTATACTATGGGCAGTTACTCAATTAACGGACAAAGCATACGAACCGTTCCTACAGTTACGACACACCTACTAGATTGACTCCTCATCTTCCAAGAATATTGAAAGAAGTTATTTATTGGCTGGCAGGTCAAAAAGACGCTGAAATCGAACAAAAAGCATGATCTTCTATTTCATCAAACAAAATGTATATTTACATTAAAAAAAAAAAAAAAAAAAAGAGAGAAGATCTTTATCTACTGTTCCTGAGCATGATCAAAAATTATCGGATAACCAAGATAAGTCATCATTTCTTGGGCACGTTGTTTATATCCAAGGGAAAAACCTCTATCTAACTCTTGATCTTTCAGTTGGAGCAGATTTTCATTTTCCTTAGTGTTGGTCCCAAGTGGTCAGATGAGGTTTAGAGGGGGGGGGGGGGTGAATAAACCTCTTTAAAAATTTGCCTTTTAAAATTCTCTAACTTTTCTGTCAGCAGACTAAGCTGATCAGGAATCGTAAGCAGACTAAGCTGATCTCGCACAAAGCTTTGAACAGCAGAGTTGACCACTCTTCTAATTTTACTTAGCTGATTTTATCAAAATCAGAGTTTTAAAAATAACTAACTTGCAGCGGATTTATCAAGTGTTTTTCACAAGTAGTTTCTCTTAATTTTGAAATAGTTTTATCCCAGTTTTAACACACTCCTTTTAAAACTATTCAAATAGTTGACCTTTAAGTGTTTTAAGTATGCTGTTTTAAATATGCAGAAAATAATGCAAGTTAAAAACACAAAGGATTTTTATAGTGGTTATATGGATCGAAATCCTTTAGTCCACTCTTCCAAGTCACTTAGATCTTGGGTTATACTATAGTCACAAAGATTACAGTACACTCTGCTTGCGCCAAACAACAAATGAACTGGCCACAAGTTCGTAGTAGAAAATCACAAAGAAATTCCTAACCTCTGAAGTAATATCGCTCACTAAGATTGATATCTACTTCTCACAACACAGTCCTAACAAAATCACTCAGATTTTACAAGTATTTTCTGTTTTCTCTCTATTTAGCTTCGTCAACAAATGACTCGGCTGATGAGTGTTCTGTTCTTGAGTTTGAGACTTAGAAGAATTCTTGCTTCAGATTTTTACCCTCAAATGCGCTGTCTCAGTGTTGTGTTTTCTTCCTCAACTCACGAACTGAACTATTTATACTTGGAGATTTGAAAATCTGCCCGTTGAGAGATCGACAGCTGTTCAAATCCTCGAGTACTGGTCCTTTCTGCAGAAACGGCTACCTGCGACTGAACACTGTACACTCTGCTGTACTTGCTGTCAGATCGCATTAAATGCACCAATCTGATACGAGGTTTCTCTTCAATCATTTGTCATTAATACCCTTCCTCTTCAGCATTTATTACTCCAAGTGCATTTATTACCGTTGCACTGATCTTCTGATCCACTTCCACTTAGCTGACCGAAATTACTCGTCTGATGTATACTCAGCTGATCCCAAACTTGAACTAATCTGATGAGGGGTATTTCGCATACGCCACTTTAGGAAGTACCTTCTGCTCGAGGTCGGCCTCGATCCCGACCAGAATGGTATTCTCCGAATGTTGTTTTCCGATCAAGCCTGACTGATAGCTCTCGATCAAGTACCCCGACCTTCTTCCCGATCTACTCGTCTCCTCGGGATTACTGTGGGGCCGACCTACAGCTTTATACAGCTGGCCGAGAGGTGTTCTCCTACGGATGGTCTAGCTAGCTCATTACTGTTCCTATAAATACGGGGCGCATTTATGACATCAGGGACGGCACAACTTCCAAGATATTCTTTCTGCTCGGACCTATTGTTCGGATTAGGAACTAGCTTGTATTCTCATTGAATTTAGTCTTTCTAGTAGTACGGCATCCCGTAATGCTCGGGTAGACTCGCTTTGTAATTTGTATTCGAACACCAATATCAATATACAGTTTTCACACGCTCGATTCATATATTGTTATACTTAACTTTCCTTATTGAACTTGAACGAAATACAGTATAATCAATTGGCGCCCACCGTGGGGCCTGCTCGGGTGTTAGATCGAAATATGCCTACTACTAAGGGATTTACGTACAATCGTGGCGAGCCTTCACACGCCGTAGGAGCTCAACGTTCTGTAAACAATGAACCAAGTAACCAATCCCGAGCGGCCCACCAATCTGAGGTGCCGCCGCTCGACCCGCCGAATGATATGCCTATTCATACGACAGTAGCAGATTTGCGTTCTATTATCGGAACCATGTGTAGAGAATTCTTGAATACGGAGAGAGCAGATCGTGAAACTCTGCCGGGTCAGCAACCCCCGGTCGATCAACCTACTGCTCGGGGTCCGATTTCCAACAGGCCAAGGGAAGGAAGTATTCGTCGATCTGTTCTGGGCGAACCATCTGATGTTCGACCCAATCCACCACAAGTTAGAACCGTTGTTCGATCGGGGCAACCTTCTAGGAACATACAAAATTTAGAGGACTCCGTGGTCGGAGAAAGTCAACCCAAAGTTGTGGAGAGGTCTAGAAAGCCAGCTTATAGAAAGGTAACTGAGGCTGACTTGGAAAGGATGGTGCAAGAAAGGGTTGCTAAGGAGTTAGAAAAAGAGAAGCTAGTAAAGGAAACCCGACCCACAGGTGTCAGGGCTCGAGGAGTTGAGGCCAAAGAGGATGGGGTCGTGTTCCCTGAAGTGCGAAGTAGGGAATTGAGTACAAATATTATGCGATGCTCGCCTTTCTGTCAAGAAATTAAGGAAGCTCGAGGAACAGAGTCAGTCCCTACAAGATTGCCAAGATATAATGGAACCTCTGACCCCGGGGAGCATATAAACAGTTTCATAAATGTGTTGAATTTGTATGGACACTCGGAGGATTTTTGCTGCAAAATCATGGTCACCACATTCGAAGGGATTGCTTTGGATTGGTTCGGAAAACTACCCCCGAACTCGATCTTCTCTTTCGATGAGTTATGCGATAAATTGAAACATCAGTTTGCTAGCCAAAGGAAACAGAGGTTACCTGCTAATCATTTGGGAACGGTGAAACAAATGGAAGGAGAAACACTGAGGCAGTGGCTGGCAAGATTCAGTATTGAACTTCTGAAAGTTGATACCCCGCAGATTGAATTTCTATCATCGTTGATGTTCGAGCTAACCCGCAATAGCCAGTTCGGGAATGCTCTCTGCCGAAAGCAACCAAAGTCTTTCGAGCGGATTATGGAAATAGCTGAGAAATACATGATCCAGGAGGAAATGAATAAGTTAAAGAACGCACAAAATCCTAGGCCCCGATCGTGAAGAAACCTGATCGGGCCCCTATCCCTAAACCAAGCGACTACGGAGGGTCAAACGCGCAGCAAAAAGGCTCGGTTTGGCAGACACTTAAGGTCTATAAACCTCAGGCTCCGACCCACAGATCTAATGTCTACGGTCGACCTACATCTCCTGATAGGGCTCCGAGGACGGAGCATGAAAAAAGCAACTTTACCAGATTGAATACTTCGAGGGACGAGATTCTAACGGTACTCGAAGAGAGGAATTTGGTCCCTGGAGCTCGGCGTATCACTCAACCTAGGCCAGGGACTATGAATCACGATAAGTATTGCAGATACCACAGAGCTCGGGGGCATAGCACCGAGGATTGTTTTCAGTTAAAACAAGAGATCGAGAAACTGATTGCTCAGGGAAAGTTGAAGGAATATGTCAGAAAGGAGAACCATAACAGCCGTTATCGATCCAGGAGTCCTAGGAGGTCTTCCGAACAACACCGTGAGGATCGACAACAAGCAGAGGAGCAGACGAATCGGGTGATAAATATGATATCTGGTGGGCCAGCTGGGGGAGATAGCAGGAATGCAAGGAAAAGGACTGCTAGGTCGATAAAGACTGGTGTCTCGCCTAGGAAAGAGGTCATGTCCTTAATACCAGCGCCCTCGATAAATCAAGTCATTAGTTTTTCCGAGGCTGACAGACCTAGTGATGTGACTTGGGATACTAATGAAGACGACCCTGATTTTTCAATGGTCTTGACCCTGAGAATTGCTAACTTCGAGGTTAGGAGGGTGTTAATCGATAATGGCAGTTCGGCAAACATAATCTCTTCTGAGGCGCTCGACAGAATGAATCTACAACACCCGCGTTTGGAACGAGTATCCACCCCGCTCATTGGGTTCGGTGGATCAGAAATTGTTCCTCTTGGAACCATACTCTTGAGTACTACTATGGGCAAGAAACCTAGAGATGTTACGAAGATGGTTAAATTCCTAGTCGTGAGTACCCCGTTCGCTTATAATGCAATCTTGGGGAGACCGGCTTTAAACGTATTCAAAGCGGTCGTGTCAACTTACCACCAGATGGTAAAGTTTTCCACTTTGGCGGGGGTCGGAGAAATGAGAAACGACCAATGCATGGCATGGGAATGTTACAACACGTCCCTAAACATGAAGAAGCAGTTCGAGCCATTATTGCCCTCGAAGAGAAAGTTAGAAGAGGAAAAGGTATTCTCTGTTTCCGACCTCCCGTTGCCAGATTGTGAAAAGTTGCAGAGTAAAAAAGGAAAAGAGATCGATATGAGCGTACAACCCCCAAATCATAAACAAGTAACGTTAATCCCTGGCTCTCCCGAGAAGTTCACCAGGATTGGGACCGAGCTAAGTCAAGGGATGGAGACCATGCTGATCGAATTCCTTAGAAACAACGCCGATGTCTTTGCTTGGAGTTCTGATGATATAGTCGGAATCGACCCGAGAGTGATCACTCATTCTTTAAATATCGATCCTAAAGCAAAGCCAGTTAGGCAAAAGAAGAGGAATCACGGTCGAGAAAAAGACAAAATCATCAATGCTGAGGTGGATAGGTTATTGGCCGCGAAACAGATTCGGGAAATAACTTTCACTGAATGGCTTTGCAATGTAGTGTTGGTGTCGAAGGGAGAGAAGGTCGACAACAAATGGAGGATGTGTAATGATTTTACCGACCTGAACAAGTTGTGTCCAAGGGACCCCTATCCTTTACCACGGATCGATATGCTGGTTGACTCGACTGCGGGATTCATTTTCTTTAGTATGATGGATGCTTTCCAAGGGTTTTATCAAATATTTATGAATGAAAGAGATCAGGATAAAACAGCTTTTATTACCGAACGGGGAGTATACTGCTTCATTGTAATGCCGTTCGGGCTAAGGAATGCAGGAGCAACTTATCAAAGGCTCGTGAATATGATGTTCAAGGATCTTATTGGTGAGATCATGGAAGTTTATGTTGATGATATGCTAGTGAAGAGCATGACCGAGGAGGAACATATAAAGCACCTTGACAGATGTTTCGCAATCCTAAGGAAGTACAGAATGAAATTAAATCCGGCCAAGTGCACCTTCGGGGTAAGGTCGGGAAAGTTCCTCGGTTATCTGGTTCACGAGCGCGGAATCGAGGCGAATCCAGAAAAAATCCGAGCTATAGCTGAGCTACAACCGCCAACTAAATTGTCTGAAGTGCAGAGTCTAATCGGAAAAATAATATCTTTGAATAGGTTTATATCCCGATCAGCAGACAAGAGTTTGCCTTTCTTCAAGTTGTTGAGGAAATCGAAAGGCTTCGAATGGAGTGAGGAATGCAGTAAAGCTTTCGAAGAGCTTAAAAGGTATTTAGTTTCCCCTCCGATGTTGGCAAAACCGGTCGAGGGGGAACCTTTGTATCTGTACATAGCGGTATCAAGTGAGGCAATAAGTTCTGTTTTGGTGAGAATTCAGGATTTCGAGCATAAACCGGTATACTATCTGAGTAAGTTGCTTCAAGGGGCAGAAAAGAATTACCTGGAGATCGAGAAATTCGCACTGGCTTTAGTTATTGCCGCACGAAGGCTGCGACCTTATTTCCAAACTTACAAAATTATTGTTCTGACTAATCAACCTCTACGGCAAGTTCTATCAAAGCCAGAGACGTCCGGGAGATTGATTAAATGGGCGGTGGAGCTGGGTCAGTTCGAGATCGAGTACCAGCCTCGAACTACAATCAAGGCTCAAGTCTTAGCTGATTTCATTGCAGAATCAACAGGGTCCAGTTCGGGCGACTTGTCCATTCCCGTGGTAAATCTGGTCGAGGATGTTCAGCACAAAGTTTGGGTGATGCATGTCGACGGGTCGTCGACCAGAGAAGGTGGTGGGGCCGGAATTCACTTTCAGGGTCCCGAGGGGGAGGATCTCAGTTATGCGATCACCCTAGATTTTGTAGTCACGAACAATGAAGCGGAGTACGAGGCTTTGATCGCGGGTTTAGAAATGGCAGTTAAAGCAAACATAAGGTCGTTGACAGTGTTAACCGACTCGGAGCTCGTACATAGACAAGTAAAAGGGGTTTATGAAGCAAAAGAGTTTAACATGGTGAAATATTTGAAAACAGTGAAGGATCTGGCGACAAAGTTCGAGATATTTGATATACAAGCTATCCCTCGAGAAGAGAACTGTTGGGCGGATTTGCTTTCGAAGTTTACTGGCTCGATAGATGGACGGAAGGAAAGAGTGATAACTTGGCTAATGTCCAACTCCCCAGCTATAGACTCCGACCTAGCCTTAAACTCGGAGGTAATGGAGATAGATGTTCGAGAATCTTCTTGGATGGAGCCTTTGAAAGCTTATCTAAGAGATGGTACCTTGCCGGAAGACACTAATCAAGCTCGAAGGATTAAGTATCGAGCCCCAATGTACGTTTTGAACGAAGGTAGGCTTTATAAAAGATCAAGCTCAGGAGTTTTGTTGAAGTGCATTCCTGAGAGTCAGTTCGATCTAATTTTAAAGGAGGTTCACGAAGGTGAAGCGGGAAGTCATTGTGGTGCACGCGCCTTAGCCTTGAAGTGCTCGAGGACTGGATATTATTGGCCCACTATGATCTCGGATTCCATCGATTATGTCAAGAAATGCCATCATTGCCAAATCTATTCAAATCTAATTCATCAGCCCGCCGAGCAGATGCATTCGATTCCGATCTGCTGGCCCTTCGACAAGTGGGGAATCGATATTGTGGGACCTTTCCCAACTGCTAGATCGAGAAAAAACTATGTCCTGGTCGCCGTGGAATACTTCAGTAAATGGATCGAATGCATTGCGCTAACAAAAATTACTCAATTTCAGGTGATAAATTTTCTCTGGAAGAATGTTGTTTGCAGGTTTGGTATACCGAGGATCCTCATTTCCGACAATGGAACTCAGTTCGCGGGAAAACGAATTTTGGAGTGGTGCGAAAGGTTTGGGATCCAGCAGAATTTCACGTCGGTCGGACATCCCCAGGCGAACGGACAAACCGAGGTCACCAACAGGGAAATTGTTCGATCACTTGAAAAACGTTTAGCCGAAGCGAAAGGCAATTGGTTAGACGAGCTTCCAGGAGTAATTTGGGCGAACAGGACTACAGTAAAGTCTGCTACTGGAGAGACTCCTTTCTCATTGGTTTATGGGTCGGAGGCTGTTATACCGGTCGAATCATTAGTTCCTTCTCCGAGGATAGAATCTTATGACCCCGATCAGAATCAATCATTGCGAGAGATGGATGTCGATCACGCAGATGGGAAACGCGACCGAGCACGCATAAGAATTCAAGCCACCAAGTCTAGCATGGAAAAAGCTTATGACAAGAAAGTCAGGATAAGAACATTCAAAGTCGGGGATTTAGTCCTCAAAAAGGTGGAAGTATCTAAGCATGTCGGAAAACTTCAGCCAAACTGGGATGGCCCTTATGTCGTGCAGGAGGTCGGAAAAAAGGGGTCCTATAAAATTGCTCACCTCAACGGTGATGTTTTGCCAAGAACTTGGAACGCAGTCAATCTGAGGAAATATTATGGAAGATAGATGTTATCATTTTTAATTTTTATTGTAATTTACAGTTTTCTCAAACTTTACTTTCCTCAAAGGTGTAAGGACATCAATGAAATCTTTGGTTCGAGTTCTAATTGTTTTCCAAGTACCGTCACGGAGAAAGGCTAATATTATCGGCCGAGGGTAAAAGCTGTTGCTATGACCCTCCCTCGATAAAAAGATGTTCAAAAAATCAAAATCGGCCGAGGGTGAAAGCTGTTGCTATGACCCTCCCTCGATAAAATATGATCAATAAAAAATAATCGGCCGAGGGTGAAAGTTGTTGCTATGACCCTCCCTCGATAAAATATGATCAATAAAAATAATCGGCCGAGGGTGAAAGCTGTGGCTATGACCCTCCCTCGATAAAATATGATCAATAAAAAATAATCGGCCGAGGGTGAAAGCTGTTGCTATGACCCTCCCTCGATAAAATATGATCAATAAAAAATAATCGGCCGAGGGTGAAAGCTGTTGCTATGACCCTCCCTCGATAAAATATGATCAATAAAAATAATCGGCCGAGGGTGAAAGCTGTTGCTATGACCCTCCCTCGATAAAATATGATCAATAAAAATAATCGGCCGAGGGTGAAAGCTGTTGCTATGACCCTCCCTCGATAAAATATGATCAATAAAAAATAATCGGCCGAGGGTGAAAGCTGTTGCTATGACCCTCCCTCGATAAAATATGATCAATAAAAATAATCGGCCGAGGGTGAAAGCTGTTGCTATGACCCTCCCTCGATAAAATATGATCAATAAAAAATAATCGGCCGAGGGTGAAAGTTGTTGCTATGACCCTCCCTCGATAAAATATGATCAATAAAAATACTCGGCCGAGGGTGAAAGCTGTTGCTATGACCCTCCCTCGATAAGATATGATCGAAAAAGAAAATTGGCCGAAGGTGAAAGCTGTTGCTATGACACTCAATGAAAATTTTACGTGACTATCTAGTTCACTTAGTAACGATCGATTAAATTTTGCGTCAATTCCAACTAATGCTCGAAGTGTTGTGATGACGCAGTTCCGCTCGAAACCCGAACAACTTTCAAAAGTTTCTGATTATCTGGGGGACCACTAAAGTTGGGATCATTATTTCCTAAGTTCAATTATTCTTCAAGGGAACTTCTCAACTTTCAGATATTATTTATTTGGACGATTATCGGATAATATTTCCGAGGACAGTTTATCGATCGATAAATATTCTCATTAATTCATCATCAAATTGGCTTTTACGAGCAGAAGACTTGCAATAAGACGATGGAAAGGAAAAATAAAGTGGCAACTATATGGTTTGAAACAATAGGTTCTCATTAATATTTTCGAGCAAGATACAAAGATCAATGAAAGGCAAATGTTACAGCTTTATTGACATTCATCGAACAAATTACAAAGTTGTTGAGTGTACAAATGAAGTCCTACTACAACTACTTTACCCTATTCTATGGTCTTTGAGTCTTCGAGCATCTTTCAGTGTTACCGACCAGGAATACCGCCGAACATCCGATAATTGCACCACAATTTGGGACAAAGTGATCGAGCTGTATATGTTTATCGTCTTATGATATCTGGTTTTGAAATTAGACAATATGGATTGCAGATTATTGTTTCTGATCTCCATACTTTTCCCAGCGTTCTCGCTACCAGCCGAGCCCGATCACTTCCCCGAGTTGGCGTACAAGGTTGAAATTCCTCATTTTTAGATCCGAAATTTCAACCTTTGGCAAGTCATCTTTTTATGATCGGGAAGCTTGACCCAAAGTGACCATTCTTCAAGGAAGAAAGGAAGAACTTCGTGAAACAAGATAACCCCAAAGAAAGTACTTGAGGTCAAACTCCCTTTTAATTATCTGACCTGCTTTCCGCCCTCAGGTATACCCCTCGAAACCAGCAATGCTAACCCTGCCCAAAATACTCAAGCAAGGGTCAGTCACTTGTTGGTATTTCAAGGGGAGATCCCATTTTCAGGGATCGGAGACCCCCCGATATCCGAGGGTCCCCTTTTTTCCAATTCCACCCATACCAAAAGAAACTGTATTTTTAAGAGGAGATCGGAAGTAGGTTCGAAGCCGAATTTCAAAGGCTTGATCAGGAAGAGGAAAAGATCCGAGCTTCGTCCTCGGATAAAACATTTTTGACAGCAAAGGGTAAAGATTTTCAACTGGGTAAATGCCATATTTATACTAAAAGGATGATTTGATCGACGGTCACTATTCAATGAAACCAACGGCTCAGATTAATTCATTTATCACAGATGACCTTTCCACTTCCCGAGATAGAGGTACTGTTTGGACAGACTTTCTTTGAGACTTAGCTGAAAAAAGAGGAATACTATGACTTGGTCAAATATGCAGTGCAGGAACTTTCCATCTTTAAATTATGCTCGAAATTCGAGCGATCACTCTTAACTCGAGTATAAATTGTTTTAACACTGAAAATGCTACTTGATTGCTTACTCTTAACTCGAGTATAAATTGTTTATACAGTAAATCACTTTATCAGAACACAAAACATAATCGATTAGAAGGAAGAAAAAGTTTATTATTCCAACGAGGAAAACAAGTACAAAAGGAAAAATCTAAAAGTACAACATTTAATCGAGCAGTCAACAGAAGAAATCTCTAAACACTTTTCTCGAAGAGAAGCTTGCGGACTTCGACATTGCGGGCCTCATACCCGGCCTCATAACCTTTTTGATAGGCCTCTTTCTCCCGCTGCTCGTTGCTTTTCTTCTCCTGCTCGACGAGTGACTTCAGCCTGTCCAACTCCTTGCTCAACTCCTCGTGAACCTGGCTCTCCTTCTCCTTCACAGCTTTCTCCGTCTCGGAGGCCAATTTCTGCTCGATGGCTCTGGTTTCTTCAAGGGACCTTGTTAGTGCAACCTTCTTTTCCTCCAGCTCGAGGATAACCTTTGCACGCTGTTCGATTTCTTGCTCGACTTGCAGCCCGAGGGTAAATAACTGTTGTCCGACCTTAAAGGGACAGAAAGTTATTTAGTAAAAAAAAAAAAAAAAAAAAAGGGGGGGGAAGAGATAGGACAACACTTACTTGAAAAAGCAGATCCGTGCTCGATCGCGCCGTTTCATCCGCATTTTTCCCGTCTGGCTCGGCCACGGCCTTACTTTTCACCTCTTCAAAAAAGGCGCTAAGCGTCCGAGCAACCTTAGGGACAGTGTTTTGGGGCTCGGGATTCCCACCCGACGAGGGAGTTTTCTTCTGATCGACGGGAGGGTCATTTATTTTGACCTTCTTTTTGGAAGGCTCAACCACATCCTTATTAGCCTCCAAGGTCAGAACACTATCAGTTATTGCCCTCTTTTCCCCAGTCATTTGAATCAAGGCTGAGGTTGGAATCAGATCGCCCACGAACGATCTTTTATTTGGAGCGGGCTCAGAGTCACCAGAGGTGATTTGTTTATTAGGCCTATCGACCTTCTGGTTACCCTCGGAGCTAATTTTCGACTGAGAGGGGGAGTCCGGAATTGGTATGACAGGCCCTTTCTCGGAGCCAGATGATTTCTTGGCCACAGTTTTGCCAAGGTCACCAGTTGATTCAATGACCGCCTTCGAAGGAGAATCGACCTTATGCTTGCCTCGGTCGTTCTTAGAAGTCTTTCCTGCTTCCGAGGAGGACTTAGATTCTTTGACTTTCGACTTGGAAGGTTTCTCTTTCTTGACTTTAAGCAACAACCTCGGGTCGATCTTGGAGTTCACCAGGCCTTCCATGATCTGTATATTTCTAATGGAGAAGAGAGCTCGATTTACTTATCGACCGAATAGCTCCGACGAAGAGTGAATTATAATTTCAGTGACAAACATCTTAAACTACCGTCTATTTATAAGAGAAAGGAACGTTGCCTTTTTGGGAGCCCAACAGTCGCGAATTTCAAGATTTTCGTGCTCATTTAAGAAGATCGATTGTTTTGATATCGACGTTCTTTCTATGAACCTTATGGCACACAAAGACTTTTGTCTAGTTGAGCAGTATGATAAATTAATGGTGAGAGCACTCGGAAAAACAGAAAAAGCATATTTTATAGATGATCGAAACAATTACAGGGCATATAATAAACAATCCTACAATCTTACAATCTATTACAAGAAATTTAAAGGTTCGGCTGCGCCTCTTTGCCCTCACCTTCGGAGTTACCCTCGACATCGACGTCATCATCTCCAGAAGCTTCTCGATCGTCCCCATCGGAATTGTCATCAGAGGTATCCGAACGGTCTGAGCTATCTGAACTCGAGCTTGCGCTGGAGGTATCCAAGTCCATCAAGTCAGGGTTGGGCATTGGAACTCCAAACTCTTCCACAAAGGGAGCGAACTCATGTTCTTCCCAGTTGGTCGAGCTCGAGGACGCGGTTCGATAGTCTTCCCCGCTAGAATTTTTCATGATGTCCATATGTTTTATATACTCCGTCATTTTGTCGGGAATAACCTTTGCTGCGGCCAATTGTTGAACCCCTTTGAAAAAGGTAGTTTGGAGAATTTCGCCGACCCTCCCTCGAGCTATAGCATCCAATGCGGGAGACTCCAAAAATTCTCTTATCGAGCTTAGGCGAGAATCTTCTTTGCCCCGCTGATAAGACAGCTCGGAATCAGCCTTAGTCTGCGCAAGCTCCTCTTCAAGTTTCCTAACTTTCTCCTCGAGCAAGCTTTTCTCTTCCACGACCTTCACCAAGTTTTCCTCGACGGCAGGGGTATACTTGGCTTTCATGGACTCCAATTCTGCTTGGACAGAGGAAAATTGATTACGCAGTTGGGATTCCTCCTTGAGCAAGTCCATATAAGCGATATGGACTCGATCGGACTCCTCTTCTAACATCGACACACGATTCACCTCTGTGAGAAAGCAGTCCCCGATCTGCGAGAACAGGCTGATTAGTACTTTATTCCAAGACTTAAAACAGTTGCAACATATGTAAAGGAACTTACCGTGTGATATGCTTTGGAGAATTGGCCCAATACGTCGAGATCGGAATGGCCAAGAAGCTCCTCTTGGTCCTCGGCAAATCTCCCCGCCATGAAAATCTTGATCGCCTTGTCATGATCATTCTCGCCGTTCGGGGTGCGATCGCTTCGAATTGATCCCCTCTCGGGATAACCCGCTGCTCGGGAACCTCTAAGTTGGTCTTCGATGAAATCCACCATGTCGGGCCTACTTCGACCAGGACGGGAAGAAAGGGGCGTTCGGTGTCGACCCCACAGTCCGGTCCTCCTTTTGGCCTCGGGGGCTCCCTCAAGATATTCCCGAGCTCTCCGATTATAGATCTCTGTCCCTCTAAGCTTCTTCATGGTAAACATGCTGTATCCTAAGCCAGAAGAAGAAGAAGGACCAGCTTGATGAGGAGGTCGTACCATTCGTATCGGCTCAGCATTCTCGGGCTCCTCTTCGTTTCTGACCTGGTCAGTTTGGGCCGAGCTTCCCCGAGGAGGGACGGCAGTTCTGGGCTCCGGTCTAGTTTGCCTCCTAGGTTGACCGGGTGTTTTCCTCGAGGTAGATGCTACAGTTTTACCGACTATAGAAGCTCGGTATTGCTCCACCATTGTTCCTGAAGAAATAAAGAGATGAAATGTAAGTAATAAAATCCGCTGAAAAGCTCACTATATAAGTAACTCGGGAAAGACTGTTTTTCCTTACTCAATGTTCGAGGATCATCAGCGACTGCTAGTGGAAAGGTAGCTCGGCTGAGTTCTGCTTTTCGAAGTACGGGTTCCAGAATGAGGAAAGCCGACTGGTACAAATCCGAACACATCTCTTTGACAACGACGTCCGGAATGACCTTCTGAAGCCAACCTAATAGTTCCCGTTTTCCGTACACCCATTCTCGCTCACCTGGCCATCTGTGTGGGACCATCTCCGAGCTTCCCTCAGAAGCTGGTTCTTCAGGACCTTTAATGAAGAAGAACTGTTTCTTCCAGTCAAGAGAATTGCTGGAAGTTATGGTCGATAAGACCGAATGATTCGAACGCTGGGAGAAATACACGAACCCAGCGTTCGAAGCGGAGGAGGTACTGATCTTGAAGAATTGCCAGAAGCGTCGGAAGTTAGCAACTTGATTCTTGGCCTTCATCAAAACGCTGAAAGCTATCAGATACCCGATCGAGTTGGGAAGAATCTGTGCGGGTGCCAGGCTAAATGCATCTAAAACCTGCACGAGTAAGGGAGCAAAAGGAATACGCAACCCATAGTCGAATTGCCGAGCATAGAAAGCTTGACATCCTGCGGGGGGCTTATTCACTCTTTGAGAGGGGGTCGGGATTATTAGCGAGTAACCCTCGGGAAGGAATTTGCCTATCGTAGCTTTGAGGTTCGCCTCGTGCTCTTTCGGATCGTACGCACTTGAGATGTCGTCGACCCGTTTCTCGGTCTTTTGAGCCCGACCTGTGGCTTTGGATTTTTTCGAGACACCGGCTAAGTCGAGGATTCGCACACTGCACCCGCCTCCGATCTCATACCTCATTATCTCATGCTTATCGAACGGTACAGTCAAGCCGTTCTCATTCTCGGAGTCAGTTTTTTCTCCATCTCCACCTTCCTCACTGTTGGCCTTGGCATTTTGTTCCGCATCACCATCGTGCTCGGAATCTTGTCGACCTGATGTGCCCTCTCCAGCGTTCGACCCTATGGCATGCTCTATTTGATTGACGATTCTATTCGTCTCTTCGGAAGAATTTTCAGTGGTTTTGAAGTCATTGATGAGTTCCCCAGTGGATCCCAGGTCGGAATCTGATCCAGAGGGGATGTTGGTTTGAACGTCGGGATTCTGGGAAGTAGACATGATTAGAAGATATTTATTGGAATGCTCGAATTAAAGAAAAATACTGTTTATCGATCAAAAGGCTCCGATCAGCTGCGAATTGTAAAGATGCACTTTTTTTTTTCTCCAAGTAAACATATATATAAAGGTTAAAATGGTAAATTGCAAATTCAACCCCGAGTAACCACGACGGTTAGGCTCCCACTCAGTAAATTTGAAGATTATCTTTTGTTAATAGCATTTATGGTCCTCCAAGCTTCGGAAATGAGTTTTTCTCGACTCAACAGGATAAAATATGTACTCTTTTTCCCTTCGCTCGGTTTTTATCTCACTGGGTTTTTCCGGGTAAGGTTTTTAACGAGGCATATCCAACTCAAGACTGTCCGAGGCCTGTTCTCTACTATCTATTTTTCCGAACTTCAAATATTGCAGCTCTTGGTGAATCATCGAGGTGAATCTCTCAGGTCAAAAACCTCACCCTTCTATCTTTGGAGCGATTCGGTATTTCGAGGCTCTCCCAAGGAAGATGTGCACTCTTTTTCCCTAGCTCGGATTTTTTCCCACTGGGTTTTTCCGGACTAGGTTTTTAACGAGGCATGTCCGAAAACATCAAGAGATCAAAGCCTTTCGCCGTGATGCAATGTTTACTTCTCCGAGCTTCTGCTTCACTTACGCTCGAGAAGTGGGGGAGTATTGATGAGGGGTATTTCGCATACGCCACTTTAGGAAGTACCTTCTGCTCGAGGTCGGCCTCGATCCCGACCAGAATGGTATTCTCCGAATGTTGTTTTCCGATCAAGCCTGACTGATAGCTCTCGATCAAGTACCCCGACCTTCTTCCCGATCTACTCGTCTCCTCGGGATTACTGTGGGGCCGACCTATAGCTTTATACAGCTGGCCGAGAGGTGTTCTCCTACGGATGGTCTAGCTAGCTCATTACTGTTCCTATAAATACGGGGCGCATTTATGACATCAGGGACGGCACAACTTCCAAGATATTCTTTCTGCTCGGACCTACTGTTCGGATTAGGAACTAGCTTGTATTCTCATTGAATTTAGTCTTTCTAGTAGTACGGCATCCCGTAATGCTCGGGTAGACTCGCTTTGTAATTTGTATTCGAACACCAATATCAATATACAGTTTTCACACGCTCGATTCATATATTGTTATACTTAACTTTCCTTATTGAACTTGAACGAAATACAGTATAATCATAATCTGATTTGAGTCGGCTGATAGTCCACCAGTCTGATTTCTTCTTCAGCAATAGATCAGTAGTCTTCTGGACCATATTTGACTAGTCTGAAAGAGTCTTCCTTAGTCAAATATCTTTGAAGGTTTTTACTAAGCTTCCATACTTAGCTGATTCTGATGTTTTGGAAATCATCAAAACCTCCCTTCACTTTATGCCTTCTATCTTCATCTTCATCCAACAATTTCCCCCTTTTTGATGATGACAAAACTTCAGCTAAGTACCTGTACCTAAAGCTAAAGTTTAAGTCCTCAAAAATTTCTGAGATAGAAATAATTTGTTAGAAACTTGAACTTTTATAGATATATCAATTGATTACAGATTACAAGTTCAAATGATGAAGTAGCAGAAAGTAAAAAATTTACAAGCTTTACAAAAAGATTATAAGAGACCTAGTCTAGTAACTTAGTCTAGTCCTTCTTCTCTTCTTGTGTTTCTCCTTCTTCTTCAAGGTCTTCATCTTCGGAACTAGAGAGATCTTGTTCAAGCATTTCAAATCTTTTTCTGAGATCCTCTATTCTTTTGTACTTGACGTATGGATCTAACTGTTCAGCAGCAGAGTCCTTGGAAGCAGCAATTTCCTTATCAGATTTTACTGGTTCTTTGGGCTCTTCATCAGCATCGTTGTCGGCCTCAGTTACTTCATTATCTGGTCTGCTTGTATTTTCATCATCAGCATCCTTTTCAGCAGAGTCCAATTTTTCAGTAACGTCAGCTGATAGATTAGCATCAGCACCCTTCTTCTTCGTTGTAGAATCTCCATCTTCCCCCTTTTTGTCATCATCAGCAGGGTAGACGGGTTCTTCAGGCAGAACAGGAGTGATGTTAATTGCATCACAAATCAATCTGATGTTTTTATCCACCGCCATAAGATGATTTTCCCTTTTCAGTTGCTGCAATGTATTATAAGACTCAATCTTCTTAAAGGTAAGATCCACTTGATCACACAGTTGAATCTGAGAACTCAGAATCAAATCTGCTGATGTAGTGAATGCTTTCAGCATGCTCTCAGTTTTCTCCTCTTGAGCCTCCATTGCATTCGCAACAACTTCATTTATGTCCCTCCAGCCAGCTGTGTTGTTCTTGACCCTTGCACCAAATGTCTCCATATCAAGTCTGATAGCTTGTACTTCACTTTTGATGTTTGCTATGTCTTCTACTTATCAGAGGGCTAGGATCAGCAACCTTTGGGACTTTTTCAGCAGCAGTAGACAGCATAGTTAAGGCTACTTCTTCAAAATTCTTCATCTGTTCTCCATGTCTGTCTTCCATTTCCTTCATAGAATTGGCTATCAACTGTTGGATGGATTCCAAGATAGTTGGTTGTATGTTTTCTGAAGGTGATGAAATAACTGTGCTTGCTGGTACAATCTCAGGAGTTTTCTCAGACTCCTTCGGTTCATCAATCAGAGTAGTCTGCTGTTGGGGCAACTTCTCTGATGATGTTGAAATTTCAGCAATCTTCTTTTGGACCTGTATTGGCTCATGTACCTCTGTAACAGCATCAACACCATTATCATCAATAACAGTTTTATGAGTAAAGATAAGAGCAGGAATAAATGGTGAAGTTGTCTGTTCAGGTAGATCCTCATAAGTTTTGATAGCCGGTCCAAAGACGATCTGTTGTAAGCTTGGCAGGGGCGTCAATGAACTTGGTTGACCCTTCTGGTGTCTGGACCTCTTTGCCCACATTTCCAAGGTTATGGAAAGTGCCAGCTTTACCATTCTGTTCTTTAAGTATTCATCGGCAGCTGGAATTTCAAGAACAGAATTTTGTAGCATCTTGGCTTCAGACTTCGCCAACTTCCTCATCCGATAGTGGATCATATCAAAGAAGTGATCTGAATCCAATGCTTGCCTTAGACAACCAGTTTCCAGAAATTGCAGGACCCATCTTTCCTCAGCAGCAAATTCCTTCCACTGTACTATTTGTTCTTTGGTCTTTGTCAGACGATATTCTCTCCATCTATTATATCGTATCTTTTCAGTCACAAAGAGACTCTGACGGACCAAAACATCATTATACCGCTCAAGATCTGCCACAAACTGTTTGAATATCTCTGGATCATTTTGAACTATTTCCAGAGCATATTTCAGTTCTGATCTTTTCTTCTTTGGCAGCTTAGGTGTTGGCATAACAGCCTTTGGCTTATTTGGATCTCCAATAGCAATTCCACCACTGTACCTTGGACCTTGGGCATCCTTGGTACTGGCTTCAATAGCCTTAGCCAAATCCTGAGCTTCCTTAGCAGCTATCTCAGCTTCAGACATATTTTTAGCCTGAGCCTCAAGCTCCCTAAGTTGAAGAGCATTTTCTTGTTCTTTCTTTTTCTTTTCTGCTTCATCTATCTTTTTCTGTTCAGCAGCAGTAATCATTTTAACCTTTGCCTTACCAGTTCTCTTCCTTCTGGCGGCAGGTGATTCCACTATTTGCAGTGGAGCAGCAGCAATTGGTGTAGGATGAATGAGTGGGACATTCTCCTCTGCTGTCAGAGTAGTTGGCTGTTTAGCAACAGCAGACTTGTCAAGAGATTGGTCCTCTGCTGTCTTATCTTCTGCAGCTTTTGCTACTGCATCTACTGGTCTTTCAGCAGCAGGGGTTTCTCTGACTTGAGTAGTTGGAGCAGTATTAAAGGTAACTCTTTGACCACCTAGAGTCAACTTCCTTTTTGCCTTTGGCTTGGGTAAAACCTCAGTTTGTCGAGGTTCAGCAATTCTCTTCACTGAACTTCTTGTCCTTCGTCCAACCTCTTTTACTTGAACTGGTTCGTCAGACTCAGTTCTTTCTGGAGATGTTTCAGTACTCATCTCATCAATTTCCTTAGTCACCTCAGTGACTATCTTGTCAGCAACATCAGCAGACTCTACTGATCTGGCTTCAACAGCAGGGTTTGCTGTTTGATCAGCAGACTTAGTCTTGATAGTAATTTTGGACTTCTTGGCAGCAGGCTTCTCTACTTTTCCCTTTGCTTTTCTTTTAGAGGTAGTTTCAACCTTAACTGGTTCATACATTTTTACCTCCTTCAGTTTGTGAACCACTTTCCCTTTCACAAGTGGACATCCAAGCGTTGAGAGCAGATGACTCATCATTACCACATGTCCATTTTTCTTTAACGCCAGAAGATAAAAATAATGAACAGCCCAGTTTACTGGTAACCCATAGTAGATGCAGACCATTGTTTGGTACCTTCTCCTAGGTAACCCATCTAAAGAGCTCGTACAGCATTCGAGAATCTTTGCTATAATGTCTGCAAACCTTTGAAACTCATCCTTTAACTGAGTTTTCATTAAACTTCCAGTCATCGGTTCTCCATCCTTAGCACAAATAAACCAAAATTCTTCCTCTTTTTCTGAAGCCAGAGTGTATACTTCTCCTCCTTCATTTTTCAGATCGTAAATTTCATTCAAAACAGCAGGCGAAATACAGTAGTTTTACCTCCGACAGTAGCCACATAAATCATCTTGGTTAGGTCATTTTTCCTAGATCCGTAGAATTCAGCGACATCTTCAGTGAAAACATACTCTTCGTGAGCTTCCAAAACTTTTACCAATGACGCCTCTTTGATTTTAACCATGATTTCCTTCATTAGAGGAGTTCCAGAAGCGTAGAACTTCTCGTAATTCAAGTAGCGTCCTTCAGCTCCGGCCATTTTTAATGAAATTGAAGTAGCTTGAGAGAAATTAAACACTTTTAAGACAGAATAGATGAGTTAGTAACTTCTTTTTCACTTAGGATAATTTTGGGTGCGTAAGATTTAACCCTTCTGATCAGATCTGGATTTATAGATTTCGAATTACTTCGGTTTCCGTGTTTTACGCGGACGGTTTGATTTGATCTGTCAGTTTCTAATCGTGCGGGCGAGAATCGCGGAATTCAAAATTTATTAATTATGTCAGACAGGCGGGAATTTGAAACGCCACTTGTCTGTTACTTATAAAAGCGTGCTTTTGATAAAACGTTTTTGCACAACACTTTAAATATAAGATGGCATAAATAATAACAGATGAGTAACATAATACTTATCTGATAGACGACTTGTCTGATACAATATATCACTAGTGAAAGCCAATATCTAGTGATCTTCCTTTGCTGTTTGTCAATCCAGCAAGATAAATAATCTTCAAGTCTTCAAGAATTAAGAACAAATCTTCTGATCAAATAACTTCAACTAACTGTCATTGAAGATTTCATCTTTAAAACAAGGGTACCGCTAGTCTTACACGTTCCCCCTGAATTCAAGAATTCATCAGTCAACTAGTCTGTTGAGAGTCAGTCTTCTTGAAGTGCAGTACTTGTTGATATCAGATTAGTCAGCTGTTGAACCCAGTCTTCTGATAGGTTCCCCCTCAGCTTATGAATCCAATTTTAACAAGCCCAATTCCACTCTTAGAGTGGAAAATCTTGCTTCATTCAGTGGTTTAGTGAAAATGTCAGCGATCTGATTGTCTGTATGAACATACTCAATAATAACATTCCCTTTTTCAACATGGTCTCTGATGAAGTGATGTTTGATCTCAATGTGCTTAGTCCTGGAATGGCTAGTAGTATTCTGAGTAAGTGATATTGCACTTGTATTATCACAGTAGATAGGGATTCCACTGATCTTAAGATTGTAATCTTCTAGTTGATGCTTCAACCAAAGTATTTGTGCACAACATGCTCCAGCAGCAATGTATTCAGCTTCAGCAGTAGATATGGATACTGAAGTCTGTTTCTTACTCATCCATGAGATCAGATGACTGCCTAAAAATTGACAAGTACCTGTAGTACTCTTCCTATCAATTTTGCAGCCAGCAAGGTCAGAATCTGAATATCCTATAAGTTCAAATCCTGATTCTCTTGGGTACCACAATCCCAATTCTTGAGTGCCTTTGAGATACTTTATTATTCTTTTAGCAGCTAAGAGATGAGATTCCTTAGGATCTGATTGAAATCTCGCACAAACCCCAACAGAATACATAATATCTGGTCTGCTAGCTGTTAAGTATAACAGTGACCCAATTATGCCTCTGTATTTGGTGATGTCAACTGATTTGCCATCTTCATCCTTGTCCAGACGAAGTCCAGTAGACATAGGAACATTAACAGATGAACTAGTTTCCATACCAAATTTCTTGAACAGATCTTTTGTGTACTTTGCTTGATTAATAAAAATACCATCAGGCAGCTGTTTGACTTGTAAACCAAGAAAGTAATTTAATTCTCCCATCATGCTCATTTCAAACTTGTTCTGCATCAGCTTAGAGAATCTTTCACACATCTGTTTGTTAGTTGAACCAAAAATAATATCGTCCACATATATTTGTACCAATAATATATGTTTATCCCATTCAATAGTAAACAAGGTTTTATCTACTTTACCTTTACGAAATCCTTTAATTAAAAGAAAATCAGATAAAGTATCATACCATGCTCTTGGAGCCTGTTTCAGTCCATAGAGAGCTTTCTTCAGACGATACACTTTGTCTCCCTGTTGATATACTTCAAAACCAGGGGATTGTTCAACGTACACTTCTTCTTGCAATTCTCCATTGAGAAAAGCAGACTTCACATCCATCTGAACAGTGAAGTTCTTGTGAGCAGCATAGGCTAAGAACAATCTGATTGCTTCAAGCCTAGCAACTGGTGCGAATGTCTCATCAAAATCAATGCCTTCTTCTTGGCAGTAACCTTTGGCAACTAGTCTTGCTTTGTTTCTGGTAACCATACCATCTTCATTCATCTTATTTCTGAAAACCCACTTAGTGCCAATTACTCTTTGATGAGTAGGTCTGGGAACTAAGTACCAGACTTCATTCCTTTCAAATTGATTCAACTCTTCTTGCATTGCTTCAATCCAGTGAGAATCACCAAGAGCTTCATCAATCAACTTAGGCTCAATTTGTGAAAGAAAACTTACAAACATTGTTTCATTTGCAGTTGACCTTCTAGTTCTCACTCTATCCAAAGGATCACCAATCACTAACTCAGGTGGGTGATCTCTGAGCCATCTGAGATCAGGTTGCAAATCTGGATGTTGTCCTCTTGATTGATCTTGCAACACTACTGTTGGAGTCTCAGCAGTATTCTGTTGAACAGTTGTAGTCTGTTGAACAGTCTCTGGTCTGTCAGCTGTTCGCAACTCCTCTGTTAGACAATCAGCAGACTGATTTTGAACAGCACTTGAGTTAACAACTTGAGTTAAATCAGGTAGTATGATGGGTACATATTCTTCTTTTCTTTCCACATTCAATTTCTCAAAGTCAGCAGATATCTCTGGGTTTGCACTTTGATTCTTTTCAGATGATTGACTTGGTTCATCAAATACTACATGAATAGATTCTTCTACAAGTAAAGTTCTTTTGTTAAACACTCTATAAGCTTTACTAACAGTGGAGTAACCTACAAAAACAGCTTCATCAGCCTTTTCTGCAAAAGCAGTAAGGTGATTTTTCCCATTGTTCAAAACATAACATTTACAACCAAAAATCCTAAGATAATGTAAATTAGGCTTTCTGTTGTTCCATATCTCATAAGGTGTCTTGTTTTGACTTTTGTTGATCATACACCTGTTCTGTGTATAACATGCTGTATTTGTAGCTTCTGCCCAGAATCTTTGGGGCAGCTTTATCATTGTCCTGGTAGCTTCTTTTAGAGTTCTGTTTCTCCTTTCAGCAACTCCATTTTGTTGAGGGGTTCTGGCAGCAGAGTACTCATGACTAATTCCTCTGGAATTACAATACTCTTCAACAGTAGAGTTTGTAAACTCAGTCCCTCTATCTGATCTGATCTTCAATATTCTTTGACTCTTCTCATTCTGGATCAGTTCCATCAGATTAGTAAGATGTTCCTTGGTTTCACTTTTCTTCTTCATGAAAATTAACCAAGTAAATCTTGAAAAATCATCCACAACAGCTAGGCAGTATTTCTTTCCACCATTGCTGATTGGATCAATAGGGCCAAATAAGTCCATATGTAATAGCTCCAAAATTCTGGTTGAAGATTGGTGCTTCTTGCTTTTGAAAGATGACTTTACTTGTTTACCCTTCTGACAGGCATCACAGAGCTTGTCTTTGCTCATGACTGTCTTTGGAATTCCTTCTACCAGATCATTCTTTATCAATCTGTTTATGGTCTTGAAATTCAAATGATTCATTCTTTTGTGCCAAAGCCAACTGATTTCACTTGGTGTAGAAGCCACCAAACAAATATTAGAATTCTTGTCCACAGAATTCCTGTCGACTACATAGATGTTTCCCTGTCTTCTTCCAGATAAAATAACCTTCTTTGTTCCAACTTGTTCAACATAGCACTTATCTGATGAAAACACTACGGAAAATCCCTTGTCACAAAATTGACTAATGCTCAGCAGATTGTACTTCAGGCCACTAACATATGAGACGTCAGATATCTCTATGTTTCCTTTGATAAGCTTCCCAACAGCTACAACCTTGCCTTCTTTGCTGTCTCCAAAAGTAACTCTTGGACCATTCACAGCAACAGCATCTGCCAGTTCATGTATGTCTCCACACATGTTCCTTGAACATCCACTGTCCAAGTACCATTTCTTCACAACTTTACTCCTACTCCTAATCCTAACCTACAAAACAGAATAAAAATGTTTTAGGTACCCTTTATTGAGAGGGTCCTGGTGGATTAGTGTCACATTTGACAACCCAAGATGTTGAAGTCTTAGGCTTCTTAGGCTTTAGAGTTTTAGCAGGAGCATGAGCAACTTCATTTTCATCATAATCAGCAGACATGTTAAATTGATAATCATTATGATGATGATAGGGCTCATAAGCAGGATAAGATGCATGATAAGCAGGGTAAGCATGCATTGGTTGGTGAGCAGGATATGCAGCATAGTGAGGTGGATAATGAGGTGCAGCATAATAAGGTGGATAAGCAGGTTGCACATAGTACGACTTATTTCCATACCAAGCATTTTTGTTATAGTTTCTTTGCTTCTTAGGTCTGCTCTTTACTTGCTCTTTAACAGACGACTTAGTTTTACTAGTCTGATTGGTTTTACTCTTATCAGCAGACTTCTTGGGACTACTCTGCTGTTTGGTTTTACCAGTCTGTTTTTCATTTTCAGGCTTTTTACTCTTCTTAGCCTTAGGAGTTTTTATCTCATTTTTCTCAATCTCGGGTGAAATGGGTTTAGCAGTCTGAACATACAAGACAATATTACTATTATCAGCAGATATAAATTTTTCAGCTTTGTTCAGTTCTAAACTTTCTTTTACCAAGGGAGTACTCTGTTCAATAGGTTTCTCTACTGTCACAACAGACGACTTAGGAACAGACGACTTATTATGTAGAGATATTCTAGCTTCAAGTTCTTTGATTTGTCCCTTGTACATTTCACATTCAGCTCTCAGAGATTCACATTCATGCGAAAGCTTTTTATACATAGCTGATTCTTCAGGTCTTTCAACCTTCGATTTCAGCTTAGTATTTTGCTTTTTCAGCAGAATCATCTCGTCCTTAAGCTTAACAAGCTCATTCACAACATCTACTTTGTTGTTCATCATTTGCTCAAATGAGCTAAACAGTTCAAGCTCACTTTCAGAGAGTATTGCCTCATTGTCTGAATCTTCAGATTCCTTGGCCATGAGACAGAGCAGTGCGGGTGTCTCGTCAAAAACAGAGTCGTCACTTGAAGTGCCTGTTTCTGTGTTAGATGAGTAGATGGCTGCCATCTTTTCAGCTTCAGCCAACAGCACCTTGCTCTTCTGGTATCTCTTCTCTCTTCTTTCTTTTCTTTGTTTCTTTTCCTCCTCTGTATATTTCTCCGCTTCAGGATATGGGCAGTCCTTGATGAAATGTCTCAATTTCCTGCAATTATAGCACATCATTTTAGATTTAAAATCCTCCTTGACATCATGAGAATTAGAGGTAGGTTTAGAAGTAGAAGCATTGTTATATTTGTTCTTCATTTTTCTCTTGTAGAACTTTTTGAACCCGTTCAATAACAATGCCACATCGCCAGCAGTGTATTCTTTCTTGCTTAGTACAGGGGCCTCATCAGATAAGTCCTCGTCTCTGCTTTTTCCTGCGGATCTTCTTGTTCTTTCTGCAGCAACCAGTGCAGCAATGGGGCCAGAAGTTGGGGCCAGAAAACAGCTCCGTCAGTGAGATCTTCCCCAGATCCCTTGATTCTTCCATCGCTGTTATCTTCATGTTGAACTTTGGTGGTAGCGCCTTTAACACTTTGACAGTGATCTCTTTATCAGTGAACGTCTTACCCAACTTCAGAACATTGTTCAACACCTTTGTAAACCTTGAATCCATCTGGTCAATGGTTTCTCCAGGTTTCATTTTGAAGTTCTCAAACTTCTCCATGGCAACACTCAAATTGTGTTCTTTGATGGACTCGTTTCCTTCGCTCATGTCACGGACTTTATCCCACATCTCCTTAGATGTTTTGCAGTGTTTGACCTTGTCAAACCTTTCATTGTCCAGAGCCTTGGTCATGATGAAGATTCCAACTTTATCAAGATTATTCAGCTTGATTTCCTCAGGTGTCATCTCCTCAACGTCTTTTTCAACGACCTTTTCTACGCCATCAACCATGATTTTCTTGGTAACTTTTATTGGACCTTGTGTTATGCATCTGTACATATTATCGTTGTGAGCAGCAAGGAAAATTTCGATGCGTATCTTCCAGTCCTCAAAGCTCATACCGCCTATGTGGGGAACTAGGCTAATGCAGTCCATTTTTCAAAAAGTTATATTTTTCAAAAAGATGCTCTTTTGAAAACTTTTGAAAACCTTTGAAAAACACTTAAGGATCAAGCTCGTTGATCAGTCAGATGATTCAGATGAACCACCTGCTCTGATACCACTTGTTGGTCCCAAGTGGTCAGATGAGGTTTATAGGGGGGGGGGGGGAGTGAATAAACCTCTTTAAAAATTTGCCTTTTAAAATTCTCTAACTTTTCTGTCAGCAGACTAAGCAGATCAGGAATCGTAAGCAGACTAAGCTGATCTCGCACAAAGCTTTGAACAGCAGAGTTGACCACTCTTCTGATTTTACTTAGCTGATTTTATCAAAATCAGAGTTTTAAAAATAACTAACTTGCAGCGGATTTATCAAGTGTTTTTCACAAGTAGTTTCTCTTAATTTTGAAATAGTTTTATCCCCAGTTTTAACACACTCCTTTTAAAACTTTTCAAATAGTTAACCTTTAAGTGTTTTAAGTATGCTGTTTTAAATATGCAGAAAATAATGCAAGTTAAAAACACAAAGGATTTTTATAGTGGTTATATGGATCGAAATCCTTTAGTCCACTCTTCCAAGTCACTTAGATCTTGGGTTATACTATAGTCACAAAGATTACAGTACACTCTGCTTGCGCCAAACAACAAATGAACTGGGCACAAGTTCGTAGTAGAAAATCACAAAGAAATTCCTAACCTCTGAAGTAATATCGCTCACTAAGATTGATATCTACTTCTCACAACACAGTCCTAACAAAATCACTCAGATTTTACAAGTATTTTCTGTTTTCTCTCTATTTAGCTTCGTCAACAAATGACTCGGCTGATGAGTGTTCTGTTCTTGAGTTTGAGACTTAGAAGAATTCTTGCTTCAGATTTTTACCCTCAAATGCGCTGTCTCAGTGTTGTGTTTTCTTCCTCAACTCACGAACTGAACTATTTATACTTGGAGATTTGAAAATCTGCCCGTTGAGAGATCGACAGCTGTTCAAATCCTCGAGTACTGGTCCTTTCTGCAGAAACGGCTACCTGCGACTGAACACTGTACACTCTGCTGTACTTGCTGTCAGATCGCATTAAATGCACCAATCTGATACGAGGTTTCTCTTCAATCATTTGTCATTAATACCCTTCCTCTTCAGCATTTATTACTCCAAGTGCATTTATTACCGTTGCACTGATCTTCTGATCCACTTCCACTTAGCTGACCGAAATTACTCGTCTGATGTATACTCGGCTGATCCCAAACTTGAACTAATCTGATTTGAGTCGGCTGATAGTCCACCAGTCTGATTTCTTCTTCAGCAATAGATCAGTAGTCTTCTGGACCATATTTGACTAGTCTGAAAGAGTCTTCCTTAGTCAAATATCTTTGAAGGTTTTTACTAAGCTTCCATACTTAGCTGATTCTGATGTTTTGGAAATCATCAAAACCTCCCTTCACTTTATGCCTTCTATCTTCATCTTTATCCAACACTTAGTAAGCTGTTCTTTATCAGACTCCAGGCTGCTATTTAATTGAACAAGTTCTTCCTTCTCTTTGGTAAGCCTCTCAGTGGTAGCTCGGAGATGCTCGACCTCAGTCATTAGTAATCGATGAGCAACAGCAATTGAGTTTACCCTTTCGAGGGATTCTTCTCGAGCGAAGTAAGATTCGTCATTTTGTATCCCAAGCTGAAGAGCTTCATGCTTAGCCTGATGAGAAGAAAAGATAAGGAGCTTCAGAAGTCTGAATATCTATTAACAACAACAAAGATATGTTTACCATTTCTAACCGCTTGAAAATGGACTGAACGAGACGTAAGGAATAATGGTTTTGCAGTTTGTCGAGCTCTTTGGGCAAAATCGTATCCATTCCTAAGTTCCAAGAAACCCCATCAGGATCGAGGGTTGTTGGAATACATGCATTGGTCGAGACCCCACCGGATCGACGCATCCCGAACTCAGTTATTTCTTCGACCTGCTCCTTGAACTGACGATCGTCTAAAAAAGACGGATCGTCCGCCGTATTTTCAAAGCCAGAATGGCTGGGACCAGACCCAGTTTTTAACACTTCTTGGGAAATAAGGACAGGGGAAATGGCTTGAGTATCTTGAGAGGAGGAAACAACGACCTGAGAACACGGAGGGGCAAAGAAAGACTCAGGGATGTCTTCCACAGAACCCGTTAATTGCAGAGTTGGATCAATCTCAGAATTGGGAGCAGTAGTCACGACCTGTGCGCAACCATCTTGACTTATAGATTGGTTTGTTGCATCTCGGCCAGAAGGGGAACGTTCATCCACTGATCGTTCATCTGGAAGAGGAGAAGTGGCTCGAGACTCCTCATTCGTTAATTGTTCCTCGGGAGGAGGAGAAATAGTTCTAGATTCCTCGTTTATTGATTGATAGACTGGAGGAGAAGTAGCACCTCTGGACTCCTCGTTCGTAATCTGCTCCACAGAAGGATGAAGAATAGTTCTAGACTCCTCGTTTGATGTTTGATTTACCGAAAGAGGAGAAATAGATCGAGAACTTTCGGTCTGGCAAGCTTCCAGAATTTTCGGATCAACCAAGGGACTACGGATCGGAGCCCTCGAAATCTCCATCGTAGAAATCGTGGTTTCCTTTGCCGAAGAAGGAATATTCTTCACCATATCTGGATTTCCTCCTGACGAGGGTGATATCGGATCAGATCGAGGCATGGTTTCTCGAGAAGAAGATCCACCTTGGGAAGATGATTGGTGAGGATTTTCTGTTCGAGCTTTTTTCCTCGGAACATCTCGTCAGGATGGACCCCGCTGGGATCGTTTGACAGCTCCAGAAAACAGATTGGAACTCATGGTCAGAAAATCAGAAATGCTTATGAATTATTGAACTATCAGCTCCGATCAGCAGCAAGAAAATTTTATATTACAAGTGGGGACACGCGGTAAAACCCCAAAAGATTTACCTTTATATATAGATAAAGAAATGACAATTATGTCCTCGGACCTTGGCGCGCACAGTATAAATTCAAATATAAGGCAAAAGCGGGTCATCAAATACGTACTATGATCATCAAAACGACGAAGTATATCTGAGTTAAAATCATATTTATGTATTATAAAAGGAATTTTACATATTTTGATACACGAAAGACCTAAACTTACAACAAAGTGAAAGAAAATAATAAAAACATCCTAAGTGGGAGAATTAGTTTCTTTCGGGGGCGAGCCTTCCTTTTCTTCTTCATTCCCTTCGTCGACATGATCTCCTTCGATATCCTCCTCGGCATCGTCGCCTTCCTCTTCGCCTGCTTGATCCTCCATGATATCCTTTATTAATTCCAAATCAGGTGTTGGCACGGGAAATGGGGTTCCATACTCCTCGACTAAGTAAGCCAGAGGATGATTACTATACTCAACGGAAGTCAAGCAATCAGCTGGATAGTCTTGGAGTCTTCGATCTTTTTCAATAGCCATAATCTGGCGATATTCATCGTGCTTATCAGGGATCCGACCAGACTCGATCAATTGATCGACGCCTTTATAGAACGAGCTCAAGAGCAAACTTCCAATCTTCTGGTGAATTATGGCAATATGCACAGGGGAATCAAGAAATTCTCGGACGATGGGTTCGACGTCGGACGATCGGTGATCATCGATGATCTTATCTAGATCCGAAGAACCATCCTCTTTTGCCGCGAGTTGAGATCGAAGCGAGGCAATCTCCGACTCCAGTTTGCTAACTACAGTGGCATGCAAAACTCGCTGCTCATCCATTTCTCGAGTTAACTGGTCGACCTGGGCCTGATGTCGACTAGCATCCGTCATCATACCAATAATATGCGGATTGTCAGTTTCCAAGTTCTCATTGGTAAGAGGAACAGATTGAGTCTCAGTGGAAGCTCGAGAATTACCGACTTGAGCAAGTTGATCTTCGAGCTCCTTAACCCTGGCGATTAAAATGTTGTTGCCTTCTTCAACATATTTGCATTGATCTCTATGCAATGCCATATCATATGGTGCGGACACCAAATCATTACCTGCCTGTGGCAAGGAAAATTTGTCTAAATAAAGACCAAGAAGAATATTGAGAACTATTAAAAGAACAGAAGGAGTAAAATAATATTACCACTTCATGAGCCTGAGCTGCCCTCTCTAGCTGTTCGAGGGGTTTCTTCCTAACAGTCCTCTCCACGTCTCGAACAAAGGTCGAGGATAGGAGAACTCGAATGGATTTATCGACCACGTTCTCCTTATCGTCAGACGCCAATGTATCCTTCTCGGAATAACCTGCCGCCCGCTTTCCTTGAAGATGACTCTCAATCATATCTACCAAAGAAGCTTGATGGCTAGTATCTCCAACGTGAGTGAAATACTCTCCTCCTTTGTCAAAATATTGAGTTCTTCTTTTGGCTTCAGGGCCAGTAGGATTACGTTCGGGCCAATATTTACTACCTAGAATACCATTTTTTCCCTAAAAGTTTTGGGCGGATAACCGCGACCTGGGCGAGAGCTTGAAGGGGGTATGTCCGAAGAAGTGAGGCCAGATAGTGGAGGAGCTACTCGGATAGGATCTGCGTTCTCGGACGACTCCTCCTCAATATCCTCCAGATCGTGGAATTGATTTCTTCTCCTCTTTCTGGATTCCTTTTGCTCTATGGGAGCTTTACCCCAGGATTTTTTCGAGTTCGAAAGAACAGACTTCCCGACCACCGAAAAACGGCAGTTCTCGACCATGGAGGCTGAAACATGAGGTCGATAAATATTAGTAAACAACGAATTCGTAAATCTGTTTATAAAAGAATAAAGTAACAAAACAAGAGAATTCCTACCTAGAGATCGATTGTCCGATGGAATGGGAAACTCTAAAGAGCTCAATCCCGCCTTACGAAGGAAATTTTCCCCAATCAAATAAGCTGATTGATATTTATTTGACCTCATCTCCTCGATTAAATCAGGCGAAAATTGATCATCTGGGGACATCTCACCAATTACCTTTCGACCACCGTATACCCAAGAATCGTTGTATCCCCAATCATTTGTAAACTCTTCAGTCTCTCCGTTCTCAAGAATATGCACGCTTGGAGCCTTAACAAAGAAGAAATTTGATTTCCATTCCGTGTTGTTGCTCGAAATGGCATTTTCTAGAACTGCAAAGCCAGGTCTCTGGCTAACATAGAAGTAACCCCTATTGGAGGAAGTCGATACGGAGAGTCGGAAAAAATGGACAAAATTATGGAACGAAGGCTGCAAACCTCGCGCGACCATCAAAACAGAGAATGCCATAATAAATGCTATGGCGTTCGGAACAAGTTGAGTCAGTGAGACAATGAAGGTCTCTAGGAATTGACGAAGAATTGAAGAAAGTGGAAAACGAAGTCCATGCTCGAAGTGGGACGTATAGAAAGCTCGACAGTTGGCGGGAGGAGTGTTGACTCTCTCCTCGGAAGAAGAAATAATGATCTCAAAATCCGACGGGAAATAACGGCCGTATTCCTTTTTCAAAGAAGGAAGATCCTCTTCTTTCCATCGAGAAGGAAAGAATTCTACAGGGGCGGAAATTTGAGGTTGAGACGTTTTGGATTTCTTGGATGCCCTCGACAACATCTCTTCCTCTGGAACAATCTCCACCACCAAATTATCAACTTCTTTTTCAGTATAATCTCTGATCTCCTCCACTTGAGAATTGTCTGCTCCTTCGTCATCAGATGAAGGAATATCAGGATTAGAGATATTAGGTGGTACCTGTTCTCCTACGTTCCTAGTTGAGGGATGGGGATTTTGCGAGGTCGAAGCCATAGCCTCTTGAAATAATGCGCTCGAGAAAATAAGAAAATGGTAAGATTGTCGACTTAAGCTTTTACTGCTGGAAGCTTTGAATATTTGGGGTAAAAGTAAAATATCCCGCAAATTTCGATTATATATATGGGCGGTGAAAAGACGGATTCAGCCCTTCACGTCTCTTCATATTCCCGCCAATCAAAATCATGAAAAGACCTAGCCGTTGTCTGACGCACGTTAACCAAAATACGTGTCTGCTTGTAGAAGGTTCAAACGGATATGCACTCTTTTTTCCTCGTTCGGTTTTTATCCCGAAGAGGGTTTTTCCGAATTGGGTTTTTAACGAGGCATATTTCATGAACGATGAAAAGATTAAAGTAACTACTACTTCTACTTCTACGAGCTCCAGCTACGATTACGCTCGAGAAGTGAGGGAGTACTGATGAGGGCTATTTTGCACATCTAACCAGTTAGGAATATCCGAGCAGATTCAAGATCGGTCCGACCTATTTTAAACTGTGAGATCGGCTCGACCAGCAGAATGCATATCTGGTCGATCTACTCTGATCGACCTACTGTCTGTATCAATTGACTTAATGGGCCATACAGTACTCCTAGGCCGTACAGGATTCCTAGGCTAAATAGGACTCCTAGTTCAGTTAGGACATAAGGAATATTATAAATAGCGAATCTTACATTGTATTGAGGATCCAGAATTTAAACTACGAAAGATACTACACTTGTTCGCTTTTCATATTAATACCTACGCTATTATATTACTTTGCTTGTTCTTGAATTGCACCATCCTGAGTATTTTAACCAAACCCCTATTATATAAAATTGTGATCTTAAATAATTTACTGAGATTAAACCTAAGACGAAATCCGGTTAAATCAGTCTCATTCGGAATCTATGACTTGGAACATGTTTTAAGATCACGACCTTAGAGACTGTTTCATGATTGCACTCATACTGAAGTGAATCATCCCATAGTCGAATGTGATCTTAGGATTTCATCCAATCGCTTAAATGTATTCGCGAGAGATGAATTTGGCCATTGTTTGATTTACATACTATAAACAAACGAGCGTATTAATTCATTTATGCTAGAGAGAGATTACGATAGTCCTAATACAAGCTAAATATATTGGCTTGCAGGGCACTATCCTATCAATCTCCCACTTGCCCTAAAGCCAATCACAAACGCTTCTAAGACCCATCTTCCAAAGATGTTCTTCGAACTCTTTTCGTGACACAGGCTTTACTAGTGGATCCGCTAGATTGTCTTCTGAGTCGACGTGATCCATTATGTACGTCTACTTTACCAATGATTTCTCCAATCAAATGGTACTTTTCTCTCATTGTGTTTAGATTTCTGGTGAGATCTCGAGTCCTTTGCTTTAGCAACAACTCTATTGTTATCACAGAAGATAACCATGAGCTTCGCAATGCTAGGCACTACATCCAACTATTGGATGAAGTTTTTCATCCAAACACTTTCTTTTGTTGCATCCGATGCTGCGATATATTATGCTTCAGTGGTTGAGTCGGCAACGGTGCTTTGCTTGGAACCTTTCCAATTTACCGCTACCCCATTGAGGCAAAATATGTATCCAAAATTGGATGTATATATTTATCCACATCAGACTGAAAATTCGAATCACTAAATCCTTCGAGTTTTAATTCTCCATTACCACCGCAGACCAAGAACGAATCCTTAGTCTTTCTCAAGAACTTAAGGATATCTGTTACGGTGGTCCAGTACTCTTCACCGGAGTTTGACTAGTAACTGCTCGTGACACTTGAGCAGGTTCTACGTCTGGTCTAGTACATATTATAGCATACCACATGCTACCTTTTGTCGAAACATAAGGTATTTGAGACATTCTCCTTTATCCTCATTCGATGTAGGGCACACCGATTAGAAAAAGAGTTACAATGTCTCATTGGAAGCAATCCTCTCTTGGATTCTTCCACACTGAATCTTTTCAGTATTGTTTCTATGTACTTAGATTTAGAGAGTCCAAACATCTTCTTCGGTCTATCTCTATAGATACGTATCCCAATACGCAAGATGTCTCTCCCAAATCTTTCATGGAGAATTGCATGGATAACCATGCTTTCGTCTACGCTAACATTCCGATATCATCCCAGATAAGCAGAATGTGATCGACATATAAAATATGAGCTTTATAGAGCTCCCATTAATTCTTTTGTACACTCAAGGTTCATATTCGTTTTTGATGAAGTCAAATGCCTTGACTGTCTCATCAAAACAAATGTGAATCTAAATGGATTCAGACATTGCTAATGGAGAAAAGGTTTCATCAAAGTCTGTTCCAGAACTTTTTGAATAGCCTTTTACCACTAGTCGAGTCTTAGAGGTCAACACCTCTCCATTTATTCCTAGCTTGAAGATCCATTCACTACTTACAGGGATAAAATCCCTCGGGTGGATCGACCAAGGTCCATACCTTGTTGGAATGTATGAAATCCATTTCGGATTGCATGGCCTCTTGCCATGCATGCACGTCCACATCTAATGTAGCTTCTTCGTATATGGTAAAACCATATCTTTCAAGCTCTTCATGAACTTGATCAGATCTACGAAGTACTGGTGTACTAGACGGTTCAGCAGTTTCTGGATTAACTCCCACTGTTTGTGGGGATGGGTCCAAATCTTGGACTTCATCAAGTTCCATGACATTCCCTATTTCCTTTGACGAGGATTTCATCAACTGAGGAACGGGTAGTTAGGAGAAACGATTGTTTCTCATTGTCGTGGAACAGGTATCCAATGGATTTCGTTGGATACCCCACAATTATATACAAATTGGATCTACTAGCCAATTTATCTCCTTTCTAGTTCCCAACTTAGGGAGGAGATCTCCATACTCAATAGTAAAAGTGCAGAGGTATTTTGCCATACCTTTCTTGGTAAAGCTTTGTAGGCACGGACTTTGAAGGTACTTTGCTCAGTATCTTTGATGCAGCCAGGAGGACCAACCCTTAGAATGCATAAGGAAGCTTAACAAAACTCAATAGGGATTGAACAATGTCTAACAATGTTCGATTCCTTCTCTTAGACACTACAATAAGTTGAGGCGTCATAGGAGGAGTTTGTTGTATGAGAACCCCATTCTTAGTAAGATAATTGAGGAATTCTTGACTTAAGTATTTGCCACCTCGATCAGATCGAATGGCCATAATACTATGCCCTTGTTGATTCTCTACTTCATTTCGAAATTCTTTGAACTTTTCAAAGGTTTTTCGGATTTGTATCTCACTAGATACATATATCACTAACGACCAAAGTCATTAGCAAAAAGGTACGAGGTATGAGCAATCTCCTCTTACACTAACCTTTAGTGGTCCACATTCAATCGTATGGATCAAATCCAGAGTTATTTGGTTCGCTCTTGATTCCCTGTGAAGGGAGATTTGGTCATCTTTCCTGTGAGACAGGATTCGCAGGTTGGAAGTTCATCTAAGTTCTATATTTCAAGAGCCTTAGAAGAAACGAACTTTTGAATCCTACTCTTGGAGATATGTCAAAGTCTAGCGTGCCAAAGTTGTGGATTATTATCTTGGTATTAATTGAACTAAGCACATTAACTCAATTGAGTTAACGGTTTAATTCAATTAATTTGCTTCCTTTCAATTAATTCTCTAATTGATTAATCTCTTTTTTCAATAAACCCTTTAATTGAAACGTTGATTAATTAATTAGAACTTCTAATCAATTAAACTAATCAGTGCCTTTCTAAGATTCAGTGGGATAATTCGACTTTTAGACTACTTGCGTTCTTTCGACTACCTTTATGGTCGATTTTAGAAGAGAACAACTTCTTCTTCATATTACTCTTCTTTGACTTTGCAGTCCATGAAGTGTAAACGATCATGACAGGTTTATCCTATTTGCCTTTTACCAATACTTTGGTTAATTCATGAAATGTGATCAACTTATCAAATAAGATCAGAGTATTTCACGAATCTTTTGAATGAGCGGGAGGAGAATTTAGATGGAGGTCAATGCTAAGATCACTTGCAGGCCTACGTTTAATCGATCCAGTTTTCAACTAGATTGATAAAACAGGGACAGTGATACTTTGACATCAGCTCCTTCACTTATTCTCGAGTTTTAAAACAACTCCTTAGTGGTCTCGAATCAAACGATTCGAAACTGCTCCTCAAAACAAGCTTTTGAAGTGGAGGTTTGTTTTAGAAGCTTCAGACATACTCCTATGTCGCTCCTTTAGCTCGTTCAATCTTGATGCTTATATGAGGAAACGATCTTTAAGATTCCCATACCCTATAGGGGATTCGTTCCACTTTTGAGACTCGTCCTTATATGGGGAAACAATCATTAATATTCCCATACCCTACGGGTGATTCGTTCCTCCTTTTAGACTCATCTCGGAAGTGCATCAGGCATAGGCTAGTTATTAAGAACATGATTCCGACTTTCGGAATTGAGGACAATACTCAAGTTTCTAAGCCAGTCGAAATTTTGATCCAGTTATTTTATAAGTCGAGGATAAATAGTAAATGGATAATTATAGATATCTCAATATCTATTTTAAAGAGAAGACAAATATTTAGAGGACTAGTTAATGAATAATACTTATAATCTACGAAGGTTGGACTTTCTATCGTAAAAGTTCTCCCACTATTTTATCGAAACAATTACCCCTTCAATTGTTCGGGAAATCCTATTTCCTAGTAGGTCTTGACGTCCCAGCGGACATTAATTGCACCCACGACTCGTGGCCATACAACTAATTCCCCAGGTAGGCATACGTATTGCCAATTGTGTCCCTACACAACCTTCAAGCTATTTTGCCTCGATTTTCGCACCCATCTAGTACTGCTACATCATGAGTGGTACTACTCGTTAAGTCTAACCCAATCAATCTCGATGAGCAACGGGCCCGGTCATGAATTCCCCGTAACTGGTTATCGGTCGATTATACATGTCCCGACCAGTCCCCACCCTTGTCGAGTTTATTAAATAAACAAGAATCGAGAGATTTCACGTATTGTCCCTTTCTTCGCCTCGGGTGCCAGACTCTGGATCACCTTAATCGATGAGTAGACAACATACGCTAGTCCCTATTGATGGAAGGCTTGAATTTATATAAATACTTCATTTTATTTTAACCCAATATGACTTAATATTTAATTCAAGAGGGAATTTGCTGGTTTGAAAGTTTAAGGCAAACTCTCTCGAGATCTCACCGCTTCGATTATGAATTATCTTATTAACGTTCTAATATTCTAGCACGCATCACCCTACAAGCCAAATAATAGAACCAATAAATAAATAAGACATATATAAATAAACCTAGCATGCATTTCTAACACAATATGTTTTCGATCGGGAGCCACCTATGCTTGGGCCATCATTGAGCCAATAATGTTGGCCCAATTGGTCTATCTAATGGGTTCTTAATGGGCCTAGGCTATTACATTAATAACCAAGCATACTTAGCCTTCGTTCTCCATTGGGCTTCCTTCTTGCATGTAATGGGCCTCCATCCTAAACTATTTAATGTAAAGCCCTAATCTATTACATTGGCACAAAAAGGCCCAAATAAAGGCTCGCAGGCCCAACAAAAATCCAAAGCAAAATAAACCAATCACATCTAAGGTCAAGGCTCGGCTCGATTGAAAACCACGTAAACAATTCACGTTGAGCAAAGAAACAAGCAAACACATTTACTAGTTTCCTATCTTACTTTAATTATTTTAAACGCCTTTAAAATATTTCTCTAGATTCTTACTTTAGTCTCTACTAATTATAGGTAATCTATATTCGGATAAACAAATCCATTTTATGCACAAAAACAGAATAAAAATTTTCAACATTTGAAAAATTGCAATTCGGCCCTCCAACTTTTGGAAATTGCGATTTGAAACCCTGAAGTTTTGGAAATAACAATTTAACCCCAAAATTAAAACTGGGCAGGGGACCGAAAATTAAAATTTTATTTCCAGAAAAATTTCGAATTTGCAATTCAGCCCCTGCAGTTTTTGGTATTTACAAAACAGCCCCAAAACTTTCGTTAATTGCAAAACAGCCCCAAATTTGAAAATTTCCAGAAAATACACAGTTCAAAAATTTCAATTTCAGTCCAGATTTCCAACAACTCGCTAATCGCAACATCAGCCCTTTTATTTTCGTAAAATATAAAATTGGCCCAAAACGTTTTTATGCAATTTTACCCAAAATCAGATGTACCCATAACAAGTAAGAATCAATAACACGAATATAACATGCAATACAATTAAAGCAATCAAATTATATTCAGACCTTTTCGTATGAGAGTAATGAATTAGGCTCTGATACCACTGTTGGGTTATTGGTAACGTCAAAACGTTAAAAGCAGTGGAATTTAAAATTTTTAAATAACCCAAGCAGAATCTTTATTCATCTAGTCATACGAAAAGGATTTTTACATAAATCGAAACATCCATAGGGTGTTTAGCGATTTTACCTTACCACGGAAATGGTGGTGATTTTTCCCCGGTCTTCTTTCAGATCTGCTGGATTTGGTTCGAGAGAAGCACCCCAAGTGTTGTGCCTCTAGCGGTATCCACACCAACTGGATTGAAGCAACTCTCTTGAATCCTCAGGCTCAGAACTAGGATGGAAGAGATATCAAGCAGAAAGAATGAAGAAGAAAACCAGATCTAGATCCAGGATAAGAGAGGGGAGGCCTCTCTAGCTTGGAGAAGGGGGCGGCTTTTTCAGATTTCTAGTGAAGGGGGCGGCTCCTTCTCTTGTGTGTTGGGGTTAGGGTTTTGGTCTCCTACTCCTTATTTATAGATAAGGATTCTTGACCTAATGTGATCTAGTTCCACTAGGAACTTAAAGCCCATTTATTTATGGCCTTTATTTGTTTCCTAATGGACTTAGATCCCCTTTTAATTAATTAAACCCATTCAATTAATTCAGCCCATTTAATTAATTAATCCAATTAATTAATTAATTCTTCTCCATTAATTAATTAGACTACTTCTAATTAATATTTTTTCTCCTTTAAGAATTAACACTTTAATTCTCCAGTTTTGATTTAACTCTTTAAATCAAACTTTCCTCATATGATTTGTTGCAGTCCAATTGTATTGTGTGTGACCCTCTAGGTTCACCATCAATTGGCCGCGGGCCCACGACTTTCGTGATTTAATTTGCGAGCTTATGAATTGCTCCGATTAATTGAACACCTTCAATTAACCACTCAAGAATTAATCTCCTTATTAATTCATGAGTACCCACACCTCATGGTCGATGTCTAGCCACAAGCCCATGAGGCCCAACTTTAGGTGAATTGATCTCAGTGAACCTCACCTCTTATAAGTACCATGTACATACGGTCCTTCTATCGACTTAATTTCCCGATCGAGACCTAGGGTGTGTGAATTGATCGGCACCTCTAATTATCTCGAAAACTATACTTTCTAATTCCGGATAATGATTCCAGTGTGACTACTAAATTTGGAAACCCCTTTCCAAATCCGTCACCAACTATGGCCATAGGTTTCTCGGAATCTATTATCTAAAAACGTATAGGAAATTCCCTCATCCATTACGATGAGTCGGTAGATTCCATCTTGGTACTAACCACTCGCGTACACACCTATAGGTACCCAACTTAGGCACATTATGGTCAGGCTACGTGACCAGTACCTAAATCTAAGTACATATACTTATGCACCGAATTCGCCCTAGCACCTCAAGTCTAAGGACTAAATCGTACACTATTATAAGTCTTGAGAAACGTCCCATCACCGATATGCGTCATGCGCTTCCACAATGGGTTTCTCTGTTCGTGTCGTTCGATGCGTTCGATCCCCTATCGAACCACCTACTCATATGCACTGACATCAAATGTCTTGTTCATGAAACTCTACAAATTCACTCCATGTGAATCATGCATATTTATACAAGTCTTTGCGATTCCTTCGATACCCCGTCTCGTTCGGAATCTATGACTTGGAACATGTTTTAAGATCACGACCTTAGAGACTGTTTCATGATTGCACTCATACTGAAGTGAATCGTCCCATAGTCGAATGTGATCTTAGGATTTCATCCAATCGCTTAAATGTATTCGCGAGAGATGAATTTGGCCATTGTTTGATTTACATACTATAAACAAACGAGCGTATTAATTCATTTATACTAGAGAGAGATTACGATAGTCCTAATACAAGCTAAATATATTGGCTTGCAGGGCACTATCCTATCATTGAGATCGAAGCATAACAATTTTCGACTCCAATTTGCTAACCGCAGTGGCGTGTGCAACTCGTTGTTCATCCATCTCTCGATTCATCTGGTCGACCTGTGCCTGGTATCGACTAGCATCCGTCATCATATTGATAATCTGAGGATTGTCAGTCTCCAAATTTGGATTAGCGCTAGGAACAGGTTGAGTTTCAGCAGAAGCGCGAGAATAATTTGCTCGAGCCAGTTGATCTTCGAGCTCCTTAACTTTAGCGTTTGAGATTTTGTTGCTTTCTTCAACATACTTGCATTGTTCTCTATGCAATGCCATGTCATATAGCGCGGACACCAAAGCATTACCAGTCTGTGGCAAGGAAAAATGGTCTAAATAAAAATGGAGTAGAATATTGAGGTTTATTAAAAGAATATATGGAGTTGAAAAATATTACCACTTCATGGGCATGTGCTGCCCTTGCCAACTGTTTGAGAGGTTTTTTCTTAACCGTCCTATCTACATCTCGGACAAAGGTCGAAGATAGGAGGAGTCGAATGGATTTATCAATGACGTTCTCCTTATCATCAGACATTAGTGTATCCTTCTCGGAATATCCGGCTGCCCGTTTCCCTTGAAGATGACTCTCAATCATATCTACCAGAGAAGCTTTATGACTAGTATCTCCGACGTGAGTAAAATACTCTCCTTCTTTGTCAAAGAACTGAGTTCTTCTTCTAGCTTCAGGGCCTGTAGGATTACGCTCTGGCCAAGATTGACAGCCCAGAATACCATGTTCATCCCTAAGAAATTTGGGTGGATAACCGCGGCCTGGGCGAGAGCTTGTAGACGGTATATCTGATGAAGTTTGACCAGAAGAAGGGGGAGCTACTCGGATAGGATCTGCATTCTCGAACGAGTCCTCCTCTATGTCCTCCAAATCTAGGATTTGATTTCTTCTCCTCTTTCTGGATTGCTTCTGCTCTATGGGGACTTTGCCCGGCGACTTTTTCGAATTGGAAAGGACAGATTTTCCGACCACTGAAAAGCGGCAGTTCTCGACCATGGAGGCTGCAACATGAAATCGATAAACATTAGTGGACGACAAATTCATAAATCATTTTCTAAAAAGAATAAAATAGCTAAAACAGAAAAAATCTTACCTAGAGATCGATTGTCCGATGGAATGGGAAAATCCAAAGAACTCAAGCCCGCCTTCCGAAGGAAAACTTCTCCGATCAAATAAGCTGATTGGTATTTATTTGATCTCATCTCCTCGATTAAATCGGATGAAAATTGGTCGTATGGGGCCATCTCACCAATCACCTTTCGACCCCCGTACACCCAAGATTCATTGTATCCCCAGTCATGAATAAACTCCTCAGTTTCTCCGTTTTCAAGGACATGCACGGTCGGAGCCTTAACAAAAAAGAAGTTCGATTTCGATTCCGTACTGTTGCTCGAAATGGTGTTTTCAAGAACGGCATACCCAGGTCTTTGGCTAATGTAATAATAGCCTCTGTTGGAGGAGGTCGATACGGAAAGTCGAAAAAAGTGAAGAAAATTACGGAATGAGGGCTGCAGACCTCGTGCAACCATCAAAACAGAGAAAGCCATTATAAAGGCTATGGCATTGGGAACAAGTTGGGTCAGGGAGACAAAGAAAGTCTCTAAGAATTGACGAAGAATTGGAGAAAGGGGAAAACGGAGCCCATGTTCGAAGTGGGACGTATAGAATGCTCGACAGTTCGTAGGAGGGGTATGGACTCTCTCCTCGGGGAAGGAATAACGATCTCAAAATCCGACGGGAAATAACGACCGTATTCCATTTTCAAAATAGGTAGATCTTCTTCTTTCCATCGAGAAGGAAAGAATTCCACATGCGCTGAAATTTGAGGTTGAGCCGTCTTAGATTTCTTGGATGCCCTGGACATCATCTCCTCCTCTGGAACGATCTCTACCACCAAGCTATCAACCTCTTTTTCTTCATAGTCTCTGATCTCTTCTACTTGAGCATCGTCTGCTGCTTCATCCTCAGATGAAAGGATATCAGGATTGGGGATGTTAAGTGGTACTTGTTCTCCTACATTTTGAGTTGAGGAATGGGGATTATGTGAGGTAAGCAATTGACCCTTGAAGTAATTTGCTCGATGAAATAAGAAAATGGCAAGTTTATCGACTTAAACTTTTACTGCAAGAGGATCTAAATATCTGGGTTAAAAAATAAAATATCCCACGATTTTCGATTATATATATGGGCAGTGAAAAGACGGATTCAACCCTTCGCGTCTCTTCATATTCCTGCCAAATAGAACCTTGAAAGGACTTTATGATTATCTGACACACGTTACTAAAATACGTGTCCCTATATGAATGGTTCAATCGAAAATGCACTCTTTTTTGCTTATTCGGTTTTTATCCCTTGAAGGGTTTTTCCGAACTAGGTTTTTAACGAGGCATATTTCATGAACAAAGAAAGGACCAGAGTAACAACCACATTTACTTCTACGAGCTCCAGCTACAATTATGCTCGAGAAGTGAGGGAGTACTGATGAGGGCTATTTTTACACATATAACCGAGCAGGGTTTTCCGAGGAGAATCAAGATCGATCCGACCCGTGATCCGACCTTTGATCGAGATCGGCTCGACCTGCCAACATGTATCTGATCGACCTAATGCCCGATCCATAAAACTTATTGGGCCGTGCGGTACTCCCAGGCCATGCAGGATTCCTAGGCTTAATAGGACTCCTAGCTCCGTTAGGACATGATTATATTATAAATACTGAATCTTACCATGTATTAAGGATCCAGAATTTAACCTATCAATAATACAACAATTATTTTCTCCTCCAATACACCTGTTCTTATGTGATTATACAATCATATTTGTTCTTGAATTGCACCATCCTGAGTACTTTAACCAAATCCCTAATATATAAATTTGTTCTTTTAATAACTTACTGAGTTTAACCTTAAGACGAAATCAGGCTAAATCAGTCGGGTTTCCTTAACCCGCATTTCCTCCAATCTTTTACTACTCTCTCCTGCAAAATCTTCTCCAAGTCAGCCTCGATCACCTTTCTGTAAACTGACTTCTTTAACTTATCCACAGCCTCGGGCTGGCTTTCCCCGACTACTGAATCTTCCAAATCTTGGACGGTTCTAGATGGTTGCCCTGAGCGGACCACAGTTCTAGCTCGAGGTGCTCGAGGCTGAACATTGGACTGTTCACCCAAAGCGGACTGACGAATACTCCCTTCCCTTTGCCTGTTAGAAACGGGACCCCGAGCGGTAGGTTGATCGACTTGGGGCTGCTGACCAGGCACAGTTTCACGATCTGCTCTTTCCGTGTTCAGAAACTCTCTACACATGGTTCCAATAATAGACCGCAGATCGGCCACTGTTGTATGAATGGGCAGGTCGTTAGGCGGGTCGAGCGGCGGCACCTCAGACTGGTGGGCCGCTCGGGATTGATTACTTGGTTCATTGTTTACTGAGCGTTGAGCTCCAACAGCATGTGAAGGCTCGCCGCGGTTGTACGTGTATCTCCTAGTAGTAGGCATTTTTCGATCTAACACCCGAATAGGCCCCTCGGTGGGCGCCAATTGATTAAGCTCTTTTTCGTTCGGAATAAATAAGGAAAGTCGAGCAGAACAATAAATAAAGTCGAGTGTGTAAGTGATATTTATTAATAATCAGATCCAATTACAAGTTACAAAGTAGGTCTACTCGAGCATTACTGGATGCCGTACAACTAGCTAGATGAATACAAAGTAAAGCAAGCTAAAACCTATTCCTAGCTCTAAGTCCGAGCTGGGGTGTATCTTGGGAATAGTGCCGTTGTTGATGTCATAAATGCGCCGCGTATATATAGGAACAGTGATGAGCTAGCTAGACCCTACGCAGGGGAAACTATCTCGGCCAGCTGTCCAGGCCTGAGGGTCGGCCCCACAGTGATTCCGAGGAGAGACATAGATCCGAAAGTAAGTTCTTGTGCTATCAATCTGGCTTGACCGGACACAGCGTTCTGCAGGTCGAAGAATAGTCTTCCTGGTTGGGATCGAGGTCGACCTCGAGCTGAGGTATTTCCTAAAATGGCGTATGCGAAATATCCCTCATCAAGAGAAAATTAATTGGATTAATTGGGTTAATTTAATTAAAGGGATTAATTAAATTAATGCAAGACATGGGCCAATTTAATTAATGGCCCATACTAAAGTCTTGCACATAAAGGGGCCTTGAGAGGTGGCTATAAAAGGAGTCTTGACAAGACTCAAAAACCTAAGCAAAAACAAAACCCTAGCCGCCCCCCTCTCTCTCTCTTGCTCTCTCCTTCACCTAGAGTTGGATCTAGATCCAGTTCCTCCATTGACAAGCCTTCTCTCCTAGTTCTGAACCTGAGGTTCGAAGGTGTCACTCAATCCATCTGGTGTGGACTATCTCTAGAGACACAACACTTGGGGTGCTCTAGTGAACGAAAGAGAAGACCGGAGAAAACCACCACCTTGCCTGTGGTGAGGTAAATTTCGATTTACCACCCTATTTAATTTTGTAATTTGTTGCAAAAATTGTATTCAACCTATTCGTATGAGCTAGTGAATAATCTTGTGATTTTGGGTGTTATGAAATTTTAAATTCCGCACTGTTGTATGACAATCATACCCCATGAAATCCCAACAGTAGTATCAGAGCCAAATTCACTACGCTCATACGAAAAAGGCTTGAACACTTCAAAATATATGTGTATATTTGTTTGTTGTGTTCTATGATTTGATTCTTGCTTGTTATGATGAATTATATGTTCGGGTATATGCATATTGCGGTTTTGGGCCAAAACTGCAATTTCAGAAAATTTGAGGGCTTATGTGCAAATTGCGATTTTTGTAAAATCTGGACAGAAAGTAAAATTTTGATTTTCTGCAATTCTGGACCAAATTGTAATTTCTGGAATTTTTCAAAATCTGGACTGTTTTGCAATTTACGAAAGGTTAGGGACTGGTTTTGCTATTTACGTAAAATCTGGGGTCTGTTTTGCTTTAAACAAAAGTTTCTGGAAATTTTGTTAATTTTCTGCTTTCTGGTCCGATTTGCATGTCCTGGAAATTTTTGGGCTGATTTGTAATTTCCAAAAGTTGAGGGGTCAAAATGTAATTTTCGAAAATTCAGGGCCGAACTGCAATTTTTCAATATTTGAAAAACACAAACTGATATGTGCACTAAAAGAGTTTAGTATATCCGAAAAGTTAATTTTATCATAATTAGTGGAGACTAGAGTGAGAATCAAGGGGTTATTTTAAAAGGGGTTTTAAAATAAAAATTGTGGATTGTTTTAAAAGTGGTTTTAAAACTAGAATCTAAAGGTATTTTAAATGGGAGTTTTAAAATAAGATAAGAAATAAGAAAATGAGTTTTGCTTGTTTCTTGCTCTACGTGAACGCTTTACGTGGTTTTCGATCGCGCCGAGCCTTGACCCTAGGGTAGATGTGATTGGTTAATTTTAATTATGTTGATTTTATTGGGCCTGCGAGCCTTAAGTTTTTGGGCCACTTTGAGCCTTTGTAATAGATTAGGGCTTTACTGTTTAAAATAGTTTAGGATGGAGGCCCGTTACAAGCAAGGTGGGAGCCCAATAAAAGTGAAGGCCATGTATGCATGGTTATTTATGTAATAGCCTAGGTCCTTTAGAACCCAATTAGATTGACCAATTGGGCCAACATCTTTGGCTCGATGATGGCCCGCATAGGAGGCTCCCGATCGAAAACGTATTGTGGTAGAATGCATGCTAGGTTTATTTATTTATGTTTTATTTATTTATTGGTTCTACTATTTGGCTTGTATAGTGATGCTCGCTAGAATATTAGAACGTAAATAAGATAATTCATAATTGAAGCGGTGAGATCTCGAGAGAGTTTGTTTTGAACTTTCAAACCAGAAAAACCCCTCTTGAATTAAATATTAAGTCATATTGGGTTAAAATAAAATAAAGTATTTATATAAATCCAAGCCTTCCATCAATAGGAACTAGCGTGAGTTGTCCACTTATCGATTAAGGTGATCCAAAGTCTGGCACCCGAGTCGAAGAAAGAGACAATACGCGAAATTCCTTGATTCTCGTTTTTAATTAAACTTGACAAGGGTGGGGACTGGTCGGGACATGAACATCGACTGATAACCAGTTACGGGGATTCCATGACCGGGCCAGTTGCTCATCAAGATTGATGGGTTAGACTTAACGAGTAGTACCACTCATGATGTAGCAGTGCTAGATGAGTGCGAAAATCGAGGCAAAATAGCTTGAAGGTTGTGTAGGGACACAATTGGCAATAAGTATTTCTACTTGGGGAATTATTTGTATGGCCGCGAGTCGTGGGTGCAATTAATGTCCGCTGGGACGTCAAGACCTACTAGGAAATAGGACTTCCCGAACAATTGAAGGGGTAATTGTTTCGATAAAATAGTGGGAGAACTTTTTATGATAGAAAGTCCAACCTTCGTAGATTATAAGTATTATTCATTAACTAGTCCTCTTGATATTGGTCTTCTCTTAGATTAGATATTGTGATATCTATAAATTGTCCATTTTTTTTTTTTTATATTTATCCTCGACTTACAAAATAACTGGATGAAAATATCGATTGGCTCAGAAACTTGAGGATTGTCCTCAATTACGAAAGTCGGAATCGTGTTCTTAATAATCAACCTATGTCTGATGCATTTTGAGATGAGTCTCAAAAGAGGAACGAATCACCTATAGAGTATGGGAATTTCAATGATCGTTGCCTCACATACACATCAAGATTTAACGAGCTAAAGAAGCGACATAGGAGTCTGTCTGAAACTTCTAAGACAAACATCCACCTCAAAAGGCTTGTTTTGAGATGCAGTTTCGAATCTTCTGATTCGAGATTTCTAAGGTGTTGTTTAAAACTCGAGAATAAGTGAAAGAACTAATGTCAAGGATCACTGTCCTTGTTTTATCAATCTGGTTGAAAACTGGATCGATTAAACGTAGGCCTGCAAGTGATCTTAACGTTGACTTCCTCCTAAATTCTCCTCCCCACTCATTCGAACTATTCGTGAAAAACTCTGAACTTATTTGATAAGTTGATCAGGTTTCTCGAAATAACCAAAGTGTTGGTAAAAGGCAAATAGGAACCTTTTAAATGGTATACCTGTCATGATTGCTTACACTTCAAGGACTGCAAAGTCAAAGAAGAGTAAAAGGAGGAAGAAAGTGTTCTCTTCCAAAGCGAACATAAAGGTAGTCAAAAGAACGAAAGTAGCCTAAAATCGAATTATCCCACTGCACCTAAGAAAGGCACTGACAAGTTTAACTGATTAGAAAGTCTAATTAATTAAACAACGTTTCAATTAAAGAGTTAATTGAAAAATGAAAAGTTTCAATTAAAGAGTTAATTGAAAAGAGACGTTTCAATTAAAGAGTTAATTGAAAAGGAAATGTATCAATTAAAGAGTTAATTGAGAGCAACGTTTCAATTAAAGAGTAAATTGACAATAGGAAATGAATCAATTAAAGAGTTAATTGAAATTAACGTTTCAATTAAAGAGTTAGTTGAAAGGAAACAAAATTGATTGAATTAATGTGTTAAGTTCAATCAATACCAAGATAATATTCCACACATATGGCACGCAAGAATTAGGTCGCGTTTCCATAGGAAGGAATCAAAAGTTGATGTCATCGATGCTTCTTGAAAAATAGGGCTTAGATGAACTATCAACTTGCGAATCCTGTCTGAAGGAAAAGATGACAAAGGTACCGTTTGCTGGGCATCCGGAGCGTACCAAATAAACTTTGGATTGGATCCATAGGAATGAATGTGGACCACTAAAGTGTTAGTGAGAGAGGAGATTACTCATACCTCGTGAGGTTTACTGATGACTTTAGTCGTTAGTGATATATGTATCTTATGATATACAAATCCGAAACTCTTGAAAAGTTCAAAGAATTTCGAAACGAAGTAGAGAATCAAACATGGCATAGTATTAATGCCATTCGATCTGATCGAGATGGAAAATACTTAAGCTAGGAGTTCCTCGATTATCTTACTGAGAAAGAGATTCTCATACAACGAACTCCTCCTAAGACGCCTCAACCTATTAGAGGGTCTGAAAGAAGAGAATCGAACCTTGTTGGACATGGTTCGATCCGCGATGAGTTTCGTTCAACATCCTTATGCATACTAAGGATTGACCCTAATGATTGCATCGAAGATACTGGACAAAGTAACTTTAAAGTTCGTGCCTGCAAAACCCTAGTAGAACATGATGAGGTACAAGTAGTGGAACCCGTCCCCACAAACAGTGGGAGTTAATCCAGAAACTGCTGAACCATCAACGTACACCAGTACTTCGTAAGATCTAATCAAGTTCGTGAGGAACTTGAAAGATATGGTTAGACCATATACGAAGAATCTACATTGGATGTAGACGCTCATGTATGGCAAGAGACCATACAATCCGAAATGGATTCCATCCATTCCAACAAGGTACGGACCTTGGTCGATCCACCCGAGGGAAGTGTCCCTGTAGATAGATCTTCAAGCGCAAGCTAGGAATGAATGTAGAGGTATTGACCTATAAGGCTCGCCTAGTGGCAAAAAGGTTATTCACAAAAGCCGGGAACGCACTTTGATGAAATCCTTTCTCCATTAGCAATGTCTGAATCCATTTGGACTCACATTCATTTTGATGAGATAGTCAAGGAGTTTGACTTCATCGAAAACAAATGTGAACCTTGAGTGTACAAAAGGTTTAGTGGGAGCTCTTTGGAGTTCATTATTTTTTACATGTCGATAACATTTTGATTATCTGGGATGATATTGGAATGTTAGCGCAGACGAAAGCATGATTGTCCATGCAATTCTCCATGAAAGATTTGAGAGAGACATCTTGCGTATTGGGATACGTATCTATGGAGATAGATCGGGGAAGATGTTGGGACTCTCTCAATCTAAGTACATAGAAACAGTACTGAAAATATTCAGTATGGAAGAATCCAAGAGAGGGTTGCTTCCAGTGAGACACTGTATCTCTCCTTCCGAATCGATGTGCCCTACATCGAATGAGGAAAAGGAGAATGTCTCAAATACCTTATATTTGGACAAAAGGTAGCATATGGTATGCAATACTATGTACTAGACCAGATGTAGAACCTGCTCTTATTGCCATGAGCAGTTTCTAGTCAAACTCCAGTAAAGAGTAGTGGACCACCGTAAAAGATATCCTTGAGCTCTTGAGAAAGACTAAGGATTTGATCTTGGTCTACGGTGATAGTGGAGAATTGAAACTCGAAGGATTTATTAATTCGAGTTTCCAGTCTGATGTGGATGAATATATATATCCAATTTTGGATACATATTTTGCCTCAATGGGGTAACGGTAAGTTGGAAAGGTTCCAAGGAAAGCACCGTTGCCATCTTAACCACTGAAGCAAGATATATCGCAGCAAGGAATGCAGCGTAAGAAAGTGTTTGGATGAAAAACTTCATCCAAAAGTTGGATGTAGTGCCTAGCATTGCAAAGCTCGTGGTTATCTTCTGAGATAACAATGGAGCTATTGCTAAAGCAAAGGAATCGAGATCTCGCCAGAAATCTAAACACAAGAGAAAAGTACCACTTGATCAAAGAAATCATTAGTAGAGTTGACGCACATAATGGATCGCGTCAACTCGTAAGATAATCTAGCGGATCCACCAGTAGAGCCTTTGTCACAAAAGGAGTTCGAAGAACATCTTTGGAAGATAGGTCTTAGAAGCGTTTGTGATTGGCTTTAGGGCAAGTGGGAGATTGAAAGGATAGTGCCCTGCAAGCCAATAGATTTTAGCTTGTATAAGGACTATCATGTGATAAGCTTTCTCTAGTATAAATGAATTAATACTCTCGTTTGTTTATAGTATGTAAATCAAACAATGGCCAACTTCATCTCTCGCGAATCACTTAAGCGATTGGATGAAATCCTTAGATCACAATAGACTATGGGACGATTCACTTCAGTATGAGTGCAATCATGAAACAGTCTCTAAGGTCGTGATCTTAAAAACGTTCCAAGTCATAGATTCCTGTCGAGACGGGGTATCGAAGGAATCGTTAAGACTTGTACGAGTATGCATGATTCACATGGAGTGAATTTGTAGCGTTTCATGAGCAAGGCATTTGATGCCAGTGCATATGAGTAGGTGGTTCGATAGGGGATCGAACGCATCGAACGACCCGAACAGAGACCTCATTGTGGAAGCGCATGTCACACATCGGCGATGGGATGTTTCTCAAGGCTTATAATAGTGTACGATTTAGTCCTTTGACTTGAGGTGCTAGAGAGAATTCGGTGCACGTGAGTGCGTACTTTGATTTTGGAGCCGATCATTTAGCCTGATCATTGTGCGACTACTTTGGGTACGTAGGATCGTGTACGCGAAGGGTTAGCACTAATATGGGATCTACCGACTCAACGTAGTGCGTTGAGAGAATTTCCTATACTTTCTTAGATAATAGATTCCGAGAAACTCGTGGCCACGGTCAGTGACGGATTTGGAAAGGGGTTTCCAAATTTAGCAGTCACACTGGAATTATTATCCTGAATTAGAAAGTATAGTTATCGAGATAATTAGAGGTGCCGATCAATTCACACACCCTAGGTCTCGATCGGGAAGTTAGTCGTTAGAAGGACCGTATGTACATGGTACTTATAAGAAGGTGAGGTTCACTAATATCAATTCACCTGAAGTTGGGCCTCATGGGCTTGTGGCTAGACATCGACCATGAGGTGTGGGTACTCCTGAATTAATGGAAGATTAATTCTGGAGTGGTCAATTAAAACAGTTTAATTGATCGGAGCAATTAATTGAATATTAATTGCTCATTAATTAAATCACGAAAGTCGTGGGCCTACGGCCAATTGATGGTGAACCTAGAGGGTCACACACAATACAGTTGGACAGTGACAGTCAATTAAGGACAGGTTTGATTTAAAGGGTTAAATCAAGCAAAAGAATTAAAGAGTTAATTCTGTGAGAGAAGTAATTAATTAGATAGTCTAATTAATTAAATATTAATTAAAGGGTTAATTAAAGAGAGAGAAAATTAATTGGGTTAATTTAATAAAAGGGCTCAATTAAATTAATGCAAGACATGGGCCAATTTAATTAATGGCCCATACTAAAGTCTTGCACATAAAGGGGCATTGAGAGGTGGCTATAAAATGAGTCTTGACAAGACTCAAAAACCTAAGCAAAAACAAAACCCTAGCCGCCCCCCTCTCTCTCTTGCTCTCTCCTTCACCTAGAGTTGGATCTAGATCCAGTTCCTCCATTGACAAGCGTTCTCTCCTAGTCCTGAGCCTAAGGTTCGAAGGTGTCACTCAATCCATCTGGTGTGGACTATCTCTAGAGGCACAACACTTGGGGTGCTCTAGTGAACGAAAGAGAAGACCGGAGAAAACCGCCACCTTGCCTGTGGTGAGGTCAATTTCGATTTAACACCCTATTTAATTTTGTAATTTGTTGCAAAAATTGTATTCAACCTATTCGTATGAGCTAGTGAATAATCCTGTGATTTTGGGTGTTATGAAATTTTAAATTCCGCACTGTTGTATGACAATCATACCCCATGAAATCCCAACAATATATATTTATCAAGGAAAGGTTGATACAAATTAATCAACAAGGGATTACAATTCCAATACGAAAAGTAGTTAGAATTGTTACAAAGGATAAATCAACTATCTTCGGTAAATCCTTTGTCATTAGAATTGGCCTGCTCGAAGGAGCAGTCTCTTTTAGGGACGTTTCATCATCAACATCAGCTTCTTCCCTGTTGTCTTGATCAACTTTGACCTCATCTTCAGACTCTATATCGGGGTCGGGCACCGGTAAAGGATTTTCGAATTCTTCTACCAAATGAGCCAGTGGATGACCGCGGTACTCTACGGAAGTTAGGGCTTCAGGCGGATATTCTTGCAACTTTTGATCTTTGCTAATATCCACAGCATCGAAATAATCCGCCCGCCTGTTAGGGATTAATCCCGACTCGATCAACTGGTCAACCCCTTTGTAGAATGCGCTCAACAGCAAATCTTCGATCTTCTGATGAACTATGGCAATATGAACAGGGGAATTAAGGAACTCTCTGATAACGGGCTCGACATTCTCAGTCTGAGCCTCTCGCATGAGCTCATCTACATCCGCATCGTCCTTTTTAGCCTGAAGTTGGGCCTGAAGTGAATGATTCTCCGATTCTAATGCGCTCAAGGAAGTTGCGTGAGAGACACGTTGCTCCTCCAGTTCTTGAGTCAGTCGATCAACCTGAACTTGGTACCGACTAGCATCCACCATAGTATTAATAATATGTGGATTGTCGGTTTCCAGGTTGGGGTTATTACTGGGATCGACCTGACTTTCTGTTGATGCTCGAGAACTTTCGACCTCGGCAAGTTTATCCTCCAGCTCTTTATTACTTGCCATAAGAATCTTATTGGTCTCCTCCACGAACCTCCACTGTTCCCTGTGCAAGGTTGTGTCGTACAGAGCGGTCACCAACGCGTTTCCAGTCTACAAGATGGGATTCTACAATTGAATATGGATAAATCGTATTCGATTTTTGTTAAATAACGAACCCAAAAGATACGTTACCACTTCATGAGAATGAGCTACTCTTGCTAGTTGATCTAGAGGTTCCCTCTCAAAGGTGCGTTGGACGTCTTTGGTAAATATCGTGTGGAGAGAAGGAGTCGAATGGATTTGTCGAAAATATGCTCCTTATCATCCGACAATATAGAGTCCTCCGCAGAATATCCAGCTGCTCGTTTGCCCTCGAGGTGGCTTTCGATCATGTCTACAAGGGAAGCCTCGTGACTCGAATCTCCAATATGGGTAAAATATTCACCCTGTTTGTCGAAAAACTGCTTCCTCCTTTTTACCTCTGGACCTGTAAGGTTTCGTTCAGACCAGGTTTTGCCACCGAGGATCCCATGTGGATCCCTAATGGCCTTGGGAGGATATCCACGCCCAGGACTAGTGCTCGAGGAAGAAGGTTCAGCAGACAGTTGATCAGTAGTAGGGTGAACGTTGCGGATAGGATCAGCGTCCTCGAAAGACTCTTCCTCGATGTCTTCAAGATCTTGGTATTGATCCATTCTTCTTTTTCTAGACACCCTCTACTCTATAGGCATTTTTCCCGCAGACTTCTTGGAGCTCGAGAGGACAGTCTTTCCGATGATAGAGAAACGACACTTTTCAACTATAGACGCTACACTATGAAAATTGCTCAATAAAAGAATCAATCATTATGGAATCTTCTAAGACTAAAATGATTAAGAACATAAAGTATTACCCAGAGGACGATTGTCTGACGAAGAAAAACTTCTCGGACTAGGAAAGCTGATTGATATTTATCCGATCTCATTGCCGCAATCATACTTGAAGAAAAATGATCATCAGGAGCCAGTTCTCCGATAACCTTCCGTCCACCATACACCCGAGAAGAGTTATAACCCCATTCATGAACATACTGCTCGATCTCTCCGTTCTCAAGCACGTGATGGGTCGGAGGTTTGACGAAGAAATAGTTTGATTTCCATTCCATGTTGTTGCTCGAAATAGCATTCTCCAGATCGGCAAAACCAGGTCGTTGGCTAAAATAGTAATAACCTCTGTTGGACGAGGTTGAAATGGAAAATGGAAAGAAATGAAGGAAATTACGAAAGGTAGGTCGTAAACCCTTCGCAACCATAAGGATAGAAAAAGCCATAATAAAAGCAATGGCATTGGGGACGAGTTGGGTTAATGAGACGATGAAGGTCTCAAGAAGTTGAATGAGAACTGGAGAAAGGGGATAACGGAGTCCATGATCCAAATGGGAAATATAAAAAGCGCGGCAATTTCTCGGAGGAGTATTTACCCTCTCTTCGGCATAAGGGATGATTATCTCAAAGTCAGAAGGAAAATAACGACCATAATCTCTCCGAAGGGCAGGCAAATTTGTTCTTTAAATCGAGAAGGAAAAAACTCAATAGGGGCGGAGACCTTAGGTTGAGCAGTTTTTGACTTCTTCGAGGTCTTAGCAGCCACCTCCTCTTCGGGAACGATTTCGACTACTAGCCCCGTCTACCCCTTTTCTACAAAATCCTTGATCTCCTCGGCCGGAATCCCAAGGGGCTTCTAGATTTTCAACAACGAGTAATAACTGCTTCTTCATCGTTGCGAGTCGGGGAGTTAGGGTTAGGTATTGAAGAGGCCATAATTTGCTTAAAGACAGGAAGTTCGACGGGATGAATAAGCAAGGAGAATCTCGACTTAAGTTTTTACTGCTTAAAGCTCAGGGTATTTGAGGTAAAAGTAAAAAAGATCTCATTTAATTCGACTATATATATGGGTAAGGAAATGACGATTCAGTTTCCCGCCAATGAGATTATGGGAAAATCCCAAGACGTCTGACATACACTATTAAGCAACGTGTCTTTACATGAATGTGTTCAATGAATATGTACTCTTTTTCCCTCGCTCGATTTTTATCCCAATAAAGGGTTTTTCCGAACCAGGTTTTTAACGAGGCATACTTCAGGAATCTCAGCGTGTGGAATCGATCCAAAGGCTTTATTTACTTCTACGAGCTTCAGCTACGATCACGCTCGAGAAGTGAGGGAGTACTGATGGGGGCTATTTTACAATCAAGACATAATCGGACTTTTCGAACTGGTTCAGATCAATCCGACCCGCACAACTGCTCGAGTCTCCTCGGAAGATCCAAGGTCGGCCCGATCTGCTATTCGCATCTAATCGACCTAGAGAAAGACTCCGAAGATTTCATGGGCCATGCAAGTTTCCTAGTTACGTTAGGATACTACTAGGGCTAGGATTAAATTTTTTATATATAGCTGATCATTCTTTGTAATAAGGGTTAGACTCTGAATTTCTCCATTTATAATAAAGGATTTTACTCTTTCTTCTCCATTAATTGATTACTTACTTATACTATTCCGTACAATTCCTTACTTGCATCATCCTGAGTACTTTAACCAAGCCCTAATATTATTGTTATTTAAATTATCTTATTGATATTACCACACACGCGAAATACGGTAAAATCAAAGACTGACTTTAATTACAAATGAAAGTCAAATTCCAAGTTTTAAGGATTCAATAATATATTTAATATCGCACTAATGTTTTGTACTTGACTAAAACATAACAATTATTTAATAATTTAGAAGGTATAATAGAATTAATTAAACAACGAAAAATAAATAATAAGTTCAAAGCACAAGAACCCGACACAGAAATTACGAAACATAAATAGTATAAGCCGAGAAAAATACCATTTGTTTTTCGGAAAATGCAGCATCAAAAACTTAAGAATGCAGGTTGATTCTTTGTTAGTCCATCCCTGATTTGCTCACTTATAGCTCTAAGCAATAATCTGCAAAATGAGAAAGAGTTGAGTATGTTTAATTGATTTAAAAGAGAGAAAATAAATATTATAGAATTTTTGGAAAAGGGAGCATTACATCTGATGTTGTGTGGCGGCGCATAAGAAAAGATTGGTTATTTATGCTTTATACCATAAGGAAAAAGTATTTAATACAACAACCCCATTATTATCATAGAAGATAACCACGAGCTTCGCAATGCTAGGCACTACATCCAACTCTTGGATGAAGTTTTTCATCCAAACACTTTCTTTCGTTGCATCCAATGTTGCGGCATGTTCTGCTTCAGTGGTAGAGTCGGTAACGGTTCTTTGCTTGGAACCTTTATGTTGGATGAAGATGAAGACTTTGAAGTGAAGGGATGTTTTGATGATTTCCAAAAGTCATCAGCTAAGTATGGAAACTTAGTACAAACCCTAGAAGATATTTGACCAAGGAAGAATTATTTCAGACTAGTCAAATATGGTCCAGAAGACTACTGATCTGTTGCTGAAGAAAGGAATCAGACTGGTGGACTTTCAGCCGACTCAAATCAGATTAGTTCAAGTTTGGGATCAGCCAAGTATACATCAGACGAGTGATTTCGATCAGCAGAGTGGAAGTGGATCAGAAGTTATTGCAACGGTAATAAATGCACTTGGAGTATTAAATGCTGAAGAGGAAGGGTATTTAGGACAAATGATTGAAGAGAAACCTCGTATCAGCTTGGTGCATTTAATGCGAACTGACAGCAAGTACAGCAGAGTGTACAGTGTTCAGTCGCAGGCAGCCGTTTCTGCAGAAAGGACCAGTACTCGAGGATTTGACAGCTGCCGATCTCTCAACGGACATATTTTCAAATCTCAAGTATAAATAGTTCAGTTCGTGAGTTGAAGAAGAATATACAACACATTTGAGAGCAAAAATCTGAAGCTGCATTCTTCTAAGTCTCAAACTCAAGAACAGAACACTCATCAACCGAGTCATTTGTTGACGAAGCAGAATAGAGAGAAAACAGAATATACACATAAATCTGAGTGATTTTATTAGAATCGTGTTGTGAGAAGCTGTTATCCATCTTTGTGAGTGATAAAGCTTTGTAGTATAGGACTTCTTTGTGATTTCCTGTAACGAACTTGTGGCCAGTTCATTTGTTGTTTGGCGCAAGCAGAGTATATTGTAAACTGTGTGTTTATAGTATAACCCAAGATCTAAGTGACTTGGAAGAGTGGACTAAAGGATTTATATCCATATAACCACTATAAAAATCCTTTGTGTTATACTTGCATTATTTTCTGCATATTTTAAAGAGCATACTTTAACACAAAAAGCTAACTGTTGAAAAGTTTTAAAAAGGAGTTTATTAAAACTGGGGATAAAACTTTTTCTAAGTTAAGAAAACTACTTGTGAAAAACATTAGAAAAATCCGCTTCAAGTTAGTCATTTTAAAACTCTGATTTTGATAAAATCAGCTGAGTGAAATCAGAAGAGTGGTCAACTCTGCTGTTCAAAGCTTTGTGCAAGATCAGCTTAGTCTATTTACGATTCTTGATCACCTTAGTCTGCTGACAGAAAAGTTAGAGAATTTTAAAAGATAAATTTTTAAGAGGTCTATTCACCCCCCCCCCCCCCTTTCTAGACCTCATCTGACCACTTGGGACCAACAAGTGGTATCAGAGCAGGTGGTTCATCTTAATCATTTACCTGATCAACGAGCTTGATCCTAGAGTGTTTTTCGAAGGTTTTCAAAAGAGCATCTTTTTGAAAAACAAAAACTTTTTGAAAAATGGATTGTATCAGCCTTGTTCCCCACATAGGCGGTATGAGCTATGAGGACTGGAAAATACGCATGGAAATTTTCCTTGCTGCATATAATGACAATATGTACACGTGCATAACACAAGGTCCTATAAGAGTTACCAAGACAATCAAAATTGATGGCGTAGATACGGTCGTTGATAAAGAACGATCAGAGATGTCACTTGAAGAAATCAAATTGAAGAATCTTGACAAAGTCGGAATCTTCATCATGACAAAGGCCCTGGACAATGAAAGGTTTGACAAGGTCAAACATTGTAAAACATCTAAGGAGATGTGGGACAAAGTCCGCGACATGAGTGAAGGGAATGACTCAATCAAAGAACACAATCTGAGTGTTGCCATGGAGAAGTTTGAAAACTTCAAAATGAATCCTGGAGAAACCATTGACCAGATGGATTCAAGGTTTACAAAGGTGTTGAACAATGTTCTAAAGTTGGGAAAGACGTTTACTGATAAGGAGATCACCGTCAAAGTTTTAAAGGCGCTACCACCCAAGTTCAACATGAAGATCACAGCAATGGAAGAATCAAGGGATCTGGGGAAGATCTCACTGACTGAGCTGTTTAATGTACTCAAGGCGTACGAGTATAAAATGCCAAGGATGGGAATAGAAGAGACCTCAACTTCCGGCCCCACTGCTGCCCTGGTCGCTGCAGAAAGAACTAGAAGATCAGCCGGGAAGATTAGAGAAGTGAACTCATCTGATGAGGCCACAATACTGAGTAAAAAAGAGTACACTGCTGGCGATGTTGCTTTGTTATTGAACGGGTTCAAAAAGTTCTACAAAAGAAAAATGAAGAACAAATATAACAATGCTTCTACTTCTAAACGTACCTCTTATTCTCATGATAGTAAGGATGATTATAAATCCAAAATGATGTGCTATAATTGCAGGAAATTGGGACATTTCATCAAGGACTACCCATATCCTAAAGCGGAGAAATATACAGAGGAGGAAAAGAAGGATGAAGGTGGCAAATCAGTTGACATCACCAAGTACAGAGGCATAATTGGGTCACTGTTATATTTAACAGCTAGCAGACCTGATATTATGTATTCTGTTGGGGTTTTTGCGAGATTTCAATCAGATCCTAAAGAATCTCACCTCTTAGCTGCTAAAAGGATATTAAGGTATCTCAAAGGCACACAAGAATTGGGATTGTGGTATCCAAGGGAATCAGGATTTGAACTTATAGGATATTCAGATTCTGACCTTGCTGGCTGTAAAATTGATAGGAAGAGTACTACAGGTACTTGTCAATTTTTAGGCAGTCTTCTGATCTCATGGATGAGTAAGAAACAGACTTCAGTATCCATATCTACTGCTGAAGCTGAATACATTGCTGCTGGAGCATGTTGTGCACAGATACTTTGGTTGAAGCATCAACTAGAAGACTATAATCTCAAGATCAGTGGAATCCCTATCTACTGTGACAATACAAGTGCAATCTCACTTACTCAGAACACTACTAGTCATTCCAGGACTAAGCATATTGAGATCAAACATCACTTCATCAGAGACCATGTTGAAAAAGGAAATGTTATTATTGAGTATGTTCATACAGACAATCAGATTGCTGACATTTTCACCAAACCATTAAGTGATGCAAGATTTTCTACTATAAGAGTGGAACTTGGCTTGTTAAAATTGGATTCATAAGCTGAGGGGGAACCTATCAGAAGACTGGGTTCAACAGCTGACTAATCTGATATCAACAAGTATTACACTTCAAGAAGACTGACTCTCAACAGACTAGTTGACTGATGAATTCTTGAACTCAGGGGGAACGTGTAAGACTAGCGGTACTCCTGTTTTAAAGATGAAATCTTCATTGACAGTTAGTTGAAGTTGTGTTAATCAGAAGATTTGTTCTTAATTCTTGAAGATTTGAAGATTATTTATCTTGCTGGATTGACAAACATCAAAGGAAGATCACTAGATATTGGCTTTCACTAGTGATATATTGTATCAGACAAGTCGTCTATCAGATAAGTATTATTTTACTCATCTGTTTTTATTTGTCAGCTTATATTTAAGTGTTGTACTAAAAACGTTTTATCAAAAGCACGCTTTTATAAGTAACAGACAAGTGGCGTTTCAAATTCCCGCCTGTCTGTCATAATTAATGTTATTTTGAAATACGCGTATCACGGTCACACGATCTGCTTTTCAGTGACTGATCTAACGGTTGACACTAATCACGGAAACCGACAAGAGACCAACATCTATAAATCCAGATCTGATCAGCTTACTAAGCTTTTACGCACCCTCGAAATTTCAAAAGTACTCAGAGCAATTCTGCACTCATCTACTGCAAAATTTCTCTCCGTTTTTTCCTTAATATTTTTCAGAATGTCTGCCAAAGAAGCTGCTGCTGAAGGTATGTTCTTGAACTACCTGACGTATCATACGACTGGTACCCCGTTGATGAAGGAAATTTTGGAAAAATTCAAGGCGACATCCCTGGTTAACTTCATGGAAGCACTTGAAGATATGATTTTCAAAGATCAGGTCATGGAGTTTTACAGTTCTAAAGAGAAGCTTGATTTTGAAAAGCTGGAAATTGTTGCCAAGATTGGGGAAAAAGTTATCTGCGTAACCCCCAAGCTGCTGAATGAGAGATATAGACTCTCTCTTGAAGGCTCGACTGAAATTGCAACCCTAGCTGAAGCTCTTGAAGCAGATTTCTGGAATTTGGCTTCAAAGAAAAATCAAGTGCTATCTGGAAGCATAAAGAAGAATCAGCTGAAGGATGAATTTCAGCGTATGGCTGATTTAGTTGCCAAAGTCCTAGAGAATTGCACATTCTTGTTGGACAGTGTGCCGATGAAGAGGTTTCACACTATGATAGCCATTTTCTATGGTTTGAAGGTGAATTGGGCAAACTTCATCTGGTATATACTTGCTGATCACAAGGAGCGTGGTCTAACTCTGCACAGGATATTCCTTAGTCACCTGCTGGTGAATTTGGGATGTACAGTGACTAATGGCAAGGACGTTCATAAGGCAAAAGAGCTGAAGATTTATGAACCAGTGAAAACTGGAAGGTCTAAAGAGCCTGTTGTTGTGCCAGAAAAGAGGCAAGAAAAGAGGAAGGCTGCTGAGCCTGAAGAGCCTGCTGATAAGGGCAAGAAAAGCAAGACAACTGTTCAAACAGCTAAGCCAGTTGTTCAAGCCAGAACAGGCGTGTCTAAGAAAAAGGATGCTGTGGATTCAATTATTGATGAAACAGTCAAGGAAATTGATGAGATGACGGTTGGATCATCTCCTGAAAGAACCGTTTCAGCTGAAATACCAGCTGAAAACGTGGCTAAAAGGACAAGGAGCGCTATGAAAGATACTGCCACATTTGCTGCTGTTCCTTTTACAAAGAAAACTGTCGGAAAGAAGATGACATTTATTGACGAAGATAAAGAGCTTTCTGCGCTAGTTAGAGAAAGTCCTCCAACAGCTGAGAGGCCTGTTGGATCAGAAACGGAGTCTGCTGAAGTGAAGTCAGCTGATCAAGTGAAACGGACTTCTGCACCAATAGCTGAGGTTGTTCAACCTCAAAAGGATCCTGAAGTGCAGATCCTTGAACCAATTGTTGCTGCACCAGTAGCAATTGCTGCTCCAGAACCAACAGTTGCGGCACCAGTTGTTGAATCTAGAGCTGCCAGGAAGAAAAGAACTGCAAGGCAAAAGTGTCAGCTTATCACAAGAAAAAGCGCGAAGAAGCTGAGCAAAGAAAGCGTGATGAGGCTGAACTTAAAAGAGTCTTAGAAGCAAGCAAGAAAGAAGATGATGTCAAGAATATGACAGAAGCTGACTTGGCAAAGGCCTTAGAAGAAAGTACAAAGGATGCCTATGGACCAAGAAGGTCAGAAGGCATAGAAATTGGTGGAAAACCCAAGGAAGGACAATTTGTTCTACCAAGGGCTGAGCCAGTTAAAAGAAAGAAGTTTGAAGTGAGGAAAGCAATTGAAATTGTTCAGAGTGACTTTGCTGCTTTCAAGATATTTGAAGCTGAGCTAGAAAGGTTAAATCAGCTGCTTCAATCAAGAACTACTTTTCTCCCTGAAAAGATCAGATACAACAGATGGAGAGAGTACAGATTGAACAAATCTGAGGAAGAGATCCAAGCCTGGAAGGAGTTTGCTGCAGAAGGACGCTAGGTCCTAAATTGGTTGCAAACCACTTCTGTTGCAAAGGCGTTGGACTCAGATTTTGTAAGAGACAGACTACATGACTTTGCAAGAGTCATTGTAGGTCAGGAGGCAACTGCTATCAAGAATTCACTTCCAAAGAAGCTCGGTCCTGCTGATGACCGTATTGATAGAGCAGTCAAGATTGCTGTTTATACTACATTGGAGAAATGGGCTGAGAGATCAAGGTACGAACCAGGAATATCAAGTACAATGCCCACTCTGCCAAGTCTACAGCAAATTGCCTTTGGCTCAGAGATCAGTACTTATCAAGAAAAGCTGAGTATTCAACAGACTATTTCACCTTTCGTGCCAGCTGACTTGATTCGTCAGAAGACAGTTGTGTCTGCTGATGGTACTGAGATCATTCACATTGCTGATGAACCAGCTAGTGAAGAACAAAAGAAAGACCAGCAAGCTGAGGAGATTAACTTGGATACATCAACAAAGCTGCCTGCTGAGGTCAAGGACTTAGTTCCTTTAGCTTTAGAGTGGAAAGATGAAGAGAGTCATGTTCTTCATGAAGCACCTGTTCAACAGGACGAACCTGCTGAATCATCACACCCTGCTCCTACTGCTGACTTGCATTCTTCGCTGATTGAGTCAATGCAGATGCTGATTGAAAATGCTATGAAGGAGATGGAGATGAGAAATCAGCTGATGATAAAGCAGATGCAGGAAGAGACTGCAAAGATGGTGAAAGATGCCATAGAAAACTTTCCTCTACCACCAGAAAATTCCCTGATGCTGTCTCAGAGTATATTGAGCATGAAATGAAACATTGAAGACGTGAAGGCTGATGTGGGTCATCTGCACTCTACTCTTCAAAGGCATGAGTCTGATATTGCTGGGATTGCGAGAGTCATGAAGGAGATTGGTGAAGCAGAGATAGAAAAGAATGTTGCTCTTATGCAAGAGATCACCATTGTCACCAACAAAGCTCAAAGTTAAATATCTACACTTCAACTGAATGTTGATTGTTTAAATGACCAGTCTGGTGAGATAAAGACAAATCAAATTATGGATCAAAACATCAAGAAGCTTTATGCTGCTGTCAACATAACTCCTGATCAACTCAACCTTGCTGCTGATGACAAAAAGGGGGAAGAGGAATTAGCTAAGAGGACTATTGTTGCTGCATCTATTCAAGTACAAGACCAACGGGCTGCTGCTGGAAAGCCAAGTGATGATGAAGTACTTGAAGAGGAAGCTGAAGATGAAACTGATGATGAAGTAGAGCCCAAGGATGTAGCTAAGACCGACAAAGAAATAGCTGCCTCTAAGGACACTGCTGAAGAACAGTTGGATCCATTCAGGAAAACTAGTAGAATTCAAGAAATAAGAAGAAGAGTTGAAGCTGCAGGAAGAAACTTGACCAATGCTGATCTGTTTTCCAATGGAGAAGATAAAGAATGTAGTGATGAAGTTGAAGAAGAGGAAGAGGAAGAAGATGAAGAAGCTGAGGACTAGACTAGGCTTACTAGACTAGGTCACTTGTTAAAAATATGTAATCATCTTACTTTATTGTGTAATTTTCACTTAAGTCTATTTTGCTTGTAACTTGTACTGTAATTTTAAAATCATTTATAAAAGTTCAAGCTTCCAACATATAATTTCTATCTCAGAAATTTTTGAGGACTCAACTTTAGTTTTAGGTACAGGTACTTAGCTGAAGTTTTTTCATCATCAAAAAGGGGGAAATTGTTGGATGAAGATGAAGACTTTGAAGTGAAGGGAGGTTTTGATGATTTCCAAAAGTCATCAGCTAAGTATGGAAACTTAGTACAAACCCTAGAAGATATTTGACCAAGGAAGAATTATTTCAGACTAGTCAAATATGGTCCAGAAGACTACTGATCTGTTGCTGAAGAAAGGAATCAGACTGGTGGACTTTCAGCCGACTCAAATCAGATTAGTTCACGTTTGGGATCAGCCGAGTATACATCAGACGAGTGATTTCGATCAGCAGAGTGGAAGTGGATCAGAAGTTATTGCAACGGTAATAAATGCACTTGGAGTAATAAATGCTGACGAGGAAGGGTATTTATGACAAAGATTGAAGAGAAACCTCATATCAGCTTGGTGCATTTAATGCGAACTGACAGCAAGTACAACATAGTGTACAGTGTTCAGTCGCAGGCAGCCGTTTCTGCAGAAAGGACCAGCACTCGGGGATTTGACAGCTGCCGATCTCTCAACGGGTAGATTTTCAAATCTCAAGTATAAATAGTTCAGTTCGTGAGTTGAAGAAGAATATACAACACATTTGAGAGCAAAAATCTGAAGCTGCATTCTTCTAAGTCTCAAACTCAAGAGCAGAACACTCATCAGCCGAGTCATTTGTTGATGAAGCAGAATAGAGAGAAAATAGAATATACACATACATCTGAGTGATTTTGTTAGAATCGTGTCGTGAGAAGCTGTTATCCATCTTTGTGAGTGATAAAGCTTTGTAGTATAGGACTTCTTTGTGATTTACTGTAAAGAACTTGTGGCCAGTTCATTTGTTGTTTGGCGTAAGCAGAGTATATTGTAAACTGTGTGTTTATAGTATAACCCAAGATCTAAGTGACTTGGAAGAGTGGACTAAATGATTTATATCCATATAACCACTATAAAAATCCTTTGTGTTATACTTGCATTATTTTCTGCATATTTTAATGAGCATACTTTAACACAAAAAGCTAACTGTTGAAAAGTTTTAAAAAGTAGTTTATTAAAACTGGGTATAAAACTTTTTCTAAGTTAAGAAAACTACTTGTGAAAAACACTAGAAAAATCCGCTGCAAGTTAGTCATTTTAAAACTCTGATTTTGATAAAATCTGCTGAGTGAAATCAGAAGAGTGGTCAACTCTGATGTTCAAAGCTTTGTGCAAGATCAGCATGGTCTACTTACGATTCTTGATCAGCTTAGTTTGCTGACAGAAAAGTTAGAGAATTTTAAAAGATAAATTTTTAAAAGGTCTATTCACCCCCCCCCCCCCCCCTCTAGACCTCATCTGACCACTTGGGACCAACACTTTCCAATTTACCGCTACCTCCATTGAAGCAAAATATGTATCCTAAATTGGATATATATTCATCCACATCAGACTGGAAACTCGAATCAATAAATCCTTTGATTTTCAATTCTCCATTACCACCGTCGACCAAGAGCAATTCCTTAGTCCTTCTCAAGTACTTAAGGATAGCTTTTACGATGGTCCAGTGTTCTTCACCGGAGTTTGACTTGTAGCGGCTCGTGACGCTTAGATCATGTGCTACGTCTGGTCTAGTACATAGTATAGCATACATTATGCTACCTATTGTCGAAACATAAGGTATTTGAGACATTCTCCTTTTATCCTCGTCCGATGTAGGGCACATCGATTTGGAAAGAGAGATACATTGTCTCATTTGGAAGCAATCCTCTCTTGGATTCTTCCATACTGAATCCTTTCAGCATTGTTTTTATGTACTTAGATTGAGAGAGTCCCAACATCTTCATCGATCTATCTCTATAGATACTTATCCCAATACGTAAGACGCCTCTTCCCAAATCTTTCATGGAGAATTGCATTGATAACCATGCTTTCGTATGCGCTAACATTACGATATCATCCCCGATAAGCAGAATGTCATCGACATGTAAAACAATGAACTCCACAGAGCTCCCACTAAACCTTTTGTATAGACAAGGTTCATATTCGTTTTCGATGAAGCCAAAAGCCTTGACTGTCTTATCAAAACAAATGTGAATCTGAATGGATATAGACATTACAACTGGAGAAAAGGTTTCATCGAAGTCTGTTCCAGGCCTTTCTGAATAACCTTTTGCCGCTAGACGAGCCTTATAGGTCAACACCTCTCCATTCATTCCTAGCTTGCGCTTGAAGATCCATTTGCAACCTACATGTACAATTTCCTCGGCTGGATCGATCAAGTTCCATACCTTGTTGGAATGCATGGAATCCATTTTGGATTGCATGGCCTCTAGCCGTGCATGTGCGTCTACATCCAATGTAGCTTCTTCGTATATGGTGAAACCATATCTTTGCAGGTTCCTCACATACTTGATCAGATATACGAAGTACATGTGTACTTAATGGTTCAGCAGTTTCTGGATCTGCTCCCACTGTTTGTGGGATGGGTTCCACTTCTTGGACCTCATCAAGTTCTACAAGAGTCCCGTTTCTATTCATGAGGAAGTCATCCTCTAAGAAATGGACCTTCCTAGAAACAAACATCATTTGTTCTTTAGGATTGTAGAACAGGTATCCAATGGATTTCTTTGGATACTCCTCAAATTACACAAACTAGATCTACTATCCAATTTATCTCATTTTCTTGTCCCTAACATAGGCAAGAGATCCCTACACTCACAAGTAAGAGCAAAGAGGTGCTTCACCATACCATTCTTGGTATGTCGTTGTAGGCACGGACTTTGAAGGTACTATGTGAAGTATCTTCGATGCAGTCAATAGGGCCAACCCCTAGAATGGACAAGGAAGCTTTAATAAAACTCATCATGGATCGAACCATGTCCAAGAAGGTTCGATTCTTTGTTTCAGACACTCCAATTAGTTGAGGCGGCTCAGGAGGAGTTCGTTGTATGAGAATCCCATTCTCAGTAAGATAATCGAGGAATTCTTAGCTTAAGTATTTGCCACCTCGATCAGATTGAATGACCTTAATACTATGCCCTAGTTGATTCTCTACTTCGTTTCAAAATTCTTTGAACTCTTCAAAGGTTTCGGATTTGTACTTCATAAGATACACATATCACTAACGATTAAAGTCGTCAGTAAAATTTACGAGGTATGATGTAATCTTCTCTCGCACTAACACTTAGTGGTCCACACTCATTCGTATGGATCAAATCCATAATTTTGGTTTGGTACGCTCTGGATACCCAGCAAACGGTAACTTTGTCATCTTTTCCCTCAGACAGGATTCGCAAGTTGATAGTTCATCCAAGCCCTGTATTTCAAGAAGATTCGATGACACCAGCTTGTGAATCCTTCCTATGAAAATGTGACCTAACCTTGCGTGCCATATGTGTGGATTATTAACTTGGTATTAATTGAACTAACACATTTAATTCAATCGAATTGAATTAGCTCTTTAATTCAATAAATTTACTTGACCTCAATTAACTCTTTAATTGATTCATTTCCTTTTCAATCAACTCTTTAATTGAAGCGATGCTTAATTAATAAGACTTTCTAATCAATTAAACTTATCAGTGCCTTTCTTAGGTGTAGTGGGATAATTTGACTTTTAGGCTACTAGCGTTCTTTCTACTACCTTTATGGTCGCTTTAGAAGAGAACAATTTCTTCTTCTTTTTACCATTCTTTGACTTTGCAGTCCTCGAAGTGTGAGCGATCATGACAGGTATAACTTTTATAAGGTTCCTATCTTCGATTACCAAAACTTTGGTTAATTCATGAAATGTGATCTACTTATCAAATAAGTTCTAAGTTTTTTATGATTTGAATGAGCGGGGAGGAGAATTTAGGAGGAGGTCAATGTTAAGATTACTTACAGGACTACATTTAATCGATCCAGTTTTCAACCAGATTGATAAAAACAAGGGCAGTGATCCTTGACATTAGTTCCTTCGCTATTCTCGATCCAAGTACTTAGTTAGTTAACTAGGTAGTTAATTTAGTTAAAACCCCAAAAATATATTTGAATTAGGAACCATATTAAAAGTAAATTAGGAATTGAAATTTGGTTGATACATAGTCAAGTCCCTGTGGAGACGATACTGTTATAATTACTCTTTATTACTTGTTCGATACGTGCACTTGCGTTTATTTGCGTGTGTAAATTCCGCAACAAGTTTTTGGCGCCGTTGCCGGGGACTTGCAACATTTATTTGCCAATTTTTATTTTTGATTTTTCTTTTGGTTGGTTCCTTGTTACTTTTCCTTTTTCTCGTTCCCTTCATTTGGTATGGCATATAACAGTTATCATTGGCTTAATGAAGGAACGACTTATGTGTATTGTGCAGGTGGACACTCGTACGATTTGGGCCCATTGAATCCCAATTCATGGTTATACGTGGATCAATTTCAGGGTAGTCAGAATCTTCACCCCAACAACTACAATTCTGGGTGGGGGAAACCCAGATGTTCCATGGAGCGATGATCAGGGTAGTGTTCAATACACAAACTTCATGATGACCAACTCGTTCATATCTCCAAGCTATCAAGAGTATTATCAGCCACCACCAACAGAACCAAGTCCTGCATTTATGGAAACATTCAACGATTATATGGAATTTATGGACGTATATCGCCATGAGGCGGAAAAGATGGCAACTAAAATTGAGGAGCTATCTTCGTTTCTAGAAGCACCACGCAAAGAATTAAGAATGAGTAATCCACCTCAAGATTCAATCTCAAATGAAGAGGATAATTTGATATTATCAGATACCAAGTCGAGCGAGACAAATTCTCTTATTGTTGAGAGTGAAATAGAGCAGCCACAAATCATTAAATTGACAAGTTTCGATGTTAGTCATAACGAGGAGATCCCAGATGCGGAAGAAAATATCTTAACCATTCCGAAGGACGAAGAAATCAAGGGGGACATGGAACTCGACAATTCATTGACGTTGATAAACTTGATCGAGGTAATGGAGATAGATGAGGATATAATTGAGTTTATCATACCTCCAATTTATGATTCAAAAGAGGCTGGATCTTATTTCGGTGTGGATGAGATATTAATGAGAGATACGCAGAAAGGAAGGTTTGAGAATAAAACGAACTATAATATGCATATCCCTACTCAAAGTGCGACTTGGATAAGAGTTGGTAAAGATTACAAGAGATTTGAGCCTGGGATAGAATTTTTCGATGCGATACGAGGTTCAAATTTGTCCTAATTGAGCTTACAAAGGAAAGACCAAATTTTGGGACAACAAAGAGAGCAAAAAGGCCTGGACTCATACTTGATGCGGATTGGATCCTATTCGATTATTGGCCACCTTAAAAGGGAAGTATCCAAGTCGAGCTAAGGACTTAAAACTAAGCGCTTATTGGGAGGCAACCCAAGTTTTCCATTTTCTTTTTTGTTTTGTTTGTGTTTTGTGTCTTGTTGCGTGTTTAGTTTTTTTTGGTGTTTGTTTTGTGTGCAGATGCATCGATGTTATGGACAATATTAAAAATTTGACGAAGAGAATGACTCATCAAGGTCTCCAGTAACACAAATGAAAAATTTCCAGCAGCTTCAGGCCAAATCCCTAGTCCATATCAACACCCGCCTCCATCTTCCTTCACCATCTACCAAAAACCAGCCACTACCATGATCAATCTACCACAGGGCACCTCCTGCTCCATCAAATTTGCGCTGCCACCATCACCATCTCTGCCTATCACTACCCCCGTTTGAAAAAAAAAAAAATGGGGCGAAATCAATCACACTCCCTCATCTCCGTCGAAACAAGCAAACTCTGTCTTCCACCACCACTATCTCCGCCTCCGTTACTCCCACACCATCGGCGAAACAATTCAATCCGCGGCCATAGTAAACCCAAATCCGCATCCATGTCCAACTCGCCACCATCTTCAGATCCAATCACCACCCCTATAACCATCTCCACCAATCACCATTTACGTCTCTCAATCACGCCACATCCAGCCCAACCCGACGGTGTCACTTTGGCTACAGATGTGTATCACTTCGGAAGTAATTGTTCGAAAGTCAATTTGGGGGAGATTCGACTCGACGGAGTTCTGATCATATGATTGGGTTTGAATGATTTTGTTAGAGTTTGGTTGATTCGAATATTATGGATACAAAGAAACAAAAGTGGAATCGGGATTTTGCTTACCAAGATGGAGCCACGAGCAATGGACACTCTAATGTCAGGGACGTATTCTTTTTCCAACTCTCCTTTACATTGATGTATTCAGTCTTGTTAGTTTTTTTTTGTTTGTTTGTCTGTGTCGACCTCTTTTTACTCCTTTGGTCTCAGTGGGGACACTGCTTAGTTTAAGTTTGGGGGTGAGGTCACATTTACGTCATGCATGCTAGGTCGACTTAGACTAATTTTTTTTGAAATTTTATGTATTTTTTATTGTTTTTCCTGCAATATTCTAAGCACTAATGCATAATCGAGGATTTAGGATGAAGTTAGTGAATTATAGTCTAGAATAGAGCAGAAATGATCCTACGAAGTCAAATAGTGCAAAAATAAAGAAGGAAAAACCTGCAAGAAATGTTGTTGTGCACTCCGAGGACCATAACTCTTTCAAGGAAGCTGCAATGAAGTTGAATTTCTATTTTGATGTATAGGAATGAGTTAGCTACAACACAGACTTTACGGATCTTGATTTGGAGTTCGGAGCTTAAAGTTATGCCACTTGCAAAACTATTGCGCAAAGCTGACGCGATTTTCAGCGGGATTTTAAGGGAAAACTTGGGCCCAAAGTCTCCTACTAGGCCTCAACTTGGGAGATATATTTAAGGACTTCCAGGTCATGAAATTACACATCTTTGATCGGCTTTAAACATACTTTTCTCATAGAATACACATAGAACATCAAAGATCTACTTGGAGAAAGATTGAAGAAGAAAATAGAGAAGTCCTGAAGATCACCCAAGCAAGAACAACACAATATTGAAGATCTTTATCTTGGATTCATCGTTTTTTCTATAAAACCACATGAACTCTGATTTAACCTGATTTCGTCTTAGGTTTAATCTCAGTAAATTATTAAGAGAACAACTTTATATTTTAGGGGTTTGGTTAAAGTACTCAGGATGGTGCAATTCAAGACTAATATGAAGTATAGTAATCACGTAGAATTAGTATATGAGCGGAGAACAATTGTATTATTATTATTGATAGGTAAAATTCTGGATCCGTATTACAACCATGTATTCACTATTTATACTGAATACCTAATCCTAACGTATTTCATGGCCCAATAAACCTTCGGGATCGATCCTCAGGTCGACTAGATACAGAAAAGTAGATCGAGCCGACCATGGAACCTTCGAGGAGACCCATTCAAACTTCTCAGGTCGGATCGATTCTAAACTAGCTCGGAAAGTACTAAACAAATTAGAGGTTTAAAATAGCCCTCATCAGTACTCCCTCACTTCTAGAGCGTAATCGTAGTTGGAGCTCGTAGAAGTAGATAAAGTTGTAGTGCCAACCTTCAGTGATTCATGAAGTATGCCTCGTTAAAAACCTAGTTCGGAAAAACCCTTTATAGGATAAAAACCGAGCAAGGAAAAGAGAGTGCACATTAGTATGAACCTTTTAGGTAAAGACACGTTGCTTGGTAACGCGTGTCAGACATCTGCAGAGTCTTCTCATGACTTTACTCGCGGGAAACTGAAGAGACGCGAAGGGTTGAACCGTCTTTTCACTATCCGTATATATAGTCGAAATAAGCGGGATCTTTTTACTTTTTAACCAAATATCTAGATCTTTCAGTAGTAAAAATTTGAGTCGATAATCTTGCAATTTATTCATTCCGTCGAACGTACCATCTTTAGAAATAATGGCCTCGACTTCGCAGAATCCCAATTCTTCCACCCAGAATGAAGAACAAGAAGCACCACCAAACATCGTCAACCCAAAAACTCTTTCTTCTGATGAGGAAATAGGGGATGGCGTTCAGGTCGAGGAAGTTAGAGATTACGAAGAGAAGGGAGTTGATAGTCTGGTGGTTGAGATCGTTCCTGAGGAGGAAATGGTTGCCAGAGCATCCAAGAAATCCAAAACTGCTCAACCTCAGATTTCTGCCCCCATCGAGTTTTTTCCTTCTCGACTGAAGGAGGAGCATCTACCTGCCTTGAAGAGGGAATATGGTCGTTATTTCCCCTCGGATTTTGAAATAATTATTCCTTCCTCCGAGGAGAGAGTCAATACACATCCCCCAAACTGTCGAGCTTTTCATACCTCGCATTTTGAACACGGATTACGTTTTCCTCTTTCCCCGATCCTTCGTCAATTTCTAGAGACTTTCTTTGTTTCTTTAACACAACTCGTACCAAATGCCATAGCCTTTGTAATGGCTTTTTCTGTCTTGATGGTCGCGAAAGGTTTGCAACCCTCGTTTCGTAACTTTCTTCATTTTTTTCCGACTTTTCCATCTCGACCTCTTCCAACCGAGGTTACTACTATGTTAGCCAAAGACCCGGATTTGCTGTTCAAGAAAATGCCATTTCCAGTAATAGTACGGAATGGAAGTCGAATTTCTTCTATGTCAAATTTCCGACCCTTCGTGTACTCGAGAATGGAGAAACTGAAGAATTTACTTATGATTGGGGTTATAACAAATCCTGGGTGTATGGCGGTCGGAAAGTGATCGGCGAAATAGCTCCAGACGACCATTTTTCTTCAGACATGGTGGAGGAGATGAGATCGGACAAATATCAGTCAGCTTATTTGGTCGGAGAGATCTTTCTTCGAAAAGTTGGATTAAGCTCTCTAGATTTTCCCATTCCAACAGACGATCGTCCCCTAAGTAAGGTTTTATTATTTTATCCTAAAGAACGATCACTCAATTTTGTCCTCTTTTAATCTTGGTGACCCTATACTGTAGCTTCCATGATCGAGAAATGCCGCTATTCAGTGGTTGGAAAGACTGTCATTTCTAACTCGAAGAAGTCAACGGGACAAATCCCTATAGAGCAGAGACAATCCAGAAAAAGGAGGAAAGATCAACACCAAGATCTAGAAGACATTGAAGAAGAGTCTTTCGAGAGCGCTGACCCTATTCGTGTAGCTCCTCCCCTGACTGATCAAAATCCTGAGGAAATACCTTCGTCGAGCTCTCGTCCAGGACGGGGTTATCCTCCCAAATATATTAGGGATAAATTTGGTATTCTGGGCTGTAAGACCTGGCCGGAACGTAACCCCACAGGTCCTGAGGCAAAAAGAAAAAGGCATTTTTATGACAGAGAAGGTGAGTTCTTTACTCATGTTGGAGATACAAGCCATAAGGCTTCTTTAGTAGACATGATCGAGAGTCATCTTCAGGGAAAACGGGCGGCCGAATATTTTGAAAAGGACTCATTGATGACAGATGATAAGGAAAACATCATCGACAAGTCAATTCGACTTCTTCTGTCCTCGACTTTTGTCAAGGATGTGCAGCGGAATTATGAGAGAAAACCTCTTGAGCAACTGGCAAGAGCAGCTCACGCCCATGAAGTGGTAATACATTGTTATTTCATTTGCTCTCAACATATTTTGACTTCTTTACTTCATTCCTCATTTAGATGATACATTCTTGTTGCAGACTGGGAATGCATTGGTAACCGCCATGTATGATACGGTACTGCATAGGGAACAGTGCAAATTTGTGGAAGAGACCAACAATATTCTAACTGCCAGAATCAAAGAGCTCGAAGACAAACTTGCTCAGGTCGATAGTTCCCGCGCTGATGAGGGATATTTCGCATACGCCATCTTAGGAAATACCTATGCTCGGGATCGACCCAGTTTTCGACCAGGAGGTATTTTTCGACCAGAAGAACATAGCTTCCCGACCATGTCATGTTGATAGCACAAGATCTTATTTTCCGATCTACTTCTATCCTCGGAATTACTGTGGGGCCGACCTATAGCTTTTCACAGCTGGCCGAGAAGTATTCTCCTACGGACGGTCCAGCTAGCTCACTACTGTTCCTATATATACGCGGCGCATTTATGACATCAGGGACGGCACTATTCCCAAGAAACTCACTAAGCTCGGACTAGCAGCTCGGAATAGGCCATAGCTTGTATCTCTTTGTATTTACCTTCCTAGTAGTACGACATCCTGTAATGCTCGGATAGACCTACTTTGTAATTTGTACTCGAACATTGATATTCATATACACTTATTGTTTTGCCGACTTCCTATATTCTGTACGAACCAAAAACGATACAATCAATTGGCGCCCACCGTGGGGCCTATTCGAGTATTAGATCGAAAAATGCCTGCTACTAGGAGATTCACATACAATCGCGGAGAGCCTTCACAAGCTGTTGGAGCTCAGCAATCAGTAAACAACCAACCAAGTAACCAATCCCGAGCGGCCCGCCAATCTGAGGTGCCGCCGCTCGACCCGCCGAATGAATTACCTATTCATATGACGGTTGCCGATCTTCGTTCCATTATCGGAACGATGTGTAGAGAATTCCTGAACATGGAGAGAGCGGATCACGAAACTCTGCCGGGTCAACAGCCTCTGGTCGAACAACCTGCTGCCCGGGAAGGAAGTATCCGTCGATCTGCTTTGGGCGAACCGTCCAATGTTCGACCTAGAGCAACTCGAGCTAGGACCGTTGTCCATTCAGGGAAACTTTCTAGAACCGTACAAGACTTGGAAGATTCGGTGGTCGGGGAGAGTCAACCCGAAGCCGCAGATAGGGTAAAGAAACCGGTATACAGAAAGGTAACCGAGGCTGACTTGGAGAAGATTGTGCAGTAAAGGGTTGTGAAGGAGTTAAAGAGGGAAATGTTGGTAAAAGAAACCCGACCTGCGGAAGTCAAGGCTCGAAGAACTGAGGCCAAAGAGGATGGGGCCGTTTTCGTTGAGGAAGGACGAGATAAGGAGTTAAGTAAGAATATTATGAGGTGTTCACCCTTCTGCCAAGAGATTAGAGAGGCTCGAGGAACAGAGACTGTCCCTACCAGACTTCCCAGATATAATGGAACCTCCGATCCTGGGGAGCATATAAATAGTTTCATTAATGTGTTGAATTTATATGGGCATTCAGAAGATTTTTGTTGCAAGATTATGGTCACCACGTTCGAAGGAATCGCTTTGGACTGGTTCGGAAAACTACCTTCGAACTCTATCTTCTCTTTTGATGAGTTGTGCGATAAATTAAAACACCAATTTGCTAGCCAAAGGAAACAAAGGTTACCTGCCAATCATTTGGGAACCGTGAAGCAATTGGAAGGAGAAACACTAAGACAATGGCTGGCAAGGTTCAGTATTGAACTTCTGAAAGTCGATACCCCGCAGATTGAATTTCTGTCATCGTTGATGTTCGAGCTAACCCGTAATAGCCAGTTCGGGAATGCTCTCTGCCGAAAGCAACCAAAGTCTTTCGAGTGAATCATGGAAATAGCTGAAAAGTACATGATTCAGGAGGAAATGAATAATTTAAAGAATGCTCAGAACCCTAGGCCCCCGATTGGAAAGAAACCAGATCGGGCCCCTATTCCAAAGCCAAGTGACTATGGAGGGTCAAACGCGCAGCAACGAGGCTCAGTTTGGCAGAGACTTAAGGTCTATAAACCTCAGGCTCCGACCTACAGATCTAATGTCTAAGGTCGACCTGCGTCACCAGAGAGGGCTCCAAAGACAGAGCATGAAAAGAGCAATTTTACCAGGTTGAACGCCTCGAGGGACGAAATCTTAACTGTGCTCGAGGAAAGGAATTTGGTCCCTCAAGGCAGGCGTATCACTCAATCCAGACCAGGGGCTTTGGATAACGATAAATATTGCAGATACCACAGGACCCGAGGGCACTGTACCGAGGATTGTTTTCAGTTGAAACAGGAAATTGAAAAGTTGATTGCTCACGGAAAATTAAAGGAGTATGTTAGAAAGGAAAATCCTAACAACTGTGAAAGGATAGTGCCCTGCAAGCCAATGGATTTTAGCTTGTATAAGGACTATCACGTGTTGAGCTTTCTCTAGTATAAATGAATTAATACGCTCGTTTGTTTATAGTATGTAAATCAAACAATGGCCAACTTCATCTCTCGCGAATCACTTAAGCGATTGGATGAAATCCTTAGATCACAATAGACTATGGGACGATTCACTTCAGTTTGAGTGCAATCATGAAACAGTCTCTAAGGTCGTGATCTTAAAAACGTTCCAAGTCATAGATTCCTGTCGAGACGGGGTATCGAAGGAATCGTTAAGACTTGTACGAGTATGCATGATTCACATGGAGTGAATTTGTAGCGTTTCATGAGCAAGGCATTTGATGCCAGTGCATATGAGTAGGTGGTTCGATAGGGGGATCGAACGCATCGAACGACCCGAACAGAGAAACCCATTGTGGAAGCGCATGACGCACATCGGCGATGGGATGTTTCTCAAGACTTGTAATAGTGTACGATTTAGTCCTTTGACTTGAGGTGCTAGGGCGAATTCGGTGCACGTGAGTATGTACTTTGATTTAGGAGCCGATCACTTAGCCTGATCATTGTGCGACTACTTTGGGTACGTAGGATCGTGTACGCGAATGGTTAGCACTAATATGGGATCTACCGACTCAACGTAGTGCGTTGAGAGAATTTCCTATACGTTCTTAGATAATATATTCCGAGAAACCCGTGGCCACGGTCAGTGACGGATTTGGAAAGGGGTTTCCAAATTTAGCAGTCACACTGGAATGATTATCCTGAATTAGAAAGTATAGTTATCGAGATAATTAGAGGTGCCGATCAATTCACACACCCTAGGTCTCGATCGGGAAATTAGTCGATAGAGGGACCGTATGTACATGGCACTTATAAGTGGTGAGGTTCACTGAGATCAATTCACCTGAAGTTGGGCCTCATGGGCTTGTGGCTAGACTTCGACCATGAGGTGTGGGTACTCATGAATTAATTGTAAGATTAATTCTTGAGTGGTTAATTGAAGGTGTTCAATTAATCGGAGCAATTTATAAGCTCGCAAATTAAATCACGAAAGTCGTGGGCCCGCGGCCAATTGATGGTGAACCTAGAGGGTCACACACAATACAATTGGACTGCAACAAATCAAATAAGGAAAGTTTGATTTAAAGAGTTAAATCAAAACTGAAGAATTAAAGTGTTAATTCTTGAAGAAGAAAACAAAAGAATTAAAGAGTTAATTATGTGAGAGAAATAATTAATTAGATAGTCTAATTAATTAAATGTTAATTAAAGAGTTAATTAAAGAGAGAGAAAATTAATTGGATTAATTGGGTTAATTTAATTAAAGGGTTTAATTAAATTAATGCAAGACATGGGCCAATTTAATTAATGGCCCATACTAAAGTCTTGCACATAAAGGGGCCTTGAGAGGTGGCTATAAAAGGAGTCTTAAGAAGACTGAAAAACCTAAGCTAAAAAAAACCCTAGCCACCCCCCTCATGCCCTAGCCGCCCCCTCTAGGAGAAGAGGTGTGGCCGCCGCCCCCTCTCTTCCTCCAGATCTAGATCTGAATCTAGATCTGGTTTTCTTCGTTCTTCCATGTCTGATTACCCTTGAATCCTATTTCTGAGCCTGTGGATTCAAAGGGGTTGCTTCAATCCAATTGGTGTGGATACCGCTAGAGGCACAACACTTGGGGTGCTCCTCTCGAACCAAATCCATCAGATCTGAAAGAAGACCGGAGAATAACCACCACCTTGCCTGTGGTGAGGTAATTTCGAATTACACCTCTTTTATTTTGTAAATTGTTGCAAAATTGTATTCAACCTATTCGAATGAGCTAGTGAATAATCCTGTGATTTTGGGTGTTATGAAAATTTTAAATTCCGCACTGTTGTATGACAATCATACCTCATGAAATCCCAACAGTGGTATCAGAGCCAAATTTACTACGCTCATATGAATAGGCCTGAACACTTCAAAATATATGTGTATATTTGATTGTCGTGTTCTATGATTTGATCCTTGCTTGTTATGATAAATTATGTGTTCGGGTATTAGCATAATACGGTTTTGGGCATAAACTGCAATTTTCGAAAATTTGAGGGCTTATGTGCAAATTGCGATTTTTCGAAAATCTGGACAGAAAGTTAAATTTTGTTTTTCTGCAATTCTGGACCAAATTGTAATTTCTGGAATTTTCAAAATCTGGACTGTTTTACAATTAACGAAAGGCTAGGGGCTGTTTTTGCAATTACCGTAAAAATCTGGGGTCTGTTCGCATTAAAATAAATGCTGAAGAGGAAGGGTATTTATGACAAATGATTGAAGAGAAACCTCGTATCAGCTTGGTGCATTAAATGCGATCTGACAGAAAGTACAGCAGAGTGTACAGTGCTCAGTCGCAGGTAGCCGTTTCTGCAGAAGGACCAGTACTCGATGATTTGGACACCTGTCGATCTCTCAACGGGAAGATTTTCAAATCTCAAGTATAAATAGTTCAGTTCGTGAGTTGAAGAAGAAGAGACAACACATTTTGAGAGCAAAAATCTGAAGCAGAATTCTTCTAAGTCTCAAACTCAAGAACGGAACACTCATCAGCCGAGTCATTTGTTGACGAAGCAGAATAGAGAGAAAACAGAATTTACTTATAAATCTGAGTGATTTTGTTAGAATAGTGTTGTGAGAATTAGATATCCATCTTAGTGAGTGATATTACTTCAGAGGATAGGAGTTTCTTTGTGATTTCCTATTAAGCACTTGTGGCCATTTCATTTGTTGATAGGCGCAAGCAGAGTGTACTGTAATCTTTGTGACTATAGTATAACCCAAGATCTAAGTGACTTGGAAGAGTGGACTAAAGGATTTCTATCCATATAACCACTATAAAAATCCTTTGCGTTTTTACTTGCATAATTTTCTGCATATTTGAAAGAGCATATTTAAAACACTTAAATGTTAACTGTTGGAAAAGTTTTAAAAAGGAGTTTGTTAAAACTGGGGATAAAAATATTTCAAAGTTAAAGAAAACTACTTGTGAAAAACACTTGACAAATCCGCTGCAAGTTAGTTATTTTAAAACTCTGATTTTGATAAAATCAGCTAAGTGAAATCAGGAGAGTGGTCAACTTTGCTGTTCAAAGCTTTGTGCGAGATCAGCATAGTCAACTTACGATTACTGATCAGCTTAGTCTGCTGACAGAAAAGTTAGAAGTTTTTAAAAGATAAATTTCAAAGAGGTCTATTCACCCCCCCCCCCCCCCTAGACCTCATATGAATCAGAGCAGGTGGTTCATATGAATCATTTGCCTGAACAACGAGCTTGATCCTAGAGTGTTTTTCAAAGGTTTTCAAAAGTTTTCAAAAGAGCATCTTTTTGAAAAACTACAACTTTTTGAAAAATGGATTGTATCAGCCTTGTTCCCCACATAGGCGGTATGAGCTTTGAGGACTGGAAAATACGCATGGAAATTTTCCTTGCTGCTTACATACGATCGTTGACAACCCCCTGGTTTTGAAGTTTATCAACAAGGAGACAAGGTATATCGTCTGAAGAAAGCTCTCTATGGACTGAAACAGGCTCCAAGAGCATGGTATGATACTTTATCTGATTTTCTTTTAGTTAAAGGATTTCGTAAAGGTAAAGTAGATAAGACTTTGTTCACTATTGAATGGGATAATCATATATTGTTGGTACAAATATATGTGGACGATATTATTTTTGGTTCAACTAACAAACAGATGTGTGAAAGGTTCTCTAAGCTGATGCAGAACAAGTTTGAAATGAGCATGATGGGAGAACTAAATTACTTTCTTGGATAACAAGTTAAACAGCTACCTGATGGTATTTTTATTAATCAAGCAAAGTACACAAAAGACCTGTTCAAGAAATTTGGTATGGAAACTAACTCATCTGTTAATGTTCCTATGTCTACTGGACTTCGTCTGGACAAGGATGAAGGTGGCAAATCAGTTGACATCACCAAATACAGAGGCATAATTGGGTCACTGTTATACTTAACAGCTAGCAGACCAGATATTATGTATTCTGTTGGGGTTTGTGCGAGATTTCAATCAGATCCTAAGGAATCTCATCTCTTAGCTGCTAAAAGGATATTAAAGTATCTCAAAGGCACACAAGAATTGGGATTGTGGTACCCAAGGGAATCAGGATTTGAACTTATTGGATATTCAGATTCTGACCTTGCTGGCTGCAAAATTGATAGGAAGAGTACTACAGGTACTTGTGAATTTTTAGACAGTCGTCTGATCTCATGGATGAGTAAGAAACAGACTTCAGTATCCATATCTACTGCTGAAGCTGAATACATTGCTGCTGGAGCATGTTGTGCACAAATACTTTGGTTGAAGCATCAACTAGAAGACTATAATCTCAAGATCAGTGGAATCCCTATCTACTGTGACAATACAAGTGCAATCTCACTTACTCAGAATACTACTAGTCATTCCAGGACTAAGCATATTGAGATCAAACATCACTTCATCAGAGACCATGTTGAAAAGGGAAATGTTATTATTGAGTATGTTCATACAGACAATCAGATTGCTGACATTTTCACCAAACCTTTAAGTGATGCAAGATTTTCTGCTCTAAGAGTGGAACTGGGCTTGTTAAATTTGGATTCATAAGCTGAGGTGGAACCTATCAGAAGACTGGGTTCAACAGCTTACTAATCTGATATCAACAAGTGTTATCCTTCAACAAGACTGACTCTCAACAGACTAGTTGACTGATGAATTCTTGAATTCAGGGGGAACGTGTAAGACTAGCGGTACCCTTGTCTTAAAGATGAAATCTTCAATGACAGTAGTTGAAGTTGTTTTAATCAGGAGATCTGTTCTTAATTCTTGAAGATTTGAAGATTATTTATCTTGCTGGATTGACAAACAACAAAGGAAGATCACTAGATATTGGCTTTCACTAGTGATATCTTGTATCAGACAAGTCGTCTATCAGATAAGTATTACTTTACTCATCTGTTTTTATTTATGTCAGCTTATATTTAAGTGTTGTACTAAAAACGCATTTTCTGAAACACGCTTTTATAAGTAACAGACATGTGGCATTTAAAATTCCAGCCTGTCTGACATAATTAATAAATTTTGAATTCCGCAATTCTCGCCCGCACGATTAGAAACTGACAGATTAAATCAAACCTGATTATGCTGTATTTCGTTCGTACCAAATAAGGAAAGTCGAGAAAAACAATAAGTGTATAGAGTGCGTAAATCTCAAATATCACAATCGAATATTAAGTTCAGGTTACAAGATGGGTCTACTCGAGCATTACAGGATATCGTACAAACTAGGAAAGTAAATACAAAGAATAAACAAGCTATGGCCTATTCCGAACAGTGGGTCCGAGCCGGTGTATTCCTTGGAAGTTGTGCCGTCCCTGATGTCATAAATGCGCCGCGTATTTATAGGAACAGTAATGAGCTAGCTGGACCGTCCGTAGGAGAAAACCTCTCGGCCAGCTGTACCAAGCTATAGGTCGGCCCCACAGTAATCCCGAGGAGGCGAGAAGATCGGAGAGTAGATCCCGTACTATCAATCTGACTTGATCGGAAAACTAGACTCTTCTGGTCGAGAATACCATTCCTGGTCGGGGAAGAGGTCGATCTCGAGCATAGGTACTTCCTAGAACGGCGTATGCGAAATACCCCTCATTAATACTCCCCCACTTCTCGAGCGTAAGTGAAGCTGAGGCTCGGAAAAACCCATTGGGACAAAATCCGAACTAGGGAAAAAGAGCGCATATTTCCTTAGAGCCGTGAACGAGATGCTTCTAAAAGAAGGATGATACTCTCGATCTGAAGGTTTTTGATAATTTTAAGAGAGCATTGTGATATCTGAAGATCGGAGAAAAAGAGCAAATAATGAATAGATCTTGAATGGTCTCGCGTCGGATATACCTCATTAAAAACCTTACTCGGAAAAACCCAGAGGGACAAAAACCGAGCGAAGGGAAAAATAGTGCATATCCTCGGAAGACAATGTAGTTGATCTTATCTTTCTGAACTGAAACGCCCATTTTTGAAACTTGGAGGACCATAAGTGCTATTAGCGGAGAAATGACCCTCAATTTTACTAAGTGGGAGCTTAACCGTCGCGGTTACTCTGGGTTGAATTTCCAATTTACCCTTTTAACCTTTATATATATATGTTTACTTGGAAAAAAGAGTGCATCTTTACAATTCACAGCGGATCGGAGCATTTAGATCGATAAACAGTATTTCTTCCTTTTTTCGAGCATTCCAATAAATATCTTCTAATCATGTCTACTTCCCAGAATCCCGACGTCCAAACCAATATTCCTTCGGGATCAGATTCCGACCTAGGATCCACAGGCGAACTTATCAATGACTTCAAAACCACTGAAAATTCTTTCGAAGAGACGAATAGAATCGTCAATCAAATAGAGCATGCCATGGGGTCGAACGCTGGAGAGGGTACATCCGGTCGACAGGATTCCGAGCACGGTGGTGATGCGGAACAAAATGCCGAGGCCGACAGCGAGGAGGGTGGAGATGGAGAAAAAGCTGATTCCGACCATGAGAATAGCTTGACTGTACCGTTTGACAAGCATGAGATTATGAGATATGAAATCGGAGGCGGGTGCAGTGTGAGAATTCTTGATCTAGCCGGTGTCATGAAAAAGTCCAAAGCTACAGGTCGAGCTCAGAAGACCGAGAAGCCGGTCGATGATATCTCCAGTGCGTACGACCCAAAAGAAGATGAGGCGAACCTCAAAGCAGTGATAGGTAAATTCCTCCCCGAAGTCTACTCGCTTGTGATTCCGACCCCCTCTCAAAGAGTGAACAAGCCCCCAGCAGGATGTCAAGCTTTTTATGCTAAGCAGTTTGACTATGGGTTGCGCATTCCTTTTGCCCCATTACTTACGCAGGTTTTAGATGCATTCTCCCTGGCTCCCGCACAGATCCTTCCCAACTCGATTGGGTATTTGATAGTGATAGGATAGTGCCCTGCAAGCCAATATATTTAGCTTGTATTAGGACTATCGTAATCTTTCTCTAGTATAAATGAATTAATACGCTCGTTTGTTTAAAGTATGTAAATCAAACAATGGCCAAATTCATCTCTCGCGAATACATTTATGCGATTGGATGAAATCCTTAGATCACATTCGACTATGGGACGATTCACTTCGGTATTGAGTGCAATCATGAAACAGTCTCTAAGGTCGTGATCTTAAAACACGTTCCAAGTCATAGATTCCGAACGAGACGGGGTATCGAAGGAATCGCCAAGACTTGTATGAATATGCATGATTCACATGGAGTGAATTTGTAGAGTTTCATGAACAAGACATTTGATGTCAGTGCATATGAGTAGGTGGTTCGATAGGGGATCGAACGCATCGAACGACCCGAACAGAGAAACCCATTGTGGAAGCGCATGACGCATATCGGTGATGGGATGTTTCTCAAGACTTATAATAGTGTACGATTTAGTCCTTAGACTTGAGGTGCTAGGGCGAATTCGGTGCATGGGTATATGTACTTAGATTTAGGTACAGGTCACGTAGCCTGACCATAATGTGCCTAAGTTGGGTGCCTATAGTTGTGTACGCGAGTGGTTAGTACCAAGATGGAATCTACCGACTCATCGTAATGGATGAGAGAATTTCCTATACGATTCTTAGATAATAATTCCGAGAAACCCACGGCCGTGGTCAGTGACGGATTTGGAAAGGGGTTTCCAAATTTAGCAGTCACACTGGAATTATTATCCCGAATTAGAAAGTATAGTTATTGAGATAATTAGAGGTGCCGATCAATTCACACACCCTAGGTCTCGATCGGGAAATTAAGTCGATAGAAGGACCGTATGTACATGGCAGTTATAAGAGGTGAGGTTCACTGAGATCAATTCACCTGAAGTTGGGCCTCATGGGCTTGTGGCTAGACATCGACCATGAGGTGTGGGTACTCATGAATTAATAGCAAGATTAATTCTTGAGTGGTTAATTGAAGGGGTTCAATTAATCGGAGCAATTAATAAGCTCGCAAATTAAATCACGAAAGTCGTGGGCCCGCGGCCAATTGATGGTGAACCTAGAGGGTCACACACAATACAATTGGACTGCAACAAATCATATAAGGAAAGTTTGATTTAAAGAGTTAAATCAAAACTGGAGAATTAAAGTGTTAATTCTTAAAGGAGAAAATTATTAATTAGAAGTAGTCTAATTAATTAATGGAGAAGGATTAATTAATTAATTGGATTAATTAATTAAATTGGCTGGATTAATTAAAAGAGTTTAATTAATTAAATGGTCAAATTAATTAAAGAGTTTAATTAATTAATGGAGACCTAGTTAGTTAAGGAAATAAAGATAGAATGGGATTCTACTTTCCTAACTAGATAAGGGGCGATTTTTGCTAGGATAAGAATGGGAGAGTTTGTTTTCTTGTGTGACAAGGAAAATCTAAGAGATATACATGTATATCTTATTTCCTAATGAGATAAGGATATACATGGAAGAGATATCTATTAAGAGAAGGATTCTTCTCTTATAAATAGACAACTCTTCATAACTCTTCAAGACACATAACAAGTGAAAAACCTAAGCCCTAAGACAATGAGGAGCCGCCCCCTCTTCTCCAAATCTGAAAATTGCCGCCGCCACCTTCTTCCTTTTGAGGTTGGCCGAACCCTGTAGAATTCTACAAGGTTCATGCGATTTCTTTTCTTCTTTCTTCCTGTCTGATAACTTTTGGATCCTAGTTCTGAGCCTGAGGATTCAAGAGAGTTGCTTCAATCCAGTTGGTGTGGATACCGCTAGAGGCACAACGCTTGGGGTGCTTCTCTCGAACCAAATCCATCAGATCTGAAAGAAGACCGGAGAAAAACCACTACCGTTCCTATGGTGAGGTAAAATCACTAAACACCCTATGTTTGTTGTGATTTTTGTGCAAAATCCTTTTCGTATGACTAGATGAATAAAGATCTTGTTTGGGTTATTTAAAATTTTTAAAATTCCGCTGCTTTTAACGTTCTGACGTTACCCATAACCCAACAGTGGTATCAGAGCCTAATTCATTACTATCATACGAAAAGGTCTGAATATAACTTGATTGCTTCATTGTATTGCATGTTATGTTCGTGTCATTGATTCTTACTTGTTATGGGTAGATCTGATTTTGGGTAAAATTGCATAAAAACGTTTTGGGCCAATTTTGTATTTTTCGAAAATAAAAGGGCTGTTTTTGCGATTAGCGAATTGCTGGAAAAACTGGACTGAAACTGATATTTTACGAACTGAATGTTTTCTGGACAGATTGTAATTTTCTGGAAAATTTTGAATTTGGGGCTGTTTTGTAAATACCGAAAGTTTTGGGGCTGTTTTGTAAATACCGAAAACTGCAGGGGCTGAATTGCAAATTCGAAATTTTTCTGGAAATAAAATTTTTATTTTCGGTCCTCTGCCCAGTTTTAATTTTGGGGTTAATTTGTAATTTCCAAAACTTCAGGGGTCAAATCGCAATTTCCAAAAGTTGGAGGGCCGAATTGCAATTTTCAAAAGTTGAAAATTTTATTCTGTTTTTATGCATAAAATGGTTTTGTTTATCCAAATATAGATTACCTATAATTAGTAGAGACTAAAGTAAGAATCTAGAGAAATATTTTAAAGGCGTTTAAAATAATTGAAGTAAGATAGGAAACTAGTAAATGTGTTTGCTTGTTTCTTTGCTCAACGTGAATTGTTTACGTGGTTTTCGATCGAGCCGAGCCTTGACCTTAGATGTGATTGGTTTATTTTGTTTTGGATTTTTGTTGGGCCTGCGAGCCTTTATTTGGGCCTTTTTTGTGCCAATGTAATAGACTAGGGTTTTACATTAAATAGTTTAGGATGGAGGCCCATTACATGCAAGAAGGAAGCCCAATGGAGAATGAAGGCCAAGTATGCTTGGTTATTAATGTAATAGCCTAGGCCCATTAAGAACCCATTATATAGACCAATTGGGCCAACATTATTGGCTCAATGATGGCCCAAGCATAGGTGGCTCCCGATCGAAAACATATTGTGTTAGAAATGCATGCTAGGTTTATTTAATTATGTTTTATTTATTTATTTCTTCTATTTGGCTTGTATGGTGATGCGCGCTAGAATATTAGAACGTAAATAAGATAATTCATAATCGAAGCGGTGAGATCTCGAGAGAGTTTGCCTTAAACTTTCAAACCAGCAAAACCCCTCTTGAATTAAATATTAAGTCATATTGGGTTAAAATAAAATGAAGTATTTATATAAATCCAAGCCTTCCATCAATAGGGACTAGCGTATGTTGTCTACTTATCGATTAAGGTGATCCAGAGTCTGGCACCCGAGGCGAAGAAAGGGACAATACGTGAAATCTCTCGATTCTTGTTTATTAAATAAACTCGACAAGGGTGAGGACTGGTCGGGACATGTATAATCGACCGATAACCAGTTACGGGGATTTCATGACCGGGCTCGTTGCTCATCGAGATTGATTGGGTTAGACTTAACGAGTAGTACCACTCATGATGTAGCAGTGCTAGATGGGTGCGAAAATCGAGGCAAAATAGCTTGAAGGTTGTGTAGAGACACAATTGGCAATAAGTATGCCTACCTAGGGAATTAGTTGTATGGCCACGAGTCGTGGGTGCAATTAATGTCCGCTGGGACGTCAAGACCTACTAGGAAATAGGATTTCCTGAACAATTGAAGGGGTAATTGTTTCGATAAAATAGTGGGAGAACTTTTACGATAGAAAGTCCAACCTTCGTAGATTATAAGTATTAATCATTAACTAGTCCTCTTTATTTTTGTCTTCTCTTTAAAATAGATATTGAGATATCTATAATTATCCATTATACTATTTATCCTCGACTTATAAAATAACTGGATCAAAATATCGACTGGCGTAGAAACTTGAGGATTGTCCTCAAATCCGAAAGTCGGAATCGTGTTCTTAATAACTAGCCTATGCCTGATGTACTTCCGAGATGAGTCTAAAAGGAGGAACGAATCACCCGTAGGGTATGGGAACATTAATGATCGTTTCCTCATATAAGGACAAGTCTCAAAGGTGGAACGAATCACCTATAGGGTATGGGAATCTTAATGATCGTTTCCTCAAATAAGCATCAAGATTGAACGAGCTAAAGAAGCGACATAGGAGTATGTCTGAAGCTTCTAAAACAAACCTCCACTTCAAAAGCTTGTTTTGAGGAGCAGTTTCGAATCGTTTGATTCGAGACCACTAAGGAGTTGCTTTAAAATTCGAGAATAAGTGAAGGAACTAATGTCAAGGATCACTGTCCTTGTTTTATCAATCTAGTTGAAAACTGGATCGATTAAACGTAGGCCTGCATGTGATCTTAGCATTGACCTCCATTTAAATTCTCCTCCCGCTCATTCAAAAGATTCGTGAAATACTTTGATCTTATTTGATAAGTTGATCACATTTCATGAATTAACCAAAGTATTGGTATGAGGCAAATAGGGTAAACCTGTCATGATCGTTCACACTTCATCGACTGCAAAGTCAAAGAAGAGTAATGTGAAGAAGAAGTTGTTCTCTTCTAAAATCGACCATAAAAGGTAGTCGAAAGAACACAAGTAGTCTAAAAAGTCGAATTATCCCACTGAATCTTAGAAAGGCACTGATTAGTTTAATTGATTAGAAGGTCTAATTAATTAAGCAACGTTTCAATTAAAGGGTTAATTGAAAAATGAGATGAATCAATTAAAGAGTTAATTGAAAGGAAGCAAATTAATTGAATTGAACCGTTAACTCAATTCTATTGAATTAATGTGCTAAGTTCAATTAATACCAAGATAATAATCCACAACTTTGGCACGCTAGACTTGGACATATCTCCAAGAGTAGGATTCAAAAGTTGGTTTCTTCTAAGGCTCTTGAAATATAGAACTTAGATGAACTTTCAACCTGCGAATCCTGTCTCATAGGAAAGATGACCAAATCTCCCTTCACAAGGAATCAAGAGCGAACCAAATAACTATTGGATTTGATCCATACAAATGAATGTGGACCACTAAAGGTTAGTGTAAGAGGAGATTACTCATACCTCGTACCTTTTTGCTAATGACTTAGGTCGTTAGTGATATATGTATCTAGTGAGATACAAATCCGAAAAACCTTTGAAAAGTTCAAAGAATTTCGAAACGAAGTAGAGAATCAACAAGGGCATAGTATTATGGCCATTCGATTTAATCAAGATGGCAAATACTTAAGTCAAGGATTCCTCAATTATCTTACTGAGAATGGGGTTCTCATACAACAAACTCCTCTTATGACACCTCAATTTATTTGGAGTGTCCGAGAGAAGGAGTCGAACCTTGTTAGACATAGTTCGATCCATACTGGTTTTTGTTAAGCTTCCTTATGCATCCTAGGGGTTGGTCCTCCTGGCTGCATCGAAGATACTGAGCAAAGTACCTTCAAAGTCCGTGCCTACAAAGCCCTACCAAGAATGGTATGGTAATGCACCTCTATACTTTTACTATTAAGTATGGAGATCTCCTGCCTAAGTTGGGAACTAGAAAGGAGATAAATTGGCTAGTAGATCCAATTTGTATAATTGTGGGGTATCCAACGAAATCCACTGGATACCTGTTCCACGACAATGAGAAACAATCGTTTCTCCTAATTACCCGTTCCTCAGTTGATGAATTCCTCGTCAAAGGAAATAGGGAATGTCATGGAACTTGATGAAGTCCAAGATTTGGACCCATCCCCGCAGACAGTGGGAGTTAATCCAGAAACTAATGAACCATCTAGTACACCAGTACTTCGTATATCTAATCAAGTTCGTAAGAAGCTTGAAAGATATGGTTTTACCATATACGAAGAAGCTACATTGGATGTAGACGTGCATCATGACAAGAGTTCATGTAATCCGAAATGGATTCCATACATTCCAACAAGGTATGGACCTTGGTCGATCCACCCAAGGGTTTTATCCCTGTAAGTAGTGAATGGATCTTCAAGCTAGGAATAAATGGAGAGGTGTTGACCTCTAAGACTCGACTAGTGGTGAAAGGCTATTCACAAAGTTCTGGAACAGACTTTGATGAAACCTTTTCTCCAGTAGCAAAGTCTAAATCCATTCAAATTCACATTTGTTTTGATGAGACAGTCAAGACTTTTGACTTCATCAAAAATGAATATGAACCTTGAGTGTACAAAAGGATTAGTGGGAGCTCTATGGAGTTCATATTTTATATGTCGATCACATTCTGCTGATCTGGGATGATATCGGAATGTTAGCACAGACGAAAGCATGGTTATCCATGCAATTCTCCATGAAAGATTTGGGAGAGACATCTTGCGTATTGGGATACGTATCTATAGAGATAGATCGAAGAAGATGTTGGGACTCTCTAAATCTAAGTACATAGAAACAATACTGAAAAGATTCAGTATGGAAGAATCCAAGAGAGGATTGCTTCCAATGAGACACTGTAACTCTTTTTCCAAATCGATGTGCCCTACATCGAATGAGGATAAAAAGAGAATGTCTCAAATACCTTATGTTTCGACAAAAGGTAGCATGTGGCATGCTATAATATGTACTAGACCAGACGTAGAACCTGCTCAAGTGTCACGAGCAGTTACTAGTCAAACTCCGGTGAAGAGTACTGGACCGCCGTCAAAGCTATCCTTAAGTTCTTGAGAAAGACTAAGGATTTTTCCTTGGTCTACGGTGGTAATGGAGAATTAAAACTCGAAGGATTTAATGATTCGAGTTTTCAGTCTGATGTGGATGAATATATATAAGTCCAATTTTGGATACATATTTTGCCTCAATGGGGTAGCGGTAAATTGGAAAGGTTCCAAGCAAAGCACCGTTGCCGAATCAACCACTGAAGCATAATAAATCGCAGCATCGGATGCAACAAAAGAAAGTGTTTGGATGAAAAACTTCATCCAATAGTTGGATGTAGTGCCTAGCAGTGCGAAGCTCATGGTTATCTTCTGTGATAACAATGGAGTTGTTGCTAAAGCAAAGGACTCGAGATCTCACCAGAAATCTAAACACAATAAAAGAAAAGTACCATTTGATTAGAGAAATCATTGGTAGAGTTAACGCACATATTGGATGCGTCGACTCGGAAGACAACTTAGCGGATCCACTAGTAAAGCCTTTGTCACGAAAAGAGTTCGAAGAACATCTTTGGAAGATGGGTCTTAGAAGCGTTTGTGATTGGCTTTAGGGCAAGTGGGAGATTGATAGGATAGTGCCCTGCAAGCCAATATATTTAGCTTGTATTAGGACTATCGTAATCTTTCTCTAGTATAAATGAATTAATACGCTCGTTTGTTTAAAGTATGTAAATCAAACAATGGCCAAATTCATCTCTCGCGAATACATTTATGCGATTGGATGAAATCCTTAGATCACATTCGACTATGGGACGATTCACTTCGGTATTGAGTGCAATCATGAAACAGTCTCTAAGGTCGTGATCTTAAAACACGTTCCAAGTCATAGATTCCGAACGAGACGGGGTATCGAAGGAATCGCCAAGACTTGTATGAATATGCATGATTCACATGGAGTGAATTTGTAGAGTTTCATGAACAAGACATTTGATGTCAGTGCATATGAGTAGGTGGTTCGATAGGGGATCGAACGCATCGAACGACCCGAACAGAGAAACCCATTGTGGAAGCGCATGACGCATATCGGTGATGGGATGTTTCTCAAGACTTATAATAGTGTACGATTTAGTCCTTAGACTTGAGGTGCTAGGGCGAATTCGGTGCATGGGTATATGTACTTAGATTTAGGTACAGGTCACGTAGCCTGAGCATAATGTGCCTAAGTTGGGTGCCTATAGGTGTGTACGCGAGTGGTTAGTACCAAGATGGAATCTACCGACTCATCGTAATGGATGAGAGAATTTCCTATACGATTCTTAGATAATAATTCCGAGAAACCCACGGCCGTGGTCAGTGACGGATTTGGAAAGGGGTTTCCAAATTTAGCAGTCACACTGGAATTATTATCCCGAATTAGAAAGTATAGTTATTGAGATAATTAGAGGTGCCGATCAATTCACACACCCTAGGTCTCGATCGGGAAATTAAGTCGATAGAAGGACCGTATGTACATGGCAGTTATAAGAGGTGAGGTTCACTGAGATCAATTCACCTGAAGTTGGGCCTCATGGGCTTGTGGCTAGACATCGACCATGAGGTGTGGGTACTCATGAATTAATAGCAAGATTAATTCTTGAGTGGTTAATTGAAGGGGTTCAATTAATCGGAGCAATTAATAAGCTCGCAAATTAAATCACGAAAGTCGTGGGCCCGCGGCCAATTGATGGTGAACCTAGAGGGTCACACACAATACAATTGGACTGCAACAAATCATATAAGGAAAGTTTGATTTAAAGAGTTAAATCAAAACTGGAGAATTAAAGTGTTAATTCTTAAAGGAGAAAATTATTAATTAGAAGTAGTCTAATTAATTAATGGAGAAGGATTAATTAATTAATTGGATTAATTAATTAAATTGGCTGGATTAATTAAAAGAGTTTAATTAATTAAATGGTCAAATTAATTAAAGAGTTTAATTAATTAAAGGAGACCTAGTTAGTTAAGGAAATAAAGATAGAATGGGATTCTACTTTCCTAACTAGATAAGGGGCGATTTTTGCTAGGATAAGAATGGGAGAGTTTGTTTTCTTGTGTGACAAGGAAAATCTAAGAGATATACATGTATATCTTATTTCCTAATGAGATAAGGATATACATGGAAGAGATATCTATTAAGAGAAGGATTCTTCTCTTATAAATAGACAACTCTTCATAACTCTTCAAGACACATAACAAGTGAAAAACCTAAGCCCTAAGACAATGAGGAGCCGCCCCCTCTTCTCCAAATCTGAAAATTGCTGCCGCCACCTTCTTCCTTTTGAGGTTGGCCGAACCCTGTAGAATTCTACAGGGTTCATGCGATTTCTTTTCTTCTTTCTTCCTGTCTGATAACTTTTGGATCCTAGTTCTGAGCCTGAGGATTCAAGAGAGTTGCTTCAATCCAGTTGGTGTGGATACCGCTAGAGGCACAACGCTTGGGGTGCTTCTCTCGAACCAAATCCATCAGATCTGAAAGAAGACCGGAGAAAAACCACTACCGTTCCTATGGTGAGGTAAAATCACTAAACACCCTATGTTTGTTGTGATTTTTGTGCAAAATCCTTTTCGTATGACTAGATGAATAAAGATCTTGTTTGGGTTATTTAAAATTTTTTAAAATTCCGCTGCTTTTAACGTTCTGACGTTACCCATAACCCAACAGATAGGTTTCAGTGTTTTGATGAAGGCCAAGGGTCAAGCTGTTAATTTCCGGCATTTTTGGCAGTTTTTTAAGATCAGTACTTCCTCCGCCTCGAACGATGGGTTCGTGTATTTCTCCCAGCGTTCGAATCATTCGGTCTTATCGACCATGACTTCTAGCAATTTTCTCAACTGGAAGAAACAGTTCTTCTTTATCAAAGGGCCTGAAGTACCGGCTTCCGAGGGGAGCTCGGAGATGGTTCCACACAAATGGCCAGGAGAGCGAGACTGGGTGTACGGGAAGCGAGAACTGTTAGGTCAGCTTCAGAAGGTCATTAAAGACGATGTCGTCAGTGAGATGCGCTCCGACCCGTATCAGTCGGCCTTCCTGGTCCTAGAGCCCGTTCTTCGGAAAGCTGGGCTCAGCCAAGCTACCTATCGACTAGCAGATGCTGATGATCCTCGAACATTGAGTAAGGATAACAATCTTTCCCGAGTAACCGTAATAGTAAACTATTCAGAGAATTTTATTACTTATCATTTTTATTCTTCAGGTACGATGGTGGAGCAATACCGAGCTTCCATAGTCGGTAAAACGGTAGCATCTACCTCGAGAAGGACGCCCGGTCAGTCGAGGAGACAAAGACTGGAGCCTAGAACTGCCGTCCCACCTCGGGGAAGCTCGGCTCAGACTGACCAGATCGGAAACGAAGGGGAGCCCGAGGATGCTGAGCCGATCCAAATGGTACCACCTCCTCACCAAGCTGGACCTTCTTCTTCTTCTGGCTTAGGATACAGCCTGTTTACCATGAAGAAGCTCAGAGGGACGGAGATCTATAATCGGAGAGCTCGGGAAGATCTCGAGGGACCCCCCGAGGCCAAAAGAAGGACCGGATTGTGGGGTCGACACCGAACGCCCCTTTCTTCCCGTCCTGGTCGAAGTAGGCCTAACATGGTGGACTTCATCGAAGATGAACTTAGAGGTTCCCGAGCAGCGGGTTATCCCGAGAGGGGATCAATTCGAAGTGATCGCACCCCGAACGGCGAGAACGAACATGACAAGGCGATCAAGATTTTCATGGCGGGGAGATTTGCCAAGGACCAGGAGGAGCTTCTTGGCCATTGCGACCTCGACGTATTAGGCCAATTCTCCAAAGCATATCACACGGTAAATCCATTTACATTTGTTGTAACTGTTTAAGTCTTGGAATAAAATACTAACCACCCTGTTCTTGCAGATCGGGGACTGCTTTCTTACTGAGGTGAATCGTGTCTCAATGTTAGAAGAGGAGTCCGATCGGGTCCATATCGCTTATAGGGACTTACTCAAGGAAGAATCCCAACTTCGCAATCAATTTATCTCCGTCCAAAAAGAATTGGAGTCCATGAAAGCTAAGTATACCCCGGCCGTCGAGGAAGATTTGGTGAAGGTCGTGGAAGAGAAGAGCTTGCTCGAGGAGAAGGTTAAGAAACTTGAAGAGGAGCTCGCGCAAACTAAGGCTGATTCCGAGCTATCTTATCAACGTGGCAAAGAAGACTCTCGCCTAGGCTCGATAAGAGAATTTTTGGAGTCTCCCGCGTTGGATGCTATAGCTCGTAAAAGGGTAAGCGAAATCCTTCAGACTACTTTCTATAAAGGCGTTCGACAACTTGTCTCCGCGAAAGTCATTCCCAATAAGATAGATGAGTACTTGAAACACATGGACATTTTCAAGAATATGGAGGGAAAAGATTATCATGTCTCATCCTCGAGCTCCGCCAACTGGGAAAAACATGAGTTCGCTCCGTTCGTGGAAGAGTTCGGAGTTCCAATGCCCAATCCTGACTTGATGGACTTGAATACGTCCAGCGCGAGCTCGAGTTCAGATAGCTCAGGTAGTTTAGATAGCTCTGATGACAGTTCCGGAGAGGAAGATCAAGATCCTTCTGACAATGGGGACGATCGAGAAGCTTCTGGGGATAAAGACGTCGATGTCGAAGGTGGCTCCGAGAGTGAGGACAAAGAGGAGCAGTCACACCCTTAGATTTCTTGTAATAGATTGTAGGACCCTTTATTACATGCACTGTAATTACTTCGATCATCTATAAAATCTGCTTTTTTTTTTTTTTTTTTTTTTTTTTTTTTAGTTTCTCTGAGTCCGCTTAGCAGGCACGGTATCGAAACAATCGACCTTTTTAATAGGGCACGGAAAAACTTGAAATTCGCGACTGTTGGACTCTCAAAAAGGCAACGTTCCTTTTTTTCTTATAAATAGAAGGCAGTTTTAAGATTTGTATCACTGAAATTGTAATTCTCTCTTCGTCGGAGCTAATTGATCGATAAAATAAGTCGAGCTCTCTTCTGCACTAGAAATATACAGATCATGGAAGGCCTGGTGAACTCCAAGATTGATCCAATGTTGTTGCTTAAAGTCAAGAAAGAGAAATCTTCCAAGTTGAGAGTCAAAGAACCTAAGTCCTCCTCGGAAGCAGGAAATACCTCTAAGAACGACCGAGGCAAGCACAAGGTCGATTCTCCTTCGAAGGCGGTCATTGAACCAACTGGTGACCTTGGCAAAACTGCGGCCAAGCAATTATCTGGCTCCGAGAAAGGGCCGGTCATATCAATTCCGGACTCCCCTTCTCGATCGAAAAATAGCTCCGAGGGGAACAAGAAGGTCGAGAGCCCTAATAAGCAGATCACATCTGGTGACTCTGAGCCTGCTTCCTATAAAAGATCGCGTGTGGACGATCTGATTCCGACCTCGGCCTTGATCCAAATGGCTGGGGATACTAAGATATTAGCTGATAGTGTTCTGGCCTTGGAGGCTAACAAGGGTGTTGCGGTTGAGCCTCCCAATAAGAAGGTCAAAATAAATGACCCTCCCGTCGATCAGAAGAAAACTCCATCGTCGGGCGGGAACCCAGAACCCCAAAACTCTGTCCCCAATGTTGCTCGGACGCTTAGCGCCTTTTTTGAAGAGGTGAAAAATAAGGCCATGGTCGAACCAGAAGGGAAAAATTCGAATACAATGGTGCAATCGAGCACAGATCTGCTTTTTCAAGTGAGTGTCCTCTCACTCTCCCTACTTTTTTTCTTATTTTTACTAACACAACAACTTTTGTCCATTTAAGGTCGGACGACAGTTATTTAGCCTCGGGCTGCAAGTCGAGCAAGAAGCCGAACAGCGTGCTAAGGTTATCCTCGAGCTGGAGGAGAAAAAGGTTGCATTATCAAGGTCCCTTGAAGAAGCTAGAGCTATCGAGCTGAGATTGGCTTCCGAGACAGAGAAAGCTGTGAGGCAGAAAGAGAGCCAGGTTCACGAGGAATTGAGCAAGGAGCTGGATAGGCTGAAGTCGCTCGTCGAGCAGGAGAAGAAAAACGCCGAGCAGCGGGAGAAAGAGGCCTATCAAAAAGGTTATGATGCCGGGTATGAGGTCCGTAACGTTGAAGTCCGCAAGCTTCTGTTCGAGAAAAGTGTTTAGATTTCTTCCTTTGCTTGACTAAATGTTGTACTTTTAAACTTCTTCCTTTTGTACTTGTTTTCCCCGTTGGAATAATAAACTTTTCTTCCTTCTAAACGATGGTATTTTGTATCTGATGAATTGATTTACTGTATAAACAATTGATTATGCTGTATAAACAATTTATACTCGAGTTAAGAGTAATCAATCGAGCTGCATTCACTGTCAAAACAATTTATACTCGAGTTAAGAGTGATCGAAATTCCGAGCACAAAGTAAAAAAGGAAAAGTTTATGCACTGCATATTTGACCAAGTCATAGTATTCCCCCTTCTTCAGCTAAGTTCCAAAGAAAGTCTGTCCAAACAGTACTTTAACCTCGGGAAGTGGAACGGTCACCCGTGATAAATGCCTCAATCTGAGCCGTTGGTTTCGTTGAATACAGACCGTCGATCGAATCTTCCTTTTAGTATAAATATGGCATTTACTCAATTGAAAATCTTTACCCTTCACTGTTAAAATGTTTCATCCGAGGGCTAGGCTCGGATCTTTCCTTCTCCCTGTTCAAGCCTTCGAAATTCGGCTTCGAACTTATTTTCGACCTCATCGTAGAAATACAGTTTCCTTTGGTATGGGTGGAATCGGAAAATAGGAGCACCTCCTCTATCTGGGGGTCTCTGATCCCTGAAAACGGGATCTCCCCTTGGAATACCATCAAGTGACTGACCCTTGCTCGGGTATTTCGTGCAGGGTTAGCATTGCGGATTCCGAGGGGTATCCCCGAGAGTGGAAAGCTGGACAGTTCATTAAAAGGGAGTTTGACCTCAAATCACCAATTTCTTCCTTTCTTCCATGAAGGATGGTGACTTTGGGTCGATCTTCTTGATTATAGAACGATGGCCGGCCGTTCAAGGTTGAGCTTTTGGATCTTACAATGAGAAATTTCAACCTTGGACGCCAACTCGGGGAAGTGATCGGGCTCGTCTGGTAGCAAGAATACTGGGAAAAGCATGAAGATAATCAGAAAACCCAGATATCATCAGACGATAAACATATACAGCTCGACCACTTTACAGGTCTACCGGACGACCGATTTGTCACACAAATTGTGGTGCACTCATCGGATGTTCGCCAATATTCCTGGTCGACAACATTGAAGGATGCTCGAAGATCATAGAATAGTGCACAGTAGTTGTATTAGGACTTTGTAATCATACTGACTTTGTAATCTGTTCGATGTATGTTAATAAAGTTGTATCCTTTGCTTCTCATTGATCTTTGTATCTTGCTCGAAAATAATAATAAGAACCTTCCGTTTCGAATCAAATAATTGCAACTTTTCTTTCCATCGTCTTAATATTAGTATTCTGCTCGTAAAAACCAACTCGACGACGAACTAATGATCCGATGAAACTTAAATATTTGGATAAGGTTGAGCTTGTATCTGGAACATTTATTGATCGATAAACCGTCCTCGGAAAAATTATTTGATAATCGTCCAAATGAATAATATCTGAAAACTGAGAAGTTCCTCTGCAGTATAACTGCATTTATTAAATAATAATCCTAACTTGAGAAACAATATTGTCAACTTAAGGAATTTCCAAGTGGTAAGAAATTCTTGAAGAAATCGCTTCATCATAGCATTTTGAGCATCAGTTAGAATTAACCCAAAATTGAACTGTTTGCTTACATAATCGACCGTTATTAAGTGAGCTGGATAGTCACGTGAAATTTTTATCGAGGGAGGGTCATAGCAATAGCTTTCACCCTCGGCCGATTTTCTTTTTTGAACATATTAGCAAAAGCTTTCACCCTCGGCCGATTTTCTTTTTTGAACAAATTTTATCGAGGGAGGGTCATAGCAATAGCTTTCACCCTTGGCCGATTCTCTTTTTTGAACATATTTTATCGAGGGAGGGTCATAGCAATAGCTTTCACCCTCGGCCGATTCTCTTTTTTGAACATATTTTATCGAGGGAGGGTCACAGCAATAGCTTTCACCCTCGACCGATAAAATTAGTCTTTCTTTGTCATTGTACTCGGAATACAATTTGAACTTAAAATAGAGGATTTCATTGATCTTCCATACAAGTTTTTTTGGGGAAAGTAAAATTTGAGAAAACTGGAAATTACAGTAAAAGTTAAAAATGAGTGCAACTATCTTCCATAATATTTTCTCAGATTAACCGCATTCCAAGTTCTTGGCAAAGCTTCACCGTTGAGGTGAGCAATTTTATAAGACCCCTTCTTCCCGACCTCCTGCACGACATAAGGGCCGTCCCAGTTTGGCTGAAGCTTTCCGACATGCTTAGATACTTCCACCTTTTTGAGAACCAAATCCCCGACTTTGAATGTTCTTATCCTGACTTTTTTGTCATAAGCTTTTTCCATGCTGGACTTGGTGGCTTGTATCTTTATGCACGCTCGGTCGCGTTTACCATCTGCTTGATCGACATCCATCTCTCTCAGCAATTGATTCTGATCGGGGTCATAAGATTCGACCCTCGGTGAAGGTACCAATGTCTCCACCGGTATAACGGCCTCCGACCCATAAACCAATGAGAAAGGAGTTTCTCCAGTAGCAGACTTTATGGTAGTCCTGTTCGCCCAAATTACTCCTGGAAGCTCGTCTAACCACTGGCCTTTTTCTTCGGCTAAACGCTTTTCAAGTGATCGAACAATTTCCCTATTGGTGACCTCGGTTTGTCCGTTCGCCTGGGGATGTCCGACCGACGTGAAATTCTGCTGGATTCCAAACTTTTTGCACCACTCCAAAATTTGCTTTCCCGCGAATTGAGTTCCATTGTCGGAGATGAGGATCCTCGGTATACCGAACCTGCAAACAATATTCTTCCAGAGAAAATTTATCACCTGAAACTGAGTAATTTTTGTTAGCGCAATGCATTCGATCCATTTACTGAAGTATTCCACAGCGACCAGGACATAGTTTTTTCTCGATCTAGCAGTTGGGAAAGGTCCCACAATATCGATTCCCCACTTGTCGAAGGGCCAGCAGATAGGAATTGAATGCAGCTGCTCGGCGGGCTGATGAATTAGATTTGAATAGATCTGGCAATGATGGCATTTCTTGACATAGTCGATAGAATCCGAAATCATAGTAGGCCAATAATATCCAGTCCTCGAGCATTTCAAGGCTAAGGCTCTTGCACCGCAATGACTTCCTGCTTCACCTTCGTGAACTTCCTTTAAAATGAGATCGAACTGACTCTCGGGAATGCAGTTCAACAAAATTCCTGAGCTTGATCTTTTATAAAGCTTATCTTCGTTCAAAACGTACATTGGAGCCCGATATTTAATCCTTCGAGCTTGATTTGTGTCTTCCGGCAAAGTACCATCTCTTAGATAAGCCTTCAAAGGCTCCATCCAAGAAGATTCTCGAACATCTATCTCCATTATCTCCGAGTTTGGGGTTACGTTCGAATCTATAGCCGGGGAGTTGGACATTTAACCAAGTTATCACTCTTTCCTTCCGTCCATCCATCGACCCCGTAAATTTCGAAAGCAAATCCGCCCAACAGTTCTCTTCTCGAGGGATAGCTTGTATATCAAACCTTTCGAACTTTGCCGCCAGATCCTTTACTCTTTTCAAATATTTCACCATGTTAAACTCTTTTGCTTCATAAACCCCTTTTATTTGTCTGTGCACGAGCTCAGAGTCAGTTAGCACTGTCAGCGACTTTATGTTTGCTTTAACTGCCATTTCTAAACCTGCGATCAAAGCCTCATACTCTGCCTCATTGTTCGTGACTACGAAGTCTAGGGTGATCGCATAACTGAGATCCTCTCCCTCGGGACCTTGAAAGTGAATTCCGGCCCCACCTCCTTCTCTAGTCGACGACCCGTCGACATGCATCACCCAAACTTTATGCTGAACATCTTCAACCAGATTTACCACGGGAACTGAGAAGTCGCCCGAACTGGACCCTGTTGATTCTGCAATGAAATCAGCCAGGACTTGAGCCTTGATTGCTGTTCGAGGTTGGTACTCGATTTCGAACTGTCCCAGTTCCACCGCCCATTTAATCAATCTCCCGGACGTCTCTGGTTTTGATAGAACTTGCCGTAGAGGATGATTAGTCAGAACAATAATTTTGTAAGTTTGGAAATAAGGTCGCAGTCTCCGTGCGGCAATAAATAAAGCAAGTGCGAACTTCTCGATCTCCAGGTAATTCTTTTCCGCCCCTTAAAGCAACTTACTCAGATAGTATACCGGTTTATGCTCGGAATCCTGAATTCTCACCAAAACAGAACTTATTGCCTCACTCGATACCGCTATGTATAAATACAAGGGCTCTCCCTCGACTGGTTTTGCCAACATTGGAGGGGAAACCAAATATCTTTTAAGCTCTTCGAAAGCTTTACTGCACTCCTCATTCCATTCGAAGCCTTTCGATTTCCTCAACAACTTGAAGAAAGGCAAACTCTTGTCTGCTGATCGGGATATAAACCTATTCAAGGATATTATTTTTCCGATTAGACTCTGCACTTCAGACAACTTAGTTGGCGGTTGTAGCTCAGCTATAGCTCGGATTTTTTCTGGATTTGCCTCAATGCCACGCTCGTGAACCAGATAACCGACGAATTTTCCCGACCTTACCCCGAAAGTGCATTTCGTCGGATTTAATTTCATTCTGTACTTCCTTAGGATCGCGAAACATCTGTCAAGGTGCTTTATATGATCCTCCTCGGTCATACTCTTCACGAGCATATCATCAACGTAAACTTCCATAATCTCACCGATGAGATCCTTGAACATCATATTCACGAGCCTTTGATAAGTTGCTCCTGCATTCCTTGGCCCGAACGGCATTACAATGAAGCAGTACACTCCTCGTTCGGTAATAAAGGCTGTTTTATCCTGATCTCTCTCATTCATAAATATTTGATAAAACCCTTGGAAAGCATCCATCATACTAAAGAAAATGAATCCCGCAGTCGAGTCGACCAGCATATCGATCCGTGGTAAAGGATAGGGGTCCCTTGGACACAATTTGTTCAGGTCGGTAAAATCATTACACATTCTCCATTTGTTGTCGACCTTCTCTCCCTTCGACACCAACACTACATTGCAAAGCCACTCAGTGAATGTTATTTCCCGAATCTGTTTTGCGGCCAATAATCTATCCACCTCAGCATTGATGATTTTGTCTTTTTCTCGACCGTGATTCCTCTTCTTTTGTCTAACTGGCTTTGCTTTAGGATCGATATTTAAAGAGTGAGTGATCACCCTTGGGTCGATTTCGACGATATCATCCGAACTCCAAGCAAAGACATCGGCGTTATTTCTAAGGAATTCGATCAGCATGGTCTCCATCCCTTGACTTAGCTCGGTCCAAATTCTGGTGAACTTCTCAGGAGAGCCAGGGATTAATGTTACTTTTTTATGATTTGGGGGTTGTACTCTCATATCGATCTCCTTTCCTTTTTTACTCTGCAACTTTTCACAATCTGGCAAAGGGAGGTCGGAAACAGAGAATACCTTTTCGTCTTCTAATTTTCTCTTTGAGGGCAATAATGGCTCGAAGTGCTTCTTCATGTTTAGGGACGTGTTGTAACATTCCCATGCCATGCATTGGTCGTTCCTCATTTCTCCGACCCCTGCCAAAGTGGGAAACTTGACCATCTGGTGGTAAGTTGAGACGACCGCTTTGAATATATTTAACGCCGATCTTCCCAAAATTGCATTATAAGCGAACGGGGTACTCACGACCAAGAACTTAACCATCTTCGTAACATCTTTAGGTTTCTTACCCATGGTAGTACTCAAGAGTATGGTTCCGAGAGGAACAATTTCCGATCCACCGAACCCAATGAGCGGGGTGGATACCCGTTCCAGTCGCGGGTGCTGTAGATTCATTCTGTCGAGCGCCTCAGATGAGATTATGTTTGCCGAACTGCCATTATCGATTAACACCCTCCTGACCTCGAAGTTAGCGATTCTCAGGGTCAAGACCATCGAAAAATCGGGGTCATCTTCATTAGTATCCCAAGTCACATCACTAGGTCTGTCAGCCTCGGAAAATCTAATGACTTGACTTATCGAGGGCGCTGGTCTTAAGGACATGACCTCTCTCCTGGTCGAGACACCAGTCTTTATCGACCTAGCCGTCCTTTTCCTCGCATTCCTGCTATCACCCCCAGCTGGCCCACCCGATATCATATTTATCACCCGATTCGTCTGGTCCTCTGCTTGTTGATGATCCTCACGGTGCTGTTCGGAGGACCTCCTAGGACTTCTGGATCGGTAACGACTGTTATGGTTCTCCTTTCTGACATATTCCTTCAACTTTCCCTGAGCAATCAGTTTCTCGATCTCTTGTTTTAACTGAAAACAATCCTCGGTGCTATGCCCCCGAGCCCTGTGGTATCTGCAATACTTATCGTGATTCATAGTCCCTGGCCTAGGTTGAGTGATACGCCGAGCTCCAGGGACCAAATTTCTCTCCTCGAGCACCGTTAGAATCTCGTCCCTCGAGGTATTCAATCTGGTAAAGTTACTTTTTTCGTGCTCCGTCCTTGGAGCCCTCTCTGGAGATGCAGGTCGACCGTAGACATTAGATCTGTGGGTTGGAGCCTGAGGTTTATAGACTTTAAATCTCTGCCAAACCGAGCCTCTCTGCTGCGCGTTTGACCCTCCGTAATTGCTTGGTTTCGGGATAGGGGCCCGATCAGGTTTCTTCACGATCGGGGGCCTAGGATTCTGTGCATTCTTTAACTTATTCATTTCCTCCTGGATCATGTATTTTTCAGCTATTTCCATAATTCGCTCGAAAGACTTTGGTTGCTTTCGGCAGAGAGCATTCCCGAACTGGCTATTACGGGTCAGCTCGAACATTAATGATGACAGAAACTCAATCTGTGGAGTATCAACTTTCAGAAGTTCAATACTAAATCTAGCCAGCCACTGCCTCAGTGTTTCTCCTTCCATTTGCTTCACCGTTCCCAAATGATTAGCAGGTAACCTTTGTTTCCTTTGGCTGGCAAACTGGTGTTTTAATTTATCGCACAACTCGTCAAAAGAGAAGATCGAGTTCGGAGGCATTTTTCCGAACCAATCCAAAGCAATTCCCTCGAACGTGGTGACCATGATTTTGCAGCAAAAATCCTCTGAATGTCCATATAGATTCAACACATTTATGAAACTGTTTATATGCTCCCCGGGGTCAGAGGTTCCATTATATCTTGGCAATCTGGTAGGGACTGTCTTCGTTCCTCGAGCCTCCTTGATTTCTTGACAGAAAGGCGAGCATCGCATAATATTTGTACTTAATTCCCTATTTCGCCCTTCAGGGAAAACCGCCCCATCCTTTTTGGCCTCAACTCCTCGAGCCCTGACATCTGCGGGTCGGGTTTCCTTTACTAGCATCCCCTTCTCTAACTCCTTAGCAACCCTTTCTTGCACAATCCTTTCCAAGTCAGCCTCAGTCACCTTTCTGTAGGCTGGCTTTCTAGACCTCTCCACAGCTTTGGGTTGACTTTCCCCGACCACTGAATCCTCTAAGTTTTGTACGTTCCTAGAAGGTTGCCCAGATCGAACAACGGTTCTAGCTTGTGGCGGGTTGGATCGAACATCAGATGGTTCGCCCAAAGCAGATCGACGAATACTTCCTTCCCTTGGCCTGTTGGAAATCGGACCCCGAGCAGCAGGTTGATCGACCGGGGGCTGCTGGCCTGGCAGAGTTTCACGATCTGCTCTCTCCGTGTTCAAGAATTCTCTACACATAGTTCCGATAATGGAACGCAAATCAGCCACTGTTGTATGAATAGGCATATCATTCGGCGGGTCGAGCGGCGGCACCTCAGATTGGTGGGCCGCTCGGGATTGGTTACTTGGTTCATTGTTTACAGAACGTTGAGCTCCTACGGCGTGTGAAGGCTCGCCACGATTGTATGTAAATCTCCTAGTAGTAGGCATTTTTCGATCTAACACCCGAATAGGCCCCACGGTGGGCGCCAATTGATTATGCTGTATTTCGTTCGTACCAAATAAGGAAAGTCGAGCAAAACAATAAGTGTATAGAGTGCGTAAATCTCAAATATCACAATCGAATATTAAGTTCAGGTTACAAGATGGGTCTACTCGAGCATTACAGGATGTCGTACAAACTAGGAAAGTAAATACAAAGAATAAACAAGCTATGGCCTATTCCGAACAGTGGGTCCGAGCCGGTGTATTCCTTGGAAGTTGTGCCGTCCCTGATGTCATAAATGCGCCGCGTATTTATAGGAACAGTAATGAGCTAGCTGGACCGTCCGTAGGAGAAAACCTCTCGGCCAGCTGTACCAAGCTGTAGGTCGGCCCCACAGTAATCCCGAGGAGGCGAGAAGATCGGAGAGTAGATCCCGTACTATCAATCTGACTTGATCGGAAAACTAGACTCTTCTGGTCGAGAATACCATTCCTGGTCGGGGAAGAGGTCGATCTCGAGCATAGGTACTTCCTAGAACGGCGTATGCGAAATACCCCTCATTAAAACCGTTCGCGTAAAACACGGAAACTTAGGCGTTTCATAATCTATAAATCCAGATCTGATCAGAAGGGTAAACCTTACGCACCCAAAATTATCTCAAGTGAAAAAGAAGTTACTGATTCATCTACTTTATGTCTTAAAGTGTTCTAAATTCTCTCAAACTACTACAATTTCATTACAATGGCCGGAGCCGAAGGACGCTACTTGAATTACGAGAAGTTCCACGCTACTGGAACTCCTCTAATGAAGGAAATCATGGTTAAAATTAAAGAGGCTTCTCTGGTAAAAGTGTTGGAAGCTCATGAAGATTATGTGTTCACTGAAGATGTAGCTGAGTTTTACAGAACCAGGAAGAATGATTTAACCAAGATGATTTATGTGGCTACCGTAGGAGGAAAGACTATCTGTGTCTCCCCTGCTGTTCTAAATGAAGTTTATGATCTGAGAAATAAAGGAGGAGAGGTATTCACTCTGGGCTCAGAAAAAGAGGGGGAATTTTGGTTTATCTGTGCTAAGGAGGGAGAAGCAATGACTGGAACTCTGATGAAAACTCAGTTGAAGGACGAGTTTCAGAGGTTTGCAGACATTATTGCAAAGATTTTGGAGTGTTCTACTAGCTCCTTGGATTGGTTACCTAGAAGAAGGTACCAAACAATGGTTTGTATCTACTATGGGTTACCAGTTAACTGGGCTATTCATTATTTTTATCTTCTAGCTTTGAAGAAAAATGGGCATGTGATAATGTTGAGTCATCTGCTTTCGACTCTTGGTTGTCCGCTTGTAAATGGGAAGATAGTCCACGAGCTAAAGGAGGTGAAAGTGTATGAACCGGTAAAAGTTGAAGTTGCTTCAAAAAGAAAGGCGAAGGGAAAGGCAGAGAAGTCTGCTGCTACCAAGAAGCCTAAAATTACTACAAAGGCTAAGTCTGCTGATCAAACAGCAAACCCTGCTGTTGAAGCCAGATCAGTAGAGTCTGAAGCTGATGTTGCTGATAAGATAGTCACTGAGGTGACTAAAGAAATTAATGAGATGACTACTGAAACATCTCCAGAGAGAACTGAGTCTGACGAACCAGTTCTAGTAAAAGAGGTTGGACGAAGAACAAGAAGTTCAGTAAAGAGGACTGCTGAACCTCGACAAACTGAAATATTGCCTAAGCCAAAAGCAAAAAGGAAGTTAACTTTAGGTGGTCAAAGAGTTACCTTCACTACTGATCCAACCACTCAAGTCAGAGAAAATCCTGCTGCTGAAAGACCAGTAGATGCAGTAGAGAAGACTGCAGAAGATAAGACTGCAGAGGATCAATCTCTCAACAAGTCTGCTGTTACTGAACAGCCGACTAATTTGACAGCAGAGGAGAATGTTCCACTCATTCATCCTACACCAATAGCTGTTGTTCCACTGCAAATAGTGGAATCCCCTGCCGCCAGAAGGAAGAGAACTGGTAAGGCAAAGATTAAAGTGGTTACTGCTGCCGAAGAGAAAAGGAGAGAGGAAGAAGAAAAGAAAAAGAAAGAGCACCAACACGCTCTTAAACTTAGTGAGCTTGAAGCTCAGGCTAGAAATATGTCTGTTGCTGAGATAGCTGCTAAGGAAGCTCAGGACTTGGCTCAAGCTTTAGAAGCCAGTACCAAGGATGCCCATGGTCCAAGGTACAGTGGTGGAATTGCAATTGGAGAAAAGAAGAAGCCAAGGACCGTTATGCCCACACCCAAGCTGCCAAAGAAGAAAAGGTCTGAGCTAAAATATGCTCTGGCAATAGTTCAAAATGATCCAGAAATATTCAAACAGTTTGTGGCAGATCTTGAAAGGTATAACGACATTGTGGTCCGTCAGAGTCTCTTTGTTACTGAAAAGATAAGATATAACAGATGGAGAGAGTATCGTCTGACAAAGATCAAGGAGCAAATAGTTCAGTGGAAGGAGTTTGCTGCTGAGGAAAGATGGGTTATGCAGTTTCTGGAAACTGGGTGCTTGAGGCAAGCACTGGATTCAGATCACTTCCTGGATATGATCCACTATCGGCTAAGGAAGTTGGCAAAGTCTGAAGCCAAGAAACTACAAAACACTGTTCCTGAAACTCCAGCAGAAAATGAAGATTTAAAGGAGAGAGCAGCAAAGCTGGCACTTTCCGTAACTCTGGAAATGTGGGCTAAGAGGACCAGATACCAGAAGGGTCAACCAAGTTCTCTGACACCCCTGCCAAGCTTACAACAGATTGTCTTCGGACCGGCTTTTAAAACTTATGAAGATCTACCTGAACAGACAACTTCACCATTTGTACCTGCTCTTATATTTACTCATAAAACTGTTGTTGCTGATAATGGTGTTGATGTTGTTACAGAAGTAAATGAGCCAGTACAGGTCCAAAAGAAGACTGATGAGAAAATCTCAACATCATCAGAGCAGTTGCCCCAACAGCAGACTACTCTGACTGATGAGCCAAAGGAGTCTGAGAAAACTCCTGAGATTGTCCAAGCAAGCACAGTCATTCCATCAACTTCAACAAGCGTGCAACCAACTATTCTGGAGTCCATCCAACAGTTGATTGCAAACTCAATGAAGGAAATGGAAGATAGACACAAAGAGCAGTTAAAGAAATTTGAGGAAGTGGCCTCAACTATACTGTCTGCTGCTGCTGCTGAAAGAGTTCCCAAGGCTGCTGATCCTAGCCCTCTGATAGTGGAAGAAATAGCAAGTATCAAGAATGAAGTACAAGCTATCAGACTAGATGTGGAAACATTTGGTGCAAGGGTCAAGAATAACACAGCTGGTTGGAGGGACATAACTGAAGTAGTTGCAAATGCAATGGAGGCTCACGAGGAGAAAACTGAGAACATGTTGAAAGCATTCACTACCTCAGCTGATCTGATTCTGAGTTCTCAGATTCAACTATATGATCAAGTGGATCTTACATTTAAGAAGATTGAATCTTATGATACATTGCAACAACTTAAAAGGGAGAATCATCTTCTGGCGGTGGATAAAAACATCAGACTGATATGTGACGCTATTAACATCACTCCAGTTCTGCCTGAAGAACCCGTCTACCCTGCTGATGATGACAAAAAGGGGGAAGATAGAAGTTCTACAACGAAGAAGAAGGGTGCTGATGCTAATCTTTCAGCTGAAGTTACTGAAAAATTGGATTCTGCTGAAAAGGATGCTGATGATGCAAATACAAGCAGACCAGATGATGAAGTAACTGAGGCAGAGAACGACACTGATGAAGAGCCCAAATAACCAGTAAAATCTGATAAGGAAATTGCTGCTTCCAAGGACTCAGCTGCTGAACAGCTAGATCCATACGTCAAGTATAAGAGAATAGAGGATCTCAGAAAAAGATTTGAAATGCTTGAACAAGATCTTTCTAGTTCCGAACAAGAAGATGAAGACCTTGAAGATGAAGAAGAAGGAGAAACACAAGAAGAGAAGAAGGACTAGACTAAGTTATTAGACTAGGTCTCTTGTAATCTTTTTGTAAACCTTGTAAAATTTTACTTTCTGTTATCTCATCCGACGAACTTGTAACTTGTAATCAATTGATATAATCTATAAAAGTTCAAGTTTCCAACAAATTATTTCTATCTCAGAAATTTTTGAGGACTTAAACTTTAGCTTTAGGTACAGGTACTTAGCTGAAGTTTTGTCATCATCAAAAAGGGGGAAATTGTTGGATGAAGATGAAGATGGAAGATATGAAGTAAAGGGAGGTTTTGATGATTTCCAAAAGTCATCGGCTAAGTGGAAACTTAGTACAAACCTTAGAAGATATTTGACCAAGGAAGAAGTATTTCAGACGAGTCAAATATGGTCCAGAAGTCTACTGATCTGTTGCTGAAGAAAGGAATCAGACTGATGGACTATCAGCTGACTCAAATCAGATTAGTTCAAGTTTGGGATCAGCCGAGTATACATCAGATGAGTAATTTCGATCAGCAGAGTAGAAGGGATCAAGAAGTCTGATCAACGGTAATAAATGCACTTGGAGTAATAAATGCTGAAGAGGAAGGGTATTTATGACAAATGATTGAAGAGAAACCTCGTATCAGCTTGGTGCATTAAATGCGATCTGACAGAAAGTACAGCAGAGTGTACAGTGCTCAGTCGCAGGTAGCCGTTTCTGCAGAAGGACCAGTACTCGATGATTTGGACACCTGTCGATCTCTCAACGGGCAGATTTTCAAATCTCAAGTATAAATAGTTCAGTTCGTGAGTTAAAGAAGAAGAGACAACACATTTTGAGAGCAAAAATCTGAAGCAGAATTCTTCTAAATCTCAAACTCAAGAACAGAACACTCATCAGCCGAGTCATTTGTTGACGAAGCAGAATAGAGAGAAAACATAATATACTTATAAATCTGAGTGATTTTGTTAGAATAGTGTTGTGAGAAGTAGATATCCATCTTAGTGAGTGATATTACTTCAGAGGATAGGAGTTTCTTTGTGATTTCCTATTACGAACTTGTGGCCATTTCATTTGTTGATAGGCGCAAGCAGAGTGTACTGTAATCTTTGTGACTATAGTATAACCCAAGATCTAAGTGACTTGGAAGAGTCCAACTAAAGGATTTCTATCCATATAACCACTATAAAAATCCTTTGTGTTTTTACTTGCATAATTTTCTGCATATTTGAAAGAGCATATTTAAAACACTTAAAGGTTAACTGTTGGAAAAGTTTTAAAAAGGAGTTTATTAAAACTGGGGATAAAACTATTTCAAAGTTAAAGAAAACTACTTGTGAAAAACACTTGACAAATCCGCTGCAAGTTAGTTATTTTAAAACTCTGATTTTGATAAAATCAGCTGAGTGAAATCAGAAGAGTGGTCAACTCTGCTGTTCAAAGCTTTGTGCGAGATCAGCATAGTCAACTTACGATTACTGATCAGCTTAGTCTGCTGACAGAAAAGTCAGAAGTTTTTAAAAGATAAATTTTAAAGAGGTCTATTCACCCCCTCCCCCTCTATACCTCATCTGACCACTTGGGACCAACAATACCGGCTTGTGATCGGAATCCTGAACTCTCACCAAAACTGAGCTTATAGCATCAGTCGACACTGCTATGTATAAATACAAAGGCTCCCCTTCGACCGGCTTTGCTAACATTGGTGGGGAGACTAAGTACTTCTTAAGTTCTTCAAAAGCTTTATCGCACTCCTCATTCCACTCGAAGCTTTTTGATTTCCTCAACAACTTGAAGAAAGGCAAACTCTTGTCCGCTGAACGGGATATAAATATGTTGAACGATATTATTTTTCCGATCAAACTCTGCACTTCAGATAGCTTCGTTGGCGGTTTTAGTTCGGCAATAGCTCTGATTTTCTCTGGGTTTGCCTCGATGCCACGCTCGTGGACCAAGTAGCCGAGGAATTTTCCCGATCTCACCCCGAAAGTGCATTTTGCTGGATTTAGTTTCATTCTGTACTTCCTCAAAATTGCAAAACATTTGTCGAGGTGCTTTATATGGTCTTCCTCGATCATGCTCTTCACGAGCATATCATCGACATAAACTTCCATTATTTCACCAATTAAATCCTTGAACATCATGTTTACGAGCCTTTGATAAGTTGCTCCAGCATTCCTCAGTCCAAAAGGCATCACTATGAAGCAGTACACTCCGTGTTCGGTAATGAAGGCGGTTCTGTCTTGATCCCTTTCATTCATAAAAATCTGATAAAATCCTTGGAAGGCATCCATCATGCTAAAGAAGATGAAACCAGCGGTCGAATCGACCAGCATATCGATCCGCGGCAAGGGATAAGGATCTCTCGGACACAACTTGTTCAAGTCCGTAAAGTCGTTGCACATTCTCGACTTGTTGTCCACTTTTTCTCCCTTCGATACCAAAACAACATTGCAGAGCCATTCAGTAAATGTTATTTCCTTGATCTGCCCAGCGGCTAATAATCTGTCGACCTCAGCATTAATGATTTTATCCTTTTCCCGACCATGATTCCTCTTCTTTTGTCTAACTGGCTTTGCTTTAGGATCGATATTCAGTGAATGAGTAATTACCCGTGTGTCGATCCCCACGATGTCATCGGAACTCCAAGCAAAGACATCGGCATTATCTCTCAAGAACTCGACCAGCATGGTTTCCATCCCTTGGCTCAGCTCAGTCCCGATCCTGGTGAATTTCTCGGGTGAACCAAGAACTAACGTTACTTGCTTATGATTTTGGGGTTGAATGCTCATATCGATCTCTTTTCCTTTTTTACTCTGCAATATTTTGCAATCTGGTAGAGGGAGGTCGAATACCGAGAAAACCTTTTCATCCTCTAACTTCCTCTTCGAGGGCAAAATAGGCTCAAACTGCTTCTTCATGTTTAGGGACGTGTTGTAGCACTCCCACGCCATGCACTGATCATTTCTCATTTCTTGGACCCCCGCCAAAGTGGGAAACTTGACCTTCTGATGGTAAGTCGACACGACTGCTTTGAAAATGTTTAAAGCCGGTCTTCCCAAAATAGCATTATAAGCGAAGGGGGTACTTACAACCAAGAACTTGACCATCTTCGTCACATCTTTAGGGTTCTTGCCCATTGTAGTACTCAGGAGGATGGTTCCGAGAGGAACGATTTCCGATCCACCGAAGCCAATAAGCGGGGTAGATACCCGATCCAGACGTGGGTGCTGTAAATACATTTTATTGAGAGCTTCAAAGGAGATTATGTTTGCCGAGCTACCATTATCGATCAATACCCTCTTAACCTCAAAGTTAGCAATTTTTAAGGTTAAGACCATTGAAAAATCGGGGTCAACTTCATTAGTATCCCAAGTTACTTCTCTTGGTCTGTCAGCCTCGGTAAAACTAATGACCTGATTTATCGAAGGTGCTGGTTCTAAGGACATAATTTCATTCCTGGTCGAGACACCTGTCTTTATCGACCTAGCGGTCCTGCTATCTCCCCCAGCAGGTCCGCCATCTATTACATTTATCACCCCGTTCGTCTGCTCCTCGGCTTGATGTTGATCGTCACGGTGCTGTTCAGTAAACTTTCGTGGACTCCTTGATCGGAAACGGTTGTTAGGATTCCCCTTCCTAACGTACTCCTTCAGTTTTCCTTGGGCGATCAATTTCTCAATTTCCTGTTTCAACTGAAAACAATCCTCGGTGCTGTGCCCTCGAGCCCTGTTGTACCTGCAATACTTATCGTGATTCATAGTCCCCGGCCTGGCTTGAGTGATACGCCGAGCCTCTGGGACTAAATTCCTTTCCTCGAGCACAGTTAGAATTTTGTCCCTCGAGGCATTCAGCCTGGTGAAACTGCTTTTCTCAGGTTCTCTCCTTGGAGCCCGCTATGGAGAAACAGGTCAACCGTAGACATTAGATCTGTGGGTCGGAGCCTGGGGTTTATAGACCTTAAGTCTCTGCCAAACCGAGCTTCTTTGCTGCGCGTTTGACCCTCCGTAGTCGCTTATCTTTGGGATAGGGGCCCTATCAGGTTTCTTCCCGACCTGAGGCCTAGGATTCTGAGCATTCTTCAATTTGTTCATTTCCTCTTGAATCATGTACTTTTCAGCTATTTCCATGATTCGCTCGAAAGATTTTTGTTGCTTTCGACAAAGAGCATTCCCGAACTGAGTATTTCGGGTTAGCTCGAACATTAATGATGAAAAAAATTCGATCTGTGGAGTATCGACCTTTAGAAGTTTAATACTAAACCTAGCCAGCCACTGCCTTAGCGTTTCTCCTTCCAGCTGCTTCACCGTTCCAAAATGATTGGCATGTAACCTTTGTTTCCTTTGGCTGGAAAATTGGTGTTTCAGCTTTTCGCACAACTCGTCGAAAGAGAAGATAGAGTTCAGAGGTAGCTTTCCGAACCAATCCAAAGCGATTCCTTCGAACGTGGTGACCATGATTTTGCAACAGAAGTCTTCTGAATGCCCATATAAATTCAACACATTTATGAAGCTATTAATATGCTCTCCAGGGTCGGAGGTTCCATTACACCTTGGCAACCTCGTTGGAACTGTCTCTGTACCTCGAGCTTCTCTAATTTCTTGGCAAAAGGGTGAACATCGCATGATATTCGTACTCAATTCCTTGTCTCGCCCATCTTCAAGGAAAACAGCCCCGTCCTCTTTAGCCTCCGTTCGTCGAGCCCTATCATCCGCGGGTCGGGTTTCCTTTACCAGCATCTCCTTCTTTAATTCTTTTACAACTCTTTCCTGCACAATCTTCTCCAAGTCAGCCTCGGTCACTTTTCTATAGACCGGCTTCTTTAACCTATCCGCAGCTTCGGGCTGACTTTCCCCGACCACTGAATCATCCAAGCCTTGGACGGTTCTAGATGGTTGCCCTGAGCGGACACCGGTTCTAGCTCGAGGTGCTCTGGGTTGAACATTAGACGGTTCACCCAAAGCAGATCGACGAATACTCCCTTCCCTTTGTCTGTTAGAAACGGGACCTCGAGCAGTAGGTTGATCGACTGGGGGCTGCTGACCAGGCATAGTTTCCCGATCTGCTCTTCCTGTATTCAGAAATTCTCTACACATAGTTCCAATAATAGAACGCAGATCGGCCACCGTCGTATGAATAGGCAAATCATTCGGTGGGTCGAGCGGCGGCACCTCGGACTAGTGGGCCGCTCGGGATTGATTACTTGGTTCGTTGTTTACTGACTGTTGAGCTCCAACGGCTTGTGAAGGCTCGCCACGTTGGTACGTGTATCTCCTAGTAGTAGGCATTTTTCGATCTAACACCCGAATAGGCCCCACGGTGGGCTCCAATTGATTTAGCTCTTTTTCGTTCGGGACAATTAAGGAAAGTCGAGCAAAACAATAAATAAGTCAAGTGCGTAACTGATGTGCATTAATATAAAGTTCCAAATATAAGTTACAAAGAAGGTCTACTCGAGCGTTACAGGATGCCGTACAATTAGCTAGATAAGACACAAAGAAAAACAGGCTAAGGCCTATTCCGAGCTCTCTGTCCGAGCTGGAGTGTATTTTGGGAATAGTGCCGTCCCTGATGTCATAAATCCGCCGCGTATATATAAGAACAGTGATGAGCTAGCTAGACCCTCCGCAGGGGAATACATCTTGCCAGCTGTCCAGGCCTGGGGGTCGGCCCCACAGTAATTCCGAGGAGATACTCAGATCGGAAAGTAAGGTCTCGAGCTTTCAATCTGGCTTGATCGGAAATAGCATCCAGCAGGTCGAAGAATAGTCTTCCTGGTCGGGATTGAGGTCGATCCCAAGCAGAGGTATTTCCTAAAATGGCGTATACAAAATATCCCTCATCAAAAAGAAAAGGAACCATTGTCGGGAAAAATATAAGATCATTAACGCCGAAGTGGATAGACTGTTAGCCGCTGGACAAATCAGGGAGATAACATTTACAGAATGGCTTTGCAATGTGGTGTTAGTATCTAAAGGAGACAAAGTAGACAACAAGTGGAGAATGTGTAATGATTTTACGGACCTGAACAAGCTGTGTCCGAGAGATCCTTATCCCTTACCACAGATCAATATTCTGGTCGATTCGACCGCTGGGTTCATCTTTTTCAGCATGTTGGATGCCTTCCAGGTTTCTATCAAATCTTTATGAATGAAAGGGACCAGGAAAAAACCATTTTCATTACCGAGCGCGGAGTGTATTGTTTCATCGTGATGCCTTTTGGACTTCGAAACGCAGGAGCGACGTATCAAAGACTTGTGAACATGATGTTCAAAGATTTAATCGGGGAAATCATGGAAGTATATGTTGATGATATGCTCGTAAAGAGCATGACCGAGGAAGACAACATTAAGCACCTCGATAGATGTTTCGGGATCTTGAGAAAATATGGAATGAAATTGAATCCAGCAAATTGTCGGGGAAGTTTCTTGGCTACTTGGTCCACGAACGAGGTATCGAGGCGAACATTAAAAAAATCAGAGCAATTGCAGAGCTCAGGCCACCAAGGAAACTTTCTGAGGTGCAGTGTTTAATCGGAAAAATTATATCTTTGAACAGATTCATGTTGGGATTTAATGGGGTATGATTGTCAAAACAACAGTGCGGAATATTAAAATAATTTCATACACCCAAACCCTAGGATTTATTTACTAGCACATATGAACAGGTTGAATACTAAATTGCAACAATTACAAAATAATAGGGTGGTAAATCGAGATTTACTTCACCACAGGCAAGGTGGTGGTTTCTCTGGTCTTCTCTTTTCGTTCACTAGAGCACTCCAAGTGTTGTGCCTCTAGAGAATATTGCACACCAGATGGATGTAGTGACACCTTCAATCCTTAGGCTTAGAACTGGAAGGGAAGGTTTGTCAATGGCAGAACTAGATTTAGATCTAGATCCAAATCTAGGAAAAGGAGAGAGCAAGAGGGAGAGGGGGCGGCTAGGGTAGAGTTTTAGCTTAGGGTTTTTGAGTCTCCTCTTAGACTCCTTTTATAGCCACCTTCAAAAGCCCTCTTGTGCAAGACTTACTATTGGGCCATTAATTAATTGACCCATGTTTTGCATTAATTTAATTAACTCTTTTAATTAATATTTAATTAATTAGACTATCTAATTAATTATTTCTCTCACAGAATTAACTCTTTAATTCTTTTATTTGATTTAACTCTTTAAATCAAACCTTTCCTTAATTGACTGTCATTGTCCAACTGTATTGTGTGTGACCCTCTAGGTTCACCATCAATTGGCCGTAGGCCCACGACTTTCGTGATTTAATTAATCAGCAATTAATATTCAATTAATTGCTCCGATCAATAAACTCCTTTAATTGACCACTCCAGAATTAATCTCCCATTAATCCAGGAGTACCCACACCTCATGGTCTATGTCTAGCCACAAGCCCATGAGGCCCAACTTCAGGTGAATTGACATTAATGAACCTCACCTCTTATAAGTACCATGTACATACGGTCCCTCCAACAACTACATTCCCGATCGAGACCTAGGGTGTGTGAATTATTCAACACCTCTAATTATCTCGATTCTGTACTTTCTAATTCTGGATAATAATTCCAGTGTGACTGCTAAATTTGGAAACCCCTTTCCAAATCCGTCACCGACCATGGCCATGGATTTCTCGGAATCTATTATCTAAGATCGTACAGGAAATTCCCTCATTCATTACAATCAGTCGGTAGATCCCATCTTGATGCTAACCATCCGCGCATACGACTGTACATACCCAACGTAGGCGCACAATAGTCAGGCTACGTGACCGGCTCCTAAATCAAAGCACGCAAACTCGTATACCGAATTCGCCCTAGCACCTCAAGTCTAAGGACTAAATCGTACACTGTTATAATTCCTGAGAAACATCCCATCACTGTTATGCTTTACACACTTCCACAATGGGTTTCTCTGTTCGGGTCGTTCGATGCGTTCGATCCCCTATCGAACCACCTAGTCATATGCACTGACATCAAATGTCTTGTTCATGAAACTCTACAAATTCACTCCATGTGAATCATGCATAATCCTACAAGTCTTGACGATTCCTTCGATACCCCGTCTCGACAAGAATCTATGACTTGGAACATTTATAAGATCACGACCTTAGAGACTGTTTCATGATTGCACTCAATACTGAAGTGAATCGTCCCATAGTCATAAGTGATCTCAGGGTTTCAACCAATCGCTTAAATGTATTCGTGAAGGATGAAGATGGCCATTAGTTTATCTTATACACGAAATAAATAAACTTTGCGTATTAATTAATAAATCAAAGATTCGTTCAAGATAAAATAGTCCTATTACAAGCTATTGTGTTGGCTTGCTGGGCACTATCCTATCAATCTTCCACTTGCCCTAAAGCCAATCACAAACATTTCTAAGACCCATCTTCCCAAGATGTTCTTCGAACACTTTTTGCGATAGTAGCTTTGTTAGTGGATCAGCTACGTTATCTTTTGAGTCGACAAGTTCCATTTGAATGTCTCCTCTACCAATGATTTCTCTAATCACATGGTATTTCCTCATCACGTGTTTGGATTGATTGTGTGATCTCGGCTCCTTTGCTTGAGCGTTTGCCCCATTGTTGTCACAGAAGACTACTATGGGCTCTGCAATGCTAGGTACTACATCCAACTCTTGGATGAAGTTTCTCATCCAAACACTTTCCTTTGCTGCATCCGATGCGGCAATATATTCTGCTTCATTGGTTGAATCTGCAGTGGTGGACTGCTTGGAACTCTTCCAACTCACCGTTGCTCCGTTGAGGCAAAATATATATCCAAAATTGGATTTATAATCATCCACGTCAGACTGGAAACTCGAATCCGTGAATTCTTCGAGTTTCAATTCTCCACTACCGCCGTAGACCAAGAACATATCCTTAGTCCTTCTCAGGTACTTGAGGATAGCTTTTACGGCGGTCCAGTGTTCCTCCCCGGGATTTGATTGGTAGTGGCTTGTTACACTTAGAGCGTGTGCTACGTCAGGTCTAGCACATAACATCGCATACATTATGCTGCCTATGGCAGATGCATAAGGTATGAGAGACATTCTCTTCTTTTCTTCATCACTTGTAGGGCACATTGATTTAGAAAGAGAGATCCCATGTCTCATTGGAAGCAATCCCTTCTTGGATTCTTCCATACTGAACCGTTTCAGTATAATGTTAATGTACTGAGATTGGGAAAGTCCCAACATCTTCTTTGATCTATCTCTATAGATACGTATCCCCAATACGTAAGATGCGTCTCCCATATCTTTCATGGAGAATTGCGTGGATAACCATGCTTTCGTCTGCGTCAACGTTCTGATATCGTCCCCGATCAACATAATGTCATCGACATATAACACAATAAATTGTACCGAACCCCCATCGAATTTCTTGTACACTCATGACTCATAAACGTTCTTGATGAAGCCAAACCCCTTGACTGTCTCATCAAAACGTTTGTTCCAGGTTCGGGATGCTTGTTTTAGGCCATAAATTGACCTTTGAAGTTTGCAGACCTTATGCTCACTTTCTTTAGATGTAAAGCCTTTTGGCTGTTACATAAAGATTTTCTTATTAATGTCTCCATTGAGAAAGGCGGTCTTTACATCCATTTGCCATATCTCGTAGTTATACCACACGGCTATGGCTAATAGTATCCGAATGGATTTTGACATCGCCACTGGAGAGAATGTTTCCTCATAGTCTATACCAGGCCTTTGAGAATAACCCTTCGCCACTAGGCGAGCCTTATGAGTCAAAACCTCTCCATTCATTCCAAGCTTGCGCTTGAAGATCCACTTACAGCCTACAGGGACAGTTCCCTCAGGTGGATCAACCAAGGTCCATACCTTGTTGGAATGCATGGAATCCATTTTGGATTGCATGGCTTCCTGCCATGCACCCGAGTCTATGTCTGACATAGCTTCTTCGTATGTCCTTGGATCACCATCCAATTGATCGTTCTCGTGGATAAAGCCATACCTTTCAGGCTCTCTACGAACTCGATCGAACCTTCGAAGTACTGGTGTACTAGATGGTTCAATAGGTTCAGGATCAACTCCCACTGTTTGTGGGGATGGGTCCACTTCCTGGACTTCATCAAGTTCTACGGACACCCCGCTTCTTTTAGTGAGGAAGTCATCCTCTAAGAAGTGGGCGTTCCTAGACACGAACGTCTTTCGTTCTTTAGGGTCGTAGAACAGGTATCAAATGGATTCCTTTGGATACCCCACAAATTTGCACAAACTAGATCTACTGTCTAGTTTATCTCCTTTCTTGTTCCTAACATAGGCAGGAGATCCCCATACTCGTAAATACGAGTACATGGGTGCTTTACCAAACCACTCTTGGTGTGGCGTCGTCAGCACCGACTTTGAAGGTACTATATTAAGTATCTTTGAAGCCGTTAAGAGGGCTAAGCCCCAAAACGAAAAAGGAAGATCAGCGAAACTCATCATGGAACGAACCATGTCCAACAAAGTTCAGTTCCTTCTCTCAGACACACCATTCAACTGTGGTGTTCTAGGAGGAGTTCGCTGTGAGAGAATTCCATTCTCTACAAGATAATCGAGGAATTCTTGACTTAAGTATTCCCCACCTCTATCCGATCGAAGTGCCTTAATACTGTGTCCAAGTTGGTTCTCAACTTCCATTCGAAACTCTTTGAACTTTTCAAAAGCTGCTGACTTATACTTCATTAGGTATACATACCCAAAACGACTATAGTCGTCTGTGAAGGTTATGAAGTATGAGAATCCTCCTCTTGCACTGACACTCAGTGGTCCACAAACATCGGTATGGATTAAATCCAAGGTTTGTTTGGTTCGCTCCGGTTTCCCAGTAAAAGGCGTTTTGGTCATCTCTCCCTTGAGACAGGACTCGCAAGTTGGGAGATCATCTAGGTTCTGTATTTCAAGAGCCCTAGAGGAAACTAACTTTTGAATTCTACTCTTGGATATATGTCCAAGCCTAGCGTGCCAAAGTTGTGGACTATTATCATCTTGTTTTCTTTTCTTTGATTGAATGTGCAATACGTTAGAATTAGTTGGTTCAAGGGAATAAAGACCATCTATCAAAGTACCACTAGCATAAGTAAAACCACCTTTTATTATGCTAAAATTTCCACTAGAAATGGAAAAACAAAAACCATCATTATCGAGCAAAGGAATCGAAATAATGTTTTTGATAATCGTCGGTACGTACAAACAGTCATTTAAAACTAAAGTAAAATTCCCTAAAACTAATTCAACGTCCCCTATTGATTAAGCTGTATTTCGTTCGTACCAAACAAGGAAAGTCGAGCAAAGCAACAGGTGTATAGAGTGCGTAAATCTCAAATATCACAATCGAATATTAAGTTCAGGTTACAAGATGGGTCTATTCGAGCATTACAGGATGTCGTACAAACTAGGAAAGTAATACAAAGAATAAACAAGCTATGGCCTATTCCGAACAGTGGGTCCGAGCCGGTGTATTCCTTGGAAAATGTGCCGTCCCTGATGTCATAAATGCGCCGCGTATTTATAGGAACAGTAATGATCTACCTGGACCGTCCATAGGGGAAAACCTCTCGGCCAGCTGTACCAAGCTGTTGGTCGGCCCCACAGTAATCCCGAGGAAGCGAGAAGATCGGAGAGTAGATCCCGTACTATCGATCTGACTTGATCGGAAAACTAGACTCTTCTGGTCGAGAATACCATTCCTGGTCTGGGAAGAGGTCGATCTCGAGCATAGGTACTTCCTAGAACGGCGTATGCGAAATACCCCTCATCAATACTCCCCCACTTCTCGAGCGTAAGTGAAGCTGAGGCTCGGAGAAGTAAACACAGCATCGTATTTCAAGATTTGATATGCCTCATTAAAAACCTTGCTCGGAAAAACCCATTGGGACAAAATCCGAACTAGGGAAAAAGAGCGCATATTTCCTTAGAGCCGTGAACGAGATGCTTCTAAAAGAAGGACGATACTCCCGATCTGAAGGTCTTTGATAATTTTTAAGAGAGCATTGTGATATCTGAAGATCGGAGAAAAAGAGCAAATAATGAATAGATCTTGAACGGTCTTGCGTCTGATACACCTCATTAAAAACCTTACTCGGAAAAACCCAGAGGGATAAAAACCAAGCGAAGGGAAAAAGAGTGCATATCCTCGGAAGACAATGTAGTTGATCTTATCTTTCTGAACTGAAACGCCCAATTTTGAAACTTGGAGGACCACATGCGCTATTAGCGGAGAAATGACCCTCAATTTTACTAAGTGGGAGCCTAACCGTCGCGGTTACTCGGGGTTAAATTTGCAATTTACCCTTTTAACCTTTATATATATGTTTACTTGGAAAAAAGAGTGCATCTTTACAATTCGCAGCGGATCGGAGCACTTAAATCGATAAACAGTATTTTTTTTTTTTTCGAGCATTCCAATAAGTATCTTCTAATCATGTCTACTTCCCAGAATCCCGACGTCCACACCAATATTCCTTCTGGATCAGATTCCGACCTAGGATCCACAGGCGAACTTATCAATGACTTCAAAACCACTGAAAATTCTTCCGAAGATACGAATAGAATCGTCAATCAAATAGAGCATGCCATGGGGTCAAACACTGGAGAGGGGACATCCGGTCGACAGGATTCCGAGCACGGTGGTGATGCGGAACAAAATGCCGAGGTCGACATCGAGGAGGCTGGAGATGGAGAAAAAGCTGACTCCGATAATGAGAATAGCCTGACTGTACCGTTTGACAAACATGAGATAATGAGATATCAAATCGGAGGCGGGTGCAGTGTGAGAATTCTCGACCTAGCCAGCGTCACGAAAAAGTCCAAAGCCACTGGTCGAGCTCAGAAGACCGAGAAACGGGTTGATGAAATCTCCAGTGCGTACGATCCAAAAGAACATGAGGCTAACCTCAAAGCTACAATAGGTAAATTCCTTCCCGAAGGCTACTCGATCGTGATTCCGACCTCCTCTCAAAGAGTGAACAAGCCCCCAGCAGGATGTCAAGCTTTTTATGCTAAGCAGTTTGACTATGGGTCGCGCATTCCTTTTGCCCCATTACTTGCGCAGGTCTTAGATGCATTCTCCCTGGCTCCCGCACAGATCCTTCCCAACTCGATTGGGTATTTGATAGCTTTCAGTGTTTTGATGAAGGCCAAGGGTCAAGCTGCTAACTTCCGGCGCTTTTGGCAATTTTTTAAGATCAGTACTTCCTCCGCCTCGAACGATGGGTTCGTATATTTCTCCCAGCGTTCAAATCATTCGGTCTTATCGACCATAACTTCGAGCAATTCTCTCAACTGGAAGAAACTGTTCTTCTTTATCAGAGGACCTGAAGTACCGGCTTCCGAGGGGAGCTCGGAGATGGTTCCACATAAATGGCCAGGTGAGCGAGACTGGGTCTATGGAAAACGAGAATTGTTGGGCCAACTTGCGAAGGTTGTCCCAGATGATCTTGTTAAAGAGATGCGCTCCGACCTGTATCAGTCGGCCTTCCTGGTCCTAGAGCCCGTTCTTCGGAAAGCTGGTCTCAGCCAAGCTACCTATCGACTAGCAGATGCTGATGATCCTCGAACATTGAGTAAGGATAACAATCTTTCCCGAGTAACCGTAATAGTAAAATATTCAGAGAATTTTATTACTTCATTTTTATTCTTCAGGTACGATGGTGGAGCAATACCGAGCTTCCATAGTCAGTAAAACGGTAGCATCTACCTCGAGAAGGACGCCCGGTCAGCCGAGGAGACAAAGACTGGAGCCTAGAACTGCTGTCCCGCCTCGGGGGAGCTCCGCTCAGACTGACCAGATCGGAAACGAAGGGGAGCCCGAGGATGCTGAGCCGATACAAATGGTACCACCTCCTCACCAAGCTGGTCCTTCTTCTTCTTCTGGTTTAGGATACATCATGTTTACCATGAAGAAGCTCAGAGGGACAGAGATCTATAATCGGAGAGCTCGGGAAGATCTCGAGGGACCCCCCGAGGCCAAAAGGAGGACCGGATTGTGGGGTCGACACCGAACGCCCCTTTCTTCCCGTCCTGGCCGAAGTAGGCCTGACATGGTGGACTTCATCGAAGACCAACATAGAGGTTCCCGAGCAGCAGGTTATCCCGAGAGGGGATCAATTCGAAGTGATAGCACCCCGAACGGCGAGAACGAACATGACAAGGCGATCAAGATTTTCATGGCGGGGAGATTTGCCGAGGACCAGGACGAGCTTCTTGGCCATTGCGACCTCGACGTACTAGGCCAATTCTCCAAAGCATATCACACGGTAAATCCCTTTACAATTGTTGTAACTGTTTAAGTCTTGGAACAAAATACTAACCACCCTGTTCTTGCAGATCGGGGACTGCTTTCTTTCTGAGGTGAATCGTGTTTCAATGCTAGAAGAGGAGTCTGATCGGGTCCATATTGCTTATAGGGACTTACTCAAGGACGAATCCCAACTTCAGAATCAATTTATCTCCGTCCAGAAAGAATTGGAGTCCATGAAAGCCAAGTATACCCCGGCCGTCGAGGAAGATTTGGTGAAGGTCGTGGAAGAGAAGAGCTTGCTCGAGGAGAAGGTTAAGAAACTTGAAGAGGAGCTCGCGCAAACTAAAGCTGATTCCGAGCTATCTTATCAACGTGGCAGAGAAGACTCTTGCCTACGTTCGATAAGAGAATTTTTGGAGTCTCCTGCGTTGGATGCTATAGCTCGTAAAAGGGTCGGCGAAATCCTTCAGACTACTTTCTATAAAGGCGTTCGACAACTTGTCTCCGCGAAAGTCATCCCCAACAAGATAGATGAGTACTTGAAACACATGGACATTTTCAAGAATATGGAGGGAAAAGATTATCAAGTCTCATCCTCGAGCTCCGCCAACTGGGAAGATCATGAGTTCGCTCCGTTCGTGGAAGAGTTCGGAGTTCCAATGCCCAATCCTGACTTGATGGACTTGGATACGTCCAGCGCGAGCTCGAGTTCAGATAGCTCAGGTAGTTCGGACAGCTCTGACGACAGTTCCGGAGAGGAAAATCAAGATCCTTCTGACAACGGGGACGATCGAGAAGCTTCTGGGGATAAAGACGTTGATGTCGAAGGTGGCTCCGAGAGTGAGGACAAAGAGGACCCTTAGATTTCTTGTAATAGATTGTAGGACTCTTTACTACATGCACTGTAATTACTTCAATTATCTATAAAATCTGCTTTTTTCAGTTTTTCTCTGAGTCCGTTCATCGACAATTTTTTATACTGCTCAACTAGACAAAAGTCTTTGTGAGCCAAAAGGTTCGTAAAAGAACGTCGATATCGAGCATTCCCGTGCATGTGAATCACTTAGTAGGCACGGTAACAAAACAATCGACCTTTTTAATGGGGCACGGAAAAACTTGAAATTCGCGACTGTTGGACTCTCAAAAGGCAACGTTCCTTTTTTCTTATAAATAGAAGGCAGTTTTAAGATTTGTATCATTGAAATTGTAATTCTGTCTTCGTCGGAGCTACTTGATCGATAACATAAGTCGAGCTCTCTTTTGCACTAGAAATTTACAGATCATGGAAGGCCTGGTGAACTCCAAGATTGATCCGAGGTTGTTGCTTAAAGTCAAGAAAGAGAAATCTTCCAAGTCGAGAATCAAAGAATCTAAGTCCTCCTCGGAAGCAGGAAAAACCTCTAAGAACGACCGAGGCAAGCACAAGGTCGATTCTCCTTCGAAGACGGTCATTGAACCAACTGGTGACCTTGGCAAAACTGCGGCCAAGGAATTATCTGGCTCCGAGAAAGGGCCGATCATATCAATTCCGGACTCCCCTTCTCGGTCGAAAAATAGCTTCGAAGGGAAGAAGAAGGTCGAGAGCCCTAATAAGCAGATCACATATGGTGACTCTGAGCCTGCTTCCTATAAAAGATCGCGTGTGGACGATCTGATTCCGACCTCGGCCTTGATTCAAATGGCTGGGGATACTAAAATATTGGCTGATAGTGTTCTGGCCTTGGAGGCTAACAAGGGTGTTGCGGTTGAGCCTCCAAATAAGAAGGTCAAAATAAATGACCCTCCCGTCGATCAGAAGAAAACTCCATCGTCGGGCGGGAACCCAGAAACCCAAAACTCTGTCCCCAATGTTGCTCGGACGCTTAGCGCCTTTTTTGAAGAAGTGAAAAATAAGGCCATGGTCGAACCAGAAGGGAAAAGTGTGACGCCCCGATTCCCGGGTTGGGACCCATGAGGCCCATCCCCGAGTTCGGGATCGCCCGACGCGGGATAACCCATCAGAGTTGCTAAATTTTTTTTTTTTTTTTTTTTTTTTGAAACATGATGACATAAATAAAGCATGCGATAAATCAAAATTAAAATTTCAAAAGGCCAACTAGCTCCGTTATATACGGAGAAGGACAAATATACGGTTATACGGGTAACCCCGCAAGCCTACGGAATACAAACACAATATTCAAAATACATCATTCGTCATTAGAACAAGACGACAACAAAATAAGCAAAATAGCTAAAGCATGCAAAACAAAAGGGAGGACAACCCCTCAACAACCGACTGGATCCTGGAAACTGACATAACGACTCAACCATCATAACCCGAGACTCCTGCATCTGAAAAGATTGATAAAAGGAACGCGTAAGTTGATCGTCCAACTTAGTGAGGTTGTGGTGCATTGTGTGTGTGACACATGGATGCTACATAATATATATCGTGAGCATATAAACGAATTAAGCATATATGACATATATAAAATCAAAGCATAGAGTTCAAATAACCAAGAGTTGTTGATGCCGACCTCCACTTACCCTCCATCCTTATTCTGATGTCCATCCAAACACACCGAGTAAGGAGCGACCTTACTATCTGAAGTGCATCGACATGTCTTTGCCAAAGTTCGTCCTTACTCCCCAAGTGTTCCTCCCCACTTGGATTGTAAGGCCAGGCCTACGGGTAACCGTGACAATCCTGCCGGCCCTTTGCCGGCCAGGTTGCCATCGGGCCCATATACCAAACAAATAGGGCCCACACAAAATCGGAAACAAACGAAAACATAACATATCAAACAAATATAACATTTTACCAACAATAACAATTCAACGAAAGCAATTTAGATATATGGCCAGGTGAACATATTAGCAACTAAGTAGATCTAGATTCGGGTGTAGCATATATTAGGGTAATCATGTTGATATGCTAAGTGATTCATACAAGTCAACCTATTTGCCATATATACAAGGAGAGTAACATAGCACATGTTCGGAATATTCATAGCTAATGTACATGCTTAGACTCGACCTACTAGCATATCAGACTGACACACAAATGAACACACAGCGCTCACCTGTGTTGCTTACGGTTCTTGGGAGTTTCTCGGTAGAACGACGATTCCAGATCCTGTACATATTTACGTAGCGTTTAAGAATCTAATCACGAGAACTTGCGATCAACTAAGGAACACTTTAGTCGCACTTATAGAGGTGTCATGGTCAAAACGAGACCATGATCAAACTTGAACTAATTAGTCCGGCTTGGGGCTTCCTTACGTTACGTGGTACGGTAATCCACAAATAAGGATTTATAAAAACCCGAGAAAGTTCTTTAATAATTCAACAAATATTTTACTTAATTTTAACAAACAAATTTAGATGTTATTTTCTTTAGGTTTAGATTTCATTTAAAAAAAAATTCCAACATCTTTGAATTCTTTAATTATTTTAAAATAAGTATATATTTAATTCCAATAGATCAAAGTTTATTTATTTTTCTAATTAAAAACTTTATTCATTTACTAATTTTATTTTTGAATTAATTAATTTCAGAAAAATATTTAATCAAAAATATTTTATTTTATTTTCAAATTATTTATTTTCCGAATAATTATTATTAGAAATTATTTTATTTTAAAATTAATTAGATTTCGGAAGATTCTTTTATTTTATTTAACCCTCGTTTCTTTTCAAAATTATCTAAGTAATATATTTATTTTCGAAAATATATTTATTATTTAAATTAAATAAATATATTTTATCTTTTGGAAAAAGGGTTTATTATTTATTTTTTCATAAAATAATTATTTAAAATTATATTATTTTATTTTCAGAATTATTTTTCTTTTTCAGAATTTAATGTTAATGATTTTTTTTTGAATTAATTATTTATTAAAAATATTATTTTCAGAATTCATTCATTAACTTCAAAATTATTTTATTTTTCGGAAAAATGGATTTATTATTTATATTTCAGAAAATAATTATTTAAAATTATTTAACATTATTTTCGAATTTTTTTTTTTATTATGTATTATCAATATTTTTTTTTAAGAAGATGTGGGCTAGCCCACAAACAGGCCCAAGTGGCCTGTTGCTTGTGCAACATGCCCAAAATTGGGTCTGTTGCACAAGCAACAAACCCGGCAGCAACCTAGCCGCTGCACAGCGGCCGGAGTTTGCTGCCGGAGGTGGGGTGGCTCCGGCCACCTCACAAAAAATGCATAAATACCCCCTGTTTTCCAAATTTACAGAAATAGCCCCAAACAATTAATAAAACTTTTTAGCACCCAAAAATTTCAGAAATTTCAATTCTTTCACAAAAATCTTATAGATCTATATTATTACATATTCTTTTAAAATTTTACACAAGTAATCTTTGAGAATAACATACCTTTTGTTTCAAAAATTTCAAAATATTATTTCATGGAGAAAACATAGATCTATAAAAGTCTCAACAAATTCAACTATCAAATCACATATAAATGTAAAACTATTTTTTTTTAACCCAAAATAAAATCATCAACAAATCTGAAAATTAAAGTTATTATATGAACTAAAGTTTTTTTTAAAAGTATTTCAAAATCATTTTCATTAACATAGGACTTAGGGCTTTCTACCAAGAACAAAAACACACTTATAAGAGAGTTTTGAGGTTACCCACTCCTTGCAAGAGGTTCCGGTGGCGGATGGATGACGGTCCGGCGACGGTGGTATGGCAGCGATGGTGGGGTCCGGTGGCTGTGCTACGGCAGCGATGGTGAGGTCCGGTGGCGGTGGTGCGGCGGTGGTGGTGGTGGTTTCTCCTTCACTTCTTTCACTTTCTCACACTAACTTTCACCTCTTCTCACACACTCTCTTCTTATCTCTAATTCTAACTTAACTATGAACTCTAAGGTGTAAAATGAGTGAAGGAAATCTGAAAATGAGGAAAAAGGTGTTTGAATACACCTAGAGAAAAAATGAAGACATAATTAGTCTTCAAAAATCAACCAATGCATGTCCACCTTGGGTAGAGAAGTTTCTCTACCCAAGGGGCATGCTTGGCCACCCTAGGAAGCTATAAAGGCTCTCCTATCAGCTGCAATCAAGTATGGGGCATTTTGCACTTTGCCCCCTCGAAGTTTCGGTAAAGTGCATTTTTGCCCCAAAAATTTCTTATTTTGCACAATTAAGTCCAAATATTTTTCAAAAGAGGTATACTATTATTTTAAAGTATTTTTGTGTTTTTAAATCATTTCAAAGTTAATAAGGACATAAGAGATAATTAAATTGTACATTTAACCCATTGTAACTCTTAATTTTTAGAAATAAGATATAACACAAGAAATTGGATTAAAATCCAATAAAATACGATTAAAAAGTTCCAAAATTTACGGGGCGTTACAATCCTCCCCCCTTAAAAGAATTTGGTCCCCAAATTCGATTGTGGAATTCAGAAGGCTCGGGTTAGAAAGCGTCACTTTCAAATGACTACATTCTAATCGGGGCAAAGTAGATAGACAATAAGTCCATACTTATCACGTCAAATCCTAGGGCCAGAGATGTAATTAGATCGACAGAAAATACCATTTCCTCGATCTTAACCTTGTTTACCTTGAGAACTAAACTCGTTATAAACTAGGTTTCTAACGAAGTATGAGCCTTTTACTCATAGGGTAAATTTTCTACCATACTTTATTGGAACTATACTATAGTACTACGAATGTATGAGATGCTCCAATATCAAACAACACTCTACATGATGGACCAGAAACAAAAGTTTACCTTCCAACACGTCATTCACATTTGGCTCATAAAGCTCCTTTCCAGCCATAGCAAATGCTTTCCCTGACATCCCTGACTTTGGTTCTTTCGCACCCTGGGATGGACCTCCGCTTCCCGAAGCTGATTTAACAAATGCTTTGGGGCAATTCTTGATGAAGTGCTCCAGACTTCCACACCTCAAACACTTGCCGGCCTTCTTATAACAATTTGGCTCCCCATGCCCCTTCGAGCCACAATAAGTGCAAGCTCCATTCGGTGTCTTTCCCGAAATATTCTGTGGCCAGTTATACTGTTGAGGACCCTTCGGATTTCCTGAGTTCAACTGTCCTGTCCTTGGTACCTTCCCTGTATTCTTCCCCAACTGCCAATTCTCCTGAGGAGGCCTCGACTTCTTCTCCAAAAACTGCATATCATTGAGCTCAATCAACCCGTTCTCAACTCGGGTGGCTCTCTCCACCGCTTCAATGTATGATACAATGTTATGAGAGAGAAGGGCTCGCTGTAGCTCTGGCCTCAAGCATTTTATGAACCTGCGAGTGCGACGGGGTTCATCTATCATCAAGTGGGGAGCATAACGAAGTAGTCGGGAGAAAATAGCCTCAAATTGCGGCACCCTCATACTCCCTTGCTTTAGAGCGTTGAATTGCTCCTCACGTTGTTCCCGAACAACAGGCGGAACATACTTGTCGTTAAACTCCTTCACAAAGTTCACCCAAGTCCTTTCGGTATGTTCTCGCTCCCAAACCATCTCCCTCGTCTGCCACCAAGATCTAGCGGCATCCTCAAAGCGATAGGTGGCCAATGATATCTTCAAAGTGTCCGAGTAGTCCAGGGCTCGGAATATGTTTTCGATCTCAGCTAGCCAGGCTTCAGCCTTCCGATCATCTGGCTCTCCAAGAAACTTGGGTGGTTGGAACCGCAGAAAACGTTCCAAAGTTTGGTCCAAGGCAGGCGGTGTCGTAGTTGGAGGCACGACTCGTGCAGTGCCTTGCAGAGCTTGGGTGAATTCAGCCAAAGCGGCAATGATGCGCTCAGCTTGATCAACGGGTGTTGTCACTGGTGGGACTACCGGTGCCCCCTCAGAAGGGTCAGAGGTAACCCGACGGCTAGTACGACTATTAGCTCGATTGCCTGCCATCTGATCATGAGAATGGCTCAGTAGCTAATCAAGACTAAATCCCATAACCCCACGAAGTAACTAAATTCAAATCAGACCAAACTATATACGTCGTATAAGTAGGTAAACTGGCAAAACGTCAAGTACTACCTTAATATGAAATCCTATCAAACTCTCAAGACAAGAAAAATAATAAATTCACATAATATTTTATGCATGACGACCCAAAAGACTTAGAACACGACTCAACATACGACTTCCAAGGATCCGTGACTCGATTTCAAAACCTGGCTCTGATACCACCTGTGACGCCCCGATTCCCGGGTTGGGACCCATGAGGCCCATCCCCGAGTTCGGGATCGCCCGGCGCGGGATAACCCATCAGAGTTGCTAAATTTTTTTTTTTTTTTTTTTCTTTAAACATTTGGGCTGGCCCAAAATATTTTCTTTTCTTCTTCTTTTTTTTTTTTTTTTTTCTTTAAAGATGTGGGCTGGCCTTTTGGGCCAGCCCACAAACAGGCCCTAGTGGCCTGTTGCTGTAAAAGCAACAGGCCAGGGTCTGTTGCTTTGCAACAGGCCCAAAATTGGGTCTGTTGCACATGCAACAGACCCGTGCATGGGCTGCAACCGGCCCGGAGGTGGGGTGGCTCCGGCCACCCCATCGGAAAAATGCATATACACCTCCCAATTTTCAGATTTACCGAAATAACCCCAAACAATTAATAAAACTTTTTAACACCCAAAAATTTCAGAAATTTCAATTCTTTCACAAAAATCTTATAGATCTATATTATTACATATTCTTTTAAAATTTTACACAAGTAATCTTTGAGAATAACATACCTTTTGTTTCAAAAATTTCAAAATATTATTTCATGGAGAAAACATAGATCTATAAAAGTCTCAACAAATTCAACTATCAAATCACATATAAATGTAAAACTATTTTTTTTTTTTACCCAAAATAAATTCATCAACAAATCTGAAAATTAAAGTTATTATATGAACTAAAGTTTTTTTTAAAAGTATTTCAAAATCATTTTCATTAACATAGGACTTAGGGCTTTCTACCAAGAACAAAAACACACTTATAAGAGAGTTTTGAGGTTACCCACTCCTTGCAAGAGGTTCCGGTGGCGGATGGATGACGGTCCGGCGACGGTGGTATGGCAGCGATGGTGGGGTCCGGTGGCTGTGCTACGGCAGCGATGGTGAGGTCCGGTGGCGGTGGTGCGGCGGTGGTGGTGGTGGTTTCTCCTTCACTTCTTTCACTTTCTCACACTAACTTTCACCTCTTCTCACACACTCTCTTCTTATCTCTAATTCTAACTTAACTATGAACTCTAAGGTGTAAAATGAGTGAAGGAAATCTGAAAATGAGGAAAAAGGTGTTTAAATACACCTAGAGAAAAAATGAAGACATAATTAGTCTTCAAAAATCAACCAATGCATGTCCACCTTGGGTAGAGAAGTTTCTCTACCCAAGGGGCATGCTTGGCCACCCTAGGAAGCTATAAAGGCTCTCCTATCAGCTGCAATCAAGTATGGGGCATTTTGCACTTTGCCCCCTCGAAGTTTCGGTAAAGTGCATTTTTGCCCCAAAAATTTCTTATTTTGCACAATTAAGTCCAAATATTTTTCAAAAGAAGTATACTATTATTTTAAAGTATTTTTGTGTTTTTAAATCATTTCAAAGTTAATAAGGACATAAGAGATAATTAAATTGTACATTTAACCCATTGTAACTCTTAATTTTTAGAAATAAGATATAACACAAGAAATTGGATTAAAATCCAATAAAATACGATTAAAAAGTTCCAAAATTTACGGGGCGTTACAATCCTCCCCCCTTAAAAGAATTTGGTCCCCAAATTCGATTGTGGAATTCAGAAGGCTCGGGTTAGAAAGCGTCACTTTCAAATGACTACATTCTAATCGGGGCAAAGTAGATAGACAATAAGTCCATACTTATCACGTCAAATCCTAGGGCCAGAGATGTAATTAGATCGACAGAAAATACCATTTCCTCGATCTTAACCTTGTTTACCTTGAGAACTAAACTCGTTATAAACTAGGTTTCTAACGAAGTATGAGCCTTTTACTCATAGGGTAAATTTTCTACCATACTTTATTGGAACTATACTATAGTACTACGAATGTATGAGATGCTCCAATATCAAACAACACTCTACATGATGGACCAGAAACAAAAGTTTACCTTCCAACACGTCATTCACATTTGGCTCATAAAGCTCCTTTCCAGCCATAGCAAATGCTTTCCCTGACATCCCTGACTTTGGTTCTTTCGCACCCTGGGATGGACCTCCGCTTCCCGAAGCTGATTTAACAAATGCTTTGGGGCAATTCTTGATGAAGTGCTCCAGACTTCCACACCTCAAACACTTGCCGGCCTTCTTATAACAATTTGGCTCCCCATGCCCCTTCGAGCCACAATAAGTGCAAGCTCCATTCGGTGTCTTTCCCGAAATATTCTGTGGCCAGTTATACTGTTGAGGACCCTTCGGATTTCCTGAGTTCAACTGTCCTGTCCTTGGTACCTTCCCTGTATTCTTCCCCAACTGCCAATTCTCCTGAGGAGGCCTCGACTTCTTCTCCAAAAACTGCATATCATTGAGCTCAATCAACCCGTTCTCAACTCGGGTGGCTCTCTCCACCGCTTCAATGTATGATACAATGTTATGAGAGAGAAGGGCTCGCTGTAGCTCTGGCCTCAAGCATTTTATGAACCTGCGAGTGCGACGGGGTTCATCTATCATCAAGTGGGGAGCATAACGAAGTAGTCGGGAGAAAATAGCCTCAAATTGCGGCACCCTCATACTCCCTTGCTTTAGAGCGTTGAATTGCTCCTCACGTTGTTCCCGAACAACAGGCGGAACATACTTGTCGTTAAACTCCTTCACAAAGTTCACCCAAGTCCTTTCGGTATGTTCTCGCTCCCAAACCATCTCCCTCGTCTGCCACCAAGATCTAGCGGCATCCTCAAAGCGATAGGTGGCCAATGATATCTTCAAAGTGTCCGAGTAGTCCAGGGCTCGGAATATGTTTTCGATCTCAGCTAGCCAGGCTTCAGCCTTCCGATCATCTGGCTCTCCAAGAAACTTGGGTGGTTGGAACCGCAGAAAACGTTCCAAAGTTTGGTCCAAGGCAGGCGGTGTCGTAGTTGGAGGCACGACTCGTGCAGTGCCTTGCAGAGCTTGGGTGAATTCAGCCAAAGCGGCAATGATGCGCTCAGCTTGATCAACGGGTGTTGTCACTGGTGGGACTACCGGTGCCCCCTCAGAAGGGTCAGAGGTAACCCGACGGCTAGTACGACTATTAGCTCGATTGCCTGCCATCTGATCATGAGAATGGCTCAGTAGCTAATCAAGACTAAATCCCATAACCCCACGAAGTAACTAAATTCAAATCAGACCAAACTATATACGTCGTATAAGTAGGTAAACTGGCAAAACGTCAAGTACTACCTTAATATGAAATCCTATCAAACTCTCAAGACAAGAAAAATAATAAATTCACATAATATTTTATGCATGACGACCCAAAAGACTTAGAACACGACTCAACATACGACTTCCAAGGATCCGTGACTCGATTTCAAAACCTGGCTCTGATACCACCTGTGACGCCCCGATTCCCGGGTTGGGACCCATGAGGCCCATCCCCGAGTTCGGGATCGCCCGGCGCGGGATAACCCATCAGAGTTGCTAAATTTTTTTTTTTTTTTTTTTCTTTAAACATTTGGGCTGGCCCAAAATATTTTCTTTTCTTCTTCTTTTTTTTTTTTTTTTTTCTTTAAAGATGTGGGCTGGCCTTTTGGGCCAGCCCACAAACAGGCCCTAGTGGCCTGTTGCTGTAAAAGCAACAGGCCAGGGTCTGTTGCTTTGCAACAGGCCCAAAATTGGGTCTGTTGCACATGCAACAGACCCGTGCATGGGCTGCAACCGGCCCGGAGGTGGGGTGGCTCCGGCCACCCCATCGGAAAAATGCATATACACCTCCCAATTTTCAGATTTACCGAAATAACCCCAAACAATTAATAAAACTTTTTAACACCCAAAAATTTCAGAAATTTCAATTCTTTCACAAAAATCTTATAGATCTATATTATTACATATTCTTTTAAAATTTTACACAAGTAATCTTTGAGAATAACATACCTTTTGTTTCAAAAATTTCAAAATATTATTTCATGGAGAAAACATAGATCTATAAAAGTCTCAACAAATTCAACTATCAAATCACATATAAATGTAAAACTATTTTTTTTTTTTACCCAAAATAAATTCATCAACAAATCTGAAAATTAAAGTTATTATATGAACTAAAGTTTTTTTTAAAAGTATTTCAAAATCATTTTCATTAACATAGGACTTAGGGCTTTCTACCAAGAACAAAAACACACTTATAAGAGAGTTTTGAGGTTACCCACTCCTTGCAAGAGGTTCCGGTGGCGGATGGATGACGGTCCGGCGACGGTGGTATGGCAGCGATGGTGGGGTCCGGTGGCTGTGCTACGGCAGCGATGGTGAGGTCCGGTGGCGGTGGTGCGGCGGTGGTGGTGGTGGTTTCTCCTTCACTTCTTTCACTTTCTCACACTAACTTTCACCTCTTCTCACACACTCTCTTCTTATCTCTAATTCTAACTTAACTATGAACTCTAAGGTGTAAAATGAGTGAAGGAAATCTGAAAATGAGGAAAAAGGTGTTTAAATACACCTAGAGAAAAAATGAAGACATAATTAGTCTTCAAAAATCAACCAATGCATGTCCACCTTGGGTAGAGAAGTTTCTCTACCCAAGGGGCATGCTTGGCCACCCTAGGAAGCTATAAAGGCTCTCCTATCAGCTGCAATCAAGTATGGGGCATTTTGCACTTTGCCCCCTCGAAGTTTCGGTAAAGTGCATTTTTGCCCCAAAAATTTCTTATTTTGCACAATTAAGTCCAAATATTTTTCAAAAGAAGTATACTATTATTTTAAAGTATTTTTGTGTTTTTAAATCATTTCAAAGTTAATAAGGACATAAGAGATAATTAAATTGTACATTTAACCCATTGTAACTCTTAATTTTTAGAAATAAGATATAACACAAGAAATTGGATTAAAATCCAATAAAATACGATTAAAAAGTTCCAAAATTTACGGGGCGTTACAATCCTCCCCCCTTAAAAGAATTTGGTCCCCAAATTCGATTGTGGAATTCAGAAGGCTCGGGTTAGAAAGCGTCACTTTCAAATGACTACATTCTAATCGGGGCAAAGTAGATAGACAATAAGTCCATACTTATCACGTCAAATCCTAGGGCCAGAGATGTAATTAGATCGACAGAAAATACCATTTCCTCGATCTTAACCTTGTTTACCTTGAGAACTAAACTCGTTATAAACTAGGTTTCTAACGAAGTATGAGCCTTTTACTCATAGGGTAAATTTTCTACCATACTTTATTGGAACTATACTATAGTACTACGAATGTATGAGATGCTCCAATATCAAACAACACTCTACATGATGGACCAGAAACAAAAGTTTACCTTCCAACACGTCATTCACATTTGGCTCATAAAGCTCCTTTCCAGCCATAGCAAATGCTTTCCCTGACATCCCTGACTTTGGTTCTTTCGCACCCTGGGATGGACCTCCGCTTCCCGAAGCTGATTTAACAAATGCTTTGGGGCAATTCTTGATGAAGTGCTCCAGACTTCCACACCTCAAACACTTGCCGGCCTTCTTATAACAATTTGGCTCCCCATGCCCCTTCGAGCCACAATAAGTGCAAGCTCCATTCGGTGTCTTTCCCGAAATATTCTGTGGCCAGTTATACTGTTGAGGACCCTTCGGATTTCCTGAGTTCAACTGTCCTGTCCTTGGTACCTTCCCTGTATTCTTCCCCAACTGCCAATTCTCCTGAGGAGGCCTCGACTTCTTCTCCAAAAACTGCATATCATTGAGCTCAATCAACCCGTTCTCAACTCGGGTGGCTCTCTCCACCGCTTCAATGTATGATACAATGTTATGAGAGAGAAGGGCTCGCTGTAGCTCTGGCCTCAAGCATTTTATGAACCTGCGAGTGCGACGGGGTTCATCTATCATCAAGTGGGGAGCATAACGAAGTAGTCGGGAGAAAATAGCCTCAAATTGCGGCACCCTCATACTCCCTTGCTTTAGAGCGTTGAATTGCTCCTCACGTTGTTCCCGAACAACAGGCGGAACATACTTGTCGTTAAACTCCTTCACAAAGTTCACCCAAGTCCTTTCGGTATGTTCTCGCTCCCAAACCATCTCCCTCGTCTGCCACCAAGATCTAGCGGCATCCTCAAAGCGATAGGTGGCCAATGATATCTTCAAAGTGTCCGAGTAGTCCAGGGCTCGGAATATGTTTTCGATCTCAGCTAGCCAGGCTTCAGCCTTCCGATCATCTGGCTCTCCAAGAAACTTGGGTGGTTGGAACCGCAGAAAACGTTCCAAAGTTTGGTCCAAGGCAGGCGGTGTCGTAGTTGGAGGCACGACTCGTGCAGTGCCTTGCAGAGCTTGGGTGAATTCAGCCAAAGCGGCAATGATGCGCTCAGCTTGATCAACGGGTGTTGTCACTGGTGGGACTACCGGTGCCCCCTCAGAAGGGTCAGAGGTAACCCGACGGCTAGTACGACTATTAGCTCGATTGCCTGCCATCTGATCATGAGAATGGCTCAGTAGCTAATCAAGACTAAATCCCATAACCCCACGAAGTAACTAAATTCAAATCAGACCAAACTATATACGTCGTATAAGTAGGTAAACTGGCAAAACGTCAAGTACTACCTTAATATGAAATCCTATCAAACTCTCAAGACAAGAAAAATAATAAATTCACATAATATTTTATGCATGACGACCCAAAAGACTTAGAACACGACTCAACATACGACTTCCAAGGATCCGTGACTCGATTTCAAAACCTGGCTCTGATACCACCTGTGACGCCCCGATTCCCGGGTTGGGACCCATGAGGCCCATCCCCGAGTTCGGGATCGCCCGGCGCGGGATAACCCATCAGAGTTGCTAAATTTTTTTTTTTTTTTTTTTCTTTAAACATTTGGGCTGGCCCAAAATATTTTCTTTTCTTCTTCTTTTTTTTTTTTTTTTTTCTTTAAAGATGTGGGCTGGCCTTTTGGGCCAGCCCACAAACAGGCCCTAGTGGCCTGTTGCTGTAAAAGCAACAGGCCAGGGTCTGTTGCTTTGCAACAGGCCCAAAATTGGGTCTGTTGCACATGCAACAGACCCGTGCATGGGCTGCAACCGGCCCGGAGGTGGGGTGGCTCCGGCCACCCCATCGGAAAAATGCATATACACCTCCCAATTTTCAGATTTACCGAAATAACCCCAAACAATTAATAAAACTTTTTAACACCCAAAAATTTCAGAAATTTCAATTCTTTCACAAAAATCTTATAGATCTATATTATTACATATTCTTTTAAAATTTTACACAAGTAATCTTTGAGAATAACATACCTTTTGTTTCAAAAATTTCAAAATATTATTTCATGGAGAAAACATAGATCTATAAAAGTCTCAACAAATTCAACTATCAAATCACATATAAATGTAAAACTATTTTTTTTTTTTACCCAAAATAAATTCATCAACAAATCTGAAAATTAAAGTTATTATATGAACTAAAGTTTTTTTTAAAAGTATTTCAAAATCATTTTCATTAACATAGGACTTAGGGCTTTCTACCAAGAACAAAAACACACTTATAAGAGAGTTTTGAGGTTACCCACTCCTTGCAAGAGGTTCCGGTGGCGGATGGATGACGGTCCGGCGACGGTGGTATGGCAGCGATGGTGGGGTCCGGTGGCTGTGCTACGGCAGCGATGGTGAGGTCCGGTGGCGGTGGTGCGGCGGTGGTGGTGGTGGTTTCTCCTTCACTTCTTTCACTTTCTCACACTAACTTTCACCTCTTCTCACACACTCTCTTCTTATCTCTAATTCTAACTTAACTATGAACTCTAAGGTGTAAAATGAGTGAAGGAAATCTGAAAATGAGGAAAAAGGTGTTTAAATACACCTAGAGAAAAAATGAAGACATAATTAGTCTTCAAAAATCAACCAATGCATGTCCACCTTGGGTAGAGAAGTTTCTCTACCCAAGGGGCATGCTTGGCCACCCTAGGAAGCTATAAAGGCTCTCCTATCAGCTGCAATCAAGTATGGGGCATTTTGCACTTTGCCCCCCGAAGTTTCGGTAAAGTGCATTTTTGCCCCAAAAATTTCTTATTTTGCACAATTAAGTCCAAATATTTTTCAAAAGAGGTATACTATTATTTTAAAGTATTTTTGTGTTTTTAAATCATTTCAAAGTTAATAAGGACATAAGAGATAATTAAATTGTACATTTAACCCATTGTAACTCTTAATTTTTAGAAATAAGATATAACACAAGAAATTGGATTAAAATCCAATAAAATACGATTAAAAAGTTCCAAAATTTACGGGGCGTTACAAAAAGTTCGAATACAATGGTGCAATCGAGCACAGATCTGCTTTTTCAAGTGTGTCCTCTCACTCTTTTTTTTTATTTTATTTTTTTATTTTTTTATTTTTTTTTTATTTTTACTTAACACAACTTTTGTCCATTTAAGGTCGGACGACAGTTATTTAGCCTCGGGCTGCAAGTCGAGCAAGAAGCCGAACAGCGTGCTAAGATTATCCTCGAGCTGGAGGAAAAGAAGGTTGCATTATCAAGGTCCCTTGAAGAAGCTAGAGCTATCGAGCTGAGATTGGCTTCCGAGACAGAGAAAGCTGTGAGGCAGAAAGAGAGCCAGGTTCACGAGGAGTTGAGCAAGGAGGTGGATAGGCTGAAGTCGCTCGTCGAGCAGGAGAAGAAAAACGCCGAGCGGCGGGAGCAAGAAGCCTATCAAAAAGGTTATGATGCTGGGTACGAGGCCCGCAACGTTGAAGTCCGCAAGCTTCTGTTCGAGAAAAGTGTTTAGAGATTTCTTCTTTTGCTCGACTAAATGTTGTACTTTTAAACTTCTTCCTTTTGTACTTGTTTTCCCCGTTGGAATAATAAACTTTTTCTTCCTTCTAATCGATGGTACTTTGTGTCTGATGAATTGATTAACTGTATAAACAATTTATACTCGAGTTAAGAGTAATCAATCGAGCTGTGCATTCACTGTCAAAACAATTTATACTCGAGTTAAGAGTGATCGTTCAAATTGTACTTTTTTGTAAAACCAATTTATACTCGAGTTAAGAGTGTTCATTCATGTTGCATTTTTAATGCATAAACAATTTATACTCGAGTTAAGAGTGTTCGTTCAAATTGTACTTTTTTGTAAAAACAATTTATACTCGAGTTAAGAGTGTTCATTCATGTTGCATTTTTAATGCATAAACAATTTATACTCGAGTTAAGAGTGTTCGAAATTCCGAGCACAAAGTAAAAAAGGAAAAGTTTCTGCGGTGCATATTTGACCAATTCATAGTATTCCCCCTTCTTCAGCTAAGTTCCAAAGAAAGTCTGTCCAAACAGTACCTTAACCTCGGGAAGTGGAACGGTCACCCGTGATAAATGCTTTAATCTGAGCCGTTGGTTTCGTTGAATACAGACCGTTGATCCAATCTTCCTCTTAGTATAAATATGGCATTTACTCAATTGAAAATCTTTACCCTTCACTGTTAAAATGTTTCATCCGAGGGCTAGGCTCGGATCTTTCCTTCTCCCTGTTCAAGCCTTCGAAATTCGGCTTCGAACTTATTTTCGACCTTATCGTAGAAATACAGTTTCCTTTGGTATGGGTGGAATCGGAAAAAAGGAGCACCTCCTCTATCTGGGGGTCTCTGATCCCTGAAAACGGGATCTCCCCTTGAAATACCAACAAGTGACTGACCCTTGCTCGGGTATTTTGTGCAGGGTTAGCATTGGGGGTTCCGAGGGGTATCCCCGAGGGTGGAAAACTGGACAGTTCATTAAAAGGAAGTTTGACCTCGAATCACGAATTTCTTCCTTTCTTCTTTGAAGATCGGTAATTTTAGGTTGAGCTTCCCGACTATGAAATGATAACTGGCCGACTTAGGTTGAGCTTTTGGATCTTACAATGAGAAATTTCAACCTTAGACACCAACTCGGGGAAGTGATCGGGCTCGTCTGGTAGCAAGAATACTGGGAGAAGCATGGAGATAATCTGAAAAAGATAGTCTGCCATTCATATTGCCTCACTTCAAACCCAGATATCATTAGACGATAAACATAGACGGCTCGATCACTTTATAAGTCTACCGGACAACCGATTTGTCACAAACTGTGGTGCACTCGTCGGATGTTCGCCAATATTCCTGGTCGACAACATTGAAGGATTCTCGAAGATCATAGAATAGTGTACAGTAGTATTAGGACTTTGTAATCATACTGACTTTGTAATCTGTTCGACGGATGTTAATAAAGTTGTATCCTTTGCTTCTCATTGATCTTTGTATCTTGCTTGAAAATAATAATAAGAACCTTCCGTTTCGAATCAAATAATTACAACTTTTCTTTCCCTCGTCTTAATATTAGTATTCTGCTCGTAAAAACCAACTCGACGACGAACTAATGATCCGATGAAACTTAAATATTTGGATAAGGTTGAGCTTGTATCTAGAACATTTACTGATCGATAAACCGTTCTCGGAAAATTACTTGATAATCGTCCAAATGAATAATATCTGAAAACTGAGAAGTTCCTCTGCAGTATAACTGCATTTATTAAATAACAATCCTAACTTGAGAAACAATATTGTCAATTTAAGGAATTCCCAAGTGGTAAGAACTTCTTGAAGATTGTTCGGGTTTCGAGCGGAACCGCTTCATCATAGCATTTTGAGCATCAGTTAGAATTAACCCAAAATTGAACTGTTTGCTTACATAATCGACCGTTACTAAGTGAGCTGGATAGTCACGTGAAATTTTTATCGAGGGAGGGTCATAGCAACAGCTTTCACCCTCGGTCGACTTTCTTTTTGAACATATTTTATCGAGGGAGGGTCATAGCAACAGCTTTCATCCTCGGCCGATTTTATTTTATTTATTTATTTATTTTTTTTTTTAACATATTTTATCGAGGGAGGGTCATAACAACAGCTTTCACCCTCGGCCGATTTTCTTTTTTTGAACATATTTTATCGAGGGAGGGTCATAGCAACAGCTTTCACCCTCAGCCGATTTTCTTTTTGAACGTATTTTATCGAGGGAGGGCCGATTTTCTTTTTTGAACATATTTTATCGAGGGAGGGTCATAGCAACAGCTTTCACCCTCGGCCGATTTTCTTTTTTTGAACGTATTTTATCGAGGGAGGGTCATAGCAACAGCTTTCACCCTCGGCCGATTTTCTTTTTTTTTTTTTTTTTTTTTTTTTTTAACATATTTTATCGAGGGAGGGTCATAGCAACAGCTTTCACCCTCGACCGATTTTCTTTTTTTGAACATATTTTATCGAGGGAGGGTCATAGCAACAGCTTTCACCCTCGGCCGATTTTCTTTTTGAACGTATTTTATCGAGGGAGGGTCATAGCAACAGCTTTCACCCTCGGCCGATTTTCTTTTTTGAACTTATTTTATCGAGGGAGGGTCATAGCAACAGCTTTCATTCTCGGCCGATTTTCTTTTTTGAACGTATTTTATCAAGGGAGGGTCATAGCAACAGCTTTCACCCTCAGGCGATTTTCTTTTTGAACGTATTTTATCGAGGGAGGGTCATAGCAACAGCTTTCACCCTCGGCCGATTTTCTTTTTTTGAACGTATTTTATCGAGAGAGGGTCATAGCAACAGCTTTCACCCTCGGCCGATTTTCTTTTTTTTTTTTTTTTTTTTTTTGAACATATTTTATCGAGGGAGGGTCATAGCAACAGCTTTCACCCTCGGCCGATTTTCTTTTTTTGAACATATTTTATCGAGGGAGGGTCATAGCAACAACTTTCACCCTCGGCCGATTTTCTTTTTTGAACATATTTTATCGAGGGAGGGTCATAGCAACAGCTTTCACCCTCGGCCGATTTTCTTTTTTGAACGTATTTTATCGAGGGAGGGTCATAGCAACAGCTTTCACCCTCGGCCGATTTTCTTTTTTTGAACGTATTTTATCGAGGGAGGGTCATAGCAACAGCTTTCACCCTCGGCCGATAAAATTAGATTTTCTTTGTCATGGTACTCGAAAAACAGTTTGAACTCAAAATAGAGGATTTCATTGATCTTCCATACAAGTTTAGGGAAAGTAAAATTTGAGAAAACTGGAAATTACAGTAAAAGTTAAAAATGAGTGCAACTATCTTCCATAATATTTTCTCAGATTAACTGCATTACAAGTTCTTGGCAAAACTTCACCGTTGAGGTGAGCGATTTTATAAGACCCCTTCTTTCCGACCTCCTGCACGACATAAGGGCCGTCCCAGTTTGGCTGAAGCTTTCCGACATGCTTAGATACTTCCACCTTTTTGAGAACCAAATCCCCGATCTTGAATGTTCTTATCCTGACTTTCTTGTCATAAGCTTTTTCCGCGCTGGACTTGGTGGCTTGTATCTTTATGCACGCTCGGTCGCGTTTACCATCTGCTTGATCGACATCCATCTCTCTCAGCAATTGATTCTGATCGGGGTCATAAGATTCGACCCTTGGTGAAGGTACCAATGTCTCCACCGGTATAACAGCCTCCGACCCGTAAACCAAGGAGAAAGGAGTTTCTCCAGTAGCAGACTTTACTGTAGTCCTGTTCGCCCAAATTACTCCTGGAAGCTCGTCTAACCAATGGCCTTTTGCTTCGGCTAAACGTTTTTCAAGTGATCGAACGATTTCCCTGTTGGTGACCTCGGTTTGTCCGTTCGCCTGGGGATGTCCGACCGACGTGAAATTCTGCTGGATCCCAAACTTTTCGCACCACTCCAAAATTTGTTTTCCCGCGAATTGAGTTCCATTGTCGGAGATGAGGATCCTCGGTATACCGAATCTGCAAACAATATTCTTCCAGAGAAAATTTATCACCTGAAATTGAGTAATTTTTGTTAGCGCAACGCATTCGATCCATTTACTGAAGTATTCCACAGCGACCAGGACATAGTTTTTTCTCGATCTAGCAGTTGGGAAAGGTCCCACAATATCGATTCCCCACTTGTCGAAGGGCCAGCAGATCGGAATCGAATGCATCTGCTCGGCGGGCTGATGAATTAGATTTGAATAGATTTGGCAATGATGGCATTTCATGACATTGTCGATGGAATCCGAAATCATAGTAGGCCAATAATATCCAGTCCTCGAGCATTTCAAGGCTAAGGCTCGTGCACCCCAATGACTTCCTGCTTCACCTTCGTGAACCTCCTTTAAAATGAGATCGAACTGACTCTCGGGAATGCACTTCAACAAAACTCCTGAGCTTGATCTTTTATACAGCCTATCTTCGTTCAAAACGTACATTGGAGCCCGATATTTAATCCTTCGAGCTTGATTTGTGTCTTCCGGTAAAGTACCATCTCTTAGATAAGCCTTCAAAGGCTCCATCCAAGAAGATTCTCGAACATCTATCTCCATTATCTCCGAGTTTGGGGTTACGTCCGAATCTATAGCCGGGGAGTTGGACATTAGCCAAGTTATCACTCTTTCCTTCCGTCCATCAATCGACCCCGTAAATTTCGAAAGCAAATCCGCCCAACAGTTCTCTTCTCGAGGGATAGCTTGTATATCAAACCTCTCGAACTTTGTCGCCAGATCCTTCACCCTTTTCAAATATTTCACCATGTTAAACTCTTTTGCTTCATAAACCCCTTTTATTTGTCTGTGCACGAGCTCGGAGTCAGTTAGCACTGTCAGTGACTTTATGTTTGCTTTAACTGCCATTTCTAACCCTGCGATCAAAGCCTCATACTCTGCCTCATTGTTCGTGACTACGAAGTCTAGGGTGATCGCATAACTGAGATCCTCTCCCTCGGGACCTTGAAAGTGAATTCCGGCCCCACCACCTTCTCTGGTCGACGACCCGTCGACATGCATCACCCAAACTTTGTGCTGAACTTCCTCAACCAGATATACCACGGGAACTGACAAGTCGCCCGAACTGGACCCTGTTGATTCTGCAATGAAATCAGCCAGGACTTGAGCCTTGATTGCTGTTCGAGGTTGGTACTCGATTTCGAACTGTCCCAGTTCCACCGCCCATTTAATCAATCTCCCGGACGTCTCTGGTTTTGATAGAACTTGCCGTAGAGGTTGATTAGTCAGAACAATAATTTTGTAAGTTTGGAAATAAGGTCGCAGTCTCCGTGCGGCAATAACTAAAGCCAGTGCGAATTTCTCGATCTCCAGGTAATTCTTTTCTGCCCCTTGAAGCAACTTACTCAGATAGTATACCAGTTTATGCTCGGAATCCTGAATTCTCACCAAAACAGAACTTATTGCCTCACTCGATACCGCTATGTATAGATACAAGGGCTCTCCCTCGACCGGTTTTGCCAACATCGGAGGGGAAACCAAATATCTTTTAAGCTCTTCGAAAGCTTTACTGCACTCCTCATTCCATTCGAAGCCTTTCGATTTCCTCAACAACTTGAAGAAAGGCAAACTCTTGTCTGCTGATCGGGATATAAACCTATTCAAGGATATTATTTTTTCGATTAGACTCTGCACTTCAGACAACTTAGTTGGCGGTTGTAGCTCAGCTATAGCTCGGATTTTTTCTGGATTCGCCTCAATGCCACGCTCGTGAACCAGATAACCGAGGAACTTTCCCGATCTTACCCCGAAAGTGCATTTTGCCGGATTTAATTTCATTCTGTACCTCCTCAGGATCGCGAAACATCTGTCAAGGTGCTTTATATGATCCTCCTCGGTCATACTCTTCACGAGCATATCGTCGACGTAAACTTCCATAATCTCACCGATGAGATCCTTGAACATCATATTCACGAGCCTTTGATAAGTTGCTCCTGCATTCTTTAGCCCGAACGGCATTACAATGAAACAGTACATTCCTCGTTCGGTAATAAAGGCTGTTTTATCCTGATCTCTCTCATTCATAAATATTTGATAAAACCCTTGGAAAGCATCCATCATACTAAAAAAAATGAATCCCGCAGTTGAATCGACCAGCATATCGATCCGTGGTAAAGGATAGGGGTCCCTTGGACACAACTTGTTCAGGTCGGTAAAATCGTTACACATTCTCCATTTGTTGTCGACTTTCTCTCCCTTCGACACCAATACTACATTGCAAAGCCACTCAGTGAAAGTTATTTCTCGAATCTGTTTTGCGGCCAATAATCTGTCCACCTCAGCATTGATGATTTTGTCTTTTTCTCGACCGTGGTTCCTCTTCTTTTGTCTAACTGGCTTTGCTTTAGGATCGATATTTAAAAGAGTGATCACCCTTGGGTCGATTCCGACGATATCATCCGAACTCCAAGCAAAGACATCGGCGTTGTTTCTAAGGAATTCGATCAGCATGGTCTCCATCCCTTGACTCAACTCGGTCCCAATTCTGGTGAACTTCTCGGGAGAGCCAGGGATTAACGTCACTTTTTTATGATTTGGGGGTTGTACGCTCATATCGATCTCTTTTCCTTTTTTACTGTGCAACTTTTCACAATCTGGCAAAGGGAGGTCGGAAACGGAGAATACCTTTTCGTCTTCTAATTTCCTCTTTGAGGGCAATAACGGCTCGAAGTGCTTCTTCATGTTTAGGGACGTGTTGTAACATTCCCATGCCATGCACTGGTCGTTCCTCATTTCTCCGACCCCTGCCAAAGTGGGAAACTTGACCATCTGGTGGTAGGTTGACACGACCGCTTTGAATACGTTTAAAGCCGGTCTTCCCAAAATTGCATTATAAGCGAACGGGGTACTCACGACTAGGAACTTAACCAACTTCGTAACATCTCTAGGTTTCTTACCCATAGTAGTACTCAAGAGTATGGTTCCGAGAGGAACAATTTCCGATCCACCGAACCCAATGAGCGGGGTGGATACCCGTTCCAATCGCGGGTGTTGTAGATTCATTCTGTCGAGCGCCTCAGAAGAGATTATGTTCGCCGAACTGCCATTATCGATTAACACCCTCCTAACCTCGAAGTTAGCAATTCTCAGGGTCAAGACCATCGAAAAATCAGGGTCATCTTCATTAGTATCCCAAGTCACATCACTTGGTCTGTCAGCCTCGAAAAAGCTAATGACTTGGCTCATCGAGGGCGCCGGTCTTAAGGACATGACCTCTCTTCTGGTCGAGACACCAGTCTTTATCGACCTAGCCGTCCTTTTCCTCGCATTCCTGCTATCACCCCCAGCTGGCCCACCCGATATCATATTTATCACCCGATTCGTCTGGTCCTCTGCTTGTTGACGATCCTCACGGTGCTGTTCGGAGGACCTCCTAGGACTTCTGGATCGGTAACGGCTGTTATGGTTCTCCTTTCTGACATATTCCTTCAACTTTCCCTGAGCAATCAGTTTCTCGATCTCTTGCTTTAATTGAAAACAATCCTCGGTGTTATGCCCCCGGGCCCTGTGGTATCTGCAATACTTATCGTGATTCATAGTCCCTGGCATAGGTTGAGTGATACGCCGAGCTCCAGGGACCAAATTTCTCTCTTCGAGTACCGTTAGAATCTCGTCCCTCGAAGTATTCAATCTGGTAAAGTTGCTTTTTTCGTGCTCCGTCCTCGGAGTCCTCTCTGGAGATGCAGGTCGACCGTAGACATTAGATCTGTGGGTCGGAGCCTGAGGTTTATAGACCTTAAGTCTCTGCCAAACCGAGCCTTTCTGCTGCGCGTTTGACCCTCCGTAGTCGCTTGGTTTTGGGATAGGGGCCCGATCAGGTTTCTTCACGATCGGGGGCCTAGGATACTGTGCATTTTTTAACTTATTCATTTCCTCCTGGATCATGTATTTCTCAGCTATTTCCATGATTCGCTCGAAAGACTTTGGTTGCTTTCGGCAGAGAGCATTCCCGAACTGGCTATTGCGGGTCAGCTCGAACATTAATGATGACAGAAACTCAATCTGTGGGGTATCAACTTTCAGAAGTTCAATACTAAATCTAGCCAGCCACTGCCTCAGTGTTTCTCCTTCCATTTGCTTCACCGTTCCCAAATGATTAGCAGGTAACTTTTGTTTCCTTTGGCTGGCAAACTGGTGTTTTAGTTTATCGCACAACTCGTCAAAAGAGAAGATCGAGTTCGGAGGCAGTTTTTCGAACCAATCCAAAGCAATTCCCTCGAACGTGGTGACCATGATTTTGCAGCAAAAATCCTCCGAATGTCCATATAAATTCAACATATTTATGAAACTGTTTATATGCTCCCCGGGGTCAGAGGTTCCATTATATCTTGGCAATCTGGTAGGGACTGACTCCGTTCCTCGAGCTTCCTTAATTTCTTGACAGAAAGGCGAGCATCGCATAATATTTGTACTTAATTCCCTACTTCGCCCTTCAGGGAAAATGACCCCATCCTCTTTGGCCTCAACTCCTCGAGCCCTGACTCCTGCGGGTCGGGTTTCCTTCACTAGCATCTCCTTCTCTAACTCCTTAGCAACCCTTTCTTGCACAATCCTTTCCAAGTCAGCCTCAGTTACTTTTCTGTAGGCTGGCTTTCTAGACCTCTCCACAGCTTTGGGTTGACTTTCCCCGACCACGGAATCCTCTAAGTTTTGTACGTTCCTAGAAGGTTGCCCAGATCGGACAACGGTTCTAGCTTGTGGCTGGTTGGGTCGAACATCAGATGGTTCACCCAAAGCAGATCGACGAATACTTCCTTCCCTTGGCCTGTTGGAAAACGGACCCCGAGCAGCAGGTTGATCGACCGGGGGCTGCTGGCCTGGTAGAGTTTCACGATCTGCTCTCTCCGTGTTCAAGAATTCTCTACACATAGTTCCGATAATGGAACGCAAATCAGCCACTGTTGTATGAATATGCATATCATTCGGCGGGTCGAGCGGCGGCACCTCAGATTGGTGGGCCGCTCGGGATTGGTTACTTGGTTCATTGTTTACAGAACGTTGAGCTCCTACGGCGCGTGAAGGCTCGCCGCGATTGTATGTAAATCTCCTAGTAGTAGGCATTTTTCGATCTAACACCCGAACAGGCCCCACGGTGGGCGCCAATTGATTAACCTGTATTTCGTTCGTACCAAACAAGGAAAGTCGAGCAAAGCAACAGGTGTATAGAGTGCGTAAATCTCAAATATCACAATCGAATATTAAGTTCAGGTTACAAGATGGGTCTATTCGAGCATTACAGGATGTCGTACAAACTAGGAAAGTAATACAAAGAATAAACAAGTTATGGCTTATTCCGAACAGTGGGTCCGAGCCGGTGTATTCCTTGGAAAATGTGCCATCCCTGATGTCATAAATGCGCCGCGTATTTATAGGAACAGTAATGAGCTACCTGGACCGTCCATAGGGGAAAACCTCTCGGCAGTAATCCCGAGGAGGCGAGAAGATCGGAGAGTAGATCCCGTACTATCGATCTGACTTGATCGGAAAACTAGACTCTTCTGGTCGAGAATACCATTCCTGGTCGGGGAAGAGGTCGATCTCGAGCATAGGTACTTCCTAGAACGGCGTATGCGAAATACCCCTCATCACCTATGGCCTCTGCCGCAACCCTTGCTCCGTTTCCAAAGCGCAGGATCCTATCCCCAGGTTTAAGAGGTCTTACTGCTCCCATCACCTGCAAATCATTGCAGATATGAGAACCAGTTGCGGTGTCTAACACCCATGATGCACAATTAATTGAAATATTAACTTCAATAAAGAAAATGCATTTAGCTACCGTTTTAAGGTAGTCAGGGCAGTTCCTTTTCCAGTGCCCTGCTTTCTTGCAGTGGAAACATTCATCTTTTGGGCTCTTTCTCTTTTTCTCGACAACCTTCTTGGTTGTTTTGGAAGAGAACACTTTCTTCTTCTTCTTGCCCTTCTTTGGCTTTGTAGCCTTGGGTTGCTCAGCAATCAGGACATACTTCACCTTCTTAAGGGTAGATTCTGCCGTTACCAATAAATTGGTTAGTTCATGAAGAGCGAGATTTCTCTCCTCCATGTTGAAATTCAACACGAACTGATCAAATGAGCGTGGTAGAGTATGGAGTAAGAGGTCAGTGCTAAGATCAGCGTGAAAGTCTACTTCCAAGTTCTCCAATTTTTCAATTAGATTAATGAAACGAAGACAGTGATCTTTCACACTTGAACCCTCAGCCATTCTCAGATTGAATAACTCCGTCGTCGTCTTGAACCTTTCGGTACGAGACTTCTCTCCAAACATATTTCGGAGATGGAGAAGTATATCAGCAGCATGATGCATCTTAGCATGCTGTTTCTGCAGCTCATTGGTCATTGATGCTAGCATTAGGCAACGAACCTGAATGTCATCATCAACCCATTTAGCATGGGTGGCTCGTTCCTCTTCCGAAACACCTTCCATAAGTGCACCAGGCATCGGTGCATCGAGAACATAGCTCCGACGATCGGAGTCGAGGACTATCCTCAAATTTCTTAGCCAGTCGATAAAATTTGATCCGTTCAGTTTGTTAGTGTCAAGGATGATAGATAATGGATTCTTAGACATTTTCGCAAAATGATCTACAAAATAGATTGATAACGTTTAGCTGACTGATCTAAATTAATACTTATAATTAACGACTATTGGACTTGTTATCGAAAAAGTTCTCCCACTATTTTCTCGAAACAATTACCCCTTCAATTGTTCGGGAAATCTTATTTCCTAGTAGGTCTTGACGTCCCAGCAGAAATTAATTGCACCCACGACTCGCGGCCATACAATTAATTCCCTAGGTAGGTATACTTTTACCAATTGTGTCCCTACACAACCTTCAAGCTATTTTGCCTCGGTTTTCGCACTCATCTAGCACTGCTACATCATGAGTGGTACTACTCGTTAAGTCTAACCCATCAATCTTGATGAGCAACTGGCCCGGTCATGAAATCCCCATAACTTGGTTATGGTCGATGTTTATGTCCCGACCAGTCCCCACCCTTGTCAAGTTTAGTTAAAACGAGAATCAAGGAGTTTCGCGTATTGTCTCTTTCTTCGACTCTAGTGCCAGACTCTGGATCACCTTAATCGACAAGTGGACAACTCACGCTAGTTCCTATTGATGGAAGGCTTGGATCTTAAAACTTCATTTTAAAGTACCCAATATGACTTAATATTATTATCAAGAGGGGGTTTTCGGGTTTAAGAGTTTGACGTAACTCTACTCGAGATCTCACCGTTCCAGTTATGCATTATCTTTTATTTACGATCTAAATTACTAGCGCGCATCACCATACATGCTAAAAATATAAATACGTAAATAAAAAACATACACACCGAGCATGCTTGCTACCACAGTATGTTTTCGATCGGGAGCCTCCTATGCGGGCCATCATCGAGCCAAAGATGATGGTCCTATTGGTCAATCTAATTGGGTTTTAAAGAGACCTAGACTATTACATTAATAACCATGCATACATGGCCTTTACTCTTCTTGGGTTCCCACCTTGCTTGTAACGGGCCTCCATCCTAAACTATTTAAAACCGTAAAGCCCTATCTATTACAAAGGCTCAAAGTGGCCCAAAAAACTTAAGGCTCGCAGGCCCAATAAAACCAACAAATTAAAAAATAACCAATCACATCTACCCCTAGGGTCAAGGCTCGGCGCGATCGAAAACCACGTAAACAGTTCACGTAGAACAAGAAACAAGCAAAACACATTTCTTATTTCTTATCTTATTTTAAAACTCCTTTTAAAACAACTCCTTAAGATCCTAGTTTTAAAACTCATTTTAAAACAATCCACAAAACAGACCACTGATTTTACGGTAATTGCAAAAACAACCCCCAACCTTTCGTAAATTGTAAAACAGTCCAGATTTTGAAACTTTCCAGAAATTACAATTTGGTCCAGAATTGCAGAAAACGAAAATTTTACTTTCTGTCCAGATTTTACAAAAATCGCAATTTGCACACAAGCCCTCAAATTTTCGATAATTACAGTTTTGGCCCAAAACCGAAAAGTGCATACATCCGAACATTTAATTTATCATAACAAGCAAGAATGAAAAATCAGAACAAAACAAACACAAATATCCATATATTTTGATGTGTTCAGGCCTATTCACATGTGCATAATAAATTTGGCTCTGATACCACTGTTGGGATTTAATGGGGTATGATTGTCAAAACAACAGTGCGGAATATTAAAACAATTTCATACACCCAAACCCTAGGATTTATTTACTAGCACATATGAACAGGTTGAATACTAAATTGCAACAATTACAAAATAATAGGGTGGTAAATCGAGATTTACCTCACCACAGGCAAGGTGGTGGTTTCTCCGGAATTCTCTTTTCGTTCACTAGAGCACCCCAAGTGTTGTGCCTCTAGAGAATAGTCCACACCAGATGGATGTAGTGACACCTTCAATCCTTAGGCTTAGAACTGGAAGGGAAGGTTTGTCAATGGCAGAACTAGATCTGGATCTAGATCCAAATCTAGGTGAAGGAGAGAGCAAGAGGGAGAGGGGGCGGCTAGGGCTTGAGGGGGCGACTAGGGTAGAGTTTTAGCTTAGGGTTTTTGAGTCTCCTCTTAGACTCCTTTTATAGCCACCTTCAAAAGCCCTCTTGTGCAAGACTTACTATTGGGCCATTAATTAATTGGCCCGTGTCTTGCATTAATTTAATTAACTCTTTTAATTAATATTTAATTAATTAGACTATATAATTAATTATTTCTCTCTCAGAATTAACTCTTTAATTCTTTTATTTGATTTAACTCTTTAAATCAAACCTTTCCTTAATTGACTGTCACTGTCCAACTGTATTGTGTGTGACCCTCTAGGTTCACCAGCAATTGGCCGTAGGCCCACGACTTTCATGATTTAATTAATGAGTAATTAATATTCAATTAATTGCTCCGATCAATAAACTCCTTTAACTGACAACTCCAGAATTAATCTCCCATTAATCCAGGAGTACCCACACCTCATGGTCGATGTCTAGCCACAAGCCCATGAGGCCCAACTTCAGGTGAATTGACATTAGTGAACCTCACCTCTTATAAGTACCATGTACATACGGTCCCTCTAACGACTAATTTCCCGATCGAGACCTAGGGTGTGTGAATTAGTCCGCACCTCTAATTATCTCGATTCTGTACTTTCTAATTCTGGATAATAATTCCAGTGTGACTGCTAAATTTGGAAACCCCTTTCCAAATCCGTCACCGACCATGGCCATGGATTTCTCGGAATCTATTATCTAAGATCGTACAGGAAATTCCCTCATTCATTACAATGAGTCGGTAGATCCCATCTTGATGCTAACAATCCGCGCATACGACTGCGCGTACCCAACGTAGGCGCACAATAGTCAGGCTACGTGACCGGCTCCTAAATCAAAGCACGCACACTCGTATACCAAATTCGCCCTAGCACCTCAAGTCTAAGGACTAAATCGTACACTGTTATAAGTCCTGAGAAACATCCCATCACTGATATGCTTTACGCACTTCCACATTGGATTTCTTTGTTCGGGTAGTTCGATGCGTTCGATCCCCTATCGAACCACCTAGTCATATGCACTGACATCAAATGTCTTGTTCATGAAACTCTACAAATTCTCTCCATGTGAATCATGCATAATCCTACAAGTCTTAACGATTCCTTCGATACCCCGTCTCGACAGGAATCTATGACTTGGAACATTTATAAGATCGCGACCTTAGAGACTGTTTCATGATTGCACTCAATACTAAAGTGAATCGTCCCATAGTTATAAGTGATCTCAGGGTTTCAACCAATAGCTTAAATGTATTCGCGAAAGATGAAGATGGCCATTAGTTTATCTTATACACGAAATAAATAAACTTTGCTTATTAATTAATAAATCAAGGATTCCTTCAAGATAAAATAGTCCTATTAAAAGCTATTGTGTTGGCTTGCTGGGCACTATCCTATCAATTCATATCCCGTTCTGCGGATAAAAGCTTGCCATTCTTTAAATTGTTGAGGAAATCTAAAAACTTCGAATGGAATGAGGAGTGCGACAAAGCTTTTGAGGAGTTTAAGAAATACTTAGTCTCCCCATCAATGCTAGCGAATCCGGTCGAGGGGGAGCCTTTGTATTTGTATATAGCAGTTTCAGAAGAGGCCATAAGTTCAGTTTTGGTCCGATTTGAGAATTCCGACCACTAGCCGGTGTATTACCTAAGCAAGTTACTCCAAGGTGCAGAAAAGAATTATTTGGAGATCGAAAAATTGCACTTGCTCTGGTAATTGCCGCAAGGAAGCTAAGGGCTTACTTTCAGACTTATAAAATTATCGTTTTGACAAACCAGCCTTTAAGGCATGTATTGTCAAAAGCCAAGGCCTCAGGAGATTGATTAAATGGGCAGTGGAACTAGGGCAGTTCAAGATCGAGTACCAACCCCGAACGGCGATCAAGGCACAGGTCATTGCTGATTTTATTGCAGAATCAACGGGAATGGAATCACTCGAGCAGTCAGTTCCCGAAGTTAACTTGGTGGCATAAGTTCAAGAAAAAATATGGTTAATGCACGTCGATGGTTCATAACCTAGAGAAGGTGGATGGGCCGTAATTCACTTTCAAGGCCCTGAAGGGGAGGACCTTAGTTATGCAATTACTTTGGATTTTGTGGTAAAGAACAAGGAAGCGGAATATGAGGCTCTGATCGCGGGATTAGAAATGGCAATAAAGGAAAACATTAAATCTCTTACCGTATTGACCGACTCCGAGCTGATACATAGGCAGGTGAAAGGGGTGTACGAAGCGAAAGAGTTCAATATGGTAAAGTACTTAAAAAGGGCAAAAGATCTAGTTTCAAAACTGGATAAGTTCGAGATTCAAGCTATCCCTCGAGAGGAAAACTCTTGGGCGGATTTGCTGTCAAAGTTTACAGGTTCGATGGACGGACGAAAAGAGAGGGTAATAACTTGGTTGTTGTCTAATACTCCAGCAATAGACTTGAACTTGTCTCCGGGCTCGGAAATCATGGAGATAGATACTCAAGGGCCTTCATGGATGGAACCTTTAAAAGCTTATCTAAAGGAGGGTGTCTTACCCGAGGAGCCTAACGAGGCTCGGCGATTAAAGTATCGAGCTCCAATGTATGTTTTGGTCGAGGACCAGTTATACAAGAGATCTAGCTCGGGGATTTTGTTGAAATGTGTACCCGAAAGTCAGTATAATTTTATCTTGAAGGAAATTCATGAAGGGAAGGCTGGCAGCCATTGCTGCACGAGAGCATTAGCCTTAAAGTGTTCCAGGACTGGCTATTATTGGCCTACTTTGATCACAGATTCTATCGACTACGTCAAGAAATGCCACCACTGCCAGATTTATTCAAACTTGATACATCAACCTGCAGAACAATTGCACTCGATTCCTATCTGCTGGCCATTTGATAAATGGGGAATCGATATCGTTGGGCATTTCCCAACTGCTAGATCAAGGAAAAACTATGTCTTGGTTGCCGTTGAATACTTTAGCAAGTGGGTAGAATGTATTACACTAACCAAGATTACTCAGTTTCAGGTTATAAACTTTTTGTGGAAGAATATCGTTTGCAGGTTCGGGATACCGAGGGTATTGATCTCCGACAACGGAACCCAGTTCGCAAGTAAGCAGATTTCGGAGTGGTGTGAAAAATTTGGAATCCAACAAAATTTCACCTCAGTCTGCCATCCCCAAGCAAACGGCCAGACCGAGGTCACCAACAGGGAAATTGTTCGATCACTTGAAAAGCGCTTAACTGAAGCGAAGGGAAAATGGTTAGACGAGCTTCCCGGGGTCATTTGGGCGAATATAACTTTGGTTAAATCATCTACTGGAGAGACTCCTTTCTCCTTAGTTTACAGTTCGAAGGTAGTTATCCCAATTGAGACCTTGGTGCCATCACCAAGAGTTATATCTTATGATCCCGACCTAAATCAATCATTGAGGGAAATAGATGTCGACCATGCAGATGGCAAGCGTGACCGAGCAAGTTTGAACATCCAAGCTGCTAAGTCTAGCATGGAGAAAGCTTATGATAAGAGGGTCAGAATAAGAACTTTTAAAGTGGGGGACTTGGTGCTCAAAAAAGTGGAGGTATCAAAACATGTGGGAAAACTTCAACCGAACTGCGATGGCCCTTACGTCGTGCAGGAGGTCGGAAAGAAGGGATCCTGTAAAATTGCTCACCTTAACGGTGAAACTTTGCCAAGAAGCTGGAACGCAGTTAACCTAAGAAAATACTATGGAAAATAGTTGTAATCCTTTTCTATTTTTGTAATTTTTGTTTTTGCAATTCTGTTTGATTCCAAGTGTAAGCACAATCAATGGAGTTCCCTCTTTTTGTTCCAACCGTGTTTCGAGTACCCTGCTGAAGAGAGAGCAAAATGTCTCGACTGAGGGTGAAAGTAGTTGTTATGCCCCTAAGCTCGGTAAATAACTTGCTCATAAACAAAAAAAATAAAAAAATGCAAAATGTCTCGACTGAGGGTGAAAGCTGTTGCTATGCCCCTAAGCTCGGAAAAAGACTTGCATAAAAAGCAAAATGTCTCGACTGAGGGTCAAAGCTGTTGCTATGCCCCTCAGCTCGGAAAAAGACTTGCACAAAAAGCAAAATATCTCGACTGAGGGTGAAAGTCGTTGCTATGCCCCTCAGCTCGGAAAAAAGACTTGCATAAAAAGCAAAATGTCTCGACTGAGGGTGAAAGTCGTTGCTATGCCCTTCAGCTCGGAAAAAAGACTTGCATAAAAAGCAAAATGTCTCGACTGAGGGTGAAATCCGTTGCTATGCCCCTCAGCTCGGAAAAAGACTTGCACAAAAAGACAAAATGTCTCGACTGAGGGTGAAAGCCGTTGCTATGCCCCTCAGCTCGGAAAAAAACTTGAATAAAAAAGCAAAATGTCTCGACTGAGGGTGAAAGCCGTTGCTATGCTCCTCAGTTCGGAAAAATACTTGCATGAAAGACTGAGGATGAAAGTTGTTACTATGCCCCTCAGCTCGGAAAAAGGACTTGTATAATAAAAGTCATCAGATGACACGTTCGAAATATGGCAGTTCAAAAGCAGTCAAGTTCCTTAAAATTCCTTCCCAAGTTGATTGATTATTTTTAAGACTTAAGTTATTATTTCACATGAATATCTTACTTCTCGAGGAGGTTTTTTCGAGACGGTTATCGATCGATGATTCTCCTGTTGCAGATTGATTTCAGTTTCGAAGTAAATCCAACATTAGGTTCGAATTTTTGAGGTCTTTCCAAAATATGATAATGTTTATCTAGCAAGAAATTACAAGCCGGAACAGTCATAAAATAACTGGACGAGAGATAAATTGCCAATATTTTAAGTAAAACATAAAGAAGAGTTTTATTTATAAATTCCGAACAAGATACAAGGAACTACAATTTTATTGATAATTCTCGAACGGATTACAAAGTTCATGAGTACATTTTCGAATAAAATCCTATTACAACTACTATGCCCTATTCTAAGGTCTTCGAGCATCCTTTAGTGTCGTTGATGGCAAGCAGAGGCAAGCATCCGATGAGTGCACCACAGTTTGTGTGACAGATCGGTTGCCCGGTAGACTTGTAAAAAGCAATCGAGCAAGCTATGTTTATCGTCTAATGATATCTGTTGGGCACCCAAACTGTGTGTACGGGTGACAACAATTGTCCAGTGGCACCGAAACTGAGTGTGCGGATGGCACCCAAACTGAGTGTGCGGGTGGAGTCACAATCGAATATCGTGGGCGCTTGAATGAATGCACTATAAGGGAAGGGTATGCGCATTTCCTAACACCAATTGGTTTTGGGACAACTGAGGTCCTACAAGTGGTATCAGAGCCAATGTCACGTGTTCGATTCCCAGCTGGAGCAATTGCTGATGGGGAGATTGTTGGGCACCCAAACTGTGTGTGCGGGTGACAGCAATTGTCCAGTGGCACCCAAACTGAGTGTGCGGGTGGCACCCAAACTGAGTGTGCGGGTGGAGTCACAATCGAATATCGTTGGCGCTTGAATGAATGCACTATAAGGGAAGGGTATGCGCATTTCCTAACACCAATTGGTTTTGGGACAACTGGTAGCATCTAAGGACCTACAATATCTGGGTTTGAAGTGAAGCAGTATGAATTGCAGACCACTTTTTCTGCTTATCTTCATACTTTCTCCAGCCTTCTTGCCACCAGCTGATCCCGATCACTTCCCTGAGGTAGCAGGTAAAGCTGAAATTTCTCATTTTAAGATCCGAAAGCTCAACCTGGAGCTACCACACTTCAAGATCTTAAAGAAGCTGGTGCTCGAGATCGATCTTCCTTTTAATCAACTATCCAGCTTTTTGCCCTCGGAGAGACCCTTCGAAATCCGCAATGCTAACCCTGCCCAAAATACCCAAGCAAGGGTCGGCCACTTGTCGGTATTCCGAAGGGAGATCCCATTTTCAGGGATCGGAGACCCCTCGGTATTTGAGAGGCCCCTTTTTTCCGATTCTACCCATACCAAAGAAAGAATTAAAATGTTTGTAAGCTCGAAAGAAAGTTCAAAGTCAAATTTTGAAGACTAGAACAGAAAGAAGGGAGGCCCCGAGCATGGTCCTCGGATAACTCATTCTCATACAGAAAAGTGAAAATTTTTAACTGAGCAAAGTACTCCTTTTATAGTAAATGAATTGGACGATCGACGGTCATTATTCAACGGGATTTAACTGCCCAGATTAAGGCATTTATCACGGGTGACTGTTCCGCTTCCCATGGCTTAGGTACTGTTTGGTCAGAATGACCTTGGAATTTTGCTGAAAATGGGGGAATACTATGACTCGGTCAGATCTTTGATGCAGGAAGTTTTCCATCTTTCTGTTCGGATCGAAAATTCAATAAAAGGCAACTTTAGTGGAAAAGTTTGGGTTTTCCTATTTTTCACGACGAGATATGTGCGCACGTACAAAAATATCGAACAACATGGGTTTAAAGAAGTTTTAAGCAAATATAAAATATCCGAGCAGAACACAACATTATTTAAACGAAGATAGAATATATTTGTCCTCAAACAAATAACGATGTAGAAAGGGAAAGATAAAGTTACAACAATTGAACGAGCAGGAAGAATAAAATTACAACGAAACCTAAAGTCCTAGATCAACTTTTTCTCAACTAAAATCTTGCGGAGCTCGGCGCTGCAGGCTTCATACCCTTTATTATAGGCCTCTTGCTCCCGCCGCTCGGAGTCTTTCTTCTCCTGCTCGACGATGGACCTCAGCTTATCCAACTCCTTGCTCAATTCCTCGTGGACTTGGCTCTCTTTCTGCTCTACAGCCTTCTCCTTCTCAGAGGCCAGCTTCTGCTCGATAGCTCTAGCTTCCTCGAGAGACCTCTCCAAGACGACCTTTTGTTTCTCCAAGTAGAGGACTACGGCAGCACGCTGCTCAGCCTCGAGCTCAACTTGTAGTCCGAGATCGAAAAGATGTTGTCCGACCTACGTAAGATTACAGAAGAAAGATTGTAAAAAAAAAAAAAAAAGAGAAGGAAATATATATGAGTGTAAGGCTCACTTGAGTAAGTAGGTCGGAGCTCGATTGCACAATCTCCCGAGCACTTTTTCCTCTTAGCCGTTCCTGCTCGGCTACCTGAATACTACTCAGGGCAATATCCCAACAGTTTGGAGGCGCGCCCCCAACCACGGCCTTATTTAACAGCTCCTCAAAAATCGCAGTCAAGGTGCGAGTGACATCGGAGACCGAGCTGGAAGCCTCAGGATTCTTACCCGACGAAGGAGGGATCTTCCCATCGATGGGAGGGTCATTTATTTTGACCTTTTTATGAGGAGGCTCGAGATTGACGTTCTTGGCAGCCTCAGAAGCCAAAATATTTTTACCCAACGACTTCTTCTCCCCGGCCATTTGGATTAAAGTCTGGGTCGGAATCAGATCCTCCGGACGAGATCTCTTATTCGAGGCAAGCTCAGAATCACCAGAGTTGACTTGCTCGCTTGGACCTTTACCGGCCTGCATTTTCACTTCGGAGCTGGTTTTCGCTCCAGAAGGGGAGTCCGCTCTCTGTATAACCGGCTCTTTCTCGACCCGGACAGGTTCGGAGTTCGATGAAGAACCAGCTCTGGTTTTACCACGCTCGGCTTTAGTAGCCTTTGGGATCTCCTTCGAGGCCTTGTGATCCTTAGACTTAGATTTAGGAGCCTTGTCTTTCTTGGCCTTATAAAGTTGGGTAGGATCGATTTTGGAACCTATTAAAACTTCCATGGTTGAGTACTTAAAGAAGAAATTGCTCGGATTAAATTATCGACTCCGGTGTGAGAGATTTGGGATTCAATGATACAAATTGTATTGGTTTCTCGTGTATTTATAAGAAAGAGAAAAGTTGCCTTTGGGGACCCAACAGTCGCAAATTTCAAGTTTTTCCGAGCTTTATGCTGAAGATCGATTGTTGGTATATTTTATCTACTAAGAAAATTTGAATTCCCCTACGTTTTGTCATTTGTTATCGATGTTCCTTTCGAGCTGCGTGCTACTTACAAAGATTATTGTCTAGGCTAAGTTATACGGCAGTGTCCGATGTGAATTTAACGTCAAGATTTGGCACTTGTCACGGGGAAAAGATGGTTTATAAACAAGCAAAAGGCTTACAATTCTAATAAAAGAAAATCCCATGTCTACCTATTACAAAATTTTACCTAAGGGTCTGGATTATCCTCGTCATCCTCGCTCTCGGAGCTGTTCTCGATATCAACTTTGGCATCTTCAGAACTCTCTTGATCTTCAGAACTTTCTTGGTCATCATCTTCTGAACTTGAGCTCGAGCTAGATGTTTTCAGTTCTAACAGGTCGGGATTTGGCATAGGAACCCCGAACTCTTCCATGAAAGGAGAGAAGTCGTGCGTCTCCCAAGCTTTGGAGCTCGAGGAGGAAACTTGATGGTCTTCTCCATCCCTATTCTTCAGAATGTTCATGTGATTCATATACTCAGCCATTTTGTCAGGAATGACCTTTGCAGCGATCAGCTGTTGAACCCCTTTATAGAATGTGGTTTGAAGAATTCCATCAACCTTTTTTCGAGCAGTGGCATATAATGCGGGAGATTCCAGAAACTCCCTTATCGAGCTCAGGCGTGATTCCTCTTTACCGAGCTGGTAAGACTGCTCAGAATCCGCCTTAGTCTGTGGAAGTTCCTCTTCGAGCCTTTTGACCTTATCATCGTGTAGGCTCTTCTCCTCAACTACTTTCACTAAGCTGTCCTCGACCACGGGAGTATACTTAGCTTTGGAATCAGCCAATTCCTTCTGAACCACGGCGAGTTGAGTTCGAAGTCTGGCTTCTTCGAAGAGAGAATTTTGGAAGGCTTTATGAACTCGATCTGACTCATCTTCCAAAAGTGAAGTACGATTTAGCTGAGTAAGGAAGTAATCTCCAGCCTGTAAAGGGATAACAGGAAACAGTGAATATCCTGTATAAAAAGATAAAGTTATTGTTCCAGTGAAAAATGTTGTACCGCCTGATGTGCTCGAGCGAACCGGCCTAGAATGTCGAGGTCATCATGAGCCAAAAGCTCTTCCTGGTCCTCGGCAAAGCGTCCCTCCATAAAGACTTTGATCGATTTGTCATAGACATCTCTCCGTTGGGGCCGCGGTCGCTCAAAATAGATCATTCCTCGGGATAACCTGCCGCTCTGCGACCCTTGAGCTGGTCCTCGATAAAATCAACCATATCAAGCTTGGATCGACCTTCACGATGGGAGAGAGTTCTATTGTTTCGACCCCATAGTTCCTTCTTCCTTTTCGCTTCGGGGGCCGCGCCGTCATGATGTTCCCTAGCTCGCCTCAGACGGATCTCCTTCCCCTTTATTTTCTTCATAGTAAACAAGCTATAACCTAACCCCGACGACGAGGAAGGGCCTGCTTGATCTATGGGAGGAGCCATCAGCAGCTCGGCATCTTCAGGCTCTTCATCTGCTTCGGATCGAGCAGCTTGAGAAGGGTTGTCCTGTGGAGCAACGACAATTCGACTAGTTTGTGCCTGATGGGGTTTAACTTGCCTCGGTTGGCCCGGCGTCTTCTTCGAGGTAGAAGCAACAATTCTACCGACTATGGAAGCTCGGTAACTCTCTGCCATCTCACCTGAGGAAAAGTAAAAGTGGTGTCAAGAAACTAAGGTTTTAAAATGAAATGATATGGGTGAAGTAGGGAAATATCTTACTCAAGGATCGGGGATCTGCAGCGACCCCGAGATCGAACGTCGCCTTACTAAGCCCTGCTTTCCTCAGAACTGGCTCCAAGATAAGGAAAGTCGACTGGTAGAGGTTGGAATGCATAGAACCAACAATATAATCGCGGATACCCCACTTAATCTGGCCCATAATCTTGTGTTTGCCGTATACCCAATCACGCTGGCCTTTCCATTGGTGCGGGATCATTTCCGAGCTCCCCTCGGAGGCCGGCACGTCCGGTCCCTCAACAAAGAAAAATCATTTCTTCCAATCCAGGGAGTTGCTGGAAACTATCGTGGATAAAACCGAGTGGTTCGGGCATTGGGAGAATTACACAAACCCCTCGTTAGAAGCTGGGGAGTTGCTGATTTTGAAAAACTGCCAAAAATTCTGGAAATTGGTAAGTTTGTTCTTGGCCTTCATCAGGACACTGAAAGCGATCAGGTACCCAATGGAGTTCTGAAGAATCTGTGAAGGAGCTAGAGAGAATATATCCAAAGCGACCTCGAGCAATGGGGCGAAAGGAATCCGCAGCCCGTAGGAGAATTGTTTAGTGTAGAAGGCTTGGCATCCTTCTGGGGGCTCATTGACCTGTTGGGAAGAGGTCGGGATAACCAACGAGTAACCTTTTGGGACAAATTTTCCTATTTCGGCCTCAAGTTCAGCCCTGCTCTCGATCGGATCGTAAGCACAAACAATCTCGTCGACCCATTTCTCGGTTTTTTTAAGCCGCCCCGTGGCGTTCGACTTATTCGAGATAGCGCCCAGATCAAGGATTCTCATATAGGTTTTATTTCCTATCGAGTATCTCATTATCTCGTGCTCTCCCAGCACTTCGGCCGAACCGTCATCACTATCAGAATCCGCATTTGGTTCCCCCTCTCCCTCGCGCTCGATGTCGGGATCCGCATTCTGCTCTCCGTCCCCACCGAGCTCGGCATTTTGTTGTCTAGAAGTTCCCTCGCCTTTATCCGACTCTAAGACCTTTATAGCATGGTCGATAACTCTATTCACTTCGTCCGGGGAATCTCCCATCGGTTCGTACGTATTTATGAGATGGCTGGTGGATCCTAGATCGGACTCTGATCTCGGAAGAATTATCATCTGGTTCTCTGTGTTTTCTGTCTTAGACATTCTGAAAAGGATTACTGTGCTGGTCGATGAATAAGAAAAGTTTTTATCGATGTGAGTACACCGATCTGTGGTAATCTCTGAAGCAGTACTCGTCTCGTCAGGTCAACGCATATATATAAAGGTTAAAAGGGTAAATTGCAAATTAAACCCCGAGTAACCGCGACGGTTAAGCTTCCTCTCAGTAAATTCAAAAATTATCTTTCCAATAATGGCATTTCCTCTCAGTAAACCTCTTAGTTTTGGGAAGGTGGTTGTTAAGCTCAAATTTTTCAGGATTGATACCATTGTCTTCCAAGGATATGCACTATTTTTCCCTCGCTCGGTTTTTATCACCCTGGGTTTTTCCGAGTAAGGTTTTTAATGAGGTATATCCGACGCAAGACCATCCAAGACCTGATCCATATTATGTATTCCTCTGAGCTTCAGGTATTGTAATACCGTGTAAATCACCGAAGTGAAAATCTCAGATCGAGAATGCCGCTTTTCTACTTGAAAGCATCTCAGCGTTCCAGGGCTCCTTCTCCGAAGATGTGCACTCTTTTTCCCTAGCTCGGATTTTGTCCCACTGGGTTTTTTCGAGTAAGGTTTTTAATGAGGCATATCCAAGTTTTTACTATGATGTTGTGTTTACTTCTCCGAGCTTCAGCTTCACTTACGCTCGAGAAGTGGGGGAGTATTGATGAAGGATATTTCGTATACACTATTCTAGGAAATACCTCAGCTCGAGATCGACCTCGATCCCGACCAGGAAGGCTATTTTCCGAACTGCAGAACTCAGTTCCCGATCAAGCCAGTTCGACGGCGCAAGGCCCTTCCTCTGATCTACTCCTCTCTTCGAAATCACTGTTGGACCAACCCATGGGCCTGGACAACTGGCCGAGACATATTCTCCTGCGGAGGGTCTAGCTAGCTCATCACTGTTCCTATCAATACCCAGCGCATTTATGACACCAGGTACGACACGTTTCCCTAGGTGCACTCCAGCTCAGACGTATAGATCGGATTAGGACTAGCTTGCTCTTTTGTACTTGTTTAACTAGTTTGAAATGCTCGAATAGACCTACTTTGTGTATTGTAATTGGATCGGAATATCGATACACACCATTTATATTCTCCAACTTATTATTGTGTTTGCTCTACTTTCCTTTTTGATCCTCGTACGAAAATGAGGAGGGCTATTTTTACACATATAACCGAGCAGGGTTTTCCGAGGAGAATCAAGATCGATCCGACCCGTGATCCGACCTTTGATCGAGATCGGCTCGACCTGCCAATATGTATCTGATCGACCTAATGCCCGATCCAGAAGACTTATTGGGCCGTGCGGTACTCCAGGGCCATGCAGGATTCCTAGGCTTAATAGGACTCCTAGCTTCTTTAGGACATGATGAATATTATAAATAGTGAATCTTACCATGTATTAAGGATCCAAAATTTAACCTATCAATAATACAACAACTATTTTCTCCTCCAATACACCTGTTCTTACGCAATTATACAATCATATTTGTTCTTGAATTGCACCATCCTGAGTACTTTAACCGAACCCCTAATATATAAATTTGTTCTTTTAATAACTTACTGAGTAAAACCTAAGACGAAATTAGGCTAAATCAGTTGGCGCCCACCGAGGGGCAGGTTAATTACTCGAAAGAAAAAGCACACGTAACGCAGGAAGAAGCACGAGTTCTCGACCTTCTCGTGCTATAAATAGCCTGCCTGAGAATTCCCAAAGGGTCAGCGCTAATGATATGCAGCCTCCGGCAAATCACCAAAGTTTAGATCCTGTAGAGGAACATGTTGCAACAAACGCTAACATCAATCAAAACGCGGGAGGACAACAAACTCCTAGCGCGAGTCAGGCTCCTAACTCACCCATTCGATCCGTCCCTGCTCCCCCGCTACCGGCTGACCAGGAAAAAATACTACAAATTGCTCAGCTTTTAAGTTCAATTTTTCCTCAAATTCTACCAACTCCGGCAGTCGCGGAACCAACAAGGGCTGCAGTTCATCCCTCGAAGGCGGTTAATAATGACAGGGAACCTCGGGGCAATAACGATCGTCTATCAACTCAAGCAGAGAGTCCAGATGCGGATCAACGATCTCAAGTCTCCCCACCAAACGTAGCTGGAAGGCACCTTGGTCGAAGAACTAATCAGGCAAGAGCTAATGCTCGTCCTGAACCTCGCTTGTCCAAGGAACAGACGGTTATCCCGATCGATGACGAGGAGGAGCCCCCAGTTGTCAATCGACAAGCAACTAGAAGAGTCTCTGAAAGAGATATTGAGAGGATGGTCGAGGAACGATTGGAGCAAAGGTTATTAACCATGAGACAACCTTGGCCACGTTCCCGAGAAGTCCAAGATAGTATAGCAGCCTGTTCTCCATTCTGCCAAGAAATAAGAGAGGCACAGGCCTCTGGGCCCTTACCGGCCCGACTTCCCAGATATGATGGAACTGGTGATCCAACTGATTACATATTCAGTTTCACGAATATCATGAACTTATACGCTCATTCAGCAGAGTACACGGCGAAGCTAATGATCACAACCTACGAGGGATTAGCACAGGACTGGTTCGGAAAACAGCCACCTAATTCAATTTTCAGTTTTAGAGAACTATGTAACAAACTAGAGCAGCAGTTCGTTAGCCAGAAACGGCAAAAGCTCCCCATGAGTTACCTAGGAACTATTATCCAACAAGAAGGAGAATCCTTGAGGACTTGGTTGGCAAGGTTCAATGTTGAACTGTTGAAGATCGACTCGCCGAATATCGATTATATCATATCGATTTTGTTCGACCTAACGAAAAATAGGCAATTTGGCAATGCCTTGAGTCGGAAACAACCACGAACTTTTGCAGAAATCATGACGCTAGCCTCAAAGTATATGACTCAAGAAGAGATGAACTCATTCAAAGATAAGAATAAGAGTAAAGCATCCACTTCGGGATCTAAGAGGCCTGAAAGACCACAGATGCAAAAAGCCATGGATTACGATCTGTTGGTTAATATTGGAGAAGGTTTTGAAGATGACAAAAAGGGTAATCTGGAAGTCATCAACTAAGAACTGAACAGCTTAGTGAAACCTATCTCATGGTCTGAAAGCTATGTGACCGAATCAGCAAAGTGGGATACCAGATGGGTGTTATCAGCCGAGTCAAGATAGATGTGTTCATTCTTGAAACAGCCGAGAAGCCATCAGCCGAGTGATCAGCAAAGTGATCATCAGCAGAGTACTTCCACCAGCAGAGTGAAGACGGTCGGGAAGCTTATCAACGGGAACCAGCTGTGAGCTGAGAGCATTAAATGCGACTGACATAAAGCAAACATCCGTACAGCAGAGTGTACAGTGCAACAGTTGCAGGGATCCGTTCCGCGTGTCAGGACCAGTACTCGAGGACTGTAGCTTTCTGTCAACCTTCAACGGGCAGAAAATTCAAATCCGAGGAGTATAAATAGAAGACATAACTGAAGATCTAAACAGAGCTTGCACAACTAAAGAACATATCATAAGAGCAAGATCCATCAGTTGAGTCATCTGATCATAAGCGAAGTCATCTGTTGACATATCTTTTTGTTGAAGAACAGAGAACTTAGTTGTCTGTCTAAGTGACTTTCAGCTGTAAAATAGAAGGAGTGTATATCCATCTTTGTGAGTGTTATAACTTCTTAGTATAGGATTTCTGAGTGATCTTATGTACTGAAAATAGCGTGAGGAGTGTAGATCCGTCTAAGTGAGTGATCTAGCTTCAGAGTATAGGATTTCTGTGTGATTTCTTACAGCGCACTTGTGGCTTTTCATTTGTTGATCAGCGCAAGCATTGTATACTTGATTACTTTGTGTTTTCTAGTATAACCCAAGATCTTCGTGACTTGGAAGAGTGGACTAAGGGATTTTTATCCATATAACCACTATAAAAATCCTGTGTGTTTGATTTACTGTCTGCTTTACTTTGCATATTTTTGAAAGAACTCAAACATACGATTTAACCAAAAGATTTTAAAAGGAGTTGTAAAAACTGGGGACAAAATCTTTTGAGTGAGAAAACTTAAAGAGGAACAGCTTGGTGAAAAACACTTTGAATATCCGCTGCCAACTAGTTTCTAAAACTCTGATTTAACATCTGAAATCAGCTGAGTGAAAATCAGATGAGTGGTCAACTCTGCTGATAAAGCTTTGTGCGCATCAGCTTAGTAGTCTTACAAATCTCGATCAGCTTAGTCTGCTGATTTGAAAAGTTAGAGAAAAAGTTTTTAAAGTTTTTCGGAGGTCTATTCACCCCCCCCCCCCCCCTCTAGACCTCACTGACCACTTTTGGGACCAACAAGTGGTATCAGAGCAGGTTGCTCTGGTAATTTACCTGATACCATCAAGTAGCATCAGGGTAGGTGGTTTATCTTGAATCAACTGCCTGATCAACAAGCTTGATCCAAAGTGTGTTTTTTTTTAAATTTTTCAAAAAGAGAGCATATTTTGAAAATCAAAACTTTTTGAAAAATGGATGCCATAAACCATGTTCCTCACATTGGTCTTATGAGTTTTGAAAACTGGAAAATCATAATGGAAATCTTCCTTGCTGCTTATAATGATGACATTTTTACATGTATTACAAAAGGACCATTCAGATTCCAGAAGATTGTGACGGCTGCTGGTCAACCAGATCAGATAGTTGACAAAGAGCTGGATGAGCTGACACCTAAAGAAAACAAGTTGGTAAATCTTGATAAAAAGGCGAAGTTCATCATGTTCAGAGCTGTAGACGAAGACAATTTCCAAAAGATCAAGCATCTCAAAACTGCCAAAGAGATGTGGGATAAAGTCTGCGAGCTAAGCGAAGGAAACAACGCTATCAAAGAACACAAGCTCAATGTGGCTCTTGAGGATTGATCAGATGGATACCAGATTTACCAAAGCCCAAAATGAAGTTCTAAGATTTGGTAAAGAATTTTCGAACAAGGAGATCACAACAAAGGTTCTCAAGGCCTTGCCACCTAAATTCAACATGAAGGTGACAGCCATGGAAGAATCAAGGGATTTAGAGAAGATTTCCCTTTCCGAACTGTTCTCATCTCTCAAAGCATATGAGTATCATATGCCAAGATTGGGATTGGAAGTGTCAACCAGTTCAGACCCTACTGCAGCTCTAATGGCGTCATACGATTCAAGAAAATCAGCAGACAAGTCAAAACAGAAGACTGTGCTGAGTTCAGAAAAGGGATACACTGCTGACGACGTTACCCTGCTGCTAAATGATTTCAAGAAGTTCTACAAGAAGAAAATGAAATTAAAATATAAAAATGATACTTCATCTTCTTCTGATCATTTTTAGGAAAACAGGGATTCCTACAAAGCAAAACTTAGAGACTACCATGAAGAGGAGTATGGGCTCTTGATCAAAGACCATCCAACCTCATCATCTGAGAAGTTTGCTGAAAAGGAAAAGCGTGCTAAAAAGGAGCTTAAGCTTAGTAAGAGCAAATCAAAGTTAGCTGATGCAGCAAAGCTAATAAACTCCTGCACATCTTATTCAGACCTTCGGTCGTCTGATAAAGAATTTGATGATTATGAAAATTGGTGTAACTTCTACTGATTAATGTAATGCACTATTTGAATCGATTGAATAAATGCTGAATTTCAAATTCAAATATTGTTTGTGCACTTGCCAAGCTTAATGAAGAGATGACTCTGCTGAAAAGAGCAAATCAGATCATTGAAACTTCAGGTTGAAAAACCTCAAGAATCAGCTGACTAACAAAAAGCTTGAGCATGAGAATGAAACTCTAAAAGCTGAGTATGCAATTTGTTTTGAAAATATAAATAAACCTGAAAGAAGTAATTGCATCATTCTCTAAAAGGAAAATCAGAGGAGTCTACTGATGCTCAATAGGTTAGAAAACCTAGTAAGCTACCTAGGACAAATCAGACTACTAAAACTAATCAGCAAGTAAGCTGAAATAGGCTGCTGATAGGAGTAAAATTAAAGTGGTATCAAGTCTGTTGAATCTAAGGAGAGTTATTAAATAACTCAGGTAAGAAATTGAGGTTAAAATGAATTATTTGGCAAGAATTTGAATCACATTATGATAATTGTAATTTCAACATGCTTTATGCCTATTCATATTATCATGCTGATCATGTTCACTGTGCTGATTGCCATCCTCATTTCAATATGCATGCTTATCACATATTTCATGCATCTTACCTTGCTTATGAGCTATGTTTTAATCATGACCAACAAATGTTGAAAAACAACAAGTGGTATTATCATGATAAAACATAAGTCACTAGATCATCACATGTTAAAGGTTACACTAACCATGCTGGACCCAATAAACAAGGGGTACCAAAAACAGTCATCTGTTTTGCAGGTGAAACACATGTGAGATGACAAAGATGAGTTGACTGCCTTGCAAATTTTGCCAAGTTCAACAAGTGGTATCACCAACTATTCAAGTGGTATCAGTCAACCATGAGACAACAGAAATTGGTTTGTTGATTTTGGATTCATAAGTTGAGGGGGAAATTATCAGAAGACTGCTTCTTATCAGCTGACTGGAACTCAACAGCCAAGTGATTTTCAAGAATGTACTACACCAAGTGGTATCAGCAAGTGCTATCACATCAACAAGTGATATCAGCTGACTAATCTGATTTATATCCATACAAGTAGTATCAGACTACAAGTGGAATCAGACCACAAGTGGTAAAAATTCTTGAAGTTAAGAGGAAATTTTCTAGCTGGAGTGATAAACGGCAACGAAGACTACCTCGATTAGCCAAGTACTTACCTACCTATCTTCAGCACACTAGTTTGCAATCTTATGGAAAAGAAGTTATCACAAATCCTAAAAAGGAGGATGGATAAAATGGAGAAGAAAAGATGCAACTAAAGTTTTGGTGTTGATGACAAAAAGGGGGAAGATGGATGCAACTAAGAACACTTTAAGCAGAAGATCAGAAAGGGAAAAAAACCATCACATGCAAGTGGTATTTTTTAAAAAAAAGTTGTATCGGACCAAAAGAATTTCCATCTCAAGGCATGAAGACTAAATCTGAAGACTTAAGATTGGTTCTTAGTTGAAGGTTTTGTCATCATCAAAAAGGGGGAAATTGTTGGTTAATATTGGATAAGGTTTTGAAGATGACAAAAAGGGTAATCTGGAAGTCATCAACTAAGAACTGAACAGCTTAGTGAAACCTATCTCATGGTCTGAAAGCTATGTGACCGAATCAGCAAAGTGGGATACCAGATGGGTGTTATCAGCCGAGTCAAGATAGATGTGTTCATTCTTGAATCAGCCGAGAAGCCATCAGCCGAGTGATCAGCAAAGTGATCATCAGCAGAGTGAAGACGGTCAGGAAGCTTATCAACGGGAACCAGCTGTGAGCTGAGAGCATTAAATGCGACTGACATAAAGCCAACATCCGTACAGCAGAGTGTACAGTGCAACAGTTGCAGGGAGCCGTTCCGCGTGTCAGGACCAGTACTCGAGGACTGTAGCTTTCTGTCAACCTTCAACGGGCAGAAAATTCAAATCCGAGGAGTATAAATAGAAGACATAACTGAAGATCTAAACAGAGCTTGCACAACTCAAGATCATATCATAAGAGCAAGATCCATCAGTTGAGTCATCTGATCATAAGCGAAGTCATCTGTTGACATAGCTTTTCGTTGAAGAACAGAGAACTTAGTTGTCTGTCTAAGTGACTTTCAGCTGTAAAATAGAAGGAGTGTATATGCATCTTTGTGAGTGTGATTATGCTCTTTTTCGATGGAATATAAATATAGAAAGTCGAGCTAAACAATAAACAAATGTAAAAAAGGTGAAAGTATATTAATATTCAGATCGGATACAGTTTACAAAGTAGGTCTATTCGGGCGGTATTGGATGCCGTAAAACTAGCTAGATCGAATACAAAGTTTAAGCGAGATAAAGTCTAATCCGAACTCTAGGTCCGAACTGGAGTGTTTCTTGGAAAGCGTGTCCTGATGTCATAAATGTGCCGCGTATTTATAGGAACAGTAATGAGCTAGCTGTACAAAGCTGTAGGTCGGCCCCACAGTAATCCTGAGGCGGTGAGCAGATCGGAGAGTAGATCCCGTACTATCAATCTGACTTGATCGGAAAACTAGATTCTTCTGGTCGAGAATACCATTCCTGGTCGGGAAGAGGTCGATCTCGAGCATAGGTACTTCCTAAAACGGCGTATGCGAAATACCCCTCATCAATACTCCCCCACTTCTCGAGCGTAAGTGAAGCTGAAGCTCGGAGAAGTAAACAGCATCGTACCACAAAATTTGCTATGCCTCATTAAAAACCTTACTCGGAAAAACCCAGTGGGAAAAAATTCGAGTTAGGGAAAAAGAGCGCATATTTCTCTGGCGGATCCCAGGAAGATTGAGATGCTTCGAACAACAGAAGGATGATGATCTTCGATCAGATAGTTTTACCTCGATGAGATTACAGTATCCGAAGTTCGGAGAAAATAAATAATAGAGATCAAGTCGAACAATCTTGAGTCGGATATGCCTCGTTAAAAACCTTACTCGGAAAAACCCAGGGGGATAAAAACCGAGCGAAGGGAAAAAGAGTGCATATCCTCGGAAGACAACATAGTTTAATCTTATCTTTCTGACTCGAAATATCTATTTCTGAGACTTGGAGGACCATAGGTGCTATTAATGGGAAATGACCCTCAATTTTACTAAGCGGGAGCTTAACCGTCGTGGTTACTCGGGGTTGAATTTGCAATTTACCCTTTTAACCTTTATATATATATGTTTACTTGGACAAAAGAGTACATCTTTACAATTCACAGCGGATCGGAGCATTTAGATCGATAAACAGTACTTCTTCTTTTTCGAGCATTCCAATAAATATCTTCTAATCATGTCTACTTCCCAGAATCCCGACGTCCAAACCAATATTCCTTCGCGATCAGATTCCGGCCTAGGATCCACAGGCGAACTCATCAATGACTACAAAACCACTGAAAATTCTTCTGAAGAGACGAATAGAATCGTCAACCAAATAGAGTATGCCATGGGGTCAAACGCTGGAGAGGGGACATCCGGTCGACAGGATTCCGAGCACGGTGGTGATGCGGAACAAAATGCCGAGGCCGACAGCAAGGAGGGTGGAGATGGAGAAAAAGCTGAATCCGACAATGAGAATAGCTTGACTGTACCGTTTGACAAGCATGAGATAATGAGATATCAAATCGGAGGCGGGTGCAGTGTGAGAATCCTCGACCTAGCCGGTGTCACGAAAAAGTCCAAAGCCACAGGTCGAGCTCAGAAGACAGAGAAACGGGTCGATGAAATCTCCAGCGCGTATGATCCAAAAGAGGATGAGGCGAACCTCAAAGCTGCGATAGGTAAATTCCTTCCCGAAGGCTACTCGCTAGTGATTCCGACCTCCTCTCAAAGAGTGAACAAGCCCCCAGCAGGATGTCAAGCTTTTTATGCTAAACAATTTGACTATGGGTTGCGCATTCCTTTTGCCCCATTACTTGAGCAGGTTTTAGATGCATTCTCCCTTGGCTCCCGCACAGATCCTTCCCAACTCGATTGGGTATTTGATAGCTTTCAGCGTTTTGATGAAGGCCAAGGATAAGGCTGCTAATTTCCGGCACTTTTGGCAATTCTTCAAGATCAGTACTTCCTCCGCCTCGAACGATGGGTTCGTGTATTTCTCCCAGCGTTCGAATCATTCGGGCTTATCGACCATAACTTCTAGCAATTCTCTCAACTGGAAGAAACAGTTCTTTTTTATTAGAGGACCTGAAGTACCGGCTTCCGAGGGGAGCTCGGCGATGGTTCCACACAAATGGCCAGGTGAGCGAGACTGGGTCTACGGAAAACGAGAATTGTTAGGCCAGCTTGTGAAGGTTATCCCAGACGATCTTGTTAAAGAGATGCGTTCTGATCCCTATCAGTCGGCTTTCCTTATTCTGGAGCCTGTTCTTCGAAAAGCTGGACTCAGCCGAGCTACCTATCAACTAGCAAATGCTGATGATCCTCGAACATTGAGTAAGGATAATAATCTTTCCCGAGTGACCGTGATGGTATGCAATTCTGAGGATTTCGTTATCATTTCTCAATTTTTATTTCGTCAGGTACAATGGTTGAGCAATACCGAGCTTCCATAGTCGGTAAAACTGTAGCATCTACCTCGAGAAAAACGCCCGGTCAGCCGAGGATACAAATTAGACTGGAGCCTAGAACTGTCGTCCCTCCTCGGGGAAGCTTGGCTCAGACTGACCAGATAGGAAATGAAGGGGAGCCCGAGAATGCTGAGCCTATCCAAATGGTACCACCTCCTCACCAAGCTGGTCCTTCTTCTTCTTTTGGCTTAGGATACAGCATGTTTACCATGAAGAAGCTCAAAGGGACAGAGATCTACAATCGGCGAGCTCGGGAAGATCTCGAGGGACCCCCCGAGGCCAAAAGGAGGACCAAATTGTGGGGTCGACACCGAACACCCCTTTATTCCCGTTCAGGTCGAAGTAGGCCTGATATGGTGGACTTCATCGAAGATCAACTTAGAGGTTCCCGAGCAACGGGTTATCCCGAGAGGGGATCAATTCGAAGTGATCGCACCCCAAACGGCGAGAACGAGGACGACAAGGCGATCAAAATTTTCATGGCGGGGAGATTTGCCGAGGACCAGGAGGAGCTTCTTGGCCATTGCGACCTTGACGTATTAGGCCAATTCTCCAAAGCATATCACACGGTAAATCCCTTTACATTTGTTGTAACTGTTTAAGTCTTGGAACAAAATACTAACCAGTCTGTTCTTGCAGATCGGGGACTGCTTTCTTACTGAGGTGAATCGTGTCTCAATGTTAGAAGAGGAGTCCGATCGGGTCCATATCGCTTATAGGGACTTACTCAAGGAAGAATCCCAACTTCGCAATCAATTTATCTCCGTCCAAAAAGAATTGGAGTCCATGAAAGCCAAGTATACCCCGGCCGTCGAGGAAGACTTGGTGAAGGTCGTGGAGGAGAAGAGCTTGCTCGAGGAGAAGGTTAAGAAACTTGAAGAGGAGCTCGCGCAAACTAAGGCTGATTCCGAGTTATCTTATCAGCATGGCAAAGAAGACTCTCGCCTAAGCTCGATAAGAGAATTTTTGGAGTCTCCCGCGTTGGATGCTATAGCTCGTAAAAGGGTCGATCAAGTCCTCCAGACTACCTTCTATAAAGGCGTTCGACAACTTGTCTCCGCTAAAGTCATTCCCATTAAGATAGATGAGTACTTGAAACACATGGACATTTTCAAGAATATGGTCGGAGAAGATTATCAAGTCTCATCCTCGAGCTCCGCCAACTGGGAAAAACATGAGTTCGCTCCGTTTGTGGAAGAGTTCGGAGTTCCAAAGCCCAATCCTGACTTGATGGACTTGGATACGTCCAGCGCGAGCTCGAGTTCAGATAGCTCTGATGACAGTTCCGGAGAGGAAGATCAAGATCCTTCTGACGATGGGGACGATCGAGAAGCTTCTGGAGATAATAACGTCGATGTCGAGGGTGGCTCCGAGAGTGAGGACAAAGGGAAGCAGTCAAACCCTTAGATTTCTTGTAATAGATTGTAGGACCCTTTATTATATGCACTGTAATTATTTCGATCATCTATAAAATCTGCTTTTTCTGTTTAAGTTCTCTGAGTCCGCTCATCAGTAATTTATTATACTGCTCAACTAGACAAAAGTCTTTGTGAGCCATAAAATTCATAAAAGAACGTCGATATCGAGCATTTTCGTGCATGTGAATCACTTAGTAGGCACGGTATCAAAACAATCGACCTTTTTAATAGGGCACGGAAAAACTTGAAATTCGCGACTGTTGGAGTCCCAAAAAGGCAACGTTCCTTTTTTCTTATAAATAGAAGGCAGTTTAAGATTTGTATCACTGAAATTATAATTCTCTCTTCGTCGGAGCTAATTGATCGATAAAATAAATCGAGCTCTCTTTTCCACTAGAAACATACAGATCATGGAAGGCCTGGTGAACTCCAAGATCGACCCGAGGTTGTTGCTCAAAGTCAAGAAAGAGAAATCTTCCAAGTCGAGAGTCAAAGAACCTAAGTCCTCCTCGGAAACAGGAAAGACTTCTAAGAACGACCGAGGCAAGCACAAGGTCGATTCTCCTTCGAAGGCGGTCATTGAATCAACTGGTGATCTTGGCAAAACTGCGGCCAAGCAATTGTTTGGCTCCGAGAAAGGGCCGGTCATACCAATTCCGGACTCCCCCTCTCAGTCGAAAAATAGCTCCGAGGGGAACAAGAAGGTCGAGAGCCCTAATAAGCAAATCACATCTGGTGACTCTGAGCCTGCTCCCTATAAAAGACCGCGTGTGGACGATCTGATTCCTACCTCGGCCTTGATCCAAATGGCTGGGGATACTAAGATATTGGCTGATAGTGTTCTGGCCTTGGAGGCTAACAAGGGTGTTGCGGTTGAGCCTCCCAATAAGAAGATCAAAATAAATGACCCTCCCGTCGATCAGAAGAAAACTCCATCGTCGGGCGGGAACCCAGAACCCCAAAACTCTGTCCCCAATGTTGCTCGGACGCTTAGCGCCTTTTTTGAAGAGGTGAAAAGTAAGGCCATGGCCGAACCAGAAGGGAAAAATTCGAATAAAATGGTGCAATCGAGCACAGATCTGCTTTTTCAAGTGAGTGTCCTCTCACTCTCTCCTTTTTATTTTTATTTTTACTAAACAACAACTTTTGTCCATTTAAGGTCGGACAAGAGTTATTTAGCCTCGGGCTGCAAGTCGAGCAAGAAGCCGAACAGCGTGCTAAGGTTATCCTCGAGCTGGAGGAAAAGAAGGTCGCATTATCAAGGTCCCTTGAAGAAGCTAGAGCTATCGAGCTGAAATTGGCTTCCGAGACAGAGAAAGTTGTGAAGCAGAAAGAGAGCCAGGTTCACGAGGAGTTGAGCAAGGAGCTGGATAGGCTGAAGTCGCTCGTCGAGCAGGAGAAGAAAAACGCCGAGCAGCGGGAGCAAGAGGCCTATCAAAAAGGTTATGATACCGGGTATGAGGCCCGCAACGTTGAAGTCCGCAAGCTTCTGTTCGAGAAAATTGTCTAGAGATTTCTTCTTTTGCTCAACTAAATGTTGTACTTTTAAACTTCTTCCTTTTGTACTTGTTTTCCCCGTTGGAATAATAAACTTTTTCTTCCTTCTAATCGATGGTATTTTGTGTCTGGTGAATTGATTTACTGTATAAACAATTTATACTCGAGTTAAGAGTAATCAATCGAGTTGCATTCTTACTGTTGGAACAATTTATACTCGAATTAAGAGTGATCAATCAAGTTGCATTCTTACTGTTGGAACAATTTATACTCGAGTTAAGAGTGATCAATGAAGTTGCATTCTTAATGTTGGAACAATTTATACTCGAGTTAAGAGTGATCGTTCAAATTGTACTTTTTTGTAAAAACAATTTATACTCGAGTTAAGAGTGTTCGTTCAAATTGTACGTTTTTGTAAAAACAATTTATACTCGAGTTAAGAGTGATCGATATTCCGAGCACAAAGTAAAAAAGGGAAAGTTTCTGCACTGCATATTTGACCAAGTCATAGTATTCCCCTTTTTTTTTTTTTTTAGCTAAGTTTCAAAGAAAGTCTGTCCAAACAGTACCTTAATCTCGGGAAGTGGAACGGTCACCCGTGATAAATGCCTTAATCTGAGCCGTTGGTTTCGTTGAATACTGACCGTCGATCAAATTTTGGTTTTAGTATATATAGGGCTTTTTACTCAGCTGAAAATCTTTACCCTGCACTGTTAAAATGTTTCATCTGAGGGCTAGGCTCGGATCTTTCCTTCTTCCTGTTCAAGCCTTTGAAATTCGGCTTCGAACTTATTTCCGATCTCATCGTAGAAATACAGTTTCCTTTGGTATGGGTGGAATTGGAAAATAGGAGCACCTCCTCTATCTGGGGGTCTCTGATCCCTGAAAACGGGATCTCCCCTTGGAATACCAATAAGTGACTGACCCTTGCTCGGGTATTTTGTGCAGGGTTAGCATTGCGGATTCCGAGGGGTATCCCCGAGGGTGGAAAGCTGGACAGTTCATTAAAAGGAAGTTTGACCTCAACTCCAATTTCTTCCTTTCTTCTTTGAAGATCGGTAATTTTGGGTCGAGCTTCCCGACCATGAAATGACAACTGGCCGGCTTAGGTTGCAATTACGGATCTTAAAATGAGGAATTGCAACCTTAGATGCCAATTCGGGGAAGTGTTCGGGCTCAGCACAACTGCTGGTAGCAAGAATGCTGGGAAAAGTATGGAGATAATCAGAAAACCCAGATATCATTAGATGATAAACATAGGCAGCTCGATTGCTTTACAAGTCGAGGGGACAACTGATTTGTCGAACAGATTGTGGTGCATTCATCGGACGTTCACCAATATTCCTGGTCAACAACACTGAAGGATGCTCGAAGACCATAGAATAGTGTACAGTAGTCGTATTAGGACTTTGTAATCATACTAACTTTGTAATCTGTTCGATGGATGTTAATAAAGTTGTAACCTTTGCTTCCCCTTGATCTTTGTATCTTGCTTGAAAATAATAATAAGAGCCTTTCGTTTCAAATCAAATAGTTGCAACTTTTCTTTCTATCGTCTTAATATTAGTATTCTGCTCGTAAAAACCAACTCGACGACGAATTAATGATCCGATGAAACTTCGGATGATAAGGTTGATCGATAAACTGTCCTCGGAAAGATTATCTGATAATCGTCCCAAAGAATAATACCTGAAAACTGAGAAGTTCCCTTTAAGCATAATTGAAATCAAGAAACAATGATCCCAACTTAAGTAATTTCCAAATGATAAGAAATTCTTGAAAAGTGTTCGGGTTTCGAGCAGAACTGCATCATCATAACATTTGGAGCATCAATCGGAGTTAAACAAAATTGAACTTTTTGCTTACATAATTGACCGTTACTAAGTGAGCTGGATAGTCACGTTGAATTTCTATCGAGGAAGGGTCATAGCAATTGCTTTCACCCTCGGCCTATTTTCTTTTTTGATCATATTTTATCGAGGAAGGGTCATAGCAAAAGCTTTCAACCTCGGTCGATTTTTATTTTTGAACAAGTCATTATCGAGGAAGGGTCATAGCAACAGCTTTCACCCTCGGTCGATTTTTAATTTTTGAACAAGTCTTTATCGAGGAAGGGTCATAGCGAGAGCTTGCACCCTCGGTCGAGACATTTTTATCTTTTTTATAGAGCATCTTGCTCTTTTTATAGACTTTTTTATAGAGCGTCTTGCTCTTTTTTATAGACTTTTTTATAGAGTGTCTTGCTCTTTTTTATAGACCTTTTTATAGAGTGTCTTGCTCTTTTTTGTAGAGCGTTTTGCTCTTTTCTGAAATAAGTCCGATGTGTATATAAATTTTGATCGAGAAATTCCGATCTCAATATTTGACTACAGGGTTTGTCCGAGCAGAACGGAGATAATCGCATAGACCGAGCTGCATAGTCCGAGCTGAAGGATTAGTGCTTCTTGCTCCCATGTTTAGCTGCTTTATACTTTAGCTTTTTGTACTGTTTTAATTTCGAACTGAAAACTCGATTCTCTCGAAAGTTTGATATCGATCTAAAAACAAGATATTGGTCGAACAATAACCAACTCGAAAAAACCACTTCGAGCAATAAGATATTCGTTGAACAATAATCCAACTCGGAAAAAGCCACTTCGAGCAATATGATTTCCCCGAAAACTCCATCTAAAATTAACAGCCTAAAAATAGTTAATCAACTCGTGTTTCTCGAGCTAGAGAACTCCACTATAAGCAGTCAACTCAAATTATAGCGATTAAGAAGCAGGCAGATTTGCCGTAATTAATTCGTGAGAACTCCATTATCAACAACCGTCTCAAATAAAAGCAACCAAGAAGCAGCCACCTTAAATCTCACAAACAATAGCAAAGAAAAACGCCTTGATTCAAAAGTAACCCAAGCAGATAGCTGAAGCTAATTCTCACTAAGATATTCAATGGAATGATACAATAGCAAGCAAGCAGCTCAGTAATGATTTCACCATTCCAAAGCTAAGCAAGCAGCACTAAGTAATCCTCTACACATAGATCCGATAATGGAGCGCAAATCGGCCATTGTCGTATGAATAGGCATATCGTTCAGCGGGTCGAGCGGCGGCACCTCTAACTGGTGGGCCGCTCGGGATTGGTTACTTGGTTCGTTGTTTACCGAGCGCTGTGCTCCGACAACTCGCCGCGATTGTACGTGTATCTCCTAGTAGTAGGCATTTTTCGATCTAACACCCGAATAGGCCCCACGGTGGGCGCCAATTGATTATGCTCTTTTTCGTTGGAATATAAATATAGAAAGTCGAGCTAAACAATAAACAAATGTAAAAAGGGTGAAAGTATATTAATATTCAGATCGGATACAGTTTACAAAGTAGGTCTATTCGGGCGGTATTGGATGCCGTAAAACTAGCTAGATCGAATACAAAGTTTAAGCGAGATAAAGTCTAATCCGAACTCTAGGTCCGAGCTGGAGTATTTCTTGGAAAGCGTGTCCTGATGTCATAAATGTGCCGCGTATTTATAGGAACAGTAATGAGCTAGCTGGACCGTCCGTAGGAGAATACCTCTCGGCCAGCTGTACAAAGCTGTAGGTAGGCCCACAGTAATCTTGAGGCGGTGAGCAGATCGGAGAGTAGATCCCGTACTATCAATCTGACTTGATCGGAAAACTAGATTCTTCTGGTCGAGAATAACATTCCTGGTCGGGAAGAGGTCGATCTCGAGCATAGGTACTTCCTAAAACGGCGTATGCGAAATACCCCTCATCAGAGTGATATAACTTCTTAGTATAGGATTTCTGAGTGATCTTCTGTACTGAAAATAGCGTGAGGAGTGTAGATCCGTCTAAGTGAGTGATCTAGCTTCAGAGTATAGGATTTCTGTGTGATTTCTTACAGCGCACTTGTGGCTTTTCATTTGTTGATCAGCGCAAGCATTGTATACTTGATTACTTTGTGTTTTCTAGTATAATCCAAGATCTTCGTGACTTGGAAGAGTGGACTAAGGGATCTTTATCCATATAACCACTATAAAAATCATGTGTGTTTGATTTACTGTCTGCTTTACTTTGCATATTTTTGAAAGAACTCAAACATACGATTTAACCAAAAGATTTTAAAAGGAGTTGTAAAAACTGGGGACAAAATCTTTTGAGTGAGAAAACTTAAAGAGGAACAGCTTGGTGAAAAACACTTTGAATATCCGCTGCCAACTAGTTTCTAAAACTCTGATTTAACATCTGAAATCAGCTGAGTGAAAATCAGATGAGTGCGCATCAGCTTAGTAGTCTTACAAATCTCGATCAGCTTAGTCTGCTGATTTGAAAAGTTAGAGAAAATGTTTTTAAAGTTTTTCAGAGGTCTATTCCCCCCCCCCCCCCCCCCCCCCCCTCTAGACCTCACTGACCACTTTTGGGACCAACACGATCGGTATCCTAGGAGGGAAAACGTTTTCAAAAGACTGGAGTTTAGCGGGGATAACCCTGAGAAAAGACCTAATGTCTACCTCAGGCCTCGATCTTCAGAAAGGAACGTAAGGGATCGAATAAGCTATGTCGAGTATACCAAATTAAATACCCCCAGAGAGGATATTCTTGTAATATTAGAGAGAAATAACTTGATTCCCCCAGCAAAAAGAATTACGCAAGCCAAACCTGGGGCAAGGAACTACGATCTATATTGTAGATACCATCGAGCTCATGGTCATAAAACCGAGGATTGCTATCACCTAAAACAGGAGATTGAGAAATTAATTCAACAAGGCAAGTTAAACGAGTTCGTAGACAGAATGGATCGAAGGAGACAAAGGACTCGGAGTCCTAGAAGGAGGGAAGAAAATAGAAGCCCTCACGAAAGATCGCCCAGTGATCGCGCGCTCAGGAGAGTTGACATCGACAATGATCGAGTCAATGGTATGATACACGTAATCTCCGGTGGCCCTGCTGGGGGAGACAGTCGAAACGCAAGACGGAAGACAGCTCGATCCCTGGAAAAAGGACTGGTCATTCCTAAGGAAGTATGGGCGCTCGAGAATAAAGGCTCTGACAAACATACGATCAGCTTTGATGAAAGTGAAGTCCCAAAAAACCTCAACTGGGACGTTAACGAAGATCACCCCGACTTCCCAATGGTAGTCTCATTAAGAATCTCTGACTTTAATGTTAAAAGAATCTTGATCGACAACGGGAGCTCCGCTAACATCATAGCCATCGAAGCTTTAAATCAAATGAATTTGGGAAAAATAACTCTTCAAAGAGTGGCCACGCCACTAGTAGGGTTCGGGGGATCAGAAATAGTTCCAGCAGGAACTATCAATTTAAGTGTAACTCTTGGGAACAAACCTCATTGAGTGGTAAAGATGATAAAGTTCTTAGTGGTAGAAACGCCATTCGCCTATAACGCCATCTTAGGAAGACCGGCTTTAAACCAATTCCGAGCAGTTGTTTCAACCTACCATCAGAAGATAAAGTTCCCTACGGTCTCTGGGGTCGGCGAAATAGTTAACGATCACTGTATGGCATGGGATTGTTATAATACGTCACTATCTTTGAAAAGGAACATCGATCCGTTAACGCCGTCAAAAAGGAAATCGGTAGGATCTTCAATGGAGAAATCTCAACAGCCTGAATTGCCTAGTACGGAAAGGATCAATAAAAAGGGAAAAGAACCTATAGATCTGACTTTAGCGCACCTGAGCATAAAGAGATCAAACTTATCGAGAATGAACCGACCAAAATCACTAGGATAGGAACGGAACTGTCTCCACAGGGAGAAATCCTGTTGATCAACTTCTTAAGAGAAAATATAGACGTGTTTGCTTGGAGCTCAGAGGACATAGTGGGGATTGATCCGAGAATAATAACCCACTCATTGAAAATTGATCCGAACGCAAAGCCGGTCAGGCAGAAGAAGAGGAATCATGGCCCTGTAAAAGACAAAATAATAAAAGCAGAGGTCGAGAGGCTTTTAATGTCTAAACAGATAAAAGAAATATACTTTACTGAATGGCTATGCAATGTCGTACTTGTCTCAAAGGGTGATAAGAAGGATAACAAGTGGAGAATGTGTAATGATTTCACGGACTTGAATAAATTGTGCCCAAGAGATCCTTATCCCCTACCGAGGATCGATCTATTGGTCGACTCAACAGCTGGTTTCGCAATTTTCAGTATGATGGACGCATTCCAAGGTTTCTACCAAATTTTCATGGACGAAAAAGACCAAGAAAAGACTGCCTTTGTTACCGAACAGGGAGTATATTGTTTTGTAGTAATGCCGTTCGGACTGAGAAACGCCGGAGCAACTTATCAACGATTAGTGAACTTGATGTTCAAAGAACTGATCGGAGAAATAATGGAGGTATATGTCGATGATATGTTGGTAAAAAGCATGAGTGAAGAAGACCACATCAAACACCTTGATCGTTGCTTCAGAATTCTAAGGAAGTACGGAATGAAGCTTAACCCTTTGAAATGCACCTTCGGGGTCAGATCCGGAAAGTTCCTAGGTTACTTAGTTCACGAAAGAGGCATCGAAGCGAACCCAGAGAAGATACGCGCTATCACAGAAATGGAACCCCCAAAAAATATCACTCAAGCACAGAGCTTAGTAGGAAAAATCGTGGCCCTCAACCGATTCATATCAAGGTCGGCAGATAAGAGCCTTCCATTCTTTCAGACCTTGCGAAAAGCTAAGACGTTTGAATGGACCGAGGCTTGCGACCACGCATTCGATCGACTGAAAGAGTACTTGACCTCACCTCCACTACTCGCAAAACCAAGTGAAGGGCAGCCTCTTTACATATGCATTGCTATTTCCGAAGCAGCAATAAGTTCTGTTCTGGTCAAGATTGAGGGGTCAGAGCACAAGCCAGTTTATTATTTAAGTAAATTACTGCAAGGAGCTGAAAAGAATTATCTGGTGATTGAAAAGTTTGCCTTGGCATTGGTAACATCAGCACGAAGATTACGACCCTATTTTCAAACATATAAAATCATCGTTCTTACCAATCAACCTCTGAGGCAAGTTTTATCAAAACCTGAAACCTCAGGAAGATTGATCAAATGGGCTGTAGAATTAGGACAGTACGAGATCGAATATCAACCTCGAACGGCAATCAAAGCTCAAGTGCTTGCCGACTTCCTCCTAGAAATCCCGACGAGCCTAGAAGATACATCCACTAGTGATAATAATGTTTTGATCATTAAAAATCTAACATGGCTTATGCACGTCGACGGTGCATCAAGCAGAGATGGGGGTGGTGCTGGAATTAGTTTCCAAGGACCGAATGGCGAAGATATGAATTATGCCATCACCCTAGACTTTATGGTAACCAACAATGAAGCGGAATATGAAGCTCTGATCGCTGGATTGGAAATGGCGATTCAAGCCAACATAAAGAATTTAAACGTCTTAACGGATTCCGAGCTGATCCAGAGACAGATAAATGGAATGTACGAGGCCCAAGAATACAATATGATAAAATATTTGGCCAAAGTGAAAGAGCTGACTGAGACTTTTGACAAATTTGAAATTCAGAATATTCCCCGAGAGGAAAATAAATGGGCCGATCAACTGTCTAGGTTTACGGGAACGACGACGGCAAATCTAAAAGGGTGATCACTTGGTTAATCACTAAAACACCATCGATCGATCTCGACACTATTCCTGCTATTAAAATAATGGACATCGACTTGGCTGCAGATAGTTGGATAACCCCACTAATCACCTATTTGGAAGAAGGGATGCTACCTAGCAATAAAAATGAGGCCAGGAGAATCAGATATCGAGCACCAAAATATGCCATTGAGAAAGGAAAACTCTACAGACGATCCGTCTAAGGAATTCTGCTAAAGTGTATACCCGAGCACCAAATCCAAAGCATCCTTAATAATATCCATGAAGGAGAAGCAGGGAATCACGGGGCTCGAGCACTTACACTCAAATGTTTGAGAACAGGATACTATTGGCCGACGATGTACGCAGATGCACAGGATTATGTAAAACATTGTCATTACTGCCATGTACATTCAAATATAATACATCAACCAGCTGAGACGATGCACCCAATTCCGATCTGTTGGCCTTTTGATCAATGGGGAATTGATATTGTCGTACCATTCCCAGTTGCCAGATCGAAAAAGAGTTACATGTTGGTCGCCGTTGAATATTTCACCAAATGGATTGAATGTATAGCACTAGCCCGAATAACTCAGTTCCAGGTCATAAATTTTCTTTGGAAAAACATAGTCTGCCGTTTTGGAATCCCGAGGATCTTAATTTCCGACAACGGGACCCAGTTGGCTGGAAAACAAGTCCAAGAATGGTGCACGAAATACGGGATAAAGCAAAACTTTACATCAGTCGGACATCCTCGAGCGAATGGGCAAACTGAAGTAGCAAATCGAGAAATTATTAAATCCCTCGAGAAAAGACTGGATGATGCCAAAGGAAGATGGCTAGATGAACTTCCCGGTGTCTTATGGGCTAACAGAACTACGGTAAAAACCTTTACCGGTGAAACACCATTTAGCCTAGTCTATGGCTCGGAAGCGGTTATCCCAGTTGAAGCACTAGTCCCCAGCCCAAGAATCGAGTTGTTCGATGAAGAATCAAACGATCAACTAAGAAAGGACGATATCGATTTAAGTGAAACCATGAGGGAAAAAGCCAGTCTTCGCCTGGAAGCAGCTAAGTCCAACATGGAAAAGGCCTACAATCAAAGAGTAAGGATAAGATCGTTCAAGGAAGGTGATTTAGTACTTAAAAAGGTTGAAGTATCAAAGCATGTGGGTAAATTACAGCAAAATTGGGAAGGTCCGTACATAGTCACCGCAGTCGGCAAGAAGGGATCATATAAAATAGACCATATGGATGGAACTCCACTTCCTCGAACATGGAATGCGGTAAACCTCAGAAGGTATTATGGCCGTTAATCTCAAAATAGGAGGTCTTCGAGATTAGATCAGATTTTACAATATGTTAGCTCGTTTTTTATCCTTCAGTTTGTTTTGTTATTTTATTTTTGCACATCAGATTCATCTACAATTGCAATAAAAACTTTTGCTTATTTTCATCTTATGTCACAATCAAAAGACCATTGTCTAAATTCACTCTACAAAGGTTAAAAACCAAAAATTGGTAAAAAAACCTAAGTACGATAAATCTTTGAGTAAAACCGATTGGATCGGTATAAACTCATCGATCTCCTAACGAAATGGTTAACAAAGGTTAAAACCAAAATTGGTAAAAAACCTAAGTACGATAAATTTTTGAGTAAAACCGATTGGGTCGGTATAAACTCATCGATCTCCTAACGAAATGATCGACAAAGGTTAAAACCAAAATTGGTAAAAAACCTAAGTACGATAAATCTTTGAGTAAAACCGATTGGGTCGGTATAAACTCATCGATATCCTAATGAAATGATCAACAAAGCTTAAAACCAAAATTGGTAAAAAACCTATGTACAATAAATCTTTGAGTAAAACCGATTGGATCGGTATAAACTCATCGATCTCCTAACGAAATGGTTAACAAAGGTTAAAACCAAAATTGGTAAAAAACCTAAGTACGATAAATCTTTGAGTAAAACCGATTGGATCGGTATAAACTCATCGATCTCCTAACAAATGATCTACAAAGGTTAAAACCAGATTTGGTAAAAAACTTAAGTACAATAAGTCTTTGAGTAAAACCGATTGGATCGGTATAAACTCATCGATATCCAAACGAACGATCAACATAGGCAAAACAGTTGCTAAATGAAATAAAATAAAAGAGCAAAACCGATTGGGTCGGTAATAACTCGTCATACAATTAATATACAACCTACGAATAATTTGTCAGCTGATATAAATGCAAAATTTTTATTACTGATAAAGACAAACATAGGAAAGCTACACAAATTTTCCTAACTAATTGACAGCAAACTCTATTACATGATAAAGAAATAAGCTAACAAAGGGTTTCTTAATTTCCGTCTATCTCCATGATTTTCTCAGCATCCTTACTACCAGCTAAAACCGGTCGACGAAGACAACCGCTTTTAAGTTTCGGGATTACGACCACAAAGCTTTGGAATCAGAGAGAGCTTTGAGAGATCATAATGTTACGACGGTCGATGGTGGTCAGCATTCTTGGATCATACTTTCTCGTTTTAATGAACTGACCAACTCTCCACAGACTACGTAACTGATAGATCGGAACCCCACAACACCGACCTTTACCTACTTACGTAGGTTGGTCGGTTCATGGTTAGCACTCCGATCCATTCCCCTTATTAGGGTTCGGAGATTTCAGGATTTTTGAGAAATCTCCATTTTCCGATTCCGCCCATACCAAGTCGACATAATAGATGATTTGTTGGATTCTCGAGTTGGGCTGACGACCACCATTTTGAGAATAGAATGAGTACATTGTTTCAAAGATTTAACTTTTAAGGGTAAATGAAGGAAAGGTAAAGGATTCCTTTTATAGAAAAGAGGGTAAAAATCCAACGGTGAAACTCACATCAAATCAACGGCAGAGACGTGATATTGGGAATTACGTTACATGGTCACAACTACAACCCTTGAATATAGGACTTGAATTAAATGTCCTATTGAATTAGATCGATGAGGACGATACAAAAGCTATCTTCACAAAACTAATATTACATATTAAATATTCCTATCTGCACAGAAAACATCGATCGATACTCTAACGGCTATACCTACAAAGAAAGAATTTATCTTCAAACACTTCAAAGCTTCCTCGGAACGATCATCTTTTCTTCTACTTTGAGAGCAGTGACGAGAAACTAATGTTCAAGCATTCTTCTTAAAGTCGACGTCTGTCGATCATCAAGGGAAGAATACGTGCTTTCTCAACTCGGCCACCTCGGAAAAGTTGATGCTTCTTATTTACGAAATAAAATAGGGATCAGAAGGATCTCATGCATGGCATCGTCGACATGTTAGAAACAAGTTGATTTAGATAAACCAAAATCCTGCTTTCCTCTGACCTCGACCTCTATCATACGGCGTAATTTATGGTCGACCAATCTACAGTTATGAGATTCGCCTGACCATCGCCATATAAGACGGAGATCTCATTTTTCCAATTCCTCCCATACCAAGTCAAGAATTCCTCATTCGATAAGATAACACATTTTGGTGGTCGACAAGGTTTATAATAATAAAAGTTCTTCTTGAACAATTTCATTTCTGAGAAATGTAGAAGCATGGAATGACCCTCTTTATAGGCAGAAAATAAAGGATCCAATGGTGTTGCATTGAGAACCTGTCAACGGTCCAGATTAAATACATTAACAAGTTCATTCACTACATTGAATATACGTTCGATTATTGCTATCAAATCAAACGTGCAAAACCACAACTGAACATGTCCAAGTAACTGATTTTATTGAGATTTTTGAGGATCATTACATTTGACAAATACAATCGATCAAAACATACAAGTACATTCATTCTTGAAACCTAACTACGGTTGTTACAAACACTAGCCTACTATGCTGATCCTCGAAATGATCTGCTCCCTCAATCCGACGTCCTCCTTCTTTTTGAACTCTTGTCACTGCATTTGTGAAGATTGGCAAATATACTTCACCAGACCTTAACGAAGTATCCTCCTCGATCGGAGGATGTCCCGATGGAAGATTACAAAGTATCCGCCTGAGTCGAAGGATATCTCATCCAACTCATACAAAGTATCCTCTTTGGTCGGAGAGCATACCTGACACAGGCGATACCATCATTTTAATGAACTAACCAGCTCTCGCCTCTCATGAAAAAATTGGGTTGATATCTCCCCCGTAGTCGACATGCCATAAATACCAGAATGGAATATTCATTGAAGGCATATTATTTCCCTCTATTATGTTTCCTATGCTTCAAAAGGATTATTTATAGTAAGAAAGAGTTATCAATTAGTGGGCAAGCATGCGAAACGTCCTACAGTTACGGCACAACTACCAAGGTACCTTTTCCTCTCCCAAGAAGATAGATAAACAGATATTTTGACATTTAGATCGGAACAACGCATTATTCTAAATATTAGCGACGGAAACAACGAACTGCTCTATTTCGCGACTAAAACGAGTCTGTTATATTACATTTAAAAAAAAAAAAAAAAAAAAAAAAATAAGAAGACCCTTGTCTATTGCTCAAAAGGATGATCAGGACTAGTTTTATGAGCAAGATAAGTCATCATTTCTTTCGAACATTGCTTATATCCGAGAGAAAAACCCTTTTCAAACTCTTGTCTCTTGCTCTTATCGATTTGGGATTACGTAGCTTCTTCAAGATTCCTGTTCAATTGAAGAAGGTCTTCTTTCTCCTTAAGGAGCTGCTCCTTATCGGACTCCAAGCTGCTATTTACTCTAGCAAGTTCTTCCTTCTCTTTAGAAAGCCTTTCAGTAGCAGATCGGAGATTCTCGACCTCAGTCATCAGTTATCGATGAGCAGCAGCAATTGTGTTTACCCGTTCAAGAGATTCTTCTCGAGCAAAATAAGATTCATCATTTTGTATCCCAAGCTGGAGAGCTTCATGCTTATCCTGTTATGGAAAAATAAGAGTGAGGAACTTCAAAAATCTAGAACATGAAAAGATCCCTGTTACAACAATAATAAAAGTCCACTTACCATCTCCAAACGCTTAAAAATGGACTGAACAAGACGCAAAGAAGAATGGTTCTTCAGTTTGTCAAGCTCCTTGGGCAGGATTGTACCCATTCCCAGATTCCAAGAAACCCCATCAGGCTCGAGGGTATTTGGAATGCATGCGTCAGTGGAAACCCCACCAGATCGACTCATCCCGAACTCAGTTATCTCTTCGACCTGCTCCTTAAATGGACGCTCGTCTAAAAGAGACGGATCGTCCGCGGTATTTTCGAAACCAGAATGACTGGGACCGGACCCAGTTTTTGATACATCTTGAGAAAAATGGACAGGAGAGATGGCTTGAGTATGTTGAGAAGTTGAAACAACAACCCGAGAACGCAAAGGGGCAAAGAAAGACTCAGGGATATCTTCCACAGGCCCCCTTGGTTGCAAAGTTGGCTCAACCTCAAAGTTGGGAGCAGTAATTACGACCTGTTGGGAACCTTCTTGACCTGAGGTTTGATTTGTTATATCTCGATCGGAAGGAGGACGTTCCTCCGTTGATCGGTCGACGAAAGGAGGAGAGGTAGCTCGAGGTTCCTCGTTTATTGTTTGGTTGACTGGAGGAGGAGAGATAGCTCGAGACTCCTCGTTTGTTGACTGGTCGACTGGAGGAGGAGAGATAACTCGAGACTCATGGTTGATTGTTTGGTTTGCAAGAGGAGGAGAAGTAGATCGAGAACCCTCATCCTGGTAAGCCTCAAGAACTCTTGGATCAACAAAGGTACTACAGATCGGAGCCCCTGAAGGTCCCGTTGAAGAATGCCTAGCTTCTTTTGACGGTGAAGGAATATTCTTCACTATTTTCGGATTTTCACCTGACGAGGACGACACCAGATTAGATCGAGGCATGTCTTCCCGAGAAGAAGCTCCTCCTTGGGAAGATATTTGATGTGAACTTTCCGTTCGGGCTTTCTTCTTCGGAGTATCTCGTCGGGGAAGACCTCGTAGAGATCGTTTTGAAGCTCCGGAAAAGAGGTTGGAACTCATGATCAAAAAATCAGAAATTTCTGTGAATTATCGAGCTATGAGCTCCGATCAACAAACAAGAAAATTTTATATTGCAAGTGGGGACGCGCGGTAAAACCCCAAAGATTTTACCTTTATATATAGTAAAGGAAATGACAATTATGTCCTCAAACCTTGGCGCGCGCAGTAAAAATTCAAATATATGACAAGAACGGATTATTAAATACTACGATCATAAAAACGACGAAGAATATTTCATTGAAAATCATATATATCAACAGAGGAACTTTACATCAGCTGTAATTACAGAATTTGCAAGATCTGCTAAATAATGAAACAAAATTACAAAGATTAAAGAAGAAAACAAAACCCTAACGTCTTGAAAACGACCTAAGATGGGGAGTTGACTTCCTTCGAGGACAATCTTTCCTCACCTTCCTTCTCTCCCTCATCGGCTTGATCTCCTTCAGTGTCCTCTTCGTTATCCTCGTCTTCTTCTTCATCTTCTCGATCTTCTACTGCCTGCTATATTAACACCAAGTCGGGTGCGGGTACAGGAAGCGGAGTTCCGTACTCATCGACTAAGTGAGCTAGAGGATGGTTACTATATTCAACAGAAGGCAAGCAGTCAAGAGGATAATCTTGGAGTTTTCGATCCTTTTCGATTGTCATAACTTCGCGATATTCATTGCGCCTATCAGGAATCTGTCCAGACTCAATTAATTGATCGACCCCCTTGAAGAATGAGCTCAAGAGCAGATCTCCGATTTTCTGATGAATTATGGCAGTATGCACTGGAGAATCAAGAAACTCTCGAACAATGGGTTCCACGTCGAGAGAGTGGTGCTCATCTATGACCTTGTCTAAATCAGGGGAGTCGTCTGTCCTGCTCGCGAGTTGAGATCGAAGCATAACAATTTCCGACTCCAATTTGCTAACCGCAGTGGCGTGTGCAACTCATTGTTCATCCATCTCTCGATTCATCTGGTCGACCTGTGCCTGGTATCGACTAGCATCTGTCATCATATTGATAATCTGAGGATTGTCAGTCTCCAAATTTGGATTAGCGCTAGGAACAGGTTGAGTTTCAGCAGAAGCGCGGGAATTATTTGCTCGAGCAAGTTGATCTTCGAGCTCCTTAACTTTAGCGTTTAAGATTTTGTTGCTTTCTTCAACATACTTGCATTGTTCTCTATGCAATGCCATGTCATATAGCGCGGACACCAAACCATTACCAGTCTGTGGCAAGGAAAAATGGTCTAAATAAAAATGGAGTAGAATATTGAGGTTTGTTAAAAGAATGGATGGAGTTGAAAAATATTACCACTTCATGGGCATGTGCTGCCCTTGCCAACTGTTCGAGAGGTTTTTTCTTAACCGTCCTATCTACATCTCGGACAAAGGTCAAAGATAGGAGGAGTCGAATGGATTTATCGATGACGTTCTCCTTATCATCAGACATTAGTGTATCCTTCTCGGAATATCCGGCTGCCCGTTTCCCTTGAAGATGACTCTCAATCATATCTACCAGAGAAGCTTTATGACTAGTATCTCCGACGTGAGTAAAATACTTTCCTTCATTGTTAAAGAACTGAGTTCTTCTTCTAGCTTCAGGGCCAGTAAAATTACGCTCTGACCAAGATCGACAGCCCAGAATACCATGTTCATCCCTAAGGAATTTGGGTGGATAACCGCGGCCTGGGCGAGAGCTTGTAGACGGTATATCTGATGAAGTTTGACCAGAAGAAGGAGGAGCTACTCGGATAGGATCTGCATTCTCGAACGAGTCCTCCTCTATGTCCTCCAAATCCTGGATTTGATTTCTTCTCCTCTTTCTGGATTGTTTTTGCTCTATGGGGACTTTGCCCGACGACTTTTTCGAATGGAAAGGACAGATTTTCCGACCACTGAAAAACGGCAGTTCTCGACCATGGAGGCTGCAACATGAAATTGATAAACATTAGTGGACGACAAATTCATAAATCCTTTTCTAAAAAGAATAAAATAGCTAAAACAGAAAAAATCTTACCTAGAGATCGATTGTCCGATGGAATGGGAAAATCCAAAGAACTCAATTCCGCCTTCCGACGGAAAACTTCTCCGATCAAATAAGCTGATTGGTATTTATTTGATCTCATCTCCTCGATTAAATCGGATGAAAATTGGTCGTCTGGGGCCATCTCACCAATCACCTTTCCCGTACACCCAAGATTCATTGTATCCCCATTCATAAGTAAACTTCTCAGTTTCTCCGTTTTCAAGGACATGCACGGTCGGAGCCTTAACAAAAAAGAAGTTCGATTTCCATTCCGTACTGTTGCTCGAGATAGCGTTTTCTAGAACGGCATACCCAGGTCTTTGGCTAACGTAATATAGCCTCTGTTGGAGGAGGTCGATATGGAAAGTCGAAAAAAGTGAAGAAAATTATGGAATGAGGGCTGCAGACCTCGTGCGACCATCAAAACAGAGAAAGCCATTATAAAGGCTATGGCATTGGGAACAAGTTGGGTCAGGGAGACAAAGAAAGTCTCTAAGAATTGACGAAGAATTGGAGAAAGGGGAAAACGGAGCCCATGTTCGAAGTGGGACGTATAGAATGCTCGACAGTTCGTAGGAGGGGTATTGACTCTCTCCTCGGGGAAAGGAATAACGATCTCAAAATCCGACGGGAAATAACGACCGTATTCCCTTTTCAAAATAGGTAGATCTTCTTCTTTCCATCGAGAAGGAAAGAATTCCACAGGAGCAGAAAGTTGAGGTTGAGCCGTCTTCGATTTCTTGGATGCCCTGGACATCATCTCCTCCTCTGGAACAATCTCTACCACCAAGCTATCAACCTCTTTTTCTTCATAGTCTCTGATCTCTTCTACTTGAGCATCGTCTGCTGCTTTATCCTCAGATGAAAGGATATCAGGATTAGGGATGTTAGGTGGTACTTGTTCTCCTACATTTTGAGTTGAGGAATGGGGATTCTGCGAGGTCAAAGCCATTGACCCTTGAAGTAATGTGCTCGATGAAATAAGAAAATGGCAAGTTTATCGACTTAAACTTTTACTGCAAGAGGATCTAAATATCTGGGGTAAAAAGTAAAATATCCCGCGATTTTCAATTATATATATGGGCGGCGAAAAGACGGATTCAACCCTCCGCGTCTTTTCGTATTCCCGCCAAATAGAACCTTGAAAAGACTTTATGATTATCTGACACACGTTACTAAAATACGTGTCCCTATATGGATGGTTCAATTGAAAATGCACTCTTTTTTCCTTATTCGGTTTTTATCCCTTGAAGGGTTTTTCCGAACTAGGTTTTTAACGAGGCATATTTCATGAACAAAGAAAGGACAAGAGTAACAACCACATTTACTTCTACGAGCTCCAGCTACAATTACGCTCGAGAAGTGAGGGAGTACTGATGAGGGCTATTTTTACACATAGAACCGAGCAGGGTTTTCCGAGGAGAATCAAGATCGATCCGACCCGTGATCCGACCTTTGATCGAGATCGGCTCGACCTGCCAATATGTATATGATCGACCTAATGCCCGATCCAGAAGACTTATTGGGCCGTGCGGTACTCCAGGGCCATGCAGGATTCCTAGGCTTAATAGGACTCCTAGCTCCGTTAGGACATAATGAATATTATAAATAGTGAATCTTACCATGTATTAAGGATCCAGAATTTAACCTATCAATAATACAACAACTATTTTCTGCTCCAATACACCTGTTCTTACGTGATTATACAATCATATTTGTTCTTGAATTGCACCATCCTGAGTACTTTAACCAAACCCCTAATATATAAATTTGTTCTTTTAATAACTTACTGAGTAAAACCTAAGACAAAATTAGGCATAATCATCCTCCATGTAGTCCACGTACCTTTCCTTGGATTGACCATATCTCGTTCGAGCAATTAACCTAGCCCCTCAGTGGGCGCCAACTGATTTTACCGAATTTCGTGTGGTAGGTTAATATCAAATGAATAAGTAAAATATCAATAATATTTATAAAACGAAGCTATAATAAATATTATCGATCAGAGACAAGGGTTAGTTAAAGTACTCCGGATGGTGTAACTCAAAGAATATGCAATATAGACGGTGTAATTTGCTAAACAATTGAGAGTAAAAGTAATGTACTTTTTATTCAGTAGAGTAATCAAGATTCCAACCCTTCATACAATGATAAATCTCCTATTTATAACATAATATTCCTAGCCCTAATGGAGTCCTATGATATATAGGAAACATGGTGTGGCCCACTATGGGTCCAGAGGCCTTGTCTGTCGATGAGATACGCAATAGCAGGTCGAGATGACCATACAGCTTCACCTGAATCCGTTCGATAAGTCCAATCCAGTTTTAGGTGTAAAATAGCTCCTATCAAACCTAAATCTTTGTGATTTAGAAGGGTGGACTAAAAGACATTCCTGTCTATATAACCACTATAAAGATTCTTGAGTTGGTTTACATGTTTTATACTTGCATATTTTCTTAAGTAACCAAACTTTGAGAAGCTAAAGATTTTAAAAGGAGTTTTAAAACTGGGGATAAAATTTTTAAGTAAGAAAAACTTGTTTGAAAAACACTTGACATAAATCCGTTGCGTACAAGTTTCAAACTCTGATTTAATTTGAAACAAATAAGTAAAATCAGACTAGTGGTCAACTTAGGCTGAACAAGCTTAGGGCGCGAACAACTAAGTAGTCTTATAAATTTCGATCAGCTCACTCTGCTCATAAGAAAAGTTGGAGAAATTGTTTAAAGGTTCAGAGGTCTATTCACACACCCCTTCCCCCCCCCCCCCCCCCCTCCCCTCCCCTCTAGACCTCATTATGCCACTTGGGACCAACAATCTTACTAACGTTCTAATATTGTAGGGCGCATCACCATACAAGCCAAATAATAGAATCAATAAATAAATAAGACATAAATAAATAAACCTAGCATGCATTTTTAACACAATACGTTTTCGATCGGGAGCCACCTATGCTTGGGCCATCATTGAGTCAATAATGTTGGCCCAATGTCTTTCTATGGTTTCTTAATGGGCTTAGACTATTACATTAATAACTAAGCATACTTGGCCTTCATTCATCATTGGGCCTCCTCCTTGCATGTAATGTGCCTCATTCCTAAACTATTTAAGAAAAAAAAAAAACCCCTAATATATTACATTGGCACAAAATGGCCCAAATAAAGGCTCGCAGGCCCAAGCCAAAAATCCAATACAAAATATACCAATCACATCTAAGGTTAAGGCTCGGTCGATCAAAAATCACGTAAACAATTCACGTTGAGCAAGGAAACAAGCAAACACTTTTACTAGTTTCATATCTTACTTTAATTATTTAAACGCATTTAAAATATTTTTCTAGATTCTTACTTTAGTTTCTTCTAATTATAGGTAATCTATATTCGGATAAACAAAACAATTTTATGCATAAAAACTGAATAAAAAATTTCAACTTTAGAAAATTGCAATTCGGCCCCCAAACTTTTGGAAATTATGATTTGACCCCTGGAGGTTTGGAAATTGCAAATTAACCCCAAATTTAAAAACTGGGCAGAGGGCAGAAAATAAAATTTGATTTCCAGAAAAGTTTTGAAAGTTGGTTTTTACAAAACAGCCCAAAATTTGAAAAATTCCAGAAAATTACAATTTGGGCAATTTCAATTTCAGTCCAGATTTATCCAAAATCTGTAATCGCAAATCATCCCTTCAATTTTTGGAAAAATACAAAATTGGCCCAAAACGTTTCATGTAATTTTACCCAAAATCATATCTACCCATAACAAGTAATAATCAACAAAGCACTCAAATTATATTCAGACCTTTTCGTATGAAAGAATGAATTAGCCTCTGATATCACTGTTGGGTTACGGGTAACGTCAGACGTCAAAAGCAGCATAATTTAAAAAAATTTAAGCAACCCCAACAAGATCTTTAGTTATCTAATCATACGAAAAGGGTTTCATACATATAAAACCAATCCATAGGGGGTTTTACGATTTTTAACTCACCATAGGAACGGTGGTGGTTTTTCTCGGGTCTTCTTTCAGATCTGATGGATTTGGTTCGAGAGAAGCACCCCAAGTGTTGTGCCTCTAGCGGTATCCACACCAACTGGATTGAAGCAACTCCTTTGAATCCACAGGCTCAGAACTAGGATCCAAAAGTAATATTACAGGAAGAAGGAGAAGAACAATCGCGTGAACCCTGTCGAATTCTACAGGGTTCGGCCGAACCTCTACTGCAAGAGAGAGGGTGGTGCTGATTTTCAGATCTAGAGAGAAAGGGGGGGGCTACTATGTGTGTATGTAGGCTAGGGTTTTTTGTGGAGTCTTATACACCTTATATACTAAGAGTCTTGACCTTGTTAGGAAAGTATAATCTCATTCTCTCTCTATTTCCTTAAGTAACTAGGTCCCCTTTAATTAATTAAACTCTTTGTTGGTCCCAAAAGAGGTCAGATGAGGTCTAGAGGGGGGGGGGGGGGGGGAGGGGGTTGAATAGACCTCTGAACTTTTAAAAACTTTTTCTCTAACTTTTCTGTCAGCAAGGTAAGCTGATCTTACTGGTGAGACTACTATGCTGATTTAGCACTTAGCAGATTCAGCAGAGTCAACCACTCTTCTGATTTCACTTATCTGTTTCAGATACATTCAAAATTTCAAAACTTGTATGCAGCGGATTTTAGCAAGTACGTTTTTCAAACAAGTTTCTCTTCAAAATTTTACCCCAGTTTTATAAATTCCTCTCTTAAAAGCTTTGTCTTTTAAAAGTTTGTTTAATTATAAAAATATGGAAGTTAAAAACAAGTAATCAAACACATGAATTTTATAGTGGTTATATAGACACAAAGTCTTTTAGTCCACTCTTCTAAAGCACTCAAGTAGAACACTCAGCTCTCAGGTAGATCACTTAGAAAAACCTATTCTAAAGCACTCAGCAACTAGAACACTTATGCTTTACAGCAAATGATAAGCCATAAGTAAGAATTGTATGTTCACTCTCGGAATATCACACAGATTAACCATGCTCATTCAATATAGGAAATCACTCAGAAGACCTATACTACGAAGTTATATCACTCACAATGATGGATATAAACTCCTTCAATTTACAGTTGAATGTCACTCAGACAGACAAAGGTTTTATCTTTGTTCTTCAACAAAAAGCTTCGACAACAGATGACTTCGCTTATGATCAGACGACTCAACTGGTGGATCTTGCTCTATAGATGTGATCTTGAATGGTGCAAGTCTCTCTTCAATATTCAGTCCCTGGTCTATTTATACTCTTGGATTTGAAATTCTGCCCGTTGAAGATAGGCAAAATTACATTTTAATCCTGAGCAACGGTCTTCTTTCCTGACGGCGGCTTTTGCAGACTTTTCACTGTACACTCTGCTGTACGGGTATCTACTTTATGTCAAGTCACATTTAATGCCCTCAGCTTGTTACCGTTGATGAGCTTACGGGCCGACTTCACTTCACTGATAGGATTACTCTGCTGATTCAAGAATGAACACATCTATCTTGACTATGTTGATGATAATCAATCTCATAATCACTGATCTGATATTCCATTCTTCTGATTCGGTCACATAGCTTCCAGACCGTGAGATAGGTCAGTTCTTAGTTTATGACTACTCTTTTGACCTTTTTAATCTTCAAAACCATTTTTGTCTTTTTGTCATCTTCAAAACCTTCTCCAATACCAACCAATAATGTCCTCCTTTTTGATGATAATAAAACCTTCAACTAAGAACGTCTTAGAAATCACATAGATTTAGGTTCCACTGGAAAAAAAATGTAACTAGTACTTGAGCTTTTACAACAAATGACAAGACTCAAGTAGAACACTCGGCTCTCAGGTAGATCACTTAGAAAAACCTATTCTAAAGCACTCAACAACTAGAACACTTATGCTTTACAACAAATGATAAGCCATAAGTAAGAACTCTCTGTTCACTCTCGGAAAATCACACGGATTAACCTTGCTCATTTAATATAGGAAATCACTCAGAAGACCTATACTACGAAGTTATATCACTCACAAAGATGGATACAAACTCCTTCAATTTACAGTTGAATGTCACTCAGACAGACAAAGGTTTTATCTTTGTTCTTCAACAAAAAGCTTCGTCAACAGATGACTTCGCTTATGATCAGACGACTCAACTGAAGGATCTTGCTCTATAGATGTGATCTTGAATGGTGCAAGTCTTTCTTCAATCTTCAGTCCCTGGTCTATTTATACTCTCGGATTTGAAATTCTGCCTGTTGAAGATATGCGAAATTACATGTTAATCCTGAGCAACGGTCTTCTTTCCTGACGACAGCTTTTGCAGACTTTTCACTGTACACTCTGCTGTACGGATATCTACTTTACGTCAAGTCGCATTTAATGCACTCAGCTTGTTACCGTTGATGAGCTTACTGACCGACTTCACTTCACTGATGGGATTACTCTGGTGATGGCTACTCTGATGATTCAATAATGAACACATATATCTTGACTCTGCTGATGATAACCAATCTGATATCCCACTTTGCTGATTCGGTCACATAGCTTCCAGACCGTGAGATAGGTTTCACTAAGCTTTTCTGTTCTTAGTTGATGACTACTCGTTTGACCTTTTTAATCTTCAAAACCATTTTGGCCTTTTTGTCATATTCAAAACATTCTCCAATACCAACCAACACTCTTTAATTAATTAAACTGTTTTAATTAATTCAGCCCATTTAATTAACTAATCCAATTAATTAATTAATCCTTCTCCTTTAATTAATAAGACTACTTCTAATTAATATTTTTCTCCTTTAAGAAATAAAACTTTAATTCTGCAGTTTTGATTTAACTCTTTAAATCAAACTTTCCTTATTTGATTTGTTGAAGTCCATTGTATTGTGTGTGACCCTCTAGGTTCACCATCAATTGGCCATGGGTCCACGATTTTCATGATTTAATTTGCGAGCTTATTAATTGTTCCGATTATTTGAACACCTTCAATTAACCACTCAAGAATTAATCTTACAATTAATTCATGAGTAACCACACCTCATTGTCGTATAGTCTAGCTACAAGCCCATGAGGCCCAACTTCAGGTGAATTGATCTCAGTGAACCTCACCTCTTATAAGTACCATGTACATACGGTCCTTTTATTGACAAATTTCCCGATCGAGACCTAGGGTGTGTGAATTGATCGGCACCTCTAATTATCTCGATTACTATACTATCTAATTCTGGATAATAATTCCAGTGTGACTTCTAAATTTGGAAACTCCTTTCCAAATCCGTCACCAACCGCAGTCGCGAGTTTCTCGGAATCTATTAACTAAGAACGTATAGGAAATTCTCTAAACGCACTACGTTGAGTTGGTAGATCCCATATTAGTGCTAACAATCCACATACACGATCATACGCACCCAAAGTAGACGCACAATGATCAAGCTATGTAATCGGCTCCTAAATCAAAGTACGTACTTACGTGCACCGAATTCGCCCTAGCACCTCAAGTCAAAGGACTAAATCGTACACTGTTATAATTATTGAGAAACATCCCATCGTCGATGTGCGTCATGCGCTTCCATAATGGGTTTCTTTGTTCGGGTCATTCGATGCGTTCGATCCCCTATTGAATCACCTACTCATATGCACTAGCATCAAATACCTTGCTCATGAAACGCTACAAATTCACTACACATGAATCATGCATACTTGTACAAGTCTTTGCGATTCTTTCGATACCCCCTCTTCTTCGAAATCTATGACTTGGAACGTGTTTTAAGATCACGACTTTAGAGACTTTTTCATGATTGCACTCATACTGCAGTGAATTGTCCCATAGTCTATTGTGATCTAAGGATTTCATCCAATCGCTTAAGTGATTCGCAAGAGATGAAGTTGGTCATTGTTTGATTTACATACTATAAACAAACGAACGTATTAATTCATTTATACCAAAGAAAGTTTATTACATTATACTCCTAATACAAGCTAAATCTATTACCTTGCAGGGCACTATCCTTTCAATTACATCAGATAAGTGCCCTTTACTTATCTGCTATTTTATTTATAAAAGTGTTACTTAAAACGTAATAATAATAAACACGCTTTTGTAAGTAGAGTACTAGAGATGATTCTTGTTGGTCCCAAGTGGCCAGATGAGGTCTAGGGGGAGGGGGGTGAATAGACCTTTGAAAATTTTAACTTCAAATTTCTCCAACTTTTTCTATGAGCAGCCTAAGCTGATCAAGATTTGTAAGTAGACTAAGATGATCACGCACAAATCTTTGAACAACAGAGCAGATTACTTGCAGCGGATTTTATAAGTGTTTTTCACAAGTAAATTTTCTTAACTTAGAAAAGGTTTTATCCCCAGTTTTTGCAAACTACTTTTAAAATCTTTTCAACGGTTAACTTAACTGTTTAGTATGCTTTTTGAAAATATGCAAAAAAATAATGCAAGTGTAAACACCAGAATTTTTATAGTGGTTATATGGATAAAAAATACTTTAGTCCACTCTTCCAAGTCACTAAGATCTTGGGTTATACTATAATCACATAGATTACAATATACTCTGCTTGCGACAAACAACAAATGAACTGGCCACAAGTTCGTTACAGGAAATCACTTAGAAATCCTATACTACAAAGCTTTATCACTCACACAGATGGATAACACCTTTTTTTTCAGATTCACTCAGAAAATGTGTTTAGCTTTGATCTTCAACTTCGCTTTCGTCAACAGATGACTAGGCTGATGAGTGTTCTGTTCTTGAGTTTGAGAGTTAGAAGAATGCTGCTTCAAAATTTCTCTCAGATTTGTGTTGCTTCCTTTTTTCTCTAACTCCTGAACTTGAACTATTTATACTTGAGTTTGAATTTTGCCCGTTGAAGAGAGACAAATTTCAAAACTGCAAGTCCTGGTCCCCCTTTTTCAGGAATGGGTCTCTGCAAGTGTACGCACTGTACACTCTGTTGTACTTTCGGTCAGTTGCATTTAATGCACCAAGCTGATACGAGATTTTCTTCAATCATTTGCCATAAATACCCTTCCTCTTCAGCATTTAATTCCATCAGCGCATTTATTACCGTTGGGATGACTTGCTGATCACTATCACTCTGCTGATCGAAATCTCCTCATCTGATGAACACTTGGCTGATCCCAAACCGAACTCATCTGATTTGAGTCTGCTGAAATTTCACCAGTCTGATTCCATCCTTCAGCAACAGATCAGTAGTTTTCTGGACCATAAGATTTGACCCTTCTGTTTTAGCTTCTTCCTTGGTCAAAAATCTTCTAAGGGATTGACTAAGCTTCCATTACTTAGTTGATGATGATGATTTGGAAATCATCAAAACCTCTCTTCACTTTTAAGTCTTTATCTTCATCTTCATCCAACAATTTCCCCCTTTTTGATGATGACAAAACTTCAGCTAAGTGCATGTACCTAAACTAAAGTTAAGTCCTCAAAAATTTCTGAGATAGAAATAATGTGTTGGAACAAACTTGACTTTTATAGATGTTCAAAGATATTACAAAGTACAAGTTTTGAACAGATGAGATACAATGAAGTAGTCTGATTACATTGATTTCAGATAAGTAATCCTAGCCTAAAAAATTTAGTCTAGTCATCAGCTTATTCATCTTCTTCCTCTTCCCCTTCTTCAAGTTCCTCATCTTCATCATCTTCACCACTGGAAAAAACATCAGCATTAAGGTTTCTATCAGCAGCATCAATCTTCTTTCTGATATCTTCCATTCTCTTATACTTCATATCTGGATTTATTTGTTCTTCAGGAGTTTCCTTGGTAGCAGCAATTTCTTTGTCAGATTTTGTTGATTCCTTGGTCTCTTCTTCAGCAGCTTCCTCTTCAAGTACTTTGTCAGTTGGTCTGCTTGTCTCTTCTTCATTTGTCTTTTCAGCAGCAGCAGATCCATCAACAGTTACTTGAACAGTTGCAGTTGCAACACTTTTCCTCGTAGTTGATCCCTCTTCCCCCTTTTTGTCATCATCAGCAGGGTCGAGTTCAACAGGCGAGATGTTGACAGCAGCACAAAGCTTCTTGATGAGGGATATTTCGCATACGTCTTTTTAGGAAGTACCTCTGCTCGGGGTCGACCTCAATCCCGACCAGGAAGACTATTTTTCGACCTACTGAACGCTGTTTCCGATCAAGCCAGATTGATAGCTCGAGACCTTACTTTCCGATACTCGTCTCCCCTCGAAATTACTGTGGGGCCGACCCTCAGGCCTGGACAGCTGGCAAGATGTATTCCCCTGCGGAGGGTCTAGCTAGATCATCACTGTTCCTATATATACGCGGCGCATTTATGACATCAAGAAGGACACGATTCCCAAGAAACCCCCAGCTCGGACCTAGAGTTCGGATTTTAGCTTTGGCTCATTGCCCTTTGTATTGTTTGTTAGTAGTACGGCATCTTGTAACGCTCGAACAGACCTGTTTTGTTAACTGTACTCGATCTATTATTAATAGAAAACTCAGCTTATTTATTTATTGTTTTGCTCGACTTTCCTTATTTGCCCTGAACGGAAAAGAGTATAATCAATTGGCGCCCACCGTAGGGCCTGTTCGGGTGATAGATCGAAAAATGCCTACTACTAGGAGATTCACGTACAAATGCGGCGAGCCTTTGTTGGGATTTCATGGGGTATGATTGTCATACAATAGTGCGGAATTTAAAAAATTTTCATACACCCACGTCCCTAGGATTTATTTACTAGCACATATGAACAGGTTGAATATAATTTAGCAACAAATTACTAAATTTAAAGGGTGTAATTCGAAATTACCTCACCACAGGCAAGGTGGTGGTTTTTCTCCGGTCTTCTTTCAGATCTGATGGACTCGGCTCGAGAGAAGCACCCCAAGTGTTGTGCCTCTAGCGGTATCCACACCAATTGGATTGAAGCAACCCCTTTGAATCCTCGGGCTCAAAACTAGGATTCAAGGGTAATCAGACATGCACTACAACAATAATATGCTTTAGAGGCATTAGAAAATGTCAGATAAAAAGTACTGTGGTGGCATTTTCAATTATGATGGCATTTTTAAGAAGTGCCATTTACAGCGGTGTAGCTAAAGGTATTAATGTCACTAAATTATCTTTTTAGTTACATAATTAAAATGCCACATGAACTAAATACTCTCACATTGTAGAATGCCACAAGAAAGGAATTAATTGACATGATAAAATATGACTAAAAAATAGTTTTTTGACACTTCGTAATGACACAATTGACATACTTAGTTGCATTTGAAAATGTCACCAAGGGATACTTTGTGTGGCACTTATAAATAACATGAATGTTGTCAATAGTTACATTTCTAAATGTCATAATTTTTCTATTCAACGACATCTAAGAATGCCACCTATAACGCTATTAATGACCTCATATAATGTCACAAACAATAATTGAAAAGACATTTTATAGTGCCACCATAAACATAACTTGACGTTCAACAAAGTTTCACCTTCAACATTAATAATGATCTCATAAATGCCACAAAACAACTAAAAAGAAATTTCATAATATTTTCATAAACATAATAAATAAAATAGCACTTCAATTCATAACGGTAATACGAGCAACCATTAAATAAAAGTGTATTCCATAACCAACAAAAATTGTACATATTCATTTAAGAAAAAAAAATGTGTACATAGGTGGGAACCTTTAATTCCCAAGTCCTGCACCTATTCTTCTGTGACAACATTTTCAGACTTGCACAATAATTCTATCAAATTTTTCTATACAACAAGTGTTGAATACACTCAATCTATCATGCGAACCTGTACATGTTTGTGTCACTTAGCTGCAATCCCTAGCAGGCCCAAGCAAAACGCGATTAGTTCTCCAGCTATATCCATGAGCAACAAATCCAAAAGAGTTCCTAGTCATTGTAATTGGTTTCCTTCAAGTTGTGTTTTTTCTCTATCTTCCATTCTTCCCTTTCACATTCAAGCATGTTTGAGCTCCAAGATTTTTTCCAACAAAACTTGAGCCAGCAAAAACTGGAGACCTGCAAGGCCACTCCCGATTGGCATTCTAGTAAGTTATGTCTTAATGCAAGTGTAAAGCTGAATTGTGCACAAGTCATGATACCTCTAATACAGGCCATGAATTAGAAATATAATAACCTACATGATACCCTCTAATACAGGCCATGAACTTCGCAATTGAAAAATATAACATATAATTCGTGAAACAGTAGAATATTATAGGAGCTTAAAACCTCAAAGTCATGAATTCTCTGTTCTCCATTTAATTTCAAAGAAATTAACATAAAGCATCAGTAATTACAAAAGATACTAATTTTTTTTGGAGAAGCCATCTACCATCATAATTGTCATTTTATATTAGATTGAAGACACCAACAATAGGTTGTAAATGACTAACAACCTAATATATGAAAAAGCCTCTTAGTGCTTAATTAAAAAGAAATAATTAGCATAATCGAACATAATAGAACACCATCGGCTTGAGGAAAAACTACAAGAATTAAGAAATATATGCAAAAAGCAGAAACTTTTAGGAAGTCTTTGTATACCCCTAAATAAGAACTTCAAAGAAAAAGAATTAAATAAATCATTTAGTGTAGTGGTGGAAATAGATATTGAAATAGCTACACATACCATTGCTGCTTGGTAAAAGTAGATGGGCAAAGACAGAAATAAAGAATAGAAATATAAGTCCATGTTGTCTCTTATTCACATCTCCCAAAATCTCTTCAATTACAACAATACATTGATAATGTTGTAATCAAGCAAGAAGCATGACTAAATAGGAGATTTACCTTCAAGAAAATACTAGATGGAAGGAGAATGAAGCTACTTCTTGTTATCCCCTTCGGTTTAAATGCCACTGTCATTCACCAATTCAAAAATAGCAACACGTTGTAACACAAAAGAATGATTAAAAAAAAGTATAATGAAATATAGATTACATGTAAAACGAATTTAAGGAAATTAATGTGACAGTAATACTTCGAAGAAGAGAGCAGAGTACCATGAAAAACAACAAGAACTTTACACATCACAATAACTTTTACTTTCATTTCATACAAGGGGACAGTCGGTTCAATGGAGCCCCTAAAAATGTGCTTTTCAACTATAAAATTGACTCAAATTATACACTTGACTTATTTACTTAACCTCTTTTGCATGTCAAACAGAAATATGACATGTTAGTACACAAAATTTATCAGCTCAATTGCACCACTCCAAGATGACAATAATACAACAATGAGAAAATATGATGTGCACCTTCTTGGATTGGATGTCGTTGATTCCTCTTTCCATCATGTTTTCCATATTCTAGAGCTTCATGAGTGATAAAGCCCCTAAAGACCCACCAAACATGTTGCTGAACAAAAAAAAAAGGCAATTGTGTATCTTGATGTTGTACCTTTTGTTCATGGTTAAATGAAAAGAAAAAGATTCACATGAAGCTAACTAATTTCCTGTTTTGTTTATGCAAATTAATTACTATAGCAAACAACAGGCTCACACTAAAAGGATGCCAATTTTTCTCACACATTTTGTCGAGCAGTTGATGGGCAAACAAAAACTGAATTCAAACAATCATCAATCTCTTGAAGTGAAGAGTAATTTTTGGTTCTCATTACAAGACGAACCTAAAAAATGACATATCTTCTCACTTTGTCAGATATCCATGGACGAAATTCAAAATCAATTAACAAAACTTTGAAATTTAATGAATACCAAGTAAACTAAGAACGAAAATAGTCAATTGAAATCAATTCTATTTTGCCGAAATCTAAATAAAAGAGAAATAAAAAAGCAGAAATTACGTCGTCGGAATTTCGTGCCGTCGCCCGTGAGAAAGGCGCAACTGTCCATCCTTTGGTCGAAGAACAAGTGTGTGGTTGTGTGCGTGTGAGTGTTAATTGGTGTTATTTATTTCCCTAACTTTCTTTTTAGCTATAAGAAATATGTTGACCTGTTTTTCTTTTTTTTATTTGATTTAATCAGTAAACTAATTTAGGTCCAGAAACTTGTTTAATTATTTATTTGTAGATCTAATGTTAATTTACCTCCTCTAAAATATATAATGTTCAATTGATCCTCTGTGATTTGAAAAATACATTTTATCTTCCTGTAAAAAAATTAAAAAAGCAATTTACCTTTCTCAGCCGGAGATTGTAACTCACTCGCCGAAATTAAGAGTGAACATGAAAAGTGTTTTTGTAACATATGGGTACATTCCCATATTTATCATAACATCAGGGGTAAATTGTTAAGAGGGGTAGTTTCATCAATTCGTATTTTTTTAAGTTAAAAAATGTTAGGGAGGCAGTTTGAAACTTTTACAAGTTAGAGGGGAGTAAAGTTCTCTTTGTCAAATCACATGGTAGTAAATTCAACATTATGCAAATCACAGGGGGTAAATTAATTTAAAAAAACTTACAAGTGCTGAAACGAATTAAGCTCGAATCAATTTTAATTAAGCCGATCATTAATTTAGTTCAACTAGCTCAACCTTTCTAAATAGATTTTATAATTTTTAACTAATCGAATTGAGATTGAACCAAGTTTTAAAATCTATCAAAATTTAGTATTCAAGATTAACTTTTATGTATAATGAAGTACTTGCTTTTAATTAATAAACATCATTCTCATATTAACTATATAAGAAAATTCTTTCTCCTAAAACCATAAAGAAAATAATGTTACATTTTTAAATGACTAACTAATGCCACATTTTTTTCAAAAATAAATAAATATAAAAATATGTGGCACTTTAAGATTAAATGTCATGCTTCTTATAATTGTGACATTTTATATAAAATGATGCTAATTCTTAAGATAATGTCACAAAATAACCAAATAAGGTGACATTGTTTGTGGAAATATCTAGTTGTGGCATTTTAAGACTAAAAATCATCACCTTTTAGAGAAAATGCCAGTATATATGTTAAGTTAATGCCACTAAAAAATCAATTAACGTGACATTTTTCCAAAAACTCATCTTATTGAATTTCTGTGACATTGTAAGATCAAATGTCACAATATTAATAAGTTAATGCCACCAATAAGCCAATTATTGTGGCATCTATCAAGAATGTGATCTTATTATGTAGTATTGGCATTTTGAAGAAAATGTCAATAGATAAATGTCATTAAAAATCATATTTGTTGTAGTGATGGAAGAACAAAGAAAACCAGATCTAGATTCAGATCTAGATCTGGAGGAAGAAAGGGGGCGGCGGCCACACATGTTCTCCAAGAGGGGGGGCGGCTAGGGCATGAGGGGGTGGCTAGGGTTTAGTTTTTAGCTTAGGTTTTTCAGTCTTCTTAAGACTCCTTTTATAGCCACCTCTCAAGGCCCCTTTATGTGCAAGACTTTAGTATGGGCCATTAATTAAATTGGCCCATGTCTTGCATTAATTTAATTAAACCCTTTAATTAAATTAACCCAATTAATCCAATTAATTTTCTCTCTCTTTAATTAACATTTAATTAATTAGACTATCTAATTAATTATTTCTCTCACAGAATTAACTCTTTAATTCTTTTGTTTTCTTCTTCAAGAATTAACACTTTAATTCTTCAGTTTTGATTTAACTCTTTAAATCAAACTTTCCTTATTTGATTTGTTGCAGTCCAATTGTATTGTGTGTGACCCTCTAGGTTCACCATCAATTGGCCGCGGGCCCACGACTTTCGTGATTTAATTTACGAGCTTATAAATTGCTCCGATTAATTGAACACCTTCAATTAACCACTCAAGAATTAATCTTACAATTAATTCATGAGTACCCACACCTCATGGTCGATGTCTAGCCACAAGCCCATGAGGCTCAACTTCAGGTGAATTGATCTCAGTGAACCTCACCTCTTATAAATGCCATGTACATACGGTCCCTCTATCGACTAATTTCCCGATCGAGACCTAGGGTGTGTGAATTGATCGGCACCTCTAATTATCTCGATAACTAAACTTTCTAATTCAGGATAATAATTCCAGTGTGACTGCTAAATTTGGAAACCCCTTTCCAAATCCGTCACTGACCGTGGCCACGGGTTTCTCGGAATATATTATCTAAGAACGTATAGGAAATTCTCTCAACGCACTACGTTGAGTCGGTAGATCCCATATTAGTGCTAACCATTCGCGTACACAATCCTACGTACCCAAAGTAGTCGCACAATGATTAGGCTAAGTGATCGGCTCCTAAATTAAAGTACGCACTCACGTGCACCAAATTTGCCCTAGCACCTCAAGTCAAAGGACTAAATCGTACACTATTATAAGCCTTGAGAAACATCCCATCGCCGATGTGCGACATGCGCTTCCACAATGGGTTTCTCTGTTCGGGTCGTTCGATGCGTTCGATCCCCTATCGAACCACCTACTCATATGCACTGGCATCAAATGCCTTGCTCATGAAACGCTACAAATTCACTCCATGTGAATCATGCATACTCGTACAAGTCTTAACGATTCCTTCGATACCCCGTCTCGACAGGAATCTATGACTTGGAACGTTTTTAAGATCACGACCTTAGAGACTGTTTCATGATTGCACTCATACTGAAGTGAATCGTCCCATAGTCTATTGTGATCTAAGGATTTCATCCAATCGCTTAAGTGATTCGCGAGAGATGAAGTTGGCCATTGTTTGATTTACATACTACAAACAAACTAGCGTATTGATTCATTTATACTAGAGAAAGCTTATCACAAGATAGTCCTTATACAAGCTAAAATCTATTGGCTTGCAGGGCACTATCCTTTCAGCCTTCTTCACATGCCATAGGAGCTCAACGCTCTGTGAACAACGAACCAAGTAACCAATCTCGAGCGGCACACCAATCCGAAGCATCGCCGCTCGACCCACCTAACGACCTGCCCATACACACAACTATGGCCGATCTGCGTTCCATTGTGGGTACCATGTGCAGAGAATTTATGAACACTGGCCAACGCCCCCAGTCGCTCAACCTGCGGCTCGATCAGGACGCCGAGCCCCCGTTTCAAACCTGCATGGGGAAGGAAGTATTCGCCGATCTACAATGGGTGCTCCGTCAGGCAACCTTCCTCGAGAAGTTCGGGAGAGAGCAGGTGTCCGACCTGGGCAACCGTCTAGAGTCGTTAGAGACCTAGAAGATTATGTAGTTGGGGAGAGTCAGCCCATAGATCGGGAGAGATTAAAGAAGCCGGTTTACCGTAAAGTAACAGAGGCAGATTTGGAGAAAATTATACAAGGAATTGAAGAAGGAGATGCTCATTAAGGAAACCCATCCCCCGGGTATAAGGGGACGTCGAGCTGAAGCTAAGGAGGTCGAGGAAGTGGTACTTGAGGACGGTCGAGAGAAGGAGTTAAGTACGAATATCATGCGATGTTCACCCTTTTGTCGAGAGATTAGAGAGGCTCGGGGCACTGAAACTGTTCCGACAAGGTTACCAATGTATAATGGGACTACCGACCCGGGAGAACACATTAACAGCTTCATAAATGTGTTAAACTTGTATGGGCACTCAGAAGACTTTTGTTGCAAAATTATGGTAACCACGTTCGAAGGAATCGCTTTGGACTGGTTCGGAAAGTTACCTCCAAACTCTATTTACTCTTTCGATGAGTTGTGCGATAAATTGAAACACCAGTTCGCGAGTCAGAGGAAACAAAGATTACCGGCCAACCATTTGGGAACGGTAAAACAGTCAGAAGGGGAAACATTAAGGCAATGGCTGGCTAGGTTCAGCATCGAGCTTCTGAAAGTCGATACCCCTCAGATCGAATTCTTGTCATCACTCATGTTTGAGTTGACCCAGAATACCCAATTCGGGAATGCTTTGTGTCGAAAACAACCTAAATCTTTCGAGCGGATCATGGAAATAGCTGAAAAATACATGATTAAAGAGGAAATGAACAAGTTAAAAAACGCTCAGAATCCCCGACCCCGGGTCGGGAAGAAACCGGATAGGGCCCCTATCCCAAAACCAAGTGATTATGGAGGGTCGAACGCGCAGCGAAGAGGCTCGGTTTGGCAGAGACTTAACGTCTATAAACCTCAGGTTTCGACCCACAGATCTAATGTCTACGGTCGACCTGCTTCTCCAGAGATAGCACATAGGAGGGAACCCGAAAGAAATGGTTTTACTAAGCTGAATGCTTCGAGGGACGAGATACTAACGGTGCTCGAGGAAAGTAAGCTGGTCCCGGAAGCACGGCGTATCACTCAGGCCAGGTCGGGGACGGTGAATCACGATATGTATTGTAGATACCACCGGGCTCGGGGGCATAGCACCGAGGATTGTTTCCAATTAAAACAGGAATTTGAGAAATTGATTACTCAAGGGAAGTTAAAGGAGTATGTTAGAAGGGGGAATCCTAATGATCGTTTCCGATCTAGGAGTCCGCGAAAGTTTCCCGAACAACAACGTAGCTATCAGCATCAGGTCGAGGAGCAAAAGAACAGAGTGATAAATGTAATTGCTGGCGGACCAGCAGGTGGGGACAGCAGAAACGCAAGGAAAAGGACGGCGAGGTCGATAAAAACAGGTTTTTCGACCGGAAAGGAAATTATGTCTTTAGGACCATGACTGTTGACGAATCAAGTCATTAGTTTTACCGAGGTCGACAGGCCGAGTGAAGTAACTTGGGACACTAACGAGGATGACCCCGATTTCTTGATGGTGTTGACCCTAAAAATTGCTAATTTCGAGGTCAGGAGAGTACTGATCGATAATGGCAGTGCAGCAAACATAATCTCCTCTGAAGCCCTTGATCGGATGAATCTACAACATCCACGTTTGGATCGGGTATCTACCCCACTTATTGGCTTCGGTGGGTCGGAAATTGTTCCTCTCGGAACTATCCTCTTGAGTATCACTATGGGTAGGAAACCAAAAGATGTAACGAAGATGATCAAGTTCTTGGTCGTAAGTACCCCTTTCGCCTATAATGCTATTTTGGGAAGACCGGCTTTAAATATTTTCAAGGCAGTCGTGTCGACTTACCATCAGAAGGTCAAGTTTCCCACTTTAGCGGGGGTCGGTGAAATGAGAAATGACCAGTGCATGGCATGGGAGTGTTATAACACGTCCCTAAACATAAAAAAACAGTTTGAGCCTATTGTGCCCTCGAAGAGGAAGTTAGAGGATGAAAAGGTTTTCTCAGTATCCGACCACCCTCTACAAGAGTGTGCAACCTCCAAACCACAAACAGGTGAACCTGGTCCCAGGCTCCCCCGAGAAGTTCACCAGGATCGGGACCGAGCTCAGTCAAGGAATGGAAACTCTGCTAGTCGAGTTCCTGAGAAATAATGCCGATGTCTTTGCTTGGAGCTCCGATGACATCGTAGGGATCGACCCCCGGGTAATCACGCATTCGCTGAATATTGACCCAAAGGCGAAGCCGGTTAGGCAAAAGAAGAGGAATCATGGTCGAGAAAAAGATAAGATCATCAATGCCGAGGTAGATAGATTGTTGGCCGCAAAGCAAATTCGGGAAATAACGTTTACGGAATGGCTTTGCAATGTGGTTTTGGTATCAAAAGGAGAAAAGGTAGACAACAAATGGAGAATGTTTAATGATTTTACAGACCTGAACAAGTTGTGTCCGAGAGACCCTTACCCCTTACCACGGATCGATATGCTCGTCGATTCGACTGCCGGTTTCATCTTTTTCAGCATGATGGATGCCTTCCAAGGTTTTTATCAAATCTTCATGAATGAAAGGGATCAGGAAAAAACCGCCTTCATTACCGAGCGAGGAGTGTATTGCTTCATAGTGGTGCCTTTTGGACTGAGAAATGCGGGAGCAACGTATCAAAGACTAGTGAACATGATGTTCATATTGGGATTCGGTAAGATAAACAGCCCTTCAGGCAGCGGAAAACAAAAATTTTAAGGACCTCTTACGGAATCTTGCCAGGATACTAAACTGGTTGTATATATATGAATATAAAACGACAAGGATAATTAGATCCAAATTATACCTGTCTCCTAGCAAATCCAAGTAACTAGCAAAGTCGTTGCGTTTTCTCCCTCGGTAGAATCAATCCAAGTTTTGTTGTAGCGCCCCACGTGTTGCGCCTCTACGAGTTGATACACCACAATATCACGAAATATAATATCCTAATCGGCTAGAACATAGGATATATTAATATCTAGGATTAGAGAACAAGATTGGAACGAGAACGAAATCGAAAAATTCTTCCAAAAGGAAGAGATGGTTCGGCCGATCACACTAGGGAGAGAGGGAGAGAATTTTCTTGACTTGGCTTTTTGGCTCTTGATTAGTGTATATGAGATATGACCTTAAGTCTTCTACTTATAGGAATCTCATCATCCTAATCCTCCTAGGATTAGGACTCCCAAGTCTTCTAATTCTCCTACATGGGCCATGGCCCTATTAATTGGAAGACTAAGTCTTCTAATTAATTCATGGCCCATACTAGATTTAATTAATTGGGTCTTTATTTAATTCCCATTAAATAGCCCAATTAATTTATTTCTTTCTCATTTAATTAAATTAGACTCTAAGTCTATTTAATTAACTAACTCACAAATTAAATTTCAATTTAATTTCCAGTCTTGATCCAATTCAAATTGGATCACGTTCGCTCCAATTGGGTCGACCCAGTCACCCCAATCGACCCAGTCGATTTAGTTGACTCAGTTGTTCTTCATTTCTTCGCTTTCGCTTCATGTGTATTGTGTATGCCCTCGTAGGTTCACCACATAATTGGCCGTGGGTTATAATTAAATATTCATTTAATTACTCGAGTATTAAATACTCTAAATCAATCGAACACTCTGTCGACTGATCATTCCAAAATTAGCACCCCTGCTAATTTGGGAATTCTCCCACACTCCACGGTCGATGTCTGGCCACAAGCCCATGGAGCCCAATCACTGGTGAATTAATTCAGTGAACCTTTTAATCATTTACAATTTCCATATACGCTATAATCTCTCCATCGATCAATCTCCCAGTCAATACTTAAGGGCATGGATTTTTTTTTTCATCGGTTCCCTTTTATTCTGTTTTGACTTTATGCATTCTGATCTCGAAATAATTCTCTTTGACTTAATCATTATGAGCTACTTTCATAAAGCCGTCAGATACCTTGGCCAAGGATTTTACCAGAATTAATTTCTCACAGAATTCCATAGGAGAATTTCGCAACCTATCAAGTCGGGTCAGAGGATCCTTTGTTAATGATATGAACCTGCATACGAGTCCCTCTATACCCAACGTGAATCCACAGAGACTTTCTGGCGATCTCCAGTCGGTCGGAACTCACATCTAAGTATAGACGTTCTCGCACCAGATAAACCCTATCACCTCAAGTGTTTGGGGATCATTCCTCGTATACTGTTGTAAATAGGAATAACTTCAACTCCGATATGCGACTACCGCTTCCATGGTGAGTTATTTCCTAATTGGGGTATTCAGTGCACTTGCCATCCCGGCAAGTCACCCACTTATGTGTATCGACTATCCCAGTCACGCTCGTGGACCCCAGCGTCCTCCAGTTCATCGGAGTATACACATTAGTGAGAGTCTAACCGAATCCAACGATGTCCCATCTCGATTGGATTCTACGACTCTTGAATATGTTCTAGATCACGGCCTTGGAGATCAGTCCACGGGTTGTCCCATAGCCCTGTGATCTAAGGACTTATATCCTTATGCGTAGATAATTATTACATAAGATAAAGATGACCATATAATAAAGATGCATTTATTAATCTAAATTGAATAGTTCCTTTATTTATTACAATAAATGGCAGCCATACAGTTGGCTTGCCGGACACTATTCTATCAATCTCCTACTTGTCCTAAAGCCAACTTTCTATGTTCTTGAGTCCCATCTTTATCAGATGTTTCTCGTATGCCTTTTGAGGCAGTGGCTTCGTAAGCGGGTCCGCGGTATTATCTTCCGAGTCGACACGTTCCATCTTTATGTCTCCTCTACCAATGATATCCCTTATCAAATGGTATCGTCTGAGTACGTGCTTGGATTTCTGATGAGATCTCGGCTCCTTTGCTTGCGCTATTGCTCCATTATTATCACAGAAGATAGTAATGGGCTCAGCAATGCTAGGTATCACATCCAATTCCTGGATGAAGTTTTTCATCCAAACACCTTCCTTTGCAGCTTCACATGCTGCAATGTACTCTGCTTCGGTGGTTGAATCTGCGGTAGTTTCTTGCTTGGAACTTTTCCAGCTTACCGCACCACCATTGAGGCAAAATACGTATCCAGATGTTGACTTGAAATCGTCTACATCGCATTGGAAGCTCGAATCTGTAAAGCCTTCCAATTTCAATTCTCCTCCACCGTATACCAAGAACAATTCCTTAGTCCTTCTCAGGTACTTCAGAATTGCTTTACGGCTATCCAGTGCTGCTCTCCTGGATCAGACTGATAGCGACTCGTAACGCTTAATGCGTACGCCACGTCTGGTCTAGTACATAGCATACCATACATTATGCTTCCTATAGCGGAGGCATATGGTATTTGAGACATATTGCTTCTCTCTTCAGGCATCTTTGGGGCCATAGACTTAGAGAGTGCAATACCATGTCTCATTGGAAGTAATCCTCTCTTGGATTCTTCCATACGGAATCTCTTCAGTATTTTATCTATGTACTGTGATTGGGAGAGGCCCAGCAGTTCTTTTGATCTATCTCGGTAGATCCTTATACCTAGTACAAAGGATGCTTCTCCCAAATCCTTCATTGAGAATTGTGTAGCCAACCATGCTTTCGTTTCGGATAACACCTTTACATTGTTTCCAATGAGAAGGATGTCATCAACGTAAAGCACCAAAAATTCAACTGTACTCCCACTGATCTTCTTGTACACACAAGGTTCGAACAAGTTTTTGATGAATCCAAAAGTTTGGATTGTTTCATCGAAACGGATGTTCCAACTTCGGGAAGCTTGCTTCAGTCCATAAATGGACCTCTGGAGTTTGCACACCTTGTGCTCATCTCCTTTGGATGCATATCCTTTTGGTTGCTCCATGTAGATCTCCTTATCAATGTCTCCATTGAGGAAGGCGGTCTTCACATCCATCTGCCATATCTCGTAGTTATACCACGCAGCTATGGCTAGCAAGATTCGAATGGATTTAGGCATTGCGAGGGGCGAGAAGGTTTCCTCAAAGTCAATGCCTGGTCTTTGAGTGTATCCTTTTGCCACTAGTCGCGCCTTGTAGATTATTACCTCTCCGTTCACTCCTAGCTTTCGCTTATAGATCCACTTGCAACCCACGGGAGTCACTCCCACTGGTGGATCTACTAAGGTCCAGACCTTGTTTGAGTGCATGGAGTCCAATTCAGATTCCATGGCTTCGCGCCACTTTCCCGAATCTATGTCCAACATAGCTTCATCGTAAGTCCTTGGGTCGGTTAGAGACTGTCCAGTCTCATGCAGCAGACCGTAGTACCTTTCGGGTTCTCTATGTTGTCTTTCTGACCTACGAAGTATTGGTGTACTTACTGGTGCACTTTCATGCTCTTGTTCTCCCACTGCCTGTGGTGATGGGTCAGCTCGTTCGACCCCTTCGGCCTTTTCAGCTTCAGTGACCTCATCCAGTTCTATGTTATGTTCTTTCTTGTCCACCAAGAAATCCTTCTCTAAGAAGTGTGCGTTCCTTGAGACAAACGTAGTTTGTCTCGTAGGATCATAGAACTCGTATCCTATCGAGTTTTCTGGATACCCCACGAATTTTCACAAAGTGGATTTTGTTTCCAATTTATCTCCCACTAGCTTTTTAACGTAAGCGGGAGATCCCCATATGCGCATGAATGCGTATGAGGGTGCCTTGCAAAACCATAATTCGTATGGTGTCTTTTGTACGGATTTAGAAGGTACCATATTTAGTATCTTCGTTGCCGTGAGGAGGGCATGTCTCCAAAATGAAAGAGGAAGGTCAGTGGCACTCATCATGGATCGAACCATATCCATCAAGGTTCGATTCCTTCTCTCAGCTACTCCATTTAATTGTGGTGTAGCAGGAGGAGTCCACTGAGATAATATTCCATGCTCTACAAGATAATTCAGAAATTCGTTACTAAGAAATTCTCCACCTCGGTCAGAACGAAGAGCCTTTATCGTATGACCAAGTTGATTCTCTACTTCCATCTTGAATTCTTTGAATCGTTCAAAGGCTTCAGACTTGTGTTTCAGCAAGAACACATATCCATAACGACTATAGTCGTCAGTGAAGGAAATGAAGTAGTCGTAGCCACCTCGGGCGCTTTTTCTTAGTGGTCCACATACGTCAGTATGTATCAAGTCCAATGTTTGCTTGGTTCGCTCAGGGTTTCCCTTAAATGGCAGCTTAGCCATTTTACCCTTAAGACATGGTTCACATGTTGGCATTTCATCAATGTGCTTGATCTCAAGCGCGCCAGATGATGCTAACTTTTGAATCCTTGACTTGGATATATGTCCAAGTCGGGCGTGCCATAATTGGGCAGAAATTTCATTATCTTGTTTTCTTTTGTTTTGTTGTACGTGCATAACTAACTTAGGTGGTTCTATGGTGTATAGTCCATCTTTCAATGTACCAGTGAAAAACAAATGATCATTCATGAATAATGAAAAGGAACCTTTAATAATAGAAAAATTAAAACCTTCATTATCCAAAACCGGAATAGAAATAATGTTTTTCACTAAGCCAGGTACATAAAGAACGTTCCTAAGGACTAACTTATTACCACCTAAATCTAACTCCACTTCGCCTATGGCCTCGGCAGCAGCTCTAGCTCCATTGCCAAATCGTAGGATCCAATCCCCAGGCCTAAGTGGCCTTGTTGTTCCCATCACTTGTAAACCATTACAAAGATGAGAACCACAAGCAGTGTCTAACACCCAAGATGCACAGTTAATTGATAAATTAACTTCAACAAGGAATATACCTTTGGAGCTCTCCAAGAACTCCTTGCAGTTCCTCTTCCAGTGTCCAGGTTTCTTGCAGTAGAAACATTTTTGTTCACCAGTAGAAGCTTTTCGCTTCTTTCCCTTTCCTATGGGCCCATATGGTCCTTTTGCTTTGCTCGGAGGAGCATTTCCCTTCCCCTTCCCTTTCTTGGTCTTTTTAGACCTTGATTGGGTGGAAGTTGCAACCATCACTGGCTTCTCTCTTTTCATGGAAGCCTCTGCAGTGGCGAGCATATTTACCAACTCGTGAAGTTCAACATTCATCTTGTGCATGTTGTAGTTCACTACGAATTGCTCGAATGATCTTGGCAACGATTGGAGGATTATATCCTGGCAGTATGACTTGTCCATTTTCACCTCAAGTTGACCAAGCTTTTCAATAAGCCCAATCATTTTGATACAGTGAGAGCGGACATCAGTACCCTCTGCCATCCTCGTTTGTTGCAAAGTCTTAGCAGTTTCATACCGCTCATATCTACTTTGCACCCCAAAGAGGCCATTGAGGTGTGTGTAGATTTCAAAAGCAGATTTCATATGCTCATGCTGCTTTTGAAGCTCATTCGACATGGATGCTAGCATGAGACAACGTGACTGTAAGTCATCGTCTTCCCACAATTCAGTAGCTTCTTTCTCAGTGTCACTGGCATCCAGAGCAATTGCAGGTGGGGGTCCATCAAGGACAAAAGATCGTTTCTCAGAAGTAAGAATGATCTTAAGGTTTCTGACCCAGTCATGAAAGTTGGGTCCAGTCAATTTGTTTTGTTCAAGTATGACTGAAATCGGATTCTTAGACATTATATCTACAAAAAGACGATAGAAGAAATAAATACGCGAATGATTAATTTTAAATGCATAATTTACAAACATGGTTTATATTTGTAAATTACTCCCACTATTTTAATCAAAATCTTATGCCCCCACATAAGTTTCGGGAATATTAAAATATCCTAGCGGCTCAAGGCCCAAATGCAATCTTCTAGTACCCACGACTCGTTGGCCATACTATTAGATCCACTTGGTGGGCGAACACGTCGCCGGTTAACCATCGCAGCTAACCCTTGAGTTCATTTAGCCTCATTTTTCGTTATGGACCCACGACTCGTGAGACATCCATACTTACTAGCGTTAAATAATGTCCAAATCTCGTGGAGAGAAATAGTTCAATCCTAGACGCCCCACGACTCGTGAGACAGCGCCTAGAACCTTGCTATCCCCTCCCTTGGCACTAAACTGTGCATCGAGGCAATAGACATATTATCTTCCTATAGCTCGACCCACGACTCGTGAGACATCGAGATATATTTGTACAATATGCCTAAGACCTAGTAATTGGATAGGCTCGGACCATAGACACCTTTCATATGCGCCCGTTTATTCGATTTAATATTATAATTGAATTTTAAAGTTCAATTGGAGGTTTTTCAATTTTCTTGTGCGAGGTCTCATCAGATTATGCTTTATCTTGTTTACGTTATCTATTCTAAGCATGCATGACATACATCAAAGAATAATAAGTAAACATTCATCACCTAGCAAGATATGATTGATCGATTGCCCATCCTATGCGATCCATCACGAGCCATGCGATGGATCAATTGGTCAGTCTAGGGTGGAAATTAAATGTCCTAACTATTTCAATTTTCGAACCCATACATGCATGGGCCTTCTTGTAATATCCTCCTTGATTGGGCCTCCATGTATTGAATTGGGCCTCCATGTCCTCCAAGGTAATGGGCCTCCATGTGGATCTCCAAGTCTTCATGAGGTCTTCTCGGCTCCAAGCCTAAACTAAGTCTAACTTATACTGGCCCTATTCTATTACATTTTAATTGCGCAAGCAAGGGGCACCAATCAGGCCCATTTAATTACAACCCATAAAAATAAATAAACCAAAACTACACAGGGCTTAGGGGCAAAATCGACCAATCCACATATTCACTCAAGAACATGCATAAATTCACATAATTACATAAATGTAAATTTATCGGCTCCTTTAAATTTTAATTCATAAAAATTATCCAAGTTAATTAATTTTGAATTAACAATTAATCTCTAAGATTAATTAACTCTTACTTGAGTTCTAAGTAATCTACAATTCTTATCTTGATAAAGTTGGTTAATTAAGATAGTTACAAATCTTCCAAGATTCCTATCTTGTCCAAAACTCTAAGTTTCTCAATTTTTCAAATCTCCAAGATTCTCAAGATAATCCAATTTTGACTAGATTAAATAACTAAGGTAGTTCCCAAATCTTCCAAGATTCCTACCTTATCCAAAACTCCAAGTTTCCTAATCTCACAAATCTCCAAGATTTTCAGATTTTTCAAAATAGGCAGAATTAGAGTCCAACCAAAATCAGCCATATCTCGGCCAATAGTGGACTGCCACGTGGACAACCCACAATCGGCCACAAGGACCGCGTGAGCTGCCCGTGGCAGCCGCTGCTGCGCATGGCCGCGTACGGCAGCATGCGGCTGCGCGTGACAGCACACGGCAGGCTGCCCGTAGGCTGCTGCTGTGTGTCGCACGCGCGGCCAGCGTGTTGTTCGCACGCTGCCGTAGGCAGCAGCGTGCGGTGGCAGCCCAGACGCGGTGCGCGGCCGCGTGCCACCGCGTTTGGATCCAAAAAAAATATTTTTTTTTGTTGTTGTTGATTACTTTTGATTTAATTAAAACAGATCCAATTAATTAAATCATAATGCAAAATAAAAACATGATAAAATTTCGAATCAAAATTTTCTATTAACTCCAAGTTAATCAGATCTACGTTCTAAAACACATACAGTAAAAGAACTAGCCACATATAAATCAAACATATGATTTAAAACACAGAATTTGCAAATTCATATATATACAAAGCCAGAGTTGGCTCTGATACCACTGTTGGGATTCGGTAAGATAAACAGCCCTTCAGGCAGCGAAAAACAAAAATTTTAAGGACCTCTTACGGAATCTTGCCAGGATACTAAACTGGTTGTATATATATGAATATAAAACGACAAGGATAATTAGATCCAAATTATACCTGTCTCATAGCAAATCCAAGTAACTAGCAAAGTCGTTGCGTTTTCTCCCTCGGTAGAATCAATCCAAGCTTTGTTGTAGCGCCCCACGTGTTGCGCCTCTACGAGTTGATACACCACAATATCACGAAATATAATATATCCTAATCGGCTAGAACATAGGATATATTAATATCTAGGATTAGAGAACAAGATTGGAACGAGAACGAAATCGAAAAATTCTTCCAAAAGGAAGAGATGGTTCGGCCGATCACACTAGGGAGAGAGGGAGAGAATTTTCTTGACTTGGCTTTTTGGCTCTTGATTAGTGTATATGAGATATGACCTTAAGTCTTCTACTTATTGGAATCTCATCATCCTAATCCTCCTAGGATTAGGACTCCCAAGTTTTCTAATTCTCCTACATGGGCCATGGCCCTATTAATTGGAAGACTAAGTCTTCTAATTAATTCATGGCCCATACTAGATTTAATTAATTGGGTCTTTATTTAATTCCCAATTAAATAGCCCAATTAATTTATTTCTTTCTCATTTAATTAAATTAGACTCTAAGTCTATTTAATTAAATATTCCCATTATTAATTAAATCCAATTTAATTAACTAACTCACAAATTAAATTTCAATTTAATTTCCAGTCTTGATCCAATTCAAATTGGATCACGTTCGCTCCAATTGGGTCGACCCAGTCGACCCAGTCACCCCAATCGACCCAGTCGATTTAGTTGACTCAGTTGTTCTTCATTTCCTCGCTTTCGCTTCATGTGTATTGTGTATGCCCCCGTAGGTTCACCACATAATTGGTCGTGGGTTATAATTAAATATTCATTTAATTACTCGAGTATTAAATACTCTAAATCAATCGAACACTCTGTCGACTGATCATTCCAAAATTAGCACCCCTGCTAATTTGGGAATTCTCCCACACTCCACGGTCGATGTCTGGCCACAAGCCCATGGAGCCCAATCACTGGTGAATTAATTCAGTGAACCTTTTAATCATTTACAATTTCCATATACGCTATAATCTCTCCATCGATCAATCTCCCCCTCAATACTTGAGGGCATGGATTTTTTTTTCATCGGTTCCCTTTTATTTTGTTTTGACTTTATGCATTCTGATCTCGAAATAATTATCTTTGACTTAATATTTATGAGCTACTTTCATAAAGCCGTCAGATACCTTGGCCGAGGATTTTACCAGAATTAATTTCTCACAGAAATCCGTAGGAGAATTTCCCAACCTATCAAGTCGGGTCAATGGATCCTTTGTTGATGATATGAACCTGCATACGAGTCCCTCTATACCCAACGTGAATCCACAGAGACTTTCTGGCGATCTCCAGTCGGTCGGAACTCACATCTAAGTATAGACGTTCTCGCACCAGATAAACCCTATCACCTCAAGTGTTTGGGGATCATTCCTCGTATACTGTTGTAAATAGGAATAACTTCAACTCCGATATGCGACTACCGCTTCCATGGTGGGTTATTTCCTAATTGGGGTATTCAGTGCACTTGCCATCCCGGCAAGTCACCCACTTATGTGTATCGACTATCCCAGTCACGCTACTGGACCCCAGCGTCCTCCAGTTCATCGGAGTATACACATTAGTGAGAGTCTAACCGAATCCAACGAATTCCCATCTCGATTGGATTCTACGACTCTTGAATATGTTCTAGATCACGGCCTTGGAGATCAGTCCACGGGTTGTCCCATAGCCCTGTGATCTAAGGACTTATATCCTTATGCGTAGATAATTATTACATAAGATAAAGATGACCATATAATAAAGATGCATTTATTAATCTAAATTGAATAGTTCCTTTATTTATTACAATAAATGGCAGCCATACAGTTGGCTTGCCGGACACTATTCTATCAGTTCAAAGATTTAATCAGGGAGATCATGGAAGTCTATGTCGATGACATGCTTGTGAAGAGCATGACCAAGGAAGACCATATCAAGCACCTCGACAGATGTTTTGGGATTTTGAGAAAATATAGAATGAAGCTGAATCCTGCAAAGTGTAGTTTTGGCGTAAGTTCGGGAAAGTTTCTCAGTTACTTGGTCCACGAACGGGGTATTGAAGCAAACCCGGAGAAAATTAGAGCGATTGCCGAGCTAAAACCACCCAGGAAACTTTCCGAAGTGCAGAGTTTAATCGGAAAGATAATATCTTTGAACAGATTCATATCCCGTTCTGCGGATAAGAGCTTGCCTTTCTTTAGATTGTTATGGAAGTCAAAAGGCTTCGAATGGAACGAGGAATGCGATAAAGCTTTTGAGGAGCTCAAAAAGTACTTAGTCTCCCCGCCAATGCTAGCGAAACCGGTCGAAGGGGAGCCTCTGTATTTATACATAGCGGTATCAGAAGAGGCCATAAGCTCAGTTTTGGTAAGGGTCGAGGATTCCGTTCACAAGCCTGTGTATTACTTAAGCAGTTGCTCCAGGGTGCAGAGAGAAATTACTTGGAAATCGAGAAATTTGCACTAGCTCTAGTGGTGGCAGCTCGAAAACTTAGGCCTTACTTCCAGACTTACAAAATTATCGTTTTGACTAACCAGCCTCTAAGACAGGTGTTGTCAAAACCCGAGGCCTCGGGTAGATTAATCAAATGGGTTATAGAGCTTGGCCAGTTTGAGATCGAGTACCAACCTCGAACGGCGATCAAGGCCCAGGTCCTCGCGGATTTCGTTGCAGAATCAACAGGTGCCAATTTCGAAATACAGCCAGTCCCCGAGATTAATCTGGTGGCAGATGTTCAGGAAAAAATTTGGGTATTGCATGTCGATGGTTCATCAACTAGAGAAGGCGGAGGGGCCGGAATTCACTTTCAGGGCCCGGAAGGAGAGGACCTCAGTTATGCGATCACTTTGGATTTCGCGGTAACTAATAATGAAGCCGAATATGAAGCTCTGATCGCTGGATTAGAAATGGCATTAAAAGCAGGCATTAAGTCTCTTACCGTGCTGACGGACTCCGAGCTAATACACAGGCAGGTAAAAGGGGTTTATGAAGCGAAGGAGTACAACATGATCAAATATTTGGGAAAGGTGAAGGATTTGGTTGCAAAGTTAAATGGTTTCGAGATTCAAGCTATCCCTCGAGAAGAAAATTCTTGGGCGAATTTGCTGTCTAAGTTTACAGGATCAATGGATGGACGAAGGGAGAGAGTAATAACTTGGTTGTTGTCCAACACTCGATTGCTGAAAAAAACAAAGAGGACCCAATTTCAATTGAGAGATCATCTGATGGAGTTAATGAAGTGATTGATGAGGTGATGATACCTCAAGTTCAAATGGCTAAGTCTACTGAGGTCAAAGAGCAATCTGCTGCAAAAGGTAAGAGAAGTGGCAAAGCTGTCATTGAGGCTAGTAAATCAGAAGGAGTTCCAAAGAAGTCATTTGATGCTGATATTTAATCAAAGGAAGCTGATGATTTAGCCTATGCCCTTAAGATTAGTCAGAAGGACACCCATGGACCTAGAAGAAGTGGTGGTATAGTTATTGGAGTTCCTAAAGAAGACCAATTTGTGATGCCACGTCCAAAGATCTTTAAAACAAAAAGGAAGGAAGTCAAACATGCCTTGGAAATAGTCAAGAGCGACCCTGCTGTTTTCGCAAAGTTTGAAATAGAGCTGGAAATGTTTAACTCACGAACGAAAGCTCAGAGTACTTTACACACATAAAATATTAGATACAACAGATGGATGGAGTATAGACTGCATAGGTCTAAGGAAAAAATCAATGCATGGAATTAGTTCACTGAAGAAGAGAACTGAATTTTGAACTAGTTGGGAAAAAGTTCAAGAGAAAAGGCTATGGATTCAGACTTTTTCCATGACAGACTACATCATCATATCAAAGCCTTGGTAAAAAAATGAATCAAATGCATTGAGGGCGACTATTCCCAAGAAGCCTAGAAAAGGTGATAACTTGGAGAAGAGAGCTATTAATTTAGCTATTTGTGTAACATTGGATAAATGGATTGAAAGATCCATATATGAGCAACGAAGTTCAAGTAATTTGCTGCAACTTCCCAGTCTACAACATATTGCTTTCGGTACAGAGATCGTAACTTTTCAGGATTCAGACTGCATAAAGAAGACTACTTCACCTTTTGTTCCTGATTTGATTATATATAGTAAGTCTATTATTTTTTATGATGGTACTGATGTTGTGACTCTGTCTAATGTAAGAGAAAACCTACAGGAAATCAAGAAGAACTCATCCAAGGAGATCAATCTCACTGATGCTCCTTTGTCAAAATATGAGTTCTCTACATTCCAAGAGAAGCCAATCATGTTTATTAGTTGGAAGGATGATGAGAAAGATGCTTCAGGAAACAAGTGATGATCCTCCTCAATTTGAAAAGATTGGGGCTCAGTCTGCTGAATGGGACTTAATAAAGAAATTCATGGAAGATTCCTTGAGAAAAGTAGAAGGGACCAATCAGGCTATTGAAAACAACTTGAAGGAAATGATGGAACTAGATGAGAGGAACAAGTCTTATCTGCAAAAATTTGAGGAGATATGAAGTCTGCCAACCTTGCTGATAGAACTAGACTTCTGATGAAAGATGAGTTGAATAATATCACGGGACAAGTCTGTGATATGAAGTATGCTGTCATTCAGTTTGCTAAAAGAGTCCAATCAAATGAAACAGGTTGGGCAAACATCTCTAAAGTCGTTGTTGATTCTATGGAAATAGAACAACAAAAGACAACTATCTTACATGAAGAGTTTTGTAGTGGAGTGAACAAGACACTGGAAGGACTTATTGGATTAAGTGAAGAAGTTAGCATCCTTCAACACAACTCGGATGTTGTTTGGGAACAAATAAAGACCATCTCTATCACTTAAGCACACCGTGGAAAGATGTTGAATGCGATGGATCAAAACACCAGAAGACTCTGTGAAACCTTGAGCATCATGCAAGGAATAGTTGAAGAAATTGACCTTGCAGATGATGACAAAAAGGGGGAAGAGTTAGCTGAAGAAAATACTGAAGAAAATGTTAAGGCAGAAAAAGATAAGGTCACTAATGAAGAAGCTGCGGATGATGATAATGATAAACCCATTGATGTAGTAAAGGAAGATAAGGCAATTGTTGCTGCTAAGTTTTTAATTGCCAACCAGCTTAATCCATTTAGGAAGAAAAGTATTAGAGATAAGTTATTTGCTAAGACTGAGGTTGCTGCTAAAGAAGATGACCTTTCAATAGCCATAGCAAAAATATTAGCTCTGGAAGTCTCTTGTGAAGAAGAAGAAGAAGAAGAAGAATAGAAAACTTCTTTTCTCTTTGCTTTCACACTTTGTATTTTCGTAAATTTCCATTAATGTAATCTGAAGTACTGTAACTTTTCATACCAATAAAAGAAGATTACATATTTTATCCAACTTAATTTATATCTCAAAAATTTTGTGTGGAGACCAAACTGAAGATAGGTTGAGTACTTAGCTAAAGTTTTGTCATCATCAAAAAGAGGAAAATTGTTGGATGAAGATGAAGAATTTAGAGGAAGGTTTTGATGATAACAAAAGTTGTCATCAGCTAAGTAATGGAAGTTTAGTAAACCTAGATCTAATAATCAGATTAAGGAAGATTATTGAAGATCAGATGCATTCAAATAATGAAGATTCAATTTGAAAACGCAAATAGAAATCAGATTAGTCGAAGATTGAATTATGGTCTGGAAGACAAGTGATCAAGTAAGCTTAGTGGGAATATCAGATTAGTGAAGATCAGATTGGTGAATTTCAGCAGAGTCAAATCAGACTAGTTCTATCTTGATTCAGCAGAGTGGCCATCAGCTAAGTGGGAAGGGTCAGAAGTCATTCCAACGGTAATAAATGTACTTGGTGTAATAAATGTTGTCTCAAAAAGGTAGTAATGGCAAATGATTGAAGATATAAATTCAAATCCCCCCTGATCAGCAAGTTGCATTTAATGCGGCTGACTGAATAGTAAATTCCATACTGCAGAGTGTACAGTGCACAGTTGCATGTCGTCGTTCATAATTATGACCATTGCTCAAGGATGAGTTTGCAATTTTATCTCATTTTAATGGACATAATTCATATCCGCAAGTATAAATAGATCAAGTTTCAAGAGTGAAGACAACAAAACACAAGAGACAAATCTGCGAGCAAATTTCGAAGTTTAAACTCCAGAAGCAAGATCATCTGCCTAGTCATTGTTGTCGAAGCAATTGTTGAAGATTAAGTTTAAGCACATTAAAATATGAGTGATTCAACGGAGTGTTGTGAGAAGAGTATATCCAATCTTTGTGAAGAGATATAGCTTCTCAGATAGGTTTTCTGAGTGATTTCCAAAACAGAACTGAGTGTTCTAGCTTGTTGCTTATCATTTTTTGTAAAAGCTCAAGTTCTGGTACAGAGTGTTCTAGTATAACCTAAATATTCGTGATTTAGAATAATGGATGAGAAGGTTTTCTACCAATTGAACCACTATAAAAATTCTTATGTTTATTTACTTACTATTTGCATTGCATATTTTCATTAGTTAAGTAAAACTTAAAAGAGATTTCTTTTAAACTGAGGAATTTGAACAAAGGGGTTTGAAGTATTAACTTGTTTGATTAACATATGTTGGAATGAAATTTCGAAGAGAAAGGTTTTAATGATAACAAAAGTTGTCATCAGCTATGTAATGGAAACTTAGTAACCTTTCAAGATCTAATCTGAAAAGACAAGTAAAAATCAGATAAGAAGAAGATTGAAAATCGGTTTGGAAGACAAGTGACAAAAATCATTGTAGTGGGAATATCAGATCAAATTGGTGGTTTTTCAGCAGAGTCAAATCAGAATCGTTTGATATTGATTCAGCAGAGTGGCCATCAGCACAGTCGATTCCATCAGCTAAGTGAAAGTGGTCCGAAGTCATCCCAACGGTAATTAATGCATCTAATAAAATAAATGCTATCTTAGAAGGGTATTTATGGCAAATGATTGGGGATAAAAATTCAAAATACCTCGTATCAGCATATTGCATTAAATGCGACTGACAGAGTCGTACAATAATCAGACTATAACTGTTAAATGAACAGTTGCAAGTCACCTTCAGAAATGTGACAGTTACTCGAGGACTAGCTTGCAAATCTGTCTCACTTCAACGGACATAATTCAAACCACAAGTATAAATAGATTGAGATTCAAGAGTGGTCAAAAACAAAACGCACTTGCAAAATTTCTAAGTCTCTCGAGCAAAAACTATCAACTAAGTCATCTGTTGACAAAGCTTTTCGTTTAAGATCAAAGTTAAACACTTTCAAATATGAGTGATTTTCAACTGAGTGTTGTAAGAAGTATATATCCAATCATAGTGAAGAGATATAACTTAATAGTTAGGTTTTCTAAGTGATTTCCTAAATAAACTTAGTGTTAGAGCTTGTGGCTTATCATTTGTTGTAAAAGCACAAGTTATTGTACTTGTGACTGAGTGTTCGAGTATAACCTAAATCTTCGTGATATAGAAGAGTGGATTAAGAAGATTTGTTCCAGCTGAACCACTATAACAATTCTTTGTGTGATTAACTTTCTTGCTACGCATTGCGTATTTCATTAGCATAGTAAATCCTTTGAAATGATAAGTCTTTTAACTTGAGGAATTTTTGTAAAACCAGTGGTAAAATTTGGAAGTAAAAATTTATTTGAAAAATATATTGCATATTCCACTGCAACAAAATTTTGAAACTCTAAGTTACTTGAGAATACATGTAATATTAGTAGAGTGGTATACCCTGCTGATCAGCTTTGTGCCGAAACAGCTTAGTAGTCTTACCTTGCTGATAAGCATACTCTACTTAAGCAAAATTAGAGAAAAAAATTTAAAAGATAAAGAGATATGTTCACCCCCATCCCCCTCTAGACCTCATCATGACCACTTGGGACCAACAACATACGTGCATATCCACTGCAACAATGTTTGAAATTTTATTTTACTTGAGAAGACAAGTAAAGTTAGTAAAGTGGTCTACACTGTTGATCAACTTAGTGTCAAAATAGCTTGGTAGTCTTACCTTGCTGATAAACTTACTCTACTTAAGTTAAGTTAGAGAAAATATTTTAAAAGGTAGAGAGGTCTTTTCATCCCCTCTCTAGACCTCATCATGACCACTTGGGACCAACAAGATATATTTTGAAAAGTTTTAAAAGGTCTATTCACCCCACCCCCTTTAGACCCTTTTTGACCACTAGAGACCATCATATATAGAGGCCTCATGTCAACGTGAAAATGGGACACCCTCCAACACAACAAATCTCACTCTCTATGAGTCATTCAAGCATACATGCCATCAACGGCTTGCTTCTAAGCTCCACAGCATGTGGACTTCACACTCATCTTGGCTGCATAGCTTATGGTGACTTGCACCCCTTTTATTTTATTCCAGTGAATTAGTAATTTGTAGTAGGATAGGACATTAGCGATTTAAAAACTTTGTACATAGCAATTTCAGAAGATAAATCATTCCATTGTTCACATCTTTATTGTTCCATTTACAATTGCAACACACACAAAAACACATCAATTACACGGACATCACTGGTTCAACGTGTAACATGATCCCTTCGAATCCCCTTTTAAAAAATTAAATAAACACTTCATAATCCAAAGTCCTGCGGACAGGCTGGTATTTAGAACCATCAAGGAGCAATAATTTGGAAATCGCTTGACTTAGTTAGGTTTCACATATGTGCAGTACTAGACATCCAATTTTTGTTAGTTACATTGTACGTTGTTCGTCAAATGTACTGGTACGCTTGCACATTAGTTATCCATCTCCAAATCACCGATAGGACGTAGGGGAAATTTCCAACCAAACACGAGAAGCTGAAATATTGATTCACTTAATAGTTAGCTCTGGAATAGAATAGTAAAGCGCTCGAATTTATGCATAAATTCACAAATCAAACTATTCACTAATGAATTAATGGAACTTAAGAATAAAGAAGTAATTAGAGGGGCAAAATGATAATTTTACGCAACTCTAATTACAAATCACTTTTTGGAGGATGAAATCGCGTATAATGATTAAATTAATGGACTCTCTTGATCTTTAGAGTGAAATATATTGTAATGTCATGAGTGCAATTTCAAGTTTTTAGTGGAGTCACTTGGAATTAATAGATCCAATAATTAAATTAAAGAGTTTGATAAATTATTTGATATATTGGAGGCTTATGTTACATGTTCCTAGGTCCTCAACCACGACTCCTGATAATCTACATTTGAACTTAAGAAATTAGAACGAATTCATTCACGTTACATTTTGAAAATAGTTTCCTAAAATAGAAACTCATAATTAATTAGATGATATTTAGTTAATTAAAGAATTGAAAAATATCATGATTAATTAGATTAGATTTAATTTTAGAATTTAATGAAATGAAAATTGAATACAAGATTCAAGAAAAGGTATAGTTGGCATTTATGAAATTTCTAATTTAAGAAATTCGTTATTTACTATGTAAATATATATGATATATTTATGTAATAAATAAAAAGGTATATTTATATATGTAATTTTCGTAATTATATATATATAAATATTTATGTGTGTTTTAATTACGTACAATTGTAGTATTTAATAAATAACTCTCTTAAGATAAGAGAGATAAGAGTTATTTACCTAGTAGAAAATTTTGAGTGAGTCATGGTGAGATTTTAACTCCGTCCATAAATATATGTATACATATAAGATATAGATATGATGAATATATGATCAATGAATGTTTTAAGAAAACATTAAGAATACATTCAAAAGGACAGTTCTTCAACCCTACACATAAAATGCCACCCCTTGTTCAAGAAAATGAGAATAAATTTCATCTTGAAATTTTGATCTCTAAAAACGTGAATAAAAAGTTCGATTATCTTTAGTTGATGCCCATATGTGAAAAATATCAAAGACGTTTGTTCATCAAATTTAAGAAAACCATGAAACCAAAAGTTCAACCAAAAGCACGAAACACATGAAGCTTTCGGTAAGTTTTGTTTTTCTATCTTTTGCATTATTAAAATAATTATCGTAATTGGATCCTCGTTTATTTGTGAGTTATTTTTTAAATATACCATGAACATAAAACCCACCCAACTTTGCAATTGAATCGAATTAGTTCGATCATGTATACTCATCGGGCCGAATCATTTAGATCCGATTGGTTAAAGCACCAACAGTGTTTTATGTAAAAAAAAAATTAAAAATATCGAAAACATAAAACTCACCGAATTTCGCAATTGGTTCAAATAAGTTTGATCTTGTTGTATTCAATCGGGTCGAATCGTTCGTGATTCGATTAGGTAACAAAACCAACATAAGATCCTTTGAATAATTCACAGTTATCAAAACAAATAACGGACAGATAATATAATTTAAAGCCACATATTCAACTATTTTGTACCATCGATCTAAACTATTTCACAGCAATGTTTATATAAAGAATGTTTAATGTCTGAGTTTTCCTATCTTGAGAAGGCAAAGAAATTGAAATAAACATAACATTCATGGACAAATAATGTCATCACCATCAGGAAAGTTATCAGAGACGACGACGTTGATGTCTTTAAAAGGATCCAATTTGTTATGGCATTTTGATGGACCAGAAGGAGGCACCGGCCCTCTAGGCAACTTGTTTTCAATTAGCAAAGTGTGTAGCAAACTATTTCCCTTCATCATCACTCTTGTACTTTCTCCTCTTTGAACTATTGATATTAGTAAAACTAATACAAAAATAGCAACGCTTTTGCTCACTAATTTAAATAAACTATCTTTTTGCAACATGGTTTTGATATGATCAAATATGAGTTAGGGTTTTATGAATATTTAGATAAGAAGTGGAAAGATTTTGATACAAGTATGAATATAGCAATGAGGAATTTAGATAGTGCTGAAGATGACGAATTTAATTGACCCTATGTATGTATTGGAAGTAAATTGGTTAAGTGTTTTAGTTTTATGGAAGACTTTGAATTTTTGTTAATAAGAGAGAAAGTCGTGGGTTGAAAATCATGCCATGGCAGCCGGAGGCGCAAGATATATTGATACGTTACATGATTTATTTATTAATCACCAACCACACACGTTCCTCTATATAACTTCTGGATAAAATGTAAAACTCTCCCTTTTGCTATCCTTAGAAGTATACATTATGTTATTATTATTAGACAAACATTTCATTAGGAAATAATCCCGTGGCATCATTTTATTATTCACTGCACCCATTTAAAAATTACGAGTTGGTCACATGGAGTTTGTGGTATAATTATAAGAGAACAAATGAATTAATGTCAATTTTTAAGTTTAAAGAGTGGTTATTGCCAACTTTATTAAGCGAATGTAAAATGGTGTTTTTTGCATTCTGTACAAAATAAAACTACTTGAGGTATATTTGTAACTTCTTCTACAAATCATGAGTATACTCGTACTTAGACCAAGTAAAACACACTACGGATTTAGAGGGGATAAATGTGTTTGAATTGTTAACACTAGGGACTTTTCCTAATTAAAATAATATATAAAATTTTCTGCCATTTAGGAATAACATAGGGGTATTGTTTGCATTTTACTCTATCCCTATCCAGCTGGGTTTAGTGAACTAGTGAATTAGTACTCTTCCTGCAGCTAAAAACTTGACATTTGTTGCCTCAAAACATCGAGTAAGTTGCAGGCGGTCGGTTTATACTCTCTCCTCATATTAATTTGCACCAAGAGATGCAGCAGATGACAGTATATTTCTTTCTCTTACAATATGATGAAATGAAAATTAGGCCTGATGAGGGCTATTTTACACCTATGGTCGAATAATACTGTTCGAGCCGTTTCAGAATCGATCCGACCTATGAAGACATCGAGATCAGATCGACTAGATCGACTAGACAAATATATATCCGATCGACCTACTTCGTTCGACCAACAGTCCGTTTCAGGGGACCTAATGGGCCCTGCGATACTCCTAGGCCATACAGGTTTCCCAGGCTAAATAGGACTCCTAGTTCAGTTAGGACAGGAGGAAGGTTATAAATAGCGAAACTTATATTGTATTGAGGATCCAGAATTTTAACCTACGAAATATACTACAGTTGTTCGCCGTTCATATTATTGTTATTTTACGCCATTATATTATTTCGCTTGTTCTTGAATTGCACCATCCTGAGTACTTTAACTAAACCCTTATTATATAAAATCTTGATCTTAAACAATTTACTGAGTTTTAACCTAGGACGAAATTCGGTTAAATCAGTTGGCGCCCACCGTTTTTCTTTTCGACGGGGTTAGAGGATCGACATTTCTTTTTAAGGATAGTGACGTGTTGTAACAATCCCAAGCCATGCAATGGTCGTTAACTATTTCACCAACCCCAGAGATTGTTGGAAATTTGATCTTCTGGTGATAGGTCGACACTACTGCTCGAAATTGGTTTAGTGCTGGTCTTCCCAGAATGGCGTTATAAGCGAATGGTGTTTCAACCACTAAAAACTTAATCATCTTGGTCACTCGATGAGGTTTATTTCCAAGAGTTACACTCAAGTTAATGGTTCCAGTTGGAACTATTTCTGACCCTCCAAATCCTACTAGGGGCGTAGCTACTTTTTGTAGGGTCAATTTTCCGAGGTTCATTTGATTGAGCACATCAATGGCTATTATGTTAGCTGAGCTTCCGTTATCGATCAGAATTCTCTTAACGTTGAAATCGGATATTTTCAACGAGATCACCATAGGGAAATCGGGGTGGTCTTCGTTGTTGTCCCAATTCAAATTTCTGGGAACTTCGCTCTCGTCGAACTTGATCACTTGCTGGTTAGAGCTCTTACTCTCAAGTGCCCATATTTCTCTGGGAGCTATTATTCCTTTCTCTAGAGATCGTGCGGTTCGTCGCCTCGCATTCCGACTGTCTCCCCCTGCAGGTCCACCAGAGATTACATGTATAGTTCCGTTGATCCGATCGTCATTGCTATCGTTTCGTCGGGGTGGATGGTTACTGGGAGATCTATCACGAGGACTTCTATTTTCCTCTCTCCTTCTAGGACTTCTTGTCCTTTGTCTTCTTCGATCTGCTCTATCAACAAATTCATTTAATTTGCCTTGTTGAATCAATTTTTCGATTTCTTGTTTCAGATGATAACAATCTTCGGTTCTATGACCGTGAGCACGATGGTACCTACAGTATAAATCGTAGTTCTTTGCCCCAGGTCTAGCTTGTGTGATTCTTTTTGCTGGGGGAATTAGATTATTCCTTTCCAGTATCACCAGGATGTCTTCTCTAGGGGCATTTAGTTTTGTAAACTCCACATAACTAATTCGATCTCTTATATTCCTTTCTGGAGATCGAGGCCTGAGGTAGACATTGGGTCTTTTCTCAAGGTTACTCCCACTGTGTTCTAACCTTTGAAACACGTTCCCTCTTCGGGGAAATCGATCATATTCCGTTACTCTATTCATTGGGGGTTTTTCAGGTTTCCTTGATCCTGAAGTCGATGCTTTACTCTTATTTTTGTCCTTGAAAGAGTTCATCTCTTCTTGTGTCATATATTTGGAGGCCAACGTCATGATTTCAGCAAAGGTTCTAGGTTGCTTTCGACTCAAGGCGTTGCCAAATTGCCTATTCTTAGTTAGATCGAATAGAATTGATATGATGTAATCAATGTTCGGAGAGTCAATCTTCAAAAGTTCCACATTAAACCTTGCTAACCAAGTTCTTAACGACTCCCCTTCTTGCTGGGTTATAGTTCCTAGATAGCTCATGGGGAGTTTTTGTTTTTTCTGGCTGGCAAATTGTTGTTCTAACTTGTTGCACAATTCTCTAAAGCTGAAGATAGAGTTAGGCGGTTGTTTTCCGAACCAATCCAATGCTAACCCCTCAAACGTTGTGATCATCAATTTGGCCGTATATTCTGCTGAATGAGCATACAGGCTCATTATATTAGTGAAACTAAAGATGTAGTCAGTTGGGTCAGTGGTTCCGTCGTATCTGGGGAGCCGGGCGGGCAAAGATCCAGAAGCATGTGCTTCCCTGATTTCTAAACAGAAAGGGGAACACGCAGCTATACTATCCTGTATTTCACGGGAACGAGGCCAAGGTTGCTGCAGAGTCAGAAGCCTCTGCTCGACTCGCTCCTCGACCATCCTTTCTATATCTCTTTCAGAGATTCTCTTGGTCGCTTGTCGATTGATAACTGGGGGTTCTTCCGCATCGTCGATCGGTATAACAGTGCGGTCCTTGGATAGGCGAGGTTCAGATCGAGCATTAGCTCTTGCCTGATTAGTTTTTCGACCAAGGTTTCTTCCTGCTACGTTTGGCAGGGATACTTGAGATAGTTGATCCGCGTCCGGACTTTCAGCTTGAGTTGACTGGTGGTCATTATTCTCCCGAGGTTCCCTGGTATTGTTAACCGCTCTAGAAGGACCAACAGATGCCCTTACCGGCTCCGCAACTGCATGAGTTTGTAGATTTTGAGGAAAAAATGAACTTAAAATTTGAGCAATTTGTAGTATTTTTTCCTGGTCAGCGGAAAGCGGTGCGGCAGGGACGGATTGGATAGGTGGGTTAGGAATCCTACTTGTGGTAGGAGTTTGTCGTGCTCCGTCGTTTTGATTGATGTTTTCGTTTGGTGCAACTTGTTCCTCCAAAGGGTCTAGATTCTGTTGGTTTCCCGGAGGTTGTGTATTGTTAGCGCTGATTCTTTGGGAACCTTCAGGCAAGCTATCCATAGCACGAGAAGGTCGAGAATTCGTGCTTCTTCCCGCGTTACGTGCGCTTCTCCTTGGATTGGCCATATTTCGATCGGAGCCGGTAAGGGCAGCTGTTGGTCCTTCTAGAGCGGTTAACAATACCAGGGAACCTCGGGAGAATAATGACCACCAGCCAACTCAAGCTGAAAGTCCGGACGCGGATCAACGATCTCAAGTATCCCTGTCAAACGTAGCAGGAAGAAACCTTGGTCGAAAAACTAATCAGGCAAGAGCTAATGCTCGATCTGAACCTCGCCTATCCAAGGACCGCACTGTTATACCGATCGACGATGCGGACGAACCCCCAGTTATCAATCGACAAGCGACCAAGAGAATCTCTGAAAGAGATATAGAAAGGATGGTCGAGGAGCGAGTCGAGCAGAGGCTTCTGACTCTGCAGCAACCTTGGCCTCGTTCCCGTGAAATACAGGATAGTATAGCTGCTTGTTCCCCTTTCTGTTTAGAAATCAGGGAAGCACATGCTTCTGGATCTTTGCCCGCCCGGCTCCCCAGATACGACGGAACCACTGACCCAACTGACTACATCTTTAGTTTCACTAATATAATGAGCCTGTATGCTCATTCAGCAGAATATACGGCCAAATTGATGATCACAACGTTTGAGGGGTTAGCATTGGATTGGTTCGGAAAACAACCGCCTAACTCTATCTTCAGCTTTAGAGAATTGTGCAACAAGTTAGAACAACAATTTGCCAGCCAGAAAAAACAAAAACTCCCCATGAGCTATCTAGGAACTATAACCCAGCTAGAAGGGGAGTCGTTAAGAACTTGGTTAGCAAGGTTTAATGTGGAACTTTTGAAGATTGACTCTCCGAACATTGATTACATCATATCAATTCTATTCGATCTGACTAAGAATAGGCAATTTGGCAACGCCTTGAGTCGAAAGCAACCTAGAACCTTTGCTGAAATCATGACGTTGGCCTCCAAATATATGACACAAGAAGAGATGAACTCTTTCAAGGACAAAAATAAGAATAAAGCATCGACTTCAGGATCAAGGAAACCTGAAAAACCCCCAATGAATAGAGTAACGGAATATGATCGATTTCCCCGAAGAGGGAACGTGTTTCAAAGGTTAGAACACAGTGGGAGTAACCTTGAGAAAAGACCCAATGTCTACCTCAGGCCTCGATCTCCAGAAAGGAATATAAGAGATCGAATTAGTTGTGTGGAGTTTACAAAACTAAATGATCCTAGAGAAGACATCCTGGTGATACTGGAAAGGAATAATCTAATTCCCCCAGCAAAAAGAATCACACAAGCTAAACCTGGGGCAAAGAACTACGATTTATACTGTAGGTACCATCGTGCTCACGGTCATAGAACCGAAGATTGTTATCATCTGAAACAAGAAATCGAAAAATTGATTCAACAAGGCAAATTAAATGAATTTGTTGATAGAGCAGATCGAAGAAGACAAAGGACAAGAAGTCCTAGAAGGAGAGAGGAAAATAGAAGTCCTCGTGATAGATCTCCCAGCAACCATCCACCCCGACGAAACGATAGCAATGACGATCGGATCAACGGAACTATACATGTAATCTCTGGTGGACCTGCAGGGGGAGACAGTCGGAATGCGAGGCGACGAACCGCACGATCTCTAGAGAAAGGAATAATAGCTCCCAGAGAAATATGGGCACTTGGGAGTAAGAGCTCTAACCTGCAAGTGATCAAGTTCGACGAGAGCGAAGTTCCCAGAAATTTGAATTGGGACAACAACGAAGACCACCCCGATTTCCCTATGGTGATCTCGTTGAAAATATCCGATTTCAACGTTAAGAGAATTCTGATCGATAACGGAAGCTCAGCTAACATAATAGCCATTGATGTGCTCAATCAAATGAACCTCGGAAAATTGACCCTACAAAAAGTAGCTACGCCCCTAGTAGGATTTGGAGGGTCAGAAATAGTCCCAACTGGAACCATTAACTTGAGTGTAACTCTTGGAAATAAACCTCATCGAGTGACCAAGATGATTAAGTTTTTAGTGGTTGAAACACCATTCGCTTATAACGCCATTCTGGGAAGACCAGCACTAAACCAATTTCGAGCAGTAGTGTCGACCTATCACCAGAAGATCAAATTTCCAACAATCTCTGGGGTTGGTGAAATAGTTAACGACCATTGCATGGCTTGGGATTGTTACAACACGTCACTATCCTTAAAAAGAAATGTCGATCCTCTAACCTCGTCGGAAAGAAAAACGGTGGGATCTTCAACGGAAAGAACTCGGGAACCTGAATTGCCAAGCACGGATCCGGTCAGCAAAAAGGGAAAAGAACCGATAGATTTGACTCTGCGTGCACCTGAGCACAAAGAAGTCAACCTTGTCGAAGATGACCCAACCAAGATCACCAGGATCGGAACTGAATTATCTCCACAGGGAGAAATCATGTTGATCAACTTCTTAAGAAAAAATGTGGATATTTTCGCCTGGAGCTCGGAAGATATAGTCGGAATCGACCCAAGAATCATAACTCACTCTTTGAAGATAGAACCGAGCGCAAAACCGGTCCGGCAAAAGAAAAGAAATCATGGCCCAGTGAAGGATAAAATAATAAAGGCAGAGGTCGAAAGACTTTTACTATCTAAACAAATTAAAGAAATACACTTTACCGAGTGGTTGTGTAATGTCGTACTTGTCTCAAAGGGAGACAAGAAGGATAACAAGTGGAGGATGTGCAACGATTTTACAGACTTGAATAAACTGTGTCCAAGAGATCCTTATCCTCTCCCAAGGATCGACCTGTTGGTTGACTCAACAGCAGGTTTTGCAATCTTCAGTATGATGGATGCATTCCAAGGCTTCTATCAGATTTTCATGGATGAAAAAGATCAAGAAAAAACTGCATTCATTACCGAACAAGGCGTATATTGTTTCATAGTAATGCCGTTCGGATTAAGAAATGCTGGAGCAACCTATCAACGATTGGTTAACCTAATGTTTAAAGAGCTAATAGGAGAAATAATGGAGGTATATGTCGACGACATGCTAGTAAAGAGCATGAGCGAAGAAGATCATATAAGGCACCTTGATCGTTGCTTCAAGATATTAAGGAAGTATGGAATGAAACTCAACCCCTTAAAATGTACATTTGGGGTAAGGTCGGGAAAATTCCTAGGATACCTGGTCCATGAGAGAGGCATCGAAGCAAATCCCGAGAAGATACGGGCAATCACCGAAATGAAGCCCCCTAGAAATATTACTCAAGTACAAAGTCTAGTTGGGAAGATTGTTGCTCTCAATAGATTCATATCAAGGTCCGCAGACAAAAGTTTACCATTTTTTCAAACTTTACGAAAAGCTAAGACCTTTGAATGGACTGAAGAGTGTGATCATGCTTTCGAACAACTGAAAAACTATCTAACGTCGCCACCTATGCTCGCCAAACCTACGGAAGGACAACCTCTATATATATACATCGCTATTTTCGAGGCGGCCGTGAACTCGGTTATGGTAAAAATAGAGGGCTCGGAACACAAGCCCGTCTATTATTTGAGTAAGTTATTGCAGGGAGCTGAGAAGAATTATCTAACAATTGAAAAATTTGCTCTGGCTTTGGTGACGTCAGCACGAAGGTTGCGGCCTTACTTTCAAACATACAAGATCATCGTACTCACCAATCAGCCTCTGAGGCAAGTGTTATCCAAACCAGAGGCCTCAGGAAGATTGATCAAATGGGCTGTAGAATTGGGACAATACGAGATCGAATATCGACCACGAACTGCAATCAAGGCTCAGATACTGGCAGACTTCCTCCTTGAAACTCCGGGTCTATCGGAGACAAGCTCCAATGTGACATCGCCAAGCGATAGCAGTATTATGATCGTCAATGACCTGCCATGGCTTATGCACGTCGATGGTGCTTCAAGCAGAGAAGGTGGAGGCGCTGGGATCAATTTCCAAGGACCAAACGGCGAGGACATGAATTATGCCATCACTTTGGACTTCGTGGTAACCAATAACGAAGCCGAATACGAAGCTCTAATTGCGGGTTTGGAAATGGCTATACAAGCCAATATAAAGATTTTGAATGTTTTGACAGATTCCGAGCTAATTCAGAGACAAATTAGCGGGATGTACGAAGCAAAAGAATTCAATATGATAAAATACTTGGATAAAGTAAAAAAGTTAACCGGGAAATTTGATAAATTTGATATTCAAAATATTCCACGTGAAGAAAATCGTTGGGCTGATCAACTATCCAGGTTTACAGGAACAAGGGATGGTAAATCTAAAAGGGTGATCACCTGGCTAATCTCCAAAACTCCTTCCATCGACCTCGATATTGTCCCAGCTAATGAAGTAATGGATATCGACTTGGCGGCGGACAGTTGGATGACTCCGTTAATCACCTATTTGAACGACGGATCTCTCCCTAGCCGTAAGAATGAAGCTAGAAGGATAAGATATCGAGCACCAAGGTATGCAATATTGGAAGGAAAACTATATCGACGATCTGTATCTGGAATTCTGATGAAATGCATTCCCGAGCACCAGTACGAGAGTATCCTTAAGAGTATACATGAGGGAGAAGCTGGGAATCACAGTGGCGCTCGAGCACTCGCGCTCAAATGCCTAAGAACTGGATACTATTGGCCGACGATGTATGCAGATGCACAAGATTATGTAAAACATTGTCATTATTGCCAAGTGCATTCGAATATAATACATCAACCTGCTGAAACAATGCACTCAATTCCGATCTGCTGGCCTTTTGACCAATGGGGGATTGATATAGTGGGACCTTTTCCACCGGCCAGGTCAAAAAAGAGTAATGTCTTAGTCGCAGTCGAATACTTCAGTAAATGGATCGAATGCATTGCCCTAGCTCGGATAACACAGTTTCAAGTAATAAATTTTCTCTGGAAAAATATAGTCTGTCGTTTTGGAATTCCGAGGATTTTAATTTCCGACAATGGAACCCAATTTGCGGGGAAACAAGTTCAAGAGTGGTGCTCGAAGTTAGGGATACAACAAAACTTTACATCTGTTGGACATCCTCGAGCAAACGGGCAGACTGAGGTAGCAAATCGAGAAATTATAAAATCCCTCGAAAAAAGACTTGACGACGCTAAAGGAAAATGGTTGGACGAACTTCCTGGTGTCGTTTGGGCTAATAGAACTACAGTCAAAGCATCTACTGGTGAAACACCGTTCAGCTTGGTATATGGTTCGGAAGCGGTCATCCCAGTCGAGGCACTTGTTCCCAGTCCGAGAATTGAGTTGTACGATGAAGAAACAAATAATCAACTCAGAAAGGACGACATCGACCTAAGCGAGACCTTGAGAGAAAAAGCCAGTCTTCGGCTAGAAGCAGCAAAATCTAGCATGGAAAAGGCCTATAATCAAAGGGTGAGAATACGGTCATTCAAAGAAGGTGATTTGGTACTTAAAAAAGTTGAAGTATCCAAACATGTGGGAAAATTACAGCAGAATTGGGAAGGCCCCTATGTGGTAATTGCGGTCGGAAAGAAGGGATCATACAAGATAGCTCATATGGATGGAACTCCGCTCCCGCGGACGTGGAATGCTGTAAATCTCAGAAGATATTATGGTCGATAGAATTCAAAGATAAGAAGATTCAGAAATTTGACAGGATTTCCAAGAAATTAGTTTTCTTTTTAGTTTTTTCAGTATGTCTTGTTATTTTCTTTTTACCATTAATTTGTCTTCAACTATAATAAAAGATTTTGCTTACTTCTCCATCGGACGCGCTCAGAAAACGACTTTTTTTTTCAAAATGAATGACCTACGAAGGTTAAAACCAATAATTGGTATACAACCTAATTTTTTGAGTAAAACCGATTGGGTCGGTATACGCTCATCGATCTCCCAAGAAACGACCTACGAAGGTTAAAACCAATAATTGGTATACAACCTAAATATTTGAGTAAAACCGATTGGGTCGGTATACACTCATCGATCTCCCAAGAAACGACCTACGAAGGTTAAAACCAATATTTGGTAAACAACCTAAGTATAATAGTCTTTGAGTAACACCGATTGGGTCGGTATAAACTCATCGATCTCCTACATGAACGATCTACAAAGGTTAAAACCACATTTGGTAAACAACCTAAGTATAATAGTCTTTGAGTAACACCGATTGGGTCGGTATAAACTCATCGATCTCCTACATGAACGATCTACAAAGGTTAAAACCACAATTGGTAAACAACCTAAGTATAATAGTCTTTGAGTAACACCGATTGGGTCGGTATAAACTCATCGATCTCCTACAGGAACGATCTACAAAAGTTAAAACCAAAGTTGGTATAAAACCTAAGTATAACTACCGATTTACGCAAACAAACGAACTAATATTAATATATATAACTATCACTGATGAAATATACATCGGAAAGATACATAAACTACCCTAGCTACATAAAACAACAAATTCCATTATGCGATAAAGTAAGGAGTTAACAAGAGGACTTCAGCTCGATTTATCTCTGTATTTCTCTCAGAATTCTTGCCACCAGCTAGAACCGATCGAACCCAGTCAAGCTCGCAGCCACAAAGCTTTGGAATCAGAGAGAGCTTTGAGAGATCATAATGTTACAACGGTCGATGGTAGTCAGCATTTTTCGGACATACATTCTCGTTTTAATGAACTAACCAGCTTTCCACCGACCGCGTAACTAATAGACCGGAACCCCACAACACCGACCTTTACCCATTTTCATAGGGTGGTCGGATGAAGGTAGGCATTCCAATCCATTCCCCTTATTAGGGGTCGAAGATTTCATGGTTTTTGAGAAATCTCCATTTTCCGATTCCGCCCATACCAAGTCGACGTGGTGAGTGATTTGTTTGACTCTCGAATTAGGCGGACGACCGCCATTTTGGACAAAGAAGAAGTACATTATTTAAGGATTTTTACTTATGATGATAACTAAAAGAAGGAAGATTCCTTTTATAGACAGGTTAAGTTGAAATCCTACGGTGAGACTCACATCCAATCAACGGCTATAACACCACATCGGGAATTACGTTACAAAATCATAACCGCAAGCCGTAAATAAAGGAATGGAAATAAATGCGTTTTTGACTCGGTCGAAATAGAGGTATTATATTAGATCGATGAAGACAATACAACGACTATCATAGCAGAGCTAGTATTACATATTCAATATTCATCGATCAGCTACGCTAAACAATTACACCTACAAAATAACAAAAGAAAGAATTTGGTTTCAGAACGCTTCCAACTTTCCTCGGAACGATCATCTTTTCTCCTACTTTGAGAACAGTGACGAGAACCTAATGTTCAGGCTTATTCTACTGATCGGTGGGTACCAGTGGGCGACCTAAGCCGCACGCTATCATGATGCCACCACCTTGAAGAAGTTGATGCTTCTTCTTTATCGATTAAAATAGAGATCAGAAGGGTCTCAGGCTCGACGTCACCAACCATTTAGAAACAAGTTAATTTCGATAAAGCATAGAATCCTGCTTTCCTCCACTCTCGACCTCTATCATACGGCGTTGTATATGGTCACCCAATCCCCGGTTGTAAGGGTTGCCCGACCCTCACCATTTAAGATAGAGATCTCATTTTTCCAATTCCTCCCATACCAAGTCATGACCTCCTCGGTAGATAAATCGACAAATTTGGTGGCCGACAATACTTATAACAATACATATTCATATTGAATGACTTCATCTTCTGAGAGATGGAGAGGGATGGAGTGAATCTATTTATAGGCGGAGGATAAAGGATCCAATGGTGTTAAATTGGGGTCCTATCAACGGCTCAGATTAAAAACGTTGTAAGAATGGTTCGCAGAATCAGGACAAATGATCGATCATTATTATTGGAGTGAACATACAAGGAATAATGGATTTTATTCAGATCTTTGAGAAAGTCCTTACATTTCACAACAATATCGTCACAAAAAACTACATTTACATTCAAGGATCGTTACAATTATTTCAAACGTTAATCCTACTTTGCTACTCCTCGGAATGATCTGCTCCTTCAAATCGACCTTCTCCTCGGACTACTACCGCTGCATGAAAACGAGGAACATGCAGAAGTGCGTATATTTGCTGATGCTGGTGAATTGCCGACCTCTAAATAAGCCAAATGGCAACCAGGAGGCATACCGCATCTAGGGTCGATCACAGTATCAAGCTAAAGCACGCTGAGAAGGAAAAAACTTGGCTGTCATACAATTGAGACAGGATCGTTCTCCTTGCCTTGGGGGCAAGTTTTCCAGCTTGCATGGATGCAACGCCATTTTAATGAACTAACCAGCTCTCGTCTATCTAAAGAACTCTCTGGTTTGATATCTCCACCGTAGTCCACCGTAGTTAAACTGTTCAGAGGTGGCATATTATTTCAGTTTTTCTTCTTTTCCTACTTCTCCAATGAGTTATTTATACTATGGGGAATTAACCAATCAACGGACAAGGCATACGAATCGTTCCTACAGTTATGGCACACCTACCAAGTTGACTTCTCATCTTTCAATAATATTGCATGAAATTAATTATCAACATACAGGTCGAAGAGGCGCAGAAATCGAAAAAAAAGGTTCTTCCGTTTATCAGGCAAAAATATATATTTACATTTCAAAAAAAAAAAAAAAAAAAAAAAAAATAGCAGAAAGACTCTTGTCTACTGCTCAGGAGTATGATCGGAAGTAAGACCTTTGTCTACCGTTTCGTGAACATGAGCAGGAATTGTCGGATAACCAAGATAGGTCATCATTTCTTGGGCACGCTGCTCATATCCGAGGGAAAAACTCCTATCAAACTCCAGATCTTTCAATTGAAGAAGATCTATTTTCTCCTTGGTAAGCTGCTCCTTTTCAGCCTCCAAACTACTATTTACTCGAGCAAGTTCTCCCTTCTCTCTAGTGAGCCTTTCAGTGGTAGCTCGGAGATGCTCAACCTCAGTCATCAGCAATCGATGAGCAGCGGCAATTGTATTTACCCGATCGAGGGATTCTTCTCGAGCAAAATAGAATTCGTCATTTTGTATCCCGAGTTGGAGAGCTTCATGCTTAGCCTGTATTGAGAAATATAAGTAAAACACTTAAAACACCTAGATCTTTTTAACAAATAACAAAATACGCATACCATCTCTAAACGTTTGAAGATGGACTGGACAAGTTGCAGAGAAAAGTGGTTCTTCAATTTTTCAACCTGAGTGTCTTGAGAGGTCGAAACAACTTGCGAACCAGGATGGGCAAAGAAAGATTCTGGAATATCTTCCACAGGCCCCCTTAATTGTAGAGTGGGATCGATCTCAGAAACGGGAGTGGCAATTTCAGAATGAAGAGCAGTAGCCTTGACCTGAGCACAACCATCTCGACTTATAGACTGAATTGTTACATCTCTGCCCGAAGGGGAATGATCATCCACTGAGCGTTCATCTGGAAAAATTGGAACAGTTCGTGACTCCACATTTATTGATTGTTCCACGAGGATAGGAGAAATAGCTCGACTTTCCTCGTTCGTTGTATGGACGCTTGGAGGGGGAGAAACGGTTCGCGACTCCTCATTATTGGTTTGCTCTCCGAGAATAGGAGAAATAGCTTGACTTTCCTCGTTTGTCGTATGGACGACTGGAGGGGGGGAAACGGTTCGTGATACCTCATTAAATGTTTGCTCTACTAAAGGAGGAGAAGTAGAGCAAGAACCTTCACTCTGGAAAGCCTCCAGCATCTTCGGATCGACAATCGGACTGCGGATCGGGGCATTAGAAGGGATATCCTTCATTTCTTTTAAATTCCCGCTTGACGAGGATAATTTTGGATCAGGTCGAGGAATGGTTTCCCGAGAAGAAGCTCCCCCTTGGGAGGATGATTGATGAGAACTTTCCGTTCGGGATCTTTTCTTCGGGGTATCTCGTCGGGGAAGACCTCGTAGAGATCGTTTGGCAGCTCCAGAAAATAGGTTGGAACTCATGATCAAAAAATCAGGAATATTTGTGAATTATCGAACTATGAGCTCCGATCAATGACAAGAAAATTTTATATGGTAAGTGGGGACGCGCGGTAAAACCCCAAAAGATTTACCTTTATATATAGTTAAGGAAATGACGATTATGTCCTTGAACCTTGGCGCGCACAGTAAAAATTCGAAATTAAGGTAAAAACGAGTCATCAAATATGCATTGTGATCAGCATAACGACAAAGTATATCAGATCTAGAATAATATATATCACAAAAAGGAGTTTTACATAATCTACGAGATTAAAAAGGCCTAGCTTTACAACAAAATAAAAGAAAACCATAAAAAACATCCTAACTGGGTGAATTGATTTCCTTGGGGGACGATCCCTCCTTTCCTTCTTTGTTCCTTTCGTCGACACGGTCTCCCTCGATATCTTCCTCGGCATCATCACCTTCCTCTTCGCCTGACTGATTCTCCATGATATCCTTTATCAAATCCAAATCAGGTGTTGGCACGGGAATTGGAGCTCCATATTCCTCGACAAGGTGAGCCAATGGATGATTGTTATACTCTACAGAGGATAAGCAGTCGGGAGGATAGTCTTGAAGACTTCGATCCTTTTCGATGGCCATGACTTTGCGATATTCCTCCCGCTTATCAGGAATCTGCCCAGACTCGATTAATTGATCGACACCCTTATAAAACGAGCTCAAGAGCAGACCACCAATCTTTTGATGAATTATGGCAGTATGCACGGGAGAATTGAGAAACTCTCGAACTATGGGCTCGACGTCTGAAGATTGATGCGCATCTATGACCCTCTCTATGTCAGAAGAATCATCTTCCTTAGCCGCGAGTTGGGATCGAAGAGCAGTAATATCCGACTCAAGCTTGCTAACGAGGGTGGCATGCGCGACTCTTTGCTCTTCTATTTCACGAGTCATTTGGTCGACCTGCGCTTGATATCTACTAGAATCCGTCATCATGCTAATAATGTGAGGATTGTCAGTCTCCAAATTAGGATTAGCAAGAGGATCAGACGAAGTGGCAGCAGAAGCTCGAGAATTATCAACCTGAGCAAGTTGATCTTCAAGCTCCTTAACTCTGGCAGATAAAATCCTGTTACTTTCTTCAACAAAGCTGCATTGATCCCTATGCAACGCCATATCATACAGTGCCGACACCAAAGCATTTCCAGTCTATATGAAGAAAAAATTTATCTAAATCAATATAGAATAAAAGAACATTTACTAAAGGGGTTGACAAATTAAAGAACATCACCACTTCATGAGCATGAGCTGCTCTTGCCAGCTGTTCGAGAAGTTTTTTTCTTGATCGTCCTATTTACATCTTGAGTGAAGGTCGAAGAAAGGAGAATTCGAATGGATTTATCGACGACATTCTCCTTATCATCAGACGCCAATGTATCCTTCTCGGAGTATCCAGCCGCCCGTTTCCCTTGAAGGTGACTCTCGATCATATCTACCAGGGAAGCTTTATGACCAATATCTCCGACATGAGTAAAATATTCCCCTCCTTTGTCGAAGAACTGTTTTCTCCTTTTAGCTTCGGGGCAAGTAGGATTGCGCTCCGACCAAGATTGACAGCCTAGAATACCATGTTGATCCCTAAGAAATTTGGGCGGATAACCGCGGCCTTGGCGAGAGCTTGAAGACGGTATATCCGATGAGGTTTGACCAGAAGAAGGAGGAGCTACTCGGATAGGATCAGCATTTTCGAACGACTCCTCCTCGATATCCTCCAAACCCATAAACTGATCTCTTCTTCTTTTTCTGGATTCTTTTTGCTCTATGGGAGATTTACCCCAAGACTTTTTTGAGTTCGAAAGGACTGATTTACCAACCACAGAAAAGCGGCAATTCTCGACCATGGAAGCTGTAGATGAAATCAATAAACGTGGATGAGCAGCAAGATCATATATATATTTTGTTAAAATTATTATTATCGGAAAACATTACATATGGGTCGATCATCAGAGGAAATAGGAAAGTCCAAGGAACTCAATCCTGCCTTCCGAAGGAAGATCTCTCCGATCAAATGAGCTGATTGGTACTTATTTAATCTCATCTCCTCGATCATAGTGGATGAGAATTGGTCGTCCGGGGCCATCTCGCCGATTACTCTTCGACCACCATATACCCAAGAATCATTATAGCCCCAATCATGAGCAAACTCCTGATTTTCTCCGTTCTCAAGAATGCGCACTGTCGGAGCTTTAACAAAGAAGAAATTTGACTTCCATTCCGTGCTGTTGCTGGAAATGGCATTTTCAAGCACAGCATACCCAGGTCTCTGGCTAACATAATAATAACCTCTGTTTGAGGAGGTCGATACTGAAAATCGAAAAAAGTGAAGGAAATTGCGGAAAGATGGTTGAAAACCTCGTGCTACCATTAAAACTGAAAAGGCCATAATAAAGGCTATGGCGTTAGGAACAAGTTGGGTCAGTGAGACGATAAAGGTCTCCAGAAACTGACGAAGAATTGAAGATAAGGGAAAACGGAGCCCATGATCAAAATGGGACGTATAAAAAGCTCGACAGTTAGCAGGTGGAGTGTTTACTCTTTCCTCGGAAGTAAGGATGATGATCTCAAATTCCGATGGGAAGTAACGACCATATTCCTTTTTTAGAAAAGGTAAATCTTTCTCTTTAAATCGAGAAGGAAAAAGTTCCACAGGATTGGAAATTTGAGGTTGGGCTGTTTTGGATTTTTTAGATGCCCTCGACATCATTTCTTCTTCTGAAATAATTTCCACGACCAAACTATCAACTTCATCTTCGGCATAGTCTCTAACCTCTTCTGCTGGAGAATCGTTCGCTACTTCATTGTCAGAAGAAGGAATATCAGGATTGAGAATATTGAGTGGTGCTTGTTCTCCTACATTCTGAATTGGGGAAGGGAGATTCTGCGACGTCGATGCCATTAGTCTTTGAAATAATGGGCTCGAAAAAGTAAGAAATTGACAAGATTATCGATTTAAGCCTACTGCTGGGAGGATTAAATATCTGGGGTAAAAGTAAAATATCCCGCTAATTTTAACTATATATACGGGTGGTGAAATGACAGATTCAACCCTTCGCGTCTCTTCGTATTCCCGCCAATCAAAATTGTGAAAAGATCCTGCTGAATTCTGACACACGATAACTAAAGTACGTGTCTGTTCGTAGAAAGTTCTAACAAATATGTACTCTTTTTTCCTTGATTCGGTTTTTTATCCCGAAGAGGGTTTTTTCCGAACTAGGTTTTTAATGAGGCATGTTTCATGAACGACGAAAAGACCAAGGTAAATGATACATCTACTTCTACGAGCTACAGGTACGATTACGCTCGAGAAGTGAGGGAGTACTGATGAGGGCTATTTTACACCTATGGTCGAATAATACTGTTCGAGCCGTTTCAGAATCGATCCGACCTATGAAGACATCGAGATCAGATCGACTAGATCGACTAGACAAATATATATCCGATCGACCTACTTCGTTCGACCAACAGTCCGTTTCAGGGGACCTAATGGGCCCTGCGATACTCCTAGGCCATACAGGTTTCCCAGGCTAAATAGGACTCCTAGTTCAGTTAGGACAGGAGGAAGGTTATAAATAGCAAAACTTATATTGTATTGAGGATCCAGAATTTTAACCTACGAAATATACTACAGTTGTTCGCCGTTCATATTATTGTTATTTTACGCCATTATATTATTTCGCTTGTTCTTGAATTGCACCATCCTGAGTACTTTAACTAAACCCTTATTATATAAAATCTTGATCTTAAACAATTTACTGAGTTTTAACCTAGGACGAAATTCGGTTAAATCAGATGGATATACACTCCTTCTATTCTCAGTTGAAAGTCACTCAGACAGACAACTAAGTTCTCTGTTCTTCAACGAAAAGCTTTGTCAACAAATGACTTCGGCTTGTAATCAGATGACTCAACTGATGGATCTTGCTCTTATGATATGATCTTGAGTTGTGCAAGCTCTCTTTAGATCTTCAGTTATGTCTTCTATTTATACTCTCAGATTTTGAATTTCTGCCCGTTGAAGGTCGGCAGGAATCTACAGTCCTCGAGTTCTGGTCCTGACACGCGGAACGGCTCCCTGCAACTGTTGCACTGTACACTCTGCTGTACGGATGTCTACTTTATGTCAGTCGCATTTAATGCACTAAGCTCTTAGCTGGTTCCCGTTGATAAGCTTACTGACCATCTTTACTCTGCTGGTGGAAGTACTCTGCTGATGATCACTTTGCTGATCATTCGGCTGATGGCTTCTCGGCTGATTCAAGAATGAACACATCTATCTTGACTCGGCTGATAATACCCATCTGATATCCCACTTCGCTGATTCGGTCACATAGCTTTCAGACCATGAGATAGGTTTCACTAAGCTGTTCAGTTTTTGATGACTTCCAGATTACCCTTTTTGTCATCTTCAAAACCTTCTCCAATATTAACCAACAATTTCCCCCTTTTTGATGATGACAAAACCTTCAACTGAGAACACATCTAAGTTTCTGATTTGGTCTTCATACTCTGAGATGGAAATTATTGCTCTGATACAACTTAAAAAAAATTACCACTTGATGGTTCTTTTTCCCTTTTTGATCTTCTGCTTAAAGGGTTCTTAGTTGCATCCATCTTCCCCCTTTTTGTCATCAACACCAAACATTAGTTGCATCTTTTCTTCTCCTTTTATTCTTCCCCCTTTTTAGGGTTTGTGATAACTTCTTTTTCATAAGATTGCAAGCTAGTATGCTGAAGACAGGTAGGTGAGTACTTGGCTGATTGAGGTAGTCTTCGTTGCTGTTTATCACTCCAGCTTGGCTGATTGAGGTAGTCTTCGTTGCTGTTTATCACTCCAGCTAGAAAATTTCCCCTAACTTCAAGAATTTATACTACTTGATACTATATGTGGTCTGATTCCACTTGTAGTCTGATGCTACTTGTAGTCTGATACCACTTGTAACACCTTTTTCTCTGTAAGGGTGTAAATCAGATTAGTCAGTTGATATCACTTGTTGGTGTGATAGCACTTGCTGATACCACTTGGTGTAGTACATTCATGAAAATCACTTGGCTGTTGAGTTCCAGTCAGCTGATAAGAAGCAGTCTTCTGATAGCTTCATTTTGACTTATTGACAACTTCATCTTTTATTTAGGAGTACCGCTAGTCGTACACGTTCCCCCTAAGTTCAAGAGTTCGTGGTCAAGTAGTCTGATGAGAGTTTCTCTTCAAAGACACTCAGTCGTTGAATTCCAGTAAGCTGTTCTGGGTTAGTCTTCTGATAAGTTCCCCCTCAACTTATGAATCCAAAATCAACAAACCAATTTTTGTTGTCACATGGTTGACTGATACCACTTGAACGGTGATACCACTTGTTGCAAACAGTTGATGGCCTCTAATGCCACTTGGTCTCTGAAGCACTTGTTAATCTTTGATAATCTTCAACTTTTCAACAAACTCACTTTCCTTGAAATCTCCAAATGTAGAGTCTACCACTTGAATTATACCAATTGTTGATACCACTGATTTGATACCACTTGCTGGTACATGCATGTTGGTGAGACTACTTGTTGAACTTGGTGAAATTTGCAAGGCAGTCAACTCATCTTTGTTATCTCACATGTGTTTTACCTGCAAAACAGATGACTGTTTTTGGTACCCCTTGTTTATTGGGTCCAGCATGGTTAGTGTAACCTTTAACATGTGATGATCTAGTGACTTACGTTTTATCATGATAATACCACTTGTTGGTACTTGATACCACTTGTTGTTTTTCAACATTGGTTGGTCATGATTAAAACATAGCTCATAAGCAAGGTAAGATGCATGAAATATGTGATAAGCATGCATATTGAAATGAGGATGGCAATCAATACAGTGAACATGATCAGCATGATAATATGAATAGGCATAAGGCATGTTGAAATAACAATTATCATAATGTGATTCAAATTCTTGCCAAATAATTCATTTTAACCTCAATTTCTTACCTGAGTTATTTAATAACTCTCCTTAGATTCAACAGACTTGATACCACTTTAAATTTACTCCTATCAGCAGCCTATTTCAGCTTACTCGCTGATGAGTTTTAGTAGTCTGATTTGTCTTAGGTAGCTTACTAGGTTTTCTAACCTCTTGAGCATCAGTAGACTTGTTCTCTTAAGCCTCTGATTTTCTCTTTAGAGACTGATGCAATTACTTCTTTCAGGTTTATTTATATTTTCAAAACGAATTGCATACTCAGCTCTTAGAGTTTCATTCTCATGCTCAAGCTTTTTGATAGTCAGCTGATTCTTGAGGTTTTTCAACCTGAAGTTTCAGTGATCTGATTTGCTCTTTTCAGCAGAGTCATCTCTTCATTAAGCTTGGCAAATGCACAAACAGTATTTGAATTTGTAATTCAGCATTTATTCAATCGATTCAAATAGTGCATTACATTAATCAGTAGAAGTTACCCCAATTTTCAGAATCATCAAATTCTATGGCAGTTAAGCATATGGTCTCGGGTACTTCATCAAGTTCTTTATCAGACGACTGAAGGTCTGAATAAGATGTGCAGGAGTTTATTAGCTTTGCTGCATCAGCTAACTTTGTTTTGCTCTTACTAAGCTTACGCTCCTTTTTAGCACGCTTTTCCTTTTCAGCAAACTTCTCAGATGATGAGGTTGGATGGTCTTTGATCAAGAGCCCATACTCCTCTTCATGGTAGTCTCTAAGTTTTGCTTTGGAGGAATCCCTGTTTTCCTGAAAATGATCAGAAGAAGATGAAATAGCATTTTTATATTTTAATTTCATTTTCTTCTTGTAGAACTTCTTGAAATCATTTAGCAGCAGGGTAACGTCGTCAGCAGTGTATCCCTTTTCTGAACTCAGCACAGTCTTCTGTTTTGACTTGTCTGCTGATTTTCTTGACTTGTCTGACGCCATTAGAGCAGCAGTAGGGTCTGAACTGGTTGACACTTCTAATCCCAATCTTGGCATATGATACTCATACGCTTTGAGAGATGAGAACAGTTCGGAAAGAGAAATCTTCTCTAAATCTCTTGATTCTTCCATGGCTGTCACCTTCATGTTGAATTTGGGTGGCAAGGCCTTCAAAACTTTTGTTGTGATCTCCTTGTTCGAAAATTCTTTACCAAACCTTAGAACTTCATTCAGGGCTTTGGTAAATCTGGTATCCATCTGATCAATCGTTTCACCATACTTCATTTTGAAATTTTCAAACTCCTCAAGAGCCACACTGAGCTTATGTTCTTTGATAGCGTTGTTTCCTTCGCTTAGCTCGCAGACTTTATCCCACATCTCTTTGGCAGTTTTGAGATGCTTGATCTTCTGGAAATTTTCTTCGTCTACAGCTTTGAACATGATGAACTTCGCCTTTTTATCAAGATTTACTAACTTGTTTTCTTTAGGTGTCAGCTCATCCAGCTCTTTGTCAACTATCTGATCTGGTTGACCAGCAACCTTCACAGTCTTCTGGAATCTGAATGGTCCTTTTGTAATACATGTAAACATGTCATCATTATAAGCAGCAAGAAAGATTTCCATTATGATTTTCCAGTTTTCAAAGCTCATAAGACCAATGTGAGGAACATGGTTTATGGCATCCATTTTTCAAAAAGTTTTGGTTTTCAAAATATGCTCCCTTTTTGAAAAATTTGAAAAACAAACTTTGGATCAAGCTCGTTGATTAGGCAGCTGATTCAAGATAAACCACCTACCCTGATGCTACTTGATGGTATCAGGTAAATTACCAGACCAACCTGCTCTGATACCACTTGTTGGTCCCAAAAGTGGTCAATGAGGTCTAGAGGGGAGGGGGGGGGGGGGGGGGGGGGGTGAATAGACCTCTCAAACTTAAAAACTTTTTCTCCAACTTTACAAATCAGCAGACTAAGCTGATCGAGATTTGTAAGACTACTAAGCTGATCGCGCACAAAGCTTTGAACAGCAGAGTTGACCACTCATCTGATTTTCACTCAGCTAATTTCAGATGTTAAATCAGAGTTTTAGAAACTAGTTGGCAGCGGATATTCAAAGTGTTTTTCACCAAGTTGTTCCTCTTTAAGTTTTCTCACTCAAAGGATTTTGTCCCCAGTTTTTACAACTCCTTTTTAAAATCTTTTGGTTAAATCGTATGTTTGAGTTCTTTGATAAATATGAAAAGTATAGCAAACAGTAATTCAAACACACAGGATTTTTATAGTGGTTATATGGATAAAAATCCTTTAGTCCACTCTTCCAAGTCACACAGATCTTGGGTTATACTAGAAAACACAAAGTAATCAAGTATACAATGCTTGCGCTGATCAACAAATGAAAAGCCACAAGTGCGCAGTAAGAAATCACACAGAAATCCTACTCTCCGAAGCTAGATCACTCACAAAGATGGACCTACACTCCTCACGCTATTTTCAGTACAGAAGATCACTCAGAAATCCTATACTAAGAAGTTATATCACTCACAAAGATGGATATACACTCCTTCTATTCTCAGTTGAAAGTCACTCAGACAGACAACTAAGTTCTCTGTTCTTCAACGAAAAGCTTTGTCAACAAATGACTTCGGCTTGTTATCAGATGACTCAACTGATGGATCTTGCTCTTATGATATGATCTTGAGTTGTGCAAGCTCTCTTTAGATCTTCAGTTATATCTTCTATTTATACTCTCAAATTTTGAATTTCTGCCCGTTGAAGGTCGGCAGGAATCTACAGTCCTCGAGTTCTGGTCCTGACACGCGGAACGGCTCCCTGCAACTGTTGCACTGTACACTCTGCTGTACGGATGTCTACTTTATGTCAGTCTCATTTAATGCACTCAGCTCTTAGCTGGTTCCCGTTGATAAGCTTACTGACCATCTTTACTCTGCTGGTGGAAGTACTCTGCTGATGATCACTTTGCTGATCATTCGGCTGATGGCTTCTCGGCTGATTCAAGAATGAACACATCTATCTTGACTCGGCTGATAATACCCATCTGATATCCCACTTCGCTGATTCGGTCACATAGCTTTCAGACCATGAGATAGGTTTCACTAAGCTGTTCAGTTTTTGATGACTTCCAGATTACCCTTTTTGTCATCTTCAAAACCTTCTCCAATATTAACCAACAGGTAGACTATTGGAGTTTATTCCAATTTAGCTCTGCTCCATCGAGACATAATAAATCATCCACATCAGACTGGAAAGCTCGAATCACTAAATCCTTCGAGTCTCAATCCTCCACTATTACCGCAAACCAGCAATATATCCTTTAATTATCTTCGAAGATTGCTTTACGGCAGTCCAGTGTCCCTTACTGGTGTTTGACTAACAATGTCTCGTGAAAATCACAGCATGTGTTAAGTCAGGTCTGGTACAAGACATTGCATGCTACATGCAAATCAAATGCCAAGGCATAAGACTTTTGAGACATCCTCTTCTTTCCTTATCATATGTAGGGCACATTGAGTAAGAAAGAGAGATTTTGTATCTCCTTGGAACTAATCCTTTCTTGGATTCTTCCATATTGAATTTATTCAATATTTAGTCTATGAACTTAGATTTGGAGAATTGTAACATCTACTTTGCTCTATCTCTATAGATACGTATTGCCAATACATGAGATGTAATTTCCAAATCTTATCATGGAGAATTGCGTGAAAAACACGCTTTTGTCTGTGCTTTGATATTCTGATATCGTCCTTGATAATCAGAACGTCGTCATGCTATGTAACGAACTTTACTATGCTCCCACTGATCCTTTTGCACAATTGGAATCCATATGCCTTTTGACGAAGTCAACAGTCTTGATCATCTTATCAAGTCGCATATTCCAAGTTCGGGATTTCTGTTAAAAGTCATAGATTGACCTTTGGATTTGAATAATGATCTTCTCATCAATTTCCAGATTGCAAGAGGCAGGATTCATATCCAACAGTCATATTTTGGCAGTCAAACCACCCTTCTATGGCTAATAGTTTCGAAATGGATTTTGACGTTGCAAAATGGAGAGAAGGTATTTTCATTAGTCTATAAAAAGCTTTTGAAAATGACCTACCGCCATTAAGCGAGTCAAACAATTTGAACCTTTCCATTTCGGATCTTATGGCCTCATGCCATATCCCTAAGTCTATGTCAAACATAGTTTCTTTGTAATCTTGGATCAATATCCAATTTATCAATTTCGTAAAATGGAATTTTGAGTTCCTTACGAATTTGATTGCATCACGAAGTATTTGTGCGTAATTAGGTTCAGTAGGTTTAGGATTTGCTTCCACTGTTTCTGGGGATGGGTCCAAATCTTGGACTTCATCAAGTTCTACGACATTCCCTATTTCCTTTGACGAAGAACTCATCAACAGAGGAACGGGTACTTATGAGAAACGATTGTCCTACTGTTTCTCACTGACGTAGAACAGGTATCCAATGGATTTCGTTGGATATCCCACAAGTTTGCGCGAATTGGATCTACCATCCAATTGTCATGCAATGGTTGTGACGGCAAGGCTCCGCGGGTCCGTCGTATAACAGTCGGTCAAATTTTTATTTAAGAAAAATGTTAAAATACTGTCTTTTTTTTGACAAAACTATTTAAATAAAATCGACAATTAAAAGTTTTAAAGCAGAAGCGTTTAAAAGCAAAATAAGAACCATTTAAATTACGAAGTTTTTTGACGAAAAAGTAGTATCAGTTTTCATAGTAGAGGTTTAAAGCGGAAGCATTTAATCTTAACATATCAAAAGTTTTGAACAAAATCAACCGAGAGAGATAAATAAGTACTTTATGAAAATCTTGTATCTTTTACAAAAGTATAAATCAACTTTAACGATTCAAATATTCTAAGCAAGGTTTTAAACAAAATCGAAAAAGAAAATAAATCGATAGCAAAATATAACTACTCTCCCAAATACTAGGGTGGGACCGCAACCGTGATGACCTAACCGCAACCCAACTATTATTTTCCAGAACACCTGAAACTGAAAAGAATGAAACATGGAACGCATAAGTTGATCGTCCAACTTAGTGAGGCTGTGTGCGAAATTTGCATGGTAATGCGTGTATGCAACATATTATATAACGTGAACAAGTTATCAAGCAAATTAAGCATATATTCAAGACGGAAGAAACACGGAATTCACATAACCAAGAATTGCTGATGCCGACCTCCACTTACCCTCCATCCTTATTCTGATGTCCATCCAAACACACCGAGGAAGGAGCGACCTTACTATCTGAAGTGCATCGACATGCCTTTGCCAAAGTTTGTCCTTACTCCCTAAGTGTTCCTCCCCACTTGGATTGTAAGGCCAGGCCTACGGGTAACCGTGACAATCCTGCCGGCCTTTGCCGGCCAGGTTGGCATCGGGTCCATATACCAATCAAAAGGGGCCCACACAAAATCGGAAACAAACGGAAACATAACATATCAAACATATTTAACATATTATCAACGTTTAACAACTTATCAAATGCAAATTTTGGGTATCATGATAATTTAGTAAAATATATTCGCAACTAGTAGATTTGGATGTAGCATGCATTGGATTATCATGTTGATATACTAAGGATTCCATGCGTGTAATGTCGACGTAACAAGTCCAATCTCTTTGTAACAACATGCAATAGAAATTATAATATAACACATGCTTTGATTATTAAGAGCATAAGTAAATGTTTGACTCGATCTACTAGCACATCGGACCGACATACAAATTCAACACACAACGCTCACCTTTGTCGCTTAGTATAGCGACTAAAACTCCACAAATGAAGCGTATCCAAAACCTGAGCAAGTATGTATCTAACAACCTTACTTAAACTTAACTAATGAAAATCCTACACAAGGATTTCCTAAACTAACACATCACACAAAAGTGCTTAGAACTTACGACATCAACTTCAATTAAGAGATATTATTTTCAAAACTCAAAATCATAATTTCATAAAACAGCGCCAAAACAGCAAAATTTTTCCTTTATTTTCCAGATTTACAAAACAGCCCCTAAACTTTTATAAACATCCATTTTTCCGAAAATTTGCAACAAACTTTAAATCAAATGCTTTTTAACTAAACCCATATCGAAAATCAAATAAAAACAGAGTATTAAGTATCTTGTTACTTCAAAAATCAAAGCTTTAAAAATCCCACAAGTTTAAAAATTTTAAAAAATACCCTTATAGTTTTGATAACTTAAGAAAATCAACTTTCTTGAAAAATAATTCAAGGTCCAAGCATCTACGCAATATTCAAAAATAATTAAACATAATTTCACTATAAAACTGAGATTAAAAATAATTTTTAATAACTTTTCACCAACTAACAATGAGAAACAAAAAGTTCTTTAATCATAATTTTTCTTCGGAATTAAAAATTTACAAATTTTCAATCTTAAAACAAAATTGAACAAAGCTCTACATCATATCAACTAATCAAAAGTTTATAAAAGTAACTATAAAAACAGCGACAAAACAGCGACTATGCCCCCTTATTTTCGGATTTACAAAAATAATCCCAAAAGTTTCAAAAACTCCCTTTTTGCAAACAAACTCGGAGCAACTTTAAAACAATTAAATTTTAAGTAAACTCATACCAAATATCAAACAAAAATAGAGATTTTCAGTCAATTTTTACTCGCAAAAAAAATATCACAGCCCTAACCCTTTAAAACCTTTCAAAAATACCCCCAAAGTTTTGAAATTTAACAACATTAACTTTCTTACAAAAATAATTCAAGATCCAAACATATAAGCAATATCTAAACAAAACCAAAGTGAAGTCACATTAAATATCTTATATAAAATTAAACTTAACAACTTTTCACAAAAACTACATGGATAAACTAAAGTTCTTCAATATATACTTTGAAGAAAGTAAAATCACAAATATTAAAGAACACATGCATAGACAAATTTTTACCCTAATCAACGAAGGAGATGAAGCTCTCTTCATTTCAGACCTCCGAAGGTGGTGGTGGCGGCTCCGGTGGCAGTGGTAGCGGCTCCGGTGGTGGTTCATAACAAAAGCCCTCAAATCCTTACTTTTCACCAATTTCAAACGTCTTCCGATTGACTTCGAGAGATCCAAACGACGATCCGAACGGTCAATATGTAGCCCCATGTGTGTATGACCTTCACGCAAAATTTGGGTATGATCCAACGGTGGACGTAGAAGGAATGGACGAAATACCGAGGTTGTGCTGTGTATATCCGAAAATTCTCTTACTAAAATATGTTTTCTCTTTCCCTCTCTTCTTAACTATATCTAAGTATTTTTAAGTTGTAAAGAAGATAAAGTGGGTTTGAGGGAGATATTTAATGGGCTATGAAATCAGATTTTTTAGTGTATAGATACATATACACACATTATGGGGAAGAGGTGATTATAATTACTCACCAATTCCACCAATGCATGTCTTTCTTGGATGGTGGAGTTTACTCCACCCAAGGGCAAGCCTTAGCAGCCCTAGGAGTGTGCAAGGAGAGAAAATGATTACTCTCCTGCAGAAAATCTGCAACTTGGGGCAAATTTTCACTTTGCCCCCTGAAGTTTTGAAAACTTACATTTTTATCCCGAAAAACAAAATTTTTGTGCATCCAAGCCCAAAAAAAAATTTCAAAAAGGTCTTAATGTTATTTTAAAGTAACTTTTATGTTTTCAAAGTTCACAAGGTCACAAGATTTAATTGTATATTTTAGTTCAAATTAATACTTAACTTTGAAAATAACAAGTAGCACATAAATTGGGTTAAAAATCCAACCAAAAGGGTCCGAAATTTTTGGGGCGTTACAATCCTCCCCCCTCAAAAGAATTTGGTCCCCAAATTCGCTCTTGAGATTCGCGTGGTCCGGGTAACGCCGACGTATCTTCTTTTCTAGCTCCCGAAATGTTTCTTCCTTACTCTGTGTGCGTCATAAAGCTTTTACTTGTGGAATATGCGGCCTTCTTGATTAAAACGAGTGCGCGAAAAATGTTCTCTCGTTCGTTAGACTTTTTCGTATCTTTTTCTCTAACTCTCAAGCCGCCTCTTTTATACTCTGGTCGCGCCATAATGGAATTCACATGTTTCTTCATCTGGATGAGTATGCAAACATGTCTTCCTTTGTACGTTAGATATTTCTGAAGATCTTAAGATATGCAGTCAGGTTCACGAGGATGATCAATGTAGTACTTCATATACGTTACGTATAATCATGACGCGGTATAACGGGATACGACGATAATTCCAACTCCTATGCCGCGGATTAAGATTCTTCTCAAAAGAAAAACTACTCGCATAACAACATATAAGATCAGTTTAGCCTAGGGAATCCAAAAGATGTTGAATGACATTTGACTTGGAATTCTCAAAAGGAACAATATGAGTCAAATGAAGAGACACGATAAGAATAAGAAAAGATGATCGAATCAAGGTGCTCAATACGACAAAACAAGAATTAGCAATGGCAACATATAGAAGAATCAACGAAGATTGCAAAAGGACCGAAATATCGATAAGAAAGATAACCAAATGAATAGTTCGATATAAGTGACAAGGAGAACGATTAAGGTTCACCGATAAGAATAACGAGAGGGATGAGCCTCACCATTTCAAACAATGTAAGTAAGAAGAAGATCAAAACAAGAATATCGATAAGGATAATAGAAAGTCGAAACAAGTATCATGACGATAATAACCAAAACATTAAAGTGTGTTTGGTCATTTGAAAAGCAAGTCAAGATAAATGGCGTGATTTAAGGATTCATTTCAATAATGATTGCAACAAGCTGCAGTAGAAAACACGTAAAGCTCAATAGTGAAATCTGAGAACATCGAAACGATCAAATTGAGCGAGACGGGGATTACAAATAAGTTCTTAACAAATAGAAGGTAAGTCCGAAGTTCAAAAAAAATTTTAGAATAAATCGATCTGATTTATGCGGATCGCAAAAGGGAATGAAATAGACAAAGGAACAACAATTTATGAATGGACAAAATGAAAACGTGAAGTTCAAAAAGAAACCGAGACAATTCAATTCGTTCAGGAAATTTAAAGATTGCATAATTGAATACAACGAAAAAGAGTGACATGAAATCATATGGATCATTTCAAAACGATCATGATGGAATAAATAGGCTCGGAAAAAGAAGGACAAGGAATAATAACATTCATAGAATCCGACAAAAATAAATAATTTTGGTTACGAAGTCGATACGAGAAAGTACTTCATGAAATAAGGAGGGGTAAATTCTGAACGAGTACAAAAATAGGGGATCAAAATAAAAGCTTGATAGGATACAAGAAGTCAATCCCCAATAGACAAAAACATGTTCATTGAGAGTGTCGATAAGCTCTCAAGGAAATAATCGAGGAGTCGAATTAAAGGTAATTAAGGGTACGACTTCGAGAAGCCATATTAAGAATAAGGCTAAAATGATTGAAGGTAAATTACACTCCATGAATGAAAAGATACAATCGGGCAATCGCATTTAGAAACTTCAGAAAAGCACGAGCGGAAATGAAAAGATTAGACATGAACTTAGGGTAGTTTTAGAATTCAAAACGAAGTTACATGCTATCAATAATAATTCATAGTTGAATGGAAGGAACGAGTAATAGACGAGTTAGAACTCAAGACTGGTGTCAATGAAATTTGAATGTACCAAAATGATGAAGAAAAGACATCTTGGGATCACAAGTTCAAAAATGAATAAGTACCAACATTAGAATAAGGGCGAAACAATTCATTATAGCGAAAAATAGGCTCAAAAGAGCTTACTAAATTCGAGAGATCAATTGGGAGATGAATACGTTTAGAATCAGAGTTATGAGTTATGAATACCGTAAACTCGATAAGGAATTCAAAAGAATTACGGCTATTTTAGTCATTCTACATGTACTTCGAGAAAGGTCGCTTGATTCAAATATTTCAATTTACGTATAATCACGGAGTGCACACATATACAATCATAACCATACAATAAGATCAACAATAAAGTTCAAATAACGTTATGGTATTCGAGATACCACCAACAAAATAATAAATCAAGAAAACACAGAATCAAGCAAAAATAACCCTTAACCTCAAGGACACGTACTACACATATGGTTTCGGTTGCGGTCTTGTCCTAATAGTGAACTACCCAATATGGGTAGACACCCTAAAGTCACGACGGTGAGTCCCACCTTACTAGCACCTCAGTACAAATCCGAGGATCCTATCCTAGCCTTGAGCCGAAGCTCTGATACCATCTGTGACGGCCCGGCTCCGCGGGTCGGTCGTATTACAGTCGGTCAAATTTTTATTTAAGAAAAATGTTAAAATACTGTCTTTTTTTTGACAAAACTATTTAAATAAAATCGACAATTAAAAGTTTTAAAGCGGAAGCGTTTAAAAGCAAAATAAGAACCATTTAAATTACGAAGTTTTTTGACGAAAAAGTAGTATCAGTTTTCATAGTAGAGGTTTAAAGCGGAAGCATTTAATCTTAACATATCAAAAGTTTTGAACAAAATCAACCGAGAGAGATAAATAAGTACTTTATGAAAATCTTGTATCTTTTACAAAAGTATAAATCAACTTTAACGATTCAAATATTCTAAGCAAGGTTTTAAACAAAATCGAAAAAGAAAATAAATCGATAGCAAAATATAACTACTCTCCCAAATACTAGGGTGGGACCGCAACCGTGATGACCTAACCGCAACCCAACTATTATTTTCCAGAACACCTGAAACTGAAAAGAATGAAACATGGAACGCATAAGTTGATCGTCCAACTTAGTGAGGCTGTGTGCGAAATTTGCATGGTAATGCGTGTATGCAACATATTATATAACGTGAACAAGTTATCAAGCAAATTAAGCATATATTCAAGACGAAAGAAACACGGAATTCACATAACCAAGAATTGCTGATGCCGACCTCCACTTACCCTCCATCCTTATTCTGATGTCCATCCAAACACACCGAGTAAGGAGCGACCTTACTATCTGAAGTGCATCGACATGTCTTTGCCAAAGTTTGTCCTTACTCCCCAAGTGTTCCTCCCCACTTGGATTGTAAGGCCAGGCCTAAGGGTAACCGTGACAATCCTGCCGGCCCTTGCCGGCCGGGTTGGCATCGGGTACATATACCAATCAAAAGGGGCCCACACAAAATCGAAAACAAATGGAAACATAACATATCAAACATATTTAACATATTATCAACGTTTAACAACTTATCAAATGCAAATTTTGGGTATCATGATAATTTAGTAAAATATATTCGCAACTAGTAGATTTGGATGTAGCATGCATTGGATTATCATGTTGATATACTAAGGATTTCATGCATGTAATGTCGACGTAACAAGTCCAATCTCTTTGTAACAACATGCAATAGAAATTATAATATAACACATGCTTTGATTATTAAGAGCATAAGTAAATGTTTGACTCGATCTACTAGCACATCGGACCGACATACAAATTCAACACACGACGCTCACCTTTGTCGCTTAGTATAGCGACTAAAACTCCACAAATGAAGCGTATCCAAAACCTGAGCAAGTACATATACGACTTAGAATGTATCTAACAACCTTACTTAAACTTAACTAATGAAAATCCTACACAAGGATTTCCTAAACTAACACATCACACAAAAGTGCTTAGAACTTACGACATCAACTTCAATTAAGAGATATTATTTTCAAAACTCAAAATCATAATTTCATAAAACAGCGCCAAAACAGCAAAATTTTTCCTTTATTTTCCAGATTTACAAAACAGCCCCTAAACTTTTATAAACATCCATTTTTCCGAAAATTTGCAACAAACTTTAAATCAAATGCTTTTTAACTAAACCCATATCGAAAATCAAATAAAAACAGAGTATTAAGTATCTTGTTACTTCAAAAATCAAAGCTTTAAAAATCCCACAAGTTTAAAAATTTTAAAAAATACCCTTATAGTTTTGAAAACTTAAGAAAATAACCTTTCTTGAAAAATAATTCAAGGTCCAAGCATCTACGCAATATTCAAAAATAATTAAGCATAATTTCACTATAAAACTGAGATTAAAAATAAGTTTTAATAACTTTTCACCAACTAACAATGAGAAACAAAAAGTTCTTTAATCATAATTTTTCTTCGGAATTAAAAATTTACAAATTTTCAATCTTAAAACAAAATTGAACAAAGCTCTACATCATATCAACTAATCAAAAGTTTATAAAAGTAACTATAAAAACAGCGATAAAACAGCGAATTTGCCCCCTTATTTTCGGATTTACAAAAATAATCCCAAAAGTTTCAAAAACTCCCTTTTTGCAAACAAACTCGGAGCAACTTTAGAACAATTAAATTTTAAGTAAACTCATACCAAATATCAAACAAAAATAGAGATTTTCAGTCAATTTTTACTCGCAAAAAAAATATCACAGCCCTAACCCTTAAACTTTTAAAACCTTACAAAAATACCCCCAAAGTTTTGAAATTTAACAACATTAACTTTCTTACAAAAATAAATCAAGATCCAAACATATAAGCAATATCTAAACAAAACCAAAGTGAAGTCACAATAAATATCTTATATAAAATTAAACTTAACAACTTTTCACAAAAACTACATGGATAAACTAAAGTTCTTCAATATATACTTTGAAGAAAGTAAAATCACAAATATTAAAGAACACATGCATAGACGGATTTTTACCCAAAGCAACGAAGGAGATGAAGCTCTCTTCATTTTCAGACCTCCGAAGGTGGTGGTGGCGGCTCCGGTGGCAGTGGTGGCGGCTCCGGTGGTGGTTCATAACAAAAGCCCTCAAATCCTTCCTTTTCACCAATTTCAAACGTCTGCCGATTAACTTCGAGAGATATAAACGACGATCCGAATGGTCAATATGTATCCCCATGTGTGTACCACCTTCACGCAAAAGTTGGGCATGATCCAACGGTGGACGAAGAAGGAATGGACGAAAAACCGAGGCTGTGCTGTGTATATCCGAAAATTCTCTTACTAAAATGTGTTTTCTCTTTCCCTCTCTTCTTAACTAAATCTAAGTATTTTTAAGTTGTAAAGAAGATAAAGTGGGTTTGAGGGAGATATTTAATGGGCTATGAAATCAGATTTTTTAGTGTATAGATACATATACACACATTATGGGGAAGAGGTGATTATAATTACTCACCAATTCCACCAATGCATGTCTTTCTTGGATGGTGGAGTTTACTCCACCCAAGGGCATGCCTTAGCAGCCCTAGGAGTGTGCAAGGAGAGAAAATGATTACTCTCCTGCAGAAAATCTGCAACTTGAGGCAAATTTTCAGTTTGCCCCCTGAAGTTTTAAAAACTTACATTTTTGTCCCCAAAAACAAATTTTTTGTGCATCCAAGCCCAAAAAAATTTCAAAAAGGTCTTAATGTTATTTTAAAGTAACTTTTATGTTTTGAAAGTTCACAAGGTCACAAGATTTAATTGTATATTTTAGTTTAAATTAATACTTAACTTTGAAAATAACAAGTAGCACATAAATTGGGTTAAAAATCCAACCAAAAGGGTCCGAAATTTTTGGGGCGTTACAATGGTATTATGCCATATCATAAATGGTACGGCGGTGTAAGGACTTACTTCGAAAGGTACTAGCCTAAGTATCCTTTGAAAAGTCAGGGGAGGCTATCCCTAAAAGTGAACTAGGAAGTTCAGCAAAGTATTATCGTGAAATGAACCTTTCTCAGAAAGCTCGATTTCTACTTAGTTCGCTTTGTGAGAATCCTATTCTCGTTTAGATAATCGAGGAATTTATAGCTTATGTTTCGGCCAATCTGATTAGATCAAACGGTTTCAACATTATGCTTTTAATTACTTCATTTCCAAAAACATCTTTGAACATTTCAACAGTTTTAGAATTGTACTTCACAAAGTACACATATGCTTTGACGATTAAAAATCGTAAGTATACATGAAGTAACGTCCTTTTGAACTAACCCTTTAGTGGTCCACATTTGTCTCTATGGATCAAATCCATCTTTGTTTGATATGCTTAGGATGCCTAGCAAACGTTATTTCGGTCATCATTCTTTTGAGACAAGATTCGTAAGTTACGAGTTCATCCAAGTTCTATGTTTCAAGAATCTCAAATGAAATCAATCATTCGAATCCTTCTTTTGGAAATATGTCCAAAATATGCATATCAAGTATGTGGGTGATTATCTTGTTGTTTTACTTTTCTCGATTTAGCATACAATTTACTTGAAGTTTTAATTGTTTATCATTGATTCATTTCTATGCTTTAAAGACATTCCATTCATAATGGTAAAGCATCAATATTTTGTACAAAGTAAAAGCTTTAAATAAATAATATTCCATTCATAATGGTAAAGCAATGTTGTCTTGTACAAAAATTCGAAATAATACTCAAAAGCAAAATAAAACCAAAATTCATGCTAATACGGAAAACTAAGTAAAACTCTTTGCTAAAAGGTGAAGTCTAGATTCTTCTTGACCCAACTCCTGAAGCAATTTTCCCTAATATATTGTTGCAACTCTTGCCTTTTCCTTCCAAGGAATGCCCTTCTTCCCAAGGGCAAGGGAATGCCGTCATCACCTGCAAACACTTTACAGATACGAGGGTCTATGAGATGTCATACATCAAAAAGAAATAACTAGGTCATACAGTTGTTAATTCTCTTCAAGAATTTCTTTCCCGCAAGCATCCTTAGTTCTTTATCTTTCTTACACAAGGGGCAATCCTTTCTTTCACTCAGACCCAATCCCTATAGATGGGCTTTCTCATATTTGTCCAACAACTTTCGCAAATTATTTGTCCAACAACTTTCGCAAATTATTTGTCTTAATCCTGTCACACAGAATTTCCAAATGATGCACAAAATGAGAAAATGAGTCAGACAAGCCATTGAGAATAATTTCTATCTCATAATTTTGATCCAAATTAGCACCTAGCTTTTTGATTCGTTTCATCATCTTGATTAGGTAAGAACAATATTCTCTAACATTGTCGAACCCATCCATGCTTGTCTCGTGGAGTGAAAAGCTCATGCTTTGTCCCAAAGTTTGTTCGTACATGATTGTGGATTTTTAATGGCTATATATAAACAATTTAAAAGACAACAATAAGCAGACAAGTTTAATAAAATACTTATAATTAACGAAAATTGGACGTTTTATCGAAAAAGTTCTCCCACTATTTTTATCGAAACAATAACCCCTTTAATCTTTCGGGAAATCTTATTTCCTAGTAGGTCTTGACGTCCCGGCAGACATTAACTGCACCCACGACTCGTGGCCATACATTTAATTCCCTAGGTAGGTATACTTTTACCAATTGTGTCCCTACACAACCTTCAAGCTATTTTGCCTCGGTTTTCGCATTTATCTAGCACTGCTACATCATAAATGTTACTACTCGTTAAGTCTAACCCATTAATCTTGATGAGCAACGGGCCCGGTCATGAAATCCCCGTAACTGGTTATTGGTCGATATACATGTACCGACCAGTCCCCACCCTTGTCGAGCTTTAAGAAAAACAAGAATCAAGGAATTTCGCGTATTGTCCCTTTCTTCGCCTCGGGTGCCAGACTCTGGATCACCTTAATCGATAAGTAGACAACTTATGCGAGTTCCTATTAATGGAAGGCTTGGATATTAAAACATCATTTTAAAGTACCCAATGTGACTTAATATTTATTCAAGAGGGGATTTTCGGTTTTGAAAGTTTAAAGAAACTCTCCTCGAGATCTCACCGTATTTAATTATGCTTTATCTTTTATTTACGATCTAATTACTAGCGCGCATCACAGACAAGCCATAAATAAATCGACAAATAAAATAAAACATTCACACCTAGCATGCATGCTACCACAGTATGTTTTCGATCGGGAGCCTCCTATGCGGGCCAGTATCGAGCCATGATGTTGGCCCAATTGGTCAATCTAATTGGGTTCTTAATGGACCGAGGCTATTACAATAATAACCATGCATACATGGCCTTCATTCCTTCTTGGGCCTCCACCTTGCTTGTAATGGGCCTCCATCCTAAACTATTTAAAAGTAAAGCCCTAATCTATTACAAAGGCTCAAAGTGGCCCAAAAACTTAAGGCTCGCAGACCCAATAAAAACAACGCAATTAAAAATTAAACCAATCACATCTACCCTAGGGTCAAAGCTCGGCACGATCGAAAACAACGTAAAAAGTTCACGTAGGGCAAGAAACAAGCAAACAACTTTTACGTATTTCTTAACTTCCTTATTTTAAAACTCCTTTTAAAATAACCCATGATCCTTACTTTAGTCTCTACTAATTATGATAAAATTAATTTTCGGATAAACAAAAACACTTTTTATGCACAAATACAGATTCTGTTTTTCAACTTTTGAAAATTACAGTTTGGTCCCTTAACTTTCGAAAATTATATTTTAACCCCACAAGTTTCGGAAATTAACAAATTAACCCCAAAAATTTTGACAGCTGCAAATCGGTCCCGAAAACATAAAATTACAGTTTTAACCCAGAAATTTTCGTTAATTGCAAATAGACCCCTGAACTTTACGTAAATTACAAAAACAGCCCCATACTTACGGAAATTGCAAAACGACCCAATTTTCAAAAAATCCAGAAAATTACAATTTCAGTCCAGAAACATGCAGAAAATGAAATTTTCAATTTTGGTCAGTTTTTCGTAAATCGCTATTTGCAAAAACAGTCCACTAATTTTCGGAAATTCAAAATTGGCCCAAACTAATTCATGCAAATTTATCCGAGCATACATCATATCATAACAAGCAAGAATCATCACATAGAACATAATAAATACTAATATCCATATATTAAATTATGTTCAGGCCTTTTTCACATAAGAATAATGGAGTTGGCTCTGATACAACTATTGGGAATGCCTCGGTTGTCAGAACAACGAGAGTGCGGAATTTAAAATTTTTCCGAGGCACCCCAGCAGTCCCAAGAAATCGATCTCCACATTCATTATGCGAAAGAGGTTGAATCAAACAACAATAGAAACAAAGGGGGTGATATGCGAAATACTTCACCACAGGTTCGGTGGCGGTAACCTCCGGCTTTCTTGTTTGATTCGATGTAGAGATCCAATTGTCTCACCTCCAGAATGTATCCACACCAGATGGATTGTAGCAACGTCTCCAAGGCACAGGCTACGAACTAGATCTTGGAGATTTGTCAGTGAAGGAAGAGTTGGAACTGGATCCAGCTCTTGAACTAGATCCAGATGAAAGAAAGAACAGGAAGAGGGCGGCGGCGGCACATAACTTTTCTGTCTAGGGTGGGGCGATTTTCCTTCTCAATTTTCAGCTATATTTTTCTTTCTTAGTTGGTTGATTAGCTTATGGAAGATATGTGATGAGTTCTTATTTATAAGAGAAGAGTCCTTCTCTTATTAGATATCTCATCAAGATTTGGTGAATCCTTTCCTTATCACAATAGGAAACAAGATTCAACCAAATCTCTTATTTTGTCACTTGTCAAACAAGAAACAAACGCTTCCACTTATCTCCTTAGCCAAAATCGCCCCTTTAGCCTTAGCCATGCAATCCGAAAATTGCATGCTTAATTTCTTCTTCCATTTAATTAGTTAATCACTTTAATTAATATTATAATTAATTAGATAATCCAATCAATTAATTAGACACTCTAATAATTTAATTAGATATTCTAATTAATAATTCTCCTCTTCGAATTAACACTTTAATTCATTAACTTTGATTTAAATTCCTTAAATCAACTATTTCCTTTTATGACTGTCACTGTCCAACTGTATTGTGTGTGACCCTCGGGGTTCACCATCAATTGGCAGCAGGCCCATGACTTTCGTGATTTAATTAACGAGCAATTAAATGCTCCGATCAATTAAACACTTTTAATTGACCACTCCAGAATTAATCTCCCTTATTAATTCAGGAGTACCCACACTTCATGGTCGATGTCTAGCCACAAGCCCATGAAGCCCAACTTCAGGTGAATTGATCTTGTGAACCTCACCTCTTATAATTGCCATGTACATACGGTCCTTCCAAAGACTAATTTCCCGACCGAGACCTAGGGTGTGTAAATTGACCGGCACCTCTAATTATCTCGATAACTATACTTTCTAATTCTGGATAATAATTCGAGTGTGACTGCTAAATTTGGAAACTCCTTTCCAAATCCGTCACTTCAAGTCTAAGGACTATCACGTGATAAGCTTTCTCTAGTATAAATGAATTAATACGCTCGTTTGTTTATAGTATGTAAATCAAACAATGGCCAACTTCATCTCTCGCGAATCACTTAAGCGATTGGATGAAATCCTTAGATCACAATAGACTATGGGACGATTCACTTCAGTATGAGTGCAATCATGAAACAGTCTCTAAGGTCGTGATCTTAAAAACGTTCCAAGTCATAGATTCCTGTCGATACGATGTATCGAAGGAATCGTTAAGACTTGTACGAGTATGCATGATTCACATGGAGTGAATTTGTAGCGTTTCATGAGCAAGGCATTTGATGCCAGTGCATATGAGTAGGTGGTTCGATAGGGGATCGAACGCATCGAACGACCCGAACAGAGAAACCCATTGTGGAAGCGCATGTCGCACATCGGCGATGGGATGTTTCTCAAGGCTTATAATAGTGTACGATTTAGTCCTTTGACTTGAGGTGCTAGGGCGAATTTGGTGCACGTGAGTGCGTACTTTAATTTAGGAGCCGATCACTTGGCCTGATCATTGTGCGACTACTTTGGGTACGTAGGATCGTGTACGCGAATGGTTAGCACTAATATGGGATCTACCGACTCAACGTAGTGCGTTGAGAGAATTTCCTATACGTTCTTAGATAATATATTCCGAGAAACCCGTGGCCACGGTCAGTGACGGATTTGGAAAGGGGTTTCCAATTTTAGCAGTCACACTGGAATTATTATCCTGAATTAGAAAGTATAGTTATCGAGATAATTAGAGGTGCCGATCAATTCACACACCCTAGGTCTCGATCGGGAAATTAGTCGATAGAGGGACCGTATGTACATGGCACTTATAAGAGGTGAGGTTCACTGAGATCAATTCACCTGAAGTTGGGCCTCATGGGCTTGTGGCTAGACATCGACCATGAGGTGTGGGTACTCATGAATTAATTGTAAGATTAATTCTTGAGTGGTTAATTGAAGGTGTTCAATTAATCGGAGCAATTTATAAACTCGCAAATTAAATCACGAAAGTCGTGGGTCCGCGGCCAATTTATGGTGAACTTAAAGGGTCACACACAATACAATTGGACTGCAACAAATCAAATAAGGAAAGTTTGATTTAAAGAGTTAAATCAAAAACTAAAGAATTAAAGTGTTAATTCTTGAAGAAGAAATCTAATTAATTAAAGAGTTAATTAATAAGAGTGGAGTTAATTAATTAATTGGATTAATTAATTAAATGAGCTGAATTAATTAAAGGAGTTTAATTAATTGTCTAGGTCCATTAGGAAACAAATAAAGGTCATAAGCAAATGGGCTTTAAAGTTCCCTAGTTGGACTAGGCCACATTAGGTCAAGACTCCTTATCTATAAATAAGGAGTAGAAGACCAAAACCCTAGCCCTAGCTAACCCTAATAGCCGCCCCCCTCTTGGAGAAGAGGTGTGGCCGCCCCCCTTCTCCAATGGAAGAGAGAGGCCGCCCCCTCTCTTCCTCCAGATCTAGATCTGAATCTAGATCTGGTTTTCTTCGTTCTTCCATGTCTGATTACCCTTGAATCCTATTTCTGAGCCTGTTGATTCAAAGGGGTTGTTTTAATTCAATTGGTGTGGATACTGCTAGAGGCACAACACTTGGGGTGCTCCTCTCGAACCAAATCCATCAGATCTGAAAGAAGATCGGAGAAAAACCACCACCTTGCCTGTGGTGAGGTAATTTCGAATTACACCCTTTTTATTTTGTCAATTGTTGCAAAATTTAATTCATAGCAGTGCTAGATGAGTGCGAAAATCGAGGCAAAATAGCTTGAAGGTTGTGTAGGGACACAATTGGCAATAAGTATGCCTACCTGGGGAATTAATTATATGGCCGCGAGTCGTGGGTGCAATTAATGTCTGCTGGGACGTCAAGACCTACTAGGAAATAGGATTTCCCGAACAATTGAAGGGGTAATTGTTTCGATAAAATAGTGGGAGAACTTTTACGATAGAAAGTCCAACCTTCGTAGATTATAAGTATTATTCATTGACTAGTCCTCTAGATTTTTGTCTTCTCTTTAGATTAGATATTGAGATATCTATATCAATTGTCCATTTTTACTATTTATCCTCGACTTACAAAATAACTGGATTAAAATATTGATTGGCTTAGAAACTTGGGGATTGTCCTCAATTCCAAAAGTCGGAATCGTGTTCTTAATAATCAACCTATGCCTGATGCATTTTGAGATGAGTCTCGAAAGAGGAACGAATCACCTATAGAGTATGGGAATCTCAATGATCGTTGCCTCATAGAAGCATCAAGATTGAACGAGCTAAAGAAGCGACATAGGAGCATGTCTGAAACTTCTAAAACAAACCTCCACCTCAAAAGGCTTGTTTTGAGGAGCAATTTCGAATCATCTGATTCGAGATTTCTAAGGTGTTGTTTAAAACTCGAGAATAAGTGAAGGAACTAATGTCAAGGATCACTGTCCTTGTTTTATCAATCTGGTTGATAACTGGATCGATTAAACGTAGGCCTGCAAGTGATCTTAACATTGACTTCCTCCTAAATTCTCCTCCTGCTCATTCAAACGATTAGTGAAAAGTTCTGAACTTATTCGATAAGTTGATCAGGTTTCATGAATTAACCAAAGTATTGGTAAAAGGCAAATAGGAACCTTTTAAAAGGTATACCTGTCATGATTGCTTACACTTCAAGGACTGCAAAGTCAAAGAAGAGTAAAAGGAAGAAGAAAGTGTTCTCTTCCAAAGCAAACATAAAGGTAGTGAAAAGAACACAAGTAGCCTAAAAATCAAATTATCCCACTGCACCTAAGAAAGGCATTGACAAGTTTAATTGATTAGAAGGTCTAATTAATTAAACAACGTTTCAATTAAAGAGTTAATTGAGAACAACGTTTCAATTAAAGAGTTAATTGAAAAGGGGAAATGAATCAATTAAAGAGTTAATTGAAAGTAACGTTTCAATTAAAGAGTTAATTGAAAACAAACAAAATTGATTGAATTAATGTGTTAAGTTCAATCAATACCAAGATAATACTCCACACATATGGCACGCAAGATTAGGTCGTGTTTCCATAGGAAGGATTCAATAGTTGGTGTCATCCATGCTTTTTGAAAAATAGGGCTTAGATGAACTATCAACTTGCGAATCCTGTCTGAAGGAAAAGATGACAAAGTTACCATTTGCTGGGCATCCGGTGCGTACCAAACAATTTTTTTTGGATTGGATCCATACGAATGAATGTGGACCACTAAAGTGTTAGTGTGAGAGGAGATTACTCATACCTCGTGAGGTTTACTGATGACTTTAGTCATTAGTGATATGTGTATCTTATGATGTACAAATCCGAAACTCTTGAAAAGTTCAAAGAATTTCGAAACGAAGTAGAGAATCAACCAAGGCATAGTATTAAGGCCATTCGATCTGATCGAGGTGGCAAATACTTAAGCTAGAAGTTCCTCGATTATCTTACTGAGAAAGAGATTCTCATACAACGAACTCCTCCTCAGACGCCTCAACCTATTAGAGGGTCTGAAAGAAGAGAATCTAACCTTGTTGGACATGGTTCGATCCGTGATGAGTTTCGTTCAACATCCTTATGCATACTAAGGATTGACCCTAATGATTGCATCGAAGATACTGAACAAAGTAACTTCAAAGTTCGTGCCTGCAAAACCCTACCAAGAATGGTGTGGTAAAACACCTCCATACTCTCTCTATTGAGTATGGGGATCTCCTGCCTATGTTAGGAACAAGAAAGGAGATAAATTGGATACTAGATCCAGTTTGTACAAATTTGTGGGGTATCCAAAGAAATCCGTTTGGATGCCTGTTCTACATTCCTAAAGAACAAAGGGTGTTTGTTTCAAGGAATATCCATTTCTTAGAGGATGGCTTCCTTGTGAATAGAAATGGTACCCTAGTAGAACATGATGAGGTCCAAGAAGTGGAACTCATCCCCACAAACAGTGGGAGTTAATCCAGAAACTGCTGAACCATCAACGTACACCAGTACTTCGTAGATCTGATCAAATTCGTAAGGAACTTGAAAGATATGGTTAGACCATATACGAAGAATCTACATTGGATGTAGACGCTCATGTATGGCAAAAGGCCATACAATCCAAAATGGATTCCATCCATTCCAACAAGGTACGGACCTTGGTCGATCCACCCGAGGGAAGTGTCCCTATAGGTTGCAAATGGATCTTCAAGCGCAAGCTAGGAATGAGTGAAGAGGTATTGACCTATAAGACTTGCCTAATGGCAAAAGGTTATACACAAAGGCCTGGAACGGACTTTGATGAAATCTTTTCTCCATTAGCAATGTCTGAATCCATTTGGACTCACATTCATTTTGATGAGAAAGTCAAGGCGTTTGACTTCATCGAAAACAAATGTGAACCTTGAGTGTACAAGAAGTTTAGTGGGAGCTCTTTAAAGCTCATTATTTTTACATGTCGATAACATTATGATTATCTGGGATGATATTGGAATGTTAGCACAGACGGAAGCATGATTGTCCATGCAATTCTCCATGAAAGATTTGAGAGAGACATCTTGCGTATTGGATACGTATCTATGGAGATAGATCGAGGAAGATGTTGAGACTCTCTCAATCTAAGTACATAGAAACAGTACTGAAAATATTCAGTATGGAAGAATCCAAGAGAGGGTTGCTTCCAGTGAGACATTGTATCTCTCCTTCCGAATCGATGTGCCCTACATCGAATGAGGAAAAGGAGAATATCTCAAATACCTTATGTTTGGACAAAAGGTAGCATGTGGTATGCAATACTATGTACTAGACCAGATGTAGAACCTGCTTTTATTGCCATGAGCAGTTTCTAGTCAAACTCCAGTAAAGAGTACTGGACCACCGTAAAAGATATCCTTGAGCTCTTGAGAAAGACTAAGGATTTGATCTTGGTCTACGGTGATAGTGGAGAATTGAAACTCGAAGGATTTATTAATTCGAGTTTCCAGTCTGATGTGGATGAATATATATCCAGTTTTGGATACATATTTTGCCTCAATGGGGTAACGGTAAGTTGGAAAGGTTCCAAGGAAAGCACCGTTGCCATCTTAACCACTGAAGCAAGATATATCGCAGCAAGGAATGCAGCGTAAGAAAGTGTTTGGATGAAAAACTTCATCCAAAAGTTGGATGTAGTGCCTAGCATTGCAACGCTCGTGGTTATCTTATGAGATAACAATGGAGCTATTGCTAAAGCAAAGGAATCGAGATCTCACCAGAAATCTAAACACAATGAGAGAAAAGTGCCATCTGATTAGAGTAATCATTGGTAGAGTTGACGCACATAATGGATCGCGTCAACTCGGAAGACAATCTAGCGGATCCACTAATAGAGCCTTTGTCACCAAAGGAGTTCGAAGAACATCTTTGGAAGATGGGTCTTAGAAGCGTTTGTGATTGGCTTTAGGGCAAGTGGGAGATTGAAAGGATAGTGCCCTGCAAGCCAATAGATTTTAGCTTTCTCTAGTATAAATGAATTAATACGCTCGTTTGTTTATAGTATGTAAATCAAACAATGGCCAACTTCATCTCTCGCGAATCACTTAAGCGATTGGATGAAATCCTTAGATCACAATAGACTATGGGACGATTCACTTCAGTATGAGTGCAATCATGAAACAGTCTCTAAGGTCGTGATCTTAAAAACGTTCCAAGTCATAGATTCCTGTCGATACGAGGAATTGAAGGAATCGTTAAGACTTGTACGAGTATGCATGATTCACATGGAGTGAATTTGTAGCGTTTCATGAGCATGGCATTTGATGCCAGTGCATATGAGTAGGTGGTTCGATAGGGGATCGAACGCATCGAACGACCCGAACAGAGAAACCCATTGTGGAAGCGCATGTCGCACATCGGCGATGGGATGTTTCTCAAGGCTTATAATAGTGTTAGATTTAGTCCTTTGACTTGAGGTGCTAGGGCGAATTCGGTGCACGTGAATGCGTACTTTAATTTAGGAGCCGATCACTTAGCCTGATCATTGTGCGACTACTTTGGGTACGTAAGATCGTGTACGCGAATGGTTAGCACTAATATGGGATCTACCGACTCAACGTAGTGCGTTGAGAGAATTTCCTATACGTTCTTAGATAATATATTCCGAGAAACCCGTGGCCACGGTCAGTGACGGATTTGGAAAGGGGTTTCCAATTTTAGCAGTCACACTGGAATTATTATCCTGAATTAGAAAGTATAGTTATCGAGATAATTAGAGGTGCCGATCAATTCACACACCCTAGGTCTCGATCGGGAAATTAGTCGATAGAGGGACCGTATGTACATGGCACTTATAAGAGGTGAGGTTCACTGAGATCAATTCACCTGAAGTTGGGCCTCATGGGCTTGTGGCTAGACATCGACCATGAGGTGTGGGTACTCATGAATTAATTGTAAGATTAATTCTTGAGTGGTTAATTGAAGGTGTTCAATTAATCGGAGCAATTTATAAACTCGCAAATTAAATCACGAAAGTCGTGGGTCCGCGGCCAATTTATGGTGAACCTAGAGGGTCACACACAATACAATTGGACTGCAACAAATCAAATAAGGAAAGTTTGATTTAAAGAGTTAAATCAAAAACTAAAGAATTAAAGTGTTAATTCTTGAAGAAGAAATCTAATTAATTAAAGAGTTAATTAATAAGAGTGGAGTTAATTAATTAACTGGATTAATTAATTAAATGAGCTGAATTAATTAAAGGAGTTTAATTAATTGTCTAGGTCCATTAGGAAACAAATAAAGGCCATAAGCAAATGGGCTTTAAAGTTCCCTAGTTGGACTAGGCCACATTAGGTCAAGACTCCTTATCTATAAATAAGGAGTAGAAGACCATGTTGGGAATGCCCCGGTTGTCAGAACAACGAAAGTGCGGAATTTAAAATTTTTCCGAGACACCCCATCAGTCCCAAAATACGATCTCCATATTATTTATATGAAATAGGTTGAATCAAACAGTAACAGAAAACAAAGGGGGTGTTTAGCGAAATACCTCTCAACAGATTCGGTGGTGATAACCTCCGGCTTTCTAGTTTGATTCACGATGTAGTGATCCAATTGTCTCACCTCCAGAACGTATACACACCAGATGGATTGTAGCAACGTCTCCAAGTCACAGGCTACGAACTAGACCTTGGAGATTTGTCAGTGAAGGAAGAGTTGGAATTGGATCTAGCTCCTTGAACTAGATCCAGATGAAGAAGAGAGCAGGAAGAGGGCGACGGCGGCACATAACTTTTCTGTCTAGGGTGGGGCGATTTTTCCTTCTTAATTTTCAGCTATATTTTTCTTTTTAGTTGGTTGATTATTAGATTATGGAAGATATGATGAGTTATATTTATAAGAGAAGAGTCCTTGTCTTATTAGATATCTCATCAAGATTTGGTGAATATTTCCTTATCACAATAGGAAACAAAATTCAACCAAATCTCTTCTTTGTCACTTGTCAAACAAGAAACAAACTCTTCCACTTATCTTCTAGCCAAAATCGCCCCTCATGCCTTATCCATGCAAATCCGAAAATTGCATGCTAAATTCTTCTTCCATTTAATTAATTAACCACTTTAATTAATATTATAATTAATTAGATAATCCAATTAATTAATTAGACACTCTAATAAATTAATTAGATATTCTAATTAATAATTCTTCTTCTTGAATCAATACTTTAATTCATTAACTTTGATTTAACTTCCTTAAATCAACTATTTCCTTTTATGACCGTCACTGTCCAACTGTATTGTGTGTGACCCTCTGGGTTCACCATCAATTGACAGCAGGCCCACGAACCCTTCGTGATTTAATTTATGAGCAATTAAATGCTCCGATCAATTAAACACTTTTAATTGACCACTCCAGAATTAATCTCCCTTATTAATTCAGGAGTACCCACACTTCATGGTCGATGTCTAGCCACATGCCCATGAAGCCCAACCTCAGGTGAATTGATCTTGTGAACCTCACCTCTTATAATTGCCATGTACATACGGTCCTTCCAAAGACTAATTTCCCGACCGAGACCTAGGGTGTGTAAATTGACCGGCACCTCTAATTATCTCGACAACTATACTTTCTAATTCAGGATAATAATTCCAGTGTGACTGCTAAATTTGGAAACCCCTTTCCAAATCCGTCACCGACTGCAGCCGCAGGTTCCTCGGAACATATTATCTAAGAAAGTATAGGAAATTCTCCCACCTTATCAGGATGAGTCGATAGATCCTTTCTTAGTACTAACCACTCGCGTACACGACTATACGCACCCAACTTAGGCACATTAAGGTCAGGCTACGTGACCAGTACCTAAATGTAAATACGTATACCCATGCACCGAATTCGCCCTAGTACCTCAAGTCTAAGGACTAAATCGTACACTATTATAAGCCTTGAGAAACTTCCCATCACCGATATGCGTCATGCGCTTCCACAATGGGTTTCTCTGTTCGGGTCGTTCGATGCATTCGATCCCCTATCGAACCACCTAGTCATATGGACTGACATCAAATGTCTTGTTCATGAAACTCTACAAATTCACTCCGTGTGAATCATGCATACTCGTACAAGTCTTAGCGATTCCTTCGATACCCCATCTCGTTCGGAATCTATGACTTGGAACGTGTTTTAAGATCACGGCCTTAGAGACTGTTTCATGATTGCACTCAATACCGAAGTGAATCATCCCATAGTCGATTGTGACCTTAGGATTTCATCCAATCGCTTAGATAAGTTCGCGAGAGATGAAGTTGGCCATTGTTTAATTTACGTACTATAAATAAACGGTCGTATTTATTATTAAAACCATAAGAAGATAGTCCTCTTACAAGCTAACTATCATTGGCTTGCTGGGCACTATCCTATCAATCTCCCACTTGCCCTAAAGCCAATCACAACATTTCTAAGACCCATCTTATCAAGATGTCCTTCGAACCCTTTTGCGATATAGACTTTACTAGTGGATCTGCTAAGTTGTTTGTTGAGATGACGTAACCCTTCTACGTGTCTCAACTACCTATGATTTATCCAATCATATGGTTTTGTGTTCAGATTGTTGGTGTGATCTCGATTCCCTTTCATTTAGAAATTGCCCTGTTTTATCAGTGAAGATAACGATAGGCTTTTGCTATGCTAGGTATTACATCCAACTATTGGATGAGTTTTCTTATCCAAACACTTTATTCTGCTGCATCCAATGCTGCGATATATATTCTGTTTGACTTGGCAGTGGTAGACTATTGGGGTTTATTCCAATTTACCTCTGCTCCATCGAGACAGAATAAATCATCCACATCAGACTAGAAAACTCGAATCACTAAACCCTTCGAGTCTTAATCCTCCACTACTACCGCAGACCAGCAATATATCCTCTAATTATCTTCGAGGATTGCTTTATGGCAGTCCAGTGTCCCTTACTGGTGTTTGACTAACAGTAGCTAGTGAAAATCACAGCATGTGTTAAGTCAGGTCTAGTACAAGACATTGCATGCTACATGCAAACCAAATGCCTAAGCATAAGACTTTTTGAGACATTCCCTTCTTTACTTATCATATGTAGGGCTCATAGAGTAAGAAAGAGAAATTTTGTATCTCATTGGAACTAATCCTTTCTTGGATTCTTCCATATTGATTTTATTCAATATTTTTAGTCTATGTACTTAGATTTGGAGAATTGCAACATCTACTTCGCTCTATCTCTATAGACACGTATTGCCAATACGTGAGATGTAATTCTCAAATCATATCATGGAGAATTGCGTGAAAAACACGCTTTCGTCTGCGTTTGATATTCTGATATCGTCCTTGATAATCAGAACGTCGTCATGTTTTATTAAGAACTTTACTATGCTCCCACTGATTCTTTTGCACAATTGGAATCCATATGCCTTTTGACAAAGTCAACTTTCTTGATCATCATATCAAGTCGCATATTCCAAGTACGGGATTTCCGTTAAAAGTCATAGATTGACCTTTGGATTTGAATAAAGATCTTCTCATCAATTTCCAATTGCGAGAGGCAGGATTCATATCCAATAGTCATATTTTGGCAGTCAAACTACTCTTCTATGGCTAATAGTTTCGAAATGGATTTTGACGTTCAAAAATGGATAGAAGGTATTTTCATTAGTCTTTAAAAAGCTTTTGAAGAATAACCTTCCGCCATTAAGCGAGTCAAACAGGTTGAACCTTTCCATTTCGGATCTTATGGCCTCATGCCATATCCCTGAGTCTATGTCAAACATAGTTTCTTTGTAATCTTGGATCAATATCCAATTTATCAATTTCGTAAAATGGAATTTTGAGTTCCTTATGAATTTGATTTGAATCACGAAGTGTTTGTGCGTAATTTGGTTCAGTAGGTTTAGGATTTGCTCCCACTGTTTGTGGGGATGGGTCCAAATCTTGGACTTCATCAAGTTCCATAACATTCCCTATTTCCTTTGACGAAGAATTCATCAACAGAGGAACGGGTGCTTATGAGAAACGATTGCCCTATTGTTTCTCATTGTCGTAGAACAGGTATCCAATGGATTTCGTTGGATATCCCACAAATTTGCGCGAATTGGATCTACCATCCAATTTGTCGTGCAAGGGTATCATGCCATATCGTATATGGTATGGTGGTGTAAGGACTTACTTCGAAAGGTACTAGCGTAAGTGTCCTCTTGAAGAGTCAGGGGAGGCTATCCCCAAAAGTGAACAAGGAAGTTCAGCAAAGTCTTATCGTGAAATGAACTAAGTCTAACCAAGTTCAATTCCTACTTAATTCGCTCCATGAGAATTCAATTCTCGTTTAGATAATCGAGGAATTTATAGCTTATGTTTAGGCCAATTTGATTAGATCAAACGGTTTCAACATTATGCTCTTAATTACTTCATTTCCAAAACTTCTTTGAAATTTCAACAGTTTTAGAACTGTACTTCACAAAGTACACATATGCTTTGACGATTAAAAAATCGTAATTATATATGAAGCAACGTCCTTTTGAACTAACCTTTTAGTTCTCCACGTTTGTCCTTATGGATTAAATCCATTTGGTTGATATGCTTAGAATGCCTAGCAAACTTTATTTTGGTCATTATTCCTTTGAGAACAAGATTCGTAAGTTACGAGTTCATCTAAGTTCTTTGTTTCAAGAATCTCAAATGAAATCAATCTTTCGAATTCTTCCTTTTGGAAATATGTCCAAAATGTGCATTTCAAGTATGTGGGTGATTATCTTGTTGTTTTACCTTTCTCGATTTAGCATACAATTTACTTGAAGTTTTAATTGTTTATCATTGATTCATTTCTATGCTTTAAAGATCTTCCATTCATAATGGTAAAGCATCTATATTTTGTACAAAGTAAAAGCTTTAAATAATATTCCATTCATAATGGTAAAGCAATGCTGTCTTGTACAAAAATTCGAAATAATACTCAAAAACAAAATAAAAACAAAAATTCATGCTAAGACGAAAAAAACTAAGTAAAACTCTTTGCTAAAAAGTAAAGTCTAGATTCTTCTCGACCCAACTCCTGAAGCATTTTTCCCTTATATATTGTTGCAACTCTTGCCTTCTCCTTCCAAGGAATGCCCTTCTTCCCAAGGGCAAGGGATTGCCGTCATCACCTGCAACCACTTTACAGATATGAGGGTCTATGAGATGTCATACATCAAAAAGAAATAACTAGGTCATACCTTTGTTAATTCTCTTCAGGAATTTCTTTCCAGCAAGCATCCTTAGTTCTTTATCTTTCTTACACAAGGGGCAATCCTTTCCTTCACTCAGACCCAATCCCTGTAGATGGGTTTTCTCATATTTGTCCAACAACTTGCGCAAATCATTTGTCTTAATCCCGTCACACGGAATTTCCAAATGATGCACAAAATGAGAAAATGAGTCAGACAAGCCATTGAGAATAATTTCTATCTCATCATTTTGATCCAAATCAGCGCCTAGCTTTTTGATTCGTTTCATCATCTTGATTAGGTAAGAACAATATTCTCTAACATTGTCGAACCCAACCATGCTTGTCTCGTAGAGTGAAAAACTCATGATTTGTCCCAAAGTTTGTTCGTACATGATTGTGGATTTTGAATGGTTATATATAAACAATTTAAAAGACAACAATAAGCAGACAGGTTCAATTTAATACTTATAATTAACGAAAATTGGACTTTTTATCAAAAAAGTTCTCCCACTATTTTTATCGAAACAATAACCCCTTTAATTGTTCGGGAAATCCTATTTCCTAGTAGGTCTTGACGTCCCGGCAGACATTAACTGCACCCACGACTCGTGGCCATACAATTAATTCCCTAGGTAGGTATACTTTTACCAATTGTGTCCCTACACAACCTTAAAGCTATTTTGCTTCGGTTTTCACATTTATCTAGCACTGCTACATCATAAATGTTACTACTCGTGAAGTCTAACCCATTAATCATGATGAGCAACGGGCCCGGTCATGAAATCCCCGTAACTGGTTATCGGTCGATATACATGTCCCGACCAGTCCTCACCCTTGTCAAGTTTTAAGAAAAACAAGAATCAAGGAATTTCGCGTATTGTCCCTTTCTTCGCCTCGGGTGCCAGACTCTGGATCACCTTAATCGATAAGTAGACAACTTACGCTAGTTCCTATTAATGGAAGGCTTGGATTTATAAAACTTCCTTTTATAGTTAACCCAATATGACTTAATATTTATTCAAGAGGGGATTTTCGGTTTTGAAAGTTTGAAGAAACTCTCCTCGAGATCTCACCGTATTTAATTATGCTTTATTCTTTTATTTACGATCTAATTACTAGCGCGCATCACATACAAGCCATAAATAAATCGACAAATAAAAATAAAACATTCACACCTAGCATGCATGCTATCACAGTATGTTTTCGATCGGGAGCCTCCTATGCGGGCCAGCATCGAGCCATGATGTTGGCCCAATTGGTCAATCTAATTAGGTTCTTAATGGACCTAGGCTATTACATTAATAGCCATGCATACATGGCCTTCAACTTTTCTTGGGCCTCCACCTTGCTTGTAATGGGCCTCCATCCTAAACTAGTTAAAACAGTAAAGCCCTATTCTATTACAAAGGCTCAAAGTGGCCCAAAAACTTTAAGGCTCGCAGGCCCAATAAAAACAACACAATTAAAAATTAAACCAATCACATCTACCCTAGGGTCAAGGATCGGCACGATCGAAAACCACGTAAACAGTTCACGTAGAGGAAGAAAAATGCAAACAACTTTTTACGTATTTCTTTTCTTACTTATTTTAAAACTCCTTTTAAAATAATCCATGATCCTTACTTTAATCTCTACTAATTATGATAAAATTAATTTTCGGATAAACAAAAACACTTTTAATGCACAAATACAGATTCTGTTTTTTCAACTTTTGAAAAATTACAGTTTGGTCCCTTAACTTTCGAAAATTATATTTTTGACCCCTCAAGATTTGGGAATTAACAATTTAAACCCAAAAATTTTTGACAGCTGCAAATTGGTCCAGAAAACAGAAACTTACAGATTCTACCCAGAAATTTTCGTTAATTGCAAACAGACCCCTGAACTTTACGTAAATTATAAAAATAGCCCCAACTTACGAAAATTGCAAAAACGACCCAGTTTTCCAAAAATCCAGAAAATTACAATTTCAGTCCAGAAACATGCAGAAAACGAAATTTTCAATTTTGGTCCAGTTTTTCGAAAATCGCTATTTGCAAAAACAGTCCACTAATTTTCGGAAATTCAAAATCGGCCCAAACTAATTCATGCAAATTTATCCGAGCATACATAATATCATAACAAGCAAGAATCATCACACAGAACATAATAATCACCAATATCATATATTAAATTATGTTCAGGCCTTTTTCACATAATAATAATGGAGTTGGCTCTGATACCACTGTTGGGAATGCCCCGGTTGTCAGAACAACGAAAGTGCGGAATTTAAAATTTTTCCGAGGCACCCCATCAGTCCCAAAATACGATCTCCATATTATTTATATGAAATAGGTTGAATCAAACAGTAACAGAAAACAAAGGGGGTGTTTAGCGAAATACCTCTCCACAGATTCGGTGGTGATAACCTCCGGCTTTCTAGTTTGATTCACGATGTAGTGATCCAATTGTCTCACCTCCAGAACGTATCCACACCAGATGGATTGTAGCAACGTCTCCAAGTCACAGGCTACGAACTAGACCTTGGAGATTTGTCAGTGAAGGAAGAGTTGGAATTGGATCCAGCTCTTTGAACTAGATCCAGATGAAGAAGAGAGCAGGAAGAGGGCGGCGGCGGCACAGAACTTTTCTGTCTAGGGTGGGGCGATTTTTCCTTCTCAATTTTCAGCTATATTTTTCTTTCTTAGTTGGTTGATTATTAGATTATGGAAGATATGATGAGTTATATTTATAAGAGAAGAGTCCTTCTCTTATTAGATATCTCATCAAGATTTGGTGAATCTTTCCTTATCACAATAGGAAACAAAATTCAACCAAATCTCTTCTTTGTCACTTGTCAAACAAGAAACAAACTCTTCCACTTATCTTCTAGCCAAAATCGCCCCTCATGCCTTATCCATGCAAATCCGAAAATTGCATGCTAAATTCTTCTTCCATTTAATTAATTAACCACTTTAATTAATATTATAAATAATTAGATAATCCAATTAATTAATTAGACATTCTAATAAATTAATTAGATATTCTAATTAATAATTCTTCTTCTTGAATTAACACTTTAATTCATTAACTTTGATTTAACTTCCTTAACTCAACTATTTCCTTTTATGACTGTTACTGTCCAACTGTATTGTTTGTGACCCTCTGGGTTCACCATCAATTGACAGCAGGCCCACGAACCCTTCGTGATTTAATTTATGAGCAATTAAATGCTCCGATCAATTAAACACTTTTAATTGACCACTCCAGAATTAATCTCCCTTATTAATTCAGGAGTACCCACACTTCATGGTCGATGTCTAGCCACAAGCCCACGAAGCCCAACTTCAGGTGAATTGATCTTGTGAACCTCACCTCTTATAATTGCCATGTACATACGGTCCTTCCAAAGACTAATTTCCCGACCGAGACCTAGGGTGTGTGAATTGACCGGCACCTCTAATTATCTCGACAACTATACTTTCTAATTCAGGATAATAATTCCAGTGTGACTGCTAAATTTGGAAACCCCTTTCCAAATCCGTCACCGACTGCGGCCGCAGGTTCCTCGGAACATATTATCTAAGAACGTATTGGAAATTCTCCCACCTTATCAGGATGAGTCGATAGATCCTTTCTTAGTACTAACCACTCGCGTACACGATTATACACACCCAACTTAGGCACATTAAGGTCAGGCTACGTGACCAGTACCTAAATCTAAATACGTATACCCATGCACCGAATTCGCCCTAGTACCTCAAGTCTAAGGACTAAATCGTACACTATTATAAGCCTTGAGAAACTTCCCATCACCGATATGCGTCATGCGCTTCCACAATGGGTTTCTCTGTTCGGGTCGTTCGATGCATTCGATCCCCTATCGAACCACCTAGTCATATGCACTGACATCAAATGTCTTGTTCATGAAACTCTACAAATTCACTCCGTGTGAATCATGCATACTCGTACAAGTCTTAGCGATTCCTTCGATACCCCGTCTCGTTCGGAATCTATGACTTGGAACGTGTTTTAAGATCACGACCTTAGAGACTGTTTCATGATTGCACTCAATACCGAAGTGAATCGTCCCATAGTCGATTGTGACCTTAGGATTTCATCCAATCGCTTAGATAAGTTCGCGAGAGATGAAGTTGGCCATTGTTTAATTTACGTACTATAAATAAACGGTCGTATTTATTATTAAAACAATAAGAAGATAGTCCTCTTACAAGCTAACTATCATTGGCTTGCTGGGCACTATCCTATCAGACCAAAACCCTAGCCCTAGCTAACCCTAATAGCCGCCCCCTTCTTGGAGAAGAGGTGTGGCCGACTCCCTTCTCCAATGGAAGAGAGAGGCCGCCCCCTCTCTACCTCCAGATCTAGATCTGAATCTAGATCAGGTTTTCTTCGTTCTTCCATGTCTGATTACCCTTGAATCCTATTTCTGAGCCTGTGGATTCAAAGGGGTTGTTTTAATTCAATTGGTGTGGATACCGCTAGAGGCACAACACTTGGGGTGCTCCTCTCGAACCAAATCCATCAGATCTGAAAGAAGACCGGAGAAAAACCACCACCTTGCCTGTGGTGAGGTAATTTCGAATTACACCCTTTTTATTTTGTAAATTGTTGCAAAATATAATTCAACCTATTTCGTATGAGCTAGTGAATAATCCTGTGCTTTTGGGTGTTATGAAAATTTTAAATTCCGCACTGTTGTATGACAATCATACCCCATGAAATCCCAACACATCCCATCACCGATATGCGTCATGCGCTTCCACAATGGGTTTCTCTGTTCGGGTCGTTCGATGCGTTCGATCCCCTATCGAACCACCTAGTCATATGCACTGACATCAAATGTCTTGTTCATGAAACTCTACAAATTCACTCCATGTGAATCATGCATACTCGTACAAGTCTTAGCGATTCCTTCGATACCCCATCTCGTTCGGAATCTATGACTTGGAACGTGTTTTAAGATCACGACCTTAGAGACTGTTTCATGATTGCACTCAATACTGAAGTGAATCGTCCCATAGTCGAATGTGATCTTAGGATTTCATCCCATCGCTTAGATACGATCGCGAAAGACGAAGTTGGCCATTGTTTAATTTACGTACTATAAATAAACGGTCGTATTAATTATTAATCCATAAGAAAATAGTCCTCATACAAGCTAATTAAGATTGGCCTGCTGGGCACTATCCTATCATGGCCCTATTGACCTCTTTACCTTTTAAAATTTCTCCAACTTTTCTTATCAGCAGAGTATGTTGATCGAACTGGTGAGACTACTTAGTTGATTGCGCATTTAGCTTAAACATAAAAAATGACCACTAGTCTTATTTACTTATCTGATTCAATTTAAATCAGAGTTTGAATCTTGTATGCAACGGATTTGTCAAGTGTTTTTCAAACAAGTTCTTTTCACACTTAAAAGATTTTATCTCCAATTTTTAAACTCCTTTTAAAATCTTTTAGTTTGCTCAAGTGTTTGTTTGCTTATAAAATATGCAAGTAAAAATGCAAGTAATCAACACTGAATTTTTATAGTGGTTATATAGACAAGAATGTCTTTTAGTCCACTCTTCCCAATCACGAAGATTTTGGGTTATACTATGAACACAAAGTAAATAGTACACTCTACTTGCGCTTTTACAACAAATGATGAAGCCACAAGTACGCTATAGGAGATCACAAAGAAAACCTATACTTTGAAGTATTTTCACTCACTTAGATGGAAAACTACTTCTCACAACTTTCTCTTTTACAGAAAATCACTAAGATTTTGACATAAGCTTATTTTTCTCGACATCAGCTTGTCAACAGATGACTTCGCTGTTTTAGTGTTCTGCCTGTTGGGAATGCCCCGGTTGTCAAAACAACGAGAGTGCGGAATTTAAAATTTTTCCGAGGCACCCCAGCAGACCCAAGATATATTTTCCACCTTATGTATGCGAAAAGGTTGAATCAAACAATCTACAATAGATAAAAGATGGAGATATGCGATTTACTTCACTGCAGGCAAGGTGGTGGCAATCTCCGGCTTTTTTTGCTGATTCACAACGAGTGATCCAATTGTCTCACCTCCAGAGTGTATCCACACCAATTGGATTGTAGCAACACCTTCTATTCACAGGCTACGAACTAGAGATAGAATGCTGTCAATGGAGGAAGAAACAGATCTAGATTCAGATCTAGATCCAGCTATGGAAGACAGAGAGAAGGGGGCGGCGCTGTGCAAGAGGGCGGCTAGGGTGTAGGGGCGGCTAGGGTTTAATTTTCAGCTCTTGAAGATTAAGTGTATTATTGTATGTGGAAGAGTTGTGAGGAGATATCTATTTATAAGAGAAGAAACCTTCTCTTTGTAGATATCTCTTAAAGATCTTTTCCTTATCTTATAAGGAAATAAGATATACACATATATCTTCTTAGATCCTCCTTGTCATACAAGAAAACAAACTCTCCCTTCTTATCCTTAGCCAGAAATCGCCCCACCCTTATCTTGCAAGACTTCTTCTGGGCTTTTAATTAAAAGGCCCACGTCTTGCAACTTAATTTAATTAACCATTAATTAAATCAGCCCAATTAATCCAATTAATTATTATCTCTCAATTAATTAACACTTTAATTAATATTTAATTAATTAGACCATCTAATTAATTATCCTTCCAATTGAATTAACACTTTAATTCATTTAATTGATTTAACTCCCTTAAATCAAATATTTCCTTCTATGACTGCCACTGTCCAATTGTATTGTGTGTGACCCTCTAGGTTCATCATCAATTGGCAGCAGGCCCACGAACCCTTCGTGATTTAATTTATGAGCAATTAAAGGCTCCGATCAATTAAACCCTTTTAATTGACCACTCCAGAATTAATCTCCCTTATTAATTCAGGAGTACCCACACTTCATGGTCGATGTCTAGCCACAAGCCCATGAAGCCCAACTTCAGGTGAATTGATATTTGTGAACCTCACCTCTTATAATTGCCATGTACATACGGTCCTTCTATCGACTTAATTTCCCGATTGAGACCTAGGGTGTGTGAATTGATCGACACCTCAAATTATCTCAATAACTATACTTTCTAATTCGGGATAATAATCCAGTGTGACTGCTAAATTTGGAAACCCCTTTCCAAATCCGTCACCGACCGTGATCACGGGTTTCTCGGATCTATTATCTAAGAATCGTATAGGAAATTCTCTCATCCATTGCGACGAGTCGGTAGATTCCATCTTGGTACTAACCACTCGCGTACACAACTATAGGCACCCAACTTAGGCACATTATGGTCAGGCTACGTGACCAGTACCTAAATCTAAGTACATATACCCATGCACCGAATTCGCCCTAGCACCTCAAGTCTAAGGACTAAATCGTACACTATTATAAGTCTTGAGAAACATCCCACCACCGATATGCGTCATGCGCTTCCACAATGGGTTTCTCTGTTCGGGTCGTTCAATGCGTTCGATCCCCTATCGAACCACCTACTCATATGCACTGACATCAAATGTCTTGTTCATGAAACTCTACAAATTCACTCCATGTGAATCATGCATATTCATACAAGTCTTGGCGATTCCTCCGATAACCCGTCTCGTTCGGAATCTATGACTTGGAACGTGTTTTAAGATCACGACTGTTTCATGATTGCACTCAATACCGAAGTTAATCGTCCCATAGTCGAATGTGATCTAAGGATTTCATCCAATCGCTTAAATGTATTCGCGAGAGATGAATTTGGCCATTGTTTATTGTATACAGTTATAAATAAACGTGCGTATTATTCATAAGAATCAAAGATTGTTTATTACAGAACAGACCTAATACAAGCTAAAGTTAATTGACTTGCTGGGCACTATCCTATCAATCTCCCACTTGCCCTAAAGTCATTCACAAACATTTCTAAGACCCATCTTCACAAGATGTCCCTCGAACGCCTTTTGCGGAAGTGGCTTCGTTAGTGGGTCAGCTATGTTGTCTTCTGAGTTGACACGATCCACGTGTATGTCTCCTCTACCAATGATCTCCCTGATCACATGGTATTTCCTCATTACGTGTTTAGATTGGTGGTGTGATCTCGGCTCCTTCGCTTGAGCTATTGCCCCGTTGTTGTCACAGAAGACTACTACAGGCTCTGCAATGCTAGGAACTACATCCAACTCTTGGATGAAGTTTCTCATCCAAACACTCTCCTTTGCTGCATCCGATGCTGCAATATATTCTGTTTCAGTGGTTGAGTCGGCAGTGGTGGACTGTTTGGAACTTTTCCAACTCACCGCTGCGCCATTGAGGCGGAATATGTATCCAGAATTGGATTTGTAATCATCCACGTCAGACTGGAAACTTGAATCAGTGAATCCTTCAAGTTTCAATTCTCCACTACCACCGTAGACCAAAAACATATCCTTAGTCCTTCGCAAGTACTTAAGGATTGCTTTAACGGCAGTCCAGTGCTCTTCGCCTGGATTCGACTGATAGCGGCTCGTTACACTAAGAGCGTGTGCTACGTCTGGTCTAGTACACAACATCGCATACATTATGCTCCCTATAGCATAGGCATAAGGTATGAGAGACATTTTCTTCTTTTCTTCGTCAGTTGTAGGGCACATCGACTTGGAAAGAGAGATTCCATGTCTCATTGGAAGCAATCCTCTCTTGGATTCTTCCATATTGAATCTCTTCAATATAGTGTTGATATACTGAGATTGGAAGAGTCCCAACATCTTCTTCGATCTATCCCTATAGATACGTATCCCCAATACGTAAGATGCCTCTCCTAAATCTTTCATGGAGAACTGCGCGGATAACCACGCTTTCGTCTACTCTAACATTCTGATATCGTCCCCTATCAACAGAATATCATCGACGTATAAAACTATGAATTGTACCGAACTCCCACTATTCTTCTTGTACACACAAGGCTCAAATACGTTTTTGATGAAGCCAAAAGCTTTGACTGTCTCATCAAATCGTATGTTCCAGGTTCGGGACGCCTGTTTGAGGCCATAAATTGACCTTTGAAGTTTGCACACCTTGTGCTCGCTTCCTTTGGACGCAAAGGCTTCGGGCTGTTGCATAAAGATCTCCTTGTCAATATCTCCATTGAGAAAGGCGGTCTTTACATCCATTTGCCATATTTCGTAGTCGTACCACACGGCTATAGCTAAAAGTATCCGAATGGATTTCGACATCGCTACTGGAGAAAAGGTTTCCTCATAGTCTATTCTAGGCCTTTGAGAATAACCTTTCGCCACTAGGCGAGCCTTATGGGTTATAACCTCTCCATTCATTCCAAGCTTACGCTTGAAGATCCATTTGCATCCTACAGGGACAGTTCCCTCAGGTGGATCGACCAAGGTCCAAACCTTGTTGGAATGCATGGAATCCATTTAAGATTGCATGGCTTCGAGCCACGCACCCAATTCTATGTCAGACATAGCTTCTTCATAAGTCCTTGGATCAGTATCCAACTTACCGTTTTCGTGAATGAAACCAAATCTCTCTGGTTCTTTACGAATTCGATCAGACCTTCGAAGTATAGGTGTACTAGTAGGTTCAGTGAATTCAGGATCAGCTCCCACTGTTTGTGAGGATGGGTCCGATTCTCGGACTTCATCGAGTTCTACGAATGTCCCATTTCTGTTGGTGAGGAAATCATCCTCTAAGAAGTGGGCATTCCTAGACACGAACGTATTACGTTCTTTAGGATCATAGAACAAGTATCCAATGGATTCCTTTGGATACCCCACAAATTTGCACAAACTAGATCTACTATCCAGCTTATCTCCTTTCTTGTTCTTAACATAGGCGGGAGATCCCCATACTCGTAGATACGAATATACGGGTGGTTTACCATACCATTCTTGATGTGGTGTTGTTGGCACTGACTTTGAAGGTACTATGTTCAGTATCTTCGAAGCAGTTAATAGGGCTAAGCCCCAAAATGAAAAGGGAAGTTCAGTGAAGCTCATCATGGAACGAACCATGTCAAACAAAGTTCGATTCCTCCTTTCAGACACTCCATTGAGTTGGGGTGTCCTAGGGGGAGTTCGCTGAGCCAGAATCCCATTCTCTTTTAGATAATCGAGGAATTCTTGACTTAAGTATTCTCCTCCTCGATCAGATCGAAGTGCTTTAATACTATGTCCAAGTTGATTCTCTACTTCCATTCGAAACTCCTTGAACTTTTCAAAAGTTTCGGATTTGTACTTCATCAAGTACACATATCCATAACGACTGAAGTCGTCAGTGAATGTTACGAAGTAGGAGTATCCTCCTCTTGCACTGACACTCAGTGGTCCACAAACGTCAGTATGGATCAAATCCAATGTTTGTTTGGTTCGCTCAGGATTCCCGGTGAAGGGTGATTTGGTCATCTTTCCTTTGAGACAATATTCGCAAGTCGGAAGTTCATCTAAGTTATGTATTTCAAGAGCCTTTGATGTGGGGTATTTCGCATACGCCGATCTAGGAAATACCTTCTGCTCGAGGTCAGCCTCGATCTCGATCAGAATGGTATTCACCGACCAGAAGAACATGGTTCTCCGATCAAGCCTGACTGACAGCTCTCGATCAAGTACTCCGACCTTCTTCCCAATCTACTCGTCTCCTCGGAATTTATTGTGGGACCGACCTACAGCTTTACACAGCTGGCCGAGAGCTATTCTCCTACGGATGGTCTAGCTAGCCCATTACTGTTCCTATAAATACGCGGCGCATTTATGACATCAGGGACGGCACAACTTCCAAGAGATCCCTTCTGCTCGGACCTACTGTTCGGATTAGTAGCCCGTTGTTTATTCTTTGTAGTTACTTTCCTAGATAGTACGACATCCAGTAATGCTCGGGTAGACCCGCTTTGTAATTTGTATTCGAACACCGATATTAATACAGTTTTCATATGCCTGATTCATATATTGTTTTACTCTTTTTTCCTTATTGAACTCGAACGAAATACGGCATAATCAATTGGCGCTCACCGTGGGGCCTACTCGGGTGTTAGATCGAAATATGCCTACTACTAGGAGATTTACGTACAATCGTGGCGAGCCTTCACACGCCGTAGGAGCTCAACGTTCTGTAAACAATGAACCAAGTAACCAATCCCGAGCGGCCCACCAATCTGAGGTGCCGCCGCTCGACCCGCCGACTGATATGCCTATTCATACAACAGTGGCTGATTTGCGTTCCATTATCGGAACTATGTGTAGAGAATTCTTGAATACGGAGAGAGCAGATCGTGAAACTCTACCAGGCCAGCATCCCCCGGTCGATCAACCTTCTGCTCGGGCTCCGATTTCCAACAGGCCAAGGGAAGGAAGTATTCGTCGATCTGCTCTGGGCGAACCATCTGAGGTTCGACCCAACCCACCACAAGCTAGAACCGTTGTCCGATCTGGGCAACCTTCTAGGAACATACAAAACTTAGAGGATTCCGTGGTCGGGGAAAATCAACCCAAAGCTGTGGAGAGGTCTAGAAAGCCAGCCTATAGAAAGGTAACTGAGGCTGACTTGGAAAGGATGGTGCAAGAAAGGGTTGCTAAGGAGTTAGAGAAAGAGAAGCTAGTAAAGGAAACCCGACCCACAGGTGTCAGGGCTCGAGGAGTTGAGGCCAAAGAGGATGGGGTCGTTTTCCCTGAAGTGCGAAGTAGGGAATTAAGTACAAATATTATGCGATGCTCGCCTTTCTGTCAAGAAATTAAGAAAGCTCGAGGAACGGAGTCAGTCCCTACCAGATTGCCAAGATATAATGGAACCTCTGACCCCGGGGAGCATATAAACAGTTTCATAAATGTGTTGAATTTATATGGACACTCGGAGGATTTTTGCTGCAAAATCATGGTCACCACGTTCGAAGGAATTGCTTTGGATTGGTTCGGAAAACTGCCTCCGAACTCGATCTTCTCTTTTGACGAGTTGTGCGATAAATTAAAACATCAGTTTGCCAGCCAAAGGAAACAAAGGTTACCTGCTAATCATTTGGGGACGGTGAAGCAAATGGAAGGAGAAACACTGAGGCAGTGGCTGGCTAGATTTAGTATTGAACTTCTGAAAGTTGATACCCCACAGATTGAGTTTCTATCGTCATTAATGTTCGAGCTGACCCGTAATAGCCAGTTCGGAAATGCTCTCTGCCGAAAGCAGCCAAAGTCCTTCGAGCGAATTATGGAAATAGCTGAGAAATACATGATCCAGGAGGAAATCAATAAGTTAAAAAATGCACAGAATCCTAGGCCCCCGATCGTGAAGAAACCTGATCGGGCCCCTATCCCTAAACCAAGCGACTACGGAGGGTCAAACGCGCAGCAAAAAGGCTCGGTTTGGCAGAGACTAAAGGTCTATAAACCTCAGGCTCCGACCCACAGATCTAATGTCTACAGTCGACCTGCATCTCCAGAGAGGACTCCGAGGACGGAGCATGAAAAAAGCAACTTTACCAGATTGAATACTTCGAGGGACGAGATTCTAACGGTACTCGAAGAGAGAAATTTGGTCCCTGGAGCTCGGCGTATCACTCAACCTAGGCCAGGGACTATGAATCACGATAAGTATTGTAGATACCACAGAGCTCGGGGGCATAGCACCGAGGATTGTTTCCAGTTGAAACAAGAGATCGAAAAACTGATTGCTCAGGGAAAGTTGAAGGAATATGTCAGGAAGGAGAACCATAACAGCCGTTATAGGTCCAGGAGTCCTAGGAGGTCCTCCGAACAACACCGTGAGGATCAACAACAAGCAGAGGACCAGACGACTCGGGTGATAAATATGATATCTGGTGGGCCAGCTGGGGGAGATAGCAGGAATGCGAGGAAAAGGACTGCTAGGTCGATAAAGACTGGTCTCTCGTCTAGGAAAGAGGTCATGTCCTTAAGACCAGCGCCCTCGGTGAGACAAGTCATTAGCTTTTCCGAGGCTGACAGACCAAGTGATGTGACTTGGGATACTAATGAAGATGACCCTGATTTTTCGATGGTCTTGACCCTGAGAATTGCTAACTTCGAGGTTTGGAGGGTGTTAATCGATAATGGCAGTTCGGCAAACATAATTTCTTCTGAGGCCCTCGACAGAATGAATCTACAACACCCGCGATTGGAACGGGTATCCACCCCGCTCATTGGGTTCGGTGGATCGGAAATTGTTCCTCTTGGAACCATACTCTTGAGTACTACTATGGGTAAGAAACCTAGAGATGTTATGAAGATGGTTAAGTTCCTAGTCGTGAGTACCCCGTTCGCTTATAATGCAATCTTGGGAAGACCGGCTTTAAACGTATTCAAAGCGGTCGTGTCAACTTACCACCAGATGGTCAAGTTTCCCACTTTGGCAGGGGTCGGAGAAATGAGGAACGACCAATGCATGGCATGGGAATGTTATAACACATCTTTAAACATGAAGAAGCAGTTCGAACCCTGTATTGCCCTCGAAGAGAAAGTTAGAGGAGGAAAAGGTATTCTCAGTATCCGACCTCCCGTTGCCAGATTGTGAAAAGTTGCAGAGTAAAAAAGGAAAAGAGATCGATATGAGCGTACAACCCCCAAATCATAAACAAGTAACGTTAATCCCTGGCTCTCCCGAGAAGTTCACCAGGATTGGGACCGAGCTAAGTCAAGGGATGGAGACCATGTTGATCAAATTCCTTAGAAACAACGCCGATGTCTTTGCTTGGAGTTCTGATGATATAGTCGGAATCGACCCAAGGGTGATCACTCATTCTTTAAATATCGATCCTAAAGCAAAGCCAGTTAGACAAAAGAAGAGGAATCACGGTCGAGAAAAAGACAAAATCATCAATGCTGAGGTGGATAGGTTATTGGCCGTGAAACAGATTCGGGAAATAACTTTCACTGAATGGCTTTGCAATGTAGTGTTGGTGTCGAAGGGAGAGAAGGTCGACAACAAATGGAGGATGTGTAATGATTTTACCGACCTGAACAAATTGTGTCCAAGGGACCCCTATCCTTTACCACGGATCGATATGCTGGTTGACTCGACTGCGGGATTCATTTTCTTTAGTATGATGGATGCTTTCCAAGGGTTTTATCAAATATTTATGAATGAGAGAGATCAGGATAAAACAGCTTTTATTACCGAACGGGGAGTGTACTGCTTCATTGTAATGCCGTTCGGGCTAAGGAATGCAGGAGCAACTTATCAAAGGCTCGTGAATATGATGTTCAAGGATCTTATTGGTGAGATCATGGAAGTTTATGTTGATGATATGCTAGTGAAGAGCATGACCGAGGAGGAACATATAAAGCACCTTGACAGATGTTTCGCAATCCTAAGGAAGTACAGAATGAAATTAAATCCTGCCAAGTGCACTTTCGGGGTAAGATCGGGAAAGTTCCTCGGTTATCTGGTTCACGAGCGCGGAATCGAGGCGAATCCAGAAAAAATCCGAGCTATAGCTGAGCTACAACCGCCAACTAAATTGTCTGAAGTGCAGAGTCTAATCGGAAAAATAATATCTTTGAATAGGTTTATATCCCGATCAGCAGACAAGAGTTTGCCTTTCTTCAAGTTGTTGAGGAAATCGAAAGGCTTCGAATGGAATGAGTAATGCAGTAAAGCTTTCGAAGAGCTTAAAAGATATTTGGTTTCCCCTCCGATGTTGGCAAAACCGGTCGAGGGAGAGCCCTTATATCTGTACATAGCGGTATCGAGTGAGGCAATAAGTTCTGTTTTGGTGAGAATTCAGGATTCCGAGCATAAACCGGTATACTATCTGAGTAAGTTGCTCCAAGGGGCAGAAAAGAATTACCTGGAGATCGAGAAATTCGCACTGGCTTTAGTTATTGCCGCACGAAGGCTGCGACCTTATTTCCAAACTTACAAAATTATTGTTCTGACTAATCAACCTCTACGGCAAGTTCTATCAAAACCAGAGACGTCCGGGAGATTGTTTAAATGGGCGGTGGAACTGGGTCAGTTCGAGATCGAGTACCAACCTCGAACAGCAATCAAGGCTCAAGTCCTGGCTGATTTCATTGCAGAATCAACAGGGTCCAGTTCGGGCGACTTGTCAGTTCCCGTGGTAAATTTGGTGAGGATGTTCAGCACAAAGTTTGGGTGATGCATGTCGACGGGTCGTCGACCAGAGAAGGTGGTGGGGCCGGAATTCACTTTCAGGGTCCCGAGGGGGAGGATCTCAGTTATGCAATCACCCTAGACTTCGTAGTCACGAACAATGAGGCAGAGTATGAGGCTTTGATCGCAGGTTTAGAAATGGCAGTTAAAGCAAATATAAAGTCACTGACAGTGCTAACTGACTCCGAGCTCGTGCACAGACAAATAAAAGGGGTTTATGAAGCAAAAGAGTTTAACATGGTGAAATATTTGAAAAGAGTGAAGGATCTGGCGACAAAGTTCGAGATGTTCGATATACAAGCTATCCCTCGAGAAGAGAACTGTTGGGCGGATTTGCTCTCGAAATTTACGGGGTCCATTGACGGACGGAAGGAAAGAATAATAACCTGGCTAATGTCCAACTCCCCAGCTATAGACTCCGACCTAACCCCAAACTCAGAGGTAATGGAGATAGATGTTCGAGAATCTTCTTGGATGGAGCCTTTGAAGGCCTATCTAAGAGATGGTACTTTACCGGAAGATACAAATCAAGCTCGAAGGATTAAATATCGGGCTCCAATGTACGTTTTGAACGAAGATAGGCTTTATAAAAGATCAAGCTCAGGAGTTTTGTTGAAATGCATTCCCGAGAGTCAGTTCGATCTCATTTTAAAGGAGGTTCACGAAGGTGAAGCAGGAAGTCATTGCGGTGCACGAGCCTTAGCCTTGAAGTGCTCGAGGACTGGATATTACTGGCCTACTATGATCTCGGATTCCATCGACTATGTCAAGAAATGCCATCATTGCCAAATCTATTCAAATCTAATTCATCAGCCCGCCGAGCAGATGCATTCGATTCCGATCTGCTGGCCCTTCGACAAGTGGGGAATTGATATTGTGGGACCTTTCCCAACTGCTAGATCGAGAAAAAACTATGTCCTGGTCGCTGTGGAATACTTCAGTAAATGGATCGAATGCATTGCGCTAACAAAAATTACTCAATTTCAGGTGATAAATTTTCTCTGGAAGAATATTGTTTGCAGGTTTGGTATACCAAGGATCCTCATCTCCGACAATGGAACTCAATTCGCGGGAAAGCAAATTTTGGAGTGGTGCGAAAAGTTTGGAATCCAACAGAATTTCACGTCGGTCGGACATCCCCAGGCGAACGGACAAACCGAGGTCACCAACAGGGAAATTGTTCGATCACTTGAAAAACGTCTGACTGAAGCAAAAGGCCATTGGTTAGACGAGCTTCCAGGAGTAATTTGGGCGAACAGGACTACAGTAAAATCTGCTACTGGAGAAACTCCTTTCTCATTGGTTTACGGGTCGGAGGCTGTTATACCGGTGGAGACATTGGTACCTTCACCAAGGGTCGAATCTTATGATCCTGATCAGAATCAATTGCTGAGGCAGTTGGATGTCGATCAAGCAGATGGTAAACGCGACCGAGCGTGCATAAAGATACAAGCCACCAAGTCCAGCATGGAAAAAGCTTATGATAAAAAAGTCAGGGTAAGGACATTCAAGGTCGGGGATTTGGTTCTAAAAAAGGTGGAAGTATCTAAGCATGTCGGAAAGCTTCAGCCAAACTGGGACGGCCCTTATGTCGTGCAGGAGGTCGGGAAGAAGGGGTCCTATAAAATTGCTCACCTCAACGGTGAAGTTTTGCCAAGAACTTGGAATGCAGTCAATCTGAGGAAATATTATGGAAGATAGATGCACTCATTTTAATTTTTTCCTGAAATTTACAGTTTTCTTAAATTTTACTTTCCTAAAAGTGTAAGGACAATCAATGAAATCCTTGGTTCAAGTTCAAATTGTATTCCGAGTACCATGACAAAGAAAGTCTAACATTATCGGCCGAGGGTGAAAGCTTTTGCTATGACCCTCCCTCGATAAAATGTGTTCAAAAATCAAAATCGGCCGAGGGTGAAAGCTTTTGCTACGACCCTCCCTCGATAAAACATGTTCAAAAATCAAAATCGGCCGAGGGTGAAAGCTGTTGCTATGACCCTCCCTCGATAAAAAATTGTTCAAAAACAAAATCGGCCGAGGGTGAAAGCTGTTGCTATGACCCTCCCTCGATAAAAAATTGTTCAAAAAGAAAATCGGCCGAGGGTGAAAGCTGTTGCTATGACCCTCCCTCGATAAAATATGTTCAAAAGGAAATCGGCCGAGGGTGAAAGCTGTTGCTATGACCCTCCCTCGATGAGATATGTTCAAAAAAAAAAAAAAAAAAATCGGCCGAGGGTGAAAGCTGTTGCTATGACCCTCCCTCGATAAAATATGTTCAGAAAGAAAATCGGCTGAGGGTGAAAGCTGTTGCTATGACCCTCCCTCGATAAAACATATTCAAAAAGAAAATTGGCCGAGGGTGAAAGCTGTTGCTATGACCCTCCCTCAATAAAAATTTTACGTGACTATCTAGTTCACTTAGTAACGGTCGATTAAATTTTGGGTCAATTTTAACTGATGTTCAAAATTCTATGATGAGGCAGCTCTGCTCGAAACCCGAACACTTTTCAAGAGTTTCTGATTATATGGGGAATTACTAAAGTCGGGATCATTATTTCCTAAGTTCAATTATTCTTCAGGAGAACTTAGTTTTCAGACATTATTCGTTCGGACGATTATCAGATAATCTTTTCGAGGATAGTTCATCGATCAATAAATGTTCCAGATACAAGTTCAACCTTATCATCCAAATATTTAAGTTCTATCGGATCATTAGTTCGATAAGAAAAGTTGCAATTATTTGATTCGAAACGGAAGGTTCTTATTATTATGTTCAAGCAAGATACAAAGATTAATGAAGGCAAATGTTACAACTTTATTAAAATTCATCGAACAGATTACAAAGTTGTTGAGTATACAAATGAAGTCCAACTACAGTACCCTATTCTATGGTATTCGAGTCTTAGAGCATCTTTTAGTGTTGTCGACCAGGAATATCGCCGAACATCCGATGATTGCACCACAATTTGTGACAAAGTGATCGAGCTGTATATGTTTATCGTCTTATGATATCTGGTTTTGAAATTAGACAATATGGATCGCAAATTATTGTTTCTGATCTCCATACAGTCCCTAGCATTCTCGCTACCAGCCGAGCCCGATCATTTCCCCGAGTTGGCGTCCAAGGTTGAAATTTCTCATTGTAAGATCCAAAAGCTCAACCTCGAACGGCCGGTCATCTTTTTATGATCGGGAAGCTCAACCCAAAATAACCACTCTCCGTAGAAGAAGGGAAGAAATTGGTGATTTGAGGATGATCTTCCTTTTGATTATCTGACCTGCTTTCCACCCTCAGGTATACCCCTCGAAACCAGCAATGCTAACCCTGCCCAAAATACCCAAGCAAGGGTCAGTCACTTGTTGGTATTTCAAGGGGAGATCCCACTTTCAGGGATCAGAGACCCCCAGATAGAGGAGGTGCTCCTTTTTTCCAATTCCACCCATACCAAAGGAAACTGTATTTTTAAGATGAGATCGGAAATAAGTTCGAAGCCGAATTTCAAAGGCTTGATCAGGAAGAGGAAAAGATCCGAGTTTCGTCCTCGGATAAAACATTTTTGACAGCGAAGGGTAAAGATTTTCAACTGGGTAAATGCCATATTTATACTAAAAGGATGATTTGATCGACGGTCAGTATTCAACGAAACCAACGGCTCAGATTAATTCATTTATCACGGATGACCTTTCCACTTCCCGAGATTGAGGTACTGTTTGGACAGACTTTCTTTGAAACTTAGCTGAAAAAAGAGGAATACTATGACTTGGTCAAATATGCAGTGCAGAAACTTTCCATCTTTAAATTATGCTCGGAATTCGAACGACCACTCTTAACTCGAGTATAAATTGTTTTAACACTGAAACTGCAACTTGAATGTTCACTCTTAACTCGAGTATAAATTGTTTCTACAACTAATACCATTCGAATGATCACTCTTAACTCGAGTATAAATTGTTTTGACTAAGAATGCTACTTGATTGTTTACTCTTAACTCGAGTATAAATTGTCTATACAGTAAATCACTTTATCAGAACACAAAACATCATCGATTAGAAGGAAGAAAAAGTTTATTATTCCAACGAGGAAAACAAGTACAAAAGGAAAGATTTAAAAGTACAACATTTAATCGAGCAGTCAACAGAAGAAATCTCTAAACACTTTTCTCGAACAGAAGCTTGCGGACTTCAACATTGCGGGCCTCATACCCGGCATCATAACCTTTTTGATAGGCCTCTTTCTCCCGCTGCTCGGCGCTTTTCTTCTCCTGCTCGACGAGTGACTTCAGCCTGTCCAACTCCTTGCTCAACTCCCCGTGAACCTGGCTCTCTTTCTCCTTCACAGCTTTCTCCGTCTCGGAGGCCAATTTCAGCTCGATGGCTCTGGCTTCTTCAAGGGACCTTGATAATGCAACCTTCTTTTCCTCCAGTTCGAGGATAACCTTCGCACGCTGTTCGGCTTCTTGCTCGACTTACAGACCAAGGGTAAATAACTGTTGTCCGACCTTAAATGGACAAAAAGTTATTTAGTAAAAAAAAAAAAAAGGAAGGGGAAGAGAGAGGACACAACACTTACTTGAAAAAGCAGATCCGTGCTCGATCGCGCCGTTTCATTCGCATTTTTCCCTTCTGGCTCGGCCATGGCCTTACTTTTCACCTCTTCAAAAAAGGCGCTAAGCGTCAGAGCAACGTTGGGGACAGTGTTTTGGGGCTCTGGATTCCCACCCGACGAGGGAGTTTTCTTCTGATCGACGGGAGGGTCATTTATTTTGACCTTCTTTTTGGGAGGCTCAACCACAACATCCTTATTAGCCTCCAAGGCCAGAACACTATCAGCTATTGTCCTTTTTTCCCCAGTCATTTGAATCAAGGCCGAGGTTGGAATCAGATCGTCCACGAGCGGTCTTTTATATGGAGCAGGCTCAGAGTCACCAGATGTGATTTGCTTATTAGGCCTGTTGACCTTCTTGTTACCCTCGGAGCTATTTTTCGACTGAGAGGGGGAGTCCGAAATTGGTATGACCGGCCCTTTCTCGGAGCCAGATAATTGCTTGGCCACAGTTTTGCCAAGGTCACCAGTTGATTCTATGACCGCCTTCGAAGGAGAATCGACCTTGTGCTTGCCTCGGTCGTTCTTAGAAGTCTTTCCTGCTTCCGAGGAGGACTTAGGTTCTTTGACTCTCGACTTGGAAGGTTTCTCTTTCTTGACTTTGAGCAACAACCTCGGGTCGATCTTGGAGTTCACCAGGCCTTCCATGATCTGTATATTTCTAATGGAGAAGAGAGCTCGATTTACTTATCGACCGAGTAGCTCCGACGAAGAGTGAATTATAATTTCAGTGACAAAAATCTTAAACTACCGTCTATTTATAAGAGAAAGGAACGTTGCCTTTTTGGGAGCCCAACAGTCACGAATTTCAAGATTTCCGTGCCTATTTAAAAAGGTCGATTGTTTTGATACTACGCCTACTAAGTGATTCACGCGCACGAAAATGCTCGATATCGACGTTCTTTTTATGAACCCTATGCCTCACAAAGACTTTTGTCTAGTTGAGCAGTATAATAAATTATCGATGAGAGGACTCAGAGAAAAACAGAAAAAGCAGATTTATAGATGATCAAAATATTTACAATGCATATAAAGAGAGTCCTACAACCTATTACATAAAATCTAAGGTTTTGACTACTCCTCTTTGCCCTCACTCTCGGAGCCATCCTCGATGTCAACGTCATTGTCTCCAGAGGCTTCTCGATCATCCCCATCATCAGAAGAATCTTGATCATCTCCGGAACTATCTTGGTTATCTTCCTCATCGGAGCCATCTGAACTCGAGCTCGAGCCGGATGTATCCAAATCCATCATGTCAGGATTGGGCATCGGAACTCCGAACTCTTCCACAAACGGAGCGAACTCGTGTCTTTCCCAGTCGGCCGAGCTCGAGGACGCGGTTCGATAGTCTTCCCCGCTAGAATTTTTCATTATATCCATGTGCTTTATATACTCCGTCATTTTGTCGGGAATAACCTTTGCTGCGGCCAACTGTTGAACCCCTTTGAAAAAGGTAGTTTGAAGGATTTCGCCGACCCTCCTTCGAGCTATGGCATCCAATGCGGGAGACTCCAAAAATTCTCTTATCGAGCTTAGGCGAGAGTCTTCTTTGCCCCGCTGATAAGATAGCTCGGAATCAGCCTTAGTCTGCGCAAGCTCCTCTTCAAGTTTCCTAACTTTCTCCTCGAGCAAGCTTTTCTCTTCCACGACCTTCACCAAGTTTTCCTCGACGGCAGGGGTATATTTGGCTTTCATGGACTCCAATTCTGCTTGGACGGAGGAAAATTGATTGCGCAGTTGGGATTCCTCCTTGAGTAAGTCCCTATAAGCGATATGGACTCGATCGGACTCCTCTTCTAACATCGACACACGATTCACCTCAGTGAGAAAGCAGTCCCCGATCTGCAAGAACAGGGTGGTTAGTACTTTGCCCCAAAACGTAAAACAGTTGCAACAAATGTAAAGGGATTTACCGTGTGATATGCTTTGGAGAATTGGCCTAGTACGTCGAGGTCGCAATGTCCAAGAAGCTCCTCCTGGTCCTCGGCAAATCTCCCCGCCATGAAAATCTTGATCGCCTTGTCATGTTCATTCTCGCCGTTCGGGGTGCGATCGCTTCGAATTGATCCCCTTTCGGGATAACCTGCTTCTCGGGAACCTCTAAGTTGGTCTTCGATGAATTCCACCATGTCAGGCCTACTTCGACCAGGACGGGAAGAAAGGGGCGTTCGGTGTCGACCCCACAGTCCGGTCCTCCTTTTGGCCTCGGGGGGTCCCTCGAGATCTTCCCGAGCTCTCCGATTATAAATCTCTGTCCCTCTGAGCTTCTTCATGGTAAACATGCTGTATCCTAAGCCAGAAGAAGAAGAAGGACCAGCTTGATGAGGAGGTCGTACCATTTGGATCGGCTCAGCATTCTCAGGCTCCTCTTCGTTTCCGACCTGGCCAGTCTGGGCCGAGCTTCCTCGAGGAGGGATAGCAGTTCTGAGCTCCGGTCTAACTTGTCTCCTCGGCTGACCGGGCGTCCTTCTCGAGGTAGACGCTACCGTTTTACCAACTATGGAAGCTCGGTATTGCTCCACCATCGTACCTGAAAAAATAAAAATGATAAGTAATAAAATTCTCTGGATAGTTTACTATTACGGGCACTCGGGAAAGATTGTTATCCTTACTCAATGATCGAGGATCATCAGCATCTGCTAGTCGATAGGTAGCTTGGCTGAGACCAGCTTTCCGAAGAACGGGCTCTAGGACCAGGAAAGCCGACTGATACAGATCAGAACGCATCTCTTTAACCAGATCGTCTGGGACAACCTTCCCAAGCTGGCCTAACACTTCTCGTTTCCCGTACACCCATTCTTGCTCGCTTGGCCATTGGTATGGAACCATCTCCGAGCTTCCCTCAGAGGCTGGTACTTCAGGTCCCTTGATAAAAAAGAACTGTTTCTTCCAGTCAAGAGAATTGCTGGAAGTTAGGGTCGATAAGACCGAATGATTCGAACGCTGGGAGAAATACACAAACCCAGCGTTCGAGGCGGAGAAGGTACTGATCTTGAAGAATTGCCAGAAGCGTCGGAAATTAGCAGCTTGGTTCTTGGCCTTCATCAAAACGCTAAAAGCTATCAAGTACCCAATCGAATTGGGAAGGATCTGTGCGGGAGCCAAGCTGAATGCATCTAAAACCTGCTTGAGCAAGGGGGCAAAAGGAATGCGCAAACCATAGTCAAACTGCTTAGCGTAGAAGGCTTGACATCCTGCTGGGGGCTTATTCACTCTTTGAGAGGGTGTCGGAATGATTAGCGAGTAGCCCTCGGGAAGGAATTTACCAATCGTAGCTTTGAGGCTTGCCTCATGCTCCTTTGGATCGTACGCACTGGAGATGTCGTCGACCCGTTTCTCGGTCTTCTGAGCTCGACCGGTGGCTTTGGACTTTTTCGCGACACCGGCTAGATCAAGAATTCTCACACTGCACCCGCCTCCGATCTCATATCTCATAATCTCGTGCTTGTCAAACGGTACAGTCAAGCTATTCTCATGGTCGGAATCTGCTTCTTCTCCATCTCCACCCTCCTTGCTGCCGCCTTCGGCATTTTCTTCCGCATCACCATCGTGCTCGGAATTCTGTAGACCTGATGTACCCTCTCCAGCGTTCGACCCCATGGCATGTTCTATTTGATTGACGATTCTGTTCGTCTCTTCGGAAGAATTTTCAGTGGTTTTGAAGTCATTGATGAGTTCCCCTGTGGATCCCAGGTCGGAATCTGATCCAGAGGGAATATTGGTTTGGACGTCGGGATTCTGGGAAGTAGACATGATTAGAAGATATTTATTGGAATGCTCGAAGTAAGGAAGAAATACTGTTTGTCGATCTAAAAGCTCCAATCCGCTGTGAATTGTAAAGATGCACTCTTTTTTTTCTCCAAGTAAACATATATATAAAGGTTAAAAGGGTAAATTGCAAATTCAACCCCGAGTAACCGCGACGGTTAGGCTGCCACTCAGTAAAATTGAAGATTACCTTTTGTTAATAGCATTTATGGTCCTCCAAGCTTCGGAAATGAGTATTTTTCGACTCAACAGGATAAAATATGTACTCTTTTTCACCTTCGATCGGTTTTTATCCCACGGGGTTTTTCCGAGCAAGGTTTTTAACGAGGCATATCCAACTCAAGACTGTCCGAGGCCTGTTCTCTACTATCTATTTTTCCGAACTTCAAATATTGCAGCTCTTGGTGAATCATCGAGATGAATCTCTCAGGACAAAAACCTCACCCTTCTATCTTTGGGGCGATTCAGTATTTCGAGGCTCCTCCAAGGAAGATGTGCACTCTTTTTCCCTAGCTCGGATTTTGTCCCACTGGGTTTTTCCGGACTAGGTTTTTAACGAGGCATGTCCGAAAACATCAAGAGATCAAAGTCTTTCGCCGTGATGCAGTGTTTACTTCTCCGAGCTTCTACTTCACTTACGCTCGAGAAGTGGGGGAGTATTGATGAGGGGTATTTCGCATACGCCGATCTAGGAAATACCTTCTGCTCGAGGTCAGCCTCGATCTCGATCAGAATGGTATTCACCGACCAGAAGAACATGGTTCTCCGATCAAGCCTGACTGATAGCTCTCGATCAAGTACTCCGACCTTCTTCCCGATCTACTCGTCTCCTCGGAATTTATTGTGGGACCGACCTACAGCTTTACACAACTGGCCGAGAGCTATTCTCCTACGGATGGTCTAGCTAGCCCATTACTGTTCCTATAAATACGCGGCGCATTTATGACATCAGGGACGGCACAACTTCCAAGAGATCCCTTCTGCTCGGACCTACTGTTCGGATTAGGAGCCTGTTGTTTATTCTTTGTAGTTACTTTCCTAGATAGTACGACATCCAGTAATGCTCGGGTAGACCCGCTTTGTAATTTGTATTCGAACACCGATATTAATACAGTTTTCATATGCCTGATTCATATATTGTTTTACTCTTTTTTCCTTATTGAACTCGAACGAAATACGGCATAATCAGCCTTAGAGGAAACCAACTTTTGGATCCTACTCTTGGAGATATGTCCAAGTCTAGCGTGCCAAAGTTGTGGTGTGTGATTATCGTATTTTCTTTTTCTTGATTGTATGTGCAAAACGTTGGAGTTTGTAGGTTCAAGGGAATAAAGACCATCCATCAAAGTACCACTAGCATAGATTAAATCATTTTTAATTATGCTCATAGATCCATTCATAATGGAAAAATTAAAACCATCATTATCTAATAGCGGAATAGAAATAATGTTCTTAATAATTGTTGGTACGTACAAACAGTCTTTTAAAAGTAAATTAAAATTCCCAATTACTAACTCCACGTCTCATATAGCCTCTGCAGCAACTCTTGCTCCGTTTCCAAAATGCAGGATCCTATCCCCGGGCTTAAGTGTTCTTACTGCTCCCATCACCTGCAAATCATTGCAGATATGAGAACCCGCTGCGGTGTCTAACACCCAAGATGCACAGTTAATAGAAATATTATCTTCAACTTAGAAAATACCTTTGGCTACCGTTTTCAGGTAGTCGGGGCAGTTCCTTTTCCAGTGCACTGCTTTCTTGCAGTGGAAGCATTCGTCTTCTGGGCTTTTGCGCTTTTTCTCCACAACCTTGGTGACTGCTTTAGAAGAGAACACCTTCTTCTTCTTTTTACCTTTCTTGGGCTTTGCAGCCTTCGATCGGTGAGCAATCATCACGTGTTTCTCTTTCTTGAGAGTGGCTTCTGCCGTAACCAACAGATTGGTCAGTTCATGAAGAGCGAGATTTCTCTCTTCCATGTTGAAGTTCAACACGAACTGGTCGAACGAGCGAGGCAGAGTATGGAGGAGAAGATCAGTGCTAAGATCAGCGTGCAATTCTACTTCCAATCTCCCCAATTTTTCAATCAGGTTGATGAAACGCAGACAGTGATCCTTGACACTGCTTCCCTCAGCCATCTTGAGATTAAACAACTCCTTAGTGGCTGCGAACCTTTCGGTACGAGACCTTTCTCCAAACATCTGTTGGAGGTGGAGAAGTATATCTCTAGCAAGCGGTATACCAGCATGCTGTTTCTGCAGCTCATTTGACATTGAAGCTAACATGAGGCAGTGAACCTGAAGATCATCATCAACCCTTTTAGCATGGGCGGTTCGTTGTTCCTCAGTAGCTCGTGCTGCGGGTGCAGCAGGCATAGGCGTGTCGAGTACATAACTCCGACGTTCGGAGTCGAGGACTATCCTCAAGTTTCTTAGCCAGTCGACAAAGTTTGACCCATTCAGTTTATTAGCGTCGAGGATGACAGATAATGGATTTTTAGACATTGTTCAATAAATATCTACAAATGGAAAGAAGACAACGTTTAGCTGACTGATCTATGCCTAATACTTATAATTAAAGAATTTTGGTCTTGGTTTCGAAAAAGTTCTCCCACTATTTTGTCGAATCAATCACCCCTTTGATTGCTCGGGAAATCTTATTTCCTAGTAGGTCTTGACGTCCCAGCAGACATTAATTGCACCCACGACTCGTGGCCATACATTTAATTCTCCAGGCAGGTATACTTTTACCAATTGTGTCACTACACAACCTTCAAGCTATTTTGCCTCGGTTTTCTCACTTATCTAGCACTGCTACATCATAAGTGTTACTAATCGTTAAGTCGATCCCATCAATCATGATGAGCAACAGGCCCGGTCGTGAAATCCCCGTAACTGGTTATCGGTCGATATTCACATCCCGACCAGTCCTCACCCTTGTCTAGTTTAGTTAAAAACAGGAGTCAAGGAATTTTACGTATTGTCCCTTTCTTCGACTCGGGTGCCAGACTCTGGATCACATCTATCAATAAGTAGACAACTCACGCTAGTTCCTATTGATGGAAGGCTTGGATCTTTAAAACTTCATTTTAAATGTACCCAATTTGACTTAATATTTAATTCGAGAGGGGGTTTTTGGGTTTGAAAGTTTGAAGTAACTCTCCTCGAGATCTCACCGCATAAGTTATGCTTTATCTTTTATTTACGATCTAGATTCTAGCGCGCATCACATACAAGCTAAAAATATAAATCGATAAATAAATTAAAACATACAAGCCTAGCATGCATACTACCACAATATGTTTTCGATCGGAAGCCTCCTATGTGGGCCATCATCGAGCCATGATGTTGGCCCAATTGGTCAATCTAAAGGGTTCTTAACGGACCTAGGCTATTACAAAAATAACCATGCATACATGGCCTTCATTCCTTCTTGGGCTCCCACCTTGCTTGTAACGGGCCTCCATCCTAAACTATTTAAAACAGTAAAGCCCTATCTATTACAAAGGCTCAAAGTGGCCCAAAAACTTAAGGCTCGCAGACCCAATAAAAACCAAACAATAAATTAAATCAATCACATCTACCCTAGGGTCAAGGCTCGGCACGATCGAAAACCACGTAAACAGTTCACGTAGAGCAAGAAACAAGCAAATAACTTTTTACGTATTTCTTTCTTACTTTTAAAACTCCTTTTAAAAATAACATCCTATGATTCTTACTTTAGTCACTACTAATTATGACAAAATCAATTTTCGGGTAAACAAAACAATTTTTCCGCACAAAATCAGATTCGGATTTTCAACTTTTGAAAATTGCAGTTCGGCCCCTCAACTTACGGAAATTGCACTTTTAACCCCAAAGATTTGAAAATTGCAAAACAGCCCCAATTTACAAATCGGCCAGAGGACAGAAAATTAAAAATTTGAATCCAGAAAATTTTCAGTTTCGCAAATAGACCCCTGAACTTTTGGAAATTACAAAACAGTCCTTTAGTTTTTGGAAATTGCAAAAACGACCCAAAAATACGTACAGACCAGATTTTCAAAAACAGTCCAGATTTTTCAAATATTTCCAGAAAACAGAAAATAAATTTCCAGCCCTTTATTTCACAAAATCGCGATTTGCATAAAAAGTCCTGAAGTTTCAAAAACTATAAATTTGCCCCAAATCTTAATATGCGATTTTACCAAATCAAAGATCATGTCATAACAAGCAAGAATCATCACACAGAACATAACAATCACAAATATCCATATATTTATTTATGTTCAGGCCTTTTCGCATAATAGTAATGGAATTGGCTCTGATACCACTGTTGGGAATGCCCCGGTTGTCAAAACAACGAGAGTGCGGAATTTAAAATTTTTCCGAGGCACCCCAGCAGACCCAAGATATATTTTCCACCTTATGTATGCGAAAAGGTTGAATCAAACAATCTACAATAGATAAAGACGGAGATATGCGATTTACCTCACTGCAGGCAAGGTGGTGGCAATCTCCGGCTTTTTTTGCTGATTCACAACGAGTGATCCAATTGTCTCACCTCCAGAGTGTATCCACACCAATTGGATTGTAGCAACACCTTCTATTCACAGGCTACGAACTAGAGATAGAAGGCTGTCAATGGAGGAAGAAACATATCTAGATTTAGATCTAGATCCAGCTATGGAAGACAGAGAGAAGGGGGCGGCGCTGTGCAAGAGGGCGGCTAGGGTGTAGGGGCGGCTAGGGTTTAATTTTCAGCTCTTGAAGATTAAGTCTATTATTGTATGTGGAAGAGTTGTGAGGAGATATCTATTTATAAGAGAAGAAACCTTCTCTTTGTAGATATCTCTTAAAGATCTTTTCCTTATCTTATAAGGAAATAAGATATACACATATATCTTCTTAGATCCTCCTTGTCATACAAGAAAACAAACTCTCCCTTCTTATCCTTAGCCATAAATCGCCCCACCCTTATCTTGCAAGACTTCTTCTGGGCATTTAATTAAAAGGCCCACGTCTTGCAACTTAATTTAATTAACCATTAATTAAATCAGCCCAATTAATCCAATTAATTATTATCTCTCAATTAATTAACACTTTAATTAATATTTAATTAATTAGACCATCTAATTAATTATCCTTCCAATTGAATTAACACTTTAATTCATTTAATTGATTTAACTCCCTTAAATCAAATATTTCCTTCTATGACTGTCACTGTCCAATTGTATTGTGTGTGACCCTCTAGGTTCACCATCAATTGGCAGCAGGCCCACGAACCCTTTGTTAGGCATGATGCTCTTAAAGCATGTATTTGACATTCTTTAATTGAAATAAATAAATTAATTTGAAATTTATTTCTCATATAATCATTTCGATTATACATTTAATGCATAATATAAACATCAGAAAATTCCAAGTCTATTAAAGAGACTATGACTTAAGTATATATGTTATACTGGAGGATTAAAGTTATAGCTAATACACTAAAAAGTCCGTAGTAAGTTAAAGTTGGGATCTTTAACTAAACTCTACTAGTACGGTCCACAAAACATTTACAATGTAGTAATTTTGATCCGAATTACTGATGTAGAGACATCAAAGGTGGAGGTACTTTGTGTAATTCGATTACATGGGACTGGACCAGACATGATCTAGAATCATAAATAAGATACCGTTGATATTATGGTTCTAGAACATGTCAACTGATGATCATATGCGAATTGATCTAAATCCTGAGTAGGCATAAACTCCTGTTTATGTTAACGAGTTCTTTTGACTCATAGGTAATGGCCCGTAACCATGTCGAGCCTAAAACTTATGCCTTGAAGATCCGTTGAGATAAATGGCTGGGAATGTGTTCTACAGATATGGAATTCAACCCTTCTTGCGAGAAGCTGGAATATTGATTCCCTTAAGTGTTAGTTCTGGAACTGAACAGTAGAGCGCTCTGATTTATTAATAAGTTCATAAATCAACTGTTTACTAGTGAACTAATGGAACTTAAGGATAAAGAAGTAATTAGAGGGGCAAAACGGTAATTACGCCTAGCTCTAATTACGAATCAATTATTGGAGGATCAAATTGCATGTAGTGATTATATCAATGGACTATCTTGATCTTTTGAGTAAAATATATTGTAATGACAAGAGTGCAATTCCAAGTCATTAGTGGAGTCACTTGGAATTAATAGATCGAATTAATTATATTAAAGAGTTTGATAAATTATTCGATTTATTGGAGCTTGAAGTTACATGTCCATTGGTCCTCAACCACGGCTCCTGTTAATCTACATTTGAACTTAAGAAATTAGAACGAATTTATTCACGTTGCATTTTGGAAATAGTTTCCCAAAATAGAAACTCCGAACTAATTAGATGATATTTAATTAACTAATTTAGAATTAGTTAATTCGAAAAAATCATGATTAGTTACATTAGATTTAATTATTGAATTGAATCTAATGGAAACTGAATACTAGATTCAAGAAAAAGGAAACATATATTGGCATTTATGGAATTTCTAATTGTAGAAATTCATTATTTACTATGTAAATATATATGATATATTTATATAATAAATAAAAGGAAAAATTATATATTTTTATATGTAATTTTCGAAATTATATATATAAATATATTTATGTATGTTTTAATTACTTACAAGAGTTGTATTTAATTAATAACTCTCTTAAGGTAAGAGAAAGAAGAGTTCTTTTCCTAGTAGGAAACTTTGAGTGAGTTATGGTAGGAGTTTAACTCCTCCCATATCTATAAATATACATATGAGATATAGATCTTAAAGTAGAGAATCATTGATTTGTGAAATCATTAAGATTACACTCAAAAGAAGAAAAAGTTCTTCAACCCTAAACATATAAAAGCCACCACTTGTTAAAGAAACAGAGTAGAAAATTTCATCTTGAAATTTTGATCTCTAAAACATGAAAGAATGTTCGATTCTCTTAAGTTGGTGCCCACACACCTAGTAGAAGGAGAACGTGGTTGATATCAATGGTGAAAAAGATCAAAGGCGTTTGTTCATCAAACTCAAGAAAAACATGAAGCCAAAAGTTCAACCAAAAGAACGAAGGACGGGAAGCTTTCTGTAAGTTTTCTATTTCTTTCTTATGCATAATTAAAATAATTATCGTTTATGGGATCCTCGTTTTTATGTTAGTTATTTTTGAAATATACTGGGAACATAAATCCCACCAAATTCCGCAATTGGGTCGAATTAGTTCGATCCTGTTTACTCGTTGGGTCGAATAGTTCGGATCCGATTGGGTAAAACACCAACAATTGGTATCAGAGCGGTCCATAACGATTTTATTTTAATTGATTGTGGGTATATGCATATTTAAATTGTTTAAATCGTGATTGGATGAATGTTTTTATTTAAGGGTCGAATTTGGTGTTTTTGGGTTAGGGTTTTATTAATGTTATTTACACTCCTAGATCTATTGTACGCCAAACTTGTTGGCATAGGATCTTTGTAATAATTAGATTGTTTAATGGAATACGAAGATCCGAAGAAGAAGATGCATAGGACTGGCCGTGTGAATGGAGCCTCAGTTGCGAAAGAAATAAAATGAAGTTTTGTTTAACAGACCCACTTAAATCATGTTTTCTGTTGGGGCCGTAACACTTTCTCCCATTTTTAAAAACCTAGCCATGAATTGTTTTGATCACAATTTTGAATCAAAGTGGGCTTTGGGCCCAATAATGTTTTGGTTTGACATAGCTTAGAAGCACCGCCCCTACTTCACTTCCATTAACTGAAAATGAGATTGTCCCTATTTGATTATATGAATGTCATATTTATCAAGAAGAAAATTTATTTTATCAAGAGGAAAATTATGCACACCAAACCTTCACGTATCCAACAATCTGGGGTTTGGCCGTGGGACAGTCCTATGAGCCACCAGACTGCACTTGGACGTGACACGACAGTGTCATGGGCAATTTTTTGAAATTGTCTACAAATTGGGTTAATAATAATTGGACCCAATTGCATTAATCATGCTTTCTATTTGTCCAAGACTAATTATGATTTCGATTAACCCATAGTTGATTGGGTCGTGAGGCAATTTGTGAAATTGGCCTTGGTTTGGAGCATGGGTGCAATTTTGAGTTGTGGTCTTGATTTAAGTTTGAAACTTAACCAAAATCGTTTGGTTGGTGCCCTTTGCAATTTGGTTTTGACGGAGATAATTACAAGAATGAACTTGAAGATGAAGATCTGTGAAGGAAGCTATTTTTGTAATAATTAGGTCCATTATTATTTTCTCATGGGTTGTAATTTTAGAAATACCCAAAAACACCCGACCCGCCATTTTAATTTATGCTTATGTTATGATTGATAGCATGTTCATGCATATTACATGTCATTCATAATACCCACAATCGCTTTATTGTGTTCATGCATCACATGTAGATTTATATTCGATATATATATGTTTTTATGCATGCGCATATAAATGTTTTATGAAAACAAATTTATTTAAATAATGAAATAGTCTAATTGTTAAACTTATAATGAGCATTATTTAAAATTAGGTGATTCTTGAGTTTGGTAAAAATTAATAAGGGTTCACCTAAAGGTTAGTCTAGTTAGAATGTCTAAAGGAACCAAAGTCCAATTTGATTGGATAATTATTAATTTTAGGTCCCATCTCAACTTAGATAGTCTAAGATCACCTAATGTCCAATTAGATTGGAAGATAATCTACATAATAAATTAGACCCAATTAGATTGGACTTTAATCCTAAATTAGCCTAGAGATTAAAAATCTAGTAACGTTAATGTAGATTATTAAAACGTAAATATTTATTTAGATAAAACACATGTTTTAAAATTATTGAGTGGGAGAAGGATATATGTCGATATATCCTACGGTCTCTATTGTTAGTTTAATAAAGTGAGATTTAGGTAGTGCCTCGCGGTGCCTAGATTGCATCCTCCCTACGGAAGGTGTCTCACCTATATCAATAACAAGATTAAACTTCCTTGAGATAGGATTTATTGATGTATTTTAGCTTGATCTACCCTACGGTGACAAGTCTAAGTTAAGTCATAAAATCTGAAACAATAGGTTGCACTCATAAACATGTATTTAAGTTAGTTGAATACATGTTGACCAAATAATGCGGTAATTAATAGTGAAAGATGAATATGAGATATTTTAGTTCACTTATTAATTTGAGACTGTCTCGAACTTAATTTAGTATTAATATGATCGACCCTACGGCATCATATTAGTAGCTAAATTATTTTATCGCGGATTAGTAAATTGCTTTATGTGTTTTTCTTAAGAGTTGCATTCATGCATCACGTTTACTATTCCGAAATATGATGTTTATTATGAATGTATGATCGAATTTCAATTTATTTATTTATTCAACCAACATGTCTATTACAAACTTATTTGTCGGTTTACTCTCGAACGAAAAACTAACTGGGGAACGTAACTACGTTAATTGAAAATCCAATATTAGCATACGAATGATTTGTGAGAATCAAGAGTTTGTTCTCACAAAGGATTGTCCTCTAGAACCTCTCGCTGGTGCTTCTCGTACCTCACGAGATAAATTTGATGGTTGGTTCCGAACCAACAACAAGGTGCGTTGCTACATGATTGCTTCCGTGAACGTTGTTCTTAAGAAGAAACATTAGTACATGTAGAACTCATACGAGTTATGAGAATCTTTACAAGTCATGTTTAGCAAACCATCTGAACAAAGTCGACATGAATCGCCTCGTAGATTCATGAAGGCTAAGTTTAAGAAGGACATTTTGGTAAGGGATTATGTACTTGACATGATCAAAATTGTGCACAAGGCGGCAATACAAGAGGCCATCATTGAATAGATGACTCAAATTAGTATAATTATTGGGTCACTCATGCCAGACTTTTATGCTTTCGCATCCAACTATATTAAGAATAAGTTGGTTTATAGCATGACTAAATTGCTAAAACGAATTGCAGACTTTTGAAGCCATATTTAAACATAAGGCTAAAAAGTATGAGGCAAACTTTGTCAAGCAAAGTTTGTCTTCCTCTACTGTTAATAACAAAAAGAGGAAGAAGGCGAAAGGTGGGTCTAAGTCAGGACACGAGGAAGTTATGAGCATCCTAGGGCAAGTGAAATAAGAACAACTCCATGAACAAAATCCATAAGAGAAAATGTTTTCATTATGGAGTTCATGGGCATTGAAAGATAAACTATAAAAGGTATCTCTGCGATAAGAAAATCAAAACGAAACTGGTTTTTGGAAACTTATTAGTGGAAAATGATTTGTCATTCTGAATATTTAAATCAAAGACCACTAATCGCATTTGTTCTTCTTTAGATGTTTGGTTCTTCAAAGGGACTTGCCAAATGAAATGTCACAATGAATGTTGGAAAATGGGCGATCATTTTTTGTAAAGACTATATGAACAGTCCACTTAGAATTTAGGAATAGATTCATTGTTTTGAACAATGTATACTTTATTCCTAAACTTTTCTAGAAATTTGATTTCTCAATTATGATTGCATGAATAAGATTGTTATTTTACTTTTTCTGATAATAAGATTGTTATTTCAGAAAATGGTTATGATGCAAACATAGAACATGGACTGTAAATGTCAGAAATGATCGATAAATAATTTATGAATTATTTTAGGTAGCAAATTATTGATCAATCATGCGTTCTAAAATTTCTAAGAGTGATAACACATATCTTTGGCATCTTACTAACCTGGATAGGATAAACATGCTAGTAAATGAATGTCCTTTGAGAGAGTTGAAAGTCAACACTCTTCATGTTTACCCTAAAGCAAAAGAAATCTGAATCTTCTGGAAAGATTAAAGAATTCCTAGAGATGTTGAAAAACATTTAGGTAAATCACTCAAAACTCTTTGATAAGATCAAGGAAGAGAAAACTTGGATTACGAATTCAAAGGACTACTCGCCGGAGCATGGAATTCAATCCAACTCACAGCACCTGAAACTCTACAATAGAAGTTTCTTAGAAATGGTTAGATCAATAATGAACTATACTCCTCATTACCAATATCTTTTTTGTGATAGGCACTAGAAACCGCAATCTACATTTGGATGTAGCAACAAACAAGTCAATCCATAAGACTCTCATAGAGTTGTGGAATAATTGTAAAGTTAGTTTACAATACTTTCACTTATGTGAGTGTTTGGCACATGTATTGAAAGGAATGACTGAAAAGTTGAAACTGTGGTCTAAACTGTGTCTATTTCTAGTCAATCTATTCGAAACTGGAGGAGGTTTCGTAGCACTCAAGATAAAAGATGATTCGTATCGACGAATATTACTTTTATTGAGGAAAGCTAGATAACAAACTTTAAACCTCACAGTTAAATAATATTGGAAGAAATTTAAGCTGATGAGATCGGCATACCTCAGTTAACTACTGATAAATTACCTCAACGAAAGACCACAATTCCTGATTAGAACATCTTGGTACCTCGTCGTAGTGGGAGGGTAGTTAGACTACTAACCTTCTACGAGCATGATGAGAAGTACCTCTAGTAGTGTACGACACAAATCAAGATGATTCATTGTCATACAAGCATGCAATGGAAGATTCTAATAAGGAAAAATGGCAAGGTGCGATGAATCCTATAACATCTGGAAAATTTGTAGATCCACATGATGAGATCAAATATATTTGATATAATTGGATCTATAAGAATAAGAGAGGTATAAACAAGAAAGTATAGACTTTCAAAAGGTTAGGCTAATAGCAAAGTGGTTATACCTGAAAAGAGGGAGTTGACTATGAAGAAACTTTCTCACATGTTGCTAAGCTTAATTCCATACACATCCTCTTATCCATCACATCCAACATTTATTATATGATATGAAAATTGGATGTCAAAATAGCTTTTCTGAATAGTTATCTTAAGGAGAGCATCTATAAGATGCAACCAGAAGGGTTCATTGATCAAGGCCAAGAGCAGAAAGTCTGTTAGCTGCAAAAGTCCATTTGTGGACTTAAGCAAGCATGTAAGTCCTGAAATCTAAGGCTTGATGAAACAATCAAAGCCCATTGATTTGAGGAAAACAATTGATGAACTTTGTGTATACAAGTATATCAAATAAAAGAATGTGGTTTTCTTAGTAGTTTATATTGATGATGTCTATCTCATTAGGGAATGACATAGGATATCATATGTCGTTAAAAACGAGGAGTTCGAGCGAAACATATTCTCAAATATCCTAGGAAGAGCAATGTATTATATGCTCATGTATTCAGGTGGAGACCTGAACATTGAATGATAATTGATTTTGACTCTTAGTCAAAGGAAGTTGAAAGTCAACATCTTGATCAATATTCACTCTTGATGGTATAGTTGTTATTTGAAACAACTTTGTACTATATGACCATAGAAAGTGAATAGCTGCTTGTGAAGCAGCTAAAATGCAAGTTACCAAATCATGCCTTCAAAACCGTTTGAAGCATGTTTGGAGAGAATGGGATTGAGATACATGCCCCATGTGCTTTAGAGCAAGTGGGAGATTGTTAGGCATGATGCTCTTAAAGCATGTATTTGACATTCTTTAATTGAAATAAATAAATTAATTTGAAATTTATTTCTCATATAATCATTTCGATTATGCATTTAATGCATAATATAAACATCAGAAAATTCCAAGTCTATTAAAGAGACTATGACTTAAGTATATATGTTATACTGGAGGATTAAAGTTATAGCTAATACACTAAAAAGTCCGTAGTAAGTTAAAGTTGGGATCTTTAACTAAACTCTACTAGTACGGTCCACAAAACATTTACAATGTAGTAATTTTGATCCGAATTACTGATGTAGAGACATCAAAGGTGGAGGTACTTTGTGTAATTCGATTACATGGGACTGGACCAGACATGATCTAGAATCATAAATAAGATACCGTTGATATTATGGTTCTAGAACATGTCAACTGATGATCATATGCGAATTGATCTAAATCCTGAGTAGGCATAAACTCCTGTTTATGTTAATGAGTTCTTTTGACTCATAGGTAATGGCCCGTAACCATGTCGAGCCTAAAACTTATGTCTTGAAGATCCGTTGAGATAAATGACTGGGAATGTGTTCTACAGATATGGAATCCAACCCTTCTTGCGAGAAGCTGGAATATTGATTCCCTTAAGTGTTAGTTCTGGAACTGAACAGTAGAGCGCTCTGATTTATGAATAAGTTCATAAATCAACTGTTTACTAGTGAACTAATGGAACTTAAGGATAAAGAAGTAATTAGAGGGGCAAAACGGTAATTACGCCTAGCTCTAATTACGAATCAATTATTGGAGGATCAAATTGCATGTAGTGATTATATCAATGGACTATCTTGATCTTTTGAGTAAAATATATTGTAATGACAAGAGTGCAATTCCAAGTCATTAGTGGAGTCACTTGGAATTAATAGATCGAATTAATTATATTAAAGAGTTTGATAAATTATTCGATTTATTGGAGCTTGAAGTTACATGTCCATAGGTCCTCAACCACGGCTCCTGTTAATCTACATTTGAACTTAAGAAATTAGAACAAATTTATTCACGTTGCATTTTGGAAATAGTTTCCCAAAATAGAAACTCCGAACTAATTAGATGATATTTAATTAACTAATTTAGAATTAGTTAATTCGAAAAAATCATGATTAGTTACATTAGATTTAATTATTGAATTGAATCTAATGGAAACTGAATACTAGATTCAAGAAAAAGGAAACATATATTGGCATTTATGGAATTTCTAATTGTAGAAATTCATTATTTACTATGTAAATATATATGATATATTTATATAATAAATAAAAGGAAAAATTATATATTTTTATATGTAATTTTCGAAATTATATATATAAATATATTTATGTATGTTTTAATTACTTACAAGAGTTGTATTTAATTAATAACTCTCTTAAGGTAAGAGAAAGAAGAGTTCTTTTCCTAGTAGGAAACTTTGAGTGAGTTATGGTAGGAGTTTAACTCCTCCCATATCTATAAATATACATATGAGATATAGATCTTAAAGTAGAGAATCATTGATTTGTGAAATCATTAAGATTACACTCAAAAGAAGAAAAAGTTCTTCAACCCTAAACATATAAAAGCCACCCCTTGTTAAAGAAACAGAGTAGAAAATTTCATCTTGAAATTTTGATCTCTAAAACATGAAAGAATGTTCGATTCTCTTAAGTTGGTGCCCACACACCTAGTAGAAGGAGAACTTGGTTGATATCAATGGTGAAAAAGATCAAAGGCGTTTGTTCATCAAACTCAAGAAAAGCATGAAGCCAAAAGTTCAACCAAAAGAACGAAGGACGGGAAGCTTTCTGTAAGTTTTCTATTTCTTTCTTATGCATAATTAAAATAATTATCGTTTATGGGATCCTCGTTTTTATGTTAGTTATTTTTGAAATATACTGGGAACATAAATCCCACCAAATTCCGCAATTGGGTCGAATTAGTTCGATCCTGTTTACTCGTTGGGTCGAATAGTTCGGATCCGATTGGGTAAAACACCAACACCCTTCGTGATTTAATTTATGAGCAATTAAATGCTCCGATCAATTAAACCCTTTTAATTGACCACTCCAGAATTAATCTCCCTTATTAATTCAGGAGTACCCACACTTCATGGTCGATGTCTAGCCACAAGCCCATGAAGCCCAACTTCAGGTGAATTGATATTTGTGAACCTCACCTCTTATAATTGCCATGTACATACGGTCCTTCTATCGACTTAATTTCCCGATTGAGACCTAGGGTGTGTGAATTGATCGGCACCTCTAATTATCTCAATATCTATACTTTCTAATTCGGGATAATAATCCAGTGTGACTGCTAAATTTGGAAACCCCTTTCCAAATTCGTCACCAACCGTGATCACGGGTTTCTCGGATCTATTATCTAAGAATCGTATATGAAATTCTCTCATCCATTGCGACGAGTCGGTAGATTCCATCTTGGTACTAACCACTCGCGTACACAACTATAGGCACCCAACTTAGGCACATTATGGTCAGGCTACGTGACCAGTACCTAAATCTAAGTACATATACCCATACACCGAATTCGCCCTAGCACCTCAAGTCTAAGGACTAAATCGTACACTATTATAAGTCTTGAGAAACATCCCACCACCGATATGCGTCATGCGCTTCCACAATGGGTTTCTCTGTTCGGGTCGTTCAATGCGTTCGATCCCCTATCGAACCACCTACTCATATGCACTGACATCAAATGTCTTGTTCATGAAACTCTACAAATTCACTCCATGTGAATCATGCATATTCATACAAGTCTTGGCGATTCCTCCGATACCCAGTCTCGTTCGGAATCTATGACTTGGAACGTGTTTTAAGATCACGACTGTTTCATGATTGCACTCAATACCGAAGTGAATCGTCCCATAGTCGAATGTGATCTAAGGATTTCATCCAATCACTTAAATGTATTCGCGAGAGATGAATTTGGCCATTGTTTATTCTATACAGTTATAAATAAACGTGCGTATTATTCATAAGAATCAAAGATTGTTTATTACAGAACAGACCTAATACAAGCTAAAGTTAATTGGCTTGCTGGGCACTATCCTATCAATCTCCCACTTGCCCTAAAGTCATTCACAAACATTTCTAAGACCCATATTTACAAGATGTCCCTCGAACGCCTTTTGCGAAAGTGGCTTCGTTAGTGGGTCAACTATGTTGTCTTCTGAGTTGACACGATCCACGTGTATGTCTCCTCTACCAATGATCTCCCTGATCACATGGTATTTCCTCATTACGTGTTTAGATTGGTGGTGTGATCTCGGCTCCTTCGCTTGAGCTATTGCCCCGTTGTTGTCACAGAAGACTACTACAGGCTCTGCAATGCTAGGAACTACATCCAACTCTTGGATGAAGTTTCTCATCCAAACACTCTCTTTTGCTGTATCCGATGCTGCAATATATTCTGCTTCAGTGGTTGAGTCGGCAGTGGTGGACTGTTTGGAACTTTTCCAACTCACCGCTGCGCCATTGAGGCGGAATATGTATCCAGAACTGGATTTGTAATCATCCACGTAAGACTGGAAACTTGAATCAGTGAATACTTCAAGTTTCAATTCTCCACTACCACCGTAGACCAAAACATATCCTTAGTCCTTCGCAAGTACTTAAGGATTGCTTTAACGGCAGTCCAGTGCTCTTCGCCTGGATTCGACTGACAGCGGCTCGTTACACTAAGAGCGTGTGCTATGTCTGGTCTAGTACACAACATCGCATACATTATGCTCCCTATAGCAGAGGCATAAGGTATGAGAGACATTTTCTTCTTTTCTTCGTCAGTTGTAGGGCACATCGACTTGGAAAGAGAGATTCCATATCTCATTGGAAGCAATCCTCTCTTGGATTCTTCCATATTGAATCTCTTCAATATAGTGTTGATATACTGAGATTGGGAGAGTCCCAACATCTTCTTCGATCTATCCCTATAGATACGTATCCCCAATACGTAAGATGCCTCTCCTAAATCTTTCATGGAGAACTGCGCGGATAACCACGCTTTCGTCTGCGCTAACATTCTGATATCGTCCCCGATCAACATAATATCATCGACGTATAAAACTATGAATTGTACCGAACTCCCACCATTATTCTTGTACACACAAGGCTAAAATACGTTTCTGATGAAGCCAAAAGCTTTGACTGTCTCATCAAATAGTATGTTCCAGGTTCGGGACGCCTGTTTGAGGCCATAAATTGACCTTTGAAGTTTGCACACCTAGTGCTCGCTTCCTTTGGACGCAAAGCCTTCGGGCTGTTGCATAAAGATCTCCTTGTCAATGTCTCCATTGAGAAAGGCGGTCTTTACATCCATTTGCCATATTTCGTAGTCGTACCACGCGACTATGGCTAAAAGTATCCGAATGGATTTCGACATCGCTACTGGAGAAAAGGTTTCCACATAGTCTATTCCAGGCCTTTGAGAATAACCTTTCGCCACTAGGCGAGCCTTATGGGTTATAACCTCTCCATTCATTCCAAGCTTACGCTTGAAGATCCATTTGCATCCTACAGGGACAGTTCCCTCAAGTGGATCGACCAAGGTCCAAACCTTGTTGGAATGCATGGAATCCATTTCGGATTGCATGGCTTCGAGCCACGCACCCGATTCTATGTCAGACATAGCTTCTTCATAAGTCCTTGGATCAGTATCCAACTTATCGTTTTCGTGAATGAAACCAAATCTCTCTGGTTCTTTACGAATTCGATCAGACCTTCGAAGTATAGGTGTACTAGTAGGTTCAGTGAATTCAGGATCAGCTCCCACTGTTTGTGAGGATGGGTCCGATTCTCGGACTTCATCGAGTTCTACGATTGTCCCATTTCTGTTGGTGAGGAAATCATCCTCTAAGAAGTGGGCATTCCTAGACACGAACGTATTACGTTCTTTAGGATCGTAGAACAAGTATCCAATGGATTCCTTTGGATACCCCACAAATTTGCACAAACTAGATCTACTATCCAGCTTATCTCCTTTCTTGTTCTTAACATAGGCGGGAGATCCCCATACTCGTAGATACGAATATACGGGTGCTTTACCATACCATTCTTGATGTGGTGTTGTTGGCACTGACTTTGAAGGTACTATGTTCAGTATCTTCGAAGCAGTTAATAGGGCTAAGCCCCAAAATGAAAAGGCAAGTTCAGCGAAGCTCATCATGGAACGAACCATGTCCAACAAAGTTCGATTCCTCCTTTCAGACACTCCATTGAGTTGGGGCGTCCTAGGGGGAGTTCGCTGAGCGAGAATCCCATTCTCTTTTAGATAATCGAGGAATTCTTGACTTAAGTATTCTCCTCCTCGATCAGATCGAAGTGCTTTAATACTATGTCTAAGTTGATTCTCTACTTCCATTCAAAACTCCTTGAACTTTTCAAAAGTTTCGGATTTGTACTTCATCAAGTACACATATCCATAACGACTGAAGTCGTCAGTGAATGTTACGAAGTAGGAGTATCCTCCTCTTGCACTAACACTCAGTGGTCCACAAACGTCAGTATGGATCAAATCCAATGTTTGTTTGGTTCGCTCAGGATTCCCGGTGAAGGGTGATTTGGTCATCTTTCCTTTGAGACAAGATTCGCAAGTCGGAAGTTCATCTAAGTTCTGTATTTCAAGAGCCTTAGAGGAAACCAACTTTTGGATCCTACTCTTGGAGATATGTCCAAGTCTAGCGTGCCAAAGTTGTGGTGTGTGATTATCGTATTTTCTTTTTCTTGATTGTATGTGCAAAACGTTGGAGTTTGTAGGTTCAAGGGAATAAAGACCCATCCATCAAAGTACCACTAGCATAGATTAAACCATTTTTAATTATGCTCATAGAGCCATTCATAATGGAAAAATTAAAACCATCATTATCTAATAGCGGAATAGAAATAATGTTCTTAATAATTGTTGGTACGTACAAACAGTCTTTTAAAAGTAAATTAAAATTCCCAATTACTAACTCCACGTCTCCTATAGCCTCTGCAGCAACTCTTGCTCCGTTTCCAAAATGCAGGATCCTATCCCCGGGCTTAAGTGTTCTTACTGCTCCCATCACCTGCAAATCATTGCAGATATGAGAACCCGCTGCAGTGTCTAACACCCAAGATGCACAGTTAATAGAAATATTAACTTCAACCAAGAAAATACCTTTGGCTACCGTTTTCAGGTAGTCGGGGCAGTTCCTTTTCCAGTGCCCTGCTTTCTTGCAGTGGAAGCATTCATCTTCTGGGTTTTTGCGCTTTTTCTCGACAACCTTGGTGACTGCTTTAGAAGAGAACACCTTCTTCTTCTTTTTACCTTTCTTGGGCTTCGCAGCCTTCGATTGGTGAGCAATCATCACGTGTTTCTCTTTCTTGAGAGTGGCTTCTGTCGTAACCAACTGATTGGTCAGTTCGTGAAGAGCGAGATTTCTCTCTTCCATGTTGAAGTTCAACACGAACTGGTCGAACGAGCGAGGCAGAGTATGGAAGAGAAGATCAGTGCTAAGATCAGTGTGCAATTCTATTTCCAATCTCCCCAATTTTTCAATCAGGTTGATGAAACGCAGACAGTGATCCTTGACACTGCTTCCCTCAGCCATCTTGAGATTAAACAACTCCTTAGTGGCTGCGAACCTTTCGGTACGAGACCTTTCTCCAAACATCTGTTGGAGGTGGAGAAGTATATCTCTAGCAAGCGGTATACCAGCATGCTGTTTCTGCAGCTCATTTGACATTGAAGCTAACATGAGGCAACGAACCTGAAGATCATCATCAACCCTTTTAGCATGGGCGGTTCGTTGTTCCTCAGTAGCTCGTGCTGCAGGTGCAGCAGGCATAGGCGTGTCGAGTACATAGCTCCGACGTTCGGAGTCGAGGACTATCCTCAAGTTTCTTAGCCAGTCGACAAAGTTTGACCCATTCAGTTTATTAGCGTCGAGGATGACAGATAATGGATTTTTAGACATTGTTCAATAAATATCTACAAATGGAAAGAAGACAACGTTTAGCTGACTGATCTATGCCTAATACTTATAATTAACGAATTTTGGTCTTGGTTTCGAAAAAGTTCTCCCACTATTTTGTCGAATCAATCACCCCTTTGATTGCTCGGGAAATCTTATTTCCTAGTAGGTCTTGACGTCCCAGCAGACATTAATTGCACCCACGACTCGTGGCCTTACAATTAATTCTCCAGGTAGGTATACTTTTACAAATTGTGTCACTACACAACCTTCAAGCTATTTTGCCTCGGTTTTCTCACTTATCTAGCACTGCTAAATCATAAGTGTTACTAATCGTTAAGTCGATCCCATCAATCATGATGAGCAACAGGCCCGGTCGTGAAATCCCCGTAACTGGTTATCGGTCGATATTCACATCCCGACCAGTCCTCACCCTTGTCTAGTTTAGTTAAAAACAGGAGTCAAGGAATTTTACGTATTGTCCCTTTCTTCGACTCGGGTGCCAGACTCTGGATCACCTCTATCAATAAGTAGACAACTCACGCTAGTTCCTATTGATGGAAGGCTTGGATCTTTAAAACTTCATTTTAAATGTACCCAATTTGACTTAATATTTAATTCGAGATGGGGTTTTCGGGTTTGAAAGTTTGAAGTAACTCTCCTCGAGATCTCACCGCATAAGTTATGCTTTATCTTTTATTTACGATCTAGATTCTAGCGCGCATCACATACAAGCTAAAAAAATAAATCGATAAATAAATTAAAACATACAAGCCTAGCATGCATACTACCACAATATGTTTTCGATCGGAAGCCTCCTATGTGGGCCATCATCGAGTCATGATGTTGGCCCAATTGGTCAATCTAAAGGGTTCTTAACGGACCTAGGCTATTACAAAAATAACCATGCATACATGGCCTTCATTCCTTCTTGGGCTCCCACCTTGCTTGTAATGGGCCTCCATCCTAAACTATTTAAAACAGTAAAGCCCTATCTATTACAAAGGCTCAAAGTGGCCCAAAAACTTAAGGCTCGCAGGCCCAATAAAAACCAAACAATAAATTAAACCAATCACATCTACCCTAGGGTCAAGGCTCGGCACGATCGAAAACCACGTAAACAGTTCACGTAGAGCAAGAAACAAGCAAATAACTTTTTACGTATTTCTTTCTTACTTTTAAAACTCCTTTTAAAAATAACATTCTATGATTCTTACTTTAGTCATTACTAATTATGACAAAATCAATTTTCGGGTAAACAAAACAATTTTTCCGCACAAAATCAGATTCGGATTTTCAACTTTTGAAAATTGCAGTTTGGCCCCTCAACTTACGGAAATTGCACTTTTAACCCCAAAGATTTGAAAATTGCAAAACAGCCCCAATTTACAAATCGGCCAGAGGACAGAAAATTAAACATTTGAATCCAGAAAATTTTCAGTTTCGCAAACAGACCCCTGAACTTTAAGAAATTACAAAACAGTCCTTTAGTTTTCGGAAATTGCAAAAACGACCCAAAAATACGTACAGACCAGATTTGCAAAAACAGTCCAGATTTTTCAAATATTTCCAGAAAACAGAAATCAAATTTCCAGCCCTTTATTTCACAAAATCGCGATTTGCATAAAAAGTCCTGAAGTTTCAAAAACTATAAATTTGCCCCAAATCTTAATATGCGATTTTACCCAATCAAAGATCATGTCATAACAAGCAAGAATCATCACACAGAACATAACAATCACAAATATCCATATATTTATTTATGTTCAGGCCTTTTCGCATAATAGTAATGGAATTGGCTCTGATGCCTTTGTTGGGAATGCCCCGGTTGTCAAAACAACGAGAGTGCGGAATTTAAAATTTTTCCAAGGCACCCCAGCAGACCCAAGATATATTTTCCACCTTATGTATGCGAAAAGGTTGAATCAAACAATCTACAATAGATAAAAGATGGAGATATCCGATTTTTGCTGCAGTCAAGGTGGTGGCAATCTCCGGCTTTTTTGCTGATTCACAACGAGTGATCCAATTGTCCCACCTCCAGAGTGTATCCACACCAATTGGATTGTAGCAACACCTTCTATTCACAGGCTACGAACTAGAGATAGAAGGCTGTCAATGGAGGAAGAAACAGATCTAGATTCAGATCTAGATCCAGCTATGGAAGACAGAGAGAAGGGGGCGGCGCTGTGCAAGAGGGCGGCTAGGGTGTAGGGGCGGCTAGGGTTTAATTTTCAGCTCTTGAAGATTAAGTGTATTATTGTATGTGGAAGAGTTGTGAGGAGATATCTATTTATAAGAGAAGAAACCTTCTCTTTGTAGATATCTCTTAAAGATCTTTTCCTTATCTTATAAGGAAATAAGATATACACATATATCTTCTTAGATCCTCCTTGTCATACAAGAAAACAAACTCTCCCTTCTTATCCTTAGCCAGAAATCGCCCCACCCTTATCTTGCAAGACTTCTTCTGGGCTTTTAATTAAAAGACCCACGTCTTGCAACTTAATTTAATTAACCATTAATTAAATCAGCCCAATTAATCCAATTAATTATTATCTCTCAATTAATTAACACTTTAATTAATATTTAATTAATTAGACCATCTAATTAATTATCCTTCCAATTGAATTAACACTTTAATTCATTTAATTGATTTAACTCCTTTAAATAAAATATTTCCTTCTATGACTGTCACTGTCCAATTGTATTGTGTGTGACCCTCTAGGTTCACCATCAATTGGCAGCAGGCCCACGAACCCTTCTTGATTTAATTTATGAGCAATTAAATGCTCCGATCAATTAAGCCCTTTTAATTGACCACTCCAGAATTAATCTCCCTTATTAATTCAGGAGTACCCACACTTCATGGTCGATGTCTAGCCACAAGCCCATGAAGCCCAACTTCAGGTGAATTGGTATTTGTGAACCTCACCTCTTATAATTGCCATGTACATACGGTCCTTCTATCGACTTAATTTCCCGATTGAGACCTAGGGTGTGTGAATTGATCGGCACCTCTAATTATCTCAATAACTATACTTTTTAATTCGGGATAATAATCCAGTGTGACTGCTAAATTTGGAAACCCCTTTCCAAATCCGTCACCGACTGTGATCACGGGTTTCTCGGATCTATTATCTAAGAATCGTATAGGAATTTCTCTCATCCATTGCGACGAGTCGGTAGATTCCATCTTGGTACTAACCACTCGCGTACACAACTATAGGCACCCAACTTAGGCACATTATGGTCAGGCTATGTGACCAGTACCTAAATCTAAGTACATATACCCATGCACCGAATTCGCCCTAGCACCTCAAGTCTAAGGACAAAATCGTACACTATTATAAGTCTTGAGAAACATCCCACCACCGATATGCGTCATGCACTTCCACAATGGGTTTCTCTGTTCGGGTCGTTCAATGCGTTCGATCCCCTATCGAACCACCTACTCATATGCACTGACATCAAATGTCTTGTTCATGAAACTCTACAAATTCACTCCATGTGAATCATGCATATTCATACAAGTCTTGGCGATTCCTCCGATACCCCGTCTCGTTCGGAATCTATGACTTGGAACGTGTTTTAAGATCACGACTGTTTCATGATTGCACTCAATACTGAAGTGAATCGTCCCATAGTCGAATGTGATCTAAGGATTTCATCCAATCGCTTAAATGTATTCGCGAGAGATGAATTTGGCCATTGTTTATTCTATACAGTTATAAATAAACGTGCGTATTATTCATAAGAATCAAAGATTGTTTATTACAGAACAGACCTAATACAAGCTAAAGTTAATTGGCTTGCTGGGCACTATCCTATCACTACCTTAGAGTATTTGAGAATTGAAAATTTGATCGTGAATTGCTCTCAGTTGTTGTGTCTCTAACTCTTGAATTCAGAACTATTTATACTTGAGGATTTGAATTTTTGCCCGTCGAGAAATGACAGATTTTCAGATCTTCCTCAAGTACTGGTCCTTGTTTCAAAACGGCTTCTGCAACCGTTCACTGTACAGTTCTGTTGTACTTTATGTCAAGTTGCATTTAATGCACCTTGCTGATCCGAGGTTTCTCTTCAATCATTTGTCTTAATTACCCTTCTCTTACAGCATTTATTACATTGAGTGCATTTATTACCGTTGTAATAACTTCCTGATCACTTCCATTCTGCTGATCGAATCCACTATGCTGATGAACACTTTGCTGATTCAAATCGAACTCATCTGATTTGACTCTGCTGAAATCCACCAGTCTGATCCGTACTTAGCATCAGATCAGTAGTCTTTTGGACTAAAATTCAACCCTTCTGATTTTACTTGTCTTCTCAGATTGAATTTTAAGAGGCTTGCTAAGCTTCCATTACTTAGCTGATGACTTTTGGAAATCATCAAAACCTCCCTTCACTTCTTCATCTTCGTCCAACAATTTCCCCCTTTTTGATGATGACAAAACTTCAGCTAAGTACCTGTAACTAAACTAAAGTTAAGTCTTCACACAAAATTTTTGAGATAGAATTTGAGTTGGAATTTGTAATCTTTTATTGATTTAGAACTTATTACAATTACATCAGATTACAAGAAGATTGAAAAGTTACAAAAAAAATACAAGTGATAAAGAGAAATAAATTAGTCTTCTTCTTCTTTTTCATCATCTTCACTTTCTCCTCTAGAGAAAGTTAGAACTAGTTTCTTGCCTTTGTCAGCAGCCTCAATTTTAGCTCTTATTTCCTCTATTCTCTTTGTCTTTCTACATGGATCTAGCTGTTCTTCAGCAGAATCCTTAGAAGCAGCAACCCTCTTGTCTTCCTTTGCCGCATCCTTGGGTTCTTCTTCTTCAGCTTTATCATCAACATCTTCATTAATTTCAGCAGTATGTTCAGCTTTATCAGTAGCATTAGTATCTTCAGCAGGCTTATTTGCCCCTTAAGAACCTTGAACTACTTCAGTAGCTTCAAGGGTAACATTCTTCTTGTTGGCAGATTCATCTTCCTCCTTTTTGTCATCATCAGCAGGGTCAAGTCCTTCATCTTGAACAGGAGTAATGTTAACTGCATTGCATAGCAATTTGATGTTGTGATCCATTGCAGACAGTTGTAGTGCTTGTTATTTTTGATTAACCATCAGTACCCAAGCTTGATCATTCAGATAGTCCAGGTTGTGATAGAGAGTTGAAACCTCTGCACCTATCTGATTGGCACTTTTACAGAAGCCTTGAATCAGACTGGTTGTCTTTTATTCACTAGACTCTGTAGCATTCACAACCTTCATCCAGTCAACCTCAATCTTCTGAATAGTTTCACTGATCTGTTGAATTTCAGCCTTCATACCACTAACTTGGTTAGTCAAGGTAACTAAGCCTTCCTTCATCATTACAACACTATCAGTAGGCTGGGGGATGCTTTGAATGGTGCTCTGAACAAGTTTGGAAGCAGCTTCTTCAAATCTTTGCAGCAGCTCCTTGTTCTTTTCCTCCATCTCCTTCATTGCATTTTCAATCAACGACTTCATGGAATCCATGATTGATGATTGAACATTTTCAGTGGAGGTGGCAGGTTCAGTACTCTTCTGTTTCTCAGGAGTGGCTTCAGCTGTCCAGGTGATAGCTAAAGGCTCCTTTTCAATAAGGACTTCATTTAGTTGAACTGGAGAATTTGCATTGATTAGCTCCACTGATGAGTTGTCCTATGTTGTCTGTTTTGGATCGGTAGCCTCATCTGTAATATGAACAATTTTAATACCGTCAGTAGACACGACTGTTCTATGATAGATAAAATCAGCAGGTAATAATGGTGAAGTCGTCTGAGGAATTTTGAGTGGCTCTTGGTATTCACTGATCTCTGATCCAATCGCAATATGTTGCAAACTTGGAAGACTGGGCAAATAACTTGATGTTCCTTTGATGTATCTTGATCTTTCCACCCATTTATCCAAGATGACATAGATTGCAACCTTCACAGCTCTCTCCAATCAGTTATCATTTGCAATTGGATTATTTGGTATTGAGTCCTTTAGAGCCGTGGATTCTTGTTGTACAATGAGCTTTGTATACTCGTGTACTCTGTCATGGAAGAAGTCAGTGTCCAGTGCTTATCTGATAGAATTCGTTTGCAACCAATTTAGAACCCATTTGCTTTCATCAGCAAACTCTTTCAAAGCCTGGATTTCGGCTTCCGATTTTGTTAGCCTGTACGCACTCCAACGATTGTATCTGATCTTTTCTGCTAGAAGGTGTTGCGGATATTACACACACAAATAAATGCAAGTGCACGTATCGCAAAAGTAATAAAGAGTAAATAGATTGTCAAACCCACGAGGACTTGAAACTAAATTTCTACCAAGTTCGCTACTTTAATTCCTATTCTAATTCAAATATAGAGAAAATATTATTGTTGGTTGATTTGCTAACTACTAAAACTAATAAATAATTAATCTAAAGCTGGTAATAAAACGCTAAGGATAAAATCAATGAGAAAAGTGTCTAGAGTTTAAACTTCACCAATGTTATTCTCCTAATGTCGATTAACTTCCTAATTTTAACTAGTGATTCTTATTCGCTATCCTAGGGTTCACTTATATCCTTATGTGTCTTCCAAATCACTCAAGAACCTATGCAATTAACTTACAAATCTTATTCCTAAGTTAGTATAATTAATAACATGCATAAATCATGTAACCTAATTTGGATATGGGAGTGTCGGATATATTCCTGATGGGGGCTATTTTACACTTATGAATGAACTGTACTTTTCGAGCTAGTTCAGATCGATCCGACCCGCAGTGCCAGTTAAGCCTCCTCGAAAGATCCATGATCGGCTCGATCTGCCCTTCGTATCTAGTCGACCTGAATACCGACTCCGAAGGCTTTATGGGCCATGCAGGACTCCTGGTTACGTTAGGATACTACTAGAGTTAGGATTATGTATTCATTATAGATAGCGAATCCTTCATTGTATTAGGGATCCAATTTTATCTCCATTGATAATAAGAATTCTTTTATTTTTCTCCTCCACAATTTAATAATGTATTTACGATATTATATGCAAATCTTGAATTGCACCATCCTGAGTACTTTAACTAAGCCCTAAATATAAATCATATTCATAATAATTACTCATATTACGTCCTACGCTAAATCAGGTTAAATCAGTTGGCGCCCACCGTGGGGCTAGGTTAATTACTCGAACGAAATATGGTCAATCCAAGGAAGAGTACGCGCAACGCCGGAAAAAGCACAGCTTCTCAGCCTCCCCGTACTATTGAGGGTTTACCTCAAACCTCTCAAAGGGTTAGTGGTAATAATATGCCGCCTCCGTCGGAATGGCAGGATTTAGATCGTATTGAGACTCAAGTTACGGGGAACGCAGTTAATAACCAAAACGCAGGGGGACAACAAGTCCCTAGTCGGAACAGGGCCCTAGACTCACCTGCTCGATCCGTCCTGCCTCCTCCCCTATCGGTAGACCAGGAAAGGTTGAAGCAGATCGTTCAACTTATGAGCTTGCTATGTGTTCAAATCCTGCAAGCTCCGACACAGGAAACTACTGATCAAGCGGCGGCTGTGGTTCAGCCCCCAAGAGTGCTCAATAATAATAGGGTACCCCGAGCAGACGTGGATCGAATATCTGTTCAAGCAGACAGCCCAGAAGCAGATCAACGATCTCAGATTTCTCCACCAAACAATTATGAAAGACCTCCTGGTCGGAGAATTAATCAGGCAAGAGTTAATGCTCGTCCTGAACCACATCAATCTCTAGAAAGAACTGTTATTCCGATCGACGACGATATGGAACCACCAATCATTGATCGACGAGCAACTAGAAGATTCTCGGAGAGAGATATCGAGAGAATGGTGGAGGAACGAGTGGAACAAAGGTTATTAGCTACAAGACAGTCCTGGCCTCGCTCGAGAGATGTACAAGATAGTAGGCCAATTACCTAGTCTGCTTCCCCGATATGATGGGACAGGTGATCCATGTGATTATATATTCAGCTTCACGAATATAATGCATTTGTATGCGCACTCAGCGGAATACACCGCAAAATTAGTGGTCACAACTTTCGAAGGATTAGCATTGGATTGGTTCGGAAAACAACCACCTAATTCAATCTTCAGCTTCAGAGAATTGTGCAACAAACTAGAGCAACAATTCGCAAGCTGGCGGATTGTTTAAGAAGTATTATGACCATTCTATCAACCAGAATATTCGGATACGATACAACAAACTATTTAAAATATCACACAAGGGTTTTCCTGCTAATTAAATTCACACAGTGTAATATGTTATTAGGATTACTACTTAAATCTTAACAAAAGTAAATCAGATAAACTAAAAAAAAAAAAAGAATTGATTGTATGCATGTCATGTGAATTAAGTGTGCTGAATTTGATGATACAGAACTAAGAGAGTAGTAACATGGCTATGTAAGTTGTTCAAGTGCACTTGAAGTAACTCTCAAATTAAACAACTTATAAAAAAGACAAAAACTCCCTATGAGCTACTTAGGTACAATTCCCCAACAGGAAGGAGAATCTTTAAGGAACTGGTTGGCGAGGTTCAATGTCGAATTACTAAAGATCGATTCTCCAAATATCGACTACATCTTATCGATCTTAATCGACCTTATGAAAAATAGACAATTTGGCAATGCACTGAGTCGAAACAACCTCGAACTTTATCAGAAATTATGACGTTGGCTTCCAAATATATGACTCAGGAAGAGATGAATTCGTTAAAGGATAAGAACAAGAACATGGCTTCCACTTCGGGATCGAAGAGACCTGATAAAGCCCCAATCCCTAGAATGACGGACTACAATCGGTTTTCCCGAAAAGGGAATGTCTTTCAAAGATTGGAGTATGGTGGAGTCAACCCTGAGAAAAGACCTAATGTCTACCTCAGACCCCGAACTCCAGACAGGAAAATCAGAGATCGAATCAATTATGTGGAGTATACCAAATTAAATGCTCCCAGAGAGGATATATTGGTTATAATGGAAAGAAACAACTGGATTCCCCCGGCGAAAAGGATAACACAAGCTAAGCCCGGAGCGAAAAACTACGATCTCTACTGTAGATATCATCGAGCACATGGTCATAGGACCGAGGATTGCTATGACTTGAAGCAGGAGATCGAAAAATTGATACAGGAAGGCAAGTTGAATGAGTTTGTGGAAAGAACTGATCGAAGGAGACAAAGGACACGTAGTCCCAGAAGAAGGGAAGGAAATAGAAGCCCACCCAGGGGGTCTCCAGCCGACAACGCGCCCCGCAGAGACGAGATCAATAACGATCATGTCAACGGAACCATACATGTGATCTCCGGTGGTCCGGTTAGGGGTGATAGTCGTAATGCGAGATCGAGAACGACTCGATCCCTGGAAAAGGAAGTAGTAATCCCTAAAGAAGTTTGGGCCCTCGAGAATAAGAGTTTCGAGAAACAAATAATCAGCTTCGATGAGAGTGAAGTCCCAAAAAATTTGAATTGGGACGTCAATGAAGACCACCCTGATTTTTCTATGGTAGTCTCACTAAAAAATTTCGACTTCAATGTCAAGAGGATTCTGATCGATAACGGTAGCTCGGCTAACATAATAGCCATCGAAGCTCTGAACCAAAAGAATTTAGGAAAATTAGCTTTACAGAGGGTAGCTACCCCGCTTGTAGGGTTTGGAGGGTCGGAGATTGTGCCAGCAGGAACTATCAATCTAAGTGTCACCCTCGGTATTAAACCTCAGCGAGTTGTGAAAATGATAAAGTTCCTGGTAGTGGAGTTGACCGGCCCTAAATCAATTTCGAGCCATAGTATCGACCTATCATCAGAAAATTAAATTTCCAACTATTTCGGGAGTAGGAGAAATAGTTAACAACCACTGCATGGAATGAGATTGTTATAATACGACACTCTCCCTAAAATGAAACGTCGACCTACTAACTCCCTCGAAAAGAAAAACGGTAGGATCATCAGAGGAAAAGTCACAAGAACCAGAAGTTTCGAGTACGGAAAGAATCGACAAAAAGGGGAAAGAACCTATCGATCTGACTGTACGCGCTCCTGAGCATAAGGATGTTCAATTAATAGGGAACGATCCGAGCAAAATCACTAGGATTGGAACGGAGCTAACTCCGCAAGGAGAGATCATGTTGATTAACTTCCTGAGAAAGAATACGGACGTGTTTGCCTGGAGTTCGGAACATATAGTTGGGATAGACCCAAGAATAATAACACACTCTTTAAAAATAGATCTGAACGCAAGACCAGTTAGGCAAAAGAAAAGAAATCACGGCCCTGTAAAAGACAAAATAATAAAAGCCGAGGTCGAAAGGCTTTTGATGTATAATCAGATAAGAGAAATACACTTTACAGAATGGTTATGTAATGTTGCACTTGTTTCAAAAGGTGACAAGAAGGATAATAAGTGGAGAATGTGCAACGATTTTACGGACTTAAACAACTTATGTCCAAGAGATCCGTACCCCCTCCCCAGAATCGACCTGTTAGTTGACTCTACAGCTGGTTTTGCTATTTTTAGCATGATGGACGCTTTCCAAGGATTTTAACAGATCTTTATGGACGAAAGGGATCAAGAAAAAACTGCCTTCGTTACTGAGCATGGAGTATACTGCTTTGTAGTGATGCCTTTCGGATTAAGAAACGCCGGAGCAACTTATCAACGACTAGTGAACCTAATGTTTAAGGAACTGATCAGAGAAATCATGGAGGTATATGATCTTACCGAAATTCGTAATCAAGTAATTTAAGCAAGAACAATAATATGAGAAGGGAAAATCCGATGTGTATATAAATTCCGATCTCAAATGTAAAGTTTACAGGGTCTGTCCGAGTGTTATTGGATGCCGTAACTACAAAAGAATTACAAATATGAGACCTAACAGCTAGTCCGTGCGGAATGGAGATAATGTGTTAGGCCGAGCTGCTTGGTCCGAGTTGAGGGTGTGTATTCATCGGCCTCCCCAAGTCATTAATGCATTGGGTATATATAGGTGTGGCGTTGGACTAGGTGATTCGCCTGTATGTGAATAAATCCTGGCCCAAAGGCCTGGCCCCTTGTCAGGCCCAAATGATAGCTCGAATGTCTGCTGCTCGGAGAACAGCTGGAGGTCGGATTTTTTAGCTTGAGGTCGGATTTTGGAGCTGGAGGTCGGATTTTGGAGCTGCAGGTCGGATTTTGGCGCTGCAGGTCGGATTTTGGCCGAGGAATATTTCTTATCTTTGGAGCTACGAAATATCCCTCATCAGTATATGTGGATGATATGCTGGTCAAAAGCATGAGTGAGAAGGACCACATCGAACACCTAGATCGTTGCTTCAGGATTTTAAGGAAGTATGGAATGAAGCTCAATCCGGCTAAATGCACTTTTGGAGTAAGGTCGGGGAAATTTCTGGGTTACCTGGTTCATCAAAGAGACATCGAAGCAAATCCAGAGAAGATACGCGCTATCACTGAAATGAAGCCTCCGAGAAATATCTCTTACGAGGGCTATTTTTACACATACAACCGAGCAGGGTTTTCCGAGGAGGATAAAAGATCGATCCGACCCGTGAAGACACAGAGATCGGCTCGACCTGCCAAAATGTATCTGATTGACCTAATGTCCGATCCAGAAGACTTATTTGGCCATGCGGCACTCCCAGGCCGTGCAGGATTCCTAGTATAAATAGGACTCCTAGCTCTGTTAGGACAGGAAAATTATTATAAATAGGGAATCTTACAATGTATAGAGGATCCAGAATTTAACCTATCAATAATACTACAACTATTTCTCCTCTCTCGCATACTCTTGATTACGTGATTATTGTTCTTTATATTATTCTTGAATTGCTCCATCCTGAGTACTTTAGCCAAACCCCAAGTATAATAAATTGTTCTTAATAATTTACTGAGATTAACCTTAAGACGAAATCAGGCTAAATCAGTTGGCGCCCACCATGGGGCAGGTTAATTACTCGATCGAAATATGGTCAATCCAAGAAAAGGCACACGTAACGCATGAAGAAGCACGAATTCTCGACCTTCTCGTGCTATAGATAGCCTGCCTGAGAATTCCCAAAGGGTCAGCGCTAATGATGTGCAGCCTCCGGCAAATCACCAAAGTTTAGGTCCTCTAGAGGAACATGTGGCAGCAAACGCTAACATCAATCAAAACGCGGGAGGACAACAAACTCCTAGCTTGAGTCGGGCTCCTAACTCACCCATTCGATCCGTCCCTTCTCCCCCGCTACCGGCTGACCAGGAAAAAATACTACAAATTGCTCAGCTTTTAAGTTCAATTTTTCCTCAAATTCTACAAACTTTGGCAGTAGCAGAACCAACAAGGGCCGCAGTTCGTCCCTCGAAGGCGGTTAATAATGACAGGGAACCTCGGGGAAATAACGATCGTTAATCAACTCAAGCAGAGAGTCCAGATGCGGACCAACGATCTCAAGTCTCCCCACCAAACATAGCTGGAAGGCACCTTGGTCGAAGAGCTAATCAGGCAAGAGCTAATGCTCGTCCTGAACCTCTCTTGTCCAAGGAACAGACGGTTATCCCGATCGATGACGAGGAGGAGCCCCCCGTTGTCAATCGACAAGCAACTAGAAGAATCTCTGAAAGAGATATAGAGAGGATGGTCGAGGAACGATTGGAGCAAAGGTTATTAACCATGAGACAACCTTGGCCATGTTCCCGAGAAGTCCAAGATAGTATAGCAGCCTGTTCCCCATTCTGTCAAGAAATAAGAGAGGCACAGGCCTCTGGGCCCTTACCGGCCCGACTTCCCAGATATGACGGAACTTGGGATCCAACTGATTACATATTCAGTTTCACGAATATCATGAACTTATACGCTCATTCAGCAGAGTACACGGCGAAGCTAATGATCACAACCTACGAGGGATTAGCACTGGACTGGTTTGGAAAACAGCCACCAAATTCAATTTTCAGTTTTAGAGAACTACGTAACAAACTAGAGCAGCAGTTCGCTAGTCAGAAACGGCAAAAGCTCCCCATGAGTTACCTAGGAACTATTATCCAACAAGAAGGAGAATCCTTGAGGACTTGGCTGGCAAGGTTCAATGTTGAACTGTTGAAGATCGACTCGCCGAATATCGATTATATCATATCGATTTTGTTCGACCTAACGAAAAATAGGCAATTTAGCAATGCCTTAAGTCGGACACTCTAGCCTTAAAGTATATGACCCAAGAAGAGATGAACTCATTCAAGGATAAGAATAAGAGTAAAGCATCCACTTCGGGATCTAGGAGGCCTGAAAAACCACAAATGCAAAAAGCATTACGATCGGTATCCCAGGAGGGAAAACGTTTTCAAAAGACTGGAGTTTAGCGGGGGTAACCCTGAGAAAAGACCTAATGTCTACCTCAGGCCTCGATGTTCAGAAAGGAACGTAAGGGATCGAATAAGCTATGTCGAGTATACCAAATTAAATAACCCCAGAGAGGATATTCTTGTAATATTAGAGAGAAACAACTTGATTCCCCCAGCAAAAAGAATTACGCAAGCCAAGCCTGGGGCATGGAACTACGATCTATATTGTAGATACCATCGAGCTCATGGTCATAAAACCGAGGATTGCTATCACCTAAAACAGGAGATTGAGAAATTAATTCAACAAGGCAAGTTAAACGAATTCGTAGACAGAATGGATCGAAGGAGACAAAGGACTCGGAGTCCTAGAAGGAGGGAAGAAAATAGAAGCCCTCACGAAAGATCGCCCAGCAATCGTGCGCTCAGAAGAGATGACATCGATAATGATCGAGTCAATGGTACGATACACGTAATCTCCGGTGGCCCTGCTGGGGGAGACAGTCTAAACGCAAGACGGAAGACAGCTCGATACCTGGAAAAAGGACTGGTCATTCCTAAGGAAGTATGGGTGCTCGAGAATAAAGGCTCCGACAAACATACGATCAGCTTTGATGAAAGTGAAGTCCCAAGAAACCTCAACTGGGACGTTAACGAAGATCACCCCGACTTCTCAATGGTAGTCTCATTAAGAATCTCTGATTTTAATGTTAAAAGAATCTTGATCGACAATGGGAGCTCCGCTAACATCATAGCCATCGAAGCTTTAAATCAAATGAATTTGGGAAAAATAACTCTTCAAAGGGTAGCCACACCCCTTGTAGGGTTTGGAGGATCGGAAATAGTTCCAGCCGGAACCATTAATTTAAGTGTAACCCTAGGGAGCAAATCTCATCGAGTGGTAAAAATGATAAAATTTCTGGTAGTAGAAACGCCATTCGCATACAATGCCATCTTAGGCAGACCAGCATTAAATTTGTTCCGAGCCGTAGTCTCGACCTATCATCAAAAAATGAATTTCCCAACACCCTCGGGAGTCGGCGAAATAGTCAATGATCATTGCATGGCTTGGGATTGTTACAATACAGCGCTCTCTTTGAAAAGAAATATCGATCCATTGACACCTTCAAAAAGAAAGGCAGTAGGATCTTCGGGTGAAAGATCTCAAGAGCCAGAGTTGCCAAGTACTGAAAGGATCGAGAAGAAGGGAAAGGAGCCTATAGACCTGACTCTACGAGTACCCGAGCATAAAGATATTGGACTTATAGAAAACGATCCGACAAAAATCACCAGAATTGGGACAACATTATCTTCAGAAGGAGAAGTTATTCTAGTCAACTTCTTAAGAGCTAATATGGATGTGTTCGCCTGGAGTTCGGAGGATATAGTGGGGATTGACCCGAGGATAATAACCCACTCTCTGAAAATCGATCCGAACGCAAAACCAGTTAGACAAAAGAAAAGAAATCACGGTCCTGTAAAAGACAAAATCATAAAAGCGGAGGTCGAAAGGCTTTTAATGTCTAAACAGATTAGGGAAATACATTTCACAGAGTGGCTATGTAACGTGGTGTAGGTGTCGAAAGGGGACAAGAAAGATAATAAGTGGAGAATGTGTAACGACTTATGTCCAAGTTAATAAGGGGACAAGAAAGGGGACCTGAACAAGTTATGTCCAAGGGACCCTTATCCACTCCCCAGAATTGACCTTTTAGTTGACTCCACTGCCGGTTTTGCTATTTTTAGCATGATGGACGCCTTTCAGGGTTTTTACCAGATATTTATGGATGAAAAGGACCAAGAGAAAACGGCTTTCGTTACTGAACAGGGAGTGTATTGTTTCGTGGTGATGCCTTTTGGATTGAGGAACGCAGGAGCAACCTATCAACGATTAGTGAACCTAATGTTTAAAGAGCTGATCGGAGAAATAATGGAAGTGTATGTCGATGATATGTTGGTAAAAAGCATGAGTGAAGAAGACCACATCAAACACCTTGATCGTTGCTTCAGAATTCTAAGGAAGTACGGAATGAAGCTTAACCCTTTGAAATGCACCTTCGGGGTCAGATCCGGAAGATTCCTAGGTTACTTAGTTCACGAAAGAGGCATCGAAGCAAACCCAGAGAAGATACGTGCTATCACAGAAATGAAACCCCCAAGAAATATCACTCAAGTACAGAGCTTAGTAGGAAAAATCGTGGCCCTTAACCGATTCATATCAAGGTCGGCAGATAAGAGCCTTCCATTCTTTCAGACCTTGCGAAAAGCCAAGACGTTTGAATGGACCGAGGCTTGCGACCACGCATTCGATCGACTGAAAGAATACTTGACCTCACCTACACTACTCGCAAAACCAAGTGAAGGGCAACCTCTTTACATATACATTGCTATTTCCGAAGCAGCAATAAGTTCTGTTCTGGTCAAGATTGAGGGTTTAGAGCACAAGCCAGTTTATTATTTAAGTAAATTACTGCAAGGAGCTGAAAAGAATTATCTGGTGATTGAAAAGTTTGCCTTGGCATTGGTAACATCAGCACGAAGATTACGACCCTATTTTCAAACGTATAAAATCATCGTTCTTACCAATCAACCTCTGAGGCAAGTTTTATCAAAACCTGAAACCTCAGGAAGATTGATCAAATGGGCTGTAGAATTAGGAAAGTACGAGATCGAATATCAACCTCGAACGGCAATCAAAGCTCAAGTGCTTGCCGACTTCCTCCTAGAAATCCCGACGAGCCTGGAAGATACATCCACTAGTGATAATAATGTTTTGATCGTTAATAATCTAACATGGCTTATGCACGTCGACGGTGCATCAAGCAGAGATGGGGGGGGGGGGTGCTGGAATCAGTTTCCAAGGACCGAATGGCGAAGATATGAATTATGCCATCACCCTAGACTTCATGGTAACCAACAATGAAGTAGAATATGAAGCTCTGATCGCTGGATTGGAAATGGCGATTCAAGCCAACGTAAAGAATTTAAACGTCTTAACAGATTCCGAGCTGATCCAGAGACAGATAAATGGAATGCACGAGGCCAAAGAATACAATATGATAAAATATTTGGCCAAAGTGAAAGAGCTGACCGAGAGTTTTGACAAATTTGAAATTCAGAATATAACCCGAGAGGAAAATAAATGGGCCGATCAACTGTCTAGGTTTACGGGAACAAGCGACGGCAAATCTAAAAGAGTGATCACTTGGTTAATCACTAAAACACCATCGATCGATCTCGACACTATTCCTGCTATTAAAATAATGGACATCGACTTGGCTGAAAATAGTTGGATAACCCCACTAATCACCTATTTGAAAGAGGGGACGTTACCTAGTAATAAAAATGAGGCCAGGAGAATCAGATATCGAGCACCAAAATATGCCATTGAGAAAGGAAAACTCTACAGACGATCCGTCTAAGGAATTCTGCTAAAGTGTATACCCGAGCACCAAATCCAAAGCATCCTTAATAATATCCACGATGGAGAAGCAGGGAATCACAGCGGGGCTCGAGCACTTACGCTCAAATGTTTGAGAACAGGATACTATTGGCCGACGATGTACGCAGATGCACAGGATTATGTAAAACATTGTCATTACTGCCAGGTACATTCAAATATAATACATCAACCAGCTGAGACGATGCACCCAATTCCGATCTGTTGGCCTTTTGATCAATGGGGAATTGATATTGTCGGACCATTCCCAGTTGCCAGATCGAAAAAGAGTTACGTGTTGGTTGCCGTTGAATATTTTAGCAAATGGATTAAATGTATAGCACTAGCCCGAATAACTCAGTTCCAGGTCATAAATTTTCTTTGGAAAAACATAGTCTGCCGGTTTGGAATCCCGAGGATCTTAATTTCCGACAACAGGACCCAGTTTGCCGGAAAACAAGTCCAAGAATGGTGCTCGAAATACGGGATACATCAAAACTTTACTTCAGTCGGACATCCTCGAGCGAATGGGCAAACTGAAGTAGCAAATCGAGAAATTATTAAATCCCTCGAGAAAAGACTGGATGATTCCAAAGGAAGATGGCCTGATGAACTTCCCGGTGTCTTATGGGCTAACAGAACTACAGTAAAAACCACTACCGGTGAAACACCATATAGCCTAGTCTATGGCTCGGAAGCGGTTATCCCAGTTGAAGCACTAGTCCCCAGCCCAAGAATCGAGTTGTTCGATGAAGAATCCAACGATCAGCTAAGAAAGGACGATATCGATTTAAGTGAAACCGTGAGGGAAAAAGCCAGTCTACGCCTGGAAGCAGCTAAGTCCTACATGGAGAAGGCCTACAATCAAAGAGTGAGGATAAGATCGTTCAAGGAAGGTGATTTAGTACTTAAAAAGGTTGAAGTATCAAAGCATGTGGGTAAATTACAGCAAAATTGGGAAGGTCCATACATGGTCACCGCAGTCGGTAAGAAGGGATCTTATAAAATAGCCCATATGGATGGAACTCCGCTTCCTCGAACAAGGAATGCAGTAAACCTCAGAAGATATTATGGCCGTTAATCTAAAAATAGGAGGTCTTCAAGATTAGATCAGATTTTACAGTATGTTAGCTCGTTTTTTATCCTTCAGTTTTTTTTTTGTTATTTTAGTTTTAGACATCAGATTCATCTACAATTGCAATAAAAGCTTTTGCTTATTTTCATCTTATGTCACAATCAAAAGACCTTTGTCTAAATTAACTCTACAAAGGTTAAAAACCAAAAATTGGTAAAAAACCTAGGTAACAAAGGTTAAAACCAAAATTGGTAAAAAACCTGAGTACAATAAAACTTTGAGTAAAACCGATTGGGTCGGCATAAACTCATCGATCTCCTAACGAACGATCAACAAAGGTTAAAACCAAAATTGGTAAAAAACCTAAGTACGATAAATCTTTGAGTAAAACCGATTGGGTCGGTATAAACTCATCGATCTCCTAACTAACGATCAACAAAGGTTAAAACCAAAATTGGTAAAAAACCTAAGTACGATAAATCTTTGAGTAAAACCGATTGGGTCGGTATAAACTCATCGATCTCCTAACGAACGATCAACAAAGGTTAAAACCAAAATTGGTAAAAAACCTAAGTACGATAAAACTTTGAGTAAAACCGATTGGGTCGGTATAAACTCATCGATCTCCTAACGAACGATCAACAAAGGTTAAAACCAAAAATTGGTATAAAACCAAAGTACGATAAATATTTGAGTAAACCCGATTGGGTTGGTATAAACTCATCAATCGACATCATGTAATATGTGAGAGGGGAATTTAATGTAATAAGTAAAAGAAGAATTTTATTTATGTCCCTAAAACTATTACAGTTACATAAAATATCTTGGAAATAAAAAACAGATCTTCCTAATTTATCGACACCAGATCCTATTACATGCTAAAACCATTCTGGTACCAGCTACACCAGCTCGACGAAGACGACCGCCTTTAAGTTTCGTGATTACGACCACAAAGCTTTGGAATCAGAGAGAGCTTTGTGAGATCATAATGTTACGTCGGTCGATGGTGGTCAGCATTCTCGATCATACATTATACTTTTAATGAACTGACCAGCTTTCTACCGACCACGTAACTAATAGATCGGAACCCCACAACACCGACCTTTACCTATTTACATAGGTTGATCGATTTATGGTCGGCATTCCAATCTATTCCCCTTATTAGGGATCGGAGACTTCATGGTTTTTGAGAAGTCTCCATTTTCCAATTCCGCCCATACCAAGTCGACATAATAAAAAGATTGTTGATTTTCTGAGTCAGGTGGACGACCACCGTTTTCAGAAATGAAGAAGTACATTTTACTTTTAAAGGTAAATGACTGAAAGGAAAAGGATTGCCTTTTATAGATAAATGGGTGAAAATCCAACGGTGAAACTCATATCCAATCAACGGCAATAACATGATTTCGGGAATCACGTTACATAATTGCAAGCCATAAAAGCAGGGCTTGAATTAAATGCACTATCAGGTCAATCAATTTAATACATTAGATCGATATTTAACATGCAAAGATTGTCATTTCAGTAAATGACAGGCCTCGATCGAAATACAAACAACTCTATCTATAATATTCTGAGGAGGAGTTTACTTTCGATGATCATTACAGTAACAAATGCTACGGAACCTTCGATCTACAGAATATACCATCTTTACGTCCACTTTGAAGAACAGTGACGAGAAACTAAAGTTCAGGCTTTCTTCTAAAGATCGGCAGGTGTCATCGGTCGAGAGAAGAACACATGCTATCACAATTAGACCACCTCGAAGAAGCTGATGCTTTTTCTTCGCCAGTTGAAGTAGGGATCAGAAGGATCTCATGCATGGCATTATCGACCTGTTAGAAACAAGTTGATTTCGATAAACCAAGAATCCAGCTTCCCTCTGATCTCGACCTCTACCAAACGGCGTAATTTATAGTCGACTAGTCCCCAGTCGCGAGATTCGTCCGACCAGGGTAGTATAAGGTGGGGTTCCCATTTTTCCGATTCATCCCATACCAAGTCCGGAACTTATCATCCGTTGAGATAACACATTTAGGTGGACAACGATGGTTATACCGGTAGAAATTATTCTTGGACAACTTCATTTTTTGTGAAATGGAGAAGCACAGAATGACCTTTTTATAGGAAGGAAGTATTGGATCCAATGGTGTTGTGTTAAGATCCCATCAACGGTCCAGATTAAATAAATTAACAAATTCATTCGCAGCGTCGGAAATACGTTCGATTAATACCATAAATAAAGAGTGCAAGAACACAGAGGAAGGAGTCAAACGTAAATAATTTTATTTAAATTTTTTCAGAATACAAATATAGTCGATCAACTATAGAGGGAAAAAGTACATTCGTTCCTAAAATCCTACTACACTGCTCCTCGGAATGATCAGCTCCACCAGTCCGACGTACTCCTTACTCGTTGACTTTTGTCACTGCATTGGTGAAGATTGGCGCTTATACTTCACCAGACCTTAACAAGATATCCTCCTTGGTCGGAGGATGTCCAGATGGAAGATTACAAAGTATCCGCCTTGGTCGAAGGATATCTCTTCTAAATCTTACGAAGTACCCTCCTTGTTCGAAGACGATACCTTGACAAAGGGGATACTATAATTTTAATGAACTAACCAGCTCTCATCTCTCATAAACAGGTTTGGCTAATATCTTCACCATAATCAGGATGCCAATGATGCCAAAGTGAATTTTTTAATAAAGGCAGATTATCTACCTCTGTTATCTTTCGTATTTTTCAAAGGAATTATTTATAGTCTGAGGAAGTTATAAGCTATTGGAAAGGCAGGCGAAACGTCCTACGGTTACGGCACAACTACCAAGGCGACTTTTCCTCTCCCAAGAAGATTGATAAACATATATTTCGACATTTAGATCGGAACAACACATTATTCTACATATAAGCGACGACAACAACGAACTGCTATATTTCGCGATAAAAAGGAGTATGTTATATTACATCTTTTTTTTTTTAAAAAAAAAAAAAAAAAAAGAAGACCCTCGTCTATTGCTCGAGAGGATGATCAGGACTAGTTTTATGAGCAAGATAAGTCATCATTTCTTTCGAGCATTGCTTATATCCAAGAGAAAAACCCTTTTCAAACTCTTGTCTCTTGCTATTATCGATCTGGGTTTGCGTAGCTTCTTCAAGATTTCTGTTCAATTGAAGAATGTCTTCTTTCTCCTTAAGGAGCTGATCCTTATCGGACTCCAAGTTGCTATTTACTCTAGCAAGTTCTTCCTTCTCTTTATAAAGCCTTTCAGTAGCAACTCGGAGACGCTCAACCTCAGTCATCAGCGATCGATGGGTAGCAGCAATTGTGTTTACCCGTTCAGGAGACTCCTCTCGAACAAAGTAAGATTCATCATTTTGTATTCCAAGCTGAAGAGCTTCATGCTTGGCCTATCATGAAAAAATAAGAAATGAGGAACTTCAAAAGCTAGAAGATAAAAGATCTCTATCGAAACAATAAACAAAACTCACCATTTCCAAACGTTTGAAAATGGACTGAACGAGCTGCAAAGAAGAGTGGTTCTTCAGTTTATCCAGCTCCTTAGGCAGAATTGTACCCATTCCCAGATTCCAAGAAACCCCATCAGGCTCGAGGGTTGTTGGAATGCAAGCACCAGCAGAAACCCCACCGGATCGACTCATCCCGAACTCATTTATCTCCTCGACCTGCTCCTTAAATGGACGGTCGTCTATAAGAGACGGATCGTCCGCAGTATTTTCGAAACCAGTATGACTGGGACCAGATCCAGCTTTTGATACATCTTGAGGAATGGGGGCAGGAGAGATGGCTTGGGTATGTTGAGAAGTTGAAAGAATGACCTGTGAACGTAGAGGGGCAAAGAAAACCTCAGGAATATCTTCAATAGGCCCCCTTAGTTGCAAAGTTGGCTCAGCCTCAGAATTGGGTGCAGTAATTACGACCTGCTGGGAACCTTCTTGACTTGAGTTCGGATTTGTTGTCTCTTGATCGGAAGGAAAAAGTTCGTCTATGGATTGATCGACAGGAGGAGGAGAAGAAGATTGAGACCCCTCGTTTGTCGTTTGGCCGACTGGAGGAGGAGAAGAAGCTTGAGACCCCTCGTTTGTCGTTTGGACGACTGGAGGAGGAGAAGTAGCTCGGGATTCTTCGTTTGTTGTTTGGTCGACGAAAGGAGGAGAAATAACTCGAGACTCCTCGTTCTGATAAGCCTCCAGTACATTTGGATCAACTATTGGACTACGGATTGGAGCCCCTGAAAGTCCCGTGGAAGAAGGCCTAGCTTCCCTTATCGGAGAAGGGAAATTCTTCACTATTTTCAGATTTCCACCCGACGAGGACGACACCGGGTCAGGTCGAGGCATAACTTCCCGAAGAGAAGCACCTCCCTGGGAAGAGGAATGTTGTGAACCTTCCGTTCGGGCTTTCTTCTTCGGAGTATCGCGTCGGGATACGCCTCGAAGAGATCGTTTTGCAGCTCCAAAAAAGAGGTTGGAACTCATGATCAAAAAATCAGAAATTTCTATGAATTATCGAAATATGAGCTCCGATCAACAACTAGAAAATTTTATATTGCAAGTGGGGACGCGCGGTAAAACCCCAAAGATTTTACCTTTATATATAGTAAAGGAAATGACAATTATGTCCTCAAACTTTGGCGCGCGCGGTAAAAATTCAAATATATGACAAGAAAGGATTGTTAATTGCGTACTACGATCATAAAACGACGAAGAATATTTCATTGAAAATTATATATATCAATGGAGGAACTTTACATCTACGAAACAAAGTAACAAAATTACAAAGATCAAAGAAGGAAACAAAACCCTAACGACTTAAAAACGACATAAGATGGGGAGTTAACTTCCTTCGAGGACAATCATTCCTCACCTTCCTTCTCTCCCTCATCGGCTTGATCTCCTTCAATATTTTCTTCCTGATTCTCGTCTTCCTCCCCATCTGATCGATCTTCCTCGACATTCTCCAACAACTCCAAGTCGGGTGCGGGCACATGAAATGGAGTTCCGTACTCAGCCACTAGATGAGCTAGAGGATGGTCATTATACTCAACGGTGGGCACGCAGTCAGGAGGATAGGACTGGAGTTTTCGATCCTTTTCAATGTCCATTACAGCATGATATTCGTTGCGCCTGTCACGAATTTGACCTGACTTGATGAATTGATCGACACCCTTATAAAATGAGCTCAAAAGCAGACCTCCAATCTTTTGATGAATTATGGCAGTAAGTACTGGAGAATCTAGAAACTCTCGAACAACGCTTTCAACATCGGGAGAATGGTGCTCATCTATGACCTTATATAAATCAGGGGAGTCGTCCGTCCTGTTCGTGAGTTGAGATCGAAGAATAACAATTTCCGACTCCAACTTGCTAATCGCAGTGGCGTGTGCAACTCGTTGTTCATCCATCTCTCGATTCATTTGGTCGACCTGTGCCTGGTATCGACTAGCATCCGTCATCATATTGATAATCTGAGGATTTTCAGTCTCCAAATTTGGATTAGCGCTAGGAACGGGTTTAGTTTCAGCAGAAGCGCGAGAATTATTTACTCGACCAAGTTGATCTTCAAGCTCCTTAACTTTAGCGTTTAAGATTTTGTTGCTTTCCTCAACATACTTGCATTGCTCTCTATGCAATGCCATGTCATATAGCGCGGACACCAAAGCATTAGCAGTCTGTGACAAGGAAAAATGGTCTAAATAAAAATGGAGTAGAATATTAAGGTTTATTAAAAGAATGGATGGAGTTGAAAAATGTTACCACTTCATGGGCATGTGCTGCCTTTGCCAACTGTTCGAGAGGTTTTTTCTTAACCGTCCCATCTACATCTCGGACAAAGGTCGAAGATAGGAGGAGTCGAATGGATTTATCGATGACGTTCTCCTTATCATCAGACATTAGTGTATCCTTCTCGGAATATCCGGCTGCCCGTTTCCCTTGAAGATGACTCTAAATCATATCTACCAGAGAAGCTTTATGACTAGTATCTCCAACGTGAGTGAAATACTCTCCTTCTTTATCAAAGAACTGAGTTCTGCTTCTAGCTTTAGGGCCAGTAAAATTACGCTCTGGCCAAGATCGACAGCCCAGAATACCATGTTCATCCCTAAGGAATTTGGGTGGATAACCGCGGCCTGGGCGAGAGCTTGTAGACGGAATATCCGATGACGTTTGACCAGATGAGGGAAGAGCTACTCGGATAGGATCTGCATTTTCGAACGAATCCTCCTCAATGTCCTCCAGATCCTGGATTTGATTTCTTCTCCTTTTTCTGGATTGCTTCTGCTCTATGGGGACTTTGCCCGACGACCTTTTTGAATTAGAGAGGACAGTTTTTCCAACCACGGAGAAACGACAATTCTCGACCATGGAAGCTGCGATATGAGATCGATAAAAATTAGTGGACGACAAACTTATAGATCCTTTTCTAATGAGAAGATAACTAATAGAAAAACCTTACCTAGGGAACGATCGTCCGATGGGATGGGAAAATCCAGAGAACTCAACACAGCCTTCCGAAGGAAGATTTCTCCGATCAAATAAGCTGATTGATACTTATTTGATCTTATTTCCTCAATCAAATCTGACGAAAATTGGTCGTCTGGGGCCATCCCGCCGGTCACCTTTCGACCACCGTACACCCAAGAGTGGTTATATCCCCAATCATAAGCGAACTCTTCAGTTTCTCCATTCTCAAGGATACGCACGGTCGGAGCTTTAACAAAAAAGAAATTCGACTTCCATTCAGTACTGTTACTCGAAATGGCATTTTCAAGAATGGCAAACCCTGGTCTTTGGCTAACGTAATAATAGCCTCTATTAGAGGAGGTCGATATGGAGAGTCGAAAAAAATGAAGAAAATTACGAAATGAGGAATGCAGACCTCGTGCTACCATCAGAACGACAAATGCCATCATAAAGGCTATGGCATTTGGGACAAGTTGGGTTAAAGAGACAAAGAAAGTCTCTAAAAATTGGCGAAGGATCGGAGAAAGGGGAAAACGCAGCCCATGTTCAAAGTGAGACGAATAGAAAGCTCGACAGTTTGGGGGAGGAGTATTGACTCTCTCCTCGGGTGTAGGAATAATGATTTCAAAATCCGAAGGGAAATAACGACCATATTCTCTTTTCAAAGTAGGAAGATCCGCTTCTTTCCATCGGGAAGGAAAGAACTCAACAGGAGCGGAAATTTGAGGTTGGGCAGTTTTGGATTTTTTGGATGCCCTGGCCATCATCTCCTCATCTGGAAAGATCTCCACCACCAAACTATCAACCTCTTTTTCTTCATAATCTCTAATTTCTTCATCTTGAATATCGTCTGCCACTTCCTCTTCAAAAGAAAGGACTTCAGGGTTAGAGGTATTAGGTGGTACTTGTTCTCCTTCGTTTTGAGTTGATGAATGGGGATTCTGCGAAGTCGAAGCCATTGGTTCTTGAAGTAACGTGCTCGGTGTAATAAGAAAATGGCAAGATTATCGATTAAAACTTTTACTGCAAGAAGATCTAAATATCTGGGGTAAAAAGTAAAAAGATCCCGCTAATTTCGACTATATATATGGGCGGTGAAAAGACGGATCAACCCCTTCGCGTCTCTTCGGCTTCCCGCCAAATTATGAAAAGACTTTATATTTGTCTGACACACGTTATCAAAATACGTGTCCCTACCAGGATGGTTTAGATGGATATGCACTCTTTTTCCCTTGTTCGGTTTTTATCCCATAAAAAGGGTTTTTCCGATCTAGGTTTTTAACGAGGCATATTTCATGAACGATGAAAGGACCAGAGTAACGATCACATTTACTTCTACGAGCTCCAACTACAGTTACGCTCGAGAAGTGAGGGAGTACTGATGAGGGCTATTTTTACACATACAACCGAGCAGGATTTTCCGAGGAGGATAAAAGATCGATCCGACCCGTGAAGACACGAGATCGGCTCGACCTGCCAAAATGTATCTGATCGACCTAATGTCAGATCCAGAAGACTTATTGGGCCATGCGGCACTCCCAAGCCGTGCAGGATTCCTAGGATAAATAGGACTCCTAGCTCTGTTAGGACAGGAGAATTATTATAAATAGCGAATCTTACAATGTATAGAGGATCCATAATTTAACCTATCAATAATACTACAACTATTTCTCCTCTCTCGCATACTCTTTATTACGTGATTATTGTTCTTTATATTATTCTTGAATTGCTCCATCCTGAGTACTTTAGCCAAACCCCAAGTATAATAAATTGTTCTTAATAATTTACTGAGATTAACCTTAAGACGAAATCAGGCTAAATCAATCTCTCAAGTACAAAGCCTGGTTGGAAAAATAGTTGCACTGAATAGATTCATATCTAGATCGGCGGATAAAAGTCTGCCATTTTTTCAGACTTTGAGAAAATCTAAAACATTCGAATGGACCGAAGCCTGCGATAGGGCGTTCGATCAGTTGATAGAATACCTGACTTCACCGCCGCTGCTCGCCAAGCCAACTGAAGGACAATCTCTTTATATGTACATTGCAATTTTCGAAGCAGCCATAAGTTCGGTATTAGTCGAGATAGATGGTTCGAAACATAACCCAGTCTATTACTTGAGTAAACTGCTGCAAGGAGCTGAAAAGAATTACTTGGAGATAGAAAAGTTTGCCTTAGCGTTGGTAACATCAGCGCGAAAGTTACGACCTTACTTCCAAACATATAAAGTTATTGTCCTCACTAATCAACCTTTAAGACAAATTTTGTCAAAGCCTGAAACATCAGGAAGGTTAATCAAATGCGCAGTGGAGCTAGGGCAATATGAGATCGAATAACAACCACGAACTGCGATAAAAGCTCAAGTGCTTGCAGATTTCCTTTTAGAGACACCCAGTTCATCATAAACGATACCTGAAGAGACAAGTTCAAGCAATAACGACATCTTGATCGTTAACAATCCGGTATGGCTTATGCACTTCGATGGCGCATCGAGCAGAGATGGTGGGGGTGCTGGAATAAATTTTCAAGGACCAAATGGTGAAGATTTGAACTATGCCATCACCTTGGATTTCATGGTGACAAACAACGAAGCTGAGTATGAGGCTTTAATCGCAGGAATGGAAATGGCTGTCCAAGCCAGCATAAAAGCTTTGAACGTCTTAACAGACTCCAAGCTAGTTCAAACACAAATCAACGGACTATATGAGGCCAAGGAATACAACATGATAAAATATTTGGCCAAAGTAAAAGAGTTGACTGGAAAATTTGATAAGTTTGAAATTCAAAACATCCCGCGAGAAGAAAATCGATGGGCTGATTAATTGTCTAGATTTACAGGGTCGAGAGACGATAAGACTAAGAGGGTGATCACCTGGTTGATCTCCAATACACCATCGATCGACCTCGACACTGTTCCTACTACTGAGATTATGGATATCGATCTAGCTACAGATGGCTGGATGAGCCCTTTGTTAACCTATTTAAAAGATGGATCTCTCCCTAATGATAAAAACGAGGCTCGAAGAATTAGATATCGGGCACCGAGGTATGCTATTGTAGATGAAAAACTCTATATACGATCTGTTTCTGGAATATTATTGAAATGTATTTCCGAACATCAAACTCAGAGTATCCTCAAGGAAATTCACGAAGGAGAGGCCGGGAATCATAGCGGGGCTCGAGCACTCACTCTCAAGTGTTTAAGAACTGGATATTATTGGCCGACCTTTTATATTCAGACGCCCAAGATTACGTGGAATATTGTCATTACTGCCAAGTGCACTCGAACATAATCCGTCAACCAGCAGAGACAATGCATCCAATTCCGATCTGTTGGCCTTTCGATCAATGGGGAATTGATATCGTGGGGCCATTTCCAACTTCTAGGTCAAAAAAGAGCTACGTTCTGGTCGCTGTTGAATATTTCAGCAAATGGATTGAATGTGTGGCACTTGCGAGAATTACACATTTTCAGGTTATAAATTTTCTTTGGAAGAATATAGTCTGCCGTTTCGGCATCCGAAGAGTCCTAATTTCCGACAATGGGACTCAATTCGCGGGAAAATAGGTTCAAGAATGGTGCTCAAAGTTTGGAATACATCGAAATTTTACGTATGTGGGACATCCTCGAGCAAATGGACAAACAGAAGTCGCAAATCGAGAAATCGTCAAGTTTCTCGAAAAAAGACTGGATGACGCCAAAGGAAAGTGGTTGGATGAGCTCCCAGGGGTCGTTTGGGCAAATAGAACTACGGCAAAAGCCTCTACAAGAGAAACGCCCTTCAGTTTAGTTTATGGATCAGAAGTAATTATTCCAGTCGAAGCACTTGTTCCTAGTCCAAGGATCGAATTATATGACGAGGAGAGAAACGACCAGTTGAGAAAAGATGACATTGACTTAAGTGAGGCCCTAAGGGAAAAGGCCAGTCTTCGTTTACAGGCAGCTAAGTCAAGCATGGAAAAGGCCTACAATCAAAGAGTAAGGATACGATCGTTCAAGGAGGGTGATCTGGTTCTTAAGAAGGTCGAAGTATCAAAACACGTCGGAAAGCTGTAGCAAAATTGGGAAGGTCCTTTCATAGTGTCTGCAGTCGGCAAAAAAGGATCCTATAAAATTGCTCAGTGATGAGGGATATTTCGTATACGCCATTTTAGGAAATACCTCAGCTCGAGATCGACCTCGACCCCGACCAGGACGGCTATTTTCCGACCTGCAGAACCCAGCTTCCGATCAAGCCAGATTATTAGCACGAGATCCTATTTTCCCATCCACTTATCTCCTCGGAATCACTTTGGGACCGACCCACTGGCCTGGACAGCTGGCCGAGACATAATCCCCTGCGGAGGGTCTAGCTAGCTCATCACTGTTCCTATATATATCCGGCGCATTTATGACATCAAGGACGGCACAATTCCCTAGGAATACTCCAGCTCGGACATAGAGCTCGAAATAGATTTAGTTTGCTTACATTTGTATCTATCTAGCTAGTTGTACGGCATCCTGTAACGCTCGGATAGACCTACTTTGTAATTTGTAATCGGATCAGAATATCAATACACATCATTTATACACTCGATTTTAATTATTGTTTGGCTCGACTTTCCTAATTTATCCTCATACGAAAAAGAGCATAATCAATTGGCGCCCACCGAGGGGCCTATTCGAGTGTTAGATCGAAAAAATGCCTACTACTAGGAGATTCACGTACAATCGCGGCGAGCCTTCACATGCCGTTGGAGCTCAACACTCAGTAAACAATGAACCAAGCAATTAATCCCGAGCGGCCCACCTGTCGGAACTGTCGCCGGTCGACCCGCCAAATGATTTGCCTATACGTACGACAGTGGCCGATCTGCGATCTATTATCGGCACTATGTGTAGAGAATTCTTGAACACGGAAAGAGAGAATGGAGCATTCGTCGATCTACTATGGGAGCTCCGCCAGGCAATCCTCCCCTAACAGCTCGGGCGAGAACTGTTGTCCGTTCGGGGCAACCGTCGAGAACCGTTCGAGATCTGGAAGATTCGGTAGTCGGGGAGAGCCAGCCCGAAGCTGTGGACAAGTTAAAAAATCCGGTTTACCGTAAAGTGTGATAGGATAGTGCTCAGAAATCCAATCTTAATTAGCTTGTAAGAGGACTATTTTCTTATGGTTTAATAATTAATACGACCGTTTATTTATAGTACGTAAATTAAACAATGGCCAACTTCATCTTTTGCGAACGTATCTAAGCGATTGGATGAAATCCTAAGGTCACATTCGACTATGGGACGATTCACTTCGGTATTGAGTGCAATCATGAAACAGTCTCTAAGGTCGTGATCTTAAAACACGTTCCAAGTCTTAGATTCCGAACGAGACGGGGTATCGAAGGAATCGCTAAGACTTGTACGAGTATGTGTTGGATGAAGATGAAGACTTTGAAGTGAAGGGAGGTTTTGATGATTTCCAAAAGTGATCAGCTAAGTATGGAAACTTAGTACAAACTTTAGAAGATTTTTGACCAAGGAAGAATTATTTCAGACTAGTCAAATATGGTCCAGAAGACTACTGATCTGTTGCTGAAAAAAGGAATCAGACTGGTGGACTATCAGCCGACTCAAATCAGATTAGTTCAAGTTTGGGATCAGCCGAGTATACATCAGACGAGTGATTTCGATCAGCAGAGTGGAAGTGGATCAGAAGTTATTGCAACGATAATAAATGCACTTGGAGTAATAAATGCTGAAAAGGAAGGGTATTTATGACAAATGATTGAAGAGAAACCTCGTATCAGCTTGGTGCATTTAATGCGGACTGACAGCAAGTACAGCAGAGTGTACAGTGTTCAGTCGCAGGTAACAGTTTCTGCAGAAGGGACCAGTACTCGATGATTTGGACACCTGTCGATCTCTCAACGGGCAGATTTTCAAATCTCAAGTATAAATAGTTCAGTTCGTGAGTTGAAGAAGAATATAGAACACATTTGAGAGCAAAAATCTGAAGCATAATTCTTCTAAGTCTCAAACTCAAGAACAGAACACTCATCAGCCGAGTCATTTGTTGACGAAGCAGAATAGAGAGAAAACAAAATATACACATAAATCTGAGTGATTTTGTTAGAATCGTGTTGTGAGAAGCTGTTATCCATCTTTGTGAGTGATAAAGCTTTGTAGTATAGGACTTCTTTGTGATTTCCTGTAAAGAACTTGTGGCCAGTTCATTTGTTGTTTGGCGCAAGCAGAGTATGATAGGATAGTGCCCTGCAAGCCAATATATTTAGCTTGTATTAGGACTATCGTAATCTTTCTCTAGTATTAATGAATTAATATGCTCGTTTGTTTATAGTATGTAAATCAAACAATGGTCAACTTCATCTCTCGCGAATCACTTAAGCGATTGGATGAAACCCTAAGATCATATTCGACTGTGGGACGATTCACTTCGGTATTGAGTGCAATCATGAAACAGTCTCTAAGGTCGTGATCTTAAAACGTTCCAAGTCATAGATTCCGAACGAGACGGGGTATCGAAGGAATCGCAAAGACTTGTATAAATATTCATGATTCACATGGAGTGAATTTGTAGCGTTTCATGAGCAAGGCATTTGATGCTAGTGCATATGAGTAGGTGGTTCGATAGGGGATCGAACGCATCGAACGACCAGAACAGAGAAACCCATTGTGGAAGCGCATGACGCACATCGGCGATGGGATGTTTCTCAAAGTTATAATAGTGTACGATTTAGTCCTTAGACTTGAGGTGCTAGGGCGAATTCGGTGCATGGGTATACGTACTTTGATCTAGGTACATGTCACGTAGCCTGACCATAATGTGCCTAAGTTGGGTGCGTATAGTTGTGTACGCGAGTGGTTAGTACCAATAAGGGATCTACCGACTCAACGTAGTGTGTTGAGGGAATTTCCTATACGTTCTTAGATAATAGATTCCGAGAAACCTGTGGCCACAGTTGGTGACGGATTTGGAAAGGGGTTTCCAAATTTAGCAGTCACACTGGAATTATTATCCTGAATTAGAAAATATAGTTATCGAGATAATTAGAGGTGCCGATCAATTCACACACCCTAGGTCTCGATCAGGAAATTAGTCGATAGCGGGACCGTATGTACATGGCTCTTATAAGAGGTGAGGTTCACTGAGATCAATTCACCTGAAGTTGGGCCTCATGGGCTTGTGGCTAGACATCGACCATGAGGTGTGGGTACTCATGAATTAATAAGGAGATTAATTCTTAAGTGGTTAATTGAAGGTGTTCAATTAATCGGAGCAATTAATAAGCTCGAAAATAAAATCGCGAAAGTCGTGGGCCCGCGGCCAATTGATGGTGAACCTAGAGGGTCACACACAATACAATTGGACTGCAACAAATCATAGAAGGAAAGTTTAATTTAAAGAGTTAAATCAAAACTGGAGAATTAAAGTGTTAATTCTTAAGGGAGAAAAATATTAATTAGAAGTAGTCTAATTAATTAATGGAGAATGATTAATTAATTAATTGGATTAATTAATTAAATGGGCTGAATTAATTAAAAGAGTTTAATTAATTAAAGAGTCTAATTAATTAAAGAGTTTAATTAATTAAAGGAGACCTAGTTAAGGAAATAAAGATAGAATGGGATTCTACTTTCCTAACAAGATAAGGGGCGATTTTTGCTAGGATAAGGATGGGAGAGTTTGTTTTCTTCATTTCTTGTATGACAAGGGGGATCTAAGAAGATATATATGTATATCTTGTTTCCTTATAAGATAAGGAAAATGTCTTGAAGAGATATCTATTAAGAGAAGGATTCTTCTCTTATAAATAGACAACTCTTCATAACTCTTCAACACAAGTGAAAAATCTAAGCCCTGAGACACAAAATTTCGTGCCCCCCTCTCTCCAAAGCTGAAAAGCGCCGCCCTCTCTCCTACATGGATGGTTCGGCCAAATCCTGTGCAATTGCACAGGGTTCATGCGAATTGTTTTCTCCTTCTTCCTTGCTTGATAACTTTTGGATCCTAGTTCTGAGCCTGAGGATTCAAGAGAGTTGCTTCAATCCAGTTGGTGTGGGCTAGAGGCACAACGTTTGGGGTGCTTCTCTCGAACCAAATTCATCAGATCTGAAAGAAGACCGGAGAAAAATCACCACCGTTCCCGTGGTAAGGTAAAATCGCTAAACACCCTATGGATGTTTCGATTTATGTAAAATCCTTTTCGTATGACTAGATGAATAAAGATTGCTGGTTTGGGTTATTTAAAAATTTTAAATTGCGCTGCTTTTAACGTTCTGACGTTACCAATAACCCAACAGAGTATATTGTAAACTGTGTGTTTATAGTATAGCCCAAGATCTAAGTGACTTGGAAGAGTGGACTAAAGGATTTCTATCCACATAACCACTATAAAAATCCTTTGTGTTATACTTGCATTATTTTCTGCATATTTTAAAGAGCATACTTTAACACAAAAAGTTAACTGTTGAAAAGTTTTAAAAAGGAGTTTATTAAAACTGGGGATAAAACTTTTTCTAAGTTCTAAGTTAAGAAAACTACTTGTGAAAAACACTAGAAAAATCCGCTGCAAGTTAATTATTTTAAGAACTCTGATTTTTATAAAATCAGCAGAGTGAAATCAGAAGAGTGGTCAACTCTGCTGTTCAAAGCTTTGTGCGAGATCAGCATAGTCAACTTACAATTCCTGATCAGCTCAGTCTGCTGACAAAAAAGTTAGAGAATTTAAAAGATAAATTTTTAGAGGTCTATTCACCCCCCCCCCCCCCCCCCCCTCTAGACCTCATCTGACCACTTGGGACCAACAAGTGGTATCAGAGTAGGTGGTTCATCTGAATCATTTGCCTGATCAACGAGCTTCATCCTAGAGTGTTTTTCAAAGGTTTTGAAAAAATTTCAAAAGAGCATCTTTTCGAAAATAAAAACTTTTTGAAAAATGGATTGTATCAGCCTTGTTCCCCACATAGGCGGTATGAGCTTTGAGGACTGGAAAATACGCATGGAAATTTTCCTTGCTGCTTATAATGACAATATGTACACGTGCATAACACAAGGTCCGATAAGAGTTACCAAGACAATCAAAATTGATGGCATAGATACGGTCGTTGATAAAGTACGATCAGAGATGTCACCTGATGAAATCAAGTTGAAGAATCTTGACAAAGTCGGAATCTTCTTCATGACAAAGTCCCTGGACAATGAAAGGTTTGACAAGGTCAAACACTGCAAAACATCTAAAGAGATGTGGGACAAAGTCCGCGACATGAGTGAAGGGAATGACTCAATAAAAGAACACAATCTGAGCGTAGCCCTGGAGAAGTTTGAGAACTTCAAAATGAAACCTGGAGAAACCATTGACCAGATGGATACAAGGTTTACAAAGGTGTTGAACAATGTACTGAAATTGGGAAAGACGTTTACTGATAAGGAGATCACCGTCAAAGTTTTAAAGGCGCTACCACCCAAGTTCAACATGAAGATCACAGCGGTGGAAGAATCAAGGGATCTGGGGAAGATCTCACTGACTGAGCTGTTTTCTGTACTCAAGGCGTACGAGTATAAAATGCCAAGGATGGGAATAGAAGAAACCTAAACTTCTGGCCCCATTGCTGCCCTGGTCGCTGCAGAAAGAACTAGAAGATCAGCTGGAAAGATTAGAGAAGTGGACTCATCTGATGAGACCACAATACTGAGTAAAAAGGAGTACACTGCTGGGGATGTTGCTTTGTTATTGAATGGGTTCAAAAAGTTCTACAAAAGAAAAATGAAGAACAAATATAACAATGCTTCTACTTCTAAACCTACCTCTAATTCTCATGATAGTAAGGATGATTATAAATCCAAAATGATGTGCTATAATTGCAGGAAATTGGGACATTTCATCAAGGACTGCCCATATCCCAAAGCTGAGAAATATACAGAGGAAGAAAAGAAACATATAAGAGAGAGGAGACACCAGAAAAGCAAAGTGCTGTTGGCTGAAGCTGAAAAGATAGCAGCCATCTATTCGTCTAACTCAGAATCAGGCACGTCAAGTGATGACTCTGCGTTTGAAGAGACACCTGCACTGCTCTGTCTCATGACCAAAGAATCTGATGATTCTGACAATGAGGTAATACTCTCTGAAAGTGAAATGGAGCCTTATTCACATCATAATGATTATCAACATAATATGCCTGCTGATTATGATGAAAATGAAGTTGCTCATGCTCCTGCTAAAACTCAAAAGCCTAAGAAGCCTAAGAGTACAACATCTTGGGTTGTCAAAGGTGACACTAATCCACCAGGACCCTCTCAATAAAGAGTACCTAAAACAATTTTATTTTGTTTTGTAGGTTAGGATTAGGAGTAGGAGTAAAGTAGTGAAGAAATGGTACTTGGACAGTGGATGTTCAAGGCACATGTGTGGAGACATACATGAACTGGCAGATGATGTTGCTGTGAATGGTCCAAGAGTTACTTTTGGAGATAGCAAAGAAGGCAAGGTTGTTGCTGTTGGAAAGCTAATCAAAGGAAACATAGAGATATCTGACGTCTCTTATGTTAATGGCCTGAAGTACAATCTGCTGAGCATAAGTCAATTTTGTGACAAGGGATTTTCTGTAATGTTTTGATAGGATAGTGCCCAGCAAGCCAATTCTCTTTAGCTTGTAATAGGACTATTCTGTAATAAACAATCTTTGATTTTATAAATAATACGCACGTTTATTTATAACTGTATAGAATAAACAATGGCCATATTCATCTCTCGCGAATACATTTAAGCGATTGGATGAAATCCTTAGATCACATTCGACTATGGGACGATTCACTTCGGTATTGAGTGCAATCATGAAACAGTCTCTAAGGTCGTGATCTTAAAAACACGTTCCAAGTCATAGATTCCGAACGAGACGGGGTATCGAAGGAATCGCCAAGACTTGTACGAATATGCATGATTCACATGGAGTGAATTTGTAGAGTTTCATGAACAAGACATTTGATGTCAGTGCATATGACTAGGTGGTTCGATAGGGGATCGAACGCATCGAACGACCCGAACAGAGAAACCCATTGTGGAAGCGCATGTCGCATATCGGTGATGGGACGTTTCTCAAGACTTATAATAGTGTACGATTTAGTCAGGGCGAATTCGGTGCTAGGGTGAATTCGGTGCATAGGTATATGTACTTAGATTTAGGTACTGGTCACGTAGCCTGACCATAATGTGCCTAAGTTGGGTGCCTATAGTTGTGTACGCGAATGGTTAGTACCAAGATGGAATCTACCGACTCATCATAATGGATGAGAGAATTTCCTATACGATTCTTAGATAATAGATCCAAGAAACCCGTGGCCACGGTCAGTGACGGATTTGGAAAGGTGTTTCCAAATTTAGCAGTCACACTGGATTATTATCCCGAATTAGAAAGTATAGTTATTGAGATAATTAGAGGTGCCGATCAATTCACACACCCTAGGTCTCAATCGGGAAATTAAGTCGATAGAAGGACCGTATGTACATGGCAGTTATAAGAGGTGAGGTTCACAAATATCAATTCACCTGAAGTTGGGCTTCATGGGCTTGTGGCTAGACATCGACCATGAAGTGTAGATACTCCTGAATTAATAAGGGAAATTAATTCTGGAGTGGTCAATTAAAAGGGTTTAATTGATCGGAGCATTTAATTGCTCATAAATTAAATCACGAAGGGTTCGTGGGCCTGCTGCCAATTGATGGTGAACCTAGAGGGTCACACACAATACAATTGGACAGTGACAGTCAAAGAAGGAAATATTTGATTTAAGGGAGTTAAATCAATTAAATGAATTAAAGTGTTAATTCAATTGGAAGGATAATTAATTAGATGGTCTAATTAATTAAATATTAATTAAGGTGTTAATTAATTGAGAGATATTAATTAATTGGATTAATTGGGCTGATTTAATTAATGGTTAATTAAATTAAGTTGCAAGACATGGGCCTTTAATTAAAAGCCCAGAAGAAGTCTTGCAAGTATAAGGTGGGGCGATTTTATGGCTAAGGATAAGAAGGAGAGTTTGTGTTCATGTATGACAGGGAGGATCTAAGAAGATATATGATATATCTTATTTCCTTATGAGATAAGGAAGAGATCTTTAAGAGATATCTACAAAGAGAAGGTTTCTTCTCTTATAAATAGATATCTCCTCACAAACTCTTCAATACACATGAGAATTCACTCTTGCACTCCAAAAACCCTAGCCGCCCCCTAAGCCCTAGCCGCACCACCATAGTGCCGCCGCCCCCTCTCTCTCTGTCTTCCATAGCTGGATCTAGATCTGATTCTAGATCTGTTCTTCCTCCATTGACAACCTTCTATCTCTAGTTCGTAGCCTGTGAATAGAAGGTGTTGCTACAATCCAATTGGTGTGGATACACTCTGGAGGTGAGACAATTGGATCACTTGTTGTGAATCAGCAAAAGCCGGAGATTGCCACCACCTTGCCTGCAGTAAGGTATATCGCATATCTCTATCTTTAATCTAATGTAGATTTGTTTGATTCAACCTTTTCGCATACATAAGGTGGAAATATATCTTGGGTCTGCTGGGGTGCCTCGGAAAAATTTTAAATTCCGCACTCTCGTTGTTTTGACAACCGGGGCATTCCCAACAGTGGTATCAGAGCCAATTCCATTACTATTATGCGAAAAGGCCTGAACATAAATAAATATATGGATATTTGTGATTGTTATGTTCTGTGTGATGATTCTTGCTTGTTATGATATGATCTTTGATTGGGTAAAATCGCATATTAAGATTTGGGGCAAATTTATAGTTTTTGAAACTTCAGGACTTTTTATGCAAATCGTGATTTTGTGAAATAAAGGGCTGAAAATTTATTTTCTGTCTTCTGGAAATATTTGAAAAATCTGGACTGTTTTTGCAAATCTGGTCTGTACGTATTTTGGGTCGTTTTTGTAATTTCCGAAAATTAAAGGACTGTTTTGTAATTTCCGAAAGTTCAGGGGTCTGTTTGCGAAACTAAAAATTTTCTGGATTCAAATTTTAATTTTCTGTCCTCTGGCCGATTTGTAAATTGGGGCTGTTTTGCAATTTTCAAATCTTTGGGGTTAAAAGTGCAATTTCCGTGAGTTGAGGGGCCGAACTGAAATTTTCAAAAGTTGAAAATCCGAATCTGATTTTATGCGGAAAAATTGTTTTTTTTACCCGAAAATTGATTTTATCATAATTAGTAGTGACTAAAGTAAGAATCATAGGATATTATTTTTAAAAGGTGTTTTAAAAGTAAGAAAGAAATACGTAAAAAGTTGTTTGCTTGTTTCTTGCTCTACGTGAACTGTTTACGTGGTTTTCGATCGTGCCGAGCCTTGACCTTAGGGTAGATGTGATTGGTTTAATTTATTGTTGTTTTTATTGGGCCTGCGAGCCTTAAGTTTTTGGGCCACTTTGAGCCTTTGTAATAGATAGGGCTTTACTGTTTTAAATAGTTTAGGATGGAGGCCCGTTACGAGCAAGGTGGGAGCCCAAGAAGGAATGAAGGCCATGTATGCATGGTTATTTTTGTAATAGCCTAGGTCCATTAAGAACCCTTTAGATTGACCAATTGGGCCAACATCATGGCTCGATGATGGCCCACATAGGAGGCTCCCGATCGAAAACATATTGTGGTAGTATGCATGCTAGGCTTGTATGTTTTAATTTATTTATCGATTTATTTATTTAGCTTGTATGTGATGCGCGCTAGAATCTAGATCGTAAATAAAAGATAAAGCATAACTTATGCGGTGAGATCTCGAGGAGAGTTACTTTGAACTTTCAAACCCGAAAACCCCCTCTCGAATTAAATATTAAGTCATATTGGGTACATTTAAAATGAAGTTTTAAAGATCCAAGCCTTCCATCAATAGGAACTAGCGTGAGTTGTCTACTTATTGACGGAGGTGATCCAGAGTCTGGCACCCGAGTCAAAGAAAGGGACAATACGCAAAATTCCTTGACTCCTGTTTTTAATTAAACTAGACAAGGGTGAGGACTCGTCGGGATGTGAATATCGACCGATAACCAGTTACGGGGATTTCACGACCGGGCCTGTTGCTCATCATGATTGATGGGATAGACTTAACGATTAGTAACACTTATGATGTAGCAGTGCTAGATAAGTGAGAAAACCGAGGCAAAATAGCTTGAAGGTTGTGTAGTGACACAATTGGTAAAAGTATACCTACCTAGAGAATTAACTATATGGCCACGAGTCGTGGGTACAATTAATGTCTGCTGGGACGTCAAGACCTACTAGGAAATAAGATTTCCCGAGCAATCAAAGGGGTGATTGTTAGTGGGAGAACTTTTTCGAAACCAAGACCAAAATTCGTTAATTATAAGTATTAGGCATAGATCAGTCAGCTAAACGTTGTCTTCTTTCCATTTGTAGATATTTATTGAACAATGTCTAAAAATCCATTATCTGTCATCCTCGACGCTAATAAACTAAATGGGTCAAACTTTGTCGACTGGCTGAGAAACTTGAGGATAGTCCTCGACTCCGAACGTCGGAGCTATGTACTCGACACGCCTATGCCTGCTGCACCCGCAGCACGAGCTACTGAGGAACAACGAACCGCCCATGCTAAAAGGGTTGATGATGATCTTCAGGTTCGCTGCCTCATGTTAGCTTCAATGTCAAATGAGCTGCAGAAACAGCATGCTGGTATACCACTTGCTAGAGATATACTTCTCCACCTCCAACAAATGTTTGGAGAAAGGTCTCGTACCGAAAGGTTCGCAGCCACTAAGGAGTTGTTTAGTCTCAAGATGGCTGAGGGAAGCAGTGTCAAGGATCACTGTCTGCGTTTCATCAACCTGATTGAAAAATTAGGGAGATTGGAAGTAGAATTGCATGCTGATCTTAGCACTGATCTTCTCCTCCATACTCTGCCTCGCTCGTTCGACCAGTTCGTGTTAAACTTCAACATGGAAGAGAGAAATCTTGCTCTTCACGAACTGACCAATCTGTTGGTTACGGCAGAAGCCACTCTCAAGAAAGAGAAACCCGTGATGATTGCTCACCAATCGAAGGCTGCAAAGCCCAAGAAAGGTAAAAAGAAGAAGAAGGTGTTCTCTTCTAAAGCAGTCACCAAGGTTGTCGAGAAGAAGCGCAAAAGTCCAGAAGACGAATGCTTCCACTGCAAGAAAGCAGGGCACTGGAAAAGGAACTGCCCAGACTACCTGAAAACGGTAGCCAAAGGTATTTTCTTGGTTGAAGTTAATATTTCTATTAACTGTGCATCTTGGGTGTTAGACACCGCAGCGGGTTCTCATATCTGCAATGATTTGCAGGTGATGGGAGCAGTAAAAACGCTCAAGCCCGGGGATAGGATCCTGCGTTTTGGAAACGGAGCAAGAGTTGCTGCAGAGGCTATAGGAGACGTGGAGTTAGTGATAGGGAATTTTACTTTAGTTTTAAAAGACTGTTTGTACGTACCAACTATTATTAAGAACATTATTTCTATTCCGTTATTAGATAATGATGGTTTTAATTTTTCCATTACGAATGGATCTATGAGCATAATTAAAATTGGTTTAATTTATGCTAGTGGTACTTTGATGGATGGTCTATATTCCCTTGAACCTACAAACTCCAACGTTTTGCACATACAATCAAGAAAAAGAAAATATGATAATCACACACCACAACTTTGGCACGCTAGACTTGGACATATCTCCAAGAGTAGGATCCAAAAGTTGGTTTCCTCTAAGGCTCTTGAAATACAGAACTTAGATGAACTTCCGACTTGCGAATCTTGTCTCAAAGGAAAGATGACCAAATCACCCTTCACCGGGAATCCTGAGCGAACCAAACAAACCTTGGATTTGATCCATACTGATGTTTGTGGACCACTGAGTGTCAGTGCAAGAGGAGGATACTCCTACTTCGTCACATTCACTGACGACTTCAGTCGTTATGGATACGTGTACTTGATGAAGTACAAATCCGAAACTTTTGAAAAGTTCAAGGAGTTTCGAATGGAAGTAGAGAATCAACTTGGACATAGTATTAAAGCACTTCGATCTGATCGAGGAGGAGAATACTTGAGTCAAGAATTCCTCGATTATCTAAAAGAGAATGGGATTCTCGCCCAGCGAACTCCCCCTAGGACGCCCCAACTCAATGGAGTGTCTGAAAGGAGGAATCGAACTTTGTTGGACATGGTTCGTTCCATGATGAGCTTCGCTGAACTTCCCTTTTCGTTTTGGGGCTTAGCCCTATTAACTGCTTCGAAGATACTGAACATAGTACCTTCAAAGTCAGTGCCAACTACACCACATCAAGAATGGTATGGTAAAGCACCCGTATATTCGTATCTACGAGTATGGGGATCTCCTGCCTATGTTAAGAACAAGAAAGGAGATAAGCTGGATAGTAGATCTAGTTTGTGCAAGTTTGTGGGGTATCCAAAGGAATCCATTGGATACTTGTTCTACGATCCTAAAGAACGTAATACGTTCGTGTCTAGGAATGCCCACTTCTTAGAGGATGATTTCCTCACCAACAGAAATGGGACAATCGTAGAACTCGATGAAGTCCAAGAATCGGACCCATCCTCACAAACAGTGGGAGCTGATCCTGATTTTACTGAACCTACTAGTACACCTATACTTCGAAGGTCTGATCGAATTCGTAAAGAACCAGAGAGATTTGGTTTCATTCACGAAAACGATAAGTTGGATACTGATCCAAGGACTTATGAAGAAGCTATGTCTGACATAGAATCGGGTGCGTGGCTCGAAGCCATGCAATCCGAAATGGATTCCATGCATTCCAACAAGGTTTGGACCTTGGTCGATCCACCTGAGGGAACTATCCCTGTAGGATGCAAATGGATCTTCAAGCGTAAGCTTGGAATGAATGGAGAGGTAATTACCCATAAGGCTCGCCTAGTGGCGAAAGGTTATTCTCAAAGGCCTGGAATAGACTATGAGGAAACCTTTTCTCCAGTAGCGATGTCGAAATCCATTCGGATACTATTAGCCATAGCCGCGTGGTACGACTACGAAATATGGCAAATGGACGTAAAGACCGCCTTTCTCAATGGAGACATTGACAAGGAGATCTTTATGCAACAGCCCGAAGGCTTTGCGTCCAAAGGAAGCGAGCACAAGGTGTGCAAACTTCAAAGGTCAATTTATGGCCTCAAACAGGCGTCCCGAACCTGGAACATACGATTTGATGAGACAGTCAAAGCTTTTGGCTTCATCAAAAACGTATTTGAACCTTGCGTGTACAAGAAGAATAGTGGGAGTTCGGTCCAATTCATAGTTTTATACGTCGATGATATTCTGTTGATCGGGGACGATATCAGAATGTTAGCGCAGACAAAAGCGTGGTTATCCGCGCAGTTCTCCATGAAAGATTTAGGAGAGGCATCTTACGTATTGGGAATACGTATCTATAGGGATAGATCGAAGAAGATGTTAGGACTCTCCCAATCTCAGTATATCAACACGATATTGAAGAGATTCAATATGGAAGAATCCAAGAGAGGATTGCTTCCAATGAGACATGGAATCTCTCTTTCCAAGTCAATGTGCCCTACAACTGACGAAGAAAAGAAGAGAATGTCTCTCATACCTTATGCCTCTGCTATAGGGAGCATAATGTATGCAATGTTGTGTACTAGACCAGACGTAGCACACGCTCTTAGTGTAACGAGCCGCTATCAGTCGAATCCAGGCGAAGAGCACTGGACTGCCGTTAAAGCAATCCTTAAGTACTTACGAAGGACTAAGGATATGTTCTTGGTCTACGGTGGTAGTGGAGAATTGAAACTTGAAGGATTCACTGATTCAAGTTTCCAGTCTGACGTGGATGATTACAAATCCAATTCTGGATACATATTCCGCCTCAATGGCGCAGCGATGAGTTGGAAAAGTTCCAAGCAATCCACCACTGCCGACTCAACCACTGAAGCAGAATATATTGCAGCATCGGATGCGGCAAAAGAGAGTGTTTGGATGAGAAACTTCATCCAAGAGTTGGATGTAGTTCCTAGCATTGCAGAGCCCGTAGTAGTCTTCTGTGACAACAACGGGGCGATAGCTCAAGCGAAGGAACCGAGATCACACCACCAATCTAAACACGTAATGAGGAAATACCATGTGATCAGGGAGATCATTGGTAGAGGAGACATACACGTGGATCGTGTCAACTCAGAAGACCACATAGCTGACCCACTAACGAAGCCACTTTCGCAAAAAGCGTTCGAGGGACATCTTGAAAAGATGGGTCTTAGAAATGTTTGTGAATGGCTTTAGGGCAAGTGGGAGATTGATAGGATAGTGCCCAGCAAGCCAATTCTCTTTAGCTTGTAATAGGACTATTCTGTAATAAACAATCTTTGATTTTATAAATAATACGCACGTTTATTTATAACTGTATAGAATAAACAATGGCCATATTCATCTCTCGCGAATACATTTAAGCGATTGGATGAAATCCTTAGATCACATTCGACTATGGGACGATTCACTTCGGTATTGAGTGCAATCATGAAACAGTCTCTAAGGTCGTGATCTTAAAAACACGTTCCAAGTCATAGATTCCGAACGAGACGGGGTATCGAAGGAATCGCCAAGACTTGTACGAATATGCATGATTCACATGGAGTGAATTTGTAGAGTTTCATGAACAAGACATTTGATGTCAGTGCATATGACTTGGTGGTTCGATAGGGGATCGAACGCATCGAACGACCCGAACAGAGAAACCCATTGTGGAAGCGCATGTCGCATATCGGTGATGGGACGTTTCTCAAGACTTATAATAGTGTACGATTTAGTCCTTAGACTTGAGGTGCTAGGGCGAATTCGGTGCATAGGTATATGTACTTAGATTTAGGTACTGGTCACGTAGCCTGACCATAATGTGCCTAAGTTGGGTGCCTATAGTTGTGTACGCGAATGGTTAGTACCAAGATGGAATCTACCGACTCATCATAATGGATGAGAGGATTTCCTATACGATTCTTAGATAATAGATCCAAGAAACCCGTGGCCACGGTCAGTGACGGATTTGGAAAGGTGTTTCCAAATTTAGCAGTCACACTGGATTATTATCCCGAATTAGAAAGTATAGTTATTGAGATAATTAGAGGTGCCGATCAATTCACACACCCTAGGTCTCAATCGGGAAATTAAGTCGATAGAAGGACCGTATGTACATGGCAGTTATAAGAGGTGAGGTTCACAAATATCAATTCACCTGAAGTTGGGCTTCATGGGCTTGTGGCTAGACATCGACCATGAAGTGTAGGTACTCCTGAATTAATAAGGGAAATTAATTCTGGAGTGGTCAATTAAAAGGGTTTAATTGATCGGAGCATTTAATTGCTCATAAATTAAATCACGAAGGGTTCGTGGGCCTGCTGCCAATTGATGGTGAACCTAGAGGGTCACACACAATACAATTGGACAGTGACAGTCAAAGAAGGAAATATTTGATTTAAGGGAGTTAAATCAATTAAATGAATTAAAGTGTGAATTCAATTGGAAGGATAATTAATTAGATGGTCTAATTAATTAAATATTAATTAAGGTGTTAATTAATTGAGAGATATTAATTAATTGGATTAATTGGGCTGATTTAATTAATGGTTAATTAAATTAAGTTGCAAGACATGGGCCTTTAATTAAAAGCCCAGAAGAAGTCTTGCAAGTATAAGGTGGGGCGATTTTATGGCTAAGGATAAGAAGGAGAGTTTGTGTTCATGTATGACAGGGAGGATCTAAGAAGATATATGATATATCTTATTTCCTTATGAGATAAGGAAGAGATCTTTAAGAGATATCTACAAAGAGAAGGTTTCTTCTCTTATAAATAGATATCTCCTCACAAACTCTTCAATACACATGAGAATTCACTCTTGCACTCCAAAAACCCTAGCCGCCCCCTAAGCCCTAGCCGCACCACCACAGTGCCGCCGCCCCCTCTCTCTCTGTCTTCCATAGCTGGATCTAGATCTGATTCTAGATCTGTTCTTCCTCCATTGACAACCTTCTATCTCTAGTTCGTAGCCTGTGAATAGAAGGTGTTGCTACAATCCAATTGGTGTGGATACACTCTGGAGGTGAGACAATTGGATCACTTGTTGTGAATCAGCAAAAGCCGGAGATTGCCACCACCTTGCCTGCAGTAAGGTATATCGCATATCTCTATCTTTAATCTAATGTAGATTTGTTTGATTCAACCTTTTCGCATACATAAGGTGGAAATATATCTTGGGTCTGCTGGGGTGCCTCGGAAAAATTTTAAATTCCGCACTCTCGTTGTTTTGACAACCGGGGCATTCCCAACATGTTTTCATCAGATAAGTGCTATGTTGAACAAGTTGGAACAAAGAAGGTTATTTTATCTGGAAGAAGACAGGGAAATATCTATGTAGTCGACTGGAATTCTGTGGACAAGAATTCTAATGTTTGTTTGGTGGCTTATACACCAAGTGAAATCAGTTGGCTGTGGCACAAAAGAATGAATCATTTGAATTTCAAGACCATAAACATATTGATAAAGAATGATCTGGTAGAAGGAATTCCAAAGACAGTCATGAGCAAAGACAAGCTGTGTGACGCATGTCAGAAGGTTAATCAAGTGAAATCCACTTTCAAAAGTAAGAAGCACCAATCTTCAACCAGAATTTTGGAGCTGTTACATATGGATTTGTTTGGCCCTATTGATCCTATCAGCAATGGTGGAAAGAAATACTGCCTAGCTGTTGTGGATGATTTTTCAAGATTTACTTGGGTGATTTTCATGAAGAAGAAAAGTGAAACCAAGGAACATCTTACTAATCCGATGGAACTGATCCAGAATGAGAAGAGTCGAAGAATATTGAAGATCAGATCAGATAGAGGGACTGAATTTACAAACTCTACTGTTGAAGAGTATTGTAACTCCAGAGAAATCAATCATGAGTACTCTGCTGCCAGAACCCCTCAACAAAATGGAGTTGCTGAAAGGAGAAACAGAACTCTAAAGGAGGCTACCAGCACAATGATAGCTGAAGCAAAGCTGCCCCAAAGATTCTGGGCAGAAGCCACAAATACAACATGTTATACACAGAACATATGTATGATCAACAAATTCAAAACAAGACACCTTATGAGCTATGGAACAACAGAAAGCCTAATTTACATTATCTTAGGATTTTTGGTTGTAAATGTTATGTTTTGAACAATGGGAAAAATCACCTTACTGCATTTGCAGAAAAGGCTGATGAAGCTGTTTTTGTAGGTTACTCTACTGTTAGTAAAGCTTACAGAGTCTTTAACAAAGAACTTTACTTGTAGAAGAATCTATCCATGTAGTATTTGATGAACCAGGTCAATCTTCTGAAAAGAATCAAAGTGCTAATCCAGAGATATCTGCTGACTTTCAGAAATTGAGTCTGGAAAGAAAAGAAGAATATGTTCCCATCATACTACCTGACTTAAGCCAAGCTGTTAACTCAAGTGCTGTTCAAAATCAGTCTGCTGATTGTCTAACAGAGGAGTTGCAAACAGCTAACAGACGAGAGCCTGTACAACAGACTACTACTGAGACTCCAACAGTAGTGTTGCAAGATCATTCAAGAGGACAACATCCAGATTTGCAACCTGATCTCAGATGGCTCAGAGATCACCCACATGACTTAGTGATTGGTGATCCTTTGGATAGAGTGAGAACTAGAAGGTCAACTGCAAATGAAACAATGTTTGTAAGTTTTCTTTCACAAATTGAGCCTAAGTTGATTGATGAAGCTCTTAGTGATTCTCACTGGATTGAAGCTATGCAAGAAGAGTTGAATCAATTTGAAAGGAATGAAGTCTGGTACTTAGTTCCCAGACCTACTCATCAAAGGGTAATTGACACTAAGTGGGTATTCAGGAATAAAATGAATGAAGATGGTATTGTTACCAGAAACAAAGCAAGACCAGTTGCCAAGGGTTATTGCCAAGAAGAAGGCATTGATTTTGATGAGACATTCGCACCAGTTGCAAGGCTTGAAGCAATCAGATTATTCTTAGCCTATGCTGCTCACAAGAACTTCACTGTCTATCAGATGGATGTGAAGTCTGCCTTTCTCAGTGGAGAATTGCAAGAGGAAGTTGATTTAGCCTAATTTCATCTTAAGGTTAAACTCAGTAAATTATGAAAAGAACAACTTAATATATTAGGGGTTTGGCTAAAGTACGCAGGATGGAGCAATTCAAGAATAGTATAAAGAGCAATAATCACCTAATCAAGAGTATGCGAGAGAGGAGAAATAGTTGTAGTATTATTGATAGGTTAAAATCCGGATCCCCTATACAATGTAAGATTCACTATTTATAATAAATACCCTATCCTAATATAACTAGGAGTCCTACTAGGCCTAGGAATCCTGCATGGCTTAGGAGTATCACACGGCCCAATAGACCTTTGAGATCGATCTTCAGGTCGATCAGCTTCATATTGGAAAATCAATCAAATCCTGTAGTCTCCATATGTCGGATCGATCATGAACCTCCTCGGAAAGCCCTATACCATTATATGCGTAAAATAGCCCTCATCAGTACTCTCTCACTTCTTCGAGCGAAATCATAGCTGGAGCTCGTAGAAGTAGATACAGTTGTCGCGTTAGTCCTTTCACAGTCTAGGAAGTATGCCTCGTTAAAAACCTGGTTCGAAAAAACCCTTCATGGGATAAAAACCGAACGAGGGAAAGAGAGTGCATTTCTATCTTAAACTTTCCAGGTAGGGACACGTAGCTTGGTAACGTGTGTCAGACATCCGTAAAGTCTTCTCATGATTTTATTGGCGGGAAACTGAAGAGACGCGAAGGGTTGATCCGTCTTTTCACCGCCCATATATATATAGTCGAAATTAGCGGGATATTTTTCCTTTTTACCCCAGATATTCAGATCTTCTAGCAGTAAACGTTTTAGTCGATAATCCTGCAATTTATTTATTTCATCGAACACACTATTTCAAGAGACAATGGCCTCGACTTCGCAGAATCCCAATTCTTCAACCCAAAACGAAGGACAACAAGTACCACCTAACATTACTAACCCAGAGATCCTTTCCTCTGAGGAGGAAGTGGCAGATGGCGCACAGACAGAAGAGGTTAGAGACTATGAGGAGAAAGAGGTAGATAGTCTGGTGGTTGAGATTGTTCCTGAAGAGGAAATGATTGTCAGACCATCAAAAAAGTCAAAAACTGCTCAACCTCAAGTTTCTGCTCCTATTGAATTCTTTCCTTCTCGATTGAGGGACGAAGATTTACCCGCTCTAAGGAGGGAATATGGTCGTTATTTCCCTTCGGATTTTGAAATAATTATTCCTTCCCCCGAGGAGAGAGTCAACACCTCTCCTGCTAATGGTCGAGCTTTCTATACGTCTCATTTCGAGCATGGGCTTCGCTTTCCCCTTTCTCCGATTCTCCGCCAACTTTTGGAGACCTTCTTTGTTTCTTTAACCCAACTCGTACCCAATGCCATAGCCTTTATAATGGCTTTTTTCGTTTTGATGGTTGCAAGGGGTCTGCAACCTTCATTTCGTAATTTCCTTCACTTTTTCCGATTCTCTATATCGACTTCTTCCAATAGAGGCCACTACTATGTTAGCCAAAGACCCGGGTTTGCCGTACTGGAAAATGCCATTTCGAGCAATAGTACGGAATGGAAGTCAAACTATTTTTTTGTTAAGGCTCAAACCTTGCGAATACTCGAGAATGGAGAAACTGAAGAATTCACTTATGATTGGGGTCACAACCAATCTTGGGTGTATGGTGGTCGAAAAGTGACTGGCGAGATGGCCCCAGATGATCTTTTTTCGTCCGACTTGATAGAGGAAATGCGATCGGATAAGTATCAATCTGCTTACTTGGTCGGAGAAATATTTCTTCGTAAAGCTGGATTGAGTTCTCTGGACTTTCCCATCCCCTCAGACGACCGATCCTTGAGTAAGATTTCATTTACAGTTTTATATTGTAAGAAAGATCTCTAAATTCATCGTCCATTAACATTATTGATCTTATATTGTAGCTTCTTTAGTCGAAAACTGCCGTTTTTTCGTGGTTGGAAAAACCGTCCTTTCAAATTCGAAAAAGTCGTCGGGAAAAGTTCCAATAGAGCAGAGGCAATCCAGAAAAAGGAGAAGAGACCAACATCCAGATCTAGAAGACATCGAGGAGGAATCGTTCTAGAATGCAGATCCTATTCGAGTAGCTCCTCCCTTAACTGATCAAACTTCATCAGAGATTCCCTCTTCTAGCTCCCGCCCAGGCCTTGGTTTTCCACCCAAATACCTTAGGGAGAAATACGGTATTCTGGGTTGTAAAACTTGGCCAGAACGGAATCCCACTGGTCCTGATGCAAAAAGAAGAACTCAGTTTTATGACAAAGAAGGCATGTACTTCACTCATGTTGGAGATACAAGCCATAAAGCTTCCTTGATAGACATGATCGAAAGTCATCTTCAGGGAAAACGAGCGGCTGGATATTCCGAAAGGGATTCATTGATGACTGATGATAAGGAGAACGTCGTCGATAAGTCGATCCGGCTTCTCCTATCTTCTACTTTTGTCAAAGACGTGCAGCGGACCTTTAAGAAAAATCCTCTCGATCAATTGGCAAGAGCCGCTCATGCCCATGAAGTGGTAATACATTAAATTATGTTTCGCTCTTTAAGCAAATCTCATATTCTTTCCTTCATTTCTTAATTAGACATGTTCTTGCCACAGACTGGTAACGCTTTGGTATCTGCCATGTATGATACGGCATTACATAGAGAACAGTGCAAATTCGCGAGGAATCCAACAATATTCTTACCGCCAGGATCAAAGAACTTGAAGATCAGCTTGCTCAAGTCGATAATTCTCAGGCTTCTGCTCAGACTCAACCTATTCCTAGCGCCAATCCAAATTTGGAGACTGACTATCCTCACATTATTAACATGATGATGGATGCTAGTCGGTTACAAGCACAGATTGATCGAGTGACCCAAGAAATAGACGATCAACGTGTTTCTCATGTCACCTCGATTAGCAAACTGGAGTCGGAGATACTTTCGCTTCGATCACAACTCGCGGCTAAAGAAGTAGATTCCAATTTAGATAAGGTTATAGACGAGCATCAGTCTCCTGGCGTAGAATCCATTGTTAGAGAGTTTCTTGATTCTCCAGTGCATACGGCTATCATACATCAGAAGATAGGAGGTCTGCTATTAAGCTCGTTTTACAAAGGGGTCGATCAATTGATCGAGTCTGGGCAGATTCCTGACAGGCTCAAAGAATATCGTGAACTTATGGAGATTGGAAAGGATCGAAAACTCCGAGTGTATCCTCTTGATTCCTTGCCTTTCGTTGAGTATAGCGATCATCCTTTAGCTCATTTAGTGGATGAGTTTGGAACTCCAATTCCTGTGCCCGCACCTGATTTGGAGTTAATAGAGGATGTCGAGGAAGATCGAGCAGATGAAAAGGAAGACGAGGATGACGAAGAAGATGAAGATAATGAAGGTTTGTCCTCAAAGGAAGTTAACTCTCCATCTTAGATCATTTTCATGATTAGGATTTTAGTTGTATCCTTCTTTTATCCATGTAACTTTTGTCATTTTGTTCAGTAGAGCTGCAAATCTTTGTAAATGTAGTCAGCACAAAAATCCGTTATTTGGTATATATGATTTTTAGTGGTATATTATTTTCTGTCGAATTATGCCCTGTCATTTTGACGATCGTAGCACGTAATTGCTAATCCATTCTGGCATATATTTGAAATTTTACTGCGCGCGCCAAAGATCGGGGACATAAATGTCATTTCCTTTACTATATATAAAGGTAAAATCTTTGAAGTTTTACCGCGCATCCCCACTTGCAATATAAATTTTTTGTGTTCTAGATCGGAGCTATAGTTCGGTAATTCATAAGTTTTTCTGATTATTTGATCATGAGTTCCAATCTTTTCTCTGGAGCCACAAAACGATCCCTACGGGGCCCATCCCGACGAGATACTCCGAAGAAGAAAATCCGAACTGAAAGTTCGCATCAGCCATCTTCCCATGGAGGAGCTTCTTCTCGGGAAACCATGCCTCAACCCGACCCGGTGTCGACCTCTTCTGGAGATATTCAAAAATTAGTGGCTAATATTCCTTCTCAGGCGGAGGAAATTATGGGTTCTTCTACGGGACCTTCACGGGCTCCGATCCGTAGCCCGTTGGTCGATCCAAATATTCTGGAGGTTTATCAGAACGAGGAGTCTCGAGTTAATTCTCCTCCTCTTGTCAACCATTCACTAGATATCCCTCCCCGTTCCGATCAAGAAGCCTCAATAAATCATACCTCTGATCGAGAAGGTTCTCAGCAGGTTGTTATCACTCCTCCCAATCCTGAGGTCGAGCCAATCTTGCAAATGAGCGGGCCTGTGGAAGATATTCCAGAGTCTCTCTTTGCCCCTTTAACCTCTAATGTTGTTGTTTCCACCTCTCAAGATGTTGGGCACCCAAACTCTGTGTGTGGGTGACAGCAATTGTCCAGTGGCACCCAAACTGAGTGTGCGGGTGGCACCCAAACTGGATGTGCGGGTGGAGTCACAATCGAATATCGTGGGCGCTTGTGTGAATGCACTATAAGGGAAGGGTATGCGCATTTCCTAACACCAATTGATTTTGGGGCAACTGGTAGCGCCTGAGGTCCTACAAGTATTGTTGGATTAAGATGAAGATGGAAGGTATGAAGTGAAGGGAGGTTTTGATGATTTCCAAAACATCAGAATCAGCTAAGTATGGAAGCTTAGTATAAACCTTCGAAGATATTTGACCAAGGAAGATTTATTTCAGACTAGTCAAATATGGTCCAGAAGACTACTGATCTGTTGCTGAAGAAGGAATCAGACTGGTGGACTATCAGCCCACTCAAATCAGATTTGTTCAAGTTGGAGATCAGCCGAGTACACATCAGACGAGTGATTCTGATCAACAAAGTGGAAGTGGATCAGAAGTTAGTGCAACGGTAATAAATGCACTTGGAGTAATAAATGCTGAAGAGGAAGGGTATTTATGACAAATGATTGAAGAGAAACCTCGTATCAGCTTTGTGCATTTAATGCGGACTGACAGCAAGTACAGCAGAGTGTACAGTGTTCAGTCGCAGGTAGCCGTTTCTGCAGAAGGGACCAGTACTCGATGATTTGGACACCTGTCGATCTCTCAACGGGCAGATTTTCAAATCTCAAGTATAAATAGTTCAGTTCGTGAGTTGAAGAAGAGGACACAACACATTTGAGAGCATAAATCTGAAGTAGAATTCTTCTAAGTCTCAAACTCAAGAACAGAACACTCATCAACCGAGTCATTTGTTGACAAAGCAGAATAGAGAGAAAACAAAATATACACATAAATCTGAGTGATTTTGTTAGAATCGTGTTGTGAGAAATAGATATCCATCTTAGTGAGTGATATTACTTCAGAGAATAGGAGTTTCTTTGTGATTTCCTATTACGTACTTGTGGACGTTTCATTTGTTGATAGGCGCAAGCAGAGTGTATTGTAAACTGTGTGTTTATAGTATAACCCAAGATCTAAGTGACTTGGAAGAGTGGACTAAAGGATTTCCATCCATATAACCACTATAAAAATCCTTTGTGTTATACTTGCATTATTTTCTGCATATTTTAAAGAGCATACTTTAACACAAAAAGTTAACTGTTGAAAAGTTTTATAAAAGGAGTTTATTAAAACTCGGGATAAAACCTTTTCTAAGTTAAGAAAACTACTTTTGAAAAACACTAGAAATATCCGCTGCAAGTTAGTTATTTTAAAACTCTGATTTTGATAAAATCAGGTGAGTGAAATCAGAAGAGTGGTCAACTCTGCTGTTCAAAGCTTTGTGCGAGATCAGCATAGTCAGCTTACGATTACTGATCAGCTTAGTCTGCTGACAGAAAAGTTAGAGAATTTTAAAAGATAAATTTTGAAGAGGTCTCATCACCCCCCCCCCCCCCCCTCTAGACCTCATCTGACCACTTGGGACCAACAAGTTGTATCAGAGCAGGTGGTTCATCTGAATCATTTGCCTGATCAACGAGCTTGATCCTAGAGTGTTTTTCAAAGGTTTTCAAAAGTTTTCAAAATAGCATCTTTTTGAAAAACAAAAACTTTTTGAAAAATGGATTGTATCAGCCTTGTTCCCCACATAGGCGGTATGAGCTTTGAGGACTGGAAAATACGCATGGAAATTTTCCTTGTTGCGTACAATGATGATATGTACAGATGCATAACTCAAGGTCCAATAAAAGTCACCAAAACAATCAAAGTTGATGGCCAAGACAAGGTCGTTGAAAAAGACATTGAAGAGATGACACCTGATGAAATCAAGCTGAATAATCTTGACAAGGTTGGAATCTTCATCATGATCAAGGCCCTAGACAATGAAAGGTTTGACAAGGTCAAACATTGCAAAACATCTAAGGAGATGTGGGACAAAGTCCGTGACATGAGCGAAGGGAACGACTCCATTAAGAACACAATCTAAGTGTTGCCATGGAGAAGTTTGAGAACTTCAAAATGAAACCTGGAGAAACCATTGACCAGATGGATACAAGGTTTACAAAGGTGTTGAACAATGTACTAAAGTTGGGAAAGACGTTTACTGATAAAGAGATCACTCTCAAAGTCTTAAAGGCGCTACCACCAAAGTTCAACATGAAGATCACAGCGATGGAAGAATCAAGGGATCTGGGGAAGATCTCACTGACGGAGCTGTTTTCTGTACTCAAGGCGCACGAGTATAAAATGCCAAGGATGGGAATAGAAGAGACCTCAACTTCTGGCCCCACTGCTGCACTGGTCGCTGCAGAAAGAACTAGAAGATCAGTCGAAAAGAGTAGAGAGGTGGACTCATCTGATGAGGCCACAGTACTGAACAAGAAAGAGTACATTGCCGGCGATGTTGCTTTGTTATTAAATGGGTTCAAAAAGTTCTAAGTTGATCTCAGATGTCTCAGAGATCACCCACCTGACTTAGTGATTGGTGATCCTTTGGATAGAGTGAGAACTAGAAGGTCAACTGCAAATGAAACAATGTTTGTTTGTTTTCTTTCACAAATTGAGCCTAAGTTGATTGATGAAGCTCTTAGTGATACTCACTGGATTGAAGCAATGCAAGAAGAGTTGAATCAATTTGAAAGGAATAAAGTCTGGTACTTAGTTCCCTGACCTACTCATCAAAGAGTAATTGGCACTAAGTGGGTATTCAGAAATAAAATGAATGAAGATGGTATTGTTACCAGAAACAAAGCAAGACTAGTTGCCAAAGGTTATTGCCAAGAAGAAGGCATTGATTTTGATGGGACATTCGCACCAGTTGCTAGGCTTGAAGCAATCAGATTATTCTTAGCCTATGCTGCTTACAAGAACTTCACTGTCTATCAGATGGATGTGAAGTCAGCTTTTCTCAATGGAGAATTGCAAGAAGAAGTCTATGTTGAACAACCTCCTGGTTTTGAAGCTTATCAACAAGGAGACAAAGTTTATCGTCTGAAGAAAGCTCTCTATGGACTGAAACAGGCTCCAAGAGCATGGTATGATACTTTATCTGATTTTCTTTTAGTTAAAGGATTTCACAAGGGTAAAGTAAATAAGACTTTGTTCACTATTGAATGGGATAATCATATATTGTTGGTACAAATATATGTGGACGATATTATTTTTGGTTCAACTAACAAACAGATGTGTGAAAAGTTCTCTAAGCTGATGCAGAACAAGTTTGAAATGAGCATGATGGGAGAACTAAATTACTTTCTTGGATTACAAGTTAAACAGCTACCTGATGGTATTTTTATTAATCAAGCAAAGTACACAAGAGATCTGTTCATGAAATTTGGTATGGAAACTAGCTCATCTGTTAATGTTCCTATGTCTACTGGACTGCGTCTGGACAAGGATGAAGGTGGCAAATCAGTTGACATCACCAAATACCGAGGCATAATTGGGCCACTGTTATATTTAACAGCTAGTAGACCTGATATTATGTATTCTGTTGGGGTTTGTGCGAGATTTCAATCAGATCCTAAGGAATCTCATCTCTTAGCTGCCAAAAGGATATTAAAGTATCTCAAAGGCACACAGGAATTGGGATTGTGGTACCCAAGGGAATCAGGATTTGAACTTATTGGATATTCAAATTCTGACCTTGCTGGCTGCAAAATTGATAGGAAGAGTACTACAGTGATTTAACCTGATTTCGTCTTAGGTTTAATCTCAGTATATTTATATAAGTTCACAATGTTACGAATTAAGGGTTTGGTTAAAGTACTCAGGATGGTGCAATTCAAGAACAAGCAAAGTAATATAATTGAATCAATAACAATAACGTGAAAGGCGAACAATAATAGTATATTTCGTAGGTTAAATTATGGATCCTCAATACAATGTAAAACTCAGTATTTATAATAATTCTCTAGTCCTAATTTGACTAGGAGTCCCATTAGGCCTAGGAATCCTGCCTGGCTTAGGAGAACCGCACAGCCCACTTAATCTTCTAGATCGATCTGTCTGGTAGATCATATACATTTGGGTGGATCGAGTCGATCTTGTAGTATTCACAGGTCGGATCGATCCTGAACCTCCTCGGGAAGCTTTATTCCATTATACGTGTAAAATAGCCCTCGTCAGTACTCCCTCACTTCTCGAGCGTAATCGTAGCTGTAGCTCGTAGAAGTAAAAATAGTAGTTACCCTGGTCTTTTCATCGTTCATGAAATATGCCTCATTAAAAACCTGGTTCGGAAAAACAATTTTTGGGATAAAAACCGAACGAGGAAAAAAGAGTGCAAATCCATTTGAACCTTTTATGTATAGACATGTATTTTGGGTTAACGTGTGTCAGACAACGGCTGGTCTTTTCATGACTTTGATTGGCGGGAATACGAAGAGACGCGAAGGGCTGAATCCGTCTTTTCACCACCCATATATATAGTCAAAATTTGCGGGATATTTTTACTTTTACCCCAGATATTTAATCTTTCCAGCAGTAAAAGCTTAAATCGATAATCTTGTCAATTTCTTACTTCCTCGAGCATATTATTTGAAGGACTGATGGCTTCGACGTCGCAGAATCCTCCTTCTTCAACCCAAAACGTAGATGAACAAGTACCTCCGAATATCCTTAATCATGAAATCCCTCCATCTGAGGAAGAGGCTGCGGATATTGCCCAAGTAGAAGAAGTCAGAAATTACGAAGAAGAGGAGGTTGATGGCTTGGTGGTGGAGATTATTCCAGAGGAAGAGATGGTGTCGCGGGCATCTAAGAAATCAAAAACGTCTCAACCTCAAATTTCTGCCCTCGTGGAATTTTTTCCTTCTCGATGGAAAGAGGATGATCTACCTTCTTTGAAAAAGGAATACGGCCGCTATTTCCCCTCGGATTTTGAGATCATTATTCCTTCTTCCGAGGAGAGAGTCAACACTCCTCCCGCCAACTGTCGAGCTTTTTACACGTCCCATTTTGAGCATGGGCTCCGTTTTCCCCTATCTTCGGTTCTTCGTCAATTTCTGGAGACCTTTATTGTCTCATTGACCCAACTTGTTCCGAATGCTATAGCTTTTATTATGGCATTCTCTGTGTTGATGGTTGCTCGAGGTCTGCAACCCTCATTCCGCAATTTTCTCCACTTTTTTCGACTCTTTGTATTGACCTCCTCCAACAGAGGTTATTATTATGTCAGCCAAAGACCTGGCTACGCAATTCTTGAAAACGCCATTTCAAGCAACAACACGGAATGGAAAGCCAGTTTCTTTTTCGTTAAGGCTCCGACTGTGCATATCCTCGAGAATGGTGAACCCGAGGAGTTTACTCATGATTGGGGATACAACGATGCTTGGGTATATGGTGGTCAAAAAGTGATCGGCGAGATGGCCCCGGACGACCAATTCTCATCCGCTATGATCGAGGAGATGAGATTAAATAAGTACCAATCAGCTTATTTGATCGGAGAGATCTTTCTTCGAAAAGCAGGACTGAGTTCTCTGGAGTTTTCCATTCCACCGGATAATCGATCTCTAGGTAAAATCATTTCCTAACTTCACTTTATTCATAAAAAGATTTATGAACTCGTCATTTTCTAACATCTATCTTTTTCGCAATGCAGCCACCATGGTCGAGAACTGCCGTTTTTCCGTGGTCGGAAAATCTATTCTTTCGAACTCGAAAAAGTCCTGGGGTAAAGCCCCCATAGAGCAAAAATAATCTAGAAAGAGGAGAAGGAATCAATTCCAAGATCTGGAAGACATCGAGGAGGAGTCATCCGAGAATGCAGATCCTATACGAATAGCTCCTCCTTTCTCTGGTCTAACTTCTTCAGACATACCGACTTCAAGCTCTCGTTCAGGCCGTGGTTATCCTCCCAAAACTTTTAGGGAAAAATATGGCATTCTGGGTAGTAAAGATTGGCCCGAACGTAATCCTACAGGCCCTGAAGCCAAAAGGAGAACCCAATTTTTTGACAAAGGAGGAGAGTACTTCACTCATGTCGGAGATACTAGCCATCAAGCTTCTTTGGTAGACATGATTGAGAGTCATCTTCAAGGAAAACGGGCAGCCGGTTATTCCGAGAAGGATTCATTGGTCTCTGACGATAAGGAGAACGTGGTCGATAAATCCATTCGAGTTCTTCTATCCTCGACCTTTGTCCGAGACGTGGAGAGGACCATTAGGAAGAAACCCCTCGAACAGCTAGCGAGGGCAGCTCATGCTCACGAAGTGGTAATATTATTTGGCTCTCTCTATTCTTTTAACAGCCTTCAATATTCTTCTTGATTTTTATTTAGACAAGTTTTCTGTACGACAGGCCGGAAATGCCTTGGTGTCTGCGCTATATGATATGGCGTTGCATAGAGATCAATGCAAATATGTTGAGGAAAGCAACAATATTTTAATCGCCAGAGTTAAGGAGCTTGAAGATCAACTTGCTCAGGTCGATAATTCTCGAGCTTCCGCTGCCACTTCATCCGATCCTCTTGCTAATCCTAATTTGGAGACTGACAATCCTCACATTATTAGCATGATGACGGATTCTAGTCGATACAAGCGCAGGTCGACCAATTGACTCGTGAAATGGAAGAGCAACGAGTTGCGCATGCCACCCTCGTTAGCAAGCTTGAGTCGGATATTGATGCTCTTTGATCCCAACTTGCGACCAAGGAAGATGATTCTTCTGACTTAGAGAGGGTCATAGATGCGCACCAATCTTCAGACGTCGAGCCCATAGTCCGAGAGTTTCTCGATTCTCCCGTGCATACTGCCATAATTCATCAAAAGATTGAAGGTCTCCTCTTAAGCTCGTTTTATAAGGGTGTCGATCAATTAATCGAGTCTGGGCAGATTCCTGACAAGCGTGAGGAATATCGCAAAGTTATGGCCATTGAAAAGGACCGAAGTCTTCAAGACTATCCTCCCGACTGTTTATCCTCTGTTGAGTATAGTAATCATCCATTGGCTCACCTAGTCGAGGAGTATGGAGCCCCAATTCCTGTGCCAACACCTGATTTGGAATTAATAAAGGATATCATGGAGAATCAGTCAGGCGAAGAGGAAGGCGACGATGCCGAGGAGGATATCGAGGGAGACCATGTCGACGAAGGGAATGAAGAAGGAGAGGAAGGATCGTCCCCCAAGGAAACCAATTCACCCAGCTAGTAATATAAAATTTTCTTGCCATTGATCGGAGCTCTTAGTTCGATATTTCATAGGAATTCCTGATTTTCAGACCATGAGTTCCAATCTATTTTCTGGAGCTTCCAAACGATCCCAACTGGGTTTACCTCGTCGGGATACTCCGAGAAAGAAATCTCGAACCGACGGTTCACATCCATCATCTTTCCAGGGAGGAGTTTCCTCTCGGGAAACCATTCCTCGACCTGATCCGAAATTATCCTCGTCAAGCGGGAACTTAAAAGAAACGAAGAATATCCCTTCTAATGCCCCGATCCGCAGTCCAATTGTCGATCCGAGGATGCTGCAGGCTTTCCAGAGTGAAGGTTCTCGCTCTACTTCTCATCCTCTTGTAGAGCAAACATTTAATGAGGAATCACGAACTGTTTCTCCCCCTCCAGTCGTCCATACGACGAACGAGGAAACTCCAGCTATTTCTTCTATTCTTGGGGAGAAAACAACAAATGAGGAGTCGCGAACTGTTTCTCCTCCTCCAGTCGTCCATATGACGAACGAGGAAAATCAAGTTATTTCTCCTGCACTCGGGGAACAAACAACGAATGAGGAGTCACGAACTGTTTGTACTTTTCCAGATGAACGATCAGTGGATAAACATCCCCTTCAGGCCGAGATACAACAGATCAATCTATAAGTCGGGATGGTTGCGCTCAGGTCGCGGCTACTGCTCCTCATTCTGAGATTGCCGCTCCCAATTCTGAGATCGATCCAACTCTGCAATTAAGGGGGCCTGTGGAAGATATTCCAGAATCTTTCTTTGCCCCTTCACGTTCTCAGGTCGTTTCGACCTCTCAAGACACTCAGGTTGTCTCTCCTGTCCGTATTTCACAAGGTGCGTCAAAAACTGGGTCTGGTCCCAGTCGTTCTGGTTTTGAAAGGGTCGCGGACGACCCATTTCTTTTAGACGAACGTCCATTTAAGGAGCAGGTCGAAGAGATAACTGAGTTCGATATGAGCCGATCAGGTGGGGTTTCGATTGATGCATGTATTCCAACAACCCTCGAGCCTGATGGGGTTTCTTGGAATCTGGGAATGGGTACAATTTTGCCTAAGGAGCTTGATAAATTGAAGAACCACTCTTCCTTGCAACTTGTCCAGTCCATTTTCAAACGTTTGGAGATGGTAAGCATATTTTGTTGTTTGTCAAAAGAGATCTAGGTGTTTTAAGTTTCTCACCCATATTTCTCAAAATAGGCTAAGCATGAAGCTCTTCAGCTCGGGATACAAAATGACGAATCTTATTTTGCTAGAGAAGAATCCCTCGATCGGGTAAATTCAATTGCCGCTTCTCATCGATTGCTGATGACTGAGGTTGAGCACCTCCGAGCTACCACTGAAAGGCTCACTAGAGAGAAGGAAGAACTTGCTCGAGTAAATAGCAGTTTGGAGGCTGAAAAAGAGCAGCTTACCAAGGAGAAAACAGATCTCCTTCAGTTGAAAGATCTGGAGTTTGACAGGGGTTTTTCCCTTGGATATGAGCAGCGTGCCCAAGAAATGATGACTTATCTTGGTTATCCGACAATTCCTGCTCATGTTCACGAAACGGTAGACAAAGATCTTACCCCCGATCCTATTCCCGAACAGTAGACAAGAGTCTTTCTTCATTTTTTTTTTTTTTTTTTTTTTTTTTTGTTTTTTTTGAAAATGTAAATATATATTTTGCCTGATAAATGGAAGAACATGCTTTTTGTTCGATTTTTGCGCCTCTTCGACTTGCATGTTGATAAATAACTTCTTGCAATATTATTGGAAGACGAGAAGTCAACTTGGTAGGTGTGCCATAACTGTAGGAACGATTCGTATGCTCTGTCCATTGATTGGTTAATTCCCCATAGTATAAAGAACTTGTTGGAGAAGTAGGAAAATGAAGAAAGACTGAAACAATATGCCACCTCTGAACAGTTTAATTTGGTTTTTATGGCCTGTTGACTATGGTGGAGATATCAAACCAGATAGTTTTTTGGATAGGCGAGAGCTGGTTAGTTCATTAAAATGGTGTTTTGTCCATGCATGCTCGAAAACTTGCCCACAAGGCATGGAGAACGAACCTGTCTCAATTGTATGACAGCAAAGTTCTTCCCTTCTTAGTGTGCTTTTGCTTGATACTGTGATCGACCCTAGATGCAGTATGCCTCCTGGTTACCATGTGGCCCATTTAGAGGTCGGTAATTTACCAGCATCAGCAAATATACGCACTTCTGCATGTTCCTCATTTCTATGCAGTGGTAGTAGTCTGAGGAGAAGGTCTATTTGAAGGAGCAGATCATTCCGAGGAGTAACAAAGTAGGACTAGTGTTTGAAATAATTGTAATGATCCTTGAATGTAAATGTAGTTTTTCGTGATTATATGGCTGTACTTGTGAAATGTAATGACCCTCTCAAAGTCCTGAATAAAATCAATTATTCTTTGTATGTTCAGTTCGATAACAATGATTGATCATTTTTTCTGATACTGCGAACCATCCTTCTAACGTTTTAAATCTGGACCGTTGATAGGACCTCAAATTAGCACCATTGGATCATTTATCCTCTGCCTATAAAAAGATTGACTCCATCCCTCTCCATTTCTCAGAAGATGAAGTCATTCAAGATGAATATGTATTGTTATAAGTATCATCGTCGACCAAACTTGTCGATTTATTTGCCTAAGAGGTCATGACTTGGTATGGGAGGAATTGGAAAAATGAGATCTCCATCTGAAGCTGTGATGGTCGGGGCAAATCTCACAACTGGGGATTAGTTGATCATATATCACGCCGTATGATAGAGGTCGAGAGTGGAGGAAAGCAGGATTCTATGCTTTATCGAAATCAACTTGTTTCTAACTGGTTGGTGACGTCATGCATGAGACCCTTCTGATCTCTACTTTAATCGGCGAAGAAGAAGCATCAACTTCTTCAAGGTGGTGGCATCATGATACCATGTGGCTTAGGTCGCCCACTGGTACCCGCCGATCTGTAGAATAAGCCTGAACTTTAGGTTCTCGTCACTGTTCTCAAAGTAGGAGAAAAGATGATCGTTCCGAGGAAGCTTTGAAGCGTTTTGACATCGAAGTCTTTCCTTTGATATTTTGTAGTTGTAATCGCTTAGTGCTTAGATCGATGATTTCCGTTCAGATAAGGCTCTTGTATATGTAATATTGCTTTTGCTCTATAATATTCTTCGTAATGTATCTATCGATCTAATATATGACTTTTGTTTCGACCGACTCAAGAACGTATTTACCTCCAATCCTGTTATTTAAGGCTTGCAGTTATGACTTTGGAACGTAATTCCCGATGTGGCGTCATTGCCGTTGATTATATAAGAGTGTGACCGTTGGATTTTGACTCATCCTGTCTATAAAAGGAATCTTTTATCTTCCATTTAGTTACCATCAGGAGTAAAGTTCTAAACAATGTACTCCCTCTTTGTTCACAATCGCGGTCGTCCACCTAATTCGCGAATCCAACTAATCATTCATTACTTCGACTCGGTATGGGCGGAATCGAAAAATTGAGGCTTTTCAAGAACCATGAAGTCTCCGACCCCTAATAAGGGGATTAGATTGGAACGTTGTCCATAATTCGATCAACCTATTTAAATAGGTAAAGGTCGGTGTTGTGGGATTCCGATCTAATAGTTACGTGGTAGGTGGAAAGCTGGTCAGTTCATTAAAATTTTTTATGTGTGACCGGGAATGCTGACCACCATCGACCATCGTAACATTATGATCTCACAAAGCTCTATCTGATTCCAAAGCTTTGTGGTCGTCATCACGAAACTTAAAAGCGGTCGTCTTCGTCGAGCTTTGGCGTTGATGGTATCAAAGATGGATATAGCCTGTAATAGGATCTGGTGTCGTTAGACCAGGGAGATCTGTTTTTGTCTTTCCAAGATATTTTATGTAATTGTAATAGTTTTAGGGACATAAATAAAATTCTTCTTTTTATTTATTAAATTCCCTTTTATACCAACTGTGGTTTTGACCTTTGTAGATCGTTCGTTAGTAGATCGATGAGTTTATACCGACCCAATTGGTGTTACTCAAAGATTTATTAGGTTGTATACCAATTATTGGTTTTAACCTTTGTAGATCGTTTGTTAGTAGATCGATGAGTTGATACCGACCCAATCGGTGTTACTCAAAGATTTATTAGGTTGTATACCAATTATTGGTTTTAACCTTTGTAGATCATTTGTTAGTAGATCGATGAGTTTATACCGACCCAATCGGTGTTACTCAAAGATTTATTAGGTTGTATACCAATTATTGGTTTTAACCTTTGTAGATCGTTTGTTAGTAGATCGATGAGTTTATACCGACCCAATCGGTGTTACTCAAAGATTTATTAGGTTGTATACCAATTATTGGTTTTAACCTTTGTAGATCGTTCGTTAGTAGATCGATGAGTTTATACCGACCCAATCGGTGTTACTCAAAGATTTATTAGGTTGTATACCAATTATTGGTTTTAACCTTTGTAGATCGTTTGTTCGACAAAAGTCTTTTGAACATGTCACATATGGAAATAAGCAAAAGCTTTTTATTAAAATTGTAGGTAATTTTAATGCATGAAAAGGAAATAACAAAATACTCTATAAAATGGAAAAACTAATTCCCTGCAAATTCAGGCTAACTTCTAATCTTTTTATCTCGAAGTTATCGACCATAATATCTTCTCAGGTTTACTGCATTCCACGTTCGAGGAAGTGGAGTCCCATCCATATGTGCTATCTTATACGATCCCTTTTTTCCGACCGCAATCACCACGTAGGGACCTTCCCAATTTTGTTGTAACTTTCCCACGTGTTTGGAAACTTCAACTTTTTTAAGTACCAAATCACCTTCTTTGAATGATCGTATCCTCACCTTTTGATTGTAGGCTTTTTCCATGCTGGACTTAGCCGCTTCTAAACGCAGACTAGCTTTTTACCTTAAGGTCTCGCTCAAATCGATATCATCTTTTCTCAGTTGATCGTTTGATTCCTCCTCATAGAGCTCAATTCTAGGGCTGGGGACTAGTGCTTCTACTGGGATGACTGCCTCCGACCCATAGACTAGGCTAAATGGTGTTTCACCCGTGGAGGCTTTTACTGTAGTTCTGTTGGCCCAAATGACGCCTGGTAGTTCATCTAACCATTTCCCTTTGGCGTCATCCAATCTTTTCTCGAGGGACTTGATAATCTCTCGATTTGCGACCTCAGTTTGTCCATTAGCTCTAGGATGTCCGACGGACGTCAAGTTTTGTTGTATCCCAAACTTCGAGCACCACTCTTGGACCTGTTTTCCAGCAAACTGGGTTCCATTGTCAGAGACCAGAATTCTCGGTATCCCAAAACGACAGACTATATTTTTCCAAAGGAAATTTATCACTTGGAACTGTGTTATCCGAGACAGGGCTATGCATTCAATCCATTTGCTGAAGTATTCGACGGCGACCAGAACGTAACTTTTTTTCGATCTGGCCACTGGGAACGGTCCTACTATATCGATTCCCCATTGATCAAAAGGCCAACAGATCGGAATCGGGTGAATTATCTCAGCTGGTTGATGTATTATATTTGAATGTACCTGACAGTAATGACAATGTTTTACATAGTCTTGTGCGTCGGCGTACATTGTTGGCCAATAGTAACCTGTCCTCAAGCATTTGAGCGTAAGTGCTCGAGGACCACTGTGATTCCCAGCTTCTCCCTCATGTATGCTTCTAAGGATGCTTTCGGAATTGTGCTCGGGAATGCATTTCAACAGAATCCCTGAGACGGATCGTCTGTAGAGTTTTCCTTCTATCATTGCATATCTTGGTGCTCGATATTTTATCCTCCTAGCTTCATTTTTACATGTTGGTCCCAAGTGGTCAGATGAGGTTTAGAGGGGGGGGGGGGGTGAATAAACCTCTTTAAAATTTTACCTTTTAAAATCTTCTAACTTTTCTGTCAGCAGACTAAGCTGATCAAGAATTGTAAGCAGACTAAGCTGATCTCGCACAAAGCTTTGAACAGCAGAGTTGACAACTCTTCTGATTTCACTCAGCTGATTTTATCAAAATCAGAGTTTTAAAAATAACTAACTTGCAGCGGACTTATCAAGTGTTTTTCACAAGTAGTTTTTCCTTAACTTTGAAATGGTTTTATCCCCAGTTTTTAACAAACTCCTTTAAAACTTTTTCAACAGTTAACCTTTAAGTGTTTTAAATATGCTGTTTTAAATATGCAGAAATTTATGCAAGTAAAAACACAAAGGATTTTTATAGTGGTTATATGGATATAAATCCTTTAGTCCACTCTTCCAAGTCACTTAGATCTTGGGTTATACTATATCACGCAGATTACAGTACACTCTGCTTGTGCGAAACAACAAATGAACTGGCCACAAGTTCGTAGTAGGAAATCACAAAGAAATTCCTAACCTCTGAAGTAATATCGCTCACTAAGATTGATATCTACTTCTCACAACACAATCCTAACAAAATCACTCAGATTTTACAAGTATTTTCTGTTTTCTCTCTATTCTGCTTCGTCAACAAATGACTCAGCTGTTGAGTGTTCTGTTCTTGAGTTTGAGACTTAGAAGAATTTCTGCTTCAGATTTTTACCCTCAAATGTGTTGTATATTCTTCTTCAACTCACGAACTGAACTATTTATACTTGAGATTTGAAAATCTGCCCGTTGAGAGATCGACAGCTGTCAAATCCTCGAGTACTGGTCCTTTTTGCAGAAACGGCTACTGCGACTGAACACTGTACACTCTGCTGTACTTTCTGTCGCTTCGCATTAAATGCACCAAGCTGATACGAGGTTTCTCTTCAATCATTTGTCATAAATACCCTTCCTCTTCAGCATTTATTACACCAAGTGCATTTATTACCGTTGCACTAACTTCTGATCCACTTCCACTCTGTTGATCCCAAACTTGAACTAATCTGATTTGAGTCGGCTGATAGTCCACTAGTCTGATTCCTTCTTCAGCAACAGATCAGTAGTCTTCTGGACCATATTTGACTAGTCTGAAAATACTTCTTCCTTGGTCAAATATCTTCTAAGGTTTGTACTAAGCTTCCACTTAGCTGATGACTTTGGAAATCATCAAAACCTCCCTTCACTTCAAAGTCTTCATCTTCATCCAACAATTTCCCCCTTTTTGATGATGACAAAACTTCAGCTAAGTACCTGTACCTAAACTAAAGTTGAGTCCTCAAAAATTTCTGAGATAGAAATAATATGTTGGAAGCTTGAACTTTTTATAGATTTGATCTTTGAAATTGCAGTACAAGTTACAAGCAAAAATTTGACTTAAGTGAAAAATTACAACTGAAGTAAGCTGTTACAAAAATTCAACAGATGACCTAGTCTATTTACTAGTCTAGTCCTCAGCTTCTTCATCTTCTTCTTCTTCCTCTTCAACTTCTTCTTCAACTTCATCACTACTGTCTTCATCTTCACCAGATGTGAAAGCATCAGCAAGACCTTTCAATTTTTCCTCTCTTTCTTCAGCTTCAAATCTTGCTCTGATGTCTTCAATCCTCTTAATCTTTATGTCTGGATTAAGCTGTTCTTCAGCAGAGTACTTAGAGGCAGCTAACTCCTTGTCAGTTTTAGCCACATCCTTGGGCTCTACTTTATCGTCAGCTCCATCTTCAGCTTCCTTTTCAAGTACTTCATCTTCTTTTGGCTTTCCAGCAGCAGCCCGTTGGTCTCGTACTTGAATAGTTGCAGCAACATCAACAGCTAACTTAGCTGATTCCTCTTCCCCCCTTTTGTCAGCATCAGCAGGGTTGAGTTGATCAGGAGTTATGTTGACAGCAGCACAAAGCTTCTTGATGTTTCTATCCAGAACTTGTTGTTCAGCACAGTGATGACTTAGAGTAGATTGCATGCGAAGTTGATTTTCTTCCAAGCGAAGTTGATTAGCCTTTAATTCACCAGATTGGTCATTCAGACAGTCAACATTCAACTGAAGTGTTGACAGTTCAGTTTGTGCTTTGTAGGTGACGTTTGTAATTTCTTGCATTAGAGCAATATTCTTCTCAGTTTCTGCTTCACCAACTTGTTTCATGACCCTAACAACCCTTGCAATGTCAGCTTCATTCCTTTGAAGAGCAGTATGGAGGTGAACTACATCAGCCTTCACATCTTCAATACTTCTGTGCATGCTCAAGATACTTTGAGTAATTGCAAGTGAATTGTCTGGTGGTAGAGGAAAGTCTTCAATGGCATCCTTGACCATTTTTGCAGTCTCTTCCTGCATTTGTTTAATCATCAGCGTATTCCTTGACTCCATCTCCTTCATTGTGGTTTCCATCAGCAGCTGGATGGATTCCATCAGTGAGGAATGCAAATCAGCAGTAGGAGCAGGGTGTGATGATTCAGCAGGTTCATCTTCCTGTTGAAGTTCAGCAGGTTCCTCTTCCTGTTGAACAGTTGCTTCATGAAGAACAGGACTACCTCCAGCCTTCCAATCCAAAGCTAAAGGAATTTCCTCTTTGACAGCAGTAGGCAGTGTCACAGATGTATCAAGATTAATTTCCACAGCTTGCTTGTCCTTCCTTGGTTCGTCATCCGCAGGCTCATCAGATATGTGAATAACTTCAGTACCATTAGCAGACACAACAGTCTTCGGATGTATCAAGTCAGCTGGTACAAATGGTGAAGTAGTCTGTTTGATCTTCAACTTCTCTTAATAAGTACTAATATCAGAGCCATAACAGATTTGCTGTAAACTAGGCAGAACAGGTGACGTACTTGAAGTACCTGGTTCAAACCTTGATCTCTCAACCCATTTTTCCAAGGTTGTGTAAACAGCAATCTTGACTGCTCTATCAATTCTGTCATCAGTAGGACTGGGTCTCTTTGGAATTGATTCTTGGATAGCAGTCGCCTCCTGACTTACAATGACTCTAGCATGGTCATGTAGTCTGTCTCTGACAAAATCCGAGTCTAAAGCCTTGACAACAGAATTTGTTTGCAGCCAGTTTAGAACCCATCTCCCTTCTGTAGCAAACTCCTTCCAGGCTTGAATTTCCTCCTCAGATTTATTCAATCTATACTCTCTCCATTGATTGTATCTAATCTTTTCAGGGAGAAAAGTAGTCCTTGATTGAAACAGCTGGTTAAGCCTTTCCAGCTCAGCTTCAAATCGTTTGAAGGCAAAAGAGTCATTTTGAACAATCTCAATAGCTCGTCTGACTTCCTTCTTTTTCTTCTTAATTGGTGCGGCCCTAGGTAGCACGAAGTCTCCTTCCTTAGGCTTTTCACCAATTACGATGCCTCCAGACCTCCGTGGTCCATATGCATCCTTCTTGCTATCTTCCAGTGCCTTTGCCAAGTCTTCTGCTTCCTTGGCAGCTAGTTCAACTTCTGTCATCTTTTTGACATCAGCTTCTTTCTTGCTCGCTTCAAGAACTTTCTTCAGCTCAGCTTCATCACGTTTTCGTTGTTCTGCCTCCTCGCGCTTCTTTCTGTGATAGGCTGGTACTTTTGCTTTGCCAATTCTCTTCTTTCTGGCATTTCTTGACTCAACAACTGGTGCCACAGCTGTTGTTTCTGGTAATGCAACTGCTACAGGTGCAGCAGCAATTGGTTCGAGGATCTGCACTTCAGGATCCTCTTGAGGTTTAGCAACCTCAGCTGTTGGTGTAGGAATCTGTTTCACTTGATCAGCTGACTTCTTCTCAGCAGACTCCTTCACTGATTCAACAGGCCTCTCAGCAGATGGAGGGCTTTTTCTAACCAGATCAGAAAGCTCAGTATCTTCATCAACGAACGTCATTCTCTTTCTGATGGTTTTCTTTGTATGAAGTATAGGAACAATGGATGTGGCAGTATCTTTCAAGGCACTTCTTGTTCTTTTAGCCACATTTTCAACTGGTTTCTCTGCTGAAACTGTTCTGTCAGTAGATGACCCAACTGACATCTCATTGATTTCCTTGACTGTTTCATCAACAATCAAGTCAGCAGCATCCTTTCTTTTAGGTACAACTGTTCTGGCTTCAACAGCAGGCTTTGCTGTTTGAACAGCTGTCTTACTCTTCTTGCCTTTATCAGCAGGCACTTTAGGCTCAGTAGCCTTTCTTTTCTGTTGCTTTTTCTCAGGCACAGCAGCAGGCTCTTTCGATTTTACTTTATCATAGATCTTTAATTCCTTCGCCTTATGAATTTCTTTTCCATTAGTCACAGCACATCTCAGATTTACCAACATATGACTAATGAATATCCTGTGCAGAGTCAGACCACGTACTTTGTGATCAGCAATCACATACCAGATGAAGTTAGCCCAATTCACCTTCAATCCATAGAAGATGGCTATCATAGTATGAAACCTCTTCATTGGTACGCTGTCCAAAGAGAATGTGCAGTTCTCGAGGACTTTGGCAACCAAATCTGCCATTCGCTGAAACTCATCCTTCAGCTGATTCTTTTTGATACTTCCAGATAGCATTTGATTCTTCTTTGAGACCAGATTCTAGAAATCTGACTCAAAAGGTTCAGCTAGGTTTGCAATGTCAGTAGACCCTTCAATAGAGAGTCCGTACATCTCATTCAGCAATTTTGGGGTTACGCAGATAGCTTTGTCCCCAATTTTGGCTTTAATCTCTAGTTTGTCGAAGTCAACATCGTCTTTGGAACCATAAAATTCAAAGACCTCGTCCTTGAAAATCATGTCTTCATGGGCCTCCATGAAGTTAACCAGCGTTGCCGCTTTGAATTTCTCTAGAATTTCTTTCATCAACGGTGTGCCAGTCGCATGATAGGTCAGGTAGTTCAAGAACATACCTTCAGCCGCAGCTTCTTTTGCATTTACCTTGGAACCCATTTTCCTGAAAGAGATTGAAGAGAAACGAGAGTAGATTTGCAGTTGAATGAATGCAAAAATGCTCTGAATGCTTCTGAAATTTTTAGGGTGCGTAAAAATGTAGTAAGTTGATCAGATCTGGATTTATAGATGTTAGTTTTTGTCGGTTTCCGTGAAGAGTGGCAACCGTTAGATCAGTTACTTGAAAAATAGATCGTGTGATCGTGATACGCGGATTTCAAAATAGCATTTAATGTGTTAGACAGGCGGGAATTTGAAACGCCACTTGTCTGTTACTTATAAAACGGTGTTTTTGATAAAACGTTTTTAGTACAACACTTAAAATATAAGCTGACATGAATAAAAACAGATGAGTAGAATACTTATCTGACAGACGACTTGTCTGATACAATACATCACTAGTGAAAGCCAATATCTAGTGATCTTCCTTTGCTGTTTGTCAATCCAGCAAGATAATTAATCTTCATATCTTCAAGAATTACGAACAAATCTTCTGATTAAAACAACTTCAACTACTGTCATTGAAGATTTCATCTTTAAAACAAGGGTACCGCTAGTCTTACACGTTCCCCCTGAATTCAAGAATTCATCAGTCAACTAGTCTGTTGAGAGTCAGTCTTCTTGAAGTACAGTACATGTTGATATCAGATTAGTCAGCTGTTGAACCCAGTCTTCTGATAGGTTCCCCCTCAGCTTATGAATCCAATTTTAACAAGCCCAATTCCGCTCTTAGAGTGGAAAATCTCGCTTCATTCAATGGTTTGGTGAAAATGTCAGCAGTCTGATTGTCTGTATGAACATACTCAATAATAACATTTCCCTTTTCAACATGGTCTCTGATGAAGTGATGTTTGATCTCAATATGCTTAGTCCTGGAATGACTAGTAGTATTCTGAGTAAGTGAAATTGCACTTGTATTATCACAGTAGATAGGGATTCCACTGATCTTGAGATTATAGTCTTCTAGTTGATGCTTCAACCAAAGTATTTGTGCACAACATGCTCCAGCGGCAATGTATTCAGCTTCAGCAGTAGATATGGATATTGAAGTCTGTTTCTTACTCATCCATGAGATCAGATGACTGCCTAAAAATTGACAAGTACCTGTAGTACTCTTCCTATCAATTTTGCAGCCAGCAAGGTCAGAATCTGAATATCCAATAAGTTCAAATCCTGATTCCCTTGGGTACCACAATCCCAATTCTTGAGTGCCTTTGAGATACTTTAGTATTCTTTTAGCAGCTAAGAGATGAGATTCCTTGGGATCTGATTGAAATCTCGCACAAACCCCAACAGAATACATAATATCAGGTCTGCTAGCTGTTAAGTATAACAGTGACCCAATTATGCCTCTGTATTTGGTGATGTCAACTGATTTTCCACCTTCATCCTTGTCCAGACGAAGTCCAGTAGACATAGGAACATTAACAGATGAACTAGTTTCCATACCAAATTTCTTGAACAGATCTTTTGTGTTCTTTTCTTGATTAATAAAAATATGTTTGGAAGTATGGCCGCAACCTTCGTGCTGACGTCACCAAGGCCAGAGCAAATTTTTCAATTGTTAAATAATTCTTTTCCGCTCCTTGTGTTTCGAACCCTCAATTTTTACTATAACCGAGCTCACAGCCGCCTCGGAAATTGCAATGTAAATGTATAGAGGCTGTCCTTCTGTAGGTTTGGCAAGCATAGGTGGTGAGGTCAAATAATTTTTGAGTTGCTCGAATGCATGATCACATTCCTCAGTCCATTCAAAGGTCTTAGCTTTTCGCAAAGTTTGAAAAAATGGTAAACTTTTGTCTGCGGATCCCAAACTTGAACTAATCTGATTGGAGTCGGCTGATAGTCCACCAGTCTGATTCCTTCTTCAGCAACAGATCAGTAGTCTTCTGGACCATATTTGACTAGTCTGAAATACTTCTTCCTTGGTCAAATATCTTCTAAGGTTTGTACTAAGCTTTCACTTAGCTGATGACTTTGGAAATCATCAAAACCTCCCTTCACTTCAAAGCCTTCATCTTCATCCAACAATTTCCCCCTTTTTGATGATGACAAAACCTCAGCTAAGTACCTGTACCTAAACTAAAGTTGAGTCCTCAAAAATTTCTGAGATAGAAATGATGTATTGGAAGCTTGAACTTTTATAGATGATTTTTAAGAATTACAGTACAAGTTACAAGCAAATTTAGACTTAAGTGAAAAAAAAAAATTACAAGTAAAGAAAGCTGGTTACAAATTTTTAACAGATGACCTAGTGTAGTAGCTAGTCTAGTCCTCAGCTTCTTCATCTTCTTCTTCATCCTCTTCTTCAACTTCAACTTCATCACTACTGTCTTCATCTTCACCAGATGTGAAAGCATAAGCAAGACCTTTTAATTTTTCTCTTCTTTCATCAGCTTCAAATCTTGCTCTGATGTCTTCAATTCTTTTAACCTTCATGTCTGGATTAAGCTGTTCTTCAGAAGAGTACTTAGAGGCAGCTAACTCCTTGTCAGTTTTAGCTACTTCCTTGGGCTCTACTTTATCATCAGCTTCATCTTCAGCTTCTTCTTCAAGTACTTCTTCTTCACTTGGCTTTCCAGCAGCAGCCCGTTGGTCTCGTACTTGAATAGTTGCAGTATCAACAGTCTTCTTAGCTGATTCCTCTTCCCCCTTTTTGTCAGCATCAGCAGGGTTGAGTTGATCAGGAGTTATGTTAACAGCAGCACAAAGCTTCTTGATGTTCTTATCCAAAACTTGTTGTTCAGCACAGTGATGATTGAGAGTAGTCTCCATGCGAAGTTGAGCAGCTTCCAAGAGAAGTTGATTTAATTTTAACTCACCAGATTGGTCATTCAGACAATCAACATTCAACTGAAGTGTTGATATCTCATTTTGAACTTTGTTAGCTGCAGCAGTAAACTCTTGCAGTAGTGCAACATCTTTTTCCATCTCTGCTTCGCCAACTTGTTTTATGACTCTAACAACTCCAGCAATATCAGCTTCATTTCTTTGAAGAGCAGTGTGGAGGTGACCTACATCAGCCTTCACTTCTTCAATACTTCTGTTCATATTCAATATGCTCTGAGTTAGCATTAAGGAGTTATCTGGTGGTAGAGGGAAGTCTTCAATGGCATCCTTGACCATTTTTGTAGTCTCTTCCTGCATTTGCTTAATCATCAGCTGATTCCTTGTCTCCATGTCCTTCATAGTAGTTTCAATCAGCAGCTGGATGGATTCCATAAGAGAGGAATGCAAGTCAGCAGTAGGAGCAGGGTGTGATGATTCAGCAGGTTCATCTTCCTGTTGAAATTCAGCAGGTTTTTCTTCCTGTTGAACAGGTGCTTCATGAAGAACAGGACTGTTTTCAGCTTTCCATTCCAAAGCTAAGGGAACTAAGTCCTTGACCACAGCAGGCAGCTTAACAGATATGTCCAGGTTGATCTCTTTAGCTTGCTGGTCTTTCTTTTGTTCTTCATTGGCTGGCTCATCAGCAACGTGAATGATTTCAGTACCATCAGCAGACACAACTGTCTTCTGACGAATCAAGTCAGCTGGCACGAATGGTGGAGTAGTTTGTTGGATACTTAGCTTTTCTTGATGAGTACTGATATCAGAGCCATAAGCAATTTGCTGTAAGCTTGGCAGAGTGGCTGTTGAACTTGAAGTTCCTGGTTCAAATCTAGATCTCTCAGCCCATTTCTCCAAAGTTATGTAAACAGCAATCTTGAAATCCTGTCATCAGCAGGACTTGGTTTCTTTGGAATTGAATTCTTGATAGCAGTCGCCTCCTGACTTACAATGACTCTAGCATAGTCATGTAGTCTGTCTCTCACAAAATCTGAGTCCAAAGCCTTGGCAACAGAAGTTGTTTGCAACCAGTTCAAAACCCATCTTCCTTCTGTAGCAAACTCCTTCCAGGCTTGAATCTCCTCCTCAGATTTACTCAATCTATACTCTCTCCAGCGATTGTATCTTATCTTCTCAGGGAGAAAAGTAGTCTTTGATTGAAACAGCTGGTTCAGCCTTTCCAGCTCAGCTTCAAATCTCTTGAAGGCAGCAGAATCACTTTGAACAATCTCTATTGCTCTTCTTACTTCTTTTTCTTTTTGATTGGTGCAGCCTTTGGTAGCACGAAGTCTCCTTCCTTAGGCTTTTCTCCAATCTTGATGCCTTCTGACCTCCTTGGTCCATAAGCATCCTTCTTGCTCTCTTCTAAGGCCTTTGCCAAGTCTGCTTCTTCCTTGGCAGCCAATTCAGCTTCTGTCATGTTCTTGACATTAGCTTCTTTCTTGCTCGCTTCAAGAGCTCTCTTTAGTTCAGCTTCATCACGCTTTCTCTGTTCAGCTTCCTCGCGCTTCTTCTTGTGATAAGCTGACACTTTTGCCTTGCCAGTCCTTTTTCTTCTGCCATTTCAGGATTCAACAACTGGTGCCACAGCTGTTGATTCTGGTGGTGCAATTGCTACTGGTGCAGCAGCAACAGGCTCAAGGATCTACACTTCAGGATCCTTTTGAGGTTCAGCAACCTCAGCCGTTGGTGTAGAAGTCTGTTTATCTTGATCATCAGCTGACCTTACTGCAGCAGACTTCTTAACTACTTCAACAGGCCTCTCAGCAGATGGAGGGCTTTTCCTAACCACCTCAGAAAGTTCCTTTTCTTCGTCAATAAAGGTCATCCTCTTTCTGATGGTTTTCTTTGTATGGAGAACAGGAGCAGTAGATGTGGCAGTATCTTTCAGGGCACTCCTTGTCCTTTTAGCCACATTTTCAGCTGGTAGTTCAGCTGAAACTGTTCTTTCAGGAGATGAGTTAGCTGACATCTCATCAATTTCTTTGACCGTTTCATCAACAATCAGGACAACAGCATCCCTTCTCCTAGACACGTCTATTCTGGCTTTAACAGCTGGCTCAGCTGTTTGAACAGATGTCTTACTCTTTTTTCCTTTGACAGCAGGCTTTTCAGGCTCAGAAGCCTTCCTTTTTGTTTGCTTTTTCTCAGGCACAGCAGCAGACTCTTTTGATCTACCAGTTTTCACTGGTTCATAAATTTTCAACTCCTTCGCCTTATGGAAATCCTTGCCATCAGTCACAATACATCCCAAATTCACCAGCAGATGACTGAGGAATATCCTGTGCAGAGTCAGACCACGCACTTTGTGATCAGCAAGCACATACCAAATGAAGTTTGCCCAGTTCACTTTCAAACCATAGAAAATGGCTATCATTGTGTGAAACCTCTTCATTGGTACGCTGTCCAACGAGAATGTGCAATTCTCAAGGACTTTGGCAACCAAATCAGCCATTCGCTGAAACTCATCCTTCAGCAGGTTTTTCTTGATGCCTCCAGACATCACTTGATTCTTCTTCGAAGCCAAATTCCAGAAATCTGACTCGAGTGGTTCAGCTAAGTTTGCAATATCAGTAGACCCTTCAAGAGCTCAGCCGTACTTCTCATTCAGCAACTTGGGGGTTACGCAGATAACTTTATCCCCAATCTTGGCAGTAATCTCCAGTTTTTCAAAATTAACCTCATCTTTTGAACCGTAAAACTCCATTACTTGGTTTTTGAAAATCATATCTTCACGGGCTTCCATGAAGTTAACCAGTGAGGCTGCCTTGAATTTCTCCAAAATTTCTTTCATCAAAGGTGTGCCAGTCGTGTGGTAAGTCAGGTAGTTCAGGAACATACCTTCAGCAGCAGCTTCTTTGGCAGACATTCTGAAAAAGAGATTAAGGAAACGGAGAGAAATTTGCAGTAGATAATTTGCAGAATTGCTCTGTATGCTTTTGAAATATTTAGGGTGCGTAAAAACGTAGTAAGCTGATCAGATCTGGATTTATAGATGTTAGTTCTTGTCGATTTCCGTGAAAGGCGTCAACCGTTAGATCAGTTACTTGAAAAGCAGATCGTGTGATCGTGATACGCGGATTTCAAAATAGCATTTAATATGTGAAGCAGGCGGGAATTTGAAACGCCACATGTCTGTTACTTGTAAAAGCGTGTTTCTGATAAAACGTTTTTAGAACAACACTTAATTATAAGCTGACATAAATAAAAACAGATGAGTAAAATAATACTTATCTGATAGATGACTTGTCTGATACAATAAATCACTAGTGAAAGCCAATATCTAGTGATCTTCGTTTGCTGTTTGTCAATCCAGCAAGATAAATGATCTTCAAATCTTCAAGAATTAAGAACAAATCTTCTGATTAAACAACTTCAACTAACTGTCATTGAAGATTTCATCTTTAAAACAAGGGTACCGCTAGTCTTACACGTTCCCCCTGAATTCAAGAATTCATCAGTCAACTAGTCTGTTGAGAGTCAGTCTTCTTGAAGTACAGTACTTGTTGATATTAGATTAGTCAGCTGTTGAACCCAGTCTTCTGATAGGTTCCCCCTCAGCTTATGAATCCAATTTTAACAAGCCCAATTCCGCTCTTAGAGTGGAAAATCTTGCTTCATTCAAAGGTTTGGTGAAAATGTCAGCAATCTGATTGTGTGTATGAACATACTCAATAATAACATTTCCCTTTTCAACGTGGTCTCTGATGAAGTGATGTTTGATCTCAATATGCTTAGTCCTGGAATGACTAGTAGTATTCTTAGTAAGTGAGATTGCACTTGTATTGTCACAGTAGATAGGGATTCCACTGATCTTGAGATTATAGTCTTCTAGTTGATGCTTCAACCAAATTATTTGTGCACAACATGCTCCAGCAGCAATATATTCAGCTTCAGCAGTAGATATGGATACTGAAGTCTGTTTCTTACTCATCCATGAGATCAGACGACTGCCTAAAAATTGACAAGCACCTGTAGTACTCTTCCTATCAATCTTGCAGCCAGCAAGGTCAGAATCTGAATATCCAATGAGTTCAAATCCTGATTCCCTTGGGTACCACAATCCTGATTCCCTTGGACTATCAGCCGACTCAAACAAGATTAGTTCAAGTTTGGGATCAACCGAGTATACATCAGACGAGTGATTTCGATCAGCTGAGTGGAATGTTGGTCCCAAGTGGTCAGATGAGGTCTAGAGGGGGGGGGGGGTGAATAGACCTCTTCAAAATTTACCTTTTAAAAAATTCTCTAACTTTTCTGTCAGCACACTAAGCTGATCAAGAGTTGTAAGCAGACTAAGCTGATCTCGCACAAAGCTTTGAACAGCAGAGTTGACCACTCTTCTGATTTTACTTAGCTGATTTTATCAAAATCAGAGTTTCAAAAATAACTAACTTGCAGCGGATTTATCAAGTGTTTTTCACAAGTAGTTTTCCTTAACTTTGAAATAGTTTTATCCCCAGTTTTTAACAAACTCCTTTAAAAACTTTTCCAACAGTTAACCTTGAAGTGTTTTAACTATGCTGTTTTAAATATGCAGAAATTTATGCAAGTAAAAACACAAAGAATTTTTATAGTGGTTATATGGATATAAATCCTTTAGTCCACTCTTCCAAGTCACTTAGATCTTGGGTTATACTATATCACGCAGATTACAGTATACACTGCTTACGCCAAACAACAAATGATATGGCCGTAAGTTCACAATAGGAAATCACAAAGAAACTCCTATCCTTTGAAGTAATATCGCTCACAAAGATTGATATCTACTTCTCACAACACAGTCCTAACAAAATCACTCAGATTTTACAAGTATTTTCTGTTTTCTCTCTATTCTACTTCGTCAACAAATGACTCAGCTGATGAGTGTTCTGTTCTAGAGTTTGAGACTTAGAAGAATTTTTGCTTCAGATTTTTACTCTCAAAGTGCGTTGTCTCTTTTGTTGTATGTTCTTCCTCAACTCACGAACTGAACTATTTATACTTGAGATTTGAAAATCTGCCCGTTGAGAGATCGACAGGTGTCCAAATCATCGAGTACTGGTCCTTCTGCAGAAACGGCTACCTGCGACTGAAAACTGTACACTCTGTTGTACTTGCTGTCAGTCCGCATTAAATGCACCAAGCTGATACGAGGTTTCTCTTCAATCATTTGTCATAAATACCCTTCCTCTTCAGCATTTATTACTCCAAGTGCATTTATTACCGTTGCACTAACTTCTGATCCACTTCCACTCTGCTGATCGAAGTCACTCGTCTGATGTGTACTCGGCTGATCCCAAACTTGAACTAATCTGATTTGAGTCGGCTGATAGTCCACCAGTCTGATTCCTTCTTCAGCAACAGATCAGTAGTCTTCTGGACCATATTTGACTAGTCTGAAATACTTCTTCCTTGGTCAAATATCTTCTCCCTTCACTTCAAAGTCTTCATCTTCATCCAACAATTTCCCCCTTTTTGATGATGACAAAACTTCAGCTAAGTACATGTTCCTAAACTAAAGTTGAGTCCTCAAAAATTTCTGAGATAGAAATGATGTATTGGAAGCTTGAACTTTTATAGATGATTTTTAAGAATTACAGTACAAGTTACAAGCAAATTTAGACTTAAGTGAGAAAAAAAAATTACAAGTAAAGAAAGCTGGTTACAAATATTTAACAGATGACCTAGTCTAGTAACTATTCTAGTCCTCAGCTTCTTCATATTCTTTTTCATCCTCTACTTCAACTTCAACTTCATCACTACTGTCTTCATCTTCACCGGATGTGAAAGCATCAGCAAGACCTTTTAATTTTTCTCTTCTTTCATCAGCTTCAAATCTTGCTCTGATGTCTTCAATTCTTTTAACCTTCATGTCTGGATTAAGCTGTTCTTCAGAAGAGTACTTAGAGGCAGCTAACTCCTTGTCAGTTTTAGCTACTTCCTTGGGCTCTACTTTACCATCAGCTTCATCTTCAGCTTCTTCTTCAAGTACTTCTTCTTCACTTGGCTTTCCAGCAGCAGCCCGTTGGTCTCGTACTTGAATAGTTGCAGTATCAACAGTCTTCTTAGCTGATTCCTCTTCCCCCTTTTTGTCAGCATCAGCAGGGTTGAGTTGATCAGGAGTTATGTTGACAGCAGCACAAAGCTTCTTGATGTTCTTATCCAAAACTTGTAGTCTCCTTCCTTAGGCTTTTCTCCAATCTTGATGCCTTCTGACCTCCTTGGTCCATAAGCATCCTTCTTGCTCTCTTCTAAGGCCTTTGCCAAGTCTGCTTCTTCCTTGGCAGCCAATTCAGCTTCTGTCATGTTCTTGACATCAGCTTCTTTCTTGCTCGCTTCAAGAGTTCTCTTCAGTTCAGCTTCATCACGCTTTCTCTGTTCAGCTTCCTCGCGCTTCTTCTTGTGATAAGCTGACACTTTTGCCTTGCCAGTTCTTTTTCTTCTGGCATTTCTGGATTCAACAACTAGTGCCACAGCTGTTGATTCTGGTGGTGCAATTGCTACTGGTGCAGCAGCAACAGGTTCAAGGATCTGCACTTCAGGATCCTTTTGAGGTTCAGCAACCTCAGCTGTTGGTGTAGAAGTCTTTTTCACTTGTTCATCAGCTGACTTTACTTCAGCAGACTTCTTCACAGTTTCAACAGGCCTCTCAGCAGATTGAGGGCTTTCTCTTACTAACTCAGAAAGTTCTTTATCTTCGTTGATAAACGTCATCTTCTTTCTGGCAGTCTTCTTTGTAAAAGGAACATTAGTCGCAGTAGAAGTAGCAGTGTCCTTCATAGCACTTCTTGTCCTTTTAGCTACATTTTCAGCTGGTAGCTCAGCTGAAACTGTTCTTTCAGGAGATGAGATAGCTGACATCTCATCAATTTCTTTGACCGTTTCATCAACAATCAGGTCAACAACATCCCTTCTTTCAGGCTCAGAAGCCTTTCTTTTTGTTTGCTTCTTCTCAGGCACAGCAGCAGGCTCCTTTGATCTTCCAGTTTTCACTGGGTCATAAGTTCTCAGTTCCTTCGCCTTGTGAACATCCTTGCCATTGGTCACAGCACATCCCAAATTGACCAGCAGATGACTAAGGAATATCCTGTGCAGAGTTAGACCACGCACTTTGTGATCAGCAAGCACATACCAAATGAAGTTTGCCCAATTCACCTTCAAACCATAGAAAATGGCTATCATCGTGTGAAATCTCTTCATTGGTATACTGTCCAATGAGAATGTACAATTCTCAAGGACCTTGGCAACCAAATCTGCCATTCGCTGAAACTCATCCTTCAGCTGATTTTTCTTGATGCCTCCAGACATAACTTGATTCTTCTTCGAAGCCAAATTCCAGAAATCTGACTCGAGGGGTTTAACTAAGTTGGCAATATCAGTAGACCCTTCAAGAGAGAGTCCGTACATCTCATTCAGCAACTTGGGGGTAACACAGATGGCTTTATCCCCAATTTTGGCAGTGATTTCCAACTTTTCAAAATTAACCTCGTCTTTTGAACCATAAAACTCAAAAACCTCGTCCTTGAAAATCATATCTTCATGGGCCTCCATGAAGTTAACCAGTGTGGCTGCCTTGAATTTCTCCAAAATTTCTTTCATCAATGGTGTGCCAATCGTATGGTAAGTCAGGTAGTTCAAGAACATACCTTCAGCAGCAGCTTCTTTGGCAGACATTCTAAAAAGAGATTAAGGAAACAGAGAGAATTTTGCAGTAGATAATTTGCAGAATTGCTCTGTATGCTTTTGAAATTTTTAGGGTGCGTAAAAACGTAGTAAGCTGATCAGATCTGGATTTATAGATGTTAGTTCTTGTCGATTTTCGTGAAAGGCGTCAACCGTTAGATCAGTTACTTGAAAAGCAGATCGTGTGATCGTGATACGCGGATTTCAAAATAGCATTAAATAGGTCAAGAGGGCGGGAATTTGAAACGCCACTTGTCTGTTACTTATAAAAGAGTGTTTCTGATAAAACGTTTTTAGAACAACACTTAAGTATAAGTTGACATAAATAAAAACAGATGAGTAAAATAATACTTATCTGATAGATGACATGTCTGATACAATAAATCACTAGTGAAAGCCAATATCTAGTGATCTTCGTTTGCTGTTTGTCAATCCAGCAAGATAAATGATCTTCAAATCCTCAAGAATTAAGAACAAATCTTCTGATTAAACAACTTCAACTAACTGTCATTGAAGATTTCATCTTTAAAACAAGGGTACCGCTAGTCTTACACGTTCCCCCTGAATTCAAGAATTCATCAGTCAACTAGTCTGTTGAGAGTCAGTCTTCTTGAAGTACAGTACTTGTTGATATTAGATTAGTCAGCTGTTGAACCCAGTCTTCTGATAGGTTCCCCCTCAGCTTATGAATCCAATTTTAACAAGCCCAATTCCGCTCTTAGAGTGGAAAATCTTGCTTCATTCAAAGGTTTGGTGAAAATGTCAGCAATCTGATTGTCTGTATGAACATACTCAATAATAACATTTCCCTTTTCAACGTGGTCTCTGATGAAGTGATGTTTGATCTCAATATGCTTAGTCCTGGAATGACTAGTAGTATTCTGAGTAAGTGAGATTGCACTTGTATTGTCACAGTAGATAGGGATTCCACTGATCTTGAGATTATAGTCTTCTAGTTGATGCTTCAACCAAAGTATTTGTGCACAACATGCTCCAGCAGCAATATATTCAGCTTCAGCAGTAGATATGGATACTGAAGTCTGTTTCTTACTCATCCATGAGATCAGACGACTGCCTAAAAATTGACAAGCACCTGTAGTACTCTTCCTATCAATCTTGCAGCCAGCAAGGTCAGAATCTGAATATCCAATGAGTTCAAATCCTGATTCCCTTGGGTACCACAATCCCAATTCTTGTGTGCCTTTGAGATATTTTAATATCCTTTTAGCAGCTAAGAGGTGAGATTCCTTAGGATCTGATTGAAATCTCGCACAAACCCCAACAGAATACATAATATCTGGTCTGCTAGCTGTTAAGTATAACAGTGACCCAATTATGCCTCTGTATTTGGTAATGTCAACTGATTTGCCACCTTCATCCTTGTCCAGACGAAGTCCAGTAGACATAGGAATATTAACACATGAGCTAGTTTCCATACCAAATTTCTTGAACAGATCTTTTGTGTACTTTGCTTGATTAATAAAAATACAATCTGGTAGCTGTTTGACTTGTAAACCAAGAAAGTAATTTAATTCTCCCATCATGCTCATTTCAAACTTGTTCTGCATCAGCTTAGAGAATCTTTCACACATCTGTTTGTTAGTTGAACCAAAAATAATATCGTCCACATATATTTGTACCAACAATATATGATTATCCCATTCAATAATAAACAAGGTTTTATCTACTTTACCTTTGCGAAATCCTTTAATTAAAAGAAAATCAGATAAAGTATCATACCATGCTCTTGGAGCCTGTTTCAGTCCATAGAGGGCTTTCTTCAGACGATACACCTTGTCTCCTTGTTGATAAACTTCAAAACCAGGAGGTTGTTCAACATAAACTTCCTCTTGCAATTCTCCATTGAGAAAAGCAGACTTCACATCCATCTGATAGACAGTGAAGTTCTTGTGAGCAGCATAGGCTAGGAACAATCTGATTGCTTCAAGCCTTGCAACTGGTGCGAATGTCTCATCAAAATCAATGCCTTCTTCTTGGCAGTAACCTTTGGCAACTAGTCTTGCTTTGTTTCTGGTAACCATACCATCTTCATTCATCTTATTTCTGAATACCCACTTAGTGTCAATTACCCTTTGATGAGTAGGTCTGGGAACTAAGTACCAGACTTCATTCCTTTCAAATTGATTCAACTCTTCTTGCATTACTTCAATCCAGTGAGAATCACCAAGAGCTTCATCAATCAACTTAGGCTCAATTTGTGAAAGAAAACTTACAAACATTGTTTCATTTGCAGTTGACCTTCTAGTTCTCACTCTATCCAAAGGATCACCAATCACTAACTCTGGTGGGTGATCTCTGAGCCATCTGAGATCAGGTTGCAAATCTGGATGTTGTCCTCTTGATTGATCTTGCAACACTACTGTTGGAGTTTCAGTAGTAGTCTGTTGAACAGTTGTAATCTGTTGAACAGTCTCTGGTCTGTTAGCTGTTTGCAACTCCTCTGTTAGACAATCAGCAGACTGATTTTGAACAGCACTTGAGTTAAATCAGGTAGTATGATGGGTACACATTCTTCCTTTCTTTCCACATTCAATTTCTGAAAGTCAGCAGATATCTCTGGATTTGCACTTTGATTCTTTTCAGATGATTGACTTGGTTCATCAAATACTACATGAATAGATTCTTCTACAAGTAAAGTTCTTTTGTTAAACACTCTATAAGCTTTACTAACAGTAGAGTAACCTACAAAAACAGCTTCATCAGCCTTTTCTGCAAATGCAGTAAGGTGATTTTTCCCATTGTTCAAAACATAACATTTACAACCAAAAATCCTAAGATAATGTAAATTAGGCTTTCTGTTGTTCCATAGCTCATAAGGTGTCTTGTTTTGACTTTTGTTGATCATACACCTGTTCTGTGTATAACATGCTGTATTTGTAGCTTCTGCCCAGAATCTTTGGGGCAGCTTTGCTTCAGCTATCATCGTCCTGGTAGTTTCTTTTAGAGTTCTGTTTCTCCTTTCAGCAACTCCATTTTGTTGAGGGGTTCTGGCAGCAGAGTACTCATGACTGATTCCTCTGGAATTACAATACTCTTCAACAGTAGAGTTTGTAAACTCAGTCCCTCTATCTGATCTGATCTTCAATATTCTTTGACTCTTCTCATTCTGGATCAGTTCCATCAGATTAGTGAGATGTTCCTTGGTTTCACTTTTCTTCTTCATGAAAATCACCCAAGTAAATCTTGAAAAATCATCCACAACAGCCAGGCAGTATTTCTTTCCACCATTGCTGATTGGATCAATAAGGCCAAACAAGTCCATATGTAATAGCTCCAAAATTCTGGTTGAAGATTGGTGCTTCTTGCTTTTGAAAGATGACTTCACTTGTTTTCCCTTCTGACATGCGTCACAAAGCTTGTCTTTGCTCATGCCTGTCTTTGGAATTCCTTCTACCAAATCATTCTTTATCAGTCTGTTTATGGTCTTGAAATTCAAATGATTCATTCTTTTGTGCCAAAGCCAACTGATTTCACTTGGTGTAGAAGCCACCAAACAAACATTAGAATTCTTGTCCACAGAATTCCAGTCGACTACATAGATGTTTCCCTGTCTTCTTCCAGATAAAATAACCTTCTTTGTTCCAACTTGTTCAACATAGCACTTATCTGATGAAAACACTACGGAAAATCCCTTGTCACAAAATTGACTTATGCTCAGCAGATTGTACTTCAGGCCACTAACATATGAGACGTCAGATATCTCTATGTTTCCTTTGATAAGCTTTCCAACAGCTACAACCTTGCCTTCTTTGCTGTCTCCAAAAGTAACTCTTGGACCGTTCACAGCAACAGCATCTGCCAGTTCATGTATGTCTCCACACATGTGCCTTGAACATCCACTGTCCAAGTACCATTTCTGTGTTTCGTTCGTACCAAATAAGGAAAGTCGAGCAAAACAATAAGTGTATAGAGTGCGTAAATCTTATATATCACAATCAAATATCGAGTTCAGATTACAAAACGGGTCTACTCGAGCATTACAGGATGTCGTGCAACTAGGAAAGTAAATACAAGGAATAAACAAGCTGGTTCCTAATCCGAACAGTAAGTCCGAGCTTAGGGCCTTTCTTGGAAGTTGAGCCGTCCCCAATGTCATAAATGCGCCGCGTATTTATAGGAACAATAATGAGCTAGCTGGACCGTCCGTAGGAGAATACCTCTCGACCAGCTGTCCAAAGCTGTAAGTCGGCCCTACTGTAATCCCGAGGAGAAATACAGATCGGAAAGTAGGGTCCTGTGCTGCCGCTCTAAGTAGATCGGAAATCCATGTTCATTCGGTCGGAGAATACCTTCCCTGGTCGATCTCGAGCAGAGGTATTTCCTAAAGATGGCGTATGCGAAATACCCCTCATCAATACTCCCCCACTTCTCGAGCATAAGCGAAGCTGAAGCTTGGAGAAGTAAACACAGCATCGTACCACAAGATTTGTTATGCCTCATTAAAAACCTTGCTCGGAAAAACCCAGTGGGACAAAATCCGAGCTAGGGAAAAAGAGCGCATATTTTCTCTGGATGGGCCTTGGAAAGGCGAGATGTTTCAAACCACAGGAGGGCGGAGTTCTCGATCATAATATTTTACTTCGATGAGAATACAGTATCCGAAGTTCGGAGAAAATAAATAATAGAGATCAAGTCTTGAACAATCTTGAGTCGGATATGCCTCGTTAAAAACCTTACTCGGAAAAACCCAGTGGGACAAAATCCGAGCGAAGGGAAAAAGATTGCATATCCTCGGAAGACAACGTAGTTTAATCTTATCTTTGTGACTCGAAATATCTATTTCTGAGACTTGGAGGACCATAGGTGCTATTAGCGGAAAAATGATCCTCAATTTTACTAAGCGGGAAGCTTAACCGTCGCAGTTACTCGGGGTTGAATTTGCAACTTACCCTTTTAACCTTTATATATATATGTTTACTTGGAAAAAAGAGTGCATCTTTACAATTCACAGCGGATCGGAGCATTTAGATCGATAAACAGTACTTCTTCTTTTTCGAGCATTCCAATAAATATCTTTTAATCATGTCTACTTCCCAGAATCCCGACGTCCAAACCAATATTCCTTCGCGATCAGATTCCGGCCTAGGATCCACAGGCGAACTCATCAATGACTACAAAACCACTGAAAATTCTTCTGAAGAGACGAATAGAATCGTCAACCAAATAGAGTATGCCATGGGGTCAAACGCTGGAGAGGGGACATCCGGTCGACAGGATTCCGAGCACGGTGGTGATGCGGAACAAAATGCCGAGGCCGACAGCGAGGAGGGTGGAGATGGAGAAAAAGCTGACTCCGACAATGAGAATAGCTTGACTGTACCGTTTGACAAGCATGAGATAATGAGATATCAAATCGGAGGCGGGTGCAGTGTGAGAATCCTCGACCTAGCCGGTGTCACGAAAAAGTCCAAAGCCACAGGTCGAGCTCAGAAGACTGAGAAACGGGTCGATGAAATCTCCAGTGCGTATGATCCAAAAGAGGATGAGGCAAACCTCAAAGCTGCGATAGGTAAATTCCTTCCCGAAGGCTACTCGCTAGTGATTCCGACCTCCTCTCAAAGAGTGAACAAGCCCCCAGCAGGATGTCAAGCTTTTTATGCTAAGCAATTTGACTATGGGTTGCGCATTCCTTTTGCCCCATTACCTGAGCACGTTTTAGATGCATTCTCCCTGGCTCCCGCACAGATCCTTCCCAACTCGATTGGGTATTTGACAGCTTTCAGCGTTTTGATGAAGGCTAAGGACAAGGCTGCTAATTTCCGGCGCTTTTGGCAATTCTTCAAGATCAGTACTTCCTCCGCCTCGAACGATGGGTTCGTGTATTTCTCCCAACGTTCGAATCATTCGGTCTTATCGACCATAACTTCTAGCAATTCTCTCAACTGGAAGAAACAGTTCTTCTTTATCAGAGGACCTAAAGTACCGGCTTCCGAGGGGAGCTCGGCGATGGTTCCACACAAATGGCCAGGTGAGCGAGACTGGGTCTACGGAAAACGAGAATTGTTAGGCCAGCTTGTGAAGGTTATCCCAGACGATCTTGTTAAAGAGATGCGTTCCGATCCCTATCAGTCGGCTTTCCTTATTCTGGAGCCTGTTCTTCGAAAAGCTGGACTCAGCCGAGCTACCTATCAACTAGCAGATGCTGATGATCCTCGAACATTGAGTAAGGATAATAATCTTTCCCGAGTGACCGTGATGGTATGCTATTCTGAGGATTTCGTTATCATTTCTCAATTTTTATTTCGTCAGGTACAATGGTGGAGCAATACCGAGCTTCCATAGTCGGTAAAACTGTAGCATCTACCTCGAGAAAGACGCCCGGTCAGCCGAGGAGACAAATTAGACTGGAGCCTAGAACTGTCGTCCCTCCTCGGGGAAGCTCGGCTCAGACTGACCAGATCGGAAACGAAGGGGAGCCCGAGAATGCTGAGCCGATCCAAATGGTACCACCTCCTCACCAAGCTGGTCCTTCTTTTTCTTCTGGCTTAGGATACATCATGTTTACCCTGAAGAAGCTCAAAGGGACAGAGATCTACAATCGGCGAGCTCGGGAAGATCTCGAGGGACCCCCCGAGGCTAAAAGGAGGACCGGATTGTGGGGTCGACACCGAACACCCCTTTCTTCCCGTTCTGGTCGAAGTAGGCCTGATATGGTGGACTTCATCGAAGATCAACTTAGAGGTTCCCGAGCAGCGGGTTATCCCGAGAAAGGGTCAATTCGAAGTGATCGCACCCCAAACGGCGAGAACGAGCACGACAAGGCGATCAAAATTTTCATGGCGGGGAGGTTTGCCGAGGACCAGGAGGAGCTTCTTGGCCATTGCGACCTTGACGTATTAGGCCAATTCTCCAAAGCATATCACACGGTAAATCCCTTTACATTTGTTGTAACTGTTTAAGTCTTGGAACAAAATACTAACCACCCTGTTCTTGCAGATCGGGGACTGCTTTCTTACTGAGGTGAATCGTGTCTCAATGTTAGAAGAGGAGTCCGATCGGGTCCATATCGCTTATAGGGACTTACTCAGGGAAGAATCCCAACTTCGCAATCAATTTATCTCCGTCCAAAAAGAATTGGAGTCCATGAAAGCCAAGTATACCCCGGCCGTCGAGGAAGACTTGGTGAAGGTCGTGGAAGAGAAGAGCTTGCTCGAGGAGAAGGTTAAGAAACTTGAAGAGGAGCTCGCGCAAACTAAGGCTGATTCCGAGTTATCTTATCAGCGTGGCAAAGTAGACTCTCGCCTAAGCTCGATAAGAGAATTTTTGGAGTCTCCCGCGTTGGATGCTATAGCTCGTAAAAGGGTCGATCAAGTCCTCCAGACTAACTTCTATAAAGGCGTTCGACAACTTGTCTCCGCGAAAGTCATTCCCAAAAAGATAGATGAGTACTTGAAACACATGGACATTTTCAAGAATATGGACGGAGAAGATTATCAAGTCTCATCCTAGAGCTCCGCCAACTGGGAAAAACATGAGTTCGCTCCGTTTGTGGAAGAGTTCGGAGTTCCAATGCCCAATCCTGACTTGATGGACTTGGATACGTCCAGCGCGAGCTCGAGTTCAGATAGCCCAGATAGTTCAGATAGCTCTGATGACAGTTCCGGAGAGGAAGATCAAGATCCTTCTGCCGATGGGGACGATCGAGAAGCTTCTGGAGATAATAACGTCGATGTCGAGGGTGGCTCCGAGAGTGAGGACAAAGAGGAGCAGTCCAACCCTTAGATTTCTTGTAATAGATTGTAGGACCCTTTATTATATGCACTGTAATTATTTCGATCATCTATAAAATCTGCTTTTTCTGTTTAAGTTCTCTGAGTCCGCTCATCAGTAATTTATTATACTGCTCAACTAGACAAAAGTCTTTGTGAGCCATAAGATTCATAAAAGAACGTCGATATCGAGCATTTTCGTGCATGTGAATCACTTAGTAGGCACGGTATCAAAACAATCGACCTTTTTAATAGAGCACGGAAAAACTTGAAATTCGCGACTGTTGGATTCCCAAAAAGGCAACGTTCCTTTTTTCTTATAAATAGAAGGCAGTTTAAGATTTGTATCGCTGAAATTATAATTCTCTCTTCGTCGGAGCTAATTGATCGATAAAATAAATCGAGCTCTCTTCTCCACTAGAAACATACAGATCATGGAAGGCCTGGTGAACTCCAAGATCGACCCGAGGTTGTTGCTCAAAGTCAAGAAAGAGAAATCTTCCAAGTCGAGAGTCAAAGAACCTAAGTCCTCCTCGGAAGCAGGAAAGACTTCTAAGAACGACCGAGGCAAGCACAAGGTCGATTCTCCTTCGAAGGCGGTCATTGAATTAACTGGTGATCTTGGCAAAACTGCGGCCAAGCAATTGTTTGGCTCCGAGAAAGGGCCGGTCATACCAATTCCGGACTCCCCCTCTCAGTCGAAAAATAGCTCCGAGGGGAACAAGAAGGTCGAGAGACCTAATAAGCAAATCACATCTGGTGACTCTGATCCTGTTCCCTATAAAAGACCGCGTGTGGACGATCTGATTCCGACCTCGGCCTTGATCCAAATGGCTGGGGATACTAAGATATTGGCTGATAGTGTTCTGGCCTTGGAGGCTAACAAGGGTGTTGCGGTTGAGCCTCCCAATAAGAAGGTCAAAATAAATGACCCTCCCGTCGATCAGAAGAAAACTCCATCGTCGGGCGAGAACCCAGAACCCCAAAACTCTGTCCCCAATGTTGCTCGGATGCTTAGCGCCTTTTTTGAAGAGGTGAAAAGTAAGGCCATGGCCGAACCAGAAGGGAAAAATTCTAATAAAATGGTGCAATCGAGCACATATCTGCTTTTTCAAGTGAGTGTCCTCTCACTCTCCTTTTTTTTATTTTTATTTTTACTAAACAACAACTTTTGTCCATTTAAGGTCGGACAACAGTTATTTAGCCTCGGGCTGCAAGTCGAGCAAGAAGCCGAACAGCGTGCTAAGGTTATCCTCGAGCTGGAGGAAAAGAAGGTCGCATTATCAAGGTCCCTTGAAGAAGCTAGAGCTATCGAGCTGAAATTGGCTTCCGAGACAGAGAAAGCTGTGAAGCAGAAAGAGAGCCAGGTTCACGAGGAGTTGAGCAAGGAGCTGGATAGAATGAAGTCGCTCGTCGAGCAGGAGAAGAAAAACGCCGAGCAGCGGGAGCAAGAGGCCTATCAAAAAGGTTATGATGCCGGATATGAGGCCTGCAACGTTGAAGTCCGCAAGCTTCTGTTCGAGAAAAGTGTCTAGAGATTTCTTCTTTTGCTCAACTAAATGTTGTACTTTTAAACTTCTTCCTTTTGTACTTGTTTTCCCCGTTGGAATAATAAACTTTTTCTTCCTTCTAATCGATGGTATTTTGTGTCTGGTGAATTGATTTACTGTATAAACAATTTATACTCGAGTTAAGAGTAATCAATCAAGTTGCATTCTTACTGTTGGAACAATTTATACTCGAGTTAAGAGTGATCAATAAAGTTGCATTCTTAATGTTGGAACAATTTATACTCGAGTTAAGAGTGATCGTTCAAATTGTACTTTTTTGTAAAAACAATTTATACTCGAGTTAAGAGTGTTCATTCATGTTGCATTCTCAATGCATAAACAATTTATACTCGAGTTAAGAGTGATCGAAATTCTGAGCACAAAGTAAAAAGGGAAAGTTTCTGCACTGCATATTTGACCAAGTCATAGTATTCCCCTTTTTTCAGCTAAGTTTCAAAGAAAGTCTGTCCAAACAGTACCTAAATCTCGGGAAATGGAACGGTCACCCGTGATAACTGCTCTGATCAGGACCGTTGACTTCGTTGAATACCGTCCGTCGATCAGATTTTAGTTTTAGTATATATAGGGCTTTTTACTCAGCTGAAAATCTTTACCTTGCACTGTCAAAATGTTTTGTCCGAGGTCTAAGCTCAGATTCCTCCTGCTTCCTGTTCAAGCCTTTGAGATTTGGCTTCGAATGTACTTCCGATCTTACAAACAAGACATATACTTCTTTGGTATGGGTGGAATCGGAAAAGAGGGGTCCTTCGAAGGCTGGGGGGTCCCCGATCCCTGAAGAAGGGATCTCCCCTTGGAATACCAATAAGTGACTGACCCTTGCTCGGGTATTTTGTGCAGGGTTAGTATTGCGGATTCCGAGGGGTATCCCCGAGGGTGGAAAGCTGGACAGTTCATTAAAAGGAAGTTTGACCTCAAGTCACCAATTTCTTCCTTTCTTCCATGAAGGATGGTGGGTTTGGGTCGAGCTTCTCGATCATAGAACGATGGCCGACCAGCTTGGGTTGCAATTACGGATCTTAAAATGAGGAATTGTAACCTGACGCCAACTCGGGGAAGTGATCGGGCTCGGCTGGTAGCGATGATTATACTGTATTTCGTTCAAGTTCAATAAGGAAAGTAGAGTATAACAATATATGAATCGAGCGTGTGAAAACTGTATATTGATATCGGTGTTCGAATACAAATTACAAAGCGGGTCTACCCGAGCATTACGGGATGCCGTACTACTAGAAAGACTAAATACAATGAGAATACAAGCTAGTTCCTAATCCGAACAGTAGGTCCGAGCAGAAGGAATATCTTGGAAGTTGTGCCGTCCCTGATGTCATAAATGCGCCGCGTATTTATAGGAACAGTAATGAGCTAGGTAGACCATCCGTAGGAGAATACCTCTAAGCCAGCTGTATAAAGCTGTAGATCGGCCCCACAGTGATCCCGAGGAGACGAGCAGATCGGGAAGAGGAGGGTACTTGATCGAGAGCTATCAGTCAGGCTTGATCGGAAAACCATGTTCTTCTGGTCGGGAAATACCATTCTGGTCGGGATCGAGGTCGACTTCGAGCAGAAGGGATTTCCTAAAGTGGCATATGCGAAATACCCCTCATCAATACTCCCCCACTTCTCGAGCGTAAGTGAAGCAGAAGCTCGGAGAAGTAAATATTGCATTACGGCGAAATACTTTGATTTCTTGATGTTTTCGGACATGCCTCATTAAAAACCTAGTCCGGAAAAACCCTGTGGGAAAAATCCGAGCTAGGGAAAAAGAGTGCACATCATCCTTGGGAGAGCCTCGAAAAACCAAATCGCTCCAAAGATAGAAGGGTGAGATTTTTGACCTGAGAGATTCACCTCGATGATTCACCAAGAGCTGCAATACTTGAGGTTCGGAAAAATAGATAGTAGAGAACGGGCCTCGGACAGTCTTGAGTTGGATATGCCTCGTTAAAAACCTTACTCGGAAAAACCCAGTGGGACAAAAACCGAGCGAAGGGAAAAAGAGTACATATTTTATCCGGTTGAGTCGAGAAGTACTCATTTCCGAAGCTTGGAGGACCATAAGTGCTATTAGCAAAAGATAATCTTCAAATTTACTGAGTGGGAGTCTAACCGTCGCGGTTACTCGGGGTTGAATTTGCAATTTACCCTTTTAACCTTTATATATATGTTTACTTGGAGAAAGAAAAGTGCATCTTTACAATCCGCAACTGATCGGAGCCTTTTGATCGATAAACAGTATTTTCTTTAATTCGAACATTCAAATAAATATCTTCTGATCATGTCTACTTCCCAGAATCCCGACGTTCAAACCCAGATCCCCTCTGGATCAGATTCCGACCTGGGATCCACTGGGGAACTCATCAATGATTTCAAAAACACCGAAAACTCTTCCGAAGAGACGAATAGAATCGTCAATCAAATAGAGCAAGCCATAGAGTCAAATGCTGGAGAGGGTACATCAGGTCGACAAGATTCCGAGCACGATGGTGAAGCGGAACAAAATGCCAAGGTCAACAGTGGGGAAGGTGGAGATGGAGAAAAAACTGACTCCGAGAACGAGGGCGGCAATGGCTTGGCTGTACCGTTCGATAAGCATGAGATAATGAGGTATGAGATCGGAGGTGGGTGTAGTGTGCGAATCCTTGATTTGGCCGGTGTCTCGAAAAAATCCAAAGCCACAGGTCGGGCTCAAAAGACCGAGAAACGGGTTGACGAGATCTCAAGTTCGTACGATCCGAAAGAGCACGAAGCGAATCTCAAAGCTACAATAGGCAAATTCCTACCCGAGGGTTACTCGCTAATAATCCCGACCCCCTCTCAAAGAGTGAATAAGCCCCCCGCGGGATGTCAAGCTTTCTATGCTCGGCAGTTCGACTATGGGTTGCGTATTCCTTTTGCTCCCTTACTCGTGCAGGTTTTAGACGCGTTTAGCCTGGCACCCGCACAAATTCTTTCCAACTCGATCGGGTATCTGATAGCTTTCAGCGTTTTGATGAAGGCCAAGAATCAAGTTGCTAACTTCCGACGTTTCTGGCAATTCTCGCTACCAGCCGAGCCCGATCACTTCCCCGAGTTGGCATACAAGGTTGAAATTCCTCATTTTTAGATCCGAAATTTCAACCTTTGGCAGGTCATCTTTTTATGATCGGGAAGCTTGTCCCAAAGTAACCATTCTTCGAGGAAGAAAGGAAGAAATTCGTGAAACAAGATAACCCCAAAGAAAGTACTTGAGGTCAAACTCCCTTTTAATTTTCTGACCAGCTTTCCACCCTCAGGTATACCCCTCGAGACCAGCAATGCTAACCCTGCCCAAAATACTCAAGCAAGGGTCAGTCACTTGTTGGTATTTCAAGGGGAGATCCCATTTTCAGGGATCGGAGACCCCCCGATATCCGAGGGTCCCCTTTTTTCCAATTCCACCCATACCAAAAGAAACTGTATTTTTAAGAGGAGATCGGAAGTAGGTTCGAAGTCGAATCTCAAAGACTCGATCGAGAAGAGGAAAAGATCCGAGCTCCGTCCTCGGATAAAACATTTTTGACAGCAAAGGGTAAAGATTTTCAACTGGGTGAATGCCATATTTATACTACAAGAATGATTTGATCGACGGTCACTATTCAATCAAACCAACGGCTCAGATTAATTCATTTATCACAGGTGACCTTTCCACTTCCCGAGATAGAGGTACTGTTTGGACAGACTTTCTTTGAAACTTAGCTGAAAAAAGAGGAATACTATGACTTGGTCAAATATGCAGTGCAGAAACTTTCCATCTTTAAATTATGCTCGGAATTCGAACGACCACTCTTAACTCGAGTATAAATTGTTTTAACACTGAAACTGCAACTTGAATGTTCACTCTTAACTCGAGTATAAATTGTTTCTACAACTAATACCATTCGAATGATCACTCTTAACTCGAGTATAAATTGTTTTGACTAAGAATGCTACTTGATTGTTTACTCTTAACTCGAGTATAAATTGTTTATACAGTAAATCACTTTATCAGAACACAAAACATAATCGATTCGAAGGAAGAAAAAGTTTATTATTCCAACAAGGAGAACAAGTACAAAAGGAAAAAAACTAAAAGTACAACATTTAATCGAGCAGTCAACAGAAGAAATATCTAAACACTTTTCTCGAACAGAAGCTTGCGGACTTCGACGTTGCGAGCCTCATACCCGGCCTCGTAACCTTTTTGATAGGACTCTTTCTCCCGCTGCTCGTTGCTTTTCTTCTCCTGCTCGACGAGTGACCTCAGCCTGTCCAACTCCTTGCTCAACTCCTCATGAACCTGGCTCTCCTTCTCCTTCACGGCTTTCTCCGTCTCGGAGGCCAATTTCTGCTCGATGGCCCTGGCTTCTTCGAGAGACCTCGTTAGTGCAACACTTTTTTCCTCCAACTCGAGGACAACCTTTGCACGCTGTTCGATTTCTTGCTCGACTTGCAGCCCGAGGGTGAATAGTTGTTGTCCGACCTAAAAGGGACAAAAAGTTATGTAATAAAAAAAAAAAAAGAAAAGGAGGGGGAAGAGATAGGACAACACTTACTTGAAAAAGCAGATCCGTGCTCGATCGTGCCGTTTCATTCGCGTTTTTCCCGTCTGGCTCGGCCATGGCCTTACTTTTCACCTCTTCAAAAAAGGCGGTGAGCGTCCGAGCAACCTTAGGGACAGTGTTTTGGGGCTCGGGATTCTCACCCGACGAGGGAGTCTTCTTCTGATCAGCGGGAGGGTCATTTATTTTGACCTTCTTTTTGGAAGGCTCAACCACATCCTTATTAGCCTCCGAGGTCAGAACACTACCAGTTATTGTCCTCTTCTCCCCAGTCATTTGAATCAAGGCTGAGGTTGGAATCAGATCGCCCACGAACGGTTTTTTATTTGGAGCAGACTCAGAGTCATCAGAGGTGATCTGCTTATTAGGCCTATCGACCTTCTTGTTACCCTCGGAGCTAATTTTCGACTGAGAGGGGGAGTCCGGAATTGGTATGACCGGCCCTTTCTCGAAGCCAGATAATTTCTTGGCCACAGTTTTGCCAAGGTCACCGGTTGATTCGATGACCGCCTTCGAAGGAGAATCGACCTTATGCTTGCCTCGGTCGTTCTTAGAAATCTTTCCTGCTTCCGAGGAGGACTTGGGTTCTTTGACTTTCGACTTGGAAGGTTTTTCCTTCTTGACTTTAAGCAACAACCTCGGGTCGATCTTGGAGTTCACCAGGCCTTCCATGATCTGTATGTTTCTAATGCAGAAGAAAGCTCGATTTACTTATCGACCGAATATCTCCGACGAAGGGTGAATTATAATTTCAGTGACAAAGATCTTAAACTACCGTCTATTTATAAGAAAAAGGAACGTTGCCTTTTTGGGAGCCCAACAGTCGCGAATTTCAAGATTTTTGTGCTCATTTAAGAAGATCGATTGTTTTGATATCGACGTTCTTTCTATGAACCTTATGGCTCACAAAGACTTTTGTCTAGTTGAGCAGCATGATAAATTAATGGTGAGAGCACTCGGAAAAACAGATAAAGCATATTTTATAGATGATCGAAACGATTACAGGGCATATGATAAACAATCCTACAATCTTACAATCTATTACAAGAAATTTAAAGGTTTGGCTGCGCCTCTTTGCCCTCACCTTCGGAGTTACCCTCGACATCGACGTCATCATCTCCAGATGCTTCTTAATCGCTATAATTTGAGCTGATTGCTTATAGTGGAGTTCTCTAGCTCGAGAAACACGAGTTGATTAACTATTTTTAAGCTGTTAATTTTAGATGGAGTTTTCGGGGAAATCATATTGCTCAAAGTGGCCTTTTTCCGAGTTGAATTATTTGTTCAACGAATATCTTATTGCTCGAAGTGGTTTTTCCGAATTGGTTATTGTTCGACCAATATCTTGTTTTTAGATCGATATCAAACTTTCGAGAGAATCGAGTTTTCAGTTCGAAATTAAAACAGTACAAAAGCTAAAGTATAAAGCAGCTAAACATGGGAGCAAGATGCACTAATCCTTCAGCTCGGGCTATGCAGCTCGGGCTATGCAGCTCGGTCTATGCGATTATCTCCGTTCTGCTCGGACAAACCCTGTAATCAAATATTGAGATCGGAATTTCTCGATCGAAATTTATATAAACATCGGATTTATTTCAGAAAAGAGCAAGACACTCTATAAAAAGTCTATAAAAAAGAGCTAGACGCTCTATAAAAAAGTCTATAAAAAAGAGCAAGACGCTCTATAAAAAGTCTATAAAAAAGAGCAAGACGCTCTATAAAAAAGTCTATAAAAAAGAGCTAGACGCTCTATAAAAAAGAGCAAGACGCTCTATAAAAAAGTCTATAAAAAAGAGCAAGACGCTCTATAAAAAAGTCTATAAAAAAGAGCAAGACGCTCTATAAAAAAGTTTATAAAAAAGAGCTAGACGCTCTATAAAAAAGTCTATAAAAAAGAGCAAGACGCTCTATAAAAAAGTCTATAAAAAAAAGAGCAAGACGCTCTATAAAAAAGTCTATAAAAAAGAGCTAGACGCTTTATAAAAAGTCTAAAAAACAGAGCAAGACGCTCTATAAAAATAAAAGAGCAAAATGTTTAAGACTAAGGGTGAAAGCTGTTGTTATGCCCCTTAGGTCGGAAAAAGATGCTCTGTAAAAAGAGCAAGACACTCTATAAAAAAGTCTATAAAAAAGAGCAAGATGCTCTATAAAAAAGATAAAAATGTCTCGACCGAGGGTGCAAGCTCTTGCTATGACCCTTCCTCGATAAAATATGATCAAAAAATCAAAATCGGCCGAGGGTGAAAGCTTTTGCTATGACCCTCCCTCGATAAAATATGTTCAAAAATAAAAATCGACCGAGGGTGCAAGCTCTCGCTATGACCCTTCCTCGATAAAGACTTGTTCAAAAATAAATGTCTCGACTGAGGGTGAAAGTTGTTGCTATGCCCCTCACCTCGATAAAGACTTGTGTAGAAGATCAAGAGTGAAAGCTGTTGCTATGACTCTTGTGTAAAATCAAAATTGTCTCGACCAAGAGTGAAAGCTGTTGCTATGACTCTAGGCTCGAAAAAGACTTCATGGAAAATTTGAGTAAAACCATTTATTTGGTATAAACTCAGTGCTCGAAAATATCTAAGAGTAAGGGTAATATATGTGATATAATTCTTTGCTCAAAAAACGGCTTAATATAAAAGGATAAATAGCATATTGGGCCCCTCAGCTTTGAAGAAGTGACTTTCCAGTTTGAAAGCAACAGATTTTATTAAGCGTCTCTCAACGATATATACTCTTTTTCCCTTGCTCGGTTTTTATCCCCCTGGGTTTTTCCGAGTAAGGTTTTTAATGAGGTATACCCGACGCATCCAGATTTCGAGATCGATCAGTACCCCGGTCTAATATTTACTTCATCGAGCTTCAGCTTCACTTGCGCTCGAGAAGTGGGGGAGTATTGATGAGGGGTAAACTGCCGTGGAATGGACTCTCAGTTGGAGGAATTGATTCTTCACTATTACTATTCATTATTTGAAGCAGTTCGGCATTCTGAGGCTTCTCTAAAAGATGTGCACTCTTTTTCCCTTTGCTCGGATTTTGTCCCACTGGGTTTTTCCGAGTAAGGTTTTTAACGAGGCATATCCAACTCAAGACCGTTCAAGACTTGATCTTCATTATTTATTTCTCCGTTTCTCAGATTTTGCTATGACTTCGAGGTAGAGAAACAGATCGAGAACTGAACTCCGACCTCCAATGATTTGAAGCATCCTGCCTTTCCAAAAGGCCCGTCCAGAGAAAATATGCGCTCTTTTTCCCTAGCTCGGATTTTGTCCCACTGGGTTTTTCCGAGTAAGGTTTTTAATGAGGCATATCCAAACTTGTACTATGTTGCTGTGATTACTTCTCCGAGCTTCAGCTTCACTTACGCTCGAGAAGTGGGGGAGTATTGATGAGGGATATTTCGTATACACCATTTTAGGAAATACCCCTGCTCGAGATCGACCTGGATCCTGTCCAGGAAAGGTATTCTCCGACCAGAGGAACTAAGTCTCCAACCAAGTCGGACTGATAGCTCGGGATTCCTCTTTCCGATCTACTAAACTCCTCGGATTTATCATGAGCCCGACCACAGGCCTGGACAGCTGGCCAAGATATCTTCCCCTGCGGAGGGTCTAGCTAGCCCACCACTGTTCCTATAAATACCACCGCATTTATGACATCAAGACGGCACAACTTCCAAGATATTCCTTCTGCTCGGACCTACTGTTCGGATTAGGAACTAGCTTGTATTCTCATTGTATTTAGTCTTTCTAGTAGTACGGCATCCCGTAATGCTCGGGTAGACCCGCTTTGTAATTTGTATTCGAACACCGATATCAATATACAGTTTTCACACGCTCGATTCATATATTGTTATACTCTACTTTCCTTATTGAACTTGAACGAAATACAGTATAATCAAGCGAGAATGCTGGAAGACTCGATCACTTGTTACATAAACTGTTGAGCACTGATCGGATGCTCGAAGACCATAGAATAGGGTATAGTAGTAGCAATAGTTCATTTGTAAATGTATTCGAGGACTTTGTAATTTGCTCGAAATTCTACCTTGTATCTTATTGATCCTTTGTAATCTGCTCGAAATTTGTGAATAAAAATTTCATGTTTCCTCATCAACATTTGCAATTTTTATCTCTTCTGATCTCATTTGTGATTGCTTTCGAATCTAGTTCGGTATGAGCAGTGTAATCCGAGGTGTAGACCGACAATTCGAACGTAAATTTAACTCATAATCAGGGATTTATCGATCGTCTAAAACCATTTTGGATAGATTTCTCGATGAATGAGACACTATGTTCCCTATAAAAAGGTTTAAGTCAGATGAACTTCCTTAGGCTTGAACATAATATTGGAAATAATAAACCAACTTTAGAAAAATAATCTTCTCGTGCACCACTTGGTCGAGAGATTTCGTTACTTTATAGAGCGATGCTCTTGTTTATAGCAAGTCTTTCCTCGATCTAAGGAGCGTAGCAACAACTTTCATCCTCGGTCGCGACAATCTGTTTTTGTTTTTATAGAGCGTTGCTCTTTTGTTTTTTATAGAGCGTCTTGCTCTGTTTTATAGAGCGTATTTTTCCGACCTAAGGTCTTAGATATTTTGCTCTTTCATTTTTATAGAGCATCTGGCTCTGTTTCATTTTTATAGAGCGTCTAGCTCTGCTTCATTTTTATAGAGCGTCTAGCTCTGCTTCATTTTTATAGAGCGATCGAGGAGCGTAGCAAAAACTTTCATCCTCGGTCGCGACAATCTGTTATTTTGTTTTTATAGAGCGTTGCTCTTTTGTTTTTATAGAGCGTCTTGCTCTTTTGTTTTTATAGAGCGTCTTGCTCTGTTTTATAGAGCGTATTTTTCCGACCTAAGGTCTCAGATATTTTGCTCTTTCATTTTTATAGAGCATCTGGCTCTGTTTCATTTTTATAGAGCGTCTAGCTCTGCTTCATTTTTATAGAGCGTCTAGCTCTGCTTCATTTTTATAGAGCGTCTAGCTCTGCTTCATTTTTATAGAGCGTCTAGCTCTGCTTCATTTTTATAGAGCGTCTAGCTCTGCTTTCCTGCAAGACTACTTTTTCCCGAGCAGGGATTTTGCAGTATAGTTTGACCATGAAAGTAGAACTTCATTGAATGTGCTTACACTTGTGGCGGGTTGGGTCGGATATCAGATGGTTCGCCCAAAGCAGATCGACGAATACTTCCTTCCCTTGGCCTGTTGGAAATCGGACCCCGAGGAGTAGGTTGATCGACCGGGGGTTGCTGGCCTGGCAGAGATTCACGATCTGCTCTCTCCGTGTTCAAGAATTCTCTACACATAGTTCCGATAATGGAACGCAAATCGGCCACTGTCGTATGAATAGGCATATCATTCGGCGGGTCGAGCGACGGCACCTCAGATTGGTGGGCCACTCGGGATTGGTTACTTGGTTCATTGTTTACTGAGCGCTGCGCTCCAACGGCTTGCGAGGGCTCGCCACGATTGTATGTGTATCTCCTAGTAGTAGGCATTTTTCGATCTAAAACCCGAGTAGGCCCCTAGGTGGGCGCCAATTGATTATGCTGTGTTTCGTTCGTACCAAATAAGGAAAGTCGAGCAAAACAATAAGTGTATAGAGTGCGTAAATCTTATATATCACAATCAAATATCGAGTTCAGATTACAAAACGGGTCTACTCGAGCATTACAGGATGTCGTACAACTAGGAAAGTAAATACAAGGAATAAACAAGCTGGTTCCTAATCCGAACAGTAAGTCCGAGCTTAGGGCCTTTCTTGGAAGTTGAGCCGTCCCCAATGTCATAAATGCGCCGCGTATTTATAGGAACAGTAATGAGCTAGCTGGACCGTCCGTAGGAGAATACCTCTCGGCCAGCTGTCCAAAGCTGTAAATCGGCCCTACAGTAATCCCGAGGAGAAATACAGATCGGAAAGTAGGGTCCTGTGCTGCCGCTCTAAGTAGATCGGAAAACCATGTTCATTCGGTCGGAGAATACCTTCCCTGGTCGATCTCGAGCAGAGGTATTTCCTAAAGATGGCGTATGCGAAATACCCCTCATCACTCCTAATCCTAACCTAGAAAACAAAATAAAAATTGATGAGGGGTATTTCGCATACGCCACTTTAGGAAGTACCTTCTGCTCGAGGTCGGCCTCGATCCCGACCAGAATGGTATTCTCCGAATGTTGTTTTCCGATCAAGCCTGACTGATAGCTCTCGATCAAGTACCCCGACCTTCTTCCCGATCTACTCGTCTCCTCGGGATTACTGTGGGGCCGACCTACAGCTTTATACAGCTGGCCGAGAGGTGTTCTCCTACGGATGGTCTAGCTAGCTCATTACTGTTCCTATAAATACGCGGCGCATTTATGACATCAGGGACGGCACAACTTCCAAGATATTCCTTCTGCTCGGACCTACTGTTCGGATTAGGAACTAGCTTGTATTCTCATTGAATTTAGTCTTTCTAGTAGTACGGCATCCCGTAATGCTCGGGTAGACTCGCTTTGTAATTTGTATTCGAACACCAATATCAATATACAGTTTTCACACGCTCGATTCATATATTGTTATACTCAACTTTCCTTATTGAACTTGAACGAAATACAGTATAATCAATTGGCGCCCACCGTGGGGCCTGCTCGGGTGTTAGATCGAAATATGCCTACTACTAGGAGATTTACGTACAATCGTGGCGAGCCTTCACACGCCGTAGGAGCTCAACGTTCTGTAAACAATGAACCAAGTAACCAATCCCGAGCGGCCCACCAATCTGAGGTGCCGCCGCTCGACCCGCCGAATGATATGCCTATTCATACGACAGTAGCAGATTTGCGTTCTATTATCGGAACCATGTGTAGAGAATTCTTGAATACGGAGAGAGCAGATCGTGAAACTCTGCCGGGTCAGCAACCCCCGGTCGATCAACCTACTGCTCGGGGTCCGATTTCCAACAGGCCAAGGGAAGGAAGTATTCGTCGATCTGCTCTGGGCGAACCATCTGATGTTCGACCCAATCCACCACAAGTTAGAACCGTTGTTCGATCGGGGCAACCTTCTAGGAACATACAAAATTTAGAGGACTCCGTGGTCGGAGAAAGTCAACCCAAAGTTGTGGAGAGGTCTAGAAAGCCAGCTTATAGAAAGGTAACTGAGGCTGACTTGGAAAGGATGGTGCAAGAAAGGGTTGCTAAGGAGTTAGAAAAAGAGAAGCTAGTAAAGGAAACCCGACCCACAGGTGTCAGGGCTCGAGGAGTTGAGGCCAAAGAGGATGGGGTCGTGTTCCCTGAAGTGCGAAGTAGGGAATTGAGTACAAATATTATGCGATGCTCGCCTTTCTGTCAAGAAATTAAGGAAGCTCGAGGAACAGAGTCAGTCCCTACAAGATTGCCAAGATATAATGGAACCTCTGACCCCGGGGAGCATATAAACAGTTTCATAAATGTGTTGAATTTGTATGGACACTCGGAGGATTTTTGCTGCAAAATCATGGTCACCACATTCGAAGGGATTGCTTTGGATTGGTTCGGAAAACTACCCCGAACTCGATCTTCTCTTTCGATGAGTAATGCGATAAATTGAAACATCAGTTTGCTAGCCAAAGGAAACAGAGGTTACCTGCTAATCATTTGGGAACGGTGAAACAAATGGAAGGAGAAACACTGAGGCAGTGGCTGGCAAGATTCAGTATTGAACTTCTGAAAGTTGATACCCCGCAGATTGAATTTCTATCATCGTTGATGTTCGAGCTAACCCGCAATAGCCAGTTCAGGAATGCTCTCTGCCGAAAGCAACCAAAGTCTTTCGAGCGGATTATGGAAATAGCTGAGAAATACATGATCCAGGAGGAAATGAATAAGTTAAAGAACGCACAGAATCCTAGGCCCCCGATCGTGAAGAAACCTGATCGGGCCCCTATCCCTAAACCAAGCGACTACGGAGGGTCAAACGCGCAGCAAAAAGGCTCGGTTTGGCAGAGACTTAAGGTCTATAAACTTCAGGCTCCGACCCACAGATCTAATGTCTACGGTCGACCTGCATCTCCTGATAGGGCTCCGAGGACGGAGCATGAAAAAAGCAACTTTACCAGATTGAATACTTCGAGGGACGAGATTCTAACGGTACTCGAAGAGAGGAATTTGGTCCCTGGAGCTCGGCGTATCACTCAACCTAGGCCAGGGACTATGAATCACGATAAGTATTGCAGATACCACAGAGCTCGGGGGCATAGCACCGAGGATTGTTTTCAGTTAAAACAAGAGATCGAGAAACTGATTGCTCAGGGAAAGTTGAAGGAATATGTCAGAAAGGAGAACCATAACAGCCGTTATCGATCCAGGAGTCCTAGGAGGTCTTCCGAACAACACCGTGAGGATCGACAACAAGCAGAGGACCAGACGAATCGGGTGATAAATATGATATCTGGTGGGCCAGCTGGGGGAGATAGCAGAAATGCAAGGAAAAGGACTGCTAGGTCGATAAAGACTGGTGTCTCGACTAGGAAAGAGGTCATGTCCTTAATACCAGCGCCCTCGATAAATCAAGTCATTAGTTTTTCCGAGGCTGACAGACCTAGTGATGTGACTTGGGATACTAATGAAGACGACCCTGATTTTTCAATGGTCTTGACCCTGAGAATTGCTAACTTCGAGGTTAGGAGGGTGTTAATCGATAATGGCAGTTCGGCAAACATAATCTCTTCTGAGGCGCTCGACAGAATGAATCTACAACACCCGCGTTTGGAACGAGTATCCACCCCGCTCATTGGGTTCGGTGGATCAGAAATTGTTCCTCTCGGAACCATACTCTTGAGTACTACTATGGGCAAGAAACCTAGAGATGTTACGAAGATGGTTAAATTCCTAGTCGTGAGTACCCCGTTCGCTTATAATGCAATCTTGGGGAGACCGGCTTTAAACGTATTCAAAGCGGTCGTGTCAACTTACCACCAGATGGTAAAGTTTCCCACTTTGGCGGGGGTCGGAGAAATGAGAAACGACCAATGCATGGCATGGGAATGTTACAACACGTCCCTAAACATGAAGAAGCAGTTCGAGCCATTATTGCCCTCGAAGAGAAAGTTAGAGGAGGAAAAGGTATTCTCTGTTTCCGACCTCCCGTTGCCAGATTGTGAAAAGTTGCAGAGTAAAAAAGGAAAAGAGATCGATATGAGCGTACAACCCCCAAATCATAAACAAGTAACGTTAATCCCTGGCTCTCCCGAGAAGTTCACCAGGATTGGGACCGAGCTAAGTCAAGGGATGGAGACCATGCTGATCGAATTCCTTAGAAACAACGCCGATGTCTTTGCTTGGAGTTCTGATGATATAGTCGGAATCGACCCGAGAGTGATCACTCATTCTTTAAATATCGATCCTAAAGCAAAGCCAGTTAGGCAAAAGAAGAGGAATCACGGTCGAGAAAAAGACAAAATCATCAATGCTGAGGTGGATAGGTTATTGGCCGCGAAACAGATTCGGGAAATAACTTTCACTAAATGGCTTTGCAATGTAGTGTTGGTGTCGAAGGGAGAGAATGTCGACAACAAATGGAGGATGTGTAATGATTTTACCGACCTGAACAAGTTGTGTCCAAGGGACCCCTATCCTTTACCTCGGATCGATATGCTGGTTGACTCGACTGCGGGATTCATTTTCTTTAGTATGATGGATGCTTTCCAAGGGTTTTATCAAATATTTATGAATGAAAGAGATCAGGATAAAACAGCTTTTATTACCGAACGGGGAGTATACTGCTTCATTGTAATGCCGTTCGGGCTAAGGAATGCAGGAGCAACTTATCAAAGGCTCGTGAATATGATGTTCAAGGATCTTATTGGTGAGATCATGGAAGTTTATGTTGATGATATGCTAGTGAAGAGCATGACCGAGGAGGAACATATAAAGCACCTTGACAGATGTTTCGCAATCCTAAGGAAGTACAGAATGAAATTAAATCCGGCCAAGTGCACCTTCGGGGTAAGGTCGGGAAAGTTCCTCGGTTATCTGGTTCACGAGCGCGGAATCGAGGCGAATCCAGAAAAAATCCGAGCTATAGCTGAGCTACAACCGCCAACTAAATTGTCTGAAGTGCAGAGTCTAATTGGAAAAATAATATCTTTGAATAGGTTTATATCCCGATCAGCAGACAAGAGTTTGCCTTTCTTCAAGTTGTTGAGGAAATCGAAAGGCTTCGAATGGAGTGAGGAATGCAGTAAAGCTTTCGAAGAGCTTAAAAGGTATTTAGTTTCCCCTCCGATGTTGGCAAAACCGGTCGAGGGGGAACCTTTGTATCTGTACATAGCGGTATCAAGTGAGGCAATAAGTTCTGTTTTGGTGAGAATTCAGGATTTCGAGCATAAACCGGTATACTATCTGAGTAAGTTGCTTCAAGGGGCAGAAAAGAATTACCTGGAGATCGAGAAATTCGCACTGGCTTTAGTTATTGCCGCACGAAGGCTGCGACCTTATTTCCAAACTTACAAAATTATTGTTCTGACTAATCAACCTCTACGGCAAGTTCTATCAAAGCCAGAGACGTCCGGGAGATTGATTAAATGGGCGGTGGAGCTGGGTCAGTTCGAGATCGAGTACCAACCTCGAACTACAATCAAGGCTCAAGTCTTAGCTGATTTCATTGCAGAATCAACAGGGTCCAGTTCGGGCGACTTGTCCATTCCCGTGGTAAATCTGGTCGAGGATGTTCAGCACAAAGTTTGGGTGATGCATGTCGACGGGTCGTCGACCAGAGAAGGTGGTGGGGCCGGAATTCACTTTCAGGGTCCCGAGGGGGAGGATCTCAGTTATGCGATCACCCTAGATTTTGTAGTCACGAACAATGAAGCAGAGTACGAGGCTTTGATCGCGGGTTTAGAAATGGCAGTTAAAGCAAACATAAGGTCGTTGACAGTGTTAACCGACTCGGAGCTCGTACATAGACAAGTAAAAGGGGTTTATGAAGCAAAAGAGTTTAACATGGTGAAATATTTGAAAAGAGTGAAGGATCTGGCGACAAAGTTCGAGATATTTGATATACAAGCTATCCCTCGAGAAGAGAACTGTTGGGCGGATTTGCTTTCGAAGTTTACTGGCTCGATAGATGGACGGAAGGAAAGAGTGATAACTTGGCTAATGTCCAACTCCCCAGCTATAGACTCCAACCTAGCCCTAAACTCGGAGGTAATGGAGATAGATGTTCGAGAATCTTCTTGGATGGAGCCTTTGAAAGCTTATCTAAGAGATGGTACCTTGCCGGAAGACACTAATCAAGCTCGAAGGATTAAGTATCGAGCCCCAATGTACGTTTTGAACCAAGGTAGGCTTTATAAAAGATCAAGCTCAGGAGTTTTGTTGAAGTGCATTCCTGAGAGTCAGTTCGATCTAATTTTAAAGGAGGTTCACGAAGGTGAAGCGGGAAGTCATTGTGGTGCACGCGCCTTAGCCTTGAAGTGCTCGAGGACTGGATATTATTGGCCCACTATGATCTCGGATTCCATCGATTATGTCAAGAAATGCCATCATTGCCAAATCTATTCAAATCTAATTCATCAGCCCGCCGAGCAGATGCATTCGATTCCGATCTGCTGGCCCTTCGACAAGTGGGGAATCGATATTGTGGGACCTTTCCCAACTGCTAGATCGAGAAAAAACTATGTCCTGGTCGCCGTGGAATACTTCAGTAAATGGATCGAATGCATTGCGCTAACAAAAATTACTCAATTTCAGGTGATAAATTTTCTCTGGAAGAATGTTGTTTGCAGGTTTGGTATACCGAGGATCCTCATTTCCGACAATGGAACTCAGTTCGCGGGAAAACGAATTTTGGAGTGGTGCGAAAGGTTTGGGATCCAGCAGAATTTCACGTCGGTCGGACATCCCCAGGCGAACGGACAAACCGAGGTCACCAACAGGGAAATTGTTCGATCACTTGAAAAACGTTTAGCCGAAGCGAAAGGCAATTGGTTAGACGAGCTTCCAGGAGTAATTTGGGCGAACAGGACTACAGTAAAGTCTGCTACTGGAGAGACTCCTTTCTCATTGGTTTATGGGTCGGAGGCTGTTATACCGGTCGAATCATTAGTTCCTTCTCCGAGGATAGAATCTTATGACCCCGATCAGAATCAATCGCTGCGAGAGATGGATGTCGATCACGCAGATGGGAAACGCGACCGAGCACGCATAAGAATTCAAGCCACCAAGTCTAGCATGGAAAAAGCTTATGACAAGAAAGTCAGGATAAGAACATTCAAAGTCGGGGATTTAGTCCTCAAAAAGGTGGAAGTATCTAAGCATGTCGGAAAACTTCAGCCAAACTGGGATGGCCCTTATGTCGTGCAGGAGGTCGGAAAAAAGGGGTCCTATAAAATTGCTCACCTCAACGGTGATGTTTTGCCAAGAACTTGGAACGCAGTCAATCTGAGGAAATATTATGGAAGATAGATGTTATCATTTTTAATTTTTATTGTAATTTACAGTTTTCTCAAACTTTACTTTCCTCAAAGGTGTAAGGACAATCAATGAAATCCTTGGTTCGAGTTCTAATTGTTTTCCAAGTACCATCACGGAGAAAGGCTAATATTATCGGCCGAGGGTGAAAGCTGTTGCTATGACCCTCCCTCGATAAAAAGATGTTCAAAAAATCAAAATCGGCCGAGGGTGAAAGCTGTTGCTATGACCCTCCCTCGATAAAATATGATCAATAAAAAATAATCGGCCGAGGGTGAAAGCTGTTGCTATGACCCTCCCTCGATAAAATATGATCAATAAAAAATAATCGGCCAAGGGTGAAAGCTGTTGCTATGACCCTCCCTCGATAAAATATGATCGAAAAAGAAAATCGGCCGAGGGTGAAAGCTGTTGCTATGACCCTCCCTCGATAAAAAGATGTTCAAAAAATCAAAATCGGCCGAGGGTGAAAGCTGTTGCTATGACCCTCCCTCGATAAGATATGATCGAAAAAGAAAATTGGCCGAAGGTGAAAGCTGTTGCTATGACCCTCAATGAAAATTTTACGTGACTATCTAGTTCACTTAGTAACGGTCGATTAAATTTTGCGTCAATTCCAACTAATGCTCGAAATGTTATGATGACGCAGTTCCGCTCGAAACCCGAACAACTTTCAAAAGTTTCTGATTATCTGGGGGACCACTAAAGTTGGGATCATTATTTCCTAAGTTCAATTATTCTTCAAGGGAACTTCTCAACTTTCAGATATTATTTATTTGGACGATTATCGATCGATAAATATTCTCATTAATTCATCATCAAATTGGCTTTTACGAGCAGAAGACTTGCAATAAGACGATGGAAAGGAAAAATAAAGTGGCAACTATATGGTTTGAAACAATAGGTTCTCATTAATATTTTCGAGCAAGATACAAAGATCAATGAAAGGCAAATGTTACAGCTTTATTGACATTCATCGAACAAATTACAAAGTTGTTGAGTGTACAAATGAAGTCCTACTACAACTACTTTACCCTATTCTATGGTCTTTGAGTCTTCGAGCATCTTTCAGTGTTGCCGACCAGGAATACCGCCGAACATCCGATAATTGCACCACAATTTGGGGCAAAGTGATCGAGCTGTATATGTTTATCGTCTTATGATATCTGGTTTTGAAATTAGACAATATGGATTGCAGATTATTGTTTCTGATCTCCATACTTTTCCCAGCGTTCTCGCTACCAGCCGAGCCCGATCACTTCCCCGAGTTGGCGTACAAGGTTGAAATTCCTCATTTTTAGATCCGAAATTTCAACCTTTGGCAAGTCATCTTTTTATGATCGGGAAGCTTGACCCAAAGTGACCATTCTTCAAGGAAGAAAGGAAGAACTTCGTGAAACAAGATAACCCCAAAGAAAGTACTTGAGGTTAAACTCCCTTTTAATTATCTGACCTGCTTTCCGCCCTCAGGTATACCCCTCGAAACCAGCAATGCTAACCCTGCCCAAAATACTCAAGCAAGGGTCAGTCACTTGTTGGTATTTCAAGGGGAGATCCCATTTTCAGGGATCGGAGACCCCCCGATATCCGAGGGTCCCCTTTTTTCCAATTCCACCCATACCAAAAGAAACTGTATTTTTAAGAGGAGATCGGAAGTAGGTTCGAAGCCGAATTTCAAAGGCTTGATCAGGAAGAGGAAAAGATCCGAGCTTCGTCCTCGGATAAAACATTTTTGACAGCAAAGGGTAAAGATTTTCAACTGGGTAAATGCCATATTTATACTAAAAGGATGATTTGATCGACGGTCACTATTCAATGAAACCAACGGCTCAGATTAATTCATTTATCACAGATGACCTTTCCACTTCCCGAGATAGAGGTACTGTTTGGACAGACTTTCTTTGAAACTTAGCTGAAAAAAGAGGAATACTATGACTTGGTCAAATATGCAGTGCAGGAACTTTCCATCTTTAAATTATTCTCGGAATTCGAGCGATCACTCTTAACTCGAGTATAAATTGTTTTAACACTGAAAATGCTACTTGATTGCTTACTCTTAACTCGAGTATAAATTGTTTATACAGTAAATCACTTTATCAGAACACAAAACATAATCGATTAGAAGGAAGAAAAAGTTTATTATTCCAACGAGGAAAACAAGTACAAAAGGAAAAATCTAAAAGTACAACATTTAATCGAGCAGTCAACAGAAGAAATCTCTAAACACTTTTCTCGAAGAGAAGCTTGCGGACTTCGACGTTGCGGGCCTCATACCCGGCCTCATAACCTTTTTGATAGGCCTCTTTCTCCCGCTGCTCGTTGCTTTTCTTCTCCTGCTCGACGAGTGACTTCAGCCTGTCCAACTCCTTGCTCAACTCCTCGTGAACCTGGCTCTCCTTCTCCTTCACAGCTTTCTCCGTCTCGGAGGCCAATTTCTGCTCGATGGCTCTGGTTTCTTCAAGGGACCTTGTTAGTGCAACCTTCTTTTCCTCCAGCTCGAGGATAACCTTTGCACGCTGTTCGATTTCTTGCTCGACTTGCAGCCCGAGGGTAAATAACTGTTGTCCGACCTTAAAGGGACAGAAAGTTATTTAGTAAAAAAAAAAAAAGGGGGGGGGGAAGAGATAGGACAACACTTACTTGAAAAAGCAGATCCGTGCTCGATCGCGCCGTTTCATTCGCATTTTTCCCGTCTGGCTCGGCCACGGCCTTACTTTTCACCTCTTCAAAAAAGGCGCTAAGCGTCCGAGCAACCTTAGGGACAGTGTTTTGGGGCTCGGGATTCCCACCCGACGAGGGAGTTTTCTTCTGATTGACGGGAGGGTCATTTATTTTGACCTTCTTTTTGGAAGGCTCAACCACATCCTTATTAGCCTCCAAGGTCAGAACACTATCAGTTATTGCCCTCTTTTCCCTAGTAATTTGAATCAAGGCTGAGGTTGGAATCAGATCGCCCACGAACGATCTTTTATTTGGAGCAGGCTCAGAGTCACCAGAGGTGATTTGCTTATTAGGCCTATCGACCTTCTTGTTACCCTCGGAGCTAATTTTCGACTGAGAAGGGGAGTCCGGAATTGGTATGACAGGCCCTTTCTCGGAGCCAGATGATTTCTTGGCCACAGTTTTGCCAAGGTCACCAGTTGATTCAATGACCGCCTTCGAAGGAGAATCGACCTTATGCTTGCCTCGGTCGTTCTTAGAAGTCTTTCCTGCTTCCGAGGAGGACTTAGATTCTTTGACTTTCGACTTGGAAGGTTTCTCTTTCTTGACTTTAAGCAACAACCTCGGGTCGATCTTGGAGTTCACCAGGCCTTCCATGATCTGTATATTTCTAATGGAGAAGAGAGCTCGATTTACTTATCGACCGAATAGCTCCGACGAAGAGTGAATTATAATTTCAGTGACAAAAATCTTAAACTACCATCTATTTATAAGAGAAAGGAACGTTGCCTTTTTGGGAGCCCAACAGTCGCGAATTTCAAGATTTTCGTGCTCATTTAAGAAGATCGATTGTTTTGATATCGACGTTCTTTCTATGAACCTTATGGCTCACAAAGACTTTTGTCTAGTTGAGCAGTATGATAAATTAATGGCGAGAGCACTCGGAAAAACAGAAAAAGCATATTTTATAGATGATCGAAACAATTACAGGGCATATAATAAACGATCCTACAATCTTACAATCTATTACAAGAAATTTAAAGGTTTGGCTGCGCCTCTTTGCCCTCACCTTCGGAGTTACCCTCGACATCGACGTCATCATCTCCAGAAGCTTCTCGATCGTCCCCATCGGAATTGTCATCAGAGGTATCCGAACGGTCTGAGCTATCTGAACTCGAGCTTGCGCTGGAGGTATCCAAGTCCATCAAGTCAGGGTTGGGCATTGGAACTCCAAACTCTTCCACAAAGGGAGCGAACTCATGTTCTTCCCAGTTGGCCGAGCTCGAGGACGCGGTTCGATAGTCTTCCCCGCTAGAATTTTTCATGATGTCCATATGCTTTATATACTCCGTCATTTTGTCGGGAATAACCTTTGCTGCGGCCAATTGTTGAACCCCTTTGAAAAAGGTAGTTTGAAGGATTTCGCCGACCCTCCCTCGAGCTATAGCATCCAATGCGGGAGACTCCAAAAATTCTCTTATCGAGCTTAGGCGAGAATCTTCTTTGCCCCGCTGATAAGACAGCTCGGAATCAGCCTTAGTCTGCGCAAGCTCCTCTTCAAGTTTCCTAACTTTCTCCTCGAGCAAGCTTTTCTCTTCCACGACCTTCACCAAGTTTTCCTCGACGGCAGGGGTATACTTGGCTTTCATGGACTCCAATTCTGCTTGGACAGAGGAAAATTGATTACGCAGTTGGGATTCCTCCTTGAGCAAGTCCATATAAGCAATATGGACTCGATCGGACTCCTCTTCTAACATCGACACACGATTCACCTCTGTGAGAAAGCAGTCCCCGATCTGCGAGAACAGGCTGATTAGTACTTTATTCCAAGACTTAAAACAGTTGCAACAAATGTAAAGGAATTTACCGTGTGATATGCTTTGGAGAATTGGCCCAATACGTCGAGATCGGAATGGCCAAGAAGCTCCTCTTGGTCCTCAGCAAATCTCCCCGCCATGAAAATCTTGATCGCCTTGTCATGTTCATTCTCGTCGTTCGGGGTGCGATCGCTTCGAATTGATCCCCTCTCGGGATAACCCGCTGCTCGGGAACCTCTAAGTTGGTCTTCGATGAAATCCACCATGTCGGGCCTACTTCGACCAGGACGGGAAGAAAGGGGCGTTCGGTGTCGACCCCACAGTCCGGTCCTCCTTTTGGCCTCGGGGGCTCCCTCGATATCTTCCCGAGCTCTCCGATTATAGATCTCTGTCCCTCTAAGCTTCTTCATGGTAAACATGCTGTATCCTAAGCCAGAAGAAGAAGAAGGACCAGCTTGATGAGGAGGTCGTACCATTCGTATCGGCTCAGCATTCTCGGGCTCCTCTTCGTTTCTGACCTGGTCAGTTTGGGCCGAGCTTCCCCGAGGAGGGACGGCAGTTCTGGGCTCCGGTCTAGTTTGCCTCCTAGGTTGACCGGGTGTTTTCCTCGAGGTAGATGCTACAGTTTTACCGACTATAGAAGCTCGGTATTGCTCCACCATTGTTCCTGAAGAAATCAAGAGATGAAATGTAAGTAATAAAATCCGCTGAAAAGCTCACTATATAAGTCACTCGGGAAAGACTGTTTTTCCTTACTCAATGTTCGAGGATCATCAGCGACTGCTAGTGGAAAGGTAGCTCGGCTGAGTTCTGCTTTTCGAAGTACGGGTTCCAGAATGAGGAAAGCCGACTGGTACAAATCCGAACACATCTCTTTGACAACGACGTCCGGAATGACCTTCTGAAGCCGACCTAATAGTTCCCGTTTTCCGTACACCCATTCTCGCTCACCTGGCCATCTGTGTGGAACCATCTCCGAGCTTCCCTCAGAAGCTGGTTCTTCAGGACCTTTAATGAAGAAGAACTGTTTCTTCCAGTCAAGAGAATTGCTGGAAGTTATGGTCGATAAGACCGAATGATTCGAACGCTGGGAGAAATACACGAACCCAGCGTTCGAGGCGGAGGAGGTACTGATCTTGAAGAATTGCCAGAAGCGTCGGAAGTTAGCAACTTGATTCTTGGCCTTCATCAAAACGCTGAAAGCTATCAGATACCCGATCGAGTTGGGAAGAATCTGTGCGGGTGCCAAGCTAAATGCATCTAAAACCTGCACGAGTAAGGGAGCAAAAGGAATACGCAACCCATAGTCGAATTGCCGAGCATAGAAAGCTTGACATCCTGCGGGGGGCTTATTCACTCTTTGAGAGGGGGTCGGGATTATTAGCGAGTAACCCTCGGGAAGGAATTTGCCTATCGTAGCTTTGAGGTTCGCCTCGTGCTCTTTCGGATCGTACGCACTTGAGATGTCGTCGACCCGTTTCTCGGTCTTTTGAGCCCGACCTGTGGCTTTGGATTTTTTCGAGACACCGGCTAAGTCGAGGATTCGCACACTGCACCCGCCCCCGATCTCATACCTCATTATCTCATGCTTATCGAACGGTACAGTCAAGCCGTTCTCATTCTCGGAGTCAGTTTTTTCTCCATCTCCACCTTCCTCACTGTTGGCCTTGGCATTTTGTTCCGCATCACCATCGTGCTCGGAATCTTGTCGACCTGATGTACCCTCTCCAGCGTTCGACCCCATGGCATGCTCTATTTGATTGACGATTCTATTCGTCTCTTCGGAAGAATTTTCAGTGGTTTTGAAGTCATTGATGAGTTCCCCAGTGGATCCCAGGTCGGAATCTGATCCAGAGGGGATGTTGGTTTGAACGTCGGGATTCTGGGAAGTAGACATGATTAGAAGATATTTATTGGAATGCTCGAATTAAAGAAAAATACTGTTTATCGATCTAAAGGCTCCGATCAGCTGCGAATTGTAAAGATGCACTTTTTTTTCTCCAAGTAAACATATATATAAAGGTTAAAAGGGTAAATTGCAAATTCAACCCCGAGTAACCGCGACGGTTAGGCTCCCACTCAGTAAATTTGAAGATTATCTTTTGTTAATAGCATTTATGGTCCTCCAAGCTTCGGAAATGAGTATTTCTCGACTCAACAGGATAAAATATGTACTCTTTTTCCCTTTGCTCGGTTTTTATCCCACTGGGTTTTTCCGAGTAAGGTTTTTAACGAGGCATATCCAACTCAAGACTGTCCGAGGCCTGTTCTCTACTATCTATTTTTCCGAACTTCAAATATTGCAGCTCTTGGTGAATCATCGAGGTGAATCTCTCAGGTCAAAAACCTCACCCTTCTATCTTTGGAGCGATTCGGTATTTCGAGGCTCTCCCAAGGAAGATGTGCACTCTTTTTCCCTAGCTTGAATTTTTTCCCACTGGGTTTTTCCGGACTAGGTTTTTAACGAGGCATGTCCGAAAACATCAAGAGATCAAAGCCTTTCGCCGTGATGCAATGTTTACTTCTCCGAGCTTCTGCTTCACTTACGCTCGAGAAGTGGGGGAGTATTGATGAGGGGTATTTCGCATACGCCACTTTAGGAAGTACCTTCTGCTCGAGGTCGGCCTCGATCCCGACCAGAATGGTATTCTCCGAATGTTGTTTTCCGATCAAGCCTGACTGATAGCTCTCGATCAAGTACCCCGACCTTCTTCCCGATCTACTCGTCTCTTCGGGATTACTGTGGGGCCGACCTACAGCTTTATACAGCTGGCCGAGAGGTGTTCTCCTACGGATGGTCTAGCTAGCTCATTACTGTTCCTATAAATACGCGGCGCATTTATGACATCAGGGACGGCACAACTTCCAAGATATTCCTTCTGCTCGGACCTACTGTTCGGATTAGGAACTAGCTTGTATTCTCATTGAATTTAGTCTTTCTAGTAGTACGGCATCCCGTAATGCTCGGGTAGACTCGCTTTGTAATTTGTATTCGAACACCAATATCAATATACAGTTTTCACACGCTCGATTCATATATTGTTATACTCAACTTTCCTTATTGAACTTGAACGAAATAAAGTATAATCAAAAATGTTTTAGGTACCCTTTATTGAGAGGGTCCTGGTGGATTAGTGTCACCTTTGACAACCCAAGATGTTGAAGTCTTAGGCTTCTTAGGCTTTAGAGTTTTAGCAGGAGCATGAGCGACTTCATTTTCATCATAATCAGCAGGCATGTTATGTTGATAATCATTATGATGATGATAAGGCTCATAAGCAGGATAAGATGCATGATAAGCAGGGTGAACATGCATTGGTTGATGAGATATGCAGCATAATAAGGTGGATAATGAGGTGCAGCATAATATGGTGAATAAGCAGGTTGCACATAATGAGACTCATTTCCATACCAAGCATTATAGTTATAATTTCTTTGCTTCTTTGGTCTGCTCTTAACTTGCTCTTTAACAGACGACTTAGGTTTACTAGTCTGATTGGTTTTACTCTTATCAGCAGACTTCTTTGGACTACTCTGCTGTTTGGTTTTACCAGTCTGTTTTTCATTTTCAGGCTTTTTACCCTTCTTAGCCTTAGGAGTTTTTATCTCCTTTTTCTCAATCTCAGGTGAAGTAGGTTTAGCAGTCTGAACATACAAAATAATATTACTATTATCAGCAGATGTAAACTTCTCAGCTTTGTTCAGTTCTAAACTTTCTTTTACTAAGGGAGTGCTCTGTTCAATAGGTTTCTCTATTTGCTCAACAGACGACTTAGGAACAGACGACTTATTATGTGAAGATATTCTAGCTTCAAGTTCCTTGATTTGTCCCTTATACATTTCACATTCAGCTCTCAGAGATTCACATTCATGCGAAAGCTTTTTATACATGGCTGATTCTTCAGTTCTTTCAACCTTAAGTTTCAGTTTAGCATTTTGCTTTTTCAGCAGAATCATCTCGTCCTTAAGCTTAGCAAGCTCATTAACAACATCTACTTTGCTGTTCATCATTTGCTCAAATGAGCTAAACAGTTCAAGCTCACTTTCAGAGAGTATTACCTCATTGTCAGAATCATCAGATTCCCTGGCCATGAGACACAGCAGTGCAGGTGATTCGTCAAAATCAGAGTCATCACTTGAAGTGCCAGATTCTGTGTTTGATGAGTAGATGGCTGCCATCTTTTCAGCTTCAGCCAACAACACCTTGCTCTTTTGGTATCTCTTCTCTCTTCTCTCTTTTCTTTGTTTCTTTTCCTCCTCTGTATATTTCTCCGCTTTAGGATATGGGCAGTCTTTGATGAAGTGTCACAATTTCCTGCAGTTATAGCACATCATTTATGATTTATAATCATCCTTAATATCATGAGAATTAGAGGTAGGTTTAGAAGTAGAAGCATTGTTATATTTGTTCTTCATTTTTCTCTTGTAGAACTTTTTGAACCCGTTTAATAACAAAGCGACATCGTCAGCAGTGTACTCCTTTTTGCTCAGTACTGGGGCCTCATCAGATGAGTCCTCTTCTCTTCTTTTTCCGATGGATCTTCTTGTTCTTTCTGCAGCGACCAGTGCAGCAGTGGGGCCAGAAGTTGAGGTCTCTTCTATTCCCATCCTTGGCATTTTATACTCGTACACCTTGAGTGCAGAAAACAGCTCAGTCAGTGAGATCTTCCCCAGATCCCTTGATTCTTCCATCGCTGTAATCTTCATGTTGAACTTTGGGGGTAGCGCCTTTAGGACTTTGACAGTGATATCCTTATCTGTAAACGTCTTTCCCAACTTCAGAACATTGTTCAACACTTTTGTAAACCTTGAAACCATCTTGTCAATGGTTTCTCCAGGTTTCATTTTGAAGTTCTCAAACTTCTCCATGGCAACACTTAGATTGTGTTCTTTGATGGCGTCATTTCCTTCGCTCATATCACAGACTTTGTCCCACATCTCTTTTGATGAATTACAATGTTTGACTTTGTCAAACCTTTCATTGTCCAGAGCTTTTGTCATGATGAAGATTCCAACTTTGTCAAGATTTTTCAGCTTGATTTCATCAGCTGTCATCTCGTCTTCATCTTTGTCAACAACCACATCTTGTCCATCAACCTTGATTGTTTTGGTAACTCTTATCGGACCTTTTGTTATGCACCTGTACATATTATCATTGTAAGCAGCAAGGAAAATTTCCATGCGTATCTTCCAGTCCTCAAAGCTCATACCGCCTATGTGGGGAACTAGGCTGATACAATCCATTTTTCAAAAAGTTCTGTTTTTCAAAAAGATGCTCTTTTGAAAACTTTTGAAAACCTTTGAAAAACACTTAAGGATCAAGCTCGTTGATCAGTCAGATGATTCAGATGAACCACCTGCTCTGATACCACTTGTTGGTCCCAAGTGGTCAGATGAGGTCTAGAGGGGGGGGGGGGGGGGGGGTGAATAGACCTCTTCAAAATTTACCTTTTAAAAAATTCTCTAACTTTTCTGTCAGCAAACTAAGCTGATCAAGAGTTGTAAGCAGACTAAGCTGATCTCGCACAAAGCTTTGAACAGCAGAGTTGACTACTCTTCTGATTTTACTTAGCTGATTTTATCAAAATCAGAGTTTCAAAAATAACTAACTTGCAGCGGATTTATCAAGTGTTTTTCACAAGTAGTTTTCCTTAACTTTGAAATAGTTTTATCCCCAGTTTTTAAAAAACTCCTTTAAAAACTTTTTCAACAGTTAACCTTTAAGTGTTTTAAGTATGCTGTTTTAAATATGCAGAAATTTATTCAAGTAAAAACACAAAGGATTTTTATAGTGGTTATATGGATATAACTCCTTTAGTCCACTCTTCCAAGTCACTTAGATCTTGGGTTATACTATATCACGCAGATTACAGTATACACTGCTTACGCCAAACAACAAATGATGTGGCCGTAAGTTCACAATAGGAAATCACAAAGAAACTCCTATTCTCTAAAGTAATATCGCTCACAAAGATTGATATCTACTTCTCACAACACAGTCCTAACAAAATCACTCAGATTTTACAATTATTTTCTGTTTTCTCTCTATTCTGCTTCGTCAACAAATGACTCAGCTGTTGAGTGTTCTGTTCTAGAGTTTGAGACTTAGAAGAATTTTGCTTCAGATTTTTGCTCTCAAAGTGTGTTGTCTCTGTGTTGTATCTTCTTCCTCAACTCATGAACTGAACTATTTATACTTGAGATTTGAAAATCTGCCCGTTGAGAGATCGACAGGTGTCCAAATCCTCGAGTACTGGTCCTTCTGCAGAAACGGCTACCTGCGACTGAACACTGTACACTCTGCTGTACTTGCTGTCAGTCCGCATTAAATGCACCAAGCTGATACGAGGTTTCTCTTCAATCATTTGTCATAAATACCCTTCTTCTTCAGCATTTATTACTCCAAGTGCATTTATTATCGTTGCACTAACTTCTGATCCACTTCCACTCTTCTGATCGAAGTCACTCGTCTGACGCGTACTCGGCTGATCCCAAACTTGAACTAATCTGATTTGAGTCGGCTGATAGTCCACCAGTCTGATTCCTTCTTCAGCAACAGATCAGTAGTCTTCTGGACCATATTTGACTAGTCTGAAATACTTCTTCCTTGGTCAAATATCTTCTAAGGTTTGTACTAAGCTTTCACTTAGCTGATGACTTTGGAAATCATCAAAACCTCCCTTCACTTCAAAGCCTTCATCGTCATCCAACATGGAAGGGATCAAGGAGTCTGATCAACGGTAATAAATGAACTTGAAGTAATAAATGCTGAAGAGGAAGGGTATTTATGACAAATGATTGAAGAGAAACCTCGTATCAGATTGGTGCATTAAATGCGATCTGACAACAAGTACAACAGAGTGTACAGTGCTCGGTCGCAGGTAGCCGTTTCTGCAGAAGGACCAGTACTCGATGATTTGGACACCTGTCGATCTCTCAACGGGCAGATTTTCAAATCTCAAGTATAAATAGTTCAGTTCGTGAGTTGAGGAAGAATATATACAACACAAGAGACAACGCACTTTGAGAGCAAAAATCTGAAGCAAAATTCTTCTAAGTCTCAAACTCTAGAACGGAACACTCATCAGCTGAGTCATTTGTTGACGAAGCAGAATAGAGAGAAAACAGAAAATACTTGTAAAATCTGAGTGATTTTGTTAGGACTGTGTTGTGAGAAGTAGATATCAATCTTTATGAGCGATATTACTTCAGAGGATAGGAGTTTCTTTGTGATTTCCTATTGTGAACTTGCGGCCATATCATTTGTTGTTTGGCGTAAGCAGTGTATACTGTAATCTGCGTGGTATAGTATAACCCAAGATCTAAGTGACTTGAAAGAGTGGACTAAAGGATTTATATCCATATAACCACTATAAAAATCCTTTGTGTTTTTACTTGCATAAATTTCTGCATATTTAAAACAGCATACTCAAAACACTTAAAGGTTAACTGTTGGAAAAGTTTTTAAAGGAGTTTGTTAAAAACTGGGGATAAAACTATTTCAAAGTTAAGGAAAACTACTTGTGAAAAACACTTGATAAATCCGCTGCAAGTTAGTTATTTTTAAAACTCTGATTTTGATAAAATCAGCTAAGTAAAATCAGAAGAGTGGTCAACTCTGCTGTCCAAAGCTTTGTGCGAGATCAGCTTAGTCTACTTACGATTCTTGATCAGCTTAGTTTGCTGACAGAAAAGTTAGAGAATTTTTAAAAGATAATTTTTTAAAGAGGTCTATTCACCCCCCCCCCCCCCCCCCTCTAGACCTCATCTGACCACATGGGACCAACACATGCGTCACAAAGCTTGTCTTTGCTCATGACTGTCTTTGGAATTCCTTCTACCAGATCATTCTTTATCAATCTGTTTATGGTCTTGAAATTCAAATGATTCATTCTTTTGTGCCAAAGCCAACTGATTTCACTTGGTGTAGAAGCCACCAAACAAACATTAGAATTCTTGTCCACAAAATTCCAGTCGACTACATAGATGTTTCCCTGTCTTCTTCCAGATAAAATAACCTTCTTTGTTCCAACTTGTTCAACATAGCACTTATCTGATGAAAACACTACGGAAAATCCCTTGTCACAAAATTGACTTATGCTCAGCAGATTGTACTTCAGGCCACTAACATAAGAGACGTCAGATATCTCTATGTTTCCTTTGATAAGCTTTCCAACAGCTACAACCTTGCCTTCTTTGCTGTCTCGAAAAGTAACTCTTGGACCATTTACAGCAACAGCATCTGCCAGTTCATGTATGTCTCCACACATGTGCCTTGAACATCCACTGTCCAAGTACCATTTCTTCACTACTTTACTCCTACTCCTAATCCTAACCTACAAAACAAAATAAAAATGTTTTAGGTACCCTTTATTAAGAGGGTCCTGGTGGATTAGTGTCACCTTTGAAAACCCAAGATGTTGAAGTCTTAGGCTTCTTAGGCTTTAGAGTTTTAGCAGGAGCATGAGCAACTTCATTTTCATCATAATCAGCAGGCATGTTATGTTGATAATCATTATGATGATGATAAAGCTCATAAGCAGGATAGGATGCATGATAAGCAGGGTAATCATGCATTGGTTGATGAGCAGGATATGCAGCATAATAAGGTGGATAATGAGGTGCAGCATAATATGGTGAATAAGCAGGTTGCACATAATGAGACTCATTTCCATACCAAGCATTATAGTTATAATTTCTTTGCTTCTTTGGTCTGCTCTTAACTTGCTCTTTAACAGACGACTTAGGTTTACTAGTCTGATTGGTTTTACTCTTATCAGCAGACTTCTTTGGACTACTCTGCTGTTTGGTTTTACCAGTCTGTTTTTCATTTTCAGGCTTTTTACCCTTCTTAGCCTTAGGAGTTTTTAACTCCTTTTTCTCAATCTCAGGTGAAGTAGGTTTAGCAGTCTGAACATACAAAATAATATTACTATTATCAGCAGATATAAACTTCTCCGCTTTGTTCAGTTCTAAACTTTCTTTTACTAAGGGAGTGCTCTGTTCAATAGGTTTCTCTATTTGCTCAACAGATGACTTAGGAACAGACGACTTATTATGTGAAGATATTCTAGCTTCAAGTTCCTTGATTTGTCCCTTATACATTTCACATTCAGCTCTCAGAGATTCACATTCATGCGAAAGCTTTTTATACATGGCTGATTCTTCAGGTCTTTCAACCTTAAGTTTCAGTTTAGCATTTTGCTTTTTCAGCAGAATCATCTCGTCCTTAAGCTTAGCAAGCTCATTAACAACATCTACTTTGTTGTTCATCATTTGCTCAAATGAGCTAAACAGTTCAAGCTCACTTTCAGAGAGTATTACCTCATTGTCAGAATCATCAGATTCCCTGGCCATGAGACACAGCAGTGCAGGTGATTCGTCAAAAACAGAGTCATCACTTGAAGTGCCAGATTCTGTGTTTGATGAGTAGATGGCTGCCATCTTTTCAGCTTCAGCCAACAGCACCTTGCTCTTTTGGTATCTCTTCTCTCTTCTCTCTTTTCTTTGTTTCTTTTCCTCCTCTGTATATTTCTCCGCTTTAAGATATGGGCAGTCTTTGATGAAGTGTCCCAATTTCCTGCAATTATAGCACATCATTTTGGATTTATAATCATCCTTAATATCATGAGAATTAGAGGTAGGTTTAGAAGTAGAAGCATTGTTATATTTGTTCTTCATTTTTCTCTTGTAGAACTTTTTGAACCCGTTTAATAACAAAGCAACATCGTCAGCAGTGTACTCATTTTTGCTCAGTACTGAGGCCTCATCAGATGAGTCCTCTTCTCTGCTTTTTCCGATGGATCTTCTTGTTCTTTCTGCAGCGACCAGTGCAGCAGTGGGGCCAGAAGTTGAGGTCTCTTCTATTCCCATCCTTGGCATTTTATACTCGTATGCCTTGAGTGCAGAAATCAGCTCAGTAAGTGAGATCTTCCCCAGATCCCTTGATTCTTCCTTCGCTGTAATCTTCATGTTGAACTTTGGGGGTAGCGCCTTTAGGACTTTGACAGTGATCTCCTTATCTGTAAACGTCTTTCCCAACTTCAGAACATTGTTCAACACTTTTGTAAACCTTGAATCCATCTGGTCAATGGTTTCTCCAGGTTTCATTTTGAAGTTCTCAAACTTCTCCATGGCAACACTTAGATTGTTTTCTTTGATGGCGTCATTTCCTTCGCTCAAATCACGGACTTTGTCCCACATCTCTTTTGATGTTTTACAATGTTTGACTTTGTCAATCCTTTCATTGTCCAGAGCTTTTGTCATGATGAAGATTCCAACTTTGTCAAGATTTTTAACTTGATTTCATCAGCTGTCATCTCGTCTTCATCTTTGTCAACAACCACATCTTGTCCATCAACCTTGATTGTTTTGGTAACTCTTATCGGACCTTTTGTTATGCACCTGTACATATTATCATTGTAAGCAGCAAGGAAAATTTCCATGCGTATATTCCAGTCCTCAAAGCTCATACCGCCTATGTGGGGAACTAGGCTGATACAATCCATTTTTCAAAAAGTTTTGTTTTTCAAAAAGATGCTCTTTTGAAAACTTTTGAAAACCTTTGAAAACCTTTGAAAAACACTTAAGGATCAAGCTCGTTGATCATTCAGATGATTCAGATGAACCACCTGCTCTGATACCACTTGTTGGTCCCAAGTGGTCAGATGAGGTCTAGAGGGGGGGGGGGGGGAGGGGTTGAATAGACCTCTTTAAAATTTACCTTTTAAAAATTCTCTAACTTTTCTGTCAGCAGACTAAGCTGATCAACAATTGTAAGCAGACTAAGCTGATCTCGCACAAAGCTTTGAACAGCAGAGTTGACCACTCTTCTGATTTTACTTAGCTGATTTTATCAAAATCAGAATTTCAAAAATAACTAACTTGCAGCAGATTTATCAAGTGTTTTTCACAAGTAGTTTTCCTTAACTTTGAAATAGTTTTATCCCCAGTTTTTAACAAACTCCTTTAAAAACTTTTCCAACAGTTAACCTTTAAGTGTTTTAAGTATGCTGTTTTAAATATGCAGAAATTTATGCAAGTAAAAACACAAAGGATTTTTATAGTGGTTATATGGATATAAATCCTTTAGTCCACTCTTCCAAGTCACTTAGATCTTGGGTTATACTATATTACGTAGATTACAGTATACACTGCTTACGCCAAACAACAGATGATATGGCCGTAAGTTCACAATAGGAAATCACAAAGAAACTCCTATCCTCTGAAGTAATATCACTCACTAAGACGGATATCTACTTCTCACAACACAATCCTAACAAAATCACTCAGATTTTACAAGTATTTTCTGTTTTCTCTCTATTCTGCTTCGTCAACAAATGACTCAGCTGATGAGTGTTCTGTTCTAGAGTTTGAGACTTAGAAGAATTCTGCTTCAGATATTTGCTCTCAAAGTGCGTTGTCTCTTGTGTTGTATGTTCTTCCTCAACTCACGAACTGAACTATTTATACTTGAGATTTGAAAATCTGCCCGTTGAGAGATCGACAGGTGTCCAAATCATCGAGTACTGGTCCTTCTGTAGAAACGGCTACCTGCGACTGAACACTGTACACTCTGTTGTACTTGCTGTCAGTCCGCATTAAATGCACCAAGCTGATACGAGGTTTCTCTTCAATCATTTGTCATAAATACCCTTCCTCTTCAGCATTTATTACTCCAAGTGCATTTATTATCGTTGCACTAACTTCTGATCCACTTCCACTCTTCTGATCGAAGTCACTCGTCTGACGCGTACTCGGCTGATCCCAAACTTGAACTAATCTGATTTGAGTCGGCTGATAGTCCACCAGTCTGATTCCTTCTTCAGCAACAGATCAGTAGTCTTCTGGACCATATTTGACTAGTCTGAAATACTTCTTCCTTGGTCAAATAACTTCTAAGGTTTGTACTAAGCTTTCACTTAGCTGATGACTTTGGAAATCATCAAAACCTCCCTTCACTTCAAAGTCTTCATCTTCATCCAACAAGAAGACTGACTCTCAACAGACTAGTTGACTGATGAATTCTTGAATTCATGGGGAATGTGTAAGACTAGCGGTACTCCTGTCTTAAAGATGAAATCTTCAATGACAGTTAGTTGAAGTTGTTTTAATCAGAAGATTTGTTCTTAATTCTTGAAGACTTGAAGATTATTTATATTGCTGGATTGACAAACAGCAAAGGAAGATCACTAGATATTGGCTTTCACAAGTGATATATTGTATCAGACAAGTCGTCTATCAGATAAGTATTTTACTCATCTGTTGTTTTTTATGTAAGCTTATATTTAAGTGTTGTACAAAAACGTTTTTATCAAAAACACGCTTTTATAAGTACCAGACATGTGGCGTTTCAAATTCCCGCCTGTCTGACATAATTAATAAATTTTGAATTCCGCAATTCTCGCCCGCACGATTAGAAACTGACAGATTAAATCAAACCGTTCACGTAAAACACGGAAACCTAGGCGTTTCATAATCTATAAATCCAGATCTGATCAGAAGGGTAAACCTTACGCACCCAAAATTATCTTAAGTGAAAAAGAAGTTACTGATCTATCTGCTTTCTGTCTTAAAGTGTTTTAAATTCTCTCAAACTACTTCAATTTCACTACAATGGCCGGAGCTGAAGGACCCTACCTGAATTACGAGAAGTTCCACGCTTCTGGAACTCCTCCCATGAAAGAAATCATGGTCAAAATCAAAGAGGCATCACTGGTAAAAGTTTTGGAAGCTCATGAAGATTACGTGTTTACTGACGAAGTGGCTGAGTTCTACAAAACAAGGAAAAATGATTTAACCAAGATGACAATGGTGGCTACTATTGGAGAGAAGACTATATGTGTCTTTCCTGCTATGCTGAGTGAAATTTATGGGTTGAAAAATGAAGGAGGAGAAGTTTTCTCACTGGGTTCAGAAAAGGAGGAAGAATTTTGGAATATCTGTGCAAAGGAGGGAAAGGATATGACTGGAACCTTGATTAAGACTCAGTTGAAGGATGAGTTTCAGAGGTTCGCAGATATCATTGCGAAGATTTTGGAGTGTTCTACTAGCTCCTTGGATGGGCTACCTAGACGAAGGTACCAAACCATGGTTTGCATCTACTATGGGTTGCCAGTCAATTAGGCAATTCATTACTTCTACATTCTGGCGTTGAAAAAGAATGGGCATGTGATAATATTGAGTCATCTGATTGCGACTCTTCGTTGTCCACTTGCAAATGGGAAGTCGGTTCATGCGTTGAAGGAGATGAAGATGTATGAGCCTGTTAAAGTTGAGTCCAAGGCAGTAATAACTCTGAAAAGAAAGGCAAAGGGAAAGGCAGAGAAGCCTGCTGCTACCAAGAAGCCAAAGATTGTCAAACAAACTACTCAGTCTGCTGATCAAACGGCTGACCCTGCTGTTCCAGCCAGATCAGTAGAGTCTGAAGTTGCTGTTGCTGACAAGATAGTCACTGATGTGGCTAAGGATATAGCGGAGATGACTGTTGAAACATCTCCAGAAAGAACTGAGTCTGATGAACCAGTGCAAATAGAGAAGGTTGGAAGGAGGACAATAAGTTCAGTAAAGAGGACTATTGATCCTCAACCAACTGAAATTGTGCCTAAATCAAAGGCAAGAAAGAAGCTAACTTTGGGAGGACAACGAGTTACCTTCACTGATGATCAAACTATACAAGTTAGAGAAACTTCTACTTCTGCTGAGAGACCAGTGGATGCAGTAGACAAGGCTGCTGAGAGTGAACAGCCGACTAATCCGACAGCAGAGATGAATGTCCCACTCATTCATCCCAAGCCCATTGATGCTGTCCCACTAAAAGTAGTGGAGTCCCCTGCTGCCAGAAGGAAGAGAACTGGTAAAGGGAATGTAACTACTGCTTCTCAAAAGGAGCAAAAGGAAACAGAGTACCAGAAAGCTCTCGACTTCAGTAAGCTTGCGGCTCAAGCCAAAACCATGACTGAAGCTGAGATTGCTGCTAAGGAAGCTCAAGACTTGGCTAAAGCATTGGAAGCCAGTACCAAGGATGCTCACGGTCCAAGGACTGCTGGTGGTATTGTAATTGTAGAAAAGAAAAAGCCTAAGTCAGTTATGCCTATACCCAAGCTGAAAAAGAAACAAAGATCTAAATTGAAGCATGCTCTGAAGATTGTTCAACATGATTCAGAGGTGTTTAAAAGGTTTGAAGTGGAGCTTGAAAGGTATAACAATATAATGGTCCGTCAGAGTCTCTTTGTTGCTGAAAAGGTAAGATACAACAGGTGGAGAGATTATCGTCTGACAAAGACCAAGGTGCAAATAATCCAATGGAAGGAGTTTGCTGCAGAAGAAAAATGGGTTCTGCAGTGGCTGGAAACAGGATGCTTGAAGCAAGCACTGGATTCAGATCACTTCATGGATATGGTTCACTACAGGCTAAGAAAGTTGGCCAAATCTGAGGCCAAGAAAATTCAAGACTCTGTCCCTGAAAAGCCTGGAAGAAATGAAGATCTACATGACAGAGCAGTTAAGCTGGCTATTTCCGTCGCTTTGGGAATATGGGCTAAGAAGACCAGATATCAGAAGGGTCATCCTAGTTCTATGACGCCCCTGCCAAGCTTACAACAGATAGTTTTTGGACCGGCCATCAAAACTTATGAAGATCTACCAGAACAGACAACATCACCGTTTGAGCCTGCTTTCATTTTTACTCATAAATCTGTTGTCTCTGATAATGGTATTGATGTTGTTACAGAAATTGATGAACCAATACAAGTCCAGAAGCTACCTTCATCATCAGAGCAGTTGTCTCAACAGCAAACTACTCTTACTGATGAACCTAAGGAGACTGAGAAAGCTCCTGAAATTGTTCAAGCAAGCACAGTCACTCCATCAACTTCAGCAAGCTTGCAATCACCTATTTTGGAGTCCATTCAACAGTTGATTGCGAATTCTATGAAGGAAATGGAAGATAGACACAGAGAACAGTTAAAGAAATTTGAGGAAATGGCCTCAACTCTACTGTCTGCTGCTGCTGCTGAAAGAGTTCCCAAGGCTACTGATCCTAGCCCTCTGATAGTGGAAGAAATAGCAAGTATAAAAAATGAAGTTCAGACTATCAGACTAGATGTGGAAACATTTGGAGCAAGGGTAAAAAATAACACAGCTAGCTGGAGGGACATAACTGAAGTTGTTGCAAATGCAATGGAGGCTCAGGAAGAGAAAACGGAAAACATGCTGAAAGCATTCACAACCTCAGCTGATCTGATTCTGCACTCCTAGATTCAGCTAAGTGAGCAAGTGGATCTTACGCTTCAAAAGATTGAGTCTTATGATACCTTGCAGCAACTAAAAAGGGAGAATCATCTTCTGGCGGTGGATATGAAGCTGTTAAGATCACTCCAGTTTTGCCTGAAGAACCTGTTGACCCTGCTGATGATGACAAAAAGGGGGAAGATGGAGGTTCTACAACAAAGAAGGGTGCTGATGCTAATCTATCAGCTGAAGTTACTGAAAAGATTGAGTCTGCTGAAAAGGATGCTGATGAAAATACAAGCAGACCAGATGATGAAGTAACTGAGGCAGAGAACGATGGTGATGAAGAGCCCAAAGAACCAGTAAAATCAGATAAGGAAATTGCTGCTTCCAAGGACTCAGCTGCTGAACAGCTCAATCCACACGTCAAGTATAAGAGAATTGAGGATCTCAAGAAGAAGTTTGAGATGCTGGAAAAAGAGCTCTCTAGCTCTGATCAAGAAGATGAAGATCTTGAAAGTGAAGATGAAGGAGAAACACAAGAAGAGAAGAAGGACTAGACTAAAATATTAGACTAGGTCACTTGTAATCTTTTTGTAAATCACTTGTAAAATTTTACTTTCTGCTACCTCATCTGATAAACTTGTAACTTGTAATCAACTGATATAATCTATAAAAGTTCAAGTTTCCAACAAATTATTTCTATCTCAGAAATTTTTGAGGACTTAACTTTAGTTTTAGGTACAGGTACTTAGCTGAAGTTTTGTCATCATCAAAAAGGGGGAAATTGTTGGATGAAGATGAAGATGGAAGGTATGAAGTGAAGGGAGGTTTTGATGATTTCCGAAACATCAGAATCAGCTAAGTATGGAAGCTTAGTATAAACCTTCGAAGATATTTGACCAAGGAAGATTTATTTCAGACTAGTCAAATATGGTCCAGAAGACTACTGATCTGTTGCTGAAGAAGGAATCAGACTGGTGGACTATCAGCCGACTCAAATCAGATTTGTTCAAGTTTGGGATCAGCCGAGTACACATCAGACGAGTGATTCTGATCAGCAGAGTGGAAGTGGATTAGAAGTTAGTGCAACGGTAATAAATGCACTTGGCGTAATAAATGCTGAAGAGGAAATTATGACAAATGATTGAAGAGAAACCTCGTATCAGCTTGGTGCATTTAATGCGGACTGACAGCAAGTACAGCTGAGTGTACAGTGTTTAGTCGCAGGTAGCCGTTTCTGCAGAAGGGACCAGTACTCGATGATTTGGACACCTGTCGATCTCTCAACGGGCAGATTTTCAAATCTCAAGTATAAATAGTTCAGTTCGTGAGTTGAAGAAGAGGAGACAACACATTTGAGAGCATAAATCTGAAGCAGAATTCTTCTAAGTCTCAAACTCAAGAACAGAACACTCATCAGCCGAGTCATTTGTTGACAAAGCAGAATAGAGAGAAAACAGAATATACACATAAATCTGAGTGATTTTGTTAGAATCGTGTTGTGAGAAGCAGATATCCATCTTAGTGAGTGATATTACTTCAGAGAATAGGAGTTTCTTTGTGATTTCCTATTACGTACTTGTGGTCGTTTCATTTGTTGATTGGCGCAAGCAGAGTGTATTGTAAACTGTGTGTTTATAGTATAACCCAAGATCTAAGTGACTTGGAAGAGTGGACTAAAGGATTTCCATCCATATAACCACTATAAAAATCCTTTGTGTTATACTTGCATTATTTTCTGCATATTTTAAAGAGCATACTTTAACACAAAAAGTTAACTGTTGAAAAGTTTTATAAAAGGAGTTTATCAAAACTAGGGATAAAACCTTTTCTAAGTTAAGAAAACTACTTGTGAAAAACACTAGAAATATCCGCTGGAAGTTAGTTATTTTAAAACTCTGATTTTGATAAAATCAGCTGAGTGAAATCAGAAGAGTGGTCAACTCTGCTGTTCAAAGCTTTGTGCGAGATCAGCATAGTCAGCTTACGATTATTGATCAGCTTAGTCTGCTGACAGAAAAGTTAGAGAATTTTAAAAGATAAATTTTGAAGAGGTCTATTCACCCCCCCCCCCCCCCCTCTAGACCTCATCTGACCACTTTGGACCAACACAAGATACCCTAGTTCTCTCTCCTCCCACTATTCCTCAAGAAATAGCTAAAACTGGGTCTGGTCCCAGTCAATCTAGTTTCAAGAATCCCTTGGACGATCCTTCTCTTTTAGATGATCGTTCTTTATAGGAGCAGATCGAAGAGATAACTGACTTTGAAACGAGTCGATCTGGAGGGGTCTCTTTAGATGCATGTATTCCAGCAACCCTTGAGCCTGACGGGGTATCTTGGAATTTGGGAATGGGCACAATTCTGCCCAAGGAGCTTGATAAACTGAAGAATTACTCTTCTTTGCGGCTTGTTCAATCCATCTTCAAGCGTTTGGAGATGGTACGTGGATTTCTATTATTTTTATCTTATTTTAATAGAAATCTTTTGTCTTCTAACTTTTAAAGTTCATTATTCTTTTTTTTTTTATAGGCCAAGCATGAAGCTATTCAGCTTGGGATACAGAATGATGAATCTTACTTTTCTCAAGAAGAGTCCCTTGAACGGATGAACACAATTGCTGCTGCTCATCGTTTGCTGATGACTGAATCCGAGAATCTCCAAGCGGCTTATGAAAATCTTTCTAAAGAGAAGGAAGAACTTGCTCGGGCCAATAGCAGCTTAGTGTCTGATAAGGAGCAGCTTACCAAGGAGAAAGAAGACCTGCTCCTACCGAACAGGAATCTAGAAGAAGTTACTCAATCCCGGATCGATAAAAGTAAAGAACAAGAGTTTGAAAGGGGCTTTTCTCTCTGATACAAGCAATGTACGAAAGAAGTGATGACTTATCTTGCTCATCAAACGAGTCCCGATCATGCTTTTGAACAGTAGACAAAGGCTTTTTTTTTTTTTGTTTTTTTGGAGAAATGTAATATAAGAAAACTCCTTTTTGTCGTGAATAGAGTAGTTTGTTGTTTCAATCGTTATGCGTGTAGAAACTGATATCGTTTCGATCTCAGTGTAAGGATCGATTTTAGAAGAGAACAACTTCTTCTTTTTACCCTTCTCTAACTTTGCAGTCCTTGAAGTGTGAACGATCATACAGGTTCTTCCTATTTGCCTTTTACCAATATTTTGGTTAATTCATGAAATGTGATCAACTTTTCAAATAAGTTCAGAGTATTTCACGAATCGTTTGAATGAGCTGGGAGGAGAATTTAGGTGAAGGTCAATGTTAAGATCACTTGCAGGCCTACGTTTAATCGATCCAGTTTTCAACCAGATTGATAAAACAAGGACAGTGATCCTTGACATTAGTTCCTTCACTTATTCTCGAGTTTTAAAACAACTCCTTAGTGGTCTCGAATCAAACGATTCGAAATTGCTCCTCAAAACAAGCTTTTGAGGTGGAGGTTTGTTTTAGAAGCTTCAGACATATTCCTATGTCGCTTCTTTAGCTCGTTCAAACTTGATGCTTATTTGAGGAAACGATCATTAATATTCCCATACCCCATAGGTGATTCGTTCCACTTTTGAGACTCATTCTTATATGAGGAAACAATCATTAATATTCCCATACTCTACGGGTGATTCGTTCCCCCTTTTAGACTCATCTCGGAAGTGCATCAAGCATAGGCTAGTTATTAAGAACATGATTCCGACTTTCGGAATTGAGGACAATCCTCAAGTATCTACGCCAGTCGATATTTTGATCCAGTTATTTTATAAGTCGAGGATAAATAGTATAATGGATAATTATAGATATCTCAATATCTATTGCAAAGAGAAGACAAATATATAGAGGACTAGTTAATGAATAATACTTATAATCTACGAAGGTTGGACTTTCTATCGTAAAAGTTCTCCCACTATTTTATCTGAACAATTACCCCTTCAATTGTTCGAGAAATCTTATTTCCTAGTAGGTCTTGACGTCCCAGCGGACATTAATTGCACCCACGACTCGTGGCCATACAACTAATTCCGTAGGTAGGCATACTTATTGCCAATTGTGTCTCTACACAACCTTCAAGCTATTTTGCCTCGATTTTCGCACTCATCTAGCACTGCTACATCATGAGTGGTACTACTCGTTAAGTCTAACCCAATCAATATCGATGAGCAACGGGCCCGGTCATGAAATCCCCGTAACTGGTTATCGGTCGATTATACATATCCCGACCAGTCCCCACCCTTGTCGAGTTTATTTAATAAACAAGAATCGAGAGATTTTACGTATTGTCCCTTTCTTCGCCTTGGGTGCCAGACTCTGGATCACCTTAATCGATAAGTAGACAACATACGCTAGTCCCTATTGATGGAAGGCTTGGATTTATATAAATACTTCATTTTATTTTAACCCAATATGACTTAATATTTAATTCAAGAGGGGATTTGCTGGTTTGAAAGTTTAAGGCAAACTCTCTGAAGATCTCACCGCTTCAATTATGAATTATCTTATTCACGTTCTAATATTCTAGAGCGCATCACCATACAAGCCAAATAATAGAACCATTAAATAAATAAAACATAAATAAATAAACCTAGCATGCATTTCGAACACGATATGTTTTCGATCGGAACCACCTATGTTTGGGCCATCATTGAGCCAATAATGTTGGCTCAATTGGTCTATCTAATGGGTTCTTAATGGGCCTAGGCTATTACATTAATAACCAAGCATACTTGGCCTTCATTCTCCATTGGGCTTCCTTCTTGCATGTAATGGGCCTCCATCCTAAACAATTTAATGTAAAGCCCTAATCTATTACACTGGCACAAAAAAGCCCAAATAAAGGCTCGCAGGCCCAACAAAAATCCAAAGCAAAATAAACCAATCACATCTAAGGTCAAGGCTCGGTTCGATCGAAAACCACGTAAACAATTCACGTTGAGCAAAGAAACAAGCAAACACATTTACTAGTTTCTCATCTGACTTCAATTATTTTAAACGCCTTTAAAATATTTCTCTAGATTCTTACTTTAATCTCTACTAATTATGGTAATCTATATTTGGATAAACAAAACCATTTTATGCATAAAAACAGAATCAAAAATTTTCAACTTTTGAAAATTGCAATTCGGCCCTCCAACTTTTGGAAATTGCGATTTGACCCATGAAGTTTTGGGAATTATAAATTAACCCCAAATTTAAAACTGGGCAGAGGACCGAAAATAAAAATTTTATTTCCAGAAAAATTTCGAATTTGCAATTCAGCCCCTGCAGTTTTCGGTATTTACAAAACAACCCCAAAACTTTTGGTAATTGCAAAACAGCCCCAAATTAAAAAAAATTCCAGAAAGTTACAATTGAGTCCAGAAAACACACAGTTCGAAAATTTCAATTTCAGTCCAGATTTTGAAAAATCGCTAATCGCATATTATCCCTTCAATTTTCGTAAAATACAAAATGGCCCAAAACGTTTTTATGCAATTTTACCCAAAATCAGATCTACCCATAAAAAGTAAGAATCAATAAAACGAATATAACATGCAATATAATAAAGCAATCAAATTATATTCAGACCTTTTCGTATGAGAGTAATGAATTAGGCTCTGATACCACTGTTGAGTTATTGGTAACGTCAGAACGTTAAAGCAGCGGAATTTTAAATTTTTAAAATAACCCAAGCAGAATCTTTATTCATCTAGTCATACGAAAAGGTTTTTTCACAAATCAAAACATCCATAGGGTGTTTAGCGATTTTACCTTACCACGGGAACGGTGGTGGTTTTTCTCCGGTTTTCTTTCAGATCTGCAAGACTTTTGGTTCGGAGAAGCACCCCATCTGTTGTGCCTCTAGCGGTGTCCACACCAACTAGATTTAAGCAACTCCTTTGGATCCACAGGCTCAGAACTAAAATCCAAAGGTTATCATGCAAGGAAGAAAGAAGAAAAGAACAGAACTAGATCCAGATCTAGATCTGGAAGACGAGAAGGGGGCGGCCACTCCAGATGGAGAAGGGGGTGGCGGCCACACCTCTTGGAGAGAGGGGGGGCACGAAATTTTTTGTGTCTTGGGGCTTAGGTTTTCACTCATAGAAGAGGTATGAAGAGATATATATTTATAAGAGAAGAATCCTTCTCTTAATAGATATCTCTTTCATGTATATCAAGACCTTTTTCCTTATCTCATTAGGAAACAAGATATACATGTATATCTCTTAGATTTTTCTTGTCACACAAGAAAACAAACTCTTCCATTATTTATCTTGTAAAAATCGCCCCTTATCTTGTTAGGAAAGTAGAATCCCATTCTATCTTTATTTCCTTAACTAACTAGGTCTCCTTTAATTAATTAAACTCTTTAATTAATTAGACTCTTTAATTAATTAAACTCTTTTAATTAATTCAGCCCATTTAATTAATTAATCCAATTAATTAATTAATTATTCTCCATTAATTAATTAGACTACTTCTAATTAATATTTTTCTCCTTTAAGAATTAACACTTTAATTCTCCAGTTTTGATTTAACTGTTTAAATTAAACTTTCCTTTAATGATTTGTTGCAGTCCAATTGTATTGTGTGTGACCCTCTAGGTTCACCATCAATTGGCCGTGGGCCCACGATTTTCGTGATTTAATTATCGAGCTTATTAATTGCTCCGATTAATTGAACACCTTCAATTAACCACTCAAGAATTAATCTCCTTATTAATTCATGAGTACCTACACCTCATGGTCGATGTCTAGCCACAAGCCCATGAGGCCCAACTTCAGGTGAATTGATCTCAATGAACCTCACCTCTTATAAGTACCATGTACATACGGTCCTTCTATCGACTTAATTTCCCGATCGAGACCTAGGGTGTGTGAATTGATCGGCACCTCTAATTATCTCGATAACTATACTTTCTAATTCCGGATAATGATTCCACTGTGACTGCTAAATTTGGAAACCCCTTTCCAAATCCTTCACCAACTATGGCCATAGGTTTCTCGGAATCTATTATCTAAGAACGTATAGCAAATTATCTCAACACACTACGTTGAGTCGGTAGATCCCTTATTGGTACTAACCACTCTCGTACACAACTATACGCACCCAACTTAGGCACATTATGGTCAGGCTATGTGACCTGTACCTAGATCAAAGTACGTATACCCATGCACCGAATTCGCCCTAGCACCTCAAGTCTAAGGACTAAATCGTACACTATTATAAGTCTTGAGAAACATCCCATCGCCGATGTGCGTCATGCGCTTCCACAATGGGTTTCTCTGTTCAGGTCGTTCGATGCGTTCGATTCCCTATCGAACCACCAACTCATATGCTCTTGCATCAAATGCCTTGCTCATGAAACGCTACAAATTCACTCCATGTGAATCATGCATACTTGTACAAGTCTTTGCGATTCCTTCGATACCCCTTCTCGTTCGGAATCTATGACTTGGAACATGTTTTAAGATCACGACCTTAGAGACTGTTTCATGATTGCACTCATACTAAAGTGAATCATCCCATAGTCTATTGTGATCCAAGGATTTCATCCAATCGCTTAAGTGATTCGCGAGAGATGAAGTTGGCCATTGTTTGATTTACATACTATAAACAAACGAGCGTATTAATTCATTTATACTAGAGAAAGTTTATGATAGTCCTAATACAAGCTAAATATATTGGCTTGCAGGGCACTATCCTTTCAATTTTCACGAGACATTGTTAGTCAAACACCAGTAAAGGACACTGGACTACCGTAAAAGCAATCCTCGAAGATAATTAAAGGAAATATTGCTGGTCTGCGGTAGTAGTGGAGGATTGAGACTCGAAGGATTTAGTGATTCGAGTTTTCCAGTCTGATGTGGATGATTTATTCTGTCTCGATGGAGTAGAGGTAAATTGGAAGAAACTCCAATAGTCTACCACTGCCAACTCAAACAGAATATATGTCGCAGCATGGGATGCAGCAGAAGAAAGTGTTTGGATAAGAAAACTCATCCAATAGTTGGATGTAATACCTAGCATAGCAAAGCCTATCGTTATCTTCACTGATAAAATAAGGCCATTGCTAAATGAAAGGGAATCGAGATCACACCAACGATCTGAACACAAAACCATATGATTGGCTAAATCATAGATAGTTGAGACACGTAGAAGGGTTACGTCATCTCAACATACAACTTAGCAGATCCACTAGTGAAGCCATTATCGCTAAAGAGTTCGAAGGACATCTTGATAAGATGTGTCTTAGAAAAGTTGTGATTGGCTTTAGGGCAAGTGGGAGATTGATAGGATAGTACCCAGCAAGCCAATCTTAATTAACTTGTAAGAGGACTATCTTCTTATGGTTTAATAATTAATACGACCGTTTATTTATAGTACGTAAATTAAACAATGGCCAACTTCATCTTTTGCGAACGTATCTAAGCGATTGGATGAAATCCTAAGGTCACATTCGACTATGGGATGATTCACTTCGGTATTGAGTGCAATCATGAAACAGTCTCTAAGGTCGAGATCTTAAAACACGATCCAAGTCATAGATTCCGAACGAGACGGGGTATCGAAGGAATCTCTAAGACTTGTACGAGTATGCATGATTCACATGGAGTGAATTTGTAGAGTTTCATGAACAAGACATTTGATGTCGGTGCATATGACTAGGTGGTTCGATAGGGGATCGGACGCATCGAACGACCCGAACAGAGAAACCCATTGTGGAAGCGCATGACGCATATCGGTAATGGGATGTCTCTCAAGACTTATAATAGTGTACGATTTAGTCCTTAGACTTGAGGTGCTAGGGCGAATTCGGTGCATGGGTGTACGTACTTAGATTTAGGTACTGGTCACGTAGCATGACCTAAATGTGCCTAAGTTGGGTGCGCATAGTCGTGTACGCGAGTGGTTAGTACTAAGAAAGGATCTATCGACTCATCCTGATAAGGTGGGAGAATTTCCTATACGTTCTTGGATAATATGTTCCGAGGAACCTGCGGCCGCAGTCGGTGACGGATTTGGAAAGGAGTTTCCAAATTTAGCAGTCACACTGGAATTATTATCCAGAATTAGAAAGAATAGTTATCGAGATAATTAGAGGTGTCGGTCAATTCACACACCCTGTCTCGGTCGGGAAATTAGTCTTTCGAAGGACAGTATGTACATGGCAATTATAAGAGGTGAGGTTCACAAGATCAATTCACCTGAAGTTGGGCTTCATGGGCTTGTGGCTAGACATCGACCATGAAGTGTGGGTACTCCTGAATTAATAAGGGAGATTAATTCTGGAGTGGTCAATTAAAAGTGTTTAATTGATCGGAGCATTTCATTGCTCATTAATTAAATCACGAAAGTCTTGGGCTTGCTGCCAATTGATGGTGAACCCAGAGGGTCACACACAATACAGTTGGACAGTGACAGTCAGAAAAGGAAATAGTTGATTTAAGGAAGTTAAATCAAAGTTAATGAATTAAAGTGTTAATTCAAAGAGGAGAATTATTAATTAGAATATCTAATTAAATTATTAGAGTGTCTAATTAATTAATTGGATTATCTAATTAATTATGATATTAATTAATTAAATGAAAGAAGAATTAATCATGCAATTTTCGGATTGCATGAATAAGGCTAAGGGGCGATTTTTTTGGCTAGGAGATAAGAGAAAGAGTTTGTTTCTTGTTTGACAAGTGACAAAGAAGAGATTTGGTTAAATCTTGTTTCCTATTGTGATAAGGAAAGGATTCACCAAATCTTGATGAGATATCTAATAAAAGAAGGACTATTCTCTTATAAATATAACTCATCACATATCTTCCATAACGAACTAAGTGATCTATAAAATCAACACAAGAGAAATAAGAGTTGAAAATTTCGACCAGCCCTAGCCGAAATAACCCTGTGCCGCCGCCTCTTCTTCTTTCTCTCTTTCATCTGGATCTACTTCAAGAGCTGGATCCAGTTCTGACTCTTCCTTCATTGACAAATCTCCAAGATCTAATTCGTAGCCTGTGACTTGGAGACGTTGCTACAATCCAACTGTTGTGGAAGCGTTCTGGAGGTGAGACAATTGGATCACTACATCGTGAATCAAACAAGATGTTGGTTAATATTGGAGAAGGTTTTGAAGATGACAAAAAGGGTAATCTGGAAGTCATCAACTAAGAACTAAACAGCTTAGTGAAACCTATCTCATGGTCTGAAAGCCATGTGACCGAATCAGCGAAGTGGGATATCAGATGGGTATTATCAGCCGAGTCAAGACAGATGTGTTCATTCTTGAATCAGCCGAGAAGCCATCAACCGAGTGATCATCAGAGTGATCATCAGCAGAGTACTTCCACCAGCAGAGTAAAAATGGTCAGTAAGCTTATCAACTGTAAACAGCTAAGAGATGAGTGCATTAAATGCGACTGACATAAAGTAGACATCCGTACATCAGAGTGTACAGTGCAACAGATGCAGGGAGCCGTTCCGCGTGTCAGGACCAGAACTCGAGGACTGTAGCTTTCTGCCAACCTTCAACGGGCAGAAATTCAAAATCTGAGAGTATAAATAGAAGACATAACTGAAGATCAAACAGGAGCTTGCATTATTCAAGATCATATCCTAAGAGAGAGATCCATCAGTTGAGTCGTCTGATCTTGAGCGAAGTCATTTGTTGACGAAGCTTCTTGTTGAAGAACAGAGATCATACGTTGTCTGTCTTAGTGACTTTCAACTGAGAATAGAAGGAGTGTATATCCATCTTTGTGACTGATATAGCTTCTTAATATAGGTTTTCTGAGTGATTACTTGTACTGAAAATAGCGTGAGGAGTGTAGATCCGTCTAAGTGAGTGATCTAGCTTCAGAGTGTAGGATTTCTGTGTGATTTCTTACAGCGCACTTGTGGCTTTTCATTTGTTGATCAGCGCAAGCATTGTATACTTGATTACTTTGTGTTTTCTAGTATAACCCAAGATCTGTGTGACTTGAAAGAGTGGACGAAAGGATTTTTATCCATATAACCACTATAAAAATCCTGTGTGTTTGATTTATCTACTGCTATACTTTGCATATTCATCAAAGAATTCAAACATACGATTTAACCAAAAGATTTTAAAAGGAGTTGTAAAAACTGGGGACAAAATCTTTTGAGTGAGAAAACTTAAAGAGGAACAGATTGGTGAAAAACACTTTGAATATCCACTGCCAACTAGTTTCTAAAACTTTGATTTAACATCTGAAATCAGCTATGTGAAAATCAGATGAGTGGTCAACTCTGCTGATAAAGCTTTGTGCGCATCAGCTTAGTAGTCTTACAATTCTTGAATCAACGTAGTCTGCTGATTTGTAAAGTTAGAGAAAAAGTTTTAAAGTTTTCAGAGGTCTATTCAAACTCCCCCCCCCCCCCCCCCCCTTAGACCTCATTGACCACTTTTGGGACCAACAAGTGGTATCAGAGCAGGTTGCTCTGGAAATTTACGTGATACCATCAAGTGGTATCAGAGCAGGTTGCTCTGGAAATTTACCTGATACCATCAAGTGGTATCAGAGCAGGTTTCTCTAGCAATTTACCTAATACCATCAAGTAGCATCAGGGCAGGTGGTTTATCTTGAATCAGCTGCCTGATCAACGAGCTTGATCCAAAGTGTGTTTTTCAAATTTTTCGAAAAGAGAGCATATTTTGAAAATCAAAACTTTTGAAAAATGGATGCCATAAACCATGTTCCTCACATTGGTCTTATGAGCTTTGAAAACTGGAAAATCAGAATGGAAATCTTTCTTGCTGCTTATAATTATGGCATGTTTACATGTATTACAAAAGGACCATTCAGATTCCAGAAGACTGTGAAGGTTGCTGGCCAACCAGATCAAATAGTTGACAAAGAGCTGGATGAGCTGACACCTAAAGAAAACAAATTAGTAAATCTTGATAAAAAGGCGAAGTTCATCATGTTCAGAGCTGTAGACGAAGACAATTTCCAGAAGATCAAGCATCTCAAAACTGCCAAAGAGATGTGGGATAAAGTCTGCGAGCTAAGCGAAGGAAACAACGCTATCAAAGAACACAAGCTCAGTGTGGCTCTTGAGGAGTTTGAAAATTTCAAAATGAAGTCTGGTGAAACGATTGATCAGATGGATACCAGATTTACCAAAGCCCTGAATGAAGTTCTAAGGTTTGGTAAAGAATTTTCGAACAAGGAGATCACAACAAAGGTTCTCAAGGCCTTGCCACCTAAATTCAACATGAAGGTGACAGCCATGGAAGAATCAAGGGATTTAGAGAAGATTTCTCTTTCTGAACTGTTCTCATCTCTCAAAGCGTATGAGTATCATATGCCAAGATTGGGATTAGAAGTGTCAACCAGTTCAAACCCTACTGCTGCTCTATTGGCGTCAGACAAGTCAAGAAAATCAGCAGACAAGTCAAAACAGAAGACTGTGCTGAGTTCAGAAAAGGGATACACTGCTGACGACGTTACCCTGCTGCTAAATGATTTCAAGAAGTTCTACAAGAAGAAAATGAAATTAAAATATAAAAATGCTAATTCATCTTCTTCTGATCATTTTCAGGAAAACAGGGATTCCTCCAAAGCAAAACTTAGAGACTACCATGAAAAGGAGTATGGGCTCTTGTTCAAAGACCATCCAACTTCATCATCTGAGAAGTTTGCTGAAAAGGAAAAGCATGCTAAAAAGGAGCGTAAGCTTAGTAAGAGCAAATTAAAGTTAGCTGATGCAGCAAAGCTAATAAACTCCTGCACATCTTATTCAGACCTTCAGTCGTCTGATAAAGAATTTGACGAAGTACCCGAGACCATATGCTTAACTGCTATAGAATTTGATGATTCTGAAAATTGGGGTAACTTTTACTGATTAATGTAATGCACTATTTGAATCGATTGAATAAATGCTGAATTACAAATTCAAATATTGATTGTGCATTTGCCAAGCTTAATGAAGAGATGACTCTGCTGAGAAGAGCAAATCAGATCACTGCAACTTCAGGTTGAAAAACCCTAAGAATCAGCTGACTACCAAAAAGCTTGAGCATGAGAATGAAACTCTAAAAGCTGAGTATGCAATTTGTTTTCAAAATATAAATAAATCTGAAATAAGTAATTGCATCATTCTCTAAAAAGAAAATCAGAGGCTTAAGAGAACAAGTCTACTGATGCTCAATAGGTTAGAAAACCTAGTAAGCTACCTAAGACAATCAGACTACTAAAACTCATCAGCGAGTAAGCTGAAATAGGCTGCTGATAGGAGTAGAATTAAAGTGGTATCAAGTCTGTTGAATCTAAGGAGAGTTATTAAATAACTCAGGTAAGAAATTGAGGTTAAAATGAACTATTTGGCAAGAATTTGAATCACATTATGATAATTTTTATTTCAACATGCTTTATGGCTATTCATATTATCATACTGATCATGTTCACTGTGCTGATTGCCATCCTCGTTTCAATATGCATGCTTATCACATATTTCATGCATCTTACCTTGCTTATGAGCTATGTTTTAATCATGACCAACAAATGTTGAAAACCAACAAGTGGTATCAACATGTGGTATCAAGTACCAACAAGTGGTATTATCATGATAAAACATAAGTCACTAGATCATCACATGTTAAAGGTTACACTAACCATGCTGGACTCAATAAACAAGGGGTACCAAAAATAGTCATCTGTTTTGCAGATGAAACACATGTGAGATGACAAAGATGAGTTGACTGCCTTGCAAATTTCACCAAGTTCAACAAGTAGTCTCACCAACAAGCATGTACCAGCAAGTGGTATCAAATCAGTGGTATCAGCAATTGGTATAATTCAAGTGGTAGACTCTACATTTGGGGATTTCAAGGAACGTGAGTTTGTTGAAAAGTTGAAGATTATCAAAGATCAACAAGTGGTTTCAGAGACCAAGTGGCATTAGAGACCATCAACTGCTTGAAACAAGTGGTATCACCATTCAAGTGGTATCAGTCAACCATGTGACAACAAAAATTGGTTTGTTGATTTTGGATTCATAAGTTGAGGGGGAACTTATCGGAAGACTAACCCAGAACAACTTACTGGAATTCAACAGCTGAGTGTCTTTGAAGAGAAACTCTCATCAGACTACTTGACCACGAATTCTTGAACTTAGGGGGAACGTGTACGACTAGCGGTACTCCTAAATAAAACATGAAGTTGTCAATAAGTCAAAATGAAGCTATCAGAAGACTGCTTCTTATCAGCTGACTGGAACTCAACAGCCAAGTGATTTTCAAGAATGTACTACACCAAGTGATATCAGCTGACTAATCTGATTTGTATCCATACAAGTAGCATCAGCCTACAAGTGGAATCAGACCACAAGTGGTATCAAGTGGTAAAAATTCTTGAAGTTAAGAGGAAATTTTCTAGCTGGAGTGATAAACAGCAACGAAGACTACCTTGATCAGCCAAGTGCTTACCTACCTGTCTTCAACATACTAGTTTGCAATCTTATGAAAAAGAAGTTATCAAAAACCCTAAAAAGGGGGAAGGATAAAAGGAGAAGAAAAGATGCAACTAAAGTTTGGTGTTGATGACAAAAAGGGGGAAGATGGATGCAACTAAGAACCCTTTAAACAGAAGATCAGAAAGGGAAAAAGAACCATCACATGCAAGTGGTATTTTTTTAAAAAGTTGTATCGGACCAAAAGAATTTTCATCTCAAGGCATGAAGACTAAATCTGAAGACTTAAGATTAGTTCTTAGTTGAAGGTTTTGTCATCATCAAAAAGGGGGAAATTGTTGGTTAATATTGGAGAAGGTTTTGAAGATGACAAAAAGGGTAATCTGGAAGTCATCAACTAAGAACTAAACAGCTTAGTGAAACCTATCTCATGGTCTGAAAGCCATGTGACCGAATCAGCGAAGTGGGATATCAGATGGGTATTATCAGCCGAGTCAAGACAGATGTGTTCATTCTTGAATTAGCCGAGAAGCCATCAGCCGAGTGATCATCAGAGTGATCATCAGCAGAGTACTTCCACCAGCAGAGTAAAAATGGTCACTAAGCTTATCAACGGGAACCAGCTAAGAGATGAGTGCATTAAATGCGACTGACATAAAGTAGACATCCGTACAGCAGAGTGTACAGTGCAACAGTTGCAGGGAGCCGTTCCGCGTGTCAGGACCAGAACTCGAGGACTGTAGCTTTCTGCCAACCTTCAACGGGCAGAAATTCAAAATCTGAGAGTATAAATAGAAGACATAACTGAAGATCAAACAGGAGCTTGCATTATTCAAGATTATATCCTAAGAGCGAGATCCATCAGTTGAGTCGTTTGATCTTGAGCGAAGTCATTTGTTGACGAAGCTTCTTGTTGAAGAACAGAGATCATACGTTGTCTGTCTTAGTGACTTTCAACTGAGAATAGAAGGAGTGTATATCCATCTTTGTGAGTGATATAGCTTCTTAGTATAGGTTTTCTGAGTGATTACTTGTACTGAAAATAGCGTGAGGAGTGTAGATCCGTCTAAGTGAGTGATCTAGCTTCAGAGTGTAGGATTTCTGTGTGATTTCTTACAGCGCACTTGTGGCTTTTCATTTGTTGATCAGCGCAAGCATTGTATACTTGATTACTTTGTGTTTTCTAGTATAACCCAAGATCTGTGTGACTTGGAAGAGTGGACTAAAGGAACCACTATAAAAATCCTGTGTGTTTGATTTATCTACTGCTATACTTTGCATATTCATCAAAGAATTCAAACATACGATTTAACCAAAAGATTTTAAAAGGAGTTGTAAAAACTGGGGACAAAATCTTTTGAGTGAGAAAACTTAAAGAGGAACAGTTTGGTGAAAAACACTTTGAATATCCGCTGCCAACTAGTTTCTAAAACTTTGATTTAACATCTGAAATCAGCTAAGTGAAAATCAGATGAGTGGTCAACTCTGCTGATAAAGCTTTGTGCGCATCAGCTTAGTAGTCTTACAATTCTTGAATCAGCTTAGTCTGCTGATTTGTAAAGTTAGAGAAAAAGTTTTAAAGTTTTCAGAGGTCTATTCCCCCCCCCCCCCCCCTCTAGACCTCATTGACCACTTTTGGGACCAACACAAGAAGTCCGGAGGTTACCACCACCGAACCTGTGATGAGGTAATTAGCATATTACCCCCTCTTTTGATTAAATTGTTGTTTGATTCAAACCTTTTCGCATATGTAATGTGGAGATCGATTTCTTGGGACTGATGGGTGCCTCGGAAAAAATTTTAAATTCTGCACTTTCGTTGTTCTGACAACCGAGATATCCCAACAAAGTGACCGAAGCTGATTTAGAGAAGATTGTGCTGGAGAGAGTTGTTAAGGAGTTGAAGAAGGAGATGCTGGTTAAAGAAACCCGACCCGCGGATGTTAGGGCTCGGCGAGCTGAAGCTAAGGAGGATGGGGCTGTGATTCTCGAAGATGGTCGAGATAAGGAGTTGAGTACGACTATCATGCTATGCTCACCTTTTTGACAGGAGATTAGAGAGGCTCGAGGTACTGAGACTACTCCTACGAGATTACCGAGGTATAATGGAACTACTGATCCAGGAGAGCACATCAATAGTTTCATAAATGTGTTGAATTGCCTCCGAATTCTAACTTCTCTTTCGATGAGGTATGCGACAAGTTGAAGCACCAATTTGCGAGTCAGAGGAAACAAAGATTACCAGCTAACCACTTGGGAACGATAAAGCAGCTAGAAGGAGAAATGCTGAGGCAATGATTGGCTAGGTTCAGTATCGAGCTTCTGAAGGTCGATACTCCACAAATTGAATTTTTATCATCACTAATGTTTGAGCTAACCCGAAATACCAGTTCGGGAACGTTCTATGTCGAAAGAAACAAAAATCTTTCGAGCGGATCATGTAAATAGCTGAGAAATACATGATTTAGGAGGAAATTAACAAGTTGAAAAACGCTCAGAATCCCAGACCCCAGGTCGGGAAGAAACCTGACAGGGCCCCAATCCCTAAACCAAGTGATTACGGAGGGTCAAACGCGCAGCAAAGAGGCTCGGTTTGGCTGAGACTTAACGTGTCTAAACCTCAGGCTCCGACCCACAGATCTAATGTCTACGATTGACCTGCTTCTCCAGAAATGGCACAAAGGAGGGAACCAGAAAAAAATAGCTTCACCAAGCTGAATACCTCGAGGGACGAAATACTCACCGTTCTCGAGGAAAGGAACCTGGTCCCAGAGGCTCGGCGTATCACCCAAGCCAGGCCGGGGATGATGAATCACGATAAATATTGTAGGTACCATAGGGCTCACGGAGACAACACCGAGGATTGTTTCCAATTGAAACAGGAAATTGAGAAATTGATTGCTCAAGGGAAGTTAAAGGAATATGTTAGAAGGGGTAACCCTAACAACCGGTTCAAATCGAGGAGTCCGCGGAGGTTTTCCGAACAACACCGTAATGATCAGCGTCAGGTCGAGGAGCAGACAAATGGAGTGATAAATGTAATAGCTGGCGGACCTGCATGAGAAGATAGCAGGAATGCGAGAAAAAGGACAGCCAGGTCGATAAAGACAGGTGTCTCAACCAGGAACGAAATTATGTCCTTGGAACCAGCTCCGTCGATAAATCAGGTCATTAGTTTTACTGAGGCTGACAGGCCGAGTGAAGTAACATGGGACACTAATGAAGATGACCCTGATTTCTCGATGGTGTTGACTCTAAAAATTGCTAACTTCGAGGTCAAGAGGGTACTGATCGACAATGGCAGCTCGACAAACATAATTTCCTCCAAAGCCTTGAATCGAATGAATTTGCAGAACCCACGTCTGGATCGGGTGTCTACTCCATTTATTGGTTTTGGTGGCTCGGAAATTGTTCCTCTAGGAACCATCCTTTTGAGCACCACCTTGGGCAGAAAACCAAAGGATGTGACAAAGATGGTAAAGTTCCTGGTTGTGAGTACCCCTTTTGCCGATAATGCTATTTTGGGAAGACCGGCACTAAACATTTTTAAAGCGGTCGTGTCGACTTACCATCCGAAGGTTAAGTTCCCCACTTTGGCAGGGGTCGGAGAAATGAGAAACGATCAGTGCATGGTATGGGAGTGTTATTGGTCCCAAGTGGTCAGATGAGGTCTAGAGGGGGGGGGGGGGGGTGAATAGACCTCTTTAAAATTTACCTTTTTAAAAATTCTCTAACTTTTCTGTCAGCAGACTAAGCTGATCAAGAATTGTAAGCAGACTAAGCTGATCTCGCACAAAGCTTTGAACAGCAGAGTTGACCACTCTTCTGATTTTACTTAGCTGATTTTATCAAAATCAGAGTTTCAAAAATAACTAACTTGCAGCGGATTTATCAAGTGTTTTTCACAAGTAGTTTTCCTTAACTTTGAAATAGTTTTATCCCCAGTTTTTAACAAACTCCTTTAAAAACTTTTCCAACAGTTAACCTTGAAGTGTTTTATGTATGCTGTTTTAAATATGCAGAAATTTATGCAAGTAAAAACACAAAGAATTTTTATAGTGGTTATATGGATATAAATCCTTTAGTCCACTCTTCCAAGTCACTTAGATCTTGGGTTATACTATATCACGCAGATTACAGTATACACTGCTTACGCCAAACAACAAATGATATGGCCGTAAGTTCACAATAGGAAATCACAAAGAAACTCCTATCCTTTGAAGTAATATCGCTCACAAAGATTGATATCTACTTCTCACAACACAGTCCTAACAAAATCACTCAGATTTTACAAGTATTTTCTGTTTTCTCTCTATTCTGCTTCGTCAACAAATGACTCAGCTGATGAGTGTTCTGTTCTAGAGTTTGAGACTTAGAAGAATTTTTGCTTCAGATTTTTACTCTCAAAGTGCGTTGTCTCTTTTGTTGTATGTTCTTCCTCAACTCACGAACTGAACTATTTATACTTGAGATTTGAAAATCTGCCCGTTGAGAGATCGACAGGTGTCCAAATCATCGAGTACTGGTCCTTCTGCAGAAACGGCTACCTGCGACTGAACACTGTACACTCTGCTGTACTTGCTGTCAGTCCGCATTAAATGCACCAAGCTGATACGAGGTTTCTCTTCAATCATTTGTCATAAATACCCTTCCTCTTCAGCATTTATTACTCCAAGTGCATTTATTACCGTTGCACTAACTTCTGATCCACTTCCACTCTGCTGATCGAAGTCACTCGTCTGATGTGTACTCGGCTGATCCCAAACTTGAACTAATCTGATTTGAGTCGGCTGATTGTCCACCAGTCTGATTCCTTCTTCAGCAACAGATCAGTAGTCTTCTGGACCATATTTGACTATTCTGAAATACTTCTTCCTTGGTCAAATATCTTCTCCCTTCACTTCAAAGTCTTCATCCAACAATTTCCCCCTTTTTGATGATGACAAAACTTCAGCTAAGTACATGTTCCTAAACTAAAGTTGAGTCCTCAAAAATTTCTGAGATAGAAATGATGTATTGGAAGCTTGAACTTTTATAGATGATTTTTAAGAATTACAGTACAAGTTACAAGCAAATTTAGACTTAAGTGAGAAAAAAAAATTACAAGTAAAGAAAGCTGGTTACAAATATTTAACAGATGACCTAGTCTAGTAACTATTCTAGTCCTCAGCTTCTTCATCTTCTTCTCCATCCTCTTCTTCAACTTCAACTTCATCACTACTGTCTTCATCTTCACCAGATGTGAAAGCATCAGCAAGACCTTTTAATTTTTCTCTTCTTTCATCAGCTTCAAAGCTTGCTCTGATGTCTTCAATTCTTTTAACCTTCATGTCTGGATTAAGCTGTTCTTCAGCAGAGTACTTAGAGGCAGCTAACTCCTTGTCAATTTTAGCTACTTCCTTGGGCTCTACTTTATCATCAGCTTCATCTTCAGCTTCTTCTTCACTTGGCTTTCCAGCAGCAGCCCGTTGGTCTCGTACTTGAATAGTTGCAGTATCAACAGTCTTCTTAGCTGATTCCTCTTCCCCCTTTTTGTCAGCATCAGCAGGGTTGAGTTGATCAGGAGTTATGTTGACAGCAGCACAAAGCTTCTTGATGTTCTTATCCAAAACTTGTTGTTCAGCACAGTGATGATTGAGAGTAGTCTCCATGCGAAGTTGAGCAGCTTCCAAGCGAAGTTGATTTGATTTTAACTCACCAGATTGGTCATTCAGACAATCAACATTCAACTGAGGTGTTGATATCTCATTTTGAACTTTGTTAGCAGCAGCAGTAAACTCTTACAGTAGTGCAACATCTTTTTCCATCTCTGCTTCACCAACCTGTTTTATGACTCTAACAACTCCAGCAACATCAGCTTCATTTCTTTGAAGAGCAGTGTGGAGGTGACCTACATCAGCCTTCAATTCTTCAATACTTCTGTTCATATTCAATATGCTCTGAGTTAGCATTAAGGAGTTATCTGGTGGTAGAGGGAAGTCTTCAATGGCATCCTTGACCATTTTTGCAGTCTCTTCCTGCATTTGCGTAATCATCAGCTGATTCCTTGTCTCTATCTCCTTCATAGTAGTTTCAATCAGCAGCTGGATGGATTCCAAAAGAGAGGAATGCAAGTCAGCAGTAGGAGCAGGGTGTGATGATTCAGCAGGTTCCTCTTCCTGTTGAAATTCAACAGGTTCTTCTTCCTGTTGAACAGGTGCTTCATGAAGAACAGGACTGTTTTCAGCTTTCCATTCCAAAGCTAAGGGAACTAAGTCCTTGACCACAACAGGCAACTTAACAGATATGTCCAGGTTGATCTCTTTAGCTTGCTGGTCTTTCTTTTGTTCTTCACTGGCTGGCTCATCAGCAACGTGAATGATTTCAGTACCATCAGCAGACACAACTGTCTTCTGACGAATCAAGTCAGCTGGCACGATTGGTGAAGTAGTCTGTTGGATACTTAGCTTTTCTTGATGAGTACTGATATCAGAGCCATAAGCAATTTGCTGTAAGCTTGGCAGAGTGGGCGTTGAACTTGAAGTTCCTGGTTCAAATCTAGATCTCTCAGCCCATTTCTCCAAAGCTGTGTAAACAGCAATCTTGACTGCTCTATCAATCCTGTCATCAGCAGGACTTGGTTTCTTTGGAATTGAATCCTTGATAGCAGTCGCCTCCTGACTTACAATGACTCTAGCATAGTCATGTAGTCTGACTCTCACAAAATCTGAGTCCAAAGCCTTGGCAACAGAAGTTGTTTGCAACCAGTTCAAAACCCATCTTCCTTCTGTAGCAAACTCCTTCCAGGCTTGAATCTCCTCCTCAGATTTACTCAATCTATACTCTCTCCAGCGATTGTATCTTATCTTCTCAGGGAGAAAAGTAGTCTTTGATTGAAACAGCTGGTTCAGCCTTTCCAGCTCAGCTTCAAATCTCTTGAAGGCAGCAGAATCACTTTGAACAATCTCTATTGCTCTTCTTACTTCCTTCTTTTTCTTTTTGATTGGTGCAGCTTTTGGTAGCACGAAGTCTCCTTCCTTAGGCTTTTGTCCAATCTTGATTCCTTCTGACCTCCTTGGTCCATAAGCATCATTCTTGCTCTCTTCTAAGGCCTTTGCCAAGTCTGCTTCTTCCTTGGCAGTCAATTCAGCTTCTGTCATGTTCTTGACATTAGTTTCTTTCTTGCTCACTTCAAGAGCTCTCTTTAGTTCAGCTTCATCACGCTTTCTCTGTTCAGCTTCCTCGCGCTTCTTCTTGTGATAAGCTGACACTTTTGCCTTGCCAGTCCTTTTTCTTCTGGCATTTCTGGATTCAACAACTGGTGCCACAGCTGTTGATTCTGGTGGTGCAATTGCTACTGGTGAAGCAGCAACAGGCTCAAGGATCTGCACTTCAGGATCCTTTTGAGGTTCAGCAACCTCAGCCGTTGGTGTAGAAGTCTGTTTATCTTGATCATCAGCTGACCTTACTGCAGCAGACTTCTTCACTACTTCAACAGGCCTATCCGCAGATGGAGGGCTTTTTCTAACCACCTCAGAAAGTTCCTTTTCTTCGTCAATAAAGGTCATCCTCTTTCTGATGGTTTTCTTTGTATGGAGAACAGTAGCAGTAGATGTGGCAGTATCTTTCAGGGCACTCCTTGTCCTTTTAGCCACATTTTCAGCTGGTAGTTCAGCTGAAACTGTTCTTTCAGGAGATGAGTTAGCTGACATCTCATCAATTTCTTTGACCGTTTCATCAACAATCAGGTCAACATCATCCCTTCTCCTAGATACGTCTGTTCTAGCTTTAACAGCTGGCTCAGCTGTTTGAACAGATGTCTTACTCTTTTTGCCTTTGACAGCAGGCTTTTCAGGCTCAGAAGCCTTCCTTTTTGTTTGCTTCTTCTCAGGCACAGTAGTAGACTCTTTTGATCTACCAGTTTTCACTGGTTCATAAATTTTCAACTCTTTCGCCTTATGGACATCCTTGCCATCGGTCACAATACATCCCAAATTCACCAGCAGATGACTGAGGAATATCCTGTGCAGAGTCAGACCACGCACTTTGTGATCAGCAAGCACATACCAAATGAAGTTTGCCCAGTTCACTTTCAAACCATAGAAAATGGCTATCATTGTGTGAAACCTCTTCATTGGTACACTGTCCAACGAGAATGTGCAATTTTCAAGGACTTTGGCGACCAAATCAGCCATTCGCTGAAATTCATCCTTAAGCTGATTTTTCTTGATGCCTCCAGACATCACTTGATTCTTCTTCGAAGCCAAATTCCAGAAATCTGACTCGAGTGGTTCAGCTAAGTTTGCAATATCAGTAGACCCTTCAAGAGTGAGGCCGTACTTCTCATTCAGCAACTTGGGGGTTACACAGATAAATTTATCCCCAATCTTGGCAGTTATCTCCAGTTTTTCAAAATTAACCTCATATTTTGAACCGTCAAACTCCATTACTTGGTTTTTGAAAATCATATCTTCATGGGCTTCCATGAAGTTAACCAGTGAGGCTGCCTTGAATTTCTCCAAAATTTCTTTCATCAAAGGTGTGCCAGTCGTGTGGTAAGTCAGGTAGTTCAGGAACATAACTTCAGCAGCAGCTTCTTTGGCAGACATTCTGAAAAAGAGATTAAGGAAACGGAGAGAAATTTGCAGTAGATAATTTGCAGAGTTGCTCTGTATGCTTTTGAAATATTTAGGGTGCGTAAAAACGTAGTAAGCTGATCAGATCTGGATTTATAGATGTTAGTTCTTGTCGATTTCCGTGAAAGGCGTCAACCGTTAGATCAGTTACTTCAAAAGCAGATCGTGTGATCGTGATACGCGGATTTCAAAATAGCATTTAATATGTCAAGCAGGCGGGAATTTGAAACGCCACATGTCTGTTACTTATAAAAGCGTGTTTCTGATAAAACGTTTTTAGAACAACACTTAATTATAAGCTGACATAAATAAAAACGGATGAGTAAAATAATACTTATCTGATAGATGACTTGTCTGATACAATAAATCACTAGTGAAAGCCAATATCTAGTGATCTTCCTTTGCTGTTTGTCAATCCAGCAAGATAAATGATCTTCAAATCTTCAAGAATTAAGAACAAATCTTCTGATTAAACACCTTCAACTAACTGTCATTGAAGATTTCATCTTTAAAACAAGGGTACCGCGAGTATTACACGTTCCCCCTGAATTCAAGAATTCATCAGTCAACAAGTCTGTTGAGAGTCAGTCTTCTTGAAGTACAGTACTTGTTGATATTAGATTAGTCAGTTGTTGAACCCAGTCTTCTGATAGGTTCCCCCTCAGCTTATGAATCCAATTTTAACAAGCCCAATTCTGTTCTTAGAGTGGAAAATCTTGCTTCATTCAAAGGTTTGGTGAAAATGTCAGCAATCTGATTGTCTGTATGAACATACTCAATAATAACATTTCCATTTTCAACGTGGTCTCTGATGAAGTGATGTTTGATCTCAATATGCTTAGTCCTGGAATGACTAGTAGTATTCTTAGTAAGTGAGATTGCACTTGTATTGTAACAGTAGATAGGGATTCCACTGATCTTGAGATTATAGTCTTCTAGTTGATGCTTCAACCAAAGTATTTGTGCACAACATGCTCCAGCAGCAATATATTCAGCTTCAGCAGTAGATATGGATACTGAAGTTTGTTTCTTACTCATCCATGAGATCAGACGACTGCCTAAAAATTGACAAGCACCTGTAGAACTCTTCCTATCAATCTTGCAGCCAGCAAGGTCAGAATCTGAATATCCAATAAGTTCAAATCCTGATTCCCTTGGGTACCACAATCCCAATTCTTGTGTGCCTTTGAGATATTTTTATATCCTTTTAGCAGCTAAGAGGTGAGATTCCCTAGGATCTGATTGAAATCTCGCACAAACCCCAACAGAATACATAATATCTGGTCTGCTAGCTGTTAAGTATAACAGTGACCCAATTATGCCTCTGTATTTGGTAATGTCAACTGATTTGCCACCTTCATCCTTGTCCAGACGAAGTCCAGTAGACATAGGAACATTAACAGATGAGCTAGTTTCCATACCAAATTTCTTGAACAGATCTTTTGTGTACATTGCTTGATTAATAAAAATACCATCAGGTAGCTGTTTGACTTGTAAACCAAGAAAGTAATTTAATTCTCCCATCATGCTCATTTCAAACTTGTTCTGCATCAGCTTAGAGAATCTTTCACACATCTGTTTGTTAGTTGAACCAAAAATAATATAGTCCACATATATTTGTACCAACAATATATGATTATCCCATTCAATAGTAAACAAGGTTTTATCTACTTTACCTTTGCGAAATCCTTTAATTAAAAGAAATCAGATAAAGTATCATACCATGCTCTTGGAGCCTGTTTCAGTCCATAGAGGGCTTTCTTCAGACGATACACCTTGTCTCCTTGTTGAGAAACTTCAAAACCAGGAGGTTGTTCAACATAAACTTCCTCTTGCAGTTCTCCATTGAGAAAAGCAGACTTCACATCCATCTGATAGACAGTGAAGTTCTTGTGAGCAACATAGGCTAGGAACAATCAGATTGCTTCAAGCCTTGCAACTGGTGCGAATGTCTCATCAAAATCAATGCCTTCTTCTTGGCAGTAACCTTTGGCAACTAGTCTTGCTTTGTTTCTGGTAACCATACCATCTTCATTCATCTTATTTCTGAATACCCACTTAGTGCCAATTACCCTTTGATGAGTAGGTCTGGGAACTAAGTACCAGACTTCATTCCTTTCAAATTGATTCAACTCTTCTTGCATTGCTTCAATCCAGTGAGAATCACCAAGAGCTTCATCAATCAACTTAGGCTCAATTTGTGAAAGAAAACTTACAAACATTGTTTCATTTGCAGTTGACCTTCTAGTTCTCACTCTATCCAAAGGATCACCAATCACTAACTCAGGTGGGTGATCTCTGAGCCATCTGAGATCAAGTTGCAAATCTGGATGTTGTCCTCTTGATTGATCTTGCAACACTACTGTTGGAGTTTCAGTAGTAGTCTGTTGAACAGTTGTAATCTGTTGAACAGTCTCTGGTCTGTTAGCTGTTTGCAACTCCTCTGTTAGATAATCAGCAGACTGATTTTGAACAGCACTTGAGTTAACAACTTGAGTTAAATCAGGTAGTATGATGGGTACATATTCTTCTATTCTTTCCACATTCAATTTCTGAAAGTCAGCAGATATCTCTGGATTCGCACTTTGATTCTTTTCAGATGATTGACTTGGTTCATCAAATACTACATGAATAGATTCTTCTACAAGTAAAGTTCTTTTGTTAAACACTCTATAAGCTTTACTAACAGTAGAGTAACCTACAAAAACAGCTTCATCAGCCTTTTCTGCAAATGCAGTAAGGTAATTTTTCCCATTGTTCAAAACATAACATTTACAACGAAAATCCTAAGATAATGTAAATTAGGCTTTCTGTTGTTCCATAGCTCATGAGGTGTCTTGTTTTGACTTTTGTTGATCATACACCTGTTCTGTGTATAACATGCTGTATTTGTAGCTTCTGCCCAGAATCTTTGGGGCAGCTTTGCTTCAGCTATCATTGTCCTGGTAGCTTCTTTTAGAGTTCTGTTTCTCCTTTCAACAACTCCATTTTGTTGAGGGGTTCTGGCAGCAGAGTACTCATGACTGATTTCTCTGGAATTACAATACTCTTCAACAGTAGAGTTTGTAAACTCAGTCCCTCTATCTGATCTGATCTTCAATATTCTTCGACTCTTCTCATTCTGGATCAGTTCCATCAGATTAGTGAGATGTTTCTTGGTTTCACTTTTCTTCTTCATGAAAATCACCCAAGTAAATCTTGAAAAATCATCCACAACAGCCAGGCAGTATTTCTTTCCACCATTGCTGATTGGATCAATTGGGCCAAACAAGTCCATATGTAATAGCTCCAAAATTCTGGTTGACGATTGGTGCTTTTTGCTTTTGAAAGATGACTTTACTTGTTTTCCCTTCTGACATGCGTCACAAAGCTTGTCTTTGCTCATGACTGTCTTTGGAATTCCTTCTACCAGATCATTCTTTCTCAATCTGTTTATGGTCTTGAAATTCAAATGATTCATTCTTTTGTGCCAAAGCCAACTGATTTCACTTGGTGTTGAAGCCACCAAACAAACATTAGAATTCTTGTCCACATAATTCCAGTCGACTACATAGATGTTTCCCTGTCTTCTTCCAGATAAAATAACCTTCTTTGTTCCAACTTGTTCAACATAGCACTTATCTGATGAAAACACTACGGAAAATCCCTTGTCACAAAATTGACTTATGCTCAGAGATTGTACTTCAGGCCACTAACATAAGAGACGTCAGATATCTCTATGTTTCCTTTAATAAGCTTTCCAACAGCTACAACCTTGCCTTCTTTGCTGTCTCCAAAAGTAACTCTTGGACCATTCACAGCAACAGCATCTGCCAGTTCATGTATGTCTCCACACATGTGCCTTGAACATCCACTGTCCAAGTACCATTTCTTCACTACTTTACTCCTACTCCTAATCCTAACCTACAAAACAAAATAAAAATGTTTTAGGTACCCTTTATTGAGAGGGTCCTGGTGTATTAGTGTCACCTTTGACAACCCAAGATGTTGAAGTCTTAGGCTTCTTAGGCTTTAGAGTTTTAGTAGGAGCATGAGCAACTTCATTTTCATCATAATCAGCAGGCATGTTATGTTGATAATCATTATGATGATGATAAGGCTCATAAGCAGGATAAGATGTGATTATACCGTATTTCGTTCGAGTTCAGTAAGGAAAGTAGAGTATAACAATATATGAATCGAGCGTGTGAAAACTGTATATTGATATCGGTGTTCGAATACAAATTACAAAGTGGGTCTACCCGAGCATTACGGGATGCCGTACTACTAGAAAGACTAAATACAATGAGAATACAAGCTAGTTCCTAATCCGAACAGTAGGTTCGAGCAGAAGGAATATCTTGGAAGTTGTGCCATCCCTGATGTCATAAATGCGCCGCGTATTTATAGGAACAGTAATGAGCTAGCTAGACCATCCGTAGGAGAACACCTCTCGGCCAGCTGTATAAAGCTGTAGGTCGGCCCCACAGTAATCCCGAGGAGACGAGTAGACCGGGAAGAAGGTCGGGGTACTTGATCGAGAGCTATCAGTCAGGCTTGATCGGAGAACCATGTTCTTCTGGTCGATGAATACCATTCTGATCGAGATCGAGGCTGACCCCGAGCAGAAGGTATTTCCTAGATCGGCGTATGCGAAATACCCCTCATCAATACTCCCCCACTTCTCGAGCTTAAGTGAAGCTGAAGCTCGGAGAAGTAAATACTGCATCAAGGCGAAAGACTTTGATCTCTTGATGTTTTCGGACATGCCTCGTTAAAAACCTAGTTCGGAAAAACCCAATGGGACAAAATCCGAACTAGGGAAAAAGAGTGCACATCTTCCTTGGAGGAGCCTCGAAATACCGAATCGCCCCCAAGATAGAAGGGTGAGGTTTTTTGACCTGAGAGATTCACCTCGATGATTCACCAAGAGCTGCAATATTGAAATTCGGAAAGATAGATAGTAGAGAACAGGCCTCGGACAGTCTTGAGTTGGATATGCCTCGTTAAAAACCTTACTCGGAAAAACCCAGTGGGATAAAAACCGAGCGAAGGGAAAAAGAGTACATATTTTATCCTGTTGAGTCGAGAAATACTCATTTCCGAAGCTTGGAGGACCGTAAATGCTATTAACAAAAGATAATCTTCAATTTTACTGAGTGGGAGCCTAACCGTCGCGGTTACTCGGGGTTGAATTTGCAATTTACCCTTTTAACCTTTATATATATGTTTACTTGGAGAAAAAAGAGTGCATCTTTACAATTCACAGCTGATCGGAGCTTTTAGATCGATAAACAGTATTTCTTCTTTACTTCGAGCATTCCAATAAATATCTTCTAATCATGTCTACTTCCCAGAATCCCGACGTCCAAACCAACATTCCCTCTGGATCAGATTCCGATCTAGGATCCACGGGCGAACTTATCAATGACTTCAAAACCACTGAAAATTCTTCCGAAGAGACGAATAGAATCGTCAATCAAATAGAGCATGCCATGGGGTCGAACGCCGGAGAGGGTACATCAGGTCGACAGCATTCCGAGCACGATGGTGATGCGGAAGAAAATGCCGAAGGCGGCAGCAAGGAGGGTGGAGATGGAGAAGAAGCAGATTCCGATCATGAGAATAGCTTGACTGTACCGTTTGACAAGCACGAGATTATGAGATACGAGATCGGAGGCGGGTGCAGCGTGAGAATTCTTGATCTAGCTGGTGTCGCGAAAAAGTCCAAAGCCACCGGTCGAGCTCAGAAGACCGAGAAACGGGTCGACGACATCTCCAGCGCGTACGATCCAAAAGAGCATGAGGCAAGCCTCAAAGCTACGATTGGTAAATTCCTTCCCGAGGGCTATTCGCTAATCATTCCGACCCCCTCTCAACGAGTGAACAAGCCCCCACCAGGATGTCAAGCCTTCTACGCTAAGCAGTTTGACTATGGGTTGCGCATTCCTTTTGCCCCCTTGCTCAAGCAGGTTTTAGATGCATTCAGCCTAGCTCCCGCACAGATCCTTCCCAATTCGATTGGGTACTTGATAGCTTTTAGCGTTTTGATGAAGGCCAAGAACCAAGCTGCTAATTTCCGACGCTTCTGGCAATTCTTTAAGATTAGCACCTCCTCCGCCTCGAACGATGGGTTTGTGTATTTCTCCCAGCGTTCGAATCATTCGGTCTTATCGACCCTAACTTCCAGCAATTCTCTTGACTGGAAGAAACAGTTCTTTTTTATCAAGGGACCTGAAGTACCAGCCTCTGAGGGAAGCTCGGAGATGGTTCCATACCAATGGCCAGGCGAGCAAGAATGGGTGTACGGGAAACGAGAAGTGTTAGGCCAGCTTGAGAGGGTTGTCTCAGACGATCTGGTTAAAGAGATGTGTTCTGATCTGTATCAGTCGGCTTTCCTGGTCCTAGAGCCCGTTCTTCGGAAAGCTGGTCTCAGCCAAGCTACCTATCGACTAGCAGATGCAGACGATCCTCGATCACTGAGTAAGGATAACAATCTTTCCCGAGTGCCCGTAATAGTAAATTATCCAGAGAATTTTATTAGTTATCATTTTTGTTTTTTAGGTACGATGGTGGAGCAATACCGAGCTTCCATAGTTGGTAAAACGGTAGCGTCTACCTCGAGAAAGACGCCCGGTCAGCCGAGGAGACAAGTTAGACCGGAGCTCAGAACTGTCGTCCCTCCTCGGGGAAGCTCGGCCCAGACTGGCCAGGTCGGAAACGAAGAGGAACCTGAGAATGCTGAGCCAATCCAAATGGTACGACCTCCTCATCAAGCTGGTCCTTCTTCTTCTGGCTTGGGATACAGCATGTTTACCATGAAGAAGCTCAGAGGGACAGAGATTTATAATCGGAGAGCTCGGGAAGATCTCGAGGGACCCCCCGAGGCCAAAAGGAGGACCGGACTGTGGGGTCGACACCGAACGCCCCTTTCTTCCCGTCCTGGTCGAAGTAGGCCTGACATGGTGGATTTCATCGAAGACCAACTTAGAGGTTCCCGAGCAGCAGGTTATCCCGAGAGGGGATCAATTCGAAGCGATCGCACCCCGAACGGCGAGAATGAACATGACAAGGCGATCAAGATTTTTATGGCGGGGAGATTTGCCGAGGACCAAGAGGAGCTTCTTGGCCATTCCGACCTCGACGTACTGGGCCAATTCTCCAAAGCATATCACACGGTAAATTCCTTTACATTTGTTGCAACTGTTTTAAGTCTTGGAATAAAGTACTAACCAGCCTGTTCTTGCAGATCGGGGACTGCTTTCTCACAGAGGTGAATCGTGTGTCGATGTTAGAAGAGGAGTCCGATCGAGTCCATATTGCTTATATGGACTTGCTCAAGGAGGAATCCCAACTGCGCAATCAATTTTCCTCCGTCCAAGCAGAATTGGAGTCCATGAAAGCCAAATATACCCCTGCCGTCGAGGAAAATTTGGTGAAGGTCGTGGAAGAGAAAAGCTTGCTCGAGGAGAAAGTTAGGAAACTTTAAGAGGAGCTTGCGCAGACTAAGGCTGATTCCGAGCTATCTTATCAGCGGGGCAAAGAAGATTCTCGCCTAAGCTCGATAAGAGAATTTTTGGAGTCTCCCGCATTGGATGCCATAGCTCGAGGGAGGGTCGGCGAAATCCTTCAAACTACCTTTTTCAAAGGGGTTCAACAGTTGGCCGCGGCAAAGGTTATTCCCGACAAAATGACGGAGTATATAAAGCATATGGACACCATGAAAAATTCTAGCGGGGAAGACTATCGAACCGCGTCCTCGAGCTCGGCCAACTGGGAAGAACATGAGTTCGCTCCCTTTGTGGAAGAGTTCGGAGTTCCAATGCCCAACCCTGACTTGATGGACTTGGATACCTCCAGCGCAAGCTCGAGTTCAGATAGCTCAGACTGTTCGGATACCTCTGATGACAATTCCGATGGGGATGATCGAGAAGCTTCTGGAGATGATGACGTCGATGTCGAGGGTAACTCCGAAGGTGAGGGCAAAGAGGCGCAGCCAAACCTTTAGATTTCTTGTAATAGATTGTAAGATTGTAGGATCCTTTATTATATGCATTGTAATTATTTCGATCATCTATAAAATCTGCTTTTTCTGTTTTTCCGAGTCCTCTCATCAGTAATTTATCATACTGCTCAACTAGACAAAAGTCTTTGTGAGCCATAAGGTTCATAGAAAGAACGTCGATATCAAAACAATCGACCTTCTTAAATGGGCACGGAAATCTTGAAATTCGCGACTGTTGGGCTCCCAAAAAGGCAACGTTCCTTTCTCCTATAAATAGACGGTAGTTTAAGATTTTTGTCACTGAAATTATAATTCACTCTTCGTCGGAGCTATTCGGTCGATAAGTAAATCGAGCTCTCTTCTCCATTAGAAATATACAGATCATGGAAGGCCTGGTGAACTCCAAGATCGACCCGAGGTTGTTGCTTAAAGTCAAGAAAGAGAAACCTTCCAAGTCGAACGTCAAAGAACCTAAGTCCTCCTCGGAAGCAGGAAAGACTTCTAAGAACGACCGAGGTAAGCACAAGGTCGATTCTCCTTCGAAGGCGGTTATTGAATCAATTGGTGACCTTGGCAAAACTGTGGCCAAGCAAATATCTGGCTCCGAGAAAGGGCCGGTCATACCAATTCCCGACTCCCCCTCTCAGTCGAAAAATAGTTCCGAGGGCAAGAAAAAGGTCAATAGGCCTAATAAGCAAATCACATCTGGTGACTCTGAGCCTGCTCCACATAAAAGACCGCTCGTGGACGATCTGATTCCAACCTCGGCCTTGATTCAAATGACTGGGGAAAAAAGGACAATAGCTGATAGTGTTCTGGCCTTGGAGGCTAATAAGGATGTTGTGGTTGGGCCTCCCAAAAAGAAGGTCAAAATAAATGACCCTCCCGTCGATAAGAAGAAAATTCCCTCGTCGGGTGGGAATCCAGAGCCCCAAAACTCTGTCCCCAACGTTGTTCGGACGCTTAGCGCCTTTTTTGAAGAGGTTAAAAGTAAGGCCATGGCCGAGCCAGCAGGGAAAGATGTGAATGAAACGGCGCGATCGAGCACGGATCTGCTTTTTCAAGTAAGTGTTGTGTTCACTCTCTTCCCCCTTTTTTTTTTTTTTTTTTTTTACTAAATAACTTTTTGTCCATTTAAGGTCGGACAACAGTTATTTACCCTCGGGCTTCAAGTCGAACAAGAAGCCGAACAGCGTGCGAAGGTTATCCTCGAGCTGGAGGAAAAGAAGGTTGCATTATCAAAGTGCCTTGAAGAAGCCAGCGCCATTGAGTTGAAATTGGCCTCCGAGACGGAGAAAGCTGTGAAGGAGAAAGAGAGACAGGTTCACGAGGAGTTGGGCAAGGAGTTGGATAGGCTGAAGTCACTCGTCGAGCAGGAGAAGAAAAGCGCCGAGCAGCGGGAGAAAGAGGCCTATCAAAAAGGCTATGATGCCGGGTATGAGGCCCGCAATGTTGAAGTCCGCAAGCTTCTCTTCGAGAAAAGTGCTTAGAGATTTCCTCTGTCGACTGCTCGATTAAATGTTGTACTTTTAAATTTTTCCTTTTGTACTTGTTTTCCTCGTTGAAATAATAAACTTTTTCTTCCTTCTAATCGATGATGTTTTGTGTTATGATAAAGTGATTTACTGTATAAATAATTTATACTCGAGTTAAGAGTAAGCAATCAAGTAGCATTCTTAGTCAAAACAATTTATACTCGAGTTAAGAGTAAGCAATCAAGTAGCATTCTTATTCAAAACAATTTATACTCGAGTTAAGACTGGTCGTTCGAACTCCGAGCATATTTTAGAGATGGAAAGTTTCTGCACTGCATATTTGATCAAGTCATAGTATTCCTCTTTTTTCAGCTAAGTTTCAAAGAAAGTCTGTCCAAACAGTACCTCAATCTCGGGAAGTGGAAAGGTCATCCGTGATAAATGAATTAATCTTCGCCGTTGGTTTCATTGAATACTGACCGTCGATCGAATCATCCTTTTAGTATAAATATGGCGTTTACCCAGTTGAAAATCTTTACCCTTCGCTGTCATAAATGTTTTATCCGAGGACGAAGCTCGGATCTTTTCCTCTTCCTGATCAAGCTTTTGAAATTCGGCTTCGAACTTATTTCCGATCTCATCTTAAAAATACGGTTTCCTTTGGTATGGGTGGAATTGGAAAAAAGTGGCCCCTCGGATATCGAGGGGTCTCCGATCTCTGAAAATGGGATCTCCCCTTGAAATACCAACAAGTGGCTGACCCTTGCTTGAGTATTTTGGGCAGGGTTAGCATTGCTGGTTTCGAGGGGCATACCTGAGGGCGGAAAGCAGGTCAGATAATCAAAAGGGAGTTTGACCTCAAGTACTTTCTTTGGGGTTATCTTGTTTCACGAAGTTCTTCCTTTCTTCCTTGAAGAATGGTCACTTTGGGTCAAGCTTCCCGATCATAAAAAGATGACTTGCCAAAGGTTGAAATTTCGGATCTAAAAATGAGGAATTTCAACCTTGTACGCCTACTCGGGGAAGTGATCGGGCTCGGCTGGTAGCGAGAATGTTGGGGGCTGTATGGAGATCAGAAACAATAATTCGCGATCCATATTGTCTAATTTCAAAACCAGATATCATAAGACGATAAACATATACAGCTCGATCACTTATTATCGGATGTTCGGCGGTATTCCTGGTCGACAACACTGGAAGATGCTCGAAGACTCAAAGACCATAGAATAGGGTAATGTAGTTGTAGTAGGACTTCATTTGTACACTCTTAACAACTTTGTAATTTGTTCGATGAATGTCAATAAAGTTGTAACATTTGCCTTTCATTGATCTTTTGTATCTTGCTCGAAAATAATAATGAGAACCTTCCGTAAAATAATAATGAGAACCTTCCGTTTCGAATCAAATAATTGCAACTTTTCTTATCGAACTAAAGATCCGATAGAACTTAAATATTTGGATGATAAGATTGAACTTGTATCTGGAACATTTATTGATCGATGAACTTAGGAGATAATCGTCCAAATAAATAATATCTGAGAGTTGAGAAGTTCCCTTGAAGAATAATTGAACTTAGGAAATAATAATCCCAACTTTAGTAGTCCCCCAGATAATCAGAAACTTTTGAAAGTTGTTCGGGTTTCGAGCAGAACTGCGTCATCATAACATTTCGAGCATTAGTTGGAATTGACCCAAAATTTAATCGACCGTTACTAAGTGAACTAGATAGTCACGTAAAATTTTTATTGAGGGAGGGTCATAGCAACAGCTTTCACCTTCGGCCAATTTTCTTTTTCGATCATAATTTATCGAGGGAGGGTCGTAGCAACAGCTTTCACCCTCGGCCGATTTTCTTTTTCGATCATAATTTATCGAGGGAGGATCGTAGCAACAGCTTTCACCCTCGGCCGATTTTCTTTTTCGATCATAATTTATCGAGGGAGGATCGTAGCAACAGCTTTCACCCTCGGCCGATTTTTTTTTTTTTTTTTTTATTGATCATATTTTATCGAGGGAGGGTCATAGCAACAGCTTTCACCCTCGGCCGATTTTCTTTTTCGATCATATTTATCGAGGGAGGGTCATAGCAACAGCTTTCACCCTCGGCCGATTTTCTTAGACTTTCTTTGTCATGGTACTCGGAAAACAATTTGAACTTGAACCAAGGATTTCATTGATTGTCCTTACACTTTTGGAAAGTAAAGTTTGAGAAGACTGTAAATTACAAGAAAAATTAAAAATGATAACATCTATCTTCCATAATATTTCCTCAGATTGACTGCATTCCAAGTTCTTGGCAAAGCTTCACCGTTGAGGTGAGCAATTTTATAGGATCCCTTTTTTCCGACTTCCTGCACGACATAAGGGCCGTCCCAGTTTGGCTGAAGCTTTCCGACATGCTTAGACACTTCCACCTTTTTTAGAACCAAATCCCCGACCTTGAATGTGCGTATCCTGACTTTTTTATCATAGGCTCTTTCCATGCTGGACTTGGTAGCTTGTATCTTTATGCATGCTCGGTCGCGTTTACCATCTGCTTGATCGACATCCAACTGCCTCAGCAATTGATTATGATCAGGATCATAAGATTTGACCCTTGGTGAAGGTACTAATGTCTCCACCGGTATAACAGCCTCCGACCCACAAAACCAACGAGAAAGGAGTTTCTCCAGTTGCAGACTTTACTGTAGTCCTGTTCGCCCAAATTACTCCTGGAAGCTCGTCTAACCAATGGCCTTTCGCTTCGGCTAAACGTTTTTCAAGTGATCGAACAATTTCCCTGTTGGTGACCTCGGTTCGTCCGTTCGCCTGGGGATGTCCGACCGACGTGAAATTCTGCTGGACCCCAAACCTTTCACACCACTCCAAAATTTGTTTTCCCGCGAACTGAGTTCCATTGTCGGAGATGAGGATCCTCGGTATACCAAACCTGCAAACAATATTCTTCCAGAGAAAATTTATCACCTGAAATTGAGTAATTTTTGTTAGCGCAATGCATTCGATCCACTTGCTGAAGTATTCCACAGCGACCAGGACATAATTTTTTTTCGATCTAGCAGTTGGGAAAGGTCCCACAATATCAATTCCCCACTTGTCGAAGGGCCAGCAGATCGGAATTGAATGCATCTGCTCGGCGGGCTGATGAATTAGATTTGAATAGATTTGGCAATGATGGCATTTCTTGACATAGTCGATGGAATCTGAGATCATAGTGGGCCAATAATATCCGGTCCTCGAGCACTTCAAGGCTAAGGCTCGTGCCCCGCAATGACTTCCCGCTTCACCTTCGTGAACCTCCTTTAAAATTAGATCGAACTGACTCTCAGGAATGCACTTCAACAAAACTCCTGAGCTTGATCTTTTATAAAGCCTATCTTCCTTCAAAACGTACATAGGAGCTCGATATTTAATCCTTCGAGCTTGATTTGTATCTTCCGGTAAAGTACCATCTCTTAGATAAGCCTTCAAAGGCTCCATCCAAGAAGATTCTCGAACATCTATCTCCATTACCTCCGAGTTTGGGGTTAGGTCGGAGTCTATAGCTGGGGAGTTGGACATTAGCCAAGTTATCACTCTTTCCTTCCGTCCATCTACCGACCCAGTAAACTTCGAAAGCAAATCCGCCCAACAGTTCTTTTCTCGAGGGATAGCTTGTATATCAAATCTTTCGAACTTTGTCGCCAGATCCTTTACCCTTTTCAAATATTTCACCATGTTAAACTCTTTTGCTTCATAAACCCCTTTCACTTGTCTATGTACGAGCTCCGAGTCGGTTAACACTGTCAACGACCTTATGTTTGCTTTAACTGCCATTTCTAAACCCGCGATCAAAGCCTCGTACTCCGCTTCATTGTTCGTGACTACAAAATCTAGGGTGATCGCATAACTGAGATCCTCCCCCTCGGGACCCTGAAAGTGAATTCCGGCCCCACCACCTTCTCTGGTCGACGACCCGTCGACATGCATCACCCAAACTTTGTGCTGAACATCCTCAACCAGATTTACCGCGGGAACTGACAAGTCGTCCGAACTGGACCCTGTTGATTCTGCAATGAAATCAGCCAGGACTTGAGCTTTGATCGCTGTTCGAGGTTGGTACTCGATCTCGAACTGACCCAGTTCCACCGCCCATTTAATCAATCTCCCGGACGTCTCTGGTTTTGATAGAACTTGCCGTAGAGGTTGATTAGTTAGAACAATAATTTTGTAAGTTTGGAAATAAGGTCGCAGCCTTCGTGCGGCAATAACTAAAGCCAGTGCAAATTTCTCGATCTCCAGGTAATTCTTTTCTGCCCCTTGAAGCAACTTACTCAGATAGTATACCGGTTTATGCTCGGAATCCTGGATTCTCACCAAAACAGAACTTATCGCCTCACTTGATACCGCTATGTACAGATACAAGGGTTCCCCCTCGACCGGTTTTGCCAACATCGGAGGGGAAACTAAATATTTTTTAAGCTCTTCGAAAGCTTTACTGCATTCCTCACTCCATTCGAAGCCTTTCGATTTCCTCAACAACTTGAAGAAAGGCAAACTCTTGTCTGCTGATCGGGATATAAACCTATTCAAAGATATTATTTTTCCGATTAGACTCTGCACTTCAGACAATTTAGTTGGCGGTTGTAGCTCAGCTATAGCTCGGATTTTTTCTGGATTCGCCTCGATTCCGCGCTCGTGAACCAGATAACCGAGGAACTTTCCCGACCTTACCCCGAAAGTGCACTTGGCCGGATTTAATTTCATTCTGTACTTCCTTAGGATTGCGAAACATCTGTCAAGGTGCTTTATATGTTCCTCCTCGGTCATGCTCTTCACTAACATATCATCAACATAAACTTCCATGATCTCACCAATAAGATCCTTGAACATCATATTCACGAGCCTTTGATAAGTTGCTCCTGCATTCCTTAGCCCGAACGGCATTACAATGAAGCAGTACACTCCCCGTTCGGTAATAAAAGCTGTTTTATCCTGATCTCTTTCATTCATAAATATTTGATAAAACCCTTGGAAAGCATCCATCATACTAAAGAAAATGAATCCCGCAGTCGAGTCAACCAGCATATCGATCCGTGGTAAAGGATAGGGGTCCCTTGTACACAACTTGTTCAGGTCGGTAAAATCATTACACATCCTCCATTTGTTGTCGACCTTCTCTCCCTTCGACACCAACACTACATTGCAAAGCCATTCAGTGAAAGTTATTTCCCGAATCTGTTTCGCGGCCAATAACCTATCCACCTCAGCATTGATGATTTTGTCTTTTTCTCGACCGTGATTCCTCTTCTTTTGCCTAACTGGCTTTGCTTTAGGATCGATATTTAAAGAATGAGTGATCACTCTCGGGTCGATTCCGACTATATCATCAGAACTCCAAGCAAAGACATCGGCGTTGTTTCTAAGGAATTCGATCAACATGGTCTCCATCCCTTGACTTAGCTCGGTCCCAATCCTGGTGAACTTCTCGGGAGAGCCAGGGATTAACGTTACTTGTTTATGATTTGGGGGTTGTACGCTCATATCGATCTCTTTTCCTTTTTTACTTTGCAACTTTTCACAATCTGGCAACGGGAGGTCGGATACGGAGAATATCTTTTTCTCCTCTAACTTTCTCTTCGAGGGCAATACTGGTTCGAACTGCTTCTTCAAGTTTAAAGATGTGTTATAACATTCCCATGCCATGCATTGGTCGTTTCTCATTTCTCCGACCCCTGCCAAAGTGGGAAACTTGACCATCTGGTGGTAAGTTGACGCGACCACTTTGAATACGTTTAAAGCCGGTCTCCCCAAGATTGCATTATAAGCGAACGGGGTACTCACGACTAGGAACTTAACCATCTTCGTAACATCTCTAGGTTTCTTGCCCATAGTAGTACTCAAGAGTATGGTTCCGAGAGGAACAATTTCCGATCCACCGAACCCAACGAGCGGGGTGGATACTCGTTCCAATCGCGGGTGTTGTAGATTCATTCTGTCGAGCGCCTCAGAAGAGATTATGTTTGCCGAACTGCCATTATCGATTAACACCCTCCTAACCTCGAAGTTAGCAATTCTCAGGGTCAAGACCATTGAAAAATCAGGGTCGTCTTCATTAGTATCCCAAGTCACATCACTAGGTCTGTCAGCCTCGGAAAAACTAATGACTTGATTTATCGAGGGCGCTGGTCTTAAGGACATGACCTCTTTCCTAGTCGAGACACCAGTCTTTATCGACCTAGCAGTCCTTTTCCTCGCATTCCTGCTATCTCCCCCAGCTGGCCCACCAGATATCATATTTATCACCCGATTTGTCTGGTCCTCTGCTTGTTGTCGATCCTTACGGTGTTGTTCGGAGGACCTCCTAGGACTCCTGGATCGATAACGGCTGTTATGGTTCTCCTTTCTGACATATTCCTTCAACTTTCCCTGAGCAATCAGTTTCTCGATCTCTTGTTTTAACTGAAAGCAATCCTCGGTGCTATGCCCCCGAGCTCTGTGGTATCTGCAATACTTATCGTGATTCATAGTCCCTGGTCTAGGTTGAGTGATACGCCGAGCTCCAGGGACCAAATTCCTCTCTTCGAGTACCGTTAGAATCTCGTCCCTCGAAGTATTCAATGTGGTAAAGTTTCTTTTTTCATGCTCCGTCCTCGGAGCCCTATCAGGAGATGCAGGTCGACCGTAGACATTAGATCTGTGGGTCGGAGCCTGAGGTTTATAGACCTTAAGTCTCTGCCAAACCGAGCCTTTTTGCTGTGCGTTTGACCCTCCGTAGTCGCTTGGTTTAGGGATAGGGGCCCGATCAGGTTTCTTCACGATCGGGGGCCTAGGATTCTGTGCGTTCTTTAACTTATTCATTTCCTCCTGGATCATGTATTTCTCAGCTATTTCCATAATCCGCTCGAAAGACTTTGGTTGCTTTCGGCAGAGAGCATTCCCGAACTGGCTATTGCGGGTTAGCTCGAACATCAACGATGATAGAAATTCAATCTGCGGGGTATCAACTTTCAGAAGTTCAATACTGAATCTTGCCAGCCACTGCCTCAGTGTTTCTCCTTCCATTTGTTTCACCGTTCCCAAATGATTAGCAGGTAACCTCTGTTTCCTTTGGCTAGCAAACTGATGTTTCAATTTATCGCACAACTCATCGAAAGAGAAGATCGAGTTCGGGGGTAGTTTTCCGAACCAATCCAAAGCAATCCCTTCGAATGTGGTGACCATGATTTTGCAGCAAAAATCCTCCGAGTGTCCATATAAATTCAACACATTTATGAAACTGTTTATATGCTCCCCGGGGTCAGAGGTTCCATTATATCTTGGCAATCTTGTAGGGACTGACTCTGTTCCTCGAGCTTCCTTAATTTCTTGACAGAAAGGCGAGCATCGCATAATGTTTGTACTCAATTCCCTACTTCGCACTTCAGGGAACACGACCCCATCCTCTTTGGCCTCAACTCCTCGAGCCCTGACACCTGTGGGTCGGGTTTCCTTTACTAGCTTCTCTTTTTCTAACTCCTTAGCAACCCTTTCTTGCACCATCCTTTCCAAGTCAGCCTCAGTTACCTTTCTATAAGCTGACTTTCTAGACCTCTCCACAACTTTGGGTTGACTTTCCCCGACCACGGAGTCCTCTAAGTTTTGTATGTTTCTAGAAGGTTGCCCCGATCGGACAATGGTTCTAGCTTGTGGTGGGTTGGGTCGAACCTCAGATGGTTCGCCCAGAGCAGATCGACGAATACTCCCTTCCCTTGGCCTGTTGGAAAACGGACCCCGAGCAGTAGGTTGATCGACCGGAGGCTGCTGACCTGGCAGAGTTTCACGATCTGCTCTCTCCGTATTCAAGAATTCTCTACACATGATTTCGATAATGGAACGCAAATCTGCTACTGTCGTATGAATAGGCATATCATTCGGCGGGTCGAGCGGCGGCACCTCAGATTGGTGGGCCGCTCGGGATTGGTTACTTGGTTCATTGTTTACAGAACGTTGAGCTCCTACGGCGTGTGAAGGCTCGCCACGATTGTACGTAAATCTCCTAGTAGTAGGCATATTTCGATCTAACACCCGAGCAGGCCCCACGGTGGGCGCCAATTGATTATACCGTATTTTGTTCGAGTTCAGTAAGGAAAGTAGAGTATAACAATATATGAATCGAGCGTGTGAAAACTGTATATTGATATCGGTGTTCGAATACAAATTACAAAGTGGGTCTACCCGAGCATTACGGGATGCCGTACTACTAGAAAGACTAAATACAATGAGAATACAAGCTAGTTCCTAATCCGAACAGTAGGTCCGAGCAGAAGGAATATCTTGGAAGTTGTGCCGTCCCTGATGTCATAAATGCGCCGCGTATTTATAGGAACAGTAATGAGCTAGCTAGACCATCCGTAGGAGAACATCTCTCGGCCAACTGTATAAAGCTGTAGGTCGGCCCCACAGTAATCCCGAGGAGACGAGTAGACCGGGAAGAAGGTCGGGGTACTTGATCGAGAGCTATCAGTCAGGCTTGATCGGAGAACCATGTTCTTCTGGTCGATGAATACCATTCTGATCGAGATCGAGGCTGACCCCGAGCAGAAGGTATTTCCTAGATCGGCGTATGCGAAATACCCCTCATCAAGATGCATGATAAGCAGGGTGAACATGCATTGGTTGATGAGCAGGATATGCAGCATAATAAGGTGGATAATGAGGTGCAGCATAATATGGTGAATAAGCAGGTTGCACATAATGAGACTCATTTCCATACCAAGCATTATAGTTATAATTTCTTTGCTTCTTTGGTCTGCTCTTAACTTGCTCTTTAATAGACGACTTAGGTTTACTAGTCTGATTTGTTTTACTCTTATCAGCAGACTTCTTTGGACTACTCTGCTGTTTCTTCTTAGCCTTAGGAGTTTTTATCTCCTTTTTCTCAATCTCAAGTGAAGTAGGTTTAGCAATCTGAACATACAAAATAATATTACTATTCTCAGCAGATATAAACTTCTCAGCTTTGTTCAGTTCTAAACTTTCTTTTACTAAGGGAGTGCTCTGTTCAATAAGTTTCTCTATTTGCTCAACAGACGACTTAGGAACAGACGACTTATTATGTGAAGATATTCTAGCTTCAAGTTCCTTGATTTGTCCCTTATACATTTCACATTCAGCTCTCAGAGATTCACATTCATGTGAAAGCTTTTTATACATGGCTGATTCTTCAGGTTTTTCAACCTTAAGTTTCAGTTTAGCATTTTGTTTTTCAGCAGAATCATCTCGTCCTTAAGCTTAGCAAGCTCATTAACAACATCTACTTTGTTGTTCATCATTTGCTCAAATGAGCTAAACAGTTCAAGCTCACTTTCAGAGAGTATTACCTCATTGTCAGAATCATCAGATTCCTTTGCCATGAGACATAGCAGTGCAGGTGTTTCTTCAAAAACAGAGTCATCACTTGAAGTGCCAGATTCTGTGTTTGAAGAGTAGATGGCTGCCATCTTTTCAGCTTCAGCCAACAGCACCTTGCTCTTTTGGTATCTCTTCTCTCTTCTCTCTTTTCTTTGTTTCTTTTCCTCCTCTGTATATTTCTCCGCTTTAGGATATGGGCAGTCTTTGATGAAGTGTCCCAATTTCCTGCAATTATAGCACATCATTTTGGATTTATAATCATCCTTAATATCATGAGAATTAGAGGTAGGTTTAGAAGTAGAAGCATTGTTATATTTATTCTTCATTTTTCTCTTGTAGAACTTTTTGAACCCGTTTAATAACAAAGCAACATCGTCAGCATTGTACTCCTTTTTGCTCAGTACTGGGGCCTCATCAGATGAGTCCTCTTCTCTGCTTTTTCCGATGGATCTTCTTGTTCTTTCTGCAGCGACCAGTGCAGCAGTGGGGCCAGAAGTTGAGGTCTCTTCTATTCCCATCCTTGGCATTTTATACTCGTACGCCTTGAGTGCAGAAAACAGCTCAGTCAGTGAGATCTTCCCCAAATCCCTTGATTCTTCCATTGCTGTTATCTTCATGTTGAACTTTGGTGGTAGCGCTTTTAAAACTTTAACAATGATCTCCTTATCTGTAAACGTCTTTCCCAACTTCAGAACATTGTTCAACACTTTTGTAAACCTTGAATCCATCTGGTCAATGGTTTCTCCAGGTTTCATTTTGAAGTTCTCAAACTTCTCCATGGCAACACTTAGATTGTGTTCTTTGATGGCGTCATTTCCTTCGCTCATATCACGGACTTTGTCCCACATCTCTTTTGATGTTTTACAATGTTTGACCTTGTCAAACCTTTCATTGTCCAGAGCTTTTGTCATGATGAAGATTCCAACTTTGTCAAGATTTTTTAGCTTGATTTCATCAGCTGTCATCTCGTCTTCATTTTTGTCAACAACCACATCTTGTCCATCAACCTTGATTGTTTTGGTAACTCTTATCGGACCTTTTGTTATGCACCTGTACATATTATCATTGTAAGCAGCAAGGAAAATTTCCATGCGTATCTTCCAGTCCTCAAAGCTCATACCGCCTATGTGGGGAACTAGGCTGATACAATCCATTTTTCAAAAAGTTTTGTTTTTCAAAAAGATGCTCTTTTGAAAACTTTTGAAAACCTTTGAAAAACACTTAAGGATCAAGCTCGTTGATCAGTCAGATGATTCAGATGAACCACCTGCTCTGAGACCACTTGTTGGTCCCAAGTGGTCAGATGAGGTCTAGAGGGGGGGGGGGGGGGTGAATAGACCTCTTTAAAATTTACCTTTTTAAAAATTCTCTAACTTTTCTGTCAGCAGACTAAGCTTATCTCGAATTGTAAGCAGACTAAGCTAATCTCGCACAAAGCTTTGAACAGCAGAGTTGACCACTCTTCTGATTTTACTTAGCTGATTTTATCAAAATCAGAGTTTCAAAAATAACTAATTTGCAGCGGATTTATCAAGTGTTTTTCACAAGTAGTTTTCCTTAACTTTGAAATAGTTTTATCCCCAGTTTTTAACAAACTCCTTTAAAAACTTTTCCAACAGTTAACCTTTAAGTGTTTTAAGTATGCTGTTTTAAATATGCAGAAATTTATGCAAGTAAAAACACAAAGGATTTTTATAGTGGTTATATGGATATAAATCCTTTAGTCCACTCTTCCAAGTCACTTAGATCTTGGGTTATACTATATCACGCAGATTACAGTATACACTGCTTACGCCAAACAACAAATGATATGGCCGTAAGTTCACAATAGGAAATCACAAAGAAACTCCTATCCTTTGAAGTAATATCGCTCACAAAGATTGATATCTACTTCTCACAACACAGTCCTAACAAAATCACTCAGATTTTACAAGTATTTTCTGTTTTCTCTCTATTCTGCTTCGTCAACAAATGACTCAGCTGATGAGTGTTCTGTTCAAGAGTTTGAGACTTAGAAGAATTTTTGCTTCAGATTTTTACTCTCAAAGTGCGTTGTCTCTTTTGTTTTATGTTCTTCCTCAACTCACGAACTGAACTATTTATACTTGAGATTTGAAAATCTGCCCGTTGAGAGATCGACAGGTGTCCAAATCATCGAGTACTGGTCCTTCTGTAGAAACGGCTACCTGCGACTGAACACTGTACACTCTGCTGTACTTGCTGTCAGTCCGCATTAAATGCACCAAGCTGATACGAGGTTTCTCTTCAATCATTTGTCATAAATACCCTTCCTCTTCAGCATTTATTACTCTAAGTGCATTTATTACCGTTGCAATAACTTCTGATCCACTTCCACTCTGCTGATCGAAGTCACTCGTCTGATATGTACTCGGCTGATCCCAAACTTGAACTAATCTGATTTGAGTCGGCTGATAGTCCACCAGTCTGATTCCTTCTTCAGCAACAGATCAGTAGTCTTCTGGACCATATTTGACTAGTCTGAAATACTTCTTCCTTGGTCAAATATCTTCTAAGGTTTGTACTAAGCTTTCACTTAGCTGATGACTTTGGAAATCATCAAAACCTCCCTTCACTTCAAAGTCTTCATCTTCATCCAACAATTGTTACAACACGTCACTAACCATGAAGAAGCAATTCGAACCTATGCTACCCGCGAAACGGAAGTTGGTCGATGAAAAGGTTTTTTCGGTATCCGATCTCCATTTACCAGATTGTGAAAAGTTACAGGGAAAAAGGGAAAAGAGGTCGATATGAGCGTGCAGCCCCCGAATCATAAGCACGTGACGTTGGTTTCGGGCTCCTCCGAGAAGTTCACCAGGATCGGGACCGAGCTCAGTCAGGGAATGGAGACAATGTTGATTGAGTTTTTGAAGAATAACGCTGACGTATTTGCTTGGAGCTTTGACGACATTGTAGGGATTGACCCACGGGTAATCACTCATTCACTGAATATCGACCCTAAGGCAAAGTCGGTTAGGCAAAAGAAAAGGAATCATGGTCGGGAAAAAGATAAGAGCATTAACTCTGAAGTGGATAGACTGTTGGCCGCAGGACAAATCAAGGAGATAACTTTTACCGAATGGCTCTGCAATGTTTTGTTAGTATCTAAGGGAGAAAAAGCAGACAACAAGTGGAGAATGTGTAATGATTTCACGGACCTGAACAAGTTATGCCCAAGAGACCCTTATCCCTTACCACGGATCGATATGCCGGTCGATTCGACTGCTGGTTTCATCTTTTTCAGCATGATGGATGCTTTCCAAGGCTTCTATCAGATCTTTATGAATGAAAGGGATCAGGACAAAACCGCCTTCATCACCGAGCGCGGAGTGTATTGCTTCATAGTGATGCCTTTTGGACTGCGAAATGCAGGAGCAACGTATCAAAGACTTGTGAACATGATGTTCAAGGATTTAATCGGGGAGATAATGGAAGTGTATGTAGATGACATGCTCGTGAAGAGCATGACTGAGGAAGACCATATCAAGCACCTCGGCAGATGTTTCGGGATCTTAAGAAAATATAGAATGAAGTTGAATCCAGCAAAGTGCACTTTTGGTGTGAGGTCGGGGAAATTTCTTGGCTACTTGGTCCACGAGCGTGGTATCGAGGCGAACCCTGAAAAAATCGAGCTATTGCCGAGCTGAAACCACCGAGCAAACTTTCCGAAGCGCAGAGTTTAATCGGAAAAATTATATATTTGAACAGATTCATATCCCGATCTGCGGATAAGAGCTTGCCTTTCTTTAAATTGTTGAGGAAATCAAAAAGTTTCGAGTGGAATGAGAAGTGCGATAAAGCTTTTGAGGAGCTTAAAAAATACTTAGTCTCCCCGCCAATGCTAGCAAAACCGGTCGAGGGGGAGCCTTTGTATTTGTACATAGCAGTATAAGCTCAGTTTTGGTGAGAGTTGAGAATTCAGATCATAAGCCGGTGTATTACCTAAGCAAGTTGCTCCAAGGTGCGGAGAAGAATTATTTGGAGATCGAGAAATTTGCGCTAACTCTGGTAGTTGCAGCTTGGAAACTGAGGCCTTACTTTCAGACTTACAACATTATTGTTTTGACAAACCAGCCTTTAAGGCAAGTATTGTCAAAACCTGAGGCTTCAGGGAGATTGATTAAGTGGGCAATGGAACTAGGACAGTTCGAGATCGAGTACCAACCCCGAACAGCGATCAAGGCACAGGTCCTTGCTGATTTGATTGTAGAATCAACGGGAACGGAGTCACTCGAGCAATCAGTTCCCGAAGTTAACTTGGTGGCAGAAGTTAAGGAGAAGATCTGGTTAGTGCACGTCGATGGTTCATCGACTAGAGAAGGAGGAGGGGCCGGAATTCACTTTCAGGGCCCTGATGGGGAGGACATTAGTTATGCTATTACTTTGGATTTTGTCGTAACAAACAATGAAGCGGAGTATGAGGCTCTGATCGCGGGACTAGAAATGGCAATAAAGGCAAGCATTAAGTCTCTTACCGTGTTGACCGACTCCGAGCTGATACATAGTCAGGTGAAAGGGGTCTATGAAGCAAAAGAGTTCAGCATGGTCAAGTATTTAGGAATGGTGAAGGATCTAGTTGCAAAACTAGATAAGTTTGAGATTCAAGCTATCCCTCGGGAAGAAAACTCTTGGGCAGATTTGCTATCTAAATTTACAGGATCGATGGATGGACGAAGAGAGAGAGTAATAACTTGGTTATTGTCTAACACGCCATAGACTTGAACATGTCTTCGGGCTCAGAAATAATAGAGATAGATACTCAAGGGCCTTCTTGGATGGATCCTTTGAAAGCTTATTTGAAGAATGGCGTCTTACCCGAGGAAGCAAATGAGGCCCGGCGAATTAAGTATCGAGCTCCAATGTATGTTATGATCGAGGACCAGCTCTACAAGAGGTCCAGCTCGGGGATACTGTTGAAGTGTGTACCTGAAACTCAATTTGATCTCATCTTGAAAGAAATTCATGAAGGTGAGGCTAGCAGCCATTGCGGTGCGAGGGCGTCGGCCTTAAAGTGTTCCAGGACCGGATATTATTGGCCTACTTTGACTTCGGATTCCATCGACTACGTCAAGAAATGCCACCATTGCCAGATTTATTCAAACATAATTCATCAACCTGCTGAACAGTTACACTCAATTCCGATCTGCTGGCCATTTGATAAATGGGGGATCGATATTGTGGGACCTTTCCCAACTGCTAGATCTAGAAAGAGCTATGTCTTGGTTGCTGTTGAATACTTTAGCAAATGGGTAGAATGCATCGCACTAACAAAGATTACTCAGTTTCAGGTTTTAAATTTTCTCTGGAAGTATATTGTTTGTAGGTTCAGAATACCAAGAATTTTGGTCTCCGACAACGGAACTCAGTTCGCGGGAAAACAAATTCCTGAATGGTGTGACAAATTTGGGATCCAGCAAAATTTCACATTGGTCGGCCATCCCCAAGCGAACGGGCAGACTGAGGTCACCAACAAGGAAGTTGTCCGATCATTAGAAAAGTGCCTAACGGAACCGAAGGGAAAATGGTTGGATGAGCTCCCCGGGGTCATTTGGGCGAATAGAACTTCTATTAAATTAGCTACTGGAGAGACTCCTTTCTCTTTAGTTTACGGTTCGGAGGCCGTTATCCCAGTCGAGACCTTGGTCCCATCACCAAGGGTTTTATCTTATGATCCCGACCAAAACCAGTCATTGAGGGAAATGGAGGTCGACCATGCAGATGGCAAGCGTGGCCGAGCAAGTGTGAAAATCCAAGCAACTAAGTCCAGCATGGAAAAAGCTATTACAATAAGAACATTTAAGTTGGGGGATTTGGTCCTCAAAAAAGTAGAAATGTCAAAGCACGTCGGGAAACTTCAACCGAACTGGGATGGCCCTTACGTCGTGCAGGAGGTCGGAAAGAAGGGGTCATATAAAATTGCTCACCTTAACGGTGAAACTTTGCCAAGAAGCTGGAACGTAGTTAACCTGAGAAAGTACTATGGAAAATAGTTGTAATCATTTCCTATGTCTTGTAATTTCTATTTTTGCAATCTTATTTTATTCCAAGTGTAAGCACATTCAATGAAGTTCTCCTTTTTGTTCCGACTGTGTTTCGAATACCCTGCTGGAGAAAGAGCATGATGTCCTGCTCCAGAAAAAAAAATAGCAAAATGTCTCGACTAAGGGTGAAAGTTGTTGCTGTGCCCCTCAGCTCGGAAAAAGACTTGCAAAAAAAGCAAACTGTCTCGACTGAGGGTGAAAGCTATTGGTATGCCCCTCAACTCGGTAAAAGACTTGCACAAAAAATCATTCCAGTGCTTGAATGATAGATTGTCAAATGATTTATATTTCCAGAATTGAGTGTTGCTCAAAATAAAATTCAGAAGTAGCCCTGCTCGAGATATGAAGATTTTTAAGCATTCATGTTACTTAAAATTCCTTCCCAAGTTGATTTATTATTTGATCACGATCTGGTCGAAGTAAATTTCTCAGACTTAAGTTATCATTCATGAGAGTATCTCACTTATCAAGAAGGGTTTTCCGAGATGATTTATACGATCGATAATTCTCCAGTTGCGGATTGATTTCAGGTTCGGATTTTAGAAAATTCAAACAGACTATGATATCGTTATCGAGCCGGAAATTAAGAGCAAGAGCAATTACAAGACAATTGGAAGAGAGATAAATTGCAAAATGTTTAAAGTAAAACATAAAGGTTTTATTTATAAATTCCGAACAAGATACAAAAGCTCAACAAGATACAAGGAACTACAATTTTATTGATAATTCTCGAACATATTACGAAGTTCATGAGTACATTCTCGAGTAAAATCCTATTACAATTACTATGCCCTATTCTAAAGTCTTCGAGCATCCTTTAGTGTCGTCGACCGCGAGCGGAGGCGAGCATCCGATGAGTGCACCACAGTTTGTGTGACAGATCAGTTGCCCAGTAGACTTGTAAAAAGCAATCGAACCAGCTATGTTTATCGTCTTATGATATCTGGTTTGAAGTTAGGCAGTATGAATTGCAGACCACTTTTTCTGCTTATCTTCATACTTTTTCCAGCCTTCTTGCCACCAGCTGAGCCCGATAACTTCCCCGAGGTAGCAGGTAAAGCTGAAATTCGTCATTTTAAGATCCGAAATTTCAACCTAAAGCGGCCAGTCGTCATTTTACGATCCCAAAGCTCGACCCAAAGTTACCATTCTTCAAGAAAATCTCAAAGAGGCTGGTACTCGAGATCGATCTTTCTTTTAATCGACTGACCAGCTTTTCACCCTCGGGGAGTCCCTTCGAAATCCGCAATGCTAACCCTACCCAAAATACCCAAGCAAGGGTCGGTCGCATATTGGTATTTCGAAGGGAGATCCCATTTTCAGGGATCGGAGACCCCCCGATCTTCGAGGGGCCCCTTTTTTCGGATTCCACCCATAACAAAGAAAGATTTAAGTTGTTTGTAAGCTCGGAAGAAAGTTCGAAGCCAAATCTCGAAGGCTTGAACAGAAAGGAGGGAAGAACCGATGTTGGTCCCAAGTGGTCAGATGAGGTCTAGAGGGGGGGGGGATGAATAGACCTCTTTAAATTTACCTTTTAAAAACTCTAACTTTTCTGTTCAGCAGACTAAGCTGATCAAGAATCGTAAGCAGACTAAGCTGATCTCGCACAAAGCTTTGAACAGTAGAGTTGACCACTCTTCTGATTTCACTCAGCTGATTTTACGAAAATCAGAGTTTAAAATAAACTAACTTGCAGCGGATTTATCAAGTGTTTTTCACAAGTAGTTTTCTTTAACTTAGAAAAAGTTTTATCCCCAGTTTTAAAAAACTCCTTTTAAAACTTTTTAACAGTCAACCTTTAAGTGTTTTAAGTATGCTTCTTTGAAATATGCAGAAAGTAATGCAAGTTAAAAACACAAAGGATTTTTATAGTGGTTATATGGATATAAATCCTTTAGTCCACTCTTCCAAGTCACTTAGATCTTGGGTTATACTATAAACACACAGTTTACAATATTCGCTGCTTGCGCCAACCAACAAATGAAATGGCCACAAGTTCACAATAGGAAATCACAAAGAAACTCCTATCATCTGAAGTAATATCGCTCACAAAGATTGATATCTACTCCTCACAACACAACCTAACAAAATCACTCAGATTTTACAAGTACTTTCTGTTTTCTCTCTATTCTGCTTCGTCAACAGATGACTCGGCTGTTGAGTGTTCTGTTCTTGAGTTTGAGACTTAGAAGAATTCTGCTTCCAGTATTTTCTCTCAAAGTGTGTTGTATCTTCTTCAATCTCACGAACTGAACTATTTATACTTGGAGTTTTGAAAATCTGCCGTTGAGAGATCGGCAGCTGTCAAATCCTCGAGTACTGGTCCTTTTTGCAGAAACGGCTGCTGCGACTGAACACTGTACACTCTGCTGTACTTTATGTCGCTTCGCATTAAATGCGCATTAAATGCACCAAGCTGATACGAGGTTTCTCTTCAATCATTTGTCATAAATACCCTTCTTCTTCAGCATTTATTACACCAAGTGCATTTATTACCGTTGCAATAACTTCTGATCCACTTCCACTCAGCTGATCGAAATCACTCGTCTGATGTGTACTCGGCTGATCCCAAACTTGAACTAATCTTATTTGAGTCGGCTGATAATCCACCAGTCTGATTCCTTCTTCAGCAACAGATCAGTAGTCTTCTGGACCATATTTGACTAGTCTGAAATACTTCTTCCTTGGTCAAATATCTTCTAAGGTTTATACTAAGCTTTCACTTAGCTGATGACTTTGGAAATCATCAAAACTTCCCTTCATTTCAAAGTCTTCATCTTCATCCAACAATTTCCCCCTTTTTGATGATGACAAAACTTCAGCTAAGTACCTGTACCTAAAACTAAAGTTGAGTCCTCAAAAATTTCTGAGATAGAAATGATGTATTGGAAGCTTGAACTTTTTTTGATATATTTGAAAAGTTACAGTACAAGTTACAAGCAAAGTTAGACTTAAGTGAAAAATTACAAGTAAAGAAAGCTGGTTACAAATTTTCAACAAATGACCTAGTCTAGTAACTAGTCTAGTCCTCAGCTTCTTCATCTTCTTCTTCATCCTCTTCTTCAACTTCTTCTTCAACTTCATCACTACTATCATCATCTTCACCAGATGTGAAAGCATCAGCAAGACTCTTTAATTTTTCCTTTCTTTCTTCAGCTTCAAATCTTGCTCTGATGTCTTCAATCCTTTTCTTCTTTAAGTCTGGATTAAGCTGTTCTTCAGCAGAGTATTTAGAGACAGCTAACTCCTTGTCAGTTTTAGCTACTTCCTTGGACTCTACTTTATCATCAGCTTCATCTTCAGCTTCTTCTTCAAGTACTTCTTCATTTGGCTTTCCAGCAGCAGCCCGTTGGTCTCGTACTTGAATAGTTGCAGCAGTATCAACAGTTAACTTAGCTGACTCCTCTTCCCCCTTTTTGTCAGCATCAGCAGGGTTGAGTTGATCAGGAGTTATGTTGACAGCAGCACAAAGCTTCTTGATGTTTCTGTCCAAAACTTGTTGTTCAGCACAATGATGATCGAGAGTGGTTCCCATGCGAAGTTGAGCAGCTTCCATGCGAAGTTGAGTAGCTTCCATGCGAAGTTGATTTGTCTTTGATTCACCAGCTTGGTCATTTAGGCAGTCAACATTCAATTGAAGTGTTGACAGTTCAGTGTGTGCTTTGTTGGTGACATTGGTAATCTCTTGCATTAATGCAACATTCTTCTCCATCTCTGCTTCACCAACTTGTTTCATGACCCTAACAACTCCAGCAATGTCAGCTTCATTCCTTTGAAGAGCAGTGTGGAGGTGACTTACATCAGACTTCACTTCTTCAATACTTCTATTCATTTTCAAAATGCTCTGAGTTAGCATCAAGGAGTTATCTGGTGGTAGAGGAAAATCTTCAATGGCATTCTTAACCATTCTTGCAGTCTCTTCCTGCATTTGCTTAATGAACAGCTGGTTTCTCATTTCCATCTCCTTCATAGAATTTTCAATCAGCAGCTGCAATGACTCCATCAGTGAAGAATGCAAGTCAGCAGTGGGAGCAATGGGTGATGACTCAGCAGGTTCATCTTCCTGTTGAACAGGGGCATCATGAAGAACAGGACTTTCTTCAGCTTCCCATTCCAGAGCTAAAGGAGCTAAGTCCTTGATCACAGCAGGCAGCTTCGTTGATGTATCCAAATTGATTTCCTCAGCTTGCTGGTCTTTTCTTTGTTCTTCACTAGCTGGCTCATCAGCAATGTGAATGACTTCAGCACCATCAGTAGACACTATAGTCTTCTGACGAATCAAGTCAGTTGGTACGAAGGGTGAAGTAGTCTGTTTGATCTTCAGCTTCTCTTGATAAGTGCTGATATCAGAGCCATAGCAGATTTGCTGTAAACTTGGCAGAGTAGGCGTTGTACTTGATGTTCCTGGTTCAAATCTTGATCTTTCAGCCCATCTTTCCAAGGTTGTGTAAACAGCAATCTTGACTGCTCTATCAATCCTATCATCAGTAGGACTTGGCTTCTTTGGAATAGATTCCTTGATGGCAGTCGCTTCCTGACTTACAATGACTTTTGCAAAGTCATGTAGTCTGTCCCTTACAAAATCTGAGTCCAATGCCTTGGCAACAGAAGTTGTTTGCAAACAGTTCAAAACCCATCTTCCTTCTGTAGCAAACTCCTTCCAGGCTTGAATCTCCTCCTCAGATTTATTCAATCTATTCTCTCTCCATTGATTGTATCTGATCTTCTCAGGGAGAAAAGTAGTCCTTGATTGAAACAGCTGGTTAAGCCTTTCCAGCTCAGCTTCAAACTTTTTAAAGGCAGCAAAGTCACTTTGAACAATCTCAATTGCTCTTCTGACCTCCTTCTTTTTCTTCTTAATTGGCTCAGCCCTTGGCAGAACAAAAGCTCCTTCCTTAGGCTTCTCTCTAATTTTGATGCCTTCTGACCTCCTTGGTCCATAAGCATCCATCTTGCTCTCTTCTAGGGCCTTTGCCAAGTCTGCTTCTTCCTTGGCAGCCAATTCAGCTTCTGTCATTTTCTTGACGTCAGCATCCTTTTTGCTTGTTTCCAGAGCTCTCTTCAGCTCAGCTTCATCACGTTTTCTTTGTTCAGCTTCCTCACGTTTCTTTTTGTGATAAGCTGACACCTTTGCCTTACCAGTTCTTTTTCTCCTGGCATTTCTTGATTCAACAACTGGTGCCACAACTGTTGTTTCTGGTGGTGCAATTGCTACTGGTGCAGCAGCAATAGGCTCAAGGATCTGCACTTCAGGATCCTTTTGAGGTTCAGCAACCTCAGCTGTTGGTGTAGAAGTCTTTTCCACTTGATCAGCAGACTTCTCTTCAGCAGACTTCTCTGTTGATCCAACAGGCCTCTCAGCAGATTGAGGACTTTTTCTAACCAACTCAGAAAGTTCCTTATCTTCGTCAATAAAGGTCATCCTCTTTCTGATGGTTTTCTTTGTATGGAGAACAGGAGCAGTAGATGTAGCAGTGTCCTTCATAGCACTTCTTGTCCTTTTAGCTACATTTTCAGCTAGTAGCTCAGCTGAAATTGTCTTGTCAGAAGATGTCCCAACTGACATTTTGTCAATCTCCTTAACTGTTTCATCAATGACAGAATCCACAGCATCCTTCTTCTTAGACGAACCTGTTCTGACTTGAACAGCAGACTTTGCTGTTTGAACAGTTGTCTTGCTTTTCTTGCCTTTATCAGCAGGCACTTTAGGCTCAGTAGCCTTTCTCTTATGTTGCTTTTTCTCAGGCACAGCACCAGGCTTTTTGATCTTCCAGTTTTCACTGGGTCATAAGTTCTCAGTTCCTTCGCCTTATGAACATCCTTGCCATTGGTCACAGCACATCCCAAATTGACCAGCAGATGAATAAGGAATATTCTGTGCAGAGTCAGACCACGCACTTTGTGATCAGCAAGCACATACCAAATGAAGTTCGCCTAATTCACCTTCAAACCATAGAAAATGGCTATCATCGTGTGAAATCTCTTCATTGGTACACTGTCCAATGAGAATGTACAATTCTCAAGGACCTTGGCAACCAAATCTGCCATCCGCTGAAACTCATCCTTCAGCTGATTTTTCTTGATGCCTCCAGACATCACTTGATTCTTCTTCGAAGCCAAATTCCAGAAATCTGACTCGAGTGGTTCAGCTAAGTTGGCAATATCAGTAGACCCTTCAAGAGAGAGTCCGTACATCTCATTCAGCAACTTGGGGGTAACACAGATAGCTTTATCCCCAATTTTGGCAGTGATTTCCAACTTTTCAAAATTCACCTCGTCTTTTGAACCATAGAATTCAAAGACCTCGTCCTTGAAAATCATATCTTCATGGGCCTCCATGAAGTTAACCAGTGTGGCTGCCTTGAATTTCTCCAAAATTTCTTTCATCAATGGTGTGCCAGTCGTATGGTAAGTTAGGTAGTTCAAGAACATACCCTCAGCAGCAGCTTCTTTGGCAGACATTCTGAAAAGAGATTAAGGAAACGGAGAGAAATTTGCAGTAGATAGTTTGCAGAATTTGCTCTGAATGCTTTTGAAATTTTTAGGGTGCGTAAAAATGTAGTAAGCTGATCAGATCTGAATTTATAGATGTTGGTTCTTGTCGGTTTCCGTGAAAGGCGTCAACCGTTAGATCAGTTACTTGAAAAGCAGATCGTGTGATCGTGATACGCGGATTTCAAAATAGCATTTAATATGTCAGACAGGCGGGAATTTGAAATGCCACTTGTCTGTTACTTATAAAAGCGTGTTTCTGATAAAACGTTTTTAGTACAACACTTAAATATAAGCTGACATAAATAACAACAGATGAGTAAAATAATACTTATCTGATAGACGACTTGACTGATACAATATATCACTAGTGAAAGCCAATATCTAGTGATCTTCCTTTGCTGTTTGTCAATCCAGCAAGATAAATAATCTTCAAATCTTCAAGAATTAAGAACAAATCTTCTGATTAAACAACTTCAACTAACTGTCATTGAAGATTTCATCTTTAAAACAAGGGTAGAGTTTGTTGAGAGTCAGTCTTCTTGAAGTACAGTACTTGTTGATATCAGATTAGTCAGCTGTTGAACCCAGTCTTCTGATAGGTTCCCCCTCAGCTTATGAATCCAATTTTAACAAGCCCAATTCCGCTCTTAGAGTGGAAAATCTTGCTTCATTCAAAGGTTTGGTGAAAATGTCAGCAATCTGATTGTCTGTATGAACATATTCAATAATGACATTTCCTTTTTCAACATGGTCTCTGATGAAGTGATGTTTGATCTCAATGTGCTTAGTCCTGGAATGACTAGTAGTATTCTGAGTAAGTGAAATTGCACTTGTATTATCACAGTAGATAGGGATTCCACTGATCTTAAGATTGTAGTCTTCTAGTTGATGCTTCAACCAAAGTATTTGTGCACAACATGCTCCAGCAGCAATGTATTCAGCTTCAGCAGTAGATATGGATATTGAAGTCTGTTTCTTACTCATCCATGAGATCAGACGACTGCCTAAAAATTGACAAGCACCTGTAGTACTTTTCCTATCAATTTTGCAGCCAGCAAGGTCAGAATCTGAATATCCAATGAGTTCAAATCCTGATTCCCTTGGGTACCACAATCCCAAATCTGGTGTGCTTTTGAGATACTTTAATATCCTTTTAGCAGCTAAGAGATGAGATTCCTTAGGATCTGATTGAAATTTCGCACAAACCCCAACAGAATACATAATATCAGGTCTGCTAGCTGTTAAGTATAACAGTGACCCAATTATGCCTCTGTATTTGGTGATGTCAACTGACTTGCCACCTTCATCCTTGTCCAGACGAAGTCCAGTAGACATAGGAACATTAACAGACGAGCTAGTTTCCATACCAAATTTCTTGAACAGATCTTTTGTGTACTTTGCTTGATTAATAAAGATACCATCAGGCAACTGTTTAACTTGTAATCCAAGAAAGTAATTCAGTTCTCCCATCATGCTCATTTCAAACTTGTTCTGCATCAGCTTAGGGAACCTCTCACACATCTGTTTGTTAGTTGAACCGAAAATAATATCGTCCACATATATTTGTACCAACAATATATGATTATCCCATTCAATAGTGAACAAGGTTTTATCTACTTTACCTTTGCGAAATCCTTTAATTAAAAGAAAATCAGATAAAGTGTCATACCATGCTCTTGGAGCCTGTTTCAGTCCATAGAGTGCTTTCTTTAGACGATATACCTTATCTCCTTGTTGATAGACTTCAAAGCCAGGAGGTTGTTCAACGTATACTTCTTCTTGCAATTCTCCATTGAGAAAAGCAGACTTCACATCCATCTGATAGACAGTGAAGTTCTTGTAAGCAGCATAGGCTAGGAACAATCTAATTGCTTCAAGCCTTGCAACTGGTGCGAATGTCTCATCAAAATCAATGCCTTCTTCTTGGCAGTAACCTTTGGCAACTAGTCTTGCTTTGTTTCTGGTAACCATACCATCTTCATTCATCTTATTTCTGAATACCCACTTAGTGCCAATTACCCTTTGATGAGTAGGTCTGGGAACCAAGTACCAGACTTCATTCCTTTCAAATTGATTCAACTCTTCTTGCATTGCTTCAATCCAGTGAGAATCACTAAGAGCTTCATCAATCAACTTAGGCTCAATTTGTGAAAGAAAACTTACAAACATTGTTTCATTTGCAGTAGACTTTCTAGTTCTCACTCTATCCAAGGGATCACCAATGACTAAGTCAGGTGGGTGATCTCTGAGCCATCTGAGATCACGTTGCAAATCTGGATGTTGTCCTCTTGATTGATCTTGCAACACTACTGTTGGAGGTTCAGTAGTAGTCTGTTGAACAGTTGTAGTCTGTTGAACAGTCTCTGGTCTGTCAGCTGTTCGCAACTCCTCTGTTAGACAATCAGCAGACTGATTTTGAGCAGCACTTGAGTTAACAGCTTGAGTTAAATCAGGTAGTATGATGGGTACATATTCTTCCTTTCTTTCCAAACTCAATTTCTGAAAGTCAGCAGATATCTCTGGGTTTGCACTTTGATTCTTTTCATATGATTGACTTGGTTCATCAAATACTACATGAATAGATTCTTCTACAAGTAAAGTTCTTTTGTTAAACACTCTATAAGCTTTACTAACAGTAGAGTAACCTACAAAAACAGCTTCATCAGCCTTTTCTGCAAATGCAGTAAGGTGATTTTTCCCATTGTTCAAAACATAACATTTACAACCAAAAATCCTAAGATAATGTAAATTAGGCTTTCTGTTGTTCCATAGCTCATAGGGTGTCTTGTTTTGACTTTTGTTGATCATACACCTGTTCTGTGTATAACATGCTGTATTTGTAGCTTCTGCCCAGAATCTTTGGGGCAGCTTTGCTTCAGCTATCATTGTCCTGGTAGCTTCTTTTAGAGTTCTGTTTCTCCTTTCAGCAACTCCATTTTGTTGAGGGGTTCTGGCAGCAGAGTACTCATGACTGATTCCTCTGGAATTACAATACTCTTCAACAGTAGAGTTTGTAAACTCAGTCCCTCTATCTGATCTGATCTTCAATATTCTTTGACTCTTCTCATTCTGGATCAGTTCCACCAGATTAGTAAGATGTTCCTTGGTTTCACTTTTCTTCTTCATGAAAATCAACCAAGTAAATCTTGAAAAATCATCCACAACAGCCAGGCAGTATTTCTTTCCACCATTGCTGATTGGATCAATAGGGCCAAACAAGTCCATATATAATAGCTCCAAAATTCTGGTTGAAGATTGGTGCTTCTTGCTTTTGAAAGATGACTTTACTTGTTTTCCCTTCTGACATGCGTCACAAAGCTTGTCTTTGCTCATGACTGTCTTTGGAATTCTTCTACCAGATCATTCTTTATCAGTCTGTTTATGGTCTTGAAATTCAAATGATTCATTCTTTTGTGCCAAAGCCAACTGATTTCACTTGGTGTAGAAGCCACCAAACAAATATTAGAATTCTTTTCCATAGAATTCCAGTCGACTACATAGATGTTTCCCTGTTTTCTTCCAGATAAAATAACCTTCTTTGTTCCAATTTGTTCAACATAGCACTTATCTGATGAAAACACTACGGAAAATCCCTTGTCACAAAATTGACTTATGCTCAGCAGATTGTACTTCAGGCCACTAACATAAGAGACGTCATATATCTCTATGTTTCCTTTGATAAGCTTTCCAACAGCTACAACCTTGCCTTCTTTGCTGTCTCCAAAAGTAACTCTTGGACCATTTACAGCAACAGCATCTGCCAGTTCATGTATGTCTCCACACATGTGCCTTGAACATCCACTGTCCAAGTACCATTTCTTCACTACTTTACTCCTACTCCTAATCCTAACCTACAAAACAAAATAAAAATGTTTTAGGTACCCTTTATTGAGAGGGTCCTGGTGGATTAGTGTCACCTTTGACAACCCAAGATGTTGAAGTCTTAGGCTTCTTAGGCTTTAGAGTTTTAGCAGGAGCATGAGCAACTTCACTTTCATCATAATCAGCAGGCATGTTATGTTGATAATCATTATGATGATGATAAGGCTCATAAGCGGGATAAGATGCATGATAAGCAGGGTAAGCATGCATTGGTTGATGAACAGGATATGCAGCATAATAAGGTGGATAATGAGGTGCAGCATAATAAGGTGAATAAGCAGGTTGCACATAATGAGACTCATTTCCATACCAAGCATTATAGTTATAATTTCTTTGCTTCTTAGGTCTGCTCTTAACTTGCTCTTTAACAGACGACTTTGGTTTACTAGTCTGATTGGTTTTACTCTTATCAGCAGACTTATTTGGACTACTCTGCTGTTTGGTTTTACCAGTCTGTTTTTCATTTTCAGGCTTTTTACCCTTTTTAGCCTTAGGAGGACTCTTCTCCTTTTTCTCATTCTCAAGTGAAGCAGATTTAGCAGTCTGAACATACAAGATAATGTTACTATTATCAGCAGATATAAATTTTTCAGCTCTGTTCAGTTCTAAATTTTCTTTTACTAAGGGAGTACTCTGTTCAGTTGATTTATCTATTGACACAACAGACGACTTAGCAACAGACGACTTATTGTATAAAGATATAGTAGCTTCGAGTTCCATGATTTGTCCCTTGTAAACTTCACATTCTGCTTTCAGAGATTCATATTCATGCGAAAGCTTTTTATACATGGCTGATTCTTCAGGTCTTCCAACCTTAAGTTTCAGTTTAGCATTTTGCTTTTTCAGCAGAATCATCTCGTCCTTAAGCTTAGCAAGCTCATTAACAACATCTACTTTGTTGTTCATCATCTGCTCAAATGAGCTGAACAGTTCAAGCTCACTTTCAGAGAGTATTACCTCATTGTCAGAATCATCAGATTCCTTGGCCATGAGACACAGCAGTGCAGGTGTTTCGTCAAAAACAGAGTCATCACTTGAAGTGCCAGATTCTGTATTTGATGAGTAGATGGCTGCCATCTTTTCAGCTTTAGCCAACAACACTTTGCTCTTTTGGTATCTCTTTTCTCGTCTCTCTTTTCTTTGTTTCTTTTCTTCCTCCGTGTACTTCTCCGCTTTAGGATATGGGCAGTCCTTGATGAAATGTCCCAATTTCCTGCAATTGTAGCACATCATTTTTGATTTATAATCATCCTTAATGTCATGAGAATTAGAGGTAGGTTTAGAAGTAGAAGCATTGTTATATTTGTTCTTCATTTTTCTTTTGTAGAACTTTTTGAACCCGTTTAATAACAAAGCCACATCGCCAGCAGTGTACTCCTTTTTGCTCAGTACTGGGGCCTCATCAGATGAGTCCTCTTCTCTGCTTTTTCCGGCGGATCTTCTTGTTCTTTCTGCAGCGACCAGGGCAGCAGTGGGGCCAGAAGTTGAGGTCTCTTCTATTCCTATCCTTGGCATTTTATACTCGTACGCCTTGAGTACAGAAAATAGCTCAGTCAGTGAGATCTTCCCCAGATCTCTTGATTCTTCCATCGCTGTAATCTTCATGTTGAACTTGGGTGGCAGCGCCTTTAAGACTTTGACAGTGATCTCCTTATCAGTAAACGTCTTTCCCAACTTTAGAACATTGTTCAACACCTTTGTAAACCTTGTATCCATCTGGTCAATGGTTTCTCCAGGTTTCATCTTGAAGTTCTCAAACATATCCAGGGCAACACTCAAGTTGTGTTCTTTAATAGAGTCATTCCCTTCACTCATATCACGGACTTTGTCCCACATCTCTTTAGATGTTTTGCAGTGTTTGACCTTGTCAAACCTTTCATTGTCCAGGGCCTTCGTCATGATGAAGATTCCGACTTTGTCAAGATTCTTCAACTTGATTTCCTCTGATGACATCTCTGATCGTTCTTTGTCAACGACCGTATCTACGCCATCAATTTTGATTGTCTTGGTAATTCTTATTGGACCTTGTGTTATGCACGTGTTCATATTGTCATTGTAAGCAGCAAGGAAAATTTCCATGCGGATCTTCCAGTCCTCAAAGCTCATACCGCCTATGTGGGGAACTAGGCTAATACAATCCATTTTTCAAAAAGTTTTTATTTTTCTAAAAAATGCTCTTTTGAAAACTTTTGAAAACCTTTGAAAAACACTTAAGGATCAAGCTCGTTGATCAGTCAGATGATTCAGATGAACCACCTGCTCTGATACCACTTGTTGGTCCCAAGTGGTCAGATGAGGTCTAGAGGGGGGGGGGGGGGGGGGGTGAATAGACCTCTTTAAATTTACCTTTTAAAAACTCTAACTTTTCTGTTCAGCAGACTAAGCTGATCAAGAATCGTAAGCAGACTAAGCTGATCTCGCACAAAGCTTTGAACAGCAGAGTTGACCACTCTTCTGATTTCACTCAGCTGATTTTACCAAAATCAGAGTTTAAAATAAACTAACTTGCAGCGGATTTATCAAGTGTTTTTCACAATTAGTTTTCTTTAACTTAGGGTTTATCCCCAGTTTTAACAAACTCCTTTTAAAACTTTTTAACAGTCAACCTTTAAGTGTTTTAAGTATGCTTCTTTGAAATATGCAGAAAGTAATGCAAGTTAAAAACACAAAGGATTTTTATAGTGGTTATATGGATATAAATCCTTTAGTTCACTCTTGCAAGTCACTTAGATCTTGGGTTATACTATAAACACACAGTTTACAATATTCGCTGCTTGCGCCAACCAACAAATGAAATGGCCACAAGTTCACAATAGGAAATCACAAAGAAACTCCTATCCTCTGAAGTAATATCGCTCACAAAGATTGATATCTACTCCTCACAACACAACCTAACAAAATCACTCAGATTTTACAAGTATTTTCTGTTTTCTCTCTATTCTGCTTCGTCAACAGATGACTCGGCTGTTGAGTGTTCTGTTCTTGAGTTTGAGACTTAGAAGAATTCTGCTTCAAGTATTTTCTCTCAAAGTGTGTTGTATCTTCTTCAATCTCACGAACTGAACTATTTATACTTGGAGATTTGAAAATCTGCCCGTTGAGAGATCGGCAGCTGTCAAATCCTCGAGTACTGGTCCTTTTTGCAGAAATGGTTGCTGCGACTGAACACTGTACACTCTGTTGTACTTTATGTCGCTTCGCATTAAATGCGCATTAAATGCACCAAGCTGATACGAGGTTTCTCTTCAATCATTTGTCATAAATACCCTTCTTCTTCAGCATTTATTACACCAAGTGCATTTATTACCGTTGCAATAACTTCTGATCCACTTCCACTCAGCTGATCGAAATCACTCGTCTGATGTGTACTCGGCTGATCCCAAACTTGAACTAATCTGATTTGAGTCGGCTGATAATCCACCAGTCTGATTCCTTCTTCAGCAACAGATCAGTAGTCTTCTGGACCATATTTGACTAGTCTGAAATACTTCTTCCTTGGTCAAATATCTTCTAAGGTTTATACTAAGCTTTCACTTAGCTGATGACTTTGGAAATCATCAAAACCTCCCTTCATTTCGAAGTCTTCATCTTCATCCAACAACCGAGCTTAGTCCTCGGATAACCCATTTTCATAGTGTAAAGTAAAAAAATTTAACTGAGTAAAGTGCCCCTTATATACTAAGGGGAAGGGAAAATCGACGGTCATTATTCAACGGATCTAACGATCCAGATTAAGGCATTTATCACGGGTGACTGTTCCGCTTCACGAGGATTAGGTACTGTTTGGTCAGAACATCTTTGGAACTTTGCTGAAAATGTGGGAATACTATGACTCGGTCAGATCCCAATGCAGAAAGTTTTCCACCTTTACTTTCAGATCAGGAGAGTTTGAAAAATGCAACTCGAGTAAAAAGCTTCGATCTTCTTTATTTTCCACGACGAGATATATGCATGTATGCAAAATCATCAAACAACGAGTTTGCAGAATTTTAAAGCAAATATAAATTTTCGAGTAGAGCGCAGCATTATTTAAGAGAAAGAGAAAGTTTATTCATCCGCAGAAAACAACGTTACAAAAAGGAAAAAAAAAAGATAAAGTTACAACATTTGAACGATCAGGAAGGGTAAGGTTACAAACAAAGCTAATTCTCTAGATCAGCTTATTCTCAGATAAGATCTTGCGGAGCTCGACGCTGCGGGCCTCGTACCCTTCATCATAGCCTTTCTTACACGCATCTTGCTCCTGGCGCTCAAAATCTTTCTTCTCTTGCTCAACAATGGACTTCAGCTTGTCCAACTCCTTTCTCAGTTCCTCATGAACTTGGCTCTCTTTCTGCTTCACGGCCATCTCTTTCTCGGAGGCTCCAGGGCGATCTTTTGTTTTTCCAAATTGAGGACTACAACAGCACGCTGCTCGGCTTCAAGCTCAACTTGCAATCCGAGGTTGAATAGATGTTGTCCGACCTACGTGGGATTGTAGAGCAGAGGTTTAAAAAAAAAAAAAAAAAAGACTCACTTGAGTAAGCAGATCAGAGCTCGATTGCACTATCTCCCGAGCACTTTTGCCTATCAACCGTTCCTGCTCGGCAACCTTAATACTACCCAATGTAATATCCCAACAGCTCGGAGTTACGCCTCCAACCACGGCCTTATTTTTCATCTCCTCAAAGATCGCACTCAGTGTGCGAGTAACGTCGGAGACGGAGCTGGGAACCTCGGGATTCTTGTCCAGCAGAGAAGGGTCATTTATTTCGGGGTCATTTATTTTCACCTTTTTATTTGGAGGCTCGATATAGACGTTCTTGGCAGTCTTCGAAGCCAGAATGTTTTCAGCCGACAATTTCTTCTCCCCCGCCATTTGTATTAAGGCCTGGGTTGGAATCAGACCATCTATACGAGACCTCTTGTTCGAGGCAAGCTCGGAACCACCATATTTCACTTGCTTGTTAGGACTCTTAGAAACCTGTGCTTTCCCCTCGGAACTGTTTTTCACTCTAGAAGGGGAATCCGCAATCTCTATGACCGGCTCCCTCTCGGAACGAGTAGGCGCGGAATTCGATGAAGGATCAACCTTGGCTTTGCCGCGGTCAGCCTTGGGAGCCTCTAATTGATTAGGTCCTGAGTTCGACGGAGGATCGACCTTGTTTTTACCACGATCGGCTTTCGAAGCTTTTGGGACCTCTGTAGAAGCCTTAGAATCCTTGGACTTGGACTTGGGAGCTTTGTCTTTTTTGACCTTGAAGAGTTGAGTTGGGTCAAGCTTGGAACCTACTAGTCCATCCATGATCGAGTGTTTAGTGAAGAAATGGTTCGGATTATTTTATTGACTTGTGAGCTCCGATGTGGAAGATCAGGATTTCAATGATACAAATTTTATGGGTTTCTCATGTATTTATAAGAAAGAGAAACGTTGCCTTTTGAGGACCCAACAGTCACGAATTTCAAGTTTTTCTGAGATATATTGTGAAGATCGATTATTGGTATATTTTATCTGCTAAGGAAGTTTGCCTTTACCTGCGTTGCATAGTCTGTTATCGATGTCCTTTTCGAGCCGCATGCAGTTTACAAAGACTATTGTCTAGTTGAGTTGTACGATGAAATCCGACAGGAATTTAAACATCGGGATATTGGCACATATCACAGAAATAAAATAGGGTTTATAAACAATCACGAGGATTACATTACAACAAAGAGAAAACCCTACGGACTATTACAAAAATCATTCTAAGGATTTGATCACTCCTCGTCTTCCTCGTCCTCGGAGTTGTTGTCGACGTCAACGTCCTCATCTCCAGAAGCCTCTTGATCATCCTTATTTTCAGAAGTCTCTTGTACATCCTCATCTCCAGAGCTATCTTGGTCGTCTTCATCTGAACTCGAGCTCGAACTGGACACTTCCAATTCCAGTAGGTCGAGATTCGGCATGGGAACCCCGAACTCTTCCACAAAAGGGGCGAACTCATGCGTCTCCCAGTCTTTGGAACTCGAGGATGAAGCTCGATACTCTTCTCCGTCCATGTTCTTCAAGATGTCCATATGTTTCACGTACTCATTCATCTTGTCGGGGATGACATCTGCAGCGATCAACTGTTGAACCCCTTTGTAGAAGGTGGTTTGAAGAATCTCACCGACCCTTTTTCGAGCAATGGCATCCAATGCGGGAGATTCCAGAAACTCCCTTATCGAGCTCAGCCGTGATTCCTCCTTACCACGCTGATAAGACAATTACCTTGGTTTGTGCGAGTTCCTCTTCAAGCCCCTTGACCTTATCCTCGAGCAGGCTCTTCTCCTCAACCACTTTCACCAAGCTCTCCTCGACCGCCGGAGTATATTTAGCTTTAGAATCATGTAATTCTTTCTGGACCGCGGCAAGTTGATTTTGGAGTCTGGCTTCTTCGAAGAGAGAATTTTGGTAGGATGCATGAACTCGATCAGACTCATCCTCCAAGAGGGAAGTACGATTCAGCTGAGTGAAGAAGCAATCCCCGACCTGTTAAGAGATAGCAATAAACAGTAAGTATGCTGAATAAAAGATTAAGGGTATTATTACAGTAAAAGTGCTGTACCGCATGGTGTGCTCGAGCAAACCGGCCAAGGATATCGAGGTCGTCGTGAGACAAAAGCTTCTCCTGATCCTCGGCGAAGCGCCCCGCCATAAAGACTTTGATGGATTTGTCATGAACATTCTCTCCATTCGGGTTGCGATCGCTCTTAATAGATCCACCCTCGAGATAACCCGCCGCTCTGGGACCCTTAAGTTGATCCTTGATAAAGTCCACCATATCGAGCTTGTCTCGACCTGCGCGACGAGTGAGAGGTCTATTGTTTCGTCCCCATAAGGTTTTCCTCCTCTTCACTTCGGGGGCCTCATCGCTTTCCCTGGCTCGCCTTGATGAGGGATATTTCGAGTACGCCATTTTAGGAAATACCTCTGCTCGGGATCGATCTCATTCCCAACCAGGAAGACTGTTCTCCGACCTGCTGAACGCTGTTTCCGATCAAGCCAGATTGATAGCTCGAGACCTTACTTTCTGATCTACGTCTCTCCTCGGAATCACTGTGGGGCCGACCCTCAGGCCTGGACAGCTGGCAAGACGTATTCCCCTGCGGAGGGTCTAGCTAGCTCATCAATGTTCCTATATATATGCGGCGCATTTATGACATCAGGGATGGCACTATTCCTAAGATACACCCCAGCTCGGACATAGAGCTCGGAATAGTCCTAAGCTTGCTTTTCTTTGTATTTATCTAGCTAGTTGTACGGCATCCTGTAACGCTCGAGTAGACCTACTTTGTAACTTGTATATGCAACTTGATATTAATACAAATCGCTTACACATTCGACTTATTTATTGTTTTGCTCGACTTGCCTTACATGTCCCGAACGAAAAAGAGTATAATCAATTGGCGCCCACCGAAGGGCCTATTCGGGTGTTAGATCAAAAAATGTCTACTACTAGGAGATACACGTACCAACGCGGTGAGCCTTCACAAGCCGTCGGAGCTCAACGCTCAGTAAACAACGAACTAAGTAAGCAATCCCGAGCGGCCCACCAGTCTGAGGTGCCGTCGCTCGACCCTCCAAATGATTTGCCCATACATACAACAGTGGCCGATCTGCAGTCTATTATCGGAACCATGTGTAGAGAGTTTCTGAACACGGAAAGAGCAGATCGTGAAACTGTGCCTGGTCAGCAGCCCCCGGTCGATCAACCTACTGCTCGGGGTCCCGTTTCTAACAGGCAAAGGGAAGGAAGTATTCGTCGGTCTGCTTTGGGTGAACCGTCTAATGTTCAACCCAGAGCACCTCGAGCTAGAACCGTTGTCCGCTCAGGGCAGCCATCTAGAACCATCCAAGACTTGGAAGATTCTATGGGCGGGGAAAGTCAGCCCGAAGCAACGGATAGGTTAAAGAAGCCAGTCTACAGAAAAGTGACCGAGGCTGACTTGGAGAAGATTGTGCAGGAAAGAGTTGTAAAAGAGTTAAAGAAGGAAATGCTGGTAAAGGAAACTCGACCCGCGGATGCAAGGGCTCGACGAACTGAGGCTAAAGAGGACGGGGCCGTTTTCCTTGAGGATGGGCGAGATAAGGAGTTGAGTACGAATATCATGCGATGTTCACCCTTTTGCCAAGAAATTAGAGAAGATCGAGGTACTGAGACTGTTCCAACGAGGTTGCCAAGGTATAATGGAACCTCCGACCCAGGAGAGCATATTAATAGCTTCATAAATGTGTTGAATTTATATGGGCATTCAGAAGACTTCTGTTGCAAAATCATGGTCACCACGTTCGAAGGAATTGCTTTGGACTGGTTCGGAAAGCTACCTCCGAACTTTATCTTCTCCTTCGACGAATTGTGCGATAAGTTGAAACACCAATTTTCCAGCCAAAGGAAACAAGGTTACCTGCCAATCATTTGGGAACGGTGAAGCAGCTGGAAGGAGAAACGCTAAGGCAATGGCTGGCTAGGTTTAGTGTCGAACTTCTGAAGGTCGATACTCCTCAGATCGAATTTTTGTCATCCTTTATGTTCGAGCTAACCCGTAATAGCCAATTCAGGAATGCTTTTATCGGAAGCAACCAAAATCTTTCTAGCGAATCATGGAAATAGCTGAAAAATACATGATTCAAGAGGAAATGAAAAAATTGAAGAACGCTCAGAATCCTAGGCCCCTAGGTCGGAAAGAAACCTGACAGGGCCCCTATCCCAAAGCCAAGTGACTACGGAGGGTCTAACGCGTAGCAAAGAGGCTCGGTTTGGCAGAGACTTAAGGTCTATAAACCTCAGGCTTCGACCCACAGATCTAATGTCTACGGTCGACCTGCTTCTCCAGAGCGGGCTCCAAGGAGAGAACCTGAAAAAAGAAGTTTCACCAGGCTGAATGCCTCGAGGGATGAAATTTTAACTGTGCTCGAGGAAAGGAATTTGGTCCCAGAAGCTCGGCGTATCACTCAGGCCAGGCCGGGGACTATGAATCACGATAAGTATTGCAGGTACCATAGGGCTCGAGGGCACAGCACCGAGAATTGTTTTCAGTTGAAACAGGAAATTGAGAAATTGATCGCCCAGGGAAAATTAAAGGAGTATGTTAGGAAGGGGAATACAAACAACCGGTTCCGATCTAGGAGTCCGTGAAAGTTTTCTGAACAACACCGTAATGATCAGCATCAAGTCGGGGAGCAGACAAACGGAGTGATAAATGTGATAGCTGGCGGACCTGCCGGAGGAGATAGCAGGAATGCGATGAAGAGGACTGCTAGATCGATAAAGACAGGTGTCTCGACCAGAAGCGAAATTATGTCCTTAGAACCAGGACCTTCGGTATATCAGGTCATTAGTTTTGCCGAGGCTGACAGACCAAGCGAAGTAATGTGGGACACTAATGAGGATGACCCCGATTTTTCGATGGTATTAACCTTAAAAATTGCTAACTTTGAGGTTAAGAGAGTATTGATCGATAATGGTAGCTCGTCAAACATCATCTCCTCTGAAGCTCTCGATAGAATGAACTTACAATACCCACGTCTGGATCGGGTATCTACCCCGCTTATTGGCTTCGGTGGATCGGAAATCATTCCTCTCGGAACCATCCTCCTGAGTACTACTATGGGCAAGAAACCTAAAGATGTGACGAAGATGGTCAAGTTCTTGGTCGTAAGTACCCCTTTCGCTTATAATGCTATTTTGGGAAGACCGGCTTTAAACATTTTTAAAGCACTCGTGTCAACTTACCATCAGAAGGTCAAGTTTCCCACTTTGGCGGGGGTCGAGGAAATGAGAAATGATCAGTGCATGGCATGGGAGTGCTACAACACATCCTTAAACATGAAGAAACAGTTTGAGCCTATTTTGTCCTCGAAGAGGAAGTTAGAGGATGAAAAGGTTTTCTCGGTATCCGACCTCCCTCTACCAGATTGCGAAAAATTGCAGAGTAAAAAAGGAAAAGAGATCGATATGAGCGTTCAACGCCCAAATCACAAACAAGTAACATTAGTTCCTGGTTCACCCGAGAAATTCACCAGGATCGGGACTGAGCTGAGTCAAGGGATGGAAATCATGCTGGTGGAATTCTTGAGAGATAATGCCGAAGTCTTTGCTTGGAGTTCCGACGACATCGTGGGGATCGACCCACGGGTAATTACTCATTCACTGAATATCGATCCTAAAGCAAAGCCAGTTAGACAAAAGAAAAGGAATCATGGTCGGGAAAAAGATAAAATCATTAACGCTGAGGTCGATCGATTGTTAGCCGCTGGGCAGATCAAGGAAATAACATTTACTGAATGGCTCTGCAATGTTGTGTTGGTGTCGAAGGGAGAAAAGGTGGACAACAAATGGAGAATGTGTAATGACTTTACAGACTTGAACAAGTTATGTCTAAGAGATCCCTATCCCTTACCGCGGATCGATATGCTGGTCGATTCGACTGCCGGGTTCATCTTCTTTAGCATGATGGATGCTTTCCAGGGATTTTATCAGATTTTTATGAAAGAAAGGGATCAAGACAAAACCGCTTTCATTACCGAGCCCGGAGTGTACTGCTTCATAGTGATGCCTTTTTGGACTGCGGAATGCTGGAGCAACTTATCAAAGGCTCGTGAACATGATGTTCAAGGATTTAATTGGAGAAATCATGGAAGTTTATGTCGATGATATGCTCGTGAAGAGCATGACCGAGGAAGATCATATAAAGCACCTCGACAAATGTTTTGCGATTTTGAGGAAGTACAGAATGAAACTAAATCCAGCAAAATGCACTTTCGGGGTGAGGTCGGGAAAATTTCTCAGCTACTTGGTCCACGAGCGTGGCATCGAGGCAAACCCAGAGAAAATCAGAGCTATTGCCGAACTTAAACCGCCAACGAAGCTATCTAAAGTGCAGAGTTTGATCGGAAAAATAATATCATTGAACAGATTTATATCCCGCTCAGCGGACAAGAGTTTGCCTTTGTTCAAATTGTTGAGGAAATCGAAGATCTTCGAGTGGAATGAGGAGTGCGATAAAGCTTTTGAAGAGCTTAAAAAGTACTTAGTCTCTCCACCGATGTTAGCAAAACCGGTCGAGGGGGAACCCTTGTAGTTATACATAGCAGTATCGACGGATGCCATAAGCTTAGTTTTGGTAAGAGTTCAGGACTACGATCACAAGCCGGTGTATTATCTGAGTAAGTTGCTTCAAGGCGTGGAGAAGAATTATTTGGAGATCGAGAAATTCGCACTTGCTCTGATTATTTTCAGACTTATAAGATTATTGTTTTGACAAACCAGCCTCTAAGGCAAGTTCTGTCAAAACCAGAGACGTCCGGAAGATTGATTAAATGGGCAGTAGAGCTTGGACAGTTCGAAATCGAGTACCAACCTCGAACAGCGATCAAGGCCCAGGTCCTGGCCAATTTCATTGCAGAATCAACGGGACCCAGTTCGGAAAAACAACCAGTTCCCGAGGTTAATTTGGTTGTAGATATTCAAGAAAAAGTTTGGGTGATGCACGTCGATGGTTCATCGACTAAAGAAGGTGGAGGTGCTGGAAGTCACTTTCAGGGCCCCGAGGGCGAGGACCTTAGTTATGCAATTACTCTAGATTTTGTGGTAACGAACAATGAAGCAGAATACGAGGCCCTAATCGCTGGATTAGAAATGGCAATTAAAGCGACTATAAAGTCTCTTACCGTGTTGACCGACTCCGAGCTGATACATAGGCAAGTGAAAGGGGTCTATGAAGCAAAAGAGTTCAACATGGTAAAGTATCTAAAAAGGGTGAAGGATCTAGTGGCAAAGTTGGATAAGTTCGATATCCAAGCTATCCCTCGAGAAGAAAACCCTTGGGCGGATTTGCTGTCAAATTTTACGGGGTCGATGGATGGACGAAATGAGAGAGTAATAACTTGGTTGATGTCCAACACTCCAGCTATAGATTTGAACGTAGCTCCGAGCTCGGAAGTCATGGAGATAGATACTCAAGGGCCTTCCTGGATGGAACCTTTAAAAACTTATCTAAGGAATGGTACCTTACCAGAGGAAGCGAACGAAGCACGACGAATTAAATATCGAGCTCCAATGTATGTTTTGGTCGAGGACCAGCTTTATAAGATATCTGGTTCAGGAATTTTGTTGAAGTGTGTTCCGGAGAGTTAATTTGATCTTATCCTAAAGGAAATTCACGAAGGTGATGCTGGAAGCCATTGCGGTGCAAGAGCATTAGCTTTGAAATGCTCGAGGACTGGGTATTATTGGCCTACTTTGATATGGAATTCCATCGATTATGTCAAGAAATGCCATCATTGTCAAATTTATTCCAATTTGATTCATCAGCCCGCCGAACAACTGCACTCTATTCCGATCTGCTGGCCATTCGATAAATCGGGGATCGATATCGTAGGACCTTTCCCAACCGCTAGGTCAAGAAAAAACTATGTCTTGGTGGTTGTTGAATACTTCAGTAAATGGGTGGAGTGCATCGCACTAACCAAGATTACGCAGTTTCATGTTATAAATTTTCTCTGGAAGTATATTGTTTGCAGGTTCGGGATACCAAGGGTCTTGATCTCCGACAACGGAACTCAGTTTGTGGAAAAGCAGATTTTGGAGTAGTGCGAGAAATTTGGAATCCAGCAGAATTTCACCTCGGTCGGGCATCCCCAAGCGAACGGGCAGACCGAAGTCACCAACAGGGAAATTGTCTGATCACTCGAAAAGCATTTTGCAGAGGCAAAGGGCAAATGGTTAGACGAGCTTCCTGGAGTCATTTGGGCGAATAGAACCTCAGTGAAATCTGCTACTAGAGAAACTCCTTTCTCGTTGGTGTACGGCTCGGAGGCTGTCATACCGATCGAGATATTGGTGCCGTCACCAAGGGTTGAATCTTATGATGCGGACCAGAACCAGTTGTTGCGGGAGATGGACGTCGATCGTGCGGATGGCAAACGTGACCGCTCATGCATAAAGATCCAAGCCACCAAATCCAGCATGGAAAGAGCTTATGACAAAAAAGTCACAATAAGAACATTTAAAGTTGGGGATTTGGTCCTCAAAAAAGTGGAGGTATCAAAACACGTCGGAAAGCTTCTACCGAACTGGGATGGCCCTTATGTCGTGCAGGAGGTCGAAAAGAAGGGATCCTATAAAATTGCTCACCTTAACGGTGAAACTTTGCCAAGAACTTGGAATGCAGTTAACCTGAGGAAGTACTATGGAAGATAGTTGTAATCATTTTATTTTTCTTGTAATTTCCTGTTTTTGCAACTCTATTTTATTTCAAGTGTAAGCTCAATCAATGAAGTCTTCTTTTAAGCTCCAACTGTATTCCGAGCACCACGATGAAGAAAAAGCAATATGTCTCGACTGAGGGTGAAAGCTGTTGCTATGCCCCTCAGCTCGGTTAAAGACGCTCGTGTAAAAAAAAAAAAAAAAAAAAAAAAAAAAAAAAAAGAAGAGAGAAGAAAGGGCAAAATGTCTCGACTGAGGGTGAAAGCTGTTGCTATGCCCCTCAGCTCGGTTAAAGACGCTCGTGTAAAAAAAAAAAAAAAAGGGAAGGGAGAAGAAAGAGCAAAATGTCTCGACTGAGGGTGAAAGCTGTTGCTATGCCCCTCAGCTCGATAAAAGACTCGCTAAAAAAAGCAAAATGTCTAGACTGAGGGTGAAAGTTGTTGCTATGCCCCTCAGCTCGATAAAAGACTCGCTCAAAAAAGAAAAATGTCTCGACTGAGGATGAAAGCTGTTGATATGCCCCTCAGCTCGATAAAAGACCTGCACGAAAAGAACATGACTATCTAGCTTGAAAAAAAGGACTTAAATGATAAAGTTTGTCAAACGATTTATTGTTGGGCAAATGAAATGCTACTCGAGATAAAATAATGAAGTAGCCCAGCTCGAGATGTGGAAATCTTGAAAGCATTCATATTCTTGGAAAATTCCTTCTCAAGTTGGTATTATTATTTCCTAAATTCAATTCTGATCGAAGTAAATTTCTCGGACTTAAGCTATTACTCATTTGGACGCTTATCGGAAAATCTATCCGAGATGATCTAAGCGGTCGATAATATTCCAATTATGGATTAAACTTCGCGTTCAGATTTTTGAAGTTTTATTTTCATCGGACTATCTTCATCATCTTCATCCCCAGAACTATCTGAACTTGAGCTCGAGCTGGACGTTTCCAATTCCAGCATGTCGGGATTAAGCATGGGAACTCCGAACTCTCTCACGAAAGGGGCAAACTCGTGCGTTTCTCAATCTGTGGAGCTCGATGATGAAACTCGATAATTTTCTCCGTCCATGTTCTTGAGAATGTCCATATGCTTCAAGTACTCATCTATCTTGTTAGGGATGACCTTCGCAGAGACCAACTGTCGAACCCCTTTATAAAAGGTAGTCTGAATAATTTCACCGACCCGTTTTCGAACTATGGCATCTAATGCGGGGGATTCCAGGAACTCTCTTATCGGGCTTAGGCGTGAGTCCTCCTTACCATGCTGATAAGACAACTTTGAATCAGCCTTGGTCTGTGCAAGTTCTTCTTCCAGTCTCTTGACCTTAAGCAGACTCTTCTCCGCAACAACCTTCACCAAGCTCTCCTCGACCGCCGGGGTATACTTAGCCTTTGAATCTTCCAATTCCTTTTGAACGGCGATAAGCTGACTGCGAAGTTTGGATTCTTCTTCCAACATCGAGGTACGGTTCAGCTCAGTAAGGAAGCAATCTCCAATCTGCAAAGGGATAGCCGGAAATGGTTAATATTCTGTATAAAGATATAAGAAATTGTTATCACAATAAAAAAGCTTGTACCGTGTGATACGCTCGAGAGAATCGACTTAAAACATCGAGGTCACTATGAGCCAAGAGTTCCTCATGATCCTCGGCGAATCTCCCCGCCATGAAGATCTTTATTGCTTTGTCGTGCTCGTTATCCCCGTTCGGGCCGCGATCGCTCCGAATTGATCCTCCCTCGGGATAACCTGCCGCTCGGTGACCCTTAAGCTGATTCTCGATGAAATCCAACATGTCGGGTTTATGTCGACCCCACAATTCGGTCCTTCTCTTCGCTTCGGGGGCCCCTTCTTGATCTTCCCTGGCTTGTCAGTGAAAGATCTCTTCCCCCCTAAGTTTCCTCATGGTAAACATACTGTATCCCAGTCGAGATGAAGTGGAAGGACCAACTTGGTCTAGAGGAGGGACCATTTGTATCGGCTCGGGATTCTCGGGCTCTTCTTCCGTTGCGATTTGGTCGGGTTGAGAAGAATCTCCCCGAGGAGGGACAGCAGTTCGATTTGTTTGCGCCAGGTATGGTTTAACTTGCCTCCTCGGTTGGCCCGGCGTCTTTTTCGAGGTAGAGGTCATGGTCCTACCGACTATAGAAGCTCGGTATTGTTCTACCATAGTCCCTGAAGAAAGGAAAAAATAGTTATGGAATAAGTTTCTAATTAACACATTGTTATAATGAGAAATGAATTCCTCTCTTACTTAAAGATCGGGGATCGATGGCATCCGCGAGATCGATGGCATCCGCGAGTAGGTATGTCGATTTGCTAAGCCCCGCTTTCCGAAGAATGGGCTCTAAAACGAGAAAAGCCGACTGATACGGGTCGGAATGCATCGCGGCAACGACATCATCACGAACACTCCGCTTGATTCGACCAATCAGTTCGCGTTTTTCGTGCACCCAATCTCGATGACCCTTCCATTTATGTGGGATCATCTCCGAGCTCCCATCGGAAGCTGGCTCATCAGGTCCCTTGACGAAGAAAAACCGCTTCTTCCAATCCAGAGAGTTGCTGGAGACAATTGTGGATAAGACAGAATGGTTCGAGCGTTGTGAAAAATACACGAACCCTGCGTTGGAGGCCGAGGAGTTGCTGACTTTAAAGAACTGCCAAAAGTTCTGAAAATCGTCACGTTTGCCTTTGGCTTTCATCAAGACACTAAAAGCTATTAGATATTCGATGGAGTTGGGAAGGATCTGTGCAGGAGCAAGAGAGAATACGTCCAAAACTTGCTCGAGCAACGGTGCAAAAGGGACCCGCAGCCCGTAAGCAAATTGTTTAGCATAGAAGGCTTGGCATCCTTCTGGTGGTTCATTGACCCGTTGGGAGGAGGTCGGGATAACCAACGAGTAACCCTCGGGGAGAAATTTCCCTATCTCAGCTTCGAGTTCTGCTTGGCTTTCTATCGGATCGTACGCACTGGCAATCTCGTCGACCCGCTTTTCGATTTTCTGAGCCCGACCTTTGGTGGTAGTCTTTTTCGGGATGGCAGCTAGATCGAGAATTCTCACGATACAATTATTTTCGACAGTGTATCTCATTATTTCATGCTTTTCCAACGCCTCGGTCGAGCCCTCTTCGCCATCAGAATCTGCATTTTCTTCGCCCTCTCATTCATGCTCGGCGTTGGGCTCGATTTCTTGTTCTCCATCCCCTTCGTGCTCAGGGTTCCGTTGACCGGACGTTCCCTCGCCGGCATTCAACCCCAAGACCCATTCAACTTGATCGACGATCTTATTTACCTCATCAGAAGAGATTTCCGTAGCTTTGTACGTGTTAATGAGTTCGTCCATAGATATTTCTTGATGAGGGCTATTTTATACACATAATAGAATAAAGCTTTCCGAGGAGTTTCGGGATCGATCCGACCTGTGAAGACTACAAGATCGGCTCGACCCGCCCATATGTATCAGATCGACCTGAAGACCGATCCAGAAGAATTAATGGGCCATGCAGTACTCCTAAGCCATGCAGGATTCCTAGGCCTAATAGGACTCCAAGTCAAGTTAGGACTAGGCAATTATTATAAATACCGAGTTTTAGATTGTATCAGGAATCCAGATTTTGACGCTATCAATAATACTAAGCTTGTTTCGTCTCCTATTTACTTGTTCTTACGAATTTTACATTGTTCTTGAACTTGCGCCATCCTGAGTATTTTAACCAAACCCCTAGTATAAAGTTATTCCTTTAAATTTACTGAGATTAACCTAAACACGAAATCAGGCTAAATCAGTTGGCACCCACCGTGGGGCAAGGTTAATTGCTCGATCGAATATGGCCAATCCAAGAAAAAGCACACGTAACACAGGAAGAAGCACAACTTCTCGGCATCCACGTGCTGTAGAAGGTCTGCCCGAAAATTCCCAAAGAATTAGCGCTAACAATATGCCGCCTCCATCAGAACATCAAGATTTGGATCGAGCGGAGGGGCATATCGTGGCAAACGTAAACAACAACCACAATGATGAGGAACGTCAAACTCTTAGTAGGAGTAGGGCTCCGAACTCACCCGTTCACTCCGTCCCTCAACCCCCGTTACTTGTCGATCAAGAAAAGTTAAGGCAGATAGCTCAACTTGTGAATTCGTTATGTGCGGAGATAATACATAGAACAGCACCGGAAAACAATGGTCCTGATGTGGCCCCGATTCCTCCGACCAGATTAGTAAACAACATCAGGCGGGTCCAAGGGGACAACGACCGAGTTTCGGCTGAGGCAGAAAGCCCAGATGGGGACCAGCGATCTCATATATCCCCGCCAAACATCGCGAAAAGACACCATGCTCGACGAGGTAATCAGGCAAGAGCTAATGCTCGTCCTGAACCTAACGTATCTAGAGAAAAAATGGTTATCCCAATCGATGATGTAGAGGAGGCCCAGATCATCGACCGACGACCGACGACCGACGACCGACTAGAAAATTCTCTGAAAGGGAGATTGAGAGGATGGTGGAAGAACGAGTGGAACAAAGGCTTTTAACTTTGAGACAACCATGGCCTCGTTCCCGAGAAATCCAGGATAGTATTGCTGTCGGTTCCCCATTCTGCCTAGAAATTAGGGAAGCACAGGCTTCAGGGCCTTTACCTGCTCGACTTCCCAGATATGATGGAACTGGCGATCCGACTGATTATATTTTTAGTTTCACAAACATAATGAATTTGTATGCTCATTCAGCGAAATACACGGCGAAATTGATGATCACAACCTTCGAGGGGTTGGCACTGGACTGGTTCGAAAAACAACCACCTAACTCAATATTTAGTTTTAGAGAGTTATGCAACAAATTAGAACAACAGTTTGCTAGTCAGAAAAGACAAAAGCTCCCCATGAGCTATCTGGGAACTATTATCCAACAAGATGGGGAATCTCTAAGAACTTGGTTAGCAAGATTCAATGTTGAACTGTTAAAGATCGACTCACCGAATATCGAATATATCATACCTATTCTATTCGATCTGACAAAGAATAGGCAATTCGGTTGTTGGTCCCAAGTGGTCAGATGAGGTCTAGAGGGGGGGGTGAATAGACCTCTTTAAAATTTACCTTTTAAAAAATTCTCTAACTTTTCTGTCAGCAGACTAAGCTGATCAAGAATTGTAAGCAGACTAAGCTGATCTCGCACAAAGCTTTGAACAGCAGAGTTGACCACTCTTCTGATTTTACTTAGCTGATTTTATCAAAATCAGAGTTTCAAAAATAACTAACTTGCAGCGGATTTATCAAGTGTTTTTCACAAGTAGTTTTCCTTAACTTTGAAATTGTTTTATCCCCAGTTTTTAACAAACTCCTTTAAAAACATTTTCAACAGTTAACCTTTAAGTGTTTTAAGTATGCTGTTTTAAATATGCAGAAATTTATGCAAGTAATAACACAAAGGATTTTTATAGTGGTTATATGGATGTAAATCCTTTAGTCCACTCTTCCAAGTCACTCAGATCTTGGGTTATACTATATCACACAGATTACAGTATACACTGCTTACGCCAAACAACAAATGATATGGCCGTAAGTTCGCAATAGGAAATCACAAAGATCCTCTAAAGTAATATCGCTCACAAAGATTGATATCTACTCCTCACAACACAATCCTAACAAAATCACTCAGATTTTACAAGTATTTTCTGTTTTCTCTCTATTCTGCTTCGTCAACAAATGACTCAGCTGTTGAGTGTTCTGTTCTTGAGTTTGAGACTTAGAAGAATTTCTGCTTCAGATTTTTACTCTCAAATGCGCTGTCTAAGTGTTGTTTTTTTCTTCCTCAACTCACGAACTGAACTATTTATACTTGGAGATTTGAAAATCTGCCCGTTGAGAGATCGACAGGTGTCCAAATCCTCGAGTACTGGTTCTTTCAGCAGAAACGGCTACCTGCTACTGAACACTGTACACTCTGCTGTACTTGCTGTCAAATCGCATTAAATTCACCAATCTGATGCGAGGTCTCTCTTCAATCATTTGTCATAAATACCCTTCCTCTTCAGCATTTATTACTCAAGTTCATTTATTACCGTTGCACTGATCTTCTGATCCACTTCCACTCTGCTGATCGAAATCACTCGTCTGATGTATACTAGCTGATTCCAAACTTGAACTAATCTCATTTGAGTCGGCTGATAGTCCACCAGTCTGATTTCTTCTTCAGCAATAGATCAGTAGTCTTCTGGACCATATTTGACTAGTCTGAATTACTTCTTCCTTGGTCAAATATCTTTGAAGCTCACGGACACAGGACCGAGGACTGCTATCACCTAAAACAGGAAATTGAAAAGTTAATTCAACAGGGCAAGTTGAACGAATTTGTGGACATAACAGATCGGAGAAGACATAGGACACGGAGTCCTAGGAGGAGGGAAGAAAATAGAAGCCCTCGCGAGAGGTCCCCCAGCAATCGCGCGCCTCGAAGAAATGATATCGAAAATGATCACGTCAATGGTACCATACATGTAATCTCGGACGGCCTAGCTGGGGGCGATAGTCGAAACACGAGACGAAAGACAGCCCGATCTCTGGAAAAAGGAACTACTATCCCTAATGAAATTTGGACGCTCGAGAATAAGAACTCGGTCAAAGGAACTATCAGCTTCCATGAGAGTGAAGTCCCTAGAAATCTGAATTGGGACATTAACGAAGACCATCCTGATTTTCCGATGGTCGTCTCCCTCAGAATCTCCGATTTTAATGTTAAAAGAATCCTGATTGACAATGGAAGCTCAGCTAACATCATAGCCGTCGAAGCTTTGATTCAAATGAATCTAGGAAAAATAATTCTTCAAAGAGTGGCTACGCCACTGGTAGGATTCGGAGGATCGGAAATAGTTCCAGCAGGAACTATCAATTTAAGTGTAACTCTTGGGAACAAACTTCATCGAGTAGTAAAAAGGATAAAGTTCTTAGTGGTGGAAACACCATTCGCCTATAACGCCATCTTAGGAAAACCGGCATGAAACCAATTCCGAGCAGTTGTCTCAACATATCATCAGAAGATAAAATTCCCTACGGTCTCTGGGGTCAGCGAAATAGTTAATGATCTTTGTATGGCGTGGGATTGTTATAATACGTCACTATCTTTGAAAAGGAATGTCGATCCATTAACACCGTCAAAAAGAAAGTCGGTAGGATCTTCAGTGGAGAAATCTCAAGAGCCAGAATTGCCTAGTACGGGAAGGATCGATAAAAAGGGAAAAGAACCTATAGATCTGACTTTACGCGCACCTGAGCATAAAGAGATTAAACTTATCGAGAATGATCCAACCAGAATCACTAGGATTGGAACAGAATTGTCTTCGCAAGGAGAGATCATGCTGATCAACTTCTTAAGGAAAAATATAGACGTATTTGCCTGGAGCTCGGAGGACATAGTGGGGATTGATCCAAGAATAATAACCCACTCTTTAAAAATTGATCCAAACGCAAAACCGGTCAGGCAGAAGAAAAGAAATCACGGACCTGTGAAAGATAAAATAATAAAAGCAGAGGTCGAGAGGTTGTTGATGTCTAAACAGATAAGAGAAATACACTTTACTGAATGGTTGTGCAATGTCGTACTTGTCTCAAAGGGCGACAAGAAGGATAACAAATGGAGAATGTGTAACGATTTTACAGACTTAAATAAGTTGTGTCCAAGAGATCCTTACCCTCTTCCAAGGATCGATCTGTTGGTCGACTCGACAGCTGGTTTTGCGATCTTCAGTATGATGGACGCATTCCAAGGTTTCTATCAAATTTTCATGGACGAAAAAGATCAAGAAAAAACTGCCTTCATTACCGAACAGGGAGTATATTGTTTTGTAGTAATGCCGTTCGGACTAAGAAACGCAGGAGCAACTTATCAACGATTGGTGAACTTGATGTTCAAAGAACTGATCGGGGAGATAATGGAAGTGTACGTCGATGACATGTTGGTCAAAAGCATGAGCGAAGAGGATCACATTAAACATCTTGATCGTTGTTTTAAAATTCTAAGGACATATGGAATGAAACTCAACCCTTTGAAATGCACCTTTGGGGTAAGGTCGGGGAAATTCCTAGGCTATCTGGTTCACGAAAGAGGCATCGAAGCAAATCCAGAGAAAATACGTGCTATCACAGAAATGAAGCCACCAAGGAATATTACACAAGTACAAAGCCTAGTAGGGAAAATTGTGGCCCTCAACAGGTTCATATCAAGGTCGGCAGATAAAAGTCTACCATTTTTTCAAACTTTGAGAAAAGCCAAAACCTTCGAATGGACCGAGGCTTGTGACCATGCGTTCGATCAACTGAAAGAATACCTGACCTCACCTCCACTACTCGCCAAACCTACAGAAGGACAGCCTATATACATATACATTGCTATCTCCGAGGCTGCAGTGAGCTCAGTCATGGTTAAAATCGAGGGTTGGAACACAAGCCAGTCTATTATTTGAGCAAATTACTGCAAGGGGCTGAAAAAAATTATTTGGTGATTGAAAAGTTTGCTTTGGCCCTAGTAACGTCGGCACGAAGACTGCGACCCTATTTTCAGAAATATAAAATCATTGTTCTTACCAATCAACCTTTGAGGCAAATCCTGTCAAAACCTGAAGCCTCGGGAAGATTAATCAAATGGGCCGTAGAATTGGGCCAATACGAGATCGAATATCAACCACGAACGGCGATCAAAGCTCAAATACTTGCAGACTTCCTCCTAGAAACTCCAAGTCTATCGGAGATAAGTCCTGAAGTGATATCTGAAAATGATGATAACATTATGATTGTCGATAAAGTAGCATGGCTTATGCACGTCGATGGTGCATCTAGCCGAGATGGTCGAGGTGCAGGAATTAATTTCCAAGGACCAAATGGCGAAGATATGAATTATGCCATCACCTTAGATTTCATGGTAACCAACAATGAAGCAGAATATGAGGCCCTAATTGCGGGATTGGAAATGGCATTACAAGCCAACATCAAGACGTTGAACGTCTTAACGGATTCCGAGCTAATCCAGAGACAGATAAATGGGATGTATGAGGCCAAAGAATACAACATGATAAAATATCTGGCAAAGGTAAAAGAATTGACTGAAAAATTTGACAAGTTTGAAATTCAAAATATACCCCGAGAAGAAAATCGATGGGATGATGAGCTATCTAGATTTACGGGGACGAGGGATGGAAAGTATAAAAGAGTGATTACATGGTTGACACTGTTCCCGTTACCGAAATAATGGACATCGACTTGGCCGCAGATAGCTGGATGACTCCCCTAGTCACCTATCTGGAAGATGGGTCGCTCCCTAGCGATAAGAATGAAGCTAGAAGAATAAAATATCGAGCACCAAAATATGCCATTGAAAAGGGAAAACTCTACAGACGATCCGTCTCTGGAATTCTGCTAAAGTGTATTCCCGAGCACCAGACCCAGAGCATCCTTAAAAGCATCCATGAGGGAGAAGCGGGAAATCACAGTGGGGCTCGAGCGCTCACACGTAAGTGTTTGAGAACCGGGTACTATTGGCCAACAATGTACGCGGATGCGCAGGATTATGTAAAATATTGTCATTTCTGTCAGGTGCATTCAAATATAATACATCAACCGGCAGAAATAATGCACTCAATTCCGATCTGTTTGCCTTTTGATCAGTGGGGTATTGATATAGTGGGACCGTTCCCAGTAGCCAGATCAAAAAAGAGTTACGTACTAGTCGTCGTTGAATATTTCAGCAAATGGATTGAGTGTATAGCACTAGCTCGGATAACTCAGTTCCAGGTCATAAATTTCCTTTGGAAAAATATAGTATGTCGTTTCGGAATCCCGAGGATCTTAATTTCCGACAATGGGACCCAATTTGCTGGAAAACAAGTCCAAGAATGGTGCTCAAAGTTTGGGATACAACAAAACTTTACATCAGTCGGACATCCTCGAGCAAACGGACAAACTGAAGATGCAAATCGAGAAATTATCAAATCTCTCGAGAAAAGACTGGATGACGCCAAAGGAAGATGGCTAGATGAGCTTCCCGGTGTCATATGGGCTAACAGAACTACAGTAAAAGCCTCTACCGGTGAAACACCATTTAGCTTAGTCTACGGATCGGAGGCGGTTATCCCAGTTGAGGCACTAGTCCCCAGTCCTAGAATTGAGTTGTACGATGAGGAATCAAATGATCAACTGAGAAAAGGCGACGTCGACTTGAGTGAGACCTTGAGGGAAAAAGCCAGTCTTCGATTAGAAGCAGCTAAATCCAGCATGGAAAAGGCCTACAATCAAAGAGTGAGGATGCGATCGTTTAAGGAAGGTGATTTGGTACTTAAAAAAGTTGAAGTATAAAAACATGTGGGCAAGTTACAACAAAATTGGGAAGGTCCATACGTGATAATCACGGTCGGCAAGAAGGGATCGTATAAAATAACACATTTGGATGGAACTCCACTTCCTCGAACATGGAATGCGGTAAACCTCAGAAGATATTATGGCCGTTGATATCAAGGCCGAAGATTTTGGAGATCAGACATAATTTTGCAAGAGATTAGCTTGTTTTTTCGAATTTTAGTTTGTTTTATTTTCTTTTCAGGCCTCAAGTTTATCCACGATTATAATAAAAAGCTTTTGCTTAGTTTTTCCATACATCGAATTCAAAAAGACCATTGTCAAAGTTCACTTTACACAGGTTAAAAACCAAAAGTTGGTATAAAACCTAAGTAAAATAAAATCTTTGAGTAAAACCGATTGGGTCGGTATAAACTCATTGATCTCCTAACGAACAATCTACACAGGTTAAAACCAAAGATTGGTATAAAACCTAAGAAAAATAAAATCCTTGAGTAAAATCGATTGGGTCAGTATAAACTCATTGATCTCCTAACGAACAATCTACACAGGTTAAAACCAAAGATTGGTATAAAACGTAAGAAAAATAAAATCCTTGAGTAAAACCGATTGGGTCGGTATAAACTCATTGATCTCCTAACGAACAATCTACACAGGTTAAAACCAAAGATTGGTATAAAACCTAAGAAAAATAAAATCCTTGAGTAAAACCAATTGGGTCGGTATAAACTCATCGATCTCCTAACGAACGACTTACAGAGGTTAAAAACCAAAAGATTGGTATAAAACCTAAGAAAAATAAAAATCCTTGAGTAAAACCGATTGGGTCGGTATAAACTCATCGATCTCGTAACGAACGATTTACAAAGGTTAAAAACCAAAGTTGGTACAAAGCCTAAGCAAGATCTTTGAGTAAAACCGATTGGCTCGGTATAAACTCCTCAACGATCTTCAAATGTTTATAACCAATAATGGGTCAAAACTCTAAAGTAAAACACATATATGTGCAAACACGACTGGGTCCGGAGAAAATTATCAGTCGATATCATGCGATATATGAAAAGAGAATTTAGTAAAAGAAGAATTTTATTTATGTTCCAAAAACTATTACAGATAAGTAAAGTACTTTGGAAAGAAAAAACAGATCTTCCTAATCGTTCGACAACAAATCCTATTACATGCTAAATGAAAGTCGTGATCGAGTACAGCTTAGTTATCCGCTAGACTTGTAAAAAGCAATCATATAAGGTCGATTCATCGACTAAGGCTGCTCATGTTTGAATAATGGCGGCATGAACAATGGATTTCTGCTTTTATCTATCTCCACAGTTTTCCCAGCATTCTTGCTGCCAGCTACACCCGCTCGACGAAGACAGGTCGCCTTTAAGTCCCGCAATTATGACCACAAAGCTTGGAATCAGAGAGAGCTTGTGAGATCATAATTTTTCATCGGTCGATGGTGGTCAGCATTCTCGATCATATCATCTAGTTTTAATGAACTGACCAGCTTTCCACCGACCACGGGACTATTCGATCGGGATGCCACCATACTGACCCTTATCCATTTGCACAGGATGGTCGATACATGACAGACACTCCGATCGATCCCCTTTTTTAGGGATCGGAGACTTCATAGTTTTTGAGAAGTCTCCATTTTCCGATTCCACCCATACCAAGTCGACATAATTAACAGATTGTTGATTTTCTGAGTTAGGTGGACGACCACCATTTTGAAAAATCAAGACGTACATTGTTTAGAAATTTTACTTTTAAAGGTAAACGAATGAAAGGTAAAGGATTCCTTTTATAGGTAAGAGGTAAAAATCCAACGGTGAAACTCATATCAAATCAACGGCAACGACGTGATATCGGGAATTACGTAACGTAGTCATAACTGCAAGACATAAGAGCAGGACTTGAATTAAATGCGCTATCAGATCGATCAATTAAAAAATTTTCATACATTAGATCGATATTTAACGTACAAGAATTATCATTACATAAATTAGAGGCATCGATCGATCTATATACAAAATCTCGAAGAGGAGTTTTTATCTTCGATGATCATTATAGCAACAAGTACTTCGGAACCTTCGAGCTACAGAATATACCATCTTTACATCCACTTTAAGAACAGTGACGAGAAACTAAAGTTCAGGCTTTCTTCTAAGGATCGGCAGGTGTCATCGGTTGAGGGAAGAACACATGCTATCACAATTCGACCACCTCGAAGAAGTTGATGCTTTTTCTTCGTCAGGTGTAGTAGGGATCAGAAGGATCTCATGATTTCGATAAACAAATAATGTAGCTTTCCTCTGATCTCGACCTCTACCAAATGGCATAATTTATAGTCGACTAATCCCCAGTTACGAGATTCGTCCGACCAAGGCCGTATAAGATCGAATTCCCATTTTTCCAATTCATCCCATACCAAGTCCGGAACTTGTCATCCGTTGAGATAACACATTTTGGTGGACGACGATGGTTATACCAGTAGAAATTATTCTTGAACAACTTCATTTTTGTGGAATGGAGAAGCACAGAATGACCTTTTTATAGGCAGGAGATACAGGATCCAATGGTGTTAAATTAAGATCCTATCAACGGTCCAGATTAAATAAGTTAACAAGTTGGTTCACAGCGTTGGATATATGTTCGATTAATATCATAAAATAAAAAGTGCAAGAACACAAATGAAGGAGACAAAAGTAAACAATTTTATTGAAATTTTTCAGAATCATTACAAACACAGTCGATCAACTATGGAAGGAAAAAGTACATTCGTTCCTAAAATCCAACTACAGTTGTTACAAATCCTAGCCTGCTATGCCATGCTCCTCGGAATGATCTGCTCCACCAGTCCGACGTACTCCTTACTCGTGGACTCTTGTCACTGCACTAGTGAAGATTGGCGCATATACTTCACCAGACCTTAACAAGATATCCTCCTTGGTCGGAGGATGTCCAGATGGAAGATTACAAAGTATCCGCCTTAGTCAAAGGATATCTCATCCAACTCTTACGAAGTACCCTCCTTGGTCGAAGAGATTACCCTGACAAAGGGAATACCATAATTTTAATGAACTAACCAGCTCTCATCTCTCATAAACAGATTTGGTTAATATCTTCACCATAATCAGGATGCCATAGATGCCAAAAGGACTTTTTTAGTAAAGGCATATTATTTCCCTCTGTTATCTTTCTTATTTTTCAAAGGGATCATTTATAGTATGAAGAGGTTATCAGTTAATGGACAAGCATGCGAAACGTCCTATGGTTACGGCACAACTACCAAGGTGACTTTTCCCCTCCCAAGAGGATAGGTAACAGTTACTTTGGCATTCAGATCGAAACGATGTATGGCTCTACACGAAAAATGATTGAATTATCAAGCTGCTCTATTAACGACAAAAGGAATCCATTATATTTACATTTCTACAAAAAAAAAAAAAAAAAAAAAAAAAAGGAAAAAGGGAGACCCTTGTCTACTGTTCAAAAACATGTTCGGGACTTGTCTGATGAGCAAGATAGGTCATCACTTCTTTCGTACGTTGCTTATATCCCAGAGAAAAGCCCCTTTCAAACTCTTGTTCTTTCAGTCGGAGCAGGTCGTCTTTCTCCTTAGTAAGCTGCTCCTTATCGGACTCCAAGCTGCTATTTACTCGAGCAAGTTCTTCCTTCTCTTTACAAAGCCTTTCAGTAGCAGCTCGGAGGTGCTCAACCTCAGTCATCAGCGATCGATGAGCAGCAGCAATTGCGTTTACCCATTCAAGAGACTCCTCTCGAGCAAAATAAGATTCATCATTTTGTATTCTAAGCTGAAGAGCTTCATGCTTGGCCTATTATGGAAAAATAAGAATGAGGAACTTCAAAAGCTAGAAGATAAAAGATCTCTATTGAAACAATAAAACAAAACTTACCATTTCCAAACGCTTGAAAATGGACTGAACAAGCTGCAAAGAAGAGTGGTTCTTCAGTTTATCAAGCTCATTGGGCAGAATTGTACCCATTCCCAGATTCCAAGATACCCCATCAGGCTCGAGGGATGCCGGGACACACGCATCAAAGGAAACCCCACCAGATCGACTCATCTCAAAGTCAGTTATCTCTTCGACCTGCTCCTTAAAAGGACGATCGTCTAACAGCGATGGATCGTCCATAGAGTTCTTAAAACCAGAGCGGTTGGGACCAGGTCCAGTTTTAGCTAAATCTTGAGGGATAGTAGGAGGAGAGATAACTTGGGTATTTTGAGAAGTTGAAACAACAATATTAGAGCGCAAAGGAGCAAAGAGTGACTCGGGAATATCTTCCACGGGTCCCCTCATTTGCAAAATATGCTCGACCTCAAGATTGGAGGAAGTAATAACAACCTGCTGGGAGTTTCCTTGATCCGAGGTTTGATTTGATATGGCATCTCGATCGGAAGGGAGACGCTCATCTATTGTTTGATTGACAAGAGGAGGAGAAGTAGCTCGGGACTCCTCGTTTGTTGTTGTTGGTGTTTTACTCAATCGGATCCGAACGATTCGACCCAACGAGTTTGGTGGGATTTATGTTCCTAGTATATTTCAAAAATAACTAACATAAAAACGAGGATCTCATAAACGATACTTATTTTAATTATGCATAAGAAAGAAATAGAAAACTTACAGAAAGCTTCCCGTCCTTCGTTCTTTTGGTTGAACTTTTGAGTTCATGCTTTTCTAGAATTTGATGCACACATGGCTTTGATCTTTTTCACCATTGATATCAACCACGTTCTCCTTCTACTAGGTGTGTGGGCACCAACTTAAGTGAATCGAACTTTTCTTTCACGTTTTAGAAATCAAAATTTCAAGATCAAAAATCTCTTTTTGTTTCTTGAACAAGGGATGGCTTTTGTATGTTTAGGGTTGAAGAACTTTTTCTTCTTTTGAGTGTAATCTTAATGATTTCATAAATCAATAATTATCTCTCATAAGATCTATATCTCATATGTATATTTATAGATATGGGAGGAGTTAAACTCCTACCATAACTCACACAAAGTTTCCTACTAGGAAAAGAACTCTTCCTTCTCTTACCTTAAGAGAGTTATTAATTAAAAAAACTCTTGTAAGTAATTAAAACATACATAAATATATTTATATATATAATTTCGAAAATTACATATAAAAATATATAATTTTTCCTTTTATTTATTATATAAATATATCATATATATTTACATAGTAAAGAATGAATTTCTACAATTAGAAATTCCATAAATGCCAATGTTTCCTTTTTCTTGAATCTAGTGTTCAATTTCCATTAGATTCAATTCAATAATTAAATATAATGTAACTAATCATGATTTTTTCTAATTAACTAATTCTAAATTAGTTAATTAAATATCATCTAATTAGTTCGGAGTTTCTATTTTGGGAAACTATTTCCAAAATGCAACGTGAATGAATTCGTTCTAATTTCTTAAGTTCAAATGATGATTAACAGGAGCCGTGGTTGAGGACCTATGGACATGTAACTTCAAGCTCCAATAAATCGAATAATTTATCAAACTCTTTAGTATAATTAATTCGATCTATTAATTCCAAGTGACTCCACTAATGACTTGGAATTGCACTCTTGTCATTACAATATATTTTACTCAAAAGATCAAGATAGTCCATTGATATAATCACTACATGCAATTTGATCCTCCAATAATTGATTCGTAACTAGAGCTAGGCATAGTTACCGTTTTGCCCTTCTAATTACTTCTTTATCCTTAAGTTCCATTAGTTCACTAGTAAACAGTTGATTTATGAACTTATTCATAAATCATAGCGCTCTAATGTTCAGTTCCAGAACTAACACTTAAGGGAATCAATATTCCAGCTTCTCGCAAGAAGGGTTGGATTCCATATCTGTAGAACACATTCCCAGCCATTTATCTCAACGGATCTTCAAGACATAAGTTTTAGGCTCGACATGGTTACGGGCCATTACCTATGAGTCAAAAGAACTCGTTAACATAAACAGGAGTTTATGCCTACTCAGGATTTAGATCAATTCGCATATGATCATCAGTTGACATGTTCTAGAACCATAATATCAACGGTATCTTATTTATGATTCTAGATCATGTCTGGTCCTGTCCTATGTAATCGAATTACACAAAGTACCTCCACCTTCGATGTCTCTACATCAGTAATTCGGATCAAAATTACTACATTGTAAATGTTTCGTGGACCGTACTAGTAGTGTTTAGTTAAAGATCCTAACTTTAACTCACTGCGGACATTTTAGTCTATTAGCTATAGCTTAAATCCTCCAGTATAATGTATATACTTAAGTCATAGTCTCTTTAATAGACTTGGAATTTTCTGATGTTTATATTATGCATTAAATGCATAATCGAAATGATTATATGAAAAATTAATTTCAAATTTATTTATTTATTTCAATTAAAGAATGTCAAATACATGCTTTAAGAGCATCATGCCTAACAATCTCCCACTTGCTCTAAAGCATATGAGATATGTCTCTCAAACTCATTCGCTCCAAATGTGCTTCAAACGATTTTGAAGGCACAATTTGGTAATTGTCTTTTAGCTGCTTTACAAGCTGCTATTCAGTTTATATGGTCATATAGTATTGAGTTGTTTCAAATAACAACTATACCATCAAGATGTCGACTTTCGACTTTCTTTGACTAAGAGTCAAAATCAATTATCCTTCAAGGTTCAGGTCTCCACCTAAATACAAGAGCATATAATACATTGCTCTTCCTAGGATATTTGAGAATACGTTTCGCTTGAACCCATCGTTTTCAACGACATATGATATCATATGTCATTCCAAATGAGACAGACATCATCAATATAAACTACTAAGAAAACCACTTTCTTTTCTTTGATATACTTGTATACACAAGGTTCATCAATTGTTTTCCTCAAATCAATGGGCTTTGATTGTTTCATCAAACCTTAGATTTCAGGACTTACATGCTTGCTTAAGTCTACAAATGGACTTTTGCAGCTAACAGACTTTCTGCTCTTGGTCTTGATCAATGAACCCTTCTGGTTGCATCTTATAGATGCTCTCCTTAAGATAGCTATTCAAAAAAGCTGTCTTGACATCCAATTTTCATATCATATAATAAATGTTGGATGTGATGGATAAGAGGATGTGTATGAAACTAAGCTTAGCAACATGTAAGAAAGTTTCTTCATAGTCAACTCCCTCCACTTTGCTATTAGCCTAACCTTTTGAAAGTCTATACTTTCTTGTTCATACCTCTCTTATTCTTATAGATCCAATTATATCAAATATATTTGATCTCATCATGTGGATCTACAAATTTTCCAGATGTTATAGGATTCATCGCACCTTGCCATTTTTCCTTATTAGAATATTCCATTGCATGCTTGTATGACAATGAATCATCTTGATTTGTGTCGTACACTACTAGAGGTACTTCTCATCATGCTCGTAGAAGGTGAGTAGTCTAACTACCCTCCCACTACGACGAGGTACAAAGATGTTCTAATCAGGAATTGTGGTCTTTTGTTGTGGTAATTTATTAGTAGTTAACTGAGGTGTGCCGATCTCATCGACTTAAATTTCTTCCAATATTATTTAACTATGAGGGTTAAAGTTTATTATCTAGCTTTCCTCAATAAAAGTAATATTCGTCGATACGAATCATCTTTTATCTTGAGTGCTACGAAACTTCCTCCAGTTTCGAATAGATTGACTAGAAATAGACACACTTTAGACCACAGTTTCAACTTTTCAGTCATTCCTTTCAACACGTGTGCCAAACACTTACATAAGTGAAAGTATTGTAAACTAACTTTACAACCATTCCACAACTCTATGGGAGTCTTATGGATTGACTTGTTTGTTGCTACATCCAAATGTAGATTGCGGTTTCTAGTGCCTATCACAAGAAAGACATTGCTAATGAGGAGTATAGTTCATTATTGATCTAACCATTTCTAAGAAACTTCTATTGTAGAGTTTCAGGTGCTGTGAGTTGGATTGAATTCCATGCTCCAACTATTAGTCCTTGAATTCGTAATCCAAGTTTTCTCTTCCTTGATCTTATCAAAGAGTTTTGAGTGATCTACCTAAATGTTTTTCAACATCTCTAGGAATTCTTTAATCTTTCCAGAAGATTCAGTTTTCTTTTGCTTTAGGTAAACATGAAGAGTGTTGACTTTCAACTCTCTCAAAGGACATTCATTTACTATCATGTTTATCCTATCCAGGTTAGTATGTACTAACCTTAGATGCCAAATATATGTGTTATCACTCTTAGAAGTTTTAGAACGCATGATTGATCAATAATTTGCTACTTAAAATAATTCATAAATTATTTATTGATCATTTTCAGACATTTATAATACAGTCCATGTTCTATGTTTGCATGATAACCATTTTCTGAAATAACAATTTTATTATCAGAAAAAGTAAAATAACAATCTTATTCATGCAATCATAATTGAGAAATCAAATTTCTAGAAAAGTTTAGGAATAAAGTATACATTGTTCAAAACAATGAATCTATGCCTAAATTCTAAGTGGACTGTTCATATGGTCTTTACAAAAAATGATCGCCCATTTTCCAACATTCATTGTGACATTCCATTTGGCAAGTCCCTTTGAAGAACCAAACATCTAAAGAAGAACAAATGCGATTAGTGGTCTCTGATTTAAATATTCAGAATGACAAATCATTTTCCACTAATAAGTTTCCAATAACCAGTAAATCAAATTTACCTTTTCGTTTTGATTTTCTTATCGCAGAGATACCTTTTATAGTTTCTCTTTCAATGCCCATGAACTCCATAATGAAAACATTTTCTCTTATGGATTTTGTTCATGGAGTTGTTCTTATTTCACTTGCCCTAGGATGCTCATAGCTTCCTCGTGTTCTGATTCAGACCCACCTTTCGCCCTCTTCCTCTTTTTGTTCTTAACGGTAGAGGAAGACAAACTTTGCTTGACAACGTTTGCCTCATACTTTTTAGCCTTATGCTTAAATATGGCTTCAAAAGTCTGCAAATCGTTTTAGCAATTTAGTCATGCTATAAACCAACTTATTCTTAATATAGTTGGATGTGAACGCAGAAAAGTCTGGCATGAGTGACCCAATAATTATACTAATTTGAGTCATCTCTTCAATGGTGGCCTCTTGTATTGCCGCCTTGTGCACAATTTTGATCATGTCAAGTACATAATCTCTTACCGAAGTGTCCTTCTTCAACTTACCCTTCATGAATCTACGAGGCGATTCATGTCGACTTTGTTCAGAAGGTTTGCTAAACATGACTTGTAAAGATTCTCATAACTCGTATGAGTTCTCCATGTACTAATGTTTCTTCTTAAGAACAACATTCACGGAAGCAAGCATGTAGCAACGCACCTTATTGTTGGTTCGGATCCAACTATCATATTTATTTCATACGGCACGAGAAGCACTAGCGAGAGGTTCTGGAGGACAATCCTCTGTGAGAACGAACTCTTGATTCTCACAAATCATTCGTATGCTAATATTGGATTTTCAAAGTAACGTAATTACTTTCCCCAGTTAGTTTTTTGTTCGAGAGTAAACCAACAAATGAGTTTATAATAGACATAATTGTTGAATAAATAAATAAATTAAAATTCGATCATACATTCATAATAAACATCATATTTCGGAATAGTAAACGTGATGCATGAATGCAACTCTTAAGAAAAACACATAAAACAATTTACTAATCCGCGATAAAATAATTTAGCTACTAATATGCTGCCGTAGGGTCGATCATATTAATACTAAATTAAGTTCGAGACAGTCTCAAATTAATAAGTGAACTAAAATATCTCATATTCATCTTTCACTATTAATTATCGCATTATTCGGTCAACATGTATTCAACTAACTTAAATACATGTTTATGAGTGCAACCTATTGTTTCAGATTTTATGACTTAACTTAGACTTGTCACCGTAGGGTAGATCAAGCTAAAATACATCAATAAATCTTATCTCAAAGAAGTTTAATCTTGTTATTGATACAGGTAAGACACCTTCCGTAGGGAGGATGCAATCTAGGCACCGCGAGGCGCTACCTAAATCTCACTTTATTAAACTAACAATAGAGACCGTAGGATATATCGACATATATCTTTCTCCCACTCAATAATTTTAAAACATGTGTTTTATCTAAATAAATATTTACGTTTTAATAATCTACATTAACATTATTAGATTTTTAATCTCTAAGCTAATTTAGGATTAAAATCTAATCTAATTGGGTCTAATTTATTATGTAGATTATCTTCCAATCTAATTGGACATTAGGTGATCTTAGACTATCTAAGTTGAGATGGGACCTAAAATTAATAATTATCCAATCAAATTGGACTTCGGTTCCTTTAGACATTCTAACTAGGCTAACTTTTAGGTGAACCCTTATTAATTTTTACCAAATTCAAGAATCGCCTAATTTTAAATAATGCTCATAAGTTTAACAATTAAACTAATTCATTATTTAAATAAATTTGTTTTCATAAAACAATTGTACGCGCATGCATAAAAACATATATATATATATATATATATATATATATATATATATATATATATATATATATATATATATATATATTTATATATCGAATATAAATATATATGTGATGCATGAACATAATAAAGCGATTGTGGGTATCATGAATGACATGTAATATGCATGAACATGCTATCAATCATAACATAAGCATAAATAAAAATGACGGGTCGGGTGTTTTTGGGTATTTCTAAAATTACAACCCATGAGGAAAAATACAACCCATAAGAAAATAACGAGCCTAATTATTACAAAATTAGCTTCCTTTACATATCTTCATCTTGGAGTTCATTTTTGTAATCTTCTCCATCGAGCCCATATTTCAGAGTGCACCAAACCCAAATTGATTAAGTTCTAAACTTAATTTTAGGACCCACAATTCAAAATTGTGCTAATAGCCCAAATCAAACAATTTTGGTTAAGTTCTAAACTTAATTTCAGACCACAATTCAAAATTGTGCCAATGGTCTAGATCAAATAATTTTGAGTAAGTTCTAAACATAATTCAACACCTACAATTTAAATTTGCACCCATGATCCAAGGCAAGGTCAATTTCGCAAATTGACCCACAATTTGAAAATGCAAAATTTTAAAAAAATCCAAATTTATTTTCATAAAATAAAAACAGGCTTTTCTTTCACGCATGACTTGGCCCACGGAAAATCTAATTCACGTCTGTTAATTTTGGGACCAATCCTATTACAGGTAATGTTGTATATCCCATCGTATGGAATAAACCTTGCAACAAATTGCATTAAATCTCTTTGCAATCATACCATAATTAATTAAAATATGATTTGTACTTTCTGGATTTGATCTCAAGCGATTGAGCATAAGCAGGCTTTGAAGAAAAGGTCTGATCTTTCACCGACCAAATTCTCAATTCAAATCTATATCTTTGAATTTGCGGAGCTCAAGGAATCAATTTTAATTTCGACCCGTACGTTTTCCCTCGTTTTCTTCACGTCTTCTTCGGATATATGAATAATCTAATTATTACAGACATCCTATGCCAAAAAAAAAAATTGGCGTACAGTTGATCTAGGAAATTAAATAACAATTATAAAACCCTAACCCAAAAACACCAAATTCGACCCTTAAATAAAAACATTCATCCATATATAATTTAAACAATTTAAACATGCATATACCCACAATCAATTAAAATAAAATCGTTATGGACCGCTCTGATACCAATTGTTGGTGTTTTACTCAATCGGATCCGAACGATTCGACCCAACGAGTAAACATGATCGAACTAATTCGACCCAATTGCGGAATTTGGTGGGATTTATGTTCCTAGTATATTTCAAAAATAACTAACATAAAAACGAGGATCTCATAAACGATACTTATTTTAATTATGCATAAGAAAGAAATAGAAAACTTACAGAAAGCTTCCCGTCCTTCGTTCTTTTGGTTGAACTTTTGAGTTCATGCTTTTCTAGAATTTGATGCACACATGGCTTTGATCTTTTTCACCATTGATATCAACCACGTTCTCCTTCTACTAGGTGTGTGGGCACCAACTTAAGTGAATCGAACTTTTCTTTCACGTTTTAGAAATCAAAATTTCAAGATCAAAAATCTCTTTTTGTTTCTTGAACAAGGGATGGCTTTTGTATGTTTAGGGTTGAAGAACTTTTTCTTCTTTTGAGTGTAATCTTAATGATTTCATAAATCAATAATTATCTCTCATAAGATCTATATCTCATATGTATATTTATAGATATGGGAGGAGTTAAACTCCTACCATAACTCACACAAAGTTTCCTACTAGGAAAAAAACTCTTCCTTCTCTTACCTTAAGAGAGTTATTAATTAAATACAACTCTTGTAAGTAATTAAAACATACATAAATATATTTATATATATAATTTCGAAAATTACATATAAAAATATATAATTTTTCCTTTTATTTATTATATAAATATATCATATATATTTACATAGTAAATAATGAATTTCTACAATTAGAAATTCCATAAATGCCAATGTTTCCTTTTTCTTGAATCTAGTATTCAATTTCAATTAGATTCAATTCAATAATTAAATCTAATGTAACTAATCATGATTTTTTCTAATTAACTAATTCTGAATTAGTTAATTAAATATCATCTAATTAGTTCGGAGTTTCTATTTTGGGAAATTATTTCCAAAATGCAACGTGAATGAATTCGTTCTAATTTCTTAAGTTCAAATGTAGATTAACAGGAGCCGTGGTTGAGGACCTATAGACATGTAACTTCAAGCTCCAATAAATCGAATAATTTATCAAACTCTTTAATATAATTAATTCGATCTATTAATTCCAAGTGACTCCACTAATGACTTGGAATTGCACTCTTGTCATTACAATATATTTTACTCAAAAGATCAAGATAGTCCATTGATATAATCACTACATGCAATTTGATCCTCCAATAATTGATTCGTAACTAGAGCTAGGCGTAGTTACCGTTTTGCCCCTCTAATTTCTTCTTTATCCTTAAGTTCCATTAGTTCACTAGTAAACAGTTGATTTATGAACTTATTCATAAATCAGAGCGCTCTACTGTTCAGTTCCAGAACTAACACTTAAGGGAATCAATATTCCAGCTTCTCGCAAGAAGGGTTGGATTCCATATCTGTAGAACACATTCCCAGCCATTTATCTCAACGGATCTTCAAGACATAAGTTTTAGGCTCGACATGGTTACGGGCCATTACCTATGAGTCAAAAGAACTCGTTAACATAAACAGGAGTTTATGCCTACTCAGGATTTAGATCAATTCGCATATGATCATCAGTTGACATGTTCTAGAACCATAATATCAACGGTATCTTATTTATGATTCTAGATCATGTCTGGTCTAGTCCTATGTAATCGAATTACACAAAGTACCTCCACCTTCGATGTCTCTACATCAGTAATTCGGATCAAAATTACTACATTGTAAATGTTTCGTGGACCGTACTAGTAGTGTTTAGTTAAAGATCCCAACTTTAACTCACTGCGGACATTTTAGTCTATTAGCTATAGCTTAAATCCTCCAGTATAATATATATACTTAAGTCATAGTCTCTTTAATAGAATGTCAAATTTATTTATTTATTTCAAATTAAAGAATGTCAAATACATGCTTTAAGAGCATCATGCCTAACAGTTGTTCGCTCGACAAAGGAAGTGGAGGTAGCTCGAGAATCCTCGTTTATTGTTTGGTCAACAAGAGGAGGAGATGTAGCTCGAGACTCCTCGTTCTGGTAAGCCTCCAGAATATTTGGATCAACCAATGGGCTACGGATCGGAGCCCCCGAAGGTCCCATAGAAGAGTCCATCGTTTCCTTCGCCTGAGAAGGAATATTCACCATTATTTTTTGAGTTCCTCCCGAGGAGGGCGACACTGGATCGGATTGAGGCATGGCTTCCCGAGAAGGAGCTCCTCCTTGAGAAGATGACTGATGCGAAGTTTCTGATCGAATTTTTTCTTCGAAGTATCTCGTCGGGATGGACCCCGTAGAGATCGTTTTGTGGCTCCAAAAAAAAGATTAGAACTCATGATCAAAAAATCAGAAAATCTTATGAATTACCGAACTATAGCTCTGATCTACAACACAGAAATTTTATATTGCAAGTGGGGACGCGCGGTAAAACTTCAAAGATTTTACCCTTATATATAGTAAAGGAAATGACAATTATATCCCCAACCCTTGGCGCGCGCAGTAAGATTTCAAATAATTGTCGGAATGGATTATCGATTGCGTATTACGATCAGCAAATCGACAAAGAACAATTCAACAAAGATTAATATACCAGTAAAAATCATATATACCAAGTTAGAAATTTTCTACCGGCTACATTTGCAGATTTTTCCATATTCAATCGAACAAAATGACAAAGTTACAAGGATCAAAGAAAGTTACAACTGATCCTAATCTAGAGAGTAATCTAGGATGGGGAATTAACTTTCTTCGAGGACAACTTTTCACTATCTTCTTTTTCTTCATCGGCCTGATCTCCTTCAATTTCTTCTTCCTGATTATCGTCTTCCTCCCCATCTGATCGACCTTCCTCGACATTCTCCATCAACTCCAAGTCGGGTGCGGGCACGGGAAAGGGAGTTCCGAACTCATCCACTAAATGGGCTAAAGGATGATTGTTGTACTCAACGGAAGGCAAGGATTCGAGAGGGTACTCTTGGAGCTTTCGATCCTTTCCAATCTCCATAACCTTGCGATATTCATCTCGCTTATCAGGAATCTGCCCAGATTCGATCAATTGATCGACCCCCTTGTAAAACGAACTCAACAGCAGACCTCCTATTTTCTGATGAATTATGGCAGTATGAACTGGAGAGTCAAGAAACTCCCTGACAACGAACTCGATATCAGGAGATTGATGTTCATCTATGGCCTTATCCAAATTAGAATCATCTTCTTTGGCCGCAAGTTGAGAATGGAGTGAAAGAATCTCCGACTCCAGTTTGCTAATCGAGGTGGCATGTGAAACACGTTGCTCATCCATTTCCTGGTTCAATCGATCAACCTCTGCCTGGTATCGACTAGCATCCGTCATCATATTGATAATATGAGGATTGTCGGTCTCTAAGTTTGGATTGGCACAAGGAGCAGGCTGAGTTTCTGCAGATAGATGAGAATTTTCGACCCGAGCAAGTTGATCTTCAAGCTCCTTGACTCTGGCGGTTAGATTATTGTTGTTTTCTTCAACGAACTGGCATTGATCTCTATGCAAAGCCGTATCATACATGGCTGATACCAACGCATTACCAGTCTGTGGCAAAAATATGTTGTCTAAATGAGTAATGAAGTAAAGAAATTAAGGTTTGTAGGAAGAAAAAGCGGGATTTCAATGTGTTACCACTTCATGGGCGTGAGCAGCTCTTGCCAACTGATCGAGTGGACTTTTTGTAAAGGTCCGCTGGACGTCCTTGGCAAAGGTAGAAGATAGAAGAAGCCGGATCGACTTATCGATGACGTTCTCCTTATCATCGGTCAACAATGAATCTCCTTCGGAATATCCAGCCGCTCGTTTTCCTTGAAGGTGGCTCTCGATCATGTCTACCAAAGAAGCCTTACGACTTAGATCTCCGACATGAGTGAAATACTCGCCTTCTTTGTCAAAAAACTGAGTCCTTCTTTTAGCATCAGGACCAGTAGGATTTCTTTCTGACCAAGTTTTACAGCCTAGAATTCCAAATTTATCCCTAAGGTATTTAGGTGGAAAACCTCGGCCTGGGCGAGAGCTTGTCGAAGGTTGCTCTGATGAAGTTTGACCAATGGGGGGAGGAGCTACTCGAATAGGATCTGCATTTTCGAACGACTCTTCTTCAATGTCTTCCAGATCCTGGTATTGGTCTCTTCTCCTTTTTCTGGATTGCCTTTGCTCAATTGGAACCTTTCCCGACGACTTCTTCGATTTTGAAAGGACAGTTTTTCCAACCACGGAAAAACGGCAGTTCTCGACCATAGAAGCTACAACACAAGATCGATAACATTAATGGACGACAAACTTATAGGTCATTCTGTAAAGATAACATAACTATTAGTAAAATCTTACTTAGGGATCGATCGTTCGATGGGATAGGAAAATCCAAAGAACTCAATCCAGCCTTGCGAAGGAAGATTTCTCCGATCAAATAAGCTGATTGATACTTATTTGACCTCATCTCCTCGATCAAATCGGACGAAAATTGATCGTCTGGGGCCATCTCACCAGTCACCTTTCGACCACCGTACACCCAAGATTGGTTATATCCCCAGTCATAAGTAAACTCCTCAGTTTCTCCGTTCTCGAGAATACGCAAAGTCGGAGCCTTAACAAAAAAAAAGTTCGACGTCCACTCAGTACTATTGCTTGAAATGGCATTTTCAAGAACAACAAAACCGGGTCTTTGGCTAACATAATAGTAACCTCTGTTAGAGGAGATCGACATGGAAAATCGAAAAAAGTGAAGAAAGTTACGAAATGAGGGCTGTAGGCCTCTTGCAACCATCAAAACAGAAAATGCCATCATAAAGGCTATGACGTTTGGTACAAGTTGGGTTACAGAGACAAAGAAAGTCTCTAAAAATTGACGAAGGATCGGAGAAAGGGGAAAACAGAGCCCATGTTCGAAATGAAACGTATAGAATGCTCGATAGTTTGGGGGAGGAGTATTGACTCTATCCTCGGGAGAAGGAATAATTATTTCAAAATCCGAAGGGAAATAACGACCGTATTCTCTTTTCAGAGCAGGTAGATCTTCCTCCTTCCATCGAGAAGGAAAAAACTCGACAGGAGCGAAAATTTGAGGTTGAGCAGTTTTTGACTTTTTTGAGGGTTTGGCAATCATTTCCTCTTCAGGAACGATCTCAACCACCAGGCTATCAACCTATTTTTCCTCATAGTCTCTAACCTCTTCAGCCTGTACGCCGTCGGCCGCTTCCTCTTCAGAGGAAAAGATCTCTGGGTTAATGATGATAGGCGGTACTTGTTGTTCTTCATTTTGGGTTGAAGAATTGGGATTTTGCGAAGTCGAAGCCATTGGCTCTTGAAGTAATGTGCTCGGTGAAGTAAGTGAATTGCAAGATTATCGATTCAAACTTTTACTACAAGAAGATCTAAATATCTGGGGTAAAAAGTAAAAAGATTATGCTAATTTCGACTATATATATGGGCGGTGAAAAGACGGATCAACCCCTTCGCGTCTCTTCAACTTCCCGCCAAAATTATGAAAAGGCTTTATGATAAGTCTGACACACGTTACCAAACTACGTGTCCCTAGCGGGAAAGTTCTGACGAGTATGCACTCTTTTTCCCTTGTTCGGTTTTTATCCCATGCAGGGTTTTTCCGAACCAGGTTTTTAACGAAGCATGCTTCCCAAATTATGAAAGTATTTACACGACAACTGTATCTATTTCTACGAGCTCCAGCTACGATTTCGCTCGAGAAGTGAGGGAGTACTGATGAGGGCTATTTTATACACATAATAGAATAAAGCTTTTCGAGGAGGTTCGGGATCGATCCGACCTGTGAAGACTACAAGATCGGCTCGACCCGCCCATATGTATCAGATCGACCTGAAGACCGATCCAGAAGAATTAATGGGCCATGCAGTACTCCTAAGCCATGCAGGATTCCTAGGCCTAATAGGACTCCAAGTCAAGTTAGGACTAGGCAATTATTATAAATACCGAGTTTTAAATTGTATCAGGAATCCAGATTTTGACGCTATCAATAATACTAAGCTTGTTTCGTCTCCTATTTACTTGTTCTTACGAATTTTACATTGTTCTTGAACTTGCGCCATCCTGAGTATTTTAACCAAACCCCCAGTATAAAGTTATTCCTTTAAATTTACTGAGATTAACCTAACCACGAAATCAGGCTAAATCACCATCCCCTTCGTGCTCAGGGTTCCGTTGACCGGACGTTCCCTCGCCGGCATTCGACCCCAAGACCCGTTCAACTTGATCGACGATCTTATTTACCTCATCAGAAGAGTTTTCCATAGCTTTGTACGTGTTAATGAGTTCGTCCATTGACCCTAGGTCGGAATCTGATCTTGCAGGATTATGGGTTTGAATCTCTGGGTTTGCGGAGTTTGACATGCTAGAAAGAGGTTATCGTGATGGTCGATAAGAAATAATGGTTTTTATCGATGCGAATGCTCCGATCTGCAGTAAGTTGGGAAGATATACGCGTCTCTTCAGGTCAACTCATATATATGAAGGTTAAAAGAGTAAATTGCAAATTAAACCCCGAGTAACCGCGACGGTTAAGCTTCCACTCACTAAATTGAAAGTTATCTTTCCATAAATGGCAATTATGGTCCTCTAAATTTTAGAAGGTTCGTATTTCAGCTCGATAAATTAAGATTAACAACATCGTCTTCCGAAGATGTGCACTCTTTTTCCCTTCGCTCGATTTTTATCCCACTGGGTTTTTCCGAGTAAGGTTTTTAACGAGGCATATCCAACTCAAGACTGTTCAAGACTTGGTCCCTGTTATTTATTTCTCCGATTCTCAGATATCGTGATGTCATCGAAGTAGAGTAATCAGATCGAGAACTCCGTCCTCCCGTGGTTTGTAGCATCTCATCTTTCCAAGGCTCGTCCAGAGAAAACATGCGCTCTTTTTCCCTAGCTCGGATTTTGTCCCACTGGGTTTTTATTGTGGCATATCCAAATTTTCTTACTACGATGCTGTGTTTACTTCTCCGAGCTTCAACTTCACTTACGCTCGAGAAGTGGGGGAGTATTGATGAGGGATATTTCGAATACGCCGTTTTAGAAAATACCTCTACTCGGGATCGATCTCATTCCCGACTAGGAAGACTGTTCTCCGACCTGCTGAACGCTGTTTTCGATCAAGCCAGATTGATAGCTCGAGACCTTACTTTCCGATCTACGTCTCTCCTCGGAATCACTCTGGGGCCGACCCTCAGGCCTGGACAGCTGGCAAGACGTATTCCCCTGCAGAGGGTCTAGCTAGCTCATCACTGTTCCTATATATATGCGGCGCATTTATGACATCAGGGATGGCACTATTCCCAAGATACACCCCAGCTCGTACATAGAGCTCGAAATAGTCCTAAGCTTGCTTTTCTTTGTATTTATCTAGCTAGTTGTACGACATCCTGTAACGCTCGAGTAGACCTACTTTGTAACTTGTATTTGCATATTGAAATTAATACAAATCGCTTACACATTCGACTCATTTATTGTTTTGCTCGACTTTCCTTACTTGTCCCGAACGTAAAAGAGTATAATCACGCCTATTGTGGATCTCTTCCCCCCTCAACTTCCACATAGTAAACAAACTGTATCCCAATCCCGAGGACGTGGAAGGGCCAGCTTGGTTTAAGGAGCGAACCATTTGCAGCGGCTCGACATCTTCAGCCTCCTCATCGGCTTGGGTTCGAGCAGCTTGAGAATGGTTGCCCTGTGGAGGAACGGTTGTTCGACTAGTTTGCGATTGATGGGGCTTAACTTGCCTCCTCGGCTGGCCCGGTGTCTTTTTCGAGGTAAAAGCAACGACTCTACCGACTATGGAAGCTCGATAGCTCTCTACCATCTCGCCTGAAGAAAGTAAAAATGATGTTAAGAAACAAACTTAAGTATAATACTTGTTGGAGGCAAACAAATATCTTACTCAAGGATCAGGGATCGACAGCGTCCGCGAGAGCGAACGTCGCCTTGCTAAGCTCCGCTTTCCAAAGAACTGGCTCCAAAATAAGAAAAGCCGACTGATAAAGGTCGGAATGTTTCGCGGCAACTACATAGTCACGGATACCCTGCTTTACCTGGCCCGCTCGCGTTTGCCGTAAACCCAATCACGCCGACCTTTCCATCGGTGCGGGATCATTTCCGAGCTCCCCTCGAAAACTGGCTTGTTCGGTCCTTTGACGAAGAAAAATCGTTTCTTCCAATCCTGGGAGTTGCTAGAAACGATCGAGGATAGGACCGAACGGTTCGGGCGTTGGGAGAAATACACGAACCCCGCGTTGGAGGCCGGGGAATTGCTGATTTTGAAGAACTGCCAAAAATTATGGAAATTGGCAAGTTTGCCTTTGGTTTTCATTAAAACACTAAAAGCGATTAAGTATCCGATAGAGTTGGGAAGGATATGTGCAGGAGCTAGGGAGAATACATCCAAAATCTCCTCGAGCAGTGGGGCGAAAGGAATCTGCAGTCCATACGAGAATTGTTTGGCATAGAAGGCTTGGCATCCTTCTGGGGCTCATTGACCCGTTGAGAGGAGGTCGGGATAACCAACGAATAACCTTCCTGAAGAAATTTACCTATTTCGACCTCGAGTTCTACCTTGCTCTCGATCGGATCATAAGCGCAGGCAATCTCGTCGATCCGCTTCTCAGTTTTCTGAAGCCGCCCCGTGGTGTATCTCATTATCTCATACTCACAGAAACATTATTTCCGATCGTGTAACTCATTATCTCATGCTCTCCCAGCACTTCAGCCGAACCTTCCTCGCTACCAGAATCTGCATTTTGTTCCCCCTCTCCTTCGTGCTCGTCATCGGGCTCCGTGTTTTGTTCTCTGTCCCCTTCGGGTTCAGTATTTTGTCTCGCGGAAGTTTCCTCGCCCTTATCCGACTCTAAGACCTTTGTAGCCAAGTCGACAACTTTATTTACTTCGTCCGGGGAATCTCTCGTCGGCTCGTACATATTTATTAGATTGCTCATGGATCCGAGATCGGACTCCGATCTAGGATGGATTATCGTTTGGTTCTCTGTGTTCTCTGTGTTGGACAATCTGAAGAGGATTTTTACGCTGGTCGGTGAATAAGAAAAGTTTTTGTCGATGTAAGTACTCCGATCTGTCGTAATTTATGAAGCGGTGCTCGTCTTGTCTGGTCAACGCATATATGTAAAGGTTAAAAGGGTAAATTGCAAAACAAACCCGAGTAACCGCGACGGTTAGGCTTGCACTCAGTAAATTCAAAGTTATCTTTCTGTTAATGGTATTTCCGGTCCTCAAAGTTTTGAAAGGTGATCTTTTAAGCTCGATAGGCGGCAAATTAGTATCATCATCTTCCGAGGATATGCACTCTTTTTCCCTCGCTCGATTTTTATCCCTCTGGGTTTTTCCGAGTAAGGTTTTTAATGAGGTATATCCAACAGAAGATCGTTCAACACTTGATCTCTATTATTTATTTCTCCGATCTTCAAATATTGTAATGTCATCGAAGTAAAATATTCAGATCGGGAACTTCGCCTTTCTATTGTTTGAAGCATCTCACCTTTACAGGGCTCCTGCGCTCTTTTTCCCTAGTTCGGATTTTGTCCCACTGGGTTTTTCCGAGTAAGGTTTTTAACGAGGCATATTCAAATTTTATCTTGATGCTGTATTTACTTCTCCGAGCTTCAGCTCCACTTACGCTCGAGAAGTGGGGGAGTATTGATGCAGGATATTTCGTATACGCCATTTTAGGAAATACCTTAGCTCGAGATCGACCTCGACCCCGACCAGGAAGGCTATTTTCCGATCAAGCCAGATTATTAGCACGAGATCCTATTTTCCGATCCACTTATCTCCTCGGAATCACTGTGGGACCGACCCTCTGGCCTGGACAGCTGGCCGAGACATAATCCCCTGCGGAGGTTCTAGCTAGCTCATCACTGTTCCTATATATATCCGGCGCATTTATGACATCAAGAACGGCACAATTCCCAAGGAATACTCCAGCTCGGACATAGAGCTCGGAATAGATTCAGTTTGCTTACTTTTGTATCTGTCTAGCTAGTTGTACGGCATTCTGTAACGCTCGGATAGACCTACTTTGTAATTTGTAATCGGATCGGAATATCAATACACTCGATTTTAATTATTGTTTTGCTCGACTTTCCTAATTTATCCTCATACGAAAAAGAGCATAATCAACAATACTCTTCAACAATAGAGTTTGTAAATTCAGTCCCTCTATCTGATCTGATCTTTAAGATCTTCAAGCTTTTCTCATTCTGGATCAGTTCCATCAGATTTGTAAGATGCTCCTTGATTTCACTTTTCTTTTTCATGAAAATCACCCAATTGTATCTTGAAAAATCATCCACAACAGCTAGGCAGTACTTATTTCCACAATTGCTGATAGGATCAATAGGGCCAAACAAATCCATATGATGTAGCTCCAAAATTCTGGTTGAAGATTGGTGCTTCTTGCTTTTTTGAAAGTGGACTTCACTTGTTTACCCTTCTGACAGGCGTTACAGAGCTTATCTTTGCTCATGACTGTCTTTGGAATTCCTTCTACCAGATTGTTCTTTATTAATCTGTTTATGGTCTTGAAATTCAGATGATTCATTCTTTTGTGCCAAAGCCAACTAATTTCACTTGGTGTAGAAACCACCAAACAACATTAGAATTCCTGTCTACATAATTCCAGTCGACTACATAGATATTCCCTTGTCTTCTTCCAGATAGTATCACTTTCTTGGTTCCAACTGGCTCTACATAGCACTTATCTGATGAGAAGATAACACAGAATCCCTTGTCAAAAAATTGACTTATGCTCAGCAGATTGTACTTGAGGCCTTTGACATAAGAAACGTCAGATATTTCAATGTTGCCTTTGATTAGCTTTCCACACGCCACAATCTTGCCTTCTTTGTTGTCGCCAAATGTAACTTTTGGACCGTCTATGGCAGCAGCATCAGTCAGTTTCATGTATGTCTCCACAAATGTGCCTTGACAATCCACTGTCCAAGTACCATTTCTTCTCTACTTTACTCCTACTCCTAATCCTAACCTACAAAACAAAAAATTGTTTTAGGTACCCTTTATTGACAGGGTCCTTGCGGATTAGTATCACGTTTGACAACCCAAGATTTTGAAGTCTTAGGCTTCTTAGGCTTTGGAGTGTTTGCAGGAGCAGGAGTTACTCTGGTATCATAATTTTCATCAGGCATGTTATTGTTATAATCATTATGATGTGAGTATGGCTCATAAGTAGGGTATGATGCATGATAAGCAGGGGAAGCATGCATTGGATGATGAGCAGGGTATGCAGCATAGTAAGATGGAAATTGAGGTGCATGATATAATGGTGGATATGCAGGTTGCACATAATATGATGACTCATTTCCATACCAAGCATTTTCATTTTTATAATTCTTCTGCTTCTTTGGTTTGTTCTTAGATTGCTCATTAACAGACGACATAGTTTTACTAGTTTGATTGGTTTTACTTTTATCAGCAGACTTCTTAGGACTCTGCTGTTTAGTTTTACCAGTCTGTTTTTCAGTCTTAGGCTCTTTGCCCTTTTTAGCCTTAGGAGTTTTATTCTCCTTTTTTTCTTTTTCCTGTGAAGCAGGTTTTGCAGTCTGAACATACAAGATAATATTACTATTATCAGCAGATATCAATTTTTCAATTCTGTTCAGTTCTAAACTTTCAGTCACTAAAGGTGTTCTCTGTTCATTAGATGTGTTCATTGATGCAACAGACGACTACTCATGATTAGATATTATCTTTTCTAATTCCATGATTTTTCCTTTGTAAACTTCACACTCAACTTTCAGAGATTCATTCTCTTGCTCAAGCTTTTTATACTCAGCTGATTCTTGTGGTTTTTCAACCTGAAGTTTCAGTGAAGTATTTTGCTATTTTAGCATAGTCATCTATTCCTTAAGCTTTTCAAATGCAGTGACAATACTAGAGTTATTTAACATCATTTGCTCAAATGAATTAAATAGCTCATGTTCAGTAGGAGTTACCTCATCATCAGATGATTCTTAATCTTTGGCCATTAGAAAAAGTAGTGCAGGTTGCTCATCTTCAGTAGAGTTGTCATCAGACGTCTCTGAATCTGAATCAGACGAGTAGACAGCAGCCATCTTTTCAGCTTTTCCCATTAGCACTTTACTTTTGTTGTATCTCTTCTCCTTTTTGATTTTCTTTTCCTCCTCAGTATACTTCTCAGCTTTAGGCTATGGGCAGTCCTTGATGAAATGTCCCAATTTCCTGCAATTATAGCACATTAGTTTGGATTTGTAGTTATCCTTGCTATCATGAGAATGTGAGGTAGGGTTAGAAGTAGAAGCATTGTTGTATTTGTTCTTCATTTTTCTCTTGTAGAACTTCTTGAATCCATTCAACAACATTGCGACGTCACCAGCAGTGTACTCCTTTTTGTTGAGCAGCATGGTCTCATCAGATGAGTCCATTTCTTTAAATTTGTTTGCTGATCTTCTTGAATTTTCAGCAGCAACCAGGGCAACTGTGGGACTAGAAGTTCAGGTCTCTTCTATACCCATGCTTGGCAGTTTATACTCATACGCCTTGAGTACAGAAAACAACTCGGTGAGAGAGATCTTCCCCAGATCCCTTGATTCTTCCATGGCTGTAATCTTCATGTTGAATTTGGGAGGTAGCGCCTTCAAAACTTTGACAGTGATCTCTTTATCCGAGAAGGTCTTTCCCAGCTTCAATACTTCATTTAGAGTCCTTGTAAACCTTGTATCCATCTGGTCAATGGTTTCTCCAGACTTCATCTTAAAGTTTTCCAACTTTTCAAGAGCTATGCTCGAGTTGTGTTCTTTGATGGCATCATTTCCTTCGCTCATGTCACGAACCTTGTCCCACATTTCTTTTGCAGTTTTGAAATGCTTGACCATATCAAATCGGTCATTGTCTAGGGCTCTGGTCATGATGAAACAACCAACTTTATCTAGATTGAACAACTTGACTTCCTCAGTTGTCATCTCATCAAGCTCTTTATTCACCACCATTTCTTCGTCATTTACTTTGATGGTCTTGGTGATTTTGAAAGGACCTTTGGTTATGCACGTGTACCTATTATCATTGTAGGCAGCAAGGAAGATTTCCATGCGGATCTTCCAGTCCTCAAAACTCATACTGTCGATGTGGGAAACATGGCTGATACAATCCATTTTTCAAAAAGTTTTTATTTTTCAAAATATGCTCTTTTGAAATCTTTTTCAAACCTTTGAAAAACACACTAGGATCAAGCTCGTTGATCAGGCAAATGATTCAAAAGAACCACCTGCTCTGATACCACTTGTTGGTCCGAAGTGGTCAGATGAGGTCTAGAAAAGAGAAGGGGGGGGGGGGGGGGGGGGAGGGAGGGGTGAATAGACCTCTAAAAATTTTAACTTAAAATTCTCTAACTTTTTCTGTGAGCAGACTAAGCTGATCAAGATTCGCAAGTAGACTAAGATGATCGCGCACAAAGTTTTGAACAGCAGAGTTGACAACCCTTCTGATTTTACTTTAGCCGATTTTGATTAAATCAGAGTTTTAAATAACTTACTTGGCAGCGGATTTATCAAGTGTTTTTCACAAGTAGTTTTCTTTTAACTTAAAAGATTGTATCCCCAGTTTTATCAAACTCCTTTTTAAAATCTTTAACAGTTAAACTTAAGCGTTTGAAGGCTATTTGAAAAATATGCAAGTAAAAATGCAAACTCAAACACAAGCAATTTTTATAGTGGTTATATGGTTATATGGATGTAAATCCTTTAGTCCACTCCTCCAAGTCACTTAGATCTTGGGTTATACTATAAACTCACAATTTACAATATACAATGCTTGCTCCAAACGACAAATGAAATGGCCACAAGTGGCCACAAATACCTATCCCCTGAAGTAATATCACTCACTAAGATGGATATCTACTTCTCACAACACAACACTTCTCTTACAAAATCACTCAAATTATGAGCATATCTTTATCTTCAACTTCGGCTTTCGTCAACAGATGACTAGGCTGATGAGTGTTTTGTTCTTGAGTTTGAGACTTAGATAAATTTTGCTTCGAAATTTCTCCCAAGTGTGTTGCTTCGGATTCTCTATAACTCTTGAACCTTGAACTATTTATACTTGAGATTTGTTTGTACCCGGAAAATCACCCTCGATTGATCGAGGAATATCGGCTCGATGATGGGTTTATGAACAATAATGGGCCGAAAGGGACATAATCGGGTCGGGCCCACTTTGGCCCGAAAACTGGACCGACCAAAATCAAAAATGATAAACGGGTTACATGCCCAATTCGAAATCAAGCCCAATTACAATTACATCAATGATTAATTGTGGCCAAGCATGAATTAATTAATAGATGAATTAATTAATTCATGGGCCATAAGTGATTAATTGATCAATGGAGCCAAACAATGATTAAATACAAGAAGGCCAAATTAGCCTACGCAGGCCATCTCGGCCAAATGAGAGATAATTAATTAATTAAGTTAATTAATTGATTGATTGGGCCAAAGATTAAGGAGTAAGCCATATAATGGTTAGGGCCAATAACCATGTAATTAATTGGATAATTAATTACAATAAGAAAAATAAGCATTGTTGGCCCAAATACCAGGCCCAGCCGATTTATAATGGCCCAGTAGCAGATTTAGTTAGCAAAATTAATTAATTATTAGATAAGCAATGAGGGCCACGTAAATAGCTGGCCAAGTAGAGTTAATTACAACCACTTCCCTAAGAATTCACCAAGTTGGTTGCAAATAGTTAAAGACTAGAATTTGACCACAATTCAAATCCAAAGCTCTCAAATTAAATCTGCACTTGAACATGGGTAATAACCACCATTAGTGGAGGTAGTGGAATAAGTGCAGGTAGTGGAGATAGTGGAGATCAGCCGATCAGATTGGCAGATGCTTATAAATACGGGAAGACAACCATACGCGCAGAGGACACACACACAACTCAATCAACTCAGTCTACACTGAAATCGGCTCAACGTCTCTCCGGATGTCCAGCATACGCTGCTTCTGTCAGTCAGTCAGCATTACCAATTCCTTGATATCAATCGTCAATCCTCCGCAGACAGCAGCAGCCTGAAGTCCAGAACCGCCGCTCAAGAGTAAGCCGCAAAGCTACTTCCACCGTCAGCGAAGCTGTTTCGAGCGAAACCATTAGATCTCAAGCAAAATAGTACGCTGCAAACGTCATGTAAGTGCCCACGTAGTTACATGACAACCTCATCAAGTAGCCATCTGCTTGATGGGCTGACTGTCAGGTAGCCATCTACCTGATAGCAATTTGTTGAGTAGCCATCTGCTCAACAGATGCCCTTTCCAGTGGCCACCCGCTGTTCAGGAGCCCGATTGGTAGCCATCTGCCAAGGTTGGGCGATCCGCTGATGGCGATTACTTGTCATCAGTGTTATTTTATGTCAACAAGTTTTGCACTAATTTACACATCAACTCATTTGGTGGGTTTACCTGCCAATCAAGGAGTAATTTTCAAGACTTGAAAGGATCATCAACTCATTTTGGCAAACATAGGCCAACACAGGAGACTTTGTATTGTTTTACATACTTTGTAATGTTCGTAAATCGGGGAACTTATTGTAGGCTAAGACTCATGTATTTCTTTTATGTTTAATTAATATATGGAAGCATTTGGCCCATATCTCTTGATTTTATTAAAGTATGTTTTACGTCAAGTGATTTTCATTGAGGCATGGTCAGTATGTTAGTTATGTCTTTGAAGTCAAGTCGATACAAATTAAACTGATTGATTATCAACTCAATTACTGGTTTGTAAATTTATTGATGTACTGAGTAAGCCATCAATCGACTATGAAACTTTGGCATTTCAGAAAGGTTATCATAAATTATTTAAGTCCTGCGGCCAGGCAAGCATGGAAAAGAATCAGGGGTAGTGTTTTCCTATTCCGTCGTAATCGATTGATTAGAAGTCAGCCTTATCAGGACATTTAATTAAATTTTACATCGATATCAATATGTCCAATTTTTAAATCGTTATGTTTGCACGCACAAACATTGGCACGCCCGCATTTATTTTACACCATATCGAGTCATTTGCAGGTCGAGGCAAGTCAGACCGAATTTTACGCAAACAAGATTTGAATTATGTCCGTTGAAGAAAGAAAAAATCTGATTTCTCGAGTACTGGTCCCCCAATTTCAGGAACGGCTACCTGCAACTGTGCACAGTACACTCTGCTGTACTTTCTGTCAGTTGCATTAAATGCACTCTTCTGATCCGAGATTTCTCTTCAATCATTTGTTTTTAATACCCTTCCCTTACAGCATTTATTACTTCAAGTGCATTTATTACCGTTGCAATAACTTCTGATCACTTCCACTCTGCTGATCGAATCCATTCATCTGATGAACACTCTGTTGATCCAAATCGAACTCATCTGATTTGAGTCTGCTGAAAATCCACCAGTCTGATTTCGAATGCAGCAACAGATCAATAGTCACTTGGACCATAAATTTGACCCTTCTGATTTATCTTCTTCCTTGGTCAAATAATTATAGAGGTTTGAACTAAGCTTCCAATACTTAGCTGATGACTTTTGGAAATCATCAAAACCTCCCTTCACTTCTAAGTCTTCATCTTCATCCAAAAATTTCCCCCTTTTTTATGATGACAAAACTTCAGCTAAGTACCTGTACCTAAACTAAAGTTAAGTCCTCAAGAATTTCTGAGATAGAAATAATATGTTGGAAACTAGAACTTTTATAAATTTTCTTTGAATATTACAGTACAAGTTTACAAAGATGGACTTAAAGTAAAAATTTACAACAAAGTAAGCTGATACAAAAAAAAAATTCAAATAAGAGACCTAGTCTAGTCTTCAGCTTCATCATCATCTTCCTCTTCTTCTTCTCCTTCTTCAACTTAATCATCATCCTTATCTTCTCCACTGGAAAACACATCAGCAGGAGTCAGGTTTCTATTGGCAGCTTCAACTCTTCTTCTGATCTCCTCCATCTTGCTTGTTTTCTTGAATGGATCAAGCTGTTCTTCAGGAGTGTCCTTGGAAGCAGAAATCTCTTTGTCAAATTTTGCTACGTCCTTGGGCTCTTCTTCAGCAGCTTCTTCATGATCTTCAGCTTTCTCTTCAAGTACTTCATTTTCAGCAGGCTTTTCAGCAGCAGATCTTTTCTCTGGTACTTGAACAGTTGCAGTGGCAGCACTCTCTTTAGTTGATCCCTCTTCCCCCTTTTTGTCATCATCAGCAGGGTTGAGTTGATCAGGAGAGATGTTGACAGCAGCACACAGCTTCCTGATGTTTTGAACCACCACTTGGAGTTGAGCAGAGTGATGTTGTTGAGTAGCTTTCATTGCACCAGCTTGGTCATTCATGTAATCAACATTTAGCTGAAGTGTTGATATTTCATCATGAACTTTAACAGCAGCGGCAGAAAATTCTTGCATCATGCTTTCAGTTTTCACTATCTCAGCATCAGATATCTCTTAGAGTTTTCTCCACCCTTGACCAATCTGACTCATTACTCTGAAGAGTAGCATGTAAGTGATTAACATCCGCCTTGACATCTTCAATATTTTGATTCATGCTCAGGATGCTTCGAGTCAGTTGCAATGAATTATCAGCTGGGAGAGGAAAGTTGTCAATGGCATCCCACACAATCTTGGCAGTAGCCTCCTCTACTTGCTTCAGCATCAGCTTGTTTCTCTCTTCCATTTCCTTCATAGCATTTTCAATTAGGAGCTGCATTGACTCCATAAGTGAGGAATGGAAATCAGCAGTAGGAATGGTTGAGGGTGATGCAACAGCAGCTTCCTGGTGAACAGGTGCTTCATGAAGAACTTGAGCTTCTTCAGCCTTCCACTAAAGTGCTAAAGGGCTCTTTTCTATAACAGCAGCAGGCAGTGGCTTGTATGTATCAAGATTGATCTCCACAGCATGCTGGTCTTTCCTTGGATCTTTATCAACTGGCTCATCAGCTATGTGAATGACATCAGCACCATCAGCAGATACGATAGTCTTCTGATGAATCAAGATAGCTGGAACAAATGTTGATGTAGACTGTTGGACACTCAGCTGTTCTTGAAATGTACTGATCTCTGAGCCAAAGGCAATTTGCTGTAAACTTGGCAGACTGGGCATATCACTAGTTGTTCCTTGTTCATAACGTGATCTATGCACGCTTTCTCCGAAGTTGTATAAACAACAATCTTGACTGCTCTATCAACTAGGTCATCAGATGGACCTTGCTTATTGGGCATTGAATCCTTGATAGCAGTCGCCTCTTGCTTGACAATGGTTTTAGGAAAACCATGTAATCTGTCACGTACGAAGTCTGAATCCAAAGCTTTTGCAACTGAGTTTGTTTGCAGCCAACTTAGGACCCAACGTCCTTCTTCGACAAACTCTCTCCATGCTTGGATTTCAGCTTCAGACTTGTTCTATCTTCTCTGGGAGGAAAATAGTTCTTGTTTGAAGCAGCTGATTAAGCCTTTCAAGCTCAGCTTCAAACTTCTCAAAGGCAGCAGAGTCACTCTTGACAATGTCAAGTGCTCTTCTGACTTCAAATTTCTTTCTTTTAATAGGTTTAGCTCTTGGCAGCACGAATTTCCCTTCCATGGGTTTTCCAATCACTATGCCTCTTGACCTTCTAGGTCCATAGGCATCCTTCTTGCTTAACTCCAAGGCCTTTGCCAAATCTTCTGCTTCTTTAGCAGCAATCTCTGCATCAGTCATTTGTTTTGATTGAGCATCAATCTTGCTCAACTCAACAACCTTCTGGACTTCAGCATTGTCTATTTTTCTTTGTTAAGCCTCTTCTCTCTTCTTCTTATGATAGGCAGAGACTTTAGCTTTTCCAGTCCTTTTCCTCCGTTGAGCTCTGGTTTCAATGACTGGTGCGGCAACAATTGGTTCAAGAGCAGCTGTTGCAATTGGTTCAACAACGATTGGATCAACGATCATAACTTCTGGCTCCTCTTTAGGTATGCTCACCTCAACTGTTGGTGCAGTAGTCTGCTTTGTCTAAGCAGCAGCAGACTCTTCATCAGCAGATTTACTCTGAGCAGCAGACTCTTGCTCACTTCCAACAGGCCTCTCTGCTGATGGAGGACATTCCTTACTAAGTCAGTCAATTCAGTTGGTGAATCGATCTGAGTTAGCCTCTTTCTGATAGTTACCTTTGTATGCACGAACTTTGTGGTGGCAGTGTCTTTAAGAGCACTCCTTGTTCTTCTTGCTACATTTTCCAAAGGTAGCTCAGCAAATGGTGTTCTTTCAGGAGAGTCAATGGGCATTTCCTCTATCTCCCTAGCTGTCTGATTTATGATAACATCAGCAGCGTCCTGTTCCTTAGACTTTTCTTCTGTTCTGGCTTGAACAGCTGGCTGGGCTCTTTGAACAGAAGACTTAGGAGCAGTTGCCTTACTCCTCTTTTTCTTTTCAGCAGCAGCCTTCCTCTTGGGTTGCTCTTTCTTCTTTTCAGGAGTTACTTCAGCAGTCTTTGAGCGAACAGCTTCGTAAACCTTTAACTCCTTCGCATTGTGAATGGCCTTTCCATGGGTCATTGAACAGCCAAGACTGGCGAACAGGTGGCTAAGGAAAATCCTGTGGTGGGTGTGACCATGCTCCTTGTGATCAGCCAAGATATACCACACGAAAGCAGCCCAGTTCACCTTCAGTCCATAGTAGACTGCAGTCATGGAGTGAAATCTTTTCATAGACACGCTGTCCAGTGAAAAGGTGCAATTTTCTACCACTTTGACAAAAATATCTGCCATCCTTTGAAACTCATCCTTCAGCTGGGTTTTCTTGATGTTCCCAGAGAGGACTTCATTTTTCTTGGCAACCAAGTTCCAGAAATCCGTCTCAAACGGTTCAGCCAGGGTGGAGATTTCAGTAGTACCTTAAATAGACAGATGGTACTTTTCATTCAACAGCTTGGGGGTTATGCAGATGTCAACTCCCCCAACTTTAGCCTTAATCTCCAACTTTTCATGGTCGGGCTTCGCAGTAGATCCGTAGAACTCCATTATCTGATCTTTAAACACCATGGACTCATGGGCCTCCATGAAATCCACAAGCGTTGCAGCCTTAAACTTTTCCAAAATCTCCTTCATTACTTGAGTGCCAGTTGCGTGATAGGTTTGGTAGTTCAAAATCTACCTTCAGCGTTAGCTTCTTTGGAACTCATCTTGATTTTCTGAAAAAGATTAGAGAAAATGAGAGTAGATTTGCAGAAAATTGGAAGCAAAAATTCTCTCTAAGTGCTTGAATATTTGAGGGTGCGTAAAAGCCAAGTGAGCTGATCAGATCTGTTTTTAAAGAGGTTGGGTGATTTCGGTTTCCGTGAATCACGCCATCCGTTAGATCAGTTACTTGTCAGATATGATTGTGTGAACGAGATACGCGGAATTCAAATAATAGCATAATCAGCAGACTGGGCGGGAATGTGAACCGTCCCATGTCTCTACTTATAAAAGCGGGTTTTAAATTAAGAGTTTTTAGTACATTCTTTTATAAGCTAACAGACCAGTAAATAAAACAAAATACTTAACTGTTAGATGACTGAACTGTCAGCTGATATCACTAGTGAAAGCCAATAACTAGTGATCTTCCATTGTTGTTGGTCAATCCAGCAAAAAATAAATAATCTTCAGGTCTTCAAGAATTAAGAACAAATCTTATGATTAAAACAACTTCAACTAACTGTCATTGAAGATTTCATCTTTAAAACAAGAGTACCGCTAGTCTTACACGTTCCCCCTGAATTCAAGAATCTATCAGTCAACTAGTCTGTTGAGAGTCAGTCTTCTTGAAGAAAGGCATCAGATTAGTAAGCTGATGAACTTTAGTCTTCCGATAAGTTCCCCTCAGCTTATGAATCCAATTTTAACAAGCCTAGTTCCACTCTTAGAGTAGAAAATCTAGCATCACTCAATGGTTTAGTGAAAATGTCAGCGATCTGATTATCTGTATGAACCTACTCAATAATAACATTTCCTTTTTCAACATGGTCTCTGATGAAGTGATGTTTGATCTCAATATGCTTAGTCCTGGAATGACTAGTAGTGTTCTGAGTAAGTGAGATTGCACTTGTATTGTCACAGTGGACAGGGATTCCACTGATCTTAAGATTATAATCTTCTAGTTGATGCTTCAACCAAAGTATCTGTGCACAACATGCTCCAGCGGCAATGTATTCAGCTTCAGCATTAGATATGGATACTGAAGTCTGTTTCTTACTCATCCATGAGATAAGACGATTGCCTAAAAATTGACATGTACCTGTAGTACTCTTCCTATCAATTTTGCACCAAGCAAGGTCAGAATCTGAATATCCAATAAGTTCAAATCCTGATTCCCTTGGATACCACAATCCCAATTCTTGAGTGTCTTTGAGATACCTTAATGTCCTTTTGGCATCTAAGAGATGAGATTCCTTAGGATTTGATTGAAATCTCGCACAAACCCCAACATAGTACATAATGTCTGGTCTGCTAGCTGTTAGATATAACAGTGACCCTATTATGCCTCTATATTTGGTGATGTCAACTGATTTGCCATCTTCATCTTTATCCAAACGAAGTCCAGTAGACATTGGAACACTAACAGATGAGCTAGTTTCCATACCAAATTTCTTGAACAGATCTTTTGTGTACTTTCCTTGATTAATAAAAATACCATCAGGTAGTTGTTTGACTTGTAATCCAAGAAAGTAATTAAGTTCTCCAATCATGCTCATTTCGAACTTGTTCTGCATCAGCTTAGAGAACTTCTCACACATCTGTTCATTAGTTGAACCAAAAATAATATCGTCCACATATATTTGAACTAACAATATATGATTATCCCATTCAATAGTGAACAAAGTCTTGTCTACTTTACCTTTGCGAAATCCTTTAATTAAAAGAAAATCTGATAAAGTATCATACCATGCTCTTGGAGCCTGTTTCAGTCCATAGAGGGCTTTCTTCAGACGATATACTTTATCTCCCTGTTGATAAGCTTCAAAACCAGGAGGTTGTTCAACATAAACTTCTTCTTGCAATTCTCCATTGAGAAAAGCAGACTTCACATCCATTTGATAGACTGTGAAGTTCTTGTGAGCAGCATAAGCTAAAAATAATCTGATTGCTTCAAGCCTTGCTACTGGTGCAAATGTCTCATCAAAATAAATACCTTCTTCTTGGCAGTAACCCTTGGCAACTAGTCTTGCTTTGTTTCTGGTAACCATACCATCTTCATTCATCTTGTTTCTGAAGACCCACTTAGTGCCAATTACCCTTTGATGAGTAGGTCTAGGTACTAAGTACCAAACCTCGTTTCTTTCAAATTGATTTAACTCTTCTTGCATTGCTTCAATCCAGTGAGAATCACTAAGAGCTTCTTCAATTTGCTTGGGCTCAATCTGTGAGAGAAAACTTACAAACATAGATTCATTTGCAGCAACTCTTCTAGTTTTCACTCTATCCAGTGGATCACCATTCACTAAGTCAGGTGGGTGATCTCTGAGCCATCTGAGATTAGGTTGCAAATCTGTTGCAACACTACTGTTGGAGTCTCAGTAGAAGTCTGTTGAACAGAAGTGGTCTGTCGAACTGTCTCTGGTCTGTCAGTTGTTTGCAACTTCAATGTTAGACAATCAGTAGACTGATTTTGAACAACACTTGAGTTACCAGCTGGGTTTAGATCATGTAATATGATGGGAACATATTCTTCTTTTCTTTCCATAGTCAATTTCTGAAAATCAGATGAGCTAGTTTCCATACCAAATTTCTTAAACAGATCTTTTGAGTACTTTGCTTGATTAATAAATATGTCGTCAGGCATCTGCTTCACTTGCAATCCAAGAAAGTAATTAAGTTCTCCCATCATGCTCATTTCAAACTTATTCTGCATCAGCTTAAAGAACTTTTCACACATCTATTGGTTAGTTGAACCAAAAATAATATCGTCCACATATATTTGAACTAACAATATATGATTATCCCATTCAATAGTGAACAAGGTCTTGTCTACTTTACCTTTGCGAAATCCTTTGATTAAAAGAAAATTAGATAAGGTATCATACCATGCTCTTGGTTCTTGCTTAAGTCCATAGAGAGCTTTCTTGAGACGATACACTTTGTCTCCTTGTTGATAGACTTCAAAACCTGGAGGTTGTTCAACGTAAACTTCTTCTTGCAATTCTCCATTGAGAAAGGCAGACTTCACATCCATATGATTGCTTTAAGCCTTGCAACTGGTGTAAATTTATCATCGAAATCAATGCTTTCTTCTTGGCAGTAACCTTTGGCAACTAGTCTTGCTTTATTTCTGGTAACAATATCATCTTCATTGATTTTGTTCATGAATACCCACTTAGTGCCAATGACTCTTTGATGAGTAGGTCTAGGTACTAAGTACCAAACCTCATTCCTTTCAAATTGATTTAACTCTTCTTGCATTGCTTCAATCCAGTGAGAATCACTAAGAGCTTCATCAATTAATTTGGGCTCAACTTGTGAAAGAAAACTTACAAACATTGATTCATTTGAAGTTGACCATCTTGTTCTCACTCTATCCAGTGGATTACCTATCACTAGTTCAGGTGGGTGATCTCTGAGCCATCTGAGATCAGGTTGCAAATCTGGATGTTGTCCTCTTGATTTATCTTGCAACACTACAGTTGGAGTCTCAGTAGTAGTTTGTTGAACAAGCTCTGGTCTATCAGTTGTTTGCAACTCCTCTGTTAGACAATCTGTAGACTGATTTTGAACAGCACTTGAGTTATCAGCTTGGTTGAAATCAGATAGTAAGATGGGTACATATTCATCTTTTCTTTCCTCATTCAATTTCTGAAAATCAGTAGATATATCTGGATTAGTACGTTGATTCTTTTCAGAAGATTGATTTGGCTCATCAAATACTGCATGAATTGATTCTTCTACAAGTAAAGTCCTTTTGTTAAAAACTCTATAGGCTTTACTAACAGTAGAGTAACCTACAAAAATAGCTTCATCAGCCTTCTCTGCAAAAGCAGTAAGGTGATTTTTCCCTATATTCAAAACAAAACATTTACAGCCAAATATTCTAAGATAATGAATATTAGGTTTCCTGTTGTTCCACAGTTCATAAGGTGTTTTATTTTGACTCTTTGTTGATCATGCATCTGTTATGGGTGTAACATGCTGTATTTGTGGCTTCTGCCCAGAATCTTTGAGGCAGTTTTGCTTCAGCTATCATAGTCCTGGTAGCTTCTTTTAGAGTTCTGTTTCTCCTTTCAGCAACTCCATTTTGTTGAGGGATTCTGGCAGCAGAGTACTCATGGTTGATTCCTCTAGAGTGACAATACTCTTCAACAGTAGAGTTTGTAAAATCAGTGCCCCTGTCTGACATGATCTTCAATATTCTTTGACTCTTTTCATTCTGGATCAGTTGCATCAGATTGGTAAGATGTTCCTTGGTTTCACTTTTCTTTTTCATGAAAATCACCCAGGTAAATCATGAATAATTATCCACAATAGCTAGGCAGTATTTCTTTCTACCATTGCTGATAGGATTAATAGGGCCAAACAAATCCATGTGAAGTAGCTCCAAAATTCTGGTTGAAGATTGGTGCTTCTTGCTTTTGAAAGATGATTTCACTTGTTTACCCATCTGACATGCGTCACATAGCTTGTCTTTGCTCATGACTGTCTTTGGAATTCCTTCTACCAAATCATTCTTTATTAATCTGTTGATGGTCTTGAAATTCAAATGATTCATTCTTTTGTGCCATAGCCAACTGATTTCACTTGGTGTAGAGGCCACCAAACAAATACTAGAATTCTTGTCCACAGAATTCCAGTCGACTATATAGATATTCCCCTGTCTTCTTTCAGATAATATCACCTTCTTGGTTCCAACTTGCTCTACATAGAACTTATCTGATGAGAAGATAACAGAAAATCCTTTGTCACAAAATTGACTTATGCACAGCAGATTGTACTTTAGGCCTTTAACATATGAGACGTCATATATCTCAATGTTTCCTTTGATAAGCTTCCCACATGCAACAATCTTGCCTTCTTTGCTGTCTCCAAAAGTAACATTTGGATCATCTACGGCAGCAGCATCAGTCAGTTCATGTATGTCACCATACATGTGCCTCGAACATACACTGTCCAAGTACCATTTCTTCTCTACTTTACTCCTACTCCTAATCCTAACCTACAAAACAAAATAAAATTATTTTAGGTACCCTTTATTGAGAGGATCCTGGCATATTAGTATCACCTTTGACAACCCAAGATTTGGAAACCTTAGGCTTCTTAGGTTCAGTAGAGTTTGGTGGTGATTTCTTTACTCTTGAATGATCATAATTTTCAGTATGCATATGTTCATGATAATTATTATGATGAGAGTAATGCTCATAAGCAGGGTACGGTGCATGATAAGCAGGATAAGCATGTATCGGATGAGTAGGATAAGCAGCATAGTAAGGTGGATAGTGAGGTGCAGCATAATATGATGAATAAGCAGGTTGCACATAATAAGACTCATTTCCATACCATGCATCATTATTATAATTTCTTTGCTTCTTTGGTTTAGTTCTTACTTGCACTTTAACAGGCGACTTAGATTTACTAGTCTGATTAGTTTTGTACTTATCAGCATGACTTCTTAGGACTACTCTGCTGTTTAGCTTTACTAGTCTGTTTTTCAACTTTAGGCTCTTTACCCTTTTTAGCCTTTGGAGATTTCTTCTCCTTTTTCTCTATTTCTGGTGAAGTAGATTTAGCAGTCTGAACATACAAGATAACATTATTATTATCAGCAGATATAAATTTTTCAGTTCGATTCAGTTCTAAATTCTCTTTTACGAAAGGTGTTCTCTGTTCAATAGATGTGCTTACTGATGCAACAGACGACTTATCATGTGTAGTTATGATCTTTTCTAGTTCCATGATTTTTCCTTTGTAAACTTCACATTCTGCTTGAGATTCATACTCATGCTCTAGCTTTTTCGCATACGCCATTTTAGGAAATACCTCAGCTCGAGGTCGACCTCGATCCCGACCAGGAAGACTATTCTTCGACCTGCAGAACGATGTGTCCGGTCAAGCCAGATTGATAGCACAAGAACATACTTTTCGATCTACGTCTCTCCTCGGAATCACTGTGGGGCCGACCCTCAGGCCTGGACAGCTGGCCGAGATAGTTTTCCCTGCGGAGGGTCTAGCTAGCTCATCACTGTTCCTATATATACGCGGCGCATTTATGACATCAACAACGACACTATTCCCAAGATACACCCCAGCTTGGACTTAGAGCTTGGAATAGGTTTTAGCTTGCTTTACTTTGTATTCATCTAGCTAGTTGTACGGCATCCAGTAATGCTCGAGTAGACCTACTTTGTAACTTGTAATTGGATCTGATTATTAATAAATATCACTTACACACTCGACTTTATTTATTGTTCTGCTCGACTTTCCTTATTTATTCCGAACGAAAAAGAGCTTAATCACTAAGCTCATCTTGTTCAAAGTTGTAGACGAAGACAGATTCCAGAAGATCAAGCATTTCAAAACTGCCAAAGAGATGTGGAATAAAGTCTGCGAGCTAAGCGAAGGGAATGACGTTATCAAAGAACACAAGCTCAATGTGGCTCTTGAGGAGTTTGAAAATTTCAAGATGAAGTCTGGTGAAACAATTGATCATATGGATACCAGATTTACCAAAGCTCTGAATGAAGTTCTAAGGTTTGTTAAAGAATTTTCGAACAAGGAGATCACCGCAAAGGTTCTCAAGGCCTTGCCACCCAAATTAAACATGAAGGTGACAGCCATGGAAGAATCAAGGGATTTTGAGAAGATTTCTCTTTCCGAACTGTTCTCATCCCTCAAAGCGTACGAGTATCAATTGCCAAGAATGGGATTAGAAGTGTCAACCAGTTCAGACCCTACTGCTGCTCAAATGGCGTCAGACAAGTCAAGAAAATCAGCAGACAAATCAAAACAGAAGACTCTGCTGAGTTCAGAAAAAGTCTACACTGCTGACGACGTTACCCTGCTGTTGAATAATTTTGAGAAGTTCTACAAGAAGAAAATGAAATTAAAATATAAAAATGCTACTTCATCCTCTTCTTATTATTTTCAGGAAGACAGGGATTCCTCCAAAGCAAAACTTAGAGACAACAATGAAGAGGAGTATGGACTATTGATCAAATATCATCCACACTTATCATCACAGAAATTTGCTGAAAAGGAAAAGCGTGCCAAAAAAGAGCGTAAGCTAAGTAAGAGCAAATCAAAGTTAGCTGATGCAGCAAAGCTAATAAACTCCAGCATATCTCATTCAGACCGTCAGTCGTCTGATAAAGAATTTGAAGAAGTACCTGAGACCCTATGCTTAACTGCCATAGAATTTGATGATTCTGAAAACTGAGGTAACTTCTACTAATTAAATGAAATGAACTATTTGAATCGTTTGAATAAATGCTAAATTACAAATTCAAATATTATTTGTGCATTTGCCAAGCTTAATGAAGAGATGACTCTGCTGAAAAGAGCAAATCAGATCACTGAAACTTCAGGTTGAAAAACCTCAAGAATCAGCTGACTACAAAGAGCTTGAGCATGAGAATGAAACTCCAAAAGCTGAGTATGCAATCTATTTTAAAAATACAAATGAGCTTAAAAGATTGCGTCATTCTCTAAACAAGAAGAAATCAGAGGCTTAGAAGAACAAGTCTACTGATGCTCAATAGGTTAGAAAACCTAGTAAGCTACCTAAGAAAAATCAGACTACTAAAACCCATCAGCCGAGTAAGCTGAAATAGGCTGCTGATAGGAGTAAATTTAAAATGTTAAGTCTGCTGAATCTAAGGATAGTTATTAAATAACTCAGGTAAGAAATTGAGGTAAAAATGAATTATATGGCAAGAATTTAAATCACAATATGATAATTGTTATTATGACATGCACTATGCTTATTCATATTATCATGTTGATCATATTCACTGTACTGATTGCCATCCTCATTTCGATATGCATGCTTATCACATATTTCATGCATCTTACCTTGCTTATGAGCATTGTTTTAATCATGACCAACAAGTGGTATTATCATGATAAAACATAAGTCACTAGATCATCACATGTTTGTACTGACCCTGCTGGACCCAATAAACAAGGGGTACCAAAAACAGTTATCTGCTTTGTAGGTGAAGCACATGTGAGATGACAAAGATGAGTTAACTGCCTTGCAAATTTCATCAAGTTCAACAAGTTGTCTCACCAACAAGCATATACCAACAAGTGTTATCAAATAAGTGGTATCAACAATTGGTATTTTTCAAGTGGTAGACTCTACATTTGGAGATTTCAAGGAACGCAAGATTGTTGAAAAGTTGAAGATTATCAAAGAATAATAAGTGGTATTAGAGACCAACAACTGATCGCAACAAGCAGTATCACCAACAAATGTGGTATCAGTCAACCATGTGACAAAGAAATTGGTTCGTTGACTTTGGATTCATAAGTTGAGGGGGAACTTATCAGAAGACTAACCCAGAACAACTTACTGGAATTCAACGGCTGAGTGTCTTTGAAAAGAAACTCTCATCAGACTACTTGACCACTGATTCTTGAACTAGGGGGAACGTGTACGACTAGCGGTACTCCTGAATAAAGATGAAGTTTTCAATAAGTCAAAATGAAGTTATCAGAAGACTGCTTCTCATCAGCCGACTGGAACTCAACAGCCAAGTGTTACTCAAGAATGTCCTACACCAAGTGGTATCAGCAAGTGTTATCACATCAACATGTGGTATCATCTGACTAATCTGATTTACATTTGTACAAGTAGTCTCAGACTACAAGTGGAATCAGACCACAAATGGTATCAAGTGGTATTAGTTCTTGAAGTTAGGGTGAAATTTTCTAGCTCGAGTGATAAACAGCAATGAAGACTACCTCGATCAGCCAAGTACTCACCTAATTGTCTTCAGCAGACTAAGTCTGCAATCCTATAAAGAGAAAAAGGGGAAGAAGAGATGCAACTCAAGTATTGGTGTTGATGACAAAAAAGGGGAAGATAAAGGATGCAACTAAGAACCCTTTAAGCAGAAGATCAGAAAGGGAAAAAGAACCAACTATTGGTAATTTTTTTTTGAAAGTTGTATCAGATCAATAAATTTCCATCTCAAGGTATGAAGACTAAATCTGAAGACTTAGAAAACGTTCTTAGTTGAAGGTTTTGTCATCATCAAAAGGGGGAAATTGTTGGTATAAATTAGAGAAGGTTTTGAAGATGACAAAAAGGCCATAATGGTTTTGAAGATCAAAAGGTTAAGTCATCAACTAAGAACAGCTTAGTGAAACGTATCTCAAGGTCTTGAAGCGAAGTAACCGAATCAGCAGAGTGGGATATCAGATTGGTTATCATCAGCCGAGTCAAGATAGATGTGTTCATTCTTGAATCAGCCGAGTGATCATCAGGAGAGTGGTCATCAGCCGAGCATTCCCATCAGCGAAGTGAAGTCGGTGAAGTAAGCTTATCAACGGTAACCAGCTGAGTGCATTAAATGCGACTGGACATAAACTGAATATCCGTACAACAGAGTGTACAAAAGACAGTCTGCAAAAGCAAAAGCTGCCGTCAGAGAATAAGACCGTTGCTCAGGGTTAAAGAGTAATTTTGCCTTTCTTGAACGGGCAGAAATTCAAATCCGGGAGTATAAATAGAAGACTGACTGAAGATCTGAAAAGAGACTTGCACAAATCAAGATCACATCTATAGAGAAAGATCCATCAGTTGAGTCGTCTGATAGTAATCCAAGTCATCTGTTGACGTTTTGTTGAAGAACATAGATCAAACGTTGTCTTTCTAAGTGACTGTCAACTGAGAATAGAAGGAGTGTATATCCATTTGTGTGAATTGATATAACTTCTTAGTGTAGGTTTTCTGAGTGATCTCCTATACTGAAAAGAGCGTGAGGAGTGTAGATCCGTCTAAGTGAGTGATCTAGCTTCGGAGAGTAGGATTTCTTTGTGATTTCTTACAGCGCACTTGTGGCCATTTCATTTGTTGTTTGGCGCAAGCATTGTATACTGTTAACTTTGTGTTTTCTAGTATAACCCAAGATCTGTGTGACTTGGAAGAGTGGACTAAAGGATGTTTATCCATATAACCACTATAAAAATTCTGTGTGTTTTATTTACTGTTTGTTTACCTTGCATATTTTCAAAAGAACTCAAACATACGAACTAAACCAAAAGATTTTAAAAGGAGTTGTAAAAACTGGGGATAAAATCTTTTGTGGGAGAAAACTTTGAAAGATAAACTTGTTTGAAAAACATACTTGATAAATCCGCTGCATACAAGTTTTGATCTGATTTGAAACAGACGAGTAAAATCAGACTAGTGGTCAACTCTGTTGTTCAAGCTTTGTGCGCGATCAGCTTAGTAGTTTCACAAGTTCGATCAGCTTAGTCTGTTGATTTGAAAAGATAGAGAAAAATTTTTAAAGTTTCAGAGGACTATTCACCCCCCCCCCCCCTCTAGACCTCATTGACCACTTTTGGGACCAACAATTATTTTTGGTTCAACTAACGAACAGATGTGAGAAAAGTTCTCTGAGCTGATGCACAACAAGTTTGAAATGAGCATGATGGGAGAACATAATTACTTTCTTGGAATTTGGTATGGAAACAGCTACCTGATGGTATTTTTATTAATCAAGCAAAGTACACAAAAGATCTGTTCAAGAAATTTGGTATGGAAACTAGCTCATCTGTTAGTGTTCCAATGTCTACTGGACTTCGTCTGGATAAAGATGAAGATGTTAAATCAGTTGACATCACCAAATATAGAGGCATAATAGGGTCACTGTAATATCTAACAGCTAGAAGACCAGACATTATGTACTCTGTTGGGGTTTGTGCGAGATTTAAATCAAATCCTAAGGAATCTCATCTCTTAGCTGCCAAAAGGATATTAAGGTATCTCAAAGGCACTCAAGAATTGGGATTGTGGTATCCAGGGGAATCAGGATTTGAACTTATTGGATATTCAGATTCTGACCTTGCTGGCTGCAAAATTGATTGGAAGAGTACTACGGGTACATGTCAATTTTTAGGCAGTCGTATGATCTCATGGATGAGTAAGAAACAGACTTCAGTATCCATATCTACTGCTGAAGCTGAATACATTGCTGCTGGAGCATGTTGTGCACAGATACTTTGATTGAAGCATCAACTAGAAGATTATAATTTCAAGTTCAGTGGAATACCAATCTACTGTGACAATACAAGTGCAATCTCACTTACTCCGAATACTACTAGTCATTCCAGGACTAAGCATATATATTGAGATCTAACATCACTTTATCAGAGACCATGTTGAAAAAGAAAATGTTATTATTGAGTATGTTCATACAGATAATCAGATCGCTGACATTTTCACTAACCCATTGAGTGATGCAAGATTTTCTACTCTAAGAGTTGAACTAGGCTTGTTAAAATTGGATTCATAAGCTGAGGGGGAACTTATCAGAAGACTAAAGTTCATCAGCTTACTAATCTGATGCCTTTCTTCAAGAAGACTGACTCTCAACAGACTAGTTGACTGATAGATTCTTGAATTCCGGGGGAACGTGTAAGACTAGCGGTACTCCTGTTTTAAAGATGAAATCTTCAATGACAGTTAGTTGAAGTTGTTTTAATCAGAAGATTTGTTCTTAATTCTTGAAGACCTAAAGATTATTTATCCTGCTGGATTGACAAACAGCAAAGGAAGATCACTAGATATTTGCTTTCACTAGTGATATATTGTATCAGACAAGTTATCTGCCAGATAAGTATTATTTTACTCATCTGTTTACTTATGTCAATTTATAAACAGTGTTGTGTTAAAAACGTGATATCTGAAAACATGCTTTTATAAATAAAGGACTAGTGACGTTTCGCTTTCCCGCCTAGTCTGACATAATTAATAAATTTTGAAATCCGCGTATCTCGCTCACACGATTTAATATATCAGTAACTGATGGTTGGCTTAAATCACGAAAACCGATATCATCCAACCCTTAAAAATCCAGATCTGATAAGCTGACTGATCTTTTACGCACACTCAAAATTTCAAAAGCATACAGAGCATTTTTGCATTCATTTTTTCTACAAATCTACTCTCGTTTTTCTCTAATCTTTTTCAGAAAAATAAGATGAGTTCCAAAGAAGCTAACGCTGAAGGTAGATTTTTGAACTACCAAACTTATCACACAACTGGCACTCACCTGATGAAGGAGATTCTGGAAAAATTCAAAGCTTCCTCGTTGGTAAACTTCATGGAAGCTCATGAAGATATGGTTTTCACAACAGATGTTCTGTAATTCTACAAGTCTGCTGGGGATCCAGATTTTGAAAAGCTGGAAATCAAGTCAAAGGTTGGGGGAAAAGACATCTGTCTAACTCCTGCTTAGTTAAACGAGAAGTATGGGTTATCTGTTGAAGGATCAACAGAATTATCTACTTTGGCGGAGCCGTTAGAGGCTGACTTTTGGAAAATTACTGCGAAGTCAAATGAAACTCTCACAGGAAACATCAAGAACCCTCAACTAAAAGATGAGTTTCAGAGAATGGCAGATATTTTTGCCAAAGTTGTGGAAAATTGCACCTTTTCACTGGACAGCGTGCCGATGAAACGATTCCACTCCATGATTGCAGTATACTACAGTCGGAAAGTAAACTGGGATGCCTTCGTCTGGTATATTATTGCTGATCATAAGGAGCGTGGACACACTTTTCACAGGATATTTCTCAGTTATCTGCTGATGAGTCTGGGATGTACGATGACTCAAGGCAAAGTCATCCATGTTGCCAAAGAATTGAAGATCTATGAGGCTGTTAAAGCAGTCAAAATCAAAGAACCAGCTGCAACACCAGAGAAGAAACAACCCAAGAGGAAGGTTTCGGCTTAGCCTAAGCAGCCTGCTGCTGAAAAGAAAAAGAGGAGTAAGGCAACTACTCCTAAGTCTTCTGTTCAAACAGCCCAGCCAGTTGTTCAAGCCAGAACAAAAGAAAAGTCTAAAGAACAGGATGCTGCTGATGTTATCATAAATCAGACAGCTAGGGAGATAGAGGAAATGCCCCTTGATTCTCCTGAAAGAACACCATCTGCTGAGCTACCTTTGGAGAATGTAGCAAGAAGGACAAGGAGTGCTCTCAAAGACACTGCCACCACAAAGGTAACTATCAGAAAGAGGCTAACTCAGATCGATTCACAAACTGAATTGACTGACTTAGTTAGGAAAAGTCCTCAATCAGCAGAGAGGCATGTTGGAAGTGAGTGTTGGGATTTATGGGGTATGATTGTCAAAACAACAGTGCGGAATTTAAAATTTTTCATACACCCAAAACCCTAGGATTTATTTACTAGCACATATGAACAGGTTGAATATAATTTAGCAACAAATTACTAAATTTAAAGGGGTGTAATTCGAAATTACCTCACCACAGGCAAGGTGGTGGTTTTTCCTCCGGTCTTCTTTCAGATCTGATGGATTTGATTCGTGAGAAGCACCCCATGTGTTGTGCCTCCAGCGGTATCCACACCAATTGAATGATGCAACCCCTTTGAATCCTCAGGCTCAGAACTAGGATTCAAGGGCAATCGAATATGGAAGAACGAAGAAAACCAGATCTGGATTCAGATCTAGATCTGGAGGAAGAGAGGGGGCGGCCTCTCTCTTCCATTGGAGAGGGGCGGCGGCCGCTCCTCTTCTCCAAGAGGGGGGGCGGCTCCTTTTCAAAAAGGGGGCTAGGGTTTGTGTTTTGCACTTAGAGTTTAAGTCTCAACTTAATCCCCTTTTTATAGCCACCTTAAAAGGCCCTTTTAGTGCAAGACTTAGTATGGGCCATTAATTAAATTGGCCCATGTCTTGCATTAATTTAATTAAACCCTTTAATTAAATTAACCCAATTAATCCAATTAATTTTCTCTCTCTTTAATTAACTCTTTAATTAACATTTAATTAATTAGACTATCTAATTAATTATTTCTCTCACAGAATTAACTCTTTAATTCTTTAGTTTTCTTCTTCAAGAATTAACACTTTAATTCTTCAGTTTTGATTTAACTCTTTAAATCAAATTTTCCTTATATGATTTGTTGCAGTCCAATTGTATTGTGTGTGACCCTCTAGGTTCACCATCAATTGGCCGCGGGCCCACGACTTTCGTGATTTAATTTGCGAGCTAATAAATTGCTCCGATTAATTGAACACCTTCAATTAACCACTCAAGCATTAATCTTACAATTAATTCATGAGTACCCACACCTCATGGTCGATGTCTAGCCACAAGCCCATGAGGCCCAACTTCAGGTGAATTGATCTCAGTGAACCTCACCTCTTATAAGTGCCATGTACATACGGTCCCTCTATCGACTAATTTCCCGATCGAGACCTAGGGTGTGTGAATTGATCGGCACCTCTAATTATCTCGATAACTATACTTTCTAATTCAGGATAATAATTCCAGTGTGACTGCTAAATTTGGAAACCCCTTTCCAAATCCGTCACTGACCGTGGCCACGGGTTTCTCGGAATATATTATCTAAGAACGTATAGGAAATTCTCTCAACGCACTACGTTGAGTCGGTAGATCCCATATTAGTGCTAACCATTCGCGTACACGATCCTACGTACCCAAAGTAGTCGCACAATGATCAGGCTAAGTGATCGGCTCCTAAATCAAAGTACGTACTCACGTGCACCGAATTCGCCCTAGCACCTCAAGTCAAAGGACTAAATCGTACACTATTATAAGCCTTGAGAAACATCCCATCGCCGATGTGCGACATGCGCTTCCACAATGGGTTTCTCTGTTCGGGTCGTTCGATGCGTTCGATCCCCTATCGAACCACCTACTTATATGCACTGGCATCAAATGCCTTGCTCATGAAACGCTACAAATTCACTCCATGTGAATCATGCATACTCGTACAAGTCTTAACGATTCCTTCGATACCCCGTCTCGACAGGAATCTATGACTTGGAACGTTTTTTAAGATCACGACCTTAGAGACTGTTTCATGATTGCACTCATACTGAAGTGAATCGTCCCATAGTCTATTGTGATCTAAGGATTTCATCCAATCGCTTAAGTGATTCGCGAGAGATGAAGATGGCCATTGTTTGATTTACATACTATAAACAAACGAGCGTATTAATTCATTTATACTAGAGAAAGCTTATCACATGATAGTCCTTATACAAGCTAAAAACTATTGGCTTGCAGGGCACTATCCTTTCAATCTCCCACTTGCCCTAAAGCCAATCACAAACGCTTCTAAGACCCATCTTCCAAAGATGTTCTTCGAACTCTTTTCGTGACAATGGCTCATCTAGTGGATCCGCTAGATTGTCTTCCGAGTCGACGCGATCCATTATGTGCGTCAACTCTACCAATGATTACTCTAATCAGATGGTACTTTTCTCTCATTGTGTTTAGATTTCTGGTGAGATCTCGAGTCCTTTTGCTTCAGCAATAGCTCCATTGTTATCTTAGAAGATAACCACGAGCTTCGCAATGCTAGGTACTACATCCAACTTTTGGATTAAGTTTTTCATCCAAACACTTTCTTACGCTGCATTCCTTGCTGCGATATATCTTGCTTCAGTGGTTAAGATGGCAACGGTGTTTTCCTTGGAACCTTTCCAACTTACCGCTACCCCATTGAGGCAAAATATTTATCCAAAATTGGATATATATATTCATCCACATCAGACTGGAAACTCGTATCAGTAAATCCTTCGAGCTTCAATTCTCCACTACCACCGTAGACCCAGATCAAATCCTTAGTCTTTCTCAAGAGCTCAAGGATATCTTTTACGGTGGTCCAGTACTCTTTACTGGAGTTTGACTAGAAACTGCTCATGGCAATAAGAGCAGGTTCTACATCTGGTCTAGTACATAGTATTGCATACCATATGCTACCTTTTGTCCAAACATAAGGTATTTGAGACATTCTCCTTTTCCTCATTCGATGTAGGGCACATCGATTTGGAAGGAGAGATACAGTGTCTCACTAGAAGCAATCCTCACTTGGATTCTTCCATACTGAATATTTTCAGTACTGTTTCTATGTACTTAGATTTAGAGAGTCCCAACATCTTCTTCGATCTATCTCCATAGATACGTATCTTAATACGCAAGATGTCTCTCTCAAATCTTTCATGGAGAATTGCATGGACAATCATGCTTCCGTCTGTGCTAACATTCCAATATCATCCCAGATAATCGAAATGTTATCGACATGTAAAATAATGAACTTTAAAGAGCTCCCACTAAACTTCTTGTACACTCAAGGTTCACATTTGTTTTTGATGAAGTCAAACGCTTTGACTTTCTCATCAAAACGAATGTGAGTCCAAATGGATTCAGACATTGCTAATGGAGAAAAGATTTCATCAAAGTCCATTCCAGGCCTTTGTGAATAACCTCTTTGCCATTAGGCAAGTCTTATAGGTCAATACCTCTTCATTCATTCCTAGCTTGCGCTTGAAGATCCATTTGCAACCTATAGGGACACTTCCCTCGGGTGGATCAACCAAGGTCAGTACCTTGTTGGAATGGATGGAATCCATTAGCGTCTACATCCAATGTAGATTCTTCGTATATGGTCTAACCATATCTTTCAAGTTCCTTACGAACTTGATCAGATCTACGAAGTACTGGTGTACGTTGATGGTTCAGCAGTTTCTGGATTAACTCCCACTGTTTGTGGGGATGGGTTCCACTTCTTGGACCTCATCATGTTCTACTAGGGTACCATTTCTATTCATGAGGAAGCCATCCTCTAAGAAATGGATATTCCTTGAAACAAACACCCTTTGTTCTTTAGGATTTGTAGAACAGGTATCCAATGGATTTCTTTGGATACCCCACGAATTTGTACAAACTGGATCTACTATCCAATTTATCTCCTTTCTTGTTCCTAACATAGGCAGGAGATCCCTATACTCAATAGAGAGAGTATAGAGGTGCTTTACCACACCATTCTTGGTAGGGTTTTGCAGGCACGAACTTTGAAGTTACTTTGTTCAGTATCTTCGATGCAATCATTAGGGTCAATCCTTAGTATGCATAAGGATGTTGAACGAAACTCATCACGGATCGAACCATGTCCAACAAGGTTTGATTCTCTTCTTTCAGACCCTCCAATAGGTTGAGGCGTCTTAGAAGGAGTTCGTTGTACGAGAATATCTTTCTCAGTAAGATAATTGAGGAACTTGTAGCTTAAGTATTTGCCATCTCGATCAGATCGAATGGCCTTAAGCCTTGTTTGATTCTCTACTTCGTTTCGAAATTCTTTGAACTTTTCAAGAGTTTCGGATTTGTACATCATAAGATACACATATCACTAATGACTTAAGTCATCAGTAAACCTCACGAGGTATGAGTAATCTCCTCTCACACTAACACTTTAGTGGTCCACATTTATTCGTATGGATCCAATCCAAAAATTTGTTTGGTACGCACCGGATGCCCAGCAAACGGTAACTTTGTCATCTTTTCCTTCAGACAGGATTCGCAAGTTGATAGTTCATCTAAGCCCTATTTCTCAAGAAGCATCGATGACACCAACTATTGAATCCTTCCTATGGAAACACGACCTAATCTTGCGTGCCATATGTGTGGAGTATTATCTTGGTATTGATTGAACTTAACACATTAATTCAATCAATTTTGTTTGTTTTCAGTTAACTCTTTAATTGAAAGGTTACTTTCAATTAACTCTTTAATTGATTCATTTCCCTTTTTCAATTAACTCTTTAATTGAAACGTTGCTCTCAATTAACTCTTTAATTGAAACTTTGTTTAATTAATTAGACCTTCTAATCAATTTAAACTTGTCAATGCCTTTCTTAGGTGCAGTGGGATAATTTGATTTTTAGGCTACTTGTGTTCTTTTCACTACCTTTATGTTTGCTTTGGAAGAGAACACTTTCTTCTTCCTTTTACTCTTCTTTCACTTTGCAGTCCTTGAAGTGTAAGCAATCATGACAGGTATATCTTTTAAAAGGTTCCTATTTGCCTTTTACCAATACTTTGGTTAATTCATGAAATCTGATCAACTTATCGAATAAGTTCAGAACTTTTCACGAATCGTTTGAATGAGCGGGAGGAGAATTTAGGAGGAAGTCAATGTTAAGATCACTTGCAGGCCTATGTTTAATCGATCCAGTTATCAACCAGATTGATAAAAAAAGGACAGTGATCCTTGACATTAGTTCCTTCACTTATTCTCGAGTTTTAAACAACACCTTAGAAATCTCGAATCAGATGATTCGAAATTGCTCCTCAAAACAAGTCTTTTGAGGTGGAGGTTTGTTTTTAGAAGTTTCAGACATACTCCTATGTCGCTTCTTTAGCTCGTTCAATCTTGATGCTCATATGAGGCAACGATCATTGATATTCCCATACTCTATAGGTGATTCGTTCCTCTTTCGAGACTCATCTCAAAATGCATCAGGCATAGGTTGATTATTAAGAACACGATTCCGACTTTCGGAATTGAGAACAATCCCCAAGTTTCTAAGCCAATCAATATTTTAATCCAGTTATTTTCTAAGTCGAGGATAAATAGTAAAAAATGGACAACTCATATAGATATCTCAATATCTAATCAAAAGAGAAGACAAAAATCTAGAGAACTAGTTAATGAATAATACTTATAATCTACGAAGGTTGGACTTTCTATCGTAAAAGTTCTCCCACTATTTTATCGAAACAATTACCCCTTCAATTGTTCGGGAAATCCTATTTCCTAGTAGGTCTTGACGTCCCAGCAGACATTAATTGCACCCACGACTCGCGGCCATACAATTAATTCCCCAGGTAGGCATACTTATTGCCAATTGTGTCCCTACACAACCTTCAAGCTATTTTGCCTCGATTTTCGCACTCATCTAGCACTGCTACATCATGAGTGGTACTACTCGTTAAGTCTAACCCATCAATCTTGATGAGCAACGGGCCCGGTCATGAAATCCCCATAACTTGGTTATGGTCGATGTTCATGTCCCGACCAGTCCCCACCCTTGTCAAGTTTAGTTAAAAACGAGAATCAAGGAGTTTCGCGTATTGTCTCTTTCTTCGACTCGGGTGCCAGACTCTGGATCACCTTAATCAATAAGTGGACAACTCACGCTAGTTCCTATTGATGGAAGGCTTGGATTTATATAAATACTTCATTTTATTTTAATCCAATATGACTTAATATTATTTTCAAGAGGGGGTTTTCGGGTTCAAGAGTTTGAGGTAACACTCCTCGAGATCTCACCGTTCCAGTTATGCATTATATTTTATTTACGATCTAAATTACTAGCGCGCATCACCATACATGCTAAAATATAAATCAGTAAATGAAAACATACACACCTAGCATGCATGCTACCACAGTATGTTTTCGATCGGGAGCCTCCTATGCGGGCCATCATCGAGCCAAGGATGATGGTCCTATTGGTCAATCTAATTTGGGTTCTAAAGGACCTAGGCTATTACACAAATACCATGCATACATGGCCTTCACTCTTCTTGGGCTCCCACCTTGCTTGTAACGGGCCTCCATCCTAAACTATTTAAAATAGTAAAGCCCTATCTATTACAAAGGCTCAAAGTGGCCCAAAAACTTAAGGCTCGCAGGCCCAATAAAACCAACATAATTAAAATTAACCAATCACATCTACCCTAAGGGTCAAGGCTCGGCGCGATCGACAACCACGTAAACAGTTCACGTAGAGCAAGAAACAAGCAAAACTGATTTTCTTATTTCTTATCTTATTTTAAAACTCCCTTTTAAAATACCTTTGGATTCTAGTTTTAAAACCCCTTTTAAAACAATCCACATTATTTTATTTTAAAACCCCTTTTAAAATAACCCCTTGATTCTCACTCTAGTCTCCACTAATTATGATAAAATTAACTTTCCGGATATACTAAACTCTTTTAGTGCACATATCAGTTTCTGTTTTTCAACTTTTGAAAAATTTCAGTTTGGCCCCCTGAATTTTCAAAAAATACATTTTGACCCCTCAACTTTTGGAAATTACAAATCAGCCCAAAAATTTCCAGAACATGCAAATCGGACCAGAAAGCAGAAAATTAACAAAATTTCCAGAAACTTTCGTTTAAAGCAAAACAGACCCCAGATTTTACGGTTATTGCAAAAACAGCCCCTAGCCTTTCGTAAATTGCCAAACAGTCCAGATTTTGAAAATTTCCAGAAATTACAATTTGGTCCAGAATTGCAGAAAAACAAAATTTAACTTTCTGTCCAGATTTTCGAAAAATCGCAATTTGCACATAAGCCCTCAAATTTTCGGAAATTGCAGTTTAGGCCCAAAACCGAATTATGCTAATACCCGAACACATAATTTATCATAACAAGCAAGAATCAAATCATAGAACACGACAATCAAATATACACATATATTTTGAAGTGTTCAGTCTTATTCATATGAGCGTAGTAAATTTGGCTCTGATACCACTGTTGGGATTTATGGGGTATGATTGTCAAAACAACAGTGCGGAATTTAAAATTTTTCATACACCCAAAACCCTAGGATTTATTTACTAGCACATATGAACAGGTTGAATATAATTTAGCAACAAATTACTAAATTTAAAGGGGTGTAATTCGAAATTACCTCACCACAGGCAAGGTGGTGGTTTTTCCTCCGGTCTTCTTTCAGATCTGATGGATTTGATTCGTGAGAAGCACCCCATGTGTTGTGCCTCCAGCGGTATCCACACCAATTGAATGATGCAACCCCTTTGAATCCTCAGGCTCAGAACTAGGATTCAAGGGCAATCGAATATGGAAGAACGAAGAAAACCAGATCTGGATTCAGATCTAGATCTGGAGGAAGAGAGGGGGCGGCCTCTCTCTTCCATTGGAGAGGGGCGGCGTCCGCTCCTCTTCTCCAAGAGGGGGGGCGGCTCCTTTTCAAAAAGGGGGCTAGGGTTTGTGTTTTGCACTTAGAGTTTAAGTCTCAACTTAATCCCCTTTTTATAGCCACCTTAAAAGGCCCTTTTAGTGCAAGACTTAGTATGGGCCATTAATTAAATTGGCCCATGTCTTGCATTAATTTAATTAAACCCTTTAATTAAATTAACCCAATTAATCCAATTAATTTTCTCTCTCTTTAATTAACTCTTTAATTAACATTTAATTAATTAGACTATCTAATTAATTATTTCTCTCACAGAATTAACTCTTTAATTCTTTAGTTTTCTTCTTCAAGAATTAACACTTTAATTCTTCAGTTTTGATTTAACTCTTTAAATCAAATTTTCCTTATATGATTTGTTGCAGTCCAATTGTATTGTGTGTGACCCTCTAGGTTCACCATCAATTGGCCGCGGGCCCACGACTTTCGTGATTTAATTTGCGAGCTAATAAATTGCTCCGATTAATTGAACACCTTCAATTAACCACTCAAGAATTAATCTTACAATTAATTCATGAGTACCCACACCTCATGGTCGATGTCTAGCCACAAGCCCATGAGGCCCAACTTCAGGTGAATTGATCTCAGTGAACCTCACCTCTTATAAGTGCCATGTACATACGGTCCCTCTATCGACTAATTTCCCGATCGAGACCTAGGGTGTGTGAATTGATCGGCACCTCTAATTATCTCGATAACTATACTTTCTAATTCAGGATAATAATTCCAGTGTGACTGCTAAATTTGGAAACCCCTTTCCAAATCCGTCACTGACCGTGGCCACGGGTTTCTCGGAATATATTATCTAAGAACGTATAGGAAATTCTCTCAACGCACTACGTTGAGTCGGTAGATCCCATATTAGTGCTAACCATTCGCGTACACGATCCTACGTACCCAAAGTAGTCGCACAATGATCAGGCTAAGTGATCGGCTCCTAAATCAAAGTACGTACTCACGTGCACCGAATTCGCCCTAGCACCTCAAGTCAAAGGACTAAATCGTACACTATTATAAGCCTTGAGAAACATCCCATCGCCGATGTGCGACATGCGCTTCCACAATGGGTTTCTCTGTTCGGGTCGTTCGATGCGTTCGATCCCCTATCGAACCACCTACTTATATGCACTGGCATCAAATGCCTTGCTCATGAAACGCTACAAATTCACTCCATGTGAATCATGCATACTCGTACAAGTCTTAACGATTCCTTCGATACCCCGTCTCGACAGGAATCTATGACTTGGAACGTTTTTTAAGATCACGACCTTAGAGACTGTTTCATGATTGCACTCATACTGAAGTGAATCGTCCCATAGTCTATTGTGATCTAAGGATTTCATCCAATCGCTTAAGTGATTCGCGAGAGATGAAGATGGCCATTGTTTGATTTACATACTATAAACAAACGAGCGTATTAATTCATTTATACTAGAGAAAGCTTATCACATGATAGTCCTTATACAAGCTAAAAACTATTGGCTTGCAGGGCACTATCCTTTCAGTGAGCAAGAGTCTGCTGCTCAGAGTAAGTCTGCTGATGAAGAGTATGCTGCTGCTCAGACAAATCAGACTACTGCACCAGCAGCTAAGGTGAGCATACCTCAAGAGGAGCCAGATGTTATGATCGTTGATCCAATTGTTACTGAACCAATTGCAACTGCTGCTCCTGCACCAACTGCTGCCGCACCAGTTACTGAAACCAAAGCTCAAAGAAAGAAAAGGACTGGAAAAGCTAAAGTCTTTGCCTATCATAAAAAGAAGAGAGAAGAAGCAGAACAGAGAAAAAGAGAAGATGCTGAAGTCAAAAAGGCTATTGAGCTGAGCAAAATTGATGCTCAATCAAAGAAAATGACTGATGTAGAGATTGCTGCTAAGGAAGCAGAAGATTTGGCAAAGGCCTTGGAGTTAAGCAAGAAGGATGCCTATGGACCTAGAAGGTCAGGAGGCATAGTAATTGGAAAACCCATGGAAGGGAAATTTGTGCTTCCAAGAGCCCAGCCCGTCAAGAAGAAGAAATTTGAAGTCAGAAGAGCACTTGACAATGTCAAAAGTGACTCTGTTGCCTTTGAAAGGTTTGAAGCTGAACTTGAAAGGTTCAATCAGCTGCTTCAAACAAGAACTTTTTTCCTCCCAGAGAAGATCAGATACAACAGATAGAGAGAATACAGATAGAACAAGTCTGAAGCCGAAATCCAAGCATGGAGAGAGTTTGTTGAAGAAGGACGTTGGGTTCTAAGTTGGCTGCAAACAGACTCAGTTGCAAAAGCTTTGGATTTAGACTTTGTGCGTGACAGATTGAATGGTTTTGCAAAAGCCATTGTCAATCAAGAGGCGACTGCTATCAAGAATTAATTGTCTAATAAGCCTGGTCCATCTGTTGACCTTGTGGATAGAGCAGTCAAGATTGCTGTTTACACCACTATGGAGAAATGGGTGCAAAGGTCTCGATATGAACAAGGAACAACCAGTGACCTGCCTAGTCTGCCAAGTCTACAACAAATTGCCTTTGGCTCAGAGATCAGTACATTTCAAAAACAGCTAAGTGTCCAACAGTCTACATCAACTTTTGTTCCAGCTCTCTGTTGGGTATGCCCCGGTTGTCAGAACAACGAAAGTGCGGAATTTAAAATTTTTTCCGAGGCACCCCATCAGTCCCATAAATCGATCTCCATATTATTTATATGAAACAGGTTGAATCAAACAGTAACAGAAAACAAAGGGGGTGTTTTGCGAAATACCTCACTGCCGGTTCCGGCTTTTCTTTGTTTGATTCACGAAGCAGTGATCCAATTGTCTCACCTCCAGAATGTATCCACACCAGATGGATTGTAGCAACGTCTCCAAGTCACAGGCTACGAACTAGACTTTGGAAACTTGTCAATGAAGGAAGAGTTGGAACTGGATCCAGCTCTTGAACCAGATCCAGATGAAGAAGAGAAGAAGAGGGGGGCGGCGGCGGCACTGGCCTTTTGGCTAGGGCTGGTCGATTTTTCTTCTCAATTTTCAGCTATAATTTTTCTCTTGTGTTTTGATCACTTATGGACCCTTTTTGGAAGAATTATGAAGAAAGATATTTATAAGAGAAGAGTCCTTCTCTTAATAGATATCCTTTTCCTGTACATCAATATCTCTTCTCCTTATCTCATTAGGAAACTAGATATACATGAATCTCTTCCTTCTTTCTTGTCCCACAAGAAACAAATTCTTCCAACTTACCTTAGCTACAAAAATCGCCCCTTATGCCATAATCATGCAAATCCGAAAATTGCATGCTATATTCTTCTTCCATTTAATTAATTAACTACTTTAATTAATCTCATAATTAATTAGATAATCCAATTAATTAATTAGACACTCTAATAAATTAATTAGATATTCTAATTAGTAATTCTTCTTCTTGAATTAACACTTTAATTCATTAACTTTGATTTCTTTGAATTAATACTTTAATTCATCAACTTTCTTAAATCAATTATTTCCTTATGACTGTCACTGTCCAACTGTATTGTGTGTGACCCTCTGGGTTCACCATCAATTGGCAGCAGGCCCACGACTTTCGTGATTTAATTAACAAGCAATTAAATGCTCCGATCGATTAAACACTTTTAATTGACCACTCCAGAATTAATCTCCTTTATTAATTCAGGAGTACCCACACTTCATGGTCGATGTCTAGCCACAAGCCCATGAAGCCCAACTTCAGGTGAATTGATCTTGTGAACCTCACCTCTTATAATTGCCATGTACATACGGTCCTTCCAAAGACTAATTTCCCGACCGAGACCTAGGGTGTGTGAATTGACCGGCACCTCTAATTATCTCGACAACTATACTTTCTAATTCAGGATAATAATTCCAGTGTGACTGCTAAATTTGGAAACTCCTTTCCAAATCCGTCACCGACTGCGGCCGCAAGTTCCTCGGAACATATTATCTAAGAATGTATAGGAAATTCTCCCACCTTATCAGGATGAGTCGATAGATCCTTTCTTAGTACTAACCACTCGCGTACACGACTATACGCACCCAACTTAGGCACATTAAGGTCAGGCTACGTGACCAGTACCTAAATCTAAATACGTACACCCATGCACCGAATTCGCCCTAGTACCTCAAGTCTAAGGACTAAATCGTACACTATTATAAGCCTTGAGAAACATCACATCACCGATATGCGTCACGCGCTTCCACAATGGGTTTCTCTGTTCGGGTCGTTCGATCCCATATCGAACCACCTAGTCATATGCACTGACATCAAATGTCTTGTTCATGAAACTCTACAAATTCACTCCATGTGAATCATGCATACTCGTACAAGTCTTAGCGATTCCTTCGATACCCTGTCTCGTTCGGAATCTATGACTTGGAACGTGTTTTAAGATCACGACCTTAGAGACTGTTTCATGATTGCACTCAATACTGAAGTGAATCGTCCCATAGTCGAATGTGACCTTAGGATTTCATCCAATCGCTTATATTTATTAATCCATAAGAAGATAGTCCTCTTACAAGCTAATTAACATTGGCTTGCTGGGCACTATCCTATCAATCTCCCACTTGCCCTAAAGCCAATCACAACATTTCTAAGACCCATCTTACCAAGATGTCCTTCGAACCCTTTTGCGATAATGACTTTACTAGTGGATCTGCTAAGTTGTCAGTTGAGGTAACGTAACACTTCTACGTGTCTCAACTATTTATGATTTATCTAATCATATGGTTTTGTGTTCAGATCGTTGGTGTGATCTCGATTCCCTTTCATTTAGCAATTGCCCTATTTTATCAGTGAAGATAACGATAGGCTTTGCTATGCTAGGTATTCCATCCAACTGTTGGATGAGTTTTCTTATCCAAACACTTTCTTCATCTGCATCCTATGCTGCGATATATATTCTGTTTGAGTTGGCAGTGGTAGACTATTGGGGTTTATTCCAATTTACCTCTGCTCCATCGAGACAGAATAAATCATCCACATCAGACTTGAAACACTCGAATCACTTAATCCTTCGAGTCTTAATCCTCCACTACTACCGCAGACCAGCATTATATCCTTTAATTATCTTCGAGGATTGCTTTACGGCAGTCCAGTGTCCCTTACTGGTGTTTGACTAACAGTAGCTCGTGAAAATCACAGCATATGTTAAGTCAGGTCTAGTACAAGACTTTGCATGCTACATGCAAACCAAATGCCTAAGCATAAGACTTTTGATACATCCTCTTTTTTACTTATCATATGTAGGGCTCATAGAGTAAGAAAGAGAGATTATGTATCTCATTGGAACTAATCCTTTCTTGGATTCTTCCATATTGAATTCATTCAATATTTAGTCTATGTACTTAGATTTGAAGAATTGCAACATCTACTTCGTTCTATCTCTATAGATACGTATTGCCAATACGTGAGATGTAATTCTCAAATCTTATCATGGAGAAATTGCGTGAAAGACACGCTTTTGTCTGCGCTTGATATTCTGATATCGTCCTTGATAATCAGAACGTCGTCATGTTTTGTTACGAACTTCACTATGCTCCCACTGATTCTTTTGCACAGTTGGAATCTATATGCCTTTTGACGAAGTCAACAGTCTTGATCATCTTATCAAGTCGCATATTCCAAGTTTGGGATTATGTTAAAAGTCATAGATTGACCTATGGATTTGAATAAAGATCTTCTCATCAATTTCCAATTGTGAGAGGCAGAATTCTTATCCAATAGTCATATTTTAGTAGTCAAACCACTCTTCTATGGCTAATAATTTCGAAATGGATTTTGACGTTTAAAAATGGAGCGAAGGTATCTTCATTAGTCTTCAAAAAGCTTTTGAAGAATAACCTTCCGCCATTAAGCGAGTCAAACAAGTTGAACCTTTCCATTTCGGATCTCATGGCCTCATGCCACATCCCTAAGTCTATGTCAAACATAGTTTCTTTGTAATCTTGGATCAATATCCAATTTATCAATCTCGTAAAATGGAATTTCGAGTTCCTTACGAATTTGATTTGAATCACGAAGTGTTTGTGCGTAATTTGGTTCAGTAGGTTTAGGATTTGCTCCCACTGTTTGTGGGGATGGGTCCAGATCTTGGACTTCATCAAGTTCCATGACATTCCCTGTTTCCTTTGACGAAGAATTCATCAACAGAGGAACGGGTATTTGTGAGAAACGATTGACCTATTGTTTCTCATTGTCGTAGAACAGGTATCCAATGGATTTCGTTGGATATCCCACAAGTTTGCGTGAATTGGATCTACTATCCAATTTGTACTGCAAGGGTATTATGCCATATCGTATATGGTATGGTGGTGTAAGGACTTACTTCGAAAGGTACTAGCCTAAGTATCTTCTTTTGAAGAGTCAGGGGAGGTTATCCCCAAAAGTAAATAAGGAGGTTCAGCGAAGTCTTATCGTGAAATGAACTAAGTCTAACCAAGTTCAATTCCTACTTAATTCGCTCCATGAGAATTCTATTCTCGTTTAGATAATCGAGGAATTTATAGCTTATGTTTTGGCCAATTTGATTAGATCAAATGGTTTCAACATTATGCTCTTAATTACTTCATTTCCAAAAAACTTCTTTGAACATTTCAATAGTTTTGGAATTGTACTTCACAAAGTACACATATACTTTGATTAAAAATCGTAGGTATACATGAAGTAACGTCCTTTTGAACTAACCCTTTAGTTCTCCACGTTAGTCCTTATGGATTAAATCCATTCTGTTGATATGCTTAGAATGCCTAGCAAACTTTATTTTGGTCATTATTCCTTTGAGACAAGATTCGTAAGATGCGAATTCATCTAAGTTCTATGTTTCAAGAATCTCAAACGGAATCAATCTTTCGAATCCTTCTTTTGGAAATTTGTCCAAAATATGCATTTCAAGTATGTGGGTGATTATCTTGTTGTTTTACTTTTCTCGATTTAGCATATAATTTACTCGAAGTTTTAATTGTTTATCATTGATTCATTTCTATGCTTTAAAGACATTCCATTCATAATGGTAAAGCATCAATGTTTTGTACAAGGTAAAAGCTTTAAATAAATAATATTCCATTCATAATGGTAAAGCAATGCTGTCTTGTACAAAAATTCGAAATAATACTCAAAAACAAAATAAAACCAAAACTCATGCTAAGACGAAAAACTAAGTAAAACACTTTGCTAAAAAGTAAAGTCTAGATTCTTCTCGACCCAACTCCTGAAGCATTTTTCCCTTATATATTGTTGCAACTCTTGCCTCCTCCTTCCAAGGAATGCCCTTCTTCCCAAGGGCAAGGGAATGCCGTCATCACCTGCAAACACTTTACAGAAATGAGGGTCTATGAGATGTCATACATCAAAAGAAATAACTAGGTCATACCTTTGTTAATTCTCTTCAGGAATTTCCTTCCAGCAAGCATCCTTAGTTGCTTATCTTTCTTACACAAGGGGCAATCCTTTCCTTCACTCAGACCCAAACCCTGTAGATGGGCTTTCTCATATTTGTCCAACAACTTGCGCAAATCATTTGTCTTAATCCCGTCACACGGAATTTTCAAATGATGCACAAAATGAGAATGAGTCAGACAAGCCATTGAGAATAATTTCTATCTCATCATTTTGATCCAAATCAGCGCCTAGCTTTTTGATTCGTTTCATCATCTTGATTAGGTAAGAACAATATTCTCTAACATTGTCGAACCCAACCATGCTTGTCTCGTAGAGTGAAAAACTCATGATTTGTCCCAAAGTTTGTTCATACATGATTGTGGATTTTGTATGGCTATATATAAACAATTTAAAAGACAACAATAAGCAGACATGTTTAATAAAATACTTATAATTAACGAAAATTGGACTTTTTACCGAAAAAGTTCTCCCACTATTTTTATCGAAACAATAACCCCTTATTTGTTCGGGAAATCCTATTTCCTAGTAGGTCTTGATGTCCCGGCAGACATTAACTGCACCCACGACTCGTGGCCATACAATTAATTCCCTAGGTAGGTATACTTTTACCAATTGTGTCCCTACACAACCTTCAAGCTATTTTGCCTCGGTTTTCACATTTATCTAGTACTGCTACATCATAAATGTTACTATTCGTTAAGTCTAACCCATTAATCATGATGAGCAACGGGCCCGGTCATGAAATCCCCGTAACTGGTTATCGGTCGATATACATGTCCCGACGAGTCCCCACCCTTGTCGAGTTTTTAAGAAAAACAAGAATCAAGGAATTTCGCGTATTGTCCCTTTCTTCGCCTCGGGTGCCAGACTCTGGATCACCTTAATCGATAAGTAGACAACTCACGCTAGTTCCTATTAATGGAAGGCTTGGATTTATAAAACTTCATTTTATAGTTAACCCAATATGACTTAATATTTATTCAAGAGGGGATTTTCGGTTTTGAAAGTTTGAAGAAACTCTCCTCGAGATCTCACCGTATTTAATTATGCTTTATCTTTTATTTACGATCTAATTACTAGCGCGCATCACATACAAGCCATAAATAAATCGACAAATAAAAATAAAACATTCACACCTAGCATGCATGCTATCACAGTATGTTTTCGATCGGGAGCCTCCTATGCGGGCCAGCATCGAGCCATGATGTTGGCCCAATTGGTCAATCTAATTGGGTTCTTAATGGACCTAGGCTATTACAATAATAACCATGCATACATGGCCTTCATTCCTTTTTGGGCCTCCACCTTGCTTCTAATGGGCCTCCATCCTAAACTATTTAAAACAGTAAAACCCTATTCTATTACAAAGGCTCAAAGTGGCCCAAAAACTTTAAGGCTCGCAGGCCCAATAAAAACAACACAATTAAAATTAAACCAATCACATTTACCCTAGGGTCAAGGCTCGGCGCGATCGAAAAACCACGTAAACAGTTCACGTAGAGCAAGAAACAAGCAAACAACTTTTACGTATTTCTTTTCTTCCTTATTTTAAAACCCCTTTTAAAATAACCCATGATCCTTACTTTAGTCTCTACTAATTATGATAAAATTAATTTTCGGATAAACAAAAACACCTTTTATGCACAAATACAGATTCTGTTTTTCAACTTTTGAAAAATTACAGTTTGGTCCCTTAACTTTCAAAAATTATATTTTTGACCCCTCAAGTTTCGGGAATTAACAATTTAACCCCAAAAATTTTGACAGCTGCAAATCAGTCCAGAAAACAGGAACTTACAGAATCTACCCAGAAATTTTCGTTAATTGCAAACAGACCCCTGAACTTTACGTAAATTACAAAAACAGCCCCTTACGGAAATTGCAAACAGACCCAGTTTCAAAAAAATCCAGAAAATTACAATTTCAGTCCAGAAACATGCAGAAAACGAAATTTTCAATTTTGGTCCAGTTTTTTCGAAAATCGCTATTTGCAAAAACAGTCCACTAATTTTCGGAAATTCAAAATCGGCCCAAACTCATTTATGCAAATTTATCCGAGCATACATAATATCATAACAAGCAAGAATCATCACATAGAACATAATAATCACCAATATCATATATTAAATTATGTTCAGGCATTTTTCACATAATAATAATGGAGTTGGCTCAGATACCACTGTTGGGTATGCCCCGGTTGTCAGAACAACGAAAGTGCGGAATTTAAAATTTTTTCCGAGGCACCCCATCAGTCCCATAAATCGATCTCCATATTATTTATATGAAACAGGTTGAATCAAACAGTAACAAAAAACAAAGGGGGTGTTTTGCGAAATACCTCACTGCCGGTTCCGGCTTTTCTTTGTTTGATTCACGAAGCAGTGATCCAATTGTCTCACCTCCAGAATGTATCCACACCAGATGGATTGTAGCAACGTCTCCAAGTCACAGGCTACGAACTAGACTTTGGAAACTTGTCAATGAAGGAAGAGTTGGAACTGGATCCAGCTCTTGAACCAGATCCAGATGAAGAAGAGAAGAAGAGGGGGGCGGGGGCGGGGGCGGCGGCGGCACTGGCCTTTTGGCTAGGGCTGGTCGATTTTTCTTCTCAATTTTCAGCTATAATTTTTCTCTTGTGTTTTGATCACTTATGGACCCTTTTTGGAAGAATTATGAAGAAAGATATTTATAAGAGAAGAGTCCTTCTCTTAATAGATATCCTTTTCCATGTACATCAATATCTCTTCTCCTTATCTCATTAGGAAACTAGATATACATGAATCTCTTCCTTCTTTCTTGTCCCACAAGAAACAAATTCTTCCAACTTACCTTAGCTACAAAAATCGCCCCTTATGCCATAATCATGCAAATCCGAAAATTGCATGCTATATTCTTCTTCCATTTAATTAATTAACTACTTTAATTAATCTCATAATTAATTAGATAATCCAATTAATTAATTAGACACTCTAATAAATTAATTAGATATTCTAATTAATAATTCTTCTTCTTGAATTAACACTTTAATTCATTAACTTTGATTTCTTTGAATTAACACTTTAATTCATCAACTTTCTTAAATCAATTATTTCCTTATGACTGTCACTGTCCAACTGTATTGTGTGTGACCCTCTGGGTTCACCATCAATTGGTAGCAGGCCCACGACTTTCGTGATTTAATTAACGAGCAATTAAATGCTCCGATCGATTAAACACTTTTAATTGACCACTCCGGAATTAATCTCCTTTATTAATTCAGGAGTACCCACACTTCATGGTCGATGTCTAGCCACAAGCCCATGAAGCCCAACTTCAGGTGAATTGATCTTGTGAACCTCACCTCTTATAATTGCCATGTACATACGGTCCTTCCAAAGACTAATTTCCCGACCGAGACCTAGGGTGAGTGAATTGACCGGCACCTCTAATTATCTCGACAACTATACTTTCTAATTCAGGATAATAATTCCAGTGTGACTGCTAAATTTGGAAACTCCTTTCCAAATCCGTCACCGACTGCGGCCGCAGGTTCCTCGGAACATATTATCTAAGAATGTATAGGAAATTCTCCCACCTTATCAGGATGAGTCGATAGATCATTTCTTAGTACTAACCACTCGCGTACACGACTATACGCACCCAACTTAGGCACATTAAGGTCAGGCTACGTGACCAGTACCTAAATCTAAATACGTACACCCATGCACCGAATTCGCCCTAGTACCTCAAGTCTAAGGACTAAATCGTACACTATTATAAGCCTTGAGAAACATCCCATCACCGATATGCGTCACGCGCTTCCACAATGGGTTTCTCTGTTCGGGTCGTTCGATGCGTTCGATCCCCTATCGAACCACCTAGTCATATGCACTGACATCAAATGTCTTGTTCATGAAACTCTACAAATTCACTCCATGTGAATCATGCATACTCGTACAAGTCTTAGCGATTCCTTCGATACCCTGTCTCGTTCGGAATCTATGACTTGGAACGTGTTTTAAGATCACGACCTTAGAGACTGTTTCATGATTGCACTCAATACTGAAGTAAATCGTCCCATAGTCGAATGTGACCTTAGGATTTCATCCAATCGCTTAGATAAGTTCGCGAGAGATGAAGTTGGCCATTGTTTAATTTACGTACTATAAATAAACAGTCGTATATTTATTAATCCATAAGAAGATAGTCCTCTTACAAGCTAATGAACATTGGCTTGCTGGGCACTATCCTATCACTCTCTTGATTCATCAGAAGACTATCGTGTCTGCTGATGTTGTTGATGTCATTCACATAGCTGATGAGCCAGCTGATGAAGAACCAAGGAAAGATCAGCATGCTGTGGAGATTAACCTTGATTCATCCAAACCACTGCTTGCTGCTGTTATAGAGAAGAGCCCTTTAGCACTTGAGTGGAAGGCTGAAGAAGCTCAAGTTCTTCATGAAGCACCTGTTCACCAGGAAGCTGCTGCTGCATCACCCTCAACCATTCCTACTGCTGATATCCATTCCTCAATCATGGAGTCAGTGCAGCACCTAATTGAAAATGCTATGAAGGAAATGGAAGAGAGAAACAAGCTGATGCTGAAGCAAGTAGAGGAGGCTACTGCCAAGATTTTGCGGGATGCCATTGACAACTTTCCTCTCCCAGCTAATAATTCATTGCAACTGACTCGAAGCATCCTGAGCATGAATCAGAATATTGAAGATGTAAAGACGGATGTTAATCACTTACATGCTACTCTGCAGAGGAATGAGTCAGATTGGTCAAGGGTGGAGAAAAATCTAAGAGATCTATATGATGCTGAGATAGTGAAGACTGAAAGCATAATGCAAGAGTTCTGTGCTGCTGCTGTTAAAGTTCATGATGGAATATCAACACTTTAGCTGAATGCTGATTACATGAATGACCAAGCTGGTGCAATGAAAGCTCCTCAACAGCATCACTCTGCTCAACTCCAAGTGGTGGATCAGAACATCAGGAAGTTGCGAGCTGCTGTCAACATCTCTCCTGATCAACTCAACCCTGCTGATGATGACAAAAAGAGGGAAGAGGGATCAGCCAAAAAGAGTGTTGCCAATGCAACTGTTCAAGTACTGGAGCAAGGATCTGCTGCTGAAAAGCCTGCTGAAGATGAAGTACTTGAAGAGAAAGTTGAAGATGATGAAGAAGCTGTTGAAGAAGAGCCCAAGGACGTAGCAAAATCTGACAAAGAGATTGCTGCCTCCAAGGACACTCCTGAAGAACAGCTCGATCCATTCAGGAAAACAAGCAAGATGGAGGAGATCAGAAGAAGAGTTGAAGCTGCCAATAGAAATCGGACTCCTGCTGATGTGTTTTCTAGTGGAGAAGATGAGGAAGATGAGGAAGATGAAGTTGAAGAAGGAGAAGAAGAAGAAGAAGAAGATGAAGAAGCTGGAGACTAGACTAGACTTTCTAGACTAGGTCTCTTAATTGAAAAATTTGTGTATCAGCTTACTTTATTTGTAATTTTTACTTTAAGTCCATCTTTGTAATCTTGTACTGTAATATTCAAAGAAAATCTATAAAAAGTTCAAGTTTCCAACATATTATTTCTATCCCAAAAATTCTTGAGGACTTAACTTTAGTTTAGGTGCAGGTACTTAGCTGAAGTTTTGTCATCATCAAAAAGGGGGACATTGTTGGATGAAGATGAAGACTTGGAAGTCAACGGTAATAAATGCACCTGAAGTAATAAATGTTGTAAGGGAAGGGTATTAAAGACAAATGATTGAAGCAAAACCTCGGATCAACAGAGTGCATTTAACGCAACTGACAGAAAGTACAGCAGAGTGTACAGTGCACAGTTGCAGGTAGCCGTTCTTGAAATTGGGAACCAGTACTCGAGAAATCAGATTATGTCTTTCTTCAACGGACATAATTCAAATCTCAAGTATAAATAGTTCAAGGTTCAAGAGTTAGAGACAATCCGAAGCAACACACTTGAGAAAAATTTCGAAGCAGAATTTATCTAAGTCTCAAAAACTCAAGAACAAAACACTCCTCAGCCTAGTCATCTGTTGACGAAAGCCGAAGTTGAAGATCAAAGATATACACATAAATCTGAGTGATTTTGTAAGAGAAGTGTTGTGAGAAGTAGATATCCATCTTAGTGAGTGATATTACTTTAGAGGATAGGTTTTCTTTGTGATTTCCTATTGCGCACTTGTGGCCATTTCATTTGTTGTTTGGCAGAAGCATTGTATATTGTAAACTGTGTGTTTATAGTATAACCCAAGATCTAAGTGACTTGGAAGAGTGGACTAAAGAATTTACATCCATATAACCACTATAAAAATTGCCTATGTTTAAGTTTACATTTTTACTTGCATATTTTTCAAAAGCTTTAAAACACTTAAGTTAACTGTTAAAGATTTCAAAAAGGAGTTTGCAAAAACTGGGGATAAAATCTTTTAAGTTAAAGAAAACTACTTGTGAAAAACACTTGATAAATCCGCTGCCAAGTAAGTTATTTAAAACTCTGATTTTCTCAAAATCAGCTAAGTAAAATCAGAAAAGTGGTCAACTCTGCTGTTCAAAGCTTTGTGCGCGATCAGCTTAGTCTACTTAAGAATCATGATCAGCTTAGTCTGCTCACAGAAAAAGTTAGAGAATTTTGAGTTAAAATTTTAAGAGGTCTATTCACCTCCCTCCCCCCCCCCCCCCCCCCCCTCCCCTCCCCTCTAGACCTCATCTGACAACTTGGGACCAACAGTCCTGGAATGACTAGTAGTATTCTGAGTAAGTGAGATTGCACTTGTATTGTCACAGTAGATAGGGATTCCACTGATCTTGAGATTATAATCTTCTAGTTGATGCTTCAACCAAAGTATTTGTGCACAACATGCTCCAGCAGCAATGTATTCAGCTTCAGCAGTAGATATGGATACTGAAGTCTGTTTCTTACTCATCCATGAGATCAGACAACTGCCTAAAAATTGACGTGTACCTGTAGTACTCTTCCTATCAATTTTGCAACCAGCAAGGTCAGAATCTGAATATCCAATAAGTCCAAATCCTGATTACCTTGGATACCACAATTCCAATTCTTGAGTGCCTTTGAGATACCTAATATCCTTTTAGCAGCTAAGAGATGAGATTCCTTAGGATTTGATTGAAATCTCGCACAAACACCAACAGAGTACATAATGTCTGGTCTGCTAGCTGTTGGATATAACAGTGACCCTATTATGCCTCTATACTTGGTAATGTCAACCGATTGGTATCTTCATCTTCATCCAGACGAAGTCCAGTAGACATTGGAACACTAACAGATCTTTTGTGTACTTTGCTTGATTAATAAAAATACCATCAGGTAGTTGTTTGACTTGTAATCCAAGAAAGTAATTAAGTTCTCCCATCATGCTCATTTCAAACTTATTATGCATCAGCTTAGAGAACTTTTCACACATCTGTTTGTTAGTTGAACCAAAAATAATATCGTCCACATATATTTGAACTAACAATATATGATTATCCCATTCAATAGTAGACAAGGTCTTGTCTACTTTACTTTGTGAAATCCTTTTATTAAAAGAAAATCAGATAATGTATCATACCATGCTCTTGTCTCCTTGTTGATAAGGTTCAAATAAAGGCGGTTGTTCAACATAAACTTCTTCTTGCAATTCTCCATTGAGAAAAGTAGACTTCACATCCATCTGATAGACAGTGAAGTTCTTGTGAGCAACATAGGCTAAGAATAATCTGATTGCTTCAAGCCTTGCAACTGGTGCGAATGTCTCATCAAAATCAATGCCTTCTTCTTGGCAGTAACCTTTGGCAACTAGTCTTGCTTTATTTCTGGTAGCAATACCATCTTCATTCATTTTGTTCCTGAATACCCACTTAGTGCCAATTACCCTTTGATGAGTAGGTCTGGGAACTAAGTACCAAACTTCATTCCTTTCAAATTGATTTAACTCTTCTTGCATTGCTTCAATCCAGTGAGAATCACTAAGAGGTTCATCAATTAATTTGGGCTCAATTTGTGAAAGAAAACTTACAAACATTGTTTCATTTGTAGTTGACCTTCTAGTTCTCACTCTATCCAATGGATCACCAATCACTAGTTCAGGTGGGTGATCTCTGAGCCATCTTAGATCAGGTTGCAAATCTGGATGTTGTCTTCTTGAATGATCTAGCAACACTATTGTTGGAGTCTAAGTAGTAGTCTGTTGAACAGGCTTTGGTCTGTCAGCTGTATGCAACTCCTCTGTTAGACAATCAGCAGACTGATTTTGAACAGCACTTGAGTTATCAGCTTGGTTTAGATCAGGTAGTAAGATGGGTACATACTCTTCTTTTCCTTCCACACTCAATTTCTGAAAATCAGTAGATATATCTGGATTAGTACTTTGATTCTTTTCAGAAGAATGATTTGGCTCATCAAATACTACATGAATTGATTCTTCTACAAGTAAAGTCCTTTTGTTAAAAACTCTATAGGCTTTACTAACAGTAGAGTAACCTACAAAAACAGCTTCATCAGCCTTCTCTGCAAAAGCAGTGCAAAAGCAGTGAGGTGATTTTTCCCATTATTCAAAACAAAACATTTACAACCAAATATCCTAAGATAATGAATATCTGGTTTCCTGTTGTTCCACAGTTCATAAGGTGTTTTATTTTGACTTTTGTTGATCATGCATCTGTTTTGGGTATAGCAAACTGTATTTGTGGCTTCTGCCCAGAATCTTTAAGGCAGTTTAGTTTCAGCTATCATTATCCTGGTAGTTTCTTTTAGAGTTCTGTTTCTCCTTTCAGCAACTCCATTTTGTTGAGGGGTTCTGGCAGCAGAGTACACATGGTTGATTCCTCTGGAGTTACAATACTCTTCAATAGTAGAGTTTGTAAATTCAGTGCCCCTGTCTGACATGATCTTCAATATTCTTTGACTCTTTTCATTCTGGATCAGTTCCATCAGATTGGTAAGATGTTCCTTGGTTTCACTTTTCTTTTTCATGAAAATCACCCAGGTAAATCTTGAATAATTATCCACAATAGCTAGGCAGTATTTCTTTCTACCATTGCTGATAGGATTAATAGGGCCAAACAAATCCATGTGAAGTAGCTCCAAAATTCTGGTTGAAGATTGGTGCTTCTTGCTTTTGAAAGATGATTTCACTTGTTTACCCATCTGACATGCGTCACATAGCTTGTCTTTGCTGATCATGACTGTCTTTGGAATTCCTTCTACCAGATCATTCTTTATTAATCTGTTGATGGTCTTGAAATTCAAATTATTCATTCTTTTGTGCCATAGCCAACTGATTTCACTTGGTGTAGAGGCCACCAAACAAACACTAGAATTCTTGTCCACAGAATTCCAGTCGACTATATAGATATTCCCCTGTCTTCTTCCAGATAATATCACCTTCTTGGTTCCAACTTGCTCTAAATAGCACTTATCTGATGAGAAGATAACAGAAAATCCTTCGTCACAAAATTGACTTATGCTCAGCAGATTGTACTTTAGGCCATTAACATAAGAGACGTCAGATATCTCAATGTTTCCTTTCATTAGCTTTCCAACTGCAACAATCTTGCCTTCTTTGCTGTCTCCAAAAGTTACTCGTGGACCATCTACGGCAGCAACATCAGTCAGTTCATGTATGTCACCACACATGTGCTTCGAACATCCACTGTCCAAGTACCATTTCTTCTCTACTTTACTCCTACTCCAAATCCCAACCAACAAAACAAAAAAAATTGTTTTATGTACCCTTTATTGAGAGGGTCCTGGCGGATTAGTATCACCTTTGACAACCCAAGATTTGGAAACCTAAGGCTTCTTAGGTTCAGTAGAGTTTGGTGGTGATTTCTTCACTCTTGAATCATCATAATCTTCAGTATGCATATGTTCATGATAATTATTATGATGAGAGTAATGCTCATAAGCAGGGTACGGTGCATGATAAGCAGGATATGCATGCATCGGATGATGAGCAGGATAAGCAACATAGTAAGGTGGATAATGAGGTGCAGCATAATATGATGAATAAGCAGGTTGCACATAGTAAGACCCATTTCCATACCAAGCATCATTATTATAATTTCTTTGCTTCTTAGGTTTACTCTTTACTTGCTCTGTAACAGACGACTTTGTTTTACTAGTCTGATTGGTTTTACTCTTATCAGCAGACTTCTTAGGACTACTCTGCTGTTTGGTTTTACCAGTCTGTTTTTCATTTTCAGGCTTTTTATCCATTTTAGCCTTAGGAGATTTCTTCTCCTTTTTCTCTATTTCAAGTGAAGCAGATTTAGCAGTCTGAACATACAAGATAACATTGTTGTTATCAGCAGATATAAATTTCTCAGTTCGGTTCAGTTCTAAATTCTCTTTTACTAAAGGTGTTCTCTGTTCAATAGATGTGTTTACTGATGCAACAGACGACTTATCATGGCTAGATATGATCTTTTCTAATTCCATAATTTTTCCTTTGTAAACTTCACATTCTGCTTTCAGAGATTCATACTCATGCGAAAGCTTTTTATACTTAGCTGATTCTTGCGGTTTTTCAACGTTAAGTTTCAGTTCAGAATTTTGCTTTTTCAGCACAGTCATCTCTTCCTTAAGCTTTGCAAACTCATTAACAACATTTGTGTTGTTTTTCATCATTTGCTCAAATGAACTAAAAAGCTCATTTTCTTTTTCAGTGAGAGTTACCTCATTGTCAGAATCCTCTGATCCTTTGGCCATGAGATAGAGAAGTGCGGGTGTCTCTTCTCCAGCAGAGTCATCGTCTAATATCCCTGATTCTGAATTAGACGAGTAGATGGCTGCTATCTTTTCTGCTTTAGCCAACAATACTTTGCTCTTCTGATGTCTCCTCTATTTTATAGCTTTCTTTTCTTCCTCAGTATACTTCTCGGCTTTAGGATATGGGTAGTCCTTAATGAAGTGTCCCAATTTCCTGCAATTGTAGCACATTAGTTTGGATTTAAAGTCATCCTTACTATTATATGAAGTAGAGGTAGGGTTAGAAGTAGAAGCATTGTTATATTTGTTATTCATTTTTCTTTTGTAGAACTTTTTGAACCCATTTAACAACAACGCAACATTGTCAGCAGTTTACTCCTTTTTGTTGAGCAGTGTGGTCTCATCAGATGAGTCCACTTCTCCTATTTTTTCGGCTGATCTTCTTGATCTTTCTGCAGAAACTAGGGCAGCAGTGGGGCTTGAAGTTGAGGTCTCTTCTATTCCCATTCTTGGTAGTTTATACTCGTATGCCTTGAGTACAGAAAATAGCTCTGTCAGAGAGATCTTCCCCAGATCCCTTGATTCTTCCATTGCTGTGATCTTCATGTTGAACTTAGGTGGTAGCGCCTTTAAAACTTTAACAGTGATCTCTTTATCCGTAAAGGTCTTTCCCAACTTTAACACGTTGTTCAACGCCTTTGTGAACCTTGAATCCATCTGGTCAATGGTTTCTCCAGGCTTCATCTTGAAGTTTTCTAACTTCTCCAGGGCTATGCTCAAGTTGTGTTCTTTGATGGCATCATTCCCTTCACTCATATCACGGACCTTGTGCCACATCTCTTTAGATGTCTTGCAGTGTTTGACCTTGTCAAATCTGTCATTGTCGAGGGCTTTAGTCATGATGAAGATTCCAACCTTATCAAGAGTACTCAGCTTTGTTTCCTCAACTGTCATCTCTTCAGGTTCCTTGTCAACAACCATCTCTTGGTCATTAACCTTGACTGTTTTGGTGACTCTAATAGGACCTTTGGTTATGCACCTGTACATATTATCATTATAAGCATCAAGGAAAATTTTCATGCGTATTTTCCAATCCTCAAAGCTCATTCCGCCAATGTGGGGTACATGGCTGATACAGTCCATTTTTCAAAAGATTTTTATTTTACAAAGTATGCTCTTTTGAAAACTTTTGAAAAATACACTAGGATCAAGCTCGTTGATCAGGCAAACGATTCAAATGAACCACCTGCTCTGATACCACTTGTTGGTCCCAAGTGGTCAGATGAGGTCTAGAGGGGGGGGGGGGGGTGAATAGACCTCTGAACTCTAACTTTTTTCTGTGAGCAGACTAAGCTGATCAAGATTCGTAAGTAGACTAAGTTGATCGCGCACAAAGCTTTGAACAGCAGAGTTGACCACTCTTCTGATTTTACTTAGCTGATTTTGAGAAAATCAGAGTTTTAAATAACTTACTTGCAGCGGATTTATCAAGTGTTTTTCACAAGTAGTTTTCTTTAACTTGAATGATTTTATCCCCAGTTTTCGCAAACTCCTTTTTAAAATCTTTAACAATTAACTTAAGTGTTTGAAAGCTTTTGAAAATTATGCAAGTAAAAATGCAAACTCAAACACAGTCCACTCTTCCAAGTCACTTAGATCTTGGGTTATACTATAAACACACAGTTTACAATATACAATGCTTGCGCCAATCAACAAATGAAAAGGCCGCAAGTTCACAATAGGAAATCACAAAGAAAACCTATCCTCTCAAGTAATATCACTCACTAAGATGGATATCTACTTCTCACAACACTTCTCTTACAAAATCACTCAGATTTATGTGTATATCTTTTATCTTCAACTTCGGCTTTCGTCAACAGATGACTAGGCTGATGAGTGTTCTGTTCTTGAGTTTTGAGACTTAGAGAAATTTTGCTTTGAAATTTTTCTCTCAATTGTGTTGCATTTCTCTAACTCTTGAATCTCGAACTATTTATACTTGATATTTGAATTCTATTCGTTGAATAAAGACAGAATCTGATTTCTCGAGTACTGGTCCCCCAATTTCAGGAACTGCTACTTGCAACTGTGCACTGTACGCTCTGCTGTACTTTCTGTCGGTCACATTAAATGCACTCTGCTGATCCGAGGTTTTTCTTAAATCTTTTGTCTTTAATACCCTTCCCTTACAGCATTTATTACTTCAGGTGCATTTATTACGTTGCAATAACTTCTGATCACTTCCACTCTACTGATCGAATCCACTCGTTTGATGAACACTCTGCTGATCCAAATCGAACTCATCTGATTTGAGTCTGCTGAAAATCCACCAGTCTGATTCCGAATACAGCAACAGATCAGTAGTCTTCTGGACCAATTATTTGACCCGTCTGATTTGGCTTGTCAAATAATTTTTAGAGATTGGCTAAGCTTCCATTACATAGTTGATGACTTTTGGAAATCATCAAAACCTCCCTTCACTTCTAAGTCTTCATGTTCATCCAACACACACAATGATCAGGCTACGTGATCGGCACCTAAGTCAAAGTACGCACACCCGTGCACATAATTTGCCCTAGCATCTCAAGTCTAAGGACTAAACCATACACTGTTATAAGTCTTGAGAAACATCCCATCACGGATATGCAACACGCGCTTCCACAATGGGTTTCTCTGTTCGGGTCATTCGATTCATTCGATCCCCTATCGAACCACCTACTCATATGCACTGACATCAAATGTCTTGTTCATTAAACGCTACAAATTCACTCCATGTGAATCATGCATAGTCGTACAAGTCTTAGTGATTCCTTCGATAACCGGCCTCGTTCGGAATCTATGACTTGGAACGTGTTTTAAGATCACAAACTTAGAGATTGTTTCATGATTGCACTCAAACTGAAGTTAATCTTCCCATAGTCGAATGTGATCTTCGGAATTCAACCAATCAGTTAAATGTGTTCGTGAGAGATGAAGTTGGCCATTGTTCATTCTATACAATATAAATGAACGTACGTATTAATCATTAATTCAAAAGATCGTTTATTACAGAATAGTCCTATTACAAGCTAAAAAGTATAGCCACTGCATCAACCTTTGCTCTGTTTCCAAAACGCAGGATCCTATCCCAGTGCTTAAGTGTTCTTGCTACTCCCATCACCTGCAGATCATTGCAGATATGAGAACTAGCGGTGGTGTCTAACACCCATGATGCACAGGTAATGGAGATATTAACTTCAATAAAGAATATACCTTTGGCTACCATCTTAAGTTAGTCTGGGCAGTTCCTTTTCCAATGAACTACTTTCTTGCAGTGGAAATATTCGTCTTCTGAGCTATTGCACATTTTCTCGACAACCTTAGTGATCGCTTTCGAAGAGAACACATTCTTCTTCCTCTTACCTCTCTTAGGCTTTACAGCTTTCGATTGGTAAGCAATCATGATAGGTTTCTCCTTCTTAAGGGTTGATTATGCTGTAACCAACAGATTGGTCAATTCGTGGAGAGCGAGATTTCTCTCTTTCATGTTGAAGTTCAACACGAACTGGTCGAACGAGCGAGGTAGACTACGGAAAATAAGGTCAGTGCTAAGATCAGCGTGCAAATCTACTTCCAATCGCCCCAATTTTTCAATCAGGTTGATGAAACGCAAACAGTGATCTTTGACGCTGCTTCATTCAGCCATCTTGAGACTGAACAACTCCTTGGTTGTCACGAACCTTTCGGTATGGGACTTCTCTCCGGACATCTGTTGGAGGTGGAGAAGTATATCTCGAGCAAGAGGCACATTGTCATGCTGTTTCGGCAGCTCATTCAACATTGAAGCAAGCATGAGGCACACCTAAAGATCATCATCAACCCTTTTAGCATGGGCGGCTCGTTGTTCATCAGTAGCTCTTGATGCAGGAGCAGCAGGCATAGGTGTGTCGAGAACATAACTCCGATGCTCGGAGTTGAGGACTATCCTCAAATTTCTTAGCAAGTCGACAAAGTTTAATCCATTCAATTTATTAGCGTTGAGGATGACGGATAATGGATTTTTAGACATTGTAACAAAATAATCCACAAATGAAAAGAAGACAACATTTAGCTGACTGATTTATGATTAAAGCTTATAATTAACGAATTTTGGACTGCTTTCAATAAAGTTCTCCCACTATTTTGTCGAAACAATTACCCCTTTAATTGCTTGGCAAATCTTATTTCCTAGTAGGTCTTGACGTCCCAGTAGACATTAAATATACCTACGACTCGTGGCCATACAATTAATTCCCTAGGTAGGTATACTTTTACCAATTGTGTCACTACACAACCTTCAAGCTATTTTGCCTCGGCTTTCGCACTCATCTAGCATTGCTACATAATGAGTGTTACTACTTGTTAAGTCAAACCCATCAATCTTTATGAGCAACGAGCCCCGTCATGAAATCCCCGTAATTGGTTATCGATCGATATACATGTTCCGACCAGTCCCCACCCTAGTCGAGTTTAATGAAAAACAAGAGTCAAGAAATTTTACGTATTGTCCATTTCTTTGCCTCGGGTGCCAGACTCTGGATCACCTTAATTGATAAGTAGACAAATTACACTAGTTCCTATTGATGGAAGGCTTGGATCTTTAAAACTTCATTTTAATGTACCTAATATGACTTAATATTTAATTCAAGAGGGGTTTTTCGGGTTTGAAAGTTAAGACTAACTCTCCTCGAGATCTCACAGTATTAATTATGCTTTATCTTTTATTTACGATCTAAAATCTAGCGCGCATCACATACAAGCTAATATAAGTCAATAAATAAAATAAAACATACACACCTAGTATGCATGCTACCACAATATGTTTTCAATCGGGAGCCTCCTATGTGAGCCATCATCGAGCCATGATGTTGGCCCAATTGGTCAATCTAAAGGGTTCTTAATGCTCCTATGCTATTACATTAATAACCATGCATACATGGCCTTGAACTATTCTTGGGCCTCCACCTTGCTTGTAATGGGCCTCCATTCTAAACTATTTAAAAGTAAAGCCCTAATCTATTACAAAGGCTCAAAGTGGCCCAAAAAATTAAGGATCGCAGGCCCAATAAAAAACAAACAATAAAATAAACCAATCACATCTACCATTACGGTCAAGGCTCGGCACGATCGAAAACAACGTAAATAATTCACATAGAGCAAGAAACAAGCAAACAACTTTTACGTATTTCTTTCTTACATTAAAACACATTTTAAAATAATCTATGATTCTTACTTAACTCACTACTAATTATAATAAAATCAATTTTCGGATAAACAAAACAATTTTATGCATAAAAACAGATTCGGATAAACACTTTTAATTGACCACTCAAGAATTAATCTCTAATTAATTCAGGAGTACCTACAACTCTTGGTCGATGTCTAGCTACAAGCCCATGAGGCCCAACTTCAGGTGAATTGATCTTGTGAACCTCACCTCTTATAACTAACATGTACATATGGTCCTTCCATCGACTTAATTTCTCGATCGAGACCTAGGGTGTGTGAATTGATCGGTACCTCTAATTATCTCGATTCTATACTTTCTAATTCTGGATAATAATTCTAGTGTGACTGCTAAATTTGGAAACCCCTTTCCAAATCCTTTACTGACCATGGCCATGGATTTCTCGGAATACATTATCTAAGAACGTACAGGAAATTCTCTCATCCATTACGATGAGATGGTAGATCCCTTATTGATGCTAACCAACCGCGTACACGACGCACCCAAAGTAGGCACACAATGATAAGGCTACGTGATCGGCACCTAAATCAAAGTACGCACACCCGTGCACCGAATTCGCCCTAGCATCTCAAGTCTAAGGACTATACCATACACTATTATAAGTCTTGAGAAACATCCCATCACCGATATGCGACATGCGCTTCCACATTGGGTTTCTCTGTTCGGGTCATTCGATACATTCGATCCCCTATCGAACCACCTACTCATATGCACTGACATCAAATGTCTTGTTCATTAAACGCTACAAATTCCTTCCTTGTGAATCATGCATAATCGTACAAGTCTTAGCGATTCCGTCGATACCCGGTCTCGTTCGGAATTTATGATCACAACCTTAGATATTGTTTCATGATTGCACTCAAACTGATGTTAATCGTCCCATAGTCGAATGTGATCTTTGGAATTCAACCAATCACTTAAATGTGTTCGCGAAAGATGAAGTTGGCCATTGTTCATTCCATACAATATAAATAAACATGCGTATTAATCATTAATTCAAAAGATTGTTTACTACAGAATAGTCCTATTACGAGCTAAAAAGTATAGCCTTTGCAGCAACCCTTGGTCCGTTTCCAAAACGCAGGATCCTATCCCCGTGCTTAAGTGTTCTTACTACTCCCATCACATGCAGATCATTGCAGATATGAGAACAAGCTGCGGTGTCGAACACCCATGATGCACAGGTAATGGAAATATTAACTTCAATAAAGAATATACCTTTGGCTACCGTCTTAAGTTAGTCTGGGCTGTTCCTTTTCCAATGCCCTGCTTTCTTGTAGTAGAAATATTCGTCTTCTGGGCTCTTGCGCTTTTTCTCGACAACCTTAGTGATCGCTTTGGAAGAGAACACCTTCTTCTTCTTCTTACCTCTCTTAGGCTTTACAGCCTTCGATTGGTAAGCGATCATGACAGGTTTCTCCTTCTTAAGGGTTGATTCTGCCGTAACCAACGGATTGGTCAATTCATGGAGAGCGAGATTTCTCTCTCTCGTGTTGAAGTTCAACACGAATTGGTCGAACGAGTGAGGTAGAGTATGGAAAAGAAGGTCAGTGCTAAGATCAGCGTGCAAATCTACTTCCAATCGCCCCAATTTTTCAATCAAGTTGATGAAACGCAAACATTGATCTTTGACACTGCTTCATTCAGCCATCTTGAGACTGAACAATTCCTTGGTTGTCACAAACCTTTCGGTATGGGACTTCTCACCAGACATCTGTTGGAGGTGGAGAAGTATATCTCGAGCAAGAGGCACATTGTCATGCTGTTTAGGCAGCTCATTCAACATTGAAGCTAGCATGAGGCAACAGACCTAAAGATCATCATCAACCCTTTTAGCATGGGCGGCTCGTTGTTCATCAGTAGCTCTTGCTGCAGGAGCAGCAGGCGTAGGTGTGTCGAAAACATAACTCCGATGCTCGGAGTCGAGGACTATCCTCAAATTTCTTAGCAAGTCGACAAAGTTTGATCCATTCAATTTATTAGCGTTGAGGATGACGGATAATGGATTTTTAGACATTGTAACAAAATAATCTACAAATGAAAAGAAGACAACGTTTAGCTGACTGATCTATGCTTAGTGCTTATAATTAACGAATTTTGGACTGCTTTCAATAAAGTTATCCCACTATTTTGTCGAAACAATTACCCCTTTAATTGCTTGGCAAATCTTATTTCCTAGTAGGTCATGACGTCCCAGCAAACATTAAATATACCTACGACTCGTGGCCATACAATTAATTCCCTAGGTAGGTATACTTTTACCAATTGTGTCTCTACACAACCTTCAAGTTATTTTGCCTCGGCTTTCACACTCATCTAGCATTGCTACATAATGAGTGTTACTACTTGTTAAGTCAAACCCATCAACTTGATGAGCAACGGGCCCGGTCATGAAGTACCCGTAACTGGTTATCAATCGATATACATGGCCCGACCAGTCCCCACCCTAGTCGAGTTTAATTAAAAACAAGAGTCAAGGAATTCTATGTATTGTCCATTTCTTCGTCTCGGGTGCCAGACTCTGGATCACCTTAATCGATAAGTAGACAACTTACACTAGTTCCTATTGATGGAAGGCTTGGATCTTTAAAACTTCATTTTAATGTACCTAATATGACTTAATATTTAATTCAAGAGGGGTTTTTCGGGTTTGAAAGTTAAGACTAACTCTCCTCGAGATCTCACAGTATTAATTATGCTTTATCTTTTATTTACGATCTAAAATCTAGCGCGCATCACATACAAGCTAATATAAGTCAATAAATAAAATAAAACATACACACCTAGTATGCATGCTACCACAATATGTTTTCAATCGGGAGCCTCCTATGTGGGCCATCATCGAGCCATGATGTTGGCCCAAATGGTCAATCTAAAGGTTCTTAATGCTCCTATGCTATTACATTAATAACCATGCATACATGTTATTGAACTCTTCTTGGGCCTCCACCTTGCTTGTAATGGTCCTCCATCCTAAACTATTTAAAACTGAAGCCCTAATCTAATACAAAGGCTCAAAGTGGCCCAAAAAATTAAGGATCGCAGGCCCAATATGTTGGGTTATTGGTAACGTCAGGACGTTAAAAGCAGCGAAATTAAAATTTTTAAAACAACCCAAGCAGAATCTTTATTCCTCTAGTCATACGAAAATGATTTTTACAGCAATAAACCAACAATAGGGGGTTTATCGATTTTTACGTCACCACAGGAACGGTGGTGGTTTTTCTCCGGTCTTCTTTCAGATCTGCAGGACTTTTGGTTCAGAGAAGCACCCCATGTGTTGTGCCTCTAGCGGTATCCACACCAACTGGATTGAAGCAACTCCTTTGAATCCACAGGCTCAGAACTAGGATCCAAAAGTTATCAAGCAAGGAACAAAGAAGAGGAAAAATGCATGAACCCTGTGCAATTTCACAGGGTTCGGCCGAACCTCAAAAGAAGGGAGGTGGCGGCTGTTTTTATTTAGGAGAAGAGGGCGGCTCATGTGTGTATTAGGGCTTTGTTTTGTGGAGTCTTATACTCCTTATATACTCAGAGTCTTGACCTAGATTTGTGCTTATCTTGTTAGGAAAGTAGAATCTCATTCTATCTTTATTTCCTTAACTAACTAGGTCTCCTTTAATTAATTAAACTCTTTAATTAATTAGACTCTTTAATTAATTAAACTCTTTTAATTAATTCAGCACATTTAATTAATTAATCCAATTAATTAATTTAATCCTTCTCCATTAATTAATTAGACTACTTCTAATTAATATTTTTCTCCTTTAAGAATTTAAACTTTAATTCTTCAGTTTTGATTTAACTCTTTAAATCAAACTTTCCTTATTTGATTTGTTGCAGTCCAATTGTATTGTGTGTGACCCTCTAGGTTCACCATCAGTTGGTCGCGGGCCCACGACTTTCGTGATTTAATTAATGAGCTTATAATTGCTCCGATTAATTGAACACCTTCAATTAACCACTCAAGAATTAATCGCACAATTAATTCATGAGTACCCACACCTCATGGTCGATGTCTAGCCACAAGCCCATGAGGCCCAACTTCAGGTGAATTGATCTCAGTGAACCTCACCTTTTATAAGTGCCATGTACATACGGTCCCTCTATCGACTAATTTCCCGATCGAGACCTAGGGTGTGTGAATTGATCGGCACCTCTAATTATCTCGATAACTATACTTTCTAATTCAGGATAATAATTCCAGTGTGACTGCTAAATTTGGAAACCCCTTTCCAAATCCGTCACTGACCGTGGCCATGGGTTTCTCGGAATATATTATCTAAGAACGTATAGGAAATTCTCTCAACGCACTACGTTGAGTCGGTAGATCCCATATTAGTGCTAACCATTCGCGTACACGATCCTACGTACCCAAAGTAGTCGCACAATGATCAGGCTAAGTGATCGGCTCCTAAATCAAAGTACGCACTCACGTGCATCGAATTCGCCCTAGCACCTCAAGTCAAAGGACTAAATCGTACACTATTATATGTCTTGAGAAACATCCCATCGCCGATGTACGTCATGCGCTTCCACAATGGGTTTCTCTGTTATGGTCGTTCGATGCGTTCGATCCCCTATCGTTTATGAAATGCTACAAATTCACTCCAAGTGAATCATTCATACTTGTACAAGTCTTTGAGATTCCTTCGATAACCCGTCTCGTTCGGAATCTATGACTTGGAACGTTTTAAGATCACGACCTTAGAGACTGTTTCATGATTGCACTCATACTGAAGTGAATCTTCCCATAGTCTATTGTGATCTAAGGATTTCATCCAATCGCTTAAGTGATTCGCGAGAGATGAAGTTGGCCATTATTTGATTTGCATACTATAAACAAACGAGCGTAATAATTCATTTATACTAGAGAAAGTTTACGATAGTCCTAATACAAGCTAAATATATTGGCTTGCAGGGCATTATCCCACTTGTCCTAAAGCAATCACAAACGCTTCTAGGACCCATCTTCTAAAAGATGTTCTTCGAACTCTTTTCGTGACATAGGCTTTGCTAGTGGATCCGCTAGGTTGTCTTCCGAGTCGACGCGATCCATTATGTGCGTCAACTCTAGCAATGATTTCTCTAATCAAATGGTACTTTTCTCTCAATTTGTTTAGATTTCCGGTGAGATCTCGATTTCTTTTCTTTAGCAATAGCTCCATTGTTATCACAAAAGATAACCACGAGCTTCGCAATGGTAGGCACTTCATCCAACCATTGGATGAAGTTTTTCATCCAAACACTTTCTTTTGTTGCATCCGATGCTGTGATATATTATGCTTCAGTGGTTAAGTCGGCAACGGTGCTTTGATTGGAACCTTTCCAATTTTTCGCTACCCCATTGAGGCAAAATATGTATCCAAAATTGGATATATATATTCATCCACATCAGACTGAAAGCTCGAATCAGTAAATCTTTCGAGTTTTAATTTTTCACTACCACTGTAGACCAAGAACTTATCTACTAGTCTTTCTCAAGAACTCAAGGATATCCTTTTTCGGTGGTCCTGTGCTCTTTACCGGAGTTTGACTAGTAACTGCTCGTGACACTTAGAGCAGGTTCTACGTCTAGTCTAGTACACAGTATAGCATACATTATGCAACCTATTGCCCAAATATAAGGTATTTGAGACATTCTCCTTTTATCCTCATTCGATGTAGGGCACATCGATTTGGAAAGAGAGATACAGTGTCTCATTGGAAGCAATCCTCTCTTGGATTCTTCCATACTGAATCTTTTTAGTATTGTTTCTATGTATTTAGATTCAGAGAGTTCCAACATCTTCTTCGATTTATCTCTATAGATACGTACTCCAATACGTAAGATGCATCTCCCAAATCTTTCATGGAGAATTGCATGGATAACCATGCTTTCATCTGCGCTAATATTCTGATATCATCGCAGATAAGCAGAATGTCATCGACATATAAAATATGAGCTCCATAGAGCTCCTACTAATTCTCTTGTACACTCAAGGTTCATATTTGTTTTCGATGAAGCCAAATTCCTTGACTGTCTCATCAAAATAAATGTGAATCTGAATGGATTTAGACATTGCTACTGGAGAAAAAGTTTCATCAAAGTCTGTTCCAGAACTTTGTGAATAACCTTTCACCACTAGTCGAGTCTTAGAGGTCAACACCTCTCCATTCATTCCTAGCTTGAAGATCCACTTACAACCTACAGGGATAATTCCCTCGAGTGGATCGACCAAGGTCCATACCTTGTTGGCATGTATGGAATCCATTTTAGTCTGCATGGCCTTTTGCCATGCATGCATTGAAAGGATAGTGCCCTGCAAGCCAATAGTTTTTACCTTGTATAAGGACTATCATGTGATAAACTTTCTCTAGTATAAATGAATCATTACGCTAGTTTGTTTATAGTATGTAAATCAAACAATGGCCAACTTCATCTCTCGCGAATCACTTAAGCAATTGGATGAAATCCTTAGATCACAATAGACTATGGGATGATTCACTTCAGTATGAGTGCAATCATGAAACAGTCTCTAAGGTCGTGATCTTAAAAAATGTTCCAAGTCATAGATTCCTGTCGAGACGGGGTATCGAAGGAATCGTTAAGACTTGTACGAGTATGCATGATTCACATGGAGTGAATTTGTAGCGTTTCATGAGCAAGGCATTTGATGCCAGTGCATATGAGTAGGTGGTTCGATAGGGGATCGAACGCATCGAACGACCCGAACAGAGAAACCCATTGTGGAAGCGCATGACGCACATCGGCGATGGGATATTTCTCAAAGCTTATAATAGTGTACGATTTAGTCCTTTGACTTGAGGTGCTAGGGCGAATTCGGTGCACGTGAGTGCGTACTTTGATTTAGGAGCTGATCACTTAGCCTGATCATTGTGCGACTACTTTGGGTACGTAGGATCGTGTACGCGAATGGTTAGCACTAATATGGGATCTACCGACTCAACGTAGTGCGTTGAGAGAATTTCCTATACGTTCTTAGATAATATATTCCGAGAAACCCATGGCCACGGTCAGTGACGGATTTGGAAAGGGGTTTCCAAATTTAGCAGTCACACTGGAATTATTATCCTGAATTAGAAAGTATAGTTATCGAGATAATTAGAGGTGCCGATCAATTCACACACCCTAGGTCTCGATCGGGAAATTAGTCGATAGAGGGACCGTATGTACATGGCACTTATAAAAGGTGAGGTTCACTGAGATCAATTCACCTGAAGTTGGGCCTCATGGGCTTGTGGCTAGACATCGACCATGAGGTGTGGGTACTCATGAATTAATTGTAAGATTAATTCTTGAGTGGTTAATTGAAGGTGTTTAATTAATCGGAGCAATTTATAAAGCTCGCAAATTAAATCACGAAAGTCGTGGGCCCGCGGCCAATTGATGGTGAACCTAGAGGGTCACACACAATACAATTGGACTGCAACAAATCAAATAAGGAAAGTTTGATTTAAAGTGTTAAATCAAAACTGAAAAATTAAAGTGTTAATTCTTGAAGAAGAAAACAAAAGAATTAAAGAGGTAATTCTGTGAGAGAAATAATTAATTAGATAGTCTAATTAATTAAATGTTAATTAAAGAGTTAATTAAAGAGAGAGAAAATTAATTGGGTTAATTTAACTAAAGGGTTTAATTAAATTAATGCAAAACATGGGCCAATTTAATTAATGGCCCATACTAAAGTCTTGCACATAAGGGGGCCTTGAGAGGTGGCTATAAAAGGAGTCTTAAGAAGACTGAAAAACCTAAGTGTTGGTCCCAAGTGGTCAGATGAGGTTTAGAGGGGGGGGTGAATAAACCTCTTTAAAAATTTACCTTTCAAAAATTCTCTAACTTTTCTGTCAGCAGACTAAGCTGATCAGTAATCGTAAGCAGACTAAGCTGATCTCGCACAAAGCTTTGAACAGCAGAGTTGACCACTCTTCTGATTTCACTCAGCTGATTTTATCAAAATCAGAGTTTTAAAAATAACTAACTTGCAGCGGATTTATCAAGTGTTTTTCACAAGTAGTTTTCTTTAACTTTGAAATAGTTTTATCCCCAGTTTTAACAAACTCCTTTTAAACTTTTCCAACAGTTAACCTTTTAAGTGTTTTAAAACTGTTCTTTCAAATATGCAGAAAAATAATGCTAGTTAAAAACACAAAGGATTTTTATAGTGGTTATATGGATATAAATCCTTTAGTCCACTCTTCCAAGTCACTTAGATCTTGGGTTATACTATATCACGCAGATTACAGTACACTCTGCTTGTGCCAAACAACAAATGAACTGACCACAAGTTCGTAGTAGGAAATCACAAAGAAATTCCTAACCTCTGAAGTAATATCGCTCACTAAGATTGATATCTACTTCTCACAACACAGTCCTAACAAAATCACTCAGATTTTACAAGTATTTTCTGTTTTCTCTCTATTCTGCTTCGTCAACAAATGACTCAGCTGTTGAGTGTTTTGTTCTTGAGTTTGAGACTTAGAAGAATTTCTGCTTCAGATTTTTACTCTCAAATGCGCTGTCTCAGTGTTGTGTCTTCTTCCTCAACTCACGAACTAAACTATTTATACTTGGAGATTTGAAAATCTGCCCGTTGAGAGATCGGTAGCTGTCAAATCCTCGAGTACTGGTCCTTTTTGCAGAAACGGCTACTGCGACTGAACACTGTACACTCTGCTGTACTTTCTGTCGCTTCACATTAAATGCTCATTAAATGCACCAAGTTGATACGAGGTTTCTCTTCAATCATTTGTCATAAATACCCTTCCTTTTCAGCATTTATTACACCAAGTGCATTTATTACCGTTGCACTAACTTCTGATCCACTTCCACTCTGCTGATCGAAGTCACTCGTCTGATGTTTACTCGGCTGATCTCAAACTTGAACTAATCTGATTTGAGTCGGCTGATAGTCCACCAGTCTGATTCCTTCTTCAGCAACAGATCAGTAGTCTTCTGGACCATATTTGACTAGTCTGAAAATACTTCTTCCTTGGTCAAATATCTTCTAAGGTTTGTACTAAGCTTCCACTTAGTTGATGACTTTGGAAATCATCAAAACCTCCATTCACTTCAAAGTCTTCATCTTCATCCAACAATTTCCCCCTTTTTGATGATTACAAAACTTCAGCTAAGTACCTGTACCTAAACTAAAGTTGAGTCCTCAAAAATTTATGAGATAGAAATAATATGTTGGAAGCTTGAACTTTTTATAGATTTGATTTTTTGAAATTACAGTACAAGTTACAAGCACAAATTTGACTTAAGTGAAAAATTACAACTGAAGTAAGCTGTTACAGAAATTCAACAGAAGACCTAGTTTATTTACTAGTCTAGTCCTCAGCTTCTTCATCTTCTTCTTCCTCTTCAACTTCTTCAACTTCATCACTACTGTCATCATCTTCACCAGATGTGAAAGCATCAGCAAGACCTTTCAATTTTTCCTTTCTTTCTTCAGCTTCAAATCTTGCTCTGATGTCTTCAATTCTCTTAATCTTTATGTCTGGATTAAGCTGTTCTTCAGCAGAGTACTTAGAGGCAGCTAACTCCTTGTCAGTTTTAGCCACATCCTTGGGCTCTACTTTATCATCAGCTCCATCTTCAGCTTCCTTTTCAAGTACTTCATCTTCTTTTGGCTTTCCAGCAGCAGCCCGTTGGTCTCGTACATGACTAGTTGCAGCAACATCAACAGCTAACTTAGTTGATTCCTCTTCCCCCTGTTTGTCAGCATCAGCAGGGTTGAGTTGATCAGGAGTTATGTTGACAGCAGCACAAAGCTTCTTGATGTTTCTATCCCGAACTTCTTGTTCAGCGCAGTGATGACTTAGAGTAGATTGCATGCGAAGTTGATTCTCTTCCAAGCGAAGTTGATTAGCCTTTAATTCACCAGATTGGTCATTCAGACAGTCAACATTCAACTGAAGTGTTGATAGTTCAGTCTGTGCTTTGGTGGTGACGTTTGTAATCTCTTGCATTAAAGCAACATTCTTCTCAGTTTCTGCTTCACCAACTTGTTTCATGACCCTAACAACCCTTGCAATGTCAGCTTCATTCCTTTGAAGAGCAGTGTGGAGGTGACCTACATCAGCCTTCACATCTTCAATACTTCTGTGCATGCTCAAGATACTTTGAGTGATTGCAAGTGAATTATCTGGTGGTAGAGGAAAATCTTCAATGGCATCCTTGACCATTTTTGCAGTCTCTTCCTGCATTTGTTTAATCATCAGCGTATTTCTTGACTCCATCTCCTTCATTGTGGTTTCAATCAGCAGCTGGATGGATTCCATCAGTGAGGAAAGCAAATCAGCAGTAGGAGCAGGGTGTGATGATTCAGCAGGTTCATCCTCCTGTTGAAGTTCAGCAGGTTCCTCTTCCTGTTGAACAGTTGCTTCATGAAGAACAGGACTACCTCCAGCCTTCCAATCCAAAGCTAAAGGAATTTCCTCTTTGACAGCAGCAGGCAGTGTCACAGATGTATCAAGATTAATTTCCACAGCTTGCTTGTCCTTCATTGGTTCTTCATCCGTAGGCTCATCAGATATGTGAATAACTTCAGTACCATCAGCAGACACAACAGTCTTCTGATGTATCAAGTCAGCTGGTACAAATGGTGAAGTAGTCTGTTCGATCTTCAGCTTCTCTTGATAAGTACTAATATCAGAGCCATAACAGATTTGCTGTAAACTAGGCAGAACAGGTGACGTACTTGAAGTACCTGGTTCAAACCTTGATCTCTCAACCCATTTTTCCAAGGTTGTGTAAACAACAATCTTGACTGCTCTATCAATTCTGTCATCAGTAGGACTGGGTCTCTTTGGAATTGATTCTTTGATAGCAGTCGCCTCCTGACTTACAATGACTCTAGCATAGTCATGTAGTCTGTCTCTGACAAAATCTGAGTCTAAAGCCTTGACAACAGAATTTGTTTGCAGCCAGTTTAGAACCCATCTCCCTTCTGTAGCAAACTCTTTCCAGGCTTGAATTTCCTCCTCAGATTTATTCAATCTATACTCTCTCCATTGATTGTATCTAATTTTTTCAGGGAGAAAAGTAGTCCTTGATTGAAACAGCTGGTTAAGCCTTTCCAGCTCAGCTTCAAATCGTTTGAAGGCAACAGAGTCATTTTGAACAATCTCAATAGCTCGTCTGACTTCCTTCTTTTTCTTCTTAATTGGTGCAGCCCTAGGTAGCACGAAGTCTCCTTCCTTAGGCTTTTCACCAATTACGAGGCCTCCAGACCTCCGTGGTCCATATGCAACCTTCTTGCTATCTTCCAGTGCCTTTGCCAAGTCTTCTGCTTCCTTGGCAGCTAGTTCAGCTTCTGTCATCTTTTTAACATCAGCTTCTTTCTTGCTCGCTTCAAGAACTCTCTTCAGCTCAGCTTCATCACGTTTTCGTTGTTCAGCCTCCTCGCGCTTCTTTCTGTGATAGGCTGGTACTTTTGCTTTGCCAGTTCTCTTCTTTCTGGCATTTCTTGACTCAACAACTGGTGCCACAGCTGTTGGTTCTGGTAATGCAACTGCTACAGGTGCAGCAGCAATTGGTTCGAGGATCTGCACTTCAGGATCCTCTTGAGGTTTAGCAACCTCAGCTGTTGGTGTAGGAATCTATTTCACTTGATCAGCTGACTTCTTCTCAGCAGACTCCTCCACTGATTCAACAGGCCTCTCAGCAGATGGAAGGCTTTTTCTAACCAGATCAGAAAGCTCAGTGTCTTCATCAACGAACGTCATTCTCTTTCTGATGGTTTTCTTTGTATGAAGTATAGGAACAGTGGATGTGGCAGTATCTTTCAAGGCACTTCTTGTTCTTTTAGCCACATTTTCAACTGGTTTCTCAGCTGAAACTGTTCTGTCAGTAGATGACCCAACTGACATCTCATTGATTTCCTTGACTGTTTCATCAACAATCAAGTCAGCAGCATCCTTTCTTTTAGGTACAACTGTTCTGGCTTCAACAGCAGGCTTTGCTGTTTGAACAGCTGTCTTGCTCTTCTTGCCTTTATCAGCAGGCACTTTAGGCTCAATAGCCTTTCTTTTCTGTTGCTTTTTCTCAGGCACAGCAGCAGGCTCTTTCCATTTTACTTTATCATAGATCTTTAATTCCTTCGCCTTATGAATTTCTTTTCCATTAGTCACAGCACATCTCAGATTTACTAACAGATGACTAATGAATATCCTGTGCAGAGTCAGACCACGTACTTTGTGATCAGCAATTACATACCAGATGAAGTTAGCCCAATTCACCTTCAATCCATAGAAGATGGCTATCATAGTATGAAACCTCTTCATTGGTACGCTGTCCAAAGAGAATGTGCAGTTCTCGAGGACTTTGGCAACCAAATCTGCCATTCGCTGAAACTCATCCTTCAGCTGATTCTTTTTTATACTTCCAGATAGCACTTGATTCTTCTTTGAGACCAGATTCCAGAAATCTGACTCAAAAGGTTCAGCTAGGTTTGCAATGTCAGTAGACCCTTCAATAGAGAGTCCGTACATCTCATTCAGCAATTTTGGGGTTACGCAGATAGCTTTGTCCCCAATTTTGGCTTTAATCTCCAGTTTGTCGAAGTCAACATCGTCTTTGGAACCACAAAATTCAAAGACCTCGTCCTTGAAAATCATGTCTTCATGGGCCTCCATGAAGTTAACCAGCGTTGCCGCTTTGAATTTCTCCAGAATTTCTTTCATCAACGGTGTGCCAATCGCATGATAGGTCAGGTAGTTCAAGAACATACCTTCAGCCGCAGCTTCTTTTGCATTTACCTTGGAACCCATTTTCCTGAAAGAGATTGAAGAGAAACGAGAGAAGATTTGCAGTTGAATGAATGCAAAAATGCTCTGAATGCTTTTGAAATTTTTAGGGTGCGTAAAAATGTAGTAAGCTGATCAGATCTGGATTTAAAGATGTTAGTTTTTGTCGGTTTCCGTGAAGAGTGGTAACCGTTAGATCAGTTACTTGAAAAATAGATCGTGTGATCGTGATACGCGGATTTCAAAATAGCATTTAATGTGTTAGACAGGCGGGAATTTGAAACGCCACTTGTCTGTTACTTATAAAAGCGTGTTTTTGATAAAACGTTTTTAGTACAACACTTAAAATATAAGCTGACATGAATAAAAACAGATGAGTAGAATACTTATCTGACAGACGACTTGTCTGATACAATACATCACTAGTGAAAGCCAATATCTAGTGATCTTCCTTTGCTGTTTGTCAATCCAGCAAGATAATTAATCTTCAAATCTTCAAGAATTACGAACAAATCTTCTGATTAAAACAACTTCAACTACTGTCATTGAAGATTTCATCTTTAAAACAAGGGTACCGCTAGTCTTACACGTTCCCCCTGAATTCAAGAATTCATCAGTCAACTAGTCTGTTGAGAGTCAGTCTTCTTGAAGTACAGTACTTGTTGATATCAGATTAGTCAGCTGTTGAACCCAGTCTTCTGATAGGTTCCCCCTCAGCTTATGAATCCAATTTTAACAAGCCCAATTCCGCTCTTAGAGTGGAAAATCTCGCTTCATTCAATGGTTTGGTGAAAATGTTAGCAATCTGATTGTCTGTATGAACATACTCAATAATAACATTTCCCTTTTCAACATGGTCTCTGATGAAGTGATGTTTGATCTCAATATGCTTAGTCCTGGAATGACTAGTAGTATTCTGAGTAAGTGAAATTGCACTTGTATTATCACAGTAGATAAGGATTCCACTGATCTTAAGATTGTAGTCTTCTAGTTGATGCTTCAACCAAAGTATTTGCGCACAACATGCTCCAGCAGCAATGTATTCAGCTTCAGCAGTAGATATGGATACTGAAGTCTGTTTCTTACTCATCCATGAGATCGGACGACTGCCTAAAAATTGACAAGTACCTGTAGTACTCTTCCTATCAAATTTGCAGCCAGCAAGGTCAGAATCTGAATATCCAATAAGTTCAAATCCTGATTCCCTTGGGTACCACAATCCCAATTCTTGAGTGCCTTTGAGATACTTTAGTATTCTTTTACCAGCTAAGAGATGAGATTCCTTAGGATCTGATTGAAATCTCGCACAAACCCCAACAAAATACATAATATCAGGTCTGCTAGCTGTTAAGTATAACAGTGACCCAATTATGCCTCTGTATTTGGTGATGTCAACTGATTTGCCACCTTCATCCTTGTCCAGACGAAGTCCAGTAGACATAGGAACATTAACAGATGAACTAGTTTCCATACCAAATTTCTTGTACAGATCTTTTGTGTACTTTGCTTGATTAATAAAAATACCATCAGGCAGCTGTTTGACTTGTAAACCAAGAATGTAATTTAATTCTCCCATCATGCTCATTTCAAACTTGTTCTGCATCAGCTTAGAGAATCTTTCACACATCTGTTTGTTAGTTGAACCAAAAATAATATCGTCCACATATATTTGTACCAACAATATATGATTATCCCATTCAATAGTAAACAAGGTTTTATCTACTTTACCTTTACGAAATCCTTTAATTAAAAGAAAATTAGATAAAGTATCATACCATGCTCTTGGAGCCTGTTTCAGTCCATAGAGGGCTTTCTTCAGACGATATACTTTGTCTCCTTGTTGATAAACTTCAAAGCCAGGAGGTTGTTCAACATACACTTCTTCTTGCAGTTGTCCATTGAGAAAAGCAGATTTCACATCCATCTGATAGACAGTGAAGTTCTTATAAGCAGCATAGGCGAGGAATAGTCTGATTGCTTCAACTCTAGCTACTGGTGCAAATGTCTCATCAAAATCTATGCCTTCTTCTTGGCAGTAACCTTGGGAAATTAGTCTTGCTTTGTTTCTGGTAACCATACCATCTTCATTCATCTTATTTCTGAATACCCACTTAGTGCCAAATACTCTTTGATGAGTAGGTCTGGGAACTAAGTACCAGACTTCATTCCTTTCAAATTGATTCAACTCTTCTTGCATTGCTTCAATCCAGTGAGAATCACTAAGAGCTTCATCAATCAACTTAGGCTCAATTTGTGAAAGAAAACTTACAAACATTGTTTCATTTGCAGTTGACCTTCTAGTTCTCACTCTATCCAAAGGATCACCAATCACTAACTCAGGTGGGTGATCTCTGAGCCATCTAAGATCAGGTTGCAAATCTGGATGTTGTCCTCTTGATTAATCTTGCAACACTACTGTTGGAGGTTCAGTAGTAGTCTGTTGAACAGTCTCTGGTCGGTCAGCTGTTCGCAACTCCTCTGTTAGACAATCAGCAGACTGATTTTGAACAGCACTTGAGTTAACAGCTTGAGTTAAATCAGGTAGTATGATGGGTACATATTCTTCTTTTCTTTCCACATTCAATTTCTGAAAATCAGCAGATATCTCTGGATTTGCACTTTGATTCTTTTCAGATGATTGACTTGGTTCATCAAATACTACATGAATAGATTCTTCTACAAGTAAAGTTCTTTTGTTAAACACTCTATAAGCTTTACTAACAGTAGAGTAACCTACAAAAACAGCTTCATCAGCCTTTTCTGCAAAAGCAGTAAGGTGATTTTTCCCATTGTTCAAAACATAACATTTACAACCAAAAAACCTAAGATAATGTAAATTAGGCTTTCTGTTGTTCCATATCTCATAAGGTGTCTTGTTTTGACTTTTGTTGATCATACACCTGTTCTGTGTATAACATGCTGTATTTGTGGCTTCTGCCCAGAATCTTTGGGGCAGCTTTGCTTCAGCTATCATTGTCCTGGTAGCTTCTTTTAGAGTTCTGTTTCTCCTTTCAGCAACTCCATTTTGTTGAGGGGTTCTGGCAGCAGAGTACTCATGATTGATTCCTCTGGAGTTACAATACTCTTCAACAGTAGAGTTTGTAAACTCAGTCCCTCTATCTGATCTGATCTTCAATATTCTTTGACTCTTCTCATTCTGGATCAGCTCCATCAGATTAGTAAGATGTTCCTTGGTTTCACTTTTCTTCTTCATGAAAATCACCCAAGTAAATCTTGAAAAATCATCCACAACAGCTAGGCAGTATTTCTTTCCACCATTGCTGATTGGATCAATAGGGCCAAACAAGTCCATATGTAATATCTCCAAAATTCTGGTTGAAGATTGGTGCTTCTTGCTTTTGAAAGATGACTTCACTTGTTTACCCTTCTGACATGCGTCACACAGCTTGTCTTTGCTCATGACTGTCTTTGGAATTCCTTCTACCAAATCATTCTTTATCAATCTGTTTATGGTCTTGAAATTCAAATGATTCATTCTTTTGTGCCAAAGCCAACTGATTTCACTTGGTGTAGAAGCCACCAAACAAACATTAGAATTCTTGTCTACAGAATTCCAGTCGACTACATAGATATTTCCTTGTCTTCTTCCAGATAAAATAACCTTCTTTGTTCCAACTTGTTCAACATAGCACTTATCTGATGAAAACACCACGGAAAATCCCTTATCACAAAATTGACTAATGCTCAGCAGATTGTACTTCAGGACACTAACATATGAGACGTCAGATATCTCTATGTTTCCTTTGATAAGCTTTCCAACAGCTACAACCTTGCCTTCTTTGCTGTCTCCAAAAGTAACTCTTGGACCATTCACAGTAACAGCATCTGCCAGTTCATGTATGTCTCCACACATGTGCCTTGAACATCCACTGTCCAAGTACCATTTCTTCACTACTTTACTCCTACTCCTAATCCTAACCTACAAAACAAAATAAAATGTTTTAGGTACCCTTTATTGAGAGGGTCCTGGTGGATTAGTGTCACCTTTGACAACCCAAGATGTTGAAGTCTTAGGCTTCTTAGGCTTTAGAGTTTTAGCAGGAGCATGAGCAACTTCATTTTCATCATAAACAGTTGGCATGTTATGTTGATAATCGTTATGATGAGGATAAGGCTCATAAGCAGGATATGATGCATGATAAGCAGGGTAAGCATGCATTGGTTGGTGAGCAGGATATGCAGCATAGTGAGGTGGATAATGAGGTGCAGCATAATAAGGTGGATAAGCAGGTTGCACATAGTAAGACTCATTTCCATACCAACCATTTTTGTTATAGTTTCTTTGCTTCTTAGGTCTGCTCTTTACTTGCTCTTTAACAGACGACTTAGTTTTACTAGTCTGATTGGTTTTACTCTTATCAGCAGACTTCTTGGGACTACTCTGCTGTTTGGTTTTACCAGTCTGTTTTTCATTTTCAGGCTTTTTACCCTTCTTAGCCTTAGGAGTGTTTATCTCATTTTTCTCAATCTCAGGTGAAATGGGTTTAGCAGTCTGAACATACAAGACAATATTACTATTATCAGCAGATATACATTTTTCAGCTTTGTTCAGTTCTAAACTTTCTTTTACCAAGGGAGTACTCTGTTCAGTTGGTTTATCTATTGTCACAACAGACGACTTAGGAACAGACGACTTATTATGTAGAGATATTCTAGCTTCAAGTTCTTTGATTTGTCCCTTGTACATTTCACATTCAGCTCTCAGAGATTCACATTCATGCGAAAGCTTTTTATAAATAGCTGATTCTTCAGGTCTTTCAACCTTCGATTTCAGTTTAGTATTTTGCTTTTTCAGCAGAATCATCTCGTCCTTAAGCTTAGCAAGCTCATTCACAACATCTACTTTGTTGTTCATCATTTGCTCAAATGAGCTAAACAGTTCAAGCTCACTTTCAGAGAGTATTACCTCATTGTCTGAATCTTCAGATTCCTTTGCCATGAGACACAGCAGTGCAGGTGTTTCGTCAAAAACAGAGTCATCACTTGAAGTGCCAGATTCTGTGTTTGATGAGTAGATGGCTGCCATCTTTTCAGCTTCAGCCAACAGCACCTTGCTCTTTTGGTATCTCTTCTCTCTTCTTTCTTTTCTTTGTTTCTTTTCCTCCTCTGTATACTTCTCCGCTTTAGGATATGGGCAGTCCTTGATGAAGTGTCCCAATTTCCTGCAATTATAGCACATCATTTTGGATTTATAATCATCCTTAATATCATGAGAATTAGAGGTAGGTTTAGAAGTAGAAGCATTGTTATATTTGTTCTTCATTTTTCTTTTGTAGAACTTTTTGAACCCGTTCAATAACAAAGCAACGTCGTCAGCAGTGTACTCCTTTTTGCTTAGTACTGGGGCCTCATCAGATGAGTCCTCTTCTCTGCTTTTTCCGACAGATCTTCTTGTTCTTTCTGCAGCGACCAGTGCAGCAGTGGGGCCAGAAGTTGAGGTCTCTTCTATTCCCATCCTTGGCATTTTATACTCGTACGCCTTGAGTGCAGAAAACAGCTCAGTCAGTGAGATCTTCCCCAGATCCCTTGATTCTTCCATTGCTGTAATCTTCATGTTGAACTTTGGTGGTAGCGCCTTTAACACTTTGACAGTGATCTCTTTATCAGTGAACGTCTTACCCAACTTCAGAACATTGTTCAACACCTTTGTAAACCTTGAATCCATCTGGTCAATGGTTTCTCCAGGTTTCATTTTGAAGTTCTCAAACTTCTCCATGGCAACACTCAGATTGTGTTCTTTGATGGACTCGTTTCCTTCGCTCATGTCACGGACTTTATCCCACATCTCCTTAGATGTTTTGCAATGTTTGACCTTGTCAAACCTTTCATTGTCCAGAGCCTTGGTCATGATGAAGATTCCAACTTTATCAATATTATTCAGCTTGATTTCATCCGGTGTCATCTCCTCAACGTCTTTTTCAACGACCTTTTCTACGCCATCAACCATGATTTTCTTGGTAACTTTTATTGGACCTTGTGTTATGCATCGGTACATGTTGTCGTTGTAAGCAGCAAGGAAAATTTCCATGCGTATCTTCCAGTCCTCAAAGCTCATACTGCCTATGTGGGGAACTAGGCTAATGCAGTCCATTTTTCAAAAAGTTTTGTTTTTCAAAAAGATGCTCTTTTGAAAACCTTTGAAAAACACTTAAGGATCAAGCTCGTTGATCAGGCAAATGATTCAGATGAACCACCTGCTCTGATACCACTTGTTGGTCCCAAGTGGTCAGATGAGGTTTAGAGGGGGGGTGAATAAACCTCTTTAAAAATTTACCTTTCAAAAATTCTCTAACTTTTCTGTCAGCAGACTAAGCTGATCAGTAATCGTAAGCAGACTAAGTTGATCTCGCACAAAGCTTTGAACAGCAGAGTTGACCACTCTTCTGATTTCACTCAGCTGATTTTATCAAAATCAGAGTTTTAAAAATAACTAACTTGCAGCGGATTTATCAAGTGTTTTTCACAAGTAGTTTTCTTTAACTTTGAAATAGTTTTATCCCCAGTTTTAACAAACTCCTTTTAAACTTTTCCAACAGTTAACCTTTTAAGTGTTTTAAAACTGTTCTTTCAAATATGCAGAAAAATAATGCTAGTTAAAAACACAAAGGATTTTTATAGTGGTTATATGGATATAAATCCTTTAGTCCACTCTTCCAAGTCACTTAGATCTTGGGTTATACTATATCACGCAGATTACAGTACACTCTGCTTGTGCCAAACAACAAATGAACTGGCCACAAGTTCGTAGTAGGAAATCACAAAGAAATTCCTAACCTCTGAAGTAATATCGCTCACTAAGATTGATATCTACTTCTCACAACACAGTCCTAACAAAATCACTCAGATTTTACAAGTATTTTCTGTTTTCTCTCTATTCTGCTTCGTCAACAAAGACTCAGCTGTTGAGTGTTCTGTTCTTGAGTTTGAGACTTAGAAGAATTTCTGCTTCAGATTTTTACTCTCAAATGTGCTGTCTCAGTGTTGTGTCTTCTTCCTCAACTCACGAACTGAACTATTTATACTTGGAGATTTGAAAATCTGCCCGTTGAGAGATCGGTAGCTGTCAAATCCTCGAGTACTGGTCCTTTTTGCAGAAACGGCTACTGCGACTGAACACTGTACACTCTGCTGTACTTTCTGTCGCTTCGCATTAAATGCGCATTAAATGCACCAAGCTGATACGAGGTTTCTCTTCAATCATTTGTCATAAATACCCTTCCTCTTCAGCATTTATTACACCAAGTGCATTTATTACCGTTGCACTAACTTCTTATCCACTTCCACTCTGCTGATCGAAGTCACTCGTCTGATGTTTACTCGGCTGATCCCAAACATGAACTAATCTGATTTGAGTCGGCTGATAGTCCACCAGTCTGATTCCTTCTTCAGCAACAGACCAGTAGTCTTCTGGACCATATTTGACTAGTCTGAAAATACTTCTTCCTTGGTCAAATATCTTCTAAGGTTTGTACTAAGCTTCCACTTAGCTGATGACTTCGGAAATCATCAAAACCTCCCTTCACTTCAAAGTCTTCATCTTCATCCAACACTAAGCAAGAACAAAAACCCTAGCCACTCCCTCATGCCCTAGCCGCCCCCCTCTTGGAGAAGAGGTGTGTCCGCTCCCCCTCTCCAATGGAAGAGAGAGGCCGCCCCCTCTCTTCCTCCTGATCTAGATCTGAATCTAGATCTGGTTTTCTTCGTTCTTCCATGTCTGATTAACCTTGAATCCTATTTCTGAGCCTGTGGATTCAAAGGGGTTGCTTTAATTCAATTGGTGTGGATACCGCTAGAGGCACAACACTTGGGGTGCTCCTCTCGAACCAAATCCATCAGATCTGAAAGAAGACCGGAGAAAAACCACCACCTTGCCTGTGGTGAGGTAATTTCGAATTACACCTCTTTTATTTTGTAAATTGTTGCAAAATTGTATTCAACCTATTCGTATGAGCTAGTGAATAATCCTGTGATTTTGGGTGTTATGAAAATTTTAAATTCCGCACTGTTGTATGACAATCATAACCCATGAAATCCCAACAGTGGTATCAGAGCCAAATTTACTACGCTCATATGAATAGGCCTGAACACTTCAAAATATATGTGTATATTTGATTGTCGTGTTCTATGATTTGATTCTTGCTTGTTATGATAAATTATGTGTTCGGGTATTAGCATAATTCGGTTTTGGGCCTAAACTGCAATTTTCGAAAATTTGAGGGCTTATGTGCAAATTGTGATTTTTCAAAAATCTGGACAGAAAGTTAAATTTTGTTTTTCTGCAATTCTGGACCAAATTGTAATTTCTGGAATTTTCAAAATCTGGACTGTTTTGCAATTAACGAAAGGCTAGGGGCTGTTTTTGCAATTTACGTAAAATATGGGGTCTGTTTTGCTTTAAACGAAAGTTTCTGGAAATTTTGTTAATTTTCTGCTTTCTGGTCCGATTTGCATGTTCTGGAAATTTTGGGGCGTATTTGTAATTTCCAAAAGTTGAGGGGTCAAAATGTTTTTTTCGAAAATTCAGGGGACCGAACTGCAATTTTTCAAAAGTTAAAAAACAGAAACTGTTTTGTGCACTAAAGGAGTTTATTATATCCGAAAAGTTAATTTTATCATAATTAGTGGAGACTAGAGTGAGAATCAAGGGGTTATTTTAAAAGGGGTTTTAAAATAAAAATTATGGATTGTTTTAAAAGGGGTTTTAAAACTAGAATCTAAAGGTATTTTAAAAGGGAGTTTTAAAATAAGATAAGGAATAAGGAAATATGTTTTGCTTGTTTCTTGCTCTACGTGAACTGTTTACGTGGTTTTCGATCGCGCCGAGCCTTGACCCTAGGGGTAGATGTGATTGGTTAATTTTAATTATGTTGGTTTTATTGGGCCTGCGAGCCTTAAGTTTTTGGGCCACTTTGAGCCTTTGTAATAGATTAGGGCTTTACTGTTTTAAATAGTTTAGGATGGAGGCCCGTTACAAGCAAGGTGGGAGCCCAATAAAAGTGAAGGCCATGTATGCATGGTTATTTATGTAATAGCCTAGGTCCTTTAGAACCTAATTAGATTGACCAATTGGGCCAACATCTTTGGCTCGATGATGGCCCGCATAGGAGGCTCCCGATCGAAAACATACTGTGGTAGCATGCATGCTAGGTGTGTATGTTTTTATTTACGTATTTATAATTTTAGCATGTATGGTGATGCGCGCTAGTAATTTAGATCGTAAATAAAGGATTATGCATAACTGGAACGGTGAGATCTCGAGGAGTGTTACCTCAAATTCTTAGACCTGAAAAACCCCTCTTGAAAATAATATTAAGTCATATTGGATTAAAATAAAATGAAGTATTTATATAAATCCAAGCCTTCCATCAATAGGAACTAGCGTGAGTTGTCCACTTATCGATTAAGGTGATCCAGAGTCTGGCACCCGAGTCGAAGAAAGAGACAATACGCGAAACTCCTTGATTCTCGTTTTTAACTAAACTTGACAAGGGTGGGGACTGGTCGGGATATGAACATCGACCATAACCAAGTTATGGGGATTTCATGACCGGGCCCGTTGCTCATCAAGATTGATGGGTTAGACTTAACGAGTAGTACCACTCATGATGTAGCAGTGCTAGATGAGTGCGAAAACCGAGGCAAAATAGCTTGAAGGTTGTGTAGGGACACAATTGGCAATAAGTATGCCTACCTGGGGAATTAATTGTATGGCCGCGAGTCGTGGGTGCAATTAATGTCTGCTGGGACGTCAAGACTTACTAGGAAATAGGATTTCCCGAACAATTGAAGGGGTAATTGTTTCGATAAAATAGTGGGAGAACATTTACGATAGAAAGTCCAACCTTCGTAGATTATAAGTATTATTCATTAACTAGTCCTCTAGATTTTTGTCTTCTCTTTAGATTAGATATTGAGATATCTATATGAATTGTCTATTTTACTATTTATCCTCGACTTAGAAAATAACTGGATTAAAATATTGATTGCCTTAGAAACTTGGGGATTGTCCTCAATTCCGAAATTCGGAATCGTGTTCTTAATAATCAACCTATGCCTGATGCATTTTGAGATGAGTCTCAAAAGATGAACGAATCACCTATAGAGTATGGGAATCTCAATGATCGTTGCCTCATATAAGCATCAAGATTGAACGAGCTAAAGAAGCGATATAGGAGTATGTCTGAAGCTTCTGAAACAAACCTCCACCTCAAAAGGCTTGTTTTGAGGAGCAGTTTCGAATCATCTGATTCGAGATTTCTAAGGTGTTGTTTAAAACTCGAGAATAAGTGAAGGAACTAATTTCAAGGATCACTGTCCTTGTTTTATCAATCTGGTTGATAACTGGATCGATTAAACGTAGGCCTGCAAGTGATCTTAACGTTGACTTCCTCCTAAATTCTCCTCCCCGCTCATTCGAACTATTCGTGAAAAACTTTGAACTTATTTGATAAGTTGATCAGGTTTCTCGAAATAACCAAAGTATTAGTAAAAGGCAAATAGGAACCTTTTAAAAGGTATACCTGTCATGATTGCTTACACTTCAAGGACTGCAAAGTTAAAGAAGAGTAAAAGGAAGAAGAAAGTGTTCTCTTCCAAAGCAAACATAAAGGTAGTGGAAAGAACGCAAGTAGCCTGAAATCAAATTTTCCCACTGCACCTAAGAAAGGCATTGACAAGTTTAATTGATTAGAAGGTCTAATTAATTGAACAACGTTTCAATTAAAGAGTTAATTGAGAGAAACGTTTCAATTAAAGAGTTAATTGAAAAAGGGAAATGAATCAATTAAAGAGTTAATTGAAAGTAACGTTTCAATTAAAGAGTTAATTGAAAACAAACAAAATTGATTGAATTAATGTGTTAAGTTCAATCAATACCAAGATAATACTCCACACATATGGCACGCAAGATTAGGTCGCGTTTCCATAGGAAGGAATCAAAAGTTGGTGTCATCGATGCTTCTTGAAAAATAGGGCTTAGATGAACTATCAACTTGCGAATCCTGTCTGAAGGAAAAGATGACAAAGTTACCATTTGATGGGCATCCGGTGCGTACCAAACAAATTTTTGGATTGGATCCATACGAATGAATGTGGACCACTAAAGTGTTAGTGTGAGAGGAGATTACTCATACCTCGTGAGGTTTACTGATGACTTTAGTCATTAGTGATATATGTATCTTATGATGTACAAATCCGAAACTCTTGAAAAGTTCAAAGAATTTCGAAACGAAGTAGAGAATCAAACAAGGCATAGTATTAAGGCCATTCGATCTGATCGAAGATGGCAAATACTTAAGCTAGAAGTTCCTCAATTATCTTACTGAGAAAGATATTCTCGTACAACGAACTCCTTCTAAGACGCCTCAACCTATTGGAGGGTCTGAAAGAAGAGAATCGAACCTTGTTGGACATGGTTCGATCCGTGATGAGTTTCGTTCAACATCCTTATGCATACTAAGGATTGACCCTAATGATTGCATTGAAGATACTGAACAAAGTAACTTCAAAGTTCGTGCCGGCAAAACCCTACCAAGAATGGTGTGGTAAAACATCTCCATACTCTCTCTATTGAGTATGGGGATCTCCTGCCTATGTTAGGAACAAGAAAGGAGATAAATTGGATAGTAGATCCAGTTTGTACAAATTTGTGGGGTATCCAAAGAAATCAATTTGGATGCCTGTTCTACATTCCTAAAGAACAAAGGGTGTTTGTTTCAAGGAATATCCATTTCTTAGAGGATGGCTTCCTCGTGAATAGAAATGGTACTCTTGTAGAACATGATGAGGTCCAACAAGTGGAACTCATCCCCACAAACAGTGGGAGTTAATCCAGAAACTGCTGAACCATCAACGTACACCAGTACTTCGTAGATCTGATCAAATTCGTAAGGAACTTGAAAGATATGGTTAGACCATATACGAAGAATCTACATTGGATGTAGACGCTCATGTATGGCAAAAGGCCATACAATCCAAAATGTATTCCATCCATTCCAACAAGGTAAGGATCTTGGTCGATCCACCCGAGGGAAGTGTCCCTGTAGGTTGCAAATGGATCTTCAAGCGCAAACTAGGAATGAATGAAGAGGTATTGACCTATAAGACTTGCCTAATGGGAAAGAGGTTATTCACAAAGGCCTGGAATGGACTTTGATGAAATCTTTTCTCAATTAGCAATGTCTGAATCCATTTGGACTCACATTCATTTTGATGAGAAAGTCAAGGCGTTTGACTTCATCAAAAACAAATGTGAACCTTGAGTGTACAAGAAGTTTAGTGGGAGCTCTTTAAAGTTCATTATTTTTACATGTCGATAACATTTTTATTATCTGGGATGATATTGGAATGTTAGCACAGACGGAAGCATGATTGTCCATGCAATTTTCCATGAAAGATTTGATAGAGACATCTTGCGTATTAAGATACGTATCTATGGAGATAGATCGGGGAAGATGTTGGGACTCTCTCAATCTAAGTACATAGAAACAGTACTGAAAATATTCAGTATGGAAGAATCCAAGAGAGGGTTGCTTCAAGTGAGACACTGTATCTCTCATTCCGAATCAATGTGCCCTACATCGAATGAGGAAAAGGAGAATGTCTCAAATACCTTTTGTTTCGACAAAAAGTAGCATATGGTATGCTATACTATGTACTAGACCAGATGTAGAACCTGCTCTTATTGCCATGAGCAGTTTCTAGTCAAACTCCAGTAAAGAGTACTGGACCACCGTAAAAGATATCCTTGAGCTCTTGAGAGAGACTAAGGATTTGATCTTGGTCTACGGTGATAATGGAGAATTGAAACTCGAAGGATTTATTAATTCGAGTTTCCAGTCTGATGTGGATGAATATATATATCCAATTTTGGATAAATATTTTGCCTCAATGGGGTAGCGGTAAGTTGGAAAGGTTCCAAGGAAAACACCGTTGCCATCTTAACCACTGAAGCAAGATATATCACAGCAAGGAATGCAGCGTAAGAAAGTGTTTGGATGAAAAACCTTCCTCCAAAAGTTGGATGTAGTGCCTAGCATTGCGAAGCTCGTGGTTATCTTCTAAGATAACAATGGAGCTATTGCTAAAGCAAAAGGACTCGAGATCTCACTAGAAATCTAAACACAAGAGAAAAGTACCACTTGATCAGAGAAATCATTGGTAGAGTTGACGCACATAATGGATCGCGTCGACTCGGAAGATAATCTAGCGGATCCACTAGTAGAGCCTTTGTCACAAAGAGAGTTCGAAGAACATCTTTGGAAGATGGGTCCTAGAAGCGTTTGTGATTGGCTTTAGGGCAAGGGGGAGATTGAAAGGATAGTGCCCTGCAAGCCAATAGTTTTTAGCTTGTATAAGGACTATCATGTGATAAGCTTTCTCTAGTATAAATGAATCAATACGCTAGTTTGTTTATAGTATGTAAATCAAACAATGGCCAACTTCATCTCTCGCGAATCACTTAAGCAATTGGATGAAATCCTTAGATCACAATAGACTATGGGACGATTCACTTCAGTATGAGTGCAATCATGAAACAGTCTTTAAGGTCGTGATCTTAAAAAACGTTCCAAGTCATAGATTCCTGTCGAGACGGGGTATCGAAGGAATCGTTAAGACTTGTACGAGTATGCATGATTCACATTGAGTGAATTTGTAGCGTTTCATGAGCAAGGCATTTGATGCCAGTGCATATGAGTAGGTGGTTCGATAGGGGATCGAACGCATCGAACGACCCGAACAGAGAAACCCATTGTGGAAGCGCATGACGAACATCGGCGATGGGATATTTCTCAAGGCTTATAATAGTGTACGATTTAGTCCTTTGACTTGAGGTGCTAGGGCGAATTCGGTGCACGTGAGTGCGTACTTTGATTTAGGAGCCGATCACTTAGCCTGATCATTGTGCGACTACTTTTGGTACGTAGGATCGTGTACGCGAATGGTTAGCACTAATATGGGATCTACCGACTCAACGTAGTGCGTTGAGAGAATTTCCTATACGTTCTTAGATAATATATTCCGAGAAACCCGTGGCCACAGTCAGTGACGGATTTGGAAAGGGGTTTCCAAATTTAGCAGTCACACTGGAATTATTATCCTGAATTAGAAAGTATAGTTATCGAGATAATTAGAGGTGCCGATCAATTCACACACCCTAGGTCCCGATCGGGAAATTAGTCGATAGAGGGACCGTATGTACATGGCACTTATAAAAGGTGAGGTTCACTGAGATCAATTCACCTGAAGTTGGGCCTCATGGGCTTGTGGCTAGACATCGACCATGAGGTGTGGGTACTCATGAATTAATTGTAAGATTAATTCTTGAGTGGTTAATTGAAGATGTTCAATTAATCGTAGCAATTTATAAAGCTCGCAAATTAAATCACGAAAGTCGTGGGCCTGCGGCCAATTGATGGTGAACCTAGAGGGTCACACACAATACAATTGGACTGCAACAAATCAAATAAGGAAAGTTTGATTTAAAGAGTTAAATCAAAACTGAAGAATTAAAGTGTTAATTCTTGAAGAAGAAAACAAAAGAATTAAAGAGTTAATTCTGTGAGAGAAATAATTAATTAGATAGTCTAATTAATTAAATGTTAATTAAAGAGTTAATTAAAGAGAGAGAAAATTAATTGGATTAATTGGGTTAATTTAATTAAAGGGTTTAATTAAATTAATGCAAGACATGGGCCAATTTAATTAATGGCCCATACTAAAGTCTTGCACATAAGGTGGCCTCGAGAGGTGGCTATAAAATGAGTCTTAAGAAGACTGAAAAACCTAAGCAAGAACAAAAACCCTAGCCACTCCCTCATGCCCTAGCCGCCCCCCTCTTGGAGAAGAGTTGTGGCCGCCCCCCCTCTCCAATGGAAGAGAGAGGCCGCCCCCTCTCTTCCCCCAGATCTAGATCTGAATCTAGATCTGGTTTTCTTCGTTCTTCCATGTCTGATTACCCTTGAATCCTATTTTTGAGCCTGTGGATTCAAAGGGGTTGCTTTAATTCAATTGGTGTGGATACCGCTAGAGGCACAACACTTGGGGTGCTCCTCTCGAACCAAATCCATCAGATCTGAAAGAAGACCGGAGAAAAACCACCACCTTGCCTGTGGTGATGTAATTTCGAATTACACCTCTTTTATTTTGTAAATTGTTGCAAAATTGTATTCAACCTATTCGTATGAGCTAGTGAATAATCCTGTGATTTTGGGTGTTATGAAAATTTTAAATTCCGCACTGTTGTATGACAATCATAACCCATGAAATCGCAACATGCATGTCTACATCCAATGTAGCTTCTTCGTATATGGTGAAACCATATCCTTCAAGCTTCTTACGAACTTGATCAGATCTACGAAGTATTGATGTACTTGACGGTTCGGCAGTTTCTGGATTTTGCTCCCACTGTTCGTGAGGATGGGTTCCACTTCTTGGACCTCATCAAGTTCTACAAGAGTCCCGTTTCTATTCGTGAGGAAGTCATCCTCTATGAAATGGACATTCCTTGAAACAAATACCGTTTGTTTTAGGATTGTAAAATAGGTATCCAATGGATTTCTTTGGATACCCCACAAACTTATACAAATTGGATCTACTGGCCAATTTATCTCCTTTCTTTGGATACCCCACAAACTTATACCATTGACCAATACTTTGGTTAATTCATGAAATATGATCAACTTATCAAATAAGTTCAGAGTATTTCACGAATCGTTTGAATGAGCAGGTAGGAGAATTTAGGTGGAGGTCAATGTTTAATCGATCCAGTTTTCAACCAAATTGATAGAACAAGGACAGTGATCCTTGAAATTAGTTCCTTCACTTATTCTCGAGTTTTAAAACAACTCCTTAGTGGTCTCGAATCAAACGATTCGAAATTGCTCCTCAAAATAAGCTTTTGAGGTGGAGGTTTGTTTTAGAAGCTTCAGACATACTCCTATGTCGCTTCTTTAGGTCGTTCAATCTTGATGCTTATATGAGGAAACTATCGTTTAAGATTCCCATACCCTATAGGTGATTCGTTCCTCTTTTAGACTCATCTCGGAAGTGCATCAGGCATAGGCTAAATATTAAGAACATGATTCCGACTTTCGGGACAATCCTCAAGTTTCTACGCCAGTCGATATTTTGATCCGGTTATTTTATAAGTCGAGGATAAATAGTAAAATGGATAATTTATAGATATTTGAATATCTATTTTAAAGAGAAGACAAATATATAGAGGACTAGTTAATGAATAATACTTATAATCTACGAAGGTTGGATTTTCTATCGTAAAAGTTCTCCCACTATTTTATCGAAACAATTACCCCTTCAATTGTTCGGGAAATCTTATTTCCTAGTAGGTCTTGACGTCCCAGCGGACATTAATTGCACCCACGACTCGTGGCCATACAACTAATTCCCCTGGTAGGCAAACTTATTGCCAATTGTGTCCCTACACAACCTTCATGCTATTTTGCCTCGATTTTCGCACTCATCTAGCACTGCTACATCATAAGTGGTACTACTCGTTAAGTCTAACCCATCAATCTCGATGAGCAACGGGGCCGATCATGAAATCCCTGTAACTGGTTATCGATCGATTATACATGTCCCGACCAGTCCCCACCCTTGTCGAGTTTATTTAAAAAACAAGAATCAAGAGAACTCACGTATTGTCCCTTTCTTCGCCTCGGGTGCCAGACTCTGGATCACCTTAATCGATAAGTAGACAGCGTACGCTATTCCCTGTTGATGGAAGGCTTATATTTATATAAATAATTCATTTTATTTTAACCCAATATGACTTAATATTTAATTCAAGAGGGGATTTACTGGTTTGAAAGTTTAAGTCAAACTTCTCTCGAGATCTCACCGCTTCGATTATGAATCATCTTATTTACGTTCTAATATTCTAGCGCGCATCACCATACAAGCAAAATGATAGAACCAATAAATAAATAAGACATAAATAAATAAACCTAGCATGCATTTCTAACACAATTTGTTTTCGATCGGGAGCCACCTATGTTTGGGCCATCATTGAGCCAATAATGTTGGCCCAATTGGTCTATCTAATGGGTTCTTAATGGGCCTAGGCTATTAGATTAATAACCAAGCATACTTGGCCTTCATTCTCCATTGGGCTTCCATTTTGCATGTAATGGGCCTCCATCCTAAACTATTTAATGTAAAGCCCTAATCTATTACATTGGCACAAAAAGGCCCAAATAAAGGCTCGCAGGCCCAACAAAAAACCAAAGCAAATAAACCAATCACATCTAAGGTCAAGGCTCGGCTCGATCGAAAACCACGTAAACAATTCACGTTGAGCAAAGAACAAACAAACACATTTACTAGTTTCCTATCTTACTTTAATTTATTTTAAACGCCTTTAAAATATTTCTCTAGATTCTTACTTTAGTCTCAACTAATTATAGGCAATCTATATTCGGATAAACAAAACTATTTTATGCATAAAAACAGAATAAAAACTCTCAACTTTCAAGAATTGCAATTCGGCCCTCCAACATTTGGAAATTGCGATTTGACCCCTGAAGTTTTTGAAATTACAAATTAACCCCAAACTTAAAATTTGTAGAGGACCGAAAATAAAAATTTTATCTCCAGAAAATTTTGAATTTACAATTCAGCCCCTGCAGTTTTTGGTATTTACAAAATAGCCCCAAAACTTTTGATAATTGCAAAACAGCCCTTTAATTTTTGTAAAATACAAAATTGGCCCAAAACGTTTTTATGCAATTTTACCCAAAATCAGATTTACCCATAACAAGTAAGAATCAATAACACGAATATAATATGCAATACAATAAAACAATCAAATTATATTATGACCTTTTCGTATGAGAGTAATGAATTTGGCTCTGATACCACTGTTGGATTATTGGTAACGTCAGGACGTTAAAAGCAGTGAAATTTAAAATTTTTAAAACAACCAAAGCAGAATCTTTATTCATCTAGTCATACGAAAAGGATTTTTACAGCAATAAACCAACAATAGGGGGTTTATCGATTTTTACCTTACCACAGGAAATGTGGTGGTTTTTCTCCGGTCTTCTTTCAGATCTGCAGGACTTTTGGTTCGGAGAAGCACCCCATGTGTTGTGCCTCAAGCGGTATCAACACCAACTGGATTGAAGCAACTCCTTTGAATCCACAGGCTCAGAACTAGGATCTAAAAGTTATCAAGCAAGGAAGAAAGAAGAGGAAAAATGCATGAACCCTGTGCAATTTCACTGGGTTCGGCCGAACCTCAAAAGAAGGGAGGTGACGGCTGTTTTTCTTTTGGAGAAGGGGGCGACTCATGTGTGTCTTAGGGCTTGGTTTTTGTGGAGTCTTATACTCCTTATATACTAAGAGTCTTGACCAAGATTTATGATTATCTTGTTAGGAAAGTAGAATCTTATTCTATCTTTATTTCCTTAACTAACTAGGTCTCCTTTAATTAATTAAACTCTTTAATTAATTAGACTCTTTAATTAATTAAACTCTTTAATTAATTAGACTCTTTAATTAATTAAACTCTTTTAATTAATTCAGCCCATTTAATTAATTAATCCAATTAATTAATTTAATCCTTCTCCATTAATTAATTAGACTACTTCTAATTAATATTTTTCTCCTTTAAGAATTAACACTTTAATTCTTCAGTTTTGATTTAACTCTTTAAATAAAACTTTCCTTATTTGATTTGTTGCAGTCCAATTGTATTGTGTGTGACCCTCTAGGTTCACCATCAATTGGCCGCGGGCCCACGACTTTCGTGATTTAATTAATAAGCTTATAATTGCTCCGATTAATTGAACACCTTCAATTAACCACTCAAGAATTAATCTCACAATTAATTCATGAGTACCCACACCTCATGGTCGATGTCTAGCCACAAGCCCATGAGGCCCAACTTCAGGAGAATTGATCTCAGTGAACCTCACCTCTTATAAGTACCATGTACATACGTGCCTTCTATCGACTTAATTTCCCGATCGAGACCTAGGCTGTGTGAATTGATCGGCACCTCTAATTATCTCGATAACTATACTTTCTAATTATGGATAATGATTCCAGTGTGGCTGCTAAATTTGGAAACCCCTTTCCAAATCCGTCACCAACTATGGCCATAGGTTTCTCAGAATCTATTATCTAAGAACGTATAGGAAATTCTCTCAACACACTACGTTGAGTCGGTAGATCCCATATTAGTGCTAACCATTCGCTTACAAGATCCTACATACCGAAAGTAGTCGCACAATGATCAGGCTAAGTGATCGGCTCCTAAATCAAAGTACGTACTCACGTGCACCGAATTCGCCCGAGCACCTCAAGTCAAAGGACAAAATCGTACACTATTATAAGTCTTGAGAAACATCCCATCGTCGATGTGCGTCATGCGCTTCTACAATGGGTTTCTCTTTTCGGGTCGTTCGATGCGTTCGATCCCCTATCGAACCACCAACTCATATGCACTAGCATCAAATGCCTTGCTCATGAAATGCTACAAATTCACTCCAAATGAATCATGCATACTTGTACATGTCTTTGCGATTCCTTCTATACCCCGTCTCGTTCGGAATCTATAACTTGGAACGTTTTAAGATCACGACCTTAGAGACTGTTTCATGATTGCACTCATACTGAAGTGAATCGTCCCATAGTCTATTGTGATCTAAGGATTTCATCCAATCGCTTAAGTGATTCACGAGAGATGAAGTTGGCCATTGTTTGATTTATATACTATAAACACACAAGCGCATTAATTCATTTATACTAGAGAAAGTTTACGATAGTCTTAATACAAGCTAAATATATTGGCTTGCAGGGCACTATTCTTTCACAATAAAAACCAAACAATAAAATAAACCAATCACATCTACCCCTAGGGTCAAGGCTCGGCACGATCGAAAACAACGTAAACAGTTCACATAGAGCAAGAAACAAGCAAACAACTTTTATGTATTTCTTTCTTACTTTAAAACATATTTTAAAATAATCTATGATTCTTACTTTAGTCACTACTAATTATAATAAAATTAATTTTCAGATAAACAAAACAATTTTATGCATAAAAACAGATTCGGATAATCACTTTTAGTTGACCACTCAAGAATTAATCTCCAATTAATTCAGGAGTACCTACACCTCATGGTCGATGTCTAGCTACAAGCCCATGAGGCCCAACTTCAGGTGAATTGATCTTGTGAACCTCTCCTCTTATAACTAACATGTACATAAGGTCCTTCCATCGACTTAATTTCTCAATTGAGACCAAGGCTATGTGAATTGATCGGCACCTCTAATTATCTCGATAACTATACTTTCTAATTCTGGATAATGATTCAAAATCCATCACCAACTATGGCCATAGGTTTCTCGAAATCTATTATCTAAGAACGTATAGGAAATTATCTCAACACACTACGTTGAGTCGGTAGATCCCATATTAGTGCTACCCATCGGCTCCTAAATCAAAGTACGTACTCACGTGCACCGAATTCGCCCTAGCATCTCAAGTCAAAGGACTAAATCGTACACTATTATAAGTCTTGAGAAACATCCCATCTCCGATGTGCGTCATGCGCTTCCACAATGGGTTTCTCTGTTCGGGTCGTTCGATGCGTTCCATCCCCTATCGAACCACCTACTCATATGCACTAGCATCAAATGCCTTGCTCATGAAACACTACAAATTCACTCAAAGTGGATCATGCATACTTGTACAAGTCTTTGCAATTCCTTCGATACCCCGTCTCGTTCGGAATCTATGACTTGGAACGTTTTAAGATCACGACCTTAGAGACTGTTTCATGATTGCACTCATACTGAAGTGAATCGTCCCATAGTCTATTGTGATCTAAGGATTTCATCCAATCGCTTAAGTGATTCGCGAGAGATGAAGTTGGCCATTATTTGATTTACATATTATAAACAAACAAGCGTATTAATTCATTTATACTAGAGAAAGTTTATGATAGTCCTAATACAAGCTAAATATATTGGCTTGCAGGGCACTATCCTTTCAATATCCCACTTGTCCTAAAGCCAATCACAAACGCTTCTAGGACCCATCTTCTAAAAGATGTTCTTCGAACTCTTTTCGTGACATAGGCTTTGCTAGTGGATCCGTCAGGTTGTCTTCCAAGTCGACGCGATCCATTATGTGGGTCAACTCTACCAATGATTTCTCTAATCAAATGGTACTTTTCTCTCAATTTGTTTAGATTTCTGGTGAGATCTCGATTTCTTTTCCTTAGCAATAGCTCCATTGTTATCACAAAAGATAACCACGAGCTTCGCAATGGTAGGAACTACATCCAACCATTGGATGAAGTTTTTCATCCAAACACTTTCTTTTGTTGCATCCGATGCTGTAATATATTATGCTTCAGTGGTTAAGTCGGCAACGGTGCTTTGATTGGAACATTTCCAATTTTTCGCTACCCCATTGAGGCAAAATATGTATCTAAAATTGGATTTATATATATTCATCCACATCAGACTGAAAACTCGAATCAATAAATCCTTCGAGTTTTAATTTTCCATTACCATTGTAGACCAAGAACAAATCCTCAGTCTTTCTCAAGAACTCAAGGATATCCTTTTTCGGTGGTCCAGTGCTCTTTACCGGAGTCTGACTAGTAACTGCTAGTGACACTTAGAGCAGGTTCTACGTCTGGTCTAGTACACAGTATAGCATACAATATGCAACCTATTGCCGAAACATAAGGTATTTGAGACATTCTCCTTTTATCCTCATTCGATGTAGGGCACATCGATTTGGAAAGAGAGATGCAGTGTCTCATTGGAAGCAATCCTCTCTTGGATTCTTCCATACTGAATCTTTTCAGTATTGTTTCTATGTACTTAGATTTAGAGAGTCCCAACATCTTCTTCGATCTATCTCTATAGATACGTATCCCAATACGTAAGATGCCTCTCCCAAATCTCTCATGGAGAATTGCATGGATAACCATGCTTTCGTCTGCGCTAACATTCAGATATCATCCCAGATAAGCAGAATGTCATCGACATATAAAATATGAGCTCCATAGAGCTCCTACTAATCCTCTTGTACACTCAAGGTTCATATTTGTTTTCGATGAAGTCAAATTCCTTGACTGTCTCATCAAAATAAATGTGAATCTGAATGGATTTAGACATTGCTACTGGAGAAAAAGTTTCATCAAAGTCTGTTCCAGAACTTTGTGAACAACCTCTCACCACTAGTCGAGTCTTAGAGGTCAACACCTCTCCATTCATTCCTAGCTTGAAGATCCACTTACAACCTATAGGGATAATTCCCTCGGGTGGATCGATCAAGGTCCATACCTTGTTGGAATGTATGGAATCCATTTCAGTCTGCATGGCCTTTTGCCATGCATGCATGTCTACATCCAATGTAGCTTATTCGTATATGGTGAAACCATATCCTTCAAGCTTCTTACGAACTTGATCAGATCTACGAAGTATTGATGTACTTGACGGTTCGGCAGTTTCTGGATTTTGCTCCCACTGTTCGTGAGGATGAGTTCCAATTCTTGGACCTCATCAAGTTCTACAAGAGTCCCGTTTCTATTCGTGAGGAAGTCATCCTCTAAGAAATGGACATTCCTTGAAACAAATATCGTTTGATTTAGGATTGTAGAATAGGTATCCAATGGATTTCTTTGGATACCCCACAAACTTATACAAATTGGATCTACTAGCCAGTTTATCTCCTTTCTTGTTCCTAACTTAGGCAGGAGATCCCCATACTCAAAAGTAAGAGTATAGAGGTGTTTTGCCATACCATTCTTGGTAAGGCTTTGTAGGCACGGATTTTAAAGGTACTAATTTTTAGTATCTTCGGTGCAGTCATGAGGATCAACCCCTAGAATGCATAAGGAAGCTTAACAAAACTCATCATGGATCCAAGGAGGAGTTAGTTGTATGAGAATACCATTCTCAGTAATTCCTAGCTTAAGTACTTGCCACGTTGATCAGATCGAGTGGCCTTAATACTATGCCCTTGTTGATTCTCTACTTCGTTTCGAAATTCTTTGAACTTTTCAAAGGTTTCGGAGTTGTACTTCATAAGATACATATATCACTAACGACTAAAGTCATCAGTAAAAGTCACGGGGTTTGAGTAATCTCCTCTCACACTAACGTTTAGTGGTCCACATTCATTTTCATGGATCAAATCCAAAGTTATTTTGGTACGCACCGGATGCCCAGCAAACGGTAGCTTTGTCATCTTTTCCCTCAGACAGGATTCGCAAGTTGATAGTTCATCTAAGCTCTGTATTTCAAGTAGCGTCGATGAAACCAGCTTTTGAATTCTTCCTATGGAGATGTGACCTAACCTTGCGTGCCATATATGTGGATTATTATCTTGGTATAAATTTGAACTTAACACATTAATTCAATCGAATTAAGTTAAAGGTTTAATTCAATCAGTTTGCTTCCTTTCAATTAACTCTTTAATTGAAACATTGCTTTCAATGAACTCTTTAATTGATTCATTTCCTTTTTCAATTAACTCTTTAATTGAAACGTTGCTTAAATTAATTAGACCTTCTAATCAATTAAACTTATATGTGCCTTTCTTATGTGCAGTGGGATAATTCGACTTTTAGGCTACTTGCATTCTTTCAACTACCACTATGGTCGCTTTTAGAAGAGAGCAACTTCTTCTTCCTTTTTCCCCTTCTTTGACTTTGCAGTCCTTGAAGTGTGAACGATCCTGACAGGTTCATCCTATTTGCCATTTACCAATACTTTGGTTAATTCATGAAATATGATCAACTTATCAAATAAGTTCAGAGTATTTCACGAATCGTTTGAATGAGCAGGGAGGAGAATTTAGGTGGAGGTCAATGTTTAATCGATCCAGTTTTCAACCAAATTGATAAAACAAGGACAGTGATCCTTGACATTAGTTCCTTCACTCTTTCTCGAGTTTTAAAACAACTCCTTAGTGGTCTCGAATCAAACGATTCGAAATTGCTCCTCAAAACAAGCTTTTGAGGTGGAGGTTTGTTTTAGAAGCTTCAGACATACTCCTATGTCGCTTCTTTAGCTCGTTCAATCTTGATGCTTATATGAGGAAACGATCGTTTAAGATTCCCATACCCTATAGGTGATTTGTTCCTCTTTTAGACTCATCTCGGAAGTGCATCAGGCATAGGCTAATTATTAAAAACATGATTCCGACTTTCGGGACAATCCTCAAGTTTCTAAGCCAGTCGATATTTTGATCCAGTTATTTTATAAGTCGAGGATAAATAGTAAAATGGATATATCTGAATATCTATTTTAAAGAGAAGACAAATATATAGAGGACTAGTTAATGAATAATACTTATAATCTACGAAGGTTGGACTTTCTATCGTAAAAGTTCTCCCACTATTTTATCGAAACAATTACCCCTTCAATTGTTCGGGAAATCTTATCTCCTAGTAGGTCTTGACGTCCCAGTGGACATTAATTGCACCCACGACTCGTGGCCATATAACTAATTCCCCAGGTAGGCAAACTTATTGCCAATTGTGTCCCTACACAACCTTCAAGCTATTTTGCATCGATTTTCGCACTCATCTAGCACTGCTACATCATGAGTGGTACTACTCGTTAAGTCTAACCCATCAATCTCGATGAGCAACGGGCCCGATCATGAAATCCCTGTAACTGGTTATCGGTCGATTATACATGTCCCGACCAGTCCCCACCCTTGTCGAGTTTATTTAAAAAACAAGAATCAAGAGAACTCACGTATTGCCCCTTTCTTCGCCTCGGGTGCCAGACTCTGGATCACCTTAATCGATAAGTAGACAGCGTACGCTATTCCCTGTTGATGCAAGGCTTGGATTTATATAAATAATTCATTTTATTTTAACCCAATATGACTTAATATTTAATTCAAGAGGGGATTTACTGGTTTGAAAGTTTAAGTCAAACTTCTCTCGAGATCTCACCGCTTCGATTATGAATCATCTTATTTACGTTCTAATATTCTAGCGCGCATCACCATACAAGCCAAATGATAGAACCAATAAATAAATAAGACATAAATAAATAAACCTAGCATGCATTTCTAACACAATATGTTTTCGATCGGGAGCCACCTATGTTTGGGCCATCATTGAGCCAATAATGTTGGCCCAATTGGTCTATCTAATGGGTTCTTAATGGGCCTAGGCTATTAGATTAATAATCAAGCATAATTGGCCTTCATTCTCCATTGGGCTTCCTTGTTGCATGTAATGGGCCTCCATCCTAAACTATTTAATGTAAAGCCTTAATCTATTACATTGGCACAAAAAGGCCCAAATACAGGCTCGCAGGCCCAACAAAAAACCAAAGCAAATAAACCAATCACATCTAAGGTCAAGGCTCGGCTCGATCGAAAACCACGTGAACAATTCACGTTGAGCAAAGAACAAGCAAACACATTTACTAGTTTCCTATCTTATTTTAATTTATTTTAAACGCCTTTAAAATATTTATCTAGATTCTTACTTTAGTCTCAACTAATTATAGGCCATCTATATTCGGATAAACAAAACTATTTTATGCATAAAAACAGAATAAAAACTCTCAACTTTCAAAAATTGCAATTCGGCCCTCCAACTTTTTGAAATTGCGATTTGACCCCTGAAGTTTTTGAAATTACAAATTAACCCCAAACTTAAAATTGGCAGAGGACCGAAAATAAAAATTTTATTTCCAGAAAATTTCGAATTTACTATTCAGCCCCTGCAGTTTTCGGTATTTACAAAACAGCTCCAAAACTTTCGGTAATTGCAAAACAGCCCCAAATTTGAAAATTTCCAGAAAGTTACAATTGAGTCCAGAAAACACATAGTTCGAAAATTTCAATTTCCATCCAGTTTTTCAAAAAACTCGCTAATCGCAAAAACAACCCTTTAATTTTTGTAAAATACAAAATTGGCCCAAAACATTTTTATGCAATTTTACCCAAAATCAGATTTACCCATAACAAGTAAGAATCAATAACACGAATATAATATGCAATACAATAAAACAATCAAATTATATTCTGACCTTTTCGTATGAGAGTAATGAATTAGGCTCTGATACCACTGTTGGGTTATTGGTAACGTCAGGACGTAAAAAGCAGCGAAATTTAAAATTTCTAAAACAACCCAAGCAGAATCTTTATTCATCTAGTCATACGAAAAGGATTTTTACAGCAATAAACCAACAATAGGGGGTTTATCGATTTTTACCTTACCACAGGAAAGGTGGTGGTTTTTCTCCGGTCTTCTTTCAGATCTGCAGGACTTTTGGTTCGGAGAAGCACCCCATGTGTTGTGCCTCTAGCGGTATCCACACCAACTGGATTGAAGCAACTCCTTTGAATCCACAGGCTCAGAACTAGGATCCAAAAGTTATCAAGCAAGGAAGAAAGAAGAGGAAAAATGCATGAACCCTGTGCAATTTCACTGGGTTCGGCCGAACCTCAAAAGAAGAGAGGTGACGGCTGTTTTCCTTTTGGAGAAGGGGGCGGCTCATGTGTGTATTAGGGCTTGGTTTTTGTGGAGTCTTATACTCCTTATATACTAAGAGTCTTGACCTAGATTTATGATTATCTTGTTAGGAAAGTAGAATCTCATTCTATCTTTATTTCCTTAACTAACTAGGTCTCCTTTAATTAATTAGACTCTTTAATTAATTAAACTCTTTTAATTAATTCAGCCCATTTAATTAATTAATCCAATTAATTAATTTAATCCTTCTCCATTAATTAATTAGACTTCTTTTAATTAATATTTTTCTCCTTTAAGAATTAACACTTTAATTCTTCAGTTTTGATTTAACTCTTTAAATCAAACTTTCCTTATTTGATTTGCTGCAGTCCAATTGTATTGTGTGTGACCCTCTAGGTTCACCATCAATTGGCCGCGGGCCCACGACTTTCGTGATCTAATTAATGAGCGTATAATTGCTCCGATTAATTGAACACCTTCAATTAACCACTCAAGAATTAATCTCACAATTAATTCATGAGTACCCACACCTCATGGTCGATGTCTAGCCACATGCCCATGAGGCCCAACTTCAGGTGAATTGATCTCAGTGAACCTCAACTCTTATAAGTACCATGTACATACGTGCCTTCTATCGACTTAATTTCCCGATCGAGACCTAGGCTGTGTGAATTGATCGGCACCTCTAATTATCTCGATACCTATACTTTCTAATTATGGATAATGATTCCAGTGTCGCTGCTAAATTTTGAAACCCCTTTCCAAATCCATCACCAACTATGGCCATAGGTTTCTCGGAATCTATTATCTAATAACGTATAGGAAATTCTCTCAACACACTACGTTGAGTCGGTAGATCCCATATTAGTGCTAACCATTCGCGTACACGATCCTACATACCCAAAGTAGTCGCACAATGATCAGGCTAAGTGATCGTCTCCTAAATCAAAGTACGTACTCACGTGCACCGAATTCGCCCTAGCACCTCAAGTCAAAGGACAAAATCGTACACTATTATAAGTCTTGAGAAACATCCCATCGTCGATGTGCGTCATGCGCTTCTACAATGGGTTTCTCTTTTCGGGTCGTTCGATGCGTTCGATCCCCTATCGAACCACCTACTCAAATGCACTAGCATCAAATGCCTTGCTCATGAAATGCTACAAATTCACTCCAAGTGAATCATGCATATTTGTACATGTCTTTGCGATTCCTTCGATACCCCGTCTCGTTCGGAATCTATGACTTGGAACGTTTTAAGATCACGACCTTAGAGACTGTTTCATGATTGCACTCATACTGAAGTGAATCGTCCCATAGTCTATTGTGATCTAAGGATTTCATCCAATCGCTTAAGTGATTCGCTAGAGATGAAGTTGGCCATTGTTTGATTTATATACTATAAACAAACAAGCGCATTAATTCATTTATACTAGAGAAAGTTTACGATAGTCCTAATACAAGCTAAATATATTGGCTTGCAGGGCACTATTCTTTCACAATAAAAACCAAACAATAAAATAAACCAATCACATCTACCCCTAGGGTCAAGGCTCGGCACGATCGAAAACAACGTAAACAGTTCACATAGAGCAAGAAACAAGCAAACAACTTTTACGTATTTCTTTCTTACTTTAAAACATATTTTAAAATAATCTATGATTCTTACTTTAGTCACTACTAATTATAATAAAATTAATTTTCGGATAAACAAAACAATTTTATGCATAAAAACAGATTCGGATAAACACTTTTAATTGACCACTCAAGAATTAATCTCCAATTAATTCAGGAGTACCTACACCTCATGGTCGATGTCTAGCTACAAGCCCATGAGGCCCAACTTCAGGTGAATTGATCTTGTGAACCTCACCGCTTATAACTAACATGTACATATGGTCCTTCCATCGACTTAATTTCTCGATCGAGACCAAGGCTTTGTGAATTGATCGGCACCTCTAATTATCTCGATAACTATACTTTCTAATTCTGGATAATGATTCCAGTATGACTGCTAAATTTGGAAACCCCTTTTCCAAATCCATCACCAACTATGGCCATAGGTTTCTCGGAATCTATTATCTAAGAACGTATAGGAAATTCTCTCAACACACTACGTTGAGTCGGTAGATCCCGTATTAGTGCTACCCATCGGCTCCTAAATCAAAGTACGTACTAACGTGCACCGAATTCGCCCTAGCATCTCAAGTCAAAGGACTAAATCGTACACTATTATAAGTCTTGAGAAACATCCCATCGCCGATGTGCGTCATGCGCTTCCACAATGGGTTTCTCTGTTCGGGTCGTTCGATGCGTTCGATCCCCTATCGAACCACCTACTTATATGCACTAGCATCAAATGCCTTGCTCATGAAACACTACAAATTCACTCAAAGTGAATCATGCATACTTGTACAAGTCTTTGCGATTCCTTCGATACCCCGTCTCGTTCGGAATCTATGACTTGGAACGTTTTAAGATCTCGATCTTAGAGACTGTTTCATGAGTGCAATCATGAAACAGTCTCTAAGGTCGTGATCTTAAAAAATGTTCCAAGTCATAGATTCCTGTCGAGACGGGGTATCGAAGGAATCGTTAAGACTTGTACGAGTATGCATGATTCACATGGAGTGAATTTGTAGCGTTTCATGAGCAAGGCATTTAATGCCAGTGCATATTAGTAGGTGGTTCGATAGGGGATCGAACGCATCGAACGACCCGAATAGAGAAACCCATTGTGGAAGCGCATGACGCACATCGGTGATGGGATGTTTCTCAAGGCTTATAATAGTGTACGATTTAGTCCTTTGACTTGAGGTGCTAGGGCGAATTCGGTGCACGTGAGTACGTACTTTGAATTAGGAGCCGATCACTTAGCCTGATCATTGTGCGACTACTTTGGGTACGTAGGATCGTGTATGCGAATGGTTAGCACTAATATGGGATCTACCGACTCAATGTAGTGTGTTGAGAGAATTTCCTATACGTTCTTAGACAATAGATTCCAAGAAACCCGTGGCCACGGTAAGTGACTGATTGGGAAAGGGGTTTCCAAATTTAGCAGTCACACTGGAATCATTATCCCGAATTAGAAAGTATAGTTATCGAGATGATTAGAGGTGCCGATCAATTCACACACCCTAGGTCTCGATCGGGAAATTAGTCGATAGAGGGACCGTATGTATATGGCACTTATAAGAGGTGAGGTTCACTGAGATCAATTCACCTGAGGTTGGGCCTCATGGGCTTGTGGCTAGACATCGACCATGAGGTGTGGGTACTCATGAATTAATTGTAAGATTAATTCTTGAGTGGTTAATTGAAGGTGTTCAATTAATCGGAGCAATTTATAAGCTCGCAAATTAAATCACGAAAGTCGTGGGCCCGCGGCCAATTGATGGTGAACCTAGAGTGTCACACACAATACAATTGGACTGCAACAAATCATATAAGGAAAGTTTGATTTAAAGAGTTAAACCAAAACTGAAGAATTAAAGTGTTAATTCTTGAAGAAGTAAACTAATTAATTAAAGAGTTAATTAATAAGAGATGAATTAATTTAATTAATTAATTGGATTAATTAATTAAATGGGCTGAATTAATTAAAGGGGTTTAATTAATTAATTATGATCTAGGTCCATTAGGAAACAAATAAAGGCCATAAGAAAATGGGATTTAAGTTTCCTAGTTGGACTAGGCCACATTAGGTCAACACTCCTTATCTATAAATAAGGAGTAGGAGACCAAAAACCCTAGCCCTAGTTATCACAAATAGCCGCCCCCTTCTTGGAGAAGAAGTGTGGCCGCCCCCCTCTCCAATGGAAGAGAGGCCGCCATGGTTTTCTTCGTTCTTCCATGTCTGATTACCCTTGAATCCTATTTCATAGCCTGTGGATTCAAAGGGGTTGCTTTAATCCAGTTGGTGTGGATACCGCTAGAGGCACAACACTTGGGGTGCTCTTATCGAACCAAATCCATCAGATCTGAAAGAAGACCGGAGAAAAACCACCACCTTGCCTGTGGTGAAGTAATTTCGAATTACACCCTTTTTATTTTGTAAATTGTTGCAAAATTTAATTCAACCTATTCGTGTGAGCTAGTGAATAATCCTGTGATTTTGGGTGTTATGAAATTTTAAATTCCGCACTGTTGTATGACAATCATACCCCACGAAATCCCAACAGCAAACACATTTACTAGTTTCCTATCTTACTTTAATTTATTTTAAACGCCTTTAAAATATTTGTCTAGATTCTTACTTTAGTCTAAACTAATTATAGGAAATCTATATTCGGATAAACAAAACTATTTTATGCATAAAAACAGAATAAAAATTCTCAACTTTCGAAAATTGAAATTCGGCCCTCCAACTTTTGGAAATTGCGATTTGACCCCTGAAGTTTTTGAAATTACAAATTAACCCCAAACTTAAAACTGGCAGAGGACCGAAAATAAAAATTTTATCCCCAGAAAATTTATAATTTACATTTCAGCCCCTGTAGTTTTCGATATTTACAAAACAGCCCCAAATTTGAAAATTTCCAGAAAGTTACAATTGAGTCCAGAAAACACATAGTTCAAAAATTTCAATTTCCATCCAGTTTTTCCAAAAACTCGCTAATCGCAAAAACAACCCTTTAATTTTTGTAAAATACAAAATTGGCCCAAAACGTTTTTATTTAATTTACCCATAACAAGTAAGAATCAATAAAACGAATATAATATGCAATACAATAAAACAATCAAATTATATTATGATCTTTTCGTATGAGAGTAATGAATTAGGCTCTGATACCACTGTTGGATTATTGGTAATGTCAGGACGTTAAAAGCAGCAGAATTTAAAAATTTTAAAACAACCCAAGCAGAATCTTTATTCATCTAGTCATACGAAAAGGATTTTTACAGCAATAAACCAACAATAGGGGGTTTATCGATTTTTACCTCACCACAGGAAAGGTAGTGGTTTTTCTCCGGTCTTCTTTCAGATCTGCAGGACTTTTGGTTCGGAGAAGCACCCCATGTGTTGTGCCTCTAACGGTATCCACACCAACTGGATGAAGCAACTGCTTTGAATCCACAGGCTCAGAACTAGGATCCAAAAGTTATCAAGCAAGGAAGAAAGAAGAAGAAAAATGCATGAACCCTGTGCAATTTCACAGGGTTCGGCCGAACCTCAAAAGAAGGGAGGTGACGGCTGTTTTTCTTTTGGAGAAGTGGGCGGCTCATGTGTGTATTAGGGCTTGGTTTTTGTGAAGTCTTATACTCCTTATATACTAAGATTCTTGACCTAGATTTATGCTTATCTTGTTAGGAAAGTAGAATCTCTATCTATCTTTATTTCCTTAACTAACTAGGTCTCCTTTAATTAATTAAACTCTTTAATTAATTAGACTCTTTAATTAATTAAACTCTTTTAATTAATTCAGCCCATTTAATTAATTAATCAAATTAATTAATTTAATCCTTCTCCATTAATTAATTAGACTACTTCTAATTAATATTTTTCTCCTTTAAGAATTAACACTTTAATTCTTCAGTTTTGATTTAACTCTTTAAATCAAACTTTCCTTATTTGATTTGTTGCAGTCCAATTGTATTGTGTGTGACCCTATAGGTTCATCATCAATTGGCCATGGGCCCACGACTTTCTTTATTTAATTAATGAGCTTATAATTGCTCCGATTAATTGAACACCTTCAAATTAACCACTCAAGAATTAATCTCACAATTAATTCATGAGTACCCACATCTCATGGTCGATGTCTAGCCACAAGCCCATGAGGCCCAACTTCAGGTGAATTGATCTCAGTGAACCTCACCTCTTATAAGTGCCATGTACATACGTGCCTTCTATCGACTTAATTTCCCGATCGAGACCTAGGCTGTGTGAATTGATCGTCACCTCTAATTATCTCGATAACTATACTTTCTAATTCTGGATAATGATTCCAGTGTGGCTGCTAAATTTGGAAACCCTTTCCAAATCCGTCACCAACTATGGCCATAGGTTTCTCGGAATCTATTATCTAAGAACGTATAGGAAATTCTCTCAACACAGAACGTTGAGTCGGTAGATCCCATATTAGTGCTAACAATTCGCGTACACGATCCTACATACCCAAAGTAGTCGCACAATGATCAGGCCAAGTGATCGGCTCCTAAATCAAAGTACGTACTCACGTGCACCGAATTCGCCCTAGCACCTCAAGTAAAAGGAAAAAATCGTACACTATTATAAGTTTTGAGAAACATCCCATCGCCGATGTGCGTCATGCGCTTCCACAATGGGTTTCTCTGTTCGGGTCACTCGATGCGTTCGATCCCCTATCTAACCACCTACTCATATGCACTAGCATCAAATGCCTTGCTCATGAAATGCTACAAATTCACTCCAAGTGAATCATGCATACTTGTACATGTCTTTGCGATTACTTCGATACCCCGTCTCGTTCGGAATCTATGACTTGGAACGTTTTAAGATCACGACCTTAGAGACTGTTTCATGATTACACTCATACTGAAGTGAATCGTCCCATAGGATTTCATCCAATCGCTTAAGTGATTCGCGAGAGATGGAGTTGGCCATTGTTTGATTTACATACTATAAACAAACGAGCGCATTAATTCATTTATACTAGAGAAAGTTTACGATAGTCCTAATACAAGCTAAATATATTGGCTTGCAGGGCATTATCCTTTCACAATAAAAACCAAACAATAAAATAAACCAATCACATCTACCCCTAGGGTCAAGGCTCGGCACGATCGAAAACAACGTAAACAGTTCACATAGAGCAAGAAACAAGCAAACAACTTTTACGTATTTCTTTCTTACTTTAAAACACATTTTAAAATAATCTATGATTCTTACTTTAGTCACTACTAATTATAATAAAATTAATTTTCGGATAAACAAAACAATTTTATGCATAAAAACATATTCGGATAAACACTTTTAACTGACCACTCAAGAATTAATCTTCAATTAATTCAGGAGTACCTACACCTCATGGTCGATGTCTAGCTACAAGCCCATGAGGCCCAACTTCAGGTGAATTGATCTTGTGAACCTCACCTCTTATAACTAACATGTACATATGGTCCTTCCATCGACTTAATTTCTCGATCGAGACCTAGGGTATGTGAATTGATCAGCACCTCTAATTATCTCGATTCTATACTTTCTAATTATGGATAATAATTCTAGTGTGACTGCTAAATTTGGAAACTCCTTTCCAAATCCTTCACTGAACATGGCCATGGGTTTCTCGGAATATATTATCTAAGAACGTACAGAAAATTCTCTCATCCATTATTGAGACCCGCGTACACGACTATACGCACTCAAAGTATGTACACAATGATTAGGCTACGTTATTGGCACCTAAGTCAAAGTACGCACACCCGTGCACCGAATTCGCCCTAGCATCTCAAGTCTAAGGACTAAATCGTACACTATTATAAGTCTTGGGAAACATCCCATCACCGATATGCGACATGCGCTTCCACAATGGGTTTCTCTGTTCGGGTCTTACTATGCGTTCGATCCCCCATTGAACCACCTACTCATATGCACTGACATCAAATGTCTTGTTCATGAAACGCTACGAATTCACTCCATGTGAATCATGCATAATCGTACAAGTCTTAGCGCTTCCTTCGATACCCCGTCTCGTTCGGAATCTATGACTTGGAACGTGTTTTAAGATCACGACCTTAGAGACTATTTCATGATTGCACTCAAACTGATGTGAATCATCCCATAGTCGAATGTGATCTTAGGATTTCAACCATTCGCTTAAATGTGTCCGCGAGAGATGAAGTTGGCCATTTTTCATTCTATACATTATAAATAAACGTGCGTATTAATCATTAATTCAAAAGATCGTTTATTATAGAATAGTCCTATTACAAGCTAAAAAGTATTGGCTTGCTGGGCACTATCCTATCATTACGCACCTCAAATATTCTTGCGAACTTACAGAACTACTAATCTCTCTATCTTTCTGAGAGAATTTTATTTTGCACTCTACTTTCAATTCTTTCAAACAGAAAAATGGTCGGTGCTGAAAGAAAATTTCTTAACTACGAAGTGTACCATGACACTGGTACCAAACTGATGACATAACTGATGGAGAAAGTAAAGGATGCTTCACTGGTGAATGTGCTGGAAGCAAATGAAACCATAGTGTTTCATGAGGACATTGCTGAGTTCTAAAAGAATTTGAAGAAAGACATGGACAAAATGACCATGACCTCCACTGTCGCTGGGAAAAAGATCAGTATATCTCTTGTCGTACTTAGTGAAATTTACGGCTTGCCAAATGAAGGAGGACATGTTGCAACCTTGAGGAGACCTAAAGAAGAGGAATTTTGGTTGTTAGCTGCGAAGAAAATAGAAAAGCTAACTAGGTCTATTAAAAAGACTCAATTGTTAGATGAGTATCAGAGGTTAGCTGATATGATTGCCAAAATTCTTGAATGCTCGACAAGCGCAATGGATGGCCTACCCAAGAGAAGGTACCATAAAATGATTTGCATTTACTACGGGTTAAAGGTGAACTGGGCTGCTCACATGTTCATGACATTGGCTACCAAAAAGTATGGACATGTTATTCTACTGAGTCATTTACTCATGGAGCTGGAAAAGTTGTGCAAGCGGTCATGGAAAAGTTGTGCAAGCGCTGAAGGAATTCCATGTTTATGAGCCGGTTATGTCAGAGGCTAAGCATGAAGTAACACCAGAAAAGAAGCAGCAGAAGAGAAAGTCTGCTGAAGTTAATGCAAAGCCTGATGTTGAGACTAAAAAGAGCAAAACCGAAGAAAAGGCTGCTGAGCCTACTGTTCAAACAACAGTTAACCCTGATGTTCAAGCCAGAATAGTTGTGATTTGACCGGTTTTCGTTTCAGTAAATTATTAAGAGAACAACTTTATATTTAGGGTTTGGTTAAAGTACTCAGGATGGTGCAATTCAAGACTTGTATGAATTATGCTAAATACGTAAAATAAAGTATCTGTGAGGAGAACAATTGTAGTATTATTATTGATGGGTAAAATTCTGGATCCGTATTACAATGATGTATCCACTATTTATACAGAATACCTAATCCTAACGTATCCAGGAATCCTTCTAGGCCTAGGAATCCTGCATGGCCTAGGAGTCCCACGTTGCCCAAGAAATCTTAAGGATCGATCTTCGAGTCGATAAAGTGTGATAAAGTAGATCGAGTCGATCACGGAGCTATCGAGGAGACCTGTTCCGATTTCGCAGGTCGGACTGACCCTGAATTAGCTCGAAAAGCCCCAAAGGATCATATGTGCGAAATACCCCTCATCAGTACTCCCCCACTTCTCGAGCGTAATCCCAGCTGAAGCTCGAAGAAGTATATAAAGTCGTTTGATCAAACTCGTTTGCTAAGATTCGCGTTGTATGTCTCCTTAAAAACCTTGTTTGGAAAAAAACCTTTTGGGATAAAAAACCAAACGAGGGAAAAAGAGTACATATCCACAGAATCTTTTCGCTGAACGACACGTTGCTTGATCACAGGTGCAAAATATCCTTAGATATTTTAACGGCGGGAAAATGGAACGTCACTAGGGATTGAAACGTCATTTCCTTTCCGCTATATATAGGCGGAACATAGTCATTATAACTTTTTACCACAAATATTCTGAGCTAGGCGTAGTAAAAAGTGAAGTCGATATTCTCAAATTTCAGCAATATTAACGACTTTCCTTCGTTAACTAGGAATATGGCCTCTTCTTCTGTAAATCCAAACCAACCACTTCATGCTGAAGATACAGTTAATACTCAAAATAACACAGAAAATCCCGAAATCTCCATTTCCGAAAACGACGATGTCGTAGAAGGAATAGAAGAGGACAGAGAAGTTGCGGAGGAGGGCGTGAGTGACATTGTAGTAGAGATCGTTCCCGAAGAAGAGGTGCTGGCTAAGGCCGCTAAAAAGTCTAAAAATAGTCAACCTCAGATTTCCGATCCTATCGAGTTCCTTCCTTCTCAATTCTTCTAGAAGGATTTACCTTCTTTGAGGAAGAACTATGGTCGATACTTCCCTTCGGATTTCGATATTATTCTTCCTACTGCTGATCAGAGGGTGAATGCCCCTCCTGAAAATTGCCGAGCTTTCTATACTTCTCACCTAGACCATGGTCTCCGTTATCCCCTTTCTCCTATCCTACTTCAACTGCTCGAAACTTTCATAATTTCATTAACCCAGCTCATTCCTAACGCCATAGCGTTTGTCGCAGCTTTCTCCGTTCTTATGGTCGCTAAAGGTCTTCAGCCTTCTTTTCGCAATTTCTTCCATTTCTTCCGTCTCTCCGTTTCTACTTCCTCAAACAAGGGCTACTTTTATGTGAGCCAACGCCCTGGGTTTGCTGTTCTAGAAAATGCTATCTCTAGCAATATTATGGAATGGAAAGCAAATTACTTCTTCGTGAAGCCTCCTAGTCATCGTCTGCTTGAGAACGGTGAGACCGCGTCTTATGTTCACCAATGGGATCACGATGCTGACTGGACATACGGGGTCGAAGAGTTATAGGAGATTTATCTTCCGACGACGTTTTTCCAGTGAGCCTGATTGCAAACATGAGAGCAGACAAATATCAATATGCTTTCCTTGTCGGAGAAGTTTTTCTTCGAAAAGCAGGATTTAGTTAGTTGGAATTTCCCATCCCTTCAGACAACCGCCCTTTAGGTGAGATCTTCTTTTCTACGCTTGGCTTTATCTAACAAAAAATCCTTTATCTGAATTCTTCTTTTTTATATTGCAGCTGTCATGGTTGATAAGTATCGTTTTTCTGTGGTCGGAAAGATAGTACTTTCGAACTCCAAAAAGTCTACTGGGAAGATGCCCATTGAATAGAGAATATCTAGAAAGAGGAGAAGGGATCAATTCCAAGATCTTGAAGACATTGTGGAGGGATCTTTTGAAGATGCTGATCCGATTCGCAGTATTCCTCCTATTATCGATCAATCCTCTGCTGGACCCTCCTCTTCAAATATCAGTCCTAGGCTGGGATATCCTCCCTTGACTCTGAGACAGGAGCATGGTATTTCAGGTTGTAAATCCTGGCCTGAGCGTAACCCTGTTGGTCCTGATGCCAAGAGGAGGAAACAATTTTACGACAAACATGGGGAGTACTTCACCCATGTTGGAGATACAAATCATAAAGCTTCCCTCGTAAACATGATCGAGAGCCACCTCGAGGGAAAATGTGCAGCAGGTTATTCCGCGGAGGGTTCTTTGATGACGGATGATAAGGAGCACATTCTCGATAAATCCATCCGACTGCTCCTTTCAACCGTATTTACCAAAGACATTCAACGCACTTTTGTGAGAGAGCCTATAGACCAGCTGGCTAGAGCAGCTCACACCCATATGGTGGTACTAATTCTTACGTTTCCACCACTGTTTTTTCCAATTGATTAAATAATTCCTCTTCGCAGACTGGAAGCGCTTTGGTCACTGCCATGTATGATACCACCTTACACAGAGATCAGTGTAAATATTTGGAGGAAGCCAACAAGAGTCTTCTGGCAAGAAATAAAGAACTTGAAGAACAACTTGCTAAGATCGATAGTTCTCGAGCTAGTACATTTGATCAGGCCGGTCCAAGCACAAATCTTAACGTGGAGACTGACAACCCTCATATCATTAATACTATGTTGGACGCCAGTAGAATTCAAGATCGGGTCGAGCAGTTAACTCGTGAGTTGGAGGAACAACGTCTCTCTCATGCATCCTCCCTAAGTGCACTCGAATCGGAGATCCAATTTGATTATGCTCTTTTTCGTTCGGGACAAATAAGGAAAGTCGAGCAAAATAATAAATAGAGTCGAGTGTGTGTATGATGTATATTAATGATCAGATTCAAATACAAATTACAAAGTAGGTCTACTCGAGCATTACTGGATGCCGTACAACGAGCTAGATAAATACAAAGGAAAGCAAGGTAAAACCTATTCCGAGCTCTAAGTCCGAGCTGGGGTGTTCCTTGGGAATAGTGCGCTTGTTGATGTCATAAATGCGCTGGATATACATAGGAACAGTGATGAGCTAGCTAGACCCTCCGCAGCGGAATATGTCTCGGCCAGCTGTCCAAGTCTGTGGGTCGGTCCCACAGTGATCCCGAGGAGAGAAGTAGATCGGAAAATAGGATCTTGTACTAATAATCTGGCTTGATCGGAAGCTGGATTCTGAAGGTCGGAAAATAGCCTTCCTGGTCGGGATCGAGGTCGATCTCGAGCTGAGGTATTTCCTAAAATGGCGTATACGAAATATCCCTCATCACAATTGCTTCAAAAATAGCTAGATGGTGAGCTCGAAGTTCTCATAGATAGTGCTCATACTAGTAACGAAGAAGCCATCATTAGGAACTTCTTGGATTCTCCAGTCCTTACTGCAATTATCTATCAGAAGATTGGGGGTTTGCTGCTGAGCTCGTTTTTCAAAGGGGTCGATCAGTTGATCGAACCGGGTTTGATTCCCAATAAACGGGAAGAATACTTTAAGGCCATGAACATAGGCAAAGATAGAAAATTCCAAGATTATCCACCTGAATCATTGTCTTCTGTAGATTATAGTGATCACCCACTAGCTCATTTGGTGGAAGAATTCGACGAGCCTTTGCCTGTACCAGCCCCCGACGAGGAACTCACAAGAATGGCCCCTGGCGATCAGGATGAAGATGAGGCCGAGATCGACCAGGGCGTATCAGATGATGACGCTTCTCCGAGCTAGATTATAGTTGGACCTTACTCTCTGTAATCACTTATTTACTAGTAATTCTTGTATTGTAGTTGGGTTTGTAATTAATAATTCTCGTATTTGTAATGAAATTGTAACTTTATGTTTGTTACTTTCTAACTTCTTTTTTGACAAATGTCTTTTTTCATCTTTTTCTCCTTGTTAATAACATAATCATCAGGTCATGACAATCTAACCACTCCTTTAGATTTGAATCGACGCTCCCGCCTTTTCACCAAGGGTCATGATGACTTTTCCTTAAGTATAAATAGTAGTAAATTCTTTAATATTTCACTGCACGTCCCTACTTGAGATATTAAATTCCCCGTATTTGCTCGGAGCGTTTAATCGGAAATTATAGAATTTTTGCTATTTTTTGAGGATGAGCTCAAATCTTTTTTCTGGAGCAGCTAAACGAGCCCTGCGAAGTTCGTCGGGAAAAGAGATTCCGAAGAAAAAGTCTCGAACTGGGAGCTCTCGATTAGCGACATCCACAGAGGGAGTAAATCTTCATAAGTCTCCTCTTGGAGTTGATCATGGCTTAGTGCGTCCTGAGGAGCCTTCGAATACTGAGAAAGATGTTATTCATCATACCCAATCCCCGATTAGCTCTCCTACCCATTCTGTTAATCCATCGACCACACCCGTGCGCAGTCCTCTCATCGATCAGGATATTCTTAATGCTTATCATGATGAAGGGCCCACTCTCGGCTCTTCCGCCCCTCCTGATCGGGAAGGTAATGCCATTGTCCTGAACCCAACCTCTGGCTCTGCTCAGGTTTCTGATCCGGGATCTGTTCGAGAGTCCGAATCAGTTCCTTTGGGGTCTACAGTTGATCTTCGCTCGGAGATAGAGAGGGGCTCGGTAGGGATATTCCAGAGTCTCTCTTCGTGACTCCTACCTCTGAGACAGTCCTAGTCGATCCGAGTTCCCTCAATACTCAAGTAGTGACCACCTCTTCTAAAATTAAAAAATTAGCTGGTTCTAGGTCTAGGCTCTCTGATCCGCAGGCTTCAAATCCAGCGGATGATCCTTCTTTGTTGGATGACCGCCCGCTTCGAACTCAGATCGATGACATAATTGATTATGATATCACGCGATCTGGTGGCGTTTTCATCGATGCTGTTATTCCCAGTTCTCTTGAAGAGGATGGCGTATCTTGGAACATAGGATCGGGTACACTTCTTCCACGGGAGCTCGAAAAACTCAAAGACCATTCTCCTTTGCAACTCGTCCAGTCTATCTTCAAACTTTTAGAACTGGTAAGCTTATAGCTTTGTCTCTTTTTTTCGGTAGTTACTTTTAATGCTTAATCACTTATGCCTTTTTTATATAGGCAAAACATCAGACTGCCCAGCTCGGTCTTCAGAACGACGATGCATACTACGAACGTTCCTCGAGAGAGGACAAGCTCGAAAAACTGTCCGCCTCACATCGATTTTTGTCGATAGAGTCGGGTCTAATTCAGGAACAAAATGAGAAGCTTGCCAAGGACAAGGAAGATCTCGAGCAGGTGAACGACAGTCTGGGGTCAGAGAGAGGCTCTTATAGTGGAGAAGGAGGATATCGTGCAACAGAATAACAGTCTTAGAGCCTAGAAGGAAGCTCTTCTAAAAGAGAAGGAAGATTTACTCCAGCTAAATAAGAATCTAGAGGAGGCCACCCAATCCTTGATCGAAACAAGGAAAAAGGCAGAGTTCGAGAGAGGTTTTGCTCTTGGATATAAACAACGTACTCAAGAAGTAATCACTTATCTCGGCCATACTACTAGTCCCGATCATGAACTCGAACTGTAGACCAAGCTTTTTTTTTTTTTTTTTTTTGTAATGTAAATATGAATAAGAGTTTTCGATGAATAGAGCTTCATGTTCTTTCAATCGTTTTCGTTTAGAATAATTCCTCGTTCCAATCTGAATACCATAATAACTGTTGTCTATTTTCTTGGGAGAGGAAAAGTCACCTAGATAGTTGTGCCGTAACCGTAGCTGTAGGACGTTTCTATGCTGTCCGTTTAAATAATAAATTCTTCCCTCTATAAATAATTCTCTTTTACAAAAAAGAGCTATAACACAAAGAAGTATTATGTCATCATCTGTAAGATATAGAAATCCAATGTGGTACTTGTGGTGCCCTGATTATGGTGGAAATATCCTTTATCAAAATCTGTTAAGATAAAAGAGAACTGGTTAGTTCATTAAAATTAGAGTATTCTCCGTGTCAGGATACTTTCTTTGACCAAGGAGGATACTTTGTATGAGTTTAAAGAGGTATCCCTCGACTCAGGCGGATACTTTGTAACCTTGTAGCCGGAAATCCTTCGACCAAGGAGGATACTTCGTAAAGGTCTGGTGAAGTATATTTGCCAATCTTCACCAATGCGGGTACAAGATTCCAAGAATAAGAAGTACATCGGATTGGAGGAGCAAATCATTCTGATGAGTAGCTAGTAGGCGAATAATATTGAGTGTTTGTAAGAATTCCAGTCAAAATTTAGGAGTGAATGTATCCTCCTTTCTCGATGTATTTATTCGATCATATCTGCTAATTGTAATCATTGAAATCTTTAATAAAATTATTTTATTTGAGTAGTTGATCTGTGTTATTTATTTTTGTTTGATAAACCGTTGTTGATCATTTATTCTACCCTGAAAATTAATCCAATTGCGCGTATAATATTTCTTTGTTATCTCAATAATCTGGACCGTTGATAGGATCCCAAGGCATCACCGTTGGATCCCCTATTTTCTGCCTATAAAAAGGCCATTCCCTCCTTCCTTATTTCATAAATGATGTTGTCCTTAAAAAACTTTTATCTATGTAATCATGATCGACCACCGGAATGTATTGTCTTAACAAAGGATGAGTTCCTGACTTGGCATGGGTGGAAATGGAAAAATGATGCCTCCAACATATATGGTGGTGATCGGGCAAACCTTGAAATTGGGGTTTTATCGACCATAATTTATGCCATATAGTATAGTTCGAGGTCAGAGGAAAGTTGGATTCTTGCTTTATCGAAATCAACTTGTTTCTTAACAGGTCGAGAATGCCATGTATGAATCGTATCGACCCACCATTGATCTGGTGAAGAAAAAGCATCAGCTTCTTCGAGGTGGTCGAATTTAGATAGCATGTACACTTTCCTCAACTACTTACAGCTTCCGAGCCTTAGAGGAAGTGCCTGAACTTTAGTTTCTCGTCACTGTTCTCGAGTAGACGTAAGGATGGTTGTTCCCAAGCTCGAAGCTTCCGAAGTCACGACTGATGGTCGGAAGTGCCTGTCATCTGATGGTCGTCGAAAATAAACTATTTTCTGTGATGCTGTACCTAGAGTTGTTAGTATATCGATCGATGCTATTGTATGGTCGAGCTTTTGTATGTTAAGAATCTTAAATTTGTAAGATAATCTTTGTAATGAGAATTTATCAGCATGAATAACGATCTAAGGTGTAATATTTAATCGATCAATCTTGTAGTGCATTTAATACAACTCCTGTCTTTATGGCTGGTAGTTATGAATAGGTAACGTAAATCCCGAGAATATATCATCACCGTTGACTGCATATAAAATTCCACCGTTGGATCTTTCACCGCTCCTTCTATAAAAGGAATTTGTTACCTTTCATTCATTTTCTATCAAAAGTAAAATTTCACAATAATGTACTTCCTCTTCTCCCAAAACGGTGGTCGTCCACCTAACTCGGATTTCTTGAAAACTGTTAACTATTACGACTTGGTATGGACGGAATCGGAAAATGGAGACTTCTCAAAGACTATGAAGTCTACGATCCCTAGAAAAGGGGATTGATCGGAGTGTGTATCATATATCGACCATCCTGCGCAAATGGGTAAGGGTCGGTATAGTGGCATTCCGATCTAGTAGTTCCGCGGTCGGTGGAAAGCTGTCAGTTCATTAAAATAAGAAAATACGATCGAGAGTGTTGACCACCATCGACCGATGTAAAATTTCAATCTCATGAAGCTCTGGTGAAGTATGGACCTCAGATTCTCCAAGCTTGTGGTCGAAATTTCGGAACTTAAAAGGCGGTTGTCCTCGTCGACAGGGCTTAGCTGGTGGCAAAAATGCTGGGAAAAGTATGACGATAAACAAAGACAGAAGCCTGCAATTCATACTGCCTTCCTTCAAGCCTAGATAACTTCAGTCGACAAGATGACTTTGTAAGATTCCTTTTTACAAGTCTACTGGACAACTAGCTATACTCAATTATGATTTGTTTTTAGCATGTAATAGGATTTGTTGTCGATCAATCTTTGTATGTTTCCAATGTTCCTTACTACTTGTAATAATTTCGTGAATATAAATAAACCCTTCTATTATTATTAATATTGATTTTCCTATCTGTAGATCGTATGATGTCGATCGATGAGCCTCAATCGGTCTTGCCGAAAGTTTTTACTTTAATTAGGTTTTTTACCAATTAATGGTTTTAACCGTTGTAGATTGTCTTAATAAATCGATGAGTGTTTACAGACCCAATCGGTTTTACTGAAAAACTGTAATTTACTCAGGTTTTTTTACCAATGATTGGTTTTAACCATTGAAGATCATTTTATTATATCGATGAGTGTTTACCGACCTAATCGGTTTTACTCAAAAGATTTACTTAGATTTTTTACCAATTATTGGTTTTAACCCTTGAAGACCATTTTATTAGATCGATGAGTGTTTACCGACCCAATCGGTTTTACTCAAAAATTTAGGTTGTATCCCAATTATTGGTTTTAACCTTTGTAGATCGTTTTATTAGATCGATGAGTGTTTACCGACCCAATCGGTTTTACTCAAAAACTGTAATTTACTCAGGTTTTTTACCAATGATTGGTTTTAACCATTGTAGATCGATGAGTGTTTACCGACCCAATCGGTTTTACTCAAAAAAAATTCATAGGTTTTTTACTAATTATTGGTTTTAAACCCATGAAGATCATTTTATTAGATCGATGAGTGTTTACCGACCTAATCGGTTTACTCAAAAATTTATGTTGTATCCCAATTATTGGTTTTAACCTTTGTAGATCGTTTTATTAGATCGACGAGTGTTTACCGACCCAATCGGTTTTACTCAAAAACTGTAATTTACTCAGGTTTTTTACCAATGATTGGTTTTAACCATTGAAGATCGTTTTATTAGATCGATGAGTGTTTACCGAACCAATCGGTTTTACTCAAAAAATTTACTTAGGTTTTTTACCAATTATTGGTTTTAACCCTTGAAGATCATTTTATTAGATCGATGAGTGTTTACCGACCCAATCGGTTTTAATCAAAAAATTTACTTAGGTTTTTTACCAATTATTGATTTTAACCCTTGAAGATCATTTTATTAGATCAATGAGTATTTATCGACCCAATCGGTTTTACTCAAAAATTTAGGTTGTATCCCAATTATTGGTTTTAACCTTTGTAGATCGTTTTATTAGATCGATGAGTGTTTACCGACCCAATCGGTTTTACTCAAAAATTTAGGTTTTTTACCAATTATTGGTTTTAACCCTTGAAGATCAGTTTATTAGATCGATGAGTGTTTACCGACCCAATCGGTTTTACTCAAAAATTTAGGTTGTATACCAATTATTGGTTTTAACCTTTGTAGATCACATGAACATTGGTTCCTCATCATGCAGTGTTAAGAGAAAAATAAGCAAAAGCTTTTATTATACTAGTAAACAAAACGCTAGGTTGGAATGAAATTATCTGAAACAAGCTACTCTAGAAATTGAAAATACAAGCTAGTTTTGGAATATTCAAATTGATCTTCAAGACCTCCAATTCTCGAGCTCACCGGCCATAATATAGTCTAAGATTTCTACATTCCAAGTTCGAGGAAGTGGAGTTCCATTCAAATGAGCAATTTTATAAAATCCCTTCTTGCCAACCGCAGTTACCATGTATGGACCTTCCCAATTTTGCTGTAATTTTCCCACATGTTTTGATACTTCGACCTTCTTAAGTACCAGATCACCTTCCTTGAATGAACGTATTCTTACTTTATGATTGTAGGCCTTTTCCATGCTGGACTTAGCTGCTTGTAGACGAAGATTGGCATTTTCCCTTAGGGCTTCACTTAAGTCAACATCATCTTTTCTCAGTTGATCATTCGTTTTTTCATCGTATAACTCGATCCTTGGGCTGGGAACAAGTGCCTCGACTGGGATAACTGCTTCCGAACCATAAACTAAGCTAAAAGGCGTTTCACCAGTAGAAGCTTTTACTGTAGTTCTATTTGCCCAAACGACGCCGAGAAGCTCATCCAACCATTTTCCTTTGGCGTCATCCAATCTTTTTTCGAGGGACTTAACAATTTCCCGATTTGCTACCTCGGTCTGTCCATTTGCTCGAGGATGTCCCACGGATGTAAAATTTTGCTGTACCCCAAACTTCGAGCACCATTCTTGGACCTGCTTTCCGGCAAACTGGGTTCAGTTGTCGGAGATCAAGACCCTTGGGATACCGAAACGGCAAACTATATTTTTCCAAAGAAAATTTATGACCTAGAACTGTGTTATCCGAGTAAGCGCTATACATTCAATCCATTTACTGAAATATTCAACAGCGACCAGGACGTAACTCTTTTTTGACCTGGCAGTTGGGAATGGCCCCACTATATCAATTCCCCATTGGTCAAAAGACCAACAGATCGGGATTGGGTGCATCGTTTCTGCTAGTTGATGGATTATATTTGAGTGCACCTGGCAGTAATGACAATGTTTTACATAATCCTGCGCATCTGAATGCATGGTTGGCCAATAATGCCCTGTTCTCAAACATTTTAGCGTGAGTGCATGAGCCCCACTATGATTCCCTGCTTCTCCTTCATGAATATCTTTGAGGATGCTTTGGGTCTGGTGCTCGGGAATGCATTTCAGTAGAATTCCAGAAACGGATCGTCTGTAGAGTTTTCCATTTTCAATAGCATACCTTTGTGCTCGATATCTAATTCTCCGAGCTTCATTTTTATTGTTAGGGAGAGATCCATCTTTCAAATATGTGAACAGAGGGGTCATCCAACTATCTGCAGCCAGGTCGATGTCCATTATTTCATTAACATGGACAATGTCAAGATCGATCGATGGTGTTTTTGAGATTAACCAAGTGATCACCCTTTTAGACTTACCATCCCTTGTTCCAGTAAATCTTGACAGTTGATCAGCCCATCGATTTTCTTCTCGTGGGATGTTATGAATTTCAAACTTATCAAATTTCTCAGTCAACTCTTTTACTTTGGCCAAATACTTTATCATGTTGTATTCCTTGGCCTCATACATCCCATTGATCTGTCTCTGAATCAGCTCGGAGTCCATTAAGACGTTCAAATCCTTTATGTTGGCTTGTATGGCCATTTCCATTCCTGCAATTAGAGCCTCATACTCTGCTTCGTTGTTTGTTACCATAAAATCCAAGGTGATGGCATAGTTCATATCTTCACCATTTGGTCCTTGAAAATTTATTCCTGCACCCCCACCATCTCTGCTTGACGCACCATCGACGTGCATAAGCCATATTGGATTATTAACGATTAAGATGTTATTGTTGCTCGAAGATGTCTCTTCTGGGGTCGTTTCTGATGGACAGGGAGTTTCTAGGAGGAAGTCAGCAAGCACTTGAGCTTTTATTGCAATTCGAGGTTGATATTCGATCTCATACTGTCCCAACTCTACTGCCCATTTGATCAATCTTCCTGAGGCTTCTGGTTTTGAAAAAATTTGCCTTAAAGGTTGATTGGTTAGGACGATGATTTTATACGTCTGGAAATATGGTCGTTATCTTCGTGCCGATGTCACCAAAGCCAAGGCAATTTTTTCAATTTCTAAGTAATTCTTCTCAGCTCCTTGCAGCAACTTACTTAAATAGTAGACTGGTTTGTGTTCCGACCCTTCAATTTTGACTAGCACAGAGCTTATGGCTCCTTCGGAAATTGCAATGTACATGTAAAGGGGTTGTCCTTCCGTAGGCTTGGCAAGCAATGGTGGTGAGGTTAAGTATTCTTTTAATTGATCGAATGCGTGGTCGCAGGCCTCAGTCCATTCAAATGTCTTAGCTTTTCTTAATGTCTGAAAGAATGGTAGACTTTTATCTGCCGACCTTGATATGAATCTGTTGAGGGCAACAATTTTTCCGACTAGGCTTTGTACTTGAGTAATATTCCTCGGAGGCTTCATTTCCGTGATAGCGCGTATCTTTTCAGGATTTGCTTCGATGCCTCTTTGGTGAACCAGGTAACCCAGACCAAAAGTGCATTTCGAAGGGTTGAGCTTCATTCCATATTTCCTCAGAATCCTGAAGCAACGATCTAGGTGATCAATGTGGTCCTTCTCGCTCATGTTTTTGACAAGCATGTCATCGACATAGACCTCCATTATTTCTCCAATCAACTCCTTAAACATTAAGTTCACCAAACGTTGATAGGTTGCCCCAGCATTCCTTAATCCGAAAGGCATTACCACGAAACAATATACTCCTTGCTCGGTAACGAAGGCGGTTTTTTCTTGATCCTTTTCATCCATGAATATCTGGTAGAAACCTTGGAACGCGTCCATCATGCTAAAAATAGCAAAGCCAGCTGTGGAATCTACTAGTAGGTCGATTCTGGGGAGCGGATACGGATCTCTCGGACATAATTTGTTTAAGTCCGTAAAATCATTGCACATTCTCCATTTATTATCTTTTTTGTCACCCTTCGACATCAATACCACGTTGCACAGCCATTCAGTAAAATGTATTTCTCTTATCTGCTCAGACATTAAAAGCCTCTCGACTTCTGCTTTTATTATCTTGTCTTTCGCAGGACCGTGATTCTTTTTCTTTTGCCTGACTGGTTTTGCGTTCGGATCAATTTTCAAAGAGTGGGTTATTATTCTCGGATCAATCCCCACTATATCCTCCGAGCTCCAGACAAATACGTCTATGTTTTTCCTTAAGAAGTTGACCAACATAACTTCTCCTTGTGGAGATAATTTCGTTCCAATCCTGGTGATTTTGCTTGGATCATTCTCGATAAGTCGAACGTCTTTATGCTCAGGTGCACGCAGAGCCAAATCTATAGGTTCTTTCCCCTTTTTATCGATCCTTTCCTTACTAGGCAGCTCCGGTTCTTGGGATCTTTCCACTGAAGATCCTACCGCCTTTCTTTTTGATGGTGTTAATGGGTCGACGTTCCTTTTCAGAGAGAGTGCCGTATTATAGCAATCCCATGCCATGCAGTGATCGTTGACTATTTCCCCGACCCAGAGATAGTAGGGAATTTTATCTTCCGATGGTAGGTCGAAACAATGACTCGGAATTGATTCAATGCCGGTCTACCTAGAATGGCATTATAGGCAAACGGCGTCTCCACCACTAAGAACTTTATCATCTTCACCACCCGCTGAGGTTTACTTCCGAGGGTTACACTTAGATTGGTAGTTCCAGCTGGGACTATCTCCGATCCTCCAAACTCTATTAGTGGCGTAGCTACTCTTTGCAAAGTTATCTTTCCTAGATTCATTTGATTCAGAGCTTCCATGGCTATTATGTTAGCTGAGCTACCATTATCGATCAAAATTCTTTTGACATTGAAGTCGGAGATTTTCAGCGAGACTACCATTGGAAAATCTGGGTGGTCCTCATTAATGTCCCAATTCAAATTTCTAGGGACTTCACTCTCTTCGAAACTGATTATCTGTTTCTCAGAGCTCTTATTCTTGAGCGACCATATTTCTTTAGGGATCACTACCCCTTTTTCCAAGGATCAAGCTGTTTTTCGCATCGCGTTTCGACTACCACCCCCCGCCGGACCACCAGAGATTACATGGATGGTACCGTTGACGTGGTCGTTGTCGATATCATTTCTTCGGGGAGCATGGTTGTCTGGAGATCTCCGGTGAGGGCTTCTATTTTCCTCCCTCCTTCTAGGACTGCGTGTTCTTTGTCTCCTTCGATCTGTTCTATCCACAAACTCATTCAACTTGCCTTCTTGAATCAACTTTTCGATCTCCTGCTTCAAGTGATAACAATCCTCGGTCCTATGACCGTGTGCTCGATGATATCTACAATAGAGGTCGTAGTTTTTTGCCCCATGCTTAGCTTGTGTGATTCTCTTTGCCGGGGGAATCAAGTTATTTCTTTCTAGTATCACCAAAATATCCTCTCTGGGAGCGTTTAGTTTGGTATATTCCACATAACTTATCCGATCTCTGACATTCCTTTCTGGAGATCGAGGCCTGAGGTAGACATTAGGTCTTTTTTCAGGGTTACTTCCGCCATATTCCAATCTTTGGAATACATTCCCTTTTCGAGAAAATCGATCATAATCCATGGCTTTCGTCATTGGGGGTTTATCAGGTTTCCTTGATCCTGAAGTGGAGGCCTTATTCTTATTCTTATCTTTAATCGAATTCATTTCCTCTTGACTCATATATTTGGAAGCCAATGTCATAATTTCAGCAAAGGTTCGAGGCTGCTTCCGACTTAATGCATTGCCAAATTGCCTATTTTTTGTCAGGTCGAACAAAATTGATATGATATAGTCAATGTTCGGGGAGTCGAACTTTAATAGTTCGACATTGAACCTTGCCAACCAACTTCTTAGGGATTCTCCTTCCTGTTGGATAATAGTTCCCAAGTAGCTCATAGGGAGCTTTTGTCTTTTCTGGCTAGCGAACTGCTGTTCTAGTTTGTTACACAGTTCTCTGAAACTGAAGATCGAATTAGGTGGCTGTTTTCCGAACCAGTACAATGCTAATCCCTCAAATGTTGTGATCATTAATTTCGCTGTGTACTCAGCTGAATGAGCGTATAAGTTCATTATGTTTGTGAAACTAAATATATAGTCGCTTGGATCACCAGTTCCGTCATATCTGGGAAGTCGAGTAGGTAAAGGCCCCGAGGCCTGTGCTTCTTTAATTTCTAGGCAGAATGGGGAACAGGCTGCTATACTATCCTGGACTTCTCTCGAGCGGGGCCAGGGTTGTCTTATAGCCAACAACCTTTGTTCCAATCGTTCCTCCACCATTCTCTCAATATCTCTTTCAGAGAATCTTCTAGTTGCTCGTCGATCGATGATTGGGGGCTCTAGATCATCATCGATCGGAATAACCGTTCTTTCTCTAGATAAATGAGGTTCAGGACGAGCATTAGCTCTTGCCTGATTACCTCTTCGACCAGGGTGCCTTTCGACGACGTCTGGTGGAGAAATTTGATCCCCTTCTGGGCTCTCCGCTTCAGCCGATACTCGATCGTTGTCCCTTCGAGGTCCCCTAACATTGTTCACCAACCTAGATGGCTGAACTGGGGCTGCCTCTGCCGTTTCTGGTCCCGGTGCTAGTAAGATTTGAGCACATAGCGAGCTTACAAGTTGAGCCATCTGCTTCAACTTCTCCTGATCGGCCGGTAAAGGGGGGGGGGGGGGGAGGGACGGATCGAGCAGGTGAGTTAGGGGCCCTGCTCCTGCTAGGGGTTTGTCGTTATCCTGTGTTTTGGTTACCATCTGCGTTCGCTGTAACATGCCCTTCCAAACGATCTAAATCTTGACGTTCCGTAGGGGGCGGCATATTATTGGCGCTAATCCTTTGGGAATTTTCGGGCAAACTTTCTACAGCACGAGGAGGCTGAGAAGTTGTGCTTTTTCCTGCGTTACGCGTGCTTTTCCTTGGATTGACCATTATTCGATCGAGCAATTAACCTGCCCCACGGTGGGCGCCAACTGATTTGACCGGTTTTCATCTTAGGTTCAATATCAGTAAATTATTAAGAGAACAACTTTATATTTAGGGTTTGGTTAAAGTACTCAGGATGGTGCAATTCAAGACTTGTATGAATTATGCTAAATACGTAAAATAAAGTATCTGTGAGGAGAACAATTGGAGTATTATTATTGATGGGTAAAATTATGGATCCGTATTACAATCATGTATCCACTATTTATACAGAATACCTAATCCTAACGTATCTAGGAATCCTTCTAGGCCTAGGAATCCTGCATGGCCTAGGAGTCCCACGTGGCCCAATAAATCTTAAGGATCGATCTTTGGGTCGATAGAGTGCGATAAAGTAGATCGAGTCGATCACGGAGCTATCGAGGAGACCTGTTCCGATTTCCCTGGTCGGACTGACCCTGAATTAGCTCGGAAAGCCACAAAGGATCATATGTGCGAAATACCCCTCATCAAGTTGATTCTTTAAATGTTGATGAGGTTATCTCAAAAGTTGCCAAGGAAATTGATGAAATGGCAACTGACTTGTCTACTGAGAGAACTGAATCTGAAGAGTTGCCTAAGGAAATACGGCGAAAAGGACAAGAAGTGCCTTAAGAAATCCTATTGCTTCAACACTTGTTCACACTAAGGCAACTGCCAGAAAAAGATTGACTTTACCAGGACAACATGTCACTTTTTTCTGAAAAGGTAAGGGAGGATCCACCATCTGTTGAAATACCAGTGGAATCAGCTCAGGAAGCTGATACTGCAAAACAGACAACAACAGAGGTACCAACACCTCAAGAAATCAAGTATGTTGTTACAACAGTAGAGGTTACTGAATTTGCTGCTGCCCAAAGGAAAAGAAAGGGAAAAGCTAAGGTCTCTTATGCCACCAGAAAGAAGAAAGAAGAGGCTGAGAAAAAGAAGAAATAGGAAGTTGAACTCAAGGCTGCTTTTGAGGCCAGCAAGTCTGAAGTTACTGAGGCATACTTGGTTGCCAAAGAAGTAGAAGACTTAGCTAAAGCCTTGGAAGCGAGCAAAGTAGATGGTCAAGGTCAAAGAAAAAGTGGTGGAACTGTCATTGGAGAACCAAAACAAGATGGGTTTGTTATGCCTCGTCCAGTAGAAATCAAGAGAAAAAGAAAAGAAGTCAAACGTGCGGTGGAGATAGTGAAGAGTGATCCAACTGTCTTTGCAAGGTTTGAAGCGGAATTGGATAGGTACAACACCCTACTGCAGACAAGAAGTATTTTCCTCGCAGAAAATATTAGATACAACAGATGGAGGGAGTACAGATTGGTTAAGTCAAAGGAGGACATCATTGTATGGAAGGAGTTTGCTGATGAAGAGAGATGGATACTCAACTGGCTGCAAACTGATTCCATAAAGCAAGCAATGGACTCTGATTTCTTCCACGACAGAGTACATGAGCATGTAAAGCTCATTGTCAAGGAAAAATCAACTAGACTCAAGCAGACTATCCCCAAGAAGATTAGAAAGCACGATGATGATGGAGATAGAGCTGTTAAATTAGCAGTATGTGTGACATTGGATAAGTGGCAAGAAAGATCAAGGTTTGGTCAAGGAAGTTCAAGTGACTTTCCACCTCTACCAAGTCTGCAACACATTGCTTTCGGTTTTGAGATCAGAAGATATCAAGAATCAGATTACTTACAACAGACGACATCACCATTTGTTCCTACTATTTTTACTTATCATAAAACTGTCGTGTCTACTGACGGTTATGATTTTATGCATATTACAGATGACACCCCTGATCAGCAGATTCCTAACAAAGACTCATATGTGGAGCTCAACCTTACTGATGCTCCAGTTCCACAAGATGAGGCACCTGAAGTAAAGGAGAAGTTGGCTATTGAATGGAAATCAGAAACCACTCCTGAGAAACAGATTAGTGCTACTTCTACCAAAAATGATGAAGGTGTTCAATCATCCATTTTGGACTACATGAAGGCTATGGTTGAAGCTTCAATGAAGGAGATGGAGGAGAAGAACAAAGAGTTACTGAAGAAATTTGAGGAGTTAGCCTCTAACCTTGTTCAGAACTCTATTCAAAGTATTCCACAGCCTGCTGATCCTACTTTGTTGTTGAAGAATGAGTTGACTACGCTTAAGGAAGAAGTTCATGGAATAAAGTCAGAAATTCAGATGTTCAACAACAGAGTTCAAAATAATGAGGCTGGTTGGAGGGAAATTAACCAAGTTGTTTGAAATGCCATGGAAGATGGTGATGAGAAGACCGAAAATCTCATCCGGGCATTCTGTGAAGACACAGACAAAACACTTCAATCCTCTATTCAATTTGGTGAAGAAGTCACAGCTCTTCATCAAAACATGGATTATCTGAATAATCAAGCTGAAGTGTTATCTACCACACAGAGACAACAAGATATCTTGCTTCGTGCAATGGATCAAAACATCATAATGCTTTGCAATGCAGTAAACATTCCACCTGTGCAAATTGAAGAACTCAACCCTACTGTTGATGCCAAAAAGGGGGAAGAGTTATCTGAAGAGAAGGAGGAAGTTAAGGTTATTGAAGAGGCTGATGATAAGTCTGCTTATGTAACTGATGAAGTTGCTGATGATGTTGAAGCTGATTTAAATGAAGAAGAACTCAAGGATGCGGCAAAAGAAGATAAACAGATTGTTGCCTCCAAGGATTCTTCTGAAGAACAGAAAGATCCATTCATAAAGGTTAAAAGAATATAGGAAATAAGAGCTAGACTTGAGGCTGCTGCTAAAGCCAAGAAACTAGCGCTAGATTTCTCTAGTGGTGAAAGTGAAGAAGAAGAAATGGTGGAAGAAGAAGAAGTAGATGAGAATGAAGAAGCTGAAGACTGAAGACCCTACTTTTCTTTTTGCACTCTTTGTAACTTTCTATCTTTGTAAATTTTCTTTCTTCATACTCTGTAATCTGCTGTAAAATGTAACAAGTTCAATATTAATAAAAGATTACAAGTTATCCAACTTAATTTCTATCTCGGAAATTTTGTGTGAAGACTTAACTGGAGTTAGGATAGGTACTTAGCTAAAAGTTTTGTAATAATCAAAAAGCGGAAAATTGTTGGATGAAGATGAAGAAGTGAAGGGAGGTTTTGATGATTTCCAAAAGCCATCAGCTAAGTAATGGAAGTGTTGGTCCTAAAAGTGGTCAATGAGGTCTAGAGGGGGGGGGGGGGGGGGTGAATAGACCTCTGAAAACTTTAAAACTTTTTCTCTAATTTTTCTGTCAGCAGACTAAGCTGATCGAGAATTCGTAAGACTACTAAGCTGTTCGCACACAAAGCTTTGAGCAGCAGAGTTGACCACTCTTTTGATTTCACTCAGCTGATTCAGATGAAATATCAGAGTTTTAGAAACTAGTTGGCAGCGGATTTGTCAAGTGTTTTTCAACCAATATGTTCCTTTTTAAGTTTTCTCACACAAAAGATTTTATCCCCAGTTTTTACAACTCCTTTTTAAAATCTTTTGGTTCAATTCGTATGTTTGAGTTCTTTTGAAAATATGCAAGGTAAACAAACAGTAAATCAAACACACATAATTTTTATAGTGGTTATATGGATAAAAATCCTTTAGTCCACTCTTCCAAGTCACACAGATCTTGGATTATACTAGAAAACACAAAGTTAACAGTATACAATGCTTGCGCCAGACAACAAATGAAATGGCCACAAGTGCGCAGTAAGAAATCACACAGAAATCCTACTCTCCGAAGCTAGATCACTCACTTAGATGGATCTACACTCTTCACGCTATTTTCAGTATAGGAGGTTGATAGGATAGTGCCCAGCAAGCCAATGTTAGTTAGCTTGTAAGAGGACTATCTTCTTATGGATTAATAAATATACGACTGTTTATTTATAGTACGTAAATTAAACAATGGCCAACTTCATCTCTCGCGAACTTATCTAAGCGATTGGATGAAATCCTAAGGTCACATTCGACTATGGGACGATTCACTTCAGTATTGAGTGCAATCATGAAACAGTCTCTAAGGTCGTGATCTTAAAACACGTTCCAAGTCATAGATTCCGAACGAGACAGGGTATCGAAGGAATCGCTAAGACTTGTACGAGTATGCATGATTCACATGGAGTGAATTTGTAGAGTTTCATGAACAAGACATTTGATGTCAGTGCATATGACTAGGTGGTTCGATAGGGGATCGAACGCATCGAACGACCCGAACAGAGAAACCCATTGTGGAAGCGCGTGACGCATATCGGTGATGGGATGTTTCTCAAGGCTTATAATAGTGTACGATTTAGTCCTTAGACTTGAGGTACTAGGGCGAATTCGGTGCATGGGTGTACGTATTTAGATTTAGGTACTGGTCACGTAGCCTGACCTTAATGTGCCTAAGTTGGGTGCGTATAGTCGTGTACGCGAGTGGTTAGTACTAAGAAAGGATCTATCGACTCATCCTGATAAGGTGGGAGAATTTCCTATACATTCTTAGGTAATATGTTCCGAGGAACCTGCGGCCGCAGTCGGTGACGGATTTGGAAAGGAGTTTCCAAATTTAGCAGTCACACTGGAATTATTATCCTGAATTAGAAAGTATAGTTGTCGAGATAATTAGAGGTGTCGGTCAATTCACACACCCTAGGTCTCGGTCGGGAAATTAGTCTTTGGAAGGACCGTATGTACATGGCAATTATAAGAGGTGAGGTTCACAAGATCAATTCACCTGAAGTTGGGCTTCATGAGCTTGTGGCTAGACATCGACCAAGAAGTGTGGGTACTCCTGAATTAATAAAGGAGATTAATTCTGGAGTGGTCAATTAAAAGTGTTTAATCGATAGGAGCATTTAATTGCTCGTTAATTAAATCACGAAAGTCGTGGGCCTGCTGCCAATTGATGGTGAACCCAGAGGGTCACACACAATACAGTTGGACAGTGACAGTCATAAAAGGAAATAATTGATTTAAGAAAGTTAAATCAAAGTTAATGAATTAAAGTGTTAATTCAAGAAGAAGAATTATTAATTAGAATATCTAATTAATTTATTAGAGTGTCTAATTAATTAATTGGATTATCTAATTAATTATGAGATTAATTAAAAGTAGTTAATTAATTAAATGGAAGAAGAATATAGCATGCAATTTTCGGATTTGCATGATTATGGCATAAGGGGCGATTTTTGTAGCTAAGGTAAGTTGGAAGAATTTGTTTCTTGTGGGACAAGAAAGAAGGAAGAGATTCATGTATATCTAGTTTCCTAATGAGATAAGGAGAAGAGATATTGATGTACATGGAAAAGGATATCTATTAAGAGAAGGACTCTTCTCTTATAAATATCTCTCTTCATAATTCTTCCAAAAAGTGTCCATAAGTGATCAAAACACAAGAGAAAAATTATAGCTGAAAATTGAGAAGAAAAATCGACCAGCCCTAGCCAAAAAGGCCAGTGCCGCCGCCGCCGCCGCCGCCGCCGCCCTCTTCTTCTTCTCTTCTTCATCTGGATCTGGTTCAAGAGCTGGATCCAGTTCCAACTCTTCCTTCATTGACAAGTTTCCAAGGTCTAGTTCGTAGCCTGTGACTTGGAGACGTTGCTACAATCCATCTGGTGTGGATACATTCTGGAGGTGAGACAATTGGATCACTGCTTCGTGAATCAAACAAAGAAAAGCCGGAACCGGCAGTGAGGTATTTCGCAAAACACCCCCTTTGTTTTCTGTTACTGTTTGATTCAACCTGTTTCATATAAATAATATGGAGATCGATTTATGGGACTGATGGGGTGCCTCGGAAAATTTTTAAATTCCGCACTTTCGTTGTTCTGACAACCGGGGCACACCCAACAGTAGTATCAGAGCCAACTCCATTATTATTATGTGAAAAGGGCCTGAACATAATTTAATATATGATATTGGTGATTATTATGTTCTATGTGATGATTCTTGCTTGTTATGATATTATGTATGCTCGGATAAAATTGCATGAATTAGTTTGGGCCGATTTTGAATTTCCGAAAATTAGTGGACTGTTTTTGCAAATAGCGATTTTCGAAAAAACTGGACCAAAATTGAAAATTTCGTTTTCTGCATGTTTCTGGACTGAAATTGTAATTTTCTGGATTTTTTTGAAAACTGGGTCTGTTTGCAATTTCCGTAAGGGGCTGTTTTTGTAATTGACGTAAAGTTCAGGGGTCTGTTTGCAATTAACGAAAATTTCTGGGTAGATTATGTAAGTTCCTGTTTTCTGGACTGATTTGCAGCTGTCAAAATTTTTGGGGTTAAATTGTTAATTCCCGAAACTTGAGGGGTCAAAAATATAATTTTCGAAAGTTAAGGGACCAAACTGTAATTTTCAAAAGTTGAAAAACAGAATCTGTATTTGTGCATAAAAGGTGTTTTTGTTTATCCGAAAATTAATTTTATCATAATTAGTAGAGACTAAAGTAAGGATCATGGATTATTTTAAAAGGGAGTTTTAAAATAAGGAAGATAAGAAATATGTAAAAGTTGTTTGCTTGTTTCTTGCTCTACGTGAACTGTTTACGTGGTTTTTCGATCGCGCCGAGCCTTGACCCTAGGGTAGATGTGATTGGTTTAATTTTAATTGTGTTGTTTTTTATTAGGCCTGCGAGCCTTAAAGTTTTTGGGCCACTTTGAGCCTTTGTAATAGAATAGGGCTTTACTGTTTTAAATAGTTTAGGATGGAGGCCCATTACAAGCAAGGTGGAGGCCCAAGAAGGAATGAAGGCCATGTATGCATGGTTATTATTGTAATAGCCTAGGTCCATTAAGAACCCAATTAGATTGACCAATTGGGCCAACATCATGGCTCGATGCTGGCCCGCATAGGAGGCTCCCGATCGAAAACATATTGTGATAGCATGCATGCTAGGTATGAATGTTTTAATTTTGTTTGTCGATTTATTTATGGCTTGTATGTGATGCGCGCTAGTAATTAGATCGTAAATAAAAGATGAAGCATAATTAAATGCGGTGAGATCTCGAGGAGAGTTTCTTCAAACTTTCAAAACCGAAAATCCCCTCTTGAATAAATATTAAGTCATATTGGGTTAACTATAAAATGAAGTTTTATAAATCCAAGCCTTCCATTAATAGGAACTAGCGTGAGTTGTCTACTTATCGATTAAGGTGATCCAGAGTCTGGCACCCGAGGCGAAGAAATGGACAATACGCGAAATTCCTTGATTCTTGTTTTTCTTAAAAACTCGACAAGGGTGGGGACTCGTCGGGACATGTATGTCGACCGATAACCAGTTACGGGGATTTCATGACCGGGCCCGTTGCTCATCATGATTAATGGGTTAGACTTAACGAATAGTAACATTTATGATGTAGCAGTGCTAGATAAATGTGAAAACCGAGGCAAAATAGCTTGAAGGTTGTGTAGGGACACAATTGGTAAAAGTATACCTACCTAGGGAGTTAATTGTATGGCCACGAGTCGTGGGTGCAGTTAATGTCTGCCGGGACATCAAGACCTACTAGGAAATAGGATTTCCCGAACAAATAAGGGGTTATTGTTTCGATAAAAATAGTGGGAGAACTTTTTCGATAAAAAGTCCAATTTTCGTTAATTATAAGTATTTTATTAAACCTGTCTGCTTATTGTTGTCTTTTAAATTGTTTATATATAGCCATACAAAATCCACAATCATGTACGAACAAACTTTGGGACAAATCATGAGTTTTTTACTCTACGAGACAAGCATGGTTGGGTTCGACAATGTTAGAGAATATTGTTCTTACCTAATCAAGATGATGAAACGAATCAAAAAGCTAGGCGCTGATTTGGATCAAAATGATGAGATAGAAATTATTCTCAATGGCTTGTCTGACTCATTTTCTCATTTTGTGCATCATTTGGAAATTCCGTGTGACGGGATTAAGACAAATGATTTGCGCAAGTTGTTGGACAAATATGAGAAAGCCCATCTACAGGGTTTGGGTCTGAGTGAAGGAAAGGATTGCCCCATGTGTAAGAAAGATAAGCAACTAAGGATGCTTGCTGGAAAGAAATTCCTGAAGAGAATTAACAAAGGTATGACCTAGTTATTTCTTTTGATGTATGACATCTCATAGACCCTCATTTCTGTAAAGTGTTTGCAGGTGATGACGGCATTCCCTTGCCCTTGGGAAGAAGGGCATTCCTTGGAAGGAGGAGGCAAGAGTTGCAACAATATATAAGGGAAAAATGCTTCAGGAGTTGGGTCGAGAAGAATCTAGACTTTACTTTTTAGCAAAGTGTTTTACTTAGTTTTTCGTCTTAGCATGAGTTTTGGTTTTATTGTGTTTTTGAGTATTATTTCGAATTTTTGTACAAGACAGCATTGCTTTACCATTATGAATGGAATATTATTTATTTAAAGCTTTTACCTTGTACAAAACATTGTTGCTTTACCATTATGAATGGAATGTCTTTAAAGCATAGAAATGAATCAATGATAAACAATTAAAACTTCGAGTAAATTATATGCTAAATCGAGAAAAGTAAAACAACAAGATAATCACCCACATACTTGAAATGCATATTTTGGACAAATTTCCAAAAGAAGGATTCGAAAGATTGATTCCGTTTGAGATTCTTGAAACATAGAACTTAGATGAATTCGCATCTTACGAATCTTGTCTCAAAGGAATAATGACCAAAATAAAGTTTGCTAGGCATTCTAAGCATATCATCCGAATGGATTTAATCCATAAGGACTAACGTGGAGAACTAAAGGGTTAGTTCAAAAGGACGTTACTTCATGTATACCTACGATTTTTAATCAAAGTATATGTGTACTTTGTGAAGTACAATTCCAAAACTATTTAAATGTTCAAAGAAGTTTTTTGGAAATGAAGTAATTAAGAGCATAATGTTGAAACCATTTGATCTAATCAAATTGGCCAAAACATAAGCTATAAATTCCTCGATTATCTAAACGAGAATAGAATTCTCATGGAGCGAATTAAGTAGGAATTGAACTTGGTTAGACTTAGTTCATTTCACGATAAGACTTCGCTGAACCTCCTTATTTACTTTTGGGGATAACCTCCCCTGACTCTTCAAAAGAAGATACTTAGGCTAGTACCTTTCGAAGTAAGTCCTTACACCACCATACCATATACGATTTGGCATAATACCCTTGCAGTACAAATTGGATAGTAGATCCAATTCACGCAAACTTGTGGGATATCCAACGAAATCCATTGGATACCTGTTCTACGACAATGAGAAACAATAGGTCAATCGTTTCTCACAAATACCCGTTCCTCTGTTGATGAATTCTTCGTCAAAGGAAATAGGGAATGTCATGGAACTTGATGAAGTCCAAGATCTGGACCCATCCCCACAAACAGTGGGAGCAAATCCTAAACCTACTGAACCAAATTACGCACAAACACTTCGTGATTCAAATCAAATTCGTAAGGAACTCGAAATTCCATTTTACGAGATTGATAAATTGGATATTGATCCAAGATTACAAAGAAACTATGTTTGACATAGACTTAGGGATGTGGCATGAGGCCATGAGATCCGAAATGGAAAGGTTCAACTTGTTTGACTCGCTTAATGGCGGAAGGTTGTTCTTCAAAAGCTTTTTGAAGACTAATGAAGATACCTTCGCTCCATTTTTAAACGTCAAAATCCATTTCGAAATTATTAGCCATAGAAGAGTGGTTTGACTACTAAAATATGACTATTGGATATGAATTCTGCCTCTCACAATTGGAAATTGATGAGAAGATCTTTATTCAAATCCATAGGTCAATCTATGACTTTTAACATAATCCCAAACTTGGAATATGCGACTTGATAAGATGATCAAGACTGTTGACTTCGTCAAAAGGCATATAGATTCCAACTGTGCAAAAGAATCAGTGGGAGCATAGTGAAGTTCGTAACAAAACATGACGACGTTCTGATTATCAAGGACGATATCAGAATATCAAACGCAAACGAAAGCGTGTTTTTCACGCAAATTTCTCCATGATAAGATTTGAGAATTACATCTCACGTATTGGCAATACGTATCTATAGAGATAGAACGAAGTAGATGTTGCAATTCTTCAAATCTAAGTACATAGACTAAATATTGAATGAATTCAATATGGAAGAATCCAAGAAAGGATTAGTTCCAATGAGATACAGAATCTCTCTTTCTTACTCTATGAGCCCTACATATGATAAGTAAAAGAAGAGGATGTCTCAAAAGTCTTATGCTTAGGCATTTCGTTTGCATGTAGCATGCAAAGTCTTGTACTAGACCTGACTTAACATATGCTGTGATTTTCACGAGCTACTGTTAGTCAAACACCAGTAAGGGACACTGGACTGCCGTAAAGCAATCCTCGAAGATAATTAAAGGATATAATGCTGGTCTGCGGTAGTAGTGGAGGATTATGACTCGAAGGATTTAGTGATTCGAGTTGTTCAAGTCTGATGTGGATGATTTATTCTGTCTCGATGGAGCAGAGGTAAATTGGAATAAACCCCAATAGTCTACCACTGCCAACTCAAACAGAATATATATCGCAGCATAGGATGCAGCAGAAGAAAGTGTTTGGATAAGAAAACTCATCCAACAGTTGGATGGAATACCTAGCATAGCAAAGCCTATCGTTATCTTCACTGATAAAATAGGGCAATTGCTAAATGAAAGGGAATCGAGATCACACCAACGATCTGAACACAAAATCATATGATTAGATAAATCATAAATAGTCGAGACACGTAGAAGTGTTACGTTACCTCAACTGACAACTTAGCAGATCCACTAGTAAAGTCATTACCGCAAAAGGGTTCGAAGGACATCTTGGTAAGATGGGTCTTAGAAATGTTGTGATTGGCTTTAGGGCAAGTGGGAGATTGATAGGATAGTGCCCAGCAAGCCAATGTTAATTAGCTTGTAAGAGGACTATCTTCTTATGGATTAGTAAATATACGACTGTTTATTTATAGTACGTAAATTAAACAATGGCCAACTTCATCTCTCGCGAACTTATCTAAGCGATTGGATGAAATCCTAAGGTCACATTCGACTATGGGACGATTCACTTCAGTATTGAGTACAATCATGAAACAGTCTCTAAGGTCGTGATCTTAAAACACGTTCCAAGTCATAGATTCCGATCGAGACAGGGTATCGAAGGAATCGCTAAGACTTGTAAGAGTATGCATGATTCACATGGAGCGAATTTGTAGAGTTTCATGAACAAGACATTTGATGTCAGTGCATATGACTAGGTGGTTCGATAGGGGATCGAACGCATCGAACGACCCGAACAGAGAAACCCATTGTGGAAGCGCGTGACGCATATCGGTGATGGGATGTTTCTCAAGGCTTATAATAGTGTACGATTTAGTCCTTAGACTTGAGGTACTAGGGCGAATTCGGTGCATGGGTGTACGTATTTAGATTTAGGTACTGGTCACGTAGCCTGACCTTAATGTGCCTAAGTTGGGTGCGTATAGTCGTGTACGCGAGTGGTTAGTACTAAGAAAGGATCTATCGACTCATCCTGATAAGGTGGGAGAATTTCCTATACATTCTTAGATAATATGTTCCGAGGAACCTGCGGCCGCAGTCGGTGACGGATTTGGAAAGGAGTTTCCAAATTTAGCAGTCACACTGGAATTATTATCCTGAATTAGAAAGTATAGTTGTCGAGATAATTAGAGGTGCCGGTCAATTCACACACCCTAGGTCTCGGTCGGGAAATTAGTCTTTGGAAGGACCGTATGTACATGGCAATTATAAGAGGTGAGGTTCACAAGATCAATTCACCTGAAGTTGGGCTTCATGGGCTTGTGGCTAGACATCGACCATGAAGTGTGGGTACTCCTTAATTAATAAAGGAGATTAATTCTGGAGTGGTCAATTAAAAGTGTTTAATCGATCGGAGCATTTAATTGCTCGTTAATTAAATCACGAAAGTCGTGGGCCTGCTGCCAATTGATGGTGAACCCAGAGGGTCACACACAATACAGTTGGACAGTGACAGTCTTAAAAGGAAATAATTGATTTAAGAAAGTTAAATCAAAGTTAATGAATTAAAGTGTTAATTCAAGAAGAAGAATTATTAATTAGAATATCTAATTAATTTATTAGAGTGTCTAATTAATTAATTGGATTATCTAATTAATTATGAGATTAATTAAAAGTAGTTAATTAATTAAATGGAAGAAGAATATAGCATGCAATTTTCGGATTTGCATGATTATGGCATAAGGTGTGATTTTTGTAGCTAAGGTAAGTTGGAAGAATTTGTTTCTTGTGGGACAAGAAAGAAGGAAGAGATTCATGTATATCTAGTTTCCTAATGATATAAGGAGAAGAGATATTGATGTACATGGAAAAGGATATCTATTAAGAGAAGGACTCTTCTCTTATAAATATCTCTCTTCATAATTCTTCCAAAAAGTGTCCATAAGTGATCAAAACACAAGAGAAAAATTATAGCTGAAAATTGAGAAGAAAAATCGACCAGCCCTAGCCAAAAAGGCCAGTGCCGCCGCCGCCCTCTTCTTCTTCTCTTCTTCATCTGGATCTGGTTCAAGAGCTGGATCCAGTTCCAACTCTTCCTTCATTGACAAGTTTCCAAGGTCTAGTTCGTAGCCTGTGACTTGGAGACGTTGCTACAATCCATCTGGTGTGGATACATTCTGGAGGTGAGACAATTGGATCACTGCTTCGTGAATCAAACAAAGAAAAGCCGGAACCGGCAGTGAGGTATTTCGCAAAACACCCCCTTTGTTTTCTGTTACTGTTTGATTCAACCTGTTTCATATAAATAATATGGAGATCGATTTATGGGACTGATGGGGTGCCTCGGAAAATTTTTTAAATTCCGCACTTTCGTTGTTCTGACAACCGGGGCATACCCAACAGAGGTCACAAAGAAAACCTACACTAAGAAGCTATATCACTTCACACAGATGGATGTACACTCCTCTGTTTTCTCAGTTGAAAGTCACTCAGACAGACAACGTAAGTTCTCTGTTCTTCAACGAAAAGCTTCGTCAACAATGACTGGACTTGTGATCAGACGACTCAACTGATGGATCATGCTATATAGATGTGATCTTGAATTTTGCAAGTCTCTCTTCAGATTTTCAGTCAGTCTTCTATTTATACTCCCGGATTTGAATTTATGCCCGTTGAAGGAAGGCGAAATTACTCTTTAACCCTGAGCAACGGTCTTATTCTCTGACGGTAGCTTTTTCTTTTGCAGACTGTCTTCTGTACACTCTACTGTACGGATATTCACTTTATGTCCAATCGCATTTAATGCACTCAGCTGGTTACCGTTGATAAGCTTACTTCACCGACTTCATTTCGCTGATGGAAATGCTTAGCTGATGACCACTCTCCTGATGATCACTCGGCTGATGGTTACTCGGCTGATTCAAGAATGAACACATCTATCTTGACTCGGCTGATGATAACAAATCTGATATCCCACTCGGCTGATTCGGTTACTTCGCTTCAAGACCTTGAGATAGGTTTCACTAAGCTGTTCTTAGTTGATGACTTAACCTTTTGATCTTCAAAACCATTATGGCATTTTGTCATCTTCAAAACCTTCTCTAATTTATACCAACAATTTCCCCCTTTCTGATGATGACAAAACCTTCAACTAAGAACGTCTTCTAAGTCTTCATATTTAGTCTTCATACCTTGAGATGGAAATTTATTTATCTGATACAACTTTCAAAAAATACCAAAAGTTTGTTCTTTTCCCCTTTCTGATCTTATGCTTAAAGGGTTCTTAGTTGCATCCTTTATCTTCCCCTTTTTTGTCATCAACACCAATACTTGAGTTGCAACTCTTCTTCCCCTTTTTCTTTTTATAGGATTGCAAACTTAGTATGCTGAAGACAGGTAGGTGAGTACTTGGCTGATCGAGGTAGTCTTCGTTGCTGTTTATCACTCCAGCTAGAAAATTTCCCCCTAACTTCAAGAATTTTTACCACTTGATACCATTTGTGGTCTGATTCCACTTTTAGTCTGATGCTACTTGTAGTTTGATACTACTTGTATGCATGTAAATCAGATTAGTCAGCTGTTACCATTTGTTGATGTGATAATACTTGCTGATACCACTTGGCGTAGTACATTCTTGAATATCACTTGGCTGTTGAGTTCCAGTCGGCTGATGAGAAGCAATCTTCTGATAACTTCATTTTGACTTATTGAAAACTTCATCTTTATTCAGGCGTACCGCTAGTCGTACACGTTCCCCCTAAGTTCAAGAATCAGTGGTCAAGTAGTCTGATGAGAGTTTCTCTTCAAAGACACTCAGCCGTTGAATTCCAATAAGTTGTTCTGGGTTAGTCTTCTGATAAGTTCCCCCTCAACTTATGAATCCAAAGTCAACGAACCAATTTCTTTGTCACATGGTTGACTAATACCACACTTGTTGGTGATACTGCTTGTTGCGATCAGTTGTTGGTCTCTAATACCACTTATTATTCTTTGATAACCTTCAACTTTTCAACAATCTTGCGTTCCTTGAAATCTCCAAATGTAGAGTCTACCACTTGAAAATACCAATTGTTGATACCACTTATTTGATAACACACTTGTTGATATATACTTGTTGGTGAGACCACTTGTTGAACTTGGTGAAATTTCCAAGGCAGTCAACGCATCTTTGTCATCTCACATGTACTTCACCTGTAAAACAGATGACAATTTTTGGTACCCCTTGTTTATTGGGTCCAGCATGGTTAGTACAACCTTTAACATGTGATGATCCAGTGACTTATGTTTTATCATGATAATACCACTTGTTGGTCATGATTAAAACAATGCTCATAAGCAAGGTAAGATGCATGAAATATGTGATAAGCATGCATATCGAAATGAGGATGGCAATCAGTACAGTGAACATGATTAACATGATAATATGAATAAGCATAGTGCATGTCATAATAGCAATTATCAGAATGTGATTCAAATTCTTGCCAGATAATTCATTTTTGCCTCAATTTCTTACCTGAGTTATTTAATAACTCTCCTAAGATTCAGCAGACTTGACATTCTAAATTTTACTCCTATCAGCAGCATATTTCAGCTTACTCAGCTGATGGGTTTTAGTAGTCTGATTAGTCTTAGGTAGCTTACTAGGTTTTCTAACCTGTTGAGCATCAGTAAACTTCTTCTTTTAAGTCTCTGATTTCTTTTTATTTAGAGAATGATGCAATTTCTTCTTTTAAATTCATTTATACTTTCAATACTAATTGCATACTCAGCTTTTAGAGTTTCATTCTCATGCTCAAGCTTTTTGTAGTCAGCTGATTCTTGAGGTTTTTCAACCTGAAGTTTCAGTGATCTGATGCGCTCTTTTCAGCAGAGTCTTCTCTTCATTAAGCTTGGCAAATGCACAAACAATATTTAAATTTGTAATTCAGCATTTATTCAAACGATTCAAATAGTGCATTTCATTTAATTGGTAGAAGTTACCTCAGTTTTCAGAATCATCAAATTCTATGGCAGTTAAGCATAGGGTCTCAGGTACTTCTTCAAATTCTTTATCAGACGACTGATGGTCTGAATAAGATGTGCAGGAGTTTATTAGCTTTGCTGCATCAGCTAACTTTGATTTGCTCTTACTTAGCTTACGCTCCTTTTTGGCACGCTTTTCCTTTTCAGCAAACTTCTCTGATGATAAGTGTGAATGATCTTTGATCAAGAGTCCATACTCTTTTTCATTGTTGTCTCTAAGTTTTGCTTTGGAGGAATCCCTGTTTTCCTGAAAATGATCAGAAGAAGATGAAGTAGCATTTTTATATTTTAATTTCATTTTCTTCTTGTAGAACTTCTCAAAATCATTCAGCAGCAGGGTAACGTCGTCAGCGGTGTAGACTTTTTCTGAATTCAGTAGAGTCTTCTGTTTTGACTTGTCTGCTGATTTTCTTGACATGTCTGACGCCATTAGTGCAGCAGTAGGGTCTGAACTGGTTGACAATTCTAATCCCATTCTTGGCATTTAATACTCATATGCTTTGAGAGATGAGAACAGTTCGGGAAGAGAAATCTTCTCTAAATCCCTTGATTCTTCCATGGCTGTCACCTTCATGTTGAATTTGGGTGGCAAGGCCTTGAGAACCTTTGTTGTGATCTCCTTGTTCGAAAATTCTTTACCAAACCTTAGAACTTGATTCAGAGCTTTGGTAAATCTGATATCCATCTGATCAATCGTTTCACCAGACTCATCTTGAAATTTTCAAACTCCTCAAGAGCCACATTGAGCTTGTGTTCTTTGATAGCGTCGTTTCCTTCGCTTAGCTCGCAGACTTTATCCCACATCTCTTTGGCAGTTTTGAAATGCTTGATCTTCTGGAATCTGTCTTCGTCTACAGCTTTGAACATGATGAACTTCGCCTTTTTATCAAGATTAACCAACTTGATTTCTTTAGGTGTCAGCTCATCCAGCTCTTTGTCAACTATCTGATCAGGCTGGTCAGCAACCTTCACAGTATTCTGAAATCTGAATGGTCCTTTTGTAATGCATGTAAACATGTTGTCGTCGTAAGCAGCAAGAAGGATTTCCATTCTAATTTTCCAGCTTTCAAAGTCCATAAGGCCAATGGAACATGGCTTATGACATCCATTTTCAAAAAGTTTTTGATTTTCAAAATATGCTCTCTTTTTGGAAAAATTGAAAAACACACCTTGGATCAAGTTCGTTTGACAAGGCAGAGGATAAGATGAACCAGTCTGCTCTGATACCACTTGTTGGTCCTAAAAGTGGTCAATGAGGTCTAGAGGGGGGGGGGGGTGAATAGACCTCTGAAAACTTTAAAACTTTTTCTCTAACTTTTTCTGTCAGCAGACTAAGCTGACCGAGAATTCGTAAGACTACTAAGCTGTTCGCGCACAAAGCTTTGAGCCACAGAGTTGACCACTCTTCTGATTTCACTCAGCTGATTCAGATGAAATATCAGAGTTTTAGAAACTAGTTGGCAGCGGATTTGTCAAGTGTTTTTCAACCAATCTGTTCCTCTTTAAGTTTTCTCACACAAAAGATTTTATCCCCAGTTTTTACAACTCCTTTTTAAAATCTTTTGGTTCAGTTCGTATGTTTGAGTTCTTTTGAAAATATGCAAGGTAAACAAACAGTAAATCAAACACACATAATTTTTACAGTGGTTATATGGATAAAAATCCTTTAGTCCACTCTTCCAAGTCACACAGATCTTGGGTTATACTAGAAAACACAAAGTTAACAGTATACAATGCTTGCGCCAGACAACAAATGAAATGGCCACAAGTGCGCAGTAAGAAATCACACTGAAATCCTACTCTCCGAAGCTAGATCACTCACTTAGATGGACCTACTCTCCTCACACTATTTTCAGTATAGGAGGTCACAAAGAAAACCTACACTAAGAAGCTATATCACTTCACACAGATGGATATACACTCCTCTCTTTTCTCAGTTGAAAGTCACTCAGACAGACAACGTAAGTTCTCTGTTCTTCAACGAAAAGCTTCGCCAACAATGACTGGGCTTGTGATCAGACGACTCAACTGATGGATCTTGCTATATAGATGTGATCTTGAATTTTGCAAGTCTCTCTTCAGATTTTCAGTCAGTCTTCTATTTGTACTTCCGGATTTGAATTTCTGCCCGTTGAAGGAAGGCGAAATTACTCTTTAACCCTGAGCAACGGTCTTATTCTCTGACGGTAGCTTTTGCTTTTGCAGACTGTCTTCTGTACACTCTGCTGTACGGATATTCACTTTATGTCCAGTCGCATTTAATGCAGTCAGCTGGTTACCGTTGATAAGCTTACTTCACCGACTTCACTTCGCTGATGGGAATGCTTGGCTGATGACCACTCTCCTGATGATCACTCGGCTGATGGTTACTCGGCTAATTCAAGAATGAACACATATATCTTGACTCGGCTGACGATAACAAATCTGATATCCCACTCGGCTGATTCGGTTACTTCGCTTTAAGACCTTGAGATAGGTTTCACTAAGCTGTTCTTAGTTGATGACTTAACCTTTTGATCTTCAAAACCATTATGGCATTTTGTCATCTTCAAAACCTTCTCTAATTTATACCAACAGGAAGCTTAGCTTACCTCTAAAAAAGTTCAATCGAGAAGACAAGTAAAATAAGTAAATTGAATTTCGGTCCAGACGACTACTGATCTGATGCTGAGTTCGTAATCAGACTGGTGGATTTCAGCATAGTCAAATCAGATGAGTTCGATTTGAATCAGCAGAGTGTTCATCAGCAGGGTAAATTCAATCAGCAGAGTGGAAAGGTATCAGAAAGTTATTCCAACAGTAATAAATGCACTTGGCGTAATAAATGCTATAAGAGAAGGGTATTAATGACAAACGATTGAAGGAAAACCTCGTGTCAGCAAGGTGCATTTAATGCCACTGACAGATCCTACAACAGACTGTACATTGAACAGTTGCAGAGAGCCATTCAGAGACAAGGACCAAAGCTCGAGAAATATCTTAAATTTGTCTCACTTCAACGGGCATAATTCAAACCGCGAGTATAAATAGTTCTACATTCAAGAGTTAGAGACAATCACAACGACATCAACTGACAGAGCATTCAAAGATCAAATTTCTCTCAGTCTCAAAAACTCAAGAACATAACACTATCAACTGAGTCATCTGTTGACAAAGCCGAGTTTAAGAAACAAGCTAAACACATAAATATTAGTGATTTCTGTAAACTTTAAGAGTTGTGAGAAATAGATATCTATCTTAGTGAGTGATACTATTTCAGAGGATAGGTTTTCTTAGTGATCTCCTATTGCAAGCTTGTGGCTTTATCATTTGTTGTAAAAACGCAAGTGGTGTACTAGTTACTTTATGTTTCTAGTAGAACCCAAATCTTCGTGATTTAGAAGAGTAGACTAAAAGACTTCTTGTCTATATAACCATTATTGATTTGCATGTTTTTCGTACGCGGAAAATTTAAGAAAGTGATTTAACCTGATTTCGTGTAAGGGGTAATACTAGTAATAATTATAACAATGATTTATATTTAGGGCTTGGTTAAAGTACTCAGGATGGTGCAACTCAAGAATTGTATATAATATTATCAATAAGTAATTAATCTGTGGAAGAGAAGAATGGTAGAATTCTTATTATCAATGGAGAAAAATTGGAGTCCCTAATGCAATGAAGGATTCGCTATTTATAATGAATACATAATCCTAACTCTAGTAGTATCCTAACGTAACTAGGAGTCCAACATGGCCCATAAAACCTTCAGAGTCGGTCTTCAGGTCGACTAGATGCGAAAGGCAGATCGAGCCGATCATGGATCTTTCGAGGAAACTAAACCGGTTATGCGGGTCGAATCGATCTGAACTAGCTCGAAAAGTACAATTAAGTCATAAGTGTAAAATAGCCCCCATCAGTACTCCCTCACTTGTTGAGCGTAAACGTAGCTGTAGCTCGTAGAAGTAGATAAAGTCTTGGTGTCAATATGCAGTGGTTCATGAAGTATGCCTCATTAAAAACCTGGTTCGGAAAAACCCTTTTATGGGAAAAAAACCGAGCGAGGGAAAAAGAGTACATATTCGCTGAACCCTTTCATGTAAAGACACGTCGCTCAATAACATGTGTCAACAGGGTTTTCCCATGATTTTACTGGCGGGAAATAGAAACGTCGCGAAGGACTGAAACGTCATTTCATCGTCCATATATATAGTCGAATTAAGCAGGATCTTTTTACTTTTACGTCAAATATCCTGATCTTCAAGCAGTAAAATTTTAAATCGAGATTCTCGTTACTTATTCAACTTATCGAACAGTTTGTCTTTAATAAAAAAATATGGCTTCGTCAACGCCAAACTCTAACTCTCCAACCCAGAACGAAGAAGAACCCACAACTCTTACTGTTGGAAACCCTGATACTCTTTTTTCTGACAACGAAGAGATAGGAGATAGCATTCAGGCTGAAGAAATTAGAGATTTGTGGAGAAGGGGGTAGATGGTCTAGTAGTTGAGATAGTTCCTGAAGAAGAGATGGCTACTAAGACTTCGAAGAAATCGAAGACTGCGCAACCTCAAATCTCTGCCCCTATCGAGTTTTTTCCTTCTCGACTCAAAGAAAATGATTTGCCGACCTTGCGGAGGGATTACGGTCGTTACTTCCCCTCTGACTTTGAGATAATCATTCCTTCCGTGGATGAGAGGGTAAACACACCTCCAGAAAATTGTCGAGCTTTATATACTTCACACTTGGATCACGGATTGCGTTATCCCCTTTCTCCGATCCTCCACCAACTTTTAGAGACATTATTCGTCTCTTTAACCCAACTTGTACCCAACGCCATTGCCTTTATTATGGCTTTTTCTGTCCTAATGGTTGCGAAGGGACTACAACCCACCTTTCGTAACTTTTTTCATTTCTTTCGACTTTCCATCTCAACCTCCTCCAATAGAGGTTATTACTATGTCCGCCAAAGACCCGGCTTCGTCGTTCTGGAGAATGCCATTTCGAGCAACAACATGGAATGGAAGTCGAACTACTTCTTCGTCAAACCTCCGACCCAGCGCGTGCTTGAAAATGGGATAACCGAACCGTTTGTCTTCGAATGGGGTTGCGACTCATCCTGGGTATATGGTGGTCGAAAGGTTATCGGAGAATTGACTCCTGATGATCATTTTTCTTCAAGCATGATAGAGGAGATGAGATCGGATAAATACCAGCCGGCTTTTCTGGTCGGAGAAATCTTCCTTCGTAAGGCGGGATTTAGTTCTCTTGATTTTCCCATCCCCATAGACAATCGTCCTCTAGGTAAGACATGTATTTTCTCAGTTACTTTGTCTTTAGAAGATTTCTTAATGATTGTTCCTTTAATGTCGTAATTTTCATATTGTAGCTTCCATGGTTGAAAAATGTCATTTCTCAGTGGTCGGAAAGACTGTCCTTTCGAGCTTGCGGAAGTCGTCGGGGAAAATGCCAATAGAACAGAGGGTGTGTGACACCCCACCTGGGAGCATCCTGCTTTCAGATGAGGTGTCACCCGCCTGCGACTTGTTTTCTTTCTAACAGATGTCGCAGGAACGACATAAAAATATAAATGAATGGAGCCCTGTACTAAATCGTAAAGTACCTTATTCAATCAAGGTTTCCTGGAAATGTGGTACGGTCAAGCTTCTTTAGTCGCCCTTACTAATGTAATTTAAAATTCACATCATCTATGCCAAACAATAGCTCATCCTGAGGAATTAAAACATAGAAGTAAAATATAGAGGGTGAGTCCTAACTGACTCAGTGAGGGTATGAGCACAAACAAAATCAAATGAAAATGGGATGAATGTAAACGAATTTAAGATCAACATATGATAAAGTATGAGTCGTACAAATGAACCAAAATACGAGCATGATAGAGATAGACGGTAATTGAATCAATTCACATGTAAATTTAAGAAAATTGTGACTTTCAAGTATAGTTATGTAAATGAGAAAAGTTGTTAGATATGAGCACGTATACCATATAAAATATCACCTTGTATATATATATATATTCATCGAGGAGCGACCTCGGAACTTGACTTGTAACTTTCAAGCTTCTAACTTTTAAGCTTGTGACTTGTAACTTGAAACTTGTACTGATTTACGTGCTCGATGTATGAGATAAGAATTCATAGTCCGAATAAAAGCCAGAATATAAACTTTATGTATCAATTTCCACAAGATTTGAGAAACATGTATAAGATTTCAAGTCAGATTAGAAGCACAATAAAATGCTAGAATTCAGCTGATTAAGAAACTCAATAGGATACGAGAAAACCAATCGAATACGAAATCCAATAAGAGGATGAGAATTCAGTCCACGCAGAATTTCTATGATACAATGAGAAGCCATTCGAATTAAAAGTTGACATGATAAAGAAAAACATATATCCTGTTTAAATCCAGTGACTTAACTAGAAGGCAAACGAATCAAAGCTTCATAATATAACAAGAAGACATTCGGATTTAAAGCCTTAATAAGAATTGAAAGCTCTCACGGATATTTTGATTATTGAACAATCAATAAAAGGGTTGATCCAAGATGATTTAGTAAGGAATGGTGTATATAACCAAATTGCGAACTAGAAATAATCAAGCCTAAGAAATAGAACTCAATCCAAAAGAAGTTACTCTAATCATGAAGCCGACATGAACGCATTTCGAAATATTTGCAGCCAAGTAATAACCAAACGACATGAGTTAAGCATGAGTTTGCAACAAAAGGCGATATACAGGATAACAACGAATATGTTCAATTTCCTCAAGGCGTCGTGCCAAAATGTACGAAGAAATGGATAGAATCCCTCACCTGATGTCCGACGATGCGCTACATGGCAACTTCAAGCTCTATTTGAGTGTGGGTGTCAAGATATTCAACGCCTACACAAGCCATTAATACTTAATGAGATACTCGCTATACGTTAATCTAAGTACATTAGTGCTCATTCGAATCATGATAGCCGGTGAGTTGCGCCTTCTTTATTTTATTCTCTAAACTATCTAAACTTTCCGATAATGAGGCAAATCCTCTATAATTTAATACAAATCAACTAAACATCCTTCAATCATACAACATTAGCACCGCTGAATTTAACAATTTATTTATCATATACAATTACTAAATGTGTCTAATGTAATTTAAAGCTAACTGTTCAAATATAGATTAAGAATTTACCTGCTGCCACAGTTTGTTCCGATCTACACCGTGCAATCCACGAATCTCCAATCGATTCAAAATTCATACCACCTAAAAGCCATCGAATCTATCTACGACTTTGATGAGACATCAACTCCAAATTCCCACTTTAAGGTTGTCAACAAAGCCCCTAAATGTTAAGTTGAATTCATATCCTCTGTTTGGCAGATTCATACAACTTCTGTTTATCTTAACTCTGTTCTATTAAAATTCAAAATACCACTTAAAAATAACACCTACTTATATTTCTTGATGTTATCTACAACTTTCATGAGTAAAACATTTCCAAATTCCTTCTCCAATTAAGTCAAAATCTCCTGCAAAGTTACAATCGCACCATATACTTTTCCACAGACTGGACTGCTGCTGCTGCCGCCTTGATTACGCCATCTTAACAGCAGTTTAAGACAAAATAATTTGATCATTCATATACTAATCGACCTCCTCTAAAACTTTGATGAAGAACCCGAAGCCAAAATCCCACTCTAAGGACCTCAAATTTACCCTGAAACCTTTAGTACACAGTCTGCCATCTCTGCCGGATTCCGGCCACCAACGGAGGCCAACTCCGTCGAAAACACAACCATCGGAAAGCTGACGTTTCAAGCTTTCCAACAGTACCCTCTGATAGTCAAAGCTCAAACCCTAAACCCACCATGCAACCTTTATTTGGGAGATGATGTTTTAAGAACATACCTTAACTCTTCAATTTATAAATTTACCACTTTAATCTTCAATTCAAGACTTCAATTCACCCATCACACTTTCAAATTCCTATACTATAAGCAACCCTTTTTTTTTCCTTCTTGGTAGAGAGACTTAGTTGTGAATTGGGAATTTAGTGTGTGTTTGGAGTTGTGAAAAATGGTTGTGGAATGTGGAGAGTCATACTTATAGTTATGATATTTTCACATACCCCTCATACTTAACTTCAACTTAGTCCTTAAGTTTCAAGTCATATCAATATATCCAAAAACAATTTAAATCTTCTGCTTTAGTTCACTGGTTACTAAATATTTGATTTATCGTCCACATAACTAAATTGAATAATCCATGTCTACTAGAAATAATAATATGCATATTTTGTTTGGGTAAAAAAAAAAATTTAACGCTATGAAATTTCGAAGCGTCACAGGGTGTCCAGAAAAAGAAGAAGGGATCAGCATCAGGATCTGGAAGACATCGAGGAAGAGTCTTTTGAGAGTGTCAACCCTATCCGTGTTGCTCACCCAACAACTAACCAACCGTCTGCGGAAACTCCCTCCTCGAGTACCGGCCCTGGGCGCGGATATCCTCCCAAGTTCATTAGGGATCGGTACGGTATCCTTGGATGCAAAACTTGGCCGGAATGAAATCCCACCAGTCCAGAGGCAAAGAGGAGGAAGCAGTAGTTCGACAAACAATGTGAATATTTTACTCATGTCGGAGATTCGAGTCACAAGGCCTCTCTTGTAGACATGATCGAAAACCACCTGCAGGGAAAACGTGCGGCTGGATATTCTGCAGAGGATACTTTGATGTCTGATGACAAAGAGAATATCCTCGATAAATCTATTCGACTTCTTCTATCCGCGACCTTTACCAGGGATGTACAATGGAATTTTGTAAGGGAGCCTCTAGATCAACTTGCAAGAGCAGCACATGCTCATGAAGTGGTAACATATTCTTTAGATTGACAATTCAACATAATTCAAATTACTTTTGTCCATATTTAATCGCGTGATTCAATTTTGCAGACTGGAAACACGCTGGTAACTGCTTTGTATGATGCGGCCTTGCACAGGGATCAATGGAAGTTTGTGGAGGAGACCAATAACATACTCCTGGCAAGGAATAAAGAGCTCGAAGATAAGCTGGCCAAGGTCGAAAGTTTGAGAGATTCCATTGAAACTGAGCTCGCCCCCAGTGATAATCCCAATCTGGAGACCGACAATCCACATATCATTAGTACTATGATGGATGCTAGTCGGTACCAAGCACAAGTTGATCAACTGACTCAAGAATTGGAGGAGCAACGTGTTTCTCATGCAACTTCATTGAGCACACTGGAGTTGGAGATTCTTTCGCTTCGAACCCAACTTCAAGCCAAAGGTGATGATGCCGACATGGATAAGGCTATGAATGAAGCTCAAACCCCTGATGTTGAGCCCATCGTTAGGGAATTTCTCAATTCTCCCGTTTGCACTGCTATAATTCATCAAAAGATCAGGGATTTATTGTTGAGTTCATTCTATAAAGGGGTCGATCAACTGATCGAGTCGGGGTTAATTCCCCATCGATGAGCCCATTATCGTAGAGTTATGGACATCAGCAAAGATCGAATGCTTCAAGAATACCCACCGGAGTCCCTAACTTTCGTGCAATACAGTAAGCATCCCTTGGTTCATCTGGTGGATGAGTTTGGAGTTCCCTTACCTGTGCCGGACCCTGATATAGAGCCTGAAGAGGAGGTCGAAGACGATCAGGAAAATAGAGGAGAGGCTGATGATAATGAAGAAATGTCCTCGAAAGAAGCTACTCCTATCGAATAGAGCATTTCAACGACAAGGAATCTATCGAAGCTTATTTGATTTACATTTTCTAATTAGTATCATTATTTTCCTTGTCGGATTTGTAGTCTCTTGTAAACGAATCCTATATCGATCTTTTCTCGAAATATACAAATTTTATTGCAGTATTGCCTTTGTAGAACTTTTTCCTTTGTTTTTTTACACGATCGAGATGTGATAATAACTTAATATTCTCCACCAATTTTAAATCTTATTTTTCGCGCCTTCCCTTGGGGTACTAATGTCATTTCCTTAAGTATATATAAAGGTAAATCCTTCAAAGAATTACCACGCGTCCCCACTTGAAATATAAAATACTCTGCAATAGTTCGAAGTAATAGCTCGAGATTCACACGATTTCCTTAATTTCTCGGCCATGAGTTCCAATCTATTTTCTGGCCCTGCGAAGCGATCTTTACGCGGTCCCACTAGAAGAGATATTCCAAAGAAAAAGGCTCGTACTGAGAGTTCACAACAAACATCCTCCGAGGGGGGGAGGTTCCCAAAATATCTATGCCCTTTGCCGATCGAGCCTCGACGTCTAAGGTGAACACCCCTTCCCGATCGCAATCACATATGGATTCTCCTATAGGTCCCTCAAAAGTTTCGATCCGCAGCCCATTGGTCGATCCAAATATTCTCGAAGCTTGTCCAAATGAGGAGTCGCAAGCTAATTCTCCTGTCCTTAATGATCAGGCGGAAGTTGATCCTCAAACTCCTGTTTCGAGCATCGCCCTGATTCAAGCTTCCGAACAGGAGACCGATCGACAACCCGAGTCTATCCCCCCTAATCCTAAGGTCGATCCACATTCGCAGATTGAGGGGTCCATGATAGAAGATATTCCTGAATCTCTTTTTGCTTTATCGACCTCCGAAACTACCATCATACGCTCGGGTTCCCAGGGTACTCAGGTTCTTCCTCCTCCTCATTTTTCTCGAGGAATGATTGAAACAGGATCCGGCCCCAGTAAGACGAGCTCTGGAAATCCGTTGGATGATCCTTCGCTATTAGATGACCGTCCTCTTAGTACGCAAGTTGAAGAAATATCCGAGTTTACTTTGGATCGATCGGGAGGAGTATCTCTTGATGCATGCATTCCTGCATCTTACGAGCCTGACGGGGTATCTTGGAACTTGGGGATGGGCACAATTCTGCCAAGAGAGCTCGATAAACTGAAGAATCACTCTTCTCTACAACTTATCCAGTCCATTTTCAAGCATTTGGAGCTGGTAATAAGATTCTCTTCTTTTTGAAATTCTCTACATTACTTTATCTTCTAATTCCTTTATGTCTTGTCGTAGGTCAAACATGAAGCTGCTCAACTCGGAATTCAGAATGATGAAGCCTATTTTACCCGGCTTGCTACTAATACTAAATTGGATAATATAGATGTAGCTCATCGATCACTGATGACCGAAGTAGAGAATCTTCGAGCTGCCAACGAAAAGCTTGCTAAAGAGAAAAAAGATCTTGTTCGGGTGAATTGCAATCTGGAGTCCGAAAAAGAGCAGATTGAATAAGGACAAAGAAGACCTGCTCCAGTTAAATAAAAATCTGGAGGAAGTCACCCAATCTCAAATTGAGAAAGGGAAGAAACAAGAGTTCGAGAAAGGCTTTGCTCTTGGTTATAAGCAACGTACCCAAGAGTTGATCACTTATCTTGGTCATAGTACAAGTCCAGATCATATTCTCGAACAGTAGATCTTCTTTTATATATGTTTTTCTCTAATTTATTTATTTATTTATTTTTTTTGCAGAAAAATGTTTAATAATTTTCTCTGATTAAAATGTGATGTGTTCATATCCTTTGTACGGAAAGCTCATCATTCAGAACTGAGTAGATTAACTTGTATTGACTATTTCCTTGGGAGGGGAAAAGTCGCCTAGATATATGCGCCGTTATCTTAGCCATATAACGTTTCATATTCTGTCCGTTAGATCATAAATTCTCCCAGCTATAAATAACAACTCTTTGCTAATAAAAAATCCAAAATAAGTGAAAATCATGTCTTCATCCTTAATATATAGACATCTTGGTCTTTTCATTTTCATTATGGGAGGTATAGGAGTTTTGTGGTTCCCTGATTACAGTGGAACCTCCATCAACAACGGCTGTTGAAAAAGATAAAGCTGGTCAGTCCATTAAAAAGAAAGTATTCCTCATGTCGGGTTATCCTCTTCGACCAAGGATGATACTTTGTAAGAGTTTGGTGAGGTATTCCTCGACCAAGGAGGATACTTTGTGAAGGTCTGGTGATGTATATTCACCGATCTTTATCAAACGTAGGTGCAAAATTTCCAAAGATAAGAAGTAGGTCAGATTGGAGAAGCAATCATCTCGAGGAGCATCTTCCGAACGGATTATTCGAAATACTTTTATTTTGTAGTCTATGTAATAGATTTAGTTAGACTTTTGCAATAAATGTAATCTCCTCTCTTTTGTATTCATCCGTATGTATGTAGCAATCCTTTTTGTAAATGAATAAACATTTATGGAATTTTTTTCCGAGCATAATTTTCAATCTTTGTCATATATCTTTATACTGTTTTCCATTGTTGACCACCGATCGTAGATAAATCCGATTAAGTGTATAACTTTCTTTCAACCATTGTAATGCACTGTCTCTAAAATAATCTGAACCTTAATTGTCACCGTTGGATTCTCCTCCATCTGCCTATATAAAGGCTTTTACCTTCTTCCTCATTTACTTCATAACAATGCTGTCAAAGAAAGAAATTTGTCTTTATTACCATGGTCGACCACCAGATTCTATTGTCTTTAAGAACGGGCAAGTTTCCGACTTGGTATGGGTGGAATTGGAAATACAAAATCTCTAGGAATATGAGGTAGTGATCGAGCATCCCTAATAGCTGGGTGTTGGTCGATCATTGCTTGTGCCATATGGTGTGGTTCGAGGTTAGAGGAAAGCTGGATTCATGCTTTATCGAAATCAACTTGTTTACGATGGAGTGAGAATACCATGTGTGAGATTGTATCGACCTGGTGCAGATCTGGTGAAGTCTGAGCATTAGTTTCTTTAAGGGGGTCGATATTTTGAACCTTGCAAGGATGGTCGTCTTCACCCCTCGAAGCCTCCAAAATTAATCCTAGCTTCAGTCGAAGATTGCTCGAACTATCTGAAGGTCGGGAGTACTTTCCCTCGATGGTGTCAAACATAAACTATCTTCTCTTGGCCTGTACAGAAAGTTCTGTCGTTATTAATCATTCTATTGTATGATCGAGCATTCGTGTCATAGGAACCATAAATGTGTAATATGATCTTTGTAAAATTTGCTTAATCTAATATTAATCAGGTCGAGCATCGATCTAAGATTTGGTATTTAATGGATCATTCTTTTACTGCATTAAATATTGTTCCGATATTTACGACTGGTAGTTGTGACATTGTAACGCAAGTCCCGATAAATCATTGCCACCGTTGATTTGATATTATTTCAACCCTTGGATCTTTACCGTTCCATCTATAAAAGGGTTTTACCTCTCACTTATTTTCTATCACAGGTAAAACTTCTTAAAATGGACTTCTTCCTTTTTCAAAACGGTGGTCGTCCACCCAATTTGGAGTTTTCGAAAATTGCTCAGAATTACGACTTGGTATGGGTGGAATTGGAAAATGGAGACTTCTCAAAAACCATGAAGTCTCCGATCCCTGAAAAATGGGATTGAACGGAATGCCTATAGTATACCGGCCATCTTATGCAAATGGATAAAGGTCGGTACTGTGGTATTCCGATCAAATAGTTCCGTGGTCGGTGGAAAGCTGGTCAGTTCATTAAAATAAGAAAACGTGATCGAGACTGCTGACCACCATCGACCGAAGGAGAATTTCGACCTCATGAAGCTCTGGTGAAGTATGAGCACCAGCTTCTCCAAGGTTGGGGTCGAAATTTCGGAATTTAAAACGACGGTTGTCCTCGTCGATCCGGCTCATCTGGTGACAAGAAAGTTGGAAGGCGTATGATGATAAACAAAGACAGAAGTCTGTAATTCATACTGCCTCTCTTCAAACCCAGATATTATCAGTCGATAAAATGAGCCTATTAGATTGGTTTTTACAAGTCTACTGAACAACCGAGCTTCATTGGATAGGACCCCTTTTTAGCATGTAATAGGGCTTGTTGTTGATCAATGTAGGAAATCTTTATATCTTTTTAATTTATATCATTTGTAACAGCTCCAGGAATATGAATAAACTTTTTTTTGCGTAATATTTTGTAATCCAACAAGTTGTAAATGAAATCAAAGTTTGACTTTCGGAGATCGAATTTTCTAATAGATTGAAGTTTTTACCGACCCAATCGGTCTTAGACGAAACATTCGATTCTACTTGGGTTCCATATCAATTGTTGATTTAAACACATGTAGATCGTTTTATGAGTTCGATGAGTTTACCGACCCGATCGATTTTACTCAAACGTCAATTTTACTTAGGTTTTATACCAATTATTGGTTTTAACCTTTGTAGATCGTTTTTTAGGAGATTGATGAGTTTTTACCGACCCAATCGATTTTACTCAAACATCAATTTTTCTTAGGTTTTATACCAATTATTGGTTTTAACCTTTGTAGATCATTTTTAGGAGATCGATGAGTTTCGACCGATCCAATCGGTTTTACTCAAACATTAATTTTCCTTAGGTTTTATACCAGTTATTGATTTTAACCTTTGTAGATCGTCTTAGGAGATCGATGAATTTTTTATCGACCCAATCGGTTTTACTCAAACATCAATTATTATTTTTTTTTTTTTTTAGGTTTTATACCAATTATTGGTTTTAACCTTTGTAGAGCTAATCGATAATGGCTTTTACTGCGCCTGTCAAAAATACAATGTATGGAGAAAATTAAGCAAAAGCTTTTACTATTATTGTAGACAAATTCTACCGTCGAAAAGAAATAACAAGACCTTAAAATGAAAATAAACAATAAATGAGCTACATTCTGTAAAGAATGAGATATTCAAACTGCCTTCCTAAATCTTCTTTCTCGATCTCAACGACCATAATATAGTCTAAGGTTTACTGCATTCCAAGTTCGAGGAAGCGGGGCTCCATCCAACTGAGCAATTTTATAAGACCCTTTTTTGCCAACTGCAGTCACTATAAAAGGACCTTCCCAATTTTGTTGTAGCTTTCCGACATGTTTGGATACTTCGACCTTCATAAGAACCAGATTGCCTTCCTCGAACGATCGTATCCTTACTCTTTGATTGTAGGCCTTTTCCATGCTTGACTTAGCTGCCTGTAAACGAAGACTGGCCCTTTCCCTTAGGGCCTCACTTAAGTCAATATCATCTTCTCTCAATTGTTCGTTTCTCTCCTCGTCATATAACTCGATCCTCGGACTAGGAACAAGTGCTTCGACTGGAATGACTGCTTCCGATCCATAAACCAAGCTAAAGGGCGTTTCTCCCGTAGAGGCTTTTACCGTAGTTCTGTTTGCCCATACGACCCCTGGGAGCTCATCCAACCACTTTCCTTTGGCGTCATCCAATCTTTTTTCAAGGGACTTGATGATTTCTCAATTTGCGACTTCTGTTTGTCCATTTGCTCGAGGATGTCCTACAGATGTAAAGTTGTGCTTTATTCCAAACTTGAAGCACCATTCTTGAACTTGTTTTCCAGCGAATTGAGTTCCATTGTCAGAAATTAGGACTCTCGGGATGCCAAAACGGCAAACTATGTATTTCCAAAGGAAATTTATAACCTGAAATTTTGTAATTCGTGCGAGTGCCACACATTCGATCCATTTGCTGAAATATTCAACAGCGACCAGGACGTAGCTATTTTTTGACCTAGCAGTGGGGAATGGTCCCACAATATCAATTCCCCATTGATCGAAAGGCCAACATATTGGAGTCGGGTGCATTACCTCTGCTGGTTGATGGATTATGTTCGAGTGCACTTGACAGTAATGACAATATTTCACGTAATTTTGTGCATCTGAATATTAGGTCGGCCAGTAATATCCGGTTCTTAAACACTTGAGAGCGAGTGCTCGAGCCCCGCTATGATTCTCGGCCTCTCCTTCATGAACTTCCTTGAGGATACTTTGAGTTTGATGTTCGGGAATACACTTCAATAGTATTCCAGAAACGGATCGTCTATAGAGTTTCTCATCTACTATAGCGAACCTCGGTGCCCGATATATAATTCTCCGAGCTTCATTTTTATGATTAGGGAGAGAACCGTCTTTTAAATAGCTCAACAAAGGGGTCATCTAGCTATCTGTAGCCAGATCGATGTCCATTATCTCAGTGGTAGGAACGGTGTCGAGGTCGATCGATGGTGTATTGGAGATCAACCATGTGATCACCCTCTTGGTCTAACCATCTCTCGACCCTGTAAATCTAGATAATTGATCAGTCCATCGATTTTCTTCTCGCGGGATATTCTGAATTTCAAACTTGTCAAATTTTCCAGTTAATTCTTTTACTTTGGCCACATATTTTATCAGCAACCCCGTCCAACTGAGTATCTCATAATTTCGTGCTCTCCCAGCACCCCTGTCGAGCTGTCTTCACTATCGGAGTCAGCGTTGTCTTCACCTTCTCCTCCATCCTCGGTGTCGCGCTCGGCATTTTGTTCTCCTTCCCCATCGCGCTCGGGGTTCTGTTGGCCGGACGTTCCCTCGCCAACATCTGACCCCAGGGCTCGTTCAATTTGATCGACGATCTTACTCGCCTCGTCAGGAGAATTTTCGGTAGCCTTGTAAGTGTTAATCATTTCGCCCGTCGATCCAAGGTCGGAATCTGTTCTTGGAGGATTATCGGATGGAATCTCAGGGTTCTCGGAGGTGGACATGTTAGAGAGTGTTAATTATGGTCGACAAAAAAGAAGGATACTCTTTATCGATGTTAATGCTCCGATCTGCGGTGAGTTGAGAAGATGTACCCGTCTCTTCAAGTCAACGCCTATATATAAAGGTTAAAAGGGTAAATTGCAAATTAAACCCCGAGTCACCGCGACGGTTAAGCTTCTACTCAGTAAGTTGATGATTAACTTTCCATAAATGGCATTTACGGTCCTCTAAGTTTTAAGAGTTGGTATTTCAGCTCGGTAGATTAAGATTAACGACATCGTCTTCCGAAGATGTGCACTATTTTTCCCTTCGCTCGGTTTTTATCCCACTGGGTTTTTCCGAGTAAGGTTTTTAACGAGGCATGTCCGACTCAAGAATGTTCAACACTCGATCTCTATTATTTATCTCTCCGAACTACGGATATTGTAATATCATTGAGGCAGACCAATCCGATCAAGAACTCCGCCCTCTTCCAGTTTGAAGCATCACGCCTATCCAAGGCCCATCCAGAGAAATATGCGCTCTTTTTCCCTAGCTCGGATTTTGTCCCATTGGGTTTTTCTTAGTGAGGTTTTTAATGAGTTATAACAAATCTTGTGCAACAATGTTGTGTTTACTTCTCCGAGCTTCAACTTCGTTTACACTCGAGAAGTGGGGGACTATTCTCCGACCTGCTGAGCGCTGTTTCCGATCAAGCCAGATTACTAGCTCGAGAGCCAATATTCCGATCTGCTTTTTGACCTGATCGTTTTCTTCGGAATTACTGTGGGGCCGACCCCCAGACCTGAACAGCTGGCAAGACGTATTCTCCTGCGGAGGGTCTACCTAGATCATTATTGTTCCTATATATACGCGGCGCATTTATGACATTAGGCACGGCACTATTCCCAAGATACACCCCAGCTCAGACATAGAGCTCGGAATAGGCCTTAGCTCACTTTCCTTAGTATTTATCTAGCTAGTAGTACGGCATCCTGTAACGCTCGGGTAGACCTCCTTTATAACTTGTATTCGGATCGTTATATTAATAAAAATAGCTTACACACTCGACTTACTTATTGTGTTGCTCAACTTTCTTTATTTATCCCGAACGAAAAAAAGCATAATCAAGCACAGTCGATTCCATTAGCTAAGTGAAAGTGGTTCGAAGTCATTCCAACTGTAATAAATGCACATGGTGAAATAAATGCTATCTTAGAAGAGTATTTATGGCAAATGATTGATGATATAAATTCAAAATACCTCGTATGAGCATAGTGCATTTAATGCGACTGGCAGAGTCGTACAGTAATCAGACTGTAACTGTACAGTGAACTATTGCAGGTCGCCGTTTAGAAATATGACTGTTACTCGAGGACGAACTTACAGTTTTGTCTCACTTCAACGTACATAATTCAAACCACAAGTATAAATAGATCAAGATTCAGAGTGGACAAGAACACAACACACTTGCAAAATTTCTAAGTCCAAAACTCTCGAGTAAGAACTATCATCTAAGTCATCTGTTGACAAAACTTTTCGTTGAAGATTAATGTTAAACACTTTCAAATCTAAGTGATTTTCAAGTGAGTGTTGTAAGAAGTATATATCCAATCTTAATGAGGAGATATAACTTCAAGATCACAAGTTATTGTACTGGTGACTGAGTGTTCTAGTATAACCTAAATCATCGTGATTTAGAAGAGTGGATTAAGAGGATTTGTTCATGTTGAACTACTATAAAAATTCCTTGTGTGATTTACTTTCTTGCTACGCATTGAATATTTCATTATCATAGTAAATCGTTTGAAAAGATGTGTCGTTTAACTTGACGAAATTTGTAAAACTAGGGGTAAAACTTTGAAGTAAAAACTTGTTTGAAAAACATACTTGCATATTCGGCTGATACAAAGTTTTGAAACTCTAAGTTACTTGATAAGACAGGTAATAATAGTAGAGTGGTCTACCCTGCTGACCAGCTTAGTGCCGAAACAGCTTAGTAGTCTTACCTTGCTGATAAGCTTACCCTACTTAAGAAAAGTTAGAGAAAAAGTTTAACGGTAAAGAGGTCGATTCATCCCACCCCTCTGAACCTCATCATGACCACTTGGGACCAACAATAAAGTTGTATTCCATAGATTGTAGTTTTTCCCCAAAGAACATGAAAGTTTGGCTGCAAAATAAGTTGTGGAATTGGCTCTATCTCGGGGATGGGTTAGCATTATTATTGATGGTGATTGTAAAGCCGTTGTGGAGAAAATTGAAGAGTCAGACATCCATCCTTGGCAGCTTTGGAGCCTTGATGGTGTGAAGAGATTGGTTAATCACTTTGATTTACATTGAAGCGCACAACATTCGACGACAAGACAACGAAGTTTTTCACTCTTTGGTCCAATTTGCATTAAGTAGTCTAGATGATCCAAATGTACTTTCGTCATTCACTTTGAACATTGTTAATTAATTGGAATTATCGTCAATATAATTATCTTTTGATCTAAAAATAATATTAACATCCTAATGTTGTTGTAAGATTAAAAAAGGTAGACAATGAATTTATAAAACTCTTACGTGTTAAATGGAAAAAAATCATTTTTCATATCATAGAATTTGACTGGTTTTACTTTTCATATTAAACTCGCAAAAAACATATTAATTTTTTACGGACATTACAAAAGTGATACTTCCGTTAGTTTTGTTGAGGGAATTGGACCATGAAGATTGAATCCCAGGTCCAAAGGAATAAGATGACGCTAAAAAATCTGAAAAAGGTGGAGAAACAAGGTCGTATTCTCGATTTGAAATTTATGAGGAAAAATGTTTCGCGATTTATATTTTCAAATGTAAAAATTGAACGATTCACTCAACGTAATAAAAAAATTTACTATACGTATATGTTCGCGTCGAATACACGAACAAAATCCCTCTCCTATTTTCGTCGAACAACTACCAGATGACGGTGGTTGTGCTTCAGTCAATCCGCAAAATTGCCAAAAGGCAGGAGTCAATCCGCAAAATGGCCAAGGTTTAATCATTTTTATAAATCTTAATAATATAAAAAATTAGTAGTTTAATTTTTCACGTCAACGTGACAATTCCACCAACAAAACTAATTGAAATATCACTTTATAACATCTGCCGGAGAATTAATACGTTTTTTTGCGAGTTTAATATGAAAAGTAAACTCTGCCTAGTTATATTGTATGAAAAATGAATTTTCGGCCACGTTAAATACATACTTGGAAAAGTAATATATATACTCGGTCGTAGATCATGCGGTCGGAATAAGTAAACTTTTTTCAGTTCTCGCAATATCAATAATTTGGAACTTATAGCAACCTTTCTTTTTTTTTTTCCCAAAATAACACACTTAACTCATGTTAGATATTCTGGACCTGTGAAACAGTTAATTTGTTAGATGCAGCTTCAAACTCGAGGTATTGATTTCCATGCAAATTCTTGGCAAATTACCAGTCTATGCTCATAATACCTTAGATTCGTTGTCCCTTCGACCTTAAATTTTTTTTTAAATCCTCTTCATGATTTTCTAATATATATATATATATATATATATATATCATTTTCAGGTGCAAATTTTAAACTAAATTAGGAAATAATGAGAAAGTATATAGAAGAAAAACTTATAGATATACCAATTAATTAAAATATTAATAGATAATATTTATGTTAATATTAAACATAAATGCACTTATTAAAATACAAGTTGCATAGAGAAGGTGTTTAAGATCCCCAGAAAAAAAGGTGTGAATTTAAATGACATTCACATTTTAATTATAAGGGCAGTGAACAAATTTTGTAAGCAGTATATTTTAATTTACTCAAGTTCTCATTTCTCAATGACCGTACTCTAAAACGAGTTAACACTTGACAGGACTCTATTCCCTTTTGTAGCAAATTATCTCTTTTGGATTCATCTCTCTTTCTGGGTTAAAAAACAAAAATACAAACTGTCAAACAAAACCCTTTTTCTCAAAATGATTTTTTTTATCTGTAATATTTTTTGCCCTCTAAAAACTAGTTCATCACATAAAATAATAATCTAAATTTACTAAATACCAAATGCCAAACTCTACTCCCTAAACTAGAAAACTTAAACACGAATGATTATGCGTTCTCCTTTTTTTTTTGTTGTGTGGAAAGAATGAGACTATCCTTTCCTTTTATCACAGTTTCAAAAAGAAAAAGAAAAAATACGAGGTTATACTTAAAATTCGTTTTTTAAATTAATATCTAAACTATTGTAAGAAATGGAAAAAAGAAAAACTTTTTTTTTAAAAATAAATTTAAGTATTAGAATGATACAAATAAAATTAAGTACTGAATACGGATCCTTCATTATTGAATTCTAGACACTTCTTTTATATCTGTTTTTTGTTATATATTTTTCCAGTGCTACACAATAATGTTGGCATATATTTGAACTATTTATATAATTAGTTCATGATTAAAATATTCGTTATAAATTATTAGAAAGATTATATACAACACATTAGTATATAGATATTGGATTATAATTTCATCATTGAAATATTGGAAAATAATTGAAAATTGTCAGAAAAAGAAAATCAAATACAGGTCATTAGTAAATAGATATTATAAAAGGGTTTTTTGCAAGCTAATTCCCTGTGATATGTCTAATAGGCAATTTACCTCCCTGTGAAATAAAAATAGGCAATTTAACTCCCTGTGAAATGAAATAATGAGCAATTTACCTCCTTGTGATATAAAAATAGGCAATTTACCTCCCTATGAAATAAATAATGAGCAATTTAACTCCCTGTGATATGAATTAATGAGCAATTTAGAGGGAGGCAATGTGCTTCTTTTATAAAAACACAGGGAGGTATTTTGCCATTTTTCTTATCACAGAGAGTTAAATTGCCTATTTAGAATATCACAGGGAGGTATTTTGCCCTTTTATTTATCACAGGGAGTTAAATTGCCTATTTAAAATAACACAGGGAGTTAATTTGCTATTCACTCTATTATAAAATGCTAGTTCATGATTCAAAAGTTTTCTATCAATTACAAAGATTAAATTCAATTCATTACTAGTAAATATACATCATTATATAAATATATATTAACATAAATCAATGAAGAATAAGAAAAAGTGCAACTTGACATTAATGAAAGTTTCAAGGTCGAACAGACAACGAAGCAAAGGTTAACTGCAAACAAGACTGCTTACTTGACAAGCACAGCATGGAAACCACTCACCTCAACTTACAATCGATCGATAGATAGATATATCCATTCATTACCTCTTCAAGTGAATATGTATACTAACATCATTTTGACTATCAAATTTGATCAAGAAATTGAAACTTGATCAATACCAACACTTGAAAATCAAAATATGTTTTAATTGCAGGATTAAGATGATAAGAAGTTAATCAAAGATGAAAAGAGATGTTAAAGTACGATTTTCAGCAAGGGCTCACCACCAGATTTTATAGACTCAAGAAACAGAAAAAATGTCATGGGTTTGGTTCGTGTGAAATAATGTAAATAATTAAGAACTATTTTCTCGCACGTGAAAGACTTTGACTGATTGGTGAGATTTGGGCCGTTGTTCATTCACTATATTCAACAACCAGTTCCCAGAAAAAAGAAAACAACAAATTCCCAAGTTACAAATTTACATGAATTGAATAATTAATGGAGAGAATTGTAATTGTGGTACCAAATTATATACCGATTCTCACTTGTGGTACCATAAAAATCGAGGCCGACACATTTGGTAACACAATTTAAGAAATTGAATCACTTTTAGTACCACCGTTAAAATTGGACGTTAACTGATGACGTGACAGTTAAGTTTTATTGCAAAATTGATACCATTGCTTATGACTGACAATTATACCCCTAACTTTTCAAGTTGTCAAAATAACCCCACATCTTCAAATTTACTGACAATTTTAGTCCACATTGTTGCCCAATTTCAAAATTGGCTCGAAAAAGACACGTGTGGACCAATTTAGAGATTTTACCCAATTAAGTTTTGTTGCCCAATTTAGTGGATCGTCCGGCCCAGGCCGCCGTTGGCCTGGGATCGTCCGTCCCGGCAGCTACCGGCCTGGGATCGCCGGCTTGGGATTTGGGTGGGTGCGGGGGTGGTTAGGGGGGGGATGGGGTTGGGGGTAGGAGATGGATTTTTTTTTTTTTTAAAAAAATTACAATTATTTTATTAATAATATATAACTTTATTTTTTAATAAATATTAAATATATTAATATTATTATATAAATTTTAGATTTAATTAATATTTTATCGAATTTATATTAAAGTATTATTTGGTCTATTAATATTATTTATAAATTGGTCTGCACGTGTCTTATTCGAGCCAATTTTGAAATTGGGCAACAATGTGGACTAAAATTGTCAGTAAATTTGAAGATGTGGAGTTATTTTGACAACTTGAAAAGTTAGGGTTATAATTGTCAGTCAACATAAGTAATGGTATCAATTTTGCAATAAAACTTAACTGCCACGTCATCAGTTAACGTCCAATTTTAATGATGGTACCAAAAGTGATTCAATTTCTTAAATTGTGGTACCAAATGTGTCGGCCTCGATTTTTATGGTACCACAAGTGAGAATCGGTATATAGTTTGGTACCACAATTGCAATTCTCTCATAATTAATGGTTATGTGTATTTTGCATAATTATTTATATTAAAATTTACAAATGCGTACACAATTAAAATATCGACCACTACTTTTTTGTTTAAGATATAAATAAATATCTAAAAATTTGCCAAATCCAAGCATATATACTGTCTTCTTTACAATGTCTCTTCGAATCTTCTTATATACACGTTTGATGCGAGTGTTGGACAAATCATATTTTATGTGAACGAATTGTTCGAACAAAAATAATCTCATTTTGATGGGAAAAGGGGTATTATTCTAGGATGTTGTAAAATGAAAATATGAGTAAAAATAATGGAATATTAAGAGTACAATTTATGGAACATGGAGAATTAATAAGAGTATAATTTATGAAACATTTCAATAAAAAAAAAAAAGAAAAAACCTAATAAAAATGTTTCTGCTATGCGCAATGATAATTATTTTGGACAGACAAAAGATGCTGAACAAAAGAGGAGAGAATGGGGACAAAATAAAAAAGTTGGCAATACGGGAGGTGATGGTGGTGTTATATGTGAAGTGGTGATAAAGTGTTAAAATATTAATAAAACTATCATTTGATTTCTTCCAAACCTCACATGGCCTTCGAATTCTTCTCTTCTTACCTACAACCATTTTTTTGGTAAATAAAAATTGAGCCTCGTGCTTCCTAGAAGTAGGTGGAAAGTATGGGTCAAATTAAATAGTGCTAAGTGGACGCATATGTTTAAATTTCTCAAACGAGAGAATTTCAGTTGCGCTACCAAATTATATGTCAATTTTCACTTGTGGTACTATAAAAATTAAGATCGATATATGTGGTACCACAATTTAAGATATCGAATCACTTTTGGTACCGCCGTTAAAAATGGCCGTTGATTGATGATGTGGCAATTAAGTCTTATTGCAACATTGATGTCATTACTTACGTTGACCGACAATTCTACCTCATAACATTTCATATTGACAAAATAACACCATATTTTCAAATATACTGACGATTTTTAGTCCACATTGTTGCCCAATTTAAAAATTGGCTCGATTAAGACTCGTGCAAACCAATTTGGAGGACAATTCTACCCCCATAACATTCATGTTGGTAAAATAACCCTATATCTTCAAATTTACTGACGATTTTAGTCCACGTTGTTGCCCAATTTCAAAATCGGCTCGAATAAGACACGTGGGGACATATTTGGAGATTTGCTTATTATATTTACATATCTATTTAACTAATTTTATTTTATAAATAATATTAATAAATCAAATAATACTATAAAATAAATTCAAAAAAATTATAAATATTTATTAATAATACTCCGTATATAAATTTATTATTTTAATAAAGAGAGAATTGCACTTTTCATGCCATACCTTTTAAAATGACACAATTGATACCAGACAAATATTTTTCACATTTGGTTTGACCGTTAATTTGTGGACGAAAAATGCCATTTGCGTGGCACATATCCGTCAAGTAAAAAAAAGGGTGGGGGGGAATGCAATTATCAAAAAAGTAAAAGTAAAAGTATGTGGGTGAATTTGACCAGGGGAAGACCCTGTGGGCTGATTATGTAAATTACTCATCTTCCTCGACAACACTTCTCGTGCAGTAGCTGTCAAATGAAGAAAACCATCACACCCCAACCTTTAATTCACCAAAATTCAAGATAACCACAATTAATTGAAGCAACAAACAACTAATTGGAGCTGTTTAAAACCGAAATCAACAACCAAATCATCAAAAGCCGGGGAAAATACGGAACCAGAAAAATAGGGGAAGAACTACTTCAATTTCGGAAATTTGAATTCCCGTGAATTTACAACACGTACAATATTCAGCAACTCAATTACAATGGAGTTACACAAAGAAATCCACTGTGAGCCGCATAAATCAGGAGGTTGCAAAAAGGGGATCGCACGACCTAAATCATCAATCAGCAAAATGAGTAACAATTACCTGGTTATACGTGAAATTAATATTGCTAGATGAATTGTGAAATCCTTCAATCAACCGACACGGGAAGCCAGCAGCCGTACATGAGGAAGAAGGCGACGATAATTGAAATACCCTGCCAAATTTTTGATAATTGCATTTTCCCCCTTTTTTTGACTTGACGGACATGTGCCACGTACGTGACATTTTTCATTCACAAATTAACGGTCATACCAAATGGGAAAAATATTGGTCTGATGAGGGCTATTTCACATCTCACCAGATCGGGTTCTTCGACTTCATCAAGATCGACATGTTAATATCTTATCCCGATTGATCTCCGTTACTTTTGACCAAGATTAGCAGAAGTACCCCACATGGATTATAACATCGATCTGCCTAGTCGACTTACATATTTTGATTTGCTCGTGGGTCGTACGCAGTCTCCTATGGGCTCTAGACGTGTTAGGATATAAATACTAGGATAATTAAAGTTAGAGGAACTTTTGGCATTCCTCCCATATTCCCACCTTGTTAGATCGGTATTGTAGATCGATATTCCATAGGCTTTACTTGTTCTTTATCTTGCACCATCCTTAGTAGCTTGGCCAAGCCCTATTACGTTGTATTACTATTTAGTATCATTAATAAATCAATATTCACATAATTTACGTGATCTTATTGGTTCTTATTTACTGTTTTCCTTGTTATAACGAATTACACTAAAATCAGTTGGCGCCCACCTTGGGGCAGGTCAAATACTAGATCGATATATGGTCAAAACAAAGAATCCCCCAAGAAAGAGTACCAAAACATCAGGAAGAAATCAATCCTCTCAGGCACCTTCCGTGGTTGGAAATAGACGTGAAGATTCAGCTAGAAATAGCAACAAAAATCATACAGAGCTGGATAGGCCGGAGAGGTCGAATCACACTGGAACCCGATCTAATCAAGGCTTTTTCGACAGGCATGGCTCCCAAAGCCAGCAGGTCCCTGATCAGACTATTCGACTGAATCCTCCGGTCCAATCCATCCCTGCACCGCAAACCGGCCATAACGAGCAAATCACTCAGCTAGTCCAACTAATGATTGCATTCTGCAATCAGATATTTGAGAAGCAAACACAAAACCCAGCAAAGCCCGGAGAAAATCGCGTTCAGCCACCTCAAAGACCTAATGTCTATAGGAGGCCACAACGGCAACCCGATCAGAAATCCGATCAAGGGGACAACCCTGCGGCTGATAAAAAAACTCACAATTCCAAGAGAAGGGCTAATATGGGACATGCAAGAACTAATGTTCACCCTGAGCCCAAGAATCCTCAGGCAAGAGCCTTTGCTCGTCCTGATCAACAACAATGTAAGGAGCGAACTATCATCCCAATCGATGATAGTATTATACCCAACCGAAACGATGTTAGAGCAACAAGGAGAGTGTCCGAGAGGGGCATTGACCGAATGGTAGATGAGCGAGTGGCACAACGATTGGTTGTGGAGAGACAACCTTGGAAAAAGTGTATCCTCCTTTAGGGGCATTTTCCCATTTCAACTGATGATCGTCCCCTAAGTAAGATTTTAACAAAAAGTGATCTATCCTTAAAAAGGATTCATTAATTGTCATCCTTTAACGTTTGTAATCTTATCTTGTAGCTTCTATGGTCGAGAAATGTCGTTATTCAGTGGTTGGAAAAATTGTCCTTTCTAATTCGAAGAAGTCATCGGGAAAGGTACCAATAGAACAGAGACAGTCCAGAAAAAGGAGGAGAGATCAGCACGAGGATTTGGAAGACATTGAGGAAGAGTCCTTCGAAAGTGCAGATCCTATTCGAGTAGCTCATCCCATGGCCGATCAAACTTCTACGGAGACACCCTCCTCGAGCACTGGCCCAGGACGGGGCTTTCCTCCCAAGTTCATTAGAGAGAAATATGGTATTCTTGGCTGTAAGACTTGGCCGGAACGTAACCATACTGGTCCTGAGGCAAAAAGAAAGAAGCAATTCTACGACAAAGAATGTGAGTTCTTCACTCATATTGGAGACACGAGCCACGAGGCTTATTTGGTAGATATGATCGAGAGCCATCTGCAGGGAAAACGGGCAGCCGGATATTCTGAAAAGGACTCACTGATGTGCAGTGAAATTTTGAAAGGAAAACATCATCGATAAGTCAATTCGACTTCTTCTGTCCTCGACCTTTACCAAGGATGTGCAGTGAAATTTTGAAAGGGAACCTCTCGAGCAGCTGGCAAGAGCAACTCATGCCCATGAAGTGGTAATATATCATCATACTGTTTGTTCTTAACATTTTAAGTTCTCTACTTCATTCCTTAATTAGGTGATATATTCTTTTTTTTTGTAGACTGGGAATGCATTGGTAACTGCCATGTATGATACGGCATTGCATAGGGAACAGTGTAAGTTTGTGGAAGAGACCAACAACATTCTAACTGCCAAAATCAAAGAGCTCGAAGACAAACTTGCTCAGATCGATAGTTCTCGTGCATCTGCTAAGATTCAGCCGGCTCCTATCGTCAATCCCAATCTGGAGACTGATAATCCTCATATTATCAGCACGATGATGGATGTTAGTCGGTATCAAGCGCAGGTCGATCAACTAAATCGAGAATTGGATGACCAGCGTGTTTGACATGCCACCTCGATCAGTAAACTAGAGTCGGCGATTCTCTCACTTCGATCTCAACTTACGGCTAAGGATGATGATGCTAACTTGGATAAGGTCATGGATGAAGTTCATACTCCTGACGTCGAGTCCGTTGTCAGGGAGTTTCTTGATTCTCCTGTCCATACGACAATAATTCATCAGAAGATAGGGGGTCTGTTGTTGAGCTCGTTTTACAAGGGGGTCGATCAATTGATCGAATCTGGGCTGATTCCTGATAGGCGAGATGATTATCGCAAAGTCATGGAGATCGAAAAGGATCGAAGGCTTCAAGAATACCCCCCAGAATCCTTGACTTCCGTCGAGTATAGCGATCATCCTTTAGCTCATCTAGTGGCTGAGTTTGGAACTCCATTGCCTGTGCCTGACCCTGACCTAGAGCCAGCAGAGGGTGTCGACGGCGACCAAGAGGACGAAGGAGAAGCAGAAGACAATGAAAGGTCGTCCTCTGAAGAAGTCACTCCCCCATCTTAGGCCATGTTTATGATTAGGGTCTTATCAGTTTTCTTCTATAATCTTTGTTAATCTATCAAGTAGAACATGTAATTTTTTGCAAATGTAATTACTGTAAAATCCTTTTTTGCTATATACAACTTTTAATGTCATATTTGCATTTGTCGAATTTTCCTTTGTCGTTTTGATGATCGTAGCATGCAATTAATAACCTTCTCAGATATACATTTGAAATTTTACTGTTCGCGCCATAGGTTGAGGACATATTTGTCATTTCCTTTACTATATATAAAGGTAAAACCTTTGAATTTTTACCGCGCGTCCCCACTTGCAATATAAAATTTCTCTATAATAGATCGAAGCAACAGTTCGATATTCACCAAATCTTTCGATTTTTCGGTCATGAGTTCCAACCTGTTCTCTGGTGCCACCAAACGGTCTTTACGAGGCCCCTCTCGACGAGAAACTCCAAAAAAGAAAGCTAGGACCGAAAGCTCACACCAGCCATCTTCCGAGGGAGGGACTGCTCCCCAAAAACCCGTGCCTCCTTCCGATCAGGTTACGACCCCTCCGGGTGATGTTCCGAGGTCTGAGGTGAAAACTCCTTCTCAAATGAAGGAAATTATGGATTCTTCTACGGGTTCTTCCCGAGTTTCGATCCATAGTCCATTGGTCGATCCGAACATTCTGGAAGCTTGTCGGAACGAGGAGTCTCAAGTTAACTCTCCTGCTCCCGTCGACCAACTAAGAGATGACCCTCCTCATCCTGATCCAAATACCATATTAATTCCAACTTCTGATCAAGAAACCTCTCGGCAGGTCGACACCGTCCCGCCTAATCCTGAAGTCGGGTCAGATTTGCTAATGGGCGGATCAGTGGAAGACATTCCCGAGTCTCTTTTTGTCCATCTGACCTCCAATGTTGTCGTATCTAGTTCTCAAAATACTCAAGTTCTTTCTCCTTCTGTCTTTCCTCGAGAAATGACTAAAACTGGATCTGTTCCCAGCAACTCGAGTTCCGATAATCCATTGGACGATCCTTCTCTTTTAGACGACCGTCCTTTCAGATCACAAGTCGAAGAAATAACCGAGTTTACAATGGGTCGATCAGGAGGAGTATCCTTAGATGCATGCGTTCCTGCATCCTTCGAGCCCGATGGGGTATCTTGGAATTTGGGAATGGGTACTATTCTGCCAAAGGAGCTTGATAAGCTAAAGAACCACTCTTCTCTGCAGCTCGTTCAGTCCATCTTCAAGCATTTGGAGTTGGTAATTGGATTTTTTGCTTTAACAGAAATACCTTGTCTTCTAATTCTTTTAGTTTTTATTCTGATACTTTCATAATTTGTTTAAAGGTTAAGCATGAAGCTGTTCAGCTCGGGATACAAAATGATGAAGCTTACTTTTCTCAACTTGATTCCCATGAAAGGCTGGATACTATTGCTGCAGCTCATCGACTGCTGATGAATGAAGCTGAGAGTCTTCGAGTGGCTAATGAAAAGCTCTCTAAAGATAAAGAAGATCTTGCTCGGGCGAATAGTAGTTTGGAGTCCGACAAAGAGCAACTCGTAAAGGAGAAAGAAGACCTGTTTCAGCTGAATAGAAATCTAGAAGAGGTTACCCAATCTCAGATCGAGAAAGGGAAAAAACAAGAGTTTGATAGGGGTTTTACTCTTGGGTATAAGCAACGTACTCAAGAATTGATCACTTATCTCGATCATCAAATGAGTCCCGACCACCCTCTCGAACTGTAGACCAAGCTTCTCTTATTTTTTTTTTTTTTGTAATGTAAATATGATAAGATTTTTGAATGAACAGAGCTTCGTGTTCTTTCAATCATTATCGTGGAGAATAATTCCTCATTCCGATCTTAAAACCATAATAACTGTTGTCTATTTTCTCGGGAGAGGAAAAGTCACCTAGATAGTGGTGCCGTAACCATAGTTGTAGGATGTTTCATATGCTTGTCCGTTAAATAATAAATTCTTCCATCTATAAATAATTTCCTCCACAAAAAGAACTAAAATATAAAGAAGTATCATGTCATCATCAGTAAGATATAGAAATCCAATGTGGTACTTGTGGAGTCCAGATTATGGTGGAAATATCCTTGATCAAAATTTGTTAAGACAAAAGAGAGCTGGTTAGTTCATTAAAATTAAGGTATTCTCCGTGTCAGGGTATTCTCTTCGAACAAGGAGGATATTTTGTATGAGTTTAATGAGGTATCCCTCGACTCAGGCGGATACTTTGTAACCTAGTAGCCAGATATCCTTTGACGAAGGAGGATACTTCGTAAAGGTCTGGTGAAGTATATTTGCCAATCTTCACCAATGCGGGTACCAGATTCCAAGAATAAGAAGTACGTCGGTTTGGAGGAGCAAATCATTCTGATAAGTAGCTAGTAGGCTAATAATATTTGAGTATTTGTAACAATTTTTTAGTGAATTTTCATCAAGAAATGTATCCTCCTTTCTCGATGTGTGTATCCGATCATATCTGCTAATTGTAATCATTGAAGTCTTTAATAAAAGTATTTTTATTTGCATAGTTGATCTATGATATTTACTTTTGTCCGTCTCACTGTCGTTGATCATTTACTTGATTTGAAAACTAACCCAACCAAGCGTATAGTATTTCTTAGTTATCTCAACAATCTGGACCGTTGATAGGATCCCAAGGCATCACCGTAGGATTCCCTATTCTCTGCCTATAAAAAGGCCATTTCCTCCTTCCTTATTTCATAAGGATGTTGTCCATAAAAAACTTTTATTTGCGTGATCATGATCGACCACCAGAATGTATTATTGTAACAAAGGATTAGTTCCTGACTTGGCATGGGTGGAATTGGAAAAATTATGCCTCCAACATATATGGTGGTGATCGGGAAAACCTTGAAACTGGGGTTTGGTCGACCATAATTTATGCCATATGGTATAGTTCGAGGTCAGAGGAAAGCTGGATTCTTGCCTTATCGAAATCAACTTGTTTCTAACAGGTCGAGAATGCCATGCATGAGATCATGTTGACCCACCGTTGATCTGGTGAAGAAAAAGCATCAGCTTCTCTAAGGTGGTCGAAATTAGATAGCATGTACACTTTCCTCAACTACTTACAGCTTTCGAGCCTTAGAGGAAGTGCCTGAACTTTAGTTTCTCATCACTGTTCTCAAGTAGACGTAAGGATGGTTGTTCCCTGGCTCGAAGCTTCCGAAGTTACGACTGATGGTCGGAAGTGCCTGTCATCTGATGGTCATCGAAAGTAAACTATTTTCTGTGATTCTGTACCTAGAGTTGTTAGTATATCGATCGATGCTATTGTATGGTCGAGCTTTTGTATGATAAGAATCTTGAATTTGTAAGATAATCTTTGTAATGAGAAATTTATCAGCATGAATAACGATCTAAGGTGTAATATTCAATCGATCAATCTTGTAGTGCATTTAATACAACTCCTGTATTTATGGCTGGTAGTTATGAATAGGTAACGTAAATCCCGAAAATATGTAATCACCGTTGATTGGATATAAAATTCCACCGTTGGATCTTTTACCGCTCCGTCTATAAAAGGAATTGGTTATTTTTCATTTTCTTTCTACCACAAGTAAAATATCTCAATAATGTACTTCATCTTCTTCCAAAACGGTGGTCGTCCACCTAATTCGAAATTCCAGAAAATTGTTAACTATCACGACTTGGTATGGGCGGAATCGGAAAATGGAGACTTCTCAAAGACTATGAAGTTTTCGATCCCTAGAAAAGGGGATCGATCGGAGTGCCAATCATATATTGACCATCCTGCGCAAATTGGTGAGGGTCGGTATAGTGGCGTTCCGATCTAATAGTTCCGCGGTCGGTGGAAAGCTGGTCAGTTCATTAAAACAAGAAGATATGATCGAGAGTGCTGACTACCATCGACCGATGTAAAATTATGACCTCATAAAGCTCTGATGAAATATGGACCTCAGATTCTCCAATCTTGTGGTCGAAATTTCGGAACTTAAAAGGCGGTTGTCCTCGTCGACCGGGCTTAGCTGGTGGCAAGAATGCTGGGAAAAGTATGAAGATAAACAAAGACAGAAGCCTGCAATTCATACTGCCTCCCTTCAAGCCTAGATAACTTCAGTCGACAAGATGACTTTGTAAGATTGCTTTTTACAAGTCTACTGGACAACGAGCTATACTCAATTATGATTTCTTTTTAGCGTGTAATAGGATTTGTTGTCGATCAATCTTTGTACCTTTCCAATGTTCCTTACTACTTGTAATAATTTCATGAACATAAATAAACCCTTCTATTATTATTAATACTGATTTTCCTATCTGTAGATCTTATAATGTCGATCGATAAGCCTTTACCGACCCCATCGGTCTTGCCGAAAGTTTTTACTTTACTTAGATTTTTTACCAATTAATGGTTTTAACCGTTGTAGATCGTCTTAATAAATCGATGAGTGTTTACCGACCCAATCGGTTTTACTCAAAAACTGTAATTTACTTAGGTTTATTACCAATGATTGGTTTTAACCATTGAAGATCGTTTTATTAGATCGATGAGTGTTTACCGACCCAATCGGTTTTACTCAAAAAATTTACTTAGGTTTTTTACCAATTATTGGTTTTAACCCTTGGAGATCATTTTATTAGATCGGTGAGTGTTTACCGACCCAATCGGTTTTACTCAAAATATTTACTTAGGTTTTTTACCAATTATTGATTTTAACCCTTGGAGATCATTTTATTAGATCGATGAGTGTTTACCGACCCAATCGATTTTACTCAAAAAATTTACTTAGGTTTTTACCAATTATTGGTTTTAACCCTTGAAGATCATTTTATTAGATCGATGAGTGTTTACCGACCCAATCGGTTTTACTCAAAAAATTGTAATTTACTTAGGTTTTTTTACCAACTATTAATTTTAACCATTGAAGATCATTTTATTAGATTGATGAGTGTTTGCCGACCCAATCGGTTTTACTCAAAAATTTAGGTTGTATACCAATTATTGGTTTTAACCTTTGTAGATCACATGAACATTGGTTCCTCATCATGCAGTGTTAAGAGAAAAATAAGCAAAAGCTTTTATTATACTAGTAAACAAAACGCTAGGTTTGAATGAAATTATCTGAAACAAGCTACTCTAGAAATTGAAAATACAAGCTAGTTTTGGAATATTCAAATTGATCTTCAAGACCTCCAATTCTCGAGCTCACCGGCCATAATATAGTCTAAGATTTACTGCATTCCAAGTTCGAGGAAATGGAGTTCCATCCAAATGAGCAATTTTATAAGATCCCTTCTTGCCAACCGCAGTTACCATGTATGGACCTTCCCAATTTTGCTGTAATTTTCCCACATGTTTTGATACTTCGACCTTCTTAAGTACCAGATCACCTTCCTTGAATGAACGTATTCTTACTTTCTGATTGTAGGCCTTTTCCATGCTGGACTTAGCTGCTTGTAGACGAAGATTGGCTTTTTCCCTTAAGGCTTCACTTAAGTCAACATCATCTTTTCTCAGTTGATCATTCGTTTCTTCATCGTATAACTCGATCCTTGGGCTGGGAACAAGTGCCTCGACACGGATAACTGCTTCCGAACCATAAACTAAGCTAAAAGGCGTTTCACCAGTAGAAGCTTTTACAGTAGTTCTATTTAACCAAACGACGCCGGGAAGCTCATCCAACCATTTTCCTTTGGCGTCATCCAGTCTTTTTTCCAGGGACTTAACAATTTCCCGATTTGCTACCTCAGTCTGTCCATTTACTCGAGGATGTCCCACGGATGTAAAATTTTGCTGTATCCCAAACTTCGAGCACCATTCTTGGATCTGCTTTCCGGCAAACTGGGTTCAGTTGTCGGAGATCAAGACCCTTGGGATACCGAAACGGCAAACTATATTTTTTCGAAGAAAATTTATGACCTGGAACTGTGTTATACGAGCAAGCGCTATACATTCAATACATTTACTGAAATATTCAACAGCGACCAGGACGTAACTCTTTTTTGACCTGGCAGTTGGGAATGGCCCCACTATATCAATTCCCAATTGGTCAAAAGGCCAACAGATCGGGATTGGGTGCATCGTTTCTGCTGGTTGATGGATTATATTTGAGTGCACCTGGCAGTAAAGACAATGTTTTACATAATCCTGCGCATCTGAATACATGGTTGGCTAATGGTACCCTGTTCTCAAACATTTTAGCGTGAGTGCACGAGCCCCACTGTGATTCCCTGCTTCTCCTTCATGAATATCTTTGAGGATGCTTTGGGTCTGGTGCTCGGGAATGCATTTCAGTAGAATTCCAGAAACGGATCGTCTGTAGAGTTTTCCATTTTCAATAGCATACCTTGGTGCTCGATATCTAATTCTCCGAGCTTCATTTTTATTGTTAAGAGAGATCCATCTTTCAAATAGGTGAACATAGGGGTCATCCAACTATCTGCAGCCGGGTCGATGTCCATTATTTCAGTAACAGGGACAGTGTCAAGATCGATCGATGGTGTTTCTGAGATTAACCAAGTGATCACCCTTTTAGACATACCATCCCTTGTACCAGTAAATCTTGACAGTTGATCAGCACATCGATTTTCTTCTCGTGGGATGTTCTGAATTTCAAACTTATCAAATTTCTCAGTCAACTCTTTTACTTTGGCCAAATACTTTATCATGTTGTATTCCTTGGCCTCATACATCCCATTGATCTGTCTCGGAATCAGCTCGGAGTCCGTTAAGACGTTCAAAGCCTTTATGTTGGCTTGTATGGCCATTTCCATTCCTGCAATTAGAGCCTCATACTCTGCTTCGTTGTTTGTTACCATGAAATCCAAGGTGATTGCATAGTTCATATCTTCACCATTTGGTCCTTGAAAATTAATTCCTGCACCCCCACCATCTCTGCTTGACGCGCCATCGATGTGAATAAGCCATACTAGATTATTAACGATTAAGATGTTATTATTGCTTGAAGACGTCTCTTCTGGGATTGTCTCTGACGGACTGGGAGTTTCTAGGAGGAAGTCAGCAAGCACTTGAGCTTTTATTGCAGTTCGTGGTTGATATTCGATCTCATATTGTCCCAGCTCTACTGCCCATTTGATTAACCTTCATGAGGCTTCCGATTTTGACAAAATTTGCCTTAAAGGTTGATTGGTAAGGACGATGATTTTATATGTCTGGAAATAGGGTCGTAATCTTCGTGCCGATGTCACCAAGGCCAAGGAAATTTTTTCGATTACCAGGTAATTCTTCTCAGCTCCTTGTAGTAACTTACTTAAATAATAGACTGGCTTGTGTTCCGAGCCCTCTATTTTAACCAACACTGAGCTTATGGCGGCCTCAAAAATCGCAATGTATATATAGAGAGGCTGTCCTTCTGTAGGTTTGGCGAGCAGTGGTGGTGAAGTCAAGTATTCTTTCAGTTGATCGAATGCCTGATCACAAGCCGCAGTCCATTCAAACGTTTTATCTTTTCTTAGAGTCTGAAAGAATGGCAGACTTTTATCTGTCGATCTTGATATGAACCTGTTGAGGGCTACAATCTTTCCCACTAGGCTTTGTACTTGAATAATATTCCTCGGAGGCTTCATTTCTGTGATAGCACGTATCTTTTCAGGATTTGCTTAGATGCCTCTTTGGTGATCCAGGTAACCTAGAAATTTTCCAGACCTCACTCCAAAAGTGCATTTTGAAGGGTTGAGCTTCATTCCATATTTCCTCAAAATTCTGAAACAACGACCAAGGTGTTCGATGTGGTCCTTTTCGCTCATGCTTTTGACCAACATGTCATCCACTTACACCTCCATTATATCTCCGATCAATTCTTTAAACATTAAGTTCACCAAACGTTGATAGGTCGCTCCAGCGTTCCTTAATCCGAAAGGCATTACCACGAAACAATACACTCCCTGTTCAGTAACGAAGGCAGTTTTTTCTTGATCCTTTTCGTCCATGAATATTTGGTAGAAACCTTGGAACGCGTCCATCATACTGAAAATAGCAAAACCAGCTGTGGAGTCGACTAATAGGTCGATTCTGGGGAGCGGATAAGGATCTCGTGGACATAATTTGTTTAGGTCCGTAAAATCATTGCACATTCTCCATTTATTATCCTTTTTGTCACCCTTCGACACCAATACCACGTTGCACAGCCATTTAGGAAACTGTATTTCTCTTATCTGCTTAGACATTAAAAGCCTCTCGACTTCTGCTTTTATTATCTTGTCTTTCACAGGACCGTGATTCCTTTTCTTTTGCCTGACTGGTTTTGCGTTCGGATCAATTTTCAAAGAGTGGGTTATTATTCTCGGATCAATCCCCACTATATCCTCCGAGCTCCAGGCAAATACATCTATGTTTTTCCTTAAGAAGTTGACCAACAGAACTTCTCCTTGTGGAGATAATTCCATTCCAATTATGGTGATTTTGCTTGGATCATTCTCGATAAGTCGAACGTCTTTATGCTCAGGTGCACGCAGAGTCAAATCTATAGGTTCTTTCCCCTTTTTATCGATCTTTTCCGTACTAGGCAGCTCTGGTTCTTGGGATCTTTCCACTGAAGATCCTACCGCCTTTCTTTTTGATTGTGTTAATGGGCCGACGTTCCTTTTCAGAGAGAGCGCCGTATTATAGCAATCCCATGCCATGCAGTGATCGTTGACTATTTCCCCGACCCCAGAGATAGTAGGGAATTTTATCTTCTGATGGTAGGTCTAAACAATGGCTCGAAATTGATTTAATGCCGGTCTACCTAGAATGGCATTATAGGCAAATGGCGTCTCCACCACTAAGAACTTTATCATTTTTACCACCCGCTGAGGTTTACTCCCAAGGGTTACACTTAGATTGATAGTTCCAGCTGGGACTATCTCCGATCCTCCAAATCCTATTAGTAGCGTAGCTACTCTTTGCAAAGTTATCTTCCCTAGATTCATTCGATTCAGAGCTTCCATGGCTATTATGTTAGCCGAGCTACCATTATCGATCAAAATTCTTTTGACATTGAAGTCGGAGATTTTTAGCGAGACTACCATTGGAAAATCAGGGTGGTCTTCGTTAATGTCCCATTTCAATTTTCTAGGGACTTCACTCTCATTGAAACTAATTATCTATTTCTCAGAGCTCTTATTCTCAAGTGCCCATATTTCTTTAGGGATCACGACCCCTTTTTCCAAGGATTGAGCTGTTTTTCGCCTCGCGTTTCGACTATCACCCCTTGCCGGACCACCAGAGATTGCATGGATAGTACAGTTGACGTGATCGTTGTCGATATCATCTCTTCGGGGCGCATGGTTGTCTGGAGATCTTCGGTGAGGGCTTCTATTTCCCTCCCTCCTTCTAGGACTGTGTGTCCTTTGTCTCCTTCAATCTGTTCTTTCCACAAACTCATTCAACTTGCCTTCTTGAATCAACTTTTCGATCTCCTACTTCAAGTGATAACAATCCTCGGTCCTATGACCGTGTGCTCGATGATATCTACAATAGAGGTCGTAGTTTTTTGCCCCAGGCTTAGCTTGCGTGATTCTTTTTGCTGGAGGAATCAAGTTATTTCTTTCTAGTATCACCAAAATATCCTCTCTGGGAGCATTTAGTTTGGTATATTCCACATAACTTATCCGATCTCTGACATTCCTTTCTGGAGATCGAGGCCTGAGGTAGACATTAGGTCTTTTCTCAGGGTTACTTCCGCCCATTCCAATATTTGGAATACATTCCCTTTTCGTGAAAATCGATCGTAATCCATGGCTTTTGTCATTGGGGGTTTATCAGGCTTCCTTGATCCTGAAGTGGAGGCCTTATTCTTATTCTTATCTTTAATCGAATTCATTTCCTCTTGAGTCATATATTTGGAAGCCAATGTCATAATTTCAGCAAAGGTTCGAGGCTACTTCCGACTTAATGCATTGCCAAAATGCCTATTTTTTGTCAGGTCGAACAAAATTGATATGATATAGTCAATGTTCGGGGAGTCGATGTTTAATAGTTCGACATTGAACCTTGCCAACCAACTTCTTAGGGATTCTTTCCTGTAGGATAATAGTTCCCAAGTAGCTCATAGGGAGCTTTTGTCTTTTCTGGCTAGCGAACTGCTGTTCTAGTTTTTTACACAGTTCTCTGAAACTGAAGATCGAATTAGGTGGCTATTTTCCGAACCAGTCCAATGCTAATCCCTCAAATGTTGTGATCATTAATTTTGCTGTGTACTCAGCTGAATGAGCGTATAAGTTCATTATGTTTGTGAAACTAAATATATAGTCGCTTGGATCACCAGTTCCGTCATATCTGGGAAGTCGAGTAGGTAAAGGCCCCGAGGCCTGTGCTTCTTTAATTTCTAGGCAGAATGGGGAACATGCTGCTATACTATCCTGGACTTCTCTCGAGCGGGGCCAGGGTGTCTTATAGCCAACAACCTTTGTTCCAATCGTTCCTCCACCATTCTCTCAATATCTCTTTCAGAGAATCTTCTAGTTGCTCGTCGATCGATGATTGGGGGCTCCACATCATCGTCGATCGGAATAACCATTCTTTCTCTAGATAAATGAGGTTCAGGACGAGCATTAACTCTTGCCTGATTACCTCTTCGACCAGGGTGCCTTTCGATGACGTTTGGTGGAGAAATTTGGGATCGTTGATCCCTTCTGGGCTCTCCTCTTTAGCTGATACTCGATCGTTGTCCCTTCGAGGTCCCCTAATATTGTTCACCAACCTAGATGGCTGAACTGGGGCCGCCTCTAGGCCAGCCGTTTCTGGTCCCGGTGCTTGTAAGATTTGAGCGCATAGCGAGCTTACAAGTTGAGCCATCTGCTTCAACTTCTCCTGATCGGCCGGTAAAGGGGGGGAGGGGGGGGGGGGGGGGGGACGGATCGCGCAGGTGAGTTAGGGGTCCTGCTCCTGCTAGGGGTTTGTCATCCTCCTGTGTTTTGGTTATCATCTGCGTTCGCTGTAACATGCTCTTCCAAACGATCTAAATCTTGACGTTGCGTAGGGGGCGGCATATTATTAGCGCTAATCCTTTGGGAATTTTCGGGCAAACTTTCTACAGCACGAGGAGGCTGAGAAGTTGTGCTTTTTCCTGCGTTACGCGTGCTTTTTCTTGGATTGACCATTATTCGATCGAGCAATTAACCTGCCCCACGGTGGGCGCCAACTGATTTAGCGAGAATTCGTCTTAGATTCAATATCAGTAATTTAATTAAGAAACAGTTTATTATTTAGGGTTTGGTTAAAGTACTCAGGATGGTGCAATTCAAGACTTGTATGAATTACTAAAATACGTAAATAAAGTATATGAGAGGAGAACAATTGTATTATTATTATTGATGGGTAAAATTCTGGATACGTATTACAACCATGTATTCACTACTTATACTGAATACTTAATCCTAACATATCCAGGAATCTTTCTTGGCCTAGGAATCCTGCATGGCCTAGAAGTCCCACACGACCCAACAAATCCTCAGGGTCGACCTTCAGGTCGATAAGGTGCGATAAGGTAGATCGAGCCGAACATGTACTTTCGAGGTGACTTATTTCATCTTCACGGGTCGGATTGGTTATGAACCTGTCTGGGGAGTGCAATTCGATCTCGAGTGTAAACTAGCCCTCATCAATGTTCAATTGTAAGAACATAATCACTCATCGGAATATACTTCCAAGTTGATGGTGACCACTTTCGAAGGTCTAGCGTTAAATTTGTTCGGAAAACAGGCTCCAAAATCGATATTCAGTTTCAGGGAGCTATGTAATAAACTGGAGCAACAATTTTCCAGCCAAAAGAGGAAGAAGCTTCCGATGAGTTATTTGGGTACTATTCGTCAACATGAAGGCGAATCTTTAAGGAACTGGTTGGGAAGATTCAATGTAGAATTGTTAAAGATCGACTCCCCAAATATCGACGATATAATTTCGATCTTTTTCGATTTAACGAGAAATAAGCAGTTCGATAATGCCTTGTGTAGAAAGTAGCCACGAACATTCGCGGAAATTATGACGTTGGCTTCGAAGTACATGATGCAAGAAGAAATGAACTTATTTAAAGATCAGAATAAAACTAAGTGTTCAGGGTCGGGATCAAGGAAATTTGACAAAGCACCGATCCTGATTTGACGTGATTTCGTTAGACCACGGAAAACAATAAATAATAACCAATAAGATCAATTAAATGGGGTAAATACTTATTTATTGAAAATATTGATCTAGAACTGTACAAAAGAGGGTCTGATCCAAAGCTATAGGATGCCGTATACAAATAGATAATATAAGAAGGCCTATCGATCTAGTTAACCCGAGCAGCGGTGTGTGGAAAAGCCTCTTTCCCCAAGATAAAGGTCATCTTCATCACTAAAAGAGCTAGTATTTAAAGAGTTCAATGTGTCTCCATGATAGAGCCCTAAGGCTGATTTAGCTCTTTTTCGTTCGTGACAAGTAAGGAAAGTCGAGCAAAACAATAAATAAGTCAAGTGCGTAACTGATGTGTATTAATATAAAGTTCCAAATATAAGTTACAAAGAAGGTCTACTCTAGCGTTACAGGATGCCGTACAACTAGGTAGATAAGACACAAAGAAAAACAAGCTAAGGCCTATTCCGAGCTCTCTGTCCGAGCTGGAGTGCATCTTGGGAATAGTGTCGTCCCTGATGTCATAAATGCGCCGCGTATATATAAGAACAGTGATGAGCTAGCTAGACCCTCCACAGGGGAATACATCTTGCCAGCTGTCCAGGCCTGAGGGTCGGCCCCACAGTAATTCCCAGGAGAGACTCAGATCGGAAAGTAAGGTCTCGAGCTTTCAATCTGGCTTGATCGGAAATAGCATCCAGCAGGCCGAAGAATAGTCTTCCTGGTCGGGATTGAGGTCGATCCCGAGCAGAGGTATTTCCTAAAATGGCGTATGTGAAATATCGCTCATCAATACTCCCCCACTTCTCGAGCGTAAGTGAAGCTGAAGCTCGGAGAAGTAAACACAGCATCGTAGCACAAGATTTGATATGCCTCATTAAAAACCTCACTCGGAAAAAACCCAGTGGGACAAAATCCGAGCTAGGGAAAAAGAGCGCATATTTCCTCCGGAGGAGCCAAGGGGCTACCATATTTGAAGTTCGGAGAAATAAATAATAGAGATTAAGTCTTGAACAGTCTCGCGTCGGATATGCCTCGTTAAAAACCTTACCCGGAAAAACCCAGTGGGATAAAAACCGAGCGAAGGGAAAAAGAGTGCACATCTTCGGAAGACGATGTCGTTAATCTTAATTTACCGAGCTGAAAAACCAACTTTCAAAACTTAGAGGGCCATAAATGCCATTTATGGAAAGATAACTTTCAATTTACTGAGTAGAAGCTTAACCGTCGCGGTTACTCGGGGTTTAATTTGCAATTTACCATTTTAACCTTTATATATATGCGTTGACCTGAAGAGACGCGTACATCTTCCCCACTTACTGCAGATCGGAGCATTCACATCGATAAAGACCAATATTTCTTGTCGACCATCATGACAACATCTTTCTAGCATGTCTAACTCCGCAAACCCAGAGATTCCAACCAATATTCCTCCGAGATCAGATTCCGACTTAGGGTCAATGGATGATCTCATTAATACATACAAAGCTACGGAAAACTCTTCTGACGAGGTGAATAAGACCGTCGATCAAGTTGTACGGGTCTTGGGGTCGAATACCGACAAGGGAACGTCCGGTCAACAGAACCCTGAGGGCGATGGCGATGGAGAACAAGACGTCGAGCCCGACGTCGAGGACGAAGAAGAAGGTGAAGGAAACGCCGATTCCGATAGTGAAGAGGGCACGACTCAGGCGTTGGAAAAGGATGAAATAATGAGATACACGGTTGGAAGAGGCTGTACCGTGAGAATCCTCGACCTTGCTGCCATACCGAAGAAAACCACCGCTAAAGGCCGGGCTCAGAAGACTGAAAAGTGGGTCGATGAGATCGCTAGTGCGTACGATCAGATAGAAAGCCAAGCAGAACTCGAAGCTGAGATAGGGAAATTTCTTCCCGAGGGTTACTCGCTGGTTATCCCGACCTCCTCTGAACGGGTCAATCAGCCACCAGAAGGATGTCAAGCCTTCTACGCTAAGCAATTTTCTTACGGGCTGCGTATCCCTTTTGCACCGTTGCTCGAGCAAGTTTTAGATGTATTCTCCTTAGCTCCCGCGCAGATCCTTCCCAACTCAGTCGGATACCTAATAGCCTTTAGTGTCTTGATGAAGGCTAAAGGCAAACTTGATAACTTCCAGAATTTTTGGCAGTTCTTTAAAGTCAGCAATTCCTCGGCCTCCAATGCTGGGTTCGTGTACTTCTCCCAACGCTCAAACCATTCAGTCTTATCTACTATTGTCTCCAGCAACTCTATGGATTGGAAGAAGCGGTTCTTCTTCATCAAAGGACCCGAGGAGCCAGTCTCCGAGGGGAGTTCGGAGATGGTCCCACATACATGGAAGGGTCGGCGAGATTGGGTGTGCGGAAAACGCGAACTGATAGGTCGGCTTAAGAAGAGTGTCCGTTATGACGTCGTTGCCGCGATGCATTCCGACCCGTATCAGTCAGCTTTTCTGGTTTTGAACCCGGTTCTTCGGAAAGCGGGGCTTAGCAAAGCGACGTACCTACTTGCGGACGCCATCGATCCTCGATCTTCAAGTAAGAAAAAGAGACATTTCTCATCATTGTAGTGTGCTACTTAGAGAGTTTCATCCCTTTACCATTTTTTCCTTTCTTCAGGTACCATGGTAGAGCAATACCGAGCTTCCATAGTCGGTAGAACAGTGGCCTCCACCTCGAAAAAGACGCCGGGCCAACCGAGAAAGCAAGTTAAACATTACCTGGCGCAAACCAATCAAACTGCAGTTCCTCCTCGGGGAGGTTCTTCTCATCCTGACCAAATCGAAACGGAAGAAGAGCCCGAGGATCCTGAGCCAATACGAATGGTCCCCCCTTTAAACCAAGCTGGTCCCTCTTCTTCATCTGGACTGGGATACAGTATGTTTACTATGAGGAAGCTAAAAGGGCAAGAGATCTTTCATCGACGAGCCCGAGAAGATCAAGAAAGGGCCCCCGCAGCAAAAAGAAGGACAGGATTGTGGAGTCGACACCGGACACCCCTCACTCGTCGTCCGGGTCGAGATAAACCCGACATGGTGGATTTCATCGAGGATCAGCTTAAAGGTCACCGAGCGGCAGGTTATCCCGAGGGAGGATCAATTCGGAGTGATCGCGACCCGAACGGGGAGAACGAGCACGACAAAGCAATAAAGATCTTCATGGCGGGGAGATTCGCCGAGGATCAGGAGGAACTCTTGGCCCACAGTGACCTCGATGTTTTAGGTCGATTCTCTCGAGCGTATCACACGGTACAAGCTTTTTTATTGTGATAACAATTTCTTATATCTTTACACAGAATATTAACTGTTTCCGGCCATCCCTTTGCAGATTGGAGATTGCTTTCTTATTGAGCTGAACCGTACCTCGATGTTGGAGGACGAGTCCGACCGGGTTTACCTAGCTTACCGAAATTCTCTCTAGGAATAATCCAAAATCCGCGATCAGCTTACCGCCGTTAAAAAAGAATTGGAAAACTCCAGAGCTAAGTACACCCCGGCGGTCGAGGAGAGCTTGGTGAAGGTCATCGCGGAGAAAAGCCTGCTCGAGGAAAAGGTCAAGAAACTAGAAGAAGAACTCGCGCAGACCAAGGCCGATTCGGAGTTGTCTTATCAGCGTGGTAAGGAGGACTCACGCCTAAGCTCGATAAGAGAGTTCCTGGAATCACCCGCACTAGATGCCATAGCTCGGAAAAGGGTCGGTGAAATTCTTCAGACTACCTTTTACAAAGGCGTTCGACAGTTGGTCTCTGCGAAGGTCATCCCTAACAAGATAGATGAGTACTTGAAGCATATGGACATTCTCAAGAACATGGACGGAGAAAATTATCGAGTTTCATCATCGAGCTCCACAGATTGGGAAACGCACAAGTTTGCCCCTTTCGTGAGAGAGTTCGGAGTTCCCATGCCTAATCCCGACATGCTGGAATTGGAAACGTCCAGCTCGAGCTCAAGTTCAGATAGCTCTGGGGATGAAGATGATGAAAACAGTTCTGGAGATGAGGAAGATCAAGATGCTTCCGAAGGCGGGGATGACCGAGAAGCTTCAGGGGACGAAAAGGTCGACGTCGAAGGCGATTCTGAGAGCGAGGGTAATGAGGAGGAACAAAACCCTTAGAAGGATCTTTTGTAATAGACTATAGGTTTTGCCTCCTCTATAATGTAATTTTCTCGATCATTTATAAAATCTCCTTTCTTCTGTTTGCGATATTTGCCACGTCCAGATGCATAAACTTTATCATAATTTATAATACAACTCAACTAGACAATAGTCTTTGTAAGCTGTAAGGTGCTCGAAAATAATGTCGATATCGAGCTATGCAACACCAGTTAAAGTAGACTTCCTTAGTAGGTAAAATATTAAGACGATCGATCTTCGTAATGCAGCACGAAAAAACTTGAAATTCGCGACTGTTGGGTCCCCAATAGGCAACGTTTTTCTTTCTTATAAATAGAAGAGGAAATTTTAAGATTCATATCACTGAAATCATAATTCTGCAAGTCGGAGTTCATAGATCGATAAAATAAATCGAGCCCTTCTCTTTACTAAAAGATCCGATCATGGAGGGGTTAGTGAATTCCAAGCTTGACCCAAGTCAAATGTTCAAAACCAAGAAGGAAAAAGCTCCCAAGTCCAAAACCAGAGATTCTAAGTCCTCCACAGAGGCATCGAAAGTTTCTAAGGCCGATCGTGGCAAAAATAAGGTCGATTCTCCATCGAATCCAGGGTCCAAACAATCAGAGGCTCTTAAGGGTGACCTTGGTAAAACTAAGATCGACCCTTCGCGGAACTCCTCGCCCACTCGGTCCGAGAAAGGGCTGGTTATACAAATTGCGGATTCCCCTTCCAGGTCGAAGAACAGCTCTGAGGGGAAAACGCAGGTCGTTAACCCTAGCAAGCAAGTCTTACCTGGTGGCTCCGAGCTTGCTTCGAACAAAAGGCCGCACGTAGATGACCTGATTCCCACCACAACCTTACTTCAAATGACTAGCGCTGTAAACGAGCCTCCGAGTAAAAAGGTCAAAATAGGCCCTTCTGTCGACCAGAAAAAGTCTCCTCCGTCGGGTAAGAAATCCGAGGTCTACAGCTCCGTCTCCGACGTTACTCACACACTTGGTGCAATTTTTGAGGACATGAAAAGTAAGGCAGCGGCTGGAGGAGTTGCCTCGAGCAGTTGGGACATTACTCTGAGCAGTATTCAGTTGGCCGAGCAGGAGCGGTTGAGAGGGAAGAGTGCTCGAGAACTAGTGCAATTGAGCTCAGATCTGCTTACCCAAGTGAGTCTTATATATTCACTATTTTTTTTTTACTTTTTTGTGCATGTAGGTTGGGCAACATCTTTTCAACCTCGGGTTGCAGGTCGAACTAGAAGCCGAGCAGCGTGCTGCGACGGTCCTCGAGTTGGAGGAAAAGAAGGTCGCACTGGCGAAATCTCTTGATGAAGCTAGAGCTATCGAGCTGAAACTCACTTCTGATATGGAGAAAGCTGTGAGGCTGAAAGAGAGCCAAGTCCACGAGGAGTTGAGCAAAGAGCTGGACAAACTGAAGTCCATTGTCGAGCAGGAGAAGAAATATTCCGAGCTGCGGGAGCAAGAGGCGTATAAGAAAGGTTATAATGAAGGGTACGAGGCCCGCAGCGTCGAGCTCCGCAAAATCTTGTCTGATAACAAGCTGATTTAGAGACTTTATCCTTTGCTTGTAACTTTATTCCTTTCTGCTCGATCAAATGTTGTAATTTTATGTTTTCCCTTTCTTGTAACGTTGTTCGCATCGGAATAAAAGACTTCCTTTCTTTTAAGTAATGTTGTTCTGTGGTCGGAAAGTTATATTTACTTTGAACTTCTTTACATTCAAGTTGTCTTCTTATTGTAGAAATGAATTATACTTGAGCTGAGACTGATCGAAATTCCGACCTGGTAGTAAAAACTAAAAGTTTTCTGCACCAGATTTCTGACCGAGTCATAGTATTCCCATTTTTTCAGCTAAGTTCCAAGGAAATTCTGACCAAACGGTACCTAACCCTTTGGAAGCAGAACGGTCACCCGTGATAAATGCTGTAATCTGGGCCGTTGATCCCGTTGATTAATGACCGTCCAGCTAAACTTTCTTCAATATATAAAGGCCTTTTACTCAGCTGAAATTTTTTACTTTTCACCGTTAAAATGTTTCATCCGAGGACTAAGCTAAGTTCTTTCGTTCTTCCTGTTCAAGCTTTCGAGATCTGGCTTCGAACCTACTTCCGACCTCACAAACATAATATATACTTCTTTGGTATGGGTGGAATCGGAAAAAAGGGGTCCCTCGATGATCGATGGGTTTCCGATCCCTGAAAATGGGATCTCCCCTCGGGATACCAATAAGTGACTGACCCTTGCTCGGGTATTTTGGGCAGGGTTAGCATTGCGGATTTCGAGGGGTATCCCCGAGGGCGGAAAGCTGGTCAGATAATTAAAAGGAAGTTTGACCTCGAGTACCAATTTCTTCCTTTCTTTCTTGGAGATTGGTAACTTTGTGTCGAGCTTTCGGATCATAAGATGACGACCGGCTGCTCTAGGTTGAAATTTCAGATCTTGAAATGAGGAATTTCAACCTTAGACGCCAACTCGGGGAAGTGATCGGGCTCGGTTGGTAGCAAGAATGCTGGGGATTGTATGGAGATCAGAAAAAGTAGTATGCGATCCATATTGTCTAATTTCAAAACCAGATATCATCAGACGATAAACATATACAGCTCGATCACTTTGCAAGACTACCGGACAACCGATTTGTCACACAAACTGTGGTGCACTCATCGGATGATGGCCAATGCTCCTGGTCGACAACACTGAAGGATGCTCGAAGACCATAGAATGGGGCACAGTAGTTGTATTAGGACTTTATTTGCAAATGTACTCCATAACTCTGTAATCTGTTCGATGAATATCAATAAAGCTGTAGTTTCTTGTATTTCATTGATCTCTTGTACCTTGCTCGGAATTTATAAATAAGAGTTTTATTTTTCAACTTGAACATTTACAATTTATCTTTCTTTTCCATCGTCCTTGTTATTATTCTTGCTCGCAACATCCAATTCGATGACGAACTGATAATCCGATGAAAATAAAACTTTAAAAATCTGAACGCGAAGTTTAATCCATAATTGGAATATTATCGAACGCCTAGATCATCTCGGATAGATTTTCCGATAAGTGTCCAAATGAATAATAACTTAAGTCCGAGAAATTTACTTCGATCAGAATTGAATCTAGGAAACAATAATACCAACTTGAGAAGGAATTTTCCAAGAATATGAATGCTTTCAAGATTCCCACATCTCGAGCTGGGCTATTTCATTATTTTATCTCGAGCAGCATTTTATTTGCCCAACGATAAATCATTTGACATACTATATCGTTTAAGTCCTTTTTTCCAAGCTAGATAGTCATGTTCTTTTCGTGCCGGTCTTTTACCGAGCTGAGGGGCATAACAATAACTTTCACCCTCGGTCGAGACATTTTTCCTTTTTTGAGCAAGTCTTTATCGAGCTGAGGGACATATCAACAACTTTCACCCTCAGTCGAGACATTTTGCCTTTCTTGAGCAAGTCTTTATCGAGCTGAGGGGCATAGCAACAACTTTCACCCTCAGTCGAGACATTTTGCCTTTTTTGAGCAAGTCTTTATCCAGCTGAGGAGCATAGCAACAGCTTTCACCCGCAGTCGAGACATTTTTCCTTTTTTGAGCAAGTCTTTATCGAGCTGAGGGGCATAGCAACAGCTTTCACCCTCAGTCGAGACATTTTGCCTTTTTTGAGCAAGTCTTTATCGAGCTAAGGGGCATAGCAACAACTTTCACCCTCAGTCGAGACATTTTGCCTTTTTTAAGCAAGTCTTTATCGAGCTGAGGGGCATAGCAACAGCTTTCACCCTCAGTCTAGACATTTTTTTTTTTTACACGAGCGTCTTTAACCGAGCTGAGGGGCATAGCAACAGCTTTGACCCTCAGTCGAGACATATTGCTCTTTCTTCATCGTGGTGCTCGGAATACAGTTGGAGCTTAAGAGAGGACTTCATTGATTGTGCTTACACTTGAAATAAAATAGAGTTGCAAAAACAGGAAATTACAAGAAAAGTAAAATGATTACAACTATCTTCCATAGTACTTCCTCAGGTTAACTGCATTCCAAGTTCTTGGCAAAGTTTTACCGTTAAGGTGAGCAATCTTGTAGGATCCTTTCTTTCCGACCTCCTGTACGACATAAGGGCCATCCCAGTTCGGTTGAAGCTTTCCGACGTGCTTTGATATCTCCACTTTTTTGAGCACCAAATCCCCAGCTTTAAATGTTCTTATTCTGACTTTTTTGTCATAAGCTCTTTCCATGCTGGATTTGGTGGCTTGGATTTTTATGCACGCTCGGGCTCGTTTGCCATCTACGTGGTCGACATCCATCTCTCTCAATAACTGGTTATGGTCGGGATCAAAGGATTCAACCCTTGGTGATGGTACCAATGCCTCGATCGGTATAACAGCCTCCGAACCGTACACCAATGAGAAAGGAGTTTCTCCAGTAGCAGATTTTACTGAGGTTCTATTCGCCCAAATGACTCCAGGGAGCTCGTCCAACCACTTGCCCTTTGCCTCGGCCAAACGCTTTTCCAGTGATCGAACAATTTCTCTGTTGGTGACTTCGGTCTGCCCGTTCGCTTGTGGATGTCCAACCGAGGTGAAATTCTGCTGGATTCCAAACTTTTCGCACCACTCCAGAATCTGCTTTCCCGCAAATTGAGTTCCATTGTCGGAGATCAAGACCCTCGGTATCCCGAACCTGCAAACAATATACTTCCAGAGAAAATTTATAACCTGAAACTGAGTAATCTTGGTTAGCGCAATGCATTCCACCCATTTACTGAAGTATTCAACAGCAACCAAGACATAGTTTTTCCTCGATCTAGCGGTTGAAAAAGGTCCCACGATATCGATCCCCCATTTATCGAAAGACCAGCAGATCGGAATAGAGTGCAGCTGTTCGGCAGGTTGATGAATCAAATTTGAATAAATTTGTCAATGATGGCATTTCTTGACATAATCGATGGAATCCGAAATCAATGTAGGTCAGTAATAGCCAGTCCTCAAGCACTTCGAAGCTAATTCTCTTGCACCGCAATGGCTTCCAGCCTCACCTTCGTGAATTTCCTTTAGGATAAGGTCAAATTGACTTTCAGGAACGCACTTCAACAAAATTCCCGAGCTAGATCTCTTATAAAGCTGGTCCTCGACCAAAACATACATTGGAGCTCGATATTTAATTCGTCGTGCTTCGTTCGCTTCCTCTGGCAAGATACCGTTCCTTAGATAGGTTTTCAAAGGTTCCATCCAGGAAGGTCCTTGAGTATCTATCTCCATGATTTCCAAGCTCGGGGATATGTTCAAATCTATAGCTGGAGTGTTGGACAGCAACCAAGTTGTAACTCTCTCCTTTCGTCCATCCATCGACCCTGTAAACTTTGACAGCAAATCCGCCCAAGAGTTTTCTTCTCGAGGGATAGCTTGGATATCGAACTTATCCAGCTTTGCCACTAGATTCTTCACCCTTTTTAGATACTTTACCATGTTGAACTCTTTTGCTTCATAGACCCCTTTCACTTGCCTATGTATAAGCTCGGAGTCGGTCAACACGGTAAGAGACTTTATACTCGCTTTAATTGCCATTTCTAATCCAGCGATTGGAGCTTCATACTCTGCCTCATTGTTCGTTACTATAAAATCCAAAGTGATTGCATAACTAAGGTCTTCCCCCTCGGGGTCCTGAAAGTGAATTCCGGCCCCACCACCTTCTCTAGTCGACGACCCATCGACATGCATCACCCAAACTTTCTCCTGAACATCTACCACCAGGCTAACCTCGGGAAATTGTTGTTTTTTCGAACTGGCTCCCGTTGATTCTGCAATGAAATCGGCCAGGACCTGGGCCTTGATCGCTGTTCGAGGTTGGTACTCGATTTCAAACTGTCCAAGTTCTACTGCCCATTTAATCAATCTTCCGGACGTCTCTGGTTTTGACAGAACTTGCCTTAGAGGCTAGTTTGTCAAAACAATAATCTTATAAGTCTGAAAATAAGGCCTTAATTTCCGTGCGGCAATAACCAAGGCAAGTGCGAATTTCTCGATCTCCAAATAGTTCTTCTCCGCGCCTTGAAGCAACTTACTTAGATAATATACCGGCTTGTGATCGGAATCCTGAACTCTCACCAAAACTGAGCTTATAGCATCAGTCGACACTGCTATGTATAAATACAAAGGCACCCCTTCGACCGGCTTTGCTAACATTGGTGGGGAGACTAAGTACTTCTTAAGTTCTTCAAAAGCTTTATCACACTCTGATGAGGGCTATTTTACACACATACTGGAATAAAGCTTTTCGATGAGGTTCAGGATCGATCCGACCTGCGAGGACTACAAGATCGGCTCGACCGCCCAAACGTATCTGATCGACCTGAATACCGATCCAGAAGATTTATTGCGCCATGTAGTACTCCTAAGTCAAGCAGGATTCCTAGGCCTAATAGGACTCCTAGTCACGTTAGGATTAGTCAATTATTATATATACTGAGTTCTACATTGTATCGGGGATCCAGATTTTAACCTATCAATAATACTACAACGATTTCTCCTCTCTCGCATACTCTTGATTACATGATTATTTGCTCTTTATACTATTCTTGAATTGCACAATCCTGAGTACTTTAACCAAACCCCTAAAATATAAAGTTGTTCTCTTAATAATTTACTGAGATTAAACCTAAGACGAATTCAGGCTAAATCAGTTGGCGCCCACCGAGGGGCAGGTTAATTACTCGATCGAATATGGTCAATCCAAGGAAAAGCACACGTAATACAGGAAGAAGCACTACTTCTCAGCATCCACGTGCTGTAGAAGGTTAGCCCGAAAATTCCCAAAGAATTAGCAATAATAATATGCCGCCTCCCACAGAACATCAAGATTTAGACCGAGCGGAGGGGCACGTCACGGCAAACGAAAACAACAACCATAATAATGAAGAACGTCAAACTCTTAGCAGAAATAGGGCTCCGAACTCAACCGTTCGATCTGTCCCTCCTCCACCGTTACCTGCCGATGAAGAGAAGCTAAGACAAATGGCTCAACTGGTAAATTCGTTATGTGCGGAAATCTTACGTACACCGGGCCTAGAAAACATCCGCCCAGAGGCGGCTCCAACTCCACCGACCATATTGGTAACTAATATTAGGCGAGCTAGAGTGGACAATGATCGAGTATCGGCTGAAGCAGAGAGCCTAGACGGGGATCAACTATCTCACGTATCCCCACCAAACGCCGCGAAAAGACACCCTGGTCGAAAGGGTAACCAGGCAAGAGCTAATGCTCGTCCTGAACCCTATCTATCCAAAGAACAAACAGTTATTCCGATCGATGATGAAGAGGAACCCCAAATTATCGATCGGCGAGCGGCTAGAAGATTCTCCGAAAGAGACATTGAGAGGATGGTGGAGGAACGAGTGGAACAAAGGCTATTGACTTTGAGACAACCTTGGTCTCGTTCCCGTGAAATCCAGGATAGTATTGCTGCCTGTTCCCCATTCTGCCTATAAATCAGAGAAGCACAGGCCTCAGGGCCTTTACCTGCACGACTTCCCAGATATGACGGAACTGGTGATCCAACTGATTATATATTCAGTTTCACGAATATAATGAATTTATACGCTCATACCGCGGAGTATACGGCGAAGCTAATGATCACGACCTTCGAACGATTAGCACTGGACTGGTTTGGAAAACAACCACCTAATTCAATTTTTAGTTTCAGAGAACTGTGTAATAAACTAGAGCAACAGTTCGCTAGCCAGAAAAGACAAAAGCTCCCTATGAGTTACCTGGGAACTATTATCCAACAAGAAGGAGAATCCCTGAGGACTTGGTTGGCAAGGTTCAACGTTGAACTATTAAAGATCGACTCCCCGAATATAGACTATATTATATCTATCTTGTTCGATCTAACGAAAAATAGGCAATTTGGCAATGCCTTAAGTCGGAAACAGCCGCGAACCTTCGCATAAATCATGACATTAGCCTCAAAGTATATGACTCAAGAAGAGATGAACTCATTCAAAGATAAAAATAAAAATAAAGCATCCACTTCAGGATCCAGGAAGCCTGAAAAACCACAGATGCAAAGGGCCATGGAATACGATCGATTTTCCCGTAAAGGAAACGTCTTCCAAAGGTTGGAGTATAGCGGGAGTAACCCTGAAAGAAGACCTAATGTCTACCTCAGGCCTCGATCTCCAGAAAGGAATGTCAGGGACCGAATAAGCTATGTGGAGTATACCAAACTAAACACCCCCAGAGAGGATATTTTGGTAATACTGGAGAGAAATAACTTAATTCCCCCAGCAAAAAGAATCACGCAAGCTAAACCTGGGGCGAAAAACTATGATCTATATTGTAGATACCATCGAGCTCACGGTCATAGGACTGAGGACTGCTATAACCTAAAACAGGAGATCGAGAAACTAATTCAACAAGGCAAGTTGAACGAATTTGTAGACAGAACAGATCGAAGAAGACAAAGGACGCGAAGTCCAAGGAGAAGGGATGAGAATAGAAGCCCTCGCGAGAGATCTCCCAGCAATCGCGCGCCTCGAAGAGATGACATCGATAACGACCATGTCAATGGTACCATACATGTAATCTCGGGCAGTCCAGCTGGGGGCGATAGTCGAAATGCAAGACGGAAGACAGCCCGATCTCTGGAAAAAGGAATTGAAGTCCCAAAAGAGGTATGGACGCTCGAGAATAAGAACTGTGTCGAAAGGACTATCAGCTTCGATGAGAGTGAAGTCCCTAGAAATTTGAACTGGGACATTAACGAAGACCACCCCGATTTTCCAATGGTTGTCTCACTCAGAATCTCCGATTTTAATGTCAAAAGAATCCTGATTGATAATGGAAGCTCAGCTAACATCATAGCCATCGAAGCCTTAAATCAAATGAATCTGGGAAAAATAACTCTCCAAAAAGTAGCTACGCCACTAATAGGGTTTGGAGGATCGAAAATAGTTCCTGCCGGGACTATTAATTTAAGCGTAACCCTTGGTAGCAAACCTCATCGAATGGTAAAAATGATAAAGTTCTTAGTGGTTGAAACACCATTCGCTTATAATGCCATCTTAGGAAGGCCGGCATTAAACCAATTCCGAGCAGTTGTTTCAACCTATCATCAGAAGATAAAATTCCCAACAGTCTCTGGGGTCGGTGAGATAGTTAACGATCACTGTATGGCATGGGATTGCTATAATACGACACTATCTTTGAAAAGGAATGTCGATCCATTAACACCGTCAAAAAGAAAAACGATAGGATCTTCAGTGGAGAAATCTCCAGAGCCAGAATTGCCTAGTACGGAAAGGATCGATAAAAAGGGAAAAGAGCCTATAGATTTGACTTTACGTGCGCCTGAGCATAAATAGGTTAAACTTATCGAGAATGATCCAACCAAAATCACTAGGATTGGAACGAAATTATCTCCGCAAGGAAAAATCGTGCTAATCAACTTCTTAAGAAAAAATATAGATGTGTTTGCTTGGAGCTCGGAGGATATAGTGGGGATTGATCCGAGAATAATAACCCACTCTTTGAAAATAGACCTGAACGCAAAACCGGTCTGGCAGAAGAAAAGAAATCACGGCCCTGTGAAAGACAAAATAATAAAAGCAGAGGTCGAAAAGCTTTTAATGTCTAAACAGATAAGAAAAATACACTTTACTGAGTGGTTGTGCAATGTCGTACTAGTCTCGAAGGGTGACAAGAAGGATAAAAAATGGAGAATGTGCAATGACTTTACAGACTTAAACAAATTGTGTCCGCGGGACCCTTATCCGCTCCCCAGGATCGACCTATTAGTTGACTCCACTGCAGGATTTGCTATTTTTAGCATGATGGACGCATTTTAGGTTTTCTACCAAATATTTATGAACGAAAAAGATCAAGAAAAAACTGCCTTCGTTACAGAGCAGGGGGTATATTGCTTCGTAGTAATGCCTATCGGATTAAGAAACGCAGGAGCAACTTATCAATGATTGGTGAACTTGATGTTCAAAGAACTGATCGGGGAAATAATGGAAGTATACGTCGATGACATGTTGGTCAAAAGCATGAGCGAGGAGGACCACATAAAACATCTTGATCGTTGTTTTAAAATTCTAAGGAAATATGGAATGAAACTCAACCCTTTGAAATGCACTTTTGGAGTAAGGTCGGGAAAATTCCTAGGCTATCTGGTTCACGAAAGAGGCATCGAAGCAAATCCAGAGAAAATACGTGCTATCAAAGAAATGAAGCCGCCAAGAAATATTACACAAGTACAAAGCCTAGTAGGGAAAATTGTAGCCCTCAATAGGTTCATATCAAGGTCGGCAGATAAAAGTCTACCATTCTTTCAAACTTTGAGAAAAGCCAAAACCTTCGAATGGACCGAGGATTGTGACCATGCGTTCGATCAACTGAAAGAATACCTGACCTCACCTCCAGTACTCGCCAAACCTACAGAAGGACAGCCTCTTTACATATACATCGCTATCTCCGAGGCAACAGTGAGCTCAGTTATGGTTAAAATCGAGGGCTCGGAACACAAGCCAGTCTACTATTTGAGCAAATTACTGCAAGGGGCTGAAAATAATTATTTGGTGATCGAAAAGTTTGCTTTGGCCCTAGTGACGTCGGCACGAAGATTGCGACCCTATTTTCAAACATATAAAATCATTGTTCTTACCAATCAACCTTTGAGGCAAATCCTGTCAAAACCTGAAGCCTCGGGAAGATTAATCAAATGGGCCGTAGAGTTGGGACAATACGAGATCGAATATCAACCACGAATGGCAATCAAAGCTCAAGTACTTGCAGACTTCCTCCTAGAAACTCCAAGTCTGTCGGAAACAAGTCCTGAAGTGACATCTGCAAGTGATGGTGGCATTATGATCGTCGATAAAGTACCATGGCTTATGCACGTCGATGGTGCGTCAAGCAGAGATGGTGGAGGTGCAGGAATTAATTTCCAAGGACCAAACGACGAATATATGAATTATGCCATCACCTTAGATTTCATGGTAACCAACAATGAAGCAGAATATGAGGCTCTAATTGCGGGATTGGGAATGGCATTAGAAGCCAACATCAAGACGATAAACGTCTTAACGGATTCCGAGCTGATCCAGAGACAGATAAATGGAATGTATGAGGCCAAAGAATACAACATGATAAAATATCTGGCAAAGGTAAAAGAATTGACTGAAAGATTTGACAAGTTTGAAATTCAAAATATACCTCGAGAAGAAAACCGATGGGCTGATCAGCTATCTAGATTTACGGGGACAAGGGATGGAAAGTCTAAAAGGGTGATTACGTGGTTGATCTCGAAAACACCATCGATGGACCTTGACACCGTTCCCGTTACCGAAATAATGGACATCGACTTGGCCGAAGATAGTTGGATGACCCCCCTAATCACCTATCTGGAAGATGGGTCGCTCCCTAGCGATAAGAATGGAGCTAGAAGAATAAAATATCGAGCACCAAAATATGCCATTGAAAAGGGAAAACTCTACAGACGATCCGTCTCTGGAATTCTGCTAAAGTGTATTCCCGAGCACCAGACCCAGAGCATCCTTAAAAGTATCCATGAGGGAGAGGCAGGAAATCACAGTGGGGCTCGAGCGCTCACACTTAAATGTTTGAGAACTGGGTACTATTGGCCAACAATGTACGCGAATGCGCAGGATTATGTAAAATATTGTCATTTCTGTCAGGTGCATTCAAATATAATACATCAACCAGCAGAAATAATGCACTCAATTCCGATCTGTTGGCCTTTTGATGAGTGGGGTATTGATATAGTGGGACCGTTCCCAGTAGCCAGATCGAAAAAGAGTTACGTGCTAGTCGCCGTTGAATATTTCAGCAAATGGATTGAGTGTATAGCACTAGCTCGGATAACTCAGTTCCAGGTCATAAATTTCCTTTGGAAAAATATAGTCCATCGTTTCAGAATCCCGAGGATCTTAATTTCTGACAATGGGACCCAATTTGCTGGAAAACAAGTCCAAGAATGGTGCTCAAAGTTTGGGATACAACAAAACTTTACATCAGTCGGACATCCTCGAGCAAACGGACAAGCTGAAGTAGCAAATCGAGAAATTATCAAATCTCTCGAGAAAAGACTGGATGACGCCAAAGGAAGATGGCTAGATGAGCTTCCCGGTGTCATATGGGCTAACAGAACTACAGTAAAAGCCTCTACCGGTGAAACACCATTTAGCTTAGTCTACGGGTCGGAGGCAGTTATCCCAGTTGAGGCACTAGTCCCCAGCCCTAGAATTGAGTTGTACAATGAGGAATCAAATGATCAACTGAGAAAAGACTACGTCGACTTGAGTGAGACCTTGAGGGAAAAAGCCAGTCTTCGGTTAGAAGCAGCTAAATCCAGCATGGAAAAGGCCTACAATCAAAGAGTGAGGATGCGATCGTTCAAGGAAGGTGATTTGGTACTTAAAAAGGTTGAAGTATCAAAACATGTGGGCAAGTTACAGCAAAATTGGGAAGGTCCATACGTGGTAACCGCGGTCGGCAAGAAGGGATCGTATAAAATAGCACATTTGGATGGAACTCCGCTTCCTCGAACATGGAATGCAGTAAACCTCAGAAGATATTATGGCCGTTGATATCATGGCAGAAGATTTTGGAGATCAGACAGAATTTTGCAAGAGATTAGCTTGTTTTTCGAATTTTAGTTTGTTTTGTTATTTTCTTTTCAGGCCTCAAAGTTTATCCACGATTATAATAAAAAGCTTTTGCTTAGTTTTTCCATACATCGAATTCAAAAAGACCATTGTCAAAATTCACTTTACACAGGTTAAAAACCAAAAGTTGGTATAAAACCTAAGTAAAATAAAATCTTTGAGTAAAACCGATTGGGTCGGTATAAACTCATTGATCTCCTAACGTACAATCTACACAGGTTAAAAACCAAAAGTTGGTATAAAACCTAAGTAAAATAAAATCTTTGAGTAAAACCGATTGGGTCGGTATAAACTCATTGATCTCCTAACGAACAATCTACACAGGTTAAAACCAGAAGTTGGTATAAAACCTAAGTAAAAATCTTTGAGTAAAACCGATTGGGTCGGTATAAACTCATTGATCTCCTAACGAACATTCTACATAGGTTAAAACCAGAAGTTAAAAAAAAAAAAAAAAAATCTTTGAGTAAAACCGATTGGGTCGGTATAAACTCATCGATCTCTTAACGAACAATCTACACAGGTTAAAACTAGATGTTGGTATAAAACCTAAGTAAAATAAAATCTTTGAGTAAGACCAATTGGGTCGGTATAAACTCATTGATCTCCTAACGTGGGATCTACACAGGTTAAAAACCAAAAGTTGGTATAAAAACCTAAATAAAATAAATAGTTGAGTAAAACCGATTGGGTCGGAAAAGACTCTTCAAATCCGATAAAATGATCTCCAGAAAGAGTAAGAAAACCAACAAATAGTAAAAGACAAAATGGCTCAGTGATATCATATGATCGACAAATAAAGCAGTGTTTATTACAATAAGAAAAATACATCGGAAAGATACATAGAATTCCCTAACTAGGCAAACGGCAAAATTCTATTACATACTATAGTAATTTTCTAACTAAATACGGCTTCGCTTGTCCAGTAGACTTGCAAAAAGCAATCTTACAAGGTCGATTCATCGACTAAGGATGTTCAGGTTAGAAGAACAGCAGCTGCAATAGTGGGCCTCTGTTTTCGTTTATCTCCACATTTTTCCCAACATTCTGGCTACCAGCTAAACCCGGTCGACGAAGACATCCACTTTTAGGTTCCGTGATTATGATCATAAAGCTCGAAATCAGAGAGAGCTTTGTGAGATCATAATTGTTCATTGGTCGATGGTGGTCAGCATTCTCGATCATGCCTTCTAGTTTTAATGAACTAACCAGCTTTCCACCGACCACGGAACTATTAGATCGGAATGCCACCGTACCGACCCTTACCCATTTGTACAGGATGGTCGATATGTGATGAACACTCCGATCGATCCCCTATTTTAGGGAACGGAGACTTCATAGTTTTTGAAAAGTCTCCATTTTCCGATTCCGCCCATACCAAGTCAGTGTAATTAATAAATTGTTGAATTTCTGAGTTAGGTGGACGACCACCATTCTGGGAAAAGTGGAAATACATTATTTGGAAATTCTCACTTTTGAGGGTAAATGACTGAAAGGTAAAGGATTCTTTTTACAGATAAGAGGGTAAAAATCCAACGGTGGAACTCATATCTAATCAACGGTAGTCATATGATATCGGGATTTACGTTACACATTCATAACTACCAGCTATAAAGGCAGGACTTGAATTAAATGCACTATCAGGTTGAATCAATTTAAACATTATACATCAGGTCGATATTCAACATGCAAAAATTATCATTACAAAAATTATATTACATGTCTGAGATTCCTATCTAAACAAAGGCATCGATCAAAAAATTATATTGATTATGCTGTATTTCGTTCGTACCAAATAAGGAAAGTCGAGCAAAACAATAAGTGTATAGAGTGCGTAAATCTCAAATATCACAATCGAATATTAAGTTCAGGTTACAAGATGGGTCTACTCGAGCATTACAGGATGTCGTACAAACTAGGAAAGTAAATACAAAGAATAAACAAGCTATGGCCTATTCCGAACAGTGGGTCCGAGCCGGTGTATTCCTTGGAAGTTGTGCCGTCCCTGATGTCATAAATGCGCCGCGTATTTATAGGAACAGTAATGAGCTAGCTGGACCGTCCGTAGGAAAAAAACCTCTCGGCCAGCTGTACCAAGCTGTAGGTCGGCCCCACAGTAATCCCGCGGTGGCGAGAAGATCGGAGAGTAGATCCCGTACTATCAATCTGACTTGATCGGAAAACTAGGCTCTTCTGGTCGAGAATACCATTCCTGGTCGGGGAAGAGGTCGATCTCGAGCATAGGTACTTCCTAGAACGGCGTATGCGAAATACCCCTCATCAATACTCCCCCACTTCTCGAGCATAAGTGAAGCTGAGGCTCGGAGAAGTAAACACAGCATCGTATCACAATATTTGATATGCCTCATTAAAAACCTTGCTCGGAAAAACCCATTGGGACAAAATCCGAACTAGGGAAAAAGAGCGCATATTTCCTTAGAGCCGTGAACGAGATGCTTCTAAAAGAAGGATGATACTCTCGATCTGAAGGTCTTTGATAATTTTAAGAGAGCATTGTGATATCTGAAGATCGGAGAAAAAGAGCAAATAACGAATAGATCTTGAATGGTCTCGCGTCGGATATACCTCATTAAAAACCTTACTCGGAAAAACCCAGAGGGACAAAAACCGAGCGAAGGGAAAAAGAGTGCATATCCTCGGAAGACAATGTAGTTGATCTTATCTTTCTGAACTGAAACGCCCATTTTTGAAACTTGGAGGACCATAAGTGCTATTAGCGGAGAAATGACCCTCAATTTTACTAAGTGGGAGCTTAACCGTCGCGGTTACTCGGGGTTGAATTTGCAATTTACCCTTTTAACCTTTATATATATATGTTTACTTGGAAAAAAGAGTGCATCTTTACAATTCACAGTGGATCGGAGCATTTAGATCGATAAACAGTATTTCTTCCTTTTTTCGAGCATTCCAATAAATATCTTCTAATCATGTCTACTTCCCAGAATCCCGACGTCCAAACCAATATTCCTTCGGGATCAGAATCCGACCTAGGATCCACAGGCGAACTTATCAATGACTTCAAAGCCACTGATAATTCTTCCGAAGAGACGAATAGAATCGTCAATCAAATAGAGCATGCCATGGGGTCGAACGCTGGAGAGGGTACATCCGGTCGACAGGATTCCGAGCACGGTGGTGATGCGGAACAAAATGCCGAGGCCGACAGCGAGGAGGGTGGAGATGCAGAAAAAGCTTATTCCGACCATGAGAATAGCTTGACTGTACCGTTTGACAAGCATGAGATTATGAGATATGAAATCGGAGGCGGGTGCAGTGTGAGAATTCTTGATCTAGCCAGTGTCACGAAAAAGTCCAAAGCCACAGGTCGAGCTCAGAAGACCGAGAAACGGGTCGATGATATCTCCAGTGCGTACGACCCAAAAGAAGATGAGGCGAACCTCAAAGCAGTGATAGGTAAATTCCTCCCCGAAGGCTACTCGCTTGTGATTCCGACCCCCTCTCAAAGAGTGAACAAGCCCCCAGCAGGATGTCAAGCTTTTTATGCTAAGCAGTTTGACTATGGGTTGCGCATTCCTTTTGCCCCATTACTTACGCAGGTTTTAGATGCATTCTCCCTGGCTCCCGCACAGATCCTTCCCAACTCGATTGGGTATTTGATAGCTTTCAGTGTTTTGATGAAGGCCAAGGGTCAAGCTGTTAATTTCCGGCGTTTTTGGCAGTTTTTTAAGATCAGTACTTCCTCCACCTCGAACGATGGGTTCGTGTATTTCTCCCAGCGTTCGAATCATTCGGTCTTATCGACCATGACTTCTAGCAATACTCTCAACTGGAAGAAACAGTTCTTCTTTATCAAAGGGCCTGAAGTACAGGCTTCCGAGGGGGGCTCGGAGATGGTTCCACACAAATGGCCAGGAGAGCGAGATTGGGTGTACGGGAAGCGAGAACTGTTAGGTCAGCTTCAGAAGGTCATTAAAGACGATGTCGTCAGTGAGATGCGCTTCGACCCGTATCAGTCCGCCTTCCTGGTCCTAGAGCCCGTTCTTCGGAAAGCTGGGCTCAGCCAAGCTACCTATCGACTAGCAGATGCTGATGATCCTCGAACATTGAGTAAGGATAACAATCTTTCCCGAGTAACCGTAATAGTAAACTATTCAGAGAATTTTATTACTTATCATTTTTATTCTTCAGGTACGATGGTGGAGCAATACCGAGCTTCCATAGTCGGTAAAACGGTAGCATCTACCTCGAGAAGGATGCCCGGTCAGCCGAGGAGACAAAGACTGGAGCCTAGAACTGCCGTCCCACCTCGGGGAAGCTCGACTCAGACTGACCAGATCGGAAACGAAGGGGAGCCCGAGGATGCTGAGCCGATCCAAATGGTACCACCTCCTCACCAAGCTGGTCCTTCTTCTTCTTCTGGCTTAGGATACATCATGTTTACCATGAAGAAGCTCAGAGGGACGAAGATCTATAATCGGAGAGCTCGGGAAGATCTCGAGGGACCCCCCGAGGCCAAAAGGAGGACCGGATTGTGGGGTCGACACCGAACGCCCCTTTCTTCCCGTCCTGGTCGAAGTAGGCCTGACATGGTGGACTTCATCGAAGATCAACTTAGAGGTTCCCGAGCAGCGGGTTATCCCGAGAGGGGATCAATTCGAAGTGATCGCACCCCGAACGGCGAGAACGAACATGACAAGGCGATCAAGATTTTCATGGCGGGGAGATTTGCCGAGGACCAGGAGGAGCTTCTTGGCCATTGCGACCTCGACGTATTAGGCCAATTCTCCAAAGCATATCACACGGTAAATCCCTTTACATTTGTTGTAACTGTTTAAGTCTTGGAACAAAATACTAACCACCCTGTTCTTGCAGATCGGGGACTGCTTTCTTACTGAGGTGAATCGTGTCTCAATGTTAGAAGAGGAGTCCGATCGGGTCCATATCGCTTATAGGGACTTACTCAAGGAAGAATCCCAACTTCGCAATCAATTTATCTCCGTCCAAAAAGAATTGGAGTCCATGAAAGCTAAGTATACCCCGGCCGTCGAGGAAGATTTGGTGAAGGTCGTGGAAGAGAAGAGCTTGCTCGAGGAGAAGGTTAAGAAACTTGAAGAGGAGCTCGCGCAAACTAAGGCTGATTCCGAGCTATCTTATCAACGTGGCAAAGAAGACTCTCGCCTAAGCTCGATAAGAGAATTTTTGGAGTCTCCCGCGTTGGATGCTATAGCTCGTAAAAGGGTCGGCGAAATCCTTCAGACTACTTTCTATAAAGGCGTTTGACAACTTGTCTCCGCGAAAGTCATTCCCAATAAGATAGATGAGTACTTGAAACACATGGACATTTTCAAGAATATGGAGGGAAAAGATTATCAAGTCTCATCCTCGAGCTCCGCCAACTGGGAAAAACATGAGTTCGCTCCGTTCGTGGAAGAGTTCGGAGTTCCAATGCCCCATCCTGACTTGATGGACTTGGATACGTCCAGCGCGAGCTCGAGTTCAGATAGCTCAGGTAGCTCTGATGACAGTTCCGGAGAGGAAGATCAAGATCCTTCTGACAATGGGGACGATCGAGAAGCTTCTGGGGATAAAGACGTCGATGTCGAAGGTGGCTCCGAGAGTGAGGACAAAGAGGAGCAGTCACACCCTTAGATTTCTTGTAATAGATTGTAGGACCCTTTATTACATGCACTGTAATTACTTCGATCATCTATAAAATCTCCTTTTTTTTTTTTTAGTTTCTCTGAGTCCGCTCATCGATAATTTATTATATTGCTCAACTAGACAAAAGTCTTTGTGAGCCATAAGGTTCATAAAAGAACGTCGATATCGAGCATTTTCGTGCACGTGAACCACTTAGCAGGCACGGTATCGAAACAATCGACCTTTTTAATAGGGCACGGAAAAACTTGAAATTTGCGTCTGTCGTTCCTTTTTTTCTTATAAATAGAAGGCAGTTTTAAGATTTGTATCACTGAAATTGTAATTCTCTCTTCGTCGGAGCTAATTGATCGATAAAATAAGTCGAGCTCTCTTCTGCCCTAGAAATATACAGATCATGGAAGGCCTGGTGAACTCCAAGATTGATCCGAGGTTGTTGCTTAAAGTCAAGAAAGAGAAATCTTCCAAGTCGAGAGTCAAAGAACCTAAGTCCTCCTCGGAAGCAGGAAAGACTTCTAAGAACGACCGAGGCAAGCACAAGGTCGATTCTCCTTCGAAGGCGGTCATTGAACCAACTGGTGACCTTGGCAAAACTGCGGCCAAGCAATTATCTGGCTCCGAGAAAGGGCCGGTCATATCAATTCCAGACTCCCCTTCTCGGTCAAAAAATAGCTCCGAGGGGAACAAGAAGGTCGAGAGCCCTAATAAGCAGATCACATCTGGTGACTCTGTGCCTGCTTCCTATAAAAGATCGCGTGTGGACGATCTGATTCCGACCTTGGCCTTGATCCAAATGGCTGGGGATACTAAGATATTGGCTGATAGTGTTCTGGCCTTGGAGGCTAACAAGGGTGTTGCGGTTGAGCCTCCCAATAAGAAGGTCAAAATAAATGACCCTCCCGTCGATCAGAAGAAGACTCCATCGTCGGGCGGGAACCCAGAACCCCAAAACTCTGTCCCCAATGTTGCTCGGACGCTTAGCGCCTTTTTTGAAGAGGTGAAAAATAAGGCCATGGTTGAACCAGAAGGGAAAAATTCGAATACAATGGTGCAATCGAGCACATATCTGCTTTTTCAAGTGAGTGTCCTCTCACTCTCACTTCTTTTTATTTTTTATTTTTTACTAACACAACAACTTTTGTCCATTTGAGGTCGGACGATAGTTATTTAGTCTCGGGCTGCAAGTCGAGCAAGAAGCCGAACAGCGTGCTAAGGTTATCCTCGAGCTGGAGGAAAAGAAGGTTGCATTATCAAGGTCCCTTGAAGAAGCTAGAGCTATCGAGCTGAGATTGGCTTCCGAGACAGAGAAAGCTGTGAGGCAGAAAGAGAGCCAGGTTCACGAGGAATTGAGCAAGGAGCTGGATAGGCTGAAGTCGCTCGTCGAGCAGGAGAAGAAAAACGCCGAGCAGCGGGAGAAAGAGGCCTATCAAAAAGGTTATGATGCCGGGTATGAGGCCCGTAACGTTGAAGTCCGCAAGCTTCTGTTCGAGAAAAGTGTTTAGATTTCTTCCTTTGCTCGACTAAATGTTGTACTTTTAAACTTCTTCCTTTTGTACTTGTTTTCCCTGTTGGAGTAAAAAACTTTTCTTCCTTCTAAACGATGGTATTTTGTATCTGATGAATTGATTTACTGTATAAACAATTGATTATGCTGTATAAACAATTTATACTCGAGTTAAGAGTAATCAATCGAGCTGCATTCACTGTCAAAACAATTTATACTCGAGTTAAGAGTGATCGAAATTCCGAGCACAAAGTAAAAAAGGAAAAGTTTCTGGACTGCATATTTGACCAAGTCATAGTATTCCCCCTTCTTCAGCTAAGTTCCAAAGAAAGTCTGTCCAAACAGTACCTTAACCTCGGGAAGTGGAACGGTCACCCTTGATAAATGCCTCAATCTGAGCCGTTGGTTTCGTTTAGTATAAATATGGCATTTACTCAATTGAAAATCTTTACCCTTCACTATTAAAATGTTTCATCCGAGGGCTAGGCTCGGATCTTTCCTTCTCCCTGTTCAAGCCTTCGAAATTCGACTTCGAACTTATTTTCGACCTCATCGTAGAAATACAGTTTCCTTTGGTATGGGTGGAATCGGAAAATAGGAGCACCTCCTCTATCTGGGGGTCTCTGATCCCTGAAAACGGGATCTCCCCTTGGAATACCAACAAATGACTGGCCCTTGCTCGGGTATTTCGTGCAGGGTTAGCATTGCGGATTCCGAGGGGTATCCCCGAGAGTGGAAAGCTGGATAGTTCATTAAAAGGGAGTTTGACCTCAAATCACCAATTTCTTCCTTTCTTCCATGAAGGATGGTGACTTTGGGTCGATCTTCTTGATTATAGAACGATGGCCGGCCGTTCAAGGTTGAGCTTTTGGATCTTACAAGGAGAAATTTCAACCTTGGACGCCAACTCGGGGAAGTGATCGGGCTCGTCTGGTAGCAAGAATACTGGGAAAAGCATGGAGATAATCAGAAAACCCAGATATCATCAGACGATAAACATATACAGCTCGACCACTTTACAGGTCTACCGGACGACCGATTTGTCACACAAATTGTGGTGCACTCATCGGATGTTCGCCAATATTCCTGGTCGACAACATTGAAGGATGCTCGAAGATCATAGAATAGTGCACAGTAGTTGTATTAGGACTTTGTAATCATACTGACTTTGTAATCTGTTCGATGGATGTTAATAAAGTTGTATCCTTTGCTTCTCATTGATCTTTGTATCTTGCTCGAAAATAATAATAAGAACCTTCCGTTTCGAATCAAATAATTGCAACTTTTCTTTCCATCGTCTTAATATTAGTATTCTGCTCGTAAAAACCAACTCGACGACGAACTAATGATCCGATGAAACTTAAATATTTGGATAAGGTTGAGCTTGTATCTGGAACGTTTATTGATCGATAAACCGTCCTCGGAAAAATTATTTGAAAATCATCCAAATGAATAATATCTGAAAACTGAGAAGTTCCTCTGCAGTATAACTGCATTTATTAAATAATAATCCTAACTTGAGAAACAATATTGTCAACTTAAGGAATTTCCAAGTGGTAAGAAATTCTTGAAGAAACCGCTTCATCATAGCATTTTGAGCATCAGTTAGAATTAACCCAAAATTGAACTGTTTGCTTACATAATCGACCGTTATTAAGTGAGCTGGATAGTCACGTGAAATTTTTATCGAGGGAGGGTCATAGCAAAAGCTTTCACGCTCGGCCGATTCTCTTTTTTGAACATATTTTATCGAGGGAGGGTCATAGCAATAGCTTTCACCCTCGGCCGATTTTCTTTTTTGAACATATTTTATCGAGGGAGGGTCATAGCAATAGCTTTCACCCTCGGCCGATTTTCTTTTTTGAACATATTTTAACGAGGGAGGGTCGTAGCAATAGCTTTCACCCTCGGCCGATTCTCTTTTTTGAACATATTTTATCGAGGGAGGGTCATAGCAATAGCTTTCACCCTCGGTCGATTTTCTTTTTTGAACATATTTTATCTAGGGAGGGTCATAGCAATAGCTTTCACCCTCGGCCGATAAAATTAGTCTTTCTTTGTCATTGTACTCGGAATACAGTTTGAACTTAAAAAAGAGGATTTCATTGATCTTCCATACAAGTTTTTTTGGGGAAAGTAAAATTTGAGAAAACTGGAAATTACAGTAAAAGTTAAAAATGAGTGCAACTATCTTCCATAATATTTTCTCAGATTAACCGCATTCCAAGTTCTTGGCAAAGCTTCACCGTTGAGGTGAGCAATTTTATAAGACCCCTTCTTCCCGACCTCCTGCACGACATAAGGGCCGTCCCAGTTTGGCTGAAGCTTTCCGACATGCTTAGATACTTCCACCTTTTTGAGAACCAAATCCCCGACTTTGAATGTTCTTATCCTGACTTTCTTGTCATAAGCTTTTTCCATGCTGGACTTGGTGGCTTGTATCTTTATGCACGCTCGGTCGCGTTTACCATCTGCTTGATCGACATCCATCTCTCTCAGCAATTGATTCTGATCGGGGTCATAAGATTCGACCCTCGGTGAAGGTACCAATGGCTCCACCGGTATAACGGCCTCCGACCCATAAACCAATGAGAAAGGAGTTTCTCCAGTAGCAGACTTTACGGTAGTCCTGTTCGCCCAAATTACTCCTGGAAGCTCGTCTAACCACTGGCCTTTTGCTTCGGCTAAACGCTTTTCAAGAGATCGAACAATTTCCCTATTGGTGACCTCGGTTTGTCCGTTCGCCTGGGGATGTCCGACCGACGTGAAATTCTGCTGGATTCCAAACTTTTCGCACCACTCCAAAATTTGCTTTCCCGCGAATTGAGTTCCATTGTCGGAGATGAGGATACTCGGTATACCGAACCTGCAAACAATATTCTTCCAGAGAAAATTTATCACCTGAAAATGAGTAATTTTTGTTAGCGCAATGCATTCGATCCATTTACTGAAGTATTCCACAGCGACCAGGACATAGTTTTTTCTCGATCTAGCAGTTGGGAAAGGTCCCACAATATCGATTCCCCACTTGTCGAAGGGCCAACAGATAGGAATTGAATGCAGCTGCTCGGCGGGCTGATGAATTAGATTTGAATAGATCTGGCAATGATGGCATTTCTTGACATAGTCGATAGAATCCGAAATCACAGTAGGCCAATAATATCCAGTCCTCGAGCATTTCAAGGCTAAGGCTCTTGCACCGCAATGACTTCCTGCTTCACCTTCGTGAACTTCCTTTAAAATGAGATCGAACTGACTCTCGGGACTGCACTTCAACAAAATTCCTGAGCTTGATCTTTTATAAAGCTTATCTTCGTTCAAAACGTACATTGGAGCCCGATATTTAATCCTTCGAGCTTGATTTGTGTCTTCCGGCAAAGTACCATCTCTTAGATAAGCCTTCAAAGGCTCCATCCAAGAAGATTCTCAAACATCTATCTCCATTATCTCCGAGTTTGGGGTTACGTTCGAATCTATAGCCGGGGAGTTGGACATTAACCAAGTTATCACTCTTTCCTTCCGTCCATCCATCGACCCCGTAAATTTCGAAAGCAAATCCGCCCAACAGTTCTCTTCTCGAGGGATAGCTTGTATATCAAACCTTTCGAACTTTGCCGCCAGATCCTTCACTCTTTTCAAATATTTCACCATGTTAAACTCTTTTGCTTCATAAACCCCTTTTCTTTGTCTGTGCACGAGCTCAGAGTCAGTTAGCACTGTCAGCGACTTTATGTTTGCTTTAACTGCCATTTCTAAACCTGCGATCAAAGCCTCATACTCTGCCTCATTGTTCGTGACTACGAAGTCTAGGGTGATCGCATAACTGAGATCCTCTCCATCGGGACCTTGAAAGTGAATTCCGGCCCCACCTCCTTCTCTAGTCGACGACCCGTCGACATGCATCACCCAAACATTATGCTGAACATCTTCAACCAGATTTACCACGGGAACTGACAAGTCGCCCGAACTGGACCCTGTTGATTCTGCAATGAAATCAGCCAGGACTTGAGCCTTGATTGCTGTTCGAGGTTGGTACTCGATTTCGAACTGTCCCAGTTCCACCGCCCATTTAATCAATCTCCCGGACGTCTCTGGTTTTGATAGAACTTGCCGTAGAGGCTGATTAGTCAGAACAATAATTTTGTAAGTTTGGAAATAAGGTCGCAGTCTCCGTGCGGCAATAACTAAAGCAAGTGCGAACTTCTCGATCTCCAGGTAATTCTTTTCCGCCCCTTGAAGCAACTTACTCAGATAGTATACCGGTTTATGCTCGGAATCCTGAATTCTCACCAAAACAGAACTTATTGCCTCACTCGATACCGCTATGTATAAATACAAGGGCTCTCCCTCGACCGGTTTTGCCAACATTGGAGGGGAAACCAAATATCTTTTAAGCTCTTCGAAAGCTTTACTGCACTCCTCATTCCATTCGAAGCCTTTCGATTTCCTCAACAACTTGAAGAAAGGCAAACTCTTGTCTGCTGATCAGGATATAAACCTATTCAAGGATATTATTTTTCCTATTAGACTCTGCACTTCAGACAACTTAGTTGGCGGTTGTAGCTCAGCTATAGCTCGGATTTTTTCTGGATTTGCCTCAATGCCACGCTCGTGAACCAGATAACCGAGGAATTTTCCCGACCTTACCCCGAAAGTGCATTTCGCCGGATTTAATTTCATTCGGTACTTCCTTAGGATCGCGAAACATCTGTCAGGGTGCTTTATATGATCCTCCTCGGTCATACTCTTCACGAGCATATCATCAACGTAAACTTCCATAATCTCACCGATGAGATCCTTGAACATCATATTCACGAGCCTTTGATAAGTTGCTCCTGCATTCCTTAGCCCGAACGGCATTACAATGAAGCAGTACACTCCTCGTTCGGTAATAAAGGCTGTTTTATCCTGATCTCTCTCATTCATAAATATTTGATAAAACCCTTGGAAAGCATCCATCATACTAAAGAAAATGAATCCCGCAGTCGAGTCGACCAGCATATCGATCCGTGGTAAAGGATAGGGGTCCCTTGGACACAATTTGTTCAGGTCGGTAAAATCATTACACATTCTCCATTTGTTGTCGACCTTCTCTCCCTTCGACACCAACACTACATTGCAAAGCCACTCAGTGAATGTTATTTCCCGAATCTGTTTTGCGGCCAATAATCTATCCACCTCAGCATTGATGATTTTGTCTTTTTCTCGACCGTGATTCCTCTTCTTTTGTCTAACTGGCTTTGCTTTAGGATCGATATTTAAAGAGTGAGTGATCACCCTTGGGTCGATTCCGACGATATCATCCGAACTCCAAGCAAAGACATCGGCGTTATTTCTAAGGAATTCGATCAGCATGGTCTCCATCCCTTGACTTAGCTCGGTCCCAATTCTGGTGAACTTCTCAGGAGAGCCAGGGATTAATGTTACTTCTTTATGATTTGGGGGTTGTACGCTCATATCGATCTCCTTTCCTTTTTTACTCTGCAACTTTTCACAATCTGGCAAAGGGAGGTCGGAAACAGAGAATACCTTTTCGTCTTCTAATTTTCTCTTTGAGGGCAATATGGCTCGAAGTGCTTCTTCATGTTTAGGGACGTGTTGTAACATTCCCATGCCATGCATTGGTCGTTCCTTATTTCTCCGACCCCTGCCAAAGTGGGAAACTTGACCATCTGGTGGTAAGTTGACACGACCGCTTTGAATATATTTAAGGCCGGTCTTCCCAAAATTGCATTATAAGCGAACGGGGTACTCACGACCAAGAACTTAACCATCTTCGTAACATCTTTAGGTTTCTTACCCATGGTAGTACTCAAGAGTATGGTTCCGAGAGGAACAATTTCCGATCCACCGAACCCAATGAGCGGGGTGGATACCCGTTCCAGTCGCGGGTGCTGTAGATTCATTCTGTCGAGCGCCGCAGATGAGATTATGTTTGCTGAACTGCCATTATCGATTAACACCCTCCTGACCTCGAAGTTAGCGATTCTCAGGGTCAAGACCATCGAAAAATCGGGGTCATCTTCATTAGTATCCCAAGTCACATAACTAGGTCTGTCAGCCTCGGAAAAGCTAATGACTTGACTTATCGAGGGCGCTGGTCTTAAGGACATGATCTCTCTCCTGGTCGAGACACCAGTCTTTATCGACCTAGCCGTCCTTTTCCTCGCATTCCTGCTATCACCCCCAGCTGGCCCACCCGATATCATATTTATCACCCGATTCGTCTGGTCCTCTGCTTGTTGATGATCCTCACGGTGCTGTTCGGAGGACCTCCTAGGACTTCTGGATCGGTAACGACTGTTATGGTTCTCCTTTCTGACATATTCCTTCAACTTTCCCTGAGCAATCAGTTTCTCGATCTCTTGTTTTAACTGAAAACAATCCTCGGTGCTATGCCCCCGAGCCATGTGGTATCTGCAATACTTATCGTGATTCATAGTCCCTGGCCTAGGTTGAGTGATACGCCGAGCTCCAGGGACCAAATTTCTCTCCTCGAGCACCGTTAGAATCTCGTCCCTCGAGGTATTCAATCTGGTAAAGTTGCTTTTTTCGTGCTCCGTCCTTGGAGCCCTCTCTGGAGATGCAGGTCGACCGTAGACATTAGATCTGTGGGTCGGAGCCTGAGGTTTATAGACCTTAAGTCTCTGCCAAACCGAGCCTCTCTGCTGCGCGTTTGACCCTCCGTAATCGCTTGGTTTTGGGATAGGGGCCCGATCAGGTTTCTTCACGATCTGGGGCCTAGGATTCTGTGCATTCTTTAACTTATTCATTTCCTCCTGGATCATGTATTTTTCAGCTATTTCCATAATTCGCTCGAAAGACTTTGGTTGCTTTCGGCAGAGAGCATTCCCGAACTGGCTATTACGGGTCAACTCGAACATTAATGATGACAGAAACTCAATCTGTGGAGTATCAACTTTCAGAAGTTCAATACTAAACCTAGCCAACCACTGCCTCAGTGTTTCTCCTTCCATTTGCTTCACCGTTCCCAAATGATTAGCAGGTAACCTTTGTTTCCTTTGGCTGGCAAACTGGTGTTTTAATTTATCGCACAACTCGTCAAAAGAGAAGATCGAGTTCGGAGGCAGTTTTTCGAACCAATCCAAAGCAATTCCCTCGAACGTGGTGACCATGATTTTGCAGCAAAAATCCTCCGAATGTCCATATAGATTCAACACATTTATGAAACTGTTTATATGCTCCCCGGGGTCAGAGGTTCCATTATATCTTGGCAATCTGGTAGGGACTGTCTCCGTTCCTCGAGCCTCCTTAATTTCTTGACAGAAAGGCGAGCATCGCATAATATTTGTACTTAATTCCCTATTTCGCCCTTTAGGGAAAACGGCCCCATCCTCTTTGGCCTCAACTCCTCGAGCCCTGACATCTGCGGGTCGGGTTTCCTTTACTAGCATCTCCTTCTCTAACTCCTTAGCAACCCTTTCTTGCACAATCCTTTCCAAGTCAGCCTCAGTCACCTTTCTGTAGGCTGGCTTTCTAGACCTCTCCACAGCTTTGGGTTGACTTTCCCCGACCACTGAATCCTCTAAGTTTTGTACGTTCCTAGAAGGTTGCCCAGATCGGATAACGGTTCTAGCTTGTGGCGGGTTGGGTCGAACATCAGATGGTTCGCCCAAAGCAGATCGACGAATACTTCCTTCCCTTGGCCTGTTGGAAATAGGACCCCGAGCAGCAGGTTGATCGACCGGGGGCTGCTGGCCTGGCAGAGTTTCACGATCTGCTCTCTCCGTGTTCAAGAATTCTCTACACATAGTTCCGATAATGGAACGCAAATCAGCCACTGTTGTATGAATAGGCATATCATTCGGCGGGTCGAGCGGCGGCACCTCAGATTGGTGGGCCGCTCGGGATTGGTTACTTGGTTCATTGTTTACAGAACGTTGAGCTCCTACGGCGTGTGAAGGCTCGCCACGATTGTATGTAAATCTCCTAGTAGTAGGCATTTTTCGATCTAACACCCGAATAGGCCCCACGGTGGGCGCCAATTGATTATGCTGTATTTCGTTCGTACCAAATAAGGAAAGTCGAGCAAAACAATAAGTGTATAGATTGCGTAAATCTCAAATATCACAATTGAATATTAAGTTCAGGTTACAAGATGGGTCTACTCGAGCATTACAGGATGTCGTACAAACTAGGAAAGTAAATACAAAGAATAAACAAGCTATGGCCTATTCCGAACAGTGGGTCCGAGCCGGTGTATTCCTTGGAAGTTGTGCCGTCCCTGATGTCATAAATGCGCTGCGTATTTATAGGAACAGTAATGAGCTAGCTGGACCGTCCGTAGGAGAAAACCTCTCGGCCAGCTGTACCAAGCTGTAGGTCGGCCCCACAGGAATCCCGAGGTGGCGAGAAGATCGAAGAGTAGATCCCGTACTATCAATCTGACTTGATCGGAAAACTAGACTCTTCTGGTCGAGAATACCATTCCTGGTCGGGGAAGAGGTCGATCTCGAGCATAGGTACTTCCTAGAACGGCGTATGCGAAATACCCCTCATCAGATATACTAGCAACTCTACATACAAATTCTCGAAGAAGAATTTATCTTTAATGATCGTCGGCGTAAGAAGTACTTCGGAACCGTCGAGCTACAAGAACAACCATCATTACATCTACTTTGGGAACAGTGACGAGAAACTAAAGTTCAGGCGTTCCTTCTAAGGATCGACAGCCATCTGATCGAGGAAAGAGAACATGTTATCTAAACTCGACCACCTCGAAGAAGCTGATGCTTTTGCTATGCCAGATCAAATAGGAATCAGAAGGATCTCATGCATGGCGACGTCGACCTGTTAGAAACAAGTTGATTTCGATAAAGCAAGAATCCAGCTTTCCTCTGACCTCGACCTATACTCTATGGCATAGTTATTGTCGACTAATCCCCAATTAAGGGATTTGTCCGAGCATCAGCATATATGAGGAAAGTTTCATTTTTCCAATTCATCCCATACCAAGTCAGAGATTCGTCCTTCGTTAAGGTAACACATTTTGGCGAAGGAAGATGATCATACCAATGAATTTTTTTCTTGAACAACCTCATGTTGTGAAATGGAGAAGCATGGAATGACCCTTTTATAGGACAGAAGATAAAGGATCCAACGGTGTTGCATTGAGATCCTATCTACGGTCCAGATTGTTAAATTAACTGAGGAGTATCATATAACTCATTGGTATGAAATTTCAGATTCAAATTGTCTGATCGACTACTAGCACGACAAAAAAGGAAGGAAGTAACACGAATGAACAATCACAGATTAAACGATTTTACTGAGATTTTTCAAAATCATTACATTCAGCGAAATACGGTCGATTAAATACAGAAGGGAAAGTACATTCGGTCCTAAAATCTAACTAAGGTTATTACAAATACTAGCCTACTAAGCTCATCCTCGAAATGATTGCTCCTCCAGTCCGACGTACTCCTTACTCGTGGACTCTTAACAAGATATCCTCCTTGGTCGGAGGATGTCCAGATGGAAGATTACAAAGTATCCGCCTTAGTCAAAGGATATCTCATCCAACTCTTACGAAGTACCCTCCTTGGTCGAAGAGAATACCCTGACAAAGGGGATACCATAATTTTAATGAACTAACCAGCTCTCATCTCTCATAAACAGATTTGGTTAATATCCATAGGTGCCAAAGTGACTTTTTTAATAAAGTCATATTATTTCCCTCTGTTATCTTTCTTATTTTTCAAAGGGATCATTTATAGTAGGAAGAGGTTATCAGTTAATGGACAAGCATGCGAAACGTCCTACGGTTACGGCACAATTACCAAGGTGACTTTTCCTCTCCCAAGAAGATAGATAACAGTTATTTTGGCATTTAGATCGAAACGACGTATTATTCTACATATAAACAATCGAAACAACGAACTGCTCTATTCACGACAAAAAACAGTTGTTATATTACATTTCTCAAAAAAAAAAAAAAAAAAAAAAAAAGAGAGAAAGCATGAAAAGACCTTTGTCTACTATTCAAAAGCATGATCGGGACTCGTTTGATGAGCAAGATAGGTCATCATTTCTTTTGTACGTTGCTTGTATCCGAGAGAGAAACCCCTTTCAAACTCTTGTCTCTTGCTCTTATCGATCTGGGACTGAGTAGCTTCTTCGAGATTCCTGTTCAGTTGGAGAAGGTCTTCTTTTTCCTTAGTAAGCTGCTCCTTATCGGACACCAAGCTGCTATTCGCTCGAGCAAGTTCTTCTTTCTCTTTAGAAAGCGTTTCGGTAGCAGTTCGGAGATTATCAACTTCGGTCATTAGCAATCGATGAGCAGCAGCAATTGTGTTTATCCGTTCAAGAGACTCTTCTCGAGCGAAATAAGATTCATCATTTTGTATGCCAAGCTGAAGAGCTTCATGCTTGGCCTATTATGGAAAAATAAGAATTAGAAACTTCAAAGGTTAAGAGCCTTATTGGAACAAGAGACAAAAGCCCACTTACCATCTCCAAACGCTTGAAAATGGACTGAACAAGCTGCAAAGAAGAGTGGTTCTTCAGTTTATCAAGCTCCTTGGGTAGAGTTGTACCCATTCCCAGATTCCAAGATACCCCATCGGGCTCGAGGGATGCCGGGACACACGCATCAAAGGAAACCCCACCAGATCGACTCATCTCAAAGTCAGTTATTTCTTCGACCTGCTCCTTAAAAGGACGATGGTCTAAAAGAGATGGATCGTCCATAGAGTTCTTAAAACCAGAGCGGCTGGGACCAGGTCCAGTTTTAGCTAAATCTTGAGGGATAGTAGGAGGAGAGATAACTTGGGTATTTTGAGAAGTTGAAACAACAATATTAGAGCGCAAATGAGCAAAGAGAGACTCGGGAATATCTTCCACGGGTCCCCTCATTTGCAAAATTGGCTCGACCTCAAGATTGGAGGAAGTAATAACGACCTGCTGGGAGTTTTCTTGATCCGTGGTTTGATTTGATATGGCATCTCGATCGGAAGGGGGACGCTCATCTATTGTTTGGTTGACAAGAGGAGGAGAAGTAGCTCGGGACTCCTCGTTTGTTGTTTGGTCTACAAGAGGAAAGGAAGTAGCTAGAGACTCCTCGTTTGTTGTCTGGTCAACAAGAGGAGGAGAAGCAGCTCGAGACTCCTTGTTCTGGTAAGCTTCCAGAATATTGGGATCAACCAATGGGCTACGGATCGGAGCCCGCGAAGGTCCCATAGAAGAATTCATCGTTTCCTTCGCCTGAGAAGGAACATTCACCGCTATTTTGCGAGTACCTCCCGATGAGGGCGACAACGGGTCGGATTGAAGCACAGTTTCCCGAGAAGGAGCTCCTCCTTGAGAAGATGACTGATGCGAACTTTCTGATCGAATTCTCTTCTTCGGAGTATCTCGTCGGGATGGACCCCGTAGAGATCGTTTTGTGGCTCCAGAAAAAAATTAGAATTCATGATCAAAAAATCAGAAAATCTTATGAATTACCGAACTGTAGCTCCGATTTACAACACATAAATTTTATATTGCAAGTGGGGACGCGCGGTAAAACTTCAAAGATTTTACCTTTATATATAGTAAAGGAAATGACAATTATTTCCCTAATCCTTGGTGCGCGCAGTAAAATTTCAAATAATTGTCAGAATGGATTATCAATTGCATACTATGGTCATCAAAATGACAAAGAATAATTCGATAGAGACTAATATATTACTGAAAATCATATATACCAAGTAAGGGATTTTGTGCTGACTATGTTTACAAACTTTTCCAGTCCTACTGAATAAAATGACAAAAGTTGCATGAATAAAAGAAAGTTACTACTGAAATCCTAATCTTGAAAATGATCTAAGATGGGGAGTTAACTGCCTTCGAGGATAACCCCTCGTTATCTTCATCCTCTCCTTCATTGGCTTGGTCTCTTTCGATATCTTCGTCATCATCCTCATCTTCCTTTTCATCCGCTCGATCTTCCTCGACGTCATCTATTAACTCCAAGTCGGGTGCGGGTGCGGGAAATGGAGTCCCATACTCAGCCACTAGATGAGCTAAAGGGTGATCACTATACTCAACGAAAGGCAAGGAATCAGGAGAATACTCTCGAAGTTTTCGATCCTTTTCAATAGCCATAACATCGCGATATTCATTGCGCCTATCAGGAATCTGCCCAGATTCGATCAATTGATCGACCCCCTTGTAAAACGAGCTCAATAGTAGACCTCCTATCTTCTGATGTATAATGGCCGTATGCACTGGAGAATCAAGAAACTCTCTGACAATGGATTCAACGTCAGGAGATTGATGCTCGTCTATAGCCTTATCCAAACCGGAATAGTCATCATAGGCCGCGAGTTGAGATCGAAGTAAAATAATCTCCGATTCCAGTTTACTAACCACAGTGGCATGTGAAACTCGTTGCTCATCCATTTCTCGATTCATTAGGTCGACCTGCGCCTGGTATCGAGTAGCATCTGTCATCATACTGATAATATGAGGATTGTCGGTCTCTAAGTCCGGATTAGCACTAGGAGCAGGTTGAGTTTCAGCAGAGAGATGAGAATTTTCGACCCGAGCAAGTTGATCTTCAACAAAGACGTTCTCCTTATCATCGGTCAACAATGAATCTCTTTCGGAATATCCAGCCGCTCGTTTTCCTTGAAGGTGGCTCTCGATCATGTCCACCAAAGAAGCCTTACGACTTAGATCTCCGACATGAGTGAAATACTCGCCTTCTTTGTCAAAAGACTGAGTCCTTATTTTAGCCTCAGGACCAGTAGGATTTCGTTCTGACCAAGTTTTACAGCCCATAATTCCAAATTTATCCCTAAGGTATTTAGTTGAAAACCCCGGCCTGGGCGAGAGCTTGTCGAAGGTTGCTCTGATAAAGTTTGACCAGTTTGACCAGTTTGGTCTCTTCTCCTCTTTCTGGATTGCCTCTGCTCAATTGGAACTTTTCCCGACGACTTCTTCGAGTTTGAAAGGACAGTTTTTCCAACCACGGAAAAACGGCAGTTCTCGACCATAGAAGCTACAACACACGATCGATAACATTAATGGACGACAGATTTATAGATCATTTTTTAAGGATAACATAACTACTAGTAAAATCTTACTTAGGGATCGATCGTCCGATGGAATAGGAAAATCCAAAGAGCTCAATCCAGCCTTGCGAAGGAAGGTTTTTCCGATCAAATAAGCTGATTGATACTTATCTGATCTCATCTCCTCGATCAAATCGGACGAAAATTGGTCATCTGGGGCCATCTCACCAGTCACCTTTCGACCACCGTACACCAAAGATTGGTTATATCCCCAGTCATGAGTAAACTCTTCAGTTTCTCCGTGCTCGAGAATACGCAAGGTTGGAGCCTTAACAAAAAAGAAGTTCGACTTCCACTCCGTACTGTTGCTCGAAATGGTATTTTCAAGAACGGCAAATCCAGATCTCTGGCTAACATAGTAGTAGCCTCTATTAGAGGAGGTCGATATAGAAAGACGAAAAAAGTGAAGAAAATTACGAAATGAGGGCTGCAGACCTCTTGCAACCATCAAGACAGAAAATGCCATCATAAAGGCAATGGCATTTGGTACAAGTTGGGTTAAAGAGATAAATAAAGTCTCTAAAAATTGACGGAGGATCGGAGAAAGAGGAAGACGGAGCCCATGTTCGAAGTGAGACGTATAGAAAGCTCGACAGTTTGGGGGAGGGGTGTTGACTCTCTCCTCGGGGGAAGGAATAATTATTTCAAAATCCGAAGGGAAATAACGATCGTATTCCCTTTTCAAAGTAGGTAGATCCTCCTCCTTCCATCGAGAAGGAAAAAACTCTACAGGAGCGGAAATTTGAGGTTGCGCAGTTTTGGATTTTTTGGTTGTTCTGGCAATCATTTCCTCCTCTGGAACGATCTCAACCACCAAACTATCAACCTCTTTCTCTTCATAGTCTCTGATTTCTTCTACTTGAACGTCGTCCGCTACTTCCTCTTCAGAAGAAAGGACTTCAGGATTAGAGGTGTTAGGTGGAACTTGTTCTCTTTCATTTTGAATTGAGGAATGAGGATTCTGCGAAGTCGAAGCCATTGACTTCTGAAGTGGTGTGTTCGATGAAATAAATAAATTGCAGGATTATCGACTCAAACGTTACTGCTAGAAGATCTGAATATCTGGGGTAAAAAGTAAAAATATCCCGCTAATTTCGACTATATATATGGGCGGTGAAAAGACGGATCAACCCTTCGCGTCTCTTCAGTTTCCCGCCAGTAAAATCATGAAAAGACTTTACGGATGTCTGACGCACGTTACCAAGCTACGTGTCCCTTCCTGGAAAGTTTAAGATAGAAATGCACTCTTTTTCCCTCATTCGGTTTTTATCCCATGAAGGGTTTTTCCGAATCAGGTTTTTAACGAGGCATACTTCCTAAACTGTAAAAGGACTAACAACGTGACAACTGTATCTACTTCTACAAGCTTCAGCTCTGATTTCGCTCGAAGAAGTGAGGGAGTACTGATGAGGGCTATTTTACACACATACTGGAATAAAGCTTTTCGATGAGGTTCAGGATCGATCCGACCTGCGAGGACTACAAGATCGGCTCGACCGACCAAACGTATCTGATCGACCTGTATACCGATCCAGAAGATTTATTGCGCCATGCAGTACTCCTAACTCAAGCAGGATTCCTAGGCCTAATAGGACTCCTAGTCACGTTAGGATTAGTCAATTATTATATATATTGAGTTCTACATTGTATCGGGGATCCAGATTTTAACCTATCAATAATACTACAACGATTTCTCCTCTCTCGCATACTCTTGATTACGTGATTATTTGCTCTTTATACTATTCTTGAATTGCACCATCCTGAGTACTTTAACCAAACCCCTAAAATATAAAGTTGTTCTCTTAATAATTTACTGAGATTAAACCTAAGACGAATTCAGGCTAAATCACACTCCTCGTTCCACTCGAAGCTTTTTGATTTCCTCAACAACTTGAAGAAAGGCAAACTCTTGTCCGTTGAACGGGATATAAATCTGTTCAACGATATTATTTTTCCGATCAAACTCTGCACTTCAGATAGCTTCGTTGGCGGTTTTAGTTCGGCAATAGCTCTGATTTTCTCTGAGTTTGCCTCGATGCCACGCTCGTGGACCAAGTAGCCGAGGAATTTTCCCGATCTCACCCCGAAAGTGCATTTTGCTGGATTTAGTTTCATTCTGTACTTCCTCAAAATTACAAAATATTTGTCGAGGTGCTTTATATGGTCTTCCTCGGTCATGCTCTTCATGAGCATATCATCGACATAAACTACCATTATTTCACCAATTAAATCCTTGAACATCATGTTTACGAGCCTTTGATAAGTTGCTCCAGCATTCCTCAGTCCAAAAGGCATCACTATGAAGCAGTACACTCCGCGTTCGGTAATGAAGGCGGTTTTGTCTTGATCCCTTTCGTTCATAAAAATCTGATAAAATTCTTGGAAGGCATCCATCATGCTAAAGAAGATGAAACCAGCGGTCGAATCGACCAGCATATCGATCCGCGGCAAAGGATAGGGATCACTCGGACACAACTTGTTCAAGTCCGTAAAGTCGTTGCACATTCTCCGCTTGTTGTCCATTTTTTCTCCCTTCGATACCAAAACAACATTGCAGAGCCATTCAGTAAATGTTATTTCCTTGATCTGCCCAGCGGCTAATAATCTGTCGACCTCAGCATTAATGATTTTATCCTTTTCCCGACCATGATTCCTCTTCTTTTGTCTAACTGGCTTTGCTTTAGGATCAATATTCAGTGAATGAGTAATTACCCGTGGGTCGATCCCCACGATGTCGTCGGAACTCCAAGCAAAGACATCGGCATTATCTCTCAAGAACTCGACCAGCATGGTTTCCATCCCTTGGCTCAGCTCAGTCCCGATCCTGGTGAATTTCTCGGGTGAACCAAGAACTAACGTTACCTGCTTATGATTTGGGGGTTGAACGCTCATATCGATCTCTTTTCCTTTTTTACTCTGCAATTTTTTGCAATCTGGTAGAGGGAGGTCGGATACCGAGAAAACCTTTTCATCCTCTAACTTTCTCTTCGAGGGCAAAATAGGCTCAAACTGCTTCTTCATGTTTAGGGACGTGTTGTAGCACTCCCACGCCATGCACTGATCATTTCTCATTTCTCCGACCCCCGCCAAAGCGGGAAACTTGACCTTCTGATGGTAAGTCGACACGACTGCTTTGAAAATGTTTAAAGTCGGTCTTCCCAAAATAGCATTATAAGCGAAGGGGGTACTTACAACCAAGAACTTGACCATCTTCGTCACATCTTTAGGGTCCTTGCCCATTGTAGTACCCAGGAGGATGGTTCCGAGAGGAACGATTTCCGATCCACCGAAGCCAATAAGCGGGGTAGATACCCGATCCAGACGTGGGTGCTGTAAATTCATTTTATCGAGAGCTTCAGAGGAGATTATGTTTGCCGAGCTACCATTATCGATCAATACTCTCTTAACCTCAAAGTTAGCAATTTTTAAGGTTAAGACCATTGAAATATCGGGGTCATCCTCATTAATATCCCAAGTTACTTCTCTTGGTCTGTCAGCCTCGGTAAAACTAATGACCTGATTTATCGAAGGTGCTGGTTCTAAGGACATAATTTCATTCCTGGTCGAGACACCTGTCTTTATCAACCTAGCGGTCCTTTTCCTTGCATTCCTGCTATCTCCCCCAGCAGGTCCGCCAGCTATTACATTTATCACCCCGTTCATCTGCTCCTCGGCTTGATGTTGATCGTCACGGTGCTGTTCAGTAAACTTTCGTGGACTCCTTGATCGGAAACGGTTGTTAGGATTCCCCTTCCTAACGTACTAATTCAGTTTTCCGTGGGCGATCAATTTCTCAATTTCCTGTTTCAACTGAAAACAATCCTCGGTGCTGTGCCCTTGAGCCCTATGGTACCTGCAATACTTATCGTGATTCATAGTCCCCGGCCTGGCTTGAGTGATACGCCGAGCCTCTGGGACTAAATTCCTTTCCTCGAGCACAGTTAGAATTTCGTCCCTCGAGGCATTCAGCCTGGTGAAACTGCTTTTCTCAGGTTCTCTCCTTGGAGCCCACTCTGGAGAAGCAGGTCGACCGTAGACATTAGATCTCTGGGTCGGAGCCTGGGGTTTATAGACCTTAAGTCTCTGCCAAACCGAGCTTCTTTGCTGCGCGTTTGACCCTCCGTAGTCGCTTGGCTTTGGGATAGGGGCCCTATCAGGTTTCTTCCTGACCGGAGGCCTAAGATTCTGAGCATTCTTCAATTTGTTCATTTCCTCTTGAATCATGTACTTTTCAGCTATTCCCATGATTCTCTCGAAAGATTTTGGTTGCTTTCGACAAAGAGCGTTCCCGAACTGAGTATTTCGGGTTAGCTCGAAAATTAATGATGACAAAAATTCGATATGTGGAGTATCGACCTTTAGAAGTTCAATACTAAACCTAGCCAGCCACTGCCTTAGTGTTTCTCCTTTCAGCTGCTTCACCGTTCCCAAATGATTGGCAGGTAACCTTTGTTTCCTTTGGTTGGCAAATTGGTGTTTCAGCTTATCACACAACTCGTCGAAAGAGAAGATAGAGTTCGGAGGTAGCTTTTCGAACCAATCCAAAGCGATTCCTTCGAACGTGGTGACCATGATTTTGCAACAGCAGTCTTCTGAATGCCCATATAAATTCAATACATTTATGAAGCTATTAATATGCTCTCCTGGGTCGGAGGTTCCATTATACCTTGGCAACCTCGTTGGAGCTGTCTCTGTACCTCGAGCTTCTCTAATTTCTTGGCAAAAGGATGAACATCGCATGATATTCGTACTCAATTCCTTGTCTCGCCCATCTTCATGGAAAACAGCCCCGTCCTCTTTAGCCTCCGTTCGTCGAGCCCTAACATCCGCAGGTCGGGTTTCCTTTACCAGCATCTCCTTCTTTAATTCTTTTACAACTCTTTCCTGCACAATATTCTCCAAGTCAGCCTAGGTCACTTTTCTATAGACCGGCTTCTTTAACCTATCCACAGCTTCGGGCTGACTTTCCCCGACCACTGAATCATCCAAGCCGTGGACGGTTCAAGATGGTTGCCCTGAGCGGACACCGGTTCTAGCTCGAGGTGCTCTGGGTTGAACATTAGACGGTTCACCCAAAGCAGATCGATGAATACTCCCTTCCCTTTGCATGTTAGAAACGGGACCTCGAGCAGTAGGTTGATCGACTGGGGGCTGCTGACCAGGCATAGTTTCCCGATCTGCTCTTTCTGTATTCAGAAATTCTCTACACATAGTTCCAATAATAGAACGCAGATCGGCCACCGTCGTATGAATAGGCAAATCATTCGGTGGGTCGAGCGGCGGCACCTCAGACTTGTGGGCCGCTCGGGATTGATTACTTGGTTCGTTGTTTACTGACTGTTGAGCTCCAACGGCTTGTGAAGGCTCGCCACATTGGTACGTGTATCTCCTAGTAGTAGGCATTTTTCGATCTAACACCCGAATAGGCCCCACGGTGGGCGCCAATTGATTTAGCTCTTTTTCGTTCGGGAAAAGTAAGGAAAGTCGAGCAAAACAATAAATAAGTCAATTGCGTAACTGATGTGTATTAATATAAAGTTCCAAATATAAGTTACAAAGAAGGTCTACTCGAGCGTTACAGGATGCCGTACAACTAGCTAGATAAGACACAAAGAAAAACAAGCTAAGGCCTATTTCGAGCTCTCTGTCCGAGCTGGAGTGCATCTTGGGAATAGTGTCATCCATGATGTCATAAATGCGACGCGTATATATAAGAACAGTGATGAGCTAGCTAGACCCTCCGCAGGGGAATACATCTTGCCAGCTGTCCAGGCCTGAGGGTCGGCCCCACAGTAATTCCGAGGAGATACTCAGATCGGAAAGTAAGGTATCGAGCAGGTCGAAGAATAGTCTTCCTGGTCGGGATTGAGGTCGATCCCGAGCAGAGGTATTTCCTAAAATGGCGTATGTGAAATATCCCTCATCAAAGGCCCAAGGCCCAAGGCCCAAGGCCTGGTGCGGCCCAAGAGTTGATCTAGCAGTTGTGATCGAACGTGTGGATCCATAATGCTTCTTATGATCTTTTCGGATCTGAAATGATTGTCTTGATCTTGATCGATCTTGACCAGATAAGATCGATCTCGAGCAGAGGGGATAATTCCGATCTGGAGCTGAATATCCCCCATCAATACCCCCCCCCCCCCCACTTCTCGAGCGTAAGTGCAGTTGTAGCTCGGAGAAGTAAAAATAAGCCTTTGACATGCTTCCCATTGTATATCGGACATTCCTCGTTAAAAACTTTAGTAAATGGATTGAGTACGTAGCCCTAGCAAAGATCACTCAATTCCAAGTTATCAAATTTCTATGGAAGAACATCGTCTGCAGGTTCGAATACCTAGAATTCTGATCCGTGACAATGGGACGAAATTTTGGGGGGGAAAATGTGGTAGGCTGGTGTGAGAAGTTCGGAATTAAGCAAAACTTCACATTAGTTGGACATCCCTAAGCAAACGACCAAACTGAGGTCACAAACATAGAAATCGTAAGGTCTTTGGAAAAGCGTTTAGTTGAAGCAAAAGGCCAGTGGCTCAACGAGCTGCCGGGATTTATTTTGACGAACAAAACGACCACAAAATCTGCAATTGGGGAAACTTCGTTCAGCCTGGTTTATGGTTCGAAAGCAGTGACTCCAGTTGAAACGTTATTTCCTTCTCCGCGAGTAGAATTCTTCGACCTCGAAGAAAATCAAGGATTAAGAGAGCTAGAAAATGATCACGCAGAAAGTAAATGTGATCGAGCGCATGTGCGGATCCAAGCCACAAAGGCAAATATGGGCAAGACATATAACCAGAGAGTTCAAATTAGATCGTTTAAAGTTGGAGATTTGGTCCTGAAGAAGGTCGAAGTCTCAAAGCATGTCGGAAAACTCCAGCCCAATTGGGATGGCCGGTATGTCGTGACTTCGGTCAGAAAGAAAGGCTCGTAGAAGATAGCTCCCTTGGACGGAGATCTATTGCCAAGAGCTTGTAATGCAGTAAATTTAAGGAGATACTATGGAAAGTAATTATGCTTCATTACAACATTGTTGCTCGTCAATTTTTACTACTTTACGTTTCTGTAACCCCAGAGTTTATTCTGGCCTACTTCATCATTAGTTAAACTTGAGAAGTTATTATCTACAATCACAACACATATTTTTTATGTCTGTTCGAAATAATCATAAATTAAAAAAAGAAAAAAAAAAAGAAGAGGATTTAAATGGGTAAAATCTATTGAGACAACCCTCTGAACGAATTTTAAATAAGGATAAAATCTGTTGATATAATTCTTTGATCGAATTTTAAATAAGGATAAAATCATTTGATATAATCCTTTGATCGAGTTTTTAAGTGTTGGATAAAATCTATTGATATAATCCACTGATCGAATTTTAAATAAAGATAAAATCTGTTGATATAATCCTTTGATCGAATTTTTTAAATGATAAAATCTTTTCACACAATCCACTAATCGAATTTTAAGTGTTGAATAAAATCTATTGATATCCACTGATCGAATTTTAAATAAGGATAAAATCTTTGATACAATCCACTGATCGAATTTTAAGTGTTGGATAAAATCTATTGATATAATCCACTGTTGGTCCCAAAAGTGGTCAATGAGGTCTCGGGGGGTGGGGGGGGGGGGGGGGGGGGGGGAATAGACCTCTGAAAACTTTAAAACTTTTTCTCTAACTTTTCAAATCAGCAGACTAAGCTGATCGAGAATTTGTAAGACTACTAAGCTGTTCGCGCACAAAGCTTTGAGCAGCAGAGTTGACCACTCATCTGATTTCACTCAGATGATTCAGATAAAATATCAGAGTTTTAGAAACTAGTTGGCAGCGGATTTTTCAAGTGTTTTTCAACCAATCTGTTCATCTTTAAGTTTTCTCACACAAAAGATTTTATCCCCAGTTTTTACAACTCCTTTTAAAATCTTTTGGTTCAGTTCGTATGTTTGAGTTCTTTTGAAAATATGCAAAGTAAACAACAGTAAATCAAACACACATAATTTTTATAGTGGTTATATGGATGAACATCCTTTAGTCCACTCTTCCAAGTCACACAGATCTTGGGTTATACTAGAAAACACAAAGTTAACAGTATACATTGCTTGCGCCGATCAACAAATGAAAAGGGCACAAATGCGCTGTAAGAAATCACAAAGAAATCCTACTCTCCGAAGCTAGATCACTCACTTAGACGGATCTACACTCCTAACGCTATTTTCAGTATAGGAGGTCACAAAGAAAACCTACACTAAGAAGCTATATAACTTCACATAGATGGATATACACTCCTCTCTCTTTTCAGTTGAAAGTCACTCAGACAGACAACGTGAGTTCTCTGTTCTCCAACGAAAAGCTTCGTCAACAAATGACTAGGCTTGTGATCAGACGACTCAACTGATGGATCTTGCTCTATAGATGTGATCTTGAATTTCGCAAGTCTCTCTTCAGATCTTCAGTCAGTCTTCTATTTATACTCTCGGATTTAAATTTCTGCCCGTTGAAGGAAGGCGAAATTACTCTTTAACCCTGAGCAATGGTCTTATTCTCTGACGGCAACTTTTGCTTTTGCAGACTGACTTTTGTACACTCTGCTGTACGGATATTCACTTTATGTCCAGTCGCATTTAATGCACTCAGCTTGTTGCCGTTGATAAGCTTACTTCACCGACTTCACTTCGCTGATGGGAATGCTTGGCTGATGATCACTCGGCTGATTCAAGAATGAACACATCTATCTTGACTCGGCTGATGATAACCAATCTGATATCCCACTCGGCTGATTCGGTTACTTCACTTCAAGACCTTGAGATAGGTTTCACTAAGTTGTTCTTAGTTGATGACTTAACCTTATGATCTTCAAAACCATTATGGCCTTTTTGTCATCTTCAAAACCTTCTCTAATTTATACCAACAATTTCCCCCTTTTTTATGATGACAAAACCTTCAACTAAGAACGTCTTCTATGTCTTCAGATTTAGTCTTCATACCTTGAGATGGAAATTTATTGATCTGGTACAACATTAAAAAAAAATACCAATAGTTGGTTCTTTCTTTTCCCTTTTCTGATCTTCTGCTTAAAGGGTTCTTAGTTGCATCCTTTATCTTCCCCCTTTTTGTCATCAACACCAATACTTGAGTTGCATCCCTCCTTCCCCTTTTTCTTTTCATAGGATTACAGACTTAGTATGCTGAAGACAATTAGGTTAGTACTAGGCTGATCGAGGTAGTCTTCGTTGCTGTTTATCACTCCAGCTAGAAAATTTCCCCTTAACTTCAAGAATTGATACCACTTGATGCAATTTGAGGTCTGATTCCACTTGTAGTCTGATGCTACTTGTAGTCTGATACTACTTGTATGAAGGTGAATCAGATTAGTCAGCTGATACCACTTGTTGATGTGATAACACTTGCTGATACCACTTGGTGTAGTACATTCTTGAATATCACTTGGCTGTTGAGTTCCAGTCGGCTGATGAGAAGCAGTCTTCTGGTAGCTTCATTTTGACTTATTGAAAACTTCATCTTTATTCAGGAGTACCGCTAGTCGTACACGCTCCCCCTGAGTTCAAGAGTCTGTAGTCAAGTAGTCTGATGAGAGTCAGTCTTGACAAACACTCAGCCGTTGAATTCCAGTAAGCTGTTTTGAGGTTGATCTTTTGATGTGTTCCCCCTCAGCTTATGAATCCAAAATCAACAAACCCGATTTCAACTCTTGTGAGCTGAAACACTATTGTCACATGGTTGACTGATACCACACTTGTTGGTGATACTGCTTGTTACGATCAGTTGTTGGTCTCTAATACCACTTATCATTCTTTGATAATCTTCAACTTTTCAACAATCTTGCGTTCCTTGAAATGTCCAAATGTAGAGTCTACCACTTGAAAAATACCAATTGTTGATACAACTTATTTGATAGCACTTGTTGGTATATGCTTGTTGGTGAGACCACTTGTTGAACTTGGTGAAATTTGCAAGGCAGTCAACTCATCTTTGTCATCTCACATGAGCTTCACCTACAAAACAGATGACTGTTTTTGGTACCCCTTATTCATTGGGTCCAACAGGGTTAGTACAAACATGTGATGATCTAGTGACTTATGTTTTATCATGATAATACCACTTGTTGGTCATGATTAAAACAATGCTCATAAGCAAGGTAAGATGCATGCAATATGTGATAAGCATGCATATTGAAATGAGGATGGCAATCAGTACAGTGAACATGATCAACATGATAATATGAATAAGCATAGTGCATGTCATAATAACAATTATCGTAATGTGATTCAAATTCTTACCAGATAATTCATTTTTGCCTCAATTTCTTACCTGAGTTATTTAATAACTCTCCTTAGATTCAGCAGACTTTGACATTTTAATTTTACTCCTATCAGCAGCCTATTTCAGCTTACTCGACTGATGGGTTTTAGTAGTCTAATTAGTCTTAGGTAGCTTACTAGGTTTCCTAACCTGTTGAGCATCAGTAGACTTGTTCTTTTAACTCTCTGATTTCTTTTTATTTAGAGAATGATGCAATTTCTTCTTTTAAGTTCATTTAATACTTTCTAAACGAATTGCATACTCAGCTTTTAGAGTTTCATTCTCATGCTCAAGCTTTTTGTAGTCAGCTGATTCTTGAGGTTTTTCAACCTGAAGTTTCAGTGATCTGATTTGCTCTTTTTAGCAGAGTCATCTCTTCATTAAGCTTGGCAAATGCACAAACAATATTTGAATTTGTAATTCACCATTTATTCAAACGATTCAAATAGTGCATTTCATTAATAAGTAGAAGTTACCTCAGTTTCAGAATCATCAGATTCTATGGCAGTTAGACATAAGGTTTCAGGTACTTCTTCAAATTCTTTATCAGACGACTGACGGTCTGAATAAGATGTGCAGGAGTTTATTAGATTTGCTGCATCAGCTAACTTTGATTTGTTCTTACTTAGCTTACTCTCCTTTTTGGCACGCTTTTCCTTTTCAGCAAACTTCTCAAATGATGAGCGTGGAGGATCTTTGATCAAGAGTCCATACTCTTCTTCATTGTTGTCTCTAAGTTTTGCTTTGGAGGAATCCCCGTTTTCCTGAAAATGATCAGAAGAAGATGAAGTAGCATTTTTATATTTTAATTTCATTTTCTTCTTGTAGAACTTCTCAAAATCATTCAGCAGCAGGGTAACGTCGTCAGCAGTGTAGGCTTTTTCTGAACTCAGCAGAGTCTTCTGTTTTGACTTGTCTACTGATTTTCTTGACTTGTCTAACGCGATAAATGCAGCAGTTGGGTCTGAAGTGGTTGACACTTCTAATCCCAATCTTGGCATCTTATACTCGTACGCTTTGAGACGAGAACAGTTCGGAAAGAGAAATATTCTCTAAATCCCTTTATTCTTCCATGCCCGTCACCTTCATGTTGAATTTGGGTGGCAAGGCCTGGAGAACCTTTGCTGTAACTTCATTCAGAGCTTTGGTAAATCTGATATCCATCTGATCAATCATTTCACCAGACTTCATCTTGAAATTTTCAAACTCCTCAAGAGCCACATTGAGCTTGTGTTCTTTGATAGCGTCGCTTCCTTCGCTTAGCTCGCAGACTTTATCCCAAATCTCTTTGGCAGTTTTGAAATGCTTGATCTTCTAGAATCTGTCTTCGTCTACAGCTTCGAACATGATGAACTTCGCCTTTTTATCAAGATTAACCAACTTGATTTCTTTAGGTGTCAGCTCATCCAGCTCTTTGTCAACTATCTGATCTGGTTGGTCAGCAACCTTCACAGTCTTCTGAAATCTGAATGGTCCTTTTGTAATGCATGTAAACATGTTGTCGTCGTAAGCAGCAAGAAGGATTTCCATTCTGATTTTCCAGCTTTCAAAGTCCATAAGGCCAATGTGAGGAACAAGGCTTATGACATCAATTTTTCAAAAAGTTTTGATTTTTCAAAATATGCTCTCTTTTTGAAAAATTTGAAAAGCGCACCTTGGATCAAGTTCGTTTGATCAGGCAACTGATTCAAAATGAACCACCTGCTCTGATACCACTTGTTGGTCCAAAAAATGGTCAATGAGGTCTAGAGGGGGGGGGGGGGAGGGTGAATAGACCTCTGAAAACTTTAAAACTTTTTCTCTAACTTTTCAAATCAACAGACTAAGCTGATCGAGAATTTGTAAGACTACTACGCTAGCAGAGTTAACCACTCATCTGATTTCACTCAGCTGATTCAGATGAAATATCAGAGTTTTAGAAAATAGTTGGCAGCGGATTTGTCAAGTGTTTTTCAACCAATATGTTCCTCTTTAAGTTTTCTCACAACTCCTTTTAAAATCTTTTGGTTCAGTTCATATGTTTGAGTTCTTTTGAAAATATGCAAAGTAAACAACAGTAAATCAAACACACATAATTTTTATAGTGGTTATATGGATGAACATCCTATAGTCCACTCTTCCAAGTCACACAGATCTTGGGTTATACTAGAAAACACAAAGTTAACAGTATACAATGCTTGCGCCGATCAACAAATGAAAAGGCCACAAGTGCGCTGTAAGAAATCACAAAGAAATCCTACTCTCCGAAGCTAAATCACTCACTTAGACGGATCTACACTCCTCACGCTATTTTCAGTATAGGAGGTCACAAAGAAAACCTACACTAAGAAGCTATATCACTTCACACAGATGGATATACACTCATCTCTCTTTTCAGTTGAAAGTCACTCAAACAGACAACGTGAGTTCTCTGTTCTTCAACGAAAAGCTTCGTCAACAAATTACTAGGCTTGTGATCAGACGACTCAACTGATAGATCTTGCTCTATAGATGTGATCTTGAATTTTGCAAGTCTCTCTTCAGATCTTCAGTCAGTCTTCTATTTATACTCTCGGATTTGAATTTTTGCCCGTTGAAGGAAGGCGAAATTACTCTTTAACCCTGAGCAACGGTCTTATTCTCTGACGACAACTTTTGCTTTTGCAGACTGTCTTCTGTACACTCTGCTGTACGGATATTCACTTTTTGTCCAGTCGCATTTAATGCACTCAGCTGGTTACCGTTGATAAGCTTACGTCACCGACTTCACTTCGCTGATGGAAATGCTTGGCTGATGACCACTCTCCTGATGATCACTCGGCTGATGGCTACTCGGCTGATTCAAGAATGAACACATATATCTTGACTCGGCTGATGATAATCAATCTGATATCCAACTCGGCTGATTCGGTTACTTCGCTTCAAGACCTTGAGATAGGTTTCACTAAGTTGTTTTAGTTGATGACTTAACCTTATGATCTTTAAAACCATTATGGCCTTTTTGTCATCTTCAAAACCTTCTCTAATTTATACCAACATCCACTGATGGAATTTTAAATAAGGAAAAAATCTTTTGATATAATCCTTTGATCGAATTTTTTAAATGATAAAATATTTTGACACAATCCCCTGATCGAATTTTAAGTGTTGAATAAAATCTATTGATATCCACTTGATTTAACCTAATTTCGTTCGTAGGTTATAATGTCAGTAATCGAGAATAATTATGAGAACAGTTTTGTATTTAGGGTTTGGTTAAAGTACTCAGGATGGTGCAATTCAAGATATGTATAAGATATAGTAAACGCGTAGTTAAAAATATATAAGAGGAGAACAATTGAACTATTATTATTGATAGGCAAAATTCAGGATCCTTGATACAATGTAGAACTCATTATTTATAGTAATTGACTAATCCTAACGTGACTAGGAGTCCTATTAGGCCTAGGAATCCTGCTTGACTTAGGAGTACCGCATGGCCCAATAAATCTTCAGGATCGGTCTTCAGGTCGATCAGATATACTTGGGCGGATCGAGCCGATCTCGAGGTCTTCATAGGTCGGACCGATTCTGAACTGGCTCGGAAAGTACTACTCGATCATAGGTGTAAAATAGCCCTCATCAGTACGCCCTCACTTCTCGAGCGTAATCGTAGCTGGAGCTCGTAGAAGTAAAAGTGGTTGTTGCTTTGGTCCTTTAATCGTTCATGAGATATGCCTCGTTAAAAACCTAGTTCGGAAAAACCCTTCAAGGGATAAAAACCGAATAAGGGAAAAATAGTGCATTCTCAATCGAACTAACCACATAGGGACACGTATTTTAGTAACGTGTGTCAGACAATCATAAAGTCTTTTCAAGGTTTATTTGGCGGGAATATGAAGAGACGCGAAGGGTTGAATCTGTCTTTTCACCGTCCATATATATAATCGAAAATCACGGGATATTTTACTTTTTACCCCAGATATTTAGATCCTTCTTGCCGTAAAAGTTTAGGTCGAAAAACTTGCCATCTTCTTATTTCATCGAGCACATTACTTTAAGGTTCAATGGCTTCGACCTCTCAGAATCCCCATTCTTTAACTCAAAACGTCGGGGAACAAATACCACCTAACATCCCCAATCCAGATATCCTTTCCTCTGAGGATGAGGCAGCGGATGATGTTCAGGTAGAAGAAGTCAGAGATTATGAAGAAAAGGAAGTTAATAACTTGGTGGTAGAAATCATTCCAGAGGAGGAGATGATGGCCAGGGCATCCAAAAAATCTAAGACAGCCCAACCTCAAATTTCCGCTCCTATCGAATTCTTTCCTTCTCGATGGAAAGAAGAAGATCTACCTTATTTGAAAAGGGAGTATGGTCGATATTTTCCGTCGGATTTTGAGATTATTATACCTTCCTCCGAGGAGAGAGTCAACACCCCTCCTACGAATTATCGTGCCTTCTATACGTCCCACCTCGAGCATGGATTGTGTTTCCCCCTCTCTCCAATTCTTCGTCAATTCTTAGAGACTTTCTTTGTTTCTCTGACACAACTTGTTCCAAACGCCATTGCCTTTATGATGGCATTTTCTGTTTTGATGGTCGCACGAGGTTTGCAACCATCATTCCGTAATTTTCTTCACTTTTTCCGACTTTCTGTATCGACCTCCTCCAACAGGGGCTATTATTACGTTAGCCAAAGACCAGGGTATGCCGTTCTTGAAAACGACATTTCGAGCAACAGTACGGAATGGAAATCTAACTTCTTTTTCGTTAAGGCTCCGACCGTGCATGTCCTTGAAAACGGAGAAACTGAGGAGTTTACTTACGACTGGGGATACAGCGATTCTTGGGTGTACGGGGGTCGGAAGGTGACTGGCGAGATGGCCCCAGACGATCAATTTTCATCTGATTTGATTGAGGAGATGAGATCAAATAAATATCAATCAGCTTATTTGATCGGAGAAGTTTTCCTTCGGAAGGCGGGATTGAGTTCTCTGGATTTTCTCATTCCATCGGACAATCAATCTTTAGGTAAGACTTTTCCTGTTTAGATTTTTCTTAGGGAAAGATTTATGAATTTGTTGTTCACTAATATTTATTTCTTGTTGCAGCCACCATGGTCGAGAACTGCCGTTTTTCCGTGGTCGAAAAATCTGTCCTTTCAAATTCGAGAAAAACATCGGGAAAAGTCCCCATAGAGCAGAGATAATCCAGAAAGAGAAGAAGAAATCAAATCATAGATCTGGAGGACATAGAGGAGGATTCGTTCGAGAACGCAGATCCTATCGGAGTAGCTCCCCCTCTATCTGGTCAGACTTCATTAGATATACCGTCTACAAGCTCTCGTTCAGGCTGTGGTTATCCACCTAAATTCCTTAGAGATGAACACGACATTCTGGGCTGTCAATCTTGGTCAGATCGTAATCCTACCGATCCTGAAGCTAGAAGAAGAACTCAATTCTTTGACAAAGAAGGAGAGTATTTCACTCACGTCGGAGATACTAGCCATAAAGCTTCTCTGGTAGATATGATTGAGAGTCATCTCCAAGGGAAACGAGCAGCCGGATATTCTGAGAAGGATACATTAATGTCTGATGACAAGGACAACGTCATCGATAAATCCATTCGACTCCTCCTATCTACGACCTTTGTCCGAGATGTAGATAGGACGGTTAAGAAAAAACCTCTCGAACAGTTGGCAAGGGCAGCACATGCCCATGAAGTGGTAATATTTTTCAATTCCATCCATTCTTTTAATAAACCTGAATATTCTACTCCATTTTCATTTAGACCATTTTTCCTTGCCACAGACTGGTAATGCTTTGGTGTCCGCACTTTATGACATGGCATTGCATAGAGAACAATGCAAGTATGTAGAAGAAAGCAATAAAATTTTAAATGCTAAAGTTAAGGAGCTTGAAGAACAACTTGCTCGGACTAATAATTCTCGTGCTTCCGCTGAAAATCAATCTGCTCCTATTGCCAATCCGAACCTGGAGACCGACAATCCTCATATTATCAGTATGATGACGGAATCCAGTCGATACCAGGCGCAGGTCGATCAGATGAATCGAGAAATGGAAGACCAACGAGTCGCGCATGCCACTGTTGTTAGCAAACTGGAGTCGGAAATTGTTATTCTTCGATCTCAACTGGAGACCAAGGAAGATGGCTCCTTTGATTTGGAGAATGCCATAGACGAGCATCAGTCTCTGGACGTCGAGCCCATTGTTCGCGAGTTTCTTGATTCTCCAGTGCACACTGCCATAATTCATCAGAAGATTGGAGATCTGCTTTTGAGCTCATTCTTTAAGGGGATTGACCAACTAATCGAGTCTGGACAGATTCCTGATCGGCGCGAGGAATATCGCAAAGTTATGTCGATTGAAAATGATCGTAAACTCCAAGATTATCCCCCCGACTGCTTGCCTTCTGTTGAATATAGTAATCATCCTTTAGCTCATTTAGTCGATGTATACGGAACTCCATTTCCCGTACCCGAGCCCGACTTGGGGTTAATAGAGCAGGCAGTAGGAGATCGAGAAGACGAAGAGGAAAACGAGGATATCGAAGAGGATACTGAAGGAAATCAAGCTGATGAGGGAGAATAAGAAGGTGAAGAAAGATTGTCCCCGTAGGAAAATAACTCCCCATCTTAGGTTGCCTTCAAAATGTTGGGGCTTTGTTTTAATCTTTAATCTTTGTAATTTTGTTTCATTATTTAGCAGGCTTTGCAAATTCTGTAATTATATCTGATGTAAAGTTCCTCTGTTGATATACATGATTTTTCAATGAAATATTCTTCGTTATTTTGATGATCGTTGCATGCATTGGATGATCCAATCTGTTTTCCATTTTGAATTTTACTTTGCGCGCCAATGATTGAGGACATAATTGTCGTTTCCTTTACTATATATAAAGGTAAAATCTTTGAAGTTTTACCGCGCGTCCCACTTGTAATAATAAATTTTCTTGCCGTTGATCGGAGCTCGTAGTTCAATATTTCATAAGAATTTCTAACTTTTTGATCATGAGTTCCAACCTCTTTTCTGGAGCTGCCAAACGATCTCTGCGGGGTCTGTCCCGACGAGATACTCCGAGGAAGAAAGCCCGAACTGATGGTTCACGTCAATCATCTTCTCAAGGAGGAGCTTCTTCTCGGGAAGTTGTTCCTCGATCTGATCCGGTATTATCCCCATCAGGCGGAAATCCGAAGATAGTGAAGGATATTCTTTCTCCGACAAGGGAGGTAGGATTTCTTCAACGGGACCTTCTGGGGCCCCAATCCGTAGTCCAATAGTCGATCCAAAAGTATTGGAGGCTTACCAGAACGAGGGTTCCCGATCTACCTCTCTTCTCCTCTTGTGGACCCAACAACAAACGAGGAGTTTCGAGCTACTTCTCCTCCTCCAGTCGTCCAGATAATGAACGAGGAGTCTCGAGCTACTTCTTCTCCTCCAGCCGATCAGATAACGAACGAGGAGTTTCGAGCTACTTCTTCTCCTCCAGTCGACCGATCAATGGATGAACGTCCCCCTTCTGATGGAGATGCAACAAATCAAACTTCAAGTCAAGGAGGTTCCCAGCAGGACGTAATTACTGTCGTTGAGCCAACTCTGGAACTGGGGGGCCCTGTGGAAGATATTCCTGAGTCTTTCTTTGCCCCTTTGCGTTCACAGGCTGTTGTTTCAACTTCTCAACATACCCAAGCCATCTCACCTGTCCCCATTTCTCAAGACGTATCAAAGACTGGGTCGGGTCCCAGTCATTCTGGTTTTGAAAATACCGCGGACGATCCGTCTATTTTAGACGAACGTCCTTTTAAGGAGCAGGTCGAGGAGATAACTGAGTTCGAAATGAATCGATCTGGAGGGGTTTCGATCGATGCCTGCATTCCAAGATCCCTCGAGCCTGATGGGGTTTCTTGGACTCTGGGAATGTGTACTATTCTTCCCAAGGAGCTTGAGAAATTGAAAAACCATTCTTCTTTGCAGCTTGTTCAGTCCATTTTCAAACGTTTGGAGATGGTAAGCGTATCTTTGTTATTGTTAAAAGAGATCTAGACCTTTGAAGTTCCTAATCCATATTTTTTCATAACAGGCTAAGCATGAAGCTCTCCAGCTCGGGATACAAAATGATGAATCTTACTTTGCCCGAGAGGAATCCCTCGAACGGGTAAACAATATTGCTGCTGCTCATCGATCGCTGATGACCGAGGTGGAGAATCTCCGAGCTGCTGCTGAAAGACTTACGAAAGAGAAAGAAGAACTAGCTCAAGCAAATAGGAGCTTGGAGTCTGATAAAGAGCAGCTTACCAAGGAGAAAGAAAATCTGGTTCAATTGAAAGAGCAAGAGTTCGACAGGGGTTTTTCTCTTGGATATAAGCAAAGTAAGAAAGAAATGATGACCTATCTTGCTCATCAGACAAGTCCCGATCATGCTTTTGAACAATAGACAAGGGTCTTCCATTATTATTGTTATTATTATTTTTTTTTTTTAGTATGATGTAAATATACATTTTGCCTGATGAATAGAGAATCATGCTCTTTTTGTTCGATATCTGTATAGGCGATGCGTCTTTTCGACCTGTTTGCCTGCTAACAACTTGAAAGCCAATTTCGTAGTTGTGCCGTAACCGTAAGACGTTTCGTATGCTTTGTGCATTAATTGAGCATTTCCCCATACTATAAATAACCCATTTGAGAAGTATGAAACTTAAAATATGGAAGATAACATAACTCCCATAAATTTTTCAATCTTGTATTTATGGCATGTCCCAATTACTTTGTGAGTAATGAAAGCTGGTTAGTTCATTAAAATGATGGTGTCCCCTGGGGCAGGTATGCTGTTCGTCCAAGGAGGCTACTTTGTCGAGACAGGAGAAAAACCCCAGAACACCCTTCTGTCCATGCATACTCGAGAAATTGTCTCCAAGGCACGGAGAACGAACCTATCTCACTTGTACGACAGCAAGGGTCTTCCTTCATCGTTTGCAGAAAGATTTACCCTTCGAACCATTCCTCTCTCAGTGTACTTTTAACTTGATACTGTGACCGACCCCAGATGCAGCATGTTTCCTGATTACAATGTCGCTCGTTTGGAGGTCGACAGTTCACTAGCATCAGCAAATATACGCACTTTTGCATGTTCCTCGTCTCTTTTGATTTCAATCTAAAAAGGAACAAAATCCAGAGCTTGGATAACATTTTCTTCTGCTCAAGTGGACACTTGGTATTCTTTTATTTGGACATCCTCCGACCAAGGAAGATATCTCGTGAAGGTCTGGTGAAGTATATTTGTCAATCTTCACCATGGTATGGTGTACGTCGGATTGAAGGAGCAGATCATTCGGAGGAGTAGCATAGTAGGCTAATACTTGTAACGATTGTAGTTAATTTTCAAAGATAAATGTAGTTTTTTCTGACGAACAGCTGTTTTCGAGCACTGTAATAATCCTCTTAAAGATTTGAATAAAATCAATTACTCTTGATTTGTTTATCTGGAGTCTTGTACTTTTAGATCTATAATAATAATCGATCATATACTGGACGTTGTGAGTTAAGTCGCTCATGTAGAAATATGGACCGTAGATTAGTTCTCAATGCAACACCATTAGATCTTGTGCCTCCAGCCTATAAAAAGGGGCCATTCCATGCTTCCTCATTCTTCAAAAATGAATTTGTTCAAGAAGAATTTTTACTGTTATAAGCATCGTCGACCACCAAAATGTGTTACCTTATCAAATGAGGAATTCTTGACTTGGTATGGGAGGAATTGGAAAAATGAGATCTCCATCCTATACGGTGATGGTCGGGCTAATCTCATAACTGGGGATTAGTTGACGATAGACTATGCCATAAGATAGAGGTCGAGATCAGAGGAAAGCAGGATTCTTGGCTTATCGAAATCAACTTGTTTCTAGCAGGTGATGATGCCATGCATGAGATCCTTCTGATCCCTGTTTTACTTTGTAAATAAGAAGCATCAACTTTTTCGAGGTGGTCAAGTTGAGAAAACATGCGTCCTTCTCTCGATAATCGACAGATGTCGATCTTAAGAAGGATGCCTGAACTTTAGTTTCTCGTCACTGTTCTCAAAGTAGAAGAAAAGACGATCGTTCCGAGGAAGCTCTGAAACGTCTGTAAACCAGATTTTTTCCTTTGATATTTTGTAGGTGTAATTGCTTAGTGCATTGATTGATAATTTCCGTTCAGATAGGAATTTTTTATATGTAAAAGTAGTTTCGCTATGATAGTCTTTGTACTGTCTCCATCGATCTAATATACGACTTTTATTTTGATCGGCTCAAAAGCGAATTTATCCCGTATTTAAGGCATGTAGTTATGACGCTGTAACGTAAATCCCGATGATATGTCATTGCCGTTGATTATATGCGAGTTTCACCTTTGGATTTTAACTTATCCTGTCTATAAAAGGAACCTTTCTATCTCCCATTTAGTTACCATCAGGAGTAAAATTTTTAAAAAATGTACTTCCTCTTTGTTCAAAATGGCGGTCGTCCGCCTAATTCGGGAATCCAACAAATCATTCATTACCTCGACTTGGTATGGGCGGAATCGGAAAATGGAGATTTCTCAAAAACCATGAAATCTCCGACCCCTAATAAGGGGAATAGATCGGAATGCCAACCTTGAATCGACCAACCTATACAAACAGGTAAAGGTCGGTGTTGTGGGGTTCCGATCTATCAGTTACGTGGGCGGTGGAAAGCTGGCCAGTTCATTAAAACGAGAACGTATGATCCAGAAATGCTGACCACCATCGACCATCGTAACATTATGATCTCACAAAGCTCTCTCTGATTCCAAAGCTTTGTGGTCGTAATCACGAAACTTAAAGACGGTCGTCTTCGTTGAGCTTGGCGTAGTTGGTAGCAAGAATGTCTTTAGCATGTAATAGGGTCCGGTGTCGATAGATCAGGAAGATCTGTTTTGTCTTTCCAAGATATTTTATGTAATTGTAATAGTTTTAGGGACATAAATAAAATTCTTCTTTTTATTTATTAAATTCCCTTTTTACATATTACATTATGTCGATCAATGAATTTATACCGACCTAATCGGTATTACTCAAAAAAATTTCGTACTGAGGTTTTTTTATCCATCTTGGTTTTAACCTTTGTTGATTTTTCGTGAGGAGTTTATACCGACCCAATCGGTTTTACTCGAAGATTTACTGTACTTAGGTTTTTTACCAATTTTGGTTTTAACCTTTGTTGATCGTTCGTGAGGAGTTTATACCGACCCAATCGGTTTTACTCGAAAATTTATTGTACTTAGGTTTTTTACCAATTTTTGGTTTTAACCTTTGTTGATCGTTCGTTAGTGATAGGATAGTGCCCAGCAAGCCAATTCTCTGTAGCTTGTAATAGGTCTATTCTGTAATAAACAATCTTTGATTCTTATGAATAATACGCACGTTTATTTATAACTGTATAGAATAAACAATGGCCAAATTCATCTCTCGCGAATACATTTAAGCGATTGGATGAAATCCTTAGATCACATTCGACTATGGGACGATTCGCTTCGGTATTGAGTGCAATCATGAAACAGTCTCTAAGGTCGTGATCTTAAAACACGTTCCAAGTCATAGATTCCGAACGAGCCAAGACTTGTACGAATATGCATGATTCACATGGAGTGAATTTGTAGAGTTTCATGAACAAGACATTTGATGTCAGTGCATAGGACTAGGTGGTTCGATAGGGGATCGAACGCATCGAACGACCCGAACAGAGAAACCCATTGTGGAAGCGCATGACGCATATCGGTGATGGGACGTTTCTCAAGACTTATAATAGTGTACGATTTAGTCCTTAGACTTGAGGTGCTAGGGCGAATTCGGTGCATAGGTATATGTACTTAGATTTAGGTACTGGTCACGTAGCCTGACCATAATGTGCCTAAGTTGGGTGCCTATATTTGTGTACGCGAATGGTTAGTACCAAGATGGAATCTACCGACTCATCGTAATGGATGAGAGAATTTCCTATACGATTCTTAGATAATAGATCCAAGAAACCCGTGGCCACGGTCAGTGACGGATTTGGAAAGGGGTTTCCAAATTTAGCAGTCACACTGGATTATTATCCGAATTAGAAAGTATAGTTATTGAGATAATTAGAGGTGCCGATCAATTCACACACCCTAGGTCTCAATCGGGAAATTAAGTCGATAGAAGGACCGTATGTACATGGCAGTTATAAGAGATGAGGTTCACAAATATCAATTCACCTGAAGTTGGGCTTCATGGGCTTGTGGCTAGACATCGACCATGAAGTGTGGGTACTCCTGAATCAATAAGGGAGATTAATTCTGGAGTGGTCAATTAAAATGGTTTAATTGATCGGAGCATTTAATTGCTCATAAATTAAATCACGAAGGGTTCGTGGGCCTGCTGCCAATTGATGGTGAACCTAGAGGGTCACACACAATACAATTGGACAGTGACAGTCAAAGAAGGAAATATGTGATTTAAGGGAGTTAAATCAATTAAGTGAATTAAAGTGTTAATTCAATTGGAAGGATAATTAATTAGATGGTCTAGTTAATTAAATATTAATTAAGGTGTTAATTAATTGAGAGATATTAATTAATTGGATTAATTGGGCTGATTTAATTAATGGTTAATTAAATTAAGTTGCAAGACATGGGCCTTTAATTAAAAGCCCAGAAGAAGTCTTGCAAGATAAGGTGGGGGGCGATTTTTAGCTAGGGATAAGAAGGAAGAGTTTGTTTCCATGTGAAACAAGGAGGATCTAAGAAGATATATGAGTATATCTTATTTCCTTATGAGATAAGGAAGAGATCTTTAAGAGATATCTACAAAGAGAAGGTTTCTTCTCTTATAAATAGATATCTCCTCACAACTCTTCCACATGCTTAATTGTTAACACTTTAAAGAGCTGAAAATTCAACCCTAGCCGCCCCCTACACCCTAGCCGCCCCCTTGCAGTGCCGCCGCCCCTCTCTCTCTGTTCTCCCATATCTGGATCTAGATTTGAATCTAGATCTGTTCTTCCTCCATTGACAACCTTCTATCTCTAGTTCGTAGCCTGTGAATAGAAGGTGTTGCTACCATCCAATTGGTGTGGATACACTCTGGAGGTGAGACAATTGGATCACTCGTTGTGAATCAACAAAAGCCGGAGATTGACGCCACCTTGCTTGAAGTGAGGTATATCGCATATCTCCTTCTTTATTCTATTGTAGATTTGTTTGATTCAACCTTTTCGCATACATAAGGTGGAAATATATCTTGGGTCTGCTGGGGTGCCTCGGAAAAATTTTAAATTCCGCACTCTCGTTGTTTTGACAACCGGGGCATTACCAACAGTGGTATCAGAGCCAATTCCATTACTATTATGCGAAAAGGCCTGAACATAAATAAATATATGGATATTTGTGATTGTTATGTTCTGTGTGATGATTCTTGCTTGTTATGATATGATCTTTGATTGGGTAAAATCGCATATTAAGATTTGGGGCAAATTTATAGTTTTTGAAACTTCAGGACTTTTTATGCAAATCGCGATTTTGTGAAATAAAGGGCTGGAAATTTATTTTCTGTTTTCTGGAAATATTTGAAAAATCTGGACTGTTTTGCAAATCTGGTCTGTACGTATTTTTGGGTCGTTTTTGTAATTTCCGAAAATTAAAGGACTATTTTGTAATTTTCGAAAGTTCAGGGGTCTGTTTGCGAAACTGAAAATTTTCTGGATTCAAATTTTAATTTTCTATCCTCTGGCCGATTTGTAAATTGGGGCTGCAATTTTCAAATCTTTGGGGTTAAAAGTGTAATTTCCGTGAGTTGAGGGGCTGAACTGCAAATTTTCAAAAGTTGAAAAATACGAATCTGATTTTATGCGGAAAAATTGTTTTGTTTACCCAAAAATTGATTTTGTCATAATTAGTAGTGACTAAAGTAAGAATCATAGGATATTATTTTTAAAAGGTGTTTTAAAAGTAAGAAAGAAATACGTAAAAAGTTGTTTGCTTGTTTCTTGCTCTACGTGAACTGTTTACGTGATTTCCGATCGTGCCGAGCCTTGACCCTAGGGTAGATGTGATTGGTTTAATTTATTGTTGTTTTTATTGGGCCTGCGAGCCTGATGAGGGCTATTTTACACCTATGGTCGAATAATACTGTTCGAGCCGTTTCAGAATCAATCCGACCTATGAAGACATCGAGATCAGATCGACTAGATCGACTAGACAAATATATATCCGATCGACCTACTTCGTTCGACCAACAGTCCGTTTCAGGGGACCTAATGGGCCCTGCGATACTCCTAGGCCATACAGGTTTCCCAGGCTAAATAGGACTCCTAGTTCAGTTAGGACGGGAGGAAGGTTATAAATAGCGAAACTTATATTGTATTGAGGATCCAGAATTTTAACCTACGAAATATACTACAGTTGTTCGCCGTTCATATTATTGTTATTTTACGCCATTATATTATTTCGCTTGTTCTTGAATTGCACCATCCTGAGTACTTTAACTAAACCCTTATTATATAAAATCTTGATCTTAAACAATTTACTGAGTTTTAACCTAGGACGAAATTCGGTTAAATCAGTTGGCGCCCACCGTGGGGCAAGGTTAATTACTCGATCGAAATATGGCCAATCCAAGGAGAAGCGCACGTAACGCGGGAAGAAGCACGAATTCTCGACCTTCTCGTGCTATGGATAGCTTGCCTGAAGGTTCCCAAAGAATCAGCGCTAACAATACACAACCTCCGGGAAACCAACAGAATCTAGACCCTTTGGAGGAACAAGTTGCACCAAACGAAAACATCAATCAAAACGACGGAGCACGACAAACTCCTACCACAAGTAGGATTCCTAACCCACCTGTCCAATCCGTCCCTGCCGCACCGCTTTCCGCTGACCAGGAAAAAATACTACAAATTGCTCAAATTTTAAGTTCGTTTTTTCCTCAAAATCTACAAACTCATGCAGTTGCGGAGCCGGTAAGGGCAGCTGTTGGTCCTTCTAGAGCGGTTAACAATACCAGGGAACCTCGGGAGAATAATGACCACCAGTCAACTCAAGCTGAAAGTCCGGACGCGGATCAACGATCTCAAGTATCCCTGCCAAACGTAGCAGGAAGAAACCTTGGTCGAAAAACTAATCAGGCAAGAGCTAATGCTCGATCTGAACCTCGCCTATCCAAGGACCGCACTGTTATACCGATCGACGATGCGGACGAACCCCCAGTTATCAATCGACAAGCGACCAAGAGAATCTCTGAAAGAGATATAGAAAGGATGGTCGAGGAGCGAGTCGAGCAGAGGCTTCTGACTCTGCAGCAACCTTGGCCTCGTTCCCGTGAAATACAGGATAGTATAGCTGCGTGTTCCCCTTTCTGTTTAGAAATCAGGGAAGCACATGCTTCTGGATCTTTGCCCGCCCGGCTCCCCAGATACGACGGAACTACTGACCCAACTGACTACATCTTTAGTTTCACTAATATAATGAGCCTGTATGCTCATTCAGCAGAATATACGGCCAAATTGATGATCACAACGTTTGAGGGGTTAGCATTGGATTGGTTCGGAAAACAACCGCCTAACTCTATCTTCAGCTTTAGAGAATTGTGCAACAAGTTAGAACAACAATTTGCCAGCCAGAAAAAACAAAAACTCCCCATGAGCTATCTAGGAACTATAACCCAGCTAGAAGGGGAGTCGTTAAGAACTTGGTTAGCAAGGTTTAATGTGGAACTTTTGAAGATTGACTCTCCGAACATTGATTACATCATATCAATTCTATTCGATCTAACTAAGAATAGGCAATTTGGCAACGCCTTGAGTCGAAAGCAACCTAGAACCTTTGCTGAAATCATGACGTTGGCCTCCAAATATATGACACAAGAAGAGATGAACTCTTTCAAGGACAAAAATAAGAGTAAAGCATCGACTTCAGGATCAATGAAACCTGAAAAACCCCCAATGAATAGAGTAACGGAATATGATCGATTTCCCCGAAGAGGGAACGTGTTTCAAAGGTTAGAACACAGTGGGAGTAACCTTGAGAAAAGACCCAATGTCTACCTCAGGCCTCGATCTCCAGAAAGGAATATAAGAGATCGAATTAGTTATGTGGAGTTTACAAAACTAAATGCCCCTAGAGAAGACATCCTGGTGATACTGGAAAGGAATAATCTAATTCCCCCAGCAAAAAGAATCACACAAGCTAGACCTGGGGCAAAGAACTACGATTTATACTGTAGGTACCATCGTGCTCACGGTCATAGAACCGAAGATTGTTATCATCTGAAACAAGAAATCGAAAAATTGATTCAACAAGGCAAATTAAATGAATTTGTTGATAGAGCAGATCGAAGAAGACAAAGGACAAGAAGTCCTAGAAGGAGAGAGGAAAATAGAAGTCCTCGTGATAGATCTCCCAGTAACCATCCACCCCGACGAAACGATAGCAATGACGATCGGATCAACGGAACTATACATGAAATCTCTGGTGGACCTGCAGGGGGAGACAGTCGGAATGCGAGGCGACGAACCGCACGATCTCTAGAGAAAGGAATAATAGCTCCCAGAGAAATATGGGCACTTGAGAGTAAGAGCTCTAACCAGCAAGTGATCAAGTTCGACGAGAGCGAAGTTCCCAGATATTTGAATTGGGACAACAACGAAGACCACCCCGATTTCCCTATGGTGATCTCGTTGAAAATATCCGATTTCAACGTTAAGAGAATTCTGATCGATAACGGAAGCTCAGCTAACATAATAGCCATTGATGTGCTCAATCAAATGAACCTCGGAAAATTGACCCTACAAAAAGTAGCTACGCCCCTAGTAGGATTTGGAGGGTCAGAAATAGTTCCAACTGGAACCATTAACTTGAGTGTAACTCTTGGAAATAAACCTCATCGAGTGACCAAGATGATTAAGTTTTTAGTGGTTGAAACACCATTCGCTTATAACGCCATTCTGGGAAGACCAGCACTAAACCAATTTCGAGCAGTAGTGTCGACCTATCACCAGAAGATCAAATTTCCAACAATCTCTGGGGTTGGTGAAATAGTTAACGACCATTGCATGGCTTGGGATTGTTACAACACGTCACTATCCTTAAAAAGAAATGTCGATCCTCTAACCCCGTCGAAAAGAAAAACGGTGGGATCTTCAACGGAAAGAACTCGGGAACCTGAATTGCCAAGCACGGATCCGGTCAGCAAAAAGGGAAAAGAACCGATAGATTTGACTCTGCGTGCACCTGAGCACAAAGAAGTCAACCTTGTCGAAGATGACCCAACCAAGATCACCAGGATCGGAACTGAATTATCTCCACAGGGAGAAATCATGTTGATCAACTTCTTAAGAAAAAATGTGGATATTTTCGCCTGGAGCTCGGAAGATATAGTCGGAATCGACCCAAGAATCATAACTCACTCTTTGAAGATAGATCCGAGCGCAAAACCGGTCCGGCAAAAGAAAAGAAATCATGGCCCAGTGAAGGATAAAATAATAAAGGCAGAGGTCGAAAGACTTTTACTATCTAAACAAATTAAATAAATACACTTTACCGAGTGGTTGTGTAATGTCGTACTTGTCTCAAAGGGAGACAAGAAGGATAACAAGTGGAGGATGTGCAACGATTTTACAGACTTGAATAAACTGTGTCCAAGAGATCCTTATCCTCTCCCAAGGATCGACCTGTTGGTTGACTCAACAGCAGGTTTTGCAATCTTCAGTATGATGGATGCATTCCAAGGCTTCTATCAGATTTTCATGGATGAAAAAGATCAAGAAAAAACTGCATTCATTACCGAACAAGGCGTATATTGTTTCATAGTAATGCCGTTCGGATTAAGAAATGCTGGAGCAACCTATCAACGATTGGTTAACCTAATGTTTAAAGAGCTAATAGGAGAAATAATGGAGGTATATGTCGACGACATGCTAGTAAAGAGCATGAGCGAAGAAGATCATATAAGGCACCTTGATCGTTGCTTCAAGATATTAAGGAAGTATGGAATGAAACTCAACCCCTTAAAATGTACATTTGGGGTAAGGTCGGGAAAATTCCTAGGATACCTGGTCCATGAGAGAGGCATCGAAGCAAATCCCGAGAAGATACGGGCAATCACCAAAATGAAGCCCCCTAGAAATATTACTCAAGTACAAAGTCTAGTTGGGAAGATTGTTGCTCTCAATAGATTCATATCAAGGTCCGCAGACAAAAGTTTACCATTTTTTCAAACTTTACGAAAAGCTAAGACCTTTGAATGGACTGAAGAGTGTGATCATGCTTTCGAACAACTGAAAAACTATCTAACGTCGCCACCTATGCTCGCCAAACCTACGGAAGGACAACCTCTATATATATACATCGCTATTTCCGAGGCGGCCGTGAGCTCGGTTATGGTAAAAATAGAGGGCTCGGAACACAAGCCCATCTATTATTTGAGTAAGTTATTGCAGGGAGCTGAGAAGAATTATCTAACAATTGAAAAATTTGCTCTGGCTTTGGTGACGTCAGCACGAAGGTTGCGGCCTTACTTTCAAACATACAAGATCATCGTACTCACCAATCAGCCTCTGAGGCAAGTGTTATCCAAACCAGAGGCCTCAGGAAGATTGATCAAATGTGCTGTAGAATTGGGACAATACGAGATCGAATATCGACCACGAACTGCAATCAAGGCTCAGATACTGGCAGACTTCCTCCTTGAAACTCCGGGTCTATCGGAGACAAGCTCCAATGTGACATCGCCAAGCGATAGCAGTATTATGATCGTCAATGACCTGCCATGGCTTATGCACGTCGATGGTGCTTCAAGCAGAGAAGGTGGAGGCGCAGGGATCAATTTCCAAGGACCAAACGGCGAGGACATGAATTATGCCATCACTTTGGACTTCGTGGTAACCAATAACGAAGCCGAATACGAAGCTCTAATTGCGGGTTTGGAAATGGCTATACAAGCCAATATAAAGATTTTGAATGTTTTGACAGATTCCGAGCTAATTCAGAGACAAATTAGCGGGATGTACGAAGCAAAAGAATTCAATATGATAAAATACTTGGATAAAGTAAAAAAGTTAACCGGGAAATTTGATAAATTTGATATTCAAAATATTCCACGTGAAGAAAATCGTTGGGCTGATCAACTATCCAGGTTTACAGGAACAAGGGATGGTAAATCTAAAAGGGTGATCACCTGGCTAATCTCCAAAACTCCTTCCATCGACCTCGATATTGTCCCAGCTAATGAAGTAATGGATATCGACTTGGCGGCGGACAGTTGGATGACTCCGTTAATCACCTATTTGAACGACGGATCTCTCCCTAGCCGTAAGAATGAAGCTAGAAGGATAAGATATCGAGCACCAAGGTATGCAATATTGGAAGGAAAACTCTATCGACGATCTGTATCTGGAATTCTGATGAAATGCATTCCCGAGCACCAGTACGAGAGTATCCTTAAGAGTATACATGAGGGAGAAGCTGGGAATCACAGTGGCGCTCAAGCACTCGCGCTCAAATGCCTAAGAACTGGATACTATTGGCCGACGATGTATGCAGATGCACAAGATTATGTAAAACATTGTCATTATTGCCAAGTGCATTCGAATATAATACATCAACCTGCTGAAACAATGCACTCAATTCCGATCTGCTGGCCTTTTGACCAATGGGGGATTGATATAGTGGGACCTTTTCCACCGGCCAGGTCAAAAAAGAGTTATGTCTTAGTCGCAGTCGAATACTTCAGTAAATGGATCGAATGCATTGCCCTAGCTCGGATAACACAGTTTCAAGTAATAAATTTTCTCTGGAAAAATATAGTCTGTCGTTTTGGAATTCCAAGGATTTTAATTTCCGACAATGGAACCCAATTTGCGGGGAAACAAGTTCAAGAGTGGTGCTCGAAGTTAGGGATACAACAAAACTTTACATCTGTTGGACATCCTCGAGCAAACGGGCAGACTGAGGTAGCAAATCGAGAAATTATAAAATCCCTCGAAAAAAGACTTGACGACGCTAAAGGAAAATGGTTGGACGAACTTCCTGGTGTCGTTTGGGCTAACAGAACTACAGTCAAAGCATCTACTGGTGAAACACCGTTCAGCTTGGTATATGGTTCGGAAGCGGTCATCCCAGTCGAGGCACTTGTTCCCAGTCCGAGAATTGAGTTGTACGATGAAGAAACAAATAATCAACTCAGAAAGGACGACATCGACCTAAGCGAGACCTTGAGAGAAAAAGCCAGTCTTCGGCTAGAAGCAGCAAAATCTAGCATGGAAAAGGCCTATAATCAAAGGGTGAGAATACGGTCATTCAAAGAAGGTGATTTGGTACTTAAAAAAGTTGAAGTATCCAAACATGTGGGAAAATTACAGCAGAATTGGGAAGGCCCCTATGTGGTAATTGCGGTCGGAAAGAAGGGATCATACAAGATAGCTCATATGGATGGAACTCCGCTCCCGCGGACGTGGAATGCTATAAATCTCAGAAGATATTATGGTCGATAGAATTCAAAGATAAGAAGATTCAGAAATTTGACAGGATTTCCAAGAAATTAGTTTTCTTTTTAGTTTTTTCAGTATGTCTTGTTATTTTCTTTTTACCATTAATTTGTCTTCAACTATAATAAAAGCTTTTGCTTACTTCTCCATCGGACGCGCTCAGAAAACGACTTTTTTTTTCAAAATGAATGACCTACGAAGGTTAAAACCAATAATTGGTATACAACCTAATTTTTTGAGTAAAACCGATTGGGTCGGTATACGCTCATCGATCTCCCAAGAAACGACCTACGAAGGTTAAAACCAATAATTGGTATACAACCTAAATTTTTGAGTAAAACCGATTGGGTCGGTATACACTCATCGATCTCCCAAGAAACGACCTACGAAGGTTAAAACCAATAATTGGTATACAACCTAAATTTTTGAGTAAAACCGATTGGGACGGTATACACTCATCGATCTCCCAAGGAACGACCTACGAAGGTTAAAACCAATATTTGGTAAACAACCTAAGTATAATAGTCTTTGAGTAACACCGATTGGGTCGGTATAAACTCATCGATCTCCTACATGAACGATCTACAAAGGTTAAAACCACATTTGGTAAACAACCTAAGTATAATAGTCTTTGAGTAACACCGATTGGGTCGGTATAAACTCATCGATCTCCTACATGAACGATCTACAAAGGTTAAAACCACAATTGGTAAACAACCTAAGTATAATAGTCTTTGAGTAACACCGATTGGGTCGGTATAAACTCATCGATCTCCTACAGGAACGATCTACAAAAGTTAAAACCACAGTTGGTATAAAACCTAAGTATAACTACCGATTTACGCAAACAAACGAACTAATATTAATATATATAATTATCACTGATGAAATATACATCGGAAAGATACATAAACTACCCTAGCTACATAAAACAACAAATTCCATTATGCGATAAAGTAAGGAGTTAACAAGAGGACTTCAGCTCGATTTATCTCTGTATTTCTCTCAGAATTCTTGCCACCAGCTAGAACCGATCGAACCCAGTCAAGCTCGCAGCCACAAAGCTTTGGAATCAGAGAGAGCTTTGAGAGATCATAATGTTACAACGGTCGATGGTAGTCAGCATTTTTCGGACATACATTCTCGTTTTAATGAACTAACCAGCTTTCCACCGACCGCGTAACTAATAGACCGGAACCCCACAACACCGACCTTTACCCATTTTCATAGGGTGGTCGGATGAAGGTAGGCATTCCAATCCATTCCCCTTATTAGGGGTCGAAGATTTCATGGTTTTTGAGAAATCTCCATTTTCCGATTCCGCCCATACCAAGTCGACGTGGTGAGTGATTTATAGACAGGTTAAGTTGAAATCCTACGGTGAGACTCACATCCAATCAACGGCTATAACACCACATCGGGAATTACGTTACAAAATCATAACCGCAAGCCGTAAATAAAGGAATGGAAATAAATGCGTTTTTGACTCGGTCGAAATAGAGGTATTATATTAGATCGATGAAGACAATACAACGACTATCATAGCAGAGCTAGTATTACATATTCAATATTCATCGATCAGCTACGCTAAACAATTACACCTACAAAATAACAAAAGAAAGAATTTGGTTTCAGAACGCTTCCAACTTTCCTCGGAACGATCATCTTTTCTCCTACTTTGAGAACAGTGACGAGAACCTAATGTTCAGGCTTATTCTACTGATCGGTGGGTACCAGTGGGCGACCTAAGCCGCACGCTATCATGATGCCACCACCTTGAAGAAGTTGATGCTTCTTCTTTATCGATTAAAATAGAGATCAGAAGGGTCTCATGCTCGACGTCACCAACCATTTAGAAACAAGTTGATTTCGATAAAGCATAGAATCCTGCTTTCCTCCACTCTCGACCTCTATCATACGGCGTTGTATATGGTCACCCAATCCCCGGTTGTAAGGGTTGCCCGACCCTCACCATTTAAGATAGAGATCTCATTTTTCCAATTCCTCCCATACCAAGTCATGACCTCCTCGGTAGATAAATCGACAAATTTGGTTGCCGACAATACTTATAACAATACATATTCATATTGAATGACTTCATCTTCTGAGAGATGGAGAGGGATGGAGTGAATCTATTTATAGGCGGAGGATAAAGGATCCAATGGTGTTAAATTGGGGTCCTATCAACGGCTCAGATTAAAAACGTTGTAAGAATGGTTCGCAGAATCAGGACAAATGATCGATCATTATTATTGGAGTGAACATACAAGGAATAATGGATTTTATTCAGATCTTTGAGAAAGTCGTTACATTTCACAACAATATCGTCACAAAAAACTACATTTACATTCAAGGATCGTTACAATTATTTCAAACGTTAATCCTACTTTGCTACTCCTCGGAATGATCTGCTCCTTCAAATCGACCTTCTCCTCGGACTACTACCGCTGCATGAAAACGAGGAACATGCAGAAGTGCGTATATTTGCTGATGCTGGTGAATTGCCGACCTCTAAATAAGCCAAATGGCAACCAGGAGGCATACCGCATCTAGGGTCGATCACAGTATCAAGCTAAAGCACGCTGAGAAGGAAAAAACTTGGCTGTCATACAATTGAGACAGGATCGTTCTCCTTGCCTTGGGGGCAAGTTTTCAAGCATGCATGGATGCAACGCCATTTTAATGAACTAACCAGCTCTCGTCTATCTAAAGAACTCTCTGGTTTGATATCTCCACCGTAGTCCACCGTAGTTAAACTGTTCAGAGGTGGCATATTATTTCAGTTTTTCTTCTTTTCCTACTTCTCCAATGAGTTATTTATACTATGGGGAATTAACCAATCAACGGACAAGGCATACGAATCGTTCCTACAGTTATGGCACACCTACCAAGTTGACTTCTCATCTTTCAATAATATTGCATGAAATTAATTATCAACATACAGGTCGAAGAGGCGCAGAAATCGAACAAAAAGGTTCTTCCGTTTATCAGGCAAAAATATATATTTACATTTCAAAAAAAAAATAAAAAAAAAATAGCAGAAAGACTCTTGTCTACTGCTCAGGAGTATGATCGGAAGTAAGACCTTTGTCTACCGTTTCGTGAACATGAGCAGGAATTGTCGGATAACCAAGATAGGTCATCATTTCTTGGGCACGCTGCTCATATCCGAGGGAAAAACCCCTATCAAACTCCAGATCTTTCAATTGAAGAAGATCTGTTTTCTCCTTGGTAAGCTGCTCCTTTTCAGCCTCCAAACTACTATTTACTCGAGCAAGTTCTCCCTTCTCTCTAGTGAGCCTTTCAGTGGTAGCTCGGAGATGCTCAACCTCAGTCATCAGCAATCGATGAGCAGCGGCAATTGTATTTACCCGATCGAGGGATTCTTCTCGAGCAAAATAGAATTCGTCATTTTGTATCCCGAGTTGGAGAGCTTCATGCTTAGCCTGTATTGAGAAATATAAGTAAAACACTTAAAACACCTAGATCTTTTTAACAAATAACAAAATACGCATACCATCTCTAAACGTTTGAAGATGGACTGGACAAGTTGCAGAGAAGAGTGGTTCTTCAATTTTTCAAGCTCCTTAGGCAAGATAGTACCCATTCCCAGATTCCAAGAAACCCCATCAGGATCGAGGGTTGGTGGAATACTCGCATCAATTGAAACCCCACCTGATCGGGTTATATCGAACTCAGTTATCTCTTCAACCTGCTCCTTAAATGGACGCTCGTCTAAAAGAAATGGGTCGTCCGCAACCTTTTCTATTGCAGAACGACTGGGACCAGACCCAGTTTTCGACGCTCCTTGTGAAATACGAACAGGAGAGACAACCTGAGTGTCTTGAGAGGTCGAAACAACTTGCGAACCAGGATGGGCAAAGAAAGATTCTGGAATATCTTCCACAGGCCCCCTTAATTGTAGAGTGGGATCGATCTCAGAAACGGGAGTGGCAATTTCAGAATGAAGAGCAGTAGCCTTGACCTGAGCACAACCATCTCGACTTATAGACTGAATTGTTACATCTCTGCCCGAAGGGGAATGATCATCCACTGAGCGTTCATCTAGAAAAATTGGAACAGTTCGTGACTCCTCATTTATTGATTGTTCCACGAGAATAGGAGAAATAGCTCGACTTTCCTCATTCGTTGTATGGACGCTTGGAGGGGGAGAAACGGTTCGCGACTCCTCATTATTGGTTTGCTCTCCGAGAATAGGAGAAATAGCTTGACTTTCCTCGTTTGTCGTATGGACGACTGGAGGGGGGGAAACGGTTCGTGATACCTCATTAAATGTTTGCTCTACTAAAGGAGGAGAAGTAGAGCAAGAACCTTCACTCTGGAAAGCCTCCAGCATCTTCGGATCGACAGTCGGACTGCGGATCGGGGCATTAGAAGGGATATCCTTCGTTTCTTTTAAATTCCCGCTTGACGAGGATAATTTTGGATCAGGTCGAGGAATGGTTTCCCGAGAAGAAGCTCCCCCTTGGGAGGATGATTGATGAGAACTTTCCGTTCGGGATCTTTTCTTCGGGGTATCTCGTCGGGGAAGACCTCGTAGAGATCGTTTGGCAGCTCCAGAAAATAGGTTGGAACTCATGATCAAAAAATCAGGAATATTTGTGAATTATCGAACTATGAGCTCCGATCAATGACAAGAAAATTTTATATGGTAAGTGGGGACGCGCGGTAAAACCCCAAAAGATTTACCTTTATATATAGTTAAGGAAATGACGATTATGTCCTTGAACCTTGGCGCGCACAGTAAAAATTCGAAATTAAGGTAAAAACGAGTCATCAAATATGCATTGTGATCAGCATAACGACAAAGTATATCGGATCTAGAATAATATATATCACAAAAAGGAGTTTTACATAATCTACGAGATTAAAAAGGCCTAGCTTTACAACAAAATAAAAGAAAACCATAAAAAACATCCTAACTGGGTGAATTGATTTCCTTGGGGGACGATCCCTCCTTTCCTTCTTTGTTCCTTTCGTCGACACGGTCTCCCTCGATATCTTCCTCGGCATCATCACCTTCCTCTTCGCCTGACTGATTCTCCATGATATCCTTTATCAAATCCAAATCAGGTGTTGGCACGGGAATTGGAGCTCCATATTCCTCGACAAGGTGAGCCAATGGATGATTGTTATACTCTACAGAGGATAAGCAGTCGGGAGGATAGTCTTGAAGACTTCGATCCTTTTCGATGGCCATGACTTTGCGATATTCCTCCCGCTTATCAGGAATCTGCCCAGACTCGATTAATTGATCGACACCCTTATAAAACGAGCTCAAGAGCAGACCACCAATCTTTTGATGAATTATGGCAGTATGCACGGGAGAATTGAGAAACTCTCGAACTATGGGCTCGACGTCTGAAGATTGATGCGCATCTATGACCCTCTCTATGTCAGAAGAATCATCTTCCTTAGCCGCGAGTTGGGATCGAAGAGCAGCAATATCCGACTCAAGCTTGCTAACGAGGGTGGCATGCGCGACTCTTTGCTCTTCTATTTCACGAGTCATTTGGTCGACCTGCGCTTGATATCTACTAGAATCCGTCATCATGCTAATAATGTGAGGATTGTCAGTCTCCAAATTAGGATTAGCAAGAGGATCAGACGAAGTGGCAGCAGAAGCTCGAGAATTATCAACCTGAGCAAGTTGATCTTCAAGCTCCTTAACTCTGGCAGATAAAATCCTGTTACTTTCTTCAACAAAGCTGCATTGATCCCTATGCAACGCCATATCATACAGTGCCGACACCAAAGCATTTCCAGTCTATATGAAGAAAAAATTTATCTAAATCAATATAGAATAAAAGAACATTTACTAAAGGGGTTGACAAATTAAAGAACATCACCACTTCATGAGCATGAGCTGCTCTTGCCAGCTGTTCGAGAGGTTTTTTCTTGATCGTCCTATTTACAACTTGAGTGAAGGTCGAAGAAAGGAGAATTCGAATGGATTTATCGACGACATTCTCCTTATCATCAGACGCCAATGTATCCTTCTCGGAGTATCCAGCCGCCCGTTTCCCTTGAAGGTGACTCTCGATCATATCTACCAGGGAAGCTTTATGACCAATATCTCCGACATGAGTAAAATATTCCCCTCCTTTGTCGAAGAACTGTTTTCTCCTTTTAGCTTCGGGGCCGGTAGGATTGCGCTCCGACCAAGATTGACAGCCTAGAATACCATGTTGATCCCTAAGAAATTTGGGCGGATAACCGCGGCCTTGGCGAGAGCTTGAAGACGGTATATCCGATGAGGTTTGACCAGAAGAAGGAGGAGCTACTCGGATAGGATCAGCATTTTCGAACGACTCCTCCTCGATATCCTCCAAACCCATAAACTGATCTCTTCTTCTTTTTCTGGATTCTTTTTGCTCTATGGGAGATTTACCCCAAGACTTTTTTGAGTTCGAAAGGACTGATTTACCAACCACAGAAAAGCGGCAATTCTCGACCATGGAAGCTGTAGATGAAATCAATAAACGTGGATGAGCAGCAAGATCATATATATATTTTGTTAAAATTATTATTATCGGAAAACATTACATATGGGTCGATCATCAGAGGAAATAGGAAAGTCCAAGGAACTCAATCCTGCCTTCCGAAGGAAGATCTCTCCGATCAAATGAGCTGATTGGTACTTATTTAATCTCATCTCCTCGATCATAGTGGATGAGAATTGGTCGTCCGGGGCCATCTCGCCGATTACTCTTCGACCACCATATACCCAAGAATCATTATAGCCCCAATCATGAGCAAACTCCTGATTTTCTCCGTTCTCAAGAATGCGCACTGTCGGAGCTTTAACAAAGAAGAAATTTGACTTCCATTCCGTGCTGTTGCTGGAAATGGCATTTTCAAGCACAGCATACCCAGGTCTCTGGCTAACATAATAATAACCTCTGTTTGAGGAGGTCGATACTGAAAATCGAAAAAAGTGAAGGAAATTGCGGAAAGATGGTTGAAAACCTCGTGCTACCATTAAAACTGAAAAGGCCATAATAAAGGCTATGGCGTTAGGAACAAGTTGGGTCAGTGAGACGATAAAGGTCTCCAGAAACTGACGAAGAATTGAAGATAAGGGAAAACGGAGCCCATGATCAAAATGGGACGTATAAAAAGCTCGACAGTTAGCAGGTGGAGTGTTTACTCTTTCCTCGGAAGTAGGGATGATGATCTCAAATTCCGATGGGAAGTAACGACCATATTCCTTTTTTAGAAAAGGTAAATCTTTCTCTTTAAATCGAGAAGGAAAAAGTTCCACAGGATTGGAAATTTGAGGTTGGGCTGTTTTGGATTTTTTAGATGCCCTCGACATCATTTCTTCTTCTGAAATAATTTCCACGACCAAACTATCAACTTCATCTTCGGCATAGTCTCTAACCTCTTCTGCTGGAGAATCGTTCGCTACTTCATTGTCAGAAGAAGGAATATCAGGATTGAGAATATTGAGTGGTGCTTGTTCTCCTACATTCTGAATTGGGGAAGGGAGATTCTGCGACGTCGATGCCATTAGTCTTTGAAATAATGGGCTCGAAAAAGTAAGAAATTGACAAGATTATCGATTTAAGCCTACTGCTGGGAGGATTAAATATCTGGGGTAAAAGTAAAATATCCCGCTAATTTTAACTATATATACGGGTGGTGAAATGACAGATTCAACCCTTCGCGTCTCTTCGTATTCCCGCCAATCAAAATTGTGAAAAGATCCTGCTGAATTCTGACACACGATAACTAAAGTACGTGTCTGTTCGTAGAAAGTTCTAACAAATATGTACTCTTTTTTCCTTGATTCGGTTTTTTATCCCGAAGAGGGTTTTTTCCGAACTAGGTTTTTAATGAGGCATGTTTCATGAACGACGAAAAGACCAAGGTAAATGCTACATCTACTTCTACGAGCTACAGCTACGATTACGCTCGAGAAGTGAGGGAGTACTGATGAGGGCTATTTTACACCTATGGTCGAATAATACTGTTCGAGCCGTTTCAGAATCGATTCGACCTATGAAGACATCGAGATCAGATCGACTAGATCGACTAGACAAATATATATCCGATCGACCTACTTCGTTCGACCAACAGTCCGTTTCAGGGGACCTAATGGGCCCTGCGATACTCCTAGGCCATACAGGTTTCCCAGGCTAAATAGGACTCCTAGTTCAGTTAGGACAGGAGGAAGGTTATAAATAGCGAAACTTATATTGTATTGAGGATCCAGAATTTTAACCTACGAAATATACTACAGTTGTTCGCCGTTCATATTATTGTTATTTTACGCCATTATATTATTTCGCTTGTTCTTGAATTGCACCATCCTGAGTACTTTAACTAAACCCTTATTATATAAAATCTTGATCTTAAACAATTTACTGAGTTTTAACCTAGGACGAAATTCGGTTAAATCAGAGCCTTAAGTTTTTGGGCCACTTTGAGCCTTTGTAATAGATAGGGCTTTACTGTTTTAAATAGTTTAGGATGGAGGCCCATTGCAAGCAAGGTGGGAGCCCAAGAAGAAATGAAGGCCATGTATGCATGGTTATTTTTGTAATAGCCTAGGTCCATTAAGAACCCTTTAGATTGACCAATTGGGCCAACATCATGGCTCGATGATGGCCCACATAGGAGGCTCCCGATCGAAAACATATTGTGGTAGTATGCATGCTAGGCTTGTATGTTTTAATTTATTTATCGATTTATTTATTTAGCTTGTATGTGATGAGCGCTAGAATCTAGATCGTAAATAAAAGATAAAGCATAACTTATGCGGTGAGATCTCGAGGAGAGTTACTTTGAACTTTCAAACCCGAAAACCTCCTCTCGAATTAAATATTAAGTCATATTGGGTACGTTTAAAATGAAGTTTTAAAGATCCAAGCCTTCCATCAATAGGAACTAGCGTGAGTTGTCTACTTACTGACGGAGGTGATCCAGAGTCTGGCACCCGAGTCGAAGAAAGGGACAATACGCAAAATTCCTTGACTCCTGTTTTTAACTAAACTAGACAAGGGTGAGGACTCGTCGGGATGTGAATATCGATCGATAACCAGTTACGGGGATTTCACGACCGGGCCTGTTGCTCATCATGATTGATGGGATAGACTTAACGATTAGTAACACTTATGATGTAGCAATGCTAGATAAGTGAGAAAACCGAGGCAAAATAGCTTGAAGGTTGTGTAGTGACACAATTGGTAAAAGTATACCTACCTGGAGAATTAACTGTATGGCTACGAGTCGTGGGTACAATTAATGTCTGCTGGGATGTCAAGACCTACTAGGAAATAAGATTTCCCGAGCAATCAAAGGGGTGATTGTTTCGACAAAATAGTGGGAGAACTTTTTCGAAACCAAGACCAAAATTCGTTAATTATAAGTATTAGGCATAGATCAGTCAGCTAAACGTTGTCTTCTTTCCATTTGTAGATATTTACTGAACAATGTCTAAAAATCCATTATCTGTCATCCTCGACGCTAATAAACTAAATGGGTCAAACTTTGTCGACTGGCTGAGAAACTTGAGGATAGTCCTCGACTCCGAACGTCGGAGCTATGTACTCGACACGCCTATGCCTGCTGCACCCGCAGCACGAGCTACTGAGGAACAACGAACCGCCCATGCTAAAAGGGTTGATGATGATCTTCAGGTTCGCTGCCTCATGTTAGCTTCAATGTCAAATGAGCTGCAGAAACAGCATGCTGGTATACCGCTTGCTAGAGATATACTTCTCCACCTCCAACAGATGTTTGGAGAAAGGTCTCGTACCGAAAGGTTCGCAGCCACTAAGGAGTTGTTTAGTCTCAAGATGGCTGAGGGAAGCAGTGTCAAGGATCACTGTCTGCGTTTCATCAACTTGGTTGAAAAACTGGGGCGATTAGACGTGGAATTGCACGCTGATCTTAGCACTGACCTCCTTCTCCATACTCTGCCTCGCTCATTCGACCAGTTCGTGTTGAATTTCAAAGACAGAAACCTTGCTCTTCACGAACTGACCAATCTGTTGTTTACGGCAGAAGCCACTCTCAAGAAAGAGAAACCCGTGATGATTGCTCACCAATCGAAGGCTGCAAAGCCCAAGAAAGGTAAAAAGAAGAAGAAGGTGTTCTCTTCTAAAGCAGTCACCAAGGTTGTCGAGAAGAAGCGCAAAAGTCCAGAAGACGAATGCTTCCACTGCAAGAAAGCAGGGCACTGGAAAAGGAACTGCCCAGACTACCTGAAAACGGTAGCCAAAGGTATTTTCTTGGTTGAAGTTAATATTTCTATTAACTGTGCATCTTGGGTGTTAGACACCGCAGCGGGTTCTCATATCTGCAATGATTTGCAGGTGATGGGAGCAGTAAGAACGCTCAAGCCCGGGGATAGGATCCTGCGTTTTGGAAACGGAGCAAGAGTTGCTGCAGAGGCTGTAGGAGACGTGGAGTTAGTGATAGGGAATTTTACTTTACTTTTAAAAGACTGTTTGTACGTACCAACTATTATTAAGAACATTATTTCTATTCCGTTATTAGATAATGATGGTTTTAATTTTTCCATTATGAATGGATCTATGAGCATAATTAAAAATGGTTTAATTTATGCTAGTGGTACTCTGATGGATGGTCTATATTCCCTTGAACCTACAAACTCCAACGTTTTGCACATACAATCAAGAAAAAGAAAATACGATAATCACACACCACAACTTTGGCACGCTAGACTTGGACATATCTCCAAGAGTAGGATCCAAAAGTTGGTTTCCTCTAAGGCTCTTGAAATACAGAACTTAGATGAACTTCCGACTTGCGAATCTTGTCTCAAAGGAAAGATGACCAAATCACCCTTCACCGGGAATCCTGAGCGAACCAAACAAACTTTGGATTTGATCCATACTGATGTTTGTGGACCACTGAGTGTCAGTGCAAGAGGAGGATACTCCTACTTCGTCACATTCACTGACGACTTCAGTCGTTATGGATACGTGTACTTGATGAAGTACAAATCCGAAACTTTTGAAAAGTTCAAGGAGTTTCGAATGGAAGTAGAGAATCAACTTGGACATAGTATTAAAGCACTTCGATCTGATCGAGGAGGAGAATACTTAAGTCAAGAATTCCTCGATTATCTAAAAGAGAATGGGATTCTCGCTCAGCGAACTCCCCCTAGGACGCCCCAACTCAATGGAGTGTCTGAAAGGAGGACCGAACTTTGTTGGACATGGTTCGTTCCATGATGAGCTTCGCTGAACTTCCCTTTTCATTTTGGGGCTTAGCCCTATTAACTGCTTCGAAGATACTGAACATAGTACCTTCAAAGTCAGTGCCAACTACACCACATCAAGAATGGTATGGTAAAGCACCCGTATATTCGTATCTACGAGTATGGGGATCTCCTGCCTATGTTAAGAACAAGAAAGGAGATAAGCTGGATAGTAGATCTAGTTTGTGCAAATTTGTGGGGTATCCAAAGGAATCCATTGGATACTTGTTTTACGATCCTAAAGAACGTAATACGTTCGTGTCTAGGAATGCCCACTTCTTAGAGAATGATTTCCTCACCAACAGAAATGGGACAATCGTAGAACTCGATGAAGTCCAAGAATCGGACCCATCCTCACAAACAGTGGGAGCTGATCCTGATTTTACTGAACCTACTAGTACACTTATACTTCGAAGGTCTGATCGAGTTCGTAAAGAACCAGAGAGATTTGGTTTCATTCACGAAAACGATAAGTTGGATACTGATCCAAGGACTTATGAAGAAGCTATGTCTGACATAGAATCGGGTGCGTGGCTCGAAGCCATGCAATCCGAAATAGATTCCATGCATTCCAACAAGGTTTGGACCTTGGTCGATCCACCTGAGGGAACTATCCCTGTAGGATGCAAATGGATCTTCAAGCGTAAGCTTGGAATGAATGGAGAGGTAATAACCCATAAGGCTCGCCTAGTGGCGAAAAGTTATTCTCAAAGGCTTGGAATAGACTATGAGGAAACCTTTTCTCCAGTAGCGATGTCGAAATCCATTCGGATACTATTAGCCATAGCCGCGTGGTACGACTACGAAATATGGCAAATGGACGTAAAGACCGCCTTTCTCAATGGAGACATTGACAAGGAGATCTTTATGCAACAGCCCGAAGGCTTTGCGTCCAAAGGAAGCGAGCACAAGGTGTGCAAACTTCAAAGGTCAATTTATGGCCTCAAACAGGTGTCCCGAACCTGGAACATACGATTTGATGAGACAGTCAAAGCTTTTGGCTTCATCAAAAACATATTTGAACCTTGTGTGTACAAGAAGAATAGTGGGAGTTCGGTACAATTCATAGTTTTATATGTCGATGATGTTCTGTTGATCGGGGACGATATCAGAATGTTAGCGCAGACAAAAGCGTGGTTATCCGCGCAGTTCTCCATGAAAGATTTAGGAGAGGCATCTTACGTATTGGGGATACGTATCTATAAGGATAGATCGAAGAAGATGTTGGGGCTCTCCCAATCTCAGTATATCAACACGATATTGAAGAGATTCAATATGGAAGAATCCAAGAGAGGATTGCTTCCAATGAGACATGGAATCTCTCTTTCCAAGTCAATGTGCCCTACAACTGACGAAGAAAAGAAGAGAATGTCTCTCATACCTTATGCCTCTGCTATAGGAAGCATAATGTATGCGATGTTGTGTACTAGACCAGACGTAGCACACGCTCTTAGTGTAACGAGCCGCTATCAGTCGAATCCAGGTGAAGAGCACTGGACTGCCGTTAAAGCAATCCTTAAGTACTTGCGAAGGACTAAGGATATGTTTTTGGTCTACGGTGGTATTGGAGAATTGAAACTTGAAGGATTCACTGATTCAAGTTTCCAGTCTGACGTGGATGATTACAAGTCCAATTCTGGATACATATTCCGCCTCAATGGCGCAGCGGTGAGTTGGAAAAGTTCCAAGCAATCCACCACTGCCGACTCAACCACTGAAGCAGAATATATTGCAGCATCGGATGCGGCAAAAGAGAGTGTTTGGATGAGAAACTTCATCCAAGAGTTGGATGTAGTTCCTAGCATTGCAGAGCCTGTAGTAGTCTTCTGTGACAACAACGGGGCGATAGCTCAAGCGAAGGAGCCGAGATCACACCAACAATCTAAACACGTAATGAGGAAATACCATGTGATCAGGGAGATCATTGGTAGAGGAGACATACACGTGGATCGTGTCAACTCAGAAGACAACATAGCTGACCCACTAACAAAGCCACTTTCGCAAAAAGCGTTCGAGGGACATCTTGTAAAGATGGGTCTTAGAAATGTTTGTGAATGGCTTTAGGGCAAGTGGGAGATTGATAGGATAGTGCCCAGCAAGCCAATTCTCTTTAGCTTGTAATAGGTCTATTCTGTAATAAACAATCTTTGATTCTTATGAATAATACGCACGTTTATTTATAACTGTATAGAATAAACAATGGTCAAATTCATCCCTCGCGAATACATTTAAGCGATTGGATGAAATCCTTAGATCACATTCGACTATGGGACGATTCACTTCGGTATTGAGTGCAATCATGAAACAATCTCTAAGGTCGTGATCTTAAAACACGTTCCAAGTCATAGATTCCGAACGAGACGGGGTATCGAAGGAATCGCCAAGACTTGTACGAATATGCATGATTCACATGGAGTGAATTTGTAGAGTTTCATGAACAAGACATTTGATGTCAGTGCATATGACTAGGTGGTTCGATAGGGGATCGAACGCATCGAACGACCCGAACAGAGAAACCCATTGTGGAAGCGCATGACGCATATCGGTGATGGGACGTTTCTCAAGACTTATAATAGTGTACGATTTAGTCCTTAGACTTGAGGTGCTAGGGCGAATTCGGTGCATAGGTATATGTACTTAGATTTAGGTACTGGTCACGTAGCCTGACCATAATGTGCCTAAGTTGGGTGCCTATAGTTTTGTACGCGAATGGTTAGTACCAAGATGGAATCTACCGACTCATCGTAATGGATGAGAGAATTTCCTATACGATTCTTAGATAATAGATTCAAGAAACCCGTGGCCACGGTCAGTGACGGATTTGGAAAGGGGTTTCCAAATTTAGCAGTCACACTGGATTATTATCCCGAATTAGAAAGTATAGTTATTGAGATAATTAGAGGTGCCGATCAATTCACACACCCTAGGTCTCAATCGGGAAATTAAGTCGATAGAAGGACCGTATGTACATGGCAGTTATAAGAGGTGAGGTTCACAAATATCAATTCACCTGAAGTTGGGCTTCATGGGCTTGTGGCTAGACATCGACCATGAAGTGTGGGTACTCCTGAATCAATAAGGGAGATTAATTCTGGAGTGGTCAATTAAAAGGGTTTAATTGATCGGAGCATTTAATTGCTCATAAATTAAATCACGAAGGGTTCGTGGGCCTGCTGCCAATTGATGGTGAACCTAGAGGGTCACACACAATACAATTGGACAGTGACAGTCAAAGAAGGAAATATGTGATTTAAGGAAGTTAAATCAATTAAGTGAATTAAAGTGTTAATTCAATTGGAAGGATAATTAATTAGATGGTCTAATTAATTAAATATTAATTAAGGTGTTAATTAATTGAGAGATATTAATTAATTGGATTAATTGGGCTGATTTAATTAATGGTTAATTAAATTAAGTTGCAAGACATGGGCCTTTAATTAAAAGCCCAGAAGAAGTCTTGCAAGATAAGGTGGGGGGCGATTTTTAGCTAGGGATAAGAAGGAAGAGTTTGTTTCCATGTGAAACAAGGAGGATCTAAGAAGATATATGAGTATATCTTATTTCCTTATGAGATAAGGAAGAGATCTTTAAGAGATATCTACAAAGAGAAGGTTTCTTCTCTTATAAATAGATATCTCCTCACAACTCTTCCACATGCTTAATTGTTAACACTTTAAAGAGCTGAAAATTCAACCCTAGCCGCCCCCTACACCCTAGCCGCCCCCTTGCAGTGCCGCCGCCCCTCTCTCTCTGTTTTTCCATATCTGGATCTAGATTTGAATCTAGATCTGTTCTTCCTCCATTGACAACCTTCTATCTCTAGTTCGTAGCCTGTGAATAGAAGGTGTTGCTACCATCCAATTGGTGTGGATACACTCTGGAGGTGAGACAATTGGATCACTCGTTGTGAATCAACAAAAGCCGGAGATTGACGCCACCTTGCTTGCAGTGAGGTATATCGCATATCTCCTTCTTTATTCTATTGTAGATTTGTTTGATTCAACCTTTTCGCATACATAAGGTGGAAATATATCTTGGGTCTGCTGGGGTGCCTCGGAAAAATTTTAAATTCCGCACTCTCGTTGTTTTGACAACCGGGGCATTCCCAACAATTAGGAGATCGATGAGTTTATACCGACCCAAATGGTTTTACTCAAAGATTTATTGTACTTAGGTTTTTTACCAATTTTGGTTTTAACCTTTGTTGATTGTTTGTTAGGAGATCGATGAGTTTATACCGACCCAATTGGTTTTACTCAAAGATTTATCGTACTTAGGTTTTTTACCAATTTTGGTTTTAACCTATGTAGAGTGAATTTAGACAAAAGTCTTCTAATTGCGACATAAGATGAAAATAAGCAAAAGCTTTTATTGCAATTGTGGATGAATCTGATGTCTTAAAAAAATGATAAGAAAAAACAAAACAAACTGATGGATAAAAATCGAGCTAATAATCTGATCTAATTTTGAAGACTTCCTATTTTTAGATTAACGGCCATAATATCTTCTGAGGTTTACTGCATTCCATGTTCGAGGGAGTGGAGTTCCATCCATATGAGCTATCTTATATGATCCCTTTTTACCGACCAAAATCACCACATAGGGACCTTCCCAATTTTGCTGTAATTTTCCCACATGTTTGGATACCTCAACCTTTTTAAGTACTAAATCACCTTCTTTAAACGATCGTATCCTGACCCTTTGATTGTAGGCTTTTTCCATGCTGGATTTAGCTGCCTCTAAACGCAGACTAGCTTTTTCCCTCAAGGTCTCACTTAAATCGATGTCGTCTTTTCTTAATTGATCATTAGATTCTTCCTCGTGCAGCTCAATTCTAGGGCTGGGGACTAATGCTTCAACTGGGATAACTGCCTCTGACCCATAGACTAAGCTAAACGGTGTTTCACTCGTTGATGCTTTTACTGTGGTTCTATTGGCCCAAATGACGCCTGGAAGCTCATCTAACCATCTTCCTTTAGCTTCATCCAGTCTTTTTTCTAGAGATTTGATAATTTCCCGATTTGCTACTTCTGTCTGCCCATTTGCTCGAGGATGTCCGACGGACGTGAAGTTTTGTTGTATGCCAAACTTCGAGCACCACTCTTGAACTTGTTTTCCAGCAAATTGGGTTCCGTTGTCCGAAATTAAAATCCTCGAAATTCCGAAACGACAGGCTATATTTTTCCAAAGAAAATTTATAACCTGAAACTGTGTTATTCGAGCTAAGGCTATACATTCAATCCATTTGCTAAAATACTCGACAGCGACCAAGACATAGCTCTTTTTTGACCTGGCGATAGGGAATGGTCCTACTATGTCAATACCCCATTGATCGAAAGGCCAGCAGATTGGGATCGAGTGCATAGTCTCTGCTGGTTGATGTATTATATTAGAATGCACTTGGCAATAATGACAATGTTTGACGTAATCCTGTGCATCTGCGTATATCGTTGGCCAATGATACCCAGTTCTTAAACACTTGAGTGTGAGTGCACGAGCTCCACTATGATTCCCAACTTCTCCTTCATGGATACTATGGAGGATGCTTTGGACCTGGTGCTCGGGAATGCATTTTAACAGGATTCCAGAAACAGACCGTTTATAGAGTTTTTCCTCTAACATTGCATATCGTGGCGCTCGATATCTTATTCTCCTAGCTTCATTTTTACAGCCAGGGAGTGTTCCATCTTTCAGATAGGTGATTAGCGGGGTCATCCAACTGTCTGCTGCTAGGTCAATATCCATCACATCGATTGCAGGAACAATATCGAGATTGATGGATGAAGTCTGGGAGATTAACCAGGTGATTACTCTTTTGGACTTACCATCTCTTGTTCCGGTGAATCTGGATAGTTGATCAGCCCATCGATTCTCTTCACGCGGAATATTTTGAATGCCGAACTTGTCAAACTTTCCAGTCATCTCTTTTACCTTTGCCAAATACTTTATCATATTGTATTCTTTGGCCTCGTACATTCCATTTATTTGTCTCTGGATCAGCTCATAATCTGTTAGGACATTTAAATTCTTTATGTTGGCTTGGATCGCCATTTCCAACCCAGCGATCAAAGCTTCATATTCCGCTTCATTATTGGTTACCATGAAGTCTAGGGTGATGGCATAATTCATATCTTCACCGTTCGGTCCTTGGAAATTGATTCCAGCACCCCCCCCCATCTCTACTCGATGCACCGTCGACTTGCATAAGCCATGTTAGATTATTAACGATCAAGACATTATTATCACTAGTGGATGTTTCTTCCAAACTCGTTGGGATTTCAAGGAGGAAGTCAGCGAGCACTTGACCTTTGATTGCCGTTCGAGGTTGATATTCGATCTCATATTATCCCAGCTCTATGGCCCATTTGATTAGTCTTCCCGAGGCCTCAGGTTTCGACAAAATTTGTCTTAAAGGTTGGTTTGTAAGCACGATGATCTTGTGCGTTTGGAAATAAGGTCGCAATCTTCGTGCTGATGTTACCAAAGCCAAAGCGAATTTTTCGATCACGAGATAATTCTTTTCAGCTCCTTGCAGTAATTTACTCAAATAATAGACTGGCTTGTGCTCCGAGCCGTCAATTTTTACCATAACCGAGCTTACTACTGCTTCGGAAATAGCGATGTATATGTAAAGAGGCTGCCCTTCAGCGGGTTTGGCGAGCAACGGTGGTGAGGTCAGATATTCTTTCAATTGGTCGAAAGCACGATCACATGCCTCGGTCCATTCGAAGGTCTTGGCTTTTCTCAACGTTTGAAAGAACGGCAGGCTCTTATCTGCTGACCTTGATATGAATCTATTTAAGGCCACAATTTTTCCTACCAAGCTTTGCACTTGGGTAATATTCCTGGGAGGCTTCATTTCGGTGATAGCACGTATTTTTTCTGGATTCGCCTCGATACCTCTTTCATGAACTAGGTATCCTAAGAATTTTCCAGATCTTACCCCAAAGGTACATTTTAAGGGATTTAGTTTCATTCCGTACTTTCTTAAAATTCTGAAGCATCGATCAAGGTGCCGAATGTGGTCTTCTTCGGTCATGCTTTTGACCAACATATCATCGACGTATACCTCCATTTTTTCTCCGATCAGTTCTTTAAACATCAGGTTCACTAGTCGTTGATAAGTTGCTCTTGTGTTTCTCAATCCGAACGGCATTACTACAAAACAATATACTCCCTGTTCGGTGACGAATGCAGTCTTTTCTTGATCTTTTTCGTCCATGAAAATTTAGTAGAAACCTTGAAATGCGTCCATCATACTGAAAATTGCAAATCCTGCTATTGAGTCGACCAAAGATTGATCCTTGGGAGATGGTAAGGATCTCTTGGACACAATTTGTTTAAGTCCGTAAAATCGTTACACATTCTCCATTTGTTATCCTTCTTGTCACCCTTTGAGACAAGTACGACATTACACAGCCACTCAGTAAAGTGTATTTCTCTAATCTGTTTAGACAATAAAAGCCTTTCGACCTCTGCTTTTATTATTTTGTCCTTTACAGGGCCATGATTTCTTTTCTTTTGTCTGACCGGTTTTGCGCTCGGATCTATCTTTAAATAGTGGGTTATTATTCTTGGGTCGATCCCCACTATATCCTCCGAGCTCCAGGCGAAGACATCTACATTTTTTCTTAAGAAATTGATTAACATAATTTCTCCCTGTGGAGACAGTTCAGTTCTGATCCTGGTGATTTTGGTTGGATCATTCTCGATGAGCTTGACCTCTTTGTGCTCAGGCGCACGTAGAGTCAAATCTATTGGCTCTTTCCCTTTTTTATCGATCCTTTATGTACTTGGCAATTCAGGCTCTGGAGATCTGTCCATCGAAGACCCTACTATTTTTCTTTTCGAAGGCGTCAACGGATCAACGTTCCTTTTCAAAGATAGAGCAGTATTGTAACAATCCCAGGCCATACAGTGGTCGTTGACTATTTCACCGACCCCAGAGATTGTAGGAAATTTAATCTTCTGGTGATAGGTCGAAACGACAACTCGGAATTGGTTTAATGCCGGTCTACCTAGGATTGCATTATAAGCGAATGGTGTTTCTACTACTAAGAATTTAATCATTTTTACCACTCGAGGAGGTTTACTTCCGAGGGTCACACTCAAGTTGATAGTCCCAGCTGGAACTATTTCCGATCCTCCAAATCCTACTAGTGGCGTAGCCACTCTTTGGAGAGTTATTTTTCTCAGGTTCATTTGATTTAACGCTTCGATGGCTACTATGTTAGCCGAACTCCCGTTGTCGATCAGAATTCTTTTTACGTTAAAGTCGGAGATCCTTGGTGAGACCACCATTGGAAAATCGGGGTGGTCTTCGTTTACATCCCAGTTGAGGTTTTTAGGGACTTCACTTTCATCAAAACTGATTGTGTGCTTGTCAAAGCCTTTATTTTCGAGCACCCAAACTTCCTTAGGAATGACCAGTCCTTTTTCCAGGGATCGAGCTGTCTTTGGTCTTGCGTTTCGACTGTCTCCCCCTGCAGGGCCACCGGAGATTACGTGTATCGTACCATTGACTCGATCATTATCGATGTCATCTCTCCTAATTGCGCGATTGCTGGGCGATCTTTCAGAAGGGCTTCAATTTCCTTCCCTCCTTTTAGGACTCCGAGTCCTTTGTCTCCTTCGATCCGTTCTATCTACGAATTCGTTTAACTTGCCTTGTTGTATTAACTTCTCAATCTCCTGCTTCAGGTGATAGCAATCCTCGGTTTTATGACCATGAGCTCGATGGTATCTACAATATAGATCGTAGTTCCTTGCCCCAGGTTTTGCTTGCGTAATTCTTTTTGCTGGGGGAATCAAGCTATTTCTTTCTAACATTACAAGAATATCCTCCCTGGGGGTATTCAGTTTGGTATATTCGACATAGCTTATTCGATCCCTTACATTCCTTTCTGGGGATCGAGGCCTGAGGTAGACATTAGGTCTTTTCTCAGGATTACCCCCACTAAACTCCAGTCTTTTGAAGACATTTTCCCTCCTAGGATATCGATCGTAATCCATGGCTTTTTGCATCTGTAGTTTTTCAGGCCTCCTAGATCCCGAAGTGGATGCTTTATTCTTATTCTTATCTTTGAATGAGTTCATTTCTTCTTGAGTCATATACTTTGAGGCTAGCGTCATGATTTCTGCAAAAGTTCGTGGCTGCTTCCGACTCAAGGCATTGCCAAATTGCCTATTTTTCGTTAGGTCGAACAAAATTGATATGATATAATCGATATTTGGCGAATCGATCTTCAATAGTTCGACATTGAACCTTGCGAGCCAAGTCCTCAAGGATTCTCCTTCTTGTTGGATAATAGTTCCTAGGTAACTCATGGGGAGTTTTTGCCGTTTCTGGCTAGCGAACTGCTGCTATAATTTGTTACATAGTTCTCTAAAACTGAAGATAGAGTTAGGTGGCTGTTTTCCGAACCAGTCCAGTGCTAATCCCTCGTAGGTTGTGATCATTAGCTTCGCCGTGTATTCTGCTGAGTGAGCGTATAAGTTCATGATATTCGTGAAACTGAATATGTAATCAGTTGGATCACCAGTTCCATCGTATCTGGGAAGTCGGGCCGGTAAGGGCCCAGATGCTTGTGCTTCTCTTATTTCTTGGCAGAATGGAGAACAGGCTGCTATACTATCCTGGACCTCTCGGGAACGTGGCCAGGGTTGTCTCATAGTTAATAACCTTTGCTCTAATCGTTCCTCGACCATCCTCTCTATATCTCTTTCAGAGACTCTCCTAGTTGCTTGTCGATTGACAACTGGGGGTTCGTCCACGTCATCGATAGGGATAACAGTTTGTTCCTTCGACAGGCGAGGTTCAGGTTGAGCATTAGCTCTTGCCTGATTAGTTCTTCGACCAAGGTGCCTTCCAGCTACGTTTGGTGGGGAGATTTGAGATCGTTGGTCCGCATCTGGACTCTCTGCTTGAGTTGATTGATGATCGTTATTCTCCCAAGGTTCCCTGTCATTATTAACCGCTCTCAAGGGACGAACAGCAGCCCTTGCTTGTTCCGCGGCTGCCGGAGTCGGTAGAATTTGAGGAAAAAATGAACTTAGAAGCTGAGCAATTTGTAGTATTTTTTCCTGGTTAGCCGATAGCGGGGGAGCAGGGACGGATCGAATGGGTGAGTTAGGGGCCTGACTCACGCTAGGAGTTTGTTGTCCTCCTTCGTTTTGATTGATGTTAGCCTTCGCTGCAACATGTTCCTCTACAGGATCCAAATTTTGGTGATTTGCCGGAGGCTGCGTATTATTAGCGCTGACCCTTTGGGAATTCTCAGGCAGGCTATACATAGCACGAGAAGGTCGAGAACTCGTGCTTCTTCCTGCGTTACGTGTGCTTTTTCTTGGATTGACCATATTTCGATCGAGTAATTAACCTGCCCCTCGGTGGGCGCCAACTGATTTAACCTAATTTCGTTCGTAGGTTATAATGTCAGTAATCGAGAATAATTATGAGAACAGTTTTGTATTTAGGGTTTGGTTAAAGTACTCAGGATGGTGCAATTCAAGATATGTATAAGATATAGTAAACGCGTAGTTAAAAATATGTAAGAGGAGAACAATTGAACTATTATTATTGATAGGCAAAATTCTGGATCCTTGATACAATGTAGAACTCATTATTTATAGTAATTGACTAATCCTAACGTGACTAGGAGTCCTATTAGGCCTAGGAATCCTGCTTGACTTAGGAGTACCGCATGGCCCAATAAATCTTCAGGTCGATCATATATACTTGGGCGGATCGAGCCGATCTCGAGGTCTTCACAGGTGGCTCGGAAAGTACTACTCGATCATAGGTGTAAAATAGCCCTCATCACCACTGGTCGAATTTTAAATGAGGATAAAATCTTTAGATATAATCCTTTGATCGAAATTTTTAAGTGTTGGATAGAATCTATTGATATAATCCACTGATCGAATTTTAAATAAGGATATAATCTGTTGATATAATTCATTGATCGAATTTCAAATAAGGATAAAATCTTTTGATATAATCCACTGATCGAATTTAAGTGGTTGATAGAGTTTGTTGATATAATTCTTTAATCAAATTTTGTGGCATAAGTATGATATATATGACACCTTCATCGCTCAATATTTGGATGGCCCAAGTTTACATCGATCAAATAATAGCAGGAGTTCGTGTGAAGTTTTATTTATACAGATACATCGGAGCTCGGAAGAAAACATTTTAATAAGAACACAATTTTTATTATTGTAAAGATATCAGGTACAGAGGTTCGATTACATCTTTTAATCGTAAAAGTCCTATTACAATATCTAGCGGTCCTATACTATGGTGCCGACTCGTCTATTAGACTTGTAAAAGGCATGATGCTATTCTCCGACCACGGCATTCAAACCTCTAAAAGGTTTTGTGAAGCTTCCATGATGTGATGATCGAAGCATTCTTCTGCTCTATAAGGCCATACCCCGAGAAAAGCCCTGAACGCTCGGCCATAATTTTTGCACACAGTTGCAATCATGCTCCTCAAAAGAAGAGGATGACTGCAATTATGCTAGGAGATTTCATCATATTTGAAAGAGCTCTTTTTTCTGAATCCTCCCATACCAAAGGTGAATTAAGCTCGTTATTATAAAAAAGGATTTTGAGTACTGGATTTTTGAACATCATGATCGGAGGAATCATTCTTGAAGGAAAATCTAATGAAGAGAAGTTTGACGGAAAATTAGACTACGGGAAAGCCCGTTTTATATGCAGAAAGTTACAGATCCAATGGCTGATAAGCGCAGAGGTCAACTGTTCAGATGGACGCATTAATTACGCCCAACTCCACAGTTGCTTTTTTAAATGCAACTCTGATTTTTCAACTTCCCACATCATCGAGCACAATTGGGAGATCGGAACAATGCCTCGAACAAAACGCATAACCGTCTAAATATTATAAGCACAGTGTTGGATGAAGATGAAGAAGTGAAGGGAGGTTTTAATGATTTTCCAAAGTCATCAGCTAAGTAATGGAAGCTTTGCAAACTCTAAGAAATTCAATCTAAGAAGACAAGTAAAATCAAAAGTGTTGAATTTTGGTCCAGAAGACTACTGATCTGATGCTGAGTACGGAATCAGACGGGTGAATTTCAGCAGAGTCAAATCAGATGAGTTCGATTTGAATCAGCTGAGTGTTCATCAGCAGAGTAGATTCCATCAGCAGAGTATAAGTGATCAAGAAGTTATTACAACGGTAATAAATGCACTCAGTGTAATAAATGTTGTAAGAAGAGGGTATTAAAGACAAATGATTGAAGAGAAACCTCGGATCAGCAAGGTGCATTAAATGCAACTTGACAGAAAGTACAATAGAACTGTACAGTGAACAGTTGCAGAAGCCGTTCTGAAACAAGGACCAGTACTAGAGGAAAATCTGAAAATCCGTCATTTCTCAACGGGCAGAAATTCAAATCCTCAAGTATAAATAGTTCTGAAATCAAGAGTTAGAGACAGACACAACAACTGAGAGCATTATACGATCAAATTTTCCAAGTCTCAAATACTCTAAGGCAGAACACTAAAACAGCGAAGTCATCTGTTGACAAGTTGAAGTCGATAAAAACAAGCTTATATCAAAATCTTAGTGATTTTCTGTAAAAGAGAAAGTTATGAGAAGTAGTTTTCCATCTGAGTGAGTGAAAATACTTCAAAGTATAGGTTTTCCTTGTGATCTCCTGTAGCGAACTTGTGGCTTAACATTTGTTGTAAAAGCACAAGTAGAGTGTACTAGGTTACTAAGTGTTTCTAATATAACCCAAAATCTTCGTTATTTGGAATAGTGGACTAAAGACATTTTTGTCCATATAACCACTATAAAAATTCCTTGGGTTTGATTACTTGCATTTTTACTTGCATATTTCAAAAGCATACAAACACTTTAAGCGAATTAAAAGATCTTAAAAGGAGTTCAAAAACTGGGGATGAAATCTTTTAAGTAAAAGAACTCGTTTGAAAAACACTTGATAAATTCGCTGCACAACAAGTTATCAACTCTGAACTGTTTTTAAAAATAGATAAGTAAAATCAGACGAGTGGTCAACATTACTGAACAAGCTTTGTGTGCGATCAGTAGAGTAGTCTCATAAGTCCGATCAGCTTACTCTGCTGATTTGAGAAGTTGAAGAAAATTTTAAAAGGAAAAATAGAGGTCTATTCACCCCCCATCTATACCTCATTAGACCACTTGGGACCAACAAGTGGTATCAGAGCAGGTGGTTCAACTGAATCATCTAACTGATCAACGAGCTTGATCCAAGAGTGTGTTTTTCGAAAGTTTTCAAAAGAGCATATTTTTTTGAAAAATAAAACCTTTTGAAAATGGATTGTATTTGATGGGATAGTGCCCTGCAAGTATTAGGACTATCGTAATCTTTCTCTAGTATAAATGAATTAATACGCTCGTTTGTTTATAGTATGTAAATCAAAAAATGGCCAACTTCATCTCTCGCAAATCACTTAAGCGATTGGATGAAATCCTTAGATCACAATAGACTATGGAACGATTCACTTCAGTATGAGTGCAATCATGAAACAGTTTCTAAGGTCGTGATCTTAAAACGTTCCAAGTCATAGATTCCGAACGAGACGGGGTATCAAAGGAATCGCAAAGACTTGTACAAGTATGCATGATTCACTTGGAGTGAATTTGTAGCGTTTCATGAGCAAGGCATTTGATGCTAGTGCATATGAGTAGGTGGTTCGATAGGGGATCGAACGCATCGAACGACCCGAACAGAGAAACCCATTGTGGAAGCTCATGACGCACATCGGCGATGGGATGTTTCTCAAACTTATAATAGTGTACGATTTAGTCCTTAGACTTGAGATGCTAGGGCGAATTCGTTGCATGGGTGTGCGTACTTAGATTTAGGTGCCGATCACGTAGCCTGATCATTATGTGCCTAAGTTGGGTGCGTATAGTCGTGTACGCGAATGGTTAGCATCAATATGGGATCTACCGACTCAACGTGGTGTGTTGAGAGAATTTCCTATACGTTCTTAGATAATAGATTTCGAGAAACCCATGGCCATGGTTGGTGACGGATTTGGAAAGGGGTTTCCATATTTAGCAGTCACACTGAAATCATTATCCGGAATTAGAAAGTATAGTTATCGAGATAATTAGAGGTGCCGATCAATTCACACACCCTAGGTCTCGATCGGGAAATTAAGTCGATAGAAGGACCGTATGTACATGGTACTTATAAGAGGTGAGGTTCACTGAGATCAATTCACCTGAAGTTGGGCCTCATGGGCTTGTGGCTAGACATCGACCATGGGGTGTGGGTACTCATGAATTAATAAGGGGATTAATTCTTGAGTGGTTAATTGAAGGTGTTCAATTAATCGGAGCAATTCATAAGCTCACAAATTAAATCACGAAAGTCGTGGGCCCGCGGCCAATTGATGGTGAACCTAGAGGGTCACTCACAATACAATTGGACTGCAACAAATCATATAAGGAAAGTTTGATTTAACGAGTTAAATCAAAACTGAAGAATTAAAGTGTTAATTCTTAAAGAAGAAAACTAATTAATTAAAGTGTTAATTAATTGAGAGAGAATAATTAATTGGATTAATTGGGCTGATTTAATTAATGGTTTATTAAATTAAGTTGCAAGACATGGGCCTTTTAATTAAAAGCCCAGAAGAAGTCTTGCAAGACTAAGTAGGGGCGATTTTTTGGCTAAGGATAAGAAGGGAGAGTTTGTTTCCATGTGAAACAAGGAGGATCTAAGAAGATATATGTGTATATCTTATTTCCTTATAAGATAAGGAAAAGATCTTGAAGAGACATCTATAAAGAGAAGGTTTCTTCTCTTATAAATAGATATCTCCTCACAACTCTTCTAGAGACTTAACACTAAGAAACAAAGAGCTGAAAATTAAGCCCTAAACTAAGTAGTAGCCGCCCCCCTCTCTCCCTAGATCTGATTTGCGCCGCCCCCTCTCTTACAGAGAAGGGTTCGGCCGAACCCTGTGCAATTGCACAGGGTTCATGCAATTTCTGTCTTCTTTCTTCCTTGCATGGTATCTCTTCCATCCTAGTTCTGAGCCTGAGGATTCAAGAGAGTTGCTTCAATCCAGTTGGTGTGGATACCGCTAGAGGCACAACACATGGGGTGCTTCTCCGAACCAAATCCTGCAGATCTGAAAGAAGACCGGAGAAAAATCACCACCGTTCCCGTGGTAAGGTAAAATTGCTAAAAAACCCTATGGATGTTTCGATTTATGTAAAAATCCTTTTCGTATGACTAGATGAATAAAGATTCTGCTTGGGTTATTTTAAAAATTTTAAATTCCGCTGCTTTTGACGTTCTGACGTTACCAATAACCCAACAGTATTAACCATGTACCCCACATTGGTGGATGAGTTTTGAGGACTGGAAAATTCGCATGGAAATTTTTCTTGCTGCTTACAATGACAATATGTATAGATGCATAACCAAAGGTCCAATCAGAATCACCAAAACAATCAAAGTTAATGACCAAGACGTGGTTGTTGAAAAAGACATTGAAGAGATGACAGCTGAAGAAATTAAGCTGAACAATCTTGACAAAGTCGGCATATTCATCATGACTAAAGCCCTCGATAATGACAGACTTGACAAAGTCAAACACCGCAAGACAGCAAAAGAGATGTGGAACAATGTTCGTGATATGAGCGAAGGGAATGATGCCATCAAAGAACACAACTTGAGCATAGCCCTTGAGAATTGAGAAACTTCAAAATAAAGTCCGGAGAAACCATTGACCAAATGGATAAAAGGTTTACAAGGACGTTAAATGACGTGTTAAAGTTGGGAAAGACATTTACTAATAAAGAAATCACAGTCAAAGTGAAAGGATAGTGCCCTGCAAGCCAATATATTTAACTTGTATTAGGACTATCGTAAACTTTCTCTAGTATAAATGAATTTATACGCTCGTTTGTTTATAGCATGTAAATCAAACAATGGTCAACTTCATCTCTCGCGAATCACTTAAGCGATTGGATGAAATCCTTAGATCACAATAGACTATGGGACGATTCACTTCAGTATGAGTGTAATCATGAAACAGTCTCTAAGGTCGTGATCTTAAAACATGTTCCAAGTCATAGATTCAGAACGAGATGGGGTATCGAAGGAATCGCAAAGACTTGTACAAGTATGCCTGATTCACATGGAGTGAATTTGTAGCGTTTCATGAGCAAGTCATTTGATGCTAGTGCATATGAGTAGGTGGTTCGATAGGGGATCGAACGCATCGAATGACCAAAACAGAGAAACCCTTTGTGGAAGCGCATGACGCACATTGGTGATGGGATGTTTCTCAAGACTTATAATAGTGTACGATTTAAAAAAATTTAAATAACCCGAACAGAATCTTTATTCATCTAGTCATACGAAAAGGATTTTACACAAATCAAAACATCCATAGGGTGTTTAGCGATTTTACCTTACCACGGGAACGGTGGTGGTTTTTCTCCGGTCTTCTTTCAGATCTGCAGGACTTTTGGTTCGGAGAAGCACCCCATGTGTTGTGCCTCTAGCGGTGTCCACACCAACTGGATTGAAGCAACTCCTTTGGATCCACAGGCTTAGAACTAAGATCCAAAGGTTATCATGTAAGGAAGAAAGAAGAAAAGACAAGATCTGGAAGACGAGAAGGGGCGCGGCCACTCCGGATGGAGAAGGGGGCGGCGGCCTCTCCTCTTGGAGAGAGGGGGGCACGAAATTTTGTGTCTTGGGGCTTAGGTTTTCACTCATATAAGAGGTATGAAGAGATATATATTTATAAGAGAAGAATCCTTGTCTTAATAGATATCTCTTCCATGTATATCAAGATCTTTTTCCTTATCTCATTAGGAAACAAGATATACATGTATATCTCTTAGATTTTTCTTGTCACACAAGAAAACAAACTCTTCCGTTATTTATCTTGTAAAAATCGCCCCTTATCTTGTTAGGAAAGTAGAATCCCATTCTATCTTTATTTCCTTAACTAACTAGGTCTCCTTTAATTAATTAAACTCTTTAATTAATTAGACTCTTTAATTAATTAAACTCTTTTAACTAATTCAGTCCATTTAATTAATTAATCCAATTAATTAATTAATTCTTCTCCATTAATTAATTAGACTACTTCTAATTAATATTTTTCTCCTTTAAGAATTAACACTTTAATTCTCCAGTTTTGTTTTAACTCTTTAAATCAAACTTTCCTTTAATGATTTGTTGCAGTCCAATTGTATTGTGTATGAACCTCTAGGTTCACCATCAATTGGCCGCGGGACCACGAATTTCGTGATTTAATTTGCGAGTTTATTAATTGCTCTGATTAATTGAACCCCTTCAATTAACCACTCAATAATTAATCTTGCTATTAATTCATGAGTACCCACACCTCATGGTCAATGTCTAGCCACAAGCCCATGAGGCCCAACTTCAGGTGAATTGATCTCAGTGAACCTCACCTCTTACAAGTACCATGTACATACGGTCTTTCTATCGACTTAATTTCCCGATCTAGACCTAGGGTGTGTGAATTGATCGGCACCTCTAATTATCTCGATAACTATACTTTCTAATTCCGGATAATGATTCCAGTGTGACTGCTAAATTTGGAAACCCCTTTCCAAATTCGTCACCAACCAAGGCCATGGGTTTCTCGAAATCTATTATCTAAGAACGTATAGGAAATTCTCTCAACACACTACGTTGAGTCGGTAGATCCCATATTGATGCTAACCATTCGCGTACACGACTATACGCACCCAACTTAGTCACACAATGATCAGGCTACGTGATCGGCACCTAAATCTAAGTACGCACACCCATGCACCGAATTCGCCCTAGCATCTCAAGTCTAAGGACTAAATCGTACACTATTATAAGTTTGAGAAACATCCCATCGCCGATGTGCGTCATGCGCTTCCACAATGGGTTTCTCTGTTCGGGTCGTTCGATGCGTTCGATCCCCTATCGAACCACCTACTCATATGCACTAGCATCAAATGCCTTGCTCATGAAACGCTACAAATTCACTCCATGTGAATCATGCATAATTATACAAGTCTTTGCGATTCCTTCGATACCCCGTCTCGTTCGGAATCTATGACTTGGAACATTTTTAAGATCACGACCTTAGAGACTGTTTCATGATTGCACTCATACTGAAGTGAATCGTCCCATAGTCTATTGTGATCGAAGGATTTCATCTAATCGCTTAAGTGATTTGCTAGAGATGAAGTTGGTCATTGTTTGATTTACATACTATAAACAAACGAGCGTATTAATTCATTTATACTAGAGAAAGATTACGATAGTCCTAATACAAGCAAAATATATTGGCTTGCAGGGCACTATCCTATCGATCTCCCACTTGCCCTAAAGCCAATCACAAACGCTTCTAAGACCCATCTTCCAAAGATGTTCTTCGAACTCTTTTCGTGACAAAGACTTTACTAGTGGATACACTAGATTGTCTTCCGAGTCGACGTGATCCATTATGTACGTCTACTCTACCAATGATTTCTCCAATCAAATGGTACTTTTCTCTTAATGTGTTTAGATTTCTGGTGAGATCTCGAGTTCTTTGCTTTAGCAATAGCTCCGTTGTTATCACAGAAGATAACCACGAGCTTTGCAGTGCTAGGCACTACATCCATCCATTGGATGAAGTTTTTCATCCAAACACTTTCTTTTGTTGCATCCGATGCTGCGATATATTATGCTTCAGTGGTTGAGTCGGCAACGGTGCTTTGCTTGGAACCTTTCCAATTCATCGCTACCCCATTGAGGCAAAATATGTATCAAAAATTGGATATATATATTCATCCACATCAGACTGAAAATTCGAATCAAATCCTTCGAGTTTTAATTCTCCATTACCACCGTAGACCAAGGGCAAATCCTTAGTCTTTCTGAAGAGCTTAAGGATATCTTTTACGGTGGTCCAGTACTCTTCACTGGAGTTTGACTAGTAACTGCTCGTGACACTTGAGCAGGTTCTATGTCTGGTCTAGTACACAGTATAGCATACCACATGCTACCTTTTGTCGAAACATAAGGTATTTGAGACATTCTCCTTTAATCCTCATTCGATGTAGGGCACATCGATTTGGAAAAGAAGATACAGTGTCCTCTTTTGGATTCTTCCATACTGAATCTTTTCAGTATTGTTTCTATGTACTTAGATTGAGAGATTCCCAACATCTTCTTCGATCTATCCTATAGATACGTATCTCAATACGCAAGATGTCTCTCCCAAATCTGTCATGGAGAATTGCATGGATAACCATGCTTTCATCTGCGCTAACATCCCGATATCATCCCAGATAAGCATAATGTGATCGACATATAAAATATGAGCTTCATAGAGCTCCCACTAATCCTGTTGTACACTCAAGGTTCATATTCGTTTTTTATGAAGTCAAATTCCTTGACTGTCTCATCAAAACAAATGTGAATTTGAATGGATTCAGACTTTGCTACTGGAGAAAAGGTTTCATCAAAGTCTGTTCCAGAACTTTGTGAATAGCCTTTTACTACTAGTCGAGTCTTAGAGGTCAACACCTCTCCATTTATTCCTAGCTTGAAGATCCATTCACTACTTACAGGGATAAAATCCCTCGGGTGGATCGACCAAGGTCCATACCTTGTTGGAATGTATGGAATCCATTTCGGATTGCATGGCCTCTTGCCATGATGCACGTCTACATCCAATGTAGCTTCTTCTTATATGGTGAATCCATATCTTTCAAGCTTCTTACGAACTTGATCAGATCTACGAAGTATTGGTGTACTAGATGGTTCAGTAGTTTCTGGATTTGCTCCCACTGTTTGTGGGGATGGGTCCAAATCTTGGACTTCATCAAGTTCCATGACATTCCCTATTTCCTTTGACGAGGATTTCATCAACTGAGGAACGGGTAGTTAGGAGAAACGATTGTTTTTCATTGTCGTGGAACAAGTATGCAATGGATTTCGTTGGATACCCCACAATTATATACAAATTGGATCTACTAGCGAATTTATCTCCTTTCTAGTTCCCAACTTAGGCAGGAGATCTCCATACTCAATAGTAAAAGTGCAGAGGTATTTTGCCATACCTTTCCTGGTAAAGCTTTGTAGGCACGGACTTTGAAGGTACTTTGTTCAGTATCTTCGATGCAGCCAGGAGGACCAACCCCTAGAATGCATGAGGAACTTAACAAAACTCAACATGGATTGAACAATGTCTAATAATGTTCGATTCCTTCTCTTAGACACTCCAATAAGTTTAGGCGTCATAGGAGGAGTTTGTTGTATGAGAACCCCATTCTCAGTAAGATAATTCAGGAATTCTTGACTTAAGTATTTGCCATCTTGATTAGATCTAATGGCCGTAATACTATGCCTTTGTTATTTCTCTACTTCGTTTCGAAAATTCTTTGAACTTTTTAAAGGTTTTTCGGATTTGTATCTTACTAGATACATATATCACTAACGACCAAAGTCATTAGCAAAAAGGTACGAGGTATGAGTAATCTCCTCTTACAGTAACACTTAGTGGTCCACATTTGTTTGTTTGGATCAAATCCAAAGTTATTTGGTTCGCTCTTAATTTCCTGTGAAAGGAGATCTGGTCATCTTTCCTGTGAGACAGGATTCACAGGTTGGAAGTTCATCCAAGTTCTATATTTCAAGAGCCTTAGAAGAAACCAACTTTTGAATCCTACTCTTGGAGATATGTCCAAGTCTAGCATGCCAAAGTTGTGGATTATTATCTTGGTATTAATTGAACTAAGCACATTAATTCAATAGAATTGAGTTAACGATTTAATTCAATTAATTTGCTTCCTTTCAATTAACTCTTTAATTGATTCATCTCCTTTTTCAATTAACTCTTTAATTGAAACGTCGCTTAATTAATTAGACCTTCTAATCAATTAAACTAATCAGTGCCTTTCTAAGATTCAGTGGGATAATTCGACTTTTAGACTACTTGCGTTCTTTCGACTACCTTTATGGTCGATTTTAGAAGAGAACAACTTCTTCTTCACATTACTCTTCTTTGACTTTGCAGTCCATGAAGTGTGAACGATCATGACAGGTTTATCCTATTTGCCTTTTACCAATACTTTGGTTAATTCATGAAATGTGATCAACTTATCAAATAAGATCAGAGTATTTCACGAATCTTTTGAATGAGCGGAAGGAGAATTTAAATGGAGGTCAATGTTAAGATCACTTGCAGGCCTACGTTTAATCGATCCAGTTTTCAACTAGATTGATAAAGAAAGGACAGTGATCCTTGACATTAGTTCCTTCACTTATTCTTGAATTTTAAAACAACGCCTTAGTGGTCTCGAATCAAACGATTCGAAACTGCTCCTCAAAACAAGCTTTTGAAGTGGAGGTTTGTTTTAGAAGCTTCAGACATACTCCTATGTCGCTTGTTTAGCTCGTTCAATCTTGATGCTTATATGAGGAAACGATCGTTAAGATTCCCATACCCTATAGGTGATTCGTTCCACTTTTGAGACTCGTCCTTATATGAGGAAACGATCATTAATATTCCCATACCCTACGGGTGATTCGTTCCTCCTTTTAGACTCATCTCGGAAGTGCATCAGGCATAGGCTAGTTATTAAGAACATGATTCCGACTTTCGAAATTGAGGACAATCCTCAAGTTTCTACGCCAGTCGATATTTTGATCCAGTTATTTTATAAGTCGAGGATAAATTGTAAAATGGATAATTATAGATATCTCAATATCTATTATAAAGAGAAGACACATATATAGAGGACTAGTTAATGAGTAATACTTATAATCTACGAAGGTTGGACTTTCTATCGTAAAAGTTCTCCCACTATTTTATCGAAACAATTACCCCTTCAATTGTTCGGGAAATCCTATTTCCTAGTAGGTCTTGACGTCCCAGCAGACATTAATTGTACCCACGACTCGTGGCCATACAACTAATTCCCTAGGTAGGCATACTTATTGCCAATTGTGTCCCTACACAAACTTCAAGCTATTTTGCCTCGATTTTCGCACTCATCTAGCACTGCTACATCATGAGTGGTACTACTCGTTAAGTCTAACCCAATCAATCTCGATGAGCAACGGGCCCGGTCATGAAATCCCCGTAACTGGTTATCGGTCGATTATACATGTCCCGACCAGTCCCCACCCTTGTGGAGTTTATTTAATAAACAAGAATCGAGAGATTTCACGTATTGTCCCTTTCTTCGCCTCGGGTGCCAGACTCTGGATCACCTTAATCGATAAGTAGGCAACATACGCTAGTCCCTATTGATGGACGGCTTGGATTTATATAAATACTTCATTTTATTTTAACCTAATATGACTTAATATTTAATTCAAGAGGGGATTTGCTGGTTTGAAAGTTTGAGGCAAACTCTCTCGAGATCTCACCGCTTCAATTATGAATTATGTTATTTACGTTCTAATATTCTAGCGCGCATCACCATACAAGCCAAATAATAGAACCATTAAATAAATAAAACATAAATAAATAAACCTAGCATGCATTTCTAACACAATATGTTTTGGATCGGGAGCCACCTATGCTTGGGCCATCATTGAGCCAATAATGTTGGCCCAATTGGTCTATCTAATGGGTTCTTAATGGGCCTAGGCTATTACATTAATAACCAAGCATACTTGGCCTTCATTCTCCACTGGGCTTCCTTTTTGTATGTAATCGGCCTCCATCCTAAACTATTTAATGTAAAGCCCTAATCTATTACATTGGCACAAAAAGACCCAAATAAAGGCTCGCAGGCCCAACAAAAATCCAAAGCAAAATAAACCAATCACATCTAAGGTCGAGGCTCGGCTCGATCGAAAACCACGTAAACAATTCACGTTGAGCAAAGAAACAAGCAAACACATTTACTAGTTCCCTATGTTACTTTAATTATTTTAAACGCCTTTAAAATATTTCTCTAGATTCTTACTTTAGTCTCTACTAATTATAGGTAATCTATATTCGGATAAACAAAACTATTTTATGCATAAAAACAGAATAAAAAACTTTCAACTTTTGAAAATTGCAATTCGGCCCTCCAACTTTTGGAAATTGTGATTTGACCCCTGAAGTTTTGGAAATTACAAATTAATCCAAAATTTAAAACTGGGCAGAGGACCGAAAATAAAAATTTTATTTCCAGAAAAATTTCGAATTTGCAATTCAGCCCCTGTAGTTTTTGGTATTTACAAAACAGCCCCAAAACTTTCGTTAATTGCAAAACAGCCCCAAATTTGAAAATTTTCAGAAAGTTCCATTCTGTCTAGAAAGTACACAGTTAGTAAAATCTCAATTTCAGTCCAGGTTTTCCAAAAATTGCTAATCGCACATTAGCCCTTCAATTTTCATAAAATTCAAAATTGGCCCAAAACGTTTTTATGCAATTTTACCCAAAATCAGATCTACCCATAACAAGTAAGAATCAATAACACGAATATAACATGCAATACAACTAAAGCAATCAAATTATATTCAGACCTTTTCGTATGAGAGTAATGAATTAGGCTCTGATACCACTGTTGGGTTATTAGTAACGTCAGAACGTCAAAAGCAGCGGAATTTAAAAAAATTTAAATAACACAAGCATAATCTTTATTCATCTAGTCATACGAAAAGAATTTTACACAAATCAAAACATCCATAGGGTGTTTAGCGATTTTACCTTACCACGGGAACGGTGGTGGTTTTTCTCTGGTCTTCTTTCAGATCTGCAGGACTTTTGGTTCGGAGAAGCACCCCATGTGTTGTGCCTCTAGCGGTGTCCACACCAACTGGATTAAAGCAACTCCTTTGGATCCACAGGCTTAGAACTAAGATCCAAAGGTTATCATGCAAGGAAGAAAGAAGAAAAGACCAGATCTGGAAAACGAGAAGGGGCGCTTCCACTCCAGATTGAGAAGGGGACGGCGGCCACTCCTCTTGGAGAGAGGGGGGCACGAAATTTTGTGTCTTGGGGCTTAGGTTTTCACTCATATAAGAGGTATGAAGAGATATATATTTATAAGAGAAGAATCCTTCTCTTAATAGATATTTCTTCCATGTATATCAAGACCTTTTTTTTTATCTCATTAGGAAACAAGATATACATGTATATCTCTTAGATTTTCCTTGTCACACAAGAAAACAAACTCTTCCATTATTTATCTTGTAAAAATCGCCCCTTATCTTGTTAGGAAAGTAGAATCTCATTCTATCTTTATTTCCTTAAGTAACTAGGTCTCCTTTAATTAATTAAACTCTTTAATTAATTAGACTCTTTAATTAATTAAACTCTTTTAATTAATTCAACCCATTTAATTAATTAATCCAATTAATTAATTAATACTTCTCCATTAATTAATTAGATTACTTCTAATTAATATTTTTCTCCTTTAAGAATTAACACTTTAATTCTCCAGTTTTGATTTAACTCTCTAAATCAAACTTTCCTTTAATGATTTGTTGCAGTCCAATTGTATTGTGTGTGACCCTCTAGGTTCACCATCAATTGGCCGCGGGCCCACGACTTTCGTGATTTAATTTGCGAGTTTATTAATTGCTCCGATTAATTGAACCCCTTCAATTAACAACTCAATAATTAATCTTGCTATTAATTCATGAGTACCCACACCTCATGGTCGATGTCTAGCCACAAGCCCATGAGGCCCAACTTCAGGTGAATTGATCTCAGTGAACCTCACCTCTTACAAGTACCATGTACATACGGTCCTTCTATCGACTTAATTTCCCGATCGAGACCTAGGGTGTGTGAATTGATCGGCACCTCTAATTATCTCGATAACTATACTTTCTAATTCCGGATAATGATTCCATGGTGACTGCTAAATTTGGAAACCCCTTTCCAAATCCGTCACCAACCATGGCCATGGGTTTCTCGAAATCTATTATCTAAGAACGTATAGGAAATTCTCTCAACACACTACGTATAGTCGGTAGATCCCATATTGATGCTAACCATTCGCGTACACGACTATACGCACCCAACTTAGGCACACAATGATCAGGCTACGTGATCGGCACCTAAATCTAAGTACGCACACCCATGCACCGAATTCGCCCTAGCATCTCAAGTCTAAGGACTAAATCATACACTATTATAAGTTTGAGAAACATCCCATCGCCGATGTGCGTCATGCGCTTCCACAATGGGTTTCTCTGTTCGGGTCGTTCGATCCCCTCTCGAACCACCTACTCATATGCACTAGCATCAAATGACTTGCTCATTAAACGCTACAAATTCACTCCATGTGAATCATGCATATTTATACAAGTCTTTTCGATTCCTTCGATACCCCGTCTCGTTCAGAATCTATTACTTGGAACATTTTTAAGATCATGACCTTAGAGACTGTTTCATGATTGCACTCATACTGAAGTGAATCGTCCCATAGTCTATTGTGATCTAAGGATTTCATCCAATCGCTTAAGTGATTTGCGAGAGATGAAGTTGGCCATCGTTTGGTTTACATACTATAAACAAACGAGCGTATTAATTCCTTTATACTAGAGAAAGATTACGATTGTCCTAATACAAGCAAAATATATTGGCTTGCAGGGCACTATCCTATCATAAACCTGTGGCCGCAGTTGGTGACGGACTTGGAAAAGGGTTTCCAAATTTATCAATCACACTGGAATTATTATCCTGAATTAGAAAGTATAGTTATCGAGATAATTAGAGGTGCCGATGAATTCACACACCCTAGGTCTCGATCGGGAAATTAAGTCGATAGAAGGACCGTATGTACATGGTAATTATAAGAGGTGAGGTTCACTGAGATCAATTCACCTGAAGTTGGGCTTCATGGGCTTGTGGTTAGACATCGGCAATGAGGTGTGGGTACTCATGAATTAATTGTGAAATTAATTCTTGAGTGGTTAAATGAAGATGTTCAATTAATCGGAGCAATTTATAAGCTCGCAAATTAAATCACGAAAGTCGTGGGCCCACGGTCAATTGATGGTGAACCTAGAGGGTCACACACAATACAATCGGACTGCAACAAATCATATAAGGAAAGTTTGATTTAAAGAGTTAAATCAAAACTGAAGAATTAAAGTGTTAATTCTTAAAGAAGAAAACTAATTAATTAAAGTGTTAATTAATAAGAGAGGAATTAAGTTAATTAATTTATTGGATTAATTAATTAAATGGGCTGAATTATTTAAAAGGGTTTAATTAATTAATAGGGGATCTCAGTCCATTAGGAAACAAATAAAGGCCATAAGTAAATGGGCTTTAAGTTTCATAGTAGGACTAGATCACATCTAGGTCAAGACTCCTTATCAATATAAGGAGCTCAAGACCACACAAAACTCTAGCCCTGATGAGGGCTATTTTACACCTATGATCGAATAGTACTTTTCGAGCAAGTTCAGAATCAATCCGACCTATGAAGACCGAATAAGTCTCCTCGAGGATTCCACGATCGGCTCGATCTACCTTACTGCATCGGCTCGATCTACCTTACTGCATCTAATCGACCTGAAGATCGATCCCGAAGGTTTATTGGTACACGCAAGACTCCTAGGCCATGCACGACTCCTTGGCCTAGTAGGACACCTAGATGCGTTAGGATTAGATATTCAGTATAAATAGCGAATACACCATTGTAATAGGGTTCCGAATTTTGGTCTATCAATAGGAATAAAATTGTTTTCCTCTTATATAATTTTGCTACGTATTTATCATAATTCTTACAAGTCTTGAATTGCACCATCCTGAGTACTTTAACCAAACCCTAAATATAAAACTGTTACTGAATAAAATTACTGATATTCCAATCTAATACGAAAACAGGTTAAATCAGTTGGCGCCCACCGTGGGGCAGGTTAATTGCTTGAACGAATAATGGTCAATCCAAGAAAAAACACACGCAACGCAGGAAAAAGCACGACTTCTCAGCCTCCCCGTGCTGTAGAAAATTTGCCTGAAAATTTCTAAAGGATTAGCGCTAATAGTATGCCGCCTCCGGCAGACCGTCAAGATTTAGATCGTATGGAAACGCATGTTACAGGGAACGCAGCTAATAACCAAAACACTGGGGGACAGCAGACCCCTAGTCGGAGCAGGGCCCCTAACTCGACTGTTCGATCCGTCCCTCCTCCCCCGTTGCCGGCCGATCAGGAAAAATTGATACAGATCGCTCTGATGAGGGCTATTTTACACCTATGGTCGAATAGTACTTTTTAAGCCAATTCAGAATCGATCCGACCTGTGAAGACCTCAAGATCGGCTCGACCAGACAAATACATATCCGATCGACCTACTCTGATCGACCTACTGTCCGTTTCAGGGGACCTAATGGGCCCTGTGATACTCCTAGGCCATGCAGGTTTCCTAGGCTAAATAGGACTCCTAGTTCAATTAGGACATGAGGAATATTATAAATAGCGAATCTTACATTGTATTTGGGGATTTGAACCTACGAAATATACTACATTATTTGCCTCTTCATATAATTGTCATCTACTCAATTATATTACGGTGTTTATTCTTGAATTGCATCATCCTGAGTACTTTAACCAAACCCTTAATACAATAAATTCTGTTCTTTATTAAATTTACTGAGATTGAACCTTAAGACGAAATTAGGTTAAATCAGTTGGCGCCCACCGTGGGGCAGGGTTAATTACTCTATCGAAATATGGTCAATCCAAGGAAAAGCGCACGTAACGCAGGAAGAAGCACGAATTCTCGACCTTCTCGTGCAATGGATAGCTTGCCTGAAGGTTCCCAAAGAATCAGCGCTAACGATACACAACCTCCGGTAAACCATCAGAATCTTGATCCTTTAGAGGAACAAGTTGCACCAAACGAAAACATCAATCAGAACGATGGAGCACGACAAACTCCTACCACAAGTAGGGCTCCTAACCCGCCTGTCCAATCCGTCCCTGCTGCTCCGCTTTCCGCAGATCAGGAAAAAATACTACAAATTGCTCAAATTTTAAGTTCGTTTTTTCCTCAAATTCTACAAACTCATGCAGTTGCGGAACCAGTAAGGGCAGCTGTTGGTCCTTCAAGAGCGGTTAACAATATCAGGGAACCTCGGGAGAATAATGACCACCAGTCAACTCAAGCAGAAAGTCCGGACGCGGATCAACGATCTCAAATATCCCCGCCAAACGTAGCAGGAAGGAACCTGGGTCGAAAAACTAATCAGGCAAGAGCTAATGCTCGACCTGAACCTCGCCTATCCAAGGAACACACTGTTATACCGATCGATGATGTGGACGAACCCCCAATTATCAATCGACAAACAACAAAAAGAATTTCTGAAAGAGATATAGAGAGGATGGTCGAGGAGCGAGTCGAACAGAGGCTTCTGACTTTGCAACAACCTTGGCCTCGTTCCCGTGAAATACAGGATAGTATAGCTGCCTGTTCCCCTTTCTGTTTAGAAATCAGGGAAGCACATGCTTCCGGATCTTTGCCTGCCCGGCTCCCCAGATACGACGGAACCACTGACCCAACCGACTACATCTTTAGTTTCACTAATATAATGAGCCTGTATGCTCATTCAGCAGAATACACGGCCAAGTTGATGATCACAACGTTTGAGGGATTAGCATTGGATTGGTTCGGAAAACAACCACCTAACTCGATCTTCAGCTTTAGAGAATTGTGCAACAAGCTAGAACAACAATTTGCCAGACAAAAAAAACAAAAACTCCCCATGAGTTATCTAGGAACTATAACCCAGCTAGAAGGGGAGTCCTTAAGAACTTGATTAGCGAGGTTCAATGTGGAACTTTTGAAGATTGACTCTCCGAACATTGATTACATCATATCAATTCTATTCGATCTGACTAAGAATAGGCAATTTGGCAACGCCTTGAGCCGAAAGCAACCTAGAACCTTTGCGGAAATCATGACGTTGGCCTCCAAATATATGACACAAGAAGAGATGAACTCTTTCAAGGACAAAAATAAGAATAAAGCATCGACTTCAGGATCAAGAAAACCTGAAAAACCCCCGATGCATAGGGTAACGGAATATGATCGATTTCCCCGAAGAGGGAACGTGTTTCAAAGATTAGAACACAATGGGAGTAACCTTGAGAAAAGACCCAATGTCTACCTCAGGCCTCGATCTCCAGAAAGGAATATAAGAGATCGAATTAGTTATGTGGAGTTTACAAAACTAAATGCCCCAAGAGAAGACATCCTGGTGATACTGGAAAGGAATAATCTAATTCCCCCAGCAAAAAGAATCACACAAGCTAAACCTGGGGCAAAGAACTACGATTTATTTTGTAGGTACCATCGTGCTCACGGTCATAGAACCGAAGATTGTTATCATCTGAAACAAGAAATCGAAAAATTGATTCAACAAGGTAAATTAAATGAATTTGTTGATAGAGCAGATCGAAGAAGACAAAGGACAAGAAGTCCTAGAAGGGGAAGGGAAAATAGAAGTCCTCATGGTAGATCTCCCAGTAACCACCCGCCCCGACGAAGCAATAGCAATGACGATCGGATCAACGGAACTATACATGTAATCTCTGGTGGACCTGCAGGGGGAGACAGTCGAAATGCGAGGCGACGAACTGCACGATCTCTAGAAAAAGGAATAATAGCTCCCAGAGAGATATGGGCACTCGAGAGTAAGAGCTCTAACCAGCAAGTGATTAAGTTCGACGAAAGCGAAGTTCCCAGAAATTTGAATTGGGACAACTACGAAGACCACCCCGATTTCCCTATGGTGGTCTCGTTGAAAATATCCGATTTCAATGTTAAGAGAATTCTGATCGACAACGGAAGCTCAGCTAACATAATAGCCATTGAAGTACTGAATCAAATGAACCTCGGAAAATTAACCCTCCAAAGAGTAGCTACGCCCCTAGTAGGATTTGGAGGGTCAGAAATAGTTCCAGCTGGAACTATTAACTTGAGTGTAACTCTTGGAAATAAACCTCATCGAGTGACCAAAATGATTAAGTTTTTAGTGGTTGAAACACCATTCGCTTATAACGCCATTCTGGGAAGACCAGCACTAAACCAATTCCGAGCGGTAGTGTCGACCTATCACCAGAAGATCAAATTTCCAACAATCTCGGGGGTCGGTGAAATAGTCAACGACCATTGCATGGCCTGGGATTGTTACAACACGTCACTATCCTTAAAAAGAAACATCTATCCTCTAACACCGTCAAAAAGGAAAACAGTGGGATCTTCGACGGAAAGAACTCGGGAACCTGAATTACCAAACACGGATCCGATCAGCAAAAAGGGAAAAGAGCCAATAGATTTGACTCTGCGTGCACCAGAGCACAAAGAAGTCAAGCTTATCGAGAATGACCCAACCAAGATCACCAGGATCGGAACTGAACTATCTCCACAGGGAGAAATCATGTTGATCAACTTCTTAAGAAAAAATGTGGATGTTTTCGCCTGGAGCTCGGAAGATATAGTGGGAATCGACCCAAGAATCATAACTCACTCTTTGAAGATAGATCCGAGCGCAAAACCGGTCCGGCAAAAGAAAAGAAATCATGGCCCAGTGAAGGATAAAATAATAAAGGCAGAGGTCGAAAGACTTTTACTATCTAAACAGATTAAAGAAATACACTTCACCGAGTGGTTGTGTAATGTCGTACTTGTCTCAAAGGGAGACAAGAAGGATAACAAGTGGAGGATGTGCAACGATTTTACAGACTTGAATAAACTGTGTCCAAGAGATCCTTATCCTCTCCCAAGGATCGACCTGCTGGTTGACTCCACAGCAGGTTTTGCAATCTTCAGTATGATGGATGCATTCCAAGGCTTCTATCAGATTTTCATGGATGAAAAAGATCAAGAAAAGACTGCATTCATTACCGAACAAGGCGTATATTGTTTCATAGTAATGCCGTTCGGATTAAGAAATGCTGGAGCAACCTATCAACGATTGGTTAACCTGATGTTTAAAGAGCTAATAGGAGAAATAATGGAGGTGTACGTCGATGACATGCTAGTAAAGAGCATGAGCGAAGAAGATCATATAAAGCACCTTGATCGTTGCTTCAAGATCTTAAGGAAGTATGGAATGAAGCTCAACCCCTTAAAATGTACATTTGGGGTAAGGTCGGGAAAATTCTTAGGATACCTGATCCATGAGAGAGGCATCGAAGCAAATCCGGAGAAGATACGGGCGATCACTGAAATGAAGCCCCCCAGAAATATTGCTCAGGTACAAAGCCTAGTAGGGAAGATTGTTGCTCTCAATAGATTCATATCAAGGTCCGCGGATAAAAGTTTACCATTTTTCCAAACTTTATGAAAATCTAAGACCTTTGAATGGACTGAAGATTGTGATTATGCATTCGAGCAACTGAAAAGCTATCTAACCTCACCACCTATGCTCGCCAAACCTACGGAGGGACAACCTCTGTATATATACATTGCTATTTCCGAGGCGGCCGTGAGCTCGGTTATGGTGAAAATTGAGGGCGCGGAACACAAACCTGTTTATTACTTGAGTAAGTTATTGCAGGGAGCTGAAAAGAATTATTTAACGATTGAAAAATTTGCTCTGGCTCTGGTGACATCGGCACGAAGGCTGCGGCCTTACTTTCAAACATACAAGATCGTTGTACTTACCAATCAGCCTCTGAGGCAAGTGTTATCCAAACCAGAAGCCTCGGGAAGATTGATAAAATGGGCTGTAGAATTGGGACAATACGAGATCGAATATCGACCTCGAACTGCAATCAAGGCTCAGATACTTGCAGATTTCCTCCTTGAAACTCGAGGTCAGTCAGAGACAAGCTCCAATACGACATCGACAAGCGATAACAGTGTTATGATCGTCAATGACCTACCATGGCTTATGCACGTCGATGGCGCTTCAAGCAGAGATGGTGGAGGCGCAGGAATTAATTTTCAAGGGCCAAACGGCGAGGACATGAATTATGCCATTACTTTAGACTTAGTGGTAACCAATAACGAAGCTGAGTACGAAGCTCTGGTTACGGGATTGGAAATGGCCATAAAGGCCAATATAAAGATTCTAAATGTCTTAACGGATTCCGAGCTAATTCAGAGACAAATTAATGGAATGTACGAAGCGAAAGAATACAACATGATAAAGTATTTGGCGAAAGTAAAAGATTTAACTGGGAAATTTGATAAGTTTGATATCCAAAATATCCCACGAGAAGAAAATCGATGGGCTGATCAACTATCCAGATTTACAGGGACAAGGGATGGTAAATCTGAAAGAGTAATCACTTGGTTAATTTCCAAAACTCCTTCGATCGACCTCGATACAGTTCCAATTATCGAAGTAATGGATATCGACTTAGCAGCGGATAGTTGGATGACTCCGTTGATCACCTATTTGAGAGATGGATCACTCCCTAGCTGTAAGAATGAAGCTAGGAGGATAAAATATCGAGCACCCAGATATGCAATGATAGAAGGAAAACTCTATAGACGGTCCGTCTCAGGAATTCTGTTGAAATGCATTCCCGAACACGATTCCGAAAGCATCCTCAGAAGCATACATGAAGGAGAAGCTGGGAATCACAGTGGTGCTCGAGCACTTACGCTCAAATGCTTGAGAACTGGTTATTATTGGCCGACGATGTACGCCGACGCACAAGACTATGTTAAACGCTGTCATTACTGTCAGGTACATTCGAACATAATACATCAACCGGCTGAGACAATACATCCAATTCCGATCTGTTGGCCTTTTGATCAATGGGGAATCGATATAGTAGGACCGTTCCCTATGGCCAGATCGAAAAAGAGTTATGTTCTGGTCGCTGTCGAATACTTCAGCAAGTGGATTGAATGCATAGCCCTTGCTCGGATAACACAATTCCAAGTGATAAATTTCTTTTGGAAAAATATAGTCTGTCGTTTTGGGATACCGAGAATTCTGATCTCTGACAATGGAACCCAGTTTGCTGGAAAACAGGTTCAAGAATGGTGCTCGAAGTTTGGGATACAGCAAAACTTCACGTCCGTCGGACATCCTAGAGCTAATGGACAAACGGAGGTTGCAAATCGAGAAATTATCAAATCCCTCGAGAAAAGATTGGACGAGGCCAAAGGGAAATGGTTGGACGAACTGCCAGGCGTCATTTGGGCCAACAGAACTACAGTAAAAGCCTCAACGGGTGAAACACCGTTCAGCCTAGTCTATGGATCGGAGGCAGTCATCCCAATAGAAGCACTAATCCCCAGTCCTAGAATTGAGCTCTACGAGGAGGAGTCAAACGATCAACTGTGAAAAGATGACATCGATTTGAGCGAAACCTTGAGGGAAAAAGCCAGTCTGCGTTTAGAAGCAACTAAGTCCAACATGGAAAAAGCCTACAATCAAAAAGTGAGGATACGCTCGTTCAGAGAAGGTGATTTGGTACTTAAAAAAGTTGAAGTTTCCAAACACGTGGGAAAGTTACAGCAAAATTGGGAAGGTCCCTACGTGGTGATTGCGGTCGGAAAAAAGGGATCGTACAAGATAGCACATATGGATGGGACTCCGCTTCCTCGAACATGGAATGCGGTGAATCTCAGAAGATATTATGGTCGTTAAATTCGAGCAAAGAAGATTTAGAAGTTAGATAGGATTTGCAAGAAATTAGTTTTTTTCATTTTCTAGGATGTTTTGCTTTTTTCCTTTCATGCATTAAAATTACCCACAATTCTAATAAAAAGCTTTTGCTTATTCCCACATTTCATATGTTCAAAAGACTCTTGTCAAGGAACGAACTACAAAGGTTAAAACCACAATTGGTAAACAACCTAAGTATAATAATCTTTGAGTAACACCGATTGGGTCGGTATAAACTCATCGATCTACTAACGACTGATCTACAAAGGTTAAAACCACAATTGGTAAACAACCTAAGTATAAAAATCTTTGAGTAACACCGATTGGGTCGGTATACACTCATCGATCTACTAACGAGCGATCCACAAAGGTTAAAACCTCAATTGGTAAACAACCTAAGTATAAAAATCTTTGAGTAACACCGATTGGGTCGGTATACACTCATCGATCTACTAACGAGCGATCTACAAAGGTTAAAACCACAATTGGTAAACAACCTAAGTATAATAATCTTTGAGTAACACCGATTGGGTCGGTATACACTCATCGATCTACTAACGAGCGATCTACAAAGGTTAAAACTACATTTGGTATAAAACCTAAGTATAATAAATCTTTGAGTAACACCGATTGGGTCGGTATAAACTCATCGATTTAATAAAGAACGATCTACAAATGGTAAAAACCACAATTGGTATAAATGGGAATTTAATAAGTAAAACGAAGAATTTTATTTATGACCCTGAAAATATTACAAACACATAAAATATCTTGAAAAGACAAAAACAGATATCCCTGATCTAACGACACCAGATCCTATTACATGTTATATCCATCTTTGATACCATCAACACCAAAGCTCGACGAGGACGATCGCCTTTAAGTTTCGTGATGACGACCACAAAGCTTTGGAATCAGAGAGAGCTTTGTGAGATCATAATGTTACGATGGTCGATGGTGGTCAGCATTCCTGGTCACACATAAATATTTTTAATGAACTGACCAGCTTTCCACCTGCCACGTAACTATTAGATCGGAGCCCCACAACACCGACCTTTACCTATTTAAATTGGTTGGTCGAATTATGGACAACGTCCCAATCTAATCCCCTTATTAGGGGACGGAGACTTCATGGTTTTTGAAAAGCCTCCATTTTCAGATTCCGCCCATACCGAGTCGAAGTAATGAATGATCAGTTGGATTCGCGAATTAGGTAGACGATCGTGGTTGTGAACAAAATGGGAGTACATTGTTTAGAACTTTACTCCTGAAGGTAACTAAATGGAAGATAAAAGATTCCCTTTATAGACAAGATGAATTGAAATCCAACGGTCACACTCTCATGTAATCAATGGCAATAACGCCACTTCGGGAATTGCGTTCCAAAGTCATAACTGCAAGCCTTAAATAAACAAGATTGGAAGTAAATACGCCCTTGAGACGGTCGAGGCAAAAGTCATATATTAGATCGATAGATACATTACAAAGAATATTATAGAGCAATAGCAATATTACATATACAAGAGCTTTATCTGGACGGAAATCATCGATCTAAGCACTAAGCAATTACAACTACAAACTTCGAGTCAAAACGCTTCAAAACTTCCTCGGAACGATCATCTTTTCTCTTGCTTTGAGAACAGTGACGAGAACCTAATGTTCAGGCTTATTCTACAGATCGGTGGGTACCAGTGGGCGACCTAAGCCGCATGCTATCATGATGCCACCACCTTGAAGAAGTTGATGCTTCTTCTTTGTCGATTAAAGTAGAGATCAGAAGGGTCTCATGCATGACGTCACCAACCAGTTAGAAACAAGTTGATTTCGATAAAGCATAGAATCCTGCTTTCCTCTACTCTCGACCTCTATCATACGGCGTTGTATATGGTCAACCAATCCCCAGTTGTGAGATTTGCCCAACCATCACCGTTTAAGATAGAGATCTCATTTTTCCAATTCCTCCCATACCAAGACATGACCTCCTAGGTAGATAAATCGACGAATGTGGTGGTCGATAATACTTATAACAATACATATTCATATTAAATGACTTCGTCTTCTGAGAAATGGGGAGGGATGGAGTGAATCTATTTATAGGCGGAGGATAAAGGATCCAATGGTGTTAAATTGAGGTCCTATCAACGGTCCAGATTTAAAAACGTTATAAGAATGGTTCGCAGTATCAGAACAAATGATCAATCATTGTTATCGGACTGAACGTACAAGGAATAATGGATTTTATTCAGATCTTTGAGAGAGTCATTACATTTCACGAGAACAGCCATATCATCACAAAAAACTACATTTACATTCAAGGATCGTTACAATTATTTCAAACATTAATCCTACTTTGCTACTCCTCGGAATGATCTGCTCCTTCAAATCGACCTTCTCCTCAGACTACTACCGCTGCATGAAAACGAGGAACATGCAGAAGTGCGTATATTTGCTGATGCTGGTGAATTACCGACCTCTAAATAAGCCAAATGACAACCAGGAGGCATACTGCATCTAGGGTCGATCACAGTATCAAGCTAAAGCACACTAAGAAGGGAAGAACTTTGCTGTCATACAATTGAGACAGGTTCGTTCTCCTTGCCTTGGGGGCAAGTTTTCGAGCACGCATGGACGAAACACCATTTTAATGAACTAACCAGCTCTCGTCTATCTAAAGAACTCTCTGGTTTGATATATCCACCGTAGTCAACAGGCCATAAAAACCAAGTTAAACTGTGCAGCAGTGGCATATTATTTCAGTCTTTCTTCTTTTCCTACTTCTCCAATAAGTTATTTATACTATGGGGAATTAACCAATCAACGGACAAGGCATACGAATCGTTCCTACAGTTATGGCACACCTACCAAGTTGACTTCTCATCTTTCAATAATATTGCAAGAAATTAATTATCAACATACAGGTCGAAGAGGCGCAGAAATCGAACAAAAAGCATGTTCTTCCATTTATCAGGCAAAAATATATATTTACATTACATCTAAAAAAAAAAAAAAAAAAAAAAATGCAGAAAGACTCTTGTCTACTGCTCAGGAGTATGATCGGGGCTAAGACCTTTGTCTACTGTTTCGTGAACATGAGCAGGAATTGTCGGATAACCAAGATAGGTCATCATTTCTTGGGCACGCTGCTCATATCCAAGGGAAAAACCCCTGTCAAACTCCAGATTTTTCAATTGAAGAAGATCTGTTTTCTCCTTGGTAAGCTGCTCTTTTTCAGCCTCCAGACTGCTATTTACTCGAGCAAGTTCTTCCTTCTCTTTAGTGAGCCTTTCAGTGGTAGTTCGGAGGTGCTCAACTTCAATCATCTGCAATCGATGAGCAGCGACAATTGAATTTACCCGATCGAGTGATTCTTCTCGAGCAAAATAGAATTCGTCATTTTGTATCCCGAGCTGGAGAGCTTCATGCTTAGCCTGTATTGAGAAATATAGGTAAAAAACTTAAAACACCTAGATTTTTTTTTTTGACAAACAACAAAATACGCTTACCATCTCCAAACGTTTGAAAATGGACTGGACAAGTTGCAAAGATGAGTGGTTCTTCAATTTTTCAAGCTCCGTAGGCAAGATAGTACCCATTCCCAGATTCCAAGAAACCCCATCAGGCTCGAGGGTTGTTGGAATACTCGCATCAATTGAAACCCCTCATGATCGGGTCATATCAAACTCAGTTATCTCTTCGACCTGCTCCTTAAATGGACGTTCGTCTAAAAGAAGCGGGTCGTCCGCGACCTTTTCAATTGCAGAACGACTGGGACCAGACCCAATTTTTGACGCTCCTTGTGGAATACGAACAGGGGAGACAACCTGAGTGTCTTGAGAGGTCGAAACAACCTGCGAACCTGGAGGGGCAAAGAAAGATTCTGGAATATCTTCCACAGGCCCCCTTAACTGTAGAGTGGGATCGATCTCAGAATTGGGAGTGGCAATTTCAGAATGCAAAGCAGTAGCCTCGACCTGAGCACAACCATCTCGACTTATAGACTGATTCGTTACATCTCTGCCCGAAGGGGGATGATCATCCGCTGAGCGTTCATCTGGAAAAGTCGGAACAGCTCGTGACTCCTCGATCGTTGATTGTTCCACGAGAGTAGAAGAAATAGTTTGACTGTCCTCGTTCATAATATGGACGCCAGGAGGAGGAGAAACGACTCGGGACTCATCATTATTGGTTTGCTCACCGAGGATAGGAGAAATAGCTCGACTTTCTTGGTTCGTCGTATGGACGACTGGAGGAGGGGAAACGGTTCGTGATGCCTCATTAAATGTTTGTTCTACTAAAGGAGAAGGAGTAGAGCGAGAACCTTCACTCTGGAAAGCCTCCAGTATCTTCGGATCGACGATTGGACTGCGGATCGGAGCATTAGAAGGGATGTTCTTCGTCTCTTTTAAGTTCCCGCTTGATGAGGGTAATTTGGGATCGGGTCGAGGAATGGTTTCCCGAGAAGAAACTCCTCCCTGGAAAGATGATGGATGTGAACCGTCTGTTCGAGACTTCTTTCTCGGAGTCTCTCGACGAGGTAAAACCCGTTGGGATCGTTTGGAAGCTCCAGAAAATAGATTGGAACTCATGGTCTGAAAATCAAGAATTCCTATGAAATATCGAACTAAAAGCTCCGATCAATAGTAAGAAAATTTTATATTGCAAGTGAGGACGCGCGGTAAAACTCCAAAAAGATTTACCTTTATATATAGCTAAGGAAATGACAATTATGTCCTCAGACCTTGGCGCGCACAGTAAATATTCAAAAATAAGGTAAAAGCGGTCATCAAATATGTACTATGATCATCATAATGACAAAGTATATCAGAATTAAAATAATGTATATCTCAGAAAGGAGTTTTACATAATCTACGAGATCAAAAAGGCCTAGCTTTACAACAAAATAAAAGAAAATCATAAAAAAAAAAAAAAAAAAAAAAAAACATCCTAATTGGGTGAATTGGTTTCCTTGGGGAACGATCCTTCCTCTCCTTCTTCATTCTCTTCGTCAACATGGTCTCCATCGATATCCTCTTCAGCATCATCGCCTTCCTCTTCGCCTGACTGATTCTCCATGATATCTTTTATCAAATCCAAATCAGGTGTTGGCACAGGAATTGAGGCTCCAAACTCCTCGACTAGGTGAGCCAGTGGATGATTACTATACTCAACAGAGGATAAGCAGTCGGGAGGATAGTCTTGAAGACTTCGATCCTTTTCAATGGCCATAACTTTGCGATATTCCTCCCGCTTATCAGGAATCTGCCCAGACTCGATTAATTGATCGACACCCTTATAGAACGAGCTTAAGAGCAGACCTCCAATCTTTAGATGAATTATGGCAGTATGCACGGGAGAATTGAGAAACTCTCGGACTATGGGCTCGACGTCTGAAGATTGGTGCTCATCTATGACCCTCTCTAAGTCGGAAGAATCATCTTCCTTGGTCGCAAGTTGGGATCGAAGAGCTTCAATATCCGACTCAAGCTTGCTAACGAGGGTGGCATGCGCAACTCGTTGCTCTTCCATTTCACGAGTCAATTGGTCGACCTGCGATTGATATCGACTAGAATCCGTCATCATGCTAATAATGTGAGGATTGTCAGTCTCCAGATTAGGATTAGCAAGAGGATTTGATGAAGTGGCAGCGGAAGCTCGGGAACTATCGACCTGAGCAAGTTGATCTTCAAGCTCCTTAACTCTGGCAGATAAGATCCTGTTGCTTTCTTCAACAAAGCTGCATTGATCCCTATGCAACGCCATGTCATACAGTGCCGACACCAAAGCATTTCCAGTCTGTGTGAAGGGAAAATTTATCTAACTCAATGTTGATTTTGAAACGTTTATTAAGAGGAGTTGACAAATTAAAGAAGATTACCACTTCATGAGCATGAGCTGCCCTTGCCAGCTGTTCGAGAGGTTTTTTCTTGATCGTCCTATTTACATCTTGAGTGAAGGTCGAAGAAAGGAGAATTCGAATGGATTTATCGACGACATTCTCCTTATCATCAGACACCAATGTATCCTTCTCGGAATATCCAGCCGCCCGTTTCCCTTGAAGATGACTCTCGATCATATCTACCAGGGAAGCTTTATGGCCAGTATCTCCGACATGAGTAAAATATTCCCCTCCTTTATCGAAGAACTGTTTTCTCCTTTTAGCTTCAGGGCCGGTAGGATTGCGCTCCGACCAAGATTGACAGCCTAGAATACCATGTTTCTCCCTAAGAAATTTAGGCGGATAACCGCGACCGGGGCGAGAGCTTGAAGACGGAATATCCGATGAGGTCTGACCAGAAGAGGGAGGAGCTACTCGGATAGGATCAGCGTTCTCGAACGACTCCTTCTCGATATCCTCCAAATCCATAAACTGATCTCTTCTTCTTTTTCTGGATTCTTTTTGCTCTATGGGAGATTTGCCCCAAGACTTTTTTGAGTTCGAAAGGACTGATTTACCGACCACAGAAAAGCGGCATTTCTCGACCATGGAAGCTGCACATGAAATCAATAAATGTGGATGAGCAACAAGATCATACATATACTTTGTTAAATTTATTATTATCAGGAAACATTACATATGGATCGATCATCCGAGGAAATAGGAAAATCCAAGGAACTCAATCCTGCCTTCCGAAGAAAGATTTCTCCAATCAAGTAAGCAGATTGGTATTTGTTTGATCTCATCTCCTCGATCAAAGCAGTTGGAAACTGGTCGTCTGGGGCCATCTGACCAATCACCTTTTGACAACCGTATACCCAGAGATCATCGTATCCCCAGTCGTAAGAAAACTCCTCTGTTTCTCCATTTTCAAGAATAGACACGGTCGGAGCTTTAACAAAAAAGAAATTCGACTTCCACTCCGTGCTGTTGCTGGAAATGGCATTTTCAAGCACAGCATACCCAGGTCTCTGACTAACATAATGATAACCCCTGTTAGAGGAGGTCGATACTGAAAATCGGAAAAAGTGAAGGAAATTACGGAACGACGGTTGAAAACCTCGCGCTACCATTAAAACTGAGAAGGCCATAATAAAGGCTATAGCATTAGGAACAAGTTGGGTCAGTGAGACGATGAAGGTCTCCAGAAATTGACGGAGAATTGAAGATAAGGGAAAACGGAGCCCGTGCTCAAAATGGGACGTATAAAAAGCTCGACAGTTAGCAGGTGGAGTGTTTACTCTTTCCTCGGAAGTGGGAATGATGATCTCGAAATCCGACGGGAAGTAGCGACCATACTCCTTTCTCAGAAAAGGTAGATCTGTCTCTTTAAATCGAGAAGGAAAAAGTTCCACAGGATTGGAAATTTGAGGTTGGGCTGTTTTGGATTTTTTAGATGCCCTCGACATCATTTCTTCCTCTGAAATAATTTCCACGACCAGACTATCAACTTCATCCTCGGCATAGTCTCTAACCTCTTCTACTTGAGAATCGTCCGCTGCTTCGTTGTCAGAAGAAGAAATATTAGGATTGAGAATGTTGGGTGGTGCTTGTTCTCCTACATTTTGAATTGGGGAAGAGGGATTCTGAGACGTCGAAGCCATTGATCTTTGAAGCGATGCGCTCGAGAAAACAAGAAAATTGCTAGATTATCGAAATGAACTTTTACTGCTGGAAAATCTGTATATCCGGGGTAAAAAGTGAAATATCCCGCTAATTTTATATATATATATATGGGCGATGAAAAGACAGATTCAACCCTTTGCGTCTCTTCATATTCCCGCCAATCAAAATTGTGAAAAGACCTTGCCGTCATCTGACACACGTTAGCTAAAGTACGTGTCTATTCGTAAACAGTTCAGATGGATATGCACTCTTTTTTCCTCGTTCGGTTTTTATCCCGAAGAGGGTTTTTCCGAACTAGGTTTTTAATGAGGCATATTTCATGAACGACGAGAATATCAAGGTGAATACTACATCTACTTCTACGAGCTGCAGCTACGATTACGCTCGAGAAGTGAGGGAGTACTGATGAGGGCTATTTTACACCTATGGTCGAATAGTACTTTTTGAGCCAATTCAGAATCGATCCGACCTGTGAAGACCTCAAGATCGGCTCGACCAGACAAATACATATCCGATCGACCTACTCTGATCGACCTACTGTCCGTTTCAGGGGACCTAATGGGCCCTGCGATACTCCTAGGCCATGCAGGTTTCCTAGGCTAAATAGGACTCCTAGTTCAATTAGGACAGGAGGAATATTATAAATAGCGAATTTTACATTGTATTTGGGGATTTGAACCTACGAAATATACTACATTATTTGCCTCTTCATATAATTGTCATCTACTCAATTATATTACGGTGTTTATTCTTGAATTGCATCATCCTGAGTACTTTAACCAAACCCTTAATACAATAAATTCTGTTCTTTATTAAATTTACTGAGATTGAACCTTAAGACGAAATTAGGTTAAATCACGCTCAACTAATGAGCTCACTATGTGCTCAAATTTTGCAAGCACCGGTACCTAAAACAGTAGGTCCAACGGTGGCCGCGGTTAATCCCTAAAGAGTGATCAACAATAATAGGGGAGCTCGAGGGACGGCGATCGAATATCAGCCCAAGCGGAGAGCCCAGAAGCGGATCAACGATCCCAGATTTCTCCGCCCATCGTTTATCAAAGACCTCTCGGTCGAGGAGTTAATCAGGCAAGAGTTAATGCTTGCCCTGAACCACATCAGTCTAGAGAAAGGACTGTAATTTCGATTGACGATGATGTGGATCCCCCAATCATCGATCGACGAGCAACTAGAAGATTCTCTGAAAGAGATATCGAGAGAATGGTGGAGGAACGGTTGGAACAAAGGTTGTTGGCTATAAGACAACCCTGGCCCCGCTCGAGAGAAGTCCAGGATAGTATCGCGACCTGTTCCTCGTTCTGCCTGGAGATTAAAGAAGCGCAGGCCTCAGGACCTTTACCTAGGCGACTTCCCAGATATGACGGGACAGGTGATCCGTGTGACTATATATTAAGTTCCACGAACATAATGAATTTATACGCTCACTCGGCTGAGTACACCGCAAAATTAATGGTCACAACGTTCGAAGGTTTAGCGCTGGATTGGTTCGGAAAACAACCACCTAATTCGATCTTTAGCTTCAGAGAACTGTGTAACAAGCTAGAGCAGCAATTCGAAAGTCAGAAAAGACAAAAGCTCCCTATGAGCTACTTGGGAACTATCACCCAGCAGAAAGGAGAACCCCTAAGAAGTTGGTAGGCGAGGTTCAATGTCCAATTGTTTAAGATCGACTCCCCAAATATTGACTATATCATATCGATTTTGTTCGACCTTACAAAAAATAGGCAATTTGGCAATGCGTTAAGTCGCAAGCAACCTAGAACCTTCGCTGAAATTATGACATTGGCTTCCAAGTATATGACTCAAGAGGAAATGAATTCGATTAAAGATAAGAACAAGAATAAGGCTTCCACATCAGGATCGAGGAAGCCTGATAAAGCCCCAATGCCGAAAACCCGGGACTACGATCGATTTTCCCGAAAAGGGAATGTATTTCAAAGATTGGAATATGGCGGAAGCAACCCTGAGAAAAGACCTAATGTCTACCTCAGACCTCGATCTCCTGAAAGGAATGTCAGAGATCGGATCAGTTATGTAGACTATACCAAACTAAATACTCCCAGAGAGGATATTTTGGTGATACTGGAAAGAAACAACTGGATTCCTCCAGCGAAGAGGATTACACAAGCTAAGCCTGGCGCCAAGAACTACGATCTCTATTGTAGATATCATCGAGCACACGGTCATAGGACTGAAGATTGTTATCACTTGAAGCAGGAGATCAAAAAACTGATCAAGAAGGCAGGTTGAGTGAGTTTGTGGAAGGAACAGATCGAAGAAGACAAAGGACACGTAGTCCTAGAAGAAGGGAGGGGAATAGAAGCCCGCCCAGGAGATCTCCTGGCAACAACGCGCCCAGAAGAGATGACATTGACAACGATCACGTCAGTGGAACCATTCATGTAATCTCTGGTGGTCCGGCGGGGGGTGATAGTCGTAACGCGAGATGGAAAACGGCTAGATCTCTGGAAAAGGAAGTAGTAATTCCTAAAGAAATATGGGCACTCAAAAATAAGAGTGTTGGTCCCAAAAGTGGTCAATGAGGTCTAGAGGGGGGGGGGGGGTGAATAGACCTCTGAAACTTTAAAAACTTTTGTCTAACTTTTCAAATCAGCAGACTAAGATGATCGAACTCGTGAAACTACTCTGCTGATTTTGCACTTAGCTGATTCAGCAGGGTTGACCACTAGTCTCATTTTACTCATCTGTTTCAAATCAGATCAGAGTTTCAAAACTTGTATGCAGCGGATTTATCAAGTATGTTTTTCAATCAAGTTTATCTTTCAAAGTTTTCTCACACAAAAGATTTTATCCCCAGTTTTTACAACTCCTTTTGAAATCTTTTGGTTCAGTTCGTATGTTTGAGTTCTTTTGAAAATATGCAAGGTAAGCAAACAGTAAATCAAACACACAGAATTATTATAGTGGTTATATGGATAAAAATCCTTTAGTCCACTCTTCCAAGTCACACAAATCTTGGGTTATACTAGAAAACACAAAGTTAACAGTATACAATGCTTGCGCCAAACAACAAATGAAATGGCCACAAGTGCGCAGTAAGAAATCACAAAGAAATCCTACTCTACGAAGCTAGATCACTCACTTAGACGGATCTACACTCCTCACGCTATTTTCAGTATAGGAGGTCACAAAGAAAACCTACACTAAGAAGCTATATCACTTCACACAGATGGATATACACTCCTCTATCTTTTCAGTTGAAAGTCACTGAAACAGACAACGTGAGTTCTCTGTTCTTCAACGAAAAGCTTCGTCAACAGATGACTAGGCTTGTGATCAGACGACTCAACTGATGGATCTTGCTCTATAGATGTGATCATTAATTTTGCAAGTCTCTCTTCAGATCTTCAGTCAGCCTTCTATTTATACTCCCGGATTTGAATTTCTGCCCGTTGAAGGAAGGCGAAATTACTCTTTAACCCTGAGCAACGGTCATATTCTCTGACGACAGCTTTTGCTTTTGCAGGCTGTCTTCTGTACACTCTGTTGTAAGGATATTCACTTTATGTCCAGTCGCCTATAATGCACTCAGCGGTTACCGTTGATAAGCTTACTTCACCGACTTCACTTCGCTGATGGGAATGCTTGGTTGATGACCACTCTCCTTATGATCACTCGACTGATGGTTACTCGGCTGATTCAAGAATGAACACATCTGTCTTGACTCGGCTAATGATAACCTATCTGATATCCCACTCGGCTGATTCGGTTACTTCGCTTCAAGACCTTGAGATAGGTTTCACTAAGCTGTTCTTAGTTGATGACATAACCTTTTGATCTTCAAAACCATTATGGCCTTTTTGTCATCTTCAAAACCTTCTCTAATTTATACCAACAATTTCCCCCTTTTTTATGATGACAAAACCTTCAACTAAGAACGTCTTCTAAGTCTTCAGATTTAGTCTTCATACCTTGAGATGGAAATTTATTGATCTGATACAACTTTAAAAAAAAATTACCAATAGTTGGTTCTTTTTTTCCCTTTTCTGATCTTCTGCTTAAAGGGTTCTTAGTTGCATCCTTTATCTTCCCCCTTTTTTTCATCAACACCAATACTTAGTTGCATCTCTTCTTCCCCTTTTTCTCTTTATAGGATTGCAAACTTAGTATGCTGAAGACAGGTAGGTAAGTACTTGGCTGATCGAGGTAGTTTTCTTTGCTGTTTATCACTCCAGCTAGAAAATTTCCTCTAACTTCAAGAATTAATACCACTTCATACCATTGTGTTGTCTGATTCCACTTGTAGTCTGATACTACTTGTATAAATGTAAATCAGATTAGTCAGCTGATACCACTTGTTGATGTGATAACACTTGCTGATACCACTTGGTGTAGTACATTCTTGAATAGCACTTGGTTGTTGAGTTCCAGTCGGCTGATGAGAAGCAGTCTTCTGATAACTTCATTTTGACTTATTCAAAACTTCATCTTTATTCGGGAGTACCGCTAGTCGTACACGTTTCCCTTGAGTTTAAGAGTCTGTAGTCAAGTAGTCTGATGAGAGTCAGTCTTGACAAATACTCAGCCGTTGAATTCCAGTAAGCTGTTTTGAGGTTGATCTTCTGATGTGTTCCCCCTCAGCTTATGAATCCAAAATCAACAAACCCGATTTCAACTTTTGACAGCTGAAATTATTTTGTCACATGGTTGACTGATACCACACTTGTTGGTGATACTGCTTGTTGCGATCAGTTGATGGTCTCTAATACCACTTGTTATCCTTTGATAATCTTCAACTTTTCAATAATCTTGCGTTGCTTGAAGTTTCCAAATGTAGAGTCTACCACTTGAATTATACCACTTGATGATACCACTTATTTGATAACACTTGTTGGTATATGCTTGTTGGTGAGACCACTTGTTGAACTTGGTGAAATTTGCAAGGCAGTCAACTCATCTTTGTCATCTCACATGTGCTTCACCTACAAAACAGATGACTGTTTTTGGTACCCCTTATTTACTGGGTCCAACAGGGTTAGTACAGACATGTGATGTTCTAGTGACTTCAGTTTTATCATGAAATAGTGCTCATAACATAACAGTGCTCATAAGCAAGGTAAGATGCATGAAGTATGTGATAAGCATGCATTTTAATGAGGATGGCAATCAACATAGTGAACATGATCAGCATGATAACATGAATAAGCATAGTGCATGTCATAATAACAATTATCATAATGTGACTCAAATTTTTGCCAAATATTTCATTTTTGCCTCAATTTCTTACCCGAGTTAATAACTCTCCTTAGATTTAGCAGACTTAACATTTTCAATTTTACTCTTATCAGCAGCATATTTCAGCTTACTCGGCTGATGAGTTTACTAGTCTGATCAGTCTTATGTAGCTTACTAGGTTCTCTAACCTTTTGAGCATCAGTAGACTCCTTCTTTTAAGCCTCTGATTTCCTTTTAGAGAATTATGCAAATTCTTCTTTCCAGTTGATTTGTATTATCTAATCGAATTGCACACTCAGCTTTTAGAGTTTCATTCTCATGCTCAAGCTTTTTGTAGTCAGCTGATTCTTGAGGTTTCTCAACCTGAAGTTTCAGTGATCTGATTTGCTCTTTCAAGCAGAGTCATCTCTTCGTTAAGCTTGGCAAATGCACAAACAATATTTGAATTTGTAATCTAGCATTTATTCAAACGATTCAAATAGTGCATTTCATTAATCAGTAGAAGTTACCTCAATTTTCAGAATCATCAGATTCTATGACAGTTAAGCATAGGGTTTCAGGTACTTCTTCAAATTCTTTATCAGACGACTTGCGGTCTGAATAAGATATGCAGTAGTTTATTAGCTTTGCTGCATTAGCTAACTTTGATTTGCTCTTACTTAGCTTACGCTCCTTTTTGGCACGCTTTTCCTTTTCAGCAAACTTCTCTGATGATAAGTGTGGATTGTTGGATGAAGATAAAGACTTAGAAGTGAAGGGAGGTTTTGATGATTTCCAAAAGTCATCAGCTAAGTATGGAAGCTTAGTTAAAACCTTAGAAGATATTTGACCAAAGAAGAAGCTACTTCAGACGAGTCAAATATGGTCCAGAAGACTACTGATCTGTTGCTGAAGGAAGGAATTGTTGGGTTATTGGTAACGTCAGAACGTCAAAAGCAGCGGAATTTTAAAATTTTTAAAATAACCCAATCAAGATCTTTATTCATCTAGTCATACGAAAAGGATTTTTACACAAATCAAAACATCCATAGGGTGTTCAGCGATTTTTACCTTACCACGGGACCGGTGGTGATTTTTCTCCAATCTTCTTTCAGATCTGCAGGACTTTTGGTTCGAGGGAAGCACCCCAAGTGTTGTGCCTCTAGCGGTATCCACACCAACTAGATTGAAGCAACTCCTTTGGATCCACAGGCTCAGAACTAAGATCCAAAGGTTATCAAGCAAGGAAGAAAGAAGAGGAAGAAATCGCATGAACACTGTAGAATTCTACCGGGTTCCGCCGACCTCAAAAGGAAGAGAGGTGGCGGTGGCATTTTCAGATTTAGTAGAAGAGGGGGCGGCTCCTTCTTGTGTTGTATGTTAGGGTTTGAGGTCTTGAACTCCTTATATAGATAAGGAGTCTTGACCATGATGTGTTCTAATCCTACTAGGAAACTTAAAGCCCATTTACTTATGACCTTAATTTGTTTCCTAATGGACCTAGACCATCTATTAATTAATTAAACTCTTTTAATTAATTCAGCCCATTTAATTAATTAATCCTTCTCCATTAATTAATTAGACTACTTCTAATTAATATTTTTCTCCCTTAAGAATTAACACTTTAGTTCTCCTGTTTTGATTTAACTCTTTAAATCAAACTTTCCTTATATGATTTGTTGCAGTCCAATTGCATTTTGTGTGACCCTCTAGGTTCACCATCAATTGGCCGCAGGCCCACGACTTTCGTGATTTAATTTGCGAGCTTATTAATTGCTCCGATTAATTGAACACCTTCAATTAACCACTCAAGAATTAATCTCCTTATTAATTCATGAGTACCTGATGAGGGCTATTTAACACATATGATCGTGTAGTACTTTCAAATATATGTCAGAGTAGATTATTAATTGCACACCTCATGGTCGATGTCTAGCCACAAGCCCATGAGGCCCAACTTCAGGTGAATTGATCTCAGTGAACCTCACCTCTTATAAATACCATGTACATACGGTCCTTCTATCGACTTAATTTCCCGATCGAGACCTAGGGTGTGTGAATTGATCGGCACCTCTAATTATCTCGATAACTATACTTTCTAATTCCGGATAATAATTCCAGTGTGACTGCTAAATTTGGAAACCCCTTTCCAAATCCGTCACCAACTATGGCCATAGGTTTCTCGTAATCTATTATCTAAGAACGTATAGGAAATTCTCTCAACACACTACGTTGAGTCGGTAGATCCCATATTAGTGCTAACCACTCGCGTACACAACTATACGCACCCAACTTAAGCACATTATGGTCAGGCTACGTGACCTGTACCTAGATCAAAGTACGTATACCCATGCACCGAATTCGCCCTAGCACATCAAGTCTAAGGACTAAATCGTACACTATTATAAGTCTTGAGAAACATCCCATCGCCGATGTGCGTCATGCGCTTCCACAATGGGTTTCTCTGTTCGGGTCGTTCGATGCGTTCGATCCCCTGTCGAACCACCTACTCATATGCACTGGCATCAAATGCCTTGCTCATGAAACGCTACAAATTCATTCCACGTGAATCATGCATATTTGTACAAGTCTTTACGATTCCTTCGATACCCCGTCTCGTTCGGAATCTATGAATTGGAACGTGTTTTAAGATCACGACCTTAGAGACTGTTTCATGATTGCACTCATACTGAAGTGAATCGTCCCATATTCTATTGTGATCCAAGGATTTCATCCAATCGTTTAAGTGATTCGTGAGAGATGAAGTTGGCCATTGTTTGATTTACATACTATAAACAAACGAGCGTATTAATTCATTTATACTAGAGAAAGTTTATGATAGTCCTAATACAAGCTAAATATATTGGCTTGCAGGGCATTATCCTTTTAATCTCCCACTTGCCCTAAAGCCAATCACAAACGCTTCTAAGACCCATCTTCCAAAGATGTTCTTCGAACTCTTTTCGTGACAAAGGCTTTACTAGTGGATCCGCTAGATTTTCTTCCGAGTCGACGCATCCATTATGTACGTCTACTCTACCAATGATTTCTCTAATCAAATGGTACTTTTCTCTCAATGTGTTTAGATTTCTGGTGAGATCTCGAGTCCTTTGCTTTAGCAATAGCTCTATTGTTATCACAAAAGATAACCACGAGCTTCGCAATGCTAGGCACTATATCCAACCATTGGATGAAGTTTTTCATCCAAACACTTTCTTTTGTTGCATCCGATGCTGCGATATATTATGCTTCAGTGGTTGAGTCGGCAACGGTGCTTTGCTTGGAACCTTTCCAATTTACCGCTACCCCATTGAGGCAAAATATGTATCCAAAATTAGATATATATATTCATCGACATCAGAGTGAAAACTCAAATCACTAAATCCTTTGAGTTTTAATTCCCCACTACCACCGTAGACCAAGAACAAATCCTTAGTCTTTCTCAAGAGCTTAAGGATATCTTTTACGGTGGTCCAGTACTCTTCACCGGAATTTGACTAGTAACTGCTCGTGACACTTGAGCAGGTTCTACGTCTGGTCTAGTACATAGTATAGCATACCACATGCTACCTTTTGTCGAAACATAAGGTATTTGAGACATTCTCCTTTTATCCTCATTCGATGTAGGACACATCGATTTGGAAAAGGAGATACAATGTCTTATTGGAAGCAATCCTCTCTTGGATTCTTCCATACTGAATCTTTTCAGTATTGTTTCTATGTAATTAGATTGAGAGATTCCCAACATGTTCTTCGATCTATCTCTATGGATAAGTATCCCAATACGTAAGATGCCTTTCATGGAGAATTGCATGGATAATCATGCTTTCGTCTGCGCTAACATTCCGATATCATCCTAGATAAGCAGAATGTGATCGACATATAAAATAATGAGCTTCATAGAGCTCTCACTAATCCTCTTGTACACCCAGGGTTCATATTCATTTTCGATGAAGCCAAAAGCCTTGACTGTCTAATCAAAATAAATGTGAATCTGAATGGATTCAGACATTGCTACTGGAGAAAAAGTTTCATCAAAGTCTATTCCAGAACTGTGTGAATGACATTTCGCCACTAGTCGAGTCTTAGAGGTCAACACCTCTCCATTCATTCCTAGCTTGAAGATCCATTTACAACCTACAAGGACAATTCCCTAAGGTGGATTGACCAAGGTCCATACCTTGTTGGAATGTATGGAATCCATTTCGGATTGCATGACCTCTTGTCATGCATGCAGGTCTACATCCAATGTAGCTTCTTCGTATATGGTGAAACCTTATCTTTCAAGTTCCTTACAAACGTGATCAGATCTACGAAGTACTGGTGTACTAGACGGTTTAGTAGTTTCTGGATTTGCTCCCACTATTTGTGGGGATGGGTTCCACTTCTTGGACCTCATCAAGTTCTACAAGAGTACCATTTCTAATCATGAGGAAGTCATCGTCTAAGAAATGGACATTCCTTGAAACAAACACCATTTGTTTTAGGATTGTAGAACAAGTATGGATTTCTTTGGATACCCCACAAACCTATACAAATTGGGTTTACTATCCAATTTATCTCCTCTCTTGTTCCTAACATATGCAGGAGATCCCCATACTCAAAAGTAAGAGTATAGATGCCATACCTTTATTTGTAAGGCTTTGTAGGCACGGACTTTGAAGTTACTATGCTCAGTATCTTCGATGCAATCTGGAGGGTCAACTCCTTGAATGCATAAGGAAGCTTAACAAAACTCATCATGGATCGAACCATGTCAAACAAGGTTCGATTCCTTCTCTCAGACACTCCCAGTAGTTGAGGCGTCTTAGGAGGATTTCGTTGTATGAGAATCCCATTCTCAGTAAGAAAATTGAGGAAATCTTAGCTTAAGTATTTGCCATCTCGATTAGATCGAGTGGCCGTAATACTATGCCTTTGTTGATTCTCTACTTCGTTTCGAAATTCTTTGAACTTTTCAAAGGTTTCGGAGTTGTACTTCATAAGATACATCTATCACTAACGACTAAAGTCGTCAGTAAAAGTTACAAGGTACGAGTAATCTCCTCATGCACTAACACTTAGTGGTCCACATTCATTTGTTTGGATCAAATCCAAAGTTCTTTTGGTACGCACCGGATGCCTAACAAACGGTAGGTTTGTCATCTTTTCCCTCAGACAGGATTCGCAAGTTGATAGTTCATCTAAGCTCTGTATTTCAAGAAGCGTCGATGACACCAGCTTTTGAATCCTTCCTATGGAATTGTGACCTAACCTTGCCTGCCATAGATGTGAATTATTATCTTGGTATTAATTGAAGTTAACACATTAATTCAATAGAATTGAGTTAACGGTTTAATTCAATTTATTTACTTCCTTTCAATTAACTCTTTAATTGAAACATTGCTTTCAATTAACTCTTTAATTGATTCATTTCCTTTTTTCAATTAACTCTTTAATTGAAACGTTGCTTAATTAATTAGACTTTCTAATCAATTAAACTTATCAGTGCCTTTCTTAGGTGCAGTGGGATAATTCGACTTTTAGGCTACCTTTGTTCTTTCGACTACTTTTATGGTCGCTTTTAGAAGAGAACAATTTTCTTCTTCTTATTACTCTTCTTTGACTTTGCAGTCCTTGAAGTGTGAACGATCATGACAGGTTCGTCCTATTTACCATTTACCAATACTATGGTTAATTCATGAAATATGATCAACTTATCAAATAAGTTCAGAGTATTTCACGAATCGTTTGAATGAGCTGGGAGGAAAATTTAGGTGAAGGTCAATGTTAAGATCACTTGCAGGCCAACGTTTAATCGATCCAATTTTCAACCAGATTGATAAAACAAGGACAGTGATCCTTGACATTAGTTCCTTCACTTATTCTCGAGTTTTAAAACAACTCCTTAGTGGTCTCGAATCAAACGATTCGAAATTGCTCTTCAAAACAAGCTTTTGAGGTGGAGGTTTGTTTTTGAAGCTTCAGACATACTCCTATGTCGCTTCTATAGCTCGTTCAAACATGATGCTTGTTTGAGGAAACGATCATTAAGATTCCCATACCCTATAGGTGATTCGTTCCACTTTTGAGACTCATTCTTATATGAGGAAACGATCATTAATGTTCCCATACTCTACGGGTGATTCGTTCCTCTTTTTAGACTCATCTCGGAAGTGCATCAGGCATAGGTTCGTCATTAAGAACATAATTCCGACTTTCGGAATTGAGGACAATCCTCAAGTTTCTAAGCCAGTCGATATTTTGATCCAGTTATTTTATTAGTTGAGGATAAATAGTAAAATGAATAATTATAGATATCTCAATATCTATTTTAAAGAGAAGACAAATATATAGAGGACTAGTTAATGAGTAATACTTATAATCTACGAAGGTTGGACTTTCTATTGTAAAAGTTCTCCCACTATTTTATCGAAACAATTACCCCTTAAATTGTTCGGAAAATCCTATTTCCTAGTAGGTCTTGACGTCCTAGCGGCCATTAATTGCACCCACGACTCGTGGCCATACAACCAATTCCCCCAGTAGGCATACTTATTGCCAATTGTGTCTCTGCACAACCTTCAAGCTATTTTGCCTCGATTTTTGCACCCATCTAGCACTGCTACATCATGAGTGGTACTACTATTTAAGTCTAACCCATCAATCTCGATGAGCAACGGGCCCGGTCATGAAATCCCCGTAACTGGTTATCGGTCGATTATACATGTCCCGACCAGTCCCCACCCTTGTCGAGTTTATTTAATAAACAAGAATCGAGAGATTTCACGTATTGTCCCTTTCTTCGCCTCGGGTGCCAGACTCTGGATCACCTTAATCGATTAGTAGACAACGTACGCTATTCCCTACTGATGGAAGGCTTGGATTTATATAAATACTTCATTTTATTTTAACCCAATATGACTTAATATTTAATTCAAGAGGGGATTTGCTGGTTTGAAAGTTTTAAGGCAAACTCTCTCGAGATCTCACCCCTTCAATTATGAATTATCTTATTTACATTCTAATATTCTAGCGCGCTCACCATACAAGCCAAATAATAGAACCAATAAATAAATAAGACATAAATAAATAAACCTAGCATGCATTTCTAACACAATATGTCTTCGATCGGGAGCCACCTATGTTTGGGCCATCATTTAGCCAATAATGTTGGCCCAATTGGTCTATCTAATGGGTTCTTAATGGGCCTAGGCTATTACATTAATAACCAAGCATACTCGGCCTTCATTCTCCACTGGGCTTCTTTCTTGCATGTATTGGGCATCCATCCTAAACTATTTAATGTAAAACCCTAATCTATTACATTGGCACAAAAAGGCCCAAATAAAGGCTCGCAGGCCTAACAAAAATCCAAAGCAGAATAAACCAATCACATCTAAGGTCAAGGCTTAGCTCGATCGAAAACTACGTAAACAATTCACGTTGAGTAAAGAAACAAGCAAACACTTTTACTAGTTTCCTATCTTACTTCAATTATTTTAAACGCCTTTAAAATATTCTTCTAGATTCTTACTTTAGTCTCTACTAATTATAGGCAACCTATATTTGGATAAACAAAACCATTTTATGCATAAAAACAGAATAAAATTTTTCAACTTTTGAAAATTGCAATCCGGCCCCCAACTTTTGAAAATTGCGGTTTGCCCCCTGAAGATTTGGAAATTACAAATTAACCCCAAACTTAAAACTGGGCTGAGGACCGAAAATAAAATTTTATTTCCAGAAAAATTTTGAATTTACAATTCAGCTCCAAAACTTTCAGTAATTGCAAAACAGCCCCAAATTCAAAAATTTCCAGAAAGTTACAATCTGTCCAGAAAACACACAGTTCGTAAAATATCAGTTTCAGTCCAGGTTTTTCCAACAATTCGCTAATTGCAAAAACAGCCCTTTAATTTTCAAAAAATTCAAAATTGGCCCAAAACGTTTTTATGCAATTTTACCCAAAATCCGATCTACCCATAACAAGTAAGAATCAATAACACGAATATAACATGCAATACAATAAAGCAATCAAATTATATTCAGACATTTTCGTATGATTGTAATGAACTAGGCTCTGATACCACTGTTGGGTTATTGGTAACGTCAGAACGTCAAAAGCAGAGAAATTTTAAAATTTTTAAAATAACCCAATCAAGATCTTTATTCATCTAGTCATACGAAAAGGATTTTTACACAAATCAAAACATCCATAGTGTGTTTAGCGATTTTTACCTTACCACGGGACCGGTGGTGGTTTTTCTCCAATCTTCTTTCAGATCTGCAGGACTTTTGGTTCGAGAGAAGCACCCCAAGTGTTGTGCCTCTAGCGGTATCCACACCAACTGGATTGAAGCAACTCCTTTGGATCCACAGGCTCAGAACTAAGATCCAAAGGTTATCAAGCAAGGAAGAAAGAAGAGGAAGAAATCGCATGAACCCTATAGAATTCTACAGGGTTCCACCGACCTCAGAAGGAAGAGAGGTGGCGGCGGCATTTTCAGATTTGGGAGAAGAGGGGGCGGCTCCTTCTTGTGTTGTATGTTAGGTTTTGAGGTCTTGAACTCCTTATATAGATAAGGAGTCTTGACCTAGATGTGTTCTAATCTTACTAGGAAACTTAAAGCCCATTTAATTATGGCCTTTATTTGTTTCCTAATGGACCTAGATAATCTATTAATTAATTAAACTCTTTTAATTAATTCAGCCTATTTAATTAATTAATCCTTCTCCATTAATTAATTAGACTACTTCTAATTAATATTTTTCTCCTTTAAGAAATTAACACTTTAATTATTCAGTTTTGATTTAACTCTTTAAATCAAACTTTCCTTATATGATTTGTTGCAGTCCAATTGTATTGTGTGTGACCCTCTAGGTTCACCATCAATTGGCCGCGGGCCCACGACTTTCATGATTTAATTTGCGAGCTTATTAATTGCTCCGATTAATTGAACACCTTCAATTAACCACTCAAGAATTAATCTCCTTATTAATTCATGAGTACCCACACCCCATGGTCGATGTCTAGCCACAAGCCCATGAGGCCCAACTTCAGGTGAATTGATCTCAGTGAACCTCACCTCTTATAAGTACCATGTACATACGGTCCTTCGATCGACTTAATTTCTCGATCGAGACCTAGGGTATGTGAATTGATCAGCACCTCTAATTATCTCGATAACTATTCTTTCTAATTTCGGTAAATAATTCCAGTGTGACTGCTAAATTTGGATACCCCTTTCCAAATCCTTCACCAACTATGGCCATAAGTTTCTCGGAATCTATTATCTAAGAACGTATAGGAAATTCTCGGAACACACTACGTTGAGTCGGTAGATCCCGTATTAGTGCTAACCACTCGCGTACACAACTATACGCACCCAACTTAAGCACATTATGGTCAGGCTACGTGACCTGTACCTAGATCAAAGTACGTATACCCATGCACCGAATTCGCCCTAGCACCTCAATGTGCGTCATGCGCTTCCACAATGGGTTTCTCCGTTCGGGTCGTTCGATGCGTTCGATCCCCTATCGAACCACCTACTCATATGCACTGGCATCAAATGCCTTGCTCATGAAACGCTTCAAATTCACTCCACGTGAATCATGCATATTTGTACAAGTCTTTGCGATTCCTTCGATACCCCGTCTCGTTCGAAATCTATGACTTGGAACGTGTTTTAAGATCACGACCTTAGAGAATGTTTCATGATTGCTCTCATACTGAAGTGAATCGTCCCATAGTCTATTGTGATCCAAGGATTTCATCCAATCGCTTAGGTGATTCGCGAGAGATGAAGTTGGCCATTGTTTGATTTACATACTATAAACAAACGAGCGTATTAATTCATTTATACTAAAGAAAGTTTATGATAGTCCTAATACAAGCTAAATATATTGGCTTGCAGGGCACTATCCTCTCAGGAATCAGACTGGTGGATTTTCAGCAGACTCAAATCAGATTAGTTCAGTTTGGGATCAGCCGAGTGTACATCAGGCGAGTGATTTCGATCAGCAGAGTGGAAGCGGATCAGAAGTTATTGCAACGGTAATAAATGCACTTGGAGTAATAAATGCTGAAGAGGAAGGGTATTTATGACAAATGATTGAAGAGAAACCTCGTATCAGCTTGGTGCATTAAATGCGAACTGACAGAAAGTACAGCAGAGTGTACAGTGATCAGTCGCAGGTAGCCATTTCTGCAGAAAGGACCAGTACTCGAGGATTTGAACACCTGTCGATCTCTCAACGGGCAGATTTTCAAATCTCAAGTATAAATAGTTCAGTTCAAGAGTTGAAGAAGAAGAGACAACACAACTGAGATTAAATCCGAAGCAGAATTCTTCTAAGTCTCAACCTCAAGAACAGAACACTCAACAGCCGAGTCATTTGCAGAAAAGAGAGATAAACAAATATACATACAAATCTGAGTGATTTTGTGAGAAAAGTGTTGTGAGAAGCTGTTATCCATCTTTGTGAGTGATAAAGCTTTGTAGTATAGGACTTCTTTGTGATTTCCTGTAACGAACTTGTGGCCAGTTCATTTGTTGTTTTGCGCAAGCAGAGTATATTGTAAACTGTGTGTTTATAGTATAACCCAAGATCTAAGTGACTTGGAAGAGTGGACTAAAGGATTTTTATCCATATAACCACTATAAAAATTCTGTGTGTTTATACTTGCATTATTTTCTGCATATTTTCAAAGAACATATTTAAACACGTAAGTTAACTGTTGAAATTTTTTTAAAAGGAGTTTATAAAAACTGGGGATAAAATCTTTTCTAAGTTAAGAAAACTACTTGTGAAAAACACTAGATAAATCCACTGCAAGTTAGTAAATTTAAAACTCTGATTTTGATAAAATCAGCTAAGTAAAATAAGAAGAGTGGTCAACTCTGCTGTTCAAAGCTTTGTGCGAGATCAGCTTAGTCTACTTACAATTCTTGATCAGCTTAGTCTGCTGACAGAAAAAGTTGGAGAATTTAAAGATAAATTTTAAGAGGTCTATTCACCCCCCCCCCCCCCTCTAGACCTCATCTGACCACTTGGGACCAACAAGTGGTATCAGAGAAGGTGGTTCATCTGAATCATTTGCCTGATCAACGAGCTTGATCCTAGAGTGTTTTTCAAAAGTTTTCAAAAGAGCATCTTTTTTAATATAAAAACTTTTTAAAAAATGGATTGCATCAGCCTTGTTCCCCTCATTGGCGATATGAGCTTTGAGGACTGGAAAATACGCATGGAAATTTTCCTTGCTGCTTACAATGATAATATGTACAAGTGCATAACTCAAGGTCCGATAAGAATTACCAAAACAATCAAAGCTTATGGCCAAGATAAGGTCGTTGACAAAGAACCTGAAGAGATGACAGTTGAGGAAATGAAACTGAAAAATCTTGATAAGGTTGGAATCTTCATCATGACCAAAGCCCTCGACAACGAAAGATTTGACAAGGTCAAACACTGTAAAACATCTAAGGAGATGTGGGATTAGGACCGTGACATGAGTGAAGGGAATGACTCAATCAAAGAACACAATCTGAGCGTAGCCCTGGAGAAGTTTGAGAACTTCAAAATGAAGCCTGGAGAAACCATTGACCAGATGGATACAAGGTTTACAAAGGTGTTGAACAACGTATTAAAGTTGGGAAAGACGTTTAGTGATAAAGAGATCTGGGGAAGTCTTCAAGGCGCTGCCACCCAAGTTCAACATGAAGATCATAGCTATGGATGAATCAAGGGATCTGGGGAAGATCTCACTGACGGAGGTGTTTTCTGTACTCAAGGCGTACGAGTATAAAATGCCAAGAATGGGTATAGAAGAGACCTCAACTTCTGGCCCCACTGCTGCCCTGGTCGTTGCAGAAAGATCTAGAAGATCATCTGAGAAGATAAGAGAAGTGGACTCATCTGATGAGACCACAGTGCTCAACAAAAAGGAGTACACTGCTGGCGAACAAATATAACAATGCTTCTATTTCTAAACCTACCTCTTATTCTCATGATAGTAAGGATGATTATAAATTCAAAATGATGTGCTATAACTGCAGGAAATTGGGACATTTCATCCAGGACTGAGGTAACTCTCACTGAAAATGAAGATGAGCTATTTAGTTCATTTGAGCAAATGATGAAAAACAACACAGATGTTGTTAATGAATTTGCAAAGCTTAAGGAAGAGTTGATTGTGCTGAAAAAGCAAAATGCTAAACTGAAACTTAGTGTTGAAAAACAACAAGATTCAGATAAGTATAAAAAGCTTTCGCATGAATATGAATCTCTGAAAGCAGAATGTGAAGTCGTCTGTTGATAACGCTGTGAAAACGTCGTTATTACCTATCTCTTTAAGCCCAAAACATCTTGTTTTGATCCGAGTTTATGTTTGTCTCCGCGTGTTTTCGTGTCTTTTGTGCTTTCGGTCCCTTTGTTCAGCCTTTGTTAGTTTTTCGTGTTTTGTTCATGTTCTAACTGTGTTTATCGGTGATTTGCAGGATTCGACGCATTGAAGTAATTTCGGAACATCTTGTGCGTGAATTGCAAGTCACTCTCGACCGCGGGGGGACCTAAAGCGAAAGAAAGAACAAAAATCAAGATTTTAGGCCCTGCCTCACCTCGCGGCCGCGAGGTTGAGGCTCGCGGCCGCGAGTTGGTGGCAGAGAGTTGTTTAAACTCTCTGCCTCAATCTCGCGGCCGCGAGCTTTGATCTCGCGGCCGCGAGGTCCATCGTTTCTGAAGTCTCGCGGCCGCGAGGTTCGGTCTCGCGGCCGCGAAGCCTGCTCTGTTTTCTGCGCATTTTGGAGGGGCTTTTTGTACATAACCCCTTTTCCCCCAATTGTAATTGAACACTCTTTGGGGGACTTTTTGGTCTTAGTTACTATAGTTTTTGGGGTAACTTAGGCATTAGGAGGTTATTGTTTTGCTAGGTTAAAGGGTTAGGGAGGAAATCAAACACAACTACTTGATCACTTTTCACCTCTTTGCCTCCATTGAAGACTTCAACCTTTCTTGCACTTTTGGATTGAAGAACACAAGGGCTTGAGAGAGAAGTTGTATTAGATTTCATCACATAAGCTTATTCTTAACCTTGATCTTGTTTATTTTGTACTTATGACATTGTTTAATGTAATGAATATTGTGTTGATTAATATGAGTAGCTAAGCATTTAACTCCTAGGTTTTTATGGAGCTTATGATTGATCTATGATTGAATGATGAGTTAATGGTTGATGCTATGTTTATAAGTGTTTGTTAATCTAGTTTGAGCTTTTGTCAACTTGTGGTTAGGCCAACCATAGGATGAAATGGATTGATCTTTAATTGCTAGGCATAGTGGATTAAAGATTAGATTGTAAAACTAGGTTGTGAATTGATTTTAGGATAGGAATATACCTAGGTCTTTTCTTGTTCTAACAAGGATTGGAATTAATGCATCACTTAGGCTTAATCCTTTTAGACATAAATTGGATTAGTCTATTTTGGTAGGTTCGTACGCAATTCGGAAGATACGTATGAATAATTTATGAAACCTTGAACAACAAACATGAGCATTGCTATCGATTTGTGAATCACTCAAGATTGGATCAATCTAAGTAACATGGAAATCTAGGAACCTTTATCAATTGAACCAAAGTATTGTATTTCTTACTCGCTCCACTTTAGTTGTTTAAACAAACTACAATCTCATTACTATCACTCATATAAGTTCAAGTAAGATAATAGAATAGATTTTGATAATTATTCGTTTGATTCCTCGTGGGTTCGACACCCCTTATCACTTTATTACTTGTAAACGACCGTATACTTGCGCGATTTACGTACTCGTATTTGGGACGTAACAAGTTTTTGGCGCCGTTGCCGGGGATTGTAACGATTATTGCCAATTTATATTCTTGCGTATCTTAGCTTGAATTTGTTATTTACTTTGCGATCTTTGTATTCATAGGTACCTTTCTCTCAGTGTATGCCAAGAGCTTCGACATTACCCCTTGCTCCTGTTGATCCGGAGATTGAGAGAACCTTTCGAAAGCGAAGAAAAGCAAGGAAGAAAAAGGGTAAATCTCTACCCATGGAAAATCAAGGAGTTAATCCGGCTATGGTGAACCCTATACAAATTGCTCCCGAAGAGCCAAATAATAGGAATCGACCTATTAATGAGTATGGTACACCTAAGTTGGATGAGCTCGGTTCTTGCATTGTCAGACCTACCATTACGGCACCTAACTTTGAGCTCAATCCGGTAATGTTCAATATGCTAAATGCCGAAGGTCAATTTGGAGGTCATTCTAGTGAAGATCCTCATGCTCACTTGAAGAAGTTTATGATGACTAGTGATTCATTCATCATTGCGGGTGTAACAAAGGATGCCTTGCGGTTGATGCTATTTCCGTACTCATTGAGGGATCTCGCAAAAGATTGGTTGGATTCTCTACAATCCCAATCTATAACTTCTTGGGAAGATCTAACCGGGAAGTTCTTGAGGAAGTTTTTCCCTCCCCCGAAGACTACCAAATTGAGGAATGATATTCTAGCATTCCGGCAATTAGATCAAGAATCTTTATATGAAGCTTGGGAGAGATTCAAGGAGTTGTTGAAGAAATGTCAACACCACGGCATAGCGGAGTATATTCTAATGCAAACATTTTACAATGGGTTGCATGGACCTACTAGAGCTCTAGTCGATGCCACTGCGGGTGGTGCTATGCTTTCTAAGTCTTACGATGAATCGTGGGAAATTCTTGATACCATGGCTTATAACAATCACTCTTGGACGTCTGAGAGAGCAACTTCTACTAAATCTACTCCCGAAAGACTCGAATTGGATGCAATTACGGCATTGAGTGCCCAAATGGCGATTTTGAGCAATAAAGTGGACAAACTTGGCCAAAAGCCGGAAGTAGTCCAACAAGTACATGCCACGCCTCCTAGTTGTGTGACGTGTGGAGGAGCTCACACTTATGATATGTGTCCCGGAAATTCCGAGGCGGTGAATTACCTTGGGAACAACTATAGAAACAATCAAGGACATCCTCCATATCAAAACAACTATGTTCCTCATTGGCAAAAGCATCCAAACTTCTCTTGGAGTAATCCAAACAATGCCCAACAACAACCATATCAAGGAGGTCATCAATCCTCCGCTCCCCTCGGGTTTCAAGATAGACAAAAGCAACCCGTAGAGTCAAAGCATTCATGGGAAGATGCATTTGGTGATTTCATGAAACATACCACCAAATATATGGTAAATAATGACTCGAAGTTGCAAGACGTCTTTAAACATCAACAAGAACACTCGGTTGCTTTAAGGAATCTTCAATTGCAAATGGGGCAGGTTGCCCAAGCTTTAAGTGCAAGACCCCCGGGAGCTTTACCGAGTACAACCGAATCGCCGAATCAAGGTACAATTGAACATATTAATGCTATTTCCTTGAGGAATGGAAAACGGTATGAAGGTCCGGCTATGCCTAATGAAAATCCAACGGAAGCCGAGGAGACTCAAAACGGGAGTAAAGAGTCTTTGGTTGAAGAAGTGGAGTCGGAAAAGGAGGTGCCGAAAGAACCAATCATTTCGACACCAATTCCGGCAAGCAAACTAACACCTCCGTTCCCTCAAAGATTTCAAAAGAAAAAGGATGAGAAGCAATTTGAGAAGTTCTTGACTATCTTGAAACAGTTGCACATAAATATTCCTTTGGTAGAAGCTCTCGAGCAAATGCCGAAGTATGCGAAGTTCATGAAAGATGTGCTATTAAAGAAAAGAAGGTTTGGAGAATTTGAAATGGTTGCTTTAACCGAGGAATGTAGTGCCATGGTCCAAAAGAAGCTTCCTCCAAAGCTAAAGGACCCCGGAAAATTCACCATCCCGATTGCCATCGGTGATAAATACCAAGGGAAGGCCTTGTGTGATTTAGGCGCAAGCATAAACCTCATGCCTATGTCGGTGTTTAAGAAATTGGGTATTGGAGAAGCTCGACCGACTACCGTGACGCTTCTACTTGCCGACCGCTCTATCACGTACCCGAAGGGAAAAATTGAAGACGTGCTAGTTAAAGTCGACAAATTCATATTTCCGGCCGACTTCATCATTCTAGATTGTGAGGCCGATGAAGATGTCCCAATCATCCTAGGAAGACCATTCTTAGCCACGGGACAAACTCTCATTGACGTGTCAAAAGGAGAACTCACTATGCGTGTGGAAAACGAGGAGGTTAAATTTAATGCTTTCGGTGATATACCTAATTCCATAACCCCTATTGTTTGCTACATGATTGACAAGGTGAGAAAGAATGAGTCATGGAATGATGAGGTCCACAAAGAAATCAAGAAAGATAATCCGTTTAAGGTGGGCTCAAGGAAGAGGAAAAGGCATCGAAAGAAGAATCCGGATATGAGAAAGAAGATCAATTCGGAAGAAACAAAGAAGGATGAACAATGTTCTTCCAAGCTCCTAGCTTGCGGTGGCATGAAGAATGGGCCAATGAGAGTCAAATGGAGTCCGAAAGGGATTCAAAGTCACCCAAGCTAGTTTCAACGTATCAAAGTCGAGCTCACGACTATAAACAAGCGCTTCTTTGGAGGCAACCCAAGCCTATTGCTTTGTCTTTTGTGTTTTGTGTTTTGTGTTGTTTTTGTTTTTGTATTTGTCTTCGTTTTCGTGTGTTGTGTTGTAGGTAAATGAGCGCGCTTAAAAGATCGAGGATTGACAAGCACAGATCGAGCGAGGCCGAGCGAACGAACCTTGGATTGAGAACAAATGTCGGGTGAGTAGTTGTATTGATATATAAAAAAAAAAAAAAAAAAAAAAAAAAACCTCGCAGCCGCGAGCTTCAATCTCGCGGCCGCGAGGAGCGGGCAGCATGCTACGGCATAAAACTCGGGGCCGCGAGGTTAAGTCCCGCGGCCGCGAGGTATTGGCCAAAAACTGGACTAGGCTACGGCATAAAACTCGCGGCCGCGAGGTTGAGGCTCGCGGCCGCGAGACGTCCCAGAAATCAACATAAACCCGCAGCCCGCCCACTCCTCCCTCACTTCACACATTCAAACACTCTCAACATACAACTCCTCCCTCTCAATCTCTCACAAATCAACTCAATCTCCCATTCATTCACTCTAAATCATTCCCACTCTCACATAATCAAACACAATCCCCTAATCCCCACCAACAACTCACCCAATCACTCAAAATTCCTCAATTTCCTCCACACTCCACCACAACCGAATTCAACACTCAAGGGTTCGAAAATAGCAATTCTTCGATTCCAATCCAAAGGTAAGTGTGGCTTAACTCTATTGGTATTGATTGGTTGATTGGTTGGTATTGGTATTTTGGGTGGAAGTTCTTGCCAAACATTGTAGAGAATTAGTAAATTGAGGAGTGCACACATAGTGTTTGACATATTGCCTGTGAGAATAATTTTGCTCCATTTGCTAGTTCTTGGTTGTGGTGTTGAGTTGGTATTGGTTTGTTGAAGTTGTGTGGTTGAAACACAAGTTTGGGGGAAATTTGGGTATTCGATAAAAAGGGGAGAATACGTTTGAGCAATCATGGGAAAATCAAGAGGAGCTAGTTCGAACGTGGATAAATCGAAAGGTGCTAGTTCTAGCGACCCTCCTAGGAAGAAAAGAGACGCTAAGGGGAAGAAAAAGGTGGTCGAAGAAGACTACGACACCTTTAGGTTCATGTCTAAACCAGCCTCGGATGCTTATACGGAAGACAAAGGTTGGTCATTCGTTACGGAAAGATTCGTGGACTACGAGAAGGAAGCCTTCCCTTATTTGAAAGAGCGGATGGAAGCCAGAGGTTGGACCGAATTCTTGAAACGGCCACCTCGTGATACCTTCGCCGGCGAGATCGTTAGAGAATTTTATGCTAACGCCGGTTGGAATAGGGACGACAGTGCCACAACCGTGAGGGGTAGGGAGATCAAATTCGATCCGGAAACTATTAACGCCTATTACAAGATCGAATGGCCTGCGAACCAAGACGATGAGCTCGATGAACTATTCAACTACCGTAGGAGCACTTTGGATCAAATGAAAGAGTTCATCACTTTGCCCGGAACAGTTGTTCGTGGTATTCCGAAGGTGGCACATAACCGCTTGACTCAAGAAGCCAAAGCTTGGTCTATGGTCTTGCTCTCTCACTTCCGTCCGGCCAAACACAATACATATTACGGTGAGGATCGCATCCCTCTACTCTATGCACTCACCCGGGGGCTTTCGCTCAACGTTGGTCGGATAATAAATGAGGTGCTCGAGGAAACAATTTCGAAGAAGAAAGCTAACATAAGGAGTTTTGTGTTTCCGCACCTCATTGACGGATTGTGTAGAAATGCCGGGGTCGACTTCGGGGAGATTAGTGAAGAAACTAGGTTGACTGGCCCGATCAACACCCTAGTTATCTGCAAGACTTTGAAGCTAGACTACAGGAGTGGTTACACCGGTAGAGTCTACACGTACTCTGGGGTTGATCAAGAAGGTCAAGAGGGTCAAGACGGTAACGAGGAGGAGCAGGTTGAAGTGCAACCAAGAATTCCAAGAAGAAGGGCATCGACAGATATCCGGGATGAGGTGCATGACTTGGCTCGTTTTGTTTATGCAATGAGTGACCGCCAAGACATGGTTTACCGTGCGCTACTCGGGGATAATAGGTTCAATGCACTTCAACTACCCGCACTTCCTAGACGGATAAATCTACCCCCGCAACCTCAAGAAGATCAAGCGGATGAAATGCACATCAATGAAGAGGAGGAGCGTGCCCGCGATGCACGAAACCACTAAAGACTGGAGCAACCACGGGATGCATACAAAAGGGACGTTGGATTTAAATTTACGCAGTCTCGTCGGTTTAAATTGAGCTTACAATGTTTTAATTCTATTCTCGTCTTGTATTGGTTTTGTTTTTACCTTTTGAGAGATGTTAACTTGTCTAAATTTATAACTTTTGCTTGTTGGATTTAATTAGAGCCGTGCTCGCTCATTTATCGCTTTGTTTTGTTTTGTTTTGCTTGTGTTTTTGTTGTGTTCTTGTTTTTGTCGTGTCGACCTCTTTTCCGTCATTCTAAATTCACACAATGGGGACATTGTGCATTTTAAGTTTGGGGGAGTAAGGTCGCGCTTGTTGCATGCTAGGTCAACCCGCCAAAAATTTTCAAATTCTTATTATTCTTTCAGCATGCTCTACAAAAATTTGAGCACATTGGCTAAGACTATGTTGTATTGGAGGTGAATGAAGAACTTTAGTGATAATAGGTTCTAGGATTCCTTTTGTGTAACTTAGATTCTCTCCAAACTTTAGTTTGAAAACAAAGTGTAAAATGAACAAAATGAACTAAGTTTGGGGGAGTGAACCCTTCTCAAGAATGAAAGACATTTGAACACCTAGCTCTTAAAAGAAACGAGTAGAGAAGTTGCTAAAATGTATGCACTTCTATGTGAGAAAAGAAAGGCTAAGCCTTCAACTGATGAAATTCATGGCACGTTTTCGTAATTACTCTATCTCGTTGTAATAGTGCAAGCTTTGTAATAGAAAATCTTTGTACGCACAAAAGAAGAAAAAGTAATGGTGCTAGTAGCCCACAAAAGAAAAAAATATTTAGAAGCACAAACAATCATCATAATTAGTGCTAGTTTTGTATTGTAAAATCATTGTAAAGCACAAAGTGCTGTGTTATCATTGTAAATCAAAAGAAAAAGCAAAGTATAGTGAGAAAGAGCTAGGGACTAAAATTGTTAACTAGTTCAAGAATAGGGACAACACTCTTAAAATGCCTACAACTTAGCTTCGTAATGTGATTTGAGCATTAAGTTTATAATCTACGGCTAGGAGAGATTCTTTGTAAGACACGAGAAGTCCGTGCAAATAGAGCCGATGATTTTAACCTATCGGGACGTATTCACCTTAGATAGAATCTAGCCGAAGCCATCACACACACACGTGGAGCTTGTTTTAAGAATAATTCGAAAGTGTTAAGCTTTGGCATTTTGATTTTAAGCATGCTTGTTCTTGTTCTTGTTTTGTTTTTGTTTTGTTTTGTTTTGTTTTCTTTGCTCGGGGACGAGCAAGTGTTTAAGTTTGGGGGTGTTGATAACGCCGTGAAAACGTCGTTATTACCTATCTCTTTAAGCCCAAAACATCTTGTTTTGATCCGAGTTTCTGTTTGTCTCCGCGTGTTTTCGTGTCTTTTGTGCTTTCGGTCCCTTTGTTCAGCCTTTGTTAGTTTTTCGTGTTTTGTTAATGTTCTAACTGTGTTTATCGGTGATTTGCAGGATTCGACGCATTGAAGTAATTTCGGAACATCTTGTGCGTGAATTGCAAGTCACTCTCGACCGCGGGGGGACCTAAAGCGAAAGAAAGAACAAAAATCAAGATTTTAGGCCCTGCCTCACCTCGCCGCCGCGAGGTTGAGGCTCGCGGCCGCGAGTTGGTGGCAGAGAGTTGTTTAAACTCTCTGCCTCAATCTCGCGGCCGCGAGCTTTGATCTCGCGGCCGCGAGGTCCAGCGTTTCTGAAGTCTCGCGGCCGCGAGGTTCGGTCTCGCGGCCGCGAAGCCTGCTCTGTTTTCTGCGCATTTTGGAGGGGCTTTTTGTACATAACCCCTTTTCCCCCAATTGTAATTGAACACTCTTTGGGGGACTTTTTGGTCTTAGTTACTATAGTTTTTGGGGTAACTTAGGCATTAGGAGGTTATTGTTTTGCTAGGTTAAAGGGTTAGGGAGGAAATCAAACACAACTACTTGATCACTTTTCATCTCTTTGCCTCCATTGAAGACTTCAACCTTTCTTGCACTTTTGGATTGAAGAACACAAGGGCTTGAGAGAGAAGTTGTATTAGATTTCATCACATAAGCTTATTCTTAACCTTGATCTTGTTTATTTTGTACTTATGACATTGTTTAATGTAATGAATATTGTGTTGATTAATATGAGTAGCTAAGCATTTAACTCCTAGGTTTTTATGGAGCTTATGATTGATCTATGATTGAATGATGAGTTAATGGTTGATGCTATGTTTATAAGTGTTTGTTAATCTAGTTTGAGCTTTTGTCAACTTGTGGTTAGGCCAACCATAGGATGAAATGGATTGATCTTTAATTGCTAGGCATAGTGGATTAAAGATTAGATTGTAAAACTAGGTTGTGAATTGATTTTAGGATAGGAATATACCTAGGTCTTTTCTTGTTCTAACAAGGATTGGAATTAATGCATCACTTAGGCTTAATCCTTTTAGACATAAATTGGATTAGTCTATTTTGGTAGGTTCGTACGCAATTCGGAAGATACGTATGAATAATTTATGAAACCTTGAACAACAAACATGAGCATTGCTATCGATTTGTGAATCACTCAAGATTGGATCAATCTAAGTAACATGGAAATCTAGGAACCTTTATCAATTGAACCAAAGTATTGTATTTCTTACTCGCTCCACTTTAGTTGTTTAAACAAACTACAATCTCATTACTATCACTCATATAAGTTCAAGTAAGATAATAGAATAGATTTTGATAATTATTCGTTTGATTCCTCGTGGGTTCGACACCCCTTATCACTTTATTACTTGTAAACGACCGTATACTTGCGCGATTTACGTACTCGTATTTGGGACGTAACATCTGTTGCATCAGCAGACACATCTAATGAACAGAGAACACCTTTAGTAAAGAGAATTTAGAACTGAACAAAGCTGAGAAGTTCATATCTGCTGATAACAGTAATGTTATTTTATATGTTCAGACTGCTAAATCTACTTCACTTGAAATTGAGAAAAAGGAGAAGAAATCTCCTAAGGCTAAAAAGGGTAAAAAGCTTGAAAATGAAAAACAGACTGGTAAAACTAAACAGCATAGTAGTCCTAAGAAGTCTGCTGATAAGAGTAAAACTAATCAAACTAGTAAAACTAAGTCGTCTGTTAAAGAGCAAGTAAAGAGCAGACCTAAGAAGCAAAGAAATTATAATAATGATGATTGGTATGGAAATGAGTCTTATTATGTGCAACCTGCTTATTCATCTTATTATGCTGCACCTCATTATCCACCTTATTTTGCTGCATATCCTGCTCATCATCCAATGCATGCTTACCCTGCTTATCATGCATCTTACCCTGCTTATGAGCCTTATCCTCATCATAATGATTATCAACATAACATGCATGCTGATTATGATGAAAATGAAGTTGCTTATGCTCCTGCTAAAACTCTAAAGCCTAAGAAGCCGAAGACTTCAGCATCTTGGGTTGTCAAAGGTGACACTAATCCACCAGGACCCTCTCAATAAAGGGTACCTAAAACAATTTTATTTTGTTTTGTAGGTTAGGATTAGGAGTAGGAGTAAAGTAGAGAAGAAATGGTACTTGGATAGTGGATGTTCAAGGCACATGTGTGGAGACATACATGAACTGACAGATGCTGCTGCTGTGAATGGTCCAAGAGTCACTTTTGGAGACATCAAAGAAGGCAAGGTTGTTGCGGTTGGAAAGCTAATCAAAGGAAATATTGAGATATCTGACGTCTCTTATGTTAATGGCCTGAAGTACAATCTGCTAAGCATAAGTCAATTTTGTGACAAGGGATTTTCTGTAATTTTCTCATCAGATATGTGCTACGTTGAACAAATTGGAACTAAGAAGGTTATCTTATCTGGAAGAAGACAGGGAAATATCTGTGATGCCTGTCAGAAGGGTAAACAAGTGAAGTCCACTTTCAAAAGCAAGAAGCACCAATCTTCAATCAGAATTTTGGAGCTGTTACATATGGATTTGTTTGGCCCTATTGATCCTATCAGCAATGGTGGAAAGAAATACTGCCTAGCTGTTGTGGATGATTTTTCAAGATTTACATGGTGATTTTCATGAAGAAGAAAAGTGAAACCAAGGAACATCTTACCAATCTGATGGAACTGATCCGAATGAAAAGAGTCAAAGAATATTGAAGATCAGATCAGATAGAGGGACTGAATTTACAAACTCTACTGTTGAAGAGTATTGTAACTCCAGAGGAATCAATCATGAGTACTCTGCTGCTATAACCCCTCAACAAAATGGAGTTGCTGAAAGGAGAAACAAAACTCTAAAGGAAGCTACCAGGACAATGATAGCTGAAGCAAAGCTGCCCCAAAGACTCTGGGCAGAAGCCACAAATACAACATGTTATACCCAGAACAGATGTATGATCAACAAAAGTCAAAACAAGACACCTTATGAGCTATGGAACAACAGAAAGCCTAATTTAAATTATCTTAGGATTTTTGGTTGTAAATGTTATGTTTTGAATAATGGGAAAAATCACCTTACTGCTTTTACAGAGAAGGCTGATGAAGCTGTTTTTGTAGGATACTCTACTGTTAGTAAAGCTTACAGAGTCTTTAACAAAAGAACTTTACTTGTAGAAGAATCTATTCATGTAATATTTGATGAACCAAACCAATCTTCTGAAAATAATCAAAGTGCTAATCCAAAGATATCAGCTGACTTTCAGAAATTGAGTGTGGAAAGAAAAGAAGAATATGTACCCATCACACTATTTGATCTAAACCAAGCTGGTAACTCAAGTGTTGTTCAAAATCAGTCTGCTAATTGTCTAACAGAGGAGTTGCAAACAGCTGACAGACCAGAGCCTGTTCAACAGACTACTTCTGAGTCTCCAACAGTAGTGTTGCAAGATCATTCAAGAGGACAACATCCAGATTTGCAACCTGATCTCAGATGGCTCAGAGATCACCCACCTGATTTAGTGATTGGTGATCCACTAGATAGAGTGAGAACAAGAAGGTCAACTGCAAATGAAACAGTGTTTGTAAGTTTTCTTTCACAAATTGAGCCTAAGTTGATTGATGAAGCTCTTAGTGATTCTCATTGGATTGAAGCAATGCAAGAAGAGTTAAATCAATTTGAAATGAATGAAGTCTGCTACTTAGTTCCCAGACCTACTCATCAAAGGTTAATTGGCACTAAGTGGGTATTCAGGAATAATGAATGAAGATGGTATTGTTACCAGAAACAAAGCAAGACTAGTTGCCAAAGGTTACTGCCAGGAAGAAGGCAATGATTTTGATGAGACATTCGCACCAGTTGCAAGGCTTGAAGCAATCAGATTATTCTTAGCCTATGCTGCTCACAAGAACTTCGCAGTCTATCAGATGGATGTGAAGTCTGCCTTTCTCAATGGAGAATTGCAAGAAGAAGTTTATGTTGAACAACCTCCTGGATTTGAAGCTTATCAACAAGGAGACAAAGTATATCGTCTGAAGAAAGCTCTCTATGGACTGAAACAGGCTCCAAGAGCATGGTATGATACTTTATCTGATTTTCTTTTAGTTAAAGGATTTCGCAAAGGTAAAGTAGATAAGACTTTGTTCACTATTGAATGGGATAATCATATATTGTTAGTTCAAATATATGTGGACGATATTATTTTTGGTTCAACTAACCAACAAATGTGTGAGAAGTTCTCTAAGCTGATGCAGAACAAGTTTGACATGAGCATGATGGGAGAACTAAATTACTTTCTTGGATTACAAGTTAAACAACTACCTGATGGTATTTTTATTAATCAAGCAAAGTACACAAAAGATCTATTCAAGAAATTTGGTATGGAAACTAGCTCATCTGTTAGTGTTCCAATGTCTACTGGACTTCGTCTGGACAAAGATGAAGACGGCAAATCAGTTGACATCACCAAGTACAGAGGCATAATTGGGTCACTGTTATACTTAACAGCTAGCAGACCTGATATTATGTATTATGTTGGGGTTTGTGCGAGATTTCAATCAAATCCTAAGGAATATCATCTCTTAGCTGCTAAAAGGATATTAAGGTATCTCAAAGGCACTCAAGAATTGGGATTGTGGTATCCAAGGGAATCAGGATTTGAACTTACTGGATATTCAGATTCTGACCTTGCTGGCTGCAAAATTGATAGGAAGAGTACTACAGGTACTTGTCAATTTTTAGGCAGTCGTCTGATCTCATGGATGAGTAAGAAACAGACTTCAGTATCCATATCTACTGCTGAAGCTGAATACATTGCTGCTGGAGCATGTTGTGCACATATACTTTGGTTGAAGCATCAACTAGAAGATTATAACCTCAAAATCAGTGGAGTCCCTATCTACTGTGACAATACAAGTGCAATCTCACTTACTCAGAATACTACTAGTCATTCCAGGACTAAGCATATCGAGATCAAACATCACTTCATCAGAGACCATGTTGAAAAAGGAAATGTTAGTATTTAGTATGTTCATACAGATAATCAGATCGCTGACATTTTCACCAAACCATTGAGTCATGCAAGATTTTCTATTCTAAGAGTGGAACTGGGCTTGTTAAAATTGGATTCATAAGCTGAGGGGGAACCTATCAGAAGACTGGGTTCAACAACTGACTAATCAGATAGCAACAAGTGTTAACCTTCAGGAAGACTGACTCTCAACTTACTACTACTGAGACTACAACAGTAGTGTTGCAAGATCATTCAAGAGGACAACATCCAGATTTGCAACCTGATCTCAGATGGCTCAGAGATCACCCACCTGATTTAGTGATTGGTGATCCACTAGATAGAGTGAGAACAAGAAGGTCAACTGCAAATGAAACAGTGTTTGTAAGTTTTCTTTCACAAATTGAGCCTAAGTTGATTGATGAAGCTCTTAGTGATTCTCATTGAATTGAAGCAATGCAAGAAGAGTTAAATCAATTTGAAAGGAATGAAGTCTGGTACTTAGTTCCCAGACCTACTCATCAAAGGTTAATTGGCACTAAGTGGGTATTCAGGAATAATGAATGAAGATGGTATTGTTACCAGAAACAAAGCAAGACTAGTTGCCAAAGGTTACTGCCAGGAAGAAGGCAATGATTTTGATGAGAGATTCGCACCAGTTGCAAGGCTTGAAGCAATCAGATTATTCTTAGCCTATGCTGCTCACAAGAACTTCACAGTCTATCAGATGGATGTGAAGTCTGCCTTTCTCAATGGAGAATTGCAAGAAGAAGTTTATGTTGAACAACCTCCTGGATTTGAAGCTTATCAACATGGAGACAAAGTATATCGTCTGAAGAAAGCTCTCTATGGACTGAAACAGGCTCCAAGAGCATGGTATGATACTTTATCTGATTTTCTTTTAGTTAAAGGATTTCGCAAAGGTAAAGTAGATAAGACTTTGTTCCCTATTGAATGGGATAATCATATATTGTTAGTTCAAATATATGTGGACGATATTATTTTTGGTTCAACTAACCAACAGATGTGTGAGAAGTTCTCTAAGCTGATGCAGAACAAGTTTGACATGAGCATGATGGGAGAACTAAATTACTTTCTTGGATTACAAGTTAAACAACAACCTGATGGTATTTTTATTAATCAAGCAAAGTACACAAAAGATCTATTCAAGAAATTTGGTATGGAAACTAGCTCATCTGTTAGTGTTCCAATGTCTACTGGACTTCGTCTGGACAAAGATGAAGACGGCAAATCAGTTGACATCACCAAGTACAGAGGCATAATTGGGTCACTGTTATACTTAACAGCTAGCAGACCTGATATTATGTATTATGTTGGGGTTTGTGCGAGATTTCAATCAAATCCTAAGGAATATCATCTCTTAGCTGCTAAAAGGATATTAAGGTATCTCAAAGGCACTCAAGAATTGGGATTGTGGTATCCAAGGGAATCAGGATTTGAACTTACTGGATATTCAGATTCTGACCTTGCTGGCTGCAAAATTGATAGGAAGAGTACTACAGGTAATTGTCAATTTTTAGGCAGTCGTCTGATCTCATGGATGAGTAGGAAACAGACTTCAGTATCCATATCTACTGCTGAAGCTGAATACATTGCTGCTGGAGCATGTTGTGCACATATACTTTGGTTGAAGCATCAACTAGAAGATTATAACCTCAAAATCAGTGGAGTCCCTATCTACTGTGATAATACAAGTGCAATCTCACTTACTCAGAATACTACTAGTCATTCCAGGACTAAGCATATCGAGATCAAACATCACTTCATCAGAGACCATGTTGAAAAAGGAAATGTTAGTATTTAGTATGTTCATACAGATAATCAGATCGCTGACATTTTCACCAAACCCTTGAGTCATGCAAGATTTTCTACTCTAAGAGTGGAACTGGGCTTGTTAAAATTGGATTCATAAGCTGAGGGGGAACCTATCAGAAGACTGGGTTCAACAGCTGACTAATCAGATAGCAACAAGTGTTAACCTTCAGGAAGACTGACTCTCAACTTACTACTACTGAGACTCCAACAGTAGTGTTGCAAGATCATTCAAGAGGACAACATCCAGATTTGCAACCTGATCTCAGATGGCTCAGAGATCACCCACCTGATTTAGTAATTGGTGATCCACTAGATAGAGTAAGAACAAGAAGGTCAACTGCAAATGAAACAGTGTTTGTAAGTTTTCTTTCACAAATTGAGCCTAAGTTGATTGATGAAGCTCTTAGTGATTCTCATTGGATTGAAGCAATGCAAGAAGAGTTAAATCAATTTGAAAGGAATGAAGTCTGGTACTTAGTTCCCAGACCTACTCATCAAAGGTTAATTGGCACTAAGTGGGTATTCAGCAATAATGAATGAAGATGGTATTGTTACCAGAAACAAAGCAAGACTAGTTGCCAAAGGTTACTGCCAGGAAGAAGGCAATGATTTTGATGAGACATTCGCACCAGTTGCAAGGCTTGAAGCAATCAGATTATTCTTAGCCTATGCTGCTCACAAGAACTTCACAGTCTATCAGATGGATGTGAAGTCTGCCTTTCTCAATGGAGAATTGCAAGAAGAAGTTTATGTTGAACAACCTCCTGGATTCGAAGCTTATCAACAAGGAGACAAAGTATATCGTCTGAAGAAAGCTCTCTATGGACTGAAAAAGGCTCCAAGAGCATGGTATGATACATTATCTGATTTTCTTTTAGTTAAAGGATTTCGCAAAGGTAAAGTAGATAAGACTTTGTTCACTATTGAATGGGATAATCATATATTGTTAGTTCAAATATATGTGGACGATATTATTTTTGGTTCAACTAACCAACAGATGTGTGAGAAGTTCTCTAAGCTGATGCAGAACAAGTTTGACATGAGCATGATGGGAGAACTAAATTACTTTCTTGGATTACAAGTTAAACAACTACCTGATGGTATTTTTATTAATCAAGCAAAGTACACAAAAGATCTATTCAAGAAATTTGGTATGGAAACTAGCTCATCTGTTAGTGTTCCAATGTCTACTGGACTTCGTCTGGACAAAGATGAAGATGGCAAATCAGTTGACATCACCAAGTACAGAGGCATAATTGGGTCACTGTTATACTTAACAGCTAGCAGACCTGATATTATGTATTATGTTGGGGTTTGTGCGAGATTTCAATCAAATCCTAAGGAATCTCATCTTTTAGCTGCTAAAAGGATATTAAGGTATCTCAAAGGCACTCAAGAATTGGGATTGTGGTATCCAAGGGAATCAGGATTTGAACTTACTGGATATTCAGATTCTGACCTTGCTGGCTGCAAAATTGATAGGAAGAGTACTACAGGTACTTGTCAATTTTTAGGCAGTCGTCTGATCTCATGGATGAGTAAGAAACAGACTTCAGTATCCATATCTACTGCTGAAGCTGAATACATTGCTGCTGGAGCATGTTGTGCACATATACTTTGGTTGAAGCATCAACTAGAAGATTATAACCTCAAAATCAGTGGAGTCCCTATCTACTGTGATAATACAAGTGCAATCTCACTTACTCAGAGTACTACTAGTCATTCCAGGACTAAGCATATCGAGATCAAACATCACTTCATCAGAGACCATGTTGAAAAAGGAAATGTTAGTATTTAGTATGTTCATACAGATAATCAGATCGCTGACATTTTCACCAAACCATGGAGTCATGCAAGATTTTCTACTCTAAGAGTGGAACTGGGCTTGTTAAAATTGGATTCATAAGCTGAGGGGGAACCTATCAGAAGACTGGGTTCAACAGCTGACTAATCAGATAGCAACAAGTGTTAACCTTCAGGAAGACTGACTCTCAACTTCCTACTACTGAGACTCCAACAGTAGTGTTGCAAGATCATTCAAGAGGACAACATCCAGATTTGCAACCTGATCTCAGATGGCTCAGAGATCACCCACCTGATTTAGTGATTGGTGATCCACTAGATAGAGTGAGAACAAGAAGGTCAACTGCAAATGAAACAGTGTTTGTAAGTTTTCTTTCACAAATTGAGCCTAAGTTGATTTATGAAGCTCTTAGTGATTCTCATTGGATTGAAGCAATGCAAGAAGAGTTAAATCAATTTGAAAGGAATGAAGTCTGGTACTTAGTTCCCAGACCTACTCATCAAAGGTTAATTGGCACTAAGTGGGTATTCAGGAATAATGAATGAAGATGGTATTGTTACCAGAAACAAAGCAAGACTAGTTGCCAAAGGTTACTGCCAGGAAGAAGGCAATGATTTTGATGAGACATTCGCACCAGTTGCAAGGCTTGAAGCAATCAGATTATTCTTAGCCTATGCTGCTCACAAGAACTTCACAGTCTATCAGATGGATGTGAAGTCTGCCTTTCTCAATGGAGAATTGCAAGAAGAAGTTTATGTTGAACAACCTCCTGGATTCGAAGCTTATCAACATGGAGACAAAGTATATCGTCTGAAGAAAGCTCTCTATGGACTGAAACATGCTCCAAGAGCATGGTATGATACTTTATCTGATTTTCTTTTAGTTAAAGGATTTCGCAAAGGTAAAGTAGATAAGACTTTGTTCACTATTGAATGGGATAATCATATATTGTTAGTTCAAATATATGTGGACGATATTATTTTTGGTTCAACTAACCAACAGATGTGTGAGAAGTTCTCTAAGCTGATGCAGAACAAGTTTGACATGAGCATGATGGGAGAACTAAATTACTTTCTTGGATTATGATGAGGGGTATTTCGCATACGCCACTTTAGGAAATACCTTCTGCTCGAGGTCGACCTCGATCCCGACCAGAATGGTATTCTCCGACCAGAAGAACATGGTTTTCCGATCAAGCCAGACTGATAGCTCTCGATCAAGTACCCCGACCTTCTTCCCGATCTACTCGCCTCCTCGGGATTACTGTGGGGCCGACCTACAGCTTTATACAGCTGGCGAGAGGTGTTCTCCTACGGATGGTCCACCTAGCTCATTACTGTTCCTATAAATACGCGGCGCATTTATGACATCAGGGAGGGCACAACTTCCAAGATATTCCTTCTGCTCGGACCTACTGTTCGGATGCCATGGCCGAGCCAGACGGGAAAAACGCGAATGAAACGGCGCGATCGAGCACGGATCTGCTTTTTCAAGTAAGTGTTGTCCTATCTCTTCCCCCCCCTTTTTTTTTTTTTTTTTTTTTTTTATTAAATAACTTTTTGTCCCTTTAAGGTCGGACAACAGCTATTTACCCTCGGGCTGCAAGTCGAGCAAGAAATCGAACAGCGTGCAAAGGTTGTCCTCGAGCTGGAGGAAAAAAGGGTTGCACTAACGAGGTCTCTTGAAGAAGCCAGGGCCATCGAGCAGAAATTGGCCTCCGAGACGGAGAAAGCCGTGAAGGAGAAGGAGAGCCAGGTTCACGAGGAGTTGAGCAAGGAGTTGGACAGGCTGAAGTCACTCGTCGAGCAGGAGAAGAAAAGCAACGAGCAGCGGGAGAAAGAGTCCTATCAAAAAGGTTACGAGGCCGGGTATGAGGCCATCAACGTCGAAGTCCGCAAGCTTCTCTTCGAGAAAAGTGTTTGGATATTCCTTCTGCTCGGACCTACTGTTCGGATTAGGGACTAGCTTGTATTCTCATCGTATTTAGTCTTTCTAGTGGTACAGCATCCCGTAATGCTCGGGTAGACCCGCTTTGTAATTTGTATTCAAACACCGATATCAATATACAGTTTTCACACGCTCGGTTCATATATTGTTATACTCTACTTTCCTTATTGAACTTGAACGAAATATAGTATAATCAATTGGCGCCCACCGTGGGGCCTGCTCGGGTGTTAGATCGAAATATGCCTACTACTAGGAGATTTACGTACAATCGTGGCGAGCCTTCACACGCCGTAGGAGCTCAACGTTCTGTAAACAATGAACCAAGTAACCAATCCCGAGCGGCTCACCAATCTGAGGTGCCGCCGCTCGACCCGCCGAACGATATGCCTATTCATACGAAAATAGCAGATTTGCGTTCCATTATCGGAACCATGTGTAGAGAATTCTTGAATACGGAGAGAGCAGATCGTGAAACTCTGCCGGGTCAGCAACCCCCGGTCGATCAACCTACTGCTCGGGGTCCGATTTCCAACATGCCAAGGGAAGGAAGTATTCGTCGATCTGCTCTGGGCGAACCATCTGATGTCCGACCCAATCCACCACAAGTTAGAACCGTTGTTCGATCGGGGCAACCTTCTAGGAATATACAAAATTTAGAGGACTCCGTGGTCGGAGAAAGTCAACCTAAAGTTGTGGAGAGGTCTAGAAAGCTAGCTTACAGAAAGGTAACTGAGGCTGACTTAGAAAGGATGGTGCAAGAAAGGGTTGCTAAGGAGTTAGAAAAAGAGAAGCTAGAAAAGGAAACCCGACCCACAGGTGTCAGGGCTCGAGGAGTCGAGGCCAAAGACGATGGGGTCGTGTTCCCTGAAGTACGGAGCAGGGAATTGAGTACGAATATTATGCGATGCTCGCCTTTCTGTCAAGAAATTAAGGAAGCTCGAGGAACAGAGTCAGTCCCTACAAGATTGCCAAGATATAATGGAACCTCTGACCCCGGGGAGCATATAAACAGTTTCATAAATGTGTTGAATTTGTATGGACACTCGGAGGACTTTTGCTGCAAAATCATGGTCACCACATTCGAAGGGATTGCTTTGGATTGGTTCGGAAAACTACCCCCGAACTCGATCTTCTCTTTCGATGAGTTATGCGATAAATTGAAACATCAGTTTGCTAGCCAGAGGAAACAGAGGTTACCTGCTAATCATTTGGGAACGGTGAAACAAATGGAAGGAGAAACGCTGAGGCAGTGGCTGGCAAGATTCAGTATTGAACTTCTGAAAGTTGATACCCCGCAGATCGAATTCCTATCATCGTTGATGTTCGAGCTAACTCGCAACAGCCAGTTCGGGAATGCTCTCTGCCGAAAGCAGCCAAAGTCTTTCGAGCGGATTATGGAAATAGCTGAGAAATACATGATCCAGGAGGAAATGAATAAGTTAAAGAACGCACAGAATCCTAGGCCCCCGATCGTGAAGAAACCTGATCGGGCCCCTATCCCTAAACCAAGCGACTACGGGGGATCAAACGCGCAGCAAAAAGGCTCGGTTTGGCAAAGACTTAAGGTCTATAAACCTCAGGCTCCGACCCACAGATCTAATGTCTACGGTCGACCTGCATCTCCTGATAGGGCTCCGAGGACGGAGCATGAAAAAAGCAACTTTACCAGATTGAATACTTCGAGGGACGAGATTCTAACGGTACTCGAAGAGAGGAATTTGGTCCCTGGAGCTCGGCGTATCACTCAACCTAGACCAGGGACTATGAATCACGATAAGTATTGCAGATACCACAGAGCTCGGGGGCATAGCACCGAGGATTGTTTTCAGTTAAAACAAGAAATCGAGAAACTGATTGCTCAGGGAAAATTGAAGGAATATGTCAGAAAGGAGAACCATAACAGCCGTTATCGATCCAGGAGTCCAAGGAGGCCTTCCGAACAACACCGTGAGGATCAACAACAACCGGAGGAGCAGACGAATCGGGTGATAAATATGATATCTGGTGGACCAGCTGGGGGAGATAGCAGGAATGCGAGGAAAAGGACTGCAAGGTCGATAAAGACTGGTGTCTCGACTAAGAAAGAGGTCATGTCCTTAAGACCAGCGCCCTCGATAAATCAAGTCATTAGTTTTTCTGAAGCTGACAGACCTAGTGATGTGACTTGGGATACTAATGAAGATGACCCTGATTTTTCGATGGTCTTGACCCTGAGAATTGCTAACTTCGAGGTTAGGAGGGTGTTAATCGATAATGGCAGTTCGGCAAACATAATCTCTTCTGAGGCGCTCGACAGAATGAATCTACAACATCCGCGATTGGAACGAGTATCCAACCCGCTCATTGGGTTCGGTGGATCGGAAATTGTTCCTCTAGGAACCATACTCTTGAGTACTACTATGGGCAAGAAACCTAGAGATGTTACGAAGATGGTTAAATTCCTAGTCGTGAGTACCCTTTTCGCTTATAATGCAATATTGGGAAGACCGGCTTTAAACGTATTCAAAGCGGTCGTGTCGACTTACCACCAGATGGTAAAGTTTCCCACTTTGGTGGGGGTCGGAGAAATGAGAAACGATCAATGCATGGCTTGGGAATGTTACAACACGTCCCTAAACATGAAGAAGCAGTTCGAGCCATTATTGCCCTCGAAGAGAAAGTTAGAAGAGGAAAAGGTATTCTCTGTTTCCGAACTCCCGTTGCCAGATTGTGAAAGGTTGCAGAGTAAAAAAGGAAAAGAGATCGATATGAGCGTACAACCCCCAAATCATAAACAAGTAACGTTAATCCCTGGCTCTCCCGAGAAGTTCACCAGGATTGGGACCGAGCTAAGCCAAGGGATGGAGACCATGCTGATCGAATTCCTTAGAAACAACGCCGATGTCTTTGCTTGGAGTTCTGATGATATAGTCGGAATCGACCCGAGAGTGATCACTCATTCTTTAAATATCGATCCTAAAGCAAAGCCAGTTAGGCAAAAGAAGAGGAATCACGGTCGAGAAAAAGACAAAATCATCAATGCTGAGGTGGATAGGTTATTGGCTGCGAAACAGATTCGGGAAATAACTTTCACTGAAAGGCTTTGCAATGTAGTGTTGGTATCGAAGGGAGAGAAGGTCGACAACAAATGGAGGATGTGTAATGATTTTACCGACCTGAACAAGTTGTGTCCAAGGGACCCCTATCCTTTACCACGGATCGATATGCTAGTTGACTCGACTGCGGGATTCATATTCTTTAGTATGATGGATGCTTTCCAAGGATTTTATCAAATATTTATGAATGAAAGAGATCAGGATAAAACAGCTTTTATTACCGAACGGGGAGTATACTGCTTCATTGTAATGCCGTTCGGGCTAAGGAACGCGGGAGCAACTTATCAAAGGCTCGTGAATATGATGTTCAAGGATCTCATTGGTGAGATCATGGAAGTTTATGTTGATGATATGCTAGTGAAGAGCATGACCGAGGAGGAACATATAAAGCACCTGGACAGATGTTTCGCAATCCTAAGGAAGTACAGAATGAAATTAAACCCGGCCAAGTGCACCTTCGGGGTAAGGTCGGGAAAGTTCCTCGGCTATCTGGTTCACGAGCGCGGAATCGAGGCGAATCCAGAAAAAATTCGAGCTATAGCTGAACTACGACCGCCAACTAAATTGTCTGAAGTGCAGAGTCTAATCGGAAAAATAATATCTTTGAATAGGTTTATATCCCGATCAGCAGACAAGAGTTTGCCTTTCTTCAAGTTGTTGAGAAAATCGAAAGGCTTTGAATGGAGTGAGGAATGCAGTAAAGCTTTCGAAGAACTTAAAAGGTATTTAGTTTCCCCTCCGATGTTGGCAAAACCGGTCGAGGGGGAACCTTTGTATCTGTACATAGCGGTATCAAGTGAGGCAATAAGTTCTGTTTTGGTGAGAATTCAGGATTTCGAGCATAAACCTGTATACTATCTGAGTAAGTTGCTTCAAGGGACAGAAAAGAATTACCTGGAGATCGAGAAATTCGCACTAGCTTTAGTTATTGCCGCACGAAGGCTGCGACCTTATTTCCAAACTTACAAAATTATTGTTCTGACTAATCAACCTCTACGGCAAGTTCTATCAAAGCCAGAGACGTCCGGGAGATTGATTAAATGGGCGGTGGAGCTGGGTCAGTTCGAGATCGAGTACCAACCTCGAACTACAATCAAGGCTCAAGTCTTAGCTGATTTCATTGCAGAATCAACAGGGTCCAGTTCGGGCGACTTGTCCATTCCCGTGGTAAATCTGGTCGAGGATGTTCAGCACAAAGTTTGGGTGATGCATGTCGACGGGTCGTCGACCAGAGAAGGTGGTGGGGCCGGAATTCACTTTCAGGGTCCCGAGGGGGAGGATCTCAGTTATGCGATCACCCTAGATTTTGTAGTCACGAACAATGAAGCAGAGTACGAGGCTTTGATCGCGGGTTTAGAAATGGCAGTTAAAGCAAACATAAGGTCGTTGACAGTGTTAACCGACTCGGAGCTCGTACATAGACAAGTAAAAGGGGTTTATGAAGCAAAAGAGTTTAACATGGTGAAATATTTGAAAAGAGTGAAGGATCTGGTGACGAAGTTCGAGATATTTGATATACAAGCTATCCCTCGAGAAGAGAACTGTTGGGCGGATTTGCTTTCGAAGTTCACTGGCTCGATAGATGGACGGAAGGAAAGAGTGATAACTTGGCTAATGTCCAACTCCCCAGCTATAGACTCCGACCTAGCCCTAAACTCGGAGGTAATGGAGGTATATGTTCGAGAATCTTCTTGGATGGAGCCTTTGAAAGCTTATCTAAGAGATGGTACCTTGCCGGAAGACGCTAATCAAGCTCGAAGGATTAAGTATCGAGCCCCAATGTACGTTTTGAACGAAGGTAGGCTTTATAAAAGATCAAGCTCAGGAGTTTTGTTGAAGTGCATTCCTGAGAGTCAGTTCGATCTAATTTTAAAGGAGGTTCACGAAGGTGAAGCGGGAAGTCATTGTGGTGCACGCGCCTTAGCCTTGAAGTGCTCGAGGACTGGATATTATTGGCCCACTATGATCTCGGATTCCATCGATTATGTCAAGAAATGCCATCATTGCCAAATCTATTCAAATCTAATTCATCAGCCCGCCGAGCAGATGCATTCGATTCCGATCTGCTGGCCCTTCGACAAGTGGGGAATCGATATTGTGGGACCTTTCCCAACTGCTAGATCGAGGAAAAACTATGTCCTGGTCGCCGTGGAATACTTTAGTAAATGGATTGAATGCGTTGCGCTAACAAAAATTACTCAATTTCAGGTGATAAATTTTCTCTGGAAGAATATTGTTTGCAGGTTTGGTATACCGAGGATCCTTATTTCCGACAATGGAACTCAGTTCGCGGGAAAACGAATTTTGGAGTGGTGCGAAAGGTTTGGGATCCAGCAGAATTTCACGTCGGTCGGACATCCCCAGGCGAACGGACAAACCGAGGTCACCAACAGGGAAATTGTTCGATCACTGGAAAAACGTTTAGCCGAAGCGAAAGGCAATTGGTTAGACGAGCTTCCAGGAGTAATTTGGGCGAACAGGACTACAGTAAAGTCTGCTACTGGAGAGACCCCTTTCTCATTGGTTTATGGGTCGGAGGCTGTTATACCGGTCGAATCATTAGTTCCTTCTCCGAGGATAGAATCTTACGACCCCGATCAGAATCAGTCGTTGCGAGAGTTGGATGTCGATCACGCAGATGGAAAACGCGACCGAGCACGCATAAGAATTCAAGCCACCAAGTCTAGCATGGAAAAAGCTTATGACAAGAAAGTCAGGATAAGAACATTCAAAGTCGGGGATTTAGTCCTCAAAAAGGTGGAAGTATCTAAGCATGTCGGAAAGCTTCAGCCAAACTGGGATGGCCCTTATGTCGTGCAGGAGGTCGGAAAAAAGGGGTCCTATAAAATTGCTCACCTCAACGGTGATGTTTTGCCAAGAACTTGGAACGCAGTCAATCTGAGGAAATATTATGGAAGATAGATGTTATCATTTCTAATCTTTATTGTAATTTACAGTTTTCTCAAACTTTAACTTTCCTCAAAGGTGTAAGAACAATCAATGAAATCTTTGGTTCGAGTTCTAATTGTTTTCCAGGTTCACGGAGAAAGGCTAATATTATCGGCCGAGGGTGAAAGCTGTTGCTATGACCCTCCCTCGATAAAAAGATGTTCAAAAAATCAAAATCGGCCGAGGGTGAAAGCTGTTGCTATGACCCTCCCTCGATAAAATATGATCAATAAAAAATAATCGGCCGAGGGTGAAAGCTGTTGCTATGACCCTCCCTCGATAAAAAGATGTTCAAAAAATCAAAATCGGCCGAGGGTGAAAGCTGTTGCTATGACCCTCCCTCGATAAAATATGATCAATAAAAAATAATCGGCCGAGGGTGAAAGCTGTTCCTATGACCCTCCCTCGATAAAAAGATGTTCAAAAAATCAAAATCGGCCGAGGGTGAAAGCTGTTGCTATGACCCTCCCTCGATAAAAAGATGTTCAAAAAATAAAAATCGGCCGAGGGTGAAAGTTGTTGCTATGACCCTCCCTCGATAAAATATGATCGAAAAAGAAAATCGGCCGAGGGTGAAAGCTGTTGCTATGACCCTCCCTCGATAAAATATGATCAATAAAAAATAATCGGCCGAGGGTGAAAGCTGTTGCTATGACCCTCCCTCGATAAAAAGATGTTCAAAAAATCAAAATCGGCCGAGGGTGAAAGCTGTTGCTATGACCCTCCCTCGATAAAATGTGATCGAAAAAGAAAATCGGCCGAGGGTGAAAGCTGTTGCTATGACCCTCCCTCGATAAAATATGATCGAAAAAAATAATCGGCCGAGGGTGAAAGCTGTTGCTATGACCCTCCCTCGATAAAAAGATGTTCAAAAAATCAAAATCGGCCGAGGGTGAAAGCTGTTGCTATGACCCTCCCTCGATAAAATATGATCGAAAAAGAAAATCGGCCGAGGGTGAAAGCTGTTGCTATGACCCTCCCTCGATAAAATATGATCAATAAAAAATAATCGGCCGAGGGTGAAAGCTGTTGCTATGACCCTCCCTCGATAAAAAGATGTTCAAAAAATCAAAATCGGTCGAGGGTGAAAGCTATTGCTATGACCCTCCCTCGATAAAATATGATCGAAAAAAAAAAAAAAAAAAAAAAAAAAAAAAAAAAAAATTTTACGTGACTATCTAGTTCACTTAGTAACGGAACACTATCAGTTATTGTCCTCTTCTCCCCAGTCATTTGAATCAAGGCTGAGGTTGGAATCAGATCGCCCACGAACGATCTTTTATTTGGAGCAGACTCAGAGTCATCAAAGGTGATCTGCTTATTAGGCCTATCGACCTTCTTGTTACCCTCGGAGCTAATTTTCGACTGAGAAGGGGAGTCCGGAATTGGTATGACCGGCCCTTTCTCGAAGCCAGATAATTTCTTGGCCACAGTTTTGCCAAGGTCACCGGTTGATTCAATGACCGCCTTCGAAGGAGAATCGACCTTATGCTTGCCTCGGTCGTTCTTAGAAATCTTTCCTGCTTCCGAGGAGGACTTAGGTTCTTTGACTTTCGACTTGGAAGGTTTTTCCTTCTTGACTTTAAGCAACAACCTCGGGTCGATCTTGGAGTTCACCAGGCCTTCCATGATCTGTATGTTTCTAATGCAGAAGAGAGCTCGATTTACTTATCGACCGAATAGCTCCGACGAAGAGTGAATTATAATTTCAGTGACAAAAATCTTAAACTACCGTCTATTTATAAGAAAAAGGAACGTTGCCTTTTTGGGAGACCAACAGTCGCGAATTTCAAGATTTTCGCGCTCATTTAAGAAGATCGATTGTTTTGATATCGACGTTCTTTCTATGAACCTTATGGCTTACAAAGACTTTTGTCTAGTTGAGCAGTACGATAAATTAATGGTGAGAGCACTCGGAAAAACAGATAAAGCATATTCTATAGATGATCGAAACAATTACAGGGCATATGATAAACGATCCTACAATCTTACAATCTATTACAAGAAATTTAAAGGTTTGGCTGCGCCTCTTTGCCCTCACCTTCGGAGTTACCCTCGACATCGACGTCATCATCTCCAGAAGCTTCTCGATCGTCCCCATCGGAGTCGTCATCGGAGGTATCCGAACGGTCTGAGCTATCTGAACTCGAGCTTGCGCTGGAGGTATCCAAGTCCATCAAGTCAGGGTTGGGCATTGGGACTCCAAATTCTTCCACAAAGGGAGCGAACTCATGTTCTTCCCGGTTGGCCGAGCTCGAGGACGCGGTTCGATAGTCTTCCCCGCTAGAGTTTTTCATGATGTCCATATGCTTTATATACTCCGTCATTTTGTCGGGAATGACTTTTGCTGCGGCCAATTGTTGAACACCTTTGAAAAAAGTAGTTTGAAGGATTTCGCCGACCCTCCCTCGAGCTATGGCGTCCAAAGCAGGGGACTCCAAGAATTCTCTTATCGAGCTTAGGCGAGAATCTTCTTTGCCCCGCTGATAAGACAGCTCGGAATCAGCCTTAGTCTGCGCAAGCTCCTCTTCAAGTTTCCTAACTTTCTCCTCGAGCAAGCTTTTCTCTTCCACGACCTTAACCAAGTTTTCCTCGACGGCAGGGGTATACTTGGCTTTCATGGACTCCAATTCTGCTTGGACAGAAGAAAATTGATTACGCAGTTGGGATTCCTCCTTGAGCAAATCCATATAAGCAATGTGGACTCGATCGGACTCCTCTTCCAGCATCGACACACGATTCACCTCTGTGAGAAAGCAGTCCCCGATCTGCAAGAACAGGCTGATTAGTACTTTATTCCAAGACTTAAAACAGTTGCAACAAATGTAAAGGAATTTACCGTGTGATATGCTTTGGAGAATTGGCCCAGTACGTCGAGATCGGAATGGCCAAGAAGCTCCTCTTGGTCTTCGGCAAATCTCCCCGCCATGAAAATCTTGATCGCCTTGTCATGTTCATTCTCGCCGTTCGGGGTGCGATCGCTTCGAATTGATCCCCTCTCGGGATAACCCGCTGCTCGGGAACCTCTAAGTTGATCCTCAATAAAATCTACCATGTCAGGCCTACTTCGACCGGGACGTGAAGAAAGGGGCGTTCGGTGTCGACCCCACAGTCCGGTTCTCCTTTTGGCCTCGGGGGCTCCCTCGAGATCTTCCCGAGCTCTCCGATTATAGATCTCTGTCCCTCTAAGCTTCTTCATGGTAAACATGCTATATCCTAAACCAGAAGAAGAAGAAGGACCAGCTTGATGAGGAGGTCGCACCATTCGTATCGGCTCAGCATTCTCGGGCTCCTCTTCGATTCTGACCTGGTCAGTTTGGGCCGAGCTTCCCCGAGGAGCGACGGCAGTTCTGGGCTCCGGTCTAGTTTGCCTCCTAGGCTGACCGGGTGTTTTCCTCGAGGTAGATGCTACAGTTTTACCGACTATAGAAGCTCGGTATTGCTCCACCATTGTTCCTGAAGAAATAAAAGATGAATTGTAAGTAATGAAATCAGCTGAAAAAACTCACTATTATAAGTCACTCAGGAAAAACTTTTTTTTCCCTTACTCAATGTTCGAGGATCATCAGCGTCTGCTAGTGGAAAGGTGGCTCGGCTGAGTTCTGCTTTTCGAAGTACGGGTTCCAGAATGAGGAAAGCCGACTGGTACAAATCCGAACACATGTCTTTGACAACGGCGTCCGGAATGACCTTCTGAAGCTGACCTAATAGTTCCCGTTTTCCGAACACCCATTCTCGCTCACCTGGCCATCTGTGTGGGACCATCTCCGAGCTTCCCTCAGAAGCTGGTTCTTCAGGACCTCTAATGAAGAAGAACTGTTTCTTCCAGTCAAGAGAATTGCTGGAAGTGATGGTCGATAAGACCGAATGATTCGAACGTTGGGAGAAATACACGAACCCAACGTTCGAGGCGGAGGAGGTACTGATCTTGAAGAATTGCCAGAAGCGTCGGAAGTTAGCAACTTGATTCTTGGCCTTCATCAAAACGCTGAAAGCTATCAGATACCCGATCGAGTTGGGAAGAATTTGTGCGGGTGCCAGGCTAAATGCGTCTAAAACCTGCACGAGTAAGGGAGCAAAAGGAATACGCAACCCATAGTCGAACTGCCGAGCATAGAAAGCTTGACATCCTGCGGGGGGCTTATTCACTCTTTGAGAGGGGGTCGGGATTATTAGCGAGTAACCCTCGGGAAGGAATTTGCCTATTGTAGCTTTGAGGTTCGCTTCGTGCTCTTTCGGATCGTACGAACTTGAGATCTCGTCAACCCGTTTCTCGGTCTTTTGAGCCCGACCTGTGGCTTTGGATTTTTTCGAGACACCGGCCAAGTCGAGGCTTCGCACACTACACCCGCCTCCGATCTCATACCTCATTATCTCATGCTTATCGAACGGTACAGCCAAGCCGTTGCCGCCCTCATTCTCGGAGTCAGTTTTTTCTCCATCTCCACCTTCCCCACTGTTGGCCTTGGCATTTTGTTCCACATCACCATCGCGCTCGGAATCTTGTCGACCTGATGTACCCTCTCCAGCATTTGACTCTATGGCATGCTCTATTTGATTGACGATTCTATTCGTCTCTTCGGAAGAGTTTTCAGTGGTTTTGAAATCATTGATGAGTTCCCCAGTGGATCCCAGGTCGGAATCTGATCCAGAGGGGATCTGGGTTTGAACGTCGGGATTCTGGGAAGTAGACATGATCAGAAGATATTTATTTGAATGCTCGAATTAAAGAAAATAATGTTTATCGATCAAAAGGCTCCGATCAGTTGCGAATTGTAAAGATGCACTTTTCTTTCTCCAAGTAAACATATATATAAAGGTTAAAAGGGTAAATTGCAAATTCAACCTCGAGTAACCGCGACGGTTAGGCTCCCACTCAGTAAATTTGAAGATTATCTTTTCCTAATAGCATTTATGGTCCTCCAAGCTTCGGAAATGAGTATTTCTCGACTCAACAGGATAAAATATGTACTCTTTTTCCCTTCGCTCGGTTTTTATCCCACTGGGTTTTTCCGAGTAAGGTTTTTAACGAGGCATATCCAACTCAAGACTGTCCGAGGCCTGTTCTCTACTATCTATTTTCCCGAACTTCAAGTATTGCAGCTCTTGGTGAATCATCGAGGTGAATCTCTCAGGTCAAAAATCTCACCCTTCTATCTTTGGAGCGATTCGGTTTTTCGAGGCTCTCCCAAGGATGATGTGCACTCTTTTTCCCTAGCTCGGATTTTTCCCACAGGGTTTTTCCGGACTAGGTTTTTAATGAGGCATGTCCGAAAACATCAAGAGATCAAAGTCTTTCGCCGTAATGCAATGTTTACTTCTCCGAGCTTCTGCTTCACTTACGCTCGAGAAGTGGGGGAGTATTGATGAGGGGTATTTCGCATACGCCACTTTAGGAAATACCTTCTGCTCGAGGTCGACCTCGATCCCGACCAGAATGGTATTCTCCGACCAGAAGAACATGGTTTTCCGATCAAGCCAGACTGATAGCTCTCGATCAAGTACCCCGACCTTCTTCCCGATCTACTCGCCTCCTCGGGATTACTGTGGGGCCGACCTACAGCTTTATACAGCTGGCGAGAGGTGTTCTCCTACGGATGGTCCACCTAGCTCATTACTGTTCCTATAAATACGCGGCGCATTTATGACATCAGGGAGGGCACAACTTCCAAGATATTCCTTCTGCTCGGACCTACTGTTCGGATTAGGGACTAGCTTGTATTCTCATCGTATTTAGTCTTTCTAGTGGTACAGCATCCCGTAATGCTCGGGTAGACCCGCTTTGTAATTTGTATTCAAACACCGATATCAATATACAGTTTTCACACGCTCGGTTCATATATTGTTATACTCTACTTTCCTTATTGAACTTGAACGAAATATAGTATAATCAGATTACAAGTTAAACAACTACCTGATGGTATTTTTATTAATCAAGCAAAGTACACAAAAGATCTATTCAAGAAATTTGGTATGGAAACTAGCTCATCTGTTAGTGTTCCAATGTCTACTGGACTTCGTCTGGACAAAGATGAAGATGGCAAATCAGTTGACATCACCAAGTACAGAGGCATAATTGGGTCACTGTTATACTTAACAGCTAGCAGACCTGATATTATGTATTATGTTGGGGTTTGTGCGAGATTTCAATCAAATCCTAAGGAATCTCATCTCTTAGCTGCTAAAAGGATATTAAGGTATCTCAAAGGCACTCAAGAATTGGGATTGTGGTATCCAAGGGAATCAGGATTTGAACTTACTGGATATTCAGATTCTGACCTTGCTGGCTGCAAAATTGATAGGAAGAGTACTACAGGTACTTGTCAATTTTTAGGCAGTCGTCTGATCTCATGGATGAGTAAGAAACAGACTTCAGTATCCATATCTACTGCTGAAGCTGAATACATTGCTGCTGGAGCATGTTGTGCACATATACTTTGGTTGAAGCATCAACTAGAAGATTATAACCTCAAAATCAGTGGAGTCCCTATCTACTGTGACAATACAAGTGCAATCTCACTTACTCAGAATACTACTAGTCGTTCCAGGACTAAGCATATCGAGATCAAACATCACTTCATCAGAGACCATGTTGAAAAAGGAAATGTTAGTATTTAGTATGTTCATACAGATAATCAGATCGCTGACATGTTCACCAAACCATTGAGTCATGCAAGATTTTCTACTTTAAGAGTGGAACTGGGCTTGTTAAATTTGGATTCATAAGCTGAGGGGGAACCTATCAGAAGACTGGGTTCAACAGCTGACTAATCAGATAGCAACAAGTGTTAACCTTCAGGAAGACTGACTCTCAACTTACTACTACTGAGACTCCAACAGTAGTGTTGCAAGATCATTCAAGAGGACAACATCCAGATTTGCAACCTGATCTCAGATGGCTCAGAGATCACCCACCTGATTTAGTGATTGGTGATCCACTAGATAGAGTGAGAACAAGAAGGTCAACTGCAAATGAAACAGTGTTTGTAAGTTTTCTTTCACAAATTGAGCCTAAGTTGATTTATGAAGCTCTTAGTGATTCTCATTGGATTGAAGCAATGCAAGAAGAGTTAAATCAATTTGAAAGGAATGAAGTCTGGTACTTAGTTCCCAGACCTACTCATCAAAGGTTAATTGGCACTAAGTGGGTATTCAGGAATAATGAATGAAGATGGTATTGTTACCAGAAACAAAGCAAGACTAGTTGCCAAAGGTTACTGCCAGGAAGAAGGCAATGATTTTGATGAGACATTCGCACCAGTTGCAAGGCTTGAAGCAATCAGATTATTCTTAGCCTATGCTGCTCACAAGAACTTCACATTCTATCAGATGGATGTGAAGTCTGCCTTTCTCAATGGAGAATTGCAAGAAGAAGTTTATGTTGAACAACCTCCTGGATTCGAAGCTTATCAACAAGGAGACAAAGTATATCGTCTGAAGAAAGCTCTCTATGGACTGAAACATGCTCCAAGAGCATGGTATGATACTTTATCTGATTTTCTTTTAGTTAAAGGATTTCGCAAAGGTAAAGTAGATAAGACTTTGTTCACTATTGAATGGGATAATCATATATTGTTAGTTCAAATATATGTGGACGATATTATTTTTGGTTCAACTAACCAACAGATGTGTGAGAAGTTCTCTAAGATGATGCAGAACAAGTTTGACATGAGCATGATGGGAGAACTAAATTACTTTATTGGATTACAAGTTAAACAACTACCTGATGGTATTTTTATTAATCAAGCAAAGTACATAAAAGATCTATTCAAGAAATTTGGTATGGAAACTAGCTCATCTGTTAGTGTTCCAATGTCTACTGGACTTCGTCTGGACAAAGATGAAGACGGCAAATCAGTTGACATCACCAAGTACAGAGGCATAATTGGGTCACTATTATACTTAACAGCTAGCAGACCTGATATTATGTATTATGTTGGGGTTTGTGCGAGATTTCAATCAAATCCTAAGGAATCTCATCTCTTAGCTGCTAAAAGGATATTAAGGTATCTGCACTCAAGAATTGGGATTGTGGTATCCAAGGGAATCAGGATTTGAACTTACTGGATATTCAGATTCTGACCTTGCTGGCTGCAAAATTGATAGGAAGAGTACTACAGGTACTTTTCAATTTTTAGGCAGTCGTCTGATCTCATGGATAAGTAAGAAACAGACTTCAGTATCCATATCTACTGCTGAAGCTGAATACATTGCTGCTGGAGCATGTTGTGCACATATACTTTGGTTGAAGCATCAACTAGAATATTATAACCTCAAAATCAGTGGAGTCCTTATCTACTGTGACAATACAAGTGCAATCTCACTTACTCAGAACACTACTAGTCATTCCAGGACTAAGCATATTGAGATCAACCATCACTTCATCAGAGACCATGTTGAAAAAGGAAATGTTAGTATTTAGTATGTTCATACAGATAATCAGATCGCTGACATTTTAACCAAACCATGGAGTCATGCAAGATTTTCTACTCTAAGAGTGGAACTGGGCTTGTTAAAATTGGATTCATAAGCTGAGGGGGAACCTATCAGAAGACTTGGTTCAACAGCTGACTAATCAGATAGCAACAAGTGTTAACCTTCAAGAAGACTGACTCTCAACAGACTACTACTGAGACTCCAACAGTAGTGTTGCAAGATCAATCAAGAGGACAACATCCAGATTTGCAACCTGATCTCAGATGGCTCAGAGATCACCCACCTGATTTAGTGATTGGTGATCCACTGGATAGAGTGAGAACAAGAAGGTCAACTGCAAATGAAACAGTGTTTGTAAGTTTTCTTTCACAAATTGAGCTTAAGTTGATTGATGAAGCTCTTAGTGATTCTCACTGGATTGAAGCAATGCAAGAAGAGTTTAATCAATTTGAAAGGAATGAAGTCTGGTACTTAGTTCCCAGACCTACTCATCAAAGGTTAATTGGCACTAAGTGGGTATTCAGGAATAATGAATGAAGATGGTATTGTTACCAGAAACAAAGCAAGACTAGTTGCCAAAGGTTACTGCCAGGAAGAAGGCAATGATTTTGATGAGACATTCGCACCAGTTGCAAGGCTTGAAGCAATCAGATTATTCTTAGCCTATGCTGCTCACAAGAACTTCACAGTCTATCAGATGGATGTGAAGTCTGCCTTTCTCAATGGAGAATTGCACAAAGTATATCGTCTGAAGAAAGCTCTCTATGGACTGAAACAGGCTCCAAGAGCATGGTATGATACTTTATATTAGTTTCTTTTAGTTAAAGGATTTCGCAAAGGTAAAGTAGATAAGACTTTGTTCACTATTGAATGGGATAATCATATATTGTTAGTTCAAATATATGTGGACGATATTATTTTTGGTTCAACTAACCAACAGATGTGTGAGAAGTTCTCTAAGCTGATGCAGAACAAGTTTGACATGAGCATGATGGGAGAACTAAATTACTTTCTTGGATTACAAGTTAAACAACTACCTGATGGTATTTTTCTTAATCAAGCAAAGTACACAAAAGATCTATTCAAGAAATTTGGTATGGAAACTAGCTCATCTGTTAGTGTTCCAATGTCTACTGGACTTCGTCTGGACAAAGATGAAGACGGCAAATCAGTTGACATCACCAAGTACAGAGGCATAATTGGGTCACTGTTATACTTAACAGCTAGCAGACCTGATATTATGTATTCTGTTGGGGTTTGTGCGAGATTTCAATCAAATCCTAAGGAATCTCATCTCTTAGCTGCTAAAAGGATATTAAGGTATCTCAAAGGCACTCAAGAATTGGGATTGTGGTATCCAAGGGAATCAGGATTTGAACTTACTGGATATTCAGATTCTGACCTTGCTGGCTGCAAAATTGATAGGAAGAGTACTACAGGTACTTGTCAATTTTTAGGCAGTCGTCTGATCTCATGGATGAGTAAGAAGCATACTTCAGTATCCATATCTACTGCTGAAGCTGAATACATTGCTGCTGGAGCATGTTATGCACATATACTTTGGTTGAAGCATCAACTAGAAGATTATAACCTCAAAATCAGTGGAGTCCCTATCTACTGTGACAATACAAGTGCAATCTCACTTACTCAGAACACTACTAGTCATTCCAGGACTAAGTATATTGAGATCAAACATCACTTCATCAGAGACCATGTTGAAAAATGAAATGTTATTATTGAGTATGTTCATACAGATAATCCGATCGCTGACATTTTCACCAAACCATTATGTCATGTAAGATTTTCTACTCTAAGAGTGGAACTGGGCTTGTTAAAATTGGATTCATAAGCTGAGGGGGAACCTATCAGAAGACTGGGTTCAACAGCTGACTAATATGATAGCAACAAGTGTTAACCTTCAAGAAGACTGACTCTCAACAGACTAGTTGACTGATGAATTCTTGAATTCAGGGATAACGTGTAAGACTAGCGGTATTTCTGTTTTAAAGATGAAATCTTCAATGACAGTTGGTTGAAGTTGTTTTAATCAGAAGATTTGTTCTTAATTCTTGAAGACTTGAAGACTTGAAGACTATTTATCTTGCTGGATTGACAAACAGCAAAGGAAGATCACTAGATATTGGCTTTAACTAGTGATGTATTGTATCAGACAAGTCATCTATCAGATAAGTATTATTTTACTCATATGTTTATTTATGTCAACTTATAAACTGTGTTGTATTAAAAACGTTTTATCAGAAACACGCTTTTATAAGTAACAGACAAGTGGCGTTTCAACTTCCCGCCTGTGTCTGACATATTTAATAAATTTTGAAATTCGCGTATTCTGCTCACACGATCTACTTTTCAGTAACTGATCTAACGGTTGGCACAAATCACGGAAACCGACATTAAACCAACCCTTATAAATTCAGATCTGATCATCTAACTGATCTTTTATGCACCCTCAAAATTTCAAAAGCACAAGAGTATTTTTGCTTTCATACAAACTGCAAATTTATCTCCTTTTCCTTCAATCTATTTTAGAAAAATGTCTGCCAAGGAAGCTAATGCTGAAGGTAGATTCTTGAACTACCTAACTTATTATGCTACCAGCACTCCGCTGATGAAGGAGATTCTGGAAAAGTTCAAGGCGGTGACACTGGTTAACTTCATGGAGGCCCATGAAGATATGGTGTTTACACCAGAGATTTTAGAGTTTTATAATGCTGATGGGAAGCCAGACTACGAAAAAATGGAGATTAAGGCTAAGGTTGGGGGAAAGGACATCTGCATAACCCCCAAACTGTTGAATGAAAAGTATGGACTATCTCTTGAAGGTTCAATTGAACTTTCATCTCTGGCTGAGCCATTAGAGGCTGATTTCAGGAGTATTGCTGCTAAAAAGAAGGATGAAGTCCTGTCTGGGAACATCAAGAAGCCCCAGCTGAAGGACGAGTTTCAGAGAATGGCTGACCTACTTGCCAAAGTTGTGGAGAACTGTACCTTCTCCTTGGACAGTGTACCTATGAAAAGGTATCACATGATGATAGCGGTTTACTACGGTCTGAAAGTAAACTGGGCAAGTGTTATTTGGTACATTCTTGCTGATCACAAGACGCGTGGTCAAACACTTCACAAAATTTTCCTTAGTCATCTGCTGCTGAATTTGGGATGTACGATGACAAATGGCAAGGAAGTTCATAAGGCTAAGGAGCTAAAGATTTATGAATCAGTGAAGGTTGGAAGGTCTAAAGAGCCAGCTGAAGTGCCAGAAAAGAGGCAATCAAAAAGGAAGGCTACTGTGCCTAAAGAGCCTGCTGTTAAGGCGAACAAAAGCAAAGTGACTGCTCCCAAGGCAACTGTTCAAAAAGCTAAGCCAGCTGTTCAAACTAGAACAGAGTCCCCTATTGATAAGGATGCTGCTGATGACATTATAAATCAGACAGCTAACGAGATTGAGCAAATGGCCTATGACATCTCTCCTGAGAGAACAGTTTCAGCTGAAGTGCCAACTGAAAACGTTGCAAAGAGGACAAGGAGCGCTTTAAAAGATACTGCTACTTCTGCTGCTGTCCTTCACACCAAGAAAACTGCCAGAAAGAAGATGACTTTCATTGAAGAAACTACTGAACTTTCTGAGCTAGTAAGGAGAAGTCCTCTAACAGCAGAGAGGCCTGTTGGATCTGAGAAGAAGTCTGCTGAAGTGGAGTCAGCTGCTGAACAAGTCAAACAGACTACTTCTGCACCAACAGCTGAGGGTAATCAACCTCAAAAGGATCCTGAAGTGCAGATCCTTGAACCAATTGTTGCTGCACCAGTAGCAATTGCTGCTCCAGAACCAACAGCTGTGGCACCAGTTGTTAAGTCAAGAGCTGCCAAAAGAAAAAGGATTGGCAAAACCAAAGTGACAGCTTATCACAAGAAGAAGCGCGAGGAAGCAGAACAGAGGAAACGTGATGAAGCTGAGTTTAAAAGAGCTCTTGAGGCTAGCAAGAAAGTGGCTGAAGTCAAGAAGATGACTGAAGTTGAATTAGCTGCCAAGGAAGAAGCAGACTCGGCCAAGGCTCTAGAAGAAAGTAAGAAGGATGCATATGGACCTCGAAGGTCAGAAGGAATCGTGATTGGTAAACCCAAGGAAGGGCAGTTTGTGCTACCAAGGGCTAAACCAGTCAAAAGGAAGAAATTTGAAGTCAGAAGAGCACTTGATATTGTTCAAGGTGACTCTGCTGTCTTTGAGAAGTTTGAAGCTGAGCTAGATAGGATGAATCAGCTGCTTCAATCAAAAACCACCTTTCTCACAAAAAAGATAAGGTACAACAGATGGAGGGAGTACATGTTGAACAAATCTGAAGAAGAAATCCAAGCATGGAGGGAGTTTGCTGATGAAGGACGCTGGGTTCTGAATTGGTTGCAGACTATTTCTGTTGCAAAGGCATTGGATTCAGATTTTGTCAGATGTTGGATGAAGATGAAGACTTTGAAGTGAAGGGAGGTTTTGATGATTTCCAAAAGTCATCAGCTAAGTGGAAGCTTAACACCAACCTTAGAAGATATTTGACCAAGGAAGATTTATTCTAAACGAGTCAAATATGGTCCAGAAGACTACTGATCTATTGCTGAAGAAGGAATCAGACTGGTGGACTATCAGCGGACTCAAATCAGATTAGTTCAAGTTTGGGATCAGCTGAGTACACATCAGACGAGTGACTTCGATCAGCAGAGTGGAAGTGGATCATAAGTTATTGCAACGGTAATAAATGCACTTGGTGTAATAAATGCTAAAGAGGAAGGGTATTTATGACAAATGATTGAAGAGAAACCTCGTATCAGCTTGGTGCATTTAATGCGAAGTGATGAGGGATATTTCGTAGCTCCCAAGATAAGAAATATTCCTCTGCCAAAATCCGACCTCCAGCTCCAAAATCCGACCTCAAGCTCAAAAATCCGACCTCCAGCTGTTCTCCGAGCAGCAGACATTCGAGCTATCATTTGGGCCTGACAAGGGGCCAGGCCTTTGGGCCAGGATTTATTCACATACAGGCGGATCACCTAGTCCAACGCCACACCTATATATACCCAATGCATTAATGACTTAAAGTGGGGGGGGGCTACGAATACACACCCTCAACTCGGACCAAGCAGCTCGGCCTAACACATTATCTCCATTCCGCACGGACTAGCTGTTAGGTCTCCTATTTGTAATTCTTTTGTAGTTACGGCATCCAATAACGCTCGGACAGACCCTGTAAACTTTACATTTGAGATCGGAATTTATATACAGATCGGATTTTCCCTTCTCATATTATTGTTCTTGCTTAAACTACATGATTACGAATTTCAGTAAGATCAATTGGCGCCCACCGTGGGGCCTGGTCGAGCGTTAGATCGAAATATGCCTGCTACACGGAGATATGCCTGCCAAATGAAGAAGAGCAACTCGAGTTGCTGCTCAAAATTTGAAGTGAAGCAGCTTGAATTGCTGCTCGGAATTTCAAAAAGAGCTGCTCGAAATTGAAGAAGAGAGCAAGAGTGAAAGCTGTTGTTATGACTCTTGGCTCGAAATTGCAGCTCGGAATTCCTGCTCGGAATTTCAAAAAGAGCTAGACGCTCTATAAAAAAGTCCATAAAAAAGAGCTAGACGCTCTATAAAAAGTCTATAAAAAAGAGCAAGACGCTCTATAAAAAGTCTATAAAAAAGAGCTAGACGCTCTATAAAAAAGTCTATAAAAAAGAGCTAGACGCTCTATAAAAAAGTCTATAAAAAAGAGCAAGACGCTCTATAAAAAAGTCTACGAAAAAGAGCAAGAGTGAAAGCTGTTGTTATGACTCTTGGCTCGAAATTGCAGCTCGGAATTCCTGCTCGGAATTTGAAAAAGAGCTGCTCGAAATTGAAGAAGAGAGCAAGAGTGAAAGCTGTTGTTATGACTCTTGGCTCGAAATTGCAGCTCGGAATTCCTGCTCGGAATTTGAAAAAGAGCTGCTCGAAATTGAAGGAAAGAGCAAGAGTGAAAGCTGTTGTTATGACTCTTGGCTCGAATTTTGTGATCGGAATTTCAAAAAGTGCTGCTCGAAATTGAAGGAAAGAGCAAGAGTGAAAGCTGTTGTTATGACTCTTGGCTCGAAATTGCAGCTCGGAATTCCTGCTCGGAATTTGAAAAAGAGCTGCTCGAAATTGAAGAAGAGAGCAAGAGTGAAAGCTGTTTTTATGACTCTTGGCTCGAAATTGCAGCTCGAAATTCCTGCTCGGAATTTGAAAAAGAGCTGCTCGAAATTAAAGAAGAGAGCAAGAGAAAGCTGTTTTTATGACTCTTGGCTCGAAATTGCAGCTCGGAATTCCTGCTCGGAATTTGAAAAAGAGCTGCTCGAAATTGAAGAAGAGAGCAAGAGTGAAAGCTGTTTTTATGACTCTTGGCTCGAAATTGCAGCTCGGAATTTGAAAAAGAGCTGCTCGAAATTGAAGAAGAGAGCAAGAGTGAAAGCTGTTGTTATGACTCTTGGCTCGAAATTGCAGCTCGGAATTTGAAAAAGAGCTGCTCGAAATTGAAGAAGAGAGCAAGAGTGAAAGCTGTTGTTATGACTCTTGGCTCGAAATTGCAGCTCGGAATTCCTGCTCGGAAAAGAGCTCGAAAAAGAGCAAGAGTGAAAGCGGTTGTTTGAAAAAGAGCTGCTCGAAATTGAAGAAGAGAGCAAGAGTGAAAGCTGTTGTTATGACTCTTGGCTCGAAATTGCAGCTCGGAATTCCTGCTCGGAATTTGAAAAAGAGCTGCTCGAAATTGAAGGAAAGAGCAAGAGTGAAAGCTGTTGTTATGACTCTTGGCTCGAATTTTCAGCTCGGAATTCCTGCTCGGAATTTGAAAAAGAGTTGCTCGAAATTGAAGAAGAGAGCAAGAGTGAAAGCTGTTGTTATGACTCTTGGCTCGAAATTGCAGCTCGGAATTCCTCCTCGGAATTTGAAAAAGAGCTGCTCGAAATTGAAGGAAAGAGCAAGAGTGAAAGCTGTTGTTATGATTCTTGGCTCGAATTTTCTGCTCGGAATTCCTGATCGGAATTTCAAAAAGAGCTGCTCGAAATTAAAGAAGAGAGCAAGAGTGAAAGCTGTCGTTATGACTCTTGGCTCGAATTTTCTGCTCGAAATTGCAGTTGCTGCTCGGAAATGCAGCTCGAAATTGAAGAAAAGAGCTGATGAATAGCATAATGGACCCCTCAGTTTTGAAAAAGGTTTTTCCGAATAAGGTTTTTAACGAGGTATATCTGACGCATCAAGATTTCGAGGTCGATCAGCACCTCAACACAATTACTACTTCTCAAAGCTTCAGCTACACTTACACGTTGATGAGACGTAAAACTACCCTGGAAGGGACTCTCAGTTCGAAGGCTTATCTCGTTTATTATTACTACCCACTATTAAAAGCGGTTCGGCATTTTGGGGGCTTCTAAGATGCGCACTCTTTTTCCCTAGCTCGGTTTTTATCCCATTGGGTTTTTCCGGACTAGGTTTTTAATGAGGCGTATCCGAAGCATCAAATAGTTGAAGGCAGCCATTCACCTAGAAGGCAGTATCTACTTCTCTGAGCTTCAGCTGCACTTGCGCTCGAGAAGTGGTGGGGTATTGATGAGGGATATTTCGTAGCTCCCAAGATAAGAAATATTCCTCTGCCAAAATCCGACCTCCAGCTCCAAAATCCGACCTCAAGCTCAAAAATCCGACCTCCAGCTGTTCTCCGAGCAGCAGACATTCGAGCTATCATTTGGGCCTGACAAGGGGCCAGGCCTTTGGGCCAGGATTTATTCACATACAGGCGGATCACCTAGTCCAACGCCACACCTATATATACCCAATGCATTAATGACTTAAAGTGGGGGGGGCTACGAATACACACCCTCAACTCGGACCAAGCAGCTCGGCCTAACACATTATCTCCATTCCGCACGGACTAGCTGTTAGGTCTCATATTTGTAATTCTTTTGTAGTTACGGCATCCAATAACGGTCGGACAGACCCTGTAAACTTTACATTTGAGATCGGAATTTATATACAGATCGGATTTTCCCTTCACATATTATTGTTCTTGCTTAAACTACATGATTACGAATTTCAGTAAGATCACGAAGCGACAGAAAGTACAGCAGAGTGTACAGTGTTCAGTCGCAACAACCGTTTCTGCAGAAGGACCAGTACTCGATGATTTGGACACCTGTCGATCTCTCAACGGGTAGATTTTCAAATCTCCAAGTATAAATAGTTCAGTTCTTGAGTTAAAGAAGAAGAGACAACACATTTTGAGAGCAAAAATCTGAAGCAGAATTCTTCTAAGTCTCAAACTCAAGAACAGAACACTTATCAGCAGAGTCATTTGTTGACGAAGCAGAATAGAGAGAAAACAAAAAATACTTATAAATCTGAGTGATTTTGTTAGAATAGTGTTGTGAGAAGTAGATATCCATCTTAGTGAGTGATATTACTTCAGAGGATAGGAGTTTCTTTGTGATTTCCTATTACGTACTTGTGGCCGTTTCATTTGTTGATAGGCGCAAGCAGAGTGTACTGTAATCTTTGTGACTATAGTATAACCCAAGATCTGAGTGACTTGGAAGAGTGGACTAAAGGATTTCTATCCATATAACCACTATAAAAATCCTTTGTGTTTTTACTTGCATAATTTTCTGCATATTTGAAAGAGCATATTTAAAACACTTAAAGGTTAACTGTTGGAAAAGTTTTAAAAAGGAGTTTGTTAAAACTGGTGATAAAACTATTTCAAAGTTAAAGAAAACTACTTGTGAAAAACACTTGATAAATCCGCTGCAAGTTAGTTATTTTTAAAACTCTGATTTTGATAAAATCAGCTGAGTAAAATCAGAAGAGTGGTCAACTCTGCTGTTCAAAGCTTTGTGCGAGATCAGCATAGTCAACTTACGATTACTGATCAGCTTAGTCTGCTGACAGAAAAGTTAGAAGTTTTTAAAAGGTAAATTTTAAAAAGGTCTATTCACCCCCCCCCCCCCTCCCCTCCCCCCTCTAGACCTCCTCTGACCACTTGGGACCAACAAGTGGTATCAGAGCAGGTGGTTCATCTGAATCATTTGCCTGATCAACGAGCTCGATCCTAGAGTGTTTTTCAAAGGTTTTCAAATGTTTTCAAAAGAGCATCTTTTTGAAAAATAAAAACTTTTTGAAAAATGGATTGTATCAGCCTTGTTCTTCACATAGGCGGTATGAGCTTTGAGGACTGGAAAATACGCATGTAAATTTTCCTTGCTGCTTACAATGATAATATGTACAGGTGCATAACAAAAGGTCCGATAAGAGTTACCAAAACAATCAAGGTTGATGGCCAAGATACGGTCGTTGACAAAGATGAAGACGAGATGACAGCTGAAGAAATCAAGCTAAAAAATCTTGATAAAGTTGGAATCTTCATCATGACTAAATCCCTGGACAATGAAAGGTTTGACAAGGTCAAACATTGTAAAACATCAAAAGAGATGTGGGATAAAGTCCGTGATTGAGTGAAGGGAATGATGCCATCAAAGAACATAATTTGAGCATAGCCCTAGAGAAGTTTGAAAACTTCAAGATGAAATCTGGAGAAACCATCGACCAGATGTATTCAAGGTTCACTAAAGTGCTGAACAACGTGTTAAAGCTGGGTAAGACGTTCACAGACAAAGAGATTACTCTCAAAGTCCTGAAGGCGCTACCACCCAAGTTCAACATGAAGATCACAGCAATGGAAGAATCAAGGGATCTGGGGAAGATCTCTCTGACGGAGCTGTTTTCAGTACTCAAGGCGTACGAGTATAAAATGCCAAGAATGGGTATAGAAGAGACCTCAACTTCTAGTCCCACTGCTGCCCTGGTTGCTGCAGAAAAAACCAGAAGATCAGCCGGAAGAACTATAGAAGTGGACTCATCTGATGAGACCACAGTACTGAACAAAAAGGAGTACTCTGCTGATGATGTTGCTTTGTTATTGAACGGGTTCAAAAAGTTCTACAAAAGAAAAATGAAGAACAAATATAACAATGCTTCTACTTCTAAACCTACCTCTCATTCTCATGATATTAAGGATGATTATAAATCCAAAATGATGTGCTATAATTGCAGGAAATTGGGACATTCATCAAGGACTGCCCATATCCTAAAGCGGAGAAGTATACAGAGGAGGAAAAGAAACAAAGGAAAGAAAGAAGAGAGAAGAGATACCAAAAGAGCAAAGTGTTGTTGGCTGAAGCTGAAAAGATGGCAGCCATCTACTCATCAAATTCAGAATCAGGCACGTCAAGTGATGACTCTATTTTTGAAGAGACACCTGCACTGCTCTGTCTCATGGCAAAGGAATATGATGATTCTGACAATGAGGTAATACTCTCTGAAAGTGAACTTGAGCTATTTAGTTCATTTGAGCAAATGATGAACAATAAAGCCGATGTTGTTAATGAATTTGTTAAGCTTAAGGACGAGATGATTCTGCTGAAAAAGCAAAATGCTAAGCTGAAACGCAGTGTTGAAAAACCTGAAGAATCAGCCATGTATAAAAAGCTTTCGCATGAATGTGAATCTCTGAGAGCCGAATGTGAAGTTTACAAGGGAAAAATCAAGGAACTTGAAGCTACAATATCTTTTCATAATAAGTCGTCTGTTCTTAAGCCGTCAGTTGTGTCAATAGATAAATCTAATGAACAGAGTACACCCTTAGTAAAAGAAAATTTAGAACTGAACAGAGCTGAGAAGTTTATATCTGCTGATAATAGTAATGTTATCCTGTATGTTCAGACTGCTAAATCTACTTCACTGGAAATTGAGAAAAAGGAGAAGAGTTCTCCTAAGGCTAAAAAGGGTAAAAAGCCTGAAAATGAAAAACAGACTGGTAAAACCAAACAGCAGAATAGTCCAAAGAAGTCTGCTGATAAGAGTAAAACCAATCAGACTAGTAAACCTAAGTCGTCTGTTAAAGAGCAAGTAAAGAGCAGACCAAAGAAGCAAAGAAATTATAACAATAATGCTTGGTATGGAAATGAGTCTTATCATGTGCAACCTGCTTACTCACCTTATTATGCTGCACCTCATTATCCACCTTATTATGCGGCATATCCTGCTCATCAACCAATGCATGCCTACCCTGCTTATCATGCATCTTATCCTACTTATGAGCCTTATCCTCATCATAATAATTATCAACATAACATGCTTGCTGATTATGATGAAAATGAAGTTGCTCATGCTCCTGCTAAAACTCTAAAGCCTAAGAAGCCTAAGACTTCAACATCTTGGGTTGTCAAAGGTGACACTAATCCACCAGGACCCTCTCAATAAAGGGTACCTAAAACATTTTTATTTTGTTTTGTAGGTTAGGATTAGGAGTAGGAGTAAAGTAGTGAAGAAATGGTACTTGGACAGTGGATGTTCAAGGCACATGTGTGGAGACATACATGAACTGGCAGATGCTGTTGCTGTAATTGGTCCAAGAGTTACTTTTGGAGACAGCAAAGAAGGCAAGGTTGTTGCTGTTGGAAAACTTATCAAAGGAAACATAGAGATATCTGACGTCTCTTATGTTAGTGGCCTGAAGTACAATCTGCTGAGCATAAGTCAATTTTGTGACAAGGGATTTTCCGTAGTGTTTTCATCAGATGAGTGCTATGTTGAACAAATTGGAACAAAGAAGGTTATTTTATCTGGAAGAAGACAGGGAAATATCTATGTAGTCGACTGGAATTCTGTGGACAAGAATTCTAATGTTTGTTTGGTGGCTTCTAAACCAAGTGAAATCAGTCGGCTGTGGCACAAAAGAATGAATCATTTGAATTTCAAGACCATAAACAGATTGATAAAGAATGATCTGGTAGAAGGAATTCCAAAGACAGTCATGAGCAAAGACAAGCTTTGTGACGCATGTCAGAAGGGGAAACAAGTGAAGTCATCTTTCAAAAGCAAGAAGCACCAATCTTCAACCAGAATTTTGGAGCTGTTACATATGGATTTGTTTGGCCCTATTGATCCAATCAGCAATGGTGGAAAGAAATACTGCCTAGCTGTTGTGGATGATTATTCAAGATTTACTTGGGTGATTTTCATGAAGAAGAAAAGTGAAACCAAGGAACATCTTACTAATCTGATGGAACTGATCCAGAATGAGAAGAGTCAAAAAATATTGAAGATCATATCAGATAGAGGGACTGAATTTACAAACTCTACTGTTGAAGAGTATTGTAACTCCAGAGGAATCAATCATGAGTACTCTGCTGCCAGAACCCCTCAACAAAATGGAGTTGCTGAAAGGAGAAACAGAACTCTAAAGGAAGCTACCAGGACAATGATAGCTGAAGCAAAGCTGCCCCAAAGATTCTGGGCAGAAGCCACAAATACAGCATGTTATACACATAATAGGTGTATGATCAACAAAAGTCAAAACAAGACACCTTATGAGCTATGGAACAACAGAAAGCCTAATATACATTATCTTAGGATTTTTGGTTGTAAATGTTATGTTTTGAACAATGGGAAAAATCACCTTACTGCATTTGTAGAAAAGGCTGATGAAGCTGTTTTTGTAGGTTACTCTACTGTTAGTAAAGCTTATAGAGTGTTTAACAAAAGAACTTTACTTGTAGAAGAATCTATTCATGTAGTATTTGATGAACCAAGTCAATCATCTGAAAAGAATCAAAGTGCAAACCCAGAAGTATCTGCTGACTTACAGAAATTGAGTGTGGAAAGAAAGGAAGAATATGTACCCATCATACTACCTGATTTAACTCAAGTTGTTAACTCAAGTGGTGTTCAAAATCAGTCTGCTGATTGTCTAACAGAGGAGTTGCGAACAGCTGACAGACCAGAGACTGTTCAACAGACTACTACTGAGACTCCAACAGTAGTGTTGCAAGATCAATCAAGAGGACAACATCCAGATTTGCAACCTGATCTCAGATGGCTCAAAGATCACCCACTTGACTTAGTGATTGGTGATCCTTTGGATAGAGTGAGAACTAGAAGGTCAACTGCAAATGAAACAATGTTTGTAAGTTTTCTTTCACAAATTGAGCCTAAGTTAATTGATGAAGCTCTTAGTGATTCTCACTGGATTGAAGCAATGCAAGAAGAGTTGAATCAATTTGAAAGGAATGAAGTCTGGTACTTAGTTCCCAGACCTACTCATCAAAGAGTAATTGGCACTAAGTGGGTATTCAGGAATAAAACGAATGAAGATGGTATTGTTACCAGAAACAAAGCAAGACTAGTTGCCAAAGGTTACTGCCAAGAAGAAGGCATTGATTTTGATGAGTCATTCGCACCAGTTGCAAGGCTTGAAGCAATCAGATTATTCTTAGCCTATGCTGCTTACAAGAACTTCACTGTCTATCAGATGGATGTGAAGTATGCTTTTCTCAATGGAGAATTGCAAGAGGAAGTTTATGTTGAACAACCTCTTGGTTTTGAAGTTTATCAACAAGGAGACAAGGTATATCGTCTGAAGAAAGCCCTCTATGGACTGAAACAGGCTCCAAGAGCATGGTATGATACTTTATCTGATTTTCTTTTAGTTAAAGGATTTCGTAAAGGTAAAGTAGATAAGACTCTGTTTACTATTGAATGGGATAATCATATATTGTTGGTACAAATATATGTGGACGATATTATTTTTGGTTCAACTAATAACAGATGTGTGAAAGATTCTCTAAGCTGATGCAGAATAAGTTTGAAATGAGCATGATGGGAGAATTAAATTACTTTCTTGGATTACAAGTCAAACAGCTACCAGATGGTATTTTTATTAATCAAGCAAAGTACACAAAAGATCTGTTCAAGAAATTTGGTATGGAAACTAGCTCATCTGTTAATGTTCCTATGTCTACTGGACTTCGTCTGGACAAGGATGAAGGTGGCAAATCAGTTGACATCACCAAATACAGAGGCATAATTGGGTCACTGTTATACTTAACAGCTAGCAGACCAGATATTATGTATTATGTTGGGGTTTGTGCGAGATTTCAATCAGATCCTAAGGAATCTCATCTCTTAGCTGCTAAAATGATATTAAAGTATCTCAAAGGCACACAAGAATTGGGATTGTGGTACCCAAGGGAATCAGGATTTGAACTTATTGGATATTCAGATTCTGACCTTGCTGGCTGCAAAATTGATAGGAAGATGATGAGGGGTATTTCGCATACGCCACTTTAGGAAATACTTTCTGCTCGAGGTCGACCTCGATCCCGACCAGAATGGTATTCTCCGACCAGAAGAACATGGTTTTCCGATCAAGCCAGACTGATAGCTCTCGATCAAGTACCCCGACCTTCTTCCCGATCTACTCGCCTCCTCGGGATTACTGTGGGGCCGACCTACAGCTTTATACAGCTGGCGAGAGGTGTTCTCCTACGGATGGTCCACCTAGCTCATTACTGTTCCTATAAATACGCGGCGCATTTATGACATCAGGGACGGCACAACTTCCAAGATATTCCTTCTGCTCGGACCTTCTGTTCGGATTAGGAACTAGCTTGTATTCTCGTTGAATTTAGTCTTTTTAGTAGTACGGCATCCCGTAATGCTCGGGTAGACTCGCTTTGTAATTTGTATTCGTACACCAATATCAATATACAGTTTTCACACGCTCGATTCATATATTGTTATACTTAACTTTCCTTATTGAACTTGAACGAAATACGGTATAATCAATTGGCGCCCACAGGCTCCGACCCACAGATCTAATGTCTACGGTCGACCTGCATCTCCTGATAGGGCTCCGAGGACGGAGCATGAAAAAAGCAACTTTACCAGATTGAATACTTCGAGGGACGAGATTCTAACGGTACTCGAAGAGAGGAATTTGGTCCCTGGAGCTCGGCGTATCACTCAACCTAGACCAGGGACTATGAATCACGATAAGTATTGCAGATACCACAGGGCTCGAGGGCATAGCACCGAGGATTGTTTTCAGTTAAAACAAGAAATCGAGAAACTGATTGCTCAGGGAAAATTGAAGGAATATGTCAGAATGGAGAACCATAACAGCCGTTATCGATCCAGGAGTCCAAGGAGGCCTTCCGAACAACACCGTGAGGATCAACAACAACCGGAGGAGCAGACGAATCGGGTGATAAATATGATATCTGGTGGACCAGCTGGGGGAGATAGCAGGAATGCGAGGAAAAGGACTGCAAGGTCGATAAAGACTGGTGTCTCGACTAAGAAAGAGGTCATGTCCTTAAGACCAGCGCCCTCGATAAATCAAGTCATTAGTTTTTCTGAAGCTGACAGACCTAGTGATGTGACTTGGGATACTAATGAAGATGACCCTGATTTTTCGATGGTCTTGACCCTGAGAATTGCTAACTTCGAGGTTAGGAGGGTGTTAATCGATAATGGCAGTTCGGCAAACATAATCTCTTCTGAGGCGCTCGACAGAATGAATCTACAACATCCGCGATTGGAACGAGTATCCACCCCGCTCATTGGGTTCGGTGGATCGGAAATTGTTCCTCTAGGAACCATACTCTTGAGTACTACTATGGGCAAGAAACCTAGAGATGTTACGAAGATGGTAAAATTCCTAGTCGTGAGTACCCCGTTCGCTTATAATGCAATATTGGGAAGACCGGCTTTAAACGTATTCAAAGCGGTCGTGTCGACTTACCACCAGATGGTAAAGTTTCCCACTTTGGTGGGGGTCGGAGAAATGAGAAACGATCAATGCATGGCTTGGGAATGTTACAGCACGTCCCTAAACATGAAGAAGCAGTTCGAGCCATTATTGCCCTTGAAGAGAAAGTTAGAAGAGGAAAAGGTATTCTCTGTTTCCGACCTCCCGTTGCCAGATTGTGAAAGGTTGCAGAGTAAAAAAGGAAAAGAGATCGATATGAGCGTACAACCCCCAAATCATAAACAAGTAACGTTAATCCCTGGCTCTCCCGAGAAGTTCACCAGGATTGGGACCGAGCTAAGCCAAGGGATGGAGACCATGCTGATCGAATTCCTTAGAAACAACGCCGATGTCTTTGCTTGGAGTTCTGATGATATAGTCGGAATCGACCCGAGAGTGATCACTCATTCTTTAAATATCGATCCTAAAGCAAAGCCAGTTAGGCAAAAGAAGAGGAATCACGGTCGAGAAAAAGACAAAATCATCATTGCTGAGGTGGATAGGTTATTGGCTGCGAAACAGATTCGGGAAATAACTTTCACTGAATGGCTTTGCAATGTAGTGTTGGTATCGAAGGGAGAGAAGGTCGACAACAAGTGGAGGATGTGTAATGATTTTACCGACCTGAAGAAGTTGTGTCCAAGGGACCCCTATCCTTTACCACGGATCGATATGCTAGTTGACTCGACTGCAGGATTCATATTCTTTAGTATGATGGATGCTTTCCAAGGATTTTATCAAATATTTATGAATGAAAGAGATCAGGATAAAACAGCTTTTATTACCGAACGGGGAGTATACTGCTTCATTGTAATGCCGTTCGGGCTAAGAAACGCGGGAGCAACTTATCAAAGGCTCGTGAATATGATGTTCAAGGATCTCATTGGTGAGATCATGGAAGTTTATGTTGATGATATGCTAGTGAAGAGCATGACCGAGGAGGAACATATAAAGCACCTGGACAGATGTTTCGCAATCCTAAGGAAGTACAGAATGAAATTAAACCCGGCCAAGTGCACCTTCGGGGTAAGGTCGGGAAAGTTCCTCGGCTATCTGGTTCACGAGCGCGGAATCGAGGCGAATCCAGAAAAAATTCGAGCTATAGCTGAACTACGACCGCCGACTAAATTGTCTGAAGTGCAGAGTCTAATCGGAAAAATAATATCTTTGAATAGGTTTATATCCCGATCAGCAGACAAGAGTTTGCCTTTCTTCAAGTTGTTGAGAAGATCGAAAGGCTTTGAATGGAGTGAGGAATGCAGTAAAGCTTTCGAAGAACTTAAAAGGTATTTAGTTTCCCCTCCGATGTTGGCAAAACCGGTCGAGGGGGAACCTTTGTATCTGTACATAGCGGTATCAAGTGAGGCGATAAGTTCTGTTTTGGTGAGAATTCAGGATTTCGAGCATAAACCTGTATACTATCTGAGTAAGTTGCTTCAAGGGGCAGAAAAGAATTACCTGGAGATCGAGAAATTCGCGCTAGCTTTAGTTATTGCCGCACGAAGGCTGCGACCTTATTTCCAAACTTACAAAATTATTGTTCTGACTAATCAACCTCTACGGCAAGTTCTATCAAAGCCAGAGACGTCCGGAAGATTGATTAAATGGGCGGTGGAGCTGGGTCAGTTCGAGATCGAGTACCAACCTCGAACTACAATCAAGGCTCAAGTCTTAGCTGATTTCATTGCAGAATCAACAGGGTCCAGTTCGGGCGACTTGTCCATTCCCGTGGTAAATCTGGTCGAGGATGTTCAGCACAAAGTTTGGGTGATGCATGTCGACGGGTCGTCGACCAGAGAAGGTGGTGGGGCCGGAATTCACTTTCAGGGTCCCGAGGGGGAGGATCTCAGTTATGCGATCACTCTAGATTTTGTAGTCACGAACAATGAAGCAGAATACGAGGCTTTGATCGCGGGTTTAGAAATGGCAGTTAAAGCAAACATAAGGTCGTTGACAGTGTTAACTGACTCGGAGCTCGTACATAGACAAGTACAAGGGGTTTATGAAGCAAAAGAGTTTAACATGGTGAAGTATTTGAAAAGAGTGAAGGATCTGGCGACAAAGTTCGAGATATTTGATATACAAGCTATACCTCGAGAAAAGAACTGTTGGGCGGATTTGCTTTCGAAGTTTACTGGTTCGATAGATGGACGGAAGGAAAGGGTGATAACTTGGCTAATGTCCAACTCCCCAGCTATAGACTCCGACCTAGCCCTAAACTCGGAGGTAATGGAGATAGATGTTCGAGAATCTTCTTGGATGGAGCCTTTGAAAACTTATCTAAGAGATGGTACCTTGCCGGAGGACACCAATCAAGCTCGAAGGATTAAGTATCGAGCCCCAATGTACGTTTTGAACGAAGGTAGGCTTTATAAAAGATCAAGCTCAGGAGTTTTGTTGAAGTGCATTCCTGAGAGTCAGTTCGATCTAATTTTAAAGGAGGTTCACGAAGGTGAAGCGGGAAGTCATTGTGGTGCACGCGCTTTAGCCTTGAAGTGCTCGAGGACTGGATATTATTGGCCCACTATGATCTCGGATTCCATCGATTATGTCAAGAAATGCCATCATTGCCAAATCTATTCAAATCTAATTCATCAGCTCGCCGAGCAGATGCATTCGATTCCGATTTGCTGGCCCTTCGACAAATGGGGAATCGATATTGTGGGACCTTTCCCAACTGCTAGATCGAGAAAAAACTATGTCCTGGTCGCCGTGGAATACTTCAGTAAATGGATTGAATGCATTGCGCTAACAAAAATTACTCAATTTCAGGTGATAAATTTTCTCTGGAAGAATATTGTTTGCAGGTTTGGTATACCGAGGATCCTTATTTCCGACAATGGAACTCAGTTCGCGGGAAAACGAATTTTGGAGTGGTGCGAAAGGTTTGGGATCCAGCAGAATTTCACGTCGGTCGGACATCCCCAGGCGAACGGACAAACCGAGGTCACCAACAGGGAAATTGTTCGATCACTGGAAAAACGTTTAGCCGAAGCGAAAGGCAATTGGTTAGACGAGCTTCCAGGAGTAATTTGGACGAACAGGACTACAGTAAAGTCTGCTACTGGAGAGACTCCTTTCTCATTGGTTTATGGGTCGGAGGCTGTTATACCAGTCGAATCATTAGTTCCTTCTCCGAGGATAGAATCTTATGACCCCGATCAGAATCAATCGTTGCGAGAGATGGATGTCGATCACGCAGATGGGAAACGCGACCGAGCACGCATAAGAATTCAAGCCACCAAGTCTAGCATGGAAAAAGCTTATGACAAGAAAGTCAGGATAAGAACATTCAAAGTCGGGGATCTAGTCCTCAAAAAGGTGGAAGTATCTAAGCATGTCGGAAAACTTCAGCCAAACTGGGATGGCCCTTATGTCGTGCAGGAGGTCGGAAATAAGGGGTCCTATAAAATTGCTCACCTCAACGGTGATGTTTTGCCAAGAACTTGGAACGCAGTCAATCTGAGGAAATATTATGGAAGATAGATGTTATCATTTCTAATCTTTATTGTAATTTACAGTTTTCTCAAACTTTAACTTTCCTCAAAGGTGTAAGAACAATCAATGAAATCTTTGGTTCGAGTTCTAATTGTTTTCCAGGTACCATCACGGAGAGAGGCTAATATTATCGGCCGAGGGTGAAAGCTGTTGCTATGACCCTCCCTCGATAAAACATGATCAAATAAAAATAATCGGCCGAGGGTGAAAGCCGTTGCTATGACCCTCCCTCGATAAAATATGATCGAAAAAGAAAATCGGCCGAGGGTGAAAGCTGTTGCTATGACCCTCCCTCGATAAAATGTGATCGAAAAAGAAAATCGGCCGAGGGTGAAAGCTGTTGCTATGACCCTCCCTCGATAAAATATGATCGAAAAAGAAAATCGGCCGAGGGTGAAAGCTGTTGCTATGACCCTCCCTCGATAAAAAGATGTTCAAAAAATCAAAATCGGCCGAGGGTGAAAGCTGTTGCTATGACCCTCCCTCGATAAAATGTGATCGAAAAAGAAAATCGGCCGAGGGTGAAAGCTGTTGCTATGACCCTCCCTCGATAAAAAGATGGGTGAAAGCTGTTGCTATGACCCTCCCTCGATAAAACATGATCAAATAAAAATAATCGGCCGAGGGTGAAAGCCGTTGCTATGACCCTCCCTCGATAAAATATGATCGAAAAAGAAAATCGGCCGAGGGTGAAAGCTGTTGCTATGACCCTCCCTCGATAAAAAGATGTTCAAAAAATCAAAATCGGCCGAGGGTGAAAGCTGTTGCTATGACCCTCCCTCGATAAAATGTGATCGAAAAAAGAAAATCGGCCGAGGGGGAAAGCTGTTGCTATGACCCTCCCTCGATAAAATATGATTAAAAAAAAAAAAAAAAAAAAAAAAAAAAAAAAAAAAGAAAATTTTACGTGACTATCTAGTTCACTTAGTAACGGTCGATTAAATTTTGCGTCAATTCCAACTAATGCACGAAGTGTCATGATGACGCGGTTCCGCTCGAAACCCGAACAACTTTCAAAAGTTTCTGATTATCTGGGGACCACTAAAGTTGGGATCATTATTTCCTAAGTTCATTTATTCTTCAAGGGAACTTCTCAATTTTCAGATATTATTTATTTGGACGATTATCGGATAATATTTCCGAGGACAGTTTATCGATCGATAAATATTCTCATTAATTCATCATCAAATTGGCTTTTACGAGCAGAAGACTTGCAATAAGACGATAAAAAAAAAAAAAAAAGTGACAACTATATGGTTTGAAACAATGAGTTCTCATTAATATTTTCGAGCAAGATACAAAGATCAATGAAAGGCAAATGTTACAGCTTTATTGACATTCATCGAACAAATTACAAAGTTGTTGAGTGTACAAATGAAGTCCTACTACAACTACTTTACCCTATTCTACGGTCTTTGAGTCTTTCGAGCATCTTTCAGTATTGTCGACCAGGAATATCGCCGAGCATCCGATGATTGCACCACAATTTGTGTCAAAGTGATCGAGCTGTATATGTTTATCGTCTTATGATATCTGGGTTTGAAATTAGACAATATGGATTGCAGATTATTGTTTCTGATCTCCATACTTCTCCCAGCGTTCTCACTACCAGCCGAGCCCGATCACTTCCCCGAGTTGGCATACAAGGTTGAAATTCCTCATTTTTAGATCCGAAATTTCAACCTTTGGCAGGTCATCTTTTTATGATCGGGAAGCTTGACCCGAAGTAACCATTCTTCGAGGAAGAAAGGAAGAAATTCGTGAAACAAGATAACCCCAAAGAAAGTACTTGAGGTCAAACTCCCTTTTAATTTTCTGACCTGCTTTCCGCCCTCAGGTATACCCCTCGAAACCAGCAATGCTAACCCTGCCCAAAATACTCAAGCAAGGGTCAGTCACTTGTTGGTATTTCAAGGGGAGATCCCATTTTCAGGGATCGGAGACCCCCCGATATCCGAGGGTCCCCTTTTTTCCAATTCCACCCATACCAAAAGAAACTGTATTTTTAAGAGGAGATCGGAAGTAGGTTCGAAGCCGAATTTCAAAGACTTGATCGGGAAGAGGAAAAGATCCGAGCTTCGTCCTCGGATAAAACATTTTTGACAGTGAAGGGTAAAGATTTTCAACTGGGTGAACGCCATATTTATACTACAAGGATGATTTGATCGACGGTCACTATTCAATCAAACCAACGGCTCAGATTAATTCATTTATCACAGGTGACCTTTCCACTTCCCGAGATAGAGGTACTCTTTGGACAGACTTTCTTTGAAACTTAGCTGAAAAAAGAGGAATACTATGACTTGGTCAAATATGCAGTGCAGGAACTTTCCATCTTTAAATTATGCTCGGAATTCGAGCGATCACTCTTAACTCGAGTATAAATTGTTTTAACACCGAAAATGCTACTTGATTGCCTACTCTTAACTCGAGTATAAATTGTTTATACAGTAAATCACTTTGTCAGAACACAAAACATAATCGATTAGAAGGAAGAAAAAGTTTATTATTCCAACGAGGAGAACAAGTACAAAAGGAAAAAAACTAAAAGTACAACATTTAATCGAGCAGTCAACAGAAGAAATTTCTAAACACTTTTCTCGAAGAGAAGCTTGCGGACTTCGACGTTGCGGGCCTCATACCCAGCCTCGTAACCTTTTTGATAGGACTCTTTCTCCCGCTGCTCGTTGCTTTTCTTCTCCTGCTCGACGAGTGACTTCAGCCTGTCCAACTCCTTGCTCAACTCCTCGTGAACCTGGCTCTCCTTCTCCTTCACGGCTTTCTCCGTCTCGGAGGCCAATTTCTGCTCGATGGCCCTGGCTTCTTCAAGAGACCTCGTTAGTGCAACACTTTTTTCCTCCAGCTCGAGGACAACCTTTGCACGCTGTTCGATTTCTTGCTCGACTTGCAGCCCGAGGGTGAATAGCTGTTGTCCGACCTTAAAGGGACAAAAAGTTATGTAATAAAAAAAAAAAAAAAAAAAAAGGGAGGGGGAAGAGATAGGACAACACTTACTTGAAAAAGCAGATCCGTGCTCGATCGCGCCGTTTCATTCGCGTTTTTCCCGTCTGGCTCGGCCATGGCCTTACTTTTCACCTCTTCAAAAAAGGCGCTGAGCGTCCGAGCAACCTTAGGGACAGTGTTTTGGGGCTCGGGATTCTCACCCGACGAGGGAGTCTTCTTCTGATCGACGGGAGGGTCATTTATTTTGACCTTCTTTTTGGAAGGCTCAACCACATCCTTATTAGCCTCCGAGGTCAGAACACTACCAGTTATTGTCCTCTTCTCCCCAGTCATTTGAATCAAGGCTGAGGTTGGAATCAGATCGCCCACGAACGATCTTTTATTTGGAGCAGACTCAGAGTCATCAGAGGTGATCTGCTTATTAGGCCTATCGACCTTCTTGTTACCCTCGGAGCTAATTTTCGACTGAGAAGGGGAGTCCGGAATTGGTATGACCGGCCCTTTCTCGAAGCCAGATAATTTCTTGGCCACAGTTTTGCCAAGGTCACCGGTTGATTCGATGACCGCCTTCGAAGGAGAATCGACCTTATGTTTGCCTCGGTCGTTCTTAGAAGTCTTTCCTGCTTCCGAGGAGGACTTAGGTTCTTTGACTTTCGACTTGGAAGGTTTTTCCTTCTTGACTTTAAGCAACAACCTCGGGTCGATCTTGGAGTTCACCAGGCCTTCCATGATCTATATGTTTCTAATGCAGAAGAGAGCTCGATTTACTTATCGACCGAATAGCTCCGACGAAGAGCGAATTATAATTTCAGTGACAAATCTTAAACTACCGTCTATTTATAAGAAAAAGGAACGTTGCCTTTTTGGGAGACCAACAGTCGCGAATTTCAAGATTTTCGCGCTCATTTAAGAAGATCGATTGTTTTGATATCGACGTTCTTTCTATGAACCTTATGGCTTACAAAGACTTTTGTCTAGCTGAGCAGTACGATAAATTAATGGTGAGAGCACTCGGAAAAACAAATAAAGCATATTCTATAGATGATCGAAACAATTACAGGGCATATAATAAACGATCCTACAATCTTACAATCTATTACAAGAAATTTAAAGGTCTGGCTGCGCCTCTTTGCCCTCACCTTCGGAGTTACCCTCGACATCGACGTCATCATCTCCAGAAGCTTCTTGATCGTCCCCATCGGAATCGTCATCAGAGGTATCCGAACGGTCCGAGCTACCTGAACTCGAGCTTGAGCTGGAGGTATCCAAGTCCATCAAGTCAGGGTTGGGCATTGGAACTCCAAATTCTTCCACAAAGGGAGCGAACTCATGTTCTTCCCAGTTGGCCGAGCTCGAGGAAGCGGTTCGATAGTCTTCCCCGCTAGAGTTTTTCATGATGTCCATATGCTTTATATACTCCGTCATATTGTCGGGAATAACCTTTGCTGCGGCCAATTGTTGAACACCTTTGAAAAAGGTAGTTTGAAGGATTTCGCCGACCCTCCCTCGAGCTATGGCATCCAATGCAGGAGACTCCAAAAATTCTCTTATCGAGCTTAGGCGAGAATCTTCTTTGCCCCGCTGATAAGACAGCTCGGAATCAGCCTTAGTCTGCGCAAGCTCCTCTTCAAGTTTCCTAACTTTCTCCTCGAGCAAGCTTTTCTCTTCCACGACCTTAACCAAGTTTTCCTCGACGGCAGGGGTATACTTGGCTTTCATGGACTCCAATTCTGCTTGGACAGAGGAAAATTGATTACGCAGTTGGGATTCCTCCTTGAGCAAGTCCATGTAAGCAATATGGACTCGATCGGACTCCTCTTCCAACATCGACACACGATTCACCTCTGTGAGAAAGCAGTCCCCGATCTGCAAGAGCAGGGTGGTTAGTACTTTATTCCAAGACTTAAAACAGTTGCAACGAATGTAAAGAAATTTACCGTGTGATATGCGTTAGAGAATTGGCCCAGTACGTCGAGATCGGAATGGCCAAGAAGCTCCTCTTGGTCTTCAGCAAATCTCCCCGCCATGAAAATCTTGATTGCCTTGTCATGTTCATTCTCGCCGTTCGGGGTGCGATCGCTTCGAATTGATCCCCTCTCGGGATAACCCGCTGCTCGGGAACCTCTAAGTTGATCCTCAATAAAATCTACCATGTCAGGCCTACTTCGACCAGGACGGGAAGTAAGGGGCGTTCGGTGTCGACCCCACAGTCCGGTTCTCCTTTTGGCCTCGGGGGCTCCCTCGAGATCTTCCCGAGCTCTCCGATTATAGATCTCTGTCCCTCTAAGCTTCTTCATGGTAAACATGCTATATCCTAAACCAGAAGAAGAAGAAGGACCAGCTTGATGAGGAGGTCGCACCATTCGTATCGGCTCAGCATTCTCGGGCTCCTCTTCGATTCTGACCTGGTCAGTTTGGGCCGAGCTTCCCCGAGGAGCGACGGCAGTTCTGGGCTCCGGTCTAGTTTGCCTCCTAGGTTGACCGGGTGTCTTCCTCGAGGTAGATGCTACAGTTTTACCGACTATAGAAGCTCGGTATTGCTCCACCATTGTTCCTGAAGAAATAAAAGATGAATTGTAAGTAATGAAATCAGCTGAAAAAACTCACTATTATAAGTCACTCGGGAAGAACTATTTTTCCTTACTCAATGTTCGAGGATCATCAGCGTCTGCTAGTGGAAAGGTGGCTCGGCTGAGTTCTGCTTTTCGAAGTACGGGTTCCAGAATGAGGAAAGCCGACTGGTACAAATCCGAACACATGTCTTTGACAACGGCGTCCGGAATGACCTTCTGAAGCTGACCTAATAGTTCCCGTTTTCCGAACACCCATTCTCGCTCACCTGGCCATCTGTGTGGGACCATCTCCGAGCTTCCCTCAGAAGCTGGTTCTTCAGAACCTCTAATGAAGAAGAACTGTTTCTTCCAGTCAAGAGAATTGCTGGAAGTGATGGTCGATAAGACCGAATGATTCGAACGTTGGGAGAAATACACGAACCCAACGTTCTAGGCGGAGGAGGTACTGATCTTGAAGAATTGCCAGAAGCGTCGGAAGTTAGCAACTTGATTCTTGGCCTTCATCAAAACGCTGAAAGCTATCAGATACCCGATCGAGTTGGGAAGAATTTGTGCGGGTGCCAGGCTAAATGCGTCTAAAACCTGCACGAGTAAGGGAGCAAAAGGAATACGCAACCCATAGTCGAACTGCCGAGCATAGAAAGCTTGACATCCTGCGGGGGGCTTATTCACTCTTTGAGAAGGGGTCGGGATTATTAGCGAGTAACCCTCGGGAAGGAATTTGCCTATTGTAGCTTTGAGGTTCGCTTCGTGCTCTTTCGGATCGTACGAACTTGAGATCTCGTCAACCCGTTTCTCGGTCTTTTGAGCCCGACCTGTGGCTTTGGATTTTTTCGAGACACCGGCCAAGTCGAGGATTCGCACACTACACCCGCCTCCGATCTCATACCTCATTATCTCATGCTTATCGAACGGTACAGCCAAGCCGTTGCCGCCCTCATTCTCGGAGTCAGTTTTTTCTCCATCTCCACCTTCCCCACTGTTGGCCTTGGCATTTTGTTCCGCATCACCATCGTGCTCGGAATCTTGTCGACCTGATGTACCCTCTCCAGCATTTGACTCTATGGCATGCTCTATTTGATTGACGATTCTATTCGTCTCTTCGGAAGAGTTTTCAGTGGTTTTGAAATCATTGATGAGTTCCCCAGTGGATCCCAGGTCGGAATCTGATCCAGAGGGGATCTGGGTTTGAACGTCGGGATTCTGGGAAGTAGACATGATCAGAAGATATTTATTTGAATGCTCGAATTAAAGAAAATACTGTTTATCGATCAAAAGGCTCCGATCAGTTGCGAATTGTAAAGATGCACTTTTCTTTCTCCAAGTAAACATATATATAAAGGTTAAAAGGGTAAATTGCAAATTCAACCCCGAGTAACCGCGACGGTTAGGCTCCCACTCAGTAAGTTTGAAGATTATCTTTTGCTAATAGCATTTATGGTCCTCCAAGCTTCGGAAATGAGTATTTCTCGACTCAACAGGATAAAATATGTACTCTTTTTCCCTTCGCTCGGTTTTTATCCCACTGGGTTTTTCCGAGTAAGGTTTTTAACGAGGCATATCCAACTCAAGACTGTCCGAGGCCTGTTCTCTACTATCTATTTTTCCGAACTTCAAGTATTGCAGCTCTTGGTGAATCATCGAGGTGAATCTCTCAGGTCAAAATCTCACCCTTCTATCTTTGGAGCGATTCGGTTTTTCGAGGCTCTCCCAAGGATGATGTGCACTCTTTTTCCCTAGCTCAGATTTTTCCCACAGGGTTTTTCCGGACTAGGTTTTTAATGAGGCATGTCCGAAAACATCAAGAGATCAAAGTCTTTCGCCGTAATGCAATGTTTACTTCTCCGAGCTTCTGCTTCACTTACGCTCGAGAAGTGGGGGAGTATTGATGAGGGGTATTTCGCATACGCCACTTTAGGAAATACTTTCTGCTCGAGGTCGACCTCGATCCCGACCAGATGATAGGATAGTGCCCTGCAAGCCAATATATTTAGCTTGTATTAGGACTATCGTAAGCTTTCTCTAGTACAAATAAATTAATACGCACGTTTGTTTATAGTATGTAAATCAAACAATGGCCAACTTCATCTCTCGCGAATCATTTATGCGATTGGATGAAATCCTTAGATCACATTCGACTATGGGACGATTCACTTCGGTATTGAGTGCAATCATGAAACAGTCTCTAAGGTCGTGATCTTAAAACACGTTCCAAGTCATAGATTCCGAACGAGACGGGGTATCGAAGGAATCGCCAAGACTTGTATGAATATGCATGATTCACATGGAGTGAATTTGTAGAGTTTCATGAACAAGACATTTGATGTCAGTGCATATGAGTAGGTGGTTCGATAGGGGATCGAACGCATCGAACGACCCGAACAGAGAAACCCATTGTGGAAGCGCATGACGCATATCGGTGATGGGATGTTTCTCAAGACTTATAATAGTGTACGATTTAGTCCTTAGACTTGAGGTGCTAGGGCGAATTCGGTGCATGGGTATATGTACTTAGATTTAGGTACAGGTCACGTAGCCTGACCATAATGTGCCTAAGTTGGGTGCATATAGTTGTGTACGCGAGTGGTTAGTACCAAGATGGAATCTACCGACTCATCGTAATGGATGAGAGAATTTCCTATACGATTCTTAGATAATAATTCCGAGAAATCCACGGCCGTGGTCAGTGACGGATTTGGAAAGGGGTTTCCAAATTTAGCAGTCACACTGGAATTATTATCCCGAATTAGAAAGTATAGTTATTGAGATAATTAGAGGTGCCGATCAATTCACACACCCTAGGTCTCAATCGGGAAATTAAGTCGATAGAAGGACCGTATGTACATGGCAGTTATAAGAGGTGAGGTTCACTGAGATCAATTCACCTGAAGTTGGGCCTCATGGGCTTGTGGCTAGACATCGACCATGAGGTGTGGGTACTCATGAATTAATAGCAAGATTAATTCTTGAGTGGTTAATTGAAGGGGTTCAATTAATCGGAGCAATTAATAAGCTCGCAAATTAAATCACGAAAGTCGTGGGCCCGCGGCCAATTGATGGTGAACCTAGAGGGTCACACACAATACAATTGGACTGCAACAAATCATATAAGGAAAGTTTGATTTAAAGAGTTAAATCAAAACTGGAGAATTAAAGTGTTAATTCTTAAAGGAGAAAATTATTAATTAGAAGTAGTCTAATTAATTATTGGAGAAGGATTAATTAATTAATTGGATTAATTAATTAAATGGGCTGAATTAATTAAAAGAGTTTAATTAATTAAATGGTCAAATTAATTAAAGAGTTTAATTAATTAAAGGAGACCTAGTTAGTTAAGGAAATAAAGATAGAATGGGATTCTACTTTCCTAACTAGATAAGGGGCGATTTTTGCTAGGATAAGAATGGGAGAGTTTGTTTTCTTGTGTGACAAGGAAAATCTAAGAGATATACATGTATATCTTATTTCCTAATGAGATAAGGATATACATGGAAGAGATATCTATTAAGAGAAGGATTCTTCTCTTATAAATAGACAATTCTTCATAACTCTTCATAACTCTTAAGGAAACATAACAAGTGAAAAACCTAAGCCCTAAGACAATGAGGAGCCGCCCCCTTTTCTCAAAATCTGAAAATTGCCGCCGCCACCTTCTTCCTTTTGAGGTTGGCCGAACCCTGTAGAATTCTACAGGGTTCATGCGATTTCTTTTCTTCTTTCTTCCTGTCTGATAACTTTTGGATCCTAGTTCTGAGCCTGAGGATTCAAGAGAGTTGCTTCAATCCAGTTGGTGTGGATACCGCTAGAGGCACAACGCTTGGGGTGCTTCTCTCGAACCAAATCCATCAGATCTGAAAGAAGACCGGAGAAAAACCACTACCGTTCCTATGGTGAGGTAAAATCACTAAACACCCTATGTTTGTTGTGATTTTTGTGCAAAATCCTTTTCGTATGACTAGATGAATAAAGATCTTGTTTGGGTTATTTAAAAATTTTAAAATTCCGCTGCTTTTAACGTTCTGACGTTACCCATAACCCAACAGTGGTATCAGAGCCTAATTCATTACTCTCATACGAAAAGGTCTGAATATAATTTGATTGCTTTAATTGTATTGCATATTATATTCGTGTTGTTGATTCTTACTTGTTATGGGTAGATCTGATTTTGGGTAAAATTGCATAAAAACGTTTTGGGCCAATTTTGTATTTTTCGAAAATAAAAGGGCTGTTTTTGCGATTAGCGAATTGCTGGAAAAACTGGACTGAAACTGATATTTTACGAACTGTATGTTTTCTGGACAGATTGTAATTTTCTGGAAAATTTTGAATTTGGGGCTGTTTTGTAAATACCGAAAGTTTTGGGGCTGTTTTGTAAATACCGAAAACTGCAGGGGCTGAATTGCATATTCGAAATTTTTTCAGGAAATAAAATTTTTATTTTTGGTCCTCTGCCCAGTTTTAATTTTGGGGTTAAATTGTTATTTCCAAAACTTCAGGGTTTCAAATCGCAATTTCCAAAAGTTGGAGGGCCGAATTGCAATTTTCAAAAGTTGAAAAATTTTATTCTGTTTTTATGCATAAAATGGTTTTGTTTATCCAAATATAGATTACCTATAATTAGTAGAGACTAAAGTAAGAATCTAGAGAAATATTTTAAAGGCGTTTAAAATAATTGAAGTAAGATAGGAAACTAGTAAATGTGTTTGCTTGTTTCTTTGCTCAACGTGAATTGTTTACGTGGTTTTCGATCGAGCCGAGCCTTGACCTTAGATGTGATTGGTTTATTTTGTTTTGGATTTTTGTTGGGCCTGCGAGCCTTTATTTGGGCCTTTTTGTGCCAATGTAATAGACTAGGGCTTTACATTAAATAGTTTAGGATGGAGGCCCATTACATGCAAGAAGGAAGCCCAATGGAGAATGAAGGCCAAGTATGCTTGGTTATTAATGTAATAGCCTAGGCCCATTAAGAACCCATTAGATAGACCAATTGGGCCAACATTATTGGCTCAATGATGGCCCAAGCATAGGTGGCTCCCGATCGAAAACATATTGTGTTAGAAATGCATGCTAGGTTTATTTATTTATGTTTTATTTATTTATTGCTTCTATTATTTGGCTTGTATGGTGATGCGCGCTAGAATATTAGAACGTAAATAAGATAATTCATAATCGAAGCGGTGAGATCTCGAGAGAGTTTGCCTTAAACTTTCAAATCAGCAAATCCCCTCTTGAATTAAATATTAAGTCATATTGGATTAAAATAAAATGAAGTATTTATATAAATCCAAGCCTTCCATCAATAGGGACTAGCGTATGTTGTCTACTTATCGATTAAGGTGATCCAGAGTCTGGCACCCGAGGCGAAGAAAGGGACAATACGTGAAATCTCTTGATTCTTGTTTATTAAATAAACTTGACAAGGGTGAGGACTGGTCGGGACATGTATAATCGACCGATAACCAGTTACGGGGATTTCATGACCGGGCTCGTTGCTCATCGAGATTGATTGGGTTAGACTTAACGAGTAGTACCACTCATGATGTAGCAGTGCTAGATGGGTGCGAAAATCGAGGCAAAATAGCTTGAAGGTTGTGTAGAGACACAATTGGCAATAAGTATGCCTACCTAGGGAATTAGTTGTATGGCCACGAGTCGTGGGTGCAATTAATGTCCGCTGGGACGTCAAGACCTACTAGGAAATAGGATTTCCCGAACAATTGAAGGGGTAATTGTTTCGATAAAATAGTGGGAGAACTTTTACGATAGAAAGTCCAACCTTCGTAGATTATAAGTATTAATTATTAACTAGTCCTCTATATAATTGTCTTCTCTTTAAAATAGATATTGAGATATCTATAATAATCCATTATACTATTTATCCTAGACTTATAAAATAACTGGATCAAAATATCGACTGGCGTAGAAACTTGAGGATTGTCCTCAAATCCGAAAGTCGGAATCGTGTTCTTAATAACTAGCCTATGCCTGATGCACTTCCGAGATGAGTCTAAAAGGAGAAACGAATCACCCGTAGGGTATGGGAATCTTAATGATTGTTTCCTCATATAAGGACAAGTCTCAATGGTGGAACGAATCACCTATAGGGTATGGGAATCTTAATGATCGTTTCCTCAAATAAGCATCAAGATTGAACGAGCTAAAGAAGCGACATAGGAGTATGTCTGAAGCTTCTAAAACAAACCTCCACTTCAAAAGCTTGTTTTGAGGAGCAGTTTCGAATCGTTTGATTCGAGACCACTAAGGAGTTGCTTTAAAATTCGAGAATAAGTGAAGGAACTGATGTCAAGGATCACTGTCCTTGTTTTATCAATCTAGTTGAAAACTGGATCGATTGAACGTAGGCCTGCATATGATCTTAGCATTGACCTCCATTTAAATTCTACTCCCGCTCATTCAAAAGATTCGTGAAATACTCTGATCTTATTTGATAAGTTGATCACATTTCATGAATTAACCAAAGTATTGGTAAGAGGCAAATAGGGTAAACCTGTCATGATCGTTCACACTTCATGGACTGCAAAGTCAAAGAAGAGTAATGTGAAGAAGAACTTGTTCTCTTCTAAAATCGACCATAAAAGGTAGTCGAAAGAACACAAGTAGTCTAAAAGTCGAAATATCCCACTGAATCTTAGAAAGGCACTGATTAGTTTAATTGATTAGAAGGTCTAATTAATTAAGCAACGTTTCAATTAAAGGGTTAATTGAAAAAGGAGATGAATCAATTAAAGAGTTAATTGAAAGGAAGCAAATTAATTGAATTGAACCGTTAACTCAATTCTATTGAATTAATGTGCTAAGTTCAATTAATACCAAGATAATAATCCACAACTTTGGCACGCTAGACTTGGACATATCTCCAAGAGTAGGATTCAAAAGTTGGTTTCTTCTAAGGCTCTTGAAATATAGAACTTAGATGAACTTTCAACCTGCGAATCCTGTCTCATAGGAAAGATGACCAAATCTCCCTTCACAGGGAATCAAGAGCGAACCAAATAACTTTGGATTTGATCCATACGAATGAAAGTGGACCACTAAAGGTTAGTGTAAGAGGAAATTACTCATACCTCGTACCTTTTTGCTAATGACTTAGGTCGTTAGTAATATATGTATCTAGTGAGATACAAATCCGAAAAACCTTTGAAAAGTTCAAAGAATTTCGAAACGAAGTAGAGAATCAACAAGGGCATAGTATTATGGCCATTCGATTTAATCAAGATGGCAAATACTTAAGTCAAGGATTCCTCAATTATCTTACTGAGAATGGGATTCTCATACAACAAACTCCTCCTAAGACGCCTCAATTTATTTGGAGTGTCTGAGAGAAGGAGTCGAACCTTGTTGGACATAGTTCGATCCATACTGGTTTTTGTTAAGCTTCCTTATGCATCCTAGGGGTTGGTCCTCCTGGCTGCATCGAAGATACTGAGCAAAGTACCTTCAAAGTCCGTGCCTACAAAGCCCTACCAAGAATGGTATGGTAATGCACCTCTATACTTTTACTATTAAGTATGGAGATCTCCTGCCTAAGTTGGGAACTAGAAAGGAGATAAATTGGCTAGTAGATCCAATTTGTATATAATTGTGGGGTATCCAACGAAATCCACTGGATACCTGTTCCACGACAATGAGAAACAATCGTTTCTCCTAATTACCCGTTCCTCAGTTGATGAATTCCTCGTCAAAGGAAATAGGGAATGTCATGGAACTTGATGAAGTCCAAGATTTGGACCCATCCCCGCAAACAGTGGGAGTTAATCCAGAAACTAATGAACCATCTAGTACACCAGTACTTCGTATATCTAATCAAGTTCGTAAGAAGCTTGAAAGATATGGTTTTACCATATACGAAGAAGCTACATTGGATGTAGACGTGCATCATGACAAGAGTTCATGTAATCCGAAATGGAGAGGTGTTGACCTCTAAGACTCGACTAGTGGTGAAAGGCTATTCACAAAGTTCTGGAACAGACTTTGATGAAACCTTTTCTCCAGTAGCAAAGTCTGAATCCATTCAAATTCACATTTGTTTTGATGAGACAGTCAAGGCTTTTGACTTCATCAAAAATGAATATGAACCTTGAGTGTACAAAAGGATTAGTGGGAGCTCTATGGAGTTCATATTTTATATGTCGATCGCATTCTGCTTATCTGGGATGATATCGGAATGTTAGCACAGACGAAAGCATGGTTATCCATGCAATTCTCCATGAAAGATTTGGGAGAGACATCTTGCGTATTGGGATACGTATCTATAGAGATAGATCGAAGAAGATGTTGGGACTCTCTAAATCTAAGTACATAGAAACAATACTGAAAAGATTCAGTATGGAAGAATCCAAGAGAGGATTGCTTCCAATGAGACACTGTAACTCTTTTTCCAAATCGATGTGCCCTACATCGAATGAGGATAAAGGAGAATGTCTCAAATACCTTATGTTTCGACAAAAGGTAGCATGTGGCATGCTATAATATGTACTAGACCAGACGTAGAACCTGCTCAAGTGTCACGAGCAGTTACTAGTCAAACTCCGGTGAAGAGTACTGGACCGCCGTCAAAGCTATCCTTAAGTTCTTGAGAAAGACTAAGGATTTTTTTTCTTGGTCTACGGTGGTAATGGAGAATTAAAACTCGAAGGATTTAATGATTCGAATTTTCAGTCTGATGTGGATGAATAAATATATAAGTCCAATTTTGGATACATATTTTGCCTCAATGGGGTAGCGGTAAATTGGAAAGGTTCCAAGCAAAGCACCGTTGCCGACTCAACCACTGAAGCATAATATATCGCAGCATTGAATGCAACAAAAGAAAGTGTTTGGATGAAAAACTTCATCCAATAGTTGGATGTAGTGCCTAGCATTGCGAAGCTCATGGTTATCTTCTGTGATAACAATGGAGTTGTTGCTAAAGCAAAGGACTCGAGATCTCACCAGAAATCTAAACACAATGAGAGAAAAGTACCATTTGATTGGACAAATCATTGGTAGAGTAGACGTGCATAATGGATCACGTCGACTCAGAAGACAATCTAGTGGATCCACTAGTAAAGCCTTTGTCACGAAAAGAGTTCGAAGAACATCTTTGGAAGATGGGTCTTAGAAGCGTTTGTGATTGGCTTTAGGGCAAGTGGGAGATTGATAGGATAGTGCCCTGCAAGCCAATATATTTAGCTTGTATTAGGACTATCGTAAGCTTTCTCTAGTACAAATAAATTAATACGCACGTTTGTTTATAGTATGTAAATCAAACAATGGCCAACTTCATCTCTCGCGAATCATTTATGCGATTGGATGAAATCCTTAGATCACATTCGACTATGGGACGATTCACTTCGGTATTGAGTGCAATCATGAAACAGTCTCTAAGGTCGTGATCTTAAAACACGTTCCAAGTCATAGATTCCGAACGAGACGGGGTATCGAAGGAATCGCCAAGACTTGTATGAATATGCATGATTCACATGGAGTGAATTTGTAGAGTTTCATGAACAAGACATTTGATGTCAGTGCATATGAGTAGGTGGTTCGATAGGGGATCGAACGCATCGAACGACCCGAACAGAGAAACCCATTGTGGAAGCGCATGACGCATATCGGTGATGGGATGTTTCTCAAGACTTATAATAGTGTACGATTTAGTCCTTAGACTTGAGGTGCTAGGGCGAATTCGGTGCATGGGTATATGTACTTAGATTTAGGTACAGGTCACGTAGCCTGACCATAATGTGCCTAAGTTGGGTGCATATAGTTGTGTACGCGAGTGGTTAGTACCAAGATGGAATCTACCGACTCATCGTAATGGATGAGAGAATTTCCTATACGATTCTTAGATAATAATTCCGAGAAATCCACGGCCGTGGTCAGTGACGGATTTGGAAAGGGGTTTCCAAATTTAGCAGTCACACTGGAATTATTATCCCGAATTAGAAAGTATAGTTATTGAGATAATTAGAGGTGCCGATCAATTCACACACCCTAGGTCTCAATCGGGAAATTAAGTCGATAGAAGGACCGTATGTACATGGCAGTTATAAGAGGTGAGGTTCACTGAGATCAATTCACCTGAAGTTGGGCCTCATGGGCTTGTGGCTAGACATCGACCATGAGGTGTGGGTACTCATGAATTAATAGCAAGATTAATTCTTGAGTGGTTAATTGAAGGGGTTCAATTAATCGGAGCAATTAATAAGCTCGCAAATTAAATCACGAAAGTCGTGGGCCCGCGGCCAATTGATGGTGAACCTAGAGGGTCACACACAATACAATTGGACTGCAACAAATCATATAAGGAAAGTTTGATTTAAAGAGTTAAATCAAAACTGGAGAATTAAAGTGTTAATTCTTAAAGGAGAAAATTATTAATTAGAAGTAGTCTAATTAATTATTGGAGAAGGATTAATTAATTAATTGGATTAATTAATTAAATGGGCTGAATTAATTAAAAGAGTTTAATTAATTAAATGGTCAAATTAATTAAAGAGTTTAATTAATTAAAGGAGACCTAGTTAGTTAAGGAAATAAAGATAGAATGGGATTCTACTTTCCTAACTAGATAAGGGGCGATTTTTGCTAGGATAAGAATGGGAGAGTTTGTTTTCTTGTGTGACAAGGAAAATCTAAGAGATATACATGTATATCTTATTTCCTAATGAGATAAGGATATACATGGAAGAGATATCTATTAAGAGAAGGATTCTTCTCTTATAAATAGACAATTCTTCATAACTCTTCATAACTCTTAAGGAAACATAACAAGTGAAAAACCTAAGCCCTAAGACAATGAGGAGCCGCCCCCTTTTCTCAAAATCTGAAAATTGCCGCCGCCACCTTCTTCCTTTTGAGGTTGGCCGAACCCTGTAGAATTCTACAGGGTTCATGCGATTTCTTTTCTTCTTTCTTCCTGTCTGATAACTTTTGGATCCTAGTTCTGAGCCTGAGGATTCAAGAGAGTTGCTTCAATCCAGTTGGTGTGGATACCGCTAGAGGCACAACGCTTGGGGTGCTTCTCTCGAACCAAATCCATCAGATCTGAAAGAAGACCGGAGAAAAACCACTACCGTTCCTATGGTGAGGTAAAATCACTAAACACCCTATGTTTGTTGTGATTTTTGTGCAAAATCCTTTTCGTATGACTAGATGAATAAAGATCTTGTTTGGGTTATTTAAAAATTTTAAAATTCCGCTGCTTTTAACGTTCTGACGTTACCCATAACCCAACACCAGAATGGTATTCTCCGACCAGAAGAACATGGTTTTCCGATCAAGCCAGACTGATAGCTCTCGATCAAGTACCCCGACCTTCTTCCCGATCTACTCGCCTCCTCGGGATTACTGTGGGGCCGACCTACAGCTTTATACAGCTGGCGAGAGGTGTTCTCCTACGGATGGTCCACCTAGCTCATTACTGTTCCTATAAATACGCGGCGCATTTATGACATCAGGGACGGCACAACTTCCAAGATATTCCTTCTGCTCGGACCTTCTGTTCGGATTAGGAACTAGCTTGTATTCTCGTTGAATTTAGTCTTTTTAGTAGTACGGCATCCCGTAATGCTCGGGTAGACTCGCTTTGTAATTTGTATTCGTACACCAATATCAATATACAGTTTTCACACGCTCGATTCATATATTGTTATACTTAACTTTCCTTATTGAACTTGAACGAAATACGGTATAATCAGAAGAGTACTACAGGTACTTGTCAATTTTTAGGCAGTCGTCTGATCTCATGGATGAGTAAGAAACAGACTTCAGTATCCATATCTACTGCTGAAGCTGAATACATTGCTGCTGGAGCATGTTGTGCACAAATACTTTGGTTGAAGCATCAACTAGAAGACTATAATCTCAAGATCAGTGGAATCCCTAACTACTGTGACAATACAAGTGCAATCTCACTTACTCAGAATACTACTAGTCATTCCAGGACTAAGCATATTGAGATCAAACATCACTTCATCAGAGACCATGTTGAAAAAGGAAATGTTATTATTGAGTATGTTCATACAGACAATCAGATTGCTGACATTTTCACCAAACCATTAAGTGATGCAAGATTTTCTGCTCTAAGAGTAGAACTGGGCTTGTTAAATTTGGATTCATAAGCTGAGGGGGAACCTATCAGAAGACTGGGTTCAACAGCTTACTAATCTGATATCAACAAGTGTTATCCTTCAAGAAGACTGACTCTCAACAAACTAGTTGACTGATGAATTCTTGAATTCAGGGGGAACGTGTAAGACTAGCGGTACCCTTGTGTTAAAGATGAAATCTTCAATGACAGTAGTTGAAGTTGTTTTAATCAGAAAATTTGTTCTTAATTCCTGAAGATTTGAAGATCATTTATCTTGCTGGATTGACAAACAGCAAAAGAAGATCACTAGATATTGGCTTGCACTAGTGATATATTGTATCAGACAAGTCGTTTATCAAATAAGTATTATTTTACTCATCTGTTTTTATTTATGTCAGCTTATATTTAAGTGTTGTATAAAAACGTTTTATCAAAAGCACGCTTTTATAAGTATCAGACAAGTGGCGTTTCAAATTCCCGCCTGTCTGACATATTTAATGATATTTCGAAATCCGCGTATCACGATCGCACGATCATCTTTTCAAGTAACTGATCTAACGGTTACCACTTTTCACGGAAACCGACAAGAACTAACATCTATAAATCCAGATCTGATCAGCTTACTAAGCTTTTACGCACCCTCAAAATCTCTAAAGCATACAGAGCAATTCTGCAACCATATACTGCAAATTTCTCTTCGTTTTTCCTCAATCTTTTTCAGAATGTCTGCCAAAGAAGCTGCTGCTGAAGGTATGTTCTTGAACAACCTGACCTATCATACGACTGGCACACCTTTGATGAAAGAAATTTTGGAGAAGTTCAAGGCTGCTACACTGGTTAACTTCATGGAGGCCCATGAAGATATGATCTTCAAAGACCAGGTGATGGAATTTTATGGTTCAAAAGAGGAGGTCAACTTTGAAAAACTGGAGATTATTGCCAAAATTGGGGATAAAGTCATCTGCGTGACCCCCAATCTGCTGAATGAGAAGTACGGACTCTCTCTTGAAGGGTCTACTGAGATTTCTACCCTCGCTGAACCTCTTGAAGCAGATTTCTGGAATCTGGCTTCAAAGAAAAATCAAGTGCTGTCTGGAAGCATTAAGAAAAATCAGCTGAAGGATGAATTTCAGCGGATGGCTGATTTGGTAGTCAAATTCCTTGAGAATTGCACATTCTCGTTGGACAGCGTACCAATGAAGAGATTTCACACAATGATAGCCATCTTCTATGGTTTGAAGGTGAACTGGGCTAACTTCATCTGGTATGTACTTGCTGATCACAAAGTGCGTGGTCTGACTCTGCACAGGATATTCCTTAGTCATCTGCTGGTGAATTTGGGTTGTGATGTGACTAATGGCAAGGATGTCCATAAGGCTAAGGAGTTCAAAATTTATGACCCAGTGAAAACTGGTAGATCAAAAGAGTCTGCTGCTGTGCCAGAGAAGAAGCAATCTAAGAGAAAGGCTTCTGAACCTGAGAAGCCTGCTGTCAAAGGCAAAAAGAGCAAGACAACTGTTCAAACAGCTGAGCCAGCTGTTAAAGACAACTGTTTGGCAGTGAGTCCTTGATAGCAGTTACCTCTTGACTTACAATGACTCTTGCAAAGTCATGTAGTCTGTCTCTTACAATGTCTGAATCCAACGCCTTTGCAACAGAAGTTATATGCATCCAACTTAGAACCCAGCGTCCTTCATCAGCGAACTCCTTCCATGCTTAGATTTCTTCCTCAGACTTGTTTAACCTATACTCCCTCCATCGGTTGTACCTTATCTTCTCTGGGAGAAAGGTTGTTCTTGATTGAAGCAGCTGATTCATCCTCTCCAGCTCAGCTTCAAACTTTCTAAAGACAGCAGAGTCACTTTGAACAATTTCAAGTGCTCTTCTGACTTCAAACTTCTTTCTTTTGATTGGTTTAGCCCTTGGTAGCACAAACTGTCCTTCCTTGGGTTTGCCAATCACGATGCCTTATGACCGTCTTGGTCCATATGCATCCTTCTGACTTTCTTCAAGAGCCTTGGCCAAGTCGTCTTCTTCCTTTGCAGCTAATTCAGCTTCAGTCATCTTCTTGACTGCAACATCTTTCTTGCTAGCCTCAAGCACTCTTTTAAGTTCAGCATCATCACGCTTCCTTTGTTATGCTTCTTCGCGCTTCTTCTTGTGATAAGCTGACACTTTGGTTTTGCCAGTCCTTTTTCTTCTGGCAGCTCTTGATTCAACAACTGGTACCACAACTGTTGGTTTTGGAGCAGCAATTGCTACTGGTGCAGCAGCACTCGGTTCAAGGATCTGCACTTTAGGATCCTTTTGAGGTTGAGTAACCTCAACTGTTGGTGCGGAAGTAGTCTGTTTTATTTGATCGGCAGTTGACTCCACTTCAACAGACTTCTTCTCAGATCCAACAGCCCTCTCTGCTATTGGAGGACTTTCCCTTACCAGCTCAAAAAGTTATGTGGTTTCTTCAATAAATGTCATCTTCTTTCTAGCTGTTTTCTTGGTATGATGGACAGCAGCAGATGTAGCAGTATCTTTCAAAGCGCTCCTTGTCCTTTTAGAAATATTTTCTAATAGCTTGTCAGCAGACACGGTTCTAGAAGGAGAACCATAAGCCATTTCCTCAATTTCTTTGACTGTTTCATCTACAATCGTATCAACAGCATCCTTTTGTTTAGGCGAGTCTGTTCTGGCTTGAACAGCTGGCTTGGCTGTTTGAACTGATGCCTTACTTTTCTTTGCTTTAACAGCTGGTTCTTTAGGCTCAGTAGCCTTCCTTTTTGATTGCCTCTTTTCTGGCATATCAGCAGACCCTTTCGACGTTCCAGTCTTTACTGGTTCATATATCTTTAGCTCCTTAGCCTTATGAACGTCCTTGCCATTTGTCATCGTGCAACCTAAACTTAGCAGCAGATGACTAAGGAAAATTCTGTGGAGTGTTTGACCACGCTGCTTGTGACCAGCCAAAATGTATCACATGAAGGTTGCCCAGTTCACCTTCAAACCATAATAGATAGCAATCATGGTGTGAAATCTCTTCATTGGCACACTATCCAGTGAAAATGTGCAATTTTCCAGTACTTTGGCAACTAAATCTGCCATACGCTGAAATTCGTCCTTCAGCTGATTCTTCTTGATGTTACCAGACAAAACTTCATTCTTCTTTGCAGCCAGATTCCAGAAATCTGCTTCAAAGGGCTCAGCTAGAGTAGAAATTTATGTGGAGCCTTCAATGGATAACTGATATTTCTCGTGCAGCAGCTTGGGAGCTATGCAAATAACCTTACCCCCAATTTCAGTCTTTATTTCCAGTTTATCAAAATCAGGCTTCGCCTTCGAACCATAGTACTCCATGATTTGATCTATAAACACCATTGTCTCATGGGCTTCCACGAAATCAACCAGTGTAGCAGCTTTGAATTTCTCCAGAATTTCTTTCATTGTTGGAGTGCCAGTCGCGTGATAAGTCAGGTAGTTCAAGAACCTACCTTCCGCATTAGCTTCTTTGGCAGACATCTCTGAAAAAGATTAAGGAAAAACGAGAGAGATTTGCAGTAATATTGAATGCAAAAATACTCTGTGCTTTTGAAATTTTGAGGGTGCGTAAAGCTTAGTAAGCTGATCAGATCTGGATTTATAGATGTTGGTTTGATGTCGGTTTCCGTGATTTGTGCCAACCGTTAGATCAGTTACTGAAAAGGTGGATCGTGTGATCATGATACACGGATTTCAAAATGCATTTAATATGTCAGACAGGAGGGAATTTGAAATGCCACTTGTCTGTTACTTATAAAATCGTGTTTCTGATAAAACGTTTTTAATACAACACTTAAATATAAGTTGACATATATAGACAGATGAGTAAAATAATACTTATCTGATAGATGACTTGTCTGATACAATATATCACTAGTGAAAGCCAATTCTAGTGATCTTCTTTTGTTGTTTGTCAGTCCAGCAAGATAAATAGTTTTCAAATCTTCAAGAATTAAGAACAAATCTTCTGATTAAAACAACTTCAACTAACTGTCATTGAAGATTTCATCTATAAAACAGGAGTACCGCTAGTGATTATGCTGTGTTTCGTTCGTATCAAATAAGGAAAGTCGAGCAAAACAATAAGTGTATAGAGTGCGTAAATCTTATATATCACTATCAAATATCGAGTTCAGGTTACAAGATGGGTCTACTCGAGCATTACAGGATGTCGTACAACTAGGAAAGTAGATACAAGGAATAAACAAGCTGGTTCCTAATTCGAACAGCAAGTCCGAGCTTAGGGCCTTTCTTGGAAGTTGTGCCGTCCCCTGATGTCATAAATGCGCCGCGTATTTATAGGAACAATAATGAGCTAGCTGGACCGTCCGTAGGAGAATACCTCTCGGCCAGCTGTACAAAGCTGTAGGTCGGCCCCACAGTAATCCCGAGGCGGTGAGCAGATCGGAGAGTAGATCCCGTACTATCAATCTGACTTGATCGGAAAACTAGATTCTTCCGGTCGAGAATACCATTCCTGGTCGGGGAAGAGGTCGATCTCGAGCATAGGTACTTCCTAAAACGGCGTATGCGAAATACCCCTCATCAATACTCCCTTGAAATCTATTGCTATGACCCTCCCTCGACAACGTATGTTCAAAAAAGAGAATCGGCCGAGGGTGAAAGCTATTGCTATGACCCTCCCTCGATAACATATGTTCAAAAAAGAAAATCGGCCGAGGGTGAAAGCTATTGCTATGACCCTCCCTCGATAACGTATGTTCAAAAAAGAGAATCGGCCGAGGGTGAAAGCTTTTGCTATGACCCTCCCTCGATAAATCATGTTCAAAAAAATGAGAATCGGCCGAGGGTGAAAGCTTTTGCTATGACCCTCCCTCGATAAATCATGTTCAAAAAAGAAAATCGGCCGAGGGTGAAAGCTTTTGCTATGACCCTCCCTCGATAAATCATGTTCAAAAAAATGAGAATAGGCCGAGGGTGAAAGCTTTTGCTATGACCCTCCCTCGATAAATCATGTTCAAAAAAATGAGAATCGGCCGAGGGTGAAAGCTTTTGCTATGACCCTCCCTCGATAAATCATGTTCCAAAAAATGAGAATCGGCCGAGGGTGAAAGCTTTTGCTATGACCCTCCCTCGATAAATCATGTTCAAAAAAATGAGAATCGGCCGAGGGTGAAAGCTTTTGCTATGACCCTCCCTCGATAAATCATGTTCAAAAAAAATGAGAATCGGCCGAGGGTGAAAGCTTTTGCTATGACCCTCCCTCGATAAATCATGTTCAGAAAAGAAAATCGGCCGAGGGTGAAAGCTTTTGCTATGACCCTCCCTCGATAAATCATGTTCAAAAAAGAAAATCGGCCGAGGGTGAAAGCAAAAATTTTCACCCTTCCTCGATAGAAATTTTACGCGACTATCCAGCTCACTTAATAACGGTCGATTACGTAAGCAAACAGTTCAATTTTGATTAACTCCAACTGATGCTCAAAATGCTATGATGAAGCGGTTCTGCTCGAAACCCGAACACTCTTCAAGAATTTCTTACCACTTGGAAATTCCTTAAGTTGGGAGTATTGTTTCTTAAGTTGGGATTATTATTTAATAAATGCAGTTATACTGCAGAGGAACTTCTCAGTTTTCAGATATTATTCATTTGGACGATTATCAGATAATCTTTCCGAGGACAGTTTATCGATCAACCTTATCATCCAAATATTTAAGTTTCATCGGATCATTAATTCGTCGTCGAGGTTGTTTTTACGAGCAGAATACTAATACTAAGACGATAGAAAGAAAAGTTGCAACTATTTGATTTGAAACGAAAGGTTCTTATTATTATTTTCGAGCAAGATACAAAGATCAAGGGGAAGCAAAGGTTACAACTTTATTAACATCCATCGAACATATTACAAAGTTAGTATGATTACAAAGTCCTAATACGACTACTGTACACTATTCTATGGTCTTCGAGCATCCTTCAGTGTTGTTGACCAGGAATATTGGTGAACGTCCGATGAGTGCACCACAATCTGTTCGACAAATCAGTTGTCCCCTAGACTTGTAAATCGATCGAGCTGCCTATGTTTATCGTCTAATGATATCTGGGTTTTCTGATTATCTCCATACTTTTCCCAGCATTCTTGCTACCAGCAGCTGAGCCCGAACACTTCCCCGAGTTGGCATCTAAGGTTGCAATTCCTCATTTTAAGATCCGTAATTGCATCCTAAGCCGGCCAGTTATCATTTCATGGTCGGGAAGCTCGACCCAAAATTACCGATCTTCAAAGAAGAAAGGGCGAAATTGGTGACTCGAGGTCAAACTTCCTTTTAATTTTCTGACCAGCTTTCCACCCTCGGGAATACCCCTCGAGACCCGTAATGCTAACCCTGCGCAAAGTACTCGAGCAAGGGCTAATCGAACAATCGCATCTCGAGGGGAGATCCCGCTTTCGGGGATCAGAGACCCCCAGATAGAGGAGGTGCTCCTTTTTTCCGATTCCACCCATACCAAAGAAGTTTATGTCTTGTACGAAAGATCGAATGTACGTTCGAAGCCAAATTTCAAAGGCTTGAACGGGAAGAAGGAAGGATTCGAGCTTCGTCCTCAGATAAAACATTTTTGACAGCGGAGGGTAAAGATTTTCAACTGAGTAAATGCCATATTTATACTAAAAGGAAAATTTGATCGACGGTTTGTATTCAACGAAACCAACGGCTCAGATTAAGGCATTTATCACGGGTGACCGTTCCACTTCCCGAGATTAAGGTAGTGTTTGGACAGACTTTCCTTGAAACTTAGCTGAAAAAAGGGGAATACTATGACTTGGTCAAATATACAGTGCAGAAACTTTCCCTTTTTACTTTGTGCACGGAATTTCGATCACTCTTAACTCGAGTATAAATTGTTCCAACATTAAGAATGCAACATGATTGATCACTCTTAACTCGAGTATAAATTGTTCCAACAGATCACTCTTAACTCGAGTATAAATTGTTCCAACAGTAAGAATGCAACTTGATTGATTACTCTTGACTCGAATATAAATTGTTTATACAGTAAATCACTTCACCAAACACAAAATACCATCGATTCGAAGGAAGAAAAAGTTTATTATTCCAACGGGGAAAACAAGTACAAAAGGAAGAAGTTTAAAAGTACAACATTTAATCGAGCAAAAGATGAAATCTCTAAACACTTTTCTCGAACATAAGCTTGCGGACTTCAACGTTGCGGGCCTCATACCCGGCATCATAACCTTTTTGATAGGCCTCTTGCTCCCGCTGCTCGGCGTTTTTCTTCTCCTGCTCGACGAGCGACTTCAGCCTATCCAACTCCTTGCTCAACTCCTCGTGAACCTGGCTCTCTTTCTGCTTCACAGCTTTCTCTGTCTCGGAAGCCAATTTCAGCTCGATAGCTCTAGCTTCTTCAAGGGACCTTGATAGTGCAACCTTCTTTTCCTCCAGCTCGAGGATAACCTTAGCACGCTGTTCGGCTTCTTGCTCGACTTGCAGCCCGAGGCTAAATAACTGTTGTCCGACCTTAAATGGACAAAAGTTGTTGTGTTAGTAAAAATAAAAAAAAATAAAAGGGAGAGAGTGAGAGGACGCTCACTTGAAAAAGCAGATCTGTGCTCGATTGCACCATCTCATTCGTATTTTTCCCTTCTTGTTCGGCCATGGCCTTAATTTTCACCTCTTCAAAAAAGGCACTGAGCGTCCGAGCAACGTTAGGGACAGAGTTTTGGGGTTCTGGGTTCCCACCCGACGAGGGAGTTTTCTTCTGATCGACGGGAGGGTCATTTATTTTGACCTTCTTATTTGGAGGCTCGACCACAGTGTCCTTATTTGCCTCCAGAGCCAAAACACTACCAGCCAATGTTTGGTTCGCCCCCGTCATTTGAATCAGAATTGAGGTCGGAGTCAGATCGTCAATGACTGGAATTTTGATCAAAGCAGACTCAGAGCTTTGCTTGTCCCTCTCCGAGCTGTTCTTAGACCTAGAGGGAGAGTCCGAAATTGGTATAACTGCTTTGTCCTCGATCCGAACGGGCGACGAGTTGGGCAAAGGCTTGGTCTCAGCTTGGCCAAGATCACCTTTAGGGGTTTCCGTTTGCTCGGTGACCGTATTCGAAGGAGAATCGGTCTTGCGCTTCCCGCGATCGCTCTTAGAGGTTTTTCCTACATCCGAGGAGGATTTGGACTCTCTAATTTTGGACTTAGGACCCTTCTCCTTTTTGACCTTCAACAACAGTTTGGGATCGAGTTTGGAACTCACCATACCCTCCATGATCTAATTTTTAGTAAAGAGAAGAAGGCTCGATTTACGTTATCGATCAATGGGCTCCGATGAAGAAAGACTTATAATGTCAGTGGTGCAAATCTTAAACTGCCTTCTATTTATAAGAAAAAAGAACGTGGCCTTTTTGGGAACCCAACAGTCGCGAATTTCAAGTTTTTTCGTGCCCTATTAAAAGGTCGATTGTTTTGATACCGTGCCTACTAAGTGATTCACATGCACGAAAATGCTCGATATCGACGTTCTTTTATGAATCTTATGGCTCACAAAGACTTTTGTCTAGTTGAGCAGTATAATAAATTACTGATGAGCGTACTCAGAGAACTTAAACAGAAAAAGCAGATTTTATAGATGATCGAAATAATTACAGTGCATATAATAAAGGGTCCTACAATCTATTACAAGAAATCTAAGGGTTTGACTGCTCCTCTTTGTCCTCACTCTCGGAGCCACCCTCGACATCGGCGTTATTATCTCCAGAAGCTTCTCGATCGTCCCCATCGTCAGAAGGATCTTGATCTTCCCCTCCGGAACTGACATCAGAGCTATCTGAACTATCTGAGCTATCTGAACTCGAGCTCGCGCTGGACGTATCCAAGTCCATCAAGTCAGGATTGGGCATTGGAACTCCAAACTCTTCCACAAACGGAGCGAACTCATGTTTTTCCCAGTTGGCGGAGCTCGAGGATGAAACTTGATAATCTTCTCCGTCCATATTCTTGAAAATGTCCATGTGTTTCAAGTACTCATCTATCTTATTGGGAATGACTTTCGCGGAGACAAGTTGTCGAACGCCTTTATAGAAGGTAGTCTGGAGGACTTGATCGACCCTTTTACGAGCTATAGCATCTAACGCGGGAGACTCCAAAAATTCTCTTATCGAGCTTAGGCAAGAGTCTTCTTTGCCACGTTGATAAGATAACTCGGAATCAGCCTTAGTTTGCGCGAGCTCCTCTTCAAGTTTCTTAACCTTCTCCTCGAGGAAGCTCTTCTCTTCCACGACCTTCACCAAGTCTTCCTCGACGGCCGGGGTATACTTGGCCTTCATGGACTCCAATTCTTTTTGGACGGAGATAAATTGATTGCGAAGTTGGGATTCTTCCTTGAGTAAGTCCCTATAAGCGATATGGACCCGATCGGACTCCTCTTCTAACATTGAGGCACGATTCACCTCAGTGAGAAAGCAGTCCCCGATCTGCAAGAACAGGGTGGTTAGTATTTTGTTCCAAGACTTAAACAGTTACAACAAATGTAAAGGGATTTACCGTGTGATATGCTTTGGAGAATTGGCCTAATACGTCAAGGTCGCAATGGCCAAGAAGCTCCTCCTGGTCCTCGGCAAATCTCCTCGCCATGAAAATTTTGATCGCCTTGTCGTGCTTGTTCTCGCCGTTTGGGGTGCGATCACTTCGAATTGATCCCCTCTCGGGATAACCCGCTGCTCGGGAACCTCTAAGTTGATCTTCGATGAAGTCCACCATATCAGGCCTACTTCGACCAGAACGGGAAGAAAGGGGTGTTCGGTGTCGACCCCACAATCCGGTCCTCCTTTTAGCCTCGAGGGGTCCCTCGAGATCTTCCCGAGCTCGCCAATTGTAGATCTCTGTCCGTTTGAGCTTCTTCAGGGTAAACATGATGTATCCTAAGCCAGAAGAAGAAGAAGGACCAGCTTGGTGAGGAGGTGGTACCATTTGGATCGGCTCAACATTCTCGGGCTCCCCTTCGTTTCCGATCTGGTCAGTCTGAGCCGAGCTTCCCCGAGGAGGGACGACAGTTCTAGGCTCCAGTCTAATTTGTCTCCTCGGCTGACCGGGCGTCTTTCTCGAGGTAGATGCTACAGTTTTACCGACTATGGAAGCTCGGTATTGCTCCACCATTGTACCTGACGAAATAAAAATTGAGAAATGATAACGAAATCCTCAGAATAGCATACCATCACGGTCACTCGGGAAAGATTATTATCCTTACTCAATGTTCGAGGATCATCAGCATCTGCTAGTTGATAGGTAGCTCGGCTGAGTCCAGCTTTTCGAAGAACAGGCTCCTGAATAAGGAAAGCCGACTGATAGGGATCGGAACGCATCTCTTTAACAAGATCGTCTGGGATAACCCTCACAAGCTGGCCTAACAATTCTCGTTTTCCGTAGACCCAGTCTCCCTCACCTGGCCATTTGTGTGGAACCATCGCCGAGCTCCCCTCGGAAGCCGGTACTTCAGTGATAGGATAGTGCCTAGCAAGCCAATGTTAATTAGCTTGTAAGAGGACTATCTTCTTATGGATTAATAAATATACGACTGTTTATTTATAGTACGTAAATTAAACAATGGCCAACTTCATCTCCCGCGAACTTATCTAAGCGATTGGATGAAATCCTAAGATCACATTCGACTATGGGATGATTCACTTCAGTATTGAGTGCAATCATGAAACATTCTCTAAGGTCATGATCTTAAAACACGTTCCAAGTCATAGATTCCGAACGAGACAGGGTATCGAAGGAATCGCTAAGACTTGTACGAGTATGCATGATTCACATGGAGTGAATTTGTAGAAATTTCATGAACAAGACATTTGATGTCAGTGAATATGACTAGGTGGTTCGATAGGGGATCGAACGCATCGAACAACCCGAACAGAGAAACTCATTGTGGAAGCGCATGACGCATATCGGTGATGGGATATTTCTCAAGGCTTATAATAGTGTACAATTTAGTCCTTAGACTTGAGGTACTAGGGCGAATTTGGTGCATGGGTGTACGTATTTAGATTTAGGTACTGGTCACGTAGCCTGACCTTAATGTGCCTAAGTTGGGTGCGTATAGTCGTGTACGCGAGTGGTTAGTACTAAGAAAGGATCTATCGACTCATCCTGATAAGGTGGGAGAATTTCCTATACGTTCTTAGATAATATGTTCCGAGGAACCTGCGGCCGCAGTCGGTGACGGATTTGGAAAGGAGTTTCCAAATTTAGCAGTCACACTGGAATTATTATCCTGAATTAGAAAGTATAGTTGTCGAGATAATTAGAGGTGCCGGTCAATTCACACACCCTAGGTCTCGGTCGGGAAATTAGTCTTTGGAAGTACCGTATGTACATGGCAATTATAAGAGGTGAGGTTCACAAGATCAATTCACCTGAAGTTGGGCTTCATGGGCTTGTGGCTAGACATTGACCATGAAGTGTGGGTACTCCTGAATTAATAAAGGAGATTAATTCTGGAGTGGTCAATTAAAAGTGTTTAATCGATCGGAGCATTTAATTGCTCGTTAATTAAATCACGAAAGTTGTGGGCCTGCTGCCAATTGATGGTGAACCCAGAGGGTCACACACAATACAGTTGGACAATGACAGTCATAAAAGGAAATAGTTGATTTAAGGAAGTTAAATCAAAATTGATGAATTAAAATGTTAATTCAAAGAAATCAAAGTTAATGAATTAAAGTGTTAATTCAAGAAGAAGAATTATTAATTAGAATATCTAATTAATTTATTAGAGTGTCTAATTAATTAATTGGATTATCTAATTAATTATGAGATTAATTAAAGTAGTTAATTAATTAAATGGAAGAAGAATATAGCATGCAATTTTCGGATTTGCATGATTATGGCATAAGGGGCGATTTTTGTAGATAAGGTAAGTTGGAAGAATTTGTTTCTTGTGGGACAAGAAAGAAGGAAGAGATTCATGTATATCTAGTTTCCTAATGAGATAAGGAGAAGATATATTGATGTACATGGAAAGGATATCTATTAAGAGAAGGACTCTTCTCTTATAAATATCTCTCTTCATAATTCTTCCATAAGTGTCCATAAGTGATCAAAAACACAAGAAAAATTATAGCTGAAAATTGAGAAGAAAAATCGACCAGCCCTAGCCAAAAGGCTAGTGCCGCCGCCGTCCTCTTCTTCTTCTCTTCTTCATCTGGATCTGGTTCAAGAGCTGGATCCAGTTCCAACTCTCCCTTCATTGATAAGTTTCCAAGGTCTAGTTCGTAGCCTGTGACTTGGAGACGTTGCTACAATCCATCTGGTGTGGATACATTCTGGAGGTGAGACAATTGGATCACTGCTTCGTGAATCAAACAAAGAAAAGCCGGAACCGGCAGTGAGGTATTTCGCAAAACACCCCCTTTGTTTTCTGTTACTGTTTGATTCAACCTGTTTCATATAAATAATATGGAGATCGATTTATGGGACTGATGGGGTGCCTCGGAAAAATTTTAAATTCCGCACTTTCGTTGTTCTGACAACCGGGGCATACCCAACAGTGGTATCAGAGCCAACTCCATTATTATTATGTGAAAAAGGCCTGAACATAATTTAATATATGATATTGGTGATTATTATGTTCTATGTGATGATTCTTGCTTGTTATGATATTATGTATGCTCGGATAAATTTGCATGAATTAGTTTGGGCCGATTTTGAATTTCCGAAAATTAGTGGACTATTTTTGCAAATAGCGATTTTCGAAAAACTGAACCAAAATTGAAATTTCGTTTTCTGCATGTTTCTGGACTGAAATTGTAATTTTCTGGATTTTTTTTTGAAACTGGGTCTGTTTGCAATTTCCGTAAGGGGCTGTTTTTGTAATTTACGTAAAGTCCAGGGGTCTGTTTGCAATTAACGAAAATTTCTGGGTAGATTCTGTAAGTTCCTGTTTTCTGGACTGATTTGCAGCTGTCAAAATTTTTGGGGTTAAATTGTTAATTCCCGAAACTTGAGGGGTCAAAAATATAATTTTTGAAAATTAAGGGACCAAACTGTAATTTTCAAAAGTTGAAAAACAGAATCTGTATTCATAATTAGTAGAGACTAAAGTAAGGATCATGGATTATTTTAAAAGGGAGTTTTAAAATAAGGAAGAAAAGAAATATGTGAAAGATGTTTGCTTGTTTCTTGCTCTACGTGAACTGTTTACGTGGTTTTCGATCGTGCCGAGCCTTGACCCTAGGGGTAGATGTGATTGGTTTAATTTTAATTGTGTTGTTTTTATTGGGCCTGCGAGCCTTAAAGTTTTTGGGCCATTTTGAGCCTTTGTAATAGAATAGGGCTTTACTGTTTTAAATAGTTTAGGATGGAGGCCCATTACAAACAAGGTGAAGGCCCAAAAAGCAATGAAGGACATGTATGCATGGTTATTATTGTAATAGCCTAGGTCCATTAAGAACCCAATTAGATTGACCAATTGGGCCAATATCATGGCTCGATGCTGGCCCGCATAGGAGGCTCCCGATCGAAAACATATTGTGATAGCATGCATGCTAGGTGTGAATGTTTTAATTTTGTTTGTCGATTTATTTATGGCTTGTATGTGATGCGCGCTAGTAATTAGATCGTAAATAAAAGATGAAGTATAATTAATGCGGTGAGATCTCGAGGAGAGTTTCTTCAAACTTTCAAAAACCGAAAATCCCCTCTTGAATAAATATTAAGTCATATTGGGTTAACTATAAAATGAAGTTTTATAAATCCAAGCCTTCCATTAATAGGAACGAGCGTGAGTTGTCTACTTATCGATTAAGGTGATCCAGAGTCTGGCACCCGAGGCGAAGAAAGGGACAATACGCAAAATTCCTTGATTCTTGTTTTTCTTAAAAACTCGACAAGGGTGGGGACTCGTCGGGACATGTATATCGACCGATAACCAGTTACGGGGATTTCATGACCGGGCCCGTTGCTCATCATGATAAATGGGTTAGACTTAACGAATAATAACATTTATGATGTAGCAGTGCTAGATAAATGTGAAAACCGAGGCAAAATAGCTTGAAGGTTGTGTAGGGACACAATTGGTAAAAGTATACCTACCTAGGGAATTAATTGTATGGCCACGAGTCGTGGGAGAACTTTTTCGATAAAAAGTCCAATTTTCGTTAATTATAAGTATTTTATTAAACCTGTCTGCTTATTGTTGTCTTTTAAATTGTTTATATATAGCCATACAAAATCCACAATCATGTACGAACAAACTTTGGGACAAATCATGAGTTTATCACTCTACGAGACAAGCATGGTTGGGTTCGACAATGTTAGAGAATATTATTCTTACCTAATCAAGATGATGAAACGAATTAAAAAGCTAGGCGCTGATTTGGATCAAAATGATGAGATATGATGAGGGGTATTTCTCATACGCCACTTTAGGAAATACCTTCTGCTCGAGGTCAGCCTCGATCCCGATCAGAATGGTATTCTCCGACCTGAAGAACATGGTTTTCCGATCAAGCCAGACTGATAGCTCTAGATCAAGTACTCCGACCTTCTTCCCGATCTACTCGTATCCTCGGAATTATTGTGGGACCGACCTACAGCTTTACACAGCTGGCCGAGAGCTATTCTCCTACGGATGGTCTAGCTTGCTCATTATTGTTCCTATAAATACGCGGCGCATTTATGACATCAGGGACGGCACAACTTCCAAGGAATACCCCCTGCTCGGACCTACTGTTCGAACTAGGAGCTAGCTTGTATTCTCTTTGTATTGGTCATTTTAGTAGTGCGGCATCCCGTAATGCTCGGGTAGACCTGCTTTGTAATTTATATTCGAACACCAATATTAATATATAGTTCTCACATGCTCGATTCATATGTTATTATGTTCTACTTTCCTTATTGAACTCGAACGAAATAAAGCATAATCAATTATCCCGTAATGCTCGGGTAGACCTGCTTTGTAATTTATATTCGAACACCAATATTAATATATAGTTCTCACATGCTCGATTCATATGTTATTATGTTCTACTTTCCTTGTCATAGCAACAGCTTTCACCCTCGGCCGATAAAATTAGTTTTTCTTTGTCATGGAACTCGGAATACAGTTTGAACTCAAAATAGAGGATTTCATTGATCTTCCATACAAGGTTTTAGGGAAAGTAAAATTTGGGAAAACTGGAAATTAAAGTGAAAGTTAAAAATAAGTGCAACTATCTTCCATAATATTTTCTCAGATTAACTGCATTCCAAGTTCTTGGCAAAGCTTCACCGTTGAGGTGAGCAATTTTATAGGACCCCTTCTTCCCGACCTCCTGCACGACATAAGGGCCGTCCCAGTTTGGCTGAAGCTTTCCGACATGCTTAGATACTTCCACCTTTTTTAGAACCAAATCCCCGACCTTGAATGTCCTTATCCTGACTTTTTTATCATAAGCTTTTTCCATGCTGGACTTGGTGGCTTGTATCTTTATGCACGCTCGGTCGCGTTTACCATCTGCTTGATCGACATCCAACTGCCTCAGCAATTGATTCTGATCAGGATCATAAGATTCGACCCTTGGTGAAGGTACTAATGTCTCCACCGGTATAACAGCCTCCGACCCGTAAACCAATGAGAAAGGAGTTTCTCCAGTAGCAGACTTTACTGTAGTCCTGTTCGCCCAAATTACTCCTGGAAGCTCGTCTAACCAATGGCCTTTTGCTTCGGCTAAACGTTTTTCAAGTGATCGAACAATTTCCCTGTTGGTGACCTCGGTCTGTCCATTCGCCTGGGGATGCCCGACCGAGGTGAAATTCTGCTGGATCCCAAACTTTTCGCACCATTCCAAAATTTGTTTTCCCGCGAACTGAGTTCCGTTGTCGGAGATAAGGACCCTCGGAATCCCGAACCTGCAAACAATATATTTCCATAGAAAATTTATCACTTGGAATTGAGTGATTTTTGTTAAGGCAATGCATTCGATCCATTTACTAAAATATTCCACGGCGACCAGGACATAGTTTTTTCTCGATCTAGCAGTTGGGAAAGGTCCCACAATATCAATTCCCCATTTGTCGAAGGGCCAGCAGATCGGAATTGAATGCATTTTCTCGGCGGGCTGATGAATCAAATTTGAATAAATTTGGCAATAATGGCATTTCTTGACATAATCGATACAATCTGACATCATAGTAGGCCAATAATATCCAATCCTCGAGCATTTCAAGGCTAAGGCTCGAGCACCGCAATGACTCCCAGCCTCGCCCTCGTGCACTTCCTTTAAGATAAGATTGAGTTGACTCTCTGGGATACACTTCAATAGAACTCCCGAGCTTGACCTCTTGTAGAGCTGATCGTCGATCAAAACATACACTGGAGCTCGATATTTAATCCTTCGAGCTTCATTTACGTCTTCCGGCAGAACACCGCTTCTTAAGTAATTTTTCAAAGGTTCCATCCATGTACGACCTTGCGTGTCTATTTCCATGATTTCCGAGTTCGGAGCCATGTTCAGTTCTATAGCTGGAGAATTAGATATCAACCAAGTTATTATTCTCTCCTTTCGCCCATCCATCGAACCTGTAAATTTAGAAAGCAAATCCGCCCAACAGTTTTCCTCTCGAGGGATAGCTTGTATATCAAACCTTTCAAACTTTGCCGCCAGATCCTTCACCCTTTTCAAATATTTTACCATGTTAAATTCTTTTGCGTCATAAACTCCCTTTACTTGTCTATGTACAAGCTCGGAGTCGGTCAACACTGTGAGAGACTTTATGCTCGCTTTAATCGCCATTTCTAAACCTGCAATCAAAGCCTCGTACTCCGCTTCATTGTTCGTGACCACAAAATCTAGGGTGATCGCATAACTGAGGTCCTCTCCCTCGGGACCTTGGAAATGAATTCCGGCGCCACCTCCTTCTCTGGTCGACGACCCATCAACGTGCATTAACCAAATTTTCTCCTGAACGTCTACCACGAGGTTTACTTCTGTAACTAATCGATCTCCCGAGCCCGCTCCTGTCGACTCTGCAACAAAATCTGCCAGAACTTGAGCTTTGATGGCTGTTCGGGGTTGGTACTCGATCTCAAACTGTCCCAGTTCCACTGCCCATTTAATCAATCTTCCGGATGTCTCTGGTTTCGACAGAACTTGCCTTAACGGTTGGTTAGTCAAAACAATAATTTTATAAGTTTGGAAATAAGGCCTCAGTCTTCGCGCGGCCACTATTAGAGCAAGTGCGAACTTCTCAATTTCCATGTAGTTCTTCTCCGCCCCTTGAAGTAACTTGCTCAGATAATATACTGGTTTATGCTCGGAATCCTGAATTCTCACCAGAACAGAACTTATTGCTTCACTCGATACTGCTATGTATAAATACAAAGGTTCTCCCTCGACCGGTTTTGCCAACATTGGAGGGGAAACCAAGTATCTTTTAAGCTCTTCGAAAGCTTTACTGCACTCCTCATTCCATTCGAAACCTTTCGATTTCCTCAGCAACTTGAAGAAAGGCAAACTCTTGTCTGCTGATCGGGATATAAACCTATTCAAGGATATTATTTTTCCGATTAGACTCTGCACTTCAGATAACTTTGTTGGCGGCTGTAGCTTTTGATAGGCATCTTTCTCCCGCTGCTCGGCGCTTTTCTTCTCCTGCTCGACGAGTGACTTCAGCCTGTCCAACTCCTTGCTCAACTCCTCGTGAACCTGGCTCTCTTTCTCCTTAACAGCTTTCTCCGTCTCGGAGGCCAATTTCAGCTCGATGGCTCTGGCTTCTTCAAGAAGCCTTGATAATGCAACCTTCTTTTCCTCCAGCTCGAGGATAACCTTCGCACGCTGTTCGGCTTCTTGCTCGACTTGCAGCCCGAGGGTAAATAACTGTTGTCCGACCTTAAATGGACAGAAAGTTATTTAGTAAAAAAAAAAAAAAAAAAAAAAAGAAAAAGGGGGGGAGAGAGAGGACACTTACCAGAAAAAGCAGATATGTGCTCGATCGCGCCGTTTCATTCTCATTTTTCCCTTCTGGTTCTGCCATGGCCTTACTTTTCACCTCTTCAAAAAAGGCACTAAGCGTCCGAGCAACGTTGGAAATAGAGTTTTGGGGCTCTGGGTTCCCACCCGATGAGGGAATCTTCCTCTGATCGACGGAAGGGTCATTTATTTTGACCTTCTTATTGGGAGGCTCGACCACATTGTCCTTATTTGCCTCCAGAGCCAAGACACTACCAGCCAATGTCTGGTTCGCCCCCGTCATCTGAATCAGAATTGAGGTTGGAGTCAGATCATCAACGACCGGATTTTTTATCAAAGCAGACTCAGAGCTTTGCTTGTTCACCACCGAGCTGTCCTTAGATCTAGGAGGAGAGTCCGAAATTGGTATAACTGCTTTGTCCTCGATCCGAGCGGGTGACGGGTTGGGAAAAGGCTTGGTCTCAGCTTTGCCAAGATTACCTTTAGGGGCTTCAGTTTGCTCGTTGACCACATTCGAAGGAGAATCGATCTTGCGCTTCCCGCGGTCGCTCTTAGAGGATTTTCCTACGTCCGAGGAGGATTTAGATTCTCTAATTTTGGACTTTGGACCTTTCTCCTTTTTGACCTTCAACAATAGTTTGGGATCAAGTTTGGAGTTCACCAGGCCTTCCATGATCTGTATATTTCTAATGGAGAAGAGAGTTCGGTTTATTTTATCGATCGATTAGCTCCGACGAAGAGTGAATTATAATTTCAGTGATACAAATCTTAAACTGCCTTCTATTTATAAGAGAAAGGAACGTCGCCTTTTTGGGAGCCCAACAGTCGCGAATTTCAAGATTTCCGTGCCCGTTTAAAAAGGTCGATTGTTTTGATACCGTGCCTACTAAGTGATTCACATGCACAAAAATGCTCGATATCGACGTTCTTTTTATGAACCTTATGGCTCACAAAGACTTTTGTCTAGTTGAGCAATATAATAAATTACTGATGAGAGGACTCAGAGAACTTAACAGAAAAAGCAGATTTTATAGATGATTGAAGTAATTACAGTGTACAGTGCATGTAATAAAGAGTCCTACAATCTATTACAAAAAATCTAAGGGTCCTCTTTGTCCTCACTCTCGGAGCCACCTTCGACATCAACGTCTTTATCCCCAGAAGCTTCTCGATCGTCCCCGTTGTCAGAAAGATCTTGGTCTTCCTCTCCGGAACTGTCGTCAGAGCTCTCTGAACTACCTGAGCTATCCGAAGTCGAGCTCGCGCTGGACGTATCCAAGTCCATCAAGTCAGGATTGGGCATTGGAACTCCGAACTCTTCCACGAACGGAGCGAACTCATGATCTTCCCAGTTGGCGGAGCTCGAAGATGAGACTTGATAATCTTTTCCCTCTATATTCTTGAAAATGTCCATATGTTTCAAGTACTCATCTATCTTGTTGGGGATGACTTTCGCGGAGACAAGTTGTCGAACGCCTTTATAGAAGGTAGTCTGAAGGATTTCGCCGACCCTTTTACGAGCTATAGCATCCAACGCAGGAGACTCCAAAAATTCTCTTATCGAGCGTAGGCGAGAGTCTTCTCTGCCACGTTGATAAGATCTCGGAGTCAGCTTTAGTTTGCGCGAGCTCCTCTTCAAGTTTCTTAACCTTCTCCTCGAGCAAGCTCTTCTCTTCCACGACCTTCACCAAATCTTCCTCGACGGCCGGGGTATACTTAGCTTTCATGGACTCCAATTCTTTCTGAACGGAGATAAATTGATTCCGAAGTTGGGATTCGTCCTTAAGTAAGTCCCTCTAAGCAATATGGACCCGATCGGACTCCTCTTCTAGCATTGAAACACGATTCACCTCAGTAAGAAAGCAGTCCCCGATCTGCAAGAACAGGGTGGTTAGTATTTTGTTCCAAAACTTAAACAGTTGCAACAATTGTAAAGGGAATTACCGTGTGATATGCTTTGGAGAATTGACCTAGTACATCGAGGTCGCAATGGCCAAGAAGCTCCTCCTGGTCTTCGGCAAATCTCCCCGCCATGAAAATCTTGATCGCCTTGTCATGTTCGTTCTCGCCGTTCGGGGTGCGATCACTTCGAATTGATCCCCTTTCGGGATACCCTGGTGCTCGGGAACCTCTAAGTTGGTCTTCGATGAAGTCCGCCATGTCAGGCCTACTTCGACCAGGACGGTAAGAAAGGGGTGTTCGGTGTCGACCCCATAATCCGGTCCTCCTTTTGGCCTCGGGGGGTCCCTCGAGATCTTCCCGAGCTCTCCGATTATAGATCTCTGTCCCTCTGAGCTTCTTCATGGTAAACATGCTGTATCCTAAGCCAGAAGAAGAAGAAGGACCAGCTTGGTGAGGAGGTGGTACCATTTGTATCGGCTCAGCATCCTCGGGCTCCCCTTCGTTTCCGATCTGTTCAGTCTGAGCCGAGCTTCCTCGAGACGGGACGGCAGTTCTAGGCTCCAGTCTTTGTCTCCTCGGCTGACCGGGCGTCCTCCTCGAGGTAGATGCCACCGTTTTACCGACTATGGAAGCTCGGTATTGTTCCACCATTGCACCTGACGAAGTAAAAGTAAAATGTTAAGTAATGAAATTCGTTGAACAGCTTAATATTAAGGTCACTCAAGAAAGGCCATTATCCTTACTCAACGTTCGAGGATCTTCAACATCTGCTAATCGATAGGTAGCTCGGCTGAGTCCAGCTTTTCGAAGAACAGGCTCCAAAATAAGGAAAGCCGACTGATACAGATCAGAACTCATCTCTTTAACCAGATCGTCTGGGATAACCTTCCCAAGCTGGCCTAACAATTCTCGTTTTCCGTACACCCATTCTTGCTCACCTGGCCATTTGTAAGGAACCATCTCCGAGCTTCCCTCAGAGGCCGGTACTTCAGGTCCCTTGATAAAAAAGAACTGTTTCTTCCAGTCGAGAGAATTGCTAGAAGTTATGGTCGATAAGACCGAATGATTCGAACGCTGGGAAAAATACACAAACCCAGCGTTCGAGGCGGAGGAGGTACTGATCTTGAAGAATTGCCAGAAGCGTCGGAAATTAGCGGCTTGGTTCTTGGCCTTCATCAAAACGCTAAAAGCTATCAAGTACCCAATCGAGTTGGGAAGGATCTGTGCGGGAGCCAGGCTGAATGCATCTAAAACCTGCTCGAGTAAGGGGGCAAAAGGAATGCGCAACCCATAGTCAAACTGCTTAGCATAGAAACCTTGACATCCTGCTGGGGGCTTATTCACTCTTTGAGAGGGGGTCGGAACGATTAGCGAGTAACCCTCGGGAAGGAATTTACCTATCGTAGCTTTGAGGTTTGCCTCATGCTCTTTTGTATCATACGCACTTGAGATGTCGTCGACCCGTTTCTCGGTCTTCTGAGCTCGACCTGTGGCTTTGGACTTTTTCGCGACACCGGCTAGATCAAGAATTCTCACACTGCACCCGCCTCTGATCTCGTATCTCATAATCTCATGCTTGTCAAACGGTACAGTCAAGCTATTCTCATGGTCGGAATCAGCTTTTTCTCAATCTCCACCCTCCTCGCTGTCGGCTTCCGCATTTTGTTCTGCATCACCATCGTGCTCGGAATCCTGTCGACCTGATGTACCCTCTCCAGCGTTCGACCCCATGGCATGCTCTATTTGATTGACGATTCTATTCGTCTCTTCGGAAGAATTTTCAGTGGTTTTGAAGTCATTGATAAGTTCGCCCGTGGATCCTAGGTCGGAATCTGATCCGGAAGGAATATTGGTTTGGACATCGGGATTCTGGGGAGTAGACATGATTAGAAGATATTTATTGGAATGCTCGAAATAAGGAAGAAGTACTGCTTATCGATCTAAATGCTCCGATCCGCTGTGAATTGTGAAGATGCACTCTTTTTTCCAAGTAAACGTATATATAAAGGTTAAAAGGGTAAATTGCAAATTCAACCCCGAGTAACCGCGACGGTTAGGCTCCCACTCAGTAAAATTAAAGATTACCTTTCGTTAATAGCATTTATGGTCCTCCAAGCTTCAGAAATGAGTATTTTTTCGAGTCAGCAAGATAAAATATGCACTCTTTTTCCCCTTCGCTCGGTTTTTATCCCACAGGGTTTTTCTGAACAAGGTTTTTAACGAGGCATATCCAACTCAAGACTGTCCAAGGCCTATTCTCTCCTATCTATTTCTCCGAACTTCAAATATTGCAGCTCCTGGTGAATCATCGAGGTGAATCTCTCAGGTCAAAAACTTCACCCTTCTATTTTTGGGGCGATTCGTTATTTCGAGGCCCCTCCAAGGAAGATGTGCACTCTTTTTCCCTAGCTCGGATTTTATCCCACAGGGTTTTTCCGGACTAGGTTTTTAACGAGGCATGTCCGAAACATCAAGAAATCAAAATCTTTCGCCGTGATGCAGTGTTTACTTCTCCGAGCTTCAGCTTCACTTACGCTCGAGAAGTGGGGGAGTATTGATGAGGGGTATTTCGCATACGCCACTTTAGGAAATACCTTCTGCTCGAGGTCAGCCTCGATCCCGATCAGAATGGTATTCTCCGACCTGAAGAACATGGTTTTCCGATCAAGCCAGACTGATAGCTCTAGATCAAGTACTCCGACCTTCTTCCCGATCTACTCGTATCCTCGAAATTATTGTGGGACCGACCTACAGCTTTACACAGCTGGCCGAGAGCTATTCTCCTACGGATAGTCTAGCTAGCTCATTACTGTTCCTATAAATACGCGGCGCATTTATGACATCAGGGACGGCACAACTTCCAAGGAATACCCCCTGCTCGGACCTACTGTTCGAACTAGGAGCTAGCTTGTATTCTCTTTGTATTGGTCATTTTAGTAGTGCGGCATCCCGTAATGCTCGGGTAGACCTGCTTTGTAATTTATATTCGAACACCAATATTAATATATAGTTCTCACATGCTCGATTCATATGTTATTATGTTCTACTTTCCTTGTTGAACTCGAACGAAATAAAGCATAATCAAGATAGAAATTATTTTCAATGGCTTGTCTGACTCATTTTCTCATTTTGTGCATCATTTGGAAATTCCGTGTGACGGGATTAAGACAAATGATTTGCCCAAGTTGTTGGACAAATATGAGAAAGCCCATCTACAGGGTTTGGGTCTGAGTGAAGGAAAGGATTGCCCCTTGTGTAAGAAAGATAAGCAACTAAGGATGCTTGCTGGAAAGAAATTCCTGAAGAGAATTAACAAAGGTATGACCTAGTTATTTCTTTTGATATATGACATCTCATAGACCCTCATATCTGTAAAGTGTTTGCAGGTGATGACGGCATTCCCTTGCCCTTGGGAAGAAGGGCATTCCTTGGAAGGAGGAGGCAAGAGTTGCAACAATATATAAGGGAAAAATGCTTCAGGAGTTGGGTCGAGAAGAATCTAGACTTTACTTTTTAGCAAAGTGTTTTACTTAGTTTTTCGTCTTAGCATGAGTTTTGGTTTTATTGTGTTTTTGAGTATTATTTCGAATTTTTGTACAAGATAGCATTGCTTTACCATTATGAATGGAATATTATTTATTTAAAGCTTTTACCTTGTACAAAACATTGATGCTTTACCATTATGAATGGAATGTCTTTAAAGCATAGAAATGAATCAATGATAAACAATTAAAACTTCGAGTAAATTATATGCTAAATCGAGAAAAGTAAAACAACAAGATAATCACCCACATACTTGAAATGCATATTTTAGACATTTTTCCAAAAGAAGGATTCGAAAGATTGATTCCGTTTGAGATTCTTGAAACATAGAAATTGGATGAATTCGCATCTTACGAATCTTGTCTCAAAGGAATAATGACCAAAATAAAGTTTGCTAGGCATTCTAAGCATATCAACCGAATGGATTTAATCCATAAGGACTAACGTGGAGAACTAAAGGGTTAGTTCAAAAGGACGTCACTTCATGTATACCTACGATTTTTAATCAAAGTATATGTGTACTTTGTGAAGTACAATTCCAAAACTATTGAAATGTTCAAAGAAGTTTTTGGAAATGAAGTACTTAAGAGCATAATGTTGAAACCATTTGATCTAATCAAATTGGCCAAAACATAAGCTATAAATTCCTCGATTATCTAAACGAGAATAGAATTCTCATGGAGCGAATTAAGTAGGAATTGAACTTGGTTAGACTTAGTTCATTTCACGATAAGACTTCGCTGAACCTCCTTATTTACTTTTGGGGATAACCTCCCCTGACTCTTCAAAAGAAGATACTTAGGCTAGTACCTTTCGAAGTAAGTCCTTACACCACCATACCATATACGATATGGCATAATACCCTTGCAGTACAAATTGGATAGTAGATCCAATTCACGCAAACTTGTGGGATATCCAACGAAATCCATTGGATACCTGTTCTAAGACAATGAGAAACAATAGGTCAATCGTTTCTCACAAATACCCGTTCCTCTGTTGATGAATTCTTCGTCAAAGGAAATAGGAAATGTCATGGAACTTGATGAAGTCCAAGTTCTGGACCCATCCCCACAAACAGTGGGAGCAAATCCTAAACCTACTGAACCAAATTACGCACAAACACTTTGTGATTCAAATCAAATTCGTAAGGAACTCAAAATTTCATTTTACGAAATTGATAAATTGGATATTGATCCAAGATTACAAAGAAACTATGTTTGACATAGACTTAGGGATGTGGCATGAGGCCATGAGATCCGAAATGGAAAGGTTCAACTTGTTTGACTCGCTTAATGGCGGAAGGTTATTCTTCAAAAGCTTTTTTGAAGACTAATGAAGATACCTTCGCTCCATTTTTAAACGTCAAAATCCATTTTGAAATTATTAGCCATAGAAAAGTGGTTTGACTACTAAAATATGACTATTGGATATGAATTCTGCCTCTCACAATTGGAAATTGATGAGAAGATCTTTATTCAAATCCATAGGTCAATCTATGACTTTTAACATAATCCCAAACTTGGAATATGCGACTTGATAAGATGATCAAGACTGTTGACTTCGTCAAAAGGCATATAGATTCCAACTGTGCAAAAGAATCAGTGGGAGCATAGTGAAGTTCGTAACAAAACATGACGACGTTCTGATTATCAAGGACGATATCAGAATATCAAGCGCAGACGAAAGCGTGTCTTTCACGCAAATTCTCCATGATAAGGTTTGAGAATTGCATCTCACGTATTGGAAATACGTATCTATAGAGATAGAACGAAGTAGATGTTGCAATTCTTCAAATCTAAGTACATAGACTAAATATTGAATGAATTCAATATGGAAGAATCCAAGAAAGGATTAGTTCCAATGAGATACATAATCTCTCTTTCTTACTCTATGAGCCCTACATATGATAAGTAAAGAAGAGGATGTATCAAAAGTCTTATGCTTAGGCATTTGGTTTGCATGTAGCATGCAAAGTCTTGTACTAGACCTGACTTAACATATGCTGTGATTTTCACGAGCTACTGTTAGTCAAACACCAGTAAGGGACACTGGACTGCCGTAAAGCAATCCTCGAAGATAATTAAAGGATATAATGCTGGTCTGCGGTAGTAGTGGAGGATTAAGACTAGAAGGATTAAGTGATTCGAGTGTTTCAAGTCTGATGTGGATGATTTATTCTGTCTCGATGGAGCAGAGGTAAATTGGAATAAACCCCAATAGTCTACCACTGCCAACTCAAACAGAATATATATATCGCAGCATAGGATGCAGCAGAAGAAAGTGTTTGGATAAGAAAATTCATCCAATAGTTGGATGTAATACCTAGCATAGCAAAGCCTATCGTTATCGTCACTGATAAAATAGGGCAATTGCTAAATGAAAGGGAATCGAGATCACACCAATAATCTGAACACAAAACCATATGATTAGATAAATCATAAATAGTTGAGACACGTAGAAGTGTTACGTTACCTCAACTGACAACTTAGCAGATCCACCAGTAAAGTCATTATCGCAAAAGGGTTCGAAGGACATCTTGGTAAGATGGGTCTTAGAAATGTTGTGATTGGCTTTAGGGCAAGTGGGAGATTGATAGGATAGTGCCCAGCAAGCCAATGTTAATTAGCTTGTAAGAGGACTATCTTCTTATGGATTAATAAATATACGACTGTTTATTTATAGTACGTAAATTAAACAATGGCCAACTTCATCTCCCGCGAACTTATCTAAGCGATTGGATGAAATCCTAAGATCACATTCGACTATGGGACGATTCACTTCAGTATTGAGTGCAATCATGAAACAGTCTCTAAGGTCGTGATCTTAAAACACGTTCCAAGTCATAGATTCCGAACGAGACAGGGTATCGAAGGAATCGCTAAGACTTGTACGAGTATGCATGATTCACATGGAGTGAATTTGTAGAGTTTCATGAACAAGACATTTGATGTCAGTGCATATGACTAGGTGGTTCGATAGGGGATCGAACGCATCGAACTACCCGAACAGAGAAACCCATTGTGGAAGCGCATGACGCATATCGGTGATGGGATATTTCTCAAGGCTTATAATAGTGTACGATTTAGTCCTTAGACTTGAGGTACTAGGGCGAATTTGGTGCATGGGTGTACGTATTTAGATTTAGGTACTGGTCACGTAGCCTGACCTTAATGTGCCTAAGTTGGGTGCGTATAGTCGTGTACGCGAGTGGTTAGTACTAAGAAAGGATCTATCGACTCATCCTGATAAGGTGGGAGAATTTCCTATACGTTCTTAGATAATATGTTCCGAGGAACCTGCGGCCGCAGTCGGTGACGGATTTGGAAAGGAGTTTCCAAATTTAGCAGTCACACTGGAATTATTATCCTGAATTAGAAAGTATAGTTGTCGAGATAATTAGAGGTGCCGGTCAATTCACACACCCTAGGTCTCGGTCGGGAAATTAGTCTTTGGAAGGACCGTATGTACATGGCAATTATAAGAGGTGAGGTTCACAAGATCAATTCACCTGAAGTTGGGCTTCATGGGCTTGTGGCTAGACATCGACCATGAAGTGTGGGTACTCCTGAATTAATAAAGGAGATTAATTCTGGAGTGGTCAATTAAAAGTGTTTAATCGATCGGAGCATTTAATTGCTCGTTAATTAAATCACGAAAGTCGTGGGCCTGCTGCCAATTGATGGTGAACCCAGAGGGTCACACACAATACAGTTGGACAGTGACAGTCATAAAAGGAAATAGTTGATTTAAGGAAGTTAAATCAAAATTGATGAATTAAAGTGTTAATTCAAAGAAATCAAAGTTAATGAATTAAAGTGTTAATTCAAGAAGAAGAATTATTAATTAGAATATCTAATTAATTTATTAGAGTGTCTAATTAATTAATTGGATTATCTAATTAATTATGAGATTAATTAAAGTAGTTAATTAATTAAATGGAAGAAGAATATAGCATGCAATTTTTGGATTTGCATGATTATGGCATAAGGGGCGATTTTTGTAGATAAGGTAAGTTGGAAGAATTTGTTTCTTGTGGGACAAGAAAGAAGGAAGAGATTCATGTATATCTAGTTTCCTAATGAGATAAGGAGAAGATATATTGATGTACATGGAAAAGGATATCTATTAAGAGAAGGACTCTTCTCTTATAAATATCTCTCTTCATAATTCTTCCATAAGTGTCCATAAGTGATCAAAAACACAAGAAAAATTATAGCTGAAAATTGAGAAGAAAAATCGACCAGCCCTAGCCAAAAGGCCAGTGCCGCCGCCGTCCTCTTCTTCTTCTCTTCTTCATCTGGATCTGGTTCAAGAGCTGGATCCAGTTCCAACTCTTCCTTCATTGACAAGTTTCCAAGGTCTAGTTCGTAGCCTGTGACTTGGAGACGTTGCTACAATCCATCTGGTGTGGATACATTCTGGAGGTGAGACAATTGGATCACTGCTTCGTGAATCAAACAAAGAAAAGTCGGAACCGGCAGCGAGGTATTTCGCAAAACACCCCCTTTGTTTTCTGTTACTGTTTGATTCAACCTGTTTCATATAAATAATATGGAGATCGATTTATGGGACTGATGGGGTGCCTCGGAAAAATTTTTAATTCCGCACTTTCGTTGTTCTGACAACCGGGGCATACCCAACATTCAGGTCCTCTGATAAAGAAGAACTGTTTCTTCCAGTTGAGAGAATTGCTAGAAGTTATGGTCGATAAGACCGAATGATTCGAACGCTGGGAGAAATACACGAACCCATCGTTCGAGGCGGAGGAAGTACTGATCTTGAAGAATTGCCAAAAGCGCCGGAAATTAGCAGCCTTGTCCTTGGCCTTCATCAAAACGCTGAAAGCTATCAAATACCCAATCGAGTTGGGAAGGATTTGTGCGGGAGCCAGGGAGAATGCATCTAAAACCTGCTCAAGTAATGGGGCAAAAGGAATGCGCAACCCATAGTCAAATTGCTTAGCATAAAAAGCTTGACATCCTGCTGGGGGCTTGTTCACTCTTTGAGAGGAGGTCGGAATCACTAGCGAGTAGCCTTCGGGAAGGAATTTACCTATCGCAGCTTTGAGGTTTGCCTCATCCTCTTTTGGATCATACGCACTGGAGATTTCATCGACCCATTTCTCAGTCTTCTGAGCTCGACCTGTGGCTTTGGACTTTTTCGTGACACCGGCTAGGTCGAGGATTCTCACACTGCACCCGCCTCCGATTTGATATCTCATTATCTCATGCTTGTCAAACGGTACAGTCAAGCTATTCTCATTGTCGGAGTCAGCTTTTTCTCCATCTCCACCCTCCTCGCTGTCAGCCTCGGCATTTTGTTCCGCATCACCACCGTGCTCGGAATCCTGTAGACCGGATGTCCCCTCTCCAGCGTTTGACCCCATGGCATACTCTATTTGGTTGACGATTCTATTCGTCTCTTCGGAAGAATTTTCAGTGGTTTTGTAGTCATTGATGAGTTCGCCTGTGGATCCTAGGCCGGAATCTGATCGCGAAGGAATATTGGTTTGGACGTCGGGATTCTGGGAAGTAGACATGATTAGAAGATATTTATTGGAATGCTCGAAAAAGAAGAAGTACTGTTTATCGATCTAAATGCTCCGATCCGCTATGAATTGTAAAGATGCACTCTTTTTTCCAAGTAAACATATATATATAAAGGTTAAAAGGGTAAATTGCAAATTCAACCCCAAGTAACTGCGACGGTTAAGCTCCCGCATAGTAAAATTGAGGGTCATTTTTCCTCTAATAGCACCTATGGTCCTCCAAGTCTCAGAAATAGATATTTCGAGTCAGAAAGATAAGATTAAACTACGTTGTCTTCCGAGGATATGCACTCTTTTTCCCTTTGCTCGGTTTTTGTCCCCCTGGGTTTTTCCAAGTAAGGTTTTTAATGAGGTATATCCGATGCAAGACCGTTCGAGACCTGTTCTCTATTGCTTACTTCTCCGAACTTCAGATATCATAATGCCATATTAAATCATCGAGGTAAAACTATCTGATCGAAGATCATCATCCTTCTGTTGTTCGAAGCATCTCAATCTTCCTGGGATCCGCCAGAGAAATATGCGCTCTTTTTCCCTTTGCTCGGTTTTTTTCCCACTGGGTTTTTCCGAGTAAGGTTTTTAATGAGGCATATCAAAATCTCGTGATACTATGCTGTGTTTACTTCTCAAAGCTTCAGCTTCGCTTATGCTCGAGAAGTGGGGGAGTATTGATGAGGGGTATTTCGCATACGCCGTTTTAGGAAGTACCTATGCTCGAGATCGACCTCTTCCCCGACCTTGAATGTTCTTATCCTGACTTTCTTGTCATAAGCTTTTTTCATGCTGGACTTGGTGGCTTGTATCTTTATGCACGCTCGGTCGCGTTTACCATCTGCTTGATCGACATCCATCTCTCTCAGCAATTGATTCTGATCGGGGTCATAAGATTCGACCCTTGGTGAAGGTACCAATGTCTCCACCGGTATAACAGCCTTCGACCCGTAAACCAATGAGAAAGGAGTTTCTCCAGTAGCAGACTTTACGGTAGTCCTGTTCGCCCAAATTACTCCTGGAAGCTCGTCTAACCAATGGCCTTTTGCTTCGGCTAAACGTTTTTCAAGTGATCGAACAATTTCCCTGTTGGTGACCTCGGTTTGTCCGTTCGCCTGGGGATGTCCGACCGACGTGAAATTCTGCTGGATCCCAAACCTTTCGCACCACTCCAAAATTTGCTTTCCCGCGAATTGAGTTCCATTGTCGGAGATGAGGATCCTCGGTATACCGAACCTGCAAACAATATACTTCCAGAGAAAATTTATCACCTGAAACTGAGTAATTTTTGTTAGCGCAATGCATTCGATCCATTTACTGAAGTATTCCACAGCAACCAGGACATAGTTTTTTCTCGATCTAGCAGTTGGGAAAGGTCCCACAATATCGATTCCCCACTTGTCGAAAGGCCAGCAGATCGGAATTGAATGCAGCTGCTCGGCGGGCTGATGAATTAGATTTGAATAGATTTGGCAATGATGGCATTTCTTGACATAGTCGATAGAATCCGAAATCATAGTAGGCCAATAATATCCAGTCCTCGAGCATTTCAAGGCTAAGGCTCGTGCACCGCAATGACTTCCCGCTTCACCTTCGTGAACTTCCTTTAAAATGAGATCGAACTGACTCTCGGGAATGCACTTCAACAAAATTCCCGAGCTTGATCTTTTATAAAGCTTATCCTCGTTCAAAACGTACATTGGAGCCCGATATTTAATCCTTCGGGCTTCATTTGTGTCTTCCGGCAAAGTACCATCTTTTAGATAAGCCTTCAAAGGCTCCATCCAAGAAGATTCTCGAACATCTATCTCCATTATCTCCGAGTTGTTGGGTTTTCATGGGTATGATTGTCAAAAACAACGTTGCGGAATTTAAAATTTTTCAATTTTTCATACACCAAATCCCAAGAACATTTATTAGCACATATGAATAAGGTTGAATACAATTTAGCAACAAATTTACTAAATTGAAATATGGTAAATCGAGATTTACCTCACCACAGGCAAGGTGGTGGTTTCTCCGGTCTTCTCTTTTCGTTCACTTGAGCACCCCAAGTGTTGTGCCTCCAGAGATTAGTCCACACCAGATGGATTGAATGACTCCTTCAATTCTTAGGCTTAGAAATGGAAGAGAAGGATTGTCAATGGCAGATCTAGATCCAGATCTAGATCTAAGTGAAGGAGAGAGCAAGAGGGAGAGAGGGGGCGGCCAAGTGAGGGGGGGGGGGGGGGGGGCGGCTAGGGTTGTTTTGTAGCTTAGGGTTTGAGTCTCAACTTAGACTCCTTTATATAGCCACCTCCAAAGCCCCTTTGTGTGCAAGACTTGCAATTGGGCCATTAATTAAATTGGCCCATGTCTTGCATTAATTTAATTAAACCCTTTAATTAAATTAACCCAATTAATCTAATTAATTATCTCCCACTTTAATTAACTCTTTAATTAATATTTAATTAATTAGACTATCTAATTAATTATTTCTCTCTCAGAATTAACTCTTTAATTCTTTTATTTGATTTAACTCTTTAAATCAAACCTTTCCTTAATTGACTGTCACTGTCCAACTGTATTGTGTGTGACCCTCTAGGTTCACCATCAATTGGCCGTAGGCCCACGACTTTCGTGATTTAATTAACGAGCAATTAATATTCAATTAATTGCTCCGATCAATAAACTCCTTTAATTGACCACTCCAGAATTAATCTCCCATTAATTCAGGAGTACCCACACCTCATGGTCGATGTCTAGCCACAAGCCCATGAGGCCCAACTTCAGGTGAATTGATATTAGTGAACCTCACCTCTTATAAGTACCATGTACATACGGTCCCTCTAACGACTAATTTCCCGATCGAGACCTAGGGTGTGTGAATTAGTCAGCACCTCTAATTATCTCGATTCTGTACTTTCTAATTCTGGATAATAATTCCAGTGTGACTGCTAAATTTGGAAACCCCTTTCCAAATCCGTCACTGACCATGGCCATGGATTTCTCGGAATGTATTATCTAAGAATGTACAGGAAATTCCCTCATTCATTACAATGAGTCGGTAGATCCTATCTTGATGCTAACCATTCGCGTATATGACTGTACGTACCCAATGTAGGCGCACAATGGTCAGGCTACGTGACCGGCTCCTAAATCAAAGCACGCACACCCGTATACCGAATTCGCCCTAGCACCTCAAGTCTAAGGACTAAATCGTACACTGTTATAAGTCCTGAGAAACATCCCATCACTGATATGCTTTACGCACTTCCACAATGGGTTTCTCTGTTCGGGTCGTTCGATGCGTTCGATCCCCTATCGAACCACCTAGTCATATGCACTGACATCAAATGTCTTGTTCATGAAACTCCACAAATTCACTCCATGTGAATCATGCATAATCCTACAAGTCTTGACGATTCCTTCGATACCCCGTCTCGACAGGAATCTATGACTTGGAACACTTTTGAGATCACGACCTTAGAGACTGTTTCATGATTGCACTCAATACTGAAGTGAATCGTCCCATAGTCATGAGTGATCTCAGGGTTTCAACCAATCGCTTAAATGTGTTCGCGAAAGATGAAGTTGGCCATTAGTTTATCTTATCAAATAAATAAACTTTGCGTATTAATTAATAAATCAAAGATTCATACAAGATAAAATAGTCCTATTACAAGCTATTGAGTTGGCTTGCAGGGCACTATCCTATCAATCTCCCACTTGCCCTAAAGCCAATCACAAACATTTCTAAGACCCATCTTCACAAGATGTTCTTCGAACACTTTTTGCGATAGTGGCTTCGTTAGTGGATCAGCTACGTTATCTTTTGAGTCGACACGTTCCATTTGAATGTCTCCTCTACCAATGATTTCTCTAATCACATGGTATTTCCTCATTACGTGTTTGGACTGATGGTGTGATCTCGGCTCCTTTGCTTGAGCGATTGCCCCATTGTTGTCACAGAAGACTACTATGGGTTCTGCAATGCTAGGTACTACATCCAACTCTTGGATGAAGTTTCTTATCCAAACACTTTCCTTTGCTGCATCCGATGCGGCAATATATTCTGCTTCAGTGGTTGAATCTGCAGTGGTGGACTGTTTGGAACTCTTCCAACTCACCGCTGCTCCGTTGAGGCAAAATATATATCCAGAATTGGATTTATAATCATCCACGTCAGACTGGAAACTCGAATCCGTGAATCCTTCGAGCTTCAATTCTCCACTACCGCCGTAGACCAAGAATATATCCTTAGTCCTTCTCAGGTACTTGAGGATAGCCTTTACGGCGGTCCAGTGTTCCTCCCCTGGATTTGACTGGTAGCGACTCGTCACACTCAGAGCGTGTGCTACGTCAGGTCTAGTACATAACATCGCATACATTATGCTGCCTATGGCAGACGCATAAGGTATGAGAGACATCCTCTTTCTTTCTTCATCATTTGTAGGGCTCATAGATTTAGAAAGAGAGATCCCATGTCTCATAGGAAGCAATCCCTTCTTGGATTCTTCCATACTGAACCGTTTCAGTATAGTGTTAATGTACTGAGATTGGGAGAGTCCTAACATCTTCTTCGATCTATCTCTATAGATACGTATTCCCAATACGTAAGATGCGTCTCCCATATCTTTCATGGAGAATTGCGTGGATAACCACGCTTTCGTCTGCGTTAACGTTCTGATATCGTCTCCGATCAACAGAATGTCATCGACATACAACACAATAAATTGTACTGAACCCCTTTCGAATTTCTTGTACACACATGACTCATAAACGTTCTTGATGAAGCCAAACCCTTTGACTGTCTCATCAAAACGTTTGTTCCAGGTTCGGGATGCCTGTTTTAGGCCATAAATTGACCTTTGAAGTTTGCATACCTTATGCTCACTTCCTTTAGATGTAAAGCCTTTTGGCTGTTGCATAAAGATTTCCTTATCAATGTCTCCATTGAGAAAGGCGGTCTTTACATCCATTTGCCATATCTCGTAGTCATACCACGCGGCTATGGCTAATAAGATCCGAATGGATTTTGACATCGCTACTGGAGAAAAGGTTTCCTCATAGTCTATACCAGGCCTTTGAGAATAACCTTTCGCCACAAGGCGAGCCTTATGAGTCAAAACTTCTCCATTCATTCCAAGCTTGCGCTTGAAGATCCACTTACAGCCTACAGGGACAGTTCCCTCAGGTGGATCAACCAAGGTCCATACCTTGTTGGAATGCATGGAATCCATTTCGGATTGCATGGCTTCCTGCCATGCACCCGAGTCTATGTCTGACATAGCTTCTTCGTACGTCCTTGGATCACCATCCAATTGATCATTTTCGTGGATGAAGCCGAACCTTTCGGGTTCTCTACGAATTCGATCGGACCTTCGAAGTACTGGTGTACTAGATGGTTCAATAGTTCAGGATCAACTCCCACTGTTTGTGGGGATGGGTCCACTTCTTGGACTTCATCAAGTTCTACGGACACCCCGCTTCTTTTAGTGAGGAAGTCATCCTCTAAGAAGTGGGCGTTCCTAGACACGAACGTCTTTCGTTCTTTAGGGTCGTAGAACAGGTGTCCAATGGATTCCTTTGGATACCCCACAAATTTGCACAAACTAGATCTACTATCTAGTTTATCTCCCTTCTTGTTCCTAACATAGGCAGGAGATCCCCATACTCGCAAGTACGAATACATGGGTGCTTTACCAAACCATTCTTGGTGTGGCGTCGTCGGCACCGACTTTGAAGGTACTATATTAAGTATCTTTGAAGCCGTTAAGAGGGCTAAGCCCCAAAATGAAAAAGGTAGATCAGCGAAACTCATCATGGAACGAACCATGTCCAACAAAGTTCGGTTCCTTCTCTCAGACACACCATTCAACTGTGGTGTTCTAGGAGGAGTTCGCTGTGAGAGAATTCCATTCTCTACAAGATAATCGAGGAATTCTTGACTTAAGTATTCCCCACCTCGATCAGATCGAAGTGCCTTAATACTATGTCCAAGTTGGTTCTCAACTTCCATTCGAAACTCTTTGAACTTTTCAAAAGCTTCGGACTTATACTTCATTTGGTACACATACCCAAAACGACTGTAGTCGTCTGTGAAGGTAATGAAGTACGAGAAACCTCCTCTTGCACTGACACTCAGTGGTCCACAAACATCGGTATGGATCAAATCCAAGGTTTGTTTGGTTCGCTCTGGTTTCCCAGTAAAAGGCGTTTTGGTCATCTTTCCCTTGAGACAGGACTCGCAAGTTGAGAGATCATCTAGGTTCTGTATTTCAAGAGCCCTAGAGGAAACCAACTTTTGAATTCTACTCTTGGATATATGTCCAAGCCTAGCGTGCCATAACTGTGGACTATTATCATCTTGTTTTCTTTTCTTTGATTGAATGTGCATGACATTAGAATTAGCAGGTTCTAAGGAGTAAAGACCATCTATCAAAGTACCACTAGCATAAGTAAAACCACCTTTTATTATGCTAAAATTTCCATTAGAAATGGAAAAACAAAAACCATCATTATCCAGCAAAGGAATCGAAATAATGTTTTTGATAATTGTTGGTACGTACAAATAGTCCTTTAAAACCAAAGTAAAATTGCCAAAAACTAATTCTACGTCCCCTATGGCCTCTGCCGCAACCCTTGCTCCGTTTCCAAAACGTAGGATCCTATCCCCAGGCTTAAGAGGTCTTACTGCTCCCATCACCTGCAAATCATTGCAGATATGAGAACCAGCTGCGGTGTCTAACACCCATGATGCACAGTTAATTGAAATATTAACTTCAATAAAGAAAATACCTTTGGCTACCGTTTTAAGGTAGTCAGGGCAGTTCCTTTTCCAGTGCCCTGCTTTCTTGCAGTGGAAACATTCATCTTCTGGGCTCTTTCTCTTTTTCTCGACAACCTTCTTGGTTGTTTTAGAAGAGAACACTTTCTTCTTCTTCTTGCCCTTCTTTGGCTTTGCAGCCTTGGGTTGCTCAGCAATCAAGACAGACTTCTCCTTCTTAAGGGTAGCTTCTGCCGTTACCAACATATTGGTCAGTTCGTGAAGAGCGAGATTTCTCTCCTCCATGTTGAAATTCAACACGAACTGATCAAATGAGCGTGGTAGAGTATGGAGCAAGAGGTCAGTGCTAAGATCAGCGTGCAAGTCTACTTCCAAATTCTCCAATTTTTCAATCAGATTAATGAAACGAAGACAGTGATCTTTCACACTTGAACCCTCAGCCATTCTCAGATTGAATAACTCCCTCGTCGTCTTGAACCTTTCGGTCCGAGACTTCTCTCCAAACATGTTTCGGAGATGGAGAAGTATATCAACAGAATGCAACATCTTTGCATGCTGTTTCTGCAGCTCATTGGTCATTGATGCTAGCATTAGGCAACGAACCTGAATATCATCATCAACCCATCTAGCATGGGTGGCTCGTTCCTCTTCCGAAACTCCTTCCGGAAGTGCTCCAGGCATTGGGGCATCGAGAACATAGCTCCGACGATCGGAGTCGAGGACTATCCTCAAATTTCTTAGCCAGTCGATAAAATTTGATCCGTTCAGTTTGTTAGTGTCAAGGATGATAGATAATGGATTCTTAGACATTTTCGCAAAATGATCTACAAAATAGAATGATAACGTTCAGCTGACTAATCTAAATTAATACTTATAATTAACGACTATTGGACTTGTTATCGAAAAAGTTCTCCCACTAATTTTTCGAAACAATTACTCCTTCAATTGTTCGGGAAATCTTATTTCCTAGCAGGTCTTGATGTCCCAGCAGACATTAATTGCACCCACGACTCGCGGCCATACAATTAATTCCCTAGGTAGGTATACTATTACCAATTGTGTCCCTACACAACCTTCAAGCTATTTTGCCTCGATTTTCGCACTCATCTAGCACTGCTACATCATGAGTGGTACTACTCGTTAAGTCTAACCCATCAATCTTGATGAGCAACGGGCCCGGTCATGAAATCCCCATAACTTGGTTATGATCGATGTTCACATCCCGACCAATCCTCACCCTTGTCAAGTTTAGTTAAAAACGAGAATCAAGGAGTTTCGCGTATTGTCTCTTTCCTCGACTCGGGTGCCAGACTCTGGATCACCTTAATCGACAAGTGGACAACTCACGCTAGTTCCTATTGATGGAAGGCTTGGATATTAAAACTTCATTTTAATGTACCCAATATGACTTAATATAATTATCAAGAGGGGGTTTTCGGGTTTAAGAGTTTGAGGTAACTCTACTCGAGATCTCACCGTTCCAGTTATGCATTATCTTTTATTTACGATCTAAATTACTAGCGCGTATCACCATACATGCTAAAATATAAATGCGTAAATAAAAACATACACACCTAGCATGCATGCTACCACAGTATGTTTTCGATCGGGAGCCTCCTATGCGGACCACCATCGAGCCAAAGACGATGGTCCTATTGGTCAATCTAATAGGTTTCAAAGAGGCCTACACTATTACACATTTTACCATGCATACATGGCCTTTAGTCTTCTTGGGCTCCCACCTTGCTTGTAACGGGCCTTCATCCTAATCTAATTAAAACTGTAAAGCCCTATCTATTACAAAGGCTCAAAGTGGCCCAAAAACTTAAGGCTCGCAGGCCCAATAAAACCAGCAAATTAAAATTAACCAATCACATCTACCCTAAGGGTCAAGGCTCGGCGCGATCGAAAACCACGTAAACAGTTCACGTAGAGCAAGAAACAAGCAAAACAGATTTTCTTATTTCTTATCCTATTTTAAAACTCCTTTTAAAATGTCTTTCAGATTCTAGTTTTAAAACTCATTTTAAAACAATCCATAAACTTATTTTAAAACACCTTTTAAAAGAAATCCCTTTGATTCTCACTCTAGTCCCTACTAATTATGATAAAATTAACTTTTCGGATATACTAAACCCTTTTAGTGCACAAAACAGTTTCTGTTTTTCAACCTTTGAAAAATTTCAGTTCGGCCCCCTGAATTTTCGAAAATTACATTTTGACCCCTCAACTTTTGGAAATTACAAATCAGCCCCAAAATTTCCAGAACATGCAAATCGGACCAGCAAGCAGAAAATTAACAAAATTTCCAGAAACTTTCGTTTAATGCAAAACAGACCCCTGAATTTACGGCAATTGCAAAAACAGCCCAAACCTTTCGTAAATTGCAAAAACAGTCCAGATTTTAAAAATTCCAGAAATTACAATTTGGTCCAGAATTGCAGAAAATGAAAATTATACTTTCTGTCCAGATTTTTCAAAAATCGCAATTTGCAAACAAGCCCTCAAATTTTCGGTAATTACAGATTTGGCCCAAAACCGAAAAGTGCATAGATCCGAACAATTTAATTCATCATAACAAGCAAGAATCAAAATCAGAACACAACAAACACATATATCCATATATTTTGATGTGTTCAGGCCTTTTCATATGTGCATAATAAATTTGGCTCTGATACCACTGTTGGGTTTTCATGGGTATGATTGTCAAAAACAACGTTGCGGAATTTAAAATTTTTCAATTTTTCATACACCAAATCCCAAGAACATTTATTAGCACATATGAATAAGGTTGAATACAATTTAGCAACAAATTTACTAAATTGAAATATGGTAAATCGAGATTTACCTCACCACAGGCAAGGTGGTGGTTTCTCCGGTCTTCTCTTTTCGTTCACTTGAGCACCCCAAGTGTTGTGCCTCCAGAGATTAGTCCACACCAGATGGATTGAATGACTCCTTCAACTCTTAGGCTTAGAAATGGAAGAGAAGGATTGTCAATGGCAGATCTAGATCCAGATCTAGATCTAAGTGAAGGAGAGAGCAAGAGGGAGAGAGGGGGCGGCCAAGTGAGGGGGGGGGGGGGGGCGGCTAGGGTTGTTTTGTAGCTTAGGGTTTGAGTCTCAACTTAGACTCCTTTATATAGCCACCTCCAAAGCCCCTTTGTGTGCAAGACTTGCAATTGGGCCATTAATTAAATTGGCCCATGTCTTGCATTAATTTAATTAAACCCTTTAATTAAATTAACCCAATTAATCTAATTAATTATCTCCCACTTTAATTAACTCTTTAATTAATATTTAATTAATTAGACTATCTAATTAATTATTTCTCTCTCAGAATTAACTCTTTTCTTTTATTTGATTTAACTCTTTAAATCAAACCTTTCCTTAATTGACTGTCACTGTCCAACTGTATTGTGTGTGACCCTCTAGGTTCACCATCAATTGGCCGTAGGCCCACGACTTTCGTGATTTAATTAACGAGCAATTAATATTCAATTAATTGCTCCGATCAATAAACTCCTTTAATTGACCACTCCAGAATTAATCTCCCATTAATTCAGGAGTACCCACACCTCATGGTCGATGTCTAGCCACAAGCCCATGAGGCCCAACTTCAGGTGAATTGATATTAGTGAACCTCACCTCTTATAAGTACCATGTACATACGGTCCCTCTAACGACTAATTTCCCGATCGAGACCTAGGGTGTGTGAATTAGTCAGCACCTCTAATTATCTCGATTCTGTACTTTCTAATTCTGGATAATAATTCCAGTGTGACTGCTAAATTTGGAAACCCCTTTCCAAATCCGTCACTGACCATGGCCATGGATTTCTCGGAATGTATTATCTAAGAATGTACAGGAAATTCCCTCATTCATTACAATGAGTCGGTAGATCCTATCTTGATGCTAACCATTCGCGTATATGACTGTACGTACCCAATGTAGGCGCACAATGGTCAGGCTACGTGACCGGCTCCTAAATCAAAGCACGCACACCCGTATACCGAATTCGCCCTAGCACCTCAAGTCTAAGGACTAAATCGTACACTGTTATAAGTCCTGAGAAACATCCCATCACCGATATGCTTTACGCACTTCCACAATGGGTTTCTCTGTTCGGGTCGTTCGATGCGTTCGATCCCCTATCGAACCACCTAGTCATATGCACTGACATCAAATGTCTTGTTCATGAAACTCCACAAATTCACTCCATGTGAATCATGCATAATCCTACAAGTCTTGACGATTCCTTCGATACCCCGTCTCGACAGGAATCTATGACTTGGAACACTTTTGAGATCACGACCTTAGACACTGTTTCATGATTGCACTCAATACTGAAGTGAATCGTCCCATAGTCATGAGTGATCTCAGGGTTTCAACCAATCGCTTAAATGTGTTCGCGAAAGATGAAATTGGCCATTAGTTTATCTTATCAAATAAATAAACTTTGCGTATTAATTAATAAATCAAAGATTCATACAAGATAAAATAGTCCTATTACAAGCTATTGAGTTGGCTTGCAGGGCACTATCCTATCACGAGTTTGGGGTTACGTTCGAATCTATAGCCGGGGAGTTGGACATTAACCAAGTTATCACTCTTTCCTTCCGTCCATCCATCGACCCCGTAAATTTCGAAAGCAAATCCGCCCAACAGTTCTCTTCTCGAGGGATAGCTTGTATATCAAACCTTTCGAACTCTGCCGTCAGATCCTTCACCCTTTTCAAATATTTCACCATGTTAAATTATTTTGCTTCATAAACCCCTTTTATTTGTCTGTGTACGAGCTCGGAGTCAGTTAACACTGTCAGCGACTTTATGTTTGCTTTAACTGCCATTTCTAAACCTGCGATCAAAGCCTCGTACTCCACCTCATTGTTCGTGACTATGAAGTCTAGGGTGATCGCATAACTGAGATCCTCTCCCTCGGGACCTTGAAAGTGAATTCCGGCCCCACCTCCTTCTCTGGTCGACGACCCGTCGACATGCATCACCCAAACTTTATGCTGAACACCCTCAACCAGATTTACCACGGGAACTGACAAGTCGCCCGAACTGGACCCTGTTGATTCTGCAATGAAATCAGCCAGGACTTGAGCCTTGATTGCTGTTCGAGGTTGGTACTCGATTTCAAACTGTCCAAGTTCCGCCGCCCATTTAATCAATCTCCCGGACGTCTCCGATTTTGATAGAACTTGCCTTAGAGGCTGATTAGTTAGAAAAATAATTTTGTAAGTTTGGAAATAAGGTCGCAGTCTCCGTGCGGCAATAACTAGAGCAAGTGCGAACTTCTCGATCTCCATGTAATTCTTCTCCGCTCCTTGAAGCAACTTACTCAGATAATATACCGGTTTATGCTCGGAATCCTGAATTCTCACCAAAACAGAACTTATTGCCTCATTCGATACTGCTATGTATAAATATAAGGGCTCTCCCTCGACCGGTTTTGCCAACATCGGAGGGGAAACCAAAATATCTTTTAAGCTCTTCGAAAGCTTTACTGCACTCCTCATTCCATTCGAAGCCTTTCGATTTCCTCAACAACTTGAAGAAAGGCAAACTCTTGTCTGCTGATCGGGATATAAACCTATTCAAGGATATTATTTTTCCAATTAGACTCTGCACTTCAGACAACTTAGTTGGCGGTTGTAGCTCAGCTATAGCTCGGATTTTTTCTGGATTTGCCTCAATGCCACACTCGTGAACCAGATAACCGAGGAATTTTCCCGACCTTACCCCGAAAGTGCATTTCGCCGGATTTAATTTCATTCTGTACTTCCTTAGGATCGCGAAACATCTGTCAAGGTGCTTTATATGATCCTCCTCGGTCATACTCTTCACAAGCATGTCATCAACGTAAACTTCCATAATCTCACCGATGAGATCCTTGAACATCATATTCACGAGCCTTTGATAAGTTGCTCCTGCATTCCTTAGCCCGAACGGCATTACAATGAAGCAGTACACTCCTCGTTCGGTAATAAAGGCTGTTTTATCCTGATCTCTCTCATTCATAAATATTTGATAAATCCCTTGGAAAGCATCCATCATACTAAAGAAAATGAATCCCGCAGTCGAGTCGACCAGCATATCGATCCGTGGTAAAGGATAGGGGTCCCTTGGACACAATTTGTTCAGGTCGGTAAAATCATTACACATTCTCCATTTGTTGTCGACCTTCTCTCCCTTCGACACCAACACTACATTGCAAAGCCACTCGTGAATGTTATTTCTCGGATCTGTTTTGCGGCCAATGATCTATCCACCTCAGCATTGATGATTTTGTCTTTTTCTCGACCGTGATTCCTCTTCTTTTGTCTAACTGGCTTTGCTTTAGGATCGATATTTAAAGAGTGAGTGATCACCCTTGGGTCGATTCCGACGATATCATCCGAACTCCAAGCAAAGACATCGGCGTTGTTTATAAGGAATTCGATCAGCATGGTCTCCATCCCTTGACTTAGCTCGGTCCCAATTCTGGTGAACTTCTCGGGAGAGCCAGGGATTAATGTTACTTTTTTATGATTTGGGGGTTGTACGCTCATATCGATCTCTTTTCCTTTTTTACTCTGCAACTTTTCACAATCTGGCAAAGGGAGGTCGGAAACAGAGAATACCTTTTCGTCTTCTAATTTCCTCTTTGAGGGCAATAATGGCTCGAAGTGCTTCTTCATGTTTAGGGACGTGTTGTAACATTCCCATGCCATGCATTGGTCGTTCCTCATTTTTCCGACCCCTACCAAAGTGGGAAACTTGACCATCTGGTGGTAAGTTGACACGACCGCTTTGAATACATTTAAAGCCGGTCTTCCCAAAATTGCATTGTAAGCGAACGGGGTACTCACGACAAAGAACTTAACCATCTTCGTAACATCTTTAGGTTTCTTACCCATAGTAGTACTCAAGAGTATGGTTCCGAGAGGAACAATTTACGATCCACCGAACCCAATGAGCGGGGTGGATACCCGTTCCAGTCGCGGGTGTTGTAGATTCATTCTGTCGAGCGCCTCAGAAGAGATTATGTTTGCCGAACTGCCATTATCGATTAACACCCTCCTAACCTCGAAGTTAGCAATTCTCAGGGTCAAGACCATCGAAAAATCGGGGTCATCTTCATTAGTATCCCAAGTCACATCACTAGGTCTGTCAGCCTCGGAAAAGCTAATGACTTGATTTATCGAGGGCGTTGGTCTTAAGGACATGACCTCTTTCCTGGTCGAGACACCAGTCTTTATCGACCTAGCAGTCCTTTTCCTCGCATTCCTGCTATCTCCCCCAGCTGGCCCACCAGATATCATATTTATCACCCGATTCGCCTGGTCCTCTGCTTGTTGATGACCCTCACAGTGCTGTTCGGAGGACCTCCTAGGACTTCTGGATCGATAACGGCTGTTATGGTTCTCCTTTCTGACATATTCCTTCAACTTTCCCTGAGCAATCAGTTTCTCGATCTCTTGTTTTAACTGAAAACAATCCTCGGTGCTATGCCCCCGAGCCCTGTGGTATCTGCAATACTTATCGTGATTCATAGTCCCTGGCCTAGGTCGAGTGATACGCCGAGCTCCAGGGACCAAATTTCTCTCCTCGAGCACCGTTAGAATCTCGTCCCTCGAGGTATTCAATCTGGTAAAGCTGCTTTTTTCATGCTCCGTCCTCGGAGCCCTCTCTGGAGATGCAGGTCGACCGTAGACATTAGATCTGTGGGTCAGAGCCTGAGGTTTATAGACCTTAAGTCTCTGCCAAACCGAGCCTCTTTGCTGCGCGTTTGACCCTCCGTAGTCGCTTGGCTTCGGGATAGGGGCCCGATCAGGTTTCTTCACGATCGGGGGCCTAGGATTCTGTGCATTCTTTAACTTATTCATTTCCTCCTGGATCATGTATTTCTCAGCTATTTCCATAATTCGCTCGAAAGACTTTGGTTGCTTTCGGCAGAGAGCATTCCCGAACTGGCTATTACGGGTCAGCTCGAACATTAATGATGACAGAAACTCAATCTGTGGGGTATCAACTTTCAGAAGTTCAATACTAAATCTAGCAAGCCACTGCCTCAGTGTTTCTCCTTCCATTTGCTTCACCGTTCCCAAATGATTAGCAGGTAACCTTTGTTTCCTTTGGATGGCAAACTGGTGTTTTAATTTATCGCACAACTCGTCAAAAGAGAAGATCGAGTTCGGAGGCAGTTTTCCGAACCAATCCAAAGCAATTCCCTGGAACGTGGTGACCATGATTTTGCAGCAAAAATCCTCCGAATGTCCATATAAATTCAACACATTTATGAAACTGTTTATATGCTCCCCGGGGTCAGAGGTTCCAAAATATCTTGGCAATCTGGTAGAGACTGTCTCCGTTCCTCGAGCCTCCTTAATTTCTTGACAGAAAGGCGAGCATCGCATAATATTTGTACTTAATTCCCTATTTCGCCCTTCAGGGAAAATGGCCCCATCCTCTTTGGCCTCAACTCCTCGAGCCCTGACATCTGCGGGTCGGGTTTCCTTTACTAGCATCTCCTTCTCTAACTCCTTAGCAACCCTTTCTTGCACAATCTTTTCCAAGTCAGGCTCAGTCACCTTTCTGTAGGCTGGCTTTCTAGACCTCTCCACAGCTTTGGGTTGACTTTCCCCGACCACTGAATCCTCTAAGTTTTGTACGTTCCTAGAAGGTTGCCCAGATCAGACAACGGTTCTAGCTTGTGGCGGGTTGGGTCGAACATCAGATGGTTCGCCCAAAGCAGATCGACGAATACTTCCTTCCCTTGGCCTGTTGGAAATCGGACCCCGAGCAGTAGGTTGATCGACTGGGGGCTGCTGGCCTGGCAGAGTTTCACGATCTGCTCTCTCCGTGTTCAAGAATTCTCTACACATAGTTCCGATAATGGAACGCAAATCGGCCACTGTCGTATGAATAGGCATATCATTCGGCGGGTCGAGCGGCGGCACCTCAGATTGGTGGGCCGCTCGGGATTGGTTACTTGGTTCATTGTTTACTGAGCGCTGCGCTCCAACGGCTTGCGAGGGCTCGCCACGATTGTATGTGTATCTCCTAGTAGTAGGCATTTTTCGATCTAAAACCCGAGTAAGCCCCTCGGTGGGCGCTAATTGATTATGCTGTGTTTCGTTCGTATCAATAAGGAAAGTCGAGCAAAACAATAAGTGTATAGAGTGCGTAAATCTTATATATCACTATCAAATATCGAGTTCAGGTTACATGATGGGTCTACTCGAGCATTACAGGATGTCGTACAACTAGGAAAGTAGATACAAGGAATAAACAAGCTGGTTCCTATTCCGAACAGTAAGTCCGAGCTTAGGGCCTTTCTTGGAAGTTGTGCCGTCCCCTGATGTCATAAATGCGCCGCGTATTTATAGGAACAGTAATGAGCTAGCTGGACCGTCCGTAGGAGAATATCTGTCGGTCAGCTGTACAAAGCTGTAGGTCGGCCCCACAGTAATCCCGAGGCGGTGAGCAGATCGGAGAGTAGATCCCGTACTATCAATCTGACTTGATCGGAAAACTAGATTCTTCCGGTCGAGAATACCATTCCTGGTCGGGGAAGAGGTCGATCTCGAGCATAGGTACTTCCTAAAACGGCGTATGCGAAATACACGTCATCAGCTAGTCTTACACGTTCCCCCTGAATTCAAGAATTCATCAATCAACTAGTTTGTTGAGAGTCAGTCTTCTTGAAGTGTAACACTTGTTGTTATCAGATTAGTCAGCTGTTGAACCCAGTCTTCTGATAGGTTCCCCCTCAGCTTATGAATCTAATTTTAACAAGCCCAGTTCCACTCTTAGAGTAGAAAATCTTGCATCACTTAAAGGTTTGGTGAAAATGTCAGCAATCTGACTGTCTGTATGAACATACTCAATAATAACATTTCCTTTTTCAACATGGTCTCTGATGAAGTGATGTTTGATCTCAATATGCTTAGTCCTGGAATGACTAGTAGTATTCTGAGTAAGTGAGATTGCACTTGTATTGTCACAGTAGATAGGGATTCCACTGATCTTGAGATTATAATCTTCTAGTTGATGCTTCAACCAAAGTATTTGTGCACAACATGCTCCAGCAGTATTGTATTCAGCTTCAGCAGTAGATATGGATACTGAATTCTGTTTCTTACTCATCCATGAGATCAGACGACTGCCTAAAAATTGACAAGTACTTGTAGTACTCTTCCTATCAATTTTGCAGCTAGCAAGGTCAGAATCTGAATATCCAGTAAGTTCAAATCCTGATTCCCTTGGATACCACAATCCCAATTCTTGTGTGCCTTTAAGATACGTTAATATCCTTTTAGCAGCTAAGAGATGAGATTCTTTAGGATTTGATTGAAATCTCGCACAAACCCCAACAGAATACATAATATCAGGTCTGCTAGCTGTTAAGTATAACAGTGACCCAGTTATGCCTCTGTACTTGGTGATGTCAACTGATTTGGCATCTTCATCCTTGTCCAGACGAAGTCCAGTAGACATAGGAACACTAACAGATGAGCTAGTTTCCATACCAAATTTCTTGAACAGATCTTTTGTGTACTTTGCTTGATTAATAAAAATACCATCAGGTAGTTGTTTAACTTGTAATCCAAGAAAGTAATTTAGTTCTCCCATCATGCTCATTTCAAACTTGTTCTGCATCAGCTTAGAGAACTTCTCACATATCTGTTGGTTAGTTGAACCAAAAATAATATCGTCCACATATATTTGAACTAACAATATATGATTATCCCATTCAATAGTGAACAAAGTCTTATCTACTTTACCTTTGCGAAATCCTTTAACTAAAAGAAAATCAGATAAAGTATCATACCATGCTCTTGGAGCCTGTTTCAGTCCATAGAGAGATTTCTTCAGACTATATACTTTGTCTTCTTGTTGATAAGCTTCAAAACCAGGAGGTTGTTCAACGTAAACTTCTTCTTGCAATTCTCCATTGAGAAAAGTAGACTTCACATCCATCTGATAGACAGTGAAGTTCTTTTGAGCAGCATAGGCGAAGAATAATCTGATCGCTTCAAGCCTTGCAACTGGTGCGAATGTCTCATCAAAATCAATGCCTTCTTCTTGGCAATAGCCTTTGGCAACTAGTCTTGCTTTGTTTCTGGTAACAATACCATCTTCATTCATTTTATTCCTGAATACCCACTTAGTGCCAATTACCCTTTGATGAGTAGGTCTGGGAACTAATACCAGACTTCATTCCTTTCAAATTGATTTAACTCTTCTTGCATTGCTTCAATCCAGTGAGAATCACTAAGAGCTTCATCAATCAACTTGGGCTCGATTTGTGAAAAAAAACTTACAAACATTGTTTCATTTGCAGTTGACCTTCTTGTTCTCACTCTATCCAGTGGGTCACTAATCACTAAATCAGGTGGGTGATCTCTGAGCCATCTGAGATCAGTTTGCAAATTTGGATGTTGTCCTTTTGAATGATCTTGCAAAACTACTGTTGGAGTCTCAGTAGTAGTCTGTTGAACAGGCTCTGGTCTGTCAGCTGTTTGCAACTCCTCTGTTAGACAATCAGCAGACTGATTTTGAACAGCACTTGAGTTACCAGCTTGGTTTAGATCAGGTAGTATGATGGGTACATATTCTTCTTTTCTTTCCACACTCAATTTTTGAAAGTCAGCTGATATCTCTGGATTAGCACTTTGATTCTTTTCAGAAGATTGGTTTGGTTCATCAAATATTACATGAATAGATTCTTCTACAAGTAAAGTTCTTTTGTTAAAGACTCTGTAAGCTTTACTAACAGTAGAGTATCCTACCAAAACAGCTTCATTAGCCTTTTCTGCAAAAGCAGTAAGGTGATTTTTCCCATTATTCAAAACATAACATTTACAACCAAAAATCCTAAGATAATGTAAGTTAGGCTTTTGTTGTTCCATAGCTCATAAGGTGTCTTGTTTTGACTTTTGTTGATCATACATCTGTTCTAGGTATAACATGTTGTATTTGTGGCTTCTGCCCAGAATCTTTGGGGCAGTTTTGCTTCAGCTATCATTGTCCTGGTAGCTTCCTTTAGAGTTCTGTTTCTCCTTTCAGCAGCTCCATTTTGTTGAGGGGTCCTGGCAGCAGAGTACTCATGATTGATTCCTCTGGAATTACAATACTCTTCAACAGTAGAGTTTGTAAATTCAATCCCTCTATCTGACCTGATCTTCAATATTCTTTGACTCTTTTCATTCTGGATCAGTTTCATCAGATTAGTAAGATGTTCCTTGTTTTCACTTTTCTTTTTCATGAAAATCACCCAAGTAAATCTTGAATAATCATCCACAACAGCTAGGCAGTATTTCTTTCCACCATTGCTGATAGGATCAATAGGGCCAAACAAATCCATATGTAACAGCTCCAAAATTTTGGTTGAAGATTGGTGCTTCTTTCTTTTGAAAGTGGACTTCACTTGTTTACCCTTCTGACATGCATCACAAAGCTTATCTTTGCTCATGACTGTCTTTAGAATTCCTTCTACCAAATCATTCTTTATCAATCTGTTTATGGTCTTGAAATTCAAATGATTCATTCTTTTGTGCCACAGCCAATTGATTCTACTTGGTGTAGAAGCCACCAAACAAACATTAGAATTCCTGTCCACAGAATTCCAGTCGACTACATAGATATTTCCCGGTCTTCTCCCAGATAAGATAACCTTCTTTGTTCCAATTTGTTCAACGTAGCACCTATCTGATGAAATCATTACAGAAAATCCCATGTCACAAAATTGACTTATGCTTAGCAGATTGTACTTTAGGCCATTAACATAAGAGATGTCAGATATCTCTATGTTTCTTTTGATTAGCTTTCCAATCGCAACAACCTTGCCTTCTTTACTATCTCCAAAAGTGACTCTTGGACCATTCACAGCAACAACATTTGTCAGTTCATGTATGTCTCCACACATGTGCCTTGAACATCCACTGTCCAAGTACCATTTCTTCTCTACTTAACTCCTACTCCTAATCCTAACCTACAAAACAAAATAAAATTATTTTAGGTACGCTTTATTGAGAGGGTCCTGGTGGATTAGTGTCACATTTGACAACCCAAGATGTTGAAGTCTTAGGCTTTTTAGGCTTTTGAGTTTTAGCAGGAGCATGAGCAACTTTTTCTTCACCATAATCAGCAGGCATATTATGTTGATAATCATTATGATGTGAATAATGCTCATAAGCAGGGTAAGATGCATGATAAGCAGGGTAAGCATGCATTGGATGATGAGCAGGATATGCAGCATAATAAGGTGGATAATGAGGTGCAGCATAATAAGATGAACAAACAGGTTGCACATATTAAGACTCATTTCCATACCATCATTGTTATAATTTCTTTGCTTCTTGGGTCTGCTCTTTACTTACTCTTTAACAGACGACTTAGTTTTACCAGTCTGATTGGTTTTACTTTTATCAGCAGACTTCTTGGGACTATTCCGCTGTTTAGTCTTACCAGTCTGTTTTTCATTTTTAGGCTTTTTACCCTTTTTAGCCTTAGGAGATTTCTTCTCCTTTTTCTCAGTTTCAAGTGAAGTAGATTTAGCAGTCTGAACATATAAAATAATATTGCTGTTATCAGCAGATATAAACTTCTCAGTTTTGTTCATTTCTAAATTCTCTTTTACTAAAGGTGTTCTCTGTTCATTAGATGTGTCTACTGATGCAACAGACGACTTATCATGACAGGATATTATCTTTTCAAGTTCCATGATTTTTCCTTTGTAAACTTCACATTCAGCTTTCAGAGATTCACATTCATGCGAAAGCTTTTTATACTTAGCTGAATCTTGTTGTTTTTCAACACTAAGTTTCAGCTTAGCATTTTGCTTTTTCAGCACAACCATCTCTTCCTTAAGCTTTGCAACTCCTCACTTTCCTCTGTTTCTTTTCCTCCTCAGTATACTTCTCAGCTTTAGGATATGGGCAGTCCTTGATGAAATGTCCCAATTTCCTGCAGTTATAGCACATCATTTTGAATTTATAATCATCCTTACTATCATGAGAATAAGAGGTAGGTTTAGAAGTAGAAGCATTGTTATATTTGTTCTTCATTTTTCTTTTATAGAACTTTTTGAACCCGTTTAATAACAAAGCAACATCGCCAGCAGTGTACTCCTTCTTGTTGAGCACTGTGGTCTCATCAGATGAGTCCACTTCTCTTATCTTCCCAGCTGATCTTCTCGATCTTTCTGCAACGACCAGGGCAGCAGTGGGGCCAGAAGTTGAGGTCTTTTCTATACCCATTCTTGGCATTTTATACTCGTACGCCTTGAGTACAGAAAACAGCTCCGTCAGTGAGATCTTCCCCAGATCCCTTGATTCTTCCATAGCTGTGATCTTCTTGTGGCAGGGCCTTTAAGACTTTAAGGGTGATCTTTTTATCAGTAAACGTCTTTCCCAACTTTAGCACGTTGTTCAACACCTTTGTAAACCTCATATCCATCTGGTCAATGGTTTCTCCAGGTTTCATCTTGAAGTTCTCAAACTTCTCCAGGGCAACACTCAGATTGTGTTCTTTGATTGAGTCATTCCCTTCACTCATGTCACACATCTCCTTAGATGTTTTGCAATGTTTGACCTTGTCAAATATTTCGTTGTCGAGGGCTTTGGTCATGATGAAGATTCCAACCTTGTCAAGATTTTTCAGCTTGATTTCCTCAGTTGTCATCTCTGCAGGTTCTTTGTCAACAACCTTGAGTTATGCACCTTTACATATTATCATTGTAAGCAGCAAGGAAAATTTCCATGCGTATTTTCCAGTCCTCAAATCTCATACCGCCAATGTGGGGAACAAGGCTGATACAATCCATTTTTCAAAAAGTTTTTCTTTTAAAAAAAAATGCTCTTTTGAAAATTTTTGAAAACCTTTGAAAAACACTCTAGGATCAATCTCGTTGATCAGATAAATGATTCAGATGAACCACCGGCTCTGATACCACTTGTTGGTCCCAAGTGGTCAGATGAGGTCTAGAGGGGGGGGGGGGGGGGTGTGTGAATAGACCTCTTAAAATTTATCTTTTAAAATCTCTAACTTTTTCTGTCAGCAGACTAAGCTGATCAAGAATTGTAAGTAGACTAAGCTGATCTCGCACAAAGCTTTGAACAGCAGAGTTGACCACTCTTCTGATTTTACTTAGCTGATTTTATCAAAATCAGAGTTTCAAATTTACTAACTTGCAGCGGATTTATCAAGTGTTTTTCACAAGTTGATTTCTTAACTTAGAAAAAGTTTTATCCCCAGTTTTGCAAACTCCTTTTTAAAACTTTTCAACAATTAACTTTTACGTGTTTAAATATTCTCTTTGAAAATATGCAAGAAATAATGCAAGTATAAACGATTTTTATATTGGTTATATGGATAGAAATCCTTTAGTCCACTCTTCCAAGTCACTTAGATCTTGGGTTATACTATAAACACAGTTTACAATATACAATGCTTGCGCCAAACAACAAATGAAATGGCCACAAGTGCGCAATAGGAAATCACAAAGAAACTCCTACTCTCTGAAGTAATATCACTCACTTAGATGGATATCTACTTCTCACAACACTTTTCTCACAAAATCACTCAGATTTGTATGTATAATTGTTTTTCTCTCTTTTCTGCTTCGTCAACAAATGACTCGGCTGATGAGTGTTCTGTTCTTGAAGTTGAGACTTAGAAGAATTCTGCTTCGGATTTTAATCTCAGTTGTGTTGTCTCTTCATCTTCAACTCTTGAACTGAACTATTTATACTTGAGATTTGAAAATCTGTCCGTTGAGAGATCGACAGGTGTTCAAATCCTCGAGTACTGGTCCTTTCTGCAGAAACGGCTACCTGCGACTGATCACTGTACACTCTGCTGTACTTCTTGTCAGTCCGCATTAAATGCACCAAGCTGATACGAGGTTTCTCTTCAATCATTTGTCATAAATACCTTTCCTCTTCAGCATTTATTACTCCAAGTGCATTTACTACCGTTGCAATAACTTCTGATCCACTTCCACTCTACTGATCGAAATCACCCGTCTGATGTACACTCGGCTGATCCCAAACTGAACTAGTCTGATTTGAGTCGGCTGAAAATCCATCAGTCTGATTCCTTTCTTCAGCAACAGATCAGTAGTCTTCTGGACCATATTTGACTCGTCTGAAATAAATTCTTCCTCGGTCAAATATCTTCTAAGGTTTGAACTAAGCTTCCAAACTTAGCTGATGACTTTGGAAATCATCAAAACCTCCCTTCACTTTTTAAGTCTTCATCTTCATCCAACACACACTGAGCTTGTGTTCTTTGATAGCGTCGTTTCCTTCGTTTAGCTCGCAGACTTTATCCCACATCTCTTTGGCAGTTTAGAAATGCTTGATCTTCTGGAATCTGTCTTCGTCTACAGCTTTGAACATGATGAACTTTGCCTTTTTATCAAGATTAACTAAGTTGATTTCTTTAGGTGTCAGCTCATCCATCTCTTTGTCAACTATCTGATCAGGCTGGTCAACAACCTTCACAGTCTTCTGAAATCTGAATGGTCCTTTTGTAATACATGTAAACATGTTGTCGTCGTAAGCAGCAAGAAGGATTTCCATTCTGATTTTCCAGCTTTCAAAGTCCATAAGGCCAATGTGAGGAACATGGCTTATGACATCCATTTTTCAAAAAGTTTTGATTTTCAAAATATGCTCTCTTTTTGAAATTTTTTGAAAAACAAACCTTGGATCATGCTCGTTGATCAGGTAAAAACCACCTGCTCTGATACCACTTGTTGGTCCCAAAAGTGGTCAATGAGGTCTAGAGGGGGGGGGGGGGGGAGGGGGTGAATAAACCTCTGAAACTTTAAAAACTTTTCTCTAACTTTTCAAATCAGCAGACTAAGCTGATCGAACTTGTGAAACTACTCTGCTGATTTTGCACTCAGCTGATTCAGCAGGGTTGACCACTAGTCTGATTTTACTCGTCTGTTTCAAATCAGATCAGAGTTTCAAAACTTGTATGCAGCGGATTTATCAAGTGTGTTTTTCAAACAAGTTTATCTTTCAAAGTTTTCTCACACAAAAGATTTTATCCCCATTTTTTACAACTCCTTTTAAAATCTTTTGGTTCAGTTCGTATGTTCGAGTTCTTTTGAAAATATGCAAGGTAAGCAAACAGTAAATCAAACACATAGAATTTTTATAGTGGTTATATGGATAAAAATCCTTTAGTCCACTCTTCCAAGTCACACAGTCTTGGGTTATACTAGAAAACACAAAGTTAACAGTATACAAAGTTTGCGCCAAACAACAAATGAAATGCCCACAAGTGCGCAGTAAGAAATCCTACTCTACGAAGCTAGATCACTCACTTAGACGGATCTACACTCCTCACGCTATTTTCAGTATAGGAGGTCACAAAGAAAACCTACACTAAGAAGCTATATCACTTCACACAGATGGATATACACTCCTCTCTCTTTTCAGTTGAAAGTCACTTAGACAGACAACGTGAGTTCTCTGTTCTTCAACGACAAGCTTCGTCAACAGATGACTAGGCTTGTGATCAGACGACTCAACTGATGGATCTTGCTCTATAGATGTGATCTTGAATTTTGCAAGTATCTCTTCAGATCTTCAGTCAGTCTTCTATTTATACTCCCGGATTTGAATTTATGCCCGTTGAAGGAAGGAGAAATTACTCTTTAACCCTGAGCAACGGTCTTATTCTCTGACGACAGCTTTTTCTTTTGCAGACTGTCTTCTGTACACTCTGTTGTACGGATATTCACTTTATGTCCAGTCGCATTTAATGCACTCAGCTGGTTACCGTTGATAAGCTTACTTCACCGCCTTCACTTCGCTGATGGGAATGCTTGGTTGATGACCACTCTCCTGATGATCACTCAACTGATGGTTACTCGGCTGATTCAAGAATGAACACATCTGTCCTGACTCGGCTGATGATAACCAATCTGATACCCCACTCGGCTGATTCGGTTACTTCGCTTCAAGACCTTGAGATAGGTTTCACTAAGCTGTTCTTAGTTGATGACATAACCTTTTGATCTTCAAAACCATTATGGCCTTTTTTTCATCTTCAAAACCTTCTCCAATTTATACTAACAAAGAGCTCCGAGAAGCAGGTAATCAGTTTCGACGAGAGTGAAGTCCCGAGAAATTTGAATTGGGACATTAACGAAGACCACCCTGATTTTCCAATGGTAGTTTTGCTAAAAATCTCCAACTTCAATGTAAAAAGAATTCTGATCGATAATGGTAGCTCGGCTAACATAATAGCCATTGATAACTTTACAAAGAATTCTGGGGAAGATAACTTTACAAAGAGTAGCTACACCACTGGTAGGGTTTGGAGGGTCGGAGATAGTTCCAGCAGGAACTATCAATCTAAGTGTCACCCTTGGAAATAAACCTCAGCGGGTCGTAAAAATGATAAAATTCTTGGTAGTGGAGACGCCGTTTGCTTATAATGCCATTCTAGGTAGACCAGCCTTAAACCAATTTCGAGCCGTGGTTTCAACCTACCATCAGAAGATAAAATTCCCTACTATTTCAGGGGTCGGGGAAATAGTTAACAATCACTGCATGGAATGGGTTGTTATAACACGGCACTTTCCTTAAAAAGGAACATTGACCCATTAACACCATCGAAAAGAAAGGCGATAGGATCTTCGGTGGAAAAATCCCAGAAACCAGAGCTGCCTAGTACAGAAAGAATCGATAAAAAGGGGAAAGAACCTATCGATCTGACTCTCCGTGCACCTGAGCATAATGATGTCAAACTCATTGAGAATGATCCAAGCAAGATCACTAGGATTGGAACCGAGTTGTCTCCGCAGGGAGAAATCACGTTGATTGACTTCTTGAGAAAGAATATGAACGTATTTGCCTGGAGCTCGGAGGATATAGTGGGAATTGATCCGAGAATAATAACCCACTCTTTGAAAATCGATCCGACCTCAGAACCTGTCAGACAAAAGAAAAGGAATCACGGACCAGTTAAGACAAGATAATAAAAGCAGAGGTTGAGAGGTTATTAATGTCTAAACAGATAAGAGAAATACACTTTACTGAGTGGCTATGTAATGTTGTATTGGTATCAAAGGGCGACAAAAAGGATAATAAATGGAGGATGTGCAATGATTTCACGGACTTAAACAAATTATGTCCAAGAGATCCGTACCCACTCCCCAGAATCGACCTGTTAGTCGACTCTACAGCTGGTTTTGCTATTTTTAGTATGATGGACGCTTTCCAGGATTTTTACCAGATATTCATGGATGAAAAGGATCAAGAAAAATCGGCCTTTGTTACCGAACAAAGAGTATATTGCTTCGTGGTAATGCTTTTCAAATTAAGGAACGCGGTGATAGGATAGTGCCCAGCAAGCCAATTCTCTTTAGCTTGTAATAGGTCTATTCTGTAATAAACAATCTTTGATTCTTATGAATAATACGCACGTTTATTTATAACTGTATAGAATAAACAATGGCCAAATTCATCTCTCGCGAATACATTTAAGCGATTGGATGAAATCCTTAGATCACATTCGACTATGGGACGATTCACTTCGGTATTGAGTGCAATCATGAAACAGTCTCTAAGGTCGTGATCTTAAAACACGTTCCAAGTCATAGATTCCGAACGAGACGGGGTATCGAAGGAATCGCCAAGACTTGTACGAATATGCATGATTCACATGGAGTGAATTTGTAGAGTTTCATGAACAAGACATTTGATGTCAGTGCATATGACTAGGTGGTTCGATAGGGGATCGAACGCATCGAACTGATAGGATAGTGCCCAGCAAGCCAATTCTCTTTAGCTTGTAATAGGACTATTCTGTAATAAACAATCTTTGATTTTATAAATAATACGCACGTTTATTTATAACTGTATAGAATAAACAATGGCCATATTCATCTCTCGCGAATACATTTAAGCGATTGGATGAAATCCTTAGATCACATTCGACTATGGGACGATTCACTTCGGTATTGAGTGCAATCATGAAACAGTCTCTAAGGTCGTGATCTTAAAAACACGTTCCAAGTCATAGATTCCGAACGAGACGGGGTATCGAAGGAATCGTCAAGACTTGTAGGATTATGCATGATTCACATGGAGTGAATTTGTGGAGTTTCATGAACAAGACATTTGATGTCAGTGCATATGACTAGGTGGTTCGATAGGGGATCGAACGCATCGAACGACCCGAACAGAGAAACCCATTGTGGAAGCGCATGTCGCATATCGGTGATGGGACGTTTCTCAAGACTTATAATAGTGTACGATTTAGTCCTTAGACTTGAGGTGCTAGGGCGAATTCGGTGCATAGGTATATGTACTTAGATTTAGGTACTGGTCACGTAGCCTGACCATAATGTGCCTAAGTTGGGTGCCTATAGTTGTGTACGCGAATGGTTAGTACCAAGATGGAATCTACCGACTCATCATAATGGATGAGAGAATTTCCTATACGATTCTTAGATAATAGATCCAAGAAACCCGTGGCCACGGTCAGTGACGGATTTGGAAAGGTGTTTCCAAATTTAGCAGTCACACTGGATTATTATCCCGAATTAGAAAGTATAGTTATTGAGATAATTAGAGGTGCCGATCAATTCACACACCCTAGGTCTCAATCGGGAAATTAAGTCGATAGAAGGACCGTATGTACATGGCAGTTATAAGAGGTGAGGTTCACAAATATCAATTCACCTGAAGTTGGGCTTCATGGGCTTGTGGCTAGACATCGACCATGAAGTGTAGGTACTCCTGAATTAATAAGGGAAATTAATTCTGGAGTGGTCAATTAAAAGGGTTTAATTGATCGGAGCATTTAATTGCTCATAAATTAAATCACGAAGGGTTTGTGGGCCTGCTGCCAATTGATGGTGAACCTAGAGGGTCACACACAATACAATTGGACAGTGACAGTCAAAGAAGGAAATATTTGATTTAAGGGAGTTAAATCAATTAAATGAATTAAAGTGTTAATTCAATTGGAAGGATAATTAATTAGATGGTCTAATTAATTAAATATTAATTAAGGTGTTAATTAATTGAGAGATATTTATTAATTGGATTAATTGGGCTGATTTAATTAATGGTTAATTAAATTAAGTTGCAAGACATGGGCCTTTAATTAAAAGCCCAGAAGAAGTCTTGCAAGTATAAGGTGGGGCGATTTTATGGCTAAGGATAAGAAGGAGAGTTTGTGTTCATGTATGACAGGGAGGATCTAAGAAGATATATGATATATCTTATTTCCTTATGAGATAAGGAAGAGATCTTTAAGAGATATCTACAAAGAGAAGGTTTCTTCTCTTATAAATAGATATCTCCTCACAAACTCTTCAATACACATGAGAATTCACTCTTGCACTCCAAAAACCCTAGCCGCCCCCTAAGCCCTAGCCGCACCACCACAGTGCCGCCGCCCCCTCTCTCTCTGTCTTCCATAGCTGGATCTAGATCTGATTCTAGATCTGTTCTTCCTCCATTGACAACCTTCTATCTCTAGTTCGTAGCCTGTGAATAGAAGGTGTTGCTACAATCCAATTGGTGTGGATACACTCTGGAGGTGAGACAATTGGATCACTTGTTGTGAATCAGCAAAAGCCGGAGATTGCCACCACCTTGCCTGCAGTAAGGTATATTGCATATCTCTATCTTTAATCTAATGTAGATTTGTTTGATTCAACCTTTTCGCATACATAAGGTGGAAATATATCTTGGGTCTGCTGGGGTGCCTCGGAAAAATTTTAAATTCCGCACTCTCGTTGTTTTGACAACCGGGGCATTCCCAACAGTGGTATCAGAGCCAATTCCATTACTATTATGCGAAAAGGCCTGAACATAAATAAATATATGGATATTTGTGATTGTTATGTTCTGTGTGATGATTCTTGCTTGTTATGATATGATCTTTGATTGGGTAAAATCGCATATTAAGATTTGGGGCAAATTTATAGTTTTTGAAACTTCAGGACTTTTTATGCAAATCGTGATTTTGTGAAATAAAGGGCTGAAAATTTATTTTCTGTCTTCTGGAAATATTTGAAAAATCTGGACTGTTTTTGCAAATCTGGTCTGTACGTATTTTGGGTCGTTTTTGTAATTTCCGAAAATTAAAGGACTGTTTTGTAATTTCCGAAAGTTCAGGGGTCTGTTTGCGAAACTAAAAATTTTCTGGATTCAAATTTTAATTTTCTGTCCTCTGGCCGATTTGTAAATTGGGGCTGTTTTGCAATTTTCAAATCTTTGGGGTTAAAAGTGCAATTTCCGTGAGTTGAGGGGCCGAACTGAAATTTTCAAAAGTTGAAAATCCGAATCTGATTTTATGCGGAAAAATTGTTTTGTTTACCCGAAAATTGATTTTATCATAATTAGTAGTGACTAAAGTAAGAATCATAGGATATTATTTTTAAAAGGTGTTTTAAAAGTAAGAAAGAAATACGTAAAAAGTTGTTTGCTTGTTTCTTGCTCTACGTGAACTGTTTACGTGGTTTTCGATCGTGCCGAGCCTTGACCTTAGGGTAGATGTGATTGGTTTAATTTATTGTTGTTTTTATTGGGCCTGCGAGCCTTAAGTTTTTGGGCCACTTTGAGCCTTTGTAATAGATAGGGCTTTACTGTTTTAAATAGTTTAGGATGGAGGCCCGTTACGAGCAAGGTGGGAGCCCAAGAAGGAATGAAGGCCATGTATGCATGGTTATTTTTGTAATAGCCTAGGTCCATTAAGAACCCTTTAGATTGACCAATTGGGCCAACATCATGGCTCGATGATGGCCCACATAGGAGGCTCCCGATCGAAAACATATTGTGGTAGTATGCATGCTAGGCTTGTATGTTTTAATTTATTTATCGATTTATTTATTTAGCTTGTATGTGATGCGCGCTAGAATCTAGATCGTAAATAAAAGATAAAGCATAACTTATGCGGTGAGATCTCGAGGAGAGTTACTTTGAACTTTCAAACCCGAAAACCCCCTCTCGAATTAAATATTAAGTCATATTGGGTACATTTAAAATGAAGTTTTAAAGATCCAAGCCTTCCATCAATAGGAACTAGCGTGAGTTGTCTACTTATTGACGGAGGTGATCCAGAGTCTGGCACCCGAGTCAAAGAAAGGGACAATACGCAAAATTCCTTGACTCCTGTTTTTAATTAAACTAGACAAGGGTGAGGACTCGTCGGGATGTGAATATCGACCGATAACCAGTTACGGGGATTTCACGACCGGGCCTGTTGCTCATCATGATTGATGGGATAGACTTAACGATTAGTAACACTTATGATGTAGCAGTGCTAGATAAGTGAGAAAACCGAGGCAAAATAGCTTGAAGGTTGTGTAGTGACACAATTGGTAAAAGTATACCTACCTAGAGAATTAACTATATGGCCACGAGTCGTGGGTACAATTAATGTCTGCTGGGACGTCAAGACCTACTAGGAAATAAGATTTCCCGAGCAATCAAAGGGGTGATTGTTTCGACAAAATAGTGGGAGAACTTTTTCGAAACCAAGACCAAAATTCGTTAATTATAAGTATTAGGCATAGATCAGTCAGCTAAACGTTGTCTTCTTTCCATTTGTAGATATTTATTGAACAATGTCTAAAAATCCATTATCTGTCATCCTCGACGCTAATAAACTAAATGGGTCAAACTTTGTCGACTGGCTGAGAAACTTGAGGATAGTCCTCGACTCCGAACGTCGGAGCTATGTACTCGACACGCCTATGCCTGCTGCACCCGCAGCACGAGCTACGGAGGAACAACGAACCGCCCATGCTAAAAGGGTTGATGATGATCTTCAGGTTCGCTGCCTCATGTTAGCTTCAATGTCAAATGAGCTGCAGAAACAGCATGCTGGTATACCACTTGCTAGAGATATACTTCTCCACCTCCAACAAATGTTTGGAGAAAGGTCTCGTACCGAAAGGTTCGCAGCCACTAAGGAGTTGTTTAGTCTCAAGATGGCTGAGGGAAGCAGTGTCAAGGATCACTGTCTGCGTTTCATCAACCTGCTTGAAAAATTAGGGAGATTGGAAGTAGAATTGCATGCTGATCTTAGCACTGATCTTCTCCTCCATACTCTGCCTCGCTCGTTCGACCAGTTCGTGTTAAACTTCAACATGGAAGAGAGAAATCTTGCTCTTCACGAACTGACCAATCTGTTGGTTACGGCAGAAGCCACTCTCAAGAAAGAGAAACCCGTGATGATTGCTCACCAATCGAAGGCTGCAAAGCCCAAGAAAGGTAAAAAGAAGAAGAAGGTGTTCTCTTCTAAAGCAGTCACCAAGGTTGTCGAGAAGAAGCGCAAAAGTCCAGAAGACGAATGCTTCCACTGCAAGAAAGCAGGGCACTGGAAAAGGAACTGCCCAGACTACCTGAAAACGGTAGCCAAAGGTATTTTCTTGGTTGAAGTTAATATTTCTATTAACTGTGCATCTTGGGTGTTAGACACCGCAGCGGGTTCTCATATCTGCAATGATTTGCAGGTGATGGGAGCAGTAAAAACGCTCAAGCCCGGGGATAGGATCCTGCGTTTTGGAAACGGAGCAAGAGTTGCTGCAGAGGCTATAGGAGACGTGGAGTTAGTGATAGGGAATTTTACTTTAGTTTTAAAAGACTGTTTGTACGTACCAACTATTATTAAGAACATTATTTCTATTCCGTTATTAGATAATGATGGTTTTAATTTTTCCATTACGAATGGATCTATGAGCATAATTAAAAATGGTTTAATTTATGCTAGTGGTACTTTGATGGATGGTCTATATTCCCTTGAACCTACAAACTCCAACGTTTTGCACATACAATCAAGAAAAAGAAAATATGATAATCACACACCACAACTTTGGCACGCTAGACTTGGACATATCTCCAAGAGTAGGATCCAAAAGTTGGTTTCCTCTAAGGCTCTTGAAATACAGAACTTAGATGAACTTCCGACTTGCGAATCTTGTCTCAAAGGAAAGATGACCAAATCACCCTTCACCGGGAATCCTGAGCGAACCAAACAAACCTTGGATTTGATCCATACTGATGTTTGTGGACCACTGAGTGTCAGTGCAAGAGGAGGATACTCCTACTTCGTCACATTCACTGACGACTTCAGTCGTTATGGATACGTGTACTTGATGAAGTACAAATCCGAAACTTTTGAAAAGTTCAAGGAGTTTCGAATGGAAGTAGAGAATCAACTTGGACATAGTATTAAAGCACTTCGATCTGATCGAGGAGGAGAATACTTGAGTCAAGAATTCCTCGATTATCTAAAAGAGAATGGGATTCTCGCCCAGCGAACTCCCCCTAGGACGCCCCAACTCAATGGAGTGTCTGAAAGGAGGAATCGAACTTTGTTGGACATGGTTCGTTCCATGATGAGCTTCGCTGAACTTCCCTTTTCGTTTTGGGGCTTAGCCCTATTAACTGCTTCGAAGATACTGAACATAGTACCTTCAAAGTCAGTGCCAACTACACCACATCAAGAATGGTATGGTAAAGCACCCGTATATTCGTATCTACGAGTATGGGGATCTCCTGCCTATGTTAAGAACAAGAAAGGAGATAAGCTGGATAGTAGATCTAGTTTGTGCAAGTTTGTGGGGTATCCAAAGGAATCCATTGGATACTTGTTCTACGATCCTAAAGAACGTAATACGTTCGTGTCTAGGAATGCCCACTTCTTAGAGGATGATTTCCTCACCAACAGAAATGGGACAATCGTAGAACTCGATGAAGTCCAAGAATCGGACCCATCCTCACAAACAGTGGGAGCTGATCCTGATTTTACTGAACCTACTAGTACACCTATACTTCGAAGGTCTGATCTAATTCGTAAAGAACCAGAGAGATTTGGTTTCATTCACGAAAACGATAAGTTGGATACTGATCCAAGGACTTATGAAGAAGCTATGTCTGACATAGAATCGGGTGCGTGGCTCGAAGCCATGCAATCCGAAATGGATTCCATGCATTCCAACAAGGTTTGGACCTTGGTCGATCCACCTGAGGGAACTATCCCTGTAGGATGCAAATGGATCTTCAAGCGTAAGCTTGGAATGAATGGAGAGGTAATTACCCATAAGGCTCGCCTAGTGGCGAAAGGTTATTCTCAAAGGCCTGGAATAGACTATGAGGAAACCTTTTCTCCAGTAGCGATGTCGAAATCCATTCGGATACTATTAGCCATAGCCGCGTGGTACGACTACGAAATATGGCAAATGGACGTAAAGACCGCCTTTCTCAATGGAGACATTGACAAGGAGATCTTTATGCAACAGCCCGAAGGCTTTGCGTCCAAAGGAAGCGAGCACAAGGTGTGCAAACTTCAAAGGTCAATTTATGGCCTCAAACAGGCGTCCCGAACCTGGAACATACGATTTGATGAGACAGTCAAAGCTTTTGGCTTCATCAAAAACGTATTTGAACCTTGCGTGTACAAGAAGAATAGTGGGAGTTCGGTCCAATTCATAGTTTTATACGTCGATGATATTCTGTTGATCGGGGACGATATCAGAATGTTAGCGCAGACAAAAGCGTGGTTATCCGCGCAGTTCTCCATGAAAGATTTAGGAGAGGCATCTTACGTATTGGGAATACGTATCTATAGGGATAGATCGAAGAAGATGTTAGGACTCTCCCAATCTCAGTATATCAACACGATATTGAAGAGATTCAATATGGAAGAATCCAAGAGAGGATTGCTTCCAATGAGACATGGAATCTCTCTTTCCAAGTCAATGTGCCCTACAACTGACGAAGAAAAGAAGAGAATGTCTCTCATACCTTATGCCTCTGCTATAGGGAGCATAATGTATGCAATGTTGTGTACTAGACCAGACGTAGCACACGCTCTTAGTGTAACGAGCCGCTATCAGTCGAATCCAGGCGAAGAGCACTGGACTGCCGTTAAAGCAATCCTTAAGTACTTACGAAGGACTAAGGATATGTTCTTGGTCTACGGTGGTAGTGGAGAATTGAAACTTGAAGGATTCACTGATTCAAGTTTCCAGTCTGACGTGGATGATTACAAATCCAATTCTGGATACATATTCCGCCTCAATGGCGCAGCGATGAGTTGGAAAAGTTCCAAGCAATCCACCACTGCCGACTCAACCACTGAAGCAGAATATATTGCAGCATCGGATGCGGCAAAAGAGAGTGTTTGGATGAGAAACTTCATCCAAGAGTTGGATGTAGTTCCTAGCATTGCAGAGCCCGTAGTAGTCTTCTGTGACAACAACGGGGCGATAGCTCAAGCGAAGGAACCGAGATCACACCACCAATCTAAACACGTAATGAGGAAATACCATGTGATCAGGGAGATCATTGGTAGAGGAGACATACACGTGGATCGTGTCAACTCAGAAGACAACATAGCTGACCCACTAACGAAGCCACTTTCGCAAAAAGCGTTCGAGGGACATCTTGAAAAGATGGGTCTTAGAAATGTTTGTGAATGGCTTTAGGGCAAGTGGGAGATTGATAGGATAGTGCCCAGCAAGCCAATTCTCTTTAGCTTGTAATAGGACTATTCTGTAATAAACAATCTTTGATTTTATAAATAATACGCACGTTTATTTATAACTGTATAGAATAAACAATGGCCATATTCATCTCTCGCGAATACATTTAAGCGATTGGATGAAATCCTTAGATCACATTCGACTATGGGACGATTCACTTCGGTATTGAGTGCAATCATGAAACAGTCTCTAAGGTCGTGATCTTAAAAACACGTTCCAAGTCATAGATTCCAAACGAGACGGGGTATCGAAGGAATCGCCAAGACTTGTAGAGTTTCATGAACAAGACATTTGATGTCAGTGCATATGACTAGGTGGTTCGATAGGGGATCGAACGCATCGAACGACCCGAACAGAGAAACCCATTGTGGAAGCGCATGTCGCATATCGGTGATGGGACGTTTCTCAAGACTTATAATAGTGTACGATTTAGTCCTTAGACTTGAGGTGCTAGGGCGAATTCGGTGCATAGGTATATGTACTTAGATTTAGGTACTGGTCACGTAGCCTGACCATAATGTGCCTAAGTTGGGTGCCTATAGTTGTGTACGCGAATGGTTAGTACCAAGATGGAATCTACCGACTCATCATAATGGATGAGAGAATTTCCTATACGATTCTTAGATAATAGATCCAAGAAACCCGTGGCCACGGTCAGTGACGGATTTGGAAAGGTGTTTCCAAATTTAGCAGTCACACTGGATTATTATCCCGAATTAGAAAGTATAGTTATTGAGATAATTAGAGGTGCCGATCAATTCACACACCCTAGGTCTCAATCGGGAAATTAAGTCGATAGAAGGACCGTATGTACATGGCAGTTATAAGAGGTGAGGTTCACAAATATCAATTCACCTGAAGTTGGGCTTCATGGGCTTGTGGCTAGACATCGACCATGAAGTGTAGGTACTCCTGAATTAATAAGGGAAATTAATTCTGGAGTGGTCAATTAAAAGGGTTTAATTGATCGGAGCATTTAATTGCTCATAAATTAAATCACGAAGGGTTCGTGGGCCTGCTGCCAATTGATGGTGAACCTAGAGGGTCACACACAATACAATTGGACAGTGACAGTCAAAGAAGGAAATATTTGATTTAAGGGAGTTAAATCAATTAAATGAATTAAAGTGTTAATTCAATTGGAAGGATAATTAATTAGATGGTCTAATTAATTAAATATTAATTAAGGTGTTAATTAATTGAGAGATATTAATTAATTGGATTAATTGGGCTGATTTAATTAATGGTTAATTAAATTAAGTTGCAAGACATGGGCCTTTAATTAAAAGCCCAGAAGAAGTCTTGCAAGTATAAGGTGGGGCGATTTTATGGCTAAGGATAAGAAGGAGAGTTTGTGTTCATGTATGACAGGGAGGATCTAAGAAGATATATGATATATCTTATTTCCTTATGAGATAAGGAAGAGATCTTTAAGAGATATCTACAAAGAGAAGGTTTCTTCTCTTATAAATAGATATCTCCTCACAAACTCTTCAATACACATGAGAATTCACTCTTGCACTCCAAAAACCCTAGCCGCCCCCTAAGCCCTAGCCGCACCACCACAGTGCCGCCGCCCCCTCTCTCTCTGTCTTCCATAGCTGGATCTAGATCTGATTCTAGATCTGTTCTTCCTCCATTGACAACCTTCTATCTCTAGTTCGTAGCCTGTGAATAGAAGGTGTTGCTACAATCCAATTGGTGTGGATACACTCTGGAGGTGAGACAATTGGATCACTTGTTGTGAATCAGCAAAAGCCGGAGATTGCCACCACCTTGCCTGCAGTAAGGTATATCGCATATCTCTATCTTTAATCTAATGTAGATTTGTTTGATTCAACCTTTTCGCATACATAAGGTGGAAATATATCTTGGGTCTGCTGGGGTGCCTCGGAAAAATTTTAAATTCCGCACTCTCGTTGTTTTGACAACCGGGGCATTCCCAACACGAACGACCCGAACAGAGAAACCTATTGTGGAAGCGCATGACGCATGTCGGTGATGGGACGTTTCTCAAGACTTATAATAGTGTACGATTTAGTCCTTAGACTTGAGGTGCTAGGGCGAATTCGGTGCATAGGTATATGTACTTAGATTTAGGTACTGGTCACGTAGCCTGACCATAATGTGCCTAAGTTGGGTGCCTATAGTTGTGTACGCGAATGGTTAGTACCAAGATGGAATCTACCGACTCATCGTAATGGATGAGAGAATTTCCTATACGATTCTTAGATAATAGATCCAAGAAACCCGTGGCCACGGTCAGTGACGGATTTGGAAAGGGGTTTCCAAATTTAGCAGTCACACTGGATTATTATCCCGAATTAGAAAGTATAGTTATTGAGATAATTAAAGGTGCCGATCAATTCACACACCCTAGGTCTCAATCGGGAAGTTAAGTCGATAGAAGGACCGTATGTACATGGCAGTTATAAGAGGTGAGGTTCACAAATATCAATTCACCTGAAGTTGGGCTTCATGGGCTTGTGGCTAGACATCGACCATGAAGTGTGGGTACTCCTGAATCAATAAGGGAGATTAATTCTGGAGTGGTCAATTAAAAGGGTTTAATTGATCGGAGCATTTATGATGAGGGGTATTTCGCATACGCCGATCTAGGAAATACCTTCTGCTCGGGGTCACCCTCGATCTCGATCAGAATGGTATTCATCGACCAGAAGAACATGGTTCTCCGATCAAGCCTGACTGATAGCTCTCGGTCAAGTACCCCGACCTTCTTCCTGATCTACTCGTCTCCTCGAGATTACTGTGGGGCCGACCTACAGCCTTATACAGCTGGCCGAGAGGTGTTCTCCTACGGATGGTCTAGCTAGCTCATTACTGTTCCTATAAATACGCGGCGCATTTATGACATCAGGGACGGCACAACTTCCAAGATATTCCTTCTGCTCGGACCTACTGTTCGGATTAGGAACTAGCTTGTATTCTCATTGTATTTAGTCTTTCTAGTAGTACGGCATCCCGTAATGCTCGGGTAGACCCGCTTTGTAATTTGTATTCGAACACCGATATCAATATACAGTTTTTACACGCTCGATTCATATATTGTTATAGTCCACTTTCCTTATTGAACTAGAACGAAATACTGTATAATCAATTGGCGCCCACCGTGGGGCCTGCTCGGGTGTTAGATCGAAATATGCCTACTACTAGGAGATTTACGTACAATCGTGGCGAGCCTTCACACGCCGTAGGAGCTCAACGTTCTGTAAACAATGAACCAAGTAACCAATCCCGAGCGGCCCACCAATCTGAGGTGCCGCCGCTCGACCCGCCGAATGATATGCCTATTCGTACGACAGTTGCAGATTTACGTTCCATTATCGGAACCATGTGTAGAGAATTCTTAATTACGGAAAGAGCAGATCGTGAAACTCTGCCAGGTCAGCAGCTCCCGGTCGATCAACCTACTGCTCGGGGTCCGATTTCCAACAGGCCAAGGGAAGGAAGTATTCGTCGATCTGCTCTGGGCGAACCATCTGAAGTTCGACCCAACCCACCACAAGTTAGAACCGTTGTCCGATCAGGGCAACCTTCTAGGAACATACAAAACTTAGAGGACTCCGTGGTCGGGGAAAGTCAACCCAAAGTTGTGGAGAGGTCTAGAAAGCCTGCTTATAGAAAGGTAACTGAGGCTGACTTGGAAAGGATGGTGCAAGAAAGGGTTGCTAAGGAGTTAGAAAAAGAGAAGCTAGTAAAGGAAACCCGACCCACAGGTGTCAGGGCTCGAGGAGTTGAGGCCAAAGAGGATGGGGTCGTGTTCCCTGAAGTGCGAAGTAGGGAATTGAGTACAAATATTATGCGATGCTCGCCTTTCTGTCAAGAAATTAAGGAAGCTCGAGGAACAGAGTCAGTCCCTACAAGATTGCCAAGATATAATGGAACCTCTGACCCCGGGGAGCATATAAACAGTTTCATAAATGTGTTGAATTTATATGGACACTCGGAGGATTTTTGCTGCAAAATCATGGTCACCACATTCGAAGGGATTGCTTTGGATTGGTTCGGAAAACTACCCCCGAACTCGATCTTCTCTTTCGATGAGTTGTGCGATAAATTGAAACATCAGTTTGCTAGCCAAAGGAAACAGAGGTTACCTGCTAATCATTTGGGAACGGTGAAACAAATGGAAGGAGAAACACTGAGGCAGTGGCTGGCAAGATTCAGTATTGAACTTCTGAAAGTTGATACCCCGCAGATTGAATTTCTATCATCGTTGATGTTCGAGCTAACCCGCAATAGCCAGTTCGGGAATGCTCTCTGCCGAAAGCAACCAAAGTCTTTCGAGCGGATTATGGAAATAGCTGAGAAATACATGATCCAGGAGGAAATGAATAAGTTAAAGAACGCACAGAATCCTAGGCCCCCGATCGTGAAGAAACCTGATCGGGCCCCTATCCCTAAACCAAGCGACTAGGGAGGGTCAAACGCGCAGCAAAAAGGCTCGGTTTGGCAGAGACTTAAGGTCTATAAACCTCAGGCTCCGACCCACAGATCTAATGTCTACGGTCGACCTGCATCTCCTGATAGGGCTCCGAGGACGGAGCATGAAAAAAGCAACTTTACCAGATTGAATACTTCGAGGGACGAGATTCTAACGGTACTCGAAGAGAGGAATTTGGTCCCTGGAGCTCGGCGTATCACTCAACCTAGACCAGGGACTATGAATCACGATAAGTATTGCAGATACCACAGAGCTCGGGGGCATAGCACCGAGGATTGCTTTCAGTTAAAACAAGAGATCGAGAAACTGATTGCTCAGGGAAAGTTGAAGGAATATGTCAGAAAGGAGAACCATAACAGCCGTTATCGATCCAGGAGTCCTAGGAGGTCCTCCGAACAACACCGTGAGGATCGACAACAAGCAGAGGAGCAGACAAATCGGGTGATAAATATGATATCTGGTGGGCCAGCTGGGGGAGATAGCAGGAATGCGAGGAAAAGGACTGCTAGGTCGATAAAGACTGGTGTCTCGACTAGGAAAGAGGTCATGTCCTTAAGACCAGCGCCCTCGATAAATCAAGTCATTAGTTTTTCCGAGGCTGAAAGACCTAGTGATGTGACTTGGGATACTAATGAAGACGACCCTGATTTTTCAATGGTCTTGACCCTGAGAATTGCTAACTTCGAGGTTAGGAGGGTGTTAATCGATAATGGCAGTTCGGCAAACATAATCTCTTCTGAGGCGCTCGACAGAATGAATCTACAACACCCGCGATTGGAACGAGTATCCACCCCGCTCATTGGGTTCGGGGGATCGGAAATTGTTCCTCTCGGAACCATACTCTTGAGTACTACTATGGGCAAGAAACCTAGAGATGTTACGAAGATGGTTAAGTTCCTAGTCGTGAGTACCCCGTTCGCTTATAATGCAATCTTGGGGAGACCGGCTTTAAACGTATTCAAAGCGGTCGTGTCGACTTACCATCAGATGGTCAAGTTTCCCACTTTGGCAGGGGTCGGAGAAATGAGAAACGACCAATGCATGGCATGGGAATGTTATAACACATCTTTAAACTTGAAGAAGCAGTTCGAACCAGTATTGCCCTCGAAGAGAAAGTTAGAGGAGGAAAAGGTATTCTCCGTATCCGATCTCCCGTTGCCAGATTGTGAAAAGTTGCAGAGTAAAAAAGGAAAAGAGATCGATATGAGCGTACAACCCCCAAATCATAAACAAGTAACGTTAATCCCTGGCTCTCCCGAGAAGTTCACCAGGATTGGGACCGAGCTAAGTCAAGGGATGGAGACCATGTTGATCGAATTCCTTAGAAACAACGCCGATGTCTTTGCTTGGAGCTCTGATGATATAGTCGGAATCGACCCAAGAGTGATCACTCATTCTTTAAATATCGATCCTAAAGCAAAGCCAGTTAGGCAAAAGAAGAGGAATCACGGTCGAGAAAAAGACAAAATCATCAATACTGAGGTGGATAGGTTATTGGCCGCGAAACAGATTCGGGAAATAACTTTCACTTAATGGCTTTGCAATGTAGTGTTGGTGTCGAAGGGAGAGAAGGTCGACAACAAATGGAGGATGTGTAATGATTTTACCGACCTGAACAAGTTGTGTCCAAGGGACCCCTATCCTTTGCCACGGATCGATATGCTGGTTGACTCGACTGCGGGATTCATTTTCTTTAGTATGATGGATGCTTTCCAAGGGTTTTATCAAATATTTATGAATGAAAGAGATCAGGATAAAACAGCTTTTATTACCGAACGGGGAGTGTACTGCTTCATTGTAATGCCGTTCGGGCTAAGGAATGCAGGAGCAACTTATCAAAGGCTCGTGAATATGATGTTCAAGGATCTTATTGGTGAGATCATGGAAGTTTATGTCGATGAAGAGCATGACCGAGGAGGAACATATAAAGCACCTTGACAGATGTTTCGCAATCCTAAGGAAGTACAGAATGAAATTAAATCCGGCCAAGTGCACTTTCGGGGTAAGGTCGGGAAAGTTCCTTGGTTATCTGGTTCACGAGCGCGGAATCGAGGCGAATCCAGAAAAAATCCGAGCTATAGCCGAGCTACAACCGCTAACTAAATTGTCTGAAGTGCAGAGTCTAATCGGAAAAATAATATCTTTGAATAGGTTTATATCCCGATCAGCAGACAAGAGTTTGCCTTTCTTCAAATTGTTGAGGAAATCGAAAGGCTTCGAATGGAATGAGGAATGCAGTAAAGCTTTCGAAGAGCTTAAAAGATATTTGGTTTCCCCTCCGATGTTGGCAAAACCGGTCGAGGGGGAACCCTTGTATCTGTACATAGCGGTGTACTATCTGAGTAAGTTGCTTCAAGGGGCAGAAAAGAATTACCTGGAGATCGAGAAATTCGCACTGGCTTTAGTTATTGCCGCACGAAGGCTGCGACCTTATTTCCAAACTTACAAAATTATTGTTCTGACTAATCAACCTCTACGGCAAGTTCTATCAAAACCAGAGACGTCTGAGAGATTGATTAAATGGGCGATGGAACTGGGTCAGTTCGAGATCGAGTACCAACCTCGAACTGCAATCAAGGCTCAGGTCCTGGCCGATTTCATTGCAGAATCAACAGGGTCCAGTTCGGGCGACTTGTCAATTCCCGTGGTAAATCTGGTTGAGGATGTTCAGCACAAAGTTTGGGTAATGCATGTCGACGGGTCGTCGACCAGAGAAGGTGGTGGGGCCGGAATTCACTTTCAGGGTCCCGAGGGGGAGGATCTCAGTTATGCGATCACCCTAGATTTTGTAGTCACGAACAATGAAGCGGAGTACGAGGCTTTGATCGCGGGTTTAGAAATGGCAGTTAAAGCAAACATAAGGTCGTTGACAGTGTTAACCGACTCGGAGCTCGTACATAGACAAGTGAAAGGGGTTTATGAAGCAAAAGAGTTTAACATGGTGAAATATTTGAAAAGGGTAAAGGATCTGGCGACAAAGTTCGAAAGATTTGATATACAAGCTATCCCTCGAGAAGAGAACTGTTGGGCGGATTTGCTTTCGAAGTTTACTGGGTCGGTAGATGGACGGAAGGAAAGAGTGATAACCTGGCTAATGTCCAACTCCCCAGCTATAGACTCCGACCTAACCCCAAACTCGGAGGTAATGGAGATAGATGTTCGAGAATCTTCTTGGATGGAGCCTTTGAAGGCTTATCTAAGAGATGGTACTTTACCGGAAGATACAACTCAAGCTCTAAGGATTAAATATCGAGCTCCTATGTACGTTTTGAACGAAGATAGGCTTTATAAAAGATCAAGCTCAGGAGTTTTGTTGAAGTGCATTCCTGAGAGTCAGTTCGATCTAATTTTAAAAGAGGTTCACGAAGGTGAAGCGGGAAGTCATTGCGGTGCACGAGCCTTAGCCTTGAAGTGCTCGAGGACCGGATATTATTGGCCCACTATGATCTCAGATTCCATCGACTATGTCAAGAAATGCCATCATTGCCAAATCTATTCCAATCTAATTCATCAGCCCGCCGAGCAGATGCATTCGATTCCGATCTGCTGGCCCTTCGACAAGTGGGGAATTGATATTGTGGGACCTTTCCCAACTGCTAGATCGAAAAAAAATTATGTCCTGGTCGCTGTGGAATACTTCAGCAAGTGGATCGAATGCATTGCGCTAACAAAAATTACTCAATTTCAGGTGATAAATTTTCTCTGGAAGAATATTGTTTGCAGGTTTGGTATACCGAGGATCCTCATCTCCGACAATGGAACTCAGTTCGCGGGAAAACAAATTTTGGAGTGGTGCGAAAGGTTTGGGATCCAGCAGAATTTCACGTCGGTCGGACATCCCCAGGCGAACGGACAAACCGAGGTCACCAACAGGGAAATTGTTCGATCACTTGAAAAACGTTTAGCCGAAGCGAAAGGCCATTGGTTAGACGAGCTTCCAGGAGTAATTTGGGCGAACAGGACTACAGTAAAGTCTGCTACTGGAGAAACTCCTTTCTCATTTGTTTACAGGTCGGAGGCTGTTATACCGGTGGAGACATTGGTACCTTCACCTAGGGTCGAATCTTATGATCCTGATCAGAATCAATTGCTAAGGCAGTTGGATGTCGATCAAGCAGATGGTAAACGTGACCGAGCGTGCATAAAAATACAAGCCACCAAGTCCAGCATGGAAAGAGCTTATGATAAAAAAGTCAGGATACGCACATTCAAGGTCGGGGATTTGGTTCTAAAAAAGGTGGAAGTGTCTAAGCATTTCGGAAAGCTTCAGCCAAACTGGGACGGCCCTTATGTCGTGCAGGAAGTCGGAAAAAATGGATCCTATAAAATTGCTCACCTAAACGGTGAAGCTTTGCCAAGAACTTGGAATGCAGTCAATCTGAGGAAATATTATGGAAGATAGATGTTATCATTTTTAATTTTTCTTGTAATTTACAGTCTTCTCAAACTTTACTTTCCAAAAGTGTAAGGACAATCAATGAAATCCTTGGTTCAAGTTCAAATTGTTTTCCGAGTACCATGACAAAGAAAGTCTAACGTTATCGGCCGGGGGTGAAAGCTTTTGCTATGACCCTCCCTCGATGAAACGTGTTCAAAAATCAAAATCGGCCGAGGGTGAAAGCTGTTGCTACGACCCTCCCTCGATAAGATATGATCGAAAAAGAAAATCGGCCGAGGGTGAAAGCTGTTGCTATGACCCTCCCTCGATAAAATATGATCGAAAAAGAAAATCGGCCGAGGGTGAAAGCTGTTGCTATGACCCTCCCTCGATAAAATATGATCAAATAAAAGGGTGAAAGCTGTTGCTACGACCCTCCCTCGATAAAATATGATCGAAAAAGAAAATCGGCCGAGGGTGAAAGCTGTTGCTATGACCCTCCCTCGATAAAATATGATCAAATAAAAAAAAAATATAATCGGCCGAGGGTGAAAGCTGTTGCTACGACCCTCCCTCGATAAGATATGATCGAAAAAGAAAATCGGCCGAGGGTGAAAGCTGTTGCTACGACCCTCCCTCGATAAGATATGATCGAAAAAGAAAATTGGCCGAGGGTGAAAGCTGTTGCTGTGACCCTCCCTCAATAAAACTTTTACGTGACTATCTAGTTCACTTAGTAACGGTCGATTAAATTTTGGGTCAATTCCAACTAATGCTCGAAATGTTATGATGACGCAGTTCTGCTCGAAACCCGAACAACTTTCAAAAGTTTCTGATTATCTGGGGGACTACTAAAGTTGGGATCATTATTTCCTAAGTTCAATTATTCTTCAAGGGAACTTCTCAACTCTCAGATATTATTTATTTGGACGATTATCGGATAATATTTCCGAGGACAGTTTATCGATCAACAAATATTCTCATTAATTCATCATCGAATTGGCTTTTACGAGCAGAAGACTTACAATAAGACGATGGACAGGAAAAGTAAAGTGGCAACTATATGGTTTGAAACAATAGGTTCTCATTATTATTTTCGAGCAAGATACAAAAGATCAATGAAAGGCAAATGTTACAACTTTATTGACATTCATCGAACAAATTACAAAGTTGTTAAGAGTGTACAAATGAAGTCCTACTACAACTACATTACCCTATTCTATGGTCTTTGAGTCTTCGAGCATCTTTCAGTGTTGTCGACCAGGAATACCGCCGAACATCCGATAATTGCACCACAATTTGGCGCAAAGTGATCGAGCTGTATATGTTTATCGTATTATGATATCTGGTTTTGAAATTAGACAATATGGATCGCGAATTATTGTTTCTGATCTCCATACAGCCCCCAGCATTCTCGCTACCAGCCGAGCCCGATCACTTCCCCGAGTTGGCGTACAAGGTTGAAATTCCTCATTTTTAGATCCGAAATTTCAACCTTTGGCAAGTCATCTTTTTATGATCGGGAAGCTTGACCCAAAGTGACCATTCTTCAAGGAAGAAAGGAAGAACTTCGTGAAACAAGATAACCCCAAAGAAAGTACTTGAGGTCAAACTCCCTTTTGATTATCTGACCTGCTTTCCGCCCTCAGGTATACCCCTCGAAACCAGCAATGCTAACCCTGCCCAAAATACTCAAGCAAGGGTCAGTCACTTGTTGGTATTTCAAGGGGAGATCCCATTTTCAGGGATCGGAGACCCCCCGATATCCGAGGGTCCCCTTTTTTTCCAATTCCACCCATACCAAAAGAAACTGTATTCTTAAGATGAGATCGGAAGTAAGTTCGAAGCCGAATTTCAAAGGCTTGATCAGGAAGAGGAAAAGATCCGAGCTTCGTCCTCGGATAAAAAAATTTTGACAGCAAAGGGTAAAGATTTTCAACTGGGTAAATGCCATATTTATACTAAAAGGATGATTTGATCGACGGTCAGTATTCAACGAAACCAACGGCTCAGATTAATTCATTTATCACGGATGACCTTTCCACTTCCCGAGATTGAGGTACTGTTTGGACAGACTTTCTTTGAAACTTAGCTGAAAAAAGAGGAATACTATGACTTGGTCAAATATGCAGTGCAGAAACTTTCCATCTTTAAATTATGCTCGGAATTCGAGCGATCACTCTTAACTCGAGTATAAATTGTTTTAACTCTGAAAATGCTACTTGATTGCTTACTCTTAACTCGAGTATAAATTGTTTATACAGTAGATCACTTTATCAGAACACAAAACATCATCGGTTAGAAGGAAGAAAAAGTTTATTATTCCAACGAGGAAAACAAGTACAAAAGGAAAAATCTAAAAGTACAACATTTAATCGAGCAGTCAACAGAAGAAATCTCTAAACACTTTTTTCGAAGAGAAGCTTGCGGACTTCAACGTTGCGGGCCTCATACCCGGCCTCATAACCTTTTTGATAGGCCTCTTTCTCCCGCTGCTCGGTGCTTTTCTTCTCCTGCTCGACGAGCGACTTCAGCCTATCCAACTCCTTGCTCAACTCCTCGTGAACCTGGCTCTCTTTCTCCTTCACAGCTTTCTCCGTCTCGGAGGCCAATTTCAGCTCAATAGCTCTGGCTTCTTCAAGGGACCTTGATAATGCAACCTTCTTTTCCTCCAGCTCGAGGATAACCTTCGCACGCTGTTCGGCTTCTTGTTCGACTTGAAGCCCGAGGGTAAATAACTGTTGTCCGACCTTAAATGGACAAAAAGTTATTTAGTAAAAAAAAAAAAAAGAAGGGGAAGAGAGTGAACACAACACTTACTTGAAAAAGCAGATCCGTGCTCGATCGCGCCGTTTCATTCGCATCTTTCCCTGCTGGCTCGGCCATGGCCTTACTTTTCACCTCTTCAAAAAAGGCGCTAAGCGTCCGAGCAACGTTGGGGACAGTGCTTTGGGGCTCTGGATTCCCACCCGACGGAGGGTCATTTATTTTGACCTTCTTTTTGGGAGGCTCAACCACAACATCCTTATTAGCCTCCAAGGCCAGAACACTATCAGCTATTGTCCTTTTTTCCCCCGTCATTTGAATCAAGGCCGAGGTTGGAATCAGATCGACCACGAGCGGTCTTTTATGTGGAGCAGGCTCAGAGTCACCAGATGTGATTTGCTTATTAGGCCTATTGACCTTCTTCTTGCCCTCGGAACTATTTTTCGACTGAGAGGGGGAGTCCGGAATTGGTATGACCGGCCCTTTCTCGGAGCCAGATATTTGCTTGGCCACAGTTTTGCCAAGGTCACCAATTGATTCAATAACCGCCTTCGAAGGAGAATCGACCTTGTGCTTACCTCGGTCGTTCTTAGAAGTCTTTCCTGCTTCCGAGGAGGACTTAGGTTCTTTGACTTTCGACTTGGAAGGTTTCTCTTTCTTGACTTTAAGCAACAACCTCGGGTCGATCTTGGAGTTCACCAGGCCTTCCATGATCTGTATATTTCTAATGGAGAAGAGAGCTCGATTTACTTATCGACCGAATAGCTCCGACGAAGAGTGAATTATAATTTCAGTGACAAAAATCTTAAACTACCGTCTATTTATAAGAGAAAGGAACGTTGCCTTTTTGGGAGCCTAACAGTCGCGAATTTCAAGATTTCCGTGCCCATTTAAGAAGATCGATTGTTTTGATATCGACGTTCTTTCTATGAACCTTATGGCTCACAAAGACTTTTGTCTAGTTGAGCAGTATGATAAATTACTGATGAGAGGACTCGGAAAAATAGAAAAAGCAGATTTTATAGATGATCGAAATAATTACAATGCATGTAATAAAGGATCCTACAATCTTACAATCTATTACAAGAAATCTAAAGGTTTGGCTGCGCCTCTTTGCCCTCACCTTCGGAGTTACCCTCGACATCGACGTCATCATCTCCAGAAGCTTCTCGATCGTCCCCATCGGAATCGTCATCAGAGGTATCCGAACGGTCTGAGCTATCTGAACTCGAGCTTGCGCTGGAGGTATCCAAGTCCATCAAGTCAGGGTTGGGCATTGGAACTCCGAACTCTTCCACAAAGGGAGCGAACTCATGTTCTTCCTAGTTGGCCGAGCTCGAGGACGCGGTTCGATAGTCTTCCCCGCTAGAATTTTTCATGATGTCCATATGCTTAATATACTCCGTCATTTTGTCGGGAATAACCTTTGCTGCGGCCAACTGTTGAACCCCTTTGAAAAAGGTAGTTTGAAGGATTTCGCCGACCCTCCCTCGAGCTATGGCATCCAATGCAGGAGACTCCAAAAATTCTCTTATCGAGCTTAGGCGAGAATCTTCTTTGCCCCGCTGATAAGATAGCTCGGAATCAGCCTTAGTCTGCGCAAGCTCCTCTTCAAGTTTCCTGACTTTCTCCTCGAGCAAGCTTTTCTCTTCCACGACCTTCACCAAGTTTTCCTCGACGGCAGGGGTATATTTGGATTTCATGGACTCCAATTCTGCTTGGACGGAGGAAAATCGATTACGCAATTGGGATTCCTCCTTGAGCAAGTCCATATAAGCAATATGGACTCGATCGGACTCCTCTTCTAACATCGACACACGATTCACCTCTGTGAGAAAGCAGTCCCCGATCTGCAAGAACAGGCTGGTTAGTACTTTATTCCAAGACTTAAAACAGTTGCAACAAAAGTAAAGGAATTTACCGTGTGATATGCTTTGGAGAATTGGCCCAGTACGTCGAGATCGGAATGGCCAAGAAGCTCCTCTTGGTCCTCGGCAAATCTCCCCGCCATGAAAATCTTGATCGCCTTGTCATGTTCATTCTCGCCGTTCGGGGTGCGATCGCTTCGAATTGATCCCCTCTCGGGATAACCCGCTGCTCGGGAACCTCTAAGTTGGTCTTCGATGAAATCCACCATGTCAGGCCTACTTCGACCAGGACGGGAAGAAAGGGGCGTTCGGTGTCGACCCCACAGTCCGGTCCTCCTTTTGGCCTCGGGGGGTCCCTCGAGATCTTCCCGAGCTCTCCGATTATAAATCTCTGTCCCTCTGAGCTTCTTCATGGTAAACATGCTGTATCCCAAGCCAGAAGAAGAAGGACCAGCTTGATGAGGAGGTCGTACCATTTGGATTGGTTCAGCATTCTCAGGCTCCTCTTCGTTTCCGACCTGACCAATCTGGGCCGAGCTTCCCCGAGGAGGGACGGCAGTTCTGAGCTCCGGTCTAACTTGTCTCCTCGGCTGACCGGGCGTCTTTCTCGAGGTAGACGCTACCGTTTTACCAACTATGGAAGCTCGGTATTGCTCCACCATCGTACCTAAAAAAAAAAAATGATAACTAATAAAATTCTCTGGATAATTTACTATTATGGGCACTCGGGAAAGATTGTTATCCTTACGCAGTGATCGAGGATCGTCAGCATCTGCTAGTCGATAGGTAGCTTGGCTGAGACCAGCTTTCCGAAGAACGGGCTCTAGGACCAGGAAAGCCGACTGATACAGATCAGAACACATCTCTTTAACCAGATCGTCTGAGACAACCCTCCCAAGCTGGCCTAACACTTCTCGTTTCCCGTACACCCATTCTTGCTCGCCTGGCCATTGGTATGGAACCATCTCCGAGCTTCCCTCAGAGGCTGGTACTTCAGGTCCCTTAATAAAAAAGAACTGTTTCTTCCAGTCAAGAGAATTGCTGGAAGTTAGGGTCGATAAGACCGAATGATTCGAACGCTGGGAAAAATACACAAACCCAGCGTTCGAGGCGGAGGAGGTGCTAATCTTAAAGAATTGCCAGAAGCGTCGGAAATTAGCAGCTTGGTTCTTGGCCTTCATCAAAACGCTAAAAGCTATCAAGTACCCGATCGAATTGGGAAGGATCTGTGCGGGAGCTAGGCTGAATGCATCTAAAACCTGCTTGAGCAAGGGGGCAAAAGGAATACGCAACCCATAGTCGAATTGCCGAGCATAGAAAGCTTGACATCCTGCGGGGGGCTTATTCACTCTTTGAGAGGGGGTCGGGATTATTTGCGAGTAACCCTCGGGAAGGAATTTGCCTATCGTAGCTTTGAGGTTCGCCTCGTGCTCTTTCGGATCGTACGCACTTGAGATGTCGTCGACCCGTTTCTCGGTCTTTTGAACCCGACCTGTGGCTTTGGATTTTTTCGAGACACCGGCTAAGTCGAGGATTCGCACACTGCACCCGCCTCCGATCTCATACCTCATTATCTCATGCTTATCGAACGGTACAGTCAAGCCGTTCTCATTCTCGGAGTCAGTTTTTTCTCCATCTCCACCTTCCTCACTATTGGCCTTGGCATTTTGTTCCGCATCACCATCGTGCTCGGAATCCTGTCAACCTGATGTACCCTCTCCAGCGTTCGACCCCATGGCATGCTCTATTTGATTGACGATTCTATTCGTCTCTTCAGAAGAATTTTCAGTGGTTTTGAAGTCATTGATGAGTTCCCCAGTAGATCCCAGGTCGGAATCTGATCCAGAGGGGATGTTGGGTTGGACGTCGGGATTCTGGGAAGTAGACATGATTAGAAGATATTTATTGGAATGCTCGAAGTAAAGAAGAAATGCTGTTTATCGATCTAAAAGCTCCGATCAGCTGTGAATTGTAAAGATGCACTCTTTTTTCTCCAAGTAAACATATATATAAAGGTTAAAAGGGTAAATTGCAAATTCAACCCTGAGTAACCGCGACGGTTAGGCTCCCACTCAGTAAAATTGAAGATTATCTTTTGTTAATAGCATTTATGGTCCTCCAAGCTTCGGAAATGAGTATTTCTCGACTCAACAGGATAAAATATGTACTATTTTTCCCTTCGCTCGGTTTTTATCCCACTGGGTTTTTCCGAGTAAGGTTTTTAACGAGGCATATCCAACTCAAGACTGTCCGAGGCCTGTTCTCTACTATCTATCTTTCCGAATTTCAATATTGCAGCTCTTGGTGAATCTTCGAGATGAATCTCTCAGGTCAAAAACCTCACCCTTCTATCTTGGGGGCGATTCGGCATTTCGAGGCTCCTCCAAGGAAGATGTGCACTCTTTTTCCCTAGTTCGGACTTTGTCCCATTGGGTTTTTCCGAACTAGGTTTTTAACGATGCATGTCCGAAAACATCAAGAGATCAAAGTCTTTCGCCGTGATGCAGTATTTACTTCTCCGAGCTTCAGCTTCACTTACGCTCGAGAAGTGGGGGAGTATTGATGAGGGGTATTTCGCATACGCCGATCTAGGAAATACCTTCTGCTCGGGGTCACCCTCGATCTCGATCAGAATGGTATTCATCGACCAGAAGAACATGGTTCTCCGATCAAGCCTGACTGATAGCTCTCGGTCAAGTACCCCGACCTTCTTCCCGATCTACTCGTCTCCTCGGGATTACTGTGGGGCCGACCTACAGCCTTATACAGCTGGCCGAGAGGTGTTCTCCTACGGATGGTCTAGCTAGCTCATTACTGTTCCTATAAATACGCGGCGCATTTATGACATCAGGGACGGCACAACTTCCAAGATATTCCTTCTGCTCGGACCTACTGTTCGGATTAGGAACTAGCTTGTATTCTCATTGTATTTAGTCTTTCTAGTAGTACGGCATCCCGTAATGCTCGGGTAGACCCGCTTTGTAATTTGTATTCGAACACCGATATCAATATACAGTTTTTACACGCTCGATTCATATATTGTTATAGTCCACTTTCCTTATTGAACTAGAACGAAATACTGTATAATCAATTTAATTGCTCATAAATTAAATCACGAAGGGTTCGTGGGCCTGCTGCCAATTGATGGTGAACCTAGAGGGTCACACACAATACAATTGGACAGTGACAGTCAAAGAAGGAAATATGTGATTTAAGGGAGTTAAATCAATTAAGTGAATTAAAGTGTTAATTCAATTGGAAGGATAATTAATTAGATGGTCTAATTAATTAAATATTAATTAAGGTGTTAATTAATTGAGAGATATTAATTAATTGGATTAATTGGGCTGATTTAATTAATGGTTAATTAAATTAAGTTGCAAGGCATGGGCCTTTAATTAAAAGCCCAGAAGAAGTCTTGCAAGATAATGTGGGAGGCGATTTTTAGCTAGGGATAAGAAGGAAGAGTTTGTTTCCATGTGAAACAAGGAGGATCTAAGAAGATATATGAGTATATCTTATTTCCTTATGAGATAAGGAAGAGATCTTTAAGAGATATCTACAAAGAGAAGGTTTCTTCTCTTATAAATAGATATCTCCTCACAACTCTTCCATATGCTTAATAGTTAACACTTTAAAGAGCTGAAAATTCAACCCTAGCCGCCCCCTACACCCTAGCCGCCCCCTTGCAGTGCCGCCGCCCCTCTCTCTCTGTTCTTCCATATCTGGATCTAGATTTGAATCTAGATCTGTTCTTCCTCCATTGACAACCTTCTATCTCTAGTTCGTAGCCTGTGAATAGAAGGTGTTGCTACCATCCAATTGGTGTGGATACACTCTGGAGGTGAGACAATTGGATCACTCGTTGTGAATCAACAAAAGCCGGAGATTGACGCCACCTTGCTTGCAGTGAGGTATTTCGCATATCTCCTTCTTTATTCTATTGTAGATTTGTTTGATTCAACCTTTTCGCATACATAAGGTGGAAATATATCTTGGGTCTGCTGGGGTTCCTCGGAAAAATTTTAAATTCCGCACTCTCGTTGTTTTGACAACCGGGGCATTCCCAACAGTGGTATCAGAGCCAATTCCATTACTATTATGCGAAAAGGCCTGAACATAAATAAATATATGGATATTTGTGATTGTTATGTTCTTTGTGATGATTCTTGCTTGTTATGATATGATCTTTGATTGGGTAAAATCGCATATTAAGATTAGGGGCAAATTTATAGTTTTTGAAACTTCAGGACTTTTTATGCAAATCGCGATTTTGTGAAATAAAGGGCTGGAAATTTATTTTCTGTTTTCTGGAAATATTTGAAAAATCTGGACTGTTTTTGCAAATCTGGTCTGTACGTATTTTTGGGTCGTTTTTGCAATTTCCGAAAATTAAAGTACTGTTTTGTAATTTCCGAAAGTCCAGGGGTCTATTTGCGAAACTGAAAATTTTCTGGATTCAAATTTTAATTTTCTGTCCTCTGGCCGATTTGTAAATTGGGGCTGTTTTGCATTTTTCAAATCTTTGGGGTTAAAAGTGTAATTTCCGTGAGTTGAGGGGCCGAACTGCAATTTTCAAAAGTTGAAATATACGAATCTGATTTTATGCGGAAAAATTGTTTTGTTTACCCGAAAATTGATTTTGTCATAATTAGTAGTGACTAAAGTAAGAATCATAGGATATTATTTTTAAAAGGTGTTTTAAAAGTAAGAAAGAAATACGTAAAAAGTTGTTTGCTTGTTTCTTGCTCTACGTGAACTGTTTACGTGGTTTTCGATCGTGCCGAGCCTTGACCCTAGGGTAGATGTGATTGGTTTAATTTATTGTTGTTTTTATTGGGCCTGCGAGCCTTAAGTTTTTGGGCCACTTTGAGCCTTTGTAATAGATAGGGCTTTACTGTTTTAAATAGTTTAGGATGGAGGCCCATTACAAGCAAGGTGGGAGCCCAAGAAGAAATGAAGGCCATGTATGCATGGTTATTTTTGTAATAGCCTAGGTCCATTAAGAACCTTTTAGATTGACCAATTGGGCCAACATCATGGCTCGATGATGGCCCACATAGGAGGCTCCCGATCGCAAACATATTGTGGTAGTATGCATGCTAGGCTTGTATGTTTTAATTTATTTATCGATTTATTTATTTAGCTTGTATGTGATGCGCGCTAGAATCTAGATCGTAAATAAAAGATAAAGCATAACTTATACGGTGAGATCTCGAGGAGAGTTACTTTGAACTTTCAAACCCGAAAACCCCCTCTCGAATTAAATATTATGTCATATTGGGTACGTTTAAAATGAAGTTTTAAAGATCCAAGCCTTCCATCAATAGGAACTAGCGTGAGTTGTCTACTTATTGACGGAGGTGATCCAGAGTCTGGCACCCGAGTCGAAGAAAGGGACAATACGCAAAATTCCTTGACTCCTGTTTTTAATTAAACTAGACAAGGGTGAGGACTCGTCGGGATGTGAATATCGACCGATAACCAGTTACGGGGATTTCACGACCGGGCCTGTTGCTCATCATGATTGATGGGATAGACTTAACGATTAGTAACACTTATGATGTAGCAGTGCTAGATAAGTGAGAAAACCGAGGCAAAATAGCTTGAAGGTTGTGTAGTGACACAATTGGTAAAAGTATACCTACCTGGAGAATTAACTGTATGGCCACGAGTCGTGGGTACAATTAATGTCTGCTGGGACGTCAAGACCTACTAGGAAATAAGATTTCCCGAGCAATCAAAGGGGTGATTGTTTCGACAAAATAGTGGGAGAATTTTTTCGAAACCAAGACCAAAATTCGTTAATTATAAGTATTAGGCATAGATCAGTCAGCTAAAAGTTGTCTTCTTTCCATTTGTAGATATTTACTGAACAATGTCTAAAAATCCATTATCTGTCATCCTCGACGCTAATAAACTAAATGGGTCAAACTTTGTCGACTGGCTGAGAAACTTGAGGATAGTCCTCGACTCCGAACGTCGGAGCTATGTACTCGACACGCCTATGCCTGCTGCACCCGCAGCACGAGCTACTGAGGAACAACGAACCGCCCATGCTAAAAGAGTTGATGATGATCTTCAGGTTCGCTGCCTCATGTTAGCTTCAATGTCAAATGAGCTGCAGAAACAGCATGCTGGTATACCGCTTGCTAGAGATATACTTCTCCACCTCCAACAGATGTTTGGAGAAAGGTCTCGTACCGAAAGGTTCGCAGCCACTAAGGAGTTGTTTAGTCTCAAGATGGCTGAGGGAAGCAGTGTCAAGGATCACTGTCTGCGTTTCATCAACTTGGTTGAAAAACTGGGGCGATTAGACGTGGAATTGCACGCTGATCTTAGCACTGACCTCCTTATCCATACTCTGCCTCGCTCATTCGACCATTTCGTGTTGAATTTCAACATGGAAGACAGAAACCTTGCTCTTCACGAACTGACCAATCTGTTGGTTACGGCAGAAGCCACTCTCAAGAAAGAGAAACCCGTGATGATTGCTCACCAATCGAAGGCTGCAAAGCCCAAGAAAGGTAAAAAGAAGAAGAAGGTGTTCTCTTCTAAAGCAGTCACCAAGGTTGTCGAGAAGAAGCGCAAAAGTCCAGAAGACGAATGCTTCCACTGCAAGAAAGCAGGGCACTGGAAAAGGAACTGCCCAGACTACCTGAAAACGGTAGCCAAAAGTATTTTCTTGGTTGAAGTTAATATTTCTATTAACTGTGCATCTTGGGTGTTAGACACCGCAGCGGGTTCTCATATCTGCAATGATTTGCAGGTGATGGGAGCAGTAAGAACGCTCAAGCCCGGGGATAGGATCCTACGTTTTGGAAACGGAGCAAGAGTTGCTGCAGAGGCTGTAGGAGACGTGGAGTTAGTGATAGGTAATTTTACTTTACTTTTAAAAGACTGTTTGTACGTACCAACTATTATTAAGAACATTATTTCTATTCCGTTATTAGATAATGATGGTTTTAATTTTTCCATTATGAATGGATCTATGAGCATAATTAAAAATGGTTTAATTTATGCTAGTGGTACTCTGATGGATGGTCTATATTCCCTTGAATCTACAAACTCCAACGTTTTGCACATACAATCAAGAAAAAGAAAATACGATAATCACACACCACAACTTTGGCACGCTGGACTTGGACATATCTCCAAGAGTAGGATCCAAAAGTTGGTTTCCTCTAAGGCTCTTGAAATACAGAACTTAGATGAACTTCCGACTTGCGAATCTTGTCTCAAAGGAAAGATGACCAAATCACCCCTCACCGGGAATCCTGAGCGAACCAAACAAACTTTGGATTTGATCCATACTGATGTTTGTGGACCACTGAGTGTCAGTGCAAGAGGAGGATACTCCTACTTCGTCACATTCACTGACGACTTAAGTCGTTATGGATACGTGTACTTGATGAAGTACAAATCCGAAACTTTTGAAAAGTTCAAGGAGTTTCAAATGGAAGTAGAGAATCAACTTGGACATAGTATTAAAGCACTTCGATCTGATCGAGGAGGAGAATACTTAAGTCAAGAATTCCTCGATTATCTAAAAGAGAATGGGATTCTCGCTCAGCGAACTCTCCCTAGGACGCCCCAACTCAATGGAGTGTCTGAAAGGAGGAATCGAACTTTGTTGGACATGGTTCGTTCCATGATGAGCTTCGCTGAACTTCCCTTTTCATTTTGGGGCTTAGCCCTATTAACTGCTTCGAAGATACTGAACATAGTACCTTCAAAGTCAGTGCCAACTACACCACATCAAGAATGGTATGGTAAAGCACCCGTATATTCGTATCTACGAGTATGGGGATCTCCTGCCTATGTTAAGAACAAGAAATGAGATAAGCTGGATAGTAGATCTAGTTTGTGCAAATTTGTGGGGTATCCAAAGGAATACATTGGATACTTGGTTTACGATCCTAAAGAACGTAATACGTTCGTGTCTAGGAATGCCCACTTCTTAGAGGATGATTTCCTCACCAACAGAAATGGGACAATCGTAGAACTTGATGAAGTCCAAGAATCGGACCCATCCTCACAAACAGTGGGAGCTGATCCTGATTTTACTGAACCTACTAGTACACCTATACTTCGAAGGTCTGATCGAGTTCGTAAAGAACCAGAGAGATTTGGTTTCATTCACGAAAACGATAAGTTGGATACTGATCCAAGGACTTATGAAGAAGCTATGTCTGACATAGAATCGGGTGCGTGGCTCGAAGCCATGCAATCCGAAATGGATTCCATGCATTCCAACAAGGTTTGGACCTTGGTCGATCCACCTGAGGGAACTATCCCTGTAGGATGCAAATGGATCTTCAAGCGTAAGCTTGGAATGAATGGAGAGGTAATAACCCATAAGGCTCGTCTAGTGGCGAAAGGTTATTCTCAAAGGCCTGGAATAGACTATGAGGAAACTTTTTCTCCAGTAGCGATGTCGAAATCCATTCGGATACTATTAGCCATAGCCGCGTGGTACGACTACGAAATATGGCAAATGGACGTAAAGACCGTCTTTCTCAATGGAGACATTGACAAGGAGATCTTTATGCAACAGCCCGAAGGCTTTGCGTCCAAAGGAAGCGAGCACAAGGTGTGCAAACTTCAAAGCTCAATTTATGGCCTCAAACAGGCGTCCCGAACTTGGAACATACGATTTGATGAGACAGTCAAAGCTTTTGGCTTCATCAAAAACGTATTTGAACCTTGTGTGTACAAGAAGAATAGTGGGAGTTCGGTACAATTCATAGTTTTATATGTCGATGATATTCTGTTGATCGGGGACGATATCAGAATGTTAGCGCAGACAAAAGCGTGGTTATCCGCGCAGTTCTCCAAGAAAGATTTAGGAGAGGCATCTTACGTATTGGGGATACGTATCTATAGGGATAGATCGAAGAAGATGTTGGGACTCTCCCAATCTCAGTATATCAACACGATATTGAAGAGATTCAATATGGAAGAATCCAAGAGAGGATTGCTTCCAATGAGACATGGAATCTTTCTTTCCAAGTCAATGTGCCCTACAACTGACGAAGAAAAGAAGAGAATGTCTCTCATACCTTATTGATGAGGGATATTTCGTAGCTCCCAAGATAAGAAATATTCCTCGGCCAAAATCCGACCTGCAGCGCCAAAATCCGACCTGCAGCTCCAAAATCCGACCTCCAGCTCCAAAATCCGAACTCAAGCTAAAAAATCCGACCTCCAGCTGTTCTCCGAGCAGCAGACATTCGAGCTATCATTTGGGCCTGACAAGGGGCCAGGCCTTTGGGCCAGGATTTATTCACATACAGGCGAATCACCTAGTCCAACGCCACACCTATATATACCCAATGCATTAATGACTTGGGGAGGCCGATGAATACACACCCTCAACTCGGACCAAGCAGCTCGGCCTAACACATTATCTCCATTCCGCACGGACTAGCTGTTAGGTCTCATATTTGTAATTCTTTTGTAGTTACGGCATCCAATAACACTCGGACAGACCCTGTAAACTTTACATTTGAGATCGGAATTTATATACACATCGGATTTTCCCTTCTCATATTATTGTTCTTGCTTAAATTACTTGATTACGAATTTCGGTAAGATCAATTGGCGCCCACCGTGGGGCCTGGTCGAGCGTTAGATCGAAATATGCCTGCTACACGGAGATATGCCTGCAAAATGAAGAAGAGCAACTCGAGTTGCTGCTCAAAATTTGAAGTGAAACAGCTTGAATTGCTGCTCGGAATTTCAAAAAGAGCTGCTCGAAATTGAAGAAGAGAGCAAGAGTGAAAGCTGTTGTTATGACTCTTGGCTCGAAATTGCAGCTCGGAATTCCTGCTCGGAATCTCAAAAGGAGCTAGGCGCTCTATAAAAAAAAGTCTATAAAAAAGAGCTAGACGCTCTATAAAAAGTCTATAAAAAAGAGCTAGACGCTCCATAAAAAAGTCTATAAAAATGAGCTAGACGCTCCATAAAAAAGTCTATAAAAAAGAGCAAGACGCTCTATAAAAAAGTCTATAAAAAAGAGCAAGATGCTCTATAAAAAAGAGCAAAATGTCTCGACTAAGAGTGAAAGCTGTTGTTATGACTCTTGGCTCGAAATTGCAGCTCGGAATTCCTGGTCGGAATTTCAAAAAGAGCTGCTCGAAATTGAAGAAGAGAGCAAGAGTGAAAGTTGTTGTTATGACTCATGGCTCGAAATTGCAGCTCGGAATTCCTGGTCGGAATTTCAAAAAGAGCTGCTCGAAATTGAAGAAGAGAGCAAGAGTGAAAGCTGTTGTTATGACTCTTGGCTCGAAATTGCAGCTCGGAATTCCTGGTCGGAATTTCAAAAAGAGCTGCTCGAAATTGAAGAAGAGAGCAAGAGTGAAAGCTGTTGTTATGACTCTTGGCTCGAAATTGCAGCTCGGAATTCCTGCTCGGAATTTGAAAAAGAGCTGCTCGAAATTGAAGGAAAGAGCAAGAGTGAAAGCTGTTGTTATGACTCTTGGCTCGAAATTGCAGCTCGGAATTCCTGCTCGGAATTTGAAAAAGAGCTGCTCGAAATTGAAGAAGAGAGCAAGAGTGAAAGCTGTTGTTATGACTCTTGGCTCGAAATTGCAGCTCGGAATTCCTGCTCGGAATTTGAAAAAGAGCTGCTCGAAATTGAAGGAAAGAGCAAGAGTGAAAGCTGTTGTTATGACTCTTGGCTCGAAATTGCAGCTCGGAATTCCTGGTCGGAATTTCAAAAAGAGCTGCTCGAAATTGAAGAAGAGAGCAAGAGTGAAAGCTGTTGTTATGACTCTTGGCTCGAAATTGCAGCTCGGAATTCCTGCTCGGAATTTGAAAAAGAGCTGCTCGAAATTGAAGGAAAGAGCAAGAGTGAAAGCTGTGGTTATGACTCTTGGCTCGAAATTGCAGCTCGGAATTCCTGGTCGGAATTTCAAAAAGAGCTGCTCGAAATTGAAGAAGAGAGCAAGAGTGAAAGCTGTTGTTATGACTCTTGGCTCGAAATTGCAGCTCGGAATTCCTGCTCCGAATCTCAAAAGGAGCTAGGCGCTCTATAAAAAAAAGTCTATAAAAAAGAGCTAGACGCTCTATAAAAAGTCTATAAAAAAGAGCTAGACGCTCTATAAAAAAGTCTATAAAAATGAGCTAGACGCTCCATAAAAAAGTCTATAAAAAAGAGCAAGACGCTCTATAAAAAAGTCTATAAAAAAGAGCAAAATGTCTCGACTAAGAGTGAAAGCTGTTGTTATGACTCTTGGCTCGAAATTGCAGCTCGGAATTCCTGGTCGGAATTTCAAAAAGAGCTGCTCGAAATTGAAGAAGAGAGCAAGAGTGAAAGCTGTTGTTATGACTCATGGCTCGAAATTGCAGCTCGGAATTCCTGGTCGGAATTTCAAAAAGTGCTGCTCGAAATTGAAGAAGAGAGCAAGAGTGAAAGCTGTTGTTATGACTCTTGGCTCGAAATTGCAGCTCGGAATTCCTGGTCGGAATTTCAAAAAGAGCTGCTCGAAATTGAAGAAGAGAGCAAGAGTGAAAGCTGTTGTTATGACTCTTGGCTCGAAATTGCAGCTCGGAATTCCTGCTCGGAATTTGAAAAAGAGCTGCTCGAAATTGAAGGAAAGAGCAAGAGTGAAAGCTGTTGTTATGACTCTTGGCTCGAAATTGCAGCTCGGAATTCCTGGTCGGAATTTCAAAAAGAGCTGCTCGAAATTGAAGGAAAGAGCAAGAGTGAAAGCTGTTGTTATGACTCTTGGCTCGAAATTGCAGCTCGGAATTCCTGCTCGGAATTTGAAAAAGAGCTGCTCGAAATTGAAGAAGAGAGCAAGAGTGAAAGCTGTTGTTATGACTCTTGGCTCGAAATTGCAGCTCGGAATTTGAAAAAGAGCTGCTCGAAATTGAAGGAAAGAGCAAGAGTGAAAGCTGTTGTTATGACTCTTGGCTCGAAATTGCAGCTCGGAATTCCTGGTCGGAATTTCAAAAAGAGCTGCTCGAAATTGAAGAAGAGAGCAAGAGTGAAAGCTGTTGTTATGACTCTTGGCTCGAAATTGCAGCTCGGAATTCCTGCTCGGAATTTGAAAAAGAGCTGCTCGAAATTGAAGGAAAGAGCAAGAGTGAAAGCTGTTGTTATGACTCTTGGCTCGAAATTGCAGCTCGGAATTCCTGGTCGGAATTTCAAAAAGTGCTGCTCGAAATTGAAGAAGAGAGCAAGAGTGAAAGCTGTTGTTATGACTCTTGGCTCGAAATTGCAGCTCGGAATTCCTGCTCGGAATTTGAAAAAGAGCTGCTCGAAATTGAAGAAGAGAGCAAGAGTGAAAGCTGTTGTTATGACTCTTGGCTCGAAATTGCAGCTCGGAATTCCTGCTCGGAATTTGAAAAAGAGCTGCTCGAAATTGAAGGAAAGAGCAAGAGTGAAAGTTGTTGTTATGACTCTTGGCTCGAAATTGCAGCTCGGAATTCCTGGTCGGAATTTCAAAAAGAGCTGCTCGAAATTGAAGAAGAGAGCAAGAGTGAAAGCTGTTGTTATGACTCTTGGCTCGAAATTGCAGCTCGGAATTCCTGCTCGGAATTTGAAAAAGAGCTGCTCGAAATTGAAGGAAAGAGCAAGAGTGAAAGCTGTTATGACTCTTGGCTCGAAATTGCAGCTCGGAATTCCTGCTCGGAATTTGAAAAAGAGCTGCTCGAAAAAGAGCAAGAATGAAAGCTGTTGCTATGACTTTTAGCTCGAATTTGAAGAAGTGCAGCTCGAAATGCTGCTCGGAATTGGGAAAAGAGCTGCTACAAATGTCTCGACAAAGAGTGAAAGCCGTTGCTATGCCTCTTAGCTCGGTAACAAACTTGCAGCTCGAAATTGAAGAAAATAGCAAGAGTGAAAGCTGTTATGACTCTTGGCTTGAATTTTCTGCTCGAAATTGCAATTGCTGCTCAAAAGTGCAGCTCGAAATTGCTGATAAGAGCTGATGAGTGAAAACCGTTGTTATGACTCACTGCTCGAATTTTCTGCTCGAAATTGCAGTTGCTGCTCGGAAATGCAGCTCGAAATTGAAGAAAAGAGCTGATGAACAGCATAATGGACCCCTCAGTTTTGAAAAAGTGACTTTCCAGTTCGAAAGCAACAGGTTTTATCAAGCGTCTCTCACTGATATAAACCCTTTTTCCCTTACTCGGTTTTTATCCCACAGGGTTTTTCCGAATAAGGTTTTTAACTAGGTATATCTGACGCATCAAGATTTCGAGGTCGATCAGCACCTCAACACAATTATTACTTCTCAAAGCTTCAGCTACACTTACACGTTGATGAGACGTAAAACTACCCTGGAAGGGACTCTCAGTTCGAAGGCTTATCTCGTTTATTATTACTACCCACTATTAAAAGCGGTTCGGCATTTTGGGGGCTTCTAAGATGCGCACTCTTTTTCCCTAGCTCGGTTTTTATCCCATTGGGTTTTTCCGGACTAGGTTTTTAATGAGGCGTATCCGAAGCATCAAATAGTTGAAGGCAGCCATTCACCTACAAGGCAGTATCTACTTCTCTGAGCTTCAGCTGCACTTGCGCTCGAGAAGTGGGGGGGTATTGATGAGGGATATTTCGTAGCTCCCAAGATAAGAAATATTCCTCGGCCAAAATCCGACCTGCAGCGCCAAAATCCGACCTGCAGCTCCAAAATCCGACCTCCAGCTAAAAAATCCGACCTCCAGCTGTTCTCCGAGCAGCAGACATTCGAGCTATCATTTGGGCCTGACAAGGGGCCAGGATTTATTCACATACAGGCGAATCACCTAGTCCAACGCCACACCTATATATACCCAATGCATTAATGACTTGGGGAGGCCGATGAATACACACCCTCAACTCGGACCAAGCAGCTCGGCCTAACACATTATCTCCATTCCGCACGGACTAGCTGTTAGGTCTCATATTTGTAATTCTTTTGTAGTTACGGCATCCAATAACACTCGGACAGACCCTGTAAACTTTACATTTGAGATCGGAATTTATATACACATCGGATTTTCCCTTCTCATATTATTGTTCTTGCTTAAATTACTTGATTACGAATTTCGGTAAGATCACTTATGCCTCTGCTATAGGAAGCATAATGTATGCGATGTTGTGTACTAGACCAGACGTAGCACACGCTCTTAGTGTAACGAGCCGCTATCAGTCGAATCCAGGCGAAGAGCACTGGACTGCCGTTAAAGCAATCCTTAAGTACTTGCGAAGGACTAAGGAAATGTTTTTGGTCTACGGTGGTAGTGGAGAATTGAAACTTGAAGGATTCACTGATTCAAGTTTCCAGTCTGACGTGGATGATTACAAGTCCAATTCTGGATACATATTCCGCCTCAATGGCGCAGCGGTGAGTTGGAAAAATTCCAAGCAATCCACCACTGCCGACTCAACCACTGAAGCAGAATATATTGCAGCATCGGATGCGGCAAAAGAGAGTGTTTGGATGAGAAACTTCATCCAAGAGTTGGATGTAGTTCCTAGCATTGCAGAGCCTGTAGTAGTCTTCTGTGACAACAACGGGGCGATAGCTCAAGCGAAGGAGCCGAGATCACACCACCAATCTAAACACGTAATGAGGAAATACCATGTGATCAGGGAGATCATTGGTAGAGGAGACATACACGTGGATCGTGTCAACTCAGAAGACAACATAGCTGACCCACTAACAAAGCCACTTTCGCAAAAAGCGTTCGAGGGACATCTTGCAAAGATGGGTCTTAGAAATGTTTGTGAATGGCTTTAGGGCAAGTGGGAGATTGATAGGATAGTGCCCAGCAAGCCAATTCTCTTTAGCTTGTAATAGGTCTATTCTGTAATAAACAATCTTTGATTCTTATGAATAATACGCACGTTTATTTATAACTGTATAGAATAAACAATGGCCAAATTCATCTCTCGCGAATACATTTAAGCGATTGGATGAAATCCTTAGATCACATTCAACTATGGGACGATTCACTTCGGTATTGAGTGCAATCATGAAACAGTCTCTAAGGTCGTGATCTTAAAACACGTTCCAAGTCATAGATTCCGAACGAGACGAGGTATCGAAGGAATCGCCAAGACTTGTACGAATATGCATGATTCACATGGAGTGAATTTGTAGAGTTTCATGAACAAGACATTTGATGTCAGTGCATATGACTAGGTGGTTCGATAGGGGATCGAACGCATTGAACGACCCGAACAGAGAAACCCATTGTGGAAGCGCATGACGCATATCGGTGATGGGACGTTTCTCAAGACTTATAATTGTGTACGATTTAGTCCTTAGACTTGAGGTGCTAGGGCGAATTCGGTGCATAGGTATATGTACTTAGATTTAGGTACTGGTCACGTAGCCTGACCATAATGTGCCTAAGTTGGGTGCCTATAGTTGTGTACGCGAATGGTTAGTACCAAGATGGAATCTACCGACTCATCGTAATGGATGAGAGAATTTCCTATACGATTCTTAGATAATAGATCCAAGAAACCCGTGGCCACGGTCAGTGACGGATTTGGAAAGGGGTTTCCAAATTTTGCAGTCACACTGGATTATTATCCCGAATTAGAAAGTATAGTTATTGAGATAATTAGAGGTGCCGATCAATTCACACACCCTAGGTCTCAATCGGGAAATTAAGTCGATAGAAGGACCGTATGTACATGGCAATTATAAGAGGTGAGGTTCACAAATATCAATTCACCTGAAGTTGGGCTTCATGGGCTTGTGGCTAGACATCGACCATGAAGTGTGGGTACTCCTGAATCAATAAGGGAGATTAATTCTGGAGTGGTCAATTAAAAGGGTCTAATTGATCGGAGCATTTAATTGCTCATAAATTAAATCACGAAGGGTTCGTGGGCCTGCTGCCAATTGATGGTGAACCTAGAGGGTCACACACAATACAATTGGACAGTGACAGTCAAAGAAGGAAATATGTGATTTAAGGGAGTTAAATCAATTAAGTGAATTAAAGTGTTAATTCAATTGGAAGGATAATTAATTAGATGGTCTAATTAATTAAATATTAATTAAGGTGTTAATTAATTGAGAGATATTAATTAATAGGATTAATTGGGCTGATTTAATTAATGGTTAATTAAATTAAGTTGCAAGACATGGGCCTTTAATTAAAAGCCCAGAAGAAGTCTTGCAAGATAAGGTGGGGGGCGATTTTTAGCTAGGGATAAGAAGGAAGAGTTTGTTTCCATGTGAAACAAGGAGGATCTAAGAAGATATATGAGTATATCTTATTTCCTTATGAGATAAGGAAGAGATCTTTAAGAGATATCTACAAAGAGAATGTTTCTTCTCTTATAAATAGATATCTCCTCACAACTCTTCCATATGCTTAATAGTTAACACTTTAAAGAGCTGAAAATTCAACCCTAGCCGCCCCCTTGCAGTGCCGTCGCCCCTCTCTCTCTGTTCTTCCATATCTGGATCTAGATTTGAATCTAGATCTGTTCTTCCTCCATTGACAACCTTCTATCTCTAGTTCGTAGCCTGTGAATAGAAGGTGTTGCTACCATCCAATTGGTGTGGATACACTCTGGAGGTGAGACAATTGGATCACTCGTTGTGAATCAACAAAAGCCGGAGATTGACGCCACCTTGCTTGCAGTGAGGTATATCGCATATCTCCTTCTTTATTCTATTGTAGATTTGTTTGATTCAACCTTTTCGCATACATAAGGTGGAAATATATCTTGGGTCTGCTGGGGTGCCTCGGAAAAATTTTAAATTCCGCACTCTCGTTGTTTTGACAACCGGGGCATTCCCAACAGCGGGAGCAACTTATCAACGTTTGGTGAACTTAATGTTTAACGAACTGATCGGAGATATAATGGAGGTATATGTGGATGACATGTTGGTCAAAAGCATGAGCGAAATGGACCACATCGAACACCTAGATCGTTGCTTCAGGATATTAAGAAAGTATGGAATGAAGCTCAACCCTTTGAAATGCACCTTTGGAGTAAGGTCTGGAAAATTCCTGGGTTACTTGGTTCACCAAAGAGGCATCGAGGCAAATCCTGAAAAAATACGCGCTATCACGGAGATGAAGCCTCCGAGGAATATTACTCAAGTACAAAGCCTGGTAGGTAAAATTGTAGCTCTCAACAGGTTCATATCAAGATCGGCGGATAAAAGTCTGCCATTCTTTCAGACTTTAAGGAAATCTAAAACATTTGAATGGACCGAAGCCTGTGACCAGGCCTTCGATCAACTGAAAGAATACCTGACTTCACCACCCCTGCTCGCTAAACCCATTGAAGGACAGCCTCTTTACATGAACATTGCAATTTCCGAGGCATCCATAAGTTCTGTATTAGTCAAGATAGAGGGTTCGGAACATAAGCCAGTCTATTACTTAAGTAAACTACTGCAAGGGGCTGAGAAGAATTACTTGGAATTCGAAAAATTTGCCTTAGCTCTGGTAACATCAGCACGAAGATTACGACCTTACTTCCAGACCTATAAAATCATCGTCCTTACTAATCAACCTTTAAGACAGATTTTGTCAAAACCAGAAGCATCATGCAGGTTAATCAAATGGGCAGTAAAGCTAGGACAATATGAGATCGAATATCAACCCCGAACTGCAATAAAAGCTCAGGTGCTTGTAGATTTCCTCTTAGAAACCCCTGTCCTTTGGAAACGATCACAGAAGAGACGTCTTCAAACAACAATGACATCTTGATCGTTAACAATCCAGGAATAAATTTTCAAGGACCAGATGGTGAAGATTTGAACTATGCCATCACCTTAGATTTCATGGTGACAAACAACGAAGCAGAGTATGAGGCTCTAATTGCAGGAATGGAAATGGTTGCCCAAGCTAACATAAAAGCTTTGAACGTATTAACAGACTCAGAGCTGGTTCAAAGGCAAATCAACGGAATTTACGATGCCAAGGAATACAACATGATAAAATATTTGGCCAAAGTAAAAGAGTTGACTGGAAAATTTGACAAATTTGAAATACAGAACATCCCGCGAGAAGAAAATCGATGGGCTGATCCATTGTCAAGATTTACAGGGTCGAGAGACGGTAAGACTAAGAGAGTAATCACATGGTTAATCTCTAACACACCATCTATCGACCTCGACACCATTCCTGCTACTAAGATAATGGATATCGATCTGGCTGCAGATAGTTGGATGAGCCCTCTGTTGACCTATTTGAAAGATGGGTCCCTCCCTAGTAATAAAAACGAAGCTCGAAGGATTAGATATCGGGCACCAAGGTATGCTATTGTAAATGGGAAACTATACAGACGGTCCGTTTTGGGAATACTGCTAAAATGTATTCCCGAGCACCAAACCCAAAGCATCCTCAGAGATATTCATGAAGGAGAAGCTGGGAATCATAGTGGAGCTCGAGCACTCACGCTCAAATGTTTGAGAAATGGGTATTATTGGCCAACCTTATATTCAGATGCGCAGGATTACGTGAAATATTGTCATTACTGCCAAGTTCACTCGAATATAATCCATCAACCAGCAGAGACGATGCACCCAATACCGATCTGTTGGCCTTTTGATCAATGGGGAATCGACATTGTAGGGCCATTCCCAACCGCGAGGTCAAAGAAAAGTTATGTCTTGGTCGCTGTTGAATATTTCAGCAAATGGATCAAATGTATAGCACTAGCTCGAATAACACAATTCCAGGTCATAAATTTTCTTTGGAAAAATATTGTTTGTCGTTTGGGTATTCCGAGAGTCTTGATTTCCGACAATGGAACCCAATTTGCTGGGAAACATGTCCAAGAATGGTGTTCGAAGTTTGGGATACAGCAAAATTTTACATCTGTAGGGCATCCTCGAGCGAATGCACAGACAAAAGTCGCAAATCGGGAAATCGTGAAGTCCCTCGAAAAAAGATTGGATGACGCCAAAGGAAAATGGTTGGATGAGCTTCCAGGCGTTGTTTGGGCAAATAGAACTATGGTAAAAGCTTCTACGGGCGAAACACCTTTTAGCTTAGTTTATGGATCGGAAGCGGTTATTCCAGTCGAAGCACTTGTTTCCAGTCCAAGGACCGAGTTATACGATAAAGAAACAAATGACCAATTGAGAAAAGATGATGTTGACCTAAGTGAAGCCCTAAGGGAAAAAGCCAATCTTCGTTTGCAAGCAGCTAAGTCCAGCATGGAAAAAGCCTACAATCAGAGAGTGAGAATACGGTCATTCAAGGAAGGTGATCTGGTTCTTAAGAAGGTCGAAGTATCAAAACATGTTGGAAAATTACAGCAAAATTGGGAGGGTCCATTCATAGTAACTGCGGTCGGCAAGAAGGGACCTTATAAGATAGCTCATTTGGATGGAACTCCACTTCCTCGAACTTGGAATGCAGTAAATCTCAGACTATATTATGGTCGATGAAGGTCAAGAAAGAAAAATTAGAAAAGCATTTGGAATATCTTATTCTTTATAGAATTTAGCTTGTTTATTGTTCATTTTTATTTTTGGGTTTTTGTCTTGTTATTTTTCTTTTCAACATCAAAGTCTGTCTACAATAATAACGAAAGCATTTGCTTAATTTTCTCCATACATGGCAAGTTTTGACGGCGCACTAGGAGCTATTATTGAGTAGCTCTACTAAGGTTAAAACCAATAATTGGTATAAAACCTAAAGTACGAACAATCTTTGAGTAAAATCGATTAGTTCGGTAAAAACTCATCGAACTCCATAAAATGATCTACGAAGGTTTAAAACCAATAATTGGTACAAAAACCTAAGTAAAATAAAATCTTTGAGTAAAGCCGATTAGTTCGGTAAAAACTCATCGATCTCCATAAAACGATCTACAAAGGTATAAAACCAATAATTGGTACGAAAACTTAAGTAAAATAAAATCTTTGAGTAAAGCCGATTAGTTCGGTAAAAACTCATCGATCTCCATAAAACGATCTACAAAGGTTTAAAACCAATAATTGGTACGAAAACTTAAGTAAAATAAAATCTTTGAGTAAAGCCGATTAGTTCGGTAAAAACTCACCGATCTCCATAAAACGATCTACAAAGGTTTAAAACCAATAATTGGTACAAAAACCTAAGTAAAATAAAATCTTTGAGTAAAACCGATTGGGTCGGTATAAACTCATCGATCTCCTAACACGATCTACAAGGGTTTAAAACTAATGGATTAGTATAAAAACCTAAGTAAAATAAAACCTTTGAGTAAAACCGATTGGGTCGGTGTAAACTCATCGATCTCCATCATACGATCTACAAACATGAAAGCCAATAGCTGGAATAGAATCTAAGAAAAATTAATCTGTGAGTAAAACCGGTTGGATCGGTAGACACACATAGAACTTATCACAAGTCATTGGATTATAAAATTTTAATCCTAAAAGGTATATTCATATTCCTGAAACTATAACAAAAAGAATTCATTGAAAAATGTTGGTATAAATTAGAGAAGGTTTTGAAGATGACAAAAAGGCCATAATGGTTTTGAAGATCAAAAGGTTATGTCATCAACTAAGAACAGCTTAGTGAAACCTATCTCAAGGTCTTGAAGCGAATTAACCGAATCAGCCGAGTGGGATATCAGATTGGTTATCATCAGCCAAGTCAAGATAGATGTGTTCATTCTTGAATAAGCCGAGTAACCATCAGCCGAGTGATCATCAGGAGAGTGGTCGTCAGCCAAGCATTCCCATCAGTGAAGTGAAGTCGGTGAAGTAAGCTTATCAACTTTAACCAGCTGAGTGCATTAAATGCGACTGGACATAAAGTAAATATCCGTACAACAGAGTGTACAAAACACAGTCTGCAAAAGCAAAAGCTGCCGTCAGAGAATAAGACCGTTGCTCAGGGTTAAAGAGTAATTTTGCCTCCCTTCAACGGGCATAAATTCAACTCCGGGAGTATAAACAGAAGACTGACTGAAGATCTGAAGAGAGACTTGCAAAATTCAAGATCACATCTATAGAGCAAGATCCATCAGTTGAGTCGTCTGATCACAAGCCTAGTCATCTGTTGACGAAGCTTTTCGTTGAAGAACAGAGAACTTACGTTGTCTGTCTGAGTGACTTTCAACTGAAAAGAGAGAGGAGTGTATATCCATCTGTGTGAAGTGATATAGCTTCTTAGTGTAGGTTTTCTTTGTGATCTCCGATACTGAAAATAGCGTGAGGACTGTAGATCCATCTTAGTGAGTGATCTAGCTTCGTAGAGTAGGATTTCTTTGTGATTTCTTACTGCGCACTTGTGGACATTTCATTTGTTGTTTGGCACAAGCATTGTATACTGTTAACTTTGTGTTTTCTAGTATAACCCAAGATCTGTGTGACTTGGAATAGTGGACTAAAGGATTTTTATCCATATAACCACTATAAAAATTCTGTGTGTTTGATTTACTATTTGCTTACCTTGCATATTTTCAAAAGAACTCAAACATACGAACTGATACAAAAGATTTTAAAAGGAGTTGTAAAAACTGGGGATAAAATCTTTTGTGTGAGAAAACTTTGAAAGATAAACTTGTTTGAAAAACATACTTGATAAATCCGCTGCATACAAGTTTTGAAAACAGACGAGTAAAATCAGACTAGTGGTCAACTCAGCTATTCAAGCTTTGTGCGCGATCAACTTAGTAGTTTCACAAGTTCGATCAACTTAGTATGCTGATTTGAAAAGTTAGAGAAAAAGTTTTTAAAGTTTAAGAGGTCTATTCACCCCCCCCCCCCCCTCTAGACCTCATTGACCACTTTTGGGACCAACAAGTGGTATCAGAGCAGATTGGTTCATCTGATCCTCTGCCTGCTCAAACGAACTTGATCTAAGGTGTGTTTTCCAAATTTTTTCAAAAAGGGGCATATTTTGAAAATCAAAAACTTTTTGAAAAATGGAGTGCATAAGCCATGTTCCTCACATTGGCCTGATGGACTTTGAAAGCTGGAAAATCATAATGGAAATCCTTCTTGCTGCTTACGACGACAACATGTTTACATGTATTACAAAAGGACCATTCAGATTTCAGAAGACTCTGAAGGTTGCTGGCCAGCCTGATCAGATAGTTGACAAAGGGCTGGATGAGATGACACCCAAAGAAGTCAAGTTAGTAAACCTTGATAAAAAGGCTAAGCTCATCATGTTCAAAGCTGTAGACGAAGACAGATTCCAGAAGATCAAGCATTTCAAAACTGCCAAAGAGATATGGGATAAAGTCTGCGAGCTAAGCGAAGGAAACGACGCTATCAAAGAACACAAGCTCAGTGTGGCTCTTGAGGAGTTTTAAAATTTCAAGATGAAGTCTTGTGAAACGATTGATCAAATGGATACCAGATTTACCAAAGCTCTGAATGAAGTTCTAATGTTTGGTAAAGAATTTTCGAACAAGGAGATCACCACAAAGGTTCTCAAGGCCTTGCCACCCAAATTCAACATGAAGGTGACAGCCATGGAAGAATCAAGGGATTTAGAGAAGATTTCTCTTTCCGACCTGTTCTGCTCCCTCAAAGCGTATGAGTACAAAATGCCAATAATGGGATTAGAAGTGACAACCAGTTCAGACCCTACTGCTGCTCTAATAGCGTCAGACAAGTCAAGAAAATCAGCAGGCAAGTCAAAACAGAAGACTCTGCTGAGTCCAGAAAAAGTCTACACTGCTGACGACGTTACCCTGCTGCTGAATGATTTTGAGAAGTTCTACAAGAAGAAAATGAAATTAAAATATCAAAATGCTACTTCATCTTCTTCTGATGATTTTCAGGAAAACAGGGATTCCTCCAAAGCAAAACTTAGAGACAACAATGAAGAAGAGTATGGACTCTTGATCAAAGATCATCCACACTTATCATCAGAAAAGTTTGCTGAAAAGGAAAAGCGTGCCAAAAAGGAGCGTAAGCTAAGTAAGAGCAAATCAAAGTTAGCTGATGCAGCAAAGCTAATAAACTCCTGCACATCTTATTCAGACCGCAAGTCGTCTGATAAAGAATTTGAAGAAGTACCTGAAACCTTATGCTTAACTGTCATAGAATCTGATGATTCTGAAAATTGAGGTAACTTCTACTGATTAATGAAATGCACTATTTGAATCGTTTGAATAAATGCTAGATTACAAATTCAAATATTGTTTGTGCATTTGCCATGTTTAATGAAGAGATGACTCTGCTGAAGAGAGCAAATCAGATCACTGAAACTTCAGGTTGAGAAACCTCAAGAATCAGCTGACTACAAAAGCTTGAGCATGAGAATGAAACTCTAAAAGCTGAGTGTGCAATTCGATTAGATAATACAAATTAACTTGAAAGAAACAATTGCATAGTTCTCTAAAAGGAAATCAGAGGCTTAAAAGAAAAAGTCTACTGATGCTCAAAAGGTTAGATAAACTAGTAAGCTACCTAAGACTAATCAGACTAGTAAACTCATCAGCCGAGTAAGCTGAAATATGCTGCTGATAGGAGTAAAATTGAAAATATTAAGTCTGCTTAATTTATGGAGTGTTGGATGAAGATGAAGACTTTAAAGTGAAGGGAGGTTTTGATGATTTCCAAAAGTCATCAGCTAAGTATGGAAACTTAGCACAAACCTTAGAAGATATTTGACCAAGGAAGAATTTACTTCAGACGAATCAAATATGGTCCAGAAGACTACTGATCTGTTGCTGAAAAAAGGAATCAGACTGGTGGACTTTCAGCCGACTCAAATCAGATTAGTTCAAGTTTGGGATCAGCCGAGTGTACATCAGACGAGTGATTTCGATCAGCAAAGTGAAGATGGATCAGAAGTTATTGCAACGGTAATAAATGCACTTGGAGTAATAAATGCTGAAGAGGAAGAGTATTTATGACAAATGATTGAAGAGAAACCTCGTATCAGCTTGGTGCATTTAATGCGGACTGACAGAAGGTACAACAGAGTGTACAATGTTCAGTCGCAGGTAGCCGTTTCTGCAGAAGGGACCAGTACTCGAGGATTTGGACACCTGTCGATCTCTTAACGGGCAGATTTTCAAATCTCAAGTATAAATAGTTCAGTTCAAGAGTTGAAGAAGAAGCAGCAACATAAATGAGATTAATATCAAAGCAAAATTCTTCTAAGTCTCAACTTCAAGAACAGAACACTCATCAGCCGAGTCATTTGTTGACAAAGTAGAATAGAGAGAAAACAAAATATACATACAAATCTGAGTGATTTTCTGAGAAACGTGTTGTGAGAAGTAGATATCCATCTAAGTGAGTGATAGTACTTCAGAGAGTAGGAGTTTCTTTGTGATTTCCTATTGTGAACTTGTGGCCTCTTCATTTGTTGATTGGCGCAAGCATTGTATACTGTAATATTTGTGCTTATAGTATAACCCAAGATCTACGTGACTTGGAAGAGTGGACTAAAGGGTTTCTATCCATATAACCACTAAAAAAATCCCTTGTGTTATACTTGCATTATTTCTTGCATATTTTCAAAGAGCATATTTTAACACGAAAAGGTTAACTGTTAAAAAGTTTTAAAAAGGAGTTTGTAAGACTGAGGATAAAACTTTTTGTAAGTTAAGAAAACTACTTGTGAAAAACACTACAAAAATCCACTGGAAGTTAGTAAATTTAAAACTCTGATTTTGATAAAATCAGCTAAGTAAAATCAGAAGAGTGGTCAACTCTGCTGTTCAAAGCTTTGTGCGAGATCAGCTTAGTCAACTTATAATTCCTGATCAGCTTAGTCTGCTAACAGAAAAAGTTAGAGAATTTAAAGATAAATTTTTAGAGGTCTATTGACCCCCCCCCCCCCCCTCTAGACCTCATCTGACCACTTGGGACCAACAAGTGGTATCAGAGCAGATGGTTCATCTGAATCATCTGACTGATCAACGAGCTTGATCCTAGTGTGTTTTTCAAAAGTTTTCAAAAGAGCATATTTTTGAAAAATAAAACTTTTGAAAATGGACTGTATTAGCCATGTTCCCCACATTGGCGGTATGAGTTTTGACGACTGGAAAATACGCATGGAAATCTTCCTTGCTGCTTATAATGACAATATGTACAGGTGCATAACAAAAGGTCCTATCAGAATCACAAAAACAGTCAAGGTTAATGATCAAGAAATGATTGTTGACAAAGACCTCGAAGAGATGACAGCTGAAGAAATTAAGTTGAGCAATCTTGATAAGGTTGGAATCTTTATCATGACCAAGGCCCTCAACAACGACAGATTTGAAAAAGTCAATCACTGTAAAACATCAAAGGAGATGTGGGATATGGTCCGTGACATGAGCGAAGGGAATGATGCCATCAAGGAACGTAATCTGAGCATAGCCCTGGAGAAGTTTGAAAACTTCAGGATGAAATCTGGAGAAACTATTGACCAGATAGATTCAAGGTTCACAAAAGTGTTGAACAACGTGTTAAAATTGGGAAAGAAGTTCACCAACAAAGAGATTACTCTCAAAGTCTTGAAGGCACTACCACCCAAATTCAACATGAAGATCACAGCTATGGAAGAGTCAAGGGATCTGGGTAAGATCTCTCTGACGGAGCTGTTTTCTGTACTCAAGGCGTACGAGTATAAAATGCCAAGAATGGGTATAGAAGAGATCTCAACTTCTAGTCCCACTGCTGCCTTGGTTGCTGCAGAAAAATCAAGAAGATCAGCCGAAAAGATAAGAGAAATGGGCTTATCTGATGAGACCATGCTGCTCAACAAGAAGGAGTACACTGCTGGCGATGTTGCCTTGTTATTGAACGGGTTCAAAAAGGTCTACAAAAGAAAAATGAAGAACAAATATAACAATGCTTCTACTTCTAAACCTACCTCTTATTCTCATGATAGTAAGGATGATTATAAATCCAAAATGATGTGCTATAATTGCAAGAAATTGGGACATTTCATCAAGGACTGCCCATATCCTAAAGCTGAGAAGTACACTGAGGAGGAAAAGAAACAAATGAAAGAGAGGAGACACCAGAAAAGCAAAGTGCTGTTGGCTGAAGCTGAAAAGATTGCAGCCATCTATTCGTCTAACTCAGAATCAGGGACATCGAGTGATGACTCTACTGAAGAAGCGACACCTGCACTGCTCTGTCTCATGTCCAAAGAATCATTTGAGAAAATGATGAAAAACAACACAGATGTTGACAATGAATTTGCAAAGCTTAAGGAAGAGATGATTGTGCTGAAAAAGCAAAATGCTAAACTGAAGCTTAGTGTTGAAAAATAATAAGATTCAGCTGAGTATAAAAAGCTTTCGCATGAATGTGAATCTCTGAAAGCTGAATGTGAAGTTTATAAAGGTAAAATCATGGAGCTTGAAAAGATAATATCTACTCATGATAAGTCGTCTGTTGCATCTGCTAGTACATCTAATGAACAGAGAACACCTTTAGATAAGGAGAATTTAGAACTGAACAAAGCTGAAAAATTTGTATCTGCTGATAATAGAAATGTTATCCTGTATGTTCAGACTACTAAATCAACATCTAAAAAAGAGGAGAAGAAATCTCCCAAGGCTAAAAAGGGTAAAAAGCTTGAAAATGAAAAACAAACTGGTAAAACCAAACAGCAGAATAGTCCTAAGAAGTCCGCTGATAAGAGTAAAACCAATCAGACTAGTAAACCTAAGTCGTCTGTTAAAGAGCAAGTAAAGAGCAGACCTAAGAAGCAAAGAAATTATAACAATGATGCTTGGTATGGAAATGAGTCTTATTATGTGCAATCTGCTTATTCGCCTTATTATGCTGCACCTCATTATCCACCTTATTATGCTGCATATCCTGCTAATCATCCAATGCATGCTTACCCTGCTTATCATGCATCCTACCCTGCTTATGAGCATTATTCACATCATAATGATTATCAACATAATATACCTGCTGATTATGGTGAAGAAAAAGTTGCTCATGCTCCTGCTAATACTCAAAAGCCTAAGAAGCCTAAGACTTCAACATCTTGGGTTGTCAAAGGTGAAACTAATCCACCAGGACCCTCTCAATAAAGGGTACCTAAAACAACTTTATTTTATTTTGTAGGTTAGGATTAGGAGTAGGAGTAAAGTAGTGAAGAAATGGTACTTGGACAGTGGATGTTCAAGGCACATGTGTGGAGACATACATGAACTGACAGATGCGGTTGCTGTGAATGGTCCAAGAGTCACTTTTGGAGACAACAAAGAAGGCAAGGTTGTTGCGGTTGGAAAGCTAATCAAAGGAAACATAGAGATATCTGACGTCTCTTATGTTAATGGCCTGAAGTACAATCTGCTGAGCATAAGTCAATTTTGTGACAAGGGATTTTCTGTTATCTTCTCATCAGATATGTGCTATGTTGAACAAATTGGAACAAAGAAGGTTATCTTATCTGGAAGAAGACAAGGAAATATCTATGTAGTCGACTGGAATTCTATGGACAAGAATTCTAAATGTTTGTTTGGTGGCTTCTACACCAAGTGAAATCAGTTGGGTGTGCCACAAAAGAATGCATCATTTGAATTTCAAGACCATCAACAGATTAATCAAGAATGATTTGGTAAAAGGAATTCCAAAGACAGTCATGAGCAAAGATAAGCTCTGTGATGCCTGTCAGAAGGGAAAACAAGTGAAGTCCACTTTCAAAAGCAAGAAGCACCAATCTTCAACCAGAATTTTGGAGCTGTTACATATGGATTTGTTTGGCCCTATTGATCCTATCAGCAATGGTGGAAAGAAATACTGCCTAGCTGTTGTGGATGATTATTCAAGATTTACTTGGGTGATTTTCATGAAGAAGAAAAGTGAAACCAAGGAACATCTTACTAATATGATGGAACTGATCCAGAATGAGAAGAGTCAAAGAATATTGAAGATCAGATCAGATAGAGAGACTGAATTTACAAACTCTACTGTTGAAGAGTATTGTAATTCCAGAGGAATCAATCATGAGTACTCTGCTGCCAGAACCCCTCAACAAAATGGAGTTGCTGAAAGGAGAAACATAACTCTAAATGAAGCTACCAGGACAATGATAGCTGAAGCAAAACTGCCCCAAAGATTCTGGACAGAAGCCACAAATACAGCATGTTATAACCAGAACAGATGTATGATCAACAAGAGTCAAAACAAGACACCTTATGAGCTATGGAACAACAGAAAGCCTAATTTGCATTATCTTAGGATTTTTGGCTGTAAATGTTATGTTTTGAATAATGGGAAAAATCACCTTACTGCATTTGCAGAGAATGCTGCCGAAGCTGTTTTTGTAGGTTACTCTACTGTTAGTAAAGCTTACAGAGTCTTTAACAAAAGAACTTTACTTGTAGAAGAATCTATTCATGTAGTGTTTGATGAAGCAAGCCAATCTTCTGAAAAGAATCAAAGTGCTAATCCAGAGATATCTGCTGAATTTCAGACATTGAGTGTGGAAAGAAAAGAAGAATATGTTCCCATCATACTACCTGATTTAAACCAATCTGTTAACTCAAGTGCTGTTCAAAATCAGTTTGCTGATTGTCTAACAGAGGAGTTGCAAACAACTGACAGACCAGAGCCTGTTCAACAGACTACTACTGAGACTCCAACAGTAGTGTTGCAAGATCATTCAAGAGGACAACATCCAGATTTGCAGCCTAATCTCAGATGGCTCAGAGATCCCCCACCTAAACTAGTGATTGGTGATCCATTGGATAGAGTGAGAACTAGAAGGTCAACTGCAAATGAATCAATGTTTGTGAGTTTTCTTTCACAAATTGAGCCTAAGTTAATTGATGAAGCTCTTAGTGATTCTCACTGGATTTAAGCTATGCAAGAAGAGTTAAATCAATTTGAAAGGAATGAGGTTTGGTACTTAGTTCCCAGACCTACTCATCAAAGGGTAATTGGCACTAAGTGGGCATTCAGGAATAAAATGAATGAAGATGGTATTGTTACCAGAAATAAAGCAAGACTAGTTGCCAAAGGTTATTGCCAAGAAGAAGGCATTGATTTTGATGAGACATTCGCACCAGTTGCAAGGCTTGAAGCGATCAGATTATTCTTAGCCTATGTTGCTCACAAGAACTTCACTGTCTATCAGATGGATGTGAAGTCTGCTTTTCTCAATGGAGAATTGCAAGAGGAAGTTTATGTTGAACAACCTCCTGGATTTGAAGCTTATCAACAATAAGACAAAGTGTATCGTCTGAAGAAAGCTCTCTATGGACTGAAACAGGCTCCAAGAGCATGGTATGATACTTTATTTGATTTTCTTTTAGTTAAAGGATTTCGCAAAGGTAAAGTAGATAAGACTTTGTTCACTATTGAATGGGATAATCATATATTGTTAGTTCAAATATATGTTGACGATATTATTTTTGGTTCAACTAACCAACAGATGTGTGAGAAGTTCTCTAAGCTGATGCAGAACAAGTTTGAAATGAGCATGATGGGAGAACTAAATTACTTTCTTGGATTACAAGTCAAACAACTACCTGATGGTATTTTTATTAATCAAGCAAAGTACACAAAAGATCTGTTTAAGAAATTTGGTATGGAAACTAGCTCATATGTTAGTGTTCCTATGTCTACTGGACTTCGCCTGGACAAGGATGAAGATGACAAATCAGTTGACATAACCAAGTACAGAGGCATAATTGGGTCACTGTTATATTTGACAGCTAGCAGACCTGATATTATGTATTCTGTTGGGGTTTGTGCGAGATTTCAATCAAATCCTAAGGAATCTCATCTCTTAGCTGCTAAAAGGATATTAAGGTATCTTAAAGGCACTCAAGAATTGGGATTGTGGTATCCAAGGGAATCAGGATTTGAACTTACTGGATATTCAGATTCTGACCTTGCTGGCTGTAAAATTGATAGGAAGAGTACTACAGGTACTTGTCAATTTATAGGCAGTCGTCTGATCTCATGGATGAGTAAGAAACAGACTTCCGTATCCATATCTACTGCTGAAGCTGAATACATTGCTGCTGGAGCATGTTGTGCACAGATAATTTGGTTGAAGCATCAACTAGAAGATTATAATCTCAAGATCAGTGGAATCCCTATCTACTGTGACAATACAAGTGCAATCTCACTTACTCAGAATACTACTAGTCATTCCAGGACTAAGCATATTGAGATCAAACATCACTTCATCAGAGACCATGTTGAAAAAAGAAATGTTATTATTGAGTATGTTCATACAGACAATCAGATTGCTGACATTTTCACCAAACCTTTAAGTGATGCAAGATTTTCTACTCTAAGAGTGGAACTGGGCTTGTTAAAATTGGATTCATAAGCTGAAGGGGAACCTATCAGAATACTGGTTTCCACAGCTGACTAATCTGGTAGCAACAAGTGTTACACTTCAAGAAGACTGACTCTCAATAGACTAGTTGACTGATGAATTCTTGAATTCAGGGGGAACGTGTAAGACTAGCGGTACTCCTGTTTTATAGATGAAATCTTCAATGACCGTTAGTTGAAGTTGTTTTAATCAGAAGATTTAAAGATTATTTATCTTGCTGGATTGACAAACAGCAAAGGAAGATCACTAGATATTGGCTTTCACTAGTGATATATTGTATCAGACAAATCATCTATCAGATAAGTATTATTTTACTCATCTGTTTATTTATGTCAACTTATATTTAAGTTTTGTATTAAAAACGTTTATCTAAAACACGCTTTTATAAGTAACAGACAAGTGGCGTTTCAAATTCCCGTCTGTCTGACATATTAAATGCTTTTTGAAATCCGCGTATCGCGGTCACATGATCTACTTTTCAGTAACTGATCTAACGGTTGGCACTAATCACGGAAACCAACATGAATCCAACTTCTATAAATCCAGATTTGATCAACTTACTAAGCTTTTACGCATCCTCAGAATTTCAAAAGCACAGAGCATTTTTTTGCATTCAAGTTTACTGCAAATTTCTCTCGTTTTTCCTTAATCTTTTTCAGAGATGTCTGCCAAAGAAGCTAGCGCTGAAGGTATGTTCCTAAACTACCTGACGTATCACACGACTGGCACTCCAATGATGAAAGAAATTCTGGAAAAATTCAAGGCAGCAACCCTAGTTAATTTCATTGAGGCTCATGAAGATATGGTATTTAAAGATCAAATTATGGAGTATTATGGCTCGGAAGTGAAACCTGACAATGAAAAATTGGAAATAAATGCAAAAATTGGGGGTAAGGTTATATGTATAACTCCCAAGCTGCTGAATGAGAAATACGGACTCACTCTTGAAGGTTCAACTGAGATTGCAACCCTAGCTGAACCCTTTTAAGCAGATTTCTGGAATCTGGCTGCAAAGAAGAACAAAGTTTTGTCTGGCAGTATCAAGAAGAATCAGCTGAAGGACGAATTTCCACGTATGGCAGATTTAGTTGCCAAAGTACTGGAAAATTGCACATTTTCACTGGATAGTGTGACAATGAGGAGATTTCATACCATAATTGCTGTCTATTATGGTTTGAAAGTGAACTGGGCAACCTTCATTTGGTACATTCTTGCTGATCACAAGGAGCGTGGTCAAACACTTCACATAATCTTCCTTAGTCATCTGCTGGTAAATTTGGGATGTACAGTGACAAATGGCAAGGACGTTCACAAGGCCAAGGAGCTAAAGATCTATGAGGCAGTGAAGTCTGGAAGGTCTACAGGATCTGCTAATATGCCAGAAAAGAGGCAATCAAAAAGGAAGGCTGAGCCTAAAGAGCCAGCTGTTAAGGCCAAAAGAAGTAAGGCAACTGTTCAAACAGCTAAGCCAGCAGTTCAAGCCAGAACAGTTTCGCCTAAGGATATGACAGTTGCTGATGCTATCATAGATCAGACAACTAAGGAAATTGAGGAGATGGCCTATGACTCATCTCCTGAAAGAAACACACAATTTCAGCTGAAGTGCCAGCTGAAAATGTTTCTAAAAGGACAAGGAGCGCAATGAAAGACACTGCTACATCCGTTGTTGTCCATCATACAAAGAAAATAGCTAGAAAGAAGATGACATTCATTGAAGAGGATAAAGAACTTTCTGAGCTGGTAAGGGAACGTCCTCCAATAGCAGAGAGGCCTGTTGGATCAGAGAAGAAGTCTGCTGAAGTAAAGTCAGCTGATGATCAAGTTAAACAGACTTCTGCACCAACAGCTGAGGTTGCTCAACATCAAAAGGATCCTGAAGTGCAGATACTTGAACCGATTGTTGCTGCACCAGTAGCAATTGCTGCTCCAGAACCAACAGTTGCGGCACCAGTTGTTGAATCAAGAGCTGCCAGAAAGAAAAGGATTGGCAAAACTAAATTGTCAGCTTATCACAAGAAGAAGCGCGAAGAAGCGGAACAAAGAAAGCGTGATGATGCTGAACTAAAAAGAGTACTTGAGGCTAGTAAGAAAGATGCTAAAGTCAAGAAGATGACTGAAGCAGAGTTAGCTGCCAAGGAAGAAGAAGACTTGGCAAAGGCCTTAGAGGAACGTAAGAAGGATGCTTATGGACCAAGACGGTCAGAAGGCATAGTAATTGGCAAACCCAAGGAAGGACAGTTTGTGCTACCAAGGGCTAAATCAATTGAACGAAAGAAGTCTGAAGTCAGAAGAGCACTTGAAATTGTTCAAAGTGACTCTACTATCTTCAGAAAGTTTAAAGCTGAGCTGGAGAGGATAAATCAGCTTCTTCAATCTAGAACCACCTTTCTCCCAGAAAAGATACGATAGAATCGATGGAGGAAGTACAGGATAAACAAGTCTGAGGAAGAAATCCAAGCATGGAAGGAGTTCGATGATGAAGGACGCTGGGTTCTAAGTTGGCTGCATACAACTTCTGTTGCAAAGGCGTTGGATTCAGACTTTGTAAGAGACAGACTACATGACTTTGCAAGAGTCATTGTAAGTCAGGAGGCAACTGCTATAAAGGATTCATTGCCAAATAAACCAAGTCCTGCTGATGATTTGGTGGATAGAGCAGTTAAGATCGATGTCTACACAACTATGGAAAAATGGGCTGAATGATCAAGATATGAACCTGGTTCAACCGGTGATGTGCCCACTTTACCAAGTTTGTAGCGTATTGCCTTTGGCTCAGAAATCAGTACATATCAAGAACAGCTGAGTGCTCAACAGTCTACTTCACCTTTTGTTCCAGCTGACTTGATTCGTCAGAAGACTGTGGGGTCTGCTGATGGTAATGAGATCATTCACATTGCTGATGAGCCAGCTATTGAAGAACAGAAGAAGGACCAGCATGCTGCAGAGATCAACCTGGAAACATCAAACAAACTGCCTGCTGAAGTCAAAGGTTTGACTCCTTTAGCCATTGAGTGGAAGGCTGAAGATAATCAAGTTCTTCATGAAGCTCCTGTTCAACAGGAAGAACCTGCGGAAGCATCAACCTCTGTTCCTACTGATGACTTGCATTCTTCACTAATGGAGTCAATGCAGATGCTGATTGATAATGCCATGAAGGAAATGGAAAAGAGGAATCAGCTGATGTTGCAACAAATGCAGGAGGCTACTGCAAAGATGGTGCAGGAAGCCATAGAGAATTTTCCTCTACCACCAGACAATTCCCTTGCACTGACTCAGAGTATCTTGAGCATGAATAGAAGTATTGAAGACGTGAAGGCTGATGTGAATCATCTACACACTGCTCTTCAAAGGCAAGAGTCTGATATTGCAGGAATTGCCAGAGTCATGAAGGAAGTTGGTGAAGCAGAATTTGAGAAAAATGTTGCACTGATGCAAGAGTTCACTGCTGCAAGCAACAAAGTTCAAAATGAAATGTCAACACTTTAACTGAATGTTGACTGCTTGAATGACCAATCTGGTGAGATGAAGACTACTCAACTTCGTATGGAAGCAACTCAAAATCATCACTCTGATCAACTCCGAGTTGTGGATCAAAACATCCGAAAGCTTTGTGCTGCTATAAACGTAACTCCTGATCAACTCAACCCTGCTGCTGATGACAAAAAGGGGGAAGAGGAATCAGCTAAGAGGAGTGTTGTTGCTGCAACTGTTCAAGTACAAGACCAACGAGCTGCTGCTGAAAGCCAAGTGAAGATAAATTACTTGAATAGGAAGCTGAAGATGAAGAAGCTGCTGAAGAAGAGCCTAAGGACGTAGCAAAATCTGACAAAGAGTTAGCTGCCTCCAAAGACTGCTGAAGAACAGCTAGATCCAGACAGAAAATACAAGGAATTAGAGGACATCAAAAGAAAGATCGAAGCGGCCTCTAAGAACTTGGAAGTATTTTCCAGTGGAGAAGATGAAGATGATGAGAGTGAAGAGTATGAAGAAGAGGAAGCTGAAGACTAGGCTAGATTTCCTAGACTAGGTAATCTTTTGAAAACATTGTAATCAGCTTACTTTATTTGTAAATTCACTTAAGTCCATTTTCTTGTAAACTTGTACTGTAATTTCAAAGATCATTTATAAAAAGTCAAGTTTCCAACATACTATTTCTATCTCATAAATTTTTGAGGACTTAACTTTAGTTTTAGGTACAGGTACTTAGCTGAAGTTTCGTCATCATCAAAAAGGGGGAAATTGTTGGATAAAGATGAAGACTTTAAAGTGAAGGGAGGTTTTGATGATTTCCAAAAGTCATCAGCTAAGTATGGAAGCTTAGTACAAACCTTAGAAGATATTTGACCAAGGAAGAATTTACTTCAGACGAGTCAAATATGGTCCAGAAGACTACTGATCTGTTGCTGAAGAAAGGAATCAGACTGGTGGACTTTCAGCCGACTCAAATCAGATTAGTTCAAGTTTGGGATCAGCCGAGTGTACATCAGACGAGTGATTTCGATCAGCAGAGTGAAGATGGATCAGAAGTTATTGCAACGGTAATAAATGCACTTGGAGTAATAAATGTTGAAGAGGAAGGGTATTTATGACAAATGATTGAAGAGAAACCTCGTATCAGCTTGGTGCATTTAATGCGGACTGACAGAAGGTACAGCAGAGTGTACAGTGTTCAGTCGCAGGTAGCCGTTTCTGCAGAAGGGACCAGTACTCGAGGATTTGGACACCTGTCCATCTCTCAACGGGCAGATTTTCAAATCTCAAGTATAAATAGTGCAGTTCAAGAGTTGAAGAAGAAGCAGCAACACAACTGAGATTAATATCAAAGCAAAATTCTTCTAAGTCTCAACTTCAAGAACAGAACACTCATCAGCCGAGTCATTTGTTGACAAAGCAGAATAGAGAGAAAACAAAATATACATACAAATCTGAGTGATTTTGTGAGAAACGTGTTGTGAGATGTAGATATCCATCTAAGTGAGTTATATTACTTCAGAGAGTAGGAGTTTCTTTGTGATTTCCTATTGTGAACTTTTGGCCTCTTCATTTGTGATGAGGGCTATTTTGCACGTCTAACCAGCAAGGAATATCCGAGCAGACTAAAGATCGATCCGACCTATTTTAAACTGTGAGATCAGCTCGACCAGCTGGATGCGTATCTGGTCGACCTACTCCGATCGACCTACTGTCCGTTTTAAGGGACTAAATGGGCCATGCGATACTCCTAGGCCTTATAGGATTCCAAGACTAAATAGGACTCCTAGTTCAGTTAGGACGGAGGGAATATTATAAATAGTGAATCTTACATTGTATTGAGGATCCAAAATTTAACCTACGAAATATACTACTACTATTGGCCTTTCATATTATTGTGATCTACATAATTATATTATATTGTTTTGGTTCTTGAATTGCGCCATCCTGAGTATTTTAACCAAACCCTTAACACATAAAAACGTGATCTTAAATAAATTACTGAGTTTAAACCTAAGACGAAATTCGGTTAAATCAGTTGGCGCCCACCGTGGGGCAAGGTTAATTGCTCGATCGAATCTGGCCAATCCAAGGAAAAGCGCACGTAACGCAGGAAGAAGCACAAATTCTAGACCTTCTCGTGCTGCGGATAGCCTGCCTGAAAATTCCCAAAGTGTCAGCGCTAATAATACGCAGCCTCCCGCAAATCACCAAAATTTAGACCCCGTGGAGGAACATGTTGCAGCAAACGCTAACAACAATCAAAACCAGGGAGGACAACGAACTCCTAGCGTGAGTCAGGCCCCTAACTCACCCATTCAATCCGTCCCGGCTCCCCCGCTTTACGCTGACCAGGAAAAAATACTACAAATTGCTCAACTTTTAAGTTCATTTTTTCCTCAAATTCTACAGACTCCGGCAGTTGCGGAACCAGTAAGGGCGGTTGTTGGTCCTTCAAGAGTGGTTAACAATGTCAGGGAACCTCGGGAAAATAATGACCACCAGTCAACTCAAGCAGAGAGTCCGGACGCGGATCAACGATCTCAAATCTCCCCGCCAAACGTAGCAGGAAGGAACCTTGGTCGAAAAACTAATCAGGCAAGAGCTAATGCTCGACCTGAACCTCGCCTATCCAAGGAACGCACTGTTATACCGATCGACAACATGGACGAACCCCCAGTTATCAATCGACAAACAAATAGAAGAGTTTATGAAAGAGAGTTAGAGAGGATGGTCGAGGAACGAGTGGAACAAAGGCTTTTGACTTTGCAACAACCTTGGCCTCGCTCCCGAGAAATACAGGATAGTATAGCTGCTTGTTCCCCTTTCTGCTTAGAAATTAGGGAAGCACATGCTTCTGGATCTTTACCTGCTCGGCTTCCCAGATATGACGGAACTAGTGATCCGACCGACTATATCTTTAGTTTTACAAATATAATGAGCTTGTATGCTCATTCAGCAGAGTATACGGCCAAGCTGATGATCACAACGTTCGAGGGGTTGGCACTGGATTGGTTCGGAAAACAACCGCCCAATTCAATCTTCAGTTTTAGAGAATTATGTAACAAGCTGGAACAACAGTTTGCTAGTCAGAAAAGACAAAAGCTTCCCATGAGTTATTTGGGAACTATAGTCCAACAAGATGGAGAATCTTTAAGAGCTTGGTTAGCAAGGTTCAATGTAGAACTACTGAAGATAGATTCTCCAAATATTGATTATATTATATCTATTCTGTTTGATCTAACCAAGAATAGGCAGTTTGGTAACGCATTAAGTCGGAAACAGCCTAGAACATTCACTGAAATCTTGACTTTAGCATCCAAATATACGACCCAGGAAGAGATGAACTCTTTCAAAGATAAAAATAAGAAAGCGTCCGTTTCGGGACCCAAGAAACCTGAAAAACCCCCAATCCAGAAAGCCACAGATTACGATCGGTTTTCTCGAAGAGGAAACGTATTCCATAGATTAGAACATAACGGGAATAACCCTGAGAAACGACCCAATGTCTACCTCAGGCCTCGATCTCCAGAAAGGAATATAAGAGATCGAATCAGTTATGTGGAGTTCACAAAACTAAATACCCCAAGAGAAGAAATCCCGGTGATACTGGAAAAAAATAATTTAATCCCCCCAGCAAAAAGAATCACACAAGCCAAACCAGGGGCAAAGAACTATGATTTATATTGTAGGTACCATCGAGCTCACGGTCATAGGACCGAGGACTGTTATCACCTGAAACAAGAAATCGAAAAATTGATTCAACAGGGTAGATTGAATGAATTCATAGATAGAGCAGATCGGAGAAGACAAAGGACAAGAAGTCCTAGAAGGAGAGAGGAAAATAGAAGTCCTCGTGATAGATCTCCTAGTAATCATGCTCCCCGAAGAAATGAAATCGATGATGACCAGGTCAATGGTACAATACATGTGATCTCTGGTGGACCAGCGGGGGGGTGATGAGGGCTATTTTACACATATAATGGAATAAAGTTTTTCGAGGAGGTTCAGGATCGATCTGACCTGTGAATACTACAAGATCGACTCGATCCGCCCAAATGTATCTGATCGACCAGAAGACTGATCCAGAAGATTTAATGGGCTGTGCAGTTCTCCTAAGCCATGCAGGATTCCTAGGCCTAATAGGACTCCTAGTCAAGTTAGGACTAGACAATTATTATAAATACGTAGTTTTACATTGTAGAAAGGATCCAGAATTTAACCTACGAAATATACTACTATTGTTCGCCTTTCATATTATTGTGATCTACATAATTATATTATATTGTTTTGGTTCTTGAATTGCGCCATCCTGAGTATTTTAACCAAACCCTTAACACATAAAACGTGATCTTAAACAAATTACTGAGTTTAAACCTAAGACGAAATTCGGTTAAATCAGTTGGCGCCCACCGAGGGGCAAGGTTAATTGCTCGATCGAATATGGCCAATCCAAGGAAAAGCGCGCGTAACGCAGGAAGAAGCACAAATTCTAGACCTTCTCGTGCTGCGGATAGCCTGCCTGAAAATTCCCAAAGGGTCAGCGCTAACAATACGCAGCCTCCGGCAAATCAACATGTTGCAGCAAACGCTAACAACAATCAAAACCAGGGAGGACAACGAACTCCTAGCGTGAGTCAGGCCCCTAACTCTCCCATTCGATCCGTCCCGGCTCCCCCGCTTTCCGCTGACCAGGAAAAAATACTACAAATTGCTCAACTTTTAAGTTCGTTTTTTCCTCAAATTCTACAGACTCCGGCAGTTGCGGAACCAGTAAGGGCGGCTGTTGGTCCTTCAAGAGTGGTTAACAATGTCAGGGAACCTCGGGAAAATAATGACCACCAGTCAACTCAAGCAGAGAGTCCGGACGCGGATCAACGATCTCAAATCTCCCCGCCAAACGTAGCAGGAAGGAACCTTGGTCGAAAAACTAATCAGGCAAGAGCTAATGCTCGACCTGAACCTCGCCTATCCAAGGAACGCACTGTTATACCGATCGACAACATGGACGAACCCCCAGTTATCAATCGACAAACAAATAGAAGAGTTTATGAAAGAGAGTTAGAGAGGATGGTCGAGGAACGAGTGGAACAAAGGCTTTTGACTTTGCAACAACCTTGGCCTCGCTCCCGAGAAATACAGGATAGTATAGCTGCTTGTTCCCCTTTCTGCTTAGAAATTAGGGAAGCACATGCTTCTGGATCTTTACCTGCTCGGCTTCCCAGATATGACGGAACTAGTGATCCGACCGACTATATCTTTAGTTTTACAAATATAATGAGCTTGTATGCTCATTCAGCAGAGTATACGGCCAAGCTGATGATCACAACGTTCGAGGGGTTGGCACTGGATTGGTTCGGAAAACAACCGCCCAATTCAATCTTCAGTTTTAGAGAATTATGTAACAAGCTGGAACAACAGTTTGCTAGTCAGAAAAGACAAAAGCTTCCCATGAGTTATTTGGGAACTATAGTCCAACAAGATGGAGAATCTTTAAGAGCTTGGTTAGCAAGGTTCAATGTAGAACTACTGAAGATAGATTCTCCAAATATTGATTATATTATATCTATTCTGTTTGATCTAACCAAGAATAGGCAGTTTGGTAACGCATTAAGTCGGAAACAGCCTAGAACATTCACTGAAATCTTGACTTTAGCATCCAAATATACGACCCAGGAAGAGATGAACTCTTTCAAAGATAAAAATAAGAAAGCGTCCGTTTCGGGACCCAAGAAACCTGAAAAACCCCCAATCCAGAAAGCCACAGATTACGATCGGTTTTCTCGAAGAGGAAACGTATTCCATAGATTAGAACATAACGGGAATAACCCTGAGAAACGACCCAATGTCTACCTCAGGCCTCGATCTCCAGAAAGGAATATAAGAGATCGAATCAGTTATGTGGAGTTCACAAAACTAAATACCCCAAGAGAAGAAATCCCGGTGATACTGGAAAAAAATAATTTAATCCCCCCAGCAAAAAGAATCACACAAGCCAAACCAGGGGCAAAGAACTATGATTTATATTGTAGGTACCATCGAGCTCACGGTCATAGGACCGAGGACTGTTATCACCTGAAACAAGAAATCGAAAAATTGATTCAACAGGGTAGATTGAATGAATTCATAGATAGAGCAGATCGGAGAAGACAAAGGACAAGAAGTCCTAGAAGGAGAGAGGAAAATAGAAGTCCTCGTGATAGATCTCCTAGTAATCATGCTCCCCGAAGAAATGAAATCGATGATGACCAGGTCAATGGTACAATACATGTGATCTCTGGTGGACCAGCGGGGGGGTGATGAGGGCTATTTTACACATATAATGGAATAAAGTTTTTCGAGGAGGTTCAGGATCGATCTGACCTGTGAATACTACAAGATCGACTCGATCCGCCCAAATGTATCTGATCGACCAGAAGACTGATCCAGAAGATTTAATGGGCTGTGCAGTTCTCCTAAGCCATGCAGGATTCCTAGGCCTAATAGGACTCCTAGTCAAGTTAGGACTAGACAATTATTATAAATACGTAGTTTTACATTGTAGAAAGGATCCAGAATTTAACCTACGAAATATACTACTATTGTTCGCCTTTCATATTATTGTGATCTACATAATTATATTATATTGTTTTGGTTCTTGAATTGCGCCATCCTGAGTATTTTAACCAAACCCTTAACACATAAAACGTGATCTTAAACAAATTACTGAGTTTAAACCTAAGACGAAATTCGGTTAAATCAGTTGGCGCCCACCGAGGGGCAAGGTTAATTGCTCGATCGAATATGGCCAATCCAAGGAAAAGCGCGCGTAACGCAGGAAGAAGCACAAATTCTAGACCTTCTCGTGCTGCGGATAGCCTGCCTGAAAATTCCCAAAGGGTCAGCGCTAACAATACGCAGCCTCCGGCAAATCAACATGTTGCAGCAAACGCTAACAACAATCAAAACCAGGGAGGACAACGAACTCCTAGCGTGAGTCAGGCCCCTAACTCTCCCATTCGATCCGTCCCGGCTCCCCCGCTTTCCGCTGACCAGGAAAAAATACTACAAATTGCTCAACTTTTAAGTTCGTTTTTTCCTCAAATTCTACAGACTCCGGCAGTTGCGGAACCAGTAAGGGCGGCTGTTGGTCCTTCAAGAGTGGTTAACAATGTCAGGGAACCTCGGGAAAATAATGACCACCAGTCAACTCAAGCAGAGAGTCCAGACGCGGATCAACGATCTCAAATCTCCCCGCCAAACGTTGCAGGAAGGAACCTTGGTCGAAAAACTAATCAGGCAAGAGCTAATGCTCGACCTGAACCTCGCCTATCCAAGGAGCGCACTGTTATACCGATCGGCGACATGGACGAACCCCCAGTCATCAATCGACAAACAAATAGAAGAGTTTCTGAAAGAAAGTTAGAGAGGATGGTCGAGGAACGAGTGGAACAAAGGCTTTTGACTTTGCAACAACCTTGGCCTCGCTCCCGAGAAATACAGGATAGTATAGCTGCTTGTTCCCCTTTCTGCTTAGAAAGTAGGGAAGCACATGCTTCTGGATCTTTACCTACTCGGCTCCCCAGATATGACGGAACTAGTGATCCGACCGACTATATCTTTAGTTTTACAAATATAATGAGCTTGTATGCTCCTTCAGCAGAGTATACGGCCAAGCTGATGATCACAACGTTCGAGGGGTTGGCACTGGATTGGTTCGGAAAACAACCACCCAATTCAATCTTTAGTTTTAGAGAATTATGCATCAAACTGGAACAACAATTTGCTAGTCAAAAAAGACAAAAGCTTCCCATGAGTTATTTGGGAACTATAGTCCAACAAGATGGAGAATCTTTAAGAACTTGGTTAGCAAGGTTCAATGTAGAACTATTGAAGATCGATTCCCTAAATATTGATTATATTATATCTATTCTGTTCGATCTAACCAAGAATAGGCAGTTTGGTAACGCATTAAGTCGGAAACAGCCTAGAACCTTCGCTGAAATCATAACTTTAGCCTCCAAATATATGACCCAGGAAGAGATGAACTCTTTCAAAGATAAAAATAAGAAAGCGTCCGTTTCGGGACCCAAAAAACCTGAAAAACCCCAAATCCAGAAAGCGATGGATTACGATCGGTTTTCGCGAAGAGGAAACGTATTCCATAGATTAGAACATAACGGGAATAACCCTGACAAAAGACCTAATGTCTACCTCAGGCCTCGATCTCCAGAAAGGAATATAAGAGATCGAATCAGTTATGTGGAGTTCACAAAACTAAATGCCCCAAGAGAAGACATCCTGGTGATACTGGAAAGAAATAATTTAATCCCCCCAGCAAAAAGAATCACACAAGCCAAACCTGGGGCAAAGAACTACGATTTATATTGTAGGTACCATCGAGCTCATGGTCATAGGACAGAGGACTGTTATCACCTGAAACAAGAAATCGAAAAATTGATTCAACAGGGAAGATTGAATGAATTCATAGACAGAGCAGATCGGAGAAGACAAAGGACAAGAAGTCCTAGAAGGAGAGAGGAAAATAGAAGTCCTCGTGATAGATCTCCCAGTAATCATGCTCCCCGAAGAAATGAAATCGATGATGACCAGGTCAATGGTATAATACATGTGATCTCTGGTGGACCAGCGGGAGGGGATAGTCGGAATGCCAGACGAAAGGTCGCACGATCTCTAGAAAAGGGGATTATGACCCCTAAAGAGGTATGGGCGCTCGAGAGTAAAAACTCCAACCAACAGATAATTAAATTCGATGAGAGCAAAGTCCCCAGAAACCTGAATTGGGGTATTAACGAAGACCACCCCGATTTTCCCATGGTGATCTCACTAAAAATTGCTGATTTAAATGTCAAGACAATTCTGATCGACAACGGAAGCTCGGCTAACATAATAGCCATCGAAGTGCTGAACCAGATGAACCTGGGAAAAATAACTCTCCAAAAAGTAGCTACGCCACTGGTAGGATTTGGAGGATCAGAAATAGTTCCAGCCGGAACTATCAATTTGAGTGTAACTCTTGGGAACAAACCTCATCGAGTGGTCAAAATGATAAAATTCTTAGTGGTTGAAGTACCTTTCGCTTATAATGCCATTTTGGGAAGACCGGCATTAAACCAATTTCGAGTAGTTGTGTCAACCTATCACCAGAAAATAAAATTTCCTACAGCCTCTGGGGTCGGCGAAATCGTCAACGACCACTGCATGGCCTGGGATTGTTACAACACGGCACTGTCTTTAAAAAGGAACGTCGATCCTCTAACACCGTCAAAAAGAAAAACACTAGGATCCTCGACGGAGAGATCTCGTGAGTCTGAATTACCTAGCACGGATCGGATCGATAAAAAAGGAAAAGAGCCCATAGATCTGACCCTACGTGCGTGATTTAACCGAATTTCGTCTAAGGTTTAATCTCAGTATATTTATATAAGATCACAATGTTATGAATTAGGGGGTTTGGTTAAAGTACTCAGGATGGTGCAATTCAAGAACAAGCCACGTAATAGAACAACGTAAAATAACAATAATATGAATGGCGAACAATGTAGTATATTTCGTAGGTTCAAATCTGGATCTTTTATACAATGTAAGATTTAGCATTTATAATAATTGTCTAGTCCTAATTTGACTAGGAGTCCTATTAGGCCTAGGAATCCTGCATGGCTTAGGAGTACTGCATGGCCCATTAAATCTTCAGGATCGGTCTTCAGGTCGATCAGATAAATTTGGGCGGATCGAGCCGATCTCGTGGTTCGATCAGGTCGGATCGACCTTGATTCTCGTCAGATATCCCAAGTTGGTTATGTGTGCGAAATAGCCCTCATCAGTACTCCCTCACTTCTCGAGCGTAATCGTAGCTGTAGCTCGTAGAAGTAGATGTAGTATTCACCTTGATACTTTCGTCGTTCATGAAATATGTCTCATTAAAAACCTAGTTCGGAAAAACCCTCATCGGGATAAAAACTGAACGAGGAAAAAAGAGTGCATATCCGTTTGAACTGTCTACGAACAGACACGTACTTTAGCTAACGTGTGTCAGATGACGGCAGGGTCTTTTCACAATTTTGATTGGCGGGAATATGAAGAGACGCGAAGGGTTGAATCTGTCTTTTCACCGCCCATATATATAGTTAAAATTAGCGGGATATTTCACTTTTTACCCCGGATATACAGATTTTCCAGCAGTAAAAGTTCATTTCGATAATCTAGCAGTTTTCTTGTTTTCTCGAGTGCATCGCTTCTAAGATCAATGGCTTCGACCTCTCAGAATCCCCCTTCCCCAATTCAGAATGTAGGAGAACAAGCACCACCCAACATTCTCAATCCTAATATTCCTTCATCTGACAACGAAGCAGCAGACGATTCTCAAGCAGAAGAGGTTAGAGACTATGCCGAGGATGAAGTTGATAGTTTGGTCGTGGAAATCATTTCAGAGGAAGAGATGATGTCGAGGGCATCTAAAAAATCCAAAACAGCCCAACCTCAAATTTCCGCTCCTGTGGAACTTTTTCCTTCTCGATTTAAAGAGAAAGATCTACCTTTTCTGAGAAAAGAATATGGTCGCTACTTCCCGTCGGAATTTGAGATCATCATTCCTACTTCCGAGGAAAGTGTAAACACTCCACCTGCTAACTGTCGAGCTTTTTATACGTCCCATTTCGAGCATGGGCTCCGTTTTCCCTTATCTTCAATTCTCCGTCAATTTCTGGAGACCTTCATCGTCTCATTGACCCAACTTGTTCCAAATGCCATAGCCTTTATCATGGCCTTCTCAGTTTTAATGGTAGCGCGAGGTCTGCAACCATCGTTCCGTAATTTCCTTCACTTTTTTTGATTTTCTGTATCGACCTCCTCAAACAGGGGTTATTATTATGTTAGTCAGAGACCTGGGTATGCTGTGCTTGAAAATGCCATTTCCAGCAACAGCACGGAGTGGAAGTCAAATTTCTTTTTTGTTAAAGCTCCGACCGTGTCTATTCTTGAAACTGGAGAAACAGAGGAGTTTTCTTACGACTGGGGATACAATGATCTTTGGGTATACGGTGGTCGAAAGGTAATTGGTCAGATGGCCACAGACGACCAGTTTCCAACTGCTTTGGTCGAGGAGATGAGATCAAACAAATACCAATCTGCTTAATTGATTGGAGAGATTTTCCTTCGGAAAGCAGGATTGAGTTCCTTGGATTTTCCTATTTCCTCGGATGATCGATCCATATGTAATGTTTCCTGATAATAATAAATTTAACAAAGTATATATATGATCTTGCTGCTCATCCACGTTTATTGATTTCATATGCAGCTTCCATGGTCGAGAAATGCCGCTTTTCTGTGGTCGGTAAATCAATCCTTTCGAACTCAAAAAAGTCTTGAGGTAAATCTCCCATAGAGCAAAAAGAATCCAGAAAAAGAAGGAGAGATCAGTTTATGGATTTGGAGGATATCGAGGAGGAGTCGTTCGAGAACGCTGATCCTATCCGAGTAGCTCCTCCCTCTTCTGGTCAGACCTCATCGGATATACCGTCTTCAAGCTCTCGCCCAGGCCGCGATTATCCGCCCAAATTTCTTAGGGATGAACATGGTATTCTAGGTTGTCAATCTTGGTCGGAGCGCAATCCTACCGGCCCTGATGCTAAAAGGAGAAAACAGTTCTTCGACAAAGGAGGGGAATATTTTACTCACGTCGGAGATATTGGCCATAAAGCTTCCCTGGTAGATATGATCGAGAGTCATCTTCAAGGGAAACGGGCGGCTGGATACTCCGAGAAGGATACATTGGCGTCTGATGATAAGGAGAATGTCGTCGATAAATCCATTCGAATCCTCCTTTCTTCGACCTTCACTGAAGATGTAAATAGGATGATCAAGAAAAAACCTCTCGAACAGCTGGCAAGGGCAGCTCATGCTCATGAAGTGGTAATGTTCTTTAATTTGTCAACTCCTCTAATAAACGTTCCATTTTTTTTTTTTTTTTTTTTATTATTCTATATTGAGTTAGATAAATTTTTCCTTCTCACAGACTGGAAATGCTTTGTTGTCGGCATTGTATGACATGGCGTTGCATAGGGATCAATGCAGCTTTGTTGAAGAGAGCAACCGGATCTTATCTGCCAGAGTTAAGGAGCTTGAAGATCAACTTACTCAGGTCGATAATTCTCGAGCTTCCGCTGCCACTTCATCAAATCCTCTTGCTAATCCTAATCTGGAGACTGACAATCCTCACATTATTAGCATGATGACGGATTCTAGTCGATACCAAGCGCAGGTCGACCAATTGACTCGTGAAATGGAAGAGCAACGAGTTGCGCATGCCACCCTCGTTAGCAAGCTTGAGTCGGATATTGATGCTCTTCGAACCCAACTTGCGACCAAGAAAGATGATTCTTCCGACTTAGAGAGGGTCATAGATGAGCACCAATCTTCAGAAGTTGAGCCCATAGTCCGAGAGTTTCTCAATTCTCCCGTGCATACTGCCATAATTCATCAAAAGATTGGAGGTCTGCTCTTAAGCTCGTTCTACAAGGGTGTCGATCAATTAATCGAATCTGGGCAGATTCCTGATAAACGGGAGGAATATCGCAAAGTTATGGCCATTGAAAAGGACCGAAGTCTTCAAGACTATCCTCCCGATTGCTTATCCTCTGTTGAGTATAGCAATCATCCATTGGCTCACCTAGTCGAGGAGTATGGAGCCCCAATTCCTGTGCCAACACCTGATTTGGATTTGATAAAAGATATCATGGAGAATCAGTCAGGCGAAGAGGAAGGCGATGATGCTGAGGAGGATATCGATGGAGACCATGTCGACGAAGAGAATGAAGAAAGAGAGGAAGGATCGTCCCCCAAGGAAACCAATTCACCCAGTTAGGATGTTTTTTATGATTTTCTTTTATTTTGTTGTAAAGCTAGGCCTTCTAGATCTCGTAGATTATGTAAAACTCCTTTTTGAGATATATATCATTTTAATTCTGATATACTTTGTCGTTATGATGATCATAGTACATATTTGATGATCGCTTTTACCTTATTTTTGAATTTTTACTGTGCGCGCCAAGGTCCGAGGACATAATTGTCATTTCCTTAGCTATATATAAAGGTAAATCTTTTTGGGGTTTTACCGCGCGTCCCCACCTGCAATATAAAATTTTCTTGCCATTGATCGGAGCTCTTAGTTCGATATTTCATAGGAATTCCTGATTTTCAGACCATGAGTTCCAATTTATTTTCTGGAGCTTCCAAACGATCCCAACGGGCTTTACCTCGTCGGGAGACTCCGAGAAAGAAGTCTCGAACAGACGGTTTACATCCATCATCTTTCCAGGGAGGAGTTTCTTCTCGGGAAACCATTCCTCGACCTGATCCAAAACTATCTTCATCAAGCGGGAACTTAAAAGAGACGAAGAACATCCCTTCTAATGCCCCGATCCGCAGTCCAATTGTCGATCCGAAGATGCTGGAGGCATTCCAGAGTGAAGGTTCTCGCTCTACTTCTCCTCCTTTAGTAGAGCAAACATTTAATGAGATATCACGAACCGTTTCCCCCCCTCCAGTCGTCCATACGACGAACGAGGAAAGCCAAGCCGTTTCTCCCATTCTCGGGGAGCAATCCCTAAATGAGGAGTCGCGAACCGTTTCTCCTCCTCCAGTCGTCCATATAACGATCGTTGAAAGTCAAGCTATTTCTCCTACTCTCGAGGAACAATCAACGAATGAGGAATCACGAGCTGTTCCTACTTTTCCAGATGAACGATCAGTGGATGATCATTCCCCTTCAGGCCGAGATGTAACCAGTCAATCTATAAATCGAGATGGTTGTGCTCAGGTCGCGGCTACTGCTCCTCATTCTGACATTGCCGCTCCCAATTCTGAGATCGATCCCACTCTGCAATTAAGGGGGCCTGTGGAAGATATTCCAGAATCTTTCTTTGCCCCTCCAGGTTCGCAGGTTGTTTCGACCTCTCAAGACACTCAGGTTGTCTCTCTTGTTCGTATTTCACAAGGAGCGTCAAAAACTGGGTCTGGTCCCAGTCGTTCTGGTTTTGAGAAAGTCGCGGACGACCCATTTCTTTTAGACGAACGTCCATTTAAGGAGCAGGTCGAAGAGATAAATGAGTTCGATATGACCCGATCAGGTGTGGTTTCGATTGATGCATGTATTCCGACAACCCTCGAGCCTGATGGGGTTTCTTGGAATCTGGGAATGGGTACTATTCTGCCTAAGGAGCTTGAAAAATTGAAGAACCACTCTTCCTTGCAACTTGTCCAGTCCATTTTCAAACGTTTGGAGATGGTAAGCGTATTTTGCTGTTTGTCTAAAAAGATCTAGGTGTTTCAAGTTTTTCACCTATATTTCTCAAAACAGGCTAAGCATGAAGCTCTCCAGCTTGGTATACAAAATGACGAATTCTATTTTGCTCGAGAAGAATCACTCGATCGGGTAAATTCAATTGTCGCTGCTCATCGATTACTGATGACTGATGTTGAGCACCTCCGAACTACCACTGAAAGGCTCACTAGAGAGAAGGAAGAACTTGTTCGAGTAAATAGCAGTTTGGAGGCTGAAAAAGAGCAGCTTACCAAGGAGAAAACAGATCTTCTTCAATTGAAAGATCTGGAGTTTGACAGGGGTTTTTCCCTTGGATATGAGCAGCGTGCCCAAGAAATGATGACTTATCTTGGTTATCCGACAATTTCTGCTCATGTTCACGAAACGGTAGGCCCCGATCATGATAGGATAGTGCCCTGCAAGCCAATATATTTAGCTTGTATTAGGACTATCGTAAGCTTTCTCTAGTACAAATAAATTAATACGCACGTTTGTTTATAGTATGTAAATCAAACAATGGCCAACTTCATCTCTCGCAAATCATTTAAGTGATTGGATGAAATCCTTAGATCACATTCGACTATGGGACGATTCACTTCGGTATTGAGTGCAATCATGAAACAGTCTCTAAGGTCGTGATCTTAAAACACGTTCCAAGTAATAGATTCCGAACGAGACGGGGTATCGAAGGAATCGCAAAGACTTGTACAAGTATGCATGATTCACTTGGAGTGAATTTGTAGAGTTTCATGAACAAGACATTTGATGTCAGTGCATATGAGTAGGTGGTTCGATAGGGGATCGAACGCATCGAACGACCCGAACAGAGAAACCCATTGTGGAAGCGCATGACGCATATCGGTGATGGGATGTTTCTCAAGACTTATAATAGTGTACGATTTAGTCCTTAGACTTGAGGTGCTAGGGCGAATTCGGTGCATGGGTATATGTACTTAGATTTAGGTACAGGTCACGTAGCCTGACCATAATGTGCCTAAGTTGGGTGCATATAGTTGTGTACGCGAGTGGTTAGTACCAAGATGGAATCTACCGACTCATCGTAATGGATGAGAGAATTTCCTATACGATTCTTAGATAATAATTCCGAGAAACCCACGGCCGTGGTCAGTGACGGATTTGGAAAGGGGTTTCCAAATTTAGCAGTCACACTGGAATTATTATCCCGAATTAGAAAGTATAGTTATTGAGATAATTAGAGGTGCCGATCAATTCACACACCCTAGGTCTCAATCGGGAAATTAAGTCGATAGAAGGACCGTATGTGCATGGCAGTTATAAGAGGTGAGGTTCACTGAGATCAATTCACCTGAAGTTGGGCCTCATGGGCTTTTGGCTAGACATCGACCATGAGGTGTGGGTACTCATGAATTAATAGCAAGATTAATTCTTGAGTGGTTAATTGAAGGGGTTCAATTAATCGGAGCAATTAATAAGCTCGCAAATTAAATCACGAAAGTCGTGGGCCCGCGGCCAATTGATGGTGAACCTAGAGGGTCACACACAATACAATTGGACTGCAACAAATCATATAAGGAAAGTTTGATTTAAAGAGTTAAATCAAAACTGGAGAATTAAAGTGTTAATTCTTAAAGGAGAAAATTATTAATTAGAAGTAGTCTAATTAATTAATGGAGAAGGATTAATTAATTAATTGGATTAATTAATTAAATGGGCTGAATTAATTAAAAGAGTTTAATTAATTAAATGGTCAAATTAATTAAAGAGTTTAATTAATTAAAGGAGACCTAGTTAGTTAAGGAAATAAAGATAGAATGGGATTCTACTTTCCTAACTAGATAAGGGGCGATTTTTGCTAGGATAAGAATGGGAGAGTTTGTTTTCTTGTGTGACAAGGAAAATCTAAGAGATATACATGTATATCTTTTTTCCTAATGAGATAAGGATATACATGGAAGAGATATCTATTAAGAGAATGATTCTTCTCTTATAAATAGACAACTCTTCATAACTCTTCATAACTCTTGAGGAGACATAACAAGTGAAAAACCTAAGCCCTAAGACAATGAGGAGCCGCCCCCTCTTCTCCAAATCTGAAAATTGCCGCCGCCACCTTCTTCCTTTTGGGGTTGGCCGAACCCTGTAGAATTCTACAGGGTTCATGCGATTTCTTTTCTTCTTTCTTCCTGTCTGATAACTTTTGGATCCTAGTTCTGAGCCTGAGGATTCAAGAGAGTTGCTTCAATCCAGTTGGTGTGGATACCGCTAGAGGCACAACGCTTGGGGTGCTTCTCTCGAACCAAATCCATCAGATCTGAAAGAAGACCGGAGAAAAACCACTACCGTTCCTATGGTGAGGTAAAATCACTAAACACCCTATGTTTGTTGTGATTTTTGTGCAAAATCCTTTTCGTATGACTAGATGAATAAAGATCTTGTTTGGGTTATTTAAAAATTTTAAAATTCCGCTGCTTTTAACGTTCTGACGTTACCCATAACCCAACAGTGGTATCAGAGCCTAATTCATTACTATCATACGAAAAGGTCTGAATATAATTTGATTGCTTTATTGTATTGCATGTTATATTCGTGTCATTGATTCTTACTTGTTATGGGTAGATCTGATTTTGGGTAAAATTGCATAAAAACGTTTTGGGCCAATTTTTAATTTTACGAAAATTAAGGGCTGTTTTTGCGATTAGCGATTTTTGGAAAACTGGACTGAAATTGAGATTTTACGAACTGTGTGTTTTCTGGACAGAATGCAACTTTCTGGTAATTTTTGAATTTGGGGCTGTTTTGCAATTAACGAAAGTTTTGGGGCTGTTTTGTAAATACCGAAAACTGCAGGGGCTGAATTGCAAATTCGAAATTTTTCTGGAAATAAATTTTTTATTTTCGGTCCTCTGCCCAGTTTTAATTTTGGGGTTAAATTGTTATTTCCAAAACTTCAGGGTTTCAAATCGCAATTTCCAAAAGTTGGAGGGCCGAATTGCAATTTTCAAAAGTTGAAAATTTTATTCTGTTTTTATGCATAAAATAGTTTTGTTTATCCGAATATTGATTGCCTATAATTAGTAGAGACTAAAGTAAGAATCTAGAGAAATATTTTAAAGGCGTTTAAAATAATTGAAGTAAGATAGGAAACTAGTAAATGTGTTTGCTTGTTTCTTTGCTCAACGTGAATTGTTTACGTGGTTTTCGATCGAGCCGAGCCTTGACCTTAGATGTAATTGGTTTATTTTGTTTTGGATTTTTGTTGGGCCTGCGAGCCTTTATTTGGGCCTTTTTGTGCCAATGTAATAGACTAGGGCTTTACATTAAATAGTTTAGGATGGAGGCCCATTACATGCAAGAAGGAAGCCCAATGGAGAATGAAGGCCAAGTATGCTTGGTTATTAGTGTAATAGCCTAGGCCCATTAAGAACCCATTAGATAGACCAATTGGGCCAACATTATTGGCTCAATGATGGCCCAAGCATAGGTGGCTCCCGATCGAAAACATATTGTGTTAGAAATGCATGCTAGGTTTATTTATTTATGTTTTATTTATTTATTGCTTCTATTATTTGGCATGTATGGTGATGCGCGCTAGAATATTAGAACGTAAATAAGATAATTCATAATCGAAGCGGTGAGATCTCGAGAGAGTTTGCCTTAAACTTTCAATCCAGCAAATCCCCTCTTGAATTAAATATTAAGTCATATTGGATTAAAATAAAATGAATTATTTATATAAATCCAAGCCTTCCATCAATAGGGACTAGCGTATGTTGTCTACTTATCGATTAAGGTGATCCAGAGTCTGGCACCCGAGGCGAAGAAAGGGACAATACGTGAAATCTCTCGATTCTTGTTTATTAAATAAACTCGACAAGGATGGGGACTGGTCGGGACATGTATAATCGACCGATAACCAGTTACGGGGATTTCATGACCGGGCCGTTGCTCATCGAGATTGATTGGGTTAGACTTAACGAGTAGTACCACTCATGATGTAGCAGTGCTAGATGGGTGCGAAAATCGAGGCAAAATAGCTTGAAGGTTGTGTAGAGACACAATTGGCAATAAGTATGCCTACCTAGGGAATTAGTTGTATGGCCACGAGTCGTGGGTGCAATTAATGTCCGCTGGGACGTCAAGACCTACTAGGAAATAGGATTTCCCGAACAATTGAAGGGGTAATTGTTTCGATAAAATAGTGGGAGAACTTTTACGATAGAAAGTCCAACCTTCGTAGATTATAAGTATTAATCATTAACTAGTCCTCTTTATTTTTGTCTTCTCTTTAAAATAGATATTGAGATATCTATAATTATCCATTATACTATTTATCCTCGACTTATAAAATAACTGGATCAAAATATCGACTGGTGTAGAAACTTGAGGATTGTCCTCAAATCCGAAAGTCGGAATCGTGTTCTTAATAACTAGCCTATGCCTGATGCACTTCCGAGATGAGTCTAAAAGGAGGAACGAATCACCCGTAGGGTATGGGAACATTAATGATCGTTTCCTCATATAAGGACAAGTCTCAAAGGTGGAACGAATCACCTATAGGGTATGGGAATCTTAATGATCGTTTCCTCAAATAAGCATCAAGATTGAACGAGCTAAAGAAGCGACATAGGAGTATGTCTGAAGCTTCTAAAACAAACCTCCACTTCAAAAGCTTGTTTTGAGGAGCAGTTTCGAATCGATTGATTCGAGACCACTAAGGAGTTGTTTTAAAACTAGAGAATAAATGAAGGAGCTGATGTCAAAGTATCACTGTCCTTGTTTTTATCATTCTAGTTGAAAACTGGATCGATTAAACGTAGGCCTGCATGTGATCTTAGCATTGACCTCCATTTAAATTCTCCTCCCGCTCATTCAAAAGATTCGTGAAATACTTTGATCTTATTTGATAAGTTGATCACATTTCATGAATTAACCAAAGTATTGGTAAGAGGCAAATAGGGTAAACCTGTCATGATCGTTCACACTTCATGGACTGCAAAGTCAAAGAAGAGTAATGTGAAGAAGAAGTTGTTCTCTTCTAAAATCGACCATAAAAGGTAGTCGAAAGAACACAAGTAGTCTAAAAGTCGAATTATCCCACTAAATCTTAGAAAGGCACTGATTAGTTTAATTGATTAGAAGGTCTAATTAATTAAGCAACGTTTCAATTAAAGGGTTAATTGAAAAATGAGATGAATCAATTAAATAGTTAATTGAAAGGAAGCAAATTAATTGAATTGAACCGTTAACTCAATTCTATTGAATTAATGTGCTAAGTTCAATTAATACCAAGATAATAATCCACAACTTTGGCACACTAGACTTGGACATATCTCCAAGAGTAGGATTCAAAAGTTGGTTTCTTCTAAGGCTCTTGAAATATAGAACTTAGATGAACTTTCAACCTGCGAATCCTGTCTCATAGGAAAGATGACCAAATCTCCCTTCACAGGGAATCAAGAGCGAACCAAATAACTTTGGATTTGATCCATACGATTGAATGTGGACCACTAAAGGTTAGTGTAAGAGGAGATTACTCATACCTCGTACCTTTTTGCTAATGACTTAGGTCGTTAGTGATATATGTATCTAGTGAGATACAAATCCGAAAAACCTTTGAAAAGTTCAAAGAATTTCGAAACGAAGTAGAGAATCAACAAGGGCATAGTATTATGGCCATTCGATTTAATCAAGATGGCAAATACTTAAGTCAAGGATTCCTCAATTATCTTACTGAGAATGGGATTCTCATACTACAAACTCCTCCTAAGACGCCTCAATTTATTTGGAGTGTCTGAGAGAAGGAGTCGAACCTTGTTGGACATAGTTCGATCCATACTGGTTTTTGTTAAGCTCCCTTATGCATCCTAGGGGTTGGTCCTCCTGGCTGCATCGAAGATACTGAGCAAAGTACCTTCAAAGTCCGTGCCCACAAAGCCCTACCAAGAATGGTATGGTAATGCACCTCTATACTTTTACTATTAAGTATGGAGATCTCCTGCCTAAGTTGGGAACTAGAAAGGAGATAAATTGGCTAGTAGATCCAATTTGTATATAATTGTGGGGTATCCAACGAAATCCACTGGATACCTGTTCCACGACAATGAGAAACAATCGTTTCTCCTAATTACCCGTTCCTCAGTTGATGAATTCCTCGTCAAAGGAAATAGGGAATGTCATGGAACTTGATGAAGTCCAAGATTTGGACCCATCCCCGCAAACAGTGGGAGTTAATCCAGAAACTGCTAAACCGTCTAGTACACCAGTACTTCGTAGATCTGATCAAGTTCGTAAGAAGCTTGAAAGATATGGTTTTACCATATACGAAGAAGCTACATTGGATGTAGACGTGCATCATGACAAGAGTTCATGTAATCCGAAATGGATTCCATACATTCCAACAAGGTATGGACCTTGGTCGATCCACCCGAAGGTTTTATCCCTGTAAGTAGTGAATGGATCTTCAAGCTAGGAATAAATGGAGAGGTATTGACCTCTAAGACTCGACTAGTGGTGAAAGGCTATTCACAAAGTTCTGGAACAGACTTTGATGAAACCTTTTCTCCAGTAGCAAAGTCTGAATCCATTCAAATTCACATTTGTTTTGATGAGACAGTCAAGGCTTTTGACTTCATCAAAAATGAATATGAACCTTGAGTGTACAAAAGGATTAGTGGGAGCTCTATGGAGTTCATATTTTATATGTCGATCACATTCTGCTGATCTGGGATGATATCGGAATGTTAGCACAGACGAAAGCATGGTTATCCATGCAATTCTCCATGAAAGATTTGGGACAGACATCTTGCGTATTGGGATACGTATCTATAGAGATAGATCGAAGAAGATGTTAGGACTCTCTAAATCTAAGTACATAGAAACAATACTGAAAAGATTCAGTATGGAAGAATCCAAGAGAGGATTGCTTCCAATGAGACACTGTAACTCTTTTTCCAAATCGATGTGCCCTACATCGAATGAGGATAAAGGAGAATGTCTCAAATACCTTATGTTTCGACAAAAGGTAGCATGTGGCATGCTATAATGTGTACTAGACCAGACGTAGAACCTGCTCAAGTGTCACGAGCAGTTACTAGTCAAACTCCGGTGAAGAGTACTGGACCGCCGTCAAAGCTATCCTTAAGTTCTTGAGAAAGACTAAGGATTTTTCCTTGGTCTACGGTGGTAAAGGAGAATTAAAACTCGAAGGATTTAATGATTCGAATTTTCAGTCTGATGTGGATGAATAAATATATAAGTCCAATTTTGGATACATATTTTGCCTCAATGGGGTAGCGGTGAATTGGAAAGGTTCCAAGCAAAGCACCGTTGCCGACTCAACCACTGAAGCATAATATATCGCAGCATTGAATGCAACAAAAGAAAGTGTTTGGATGAAAAACTTCATCCAATAGTTGGATGTAGTGCCTAGCAGTGCGAAGCTCATGGTTATCTTCTGTGATAACAATGGAGTTGTTGCTAAAGCAAAGGACTCGAGATCTCACCAGAAATCTAAACACAATGAGAGAAAAGTACCATTTGATTGAAGAAATCATTGGTAGAGTAGACGTACATAATGGATCACGTCGACTCGGAAGACAATCTAGTGGATCCACTAGTAAAGCCTTTGTCACGAAAAGAGTTCGAAGAACATCTTTGGAAGATGGGTCTTAGAAGCGTTTGTGATTGGCTTTAGGGCAAGTGGGAGATTGATAGGATAGTGCCCTGCAAGCCAATATATTTAGCTTGTATTAGGACTATCGTAAGCTTTCTCTAGTACAAATAAATTAATACGCACGTTTGTTTATAGTATGTAAATCAAACAATGGCCAACTTCATCTCTCGCAAATCATTTAAGTGATTGGATGAAATCCTTAGATCACATTCGACTATGGGACGATTCACTTCGGTATTGAGTGCAATCATGAAACAGTCTCTAAGGTCGTGATCTTAAAACACGTTCCAAGTCATAGATTCCGAACGAGACGGGGTATCGAAGGAATCGCAAAGACTTGTACAAGTATGCATGATTCACTTGGAGTGAATTTGTAGAGTTTCATGAACAAGACATTTGATGTCAGTGCATATGAGTAGGTGGTTCGATAGGGGATCGAACGCATCGAACGACCCGAACAGAGAAACCCATTGTGGAAGCGCATGACGCATATCGGTGATGGGATGTTTCTCAAGACTTATAATAGTGTACGATTTAGTCCTTAGACTTGAGGTGCTAGGGCGAATTCGGTGCATGGGTATATGTACTTAGATTTAGGTACAGGTCACGTAGCCTGACCATAATGTGCCTAAGTTGGGTGCATATAGTTGTGTACGCGAGTGGTTAGTACCAAGATGGAATCTACCGACTCATCGTAATGGATGAGAGAATTTCCTATACGATTCTTAGATAATAATTCCGAGAAACCCACGGCCGTGGTCAGTGACGGATTTGGAAAGGGGTTTCCAAATTTAGCAGTCACACTGGAATTATTATCCCGAATTAGAAAGTATAGTTATTGAGATAATTAGAGGTGCCGATCAATTCACACACCCTAGGTCTCAATCGGGAAATTAAGTCGATAGAAGGACCGTATGTGCATGGCAGTTATAAGAGGTGAGGTTCACTGAGATCAATTCACCTGAAGTTGGGCCTCATGGGCTTGTGGCTAGACATCGACCATGAGGTGTGGGTACTCATGAATTAATAGCAAGATTAATTCTTGAGTGGTTAATTGAAGGGGTTCAATTAATCGGAGCAATTAATAAGCTCGCAAATTAAATCACGAAAGTCGTGGGCCCGCGGCCAATTGATGGTGAACCTAGAGGGTCACACACAATACAATTGGACTGCAACAAATCATATAAGGAAAGTTTGATTTAAAGAGTTAAATCAAAACTGGAGAATTAAAGTGTTAATTCTTAAAGGAGAAAATTATTAATTAGAAGTAGTCTAATTAATTAATGGAGAAGGATTAATTAATTAATTGGATTAATTAATTAAATGGGCTGAATTAATTAAAAGAGTTTAATTAATTAAATGGTCAAATTAATTAAAGAGTTTAATTAATTAAAGGAGACCTAGTTAGTTAAGGAAATAAAGATAGAATGGGATTCTACTTTCCTAACTAGATAAGGGGCGATTTTTGCTAGGATAAGAATGGGAGAGTTTGTTTTCTTGTGTGACAAGGAAAATCTAAGAGATATACATGTATATCTTTTTTCCTAATGAGATAAGGATATACATGGAAGATATATCTATTAAGAGAATGATTCTTCTCTTATAAATAGACAACTCTTCATAACTCTTCATAACTCTTGAGGAGACATAACAAGTGAAAAACCTAAGCCCTAAGACAATGAGGAGCCGCCCCCTCTTCTCCAAATCTGAAAATTGCCGCCGCCACCTTCTTCCTTTTGGGGTTGGCCGAACCCTGTAGAATTCTACAGGGTTCATGCGATTTCTTTTCTTCTTTCTTCCTGTCTGATAACTTTTGGATCCTAGTTCTGAGCCTGAGGATTCAAGAGAGTTGCTTCAATCCAGTTGGTGTGGATACCGCTAGAGGCACAACGCTTGGGGTGCTTCTCTCGAACCAAATCCATCAGATCTGAAAGAAGACCGGAGAAAAACCACTACCGTTCCTATGGTGAGGTAAAATCACTAAACACCCTATGTTTGTTGTGATTTTTGTGCAAAATCCTTTTCGTATGACTAGATGAATAAAGATCTTGTTTGGGTTATTTAAAAATTTTAAAATTCCGCTGCTTTTAACGTTCTGACGTTACCCATAACCCAACAGATCATACTCCTGAGCAGTAGACAAGAGTCTTTCTGCATTTTTTTTTTTTTTTTTTTTAATTGAAATGTAAATATATATTTTTGCCTGATAAATGGAAGAACATGCTTTTTGTTCGATTTCAGCGCCTCTTCGACCTGCATGTTGATAATTAATTTCTTGCAATATTATTGGAAGATGAGAAGTCAACTTGGTAGGTGTGCCATAACTGTAGGATCGATTCGTATGCTGATTATACTGTATTTCGTTCAAGTTCAATAAGGAAAGTAGAGTATAACAATATATGAATCGAGCGTGTGAAAACTGTATATTGATATCGGTGTTCGAATACAAATTACAAAGCGGGTCTACCCGAGCATTACGGGATGCCGTACTACTAGAAAGACTAAATACAATGAGAATACAAGCTAGTTCCTAATCCGAACAGTAGGTCCGAGCAGAAGGAATATCTTGGAAGTTGTGTCGTCTTGATGTCATAAATGCGGTGGTATTTATAGGAACAGTGGTGGGCTAGCTAGACCCTCCGCAGGGGAAGATATCTTGGCCAGCTGTCCAGGCCTGTGGTCGGGCTCATGATAAATCCTAGGAGTTTAGTAGATCGGAAAGAGGAATCCCGAGCTATCAGTCCGACTTGGTTGGAGACTTAGTTCCTCTGGTCGGAGAATACCTTTCCTGGACGGGATCCAGGTCGATCTCGAGCAGGGGTATTTCCTAAAATGGTGTATACGAAATATCCCTCATCAATACTCCCCCACTTCTCGAGCGTAAGTGAAGCTGAAGCTCGGAGAAGTAATCACAGCAACATAGTACAAGTTTGGATATGCCTCATTAAAAACCTTACTCGGAAAAACCCAGTGGGACAAAATCCGAGCTAGGGAAAAAGAGCGCATATTTTCTCTGGACGGGCCTTTTGGAAAGGCAGGATGCTTCAAATCATTGGAGGTCGGAGTTCAGTTCTCGATCTGTTTCTCTACCTCGAAGTCATAGCAAAATCTGAGAAACGGAGAAATAAATAATGAAGATCAAGTCTTGAACGGTCTTGAGTTGGATATGCCTCGTTAAAAACCTTACTCGGAAAAACCCAGTGGGACAAAATCCGAGCAAAGGGAAAAAGAGTGCACATCTTTTAGAGAAGCCTCAGAATGCCGAACTGCTTCAAATAATGAATAGTAATAGTGAAGAATCAATTCCTCCAACTGAGAGTCCATTCCACGGCAGTTTACCCCTCATCAATACTCCCCCACTTCTCGAGCGCAAGTGAAGCTGAAGCTCGATGAAGTAAATATTAGACCGGGGTACTGATCGATCTCGAAATCTGGATGCGTCGGGTATACCTCATTAAAAACCTTACTCGGAAAAACCCAGGGGGATAAAAACCGAGCAAGGGAAAAAGAGTATATATCGTTGAGAGACGCTTAATAAAATCTGTTGCTTTCAAACTGGAAAGTCACTTCTTCAAAGCTGAGGGGCCCAATATGCTATTTATCCTTTTATATTAAGCCGTTTTTTGAGCAAAGAATTATATCACATATATTACCCTTACTCTTAGATATTTTCGAGCACTGAGTTTATACCAAATAAATGGTTTTACTCAAATTTTCCATGAAGTCTTTTTCGAGCCTAGAGTCATAGCAACAGCTTTCACTCTTGGTCGAGACAATTTTGATTTTACACAAGAGTCATAGCAACAGCTTTCACTCTTGATCTTCTACACAAGTCTTTATCGAGGTGAGGGGCATAGCAACAACTTTCACCCTCAGTCGAGACATTTATTTTTGAACAAGTCTTTATCGAGGAAGGGTCATAGCGAGAGCTTGCACCCTCGGTCGATTTTTATTTTTGAACATATTTTATCGAGGGAGGGTCATAGCAAAAGCTTTCACCCTCGGCCGATTTTGATTTTTTGATCATATTTTATCGAGGAAGGGTCATAGCAAGAGCTTGCACCCTCGGTCGAGACATTTTTATCTTTTTTATAGAGCATCTTGCTCTTTTTTATAGACTTTTTTATAGAGTGTCTTGCTCTTTTTACAGAGCATCTTTTTCCGACCTAAGGGGCATAACAACAGCTTTCACCCTTAGTCTTAAACATTTTGCTCTTTTATTTTTATAGAGCGTCTTGCTCTGTTTTTTAGACTTTTTATAAAGCGTCTAGCTCTTTTTTATAGACTTTTTTATAGAGCGTCTTGCTCTTTTTTTTATAGACTTTTTTATAGAGCGTCTTGCTCTTTTTTATAGACTTTTTTATAGAGCGTCTAGCTCTTTTTTATAAACTTTTTTATAGAGCGTCTTGCTCTTTTTTATAGACTTTTTTATAGAGCGTCTTGCTCTTTTTTATAGACTTTTTTATAGAGCGTCTTGCTCTTTTTTATAGAGCGTCTAGCTCTTTTTTATAGACTTTTTTATAGAGCGTCTTGCTCTTTTTTATAGACTTTTTATAGAGCGTCTTGCTCTTTTTTATAGACTTTTTTATAGAGCGTCTAGCTCTTTTTTATAGACTTTTTATAGAGTGTCTTGCTCTTTTCTGAAATAAATCCGATGTTTATATAAATTTCGATCGAGAAATTCCGATCTCAATATTTGATTACAGGGTTTGTCCGAGCAGAACGGAGATAATCGCATAGACCGAGCTGCATAGCCCGAGCTGCATAGCCCGAGCTGAAGGATTAGTGCATCTTGCTCCCATGTTTAGCTGCTTTATACTTTAGCTTTTGTACTGTTTTAATTTCGAACTGAAAACTCGATTCTCTCGAAAGTTTGATATCGATCTAAAAACAAGATATTGGTCGAACAATAACCAATTCGGAAAAACCACTTCGAGCAATAAGATATTCGTTGAACAAATAATTCAACTCGGAAAAAGGCCACTTTGAGCAATATGATTTCCCCGAAAACTCCATCTAAAATTAACAGCTTAAAAATAGTTAATCAACTCGTGTTTCTCGAGCTAGAGAACTCCACTATAAGCAATCAGCTCAAATTATAGCGATTAAGAAGCAGGCAGATTTGCCGTAATTAATTCGTGAGAACTCCATTATCAACAACCGTCTCAAATAAAAGCAACCAAGAAGCAGCCACCTTAAATCTCACAAACAATAGCAAAGAAAAACGCCTTGATTCAAAAGTAACCCAAGCAGATAGCTGAAGCTAACTCTCACTAAGGTATTCAATGGAATGATACAATAGCAAGCAAGCAGCTCAATAATGATTTCACCATTCCAAAGCCAAGCAAGCAGCACTAAGTAATTCTCTATACAACAACCAATGGAGTTAATTGAATTACTTCAAGCTACGAGCAGATCAAATAACAAGCAGCTCAAATAATAAACTGATCTCCGCCAACAAATGAAACCAGCAACCACGTTAATCTCATCATCCAGGCAGCTCCAATTTGCACTAAAAAATCGAAAATTACAACCATATTGAAGCAACCAGCAGAGAATTAATACCAAGCAGGTCCACTAAACCGTGAGAAAAATCAACCAAACCCATTTTCAATTAAGTAGCCACCTTAAGTCTCACAATTGCAAGCAAGCAGCTGAAAATAATTGATCATAAACCAAATAGGCACCTCAAAGTAATTCATTACAATTGAACTAATGGAAAAATTGTAGAATCTCAGCATAACTAATTGAATAATGTAGAATCCGAACCATTGCCCCAAATGATTAATTAATCTCAACTACAAAGAATAGGTGGGTGCGTTTGTTCAGCAGCGGTAACTGGGGGCTGAAAATGCGAAATGCTCATCTTCCTCACATAGCTTCACGCACATAGAAAAGGCAATGGCAAACAAACCATATAACCCCAATATAAAACCTCCAATTAAATGCAGAACACACCAAATTAGAATCACTATCAGTTGATTTGTATTCCAAGGATTTGAAATTAACAACAAAATCAATTATTATTTCACGTAAGAACAGGGCAAGAAACCGCACATCAAAAATCTGAAATCCGCATCAATTGATTCAATTAACATGAAATTAGAGCAAGCAGCTTACACAGCAACTTGAATGGAGTAATAATTCGTCGAGAATTAATCGAAAATACGAAGAAATCCGAAGATTAAAATTGGGGATCGAAAAGTTAATTTTTCCCCGATCATCGATAAACTTCAATTAAATCGGAATTACCCGGTATTGAGCTCCCGTCGAAATGATCCAGCTCCAGCAATTAAATGATTGTTGAAGATAGTGGGACGGTGAGACTGATTTTGATGATACGTAGAGAGCAAGAAGCAAATGGAAGCAACTAGGTTAAATGTGATAATGGGACGGTGGTCATTAACATAGAACTTGCAATTTCCGATCACAAATGAAGGATTAGTGGCTGGAAAAGTTAACTCTCGATGTGGTCTCCGAAGGGTTTGGTGAGAGAGAATAGTTTCTAGAGAGAGAGAATTTACGATCTGCTCTTTTTTGTGTTTTAGAATTCTCTACACATGGTTCCCATAATGGAACGTAAATCTGCTATTGTCGTATGAATAGGCATATCGTTCGGCGGGTCGAGCGGCGGCACCTCAGATTGGTGGGCCGCTCGGGATTGGTTACTTGGTTCATTGTTTACAGAACGTTGAGCTCCTACGGCGTGTGAAGGTTCGCCACGATTGTACGTAAATCTCCTAGTAGTAGGCATATTTCGATCTAACACCCGAGCAGGCCCCTCGGTGGGCGCCAATTGATTATACTGTATTTCGTTCAAGTTCAATAAGGAAAGTAGAGTATAACAATATATGAATCGAGCGTGTGAAAACTGTATATTGATATCGGTGTTCGAATACAAATTACAAAGCGGGTCTACCCGAGCATTACGGGATGCCGTACTACTAGAAAGACTAAATACAATGAGAATACAAGCTAGTTCCTAATCCGAACAGTAGGTCCGAGCAGAAGGAATATCTTGGAAGTTGTGTCGTCTTGATGTCATAAATGCGGTGGTATTTATAGGAACAGTGGTGGGCTAGCTAGACCCTCCGCAGGGGAAGATATCTTGGCCAGCTGTCCAGGCCTGTGGTCGGGCTCATGATAAATCCGAGGAGTTTAGTAGATCGGAAAGAGGAATCCCGAGCTATCAGTCCGACTTGGTTGGAGACTTAGTTCCTCTGGTCGGAGAATACCTTTCCTGGACGGGATCCAGGTCGATCTCGAGCAGGGGTATTTCCTAAAATGGTGTATACGAAATATCCCTCATCATATGCCCTGTCCATTGATTGGTTATTTCCCCGTATATAAAGAACTTGTTTGGAGAAGTAGGAAAATAAGAAATACGGATACGATATGCCACCTCTGAACAGTTTAATTTGGTTTTTATGTCCTGTTGACTATGGTGGAGATATCAACCAGATAGTTTTTTGGATAGGCGAGAGCTGGTTAGTTCATTAAAATGGTGTTCTGTCCATGCATGCTCGAAAACTTGCCCCCAAGGTAAGGAGAACGAACCTGTCTCAATTGTATGACAGCAAAGTTCTTACCTTCGTAGTGTGCTTTAGCTTGATACTGTGATCGACCCTAGATGCAGTATGCCTCCTGGTTGGCATTTGGCTTATTTAGAGGTCGGTAATTCACCAGCATCAGCAAATATACGCACTTCTGCATGTTCCTCGTTTCTATGCAGTGGTAATAGTCCGATGAGAAGGTCGATTTGAAGGAGCAGATCATTCCGAGGAGTAGTAAAGTAGGATTAGTGTTTGAAATAATTGTAATGATCCTTGAATGTAAATGTAGTTTTTTGTGACGATATGGCTGTTCTGGTGAAATGTAACGACTCTCTCAAAGACCTGAATAAAATCCATTATTCCTTGTATGTTCAGTCCGATAACTATGATTGATCATTTTTTCTGATACTGCGAACCATTCTTATAACGTTGTAAATCTGGACCGTTGATAGGACCTCAAATTAACACCATTGGATCCTTTATCCTCCGCCTATAAATAGATTCACTCCATCCCTCTCCATTTCTCAGAAGATGAAGTCATTCAAAATGAATATGTATTGTTATAAGTATCATCGTCGACCAAACTTGTCGATTTATTTACCTAAGAGGTCATGAGTTGGTATGGGAGGAATTGGAAAAATGAGATCTCCATTTTAAGCTGTGATGGTCGGGCAAATCTCACAACTGGGGATTAGCTGATCATATATCACGCCGTATGATAGAGGTCGAGAGTGGAGGAAAGCAGGATTCTATGCTTTATCGAAATCAACTTGTTTCTAACTGGTTGGTGACATAATGCATGTGACCCTTCTGATCCCTACTTTAATCGGCGAAGAAGAAGCATCAACTTCTTCAAGGTGGTGGAATCATGATAGCATGCGGCTTAGGTCGCCCACTAGTACCCGCCGATCTGTAGAATAAGCCTGAACTTTAGGTTCTCGTCACTGTTCTCAAAGTAGGAGAAAAGATGATCGTTCCGAGGAAGCTTTGGAGTGTTTTGACAAAGAAGTCTTTCCGTTGATATTTTGTAGTTGTAATCGCTTAGTGCTTAGATCGATGATTTCCGTTCGGATAAGGCTCTTGTACATGTAACATTGCTTTTGCTCTACAATATTCCTTGTAATGTATCTATCGATTTAATACACGACTTTTGTTTTGACCGATTAAAGAACGTATTTACTTCCAATCCTTGTTATTTAATGCTTGCAGTTATGTCTTTGGAACGTAACTTCCGATGTGGAGTCATTGCCGTTGATTATATAAGAGTGTGACCGTTGGATTTTGACTCATCCTGTTTATAAAAGGAATCTTTTATCTTCCATTTAGTTACCATCAGGAGTAAAGTTCTAAACTATGTACTCCCACTTTGTTCACAACCGCGGTCGTCCACCTAATTCGCGAATCCAACTAATCATTCATTACTTCGACTCGGTATGGGCGGAATCGGAAAATGGAGGCTTTTCAAAAACCATGAAGTCTCCGACCCCTAATAAGGGGATTAGATTGGGACGTTGTCCATAATTCGATCAACCTATTTAAATAGGTAAAGGTCGGTGTTGTGGGGTTCCGATCTAATAGTTATGTGGTAGGTGGAAAGCTGGTCAGTTCATTAAAAAAATTTTAAGTGTGGGCGGGAATGCTGACCACCATCGACCATCATAACATTATGATCTCACAAAGCTCTCTCTGATTCCAAAGCTTTGTGGTCGTCATCACGAAAATTAATGGCGGTCGTCTTCGTCGAGCTTTGTTGTTGAATGTATAAAAGATGAATATAACATGTAATAGGATCTGTTGTCGTTAGATCAGGGAGATCTGTTTTTGTCTTTTCAAGATATTTGTAATAGTTTTAGGGTCATAAATAAAACTCTTCTTTTTACTTATTAAATTCCCTTTTGTAGCAACTGTGGTTTTTATATTTGTAGATCGCTTGTTAGTAGATCGATGAGTTTATACCGACCCAATCGGTGTTACTCAGAGATTTATTATACTTAGGTTTTATACCAACTGTGGTTTTAACCCTTGTAGATCGTTCTTTGTTAGGTCGATGAGTTTATACCGACCTAATCGGTGTTACTCAAAGATTTATTATACTATAGGTTTTATACCAACTGTGGTTTTAACCTTTGTAGATCATTCATATAGGAGATCGATGAGTTTATACCGACCCAATCGGTGTTACTCAAAGATTTATTATACTATAGGTTTTATACCAACTGTGGTTTTAACCTTTGTAGATCATTCATATAGGAGATCGATGAGTTTATACCGACCCAATCGGTGTTACTCAAAGATTTATTATACTTAGGTTTTATACCAATTGTGGTTTTAACCTTTGTAGATCGTTCATATAGGAGATCGATGAGTTTTTCCCGATTCATTCGGTTTTACTCAAAAATGTCTTTAGGTTGTATACCAATTACTGGTTTTAACCTTTGTTTGACAAAAGTCTTTTGATCGTGCCTTATGTGGAAATAAGCAAAAGCTTTTTATTATAATTGTAGGTAATTTTGAAAGTACGAAAAGGAAATAATATAATACTCTATAAAATGGAAAAACTAATTTCTTGTAAATTCCGACTATTTTCTAAATCTTCTTGTTTCGAACTTAACGACCATAATATCTTCTGAGATTTACTGCATTCCATGTTCGGGGAAGCGGAGTCCCATCCATATATGCTATCTTGTATGATCCTTTTTTGCCGACCGCAATCACTGTATAGGGACCCTCCCAATTTTGCTGTAACTTTCCCACATGTTTGGATACTTCAACTTTTTTAAGTACCAAGTCACCCTCTTTAAATGATCTTATCCTTACTTTTTGATTGTAGGCTTTTTCCATGCTGGATTTGGCTGCTTCTAAACGTAAGCTGACTTTTTCCCTCAAGGTCTCACTCAAATCGATGTCATCCTTTCGCAATTGATCGTTCGATTCCTCCTCGTAGAGCTCAATTCTCGGGCTGGGAACTAGCGCTTCTACTGGGATAACTGCCTCCGATCCATAGACTAAGCTAAACGGTGTTTCACCCGTGGAGGCTTTTACTGTAGTTCTGTTGGCCCAAATGACGCCTGGTAGTTCGTCTAACAATTTCCCTTTGGCATCGTCCAATCTTTTCTCGAGGGATTTGATAATCTCTCGATTTGTGACCTCCATTTGTCCATTAGCTCTAGGATGTCCGACGGACGTGAAGTTTTGCTGTATTCCAAACTTCGAGCACCATTCTTGAACTTGTTTTCCAGCAAATTGGGTTCCATTGTCAGAGATTAGAATTCTCAGTATCCCAAAACGACAGACTATATTTTTCCAAAGGAAATTTATCACTTGGAACTGTGTTATCCGAGCAAGGGCAACGCATTCAATCCACTTGCTGAAATATTCGACGGCGACCAGAACATAACTCTTTTTCGATCTGGCCATTGGGAACGGTCCTACTATATCGACTCCCCATTGATCAAAAGTCCAACAGATTGGAATTGGATGTATTGTCTCAGCTGGTTGATGTATTATGTTCGAATGTATCTGACAGTAATGACAGTGTTTTACATAGTCTTGTGCATCAGCATACATTGTTGGCCAATAGTAGCCTGTTCTCAAGCACTTGAGTGTAAGTGCTCGAGCGCCACTGTGATGCTTCTAAGGATGCTTTCGGTATTGTGCTCGGGAATGCATTTTAACAGAATCCCTGAGACGGATCGTCTATAAAGTTTTCCATCCAATATTGCGTATCTAGGTGCTCGATATCTTATCCTTCTAGCTTCATTTTTACAGCTAGGGAGAGATCCATCGTTCAAATAGGTGACTAAAGGAGTCATCCAACTATCTGCTGCCAAGTCGATATCCATTACTTCACTGGCTGGGATAATATCGAGGTCGATCGAAGGCGTTTTGGAGATTAGCCAGGTGATCACCCTTTTAGATTTTCCATCCCTTGTTCCTGTAAATCTGGATAGTTGATCAGCCCATCGATTTTCTTCACGTGGAATATTTTGAATATCAAACTTATCAAATTTCCCAGTTAACTTTTTCACTTTATCCAAATATTTTATCATATTGAACTCTTTTGCCTCGTATATTCCGCTAATTTGTCTTTGAATTAGCTCGGAATCTGTCAAGACACTCAAAATCTTTATATTGGCCTGTATAGCCATTTCCAACCCCGCAATTAGAGCTTCGTATTCTGCTTCGTTATTGGTCACCACGAAGTCTAAAGTGATGGCATAATTCATATCCTCACCGTTTGGTCCTTGAAAATTGATCCCTGCGCCTCCACCATCTCTGCTTGAAGCGCCATCGACGTGCATAAGCCATGGTAGGTCATTGACGATCATAACACTATTATCGCTTGTCGATGTCACATTGGAGCTTGTCTCCGACAGACCTGGAGTTTCAAGGAGGAAATCTGCGTATTTGAGCCTTGATTGCCGTTCGCGGTCGATATTCGATCTCGTATTGTCCCAATTCTACAGCCCATTTGATCAATCTTCCCGAGGCTTCTGGCTTGGATAACACTTGCCTCAGAGGCTGATTGGTAAGTACAATGATCTTGTATGTTTGAAAGTAAGGCCGCAACCTTCGTGCTGATGTAACCAAAGCCAGAGCAAATTTTTCAATTGTTAAATAATTCTTTTCAGCTCCCTGCAATAACTTACTCAAATAATAAACAGGCTTGTGTTCCGCGCCCTCAATTTTTACCATAACCGAGCTCACGGCCGCCTCGGAAATAGCGATATATATATATAGAGGTTGTCCCTCCGTAGGTTTAGCGAGCATAGGTGGTGAGGTTAGATAGCTTTTCAGTTGCTCAAATGCATGATCACAATCTTCAGTCCATTCAAAGGTCTTAGCTTTTCGTAACGTTTGAAAAAATGGTAAACTTTTGTCTGCGGACCTTGATATGAATCTATTGAGAGCAACAATCTTCCCTACTAGGCTTTGTACCTGAGTAATATTTCTGGGGGGCTTCATTTCAGTGATTGCCCGTATCTTCTCTGGATTTGCTTCGATGCCTCTCTCATGGACCAAGTATCCTAAGAATTTTCCCGACCTTACCCCAAATGTACATTTTAAGGGGTTGAGCTTCATTCCATATTTCCTCAAGATCTTGAAGCAACGATCAAGGTGCTTTATATGATCTTCTTCGCTCATGCTTTTTACTAGCATGTCATTGACGTATACCTCCATTATTTCTCCGATTAGCTCTTTAAACATCAGGTTAACCAACCGTTGATAGGTTGCTCCAGCATTTCTTAATCCGAACGGCATTACTATGAAACAATATACGCCTTGTTCGGTAATGAATGCAATCTTTTCTTGATCTTTTTCATCCATGAAAATCTGATAGAAGCCTTGGAATGCATCCATCATACTAAAGATTGCAAAACCTGCCGTTGAGTCAACCAACAGGTCGATCCTTGGGAGAGGATAAGGATCTCTTCGACACAATTTATTCAAGTCTGTAAAATCGTTGCACATCCTCCACTTGTTATCCTTCTTGTCTCCCTTCGAGACAAGTACGACATTACACAACCACTCGGTAAAGTGTATTTCTTTTATCTGTTTAGATAGTAAAAGTCTTTCGACCTCTGCTTTTATTATTTTATCCTTCACTGGGCCATGATTTCTTTTCTTTTGCCGGACCGGTTTTGCGCTCGGATCTATCTTCAAAGAGTGAGTTATGATTCTTGGGTCGATTCCCACTATATCTTCCGAGCTCCAGGCGAAAACATCCACATTTTTTCTTAAGAAGTTGATCAACATGATTTCTCCCTGTGGAGATAGTTCAGTTCCGATTCTGGTGATCTTGGCTGGGTCATTCTCGATAAGCTTGACTTCTTTGTGCTCTGGTGCTCGCAGAGTCAGATCTATTGGTTCTTTCCCCTTTTTGCTGATCGGATCCGTGCTTGGCAATTCAGGTTCCCGAGCTCTTTCCGTCGAAGATCCCACTGTTTTCCTTTTTGACGGTGTTAGAGGATTGACGTTTCTTTTTAAGGATAGTGACGTGTTGTAACAATCCCAGGCCATGCATTGGTCGTTGACTATTTCACCGACCCCAGAGATTGTTGGAAATTTGATCTTCTGGTGATAGGTTGACACTACCGCTCGAAATTGGTTTGGTGCTGGTCTTCCCAGAATGGCGTTATAAGCGAATGGTGTTTCAACCACTAAAAACTTAATCATTTTGGTCACTCGGTGAGGTTTGTTTCCAAGAGTTACACTCAAGTTAATAGTTCCAGCTGGAACTATTTCTGACCCCCCAAATCCTACTAGGGGCGTAGCTACTCTTTGGAGGGTTAATTTTCTGAGGTTCATTTGATTCAGCACTTCAATGGCTATTATGTTAGCTGAGCTTCCGTTGTCGATCAGAATTCTCTTGACGTTGAAATCGGATATTTTCAATGAGACCACCATAGGGAAATCGGGGTGGTCTTCGTTGTTGTCCCAATTCAGATTTCTGGGGACTTCGCTTTCGTCGAACTTGATCACTTGCTGGTTAGAGCTCTTACTCTCGAGTGCCCATATCTCTCTGGGAGCGATTATTCCTTTTTCTAGAGATCGTGCAGTCCGTCGCCTCGCATGTTGGGTATGCCCCGGTTGTCAAAACAACGAGAGTGCGGAATTTAAAATTTTCCGAGGCATCCCATCAGTCCCATAAATCGATCTCCATATTATTTATGTGAAATAGGTTGAATCAAACAGTAATAGAAAACAAAGGGGGTGTTTTGCGAAATACCTCAAAACTTGTTTCGGCTTTTCTAGTTTGATTCACGAAGCAGTGATCCAATTGTCTCACCTCCAGAATGTATCCACACCAGATGGATTGTAGCAACGTTTCCAAATCACAGGCTACGAACTAGATCTTGGAAACTTGTCAGTGAAGGAAGAGTTGGGACTGGATCCAGCTCTTGAACCAGATCCAGATGAAGAAGAGAAGAAGATGAGGGCGGCGGCGGCACTGGCCTTTTGGCTAGGGCTGGTCGATTTTTCTCTTCAATTTTCAGCTATTGAAAATCTCTTGTGTTTATTATTGCTTCATTAGCTTATGGAAGAATTATGAAGAGAGATATTTATAAGAGAAGAGTCCTTCTCTTAATAGATATCATTTTCCATGTACATCAATATCTCTTTTCCTTATCTCATTAGGAAATAAGATATACAAGTATATCTTATAGATTTTCCTTATCTCATTAGGAAACTAGATATACATGAATCTCTTCCTTCTTTCTTGTCCCACAAGAAACAAATTCTTCCAACTTTCCTTAGCCTCAAAAATCGCCCCTATGCCTTATTCATGTAAATCCGAAAATTTCATGATAAATCCTTCTTCCATTTAATTAATTAACTACTTTAATTAATCTCATAATTAATTAGATAATCCAATTAATTAATTAGACACTCTAATAAATTAATTAGATATTCTAATTAATAATTCTTCTTCTTGAATTAACACTTTAATTCATTAACTTTGATTTCTTTGAATTAACACTTTAATTCATCAACTTTGATTTAACTTCCTTAAATCAACTATTTCCTTTTTGACTGTCACTGTCTAACTGTATTGTGTGTGACCCTCTGGGTTCACCATCAATTGGCAGCAGGCCCACGACTTTCGTGATTTAATTAATGAACAATTAAATGCTCCGATCAATTAAACACTTTTAATTGACCACTCCAGAATTAATTTCCCTTATTAATTTAGGAGTACCCACACTTCATGGTCGATGTCTAGCCACAAGCCCATGAAGCCCAACTTCAGGTGAATTGATCTTGTGAACCTCACCTCTTATAATTGCCATGTACATACGGTCCTTCTTTCGACTTATTTCCCGATTGAGACCTAGGGTGTGTGAATTGATCGGCACCTCTAATTATCTCAATAACTATACTTTCTAATTCAGGATAATAATTCCAGTGTGACTGCTAAATTTGGAAACTCCTTTCCAAATCCGTCACCGACTGCGGCCGCAGGTTCCTCGGAACATATTATCTAAGAACGTATAGGAAATTCTCCCACCTTATCAGGATGAGTCGATAGATCCTTTCTTAGTACTAACCACTCGCGTACACGACTATACGCACCCAACTTAGGCACATTAAGGTCAGGCTACGTGACCAGCACCTAAATCTAAATACGTACACCCATGCACCGAATTCGCCCTAGTACCTCAAGTCTAAGGACTAAATCGTACACTATTATAAGCCTTGAGAAACATCCCATCACCGATATGCGTCACGCGCTTCCACAATGGGTTTCTCTGTTCGGGTCGTTCGATGCGTTCGATCCCCTATCGAACCACCTAGTCATATGCACTGACATCAAATGTCTTGTTCATGAAACTCTACAAATTCACTCCATGTGAATCATGCATACTCGTACAAGTCTTAGCGATTCCTTCGATACCCCGTCTCGCTTGGAATCTATGACTTGGAACGTGTTTTAAGATCACGACCTTAGAGACTGTTTCATGATTGCACTCATACTGAAGTGAATCGTCCCATAGTCGAATGTGACCTTAGGATTTCATCCAATCGCTTAGATAAGTTCGCGAAAGATGAAGTTGGCCATTGTTTAATTTACGTACTATAAATAAACGGTCGTATATTTATTAATCCATAAGAAGATAGTCCTCTTACAAGCTAATTAACATTGGCTTGCTGGGCACTATCCTATCAATCTCCCACTTGCCCTAAAGCCAATCACAACATTTCTAAGACCCATCTTATCAAGATGTCCTTCGAACCCTTTTGCGATAATGACTTTACTAGTGGATCTGCTAAGTTGTCTATTGAGATAACGTAACACTTTTACGTGCCTCAACTACCTATGATTTATCTAATCATACGGTTTTGTGTTCAGATCGTTGGTGTGATCTCGATTCCCTTTCATTTAGCAATTGCCCTATTTTATCAGTGAAGATAACGATAGGCTTTTGCTATGCTAGGTACTACATCCAACTATTGGATGAGTTTTCTTATCCAAACACTTTCTTCTGTTGCATCCTATGCTGCGATATATATATTCTGTTTGAGTTGGCAGTGGTAGACTATTGGGGTTTATTCCAATTTACCTCTGCTCCATCGAGACAGAATAAATCATCCACATCAGACTTGAACAACTCGAATCACTAAATCCTTCGAGTCTTAATCCTCCACTACTACCGCAGACCAGCATTATATCCTTTAACTATCTTCGAGGATTGCTTTACGGCAGTCCAGTGTCCCTTACTGGTGTTTGACTAACAATAGCTCGTGAAAATCACAGCATATGTTAAGTCAGGTCTAGTACAAGACTTTGCATGCTACATGCAAACCAAATGCCTAAGCATAAGACTTTTGATACATCCTCTTCTTTACTTATCATATGTAGGGCTCATAGAGTAAGAAAAAGAGATTTTGTATCTCATTGGAACTAATCCTTTCTTGGATTCTTCCATATTGATCTCATTCAATAATTAGTCTATGTACTTAGATTTGGAGAATTGTACTTCGCTCTATCTCTATAGATACGTATTGCCAATACGTGAGATGTAATTCTCAAATCTTATCATGGAGAAATTGCGCAAAAGACACGCTTTTGTTTGCGCTTGATATTCTGATATCGTCCTTGATAATCAGAACGTCGTCATGTTTTGTTACGAACTTCACTATGCTCCCACTGATTCTTTTGCACAGTTGGAATCTATATGCCTTTTGACGAAGTCAACAGTCTTGATCATCTTATCAAGTCGCATATTCCAAGTTTGGGATTATGTTAAGAGTCATAGATTGACCTATGGATTTGAATAAAGATCTTCTCATCAATTTCCAATTGTGAGAGGCAGAATTCATATCCAATAGTCATATTTTAGTAGTCAAACCACTCTTCTATGGCTAATAATTTCGAAATGGATTTTGACGTTTAAAAATGGAGCGAAGGTATTTTCATTAGTCTTCAAAAAGCTTTTGAAGAATAACCTTCCGCCATTAAGCGAGTCAAACAAGTTGAACCTTTCCATTTCGGATCTCATGGCCTCATGCCACATCCCTAAGTCTATGTCAAACATAGTTTCTTTGTAATCTTGGATCAATATCCAATTTATCAATCTCGTAAAATGGAATTTTGAGTTCCTTACGAATTTGATTTGAATCACGAAGTGTTTGTGCGTAATTTGTTTCAGTAGGTCAAGGATTTGCTCCCACTGTTTGTGGGGATGGGTCCAGATCTTGGACTTCATCAAGTTCCATGACATTCCCTATTTCCTTTGACAAAGAATTCATCAACAGAGGAACGGGTATTTGTGAGATACGATTGACCTATTGTTTCTCATTGTCGTAGAACAGGTATCCAATGGATTTCGTTGGATATCCCACAAGTTTGCGTGAATTGGATCTACTATCCAATTTGTACTGCAAGGGTATTATGCCATATCGTATATGGTACGGCGGTGTAAGGACTTGCTTCGAAAGGTACTAGCCTAAGTATCCTTTTGAAGAGTCAGGGGAGGCTATCCCCAAAAGTGAACAAGGAAGTTCAGCGAAGTCTTATCGTGAAATGAACTAAGTCTAACCAAGTTCAATTCCTACTTAATTCGCTCCGTGAGAATCCTATTCTCGTTTAGATAATCGTGGAACTTATAGCTTATGTTTCGGCCAGTTTGATTAGATCAAACGGTTTCAACATCATGCTCTTAATTACTTCATTTCCAAAAACTTCTTTGAACATTTCAACAGTTTTGGAACTGTACTTCACAAAGTACACATATGCTTTTCACGATTAAAAATCGTAAGTATATTTGAAGTAACGTCCTTTTGAACTAACCTTTTAGTTCTCCACGTTTGTCCTTATGGATCAAATCCATCTTTGTTTCATATGCTTAGGATGCCTAGCAAACTTTATTTCGGTCATTATTCCTTTGAGACAAGATTCGTAAGTTACGAGTTCATCTAAGTTCTATGTTTCAAGAATCTCAAATGAAATCAATCTTTCGAATCCTTCTTTTGGAAATATGTCCAAAAATGTGCATTTCAAGTATGTGGGCGATTATCTTGTTGTTTTACCTTTCTCGATTTAGCATACAATTTACTTGAAGTTTTAATTGTTTATTATTGATTCATTTCTATGCTTTAAAGACATTCCATTCATAATGGTAAAGCATCAATATTTTGTACAAGGTAAAAGCTTTAAATAAATAATATTCCATTCATAATGGTAAAGCAATGCTGTCTTGTACAAAAATTCGAAATAATACTCAAAAACAAAATAAAACCAAAACTCATGCTAAGACGAAAAACTAAGTAAAACACTTTGCTAAAAGGTAAAGTCTAGATTCTTCTCGACCCAACTCCTGAAGCATTTTTCCCTTATATATTGTTGCAACTCTTGCCTCCTCCTTCCAAGGAATGCCCTTCTTCCCAAGGGCAAGGGAATACCGTCATCACCTGCAAACACTTTACAGATATGAGGGTCTATGAGATGTCATACATCAAAAGAAATAACTAGGTCATACCTTTGTTAATTCTCTTCAGGAATTTCTTTCCAGCAAGCATCCTTAGTTGCCTATCTTTCTTACACAAGGGGCAATCCTTTCCTTCACTCAGACCCAGACCCTGTAGATGGGCTTTCTCATATTTGTCCAACAACTTGCGCAAATCATTTGTCTTAATCCCATCACATGGAATTTCCAAATGATGCACAAAATGAGAAAATGAGTCAGACAAGCCAGTGAGAATAATTTCTATCTCATCATTCTGATCCAAATCAGCGCCTAGCTTTTTGATTCGTTTCATCATCTTGATTAGGTAAGAACAATATTCTCTAACATTGTCGAACCCAACCATGCTTGTCTCGCAGAGTGAATAACTCATGATTTGTCCCAAAGTTTGTTCGTACATGATTGTGGATTTTGAATGGCTATAAATAAACAATTTAAAAGACAACAATAAGCAGACAGGTTTAATAAAATACTTATAATTAACGAAAATTGGACTTTTTATCGAAAAAGTTCTCCCACTATTTTTATCGAAACAATAACCCCTTATTTGTTCGGGAAATCCTATTTCCTAGTAGGTCTTGATGTCCCGGCAGACATTAACTGCACCCACGACTCGTGGCCATACAATTAATTCCCTAGGTATGTATACTTTTACCAATTGTGTCCCTACACAACCTTCAAGCTATTTTGCCTCGGTTTTCACATTTATCTAGCACTGCTACATCATAAATGTTACTATTCGTTAAGTCTAACCCATTAATCACGATGAGCAACGGGCCCGGTCATGAAATCCCCGTAACTGGTTATCGGTCGATATACATGTCCCGACCAGTCCCCACCCTTGTCAAGTTTTTAAGGAAAACAAGAATCAAGGAATTTTGCGTATTGTCCCTTTCTTCGCCTCGGGTGCCAGACTCTGGATCACCTTAATCGATAAGTAGACAACTCACGCTAGTTCCTATTAATGGAAGGCTTGGATTTATAAAACTTCCTTTTATAGTTAACCCAATATGACTTAATATTTATTCAAGAGGGGATTTTCGATTTTGAAAGTTTGAAGAAACTCTCCTCGAGATCTCACCGTATTTAATTATGCTTCATCTTTTATTTACGATCTAATTACTAGCGCGCATCACATACAAGCCATGTAAATCGACAAATAAAATTTAAAACATTCACACCTAGCATGCATGCTATCACAGTATGTTTTCGATCGGGAGCCTCCTATGTGGGCCAGCATCGAGCCATGATGTTGGCCCAATTGGTCAATCTAATTGGGTTCTTAATGGACCTAGGCTATTACAATAATAACCATGCATACATGGCCTTCATTCCTTCTTGGGCCTCCACCTTGCTTGTAATGGGCCTCCATCCTAAACTATTTAAAACAGTAAAGCCCTATTCTATTACAAAGGCTCAAAGTGGCCCAAAAACTTTAAGGCTCGCAGGCCCAATAAAAACAACACAATTAAAATTAAACCAATCACATCTACCCCTAGGGTCAAGGCTCGGCGCGATCGAAAACCACGTAAACAGTTCACGTAGAGCAATAAACAAGCAAACAACTTTCACATATTTCTTTTCTTCCTTATTTTAAAACTCCCTTTTAAAATAGTCCATGATCCTTACTTTAGTCTCTACTAATAATGATAAAATTAATTTTCGGATAAACAAAAACACCTTTTATGCACAAATACAGATTCTGTTTTTCAACTTTTGAAAATTACAGTTTGGTCCCTTAACTTTCGAAAATTATATTTTTGACCCCTCAAGTTTCGGGAATTAACAATTTAATCCCAAAAATTTTGACAGCTGCAAATCAGTCCAGAAAACAGGAACTTAAAGAATCTACCCAGAAATTTTCGTTAATTGCAAACAGACCCCTGAACTTTACGTAAATTACAAAAACAGCCCAAACTTACGGAAATTGCAAAACCGACCCAGTTTTCAAAAAATCCAGAAAATTACAATTTCAGTCCAGAAACATGCAGAAAACGAAATTTTCAATTTTGGTCCAGTTTTTCGTAAATCGCTATTTTGCAAAAACAGTCCACTAATTTTCGGAAATTCAAAATTGGCCCAAACTAATTCATGCAAATTTATCCGAGCATACATAATATCATAACAAGCAAGAATCATCACACAGAACATAATAATCACCAATATCATATATTAAATTATGTTCAGGCCTTTTTCACATAATAATAATGGAGTTGGCTCTGATACCACTGTTGGGTATGCCCCGGTTGTCAAAACAACGAGAGTGCGGAATTTAAAATTTTCCGAGGCATCCCATCAGTCCCATAAATCGATCTCCATATTATTTATGTGAAATAGGTTGAATCAAACAGTAATAGAAAACAAAGGGGGTGTTTTGCGAAATACCTCAAAACTTGTTTCGGCTTTTCTAGTTTGATTCACGAAGCAGTGATCCAATTGTCTCACCTCCAGAATGTATCCACACCAGATGGATTGTAGCAACGTTTCCAAATCACAGGCTACGAACTAGATCTTGGAAACTTGTCAGTGAAGGAAGAGTTGGGACTGGATCCAGCTCTTGAACCAGATCCAGATGAAGAAGAGAAGAAGATGAGGGCGGCGGCGGCACTGGCCTTTTGGCTAGGGCTGGTCGATTTTTCTCTTCAATTTTCAGCTATTGAAAATCTCTTGTGTTTATTATTGCTTCATTAGCTTATGGAAGAATTATGAAGAGAGATATTTATAAGAGAAGAGTCCTTCTCTTAATAGATATCCTTTTCCATGTACATCAATATCTCTTTTCCTTATCTCATTAGGAAATAAGATATACAAGTATATCTTATAGATTTTCCTTATCTCATTAGGAAACTAGATATACATGAATCTCTTCCTTCTTTCTTGTCCCACAAGAAACAAATTCTTCCAACTTTCCTTAGCCTCAAAAATCGCCCCTATGCCTTATTCATGTAAATCCGAAAATTTCATGATAAATCCTTCTTCCATTTAATTAATTAACTACTTTAATTAATCTCATAATTAATTAGATAATCTAATTAATTAATTAGACACTCTAATAAATTAATTAGATATTCTAATTAATAATTCTTCTTCTTGAATTAACACTTTAATTCATTAACTTTGATTTCTTTGAATTAACACTTTAATTCATCAACTTTGATTTAACTTCCTTAAATCAACTATTTCCTTTTTGACTGTCACTGTCCAACTGTATTGTGTGTGACCCTCTGGGTTCACCATCAATTGGCAGCAGGCCCACGACTTTCGTGATTTAATTAATGAACAATTAAATGCTCCGATCAATTAAACACTTTTAATTGACCACTCCAGAATTAATTTCCCTTATTAATTTAGGAGTACCCACACTTCATGGTCGATGTCTAGCCACAAGCCCATGAAGCCCAACTTCAGGTGAATTGATCTTGTGAACCTCACCTCTTATAATTGCCATGTACATACGGTCCTTCTTTCGACTTATTTCCCGATTGAGACCTAGGGTGTGTGAATTGATCGGCACCTCTAATTATCTCAATAACTATACTTTCTAATTCAGGATAATAATTCCAGTGTGACTGCTAAATTTGGAAACTCCTTTCCAAATCCGTCACCGACTGCGGCCGCAGGTTCCTCGGAACATATTATCTAAGAACGTATAGGAAATTCTCCCACCTTATCAGGATGAGTCGATAGATCCTTTCTTAGTACTAACCACTCGCGTACACGACTATACGCACCCAACTTAGGCACATTAAGGTCAGGCTACGTGACCAGCACCTAAATCTAAATACGTACACCCATGCACCGAATTCGCCCTAGTACCTCAAGTCTAAGGACTAAATCGTACACTATTATAAGCCTTGAGAAACATCCCATCACCGATATGCGTCACGCGCTTCCACAATGGGTTTCTCTGTTCGGGTCGTTCGATGCGTTCGATCCCCTATCGAACCACCTAGTCATATGCACTGACATCAAATGTCTTGTTCATGAAACTCTACAAATTCACTCCATGTGAATCATGCATACTCGTACAAGTCTTAGCGATTCCTTCGATACCCCGTCTCGCTTGGAATCTATGACTTGGAACGTGTTTTAAGATCACGACCTTAGAGACTGTTTCATGATTGCACTCATACTGAAGTGAATCGTCCCATAGTCGAATGTGACCTTAGGATTTCATCCAATCGCTTAGATAAGTTCGCGAAAGATGAAGTTGGCCATTGTTTAATTTACGTACTATAAATAAACGGTCGTATATTTATTAATCCATAAGAAGATAGTCCTCTTACAAGCTAATTAACATTGGCTTGCTGGGCACTATCCTATCATCGCATTCCGACTGTCTCCCCCTGCTGGTCCACCAGAGATTACATGTATAGTTCCGTTGATCCGATCGTCATTGATATCGTTTCGTCGGGGTGGATGGTTACTGGGAGATCTATCACGAGGACTTCTATTTTCCTCTCTCCTTCTAGGACTTCTTGTCCTTTGTCTTCTTCGATCTGCTCTATCAACAAATTCATTTAATTTACCTTGTTGAATCAATTTTTCGATTTCTTGTTTCAGATGGTAACAGTCTTCGGTTCTATGACCGTGAGCTCGATGGTACCTACAATATAAATCGTAGTTCTTTGCCCCAGGTTTAGCTTGTGTGATTCTTTTTGCTGGGGGAATTAGATTATTCCTTTCCAGTATCACCAGGATGTCTTCTCTTGGGGCATTTAGTTTTGTAAACTCCACATAAGTAATTCGATCTCTTATATTCCTTTCTGGAGATCGAGGCCTGAGGTAGACATTGGGTCTTTTCGCAAGGTTACTCCCATTGTGTTCTAATCTTTGAAACACATTCCCCCTTCGGGGAAATCGATCATATTCCGTTATCCTATGCATCGGGGGTTTTTCAGGTTTTCTTGATCCTGAAGTCGATGCTTTATTCTTATTTTTGTCCTTGAAAGAGTTCATCTCTTCTTGGGTCATATATTTGGAGGCCAACGTCATGATTTCTGCAAAGGTTCTAGGCTGCTTTCGACTCAAGGCGTTGCCAAATTGCCTATTCTTAGTCAGATCGAATAGAATTGATATGATGTAATCAATGTTCAGAGAGTCAATCTTCAGAAGTTCCACATTGAACCTCGCTAACCAAGTTCTTAAGGACTCCCCTTCTAGCTGGGTTATAGTTCCTATATAGCTCATGGGGAGTTTTTGTTTTTTCTGGCTGGCAAATTGTTGTTCTAGCTTGTTGCACAACTCTCTAAAGCTGAAGATCGAGTTAGGCGGTTGTTTTCCGAACCAATCTAATGCTAACCCCTCAAACGTTGTGATCATCAACTTGGCCGTGTATTCTGCTAAATGAGCATACAGGCTCATTATATTAGTGAAACTTAAGATGTAGTCGGTTGGGTCAATGGTTCCGTCGTATCTGGGGAGCCGGGCCGGCAAAGATCCGGAAGCATGTGCTTCCCGGATCTCTAAACAGAAAGGGGAACAGGCAGCTATACTATCCTGTATTTCACGGGAACGAGGCCAAGGTTGTTGTAAAGTCAGAAGCCTCTGTTCGACTCGCTCCTCGACCATCCTCTCTATATCTCTTTCAGAGATTCTTTTGGTTGCTTGTCGATTAATAATTGGGGGCTCCTCCTCCTCATCGATCGGGATAACAGTATGTTCCTTGGACAAGCGACGTTCAGGACGAGCATCGGCTCTTGCCTGATTGTCATTTCGAACAGGGCGTCCTCCAACTATGTTTGGTGGGGAAATTTGAGATCTTTGGTCAGCATCTGGGCTCTCTGCTTGAGTTGATGGCTGATTGTTATTTTCCCGGGGTTCTTTGTGATTATTAACCGCCCTCGAAGGACGGACCGCGACCCTAGTTGGTTCCGCAACCGCTTGAGTTGGATGAATTTGAGGAAAGAATGAAATCAAAAGCTGAGCGATTTGTAGTATTTTTTCCTCGTCAGCTGGTAGCGGAGCAGCAGGGACGGATTGGACAGGCGGGTTAGGAGCCCTACTTGTGGTAGGAGTTTGTCGTGCTCCCTCGTTCTGATTGATGTTTTCGTTTGGTGCAACTCGTTCCTCTAAAGGATCAAGATTTTGCTGGTTTTCCGGAGGTTGTGTATCGTTAGCGCTGATTCTTTGGGAACCTTCAGGCAAGCTATCCATAGCACGAGAAGGTCGAGAATTCGTGCTTCTTCCTGCGTTACGTGCGCGTTTCCTTGGATTGGCCATATTTCGATCGAGTAATTAACCTGGCCCCACGGTGGGCGCCAACTGATTTAACCGAATTTCGTCTAAGGTTTAATCTCAGTATATTTATATAAGATCACAATGTTATGAATTAGGGGGTTTGGTTAAAGTAATCAGGATGGTGCAATTCAAGAACAAGCCACGTAATAGAACAGCGTAAAATAACAATAATATGAATGGCGAACAATGTAGTATATTTTGTAGGTTCAAATCTGGATCTTTTATACAATGTAAGATTTAGCATTTATAATAATTGTCTAGTCCTAATTTGACTAGGAGTCCTATTAGGCCTAGGAATCCTGCATGGCTTAGGAGTACTGCATGGCCCATTAAATCTTCAGGATCGGTCTTCAGGTCGATCAGATAAATTTGGGCGGATCGAGCCGATCTCGTGGTTCGATCAGGTCGGATCAACCTTGATTCTCGTCGGATATCCCAAGTTGGTTGTGTGTGCGAAATAGCCCTCACCAGTGCGCCAGATCATAAAGAGGTCAAGTTGATCGAAAGTGATCCAACCAAAGTCACCAGGATCGGAACCGAACTGTCTCCACAGGGAGAAGTTATGCTAATCAATTTTTTAAGGGAGAATGTAGATGTTTTCGCCTGGATCTCGGAGGACATAGTGGGAATCGACCCAAGAATAATAACCCACTCTTTGAAGATAGATCCGAGAGCAAAACCGGTCAGACAAAAGAAAAGGAATCATGGTCCTGTCAAGGACAAAATAATAAAAGCGGAGGTCGAAAGGTTGTTATTATCTAAGCAGATTAGAGAAATACACTTTACTGAATGGCTGTGTAATGTCGTACTTGTCTCAAAGGGTGACAAGAAGGATAATAAGTGGCGAATGTTGGAAAGATTGTTGCCCTTAATAGATTCATATCCAGGTCCGCAGATAAAAGTCTACCATTTTTTCAAACTTTGAGAAAAGTTAAGACCTTTGATTGGACCGAGGCATGTGATCATGCATTTCGAGCAGCTGAAAGAATATTTGACCTCGCCTCCCCTGCTCGCCAAACCTACGGAGGGACAGCCTCTATACATATACATCGCTATTTCCGAGGCTGCAGTGAGCTCGGTTATGGTGAAAATTGAGGGCTCGGAATACAAGCCTGTTTATTATTTGAGTAAATTATTGCAAGGAGCAGAAAAGAATTATTTAACAATTAAAAAATTCGCTATGGCTTTGGTAACGTCAGCGCGTAGGTTGCGGCCATACTTTCAAACATACAAGATCATCGTGCTTACCAATCAACCTTTGAGGCAAGTTTTATCGAAGCCAGAAGCCTCGGGAAGGTTAATCAAATGGGCTGTAGAATTGGGACAGTACGAGATCGAATATCGACCACGAACTGCAATCCAAGCTCAGATACTTGCTGATTTCCTCCTTGAAACTCCAAGTCTGTCTGAGACAAGCTCCGCAACAACATCGACAAGCAATAACAGTATTATGATCGTCAATGACCTACCATGGCTTATGCATGTCGATGGCGCATCAAGTAGAGATGGGGGAGATGCAGGAATTAATTTCCAAGGGCCAAACGGCGAGGATATGAATTATGCCATCACTTTAGACTTCGTGGTAACCAATAACGAAGCAGAATATGAATCTCTGATCGCTGGATTGGAAATGGCTAAACAAGCCAATATGAAAGTTTTGAATGTCTTGACAGATTCTGAACTAATTCAGAGACAAATTAGTGGAATGTACGAAGCAAAAGAATTTAACATGATAAAATATTTGGAGAAAGTAAAAGAATTAACTGGGAAATTTGATAAATTTGATATCCAAAATATCCCACGAGAAGAAAATCGATGGGCTGATCAACTATCTAGATTTACAGGAACAAGAGATGGTAAATCTAAAAGGGTAATCACCTGGCTGATCTCCAAGACACCCGCGATCGACCTCGACACTGTCCCTGTTGCTGAAGTAATGGAAATTGACTTAGCAACAGACAGTTGGATGACTCCATTAATCGCCTATTTGAAAGACGGATCACTCCCTAGCTGTAAAAATGAAGCCAGGAGGATGAGGTATCGAGCACCCAGATATGCAATGTTAGAAGGAAAACTTTACAGACGATCCGTCTCAGGAATTCTGCTAAAATGCATTCCCGAGCACAATTCCGAAAGCATCCTTCGAAGCATACATGAGGGAGAAGCTGGGAATCACAGTGGCGCTCGAGCACTTACACTCAAATGCTTGAGAACAGGTTACTATTGGGCAACGATGTACGCCGACGCACAAAACTACGTTAAACACTGTCACTACTGTCAGGTACATTCAAATATAATACACCAACCAGCTGAGACGATACACCCAATTCCGATCTGTTGGCCTTTTGATCAATGGGGAATCGATATAGTGGGACCGTTCCCAATGGCCAGATCGAAGAAGAGTTATGTTTTGGTCGCTGTCGAATATTTCAGCAAGTTATAAACTTTCTCTGGAAAAATATAGTCTGTCGTTTTGGAATCCCAAGAATTTTGATTTCTGACAATGGAACCCAATTTGCTGGAAAACAAGTTCAAGAATGGTGCTCGAAGCTTGGAATACAGCAAAACTTCACGTCTGTCGAACATCCTAGAGCTAATGGACAAACTGAAGTGGAAAATCGAGAGATTGTCAAATCACTCGAGAAAAGACTGGACGACGCCAAAGGGAAATGGTTGGACGAACTGCCAGGCGTCATTTGGGCAAACAGAACTACAGTAAAAGCCTCAACGGGTGAAACACCGTTTAGCCTAGTCTATGGGTCGGAGGCAGTCATCCCAGTAGAGGCACTAGTCCCCAGCCCTAGAATTGAGCTCTACGAGGAGGAATCAAACGATCAACTGAGAAAGGATGATATCGATTTGAGCGAGACCTTAAGGGTAAAAGCCAGTCTGCGTTTAGAAGCGGCTAAATCCAGCATGGAAAAAGCCTACAATCAAAAGGTGAGGATACGATCATTCAAAGAAGGTGATTTGGTACTTAAAAAATTTGAAGTTTCCAAACACGTAGGAAAGTTACAGCAAAATTGGGAAGGTCCCTACATGGTAATTGCGGTCGGAAAAAAGGGATCGTACAAGATAGCACATATGGATGGGACTCCACTTCCTCGAACGTGGAATGCAGTAAATCTCAGAAGATATTATGGTCGTTAAGTTCGAGATAAGAAGATTTAGAATTTAGACAGGATTTGCAAGGAATTAGTTTTTCCATTTTATAGAATATTTTGTTATTTCCCTTTCATGCGTTAAAATTACCTACAATTCTAATAAAAAGCTTTTGCTTATTTCCACATGGGACATGTTCAAAAGACTTTTGTCAAAAAACGATCTACAAAGGTTAAATTCAATAATTGGTATACAACCTAATACATTTTGCGTAAAACCGAATGAATCGGAAAAAATTCACCGATCTACTGAAACGATCTACAAAGGTTAAAACCACAGTTGGTATAAAACCTAAGTATAATAAATCTTTGAGTAACACCGATTGGGTCGGTATAAACACATCGATCTACTGAAACGATCTACAAAGGTTAAAACCACAGTTGGTATAAAACCTAAGTATAATAAATCTTTGAGTAACACCGATTGGGTCGGTATAAATTAATCGATCTACTGAAACGATCTACAAAGGTTAAAACCACAGTTGGTATAAAACCTAAGTATAATAAAAATTTGAGTAAAACCGATTGGGTCGGTATAAACTCATCAATCTCCTAACGAACGATCAACAAAGGTTAAAACCAAAATTGGTAAAAAACCTAAGTACGATAAATTTTTGAGTAATACCGATTGGGTCGGTATAAAATTATTGATCGACATAATATGTAAAAAGGGAATTTAATAAATAAAAAAGAAGAATTTTATTTATGTCCCTAAAACTGTTACAATTACATAAAATATCTTGGAAAGACAAAATAGATCTCCCTGATCTAACGACACCAGATCCTATTACATGCTATATCCATTCTTGATACCAACTACGCCAAAGCTCGACGAAGACGACCGCCTTTAAGTTTCGTGATGACGACCACAAAGCTTTGGAATCAGAGAGAGCTTTGTGAGATCATAATGTTACGATGGTCGATGGTGGTCAGCATTCCCGGTCACACATTAAAATTTTAATGAACTGACCAGCTTTCCACCTACCACGTAACTAATAGATCGGAACCCCACAACACCGACCTTTACCTATTTACATAGGTTGATCGATTTATGGTCGGCATTCCAATCTAATCCCCTTTTTAGGGGTCGGAGACTTCATGGTTCTTGAGAAGCCTCCATTTTCCGATTCCGCCCATACCGAGTCGAGGTAATGGATGATTGGTTGGATTCGCGAATTAGGCTGACGACCGCCATTTTGAACAAAGAGGGAGTACATTGTTTAGAATTTTACTCCTGATGGTAACTAAATGGAAGATAAAAGATTCCTTTTATAGACAGGATGAGTTAAAATCCAACGGTCAAACTCTCATATAATCAACGGCAATGACCTATCATCGGGATTTGCGTTACAGCGTCATAACTACAAGCATTAAATACGGGATAAATGCGCTTTTTAGTCGGTCAGAATAAAAGTCGTATATTAGATCGATGGAGACGATACAAAGACTATCATAGCAAAACTAATATTACATATCAAGAATTCCTATCTGAGCGGAAATTATCTATCAATGCACTAAGCAATCACACCTACAAAATATCAGAGGAAAGCATTTGGTTTCAAAACGCTTCAGAGCTTCCTCGGAACGATCATCTTTCTTTCTACTTTGAGAACAGTGACGAGAACCTAAAGTTCAGGCTTCTTCTATAGATCGGCAGGTGTTGTCGGGCGAGCAAAGCCGCATGCTATCATGACTCGACCACCTTGAAGAAGTTGATGCTTCTTCTTCGCCAATTAAAGTAGGGATCAGAGGGGTCTCATGCATGACATCACCAACCTGTTAGAAACAAGTTGATTTCGATAAGCATAGAATCCTGCTTTCCTCCACTCTCGACCTCTATCATACGGCGTTGTATATGGTCAACTAATCCCCAGTTGTGAGATTTGCCCGACCGTCACCGCTTAAGATGGAGATCTCATCTTTCCAATTCCTCCCATACCAAGTAATGAACTCCTAGGTATATAAACTGACAAATTTGGAGGTCGATGATACTTATGACAATAAATATTCATCTTGAACGACTTCATCATCTGAGGAATGGAGAGGAAAGGAGTGACCTTTTTATAGGCAGGGGATAAAGGATCCAATGGTGTTACATTGAGACCCTATCAACGGTCCAGATTTAAAGCATTATTAGGATGGTTTTCAGCAGCGGAAATATGATCAATCATTGTTATCGAACTGAAAGTACAAGAATAATTGATTTTATTGAGATCTTTAGGAGGATCGTTACATTTCACGGATACAGCCATATCGTCAGAAAAATCTACATTTATATTAAGAGTCTAATTATAGTTACTCCAAATACTAGTCCTAATTTGCTACTCCTCGGTTTGATCTGCTCCTTCAATTCGACCTACTTCTTATTCTCAGACTACTACCACTGCATATAAACGAGGAATATGCAGAAGTGCGTATATTTGCTGATGCTGGTGAATTAACGACCTCCAAACGGGCCACATGGCAATCAGGAAGCCAGCTGCATCTAGGGTCGATCACAGTATCAAGCTAAAGCACACTGAGAAGGAAGGAACTTTGCTGTCATACAATTGAGACAGGTTCGTTTTCCATGCATTGGGGGCAAAATTCCGAGCATGCAGGGACGGAAAAGCTTACTTTCCCCAGGGATCACCACCATTTTTAATGAACTAACCAGCTCTCGCTTCTCCAAAAAACTATTTGGTGTTATATCTCCACCATAATCTACATGCCATAAAAACCAAATTGAAACGTTTATGGGAGACCTATTATTTGGGTCTTTTGTTTTTACTACTTCTCCAAAAAAGTTATTTATACTACGAGGAATTAATCAATCAACTGACAAAGCATACGAACCGTTCCTACAGTTACGGCACACCTACCAAATTGACTTCTCGTCTTCCAAGATTAATAAAAGAAGTTATTTATTGGCAGGTAGATCGAAAAGACGCAGAAATGGATCAAAAAGCATGATCTTCTATTCATCTGACAAAATGTATATTTACATTCCATATTTCAGAAAAAAAAAAAAAAAAAAAAAAAAAAAAAAAAAAAAAAAAAAAAAAAAAAGAGAAGAAAAGGATAAGATCCTTGTCTACTGTTCGTGATTATGATCGGGAATGGTTGGATAACCTAGATAAGTCATCATTTCTTGGGCTCGCTGCTTATATCCAAGAGAAAAACCTCTATCAAACTCTAGATTTTTCAATTGAAGAAGATCTTCTCTCTCCATTGCAAGCTGCTCTCTTTCAGACTCCAAACTGCTATTTACTCGAGCAAGTTCTTCTTTCTCTTTAGTGAACCTTTCAGTAGTAGCCGGAAGATGCTCGACCTCAATCGACAGCAATTGATGAGCAGCAGTAATTGTATTTAGACGTTCGAGAGAGGCTTCTCGTTCAAAGTAAGATTCATCATTTTGTATCCCAAGCTGAAGAGCTTCATGCTTAGCCTGTTTTTGAGAAATATGGATAAGAAATTTAAAACGCCTAGATCTCTTTTGACAATAACAAAATACACTTACCATTTCCAAACGTTTGAAAATGGACTGGACAAGCTGCAAAGAAGAGTGGTTCTTCAATTTCTCAAGCTCCTTGGGCAAAATGGTACCCATTCCCAAATTCCAAGAAACCCCATCAGGCTCAAGGGAGGTTGGAATACAGGCATCAATCGAAACCCCACCTGATCGGCTCATATCGAACTCAGTTATCTCTTCGACCTGCTCCTTGAATGGACGTTCGTCTAAAAGTGACGGGTCGTCAGAGATATTTTTAAAACCAGAACGACTGGGACCAGACCCAGTTTTCGACACACCTTGAGAAATATGGGCAGGAGAGACGACTTGAGTATGTTGAGAAGTCGAAACAACGACCTGAGAATGCGGAGGGGCAAAGAAAGACTCAGGGATGTCTTCCACAGAACCCCTTAATTGCAGTATTGGATCAGTCTCGGAATTAGGAGCAGTAGTCACGACCTGTGCGCAACCTTCTTGACTTATAGATTGATTTGTTGCATCTCGACCAAAAGGGGAAAGTTCATTTACTGATCGATCATCGGGAGGAGGAGAAACAACTCGAGACTCCTTGTTTGTATCTTGGTCGACGGGAGGAGGAGAAATAACTCGGGATTCCTCATTTATTATTGGTTCCACGAGAGCAGGAGAAATAGCTTGAGTCTCTTCGTTCGTCGTATGGATGACAGGAGAAGGAGAAACAGTTCGTGACTCCTCATTTAATGTTTGCTCTACGAGAGGAGGAGAAGTAGTGCGAGAACCCTCATTATGGCAAGCCTCCAGCACTATCGGATCGACAATTGGACTACGGATAGGAGCACTTGAAAATCCCAGGGAAGAATTCGTGGTTTCCCTTGTTGAAGGGATATTCTTCATTTCTTTTGGGTTTCCACTTGACAAGGATAATTTCGGATCAGATCGAGAAATGGTTTCCCGAGAGGAAGCTCCTCCCTGGGAAGACGATTGATGTGAACCATCGGTTCGGGATTTCTTCTTCGGAGTATCTCGACGAGACAGACCCCGTTGAGATCGTTTGGCAGCCCCAGAAAAAAGGTTGGAACTCATGGTCAGAAAATCAGGAATTCCTTTGAAATATCGAACTAAGAGCTCCGATCAACAGCAAGAAAATTTTATATTACTAAGTAGGGACGCGCGGTAAAACTCCAAAAGATTTACCTTTATATATAGCTAAGGAAATGACAATTATGTCCTTGGACCTTGGCGCGCACAGTAAAAATTGAAATATACGGCAAAAGCGGGTCATCAAATACGTACTATGATCATCGAAGCGACGAAGTATATCAGAGTTAAAATCATATATATATCATAAAAAGGATTTTACATGTTCTACGAGATTTAAAAGATCTAACTTTACAACAAAATAAAAGAAAATCATAAAAAAACATCCTAACTGGGTGAATTGGTTTCCTTGGGGGACGATCCTTCCTCTCCTTCTTCATTCCCTTCGTTGACATGGTCTCCTTCGATATCCTCCTCGGCATCGTCGCCTTCCTCATCGCCTGCTCGATTCCCCATGATATCCTTCATTAATTCCAAATCAGGTGTCGACACAAGAAATGGGGTTCCATACTCCTCGACTATGTGGGCCAGAGGGTGGTTACTATACTCAACAGAGGATAAGCAGTCGGGAGGATAGTCTTGAAGATTTCGGTCCTTTTCAATGGCCATAACTTTGCGATATTCATCGCGTCGATCAGGAATCTGTCCAGACTCGATTAGTTGGTCAACCCCCTTAAAAAATGAGCTCAAGAGTAGATCTCCAATTTTCTGTTGGATTATAGCAGTATGTACTGGATAATCAAGAAACTCTCGAACAATGGGCTCGATGTCGGAAGGTTGATGCTTGTCGATGACCTTTTCTAGATCAGAAGAATCGTCTTCCTTTGCCGCGAGGTGAGAGCGAAGTAAGGCAATCTCCGACTCTAGCTTGCTAATTACAGTGGCATGTGAAACTCGCTGCTCATCTAGTTCTCGAGTCAATTGGTCGACCTGCGCCTGGTATCGACTAGAATCCGTCATCATACTGATAATATGAGGATTGTCGGTCTCCAAATTAGGATTAGCGAGAGGATCGGTTGAAGTGGCAGTGGAAGCTCGAGAGTTACCGACCTGAGCAAGTTGATCTTCGAGCTCCTTAACCCTGGCAGTTAAAATATTGTTGCTTTCTTCAACATATTTACACTGATCTCTATGCAATGCCATATCATATAGCGCGGATACCAAGGCATTACCGGTCTGTAGCAAGAAAAAATTGTCTAAATAAAGATCAAGAAGAATGTTGAGGATTATTAAAAGAACAAAAGGAGTTAAAGAATATTACCACTTCATTAGCATGAGCAGCCCTCGCTAGCTGTTCGAGAGGTTTCTTCATAACAGTCCTCTCCACGTCTCGAACAAAAGTCGAGGATAGAAGGACTCGAATGGATTTATCGACCACATTCTCCTTATCGTCAGACATCAAGGAATCTTTCTCAGAATAACCAGCCGCTCGTTTTCCTTGGAGATGATTCTCAATCATATCTACCAAAGAAGCTTGATGACTAGTGTCTCCAACGTGAGTGAAGTACTCTCCTCCTTTGTCAAAATATTGAGTTCTTCTTTTGGCTTCAGGGCCAGTAGGATTACGTTCCGGCCAATATTTACTACCCAAAATACCATATTTCTCCCTAAAAGTTTTGGGAGGATAACCGCGACCTGGGCGAGAACTTGAAGCCGGTATGTCTGAAGAAGTTAGACCAGAGAAAGGAGGAGCTACTCGGATAGGATCTGCATTCTCGGACGACTCCTCCTCAATGTCCTCCAAATCTTGGAATTGATTCCTTCTCCTTTTTCTAGATTCCTTTTGCTCTATGGGGACTTTACCCCAGGACTTTTTCGAGTTCGAAAGAACAGATTTTCCGACCACGGAAAAACGGCAGTTTTCGACCATGGAAGCTACAGCATGAAGTCAATAAACATTAATGAGAGACTGGATTATATATCTTTTTATAAATTTATTACTAGCAAAAAATCTTACATAAAGGTCGATCGTCCGAGGGGATAGGGAAATCCAAAGAACTCAATCCAGCCTTTCGAAGGAAAATCTCTCCGATCAAATAAGCTGATTGATATTTATTTGATCTCATCTCCTCAATCAAGGTAGTTGAAAATTGGTCGTCTGGGGACATCTCACCAATCACTTTTCGACCACCATATACCCATGCATCGTTGTATCCCCAGTCATGAGTAAACTCCTCGGTTTCACCGTTCTCGAGGATATGCACGGTCGGAGCCTTAACAAAAAAGAAACTTGATTTCCATTCCGTGCTATTGCTCGAAATGGCATTTTCAAGAACTGCGTAGCCAGGTCTTTGGCTAACATAATAATAACCTCTGTTGGAGGAGGTCGATACGGAGAGTCGGAAAAAATGAAGAAAATTACGGAATGAGGGCTGCAGACCTCGTGCGAACATCAAAACAGAGAATGCCATAATAAATGCTATGGCGTTCGGAACAAGCTGAGTCAGTGAGACAATGAAGGTCTCCAGGAATTGACGAAGAATTGAAGAGAGTGGAAAACGGAGCCCATGCTCAAAATGGGAAGTATAGAAAGCTCGACAGTTGGCGGGAGGAGTGTTGACTCTCTCCTCGGAAGAAGGAATAATGATCTCAAAATCCGATGGGAAATAGCGGCCATATTCATTTTTCAAAGACGGTAGATCCTCTTCTTTCCATCGAGAAGGAAAAAATTCCACAGGAGCAGAAATCTGAGGTTGAGACGTTTTGGATTTCTTGGATGCTTTCGACACCATCTCTTCCTCTAGAATCCTCCACAAGAGAATTGTCTGCTCCTTCCTCATCAGATGAAGGAATATCAGGATTAGGGATATTAGGTGGTACTTGTTCTTCTACGTTCCTAGTTGAGGAAAGGGGATTTTGTGAGGTCGAAGGCATAGCCTTTTGAAGTAATGCGCTCGATAAGATAAGAAAATAATAAGATTTTCGACTTAAGCTTTTACTGCTGGAAAGTTTAAATATCTTGGGTAAAAGTAAAATATCCCTCAAAATTTCGATTATATATATGGGCGGTGAAAAGACGGATTCAACCCTTCGAGTCTCTTCGTATTTCCGCCAATCAAAGTCATGAAAAGACCCAGCCGTTGTCGGAATGCCAGACGAAAGGTCGCACGATCTCTAGAAAAGGGGATTATGACCCCTAAAGAGGTATGGGCGCTCGAGAGTAAAAACTCCAACCAACAGATAATTAAGTTCGATGAGAGCGAAGTCCCCAGAAATCTGAATTGGGATAATAACGAAGACCACCCCGATTTTCCCATGGTGGTCTCACTGAAAATTGCCGATTTCAATGTCAAGAGAATTCTGATCGACAACGGCAGCTCGGCTAACATAATAGCCATCGAAGTGCTGAACCAGATGAACCTGGGAAGAATAAATCTCCAAAAAGTAGCTACGCCACTGGTAGGATTTGGAGGATCAGAAATAGTTCCAGCCGGAACTATCAATTTGAGTGTAACTCTTGGGAACAAACCTCATCGAGTGGTCAAAATGATAAAATTCTTAGTGGTTGAAGCTCCATTCGCTTATAATGCCATTTTGGGAAGACCGGCATTAAACCAATTTCGAGCAGTTGTGTCAACCTATCACCAGAAAATAAAATTTCCTACAGTCTCTGGGGTCGGCGAAATCGTCAACGACCACTGCATGGCTTGGGATTGTTACAACACGGCACTGTCTTTAAAAAGGAACGTCGATCCTCTTACACCGTCAAAAAGAAAAACAGTAGGATCCTCGACGGAGAGATCTCATGAGCCTGAGTTGCCTAGCACGGATCGGATCGATAGAAAAGGAAAAGAGCCCATAGATCTAACCCTACGTGCGCCAGAGCATAAAGAGGTCAAGTTAATCGAGAATGATCTAACCAAAATCACCAGGATCGGAACTGAACTGTCTCCACAGGGAGAAACTATGTTGATCAATTTTTTAAGGGAAAATGTAGATGTTTTCGCCTGGAGCTCGGAGGACATAGTGGGGATCGACCCAAGAATAATAACCCACTCTTTGAAGATAGATCCGAGCGCAAAACCGGTCAGACAAAAGAAAAGGAATCATGGTCCTGTCAAGGACAAAATAATAAAAGCGGAGGTCGAAAGGTTGTTATTATCTAAGCAGATTAGAGAAATACACTTGACTGAGTGGTTGTGTAATGTCGTACTTGTCTCAAAGGGTGACAAGAAGGATAACAAGTGGAGAATGTGTAACGATTTCACAGATTTAAATAAACTGTGTCCAAGGGATCCTTATCCTCTCCCGAGGATCGATCTATTGGTGGACTCGACGGCAAGTTTTGCAATTTTTAGTATGATGGATGCATTCCAAGGTTTCTATCAGATTTTCATGGATGAAAGAGATCACGAAAAAACTGCATTCATTACCGAACAGGGAGTATATTGTTTCATAGTAATGCCATTCGGATTAAGAAATGCCAGAGCTACCTATCAACGACTGGTCAACTTGATGTTTAAAGAGTTGATCGGAGAAATAATGGAAGTATATGTCGATGACATGCTGGTAAAAAGCATGAATGAAGAAGACCACATTAAACACCTTGATCGTTGCTTCAAAATCTTGAGGAAGTATGGAATGAAGCTCAACCCCTTAAAATGTACCTTTGGGGTAAGGTCTGGAAAATTCTTAGGTTATCTGGTCCATGAGAGAGGCATCGAAGCAAATCCAGAGAAAATACGTGCTATTACTGAAATGAAACCTCCTAGAAATATTACTCAGGTGCAAAGTCTGGTCGGAAAGATTGTTGCCCTTAATAGATTCATATCCAGGTCCGCAGATAAAAGTCTACGATTTTTTCAAACTTTGAGAAAAGCTAAGACCTTTGAATGGACCGAGGCTTGTGATCATGCATTCGAGCAGCTGAAAGAATATTTGACCTCGCCTCCCCTGCTCGCCAAACCTACAGAGGGACAGCCTCTATACATATACATCGCTATTTCAGAGGCTGCAATGAACTCGGTTATGGGAAAAATTGAGGGCTCGGAACACAAGCCTGTTTATTATTTGAGTAAATTATTGCAAGAAGCGGAAAAGAATTATTTAACAATTGAAAAATTCGCTCTGGCTTTGGTAACGTCAGCGCGTAGGTTGCGGCCATACTTTCAAACATACAAGATCATCGTGCTTACCAATCAACCTTTGAGGCAAGTTTTATCGAAGCCAGAAGCCTCGGGAAGGTTAATCAAATGGGCTGTAGAATTGGGACAGTACGAGATCGAATATCGACCACGAACTGCAATCAAAGCTCAGATACTTGCTGATTTCCTCCTTGAAACTCCAAGTCTGTCGGAGACAAGCTCCGCAGCAACATCGACAAGCGATAAAAGTATTATGATCGTCAATGACCTACCATGGCTTATGCATGTCGATGGCGCATCAAGCAGAGATGGGGGAGGTGCAGGTGTTGGGAATGCCCCGGTTGTCAAAACAACGAGAGTGCGGAATTTAAAATTTTTCCGAGGCACCCCAGCAGACCCTAGATATATTTCCACCTTATGTATGCGAAAAGGTTGAATCAAACAAATCTACAATAGATTAAAAGATAGAGATATGCGATTTACCTCACTGCAGGCAAGGTGGCGGCAATCTCCGGCTTTTGCTGATTCACAACAAGTGATCCAATTGTCTCACCTCCAGAGTGTATCCACACCAATTGGATGGTAGCAACACCTTCTATTCACATGCTACGAACAAGAGATAGAAGGTTGTCAATGGAGGAAGAACAAATCTAGATTCAGATCTAGATCCAGCTATGGAAGACAGAGAGAGAGACAGCGGCGGCACTGCAAGGGGGCGGCTAGGGTTAATTTTCAGCTCTTGGTTTTCAAGTGTTAAGTTGTCTTAAAGAGTTTGTGAGGAGATATCTATTTATAAGAGAAGAAACCTTCTCTTTGTAGATATCTCTTGAAGATCTCTTCCTTATCTTATAAGGAAAGAAGATATACACATATATCTTCTAGGATCTTTTCTTGTCATACAAGAACACAAACTCTTCCTTCTTATCCTTAGCCAGAAATCGCCCCACCCATGTCTTGCAAGACTTCTTCTGGGCTTTTAATTAAAAGGCCCACGTCTTGCAACTTAATTTAATTAACCATTAATTAAATCAGCCCAATTAATTCAATTAATTATTATCTCTCAATTAATTAACACCTTAATTAATATTTAATTAATTAGACCATCTAATTAATTATCCTTCCAATTGAATTAACACTTTAATTCATTTAGTTGATTTAACTCCCTTTAAATCAAATATTTCCTTCTATGACTGTCACTGTCCAATTGTATTGTGTGTGACCCTCTAGGTTCACCATCAATTGGCAGCAGGCCCACGAACCCTTCGTGATTTAATTTATGAGCAATTAAATGCTCCGATCAATTAAACCCTTTTAATTGACCACTCCAGAATTAATCTCCCTTATTAATTCAGGAGTACCCACACTTCATGGTCGATGTCTAGCCACAAGCCCATGAAGCCCAACTTCAGGTGAATTGATATTTGTGAACCTCACCTCTTATAACTGCCATGTACATACGGTCCTTCTATCGACTTAATTTCCCGATTGAGACCTAGGGTGTGTGAATTGATCGGCACCTCTAATTATCTCAATAACTATACTTTCTAATTCGGGATAATAATCCAGTGTGACTGCTAAATTTGGAAACCCCTTTCCAAATCCGTCACTGACCGTGGCCACGGGTTTCTTGGATCTATTATCTAAGAATCGTATAGGAAATTCTCTCATCCATTACGATGAGTCGGTAGATTCCATCTTGGTACTAACCATTCGCGTACACAACTATAGGCACCCAACTTAGGCACATTATGGTCAGGCTACGTGACCAGTACCTAAATCTAAGTACATATACCTATGCACCGAATTCGCCCTAGCACCTCAAGTCTAAGGACTAAATCGTACACTATTTATAAGTCTTGAGAAACGTCCCATCACCGATATGCGTCATGCGCTTCCACAATGGGTTTCTCTGTTCGGGTCGTTCGATGCGTTCGATCCCCTATCAAACCACCTACTCATATGCACTGACATCAAAATGTCTTGTTCATGAAACTCTACAAATTTACTCCATGTGAATCATGCATATTCGTACAAGTCTTGGCGATTCCTTCGATACCCCGTCTCGTTCGGAATCTATGACTTGGAACGTGTTTTAAGATCACGACCTTAGAGACTGTTTCATGATTGTACTCAATACCGAAGTGAATCGTCCCATAGTCGAATGTGATCTAAGGATTTCATCCAATCGCTTAAATGTATTCGCGAGAGATGAATATGGCCATTGTTTATTCTATACAGTTATAAATAAACGTGCGTATTATTCATAAAGATCAAAGATTGTTTATTACAGAATAGTCCTATTACAAGCTAAAGAGAATTGGCTTGCTGGGAACTATCCTATCAATCTCCCACTTGCCCTAAAGCCATTCACAAACATTTCTAAGACCCATCTTTACAAGATGTCCCTCGAACGCCTTTTGCGAAAGTGGCTTTCTTAGTGGGTCAGCTATGTTGTCTTCTGAGTTGACACGATCCACGTGTATGTCTCCTCTACCAATAATCTCCCTGATCACATGGTATTTCCTCATTATGTGTTTAGATTGGTGGTGTGATCTCGGCTCCTTCGCTTGAGCTATCGCCCCGTTGTTGTCACAGAAGACTACTACAGGCTCTGCAATGCTAGGAACTACATCCAACTCTTGGATGAAGTTTCTCATCCAAACACTCTCTTTTGCCGCATCCGATGCTGCAATATATTCTGCTTCAGTGGTTGAGTCGGCAGTGGTGGATTGCTTGGAACTTTTCCAACTCACCGCTGCGCCATTGAGGCGGAATATGTATCCAGAATTGGACTTGTAATCATCCACGTCAGACTGGAAACTTGAATCAGTGAATCCTTCAAGTTTCAATTCTCCACTACCACCGTAGACCAAGAACATATCCTTAGTCCTTCGCAAGTACTTAAGGATTGCTTTGACGGCAGTCCAGTGCTCTTCGCCTGGATTCGACTGATAGCGGCTCGTTACACTAAGAGCGTGTGCTACGTCTGGTCTAGTACACAACATCGCATACATTATGCTCCCTATAGCAGAGGCATAAGGTATGAGAGACATTCTCTTCTTTTCTTCGTCAGTTGTAGGGCACATTGACTTGGAAAGAGAGATTCCATGTCTCATTGGAAGTAATCCTCTCTTGGATTCTTCCATATTGAATCTCTTCAATATCGTGTTGATATACTGAGATTGGGAGAGTCCCAACATCTTCTTCGATCTATCCCTATAGATACGTATCCCTAATACGTAAGATGCCTCTCCTAAATCTTTCATGGAGAACTGCACGGATAACCATGCTTTAGTCTGCGCTAACATTCTGATATCGTCCCCGATCAACAGAATATCATCGACATATAAAACTATGAATTGGACCGAACTCCCACTATTCTTCTTGTACACACAAGGTTCAAATACGTTTTTGATGAAGCCAAAAGCTTTGACTGTCTCATCAAATCGTATGTTCCAGGTTCGGGATGCCTGTTTGAGGCCATAAATTGACCTTTGAAGTTTGCACACCTTGTGCTCGCTTCCTTTGGACGCAAAGCCTTCGGGCTGTTGCATAAAGATCTCCTTGTCAATGTCTCCATTGAGAAAGGCGGTCTTTACGTCCATTTGCCATATTTCGTAGTCGTACCACGCGGCTATGGCTAATAGTATCCGAATGGATTTCGACATCGCTACTGGAGAAAAGGTTTCCTCATAGTCTATTCCAGGCCTTTGAGAATAACCTTTCGCCACTAGGCGAGCCTTATGGGTTATTACCTCTCCATTCATTCCAAGCTTACGCTTGAAGATCCATTTGCATCCTACAGGGATAGTTCCCTCAGGTGGATCGACCAAGGTCCAAACCTTGTTGGAATGCATGGAATCTATTTCGGATTGCATGGCTTCGAGCCACGCACCCGATTCTATGTCAGACATAGCTTCTTCATAATTCCTTGGATCAGTATCCAACATATCGTTTTCGTGAATGAAACCAAATCTCTCTGGTTCTTTACGAACTCGGTCAGACCTTCGAAGTATAGGTGTACTAGTAAGTTCAGTAAAATCAGGATCAGCTCCCACTGTTTGTGAGGATGGGTCCGATTCTTGGACTTCATCGAGTTCTACGATTGTCCCATTTCTGTTGGTGAGGAAATCATCCTCTAAGAAGTGGGCATTCCTAGACACGAACGTATTACGTTCTTTAGGATCGTAAAACAAGTATCCAATGGATTCCTTTGGATACCCCACAAATTTGCACAAACTAGATCTACTATCCAGCTTATCTCCTTTCTTGTTCTTAACATAGGCAGGAGATCCCCATACTCGTAGATACGAATATACGGGTGCTTTACCATACCATTCTTGATGTGGTGTAGTTGGCACTGACTTTGAAGGTACTATGTTCAGTATCTTCGAAGCAGTTAATAGGGCTAAGCCCCAAAATGAAAAGGGAAGTTCAGCGAAGCTCATCATGGAACGAACCATGTCCAACAATGTTCGATTCCTCCTTTCAGACACTCCATTGAGTTGGGGCGTCCTAGGGGGAGTACGCTGAGCGAGAATCCCATTCTCTTTTAGATAATCGAGGAATTCTTGACTCAAGTATTCTCCTCCTCGATCAGATCGAAGTGCTTTAATACTATGTCCAAGTTGATTCTCTACTTCCATTCGAAACTCCTTGAACTTTTCAAAAGTTTCGGATTTGTACTTCATCAAGTACACGTATCCATAACGACTGAAGTCGTCAGTGAATGTGACGAAGTAGGAGTATCCTCCTCTTGCACTTACACTCAGTGGTCCACAAACATCAGTATGGATTAAATCCAAAGTTTGTTTGGTTCGCTCAGGATTCCCGGTGAAGGGTGATTTGGTCATCTTTCCTTTGAGACAAGATTCGCAAGTCGGAAGTTCATCTAAGTTCTGTTTTTCAAGAGCCTTAGAGGAAACCAACTTTTGGATCCTACTCTTGGAGATATGTCCAAGTCTAGCGTGCCAAAGTTGTGGTGTGTGATTATCGTATTTTCTTTTTCTTGATTGTATGTGCAAAACGTTGGAGTTTGTAGGTTCAAGGGAATATAGACCATCCATCAGAGTACCACTAGCATAAATTAAACCATTTTTAATTATGCTCATAGATCCATTCATAATGGAAAAATTAAAACCATCATTATCTAATAACGGAATAGAAATAATGTTCTTAATAATAGTTGGTACGTACAAACAGTCTTTTAAAAGTAAAGTAAAATTCCCTATTACTAACTCCATGTGTCCTATAGCCTCTGCAGCAACTCTGGGCAGTTCCTTTTCCAGTGCCCTGCTTTCTTGCAGTGGAAGCATTCGTCTTCTGGGCTTTTGCGCTTCTTCTCGACAACCTTGGTGACTGCTTTAGAAGAGAATACCTTCTTCTTCTTTTTACCTTTCTTGGGCTTTGCAGCCTTCGATTTGTGAGCAATCATCACGGGTTTCTCTTTCTTGAGAGTGGCTTCTACCGTAACCAACAGATTGGTCAGTTCGTGAAGAGCAAGGTTTTTGTCTTCCATGTTGAAATTCAACACGAACTGGTCGAACGAGCGAGGCAGAGTATGGAGAAGGAGGTCAGTGCTAAGATCAGCGTGCAATTCCACGTCTAATCGCCCTAGTTTTTCAACCAAGTTGATGAAACGCAGACAGTGATCCTTGACACTGCTTCCCTCAGCCATCTTGAGACTAAACAACTCTTTAGTGGCTGCGAACCTTTCGGTACGAGACCTTTCTCCAAACATCTGTTGGAGGTGGAGAAGTATATCTCTAGCAAGCGGTATACCAGCATGCCGTTTCTGCAGCTCATTTGACATTGAAGCTAACATGAGGCAGCGAACCTGAAGATCATCATCAACCCTTTTAGCATGGGCGGTTCGTTGTTCCTCAGTAGCTCGTGCTGCGGGTGCAGCAGGCATAGGCGTGTCGAGTACATAGCTCCGACGTTCGAAGTCGAGGACTATCCTCAAGTTTCTCAGCCAGTCGACAAAGTTTGACCCATTTAGTTTATTAGCATCGAGGATGACATATAATGGATTTTTAGACATTGTTCAGTAAATATCTACAAATGGAAAGTAGACAACGTTTAGCTGACTGATCTATGCCTAATACTTATAATTAACGAATTTTGGTCTTGGTTTCGAAAAAGTTCTCCCACTATTTTGTCGAAATAATCACCCCTTTGATTGCTCGGGAAATCTTATTTCCTAGTAGGTCTTGACGTCCCAGCAGACATTAATTGTACCCACGACTCGTGGCCATACAGTTAATTCTCCAGGTAGGTATACTTTTACCAATTGTGTCACTACACAACCTTCAAGCTATTTTGCCTCGGTTTTCTCACTTATCTAGCACTGCTACATCATAAGTGTTACTAATCGTTAAGTCTAGCCCATCAATCTTGATGAGCAACAGGCCCGGTCGTGAAATCCCCGTAACTGGTTATCGGTCGAAATTCACATCCCGACGAGTCCTCACCCTTGTCTAGTTTAGTTAAAAACAGGAGTCGAGGAATTTTGCGTATTGTCCCTTTCTTCGACTCGGGTGCCAGACCTGGATCACCTCCATCAATAAGTAGACAACTCACGCTAGTTCCTATTGATGGAAGGCTTGGATCTTTAAAACTTCATTTTAAATGTACCCAATATGACTTTATATTTAATTCGAGAGGGGGTTTTCGGGTTTGAAAGTTCAAAGTAACTCTCCTCGAGATCTCACCGCATAAGTTATGCTTTATCTTTTATTTACGATCTAGATTCTAGCGCGCATCACATACAAGCTAAATAAATAAATCGATAAATAAATTAAAACATACAAGCCTAGCATGCATACTACCACAATATGTTTTCGATCGGGAGCCTCCTATGTGGGCCATCATCGAGCCATGATGTTGGCCCAATTGGTCAATCTAAAGGGTTCTTAATGGACCTAGGCTATTACAAAAATAACCATGCATACATGGCCTTGATTCCTTCTTGGGATCCCACCTTGCTTGTAACGGGCCTCCATCCTAAACTATTTAAAACAGTAAAGCCCTATCTATTACAAAGGCTCAAAGTAGCCCAAAAACTTAAGGCTCGCAGGCCCAATAAAAACCAAACAATAAATTAAACCAATCACATCTACCCTAGGGTCAAGGCTCGGCACGATCGAAAAACCACGTAAACAGTTCACGTAGAGCAAGAAACAAGCAAACAACTTTTTACGTATTTCTTTCTTACTTTTAAAACACCTTTTAAAAATAATATCCTATGATTCTTACTTTAGTCACTACTAATTATGACAAAATCAATTTTCGGGTGAACAAAACAATTTTTCCGCATAAAATCAGATTCGGATTTTCAACTTTTGAAAATTGCAGTTCGGCCCCTCAACTCACGGAAATTACACTTTTAACCCCAAAGATTTGAAAATTACAAAACAGCCCCAATTTACAAATCGGCCAGAGGACAGAAAATTAAAATTTGAATCCAGAAAATTTTCAGTTTCGCAAACAGACCCCTGAACTTTCGGAAATTACAAAACAGTCCTTTAATTTTCGGAAATTACAAAAACGACCCAAAAATACGTACAGACTAGATTTGCAAAAATAGTCCAGATTTTTGAAATATTTCCAGAAAACAGAAAATAAATTTCCAGCCCTTTATTTCGAAAAATCGCGATTTGCATAAAAGATCCTGAAGTTTCAAAAACTATAAATTTGCCCCAAATCTTAATATGCGATTTTACCCAATCAAAGATCATATCATAACAAGCAAGAATCATCACACAGAACATAACAATCACAAATATCCATATATTTATTTATGTTCAGGCCTTTTCGCATAATAGTAATGGAATTGGCTCTGATACCACTGTTGGGAATGCCCCGGTTGTCAAAACAACGACAGTGCGGAATTTAAAATTTTTCCGAGGCACCCCAGCAGACCCAAGATATATTTCCACCTTATGTATGCGAAAAGGTTGAATCAAACAAATCTACAATAGATTAAAAGATAGAGATATGCGATTTACCTCACTGCAGGCAAGGTGGCGGCAATCTCCGGCTTTTGCTGATTCACAACAAGTGATCCAATTGTCTCACCTCCAGAGTATAGCCACACCAATTGGATGGTAGCAACACCTTCTATTCACATGCTACGAACTAGAGATAGAAGGTTGTCAATGGAGGAAGAACAGATCTAGATCCAGCTATGGAAGACAGAGAGAGAGACAGCGGCGGCACTGCAAGGGGGCGGCTAGGGTTAATTTTCAGCTCTTGGTTTTCAAGTGTTAAGTTGTCTTAAAGAGTTTGTGAGGAGATATCTATTTATAAGAGAAGAAACCTTCTCTTTGTAGATATCTCTTGAAGATCTCTTCCTTATCTTATAAGGAAAGAAGATATACACATATATCTTCTAGGATCTTTTCTTGTCATACAAGAACACAAACTCTTCCTTCTTATCCTTAGCCAGAAATCGCCCCACCCATGTCTTGCAAGACTTCTTCTGGGCTTTTAATTAAAAGGCCCACGTCTTGCAACTTAATTTAATTAACCATTAATTAAATCAGCCCAATTAATCCAATTAATTATTATCTCTCAATTAATTAACACCTTAATTAATATTTAATTAATTAGACCATCTAATTAATTATCCTTCCAATTGAATTAACACTTTAATTCATTTAGTTGATTTAACTCCCTTAAATCAAATATTTCCTTCTATGACTGTCACTGTCCAATTGTATTGTGTGTGACCCTCTAGGTTCACCATCAATTGGCAGCAGGCCCACGAACCCTTCGTGATTTAATTTATGATCAATTAAATGCTCCGATCAATTAAACCCTTTTAATTGACCACTCCAGAATTAATCTCCCTTATTAATTCAGGAGTACCCACACTTCATGGTCGATGTCTAGCCACAAGCCCATGAAGCCCAACTTCAGGTGAATTGATATTTGTGAACCTCACCTCTTATAACTGCCATATACATACGGTCCTTCTATCGACTTAATTTCCCGATTGAGACCTAGGGTGTGTGAATTGATCGGCACCTCTAATTATCTCAATAACTATACTTTCTAATTCGGGATAATAATCCAGTGTGATTGCTAAATTTGGAAACCCCTTTCCAAATCCGTCACTGACCGTGGCCACGGGTTTCTTGGATCTATTATCTAAGAATCGTATAGGAAATTCTCTCATCCATTACGATGAGTCGGTAGATTCCATCTTGGTACTAACCATTCGCGTACACAACTATAGGCACCCAACTTAGGCACATTATGGTCAGGCTACGTGACCAGTACCTAAATCTAAGTACATATACCTATGCACCGAATTCGCCCTAGCACCTCAAGTCTAAGGACTAAATCGTACACTATTATAAGTCTTGAGAAACGTCCCATCACCGATATGCGTCATGCGCTTCCACAATGGGTTTCTCTGTTCGGGTCGTTCGATGCGTTCGATCCCTTATCAAACCACCTACTCATATGCACTGACATCAAAATGTCTTGTTCATGAAACTCTACAAATTCACTCCATGTGAATCATGCATATTCGTACAAGTCTTGGCGATTCCTTCGATACCCCGTCTCGTTCAGAATCTATGACTTGGAACGTGTTTTAAGATCACGACCTTAGAGACTGTTTCATGATTGCACTCAATACCGAAGTGAATCGTCCCATAGTCGAATGTGATCTAAGGATTTCATCCAATCGCTTAAATGTATTCGCGAGAGATGAATATGGCCATTGTTTATTCTATACAGTTATAAATAAACGTGCGTATTATTCATAAAGATCAAAGATTGTTTATTACAGAATAGTCCTATTACAAGCTAAAGAGAATTGGCTTGCTGGGCACTATCCTATCAGCAGGAATTAATTTCCAAGGGCCAAACGGCGAGGATATGAATTATACCATCACTTTAGACTTCGTGGTAACCAATAACGAAGCAGAATATGAAGCTCTGATCGCTGGATTGGAAATGGCTATACAGGCCAATATGAAAGTTTTGAATGTCTTGACAGATTCTGAACTAATTCAGAGACAAATTAGCGGAATGTACGAAGCAAAAGAATTCAACATGATAAAATATTTGGAGAAAGAAAAAGAGTTAACTGGGAAATTACTATCTAGATTTACAGGAACAAGGGATGGTAAATCTAAAAGGGTAATCACCTGGCTGATTTCCAAGACACCCGCGATCGACCTCGACACTGTCCCTGTTGCTGAAGTAATGGAAATTGACCTGGCAGCAAACAGTTGGATGACTCCATTAATCGCCTATTTGAAAGACGGTTTACTCCCTAGCTGTAAAAATGAAGCCAGGAGGATAAGGTATCGAGCACCAAGATATGCAATGTTAGAAAGAAAACTTTACAGAAGATCCGTCTCAGGAATTCTGCTAAAATGCATTCCCTAGCACAATTCCGAAAGCATCCTTCGAAGCATACATGAGGGAGAAGCTGGGAATCACAGTGGCGCTCGAGCACTTACACTCAAATGCTTGAGAACAGGTTAATATTGGCCAACGATGTACGCCGACGCACAAGACTACGTTAAACACTGTCATTACTGTCAGGTACATTCAAATATAATACACCAACCAGCTGAGACGATACACCCAATTCCGATTTGTTGGCCTTTTGATCAATGGGGAATAGATATAGTTGGACCATTCCCAATGGCCAGATCGAAGAAGAGTTATGTTTTGGTCGCTGTCGAATATTGGCTCGGATAACACAGTTCCAAGTTATAAACTTTCTCTGGAAAAATATAGTCTGTCGTTTTGGAATCCCAAGAATTTTGATTTCTGATAATGGAACCCAATTTGCTGGAAAACAAGTTCAAGAATGGTGCACGAAGCTTGGAATACAGCAAAACTTCACGTCTGTCGGACATCCTAGAGCTAATGGACAAACTGAAGTGGCAAATCGAGAGATTGTCAAATCACTCGAGAAAAGACTGGACGACGCCAAAGGGAAATGGTTGGATGAACTGCCAGGCGTCATTTGGGCCAACATAACTACAGCAAGCCTCAACGGGTGAAACACCGTTTAGCCTAGTCTATGGGTCGGAGGCAGTTATCCCAGTAGAGGCGCTAGTCCCCAGCCCAAGAATTGAGCTCTACGAGGAGGAATCAAATGATCAACTTAGAAAGGATGACATCGATTTGAGTGAAACCTTGAGGGAAAAAGCCAGTCTACGTTTAGAAGCGGCTAAATCCAGTATGGAAAAAACTTACAATCAAAAGGTAAGGATACGATCATTCAAAGAAGGTAATTTGGTACTCAAAAAAGTTGAAGTATCCAAACATGTGGGAAAGTTACAACAAAATTAGGAGGGTCCCTATACGGTGATTGCGGTCGGCAAAAAAGGATCGTATAAGATAGCACATATGGATGGGACTCCACTTCCTCGAACTTGGAATGCAGTAAATCTCAGAAGATATTATGGTCGTTCGAGACAAGAAGATTTAGAATTTAGACAGGATTTGCAAGGAATTAGTTTTTCCATTTTATAGAATATTTTGTTAGTTCCCTTTCATGCATTAAAATTACCTACAATTCTAATAAAAAGCTTTTGCTTATTTCCACATGTGACATGTTCAAAAGGCTTTTGTCAGAAAACGATCTACAAAGGTTAAAACCAATAATTGGTATACAATCTAATACATTTTGCGTAAAACCGAATGAATCGGGAAAAATTCACCAATCTACTGAAACGATCTACAAAAGTTAAAACCACAGTTAGTATAAAACCTGAGTATAATAAATCTTTGAGTAACACCGATACGGTCGGTATAAACTCATCGATCTCCTACACGAACGATCTACAAAGGTTAAAACCACAGTTGGTATAAAACCTAAGCATAATAAATCTTTGAGTAACACCGATACGGTAGGTATAAACTCATCGATCTCCTACACGAACGATCTACAAAGGTTAAAACCACAGTTGGTATAAAACCTAAGTATAATAAATCTTTGAGTAACACCGATACGGTCGGTATAAACCCATCGATCTCCTACACGAACGATCTACAAAGGTTAAAACCACAGTTGATATAAAACCTAAGTATAATAAATCTTTGAGTAACACCGATTGGGTCGGTATAAACTCATCGATCTACTGAAACGATCTACAAAGGTTAAACGCCACAGTTGGTATAAAACCTAAATATAATATATTTTTGAGTAAAACCGATTGGGTCGGTATAAACTCATCAATCTCATAACTGACAATCTACGTAACACAAACAGCCGATATATTGTAAAATTCCTTTTTATTATTATCACTGATAAAATGCAGATCGGAAGGATACATAAATTCCCCTAGCTAAATCAATAGCAGATTCTATTACATGATAAAAAAGGAGCTAACAAAAGGACTTCAGCTTGATTTATCTCTGTATTTCTCTCAGAATTCTTGCCACCAGCTAGGACCAGTCGTGCTTACGGCCACAAAGCTTTGGAATCAGAGAGAGCTTTGAGAGATCATAATGTTACGACGGTCGATGGTGGTCAGCATTTTTTGATCATACATTCTCGTTTTAATGAACTGACCAGCTTTCCACCAACCGCGTAACTAATAGATCGTAACCCCACAACACCGACCTTTACCCATTTACATAGGATGGTCGGATGAGGGTAGGCGTTCCAATCCATTCCCCTTATTAGGGGTCGGAGATTTCATGGTTTTTGAGAAATCCCCATTTTCCGATTCCACCCATACCGAGTCGATATAATAAGTGTTTTGTTTGATTTTCGAACTAGGCGGACGACCACCATTTTGAACAAAGAGGAAGTACATTTGTTTAAATGGTAACTAGAAGGAAGATAAATATTCCTTTTATAGACAGGGAGGATTAAAATCCAACGGTGAAACTCGCATCTAATCAACGGCAATGACGCCACATCGGGAGTTACGTTACAAAATCATAACTGCAAGCCTTAAATACAGAATTGGAAGTAAATACGTTCTTGAGTCGGTCAAAACTGTTAGCCGAATGATTAATGATTAACAAACAACTTGATATTTGAGCTTGTTTTTTGAGTTTAATCTTAACAGGAATATTGAGAAGCTCATCATTTGAAGAAATGGGCGTTTATGAGAAATTGATCAATCAAGATTAAACTAGCCCATCAATGAAGGCCCATTAATGAAATGGTATATAAAGAAACAAAGGCCATTGAAAAAGTATCAAGCTCATCCATGAAGAAAGGCCAAGTCGAAGAATAGTTTGAAGGCCCACGCACCCTTGGAAGGGCCCAATTTTCGACACAAGAAAATTGAGGTTTCGTAGGTATCGAATGTCTCAAACTATTAAGAGCAAGAAAATTCCTTTGGCCCAAATATTTTTTAATCCAAGCTTTTTAAAGAGAAATCATGATTTTAAGTAATTCATGGATTAAAATAATATTTTGCCTTACATGTCTTATTCTCGGCATGAATTCAAATCTAAGCCCTTTCAATTTACAATTTTTTATCTTGGCCGAAAATATGATCTTAAAATAAGCCAAACTTTTTAAAAAATTATTTTATCCTAAGTTGGCTATTTTTCCACAAGCTATCATTTGAAAAAAATATCTTTTAAGGAAAGATTTTTCAAGATTTTAAAACTTGGCTAGCAAGTAATTTTCTCCTAGCTAAATCTTACCATTTCAATGTGATCTCTTGAAAATATTCTCCATATATTTTTTGAAGGAAAGATTTAGTCTTCAACTTGAATTAAAGTATGTCCAAGTTCATTTCCCACATTTTTTATATACATACTAGGCCATATCACAAGATTTTGACAAAATCATTTTTTGAATTTTTGAGATATCTTGTCCTCCAAAATCTTTCCTAATCTATCCGATTTCTCCACCTATAAATTAAGCTCTCTTGAATCATTTTAAACACACCAACTTTGAGAGAAAAATTAGAGCTTTCCTTTGAGAAAATTACTCTTGCTTTTTCATACTTTAATTTGTGAAAATCATTTGAAAAGCAAAAAAAATCGTTTTTACTTAAACCTGCAAAAATATTTTTGTGAAAAACGAAAATCTTTTTTAACCCTTGCTCTTGAGACCTTTGAGATATTTTGAGAGGTTAAAAGAAAGATTAGTGAGCATGCTTGTGTACATCTTACTCGAGAGGAGTATTCATTATACTACTTCAAAATCATCTTACTTGTAATAGTGCGATAGGAGATTTCCTAGCAAGCACGATTGTTTAGCGCGATAGGTTGTTTACCTAGCAAGCACATTTTTGGTGCGATAGAACAGAGGGTTCTAGCAAGCACGATTGTTAGTGCGATAGGCTGAAGTCTAGCAAGCACGTTGTTGGAGCGATAGGAGGTGTCCTAGCAACCTCGTATCGAGAGTAAGAATTGAAATCTTGTAATCTCGAGTGGCGAAGGTTTGTCCTGCAAGCCACGAACTATTAGTAATTTTACCCAGGGGTGCTGGAAGAGAGGAAGTAGGCCGTTTGGGCGCGAACCTCTATAAACGGTGTTTGCATTCTCACTTTATTTATTTTCTGCACTTTACTTCACTGGAACTTTAAACTTAATCATATCAGAACTTTAAACTTAAAATCACTAGAACGATACACTTTGAAAAAGTTATATACCTAATTCACCCCCCCTCTTAGGTATCAATTGGCATCAGAGTCTCGTGCTCTTTATATATTTGGTCTAATAACCTGAGTAGAATATCCTATGGCCTTAGAGGGTAAAATATTTTTAGAAGGAAGATGCATTACACAACCTCCTATGTTTAATGGCAATGATTATATTATTTGGAAAAATCAAATGGAAGATTTTTTACTTGCCCTTGATTTTGACTTATGGAGTATTGTTGTGCATGGATATGATGATTATGATTTGCATAAAAATAGCATGTGCTTAAATGCTAAAGCTTTATATTTTCTTTATTCTGCACTTGATCAAATGGCCCTGAAAGGTATTTGCAGATTAAGGACGGCATCTGAGATATGGTACACCTTGGATCAAATTTATGGAGACAATTCAAGTTGTGAAGATTCTATTATACTAGATGAATCTAATTTTAGAAGATGCAATCAAGGTGAACCAACCAAAAGCTTGATCGATGAGAAGAATAATATTTGCAATGATCCATATTGTTCATGTGAAGAGCAAAGTGATGATGAGATGCAAAATTTATGCTTTTTGGCAAAAGGTAAAGAGGTAAATAATTCTCTTTCTAGTAAATCTTATTGTGATAGTGATAATAAAAATTGTATGGATGACAATCAATTACAAAAAGATATTAAAGAGTGTCAGAATTATTTTCAAAACCTTACTACCAAAAATGAACTTTTGGAAAGTCAAATTGAAATGGTTTCAAAACAAAAATTTGAGCTTGAACAAAAAGTTTCCAATTTCGTAGAAAACCTTGAGCCCTTTAAAGAGGAAAGCGATTATTTGAAATCCCAAACTTTTTATTTAAATGATGATAAATTTTCAAACGACAAAAAGAAGTTGAACAATGATTTTAATGTGAAATGGTTTTCGTCTCAAAAAACGAGTAATAAATTTGTTCAAAATATGCGAATAACATATTGTCATACTTGTACTTATTGTAGTAGAGGTCAACATTATGCTTATCATTGTCCTTACAAGAAACATGTTGGCTCTAAGTTTATATGGGTTGTGAAAAATGAAATAACTAACCATTGTGGACCTATAGTAAAACGGGTACCAAATAGATTCTAGAATTCTGTTTTGCAGGTCCAAATGAAGCATATGAAGGCCATATAATAAAAGGACTTGCATAGTGCCTGAAAGAAATGTTGGAAATGATGATTTTGAAAATCCCTATGAACTCTCATTGGAACAATTGATGGAACGTTCAGTTCTGAAAATTTTGTTGGAACATTATCTTCCAATAATTTAGTTTCCGGTAATATCAATAATGATCTACATGTCAAAGGTAAATGGGATATTAAGATAAAGTTATCAAGTAAGCCTATTAAAGAGTTTCTTGCTTTAGTTAATAACTAGCATGAATGAATTATGTGCACCTCTGAATTATAATATAGCTTCTATTTATCAAGTGTGCATCAATTCTTATGAAGAATGAAATATCATGATCATTTAGATTCAAGCGTACATTTTGATTGATCATACACAAGACATGTGCTCCCCACTACTGCTCTCATCTATCTTAGATCACATAATTGCACCTACCTTGCAAAATGATATTCATAGTTCTTAATTAGATGCATTGCCTATTCCGATTATTCCTTAATTGCATAAAGTTAATAAGAATAAGAATATTTAAGGAAGTGTGCTATAAATGCTTTATATTGTCATATTGTCATTGTTTTGCAAATTTTCATTTGGAGTATGATTGAAAATTACTTTCTAAAACTACAAGGCATGAATGAAATATAAATTGTTGATTCTTGATTTACTTGGAGTTCATCATAAAAAATATTGTGATCATGTTTGGTATAAAAATAAGTAGTTAAATGTGCATTTATTTCTAACCTTTTTAGTGCCAAGGAACACTTGAGCAATAACGTTTTAGATGTTGAAGATGAAGTCACAATAGAAAAACTGAATCTGTCAGAACCCGTACTGGAACAAGTAACTAAAACAGAAGAACGTTCCGAAAAAGAATCGGAACATGAAGCAGAAACAGAAACTGAAGAAGGAAGTTCCAGTACCAGAAATGACTTAGCCCACAGAAAATTCAAACATGCATCTAGTCACCCTACTACTCAAGTGATTGGTGACCTAAGAAGTGGACTTCAAACCAGATCAAAAGTAAAATAAAATCAAAGTGCCAATTTCGTCCTACTCTCAATCACCGAACCAAAAGACGTGAATGAAGCACTAAGTGATGAATTTTGGGTGGCTGCAATGAAAGAAGAACTTGCACATAAAAATCAGGTATGGACTTTAGTCGAAAGACCAAGTAAGCATACCATCATTGGAACAAAATGGGTATTTTGGGACAAACTCAATGAAGAAGGTAAAGTCACTCGAAACAAGGCGAGATTAGTCGCTAAAGGCTACAATCAACAAGAAGGTATTGATTTCGATGAAACCTATGCTCCTATTGCTAGACTTGAATCTATTTGTATGTTACTTGCTTATTATTCCTTTAAAAAGGGTTTACTCTTTTCAAATGGATGTTAGAAGTGCATTTTTGAATGGTTGTTTTCAATATGCTATATTATTGATAATTTCCTATGAGCATGAATTGATTACCATTATGTTTGGAACATGGTTGAAATCTTGTAGTGATACATCTGAAGTTCTTATAATAAGAATCCATGCTAATATAGATCGAACTATACATGCCATAAAATTAAGATGTTCTTATTTAAATAAAGGCATGAATAAAATTTCACTTGTTGAGATAATAACAAGAATCACATATGCTTATATTGAATTATTTATGATTCTTGATGTGATTGTCATGACATGTTATTATTTATTTCCTCTCATCTCAAGGGAATGTCTAATTGCATAATATAAAGATGAGTTGATAAATGAGCATGAGCTTAATGTTTCTAACCTCTCTAGCGCCAAGAACTACTTGAGCAACAAAATTGCAGGCAATTGAGATGAACTCACCGCATATGGACCAGCTAGATTTTGAGAATCCAAAATTGAACTCAAACTTCAAAATCACCGGAACATCACTCGGAACAGAAAGCTTGAAACAGAAGTTCCGAAGTCTCACTGGAACATGAATCGGAACCAGACTCGATGAAATTCTAGAGATATTGAAACATGAGTTCCAATCCTGTAGAACCTACTTTCAAATCTGAAACTGGTCAAATCTATCCTAAGAGGATTTTAAGCATCAAGCGAACAAGTGGCATACTATAAGAAATGAAAGGTAACAATGCTCCACTTCGAGGTAATCAAGGTAATGGTACAATAAGTAAATACCGAAATATCCCTTGCACATTATCTAAAGTATAGCCTCATGACTTATATTGCACTTGTTGAACATTACATGACCTTATATGATTCACATGCACTTCGCTTACAAAAAGATAAATCTTTATGTGCAATAATTTATGAAGGAAACTCCACACATGCTAATTCTTGATATGATATATTGTGGATTTGATAATCACTATGAGATTATTTGGGTAATATTAAAATTATATTGATGATTATTCATTCTTGTAAGAAAATATATAACTGAGGGAAGCATTATATGCTTATCTGGTCTATCTTTGAAATTCACCATCATGAGATTGTTATATGTGCTACATGTGATATTTGAGCTTCGGAACATGATACTGAAATATGCCGGAACATGAAACTAATAATCTTTCGAAAACATGTTGTTCCAGTATACTACTGCCTTGAATAATAAAATGCTTGAATTGTTCATCTTGGAAAATGTTCTTAAACTATGCCCAACAGAATTCCGCTGAAAATATATTATTACTCTGATCGAAGAACTTTTCTAAGTGGGGAATAAGAAAGATATGTTTGATTGACAAAAAAGGGGGAGGAGTTGTTTGATGCATTAACTTGATATGAGGAGTTGTTTGATGCATTAACTTGATATGATTGCCAATTATAAAAATGAGGGGGAGTTGATATAATTGCTTTAACTTGTCATAATTTCCTCATTATAATTGCTTCATGAATGCATACATTGAGGGGGAGTTCCTCATAACATTTTATTTTATTGCATCAAAGTTGTTTGTCAATCAAGGGGGAGATTGTGAGCCGAATGATTTATGATTAACAAACAACTTGATATTTGAGCTTGTTTTTTGAGTTTAATCTTAACAGGAATATTGAGAAGCTCATCATTTGAAGAAATGGGCGTTTATGAGAAATTGATCAATCAAGATTAAACTAGTCCATCAATGAAGGCCCATTAATGAAATGGTATATAAAGAAACAAAGGCCATTGAAAAAGTATCAAGCTCATCCATGAAGAAAGGCCAAGTTGAAGAATAGTTTGAAGGCCCACGCACCCTTGGAAGGGCCCAATTTTCGACACAAGAAAATTGAGGTCTCGTAGGTATCGAATGTCTCAAACTATTAAGAGCAAGAAAATTCCTTTGGCCCAAATATTTTTTAATCCAAGCTTTTTAAAGAGAAATCATGATTTTAAGTAATTCATGGATTAAAATAATATTTTGCCTTACATGTCTTATTCTCGGCATGAATTCAAATCTAAGCCCTTTCAATTTGCAATTTTTTATCTTTGCCGAAAATATGATCTTAAAATAAGCCAAACTTTTTAAAAAATTATTTTATCCTAAGTTGGCTATTTTTCCACAAGCTATCATTTGAAAAAAATATCTTTTAAGGAAAGATTTTTCAAGATTTTAAAACTTGGCTAGCAAGTAATTTTCTCCTAGCTAAATCTTACCATTTCAATGTGATCTCTTGAAAATATTCTCCATATATTTTTTGAAGGAAATATTTAGTCTTCAACTTGAATTAAAGTATGTCCAAGTTCATTTCCCACATTTTTTATATACATACTAGGCCATATCACAAGATTTTGACAAAATCATTTTTTGAATTTTTGAGATATCTTGTCCTCCAAAATCTTTCCTAATCTATCCGATTTCTCCACCTATAAATTAAGCTCTCTTGAATCATTTTAAACACACCAACTTTGAGAGAAAAATTAGAGCTTTACTTTGAGAAAATTACTCTTGCTTTTTCATACTTTAATTTGTGAAAATCATTTGAAAAGCAAAAAAAATCGTTTTTACTTAAACCTGCAAAAATATTTTTGTGAAAAACGAAAATCTTTTTTAACCCTTGCTCTTGAGACCTTTGAGATATTTTGAGAGGTTAAAAGAAAGATTAGTGAGCATACTTGTGTACATCTTACTCGAGAGGAGTATTCATTATACTACTTCAAAATCATCTTACTTGTAATAGTGCGATAGGAGATTTCCTAGCAAGCACGATTGTTTAGTGCGATAGGTTGTTTACCTAGCAAGCACATTTTTGGTGCGATAGAACAGAGGGTTCTAGCAAGCACGATTGTTAGTGCGATAGGCTGAAGTCTAGCAAGCACGTTGTTGGAGCGATAGGAGGTGTCCTAGCAAGCTCGTATTGAGAGTAAGAATTGAAATCTTGTAATCTCGAGTGGCGAAGGTTTGTCCTGCAAGCCACGAACTATTAGTGAATTTTACCCAGGGGTGCTGGAAGAGAGGAAGTAGGCCGTTTGGGCGCGAACCTCTATAAACGGTGTTTGCATTCTCACTTTATTTATTTTCTGCACTTTACTTCACTGGAACTTTAAACTTAATCATATCAGAACTTTAAACTTAAAATCACTGGAACGATACACTTTGAAAAAGTTATATACCTAATTCACCCCCCCTCTTAGGTATCAAAAACAAAAGTCATATATTAGATCGATAGATACACTACAAAGAATATCATATAGCAAAAGCAATATTACATATCCAAGAGTCCTATCTGAACGGAAATCATCGATCAACGCACTAAGCAATTACAACTACAAAATATCAAAGGAAAGAATTTGGTTTCAAGACGCTTCAGAGCTTCCTCGGAACGATCATCTTTCCTTCTACTTTGAGAACAGTGACGAGAACCTAAAGTTCAGGCTTCTTCTACAGATCGGCAGGTGTCGTCGGGCAAGCAAAGCCGCATGCTATCATGATTCGACCACCTTGAAGAAGTTGATGCTTCTTCTTCGCCAATTAAAGTAGGGATCAGAAGGGTCTCTTGCATGACATCACCAACCTGTTAGAAACAAGTTGATTTCGATAAGCATAGAATCATGCTTTCCTCCACTCTCGATCTCTATCATACGGCGTGGTATATGGTCAACTAATCCCCAGTTGTGAGATTTGCCCGACCGTCACCGCTTAAGATGGAGATCTCATCTTTCCAATTCCTCCCATACCAAGTCATGAACTCCTAGGTAGATAAACTGACAAATTTGGTGGTCGATGATACTTATAACAATAAATATTCATCTTGAACGACTTCATCTTCTGAGGAATGGAGAGGAAAGGAGTGACCTTTTTAGAGGCAGGGGATAAAGGATCCAATGTTGTTACATTGAGGCCCTATCAACGGTCCGGATTTAAAAGCATTATTAGGATGGTTCTCAGCAGCGGAAATATGATCAATCATTGTTATCGAACTGAAAGTACAAGAATAATTGATTTTCTTCAGATCTTTAGGAGGATCGTTACATTTCACGGATACATCCATATCATCAGAAAAATCTACATTTATCTTAAGAGTCTAATTATAATTATTCCAAATATTAGTCCTAATTTGCTACTCCTCGGATTGATCTGCTCCTTCAATTCGACCAACTCCTTATTCTCAGACTACTACCACTGCTTATAAACGGGGAACATGCAGGAGTGCGTATATTTGCTGATGCTGGTGAATTAACGACCTCCAAACGGGCCACATGGCAATCAGGAAGCCAGCTGCATCTAGGGTCGATCACAGTATCAAGCTAAAGCACACTGAGAAAAACCATTCTCCATGCCTTGGAGGCAAGTTTTCGAGCATGCATGGACGCAAAACCTTACCTTCCCCAGGGTTCACCACCATTTTTAATGAACTAACCAGCTCTCGCTTCTCCAAAAAACTTTTTGGTTTGATATCTCCACCATGGTCTACATACCATGAAAGCCAAATTGAAAAGTTTATAGGAGGCATATTATCTCACTCTTTTATTTCTTCCCCAATAAGTTATTTATACTGCAGGGAATTAATCCTTCAACGGACAAAGCATACGAACCGTTCCTACAGTTACGGCACACCTACCCAGTTGACGCCTCGTCTTCCGGAAATATTGAAGGAAATTATTTATTGGCAGGCAAATCGAAAAAACGCAGAAATCGAACAACAAAACATGATCTTCTATTCATCAGGCAAAACGTATATTTGCATTCCATATTTCAACAAAAAAAAAAAAAAAAAAAAAAAAAAAAAAAGAAGAAAGAGATAAGATCCTTGTCTACTGTCCGTTATCATGATCGGTAATGGTCGGATAACCAAGATAGGTCATCATCTCTTGGGCTCGCTGCTTATATCCAAGAGAAAAACCCCTATCAAACTCTCGATCTTTCAATTGAAGAAGATCTTCTCTCTCCATCGCAAGCTGCTCTCTATCAGACTCCAAACTGCTATTTACTCGAGCAAGTTCTTCTTTCTCTTTAATGAGCCTTTCAGTAGTAGCTCGGAGATGCTCGACCTCAACCGACAGCAGTTGATGAGCAGCAGTAATTGTATTTAGCCGTTCGACAGATTCTTCTCGATCAAAGTAAGATTCATCATTTTGTATTCCGAGCTGAAGAGCTTCATGCTTAGCCTATTTTGAGAAATATGGGTGAGAAACTTAGAACGCCTAGATCTCTTTTGACAATAACAAAATACACTTACCATTTCCAAACATTTGAAAATGGACTGGACAAGCTGCAAGGAAGAGTGGTTCTTCAATTTCTCAAGCTCCTTGGGCAAAATTGTACCCATTCCCAAATTCCAAGAAACCCCATTAGGCTCAAGGGAGGTTGGAATACAGGCATCAATTGAAACCCCACCTGATCGGCTCATATCGAACTCAGTTATCTCTTCGACCTGCTCCTTGAATGGACGTTCGTCTAAAAGTGACGGGTCGTCAGAGATATTTTTAAAACCAGAACGACTGGGGCCAGACCCAGTTTTCGACACACCTTGAGAAATATGGGCAGGAGAGACGACTTGAGTATGTTGAGAAGTCGAAACAACGACCTGAGAATGCGGAGGGGCAAAGAAAGACTCAGGGATGTCTTCCACAGAACCCCTTAATTGCAGTATTGGATCAGTCTCGGAATTGGGAGCAGTAGTCACGACCTGTGCGCAACCTTCTTGACTTATATATTGATTTGTTGCATCCCGACCAAAAGGGGAAAGTTCATTTAATGATCGATCATCGGGAGGAGGAGAAACAACTCGAGACTCCTCGTTTGTATCTTGGTCGACGGGAGGAGGAGAAATAACTCGGGATTCCTCATTTATTATTGGTTCCACGAGAGCAGGATAAATAGCTCGAGTCTCCTCGTTCGTCGTATGGACGACTGGAGGAGGAGAAACAGTTCGTGACTCCTCATTTAATGTTTGCTCTACGAGAGGAGGAGAAGTAGAGCGAGAACCCTCATTCTGGTAAGCCTTCAGCACTTTCGGATCGACAATTGGACTGCGGAAAGGGGCACTTGAAAATCCCATCGAAGAATTCGTGGTTTCCTTTGTTGAAGGGATATTCTTCATTTCTTTTGGGTTTCCACTTGACAAGGATAATTTCGGATCAGATCGAGGAATAGTTTCCCGAGAGGAAGCTCCTCCCTGGGAAGACGATTGATGTGAACCATCGGTTCGGGATTTCTTCCTCGGAGTATCTCGACGAGACAGCCCCCGTTGAGATCGTTTGGCAGCTCCAGAAAAAAGGTTGGAACTCATGGTCAGAAAATCAGGAATTCCTTTGAAATATCGAACTAAGAGCTCCGATCAACAGCAAGAATATTTTATATTACTAAGTAGGGACGCGCGGTAAAACCCCAAAAGATTTACCTTTATATTTAGCTAAGGAAATGACAATTATGTCCTCGGACCTTGGCGCGTACAGTAAAATTTCAAATATGATGCAAAAGCGAGTCATCAAATACGTACTATGATCATCAAAACAACGAAGTATATCAGAGTTAAAATCATATATATATCATAAAAGGAATTTTACATGTTCTACGAGATCTGAAAGATCTAAACTTACAACAAAATGAAAGAAAATAATAAAAACATCCTAAGTGGGGGAGTTAGTTTCCTTCGGGGGCGAGCCTTCCTTTTCCTCTTCATTCCTTTTGTCGACTTGGTCTCCTTCAATATTCTCTTCATCATCGTCGTCTCCCTCTTCGCTTGCTTGATCTTCCAGGATATCCTTTATTAGCTCCAAATCAGGGGCTGGCACGGAAAATGGAGTTCCATACTCCTCGACTAGATGAGCCAGAGGATGGTTACTATAATTAATAGAGGATAAGCAGTCGGGAGGATAGTCTTGAAGACTTCGGTCCTTTTCAATGGCCATAACTTTGCGATATTCCTCACGCTTATCTGGGATCTTCCCAGACACGATTAATTGATCGACGCCCTTATAGAACGAGCTTAAGAGCAAACCTCCAATCTTTTGATGCATTATGGCAGTATGCACGGGGGAATCGAGGAACTCTCGGACTCTGGGCTCAACGTCTGAAGATTGGTGCTCATCTATGACCCTCTCTAAGTCAGAAGAATCATCTTCCTTGGTCGCAAGTTGGGATCGAAGAGCATCAACATCCGACTCCAGCTTGCTAACGAGGGTGGCATGCGCAACCTGTTGCTCTTCCATTTCTCGAGTCAATTGGTCGACCTGCGCCTGGTATCGACTAGAATTCATCATCATATTGATAATATGAGGATTGTCGGTCTCCAAATTAGGATCAGCGAGAGGATCGGATGAAGTGGCAGCGGAAGCTCGAGAATTACCGACCTGAGCAAGTTGATCTTCGAGCTCCTTAACCCTGGCAGTTAAAATATTGTTGCTTTCTTCAACATATTTACACTGATCTCTATGCAATGCCATATCATATAGCGCGGATACCAAGGCATTACCGGTCTGTAGCAAGAAAAAATTGTCTAAAGAAAGATCAAGAAGAATATTGAGGACTATTAAAAGAACAGAAGGAGTAAAATAATGATTAGCACTTCATGAGCATGAGCTGCCCTCGCTAGCTGTTCGAGGGGTTTTTTCCTAACAGTCCTCTCCACGTCTCGAACAAAGGTCGAGGAAAGGAGAACTCGAATGGATTTATCGACCACGTTCTCCTTATCGTCCGACGCCAATGTATCCTTCTCGGAATAACCTGCCGCCCGTCTTCCTTGAAGATGACTCTCAATCATATCTACCAAAGAAGCTTGATGGCTAGTGTCTCCAACGTGAGTGAAGTACTCTCCTCCTTTGTCAAAATATTGAGTTTTTCTTTTGGCTTTAGGGCCAGTAGGATTACGTTCGGGCCAATATTTACTACCCAGAATACCATATTTCTCCCTAAAAGTTTTGGGAGGACAACCGCGACCTGGACGAGAGCTTGAAGCCGGTATGTCTGAAGAAGTTAGACCAGAGAGAGGAGGAGCTACTCGGATAGGATCTGCATTCTCGGACGACTCATCCTCAATGTCCTCCAGATCTTGGAATTGATTCCTTCTCCTTTTTCTAGGTTCCTTTTGCTCTATGGGGACTTTACCCCAGGACTTTTTCGAGTTCGAAAGAACAGATTTTCCGACCACAGAAAAACGGCAGTTTTCGACCATGGAAGCTACAGCATGAAGTCAATAAACATTAATGAGCAACTGGATTATATATCTTTTTATAAATTTATTACTAGTAAAAAATCTTACATAAAGGTCGATCGTCCGAGGGGATAGGGAAATCCAAAGAACTCAATCCAGCCTTTCGAAGGAAAATCTCTCCGATCAAATAAGCTGATTGATATTTATCTGATCTCATCTCCTCGATCAAGATAGTTGAAAATTGGTCGTCAGGGGACATCTCACCAATTATCTTTCGACCACCGTATACCCAAGAATCGTCGTATCCCCAATCATATGTAAACTCCTCAGTCTCTCCGTTCTCAAGAATATGCACGGTTGGAGCCTTAACAAAGAAGAAATTTGATTTCCACTCCGTGCTGTTGCTCGAAATGGCATTTTCTAGAACTGCATATCCGGGTCTCTGGCTGAACGCCATAATAAATGCTATGGCGTTCGGAACAAGCTGAGTCAGTGAGACAATGAAGGTCTCCAGGAATTGACGAAGAATTGAAGAGAGTGGAAAACGGAGCCCATGCTCAAAATGGGACGTATAGAAAGCTCGACAGTTAGCGGGAGGAGTGTTGACTCTCTCCTCGGAAGAAGGAATAATGATCTCAAAATCCGATGGGAAATAGCGGCCGTATTCCTTTTTCAAAGACGGTAGATCCTCTTCTTTCCATCGAGAAGGAAAGAATTCCACAGGGGCAGAAGTTTGAGGTTGAGACGTTTTGGATTTCTTGGATGCCTTCGACACCATCTCTTCCTCTGGAATAATCTCCACTACTAAACTATCAACTTCTTTTTCAGCATAATCTCTGATCTCCTCCACTTGAGAATTGTCTGCTCCTTCCTCATCAGATGAAGGAATATCAGGATTAGAGATATTAGGTGGAAGCTGTTCTTCTACATTCTTAGTTGAGGGATGGAGATTTTGCGAGGTCGAAGCCATAGTCTTTTGAAATACGTACTATGATCATCAAAACAACGAAGTATATCAGAGTTAAAATCATATATATATCATAAAAGGAATTTTACATGTTCTACGAGATCTGAAAGATCTAAACTTACAACAAAATGAAAGAAAATAATAAAAACATCCTATGTGGGGGAGTTAGTTTCCTTCGGGGGCGAGCCTTCCTTTTCCTCTTCATTCCTTTCGTCGACTTGGTCTCCTTCAATATTCTCTTCATCATCGTCGTCTCCCTCTTCGCTTGCTTGATCTTCCAGGATATCCTTTATTAGCTCCAAATCCGGGGATGGCACGGAAAATGGAGTTCCATACTCCTCGACTAGGTGAGCCAGAGGATGGTTACTATAATTAATAGAGGATAAGCAGTCGGGAGGATAGTCTTGAAGACTTCGGTCCTTTTCAATGGCCATAACTTTGCGATATTCCTCACGCTTATCTGGGATCTGCCCTGACACGATTAATTGATCGACGCCCTTATAGAACGAGCTTAAGAGCAAACCTCCAATCTTTTGATGTATTATGGCAGTATGCACGGGGGAATCGAGGAACTCTCGGACTATGGGCTCGACGTCTGAAGATTGGTGCTCATCTATGACCCTCTCTAAGTCAGAAGAATCATCTTCCTTGGTCGCAAGTTGGGATCGGAGAGCATCAACATCCGACTCCAGGTTGCTAACGAGGGTGGCATGCGCAACTCGTTGCTCTTCCATTTCTCGAGTCAATTGGTCGACCTGCGCCTGGTATTGACTAGAATTCATCATCATGTTGATAATATGAGGATTGTCGGTCTCCAAATTAGGATCAGCGAGAGGATCGGATGAAGTGGCAGCGGAAGCTCGAGAATTACCGACCTGAGCAAGTTGATCTTCGAGCTCCTTAACCCTGGCAGTTAAAATATTGTTGCTTTCTTCAACATATTTACACTGATCTCTATGCAATGCCATATCATATAGCGCGGATACCAAGGCATTACCGGTCTGTAGCAAGAAAAAATTGTCTAAAGAAAGATCAAGAAGAATATTGAGGACTATTAAAAGAACAGAAGGAGTAAAATAATGATTACCACTTCATGAGCATGAGCTGCCCTCGCTAGCTGTTCGAGGGGTTTTTTCCTAACAGTCCTCTCCACGTCTCGAACAAAGGTCGAGGAAAGGAGAACTCGAATGGATTTATCGACCACGTTCTCCTTATCGTCCGACGCCAATGTATCCTTCTCGGAATAACCTGCCGCCCGTCTTCCTTGAAGATGACTTTCAATCATATCTACCAAAGAAGCTTGATGGCTAGTGTCTCCAACGTGAGTGAAGTACTCTCCTCCTTTGTCAAAATATTGAGTTCTTCTTTTGGCTTTAGGGCCAGTAGGATTATGTTCGGGCCAATATTTACTACCCAGAATACCATATTTCTCCCTAAAAGTTTTGGGAGGACAACCGCGACCTGGACGAGAGCTTGAAGCCGGTATGTCTGAAGAAGTTAGACCAGAGAGAGGAGGAGCTACTCGGATAGGATCTGCATTCTCGGACGACTCATCCTCAATGTCCTCCAGATCTTGGAATTGATTCCTTCTCCTTTTTCTAGATTCCTTTTGCTCTATGGGGACTTTACCCCAGGACTTTTTCGAGTTCGAAAGAACAGATTTTCCGACCACAGAAAAACGGCAGTTTTCGACCATGGAAGCTACAGCATGAAGTCAATAAACATTAATGAGCAACTGGATTATATATCTTTTTATAAATTTATTACTAGTAAAAAATCTTACATAAAGGTCGATCGTCCGAGGGGATAGGGAAATCCAAAGAACTCAATCCAGCCTTTAGAAGGAAAATCTCTCCGATCAAATAAGCTGATTGATATTTATCTGATCTCATCTCCTCGATCAAGATAGTTGAAAATTGGTCGTCAGGGGACATCTCACCAATTACCTTTCGACCACCGTATACCCAAGAATCGTCGTATCCCCAATCATATGTAAACTCCTCAGTCTCTCCGTTCTCAAGAGTAGGCACGGTTGGAGCCTTAACAAAGAAGAAATTTGATTTCCACTCCGTGCTGTAGCTCGAAATGGCATTTTCTAGAACTGCATATCCGGGTCTCTGGCTAACATAGTAATTACCTCTATTGGAGGAAGTCGATACGGAAAGTCGAAAAAAGTGGAGAAAATTACGGAACGAAGGCTGCAGACCTCGCGCAACCATCAAAACAGAGAACGCCATAATAAATGCTATGGCGTTCGGAACAAGCTGAGTCAGTGAGACAATGAAGGTCTCCAGGAATTGACGAAGAATTGAAGAGAGTGGAAAACGGAGCCCATGCTCAAAATGGGACGTATAGAAAGCTCGACAGTTAGCGGGAGGAGTGTTGACTCTCTCCTCGGAAGAAGGAATAATGATCTCAAAATCCGATGGGAAATAGCGGCCGTATTCCTTTTTCAAAGACGGTAGATCCTCTTCTTTCCATCGAGAAGGAAAGAATTCCACAGGGGCAAAAATTTGAGGTTGAGACGTTTTGGATTTCTTGGATGCCTTCGACACCATCTCTTCCTCTGGAATAATCTCCACTACCAAACTATCAACTTCTTTTTCAGCATAATCTCTGATCTCCTCCACTTGAGAATTGTCTGCTCCTTCCTCATCAGATGAAGGAATATTAGGATTAGAGATATTAGGTGGAAGCTGTTCTTCTACATTCTTAGTTGAGGGATGGAGATTTTGCGATGTCAAAGCCATAGTCTTTTGAAATACGTACTATGATCATCAAAACAACGAAGTATATCAGAGTTAAAATCATATATATATCATAAAAGGAATTTTACATGTTCTACGAGATCTGAAAGATCGAAACTTACAACAAAATGAAAGAAAATAATAAAAACATCCTATGTGGGGGAGTTAGTTTCCTTCGGGGGCGAGCCTTCCTTTTCCTCTTCATTCCTTTCGTCGACTTGGTCTCCTTCAATATTCTCTTCATCATCGTCGTCTTCCTCTTCGCTTGCTTGATCTTCCAGGATATCCTTTATTAGCTCCAAATCCGGGGCTGGCACGGAAAATGGAGTTCCATACTCCTCGACTAGGTGAGCCAGAGGATGGTTACTATAATTAATAGAGGATAAGCAGTCGGGAGGATAGTCTTGAAGACTTCGGTCCTTTTCAATGGCCATAACTTTGCGATATTCCTCACGCTTATCTAGGATCTGCCCAGACACGATTAATTGATCGACGCCCCTTATAGAACGAGCTTAAGAGCAAACCTCCAATCTTTTGATGCATTATGGCAGTATGCACGGGGGAATCGAGGAACTCTCGGACTATGGGCTCGACGTCTGAAGATTGGTGCTCATCTATGACCCCCTCTAAGTCAGAAGAATCATCTTCCTTGGTCGCAAGTTGGGATCGAAGAGCATCAACATCCGACTCCAGCTTGCTAACGAGGGTGGCATGCGCAACTCGTTGCTCTTCCATTTCTCGAGTCAATTGGTCGACATGCGCCTGGTATCGACTAGAATTCATCATCATATTGATAATATGAGGATTGTCGGTCTCCAAATTAGGATCAGCGATAGGATCGGATGAAGTGGCAGCGGAAGCTCGAGAATTACCGACCTGAGCAAGTTGATCTTCGAGCTCCTTAACCCTGGCAGTTAAAATATTGTTGCTTTCTTCAACATATTTACACTGATCTCTATGCAATGCCATATCATATAGCGCGGATACCAAGGCATTACCGGTCTGTAGCAAGAAAAAATTGTCTAAAGAAAGATCAAGAAGAATATTGAGGACTATTAAAAGAACAGAAGGAGTAAAATAATGATTACCACTTCATGAGCATGAGCTGCCCTCGCTAGCTGTTCGAGGGGTTTTTTCCTAACAGTCCTCTCCACGTCTCGAACAAAGGTCGAGGAAAGGAGAACTCGAATGGATTTATCGACCACGTTCTCCTTATCGTCCGACGCCAATGTATCCTTCTCGGAATAACCTGCCGCCCGTCTTCCTTGAAGATGACTCTCAATCATATCTACCAAAGAAGCTTGATGGCTAGTGTCTCCAACGTGAGTGAAGTACTCTCCTCCTTTGTCAAAATATTGAGTTTTTCTTTTGGCTTTAGGGCCAGTAGGATTACGTTCGGGCCAATATTTACTACCCAGAATACCATATTTCTCCCTAAAAGTTTTGGGAGGACAACCGCGACCTGGACGAGAGCTTGAAGCCGGTATGTCTGAAGAAGTTAGACCAGAGAGAGGAGGAGCTACTCGGATAGGATCTGCATTCTCGGACGACTCATCCTCAATGTCCTCCAGATCTTGGAATTGATTCCTTCTCCTTTTTCTAGGTTCCTTTTGCTCTATGGGGACTTTACCCCAGGACTTTTTCGAGTTCGAAAGAACAGATTTTCCGACCACAGAAAAACGGCAGTTTTCGACCATGGAAGCTACAGCATGAAGTCAATAAACATTAATGAGCAACTGTATTATATATCTTTTTATAAATTTATTACTAGTAAAAAATCTTACATAAAGGTCGATCGTCCGAGGGGATAGGGAAATCCAAAGAACTCAATCCAGCCTTTAGAAGGAAAATCTCTCCGATCAAATAAGCTGATTGATATTTATCTGATCTCATCTCCTCGATCAAGATAGTTGAAAATTGGTCGTCAGGGGACATCTCACCAATTACCTTTCGACCACCGTATACCCAAGAATCGTCGTATCCCCAATCATATGTAAACTCCTCAGTCTCTCCGTTCTCAAGAATATGCACGGTTGGAGCCTTAACAAAGAAGAAATTTGATTTCCACTCCGTGCTGTTGCTCGAAATGGCATTTTCTAGAACTGCATATCCGGGTCTCTGGCTAACATAGTAATAACCTCTATTGGAGGAAGTCGATACGGAAAGTCGAAAAAAGTGGAGAAAATTACGGAACGAAGGCTGCAGACCTCGCGCAACCATCAAAATAGAGAACGCCATACTAAATGCTATGGCGTTCGGAACAAGCTGAGTCAGTGAGACAATGAAAGTCTCCAGGAATTGACGAAGAATTGAAGAGAGTGGAAAACGGAGCCCATGCTCAAAATGGGACGTATAGAAAGCTCGACAGTTAGCGGGAGGAGTGTTGACTCTCTCCTCGGAAGAAGGAATAATGATCTCAAAATCCGATGGGAAATAGCGGCCGTATTCCTTTTTCAAAGACGATAGATCCTCTTCTTTCCATCGAGAAGGAAAGAATTCCACAGGGGCAGAAATTTGAGGTTGAGACGTTTTGGATTTCTTGGATGCCTTCGACACCATCTCTTCCTCTGGAATAATCTCCACTACCAAACTATCAACTTCTTTTTCAGCATAATCTCTGATCTCCTCCACTTGAGAATTGTCTGCTCCTTCCTCATCAGATGAAGGAATATCAGGATTAGAGATATTAGGTGGAAGCTGTTCTTCTACATTCTTAGTTGAGGGATGGAGATTTTGCGAGGTCGAAGCCATAGTCTTTTGAAATAATGCGCTCGAGAAAACAAGATAATGATCGACTTAAGCTTTTACTGCTGGAAGGATTAAATATCTGGGGTAAAAGTAAAATATCCCGCAAATTTCGATTATATATATGGGCGGTGAAAAGACGGATTTAGCCCTTTACGTCTCTTCATATTCCCGCCAATCAAAGTAACGAAAAGACCCAACTGTTGTCTGACACACGTTAACCAAAATATGTGTCCGCTTGTAGAAGGTTCAAACGGGTATGCACTCTTTTTTCCTCGTTCGGTTTTTATCCCGAAGAGGGTTTTTCCGAATTGGGTTTTTAACGAGGCATATTTCATGAACGTTTAAAAGACTAAAGTAACTACTACTTCTACTTCTACGAGCTCCAGCTATGATTACGCTCGAGAAGTGAGGGAGTACTGATGAGGGCTATTTTGCACGTCTAACCAGCAAGGAATATCCGAGCAGACTAAAGATCGATCCGACCTATTTTAAACTGTGAGATCGGCTCGACCAGCTGGATGCGTATCTGGTCGACCTACTCTGATCGACCTACTGTCCGTTTTAAGGGACTAAATGGGCCATGCGATACTCCTAGGCCTTATAGGATTCCAAGACTAAATAGGACTCCTAGTTCAGTTAGGACGGAGGGAATATTATAAATAGTGAATCTTACATTGTATTGAGGATCCAGAATTTAACCTACGAAATATACTACTACTATTGGCCTTTCATATTATTGTGATCTACATAATTATATTATATTGTTTTGGTTCTTGAATTGCGCCATCCTGAGTATTTTAACCAAACCCTTAACACATAAAAACGTGATCTTAAATAAATTACTGAGTTTAAACCTAAGACGAAATTCGGTTAAATCAATTTGCTGATTGGCACAAGCATTGTATACTGTAATCTTTGTGCTTATAGTATAACCCAAGATCTACGTGACTTGGAAGAGTGGACTAAAGGATTTCTATCAATATAACCACTATAAAAATCCTTTGTGTTATACCTGCATTATTTCTTGCATATTTTCAAAGAGCATATTTTAACATGAAAAGGTTAACTGTTAAAAATTTTAAAAAGGAGTTTGTAAAACTGAGGATAAAACTTTTTCTAAGTTAAGAAAACTACTTGTGAAAAACACTAGAAAAATCCGCTGCAAGTTAGTAAATTTAAAACTCTGATTTTGATAAAATCAACTAAGTAAAATCAGAAGAGTGGTCAACTCTGCTGTTCAAAGCTTTGTGCGAGATCAGCTTAGTCAACTTACAATTCCTGATCAGCTTAGTCTGTTAACATAAAAAGTTAGAGAATTTAAAGATAAATTGTTAGAGGTCTATTCACCACCCCCCCCCCCCCCCCCCCCTTCCTCTAGACCTCATCTGACCACTTGGGACCAACATGGAGAGTTATTAAATAACTCGGGTAAGAAATTGAGGCAAAAAATGAAATATTTGGCAAGAATTTGAGTCACATTATGATAATTGTTATTATGACATGCTCTATGCTTATTCATATTATCATGCTGATCATGTTCACTGTGCTGATTGCCATCATCATTAAAATACATGCTTATCACATACTTCATGCATCTTTCCTTGCTTACACTGTTTTATTATGAGCACCATTTCATGATAAAACTGAAGTCACTAGATCATCACATGTCTGTACTAACCCTGCTGGACCCAGTAAACAAGGGGTACCAAAAACAGTCATCTGTTTTGTAGGTGAAGCACATGTGAGATGACAAAGATGAGTTGACTGCCTTGCAAATTTCACCAAGTTCAACAAGTGGTCTCACCAACAAGCATATACCAACAAGTGTTATCAAATAAGTGGTATCATCAATTGGTATAATTCAAGTGGTAGACTCTACATTTGGACATTTCAAGGAACGCAAGATTGTTGAAAAGTTGAAGATCATCAAAGGATAACAAGTGGTTTCAGAGACCAACAACTGATCGCAACAAGCAGTATCACCAACAAGTGTGGTATCAGTCATCCATGTGACAAGAATTTCAGCTGTCAAAAGTTGAAATCGGGTTTGTTGATTTTGGATTCATAAGTTGAGGGGGAACTTATCAGAAGACTAACCCAAAAACAGCTTACTGGAATTCAACGGCTGAGTGTCTTTTAAGAGCAACTCTCATCAGACTACTTGACCACGGATTCTTGAACTCAGGGGGAACGTGTACGACTAGCGGTACTCCTGAATAAAGATGAAGTTTTCAATAAGTCAAAATGAAGCTATCAGAAGACTGCTTCTCATCAGCCGACTGGAACTCAACAGCCAAGTGTTATTCAAGAATGTATTCCAGCAAGTGGTATCTGACTACAATTGGAATCAGACAAACAAGTAGTATCAGAGTACAAGCGGTATCACCTCAACAAGTGGTATCAGCTGACTAATCTGATATCAACAAAGTGGTATCAATTCTTGATGTCAAGGGGAATAGTTATTCTAGCTGGAGTGATAAACAGCAATGAAGACTACCTCGATCAGCCAAGTACTTACCTACCTATCTTCAGCATACTAAGTTTGCAATCCTATAAAAGAAAAAGTGGAAGAAGAGATGCAACTAAGTATTGGTGTTGATGACAAAAAGGGGGAAGATAAAGGATGCAACTAAGAACCCTTTAAGCAGAAGATCAGAAAAGGGAAAAGAAAGAACCAACTATTGGTATTTTTTTGAAAGTTGTATCAGATCAATAAATTTCCATCTCAAGGTATGAAGACCAAATCTGAAGACTTAGAAGACGTTCTTAGTTGAAGGTTTTGTAATCATCAAAAAGGGGGAAATTGTTGGTATAAATTAGAGAAGGTTTTGAAGATGACAAAAAAGGCCATAATGGTTTTGAAGATCAAAAGGTTATGTCATCAACTAAGAACAGCTTAGTGAAACCTATCTCAAGGTCTTGAAGCGAAGTAACCGAATCAGCCGAGTGGGATATCGGATTGGTTATCATCATTCGAGTCAAGATAGATGTCTTCATTCTTGAATCAGCCGAGTAACCATCAGCCGAGTGATCATCAGGAGAGTGGTCGTCAGCCAAGCATTCCCATCAGCGAAGTGAAGTTGGTGAAGTAAGCGTATCAACGGTAACCAGCTGAGTGCATTAAATGCGACTGGACATAAAGTAAATATCCGTACAGCAGAGTGTACAGAAGACAGTCTGCAAAAGCAAAAGCTGCCGTTAGAGAATAAGACCGTTGCTCAGGGTTAAAGAGTAATTTCGCCTTCCTTCGGCGGGCAGAAATTCAAATTCGGGAGTATAAATAGAAGACTGACTGAAGATCTGAAGAGAGACTTGCAAAATTCAAGATCACATTTACAGAGCAAGATCCATCAGTTGAGTCGTCTTATCATAAGCCTAGTCATCTTTGACGAAGCTTTTCGTTGAAGAACAGAGAACTTACGTTGTCTGTCTGAGTGACTTTCAACTAAAAAGAGAGAGGAGTGTATATCCATCTGTGTGAAGTGATATAGCTTCTTAGTGTAGGTTTTCTTTGTGACCTCCTATACTGAAAATATCGTGAGGAGTGTAGATCCATCTTAGTGAGTGATCTAGCTTCGTAGAGTAGGATTTCTTTGTGATTTCTTACTGCGCACTTGTGGCCATTTCATTTGTTGTTTGGCGCAAGCATTGTATACTGTTAACATTGTGTTTTCTAGTATAACCCAAGACCTGTGTGACTTGGAAGAGTGGACTAAAGGATTTGTACCCATATAACCACTATAAAAATTATGTGTTTGATTTACTGTTTGCTTATCTTGCATATTTTCAAAAGAACTCAAACATACGAACTGAACCAAAAGATTTTAAAAGGAGTTGTAAAAACTGGGGATAAAATCTTTTGTGTGACAAAACTTTGAAAGATAAACTTGTTTGAAAAACATACTTGATAAATCCACTGCATACAAGTTTTAAAATTCTGATCTGATTTGAAACAGACGAGTAAAATCATACTAGTGGTCAACTCAGTTGTTCAAGCTTTGTGCGCGATCAGCTTAGTAGTTTCACAAGTTCGATCAGCTTAGTCTGCTGATTTGAAAAGTTAGAGAAAAAGTTTTTAAAGTTTAAGAGGTCTATTCACCCCCCCCCCCCTCTAGACCTCATTGACCACTTTTGGGACCAACAAAAAACTACATAGGTTTCCTTCATTGATCGACGACAAGTCCTATTACATGCTAAAAAGAGGTCCTATCAAGTGCAGCTCGGTTGTCCGGTAGACTTGTAAAAAGCAATCTCACATGCTCATCTTATCGACTGATGATATCTGGGTTTGAAGAGAGGCAAAATGAATTCCAGGCTTCTGTCTTTGTTTATCTTCATACTCTTTCCAGCCTTCTTGTCACCAGATGAGCCCGGTCGACTTGGACAACCGCCTTTTAAGTTCCGAAATTTCAACCCCAAGCTTGGAGAATCCGAGGTTCATACTTCACCAGAGCTTCATGAGATCGAAATTTTCCTTCGGTCGATAGTGGTCAGCAGTCTTGATCATATCTCCTTATTTTAATGAACTGTCCAACTTTCCACCGACCGCGGAACTGTTAGATCGGAATACCACTGTACCGACCCTTATCCATTTGCACAAGATGGTCGATACATGATAGGCATTCCAATCGATCCCCTTTTCTGGGGATCGGAGACTTCATGGTTTTCGAGAAGTCTCCATTTTCCGATTCCGCCCATACCAAGTCGTAATATTCAATAATTTTCAAGTAATTCGAGCTAGGTGGACGACCACCGTTTTGGAAGAAGAGGAAGTACATTATTACGCAATTTTACTTGAGATAGAAAATAAGTGAAAGGTAACAAATTCCTTTTATAGACGGAATGGTAAAAGATCCAACGGCGGAATTTATATCTAATCAACGTTGATGATGTATTCTCGGGACTTACGTTACCTATTCATAACTGCCAGCCATAAAAATAGAATTGTATTGAATGCACTACAAGATTGATCGATTAAATATTACATCCTAGATCGATAATCGACCTGATAAAATTCTCATTTCAAAGATTATCTTACAGTTTTATGATTCTTATCGTACAAAGGCTCGACCTAACAATAGGATTGATCAATAAAAGAAATAACTCTCAGTACAGGACTACAGAAAATAGTTCATTTTCGACGACATCAGAAGACAAGCACTTCCGACCATCAGATAGTACGAGTGTTCTCAGAACAAAAGCCAGTCGTAATTTCAAAAGCTTCGAGCTAGGGGATGATCGTCCTGCAAGATGATGGATATCACATCTACTTTGAGAACAGTGACAAGAAACTAAATTTCAGGCATTCCTTCTCAGGCTCGGAAGCTGTGAGTAGTTGTGGAAAGTGTACATGCTATCTAATATCGACCACCTTAAGAAGCTGATGCTTTCTCTTCACCAGATGAACTGTATGTCGAAACGATCTCACGCATGGTATTCCCGCCTTGCCAGAAACAAGTTGATTTCGATAAGGCAAGAATCCAGCTTTCGTCTAACCTCGAACTATACAATATGGCACAAATTATGATCGACCAACCCCCAATTTTAAGGATTGCCCGATCATCACCACATATATTGGAGGTCTCATTTTTCCAATTCCACCCATGCCGAGTCTGGAACTCATCCATTGTTAAAACAACAAATTCTGGTGGTCGACCCAGATTATAAAGATAAGAATCTTTCCTTGACAACATCTTTTATGAAATAAGCAAGGAGGTAATGGCCTTTTTATAGGCAGAGAATTGAGGATCCAACGGTCATAATTAAGGATCCTATCAACGGTCTAGATTTTTAAGGACAGTGCAATATAATAATTGGGAGAAAATTATACGCACGATTGAGTTAGTTTACAATATCGGATAAACGATCATTAGCAGTAAACAAAACGAGATTAAATAACACAGATCAACAATTCCGTTGAAAATAGTTTTTATTTATATTTCTACAATTACAATGGAATTGACGGATATGATTGGATGAATACATCAAGAAAAGGAGATACACTGGTTACTAAAATCTAACTGGATTTATTACAAATATTACAAATGGTTCGTTTATCAGCTGCTCCTCAGAATGATTGCTTCTCCAACTCGACCTACTTCTTATTCTTGGAATCTTGCACCTGCATTTGATGAAGATCGGTGAATATACTTCACCAGACCTTTACGAAGTATCCTCCTTGGTCGGGGGAGACCTCAACTAACTCTTACAAAATATCCTCCTTGACCGAAGGATATCTTGCTACAATGTTACAAAGTATCCTCCTGGGTCGAAGAATATGACCCATACAGGAGAATACTTTCTTTTTAATGAACTAACCATCTCTCTTTTGTCTTAATACCATTGATCAAAGGAATTTCCACCATAATCAGGGCACCACAAGTATCCCACATTTCCCATAGAATATTTAAGTCTTACAGATGATAGCATGGTTTTTCCTTATGTTGAAATTCATTTTAGCAAGGAGTTATTTATAGTTGGGAGAATTTATGATTTAACGGACAGCATATGAAACGTCCTATAGCTACGGTTACGGCACAAATATGTAAACAACTTTTCATCTCCCGAGAAAATAGTCAGCAATCATTCCTATGGTCTGTTCAGAACGAGGAACGTTTCCGCACAAGTATGATTAATTCAGAAACGAGTAGCTTTTCCATACAAAAATGTTATATTTACATCTGACAAAAAAAAAAAAAAAAGAGAGAATGTTGGTCTACAGCTCGAGAATATGATCAGGGCTCGTACGATGACCGAGATAGGTGATCAACTCTTGAGTACGTTGTTTGTACCCGAGAGAAAAACCCCTATCAAACTCCTGTTTCTTCCCTTTCTCGATCTGAGATTGGGTAACTTCTTCCAAATTTTTATTTAGTCGAAGCAGATCTTCTTTCTCCTTTTATAGTTTCTCTTTGTCGGACTCCAAATCTTCTTTCTCTTTAGAGAGCCTTTCATTAGCAGCTCAAAGACTCTCAGCCTCGTTCATCACTAATCGATGAGCTGCAACTATGGTATCCAGTCTTTCATTGGAATCAAGTCGGGAAAAGTAAGATTCATCATTTTGAATCCCGAGCTGTGCAACTTCATGCTTGACCTATGACAATTTAGGAAAGAATCATAATAAAGAGTAAAGAAATAAGAAGACAAAAAATATTTTTTGACAGACAGAATGTTCTATTACCAACTCCAGATGCTTAAAAATGGACTGAACGAGCTGCAGCGAAGAACGATTCTTTAGTTTATCGAGCTCCTTGGGCAAAATTGTACACATTCCCAAGTTCCAAGATACCCCATCGGGCTCGAAAGTTGCAGGAATGCTTGCATCAAGAGATACTCCTCCTGACCGATCCAAAGCAAACTCGGTTATTTCTTCAACTTGCGAATTTAAAGGACGTTCGTCTAATAGCGAAGGATCATCCAATGGATTTGCAGAGCTCGAGTTACTAGGGCCATGTCCTGTTTTGGTCATTTCTCGAGAAACAACAGGAGGAGAAAGAACTTGAGTCTTCTGGGAACTAGATACGACAATGTTGGAAGTCAGAGGAGCAAAAAGAGACTCGAGAATGTCTTCCATTGCGGATCCCCCCACCTGTAAATCTGGCTCGACCTCAGGATTAGGAGGGATAGAGTCCACTTGTTGATCGGCTTCCTGATCGGAAGTTTGAGTTAAGGTGATGTTCGGAATAGGATGTGGAGGATCAACTCCTGGTCGACCTTCAGGAGCAGGAGAGTTGGCTTGAGACTCTTCATTTCGACAAGCCGCCAGAATATGATAGGATAGTGCCCTGCAAGCCAATATATTTAGCTTGTATTAGGACTATCGTAAGCTTTCTCTAGTACAAATAAATTAATACGCACGTTTGTTTATAGTATGTAAATCAAACAATGGCCAACTTCATCTCTCGCAAATCATTTAAGCGATTGGATGAAATCCTTAGATCACATTCGACTATGGGACGATTCACTTCGGTATTGAGTGCAATCATGAAACAGTCTCTAAGGTCGTGATCTTAAAACACGTTCCAAGTCATAGATTCCGAACGAGACGGGGTATCGAAGGAATCGCCAAGACTTGTATGAATATGCATGATTCACATGGAGTGAATTTGTAGAGTTTCATGAACAAGACATTTGATGTCAGTGCATATGAGTAGGTGGTTCGATAGGGGATCGAACGCATCGAACGACCCGAACAGAGAAACCCATTGTGGAAGCGCATGACGCATATCGGTGATGGGATGTTTCTCAAGACTTATAATAGTGTACGATTTAGTCCTTAGACTTGAGGTGCTAGGGCGAATTCGGTGCATGGGTATATGTACTTAGATTTAGGTACAGGTCACGTAGCCTGACCATAATGTGCCTAAGTTGGGTGCATATAGTTGTGTACGCGAGTGGTTAGTACCAAGATGGAATCTACCGACTCATCGTAATGGATGAGAGAATTTCCTATACGATTCTTAGATAATAATTCCGAGAAACCCACGGCCGTGGTCAGTGACGGATTTGGAAAGGGGTTTCCAAATTTAGCAGTCACACTGGAATTATTATCCCGAATTAGAAAGTATAGTTATTGAGATAATTAGAGGTGCCGATCAATTCACACACCCTAGGTCTCAATCGGGAAATTAAGTCGATAGAAGGACCGTATGTACATGGCAGTTATAAGAGGTGAGGTTCACTGAGATCAATTCACCTGAAGTTGGGCCTCATGGGCTTGTGGCTAGACATCGACCATGAGGTGTGGGTACTCATGAATTAATAGCAAGATTAATTCTTGAGTGGTTAATTGAAGGGGTTCAATTAATCGGAGCAATTAATAAGCTCGCAAAATAAATCACGAAAGTCGTGGGCCCGCGGCCAATTGATGGTGAACCTAGAGGGTCACACACAATACAATTGGACTGCAACAAATCATATAAGGAAAGTTTGATTTAAAGAGTTAAATCAAAACTGGAGAATTAAAGTGTTAATTCTTAAAGGAGAAAAAAATATTAATTAGAAGTAGTCTAATTAATTAATGGAGAAGGATTTAATTAATTGGATTAATTAATTAAATGGGCTGAATTAATTAAAAAGGTTTTAATTAATTAATAGATGGTCTAGATCCATTAGGAAACAAAAGGGCCATAAGTAAATGGGCTTTAAGTTTCCTAGTAGGATTAAAACACATCTAGGTCAAGACTCCTTATATAAGGAGTTCAAGACCTCAAAACCTAACACACAAGACAAGAGGAGCCGCCCCCTCTTCTCCAAAAACTGAAAACGCCGCCACCTTCATCTCCCTTGAGGGTTCGGCCGAACCCTGTGCAATTGCACAGGGTTCATACGATTTCTCCCTTCCTTCTTCCTTGCTTGATGACCTTTGGATCTTAGTTCTGAGCCTGAGGGTCCAAAGGAGTTGCTTCAATCCAGTTGGTGTGGATACCGCTAGAGGCACAACGCTTGGGGTGCTTCTCTCGAACCAAATCCATCAGATCTGAAAGAAGACCGGAGAAAAACCACTACCGTTCCTATGGTGAGGTAAAATCACTAAACACCCTATGTTTGTTGTGATTTTTGTGCAAAATCCTTTTCGTATGACTAGATGAATAAAGATCTTGTTTGGGTTATTTAAAAATTTTAAAATTCCGCTGCTTTTAACGTTCTGACGTTACCCATAACCCAACAGAATAGTGGTATCAGAGCCTAATTCATTACTCTCATACGAAAAGGTCTGAATATAATTTGATTGCTTTAATTGTATTGCATGTTATATCCGTGTCATTGATTCTTACTTGTTATGGGTAGATCTGATTTTGGGTAAAATTGCATAAAAACGTTTTGGGCCAATTTTGAATTTTACGAAAATTAAGGGCTGTTTTTGCGATTAGCGATTTTTGGAAAACTGGACTGAAATTGAGATTTTACGAACTGTGTGTTTTCTGGAAATTTTTGAATTTGGGGCTGTTTTGCAATTAACGAAAGTTTTGGGGCTGTTTTGTAAATACCGAAAACTGCAGGGGCTGAATTGCATATTCGAAATTTTTCTGGAAATAAATTTTTTATTTTCGGTCCTCTGCCCAGTTTTAATTTTGGGGTTAAATTGTTATCTCCAAAACTTCAGGGTTTCAAATCGCAATTTCCAAAAGTTGGAGGGCCGAATTGCAATTTTCAAAAGTTGAAAATTTTTATTCTGTTTTTATGCATAAAATAGTTTTGTTTATCCAAATATAGATTGCCTATAATTAGTAGAGACTAAAGTAAGAATCTAGAGAAATATTTTAAAGGCGTTTAAAATAATTGAAGTAAGATAGGAAACTAGTAAATGTGTTTGCTTGTTTCTTTGCTCAACGTGAATTGTTTACGTGGTTTTCGATCGAGCCGAGCCTTGACCTTAGATGTGATTGGTTTATTTTGTTTTGGATTTTTGTTGGGCCTGCGAGCCTTTATTTGGGCCTTTTTGTGCCAATGTAATAGATTAGGGCTTTACATTAAATAGTTTAGGATGGAGGCTCATTACATGCAAGAAGGAAGCCCAATGGAGAATGAAGGCCAAGTATGCTTGGTTATTAATGTAATAGCCTAGGCCCATTAAGAACCCATTAGATAGACCAATTGGGCCAACATTATTGGCTCAATGATGGCCCAAGCATAGGTGGCTCCCGATCGAAAACATATTGTGTTAGAAATGCATGCTAGGTTTATTTAATTATGTTTTATTTATTTATTTCTTCTATTTGGCTTGTATGGTGATGCGCGCTAGAATATTAGAACGTAAATAAGATAATTCATAATCGAAGCGGTGAGATCTCGAGAGAGTTTGCCTTAAACTTTCAAACCAGCAAATCCCCTCTTGAATTAAATATTAAGTCATATTGGATGAAGTATTTATATAAATCCAAGCCTTCCATCAATAGGGACTAGCGTATGTTGTCTACTTATCGATTAAGGTGATCCAGAGTCTGGCACCCGAGGCGAAGAAAGGGACAATACGTGAAATCTCTTGATTCTTGTTTATTAAATAAACTTGACAAGGGTGAGGACTGGTCGGGACATGTATAATCGACCGATAACCAGTTACGGGGATTTCATGACCGGGCTCGTTGCTCATCGAGATTGATTGGGTTAGACTTAACGAGTAGTACCACTCATGATGTAGCAGTGCTAGATGGGTGCGAAAATCGAGGCAAAATAGCTTGAAGGTTGTGTAGAGACACAATTGGCAATAAGTATGCCTACCTAGGGAATTAGTTGTATGGCCACGAGTCGTGGGTGCAATTAATGTCCGCTGGGACGTCAAGACCTACTAGGAAATAGGATTTCCCGAACAATTGAAGGGGTAATTGTTTCGATAAAATAGTGGGAGAACTTTTACGATAGAAAGTCCAACCTTCGTAGATTATAAGTATTAATTATTAACTAGTCCTCTTTATATTTGTCTTCTCTTTAAAATAGATATTGAGATATCTATAATTATCCATTATACTATTTATCCTCGACTTATAAAATAACTGGATCAAAATATCGACTGGCGTAGAAACTTGAGGATTGTCCTCAAATCCGAAAGTCGGAATCGTGTTCTTAATAACTAGCCTATGCCTGATGCACTTCCGAGATGAGTCTAAAAGGATAAACGAATCACCCGTAGGGTATGGGAATCTTAATGATTGTTTCCTCATATAAGGACAAGTCTCAATAGTGGAACGAATCACCTATAGCGTATGGGAATCTTAATGATCGTTTCCTCAAATAAGCATCAAGATTGAACGAGCTAAAGAAGCGACATAGGAGTATGTCTGAAGCTTCTAAAACAAACCTCCACTTCAAAAGCTTGTTTTGAGGAGCAGTTTCGAATCGTTTGATTCGAGACCACTAAGGAGTTGCTTTAAAATTTGAGAATAAGTGAAGGAACTGATGTCAAGGATCACTGTCCTTGTTTTATCAATCTAGTTGAAAACTGGATCGATTAAACGTAGGCCTGCATGTGATCTTAGCATTGACCTCCATTTAAATTCTACTCCCGCTCATTCAAAAGATTCGTGAAATACTCTGATCTTATTTGATAAGTTGATCACATTTCATGAATTAACCAAAGTATTGGTAAGAGGCAAATAGGGTAAACCTGTCATGATCGTTTACACTTCATGGACTGCAAAGTCAAAGAAGAGTAATGTGAAGAAGAACTTGTTCTCTTCTAAAATCGACCATAAAAGGTAGTCGAAAGAACACAAGTAGTCTAAAAGTCGAAATATCCCACTGAATCTTAGAAAGGCACTGATTAGTTTAATTGATTAGAAGGTCTAATTAATTAAGCAACGTTTCAATTAAAGGGTTAATTGAAAAAGGAGATGAATCAATTAAAGAGTTAATTGAAAGGAAGCAAATTAATTGAATTGAACCGTTAACTCAATTCTATTGAATTAATGTGCTAAGTTCAATTAATACCAAGATAATAATCCACTACTTTGGCACGCTAGACTTGGACATATCTCCAAGAGTAGGATTCAAAAGTTGGTTTCTTCTAAGGCTCTTGAAATATAGAACTTAGATGAACTTTCAACCTGCGAATCCTGTCTCATAGGAAAGATGACCAAATCTCCCTTCACAGGGAATCAAGAGCGAACCAAATAACTTTGGATTTGATCCATACGATTGAAAGTGGACCACTAAAGGTTAGTGTAAGAGGAGATTACTCATACCTCGTACCTTTTTGCTAATGACTTTGGTCATTAGTAATATATGTATCTAGTGAGATACAAATCCGAAAAACCTTTGAAAAGTTCAAAGAATTTCGAAACGAAGTAGAGAATCAACAAGGGCATAGTATTATGGCCATTCGATTTAATCAAGATGGCAAATACTTAAGTCAAGGATTCCTCAATTATCTTACTGAGAATGGGATTCTCATACAACAAACTCCTCCTAAGACGCCTCAATTTATTTGGAGTGTCTGAGAGAAGGAGTCGAACCTTGTTGGACATAGTTCGATCCATACTGGTTTTTGTTAAGCTTCCTTATGCATCCTAGGGGTTGGTCCTCCTGGCTGCATCGAAGATACTGAGCAAAGTACCTTCAAAGTCCGTGCCTACAAAGCCCTACCAAGAATGGTATGGTAATGCACCTCTATACTTTTACTATTAAGTATGGAGATCTCCTGCCTAAGTTGGGAACTAGAAAGGAGATAAATTGGCTAGTAGATCCAATTTGTATATAACTGTGGGGTATCCAACGAAATCCACTGGATACCTGTTCCACGACAATGAGAAACAATCGTTTCTCCTAATTACCCGTTCCTCAGTTGATGAATTCCTCGTCAAAGGAAATAGGGAATGTCATGGAACTTGATGAAGTCCAAGATTTGGACCCATCCCCGCAAACAGTGGGAGTTAATCCAGAAACTAATGAACCATCTAGTACACCAGTACTTCGTATATCTAATCAAGTTCGTAAGAAGCTTGAAAGATATGGTTTTACCATATACGAAGAAGCTACATTGGATGTAGACGTGCATCATGACAAGAGTTCATGTAATCCGAAATGGATTCCATACATTCCAACAAGGTATGGACCTTGGTCGATCCACCCAAGGGTTTTATCCCTGTAAGTAATGAATGGATCTTCAAGCTAGGAATAAATGGAGAGGTGTTGACCTCTAAGACTCGACTAGTGGTTAAAGGCTATTCACAAAGTTCTGGAACAGACTTTGATGAAACCTTTTCTCCAGTAGCAAAGTCTGAATCCATTCAAATTCACATTTGTTTTGGTGAGATAGTCAAGGCTTTTGACTTTATCAAAAATGAATATGAACCTTGAGTGTACAAAAGGATTAGTGGGAGCTCTATGAAGCTCATATTTTATATGTCGATCGCATTCTGCTTATCTGGGATGATATCGGAATGTTAGCACAGACGAAAGCATGGTTATCCATGCAATTCTCCATGAAAGATTTGGGAGAGACATCTTGCGTATTGGGATACGTATCTATAGAGATAGATTGAAGAAGATGTTGGGACTCTCTAAATCTAAGTACATAGAAACAATACTGAAAAGATTCAGTATGGAAGAATCCAAGAGAGGATTGCTTCCAATGAGACACTGTAACTCTTTTTCCAAATCGATGTGCCCTACATCGAATGAGGATAAAGGAGAATGTCTCAAATACCTTATGTTTCGACAAAAGGTAGCATGTGGCATGCTATAATATGTACTAGACCAGACGTAGAACCTGCTCAAGTGTCACGAGCAGTTACTAGTCAAACTCCGGTGAAGAGTACTGGACCGCCGTCAAAGCTATCCTTAAGTTCTTGAGAAAGACTAAGGATTTTTTCTTGGTCTACGGTGGTAATGGAGAATTAAAACTCGAAGGATTTAATGATTCGAATTTTCAGTCTGATGTGGATGAATAAATATATAAGTCCAATTTTGGATACATATTTTGCCTCAATGGGGTAGCGGTAAATTGGAAAGGTTCCAAGCAAAGCACCGTTGCCGACTCAACCACTGAAGCATAATATATCGCAGCATTGAATGCAACAAAAGAAAGTGTTTGGATGAAAAACTTCATCCAATAGTTGGATGTAGTGCCTAGCATTGCGAAGCTCATGGTTATCTTCTGTGATAACAATGGAGCTATTGCTAAAGCAAAGGAATCGAGATCTCACCAGAAATCTAAACACAATTAGAGAAAAGTACCATTTGATTGAAGAAATCATTGGTAGAGTAGACGTGCATAATGGATCACGTCGACTCGGAAGACAATCTAGTGGATCCACTGGTAAAGCCTTTGTCACGAAAAGAGTTCGAAGAACATCTTTGGAAGATGGGTCTTAGAAGCGTTTGTGATTGGCTTTAGGGCAAGTGGGAGATTGATAGGATAGTGCCCTGCAAGCCAATATATTTAGCTTGTATTAGGACTATCGTAAGCTTTCTCTAGTACAAATAAATTAATACGCACGTTTGTTTATAGTATGTAAATCAAACAATGGCCAACTTCATCTCTCGCAAATCATTTAAGCGATTGGATGAAATCCTTAGATCACATTCGACTATGGGACGATTCACTTCGGTATTGAGTGCAATCATGAAACAGTCTCTAAGGTCGTGATCTTAAAACACGTTCCAAGTCATAGATTCCGAACGAGACGGGGTATCGAAGGAATCGCCAAGACTTGTATGAATATGCATGATTCACATGGAGTGAATTTGTAGAGTTTCATGAACAAGACATTTGATGTCAGTGCATATGAGTAGGTGGTTCGATAGGGGATCGAACGCATCGAACGACCCGAACAGAGAAACCCATTGTGGAAGCGCATGACGCATATCGGTGATGGGATGTTTCTCAAGACTTATAATAGTGTACGATTTAGTCCTTAGACTTGAGGTGCTAGGGCGAATTCGGTGCATGGGTATATGTACTTAGATTTAGGTACAGGTCACGTAGCCTGACCATAATGTGCCTAAGTTGGGTGCATATAGTTGTGTACGCGAGTGGTTAGTACCAAGATGGAATCTACCGACTCATCGTAATGGATGAGAGAATTTCCTATACGATTCTTAGATAATAATTCCGAGAAACCCACGGCCGTGGTCAGTGACGGATTTGGAAAGGGGTTTCCAAATTTAGCAGTCACACTGGAATTATTATCCCGAATTAGAAAGTATAGTTATTGAGATAATTAGAGGTGCCGATCAATTCACACACCCTAGGTCTCAATCGGGAAATTAAGTCGATAGAAGGACCGTATGTACATGGCAGTTATAAGAGGTGAGGTTCACTGAGATCAATTCACCTGAAGTTGGGCCTCATGGGCTTGTGGCTAGACATCGACCATGAGGTGTGGGTACTCATGAATTAATAGCAAGATTAATTCTTGAGTGGTTAATTGAAGGGGTTCAATTAATCGGAGCAATTAATAAGCTCGCAAAATAAATCACGAAAGTCGTGGGCCCGCGGCCAATTGATGGTGAACCTAGAGGGTCACACACAATACAATTGGACTGCAACAAATCATATAAGGAAAGTTTGATTTAAAGAGTTAAATCAAAACTGGAGAATTAAAGTGTTAATTCTTAAAGGAGAAAAAAATATTAATTAGAAGTAGTCTAATTAATTAATGGAGAAGGATTAATTAATTAATTGGATTAATTAATTAAATGGGCTGAATTAATTAAAAAGGTTTTAATTAATTAATAGATGGTCTAGATCCATTAGGAAACAAAAGGGCCATAAGTAAATGGGCTTTAAGTTTCCTAGTAGGATTAAAACACATCTAGGTCAAGACTCCTTATATAAGGAGTTCAAGACCTCAAAACCTAACACACAAGACAAGAGGAGCCGCCCCCTCTTCTCCAAAAACTGAAAACGCCGCCACCTTCATCTCCCTTGAGGGTTCGGCCGAACCCTGTGCAATTGCACAGGGTTCATACGATTTCTCCCTTCCTTCTTCCTTGCTTGATGACCTTTGGATCTTAGTTCTGAGCCTGAGGGTCCAAAGGAGTTGCTTCAATCCAGTTGGTGTGGATACCGCTAGAGGCACAACGCTTGGGGTGCTTCTCTCGAACCAAATCCATCAGATCTGAAAGAAGACCGGAGAAAAACCACTACCGTTCCTATGGTGAGGTAAAATCACTAAACACCCTATGTTTGTTGTGATTTTTGTGCAAAATCCTTTTCGTATGACTAGATGAATAAAGATCTTGTTTGGGTTATTTAAAAATTTTAAAATTCCGCTGCTTTTAACGTTCTGACGTTACCCATAACCCAACAGAATAGTGGGATCGACCAGTGGGCTACGGATCGAAACTGTTTGCTATAAATTTGACACCGATCGCCTCGATGTGCAAATGGCTCGATATGATGTGTAATGAGTGCGGGCGTGCCAATGTTTGCGCGTGCAAACATAACGGTTTAAAAACTGGACATATTGATATCGATGTAAACATAATTAAAATGTCCTGATAAGGACATATTGATATCCATGTAAGATGTCCTGATGAAACTGACTTCTAATCAATTGATTATGGCAGAGTAGGCAAACACTACCCCTAGTTCTTTTCCATGCCTGCCTGGCCGCAAGACTTAAATAATTTATGATAACCTTCCTGAAATGCCAAAGTTTCACAGCCAATCGATGGCCTACTCAATACATCAATGCATTTACAAATCAGCAATTGAGTTGATAATCAATAAGTTTAATTTATATCAGCTTGACTAACATATTGATCATGCCTCAATGAAAATCACTTGACGTAAAACATGCTTTAATAAAATCAAGAGATATGGGCCAAATACTTCTATTAATTGAATTGTAAAAGAAACATATGAGTCTTAGCCTACAATGAGTTCCCCGATTTACAAACATCACAAAGCATGCAAAAAACGATAAATTAGTCTCCTGTGTCGGCATATGTTTGCCAAATGAGTTGATGACTACAATAAGTTCTGAAAACTACTCCTTGATTGGCAGGTAAACCCACCAAATGAGCTGATGATATGTGATAGTGCAGCTTGTTGACAGAAAGTAACACTGATGACAGAGAACCATCATCAATGGGTCGCCCAACCTTGGCAGATGGCTACCAATCGGGCTCCTAACCAACGGGTGGCCGCTGGAAAGGGAATCAATTGAGCAGATGGCTACTCAACCGATTGCTATCAAGCAGATGGCTACTTGACAGCGGACTCATCAAGCAGATGGCTACTTGACGAGGTTGCCATGTAATTACGTGGGCACTTACATGACGTTGCAGCGTGCTATTTTGCTTGATATCGAATGGTTTCGCTCGAGACAGCTTCGCTGACGGCGGAAGCAGCTTTGCGGCTTACTTTGAGCGGCGGTGCTAGACTTCAGGCGGCCATGTCCTGCTGGTTGCTGAGGATTGACGATTGATGTCAAGGAATTGGCGGTGCTAACTGACTGACAGAAGCAGCGGATGCTGGACTTCCGGAGAGGCGTTGAGCCGATTCAGTGAAGACTGAGTTGATTGATTGATTGAGTTGTCTGTTTTGCCGTAGGGCAGCCCTTCTGATTTTATAAGCTGATTATCAACCTGATCGGTTGATGGCAGTTTTCTCCACTACCTCCACTACTGCCACAACCTCCACTAATGGTGGTTATTCTCTTTATGTTCCACGTTTAACTTTCAGCAGTAATTGGCAGTTGAGTTTGAATTAAAATCAATCTCCAGCTTTTATTATTCAACTAACTTTGAGATAATTAGGGGAAGTGGTTTGTATTAAAACCAACTTAGCAATTTATATGCCCTTGATTGTATTTATCTCTTTAATTAATTATCTTTTGATAATTAATTAATTTTGTTAGCTGATTTTACTACTGGGCCGTTACACATCGGCTGGGCCATGTACGGAAATGTACTTGGGCCATCCACTAATCCTTGGCCCAATCCATTAATTAATCTACTTAATTAATTTGATTAGTTGACGATTATGGCCTTATAGATTTAACTGGGCTCGTTCAACCATTGTTTGGCTCTATCCATCATTTTCGGCCCTAATTAATTAATTAATTTATTAATTAATCCGTATTAGGCCAAAATTAAACCTTGATGTCATTGAATTTGATTTAAATTGGGCCTGCGGCCCGTTCATCATTTCCACTTCGATTGGGTTGGCCTTTGGCCCACTATCGCCTATCATCCCATCATCGAGCCAATATTCCTCGACAATCCGAGGGTGATTTTTTGGGTACAAACAATGCCCCCCGTAAGTCGTATCTGATAAAATTGATCTGATAAATTAATTCGATCAGATTAGACTTAACCCTTCGGCTTCCTTCACTTATTCTGATTTGGTATGGCTTTAGCCTGTTTGCATGCCTTTAATTCTAGCCATAATTAGCTAGCCATAGTTAGCTATAACTAACTGGCTATTTACTTTTCTAGGGACTCTCAAGAGTCCCTCATTAATCATTCCTCTTTTCCCGCCAAGTGTCATTAGCCGAGCCAATCCCCTTTTCTCTCTCTCAATCTCGGCCATATCTCCTATTTTGTCTTTATCCACTTCTCAATTGATTGGCCATCAACTCATTACTTTCCCTACTCCCAAGACTCCTTCTCCTACAAAACCCTCATCATTCCTTCTTTTCCCTTACTTCTTCTTCTTCGCGACTTCTTCCCCACAAAAGCCCTAATATTTCTTCGTCAAAGTTCCAAGATTTCATACCATCTCTCTGCCGCGCCATGTCTGCTCGTTCTGGTACCCATTCCGACAAGGTTGACGTCTGCATCCTCACTCAAGCTCTTGAGGAGACCCCTTATGGCACCACCATTGGCCCCTTTCACTCCTCGGTGGACACTCCCCCAATTTCCAAGCATCCCCTCATCCTTCCTGACGAGTCTTTGCCCTTCTCCCACGGCCCTGTTGTCTTTAAGTCCACTACCCGTTGTTGGCCGTGGGCGGGTTCCCCTATGCATTCCGATAGGCTCGTTTGGTGCGCTCGCGTCGAGAAACACTTTGCCGATGTGTGGAAAAGAGCTGAAATCTATTCAGCCATGGAATTCTGCAAGAAAGGTCTCTCCCTCAACCTTTCCCTGATTAGGGCCGCTGCACAATTTTGGAGTAGGGTTGATAATACTTTTCATTTTGCCCACGGTCCTATGACTCTCACCCTTCTTGACATCATGGCCATTAGTGGCTTTAGTCCGACCGGCGGCTACATCGACCCACAACCGTCTGCTGGGGATGAGGCTTATCACTTTCCACCCGTCATCGGAGAAGGGGGCCAGACTCTCTATGGCTATGGTCCGATTATAGGGAAATACAAAAATCTCCCTGATACTGTCGCTGTCACTCATCAGGAGCATATCCATTTTCTCATTTTATGGCTGTCGAGGTACATTTTCTGCTCTCCTGCCATCTCCGTTACCAAAGAATTTACTGCCATTGCACTGAGCATTGCTCGAGGAACCAAAGTCGCTCTGGCCCCCATTGTCTTCTCAAGTTTTTGCATGGGTATGGATGGTTTCTTGTCTACGGCCTGTTGCTCTTTACAAGGCCCGATATGGATGCTACAGGTTTGGCTGTTCGCTTACTTCCCTGATTTTTGCTTATTCACTGACACCCCCCTGGACGGTGAAATTTACGCCTCCTTTGTGGCTCGACAAACTCTCCCCCCTTTAAATTTTTATTATTTCTTTTCCCGTCTGTACAACAAAACAAAGGGCCCCCGAGCCCAATTTTTCTGTCTTTTGTTCCAAGGCTTTATCGCTTCTTTCGCCTTCTCTGTCGGGGCATTCCCTAAGCCATTCCCAGAAGCTGTGGGCTTGCTTTTTGACTTCTCGGGACATTCCTGCTGGCCTCAAAGTCACAAATGCTGGGGACGCCTCTGATCGGAAGCCTTTGAAGTGTACCGTCCGTTTCTATCCAGCCCACTATGTAGCCCGGCAATTTGGCCTTGCTCAAATGATTCCCCGATTTGGGGTTTCACTCAGCGGCCGTAATGACAATTTCGTCGAGCTGACTGATATGGAGAGCTTTGATGAGCTGCATTAGGCCTGGAGAGCAGCTCGAGATGCTTTCATCCTCAAGCCTTATCCCCTTAATCCTACATGCTCACCTGACTTTACCAAGTGGTGGGATGGTTACTTGGCTTACACCCGTCAAGCTGCTTTTCAAGTTGCTGCTGCTAATTTCACAGTCCCTAATCACCCCGACGTGATATCATGCGATGGCCCGTTCCTCGACCCCACTGCTGCATCTTTCAAGACTTCCAAGAAAGGTATTTCTGCCATCATTACCCGTTTTCAGAATTTTTATAATGTGGTTTGGGATCCGACTCGCAAAACCCAGGTCCTTGAACAGGCTGCTGCCAACTTTGAGTTACTAAAAAATGATAGGATAGCCAAAGCCAAGCTGGCTCACTCTAAATTGGCCAAAAAACGTGGGGGGCCAGGTGAAATACCTCCCTGGTACTCCTTCTATAAACCCCTTGGCCCATCATTGCCTCTCATACACGATTTCGCCACATCGTCTATGTCTTTCCCCGATACCTCCTCCACCTTAACCCCTGCAGCTCGATCCTTTCCTGGGTCAAGGCCTCGAGTATCCTTCACAGGGTACAATGCTGATGACCCTCACACTATGGCCATAATTTACCTCCTTTGTGACTATCGGGACGACGCCACATATATCCTTGATGACCCAGGTAGTCCATGTTCTTGTGCTCACTTTCTGTGTTACTCGATTTCTCATTTGCTTTTTATTTGGCCTTGCAGGGAAGAAGCCATCAGCTTCTCAAGCTGTCAAGGAGACCTCGATACCTGAAGGGGTTCTCATCAAGCCTGTTGATCCTCCACCATCGATATCGTCCCTTGATCTTTCTGCTTCTTTGCAAGAATCTGAACCCCCTGTTTCTCAAGAGAAGGTAATTGACCTTCCAGTTCTTTAGTTTTGAGCAGTTCCGACGAGGAGGTATTTTCTCCTTGATTTGTTTCCTTTAACTTTTATATGTTGACAAGTTTTCTACTTTCTTTGTCAGGAAGTGAGTTCTGCTCCTCTCAAACGGCGTCCCTCTAGACGGCCTGCTCCCACTGATGTTCCCCCTGCCAAGAAAAGAAAACCTAGGATTTTACTTTCCAGCTCCGATGACGGAACGCCTCGACGAGAGTACTGGCCCGATGACTATCTCACCATCTCGATCCCTTGCAATCAAGCAGGAGGCGGTGGATAAGGCCAAGACTGGAGAAGGCTCTGGGGAGTCCCAGCCGGTGCGGCCTGTACCCGCTCCTACGGTTAAGGTTCTTGAACCTTACGTTGCACCCTCTCCCCTCGTGACTCCGATCCCACCATCTCAGGTTATTTCTCATCCTTCATCTTCTGAGCAAGAGTTTCTCTCTTTTCTGACTTCCTTTAATCCATCTTTTCAGACTTCCTCCATCGGCCAGACTTTGGCTGGTTCAAACAAGCTTGCCCAGATTTTAGCTCGATTTGCTGGGGGTCGGGCCCTGTCTCTACCAAGCTCATCTTCTGCTTCTCAATCAACGGCCTCCGAGCTGACAGGCCATTCTTTGTTTTCCCCGACTGAGCTTGCTACTCTCAAAAGGGAGTTCTCTGACTATCAAGCACGGCCACTGGATGTTTTGATGGTCAACATGGGACCATCCCTCGACAATCTGATGAGGAGACTAGCTTCTGCCAACCTGCCCACCGACGATGGAGCTTTCTTAATCAACTTCGCCCACCAGTTCCATCAGATAAGGAATGAATTTAAGGACAACGATAGGGCTATCCGGGCTAGAGCTTCTTACGAGTCGCCCCTCGATGCTTTACATCAACAATTCAGTGACCTTTATGCTCAAGGGACTGCTCTCAGTGAAACCACCGATCGCCTAACTGCTACTGAGGTCGAGTTGATTTCTGCTATTGTCGAACTCCAAAGGCAGTTGGCTGATGTGCTGGCCAAACTCCAGATTAACTCCGCCGAAGCAGATTCCCTTGCGGAACAGTTGGGCACTACCAATGCCCTGATTGATGAAGCCAAGGCGGCTGAAGAGCATGTGGCTTCTCAAGCGGAAGCTGCGGCAGCAAACCAAGCACGCATTGAGGCTTCTCTGAAGGAGTTCTTAGGCCGATTCACCCAGTACTTCCTTAACTAGATTCTTACCCTTCCTTTTCTGGCCTGCGAGCCATTTGGCGTATGTGCCCAGTAGTTTTTAGGGTTTATTTCAAGGACTTAGTTTATTTTGCTACTTTTGTAATGATGGCCTGACGACCATGAACTAATTTTCCTTATTAGAATTTATTTTGGCTTGGTTTATCTCATGATTTTTCTCTAAACCGACATCTAATCCAGATCCGACCAAATACCCAAAGATAAAAGCCATTCATCTTGCAACTCATCAAACCTCTTTGCAAAAACCGCAAACTTCCACGTCAACAAGGTTTAATTAAGCCAAGCCAGGTTGCTTAACAAAACGGATTCTTGTAAAAGTTTAAAAATCGGGGAAAGAACAAACTTAATTTAAAAACAAAGTACTTAATTAAATTTAGAAATAAGTGCAACCACTAATACTATTTTAAAAACTTGGTCTAAATAGAAGGAAAACAAGACTAAATATAAACCTAACTTATATTTACAACGGCATCGGCGCACTAAAGTATTCTTGGCGCCGTTCAATTTCCAACTCTAAGGCTCGTTGATGCTCCAGACACATTGTTTCCCAGAGGGTTGGTCTGAACTTTTTCAAGTATCTTCCATTGATAGGGTCTCTGCAAAGATCCCCGTTTGGCTTTTTCAATATGTATCCCCCTCCTCGAGTTATCGAGAAGATTTCATATGGCCCCTGCCACGTTGCACTCCATTTGCCATACTTTTTCTCGCGTTGATGAAGTGGCAGGACTGTCCTCCAGACCAAGTCCCCGATATCAAACTGTTTCCTGCGTATCTTTTTATCGTAGCATCGGGCAACCAGCTTTTTCTGTGCCTCGATCTTATCCAACGCGGCAACTCTGACTTCGTCCAGTTCATCAAGCTCCTGGAGCATGCTTTCAGTGTATTCTTCGGGTGTCAGCTCATTTTGTTGCATCACCCGAAGTGATCGGACGTTTATCTCCATTGGTAATACGACATCCTGTCCATAAGTTAATTTATACGGAGTAGTGCCTGTACTTGTTCTTTTGCTGGTCCGATAAGCCCACAATGCCTCTGACAACATCAAGTGCCATGCTCTTGGGTTTTCCTCAATCATCTTTGAAATGATGTCCTTGAGTACTCGATTTGAGGCTTCAGCTTGGCCATTCCCTTGTGCATAATAAGGTGTTGAATGGACCAACTCAAAACCCATTGACCTGGCAAACTCCTAGATTTCCTGCCCAACAAACATCAGTTCCCTGTCAGTGACAATGGTCTGTGGCAGGCCAAACTTGTGTATGATTAATTCTTTGATGAACTTCATCACTTCGGCCTGATTGGCCTGTTTGAGTGGTTTGGCCTCTACCCACTTGGTGAAATAATCTGTGGCCACAATGATGTATCGATGGTGTTTGGATGACGATGGATGTATCTCCCCGATTATATCGATGGCCCAACATCTGAAAGGCCATGGCTTGATTACCATGTTCATCTCCTCGATAGGGATTCTCTGGACTACTCCAAATCGTTGGCATTTTTCACATCCCTTTGCCAATTGAACGCAGTCTCCCACCATCTTTGGCCAATAATAGCCATATCGGCGCAACAGCCATGCTAACTTGTGTCCGTTTTGATGGGCGCCACAAATTCCTTCATGTGCTTCCATCATAATTCTCATGGCTTCCTGTTGATCGACGCACAACAGTAACACACCGTCATGGCCTTTTCTGAACAATTGATCTCCCATCAGGACATAATTGACGGCTCTGAGCCTTGTCTGTCGAGATGTTTTATCAGACGGATTAGCCAGATATTTTCTGATCGGCTCTCTCCAATCATTGGGATCCTGAAATACACTTAGGACAGTTAGAATATTATCCCGATACATAAACGATGGACAGTGTCGTCTCCTGACGACGTAATAAGATTCATCGATGTCATCAGGCAGATCAACACCCGTCGCCAATTGGGCCAAACTGTTGGCCTCACTATTATGTTCCCTTGTTATATGATAACAAGTGACATCAGCAAATTCTGAAAGTAAAGACATTGCCGTCAAGTAATATTTGTCAAGAGTAGGATTTCGGCATTTATATGTACCTTGAATTTGCCTGATAACCAACTGCGAGTCTCCGATGATGGTAACGGATTTGACATGTAACTCCCTTAGCATTTCTAGTCCAATAATTAAGGCTTCGTATTCGGCCTGATTATTGGTACATTCAAAATCAAATTGTATCGATAACTTAGTTTTAACATTAGATGGTGAAATCAAAACAATACCTGCCCCACACAGTCTATCGGTTCTTGACCCATCGAAAGCCAGTGTCCACGGCTTGATCTCTACTGTCATCAAGTCCAGTTCTTTCAGAACGGTCTGATCTATGTCAATGCACGGATGGTCAACCAGAAAATCAGCCAATACTTGGCCTTTGACTGCTTTTTGCGGTACATATTGCAATTGATACTCCATCAACTGGATAGCCCATCGGCCGATCCTTCCTCTCATTACAGGTTTAGCTATCATATACTTAATAACATCAATACTAGAAATTACTAATACTTTAACAGGCAGCATATAATGACGTAATTTCTTACAAGAGAAAAACAGTGCAAGACATACCTTTTCTATCAGGGTATACCTCTGTTCCGTTTCTGACAGATGCCTGCTCAAGTAGTATATAGCTCGTTCAAATCCGTTTTCATCGTCTTGTGCTAAAAATCCGCCGACAGTATCTTCTGCGGCAGATATATACAATTTCAAGGGTTTCCCCTTGACTGGCGGCATCATTACAGGAGGTGTAGTCAGTTTGTCTTTTATCTCTTGAATTGCCTGCTCATGTTCCGTTTGCCAGCAAAATTCCTCTTTGTCCTTCAGCTTCAACAAAGGTGAGAAGACCTTTGTTTTTCCAGCCAACTTTGATATGAACCTCCTTAGAAAGTTGACCTTGCCAAGGAATTGTTGTAGTTCCTTCTTCGTTGATGGAGGTTTGGCTGTCAGGATAGCCTTGGACTTGTTCTTGTCGATCTCAATCCCCTTGCGATGCACTAAGAAGCCAAGAAAATTGGCTGATGCAACTGCAAAAACACATTTCAAGGGATTAAGTTTCAGTTTATGTTTTCTCATTTTGGCAAATGACTTCGCCAAATGTGCCAAGTGTTCCTCGTAACTGGCCGATTTGATCACAATATCATCGATGTAAATTTTGACAAAGTCATCGATGTACTCACTAAAAATGCAGTTCATGGCCCGTTGATAAGTGGCTCCAGCGTTTTTAAGTCCGAATGGCATCACTTTCCATTGGAAGGTGCCTATTCCTCCTGGGCATTGGAAAGCCAACTTCGGTATGTCGTCTACGGTCACAAATATCTGATTATAGCCTGCACTTCCGTCGACGGCAGTCAAAAACATATTGCCAGCGGCAGCATCGATCAGCATGTCTGCCATTGGCATCGTATACTCATTTTTAGGAGATGCAAGATTTAGGTGTCTGAAATCAATGCATATCCTGATCTTGCCGTTCTTCTTCATTACGGGTACCACATTGGCTACCCACTCTGGATATCGGGCCACTTCGATGAAACTGGCCTTCAATAACTTCTCGATTTCCTCCCTGATCAGCTGACAGACTTCCACTGACATCCGTCTCAAGGGCTGTTTTCGAGGTAAATACCCTTCAAGTATTGGAATTCGATGTTCAACTAACTCCCTGCTTAGTCCTGGCATCTCATCGTAATTCCAGGCAAAGCAATCTTTATATTCTTTCAATACTTGAATGCATCGTTCCTTCTGGCCATCATCCAGCAATGCGCTGATGTATGTTGGCCTATGATCTTCTTCGGTGCCCAACTCAATCTCGATGACAGGATATTGCACTTGAATTTTTATGTCATCAAGCTTGGCTGGCGCCGTTCCTAGTTCCTCTAATTGAATTTCGTCGCCATCCGATATTGGCGTTTCTTCCTCGAAGATAAGATCGCCTGTATAACATTCGGCCACATAGGCCCGAAACTTTCGAATCAGATCGGCACATGCTTCCTGTTCTGGGCCGATGATAACGATCTCATCTATTTCAAGTTGTTCGGCCTTATAGGCCGATGGTTCCTTATCATCAGTGTAACTCATAAGGACTGACTGTTTTCTTCTTGCGGCCCCTCTTCCTTGACATTGCAGGGCCGACTTAACTCCTTAGCGAGACAAGTCATTTCGAGCTGAGTCAGTTTTTTGCTCGATGTGACTTCCATAGGTCGTCCATATTTGTCCTGTCCGACAAATCGATAAGGTCCCACATCTTCCCGGTAGTATGCCGCCTCGACGGCATTGATTTTTGCAGTAAATGGCCTGTTATCGGCCATTATGATCTCTGGTTCAGGGGCGTCTCCCCAGATCAGTAAACATTGGTGAAGAGAAGACGGCACACATAGAGCGGAGTGAATCCAGTCTCTCCCCAACAACGCATTGTAAGATGTGGCAGCATCTACCACGAAGAAAGCAATCTTTAGGCTAGTCTTTCCAATCTTTACCTCGACAGGTAAAATTCCTAATGTATCAGCCTTTCCTCCAGTAAAGTTGTTAACGATCACCCTTGTTTCCATCAAGTCTTCACTGACCTTGCCTAGTTTGTACATAGTAGATGCTGGCATTACATTGACTGCGGCCCCGTTATCGACCAGCATTCTGTCGATGGGCTTCCCATCGATATGTCCTGATATGTATAATGGCCTGATGTGTCTGGCCATGAATGAAGGTGGCTTCTGGAAAATATTTTCTACCTTCTTGCCCAGTCGGTCTCCTTTCCGTCATCGACCGATAATGTTCCCAAATCCTCTACCATCTGTACAACTGGCATTCCTTCGTCCCAGACTCCATCAGTGAAGTATTCTAGCTCCTCGTCGATGACATCGACGAGTTCAGAACTTATTGCATTACACTGCATCACTGTCGAACCGGCTGACGGCTGGCTGGTTCCACTACCTTCGTCCTCTTTTGCTTTCTCGCCGACTGCTTTTTCCTCGATTGCTTGGCCAGATTCGGCCTCGTCTTGCTTACCATCGTTCTCGCCATAGATTTTGGCAAATTTCTCCCTAAGATCATTTTTGTCTTCTTCTAACTCTTTCTCCAAATCAATTGTGCCATATTTGGCTTTCCCTGGCGACCGCCATGGGGAAACAACTCCCTGTTCGGCCTCCTCGGCCTCTTTGACCTCTTGTCTAGGCTTTACTTCCATACTACGTGGCTTGGTCGTTTGCTGTTTCATCGGGGCTTTCCCTTTGGCTATCTCGATTTCTTTCCTCTGGCGCAAGTAACGCCGATACTGTGTTCTGGTCATCTTATCGACCCTTTGATTCCCCGGGAATTTCGGATGTCTTACGGGTATCCACCTCCCTACTCAAGTATTTGCAGGGGTATGGACAGTTCGCGGCCTATATTGATCAGGCGATGTTGTTTTGATCGACGGCCCATAGGTCCTGTCTCTGTGGTAGGCGGTCGATCTGACCTGCCTAACTGGTGATCTGTCAGGTGATCTTTCCCTGATCCTGTTGCTACGACTAGTACCCTCCTGCGACTGTCGAGGCATTTTAGGTATGGCCTGATCTCTACGTGGTTCCATTGTCGGTGGAGTTGCCTGCACTGGCAAAGGTGCTGGCACTGGAGATGGTGCCATCACTTGATACTGTGGCATAACTTGATGTTGTGGCTGTGGCATCACCTGATAAGGATATGCTCCTTGTGTAGTGCTTGGCCAAGGCATGTACTGGCCATACATGTTTTGGTTCACAAATAATGGTACTGTTGCCAAATCAGCATGGCATCTAGCACATAATCCCATTTGCATACGCATCGAAGGGGATAAGTGGCGTGGGTCTGCATGCTGCTCTTCTGTCGTGTTTGTAACCCCTATCATGTTTATCCCCACCTCGTTCTGTTGGAAGGGATTAGTGTCAACCGTCATTGGCTTAGTAATTTTCCAATCTGGGGTAAATCTCAAAATACCCTTATCAAGGTGATCTTGTACCATCCACCTGAAAACGAGACATTCATTCGTAAAGTGAGTCCATACGTCGTGATATTTGCAATAAGTTTTACCTGCAATTTTCATTGGAGATGGTATCACATGATCCCCTTTTAGCCTGAGGATCTTGTCGGCCAACAATTGATCAAAGATGGCCTCGGTCTTGGAGACGTCAAATGAATAACATCTTTCGCGGTCTGTTTTATATTCAGCATCTCTCCTTACCAAGTTATTTGGCACCTTGATAGCTGGTTGAGGCTCTTTTGGTTTTGCAAGAGCCTGACAGACAGTGTTCTTTGGACTGACCACTTCAGCTAACCCGATTTCAATACCTGTCTGCTCCATCGGCCTATTCAGTGGCTCTTTGCTAGAGTCAGCCATTCCTACTTGGTGGTAGTTCCCTCTAGGCTGTCGCCTGTTTTCATCCCTTAATACCCTTTCATTCCGGACCGCATGATCGGTCAGTTCAAACAAATCTTCATGATATTGGGCCATCATGATTTTCCTCAATTCGAAATGCATGTCATGGATGGCAATCTTGATACATTCTTTCTCCGGCGGAGGTATGGCACAGAAGCCTCTGGCCCTGATGAACGCTTTCATGTATTTCTCTACTGTCTGCCCCGTCAGCTGCTTCATGTTGGATAGCTCGATGACAGATACTTCAAGCGGGGCTTGATAGTGATTCATCACAAATACCTTTTCCATGGATGGCCAGTCAAGGACTGATCCTGGTTTCAGATTGGCGTACCAGTGGAACGCCATACCGGTAAGTGAATTTGGAAACAATTTTAACTTCAGTTCATTGCTCAAGTTGCCACATTCCAGAGAAAACCGAGCTAGATGCTCGGTGGCAGATTGAGACCCTTCTCCTGAAAACAGAGTGAAATTGGGTGCCCTGTAGTTCATCGGGAATGGCACCTGATCAATGTATTCTGGATGAGGCTTATTATACCTTGATGCCCTATTCCCCTGTCTCCTCACGAACATTTCTTGAGCCTGATTCATCGTTAACAGGTCATCCTGACCTTCCATGGCTCGATTTGTTCTATCGTAGGCCGATGAGATGGCCTGTGTCCCTCTGGGCCATATCCCATGGCCTCCGATCGTTCCTCTTCCGACCTGCCCCCCGAGTCTGGGCATTGATACCTGGCCTTGGAGGTAATTCCTTTCTTGTCAAGGACATTAGTTTGTCCGTTGCCCTGTTTGTAGGGCGTTTCATCCCTCGATCCACTTCCCCCGATATGCATAGCGGGTCCCTTGTCTTTGTCGATAGAGCTTTTGGGCGGCCCTGTCCAGGCCTGCGATTGTATCCCGTTGGCAAGGGTGTTGATGCTCTCAGCAAGCATAGACATTTTTGACTCCAGATGCATCAGGGAAGTATTCACAATATTGCTGGCTTCGGTATTGGCCTGACTGGCTGCAGTGGCCGAGCCTAGCATGTTCTCAAACTTACTGACAACATTTGACCATTCTACTTGTTTGGCCTCAAGGTCCTTAGTGAAGTTGCGGACCTCCTTTGTCAGTTCCTCTATCTTGTCAGTCCCTTCCATAGTTAGCGGGACAGTGGATAGGTTTTCCAGAGAGTGCGTTAGATCAGAGCGTGTCCTCGTCAAGCTAGATCGAGTCTTTCGCGTTATCTGTGGTATCATCTGACAACAGCAAAGATCAATCGATTAGCTTCAACTGATTAATTTTTTGGCAAAAAGATTATCAGGTCCCACTGGGCGTGCCAAAATATTGTTTGCTATAAATTTGACACCGATCGCCTCGATGTGCAAATGGCTCGATATGATGTGTAATGAGTGCGGGCGTGCCAATGTTTGTGCGTGCAAACATAACGGTTTAAAAACTGGACATATTGATATCGATGTAAACATAATTAAAATGTCCTGATAAGGACATATTGATATCCATGTAAGATGTCCTGATGAAACTGACTTCTAATCAATTGATTATGGCAGAGTAGGCAAACACTACCCCTAGTTCTTTTCCATGCCTGCCTGGCCGCAGGACTTAAATAATTTATGATAACCTTCCTGAAATGCCAAAGTTTCACAGCCAATCGATGGCCTACTCAATACATCAATGCATTTACAAATCAGCAATTGAGTTGATAATCAATCAGTTTAATTTATATCAGCTTGACTAACATATTGATCATGCCTCAATGAAAATCACTTGACGTAAAACATGCTTTAATAAAATCAAGAGATATGGGCCAAATACTTCTATTAATTGAATTGTAAAAGAAACATATGAGTCTTAGCCTACAATGAGTTCCCCGATTTACAAACATCACAAAGCATGCAAAAAACGATAAATTAGTCTCCTGTGTCGGCATATGTTTGCCAAATGAGTTGATGACTACAATAAGTTCTGAAAACTACTCCTTGATTGGCAGGTAAACCCACCAAATGAGCTGATGATATGTGATAGTGCAGCTTGTTGACAGAAAGTAACACTGATGACAGAGAACCATCATCAATGGGTCGCCCAACCTTGGCAGATGGCTACCAATCGGGCTCCTAACCAACGGGTGGCCGCTAGAAAGGGCATCAATTGAGCAGATGGCTACTCAACCGATTGCTATCAAGCAGATGGCTACTTGACAGCGGACTCATCAAGCAGATGGCTACTTGACGAGGTTGCCATGTAATTACGTGGGCACTTACATGACGTTGCAGCGTGCTATTTTGCTTGATATCGAATGGTTTCGCTCGAGACAGCTTCGCTGACGGCGGAATCAGCTTTGCGGCTTACTTTGAGCGGCGGTGCTAGACTTCAGGCGGCCATGTCCTGCTGGTTGCTGAGGATTGACGATTGATGTCAAGGAATTGGCAGTTCTGACTGACTGACAGAAGCAGCGGATGCTGGACTTCCGGAGAGGCGTTGAGCCGATTCAGTGAAGACTGAGTTGATTGATTGATTGAGTTGTCTGTTTTTCCGTATGGCAGGCCTTCTGATTTTATAAGCTGATTATCAACCTTATCGGTTGATGGCAGTTTTCTCCACTACCTCCACTACTGCCACAACCTCCACTAATGGTGGTTATTCTCTTTATGTTCCACGTTTAACTTTCAGCAGTAATTGGCAGTTGAGTTTGAATTAAAATCAATCTCCAGCTTTTATTATTCAACTAACTTTGAGATAATTAGGGGAAGTGGTTTGTATTAAAACCAACTTAGCTATTTATATGCCCTTGATTGTATTTATCTCTTTAATTAATTATCTTTTGATAATTAATTAATTTTGTTAGCTGATTTTACTACTGGGCCGTTACACATCGGCTGGGCCATGTACGGAAATGTACTTGGGCCATCCACTAATCCTTGGCCCAATCCATTAATTAATCTACTTAATTAATTTGATTAGTTGACGATTATGGCCTTATAGATTTAACTGGGCTCGTTCAACCATTGTTTGGCTCTAAATAATTAATTAATTTATTAATTAATCCGCATTAGGCCAAAATTAAACCTTGATGTCATTGAATTTGATTTAAATTGGGCCTGCGGCCCGTTCATCATTTCCACTTCGATTGGGTCGGCCTTTGGCCCACTATCGCCTATCATCCCATCATCGAGCCAATATTCCTCGACAATCCGAGGGTGATTTTTTGGGTACAAACAGAAACTTTGGAAGGACCCATAGAAGAGTCCATGTTTTCCTCCGATTGAGAAGGGTATTCAGTTTAGACCTCGATAGGTTTTCCGGAGAGGTCGAGACACGACTAGGAGGAGGGACAGATTTTTGAGGAACACTTCCCCCTTCGGAAGATGTTAGGTTTGAGCTCTCGATTCGAGCTTTCTTCTTTGGGGTCTCTCGTATGGAAGGACCACGTTGAGATCGCTTGGTGGCACCAGAGAAAAGGTTGAAACTCATGATCAAAGAATCAAGGAAATTGTCTGAATATCGAGCTATTACTTCGATCTATTGCAGAGAAAATTTTATATTGCAGGTGCGGTAAAACTTCAAAGATTTTACATTTTTATATAGTAAAGGAAATGACAGATATGTCCTCAGCGTAAGGCGCGAACAGTAAATTTTTAAAATAATAAGACGAGGTTAAGTTAATGGCACGCTCCCGATCATAAAAACGACAGAGACAAATTCGACGAAGGCAATTCTATAATTAAAGTTATATACAACAAAAAGGGGTTTTATGCAAAATTCATTTACAAGGAATTACATATTCAACAAAATAGATTAACAAAGATTTGTTGAGGAAAATTGATAAAATCCTAGTCCTAAACATGGCCTAAGATGGGGGAATAACTTCTTCAGAGGACATTTCTTCATTCTCTTCAGCTTCTCCTTCATCCTCTTGATCGACGTCGACATCCTCTGCAGGCTCTAGGTCAGGATCGGGCATAGGCAAGGGAGTTCCGAACTCAGCCACTAGATGAGCCAAGGGGTGATCGCTGTAGTGAACGAAAGTCAAGGATTCTGGAGGATATTCTTGGAGCCTCCGATCTTTGCCAATGTCCATAACTTTGCGATAATCGGCCCGCCTATCAGGGATTAGCTTAGACTCGATCAATTGATCGACCTCCTTATAAAATGAGGTCAGCAATAGGTCCCCTATTTATTGGTGAGTTATAGCTGTTCTGACAGGAGAATCGAGAAACTCCCTAACAATGGACTCGACATTGGGAGTCTGGACTTCATCTATGGCCTTATCAAGATTGGCATCATCCTCCTTGACTGCAAGTTGGGATCGAAGCGAGTTAATCTCCGACTCCAATTTGCTGATTGAGGTAGCGTGAGAAATACGTTGCTCATCCAATTCCCGATTTAGTTGATCGACTTGTGCTTGATACCGACTGGCATCCAAAATCGTATTGATAATATGAGAATTATCGGTCTCCAAATTGGAATTATCATTAGAGCCAGGATGAGTTTCCGGGGAAGTTCTGGAATTATCGACCTTGACAAGTTTGTCTTCAAGATCTCTGATCTTGGCCGTTAAGATATTGTTGGTCTCTTCCACAAACTTCCATTGATCCATGTGTAGTGCCGTATCATACAAGGCAGTTAACGCATTCCCAGTCTGCAAAATTAAATCATCTGATTGAGATTAAAGTAAAGAAACTTAAAGCATATTGAATTAGAACATTATGAATAATGTATTACCACTTCGTGAGCATGAGCTGCTCTTGCCAGTTGGTCGAGTGGCTCCCTCTCGAAATTTCGCTGCACATCCCTGGTCAAAGTTGAAGACAAGAGAAGTCGAATTGATTTATCGAGGATATGTTCCTTATCGTCGGTCATCAATGTATCCTTTTCGGAATATCCGGCTGCTCGTTTCCCCTGAAGATGGCTTTCGATCATATCTATCAAAGAGGCGTTATGGCTCGAATCTTTGATGTGAGTAAAAGACTCACCTTGTCTATCATAAAACTGCTTCTTTCTTTTCGCAGATGGACCAGTGGGGTTACGTGCCGCCCAAGTTTTACAACCAAGAATACCGTATTGATCCCTAATAAACTTGGGAGGAAAGCCACGTCCTGGACCAGTGCTTGACGAAGGTGTTTCCGCAGAAGGTTGGTCAGTTGTTGGAGGAGCGACTCGGATAGGATCTGCACTCTCGAAAGACTCTTCCTCGATGTCTTCCAGATCCTGGTGCTGATCTCTTCTCCTTTTTTCGGGATAGTCTCTTCTCTATCGGTACCATTCCCGATGACTTCTTCGAGTTAGAAAGAACTGTATTTCCAACTACTGAGTAACGACATTTCTCGACCATAGAAGCTACATTGCAAGATTACAAATAGTAAAAGAATGATAGTTGCGAATCCTTTCTTAAAAAATAACTTAAATAAGATGTTAAAATCTTACCCATTGGACGATCATCTGTGGGGATGGGAAAATCAAGGGAACTCAACCCAGCTTTTCGAAGAAAGATTTCTCCGACTAGGAAAGCCGACTGGTATTTATCCGATCTCATCTCCATCACCATATCTGAAGGAAAATGATCATCTGGAGCCATTTCTCCGATCACCTTTCGATCACCATAAACCCAGGATGGATCATAACCCCAGTCAAAGGTAAACGGTTCAGTTTCTCCATTCTCGAGTACACGGTAGGTCGGAGGCTTGACAAAAAAGTAGTTCGATTTCCACTCCATGCTGTTACTTGAGATGGAATTTTCCAAGACAGCAAAGCCTGGTCTCTGGCTGACATAGTAGTAGCCTCGGTTGGAGGAGGTCGATATGGAAAGTCGAAAGAAATGAAGAAAATTACGAAAAGAATGTCGTAATCCTTTCGCAACCATCAAAACAGAAAAAGCCATAATAAAGGCAATGGCATTTGGTACAAGCTGGGTTAAAGAGACAAAGAAAGTCTCTAGAAGCTGGAGGAGGATTGAAGAAAGGGGGGAATGTAATCCATGATCAAAATGCGAGGTATAGAATGCTCGGCAATTTTCTGGGGGTGTATTAACCCTCTCTTCAGCAGAAGGAAGAATTATCTCGAAATCCAAGGGGAAATAACGACCATAGTCCCTCCTCAAAGATGGTAAATCCTTTTCTTTTAGTCGAGAAGGAAAGAACTCGATGGGGGCAGAAATTTGAGGCTGAGTAGTTTTCGATTTCTTTGAAGTTTTAGCGATCATTTCTTCTTCAGGAACGATTTCGACTACCAAACTGTCAACCCCTTTCTCCTCGTAATTTCTAATCTCTTCGGCCTGAACGCCATCTCCTGCTTCTTCATTATCAGAGGAAAGGGTTTCAGGATTGATAATGTTTTTAGGTACTGGCTCTTCCTCATTCTGGCTTGGGGAGTTGGGTTTATGCGAAGTTGAAGCCATTTTCTCTAAAGATAGTTCTTTCGAAAAATCGGAAAAATTGCGAAGATATCGATTAAAACTTTTACTGCTGAAGATCTAGATATTTAAAGTAAAAAGTAAAAAGATCCCGCTTAATTCGACTATATATACGGACGGTGAAAAGACGTTTTAGTTTCTCGCCAGTAGAATCATGAGAAAACTCTGTAGACGTCTGACACACATCACTGAGCAACGTGTCTTTACATGAAAGGTTCCAACGAATATGCACTCTTTTTTCCTTGCTCGGTTTTTATCCCATAAAAGGGTTTTTCCGTGCTAGGTTTTTAATGAGGCATACTTCATGGATCACTGAAAGTTGATACTACAATCTTATATACTTCTACGAGCTCCAGCTACGATTACGCTCGAAGAAGTGAGGGAGTACTGATGAGGGCTATTTTACACCTATGATCGAATAGTACTTTCCGAGCAAGTTCAGAATCAATTCGACCTATGAAGACCGAATAAGTCTCCTCGAGGATTCCACGATCGGCTCGATCTACCTTACTGCATCTAATCGACCTGAAGATCGATCCCGAAGGTTTATTGGGCCACGCAAGACTCTTAGGCCATGCACGACTCCTTGGCCTAGAAGGACACCTAGATGCATTAGGATTAGGTATTCAGTATAAATAGCGAATACACCATTGTAATAGGGATCCGAATTTTGGTCTATCAATAAGAATACAATTGTTTCCATCTTATATAATTTTGCTACGTATTTATCATAATTCTTACAAGTCTTGAATTGCACCATCCTGAGTACTTTAATCAAACCCTAAATATAAAACTGTTACTGAATAAAATTACTGATATTCCAACCTAATACGAAAACAGGTTAAATCAAGCCCTAAGACACAAATTTCGTCCCCCTTCTCTCCAAGAGAGTGGCCGCCCCCCTCTCTCCAAGGGAGTGGTCGCCCCCTCTCTTCTTTCAGATCTAGATGTGGATCTAGATCTGGTCTTCTCTTCTTTCTTCCTTGCTTGATAACCTTTGAATCCTAGTTCTGAGCCTGTGGATTCAAAAGGAGTTGCTTCAATCTAGTTGGTGTGGACACCGCTAGAGGCACAAAACATGGGGTGCTTCTCCGAACCAAAAACGTATTGGGCCAATTTTGAATTTTTTGTAAATTAAAGGGCTGTTTTTGTGATTAGCGATTTTTGGAAAACTGGACTGAAATTGATATTTTATGAATTGTAAGTTTTCTGGACAGAATGGAATTTTTTTGAATTTGGGGCTGTTTTGCAATTATCGAAAGTTTTGGGGCTGTTTTGTAAATACCGAAAATTGCAGGGGCCGAATTGCAAATTCAAAAATTTTCTGGAAATAAAATTTTTATTTTCGGTCCTCTGCCCAATTTCAAATTTGGGGTTAGTTTGTAATTTACAAAACTTTAGGGGTCAAATTGCAATTTCCAAAAGTTTGAGGGCCGTATTGCAATTTTCAAAAGTTGAAATTTTTTTATTCTGTTTTTGTGCATAAAATGGTTTTGTTTATCCGAATATAGATTACCTATAATTAGTAGAGACTAAAGTAAGAATCTAGAGAAATATTTTAAAGGCGTTTAAAATAATTGAAGTAAGATAGGAAACTAGTAAATGTGTTTGCTTGTTTCTTTGCTCAACGTGAATTGTTTACGTGGTTTTCGATCGAGCTGAGCCTTGACCTTAGATGTGATTGGTTTATTTTGCTTTGGATTTTTGTTGGGCCTGCAAGCCTTTATTTGGGCCTTTTTGTGCCAATGTAATATATTAGGGCTTTAAACTTTCAAACCAGTAAATACCCTCTAGAATTAAATATTAAGTCATATTGGGTTACAATAAAATGAAGTATTTATATAAATCCAAGCCTTCCCTCAATAGGGACTAGCGTACGTTGTCTACTTATCGATTAAGGTGCTCCAGAGTCTGGCACCTGAGGCAAAGAAAGGGGCAATACGTGAAATCTCTCGATTCTTGTTTATTAAAACTCGACAAGGGTGGGGACTGGTCGGGACATGTACAATCGACCGATAACCAGTTACGGGGATTTCATAACCGGGCCCGTTGCTCATCGAGATTGATGGGTTAGACTTAACGAGTAGTACCACTCATGATGTAGGAGTGCTAGATGAGTGCGAAAATCGAGGCAAAATAGCTTGAAGGTTGTGTAGGGACACAATTGGCAATAAGTAAGACTACCTGGGAAATTAGTTGTATGGCCACGAGTCGTGGGTGCAATTAATGTCCGCTGGGACGTCAAGACCTACTAGGAAATTGGATTTCCCGAATAATTGAAGGGGTAACTGTTTCAATAAAATAGTGGGAGAACTTTTACGATAGAAAGTCCAACCTTCGTAGATTATAAGTATTACTCATTAACTAGTCATCTATATATTTGTCTTCTCTTTATAATAGATATTGAGATTTCTATAATTATCCATTTTACTATTTATCCTTGACTTATAAAAAGACTGGATCAAAATATCGTCTGGCTTAGAAACTTGAGCATTGTCCTCAATTCCGAAAGTCGGAATTATGTTCTTAATGACAAGCCTATGCCTGATGCACTTCCGAGATGAGTCTAAAACGGGGAACGAATCACCCGTACAGTATGATAATATTAATGATTGTTTCCTCATATAAGCATCAAGATTGAACGAGCTAAAGAAGCGACATAAGAGTATGTTTGAAGCTTCTAAAACAAACATCCACCTCAAAAGCTTGATTTAAAGAGCGGTTTCAAATCGTTTGATTCGAGACTTCTAAGGAGTTGGTTTTTATCAATCTGGTTGAAAACTGGATCGATTAAACGTAGGCCTGCAAGTGATCTTAACATTGACCTCCACCTAAATTCTCCTCCCTGCTCATTCAAACGATTCGTGAAATACTCTGAACTTATTTGATAAGTTGATCACATTTCATGAATTAACCAAAGTAATGGTAAAAGGCAAATAGGATGAACCTGTTATGATCGTTCACACTTCAAGGACTGCAAAGTCAAAGAAAGGTAAAAAGAAGAAGAAATTGTTCTCTTCTAAAAGCGACCATAAAAGTAGTCGAAAGAACGCAAGTAGCCTAAAAGTCGAATTATCCCACTGCACCTAAGAAAGGCACTGATAAGTTTAATTGATTAGAAGGTCTTAATAATTAAGCAACGTTTCAATTAAAGGGTTAATTGAAAAGGAATTGAATCAATTAAAGAGTTGTTGGTCCCAAGTGGTCAGATGAGGTTTAGAGGGGGGGGGGGGGGGTGAATAAACCTCTTTAAAAATTTAACTTTTAAAATTCTCTAACTTTTCTGTCAGCAGACTAAGCTGATCAGGAATCGTAAGAAGACTAAGCTGATCTAGCACAAAGTTTTGAACAGCAGAGTTGACCACTCTTCTAATTTCACTCAGCTGATTTTATCAAAATCAGAGTTTTAAAAATAACTAACTTGCAGCGGATTTATCAAGTGTTTTTCACAAGTAGTTTTCCTTAACTTTGAAATTGTTTTAACCCCAGTTTTTAACAAACTCCTTTAAAACTTTTCAACAGTTAACCTTTAAGTGTTTTAAGTATGTTGTTTTAAATATGCAGAAATTTATGCAAGTAAAGACACAAAGATTTTTATAGTGGTTATATGGATATAAATCCTTTAGTCCACTCTTCCAAGTCACTTAGATCTTGGGTTATACTATATCACGCAGATTACAGTATACACTGCTTACGCCAAACGATAAATGATATGGCCGTAAGTTCACAATAGGAAATCACAAAGAAACTCCTATCCTCTGAAGTAATATCGCTCACAAAGATTGATATCTACTCCTCACAACACAATCCTAACAAAATCGCTCAGATTTTACAAGTATTTTCTGTTTTCTCTCTATTCTGCTTCGTCAACAAATGACTCAGCTGTTGAGTGTTCTGTTCTTGAGTTTGAGACTTAGAAGAATTTCTGCTTCAGATTTTTACTCTCAGATGCGCTGTCTCAGTGTTGTGTCTTCTTCCTCAACTCACGAACTGAACTATTTATACTTGGAGATTTGAAAATCTGCCCGTTGAGAGATCGACAGGTGTCCAAATCCTCGAGTACTGGTCCTTCTGCAGAAACGGCTACCTGCGACTGAACACTGTACACTCTGCTGTACTTGCTGTCAGTCCGCATTAAATGCACCAAGCTGATACGAGGTTTCTCTTCAATCATTTGTCATAAATACCCTTCCTCTTCAGCATTTATTACTCCAAGTGCATTTATTACCGTTGCACTAACTTCTGATCCACTTCCACTCTGCTGATCGAAGTCACTCGTCTGATGTGTAGTCGGCTGATCCCAAACTTGAACTAATCTGATTTGAGTCGGCTGATAGTCCACCAGTCTGATTCCTTCTTCAGCAACAGATCAGTAGTCTTCTGGACCATATTTGACTAGTCTGAAATACTTCTTCCTTGGTCAAATATCTTCTAAGATTTATACTAAGCTTCCACTTAGCTGATGACTTTGGAAATCATCAAAACCTCCCTTCACTTCAAAGTCTGCATCTTCATCCAACAATTTCCCCCTTTTTGATGATGACAAAACTTCAGCTAAGTATCTGTACCTAAAACTAAAGTTGAGTCCTCAAAAATGACTGAGATAGAAATGATATGTTGGAAGCTTGAACTTTTATAGATTTGATTTTTGAAATTACAGTACAAGTTACAAGCAAAAACTGACTTAAGTGAGAAATTACATATGAAGTAAGCTGGTTACATAAGTTCATCAGATGACCTAGTCTAGTAACTAGTCTAGTCCTCAGCTTCTTCATCTTCTTCTTCATCTTCATCTTCAACTTCTTCTTCAACTTCATCACTACTATCATCATCTTCACCAGATGTGAAAGCATCAGCAAGACTCTTTAATTTTTCCTTTCTTTCTTCAGCTTCAAATCTTGCTCTGATGTCTTCAATCCTTTTCTTCTTTAAGTCTGGATTAAGCTGTTCTTCAGCAGAGTATTTAGAGGCAGCTAAATCCTTGTCAGTTTTAGCTACTTCCTTGGGATCTACTTTATCATCAGCTCCACCTTCAGCTTCTTCTTCAAGAACTTGTTCTTCACTTGGCTTTCCAGCAGCAGCCCGTTGGTCTCGTACTTGAATAGTTGCAGCAGTATCAACAGTTAACTTAGCTGACTCCTCTTCCCCCTTTTTGTCAGCATCAGCAGGGTTGAGTTGATAAGGAGTTATGTTGACAGCAGCACAAAGCTTCTTGATGTTTCTGTCCAGAACTTGTTGATCAGCACAATGATGATCGAGAGTGGTTCCCATGCGAAGTTGAGCAGCTTCCATGCGAAGTTGATTTGTCTTTGATTCACCAGCTTGGTCATTTAGGCAATCAACATTTAATTGAAGTGTTGACAGTTCAGTGTGTGCTTTGTTGGTGATGTTTGTAATTTCTTGCATTAATGCAACATTCTTCTCCATCTCTGCTTCACCAACTTGTTTCATGACCCTAAAAACTCCAGCAATATCAGCTTCATTCCTTTGAAGAGCAGTGTGGAGGTGACTTACATCAGCCTTCACTTCTTCAATACTTCTATTCATGTTCAATATGCTCTGAGTTAGCATCAAGGAGTTATCTGGTGGTAGAGGAAAATCTTCAAATGGCATTCTTAACCATTCTTGCAGTCTCTTCCTGCATTTGCTTAATGAACAGCTGGTTTCTCATCTCCATCTCCTTCATAGAATTTTCAATCAGCAGCTGCAATGACTCCATCAGTGAAGAATGCAAGTCAGCAGTAGGAGCAATGGGTGATGATTCAGCAGGTTCATCTTCCTGTTGAACAGGGGCATCATGAAGAACAGGACTTTCGTCAGCTTTCCATTCCAGAGCTAAAGGAGCTAAGTCCTTGATCACAGCAGGCAGCTTCGTTGATGTATCCAAATTGATTTCCTCAGCTTGCTGGTCCTTTCTTTGTTCTTCACTAGCTGGCTCATCAGCAATGTGAATGACTTCAGCACCATCAGTAGACACTATAGTCTTATGACGAATCAAGTCAGCTGGTACGAAGGGTGAAGTAGTCTGTTTGATCTTTAGCTTCTCTTGATAAGTGCTGATATCAGAGCCATAGCAGATTTGCTGTAAACTTGGCAGAGTAGGCGATGTACTTGATGTTCCTGGTTCAAATCTTGATCTTTCAGCCCATCTTTCCAAGGTTGTGTAAACAACAATCTTGACTGCTCTATCAATCCTGTCATCAGTAGGACTTGGCTTCTTTGGAATAGAATCCTTGATGGCAGTCGCTTCCTGACTTACAATGACTTTTGCAAAGTCATGTAGTCTGTCCCTTACAAAATCCGAGTCCAAAGCCTTGGCAACTGAAGTTGTTTGCAGCCAGTTCAAAACCCATCTTCCTTCTGTAGCAAACTCCTTCCAGGCTTGAATCTCCTCCTCAGATATATTCAATCTGTACTCTCTCCATTGATTGTATCTGATCTTCTCAGGGAGAAAAGTAGTCATTGATTGAAACAGCTGGTTAAGCCTTTCCAGCTCAGCTTCAAACTTTTTGAAGGCAGCAGAGTCACTTTGAACAATCTCAATTGCTCTTCTGACCTCCTTCTTTTTCTTCTTAATTGGCTCAGCCCTTGGCAGAACAAAAGCTCCTTCCTTAGGCTTCTCTCCAATTTTGATGCCTTCTGACCTCCTTGGTCCATACGCATCTTTCTTGCTCTCCTCTAAGGCCTTTGCCAAGTCTTCTTCTGCCTTGGCAGCCAGTTCAGCTTCTGTCATTTTCTTGACATCAGCTTCTTTCTTACTAGCTTCAAGAGTTCTCTTCAGTTCAGCTTCCTCACGTTTTCTTTGTTCAGCTTCCTCACGTTTCTTCCTGTGATAAGCTGACACCTTTGCCTTGCCAGTTCTTTTTCTTCTGGCATTTCTTGATTCAACAACTGGTGCCACAGCTGTTGTTTCTGGTGGTGCAATTGCTACTGGTGCAGCAGCAACAGGTTCAAGCATCTGCACTTCAGGATCCTTTTGAGGTTCAGCAACCTCAGCTGTTGGTGTAGAAGTCTTTGTCACTTGTTCATCAACTGACTGTACTTCAGCAGACTTCTTCACTACTTCAGCAGGCCTCTCAGCAGATGGAGGGCTTTTTCTAACCACCTCAGAAAGTTCTTTTTCTTCATCAATAAACGTCATCCTCTTTCTGATGGTTTTCTTTGTATGGAGAACAGGAGCAGATGTGGCAGTATCTTTCATTGCACTCCTTGTTCTTTTAGCCACATTTTCAGCTGGTAGCTCAGCTGAAACTGTTCTTTCAGGAGATGAGATAGCTGACATCTCATCAATTTCTTTGACCGTTTCATCAACAATCAGGTCAACAGCATCCCTTCTCCTAGACACGTCTGTTCTAGCTTTAACAGCTGGCTCAGCTGTTTGAACAGATGTCTTGCTCTTTTTGCCTTTAACAGCAGACTTTTCAGGTTCAGAAGCCTTTCTTTTTGTTTGCTTCTTCTCAGGCACAGCAGCAGGCTCCTTTGATTTCCCAGTTTTCACTGGTTCATAAATTTTCAGTTCCTTCGCCTTATGAACATCCTTGCCATTTGTCCCAAATTGACCAACAGATGACTAAGGAATATCCTGTGCAGAGTCAGACCACGAACTTTGTGATCAGCAAGCACATACCAAATAAAGTTTGCCCAATTCACCTTCAAACCATAGAAAATGGCTATCATCGTGTGAAATCTTTTCATTGGTACACTGTCCAAAGAGAATGTACAATTCTCAAGGACCTTGGCAACCAAATCTGCCATCCGCTGAAACTCATCCTTCAGCTGATTTTTCTTGATGCCGCCAGACATCACTTGATTCTTCTTCGAAGCCAAATTCCAGAAATCTGACTCGAGTGGTTCAGCTAGATTTGCAATATCAGTAGACCCTTCAAGAGAGAGTCCGTACATCTCATTCAGCAACTTGGGGGTAACACAGATGGCTTTATCCCCAATTTTGGCAGTGATTTCCAACTTTTCAAAATTCACCTTGTCATTTGAACCATAAAATTCAAAAACCTCGTCCTTGAAAATCATATCTTCATGGGCCTCCATGAAGTTACCAGTGTGGCTGCCTTGAATTTTTCCAGAATTTCTTTCATTAATGGTGTGCCAGTCGTATGGTAGGTCAGGTAGTTCAGGAACATACCCTCAGCAGCAGCTTCTTTGGCAGACATTCTGAAAATAGATTAAGGAAGCGGAGAGAAATTTGCAGTAGATAGTTTGCAGAATTTGCTCCGAATGCTTTTGAAATTCTTAGGGTGCGTAAAAGCTTAGTAAGCTGATCAGATCTGGATTTATAGATGTTGGTTCTTGTCGGTTTCCGTGAAAGGCGTCAACCGTTAGATCAGTTACTTCAAAAGCAGATCGTGTGATCGTGATACGCGGATTTCAAAATAGCATTTAATATGTCAGACAGGCGGGAATTTGAAACGCCACTTGTCTGTTACTTATAAAAGCGTGTTTGTGATAAAACGTTTTTGTACAACACTTAAATATAAGATGACATAAATAATGACATATGAGTAAAATAATACTTATCTGAAAGACGACTTGTCTGATACAATATATCACTAGTGAAAGCCAATATCTAGTGATCTTCCTTTGCTGTTTGTCAATCCAGCAAGATAAATAATCTTCAAATCTTCAAGAATTAAGAACAAATCTTCTGATTAAACAACTTCAACTAACTGTCATTGAAGATTTCATCTTTAAAACAAGGGTACCGCTAGTCTTACACGTTCCCCCTGAATTCAAGAATTCATCAGTCAACTAGTCTGTTGAGAGTCAGTCTTCTTGAAGTACAGTACTTGTTGATATCAGATTAGTCAGCTGTTGAAGGGGTCTTCTGATAGGTTCCCCCTCAGCTTATGAATCCAATTTTAACAAGCCCAATTCCTCTCTTAGAGTGAAAAATTCGCTTCATTCAATGGTTTGGTGAAAATGTCAGCAATCTGATTGTCTGTATGAACATACTCAATAATAACATTTTCCTTTTCAACGTGGTCTCTGATGAAGTGATGTTTGATCTCAATATGCTTAGTCCTGGAATTACTAGTAGTATTCTGAGTAAGTGATATTGCACTTGTATTGTCACAGTAGATAGGGATTCCACTGATCTTAAGATTATAGTCTTCTAGTTGATGCTTCAACCAAAGTATTTGTGCACAACATGCTCCAGCAGCAATGTATTCAGCTTCAGCAGCAGATATGGATACTGAAGTCTGTTTCTTACTCATCCATGAGATCAGACGACTACCTAAAAATTGACAAGTACCTGTAGTACTCTTCCTATCAATTTTGCAGCCAGCAAGGTCAGAATCTGAATATCCAATAAGTTCAAATCCTGATTCCCTTGGGTACCACAATCCTAATTCTTGAGTGCCTTTGAGATACTTTAGTATTCTTTTAGCATCTAAGAGATGAGATTCCTTAGGATCTGATTGAAATCTCGCACAAACCCCAACATAATACATAATATCTGGTCTGCTAGCTGTTAAGTATAACAGTGACCCAATTATGCCTCTGTATTTGGTGATGTCAACTGATTTGCCACCTTCATCCTTGTCCAGACGAAGTCCGGTAGACATAGGAACATTAACAGATGAACTAGTTTTCATACCAAATTTCTTGAACAGATCTTTAGTGTACTTTGCTTGATTATTAAAAATACCATCAGGCAGCTGTTTGACTTGTAAACCAAGAAACTAATTTAATTCTCCCATCATGCTCATTTCAAACTTGTTCTGCATTAGCTTAGAGAATCTTTCACACATCTGTTTGTTAGTTGAACCAAAAATAATATCGTCCACATATATTTGTACCAACAATATATGATTATCCCATTCAATAGTAAACAAGGTTTTATCTACTTTACCTTTGCGAAATCCTTTAATTAAAAGAAAATCAGATAAAGTATCATAGAGGGCCTGTTTCAGTCCATAGAGGGCTTTCTTCAGACGATATACTTTGTCTCCTTGTTTATAAACTTCAAAGCCAGGAGGTTGTTCAACATACACTTCTTCTTGCAGTTCTCCATTGAGAAAAGCAGACTTCACATCCATCTGATAGACAGTGAAGTTCTTGTAAGCAGCATAGGCTAGGAACAATCTGATTGCTTCAAGCCTTGCAACTGGTGCGAATGTCTTGTCAAAATCAATGCCTTCTTCTTGGCAGTAACCTTTGGCAACTAGTCTTGCTTTGTTTCTGGTAACCATACCATCTTCATTCATCTTATTTCTGAAAACCCACTTAGTGCCAATTACCCTTTGATGAGTAGGTCTGGGAACTAAGTACCAGACTTCATTCCTTTCAAATTGATTCAACTCTTCTTGCATTGCTTCAATCCAGTGAGAATCACCAAGAGCTTCATCAATCAACTTAGGCTCAATTTGTGAAAGAAAACTTACAAACATTATTTCATTTGCAGTTGACCTTCTAGTTCTCACTCTATCCAAGGGATCACCAATCACTAACTCAGGTGGGTGATCTCTGAGCCATCTGAGATCAGGTTGCAAATCTGGATGTTGTCCTCTTGATTGATCTTGCAACACTACTGTTGGAGGTTCAGTAGTAGTCTGTTGAACAGTTGTAGTCTGTTGAACAGTCTCTGGTCTGTCAGCTGTTCGCAACTCCTCTGTTAGACAATCAGCAGACTGATTTTGAACAGCACTTGAGTTAACAGCTTGAGTTAAATCAGGTAGTATGATGGGTACATATCTCTGGATTTGCACTTTGATTCTTTTCAGATGATTGACTTGGTTCATCAAATACTACATGAATAGATTCTCCTACAAGTAAAGTTCATTTGTTAAATACTCTATAAGCTTTACTAACAGTAGAGTAACCTACAAAAACAGCTTCATCAGCCTTTTCTGCAAAAGCAGTAAGGTGATTTTTCCCATTGTTCAAAACATAACATTTACAACCAAAAATCCTAAGATAATGTAAATTAGGCTTTCTGTTGTTCCATATCTCATAAGGTGTCTTGTTTTGACTTTTGTTGATCATACACCTGTTCTGTGTATAACATGCTGTATTTGTAGCTTTTGCCCAGAATCTTTGGGGCAGCTTTGCTTCAGCTATCATTGTCCTGGTAGCTTCTTTTAGAGTTCTGTTTCTCCTTTCAGCAACTCCATTTTGTTGAGGGGTTCTGGCAGCAGAGTACTCATGATTGATTCCTCTGGAGTTACAATACTCTTCAACAGTAGAGTTTGTAAACTCAGTCCCTCTATCTGATCTGATCTTCAATATTCTTTGACTCTTCTCATTCTGGATCAGTTCCATCAGATTAGTAAGATGTTCCTTGGTTTCACTTTTCTTCTTCATGAAAATCACCCAAGTAAATCTTGAAAAATCATCCACAACAGCTAGGCAGTATTTCTTTCCACCATTGCTGATTGGATCAATAGGGCCAAACAAATCCATATGCAATAGCTCCAAAATTCTGGTTGAAGATTGGTGCTTCTTGCTTTTGAAAGATGACTTCACTTGTTTACCCTTCTGACATGCGTCACAAAGCTTGTCTTTGCTCATGACTGTCTTTGGAATTCCTTCTACCAGATCATTCTTTATCAATCTGTTTATGGTCTTGAAATTCAAATGATTCATTCTTTTGTGCCAAAGCCAACTGATTTCACTTGGTGTAGAAGCCACCAAACAAATATTAGAATTCTTGTCCACAGAATTCCAGTCGACTAAATAGATATTTCCCTGTCTTCTTCCAGATAAAATAACCTTCTTTGTTCCAACTTGTTCAACATAGCACTTATCTGATGAAAACACTACGGAAAATCCCTTGTCACAAAATTGACTTATGCTCAGCAGATTGTACTTCAGGCCACTAACATAAGAGACGTCAGATATCTCTATGTTTCCTTTGATAAGCTTCCCAACAGCTACAACCTTGCCTTCTTTGCTGTCTCCAAAAGTAACTCTTAGACCATTCACAGCAACAGCATCTGCCAGTTCATGTATGTCTCCACACATATGCCTTGAACATCCACTGTCCAAGTACCATTTCTTCACTACTTTACTCCTACTCCTAATCCTAACCTACAAAACAAAATAAAAATGTTTTAGGTACCCTTTATTGAGAGGGTCCTGGTGGATTAGTGTCACCTTTGACAACCCAAGATGTTGAAGTCTTAGGCTTCTTAGGCTTTAGAGTTTTAGCAGGAGCATGAGCAACTTCATTTTCATCATAATCAGCAGGCATGTTATGTTGATAGTCATTATGATGATGATAAGGCTCATAAGCAGGATATGATGCATGATAAGCAGGGTAAGCATGCATTGGTTGATGAGCAGGATATGCAGCATAATAAGGTGGATAATGAGGTGCAGCATAATATGGTGAATAAGCAGGTTGCACATAATGAGACTCATTTCCATACCAAGCATTATGGTTATAATTTCTTTGCTTCTTAGGTCTGCTCTTAACTTGCTCTTTAACAGACGACTTAGTTTTACTAGTCTGATTGGTTTTACTCTTATCAGCAGACTTCTTAGGACTACTCTGCTGTTTGGTTTTACCAGTCTGTTTTTCATTTTCAGGCTTCTTACCCTTCTTAGGCTTAGGAGTTTTTATCTCTTTTTTCTCAATCTCAGGTGAGGTAGGTTTAGCAGTCTGAACATACAAAATAATATTACTATTATCAGCAGATATAAACTTCTCAGCTTTGTTCAGTTCTAAACTTTCTTTTACTAAGGGAGTGCTCTGTTCAATAGGTTTCTCTATTTGCTCAACAGGCGACTTAGGAACAGACGACTTATTATGTGAAGATATTCTAGCTTCAAGTTCCTTGATTTGTCCCTTATACATTTCACATTCAGCTTTTTATACATGGCTGATTCTTCAGGTCTTTCAACCTTAAGTTTCAGTTTAGTATTTTGCTTTTTCAGCAGAATCATCTCGTCCTTAAGCTTAGCAAGCTCATTAACAACATCTACTTTGTTGTTCATCATTTGCTCAAATGAGCTAAACAGTTCAAGCTCACTTTCAGAGAGTATTACCTCATTGTCAGAATCTTCAGATTCTTTTTCCATGAGACACAGCAGTGCAGGCGTTTCGTGAAAAACAGAGTCATCACTTAAAGTGCCAGATTCTGTGTTTGATGAGTAGATGGCTGCCATCTTTTCAGCTTCAGCCAACAGCACCTTGCTCTTTTGGTATCTCTTCTCTCTTCTTTCTTTTCTTTGTTTCTTTTCCTCCTCTGTATATTTCTCCGCTTTAGGATATGGGCAGTCTTTGATGAAGTGTCCCAATTTCCTGCAATTGTAGCACATCATTTTGGATTTGTAATCATCCTTAATATCGTGAGAATTAGAGGTAGGTTTAGAAGTAGAAGCATTGTTATATTTGTTCTTCATTTTTCTCTTGTAGAACTTTTTGAACCCGTTCAATAACAACGCAACGTCGTCAGCAGTGTACTCCTTTTTGCTCAGTACTGGGGCCTCATCAGATGAGTCCTCTTCTCTGCTTTTTCCGACAGATCTTCTTGTTCTTTCTGCAGCGACCAGTGTAGCAGCGGGGCCAGAAGTTGAGGTCTCTTCTATTCCCATCCTTGGCATTTTATACTCGTACGCCTTGAGTGCAGAAAACAGCTCAGTAAGTGAGATCTTCCCCAGATCCCTTGATTCTTCCATCGCTGTTATCTTCATGTTGAACTTTGGTGGTAGCGCCTTTAAGACTTTGACGGTGATCTCCTTATCTGTAAACGTCTTTCCCAACTTCAGAACATTGTTCAATACTTTTGTAAACCTTGAATCCATCTGGTCAATGGTTTCTCCAGGTTTCATTTTGAAGTTCTCAAACTTCTCCATGGCAACACTTAGATTGTGTTCTTTGATGGCCTCATTTCCTTCACTCATATCACGGACTTTGTCCCACATCTCTTTTGATGTCTTGCAATGTTTGACTTTGTCAAACCTTTCATTGTCCAGGGCCTTTGTCATGATGAAGATCCCAACTTTGTCTAGATTCTTCAGCTTGATTTCATCAGCTGTCATCTCGTCTTCATCTTTGTCAACGACAGTATCTACGCCATCAACTTTGATTGTTTTAGTGATTCTTATCGGACCTTTTGTTATGCACCTGTACATATTATCGTTGTAAGCAGCAAGGAAAATTTCCATGCGTATCTTCCAGTACTCAAAGCTCATACCGCCTATGTGGGGAATTAGGCTAATACAATCCATTTTTCAAAAAGTTTTGTTTTTCAAAAAGATGCTCTTTTGAAAACTTTTGAAAACCTTTGAAAAACACTTAAGGATCAAGCTCGTTGAGCAGTCAGATGATTCAGATGAACCACCTGCTCTGATACCACTTGTTGGTCCCAAGTGGTCAGATGAGGTTTAGAGGGGGGGGGGGGGGGGTGAATAAACCTCTTTAAAAATTTACCTTTTAAAATTCTCTAACTTTTCTGTCAGCAGACTAAGCTGATCAGGAATCGTAAGCAGACTAAGCTGATCAGCACAAAGCTTTGAACATCAGAGTTGACCACTCTTCTGATTTCACTCAGCTGATTTTATCAAAATCAGAGTTTCAAAAATAACTAACTTGCAGCGGATTTATCAAGTGTTTTTCACAAGTAGTTTTCCTTAACTTTGAAATTGTTTTAACCCCAGTTTTTAACAAACTCCTTTAAAACTTTTCAACAGTTAACCTTTAAGTGTTTTAAGTATGCTGTTTTAAATATGCAGAAATTTATGCAAGTAAAGACACAAAGGATTTTTATAGTGGTTATATGGATATAAATCCTTTTGTCCACTCTTCCAAGTCACTTAGATCTTGGGTTATACTATATCACGCAGATTACAGTATACACTGCTTACGCCAAACGATAAATGATATGGCCGTAAGTTCACAATAGGAAATCACAAAGAAACTCCTATCCTCTGAAGTAATATCGCTCACAAAGATTGATATCTACTCCTCACAACAATATCCTAACAAAATCACTCAGATTTTACAAGTATTTTCTGTTTTCTCTCTATTCTGCTTCGTTAACAAATGACTCAGCTGTTGAGTGTTCTGTTCTTGAGTTTGATACTTAGAAGAATTTCTGCTTCAGATTTTTACTCTCAAATGCGCTGTCTCAGTGTTGTGTCTTCTTCCTCAACTCACGAACTGAACTATTTATACTTGGAGATTTGAAAATCTGCCCGTTGAGAGATCGACAGGTGTCCAAATCCTCGAGTACTGGTCCTTCTGCAGAAACGGCTACCTGCGACTGAACACTGTACACTCTGCTGTACTTGCTATGAGTCCGCATTAAATGCACCAAGCTGATACGAGGTTTCTCTTCAATCATTTGTCATAAATACCCTTCCTCTTCAGCATTTATTACTCCAAGTGCATTTATTACCGTTGCACTAACTTCTGATCCACTTCCACTCTGCTGATCGAAGTCACTCGTCTGATGTGTAGTCGGCTGATCCCAAACTTGAACCAATCTGATTTGAGTCGGCTGATAGTCCACCAGTCTGATTCCTTCTTCTGCAACAGATCAGTAGTCTTCTGGACCATATTTGACTAGTCTGAAATACTTCTTCCTTGGTCAAATATCTTCTAAGGTTTATACTAAGCTTCCACTTAGCTGATGACTTTGGAAATCATCAAAACCTCCCTTCACTTCAAAGTCTTCATCTTCATCCAACAAGAGTTAATTGAAAGGAAGAAAATTAATTGAATTAAAATTGTTAACTCAATTCGATTGAACTAAATGTGTTAGTTCAATTAATACCATGATAATAATCCACATATATGGCACGCAAGGTTAGGTCACATTTCCATAGGAAGGTTTCAAAGGTCGGTGTCATCGAAGCTTCTTGAAATATAGGGCTTAGATGAACTATCAACTTGCGAATCCTGTATGAGGGAAAATATGACAAAGCTACCGTTTGCTAGGCATCCAAGGCGTACCAAACCAAAACTATGGATTTGATCCATATGAATAAATGTGGACAACTAAGTGTTAGTGTGAGAGGAGATTACTCAAACCTCGTGAATTTTATTGATGACTTTAGTCGTTAGTGATATATGTATCTTATGAAGTACAACTCCGAAACTCTTGAAAAGTTCAAAGAATTTCGAAACGAAGTAGAGAATCAACAAGGGCATAGTATTAAGCCCACTCGATCTGATCGAGGTGGCAAGTACTTAAGCTAGGAATTCCTCGATTATCTTACTGAGAATGGGATTCTCATACAGCTAGCTCCTCCTAAGACGCCTCAACTACTTGAAGTATCTAAGAGAATGAATCGAACTTTGTTGGACATGGTTCAATCCATAATGAGTTCTGTTAAGCTTCCTTATGCATTCTAGGGGTTGGTCCTCCTGGCTGCATCGAAGATACTGAGAATAGTACCTTCAAAGTCCGTGCCTAAAATGACATACCAAGAATGGTATGACAAAACACCTCTATACTCTTACTTTTGAGTATGGGGATCTCCTGCCTCAGTTAGGAACTAGAAAGGATATAAATTGGCTAGTAGATCCAATTTGTACAAAATTGTGGGGTATCCAACGAAATCCATTGGATACCTGTTCTACGACAATGAGAAACAAAAGGACAATCGTTTCTCCTAAGTACCGGTTCCTCAGTTGATGAATTCCTCGTGAAAGGAAATAGGGAATGTCATGGAACTTGATGAAGTCCAAGATTTGGACCCATCCCTTAAACAGTGGGAGTTGATCCAGAAACTACTGAACCATCTAGTACACCAATACTACGTAGATCTGATCAAGTTCGTGAGGAGCTTGAAAGATATGGTTTCACCATATACGAAGAAGCTACATTGGATTTAGACTTGCGTGCATGGCAAGAGGCCATGCAGAGTGAAATGGATTCCATACATTCCAACAAGGTATGGACCTTGGTCGATCCACCCGAGGGAATTGTCCCTGTAGGTTGCAAATGGATCTTCAAGCACAAGCTAGGAATGAATGGAGAGGTGTTGACCTCTAAGACTCGACTAGTGGCGAAATGTCATTCACAAAGACCTGGAACAGACTTTGATGAAACCTTTTCTCCAGTAGCAAAGTCTGAATCCATTCAAATTCACATTTGTTTTGATGAGACAGTCAAAGCATTTGATTTCATTAAAAACGAATATGAACCTTGAGTGTACAAAAGGATTAGTTGGAGCTCTATGGTGCTCATATTTTATATGTCGATGACATTCTGCTTATCTGGGATGATATCGGAATGTTAGCACAGACGAGAGCATGGTTATCCATGCAATTCTCCATGAAAGATTTGGGATAGACATCTTGTGTATTGGGATACGTATCTATAGAGATAGATCGAAGAAGATGTTTGGAATCTCTAAATCTAAGTACATAGAAACAATACTGGAAAGATTCAGTATGAAATAATCCAAGAGGAGATTGCTTCCAATGAGACACATTATCTCTCCTTCCAAATCGATGTGCCCTACATTGGATGAGGATAAAAAGAGAATGTCTCAAATACCTTATGTTTCGGCAATAGGTAGTATAATGTATGCTATACTATGTACTAGACCAGACGTAGTGGAGGATTGAAACTAGAAGGATTTATTGATTCGAGTTTCCAGTCTGATGTGGATGAATATAGATCCAATTTTGGATACATATTTTGCCTCAATGGGGTAGCGGTAAATTGGAAAGGTTCCAAACAAAGCACTGTTTCCATCTTAACCACTGAAGAAAAATATATCGCAGCATCAGATGCAACAAAATAAAGTGTTTGGATGAAAAACTTCATCCAAGAGTTGGATGTAGTGCCTAGTATTGCGAAGCTCATGGTTATCTTCTGTGATAACAATGGTGCTATTGCTAAAGAAAAGGGATCGAGATCTCACCAGAAATCTAAACACAATGAGAGAAAAGTACCATTTGATTGGAGAAATCATTGGTAGAGTAGACGTACATAATGGATCACGTCAACTCGGAAGACAACTTAGCGGATCCACTAGCAAAGCCTATGCCACGAAAAGAGTTCGAAGAACATCTTTGAAAGATGGGTCTTAGAAGCGTTTGTGATTGGCTTTAGGGCAAGTGGGAGATTGAAAGGATAGTGCCCTGCAAGCCAATATATTTAGCTTCTATTAGGACTATCGTAAACTTTCTCTGGTATAAATGAATTAATACGCTCGTTTGTTTATAGTATTTAAATCAAACAATGGCCAACTTCATCTCTCGTGGATCACTTAAGCGATTGGATGAAATCCTTAGATCACAATAGACTATGGGACGATTCACTTCAGTAAGAGTGCAATCATGAAACAAACTCTAAGGTCGTGATCTTAAAACATGTTCCAAGTCATAGATTCCGAACGAGACAGGTATCAAAGGAATCGCAAAGACTTGTACAAGTATGCATGATTCACATGGAGTGAATTTGTAGAGTTTCATTAGCAAGGCATTTGATGCCAGTGCATATGAGTAGGTGGATCGATAGGGGATCGAACGCATCGAACGACACGAACAGAGAAACCCATTGTGGAAGCGCATGACGCACATCGGCAATGGGATGTTTCTCAAGACTTATAATAGTGTACGATTTAGTCCTTTGACTTGAGGTGCTAGGGCGAATTCGGTGCACGTGAGTACGTACTTTGATTTAGGAGCCCATCACTTAGCCTGATCATTGTGCGACTACTTTGGGTACGTAGGATCGTGTACGCGAATGGTTAGCACTAATATGGGATCTACCGACTCAACGTAGTGTGTTGAGAGAATCGTTTTTAGATAATATATTTCGAGAAACCTGTGGCCGCAGTTGGTGACGGATTTGGAAAGGGGTTTCCAAATTTAGCAATCACACTGGAATTATTTTCCGGAATTAGAAAGTATTATAATCGACATAATTAGAGGTGCCGATCAATTCACACACCCTAGGTCTCGATCAGGAAATTAAGTCGATAGAAGGACCATATGTACATGGTACTTGTAAGAGGTGAGGTTCACTGAGATCAATTCACCTGAAGTTGGGCCTCATGGGCTTGTGGCTAGACATCGACCATGAGGTATGGGTACTCATGAATTAATTGTGAGATTAATTCTTGAGTGGTTAATTAAATCAGGAAAGTCGTGGGCCCACGGCCAATTGATGGTGAACCTAGAGGGTCACACACAATACAATTGGACTGCAACAAATCATATAAGGAAATTTTGATTTAAAGAGTTAAATCAAAACTGAAGAATTAAAGTGTTAATTCTTAAGGAAGAAAACTAATTAATTAAAGTGTTAATTAACAAGATAGAAATTAGGAAACAAATAAAGGCCATAAGTAAATGGGCTTTAAGTTTCATAGTAGGACTAGATCACATCTAGGTCAAGACTCCTTATCTATATAAGGAGCTCAAGACCACACAAAACTCTAGCCCTAAGACACAAATTTCGTCCCCCTTCTCTCCAAGAGAGTGGTCGCCGCCCCCCTCTCTTCGAGGGAGTGGCCGCCCCCTCTCTTCTTCCAGATCTAGATCTGGTCTTCTCTTCTTTTCTTCCTTGCTTGATAACCTTTGAATCCTAGTTCTGAGCCTGTAGATTAAAAAGGAGTTACTTCAATCCAGTTGGTGTGGACACCGCTAGAGGCACAACACATGGGATGCTTCTCCGAACCAAAAGTCCTGCAGATTTGAAAGAAGACTGGAGAAAAACCACCACCGTTCCTGTGGTGAGGTAAAAATCGATAAACCCCCTATGGTTGGTTTATTTGTGTAAAAATCCTTTTTGGATGACTAGATGAATAAAGATCCTGCTTGGGTTGTTTTAAAATTTTTAAATTCCGCTGCTTTTAACGTTCTGACGTTACCAACAACCCAACACAAAGTTCTAAAGGCGCTACCTCCCAAGTTCAACAGGAAGATTACAGCCATGGAAGAATCAAGGGATCTTGGGAAGATTTCTCTTACAGGGCTGTTTTCGGTACTCAAGGCGTACGAGTATAAACTGCCAAGGATGGGTATAGAAGAAACCTCTACTTCAAATCCCACTGATACCCTGATTGCTGCAGAAAAATCCAGAAGATCAGCCGGAAAAACAAAGGAAATGGACTCATCTGATGAGACCATGCTACTCAATAAAAAGGAGTACACTGCTGGCGGCACAACGTTGTTGCTGAATGGGTTCAAAAAGTTCTACAAAAGAAAAATGAAGAACAAATACAACAATGCTTCTACTTCTAACCCTACCTCTTATTCTCAAGAAAGTAAGGATAATTTTAAATGCAAACTAATGTGCTAAAATTGCTGGAAATTGGGACATTTCATCAATTGTCCATGTCCTAAAGCTGAGAAATATACGGAGGAAGAAAATAAAATCATAAAAGAGAGGAGACATCAAAAGAGCAAAGTACTGTTGGCTTAAGCCGAAAAAATAGCATCCATCTACTCGTCTTATTCAGATTCGGGGACATCAGAAGATGACTCTGCTGAAGAAGAGACACTTGCACTGCTCTGTCTTATGGCCAAAGAATCAGAGGATTCTGACAATGAGGTAAATCTCTCTGAAAATGAAAATGAGCTATTTAGTTCATTTGAAAAAATGATGAAAAACAACACAAATGTTGTTGAAGCATTTGCAAAGCTTAAGGAAGAGATGACTGTGATGAAAAAGCAAAATTCTCTACTAAAACTTAACATTGAAAAACCGCAAGAATCAGCTGAGTACAAAAAGCTTGCGCATGAGAATGAATCTCTGAAAGAAGAATGTGAAGTTTACAAAGGAAAAATCATGGAACTTGAAAATATAATATCAACTCATGATAAGTCGTCTGTTACATCAGTGAACACATCTAGTGAACAGAGAACACCTTTAATAAAAGACAGTTTAGAAGTGAACCGTACTGAAAAATTCATATCTACTGATAACAACAATGTTATCTTATATGTTAAGACAACTAAATCTACTTCACGAGAAAGAGAGAAAAAGGAGAAGAAATCTCCAAAGGCTAAAAAGGGTAAAGAGCTTAAAATTGAAAAACAGACTAGTAAAGTTAAACAGCAGAGTAGTCCTAAGAAGTCTGCTGATAAGAGCAAAAACAATCAGACTAGTAACAAGTCTAAGTCGTCTGTTAAAGAGCAAGTAAGAACTAAACCTAACAAGCAAAGAAATCATAGAAATTATGATGCTTGGTATGGAAATGAGCCTTATTATGTGCAACTTGCTTATCCATCATATTATGCTGCACCTCATTATCCACCTTACTATGCTGTATATCCCGCTCATCATCCAATGCATGCTTACCCTGCTTATCATGCACCGTACCCTGCTTATGAGCATTACTCTCATAATAATAATTATCATGAACATATGCATACTGAAACTTATGATGATTCAAGAGTAAAGAAATCACCACCAAACTCTACTGAACCTAAGAAGCCTAAGGTTTCCAAATCTTGGGTTGTCAAAGGTGACACTAATCCGCCAGGACCCTCTCAATAAAGGGTACCTAAAAGAATTTTGTTTTGTTTTGTAGGTTATGATTAGGAGTAGGAGTAAAGTAGATAATGGTACTTGGACAGTGGATGTTCGAGGCACATGTGTGGTGACATACATGAACTTACTGATGCTGCTGCCGTAGATGTTCCAAATGTTACATTTGGAGACATCAAAGAAGGCAAGATTGTTGCGTATGGAAAGTTAATAAGAGGAAACATTGAGATATCTAACGTCTCATATTTTAAAGGCCTAAAGTATAATCTGCTGAGCATAAGTTAATTTTGTGACAAAAGGATTTTATGTCATCTTCTCATCAGATAAGTGCTATGTAGAGTATGTTGGAACCAAGAAGGTGATATTATCTAGAAGAAGACAAGGAAATATCTATATAGTTGACTGGAAATCTGTGGATAAGAATTCTAATGTTTGTTTGGTGGCCTCTACACCAAGTGAAGTTAGTTGGCTATGGCACAAAAGAATGAATCATTTGAATTTCAAGACCATCAACAGATTAATCAAGAATGATCTGGTAGAAGGAATTCCAACTACAGTCATGAGCAAAGACAAGCTTTGTGACGCATGTCAGAAGAGTAAAAAAGTTAAATCAACTTTCAAAAGCAAGAAGCACCAATCTTCAACCAGAATTTTGGAGCTACTTCACATGGACTTGTTTGGACCTATTGATCCTATCAGCAATGGTGAAAATAAATACTGCCTAGCTGTTGTGGATGATTATTTAAGATTTACTTGGGTGGTATTCATGAAAAAGAAGAGTGAAACCAAGGAAGATCTTACTAATCTGATGGAACTGATCCAGAATGAAAGAAGCTTAAAAATATTGAAGATCAGATCAGAAAGGGGCACTGAGTTTACAAACTCTACTATTGAAGAGTATTGTAATTCCAGAGGAATCAATCATGATTACTCTGCTGCCAGAACCCCTCAACAAAATGGAGTTGCTGAAAGGAGAAACAGAACTCCGAAAGAAGCTACCAGGACTATGATAGCTGAAGCAAAACTACCTCAAAGATTTTGGGCAGAAGCCACAAACACCGCATGTTACACCTAGAACAAATGCATGATCAACAAGAGTCAGAACTAGACACCTTATGAACTGTGGAACAACAGGAAACCCAATATTCACTATCTTAGAATATTTGGTTGTAAATGTTTTATTTTGAATAATGGGAAAAATCACCTCACTGATTTTGCAGAAAAGGCCGATGAAGCTGTTTTTGTAGGTTACTCTACTGTTAGTAAAGCCTACAGAGTATTTAACAAAAGGACTTTACTTGTAGAAGAATCAATTTATTTAATATTTGATGAACCTAATCAATCTTCTTAAAAGAATCAAAGTACTAATCCTGATTTATCTACGGATCTTCAGAAATTGACCATGGAAAGAAAAGAAGAATATGTACCCATCATACTACCTGATCTCAACCAAGCTGATAACTCAAGTGTTGTTCAAAATTAGTCTACTGATTGTCTAACAGATGGGGTGCAAATAGTTGACAGACCAGAGTCTGTTCAACAGACTACTACTGAGACTCCAACAGTAGTGTTGTAAAATCAATCAAGAGGCCAACATCCAGACTTGCAACTTGGTCTCAGATGGCTCAGAGATCACCCACCTGATCAAACGAGTGGTCAACTCTGCTATTTGAGCTAATTGCATAATCAGCTAAGTAGTCTCACAAGTTTCGATCAACTTACTTTGCTGATAAGAAAAGTTGGAGAAATTTGAAAAGATACTGAGGTCTATTCACCCCCCCCCCCCCCCTCTAGACCTCATCTGACCACTTGGGACCAACAAGCGGTATCAGAGCAGGTGGTTCATCTGAATCATTTGCCTGATCAACGAGATTGATCTAGAGTGTTTTTCAAAATCTCTCAAAAGAGCATATCTTGAAAAATAAAATCTTTTGAAAATGAATTGTATTAGCCTTGTACCTCACATTGGCGAGATGAGTTTTGAGGAATGGAAGATCCGCATGGAAATTTTTCTTGCTGATTACAATGACAATATGTATAGATGAATAACCAAAGGTCCTATCAGAACCACCAAAACAATCAAAGTTAATGACCAGGATGTGGTTGTTGACAAAGAACCTAAAGAGATGTCAGCTGAAAAAATCAAGCTAAGCAATCTTGACAAGATTGGCATATTCATCATGACTAGAGCCCTTGACAATGACAGGTTTGACGAAGTCAAACAATGCAAAACTGCAAAAGAGATGTGGGATAAAGTTCGTGATATGAGTGAAGGGAATGATGCTATCAACTTGAGCGTAGCCCTTGAGAAGTTGGAAAACTTAAAAATGAAATCCGGAGAAACCATTGACCAAATGGACACAAGGTTTACAAGGACGATAAATGATGTATTAAAATTGGGAAAGACCTTTACTGATAAATAGATCACAGTCATAGTTCTGAAGGCGCTACCTCCCAAGTTGAACATGAAGATCACAACCATGGAAGAATCAAGTGATTTGGTGAAGATCTCTCTGACGGAGATGTTTTCTGTACTTAAGGCATATGAGTATAAACTGCCTAGAATGGAAATAGAAGAGACATCAACTTCCAATCCCACTGCCGCCTTAGTTGCTGCAGAAAAATCAAGAAGATCAGCTGGCCGAACAAAAGAGATGGACTCATCTGATGGGACCATGACACTCAATAAAAATGAGTATACTGCTGGAGACGTTGCGTTGTTATTGAATGTATTCAAGAAGTTCTACAAAAGAAAAATAAAGAACAAATACAACAATGCTTCAACTTCTAACCCTACCTCTTATTTTCCAGAAAGTAAGGGTAATTATAAATCCAAAATAATGTGCTATAACTGTAGAAAATTAGGACATTTCATCAAGGAATGCCCATATCCTAAAGCCGAGAAGTACACAGAGGAAGAAAAGAAAGTAAGGAAATAGAGGAGATATCAAAAGAGCAAAGTACTGTTGGCTGAAACTGAAAAGATAGGAGCCATCTACTCGTCTGATTTAGACTCGGAGACATCAGAAGATGACTCTGCTGAAGAAGAGACACCTGAACTGCTCTGTCTCATGGCCAAAGAATCAGAGGATTCTGACAGTTAGGTAACTCTTTCTGAAAATGAAAATAAGCTATTTAGTTCATTTGAACAAATGATGAAAAACAACACAAACTTTGTTAATGCATTTGCAAAGCTCAAGGAAGAGATGACTGTGCTGAAAAAGCAAAATTCTCTATTGAAACTTAAGGTTGAAAAACCACAAGAATCAGCTGAGTATAAACAGCTTTCGCATGAGAATGAATCTATGAAAGCAGAACGTGAAGTTTACAAAGGAAAAATCATGGAACTTGAAAAGTTATGTCCACTCATGATAAGTCTTATGTTGCATCAGTGAACACACCTAGTGAACATAAACTACCTTTAGTAAAAGAAAGTTTAGAACTGAACCGCACTGAAAAATTTATATCTGCTGATAACAACAATGTTATCTTGTATGTTCAGACCACTAAACCTACTTCACCGGAAAAAGAGAAAGAGGAGAAGAAATCTCCAAAGGCTAAAAAGGGTATAGAAACTAAAATTGAAAAACAGACTAGTAAAGCTAAATAGCATAGTAGTCCCAAGATGTCTGCTAATAAGAGCAAAAACAATCAGACTAGTAACAAGTCTAAGTCATCTGCTAATGAGCAATTAAGAAATAAACCTAAAAAGCAAAGAAATCATAGAAATGATAATATGTTGGATGAAGATGAAGAAGTCAATGGAGGTTTTGATGATTTCCAAAAGTCATCAGCTAAGTAATGGAAGCTTAGCAACCTCTGGGAAATTCAATCTGAGAAAACAAGTTAAATCAGAAGAGTTGAATTTTGGTCCAGAAGACTACTGATCTGAAGCTGAGTTCGGAATCAGACTGGTGGATTTCAGCAGAGTCAAATCAGATGAGTTCAGTTTGAATCAGTAGAGTAGATTCAATCAGCAGAGTAGAAGTGATCAGAAAGTTCTTCCAACGGTAATAAATGCACTTGGCGTAATAAATGATGTAAGAAGAGGGTACTAATGACAAATGATTGAAGAGAAACCTCGGATCAGCATGGTGAATTTAATGCGACGTGACAGAAAGTACAGCAGAACTGTACAGTGAACAATTGCAGAAGCCGTTCTGAAATAAGGACCATTACTCGAGGAAGATCTGAAAATTTGTCTTACTTCAACGGGCAGAAATTCAAATTCGCAAGTATAAATAGATCTGCATTCAGGAGTTAGAGACAACAACACAACTGAGAGAGAATTCAAGCGGGCAAATTTTCTAAGTCTCAAAAACTCAAGTACAGATCACCATCAACAGTGTCATCTGTTGACAAAGCCGAGTTGAAGAAACAAGCAAAAACAAAATCTTGAGTGATTTATGTAAACTTTGAGTGCTGTGCGAAGTTTATATCCATCTTTGTGAGTGATATAACTACATAGTATAGGTTTTCTTTGTGATCTCCTATAACGAATTTGTGACTTTATCATTTGTTGTAAAAGTGCAAGAAGAGTGTACTAGATTACTTAGTGTTTCTAGTATAACCTAATGTTGGGTTTTATTGGGGTACGATTGTCATACAACAGTGCGGAATTTAAAATTTTTCGTACAAACCCAATGCCCGAGGATATTCATCTAACTCATACGAATAGGTTGAATCAAATACAACAATTGCATAAGAAAAACAAGGGGTAATCGAAAATTACCTCACCACAGGGAAGGTGGTGGTTTTTCACCGGTCTTCTCTTTCTTCACTAGAGCACCCCAAGTGTTGTGCCTCTAGAGTAGTCCACACCAGGAGGATGATAGCAACACCTTCAAACCAGAGGCTAAGAACTAGGAGAGAAGGTTTGTTAATGGAGGAACTGGATCTAGATCCAGATCTAGATGGAGAAGAGAACAAGAGAGAGAGAGGGGGCGGCTAGGGCTAGAAGGGGCGGCTAGGGTTAGCTTTCTTGCTTAGGGTTTTGAGTCTCCTCTAGACTCCTTTTTATAAGCCCTCTTCAAGCCCCTTATGTGCAAGACTTCTTTATGGGCCATTAATTAAAGTGGCCCATGCCTTACTTTAATTTAATTAACTCCTTAATTAAATTGGCCCAATTAATCCAATTAATTTTCTCTCTTTATTAAATATTAACTCTTTAATTAATATTTAATTAATTAGACCATCTAATTAATTATTTCTCTTATTGAATTAACTCTTTAATTCATTTGTTGATTTAACTCCTATAATCAAACATTTCCTTCACAGACCGTCACTGTTCAACTCTATTGTGTGTGACCCTCTAGGTTTACCATCAATTGACCGTAGGCCCACGACTTTCGTGATTTAATTAGTGAGCAATTAATATTCAATTAATTGCTCCGATCAATTAAACCCTTTTAATTGACCACTCCATAATTAATTGATGCTAACCATTCGCGCATACGACTATACGTACATAAAGTAGGCGCACAATGGTCAGCCTACGTGACCGGCTCCTAAATCAAAGTACGCACACCCGTATACCGAATTCGCCTAGCACCTCAAGTATGAGGAATAAATCTTACACTATTATAAGTCTTGAGAAACATCCCATCACCGATATGCGTTATGCACTTCCACAATGGGTTTCTCTGTTCGGGTCGTTCAATGCGTTCGATCCCTATCGAACCACCTAGTCATATGTACTGACATCAAATGTCTTGTTCATGAAACTCTACAAATTCACTCCATGTGAATCATGCGTAGTCGTACAAGTCTTGGCGATCCCTTCGATACCCCGTCTCGACAGGAATCTATGACTTGGAACATTTTAAGATCACGACCTTAGAGACTGTTTCATGATTGCACTCAAACTGAAGTGAATCGTCACATAATCATGAGTGATCTTAGGGTTTCAACCAATCGATTAAATGTATTCGCGAAAGATGAAGATGGCCATTAGTTTATCTTATACACGAAATAAATAAACTTTGCGTAATAATTATAAAATCAAAGATTTGTCCAACATAGAATAGTCCTATTACAAGCTAATGTGTTGGCTTGCTGGGCACTATCCTATCACCTAAATCTTCGTGATTTATAAAAGTAGACTAAAAGAAATTCTTGTCTATATAACCACTATAAAAATTCACTTTGTTTGATTACTTGGATTTTTACTTATATATTTCAAAAAGCATACAAACAGCTTAAACAAACTAAAAGATTTTAAAAAGGAGTTTTAAAATTGGTGATAAAAATCTTTAAGTGAGAAAATAACTTGTTTGAAAAATACTTGAAAAATCCGTTGCATACAAGTTTCAAACTCTAATTTGAATTGAAACAGATAAGTAAATCAGACGAGTGGTCAACTCTCTGTTTAAGCTAAGTGCACAATCAGCAAAGTAGTCTCACAAGTTTCGATCAGCTTACTCTACTGATAAGAAAACTTGGAGAAATTTAAAAAGATACAGAGGTCTATTCAACCCCCCCCCCCCCCCCTCTAGACTCATCTGACCACTTGGGACAAACAAGTGGTATCAGAACATGTGGTTCATCTGAATCATTTGCCTGATCAACGAGCTTGATCCAGAGTGTGTTTTTCAAAATCTTTCAAAAGAGCATATTTTTGAAAAATAAAATCTTTTCAAAATGGATTGTATTCGCCATGTACCCCACATTGGCTGGATGAGTTTTGAGGACTGGAAAATCCGCATGGAAATTTTCCTTGCTGCTTACAATGACAATATGTATAGATGCATAACCAAAGGTCCTATCAGAAACACCAAAACAATCAAAGTCAATGACAGGATGTGATTGTTGATAAAGAACCTGAAGAGATGTCAGCTGAAAAAATCATGCTGTGCAATCTTGACAAGGTTGGCATATTCATCATGACTAGAGCCCTTGACAATGACAGGTTTGACAAAGTCTAACACTGCAAAACAGCAAAACAGATGTGGGACAAAGTTCGTGATACGAGCGAAGGGAATGATGCTATCAAAGAGCATAACTTAAGCATAGCACTTGAGAAGTTGGAAAATTTCAAAATAAAGTCCGGAGAAACCATTTACCAAATGGACACAAGATTTACAAGGACGTTAAATGACGTATTAAAGTTGGGAAAGACCTTTACTGATAAAGAGATCACAGTCAAAGTTCTGATGGTGCTACCTCCCAAGTTCAACATGAAGATCACAACCATGAAAGAATCAAGGGATCTGGGGAAGATCTATCTGATGGAGCTATTTTATGTACTCAAGGCATATGAGTATAAACTGCCTAGAATGTGAATAGAGGAGACATCAACTTCCAATCCCATTACCGTCTTAGTTGCTGCAGAAAAATCAAGAAGATCAGCAGGCCGAACAAAAGAGATGGACTCATCTGATGAGACCATGACACTCAATAAAAAGGAGTATACTGCTGTAGACGTTGCGTTGTTACTGAATGGATTCAAGAAGTTCTACAAAAGAAAAATGAAGAACAAATACAACAATGCTTTTACTTCTAACCCTACCTTTTATTCTCATGAAAGTAAGGATAATTATAAATCCAAACTAATGTGCTATAACTGCAGGAAATTGAGACACTTCATCAAGGACTGTCCATATCCTAAAGCCGATAAATATACAGAGGAAGAAAAGAATGTAAGTAAAGAGAGGAGACATCAAAAGAGCAAAGTACTGTTGACTGAAGCTGAAAAGATAGTAGCCATCTACTCGTCTGATTCAGACTTGGAGACATCAGAGGATGACTCTGCTGAAGAAGAGACACCTACATTGCTCTATCTCATGGCCAAAGAATCAGAGGATTCTGACAATGAGGTAACTCTTTCTGAAAATAAAAATGAGCTATTTAGTTCATTTGAACAAATGATGAAAAACAACACAAACGTTGTTGATGCATTTGCAAAGCTTAAGGAAGAGATGACTGTGCTGAAAAACAAAAATTCTCTACTGAAACTTAAGGTTGAAACACCGCAAGAATAAGCTGAGTATAAATAGCTTGCACAGGAGAATGATTCTCTGAAAGTAGAATGTGAAGTTTACAAAGGAAAAATCATGGAACTTGAGAAGATAATATCCACTCATGATAAGTCTTATGTTGCATCAGTGAACACACCTAATGAACAGAGACTACCTTTAGTAAAATAAAGTTCAGAACTGAACCGCACTGAAAAATTTATATATGCTGATAACAGCAGTGTTATCTTGTATGTTCAGATCACTAAACCTACTTCACAGGAAAAAGAGAAAAAGGAGAAGAAATCTCCAAAGGCTAAAAATGTTAAAGAGCCTAAAATTGAGAAACAGACTAGTAAAGCTAAACAGCAGTGTAGTCCCAAGAAGTCTGCTGATAAGAGCAAAAACAAATCAGACTAGTAACAAGTCTAAGTCGTCTGTTAATGAGTAAGTAATAACTAAACCTAAGAAGCAAATGAATCATAGAAATGATAATGCTTGGTATGGAAATGGGTCTTATTATGTGCAACCTGCTTATTCATCATATTATACTGCACCTCATTATCCACCTTACTATGCTGCATATCCTGCTCATCATCCGATGCATGCTTATCCTGCTTATCATGCACCGTACCCCACTTATGAGCATTACTCACATCATAATGATTATCATAACAACATGCATAATGAAAATTATGATGCACCAAGAGTAACGAAAGCACCACCAAACTCTACTGATCCTAAGAAGCCTAAGGTTTCCGAAACTTTGGTTGTCAAAGGTGACACTAATCCGCCAGGCCCCTCTCAATAAAGTTTACCTAAAACATTTTTATTTGATTTTGTAGGTTAGGATTAGGAGTAGGAGTAAAGTAGAGAAGAAATGGTACTTGGACAATGGATGTTCGAGGCACATGTGTGCTGACATACATGAACTTACTGATGCTGCTGCCATATACGGTCCAAATGTAATGTTTGGAGACAGCAAAGATGGCAAGATTGTTGCGAGTGGAAAGCTTATCAAAGGAAACATTGAGTTATCTGACATCTCACTATGTTAAAGGCCTGAAGTACAATCTGCTAAGCATAAGTCAATTTTGTGACAAAGGATTTTCAGTTATCTTCTCATCAGATAAGTTCTACGTGGAACAAATTGGAACAAAGAAGTTCATCTTATCTCGAAGACGACAAGAAAATATCTACATAGTTATTTGGAATTCTGTGAATAAGAATTCTAATGTTTGTTTGTTGGCCTCTACACCAAGTGAAGTTAGTTGGCTATGGGACAAAAGAATGAATCATCTGAATTTCAAGACCATCAACAGATTAATCAAGAATGATTTGGTAGAAGGAATTCCGAAGAAAGTCATGAGCAAAGATAAGCTCTGTGACATATGTCAGAAGTATAAACAAGTTAAATCATCTTTCAAAAGCAAGAAGCACCAATCTTCTACAATAATTTTAGAGCTACTACATATGGACTTGTTTGGACCTATTGATCCTATCAACAATGGTGGAAATAAGTATTGCCTAGCTGTTGTGGATGATTATTCAAGATTTACTTGGGTGATATTCATGAAAAAGAAAAGTGAAACCAAGGAACATCTTACTAATCTGATGGAGCTGATCTAGAATGAAAAGAGCTTGAAAATATTAAAGATCAGATCAGATAGGGGCACTGAGTTTACAAACTGTACTGTTGAAGAGTATTCTAATTCAAGAGGAATCAGTCATAAGTACTCTGTTGTCTGAACCCCTCAACAAAATGGAGTTTCTGAAAGGAGAAACAGAACTCTGAAAGAAGCTACCAGAACAATGATAGCTGAAGCAAAACTGCCTCAAAGATTTTGGGCAGAAGCCACAAATACATCATGTTACACCCATAACAGATGCATGATCAACAAGAGTCAGAACAAGACACCTTATGAACTATGGAACAACAGGAAGCCTAATATTCATTATCTTAGAATATTTGGTTGTAAATGTTTTGTTTTGAATTATGAGAAAAATCACCTTACTGCTTTTGCAGAAAAGGCGGATGAAGCTGTTTTTGTAGGTTACTCTACTGTTAGTAAAGCCTACATTGTATTTAACAAAAGGACTTTACTTGTAGAAAAATCAATTCATGTGGTATTTGATGAACCTAATCAATCTTCTGAAAAGAATCAAAGTACTAATCAAGATTTATCTACAGATCTTTAGAAATTGACCATGGAAAGAAAAGAAGAATATGTACCCATCATACTACCTTATCTCAACCAAGCTGATAACTCAAGTGATACTCAAAATCAGTCTACTGATTGTCTAACAGACGAGCTGCAAACAGCTGACAGACCAGAGACTGTTCAACAGAATACTATTGAGACACCAACAGTAGTGTTGCAAGATCAATCAAGAGGACAACATTCAGATTTGCAACCTGATCTCAGATGGCTCAGAGATCACCCACCTGATCTTGTGATTGATGATCCACTGGATAAAGTAAGAACAAGAAGGTCAACTGCAAATGAAACAATGTTTGTACTTGGTACCTAGACCTACTCATCAAAGAGTCATTGGCACAAAGTGGGTTTTCAGAAATAAAATGAATGAAGATGGTATTGTTAGCAGAAATAAAGCAAGACTGGTGGCCAAAGGTAACTGCCAAGAAGAAGGCATTGATTTTGATGAGACATTTGCACCTGTAGCAAGGCTTGAAGCAATCAGATTATTCCTTGCCTATGCTGCTTACAAGAACTTCACTGTCTATCAGATGGATGTGAAGTCTACTTTTCTCAATGGAGAATTGCAAGAAGAAGTTTATGTTGAACAACCTCTAGATTTTGAAGTATATCAATAAGGAGACAAAGTGTATCGTCTAAAGAAAGCCATGTATGGACTAAAACAAGCAACAAGAGCATGGTATGATACCTTTTCTGATTTTCTTTAAATTAAAGTATTTCGCAAAGGTAAAGTAGATAAAACCTTGTTCACTATTGAATGGGATAATCATATATTTCTAGTTCAAATATATGTGAACGATATTATTTTTGGTTTAACTAACAAACAGATGTGTGAAAAGTTCTCTAAGCTGATGCAGAATAAGTTTCTAATGAGCATGATGGGAGAACTCAATTACTTTCTTGGATTACAAGTGAAACAGCTGCCTGATGGCATATTTATTCATTAAGCAAAGTACACAAAAGATCTGTTCAAGAAATTTGGTAAGGATGAAGATGAAAAATTAGTGGGCATCACCAAATATAGAGGCATAATTTGGTCCCTGATGTACATTACTGCAAGCAGACCAGATATTATGTACTCTGTTGGGGTTTGTGCGAGATTTCAATCAAATCCAAAGGAATCTCATCTCTTAGAAGCTAAAAGGATATTAAGGTATCTCAAGGGCACTCAAGAATTGGGATTATGGTATCCAAGGGAATCAGGATTTGAACTTATTGGATATTCAAATTCTGACCTTGTTGGTTGCAAAATTGATAAGAAGAGTATTACGGGTACATGTCAATTTTTTAGGCAGTCGTTTGATCTCATGGATGAGTAAGAAACAGACTTCAGTACCCATGTTTACTACTGCAGCTGAATACATTGCTGCTGGAGCATGTTCTGCGCAAACACTTTGGTTGAAACATCAACTGGAGGATTATAATCTCAAAAATTAGTGGAATCCCTATCTACTGTGACAATACAAGTACAATATCACTTACTCAGAATACAACATGTCATTCTAGGACTAAGCATATTGAGATCAAACATCACTTCATAAGAGATCATGTTGAGAAAGGAAATGTCATTACTGAGTATGTTCAAACGGACAATCAGATAGCTGACATTTTCATTAAACCATTAAGTGATGCAAGATTTTCTAATCTAAGAGTGGAATTAGGCTTGTTAAATTTGGATTCATAAGCTGAGGGAACCTATCAGAATACTATGGTTCATCAGATGAGTAATATGATAACAAGTGATGTTCTTCAAGAAGATTGACTCTCAACAGAATAGTTGACTGATAGATTCTTGAACTCAGGGGGAACGTGTAAGTCGAGCGGTACACCTGATTAAAAGATGAAATCTTTAATGACAGTTAGTTATAGTTGCTTTATCAGAAGATTTGTTCTTAATTCTTGAAGACCTGAAGATTATTTATCTTACTGGATTGACAAACAGCAAAGGAAGATCACTAGCTATTGGCTTTTACTAGTGATTTATTGTATCAGACAAGTCATCTGTCAGATAAGTATAATTCTACTCATCTGATAATTTATAAGAGGACTCTGTTAAAAACGCTTTATCTATAACACGCTTTTATAAATAGAAGACTAGGAAAGATTCGTTTTCCCGCCTAGTCTAACATAATTAATAATATTTGAAATTCGTAACTGACGCACACAAGATCAGAACGGTCTAACGATTAGCAGAAATCACGGTAACCGATGATTTCATTTAACCTATAAATCCAGATCTGATCAGCAGAGTTCACTTACGCACCTCAAATATTCAAACTCGCAAGAAGGTACTAACTCTCTATTCTCTTGCAAGTTATTTTCTCTCCGCATATTTTTTTGTTTATTCAACCAGAAAAATGGTTGGAGCTGAAGGAAGATTCCTAAACTACGAAGTGTACCATGCTACGGGTACAAAAGTGATGAAGAATCTAATGGAAAAACTTAAGGCTACTTCGTTGGTTGCTGTGTTGGAAGCACATGAAACAATGGTATTTCCAGGAGATGTTGCTGAGTTTTATAAGAACTTGAAGAAAGATTCTGACAGTTTGACTATGAGGTCAACTGTTGGTGGAAATAAGATCTCCATCTCTCCTACTGTGTTGAATGCTATCTAAGGTTTGAAGAACGAAGGAGATGACGTCTCAACTTTGGGGAAACCTAAAGAAGAGGAATTCTGGCTAATAGCTGCCAAGAGTGGAGAAAACCTGACTTGGTCAATCAAGAAGACTCTGCTCAAGGATGAATATCAGATGTTAGCTGATATTATCGCAAAAATACTAGAGTGCTCAACTAGTGCTTTAGATGGACTGCCAAAGAGACGTTATCATACTATGATATGCATTTACTATGGGTTGAAAGTGAACTGGGTTGTTCACATGTTTAATATTTTGTCTATGAAGAAGGTTTGGCACGTAATTTTGTTTAGTCACCTGCTAATGGCACTTGGATGTCCACTTGGAGCTGGAAAAGTGTTACATAAGTTGAAACAACTCAAGGTGTATGAGCCAGTGAATGGTGAGGCCAAACCCGAAGGGACTCCTGAGAAAAAGCAGCAGAAGAGAAAAGCTGATGAAGTAATAGTCCCTGCTAAGCCTGCTGGTAAGGCTAAAAAGAACAAAGTAGAATTCAAGGCTGATGAGCCTGCTGGTCAAACAGCAAACCCTATTGTTGAAGCTAGACCAGTTGACCGTCTTAATGCTGATGAAATAATCTCTGAAATTGCTAAGGAAATAGATGAGATGCCTCTTGATGCATCTCCAGAATGGACTGAATCAGAGGAGATACCATTAGCTAAACGGACAAGGAGCTCAAAGAAAAGTCCTACTTTAGTATCTGCCTTAGTGTATACTAAAGCAACAACAAGAAAAGTAATAGTTCTACAAGAAGCAGATATTTCTTTATCTGAGAAAGTATGGGAGGATCACCACTTTGCTGGGAGACCAGCAGAATCAGCAAAGGAATCTGATACTGCCCATCAGATGACAGCTGAGGTATCCGCACCACAAGTTAATCAGACTGTTGTTCCAACAGCTGAGTCTGCTGAGACACCTGCCGTAAAAAGAAAAGGGACCGGCAAAGCCAAGATTTCTTATGCTCACAAAAAGAAAAGGGAAGAGGCTGAGCAAAAATAAAGGATGAAGCTGAGCTTAAGGCTGCTTTAGAGGCAAGTAAGTCAGAAGCTGCTCTCAAACATTTAACTGATGAAGAGTTCCAAAGCTCTTGAAGCAAGTAAAACTGATGATTACGGCCCTAGACATGGTGGTGGGATCGTGATAGGGAAACCAAAGGAAGATGGTTTCGTTATGCCTAGACCTAAGATTGTAAAAAGAAAACGAAAAGAGGTGAAGCACGCTTTGGAGATTGTTCAAAGTGATCCAGAAGTCTTCTCTCGTTTTGAATCAAAATTAGAAAGGTATAACAACCTGCTGCATAACAAGAGTACTCTTCTGGCTGAGAAAATCAGATATAACAGATGGAGAGAGTACCATCTTGTGAAGTCGAAGAAGGAAATCCTCCCCTCGAAGGAATTTGCAGAAGAAGAACAGTGGGTACTCATATGGCTGCAAACTACCTCCATCACACAGGCTTTGGATTCAGATTACTTCTATGACATGGTTCACATGAAGAAGATTGTCAAAGAAGAATCAACATAGTTAAAACAGGCTATCCCGAAGAAGATAAGGAAAACAAATGATGTTGGGGATAGAGCTGTAGAGCTGGCAGTTTGTGTGACCTTGGATAAGTGGACTCAAAGATCAAGATTTGAGAAGGGAAGCTTTAATGATCTACCACCTCTGCCAAGCCTTCGACACGTAGCTTTTAGGTCTTCCATAAGGACATTCCAAGAATCAGCTCAACAGACTACATCAACATTTGTTCCTGCTACTTTTATACATCATAAAACTGTTGTGTCTATTGATGTGTTTGATCTTATGCTTGTTACAGATAAAGGAACAGACCAGTCAAAAGTTGCTGTCAACAATTCATCAATGGAGATTAATCTTGAAGATGCTCAAGTTCCACTTGATGAAGTACCACAAGAAAGGGAGCCAATTGCCATTGAATGGAAAGCTCCAGAAAATCAGCAAAGTGCTAGTCCTACCGGAAATACCAACTCATTTAAATCAACACTTCTGGATTCCATGAAAGTTTTGATTGAGTCTACGCTGAAGGAAACGGAGGATAGAAACAAAGAAACTATGAGAAAATTTGAAGAGATGGCCTCAACCTTGATTCAAAGCACTATTGCAAACCTGCCTAAGCCTGCTGATTCTACCCCTCTGATCCAAGATGTACTGAACAACATCAAGTCAGAAGTTCAAACAATAAAGGAAGATGTTCAGAAGTTTGGAAAAAGGGTTGATGAAAACAAAGCTGGCTGGAAGCAGATAAATAAGCATGCTGAAGATACTATGGCTGCTGATAAGGCTGAACAGACTGCTAATGCTACTGATGATGTTGAAGATAAGGCTGAAGAAGAAGAACCCAACGATGCGACAAAGGGATCTCCTAAGGAACGATTTAAAAAGGTTAAAAACCAAAAGATTGGTATAAAACCTAAGAAAAATAAAAATCTTTGAGTAAAACCGATTGGTTCGGTATAAACTCATCGATCTCCTAAGGAACGATTTAAAAAGGTTAAAAACCAAAAGATTGGTATAAAACCTAAGAAAAATAAAAATCCTTGAGTTAAACCGATTGGTTCGGTATAAACTCATCGATCTCCTAACGAACGATTTACAAAGGTTAAAAACCAAAAGATTGGTATAAAACCTAAGAAAAATAAAAATCCTTGAGTACAACCGATTGGTTCGGTATAAACTCATCGATCTCCTAACGAACGATTTACAAAGGTTAAAAACCAAAAGATTGGTATAAAACCTAAGAAAAATAAAAATCCTTGAGTAAAACCCATTGGTTCGGTATAAACTCATCGATCTCCTAACGAACGATTTACAAAGGTTAAAAACCAAAAGATTGGTATAAAACCTAAGAAAAATAAAAATCCTTGGGCAAAACCGATTGGTTCGGTATAAACTCATCGATCTCCTAACGAACGATTTACAAAGGTTAAAAACCAAAGTTGGTATAAAGCCTAAGCAAGGTAAAATCTTTGAGTAAAACCGATTGGCTCGGTATAAACTCATCAACGATCTCCAAATGTTTATAACCAATAATGGGTCAAAACTCTAAAGTAAAACACATATCTGCGCAAACACGACTGGGTCCGGAGAAACTTATCAGTCGACATCATGCGATATATGAAAAGGGAATTTAGTAAAAGAAGAATTTTATTTATGTCCCTAAAACTATTACAGATAAGTAAAGTACTTTGGAAAGAAAAAACAGATCTTCCTAATCTATCGACAACAAATCTTATTACATGCTAAATGAAAGTCGTGATCGAGTACAGCTCAGTTATCAGGTAGACTTGTAAAAATCAATCTTACAAGGTCGATTCATCGACTTAGGCTGCTCAGGTTTGAAGAATAGCGGCATGAACAGTGGATTTCTGCTTTTATCTATCTCCACACTTTTCCCAACATTCTCGCTGCCAGGTACACCCGCTCGACTAAGACGAGTGCTTTTAAGTTCCGCAATTATGACCACAAAGCTCGGAATCAGAGATAGCTTTGTGAGATCATAATTTTACATCGGTCGATGGTGGTCAGCATTCTCGATCGTATCTTCTAGTTTTAATGAAATGACCAGCTTTCCACCGACCACGAAACTATTAGATCGGGATGCCACCATACCGACCCTTATCCATTTGCACAGGATGGTCGATACATGACAGACACTGCGATCGATCCATTTTTTTAGGGATCGGAGACTTCATAGTTTTTGAGAAGTCTCCATTTTCCGATTCCGCCCAACAAGTTGACATAATTAACAGATTGTTGATTTCTTGAGTTAGGTGGACGACCACCATTTTGAGAAAAGAAGAAGTACATTGTTTAGAAATTTTACTTTTAAAGGTAAACGAATGAAAGGTGAAGGATTCCTTTTATAGGTAAGAGGGTAAAAATCCAACGGTGAAACTCATATCAAATCAACGGCAATGACGTGATATCGGGAATTACGTTACGTAGCCATAACTGCAAGCCATAAGAGCAGGACTTGAATTAAATGCACTATCAGGTCGATCAATTAAAAAATTATTATACATTAGATCGATATTTAACGTACAAGAATTATCATTACAGAAATTATAGGCATCGATCGAAATACAAGCAACTCTATATACAAAATCTCGAGGAGGAGTTTTATCTTCGATGATCATTATAGCAACAAGTACTTCGAAACCTTCGAGCTACAGAATATACCATCTTTACATCCACTTTGAGAACAGTGACGAGAAACTAAAGTTCAGGCTTTCTTCTAAGGATCGGCAGGTGTCATCGGTCGAGGGAAGAACACATGCTATCACAATTCGACCACCTCGAAGAAGCTGATGCTTTTTTCGTCAAGTGTAGTAGGGATCAGAAGGATCTCATGCTTGGCATCGTGGACCAGTTAGAAACAAGTTGATTTCGATAAACAAAGAATCCAGCTTTCCTCTGATCTCGACCTCTACCAAACGGCGTAATTTATAGTCGACTAATCCCCCGTTACGAGATTCGTCCGACCAAGGCCGTATAAGGTGGAGTTCCCATTTTTCCAATTCATCCCATACCAAGTCCGGAACTTGTCATCCATTGAGATAACACATTTTGGTGGACGACGATGGTTATACCAGTAGAAATTATTCTTGAACAACTTAATTTTTGTGAAATGGAGAAGCACAGAATGACCTTTTTATAGGCAGGAGGTACAGGATCCAATGGTGTTGCGTTAAGATCCTATCAACGGTCCTGATTAAATGAGTTAACAAATTTATTCACAGCGTCGGAAATACGTTCGATTAATACCATAAATAAAAAGTGCAAGAACAGAGAGGAACGAGTCAAACGTAAACAATTTTATTGAAATTTTTTCAGAATCATTACAAATACAGTCGATCAACTATAGAAGGAAAAAGTACATTCGTTCCTAAAATCCTACTACGTTGCTCCTCGGAATGATCTGCTACTCCAATCCGACGTACTTCTTAATCTTGGACTCCTGTCACTGCATTGGTGAAGATTGGCAAATATACTTCACCAGACCTTTGTGAGACACCCTCCTCGTTCGAAGGATGTCCAGAAGGAAGATTACAAAGTATCCGCCTGAGTCGAAGGATATCTCATCCAACTCATATGAAGTATCCTCCTTGGTCGAAGAGAATACCCTGACACAGGGGATACCATCATTTTAATGAACCAACCAGCTCTCATCTCTCTTAAACAAATTTGGTTAATATATTCACCATAATTAGGATGCCATAAGTGCCTGAGTGAATTTTTTAATGAAGGCATATTATTTCCCTCTGTTATCTTTCTTATTTTTCAAAGGGATCATTTATAGTATGAAGAGGTTATCAGTTAATGGACAAGCATGCGAAACGTCCTACGGTTAAGGCACAATTACCAAGGTGACTTTTCCTCTCCCAAGAAGATAGATAACAGTTATTTTGGCATTTAGATCGAAACGACGTATTATTCTACATATAAACAATCGAAACAACGAACTGCTCTATTCACGACAAAAAACAGTTGTTATATTACATTTCTTAAAAAAAAAAAAAAAAAAGGTCATAATTTGATGAGGTCGTCATTCTTTTGTACGTTGCTTGTATCCGAGAGAGAAACCCCTTTCAAACTCTTGTCTCTTGCTCTTATCAATTTGGGACTGAGTAGCTTCTTCGAGATTTCTGTTCAGTTGGAGAAGGTCTTCTTTTTCCTTAGTAAGCTGCTCCTTATCGGACACCAAGCTGCTATTCGCTCGAGCAAGTTCTTCTTTCTCTTTAGAAAGCGTTTCAGTAGCAGCTCGGAGATTATCAACTTCGGTCATCAGCAATCGATGAGCAGCAGCAATTGTGTTTATCCGTTCAAGAGACTCTTCTCGAGCAAAATAAGATTCATCAATTGTGTTTACGCTCGAGAAGTGGGGGAGTATTGATGAGGGATATTTCGCATGCTCTATTCTAGGAAATACCCCTGCTCGAGACCGGACCGATTCCGACCACGAAGGCATATTGTCCGACCTACATGACACAGATTTCGATCCAGCCGACTTTGACTGTGCAAGGCCCTATTTCCGATCTACCCTTCTCCTCGGATTCACTGTAGGGCCGTTTCCCAAGCTGGGCCTATGGGCCGAGACGTATTCTCATGCGGAGGGTCTACCTAGACACTACTGTTCCTATAAATACCAAGCGCATTTATGCATCAGGCACGCTTTCCCAGGTGCACCTTGCTCGGACATTCAGATCGGATTGTATTTTATTAACTAATTGTACGGCATCCAGTAATGCTCAAATAGACCCTTGTAACTTGTAATCAGATTGGAATTTTAATATACATTAATATATTCCCGAACTCATATTTGTGCTTATTTCCATAGTTGTTCTAATACGAAAAACAGCAAAATCACGTCTGATCTCATGGATGAGTAAGAAATAGACTTCAGTATCCATATCTACTGCTGAAGCTGAATACATTGCGGCTGGAACATGTTGTGAACAGATTTGTTGACCACTCGTCTGATTTACTTATTTGTTTCAATTCAAATCGGAGTTTGAAACTTGTATGCAATAGATTTTTTAAGTGTTTTTCAAATAAGTTATTTTCTTACTTAAAGATTTTTATCCCCAGTTTTAAAACTCCTTTTTAAAATCTTTTAGTCTGTTCAAGGTGTTTGTATGCTTTTGGAAATATGCAAGTAATCAAACATAGTGAATTTTTATAGTAGTTATATAGACAAGGATGTCTTTTAGTCCACTATTCTAAATAACGAAGATTTAGGTTATACTAGAAACACTAAGTAACCTAGTACATGCTTCTTGCGCTTTTACAACAAATGATAAAGCCACCAGTTCGTTATAGTAGATCACAAAGAAAACCTATACTATGAAGTTATATCACTCACAAAGATGGGTATACACTTCGCACAACACTCAAAGTTTACAGAAATCACTCAGATTTTGTTTTTGCTTGTTTCTTCAACTCGGCTGATGGTGATCAGTACTTGAGTTTTTGAGACTTAGAAAATTTGCTCGCTTGAATTCTCTCTCAGTTGTGTTGTTGAATGCAGATCTATTTATACTCGCGAATTTGAATTTCTGCGTGTTGAAGTAAGACAGATTTTCAGATCTTCCTCGAGTACTGGTCCTTATTTCAGAACGGCTTTTGCAACTGTTCACTGTACAGTTTTGCTGTACTTTCTGTCACGTCGCATTAAATGCACCATGCTGATCCTAGGTTTCTCTTCAATCATTTGTTATTAATACCCTCTCCTTACAGCATTTATTACGCCAAGTGCATTTATTACCGTTGGAAGAACTTTCTGATCACTTCTACTCTGCTGATTGAATCCACTGGATTGATGAACACTCTGCTGATTCAAACCTAACTTATCTGATTTAACTCTGCTGAAATCCACCAGTCTGATTCCGAACTCAGCATCAGATCAGTAGTCTTCTGGACCAAAATTCAACCCTTATGATTTTACTTGTCTTCTAAGATTGAATTTTCCAGAGGTTGCTAAACTTCCATTACTTAGCTGATGACTTTTGGAAATCATCAAAACCTCCCTTCACTTCTTCGTCATCATCCAACAATTTCCCCCTTTTTGATGATGACAAAACTTCAGCTAAGTTGTAACCAACTAAAGTTAAGTCTTCACACAAAATTTCTGAGATAGAAATTAAGCTGGAATTTGTGATCTTTTATTGATTTAGAACATATTACAATTACATCAGATTACACAAAGGAATGAAAAAGTTACATAATTTTACAATGAAGTGGTAGAAAGAAGAAAATTAATCTAGTCTTCTTTAATCGGAGATTCTGAGGGAGACGACCATCGGAAAATCAGGATGGTCTTCGTTAATGTCCCAATTCAGATTTCTAGGGACTTCACTCTCATCGAAGCTGATAGTTCCTTTGACCGAGTTCTTATTCTCGAGCGTCCAAATTTCTTTAGGGACAGTAGTTCTTTTTTCCAGAGATCGGGCTGTCTTTCGTCTCGCGTTTCGACTATCGCCCCCAGCTGGGCCGCCCGAGATTACATGTATGGTACCATTGACGTGATCGTTTTCGATATCATTTCTTCCCTCCTCCTAGGACTCCGTGTCCTTTGTCTTCTCCGATCTGTTCTGTCCACAAATTCGTTCAACTTGCCCTGTTGAATTAACTTTTCAATTTCCTGTTTTAGGTGGTAGCAGTCCTCGGTCCTGTGTCCATGAGCTCGATGATACCTACAATATAAATCGTATTTCTTTGCCCCAGGTTTTGCCTGCGTGATCCTTTTTGCTGGGGTAATTAAATTACTTCTTTCTAGTATCACCAAAATATCCTCTCTCGGAGCGTTTAGTTTGGTATACTCCACATAGCTCACTCGATCTCTAATATTCCTCTCCGGAGATCGAGTCCTGAGGTAGACATTAGGTCTTTTCTCAGGGTTACTCCCACTATATTCTAACCTTTGGAATACGTTTCCCCTTCGTGAAAATTGATCATAATCCATGACTCTTTGCATCGGGGGTTTTTCAGGTTTCTTAGGCCTTGAAGTGGTTGCTTTATTCATATTTTTATCTTTGAAAGAGTTCATCTCTTCTTGAGTCATATACTTGGAGGCCAGCGTCATGATTTCTGCAAAGGTTCTCGGTTGTTTCCGACTTAAGGCATTACCGAATTGTCTATTTTTTGTCAGATCGAATAGAATAGATATGATATAATCGATATTTGGGGAGTCGATCTTTAACAGTTCAACATTGAATCTTGCTAACCAAGTTCTTAGAGATTCCCCATCTTGTTGAATAATAGTTCCCAGATAGCTCGTGGGGAGCTTTTGTCTTTTCTGACTAGCAAACTGTTGTTCTAGTTTATTGCATAACTCTCTAAAACTAAATATTGAGTTAGGTGGTTGTTTTCCAAACCAGTCCAGTGCCAACCCCTCGAAGGTTGTGATCATCAATTTCGCCGTGTATTCCGCTGAATGAGCATACAAATTCATTATGTTTGTGAAACTAAAAATATAATCAGTCGGATCGCCAGTTCCGTCATATCTGGGAAGTCGAGCAGGTAAAGGCCCTGAAGCATGTGCTTCCCTAATTTCTAGGCAGAATGGGGAACATGCAGCAATACTATCCTGGATTTCTCGGGAACGAGGCCAAGGTTGTCTCAAAGTTAAAATCCTTTGTTCCACTCGTTCTTCCACCATCCTCTGAATATCCCTTTCAGAGAATTTTCTAGACGGTCGTCGGTCGATGATCTGGGCCTCCTCTGCATCATCGATTGGGATAACCGTTTTTTCTCTGGATACGTTAGGTTCAGGACGAGCATTAGCTCTTGCCTGATTACCTCGTCGAGCAGGGTGTCTTTTCGCCGCGTTTGGCGGGGATATATGAGATCGCTGGTCCCCATCTGGGCTTTCTGCCTCAGTCGAAACTCGGTCGTTGTCCCCTTGGACCCGCCTAATTTTGTTTACTAATCTGGTCGGAGGAATCGGGGCCACATCAGGACCATTGTTTTCCGGTGTTGTTCTATGTATGATCTCCGCACATAACGAATTCACAAGTTGAGCTAACTGCCTTAACTTTTCTTGATCGGCAGGTAACGGGGGGTGAGGGACGGAGTGAACGGGTGAGTTCGGAGCCCTACTCCTGCTAAGAGTTTGACGTTCCTCATCATTGTGGTTGATGTTTACGTTTGCCGCGATATGCCCCTCTGCTCGATCTAAATCTTGATGTTCTGATGGAGGCAGCATATTATTAGCGCTAATTCTTTGGGAATTTTCAGGCAGACCTTCTACAGCATGTGGATGCTGAGAAGTTGTGCTTCTTCCTGTGTTACGTGTGTTTTTTCTTGGATTGGCCATATTCGATCGAGCAATTAACCTGGCCCCACGGTGGGCGCCAACTGATTTAGCCTAATTTCGTCTTAGGTTTAATATCAGTAAATTATTAAGAACAATTTAATATATTAGGGGTTTGGCTAAAGTACTCAGGATGGAGCAATTCAAGAATAGTATAAAGAGCAATAATCACGTAATCAAGAGTATCCTAGAGTGGAGAAATAGTTGTAGTATTATAGATAGGTTAAATTCTGGATCCTTGATACAATGTGAAACTCAGTATTTATAATAATTGCCTAGTCCTAACTTGACTTGGAGTCCTATTAGGCCTAGGAATCCTGCATGGCTTAGGAGTACTGCATGGCCCATTAACTTTTCTGGATCGGTCTTCAGGTCGATCTGATACATATGGGCGGGTCGAGCCGATCTTGTAGTCTTCTCAGGTCGGATCGATCCTGAACCTCCTCGAAAAGCTTTATTCATTATGTGTATAAAATAGCCCTCATCAGTACCATTTCTTCACTACTTTACTCCTACTCCTAATCCTAACCTACAAAACAAAATAAAATTGTTTTAGGTACCCTTTATTGAAAGGGTCCTGGTGGATTAGTTTCACCTTTGACAACCCAAGATGTTGAAGTCTTAGGCTTCTTAGGCTTTTGAGTTTTAGCTGGAGCATGAGCAACATTTTCTTCATCATAATCAGCAGGCATATTATATTGATAATCATTATGATGTGAATAATGCTCATAAGCAGGGTAAGCATGCATTGTTTGATGAGCAGGATATGCAGCATAATAAGGTGGATAATGAGGTGCAGCATAATAAGGTGAATAAGCAGGTTGCACATAATAAGACTCATTTCCATACCAAGCATTATTGTTATAATTTCTTTGCTTCTTAGGTCTGCTCTTTACTTGCTCTTACTAGTCTGATTGGTTTTACTCTTATCAGTAGACTTCTTAGGACTACTCTGCTGTTTAGTTTTACCAGTCTATTTTTCATTTTCAGGCTTTTTACCATTTTTAGCCTTGGGAGATTTCTTCTCTGTTGGGAATGCCCCGGTTGTCAAAACAACGAGAGTGCGGAATTTAAAATTTTTCCGAGGCACCCCAGCAGACCCAAGATATATTTCCACCTTATGTATGCGAAAAGGTTGAATCAAACAAATTTACAATAGAATAAAGAAGGACATATGCGATATACCTCACTGCAAGCAAGGTGGCGTCAATCTCCGGCTTTTGTTGATTCACAACGAGTGATCCAATTGTCTCACCTCCAGAGTGTATCCACACCAATTGGATGGTAGCAACACCTTCTATTCACAGGCTACGAACTAGAGATAGAAGGTTGTCAATGGAGGAAGAACAGATCTAGATTCAAATCTAGATCCAGATATGGAAGAACAGAGAGAGAGGGGCGGCGGCACTGCAAGGGGGCGGCTAGGGTGTAGGGGAAGGCTAGGGTTGAATTTTCAGCTCTTTAAAGTGTTAACAATTAAGCATGTGGAAGAGTTGTGAGGAGATATCTATTTATAAGAGAAGAAACCTTCTCTTTGTAGATATCTCTTAAAGATCTCTTCCTTATCTCATAAGGAAATAAGATATATTCATATATCTTCTTAGATCCTCCTTGTTTCACATGGAAACAAACTCTTCCTTCTTATCCCTAGCTAAAAATCGCCCCCCACCTTATCTTGCAAGACTTCTTCTGGGCTTTTAATTAAAGGCCCATGTCTTGCAACTTAATTTAATTAACCATTAATTAAATCAGCCCAATTAATCCAATTAATTAATATCTCTCAATTAATTAACACCTTAATTAATATTTAATTAATTAGACCATCTAATTAATTATCCTTCCAATTGAATTAACACTTTAATTCACTTAATTGATTTAACTCCCTTAAATCACATATTTCCTTCTTTGACTGTCACTGTCCAATTGTATTCTGTGTGACCCTCTAGGTTCACCATCAATTGGCAGCAGGCCCACGAACCCTTCGTGATTTAATTTATGAGCAATTAAATGCTCCGATCAATTAAACCCTTTTAATTGACCACTCCAGAATTAATCTCCCTTATTGATTCATGAGTACCCACACTTCATGGTCGATGTCTAGCCACAAGCCCATGAAGCCCAACTTCAGGTGAATTGATATTTGTGAACCTCACCTCTTATAACTGCCATGTACATAAGGTCCTTCTATCGACTTAATTTCCCGATTGAGACCTAGGGTGTGTGAATTGATCGGCACCTCTAATTATCTCAATAACTATACTTTCTAATTCGGGATAATAATCCAGTGTGACTGCTAAATTTGGAAACCCCTTTCCAAATCCGTCACTGACCGTGGCCACGGGTTTCTTGGATCTATTATCTAAGAATCGTATAGGAAATTCTCTCATCCGTTACGCTGAGTCGGTAGATTCCATCTTGGTACTAACCATTCGCGTACACAACTATAGGCACCCAACTTAGGCACATTATGGTCAGGCTACGTGACCAGTACCTAAATCTAAGTACATATACCTATGCACCGAATTCGCCCTAGCACCTCAAGTCTAATGACTAAATCGTACACTATTATAAGTCTTGAGAAACGTCCCATCACCGATATGCGTCATGCGCTTCCACAATGGGTTTCTCTGTTCGGGTCGTTCGATGCGTTCGATCCCCTATCGAACCACCTAGTCATTTGCACTGACATCAAATGTCTTGTTCATGAAACTCTACAAATTCACTCCATGTGAATCAGGCATATTCGTACAAGTCTTGGCGATTCCTTTGATACCCCGTCTCGTTCGGAATCTATGACTTGGAACGTGTTTTAAGATCACGACCTTAGAGACTGTTTCATGATTGCACTCAATACCGAAGTGAATCGTCCCATAGTCGAATGTGATCTAAGGATTTCATCCAATCGCTTAAATGTATTCGCGAGAGATGAATTTGGCCATTGTTTATTCTATACAAATATAAATAAACGTGTGTATTATTCATAAGAATCAAAGATTGTTTATTACAGAATAGACCTATTACAAGCTAAAGAGAATTGGCTTGCTGGGCACTATCCTATCATTCTCCTCTTTTTCAGAAGTTGATTTAGTAGTCTGAACATACAGGATAACATTTCTATTATCAGCAGATACAAATTTTTCAGCTTTGTTCAGTTCTAAATTCTCCTTTTCTAAAGGTGTTCTCTGTTCATTAGATTTACTAGCAGATGCAACAGGCGACTTATCATGAGTGGATATTATATTTTCAAGCTCCATGATTTTACTTTTATAAACTTCACATTCATTAAGTTTCAGTTTAGAATTTTGCTTTTTAAGCACAATCATCTCTTCCTTAAGCTTTGTAAATTCATTAACAACACCTGAGTTGTTTTTCATTATTAGCTCAAATGAGCTAAATAGCTCAATTTCATTTTCAGAGAAAGTTACCTCATAGTCAGATTCCTCTGATTCTTTGGCCATGGGACAAAGCAGTGCAGGTGTCTCTTCTTCAGTAGAGTCATCACTTGATGTCCCTGATTCTGAGTTAGACGAATAGATGGCTGCAATCTTTTCAGCTTCAGCCAACAACACTTTGCTTTTCTGGTGTCTCATCTCTTTCCTCTGTTTCTTTTCCTCCTCAGTGTACTTCTCAGCTTTAGGATATGGGCAGTCCTTGATGAAATGTCCCAATTTCCTGCAATTATAGCACATCATTTTGGATTTATAATCATCCTTACTATCATGAGAGTAAGAGGTAGGTTTAGAAGTAGAAGCATTGTTATATTTGTTCTTCATTTTTCTTTTGTAGAACTTTTTGAACCCGTTCAATAACAAAGCAACATGGCCAGCAGTGTACTCCTCTTTGTTGAGCAGCATGGTCTCATCAGATGAGTCCATTTCTCTTATCTTTCCGACTGATCTTCTTGATTTTTCTACAACAACCAGGGCAGCAGTGGGACTAGAAGTTGAGGTTTCTTCTATACCCATTCTTGGCATTTTATACTCGTACGCCTTGAGTACAGAAAACAGCTCCGTCAGAGAGATCTTCCTCAGATCCCTTGATTCTTCCATAGTTGTGATCTTCATGTTGAATTTGGGTGGTAGTGCCTTCAAGACTTTGAGAGTAATCTCTTTGTCTGTGAACTTCTTTCCCAATTTTAACACGTTGTTCAGCACTTTTGTGAACTTTGAATCCATCTGGTCAATAGTTTCTCCAGATTTCATCCTGAAGTTTTCAAACTTCTCCAGGGCTATGCTCAGATTATGTTCTTTGATGGCATCATTCCCTTCGCTCATGTCACAAACCATATCCCACATCTCCTTTGATGTTTTACAGTGTTTGACTTTGTCAAATCTGTCGTTGTCGAGGGCCTTGGTCATGATAAAGATTCCAACCTTATCAAGATTGCTCAGCTTAATTTCTTCAGCTGTTATCTCTTCGAGGTCTTTGTCAACAATCACTTCTTGGTCATTAACCTTGATTGTTTTTGTGATTCTGATAGGACCTTTTGTTATGCACCTGTACATATTGTCATTATAAGCAGCAAGGAAAATTTCCATGCGTATTTTCCAGTCCTCAAAACTCATACCGCCAATGTGGGGAACATGGCTAATACAGTCCATTTTCAAAAGATTTTTATTTTTCAAAAAAATATGCTCTTTTGAAAACTTTTGAAAAACACACTAGGATCAAGCTCGTTGATCAGTCAGATGAGGTCTAGAGGGGGGGGGGGGTGAATAGACCTCTAAAAATTTATCTTTCAAAATATCTAACTTTTTCTGTCAGCAGACTAAGCTGATCAGGAATCGTAAGTTGACTAAGCTGATCTCGCACAAGGCTTTGAACAGCAGAGTTGACCACTCTTCTGATTTCACCTTAGCTGATTTTATCAAAATCAGAGTTTTAAAATAACTAACTTGCAGCGGATTTTTCTAGTGTTTTTCACAAGTTGTTTTCTTAACTTAGAAAAAGTTTTATCCCCAGTTTTATAAACTCCTTTTAAAACTTTTCAACAGTTAACCTTTTTCGTGTTAAAGAATGCTCTTTGAATATGCAGAAAATAATGCAAGTTTAACACAAATGATTTTTATAGTGGTTATATGGATAGAAATCCTTTAGTCCACTCTTCCAAGTCACTTAGATCTTGGGTTATACTATAAACACACAGTTTACAATATACTCTGCTTGCGCCAAACAACAAATGAACTGGCCACAAGTTCGTTACAGGAAATCACAAAGAAGTCCTATACTACAAAGTTTTATCACTCACAAAGATGGATAACAGCTTCTCACAACACGATTCTAACAAAATCACTCAAATTTATGTGTATATTCTGATTTGAGTCGGCTGATAGTCCACCAGTCTGATTCCTTTCTTCAGCAACAGATCAGTAGTCTTCTGGACCATATTTGACTAGTCTGAAATAATTCTTCCTTGGTCAAATATCTTTTGAGGTTTGTACTAAGTTTCCATACTTAGCTGATGACTTTTGGAAATCCTCAAAACCTCCCTTCACTTCAAAGTCTTTATCTTCATCCAACAAATAGATCTGCCCAAGAGTTTTCCTCCCTAGGGATAGCTTGAATCTCGAACTTATCCAATTTTGAGGCTAGATCCTTTACTCTTTTCAAATATTTTACCATATTGAATTCCTTTGCCTCATAGACTCCCTTCACCTGTCTATGCACCAGCTCGGAATCTGTCAATATGGTAAGAGACTTAACGTTCGCTTTTATCGCCATTTCCAGCCCCGCTATTAAAGACTCAAATTCCGCCTCATTATTTGTAACCACGAATTCCAAGGTAATTGCGTAACTTAGATCTTCCCCTTCGGGCCCTTGAAAGTGAATTTTGGCCCCTCCGCATTCTCTGGCCGATGAACCATCTACATGCATTATCCATATCTTTTCCTCGACCTGCGCAACCAAGTTGACTTCGGAAACCTCTTCCTAGTGTCGTTCGCTCCCGTCAATTCCACGATAAAGTCCGCAAGGACCTATGCCTTGATTGCCGTTCGGGGTTGATATTCGATCTCAAACTGCCCAAGTTCTAGTGCCCTTTTGATTAGTCTCCCAGAGGCCTCGGGTTTTGAAAGTTCACTAGAGCACCCCAAGTGTTGTGCCTCTAGAGAAAGTCCACACCAGATGGATTTGAATGACTTCACGTAATCCTCAGGCTCAGAACTAGGATTAAGGAATTATCTATGGAGGAATTCAATCTAGATCTAGATCTAGATGGAGAAGAAACAAGGAGAGGTGCGGCTAGGGCTTGGATCGGCCGAGGGGTTAGGGGCGGCTAGGGCTAGCAATTTTCAGCTCTTCTAATTTACATTGATTGTGCATTGGTTATTAAAGTTTGAGATATTATGATATATATATATCTCTTATTAGAAGACTCCTTCTTCTAATAGAGATATATCATATCTTTGATATATCTTTCCTTATCACATAAGGAAGATATATATCATATCTTTAGTATATCTTTCCTTATCACATAAGGAAGATATATATAGATATCATATCTTCTCCTTCTTTCTTGTCCTACAAGAATATATCTCTTCCAACTTTATTTCCTAGCAAAATCGCCCCCTAGCTTAATTAATTAATCCGAGATTAATTCAATTAATATTCCCTTAGATTAAAATCGGCCCTTATGTCTAATTGATTAATCCAAGATTAATCAATTAACATTTCCATGGTTAAAATCGGCCCATGAAGTTTAATTAATTAATCCACTGTTAATTAATTAATCTTCCTAATTAATTAACACCTTAATTAATAGTTTAATCAATTAGACATTCTAATCGATTATTTAATTAGACATTCTAATTAATAACTCTCCATTTCGAATTAACACTTTAATTCACGTTTAATTAATTAGACCATCTAATTAATTATTCTTCTCACTTGAATTATCACTTTATTTCATTTATTGATTTAATCCCTTAAATCAAACGTTTCCTTTTAGACTGTCACTGTCCAACTGTATTGTGTGTGACCCTCTAGGTTCACCATCAATTGGCAGCAGGCCCACGACTTTCGTGATTTAATTAGTGAGCAATTAATAAGAAATTAATTGTTCCGATCAATTAAACACTTTTAATTGATCACTCCAGAATTAATCTCCCATTAATTCAGGAGTACCCACACCTCATGGTCGATGTCTAGCCACAAGCCCATGAGGCCCAACTTCAGGTGAATTGATATTCGTGAACCTTCACCTCTTATAAATGCCATGTACATACGGTCCTTCTATCAACTAATTTCCCGATTGAGACCTAGGGTGTGTGAATTGGTCGGCACCTCTAATTATCTCAATTCTGTACTTTCTAATTCAGGATAATAATTCCAGTGTGACTGCTAAATTTGGAAACCCCTTTCCAAATCCGTCACTTACCACGGCCGTGGGTTTCTCGGAATTTACTATCTAAGAACGTACAGGAAATTCTCTCATCTTATCAAGACGAGTCGATAGATCCTATATTGGTACTAACCATTCGCGTACACGTTCATACGTACCCAAAGTAGTCGCACAATGATCAGGCTACGTGATCGGCTCCTAAATCAAAGTACGTATTCCCGTGTACCGAATTCGCCCTAGTACCTCAAGTCCGAGGACTAAATCGTACACTATTATAAGTCTTGAGAGACTTCCCATTACCGATATGCTTAATGCACTTCCACGATGGGTCTCTCTGTTCGGGTCGTTCGATGCGTTCGATCTCCTATCGAACCACCTAGTCATATGCACTGACATCAAAATGTCTTGTTCATGAAACTCTACAAATTCACTTCATGTGAATCATGCATAATCCTACAAGTCTTAGCGATTCCCTCGATACCCCGTCTCGATAGGAATCTACGACTTGGAACAGTTTTAAGATCACGACCTTAGAGACTGTTTCATGATTGCACTCAGTACTGAAGTGAATCGTCCCATAGTCTAATGTGATCTTAGGATTTCATCCAATCGCTTAGATAAGTTCGCGAGAGATGAAGATGGCCATTGTTTAATTCACGTACTATGAATAAACGGGCGTATTATCTTATGAATCATAAGATTGCTTTCTAAGGTAGTCCCTTTACAAGCTCGTATAAGTTGGCTTGCTGGGCACTATCCTATCAAACTGGTTTCGCTAACATTGGCGGAGAGACTAAGTATTTTTTAAGTTCCTCAAAAGCCTTGTCACACTCCTCGTTCCACTCAAAATTCTTAGATTTTCTCAACAACTTAACAAAGGGTAAGCTTTTATCTGCAGAACGAGATATAAATCTGTTTAAAGATATGATCTTTCCGATTAAGCTTTGAACCTCAGAAAGTTTTCTTGGCGGCCTGAGCTCAGCGATAGCTCTGATTTTTTCAGGGTTTGCCTCGATACCTCGCTCGTGGACGAGGTAACCCAGAAACTTTCCCGATCTTACTCCAAAGGTACACTTCCTTGGATTGAATTTCATTCTGTACGTTCTCAAAATCCCGAAGCATCTATCCAGGTGCTTAGTGTGATCCTCTTCGGTCATACTCTTTACGAGCATATCGTCAACGTAGACTTCCATAATTTCTCCGATCAACTCCTTAAACATCATGTTCACAAGTCTCTGGTATGTTGCTCCCTCGTTCCGTAGACCAAAAGGCATTACGATGAAACAATATACTCCACGCTCGGTAATGAAAGCGATTTTGTCCTGATCCCTTTCGTTCATGAAGATTTGATAGAAACCCTGAAAGGCATCCATCATACTAAAGAAAATAAATCCTGCGGTCGAATCGACCAACATATCGATCCGAGGCAGGGGATAAGGATCTCTTGGACACAACTTGTTCAAATCAGTGAAGTCGTTGCACATTCTCCACTTGTTATCGACCTTGCTTCCTTTAGACACCAACACTATGTTGCAAAGCCACTCAGTAAACGTTATTTCCCGGATTTTACCGGCGGCCAAAAGTCTGTCTACTTCCGCATTGATAATCTTATACTTTTCTCGACCATGGTTCCTCTTCTTCTGCCTAACTGGTTTGGCCTTTGGGTCAATATTCAGAGAGTGCGTAATAACTCACGGGTCAATTCCCACGATATCGTTGGAGCTCCAAGCGAATACATCAGCATTATTTCTCAAAAAATCAATCAGCATCGTCTCCATTCTCGGGCTTAGCTTGGTCCCGATCCTAGTGAACTTTTCAGGGGAGCCAGGAACCAGCGTCACCTGTTTGTGATTCGGAGGTTGCACGCTCATATCAACCTCCTTTCCCCCTTTTCCTTGCAACTTTTCGCAATCAGGCAGAGGGAGGTCGGATACTGAAAGTACTTTTGGTTCGATCGACTTTCTTTTAGCAGGTAGCAAGGGCTTGATTTTTTGTTTAATAGTCAGAAACGTGTTATAACATTCCCAAGCCATATATTGATCATTCCTCATTTAATCGACCCCTGCCATAGTTGGAAATTTGACCTTCTGATGGTAAGTCGATACGACAGCCTTGAAGATATTCAACGCCGGTCTTCCCAAGATGGCATTGTAGGCAAATGGAGTGCTTACTACCAGAAACTTAACTGATTATGCTGTTTTTCGTAGGGGAACAAGTATGGAAATAAGCTAATGCAAGCACAATTATGAGTTCGAGAATATAAGGATGTATATTAATATTCCGATCTGATTACAAGTTACAAAGGTCTATTTGAGCATTACTGGATGCCGTACAATTAGTTAATAAGTACAATAAGCGAGCTAGTCTAAGTTCCAAGGGAATCCGATCTGAATGTCAGAGCAAGGTGCACCTGGGGAAGCGTGTCTGATGTCATAAATGCGCTTGGTATTTATAGGAACAGTGATGTGCTAGGTAGACCATCCACATGTGAATACGTCTCGGCCCATAGGCCCGGTTTTGAGAAACGGCCCAACAGTGAATCCGAGGGAGGGGTAGATCGGAAAAGGGCCTCGCACAGTCCAAGTCGGCTTGATCGGAATTTGTGTCCTGTAGGTTGGAAAATATGCCTTCTTGTTCGGAATCAGTCCTGTCTCGAGCAAGGTATTTCCTAGAATAGAGCATGCGAAATATCCCTCATCAATACTCCCCCACTTCTCGAGCGTAAGTGAAACTGAAGCTCGGAGAAGTAAACACAGCTTCAAGGTAAATGACTTTGATTCTTGGTGTTTTTGATATGCCTCATTAAAAACCTAGTCTGGAAAAACCCAGTGGGATAAAATTCGAGCTAGGGAAAAAGAGTGCACACCATCATAGAGAAGTTCCAGAATGCCGAATCGCTTTAATTATAGATGAATAAAGTCTTCGATCTGAGAGTCTATTATGATTGTCCGTTCGGGCACTAAGATATTTGGAGATCGGAGAAATTGATAATCGAGAGCAAGTGATGATCGACCTCGCGTCGGATATACCTCGTTAAAAACCTCTCTCAAAAAAATCCTATGGGATAAAAACCGAATGAGGGAAAAATAGTATATACCCACGGAAGATGATGGCGTTAATTTGTTACTTTCGAGCTCAAAAATAATACTTCGAAACCTTGTGGACCGGAAATGCCATTAATGGGAAGATAATTTTTGAAATTACTGAGTGGAAGCTTAACCGTCGCGGTTACTCGGGGTTTGATTTGTAATTTACCATTTTAACCTTTATATATATACGTTTACCTGAAGGGACAGGCATCATTTCTTAAAATTACCGCAGATCGGAGTGCTTACATCGAGAAAAGTAAAAATACGTCTATCTATCGACCTGACGCAGAAAACATCAAGGACAAAGCTGTAATTTCCACGGGGTCGGAGTCCGATCCTACTTCGGGAACTCATTATATAAATACGTATCGACCGACGGGTGACGAGACGGACGAGGTGGACTTGGTAATCAACGTCGCGTTCGAATCATTATGCTCGAAAAATGGCGAGGAAACTTCAAATAAGCAAATTATCGAGCCCGAAGGAGATGGAGGACAGAATGCGGAGGTCGAGGCCGATGAAGAATCTTCGGAATCACTAGCCGATAATGAAGTAATGAAATACTCCATAGGGCCGAATTTGTCGATGACAATTTTTGCCTTAGACTCCATCCCTAAAAAGACAAATGCTACAGGGAGGCTCCAGAAGACCGAAAAGTGGGTCAATGAAATCCTCTTAGCTTATGATCCTATAGAAAGTCGAGTCGAGTTGGAAGCTGAGGTCGGGAAATATCTTCCGGAGGGTTATTCGATTGTTATCCCGACTGCCGAGCAACGCGTCGATGCTACCCCAGAAGGATGCCAAGCCTTCTACACCAAGAAGTTTTCATATGGGCTATGGATCCCTTTTATCTCGCTGCTCGAGGAAGTTTCAGATCTGTTTTCCTTAGCCCCCGAGCAAATTATTCCGAACTCGATTGGATACTTGGTCGCTTTTTGCGTTCTGATGAAGGCCAAGAATAAGCGCGTCAATTTTCAAAACTTTTGGCTGATCTTCGAGATCAGCAATTCCCCGGCCTCCAACGCTGGGTTCGTATACTTCTCCCAACATCCAAACCTGTCTGTTTTGTCAACTATTGTCTCGAGTAATTCAATGGACTGGAAGCGTCAAGTTACAAAGGTCCGGATGTACCAGCCGGCGAAGGGAGCTCTGAAATGGTCCCCCATCAGTGGAAGGGTCAGCTCGAGTGGGTGTATGGAAAACGTGAGATTCATGGCCCTGTTAGGTGGGCTCTTAGTGAGTCCTTCGTCGCCTCCATGCATTCCGATCTGTATCAATCGACTTTCCTCATTTTTGGAGCCTGTTTTGAGGAAGGTTGGGCTAACCCAAGCCACATTCGATATCGGGGTCGCTGAAGATCCCCGAACTTTGAGTGAGAGACTTCTCTATTTTAGGTACATCATTCATAAAAAACTTATCATTCCTTGATAATAACTCCTTTCTTTTCTTAGGTGAGATGGTGGAAAGCTATCGAGCTTCCTTGGTGGGTAAAACCGTTGCGTCGACCTCTAAAAAAATGCCAGGTCAGCCAAGGAGACAAAATAAACTGCCGCAAACTCAGGTTGGTCGAACCGCTATCCCTTCTCGAGATAGTCACTCACAAGGGGGCCGGGCTGATATGAAGGAAAACCCTAAAAATGTCGAGCCGCTGCAAATGGTTCATCCTGCGGGTCCAGGAGGCCCCTCCTTCTCGACGGGACAAGGGTACAGCCTATTTACCTTTAAGAAGATGAAGGGGAAGGAGATTTTCCAGAAGCGGGCAATTGAGGATCAGAACAGTGGAGTCCCTCTAGCAAAGAGGAAGAGAGATTTGCTAGGTCGAAATAACAGACCTCTTCCATGCCGCGAAGGCCGATCCTTGCCGGACATGGTGGACTATATCGAGGACCACCTCAAGGGTCGAAGAGCGGGTGGCTATCCCGGGGACGGCTCTATTACAAGCGATCGCGGCCCCGGAGGTGAAAATGTCTACGACAAATCTATGAAAGTTTTCATGGCGGGGCGCTTTGCCGAAGCTCTTTGGTCACGGTGATCTCGATATCCTAGGACGGTTCTCTCGCGCACATCAAGGGGTATTGCACTTTTCCATGGACTTGTAATCTTTTCCCCTTTGCCTAAAATATTTACCGTTTGCCATTATCCCTATGTAGGTCGGAGATTACTTTCTCCATCAACTATATCGGACCGCACTTTTGGAAGAGGAATTCGATCGTCTGCATTTGGCCCTCCAAAAGTCTCTCTTCGAAGAGGCTAGGCTCCGAGCTCAAGTTGACAAGACTACCAGAGAGCTTGCTGAGGTTAAAAAGGAGCTGGCTGATTCTAAAGAGAAGTATACTCCGGCGATCGAAAAGAGCTTGGTGAAGGTAGTCGCAGAGAAGAGCTCGATCAAGTCAGGGCAGATTCTGAGCAATCCTATAAGCGTGGCAAAGAAGAGTCGCGTATGAGCTCAATAAGGGAGTTCGTGTTACTGCTCGGAAAAGGGTTGGAGGGATTCTCCAAACCACGTTCTATAAGGGAGTTCAACAACTGATAGCTGCTGGGGTCATTCCCGACAAGATGACCGAGTATGCCAACCATAAGAACATTTTAAAGAACAGAGACGGCGAAGACTACCAAGTTTCCTCCTCGAGCTCCAAGGCCTGGGAGACTCATGAATTTGCCCCCTTTGTGAATGAGTTCGGGGTTCCCATGCCAAATCCTGACATGTTGGAGTTAGAAACGTCCAGAACGAGCTCCGGCTCGGAAGAAGATGATCAAGATGATTCCGAGGACGAAAATGTCGATATCAAGAATAGTTCCGAGAGTGAAGATGATGGAGAGACTCCAGACCCCTGATATATTTTTGTAATAGGTAGAAGTAGGCTTTCTCTTTCTTTGCTTTGTAAACTCTTTTTAACCATTTTATAAACAAAATAGTTCGAGGAATCTTCTCTTTTCAGAAATCTGTGCTATGTCCAAAGTCTTATGCCAGTAATTTTATATCGGACTCTGGCGTGCAGCTTATCTTAGACAATAATCTTCGTAAGTTGCATGCAGTTCGAAAGATATCTTGAGTCAACGATTAATAAGTTATGCGTAGGAAGAACTCGAATTTTCTCTGTAGATAAGAATATGCTAATAATTGAACTTCGCCTTATAGCTCGGAAAAACTAGGAAGTTGCGACCGTTGGGTCCCCAAAAGCAACTTTTCTCTTTCTTATAAATACATGGGAAATAACTACATTCCATTATCATTGTTTCCAAATATCTCACATCGGAGCTCATTAGTCGACATCATATTCAGAACACGTTGCTTTTTAACATCAGACAATAGACGATTTAGTAGGTGTTCAGCTCGATCCTAGCCAACTTTTCAAGGCCAAGAAAGATAAAATTCAAAAATCCTGACCTAAGACCCCAAGATCCCGAAATCGATCCCAAAAACTTCAAAAGCAGATAATGGAAAAACCAAAGCCGATTCTTTTTCGAACTCAGAGCCTACCCAGCTCGAGAAAGAGCCGGCTATACAAATAGCGGACTCCCCAATTGAATCGAAAACTGGTCTCGAAGCGAAAGTACTGGACAATAAAGGTCCTAGTGAGCAACTCAGCTCTGGTGATTCTTCCAATAAGAGATCCCGCCGGAGGATCTCATTCAGACCCAGGCGTTACGCCAAATGGCTGGGGAGAAGAAGTTATTGAGCAAAGATATTTCGGCATATGAGGCTGCTAGAAACGTCCTTCTCGAGCAGATTTCGGCGTCTGAGGCTGCCAAGGCCGTTCTTCTCGATACTCTTAATAAAAAGATCAAACTAAATGACCCTTCCCTTGATAAGAAAATACCTCAGCCGACGCTTAAAAATCCTGCGGCTTCCAGCTCTATTTCCGACGTTACCCGCACATTGACCGCGATCTTTGAGGAAATGAAAGATAAAACCTCAGTCGATGGTGTGCCTCCGAGCTGTTGGGATATTGCTCTGAGTAATATTCGAGTCACCAAGCAAGAACGGCTGAAAGAAAAGAGTGCTCGGAAAATTGTGCAGTCGAGCTCCGATTTTCTTACTCAAGTAAGTCTTACACTCTTGCGTTCCTTTTCCATATTACTATTATCACTATTATCTTTTTTTTATTATAACTTTCGCAACTGAATGCAGCTCGGGCAGCATCTTTTTAACCTCGGGTTGCAAGTTGAGTGCCGGACAACGTGCGGCCATATCCCTTGATCCGGAGAAAATTAAAGCTGCCATGCAGAGCTATCTTGAGGAAGCTAAAGCTATCGAGCAGAAGTTAAATTCCGAGAAGGAGAAGGCTGTAAAGCAAAAGAAGGACAAGGTCCATGAAGAATTGAGCAAGGAGCTGGACAAGCTGAGGTCCATCGTCGAGCAGGAGAAGAAGGACTCCGAGCGCAGGGAGCAAGAGGCGTATAATAGAGGTTATGAAGCCCGCAGCTCAGAGCTCCGAAAGATTCTGATTGAGAATGAACTAATCTAGAGATTTAGCTTTGTTGTAATTCTGTCCTTTCTACTTGTTTTCTGTTGTAACTTTAACTTATTATCTCGTACTGCCGTTGGTAAGGATGAAATAATTTTCTCGATATCAACCAGCATGTCTTTTTCTGATTAACACATTATTGCTCGGAATATTTGCCTTGTTCGAGATTTACTTGAATGTGCGTATCTTGTAGTGAAAAGGAGAACAATTTAAATTCTTTATCTTGACTGGTATCCACTGAATTTCCGATCTCTAAATAAGGATGGGAAACGAATCCGTACTAAGTTCTGACCTAGTCGTAGAATCTTCACCTTTTTAGCAAAATTCCAAATTTCTGACCAAACGATACCTATTTCTCGGGAAGCGAAACGGTCACCCGTGATTAAAGCTTTCATCTGGGCCGTTCAATCATTTTAATACTGACCGTCGATCTTTAAATCTCCCTATTATAAAAGGGGTAGTTTGCTCAGTTAAAAATTTTCACTCTGCTGTGTGAAAATGAGTTATCCGAGGACCATGCTCGGAGCCTCCCTTCTTTCCGTTCAACGCTTTGAAATTCGACTTCAAACTTTCTTTCGAGCACTTAGATACTTCAACCTTTTCTTTGGTATGGGTGGAATCGGAAAAATGGGGCTTCTCAAAGACCATGAAGTCTCCGATCCCAAAAAAATGGGATAAAGTGGAATACCAATGGTCTACCAGCCATCAGTTGCAAATGGATAAGGGTCGGTGCTTTGGTATTACGAGCTAATGGTTCCGAGGCCGGTGGAAAGCTGGTCAATTCATTAAAAAGGAAGATCGACCTCGAGCACAAACTTCTTTAAGGTTTTTCTTCAAGAATGGTGACTTTAGGTTGAAATTTCAGATCTTAAAATGATGACTGTCCGCTTTACTTGCGGCCTCGGAAAAGTGATCGGGCTCCGCTGGTGGCAAGAATGCTTGTTGGTTAATATTGGAGAAGGTTTTGAAGATGACAACAAGGGTAATCTGGAAGTCATCAACTAAGAACTGAACAGCTTAGTGAAACCTATCTCATGGTCTGGAAGCTAAGTGACCGAATCAGCGAAGTAGGATATCAGATGGGTATTATCAGCCGAGTTAAGATAGATGTGTTCATTCTTGAATCAGCCGAGAAGCCACCAGCCGAGTGATCAGCAAAGTGATCATCAGCAGAGTACTTCCACCAGCAGAGTGAAGACGGTCAAGTAAGCTTATCAACGCAACGAGCTAAGAGCTGAGTGCATTAAATGCGACTGACATAAAGCAAACATCCGTACAGCAAAGTGTACAGTGTAACAGTTGCAGGGAGCAGTTCCGCGTGTCAGGACCAGAACTCGAGGACTGTAGATTTCTGCCAACCTTCAACGGGCAGAAATTCAAAATCTGGGAGTATAAATAGAAGACATAACTGAAGATCTAAAGAGAGCTTGCACAACTCAAGATCATATCATAAGAGCAAGATCCATCAGTTGAGTCATCTGATCATAAGCGAAGTCATTTTTTGACAAAGCTTTTTCGTTGAAGAACAGAGAACTTTGCGAGTTGTCTGTCTAAGTGACTTTCAGCTGTAAAATAGAAGGAGTGTATATCCATCTTTGTGAGAGATATAACTTCTTAGTATAGGATTTCTGAGTGATCTTCTGTACTGAAAAAATAGCGTGAGGAGTGTAGATCCGTCTAAGTGAGTGATCTAGCTTCAGAGTGTAGGATTTATGTGTGATTTCTTACAGCTCACTTGTGGCTTTTCATTTGTTGATCAGCGCAAGCATTGTATACTTGATTACTTTGTGTTTTCTAGTATAACCCGAGATCTTCGTGACTTGGAAGAGTGGACTAAAGGATTTTCATCCATATAACCACTATAAAAATCCTGTGCGTTTGATTTATTGTTTGCTATACTTTGCATATTTATCAAAGAACTCAAACATACGATTTAACCAAAAGATTTTAAAAGGAGTTGTAAAAACTGTGGACAAAATCTTTTGAGTGAGAAAACTTAAAGAGGAACAGCTTGGTGAAAAACACTTTGAATATCCGCTGCCAACTAGTTTCTAAAAACTCTGATTTAACATCTGAAATCAGCTGAGTGAAAATCAGATGAGTGGTCAACTCTGCTGATAAAGCTTTGTGCGCATCAGCTTAGTAGTCTTACAAATCTCGATCAGCTTAGTCTGCTGATTTGAAAAGTTAGAGAAAAAGTTTTAAAGTTTTCAGAGGTCTATTCACCCCCCCCCCCCCTCTAGACCTCATCTGACCACTTTTGGGACCAACAATGCTGGAAGGAATATGATGATAAACAAAGACAGAAGTCTGTAATTCATACTGCCTTACTTCAAAACCAAATATCATTAGACGATAAACCGAGCCGGCTTGATTGCTTTTTACAAGTCTACTGGACAACTAAGCTTCATAGAATAGGTCTCGTTGACATGTAATAGGATTCGAAATTGAACCGTGTAAAGAAGTGTTTGTAGCTTTTCTGAATCTCAAACAATTGTAACTGCTCGGAAGTACGAATGAATTGTCTTTTAACTTGTTTTTTGTATCTCGAACATCCATAACTGCTGGGCATTTTGGATCGTAATGTATTACTTTATAACGTTTCTTGCTCTTGTAACTGCTCGAAAATTTGTAATAAAAGTTTATAAGTTGAAGCTTATACTTCGATTTTTAGCTGCTTTTGTTTTAGCTTCTATACAGTTATAATCTCGTACTGAAAGTCGATTTTTTCCAAGGTCTGATATCGATCTGAAAGCATGATGTTTCTTAATAATCAACTCGACCAGTCCGCTTCGAGAGATAAGATAATCGTTGTATAATAATTCAACTTGATAAAACCACTTCGACGAAATAGATCTTTCCAGAAAGCTCGATCCAAATCAACTGTTTAAAATAATCAATCCACTTGTGAAGAGAACTTTAATGAACTAGAATTAATCCAAGACCGCCATAGTTCGAACATATTTTTCGACAACCTTTTTATCATAGAATTTGATATTTGCTCGGTCATCTTTCGATCTAAGAGTCATAGCAGCGGCTTTTCCTCTTGGTCGATGCTGTTTGGTTTTTGTCTGTTAGTTTCCGATCTAAGGGTCGTAGCAACGACTTTCACCCTTAGTCGAGATATTTTTCTTTTTATGCAAATCTTTCACCGATCTAAGGGTCGTAGCAACGACTTTCACCCTTAGTCGAGACATTTTACTTTTATGCAAGTTTTTTTCTGATCTAAGGGTCGTAGCAATAACTTTCACCCTTAGTCGAGACATTTTGCTTTTTATGCAAGTCTTTTTCCCGATCTAAGGGTCGTAGCAACAACTTTCACCTTAGTTGAGAAATTTTGCTTTTTATGCAAGTCTTTTTCCGATCTAAGAGTCGTAGCAACAACTTTCACCCTTAGTCGAGACATTTTACTTTTTATGCAAGTCTTTTTCCGATCTTAGGGTCGTAACAACAACTTTCACCCTTATTCGAGACATTTTGCTTTTTATGCAGGTATGTAACCGATCTAAGGGTCGTAGCAACGGCTTTCACCCTTAGTCGAGACATTTGCTCTTTTTTACGCAAGTCTGTAACCGATCTAAGGGTCGTAGCAACGGCTTTCACCCTTAGTCGAGACATTTGCTCTTTTTTACGCAAGTCTGTAACCGATCTAAGGGTCGTAGCAAGAACTTTCACCCTTAGTCGAGACATTTGCTCTTTTTTACGCAAGTCTATAACCGATCTAAGGGTCGTAGCAACAACTTTCACCCTTAGTCGAGACATTTGCTCTTTTTTTTTATTTGTTTTTTTTTACTTAAAGGTATTCGGAACACATTGGGAACAAAGGAAAACTTCATTAACTGTGCAAATACTTGGAACAAAACAGAACTACCAAAACAGAACTGATTACAAAAATACTTCCGTAAGTTAACAACATTCCAGCTTCTTGGCAATGTTTCGCCGTTGAGGTGGGCAATCTTGTACGATCCCTTTTTTTCGACCTCCTGCACGACGTAAGGGCCATCCCAGTTGGGCTGAAGTTTTCCAACATGTTTCGAGACCTCCACTTTTTTGAGGACCAAGTCCCCCACCTTGAAAGTTCTTATTCTGACCTTCTGATCATACGCCTTCTCCATGCTAGACTTGGCGGCTTGGATCTTTAAACTGGCTCGATCCCATCAGTTGTCAGCATGGTCGATATCCATTTCTCTCAAAGAATGATTTAGTTCTGATTCATAAGACATGACTCTTGGCGATGGCACTAATGTTTCGATTGGGATTACGGCCTCCGAACCATAGACCAAGAAAAAAGGAGTTTCGCCAGTGGCTGCTTTGACAGAAGTTCTAAAAATTCATTATCTGTCATCCTCGACGCTAATAAATTGAATGGGTCAAACTTTGTCGACTGGCTAAGAAACCTGAGGATAGTCCTCGACTCCGAGCGTCGGAGCTATGTACTCGACACACCTATGTCTGCTGCACCCGCAGCAAGAGCTATTGAGGAACAACGAACCGCCCATGCTAAAAGGGTTGATGATGATCTTAAGGTTCAATGCCTCATGCTAGCTTCAATGTCGAATGAGCTGCAGAAACAACATGATAAGATACCTCTTGCTAGAGATATACTTATCCTTCTCCAACAGATGTTTGGAGAGAAGTCTCGTACCGAAAGGTTCGCGACAACTAAGGAGTTGTTCAATCTCAAGATGGCTGAGGGAAGCAATGTCAAAGATCACTGTCTGCGTTTCATCAACCTGATTGAAAAATTGGGGCGATTGGAAGTAGAATTGCAGGCTGATCTTTGCACTGACCTTCTCCTCCATACTCTGCATCGCTCGTTCGACCAGTTCGTGTTGAACTTCAACATGGAAGAGAGGAATCTCGCTCTTCACGAACTGACCAATCTGTTGGTTACGGCAGAATCAACCCTTAAGAAGGAAAAACCCGTGATGATTGCTCACCAATCGAAGGTTGCAAAGCCCAAGAAAGGTAAAAAAAAAAAAAAAAAAAAGGTGTTCGCTTCTAAAGCAGTCACCAAGGTGGTCGAGAAAAAGTGCAAAAGCTCAGACGACGAATGTTTCCACTGCAAGAAAGCAGGGCACTGGAAAAGAAACTGCCCAGACTACCTGAAATTGGTGGCCAAAGGTATTTTCTTGGTTGAAATTAATATATCTATTAACTGTGCATAGTGGGTGTTAAACACCGCAGCAGGTTCTCATATCTGCAAATCTGCAATGATTTGCAGGTGATGGGAGCAGTAAGAACACTTAAGCCCGGGGATAGGATCCTGCGTTTTGAAAACGGAGCAAGGGTTGCTGCAGAGGCTATAGAAGACGTGGAGTTAGTGATAGGGAATTCTAGTTTAGTTTTGAAGGATTGTTTATACGTACCAACTATTATCAAGAACATTATTTCTATTCCTCTTTTAGATAATGATGGTTTTTATTTTTCCATTGCGAATGGATCTTTGTGCATAATTAAAAATGGTTTTCCTTATGCTAGTGGTACTTTGATAGACGGGTCTATATTCCCTTGAACCAACAAACTCCAACGTCATGCACATACAATCAAGAAAAAGAAAATATGATAATAACAATCCACAACTTTGGCACGCTAGACTTGGACATATCTCCAAGAGTAGGATCAAAAAGTTGGTTTCTTCTAAGGCTTTTGAAATACAGAACTTAGATGAACTTCCAACTTGCGAATCTTGTCTCAAAGGAAAGATGACCAGATCTCCTTTCACAGGGAAACCAGAGCGAACCAAACAAACATTGTATTTGATCCATACTGACGTTTGTGGACCACTGAGTGTCAGTGCGAGAGGAGGATTCTCCTACTTCGTAACATTCACTGATGACTTCAGTCGTTATGGATACGTGTACTTGATGAAGTACAAATCCAAAACTTTTGAAAAGTTCAAGGAGTTTCAAATGGAAGTAGAGAACCAGCTAGGACACAGTATTAAAGCACTTCGATCTGATCGATGTGGAGAATACTTGAGTCAAGAATTCCTCGATTATCTTAAAGAGAATGGGATTCTCTCACCGCGAACTCCTCCTAGGACACCTCAACTCAATGGAGTGTCTGAAAGAAGGAATCGAACTTTGTTGGACATGGTTCGTTCCATGATGAGTTTCGCTGAACTTCCTTTTTCGTTTTGGGGCTTGGCCCTATTGACTGCTTCGAAGATACTGAACATAGTACCTTCAAAGTCAGTGCCTACGACACCACACCAAGAATGATATGACAAAGCACCCGTGTATTCGTATTTACGAGTATGGGGATCTCCTGCCTATGTTAGGAACAAGAAAGGAGATGAATGGATAATAGATCTAGTTTGTGCAAATTTGTGGGGTATCCAAAGGAATCTATTGGATACTTGTTTTACGATCCTAAAGAACGAAAGACGTTCGTGTCTAGGAACGTCCACTTCTTAGAGGATGTTTTCCTCACAAATAGAAATGGGACAATCGTAGAACTTGATGAAGTCCAAGATTCGGACCCATCCTTACAAAACAGTGGGAGTTGATCCTGAAATTACTGAACCAACTAGTACACCAGTACTTCGTAGATCCGATCGAGTTCGTAAGGAACCAGAAAGGTTTGGATTCATTCACGAAAACGATAAGTTGGATAGTGATCCAAGGACTTACGAAGAAGCTATGTCTGACATAGAATCGGGTGCGTGGCTCGAAGCCATGCAATCCGAGATGGATTCCATGCATTCCAACAAGGTATGAACCTTGGTTGATCGACCTGAGGGAACTGTCCCTGTAGGTTGTAAATGGATCTTCAAGCGCAAGCTTGGAATGAATGGAGAGGTTTTAACTCATAAGGCTCGTCTAGTGGCGAAAGGTTATTCTCAGAGGCCTGGAATAGACTATGAGGAAACCTTTTCCCCAGTTGTGATGTCGAAATCCATTTGGATATTTTTAGCCATAGCTGCCTGGTATGACTACGAAATATGGCAAATGGATGTAAAGACCGCCTTTCTCAATTGAGACATTGACAAGGAGATCTTTATGCAATAGCCCGAGGGCTTTGCATCTAAAGGAAGTGAGCATAAAGTATGCAAACTTCAAAGGTTAGTTTATGGCCTTAAACAGGCATCCCGAACCTGGAACATATGATTTGATGAGACAGTCAAAGCTTTTGGCTTTATCAAAAATGTATTTGAGCCTTGTGTGTACAAGAAAAATAGTGGGAGTTCGGTATAATTTATAGTATTATACGTCGATGATATTCTGTTGATCGGGGACGATATCAGAATGTTGGCGCAGACGAAAGCGTGGTTATCCACGCAATTCTCCATGAAAGATTTAGGAGAGGCATCTTACGTATTGGGGATACGTATCTATAGAGATAGATCGAAGAAGATGTTAGGACTCTCCCAATCTCAGTACATCAACACAATACTGAAGAGATTCAGTATGGAAGAATTCAAGAAAGGATTGATTCCAATGAGACATGGTATCTCTCTTTTCAAGTCAATGTGCCCTACATCTGACGAAGAAAAGAAGAGAATTTCTCTCATTCCTTATGCCTTTGCTATAGGCAGCATAATGTATGCAATGTTATGTACAAGACCTGACGTAGCACACGCTCTGAGTGTCAGAAGCTCTATCAGTCAAATCCAGACGAGGAGCACTGGACTGCCGTTAAAGCAATCCTTAAGTACCTGAGAAGGACTAAGGATATGTTCTTGGTCTACGGCAGTAGTGGAGAATTGAAACTTGAAGGATTCACTGATTCGAGTTTCCAGTCTGACGTGGATGATTATAAATCCAATTCTGGATACATATTCCGCCTCAAAGACGCAGCGGTGAGTTGGAAGAGTTCCAAACAGTCCACCATTGCCGACTCAACCACTGAAGCAGAATATCGCAGCATCAGATGCGGCGAAAGAGAGTGTTTGGATGAGAAACTTCATCCAAGAGTTGGATGTAGTACCTAGCATTGCGGAACCTGTAGTAGTCTTCTGTGACAACAACGGGGCAATCGCTCAAGCGAAGGAACCGAGATCACACCACCAGTCTACACACCTGATGAGGAAATACCATGTGATTAGGGAAATCATTGGTAGAGGAGACATCCATATGGATCGTGTCAAATCAGAAGACAACATAGCTGATCCACTAACGAAGCCACTTTCTCAAAAGGTGTTCGAGGGACATCTTGAAAAGATCGGTTTTGGAAGCGTTTGTGAATGGCTTTAGGGCAAGTGGGAGATTGATAGGATAGTGTCCAGCAAGCCAATTCATTTTAGCTTGTAATAGGTCTATTCTGTATTAAAACAATCTTTGAATCAATGAATAATACGCATGTTTATTTATAAATGTATAGAATAAACAAATGGCCAACTTCATCTCTCGCAAATACATTTAAGCGATTGGTTGAAATCCTTAGATCACATTTGACTATGGGACAATTCACTTCAGTTTGAGTGCAATCATGAAACAGTCTCGAAGGTCGTGATCTTAAAACACATTCCAAGTCATAGATTCCGAACGAGACGGGGTATCGAAGGAATCGCTAAGACTTGTAAGATTATGCATGATTCACATGGAGTGAATTTGTAGAGTTTCATGAACAAGACATTTGATGTCAGTGCATATGAGTAGGTGGTTCGATAGGGGATCGAACGCATCGAACGACCCGAACAGAGAAACTCATTGTGGAAGCGCATGTCGCATATCAGTGATAGGATGTTTCTCAAGGTTTATAATAGTGTACGATTTAGTCCTTCGACTTGAGGTGCTAGTGCGAATTCGGTGCACGGGTGTACGCATTTTGATTTAGGTGCCGGTCATGTAGCCTGGCCATTGTGTGCCTAAGTTGGGTACATATAGTCGTGTACGCGAATGGTTAGCATCAATATGGGATCTACTGACTCGTCGTAATGGATGAGAGAATTTCCTATACGATTCTTAGATAATAGATTCCGAGAAACCCGTGGCCACGGTTGGTTACGGATTTGGAAAGGGGTTTCCAAATTTAGCAGTCACACTGGAATTATTATCCCGAATTAGAAAGTATAGTTATCGAGATAATTAGATGTGCCGATCAATTCACACACCCCAGGTCTCGATCGGGAAATTAAGTCGATAGAAGGACCGTACGTACATAGCAGTTATAAGAGGTGAGGTTCACAAGATCAATTCACCTGAGTTGGGCCTCATGGGCTTGTGGCTAGACATCGACCATGAGGTGTGGGTACTTCTGAATTAATAAGAAGATTAATTCTGGAGTGGTTAATTAAAAGTGTTTAATTGATCGGAACAATCAATTGATTATAAATTAAATCACGAAGGGTTCGTGAGCCTGCTGCCAATTGATGGTGAACCTAGAGGGTCACACACAATACAGTTGGACATTGACAGTCATAAAAGGAAATGTTTGATTTAAAGGAGTTAAATCAATAAATGAATTAAAGTGTTAATTCAATTGGAAGAATAATTAATTAGATGGTCTAAAATATTAATTAAAGTGTTAATTAATAATTGAGAGAAATAATTAATTAGATTAATTGGGCCAATTTAATTAAAGTGTTAATTAAATTAAAGTAAGGCATGGGCCACTTTGATTAAATGGCCCATAAGAAGTCTTGCAAGACTAGGTTACTAAGGGGGGCTTATAAAAGGAGTCTAAGAGAGACTCAAAACCTAATTTTGCATTGCTGAAAATCCAGCCCTACCCTGTGCCGCCTCCTCTCTCTCTTGCTCTTCCATATCCGGATCTAGATCTGAATCTAGATCTGTCTCTTCCTCCATTGACAATCTCCAAGATCTAGTTCGTAGCATGTGACTTGGAGGTGTTACTACAATCCAACTGGTGTGGATACACTCTGGAGGCGAGACACTTGGATTGCTAACTGTGAATCAAACAACAAAGCCGGAGGTTACCATCACCTTGCCTGTGGTGAGGTAAAATCGCATATCTCCCCTTTTGAGTATTATTGTTGTTTTATTCAAGATTTTCGCATATATAAGGTGGAAACAGATCATGGGCTGTATGGGTATCTCGGAAATTTTTTAAAATTCCGCACTTTTGTTGTTCTGACAACCAAGATATCCCAACATTACAGGCTCTCGGTTGTGTTCATTTTGGTCCTGAACATTCTTGGTTATGCGAGTGCTTTAGAGAATTTCAGCCTACAAAGAAATTCTCAACGAGAACATGAAGAGTTGTTTTTTAAGGGACACGTTGTTTGGATTGACTCATTTCACTCCAAACAGTGCAATGTTTCGATTTAAATGACATTTTTTCGTATTAAATCAAAAGGTACCTCTTCAGATCGAAAAGACGCAGCCCTCCATAAAAACTATTTCTATTCACATAACCCCAACATTCACTACATTGCCTTGAAAATTAATTTTCTATAAAAAGGATATGCTTCCATCTTTCCTTCAAGAATTATAACTTGCAATAAGAACAATCGGTACCAAAGACGAATCCATTCATAGTCTTGGGGACCCTGGACCCCTAAGAATTTTGATTTTTTTTCAACATACTATAATATACCTATAATTATATTAGTACATATAATGTAGATATATAAATACTATAGCCAACTTTTCCTTCATGTGGAGATTGGGATTAATATTGGACCAAAGCCGAATTTCATTTCAGGACTCCTAGTTGTATTAATGTTTTTTTATTATGTAATTTAGTATTTCATGTATTTAGGCTCAAAATATTATTTCCTATATCCACCTTTTTTTATGTATGTAAAGATAATGAAATAATAATTTATACTAGTTTATTTGTTGTTTTTAGAATTTTGTAAGAGGGAGGCTGTGAATTATTAATTAATATTCAATCGACAATGATTGATGCATTTTTCTTTTGTAATATTAGGAAATTTGATGTTGACTCTATCATAATATAATTTTATGACATGAAAAAACACCGAGTGCAACTTCCATAATATTTTACCCCGTACCAAAGTATTTTTATATTTATTTTTCAGTATATTTCTTATTTATATTTTAGTTTCATAGGTTAATGCAAATAATATAGAGTTTCATTATCATTTTTAAGAATTTCACTATTATTTAAATCCTGCCCCCCACCCCTCTTCAATCCTTGGATCCTGGATACGTCCCTGATCGGCACTTATCCATTCGCTATTTGTGTTTCTCTTCATAACTTTTTCAACACCTATAGACACTACATGACTCTACAAATTAGCACATATCTTCTTCTTACAGTCCCTCAACAACTATTTTCATTTTCTTAGGGCATCTCCAACCCATCCGAGGTTGGGTGGAGATGCTTCGTCCTCCAACTGGCCAGGGGAAGCCCACCTAGGGCATCTCCACCCACCCCGGATGGGTTGGAGATGCCCACATCAACTTACTTTTCACTTTTATAATTTGAAAATTCAAAATAATTTTTGAAATTGTAAATCTTATGATATTTTTAAAATCTTTACTTAAAAGGTTAACTTCCTATAAAATTGAACAAACACCAACATATGATTGGTCTACTAGAAATTAATAGTATCCTTAAAGTGGCGACACAAGTTCGATCCTTATTGGGAGCCGTTCTCATATATATGTTCGACGCACCTCGAAAGAAATTAAACAATTGGCCAAAAAAAAAAATAACAAGGAGCTAGCACACGAGGCCTTGCATTAAACCATTTCTAATTATAGGGACAATTTTGTCAAATTTAGTTTGATCAAACCCAAATCACATAAGATTTACTCTTTCTTTCTTTTTTTTTTTTTTTTTTTTTTTTTTTTGAGAATTTTCTTCTTATAACACTGCCCTATATGTCGACAAACAAATAAACATGATGCACAGAGAAACAAACTAAAGAATGGCTTCCAAATCAGCAACAAAATCAGAGATTGTGGCAAAGTTGAATCTAAATCCTCATCCTGAAGGTGGGTATTATTCAGAAACATTCAGAGACACTTCTATCGTTCTTTCCAAATCACATCTCCCTCCTCAATGTAAGTCTTCCCTTTAAATAAAACTTGTCTTAATTTTATGATTACTCAAATTTTCCTTTCTTTTTCTTCTTGATAATAGATCTGCTAGTTAAGTGCTTGTTTTGCATATCAATTGTATTGTTTGAGATCGCGAGTTCTTTGATCTGATATCGTCTGAATAAGATCTGGGTCTGTTTAATATGTAGATAATATTGAGTTATTTCTGGAAAAAAGGGAAGAAAAAATTACATCTTTTTTTTGAGATATTATGTTGTTTGATTAAAAGCATATGTAGGCCCCAAATTCTTTCTTGGTGTTTTTGTTTCAAATCAAATAGCCTAGTTTTCATGTAGTAAAATTATCAAATAGCCTAGTTTTATCAAAGAGAATGCACTTGAGATTGATAAAATTATCCCTTTCATGTAGTAAAATGGAATTACTCTGATTATTAGTGATTCTATTACACTAATCGTTGTGTGTGAAAAATTTTAAAAAAAATAATAATAATAATAATTAAAAATTAGCGAGTTTTCAGGAATGTGTGTTGGTTTTGAAAAGGCATGGATACTATTCTGCTTTATGCACTAGGACAGTAGGATAGAGTTTGAAGTAATCAAATTCACTAGGGTTTCTACATTGGTTTTTTAGAGGTACTATCATGGATGAAGGGCTTGTATGTAAATTGGATAAATCTGACTTTCCCAATTTATCGGTATCAAAATTTTACGGACATTCATTTAAATTTATTCATTTGATATCACATCAATGACCACCCTTGCCATTGTTCCGGTTGTTATAACAAAATTCTTTGAGTAATGAATCTTGCTGTTTTCTTATATGGGATCCTTCAATAATATTAATATATATTTATGTGGTTTTTGAACTAAATCCTTACACAGATAAGGTTGATCGTCCTATAAGTACATGTATATACTTCTTGTTGCCTTCCGGAAGTGTTTCTCATCTCCACCGCATTCCATGTGCAGAGACCTGGCATTTTTACTCCGGAGAGCCTTTAACGGTATCTTTTCACTTTTCTTAACTAATTGAATTATTGATCAAATATGTTGAAGTTGTTTATATAATGTCGATTTGTAGGTGTTAGAGCTAAATGAAAACGATGTGAGTGTTAAATTAACATGTCTTGGACCCAATATACTTGATGAGAATCAATTGATGCAGTATACAGTGGCTCCGAATATTTGGTTTGGTGCATTTCCAACAAAGGATTTCGAAATATCATCTGATTTGTTTGTAGTCAAAAGAAGAGAACAAAGGGATTTAGAAGAACACTTTTCTCTTGTTGGGTGCACATGTGCTCCTGCATTTCAGTTTGATGATTTTGAACTGGCTAAACGTTCTGAGCTTGTTTCTCGTTTTCCCAAGTACGAGTCTCTCGTCTCTTTGCTCACCTTCGCTGACTGAATGAATGTCCATGTGTGTTATTTGTATCATTATCTTTGGAACAATCGATATTTTCTCTAGTTTTTCATAATTATGATTGTGTATCCTTGAGCATCAACCTTTAATATCAGTTGAGATTGACTCTTTTTTTTGGTTTCCCAAGAGTTTAATTCCTTTCAAGGTGCGTCGGACACATTAAGTGGGAACCTCTCCCAACAGGGATTCAAACTTGAGTTCGTTACTTTGTAGTGACTAGTCCATTCCACTAAATCAATCACCTGTTGATAGTTGTGATAGGATAGTGCCCAGCAAGCCAATACTTTTTAGCTTGTAATATGACTGTTCTGTAATAAACGATCTTTTGAATTAATGATTAATACGCACGTTTATTTATAATGTATAGAATGAACAATGGCCAACTTCATCTCTCGCGAACACATTTAAGCAATTGGTTGAAATCCTAAGATCACATTCGACTATGGGACGATTCACTTCAGTTTGACTGCAATCATGAAACAGTCTGTGATTCACATGGAGTGAATTTGTAGTTTCATGAACAAGACATTTGATGTCAGTGCATATGAGTAGGTGATTCAATAGGGGATCAAACGCATCGAACGACCCGAACAGAGAAACTCATTGTGGAAGCGCATGTCGCATATCGGTGATGGGATGTTTCTCAAGACTTATAATAGTGTACGATTTGGTCCTTAAACTTGAGATGCTAGGGCGAATTCGGTGCACGGGTGTGTGTACTTTGACTTAGGTGCCGAACACGTAGCCTGATCATTGTGTGCTTACTTTGGGTGTGTATAATCGTGTAAGCGGGTGGTTAGCATCAATAAGGGATCTACCGACTCATCGTAATGGATGAGAGAATTTTATGTGCGTTCTTAGATAATATATTCTGAGAAACACATGGCCATGGTCAGTGACGGATTTGTAAAGGGGTTTCCAAATTTAGCAGTCGAACTGGAATTATTATCCAGAATTAGAAAGTACAGAATCGAGATAATTAGAGGTGCCGATCAATTCACACACCCTAGGTCTCGATCGGGAAATTAAGTCGATAGAAGAACCGTATGTACATTGTAGTTCTAAGAGGTGAGGTTCACAAGATCAATTCACCTGAAGTTGGGCCTCATGGGCTTGTGGCTAGACATCGACCATGAGATGTAGGTACTCCTAAATTAATTGGAGATAAATTCGGGAGTGGTCAATTAAAAGTGTTTAATTGATCGGAGCAATTAATTGCTCATAATTAAATCACGAAGGGTTCTTGGGCCTGCTGGCAATTGATGGTGAACCTAGAGGGTCACACACAGTATAGTTGGACAGTGACAGTCATTAAGGAAATAAATGATTTAAAGATGTTAAATCAATAATAGAATTAAAGTGTTAGTTCAATTGGAAGAATAATAATTAGATGGTCTAATTAATTAAATATTAATTAAAGTGTTAATTAATAATTCAGAGAGAAATTAATTAGATTAATTGGGCCAATTTAATTAAATTAAAGTGCAAGTCTTGGACCACTTTAATTAAAGAGTCCATAAGAAGTCTTGCACATCAGAGAATCTAAGGGGTTTATATATAGGAGTCTCTAAGGACTCCTTAAACCTAATTTTCTAATCTTCATTTGCTAGAAAATTTAACCCTAGCCGCCCCCTTTCTTTTTCTTCCCCATATGGATCTAGATTTGTATTCCTCCATTGACAAATTTCAAGCTCTAGTTCTAAGCCTGTGACTTGGAGGTGTTGCAACAATATGACTGGTGTGGATACACTCTAGAGGTAATACACTTGGATTGCTTTTGTAAATCAAAGAGAAGACCGGAGGTTACCACCACCAAACCTGTGGTGGGGTAAATTGCGATTTTACCCCCTCTTGTTTTGATTATTGTTTTTTATCAACCTTTTTGCATATTTAATGGGGAAATCGATTCATGGGCTGATGGGCAACTCAAAAATTTTTAAATTCCGCACTTTCGTTGTTTTGACAACCGAGGTATCCCAACAGTAGTATCAGAGCCAATTCCATTATTCTTATGCGAAAAGGCCTGAACATAATTTAATATATAGATATTTGTGATACTTATGTTATGTGTAATGATTCTTACTTGTTATAATATTGTCTTTACTCAGATAAAATTGCGTAATTTGATTTGGGGCAAAAATGCAGTTTTTGAAACTTAAAGGGTTGTTTTGCAAATTGAGATTTTTGGAAAATCTGGACTGAAAATTAATTTTCTGTTTTCTGGAAAATCTGGACTGTTTTTGTAATTTCTGGATTGTTCGAGTTTTGGGGTCGTTTTATAGTTTCCGAAAGTTAAGGGACTATTTTGCAATTTTTTGTAATTTTAGGGGTCTGTCTGCAAAAAAAAACGAAAATTTTCTGGATTCAAATTGTATTCTTCAGTTGTCTGGCAGATTTGAAATTTTGGGGCTGATTAGCTATTCCAAAACTTTTGGGGTTAAAATGCAATTTTCATAAATTGAGGGGCCGAACTACAATTTTCAAAAGTTGAAAAATCCGAATCTGTTTTTATGCATAAAATTGTTTTGTTTATCCGAAAATTGATTTTATTATAATTAGTAGGGACTAAAGTAAGAATCATAGTTTATTTTAAAATGTCTTTAAAAGTAAGAAAGAAATACGTAAAAGTTGTTTGCTTGTTTCTTGCTCTACGAGAACTGTTTACGTAGCGATCTCCAATTTCGATCTACAAAGGTTAAAACCAACCTAAAAGTTAGAATTATTTGTATACAACCTAAAAGTTAGAATTATTTTGAGTAAAACCGATTGGGTCAGTAAACACTCAACGATCTCTAAATTCGATCTACAAAGGTTAAAACCAATAATTGGTATACAACCTAAAAATTCATCGGTATAAAACACGTCGATCTCCTATTTTGAATAACAACTTCAATCTACAAGGATAAGTCATGCAAAAGTAAAGCGGATAATTGAGGATGCAAAGATATAGAAGAATTGAAGTTTTATTAATTCAGATATCTTCGTATTACAACTTACAAGAACTGCTCATAAGTGAATCGACCTATACAAAGCTAAAGACCCTAGCGAAGGTATATGATCCACGACAATGTCCACGACAATATTTACTCGACCCACCCCTTGTCCTGCATCGGAAGATCCGAACTCCATGATCAGGTTCAGCAACGCCGTCCAGGATTTCGAGACTTCTTTAGTTCGATGCTTGGGGTCAAGTGAGCTCGGCAATTCCTCGCTATGCTAACCCTGGACAAGCCAGAGATCTTGTTGAGGTTATTCGTCCGAAAAAATTGAGGAGCTCCAGAAGGGCCGTCGGTTCCCGCAATATAATCAATCAGGCCTTCCACCTCCATCGTTTCAACTTTGGTATAGCTTCCTCGGAGATTGATAGTTTTATCCACAACTCCGAGGAAAATAACCTCAAAGTAGAGGTTGGAAAGCATGATTGGGACAACCAAGAACGAATGGCAACTATTTGTTCTTCCCCGAAGCTCCAAGCCAGTTTTTATCCAACCCGGTTACTAAGGAAAAAGACAAAGGTCACCATCTCCTCGACCTCGATAGGGAGGACGATAGGAGATTTCTTCGTCTTTGAGCTACCCAATATTTCCAATTCCACCCATACCAAGTCAGAATTTGTTCAAAAGATTAAATTGGATAATGTTAGGTGGTCGACCGCCAGTTTGAAAGAAGAAATCTCCATTTTTTGATGTTTTACTGAATGTGAAAATGGAAAGGAATTGGGGGCCCATTTATAGTTGCAATGGTAAAAATCCAATGGATGAGATTGAAAGGAATCAACGGCTACGAGTGTCCTTCGAAAATCGTATGACCCTTCAACTGCCCGAAGTAAAATCCATCAAAACTCCAAATTTTTTAAACAGTCAAAGTATGCTTGGGATCGATGAAAAGGATCGTATAAAGATCGATGCGACCTTTGAATAATTATCCGAATTTTAAAGAATAAAGGATAGGTTGCTAATGCACGAATTTGGTGGAAACGTCAGTAAGTTACGATCTATAGAATCCACCCGAGACATTGATCGAGATCTATATTGAAATGTTTTGGTGACTACATCACAAATTATCAAAAACATATTTGAAATGTTATCCAAAAATAATAGAAAACGATTGTAATCAAATATTTTATTAAAGGTCGGATCACATACAATACAAGATCATCTAATGATTATAGAAACATTTGCGGAAATACAGTTCGAGATGAGAACTATTCTATACAAACTATACAAGGTTATTTCGATACAAATTATAGTAGTTCGATCCTAATGCTCGATCCCAGGTAAAAGAATCATTCGGAACTTGTCTTAGCACTATTGTGATAGATGGGGACCTATTAATCAACCTTATTTTCGCTTCCTTGATCGAGGGACCCCTTGGAACTCGACCCAGACTGGAACATCTTTAAAGATCCCTGTCGGACCGACACCCATATAAATGTAAAACTCGAGCTTCCTAAATATAAGAATTTGTGAAACTTCTGACATTAACTGCCAAAAGTTGCAACCAATGGAAGATAGGAAGGCTCGAGCGGATTTCGCGTTTACAACGATTAACCACTTATCCCACGACAGAACATCGACCCAAGAAGATTATGATGTGACAGCCATAAATTGGATAAGTGGTTACAATTCCCCATACCTCATTTACAATCATGGGTCGGAGGAACCACTGCATACGAGCAAACTACTTCTCCAATTCCGTCCATACCAAATTATTGTTTTACATCAACGTATTACATTATCTAGAATACGAAGAGGTCAACGATCTGGATCATTCTTTCGATTTACATTATCTACAAATACTTGGAGTAAATACTAAAAGACTCTCTGCACACCCGCACGGTCGAAGGATCGCAACATCAAGTAGTGAGACGAGGAGGCCGAATTCGATCTCATATATATATATATATATAAAGAGGCCGGCCCTTGGATACTTAATATCATGGCCATGACGAGCCACTTCAATCAAGTTCATTTCGTGTTAATTGCCGCTTCAATCAAGTTCGTTTTAACTGCCACTTCAATCAAGTTCATTTTAGTTGCCATTTCAAAAAGGGAGAGGTTATTCATTCAGCATAGACTAAATAAAGGAATGATGAACACATTTACTTCAAAAGAGGAATCTTCATCATAATTTCCAAAATATAGAAAAAAAGGAAAAGAACTTTACAAGGAATTACAGAAAGGAAAACTACAAATTAGGAGGATTATTGGCAGGGTGACTACTGTGCCCAAGGAAAGTCATCAACTCCTCGTTGTGAAGCCTGTACCCACGTTCAAAACCATCATCAAACTCCTTCTTTTTCCCTTTTTCAATATGCAGCGGGATAACTTCCTCGAGATTCTTGTTTAGCTGCTCCAGATCTTCCTTCTCTTTGGTGAGTCTTTCCTTGTAAGAGTTCCAACTCCTCATTAAGTCGAGTCAACCTTTCGTTGTCAGGTCGGAGGCTAGCAAATTGGGCATCGTCATTTAGAATCCCAACTTGTACAATTTGGTGTTTTACCTAAAAACAAGCATAGTCAATACATCTTAAGAGCACATAAGGATATATTTGAAAAGAATAGGGATTTACCAGCTCAAGATATTTTATGCTCGATTGGACCAAGTTTAGAGAGGAACGATCCTTTAACTTATCCAGTTCAGCAGGAAGGATCGAACCAACTCCTAAGTTCCAAGAAACTCCATCAGGCTCCTTGCAGTACTGGCATCAATGGATACTCCCCCAGACCGCTCAAGGTTAAAATCTCGAATTTCTTCGATCTGGTGAGTAAGTGATCAATCATCCAACATGAGGGGATCATCGTAGGGATTGGATACATTCCCTCGACTAGAGGGCCCAACTTCAAAGTTTATTATTGTTGTTTGTTCCCAACCGGAAAAGGAGAAACTTGAATCTCTTGGGTCACGGGAGAAACGACAGCGGTGTCGGAAACTCCCATGTTCAAAACAAGTTATTCGTTATTCCTCGAGGTGACATTCTCGACCTCAATCTCTTGAGTAGAATTGGTAGGTACTGTCTCTGGCTGATGATCAGTCTGCCCTGCGAAAGTATCAATCAATGATTTATCCGACCGAGGTACCTCAAGCTCGGAATCAACCTTATCAACCTCATTAGGAGGGTCAGCAGCGGAATCATCATCCCTAAAGGCACCAAGGATATCTTCCTCAGTTAAAGGAGCGGAGAAAGGAGGGTCGACCTGCTTCTCCAACTCAGTTGTCGAACCAATGACGGGGTTGAGTGGGGTGACATAGGATTTCTTCCTTTATCACTGTAAGTACCCTCGAATTGATGTATCACTCGATCTACGAAAGAGATAGATTTATTTACGACTTCTTTGGTTCCGGCACCGGTTTGGCTCACATTATCAGTTCGTGCCGTTTTCTTTGGAACAGTGTTAGAAGGAGGTGCGCGCCTATTCGTTTTGGAGGAGCTGAAAAAAGATTCTCACTGATGTTCGAGAATGTACGAAAAACAAGGGAATCTCGATATAAAACTCTGATCTGCACGAGAGAATTTAAAAATAGAAGTGGGGACGCACTGAAAGTTTTGAACGTTTTACCCCTATAAATACTAGTGGAATTGACAAAAAAACCCTCTCAAAACAGCGCACAAGGCAAACTTTGAAAATTTCGGCAGATTAAAAGACTATTGTCTAATTGACTTGCGTAATCTAAGCAGAAAATGGTGAAATTAACATAAAGACCTTTGTCTAATTGTAGATATGAAAGACAGCATGGGATAATAATTAAGCACAAATTGAAAGATTACATAGAAATAATATTAACAAGAAAGGGTTGAAAGCATCTTCATTAAACAAGCAAGATAAATACATAATTACATTTATATTACAAGGAAACCTAACTCAAACTACAGGAGAACCAATATGAGCAATATCCTTCTCCAGCAGTATTCTTTTCTTGTTCTTCGTTGGTAGCAACTTCTTCTCCAGCGGCAGTGTTGTTTTCATTCCTCAACTCCTCATCATCCTCACCCTCGGAGACCTTGTCAGGATTGGGCACTCCGAACTCCTCGACCAAGTGAGCTAGGGGATGGTTACTATACTCGACGTGGGGAATGGCCTCGGGAGGATAATATCGGCACCAGTGATCCTTGTTAAGGTCCATGGCCCGATAGTATTGGTTCAATTTATCTGGGATCATCCTTAACTCAACCAGTTTCTCAACCCCTTTGTAAAAAGAACTCGACAACAGTCCCTTAACTCCTCGATAAAGGATCGCAGTATGAACTGGAGAATTGAGAAAATCCCGAATAATTGGCTCCATATTCTCGGCCTTGACCTCCCGCATGCCTTCATCTAAATCAGCATCCTCAGCCTTAGATTGAAGTTGATCCTTGAGAGATCCGATCTCTGCTTCCAGAGCACTGATTAAGGTCGCAGAAGTAACCCGTTGCTCTTCTAGTTCCTGAGTCAATTGCTCGACATGTGTCTGATATCGACTAGCATCCAACATGGTGTTGACCACGTGTGTATTATTTGTTTCCATGGATGGAATACTACTCGGACCAACTTGATTTTATTGGGATCGAGAACTTCCGAGCCCGGCCAGGGCCGGCCCTAGCTTTTTGGGGGCCCTAGGCGAAATTAGAAAATGAGGCCCTCAAACAAATTATATACTTTTAAGTTTTTTTTACCCCATAGAACAAAGGTAAATGTGTTGTTAAATTAGATGTTTCGTTTTTATAACATTTTCTTCCCTAAATAAAAATATTTTTGTGATTTGGTCAATCACAAATATGTTCTCTTAGCTTTAGTTTGAGGGAATTGCATTTTCCATACTAAATTTTTACCTACTTTAGACATTTGGTACCAAACCATAAAAAAAGACACATTTAATACCAAAATTGAAGGACTTTTTTTAGATTTTCTTGAGTTTTAATGGTGATTTTTGGTATGCTTAAAATTATGCTCCAAAACTTTTACCATAGCAAGCTTGTGTGCCCTATATCATATCTGGAAATTATTTTAGCATGATTTCTTCTAATTATGAGATATGATTTAATTTTGATTAATGTCCTCAAACTTTATTAATTTCTACGGATTATTTATTGTGTTTCATGAACTGAAACTTATACCATTAGAAAGCTCTCGTCAAGAGATTTCCACTCTTATAAAGAACACATAATTTGGCCCAAAAAAATTGACGGAGAAAGGAAATGTGAAAAAAGTTCTTCAATTTTGGTATTAAATGTGTCTTTTTTGAAGGTTTGATACAAAATGTCTAAATCAGGTAAAAATTTGGTATGAAAAATGCAATTCCCTCGTTTTAATTTTCATAAACTTCTTTACCATAAATATTTGTTAGATTATATTGTGAATATTATCTTATAATGAAATTATAAAAAAAAAAGTTATCTTATAATGAATTCACATTCGTAGCATATTACTTTGAGTTTGAATAATTAATGTCTATAATACATGAATTGATAATCAAATAGACATTGACCATGATACGAAGAACATAAATTTCTTCATATTGATTACATATTATATTTAGTTTCTATATTAGTCCATTAAATTTACAAAACAATATGATTAACTTGAAAAGATAAATGTTTAAATTTGGGGGCCCTCTAGAGAGTGGGCCCTAGGCATTGGCCTAATTTGCCTTATGCTTAAGCCGGCCCAGAGCCCGGCGAGTTTATCCTCGAGCATCTTGTTTTCGCTCTAGAGGATCTTGTTAGACTCCTCGATGAATTTCAATTGCTCTGTAAAGAGGGAAGTGATGTATATCGATCCCACAAGGACACTCCATGACTGGTAAAAATGAAAATTGATAAGGAACTCAGTATAAAGGCAAGATTCCTGTCGAATGAAAGAAAAGACAGAATATTTTATGACTGCATGAGCGTGGGCTGCTTTGGTGAGTTGCTCCAAAGGTTCTTTCTCAAAGTGACGTTGAACGTCTCAAGTAAAGATGGTCGATAAGAGTAGTCTTATGGCCTGATCAACAACGTTCTCTTTATCATCGGTAAGTATAGTCCCATCGAAAGGGTAGCCAACAGCTCGTCTACCTTCCAGATGGTTCTCGATCATGTCAACAAGGGAAGCTTGGGTGTTTAAGCTGCCGATATGAGTAAAGTTTTGACCCTGCTTATCGTAATACTCTTTTCTACTCTTAGCTGGCGGACCAGAAGTGTTCTTTTCTGACCAACCTTTACAACCATGGATTCTGTACCAAATTCTGGTTGCCGTGGGGGATACCCCCCGACCTTGGAGAGGATTAGAGGAAGAAGCGCCTTCATCCCCAGAAATTCGACTAGAAGAAGGACGGATACTACTAATAGGATCAGCGTTCTCGGTCGGTTCTTCGTCTATGTTTTCCAAATTAGAATTTTGAGCTCTCCGCTTTTTTCTCGACTCTCTTTGCTCGATAGGCCTTTTTCCGGATGTCTTCTTCGAGGATGAAAGAACAGTCTTCCCAACCACTGAATGACGACTTCCTTCGACCATAGCGCTTATAAGAAAAAGGGTAACAGGAGAGTTATTACTTTGGAATTACGAAATTGGAAGAGTTGAATTTGTATGATCGGGATACTTACTCAGAGGACGATTGTCTATGGGTATTGGGAAAGTACAAGAGCTCAATTATGCCATGCGAAGAAAACCTTCTCCGATCAGATAGGTGGAATGATACTTGTCCCCGCACATCTCCTTAACCATTTCGGAGGAAAAATGATCTTCTAAAGCCTGCACTCCAGTGACACGTCGACCGCCAAATTCCCAGGTCGAAAGGAACCCCCAGTCATGAGTGTAGGCTTCGAGGGTTCCATCCTTGAGCACGCGGTTAGTAGGAGGCCTCACGAAGAAATATTTCCCTTTCCATTCCGAACTATTGCTCGAAATGGCGTTCGACAGAATAGCGAAACCTGGTTTTTGACAAAAATAATAAAAACCTCTATTTGAAGAGGTCGAGATTACAAAACGAAAGCAGTGATAGAAATTTCGAAAGGTAGGTCGTAGACCCTTCGCAACCATCAGAACGGAGAAGGCCATGATAAATGCTACAGAGTTCGGAACGAGTTGGGTTAGGCAGAGAACGAAGGTTTCGAGGATCTCATATATGATGGGAGCAAGAGGATATCTTAGCCCATGGTCAAAGTGAGACGCATAGAATGCTCGGCAATTGTCAGGCAGAGTGTTAAGCCTATCAGTAGGGGCAGGAATTACGATCTCAAAGCCTGTCGGAAAATAGCAACCATAGTCCCGCTGAAGCTCGGCTAAATGTTCCTCTTTATATTTGGAAAGAACAATGTTGGATGAAGATGAAGACTTTGAAGTGAAGGGAGGTTTTGATGATTTCCAAAAGTCATCAGCTAAGTGGAAGCTTAGTACAAACCTTAGAAGATATTTGACCAAGGAAGATTTATTTCAGAAGAGTTAAATATGGTCCAGAAGACTACTGATCTGTTGCTGAAGAAGGAATCAGACTGGTGGACTATCAGCCGACTCAAATCAGATTAGTTCAAGTTTGGGATCAGCCGAGTACACATCAGACGAGTGACTTCGATCAGCAGAGTGGAAGTGGATCAGAAGTTATTGCAACTGTAATAAATGCACTTGGTGTAATAAATGCTGAAGAGGAAGGGTATTTATGACAAATGATTGAAGAGAAACCTCGTATCAGCTTGGTGCATTTAATGCGCATTTAATGCGAAGCGACAGAAAGTATAGCAGAGTGTACAGTGTTCAGTCGCAACAGCCATTTCTGCAGAAAGGACCAGTACTCGAGGATTTGACAGCTGCCGATCTCTCAACGGGCAGATTTTCAAATCTCCAAGTATAAATAGTTCAGTTCGTGAGTTGAAGAAGAAGAGACAACACATTTTGAGAGCAAAGATCTGAAGCAGAATTCTTCTAAGTCTCAAACTCAAGAACAGAACACTCATCAGCCGAGTCATTTGTTGACGAAGCAGAATAGAGAGAAAACAGAATATACACATAAATCTGAGTGATTTTGTTAGAATAGTGTTGTGAGAAGTAGATATCCATCTAAGTGGGTGATATTACTTCAGAGGATAGGAGTTTCTTTGTGATTTCCTATTACGCACTTGTGGCCGTTTCATTTGTTGATAGGCGCAAGCATTGTATACTGTAATCTGTGTGATTTAGTATAACCCAAGATCTGAGTGAATTGGAAGGGTGGACTAAAGGATTTCTATCCATATAACCACTATAAAAATCCTTTGTGTTTTTACTTGCATAATTTTCTACATATTTGAAAGAGCATACTTAAAACACTTAAAGGTTAACTGTTGGAAAAGTTTTAAAAGGAGTTTGTTAAAACTGGGGATAAAACTATTTCAAAGTTAAAGAAAACTACTTGTGAAAAACACTTGATAAATCCGCTGCAAGTTAGTTATTTTTAAAACTCTGATTTTGATAAAATCAGCTGAGTGAAATCAGAAGAGTGATCAACTCTGCTGTTCAAAGCTTTGTGCGAGATCAGCATAGTCAACTTACGATTACTGATCAGCTTAGTCTGCTGACAGAAAAGTTAGAAGTTTTTAAAAGGTAAATTTTAAAGAGGTCTATTCACCCCCTCCCCCCCCCCCCCCTCTAGACCTCATCTGACCACTTGGGAACAACAAGTGGTATCAGAGCAGGTGGTTCATCTGAATCATTTGCCTGATCAACGAGCTTGATCCTTAAGTGTTTTTCAAAGGTTTTCAAAACTTTTCAAAAGAGCATCTTTTTGAAAAACTAAAACTTTTTGAAAAATGGATTGTATCAGCCTTGTTCCCCACATAGGCGGTATGAGCTTTGAGGACTGGAAAATACGCATGGAAATTTTCCTTGCTGCTTACAATGATAATATGTACAGGTGCATAACAAAAGGTCCGATAAGAGTTACCAAAACGATCAAGGTTGATGGCCAAGATACGGTCGTTGACAAAGATGAAGACGAGATGACAGCTGAAGAAATCAAGCTGAAAAATCTTGATAAAGTTGGAATCTTCATCATGACTAAGGCCCTGGACAATGAAAGGTTTGACAAGGTCAAACATTGTAAAACATCAAAAGAGATGTGGGACAAAGTCCGTGATATGAGTGAAGGGAATGATGCCATCAAATAACACAATCTGAGCATAGCCCTGGAGAAGTTTGAAAACTTCAAGATGAAATCTGGAGAAACCATTGACCAGATGGATTCAAGGTTCACTAAAGTGCTGAACAACGTGTTAAAGTTGGGTAAAACGTTCACAGACAAAGAGATTACTCTCAAAGTCCTGAAGGCGCTACCACCCAAGTTCAACATGAAAATCACAGCAATGGAAGAATCAAGGGATCTGGGGAAGATCTCTCTGACGGAGCTGTTTTCTGTACTCAAGGCGTACGAGTATAAAATGCCAAGAATGGGTATAGAAGAGACCTCAACTTCTAGTCCCACTGCTGCCCTGGTTGCTGCAGAAAAATCTAGAAGATCAGCCGGAAGAACTATAGAAGTGGACTCATCTGATGAGGCCATAGTACTGAACAAAAAGGAGTACTCTGCTGATGATGTTGCTTTGTTATTGAACGGGTTCAAAAAGTTCTACAAAAGAAAAATGAAGAACAAATATAACAATGCTTCTACTTCTAAACCTACCTCTTATTCTCATGATATTAAGGATGATTATAAATCCAAAATGATGTGCTATAATTGCAGGAAATTGGGACATTTCATCAAGGACTGCCCATATCCTAAAGCGGAGAAGTATACAGAGGAGGAAAAGAAACAAAGAAAAGAAAGAAGAGAGAAGAGATACCAAAAGAGCAAAGTGCTGTTGGCTGAAGCTGAAAAGATGGCAGCCATCTACTCATCCAACTCAGAATCAGGCACGTCAAGTGACGACTCTGTTTTTTACGAGACACCTGCACTGCTCTGTCTCATGGCAAAGGAATCTGATGATTCTGACAATGAGGTAATACTCTCTGAAAGTGAACTTGAGCTATTTAGTTCATTTTAGCAAATGATGACCAATAAAGTCGATGTTGTTAATGAATTTGCTAAGCTTAAGGACGAGATGATTCTGCTGAAAAGCAAAATGCTAAGCTGAAACGCAGTGTTGAAAAACCTGAAGAATCAGCCATGTATAAAAAGCTTTCGCATGAAAGTGAATCTCTAAGAGCAGAATGTGAAGTTTACAAGGGACAAATCAAGGAACTTGAAGCTACAATATCTTTTCATAATAAGTCGTCTGTTCCTAAGTCGTCTGTTGTGTCAATGGATAAATCAACTGAACAGAGTCCACCCTTAGTGAAAGAAAATTTAGAACTGAACAGAGCTGAGAAATTTATATCTGCTGATAATAGTAACATTATCTTGTATGTTCAGACTGCTAAATCTACTTCACTGGATATTGAGAAAAAGGAGAAGAGTCCTCCTAAGGCTAAAAAGGGTAAAAAGCCTGAAAATGAAAAACAGACTGGTAAAACCAAACAGCAGAATAGTCCAAAGAAGTCTGCTGATAAGAGTAAAACCAATCAGACTAGTAAACCTAAGTCGTCTGTTAAAGAGCAAGTAAAGAGCAGACCAAAGAAGCAAAGAAATTATAACAATAATGCTTGGTATGGAAATGAGTCTTATCATGTGCAACCTGCTTACTCACCTTATTATGCTGCACCTCATTATCCACCTTATTATGCTGCATATCCTGCTCATCAACCAATGCATGCCTACCCTACTTATCATGCATCTTATCCTGCTTATGAGCCCTATCATCATCATAATGATTATCAACATAACATGCCTGCTGATTATGATGAAAATGAAGTTGCTCATGCTCCTGCTAAAACTCTAAAGCCTAAGAAGCCTAAGACTTCAACATCTTGGGTTGTCAAAGGTGACACTAATCCACCAGGACCCTCTCAATAAAGGGTACCTAAAACATTTTTACTTTGTTTTGTAGGTTAGGATTAGGAGTAGGAGTAAAGTAGTGAAGAAATGGTACTTGGACAGTGGATGTTCAAGGCACATGTGTGGAGACATACATGAACTGGCAGATGCTGTTGCTGTAAATGGTCCAAGAGTTACTTTTGGAGACTGCAAAGAAGGCAAGGTTGTTGCTGTTGGAAAGCTTATCAAAGGAAACATAGAGATATCTGACGTCTCTTATGTTAGTGGCCTGAAGTACAATCTGCTGAGCATAAGTCAATTTTGTGACAAGGGATTTTCCGTAGTGTTTTCATCAGATAAGTGCTATGTTGAACAAATTGGAACAAAGAAGGTTATTTTATCTGGAAGAAGACAGGGAAATATCTATGTAGTCGACTGGAATTCTGTGGACAAGAATTCTAATGTTTGTTTGGTGGCTTCTACACCAAGTGAAATCAGTTGGCTGTGGCACAAAAGAATGAATCATTTGAATTTCAAGACCATAAACAGATTGATAAATAATGATCTGGTAGAAGGAATTCCAAAGACAGTCATGAGCAAAGACAAGCTTTGTGACGCATGTCAGAAGGGTAAACAAGTGAAATCCTCTTTCAAAAGCAAGAAGCACCAATCTTCAACCAGAATTTTGGAGCTGTTACATATGGATTTGTTTGGCCCTATTGATCCAATCAGCAATGGTGGAAAGAAATACTGCCTAGCTGTTGTGGATGATTATTCAAGATTTACTTGGGTGATTTTCATGAAAAAGAAAAGTGAAACCAAGGAACATCTTACTAATCTGATGGAACTGATCCAGAATGAGAAGAGTCAAAGAATATTGAAGATCAGATCAGATAGAGGAACTGAATTTACAAACTCTACTGTTGAAGAGTATTGTAACTCCAGAGGAATCAATCATGAGTACTCTGCTGCCAGAACCCCTCAACAAAATGGAGTTGCTGAAAGGAGAAACAGAACTCTAAAGGAAGCTACCAGGACAATGATAGCTGAAGCAAAGCTGCCCCAAAGATTATGGGCAGAAGCCACAAATACAGCATGTTATACACAGAACAGGTGTATGATGAACAAAAGTCAAAACAAGACACCTTATGAGCTATGGAACAACATAAAGCCTAATATACATTATCTTAGGATTTTTGGTTGTAAATGTTATGTTTTGAACAATGGGAAAAATCACCTTACTGCATTTGCAGAAAAGGCTGATGAAGCTGTTTTTGTAGGTTACTCTACTGTTAGTAAAGCTTATAGAGTGTTTAACAAAAGAACTTTCCTTGTAGAAGAATCTATTCATGTAGTATTTGATGAACCAAGTCAATCATCTGAAAAGAATCAAAGTGCAAACCCAGAAGTATCTGCTGACTTTCAGAAATTGAGTGTGGAAAGAAAGGAAGAATATGTACCCATCATACTACCTGATTTAACTCAAGCTGTTAACTCAAGTGCTGTTCAAAATCAGTCTGCTGATAGTCTAACAGAGGAGTTGCGAACAGCTGACAAACCAGAGACTGTTCAACAGACTACAACTGTTCAACAGACTACTACTGAGACTCCAACAGTAGTGTTGCAAGATCAATCAAGAGGACAACATCCAGATCTGCAACCTGATCTCAGATGGCTCAAAGATCACCCACCTGACTTAGTGATTGGTGATCCTTTGGATAGAGTGAGAACTAGAAGGTCAACTGCAAATGAAGCAATGTTTGTAAGTTTTCTTTCACAAATTGAGCCTAAGTTAATTGATGAAGCTCTTAGTGATTCTCACTGGATTGAAGCAACGCAAGAAGAGTTGAATCAATTTGAAAGGAATGAAGTCTGGTACTTAGTTCCCAGACCTACTCATCAAAGAGTAATTGACACTAAGTGGGTATTCAGGAATAAAATGAATGAAGATGGTATTGTTACCAGAAACAAAGCAGGACTAGTTGCCAAGGGTTATTGCCAAGAAGAAGGCATTGATTTTGATGAGACATTCGCACCAGTTGCTAGGCTTGAAGCAATCAGATTATTCTTAGCCTATGATGCTTACAAGAACTTCACTGTCTATCAGATGGATGTGAAGTCTGCTTTTCTCAATGGAGAATTGCAAGAGGAAGTTTATGTTGAACAACGTCCTGGCTTTGAAGCTTATCAAGAAGGAGACAAGGTGTATCGTCTGAAGAAAGCTCTCTATGGACTGAAACAGGCTCCAAGAGCATGGTATGATACTTTATCTGATTTTCTTTTAGTTAAAGGATTTTGTAAAGGTAAAGTAGACAAGACTTTGTTCACTATCGAATGGGATAATCATATATTATTGGTACAAATATATGTGGACGATATTATTTTTGGTTCAACTAACAAACAGATGTGTGAAAGATTCTCTAAGCCGATGCAGAATAAGTTTGAAATGAGCATGATGGGAGAATTAAATTACTTTCTTGGATTACAAGTCAAACAGCTACCTGATGGTATTTTTATTAATCAAGCAAAGTACACAAAAGATCTGTTCAAGAAATTTGGTATGAAAACTAGCTCATCTGTTAATGTTCCTATGTCTACTGGACTTCGTCTGGACAAGGATGAAGGTGGCAAATCAGTTGACATTACCAAATACAGAGGCATAATTGGGTCACTGTTATACTTAACAGCTAGCAGACCTGATATTATGTATTCTGTTGGGGTTTGTGCGAGATTTCAATCAGATCCTAAGGAATCTCATCTCTTAGCTGCTAAAAGGATATTAAAGTATCTCAAAGGCACACAAGAATTGGGATTGTGGTACCCAAGGGAATCAGGATTTGAACTTATTGGATATTCAGATTCTGACCTTGCTGGCTGCAAAATTGATAGGAATAGTACTACAGGTACTTGTCAATTTTTAGGCAGTCGTCTGATCTCATGGATGAGTAAGAAACAGACTTCAGTATCCATATCTACTGCTGAAGCTGAATACATTGCTGCTGGAGCATGTTGTGCACAAATACTTTGGTTGAAGCATCAACTAGAAGACTATAATCTCAAGATCAGTGGAATCCCTATCTACTGTGACAATACAAGTGCAATCTCACTTACTCAGAATACTACTAGTCATTCCAGGACTAAGCATATTGAGATCAAACATCACTTCATCAGAGACCATGTTGAAAAAGGAAATGTTATTATTGAGTATGTTCATACAAACAATCAGATTGCTGACATTTTCACCAAACCATTAAGTGATGCAAGATTTTCTGCTCTAAGAGTAGAACTGGGCTTGTTAAATTTGGATTCATAAGCTGAGGGGGAACCTATCAGAAGACTGGGTTCAACAGCTTACTAATCTGATATCAACAAGTGTTATACTTCAAGAAGACTGACTCTCAACAGACTAGTTGACTGATGAATTCTTGAATTCAGGGGGAACGTGTAAGACTAGCGGTACTCCTGTTTTTAAAGATGAAATCTTCAATGACAGTAGTTGAAGTTGTTTTAATCAGAAGATTTGTTCTTAATTCTTGAAGATTTGAAGACTATTTATCTTGCTGGTGATGAGGGGTATTTCGCATACGCCGTTTTAGGAAGTACCTATGCTCGAGATCGACCTCTTCCCCGACCAGGAATGGTATTCTCGACCAGAAGAGTCTAGTTTTCCGATCAAGTCAGATTGATAGTACGGGATCTACTCTCCGATCTTCTCACCACCTCGGGATTACTGTGGGGCCGACCTACAGCTTTGTACAGCTGGTCGAGAGGTTTTCTCCTACGGACGGTCCAGCTAGCTCATTATTGTTCCTATAAATACGTGGCGCATTTATGACATCAGGGGACGGCACAACTTCCAAGAAAGGCCCTAAGCTCGGACTTACTGTTCGGATTAGGAACCAGCTTGATTATTCCTTGTATTTACTTTCCTAGTTATACGGCATCCTGTAATGCTCGAGCAGACCCATCTTGTAATCTGAACTTAATATTCGATTGTGATATCTAAGATTTACGTACTCTATACACTTATTGTTTTGCTCGACTTTCCTTATTTGGTAATAACGAAATTCAGCATAATCAATTGGCGCCCACCGTGGGGCCTGCTCGGGTATTAGATCAAAAAATGCCTACTACTAGGAGATTTACATACAATCGCGGCGAGCCTTCACACGCCGTTGGAGCGCAGCGCTCAGTAAATAATGAACCAAGTAACCAATCCCGAGCGGCCCACCAATCTGAGGTGCCGCCGCTCGACCCGCCGAATGATATGCCTATTCATACGACAGTGGCCGATTTGCGTTCCATTATCGGAACTATGTGTAGAGAATTCTTGAACACGGAGAGAGCAGATCGTGAAACTCTGCCAGGCCAGCAGCACCCGGTCGATCAACCTACTGCGCGGGGTCCAATTTCCAACAGGCCAAGGGAAGGAAGTATTCGTCGATCTGCTCTGGGCGAACCATCTGATGTTCGACCCAACCCGCCTCAAGCTAGAACCGTTGTCCGATCTGGGCAACCTTCTAGGAACGTACAAAACTTAGAGGATTCAGTGGTCGGGGAAAGTCAACCCAAAGCTGTGGAGAGGTCTAGAAAGCCAGCCTACAGAAAGGTGACTGAGGCTGACTTGGAAAAGATTGTGCAAGAGAGGGTTGCTAAGGAGTTAGAGAAGGAGATGCTAGTAAAGGAAACCCGACCCGCAGATGTCAGGGCTCGAGGAGTTGAGGCCAAAAGGATGGGGCCGTTTTCCCTGAAGGGCGAAATAGGGAATTAAGTACAAATATTATGCGATGCTCGCCTTTCTGTCAAGAAATTAAGGAGGCTCGAGGAACGGAGACAGTCCCTACCAGATTGCCAAGATATAATTGAACCTCTGACCCCGGGGAGCATATAAACAGTTTCATAAATGTGTTGAATTTATATGGACATTCGGAGGATTTTTGCTGCAAAATCATGGTCACCACGTTCGAGGGAATTGCTTTGGATTGGTTCGGAAAACTGCCTCCGAACTCGATCTTCTCTTTTGACGAGTTGTGTGATAAATTCAAACACCAGTTTGCCAGCCAAAGGAAACAAAGGTTACCTGCTAATCATTTGGGAACGGTGAAGCAAATGGAAGGGAAAATACTGAGGCAGTGGCTGGCTAGATTTAGTATTGAACTTCTGAAAGTTGATACCCCACAGATTGAATTTCTGTCATCATTAATGTTCGAGCTGACCCGTAATAGCCAGTTCGGGAATGCTCTCTGCCGAAAGCAACCAAAGTCTTTCGAGCGAATTATGGAAATAGCTGAGAAATACATGATCCAGGAGGAAATGAATAAGTTAAAGAATTCACAGAATCCTAGGCCCCCGATCGTGAAGAAACCTCATCGGGCCCCTATCCCGAAGCCAAGCGACTACGGAGGGTCAAACGCGCAGCAAAGAGGCTCAGTTTGGCAGAGACTTAAGGTCTATAAACCTCAGGCTCCGACCCACAGATCTAATGTCTACGGTCGACCTGCATCTCCAGAGAGGGCTCCGAGGACGGAACATGAAAAAAGCAGCTTTACCAGATTGAATACCTCGAGGGACGAGATTCTAACGGTGCTCGAGGAGAGAAATTTGGTCCCTGGAGCTCGGCGTATCACTCAACCTAGGCCAGGGACTATGAATCATGATAAGTATTGCAGATACCACAGGGCTCGGGGGCATAGCACCGAGGATTGTTTTCAGTTAAAACAAGAGATCGAGAAACTGATTGCTCAGGGAAATTTGAAGGAATATGTCAGAAAGGAGAACCATATTAGCCGTTACCGATCCAGAAGTCCTAGGAGGTCCTCCGAACAACACCGTGAGGATCATCAACAAGCAGAGGACCAGACGAATCGGGTGATAAATATGATATCTGGTGGGCCAGCTGGGGGAGATAGCAGGAATGCGAGGAAAAGGACTGCTAGGTCGATAAAGACTGGTGTCTCGACCAGGAAGGAGGTTATGTCATTAAGACCAGCGCCCTCGATAAATCAAGTCATTAGCTTTTCCGAGGCTGACAGACCTAGTGATGTGACTTGGGATACTAATGAAGATAACCCCGATTTTTCAATGGTCTTGACCCTAAGAATTGCTAACTTCGAGGTTAGGAGGGTGTTAATCGATAATGGCAGTTCGGCAAACATAATCTCTTCTGAGGCGCTCGATAGAATGAATCTACAACACCCGCGACTGGAACGGGTATCCACCCCGCTCATTGGGTTCGGTGGATCGGAAATTGTTCCTCTCGGAACCATACTCTTGAGTACTACTATGGGTAAGAAACCTAAAAATGTTACGAAGATGGTTAAGTTCTTGGTCGTGAGTACCCCGCTCGCTTATAATGCAATTTTGGGAAGACCGGCTTTAAATGTATTCAAAGCGGTCGTGTCAACTTACCACCAGATGGTCAAGTTTCCCACTTTGGCAGGGGTCGGAGAAATGAGGAACGACCAATGCATGGCATGGGAATGTTACAACACGTCCCTAAACATGAAGAAGCACTTCGAGCCATTATTGCCCTCAAAGAGGAAATTAGAAGACGAAAAGGTATTCTCTGTTTCCGACCTCCTTTTGCCAGATTGTGAAAAGTTGCAGAGTAAAAAAGGAAAAGAGATCGATATGAGCGTACAACCCCCAAATCATAAAAAAGTAACTTTAATCCCTGGCTCTCCCGAGAAGTTCACCAGAATTGGGACCGAGCTAAGTCAAGGGATGGAGACCATGCTGATCGAATTCCTTAGAAACAACGCCGATATCTTTGCTTGGAGTTCGGATGATATCGTCGGAATCGACCCAAGGGTGATCACTCACTCTTTAAATATCGATCCTAAAGCAAAGCCAGTTAGACAAAAGAAGAGGAATCACGGTCGTGAAAAAGACAAAATCATCAATGCTGAGGTGGATAGATTATTGGCCGCAAAACAGATTCGGGAAATAACATTCACTGAGTGGTTTTGCAATGTAGTGTTGGTGTCGAAGGGAGAGAAGGTCGACAACAAATGGAGAATGTGTAATGATTTTACCGACCTGAACAAATTGTGTCCAAGGGACCCCTATCCTTACCACGGATCGATATGCTGGTCGACTCGACTGCGGGATTCATTTTCTTTAGTATGATGGATGCTTTCCAAGGGTTTTATCAAATATTTATGAATGAAAGAGATCAGGATAAAACAGCCTTTATTACCGAACGAGGAGTGTACTGCTTCATTGTAATGCCGTTCGGGCTAAGGAATGCAGGAGCAACTTATCAAAGGCTCGTGAATATGATGTTCAAGGATCTCATCGGTGAGATTATGGAAGTTTACGTTGATGATATGCTTGTGAAGAGTATGACCGAGGAGGATCATATAAAGCACCTTGACAGATGTTTCGCGATCCTAAGGAAGTACAGAATGAAATTAAATCCGGCGAAATGCACTTTCGGGGTAAGGTCGGGAAAATTCCTCGGTTATCTGGTTCACGAGCGTGGCATTGAGGCAAATCCAGAAAAAATCCGAGCTATAGCTGAGCTACAACCGCCAACTAAGTTGTCCGAAGTGCAGAGTCTAATCGGAAAAATAATATCCTTGAATAGGTTTATATCCCGATCAGCAGACAAGAGTTTGCCTTTCTTCAAGTTGTTGAGGAAATCGAAAGGCTTCGAATGGAATGAGGAGTGCAGTAAAGCTTTCGAAGAGCTTAAAAGATATTTGGTTTCCCCTCCGATGTTGGCAAAACCGGTCGAGGGAGAGCCCTTGTATTTATACATAGCGGTATCGAGTGAGGCAATAAGTTCTGTTTTGGTGAGAATTCAGGATTCCGAGCATAAACCGGTATACTATCTGAGTAAGTTGCTTCAAGGGGCGGAAAAGAATTACATGGAGATCGAGAAGTTCGCACTTGCTTTAGTTATTGCCGCACGGAGACTGCGACCTTATTTCCAAACTTACAAAATTATTGTTCTGACTAATCAGCCTCTAAGGCAAGTTCTATCAAAACCAGAGACGTCCGGGAGATTGATTAAATTGGCGGTGGACTGGGACAGTTCGAAATTGAGTACCAACCTCGAACAGCAATCAAGGCTCAAGTCCTGGCTGATTTCATTGCAGAATCAACAGGGTCCAGTTCGGGCGACTTGTCAGTTCCCGTGGTAAATCTACTTGAGGATGTTCAGCATAAAGTTTGGGTGATGCATGTCGACGGGTCGTCGACCAGAGAAGGAGGTGGGGCCGGAATTCACTTTCAAGGTCCCGAGGGAGAGGATCTCAGTTATGCGATCACCCTAGACTTCGTAGTCAAGAACAATGAGGCAGAGTATGAGGCTTTGATCGCAGGTTTAGAAATGGCAGTTAAAGCAAACATAAAGTCGCTGACACTGTTAACTGACTCCGAGCTCGTACACAGACAAATAAAAGGGGTCTATGAAGCAAAAGAATTTAACATGGTGAAATATTTGAAAAGGGTGAAGGATCTGGCGGCAAAGTTCGAAAGGTTTGATATATAAGCTATCCCTCGAGAAGAGAACTGTTGGGCGGATTTGCTTTCGAAATTTACGGGGTCGATGGATGGACGGAAGGAAAGAGTGATAACTTGGTTGATGTCCAACTCCCCGGCTATAGATTCGAACGAAACCCCATACTCGGAGATAATGGAGATAGATGTTCAAGAGTCTTCTTGGATGGAGCCTTTGAAGGCTTATCTAAGAGATGGCACTTTGCCGGAAGACACAAATCAAGCCCGAAGGATTAAATATCGGGCTCCAATGTACGTTTTGAACGAGGATAAGCTTTATAAAAGATCAAGCTCGGGAATTTTGTTGAAGTGCATTCCTGAGGGTCAGTTCGATCTCATTTTAAAGGAAGTTCACGAAGGTGAAGCGGGAAGTCATTGCGGTGCACGAGCCTTAGCCTTGAAATGCTCGAGGCTGGATATTATTGGCCTACTATGATTTCGGATTCTATCGACTATGTCAAGAAATGCCATCATTGCCAAATCTATTCAAATCTAATTCATCAGCCCGCCGAGCAGCTGCATTCAATTCCGATCTGCTGGCCCTTCGACAAGTGGGGAATCGATATTGTGGGACCTTTCCCAACTGCTAGATCGAGGAAAAACTATGTCCTGGTTGCTGTGGAATACTTCAGTAAATGGATCGAATGCATTGCGCTAACAAAAATTACTCAGTTTCAGGTGATAAATTTTCTCTGGAAGAATATTGTTAGCAGGTTCGGTATACCGAGGGTCCTCATCTCCGACAATGGAACTCAATTCGCGGGAAAGCAAATTTTGGAGTGGTGCGAAAAGTTTGGGATCCAGCAGAATTTCACGTCGGTCGGACATCCTCAGGCGAACGGACAAACCGAGGTCACCAACAGGGAAATTGTTCGATCACTTGAAAAACGTTTAGCCGAAGCAAAAGGCCATTGGTTAGACGAGCTTCCAGGAGTAATTTGGGCGAACAGGACTACAGTAACGTCTGCTACTGGAGAAACTCCTTTCTCATTGGTTTACGGATCGGAGGCTGTTATACCGGTGGAGACATTGGTACCTTCACCAAGGGTCGAATCTTATGACCCCGATCAGAATCAATTGCTGAGAGAGATGGATGTCGATCAAGCAGTTGGTAAACGCGACCGAGCGTGCATAAAGATACAAGCTACCAAGTCCAGCATGGAGAAAGCTTATGACAAGAAAGTCAGGATAAGAACATTCAAGGTCGGGGATTTGGTTCTCAAAAAGGTGGAAGTATCTAAGCATGTCGGAAAGCTTCAGCCAAACTGGGACGGCCCTTATGTCGTGCAGGAGGTCGGGAAGAAGGGGTCCTATAAAATTGCTCACCTCAACAGTGAAGTTTTGCCAAGAACTTGGAATGCAGTTAATCTGAGAAAATATTATGGAAGATAGTTGCACTCATTTTTAACTTTTACTGTAATTTTCAGTTTTCTCAAATTTTACTTTCCCTAAAAACTTGTATGGAAGTTCAATGAAATCCTCTATTTCAGTTCAAACTGTATTCCGAGTACCATGACAAAGAAAGACATATTATCGGCCGAGGGTGAAAGCTTTTGCTATGACCCTCCCTCGATAACATATGTTCAAAAAAGAAAATCGGCCGAGGGTGAAAGCTTTTGCTATGACCCTCCCTCGATAACATATGTTCAAAAAAGAAAATTGGCCGAGGGTGAAAGCTTTTGCTATGACCCTCCCTCGATAAATTATGTTCAAAAAAGAAAATCGGCCGAGGGTGAAAGCTTTTGCTATGACCCTCCCTCGATAACATATGTTCAAAAAAGAAAATCGGCCGAGGGTGAAAGCTTTTGCTATGACCCTCCCTCGATAAATCATGTTTAAAAGAAAATCGGCCGAGGGTGAAAGATTTTGCTATGACCCTCCCTCGATAAAAATTTTACGTGACTATCCAGCTCACTTAATAACACTCGATTATGTAAGCAAACAGTTCAATTTTGGGTTAACTCCAACTAATGCTCAAAATGCTATGATGAAGCGGTTCCGCTCGAAACCCGAACAATCTTCAAGAACTTCAAGAATTTCTTACCACATGGAAATTCCTTAAGTTGACAGTATTGTTTCTCAAGTTAGGATTGTTATTTAATAAATGCAGTTATACTGCAGAGGAACTTCTCAGTTTTCAGATATTATACATTTGGACGATTATCAGATGATCTTTCCGAGGACGGTTTGTCGATCAACCTTATCATCCAAATATTTAAGTTTCATCGGATCATTAATTCGTCGTCGAGTTGGTTTTTACGAGCAGAATACTAATATTAAGACGACGGAAAGAAAAGTTGCAACTATTTGATTTGAAACGGAAGGATCTTATTATTATTTTCGAGCAAAATACAAAGATCAATGAGAAGCAAAGGATACAACTTTATTAACATCTATCGAACAGATTACAAAGTTAGTATGATTACAAAGTCCTAATACGACTACTGTAGTCTTCGAGCATCCTTCAGTGTTGTTGACCAGGAATATTGGCGAACATCCGATGAGTGCACCACAATTTGTGACAAACCGGTTGTCCGGTAGACCTGTAAAGTGGTCGAGCTGTATATGTTTATCGTCTGATGATATCTGGGTTTCCTGATTATCTCCATGCTTTTCCCAGTATTCTTGCTACCAGACGAGCCCGATCACTTCCCCGAGTTGGCGTCCAAGGTTGAAATGTCTCATTGTAAGATCCAAAAGCTCAACCTTGAACGGCCGGCTATCGTTCTATAATCGAGAAGATCGACCCAAAGTCACCATCCTTCATGGAAGAAAGGAAGAAATTGGTGATTTGAGGTCAAACTCCCTTTTAATGAACTGTCCAGCTTTCCACCCTCGGGGATACCCCTCGGAATCCGCAATGCTAACCCTGCACAAAATACCCGAGCAAGGGTCAGTCACTTATTGGTATTCCAAGGGGAGATCCCGTTTTTAGGGATCAGAGACCCCCAGATAGAGGAGGTGCTCCTATTTTCCAATTCCACCCATACCAAAGGAAACTGTATTTCTACGATGAGATCGAAAATAAGCTCGAAGCCGAATTTCGAAGGCTTGAACAGGAAGAAGGAAAGATCCGAGCCTAGCCCTCGGATGAAACATTTTAACAGTGCAGGGTAAAGATTTTCAATTGAGTAAATGCCATATTTATACTAAAAGGAAGATTTGATCGACGGTCTGTATTCAACGATACCAACGGCTCAGATTGAGGCATTTATCACGGGTGACCGTTCCACTTCCCGAGGTTAAGGTACTGTTTGGACAGACTTTCTTTGGAACTTAGCTGAAGAAGGGGGAATACTATGACTTGGTCAAATACGCAGTGCATAAGCTTTCCCTTTTTACTTTGTGCTCGGAATTTCGATCACTCTTAACTCGAGTATAAATTGTTTATGCGTTAAGAATGCAACATGAATGAACACTCTTAACTCGAGTATAAATTGTTTTTTAAAAAAAAAAAAAAAGTAAAGTACAGCTTGAATGATCACTCTTAACTCGAGTAAAAATTGTTCCAACAGTAAGAATGCAACCCGATTGATTACTCTTAACTCGAGTATAAATTGTTTATACAGTAAATCAATTCATCAGACACAAAATACCATCGATTAGAAGGAAGAAAAAGTTCATTATTCCAACGGGGAAAACAAGTACAAAAGGAAGAAGTTTAAAAGTACAACATTTGATCGAGCAAAAGAAGAAAGCTTTAAACACTTTTCTCGAACAAAAGCTTGCGGACTTCAACGTTGCGGGCCTCATACCCCGGCATCATAACCCTTTTGATAGGCTTCTTGCTCCCGCCGCTCGGTGTTTTTCTTCTCCTGCTCGACGAGCGACTTCAGCCTATCCAGCTCCTTGCTCAACTCCTCGTGAACCTGGCTCTCTTTCTGCTTCACAGCTTTCTCTGTCTCGGAAGCCAATCTCAGCTCGATAGCCCTAGCTTCTTCAAGGGACCTTGATAATGCAACTTTCTTTTCCTCCAGCTCGAGGATAACCTTAGCACGCTGTTCGGCTTCTTGCTCGACTTGCAGCCCGAGGCTAAATAACTGTTGTCCGACCTAAAATGGACAAAAGTTGTGTTAGTAAAAAAAAAAAAAAGGGAGAGTGAGAGGACACTCACTTGAAAAAGCAGATCTGTGCTCGATTGCACCATTGTATTCGAATTTTTCCCTTCTGGTTCGGCCATGGCCTTACTTTTCACCTCTTCAAAAAAGGCGCTAAGCGTCCGAGCAACATTGGGGACAGAGTTTTGGGGTTCTGGGTTCCCGCCCGACAATGGAGTTTTCTTCTGATCGACGGGAGGGTCATTTATTTTGACCTTCTTATTGGGAGGCTCAACCGCAACACCCTTGTTAGCCTCCAAGGCCAGAACACTATCAGCCAATATCTTAGTATCCCCAGCCATTTGGATCAAGGCCGAGGTCGGAATCAGATCGTCCACACGCGATCTTTTATAGGAAGCATGCTCAGAGTCACCAGATGTGATCTGCTTATTAGGGCTCTCGACCTTCTTGTTCCCCTCGGAGCTATTTTTCGACCGAGAAGGGGAGTTCGGAATTGATATGACCGGCCCTTTCTCGGAGCCGGATAATTGCTTGGCCGCAGTTTTGCCAAGGTCACCAGTTGGTTCAATGACCGCCTTCGAAGGGGAATCGACCTTGTGCTTGCCTTGGTCGTTCTTAGAGGTCTTTCCTGCTTCCGATGAGGACTTAGGTTCTTTGACTCTCGACTTGGAAGATTTCTCTTTCTTGACTTTGAGCAACAACCTCGGATCAATCTTGGAGTTCACCAGGCCTTCCATGATCTGTATATTTCTAGTGCAGAAGAGAGCTCGACTTATTTTATCGATCAATTAGCTCCGACGAAGAGAGAATTATAGTTTCAGTGATACAAATCTTAAAACTGCCTTCTATTTATAAGAAAAAAGGAACGTTGCCTTTTTGAGAGTCCAACAGTTGCGAATTTCAAGTTTTTCCGTGCCCTATTAAAAAGGTCGATTGTTTTGATACTGTGCCTACTAAGTGATTCACATGCACGAAAATGCTCGATATCGACGTTCTTTTATGAACCTTATGGCTCACAAAGACTTTTGTCTAGTTGAGCAGTATAATAAATTATCGATGAGCGGACTCAGAGAAAAACTGAAAAAAAAGCAGATTTTATAGATGATCGAAGTAATTACAGTGCATGTAATAAAGGGTCCTACAATCTATTACAAGAAATCTAAGGGTTTGACTGCTCCTCTTTGCCTTCACTCTCGGAGCCACCCTCGACATCGACGTCAATATCCCCAAAAGCTTCTCGATCATCCCCATCGTCGGAAGAATCTTGATCTTCATCTCCGGAACTGCCTGAACTCGAGCTCGCGCTGGACGTATCCAAGTCCATCAAGTCAGGATTGGGCATTGGAACTCCGAACTCTTCCACGAACGGAGCGAACTCATGTTTTTCCCAGTTGGCGGAGCTCGAGGATGAGACTTGATAATCTTTTCCGTCCATATTCTTGAAAATGTCCATGTGTTTCAAGTACTCATCTATCTTATTGGGAATAACTTAACCGGAGACAAGTTGTCGAACGCCTTTATAGAAGGTAGTCTGGAGGACTTGATCGACCCTTCTACGAGCTTTAGCATCCAACGCGGGAGACTCCAAAAATTCTCTTATCGAGCTTAGGCGAGAGTCTTCTTTGCCACGTTGATAAGATAACTCGGAATCAGCCTTAGTTTGCGCCAGCTCCTCTTCAAGTTTCTTAACCTTCTCCTCGTGCAAGCTCTTCTCTTCCACGACCTTCATCAAATCTTCCTCGACGGCCGGGGTATACTTGGCTTTCATGGACTCCAATTCTTTTTGGACGGAGATAAATTGATTGCGAAGTTGGGATTCTTCCTTGAGTAAGTCCCTATAAGCGATATGGACCCGATCAGACTCCTCTTCTAACATTGAAACACGATTCACCTCAGTAAGAAAGCAGTCCCCGATCTGCAAGAATAGGGTAGTTAGTATTTTGTCCCAAGACTTAAACAGTTACAACAAATGTAAAGGGATTTACCGTGTGATATGCTTTGGAGAATTGGCCTAATACGTCAAGGTCGCAATGGCCAAGAAGCTCCTCCTGGTCCTCGGCAAATCTCCCCGCCATGAAAATCTTGATTGCCTTGCGTGCTCGTTCTCGCCGTTCGGGGTGCGATCACTTCGAATTGATCCCCTCTCAGGATAACCCGCTGCTCGGGAACCTCTAAGTTGATCCTCGATGAAGTCCACCATATCGGGCCTACTTCGACCAGGACGGGAAGAAAGGGGTGTTCGGTGTCGACCCCACAATCCAGTCCTCCTTTTAGCCTCGGGGGGACCCTCGAGATCTTCCCGAGCTCGCCGATTGTAGATCTCTGTCCCTTTGAGCTTCTTCATGGTAAACATGCTGTATCCTAAGCCAGAAGAAGAAGAAGGACCAGCTTGGTGAGGAGGTGGTACCATTTGGATCGGCTCGGCATTCTCGGGCTCCCCTTCGTTTCCGATCTGGTCAGTCTGAGCCGAGCTCCCCCGAGGAGGGACGGCAGTTCTAGGCTCCAATCTAACTTGTCTCCTCGGCTGACCGGGCGTCCTTCTCGAGGTAGATGCTACCGTTTTACCGACTATGGAAGCTCGGTATTGCTCCACCATCGTACCTGAAGAAATAAAAATGATAAGTAATAAAATTCTCTGAATAGCTTACTATTACGGTCACTCGGGAAAGGCTATTATCCTTACTCAACGTTCGAGGGTCGTCAGCATCTGCTAGTCGATAGGTAGCTCGGCTGAGCCCAGCTTTCCGAAGGACGGGCTCTAGGACCAGGAAGGCCGACTGATACGGGTCGGAGCGCATCTCTCTGACGACATCGTCTTTAATGACCTTCTGAAGCTGACCTAACAGTTCTCGCTTTCCGTACACCCAGTCTCGCTCTCCTGGCCATTTGTGTGGAACCATCTCCGAGCTCCCCTCGGAAGCCGGTACTTCAGGCCCTTTGATAAAGAAGAACTGTTTCTTCCAGTTGAGAGAATTGCTAGAAGTTATGGTCGATAAGACCGAATGATTCGAACGCTGGGAGAAATACACGAACCCATCGTTCGAGGCGGAGGAAGTACTGATCTTAAAAAATTGCCAAAAGCGCCGGAAATTAGCAGCTTGATCCTTGGCCTTCAGTAAAACGCTGAAAGCTATCAAATACCCAATCGAATTGGGAAGGATCTGTGCGGGAGCCAGGGAGAATGCATCTAAAACCTGCTCGAGTAATGGAGCAAAAGGAATGCGCAACCCATAGTCAAATTGCTTAGCATAAAAAGCTTGACATCCTGCTGGGGGCTTGTTCACTCTTTGAGAGGAGGTCGGAATCACGAACGAGTAGCCTTCGGGAAGGAATTTACCTATGGTAGCTTTGAGATTCGCCTCATGTTCTTTTAGATCATACTCACTGGAGATTTCATCGACCCGTTTCTCAGTCTTCTGAGCTCGACCTGTGGCTTTGGACTTTTTCGTGACGCCGGCTAGGTCGAGGATTCTCACACTGCACCCGCCTCCGATTTGATATCTCATTATCTCATGCTTGTCAAACGGTATAGTCAAGCTATTCTCATTGTCGGAGTCAGCTTTTTCTCCATCTCCACCCTCCTCGTTGTCGGCCTCGACATTTTGTTCCGCATCACCACCGTGCTCGGAATCCTGCTGACCGGATGTCCCCTCTTCAGCGTTTGGCTCCATAGCATGCTCTATTTGATCAACGATTCTACGCGTCTCTTCGGAAGAGTGTTCTGCAGTTTTGTAATCATTGATGAGTTCGCCTGTGGATCCTAGGTCGGAATCCGATTGTGTAGGAATATTGACTTGAACTTCTGGGTTCTCGGGAATAGACATGATTAGGAGATATTTATTGGAATGCTCGAAAAAGAAGAAGTACTGCTTATCGATCTAAATGCTCCGATCCGCTGTGAATTGTAAAGATGTACTCCTTTTTCCAAGTAAACATATATATATAAAGGTTAAAAGTGTAAATTGCAAATTCAACCCCGAGTAACCGCGACGGTTAAGCTCCCGCCTAGTAAAATTGAGGGTCATTTCCCATTAATAGCACCTTTGGTCCTCCAAGTCTCAGAAATAGATATTTCAAGTCAGAAAGATAAGATTAAACTAATTTGTCTTCCGAGGATATGCACTCTTTTTCCCTTCGCTCGGTTTTTATCCCCCTGGGTTTTTCCGAGTAAGGTTTTTAACGAGGCATATCCAACTCAAGACCGTTCAAGACTCTATCTTCGTTATTTATTTCTCCGTTTCTCGGATTTTGCTAAGACTTCGAGGTAGGGTGAACAGATCGAGTACTGAACTCCGACCTCCAATGATTTGAAGCATCCTGCCTTTCCAAAGGCCAGTCCAGAGTAAAATATGAACTCTTTTTCCCTAGCTCGGATTTTGTCCCACCGGGTTTTTCCGAGTAAGGTTTTTAATGAGGCATATCCAAACTTGTTCTATGATGCTATGATTACTTCTCCGAGCTTCAGCTACACTTACGCTCGAGAAGTGGGGGAGTATTGATGAGGGGTATTTTGCATACGCCGTTTTAGGAAGTACCTATGCTCGAGATCGACCTCTTCCCCGACTAGGAATGGTATTCTCGACCAGAAGAGTCTAGTTTTCCGATCAAGTCAGATTGATAGTACGGGATCTACTCTCCGATCTTCTCACCACCTCGGGATTACTGTGGGGCCGACCTACAGCTTTGTACAGTTGGCCGAGAGGTTTTCTCCTACGGACGGTCCAGCTAGCTCATTACTGTTCCTATAAATACGCGGCGCATTTATGACATCAGGGGACGGCACAACTTCCAAGAAAGGTCCTAAGCTCGGACTTACTGTTCGGATTAGGAACCAGCTTGATTATTCCTTGTATTTACTTTCCTAGTTGTACGGCATCCTGTAATGCTCGAGCAGACCCATCTTGTAATCTGAACTTAATATTCGATTGTGATATCTAAGATTTACGCACTCTATACACTTATTGTTTTGCTCGACTTTCCTTATTTGGTACGAACGAAATTCAGCATAATCAGCTGGATTGACAAACAACAAAGGAAGATCACTAGATATTGGCTTTCACTAGTGATATATTGTATCAGACAAGTCGTCTATCAGATAAGTATTATTTTACTCATCTGTTTTTATTTATGTCAGCTTATATTTAAGTGTTGTATAAAAACGTTTTATCAAAAGCACGCTTTTATAAGTAACAGACAAGTGGCGTTTCAAATTCCCGCATGTCTGACATATTTAATGATATTTTGAAATCCGCGTATCACGATCGCACGATCAGCTTTTCAAGTAATTGATCTAACGGTTACCACTTTTCACGGAAACCGACAAGAACTAACATCCATAAATCCAGATCTGATCAGCTTACTAAGCTTTTACGCACCCTCAAAATCTCTAAAGCATACAGAGCAATTCTGCAACCATATACTGCAAATTTCTCTTCGTTTTTCCATTAATCCTTTTCAAAATGTGCCAAAGAAGCTGCTGCTGAAGGTATGTTCTTGAACTACCTGACTTATCATACGACTGGCACACCATTGATGAAGGAAATTTTGGAGAAGTTCAAGGCGGCTACACTGGTTAACTTCATGGAGGCCCATGAAGATATGATCTTCAAAGACCAGGTGATGGAATTTTATGGGTCGAAAGAGGAGGTCAACTTTGAAAAATTGGAAATTATCGCCAAAATTGGGGATAAAGTCATCTGCGTGACCCCCAAACTGCTGAATGAGAAGTACGGACTCTCTCTTGAAGGGTCTACTGAGATTTCTACCCTAACTGAACCTCTTGAAGCAGATTTCTGGAATCTGGCTTCCAAGAAAAATCAAGTGCTGTCTGGAAGCATCAAGAAAAACCAGCTGAAGGATGAATTTCAGCGAATGGCTGATTTGGTAGCCAAAGTCCTTGAGAATTGCACATTCTCGTTGGACAGCGTACCAATGAAGAGACACTACTAAAAAAATTTAAAATTGCAACCGAAAATTTGCAACCGATTTAAATCAGTTGGAAATTTGAGTAAAATTGCAACCGAAAAATTTTCGGTTGGAATATATTCCAAAATTGCGACCGAAATTAATTCGGTCGCAATTGTGGGTTGAAATTGCAAATTGCCGCATACAAATTGCAACCGAATTTAAATCGGTTGTAAATTTGGGCTAAAATTGCAACCGATTTAAATTCGGTTGCAATTTTAGACTAAAATTGCAACCGATTTACAATTCGGTTGCAAAAAATTGCAACCGAATTTTAAGTCGGTTGCAATTTCCCTTCCCATAAAAGATTGATCGAGCCATTTGGAGAGAAAGAAAAATACAAAATCTTCACCTCACCTTCGTCTCCAACCCGCTGGCACCACCACCACCTCGTTTGCGCACCATCCTCTCCACCGGCGTGATCCCCTAGACCCGGAAGCCACGACCACGGGCCTACCACCACCATCTTCAACCAAAGCTTCCACCACCACCTAGATCTGGAAGCACCACTACGCACCACCATCTCCGTACGCAGCACCGCCACCACCACACACCACCATCTCCAGACGCACCACCACCACCACCACCACCACCACCGTGCACTAACACCTACTTTCTACACATTTAGAGGTATACTGCTTTTTAATTGCTTTAGTGTTTGATTAGGGCTTAATTGCTTTAGGGTTTGATTGAGAGTTTGGCAAAGCATAGGATTTGATTGAGAGTTTTGCATTTTTTCAAATAGAAAGAGAGCATACCCATTTACAGTAGCTATATGGAGATGCCCTTCTTCTTCTTGATGCTAATTAATTAGGTACAAATGATATAAATACATAGATCTAATTTGCTAGAATTTTGTATTTGTGCTTGTGATAAATGTTGCAGCCACTACTAAGGAAGATTAAAATTAACAAAGAAAGATTGAGAGTTTGGCAAAGCATAGGGACTGTTTTTGCATTTTTCCAAAGTGAAAGAGAGAATAACCATTTACAGTAGGAGAATCGACAACTATGGACTGTTTTTGCATTTTTACTTCGATTTTCGGCATTGATTTGGGTTATTCCAATTAATTTGAAAAGGTACTACAATGCCTTTTCTTAGGCAGCAATGCTAAATGACCATTTATTTTTACAGTAATTTGAATATGAATGAATCAAGTTTTGAATTGAAATCTTCTTAAGAAATTAAATTTCAAATAAAAGCTTGATATGTGTGATATTCTAACATAACATCTATATGTTTGCTATGCGTAAATTATCGTATTTTGTTTGCTAGTTTTGTATATATATCATGATTCTTGGTCTTATCTGCCTTCTCTGTTTTCATTTGTTTCTAGTTTTGGTATGTAGAATTGAGATAAGATTTTAAAAATGAATGAATGGATGGTAAAATAATGCATAGAGATCTGTTTATGCATAATGGTGAGAATTATATAGGTTGGATTTTTTGTTCCTCTAGCTGTGTCATTATATACTTAAATATAAGTTTGTGGTCTTGTTTTTTTTTTTTTTTTATAGGTATGGACACAAATCCAAGGTATATGAAGATAAAACGAGGCCCCCGCAGCATCCAAATCATGAACCTTCTCAAGAGGACTACTCAGAGCAGCAAAATAGGGATTGAATCGAGTACTTAGGTGTTTAAATTTAGTGGTGTATTTGTTGGTGTTTAAATTTAGTGGTGTACTTTTTGGATTGTGGATTGTGGATTATTCGACTTTTGTTTTGTGGATTATGTTTATGTTTATGTTTATGGTTTGTGTTTATGTTCATGGATTGTGTTTATGTTTATTTTCATGGATTGTGTTTATGGATTGCATTGGATTCAAATTCAATTTATTAGGGTTTATATTGTAAAAATAAAAATAAAAAATAAAAAATAAATAAATCAACTAGAAATATTCCAACCGAAAATAACCTGTTGGAAAATCGGTTGAAATTATTTCCAACCGAAATAAAAATCGGTTGGAAAAATTCCAACCGAAAAAAATCGGTTGGAAAAAATTCCAACCGATTTTGAAATCGGTTGGAAAATCGGTTGCTATGATTTTCGGTTGGAATTTCGGTTGCAATCCGGATTCCAACGCCACTTTTTCCCACCGATTTATTAGGTTGCAAAATCGGTTGGAAAATAGGTTTTTCAACCGATTTTTGGCCATTTTCGGTTGCAATTTCTGTTGCAATTTTGAGTTTTTCTAGTAGTGAGATTTCACACAATGATAGCCATTTTCTATGGTTTGAAGGTGAACTGGGCAAACTTCATTTGGTATGTACTTGCTGATCACAAAGTGCGTGGTCAGACTCTGCACAGGATATTCCTTAGTCATCTGCTGGTGAATTTGGGATGTGTTGTGACTAACGGCAAGGATGTCCATAAGGCGAATGAGTTGAAAATTTATGACCCAGGGAAAACTGGTAGATCAAAAGAGTCTGCTGTTGTGCCAGAGAAGAAGCAATCTAAGAGAAAGGCTTCTGAACCTGAGAAGCCTGCTGTCAAAGGCAAAAAGAGCAAGACAACTGTTCAAACAGCTGAGCCAGCTGTTAAAGCCAGAACAGTCGTGTCTAGGAGAAGGGATGCTGTTGACCTGATTGTTGATGAAACGGTCAAAGAAATTGATGAGATGACAATTGAGTCATCCCCTGAAAGAACAGTTTCAGCTGAGCTACCAGCTGAAAATGTGGCAAAAAGGACAAGAAGTGCTATGAAAGACACTGCCACCTCTACTGCTCCTGCTGATGTCCATTTTACCAAGAAAACTGCCAGAAAGAAGATGACGTTCCTAGAAGAAGACACTGAACTTTCTGAGTTAGTTAGAGAAAGCCCTCAAACTGCTGAGAGGCCTATTGAAACAGTGAAGAAGTCTGCTGAAGTAAAGTCAGCTGATAAACAAGTGGAAAAGACTTCTACACTAACAGCTGAGGTTGCTGAACCTCAAAAGGATCCTGAAGTGCAGATCCTTGAACCTGTTGCTGCTGCACCAGTAGCAATTGCACCACCAGAATCAACAGCTGCGGCACCAGTTGTTGAATCCAGAGCTGCCAGAAAGAAAAGAACTGGTAAGGCAAAAGTGTCAGCTTATCACAAGAAAAAGCGAGAGGAAGCTGAGCAGAGAAAACGTGATGAAGCTGAGCTTAAGAGAGCTCTTGAAGCGAGCAAAAAGGATGCTGACGTCAAAAAGATGACTGAAGCAGAGTTAGCTGCCAAGGAAGCAGAAGACTTGGCAAAGGCTCTTGAAGACAGTAAAAAGGATGCATATGGACCACGGAGGTCTGAAGGCATCGTGATTGGAGAAAGACCCAAGGAAGGACAATTTATCTTACCAAGGGCTGAACCAATTAAAAAGAAGAAATATGAAGTAAGAAGAGCAATTCAGATAGTCCAAAGTGACTCTACTGTTTTCAAAAGATTTGAAGCTGAGCTAGAGAAGATGAATCAGCTGCTTCAATCTAGGACTACCTTTCTCCCAGAAAAGATAAGGTACAATCGTTGGAGGGAGTATAGGTTAAACAAATCTGAGGAAGAGATCCAAGCTTGGAAGGAGTTTGCTGCTGAGGTCCGTTGGGTTCTAAGTTGGCTGCATACAAATTCTGTTGCCAAAGCACTGGACTCAGATTTTGTGAAGGACAGATTACATGACTATGCTAAAGTCATTGTATTGGAAGAGGCAACTGCTATCAAGAATTCAATTCCAAATAAACCAGGTCCTGCTGATGACCGGATTGATAGAGCAGTTAAAGTTGTTGTTTATACGACACTGGAGAAATGGGCTGAGAGATCAAGATTTGAACCAGGAACATCAAGTTCAATGCCTAGTCTGCCAAGTTTGCAGCAAATTGCCTATGGCTCTGATATTAGTACTTATCAAGCATAGCTGAGTATTCAACAGACTACTTCACCTTTTGTACCAGCTGACTTGATTCGTCAGAAGACTGTCGTGTCTACTGATGGTATTGAAATCATTCACATTGCTGATGAGCCAGCTAGTGAAGAACAGAAGAAGAACCAGCAAGCTGAGGAGATTGATTTAAATACATCAAAGAAGCTGCCTGCTGTGGTCAAGGACTTAATTCCTTTAGCTTTGGAGTGGAAAGCTGAAGACAGTCATGTTCTTCATGAAGCACTTATTAAACAAGAAGAGGAGCCTGCTGAATCATCACCCCCTGCTCCTACTGCTGACTTGCATTCCTCGCTGATGGAATCAATGCAGCTGCTGATTGATACTGCCATGAAGGAGATGGAGTTGAGGAATCAGCTGATGATAAAGCAAATGCAGGAAGAGACTGCTAAAATGGTCAAGGATGCCATTGATAACTTTCCTCTACCACCAGACAACTCCTTGATGCTGACTCAAAGTATATTGAACTTGAATAGAAATATTGAAGATGTGAAGGCTGATGTGGGTCATCTGCCTTCTGCACTTCAAAGGCATGAGTCTGACATTGCTGGGATTGGAAGAGTCATGAAACAAGTTGGTGAAGCAGAAATTGAGAAGAATGTTGCCCTAATGCAAGAGTTCACTGTTGTCACTACTAAAGCTCAAAATGAAATATCAACACTTCAACTGAATGTTGATTGCCTAAATGACCAATCTGGTGAGTTAAAATCAAATCAACTTCGCATGGAAGCTAATCAACTTCGCATGGAAACTACACTAAATCATCACTGTGCTGAGCAACAAATTCTGGATAAAAACATCAAAAAGCTTTGTGCTGCTGTCAACATAACTCCTGATCAACTCAACCCTGCTGCTGATGACAAAAAGGGGGAAGAGGAATCAGCTAAGAGAACTGTTGATGATGCAACTGTTCAAGTACGAGACCAACGGGCTGCTGCTGGAAAGCCAAGTGAAGAAGAAGTACTTGAAGAGGAAGCTGAAGATGAAGCTGATGATAAAGTGGAGCCCAATGGTGTAGCTAAGACTGACAAAGAGTTAGCTGCCTCCAAGTACTCTGCTGAAGAACAGCTCAATCCAGATGTTAAGTATAAGAGGATTGAGGACATCAAAGCAAAGTTTGAAGCCGATGAAAGAAGAGAAAAATTGAAAGGCCTTGCTGATGTTTTCTCAAGTGGTGAAGACGAAAGTAGTGAAGAAGTTGAGGAAGAAGAGGATGAAGAAGAAGAAGATGAAGAAGCTGAGGACTAGACTAGGATTACTAGACTAGGTCATCTGTTGAAGTTATGTAACCAGCTTACTTCACCTGTAATTTTTCACTTAAGTCTATTTTTGCTTGTAACTTGTACTGTAACTTTCAAAATCATTTATAAAAGTTCAAGCTTCCAATACATAATTTCTATCTCAGAAATTTTTGAGGACTCAACTTTAGTTTTAGGTACAGGTACTTAGCTGAAGATTTTTCATCATCAAAAAGGGGGAAATTGTTGGATGAAGATGAAGACTTTGAAGTGAAGGGAGGTTTTGATGATTTCCAAAAGTCATCAGCTAAGTGGAAGCTTAGTACAAACCTTAGAAGATATTTGACCAAGGAAGATTTATTTCAGAGGAGTCAAATATGGTCCAGAAGACTACTGATTTGTTGCTGAAGAAGGAATCAGACTGGTGGACTATCAGCCGACTCAAATCAGATTAGTTCAAGTTTGGGATCAGCCGAGTACACATCAAACGAGTGACTTCGATCAGCAGAGTGGAAGTGGATCAGAAGTTATTGCAAAGGTAATAAATGCACTTGGTGTAATAAATGCTGAAGAGGAAGGGTATTTATGACAAATGATTGAAGAGAAACCTCGTATCAGCTTGGTGCATTTAATGCGCATTTAATGCGAAGCGACAGAAAGTACATCAGAGTGTACAGGGTTCAGTCGCAACAGCCGTTTCTGCAGAAAGGACCAGTACTCGAGGATTTGACAGCTGCCGATCTCTCAACGGGCAGATTTTCAAATCTCCAAGTAAAAATAGTTTAGTTCGTGAGTTGAAGAAGAAGAGACAACACATTTTGAGAGCAAAAATCTGAAGCAGAATTCTTCTAAGTCTCAAACTCAAGAACAGAACACTCATCAGCCGAGTCATTTGTTGACGAAGCAGTATAGAGAGAAAACATAATATACACATAAATCTGAGTGATTTTGTTAGAATAGTGTTGTGAGAAGTAGATATCCATCTAAGTGAGTGATATTACTTCAGAGGATAGGAGTTTCTTTGTGATTTCCTATTACGCACTTGTGGCCGTTTCATTTGTTGATAGGCGCAAGCATTGTATACTGTAATCTGTGTGATTTAGTATAACCCAAGATCTGAGTGACTTGGAAGAGTGGACTAAAGGATTTCTATCCATATAACCACTATAAAAATCCTTTGTGTTTTTACTTGCATAATTTTCTGCATATTTGAAAGAGCATACTTAAAACACTTAAAGGTTAACTGTTGGAAAATTTTTAAAAGGAGTTTGTTAAAACTGGGGATAAAACTATTTCAAAGTTAAAGAAAACTACTTGTGAAAAACACTTGATAAATCCGCTGCAAGTTAGTTATTTTCAAAACTCTGATTTTGATAAAATCAGCTGAGTGAAATCAGAAGAGTGGTCAACTCTGCTGTTCAAAGCTTTGTGCGAGATCAACATAGTCAACTTACGATTACTGATCAGCTTAGTCTGCTGACAGAAAAGTTAGAAGTTTTTAAAAGGTAAATTTTAAAGAGGTCTATTCACCCCCCCCCCCCCCCTCTAGACCTCATCTGACCACTTGGGACCAACAAACAAGCTCGACTGGAGCAGACACTTGTGGTTGTGCTGGGATAGCCTTCTAGGAGGATCTCATTGAAAGTCTTGCAACAATTATTATTTCGACCACAAGGCCATCCACGTCTTCCTCGTCAACGGTGGTGACCTCCTCAGAAGGAATTCCGTCTCCAAGGCCCTCATTGTCCGAAGTTTGATTCTTCGAACCTTTCACCACTGAGGTGACGATAAGTTCTTCCTCAACGTGGTGGGGGGGGAGGGAGGGAGTTAGGGTCTGATTGGGAAGTCGACATTGTTGAGAAAATAGAAATAAGCTCAGTGAAATCACTAATTGTTGAGAATATCGAGTCAAAAAATATTACTGCTCCGATCTCAAGATATATATGGTAAAAGTGAAAATGACCTCGTTAACTTCGACTATTTATATGGGTAGAGTAATGATGTTTCGACCCTTAGCGACGTTTCATTTTCCCGCCTTGGAAAATTGCAAAACAAGTCCTTGCACTTTTTGCAACATTGTGTAGTCTACTACTTTATGACAAATAATGCTCAATGGAAATGGACTCTTTTTCCCTAGTTTTGTTTTTGTCCAAAAGGGTTTTTCTGAATAAGGTTTTTAATGAGGCATATTCCATGAGCATCCTAAGAAGAATGATCGAAGACTTTATTATACATCCCCGAGCTACAGTTACACTTACGCTCGAGAAGTGAGGGAGTCCTAATGGGGGCTAAATTATATCTAGCTAGGTCGGATCCCTCGAGCTGATCTAGAATCAAGTTATGACACTTCGATTCCGACCTACTTCAGAATCCATCGACCTGGTCAAACTAATGTACAGCTCGACGCACCTCATTTCGATCCTCGTGGTCAATCAGCGCAGACAAGTTCACCTATGGGTCGTACAGAGTGTTGGTCCCAAAAGTGGTCAATGAGGTCTAGAGGGGGGGGGGGGGGGGGGGGATGAATAGACCTCTGAAAACTTTAAAACTTTTTCTCTAACTTTTCAAATCAGCAGACTAAGCTGATCGAGATTTGTAAGACTACTAAGCTGATGCGCACTAAGCTTTATCAGCAGAGTTGACCACTCATCTGATTTTCACTCAGCTGATTTCAGATGTTAAATCAGAGTTTTTAGAAACTAGTTGTCAGCGGATTTGTCAAGTGTTTTTCAACCAATCTGTTCCTCTTTAAGTTTTCTTACTCAAAAGATTTTGTCCCCAGTTTTTACAACTCCTTTTAAAATCTTTTGCTTAAATCGTATGTTTGAGTTCTTTGATAAATATGCAAAGTATAGCAAACAGTAAATCAAACACACAGGATTTTTATAGTGGTTATATAGACAATCGTCTTTTAGTCCACTCTTCCAAGTCACGAAGATCTTGGGTTATACTATAAACACACAGTTTACAATATACTCTTCTTGCGCAATTCAACAAATGAAGAGCCACAAGTGCGCTGTAAGAAATCACACAGAAATCCTACACTCTGAAGCTAGATCACTCACCTAGACGGATCTACACTCCTCACGCTATTTTCAGTACAAGTAATCACTCAGAAAACCTATACTAAGAAACCAATTTGTGTTGTCACATGGTTGACTGACACCACTTGTTGAACTTGGTGAAATTTGCAAGGCAGTCAACTCATCTTTGTCATCTCACATGTGTTTCACCTGCAAAACAGATGACTGTTTTTGGTACCCCTTGTTTATTGGGTCCAGCATGGTTAGTGTAACCTTTAACATGTGATGATCTAGTGACTTATGTTTTATCATGATAATACCACTTGTTGTTTTTCAACATTTGTTGGTCATGATTAAAACATAGCTCATAAGCAAGGTAAGATGCATGAAATATGTGATAAGCATGCATATTGAAATGAGGATGGCAATCAGCACAGTGAACATGATCATCATGATAATATGAATAGGCATAAAGCATGTTGAAATAACAATTATCATAATGTGATTCAAATTCTTCCCAAATAATTCATGTAACCTCAATTTCTTACCTGAGTTATTTAATAACTCTCCTTAGATTCAACAGACTTGATACCACTTTAATTTTACTCCTATCAGCAGCCTATTTCAGCTTACTCGCTGATGAGTTTTAGTAGTCTGATTTGTCTTAGGTAGCTTACTAGGTTTTCTAACCTATTGAGCATCAGTAGACTTGTTCTCTTAAGCCTCTGATTTCTATTTAGAGAGTGATGCAATTACTTCTTTCAGGTTTATTTATATTTTCAAAACAAATTGCATACTCAGCTTTTAGAGTTTCATTCTCATGCTCAAGCTTTTTCGTAGTCAGCTGATTCTTGAGGTTTTTCAACCTGAAGTTTCAGTGATCTGATTTGCTCTTTTCAGCAGAGTCATCTCTTCATTAAGCTTGGCAAGTGCACAAACAATATTTGAATTTGAAATTCAGCATTTATTCAATCGATTCAAATAGTGCATTTCATTTATAGGTAGAAGTTACCTCAATTTTCAGAATCATCAGATCCTATGGCTGTTAAGCATAAGGTTTCAGGTACTTCTTCAAATTCTTTATCAGATGACTTGCGGTCTGAATAAGATGTGCGGGAGTTTATTAGCTTTGCTGCATCAGCTAACTTTGATTTTCTCTTACTAAGCTTACGCTCCTTTTTAGCACGTTTTTCCTTTTCAGCAAACTTCTCAGATGATGAGGTTGGATGGTCTTTGATCAAGAGCCCATACTCCTCTTCATGGTAGTCTCTAAGTTTTGCTTTGTAGGAATCCCTGTTTTCCTGAAAATGATCAGAAGAAGATGAATTAGCATTTTTATATTTTAATTTCATTTTCATCTTGTAGAACTTCTTGAAATCATTTAGAAGCAGGGTAACGTTGTCAGCAGTGTATCCCTTTTCTGAACTCAGCACAGTCTTCTATTTTGACTTGTCTGCTGATTTTCTTGACTTGTCTGACGCCATTAGAGCAGCAGTAGGGTCTGAACTGGTTGACACTTCTAATCCCAATCTTGGCATATAATACTCATACGCTTTGAGAGATGAGAACAGTTCGGAAAGAGAGATCTTCTCTAAATCCCTTGATTCTTCCATGGCTGTCACCTTCATGTTGAATTTAGGTGGCAAGGCCTTGAGAACCATTGTTGTGATCTCCTTGTTCGAAAATTCTTTACCAAATCTTAGAACTTCATTCAGGGCTTTGGTAAATCTGGTATCCATCTGATCAATCGTTTCACCAGACTTCATTTTGAAATTTTCAAACTCCTCAAGAGCCACACTTAGCTTGTGTTCTTTGATAGCGTTGTTTCCTTCGCTTAGCTCGCAGACTTTATCCCACATCTCTTTGGCAGTTTTGAGATGCTTGATCTTTTGGAAATTGTCTTCGTCTACAGCTCTGAACATGATGAACTTCGCCTTTTTATCAAGATTTACCAACTTGTTTTCTTTAGGTGTCAGCTCATCCAACTCTTTGTCAACTATCTGATCTGGTTGACCAGCAATCGTCACAATCTTCTGGAATCTGAATGGTCCTTTTGTAATACATGTAAACATGTCATCATTATAAGCAGCAAGAAAGATTTCCATTCTGATTTTCCAGTTTTCAAAGCTCATAAGACCAATGTGAGGAACATGGTTTATGGCATCCATTTTTCAAAAAGTTTTTGATTTTCAAAATATGCTCTCTTTTTGAAAAATTTGAAAAACACACTTTGGATCAAGCTCGTTGATCAGGCAGATGATTCAAGATAAACCACCTACCCTGATGCTACTTGATGGTATCAGGTAAATTACCAGAGCAACCTGCTCTAATACCACTTGTTGGTCCCAAAAGTGGTCAATGAGGTCTAGGGGGGGGGGGGGGGGTGAATAGACCTCTGAAAACTTTAAAACTTTTTCTCTAACTTTTCAAATCAGCAGACTAAGCTGATCGAGATTTGTAAGACTACTAAGCTGATGCGCACTAAGCTTTATCAGCAGAGTTGACCACTCATCTGATTTTCACTCAGCTGATTTCAGATGTTAAATCAGAGTTTTTAGAAACTAGTTGGCAGCGGATTTGTCAAGTGTTTTTCAACCAATCTGTTCCTCTTTAAGTTTTCTTACTCAAAAGATTTTGTCCCTAGTTTTTACAACTCCTTTTAAAATCTTTTGCTTAAATCGTATGTTTGAGTTCTTTGATAAATATGCAAAGTATAGCAAACAGTAAATCAAACACACAGGATTTTTATAGTGGTTATATAGACAATCGTCTTTTAGTCCACTCTTCCAAGTCACGAAGTGATAGGATAGTGCACAGCAAGCCAATTCTCTTTAGCTTGTAATAGGACTATTCTGTAATAAACAATCTTTGATTTTTATAAATAATACGCACGTTTATTTATAACTGTATAGAATAAACAATGGCCATATTCATCTCTCGCGAATACATTTAAGCGATTGGATGAAATCCTTAGATCACATTCGACTATGGGACGATTCACTTCGGTATTGAGTGCAATCATGAAACAGTCTCTAAGGTCGTGATCTTAAAAACACGTTCCAAGTCATAGATTCCGAACGAGACGGGGTATCGAAGGAATCGCCAAGACTTGTACGAATATGCATGATTCACATGGAGTGAATTTGTAGAGTTTCATGAACAAGACATTTGATGTCAGTGCATATGACTAGGTGGTTCGATAGGGGATCGAACGCATCGAACGACCCGAACAGAGAAACCCATTGTGGAAGCGCATGTCGCATATCGGTGATGGGACGTTTCTCAAGACTTATAATAGTGTACGATTTAGTCCTTAGACTTGAGGTGCTAGGGCGAATTCGGTGCATAGGTATATGTACTTAGATTTAGGTACTGGTCACGTAGCCTGACCATAATGTGCCTAAGTTGGGTGCTTATAGTTGTGTACGCGAGTGGTTAGTACCAAGATGGAATCTACCGACTCATCATAATGGATGTGAGAATTTCCTATACGATTCTTAGATAATAGATCCAAGAAACCCGTGGCCACGGTCAGTGACGGATTTGGAAAGGTGTTTCCAAATTTAGCAGTCACACTGGATTATTATCCCGAATTAGAAAGTATAGTTATTGAGATAATTAGAGGTGCCGATCAATTCACACACCCTAGGTCTCAATCGGGAAATTAAGTCGATAGAAGGACCGTATGTACATGGCAGTTATAAGAGGTGAGGTTCACAAATATCAATTCACCTGAAATTGGGCTTCATGGGCTTGTGGCTAGACATCGACCATGAAGTGTGGGTACTCCTGAATTAATAAGGGAGATTAATTCTGGAGTGGTCAATTAAAAGGGTTTAATTGATCGGAGCATTTAATTGCTCATAAATTAAATCACGAAGGGTTCGTGGGCCTGCTGCCAATTGATGGTGAATCTAGAGGGTCACACACAATACAATTGGACAGTGACAGTCAAAGAAGGAAATATTTGATTTAAGGGAGTTAAATCAATTAAATGAATTAAAGTGTTAATTCAAAGGGAAGAATAATTAATTAGATGGTCTAATTAATTAAATATTAATTAAGGTGTTAATTAATTGAGAGATATTAATTAATTGGATTAATTGGGCTGATTTAATTAATGGTTAATTAAATTAAGTTGCAAGACATGGGCCTTTAATTAAAAAGCCCAGAAGAAGTCTTGCAAGTATAAGGTGGGGCGATTTTATGGCTAAGGATAAGAAGGAGAGTTTGTGTTCATGTATGACAGGGAGGATCTAAGAAGATATATGATATATCTTATTTCCTTATGAGATAAGGAAGAGATCTTTAAGAGATATCTACAAAGAGAAGGTTTCTTCTCTTATAAATAGATATCTCCTCACAAACTCTTCAATACACATGAGAATTCACTCTTGCACTCCAAAAACCCTAGCCGCCCCCTAAGCCCTAGCCGCACCACCACAGTGCCGCCGCCCCCTCTCTCTCTGTCTTCCATAGCTGGATCTAGATCTGATTCTAGATCTGTTCTTCCTCCATTGACAACCTTCTATCTCTAGTTCGTAGCCTGTGAATAGAAGGTGTTGCTACAATCCAATTGGTGTGGATACACTCTGGAGGTGAGACAATTGGATCACTTGTTGTGAATCAGCAAAAGCCGGAGATTGCCACCACCTTGCCTGCAGTAAGGTATATCGCATATCTCTATCTTTAATCTAATGTAGATTTGTTTGATTCAACCTTTTCGCATACATAAGGTGGAAATATATCTTGGGTCTGCTGGGGTGCCTCGGAAAAATTTTAAATTCCGCACTCTCGTTGTTTTGACAACCGGGGCATTCCCAACAGTGGTATCAGAGCCAATTCCATTAATATTATGCGAAAAGGCCTGAACATAAATAAATATATGGATATTTGTGATTGTTATGTTCTGTGTGATGATTCTTGCTTGTTATGATATGATCTTTGATTGGGTAAAATCGCATATTAAGATTTGGGGCAAATTTATAGTTTTTGAAACTTCAGGACTTTTTATGCAAATCGTGATTTTGTGAAATAAAGGGCTGAAAATTTATTTTCTGTCTTCTGGAAATATTTGAAAAATCTGGACTGTTTTTGCAAATCTGGTCTGTACGTATTTTGGGTCGTTTTTGTAATTTCCGAAAATTAAAGGACTGTTTTGTAATTTCCGAAAGTTCAGGGGTCTGTTTGCGAAACTAAAAATTTTCTGGATTCAAATTTTAATTTTCTGTCCTCTGGCCGATTTGTAAATTGGGGCTGTTTTGCAATTTTCAAATCTTTGGGGTTAAAAGTGCAATTTCCGTGAGTTGAGGGGCCGAACTGAAATTTTCAAAAGTTGAAAATCCGAATCTGATTTTATGCGGAAAAATTGTTTTGTTTACCCGAAAATTGATTTTATCATAATTAGTAGTGATTAAAGTAAGAATCATAGGATATTATTTTTAAAAGGTGTTTTAAAAGTAAGAAAGAAATACGTAAAAAGTTGTTTGCTTGTTTCTTGCTCTACGTGAACTGTTTACGTGGTTTTCGATCGTGCCGAGCCTTGACCTTAGGGTAGATGTGATTGGTTTAATTTATTGTTGTTTTTATTGGGCCTGCGAGCCTTAAGTTTTTGGGCCACTTTGAGCCTTTGTAATAGATAGGGCTTTACTGTTTTAAATAGTTTAGGATGGAGGCCCGTTACAAGCAAGGTGGGAGCCCAAGAAGGAATGAAGGCCATGTATGCATGGTTATTTTTGTAATAGCCTAGGTCCATTAAGAACCCTTTAGATTGACCAATTGGGCCAACATCATGGCTCGATGATGGCCCACATAGGAGGCTCCCGATCGAAAACATATTGTGGTAGTATGCATGCTAGGCTTGTATGTTTTAATTTATTTATCGATTTATTTATTTAGCTTGTATGTGATGCGCGCTAGAATCTAGATCGTAAATAAAAGATAAAGCATAACTTATGCGGTGAGATCTCGAGGAGAGTTACTTTGAACTTTCAAACACGAAAACCCCCTCTCGAATTAAAATATTAAGTCATATTGGGTACATTTAAAATGAAGTTTTAAAGATCCAAGCCTTCCATCAATAGGAACTAGCGTAAGTTGTCTACTTATTGACGGAGGTGATCCAGAGTCTGGCACCCGAGTCAAAGAAAGGGACAATACGCAAAATTCCTTGACTCCTGTTTTTAATTAAACTAGACAAGGGTGAGGACTCGTCGGGATGTGAATATCGACCGATAACCAGTTACGGGGATTTCACGACCGGGCCTGTTGCTCATCATGATTGATGGGATAGACTTAACGATTAGTAACACTTATGATGTAGCAGTGCTAGATAAGTGAGAAAACCGAGGCAAAATAGCTTGAAGGTTGTGTAGTGACACAATTGGTAAAAGTATACCTACCTGGAGGATTAACTGTATGGCCACGAGTCGTGGGTACAATTAATGTCTGCTGGGACGTCAAGACCTACTAGGAAATAAGATTTCCCGAGCAATCAAAGGGGTGATTGTTTCGACAAAATAGTGGGAGAACTTTTTCGAAACCAAGACCAAAATTCGTTAATTATAAGTATTAGGCATAGATCAGTCAGCTAAACGTTGTCTTCTTTCCATTTGTAGTTATTTATTGAACAATGTCTAAAAATCCATTATCTGTCATCCTCGACGCTAATAAACTAAATGGGTCAAACTTTGTCGACTGGCTGAGAAACTTGAGGATAGTCCTCGACTCCGAACGTCGGAGCTATGTACTCGACACGCCTATGCCTGCTGCACCCGCAGCACGAGCTACTGAGGAACAACGAACCGCCCATGCTAAAAGGGTTGATGATGATCTTCAGGTTCGCTGCCTCATGTTAGCTTCAATGTCAAATGAGCTGCAGAAACAGCATGCTGGTATACCACTTGCTAGAGATATACTTCTCCACCTCCAACAAATGTTTGGAGAAAGGTCTCGTACCGAAAGGTTCGCAGCCACTAAGGAGTTGTTTAGTCTCAAGATGGCTGAGGGAAGCAGTGTCAAGGATCACTGTCTGCGTTTCATCAACCTGATTGAAAAATTAGGGAGATTGGAAGTAGAATTGCATGCTGATCTTAGCACTGATCTTCTCCTCCATACTCTGCCTCGCTCGTTCGACCAGTTCGTGTTAAACTTCAACATGGAAGAGAGAAATCTTGCTCTTCACGAACTGACCAATTTGTTGCTTACGGCAGAAGCCACTCTCAAGAAAGAGAAACCCGTGATGATTGCTCACCAATCGAAGGCTGCAAAGCCCAAGAAAGGTAAAAAGAAGAAGAAGGTGTTCTCTTCTAAAGCAGTCACCAAGGTTGTCGAGAAGAAGCGCAAAAGTCCAGAAGACGAATGCTTCCACTGCAAGAAAGCAGGGCACTGGAAAAGGAACTGCCCAGACTACCTGAAAACGGTAGCCAAAGGTATTTTCTTGGTTGAAGTTAATATTTCTATTAACTGTGCATCTTGGGTGTTAGACACCGCAGCGGGTTCTCATATCTGCAATGATTTGCAGGTGATGGGAGCAGTAAAAACGCTCAAGCCCGGGGATAGGATCCTGCGTTTTGGAAACGGAGCAAGAGTTGCTGCAGAGGCTATAGGAGACGTGGAGTTAGTGATAGGGAATTTTACTTTAGTTTTAAAAGACTGTTTGTACGTACCAACTATTATTAAGAACATTATTTCTATTCCGTTATTAGATAATGATGGTTTTAATTTTTCCATTACGAATGGATCTATGAGCATAATTAAAAATGGTTTAATTTATGCTAGTGGTACTTTGATGGATGGTCTATATTCCCTTGAACCTACAAACTCCAACGTTTTGCACATACAATCAAGAAAAAGAAAATATGATAATCACACACCACAACTTTGGCACGCTAGACTTGGACATATCTCCAAGAGTAGGATCCAAAAGTTGGTTTCCTCTAAGGCTCTTGAAATACAGAACTTAGATGAACTTCCGACTTGCGAATCTTGTCTCAAAGGAAAGATGACCAAATCACCCTTCACCGGGAATCCTGAGCGAACCAAACAAACCTTGGATTTGATCCATACTGATGTTTGTGGACCACTGAGTGTCAGTGCAAGAGGAGGATACTCCTACTTCGTCACATTCACTGACGACTTCAGTCGTTATGGATACGTGTACTTGATGAAGTACAAATCCGAAACTTTTGAAAAGTTCAAGGAGTTTTGAATGGAAGTAGAGAATCAACTTGGACATAGTATTAAAGCACTTCGATCTGATCGAGGAGGAGAATACTTGAGTCAAGAATTCCTCGATTATCTAAAAGAGAATGGGATTCTCGCCCAGCGAACTCCCCCTAGGACGCCCCAACTCAATGGAGTGTCTGAAAGGAGGAATCGAACTTTGTTGGACATGGTTCGTTCCATGATGAGCTTCGCTGAACTTCCCTTTTCGTTTTGGGGCTTAGCCCTATTAACTGCTTCGAAGATACTGAACATAGTACCTTCAAAGTCAGTGCCAACTACACCACATCAAGAATGGTATGGTAAAGCACCCGTATATTCGTATCTACGAGTATGGGGATCTCCTGCCTATGTTAAGAACAAGAAAGGAGATAAGCTGGATAGTAGATCTAGTTTGTGCAAGTTTGTGGGGTATCCAAAGGAATCCATTGGATACTTGTTCTACGATCCTAAAGAACGTAATACGTTCGTGTCTAGGAATGCCCACTTCTTAGAGGATGATTTCCTCACCAACAGAAATGGGACAATCGTAGAACTCGATGAAGTCCAAGAATCGGACCCATCCTCACAAACAGTGGGAGTTGATCCTGATTTTACTGAACCTACTAGTACACCTATACTTCGAAGGTCTGATCGAATTCGTAAAGAACCAGAGAGATTTGGTTTCATTCACGAAAACGATAAGTTGGATACTGATCCAAGGACTTATGAAGAAGCTATGTCTGACATAGAATCGGGTGCGTGGCTCGAAGCCATGCAATCCGAAATGGATTCCATGCATTCCAACAAGGTTTGGACCTTGGTCGATCCACCTGAGGGAACTATCCCTGTAGGATGCAAATGGATCTTCAAGCGTAAGCTTGGAATGAATGGAGAGGTAATTACCCATAAGGCTCGCCTAGTGGCGAAAGGTTATTCTCAAAGGCCTGGAATAGACTATGAGGAAACCTTTTCTCCAGTAGCGATGTCGAAATCCATTCGGATACTATTAGCCATAGCCGCGTGGTACGACTACGAAATATGGCAAATGGACGTAAAGACCGCCTTTCTCAATGGAGACATTGACAAAGAGATCTTTATGCAACAGCCCGAAGGCTTTGCGTCCAAAGGAAGCGAGCACAAGGTGTGCAAACTTCAAAGGTCAATTTATGGCCTCAAACAGGCGTCCCGAACCTGGAACATACGATTTGATGAGACAGTCAAAGCTTTTGGCTTCATCAAAAACGTATTTGAACCTTGCGTGTACAAGAAGAATAGTGGGAGTTCGGTCCAATTCATAGTTTTATACGTCGATGATATTCTGTTGATCGGGGACGATATCAGAATGTTAGCGCAGACAAAAGCGTGGTTATCCGCGCAGTTCTCCATGAAAGATTTAGGAGAGGCATCTTACGTATTGGGAATACGTATCTATAGGGATAGATCGAAGAAGATGTTAGGACTCTCCCAATCTCAGTATATCAACACGATATTGAAGAGATTCAATATGGAAGAATCCAAGAGAGGATTGCTTCCAATGAGACATGGAATCTCTCTTTCCAAGTCAATGTGCCCTACAACTGACGAAGAAAAGAAGAGAATGTCTCTCATACCTTATGCCTCTGCTATAGGGAGCATAATGTATGCAATGTTGTGTACTAGACCAGACGTAGCACACGCTCTTAGTGTAACGAGCCGCTATCAGTCGAATCCAGGCGAAGAGCACTGGACTGCCGTTAAAGCAATCCTTAAGTACTTACGAAGGACTAAGGATATGTTCTTGGTCTACGGTGGTAGTGGAGAATTGAAACTTGAAGGATTCACTGATTCAAGTTTCCAGTCTGACGTGGATGATTACAAATCCAATTCTGGATACATATTCCGCCTCAATGGCGCAGCGGTGAGTTGGAAAAGTTCCAAGCAATCCACCACTGCCGACTCAACCACTGAAGCAGAATATATTGCAGCATCGGATGCAGCAAAAGAGAGTGTTTGGATGAGAAACTTCATCCAAGAGTTGGATGTAGTTCCTAGCATTGCAGAGCCTGTAGTAGTCTTCTGTGACAACAACGGGGCGATAGCTCAAGCGAAGGAGCCGAGATCACACCACCAATCTAAACACGTAATGAGGAAATACCATGTGATCAGGGAGATCATTGGTAGAGGAGACATACACGTGGATCGTGTCAACTCAGAAGACAACATAGCTGACCCACTAACGAAGCCACTTTCGCAAAAAGCGTTCGAGGGACATCTTGAAAAGATGGGTCTTAGAAATGTTTGTGAATGGCTTTAGGGCAAGTGGGAGATTGATAGGATAGTGCCCAGCAAGCCAATTCTCTTTAGCTTGTAATAGGACTATTCTGTAATAAACAATCTTTGATTTTTATAAATAATACGCACGTTTATTTATAACTGTATAGAATAAACAATGGCCATATTCATCTCTCGCGAATACATTTAAGCGATTGGATGAAATCCTTAGATCACATTCGACTATGGGACGATTCACTTCGGTATTGAGTGCAATCATGAAACAGTCTCTAAGGTCGTGATCTTAAAAACACGTTCCAAGTCATAGATTCCGAACGAGACGGGGTATCGAAGGAATCGCCAAGACTTGTACGAATATGCATGATTCACATGGAGTGAATTTGTAGAGTTTCATGAACAAGACATTTGATGTCAGTGCATATGACTAGGTGGTTCGATAGGGGATCGAACGCATCGAACGACCCGAACAGAGAAACCCATTGTGGAAGCGCATGTCGCATATCGGTGATGGGACGTTTCTCAAGACTTATAATAGTGTACGATTTAGTCCTTAGACTTGAGGTGCTAGGGCGAATTCGGTGCATAGGTATATGTACTTAGATTTAGGTACTGGTCACGTAGCCTGACCATAATGTGCCTAAGTTGGATGCTTATAGTTGTGTACGCGAGTGGTTAGTACCAAGATGGAATCTACCGACTCATCATAATGGATGAGAGAATTTCCTATACGATTCTTAGATAATAGATCCAAGAAACCCGTGGCCACGGTCAGTGACGGATTTGGAAAGGTGTTTCCAAATTTAGCAGTCACACTGGATTATTATCCCGAATTAGAAAGTATAGTTATTGAGATAATTAGAGGTGCCGATCAATTCACACACCCTAGGTCTCAATCGGGAAATTAAGTCGATAGAAGGACCGTATGTACATGGCAGTTATAAGAGGTGAGGTTCACAAATATCAATTCACTTGAAATTGGGCTTCATGGGCTTGTGGCTAGACATCGACCATGAAGTGTGGGTACTCCTGAATTAATAAGGGAGATTAATTCTGGAGTGGTCAATTAAAAGGGTTTAATTGATCGGAGCATTTAATTGCTCATAAATTAAATCACGAAGGGTTCGTGGGCCTGCTGCCAATTGATGGTGAACCTAGAGGGTCACACACAATACAATTGGACAGTGACAGTCAAAGAAGGAAATATTTGATTTAAGGGAGTTAAATCAATTAAATGAATTAAAGTGTTAATTCAAAGGGAAGAATAATTAATTAGATGGTCTAATTAATTAAATATTAATTAAGGTGTTAATTAATTGAGAGATATTAATTAATTGGATTAATTGGGCTGATTTAATTAATGGTTAATTAAATTAAGTTGCAAGACATGGGCCTTTAATTAAAAAGCCCAGAAGAAGTCTTGCAAGTATAAGGTGGGGCGATTTTATGGCTAAGGATAAGAAGGAGAGTTTGTGTTCATGTATGACAGGGAGGATCTAAGAAGATATATGATATATCTTATTTCCTTATGAGATAAGGAAGAGATCTTTAAGAGATATCTACAAAGAGAAGGTTTCTTCTCTTATAAATAGATATCTCCTCACAAACTCTTCAATACACATGAGAATTCACTCTTGCACTCCAAAAACCCTAGCCGCCCCCTAAGCCCTAGCCGCACCACCACAGTGCCGCCGCCCCCTCTCTCTCTGTCTTCCATAGCTGGATCTAGATCTGATTCTAGATCTGTTCTTCCTCCATTGACAACCTTCTATCTCTAGTTCGTAGCCTGTGAATAGAAGGTGTTGCTACAATCCAATTGGTGTGGATACACTCTGGAGGTGAGACAATTGGATCACTTGTTGTGAATCAGCAAAAGCCGGAGATTGCCACCACCTTGCCTGCAGTAAGGTATATCGCATATCTCTATCTTTAATCTAATGTAGATTTGTTTGATTCAACCTTTTCGCATACATAAGGTGGAAATATATCTTGGGTCTGCTGGGGTGCCTCGGAAAAATTTTAAATTCCGCACTCTCGTTGTTTTGACAACTGGGGCATTCCCAACACGAAGATCTTGGGTTATACTATAAACACACAGTTCACAATATACTCTTCTTGCGCAATTCAACAAATGAAGAGCCACAAGTGCGCTGTAAGAAATCACACAGAAATCCTACACTCTGAAGCTAGATCACTCACTTAGACGGATCTACACTCCTCACGCTATTATCAGTACAAGTAATCACTCAGAAAACCTATACTAAGAAGCTATATCACTCACAAAGATGGATATACACTCCTTCTATTCTCAGTTGAAAGTCACTAAGACAGACAACGTATGATCTCTGTTCTTCAACAAGAAGCTTCGTCAACAAATGACTTCGCTCAAGATAAGACGACTCAACTGATGGATCTTGCTCTTAGGATATGATCTTGAATAATGCAAGCTCTCTTAAGATCTTCAGTTTGTCTTCTATTTATACTCCTCGGATTTGAATTTCCTGCCCGTTGAAGGTTGACAGAAAGCTACAGTCCTCGAGTACTGGTCCTGACACGCGGAACGGCTCCCTGCAACTGTTGCACTGTACACTCTGCTGTACGGATGTTTGCTTTATGTCAGTCGCATTTAATGCACTCAGCTCTTAGCTCGTTGCGTTGATAAGCTTACTTGACCGTCTTCACTCTGCTCTTGGAAACACTCTGCTGATGATAGCTCTGATGATCACTCGACTGATGGGTTCTCGGCTGATTCAAGAATGAACACATCTATCTTGACTCGGCTGATAACACCCATCTGGTATCCCACTTTGCTGATTCGGTCACATAGCTTTCAGACCATGAGATAGGTTTCACTAAGCTGTTTAGTTCTTAGTTGATGACTTCCAGATTACCCTTTCTATCATCTTCAAAACCTTCTCCAATACTAACCAACACAGAGTCTCCGATGGGTTCTAGGACTCTATTAGGGCAAGGTATATTAGCCTATAAATATGAGAATAATTAATGTAATAGGAATTTTTGGACATTTAGTCTTCCACACATTATAGCTTATGAGCATATCAGAAATATAGGTCAATAAAACCATTATTCTCTAGATAAGTTGTGCCGCGCCATCCTGAGTAATTTGGTCAGGCCCTATTATACTTTGTAACCGATTATTTTACTTAATAAAGTACAAGCTATTTTGATGGATTTAACTATTTATCAAGTTTTATTGATTTTACTAGACCAAACGAAATTCGGTAAAATCAGGAATGGATGAATTCATGGATAGGTGTGTATGTATGTGAAACAGTACATGACTACATGAAGTGATGCCAACTTTCAAAGTTGAAATTGCATATCCTAATAGTCAAAATATTGGAACGTAAATGCTATGTTAATATTGGGAACCAATATTGAGAATATTAAACCACCGAGAAAATATCAACCTATAATATGAAAAAACTTCGATTTAATCAATTAGAATTTAGAGGTCATGCGATGACACTGAACTATCTCAAGCACATTATTTGGATAAGGTGTCGGGTAGATTCAATAATTATAGAATTAGAGTAATTCATAATTCTATTTAATCCATATCTTGTGGTCTACACGAGAATAAATTTGATAACATATCACAATTTGAGTATGCCCTACGGCATGAAGAGTTATTTTTGGATTGACTCATTTCACTCCAACTAATGCAATATTTCGATCTAAAGGACACCTTTTCGTATCAAACCAAAAGGTACCTCTTCTAACCGAAAAGACGCAACACTTACTCAAAATTATTTCTATTCACATAACCCCAACAATTATCCCCCACAATGAAATTGTTCTTCGTGTCTTATCGCATGAGACATATCATGTCGAAATTTATTTAGGAATAATACCGCATCGGGATATGTGAAATATTTCATCTTGAACCTTCCCTAGTTAAAGATTATCGAATTTACTTAGCCAATTGGTGAAATATTTCATCTTGAATCGTCGATTGTTGGTGTAAACCAAGAAAATAAACCTAACACAGTATTAGACGGATTTGTTACAAGCTCTCGGTTGCGTTCATTTTGGTCCTGAACATTCTTGGTTATGCGAGTGCTTTAGAGAATTTCAGCCTATAAAGAAATTCTCAACGAGAACATGAAGTGTTCTTTTTTAAAGGACACGTTGTTTGGATTGACTCATTTCACTCCAAACAATGCAATGTTTCGATTTAAATGACATATTTTCGTATTAAACCAAAAGGTACATCTTCAAACCGAAAAAATGCAACCCTCACTCAAAACTATTTCTATTCACATCACCCCAACATTCACTACATTGCCTTGAAAATTAATTTTCTATAAAAAAGATATGCTTCCATCATTCCTTAAAGAATTATAACTTGCAATAAGAACAATCGGTACCAAAGACGAATCCATTCATAGTCTTGGGGGGCCCTGGACCCCCAAGAATTTTGATTCTTTTTCAACATACTATAATATACCTATAATTATATTAGTACATATAATGTAGATATATAAATACTATAGCCAACTTTTCCTTCATGTGGAGATTGGGATTAATATTGGACCAAAGCCCAAATTCATTTCAGGACTCCTAGTTGTATTAATATTTTTTTATTATGCAATTTAGTATTTCATGTATTTAGGCTCAAAGTATTATTTCCTATATCCACTGTGAAGGCCCGACTCCGCGGGTTCGTCGGATTAAATTTTTAGTTATTGAAAATGCTAAAATACCGAATTTTTTTTTTTAAACGGGTATAAAACCAAAACGAAAATTTAAAAGTTTAATTTGAAAGCGATTAGTCCGTAATCAGCCAACAATTAATGTATAAAATAGTTTATATTATTTAGTTATTGACAAAATAAAAATCAATTTTCAATTGGGAAAGTTTCAAGCGGAAGCGGTTTAAAACAATATAAGAATAATTGAAATTACTAATTTTGTTTGTAAGAAAAATAAATTCGATTTAATGTTTATAGTTTAAAGCTGAAGTATTTAAAACAAATTTTGAAGGAAAGCATGATGAGGTGAAACAACATGTGAAACCCAACAGGGACAAAGCAAGATTAAGATCAATATTGGAGAAAATTTATAATCATCATCAATAAAAATGATCACTTTACAAAATTAGCTAAATAACAAGATATTATAAAGGTTGACTTAAACGTTATAAGAGTTTTGAAACATCAGTTCAAGGGAGGATATTAAAATCAAATAAGAACCTTAACAAATGTGCAACTACTCTTCGAAACTAGGGTGGGACCACAACCGTGATGACCTAACCTTAATATGAACTATTGTTTCCCCAAACACCTGTAGCTGAAACGATTGAAACATGGAATGCATAAATTGATCGTCCAACTTAGTGAAGCTGTAGTGCACATGTGCGTGTGATGCGTAGATGCAACATAATATACGTGAGCATATATAACAATACTGGAGAATTAAAGTGTTAATTCTTAAAGGAGAAAAATATTAATTAGAAGTAGTCTAATTAATTAATGGAGAAGAATTAATTAATTAATTGGATTAATTAATTAAATGGGCTGAATTAATTGAATGGCTTTAATTAATTAAAAGGGGATCTAAGTCCATTATGAAACAAATAAAGACCATAAGTAAATGGGCTTTAAGTTTCCTAGTTGAACTAGATCACATTAGGTCAAGACTCCTTATCTATAAATAAGGAGTAGGAGACCAAAACCCTAACCCCAACACACAAGAGAAGGAGCCGCCCCCTTCACTAGAAATCTGAAAAAGCCGCCCCCTTCTCCAAGCTAGAAAGGCCGCCCCTCTCTTATCCAGATCTAGATTTGGATCTAGATCTGGTTTTCTTCTTCATTCTTTCTGCTTGATATCTCTTCCATCCTAGTTCTGAGCCTGAGGATTCAAGAGAGTTGCTTCAATCCAGTTGGTGTGGATACTGCTAGAGGCACAACACTTGGGGTGCTTCTCTCGAACCAAATCCTGCAGATCTGAAAGAAGACCGGAGAAAAATCACCACCGTTCCCGTGGTAAAGTAAAATCGCTAAACACCCTATGGATGTTTCGATTTATGTAAAAATCCTTTTCGTATGACTAGATGAATAAAGATTATGCTTGGGTTATTTAAAAATTTTAAATTCCGCTGCTTTTAACGTTCTGACGTTACCAATAACCCAACAGTGGTATCAGAGCCTAATTCATTACTCTCATACGAAAAGGTCTGAATATAATTTGATTGCTTTAATTGTATTGCATGTTATATTCGTGTTATTGATTCTTACTTGTTATGGGTAGATCTGATTTTGGGTAAAATTGCGTAAAAACGTTTTGGGCCAATTTTATATTTTACGAAAATAAATGGCTGTTTTTGCGATTAGCAAGTTGTTGGAAATCTGGACTGAAATTGAAATTTTCGAACTGTGTATTTTCTGGACTCAATTGTAACTTTCTGGAAATTTTCAAATTTGGGGCTGTTTTGCAATTAACGAAAGTTTTGGGGCTGTTTTGTAAATACCAAAAACTACAGGGGCTGAATTGAAAATTCAAAATTTTTCTGGAAATAAAATTTTAATTTTCGGTCCTCTGCCCAGTTTTAATTTTGGGGTTAAATTGTTATTTCCAAAACTTCAGGGTTTCAAATCGCAATTTCCAAAAGTTGGAGGGCCGAATTGCAATTTTTCAAATGTTGAAATTTTTTATTCTGTTTTTGTGCATAAAATGGTTTTGTTTATCCGAATATAGATTACCTATAATTAGTAGAGACTAAAGTAAGAATCTAGAGAAATATTTTAAAGGCGTTTAAAATAATTAAAGTAAGATAGGAAACTAGTAAATGTGTTTGCTTGTTTCTTTGCTCAACGTGAATTGTTTACATGGTTTTCGATCGAGCCGAGCCTTGACCTTAGATGTGATTGGTTTATTTTGCTTTGGATTTTTGTTGGGCCTGCGAGCCTTTATTTGGGCCTTTTTGTGCCAATGTAATAGATTAGGGCTTTACATTAAATAGTTTAGGATGGAGGCCCATTACATGCAAGAAGGAAGCCCAATGGAGAATGAAGGCCAAGTATGCTTGGTTATTAATGTAATAGCCTAGGCCCATTAAGAACCCATTAGATAGACCAATTGGACCAACATTATTGGCTCAATGATGGCCCAAGCATAGGTGGCTCCCGATCGAAAACATATTGTGTTAGAAATGCATGCTAGGTTTATTTATTTATGTCTTATTTATTTATTGGTTCTATTATTTGGCTTGTATGGTGATGCGCGCTAGAATATTAGAACGTAAATAAGATAATTCATAATCGAAGCGGTGAGATCTCGAGAGAGTTTGCCTTAAACTTTCAAACCAGCAAATCCCCTCTTGAATTAAATATTATGTCATATTGGGTTAAAATATAATGAAGTATTTATATAAATCTAATCCTTCCATCAATAGGGACTAGCGTATGTTGTCTACTTATCGATTAAGGTGATCCAGAGTCTGGCACCCGAGGCGAAGAAAGGGACAATGCGTGAAATCTCTCGATTCTTGTTTATTTAATAAACTCGACAAGGGTGGGGACTGGTCGGGACATGTATAATCGACCTATAACCAGTTACGAGGATTTCATGACCGGGCCCGTTGCTCATCGAGATTGATTGTGTTAGACTTAACGAGTAGTACCACTCATGATGTAGCAGTGCTAGATGGGTGCGAAAATCGAGGCAAAATAGCTTGAAGGTTGTGTAGGGACACAATTGGCAATACGTATGCCTACCTGGGGAATTAGTTGTATGGCCACGAGTCGTGGGTACAATTAATGTCCGCTGGGACGTCAAGACCTATTAGGAAATAGGATTTCCCGAACAATTGAAGGGGTAATTGTTTCGATAAAATAGTGGGAGAACTTTTACGATAGAAAGTCCAACCTTCGTAGATTATAAGTATTATTCATTAACAAGTCCTCTATATATTTGTCTTCTCTTTAAAATAGATATTGAGATATCTATAATTATCCATTTACTATTTATCCTCGACTTATAAAATAACTGGATCAAAATTTCGACTGGCTTAGAAACTTGAGTATTGTCCTCAATTCCGAAAGTCGGAATCATGTTCTTAATAACTAGCCTATGCCTGATGCACTTCCGAGATGAGTCTAAAAGGAGGAACGAATCACCCGTAGGGTATGGGAATATTAATGATTGTTTCCCCATATAAGGACGAGTCTCAAAAGTGGAACGAATCCCCTATAGGGTATGGGAACCTTAACGATCGTTTCCTCATATAAGCATCAAGATTGAACGAGCTAAAGAAGCGACATAGGAGTATGTCTGAAGCTTCTAAAACAAACCTCCACTTCAAAAGCTTGATTTGAGGAGCAGTTTCGAATCGTTTGATTCGAGACCACTAAGGAGTTGTTTTAAAACTCGAGAATAAGTGAAGGAGCTGATGTCAAAGTATCACTGTCCCTGTTTTATCAAGCTAGTTGAAAACTGGATCGATTAAACGTAGGCCTGCAAGTGATCTTAGCATTGACCTCCATTTAAATTCTCCTCCCGCTCATTCAAAAGATTCGTGAAATACTCTGATCTTATTTGATAAGTTGATCACATTTCATGAATTAACCAAAGTATTGGTAAAAGGCAAATAGGATAAACCTGTCATGATCGTTTACACTTCATGGACTGCAAAGTCAAAGAAGAGTAATATGAAGAAGAAGTTGTTCTCTTCTAAAATCGACCATAAAGGTAGTCGAAAGAACGCAAGTAGTCTAAAAGTCGAATTATCCCACTGAATCTTAGAAAGGCACTGATTAGTTTAATTGATTAGAAGGTCTAATTAATTAAGAAACGTTTCCATTAAAGGGTTAATTGAAAAAGGAGATGAATCAATTAGAGAGTTAATTGAAAGGAAGCAAATTAATTGAATTAAACCGTTAACTCAATTGAGTTAATGTGCTTAGTTCAATTAATACCAAGATAATAATCCACAACTTTGGCACGCTAGACTTGGACATATCTCCAAGAGTAGGATTCAAAAATTGGTTTCTTCTAAGGCTCTTGAAATATAGAACTTAGATGAACTTCCAACCTGCGAATCCTGTCTCACAGGAAAGATGACCAAATCTCCCTTCACAGGGAATCAAGAGCGAACCAAATAACTCTGGATTTGATCCAAACGATTGAATGTGGACCACTAAAGGTTAGTGTAAGAGGAGATTGCTCATACCTCGTACCTTTTTGCTAATGACTTTGGTCGTTAGTGATATATGTATCTAGTGAGATACAAATCCGAAAAACCTTTGAAAAGTTCAAAGAATTTCGAAACGAAGTAGAGAATCAACAAGGACATAGTATTATGGCCATTCGATCTGATCGAGGTGGCAAATACTTAAGTCAAGAATTCCTCAATTATCTTACTAAGAATGGGCTTCTCATACAACAAACTCCTCCTATGACGCCTCAACTTATTGGAGTGTCTAAGAGAAGGAATCGAACATTGTTAGACATTGTTCAATCCCTATTGAGTTTTGTTAAGCTTCCTTATGCATTCTAGGGGTTGGTCCTCCTGGCTGCATCAAAGATACTGAGCAAAGTACCTTCAAAGTCCGTGCCTACAAAGCTTTACCAAGAAAGGTATGTCAAAATACCTCTGCACTTTTACTATTGAGTATGGAGATCTCCTCCCTAAGTTGGGAACTAGAAATGAGATAAATTGGCTAGTAGATCCAATTTGTATATAATTGTGGGGTATCCAACGAAATCCATTGGATACCTGTTCCACGACAATGAGAAACAATCGTTTCTCATAACTACCCGTTCCTCAGTTGATGAAATCCTCGTCAAAGGAAATAGGGAATGTCATGGAACTTGATGAAGTCCAAGATTTGGACCCATCCCCACAAACAGTGGGAGTTAATCCAGAAACTACTGAATCAATACTTCGTAGATCTGATCAAGTTCGTAAGAAGCTTGAAAGATATGGTTTTACCATATACGAAGAAGCTACATTAGATGTGGACGTGCATGCATGGAAAGAGGCCATGCAATCCGAAATGGATTTCATACATTCCAACAAGGTATGGACCTTGGTCGATCCACCCGAGGGATTTTATCCCTGTAAGTAGTGAATGGATCTTCAAGCTAGGAATAAATGGAGAGGTGTTGACCTCTAAGACTCGACTAGTGGTAAAAGGTTATTCACAAAGTTCTGGAACAGACTTTGATGAAACCTTTTCTCCTTTAGCAATGTCTGAATCCATTTAGATTCACATTTGTTTTGATGAGACAGTCAAGGCATTTGACTTCATCAAAAACGAATATGAACCTTGAGTGTACAAAAGGATTAGTGGGAGCTCTATGAAGCTCATATTTTATATGTCGATCACATTCTGCTTATCTGGGATGATATCAAAATGTTAGCGCAGACGAAAGCATGGTTATCCATGCAATTCTCCATGAAAGATTTGGGAGAGACATCTTGCGTATTGGGATACGTATCTATAGAGATAGATCGAAGAAGATGTTTGGACTCTCTAAATCTAAGTACATAGAAACAATACTGAAAAGATTCAGTGTGGAAGAATCCAAGAGAGGATTGCTTCCAATGAGACACTGTAACTCCTTTTCCAAATCGATGTGCCCTACATCGAATGAGGATAAAGGAGAATGTCTCAAATATCTTATGTTTCGACAAAAGGTAGCATGTGGTATGCTATAATACGTACTAGACCAGACATAGAACCTGCTCAAGTGTCACGAGCAGTTACTAGTCAAACTCCGGTGAAGAGTACTGGACCACCGTAACAGATATCCTTAAGTTCTTGAGAAAGACTAAGGATTCGTTCTTGGTCTGCGGTGGTAATGGAGAATTAAAACTCGAAGGATTTACTGATTAGATTTTTCAGTCTGATGTGGATAAATATATACATCCAATTTTTTGGATACATATTTTGCCTCAATGGGGTAGCGGTAAGTTGGAAAGGTTCCAAGCAAAGCACCGTTGCCGACTCAACCACTGAAGCATAATATATCGCAGCATCGGATGCAACAAAAGAAAGTGTTTGGATGAAAAACTTCATCCAATAGTTGGATGTAGTGCCTAGCATTGCGAAACTCATGGTTATCTTCTGTGATAACAATGGAGTTGTTGCTAAAGCAAAGGACTCGAGATCTCACCAGAAATCTAAACACAATGAGAGAAAAGTACCACTTGATTGGAGAGATCATTGGTAGAGTAGACGTACATAATGGATCACGTCGACTCATAAGACAATCTAGCGGATCCACTAGTAAAGCCTGTGTCACGAAAAGAGTTCGAAGAACATCTTTGGAAGATGGGTCTTAGAAGCGTTTGTGATTGGCTTTAGGGCAAGTGGGAGATTGATAGGATAGTGCCCTGCAAGCCAATATATTTAGCTTGTATTAGGACTATCGTAATCTCTCTCTAGTATAAATGAATTAATACGCTCGTTTGTTTATAGTATGTAAATCAAACAATGGCCAAATTCATCTCTCGCGAATACATTTAAGCGATTGGATGAAATCCTAAGATCACATTCGACTATGGGACGATTCACTTCGGTATGAGTGCAATCATGAAACAGTCTCTAAGGTCGTGATCTTAAAACATGTTCCAAGTCATAGATTCCGAACGAGACGGGGTATCGAAAGAATCGCAAAGACTTGTATAAATATGCATGATTCACATGGAGTGAATTTGTAGAGTTTCATGAACAAGACATTTGATGTCAGTGCATATAAGTAGGTGGTTCGATAGGGGATCGAACGCATCGAACGACCTGAACAGAGAAACCCATTGTGGAAGCGCATGACGCATATCGGTGATGGGACGTTTCTCAAGACTTATAATAGTGTACGATTTAGTCCTTAGACTTGAGGTGCTAGGGCGAATTCGGTGCATAAGTATATGTAATTAGATTTAGGTACTGGTCACGTAGCCTGACCATAATGTGCCTAAGTTGGGTGCTTATAGTTGTGTACGCGAGTGGTTAGTACCAAGATGGAATTTACCGACTCATCGTAATGGATGAGGGAATTTCCTATACGTTCTTAGATAATAGATTCCGAGAAACCTATGGCCATAGTTGGTGACGGATATGGAAAGGGGTTTCCAAATTTAGCAGTCACACTGGAATCATTATCCGGAATTAGAAAGTATAGTTATCGAGATAATTAGAGGTGCCGATCAATTCACACACCCTAGGTCTCGATCGGGAAATTAAGTCGATAGAAGGACCGTATGTACATGGTACTTATAAGAGGTGAGGTTCACTGAGATCAATTCACCTGAAGTTGGGCCTCATGGGCTTGTGGCTAGACATCGACCATGAGGTGTGGGTACTCATGAATTAATAAGGAGATTAATTCTTGAGTGGTTAATTGAAGGTGTTCAATTAATCGGAGCAATTAATAAGCTCGCAAATTAAATCACGAAAGTCGTGGGCCCGCGGCCAATTGATGGTGAACCTAGAGGGTCACACACAATACAATTGGACTGCAACAAATCATATGAGGAAAGTTTGATTTAAAGAGTTAAATCAAAACTGGAGAATTAAAGTGTTAATTCTTAAAGGAGAAAAATATTAATTAGAAGTAGTCTAATTAATTAATGGAGAAGAATTAATTAATTAATTGGATTAATTAATTAAATGGGCTGAATTAATTGAATGGGTTTAATTAATTAAAAGGGGATCTAAGTCCATTAGGAAACAAATAAAGGCCATAAGTAAATGGGCTTTAAGTTTCCTAGTTGAACTAGATCACATTAGGTCAAGACTCCTTATCTATAAATAAGGAGTAGGAGACCAAAACCCTAACCCCAACACACAAGAGAAGGAGCCGCCCCCTTCACTAGAAATCTGAAAAAGTCGCCCCCCTTCTCCAAGCTACAGAGGCCGCCCCTCTCTTATCCAGATCTAGATCTGGATCTAGATCTGGTTTTCTTCTTCATTCTTTCTGCTTGATATCTCTTCCATCCTAGTTCTGAGCCTGAGAATTCAAGAGAGTTGCTTCAATCCAGTTGGTGTGGATACCGCTAGAGGCACAACACTTGGGGTGCTTCTCTCGAACCAAATCCTGCAGATCTGAAAGAAGACCGGAGAAAAATCACCACAGTTCCCGTGGTAAGGTAAAATCACTAAACACCCTATGGATGTTTCGATTTATGTAAAAATCCTTTTCGTATGACTAGATGAATAAAGATTCTGTTTGGGTTATTTAAAAATTTTAAATTCCGCTGCTTTTAACGTTCTGACGTTACCAATAACCCAACATTAATGTTGACAGCAGCACAAAGCTTCTTGATGTTTTGATCCATGATGTGATTTTCAGCATAGTGATGTTTCAGAGTAGTCTCCATGCGAAGTTGATTAGCTTCCATGCGAAGTTGATTTGATTTTATCTCACCAGATTGGTCATTTAAACAATCAACATTCAGTTGAAGTGTTCATATTTCAGCTTGAGCTTTGGTAGTGACAGCATTAAACTCTTGCATTAATGCAACATTCTTCTCAATTTCAGCTTCACCAACCTCCTTCATGACTCTTGCGATCCCAGCAATGTCAGACTCATGCCTTTGAAGTGCAGAATGCAGATGACTAACATCAGCCTTTACATCTTCAATGTTTCTGTTCATGCTCAATATGCTCTGAGTCAGCATCAGGGAGTTGTCTGGTGGTAGAGGAAAGTTATCAATGGCGTCCTTAACCATTTTTGCAGTCTCTTCCTGCATTTGCTTTATCATCAGGTGATTTCTTGACTCCATCTGCTTTATGGCAGTTTCAATCAGCAGCTGCATGGATTCCATCAATGAGGAATGCAAGTCAGCAGTGGGAGCAGGGTGTGATGATTCAGCAGGTTCATCCTGTTGAACAGGGGCTTCATGAAAAACTGGACTGTCTTCAGCTTTCCATTCCAAAGCTAAAGGGACCAAGTCCTTGACCTTAACAGACAGCTTAGTTGATGTATCCAAGTTGATCTCCATAGCTTGCTGGTCTTTCTTTTGTTCTTCACTAGCTGGCTCATCAGCTATGTGAATGATCTCAGTACCATCAGCAGACACAATAGTCTTCTGACGAATCAAGACATCGGCACGAAAGGTGAAGTAGTCTGTTTAATACTCAGCTTTTCTTGATAAGTACTGATCTCAGAGCCATAGGCAATTTGCTGTAAACTTGGTAAATTGGGCGTTGAACTTGATGTCGCTGGTTCAAATCTTGATCTCTCTGCCCATTTCTCCAATGTCGTGTAAACAGCAACTTTAACTGCTCTATCAATCCGGTCATCAGCAGGACCAAGTTTCTTTGGCATTGAATTCTTGATAGCAGTTGCCTCCTGAGTTGCAATGATTCTTGCAAAATCATGCAATCTGTCTCTTACAAAATCTGAGTCCAATGCCTTCGCAACAGAATTTGTATGCAGCCAACTTAGAACCCAACGGCCTTCAGCAGCAAATTCCTTCCATGCTTGGATCTCATCCTCAGATTTGTTCAACCTATACTCCCTCCAACGATTGTACCTTATCTTTTCTGGGAGAAAGGTGGTCCTAGATTGAAGCAGCTGATTTATCCTCTCTAGCTCAGCTTCAAATCTTTTGAAGGCAGTGGAGTCACTTTGAACTATCTCAATGGCTCTTCTGACTTCAAACTTTTTCTTCTTGATTGGTTCAGCCCTTGGTAAGATATATTGTCCTTCCTTGGGTCTTTCTCCAATCACGATGCCTTCAGACCTCCGTGGTCCATATGCATCCTTTTTACTGTCTTCAAGAGCTTTTGCCAAGTCTTCTGCTTCCTTGCCAGCTAACTCTGCTTCAGTCATCTTTTTGACATTAGCATCCCTTTTGCTCGCTTCAACAGTTCTCTTAAGCTCAGCTTCATCATGTTTTCTCTGCTCAGCTTCCTCACGCTTCTTCTTGTGATAAGCTAACACTATTGCCTTGCCAGTTCTTTTCTTTCTGGCAGCTCTGGATTCAACAACTGGTGCCTCAGCTGTTGAATCTGGTGGTGTAATTGCTACTGGTGCAGCAACAATAGGTTCAAGGATCTGCACTTCAGGATCCTTTTGAGGTTCAGCAACCTCAGCTGTTGGTGTAGAAGTCTGTTTCACTTGTTCATCAGCTGACTTTACTTCAGCAGACTTCTTCACTCTTTCAACAGGCCTCTCAGCAGACAGAGGACTTTCTCTAACCAGCTCAGAAAGTTCAGTGTCTTCTTCTATGAACGTCATTTCTTTCTGGCAGTCTTCTTTGTGAAAGGAACAGCAGCAGCAGTAGAGGTGGCAGTGTCCTTCATGGCACTCCTTGTCCTTTTAGCCACATTCTCAGCTGGTAGCTCAGCTGAAACTGTTCTTTCAGGAGATGAGTCAACTGTCATCTCATCGATTTCCTTGACTGTTTCATCAATAATAGAATCCACAGCATCCTTCTGTTTAGACACGGCTGTTCTGGCTTTAACAGCTGGCTTAGCTGTTTGAACAACTGTCTTGCTCTTCTTGCCTTTATCATCAGGCTTTTCTGGCTCAGAAGCCTTTCTTTTCGTTTGTTTCTTCTCCTGCACAACAGCAGGCTCCTTTGATTTTCCAGTCTTCACTGGGTCATAAATCTTCAACTCCTTTGCCTTGTGAACATCCTTGCCATTGGTCACACTACATCCCAAATTCACCAGCAGATGACTAAGGAATATCCTGTGCAGAGTCAGACCACGCACTTTGTGATCGGCAAGTACATACCAGATGAAGTTTGCCCAGTTCACCTTCAAACCGTAGAAGATGGCTATCATTGTGTGAAATCTCTTCATTGGTACACTGTCCAACGAGATTGTGCAATTCTCAAGGACTTTGGCAACCAAATCAGCCATCCGCTGAAATTCATCCTTCAGTTGATTCTTCTTAATGCTTCCAGACAGCACTTGATTTTTCTTTGAAGCCAGATTCCAGAAATCTGCTTCAAGAGGTTCAGCTAAGGTGGAAATCTCAGTACACCCTTCAAGAGAGAGTCCGTACTTCTCATTCAGCAGTTTGGGGGTCACACAGATGACTTTATCCCCAATTTTGGCAGTAATCTCCAGTTTTTCAAAATTGACATCCTCTTTTGAACCGTAAAATTCCATTACTTGGTCTTTGAAAATCATATCTTCATGGGCCTCCATGAAGTTAACCAATGTAGCCGCTTTGAACTTCTCCAAAATTTCTTTCATCAATGGTGTGCCAGTCGTATGGTAGGTCAGGTAGTTCAAGAACATACCTTCAGCAGCAGCTTCTTTGGCAGACATTCTGAAAAAGATTAATGGAAAAACGAAGAGAAATTTGCAGTATATGGTTGCAGAATTGCTCTGATTGCTTTTGAAATTTTGAGGGTGCGTAAAAGCTTAGTAAGCTGATCAGATCTGGATTTATAGATGTTAGTTCTTGTCGGTTTCCGTGAAAAGTGGTAACCGTTGGATCAGTTACTTGAAAAGCAGATCGTGTGATCGTGATACGCGGATTTCAAAATATCATTAAATATGTCAGACAGGCGGGAATGTGAAACGCCACTTGTTTGTACTTATAAAAGCGTGTTTCAGAAAATGCGTTTTTAGTACAACACTTAAATATAAGCTGACATAAATAAAAACAGATGAGTAAAATACTTATCTGATAGACGACTTGTCTGATACAATATATCACTAGTGAAAGCCAATATCTAGTGATCTTCCTTTGCTGTTTGTCAATCCAACAAGATACATAGTCTTCAAGTCTTCAAGAATTAAGAACAAATCTTCCGATTAAAACAACTTCAACTAACTGTCATTGAAGATTTCATCTTTAAGACAGGAGTACCGCTAGTCTTACACGTTCCCCCTGAATTCAAGAATTCATCAGTCAACTAGTCTGTTGAGAGTCAGTCGTCTTGAAGTGTAACACTTGTTGATGTCAGATTAGTAAGCTGTTGAACCCAGTCTTCTGATAGGTTCCCCCTCAGCTTATGAATCCAAATTTAACAAGCCAAGTTCTACTCTTAGAGTAGAAAATATTGCATCACTTAATGGTTTGGTGAAAATGTCAGCAATCTGATTGTCTGTATGAACATACTCAATAATAACATTTCCTTTTTCAACATGGTCTCTGATGAAGTGATGTTTGATCTCAATATGCTTAGTCCTGGAATGACTAGTAGTGTTCTGAGTAAGTGAGATTGCACTTGTATTGTCACAGTAGATAGGGATTCCACTGATCTTGAGATTATAGTCTTCTAGTTGATGCTTCAACCAAAGTATTTGTGCACAACATGCTCCAGCAGCAATGTATTCATCTTCAGCAGTAGATGTGGATACTGAAGTCTGTTTCTTACTCATCCATGAGATCAGACGACTGCCTAAAAATTGACAAGTACCTGTAGTACTCTTCCTATCAATTTTGCAGCCAGCAAGGTCAGAATCTGAATATCCAATAAGTTCAAATCCTGATTCCCTTGGGTACCACAATCCCAATTCTTGTGTGCCTTTGAGATACTTTAATATCCTTTTAGCAGCTAAGAGATGAGATTCTTTAGGATCTGATTGAAATCTCGCACAAACCCCAACAGAATACATAATATCTGGTCTGCTAGCTGTTAAGTATATCAGTGACCCAATTATGCCTCTGTATTTGGTAATGTCAACTGATTTGCCACCTTCATCCTTGTCCAGACGAAGTCCAGTAGACATAGGAACATTAACAGATGAGCTAGTTTCCATACCAAATTTCTTGAACAGATCTTTTGTGTACTTTGCTTGATTTATAAAAATACCATGAGGTAGCTGTTTAACTTGTAATCCAAGAAAGTAATTTAGTTCTCCCATCATGCTCATTTCAAACTTGTTCTGCATCAGCTTAGAGAACCTTTCACACATCTGTTTGTTAGTTGAACCAAAAATAATATCATCCACATATATTTGTACCAACAATATATGATTATCCCATTCAATAGTGAACAAAGTCTTATCTACTTTACCTTTACGAAATCCTTTAACTACAAGAAAATCAGATAAAGTATCATACCATGCTCTTGGAGCCTGTTTCAGTCCATAGAGAGCTTTCTTCAGACGATACACTTTGTCTCCTTCTTGATAGGCTTCAAAGCCAGGAGGTTGTTCAACATAAACTTCCTCTTGCAATTCTCCATTGAGAAAAGCAGACTTCACATTCATCAGATAGACAGTGAAGTTCTTGTAAGCAGCATAGGCTAAGAATAATCTGATTGCTTCAAGCCTTGCAACTGGTGCGAATGTCTCATCAAAATCAATGTCTTTTTCTTGGCAATAACCTTTGGCAAGTAGTCTTGCTTTGTTTCTGGTAACAATACCATCTTCATTCATTTTATTCCTGAATACCCACTTAGTGCCAATTACTCTTTGATGTGTAGGTCTAGGAACTAAGTACCAAACTTCATTCCTTTCTAATTGATTCAACTCTTCTTGCATTGCTTCAATCCAGTTAGAATCACTAAGAGCTTCATCAATTAACTTAGGCTCAATTTGTGTAAGAAAACTTACAAACATTGTTTCATTTGCAGTTGACCTTCTAGTTCTCACTCTATCTAAAGGATCACCAATCACTAAGTCAGGTGGGTGATCTTTGAGCCATCTGAGATCAGGTTGCAAATCTGGATGTTATCCTCTTGATTGATCTTGCAACACTACTGTTGGAGTCTCAGTAGTAGTCTGTTGAACAGTCTCTGGTCTGTTAGCTGTTTGCAACTCCTCTGTTAGACAATCAGCAGACTGATTTTGAACAGCACTTGAATTAAAAGCTTGAGTTAAATCAGGTAGTATGATGGGTACATATTCTTCCTTTCTTTCCACACTCAATTTCTGAAAGTCAGCAGATACCTCTGGGTTTGCACTTTGATTCTTTTCAGATGATTGGCTTGGTTCATCAAATACTACATGAATAGATTCTTCTACAAGTAAAGTTCTTTTGTTAAACACTCTATGAGCTTTACTAACAGTAGAGTAACCTACAAAAACAGCTTCATCAGCCTTTTCTGCAAATTCAGTAAGGTGATTTTTCCCATTGTTCAAAACATAACATTTACAACCAAAAATCCTAAGATAATGTATATTAGGCTTTCTGTTGTTCCATAGCTCATAAGGTGTCTTGTTTTGACTTTTGTTGATCATACATCTGTTCTGTGTATAACATGCTGTGTTTGTGGCTTCTGCCCAGAATCTTTGGGGCATCTTTGCTTCAGCTATCATTATCCCGGTAGCTTCCTTTAGAGTTTTGTTTCTCCTTTCAGCAACTCCATTTTGTTGGGGGGTTCTGGCAACAGAGTACTCATAATTGATTCCTCTGGTGTTACAATACTCTTCAACAGTAGAGTTTGTAAATTCAGTCCCTCTATCTGATCTGATCTTCAATATTCTTTGACTCTTCTCATTCTGGATCAGTTCCATCAGATTAGTAAGATGTTCCTTGGTTTCACTTTTCTTCTTCATGAAAATCACCCAAGTAAATCTTGAAAAATCATCCACAACAGCTAGGCAGTATTTCTTTCCACCATTGCTGATTGGATCAATAGGGCCAAACAAATCCATATGTAACAGCTCCAAAATTCTGGTTGAAGATTGGTGCTCTTGCTTTTGAAAGATGATTTCACTTGTTTACCCTTCTGACATGCGTCACAAAGCTTGTCTTTGCTCATGACTGTTTTAGGAATTCCTTCTACCAGATCATTCTTTACCAATCTGTGTATGGTCTTGAAATTCAAATGATTCATTCTTTTGTGCCACAGCCAACTGATTTCACTTGGTGTAGAAGCCACCAAACAAACATTATATTTCTTGTCCACAGAATTCCAGTCGACTACAAAGATGTTTCCCTGTCTTCTTCCAGATAAAATAACCTTCTTTGTTCCAATTTGTTCAACATAGCACTTATCTGACGAAAATATTACGGAAAATCCCTTGTCACAAAATTGACTTATGCTCAGCAGATTGTACTTCAGGCCACTAACATAAGAGACGTCAGATATCTCTATGTTTCCTTTGATAAGCTTTCCAACAGCAACAACCTTGCCTTCTTTGCTGTCTCCAAAAGTAACTCTTGGACCATTTACAGCAACAACATCTGCCAGTTCATGTATGTCTCCACACATGTGCCTTGAACATCCACTGTCCAAGGACCATTTCTTCACTACTTTACTCCTACTCCTAATCCTAACCTACAAAACAAAATAAAAAATGTTTTAGGTACCCTTTATTGAGAGGGTCCTGGTGGATTAGTGTCACCTTTGACAACCCAAGGTGCAGCATAATAAGGTGAGTAAGCAGGTTGCACATAATAAGACTCATTTCCATACCAAGAATTATTGTTATAATTTCTTTGCTTCTTTGGTCTGCTCTTTACTTGCTCTTTCACAGACGACTTAGATTTACTAGTCTGATTGGTTTTACTCTTATCAGCAGACTTCTTAGGACTAATCCGCTGTTTGGTTTTACCAGTCTGTTTTCTATTTTCAGGCTTTTTACCCTTTTTAGCCTTAGGAGGACTCTTCTCCTTTTTCACAATTTCCAGTGAAGTAGATTTAGCAGTCTGAACATACAGGATAACATTACTATTATCAGCAGATATAAACTTCTCAGCTCTGTTCAGTTCTAAATTTTCTTTTACTAAGAATGTACTTTGTTCATTTGATTTATCTATTGACACAACAGACGACTTAGGAACAGACGACTTATTGAGTGAAGATATTGTAGCTTCAAGTTCCTTGATTTGTCCCTTGTAAACTTCACATTCTGCTCTCAGAGATTCACATTCATGCGAAAGCTTTTTATACATGGCTGATTCTTCAGGTTTTTCAACACTGCGTTTCAGTTTTGCATTTTGCTTTTTCAGCAGAATCATCTCGTCCTTAAGCTTAGCAAATTCATTAACAACATCGGCTTTATTGTTCATCATTTGCTCAAATGAACTAAATAGCTCAAGTTCACTTTCAAAGAGTATTACCTCATTGTCAGAATCATCAGATTCCTTTGCCATGAGACAGAGCAGTGCAGGTGTCTCGTCAAAAACAGAGTCATCACTTGACGTGCCTGATTCTGAATTAGATGAGTAGATGGCTGCCATCTTTTCAGCTTCAGCCAACAACACTTTGCTCTTCTGATATCTCTTCTCTCTTCTCTCTTTCCTTTGTTTCTTTTCCTCCTCTGTATACTTCCCCGCTTTAGGATATGGGCAGTCCTTGATGAAATGTCCCAATTTACTGCAATTATAGCACATCATTTTGGATTTATAATCATCCTTAATATCATGAGAATGAGAGGTAGGTTTAGAAGTAGAAGCATTGTTATATTTGTTCTATTTTTCTTTTATAGAACTTTTTGAACCCGTTCAATAACAAAGCAACATCGTCAGCAGAGTACTCCTTTTTGTTCAGTACTATGGCCTCATCAGATGAGTCCACTTCTATAGTTCTTCCGGCTGATCTTCTGGATTTTTCTGCAGCAACTAAGGCAGCAGTGGGACTAGAAGTTGAGGTCTCTTCTATACCCATTCTTGGCATTTTATACTCGTACGCCTTGAGTACAGAAAACAGCTCCGTCAGAGAGATCTTCCCCAGATCCCTTGATTCTTCCATTGCTGTGATCTTCATGTTGAACTTGGGTGGTAGCGCCTTCAGGACTTTGAGAGTAATCTCTTTGTCTGTGAACGTCTTACCCAGCTTTAACACGTTTTTCAGCACTTTAGTGAACTTTGAATCCATCTGGTCAATGGTTTCTCCAGATTTCATCTTGAAGTTTTCAAACTTCTCCAGGGCTATGCTAAGATTGTGTTCTTTGATGGCATCATTCCCTTCACTCATATCACGGACTTTATCCCACATCTCTTTTGATGTTTTACAGTGTTTGACCGTGTCAAACCTTTCATTGTCCAGTGCTTTAGTCATGATGAAGATTCCAACTTTGTCTAGATTTATCAGCTTGATTTCTTCAGCTGTCATCTCGTCTTCATCTTTGTCAACGATCGTATCTTGGCCATCAACTTTGATTGTTTTGGTGACTCTTATTGGACCTTTTGTTATGCACCTGTACATATTATCATTGTAAGCAGCAAGGAAAATTTCCATGCATATTTTCCAGTCCTCAAAGCTCATACCGCCTATGTGGGGAACTAGGCTGATACAATCCATTTTCAAAAAGTTTTAGTTTTTCAAAAAGATGCTCTTTTGAAAACTTTTGAAAACCTTTGAAAAACACTCTAGGATCAAGCTCGTTGATCAGGCAAATGATTTAGATGAACCACCTGCTCTGATACCACTTGTTGGTCCCAAGTGGTCAGATGAGGTCTAGAAGGGGGGGGGGGGGGGGGTGAATAGACCTCTTTAAAATTTTCCTTCTAAAATCTTATAACTTTTATGTCAGTAGACTAAGCTGATCAGTAAGCGTAAGTTGACTCTGCTGATCTCGCACAAAGCTTTGAACAGCAGAGTTGACCACTCTTCAGATTTCACTCAGCTGATTTTATCAAAATCAGAGTTTTAAAATAACTAACTTGAAGTGGATTTGTCAAGTGTTTTTCACAAGTAGTTTTCTTTAACTTTGAAATAGTTTTATCCCCAATTTTAACAAACTTCTTTTTAAAACTTTTCCAACAGTTAACCTTTAAGTGTTTTAAATATGCTCTTTCAAATATGCAGAAAATTATGCAAGTAAAAACACAAAGGATTTTTATAGTGGTTATATGGATAGAAATCCTTTAGTCCACTTTTCCAAGTCACTTAGATCTTGGGTTATACTATAGTCACAAAGATTACAGTACACTCTTCTTGCGCCTATCAACAAATGAAACGGCCACAAGTGCGTAATAGGAAATCACAAAGAAACTCCTATCCTCTGAAGTAATATCACTCACTAAGATGGATATCTACTTCTCACAACACTATTCTAACAAAATCACTCAGATTTATAAGTATTTTCTGTTTTCTCTCTATTCTGCTTCGTCAACAAATGACTCGGCTGATGAGTGTTCTGTTCTTGAGTTTGAGACTTAGAAGAATTCTGCTTCAGATTTTTGCTCTCAAAATGTGTTGTCTCTTTTTCTTCAACTCACGAACTGAACTATTTATACTTGAGATTTGAAAATCTGCCCGTTGAGAGATCGACAGGTGTCCAAATCATTGAGTACTGGTCCTTTCTGCAGAAACGGCTGTTGCGACTGAACACTGTACACTCTGCTATACTTTCTGTCGCTTCGCATTAAATGCACCAAACTGATACGAGGTTTCTCTTCAATCATTTGTCATAAATACCCTTCCTCTTCAGCATTTATTACACCAAGTGCATTTATTACCGTTGCAATAACTTCTGATCCACTTCCACTCTGCTGATCGAAGTCACTCGTCTGATGTATACTCGGCTGATCCCAAACTTGAACTAATCTGATTTGAGTCGGCTGATAGTCCACCAGTCTGATTACTTCTTCAGCAACAGATCAGTAGTCTTCTGGACCATATTTGACTAGTTTGAAATAAATCTTCCTTGGTCAAATATCTTCTAAGGTTTGTACTAAGCTTCCATACTTAGCTGATGACTTTTGGAAATCATCAAAACCTCCCTTCACTTCAAAGTCTTCATCTTCATCCAACACAGTACAATAACAATCCAATAACAATACATTACAATAACAATTGAGTAACAGGAAATCAGCGACAACTCAATAACAGTCATCAAAACGGTTCAATATATGATATCAAGGACTCGTAAGCACATAGACATTATCATAATAATTCAAGGTGTATAGTTTGTCCGAACAGTTGAGTTTTTCATTGTATCATACGTCGCATGCTCGTTCGTTTAGGGACTAAGTTACAGTTATGACTCGACCTACTAGCACATTCGGACTGATACACAAGTAACACACAACACTCACCCGTGTAGCTTACGATTCTCGAGAATATGCGGAAAAGTGACATCTCCGGTTCCTGTACACGTTTATGCAACGATCTTAGAATCTAATTATGCTATGAAGATTCTAGAGTGACTAAATCAATGCTTTAGTTGAGTACACAATTGAATCATTATCGGTGTCGAAGCCATGATTGTAACTTGGACTTTTAAGTCCAATTTAAAGGTTCTATGGTTCATTCGAAAAGCATGGTACACATAGCCACGAAAAGAGTTAACTTGAACTTAACCGTTCAAGATAAACTTTAAAAATAATTAGTTAAACTTTTAACGTTAATCTATTAAATTCCATGTCCCATTAATGTTCTTTAATTATTTAGTACTAACTTCATTTTTTTTAAAAAAAAAAAATTAGAACCGAAGTTTATTTGAAATTCTTTCTTTACCAAAAATTATTATTAATTTTATTTCAAAAATAAATTTAATCATTTAATATTTTTATGTTATTTAAAATAATTATTTAAATTCATTTTCATAAAATTATTATAATTCATTGAGTCCCTTTTTCAAAAATTAATCTTTATTTGAAATTATCATTTTCAAAATCTTTTATTTATTATAAAAAACAATTTATTATTATTTTAAGAAAATAAATATTCAAGATTAATTGAAATAGATATTTTATTTTCGGAAGAAGTTTATCATTTATTTTCAGAAAAAATAATTAACCCAAACTACTATAAATATTTTATTTCTGGAAAAGCTTTTTCATTTAATTAAAATCTTTATTTCGAATTTAACTGTTATTATAATTTTATTTTTTAAATAATATTCAAGAATGATAATTATCAAAACTCTTTTATCATTTATAAAACTTTATTTCCAGATATTAACTTTAAATTTCAGATTAGTTATTATTTTCAGAAAAAAAGTAATACTCAAATTATTTTATTTTACTTTCAAAATTAATTATTTTCATGAAAGACTCAGTTTATTTCATTTTAGAATCTATAATGTTTATTTATTAATTCCATCTCCATAAACAAGTTTGTTATATTTTAGGAAAGGTATTTATTACCTCTAGAATAAAATCTTTGTAGAAAATTTATCATTACTAGATTCAAAAATATTTTGCTAAATAAATTTCTAGTATTAAAAATTATAATATTCCCATTTCTTTAAGCTTTTTAATAATATATATATATATATATATATATATATATATATATATATATATATATATATATATATATATATATATATTTATTTATTTATTTTATTTTATTTTATTTTTAAGTGGGCTGGCAGAAGGCCAGCCCAAAATAATATTATATATATATATATATATATATATTTTCTGTGTTTGTCGACTGGCCCAAAAAAGCCAGCCCACAAACAGGGATCAAATGCAATAGACTTGTTGCTACTGTGCAGCATGCCGATGATGGGGCTGCTCCGGCCAACCCATCGAAAAAGTTCATTACTAACCTCCTACTTTACAGATTCGCACAAATATCCCCCAAACAAAATAGATCAAGTTTTTGACACCAAAACTTCATAAATTTCAAATTTTTAATATCCAAATATTTTATAAAATTGAAATCTTGCATGAAAAATCTGTAGATCTACAAAAAAATAATATAAAAACCTAAACACATAGGTATTAACTTGCTTTCATAATGACACTCTTAACTTTTATTTAGCCATAAAAATATTGTTGGTCCCAAGTGGTCAGATGAGGTCTCGAGGGGGGGGGGGGGGGGGTGAATAGACCTCTAAAAATTTATCTTTAAAATTCGCCAACTTTTTCTGTCAGCAGACTAAGCTGATCAAGAATTGTAAGTAGACTAAGCTGATCTCGCACAAAGCTTTGAACATCAGAGTTGACCACTCTTCTGATTTTACTTAGCTGATTTTATCAAAATCAGAGTTATAAATTTACTAACTTGCAGCGGATTTATCTAGTGTTTTTCACAAGTAGTTTTCTTAACTTAGAAAAGATTTTATCCCTAGTTTTTGCAAACTCCTTTTAAAACTTTTCAACAGTTAACTTACGTGTTTAAATATGCTCTTTTGAAATATGCAAAAATAATGCAAGTATAAACACACAGGATTTTTATAGTGGTTATATGGATAAGAAATCCCTTAGTCCACTTTTCCAAGTCACTTAGATCTTGGGTTATACTATAATCACACAGATTACAATATACAATGCTTGCGCCAACAACAAATGAACTGGCCACAAGTGCACAATAGGAAATCACAAAGAAAACCTATCCTCTGAAGTAATATCACTCACTAAGATGGATATCTACTTCTCACAACACTTTTCTCACAAAATCACTCAGATTTGTATGTATATTTGTTTATCTCTCTTTTCTGCTTCGCAACAAATGACTCGGCTGTTGAGTGTTCTGTTCTTGAGGTTGAGAGTTAGAAGAATTTAGCTTCGGATTTTCTCTCTAATGTGTTGTCTCTTCTTCTTCAACTCTTGAACTGAACTATTTATACTTGAGATTGAAAATCTGCCCGTTGAGAGATCGACATGTGTCCAAATCCTCGAGTACTGATCCTTTCTGCAGAAACGGCTACCTGCGACTGATCATTGTACACTCTGCTGTACTTTCTATAAGTCCGCATTAAATGCACCAAGCTGATACGAGGTTTCTCTTCAATCATTTTTCGTAAATACCCTTCATCTTCAGCATTTATTAATCCAAGTGCATTTATTACCGTTGCAATAACTTCTGATCCACTTCCACTATGCTGATCGAAATCGCTCGTCTGATGTACACTCGGCTAATCCCAAAATGAACTAATCTGATTTGAGTCGGCTGAAAATCCAACAGTCTGATTCCTTTCTTCAGCAACAAATTAGTAGTCTTCTGGACCATATTTGACTCGTCTGAAGTAACTTCTTCCTTGGTCAAATATCTTCTAAGGTTTGAACTAAGCTTCCATATTTAGCTGATGACTTTTGGAAATCATCAAAACCTCCATTCACTTCTAAGTCTTCATCTTCATACAACAATTTCCCCCTTTTTGATGATGACAAAACTTCAGCTAAGTACCTGTACCTAAAACTAAAGTTAAGTCCTCAAAAATTTCTGAGATAGAAATGATTTGTCGGAAACTTGACTTTTATGAATATTCTATGAGATTACAGTACAAGTTTACAAGAAAATGGACTTAAGTGAAATTAAAAATAAAGTAAGCTGATACAATGATTTTCAATTTAAAACCTAGTCTAGAAAATCTAGTCTAGTCTTCAGCTTCTTCATTATCTTCCTCTTCTTCCTCTTCTTCAAATTCTTCACTTTCATCATCTTCATCTTCTCCACTGGAAAACAAATCAGCATTGGTCAAGTTTCTTCCTGCAGCTTCAACTCTTCTTCTGATTTCTTGAATTCTGCTGGTTTTCCTGAATGGATCCAACTGTACTTCAGCAGTGTCCTTAGAGGCAGCTATTTCTTTATCAGTCTTAGCTACGTCTTTGGGCTCTACTTCTTCATTAGTCTCTTCATCATCAGCTTCCTCTTCAAGTACTTTATCTTCACTTGGTTTTTCAGCAGCAACTCTCTGGTCTTGTACTTGAACAGTTGCAACAACAACAGTCTTCTTAGCTGATTCCTCTTCCCTTCTTTTGTCATCAGCAGCAGGGTTGAGTTGATCAGGAGAGACGTTGACAGCAGCACAGAGCTTTCTGATGTTTTGATCCACAACTCGGAGTTGGTCAGAGTGATGATTTTGAGTTGCTTTCATTCGAAGTTGAGTAGTCTTCATCTCACTAGATTGGTCATTTAAGTAGTCAACATTCAGCTGAAGTTGTTGGTCCCAAGTGGTCAGATGAGGTCTAGAGGGAGGGGGTGAATAGTCCTCTTCAAATTTGCCTTTTAAAAACTCTAACTTTTCTGTTCAGCAGACTAAGCTGATCAAGAATCGTAAGCAGACTAAGCTGATCTCGCACAAAGCTTTGAACAGCAGAGTTGACCACTCTTCTGATTTCACTCAGCTGATTTTGCCAAAATCAGAGTTTAAAATAAACTAACTTGCAGCGGATTTATCAAGTATTTTTCACAAGTAGTTTTCTTTAACTTAGAAAAAGTTTTATCCCCAGTTTTAACAAACTCCTTTTAAAACTTTTTAACAGTCAACCTTTAAGTGTTTTAAGTATGCTTCTTTGAAATATGCAGAAAGTAATGCAAGTTAAAAACACAAAGGATTTTTATAGTGGTTATATGGATATAAATCCTTTAGTCCACTCTTCCAAGTCACTTAGATCTTGAGTTATACTATAAACACACAGTTTACAATATTCGCTGCTTGCGCCAACCATCAAATGAAATGGCCACAAGTTCACAATAGGAAATCACAAAGAAACTCCTATCCTCTGAAGTAATATCGCTCACAAAGATTGATATCTACTCCTCACAACACAATCCTAACAAAATCACTCAGATTTTACAAGTATTTTCTGTTTTCTCTCTATTCTGCTTCGTCAACAAATGACTCAGCTGATGAGTGTTCTGTTCTTGAGTTTGAGACTTAGAAGAATTCTGCTTCAGATTTTTGCTTTCAAAATGTGTTGTCTCTGTGTTGTTCTTCTTCCTCAACTCACGAACTAAGCTATTTATACTTGGAGATTTGAAAATCTGCCCGTTGAGAGATCGGCAGCTGTCAAATCCTAGAGTACTGGTCCTTTTTCTGCAGATTGGCTGCTGCGACTGAACACTGTACACTCTGCTGTACTTTCTGTCGCTTCGCAATAAATGCGCATTAAATGCACCAAGCTGATACGAGGTTTCTCTTCAATCATTTGTCATAAATACCCTTCCTCTTCAGCATTTATTACACCAAGTGCATTTATTACCGTTGCACTAACTTCTGATCCACTTCCACTCTGCTGATCGAAGTCACTCGTATGATGTGTACTCGGGCTGATCCCAAACTTGAACTAATCTGATTTGAGTCGGCTGATAATCAACTAGTCTGATTCCTTCTTCAGCAACAGATCAGTAGTCTTCTGGACCATATTTGACTAGTCTGAAATACTTCTTCCTTGGTCAAATATCTTCTAAGGTTTATACTAAGCTTTCACTTAGCTGATGACTTTGGAAATCATCAAAACCTCCCTTCACTTCAAAGTCTTCATCTTCATCCAACAATTTCCCCCTTTTTGATGATGACAAAACTTCAGCTAAGTACCTGTACCTAAAACTAAAGTTGAGTCCTCAAAAATTTCTGAGATAGAAATGATATGTTGGAAGCTTGAACTTTTTATAGATTTGATTTTTAAAATTACAGTACAAGTTACAAGCAAAAATTTGACTTAAGTGAAAAAAAAAAATTACAACTGAAGTAAGCTGTTACAGAAATTCAACAGATGACCTAGTCTATTTACTAGTCTAGTCCTCAGCTTCTTCATCTTCTTCTTCCTCTTCAACTTCTTCATCTTCATCACTACTATCATCATCTTCACCAGATGTGAAAGTATCAGCAAGACCTTTCAATTTTTCTTTTCTTTCTTCAGCTTCAAATCTGGCTCTGATGTCTTCAATCCTCTTAATCTTTATGTCTGGATTAAGCTGTTCTTCAGCAGAGTACTTAGAGGCAGCTAACTCCTTGTCAGTTTTAGCTACTTCCTTGGGCTCTTCTTTATCATCAGCTCCATCTTCAGCTTCCTTTTCAAGTACTTCATCTTCTTTTGGCTTTCCAGCAGCAGCCCGTTGGTCTCGTACTTGACTAGTTGCAGCAACATCAACAGCTAACTTAGCTGATTCCTCTTCCCCCTTTTTGTCAGCATCAGCAGGGTTGAGTTGATCAGGAGTTATGTTGACAGCAGCACAAAGCTTCTTGATGTTTCTATCCAGAACTTGTTGTTCAGCGCAGTGATGACTTAGAGTAGATTGCATGCGAAGTTGATTTTCTTCCAAGCGAAGTTGATTAGCCTTTAATTCACCAGATTGGTCATTCAGACAGTCAACATTCAACTAAAGTGTTGACAGTTCAGTGTGTGCTTTGTTGGTGACGTTTGTAATCTCTTGCATTAGAGCAATATTCTTTTCTGTTTCTGCTTCACCAACTTGTTTGATGACCCTAACAACCCTTGCAATGTCAGTTTCATTCCTTTGAAGAGCAGTGTGGAGGTGACCTACATCAGCCTTCACATCTTCAATACTTCTGTGCATGCTCAAGATACTTTGAGTAATTGCAAGTGAATTGTCTGGTGGTAGAGGAAAATCTTCAATGGCATCCTTGACCATTTTTGTAGTCTCTTCCTGCATTTGCTTAATGAACAGCTGATTTCTCATCTCCATCTCCTTCATAGAGTTCTCAATCAGCAGCTGCAATGACTCCATCAGTGAAGAATGTAAGTCAGCAGTGGGAGCAATGGGTGATGACTCAGCAGGTTCATCTTCCTGTTGAACAGGGGCATCATGAAGAATAGGATTTTCTTCAGCTTTCCACTCCAAAGCTAAAGGAATTTCCTCTTTGACAGCAGCAGGCAGTGTCACAGATGTGTTAAGATTGATTTCCACAGCTTGCTTGTCCTTCCTTGGTTCTTCATCTTCAGGCTCATCAGATATATGAATAACTTCAGTACCATCAGCAGACACAACAGTCTTCTGATGTATCAAGTCAGCTGGCACAAATGGTGAAGTAGTCTGTTTGATCCTCAGCTTCTCTTGATAAGTACCAATATCAGAGCCATAACATATTTGCTGTAAGCTTGGCAGAGTAGGCGTTGTACTTGATGTTCCTGGTTCAAATCTTGATCTTTCAGCCCATCTTTCCAAGGTTGTGTAAACAACAATCTTGACTGCTCTTTCAATTCTGTCATCAGTAGGACTTGGCTTCTTTGGAATAGAATCCTTGATGGCAGTCGCTTCCTGACTTACAATGACTCTAGCATAGTCATGTAGTCTGTCTCTAACAAAATCCGAGTCCAAAGCCTTGGCAACTAAAGTTGTTTGCAGCCAGTTTAGAACCCATCTCCCTTCTGTAGCAAACTCCTTCCAGGCATGAATTTCCTCCTCAGATTTGTTCAATCTATACTCTCTCCATTGATTGTATCCAATCTTTTCAGGGAGAAAAGTAGTCCTTGATTGAAACAGCTGGTTAAGCCTTTCCAGCTCAGCTTCGAATCTTTTGAAGGCAATAGAATCACTTTGAACAATTTCAATTGCTCTTCTTACTTCCTTCTTTTTCTTCTTGATTGGTGCAGCCCTAGGTAGCACGAAGTCTCCTTACTTGGGCTTTTCTCCAATCGCGATGCCTCCAGACCTCCTTGGTCCATATGCATCCTTCTTGCTCTCTTCTAAGGCCTTTGCCAAGTCTTCTTCTTCCTTGGCAGCCAATTCAGCTTCTGTCATATTCTTGACATCAGCTTCCCTTTTACTTTCCTCAAGAGCTCTCTTTAACTCAGCTTCCTCACGTTTTCTCTGTTCAGCTTCCTCGCGCTTTTTCTTGTGATTAGCTGGTACTTTTGCTTTGCCAGTTCTCTTCTTTCTGGCATTTCTTGACTCAACAACTGGTGCCACAGCTGTTGTTTCTGGTAATGCAACTGCTACAGGTGCAGCAGCAATTGGTTCGAGGATCTGCACTTCAGGATCCTCTTGAGGTTTATCAACCTCAGCTGTTGGTGTAGGAATCTGTTTCACTTGATCAGCTGACTTCTTCTCAGCAGACTCCTTCACTGATTCAACAGGCCTCTCAGCAGATGGAGGGCTTTCTCTAACCACTTCAGAGAGTTCTTTTTCTTCATCAATAAACGTCATCCTCTTTCTGATGGTTTTCTTTGTATGAAGAACAGGAGCAGATGTGGCAGTATCTTTCATTGCACTCCTTGTTCTTTTAGCCATATTTTCAGCTGGTAGCTCAGCTGAAATTGTCTTGTCAGAAGATGTCCCATCAATTTCATCAATTTCCTTAACTGTTTCATCAATGACAGAATCCACAGCATTCTTTCTTTTAAGCACAACTGTTCTGGCTTCAACAGCAGGCTTTGCTGTTTGAACAGCTGTCTTGCTCTTCTTGCCTTTATCAGCAGGCACTTTAGGCTCAGTAGCCTTTCTCTTCTGTTGCTTTTTCTCAGGCACAGCAGCAGGCTCTTTAGATTTCACTTTATCATAGATCTTTAATTCCTTCGCCTTATGAATTTCTTTTCCATTAGTCACAACACATCTCAGATTTACCAACAGATGACTAATGAAAATCCTGTGCAGAGTCAGACCACGGACTTTGTGATCAGCAATCACATACCAGATGAAGTTAGCCCAATTCACCTTCAAACCATAGAAAATGGCTATCATCGTATGAAACCTCTTCATTGGTACGCTGTCCAAGGAGAATGTGCAGTTCTCGAGGACTTTGGCAACCAAATCTGCCATCCGCTGAAACTCATCCTTCAGCTGATTTTTCTTGATGCTTCCAGATAGCACTTGATTCTTCTTTGAGACCAGATTCCAGAAATCTGACTCAAAAGGTTCAGCTAGGTTTGCAATGTCAGTAGACCCTTCAATAGAGAGTCCGTACATCTCATTCAGCAATTTTGGGGTTACGCAGATAGCTTTGTCCCCAATTTTGGCTTTAATATCCAGTTTGTCGAAGTTAACATCGTCTTTGTAACCATAAAATTCAAAGACCTCGTCCTTGAAAATCATGTCTTCATGGGCCTCCATGAAGTTAACCAGCGTTGCCGCTTTGAATTTCTCCAGAATTTCTTTCATTAACGGTGTGCCAGTCGCATGATAGGTCAGGTAGTTCAAGAACATACCTTCAGCCGCAGCTTCTTTTGCATTTACCTTGGAACCCATTTTCCTGAAAGAGATTGAAGAGAAACGAGAGTAGATTTGCAGTTGAATGTATGCAAAAATGCTCTGAATGCTTTTGAAATTTTTAGGGTGCTTAAAAACTTAGTAAGCTGATCAGATCTGGATTTACAGATGTTGGTTCTTGTCGGTTTCCGTGAAAGGTGTCAACCGTTAGATCAGTTACTTGAAAAGCAGATCGTGTGATCGTGATACGCGGTTTTCAAAATAGCATTTAATATGTCAGACAGGCGGGAATTTGAAACGCCACTTGTCTGTTACTTATAAAAGCGTGTTTTTGATAAAACGTTTTTAGTACAACACTTAAAATATAAGTTGACATGAATAAAAGCAGATGAGTAAAATGCTTATCTGACAGACGACTTGTCTGATACAATACATCACTAGTGAAAGCCAATATCTAGTGATCTTCCTTTGCTGTTTGTCAATCCAGCAAGATAATTAATCTTCAAATCTTCAAGAATTAAGAACATATCTTCTGATTAAAATAACTTCAACTACTGTCATTGAAGATTTCATCTTTAAGACAAGGGTACCGCTAGTCTTACACGTTCCCCCTGAATTCAAGAATTCATCAGTCAACTAGTCTGTTGAGAGTCAGTCTTCTTGAAGTGTAACACTTGTTGATATCAGATTAGTAAGCTGTTGAACCCAGTCTTCTGATAGGTTCCCCCTCAGCTTATGAATCCAATTTTAACAAGCCCAATTCCGCTCTTAGAGTGGAAAATCTTGCTTCATTCAGTGGTTTGGTGAAAATGTCAGCGATCTGATTGTCTGTATGAACATACTCAATAATAACATTTCCTTTTTCAACATGGTCTCTGATGAAGTGATGTTTGATCTCAATGTGCTTAGTCCTGGAATGACTAGTAGTATTCTGAGTAAGTGAAATTGCACTTGTATTATCACAGTAGATAGGGATTCCACTGATCTTGAGATTATAGTCTTCTAGTTGATGCTTCAACCAAAGTATTTGTGCACAACATGCTCCAGCAACAATGTATTCAGCTTCAGCAGTAGATATGGATATTGAAGTCTATTTCTTACTCATCCATGAGATCAGACGACTGCCTAAAAATTGACAAGCACCTGTAGTACTTTTCCTATCAATTTTGCAGCCAGCAAGGTCAGAATCTGAATATCCAATGAGTTCAAATCCTGATTCCCTTGGGTACCACAATCCCAAATCTGGTGTGCTTTTGAGAAACTTTAATATCCTTTTAGCAGCTAAGAGATGAGATTCCTTAGGATCTGATTGAAATCTCGCACAAACCCCAAAAGAATATATAATATCTGGTCTGCTAGCTGTTAAGTATAACAGTGACCCAATTATGCCTCTGTATTTGGTAATGTCAACTGATTTGCCACCTTCATCCTTGTCCAGACGAAGTCCAGTAGACATAGGAACATTAGCAGATGAGCTAGTTTCCATACCAAATTTCTTGAACAGATCTTTTGTGTACTTTGCTTGATTAATAAAAACACCATCAGACAGCTGTTTGACTTGTAAACCAAGAAAGTAATTTAATTCTCCCATCATGCTCATTTCAAACTTGTTCTGCATCAGCTTAGAGAATCTTTCACACATCTGTTTGTTAGTTGAACCGAAAATAATATCGTCCACATATATTTGTACCAACAATATATGATTATCCCATTCAATAGTAAACAAGGTTTTATCTACTTTACCTTTGCGAAATCCTTTAATTAAAAGAAAATCAGATAAAGTATCATACCATGCTCTTGGAGCCTGTTTCAGTCCATAGAGAGCTTTCTTCAGACGATACACTTTGTCTCCTTGTTGATATACTTCAAAGCCAGGAGATTGTTCAACGTACACTTCTTCTTGCAATTCTCCATTGAGAAAAGCAGACTTCACATCCATCTGATAGACAGTGAAGTTCTTGTAAGCAGCATAGGCTAGGAACAATCTGATTGCTTCAAGCCTTGCAACTGGTGCGAATGTCTCATCAAAATCAATGCCTTATTCTTGGTAGTAACCTTTGGCAACTAGTCTTGCTTTGTTTCTGGTAACCATACCATCTTCATTCATCTTATTTCTGAAAACTCACTTAGTGCCAATTACTCTTTGATGAGTAGGTCTGGGAACTAAGTACCAGACTTCATTACTTTCAAATTGATTCAACTCTTCTTGCATTGCTTCAATCCAGTGAGAATCACTAAGAGCTTCATCAATCAACTATAGGCTCAATTCGTGAAAGAAAACTTACAAACATTGTTTCATTTGCAGTAGACCTTCTAGTTCTCATTCTATCCAAAGGATCACCAATGACTAAGTCAGATGGGTGATCTCTGAGCCATCTGAGATCAGGTTGCAAATCTGGATGTTGTCCTTTTGATTGATCTTGCAACACTACTGTTGGAGTCTCAGTAGTAGTCTGTTGAATAGTCTCTGGTCTGTCAGCTGTTCGCAACTCCTCTGTTAGACAATCAGCAGACTGATTTTGAACAGCACTTGAGTTATCAGCTTGAGTTAAATCAGGTAGTATGATGGGTACATATTCTTCCTTTCTTTCCACATTCAATTTCTGAAAGTCAGCAGATATCTCTGGGTTTGCACATTGATTCTTTTCAGATGATTGACTTGGTTCATCAAATACTACATGAATAGATTCTTCTACAAGTAAAGTTCTTTTGTTAAACACTCTATAAGCTTTACTAACAGTAGAGTAACCTACAAAAACAGCTTCATCAGCCTTTTCTGCAAATGCAGTAAGGTGATTTTTCCCATTGTTCAAAACATAACATTTACAACCAAAAATCCTAAGATAATGTAAATTAGGCTTTCTGTTGTTCCATATCTCATAGGGTGTCTTGTTTTGACTTTTATTGATCATACACCTGTTCTGTGTATAACATGCTGTATTGTAGCTTCTGCCCAGAATCTTTGGGGCAGCTTTGCTTCAGCTATCATTGTCCTGGTAGCTTCTTTTAGAGTTCTGTTTCTCCTTTCAGCAACTCCATTTTGTTGAGGGGTTCTGGCAGCAGAGTACTCATGATTGATTCCTCTGGAATTACAATACTCTTCAACAGTAGAGTTTGTAAACTCAGTCCCTCTATCTGATCTGATCTTCAATATTCTTTTACTCTTCTCATTCTGGATCAGTTCCATCAGATTAGTAAGATGTTCCTTGGTTTCACTTTTCTTCTTCATGAAAATCACCCAAGTAAATCTTGAAAAATCATCCACAACAGCTAGGCAGTATTTCTTTCCACCATTACTGATTGGATCAATAGGGCCAAACAAATCCATATGCAATAGTTCCAAAATTCTGGTTGAAGATTGGTGCTTCTTGCTTTTGAAAGATGACTTCACTTGTTTACCCTTCTGACAGGCATCACAGAGCTTGCCTTTGCTCATGATTGTCTTTGGAATTCCTTCTACCAGATCATTCTTTATCAATCTGTTTATGGTCTTGAAATTCAAATGATTCATTCTTTTGTGCCAAAGCCAACTGATTTCACTTGGTGTAGAAGCCACCAAACAAACATTAGAATTCTTGTCCACAGAATTCCAGTCAACTACATAGATGTTTCCCTGTCTTCTTCCAGATAAAATAACCTTCTTTGTTCCAACTTGTTCAACATAGCACTTATCTGATGAAAACACTACGGAAAATCCCTTGTCACAAAATTGACTTATGCTCAGTAGATTGTACTTCAGGCCATTAACATATGAGACGTCAGATATCTCTATGTTTCCTTTGATAAGCTTTCCAACAGCTACAACCTTGCCTTCTTTGCTGTCTCCAAAAGTAACTCTTGGACCATTCACAGCAACAGCATCTGCCAGTTCATGTATGTCTCCACACATGTGCCTTGAACATCCACTGTCCAAGTACCATTTCTTCACTACTTTACTCCTACTCCTAATCCTAACCTACAAAACAAGATAAAAATGTTTTAGGTACCCTTTATTGAGAGGGTCCTGGTGGATTAGTGTCACCTTTGACAACCCAAGATGTTGAAGTCTTAGGCTTCTTAGGCTTCAGAGTTTTAGCAGGAGCATGAACAACTTCATTTTCATCATAATCAGCAGGCATGTTATGTTGATAATTATTATGATGAGTATAAGGCTCATAAGTAGGATAAGATGCATGATAAGCAGGGTAAGCATGCATTGGTTGATGAGCAGGATATGCAGCATAATAAGGTGGATAATGAGGTGCAGCATAATAAGGTGAATAAGCAGGTTGCACATAATGAGACTCATTTCCATACCAAGCATTATAGTTATAATTTCTTTGCTTCTTAGGTCTGCTCTTAACTTGCTCTTTAACAGACGACTTAGGTCTACTAGTCTGATTGGTTTTACTCTTATCAGCAGACTTCTTTGGACTACTCTGCTGTTTGGTTTTACCAGTCTGTTTTTCATTTTCAGGCTTTTTACCCTTTTTAGCCTTAGGAGGACTCTTCTCCTTTTTCTCATTCTCAGGTGAGGCAGATTTAGCAGTCTGAACATACAATATAATGTTACTATTATCAGCAGATATAAATTTTTCAGTTCTGTTCAGTTCTAAGTTTTCTTTTACTAAGGGAGTACTCTGTTCAGTTGATTTATCTATTGACACAACAGACGACTTAGCAACAGACGACTTATTGTATAAAGATATAGTAGCTTCGAGTTCCATGATTTGTCCCTTGTAAACTTCACATTCTACTTCAGAGATTCATATTCATGTGAAAGCTTTTTATACATGGCTGATTCTTCAGGTCTTCCAACCTTAAGTTTCAGTTTAGCATTTTGATTTTCAGCAGAATCATCTCGTCCTTAAGCTTAGCAAGCTCATTAACAACATCTACTTTGTTGTTCATCATCTGCTCAAATGAGCTAAACAGTTCAAGCTCACTTTCAGAGAGTATTACCTCATTGTCAGAATCATCAGATTCCTTGGCCATGAGACACAACAGTGCAGGTGTTTCGTCAAAAACAGAGTCATCACTTGAAGTGCCAGATTCTGTGTTTGATGAGTAGATGGCTGCCATCTTTTCAGCTTCAGCCAACAGCACTTTGCTTTTTTGGTATCTCTTTTCTCGTCTCTCTTTTCTTTGTTTCTTTTCCTCCTCTGTATATTTCTCCGCTTTAGGATATGGGCAGTCTTTGATGAAGTGTCCCAATTTCCTGCAATTATAGCACATCATTTTGGATTTATAATCATCCTTAATGTCATGAGAATTAGAGGTAGGTTTAGAAGTAGAAGCATTGTTATATTTGTTCTTCATTTTTCTTTTGTAGAACTTTTTGAACCCGTTCAATAACAAAGCCACATCGCCAGCAGTGTACTCCTTTTTGCTTAGTACTGGGGCCTCATCAGATGAGTCCTCTTCTCTGCTTTTCCGGCGGATCTTCTTGTTCTTTCTGCAGCGACCAGGGCAGCAGTAGGGCCAGAAGTTGAGGTCTCTTCTATTCCCATCCTTGGCATTTTATACTCGTACGCCTTGAGTACAGAAAACAGCTCAGTCAGTGAGATCTTCCCCAGATCTCTTGATTCTTCCATCGCTGTAATCTTCATGTTGAACTTGGGTGGCAGCGCCTTTAAGACTTTGACAGTGATCTCCTTATCAGTAAACGTCTTTCCCAACTTTAGAACATTGTTCAACACCTTTGTAAACCTAGTATCCATCTGGTCAATGGTTTCTCCAGGTTTCATCTTGAAGTTCTCAAACTTCTCCAGGGCAACACTCAAGTTGTGTTCTTTAATGGAGTCGTTCCCTTCACTCATGTCACGGACTTTGTCCCACATCTCTTTAGATGTTTTGCAGTGTTTGACCTTGTCAAACCTTTCATTGTCCAGGGCCTTCGTCATGATGAAGATTCCGACTTTGTCAAGATTCTTCAACTTGATTTCCTCTGGTGACATCTCTGATCGTTCTTTGTCAACGACCGTATCTACGCCATCAATTTTGATTGTCTTGGTAATTCTTATTGGACCTTGTTTTATGCACGTGTACATATTGTCATTGTAAGCAGCAAGGAAAATTTCCATGCGGATCTTCCAGTCCTCAAAGCTCATACCGCCTATGTGGGGAACTAGGCTAATACAATCCATTTTTCAAAAAGTTTTTATTTTTCAAAAATATGCTCTTTTGAAAACTTTTGAAAACCTTTGAAAAACACTTAAGGATCAAGCTCGTTGATCAGTCAGATGATTCAGATGAACCACCTGCTCTGATACCACTTGTTGGTCCCAAGTGGTCAGATGAGGTCTAGAGGGGGGGGGGGGGGAGGGGGTGAATAGACCTCTTCAAATTTGCCTTTTAAAAACTCTAACTTTTCTGTTCAGCAGACTAAGCTGATCAAGAATCGTAAGCAGACTAAGCTGATCTCGCACAAAGCTTTGAACAGCAGAGTTGACCACTCTTCTGATTTCACTCAGCTGATTTTGCCAAAATCAGAGTTTAAAATAAACTAACTTGCAGCGGATTTATCAAGTGTTTTTCACAAGTAGTTTTCTTTAACTTAGAAAAAGTTTTATCCCCAGTTTTAACAAACTCCTTTTAAAACTTTTTAACAGTCAACCTTTAAGTGTTTTAAGTATGCTTCTTTGAAATATGCAGAAAGTAATGCAAGTTAAAAACACAAAGGATTTTTATAGTGGTTATATGGATATAAATCCTTTAGTCCACTATTCCAAGTCACTTAGATCTTGGGTTATACTATAAACACACAGTTTACAATATTCGCTGCTTGCGCCAACCAACAAATGAAATGGCCACAAGTTCACAATAGGAAATCACAAAGAAACTCCTATCCTCTGAAGTAATATCGCTCACAAAGACTGATATCTACTCCTCACAACACAATCCTAACAAAATCACTCAGATTTTACAAGTATTTTCTGTTTTCTCTCTATTCTGCTTCGTCAACAAATGACTCAGCTGATGAGTGTTCTGTTCTTTAGTTTGAGACTTAGAAGAATTCTGCTTCAGATTTTTGCTCTCAAAATGTGTTGTCTCTGTGTTGTTCTTCTTCCTCAACTCACGAACTAAGCTATTTATACTTGGAGATTTGAAAATCTGCCCGTTGAGAGATCGGCAGCTGTCAAATCCTCGAGTACTGGTCCTTTTTCTGCAGAACGGCTGCTGCGACTGAACACTGTACACTCTGCTGTACTTTCTGTCGCTTCGCAATAAATGCGCATTAAATGCACCAAGCTGATACGAGGTTTCTCTTCAATCATTTGTCATAAATATCCTTCCTCTTCAGCATTTATTACACCAAGTGCATTTATTACCGTTGCACTAACTTCTGATCCACTTCCACTCTGCTGATCGAAGTCACTCGTCTGATATGTACTCGGTTGATCCCAAACTTGAACTAATCTGATTTGAGTCGGCTGATAATCAACCAGTCTGATTCCTTCTTCAGCAACAGATCAGTAGTCTTCTGGACCATATTTGACTAGTCTGAAATACTTCTTCCTTGGTCAAATATCTTCTAAGGTTTATACTAAGCTTTCACTTAGCTGATGACTTTGGAAATCATCAAAACCTCCCTTCACTTCAAAGTCTTCATCTTCATCCAACAGAAGTTTTGACATTTCATTTATGCCTTGTTGGTGACATTAGTGAACTCTTGCATAAGGGCAACATTTTTCTCTATTTCAACTTCACCAACTTCTTTCATGACTTTAGCAATTCCTGCAATGTCAGACTCGTGCCTTTGAAGAGCGGTGTGCAGATGATTCACATCAGCTTTCACGTCTTCAATGCTTCTGTTCATGCTTAAAATACTCTGAGTCAGTGCAAGGGAATTGTCTGGTGGTAGAGGAAAATTCTCTATGGCTTCATGCACCATCTTTGCAGTAGCCTCCTGCATTTGCTTCAACATCAGCTGATTCCTCAGTTCCATTTCCTTCATAGCATTATCAATTAGCATCTGCATTGACTCCATCAGTGAAGAATGAAAGTCAGCAGTTGGAATAGAGGTTGATGCTTCAGCAGGCTGTTCCTGTTGAACAGGGGCTTCATGAAGAACTGGACTCGCTTCAGCTTTCCACTCAATAGCTAAAGGAATCTCTTTGACAGCAGCAGGCAGTGACTTGGATGTGTCAAGATTTATCTCCACAGCTTGCTGGTCTTCCTTGTGTTCTTCATCAGCTGGCTCATCAGCAATGTGAATGACTTCAGCACCATCAGCAGAAACAACAGTCTTCCGATGAATCAAGTCAGCTGGAACAAATAGTGATGTAGACTGTTTAACACTCAGCTGTTCTTGAAATGTACTGATTTCTGAGCCAAAGGCAATGCGCTGCAAACTTGGTAGATTGGGCATAGTACTAGATGTTCCTGGTTCATACCTTGATCTCTCTACCCATTTCTCCATAGTTGTATACACAGCCACTTTAACTGCTCTATCAATTAGGTCATCAGCAGGACCTGGCTTGTTTGGCAGTGAATTCTTGATAGCAGTTGCCTCTTGACTTACAATGACTCTAGCAAAGTCATGTAGTCTGTCTCTGACAAAGTCTGAATCCAATGCCTTTGCAACATAAGTGGTTTGCAGCCAATTCAAAACCCAGCGTCCTTCATCAGCAAACTCCTTCCATGCTTGGATTTCTTCAGACTTATTTAACATGCACTCCCTCCATCTGTTATACCTTATCTTTTCTGGGAGAAAGGTTGTTTTTTATTGAAGCAGCTGATTCATCCTTTCTAGCTCCGCTTCAAACTTCTCAAAGACAGCAGAGTCACCTTGAACAATATCAAGTGCTCTTCTGACTTTAAATTTCTTCCTTTTGACTGGTTGAGCCCTTGGTAGCACAAATTTTCCTTCCTTGGGTTTACCAATCACGATGCCTTCTGAATTTCGAGGTCCATATGCATCCTTCTTACTTTCCTCTTGAGCCTTGGCCATGTCTGCTTCTTCCTTGGCAGCTAATTCAGCTTCAGTCATCTTTTTGACTTCAGCCACTTTCTTGCTAGCCTCAAGAGCTCTTTTAAGTTCAGCTTCATCACGTTTCCTCTGTTCTGCTTCTTGCGCTTCTTCTTGTGATAAACTGACACTTTGGTTTTGCCAATCCTTTTTCCTCTGGCAGCACTTGACTCAACAACTGGTGCCACTCAACAACTGGTGCCACAGCTGTTGGTTCTGGAGCAGCAATTGGTTCAAGGATCTGCACTTCAGGATCCTTTTGAGGTTGAGTAACCTCAACTGTTGGTGCAGAAGTAGTCTGTTTGACTTGTTCAGCAGCTGACTCCACTTCAGCAGACTTCTTCTCAGATCCAACATGCCTCTCTGCTGTTGGAGGACTTCTCCTTACTAGCTCAGAAAGTTCAGTAGATTCTTCAATGAAAGTCATCTTCTTTCTGGCAGTTTTCTTGGTGTGAAGGACATCAGTAGATGTAGCAGTGTCTTTCAAGCATAATAAGGTGCAGGGTAAGATGCATGATAAGCAGGGTAAGCATGCATTGGATGATGAGCAGGATATACATCATAGTAAGGTGGATAATGAGGTGCAGCATAATAAGATGAGTAAGCAGGTTGCACGTAATAAGACTCATTTCCATACCAAACATCATTATTATAATTTCTTTGCTTCTTAGGTCTGCTCTTTACTTGCTCTTTAACAGACGACTTAGTTTTACTAGTCTGATTGGTTTTACTCTTATCAGCAGACTTCTTAGGACTATTCTGCTGTTTAGATTTACCAGTCTGTTTTTCATTTTCAGGCTTTTTACCCTTTTTAGCCTTAGGAGATTTCTTCTCCTTTTTCTCAATCTCAAGTGAGGTAGATTTAGCAGTCTGAACATATAAAATAACATTACTGTTATCAGCAGATATGAACTTCTCAGTTTTGTTCAGTTCTAAATTCTCTTTTACTAAAGGTGTTCTCTGTTCATTAGATGTGTCTACTGATGCAACAGACGACTTATCATGACTAGATATTATCTTTTCAAGTTCCATGATTTTTCCTTTGTAAACTTCACATTCTTCTTTCAGAGATTCATATTCATGCGAAAGCTTTTTATACTTAGCTGAATCTTGTTGTTTTTCAACACTAAGTTTCAGTTTAGCATTTTGCTTTTTCAGCACAATCATCTCTTCCTTAAGCTTTGCAAATTCATTAACAATATCTGTGTTGTTTTTCATCATTTGCTCAAATGAACTAAATAGCTCATCTTCATTTTCGGTGAGAGTTACCTCAGTGTCAGAATCCTCTGATTCTTTGGCCATGAGACAGAGCAGTGCAGGTGTCTCTTCTTCAGTAGAGTCATCACTTGATGTCCCTGATTCTGAGTTAGACGAATAGATGGCTGCAATCTTTTCAGCTTCAGCCAACAACACTTTGCTTTTCTGGTGTCTCCTCTCTTTCCTCGCTTTCTTTTCCTCCTCAGTATACTTCTCAGCTTTAGGATATGAGGGGCTCTTCTATACCCATTCTTGGCATTTCATACGCCTTGAGTACAGAAAACAGCTCCGTCAGTGAGATCTTCCCCAGATCCATTGATTCTTCCATAGATGTGATATTCATGTTGAACTTGGGTGGCAGCGCCTTTGTAAACCTTGTATCCATCTGGTCAATGGTTTCTCCAGGCTTCATTTTGAAGTTCTCAAACTTCTCCAGGGCTACGCTCAGATTGTGTTCTTTGATTGAGTCATTCCCTTCACTCATGTCACGGACCTTATCCCACATCTCCTTAGATGTTTTACAGTGCTTGGCTTTGTCAAATCTTTCATTGTCAAGGGCTTTGGTCATGATGAAGATTCCAACCTTATCAAGATTTTTCTGTTTGATTTCCTCAACATTCATCTCTTCAGGTTCCTTGTCAACAACCTTATCTTGGCCATCAACTTTGATTGTTTTAGTACTTCTTATCGGACCTTGAGTTATGCACCTGTACATATTATCATTGTAAGCAGCAAGGAAAATTTCCATGCGTTTTTTCCAGTCCTCAAAGCTCATACCGCCAATTGAAAGGATAGTGCCCTGCAAGCCAATTGATTTTAGCTTGTATAAGGACTATCATGTGATAAGCTTTCTCTAGTATAAATGAATTAATACGCTCGTTTGTTTATAGTATGTAAATCAAACAATGGCCAACTTCATCTCTCGCGAATCACTTAAGCGATTGGATGAAATTCTTAGATCACAATAGACTATGGGACGATTCACTTCAGTATGAGTGCAATCATGAAACAGTCTCTAAGGTCGTGATCTTAAAAATGTTCCAAGTCATAGATTCCTATCGAGACGGGGTATCGAAGGAATCGTTAAGACTTGTACGAGTATGCATGATTCACATGGAGTGAATTTGTAGCGTTTCATGAGCAAGACATTTGATGCCAGTGCATATTAGTAGGTGGTTCGATAGGGGATCAAACGCATCGAACTACCCGAACAGAGAAACCCATTGTGGAAGCGCATGTCGTACATCGGCGATGGGATGTTTCTCAAGACTTATAATAGTGTACGATTTAGTCCTTTGACTTGAGGTGCTAGGGCAAATTCGGTGCACGTGAGTGCGTACTTTGATTTAGGAGCCGATCACTTAGCCTGATCATTGTGCGACTACTTTGGGTACGTAGGATCGTGTATGCGAATGGTTGGCACTAATATGGGATCTACCGACTGAACGTAGTGTGTTGAGAGAATTTCCTATACGTTCTTAGATAATAGATTCCAAGAAACCCGTGGCCACGGTCGGTGACGGATTTGGAAGGGGTTTCCAAATTTAGCAGTCACACTTGAATCATTATCCCGAATTAGAAAGTATAGTTATCAATTCACACACCCTAGGTCTCGATCGGGAAATTAGTCGATAGAGGGACCGTATGTACATGGCACTTATGAGAGGTGAGGTTCACTGAGATCAATTCACCTGAAGTTGGGCCTCATGGGCTTGTGGCTAGACATCGACCATGAGGTGTGGGTACTCATGAATTAATTGTAAGATTAATTCTTGAGTGGTTAATTGAAGGTGTTCAATTAATCGGAGCAATTTATAAGCTCGCAAATTAAATCACGGCCCGCGGCCAATTGATGGTGAAACTAGAGGGTCACACACAATACAATTGGACTTCAACAAATCATATAAGGAAAGTTTGATTTAAAGAGTTAAATCAAAACTGAAGAATTAAATTGTTAATTCTTGAAGAAGAAAACTAATTAATTAAAGAGTTAATTAATAAGAGAGGAATTAATTTAATTAATTAATTGGATTAATTAATTAAATGGGCTGAATTAATTAAAGGGGTTTAATTAATTAATTATGATCTAGGTCCATTAGGAAACAAATAAAGGCCATAAGAAAATGGGCTTTAAGTTTCCTAGTTGGACTAGGCAACATTAGGTCAAGACTCCTTATCTATAAATAAGGAGTAGGAGACCAAAACCCTAGCCCTAGTTATCACAACTAGCCGCCCCCTTCTTGGAGAAGAAGTGTGGACGCCACCCCTTTCCAATGGAAGAGAGGTCGCCCCCTATTTTCCTCCAGATCTAGATCTGAATTTAGATCTGGTTTTCTTCGTTCTTCCATGTCTGATTACCCTTGAATCCTAGTTCTGAGCCTGTGGATTCAAAGGGGTTGCTTCAATCCAGTTGGTGTGGATACTGCTAGAGGCACAACACTTGGGGTGCTTCTCTCGAGCCGAATCCATCAGATCTTGAAGAAGACCAGCGAAAAACCACCACCGTGTCTGTGGTGAGGTAATTTCGAATTACACCCTTTTATTTTGTAAATTGTTGCAAAATTTTATTCAACCTATTCGTATGAGCTAGAGAAAAATCCTAGGATCATGGGTGTATGAAATTTTTTTAAATTTCGCACTGTTGTATGACAATCATACCCCATGAAATCCCAACACCAATGTGGGGAACAAGGCTGATACAATCCATTTTTCAAAAAGTTTTTCTTTTCAAAAAGATGCTCTTTTGAAAACTTTTGAAAACCTTTGAAAAACACTCTAGGATCAAGCTCGTTGATCAGGTAAATGATTCAGATGAGCCACCTTCTCTGATACCACTTGTTGGTCCCAAGTGGTCAGATGAGGTCTAGAGGGGAGGGAGGGTGAATAGACCTCTAAAAATTTGTCTTTAAAATTCTCCAACTTTTTCTGTCAGCAGACTAAGCTGATCAAGAATTGTAAGTAGACTAAGCTGATCTCGCGCAAAGCTTTGAACTGCAGAGTTGACCACTCTTCTGATTTTACTTAGTTGATTTTATCAAAATTAGAGTTTTAAATTTACTAACTTGCAGCGGATTTATCTAGTGTTTTTCACAAGTAGTTTTCTTAACTTAGAAAAGATTTTATCCCCAGTTTTTGCAAACTCCTTTTAAAACTTTTCAACAGTTAACTTACGTGTTTAAATATGCTCTTTTGAAATATGCAAAAAATAATGCAAGTATAAACACACAGGATTTTTATAGTGGTTATATGGATAAGAAATCCTTTAGTCCACTCTTCCAAGTCACTTAGATCTTGGGTTATACTATAATCACACAGATTACAACATATAATGCTTGCGCCAAACAACAAATGAACTGGCTACAAAAGCACAATAAGAAATCACAAAGAAAACCTATCATCTGAAGTAGTATCACTCACTAAGATGGATATCTACTTCTCACAACACTTTTCTCACAAAATCACTCAGATTTGTATGTATATTTGTTTATCTCTCTTTTCTGCTTCGTCAACAAATGACTCGGCTGTTGAGTGTTCTGTTCTTGAGGTTGAGAGTTAGAATAATTTAGCTTCGGATTTGCTCTTTAATGTGTTGTCTCTTCTTCTTCAACTCTTGAACTGAACTATTTATACTTGAGATTTGAAAATCTGCCCGTTGAGAGATCGACAGGTGTCGAAATCCTCGAGTACTGATCCTTTCTGCAGAAACGGCTACCTGCGACTGATCACTGTACACTCTGCTGTACTTTCTGTCAGTCCGCATTAAATGCACCAAGCTGATACGAGGTTTCTCTTCAATCATTTGTCATAAATGCCCTTCCTCTTCAGCATTTATTACTCCAAGTGCATACCGTTGCAATAACTTCTGATCCACTTCCACTTTGCTGATCGAAATCACTCGTCTGATGTAGACTCGGCTGATCCCAAACTGAACTAATCTGATTTGAGTCGGTTGAAAATCCACCAGTCTGATTCCTTTCTTCAGCAACAGATCAGTAGTCTTCTGGACCATATTTGACTCGTCTGAAGTAACTTCTTCCTTGGTCAAATATCTTCTAAGGTTTGAACTAAGCTTCCATACTTAGCTGATGACTTTTGGAAATCATCAAAACCTCCCTTCATTTCTAAGTCTTCATCTTCATCCAACAACTTTATATTCAAAAGAATATCTATAAAAGTTCAAGCTTCCAACATATAATTTCTATCTCAGAAATTTTTGAGGACTCAACTTTAGTTTTAGGTACAGGTACTTAGCTGAATTTACTGTGAGGAAGCTTAACCGTCGCGGTTACTCGGTGTTTAATTTACAATTTACCCTTTTAACCTTATATATATGCGTTGACTTGACGAGACGAGTACTGCTTCAGAGATTATCACAGATCAGAGTACTCACATCGATAAAAACTTTTCTTATTCATCGACCATCACAGTAATCCTTTTCAAAATGTCTAACACCGAAAACACAGAGAACCAGATGATAATTCCTCCGAGATCAGAGTCCGACCTAGGATCCATGAGCAATCTCATAAATACGTACGAACCGACGGGAGATTCCCCGGAGGAAGTAAATAAAGTTATCGATCAGGCTATAAAGGTCTTAGAGTCGGATAAGGGCGAGGGAACTTCTGGGCAACAAAATGCCGAGCTCGGAGGGGACGGAGAGCAGAACGCGGAGCCCGATATCGGGCGCGAGGGAGAGGGGAAACCAAATACAGAATCTGGTAGTGATGAAGGTTCGACCGAAGTGCTGGGAGAACATGAGTTAATGAGATACTCGATAGGAAATAACGTTTATATGAGAATCCTCGATCTGGGCTCTATCTCGAAGAAATCGAACGCCACGGGGCGAGTTCAGAAAACCAAAAAACGGGTCGACGAGATTGTCTGTGCTTACGATCCGATCGAGAGCAGGGCTGAACTTGAGGCAGAAATACGAAAATTTCTCCCCGAAGGCTACTCGTTGGTTATCCCGACCTCTTCTCAACGGGTCAACGAGCCCCCAGTAGGATGCCAAGCCTTTTACACTAAACAATTCTCCTATGGGCTGCGGATTCCTTTTGCTCCATTGCTCGAGGAAGTTCTGGATATATTCTCTCTAGCTCCTGCACAGATTCTTCCGAACTCCATTGTGTACCTGATTGCTTTCAGTGTCCTGATGAAGACTAAGAACAAACTTGCCTATTTCCAGAATTTTTGGCAGTTTTTAAAAATCAGTAATTCCCCAGCTTCTAATGCGGGGTTCATGTACTTCTATCAACGTCCAAACCATTCGGTTTTGTCCACGATCGTTTCCAGCAACTCCCTGGACTGGAAAAACGATTTTTCTTTGTTAAGGGACCGGACGTGCCGGCCTCCGAGGGGAGCTCGGAAATGATCCTGCACCAATGGAAAGGCCAGCGTGATTAGGTATACGGCAAACGTGAGATCATGAGCCAGTGATAGGAAATTTCCATGGGTATTTTCCAGTCCTCAAAACTCATACCGCCAATGTGGGGAACATGGCTAATACAGTCCATTTTCAAAAGATTTTTATTTTTCAAAAAATATGCTCTTTTGAAAACTTTTGAAAAACACACTAGGATCAAGCTCGTTCATCAGTCAGATGATTCAGATGAACCACCTGCTCTGATACCACTTGTTGGTCCCAAGTGGTCAGATGAGGTCTAGAGGGGGGGGGGGGGGGGGGGGAGGTGAATAGACCTCTTCAAAATTTATCTTTCAAAATCTCTAACTTTTTCTGTCAGCAGACTAAGCTGATCAGGAATCGTAAGTTGACTAAGCTGATCTCGCACAAAGCTTTGAACAGCAGAGTTGACCACTCTTCTGATTTCACTCAGCTGATTTTATCAAAATCAGAGTTTTAAAATAACTAACTTGCAGCGGATTTTTCTAGTGTTTTTCACAAGTTGTTTTCTTAACTTAGAAAAAGTTTTATCCCCCAGTTTTGTAAACTCCTTTTAAATCTTTTCAACAGTTAACTTTTTCGTGTTAAAGAATGCTCTTTGAAATATGCAGAAATAATGCAAGTTTAACACAAAGGATTTTTATAGTGGTTATATGGATATAAATCCTTTAGTCCACTCTTCCAAATCACTTAGATCTTGGGTTATACTATAGTCACACTGATTACAGTATACAATGCTTGCGCCTATCAACAAATGAAACGGCTACAAGTGCGTAATAGGAAATCACAAAGAAACTCCTACTCTCTGAAGTAATATCACTCACTTAGATGGATATCTACTTCTCACAACACGATTCTAACAAAATCACTCAGATTTATATGTATTCTTTTATTTCTCTCTATTCTGCTTCATCAACAAATGACTCAGCTGATGAGTGTTCTGTTCTTTAGTTTGAGACTTAGAAGAATGCAGCTTCAGATTTTTGCTCTCAAATGTGTTGTGTCTTCTTCTTCAACTCACGAACTGAACTATTTATACTTGAGATTTGAAAATCTGCCCGTTGAGAGATCGATAGGTGTTCAAATCCTCGAGTACTGGTCCCTTCTGCAGAAACGGCTACCTGCGACTGAGCATTGTACACTCTCATGTACCTTCTGTCAGTTCGCATTAAATGCATCAAGCTGATACGAGGTTTCTCTTCAATCATTTGTCATAAATACCCTTCCTCTTCAGCATTTATTACACCAAGTGCATTTATTACCGTTGCAATAACTTCTGATCCACTTTCACTCTGATGATCGAAATCACTCGTCTGATGTACACTCGGCTGATCCCAAACTTAAACTAATCTGATTTGAGTCGCCTTATAGTCCACCAGTCTGATTCCTTTCTTCAGCAACAGATCTGATTATGCTTTATTTCGTTCGAGTTCAATAAGGAAAGTAGAACATAATAACATATGAATCGAGCATGTGAGAACTATATATTAATATTGGTGTTCGAATATAAATTACAAAGCAGGTCTACCCGAGCATTACGGGATGCCGCACTACTAAAATGACCAATACAAAGAGAATACAAGCTAGCTCCTAGTTCGAACAGTAGGTCCGAGCAGGGGGTATTCCTTGGAAGTTGTGCCGTCCCTGATGTCATAAATGCGCCGCGTATTTATAGGAACAGTAATGAGCTAGCTAGACCATCCGTAGGAGAATAGCTCTCGGCCAGCTTTGTAAAGCTGTAGGTCGGTCCCACAATAATTTCGAGGATACGAGTAGATCGGGAAGAAGGTCGGAGTACTTGATCTAGAGCTATCAGTCTGGCTTGATCGGAAAACCATGTTCTTCAGGTCGGAGAATACCATTCTGATCGGGATCGAGGCTGACCTCGAGCAGAAGGTATTTCCTAAAGTGGCGTATGCGAAATACCCCTCATCAATACTCCCCCACTTCTCGAGCGTAAGTGAAGCTGAAGCTCGGAGAAGTAAACACTGCATCACGGCGGAAGATTTTGATTTCTTGATGTTTCGGACATGCCTCGTTAAAAACCTAGTCCGGAAAAACCCTGTGGGATAAAATCCGAGCTAGGGAAAAAGAGTGCACATCTTCCTTGGAGGGGCCTCGAAATACCGAATCGCCCCAAAAATAGAAGGGTGAAGTTTTTGACCTGAGAGATTCACCTCGATGATTCACCAGGAGCTGCAATATTTGAAGTTCGGAGAAATAGATAGGAGAGAATAGGCCTTGGACAGTCTTGAGTGGGATATGCCTCGTTAAAAACCTTGTTCGGAAAAACCCTGTGGGATAAAAACCGAGCGAAGGGGAAAAAGAGTGCATATTTTATCCTGCTGACTCGAAAAAATACTCATTTCTGAAGCTTGGAGGACCATAAATGCTATTAACGAAAGGTAATCTTTAATTTTACTGAGTGGGAGCCTAACCGTCGCGGTTACTCGGGGTTGAATTTGCAATTTACCCTTTTAACCTTTATATATACGTTTACTTGGAAAAAAGAGTGCATCTTCACAATTCACAGCGGATCGGAGCATTTAGATCGATAAGCAGTACTTCTTCCTTATTTCGAGCATTCCAATAAATATCTTCTAATCATGTCTACTTCCCAGAATCCCGATGTCCAAACCAATATTCCTTCCGGATCAGATTCCGACCTAGGATCCACGGGCGAACTTATCAATGACTTCAAAACCACTGAAAATTCTTCCGAAGAGACGAATAGAATCGTCAATCAAATAGAGCATGCCATGGGGTCGAACGCTGGAGAGGGTACATCAGGTCGACAGGATTCCGAGCACGATGGTGATGCAGAACAAAATACGGAAGCCGACAGCGAGGAGGGTGGAGATGGAGAAAAAGTTGATTCCGACCATGAGAATAGCTTGACTGTACCGTTTGACAAGCATGAGATTATGAGATACGAGATCGGAGGCGGGTGCAGTGTAAGAAATCTTGATCTAGCCGGTGTCGCGAAAAAGTCCAAAGCCACAGGTCGAGCTCAGAAGACCGAGAAACGGGTCGACGACATCTCAAGTGCGTATGATCCAAAAGAGCATGAGGCAAACCTCAAAGCTACGATAGGTAAATTCCTTCCCGAGGGTTACTCGCTAATCGTTCCGACCCCCTCTCAAAGAGTGAATAAGCCCCCAGCAGGATGTCAAGGTTTCTACGCTAAGCAGTTTGACTATGGGTTGCGCATTCCTTTTGCCCCCTTACTCGAGCAGGTTTTAGATGCATTCAGCCTGGCTCCCGCACAGATCCTTCCCAACTCGATTGGGTACTTGATAGCTTTTAGCGTTTTGATGAAGGCCAAGAACCAAGCCGCTAATTTCCGACGCTTCTGGCAATTCTTCAAGATCAGTACCTCCTCCGCCTCGAACGCTGGGTTTGTGTATTTTTCCCAGCGTTCGAATCATTCGGTCTTATCGACCATAACTTCTAGCAATTCTCTCGACTGGAAGAAACAGTTCTTTTTTATCAAGGGACCTGAAGTACCGGCCTCTGAGGGAAGCTCGGAGATGGTTCCTTACAAATGGCCAGGTGAGCAAGAATGGGTGTACGGAAAACGAGAATTGTTAGGCCAGCTTGGGAAGGTTATCCCAGACGATCTGGTTAAAGAGATGCGTTCTGATCTGTATCAGTCGGCTTTCCTTATTTTGGAGCCTGTTCTTCGAAAAGCTGGACTCAGCCGAGCTACCTATCGATTAGAAGATGCTGAAGATCCTCGAACGTTGAGTAAGGATAATAGCCTTTCTTGAGTGACCTTAATATTAAGCTGTTCAACGAATTTCATTACTTAACATTTTACTTTTACTTCGTCAGGTGCAATGGTGGAACAATACCGAGCTTCCATAGTAAGTAAAACGGTGGCATCTACCTCGAGGAAGACGCCCGGTCAGCCGAGGAGACAAAGACTGGAGCCTAGAACTGCCGTCCCGCCTCGAGGAAGCTCGGCTTAGACTGAACAGATCGGAAATGAAGGGGAGCCCGAGGATGCTGAGCCGATACAAATGGTACCACCTCCTCACCAAGCTGGTCCTTCTTCTTCTTCTGGCTTAGGATACATCATGTTTACCATGAAGAAGCTCAGAGGGACAGAGATCTATAATCGGAGAGCTCGGGAAGATCTCGAGGGACCCCCCGAGGCCAAAAGGAGGACCGGATTGTGGGGTCGACACCGAACACCCCTTTCTTCCCGTCCTGGTCGAAGTAGGCCTGACAGGGGATCAATTCGAAGTGATCGCACCCCGAACGGCGAGAACGAACATGACAAGGCGATCAAGATTTTCATGGCGGGGAGATTTGCCGAGGACCAGGAGGAGCTTCTTGGCCATTGCGACCTCGATGTACTAGGTCAATTCTCCAAAGCATATCACACGGTAATTCCCTTTACAATTGTTGCAACTGTTTAAGTCTTGGAACAAAATACTAACCACCCTGTTCTTGCAGATCGGGGACTGCTTTCTTGCTGAGGTGAATCGTGTTTCAATGCTAGAAGAGGAGTCTGATCGGGTCCATATTGCTTATAGGGACTTACTTAAGGACGAATCCCAACTTCGGAATCAATCTATCTCCGTTCAGAAAGAATTGGAGTCCATGAAAGCTAAGTATACCCCGGCCGTCGAGGAAGATTTGGTGAAGGTCGTGGAAGAGAAGAGCTTGCTCGAGGAGAAGGTTAAGAAACTTGAAGAGGAGCTCGCGCAAACTAAAGCTGACTCCGAGCTATCTTATCAACGTGGCAGAGAAGACTCTCACCTACGCTCGATAAGAGAATTTTTGGAGTCTCCTGCGTTGGATGCTATAGCTCGTAAAAGGGTCGGCGAAATCCTTCAGACTACCTTCTATAAAGGCGTTCGACAACTTGTCTCCGCGAAAGTCATCCCCAACAAGATAGATGAGTACTTGAAACATATGGACATTTTCAAGAATATGGAGGGAAAAGATTATCAAGTCTCATCTTCGAGCTCCGCCAACTGGGAAGATCATGAGTTCGCTCCGTTCGTGGAAGAGTTCGGAGTTCCAATGCCCAATCCTGACTTGATGGACTTGGATACGTCCAGCGCGAGCTCGAGTTCGGATAGCTCAGGTAGTTCAGAGAGCTCTGACGACAGTTCCGGAGAGGAATACCAAGATCTTTCTGACAACGGGGACGATCGAGAAGCTTCTGGGGATAAAGACGTTGATGTCGAAGGTGGCTCCGAGAGTGAGGACAAAGAGAACCCTTAGATTTTTTGTAATAGATTGTAGGACTTTTATTACATGCACTGTAATTACTTCAATCATCTATAAAATCTGCTTTTTCTGTTAAGTTCTCTGAGTCCTCTCATCAGTAATTTATTATATTGCTCAACTAGACAAAAGTCATTGTGAGCCATAAGGTTCATAAAAAGAACGTCGATATCGAGCATTTTTGTGCATGTGAATCACTTAGTAGGCACGGTATCAAAACAATCGACCTTTTTAAACGGGCACGGAAATCTTGAAATTCGCGACTGTTGGGCTCCCAAAAAGGCGACGTTCCTTTCTCTTATAAATAGAAGGCAGTTTAAGATTTGTATCACTGAAATTATAATTCACTCTTCGTCGGAGCTAATCGATCGATAAAATAAACCGAACTCTCTTCTCCATTAGAAATATACAGATCATGGAAGGCCTGGTGAACTCCAAACTTGATCCCAAACTGTTGTTGAAGGTCAAAAAGGAGAAAGGTCCAAAGTCCAAAATTAGAGAATCTAAATCCTCCTCGGACGTAGGAAAATCCTCTAAGAGCGACCGCGGGAAGCGCAAGATCGATTCTCCTTCGAATGTGGTCAACGAGCAAACTGAAGCCCCTAAAGGTAATCTTGGCAAAGCTGAGACCAAGCCTTTTCCCAACCCGTCACCCGCTCGGATCGAGGACAAAGCAGTTATACCAATTTCGGACTCTCCTCCTAGATCTAAGGACAGCTCGGTGGTGAACTAGCAAAGCTCTGAGTCTGCTTTGATAAAAAATCCGGTCGTTGATGATCTGACTCCAACCTCAATTCTGATTCAGATGACGGGGGCGAACCAGACATTGGCTGGTAGTGTCTTGGCTCTGGAGGCAAATAAGGACAATGTGGTCGAGCCTCCCAATAAGAAGGTCAAAATAAATGACCCTTCCGTCGATCAGAGGAAGATTCCCTCATCGGGTGGGAACCCAGAGCCCCAAAACTCTATTTCCAACGTTGCTCGGACGCTTAGTGCCTTTTTTGAAGAGGTGAAAAGTAAGGCCATGGCAGAACCAGAAGGGAAAAATGCGAATGAAACGGCGCGATCGAGCACAGATCTGTTTTTTCTGGTAAGTGTCCTCTCTCTCCCCCCCTTTTCTTTTTTTTTTTTTTTTTTTTTTTTTTTTTTTACTAAATAACTTTCTGTCCATTTAAGGTCGGACAACAGTTATTTACCCTCGGGCTGCAAGTCGAGCAAGAAGCCGAACAGCGTGCGAAGGTTATCCTCGAGCTGGAGGAAAAGAAGGTTGCATTATCAAGGTCTCTTGAAGAAGCCAGAGCCATCGAGCTGAAATTGGCCTCCGAGAAGGAGAAAGCTGTTAAGGAGAAAGAGAGCCAGGTTCACGAGGAGTTGAGCAAGGAGTTGGACAGGCTGAAGTCACTCGTCGAGCAGGAGAAGAAAAGCGCCGAGCAGCGGGAGAAAGATGCCTATCAAAAAGGTTATGAGGCCGGGTATGAGGCCCGCAATGTTGAAGTCCGCAAGCTTCTGTTCGGGAAAAGCGTCTAAAGATTTCTTCTTTTGCTCAGCTGAATGTTGTACTTTTACATTTCTTCCTTTTGTACTTGTTTTTTTTTTTCTGTTGGAATAATAAACTTTTTTCTTCCTGCTAATCGATGGTGTTTTGTGTTCTGATGAGGTGATTTACTGTATAAACAATTTATACTCGAGTTAAGAGTAAACAATCAAGTTGCATTCTTAGTCAAAACAATTTATACTCGAGTTAAGAGTGATCGATATTCCGAGCACAAAGTAAGAAGGAAAGTTTCTGCACTGCATATTTGACCAAGTCATAATATTCCCCTTTTTTCAGCTAAGTTTCAAAGAGAGTCCGTCCAAACAGCACCTTAGTCTTGGGAAGTGGAACGGTCACCCGTGATAAATGCCGTAATCTGAGCCGTTGGTTTCGCTGAATACAGACCGTCGATCAACTCTTCCCTTTAGTATAAATATGGCATTCACTCAGTTGAAAATCTTTACCTTCCGCTGTCAAAAATGTTTTATCCGATGACGAAGCTCGGATCCCTCCTTCCCGTTCAAGCCTTTGAAATTTGGCTTCGGACTTATTTTCGACCTCATCATAAAAATACAGTTTCCTTTGGTATGGGTGGAATTGGAAAAGAGGGGATCCTCGGATATTGGGGTGTCTCCGATCCCTGAAAACGGGATCTCCCCTTGAAATACCAACAAGTGACTGACCCTTGCTCGGGTATTTTGGGCAGGGTTAGCATTTCGGATTTCGAGGGGTATCCCCGAGGGTGGAAAGCTGGACAGTTCATTTAAAGGAAGTTTGACCTCGAATCACGAATTTCTTCCTTTCTTCTTTGAAGATCGGTAATTTTAGGTTGAGCTTCCCGACTATGAAATGATAACTGGCCGGCTTAGGTTGAGCTTTCGGATCTTACAATGAGAAATTTCAACCTTAGACACCAACACGGGGAATTGATCGGGCTCGTCTGGTAGCAAGAATACTGGGAAAAGCATGGAGATAATCAGAAAAGATGGTCTGCCATTCATATTGCCTCACTTCAAACCCAGATATCATTAGACGATAAACATAGACGGCTCGATCACTTTACAAGTCTAGGGGACAACCCATTTATCGAACAGATTGTGGTGCACTCATCGGATGTTCGCCAATATTCCTGGTCGACAACATTGAAGGATATGCAACATTGAAGGATGCTCGAAGATCATAGAATAGTGTACAGTTGTATTAGGACTTTGTAATCATACTGACTTTGTAATCTGTTCGACGGATGTTAATAAAGTTGTATCCTTTGCTCCTCATTGATCTTTGTATCTTGCTTGAACATAATAATAAGAACCTTCCGTTTCGAATCAAATAATTGCGACTATTCTTTCCCTCGTCTTAACATTAGTATTCTGTTCGTAAAAACCAACTCGACAACGAATTAATGATCCGACGAAACATAAATATTTGGAGGATAACTTGTATCTGGAACATTCATTGATCGATGAACTGTCCTCGGAAAGATTATCCGATAATCGTCCAAATGAATAATGTCTGAAAACTAAGTTCCCCTGAAGAATAATTGAACTTAGGAAATAATGATCCCAACTTTAGTAATTCCCCGGATAATCAGAAACTCTTGAAAACTGTTCAAGCTTCGAGCAGAACTGCATCATCATAACATTTTGAGCATCAGTTGGGGTTGGATAGTCACGTTGAATTTTTATCGAGGGAGGGTCATAGCAAAGGCTTTCACCCTCGGCCGATTTTGATTTCTGAACATGTTTTATCGAGGGAGGGTCATAGCAAAAGCTTTCACCCTCGGCCGATTTTGATTTCTGAACATGTTTTATCGAGGGAGGGTCATAGCAAAAGCTTTCACCCTCGGCCGATTTTGATTTCCGAACGTGTTTTATCGAGGGAGGGTCATAGCAAAAGCTTTCACCCTCTGCCGATTTTGATTTCCGAACGTGTTTTATCGAGGGAGGGTCATAGCAAAAGCTTTCACCCTCGGCCGATTTTTTTTTTTTTTGTTGAACATATTTTTTTACCGAGGGAGGGTCATAGCAACAGCTTTCACCCTCGGCCGATAAAATTAGTTTTTCTTTGTCATGGTACTCGGAATACAGTTTGAACTCAAAATAGAGGATTTCATTGATCTTCCATACAAGCTTTTAGGGAAAGTAAAATTTGGGAAAATTGGAAATTAAAGTAAAAGTTAAAAATAAGTGCAACTATCTTCCATAATATTTTCTCAGATTAACTGCATTCCAAGTTCTTGGCAAAGCTTCACCGTTGAGGTGAGCAATTTTATAGGACCCCTTCTTCCCGACCTCCTGCACGACATAAGGGCCGTCCCAGTTTGGCTGAAGCTTTCCGACATGCTTAGATACTTCCACCTTTTTTAGAACCAAATCACCGACCTTGAATGTCCTTATCCTGACTTTTTTATCATAAGTTTTTTCCATGCTGGACTTGGTGGCTTGTATCTTTATGCACGCTCGGTCGCGTTTACCATCTGCTTGATCGACATCCAACTGCCTCAGCAATTGATTCTGATCAGGATCATAAGATATGAACCCTTGGTGAATGTACTAATGTCTCCACCGGTATAACAGCCTCCGACCCGTAAACCAATGAGAAAGGAGTTTCTCCAGTAGCAGACTTTACTGTAGTCCTGTTCGCCCAAATTACTCCTGGAAGCTCGTCTAACCAATGGCCTTTTGCTTCGGCTAAACGTTTTTCAAGTGATCGAACAATTTCCCTGTTGGTGACCTCGGTCTGTCCATTCGCCTGGGGATGCCCGACCGAGGTGAAATTCTGCTGGATCCCAAACTTTTCGCACCATTCCAAAATTTGTTTTCCCGCGAACTGAGTTCCGTTGTCGGAGATAAGGACCCTCAGAATCCCGAACCTGCAAACAATATATTTCCATAGAAAATTTATCACCTGGAATTGAGTGATTTTTGTTAAGGCAATGCATTCGATCCATTTACTAAAATATTCCACTGCGACCAGGACATAGTTTTTTCTCGATCTAGCAGTTGGGAAAGGTCCCACAATATCAATTCCCCATTTGTCGAATGGGCCAGCAGATCGGAATTGAATGCATTTTCTCGGCGGGCTGATGAATCAAATTTGAATAAATTTGGCAATAATGGCATTTCTTGACATAATCGATACAATCTGACATCATAGTAGGCCAATAATATCCAATCCTCGAGCATTTCAAGGCTAAGGCTCGAGCACCGCAATGACTCCCAGCCTCGCCCTCGTGCACTTCCTTTAAGATAAGATTGAGTTGACTCTCTGGGATACACTTCAATAGAACTCCCGAGCTTGACCTCTTCTAGAGCTGATCGTCGATCAAAACATACACTGGAGCTCGATATTTAATCCTTCGAGCTTCATTTACGTCTTCCGGCAGAACACCGCTTCTTAAGTAATTTTTCAAAGGTTCCATCCATGTACGACCTTGCGTGTCTATTTCCATGATTTCCGAGTTCGGAGCCATGTTCAGTTCTATAGCTGGAGAATTAGACATCAACCAAGTTATTATTCTCTCCTTTCGCCCATCCATCGAACCTGTAAATTTAGAAAGCAAATCCGCCCAACAGTTTTCCTCTCGAGGGATAGCTTGTATATCAAACCTTTCAAACTTTGCCGCCAGATCCTTCACCCTTTTCAAATATTTTACCATGTTAAATTCTTTTGCGTCATAAACTCCCTTTACTTGTCTATGTACAAGCTCGGACTCGGTCAACACTGTGAGAGACTTTATGCTCGCTTTAATCGCCATTTCTAAACCTGCAATCAAAGCCTCGTACTCCGCTTCATTGTTCGTGACCACAAAATCTAGGGTGATCCCATAACTGAGGTCCTCTCCCTCGTGACCTTGGAAATGAATTCCGGCGCCACCTCCTTCTCTGGTCGACGACCCATCAACGTGCATTAACCAAATTTTCTCCTGAACGTCTACCACGAGGTTTACTTCTGTAACTAATCGATCTCCCGAGCCCGCTCCTATCGACTCTGCAACAAAATCTGCCAGAACTTGAGCTTTGATGGCTGTTCGGGGTTGGTACTCGATCTCGAACTGTCCCAGTTCCACTGCCCATTTAATCAATCTGCCGGATGTCTCTGGTTTCGACAAAACTTGCCTTAACGGTTGGTTAGTCAAAACAATAATTTTATAAGTTTGGAAATAAGGCCTCAGTCTTCGCGCGGCCACTATTAGAGCAAGTGCGAACTTCTCAATTTCCATGTAGTTCTTCTCCGCCCCTTGAAGTAACTTGCTCAGATAATATACTGGTTTATGCTCGGAATCCTGAATTCTCACCAGAACAGAACTTATTGCTTCACTCGATACTGCTATGTATAAATACAAAGGTTCTCCCTCGACCGGTTTTGCCAACATTGGAGGGGAAACCAAGTATCTTTTAAGCTCTTCGAAAGCTTTACTGCACTCCTCATTCCATTCGAAACCTTTCGATTTCCTCAGCAACTTGAAGAAAGGCAAACTCTTGTCTGCTGATCGGGATATAAACCTATTCAAGGATATTACTTTTCCGATTAGACTCTGCACTTCAGATAACTTTGTTGGCGGCTGTAGCTCGGCTATAGCTCGGATCTTTTCTGGGTTTGCCTCAATTCCTCGTTCGTGCACCAGATAACCGAGGAATTTTCCCGACCTTACCCCGAAAGTGCATTTAGCCGGATTTAATTTCATTCTGTACTTCCTCAGGATCGCGAAACATCTGTCAAGGTGCTTTATATGATCCTCCTCGGTCATGCTCTTCACTAGCATGTCATCAACATAAACTTCCATGATCTCACCAATAAGATCCTTGAACATCATATTCACGAGCCTTTGATAAGTTGCTCCTGCATTCCTTAGTCCGAACGGCATTACAATGAAGCAGTATACTCCCCGTTCGGTAATAAAGGCTGTTTTATCCTGATCTCTTTCATTCATAAATATTTGATAAAACCCTTGGAAAGCATCCATCATGCTAAAAAAAATGAATCTCGCAGTCGAGTCAACCAGCATATCGATCCGTGGTAAAGGATAGGGGTCCCTTGGACACAACTTGTTCAGGTCGGTAAAATCATTACACATTCTCCATTTGTTGTCGACCTTCTCCCCCTTCGATACCAACACTACATTGCAAAGCCATTTAGTGAAAGTTATTTCCCGAATCTGTTTCGCAGCCAATAATCTATCCACCTCAGCATTGATGATTTTGTCTTTTTCTCGACCGTGATTCCTCTTCTTTTGTCTAACTGGCTTTGCTTTAGGATCGATATTTAAAGAATGAGTGATCACCCTTGGGTCGATTCCGACTATATCATCAGAACTCCAAGCAAAGACATCGGCGTTGTTTCTAAGGAATTCGATCAACATGGTCTCCATCCCTTGACTTAGCTCGGTCCCAATTCTGGTGAACTTCTCGGGAGAGCCAGGGATTAACGTTACTTGTTTATGATTTGGGGGTTGTACGCTCATATCGATCTCTTTTCCTTTTTTACTCTGCAACTTTTCACAATCTGGCAACGGGAGGTCGGATACTGAGAAAACCTTTTCCTCCTCTAACTTTCTTTTCGAGGGCCATACTGGCTCGAACTGCTTCTTCATGTTTAAAGATGTGTTATAACATTCCCATGCCATGCACTGGTCGTTCCTCATTTCTCCGACCCCTGCCAACGTGGGAAACTTGACCATCTGGTGGTAAGTTGACACGACTGCTTTGAATACATTTAAAGCCGGTCTTCCCAAAATTGCGTTATAAGCGAACGGGGTACTTACGACCAAGAACTTAACCATCTTCGTAACATCTTTAGGTTTCTTACCCATAGTAGTACTCAAGAGTATGGTTCCGAGAGGAACAATTTCCGATCCACCGAACCCAATGAGCGGGGTGGATACCCGTTCCAGTCGCGGATATTGTAGATTCATTCTGTCGAGCGCCTCAGAAGAGATTATGTTTGCCGAACTGCCATTATCGATTAACACCCTCCTAACTTCGAAGTTAGCAATTCTCAGGGTCAAGACCATCGAAAAATCAGGGTCATCTTCACTAGTATCCCAAGTCACATCACTAGGTCTGTCAGCCTCGGAAAAACTAATGACTTGGCGCTGGTTTTAAGGACATGACCTCTTTCCTAGTCGAGACACCAGTCTTTATTGACCTAGCAGTCCTTTTCCTCGCATTCCTGCTATCTCTCCCAGCTGGCCCACCAGATATCATGTTTATCACCCGATTTGTCTGGTCCTCTGCTTGTTGTTGATCCTCACGATGTTGTTCGGAGGACCTCCTAGGACTTCTGGATCTATAACGGCTGTTATGGTTCTCCTTTCTGACATATTCCTTCAACTTTCCCTGAGCAATCAGTTTTTCGATCTCTTGTTTTAACTGAAAACAATCCTCGGTGCTATGCCCCCGAGCTCTATGGTACCTGCAATACTTATCGCGATTCATAGTCCCAGGCCTAGGTTGAGTGATACGCCGAGCTCCAGGGACCAAATTTCTCTCCTCGAGGACTGTTAGAATCTCGTCCCTTGAGGTATTCAGTCTGGTAAAGTTGCTTTTTTCATGCTCCGTCCTCGGAGCCCTATCTGGAGATGCAGGTCGACCGTAGATATTAGATCTGTGGGTCGGGGCCTGAGGTTTATAGACCTTAAGTCTCTGCCAAACCGAGCCTCTTTGCTGCGCGTTTGACCCTCCGTAGTCGCTTGGTTTTGGGATAGGGGCCCGATCAGGTTTCTTCACGATCGGGGGCCTAGGATTCTGTGCGTCCTTTAACTTATTCATTTCCTCCTGGATCATGTATTTCTCAGCTATTTCCATAATCCTCTCGAAAGACTTCGGTTGCTTTCGGCAGAGAGCATTCCCGAACTGGCCATTACGGGTTAGCTCGAACATCAACGATGATAGAAATTCAATCTGTGGGGTATCAACTTTCAGAAGTTCAATACTGAATCTTGCCAGCCACTGCCTCAATGTTTCTCCTTCCATTTGTTTCACTGTTCCTAAATGATTAGCAGGTAACCTTTGTTTCCTTTGGCTAGCAAACTGATGTTTCAATTTATCGCACAACTCATCGAAGGAGAAGATCGAGTTCGGAGGTAGTTTTCCGAACCAATCTAAAGCAATTCCCTCGAACGTTGTGACCATGATTTTGCAGCAAAAATCCTCCGAGTGTCCATCTAAATTCAACACATTTATGAAACTGTTTATATGCTCCCCGGGGTCAGAGGTTCCGTTATATCTTGGCAATCTGGTAGGGACTGACTCCGTTCCTCGAGCTTCCTTAATTTCTTGACAGAAAGGCGAGCATCGCATAATATTTGTACTTAATTCCCTACTTCGCACTTCAGGGAAAACGACCCCATCCTCTTTGGCCTCAACTCCTTGAGCCCTGACACCTGTGGGTCGGGTTTCCTTTACTAGCTTCTCATTCTCTAACTCCTTAGCAACCCTTTCTTGCACAATCCTTTCCAAGTCAGCCTCAGTTACCTTTCTATAGGCTGGCTTTCTAGACCTCTCCACAGCTTTGGGTTGACTTTCCCCGACCACGGAATCCTCTAAGTTTTGTATGTTCCTAGAAGGTTGCCCAGATCGGACAACGGTTCTAGCTTGTGGCGGGTTGGGTCGAACATCAGATGGTTCGCCCAAAGCAGATCGACGAATACTTCCTTCCCTTGGCCTGTTGGAAACCGGACCCCGAGCAGCAGGTTGATCGACCGGGGGCTGCTGGCCTGGTAGAGTTTCCCGATCTGCTCTCTCCGTGTTCAGGAATTCTCTACACATAGTTCCGATAATGGAACGCAAATCAGCCACTGTTGTATGAATAGGCATATCATTCGGCGGGTCGAGCGGCGGCACCTCAGATTGGTGGCCGCTCGGGATTGGTTACTTGCTTCATTGTTTACAGAACGTTGAGCTCCTACGGCGTGTGAAGGCTCGCCACGATTGTATGTAAATCTCCTAGTAGTAGGCATATTTCGATCTAACACCCGAGTAGGCCCCACGGTGGGCGCCAATTGATTATGCTTTATTTCGTTCGAGTTCAATAAGGAAAGTAGAACATAATAACATATGAATCGAGCATGTGAGAACTATATATTAATATTGGTGTTCGAATATAAATTACAAAGCAGGTCTACCCGAGCATTACGGGATGCCGCACTACTAAAATGACCAATACAAAGAGAATACAAGCTAGCTCCTAGTTCGAACAGTAGGTCCGAGCAGGGGGTATTCCTTTGAAGTTGTGCCGTCCCTGATGTCATAAATGCGCCGCGTATTTATAGGAACAGTAATGAGCTAGCTAGACCATCCGTAGGAGAATAGCTCTCGGCCAGCTGCGTAAAGCTGTAGGTCGGTCCCACAATAATTCCGAGGATACGAGTAGATCGGGAAGAAGGTCGGAGTACTTGATCTAGAGCTATCAGTCTGGCTTGATCGGAAAACCATGTTCTTCAGGTCGGAGAATACCATTCTGATCGGGATCGAGGATGACCTCGAGCAGAAGGTATTTCCTAAAGTGACGTATGCGAAATACCCCTCATCAAGATCAATAGTCTTCTGGACCATATTTGACTAGTCTGAAATAATTCTTCCTTGGTCAAATATCTTCTAAGGTTTGTACTAAGCTTCCATACTTAGCTGATGACTTTTGGAAATCATCAAAACCTCCCTTCACTTCAAAGTCTTCATCTTCATCCAACAATTTAACCCTTTTTGATGATGACAAAATTTCAGCTAAGTACCTGTACCTAAAACTAAAGTTGAGTCCTCAAAAATTTCTGAGATAGAAATTATATGTTGGAAGCTTGAACTTTTATAAATTTGATCTTTAAGATTACAGTGCAAGTTACAAGGAAAATGAACTTAAGTGAAAAATTACAAATAAAGTAAGCTGATTACATATTTTCAATAGATAACCTAGTCTAGAAAACCTAGTCTAGTCCTCAGCTTCTTCATCTTCTTCTAAACTTGCAATTTAATTAAAGATAGAAATAAAATCCAATTTAATTATCTATCCTTATCTTGAAACTTTAATTAATAAGATCTCTAAGATCTATAATCATGGTAACTTACTAGAAGACATTAATTTTAATTAAATTTCTTATCACAAATGAAACTCTACGTTTCCTTGTTTAATTAGATCTCTAAGATCTATAATCATGGTAACTTACTAGAAGACATTAATTTTAATTAATGTCTTATCACAAATGAAACTCTAAGTTTCCTTGTTTAATAAGATCTCTAAGATCTTTAATCTTGTAATTAACTGGAAGACATTAATTCTAATTAAATGTCTTATATTAAATGAAACTCTAAGTTTCCTAGTTAATTAGATATCTAAGATCAATCCAAGATTCACCAAGATTCCATAACAACCAAATCTCCAAGATTTTGTTCAAGATTATACAAAAACGAAAATTCCTGAAACCTTAATTTTCCACTATCGCGCGCGTGCAGTTTACGTGCAACTGCCGTGCAACCGCCGTGCAGCTGCTGTGCAGTCGCTGTGCGTCTGCCGTGCAACTGTTGTGCGTCTGCCGTGCAACTGTTGTGCGTCTGCCGTGCAATCGCCGTGCAGTCGTCGTGCAACTGCTGTGCAATTTTCAGATTTCGGTTCCCAATACGTTTTTATATAACAATTTATTGATTCCTTAATTAATTAAAATCAACAGTTTTAATTAATTTAATCCAAAATTAAAAACATAATAACAATAACGAATCTAAAATTACAGTTTTAACAATCTAGTTAAAAACTAAAGATCTATCCAACAGATCTAATCTACAGATCTAACATGCATGTTAATCTAATCAACAGCTAAAATCAAACATATGATTTTAATCCACAGAATTTGCAAATTCATATATATACAAAGCCAGAGTTGGCTCTGATACCACTGTTGGGATTCGGTAAGATAAACAGCCCTTAATGCAGCGGAAATTAAAATATTTAGGACCTCTTACGGAATCTTGACAGGATACTAAACTGGTTGTATATATTTAAATAATAAAACGACTGGAATAATTCAGATCTAAATTATACCTGTCTCCTTGCAAATCCAAACTGTCAGCAAAGTCGTTGTGTTTCTCCCTCGACTGTCTCGATCCCAAGCTCCTAGTAGCGACCCACGTGTTGCGCCTCTACGGGTTGATACACCACAATATCACGAAAATTAATATATCCTAATCGGCTAGAACATAAGATATATTAAGATCTAAAACTAGAGAACAATTTGGGAGCAAGAATCGAAAAATGAAAACTCTTCCAAAGAAGAAGAGGGTTCGGCCGATTTCTAGGAGAGAGAGGGAGAGAGTGTTTTTGCTTGACTTAGATTTTTGGCTCTTGAGATGTCTCTTGAGATATGACATCAAGTCTCCTATTTATAGGTATCTCATTATCCTAATCCCCCTAGGATTAGGACTCTAAGTCTTCTAACTCTCCTACATGGGCCATGGCCCTTTTAATTGGAAGACCAAGTCTTCAAATTAATTCATGGCCCATACTTGATTTAGTTAATTGGGTCTTTATTTAATTTCTCAATTAAATAGCCCAATTAATTTATTTTTCTCTCATTTAATTAAATTAGATTCCAAGTCTATTTAATCAAATATTCCCATAATTAATTAAATCCAATTTAATTATTTAATTCACAAATTAAATTCCAATTTAATTTACAGTCTTGATCCAATTCCAATCGGATCAACTTCTCTCCAATTGGGTCGACCCAGTTGAACCATTCGACCCAGTTGACCAATTCGACCCAGTCGACCCAGTCGATCCAGTCGACTCAGTTGTTCTCCATTTCTTCGCTTTCGCTTCATGTGTATTATGTATGCCCCCGTAGGTTCACCACATAATTGGCCGTGGGTTATAATTAAATATTTATTTAATTACTCGAGTATTAAATACTCTAAATCAATCGAACACTCTGTCGACTGATCATTCCAAAATTAGCACCCCTGCCAATTTGGGAATTCTCCCACACTCCACGGTCGATGTCTGGCCACAAGCCCATGGAGCCCAATCACTGGTGAATTAATTCAGTGAAACTTTTAATCATTTACAATTTTCATATACGCTATAATCTCTCCATCGTTGATCTCCCAGTCAAAACTTAAGGGCATGGATTTTTCATCGGTTCCCTTTTAATTTGTCTTGACTTTATGCATTCTGATCTCGAAATAATTCTCTTTGACTTAATCTTTATGAGCTACTTTCATAAAGCCGTCAGATACCTTGGCCAAGGATTTTACCAGAATTAATTTCTCATAGAAATCCATAGGAGAGTTTCCCAACCTATCAAGTTGGGTCAATGGATCCTTTGTTAATGATATGAACCTGCATACGAGTCCCTTTATACCCAACGTGAATAGAGACTTTCTGGTAATCTCCAGTCGGTCGGAACTCACATCTAAGTATAGACGTTCTCGCACCAGATAAACCCTATCACCTCAAGTATTAGGGATCATTCCTCGTATACTATTGTAAATTGGAATAACTTCAACTCCAATATGCGACTACCGTTTCCATGGTGAGTTATTTCCTAATTGGCGTATTCAGTGCGCTTGCCATCCCAGCAAGCCACCCACTCGTGTGTATCGACTATCCTAGTCATGCTCGTAGACCCCAGCATTCTCCAGTTCATCGGAGTATACACACTCGTGAGGGTCTAACCGAATCCATTGATGTCCCATCTCAAATGGATTCTACGACCCTTGAATTAGGTTTAGATCACAGCCTTGGAGATCAGTCCACGGGTTGTCCCATAGCCCTGTGATCTAAGGACTTGCATCTTTATGTTAGATAATTATTCATAAGATGAAGGTGATCATATAAATAAATGTATTTATTAATCCATTTGAATGGTCCTTTTAATTTAAATGCAGCCAAAACAGTTGGCTTGCAGGACACTATTCTATCAATAATCACCTCGAAAAAACCTTCTCGAGAAGTAAGATATCCACATGAAACAATAACTTAAGTCTGAGAAATTCACTTGGAGCAGAACTTGATCTTTAAAAATAATCAATCAACTTGGGAAGGAACTTTAAGGAACATGATTGCTTCAGAATTTGCCATATTTCGAACATGTCATCTGATGACTTTTATTACTTGTTGGTCCCAAGTGGTCAGATGAGGTCTAGAGGGGGGGAGGGGTGTGAATAGACCTCTAAAAATTTTATCCTTAAAATTCTCTAACTTTTTCTGTCAGCAGACTAAGCTGATCAAGAATAGTAAGTAGACTAAGCTGATCTAGCAAAAAGCTTTGAACAGCAGAGTTGACCACTCTTCTGATTTTTACTAAGCTGATTTTAAGAAAATCAGAGTTTTAAAATAACTAACTTGCAGCGGATTTACCTAGTGTTTTTCACAAGTAGTTTTCATAACTTAAGAAAAGATTTTATCCCCAGTTTTTGCAAACTCCTTTTAAAACTTTTCAATAGTTAACTTAAGTGTTTAAATATGCTCTTTGAAAATATGCAAGAATTAATGCAAGTATAAACACACAGAATTTTTATAGTGGTTATATGGATAAATATCCTTTAGTCCACTCTTCCAAGTCACTTAGATCTTGGGTTATACTATAAACACACAGTTTACAATATACTCTGCTTGCGCCAAACAACAAATGAACTGGCTGTTGGGATTTTATGGGTATGATTGTCAAAAACAACGTTGCGGAATATAAATTTTTTCAAATTTTCATACACCAATTCCCAAGAACATTTATTAGCACATATGAACAAGGTTGAATACAATTTAGCAACAAATTACTAAATTAAAAGGTGGTAAATCGAATTTACCTCACCACAGGCAAGGTGGTGGTTTCTCCGGTCTTCTCTTTCCTCGTTCACTGAGCACCCCAAATGTTGTGCCTCCAGAGATTAGTCCAGACCAGATGGATGGAATGACACCTTCGAATCCTTAGGCTAAGAACTGGAATTGAAGGTTTTGTCAATGGCAGATCTAGATCTAGATCTAGATCTAAGTGAAGAAGAGAGCAAGAGGGAGAGAGGGGGGCAGCCAAGCTGAGGGGGCGGCTAGGTCTAGGTTTTAGCTTAGGGTTTTGAGTCTCCACTTAGACTCCTTTATATAGCCACCTTCAATGCCCCTTTGTGTGCAAGACTTAGTATGGGCCATTAATTAAATTGGCCCATGTCTTGCATTAATTTAATTAAACCATTTAATTAAATTAACCCAATTAATCCAATTAATTTTTTTCTCCCACTTTAATTAACTCTTTAATTAATATTTAATTAATTAGACTGTCTAATTAATTATTTCTCTTTCAGAATTAACTCTTTAATCCTTTTATTTGATTTAACTCTTTAAATCAAACCTTTCCTTAATTGACTGTCATTGTCCAACTGTATTGTGTGTGACCCTCTAGGTTCACCATCAATTGGTCGTAGGCCCACGACTTTCGTGATTTAATTAACGAGCAATTAATATTCAATTAATTGCTCCGATCAATAAACTCCTTTAATTGACCACTCCAGAATTAATCTCCCATTAATTCAGGAGTACCCACACCTCTTGGTCGATGTCTAGCCACAAGCCCATGAGGCCCAACTTCAGGTGAATTGACATTAGTGAACCTTACCTCTTATAAGTACCATGTACATACGGTCCCTCTAACGACTAATTTCCCGATCGAGACCTAGGGTGTGTGAATTAGTCAGCACCTCTAATTATCTCGATTCTGTACTTTCTAATTCTGGATAATAATTCCAGTGTGACTGCTAAATTTGGAAACCCCTTTCCAAATCCGTCACTGACCATGGCCATGGATTTCTCGGAATCTATTATCTAAGAACGTACAGGAAATTCCCTCATTCATTACAATGAGTCGGTAGATCCCATCTTGATGCTAACCATCTGCACATACGACTATACGTACCCAAAGTAGGCGCACAATGGTCAGGCTACGTGACCGGCTCCTAAATCAAAATACGCACACCCGTATGCCGAATTCGCCCTAGCATCTCAAGTCTAAGGACTAAATCGTACACTGTTAGAAGTCCTGAGAAATATCCCATCACTGATATGCTTTACGCACTTCCACAATGGGTTTCTCTGTTCGGGTCGTTCGATGCGTTCGATCCCCTATCGAACCACCTAGTCATATGCACTGACATCAAATGTCTTGTTCACGAAACTCCACAAATTCACTCCATGTGAATCATGCATAATCCTACAAGTCTTGACGATTCCTTCGATACCCCGTCTCGACAGGAATCTATGACTTGGAACACTTTTGAGATCACGACCTTAGAGACTGTTTCATGATTGCACTCAATACTGAAGTGAATCGTCCCATAGTCATGAGTGATCTCAGGGTTTCAACCAATCGCTTAAATGTTTTCGCGAAAGATGAAGTTGGCCATTAGTTTATCTTATTAAATAAATAAACTTTGCGTATTAATTAATAAATCAAAGATTCATTCAAGATAAAATAGTCCTATTACAAGCTATAGAGTTGGCTTGCAGGGCACTATCCTATCACTGGTCACAAGTTCGTTACAGGAAATCACAAATAAGTCCTATACTACAAAGCTTTATCACTCACAAAGATGGATAACAGCTTCTGACAACACGTTTCTCAAAAAATACTCAGATTTTATATGTATATTCTTTTCTCTCTATTCTGCCTTTGTCAACAAATGACTCGGCTGATGAGTGTTCTGTTCTTGAGTTTGAGACTTTGAAGAATTCTGCTTCGGATTTGCTCTCAGTTGTGTTGTCTCTGTTTTTCTAACTCTTGAACTGAACTATTTATACTTGAGATTTGAAAATCTGCCCGTTGAGAGATCGACAGGTGTCCAAATCCTTGAGTACTGGTCCTTTCTGTAGAAACGGCTACCTGCGACTGATAACTGTACACTCTGCTGTACTTTCTGTCAGTTCGCATTTAATGCACCAAGCTGATACGAGGTTTTTCTTCAATCATTTGTCTTTAATACCCTTCCTCTTCAGCATTTATTACTCCAAGTGCATTTATTACCGTTGCAATAACTTCTGATCACTTCCACTCTGCTGATCGAAATCACTTGTCTGATGTACACTCGGCTGATCCCAAACTGAACTAATCTGATTTGAGTCTGCTGAAAATCCACCAGTCTGATTCCTTTCTTCAGCAACAGATCAGTAGTCGTCTGGACCATATATTTGACTCGACTGAAGTAACTTCTTCCTTGGTCAAATATCTTCTAAGGTTTTAACTAAGCTTCCATACTTAGCTGATGACTTTTGGAAATCATCAAAACCTCCCTTCATTTCTAAGTCTTCATCTTCATCCAACAATTTCCCCCTTTTTGATGATGACAAAACTTCAGCTAAGTACCTGTACCTAAAACTAAAGTTAAGTCCTCAAAAATTTCTGAGATAGAAATGATATGTCGGAAACTTGAACTTTTATAAATATCATCTTTAAGATTACAGTACAAGTTTACAAGAAAATGGACTTAATAGTTGAAATACAAATAAAGTAAGCTGATACATGAATTTCAATAAGTAACCTAGTCTAGAATGTCTAGTCTAGTCTTCAGCTTCTTCATCTTCCTCTTCCTCTTCTTCAAGTTCCTCACTCTCATCATCTTCTTCTTCTCCACTGGAAAACAAATCAGCATTGGTCAAGTTTCTTCCTGCACCTTCGACTCTTCTTCTGATTTCTTGAATTCTGCTGGTTTTCCGGAATGTATCCAACTGTTCTTCAGCAGTGTCCTTAGAAGCAGCTAACTCTTTGTCAGTCTTAGCTACGTCCTTGGGCTCTACTTCATCATCAGTCTCTTCATCATCAACTTCCTCTTCAAGTACTTTATCTTCACTTGGCTTTTCAGCAGTAGCTTTTTGGTCTTGTACTTGAACAGTTGCAGTGGCAACACTCTTCTCAGCTGACTCCTCTTCCCTCTTTTTGTCATCAGCAGCAGGGTTGAGTTGTTCAGGACAGACGTTGATAGCAGCACACAGCTTTCTGATGTTTTGATCCACAATGCGGAGTTGATCAGTATGATGTTGTTGAGTAGCTTTCATCTCACCAGTTTGGTCATTTAAATAGTCAACATTCAGCTGAAGTGTTGACATTTCATCTTGAGACTTGTGGGTGATGGCTGTGAACTCTTGCATAAGTGCAACATTTTTCTCTATCTCAGCTTCACCAACTTCTTTCATGACTTTAGCAATTCCTGCAATATCAGACTCGTGCCTTTGAAGAGCAGTGTGCAGGTGACTTACATCAGCATTCACGTCTTCAATATTTCTGTTCATGCTCAATATACTCTGAGTCAGTGCTAGGGAATTGTCTGGTGGTAGAGGAAAATTTTCAATGGCATCCTGCACAATCTTTGCAGTAGCCTCCTGCATTTGTTTCAACATCAGCTAGTTCCTCTTTTCCACTTCCTTCATGGCATTATCAATTAACATCTGCATTGACTCCATCAGTGAAGAATGAAAGTCAGCAGTTGGAATAGAGGTTGATGCTTCAGCAGGCTCTTCCTGTTTAACAGGGGCTTCATGAAGAACTGGATTCTCTTCAGCTTTCCATTCAATAGCCAAATGAATCTCTTTAACAGCAGCAGGCAGTGACTTGGATGTATCAAGACTTATCTCCACAGCTTGCTGGTCTTTCTTGTGTTCTTCATCAGCTGGCTCATCAGCAATATGAATGATATCAGCACCATCAACAGACACAATAGTCTTCTGATGAATCAAAGTAGCAGGAATAAATGGTGATGTAGACTGGTGAACATTCAGCTGTTCTTGAAACGTACTGATTTCTGAGCCAAAGGCAATACGTTGTAAACTTGGCAGGGTGGGCATATCACTGGTTGAATCAGGTTCATATCTTGATCTCTGAGCCCATTTCTACAAGGTTGTATATACAACTATTTTAACTGCTCTATCAATTAGGTCATCAGCTGGACCAGCCTTATTTGGCAGTGAATCCTTGATAGCAGTTGCCTCCCTTTTTACAATGGCTCTAGCAAAGCCATGCAATCTGTCTCTAACAATATCTGAATCCAAAGCCCTTGCTACTGAAGTTGTCTGCAGCCAATTCAGAACCCAGCGTCCTTCATCAGCAAACTCCCTCCAGGCTTGAATTTCCTCTTCAGATTTGTTCAACCTATACTCCCTCCATCTGTTATATCTTATCTTTTCTGGGAGAAAGGTTGTTGGGCACCCAAACTGTGTGTGCGGGTGACAACAATTGTCCAGTGGCACCCAAACTGAGTGTGCGGGTGGCACCCAAACTGAGTGTGCTGGTGGAGTCACAATCGAATATCGTGGGCGCTTGTGTGAATGCACTATAAGGGAAGGGTATGCGCATTTCCTAACACAAATTGGTTTTGGGGCAACTGGTAGAGCCTGAGGTCCTACAAGTGGTATCAGAGCCAAGGTCACGTGTTCGATTCCCAGCTGGAGCAATTGCTGAGGGGGAGATTGTTGGGCACCCAAGCTGTGTGTGCGGGTGACAGCAATTGTCCAGTGGCACCCAAACTGAGTGTGCGGGTGGAGTCACAATCGAATATCGTGGGCGCTTATGTGAATGCACTATAAGGGAAGGGTATGCGCATTTCCTAACACCAATTGGTTTTGGGGCAACTGGTAGAGCTTGAGGTCCTACAAAGGTGGTTCGTGATTGAAGCAGTTTATTCATCCGTTCTAGCTCAGCTTCAAACTTCTCAAAGACAGCAGGGTCACTTTGAACAATGTCAAGTACTCCTTTGACTTCGAATTTTCTTCTTTTGACTGGTTTGGCCCTTGGCAGCACAAATTGGCCTTCCTTGGGTTTTTCAATGACAATGCCTCCTGACCGTCTCGGACCATAGGCATCCTTTTTGCTCTCTTCCAAGGCCTTGGCCAAATCTTCTTCCTCCTTGGCAGCTAATTCAGCTTCAGTCATCTTCTGAACTTCAGCTTCTGCTTTGCTTGCTTCCAGAGCTCTTTGAAGCTCAGCTTCATCACGTTTCTTCTGTCTGCTTCCTCACGCTTTTTCTTGTGATAAGCTGACACTTTGGTTTTGCCAGTTCTTCTCCTTCTGGCAGCCCTTGACTCAACAACTGGTGCCTCATCTGTTGGTTCTGGAGCAGCAGGGGCAGCAACAATTGGTTCGAGGATCTGCACTTCAGGATCCTCTTGAGGGTGATTAACCTTAGCTGTTGGTGCAGAAGTAGTCTTTTTAGGAGATGATTCTTTAACAGCAGACTTCTTCTCAGATCCAACAGGCCTCTGTGCTATTGGAGGACTTTCCCTTACTAACTCAGAAAGTTCAGCAGATTCTTCAATGAAAGTCATCTTCTTTCTGGCAGTGGTCTTAGTGTGACGACCTTTGGAGGTTGCAGTGCCCTTCAATGCACTTCTTGTTCGTTTTGCAACGTTCTCCAGTGGCTTATCTGCAGATACAGTTCTAGAAGGAGAACCATAAGCCATCTCTTCAATTTCCTTTGCTGTCTGATTTATAATTGCATCAGCGGCATTCTTATAAGTAGGCAAGTCTGTTCTGGCTTGTACAGCTGGCTTAGTTGTTTGAACAGAAGCCTTGGGAGCATTTGCCTTACTCATCTTTCTCCTTTCAATAGCTGGCTGATTTGGTTCAGTAGCAGCCTTCCTCTTTGGTTGCTCCTTTATCTTTTCCGGAGTGACTTCAGTGTTCTTAGAGCGAACAGACTCGTAAACCTTCAACTTCTTTGCATTATGTATGACCTTTCCATGGGTCATAGAGCAGTCAAGATTGATGAACAGATGACTTAGGAATATCCTGTGGTTGGAGTGACCACGCTCCTTGTGATCAACCAAAATATACCACACGAAAGTTGCCCAGTTCACCTTCAATCCATAATAAACAGCAATCATGGAATGAAATCTCTTCATCGGCACACTATCCAGCGAGAATGTGCAGTTCTCTATCACCTTGGCAAACAAGTCTGCCATTCGCTGAAACTCATCCTTCAGCTGAGTTTTCTTGATATTTCCAGATAACACTTCATTTTTCTTGGCAGCCAGATTCCAAAAATCTGCTTCCAATGGTTCAGCTAAGGTGGCGATTTTTGTGTAGCCTTCAAGGGATAAGTGATACTTCTCATTTAACAGTTTGGGAGTTATACAGATGTCCACTCCCCCAACTTTAGCCTTGATTTCCAGCTTCTCATGGTTGGGCTTTGCAGCAGAACCATAGAACTCCATGATTTGACCCTTGAACACCATGGATTCATGGGCTTCCATGAAATTAACTAGTGTCGCGGCCTTGAACTTCCCTAGAATTTCTTTCATCATTTGAGTGCCAGTTGCGTGATAAGTCTGGTAGTTCAGGAATCTACCTTCAGCATTAGCTTCTTTGGAACTCATTTTTCTGAAAAAGATTAAAGAGAGAGACGAGAGAAATTTGCAGTTTGTATTGAAAGCAGAAAGCTCTTGTGCTTTTGAAAATTTGAGGGTGCGTAAAAGATCAGTCAGCTGATCAGATCTGGATTTATAAGGGTTTGTTTAATGTCGGTTTCCGTGAATTGTGCCAACCGTTAGATTAGTTACTGAAAAGTTAGATCGTGTGAGCGAGATACGCGGATTTCAAAATTTATTAAATATGTCAGACTGGCGGGAATTTGAAACGCCAGTTGTCTCTTTCTTAGAAAAGCGTGCTTTTGATAAAAACGTTTTTAACACAACACTTGATTATAAGCTGACATAAGTAAACAGATGAGTAAAATAATACTTATCTGGCAGATGACTTGTCTGATACAATATATCACTAGTGAAAGCCAATATCTAGTGATCTTCCTTTGCTGTTTGTCAATCTAGCAAGATAAATAATCTTCAAGTCTTCAAGAAGTAAGAACAAATCTTCTGATCAAAACAACTTCGACTAACTGTCATTGAAAATTTCATCTTTAAAACAGGAGTACCGCTAGTCTTACACGTTCCCCCTGAATTCAAGAATTCATCAGTCAACTAGTCTGTTGAGAGTCAGTCTTCTGGAAGGATAATACTTGTTGCTATCAGATTAGTCAGCTGTTGAACCCAGTCTTCTGATAGGTTCCCCCTCAGCTTATGAATCCAATTTTAACAAGCCTAGTTCCACTTTTAGAGTAGAAAATCTCGCATCACTTAATGGTTTGGTGAAAATGTCAGCGATCTGATTATCTGTATGAACATACTCAATAATAACATTTCCTTTTTCAACATGGTCTCTGATGAAGTGATGTTTGATCTCAATATGCTTAGTCCTGGAATGACTAGTAGTGTTCTGAGTAAGTGAGATTTCACTTGTATTGTCACAGTAGATAGGGATGCCACTGATCTTGAGATTGTAATCTTCTAGTTGATGCTTCAACCAAAGTATATATGCACAACATGCTCCAGCAGCAATGTATTCAGCTTCAGCAGTAGATATGGATACTGAAGTCTGTCTCTTACTCATCCATGAGATCAGACGACTGCCTAGAAATTGACAAGTACCTGTAGTACTTTTCCTATCAATTTTGCAGCCAGCAAGGTCAGAATCTGAATATCCAGTAAGTTTAAATCTTGATTCCCTTGGATACCACAATCCCAATTCTTGAGTGCCTTTGAGATACCTTAATATCTTTTTAGCAGCTAAGAGATGAGATTCCTTAGGATTTGATTGAAATCTCGTACAAACCCCAACATAATACATAATATCAGGTATGCTAGTTGTTAAGTATAACAATGACCCAATTATGCCTCTGTACTTTGTGATGTCAACTTATTTGCCATCTTCATCCGTATCCAGACGAAGTCCAGTAGACATAGTAACACTAACAGATGAGCTAGTTTCCATACCAAATTTCTTAAATAGATCTTTTGTGTACTTTGCTTGATTAATAAAGATACCATCAGGTAGTTGTTGACTTGTAATCCAAGAAAGTAATTTAGTTCTCCCATCATGCTCATTTCAAACTTGTTCTGCATCAGCTTAGAGAACTTCTCACACATCTGTTTGTTAGTTGAACCAAAAATGATATCGTCCACATATATTTGAACTAACAATATATGATTATCCCATTCAATAGTGAACAAGGTTTTATCTACTTTACCTTTGCGAAATCCTTTAATTAAAAGAAAATCAGATAAAGTATCATACCATGCTCTTGGAGCCTGTTTCAGTCCATAAAGAGCTTTCTTCAGACGATATACCTTAACTCCTTGTTGATAAGCTTCAAATCCAGGAGGTTGTTCAACATAAACTTCTTCTTGCAATTCTCCATTGATAAAGGCAGACTTCACATCCATCTGATAGACAGTGAAGTTCTTGTGAGCAGCATAGGCTAAGAATAGTCTGATAGCTTCAAGCCCTGCAACTGGTGCGAATGTCACATCAAAGTCAATGCCTTCTTCCTGGCAGTAACCTTTGGCAACTAGTCTTACTTTATTTCTGGTAACAATACCATCTTCATTCATTTTATTCCTGAATACCCACTTAGTGCCAATTACCCTTTGATGAGTAGGTCTGGGAACTAAGTACCAGACTTCATTCCTTTCAAATTGATTTAACTCTTCTTGCATTGCTTCAATCCAGAGAATCACTAAGAGCTTCATCAATTAACTTGGGCTCAATTTGTGAGAGAAAACTTACAAACATTGTTTCATTTGCAGTTGACCTTCTTGTCCTCACTCTATCCAGTGGATCACCAATCACTAAATCAGGTGGGTGATCTCTGAGCCATCTGAGATCAGGTTGCAAATCTGGATGTGATTACGCCCAAACTTGTCGAAACAAAGCGATCGATGTAGAATAGATTGAGCGGTCGTATCCACGAGGAGATGACTAAAATAAGCTAAAAAGGTTAGTAGACAAAGTAGCTATAGAGATAAATAAACAAACTAAATTAACGAAGTGATTTGATTTTACGAAAACTTAAAGAAAAGTGAATTTTTTGGTTGTTGAAAAATATGATAAATAAAACGGTAAGGTGTCAAGAATCCCTTATATGCTTCGTTCACTTATTTGGATTGATTCATAAAATTACTCAATTGAAAGTTTCACATCCCAAACAATCAATTGGAAGATAAAGAATTGAAAAACACATGATTTCTAATGTATTTGAGTAAATAATTTTCTTGCTTTTAGAATTGGCACAAAATATCATCTTATGAGAAATCGAAAACATACTATATACCAAGGCATATTGCATTAAAAGACTACCCATAAAACGAATGACTTATATCAATATAATTATATCATAAAGATTCTCACATAAAAAGAGCTTGACTAGATTTATATGAAAATTTATAAAACAATTGTATTAACATTAGAGTTGATGAAAATAGTTGAAGAAGAGTAAATTACTCAAATTTATAAAACTTACAAAACCTTGAAGAATCGAATCAAAATAAGATCACTACGCATATAAGTTCATCTCTAACCTCACCAAAGAACTCTTAGCCTAATTTGCTAATCATTATCACAAGTTCTAGAGAGAAAATATGATAATGATTTGAGAGAGAATTGTAACTAAGACTAAGAATTGTGTGTTCCAAGATGTGCAATTCTAGGACTATATATAGGTGTTAAGGAGGCCTAAATCAAGTAGGAGAATGTTTAGGAGGTAGAAATTGAGTAGGAAGATGTTTAGGAGGCATAATCCTCGTGTGGAAAGGACTTAGGCAAGTTTCCTAATCACTTTAGGACAAAAATCGCGTTTCTCGCGGATGGTTAATTCTGATCTTTGCCTCCGAACTCAAAATCCAGATCCGTAAAGTCCCTAACGTAGCTAACTCCTTCCTCTACAACATATCCGAAATTCAGCTTAATAGGAGTTTCCTTGAGAGAGTTATCGTCCTTGGAAGTAGCAGCAATATTTCTGGCAGATTCCTTATTTGTTGTTCTTGCACTAATTGACTTCCTTGAACCTTCCCTTGTTTCAAATAATGCCTTTGATACTTGTTCAATTTGGGAAAGCTAAATATTCCGGGGTCCATATTTTATATTCCTACAAAAACAAATCAAAACTCAATATTTTCTAATCACAATAATTTCTATTAATTTCATGAAAATATCAAATTAACACTTGATTTATTTAGAAAATAAGAACAACTTAAGTGCATTTTCAACCACTAATCACAAACCCCAACCAGCTTATTGCTAGTCTCTAGCAATTCAAGCGCAAATAAGATATAAACATGATGAACAAAACTGAGAAGATATAAGATAAACTATCCAAGTACTTCAATCAAAGAGTTAGTCAAAGATCACAATCGCTATCAAGATAAGTTCGATCATAACTCCCAAAAAGTATGTGTGTGAAAACTAAGCCAAAACCTTCATACCACAAACCACAATACGCATAGCTTTCGAAAAATTACCAAGAAAAGTCTCAACTCCATTTCCTCACGGGTAAAGTGTTTAAATTTTTAGGAAAAGGATTTCACTCATGGAGTTGGAAAACAGATAGTCACTCAAAGAAATAGGCCATATTTTTACGGACAAGCATACAAACAAACATTGATCCAAAGATAGGAAACATAACTATCTAGAGGTCACATTCTTTCATAATTTAGCTTCAGGATTTCAATTGATCAATACATACTATGGAGCCAAATAAAGATTCGTCTTCTATAATGACGAAAACTAAGAACTTTTTTTTTTTTTTTTTTTTTTTACTTTTTTTTTTTCTCTTTTTTTTTTTTTTTTTTTATTTTTTCTCATGGCTCATGAAGACATTTTACTCTTGACCAATATCATCCATCTCTTTTATTTTTCTTTAAGAATGTTACTCTAAATAGCAATTAACCAATTCAAAAGAGCAATATAAGTTCATAAGTTGTTTTCTCAACCTCTCCTCTCACTCACAAAAGATGTGTGACTATAGAAAATAAAACTTTAACTTGGAAAATTTCTAGGCTATATGCATCGAACATCCATCTTACCACAAGCTTAGTAATGTGCAAAAAATTATTTCGGAAACTAATTTCTAGTAATAAAGATAGAAAAAGTGACTAAGACTTTACACTATGAAATCATACCTAAATAGCAAATCTAGCATCTCAAATCAATCCATCCATACATACATTATAGCCCATTTTCAAGAGAATCGCTATTATAAAAGCAATAACTAGTCTTTCTTTAAAATCATTTTTTTTCTTTCGGAAAGCTACCACCCCCAACCTAAATATGACAGTGTCCTCATTGTCACTATAATATGAATGCAGAGAATTCAAGAGACAAATGACTACTTGAATGATGTAAGTTAAGCTAGAGATGATCTTATAAACACACAAACGGAAGAAAAAACAAAAAACAAAACACACCAAAAAAAAAAACTATAGTACATAATGGAAAGATAGAACCTGATCAATGGTAGATAGGAGCCGCAAGTGCAATCTCCTCACGTTCATCTACCCTCTCCACAATTTGCTTTAATCGTTGGCCATTCACACGAAAAAGTCTCCCATCTTTTGGATTTTCGACTTCTGCGGAACCATTGGGAAAGACTTGTTTTACCACAAATGAACCAGTCCATCTTGATCTCAACTTTCCAGGGTGGAGATGTAAACGGGAATCATATAGGAATACGCGTTGGTTTGGCTCAAATTTCTTTCTAAGGATTTGTTTGTCATGAGAGACTTTCAGTTTAGCTTTGTAGATCCTTGAGTTTCATAAGCATCATTCCTTAATTCTTCTATTTCTGACAATTGTAATTTCCTTTGAAGACCTGCAGCATTCAAATCAAAGTTAAGTGATTTAACTGCCCAATAAGCTTTATGTTCTAACTCTACAGGTAAATGACAAGCTTTTCCATAAACAATGCGATAAGGGGACATCCCTAGAATAGTCTTGTGAGTAGTACGGTATGCCCAAAGTGCATCAGAAAGTCGTAAAGACCAATCCTTGCGGTTTTGGTTAACCGTTTTCTTCAGAATTTGCTTAACTTCCCTATTTGCTAACTCAGCTTGCCCATTGGTTTGAGTATGATATGCATTGGAAACCTTGTGAATAACACCATACCTGCGCATCAAAGCTTCAAAAGAACGGTTACAAAAATGTGTACCTTGATCACTAATAATAACTCGTGGTGTACCATACCTAGCTAACACATTTTCCTTTAAGAATTTTACTACTGTAGTGTTATCATTCTTACGACATGGTAAAGCTTCTACCCATTTTGACAAATAATCAACAGCAAGAAGAATATATATATAACCATAAGAAGAAGAAAAAGGACCCATAAAATCAATACCCCAACAATCAAAAATCTCAATAACAAGAATTGGGTTAAGGGGCATCATGTGGCGTCGAGTCAACGCTCCCAACTTTTGGCATCTATCACAAGAACGACAAAAATGATTAGTATCCTTGAACAAACTTGCCCAATAAAGACCACATTGAAAAATTTTAGCAGCTATCTTTTTCATAGAAAAATGACCACCACAAGCCTCGGAATGACAAAAGTTCAAGACACTATTTACCTCAGTCTCAGGATTGCACCTTCTCATGATTTGGTCGGGGCAATATTTATACAAATAAGGATCATCCCAATAAAAATTTCTTACCTCGATCAAGAACTTACGCTTATCTTGTGCAGTCCAGCTTGATGGATGTTCACCAGAAACCAAGTAGTTAACAATATTAGCATACCATGGCAATTGATCTACATTGAACAGTTGTTCATCGGGAAAGTCATCTCGAATTGGGGGATCTTTTGTAGAATCAATGAACTCCAAACGAGATAGATGATCCGCCACAACATTCTCGACACCCTTCTTATCTTTAATTGTTAGATCAAATTCCTGCAACAAAAGAATCCACCTAATTAAACGAGCCTTAGCATCCTTCTTGGAAAGAAGATATTTAAGGGCTGCATGGTCAGTATAAACAGTAATAGGTGAACCAATAAGATAAGATCGGAATTTTTCCATGGCAAAGACGACTGCTAGTAGTTCCTTTTCAGTGGTAGAGTAGTTCTGTTGAGCACTATTGAAGGTCCGACTAGCATAATAGATAACAAATGGTTTTCCTTCCCTACGTTGTCCTAAAACGGCTCCAAGAGCATGATCACTAGCATCACACATGATTTCGAAAGGTAAGTTCCAATCTGGTGATTGTATGATGGGTGCGGTAGTGAGCTTTTGGACAAGTGTTTTGAAAGCTTTTTCACACTCGGGAGTCCAGTCAAACCTAGCATCTTTGGCTAAAAGGTTACATAGGGGACGAGATAAAGAAGAAATTTTTTGTATGAACCTCCTATAAAAACCAGCATGTCCAAGGAATGACCTAACATCTTTGACAGTTTTAGGTATATGCAGATTAGCAATTATCTCAATTTTTGCTTTGTCAACCTCTATTCCTTTTTCAGACATTATATAACCTAAAACAATCCCAGATGAAACCATGAAGTGACATTTCTCCCAGTTCAAAACGAGACCTTTTTCTTCACACCTGCTCAAAAAAGCTTTCAAGTTAAGTAAACAAGAATCAAAAGAGTCTCCAAAAACAGTTATATCATCCATAAACACTTCCATGAATTTTTCAACCATATCAGAAAATATGCTTATCATACAACGTTGGAAAGTAGCAGGTGCATTACATAAACCAAATGGCATTCTACGAAATGCAAAAGTACCAAAAGGACATGTAAGTGTTGTCTTTTCTTGATCTTCTAAAGCTATTTCAATTTGATAATATCCAGAATATCCATCAAGAAAGCAATAAAACAGATGACCAGCTATACGTTCTAATATTTGGTCGATAAAAGGAAGTGGAAAGTGATATTTTCGTGTTGCAGAGTTTAATTTTCTATAGTCAATGCACATACGCCACCCAGTTACAACTCTAGTGGGAATAGGATGCCCTTCTTCATTTTCTACAACTGTAACTCCAGATTTCTTTGGTACTACTTGTGTAGGACTAACACATTGACTATCAGATATAGGAAAGATGATGCCTACATCTAATAATTTCAAGACCTCTTTTTTTACTACTTCTTTCATGATGGGGTTTAATCTTCTTTGAGGATCTCTACGTGGGTTAGCACTATCTTCTAAATGAATCTTATGTGAACAAATTAAGGGACTAATACCTTTAATATCAGCTATCGACCAACCTAGTGCAGACTTATGTTCTTTCAACATATTTATGAGTTTCTTATCTTGCTCGACACTAAGTTTGATTATACTGTATTTCGTTCAAGTTCAATAAGGAAAGTGGGGAATAACAATATATGAATCGAGCATGTGAAAACTGTATATTAATATTGGTGTTCGAATACAAATTACAAGGCAGGTCTACCCGAGCATTACGGGATGTCGTACTAACTAGGAAAGTAAATACAAAGAATAAACAACTGGTTCCTAATCCGAACAGTAGGTCCGAGCAGAAGGGATATCTTGGAAGTTGTGCCGTCCCTGATGTCATAAATGCGCCGCGTATTTATAGGAACAGTAATGAGCTAGCTAGACCATCCGTAGGAGAATAGCTCTCGGCCAACTGTGTAAAGCTGTAGGTCGGTCCCACAGTAATTCCGAGGAGACGAGTAGATCGGGAAGAAGGTCGGAGTACTTGATCTAGAGCTATCAATCTGGCTTGATCGGAAAATCATGTTCTTCTGGTCGGAGAATACCATTCTGGTCGGGATCGAGGCTGACCCCGAGCAGAAGGTATTTCCTAAAGTGGCGTATGCGAAATACCCCTCATCAATACTCCCCCACTTCTCGAGCGTAAGTGAAGCTGAAGCTCGGAGAAGTAAACACTGCTTCACGGCGAAAGATTTTGATTTCTTGACGTTTCGGACATGCCTCGTTAAAAACCTAGTCCGGAAAAACCCAGTGGGACAAAATCCGAGCTAGGGAAAAAGAGTGCACATCTTCCTTGGAGGGGCCTCGAAATACCGAATCGCCCCAAAAATAGAAGGGTGAAGTTTTTGACCTGAGAGATTCACCTCGATGATTCACCAGGAGCTGCAATATTTGAAGTTCGGAGAAATAGATTGGAGAGAATAGGCCTTAGATAGTCTTGAGTTGGATATGCCTCGTTAAAAACCTTGCTCGGAAAAACCCTGTGGGATAAAAACCGAGCGGAGGGGAAAAAGAGTGCATATTTTATCCTGCTGACTCGAACATATTCACTTATGAAGCTTGGAGGACCATAATTGCTATTAACAAAAGATAATCTTCACTTTTACTGAGTGGGAGCCTAACCGTCGCGGTTACTCGGGGTTGAATTTGCAATTTACCCTTTTAACCTTTATATATATGTTTACTTGGAGAAAAAAGAGTGCATCTTTACAATTCACAGCGGATCGGAGCATTTAGATCGATAAACAGTATTTCCTCCTTATTTCGAGCATTCCAATAAATATCTTCTAATCATGTCTACTTCCCAGAATCCCGACGTCCAAACCAATATTCCTTCTGGATCAGATTCCGATCTAGGATCCACAGGCGAACTTATCAATGACTTCAAAACCACTGAAAATTCTTCCGAAGAGACGAATAGAATCGTCAATCAAATAGAGCATGCCATGGGGTCGAACGCTGGAGAGGGTACATCAGGTCGACAGGATTCCGAGCACGATGGTGATGCGGAGAAAAATGCCGAAGCTGACAGCGAGGAGGATGGAGATGGGGAAAAAGCTGATTCCGACCATGAGAACAGCTTGACTGTACCGTTTGACAAGCACGAGATTATGAGATATGAGATCGGAGGCGGGTGCAGTGTGAGAATTCTCGACCTAGCCGGTGTCGCGAAAAAGTCCAAAGCCACAGGTCGGGCTCAGAAGACCGAGAAACGGGTCGACGACATCTCCAGTGCGTACGATCCAAAAGATCATGAGGCAAGCCTCAAAGCTACGATTGGTAAATTCCTTCCCGACGGCTACTCGCTAATCATTCCGACCCCCTCTCAAAGAGTGAATAAGCCCCCAGCAGGATGTCAAGCCTTCTACGCTAAGCAGTTTGACTATGGGTTGCGCATTCCTTTTGCCCCCTTGCTCAAGCAGGTTTTAGACGCATTCAGCCTGGCTCCCGCACAGATCCTTCCCAATTCGATTGGGTACTTGATAGCTTTTAGCGTTTTGATGAAGGCCAAGAACCAAGCTGCTAATTTCCGACGCTTCTGGCAATTCTTCAAGATCAGTACCTCCTCCGCCTCGAACGCTGGGTTTGTGTATTTCTCCCAGCGTTCGAATCATTCGGTCTTATCGACCCTAACTTCCAGCAATTCTCTTGACTGGAAGAGACAGTTCTTTTTTATCAAGGGACCTGAAGTACCAGCCTCTGAGGGAAGCTCGGAGATGGTTCCATACCAATGGCCAGGCGAGCAAGAATGGGTGTACGGGAAACGAGAAGTGTTAGGCCAGCTTGGGAAGGTTGTCCCAGACGATCTGGTTAAAGAGATGCGTTCTGATCTGTATCAGTCGGCTTTCCTGGTCCTAGAGCCCGTTCTTCGGAAAGCTGGTCTCAGCCAAGCTACCTATCGACTAGCAGATGCTGATGATCCTCGATCATTGAGTAAGGATAACAATCTTTCCCAAGTGCCCGTAATAGTAAACTATCCAGAGAATTTTATTACTTATCATTTTTATTTTTTCAGGTACGATGGTGGAGCAATACCGAGCTTCCATAGTTGGTAAAACGGTAGCGTCTACCTCGAGAAAGACGCCCGGTCAGCCGAGGAGACAAGTTAGACCGGAGCTCAGAACTGCCGTCCCTCCTCGGGGAAGCTCGGCCCAGACTGGCCAGGTCGGAAACGAAGAGGAGCCTGAGAATGCTGAGCCGATCCAAATGGTACGACCTCCTCATCAAGCTGGTCCTTCTTCTTCTTCTGGCTTAGGATACAGCATGTTTACCATGAAGAAGCTCAGAGGGACAGAGATTTATAATCGGAGAGCTCGGGAAGATCTCGAGGGACCCCCCGAGGCCAAAAGGAGGACCGGACTGTGGGGTCGACACCGAACGCCCCTTTCTTCCCGTCCTGGTCGAAGTAGGCCTGACATGGTGGATTTCATCGAAGACCAACTTAGAGGTTCCCGAGCAGCAGGTTATCCCGAGAGGGGATCAATTCGAAGCGATCGCACCCCGAACGGCGAGAATGAACATGACAAGGCGATCAAGATTTTCATGGCGGGGAGATTTGCCGAGGACCAGGAGGAGCTTCTTGGCCATTGCGACCTCGACGTACTAGGCCAATTCTCCAAAGCATATCACACGGTAAATCCCTTTACATTTGTTGCAACTGTTTTAAGTTTTGGAGCAAAGTACTAACCACCCTGTTCTTGCAGATCGGGGACTGCTTTCTCACTGAGGTGAATCGTGTGTCGATGTTAGAAGAGGAGTCCGATCGAGTCCATATCGCTTATAGGGACTTACTCAAGGAGGAATCCCAACTGCGCAATCAATTTTCCTCCGTCCAAGCAGAATTGGAGTCCATGAAAGCCAAATATACCCCTGCCGTCGAGGAAAACTTGCTGAAGGTCGTGGAAGAGAAAAGCTTGCTCGAGGAGAAAGTTAGGAAACTTGAAGAGGAGCTTGCGCAGACTAAGGCTGATTCTGAGCTATCTTATCAGCGGGGCAAAGAAGACTCTCGCCTAAGCTCGATAAGAGAATTTTTGGAGTCTCCCGCATTGGATGCCATAGCTCGAAGGAGGGTCGGCGAAATCCTTCAAACTACCTTTTTCAAAGGGGTTCAACAGTTGGCCGCAGCAAAGGTTATTCCCGACAAAATGACGGAGTATATAAAGCACATGGATATAATGAAAAATTCTAGCGGGGAAGACTATCGAACCGCGTCCTCGAGCTCGGCCGACTGGGAAAGACACGAGTTCGCTCCGTTTGTGGAAGAGTTCGGAGTTCCGATGCCCAATCCTGACATGATGGATTTGGATACATCCGGCTCGAGCTCGAGTTCAGATGGTTCCGATGAGGAAGATAACCAAGATAGTTCCGGAGATGATCAAGATTCTTCTGATGATGGGGATGATCGAGAAGCCTCTGGAGACAATGACGTTGACATCGAGGATGGCTCCGAGAGTGAGGGCAAAGAGGAGTAGTCAAAACCTTAGATTTTATGTAATAGGTTGTAGGACTCTCTTTATATGCATTGTAAATATTTTGATCATCTATAAATCTGCTTTTTCTGTTTTTCTCTGAGTCCTCTCATCGATAATTTATTATACTGCTCAACTAGACAAAAGTCTTTGTGAGGCATAGGGTTCATGAAAAGAACGTCGATATCGAGCATTTTCGTGCGCGTTCGTATGCGTGAATCACTTAGTAGGCGTAGTATCAAAACAATGGACCTTTTTAAATAGGCACGGAAATCTTGAAATTCGTGACTGTTGGGCTCCCAAAAAGGCAACGTTCCTTTCTCTTATAAATAGACGGGAGAAAGAGGCCTATCAAAAAGGTTATGATGCCGGGTATGAGGCCCGCAATGTTGAAGTCCGCAAGCTTCTGTTCGAGAAAAGTGTTTAGAGATTTCTTCTGTTGACTGCTCGATTAAATGTTGTACTTTTAAATTTTTCCTTTTGTACTTGTTTTCCTCGTTGGAATAATAAACTTTTTCTACATGTTTTCCAACACTTTGCACTAACTTGTCATATTTCCTTATTACACAGTTTCCTTCTAATCGATGATGTTTTGTGTTCTGATAAAGTGATTTACTGTATAGACAATTTATACTCGAGTTAAGAGTAAGCAATCAAGTAGCATTCTTAGTCAAAACAATTTATACTCGAGTTAAGAGTGATCATTCAAGTTGCAGTTTCAGTGTTAAAACAATTTATACTCGAGTTAAGAGTGATCGCTCGAATTCCGAGCATAATTTAAAGATGGAAAGTTTCTGCACTGCATATTTGACCAAGTCATAGTATTCCTCTTTTTTCAGCTAAGTTTCAAAGAAAGTCTGTCCAAACAGTACCTCAATCTCGGGAAGTGGAAAAGTCATCCGTGATAAATGAATTAATCTGAGCCGTTGGTTTCGTTGAATACTGACCGTCGATCAAATCATCCTTTTAGTATAAATATGGCATTTACTCAGTTGAAAATCTTTACCCTTCGCTGTCAAAAATGTTTTATCCGAGGACGAAGCTCGGATCTTTTCCTCTTCCTGATCAAGCCTTTGAAATTCGGCTTCGAACTTATTTCCGATCTCATCATAAAAATACAGTTTCCTTTGGTATGGGTGGAATTGGAAAAAAGGAGCACCTCCTCTATCTGGGGGTCTCTGATCCCTGAAAGTGGGATCTCCCCTTGAAATACCAACAAGTGACTGACCCTTGCTTGAGTATTTTGGGCAGGGTTAGCATTGCTGGTTTCGAGGGGTATACCTGAGGGTGGAAAGCAGGTCAGATAATCAAAAGGAAGATCATCCTCAAATCACCAATTTCTTCCCTTCTTCTACGGAGAGTGGTTATTTTGGGTTGAGCTTCCCGATCATAAAAAGATGACCGGCCGTTCGAGGTTGAGCTTTTGGATCTTACAATGAGAAATTTTAACCTTGGACGCCAACTCGGGGAAGTGATCGGGCTCGGCTGGTAGCGAGAATGCTGGGGACTGTATGGAGATCAGAAACAATAATTTGCGATCCATATTGTCTAATTTCAAAACCAGATATCATAAGACGATAAACATATACAGCTCGATCACTGTCACAAATTATGGTGCAATCACCGGATGTTCGGCGATATTCCTGGTCGACAACACTAAAAGATGCTCGAAGACTCGAATACCATAGAATAGGGTACTGTAGTTGGACCTCATTTGTATACTCAACAACTTTGTAATCTGTTCGATGAGTTTTAATAAAGTTGTAACATTTGCCTTTCATTGATCTTTGTATCTTGCTTGAACATAATAATAAGAACCTTCCGTTTCGAATCAAATGATTGCAACTTTTATTATCGAACTAATGATCCGATAGAACTTAAATATTTGGATGATAAGGTTGAACTTGTATCTGGAACATTTATTGATCGATGAACTATCCTCGAAAAGATTATCTGATAATCGTCCGAACGAATAATGTCTGAAAACTAAGTTCTCCTGAAGAATAATTGAACTTAGGAAATAATGATCCCGACTTTAGTAATTCCCCATATAATCAGAAACTCTTGAAAAGTGTTCGAGTTTCGAGCAGAGCTGCCTCATCATAGCATTTTGAGCATCAGTTAGAATTGACCCAAAATTTAATCGACCGTTACTAAGTGAACTAGATAGTCACGTAAAATTTTTATTGAGGGAGAGTCATAGCAACAGCTTTCACCCTCGGCCAATTTTCTTTTTCGATCATATTTTATCGAGGGAGGGTCATAGCAACAGCTTTCACCCTCGGCCGATTATTTTTTATTGATCATATTTTATCGAGGGAGGGTCATAGCAACAGCTTTCACCCTCGGCCGATTATTTTTTTCGATCATATTTTATCGAGGGAGGGTCATAGCAACAGCTTTCACCCTCGGCCGATTATTTTTTATTGATCATATTTTATCGAGGGAGGGTCATAGCAACAGCTTTCACCCTCGGCCGATTTTTTTTTTTTTTTTTTTTTATTGATCATATTTTATCGAGGGAGGGTCATAGCAACAGCTTTCACCCTCGGCCGATTTTTTTTTTTTTTTTAACATGTTTCATCGAGGGAGGGTCATAGCAAAAGCTTTCACCCCCGGCCGATAATGTTAGACTTTCTTTGTCATGGTACTCGGAAAACAATTTGAACTTGAACCAAGGATTTCATTGATTGTCCTTACATTTTTAGGAAAGTAAAGTTTGAGATTACAAGAAAAATTAAAAATGAGAGCATCTATCTTCCATAATATTTCCTCAGATTGACTGCATTCCAAGTTCTTGGCAAAGCTTCACCGTTGAGGTGAGCAATTTTATAGGATCCCTTTTTTCCGACTTCCTGCACGACATAAGGGCCGTCCCAGTTTGGCAGAAGCTTTCCGACATGCTTAGATACTTCCACCTTTTTTAGAACCAAATCCCCGACTTTGAATGTTCTTACCCTGACTTTTTCGCCATAAGCTTTTTCCATGCTGGACTTGGTGGCTTGTATTTTTATGCACGCTCGGTCACGTTTACCATCTGCTTGATCGACATCCATCTGCCTCAGTAATTGATTCTGATCATGGTCATAAGATTCGACCCTTGGTGAAGGTACCAATATCTCCACCGGTATAACAGCCTCCGACCCGTAAACCAATGAGAAAGGAGTTTCTCCAGTAGCAGATTTTACTGTAGTCCTGTTCGCCCAAATTACTCCTGGAAGCTCGTCTAACCAATGGCCTTTTGCTTCAGTCAGACGTTTTTCAAGTGATCGAACAATTTCCCTGTTGGTGACCTCGGTTTGTCCGTTCGCCTGGGGATGTCCGACCGACGTGAAATTCTGTTGTATTCCAAACTCTTCGCACCACTCCAAAATTTGCTTTCCCGCGAATTGGGTTCCATTGTCGGAGATGAGGATCCTCGGTATACCAAACCTGCAAACAATATTCTTCCAGAGAAAATTTATCACCTGAAATTGAGTAATTTTTGTTAGCGCAATGCATTCGATCCATTTACTGAAGTATTCCACAGCGACCAGGACATAGTTTTTTCTCGATCTAGCAGTTGGGAAAGGTCCCACAATATCGATTCCCCACTTGTCGAAGGGCCAGCAGATCGGAATCGAATGCATCTGCTCGGCGGGCTGATGAATTAGATTTGAATAGATTTGGCAATGATGGCATTTCTTGACATAATCGATGGAATCCGAGATCATAGTGGGCCAATAATATCCAGTCCTCGAGCACTTCAAGGCTAAGGCTCGTGCACCGCAATGACTTCCCGCTTCACCTTCGTGAACCTCCTTTAAAATGAGATCGAATTGACTCTCAGGAATGCACTTCAACAAAACTCCTGAGCTTGATCTTTTATAAAGCCTATCTTCGTTCAAAACGTACATTGGAGCTCGATATTTAATCCTTCGAGCTTGATTTGTATCTTCCGGTAAAGTACCATCTCTTAGATAAGCCTTCAAAGGCTCCATCCAAGAAGATTCTCGAACATCTATCTCCATTACCTCCGAGTTTGGGGTTAGGTCGGAGTCTATAGCTGGGGAGTTGGACATTAGCCAGGTTATTATTCTTTCCTTCCGTCCGTCAATCGCCCCCGTAAATTTCGAAAGCAAATCCGCCCAACAGTTCTCTTCTCGAGGGATAGCTTGTATATCAAACATCTCGAACTTTGTCGCCAGATCCGTCACTCTTTTCAAATATTTCACCATGTTAAACTCTTTTGCTTCATAAACCCCTTTTATTTGTCTGTGTACGAGCTCAGAGTCAGTTAGCACTGTCAGTGACTTTATATTTGCTTTAACTGCCATTTCTAAACCTGCGATCAAAGCCTCATACTCTGCCTCATTGTTCGTGACTACGAAGTCTAGGGTGATCGAATAACTGAGATCCTCCCCCTCGGGACCCTGAAAGTGAATTCCGGCCCCACCACCTTCTCTGGTCGACGACCCGTCGACATGCATCACCCAAACTTTGTGCTGAACATCCTCAACCAGATTTACCACGGGAACTGACAAGTCGCCCGAACTGGACCCCGTTGATTCTGCAATGAAATCAGCCAGGACTTGAGCCTTGATTGCTGTTCGAGGTTGGTACTCGATCTCGAACTGACCCAGTTCCACCGCCCATTTAATCAATCTCCCGGACGTCTCTGGTTTTGATAGAACTTGCCGTAGAGGTTGATTAGTCAGAACAATAATTTTGTAAGTTTGGAAATAAGGTCGCAGCCTTCGTGCGGCAATAACTAAAGCCAGTGCGAATTTCTCGATCTCCAGGTAATTCTTTTCTGCCCCTTGGAGCAACTTACTCAGATAGTATACCGGTTTATGCTCGGAAACCTGAATTCTCACCAAAACAGAACTTATTGCCTCACTCGATACCGCTATGTACAGATATAAGGGCTCTCCCTCGACCGGTTTTGCCAACATCGGAGGGGAAACCAAATATCTTTTAAGCTCTTCGAAAGCTTTACTGCATTCCTCATTCCATTCGAAGCCTTTCGATTTCCTCAACAACTTGAAGAAAGGCAAACTCTTGTCTGCTGATCGGGATATAAACCTATTCAAAGATATTATTTTTCCGATTAGACTCTGCACTTCAGACAATTTAGTTGGCGGTTGTAGCTCAGCTATAGCTCGGATTTTTTCTGGATTCGCCTCGATTCCGCGCTCGTGAACCAGATAACCGAGGAACTTTCCCGATCTTACCCCGAAAGTGCACTTGGCCGGATTTAATTTCATTCTGTACTTCCTTAAGATTGCGAAACATCTGTCAAGGTGCTTTATATGTTCCTCCTCGGTCATGCTCTTCACTAGCATATCATCAACATAAACTTCCATGATCTCACCAATAAGATCCTTGAACATCATATTCACGAGCCTTTGATAAGTTGCTCCTGCATTCCTTAGCCCGAACGGCATTACAATGAAGCAGTACACTCCCCGTTCGGTAACAAAAGCTGTTTTATCCTGATCTCTCTCATTCATAAATATTTGATAAAACCCTTGGAAAGCATCCATCATACTAAAGAAAATGAATCCCGCAGTCGAGTCAACCAGCATATCGATCCGTGGTAAAGGATAGGGGTCCCTTGGACACAACTTGTTCAGGTCGGTAAAATCATTACACATCCTCCATTTGTTGTCGACCTTCTCTCCCTTCGACACCAACACTACATTGCAAAGCCATTCAGTGAAAGTTATTTCCCGAATCTGTTTCGCGGCCAATAACCTATCCACCTCAGCATTGATGATTTTGTCTTTCTCTCGACCGTGATTCCTCTTCTTTTGTCTAACTGGCTTTGCTTTAGGATCTATATTTAAAGAATGAGTGATCACCCTCGGGTCGATTCCGACTATATCATCAGAACTCCAAGCAAAGACATCGGCGTTGTTTCTAAGGAATTCGATCAACATGGTCTCCATCCCTTGACTTAGCTCGGTCCCAATCCTGGTGAACTTCTCGGGAGAGCCAGGGATTAACGTTACCTGTTTATGATTTGGGGGTTGTACGCTCATATCGATCTCTTTTCCTTTTTTACTCTGCAACTTTTCACAATCTGGCAACGGGAGGTCAGATACTGAGAATACCTTTTCCACCTCTAACTTTCTCTTTGATTTAACCGAATTTCGTCTTAAGGTTTTATCTCAGTAAATTATTAAGAACAATTTAATATATTAGGGGTTTGGTTAAAGTACTCAGGATGGAGCAATTCAAGAATAAGCAAAGTAATATAATTGAATGGAAAACAACAATCAGAGGAGGCGAACAATAGTAGTATATTCCTTAGGTTAAATCTCGGATCCACAATACAATGTAAGATTTGCTATTTATAATATTCCTACTGTCCTAACTGAACTAGGAGTCCTATTTAGCCTAGGAAACCTGTATGGCCTTGGAGTATCGCTGGGCCCATTAAATCCCCTGGGACGGACAGTAGGTCGATCAAAGTAGGTCGATCAGATACGAATTTAACTGGTCGAGCCGATCTTGAAATCCCCGTTGGTCGGATCAATTCTGAACTGGCTCGATAAATACTTATTCGATCATAGGTACAAAATAGCCCTCATCAATACTCCCTCACTTCTCGAGCGTAATCGTAGTTGGAGCTCGTAGAAGTAGAAGTAGTTATTTTTTCCTTGTTGTTCATGAAGTATGCCTCGTTAAAAACCTTGTTCGGAAAAACCCTCTTCGGGATAAAAACCAAACGAGGAAAAAAGAGTGCATATCCATTTGAACCTTCCTCGTACAGACACGTATCTTGGTTAACGTGTGTCAGAAGATGTCAAGGTCTTTTCATGATTTTAATTGGCGGGAATATGAAGAGACGCGAAGGGTTGAATCCGTCTTTTCACAATATATATATATAGTGGAAATCAATGGATCAATTTACTTTTACCCCAGATTGATATTTAACCCTTCCAGCAGTAAAAGTTTACGTCGATAGTTTACCCATTTACTCATCCTCTCGAACACCTTTTATCCAAATATAAAGAAATGGCTTCGACCTCACAGAATCCTCCTTCTCCTACTCAAGCCGTTGGAGAAGAAATTCCATCTAATATTCCCAATCCTGATATCCTTTCTTCTGACAATGAGGCAATAGACAATTCCCAAGCAGAAGAAGTTAGAGATTATGCCGAGGATGAAGTAGATAGTTTGGTCGTGGAAATTATTCCAGAAGGAGAGATGATGTCAAGAGCGTCTAAAAAATCTAAAACGACCCAACCTCAGATTTCTGCACCTGTAGAACTTTTTCCTTCTCGATGGAGAGAAGAAGATCTACCATTGTTGAAAAGGGAATATGGTCGCTATTTTCCATCAGATTTTGAGATCATTATTCCTACTTCCGAGCAGAGAGTTAATACTCCTCCTGCTAACTGTCGAGCTTTTTATACTTCCCACTTCGACCATGGGCTCCGTTTTCCCCTTTCCTCAGTTCTCCGACAGTTTCTGGAGACTTTCATAGTCTCCTTGACACAACTTGTTCCGAACGCCATAGCTTTTATTATGGCATTTTCTGTTTTGATGGTTGCACGAGGTCTACAACCCTCTTTCCGAAATTTTCTTCATTTCTTTCGCTTTTCAGTATCGAGCTCCTCCAACAGAGGTTACTATTATGTTAGTCAGAGACCTGGCTACGCTATTCTCGAAAACGCCATTTCAAGCAATAGTATGGAATGGAAATCAAACTTCTTCTTTGTTAGAGCTCCGACCGTGTCTATCCTCGAAAATGGAGAAAAAGAGGAGTTTTCTCACGACTGGGGATACAATGATCTTTGGGTATACGGCGGTCGAAAGGTGATCGGTCAGATGTCCCCAGATGATCAATTTTCATCTGCTTTAATTGACCAGATGAGGTCGGATAAATATCAATCGGCCTACTTGATCGGAGAAATCTTTCTTAGAAAGGCTGGATTAAGTTCACTGGAGTTTCCCATTTTATTGGATGATCGACCTCTTGGTAAGATCATTTCCCATTTTTAATTTATAAAAGGATCTATGAATTCGTTATTTACTATCGTCTAATTTCTTCTCAACGCAGCCACCCTAGTGGAGAATTGCCGTTTTTCAGTGGTTGGAAAATCCGTTCTCTCGAACTCAAAAAAGTCCTGGGGTAGAGCCCCCATAGAGCAGAAGGAGTCGAGAAAAAGAAGAAGAGATCAATTTATGGATTTGGAGAATATCGAGGAAGAGTCGTTTGAAGATGTTGATCCTATCAGAGTAGCTCCTCCTTCTTCCGCTCAAACCTCATCGGACATACCGTCTTCAAGCTCTCGCCAAGGCCGCGGTTATCCTCCTAAATTTCTTAGGGATCAACATGGTATTCTCGGCTGTCAATCCTGGTCGGAGCGTAACCCTACCGGTCCTGAGGCTAAAAGGAGAAAACAATTCTTTGACAAAGGAGGGGAGTATTTTACTCATGTCGGAGATATTGGTCATAAAGCTTCCCTGGTAGATATGATCGAGAGTCATCTTCAAGGGAAACGGGCGGCTGGGTATTCTGAGAAGGATACATTGATGTCTGATGATAAGGAAAACGTCGTCGATAAATCCATTCGAATTCTTCTTTCTTCGACCTTTACTCAAGATGTTAACAGGACGGTAAAGAAAAAACCCCTCGAGCAATTCGCAAGAGCAGCACATGCTCACGCAGTGGTAATATTCCTCAATTTCTTCTGATCTTTTAATAATCTATAATATTCTATTTGAAGGTTAGTCATAAAATTTTCTTTGTAATAGGCGGGTAATGCCTTGGTGTCCGCTTTATACGATATGGCATTGCATAGGGACCAATGTGAATTTGTCGAGGAAAGCAACAGAATCTTGAACGCAAGGGTCAAAGAAATTGAAGAGCAGCTTGCTCAGGTCGGTGATTCTCGATCTTCCGTGGAAACTCAACCTGTTCCTCCTGCTAATAAGGATTTAGAAACTGATAATCCGCATATTATTGGCATGATGACGGATGCTAGTCGGTATCAGGCCCAGGTCGATCAGTTAACACGAGAATTGGATGATCAACGAGTGTCACACACCACCGTAGTTAGCAGGTTGGAATCGGAGATTGCCTTACTTCGATCTCAACTCGCGGCAAAGGAAGACGATTCTACTGATTTGGAAAAGATCATAGACGAGCATCCATCTTCCGAGGTTGAGCCCATTATCCGAGGTTTTCTGGATTCCCCAGTACATACTGCCATAATTCATCAGAAGATCGGAAGTCTGCTTTTGAGCTCGTTCTATAAAGGTGTTGATCAATTAATCGAATCTGGGCAGATTCCTGACAAGCGTGATGAGTATCGCAAGGTTTTGGCTATTGAAAAGGATCGAAGTCTTCAAGATTATCCTCCTGAGTCTTTACCTTCTGTTGATTATAGCGGCCATCCTCTGGCTCATTTAGTCGAGGAGTATGGAACTCCAATTCCCGTGCCAGAACCTGACTTAGATTTGATAAAGGATATTATGGAGGATCAATCAGGCGAGGAGGAAGATATCGTCGATGAAGGGGATGTTGAAGGAGACCAAGTCAACAAGGGGAATGAAGGAGAAAAGGGAGGCTCGCCTTTGAAAGAAACCAACATCCATAGTTAGGACGTTTTTATTTCTTCTTTTATCTTGTCGTAATTGTAGATCTTTTGAACTCTGTAGAACATGTAAATTTCCTTTTATAATATATATGATTTTTCTTAGATATACTACGTCCTTATGATGATCACAGTACATATTCGTTGACCTGCTTTTTCCTTACATTTGAATTTTTACTGTGCGCGCCAAGGTCCAAGGACATAACTGTCATTTCCTTAACTATATATAAAGGTGAATCTTTTGGAGTTTTTACCGCGCGTCCCCACTTGCGATATAAAATTTTCTTGTTATTGATCGGAGCTCATAGTTCGATTATTCATAAGAACCTTTGATTGTTTGATCATGAGTTCCAACTTATTTTCTGGAGCTTCAAAACGCTCTCTGCGGGGTTCTTCCCGACGAGACACTCCGAGAAAAAAGCCTCGACTGGAAAGTTCTCATCAATCGTCCACCCAAGGGGGAGCTTCTTCTCGAGAAACCGTGCCTCGATCTGACCCAGCGTCGTCTTCACCTAATGGACATCCGAAGAATGCGAAGTCTATTCCTTCACCATCGGAGAAAGCTAGGCATTCCTCGACGGGTCTTCCGATCCGTAATCCCTTGGTTGATCCAAGAATTCTTGAAACTTATCAGAATGAGGGTTCTCGATCTATTTCTCCTCCTCTTGTAAACCCAACAATTGACCAAGAGTCGCGTGTTATATCTCCTCCTCCAGTTAACCCATCAGCTAATGAGGAGTCTCGAGCTATCTCTCCTGCTCCCATCAACGATATAGCACACGAGGAGTCTCGAGCTATCTCTCCTTCTTCTGTCGACCAATCAACGGAGGAACGTCCTCCTTCCGATCGAGGTGTAACAAATCTACCCATAGGTCAAGAAAGTTCCCATCTGGTCGTAAATACTGCTTCCAATTCTGAGATTGCTGCTCCCAATTCTGAAATCGATTCCACTCTGCAATTAAGGGGGCCTGTGGAAGACATTCCAGAATTTTTCTTTGCCCATCCAGGTTCGCAAGTTGTTTCGACCTCTCAAGACACTCAGATTGTCTCTCCTGTTCGTATTTCACAAGGAGCGTCGAAAACTGGGTCAGGTCCCAGTCGTTCAGTAATTGAAAAGGTCGCAGATGACCCATCTCTTTTAGACGAACGTCCATTTAAGGAGCAGGTCGAAGAGATAACTGAGTTCGATATGACCCGATCAGGTGGGGTTTCGATTGATGCATGTATTCCAACAACCCTCGAGCCTGATGGGGTTTCTTGGAATCTGGGGATGGGTACAATTTTGCCTAAAGAACTTGATAAACTGAAGAATCATTCTTCTTTGCAACTTGTACAGTCCATTTTCAAACGTTTGGAGATGGTAAGCATATTTTGTTGTTTGTCAAAAAAGATCTAGGTGTTTTAAGTTTCTCACCCACATTTCTCAAAACAGGCTAAGCATGAAGCTCTCCAACTCGGGATACAAAATGACGAAAGTTATTTCGCTCGAGAAGAATCCCTCGATCGGGTGAATTCAATTGCCGCTGCTCATCAATTGCTGATGACCGAAGTTGAGGACCTCCGAGCTACCGTTGAAAGTCTCATTAAAGAAAAAGAGCAGCTTACTAAGGAGAAAGCAGATCTTCTTCAGTTGAAAGATCTGGAGTTTGACAGGGGTTTTTCCCATGGATATGAGCAACGTACTCAAGAAATGATGACTTATCTTGGTTATCCTACAATTCCTGCTCATGTTCACGAGACGGTAGACAAAGATCTTACCCCTGATCATACTCCCGAACAGTAGACAAGACTCTTGGTTTTTTTTTTTTAAATGTAAAAATACATTTTGCCTGATGAATGGAAAAAAAAAGTTGTTTGTTGTTCGGTTTCTGCGTCCCATCGACCTGCCTTTGAATAAATAACTTCCTGCAATTTTATTGGAAGATGGGAAGTCAATTTTGATAGGCGTGCCATAACTGTAGGAACGATTCGTATGCCTTGTCCGTTGATTGGTTAATTCCCCATAGTATAAATAACTCCTTGGAGAAGTAGGAAAAGAAGCGAAACTGAAATAATATGCCGCCTCTGAATAATTTAACTTGGTTTTTATGGCCTGTTGACTACGGTGGATATATCAAACCAGAGAGTTCTTTAGATGGACGAGAGCTGGTTAGTTCATTAAAATGGTGTTTCGTCCATGCATGCTCGAAAACTTGCCCCCAAGGCAAGGAGAACGATCCTGTCTCAATTGTACGACTGCAAAGTTCTTTCCTTCGTAGTGTGCTTTAGCTTGATACTGTGATCGACACTAGATGCATCATGCCTCCTGGTTGCGATTTGGCTTATTTAGAGGTCGGTAATTCACCAGCATCAGCAAATATACGCACTTCTTCATGTTCCTCATTTTCTGTTCATCGATTGTAGTCTGAGGAGAAGGTCGATTTGAAGGAGCAGATCATTCCGTGGAGTAGCAAAGTAGCATTAATGTTTTAAATAATTTGTAATGATCCGTGAATGTAAATGTAGGTTTCCGTGATGATATGGCTATGCTTGTGAAATGTAATAACTCTCTCAAATACCTGAATAAACCCAATTATTCTTTGTATGTTCAACTCGAGAACAATGGTTGATTAACTTCTTTGATTCTACAAACTCTCTTTATAGCGTTGTAAATCTGGACCGTTGATAGGACCTTAAATTAACACCATTGGATCCTATGTCCTCTGCCTATAAAAAGATTCACTCCATCCCTCTTCATTTCTCAGAAGATGAATTCATTCAAGAAGAGTATGTACTGTTATAAATATCATCGACCACCAAATCTGTCGATTTATATGCCTAGGAGGTCACGACTTGGTATGGGAGGAATTGGAAAAATGAGATCTTCATCTGAAGCTGTGATGGTCGGGCAAATCTCATAATTGGGGATTAGTTGACCATATATCGCGTCATATGATAGAGGTCGATGGTGGAGGAAAGCAGGATTCTATGCTTTATCGGAATCAACTTGTTTCTAACTGGTTGGTGATGTCAGGCATGAGACCCTTCTGATCTCTATTTTAATTGGTGAAGAAACAGCATTAACTTCTTCGAGGTGGTCGAATCGTGATAGCATGTGGCTGTATTTGCCCGATGACACTTGCTTACCCATAGAAGAAGTCTGAACTTTAGGTTCTCGTCACTGTTCTGAAAGTAGAAAAAGGACGGTCGTTCCGAGGAGGTTCAAGAGCGTTTTGGAAACAAATTCTCTTTTTTGTTATTTTGTAGGTGTAACTGTTTAGTGTAGCTGATCGATGAATATTCAATATATAATACTAGTTCTACTATGGTAGTCATTGTATTGTCTTCATCAATGTAATATAATAGCTCTATTTCGACCGTGTCAAAAATGCATTTATTCCCATTCCTTTATTTACGGTTTGTAGTTATGACTTTGTAACGTAATTTCCGATGTGGTGTCATAGCCGTTGATTGGATATGAGTCTCACCGTAGGATTTCAACTTATCCTGTCTATAAAAGGGATCTTCTTTTTTCCAAAAAACTCCTGAAATAATGTTCCTCTTCTTTGTCCAAAATGGCGGTCGTCCGCCTAATTCGAGAATCCAGAAGAAAGCTTCATCATGTCGACTTGGTATGGGTGGAATTGGAAAACAGAGATTTCTAAAAAACCATGAAATCTCCAACCCCTAATAAGGGGGATGGATCGGAACTCTTATAACCATTCGACCAACCTATGTAAATGGGTAAAGGTCGGTGTTGAGGGGTTCAGTCCCATTAGTTACGTGGTTGGTGGAAAGCTGGTCAGTTCATTAAAATGAGCTTATATGGTCAAAAAATGCTGACCACCACCGACCGTTGTAACATTATGATCTCTCAAAGCTCTCCCTGATTCCAAAGCTTTGTGACCGTGAGAACGATTGGTTCTAGCTGGTGGCAAGAATTCTGGGAGCAAGTCGGAGATAGATCAGGCGGAAGACCCTTTGGTTGCCTCTTTGCTTCCTTATGTTTGCTATTGCTTTAGCTAGGATATTATAGGTTTTTCCGATGTACGTGTTTATCAGTGACATAAAATTTTACTGTATATCAGCTATTCATTTGTGTAGATCGTTCGATGAATGTATACTTCATTTATCAATGTATACTTTTAGTCTTGTGTCAATCTTTGAATTTTGGTTTTAAACTTCGTAGATCATTCATTAGGAGATCGATGAGTGTATACCGACCCAATCGGTTTTACTCAGAGATTTGTAGGTTGTGTACCAATTATTGGTTTTAACCTTTGTAGATCATTTATGTAGGAGATCGATGAGTTTATACCGACCCAATCGGTGTTACTCAAAAATTATTATACTTAGGTTGTTTACCAAATGTGGTTTTAACCTTTGTAGATCGTTTATGTAGGAGATCGATGAGTTTATACCGACCCAATCGGTGTTACTCAAAAATTATTATACTTAGGTTGTTTACCAAATGTGGTTTTAACCTTTGTAGATCGTTTATGTAGGAGATCGATGAGTTTATACCGACCCAATCGGTGTTACTCAAAAATTATTATACTTAGGTTGTTTACCAAATGTGGTTTTAACCTTTGTAGATCGTTCATTTCCGAGCGCGTTCAATGGAGAAGTAAGCAAAAGCTTTTATTATAGTTTGAAGACAAATTAATGATAAAAGGAAAACAATCAAGACATACTGAAAAAACTAAAAAAGAAAACTAATTTCTTGGAAATCCTGTCTAATTCCTGAATCTTCTTATCTTTGAACTCTATCGACCATAATATCTTCTGAGATTTACAGCATTCCACGTCCGCGGGAGCGGAGTTCCATCCATATGAGCTATCTTGTATGATCCCTTCTTTCCGACCGCAATCACCACGTAGGGACCTTCCCAATTTTGCTGTAACTTTCCCACGTGTTTGGAAACTTCAACCTTTTTAAGTACCAAATCCCCTTCTTTGAATGATCGTATTCTCACCTTTTGATTATAGGCCTTTTCCATGCTAGATTTTGCTGCTTCTAGCCGAAGACTGGCCTTTTCTCTTAAGGTTTCACTTAGATCGATGTCGTCTTTTCTGAGTTGAATATTTGTTTCCTCGTCGTATAATTCAATTCTCGGACTGGGAACAAGTGCCTCGACTGGGATGACCGCTTCGGAGCCATATACCAAACTGAACGGTGTTTCACCAGTAGATGCTTTAATTGTAGTTCTGTTAGCCCAAACGACGCCAGGAAGCTCGTCCAACCATTTTCCTTTAGCGTCGTCAAGTCTTTTTTCGAGGGATTTTATAATTTCTCGATTTGCTACCTCAGTCTGCCCGTTTGCTCGAGGATGTCCAACAGATGTAAAGTTCTGTTGTATCCCTAACTTCGAGCACCACTCTTGAACTTGTTTTCCCGCAAATTGGGTTCCATTGTCGGAAATTAGAATCCTCGGAATTCCAAAACGACAGACTATATTTTTCCAGAGAAAATTTATTACTTGAAACTGTGTTATCCGAGCTAGGGCAATGCATTCGATCCATTTACTGAAGTATTCGACAGCGACTAAAACATAACTCTTTTTTGACCTGGCCGGTGGAAAAGGTCCCACTATGTCAATTCCCCATTGGTCAAAAGGCCAGCAGATCGGAATTGAGTGCATTGTTTCAGCAGGTTGATGTATTATATTTGAATGCACTTGGCAATAATGACAATGTTTTACATAATCTTGCGCATCTGCATACATCGTTGGCCAATAGTATCCTGTTCTTAGGCATTTGAGCGCAAGTGCTCGAGCACCACTGTGATTCCCAGCTTCTCCCTCATGTATACTTTTAAGGATACTCTCGTACTGGTGCTCGGGAATGCATTTCATCAGAATTCCAGATGCAGATCGTCGATAGAGTTTTCCTTCCAATATTGCATACCTTGGTGCTCGATATCTTATTCTTCTAGCTTCATTCTTACAGCTAGGGAGAGATCCATCGTTCAAGTAGGTGATTAACGGAGTCATCCAACTGTCCGCCGCCAAGTCGATATCCATTACTTCACTGGCTGGGACAACATCGAGGTCGATGCAAGGAGTTTTGGAGATTAGCCAGGTAATCACCCTTTTAGATTTACCATCCCTTGTTCCTGTAAATCTGGATAGTTGATCGGCCCAACGATTTTCTTCACGTGGAATATTTTGAATATCAAATTTATCAAATTTTCCAGTTAACTTTTTTACTTTATCCAAGTATTTTATCATATTGAATTCTTTTGCTTCGTACATCCCGCTAATTTGTCTCTGAATTAGCTCGGAATCTGTCAAAACATTCAGAATCTTTATATTGGCTTGTATAGCCATTTCCAAACCTGCAATTAGAGCTTCGTATTCGGCTTCGTTATTGGTTACCACGAAGTCTAAAGTGATGGCATAATTCATGTCCTCGCCGTTTGGCCCTTGGAAATTGATCCCTGCGCCTCCACCATCTCTGCTTGAAGCACCATCGACGTGCATAAGCCATGGCAGGTCATTGACGATCATAATACTGCTATCGCTTGTTGATGTCACATTGGAGCTTGTCTCCGATAGAGTTGGAGTTTCGAGGAGGAAGTCTGCCAGTATCTGAGCCTTGATTGCAGTTCGTGGTCGATATTCGATCTCGTATTGTCCCAATTCTACAGCCCATTTGATCAATCTTCCTGAGGCCTCTGGTTTGGATAACACTTGCCTCAGAGGCTGATTGGTGAGTACGATGATCTTGTATGTTTGAAAGTAAGGCCGCAATCTTCGTGCTGATGTTACCAGAGCCAAAGCAAATTTTTCGATTGTTAGATAATTCTTCTCAGCTCCCTGCAATAACTTACTCAAATAGTAGACGGGCTTGTGTTCCGAGCCCTCTATTTTTATCATAACCGAGCTCACAGCCGCCTCGGAAATAGCGATGTATATATATAGAGGTTGTCCCTCTGTAGGTTTGGCGAGCATAGGTGGCGAGGTTAGGTAATTTTTCAGTTGCTCGAAAGCATGATCACAATCTTCAGTCCATTCAAAGGTCTTAGCTTTACGTAAAGTTTGAAAAAATGGTAAACTTTTGTCCGCGGACCTTGATATGAATCTATTGAGAGCGACAAATTTCCCTACTAGACTTTGTACCTGAGTAATATTTCTAGGGGGTTTCATTTCAGTGATTGCCCGTATCTTCTCTGGATTTGCTTCGATGCCTCTCTCGTGGACCAAATATCCTAAGAATTTTCCCGAGCTTACCCCAAATGTACATTTTAATGGGTTGAGCTTCATTCCATATTTCCTTAAGATCTTGAAGCAACGATCAAGGTGCTTTATGTGATCTTCTTCACTCATGCTTTTTACTAGCATGTCATCGACGTAGACCTCCATTATTTCTCCTATTAGCTCTTTAAACATTAGGTTAACCAATCGTTGATAGGTTGCTCCAGCATTTCTTAATCCGAAAGGCATCACTATGAAGCAATATACACCTTGTTCGGTAATGAATGCAGTCTTTTCTTGATCTTTTTCATTCATGAAAATTTGATAGAAGCCCTGGAATGCATCCATCATACTAAAGATTGCAAAGCCTGCCGTCGAGTCGACCAAAAGATCGATCCTTGGGAGAGGATAAGGATCTCTCGGACACAATTTATTCAAGTCAGTAAAATCATTGCACATCCTCCACTTGTTATCCTTCTTATCTCCCTTTGAGACAAGTACGACATTACATAACCACTCAGTAAAGTGTATTTCCCTAATCTGTTTGGACAATAAAAGCCTTTCGACCTCTGCTTTTATTATTTTGTCCTTCACGGGGCCATGATTCCTTTTCTTTTGTCTGACTGGCTTTGCGCTCGGATCTATCTTTAAAGAGTGAGTTATAATTCTTGGGTCGATACCCACTATGTCTTCCGAGCTCGAGGCGAAAACATCCACATTTTTTCTTAAGAAGTTGATCAACATGACCTCTCCCTGTGGAGATAGTTCAGTTCCGATCCTGGTGATTTTGGTCGGGTCATTCTCGATAAGCTTAACCTCTTTATGCTCTGGTGCACGTAGAGTTAGATCAATGGGCTCTTTCCCTTTTTTGTTGATCGGATCCGTACTAGGCAATTCGGGATCCCGAGATCTATCTGTCGAGGACCCTACTGTTTTTCTTTTCGACGGCGTTAAAGGATCAACACTTCTTTTCAAAGATAGTGAGGTATTGTAACAATCCCAGGCCATACAATGGTCATTGACCATTTCGCCGACCCCAGAGATTGTAGGGAATTTGATTTTTTGGTGGTAGGTTGACACAACCGCTCGAAATTGGTTTAAGGCTGGTCTTCCCAAAATTGCATTATAAGCAAATGGTGCTTCAACCACTAAGAACTTAATCATTTTAATCACTCTATGAGGTTTATGTCCCAGAGTTACACTCAGGTTAATAGTTCCAGCTGGAACTATTTCCGATCCTCCAAACCCTACCAGGGGTGTAGCTACACTTTGGAGAGTTAATTTTCCGAGGTTCATCTGATTCAGCACTTCGATAGCTATTATGTTAGCTGAACTTCCATTGTCGATCAGAATCCTCTTGACGTTGAAATCGGATATTTTCAATGAGACCACCATAGGGAAATCGGGGTGGTCTTCGTTGTTGTCCCAATTCAGTTTTCTGGGGACTTCGCTTTCGTCGAACTTGATGACTTGCTGATTAGAGCTCTTATTCTCAAGTGCCCATATCTCTTTGGGAGCGATTACTCCTCGTTCTAAAGATCGCGCAGTCCGTCGCCTTGCATTCCGACTGTCTCCCCCTGTGGGTCCACCAGAGATTACATGAATAGTTCCATTGACCCGATCGTCATCGCTATCATTCCGTCGAGGCGGATGGTTACTGGGCGATTTACCATGAGGACTTCTAATTTCCTCTCTCCTTCTAGGACTTCTTGTCCTTTGTCTTCTTCGATCTGATCTTTCAACAAATTCATTTAATTTACCTTGTTGAATCAATCTTTCGATTTCTTGTTTCAGATGGTAACAATCTTCGGTTCTATGACCGTGGGCTCGATGGTACCTGCAATACAAATCGTAGTTCTTTGCCCCTGGTTTTGCTTGTGTGATTCTTTTGGCTGGGGGAATCAGATTATTCCTTTCTAGTATCACCAGAATGTCTTCTCTTGGGGTATTTAATTTTGTAAACTCCACATAACTAATTCGATCTCTTATATTTCTTTCCGGAGATCGAGGCCTGAGGTAGACATTGGGTCTTTTCTCTAGGTTACTTCCATTGTGATCTAATCTTTGAAAGACATTCCCCCTTCGGGGAAATCGATCATATTCCGTTACCCTATTCATCGGAGGTTTTTCAGGTTTTCTTGACCCTGAAGTCGATGCTTTATTTTTATTTTTGTCCTTGAAAGAGTTCATCTCTTCTTGGGTCATATATTTGGAGGCTAACGTCATGATTTCCGCGAAGGTTCTAGGCTGCTTTCGACTCAAAGCGTTGCCAAACTGCCTATTTTTAGTCAGATCGAATAGGATTGATATGATGTAATCAATGTTCGGAGAGTCAATCTTCAAAAGTTCCACATTGAACCTAGCTAACCAAGTTCTTAAAGACTCTCCTTCTAGCTGAGTTATAGTTCCTAGATAGCTCATAGGGAGTTTCTGTTTTTTCTGGCTGGCAAATTGTTGTTCTAACTTATTGCATAATTCTCTAAAGCTGAAGATCGAGTTAGGCGGTTGTTTTCCGAACCAATCCAATGCTAACCCTTCAAACGTCGTGATCATCAACTTGGCCGTATATTCTGCTGAATGAGCATACAAGCTCATTATATTGGTGAAACTAAAGATGTAGTCGGTTGGGTCAGTGGTTCCATCGTATCTGGGGAGCCGGGCAGGTAAAGATCCAGAAGCATGTGCTTCCCTGATTTCTAAACAGAAAGGGGAACACGCAGCTATGCTATCCTGTATTTCACGGGAACGAGGCCGAGGTTGCTGCAGAGTCAGAAGCCTTTGTTCGACTCGCTCCTCGACCATCCTTTCTATATCTCTTTCAGAGATTCTCTTGGTCGCTCGACGATTGATAACTGGGGGTTCGTCCGCGTCATCGATCGGTATCACAGTGCGGTCCTTTGATAGGCGAGGTTCAGATCGAGCATCAGCTCTTGCCTGATTAGTTTTTCGACCAAGGTTCCTTCCTGCTATGTTTGGTGGGGATATTTGAGATCGTTGGTCCGCGTCCGGACTTTCAGCTTGAGTTGACTGGTGGTCATTATTCACCCGAGGTTCCCTGACTTCGTTAGCCGCTCTTGAAGGACCAACGGCCGCCCTTACTGGTTCCGCAACAGCATGGGTTTGTAGAACTTGAGGAAAAAACGAACTTAAGATCTGAGCAATTTGTAGTATTTTTTCCTGGTCAGCGGAAAGCGGTGCGGCAGGGACGGATTGGATAGGTGGGTTAGGAATCCTACTTGTGGTAGGAGTTTGTCGCGCTCCGTCGTTATGATTGATGTTTTCGTTCGGCGCACCTTGTTCTTCTATAGGATCAAGATTCTGTTGGTTTACCGGAGGTTGTGTGTTATTAGCACTGACTCTTTGGGAATCTTCAGGCAAGCTATCCATAGCGCAAGAAGGTCGAGAATTCGTGCTTCTTCCTGCGTTACGTGCGCTTTTCCTTGGATTGACCATATTTCGTTCGAGCAATTAACCGGCCCCACGGTGGGCGCCAACTGATTTAACCGAATTTCGTCTTAAGGTTTTATCTCAGTAAATTATTAAGAACAATTTAATATATTAGGGGTTTGGTTAAAGTACTCAGGATGGAGCAATTCAAGAATAAGCAAAGTAATATAATTGAATGGAAAACAACAATCAGAGGAGGCGAACAATAGTAGTATATTCCTTAGGTTAAATCTCGGATCCACAATACAATGTAAGATTTGCTATTTATAATATTCCTACTGTCCTAACTGAACTAGGAGTCCTATTTAGCCTAGGAAACCTGTATGGCCTTGGAGTATCGCTGGGCCCATTAAATCCCCTGGGACGGACAGTAGGTCGATCAAAGTAGGTCGATCAGATACGAATTTAACTGGTCGAGCCGATCTTGAAATCCCCGTTGGTCGGATCAATTCTGAACTGGCTCGATAAATACTTATTCGATCATAGGTACAAAATAGCCCTCATCACTCTTCGAGGGCAATACTGGTTCGAACTGCTTCTTCATGTTTAAAGATGTGTTATAACATTCCCATGCCATGCATTGGTCGTTCCTCATTTCTTCGACCCCTGCCAAAGTGGGAAACTTGACCATCTGGTGGTAAGTTGACACGACCGCTTTGAATACGTTTAAAGCCGGTCTTCCCAAGATTGCATTATAAGCGAACGGGGTACTCACGACTAGGAACTTAACCATCTTCGTAACATCTCTAGGTTTCTTACCCATAGTAGTACTCAAGAGTATGGTTCCGAGAGGAACAACTTCCGATCCACCGAACCCAATGAGCGGGGTGGATACCCGTTCCAATCGCGGGTGTTGTAGATTCATTCTGTCGAGGGCCTCAGAAGAAATTATGTTTGCCGAACTGCCATTATCGATTAACACCCTCCTAACCTCGAAGTTAGCAATTCTCAGGGTCAAGACCATCGAAAAATCAGGGTCATCTTCATTAGTATCCCAAGTCACATCACTTGGTCTGTCAGCCTCGGAAAAGCTAATGACTTGGGTCACCGAGGGCGCTGGTCTTAAGGACATGACCTCTTTCCTAGACGAGAGACCAGTCTTTATCGACCTAGCAGTCCTTTTCCTCGCATTCCTGCTATCTCCCCCAGCTGGCCCACCAGATATCATATTTATCACCCGAGTCGTCTGGTCCTCTGCTTGTTGTTGATCCTCACGGTGTTGTTCGGAGGACCTCCTAGGACTCCTGGACCTATAACGGCTGTTATGGTTCTCCTTCCTGACATATTCCTTCAACTTTCCCTGAGCAATCAGTTTTTCGATCTCTTGTTTCAACTGGAAACAATCCTCGGTGCTATGCCCCCGAGCTCTGTGGTATCTACAATACTTATCGTGATTCATAGTCCCTGGCCTAGGTTGAGTGATACGCCGAGCTCCAGGGACCAAATTTCTCTCTTCGAGTACCGTTAGAATCTCGTCCCTCGAAGTATTCAATCTGGTAAAGTTGCTTTTTTCATGCTCCGTCCTCGGAGTCCTCTCTGGAGATGCAGGTCGACCGTAGACATTAGATCTGTGGGTCGGAGCCTGAGGTTTATAGACCTTTAGTCTCTGCCAAACCGAGCCTTTTTGCTGCGCGTTTGACCCTCCGTAGTCGCTTGGTTTAGGGATAGGGGCCCGATCAGGTTTCTTCACGATCGGGGGCCTAGGATTCTGTGCATTTTTTAACTTATTCATTTCCTCCTGGATCATGTATTTCTCAGCTATTTCCATAATTCGCTCGAAGGACTTTGGCTGCTTTCGGCAGAGAGCATTTCCGAACTGGCTATTACGGGTCAACTCGAACATTAATGACGACAGAAACTCAATCTGTGGGGTATCAACTTTCAGAAGTTCAATACTAAATCTAGCCAGCCACTGCCTCAGTGTTTCTCCTTCCATTTGCTTCACCGTCCCCAAATGATTAGCAGGTAACCTTTGTTTCCTTTGGCTGGCAAACTGATGTTTTAATTTATCGCACAGCTCGTCAAAGGAGAAGATCGAGTTCGGAGGCAATTTTCCGAACCAATCCAAAGCAATTCCTTCGAACGTGGTGACCATGATTTTGCAGCAAAAATCCTCCGAGTGCCCATATAAATTCAACACATTTATGAAACTGTTTATATGCTCCCCGGGGTCAGAGGTTCCATTATATCTTGGCAATCTGGTAGGGACTGACTCTGTTCCTCGAGCTTCCTTAATTTCTTGACAGAAAGGCGAGCATCGCATAATATTTGTACTTAATTCCCTACTTCGCACTTCAGGGAACACGACCCCATCCTCTTTGGTCTCAACTCCTCGAGCCCTGACACCTGTGGGTCGGGTTTCCTTTACTAGCTTCTCTTTCTCTAACTCCTTAGCAACCCTTTCTTGCACCATCCTTTCCAAGTCAGCCTCAGTTACCTTTCTATAGGCTGGCTTTCTAGACCTCTCCACAGCTTTGGGTTGACTTTCCCCGACCACGGAATCCTCTAAGTTTTGTATGTTCCTAGAAGGTTGCCCAGATCGGACAATAGTTCTAGCTTGTGGTGGGTTGGGTCGAACCTCAGATGGTTCGCCCAGAGCAGATCGACGAATACTTCCTTCCCTTGGCCTGTTGGAAATCGGACCCCGAGCAGTAGGTTGATCGACCGGGGGCTGCTGACCTGGCAGAGTTTCACGATCTGCTCTCTCCGTATTCAAGAATTCTCTACACATGGTTCCGATAATGGAACGTAAATCTGCCACTGTCGTATGAATAGGCATATCATTCGGCGGGTCGAGCGGCGGCACCTCAGATTGGTGGGCCGCTCGGGATTGGTTACTTGGTTCATTGTTTACAGAACGTTGAGCTCCTACGGCGTGTGAAGGCTCGCCACGATTGTACGTAAATCTCCTAGTAGTAGGCATATTTCGATCTAACACCCGAGTAGGCCCCTCGGTGGGCGCCAATTGATTATACTGTATTTCGTTCAAGTTCAATAAGGAAAGTGGGGAATAAAAATATATGAATCGAGCATGTGAAAACAGTATATTAATATTGGTGTTCGAATACAAATTACAAGGCAGGTCTACCCGAGCATTACGGGATGCCGTACTAACTAGGAAAGTAAATACAAAGAATAAACAACTGGTTCCTAATCCGAACAGTAGGTCCGAGCAGAAGGGATATCTTGGAAGTTGTGACGTCCCTGATGTCATAAATGCGCCGCGTATTTATAGGAACAGTAATGAGCTAGCTAGACCATCCGTAGGAGAATAGCTCTCGGCCAGCTGTGTAAAGCTGTAGGTCGGTCCCACAGTAATTCCGAGGAGACGAGTAGATCGGGAAGAAGGTCGGAGTACTTGATCTAGAGCTATCAATCTAGCTTGATCGGAAAATCATGTTCTTCTGGTCGGAGAATACCATTCTGGTCGGGATCGAGGCTGACCCCGAGCAGAAGGTATTTCCTAAAGTGGCGTATGCGAAATACCCCTCATCAAAGTTTAGACGAAATTATAACAGGAAAGGTATCACCTGATCCCAAGAATGGGTATTTCAGTCCTTCTGGTAGTTGAGATAACTCGACTTTCGGTGCCTCAAAGGAAAATGCTTTTGGTTTGGTTCTTTCTTTTGGTAGCTCCTCAAAGCGTGGTTGCCAAACACTTCTTTCATTTACCCCTGTGTCATTAACAAAATTAGATGAATTAATATTATTAACAGAGGTAATCGAATCATCAAAATCAGAATCACAAAGGAGATAGTGTAAGGATTCAGAATTTTCCCTTTCGAATGTTTCAGACACCAATGAATCTATCATATATGTATGGTGACACTTATCTTCATCTTGTAGTTGCTTCCCAACATGGAATACATTGACTTCCAGTGTCATATTACCAAATGTAAGCTTCATAAGACCATTCCTACAATTGATGAGAGCATTTGCTGTAGCAAGGAAAGGTCTACCCAGGATTAGTGGTATCTTAGACTCCATATTGACCACAGATTGAGTATCCAAGACCAAGAAATCAACAGGATAATAGAATTTGTCAATTTGAAGCAAAACATCCTCTACTATTCCCTTGGGTCTACGAATGGTTCGGTCAGCTAGTTGCAAAACAACAGATGTAGGCTTGATCTCTCCAAGGCCAAGTTGCAAGTAAACTGAGTATGGCATAAGGTTTACACTTGCTCCAAGGTCTAATAAAGCTTGACTAAACTCATGTGGACCAATCTGACAGGTTATCGTGGGACACCCAGGATCTTTATATTTAGGTAGTACCTTTTGCTCAATCACTGCATTTATTTGCTCAGTCAAAAATGCGGTTTTCTTGACATTGTGTTTTCTTTTCACAGTACACAGATCCTTAATCACCTAGGCATATGAAGGTACCTGTCTGATAACATGTAACAAAGGCAAATTAATTTTGACTTGTTTCAAATGTTCAAGAATTTCACCATGATTTTCTGGTATTTTTCCCAATTTCAGTGCTTGAGGGAAAGGAACATGGACCAAGGTTTTCTGCTCAACTTCCTTAGGGGGGTCGTTTGGCGGACTAGATAAAGTTGGTCCCTCTACGACCTTACCGCTACGAGTGGTGATGGCATTGATATCTTTGATGTTATGTGATTCGGAAGACTCCATCTTATGTTGCCCCTTAGGATTAGACTGTGGTTGAGAAGGGAACTTGCCTCGTTCTTGTATAGTAAGAGCACTAGTTAGCTTACCAATTTGATTTTTTATCTCTTTGTTCTCTTCCACAATCTGAGTTATTACGGCTTCTACCTTTTGATTAGTCTTATTTTGTGCCTCAATAAATGCTTGAAGTGTGTCCTCTAAAGGATTCCTATTTTGGTGAGCATTATTTTGAGGTGCAGGGTAAGTTCTAGGTGCTTGTCCCTCAGATTTCCAACTAAAGTTAGGGTGATTTCTCCAACCGGGATTGTATGTCTCGGAATAAGGTGAAAAAGGTTTCCTATATGTTCCTAAGGTATTACATTGTTCTTCGTAAACCTCTCTCATCTCACCAAGTGTAGGACATACTTGAGCTAAATGATCTACCCCACCACAAATGAAACAACTATCTTGTGACTCTACCCTTGCAACTTGTTGAGGTTTTTGACTATCTTTTGTTTCTAAAGCTTTTAATTTTTTAGTCAATGCTTCAACTTGTGCTTTAAGGTTGTCTTCTTCCTTAAGATAGTAAATTCCACTAGTTTTTGTTCTACTAGTACCATCAGTAGTACTAGGTCCAGTCCAGGTGTGAGCTTTTTCGGCTATGTCATTTAGGTAATCTATGGCTTCATCAGGATCCTTTTCAAGAAACTCCCCATTACACATCATTTCAATAAATTGACGCTCCCTAGATGTAAGTCCCTCATAGAAATAACTAACAAGACGCCAATTTTCATACCCATGGTGCAGACACATATTCAACAATTCTTTGAACCTCTCCCAAGCTTGGTATAAAGTTTCATTATCTTTTTGGGAAAAGGTAGAGATTTGTCTCTTAAGGTTGTTGGTCTTATGTTGGGGAAAGTATTTGTTGAAAAAGGCTTCGGTCATTTCTGCCCATGTACCTATAGATCTAGGTCTCAAAGAGTACAACCAACTTTTTGCTTTGTCTTTTAGCGAGAAAGTGAAGAATTTCAACCTAATTGACTCTACGACATTGAGTTGACTATTAAAAGTGGCGATGACCTCCTCAAATTCTCTAATGTTGATTATACCGTTTTTCGTTCGTGCAGGATATAGAAAGTCGGCTAAACAATGAGTGTATATCAATATAAATGTTCAAGTACAAGTTACAAAGTAGGTATATCCGAGCATTACAGGATGTCGTACTACTAGGAAGGTAAATACAAAGAGATATAAGCTATGATCTTTTCCGAGCTGCTAGTCCGAGCTTAGTGAGTTTCTTGGGAATAGTGCCGTCCCTGATGTCATAAATGCGCCGCGTATATATAGGAACAGTAATGAGCTAGCTGGACCGTCCGTAGGAGAATACTTTTCGGCCAGCTGTGCAAAGCTGTAGGTCGACCCCACAGTAATTCCGAGAATAGGAATAGATCGGAGAATAGGATCTCATGCTATCAACGTGTCTTGATCGGGAAACTATGTTCTTCTGGTCGGAGAATACTTTCCTGGTCGAAAACTAGGTCGATTCCGATCAGAGGTATTTCCTAAGATGTCGCATGTGAAATATCCCTCATCAATACTCCCCCACTTCTCGAGCACAAGCGAAGCTGAAGCTCGGAGAAGTAAATACAGCATAGTATCACAAGATTTGATATGCCTCATTAAAAACCTTACTCGGAAAAAAACCTATTGGGAAAAAAGTCCGAGTCAGGGAAAAAGAGCGCATATATACTATAGCGGAGCCGTGGAAGACGGTTGTGCTTCGAACAATAGGGAGATGATATTATCGATCTGAGGGTCTTACTTCGATAATTTAACAGGGCATTATGAGATCTGAAGATTGGAGAGATGAGCAACATCGAGCGGGTTTCAAACGGTCTTACGTCGGATATACCTCATTAAAAACCTTACTCGGAAAAACCCAAGGGGATAAAAACCGAGCGAAGGGAAAAAGAGTGCATATCCTCGGAAGACAATGTAGTTTATCGACCCGAAGATGGTCATTTCAGAAACTTGGAGGACCATAAATGCTATTAACAGAAAAATAACCTTCAATTTACTGAGTGGAAGCTTAACCGTCGCGGTTACTCGGGGTTGAATTTGCAATTTACACTTTTAACCTTTATATATATAGGTTGACTTGAAAAGACGGGTACGTCTTCCATACTTACTTCTGATCGGAGCATTCAGATCAATTAAGAGAATCCTTTTTTTGTCGACCGTTGCGATAGATATTTCCCATCATGTCTACTTCCAAGAACCCAGAAACCCAAACCAATGTTCCTACTCGATCGGATTCCGACCTAGGATCCACAGGCAAACTTATTAACGATTACAACACCGCTGAAAATTCTTCTGATGAAACGAGAAGAATTGTCGACCAAATCGAGCACGCCATGGGGCCAAATGACGGTGAGGGAACATTCGGTCAACAAAATTCCGAGCCTGGCGAGGAAGCGAAACAGAACAGCGAGCCCGATGGCGTGGAAGGTGGAGAAGGAGAAAATGCTGATTCCGGTAATGTGGACAGTTCGACTTTGATGCTGGACGAGCATGAGATAATGAGATACTCGATCGGAGGAGGGTGCAGTGTGAGAATTATCGACCTTGCTGGTGTCCCGAAGAAGTCCAAAGCCACTGGTCGAGCACAGAAAACTGAAAAACGGGTCGACGACATTTCTTGTGCGTACGATCCAATAGAGGATGAAGCAGACCTCCAGGTTGAGATAGGTAAATTCCTCCCCGAGGGCTATACGCTAGTTATTTCGACCCCCTCCCAAAGGGTGAATAAACCCCCGGAAGGATGCCAGGCTTTCTATGCCAAGCAATTCGCCTATGGGTTGCGTATTCCTTTTGCCCCGTTACTCGAGCGGGTTCTAGATGTGTTCACCCTGGCTCCCGCACAGATCCTTCCTAACTCGATTGGGTACTTGATTGCCTTCAGCGTTTTGATGAAGGCCAAGGGCAAAACAGCAAACTTCCACAATTTTTTGGCAGTTCTTCAAAGTCAGCACTTCCTCCGCCTCGAACGTTGGGTTTGTGTATTTTTCCCAACGTTCGAATCATTCGGTCTTATCGACCATTACCTCCAGCAACTCTCTCGACTGGAAGGGACGGTTCTTCTTTATCAAAGGACCTGATGTACCTGTTTCCGATGGGAGCTCGGAGATGGTCCCACATAGATGGCCAGGTGAGCGAGACTGGGTGTACGGAAAACGAGAACTGATAGGTCAGCTTACGAAGGTCATTTCAGACAGCCTTGTCACTGCGATGCGCTCCGACCCGTACCAGTCAGCTTTCCTCGTTTTGGAGCCCGTTCTTCGGAAAGCGGAGCTCAGCCGAGCTACATACCCACTGGCAGATGCTGACGATCCTCGATCGTTAAGTAAGAATAATAATCTTTACCGAGCATTCATAATAATAAACTACTCATAAGGCTTCATTCCTAACCAATTTTATATTTTCTTCCTTCAGGTACCATGGTAGAACAATACCGAGCTTCCATAGTCGGTAAGACAGTGACTTCTACCTCGAAAAAGACGCCTGGCCAGCCGAGAAGACAAGTTAGGCCAGGTCCCGCCCAATCCAATCAAACTATCATCCCTCCTCGGGGAGGCTCTACCCAACCTCAGCAGACCGGAAATGAGGGAGAGCCCGAGGACGCTGAACCCCTCCAAATGGTACCTCCTCCGACCCAAGCCGGTCCTTCTTCTTCATCTGGCCTGGGCTATAGCATGTTCACCATGAAGAAGCTTAAAGGGAAAGAGATCTTTAATCAGCGAGCTCGGGAAGATCGAGAAGGACCCCCCGAGGCGAAAAGGAGGAAAGGACTGTGGGGTCGACACCGAACCGCTCTCACCTCACGTTCTGGTCGAAGCAGGCCTGATATGGTGGACTTTATCGAAGATCAACTAAGGGGTTACCGAGCGGCAGGTTATCCCGAGAGAGGATCGATTCGGAGTGATCGCGACCCAAACGGCGAGAACGAGCATGATAAGGCGATAAAGATATTCATGGCGGGGAGATTTGCCGAAGATCAAGAAGAACTTTTGGCTCATTGCGATCTTGATGTGTTGGGACAGTTTTATCGTGCATATCATACGGTAAGAAACTTCTGCGATGATTGTTATCCTTTAGTCTTTGAACATAATATTGATTGTTCCATCATTCCTTTGCAGATCGGGGACTGCTTCCTCAGCGAGCTGAATCGCACCTCAATGTTGGAAGATGAGTCCGACCGAGTTCATTTGGCGTACAGAAATCTTCTCGAGAAAGAGTCTAAACTCCGCGATCAGTTCATCTCCGTTCAAAAAGAACTGGAGTCTACCAAGGCCAAGTATACTCCGGCTGTTGAGGAAGACTTGGTGAAGGTCGTGGCTGAGAAGAGCTTGCTCGAGGAGAAAGTCAAGAAGCTCGAAGAGGAGCTTGCGCAGACTAAAGCAGATTCAGAGTTATCTTATCAGTGCGGCAAAGAAGACTCACGCCTAAGCTCGATAAGAGAGTTTTTGGAGTCACCGGCGTTAGATGCCATAGCTCGGAAAAGAGTAGACCAGACTCTTCAGACTACTTTTTACAAGGGCGTTCGACAATTGGTCTCCGCGAAGGTTATTCCGAACCAGATAAATAAATATCTGGAGCACATGGATATCTTCAAAAACATGGACGGCGAGGACTATCGAGTCTCGGCCTCGAGCTCCACAGATTGGGAAAACCATGAGTTCGCTCCATTTGTGAGAGAGTTCGGGGTTCCAATGCCCAATCCCGATTTGTTGGATTTGGAGACGTCCAGCACGAGCTCAGGTTCAGACAGTTCGGAGAACGAAGACGATCAAGATACTTCTGACGATGGGGACGATCGAGAGGCTTCTGGACATGCTGAGGTCGAGATCGAAGATAGGTCCGAGAACGAGGGGAAAGAGGAGCAGTCAATCCCTTAAAATTCCTTGTAATAGATTGTAGGACTTTTCACTGTACGCTCTGTAATCATTTTGGTTATATATAAGATCTGCTTTCGTCATTCGACAGAGTTTTCCGAGTCCATTCAATTAGAGCCTATCAATGACTTATTATACTGCTTAATTATACAAGTGACTTAATGAGCTACATTGTCCATAATAGATCATCGATAACGAGTGTATCTGTGCAGTCGAAAACTCAACTCCTTAGTAGGCAAGGTATTAAAACGATCGATTTTCATAATAATGCATGGGAAAACTTGAAATTCGCGACTGTTGGGTCCCCAAGAGGCAACGTTCCTTTTTCTTATAAATAGGAGGAGGCAGTTTAGGATTCATATCACTGAAATTATAATTTCTTCTTCGTCGGAGCTCATTGATCGATAAAATAAAACGAGTCTTCTTCTCTTCGGTAAAATTTCGATCATGGAGGGTATGGTGAGTTCCAAGCTTGACCCAAAGCAATTGCTCAAGGTCAAAAAGGAGAAGCTTCCAAAGTCCAAGATCAGAGAGTCCAAGTCCTCGGGAAATTGTACAATCGAGCGCATATTTGCTTACCCAAGTGAGTCTCCAATCTCAACACACATTTTTTTTTTTATTTTTTTTTTTACGCTCCAGCTTTTATTCCTGAAAGGTTGGACAACAGCTTTTTAACCTGGGGCTGCGGGTTGAGCAAGAAGCCGAACAACATGCTGTGGTTGTTCTCGAGCTGGAGAAAAAGAAGGTTGAATTGGCAAAGTCCCTTGAAGAAGCCAGAGCCATCAAGCTGAAATTGGCCTCCGAGACGGAGAAAGCTGTGAAGCAGAAAGAGAGTCAAGTTCACGAGCAGCTAAGCAAGGAGCTGGATAGGCTGAGGGACCTCATTGAACAAGAGAAGAAAAAAGCCGAGCTGCGGGAGCAATAGGCTTATAAAAAAGGGTACGATGCGTGGTACGAGGCCCGCAATGCCGAGGTCCGCAAGCTCTTTTTTTTTTTTTTTGTTGTACTGTACTATTCGTTGAAATGATAAACCTTATCTCCCTTATAATCAGTAATGTTGTGTATTGTTTACTTTGTGTCTCTCTACATTTAAGTTGCATTCTTAATGTAGAAACTATTTATACTCGAGCTATGAGTGATCCTTTTAACTGTATTCTATTCGTAGAAACAATTTATACTCGAGTTAAGAGTGATCGAAATTCCGAGTACAGAATGAGAACGGAAAGTTTCTGTATTGCACATCTGACCAAGTCATGTTATTACCCTTTTTTCAGCTAAGTTCCAAAGAAAGTCTGACCAAACAGTGCCTAAATCTCGGGAAGCGGAACGGTCGCCTGTGATAAATGCCTTAATCTGAGCCGTTGGTTTCATTGAATACAGACCGTCGATCAAATTCTTAGTTTAGTATATAAGGGGCTTTTTACTCAGCTGGAAATCTTTACCTTGCGCTGTCAAAATGTTTTATCCGAGGACCAAGTTCGGATACTTCCTTCTTCCCGTTCAAGCCTTTGAGATTTGGCTTCGAACGTACTTCCGACCTTACAAACGAGGTATATATTTTTTTGGTATGGGTGGAATCGGAAAATAGGGGGCCCTCGGATATCGGGGGGTCTCCGATCCCTGAAAACGGGATCTCCCCTTGGAATACCAACAAGTGACTGACCCTTGCTCGGGTATTCTGGGCAGGGTTAGCATTGCGGGTTTCGAGGGGTATCCCCGAGGGCGGAAAGCAGGTCAGAAAATTAAATGAAAGTTTGACCTCGAATCACCAATTTCTTCCTTTCTTCCGTGAAGAATGGTAACTTTGGGTCAAGCTTCCCGATCATGAAATGATGACTGGCCAGCTTGGGTTGCAATTTCGGACCTCAAAATGAGGAATTGTAACCTTAGACGCCAACTCGGGAAAGTGATCGAGCTCGGCTGGTAGCAAGAATGCTGGGAAAAGTATGGAGATAATCAGAAAAGATGGTCTGCCATTCATATTGCCTCACTTCAAACCCAGATATCATTAGACGATAAACATAGACAGCTCAATCACTTTACAAGTCTACCGGACAACCTATTTATCACACAAAATGTGGTGCAGTTGTCAGATGCTTGCCGATCCTCCTGGTCGAGGACACATGAGGACGCTCGAAGACTATAGAATAGGGCCCAGTAGTTGTATTAGGACTTGAATAGCTGTAAAGACAACATTGTAATCTGCTCGATGAATATCAAAAGATTGTCATTCTTGTAATTCACTGATCTTTTGTATCTTGCTCGGAAATAATAAGAAATTTTTGTTTCAGATCATATACTTGCAATATTTCATTCTTTTCCATTTTGTTATTAGCTTTCTTCCCGTACCCATCCGGTCGATGATGAATCAATAATCCGATGAAACTTTCACAATCTGGATGGGAGGATTTAATCTTGAAGTTCAAATGAATGAAATTTGAAAACTGAGATGTTTCCTTCGAGCATAACTGAGCTTAATAATTAATAATCCCAACTTAAGGGATTTCCAAATGATAGTAAGTTCTTGATAAGTCTTCGAGTTTCGAGCAAATCTATTTTAGCATAATATCTCGAGCATCGAGCTCTTTTCAAGCTGTATAGGCATGTTCCTTTTTTTTTTTTTTTTTTTTGAATAATTCCTTATCGAGAAAGGGTCATAGCAATAGCTTGCACCCTCGGCCGATTTTTATTTTTGAATAATCTTTAATCGAGGAAAGGTCATAGCAATAGCTTGCACCCTCGGCCGATTTTTATTTTTGAATAATCTTTAATCGAGGAAGGGTCATAGCAATAGCTTGCACCCTCGGCCGATTTTTATTTTTGAATAATCTTTGATCGAGGAAGGGTCATAGCAATAGCTTGCACCCTCGGCCGATTTTTTATTTTTGAACAATTCTTAATCGAGGAAGGGTCATAGCAATAGCTTGCACCCTCGGCCGATTTTTATTTTTGAATAATCTTTAATCGAGGAAGGGTCATAGCAATAGCTTGCACCCTCGGCCGATTTTTATTTTTGAATAATCTTTAATCGAGGAAGGGTCATAGCAATAGCTTGCACCCTCGGCCGATTTTTATTTTTGAATAATCTTTAATCGAGGAAGGGTCATAGCAATAGCTTGCACCCTCGGCCGATTTTTATTTTTGACTCTTTTTTTTTTTTTTTTTTTTTTTTTTCTGGTGCTCGGAATACAGTTTGAATTCAAACAGAGGATTTCATTGCTTGTGCTTACACTTTTAGGGGAAATAAAACTGAGAAAACTGTAAACTACAAGAAAGATTTAAAATGATTACAACTATCTTCCGTAGTACTTCCTTAGGTTAACTGCATTCCAGGTTCTTGGCAGGACTTCACCGTTGAGGTGAGCAATTTTATAGGATCCCTTTTTTCCGACCTCTCGGACAACATAAGGGCCATCCCAATTAGGCTGAAGCTTTCCGACGTGTTTAGATACCTCTACCTTTTTGAGGACCAAATCCCCAACTTTGAATGTCCTTATCCTGACTTTCTTGTCATATGCTCTCTCCATGCTAGATTTGGTAGCTTGGATCTTTACGCACGCTCGGTCGCGTTTACTATCCGCGTGATCGACATCCATCTCCCTCAACAACTGGTTCTGATCGGGATCATAAGACTCGACCCTTGGCGAAGGCACTAATGTCTCGACCGGGATTACTGCTTCCGAACCATACATCAATGAAAAAGGAGTTTCCCCTGTAGCGGATTTTACGGAGGTCCTGTTCGCCCAAACTACACCAGGAAGCTCGTCTAACCATTTGCCTTTTGCTTCGGGCAGACGTTTTTCCAGTGATCGAACAATTTCTCTGTTCGTAACCTCGGTCTGCCTGTTTGCCTGGGGATGTCCGACCGAGGTGAAATTCTGCTGGATGCCAAACTTTTCACACCACTCTAGAATCTACTTTCCCGCAAATTGAGTTCCGTTGTCGGAGATCAGGACCCTCGGTATACCGAACCTGCAAACAATATACTTCCAGAGAAAGTTTATTACCTGAAACTGAGTAATTTTTGTCAATGCAATGCATTCGATCCATTTACTGAAGTATTCCACAGCCACCAGGACATAGTTTTTTCTCGATCTAACTGTTGGGAAAGGTCCCACAATATCGATCCCCCATTTGTCGAATGGCCAACAGATCGGAATAGAATGCAAGTGCTCGGCAGGCTGATGAATCAAGTTTGAATAAATTTGGCAATGATGACACTTCTTAACATAGTCAATGGAGTCTGTAATCATGGTAGGCCAAAAATATCCAGTCCTTGAGCATTTCAAAGCTAATGCTCTTGCACCGCAATGACTTCCAGCTTCGCCTTCATGCACTTCTTTTAAAATAAGCTCGAATTGACTCTCGGGAATACACTTCAACAGAACTCCCGAACTTGACCTCTTGTAGAGCTGGTCAGCGATCAAAACATACATTGGAGATCGATACTTAATCCTCCGTGCTTCATTTACGTCCTCCGGTAGAACACCGCTTCTTAAGTAACTTATCAAAGGTTCCATCCAGGAAAGGCCTTGCATTTCTATTTCCATGATCTCCGAGCTTGGAGTCTCATTCAAATCAACAGATGGAGTGTTGGACAACAACCAAGTTATTACTCTCTCTTTACGTCCGTCCATCGACCCCGTAAATTTTGAAAGCAAATCGGCCCAAGAGTTTTCTTCTCGAGGGATAGCTTGTATATCGAACTTACTTATCTTTGCCACCAGATCCTTCACCCTTTTCAGATATTTCATCATGTTGAACTCCTTTGCTTCATATACCCCTTTCACTTGCCTATGTATCAGCTCGGAGTCGGTTAGCACCGTAAGAGTTTTAATGTTTGCTTTGATCGCCATTTCTAATCCAGCGATTAGTGCCTCGTACTCTGCTTCATTGTTGGTAACTGCAAAATCTAGAGTAATTGCATAATTTAGGTCCTCTCCTTCGGGACCCTGAAAGTGAATTCCGGCCCCGCCTCCTTCTCTGTTCGACGACCCATCGACATGCATTACCCAAACTTCCTCCTTACCATCTACCACTAGATTTACCTCAGGAACGTGTTGTTCTTCCGAAACGGATCCTGTTGATTCAGCAATGAAATCGGCCAGTACTTGGGCCTTGATTGCCGTTCTTGGTCGGTATTCGATTTCAAATTGTCCAAGTTCCACTGCCCATTTAATCAATCTCCCGGATGTCTCTGGTTTTGACAGGACTTGCTTTAGAGGCTGGTTCGTCAAATTAATAATTTTGTAAGTTTGAAAATAAGGCCTCAGTCTTCGCGCGGCGATAACTAGTGCAAGTGCGAATTTCTCGATCTCCAAATAATTCTTCTCCGTCCCTTGAAGCAACTTACTCAGATAATACACCGGTTTGTGCTCGGAATCTTGAACTCTTACTAAAACTGAACTTATTGCCTCAGTCGATATAGCTATGTATAAATACAAAGGCTCCCCTTCGACCGGTTTTGCCAACATGGGTGGGGAGACTAAGTATTTCTTAAGCTCTTCGAAAGCTTTGTTGCACTCCATATTCCACTCGAAGCTTTTCGATTTCTTCAATAATTTGAAGAAAGGCAGACTCTTGTCTGCTGAGCGCGATATAAATCTGTTCAACGATATTATTTTTCCGATTAGGCTCTGCACTTCAGACAACTTCGTTGGTGGTTTTAGCTCGGCTATTGCTCTGATTTTCTCGGGGTTAGCCTCGATGCCACGCTCGTGAACTAAGTTGCCGAGGAATTTTCCCGATCTCACCCCAAAAGTGCACTTAGCAGGGTTTAGTTTCATCCTATACTTCCTTAAGATCGCGAAACATTTGTCAAGGTGCTTTATATGGTCTTCCTCGGTCATACTCTTCACAAGCATGTCATCGACATAAACTTCCATGATTTCTCCGATAAGATCCTTGAACATCATGTTCACGAGCCTCTGATAGGTTGCCCCGGCATTCCTCAGTCCGAAAGGCATTACTATAAAATAGTACACTCCTCGTTCGGTGATGAAGGCTGTCTTGTCCTGATCTCTTTCATTCATAAATATTTGATAAAACACTTGGAAAGCATCCATCATGCTAAAGAAAATGAACCCAGCGGTCTAGTCGACCAACATATCGATCCGTGGTAAGGGATAGGGGTCCCTTGGACACAACTTGTTCAGGTCGGTAAAGTCATTACACATTCTCCATTTGTTGTCGACCTTCTCTCCCTTCGATACCAACACCACATTGCAAAGCCACTCAGTGAATGTTATTTCCTTAATCTGCCCAGCAGCTAACAATCTGTCGACCTCAGCATTAATGATTTTATCTTTCTCCAGACCATGATTCCTCTTCTTTTGCCTAACAGGCTTCGCTTTTGGATCGATATTCAATGAATGATTAATCACTCTCGGATCGATTCCTACAATGTCATCGGAGCTCCAAGCAAAGACATCGGCGTTGTTTCTTAAAAATTCGATCAGCATGGTTTCCATCCCTTGACTTAGCTCGGTCCCGATCCTCGTGAACTTCTCGGGGGAGCCAGGAACTAATGTTACCTGTTTATGGTTTGTGGGTTGAACGCTCATATCGATCTCTTTTCCTTTTTTGCTTTTCAGTTTTTCACAATCGGGCACAGGGAGGTCGGATACCGAGAATACCTTTTCGTCCTCTAATTTCCTTTTCGAGGACAATATCGGCTCGAACTGCTTTTTCATGTTCAGGGATGTGTTATAGCATTCCCATGCCATACATTGATCATTCCTCATTTCTCCGACCCCCGCCAAAGTGGGAAACTTGACCATCTGGTGGTAAGTCGAGACGACTGCTTTGAAAACGTTTAAAGCTGGTATTCCCAAAATAGCATTATAAGCAAAAGGGGTACTCACAACCAAAAACTTAACCATCTTTGTGACATCTTTAGGCTTCTTGCCCATAGTAGTACTCAGGAGGATGGTTCCGAGAGGAACAATTTCCGATCCACCGAACCCAACGAGCGGGGTGGATACCAGATCCAGACGCGGATGCTGTAGATTCATTCTATTGAGAGCTCTTGAAGAGATTATGTTCGCTGAACTACCATTATCGATCAACACCCTCCTAACTTCAAAATTCGCAATTCTCAAGGTCAAGACCATCGAAAAATCGGGGTCGTCTTCATTAGTATCCCAAGTTATTTCACTTGGTCTGTCAGCCTCGGTAAAACTAATGACTTGATTTATCGAGGACGCTGACCTTAAGGTCATAACCTCACTCCTGGTCGAGACACCCGACTTTATCGACCTAGCTGTCCTTTTCCTAGCATTCCTGCTATCTCCCCCAGCAGGTCCACCAACTATTACATTTATCACCCTGTTCGTCTGCTCTTCGGCTTGATGTTGATCAACACGGTGCTGTTCAGAAGACCTCCTTGGACTTCTAGATCGGAAACGTTCGTTAGGATTCTCCTTTCTAATATACTCCTTCAACTTTCCCTGAGCAATCAACTTCTCAATCTCCTGTTTCAACTGAAAACAATCCTCGGTACTGTGCCCTCGGGTACGGTGATATCTGCAATACTTTTCCTGATTTATAGTCCCAGGTCTGGACTGAGCTACACGCCGAACTTCGGGAACTAAATTCCTTTTCTTAAGCACAGTTAAGATTTCGTCCCTCGAGGCATTCAACCTGGTAAAACTGCTCTTTTCACGCTCTGTCCTTGGAGCCCTCTCCGGTGACGCAGGTCGACCGTAGACATTACATCTATGGGTCGAAGCCTGAGGTTTATAGACCATAAGTCTCTGCCAAACTGAGCCTCGTTGCTGCGCGTTTGACCCTCCATAATCACTTGGCTTTGGAATAGGGGCCCGATCAGGTTTCTTTCCGATCGGGGGCCTAGGGTTCTGAGCATTCTTTAACTTATTCATTTCCTCCTGAATCATGTACTTTTCAGCTATTTCCATGATTCGCTCGAAAGAATTTGGTTGCTTTCGACAGAGAGCATTCCCAAACTGGCTATTACGGGTTAGCTCGAACATCAAGGATGACAGAAATTCAATCTGCGGGGTATCAACTTTCAGAAGTTCAATACTGAACCTTGCCAACCATTGTCTTCACGGTTCCCAAATGGTTGGCAGGTAACCTTTGTTTCCTTTGGCTAGCAAATTGGTGTTTTAATTTATCGCACAACTCATCAAAAGAAGAGATAGAGTTCGGAGGTAGTTTTCCGAACCAGTCCAAAGCGATTCCCTCGAACGTGGTGACCATAATTTTGCAACAAAAATCTTCTGAATGCCCATATAGGTTCAACACATTAATGAAACTATTTATATGCTCTCCAGGATCGGAGGTTCCATTATATCTCGGCAGTCTGGTAGGGACAATCTCTGTTCCTCGAGCCTCTCTAATCTCTTGGCAGAAGGGCGAACACCTCATAATATTCTTACTTAACTCCTTATCTCGTCCTTCCTCAACGAAAATAGCCCCATCCTCTCTGGCCTCAGTTCTTCGAGCCTTGACTTCCGCAGGTCGGGTTTCTTTTACCAACATTGCCCTCTTTAACTCCTTCACAACCCTTTCCTGCACAATCTTCTCCAAGTCAGCCTCGGTTACCTTTCTGTATAACGGTTTCTTTACCCTATCCGCGGCTTCGGATTGACTCTCCCCGACCACCGAAACTTCCAAGTCTTGTATGGTTTTGGAAGGTTGCCCTGATCGGACAACGGTCCTAGCTCGAGGTGCTCTAGGTCGAACATTGGACGGTTCGCCCAAAGCAGATCAACGGATACTTCCTTCCCGGGCAGCAGGTTGGTCGACTGGGGGCTGTTGACATGGCAGAGTTTCGTGATCCGCTCTCTCCATGTTCAGGAATTCTCTACACATCGTTTCGATAATGGAACGAAGATCAGCAACCGTCGTATGAATAGGTAATTCATTCGGCGGGTCGAGCGGCGGCACCTCAGATTGGTGGGCTGCTCGGGATTGGTTACTTGGTTGGTTGTTTACTGATTGCTGAGCTCCAACAGCTTGTGAAGGCTCTCCGCGATTGTACGTGAATCTCCTAGTAGCAGGCATTTTTTGATCTAATACTCGAATAGGACCCACGGTGGGCGCCAATTGATTATACCATTTTTCGTTCGTGCAGGATATAGAAAGTCGGCTAAACAATGAGTGTATATCAATATAAATGTTCAAGTACAAGTTACAAAGTAGGTCTATCCGAGCATTACAGGATGTCGTACTACTAGGAAGGTAAATACAAAGAGATATAAGCTATGATCTATTCCGAGCTGCTAGTCCGAGCTTAGTGAGTTTCTTGGGAATAGTGTCGTCCCTGATGTCATAAATGCGCCGCGTATATATAGGAACAGTAATGAGCTAGCTGGACCTTCCGTAGGAGAATACTTCTCGGCCAGCTGTGCAAAGCTGTAGGTCGGCCCTACAGTAATTCCGAGAATAGGAATAGATCGGAGAATAGGATCTCATGCTATCAACGTGTCTTGATCGTGAAACTGTGTTCTTCTGGTCGGAGAATACTTTCCTGGTCGAAAACTAGGTCGATTCCGATCAGAGGTATTTCCTAAGATGTCGCATGTGAAATATCCCTCATCAAATGTGTAGGTAAGGATTCTCACTATCCATGCCATGAAAGGTTGGTAAGAGTTGGATCATTCCTGGTTTGAAATCTATTTGCGGATTATTTGCGGGAAACATGATGCATGAGGGGGTGGCTGTGCGATTTGGGTGTAGGTATTCTCTTAAGGAACGTGCAGGGTTGTTTTCAAGTTGGTCCATTGTGGTAGGTGTATCAGTTAATGCAATACTTGACAAAGATACATTAAAATGTTGAGAAGTTGTATTGATTCCCTCAGTGCTTTCCCTAAGTTCTTTCTTTAACCTACGAAAAGTTTTCTCAATTTCTGGATCGTACTGCAATTCACCTTGATTAGAAGATCGAGTTACAAACATAAAAACAAAACTTCTTTTTTTTTTACTTTTTTTTAATTTTTTTTTGTTTAAAAAAAAACTAATCAATAGAAATAGTACGAAACTTTCTACAATTACCTAATAGAACAAAAATTTAATAAAATAAAGTTTACTTACCTCGTTAGCTAAATAACTACTTATGATGCTTACTTGTTGCACCTCCCCGACAACGGCGCCAAAATTTGATTACGCCCAAACTTGTCGAAACAAAGCGATCGATGTAGAATAGATTGGGCGGTCGTATCCACGAGGAGATGACTAAAATAAGCTAAAAAGGTTAGTAGACAAAGTAGCTATATAGATAAATAAACAAACTAAATTAACGAAGTGATTTGATTTTACGAAAACTTAAAGAAAAGTGAATTTTTTGGTTGTTGAAAAATATGATAAATAAAACGGTAAGGTGTCAAGAATCCCTTATATGCTTCGTTCACTTATTTGGATTGATTCATAAAATTACTCAATTGAAAGTTTCACATCCCAAACAATAAATTGGAAGATAAAGAATTGAAAAACACATGATTTCTAATGTATTTGAGTAAATAATTTTCTTGCTTTTAGAATTGGCACAAAATATCATCTTATGAGAAATCGAAAACATATTATATACCAAGGCATATTGCATTAAAAGACTACCCATAAAACGAATGACTTATATCAATATAATAATATCATAAAGATTCTCACATAAAAAGAGCTTGACTAGATTTATATGAAAATTTATAAAACAATTGTCCTCTTGATTGATCTTGCAACACTATTGTTGGAGTCTCAGTAGTAGTCTGTTGAACAGGCTCTGGTCTGTCAGCTGTTTGCAACTCCTCTGTAAGACAATCAGCAGACTGATTTTGAACAGCACTTGAGTTACCAGCTTGGTTTAGATCAGGTAGTAAGATGGGTACATACTCTTCTTTTCTTTCCACACTCAATTTCTGAAAGTCAGCAGATATCTCTGGATTAACACTTTGATTCTTTTCAGAAGATTGGTTTGGTTCATCAAATACTACATGAATAGATTCTTCTACAAGTAAAGTTCTTTTGTTAAAGACTCTGTAAGCTTTACTAACAGTAGAATATCCTACAAAGACAGCTACATCAGCCTTCTCTGCAAAAGCAGTAAGGTGATTTTTTTCATTATTCAAAACATAACATTTACAACCAAAAATCCTAAGATAGTGTAAATTAGGCTTTCTGTTGTTCCATGGCTCATAAGGTGTCTTGTTTTGACTTTTGTTGATCATGCATCTGTTCTGGGTATAGCATGCTGTATTTGTGGCTTCTGCCCAGAATCTTTGGGGCATCTTTGCTTCAGCAATCATTGTCCTGGTAGCTTCCTTTAGAGTTCTGTTTCTCCTTTCAGCAACTCCATTTTGTTCAGGGGTTCTGGCAGCAGAGTACTCATGATTGATTCCTCTGGAGTTACAATACTCTTCAACACTAGAGTTTGTAAATTCAGTCCCTCTACTTTATCTGATCTTCAATATCTTTTGACTCTTTTCATTCTGGATCAGTTCCATCAGATCGGTAAGATGTTCCTTGGTTTCACTTTTCTTCTTCATGAAAATCATCCACAACAGCTAGGCAATATTTCTTTTCACCATTGCTGATAGGATCAATAGGGCCAAACAAATCCATATGTAACAGCTCCAAAATTCTGGTTGAAAATTGGTGCTTTTTGCTTTTGAAAGTGGACTTCACTTGTTTACCCTTCTGACAAGCGTCACAGAGCTTATCTTTGCTCATGACTGTCTTTGGAATTCCTTCTACCAAATCATTCTTTATCAATCTGTTTATGGTCTTGAAATTCAGATGATTCATTCTTTTGTGCCAAAGCCAACTGATTTCACTTGGTGTAGAAGCCACCAAACAAACATTAGAATTCATGTCCACATAATTCCAGTCGACTACATAGATATTTCCTTGTCTTCTTCCAGATAAAATAACCTTCTTTGTTCCAATTTGTCCAACGTAGCACATATCTGATGAGAAGATAACAAAAAATCCTTTGTCACATAATCTCAATGTTTCCTTTGATTAGCTTTCCAACCGCAACAATCTTGCCTTCTTTGTTGTCTCCAAAAGTGACTCTTGGACCATTCACGACAGCAGCATCAGTCAGTTCATGTATGTCTCCACACATGTGCCTTGAACATCCACTGTCCAAGTACCATTTCTTCTCTACTTTACTCCTACTCCTAATCCTAACCTACAAAACAAAATAAAATTATTTTAGGTACCCTTTATTGAGAGGGTCCTGGTGGATTAGTATCACCTTTGACAACCTTAGATGTTGAAGTCTTAGGCTTCTTAGGCTTTTGAGTTTTAGCAGGAGCATGAGCAACTTTTTCTTCACCATAATCAGCAGACATATTATGTTGATAATCATTATGATGTGAATAATGCTCATAAGCAGAGTAAGATGCATGATGAGCAGGGTAAGCATGCATTGGATGATGAGCAGGATATGCAGCATAGTAAGGTGGATAAGACTCATTTCCATACCAAGCATCATTATTATAATTTCTTTGCTTCTTAGGTTTGCTCTTTACTTGCTCTTTAACAGACGACCTAGTTTTACTAGTCTGATTGGTTTTACTCTTATCAGCAGACTTCTTAGGACTACTCTGCTGTTTGGTTTTACCAGTCTGTTTTTCATTTTCAGGCTTTTTACCCTTTTTAACCTTAGGAGATTTCTTCTCCTTTTTCTCAATCTCAAGTGAAGTAGATTTAGCAGTCTGAACATATAAAATAACATTGCTGTTATCAGCAGATATAAACTTTTCAGTCTTGTTTGGTTCTAAATTTTCTTTTACTAAAGGTGTTCTCTGTTCATTAGATGTTTCTACTGATGCAACAGACGACTTATCATGACTAGATATTATCTTTTCATGTTCCATGATTTTTCCTTTATAAACTTCACATTCTACTTTCAGAGATTCATATTCATGCGAAAGCTTTTTATACTTATCTGAATCTTGTTGTTTTTCAACATTAAGTTTCAGTTTAGCATTTTTCTTTTTCAGCACAATCATCTCTTCCTTAAGCTTTGCAAATTCATTAACAACATCTGTGTTGTTTTTCATCATTTGTTCAAATGAACTAAATAGCTCATCTTCATTTTCAGTGAGAGTTACCTCTTTATCAGAATCCTCTGATTCTTTGGCCATGAGACAGAGCAGTACATGTGTCTCTTCTTCAGTAGAGTCATCACTTGATGTCCCTGATTCTGAGTTAGATGAATAGATGGCTGCTATCTTTTCAGCTTCAGCCAACAGCACTTTACTTTTCTGATGTCTCCTCTCTTTCCTCGCTTTCTTTTCCTGTGTACTTCTCAGCTTTAGGATATCGGCAGTCCTTGATGAAATGTCCCAATTTCCTGCAGTTATAGCACATTAGTTTGGATTTAAAATCATCCTTACTATCATGAGAATAAGAGGTAGGTTTAGAAGTAGAAGCATTGTTATATTTGTTCTTCATTTTTCTCTTATAGAACTTTTTGAACCCATTTAATAACAAGGCAACATCGCCAGCAGTGTACTCCTTCTTGTTGAGCAGTGGGGTCTCATCAGATGAGTCCACTTTTCTTATCTTCCCAGCTGATCTTCTTGATTTTTCTGCAGCAACCAGGGCAGCAGTGGGGCTAGAAGTTGAGGTCTCTTCTATACCCATTCTTGGCATTTTACACTCGTACGCCTTGAGTACAGAAAACAGCTCCGTCAGAGAGATCTTCCCCAGATCCCTTGATTCTTCCATAGCTGTGAACTTCATGTTGAACTTGGGTGGTAACGCCTTTAAGACTTTAACAGTGATCTCTTTATCAGTGAACGTCTTTCCCAACTTTAACACATTGTTCAACACCTTTGTGAACCTTGAATCCATCTGGTCAATGGTTTTTCCAGATTTAATCTTGAAGTTTTCAAACTTCTCCAGGGCTACATTCAGATTGTGTTCTTTGATGGAGTCATTCCCTTCACTCATATCACGGACCTTGTCCCACATCTCCTTAGATGTTTTACAGTGTTTGACCTTGTCAAATCTGTCGTTGTCGAGGGCTTTGGTCATGATAAAGATTCCAACCTTATCAAGATTTTTCAGTTCGATTTCCTCAACTGTCATCTCTTCAGGTTCCTTGTCAACGACCTTATCTTGTGTTGGTCCCAAAAGTGGTCAATGAGGTCTAGAGGGGGGCGGGGGGTGAATAGACCTCTGAAAACTTTAAAACTTTTTCTCTAACTTTTCAAATCAGCAGACTAAGCTGATCGAGATTTGTAAGACTACTAAGCTGATGCGCACAAAGCTTTTATCAGCAGAGTTGACCACTCATCTGATTTTCACTCAGCTGATTTCAGATGTTAAATCAGAGTTTTCGAAACTAGTTGGCAGCGGATATTCAAAGTATTTTTCACCAATTTGTTCCTCTTTAAGTTTTCTCACTCAAAAGATTTTGTCCCCAGTTTTTACAACTCCTTTTAAAATCTTTTGGTTAAATCGTATGTTTGAGTTCTTTAATAAATATGCAAAGTATAGCAAACAGTAAATCAAACACACAGGATTTTTATAGTGGTTATATGGATAAAAATCCTTTAGTCCACTCTTCCAAGTCACACAGATCTTGGGTTATACTAGAAAACACAAAGTAATCAAGTATACAATGCTTGCGCTGATCAACAAATGAAAAGCCACAAGTGCGCTGTAAGAAATCACACAGAAATCCTACACTCTGAAGCTAGATCACTCACTTAGACGGATCTACACTCCTCACGCTCTTTTCAGTACAGAAGATCACTCAGAAATCCTATACTAGGAAGCTATATCACTCACAAAGATGGATATACACTCCTCTCTTTTACAGCTTGAAGTCACTCAGACAGACAACTAAGTTCTCTGTTCTTCAACGAAAAGCTTTGTCAACAAATGACTTCGGCTTGTGATCAGACGACTTAACTGATGGATCTCGCTCTTAGAATATGATCTTGAATAATGCAAGCTCACTTTAGATCTTCAGTTATGTCTTCTATTTATACTCTTAGATTTTGAATTTCTACCCGTTGAAGGTTGGCAGGAATCTACAGTCCTCGAGTTCTGGTCCTGACACGCGGAACGGCTCCTTGCAACTGTTGCACTGTACACTCTGCTGTACGGATGTCTACTTTATGTCAGTCGCATTTAATGCACTCAGCTCTTAGCTGGTTCCCGTTGATAAGCTTCCTGACCGTCTTCACTCTGCTGGTGGAAGTACTCTGCTGATGATCACTTTGCTGATCACTCGGCTGATGGCTTCTCGGCTGATACAAGAATGAACATATCTATCTTGACTCGGCTGATAATACCCATTTGATATTCCACTTCGCTTATTCGGTCTCTTAGCTTCCAGACCATGAGATAGGTTTTACTAAGCTGTTCAGTTCTTAGTTGATGACTTCCAGATTACCCTTTTTGTCATCTTCAAAACCTTTTCCAATATTAACCAACAATTTCCCCCTTTTTGATGATGACAAAACCTTCAACTAAGAACACATCTAAGTTTCTGATTTAGTCTTCATACTCTGAGATGGAAATTATTGCTCTGATACAACTTTTTTTTAAAAAAAAAAAATTTACCACTTGATGGTTCTTTTTCCCTTTTCTGATCTTCTGCTTAAAGGGTTCTTAGTTGCATCCATCTTCCCCCTTTTTGTCATCAACATCAAAACTTTAGTTGCATCTTTTCTTCTCCATTTTATCCTTTCCCCCTTTTTTTTTTTAGGGTTTGTGATAACTTCTTTTCCATAAGATTGCAAACTAGTATGCTGAAGACAGGTAGGTAAGCACTTGGTTGATCGAGGTAGTCTTCGTTGCCGTTTATCACTCCAGCTAGAAAATTTCCCCTTTAACTTCAAGAATTTTTACCACTTGATACCACTTGTGGTCTGATTTCACTTGTAGGCTGATGCTACTTGTATGGATACAAATCAGATTAGTCAGCTGATATCACTTGTTGATGTGATAGAACTTGCTGATACCACTTGGTGTAGTACATTCTTGAAAATCACTTGGCTGTTGAGTTCCAGTCAGCTGATAAGAAGTAGTCTTCTGATAGCTTCACTTTGACTTATTGACAACTTCATCTTTTATTTAGGAGTACCGCTAGTCGTACACGTTCCCCCTAAGTTCAAGAATTCATGGTCAAGTAATCTGATGAGAGTTTCTCTTCAAAGACACTCAGCCGTTGAATTCCAGTAAGCTGTTCTGGGTTAGTTTTCTGATAAGTACCCCCTCAACTTATGAATCCAAAATCAACAAACCAATTTCTGTTGTCACATGGTTGACTGATACCACTTGAACGTTGATACCACTTGTTGCAAACAATTGATGGCCTCTAATGCCACTTGGTCTCTGAAACCACTTGTTAATCTTTGATAATCTTCAACTTTTCAACAAACTCACGTTCCTTGAAATCTCTAAATTTAGAGTCTACCACTTGAATTATACCAATTTCTGATACCACTGATTTGATACCACTTGCTGGTACATGCTTGTTGGTGAGACTACTTGTTGAACTTGGTGAAATTTGCAAGGCAGTCAACTCATCTTTGTCATCTCACATGTGTTTCACCTGCAAAACAGATGACAATTTTTGGTACCCCTTGTTTATTGGGTCCAGCATGGTTAGTGTAACCTTTAACATGTGATGATCTAGAGACTTATGTTTTATCATGATAATACCACTTGTTGGCACTTGATACCACTTGTTGGTATTTTGATGGTCATGATTAAAACAATGCTCATAAGCAAGGTAAGATGCATGAAATATGTGACAAGCATGCATATTGAAATGAGGATGGCAGACAGTACAGTGAACATGATCAGCATGATAATATGAATAGGCATAGTGCATGTCATAATGATTATCATAATGTGATTCAAATTCTTGCCAGATAATTCATTTTTGCCTCAATTTCTTACCTGAGTTTTCTAATAACTCTCCATAGATTAAGCAGACTCATTATTTTCAATTTTACTCCTATCAGCAGCCTCGGCTGATGAGTTTACTAGTCTGATTAGTCTTAGGTAGCTTACTAGGTTTTCTAACCTATTGAGCATCAGTAGACTTGTTCTCTCAAGCCTCTGATTTTCTTTTTAGAGAATGATGCAATTCCTTCTTCCAGGTTTATTTATATTTTCAAAACAAATTGCATACTCAGCTTTTGGAGTCTCATTCTCATGCTCAAGCTTTTTGGTAGTCAGCTGATTCTTGAGGTTTTTCAACCTGAAGTTTCAGTGATCTGATTTGCTCTTTTCATTAACTTGGCAAATGCACAAACAATATTTGAATTTGAAATTCAGCATTTATTCAATCGATTCAAATAGTGCATTACATTAATCAGTAGAAGTTACCCCAATTTTCAGAATCATCAAATTCTATGGCAGATAAGCATATGGTCTCGGGTACTTCTTCAAATTCTTTATCAGACGACTGAAGGTCTGAATAAGATGTGCAGGAGTTTATTAGCTTTGCTGCATCAGCTAACTTTGATTTGCTCTTACTAAGCTTACGCTCCTTTTTGGCACGCTTTTCCTTTCCAGCAAACTTCTCAGATGATGAGGTTGGATGGTCTTTGATCAATAGCCCATACTCCTCTTCATGGTAGTCTCTAAGTTTTGCTTTGGAGGAATCCCTGTTTTCCTGAAAATGATCAGAAGAAGAAGAAGTAGCATTTTTATATTTTAATTTCATTTTCTTCTTGTAGAACTTCTTGAAATCATTCAGCAGCAGGGAAACGTCGTCAGCCGTGTATCCCTTTTCTGAACTCAGCACAGTCTTCTGTTTTGACTTGTCTGCTGATTTTCTTGACTTGTCTGACGCCATTAGAGCAGCAGTAGGGTCTGAACTGGTTGACACTTCTAATCCCAATCTTGGCATATGATACTCATAAGCTTTGAGAGATGAGAACAATTCGGAAAGAGAAATCTTCTCTAAATCCCTTGATTCTTCCATGGCTGTCACCTTCATGTTGAATTTAGGTGGCAAGGCCTTGAGAACCTTTGTTGTGATCTCCTTGTTTGAAAATTCTTTACCAAATCTTAGAACTTCATTCAGAGCTTTGGTAAATCTGGTATCCATCTGATCAATCGTTTCACCAGACTTCATTTTGAAATTTTCAAACTCCTCAAGAGCCACATTGAGCTTATGTTCTTTGATAGCGTCGTTTCCTTCGCTTAGCTCGCAGACTTTATCCCACATCTCTTTGGCAGTTTTGAGATGCTTGATCTTCTGGAAATTGTCTTCGTCTACAGCTCTGAACATGATGAACTTCGCCTTCTTATCAAGATTTACTAATCTGTTTTCTTTAGGTGTCAGCTCATCCAGCTCTTTGTCAACTATCTGATCTGGTTGCCCAGCAACCTTCACAGTCTTCTGGAATCTGAATGGTCCTTTTGTAATACATGTAAACAGTCATCATTATAAGCAGCAAGAAAGATTTCCACTCTGATTTTCCAGTTTTCAAAGCTCATAAGACCAATGTGAGGAACATGGTTTATGGCATCCATTTTTCAAAAAATTTGATTTTCAAAATACGCTCTCTTTTTGAAAAATTTGAAAAACACACTTTGGATCAAGCTCGTTGATCAGGCAGCTGATTCAAGATAAACCACCTACCCTGATGCTACTTGATGGTATCAGGTAAATTACCAGAGCAACCTGCTCTGATACCACTTGTAGGTCCCAAAAGTGGTCAATGAGGTCTAGAGGGGGGGGGGGGGGTGAATAGACCTCTGAAAACTTTAAAACTTTTTCTCTAACTTTTCAAATCAGCAGACTAAGCTGATCGAGATTTGTAAGACTACTAAGCTGATGCGCACAAAGCTTTTATCAGCAGAGTTGACCACTCATCTGATTTTCACTCAGCTGATTTCAGATGTTAAATCAGAGTTTTCGAAACTAGTTGGCAGCGGATATTCAAAGTATTTTTCACCAATTTGTTCCTCTTTAAGTTTTCTCACTCAAAAGATTTTGTCCCCAGTTTTTACAACTCCTTTTAAAATCTTTTGGTTAAATCGTATGTTTGAGTTCTTTGATAAATATGCAAAGTATAGCAAACAGTAAATCAAACACACAAGATTTTTATAGTGGTTATATGGATAAAAATCCTTTATTCCACTCTTCCAATTCACACAGATCTTGGGTTATACTAGAAAACACAAAGTAATCAAGTATACAATGCTTGCGCTGATCAACAAATGAAAAGCCACAAGTGCGCTGTAAGAAATCACACAGAAATCCTACACTCTGAAGCTAGATCACTCACTTAGACGGATCTACACTCCTCATGCTATTTTCAGTACAGAAGATCACTCAGAAATCCTATACTAGATATCACTCACAAAGATGGATATACACTCCTCTCTTTTACAGCTGAAAGTCACTCAGACAGACAACTAAGTTCTCTGTTCTTCAACGAAAAGCTTTGTCAACAAATGACTTCGGCTTGTGATCAGACGACTTAACTGATGGATCTCGCTCTTAGGATATGATCTTGAATAATGCAAGCTCACTTTAGATCGTCAGTTATGTCTTCTATTTATACTCTTAGATTTTGAATTTCTGCCCGTTGAAGGTTGGCAGGAATCTACAGTCCTCGAGTTCTGGTCCTGACACGCGGAACGGCTCCCTGCAACTGTTGCACTGTACACTCTGCTGTACGGATGTCTACTTTATGTCAGTCGCATTTAATGCACTCAGCTCTTAGCTGGTTCTTCTTAGCTGGTTCCCGTTGATAAGCTTCATAACCGTCTTCACTCTGCTGGTGGAAGTACTCTGCTGATGATCACTTTGCTGATCACTCGGCTGATGGCTTCTCGGCTGATACAAGAATGAACATATCTATCTTGACTCGGCTGATAATACCCATCTGATATTCCACTTCGCTGATTCGGTCACTTAGCTTCCAGACCATGAGATAGGTTTTACTAAGCTGTTCAGTTCTTAGTTGATGACTTCCAGATTACCCTTTTTGTCAACTTAAAAACCTTTTCCAATAATTAATTAGATAATCTAATTAATTAAATATTAATTAAAGAGAGAGAAAATTAATTGGATTAATTGGGTTAATTTAATTAAAGTCTTAATTAAATTAATGTAAGACATGGGCCAATTTAATTAAAGGCCCATACTAAGTCTTGCACATAAGGGGGCCTTGAAGGTGGCTATAAAAAGGAGTCAAGAAGAGACTCAAAACCCTAAGCAAAACCAAACCCTAGCCCCCCCCCCCCCCCCTCCCCCATGCCCTAGTCGCCCCCTCTCTCTCTTGCTCTCTCCTTCACCTACAGTTGGATCTAGATCCAGTTCCTCCATTGACAAGCCTTCTCTCCTAGTTCTTAGCCTCGGGTTTGAAGGTGTTGCTATCATCCTACTGGTGTGGACTACTCTAGAGGCACAACACGTGGGGTGCTTCAGTAAACAAAGAGAAGACCAGAGAAAAACCACCACAGTGCCTGTGGTGAAGTAATTTCAAATTACACCCTCTTTTATTTTGTAATTGTTGCAAAATTAGATTCAACCTATTCGTATGAGCTAGAGATAATCCTAGGATTATGGGTAGTTTGAAAAATTTTAAATTCCGTACTGTTGTATGACAATCATACCCCATGAAATCCCAACAGTGGTATCAGAGCCTGGTTCACTAAGCTCATACGAAAAGGCCTGAACACTTCAAAATATATGTGTATATATGTTTGTTGTGTTCTATAATTTGATTCTTGATTGTTATGATAAATCATGTGTTCGGATATTTGCAAAATTCTTGTTTGGGCCTAAACTGCAATTTCCGAAAATTAAAGGGCTAATGTGCAAATTGCAATTTTTCGAAAATCTGGGCAGAAAGTTAAATTTTGTTTTTTTGCAATTCTGGACCAAAATTGTAATTTCTGAATTTTTCTAAATCTGGACTGTTTTGCAATTTACGTGAGGCTAGAGGTTGTTTTTGCAATTACCGTAAAAATCTGGGGTCTGTTTGCAATTAACAAAAGTTTCTGGAAATAATTTGTTAATTTCTGCTTTCTGGTCCGATTTGCATATTCTGGAAATTTTAGGGCTGATTTGAAATTTCCGAAAGTTGAGGGGTCAAAATGTAATATTCAAAATTCAGGGGCCGAACTGCAATTTTTCAAAATTTGAAAACAGAAACTGTTTTGTGCACGAAAGGAGTATAGTATATCAGAAAAAAAAAATTGTATCATAATTAGTGGGGACTTGAGTGAGAATCAAGGGGTTATTTTAAAAGGGGTTTTAAAACAAAATTGTGGATTGTTTTAAAATGGGTTTTAAAACTAGAACCTTAAGGTATTTTAAAATAAGATAAGAAATAAGAAAATGTGTTTTGCTTGTTTCTTGCTCTACGTGAACTGTTTATGTGGTTTTCGATCGCGTCGAGCCTTGACCCTAGGGTAGATGTGATTGGTTAATTTTAATTATGTTGGTTTTATTGGGCCTGCGAGCCTTAAGTTTTTGGCCCACTTTGAGCCTTTGTAATAGATTAGGGCTTTACTGTTTTAAATAGTTTAGGATGGAGGCCCGTTACAAGCAAGGTGGGAGCCCAAGAAGAATGAAGGCCATGTATGCATGGTTATTAATGTAATAGCCTAGGTCCTTTAGAACCCAATTAGATTGACCAATTGGGCCAACATCTTTGGCTCGATGATGGCCCGCATAGGAGGCTCCCGATTGAAAACATATTGTGGTAGCATGCCTGCTAGGTGTGTATGTTTTATTTACTTATTTATCTTTTAGCATGTATGGTGATGCGCGCTAGTAATTTAGATCGTAATTAAAAGATTAAGCATAACTGGAACGGTGAGATCTCGAGGAGAGTTACCTCAAACTCTTTGACACGAAAAACCCCTCTTGATAATTATATTAAGTCATATTGGGTACTTTAAAATGAAGTTTTAAGATCCAAGCCTTCCATCAATAGGAACTAGCGTGAGTTGCCCACTTATCAATTAAGGTGATCCAGAGTCTGGCACCCGAGTCGAAGAAAGAGATAATACGCTAAATTCCTTGATTCTCGTTTTTAATAAACTTGACAAGGGTGAGGACGGGTCGGGACATGAATATCGACCGATAACTAGTTACGGGGGTTTCATGACCGGGCCCATTGGTCATCAAGATTGATGGGTTAGACTTAACGAGTAGTACCACTCATGATGTAGCAGTGCTAGATGAGTGCGAAAACCGAGGCAAAATAGCTTGAAGGTTGTGTAGAGACACAATTGGTAAAAGTATACCTACCTGGGGAATTAATTGTATGGCCGCGAGTCGTGGGTGCAATTAATGTCTGCTGGGACGTCAAGGCCTGCAAGGAAATAAGATTTCCCGAACAATTGAAGGGGTAATTGTTTCGAGAAAATAGTGGGAGAACTTTTTCGATAACAAGTCCAATAATCGTTAATTATAAGTATTAATTTTGATCAGTCAGCTGAACGTTATCATAATTTTTGTAGATCATTTTTGCGAAAATGTCTAAGAATCCATTATCTATCATCCTTGACACTAACAAACTGAACGGATCAAATTTCGTCGACTGGCTAAGAAATCTGAGGATAGTCCTCTACTCTGATCGTCGGAGCTACATTCTCGATGCACCTGTGCCTGGTGCACTTCCGGAAGGAGTTTCGGAAGAGGAACGAGCCACCCATGCTAAATGGGTTGATGATGATATTCAGGTTCGTTGCCTAATGCTAGCATCAATGACCAATGAGCTGCAGAAACAGCATGCTAAGATGCTTCATGCTAATGATATTCTCCACCTCCGAGATTTATTTGGAGAAAAGTCTCGTACCGAAAGGTTCAAGACGACTCGGGATTTGTTTAATTTGAGAATGCCTGAGGGAGCCAGTGTGAAAGATCACTGTCTTCGTTTCATTAATCTGGTTGAAAAACTGGAGAACTTGGACGTAGACTTGCACGCTGATCTTAGCACTGACCTCCTACTCCATACTCTGCCACGCTCATTTGATCAGTTTGTGTTGAATTTCAACATGGAGGAGAGAAATCTCGCTCTTCACGAACTGACCAACTTATTGGTTACGGCAGAAGCTACGCTTAAGAAGGAGAAATCTGTCTTGACTGCTGAGCAACCCAAGGCTGGAAAGCCGAAAAAGGGAAAGAAGGAGAAGAAAGTGTTCTCTTCCAAAACAACCAAGAAGGTTGTCGAGAAAAAGCGCAAGAGCCCAGAAGATGAATGTTTCCACTGCAAGAAAGCAGGGCACTGGAAAAGGAACTGCCCTGACTACCTTAAGACGGTAGCCAAAGGTATTTTCTTTATTGAAGTTAATATTTCGATTAATTGTGCTTCATGGGTGTTGGACACCGCAGCTGGTTCTCATATCTGAAATGATTTGCAGGTGATGGGAGCAGTAAGGCCTCTTAAGCCTGGGGATAGGATCCTGCGTTTTGGAAACGGAGTAAGGGTTGCGGCAGAGGCCATAAGGGACGTAGAATTAGTGATAGGGAATTTTTCTTTAGTTTTAAAGGATTGTTTGTACGTACCGACGATTATCAAAAACATTATTTCGATTCCTTTGTTGGATAATGATGGTTTTTGTTTTTCCATTTCGAATGGATATTTTAGCATAATGAAAGGTGGTTTTACTTATGCTAGTGGTACTTTGATAGATGGTCTGTATTCCCTTGAACCAACTAATTCTAACGTATTGCACATTCAATCAAAGAAAAGAAAACAAGATGATAATAGTCCACAGTTATGGCACGCTAGGCTTGGACATATATCCAAGAGTAGAATTCAAAAGTTGGTCTCCTCTAGGGCTCTTGAAATACAGAACCTAAATGATCTACCAACTTGCGAGTCCTGTCTCAAGGGAAAGATGACCAAAACGCCTTTTACTGGGAAACCGGAGCGAACCAAACAAACCTTGGATTTGATCCATACCTATGTTTGTGGACCACTAAGTGTCAGTGCAAGAGGAGGATTCTCATACTTCATAACCTTCACAAACGACTATAGTCGTTTTGGGTATGTGTACCTAATGAAGTATAAGTCCGAAGCTTTTGAAAAGTTCAAAGAGTTTCGAATGGAAGTTGACAATCAACTTGGACACAGTATGAAGGCACTTCGATTGGATCGAGGTGGGGAATACTTAAGTCAAGAATTCCTCGATTATCTTGTAGAGAATGGAATTCTCTCACAGCGAACTCCTCCTAGAACACCACAGTTGAATGGTGTGTCTGAGAGAAGGAATCGAACTTTGTTGGACATGGTTCGTTCCATGATGAGTTTCGCTGATCTTCCTTTTTCATTTTGGGGTTTAGCCCTCTTAACAGCTTCGAAGATACTTAATATAGTACCTTCTAAGTCGGTGCCGGCGACGCCACACCAGGAGTGGTATGGTAAAGCACCCGTATATTTGTTCTTACGAGTATGGGGATCTCCTGCCTATGTTAGGAACAAGAAAGGAGATAAACTAGATAGCAGATCTAGTTTGTGCAAATTTGTGGGGTATCCAAAGGAATCCATTGGATACCTGTTTTACGACCCTAAAGAACGAAAGACGTTCGTATCTAGGAACGCCCACTTCTTAGAGGATGACTTCCTCACTAAAAGAAATGGGATATCCATAGAACTTGATGAAGTCCAGGAAGTGGACCCATCCCCGCAAACAGTGGTAGTTGATCCTGAACCTATTGAACCATCTGGTACACCAGTACTTTGAAGGTCCGATCGAATTCGTAGAGAACCCGAAAGGTTCGGCTTCACCCACGAGAATGATCAGTTGGATGGTGATCCAAGGACATACGAAGAAGCTATGTCAGACATAGACTCGGGTTCATGGCAGGAGGCCATGCAATCCGAAATGGATTCCATGCATTTTAACGAGGTATGGACCTTGGTTGATCCACCTGAGGGAACTGTGCCTGTAGGCTGCAAGTGGATCTTCAAGCGCAAGCTTGGAATGAATGGACAAGTTTTGACTCGTAAGGCTCGCCTTGTGGCGAAAGGTTATTCTCAAAGGCCTGGTATAGACTATGAGGAAATCTTCTCTCCAGTGGCGATGTCAAAATCCATTCGGATACTATTAGTCATAGCCGCGTGGTACGACTACGAGATATGGCAAATGGATGTAAAGACCGCCTTTCTAAATGGAGACATTGATAAGGAAATCTATATGCAACAGCCAAAAGGCTTTACATCCAAAAGAAGTGAGCATAAGGTCTGCAAACTTCAAAGGTCAATTTATGGCCTAAAACAGGCGTCTCGAACCTGGAACAAGCGATTTGATGAGACAGTCAAGGGGTTTGGCTTCATCAAAAACGTGTATGAGTCATGCGTGTACAAGAAATTCGATGGGGGTTCGGTACAATTTATTGTGTTGTATGTCGATGACATTCTGTTGATCGGGGACGATATCAGAACGTTAACGAATACGAAAGAGTGGTTATCCACGCAATTCTCCATGAAAGATATGGGAGACTCATCTTACGTATTGGGGATACGTATCTATAGAGATAGATCGAAGAAGATGTTGGGACTCTCCCAATCTCATTACATTAACACGATACTGAAACGGTTCAGTATGGAAGAATCCAAGAAGGGATTGTTCCAATGAGACATGGTATCTCTCTTTAAATCTATGTGCCCTACGAGTGATGAAGAAAAGAAGAGAATGTCTCTCATACCTTATGCATCCGCCATAGGCAGCATAATATATGCGATGTTATGTACTAGACCTGACGTAGCACACGCTCTAAGTGAAACGAGCCGCTACCAGTCGAATCCAGGGGAGGAACACTGGACCGCCGTTAAGGCTATCCTCAAGTACCTGAGAATGACTAAGGATATGTTCTTGGTCTACGGCGGTAGTGGAGAATTGAAACTCGAAGGATTCACGGATTCGAGTTTCCAGTCTGACGTGGATGATTATAAATCCAATTATGGATATATATTTTGCCTCAACGGAGCAGCAGTGAGTTGGAAGAGTTCCAAGCAGTCCACCACCGCAGACTCAACCACTGAAGCAGAATATATTGCCGCATCGGATGCAGCAAAGGAAAGTGTTTGGATAAGAAACTTCATCCAAGAGTTGGATGTAGTACCTAGCATTGCAGAGCCCATAGTAGTATTCTGTGACAACAATGGGGCAATCGCTCAAGCAAAGGAGCCGAGATCACACCATCAGTCCAAACACGTGATGAGGAAATACCATGTGATTAGAGAAATCATTGGTAGAGGAGACATTCAAATGGAACGTGTCGACTCAAAGGATAACGTAGCTGATCCACTAACGAAGCCACTATCGCAAAAGGTGTTCGAAGAACATCTTGGGAAGATGGGTCTTATAAATGTTTGTGATTGGCTTTAGGGCAAGTGGGAGACTGATAGGATAGTGCCCAGCAAGCCAAACACTATAGCCTGTAATAGGACTATTCTATGTTGGACAAATCTTTGATTTTATAATTAATATGCAAAGTTTATTTATTTCGTATATAAAATAAACTAATGGCCATCTTCATCTTTCGCGAATACATTTAAGCGATTTGTTGAAACCCTACGATCACTTATGACTATGGGACGATTCACTTCAGCATTGAGTGCAATCATGAAACAGTCTCTAAGGTCGTGATCTTAAAAATGTTCCAAGTCAAAGATTTCTGTCGAGACGGGGTATCGAAGGAATCGTCAAGACTTGTACGATTATGCATGATTCACATGGAGTGAATTTGTAGAGTTTCATGAACAAGACATTTGATGTCATTGCATATGACTAGGTGGTTCGATAGGGGATCGAACGCATCGAACGACCCGAACAGAGAAACCCATTGTGAAAGTGCATAAAGCATATCGGTGATGGGATGTTTCTCAAGACTTATAGTAGTGTACGATTTAGTCCTTAGACTTGAGATGCTAGGGCGAATTCGGCATACGGGTGTGCGTGTTTTGATTTAGGAGCCGGTCACGTAGCCTGACCATTGTGCGCCTACTTTGGGTACGTGTAGTCGTATGTGCGAATGGTTAGCATCAAGATGGGATCTACCGACTCATTGTAATGAAAGAGGAAATTTCCTGTACGTTCTTAGATAATAGATTCCGAGAAATCCATGGCCATGGTCGGTGACGGATTTGGAAAGGGGTTTCCAAATTTAGCAGTCTCACTGGAATTATTATCCAGAATTAGAAAGTATAGAATCTAGATAATTAGAGCTGCCGACCAATTCATACTCTCTAAGTCTCGATCGGGAAATTAGTCGTTAGAGGGACCGTATGTACATGGTACTTATAAGAGGTGAGGTTCACTAATATCAATTCACCTGAAGTTGGGCCTCATGGGCTTGCGGCTAGACATCGACCATGAGGTGTGGGTACTCCTGAGTTAATGGGAGATTAATTCTGGAGTGGTCAATTAAAGGGGTTTAATTGATCGGAGCAATTAATTGAATATTAATTGCTCATTAATTAAATCACGAAAGTCGTGGGCCTACGGTCAATTGATGGTGAACCTGGAGGGTTACACACAATACAGTTGGACAGTGACAGTCAATTAAGGAAAGATTTGATTTAAAGAGTTAAATCAACAAATGAATTAAAGAGTTAATTCTGTGAGAGAAATAATTAATTAGATAGTCTAATTAATTAAATATTAATTAAAGAGTTAATTAAAGAGAGAGAAAATTAATTGGGTTAATTTAATTAAAGGGCTTAATTAAATTAATGTAAGACATGAGCCAATTTAATTAAAGGCCCATACTAAGTCTTGCACATAAGGGGGCCTTGAATTTGGCTATAAAAAGGAGTCAAGAAGAGACTCAAAACCCTAAGCAAAACCAAACCATAGCCGTCACCCCCCCCCCCCCCCCAATGCCCTAGCCGCCCCCTCTCTCTCTTGCTCCCTCCTTCACCTAGAGTTGGATCTAGATCCAGTTCCTCCATTGACAAGCCTTCTCTCCTAGTTCTTAGCCTCGGGTTTGAAGGTGTTGCTATCATCCCACTGGTGTGGACTACTCAAGAGGCACAACACGTGGGGTGCTTCGTTGAACAAAGAGAAGACCGGAGAAAAACCACCACCTTGCCTGTGGTGAGGTAATTTCGAATTACACCCTCTTTTATTTTGTAATTGTTGCAAAATTAGATTCAACCTATTCGTATGAGCTAAATGAAAATCCTAGGATTATGGGTAGTGTGAAAAATTTTAAATTCCGCACTATTGTATGACAATCATACCCCATGAAATCCCAACATCTTTTTCTGAGGGGCATAACAACGACTTTCACCCTCAGTTGAGACATTTTGCTTTTTTATGCAAGTCTTTTTCCGAGCTGAGGGGCATAGCAACGGCTTTCACCCTCAGTCGAGACATTTTGCTTTTTTATGCAAGTCTTTTTTCGAACTGAGGGGCATAGCAACAACTTTCACCCTCAGTCAAGACATTTTACATTTTTATGCAAGTATTTTTCCCGAGCTGAGGGGCATAGCAACGGCTTTCACCCTCAGTCGGGACATTTTGCTTTTTTATGCAAGTCTTTTTCCAAGCTGAGGGGCATAGCAACGGCTTTCAACCTCAGTCGGGACATTTTGCTTTTTTATGCAAGTCTTTTTTCGAACTGATGGGCATAGCAACGGCTTTCACCCTCAGTCGAGACTTTTTGCTTTTTTATACAAGTCTTTTTCCGAGCTGAGGGGCGTAGCAACGGCTTTCACCCTCAGTCGGGATATTTTGCTTTTTTATGCAAGTCTTTTTCCGAGCTGAGGGGCATAGCAACGGCTTTCACCCTCAGACGAGACATTTTTCTTTTTTATGCAGGTCTTTTTTCGAACTGAGGGGCATAGCAACGACTTTCACCCTCAGTCGAGACATTTTGCTTTTTTATGTGATGAGGGCTATTTTACACCTATGATCGAATAGTACTTTCCGAGCCAGTTCAGAATTGATTCGACCAATGAATGCCTCAAGATCGGCTCGATCCGCCCAAGTATATAAGATCGACCTGAAAACCGATCCTGAAGATTTATTGGGCCAGGCGGTACTCCTAAATCAAACAGGATTTCTAGGCCTAATAGGACTCCTAGTCAAATTAGGACTAGACAATTTATTATAAATATGAAGTTCTACATTGTATCATGGATGCAGATTTTAACCTATCAATAATACTACAACTTTTTCTCCTCTCTCGCATACTCTTGATTACGTGATTGTTGCACTTTATACTATTCTTGAATTGCTCCATCCTTAGTACTTTAACCAAACCCCTAATATACTAAATTGTTCTCTTAATAATTTACTGAGATTAAACCTAAGACGAAATTAGGCGAAATCAGTTGGCGCCCACCGAGGGGCAGGTTAATTACTCGATCGAAATATGGTCAATCCAATAAAAAACACACGTAACGCAGGAAGAAGCACGAGTTCTCGACCTTCTCGTGCTATAGATAGCCTGCCTGAGAATTCCCAAAGGGTCAGCGCTAATGATATGCAGCCTCCGGCAAATCACCAAAGTTTAGATCCTGTAGAGGAACATGTTGCAACAAACGCTAACATCAATCAAAACGCGGGAGGACAACAAACTCCTAGCGCGAGTCGGGCTCCTAACTCAGCCATTTGATCCGTCCCTGCTCCCCCGCTACCGGCTGACCAGGAAAAAATACTACAAATTGCTCAGCTTTTAAGTTCAATTTTTCCTCAAATTCTACCAACTCCGGCAATCGCGGAACCAACAAGGGCTGCAGAGAGTCCAGATGCGGACCAACGATCTCAAGTCTCCCCACCAAACGTAGCTGGAAGGCACCTTGGTCGAAGAACTAATCAGGCAAGAGCTAATGCTCGTCCTGAACCTCGCTAGTCCAAGGAACGGACGGTTATCCCGATCGATGACGAGGAGGAGTCCCCAGTTGTCAATCGACAAGCAACTAGAAGAGTCTCTGAAAGAGATATAGAGAGGATGGTCGAGGAACGATTGGAGCAAAGGTTATTAACCATGAGACAACCTTAGCCACGTTCCCAAGAAGTCCAAAATAGTATAGCAGCCTGTTCTCCATTCTGCCAAGAAATAAGAGAGGCACAGGCCTCTGGGCCCTTACCGGCCTGACTTCCCAGATATGACGGAACTGGTGATTCAACTGATTACATATTCAGTTTCACGAATATCATGAACTTATACGCTCATTCAGCAGAGTACACGGCGAAGCTAATGATCACAACCTACGAGGGATTAGCACTGGACTGGTTCGGAAAACAGCCACCTAATTCAATTTTCAGTTTTAGAGAATTATGTAACAAACTAGAGCAGCAGTTCGCTAGCCAGAAACGGCAAAAGCTCCCTATGAGTTACCTAGGAACTATTACCCAACAAGAAGGAGAATCCTTGAGGACTTGGCTGGCAAGGTTCAATGTTGAACTGTTGAAGATCGACTCGCCGAATATCGATTATATCATATCGATTTTGTTCGACCTAACGAAAAATAGGCAATTTGGCAATGCCTCGAGTCGGAAACAACCACGAACTTTTGCAGAAATCATGACGCTAGCCTCAAAGTATATGACTCAAGAATAGATGAACTCATTCCAAGATAAGAATAAGAGCAAAGCATCCACTTCGGGATCTAGGAGGCCTGAAAGACCACAGATACAAAAAGCCATGGATTACGATCGGTATCCTAAGAGGGAAAACGTTTTCAAAAGACTGGAGTTTAGCGGGGGTAACCCTGAGAAAAGACCTAATGTCTACCTCAGGCCTCGATCTTCAGAAAGGAACGTAAGGGATCGAATAAGCTATGTCGAGTATACCAAATTAAATACCCCCAGAGAGGATATTCTTGTAATATTAGAGAGTAATAACTTGATTCCCCCAGCAAAAAGAATTACGCAAGCCAAACCTGGGGCAAGGAACTACGATCTATATTGTAGATACCATCGAGCTCATGGTCATAAAACCGAGGATTGCTATCACCTAAAACAGGAGATTGAGAAATTAATTCAACAAGGCAAATTAAACGAGTTCGTAGACAGAATGGATCGAAGGAGACAAAGGACTCGGAGTCCTACAAGGAGGGACGAAAATAGAATCCCTCACGAAAGATCGCCCAGCGATCGCGCGCTCAGGAGAGATGACATCGATAATGATCGAGTCAATGGTACGATACATGTAATCTCCGGTGGCCCTGCTGGGGGAGACAGTCGAAACGCAAGACGGAAGACAGCTCGATCCCTGGAAAAAGGACTGGTCATTCCTAAAGAAGTATGGGCGCTCGAGAATAAAGGCTCTAACAAACATACGATCAGCTTTGATGAAAGTGAAGTCCCAAAAAACCTCAACTGGGACGTTAACGAAGATCACCCTGACTTCCCAATGGTAGTCTCATTAAGAATCTCTGACTTTAATGTTAAAAGAATCTTGATCGACAACGGGAGCTCCGCTAACATCATAGCCATCTAAGCTCTAAATCAAATGAATTTGGGAAAAATAACTCTTCAAAGAGTGGCCACGCCACTAGTAGGGTTCGGGGGATCAGAAATAGTTCCAGCAGGAACTATCAATTTAAGTGTAACTCTTGGGAACAAACCTCATCGAGTGGTAAAGATGATAAAGTTCTTAGTGGTAGAAACGCCATTCGCCTATAACGCCATCTTAGGAAGACCGGCTTTAAACCAATTCCGAGCAATAGTTTCAACCTACCATCAGAAGATAAAGTTCCCTACGGTCTCTGGGGTCGGCGAAATAGTTAACGATCACTGTATGGCATGGGATTGTTATAATACGTCACTATCTTTGAAAAGGAACGTCGATCCGTTAACGCCGTCAAAAAGGAAATCGGTAGGATCTTCAATGGAGAAATCTCAAGAGCCTGAATTGCCTAGTACGGAAAGGATCGATAAAAAGGGAAAAGAACCTATAGATCTGACTTTACGCGCACCTGAGCATAAAGAGATCAAACTTATCGAGAATGAACCGACCAAAATCACTAGGATAGGAACGGAACTGTCTCCACAGGGAGAAATCATGTTGATCAACTTCTTAAGAGAAAACATAGACGTGTTTGCTTGGAGCTCGGAGGACATAGTGGGGATTGATCCGAGAATAATAACCCACTCATTGAAAATTGATCCGAACGCAAAGCCGGTCAGGCAGAAGAAGAGGAATCATGGCCCTGTAAAAGACAAAATAATAAAAGCAGAGGTCGAGAGGCTTTTAATGTCTAAACAGATAAAAGAAATACACTTTACTGAATGGTTATGCAATGTCGTACTTGTCTCAAAGGGTGATAAGAAGGACAACAAGTGGAGAATGTGTAATGATTTCACGGACTTGAATAAATTGTGCCCAAGAGATCCTTATCCCCTACCGAGGATCGATCTATTGGTCGACTCAACTGCTGGTTTCGCAATTTTCAGTATGATGGACGCATTCCAAGGTTTCTACCAAATTTTCATGGACGAAAAAGACCAAGAAAAGATTGTTTTTGTTACCGAACAGGGAGTATATTGTTTTGTAGTAATGCCGTTCGGACTGAGAAACGCCGGAGCAACTTATCAACGATTAGTGAACTTGATGTTCAAAGAACTGATCGGAGAAATAATGGAGGTATATGTCGATGATATGTTGGTAAAAAGCATGAGTGAAGAAGACCACATCAAACACCTTGATCGTTGCTTCAGAATTCTAAGGAAGTACGGAATGAAGCTTAACCCTTTGAAATGCACCTTCGGGGTCAGATCATGAAAGTTCCTAGGTTACTTAGTTCACGAAAGAGGCATCGAAGCGAACCCAGAGAAGATACGTGCTATCACAGAAATGAAACCCCCAAGAAATATCACTCAAGTACAGAGCTTAGTAGGAAAAATCGTGGCCCTCAACCGTTTCATAACAAGGTCGGCAGATAAGAGCCTTCCATTCTTTCAGACCTTTCGAAAAGCCAAGACGTTTGAATGGACCGAGGCTTGCGACCACGCATTCGATCGACTGAAAGAATACTTGACCTCACCTCCACTACTCGCAAAACCAAGTGAAGGGCAGCCTCTTTACGTATACATTGCTATTTCTGAAGCAGCAATAAGTTCTGTTCTGGTCAAGATTGAGGGGTCAGAGCACAAGCCAGTTTATTATTTAAGTAAATTACTGCAAGGAGCTGAAAAGAATTATCTGGTAATTGAAAAGTTTGCCTTGGCATTGGTAACATCAGCACGAAGATTACGACCCTATTTTCAAACGTATAAAATCATCGTTCTTACCAATCAACCTCTGAGGCAAGTTTTATCAAAACCTGAAACCTCGGGAAGATTGATCAAATGGGCTGTAGAATTAGGACAGTACGAGATCAAATATCAACCTCGAACGGCAATCAAAGCTCAAGTGCTTGCCGACTTCCTCCTAGAAATCCCGACGAGCCTGGAAGATACATCCACTAGTGATAATAATGTTTTGATCGTTAATAATCCAACATGGCTTATGCACGTTGACGGTGCATCAAGCAGAGATGGGGGGGGGGGGTGCTGGAATCAGTTTCCAAGGACCGAATGGCGAAGATATGAATTATGCCATCACCCTAGACTTCATGGTAACCAACAATGAAGCGGAATATGAAGCTCTGATCGCTGGATTGGAAATGGCGATTCAAGCCAACATAAAGAATTTAAACGTCTTAACGGATTCCGAGCTGATCCAGAGACAGATAAATGGAATGTACGAGGCCAAAGAATACAATATGATAAAATATTTGACCAAAGTGAAAGAGCTGACTGAGAGTTTTGACAAATTTGAAATTCAGAATATTCCCCTAGAGGAAAATAAATGGGCCGATCAACTGTCTAGGTTTACGGGAACGAGCGATGGCAAATCTAAAAGGGTGATCACTTGGTTAATCACTAAAACACCATCGATCGATCTCGACACTATTCCTGCTATTAAAATAATGGACATCGACTTGGCTGCAGATAGTTAGATAACCCCACTAATCACCTATTTGGAAGAGGGGACGCTACCTAGCAATAAAAATGAGGCCAGGAGAATTAGATATCGAGCACCAAAATATGCCATTGAGAAAGGAAAACTCTACAGACGATCCGTCTCATGAATTCTGCTAAAGTGTATACCCGAGCACCAAATCCAAAGCATCCTTAACAATATCCATGAAGGAGAAGCAGGGAATCACATCGGGGCTCGAGCACTTACACTCAAATGTTTGAGAACAGGATACTATTGGCCGACGATGTACGCAGATGCACAGGATTATGTAAAACATTGTCATTACTGCCAGGTACATTCAAATATAATACATCAACCAACTGAGACGATGCACCCAATTCCGATCTGTTGGCCTTTTGATCAATGGGGAATTGATATTGTCGGACCATTCCCAGTTGTCAAATCAAAAAAGAGTTACGTGTTGGTCGCCGTTGAATATTTCAGCAAATGGATTGAATGTATAGCACTAGCCCGAATAACTCAGTTCCAGGTCATAAATTTTCTTTGGAAAAACATAGTCTGCCGTTTTGGAATCCCGAGGATCTTAATTTCCGACAACGGGACCCAGTTTGCGGGAAAACAAGTCCAAGAATGGTGCTCGAAATACGGGATACAGCAAAACTTTACATCAGTCGGACATCCTCGAGCGAATGGGCAAACTGAAGTAGCGAATCGAGAAATTATTAAATCCCTCGAGAAAAGACTGGATGATGCCAAAGGAAGATGGCTAGATGAACTTCCCGGTGTCTTATGGGCTAACAGAACTACGGTAAAAACCTCTACCGGTGAAACACCATTTAGCCTAGTCTATGGCTCGGAAGCGGTTATCCCAGTTGAAGCACTAGTCCCCAGCCCAAGAATCGAGTTGTTCGATGAAGAATCAAACGATCAACTAAGAAAGGACGATATCGATTTAAGTGAAACCATGAGGGAAAAAGCCAGTCTTCGCCTGGAAGCAGCTAAGTCCAACATGGAGCAGGCCTACAATCAAAGAGTGAGGATAAGATCGTTCAAGGAAGGTGATTTAGTACTTAAAAAGGTTGAAGTATCAAAACATGTGGGTAAATTACAGCAAAATTGGGAAGGTCCGTACATAGTCATCGCAGTCGGCAAGAAGGGATCATCTAAAATAGCCCATATGGATGGAACTCCACTTCCTCGAACATGGAATGCAGTAAACCTCAGAAGATATTATGGCCGTTAATCTAAAAATAGGAGGTCTTCAAGATTAGATCAGATTTTACAATATGTTAGCTCGTTTTTTATCCTTCAGTTTGTTTTGTTATTTTATTTTTGGACATCAGATTCATCTACAATTGCAATAAAAGCTTTTGCTTACTTTCATCTTATGTCACAATCAAAAGACCATTGTCTAAATTCACTCTACAAAGGTTAAAAACCAATGATTGGTATAAAACCTAAGTAAAATATAAATCTTTGAGTAAAACCGATTGGATCGGTATAAACTCATCGATCTCCTAACGAAATGGTTAAAAAAGGTTAAAACCAAAATTGGTAAAAAACCTAAGTACGATAAATCTTTGAGTAAAACCGATTGGATCGGTATAAACTCATCGATCTCCTAACAAATGATCAACAAAGGTTAAAACCAAAATTGGTAAAAAACCTAAGTACGATAAATCTTTGAGTAAAACCGATTGGATCGGTATAAACTCATCGATCTCCTAAATGATCAACAAAGGTTAAAACCAAAATTGTTAAAAAACCTAAGTACGATAAATCTTTGAGTAAAACCGATTGGCCCGGTGTAAACTCATCAACGATCTTCAAATGTTTATAACGAACAATGGGGTCAAAACTCTAAAGTAAACACATATCTGTACAAACACGATTGGGTCCGGAGAAACTTATCTGTCGACATCATGAAATATATAAAAAGAGAATTTAGTAAAAGAAGAATTTTATTTACATCCATAAAACTATTAAAGATAAGGAAAGTACTTTGTAAAGAAAAAACAGATCGATCGACAACAAATCCTTTTACATGCTAAAAGAAAGTCGTAATCGAGTACAGCTCAGTTATCCGCTAGTGATGAGGGCTATTTTGCACATATAATTGAATAAAGCTTTCCGAGGGGGTTCAGAATCGATCCGACCTGTGAATACTATAAGATCGACTCGATCCGTCCAAATGTATCTGATCGACCAGAAGACCGATCCAGAAGATTTAATGGGCCAAGCAGTTCTCCTAAGCCGTGCAAGATTCCTAGGCCTAATAGGACTCCTAGTCAAGTTAGGACTGGATAATTATTATAAATAGCGAATATTACAATGTATTGAGGATCCGGAATTTCGCCTATCAATAATAATAGTTCAATTGTTCTCTACTTACATATTTTTATCTACGCGTTACTATATCTCATACATATCTTGAATTGCACCATCCTGAGTACTTTAACCAAACCCTACATACAAAACTGTTCTCATAATTATTCTCGATTACTGATATTAGAACCTACGAACGAAATCAAGTTAAATCAGTTGGCGCCCACCGTGGGGCAAGGTTAATTGCTCGATCGAATATGGACAATCCAAGAAAAAGCACACGTAATGCAGGAAGAAGCGCGAATTCTCGACCTTCTCGTGCTGTGGATAGCCTGCCTGAGAATTCCCAAAGGGTCAGCGCTAATAATACGCAGCCTCCCACAAATCACCAAAATTTAGACCCTGTGGAGGAACATGTTGCAGCGAACGCTAACATCAATCAAAACCAGGGAGGACAACAAACACCTAGGGTGAGTCAGGCCCCTAACTCACCCATTCGATCCGTCCCTGCTCACCCGCTATCGGCTGACCAGGAAAAAATACTACAATTTGCTCAGCTTCTAAGTTCATTTTTTCCTCAAATTCTACCGACTCCGGCAGCCGCGGAACAAGCAAGGGCTGCTGTTCGTCCCTCGAGAGCGGTTAATAATGACAGGGAACCTATGGAGAATAACGATCATCAGTCAACTCAAGCAGAGAGTCCAGATGCAGACCAACGATCTCAAATCTGCCCACCAAACGTAGCTGGAAGGCACCTTGGTCGAAGAACTAATCAGGCAAGAGCTAAAGCTCGACCTGAACCTCGCCTGTCCAAGGAACAAACTGTTATCCCGATCGATGACGTGGACAAACCCCCAGTTGTCAATCGACAAGCAACTAGGAGAGTCTCTGAAAGAGATATAGAGATGATGGTCGAGGAACGATTGGAACAAAAGTTATTAACCATGAGACAACCCTGGCCACGTTCCCGAGAGGTCCAGGATAATATAGCAGCCTGTTCTCCATTCTGCCAAGAAATAAGAGAGGCACAGGCATCTGGACCCTTACCGGCCCGACTTCCCAGATACGACGGAACTGGTGATCCAACCGATTACATATTCAGTTTCACGAATATCATGAACTTATACGCTCATTCAGCAGAGTACACGGCGAAGCTAATGATCACAACCTACGAGGGATTAGCACTGGACTGGTTCGGAAAATAGCCACCTAACTCTATCTTCAGTTTTAGAGAACTATGTAACAAATTAGAGCAGCAGTTCGCTAGCCAGAAACGGCAAAAACTCCCCATGAGTTACCTAGGAACTATTATCCAACAAGAAGGAGAATCCTTGAGGACTTGGCTCGCAAGGTTCAATGTCGAACTATTGAAGATCGATTCGCCAAATATTGATTATATCATATCAATTTTGTTCGACCTAACGAAAAATAGGCAATTTGGCAATGCCTTGAGTCAGAAGCAGCCACGAACTTTTGCAGAAAACATGACGCTAGCCTCAAAGTATATGACTCAAGAAGAAATGAACTCATTCAAAGATAAGAATAAGAATAATGCATCCACTTCGGGATCTAGGAGGCCTGAAAAACCACAGATGCAAAAAGCCATGGATTACGATCGATATCCTAGGAGGGAAAATGTCTTCAAAAGACTGGAGTTTAGTGGGGGTAATCCTGAGAAAAGACCTAATGTCTACCTCAGGCCTCGATCCCCAGAAAGGAACGTAAGGGATCGAATAAGCTATGTCGAATATACCAAACTAAATACCCCCAGGGAGGATATTCTTGCAATATTAGAAAGAAATAGCTTGATTCCCCCAGCAAAAAGAATTACGCAAGCAAAACCTCGGGCAAGGAACTACGATCTATATTGTAGATACCATCGTGCTCATGGTCATAAAACCGAGGATTGCTATCACCTGAAACAGGAGATTGAGAAGTTAATACAACAAGGCAAGTTAAACGAATTCGTAGACAGAACGGATCGAAGGAGACAAAGGACTCGGAGTCCTAGAAGGAGGGAAGGAAATGGAAGCCCTCCCGAAAGATTGCCCAGCAATCGCGCAATTAGGAGAGATGACATCGATAATGATTGAGTCAATGGTACGATACACGTAATCTCCGGTGGCCCTGCAGGGGGAGACAGTCGAAACGCAAGACGAAAGATAGCTCGATCCCTGGAAAAAGGACGGGTCATTCCTAAGGAAGTTTGGGCGCTAGAAAATAAAGGCTTTGACAAGCACACAATCAGTTTTGATGAAAGTGAAGTCCCTAAAAACCTCAACTGGGATGTAAATGAGGACCACCCCGATTTTCCAATGGTAATGTCACTAAGGATCTCCGACTTTAACGTAAAAAGAATTCTGATCGACAACGGGAGTTCGGCTAACATAATAGCCGTCGAAGCGTTAAATCAAATGAACCTGGGAAAAATAACTCTCCAAAGAGTGGCTACGCCACTAGTAGGATTTGGAGGATCGGAAATAGTTCCAGCTGGGACTATCAACCTGAGTGTGACCCTCGGAAGTAAACCTCATCGGGTGGTCAAAAATATTAAATTCTTAGTAGTAGAAACACCATTCGCTTATAATGCAATCCTAGGGAGACCGGCATTAAACCAATTCCGACCAGTCGTTTCAACCTATCACCAGAAGATTAAATTTCCTACAATCTCTGGGGTCGGCGAAATAGTCAACGACCACTGTATGGCCTGGGATTGTTACAATACTGCTCTATCTTTGAAAAGGAACGTTGATCCATTGACGCCTTCGAAAAGAAAAACAGTAGGGTCTTCGATGGAGAGATCTCCAGAGCCTGAATTGCCAAGTACAGAAAGGATCGATAAAAAAGGGAAAGAGCCAATAGATTTGACTCTACGTGCGCCTGAGCACAAAGAGGTCAAGCTCATCGAGAATGATCCAACCAATATCACCAGGATCGGAACTGAACTGTCTCCACAGGGAGAAATTATGTTAGTCAATTTCTTAAGAAAAAATGTAGATGTCTTCGCCTGGAGCTCGGAAGATATAGTGGGGATCGACCCAAGAATAATAACCCACTCTTTAAAGATAGATCCGAGCGCAAAACCGGTCAGACAAAAGAAAAGAAATCATGGCCCTGTGAAGGACAAAATAATAAAAGCAGAGGTCGAAAGGCTTTTATTGTCTAAACAGATTAGAGAAATACACTTTACTGAGTGGCTTTGTGTAATGTCGTACTTGTCTCAAAGGGTGACAAGAAGGATAACAAGTGGAGAATGTGTAACGATTTTACGGACTTAAACAAATTGTGTCCAAGAGATCCTTACCCTCTCCCAAGGATCGATCTTCTGGTCGACTCAACAGCAGGATTTGCAATTTTCAGTATGATGGACGCATTTCAAGGTTTCTACCAAATTTTCATGGACGAAAAAGATCAAGAAAAGACTGCATTCGTCACCGAACAGGGAGTATATTGTTTTATAGTAATGCCGTTCGGATTGAGAAACGCAGGAGCAACTTATCAACGACTAGTGAACCTGATGTTTAAAGAATTGATCGGAGAAATAATGGAGGTATACGTCGATGATATGTTGGTCAAAAGCATGAGCGAAGAAGACCACATTCGGCACCTTGATCGATGCTTCAGAATTTTAAGAAAGTACGGAATGAAACTAAATCCCTTAAAATGTACCTTTGGGGTAAGATCTGGAAAATTCTTAGGATACCTAGTTCATGAAAGAGGCATCGAGGCGAATCCAGAAAAAATACGTGCTATCACCGAAATGAAGCCTCCCAGGAATATTACCCAAGTGCAAAGCTTGGTAGGAAAAATTGTGGCCTTGAATAGATTCATATCAAGGTCAGCGGATAAGAGCCTGCCGTTCTTTCAAACGTTCAGAAAAGCCAAGACCTTCGAATGGACCGAGGCATGTGATCGTGCTTTCGACCAATTGAAAGAATATTTGACCTCACCACCGTTGCTCGCCAAACCCGCTGAAGGACAGCCTCTTTACATATACATCGCTATTTCCGAAATAAGCTCGGTTATGGTAAAGATTGACGGCTCGGAGCACAAGCCAATATATTATTTGAGTAAATTACTGCAAGGAGCTGAAAAGAATTATCTCGTGATCGAAAAATTCGCTTTGGCTTTGGTGACATCAGCACGAAGATTGCGACCTTATTTCCAAACGTACAAGATTATCGTGCTTACAAACCAACCTTTAAGACAAATTTTGTCGAAACCTGAGTCCTCGGGAAGACTAATCAAATGGGCCATAGAGCTGGGACAATATGAGATCGAATATCAACCTCGAACGTCAATCAAAGCTCAAGTGCTCGTTGACTTCCTCCTTGAAATCCCAACGAGTTTGGAAGAAATATCCACTAGTGATAATAATGTCTTGATCGTTGATAATCTGTCATGGCTTATACACGTCGACGGTGCATCGAGTAGAGATGGGGGGGCTGCTGGAATCAATTTCCAAGGACCGAACGGTGAAGATATGAATTATGCCATCACCCTAGACTTCATGGTAACCAATAATGAAGCGGAATATGAAGCTCTGATCGCTGGGTTGGAAATGGCGATCAAGCCAACATAAAGAATTTAAATGTCCTAACAGATTCTGAGCTGATCCAAAGACAAATAAATGGAATATACGAGGCCAAAGAATACAATATGATAAAGTATTTGGCAAAGGTAAAAGAGATGACTGGAAAGTTTGACAAGTTCGGCATTCAAAATATTCCACGTGAAGAGAATCGATGGGCTGATCAACTATCCAGATTCATAGGAACAAGAGACGGTAAGTCTAAAAGAGTAATCACCTGGTTAATCTCCAAGACTCCATCCATCGATCTCGATATTGTTCCTGTAACCGAAGTAATGGATATTGACCTAGCAGCAGACAGCTGGATGACCCCGCTAATCACCTATTTGAAAGGTGGAACACTCCCTGGCTGTAAAAATGAAGCTAGGAGAATAAGATATCGAGCGCCACGATATGCAATGTTAGAAGAAAAACTCTATAGACGGTCTGTTTCTGGAATCCTGTTAAAATGCATTCCCGAGCACCAAGTTCAAAGCATCCTCCATAGTATCCATGAAGGAGAAGCTGGGAATCATAGTGGAGCTCGTGCACTCACACTCAAATGTTTAAGAATTGGGTATTATTGGCCGACGATGTACGCAGATGCGCAGGATTACGTCAAACATTGTCATTATTGTCAAGTGCATTCTAATATAATACATCAACCAGCAGAGACTATGCACTCGATCCCAATCTGTTGGCCTTTCGATCAATGGGGTATTGACATAGTAGGACCATTCCCTATCGCCAGGTCAAAAAAGAGCTATGTCTTGGTCGCTGTCGAGTATTTTAGCAAATGGATCGAATGTATAGCCCTAGCTCGAATAACACAGTTTCAGGTTATAAATTTTCTTTGGAAAAATATAGTCTGTCGTTTCGGGATTCCGAGGATTTTAATTTCAGACAACGGAACCCAATTTGCTGGAAAACAAGTTCAAGAGTGGTGCTCGAAGTTCGGAATACAACAAAACTTCACCTGGAAAACAAGTTCAAGAGTGGTGCTCGAAGTTCGGAATACAACAAAACTTCACGTCCGTCGGACATCCTCGAGCAAATGGGCAGACAGAAGTAGCAAATCGGGAAATTATCAAATCTCTAGAAAAAAGACTGGATGAAGCTAAAGGAAAATGGTTAGATGAGCTTCCAGGCGTCATTTGGGCCAATAGAACCACAGTAAAAGCATCAACGGGTGAAACACCGTTTAGCTTGGTCTATGGGTCGGAGGCAGTTATCCCAGTTGAAGCACTAGTCCCCAGCCCTAGAATTGAACTGCACGAGGAAGAATCAAATGATCAATTAAGAAAAGACGACATCGATTTAAGTGAGACCTTGAGGGAAAAAGCTAGTCTGCGTTTAGAGGCAGCTAAATCCAGCATGGAAAAAGCCTACAATCAAAGGGTCAGGATACGATCGTTCAAAGAAGGTGATTTGGTACTTAAAAAGGTTGAGGTATCCAAACATGTGGAAAAATTACAGCAAAATTGGGAAGGTCCCTATGTGGTGATTTCGGTCGGCAAAAAGGGATCATATAAGATAGCTCATATGGATGGAACTCCACTCCCACGAACATGGAATGCTGTGAACCTCAGAAGATATTATGGCCGTTGATCTAAAAATAGGAAGTCTTCAAAATTAGATTAGATTATTAGCTCGTTTTTATCCTTCAGTTTGTTTTGTTATTTTTTTTAAGACATCAGATTCATCCACAGTTGCAATAAAAGCTTTTGCTTATTTTCATCTTATGTCGCAATTAGAAGACCTTTGTCTAAATTCACTCAAACAAAGGTTAAAACCAAAATTGGTAAAAAAACTCAAGTACGATAAATCGTGGACTAAAACCGATTGGGTCGGTATAAACTCATCGATCTCCTAACGAACGATCAACAAAGGTTAAAACCAAAATTGGTAAAAAACCTAAGTACGATAAATCTTTGAGTAAAACCGATTGGGTCGGTATAAACTCATCGATCTCCTAACGAACGATCAACAAAGGTTAAAACCAAAATTGGTAAAAAACCTAAGCACGATAAATTTTTGAGTAATACCGATTGGGTCGGTATAAATTCATTGATCGACATAATGTAATATGTAAAAAGGGAATTTAATAAATAAAAAGAAGAATTTTATTTATGTCCCTAAAACTATTACAATTACATAAAATATCTTGGAAAGACAAAACAGATCTTCCTGATCTATCGACACCGGACCCTATTACATGCTAAAAACATTCTTGCTACCAACTACGCCAAGCTCAACGAAGACGACCGCCTTTAAGTTTCGTGATTACGACCACAAAGCTTTGGAATCAGAGAGAGCTTTGTGAGATCATAATGTTACGATGGTCGATGGTGGTCAGCATTTCTGGATCATATGTTCTCGTTTTGATGAACTGGCCAGCTTTCCACCGCCCACGTAACTGATAGATCGGAACCCCACAACACCGACCTTTACCTGTTTGTGTAGGTTGGTCGATTCAAGGTTGGCATTCCGATCTATTCCCCTTATTAGGGGTCGGAGATTTCATGGTTTTTGAGAAATCTCCATTTTCCGATTCCGCCCATACCAAGTCGAGGTAATGAATGATTGGTTGGATTCGCGAATTAGGTGGACGACCGCCATTTTGAACAAAGAGGAAGTACATTGTTTAGAATTTTTACTCCTGATGGTAACTAAATGGAAGATAAAAGTTTCCTTTTATAGACAGGATGAGTTAAAATCCAACGGTGAAACTCGCATATAATCAACGACAATGACATATCATCGGGATTTACGTTACAGCATCATAACTACAAGCATTAAATACGGGATAAATGCGCTTTTGAGTCGGTCAAAATAAAAGTCGTATATTAGATCGATGGAGACGGTACAAAGACTATCATAGCGAAACTAATATTACATATCAAGAATTCCTATCTGAACGGAAATTATCGATCAATGCACTAAGAAATTACACCTACAAAATATCAAAGGAAAGAATCTGGTTTCCAGACGTTTCAGAGCTTCCTCGGAACGATCGTCTTTTCTTCTACTTTGAGAACAGTGACGAGAAACTAAAGTTCAGGCATCCTTCTTAAGATCGACATCTGCCGATTATCGAGGGAAGGACACATGTTCTCTCAACTGGACCACCTCGAAAAAGTTGATGCTTCTTATTTACAGAGTAAAATAGGGATCATAAGGATCTCATGCATGGCATCATCACCTGCTAGAAACAAGTTGATTTCGATAAGCCAAGAATCCTTTCCTCTGATCTCGACCTCTATCTTATGACATAGTCTATCGTCAACTAATCCCCAGTTAGGAGATTAGCCCGGCCATCACCATATAAGACGGAGATCTCTTTTCCGATTCATCCCATACTAAGTCCGAAACTTATCATCCGAGGAGATAACTTGTTTTGGTGGACGACGATGGTTATACCAATAAAAAAAATTCTTGAATAGCTTCATTTTTGTGAAGTAGAGAAGCACATAATGCCCTTTTTATAGGCAGGGGGCATAAGATCCAATGGTGTTGCATTGGGAACTAATCTACGGTCCAGATTTCTACATTGGCGACTTAACTCACAACGTCCAGTATATGATCGATTATTATTACAGATCTAAAAGTACAAGACTCCAGATAAACAAATCAAGAGTAATTGATTTTATTCAAATCTTTAAGAGGATCATTACAATGCTCGGAAACAGCTGATCGTCAGAAAAAACTACATTTATCTTCGAAAATTAACTACAATCGTTACAAATATTAGCCTACTATGCTACTCTTCCGAATGATCTGCTCCTTCAATCCGACGTACACCATACCATGGTGAAGATTGACAAATATACTTCACCAGACCTTCACGAGATATCTTCCTTGGTCAGAGGATGTCCAAATAAAAAAATATACCAAGTGTCCACTTGAGCAGAAAAAAATGTTATCCAAGCTCTGGATTTTGTTCCTTTTTAGATTGAAATCAAAAGAGACGAGGAACATGCAGAAGTGCGTATATTTGCTGATGCTAGTGAACTGTCGACCTCCAAACGAGCGACATTGTAATCAGGGAACATGCTGCATCTGGAGTCGGTCACAGTATCAAGATAAAAGCACACTTAGAGAGGAATGGTTCGAAGGGTAATTCTTTCTGCAAACGAGGAAGGAAGACCCTTGCTGTCGTACAAGTGAGACAGGTTCGTTCTCCATGCCTTGGAGACAAATTCTTGAGGATGCATTGACAGAAGGGTGTTCTGGGGTTTTTCTCCTGTCTCGACAGAGTAGCCTCCTTGGTCGAACAGCACACCTGCCCCAGGGGACACCATCATTTTAATAAACTGACCAGCTTTCATTACTCACAAAGTAATTTGGTTGATATCTCCACCGTAGTCGACATGCCATAAATACAAGAATGAAAAATTTATGGGAGTTATGTTATCTTCCATATTTTAAGTTTCACACTTCTCAAATAGGTTATTTATAGTATGGGAAATGCTCAATTAATGCACAAAGCATATGAAACGTCCTACGATTACGGCACAACTACCAAATTGGTTTTCAAGTTGTTAGCAGGCAAACAGGTCGAAAAGATGCATCGCCTATACAGATATCGAACAAAAAAGATCATGATTCTCTATTCATTAGGCAAAATGTATATTTACATCATACTAAAAAAAAAAAAAATAATAATGGAAGACCCTTGTCTATTGTTCAAAAGCATGATCGGGACTTGTCTGATGAGCAAGATAGGTCATCATTTCTTTCTTACTTTGCTTATATCCAAGAGAAAAACCCCTGTCGAACTCTTGCTCTTTCAATTGAAGCAGATTTTCAATCTCCTTAGTAAGCTGCTCTTTATCAGACTCCAAGCTCCTATTTGCTTGAGCTAGTTCTTCTTTCTATTTGGTAAGTCTTTCAGCAGCTCGGAGATTCTCCACCTCGGTCATCAGCGATCGATGAGCAGTAGCGATATTGTTTACCCGTTCGAGGGATTCTTCTCGGGCAAAGTAAGATTCATCATTTTGTATCCCGAGCTGGAGAGCTTCATGCTTAGCCTGTTATAAAAAAAAATATGGATTAGGAACTTCAAAGGTCTAGATCTCTGTTGACAATAACAAAGATACGCTTACCATCTCCAAACGTTTGAAAATGGACTGAACAAGCTGCAAAGAAGAATGGTTTTTCAATTTCTCAAGCTCCTTGGGAAGAATAGTACCCATTCCCAGAGTCCAAGAAACCCCATCAGGCTCGAGGGATGTTGGAATGCAGGCATCGATCGAAACCCCTCCAGATCGACTAATTTTGAACTCAGTTATCTCCTTGACCTGCTCCTTAAAAGGACGTTCGTCTAAAAGAGACGGATTGTCCGCGGTATTTTCAAAACCAGAATGACTGGGACCAGACCCAGTCTTTGATACGTCTTGAGAAATGGGGACAGGTGAGATGGCTTGGGTATGTTGAGAAGTTGAAACAACAGCCTGTGAACGCAAAGGGGCAAAGAAAGACTCAGGAATATCTTCCACAGGACCCCCAAGTTCCAGAGTTGGCTCAACGACAGTAATTACGTCCTGCTGGGAACCTCCTTGACTCGAAGTTTGATTTGTTGCATCTCCATCAGAAGGGAGACGTTCATCCATTGATCGGTCAACTGGAGGAGAAGAAGTAGCTCGAAACTCCTCGTTTGTTGTTGGGTCTACAAGAGGAGAAGAGGTAGATCGGGAACCCTCATTCTGGTAAGCCTCCAATACTTTTGGATCGACTATTGGACTACGGATTGGGGCCCCAGAAGGTTCCGTTGAAGAAATCCTACTTTCCCTTGTCGGAGAAAGAATATCCTTCACTATTTTCGGATTTCCGCCTGATGGGGATAATACCGGATCAGATCGAGGAACAGCTTCCCGAGAAGAAGCTCCTCCTTGAGAAGATGATTGATGTGAACCATCAGTTCGGGCTTTCTTCCTCGGAGTATCTCGTCGGGATAGACCCCGCAGAGATCGTTTGGCAGCTCATGAAAAGAGGTTGGAACTCATGATCCAAAGATTAGAAATTTTTATAAAATATCGAACTATGAGCTCCGATCAACAGCGAGAAAATTTTTATTACAAGTGGGGACGCGCGGTAAAACTTCAAAGATTTTATCTTTATATATAGTAAAGGAAATGACAATTATGTCCTCAATCCTTGGCGCGCACAATAAAATTCAAATTAGAAAACAGAATAGACCATCGAATGCATGCAGCGATCATCAAAACAACGAAGAATATTTCATCTAAAAGTCATATATATCGACAAAGGGATTTTTACATATTTTACAAGACTACAAGAAAAAAAAAATAAAGAAAATCATAAAACATTCAAAGATGGGGAATTGGCTTCCTTCGCAGACAATCCTTCTTCATCTACTCCGTTCTCTTCATCGACCTGATCTTCTTCGATGACCTCTTCATCATCATCGTCTCCCTCTTCGCTTGCTTGATCCTCCATGACATCCTTTATTAACTCCAAATCAGGTGCTGGCACGGAAAATGGAGTCCCGTACTCTTCGACTAACTGAGCCAAAGGGTGCTTACTATACTCAACAGAAGCTAAGCAATCGGGAGGATAGTCTTGAAGGCTTCGGTCCTTTTCGATAGCCATAACTCGACGATATTCATCGCGCTTATCAGGAATCTGCCCAGACTCGATTAATTGATCGACGCCTTTATAGAAAGAGCTCAAGAGCAGACCTCCGATCTTCTGATGAATTATGGCAGTATGCACTGGGGAATCAAGAAACTCTCGAACGATGGGTTCGACGTCAGAAGATTGATGCTCATCTATGACCCTCTCTAAGTCAGAAGAATCATCCGCCTTTGCCGCAAGTTGAGATCGAAGTGAGACGATCTCCGACTCCAGTTTACTAACTACAGTGGCATGTGAAACTCGCTGCTCTTCCATTTCTCGATTCAACTGGTCAACCTGGGCCTGTTATCGACTAGCGTCCGTCATCATACCAATAATATGAGGATTGTCAGTTTCCAGGTTCTGATTTGCGAGAGGAGAAGATTGATAGCATTTAAAATTTTATTGCTTTCTTCAACATACTTGCATTGTTCTCTATGTAATGCCATGTCATAAAGTGCTCACCAAAGCATTACCAGTCTGTGGCAAGGAAAAATGGTCTAAATGAAAATGGAGTAGAATATTGAGATTTATTAAAAGAATGGATGGAATTGAAAAATATTACCACTTCATGGGCATGTGCTGCCCTTGCCAACTATTCGAGAGGCTTTTTCTTAACCGTCCTATCTACATCTCGGACAAAGGTCGTAGATAGGAGGAGTCGAATGGATTTATTCGATGACGTTCTCCTTGTCATCAGACATAAATGTATCCTTCTCGGAATATTCGGCTGCTCGTTTTCCTTGGAGATGACTCTCAATCATATCTACCAGAGAAGCTTTATGTCTAGTATCTCCGACATGAGTAAAATACTCTCCTTCTTTGTCAAAGAATTGAGTTCTTCTTCTAGCTTCAGGGCCGGTAGGATTACGATCTGACCAAGATTGACAGCCCAGAATACCATGTTCATCCCTAAGGAATTTGGGTGGATAACCACGGCCTGGACGAGAGCTTGTAGACGGTATATCTGATGAAGTCTGACCAGAAAGAGGGGGAGCCACTCGGATAGGATCTGCGTTCTCGAACGAATCCTCCTCTATGTCCTCCAGATTTATGAATTGATTTCTTCTTCTCTTTCTGGATTGTCTCTGTTCTATGGGGACTTTGCCCGATGCTTTTCTCGAATTTGAAAGGACAGATTTTCCGACCACGGAAAAACGGCAGTTCTCGACCATTGTGGCTGCAACATGAGATCGATAAATATTAGTGAACGACAAATTCATAAATATTTCCCTAAGAAAAATCTAAACAGGAAAAGTCTTACCCGCCTTCTGAAGGAAAAACTTCTCCGATCAAATAAGCTGATTGATATTTATTTGACCTCATCTCCTCAATCAAATCAGATGAAAATTGATCGTCTGGGGCCATCTCGCCAGTCACTTTCCGACCCCCGTACACCCAAGAATCGCTGTATCCCCAGTCGTAAGTAAACTCCTCAGTTTCTCCGTTTTCAAGGACATGCACGGTCGGAGCCTTAACGAAAAAGAAGTTAGATTTCCATTCCGTACTGTTGCTCGAAATGGCGTTTTCAAGAACGGCATACCCAGGTCTTTGGCTAACGTAATAATAGCCCCTGTTGGAGGAGGTCGATACAGAAAGTCGGAGAAAGTGAAGAAAATTACGGAATGATGGTTGCAAACCTCGTGCGACCATCAAAACAGAAAATGCCATCATAAAGGCAATGGCATTTGGAACAAGTTGTGTCAAAGAGACGAAGAAAGTCTCTAAGAATTGACGAAGAATTGGAGAGAGGGGAAAACGCAATCCATGCTCGAGGTGGGACGTATAGAAGGCACGACAATTCGCATGAGGGGTGTTGACTCTCTCCTCGGAGGAAGGTATAATGATCTCAAAATCCGACGGAAAATATCGACCATACTCCCTTTTCAAATAGGGTAGATCTTCTTCTTTCCATCGAGAAGGAAAGAATTCGATAGGAGCGGAAATTTGAGGTTGGGTCGTCTTAGATTCTTTGGATGCCCTAGCCATCATCTCCTCCTCTGGAATGATTTCTACCACCAAGTTATCAACTTCCTTTTCTTCATAATCTCTGACTTCTTCTACCTGAACATCATCCGCTGCCTCGTCCTCAGAGGAAAGGATATCAGGATTGGGGATGTTAGGTGGTACTTGTTCCCCGACGTTTCGAGTTAAAGAATGGGGATTCTGCGAGGTCGAAGCCATGGAACCTTAAAGTAATGTGCTCGATGAAATAAGAAGATGCCTAGTTTTTCGACTTAAACTTTTACCGCAAGAAGGATCTAAATATCTGGGGTAAAAAGTAAAATATCCCGCGATTTTCGATTATATATATGGGCGGTGAAAAGACAGATTCAACCCTTCGCGTCTCTTCATATTCCCGCCAAATAAACCTTGAAAAGACTTTATGATTGTCTAACACACGTTACTAAAATACGTGTCCCTATGTGGTTAGTTCAATTGAGAATGCACTCTTTTTCCCTTATTCGGTTTTTATCCCTTGAAGGGTTTTTCCGAACTAGGTTTTTAACGAGGAATATTTCATGAACGATCAAAGGACCAAAGCAACAACAATTTTTACTTCTACGAGCTCCAGCTACGATTACGGTCGAGAAGTGAGGGAGTACTGATGAGGGCTATTTTGCACATATAATTGAATAAAGCTTTCCGAGGGGGTTCAGAATCGATACGACCTGTGAATACTATAAGATCGACTCGATCCGTCCAAATGTATCTGATCGACCAGAAGACGGATCCAGAAGATTTAATGGGCCAAGCAGTTCTCCTAAGCCGTGCAAGATTCCTAGGCCTAATAGGACTCCTAGTCAAGTTAGGACTGGATAATTATTATAAATAGCGAATATTACAATGTATTGAGGATCCGGAATTTCGCCTATCAATAATAATAGTTCAATTGTTCTCTTCTTACATATTTTTATCCACGCGTTACTATATCTCATACATATCTTGAATTGCACCATCCTGAGTACTTTAACCAAACCCTACATACAAAACTGTTCTCATAATTATTCTCGATTACTGATATTAGAACCTACGAACGAAATCAGGTTAAATCAGCTAGACTTATAAAAAGCAATCATACAAGGTTCATTCATCGACTAAGGCTGCTCAGGTTTGAAGAATGGCGGCATGGACGGTGGATTTCTGCTTTTATCTATCTCCACGCTTTTTCCAACATTCTAGCTGCCAGCTACACCTGCTCGACGAAGACGACCGCCTTTAAGTTCCACAATTATGACCACAAAGCTCGGAATCAGAGAGAGCTTTGTGAGATCATAATTTTACATCGGTCGATGTTGGTCAGCATTCTCGATCATATCTTCTAGTTTTAATGAACCGACCAGCTTTCAACCGACCACGGAACTATTAGATCGGGATGCCACCGTACCGACCCTTATCCATTTGCACAGGATGGTCGATACATAACAGACACTCCGATCGATTCCCTTTTTTAGGGATCGGAGACTTCATGGTTTTTTAGAAGTCTCCATTTTCCGATTCCGCCCATACCAAATCGATATAATTAACAGATTGTTGATTTTCTGAGTTAGGTGGACGACCACCATTTTGAGAAAAGAAGAAGTACATTGGTTAGAAATTTTACTGTTAGAGGTGAATGAATAAAAGGTGAAGGATTCCTTTTATAAGTAAGAGTGTAAAAATCTAACGGTGAAACTCATATCAAATCAACGGCAACGACGTATTATCGGGAATTACGTTACATAGTCATAACTGCAAGCCATAAAAGCGGGGCTTGAATTAAATGCACTATCAAGATTATCGATTAAAACTTTTACTACAAGAAGATCTAAATATCTGGGGTAAAAAGTGAAAAGATTCCGCTAATTTCGAATATATATGGGCAGTGAAAAGACGGATCAACCCCTTTGCGTCTCTTCAGCTTCCCGCCAAATTATGAAAAGACTTTATATTTGTCTGACACGCGTTATCAAAATACGTGTCCCTATCAAGATGGTTAGATGGATATGCACTCTTTTTCCCTTGTTCGGTTTTTATCCCATAAAAGGGTTTTTCCGATCTAGGTTTTTAACGAGGCATTTTCATAAACAGTGAAAGGATCAAAACAACGATTATATTTACTTCTGCAAGCTCCACCTACGATTACGCTCGAGAAGTGAGGGAGTACTGATGTGGGCTATTTTACACCTATGATCGAATAGTACTTTTCGAGCCAGTTCAGAATCGATTCGACCAATGAAGGCATCAAGATCGGCTCGATCCGCCCAAGTATATCTGATCGACCTGAAAACCGATCCTGAAGATTTATTGGGCCAGGCGGTACTCCTAAATCAAGCAGGATTCCTAGGCCTAATAGGACTCCTAGTCAAATTAGGACTAGACAATTTATTATAAATATGAAGTTCTACATTGTATCATGGATGCAGATTTTAACCTATCAATAATACTACAACTTTTTCTCCTCTCTCGCATACTCTTGGTTACGTGATTGTTGCTCTTTATACTATTCTTGAATTGCTCCATCCTGAGTACTTTAACCAAACCCCTAATATACTAAATTGTTCTCTTAATAATTTACTGAGATTAAACCTAAGACGAAATTAGGCTAAATCATTATGCAAGTCTTTTTCCGAATTGAGGGGCATAGCAACGACTTTCACCCTCAGTCGAGACATTTTGCCTTTTTTTTTTTTCTCGAGCACGTCTTCTTCCGATCTAAGGGGCATAGCAACAACTTTCACCCTCAGTCGAGACATTTTGCTCTCTCTCCAGCAGGGTATTCGAAACATGGTTGGAACAAAAAAGGAGAACTTCATTGATTGTTCTTACACTTGGAATAAAATAGGATTGCAAAAACAGAAATTACAAGAAATAGAAAATGAATACAACTATTTTCCATAGTATTTTCTTAGGTTGACTGCGTTCCAGCTTCTTGGCAAAGGTTTACCGTTAAGGTGAGCAATTTTATAGGACCCCTTCTTTCCGACCTCCTGCACGACGTAAGGGCCATCCCAGTTCGATTGAAGTTTTCCAACATGTTTTGAGACCTCCACTTTTTTTAGGACCAAGTCCCCTACCTTAAAAGTTCTTATTCTGACCTTTTTATCATAGGCTTTTTCCATGCAAGACTTGGCAGCTTGGATTTTCAAACTAGCTCGATCCCGATTACCATCCTCATGGTCAACATCCATTTCCCTCAATGATTGATTTAGGTTGGGATCATAAGATAAAACCCTTGGTGATGGTACCAAGGTCTCGATCGGGATAACGGCCTCCGAACCGTAAACTAAGGAGAAAGGAGTCTCTCCAGTAGCTGTTGTAACCGAAGTTCTATTCGCCCAAATGACCCCGGGAAGCTCGTCTAACCATTTTCCCTTTGCCTCAGTTAAGCGCTTTTCAAGTGATCGGACAATTTCCCTGTTGGTGACCTTAGTCTGCCCGTTTGCTTGGGGATGGCCGACTGAGGTGAAATTGATAGGATAGTGCCCAGCAAGCCAATTCTCTTTAGCTTGTAATAGGACTATTCTGTAATAAACAATCTTTGATTTTTATGAATAATACGCACGTTTATTTATAACTGTATAGAATAAACAATGGCCATATTCATCTCTCGCGAATACATTTAAGCGATTGGATGAAATCCTTAGATCACATTCGACTATGGGACGATTCACTTCGGTATTGAGTGCAATCATGAAACAGTCTCTAAGGTCGTGATCTTAAAACACGTTCCAAGTCATAGATTCCGAACGAGACGGGGTATCGAAGGAATCGCCAAGACTTGTACGAATATGCATGATTCACATGGAGTGAATTTGTAGAGTTTCATGAACAAGACATTTTATGTCAGTGCATATGACTAGGTGGTTCGATAGGGGATCGAACGCATCGAACGACCCGAACAGAGAAACCCATTGTGGAAGCGCATGACGCATATCGGTGATGGGACGTTTCTCAAGACTTATAATAGTGTACGATTTAGTCCTTAGACTTGAGGTGCTAGGGCGAATTCGGTGCATAGGTATATGTACTTAGATTTAGGTACTGGTCACGTAGCCTGACCATAATGTGCCTAAGTTGGGTGCCTATAGTTGTGTACGCGAATGGTTAGTACCAAGATGGAATCTACCGACTCATCGTAATGGATGAGGGAATTTCCTATACGATTCTTAGATAATAGATCCAAGAAACCCGTGGCCACGGTCAGTGACGGATTTGGAAAGGGGTTTCCAAATTTAGCAGTCACACTGGATTATTATCCCGAATTAGAAAGTATAGTTATTGAGATAATTAGAGGTGCCGATCAATTCACACACCCTAGGTCTCAATCGGGAAATTAAGTCGATAGAAGGACCGTATGTACATGGCAGTTATAAGAGGTGAGGTTCACAAATATCAATTCACCTGAAGTTGGGCTTCATGGGCTTGTGGCTAGACATCGACCATGAAGTGTGGGTACTCCTGAATCAATAAGGGAGATTAATTCTGGAGTGGTCAATTAAAAGGGTTTAATTGATCGGAGCATTTAATTGCTCATAAATTAAATCACGAAGGGTTCGTGGGCCTGCTGCCAATTGATGGTGAACCTAGAGGGTCACACACAATACAATTGGACAGTGACAGTCAAAGAAGGAAATATGTGATTTAAGGGAGTTAAATCAATTAAGTGAATTAAAGTGTTAATTCAATTGGAAGGATAATTAATTAGATGGTCTAACTAATTAAATATTAATTAAGGTGTTAATTAATTGAGAGATATTAATTAATTGGATTAATTGGGCTGATTTAATTAATGGTTAATTAAATTAAGTTGCAAGACATGGGCCTTTAATTAAAAGCCCAGAAGAAGTCTTGCAAGATAAGGTGGGGGTGCGATTTTTAGCTAGGGATAAGAAGGAAGAGTTTGTTTCCATGTGAAACAAGGAGGATCTAAGAAGATATATGAGTATATCTTATTTCCTTATGAGATAAGGAAGAGATCTTTAAGAGATATCTACAAAGAGAAGGTTTCTTCTCTTATAAATAGATATCTCCTCACAACTCTTCGATATGCTTATTTGTTGACACTTTAAAGAGCTGAAAATTCAACCCTAGCCGCCCCCTACACCCTAGCCGCCCCCTTGCAGTGCCGCCGCCCCCTCTCTCTCTGTTCTTCCATATCTGGATCGAGATTTGAATCTAGATCTGTTCTTCCTCCATTGACAACCTTCTATCTCTAGTTCGTAGCCTGTGAATAGAAGGTGTTGCTACCATCCAATTGGTGTGGATACACTCTGGAGGTGAGACAATTGGATCACTCGTTGTGAATCAACAAAAGCCGGAGATTGACGCCACCTTGCTTGCAGTGAGGTATATCGCATATCTCCTTCTTTATTCTATTGTAGATTTGTTTGATTCAACCTTTTCGCATACATAAGGTGGAAATATATCTTGGGTCTGCTGGGGTGCCTCGGAAAAATTTTAAATTCCGCACTCTCGTTGTTTTGATAACCGGGGCATTCCCAACAGTGGTATCAGAGCCAATTCCATTACTATTATGCGAAAAGGCCTGAACATAAATAAATATATGGATATTTGTGATTGTTATGTTCTGTGTGATGATTCTTGCTTGTTATGATATGATCTTTGATTGGGTAAAATCGCATATTAAGATTTGGGGCAAATTTATAGTTTTTGAAACTTCAGGACTTTTTATGCAAATCGCGATTTTGTGAAATAAAGGGCTGGAAATTTATTTTCTGTTTTCTGGAAATACTTGAAAAATCTGGACTGTTTTTGCAAATCTGGTCTGTACGTATTTTTGGGTCGTTTTTGCAATTTCCGAAAATTAAAGGACTGTTTTGTAATTTCCGAAAGTTCAGGGTTCTATTTGCGAAACTGAAAATTTTCTGGATTCAAATTTTAATTTTCTGTCCTCTGGCCGATTTGTAAATTGGGGCTGTTTTGCAATTTTCAAATCTTTGGGGTTAAAAGTGTAATTTCCGTGAGTTGAGGGACCGAACTGCAATTTTCAAAAGTTGAAAATACGAATCTGATTTTATGCGGAAAAATTGTTTTGTTTACCCGAAAATTGATTTTGTCATAATTAGTAGTGACTAAAGTAAGAATCATAGGATATTATTTTTAAAAGGAGTTTTAAAAGTAAGAAAGAAATACGTAAAAAGTTGTTTGCTTGTTTCTTGCTCTACGTGAACTGTTTACGTGGTTTTCGATCGTGCCGAGCCTTGACCCTAGGGTAGATGTGATTGGTTTAATTTATTGTTGTTTTTATTGGGCCTGCGAGCCTTAAGTTTTTGGGCCACTTTGAGCCTTTGTAATAGATAGGACTTTACTATTTTAAATAGTTTAGGATGGAGGCCCATTACAAGCAAGGTGGGTGCCCAAGAAGAAATGAAGGCCATGTATGCATGGTTATTTTTGTAATAGCCTAGGTCCATTAAGAACCATTTAGATTGACCAATTGGGCCAACATCATGGCTCGATGATGGCCCACATAGGAGGCTCCCGATCGAAAACATATTGTGGTAGTATGCATGCTAGGCTTGTATATTTTAATTTATTTATCGATTTATTTATTTAGCTTGTATGTGATGCGCGCTAGAATCTAGATCGTAAATAAAGATAAAGCATAACTTATGCGGTGAGATCTCGAGGAGAGTTACTTTGAACTTTCAAACCCGAAAACCCCCTCTCGAATTAAATATTAAGTCATATTGGGTACGTTTAAAATGAAGTTTTAAAGATCCAAGCCTTCCATCAATAGGAACTAGCGTGAGTTGTCTACTTATTGACGGAGGTGATCCAGAGTCTGGCACCCGAGTCGAAGAAAGGGACAATACGCAAAATTCCTTGACTCCTGTTTTTAACTAAACTAGACAAGGGTGAGGACTCGTCGGGATGTGAATATCGACCGATAACCAGTTACGGGGATTTCACGACCGGGCCTGTTGCTCATCATGATTGATGGGATAGACTTAACGATTAGTAACACTTATGATGTAGCAGTGCTAGATAAGTGAGAAAACCGAGGCAAAATAGCTTGAAGGTTGTGTAGTGACACAATTGGTAAAAGTATACCTACCTGGAGAATTAACTGTATTGCCACGAGTCGTGGATACAATTAATGTCTGCTTGGACGTCAAGACCTACTAGGAAATAAGATTTCCCGAGCAATCAAAGGGGTGATTGTTTCGACAAAATAGTGGGAGAACTTTTTCGAAACTAAGACCAAAATTCGTTAATTATAAGTATTAGGCATATATCAGTCAGCTAAACGTTGTCTTCTTTCCATTTGTAGATATTTACTGAACAATGTCTAAGAATCCATTATCTGTCATCCTCGACGCTAATAAACTAAATGGGTCAAACTTTGTCGACTGGCTGAGAAACTTGAGGATAGTCCTCGACTCCGAACGTCGGAGCTATGTACTCGACACGCCTATGCCTGCTGCACCCGCAGCACGAGCTACTGAGGAACAACGAACCGCCCATGCTAAAAGGGTTGATGATGATCTTCAGGTTCGCTGCCTCATGTTAGCTTCAATGTCAAATGAGCTGCAGAAACAGCATGCTGGTATACCGCTTGCTAGAGATATACTTCTCCACCTCCAACAGATGTTTGGAGAAAGGTCTCGTACCGAAAGGTTCGCAGCCACTAAGGAGTTGTTTAGTCTCAAGATGGCTGAGGGAAGCAGTGTCAAGGATCACTGTCTGCGTTTCATTAACTTGGTTGAAAAACTGGGGCGATTAGACGTGGAATTGCACGCTGATCTTAGCACTGACCTCCTTCTCCATACTCTGTCTCGCTCGTTCGACCAGTTCGTGTTGAATTTCAACATGGAAGACAGAAACCTTGCTCTTCACGAACTGACCAATCTGTTGGTTACGGCAGAAGCCACTCTCAAGAAAGAGAAACCCGTGATGATTGCTCACCAATCGAAGGCTGCAAAGCCCAAGAAAGGTAAAAAGAAGAAGAAGGTGTTCTCTTCTAAAGCAGTCACCAAGGTTGTCGAGAAGAAGCGCAAAAGTCCAGAAGACGAATGCTTCCACTGCAAGAAAGCGGGGCACTGGAAAAGGAACTGCCCAGACTACCTGAAAACGGTAGCCAAATGTATTTTCTTGGTTGAAGTTAATATTTCTATTAACTGTGCATCTTGGGTGTTAGACACCGCAGCGGGTTCTCATATCTGCAATGATTTGCAGGTGATGGGAGCAGTAAAAACGCTCAAGCCCGTGGATAAGATCCTGCGTTTTGGAAACGGAGCAAGAGTTGCTGCAGAGGCTATAGGAGACGTGGAGTTAGTGATAGGGAATTTTACTTTACTTTTAAAAGACTGTTTGTACGTACCAACTATTATTAAGAACATTATTTCTATTCCGTTATTAGATAATGATGGTTTTAATTTTTCCATTATGAATGGATCTATGAGCATAATTAAAAATGGTTTAATTTATGCTAGTGGTACTCTGATGGATGGTCTATATTCCCTTGAACCTACAAACTCCAACGTTTTGCACATACAATCAAGAAAAAGAAAATACGATAATGACACACCACAACTTTGGCACGCTAGACTTGGACATATCTCCAAGAGTAGGATCCAAAAGTTGGTTTCCTCTAAGGCTCTTGAAATACAGAACTTAGATGAACTTCCGACTTGCGAATCTTGTCTCAAAGGAAAGATGACCAAATCACCCTTCACCGGGAATCCTGAGCGAACCAAACAAACTTTGAATTTGATCCATACTGATGTTTGTGGACCACTGAGTGTCAGTGCAAGAGGAGGATACTCCTACTTCGTCACATTCACTGACGACTTCAGTCGTTATGGATACGTGTACTTGATGAAGTACAAATCCGAAACTTTTGAAAAGTTCAAGGAGTTTCGAATGGAAGTAGAGAATCAACTTGGACATAGTATTAAAGCACTTCGATCTGATCGAGGAGGAGAATACTTAAGTCAAGAATTCCTCGATTATCTAAAAGAGAATGGGATTCTCGCTCAGCGAACTCCCCCTAGGACGCCCCAACTCAATGGAGTGTCTGAAAGGAGGAATCGAACTTTGTTGGACATGGTTCGTTCCATGATGAACTTCGCTGAACTTCCCTTTTCATTTTGGGGCTTAGCCCTATTAACTGCTTCGAAGATACTGAACATAGTACCTTCAAAGTCAGTGCCAACTACACCACATCAAGAATGGTATGGTAAAGCACCCGTATATTCGTAGCTACGAGTATGGGGATCTCCTGCCTATGTTAAGAACAAGAAAGGAGATAAGCTGGATAGTAGATCTAGTTTGTGCAAATTTGTGGGGTATCCAAAGGAATCCATTGGATACTTGTTTTACGATCCTAAAGAACGTAATACGTTCGTGTCTAGGAATGCCCACTTCTTAGAGGATGATTTCCTCACCAACAGAAATGGGACAATCGTAGAACTCGATGAAGTCCAAGAATCGGACCCATCCTCACAAACAGTGGGAGCTGATCCTGATTTTACTGAACCTACTAGTACACCTATACTTCGAAGGTCTGATCGAGTTCGTAAAGAACCAGAGAGATTTGGTTTCGTTCACGAAAACGATAAGTTGGATACTGATCCAAGGACTTATGAAGAAGCTATGTCTGACATAGAATCGGGTGCGTGATTCCAACAAGGTTTGGACCTTGGTCGATCCACCTGAGGGAACTATCCCTGTAGGATGCAAATGGATCTTCAAGCGTAAGCTTGGAATGAATGGAGAGGTAATAACCCATAAGGCTCGCCTAGTGGCGAAAGGTTATTCTCAAAGGCCTGGAATAGACTATGAGGAAACCTTTTCTCCAGTAGCGATGTCGAAATCCATTCGGATACTATTAGCCATAGCCGCGTGGTACGACTACGAAATATGGCAAATGGACGTAAAGACCGCCTTTCTCAATGGAGACATTGACAAAGAGATCTTTATGCAACAGCCCGAAGGCTTTGCGTCCAAAGGAAGCGAGCACAAGGTGTGCAAACTTCAAAGGTCAATTTATGGCCTCAAACAGGCGTCCCGAACCTGGAACATACGATTTGATGAGACAGTCAAAGCTTTTGGCTTCATCAAAAACGTATTTGAACCTTGTGTGTACAAGAAGAATAGTGGGAGTTCGGTACAATTCATAGTTTTATATGTCGATGATATTCTGTTGATCGGGGACGATATCAGAATGTTAGCGCAGACAAAAGCGTGGTTATCCGCGCAGTTCTCCATGAAAGATTTAGGAGAGGCATCTTACGTATTGGGGATACGTATCTATAGGGATAGATCGAAGAAGATGTTAGGACTCTCCCAATCTCAGTATATCAACACGATATTGAAGAGATTCAATATGGAAGAATCCAAGAGAGGATTGCTTCCAATGAGACATGGAATCTCTCTTTCCAAGTTAATGTGCCCTACAACTGACGAAGAAAAGAAGAGAATGTCTCTCATACCTTATGCCTCTGCTATAGGAAACATAATGTATGCGATGTTGTGTACTAGACCAGACGTAGCACATGCTCTTAGTGTAACGAGCCGCTATCAGTCGAATCCAGGCGAAGAGCACTGGACTGCCGTCAAAGCAATCCTTAAGTACTTGCGAAGGACTAAGGATATGTTTTTGGTCTACGGGGGTAGTGGAGAATTGAAACTTGAAGGATTCACTGATTCAAGTTTCCAGTCTGACGTGGATGATTACAAGTCCAATTCTGGATACATATTCCGCCTCAATGGCGCAGAGGTGAGTTGGAAAAGTTCCAAGCAATCCACCACTGCCGACTCAACCACTGAAGCAGAATATATTGCAACATCGGATGCGGCAAAAGAGAGTGTTTGGATGAGAAACTTCATCCAAGAGTTGGATGTAGTTCCTAGCATTGCAGAGCCTGTAGTAGTCTTCTGTGACAACAACGGGGCGATAGCTCAAGCGAAGGAGCCGAGATCACACCACCAATCTAAACACGTAATGAGGAAATACCATGTGATTAGGGAGATCATTGGTAGAGGAGACATACACGTGGATCGTGTCAACTCAGAAGACAACATAGCTGACCCACTAACAAAGCCACTTTCGCAAAAAGCGTTCGAGGGACATCTTGTAAAGATGGGTCTTAGAAATGTTTGTGAATGGCTTTAGGGCAAGTGGGAGATTGATAGGATAGTGCCCAGCAAGCCAATTCTCTTTAGCTTGTAATAGGACTATTCTGTAATAAACAATCTTTGATTTTTATGAATAATACGCACGTTTATTTATAACTGTATAGAATAAACAATGGCCATATTCATCTCTCGCGAATACATTTAAGCTATTGGATGAAATCCTTAGATCACATTCGACTATGGGACGATTCACTTCGGTATTGAGTGCAATCATGAAACAGTCTCTAAGGTCGTGATCTTAAAAATGTTCCAAGTCAAAGATTTCTGTCGAGACGGGGTATCGAAGGAATCGTCAAGACTTGTACGATTATGCATGATTCACATGGAGTGAATTTGTAGAGTTTCATGAACAAGACATTTGATGTCAGTGCATATGACTAGGTGGTTCGATAGGGGATCGAACGCATCGAACGACCCGAACAAAGAAACCCATTGTGAAAGTGCATAAAGCATATCGGTGATGGGATGTTTCTCAAGACTTATAGTAGTGTACGATTTAGTCCTTAGACTTGAGATGCTAGGGCGAATTCGGCATACGGGTGTGCGTGTTTTGATTTAGGAGCCGGTCACGTAGCCTGACCATTGTGCGCCTTCTTTGGGTACGTATAGTCGTATGTGCGAATGGTTAGCATCAAGATGGGATCTACCGACTCATTGTAATGAAAGAGGGAATTTCCTGTACGTTCTTAGATAATAGATTCTGAGAAATCCATGGCCATGGTCGGTGACGGATTTGGAAAGGGGTTTCCAAATTTAGCAGTCACACTGGAATTATTATCCAGAATTAGAAAGTATAGAATCGAGATAATTAGAGGTGCCGACCAATTCATACTCTCTAAGTCTCGATCGGGAAATTAGTCGTTAGAGGGACCGTATGTACATGGTACTTATAAGAGGTGAGGTTCACTAATATCAATTCACCTGAAGTTGGGCCTCATGGGCTTGCGGCTAGACATCGACCATGAGGTGTGGGTACTCCTGAGTTAATGGGAGATTAATTCTGGAGTGGTCAATTAAAGGGGTTTAATTGATCGGAGCAATTAATTGAATATTAATTGCTCATTAATTAAATCACGAAAGTCGTGGGCCTACGGTCAATTGATGGTGAACCTAGAGGGTTACACACAATACAGTTGGACAGTGACAGTCAATTAAGGAAAGATTTGATTTAAAGAGTTAAATCAACAAATGAATTAAAGAGTTAATTCTGTGAGAGAAATAATTAATTAGATAGTCTAATTAATTAAATATTAATTAAAGAGTTAATTAAAGAGAGAGAAAATTAATTGGGTTAATTTAATTAAAGGGCTTAATTAAATTAATGTAAGACATGAGCCAATTTAATTAAAGGCCCATACTAAGTCTTGCACATAAGGGGGCCTTGAATTTGGCTATAAAAAGGAGTCAAGAAGAGACTCAAAACCCTAAGCAAAACCAAACCATAGCCGTCGCCCCCCCCCCCCCCCCCCACCCCCCCCAATGCCCTAGCCGCCCCCTCTCTCTCTTGCTCTCTCCTTCACCTAGAGTTGGATCTAGATCCAGTTCCTCCATTGACAAGCCTTCTCTCCTAGTTCTTAGCCTCGGGTTTGAAGGTGTTGCTATCATCCTACTGGTGTGGACTACTCTAGAGGCACAACACGTGGGGTGCTTCGTTGAACAAAGAGAAGACCGGAGAAAAACCACCACCTTGCCTGTGGTGAGGTAATTTCGAATTACACCATCTTTTATTTTGTAATTGTTGCAAAATTAGATTCAACCTATTCGTATGAGCTAAATGAAAATCCTAGGATTATGGGTAGTGTGAAAAATTTTAAATTCCGCACTATTGTATGACAATCATACCCCATGAAATCCCAACATCTTTTTCTGAGGGGCATAACAACGACTTTCACCCTCAGTCGAGACATTTTTTATGCAATTCTAAGGTCGTGATCTTAAAACACGTTCCAAGTCATAGATTCCGAACGAGACGGGGTATCGAAGGAATCGCCAAGACTTGTACGAATATGCATGATTCACATGGAGTGAATTTGTAGAGTTTCATGAACAAGACATTTGATGTCAGTGCATATGACTAGGTGGTTCGATAGGGGATCGAACGCATCGAACGACCCGAACAGAGAAACCCATTGTGGAAGCGCATGACGCATATCGGTGATGGGACGTTTCTCAAGACTTATAATAGTGTACGATTTAGTCCTTAGACTTGAGGTGCTAGGGCGAATTCGGTGCATAGGTATATGTACTTAGATTTAGGTACTGGTCACGTAGCCTGACCATAATGTGCCTAAGTTGGGTGCCTATAGTTGTGTACGCGAATGGTTAGTACCAAGATGGAATCTACCGACTCATCGTAATGGATGAGGGAATTTCCTATACGATTCTTAGATAATAGATCCAAGAAACCCGTGGCCACGGTCAGTGACGGATTTGGAAAGGGGTTTCCAAATTTAGCAGTCACACTGGATTATTATCCCGAATTAGAAAGTATAGTTATTGAGATAATTAGAGGTGCCGATCAATTCACACACCCTAGGTCTCAATCGGGAAATTAAGTCGATAGAAGGACCGTATGTACATGGCAGTTATAAGAGGTGAGGTTCACAAATATCAATTCACCTGAAGTTGGGCTTCATGGGCTTGTGGCTAGACATCGACCATGAAGTGTGGGTACTCCTGAATCAATAAGGGAGATTAATTCTGGAGTGGTCAATTAAAAGGGTTTAATTGATCGGAGCATTTAATTGCTCATAAATTAAATCACGAAGGGTTCGTGGGCCTGCTGCCAATTGATGGTGAACCTAGAGGGTCACACACAATACAATTGGACAGTGACAGTCAAAGAAGGAAATATGTGATTTAAGGGAGTTAAATCAATTAAGTGAATTAAAGTGTTAATTCAATTGGAAGGATAATTAATTAGATGGTCTAATTAATTAAATATTAATTAAGGTGTTAATTAATTGAGAGATATTAATTAATTGGATTAATTGGGCTGATTTAATTAATGGTTAATTAAATTAAGTTGCAAGACATGGGCCTTTAATTAAAAGCCCAGAAGAAGTCTTGCAAGATAAGGTGGGGGGGGGGGGGCGATTTTTAGCTAGGGATAAGAAGGAAGAGTTTGTTTCCATGTGAAACAAGGAGGATCTAAGAAGATATATGAGTATATCTTATTTCCTTATGAGATAAGGAAGAGATCTTTAAGAGATATCTACAAAGAGAAGGTTTCTTCTCTTATAAATAGATATCTCCTCACAACTCTTCGATATGCTTATTTGTTGACACTTTAAAGAGCTGAAAATTCAACCCTAGCCGCCCCCTTGCAGTGCCGCCGCCCCCTCTCTCTCTGTTCTTCCATATCTGGATCTAGATTTGAATCTAGATCTGTTCTTCCTCCATTTACAACCTTCTATCTGTAGTTCGTAGCCTGTGAATAGAAGGTGTTGCTACCATCCAATTGGTGTGGATACACTCTGGAGGTGAGACAATTGGATCACTCGTTGTGAATCAACAAAAGCCGGAGATTGACGCCACCTTGCTTGCAGTGAGGTATATCGCATATCTCCTTCTTTATTCTATTGTAGATTTGTTTGATTCAACCTTTTCGCATACATAAGGTGGAAATATATCTTGGGTCTGCTGGGGTGCCTCGGAAAAATTTTAAATTCCGCACTCTCGTTGTTTTGACAACCGGGGCATTCCCAACAGAAATTTTGCTGGATTCAAAATTTTTCACACCACTCCAGAATTTGCTTACCCGCGAACTGAGTTTCGTTGTCAGAGATCAATACTCTTGGTATCCCGAACCTGCAAACCATATACTTCCAGAGAAAATTTATAACCTAAACTGAGTAATCTTGGTTAGTGCAATGCATTCTACCCATTTGCTAAAATATTCAACAGCAACCAAGACATAGTTTTTCCTCGATCTAGCAGTTGGGAAAGGCCCAACGATATCGATTCCCCATTTATCAAATGGCCAGCAGATCGGAATAGAGTGCAAGTGTTCTGCAGGTTGATGTATCAAGTTTGAATAGATCTGGCAGTAGTGGCATTTCTTGACGTAGTCGATAGAATCCGAGATCAAAGTAGACCAATAATAGCCAGTCCTGGAACACTTTAAGGCTAATGCTCTCGCGCCGCAATGGCTGCCAGCCTCCCCTTCATGAATTTCCTTCAAGATAAAATTATACTGACTCTCAGGTACACACTTCAACAGAGTTCCCGAGCTAGATCTCTTGTATAACTTGTCCTCGATCAAAACATACATTAGAGCTCGATACTTTACTCGCCGAGCCTCGTTAGGTTCTTCAGGTAAAATACCCTCCTTTAGATAAGCTTTTAAAGGCTCCATCCATGAAGGCCCTTGAGAGTCCGTCCATCGAACCTGTAACCTTTGACAACAAATTTGCCCAAGAGTTTTCCTCTCGAGGGATAGCTTGAATCTCGAACCTATCCAGTTTTGAAACTAGAGTTTTTGCCCTTTTTAAGTACTTTACCATATTGAACTCTTTCGCTTCATACACCCCTTTCACCTGCCTATGTATCAGCTCGGAGTCTGTCAATACGGTAAGAGATTTAATGTTTGCCTTTATTGCCATTTCTAACCCCGCGATCAGAGCCTCATATTCCGCCTCATTGTTTGTTACTACAAAATCCAAAGTAATTGCATAACTAAGGTCCTCCCCTTCAGGGCCTTGAAAGTGAATTCCGGCCCATCCACCTTCTCTAGTTGATGAACCATCGACGCGCATTAACCAGATTTTTTCTTGAACTTCTGCCATCGATATTCAGCGAGTGAGTGATTACTCGCGGGTCAATCCCCACAATGTAGTCGGAGCTCCAAGCAAATACATCAGCATTATTTTTCAAATATTCGATCCACATTGTCTCCATTCCCTGACTCAGTTCGGTTCCGATTCTGGTGAATTTCTCGGGAGAGCCAGGAACTAACGTCACCTGTTTATGATTCGGGGGCCGCACACTCATATCGACCTCTTTTCCCTTTTTCCCCTGTAACTTTTCGCAATCTGGTAAAGGGAGATCGGATACAGAAAAAACCTTTTCATCGACCAACTTCTGTTTTGCGGGTAGCACAGGCTCGATTTTCTTCTTCATGGTTAGGGATGTGTTGTAACACTTCCATGCCATGCACTGATCATTTCTCAACTCTCCGACCCCCGCCAAAGTGGGAAATTTGACCTTCTGATGGTAAGTTGACACGACTGCCTTGAAGATGTTCAGCGCCGGTCTTACCAAAATAGCATTATAGGCGAACAGTACTCACAACCAAGAACTTAACCATCTTTGTTACATCCTTTGGCTTTCTCCCCAAGGTGGTGCTCAAAAGGATGGTTCCGAGAGGGACAATTTCCGAACCACCAAAACCAATAAGCGGAGTAGATACCCGATCCAGACGTGGATGCTGCAAATTCATTCGATCCAGGGCTTCAGAGGAGATTATGTTTGCCGAGCTGCCATTGTCGATCAGTACCCTCCTAACCTCGAAGTTGGCCATTTTGAGGGTCAGAACCATCGAGAAATCAGGGTCATCTTCATTGGTGTTCCAAGTTACTTCGAGCGGCCTATCAGCCTCAGTAAAACTAATGACCTGACTTATCGATGGGCCTGGCTCTAAGGACATAATTTCATTTCCGGTCGAGACACCTGTCTTTATCGACCTCGTCGTCCTTTTTCTAGCATATCTGCTATCCCCTCCTGCAAGTTCGCCCGCGATCACGTTTACTACTCCGTTCGTTTGCTGCTCGACTTGATGCTGATCGTTACGGTGCTGCTCAGAAAATTTCCGCGGACTCCTCTATCTGAACCGGTTGTTAGGGTTGCCCCTTCTCACATACCCTTTTAACTTTCCTTGAGAAATTAAATTCTCAATCTCCTGTTTCAACTGAAAACAATCCCCGGTGCTGTGCCCCCGAGCTCTGTGGTACCTGCAATACTTATCATGATTCATTGTCCCCGGCCTGGCCTGAGTGATACACCGACGAGCCTTTGGGACCAAGTTCCTTTCCTCGAGCACGGTTAGTATTTCGTCCCTCGAGGTATTCAGCTTGGTGAAACTGCTTTTTTCAGACTCTCTCCTTGGAGCCAACTCTGGAGAAGCAGGTCGATCGTAGACATTAGATCTGTGGGTCGGAGCCTGAGGTTTATAGACGTTAAGTCTCTGCCAAACCGAGCCTCTTCGCTGCGCTTTTGACCCTCCGTAATCACTTGGTTTAGGGATAGGGGCCCTGTCATGTTTCTTTCCGACCTGGGGCCTGGGATTCTGAGCATTTTTCAACTTGTTCATTTCCTCCTGAATCATGTATTTCTCAGCTATTTCCATGATTCGCTCGAAAGATTTTGGTTGCTTTCGGCAAAGAGCGTTCCCGAACTGGGTATTCCGGGTTAGCTCAAACATCAGTGATGATAAAAATTCGATCTGAGGAGTATCGACCTTCAGAAGCTCGATACTAAACCTAGCCAGCCATTGCCTCAGCGTTTCCCCTTCTAACTGCTTCACCGTTCCCAAGTGGTTAGCTGGTAACCTTTGTTTCCTTTGACTCGCAAATTGGTGCTTCAATTTATCGCATAACTTGTCGAAAGAGAAAATAGAATTCCGCGGCAATTTTTCGAACCAGTCCAAGGCAATTCCCTCAAAAGTGGTGACCATAATTTTGCAACAGAAGTCTTCTGAGTGCCCATACAAATTCAACACATTTATGAAACTATTAATATGCTCTCCCGGATCAGTAGTTCCATTATACCTCGGTAACCTTGTCGGAACAGATTCAGTACCTCGAGCCTCTCTAATCTCCTGACAAAAAGGTGAACATCTCATGATATTCGTACCTAACTCCTTATCTCGACCATCCTCGAGAACTACAGCTCCATCCTCCTTAGCTTCAGTTCGCCGAGCCCTTACATCCACAGGTCGGGTTTCCTTAATCAACTTCTCCTTCTTCAACACCTTAACAACACACTCCTGCACGATCTTCTCTAAGTCAGCCTCGGTCACTTTACGGTAAACTGGCTTTTTTAACTTGTCCACGGCTTCGGGCTGGCTCTCCCCGACTACAGAATCTTCCAGATCTCGAACAGTTCTAGACGGTTGCCATGAGCGGACAACAGTTCTAGCTCGAGCTGCTCGGGGAGGGTTATCTGACGAAGCACCCATAGTAGATCGGCGAATGCTCCTTTCCCTTTGCTGGTTTGAAATGGGAGCTCGAGCTGTGGGTTGGTCAACCGGGGGTTGTTGGCCAGTTAAGGTTTCACGATATGCTCTTTCAGTATTCATAAATTCTCTACACATAGTACCAATAATAGATCGCAGATCAGCCACTATCGTATGTATAGGCAAATCGTTAGGCGGGTCGACCGGCGGCACTTCAGACTGGTGGGCCGCTCGGGATTGATTGCTGGGTTCATTGTTTACTGAGCGTTGAGCTCCAACGGCATGTGAAGGCTCGCCGCGATTGTACGTGTATCTCCTAGTGGTAGGCATTTTTTCGATCTAACACTCGAATAGGCCCCACGGTGGGCGCCAATTGATTATGCTCTTTTTCGTACAGGGATTAATTAGGAAAGTAGAGCAAACACAATAATTAGTTCAAGTGTATAAATGATGTGTATTGATATTCCGATCCAATTACAAGTTACAAAGCAGGTCTATTCGAGCGTTACAGGATGCCGTACAACTAGTTAAAAAAATATAAAAGAGCAAGCTACTCCTAATTCGATCTATACTTCCAAGCTGGGGTGCACTTGGGGAAATGTGCCGTTGTTGATGTCATAAATGCGCTGGGTATTTATAGGAACAGTGATGAGCTAGCTAGACCCTCCGCAGGGGAATATGTCTCGGCCAGCTGTCCAGACCTATAGGTCGGCCCAACAGTGATTCCGAGGAGAGAAGTAGATCGGAAAAAGGACCTTGTGCTATCAGTCTGGCTTGGTCGGGAACTGAGTTCTGTAGGTCGGAAAATAGCCTTCATGGTCAGGATCTGGGTCGATCCCGAGCTAAGGTATTTCCTAAAATAGTGTATACGAAATATCCCTCATCATCGAGCATCCTATAGTGTTGTAGATGGCAAGCAGAGGCAAGTATCCGATGAGTGCACCACAGTTTGTGTGACAGATCGGTTTATCGTCTAATGATATTTGATTTTGAAGTAAGGCAGTACGAATTACACTTCTGTTTCTGTTTATCTCCATACGCCTTTCCAGCATTCTTGCCACCAGCTGAGCCCGATCGCTTCCCCGAGGCAGCAGGTAAAGCGGACAGTCATCATTTTAAGATCCGAAATTTCAACCTAAAGTCACCATTCTTCAAGGAAAACCTTCAAGAAGCTAGTGCTCGAGGTCGATCTTCCTCTTTAATGAACTGACCAGCTTTCTGCCCTCGGAGCGACCCTTCGAAACCCGCAATTCTAACCTTGCCCAAAATACCCAAACAATGGTAGGCCATTTGTTGGTATTTCGAAGGGGATCCCGTTTTTCAAGGATAGGAGACTTCCTGGCTTTCAAGAAGTCCCCTTTTTCCGATTCCACCCATACCAAAGGAAATTTGAGGTATTTAAGTGCTTGAAAGAAGATTAGGAGTCGAATTTCAAAGAGTTGGACGGAAAGAAGGGAGAATCCAAGCATGGTCCTCGTATAACCCATTTTGATACAGCAACGTGAAAATTTTTAAACTAAGCAAAGTGCTCCTTTTATACTAAGAGGATTTGAAGATCGACGGTCATTATTTAACATGATTTAATGGCCCAGATGAAGGCATTTATCACGGGTGACTGATCCGCTTCCCGAGGATTACGTACTGTTTGGTCAGAATGATTTTGGACTTCTGCTAAAAATTTGAGAATCCTATGACTCGGTCAGAACTCGGTGCATGTTATTTTCAATCCTTATTTTGAGATCGGAGATTCTGTAAATCGCAACTCAGGATTAAGAGTTCAGTGTGTTCCTGTTTTCGCGACATAATACATGCATACAAGAAAGATCTCGAGCAAAGTAAGTATTCCAAGCAATAAGGTATTAATCAGAAAAAGACATGATTGATCGATATTAAGAAAATTATTTCGTTCGTACAAACGGCAATGCGAGATAATAAGTTAATATTACAACAATAAAACGAGCAGGAAGAATAGAATTACAACAAAGCTGAATCTCTAGATCAGCTTATTCTCAGTTATAATCTTGCGGAGCTCGGCGCTGCGGGCTTCATACCCTCTATTATATGCCTCTTGCTCCCGACGCTCGGAGTCCTTCTTCTCCTGCTCGACGATGGACCTCAGCTTGTCCAACTCTTTGCTCAATTCTTCATGGACTTGTCTCTCTTTCTGCTTTACAGCCTTCTCCTTCTCAGAGGCCAGCTTCTGCTCGATAGCTTTAGCTTCCTCGAGAGACCTCTGCAAGGCAGCTTTATGTTTCTCCAGATCAAGAACCACAGCAGCACGTTGCCCGGCCTCTAGTTCAACTTGCAGCCCGAGATTGAAAAGATGTTGCCCGAGCTTCATTTGATTGCAAAAAAGAGATTATAATAAAAAATAAAAATAAATAAGAAGGGAAGTAATATGGAAAAGTAACGCAAGAATGCAAGACTCACTTGGGTAAGCAGATCGGAGCTCGACTGCACTATTTCTCGAGCACTCTTTTCTCTTAACCGTTCCTGCTCGGCTACCCGAATACTACTCAGGGCAATATCCCAACAGTTCGGAGACGCGCCCCCAGCCACGGTTTTATTTTTCATCTCCTCAAAGATCGCGGTTAATGTGCAAGTGACATCGGAGACAGAGCTGGAAGCCTCAGGATTCTTACCCGTCAGATGAGGCATCTTCCTATCAACGGAAGGGTTATTTATTTTGACCTTTTTACTTCGAGTCTCGAGGAGAACAGTCTTAGCAGCCTTAGAATCTGAAATCTGCTCGAGAACGACGTTCTTAGCTGCCTCAGTGGCCGAAATGGCTTCACTCAACAACTTCTTCTCCCCGGCCATTTGGATTAACGCCTGGGTCGGAATGAGATCATCCGGATGGGATCTCTTATTCGAAGCAAGCGAAGAACCACCAGAGCTGACTTGCTCGCTAGGACCTTGACTGTCCCGTACTTCCGCTTCAGAACTGGTTTTCGCCCCAGATGGGGAGTCCGCTATCGGTACAGTCGGGTCTTTCTCGAGCCAGGTAGGCTCGGAGTTCGATGAAGAATCGGCCTTGGATTTGCCACGGTCGGCTTTGGAAGTTTTTGGGATCACCTTCGAGATCTTGAGATCCTTAGGTTTGGATTTTGGAGCCTTTTCTTTGTTGGCCTTAAAAAGTTGGCTAGGATCGATCTGGGCACCTACTAAATCTTCCATTGTCGAGTACTTAAAAACAAAGTGTTCGAATTATAGAGGCGACTATTGAGCTCCGATGTGAGATATTTGGAAATAATGATGGTAAATTGTATTGACTTCTCATGTATTTATAAGAAAGAGAAGAGTTGCTTTTGGGGACCCAACAGTAGCGATTTCCCTGTTTTTCCGAGCTATAAACCGAAGCTCAATTATTGGCATATTCTTATCTACAAGGAAAATTTGAGTCCTTACAACGCGATATTTATTTATTGGTGGTTCTATGATATCTTTCGATCTGCGTGCAACTTACGAAGATTATTGTCTAAGTTAAGCTGCACGACAGAACCCGATGTGAAGTTATTGACAAGATTTTGCACACATCACAGTTTTCTAAAGAAAAAGCTAGTTTATAGAACAATCAAAAAGTTTACATTGCTACAAATAGAAAAACCTACTTCTACCTATTACAAAATCTATCAAGGGTCGGGAGTCTCCTCATCATCCTCGCTCTTAGAACTGTTCTCGATGTCGACATCTTCATCTTCAGAACTTTCTTGATCGTCCTCTTCTGAGCTCGAGCTCGTGCTAGATGTTTCTAGCTCCAATAGGTCGGGATTTGGCATGGGAACCCCGAACTCTTTCACAAAGGGGGCAAACTCATGCGTCTCCCAAGCCTTGGAACTCGAAGAGAAAGCTTGGTAGTCTTCCCCATCCCTATTCTTCAGGATGTTCATGTGACTGGCATACTCAGTCATCTTGTCGGGAATGACCTTCGCAGCTATCAACTGTTGAACTCCTTTGTAGATAGTGGTTTGACGAATTCCACCAACACTTTTCCGAGCAGTGGCATCTAGCGCGGGAGATTCCAAAAACTCCCTTATCAAGCTCATGCGCGATTCCTCCTTACCACGCTTATAGGACTGCTCAGAATCCGCCCTGGTTAGATCAAGTTCTTCTTTGAGTCTTTTAACCTCATCCTCGAGCAGGCTCTTCTCCGCGACTACCTTCACCAAGCTCTCCTCGACCGCGGGAGTGTACTTCGCTTTGGAGTCAGCCAGCTCCTTTTTAACCTCGGCGAGCTCTCTGTTGGTTTTGACTACTTGAGCTCGAAGTCTAGCTTCTTCGAAGAGAGACTTTTGGAATAGGGCTGGGCGTTTGGGTCGGGTTTTTTGGGACCCGTCCCGACCCAATCGGGTATTTCCCGTTTGGGACTGAAAAACGGGTTTTTTGACATTCGGGTTCGGGTACCCGAACCCGAAATATATTTTCGGGTTGGGTATTGGGTATTATACTTACACCCGAACGGGTATTTCGAGTACCCGTTCGGGTATTTAATAAAAAAAAAAAATTTTGCCCAATTTCTTATTTAGCAATCAGCGGCCCAACCCAATTAATATGCTGAAAAGTGAAAACAATCTGATTGGCCCAAAAGGGAATTAATATAGTTCGGCCTGTTCATGTATATAGCAATTAAGTGAGACTAACTATTCAGCATATTAATTTCACTATTGCAGGCTGAGCTCAAAAAGGAAACTGGGAAAAAACCTAACTGTTTGTCTGCCTCCACGACTACAAGACTAAGATTACGGCTCTCCCTCCCAACTCTCACGACTACGACTACGACTGATTGTTTTCCGGTGGCGACGTGGCGTCACAAAGTGCTAAAGTGTTGTAGTCTCCATTGGAATTTCAAGGAAGGTAATTTTCGAATTTTTTATCTTGAATTTAAATGTGAATAGGATTAAAGGGTAATATTCAGATTTGGAAAATATTAGCTATTAATGTAGCATTTATAGTTTTTTCCATCAATAATTATAGCATATATAGTCAATCAATTAGTCATATAGATAATCACGCACACAATGTGTTTGTGTTTTTGTGTGGGTGAAATAGTAATAGTTTATAGTTGTGATGAAACATTGAAACTTAAGAACTACCCGAAACCCAAAACCCGAAACCCGAAATAGTAATAGTTTATAGTAATTCTTGTACATTAAAAAAAATGGTGAAATTTCGGGTACCCGAAACCCAAAACCCGAAATACCCGAAAATTTCGGGTACCCGAACTCCTAAACGGGTTGGGTTTTGGGTGTGAAAATTCACTACCCGCCAGGTCGGGTACCCGACCCAAAATACCCAATACCCGAAATACCCGACCCGCGCCCAACCCTATTTTGGAAGGCCACATGCAACCGATCTGATTCGTTTTCCAAAATTGAGGTCCGATATAGTTGACTGAGAAAGTAATCTCCGACCTACAAAGGGACAGTGAAAAACGGTAAACATTTTATGTAAAGGACAAAAGGTTAGTAATCTAGAGAAAAGGGTGATACCCCTTGATATGCTCGAGAGAATCGTCCTAGAATGTCGAGGTCACTGTGAGCAAAGAGCTCGTCCTGGTCCTCAGCAAAGCGCCCGGCCATAAAAACTTTCGTGGATTTGTCATAGACATTCTCCCCCCCCAGGGCCGCGATCGCTCAAGATAGACCCATCCTCGAGATAACCACCTGCTCTTCGACCTTTGAGGTGGTCCTCAATGAAATCCACCATACCAAGCGAGGTCCGGCCTTCACGGCGGGGAAGGGGTCTATTGTTCCGACCTAGTAAATCCTTCTTCCTTTTCGCTACGGGAGCCTCATTGTTCCGATCCTCGAGGGCCCATTTTTGAGAAATCTCCTTCCCCTTCGTCTTCTTAAGGGTAAACAGGCTGTACCCTTGTCCCGAAGAGGAGGAGGCGCCTCCTTGATCCGTGGGAGGAACCATTTGCAGCGGCTCGGCATTTTCAGGCTCTTCCTCTACGTCTGATCGAGTCCTTTGTGAGAGATTCTCTCGAGGAGGAACCAAAGTTCGACCAGTTTGCATTTGGTGCGGTTTAACCTGCCTCCTTGGCTAACCAGGCATCTTCTTCGAGGTCAACGCCACGATTTTACCGACTTTGGAAGCTCGGTAACTTTCCACCATCTCACCTAAGAAAGGGGAAGAAAATTGTGTCAAGGAACAGAAGCTTTTAAAGAGTGATATGTTTGAAGTAGAAAAATATCTTACTCAAGGATAGGGGATCTTCTGCGACCCCGAGGTTGAACGTGGCCTGACTTAGGCCCGCCTTCCTCAGAACGGGCTCCAAGATAAGGAAAGCTGATTGATACAGGTCGGAATGCATGGAGGCTACGAAGGGTTCACTGAGACCCCACTTAATGTGGCCCATGATTTCGCGTTTCCCATACATCCAATCGAGTTGACCTCTCCACCGATGCAGGACCATTTCCGAACTCCCCTCAGAGGCCGGCACATCCGGGCCTTTAACGAAGAAAAACCATATTTTCCAGTCCAGGGAGTTACTGGAGACGATCGTCGATAAAATGGACTGGTTCAGGCGTTGAGAAAAATACACGAACCCCGCATTAGAGGCCGGGGAGTTGTTGATTTTGAAAATCTGCCAAAAATTTTGGATGTTGGCAAGCTTATTCTTAGCCTTCATCAGAACACTAAAGGCGATCTAGTACCCGATGGAGTTCGGGAGAATCTGCGCGGAGGCCAAGGAGAATAGGTCCAGAACTTCCTCGTTCAGCGGAATGAAAGGGATCCGCAGCCCATAGGAAAACTGTTTGGTATAGAAGGCTTGACATCCTTCTGGTGGTGAATCGACCCGTTGAGTGGAGGTCGGAATAACTAACGAATAACCATCAGGGAGAAATTTCCCTATCTCCGCCTCAAGTTCGGCTCGGCTCTCGATCGGGTCGTAAGAACAGAAAATTTCGTTGACCCATTTTTCGGTCCTCTGAAGCCTCCCCGTGGCATTTGACTTCTTCGGGATGGCGTCCAGATCGAGAATTCTCATATAGACATTGTTCCCTATAGAGTATCTTATTAGTTCGTGCTCTCCCAGCATTTCAGACGAACCTTCATCACTACTGTCCTCCGCATTTTGTCCTCCATCTCCCTCACGCTCGATATTAAGCTCTGCGTTCTGCTCTCCATCCCCTTCGGGCTCGGCATTTTGCTTCCCTTAAGTTCCCTCGCCATCTCTCGACTTTAAGAAGACCAACGCGGCGTCGATTACTCTATTCACCTCATCCGATGAATCTCCCGTCGGTTCGTACGTATTTATAAGATGAGTAGTAGATTCAGGATCGGACTCCGGTCCCGGGGAAATTACCGCCTGGCCTTCTACGTTTTCTGCGTTAGACATTTTGGGAAGAATTATTGTGTTGATCGATGAATAAGAAGTGTTTTTCTCGATGTGAGCACTCAGATCTGTGGTAATTTAAAAAGAAGCAATGCTCGTCTCGTCAGGTCAATGCATATATATAAAGGTTAAAAGGGTAAATTGCAAATCAAACCCCGAGTAACAGCGACGGTTAAGCTTCCACTCAGTAAATTAAAAAATTATCTTCTCATTAATGGCATTTCCCGTCCATAAAGTTTTGAAACGTGATCTTTGAGCTCGAAAATTGCAGGTTAACACCATCATCTTCCGAGGATATGCACTCTTTTCCCCTCGCTCGGCTTTTATCCCTCTGGGTTTTTTCGAGTAAGGTTTTTTAACGAGGTATATTCGACGCAAGATCCTTCAACACCTGTTCTCTGTTATCTATTTCTCCGAACTTCAGATATTGTAGCCCCAGGTTGGATAATCGAAGTAAAACTCTCAAGTCGAAAACTTCATCCTTCTATTATTGAAGCATTTCGGCATTCCAGGGCTCCTCCAAAGAAGATATGCACTCTTTTTTCCTTAGCTCGGATTTTGTCCCACTGGGTTTTTCCGAACTAGGTTTTTAACGAGGCATATTCAAAACATCAAGAAATCAAAGTCTTTTACCTTGAAGCTGTGTTTACTTCTCCGAGCTTCAGCTTCACTTACGCTCGAGAAGTGGGGGAGTATTGATGAGAGATATTTTGCATGCTCTATTCTAGGAAATACCCTGCTCGAGATCGACCTGATTCCGACCAAGAAGGCTTATTTTCCGATCTGCAGAACAGAGTTTCCGATCGAGCCAGTTTGATAGCACAAGGCCCCATTTCCGATCTACTCCTCTCCTCGGAATCACTGTTGGGCCGACCCATGGGCCTGGCCTGCGGACCGAGACGTGTTCTCCTGCGGAGGGTCTAGCTAGCTCATCACTGTTCCTATAAATACCAAGCGCATTTATGACATTAGACAGGACACGATTCCCCAGGTGCACCCCATCTCGGACATATAGATCGGATTTCTTTTCGGACGTAGGCTAGCTCGTTCATTGTACTTGTTATCTAATTGTACGGCATCCAGTAATGCTCGAATAGACCTATTTGTAACTTGTAATCAGATCGGAATATTAATACACACCTTTATATTCTTGAACTTGTTATTGAGATTGCTTTACTTTCCTATTTGGTCACGTAAGAAAAAACAGCATAATCATGGTGGTGGCGGTCCGTCGGCATAGGTGGCGTCACGGTGGTGGCGATGAGGTGGTAGGTTTGGCAAGAGCACTTCATGAATCCACTCATTTTCCTTTTTGTTCTCTTAAGATTCTCTCTTTGAAAACACTCATTTTTGCCTCAATATCCAAAAAGCTTGCGAACCTAGCCCTTAACAAATCTGAAATTCAGATTACAAGGTCTAGGGTTTGGTCATATGAGGGAGAATGTAATCATTTCTCCCTTCAAAAGCTTCTCCAATTGGAGAAGACCTTGGATAGAGAGTTTTTCTCGGGCAGGCCAAGGCATTAGGCATGCAACTAGCTTCCATAGAGAGCAATCATTTCTTTGATTGCAGATTTTTTTTTGTCAAATCTTTGGATATAATTGCATTTCACCCCCTTGAATTTTTGATAATTTATCATTTGGCCTAACATACAAAAGTTGTGTACACATTAGTCCAAAATAGTGATAAAATAACCCCAATACTTTTAAAAATTATTTCTCCCTTTTCTAAGTTATTTCTAGGTCCGTAATGATACATGAAATACTTTCGTGCAATTTAACATAAGAAAATACTTTAATTTAATTAAAACATAGTAGCACATAAAATTTGGTTTAAAAAAATCCAATAAATACAGTTAAAGGGTGTGAAATTTTCGGGGGCGTTACATCCCCCTTTTTTTTATGTGTGTAAAGATAATGAAATAATAATTTATACTAGTTTATTTGTTGTTTTCAGAATTTTTTAAGAGGGAGGCTGTGAATTATTAATTGATATTTCAATGGACAATGATTGATGCATTTTTCTTTTGAAATATTGGGAAATTTGATGTTGACTCTATCATAGTATAATTTTATGACATGAAAAAACACCGAGTGCAACTTCCATAATTTTTTACCCCGTACCAAAGTATTTTTACATTTATTATTCAGTATATTTCTTATTTATATTTTAGTTTCATAGGTTAATGCAAATAATATAGAGTTTCAATATCATTTTTAAGAATTTCACTATTATTTAAATTCGCCCCCCACCCCCCTTCAACCCTTGGATCCTGGATCCGTCCCTGATCGTCTGATAACGCCGTGAAAACGTTATTATTACGTGTCTTCTTAAGCCAAAAATAACTTGCTTTGATTCGAGTTTTGCGTACTTTTGCTTGTTTTCGCGTTCTTTTGCATATTTGGTCCCTTGTTGGGCTTTTGTGATTTTTGGTGGTTGTTAGTGTGTTTTGATTGTGCTCTGTGTGTTTCATAGGGAGATATGGATAAGAGCTTCAAAGGAAGGAGAAACTGAAGTCAAAATGTAGAAGAATGTAGATAGTTGCTCACTAAAATATGCACAAATATTTCATGGAAGATCCAAATGAGCTGAATTTTGAGTATGTTATATATGAAGGAGTTAGCTACACTACAGACTTTATGGATCCACAATCGGAGTTCGGAATCAAAAGATATGGTGCTTGGAAGGAAGTGTGGTAGAGTAGAAAACTCTCTGCCCAAAACCTCACCGTGATGAGGGCCTGTTGGTGCGAAATATCAGCAAAGAAAACTCCGTATTTTTTAGGGTATTTTGGGGTTCTTCCATTATATGTGATAGTTAGGGAAAGAAAAAAGGTAATGGATCATCTAAGCCCCCATTCTTTCACCACTCTCTTTCTACACTCAAAAGCCTTCACCCCATTTACATCTTTTCTTTCAATTTTGTAACTAGCTTAGGAGTAGATTAAAGTAGTTAGACCAAGGAGGAATTCCAAGGTCTTGAAGAAGGAGCTTTCAATTATCCCTACATCTATTTGCATTTATCTCAACTCTATTGGTGGATTCTAATCTTATTTTGTTTATGAAATGTTGATTGTGAATTTATTTAATATGATGTTAAGATTTGTGAATATGTGTGGTTAAATCATTGTGATCTAGGGATATATGGATCTTAGGGATTGAAATTATGTGTTGATGATTAGATTGTATGTTTTAATGTTGATTTCATTGATAAATTGAATTTTATGGCTCAATCCATTATTGATTGTGTTTACTTCTACTTCCTTTGAGGCTTGAAAGAGCAATTAGGAAGTCTAGCGAGTTCGATTTGTGGGTTTTCATCTAAGATCGACATATACTTAGGTGGCTCGTGCTCATTATAGTGGGTTCAATAGTGAATGCAACAAATAACTTAGATTCTCAATAGTTGGAGTAACTTGGGTTAGTTTTAGGTCTCGGGTGACAACGGTACGCCTTAGAGTCCTCTAGGAATAGGTGGATTCGGACTTTCCTTAGAACCTTGAGTGACAACGAGGTTCGTTAGTGATCCGAATATTGAGAGTTTAGGTAGATTGGTAGGATCTAGTGAGGTCGAAAGAAAGACAAGATTAACATGAATCCATGAGCATTAAGTGAATCAACCAATCATTAGTAATTGACACAATCTAGACACATAAGTGAAGTCCCTAAGTGATGAACTTCCCTAGATCTCTTCTATCCTATTGATTTGTTCCCTTATAGTGTAGTTTGCTTAATTAGTTTACTTTGCTTGTTTAGTAGTGTTAATCAAACCAATCCAATTGTGCGTCAAATTATGCGAACTTACTTACGTGAACATCATATGGATTGCTAGCTCAATTTACTCACCTTGTGCCTAGTCATTGGATTTGATACTCGGTATTTCCTATCGATTTATATTACTTTTTGCACGTGCACTTGCGTTCACACCCTTTTTGTATGCTACATATTATGTGCGTATGAAAAGAGGCGAACATCGGCACTTATTCATTCGCTATCTATGTTTCTCTTCTTAAATTTTACAACGCCTATAGACACTACATGACTCTACAAATTAGCACATATCTTCTTCTTACAGTCCCTCAACAACTATTTTCATTTTCTTAGGACATCTCCAACCCATCCGAGGGTGGGTGGAGATGCCCTATGGGGGCTTCCTTCTCGGATGGGTTGGAGATGCCCACATCAACCTACTTTTCACTTTTATAATTTGAAAATTCAAAACAAATTTTCAAATTGACTTATGATATTTTTAAAATCTTTACAAAGTTTAAGTTTTCCTATAAAATTGAACAAACACCAACAGATGATTGATCTACTAAAAATTAATAGTATCCTGAAAGTGGTGACACATGCAAGTTCGATCCTTATTGGGAGATGTTCTTATATATATATTCGACACGACTCGAAAGAAATTAAGCACTTGGCAAACAAAAATTATGAAATAACAAGGAGCTAGCACAAGAGGCCTTGCATTAAGCCATTTCTAATTATAGGGACAATTTTGTCAAATTTAGTTTGATCAAACCCAATTCACATAAGAATTACAATTTTTTTTTCTTTTGTTTTTGAGAATTTTCCTCTTATATGTCGACAACCAAATAAACAAACATGATACACAGAGAAACAAACTAAAGAATGGCTTCCAAATCAGCAACAAAATCAGAGATTGTGGCAAAGTTGAATCTAAATCCTCATCCTGAAGGTGGGTATTACTCAGAAACATTCAGAGACACTTCTATCGTTCTTTCCAAATCACATCTCCCTCCTCAATGTAAGTCTTTCCTTTAAGTAAAACTTGTCTTAATTTTATGATTACCCAAATTTTCCTTTCTTTTTCTTCTTGATAATAGATCTGCTAGTTAAGTGCTTGTTTTGCATATCAATTGTATTGTTTGAGATCGCGAGTTCTTTGATCTGATATCGTCTGAATAAGATCTGGGTCTGTTTAATATGTAGATAATATCTCGGTACTTTCTGGAAAAAAGGGAAGATAAAATTACATTTTTTTTTTGAGATATTATGTTGTTTGATTAAAAGCATATGTAGGCCCCAAATTCTTTCTTGGTGTTTTTGTTTCAAATCAAATAGCCTAGTTTTCATGTAGTAAAATTATCAAATAGCCTAGTTTTATCAAATAGAATGCACGAATGCACTTGAGATTGATAAAATTATCCCTTTCATGTAGTAAAATGGAAGTACTCTGATTATTAGTGATTCTATTACACTAATCGTTGTGTGTGAAAAATTTTAAAAAAAATAATAATAATAATAATTAAAAATTAGCGAGTTTTCAAGTAATAATGTGTGTTGGTTTTGAAAAGGCATGGATACTATTCTGCTTTATGCACGAGGACAGTAGGATAGAGTTCCAATGTTTTTAGCCAAATTGGTTTGAAGAAGAAATGAGAAGAAGTAATCAAATTCACTAGGGTTTCTACATTGGTTTTTAAGAGGTACTATCATGGATGAAGGGCTTGTATGTAAATTGGATAAATCTATAAATTTCCCAATTTATCGGTATCACAATTTTACGGACATTCATTTAAATTTATTCATTTGATATCACGTCAATGACCACCCTTGCCATTGTTCCGGTTGTCATAACAAAATTTTCTGAGTAATGAATCTTGCTGTTTTCTTATATGGGATCCTTAACTCAAATAATATAAATATATATTTATGTGGGTTTTGAACTAAATCCTTACACAGATAAGGTTGATCGACCTATAAGTACATGTATATACTTCTTGTTGTCTTCCGGAAGTGTTTCTCATCTCCACCGCATTCCGTGTGCAGAGACCTGGCATTTTTACTCGGGAGAGCCTTTAACGGTATCTTTTCACTTCTCTGACTAATTGAAAAATCGCTTATTATAGATCAAATATGCTGACGTTGTTTATATGATGTCAATTTGTAGGTGTTAGAGCTAAATGAAAACGATGGGAGTGTTAAATTAACATGTCTTGGACCCAATATACTTGATGAGAATCTATTGATGCAGTATACAGTGGCTCCGAATATTTGGTTTGGTGCATTTCCAACTAAGGATTTTGAAATATCATCTGATTTGTTTGCAGTCAAAAGAAGAGAACAAAGGGATTCAGAAGAACACTTTTCTCTTGTTGGGTGCACATGTGCTCCAGCATTTCAGTTTGATGATTTTGAACTGGCTAAACGTTCTGAGCTTGTTTCTCGTTTTCCCAAGTACGAGTCTCTCGTCTCTTTGCTCACGTTCGCTGACTGAATGAATGTCCATGTGTGTTATTTGTATCATTATCTTTGGAACAATCGATATTTTCTCTAGTTTTTCATAATTATGATTGTGTATCCTTGAGCATCAACCTTTAATACCAGTTGAGATTGACTTTTTTTTTTTTCCCCAAGGGTTTAATTCCTTTCGAGGTGTGTCGGGCACATTAAGTGGGAACCTCTCTCAACAGAGATTCAAACTTGGGTTGTTACTTTGTAGTAACTAGGCCTTTCTACTAGACCAATCACCTGTTGATAGTTGAGATTGACTCTAAATACTTATTATTTAGCTATTAATGTTAATTGTGTTCTTTAAATCCTACAGCCAAATTATTCAGATAGAACTGCTTATTCTACAAAATTTTGCACTTTCACCACTATCAAATACATGAACTTGAATCACCAAACTTTTAATCAATTTCATCCCTTGAGCCACTTATTTGAAGACATCAAGTACTTAGCTAGTAGTTTAGAGTATTTTATTTGCTCCCATGTGTTTAGGGAGAGTAATTATGTGGCTCATGCTCTAGCTAAAGTCGCGCTTAATATTTCCCCTCCTACGGATGAGCTTCCGAGCTTTGTCAACAATCTTGTAACCAATGATATTATCCATTAATGATATCTCACCCTTTTGGTTCTAAAAAAAAAAAATACATGAACTTGGTGTTTGATTCAGAGTTTAGTTATAAGCGACAACTATTAAGGGGCTCCTACCATACTGAAGTATACTGTAGAAAATAAGAAGAAGCTACAAACGGTCAATTCATTTTGGGGATTTTTATCTATTTAAATTGAGTTAATGGTAATTTATTCCCTTGATATTCATAATATTGAATTTACCTCCATATTTGAAAAAGAGCATTTTACCCCTCTGTAATCTTATAAAAATTTTACTCCGCTTCTCTGATATTTTTATATGTGGCACTTTCCTCTTCTATGTTATGATAATGGGGCAGTTCCCCCCCCCCCCCCCCCCCCCCCCCCTTCCCACCTCCCCCCACCCCCGGTATTATAAAAAAATTTGACAATTTATTCCCCTGTGTTATGATAAATATGACAATTTATCTCCTATATTACAACCATAATTTTCGAGCCCACCCTCAATTTCTTCATGTCTACTCTCAATTTCGACAAGTTACTTTCTTCGGCTAAAGGAGGTAAATTGCTTCTTTAAATTTTTTATAGGGGGTAAAGTATTTTTTTCAAATCACAAAATGAATAAATTGATCATTATTCATTTTAAAGGGGGTAAATTAACATTACTCCAACAATGCACTAACCTAACCTAATGGGCTGGGGCTATTGCCCTCCAAAAGAATTTTTTTTTTTTTTTTAGAAGCCTCCAAAAGAAATTTGGTTTGTATTATTTATTAGCTACTATAGTATGCGTTTTCCTCTCAAATAATGGTTTAACAAATAATCTTGAAGAAAAGGGGCCTAATAAAATTGTAACTGGACTGGCTCGTTTAAATTGTAACTGGATTGACTCATTAAACCTTTCATGTGTCCTGAAAAATGTTGCTAGCTAGCAGCCTATCGCCCATAAAACTTGTTGGTTCCGCCCATGGTAAATGTATGAAATAAGAAGGTTTAATTTTTTGTTAGGTTTTTCCTAATTTATAAATTAGAATCAACGGGTAGGGCTGTCAATGGGTCGGATTTTAATCGGACCAGGTTCGTCTAGGTCCGGCTCCATTTATATCGGATCGGATTTTTTCGGTTTCGGATTTTGTTTCGATTGTGCTCGGATCAAGATTTTGTTGGTTGGTATTGGAGAAGGTTTTGAAGATGACAAAAAGGCCAAAACGGTTTTGAAGATTAAAAAGGCCAAAAGAGTAGTCATAAACTAAGAACTGAAAAGTTTAGTGAAACCTCTCTCACGGTCTGTAAGCTGTGTGACTAAATCAGCAGAGTGGAATTTCATATCAGTAAGATCAGATTGGTTATCATCAGCCGAGTCAAGACAAATGTGTTCATTTTTGAATCAGCAGAGTAGCCATCAGCCGAGTGATCATCAGCAGAGTAATCCCATCAGTGAAGTGAAGTCGGTTAGTAAGCTCATCAACGGTAACAAGCTGAGTGCATTAAATACGACTAACATAAATTAGATATCCGTACAGCAGAGTGTACAGTGAACAGTCTGCAAATGTCGCCGTCAAGAACAAGATCGTTGCTCAGGATTAAAGTGTAATTTCGCCTATCTTCAACGGGCAGAATTTCAAATCCGAGAGTATAAATAGACCAGGGACTGAAGATTGAAAAGAGACTTGCACAAATCAAGATCACATCCTTAGAGCAAGATCCATCAGTTGAGTCGTCTGATCATAAGCGAAGTCATCTATTGATGGAGCGAATTGTTGAAGAACAAAGATCAAACGTTGTCTGTCTAAGTGACTTTCAACTGAGAATAGAAGGAGTGTATATCCATCTTCGTGAAGTGATATAACTTCTTAGTGTAGGTTTTCTGAGTGATTTCCTATACTGAAAAGAGCAAGGTTAATCTGTGTGATTTTCCGAGAGTGAACAGAGTTCTTACTTATGACTTATCATTTGTTGTAAAGCATAAGTGTTCTAGTTGTTGAGTGCTTTAGAATAGGTTTTTCTAAGTGATCTATCCGGAAGCTAAGTGTTCCACTTGAGGCTTGTCATTTGTTGTCAAAGCTCAAGTACTAGTTACTTTGTGTTTCTAGTGGAACCTAAATCTGTGTGATTTAGAAGAGTTGACTAAAAGACTTTGTGTCTATATAACCACTATAAAAATTCCTGTGTTTGATTACTTTTTTTTAACTTGCATATTTTCATAAGTAAACAAACGTTTAAAAGAGGAAATTATAAAACTGGGGTAAAACTTTAAAGAGGAACTTGTTCGAAAAATATACTTGATAAAATCAGTTGCATACAAGTTTTGAAACTCTGATTTCATTTGAAACAGATAAGTTAAATCAGACTAATGGTCAACCTTGCTAAAACAGCTGAGTGCAAAATCAGCAGAGTAGTCTCAAGAGTAAGATCAGCTTAGTCTGCTGATAAGAAAAGTTAGAGAAAAGTTTTTAAAGTTTAGAGGTCTATTCACACCCCCCCCCCCCCTTCAGACCTCATCTGACCACTTTTGGGACCAACAAGTGGTATCAGAGCAGGTGGTTCATTTGAATCATTTGTCTAATCAACGAGCTTGATTCAAGGTGTGTTTTTCAAATTTTTCAAAAAGAGCATATTTTGAAAAATCAAAACTTTTTGAAAATTGGAGTGAATAAGCTATGTTCCTCACATTAGCCATATGGACTTTGAAGATTGAAAAATCAGAATGGAAATCCTTCTTGCTGCTTATAATGATAACATGTTTACATGTATTACAAAAGGACCATTCAGATTTAAGAAAACTGTGAAGGTTGCTGACCATCCTGATCAGATTGTTGACAAAGAGCTGGATGAACTGACACCCGAAGAAATCAAGTTAGTAAATCTTGACAAAAAGGCTAAGTTCATCATGTTCAATGCTGTAGACGAAGACAGATTCTAGAAGATCAAACATTTCCAAACAGCTAAAGAGATGTGGGATACAGTCTGTGAGCTAAGCGAAGGAAATGACGCTTTCAAAGAACATAAGCTAGTGTGGCTCTTGAGGAGTTTGAAAATTTCAAAATGAAGTCTGGTGAAATGATTGATCAAATGGATACCAGATTTACCAAAACTATGTACGAAGTTCTAAGGCTTGGTAAAGAATTTTCAAACAAGGAGATCACCATAAAGGTTCTCAAGGCTCTTCCACCTAAATTCAACATGAAGGTGACAGCTATGGAAGAATCAAGGATTTTAGAGAAGATTTCTCTTTTCGAACTGTTCTCATCCCTCAAAGCGTATGAGTTTAAGATGCCAAGAATGGGATTAGATGTGTCAACCAGTTCAGACCCTACAGCTGCACTTATCGCGTCAAAGAAGTCAAGAAAATCAGCAGACAAGTCAAAACAGAAGACTCTGCTGAATTTAGAAAAAGCATACACTACTGACGACGTTACCCTTCTTCTGAATGACTTCAAGAAGTTGTATAAAAAGAAAATGAAATTAAAATATAAAAATGCTATTTCATCTTCTTCTGATCATTTTCAGAAAAACAGGGATTCCTCAAAAGCAAAACTTAGAGACAACCATGACAAGGAGTATGGACTCTTGATCAAAGGTCATCCACACTCATCATCTGAGAAGTTTGCTGAAAAGGAAAAGCGTGCCAAAAAGGAAAAGCGTGCCAAAAAGGAGCGTAAGCTTAGTAAGAACAAAACAAAGTATAAAGCCAATAAACTCCTGCACATCTTATTCAGACAACCAGTCGTCTGATAAAGAATTTGAAGAAGTACCTAAAACTTTATGCTTAACCGTCATAGAATCTGATGATTCTGAAACTGAGGTAACTTCTACTGTTAATTAAATGCACTATTTGAATCGTTTGAATAAATGCTAAATTACAAAATCAAATATTGTTGGTGCACTTGCCAAGCTTAATGAAGAGATGACTCTGCTGAAAAGAGTGAATCAGATCACTGAAACTTCAGGTTGAAAAACCTCAAAAATCAGCTGACTACAAAAAGCTTGAGCATGAGAATGAAACTCTAGAGGCTAAGTATGCAATTCGTATTTAAAATATAAATGAACTTGAAAGAAGTAATTGCATCGTTCTCTAAAATAAAAAGGAAACCAGAGGCTTAAAAGAAGAAGTCTACTGATGCTCAAAAGGTTAGGAAACCTAGTAAGCTACCTAAGACTAAACAGACTATTAAAACTCATCAGCCGAGTAAGCTGAAACAGGCTGCTGATAGGAGTAAAATAAAAAATGTTAAGTTTGCTAAATCTATGGAGAGTTATAAGAAAACTCATGTAAGAAATTGAGGCAAAAGTAAAATAATTGGCAAAAATTTGAATCACATTATGATAATTATTATTATGACATGCTCTATGCTTACCCATATTATCATGCTGATCATGTTCACTATGCTGATTGCCATCCTCATTGTACAATGCATGCTTATCACGTACTTCATGCATCTTACCTTGCTTATGAGCACTGTTTCATGATGAAACTAAAGTCACTAGATCATCACATGTCATACTAACCCTGCTGGACCCAATAAACAAGGGGTACCAAAAACAGTCATATGTTTTGTAGGTGAAACACATGTGAGATGACAAAGATGAGTTGACTGTCCTTGCAAATTTCAACAAGTTCAACAAGTGATCTTACCAACAATTGGTATCGGCAATTAGTATAATTCAACAAGTGGTAGACGCTATATTTGGAGATTTCAAGGAAAGCAAGATTGTTGGAAAGTTGAGCTTATCACAGAACAACAATTGGTATCAAAGGATAACAATTGGTATTAGAGACCATCAACTGCTCGCAACAAGTGGTATCAGTCAACCATGTGACAATAGTATTTCAGCTCCCAAGAGTTGAAATCGGGTTTGTTGATTTTGGATTCATAAGCTGAGGGGGAACATATCAGAAGACTTTATCTCAACAGCTTACTGGAATTCAACGGCTGAGTGTCTTTCAAGGGTAACTCTCATAAGACTACTTGACCACAAATTCTTGAATTCAGGGGGAACGTGTACCACTAGCGGTACTCCTGATCAGAGATGAAGCTCTCAATAAGTCAAATGAAATTTATCAGAAGACTGCTTCTCATCAGCCGACTGGAACTCGACAGCCATCTGATATTAAAGAATGTACTACAACAAGTGATATCAGCTGACTAATCTGATATACACTCATACAAATAGTATCAGACTACAAGTGGTATCAGACCACAAGTGGTATTAATTCTTGAAGTCAGGGGGAATAATTATTATAGCTGGATTGATAAACAGTAACGAAGACTACCTCGAACAGCTAAGGACTCACCTACTTGTCTTCAGCATACTAAGTTTGCAATTTTATAAGGAAAAATGAGGAAGAAAGAGATGCAACTAAGTATTGGTGTTGATGACAAAAATGGGGAAGAAAATGATGCAACAAAGAACCCTTTAAACAGAAGAAAATCAAAATGGGAAAGCAACCAAAAATTGGTGTGTTTTTTTAAGTTGTATCAGAGCAAATAATTTCCATCTCAGAGTATGAAGACTAAAACTAAAGACTTGGATGACATTCTTAGTTGAATGTTTTGTGATCATCAAAAAAGGGGAAATTGTTGGTTGGTATTGGAGAAGGTTTTGAAGATGACAAAAAGGCCAAAATGGTTTTGAAGATTAAAAAGGTCAAAAGAGTAGTCATCAACTAAGAACTGAAAAGCTTAGTGAAACCTCTCTCACAGTCTGGAAGCTAAGTGACCGAATCAGCAGAGTGGGATATCAGATGAGTAAGATCAGATTGGTTATCATCAGCCGAGTCAAGACAGATGTGTTCATTCTTGAATCAGCAGAGTAGCCATCAGCCGAGTGATCATCAGCAGAGTGATCATCAGCAGAGTAATCCCATCAGTGAAGTGAAGTCGGTTAGTAAGCCCATCAACGGTAACAAGCTGAGTGCATTAAATGCGACTGACATAAAGTAGATATCCGTATATCAGAGTATATAGTGAACACTCTGCAAATGTCGCCGTCAAGAACAAGGTCGTTGCTCAGGAATAAAGTGTAATTTCGTCTATCTTCAACGGGCAAAATTTCAAATCTGAGAGTATAAATAGACCAGGGACTGAATATTGAAAAGAGACTTGCACAAATCAAGATCACATCCTTAGAGCAAGATCCATCAGTTGAGTCGTCTGATCATAAGCGAAGTCATCTGTTGACAGAGCGAATTGTTGAAGAACAAAGATCAAATGTTGTCTGTCTAAGTGACTTTCAACTGAGAATAGAAGGAGTGTATATCCATCTTTGTGAAGTGATATAACTTCTTAGTGTAGATTTTCTGAGTGATTTCCTATACTGAAAAGAGCAAGGTTAATCTGTGTGATTTTTCGAGAGTGAACAGAGAGTTCTTACTTATTGCTTATCATTTGTTGTAAAGCATAAGTGTTCTAGTTGCTGAGTGATTTAGAATAGATTTTTCTAAGTGATCTACCTGAGAGCTAAGTGTTCTACTTGAGGCTTGTTATTTGTTGTCAAAGCTCAAGTACTAGTTACTTTGTGTTTCTAGTGGAACCTAAATCTGTATGATTTAGAAGAGTGGACTAAAAGACTTTGTGTCTATATAACCACTATAAAAATTCATGTGTTTGATTACTTGTTTTTAACTTGCATATTTTCATAAGTAAACAAACGTTTAAAAGACAAAGTTTTTAAAAGAGGAATTTATAAACCTGGGGTAAAACTTTAAAGAGGAACTTGTTTGAAAAACATACTTGATAAAATCCGCTGCATACAAGTTTTGAAACTCTGATTTCATTTGAAACATATAAATTAAATCAGATTACTGGTCAACCTTGCTGAAACAGCTGAGTGCAAAATCAGCAGAGTAGTCTCATGAGTAAGATCAACTTAGTCTGCTGATAAGAAAAGTTAGAGAAAAGTTTTTAAAGTTTATAGGTCTATTCCCCCCCCCCCCCTCTAGACCTCATCTGACCACTTTTGGGACCAACATTCGGATTCGGATTTTGTTTGGATTGTGCTCGGATTTAGATTTTTTTAATCCAATGGATCTTAGTCGGATTTGACCGGATATCGGATCTTTTTCGGATCCAATAAAATTTTCATTTAAAAATTTACATTAATATTTTTTCCTAAAACAAGTATATTAATTTTACAATTTTATTAAATTTTAGTTCACATTTCAAACATCCTTTGCTAATATTCGTATTTTTAGATGAAAATATTGGTTTAAATAAATTTATAAACGATTTATAAATTATTATCTTCTTAAATTGACAGTGAAGTATTATTAATGGTACTTACTTTTATAAAATATTATATATATGTCTTTTTTTTTTTTTTTTTTTTTATCGGAGACGAATCTTTAATGGATCGGATTGGCCTAAATCCATATTCGCTCCATGTGTTTCGGATTACGGATCATATTAATCGGATCAGGTCCATCGAATCTCTAATCGGACAATTATCCTAATAAATCGGATCGGATTCGAACGAATGCGAATTGAAATCTACCCCATTGACAGCCCTATCAATAGGCTATGACATGGAAATCAAAATGGATCTAACCGGGTTGGCCTATTTGTGTTGGATCGGGTCTCTTGGCAGGGTCTTAGGTTGTATCTAGCTACCAACCAGAACAGTCATCCATTTGAAAAAATTGAGCAACATTTAGGCCATCTCCAACCGAGCCGGCAACCGGGCATGAGGGGGGGTTGCCGGCTCGGTTCGGATGGATATGGTAGCTGGCAATTGGGCGGGCAGGGGCATGAGGGCAGGCAAGGTGGCTTGGGTGCTATTTTTTTTTTAAATAAAATTTCATGAATTAAATAAATGAGATTTAAACAATTTCATATATAATTGGACAAATACAAATCTAAGTAAATGAGATTTGTTGAACACAAATACTTAATTTAAAAATACACAGTACAACTTAAATAAAAAATACAATCTTAACCATACAGCCAGTGAGTGGCCCACAAGTGTTCGACTAAATCTATTAAAAAAAATTATTATGAATTTTATTATTATTATTATCATTATCATTATCATTATTATTATTAAAATAAGTTTGAGTGGGGAGAGTGGAGAAAGTTGTGAAATTGAATTAATGAATGTTGATTGCCCTTCGGCTGAAGATGAGTTTTTTAGGTGGATCGAAAAGGCATGAGGACAAGGCAAGAGGTCAAGACAATTGGGCAATTGGACAAGGGAGGTCAAGGCAATTGGGCAATTGGACAAGGGCTTCGGTTGGAGATGGCCTAAAGTCCTTTTGCTTGGGCATAAATTCATTACATGGAAATGTACAAATACTGTTGGCGCAACATTACAAGATTATTGACACTTCAGTTTATTGGCTACCGATCTTTTTTTCTTTTTTATATATTTATTCCTTTTCTTTTTCTTCAGTATATAACAATCAAACAATGTAACTTGTTTACAAGCAACAATTTTGTGTTATGCATTTTCATAATGTTCTATCTCTCTATTGTTCCAATATAACAGAAACATGAAATTGTCAAAAAACAGAAGTGCACTTTAGGCCAAAACTTGTATGTATGCTATTTTTTTTCACATAATATTTCAATCTGATGAATTACAGAATAATGATCGGCCAAACCATGGCAAATGAGATTTCATTGCGCTGTTCGCACAAGAAGTCATGGCAAAAACAAAAATATATAAATATATGTGAAATAACATTACTGAAAACAAAATATCGCCGTTCTTTTTAATTTTATTTTTTCCACCAATGCCGATAAATTTATGCCCGATTGACAGAAGATAAACACAATATTCAAGACTTCAACTCATTGTTGAATCATATTTCAAGAACAATGTCTGCAATCAGAGAAATGAGACAAATTAATATATATCAAGATATAAGTAGTTGTTAGGGTGATTTACGACAGACCCAGTGAGTTTAGTCGTTTTTAAAGGAACCCCTGCCGTTTTAGAAATTACAAGGAGACCCCCTGTGGTTCAACAATCCTTACAAGGACATCCCTATAAATTGTGAAAATATTTACCAAAAACACCCTGTAAGGAGTGTCCTAATTTTTGAAACTATAGAATTTTTTTGTAATACGATAAACCCCAGGGAGTCTGAGTGTAAATCACCGTAATTGTTATGCATAATTATGAATTATACTTACATTCAGAGTCTGTTTTAACCCATTTACTACTATTGTGGCTAGTTTCATCATCACTATCATTCTCTTGCAAATTCAAATATTTCGTGGAATTCACCTTTGGATTCGGATTAGGCCTTTGAGGATATATCTTTTTGTGCAGCATAACCCTCAATATCTGCAGAGACAAAAACAAAAAAAAGGCGATTATTTTCTACACATGAACATAACAATGAAAAAAAAAAATTGCATAAAAACAATAAATGGTTCACATACCTTCTCCATTCTTGATTTTTCCAATTTATAATCTGGAATTGGATCCCTTAACATGGGATTTGGCTCGAATCCACCACTGCATAAAAATGCCTTCTTTATAAGAAAAGATAATGACTTTTTCTTAATGTCATTGCTTTTCTTATCAAAGGTAATATCTTTTTCACCCCTGTCAACTACACTCATAGTCCGTTGAAGACGATTTTCTTTGTTTTCCATTAACTCATCGGTGTTTTTGACATTTTCAGACAAGCAGTCTAATAATTTCTCTGTCGAAAGATCATCCTTATTTAGTGACTGTCTTAATTCTTTATCAACTTCTTCAGATTCTTCTGGATTGGTATTTTCCGATTTGGATGCTAAGCTCGATTTCTCTGAATTTTGCAGATTTTTATTAATTCCAAATGTTCCAATAGCAAGTAATGCATTTGGCCAATCGGAGAATTCTTCTTTACATGGTTGCTGCATCATATGATCTGTATATACATATGATAAAAAATAAACAAAATCTTGAATGAGTACAAAGTTATCTTCTTGACAAGTTCTTTTCTTGAATTCCAGTAAGTCAAATGACATGAAAAGGTAGCACCGTCAATTGACGCAAGAATAATATTTTTCTTAGCGTTTTAGTCATTGAAATCCAAGAACCAAACGTAGTCTTAATATGAGAACAATTACAAACACTTACGAGACATAGTTTCTTGATTTAGCTTCAATTTATTTTCGTTCCCATTAAGTTTATTTCGCATCCAACTAAAGATCTGAATCATTAACCAAAGTATAATCTTAATATAAACTGAATGACGTTCATAAGTTTAATAGTACTAAAGTTTGAGCTATATTACCTTCATTTGCTGATATAAATCCAAGAATCAGAATTTTATGTAACAGTGGATATACAGTAAGGTGGAATTTTATATCTAAAATAAATCCCACAAGCTTGAAGAAATGAGAATTAATTGCTTTATAAATAGAGAAGGGAGGTTGGGGGGTGGGGTAGTGAGAAATTACAGAGCCAAGCTGGTTATCATTTCCCAAAACAATGTCCCCTGCCGCCTTTTCTGAATCTCTATTATCTAAGTATATCTTTTTTATTCTGAATATTTGGTGTAGTGCGATTCGAGATTGACAAAAAAAGTCGTAAAAAGTCAAATTTAAGAGTTTATTAGGTCTTTTTATAAGTTTTGATATTTTAGGAATCTTTTGGTAATTTTTATTATTTTCTACTTTTAGGGTTTCTTTGTTATTTATACAGTGATTGTAAAACTTGGGAGAGAGTTCAATTTAGTTTTGCTTATATCAGAATTTGAGTTTTCTCAGTACTCTCAATTTTACGTTATTCTTTATAGAATCAACGAGTTATTGAATTCCTTCAAATTCACGGTTTTCTTTATCAAGAATCAACGGGGTTTTGAACATACTTCTTTTTTTCCCTACGTACGCAGCATTAGAGTGGTATCAGAGTCAAGGTCACGTGTTTGATTCCCAGCACAACAATTGCTGAGGGGGAGATTGTTGGGCAACCAAACTGAGTGTGCGGGTGACATCAATTGTCCCGTGGCACCCAAACTGAGTGTGCAGGTGTGCGGGTGGAGTCACAATCGAATATCGTGGGCACTTGTGTGAATACACTATAAGGGAAGGATATGCGTCTTTCCAAACACCAATTGGTTTTGGGGCAACTGGTAGCGACTGAGGTCCTACAAGTGGTATCAGCTTGAAACGATCCTGTGGCTATGTCGTCAAGGAGATGTAACAATGAAATCCAGATGGAAGATGATCTTTGCAGAGAAGAGATTGCACACTTACGTTGACAAATAGATTGATTGACACAACAATTGGTTGCCCCACGGTACGATTCAAATCATGAATCAGAAGATGCTCCATCTTCTGACGAAGAAATTTATGAAGGACCCCCTATATATGATGAATCCGACAAAGAAGAAGATGTTCCTTCTTTTGATGAAGAACTTTATGATAAATCAGAAGAAGAAATGGAGTCTACTAAAGTTAGGGTTTCGGGTGATTCTTGACGATGACAACGATTCTAAAAATATCATCGATTTCGTGTTTGGCACATCTTATTTTTATGGAATTCAGTTTGACTCAAGATGTTACCATGCTATTTTGGTGGAGTACTTTAAATCTTCCACACTACCGACGTCATGTTCAAGTCTTGTTTTTTTAATTAAATTAGTGAATTTCTACTTTTCATCAATGAAGAATCTAATCAAGATTCGAGGAAGGGTTTACTCCTACCAAGATTCGAGGACGAATCTTTTCCATCCTAAGGAGAATGGTGTAGTGCGATACGAGATTGACAAAGAAGTCGCAAAAAGCCAAATTTAAGAGTTTAGTCTTTTTATAAGTTTTGATATTTTAGGGACCTTTTGGTAATTTTTATTAATTTATACTTTTAGGTTTTTTTTTCTTATTTATATAGTGATTGTAAAACTTGGGAGAGAGTTCAATTTAGTTTTGCTTATATCGGAATTTGAGTTTTCTCAGTTCTCTAAATTTCACGGTATTCTTTATAGAATCAACGAGTTATTGAATTTCTTCAAATTTATGGTATTCTTTATAAAAAAATCAACAGGTTTATGAACATACTTCTTTTTCTCACTACGTACGTTGCATCAATATTACTAGTAATTATCTCATTTTGTCCTAATAATTTAAATTGTTTTACACTTTTATTAACAGTGGTGTTTTTGCAAAACATTTGATTATTAGGCTATATTGTTAAGAAAGCAAGTAGTGGGAAACATTCGATGAGTAAGGGCAAACCCAATGTTGGGGGCAGGGGGAGGGCTTCGGAGCTCCTCAGCTGCCCCTGCCACCAGCCCCAACCCCTATCTATGCAAATCTAATTCTAGGGCTTTCTACTTCATTTAATCTCAATTTAATTCTTCACCACTCTCATCATTATAATTATATAATAATAATACTAATAATAATAATAATATTACTACTACTACTACTACTAATAATAATAAATTATTAATAATTTTAAAATATATAAATTAAGAATAATAATAATAAAAATATTCATTAAATTGTCGGAGTACAACACTAAAGTACATCATTGAATTAAAAATATGTTGGTGATTAAAATTCATTGCAAGTTATTAAAATTCATATTGGTGATTTAATGTGATAAATATATTAACAAAAATTTCAACACAAAAATATGTTTACAAAAATTTTATAAATAAAGTATGAATTTGAATTTTTTTGTCTAAGTGTTTAAATTATATTTTCAAAGTAATTGAAAAATTATATTGTACAAATATATATATATATATATATATATATATATATATATATAACCACCTATATTCTAATTAAATGATTTAGATTTAATTGTCTCTTTTTAAAATGAAATTAAAATGTCATAAAAAATATGAACAATAAAAGTTAAACCAAAAAATTTGAACTAGAAACTATATCACAAATCACATAAATATACAACACTATTAAATAATAATACTCCCTAAAAACTAAAATAAAAGCCATTCGATGAGTAAGTTAGTGAACCGCAGTACAGTCTGAGTCAAAGGGCTATATATTAATATTACTCTCTATATTCCTAAATACATGTCGTTTTAGTAAAAAAAGAATTATTCCAAAATACATATCCTTTTAGAATTTCAAGTGAGATTTAATTCTTTTTTTGATAATTTTACCCTTTCTCAGTAATGACAATGCGGAAAGTTGCAGATTATTTTATTTCTTTTCAAGTGTGGTTTTGTACTATATATAAGACTTTTATTCTCCTAAAATTTGGGTAATTAATAGTTCATTAATCATTGTGCAACAAACTTAAACTTAAACAACATGTATTTAGAAAGGCTGACGATATTGCCGGAGCTGTGATTGTTGCTTCCAGAAATTTTTTAATTTCCTAAATTACCCCCCATTTGTTAAGGGATTTAATTTTCTCACCAAACCTTCTTCACCTATGGAATTTATCTCTCGTCTGCGACGAAGTGTTCTTCAATTTACAGACATCCATTGGAGAGGAAATGTTTTTCAATTTGCACAAAATCATGGGTATTGCATACAATATACTGCAAACATGACCCATTAATCTACAGGTTTATTTATCAATTCATCTGTTCCGTCTCCTCATCTAAAAATTTCACACTTCATCTAATTAAGAAAAAACACATTAAAAATCCACTTATGTCCCTGCAAAAGAAGAAGTGTATATCCTCAAGCTCGGTAATACAATACATACAATTTTCTTTAGAATTAGAAGATGAGAAAAAAGACGCCCAATGAAATAACTCTTAGATTGAACGAATAAATAAAATTGTGCTTGGGGCTTTTTTTTGGATAATTGGATAAAGGTAGCTATTTCATATATTTTGAATTCACAGCCAAAGTCATCATCATATGAATGTGATAGGATAGTGCCCTGCAAGCCAATATATTTAGCTTGTATTAGGACTATGGTAATCTTTCTCTAGTATAAATGAATTAATACGCTCGTTTGTTTATAGTATGTAAATCAAACAATGGCCAACTTCATCTCTCGCGAATCACTTAAGCGATTGGATGAAACCCTAAGATCACATTCGACTATGGGACGATTCACTTCGGTATTGATTGCAATCATGAAACAGTCTCTAAGGTCGTGATCTTAAAACATGTTCCAAGTCATAGATTCCGAACGAGACGGGGTATCGAAGGAATCGCAAAGACTTGTATAAATATGCATGATTCACATGGAGTGAATTTGTAGCGTTTCATGAGCAAGGCATTTGATGCTAGTGCATATGAGTAGGTGGTACGATAGGGGATCGAACGCATCGAACGACCCGAACAGAGAAACCCATTGTGGAAGCGCATGACGCACATCGGCGATGGGATGTTTCTCAAACTTATAATAGTGTACGATTTAGTCCTTAGACTTGAGGTACTAGGGCGAATTCGGTGCATGGGTATACGTACTTTGATCTAGGTACAGGTCACGTAGCCTGACCATAATGTGCCTAAGTTGGGTGCGTATAGTTGTGTACGCGAGTGGTTAGTACCAATAAGGGATCTACCGACTCAACGTAGTATGTTGAGGGAATTTCCTATACGTTCTTAGATAATAGATTCCGAGAAACCTGTGGCCACAGTTGGTGACGGATTTGGAAAGGGGTTTCCAAATTTAGCAGTCACACTGTAATCATTATCCGGAATTAGAAAGTATAGTTATCGAGATAATTAGAGGTGCCGATCAATTCACACACTCTAGGTCTCGATCGGGATATTAAGTCGATAGAAGGACCGTATGTACATGGTACTTATAAGAGGTGAGGTTCACTGAGATCAATTCACCTGAAGTTGGGCCTCATGGGCTTGTGGCTAGACATCGACCATGAGGTGTGGGTACTCATGAATTAATAAGGAGATTAATTCTTGAGTGGTTAATTGAAGGGGTTCAATTAATCGGAGCAATTAATAAGCTCATAAATTAAATCACGAAAGTCGTGGGCCCGCGGCCAATTGATGGTGAACCTAGAGGGTCACACACAATACAATTGGACTGCAACAAATCATATAAGGAAAGTTTGATTTAAAGAGTTAAATCAAAACTGGAGAATTAAAGTGTTAATTCTTAAGGGAGAAAAATATTAATTAGAAGTGGTCTAATTAATTAATGGAGAATGATTAATTAATTAATTGGATTAATTAATTAAATGGGCTGAATTAATTAAAAGAGTTTAATTAATTAAAGAGTGTAATTAATTAAAGGAGACCTAGTTAGTTAAAGAAATAAAGATAGAATGAGATTCTACTTTCCTAACTAGATAAGGGGCTATTTTTATGAGATAAATAATGAAAGAGTTTGTTTTCTTGTGTGACAAGGAAAATCTAAGAGATATACATGTATATCTTGTTTCCTACTGAGATAAGGAAAAAGATCTTGATATACATGGAAGAGATATCTATTAAGAGAAGGATTCTTCTCTTATAAATATATATCTCTTCATACTCTTCCATAAGTGATAAGTGAAAAACCTAAGCCCTAAGACACAAAATTTCGTGCCCCCCTCTCTCCAAAGCTGAAAAGCGCCGCCCTCTCTCCTACAGAGAAGGTTCGGCCGAATCCTGTGCAATTGCACAGGGTTCATGCGAATTGTTTTCTCCTTCTTCCTTGCTTGATAACTTTTGGATCCTAGTTCTGAGCCTGAGGATTCAAGAGAGTTGCTTCAATCCAGTTGGTGTGGATACCGCTAGAGGCACAACGCTTGGGGTGCTTCTCTCGAACCAAATTCATCAGATCTGAAAGAAGACCGGAGAAAAATCACCACCGTTCCCGTGGTAAGGTAAAATCGCTAAACTCCCTATGGATGTTTCGATTTATGTGAAATCCTTTTCGTATGACTAGATGAATAAAGATTGCTGGTTTGGATTATTTAAAAAATTTTAAATTCCGCTGCTTTTAACGTTCTGACGTTGCCAATAACCCAACAGAATGTTTTCTAAAAGAACAGCAGATGCAAAATAATAGGAATTTAGCCATGAAAGCTTCAACGCCCTCATATTGATTGAGATGTTTGCTGTGTGAGGAGAGGAAGATGAGATGCGGTCAAACACATGAAGAAAATTATGATTAGTTTAACCCAAATTGAACCAGTTATATCTTTAATTAAGATGAGAAAGAGGCAATAGCATGAGAAAGAGGCATTTTTGTTGAAGACGAGACGAAATTAAATGAGGGAAGAATTGTCTATAAAAGAAATATGCTTTGGAAGCAATAATCAGAGCTCTGGCATTATCGCCAGCCATTTTGAAATGGAGGGAGTAGTTATTTTCAATTAATACATGGGAATGTAGCAACTACTGACTGAACAAATTGAGTATAACAAAGTGCAACGATTTAAAAAGTTGATGGATTAAACTGGAAATGGGAAAATTCTTACATAGACCAGGTCTATGAGCTTAGTGGTAGACCTTGTGATTGTAAATGCAACACACCATACATTTTGATGATGCCATGCTCTCACAATGTATGATGTGGTTCATTTACAATCACAAGGTCTATGAAAAACTCATAGACCAGGTCTATGCAAGAATTTTCCCTGAAAATGCATAAAGGTTACACGTAGTGAAGTGCAAGAAATTTCAGATGTGGGGTCAAAGTGTCATTTTCCATAATAATGAGGTATATAAATGTTTACTTTGGACATGATTTTGGAAATTTTGAAATCTGCACATCTCTTTAAATTACTCCATCCGTTTTTTTTTTATTTGTCGCTATGACAAAATTTTCTTGTTTACTTTTATTTGTTGCTTTAGGAATTCAATGTAAAATTAAATGTCCTTTTACCAAGTTTACCCTTCTTACTAATACTTGTCATTAATGCTAATTAATGCTAAGATTATTTGATTAAAAGGGTATTTTGGAATTTTTGCTTTAGCAAAGTGAATTTATGACATTCCTTAATTCGTTTGCAATCCTCCAAAGCGACAAATAAAAAAAACGGAGGAAGTAAGTTGGTTATGGGAGAGGGAGTGAAATACTATCTTCTTTGGCAGTTGCACGCGTTTGTAGTGTATTATAACATTCAATATCTGCAATCGTTTCCTGAAAATTATTTGAAAGTGTTGATTATATATGTTGCACAAAATATTTTTATTTAGAAATGTCAGAATAACTTGAAAATTATTTGAATTGTTGATTTTTTTTAATAGGGTGATTTACGATCGGAACCCTAGATTTAGTCGTTTTACGAGAAACCTTTGACGTGTAAAAAATTACTATTTATCAAAACACACCTTATAACCCCCTCTCCTCCTCCTTTATAAGAAGTTTTTATTATAATTTTTGAAACCACAATGAATTTTCTGTAACTATGTTAAACATTAGGGGATCGGAGTGTAAATCACCCTTTATAATAAGTTATAATATTATTTAAAGGTTAATTACATGTACCTACATGTTAAAAAGTGTAAGACAAGTAACTAACCTGCCAACTAAACTGTAGTACTTTTTTGTAACCAAGTTTATTAATGTGATTTTAAAACACTGAGGTGAGGACCACAATCATGTAATATAATTGTGCATACCAATCCAAGGACAAATTGAATCAATAACAAAGTAAGTTACACAAATGGGAAAATGGAAAAGAATGAACATACCGTAATATCTAACAATAAGTTCAAAGTTCCAACATTTGAACTGCTATTTTTTTCAAGTGTCATACTCGGTGAGTTGTGGTTTGTAAGTCAATATCGGATGATCTCAGTCGTTCTTATTTGTGGACCAGCAGGACCCAAGGACCGACCGAATTAATTTTCATTTCAAATCCTAAAAAAATAATTACAATTTTAGTTTCACATACTTAATTCTCTATACATCTTATTCTCATACGTAGGGCTAAAATTCAAATCAAATTACTCAATACTTGACTCTAAGTTCGTTCGATAAAAGCTGACCGTTTGAGCTCGGTTCGTCATACAAATAAAAAAGTTTGAAAATTATTTTTTGTTTGATAACTTTTAAAGCTCGTTCGAGCTCAGTTTGTTAAACAATCAAACCAAACTCAAACAAAAAATTCAAGCTCGATAAAATTCAAATCAAGTTTGAACAGTGTAAAGTTCGATACTACTCAACTCATTTACACCCCTACTCACACGTTCTAAATGTACAATTTCAAAGTGCAAAACAGAGATAATCTCATGGAATCGAAAGTGCTAAACAAAAACTACTCCACAAAATCAAATATACAAAATATTTTAAAGAATTTGGATCCAGATGCATTTTTATAAGTGTGAGATCAAAAGTACAGCTTTGTAATGTGCTGAGAGCCTAATAATGTAGAATTAAATGTACAATTTTAACATAAAAAAAATCCAAGTGAAATTAAATTAGGCATATCAAAGGGGTTTATTATCCTAATTTACTCATGAGCTACTGTTCTAGGTAGAGTTATACAAATTTAGCACAAAAGTTCACCAAGACATCATCTGTATGTCACTGAAATAGAAGATGAGCCCATGGACCAGAATTTGCAATTAATGGCGTCATGACCTTGAGAAGGAACGACAAGAAAAAAGAGGTGAACATATTAGGTATGTTTAAGTATTGCCCTAAATCTGCAAAAAAATTAAGGCCATAGGCGTATCAAGTCGGCTGCCTGACATAATTAAATTCATTTAAGAAAAAGTGGAATTAACTATGAATAGGTATATTTTTCGTGGGATGTCCCTTACTCACCCAACCTTGAGAAAAAAAAAGGAGGGGGGGGGGGGGGTGGGGGTTACAAAGTTTGGAGTAAGGGTGTATTTGGACGGATTTTTTTGGGATTGTGTGGGTTAGAAATCCGTAGGATCAAATAAATAATATGATTTGCGTGTCGAAAATGAGTCGGAATCAGACGTGTAAATTTTTATTCAAGAGTAATTTCGATTTTGACCATTTCATTTTGAAATTAATATTAATGACAAAACTAAAGTTTATAAGGAGAAAAGTGTAATGTATTTCTCATTTATTAAGCATAGCATCTTTTTAATATATATATATATATATATATATATATATATGATCATAATTATTACATAAAAAACCGTATGGGCTACATGACGAGTTGATTGTTGGAGGGTCTGAGCCAGAGATACCCGCTTCTTCATAACCGTTTGTTTGTATGCAATTTGTCGTCCTAAAGATCCGTGTGTGGATAGTAGGCAAAATTGCCGACGAAATTCTTTCCAAGCAAGAATTTTATTTCACATGAGAAGAAAAATTCCATTTTAATCCTATAAAATTTGAGGGAATTAAATTTTTTATATTAAAATTTCACCTACTTCATACATTTGGTACCATGCTTTTTGAAAATACACATTTAATACCATGATTTCACCCTTCTCGATACATTTTCTTTCTCCGTCAATTTTTGGACAAAAACAACCGTTAAGTCATAAAAAATGGCACGATTATGTTACCTATATGATACCTGAAAATTATTGTGGCATGATTCCTTGTAGATTATGAGATATGATTTAATTTTGATGAATATCCCAAAACATTGTTAATTTTCTTTGGATTGTTTATTGTGTTTTATGTATTGAAACGTGTACGTTAGAAATCTCTCGTCAAGAGCTTTCCAACCATATAAAAAACACGAAATTTAGCCTTTGACTGAAGGAGTTATGGAGGTTTTCGTCCAAAAATTGACGGAGAAAGAAAATATGTCGAGGGGGTGAAATCATGGTATTAAATATTGTTGGAATAATTTATTAAATCAAGAGATAACAATTAAGTAATTAACAACTGAGTTAATGGATAGGTTTTGATGATATGAAAAGCTAAGTTAGAATCAGAAACCTAGTCAAAATAGCTAACATATAAAACAACTAAGTTGACAAAATTCAGACGAACTGAATACTGGGAAAGTACCAAGTATCGTATTCAAAGAAAGTTTGAATAAGTTAAATCAATTTGGCTTTGATTGACTAATAGAGAAGGAATTCATCAACAACCAAGTTCAAGTGAAGACAGCTAAGTCAGAAGACACCAACAGAGTAAACACTTCACAAAAGAGACATGCAAGTATTGTAGCTGAGACAAACAACCGAGTGATCTTGATCAGCTAAACATTTGACCAGCTTAGGAGCTAAGTCAGTATATAATTCAAACGGAGGACATCAACTAAGTGTCCATCTCGAAGGATCAACAAAGTAAATTCATGTGTTGAAGAAGACAACAGAGTATCCTCGATCAGCAGGGTGCATTTAATGCGACTGACAGAATTGTACAGTGACAGACTGCGACAGTGACAGAGCCGCCTGCAAATATAGCCGTTTGAAGTTGGTGAAAAGAATAAGGGCATTCCTGGAATTGAGAAAAGATTCAACGGCCTCAATATCAGCCACCCTTATGAATAGAACTCAACTTAAATGAAGACAATAACTTTTTAACTCTTGCAATCTTATTAGTAGAAAATCAATCAAGAAACAAATTGAGAGAAAAACCTCTAAGTTGTTGTTAACTCTGCAAAATAGAGTTAATTTCTATATCTTTTTGCGGGGAAAGACATTAGTTTCTTGAGTTCTTATATCATTTTCATTTGGCTTAGTTTTTTTTATCTCGTGGGTGATTCACACACTCATTTTGATATTTTCTTGTGAATGTTTCGGATTTTGTCTTGATTTTTGGGAAGTGCAAACAACAGCCTCTTCGCTGGAGCGGAAAATCTCTACGCTGGAGCGAAATCACAAAACAGACAAAAATCTTGGACAACATCGTCTCCGCTGGGGCGAAACTACTTCTCCGCTAGGGCAGAGATTTCCGCGGATTTTAATTAGAGTACCCTAATTTGACTTGGAAACATATATCTAAGTGGAGGAAGAGAGAGAAAAGATATCTTGGGACCCCTTTTGACAAGAGGAGGAACCAAGAACAAGAAAATATCATTAGGGAACGCGGAAAACTTTGGAGAACACAATGTTTGAAGATTTGAAGACAAATCTACTTATCTTTTCTTATCTCTTTCAATTATTTATCTCTTTTGTGATCTTCTACTCATGACGTTTATTATTCTTGAGTTCGTTTCTATTTTAACTATGAACTAAATTTACTTTTCTAGGATTGCAATGGAATTATTTGTTTGAATTGATTGTTACTTATTTGTCCTTATTCTATTTTATTGAGATTTGTTGTTTACCCATTCTTGTGCTTGAATTTCAATAGCCTGATCAGCTATTGTTTCACAAATCTAATTGAATCGGGAGAGGAAATTAGGTTTTAGGTTAAGATTGGGTAACCTTTGTACGAATTACACCCAAATTGAATTGGGTAATTTGTTTAGCAATTAAGATAGGAATATACTTAATTGCCTTAGGTAGTCACAATGATGGCTTGCTCTTGATTTAATTATTTAATTTAGCCTAATTCATTGGCATAGGAATATAGCTCTTTGATTAGGTTAGATTAGTTTTACAATATTCTGGAAAGAAATTGTAGAAACTTAAGTGCCCTAGACTAGCAATTAAACTTAATTCAAATAGAATTGTTGGGGAAATAAGAGCAATTAGTTTGACATTGAAGGAAGTTGTAATCATCATAGTTGATCTTGTCAATTTAACATTCACTTTAATTCCATTGTTGCTTAGTTATAATCAAAATCACATATTCGTTTAATTTGGATAAGGATAAGGGTGATCTTTTAGAAATTAGTTAAGTTAGCTCATTAATTCCATGTGGAGACGATACTCTTCTTATCATTATATTACTTGTTGCGATACCGTATACTTGCGTTTATAAATCCTGCATTAAGTTTTTGGCGCCGTTGTCGGAGAGCTCTATTTTGTTAATATTAATATCAATCATTATTTTCTTAGATCAAATTTTTATTTGTTGTTTCTTTTTTTATTTTTAGGACATTTCTTCTTTGCATGCGCAGCGATCGAAATTCAGAACTAATTCCACTAGATCATGAAATCGAGCGTACAATTCGAAGATTAAAAAGATTGAAAATAAATTCTGAGTCTCAAGGTCATACTATGGGAGAACAAGTCAATGTAGCAGCAGCTGCTGCAAATCGCTCTATCAGAGATTATGCAGTCCCTCATGTTGAAGGACTTAGATCGAGTATTGCTAGGCCAGCTGTTGAGGCCAATAATTTTGAGATCAAGCCAGCAGTCATACATATGCTTGAGTCGAAACAATTTTTCGGGCATGCTCATGAGGATCCGAACAAACACTTGAAAATATTTATGAGGATGTGTGATACATTCAAATTCAATGGAGTATCATTAGAGGCTGTAAGGCTGAGATTGTTCCCTTTCTCCTTCACTGGGAGGGCTGCAGGTTGCTTAGAAGCTCTGCCAGATGATTCTATTACTACATGGAATCAGTTAGTGGAGAAATTTTTAGCTAAATTTTTCCACCTGCAAAAATTGCAAAGATGAGGAATGACATCACTAATTTTCTGCAATATAAAGATGAAACTTTAGACGAAGCTTGGGAGAGGTTTAAGGATATGCTGAAAAAGTGTCCTCACCATCAAGTTCCAGATTGGTTACAAGTTCAGTCTTTTTATAATGGGCTTATAGATAACATAAAGGGCAATCTCGATGCTGCAGCTAATGGTGCTCTTTTGCGAAAATCTCCTGGTGAAGCCAGAGATATTATTGAGGAAATGGCATCAAATATTCAACAGTTGTCAACAAGACGTACGGAGAAGAACAAGATAGACGGGGTTATAGAAGTTGACGCTATTGCTTCTCTAACAACTCAGTTGGCAGCTCTCACGAAGAAACTTGATGAGAGCTTTCGCAGAAATAATGTTCAGAAAATCTATGCCACTTGTGATCTTTGTGGAGATAATCACTCGGTTGCACACTGTCCTGAGAATCCGAAATCTGTCATTTTCGTGGGAAATTCAAATCGTCAGAGGAACAATCCTTATTCCAACACATATAATCCGGGATGGAGAAATCTCCCTAATTTATCATGGGGTGGTAATCAACCACAATTTCAGACTCAAGGCCCAGTTGCACCTCCGGGGTTTCAACAACCTCAAGCACCTATACAGCCACAAACACAAACACAAACACAAAAACAAAAACAAAAACCCACTACAGAATAATTGTTGCTCCAATACGTGCAGAAGACAAATGCTATAATGCAAAACCAGAATGTTGTCATTCAAAACCAGAATGCTTCTATCCGTGCTTTAGAGACTCAGATTGGCCAACTGGCTAATAATCTTAATGTCCTACCTCATGGAGCTTTGCTTGCAGACACTGAGATAAACCCAAGAAAAAATAATATGCAGCAATGCAAAGCTATAACTCTCAGAAGTGAAAAGGAGATTGAGGGTAACACTAGAAAGCTTGAGCAGGAAGAAGTGAAACTGTCAAGTGAATCAATAGAGAATGAACGAAAGAATGTTGATGATGTGGAAAATAAATCCGAGGAACATGAAGAAAAACTGGAGAAACTGAAAATTCAAGAATATCCACCGCCTCCATTTCCCCAGAGGCTACAGTTACAGAAGTTGGATAAGCAATTTTCAGAAATTCCTGGATATATTCAAGAAGTTATCTATCAACATTCCTTTTGTTGAAGCCCTTGAACAGATGCCGAGCTATGCAAAATTCATGAAAGACATCTTATGAAGGAAAATAAGGTTGGGAGACTATGAAACTGTCTCACTTACTGAGAAGTGCAACGTCCTTATTCAAAGAAAGCTTCCAACGAAACTGAAAGATCCGGAGAGTTTAACTATTCCGTGCACTATTGGAAATCAATCTATCACTAAGGCACTATGCGATTTAGGCTCAAGTGTAAATTTGATGCCATTTTCGATCTTTTGAAAGCTTGGTTTGGGGGAAGCAAATCCCACTTCTGTTACATTGCAAATGGGGGATCGAACTCTTAGTATCCGAGAGGAATAATAGAAGACATCTTGGTTAAAGTGGACAAACTGAGAGTTTTTGCATACAAGGTTGTATTTGTTTCTAAGAGAAATTAGTTATAGCCGAGGGCTTAGAAGAGATTAAACTCAAGGAGTTTTGAATCTTGTGATTTTTACTAAGAGTAAAAGTTCCACTTGAGCGTAGAAGTTGTAGACGCTAAGTGTTGTATTAGTCTAAGAGATTAGTACATAGCTTTCCATCATGTTAAGGAAGAAGAGTGGATAGAGGGATTACACCACCCTTGAACCACTATAAATCTGTTGTTTTTTTATCATTCCACACTTACACTTGCATATCTTACGAACAGACTCTGTCAAGGTTTGATTTAAAAGACTCAAAACAAATTTATAAAAAGATCAAAATATTTTGGTTACAAAATATTGAAAGATTACAACATTTGATTTACAACTTTACATATCCCGCTGCATTAAAAACTCTGTTGGAAGAAGATGAAGAAATGAAGAAAGGTTTTGATGATTTCTAAAAGTCATCAACTAAGTAATGAAAGCTTAGCAGCCTTTGAAAAGTTCGATCGAAAAGACAAGTCAAATCAGAAGATTGAATTTTGGTCCAGAAGACTACTGATCTGATGCTGAGTTCGGAATCAGACTGGTGAATTTACAGCAGAGTCAAATCAGATGAGTTTGATTTGAATCAGCAGAGTGATCATCAACATAGTGGATTCGATCAGCAGAGTGTAAAAGGATCAGAAGATATTTCAACGGTAATAAATGCACTCGGTGTAATATATGCTGTAAGAGAGGGTATTAATGGCAATGATTGAAGAAAAGCCTCGTATCAACATTGTGCATTTAATGTGATTGACAGAACTGTACAACAACCTGTACAAACGAAACAATTACAGAGAGCCGTTCAGAGACAGGGACCAATACTCGAGGATTTCTAAATTTTGTCTCACCTCAACGGGCATAATTCAAATCTCAAGTATAAATAGTTCAAGGTTCAAAGAGTTAGAGACAAGAAGCAACTTAATTGAGAGAAATCAACGATCAAAATTCTTCTAAGTCTCAATACTCAACAACAAAACACTAAACAGCTAAGTCATCTGTTGACGAATCAAGTCGAGGAAAAACGTAAACACTTACAATCTTAGTGATTTCTGTAGAAAGAGAGTTGTGAGAAGTAGTTTTCCATCTTAGTGAGTGAAAATACTTCAGAGGATAGGTCTTCTTAGTGATTTCTTATTACGCACTTGTGGCTTTTGTTGGGATTTCATGGGGTATGATTGTCATACAACAGTGCGGAATTTAAATTTTCATACACCCATAATTCTAGGAATTTTTCTCTAGCTCATACGAATAGGTTGAATTAAATTTTGCAACAATTTACAAAATAAAAAGGGTGTAATTCGAAATTACCTCACCACAGGCAATGTGGTGGTTTTTGTCCGGTCTTCTTTCAGATCTGATGGATTTGGTTCGAGAGGAGCACCCCAAGTGTTGTGCCTCTAGCGGTATCCACACCAATTGGATTAAAGCAACCCCTTTGAATCCACAGGCTCAGAAATAGGATTCAAGGGTAATCAGACATGGAAGAACGAAGAAAACCAGATCTAGATTCAGATCTAGATCTGGAGGAAGAGAGGGGCGGCCACACTTCTTCTCCAAGAAGGGGGCGGCTAGTTGTGATAACTTGGGCTAGGGTTTTTGGTCTCCTACTCCTTATTTATAGATAAGGAGTCTTGACCTAATGTGGCCAACTAAGAAACTTAAAGCCCATTTTCTTGTGGCCTTTATTTGTTTCCTAATGGACCTAGATCATAATTAATTAATTAAACCCCTTTAATTAATTCAGCCCATTTAATTAATTAATCCAATTAATTAATTAAATTAATTCCTCTGTCATTAATTAACTCTTTAATTAATTAGTTTTCTTCTTCAAGAATTAACACTTTAATTCTTCAGTTTTGATTTAACTCTTTAAATCAAACTTTCCTTATATGATTTGTTGCAGTCCAATTGTATTGTGTGTGACCCTCTAGGTTCACCATCAATTGGACGCGGGCCCACGACTTTCGTGATTTAATTTGCGAGCTTATAAATTGCTCCGATTAATTGAACACCTTCAATTAACCACTCAAGAATTAATCTTACAATTAATTCATGAGTACCCACACCGCATGGTCGATGTCTAGCCACAAGCCCATGAGGCCCAACTTCAGGTGAATTGATCTCAGTGAACCTCACCTCTTATAAGTGCCATGTACATACGGTCCCTCTATCGACTAATTTCCCGATCGAGACCTAGGGTGTGTGAATTGATCGGCACCTCTAATTATCTCGATAACTATACTTTCTAATTCGGGATAATGATTCCAGTGTGACTTCTAAATTTGGAAACCCCTTTCCAAATCCGTCACTGACCGTGGCCACTGGTTTCTCGGAATCTATTATCTAAGAACGTATAGGAAATTCTCTCAACACACTACATTGAGTCGGTAGATCCCATATTAGTGCTAACCATTCGCGTACACGATGCTACGTACCCAAAGTAGTCGCACAATGATCAGGCTAAGTGATCGGCTCCTAAATCAAAGTACGTACTCACGTGCACCAAATTCGCCCTAGCACCTCAAGTCAAAGGACTAAATCGTACACTATTATAAGTCTTGAGAAACATCCCATCGCCGATGTGCGTCATGCGCTTCCACAATGGGTTTCTCTGTTCGGGTCGTTCGATGCGTTCGATCCCCTATCGAACCACCTACTCATATGCACTGGCATCAAATGCCTTGCTCATGAAACGCTACAAATTCACTCCATGTGAATCATGCATACTCGTACAGGTCTTAACGATTCCTTCGATACCACGTCTCGACAGGAATCTATGACTTGGAACGTTTTTTAAGATCACGACCTTAGAGATTGTTTCATGATTGCACTCATACTGAAGTGAATCGTCCCATAGTCTATTGTGATCTAAGGATTTCATCCAATCGCTTAAGTGATTCGCGAGAGATGAAGTTGGCCATTGTTTGATTTACATACTATAAACTAACGAGCGTATTAATTCATTAATACTAGAGAAAGCTTATCACATGATAGTCCTTAAGCTAAAATCTATTGGCTTGCAGGGCACTATCCTTTCAGCTTTATACCATTCTTTGTAAAAGCGCAAGCAGAGTGTACTATTTACTTTGTGTCCATAGTATTACCTATTTCTTCGTGATTTAGAAGAGTGGACTAAAATACATCTTGTCTATATAACCAATATAAAAATTCTTTGTGTTTGATTTATTGTTTTACATTTGCATATCTTCAAAAGTGAACAAACACTTTGAAAAATTTAAGATTTTAAAAAGGAGTTTTAAAAACTGGGGATAAAATCTTTAAGTAAGAAAAACTTGTTTGAAAATCACTTGACATAAATACGCTGCATACAAGTTTCAAACTCTGATTTAATTTGAAATAGATAAGTAGACTAGTGGTCAACTTACGCTAAACAAACTTTGTGCGCGAACATCTAAGTAGTCTCATAAGTTTCGATCAACTTACTCTGCTGACAAGAAAAGTTAGAGAAATTTTTGAAAAGAAAACAGAGGTCTATTCCCCCCCCCCCTCCCCCCCCCCCCCTCTCGATCTCATCTGACCACTTGGGACCAATAAGTGGTATTAGAGCAGGTGGTTCATTTGAATCATTTGCCTGATCAACGAGCTTGATCCAAGGTGCATTTTATAAAAGTTTTCAAAAGAGTATATTCTTTAAAAATAAAATCTTTTGAAAAATTGATTGTATTAGCCATGTTCCCCACATTGGCGGCATGAGTTTTAAGGACTGAAAAAATACGCATGTAAATTTTCCTTGCAGCTTATAATGATAATATGTATGCGTGCATAACCAAAGGTCCTGTCAAAATCACCAAAACCATCAAAGTCAAAGATCAAGAAGTGACCGTTGAAAAAGAACTCGAAGAGCTGACAACTGAAGAAATTAAGCTGAACAATCTTGACAAAGTTGCTAGATTCATAATGACTAGAGCCCTTGATGATGACAGGTTTGACAAAGTTAAACACTGCAATGAGCGAAGGAAATGATGCAATCAAAGAACACAACTTGAGCATAGCTCTTGAGAAGTTGAAAAACTTCAAAATGAAGTCCGGAGAAACCATTGATCAGATGAACACAAGGTTTACAAGGACGTTGAACGAGGTTCTAAAGCTGGGTAAAACATTCACTGATAAAGAGATCACTGTAATGGTTCTCAAGGCGTTGCCCCCCAAGTTTAACATGAAGATAACATCGATGAAAGAATCAAGAGATTTGGGGAACATCTCTCTGACGAAACTGTTTTCTGTACTCAAGGCATACGAGTATAAATTGCCAATGATGGGAATAGAAGAGTCATCAACTTCAAATAACATTGTTGCCTTAGTCGCTGCAGAACGACCGAGAAAATCACCAGGGTGAACAAAGGAAATGGACTCATCTGATGAGATCATGCTGCTCAACAAAAAGGAGTACACTGCTGGAGATGTAGCTCTACTGTTAAATGGGTTCAAGAAGTTCTACAAGAGAAAAATGAAGAACAAATATAACAATGCTTCTACTTCTAACTTTACTTCTCATTCTAATGATAGTAAGGATGCTTTTAAATCCAAACTAATGTGCTATAATTGCAGGAAATTGGAACATTTCATCAAGGACTGCCCATATCCTAAAGCCGATAAGTATACAGATGAAGAAAAGAAAGTAAGAAAAGAGAGGAGACACCAAAAGAGCAAAGTACTGTTGGTTGAAGCTGAAAAGATAGCAGTCATCTACTCGTCTGACTTGGACTTGGAGACATCAAAAGATGACTCTGCTAAAGAAGAGGCACCTGCACTGCTTTGTCTCATGGCCAAAGAATCAGAAGATTATGACAATGAAGTAAATCTCTCTGAAGAAGAAAATGAGCTTTTTAGTTCATTTGAACAAAGGATGAAAAACAACACAAGTGTTGTTGATGCTTTTGCGAAGCGTAGGGAAGAGATGACCGTACTGAAACGCAAAATGCCTCACTGAAACTTAAGGTTGAAAAACCACAAGAATCAGCTGAACATAAAAAGCTGGTGCATGCGAATGAGTCTCTGAAAGCTGAATGTAAAGTTTACAAAGATAAAATCATGGAACTTGAGATGGTTATTGAGTCTCATGACAAGTCCTCTGTTGTATCTGATAACGTGCTTACTAAACATAAACTACCTTTAGAAAAAGAAAGTTTAGAACTGAACCGTGCTGAAAAATTTATATATGCTGATAACAGTAAAGTTATCTTGTATGTTCAGACCACTAAACAGACTTCACAGGAAAAAGAAATAAAGGAGAAGAAATCTCCTAAGGCTAAGGGTAAAGAGCCTAAGAAAGACAAACAGACTGAAAAAGCTAAACAAAAGAGTAGTCTGAAGAAGTCTGCTGATAAAAGCAAAAATAATCAGACTAGTAGTAAGTCTAAGAAGTCTGAAAATGAGCAAGTAAGAAAGAAACCACAAAAGCAAAGTAAACATAAAAATAAATCTGCTTATTATGGAAATGAGTCTTATTATGTGCAACCTACTTATCCTTCATATTATGCTGCACCTCATTATCCACCTTACTATGCTGCATACCCTGCTCATCATCCGATGCATGCTTACTCTGCTTTTCATGCACCGTATCCTACCTTTGAGCATTACTCACATCATAATGATTATCATGATAGCATGCCTACTGAAAATTATGATGTACCAAGAGTAACAAAACCACCAAAGTCTACTGTGCCTAAGAAGCCTAAGGTTTTCAAATCTTGGGTTATCAAAGGTGATACTAATCCGCCAGGACCCTCTCAATAAAGGGTACCTAAAACATTTTTATTTTCTTTTGTAGGTTAGGAGTAGGAGTAGGAGTAAAGTAGAGAAGAAATGATACTTGGACAGTGGTTGTTCAAGGCACATGTGTGGAGACATACATGAACTAACTGATGTTGCTGCCGTAGACGGTCCAAAAATAACATTTGGAGATAGCAAAGAAGGCAGGATTGTGCCGTATGGAAAGCTTATCAATGGCAACATTGAGATATTTGACGTCTCTTAGTTTAAAGGCCTAAAGTACAACTTGCTGAGCGTAAGTCAATTTTGTGACAAAGAATTTTCTGTAATCTTCTCATCATATAAGTGCTATGTGGAGCAAATTGGAACAAAGAAGGTGATAATATCTAGAAAAAGACAAGGAAACATCTATATAGTCGACTGGAATTATGTGGACAGGAGTTCAAATGTTTGTTTGGTGGCCTCAACACCAAGTGAAATTATTTGTATATGACACAAAATAATGAATCATGTAAACTTCAAGACCATAAACAGATTGATAAAGAATAATTTGGTTGAAGGATTACCAAATACCAGCATGAGCAAAGACAAGCTTTGTGATGCATGTCAGAAGGAAAAAACAAATCAAATCATCTTTCAAAAGCAAGAAGCATCAATCTTCTAACAGGATTTTGGAGCTACTTCACATGGATTTGTTTGGTCCTATTGATCCAATCAACAATGGTGGAAAGAAATACCGCCTTACTGTTGTGGATGATTATTCAAGATTTACTTGGGTGTTATTCATGAAGAAGAAAAGTGAAACTAAGGAACATATTACCAATCTGATGGAAAGGATCCAGAATGAACATAGCTTAAAGATATTGAGGATTAGATCAGATAAGGGCACTGAGTTTACAAACTCTATGGTTGAAGAGTACTGTAATTCCAGAGAAATCAGCCATGAATACTCTGCTGCCAGAACCCCTCAACAAAATGGAGTTGCTGAAAGGAGAAACAGAACTCTGAAAGAAGCTACCAGAACCATGTTAGCTGAAGCAAAACTGCCTCAAAGATTTTGGGCAGAAGCCACAAATACAGCATGCTACACCCAGAACAAATGCATGATCAACAAGAGTCAAAACAAAACACCTTATGAGTTGTGGAATAACATGAAGCCTAATATTCACTATCTCAGAATATTTGGTTGTAAATGCTTTGTTTTGAATAATGGGAAAAATCACCTTACTGCTTTTGCAGAAAAGGCTGATGAAGCTGTTTTTGTAGGTTATTCTACTGTTAGTAAAGTTTATAAAGTCTTTAACAAAAGAACTTTACTTGTAGAAGAATTTATTCATGTAGTATTTGATGAGCCTACTCAATGTTCTCAAAAGAATCAAAGTACTAATCCAGATTTATATACTGACCTTAAGAAATTGACCATGGAAAGAAAAGAAGAATATGTACCCATCATACTACCTGATCTCAACCAAGCTGATAACTCAAGTGTTGTTCAGAATCAGATGATTGATTGTCTAACAGATGAGTTGCAAACAGCTGACAGACTAGAGGATGTTCAACAGCCTACTAGTGAGACTCCAACAGTAGTGTTGCAAGATCAATCCGACGGATCTTGTGATTGTTGATCCACTCAACAAAGTAAGAACAAGAAGGTCAATTGCAAATGAAATAATGTTTGTAAGTTTTCTTTCGCAGATTGAGCCTAAATTAATTGATGAAGCTCTTAGTGATTCTCACTGGATTGAAGTAATGCAAGAAGAGTTGAATCAATTTGAAAGAAATGAGGTTTGGTACTTGGTACCTAGACCTACTCATCAAAGGATAATTGGCACTAAGTGGGTATTCAGGAACAGAATGAATGAAGATGATATTGTTACCAAAAATAAAGCAAGACAAGTGGCCAAAGGTTACTGCCAAGAAGAAGGCATTGATTTTGTTGAAACATTTGCACCAGTGGCTAGGCTTGAAGAAATCAGACTATTCCTTACCTATACTGCTCATAAGAACTTCACCATCTATCAAAAGGGATGTGAATTATGCTTTTCTCAATGTAGAATTGCAAGAAGAATTATATGTTGAACAACCTCCAGGATTTGAAGTCTATCAAGAAAGAGACAAAGTATATCGTCTAAGGAAAGCTCTGTATGGACTCTAACAAAGCTCCAAGAGCATGGTATGATACTTTATCAGATTTTCTTTTAATTAAAGGATTTCGCAAAGGTAAAGTAGACAAGACCTTGTTTACTAGTAAATGGGATAATCATATATTGTTAGTTCAGATATATGTGGACGATATTATTTTTGGTTCAACTAACAAACAAATGTTTGAGAAGTTCTCTAAGCTGATGCAGAACAAGTTTGAAATGAGCATGATGGGAGAACTGAACTACTTTCTTGGATTACAAATCAAACAGCTGCCTGATGGCATATTCATTAATCAAGCAAAGTACACAAGAGATCTGTTTAAAAAATTTGGTATGGAAACCAGCTCATCTGTTGCTATTCCAATGTCTACTGAACTTCGCCTTGACAAGGATGAAGAAGGAATATCAGTTGACATCACCAAATATAGAGGCATAATTGGGTCTCTGCTGTATCTTACTGCTACCAGACCTGATATTATGTACTCAGATGGGGTTTGTGGAAGATGTCAATCAAATCCAAAGGAATCTCACCTCCTAGCTGCCAAGAGGATATTTGTAACAGCCCGACTCCAATAAACTAGCATTCACAAAAAAAATTGACTTAAACATTTTAAATGAGTATATAACTCATTGAAATAAATGAAGCTTACTTCAACTGTTATATAACTAGGACATTAAGAGATTTCAGAACATGAAACTATTTAAGATAGGAACCCTTGATCACTTCACGACTCCCTTGTTTTCCTGTGGCTCTGAAAAGTAGTAATTTGAAAGCATAAGTTGATTTAATCAACTTAGTGAGGCCAGTGTACATGTGTCAGTAAATTTTTATGCACATACCAAAAGGTTTGTTATGACAAAACAATTACACAATAAATGGCAATTTAAACATTCAATAACACGTCTCTCACGTTGATAAATTATATAAGTAACCACACGTTCAAGAAAACAATAAAATATTCAAAATAACCACTCATTCACTATAAGGATATTTAATCCCGTCTTATCACTAAGAGTAAGGGGCCAATCTTACCATCACTCATGAAATGCATTGATTAGTCGCTGTCAATTTAGGTCACGTATACCGAGATATACGAGACCAAGATAATGATCAATTGCGGAGTCAACCTGACAAGTCTCCACTTGGTCCAGATTTATCTGAACCTACCACTATCGCTCACTATGAACAGGGGAGATAAAGTAATACACCCCTGTCCCAACAATAATCATTTAAAAGCAAGCAATACGATCATTACATATTTCACATAAATGATACTATCATATCTTATCTTCAACAACTATTGCAAACATCAAAGACAATTAATCTAGCATTTTCAAAATATCACGGACACTCAATAAACATCAATTACGGGCATCGCAAGCATATTACTTCAACAATCCCATAATATCATAATTAAGGCATATAACGAACATTATCTTCCCATATATTAACCAACATTAAGTAAACTAAAACATTCACATAATATAAGCATGGTGCAGCTCTCACCTTGGTCTTTAGCAAAAGTTGTCACCGAACTTTAAACGCATCAAAGTGTTAATCTAAACCTTGATCACTAGCAACGCCTCGATTAACATTACCTTGTCGAAACAAACATACTCATAAATATATATTTTAAGACTCATAATATTCTCTCTAATTGTATAACTTTCTTATGCTCTATTCTTATATGTAATCAAGTGGACAATCATTAGTTTTACCCAAATCCAAGCAAAATCCTAGGTTCATTCAAAATCTTAAAACTCAATATTAATCAAACAACTCAATTTCACCTAAGAGAACAATTATTTACTTTACTTTAACTCAAAATTTCCTCAATAATCAAAATTAAGCATGAATGAATTCCAATACTACTAAGTAATGAATTCCAATACTACTAAGTAATAGCAATTCAATAAACCCACAAGAAATTCATTAACAAGCTCAATTAAACATGGAGTTTGTGTTGTTTTATAAAAACATCCTCATTTTTAACCTAAACATTCAATATTCAATTCCCAAAATTGAAACAAGAATTTAAATTCCAAATTTTCAAAGTCTCCAATATTTGATTAATTCTAAAAGTTCAAGTATAATTGAAACTCTTCATGAATTAAATTATATCTTGCCTATGTAACAACAAACATGAATTCCTTCTTCTTTTAACCATAACATTCAATAATCAACAACATTCCAAAAAGAATAGAGATTAAAACTCTTACCCATGCTTCAATGGAAGGATGAACTTCAAAAGCCCTAGAAGAATTTTCTCTTGTTCTTGTTCTTCTTCTCTTCTTTTCTCCTCCTTCCTTCTCTTCCTTTTCTCCCTGTTTCGGCCCCCTCTCTCTCTCATTTTAGTTGTGTGTGTAACCAATGAAACAAAAGGGAAAAATTAAGCTTTTAACATAGTAGGGTAATTTCCCTATAAAGAAGTACTTTGAATGAATAGGTGGAGGAAATTATTTCCTCCACTTGGGTCTCCATTTACAGCAGCAGGGCACGTCCTGCTGCTGTGTAATTCTTTTCTTTCTTTCTTTTTTTTTTTTCTGGTAAAATTGCATTTTAACCCCTGAAATTCGAAAATTCAATTTTCGCCCCAAAATTAAATAATTTCAGGAATAAAGGATAAAAATGATTATTTTTACCCATTAATGAATTTGTTGTTTTTAATACTTTTATTTGTATTATCAAATCAATATTAAAGTTATTCACAAAACATAAGTTGTAATAAATCCAAAAATATTCAAGTAATCTTTACAAAATATCATTAGTAATTTTTGGGGCATTACATACTCTCCCCCTTAAAAGAATTTGGTCCCCAAATTCATACCTGAATCTTTGAATAGTTTGGGATTATATTTTCGCTTCGAGCCATAATTTGTCGTGTTGCCTCTTCCGATTTCTAACTTTTCCATAAATCCTTCATGTGGGTGATCTTTCATCTCGTCAATTTTAAAATTTCTTGTGGAGTACGCATACGTGTTTCTTATCATACGCCAAATTCTTCTAAAGCTACTACGGATTAGGCACAAATCAAGAATTTCAATACAAAAGATAGTTAGACGAGAAGCCTTTATATGATATCAAGGGTCGGTCAACTTAGGATTCTCACTAAAGATGATAAAAGTATTTGTAACAAAAGCCAACTAAGATAACGAGAAAGCAATCATACTAGAATTTTCTGCAAGATAACAATAAACGATTGAATTAGGATGCCCAAAAGGATTCAATAAGAATAACAAGAATGAAGTTTAATGAGGAGTATCAACAAGAATAATAGGAAGATTGATTAATAGTCCTAGAACTAATAACTAAAGATTCAAATATTTTTGGTCACTTGGCAATCAAAACAAGATAATGCAGAATTTCAAGACTTGCATGTAATTGATGGTACAAGATACCAAGTTTAAAGCTCAAGAATGATGTCCAATGGTAGCTAAATGATCAATTTGTAAGACCAACAACGATGAACAAAGTAAATAAATAGAAATATCAAATTCGATTTGAATAGGACACAAGTTCCAAGTTCAAGGAAAAGTAGATAAAACTAGATTCTTTTCAGATAATTAAATCTCGATAAGAGAAGTCGAACAAGTACAAATAATATGTAGTCAATTGATTTAACCGAATTTCGTCTTAGGTTTAATCTCAGTAATTATTTAGATCACGATTTTATGTAATAGGGGTTTGGTTAAAGTACTCTGGATGGTGCAATTCAAGAACAAGCAAGTAATATAATAGCGTAAAATAACAATAATATGAACGGCGAACAACTGTAGTATATTTCGTAGGTTAAATTCTGGATCCTCAATACAATGTAAGATTTGCTATTTATAATATTCCCCCTGTCCTAACAGAACTAGGAGTCCTATTTAGTCTTGGAATCCTATAAGGCCTAGGAGTACCGCATGGCCCATTAAGTCCCTTAAAACGGACAGTAGGTCGATCAGAGTAGGTCGACAAGATACGCACCCAGCTTGTCGAGTCGATCTCACAGTTTTAAAATAGGTCGGATCGATCTTTAGTCTGCTCGGATATTCCTAGCTGGTTATATGTGCAAAATAGCCCTCATCAGTACTCCCTCACTTCTCGAGCGTAATCGTAGCTGAAGCTCGTAGAAGTAGAAATAGCAGTTACCTTGATCTTTTCATCGTTCATGGAATACGCCTCGTTAAAATCCTAGTTCGGAAAAACCCTTTCGGGATAAAAACCAAACGAGGAAAAAAGAGGGCATATCCGTTTGAACCGTCTACGTACAGACATGTATTTTGGTTAACGTGTATCAGACAACAGTTGGGTCTTTTCATTACTTTGATTGGCGGGAATATGAAGAGACGCGAAGGGCTGAATCTGTCTTTTCACCGCCCATATATATAATCGAAATTTGCGGGATATTTTACTTTTACCCCAGATTTTTAATCCTTCCAACAGTTAAAGCTTAAATCAACAGTCTTGTTAATTTCTTACTTCCTCGAGCTTATTATTTCAAGGACTGATGGCTTCGACCTCGCAGAATCCTCATTCTTCAACCCAAAACGTAGATGAACAAGTATTACCTAACACCTTTAATCCTGAAATCCCTTCATCTGAGGAAGAAGCTGCAGATATTGCTCAAGTAGAAGAAGTCAGAAATTACGAAGAAAAGGGGGTTGATGGCTTGGTTGTGGAAATCATCCCGGAGGAGGGGATGATGTCGAGGGCATCCAAAAAGTCTAAGACGGCTCAACCTCAAATTTCCGCCCCTGTAGAACTCTTTCCTTCTCGATGGACAAAAGAAGATCTACCATTCTTAAAAAAGGAATACGGTTGCTATTTCCCATCGGATTTTGAGATCATTATTCCTTCTTCCGAAGAGAGAGTCAATACCCCTCCTACCAACTGTCGAGCTTTTTATACATCCCACTTCGAGCATGGGCTCCGTTTTCCTCTTTCTTCAATTCTTCGTCAATTCCTGGAGACCCTCATTGTCTCATTGACTCAACTTGTTCCGAATGCCATAGCCTTTATTATGGCATTCTTTGTTTTGATGGTCGCGCGAGGTCTGCGGCCCTCGTTCCGTAATTTTCTTCACTTTTTTCGACTTTCTGTATCGACCTCATCTAATAGGGGTTATTATTACGTTAGTCAAAGACCTGGGTATGCTGTTCTTGAAAACGCCATTTCGAGCAATAGCATGGAGTGGAAATCAAATTTCTTTTTTGTCAAAGCTCCGACCGTGCATATTTTCGAAAACGGAGAAACTAAGGAGTTTACTCATGATTGGGGATACAATGATTCTTGGGTATATGGTGGTCGAAAAGTAATCGGCGAGATGGCCCCGGATGACCAATTTTCATCTGCTATGATCGAGGAGATGAGATCAAATAAGTATCAATCAGCTTATTTGATCGGAGAGATCTTTCTTCGGAAAGCCGGGCTGAGTTCTTTGGAATTTTCCATTCCATCGGATAATCGATCTCTAGGTAAGATCATTTCCCATCTTGTCACTTTATTCTTAAAAGGATTTATGAATTCGTCATTTACTAATATCTATCGACTTCCCATTGCAGCCACCATGGTCGAGAATTGTCGATTTTCCGTGGTCGGAAAATATGTCCTTTCGAACTCGAAAAAGTCCTGGGGTAAAGTCCCATAGAGCAAAAGGAATCTAGAAAAAGGAGAAGGAATCAATTCCAAGATCTGGAGAACATTGAGGAGGAGTCGCCCGAGAACGCAAATCCTATTCGAGTAGCTCCTCCTTTCTCTGGTCTAACTTCTTCGGTCATACCCTCTTCGAGCTCTCGCCCAGGCCGCGGTTATCCGCCCAAAACTTTCAGGGAGAAATATGGTATTATGGGTAGCAAATATTGGCCTGAACGTACTCCTACTGGCCCTGAAGCCAAACGAAAAACTCAATATTTTGACAAGGGAGGTGAGTATTTCACTCACGTCGGAGATACTAGTCATCAAGCTTCTCTGGTAGATATGATTGAGAGTCATCTTCAAGGAAAAAGAGCGGCTGGTTATTCCGAGAAGGATTCCTTGATGTCTGATGATAAGGAGAACGTGGTCGATAAATCCATTCGAGTCCTTCTATCCTCGACCTTTGTTCGAGACGTGGAGAGGACTGTTATGAAGAAACCTCTCGAACAGCTAGCGAGGGCTGCTCATGCTCCTGAAGTGGTAATATTCTTTAACTCCTTTTGTTCTTTTAATAATCCTCAATGTTCTTCTTGGTCTTTATTTAGACAATTTTTTCTTGCTACAGACCGGTAATGCCTTGGTATCTGCGCTACATGATATGGCATTGCATAGAGATCAGTGTAAATATGTTGAAGAAAGAAACAATATTTTAACTGCCAGGGTTAAGGAGCTCGAAGATCAACTTGCTCAGGTCGGTAATTCCCGAGCTTCCGCTGCCACTTCATCCGATCCTCTCGCTGATCCTAATTTGGAAACCGACAATCCTCATATTATCAGTATGATGACGGATTCCAGTCGATACCAGGCGCAGGTCGACCAATTGACTCGAGAAATGGAAGAGCAACGAGTTGCGCATGCCACCCTCGTTAGCAAGCTGGAGTCGGATGTTGATGCTCTTTGATCCCAACTTGCGACCAAGAAAGATGCTTCTTCTGACTTAGAGAGGGTCATAGATGAGCACCAATCTTCAGACGTCGAGCCCATAGTCCGAGAGTTCCTCGATTCCCCCGTGCATACTGCCATAATTCATCAAAAGATTGGAGGTTTGCTCTTAAGCTCGTTCTATAAGGGCGTCGATCAATTAATCGAGTCTGGGCAGATCCCAGATAAGCGTGAGGAGTATCGCAAAGTTATGGCCATTGAAAAGGACCGAAGTCTTCAAGACTATCCTCCCGACTGCTTATCCTCTGTTGATTATAGTAACCATCCTCTGGCTCACCTAGTCGAGGAGTATGGAACTCCATTTTTCGTGCCAGCCCCTGATTTGGAGCTAATAAAGGATATCTTGGAAGATCAAGCAAGCGAAGAGGGAGACGACGATGATGAAGAGAATATCGAAGGAGACCGAGTCTACGAAAGGAATGAAGAGGAAAAGGAAAGCTCGCCCCCGAAGGAAACTAACTCCCCCACTTAGGATGTTTTTATTATTTTCTTTCATTTTGTTGTAAGTTTAGATCTTTCAGATCTCGTAGAACATGTAAAATTCCTTTTATGATATATATATGATTTTAACTCTGATATACTTCGTCGTTTTGATGATCATAGTACGTATTTGATGACTCGCTTTTCCCTCATATTTGAATGTTTACTGTACGCGCCAAGGTCTGAGGACATAATTGTCATTTCCTTAGCTATATATAAAGGTAAATCTTTTGGGGTTTTACCGCGCGTCCCTACTTAGTAATATAAAATATTCTTTGCTGTTGATCGGAGCTCTTAGTTCGATATTTCAAAGGAATTCCTGATTTTCTGACCATGAGTTCCAACCTTTTTTCTGGAGCTGCCAAACGATCTCATCGGGGTCTGTCTCGTCGAGATACCCCGAGGAAGAAATCCCGAACCGATGGTTCACATCAATCATCTTCCCCGGGAGAAGCTTCCTCTCGGGAAACTATTCCTCGATCTGATCCGAAATTATCCTTGTCGAGTGGAAAACCAAAAGAAATGAAGAATATCCCTTCAACAAGGGAAACCACGAATTCTTCGATAGGATTTTCAAGTGCCCCCATCCGCAGTCCAATTGTCGATCCGAAAGTGCTGGAGGCTTACCAGAATGAGGATTCTCGCTCTACTTCTCCTCCTCTCGTAGAGCTAACATTAAATGAGGAGTCACGAACTGTTTCTCCTCCTCCAGTCGTCCATACGACGAACGAGGAGACTCAAGCTATTTCTCCTGCTCTCGTGGAACCAATAATAAATGAGGAATCCCGAGTTATTTCTCCTCCTCCCGTCGACCAAGATATAAACGAGAAGTCTCGAGTTGTTTCTCCTCCTCCCGTGGAACCAATAATGAATGATGATTCTCGAGCCGCTTCTACTCTTCCAGATGATCGATCAGTAAATGAACTTTCCCCTTTTGGTTGAGATGCAACAAACCAATCTATAAGTCAAGAAGGTTGCGCACAGGTCGTGACTACTGCTCCAAATTCCAAGACTGATCAAATATTGCAATTAAGGGGTTCTGTGGAAGACATCCCTGAGTCTTTCTTTGCCCCTCCGCATTCTCAGGTCGTTGTTTCGACTTCTCAACATACTCAAGTCGTCTCTCCTGCCCATATTTCTCAAGGCGTGTCGAAAACTGGGTCTGGTCCCAGTCGTTCTGGTTTTAAAAATATCTCTGACGACCCGTCACTTTTAGACGAACGTCCATTCAAGGAGCAGGTCAAAGAGATAACTGAGTTCGATATGAGCCGATCAGGTGGGGTTTCGATTGATGCCTGTATTCCAACCTCCCTTGAGCCTGATGGGGTTTCTTGGAATTTGGGAATGGGTACAATTTTGCCCAAGGAGCTTGAGAAATTGAAGAACCACTCTTCCTTGCAGCTTGTCCAGTCCATTTTCAAACGTTTGGAAATGGTAAGTGTATTTTGTTGTTGTCAAAAGAGATCTATGCGTTTTAAGTTTCTCACCCATATTTCTCAAAATAGGCTAAGCATTAAGCTCTTCAGCTCGGGATACAAAATGATGAATCTTACTTTGATCGAGAAGAATCTCTCGAACGTCTAAATACAATTACTGCTGCTCATCAATTGCTGTCGGTTGAGGTCGAGCATCTCCGAGCTACAACTGAAAGGCTCATTAAAGAGAAGGAAGAACTTGCTCGAGTAAATAGCAGTTTGGAGTCTGATAGAGAGCAGCTTGCGATGGAGAGAGAAGACCTTCTTCAATTGACAGATCGAGAGTTTGATAGGGGTTTTTCTCTTGGATATAAGAAGCGAGCCCAAGAAATGATGACCTATCTTGGTTATCCGACCATTCCCGATCATGATCACGAGCAGTAGACAAGGATCTTATCTCTCTCTTTTTTTTTTTTTTTTTTTTTTTAAAAAGAAAATGGAATGTAAATATACATTTTGCCTGATGAATAGAAGATCATGTTTTGTTGTTCGATTTCTGCGTTTTTTCGATTTGCCTGCCAATAAATAATTTCCTTCAATATTTTCGAAGGACGAGGCGTCAACTAGGTAGATGTGCCGTAACTGTAGGGACGGTTCGTATGCTTTGTCCGTTGAAGGATTAATTCCCTGTAGTATAAATAACTTATTGGAGAAGAAATAAAAGAGTGAAATAATATGCTTCCTATAAACTTTTCAATTTGGCTTTTATGGATTGTAGACCATGGTGGAGATATCAAACCAAAAAGTTTTTTGGAGAAGCAAGAGCTGGTTAGTTCATTAAAAATGGTGGTGAACCCTGGGGAATGTAAGGTTTTGCGTCCATGCATGCTCGAAAACTTGCCTCCAAGGCATGGAGAACGAACCTGTCTCAATTGTATGACAACAAGGTTCTCTAGTATCTGAACCATTCCTTTCTCAGTGTGCTTTAGCTTGATACCGTGATCGACCCTAGATGCAGCTGGCTTCCTGATTGCCATGTGGCCCGCTTGGAGGTCGTTAATTCACCAGCATCAGCAAATATACGCACTTCTGCATGTTCCTCGTTTATATGCAGTGGTAGTAGTCTGAGAATAAGGAGTAGGTCGAATTGAAGGAGCAGATCAATCCGAGGAGTAGCAAATTAGGACTAGTATTTGGAATAATTATAATTAGACTTTTAAGATAAATGTAGATTTAGCTGATGATATGGCTGTATCCGTGAAATGTAACGATCCTCCTAAAGATCTGAATAAATCAATTATTCTTGTACTTTCAGTTCGATAACAATGATTGATCATATTTCCGCTGCTGAGAACCATCCTAATAATGCTTTAAATCTGGACCGTTGATAGGGCCTTAATGTAACACCATTGGATCCTTTATCCCCTGCCTATAAAAAGGTCACTCCTTTCCTCTCCATTCCTCAGAAGATGAAGTCGTTCAAGATGAATATGTATTGTTATAAGTATCATCGACCACCAAATTTGTCGATTTATCTACCTAGGAGGTCATGACTTGGTATGGGAGAAATTGGAAAAATGAGATCTCCATCTTAAGCGGTGACGGTCGGGCAAATCTCACAACTGGGGATTAGTTGACCATATACCACGCCGTATGATAGAGGTCGAGAGTGGAGGAAAGCAGGATTCTATGCTTTATCGAAATCAACTTGTTTCTAACAGGTTGGTGATGTCATGCATGAGACCCTTCTGATCCCTACTTTAATTGGCGAAGAAGAAGCATCAACTTCTTCGAGGTGGTCGAATCATGATAGCATGCGGCTTTGCTCGCTCGACGACACCTGCCGATCTATAGAGGAAGCCTGAACTTTAGGTTCTCGTCACTGTTCTCAAAGTAGAAAGAAAGATGATCGTTCCGAGGAACCTCTGAAGCGTTTTGAATCCAAATTCTTTCCTTTGATATTTTGTAGTTGTAATTGCTTAGTGCGTTGATCGATGATCTCCGTTCAGATAGGACTTTTGGATGTGTAATATTGCTTTTGCTATATATATTATTCCTCGTAGTGTATCTATCGATCTAATATATGACTTTTGTTTTGACCGACTCAAGAACGTATTTACTTCCAATCCTGTATTTAAGGCTTGCAGGTATGACTTTGTAACGTAATTCCCGATGTGGTGTCATTGCCGTTGATTAGATGCGAGTTTCACCGTTGGATTTTAATCCTCCCTATCTATAAAAAGAATCTTTATCTTCCTTCTAGTTACCATTTAAACAAATGTACTTCCTCTTTGTTCAAAATGGCGGTCGTCCGCCTAATTCGAAAATCAAACAAAACACTTATTACATCGACTCGGTATGGGTGGAATCGGAAAATGGGGATTTCTCAAAAACCATGAAATCTCCGACCCTTAATAAGGGGAATAGATTGGAATGCCTATCCTCAACCGACCAACCTATGTAAATAGGTAAAGGTCGGTGTTGTGGGGTTCCGATCTATTAGTTACGCGGTTGGTGGAAAGCTGGTCAGTTCATTAAAACTAGTATGTATGACCAAAAAATGCTGACCACCATCGACCGTTGTAACATTATGATCTCTCAAAGCTCTCTCTGATTCCAAAGCTTTGTGGCCGCGAGCACGACTGGAGAGCTGGTGGCAAGAATTCTGAGAGAAATACAGAGATAAATCAAGCTGAAGTCCTTTTGTTAGCTCCTTACCTTATCATATAATAGAACTTGCTGTTGATGTAGCTAGGGCAGTTTATGTATCTTTCCGATGTATATTTCTATCACTGATAATATAATTTTATACATTATATCAGCTGTTTGTTTGCGTAAATCGTTAGTTATGAGATCGATGAGTTTATACCGACCCAATCGCTTTTACTCAAAGATATATTCACTTAGGTTTTATACCAACTGTGGTTTTAACCTTTGTAGATCGTTCATGTCGGAGATCGATGAGTTTATACCGACCAAATCGGTGTTACTCAAAGATTTATTATACTTGGGTTTTACACCAACTGTGGTTTTAACCTTTGTAGATCGTTCGTGTAGGAGATCGATGAGTTTATACCGACCCAATCGGTGTTACTCAAAGATTTATTATACATAGGTTTTATACCAACTGTGGTTTTGACCTTTGTAGGTCGTTCATATCGGAGATCGATGAGTTTATTCCGACCCAATCGGTGTTACTCAAAGATTTATTATACTTAGGTTTTATACCAACTATTGGTTTTAACCTTTGTAGATCGTTCATATCGGAGATCGATGAGTTTATACCGACCCAATCGGTGTTACTCAAAGATTTATTATACTTAGGTTTTATACCAACTGTGGTTTTAACCTTTGTAGATCGTTCGTGTAGGAGATCGATGAGTTTATACCGACCCAATCGGTGTTACTCAAAGATTTATTATACATAGGTTTTATACCAACTATTGGTTTTAACCTTGGTAGATCGTTTCCTGACAAAAGTCTTTTTCAATGCGATTATGGGGAAATAAGCAAAAGCTTTTATTATAGTTGTGGAAAAAATTTAATACATAAAAGGAAATAACAAAATACCCAAAAATATAGAATCCTAGCTAATTACTAAACCTTCTTATCTTTAGATTTAACGACCATAATATCTTCTGAGATTTACTGCATTCCAAGTTCGAGGAAGCAAAGTTCCATCCATATGAGCTATCTTGTACGATCCCTTTTTTCCGACCGCAATCACCACGTAGGGACCTTCCCAATTTTGCTGTAACTTTCCCACGTGTTTGGAAACTTCAACTTTTTTAAGTACCAAATCACCTTCTTTGAATGATCGTATCCTCACCTTTTGATTGTATGCTTTTTCCATGCTGGATTTAGCCGCTTCTAAACGCAGACTAGCTTTTTCCCTCAAGGTTTCACTCAAATCGATGTCATCCTTTCTAAGTTGATCATTCGATTCCTCCTCGTAGAGCTCAATTCTTGGGCTCGGGACTAGCGCCTCTACTGGGATAACTGCCTCCGACCCATAGACTAGGCTAAACTGTGTTTCACCTGTTGAGGCTTTTACTGTAGTTCTGTTGGCCCAAATGACGCCTGGCAGTTCGTCCAACCATTTCCCTTTGGCGTCGTCCAGTCTCTTCTCGAGTGATTTGACAATCTCTCGATTTGCCACTTCAGTTTGTCCAATAGCTCTAGGATGTCCGACAGACGTGAAGTTTTGCTGTATTCCAAGCTTCGAGCACCATTCTTGAACTTGTTTTCCAGCAAATTGGGTTCCATTGTCAGAAATCAAAATTCTTGGGATTCCAAAACGACAGACTATATTTTTCCAGAGAAAGTTTATAATTTGGAACTGTGTTATCCGAGCTAATGCTATGCATTCAATCCACTTGCTGAAATATTCGACAGCGACCAAAACATAACTCTTCTTCGATCTGGCCATTGCGAACGGTCCCACTATATCGATTCCCCATTGATCAAAAGGCCAACAGATCGGAATTGGGTGTATCGTCTCAGCTGGTTGGTGTATTATATTTGAATGTACCTGACAGTAATGACAGTGTTTAACGTAGTCTTGTGCGTCGGCGTACATCGTTGGCCAATAGTAACCTGTTCTCAAGCATTTGAGTGTAAGTGCTCGAGCGCCACTGTGATTCCCAGCTTCTCCCTCATGTATGCTTCGAAGGATGCTTTCGGAATTGTGCTTGGGAATGCATTTTAGCAGAATTCCCGAGACGGATCGTTTGTAAAGTTTTCCTTCTAACATCGCATATCTTGGTGCTCGATACCTTATCCTCCTGGCTTCATTTTTACAGCTAGGGAGTGATCCGTCTTTCAAATAGGCGATTAATGGAGTCATCCAACTGTCTGCTGCCAAGTCAATTTCCATTACTTCAACAACAGGGATAGTGTCGAGGTCGATCGCGGGTGTCTTGGAGATCAGCCAGGTGATTACCCTTTTAGATTTACCATCCCTTGTACCTGTAAATCTAGATAGTTGATCAGCCCATCGATTTTCTTCTCGTGGGATATTTTGGATATAAAATTTATCAAATTTCCCAGTTAATTCTTTTACTTTCTCCAAATATTTTATCATGTTGAATTCTTTTGCTTCGTACATTCCACTAATTTGTCTCTGAATTAGTTCAGAATCTGTCAAGACATTCAAAACTTTCATATGGGCTTGTATAGCCATTTCCAATCCAGCGATCAGAGCTTCATATTCTGCTTCGTTATTGGTTACCACGAAGTCTAAAGTGATGGCATAATTCATATCTTCGCCGTTTGGCCCTTGGAAATTAATTCCTGCACCTCCCCCATCTCTGCTTGATGCGCCATCGACATGCATAAGCCATGGTAGGTCATTGACGATCATAATACTGTTATCGCTTGTCGATGTTGCTGCGGAGCTTGTCTCCGACAGACTTGGAGTTTCAAGGAGGAAATCAGCAAGTATCTGAGCTTTGATTGCAGTTCGTGGTCGATACTCGATCTCGTACTTTCCCAATTCTACAGCCCATTTGATTAACCTTCCCGAGGCCTCTGGCTTCGATAAAACTTGCCTCAAAGGTTGATTGGTAAGCACGATGATCTTGTATGTTTGAAAGTATGGCCGCAACCTACGCGCTGACGTTACCAAAGCCAGAGCGAATTTTTCAATTGTTAAATAATTCTTTTCCGCTCCTTGCAATAATTTACTCAAATAATAAACAGGCTTGTGTTCCGAGCCCTCAATTTTCACCATAACCGAGCTCACTGCAGCCTCGAAAATAGCGATGTATATGTATAGAGGCTGTCCTTCCGTAGGTTTGGCGAGCAGGGGAGGCGAGGTCAAATATTCTTTCAGCTGCTCGAATGCATGATCACAAGCCTCGGTCCATTCAAAGGTCTTGGCTTTTCTCAAAGTTTGAAAAAATGGTATACTTTTATCTGCGGACCTGGATATGAATCTATTAAGGGCAACAATCTTTCCGACCAAACTTTGCACCTGAGTAATATTTCTAGGAGGTTTCATTTCAGTAATAGCACGTATCTTCTCTGGATTTGCTTCGATGCCTCTCTCATGGACCAGGTATCCTAAGAATTTTCCAGACCTTACCCCAAATGTACATTTTAAGGGGTTGAGCTTCATTCCATATTTCCTCAAGATTTTGAAGCAACGATCAAGGTGTTTAATGTGATCTTCTTCACTCATGCTTTTTACCAGCATGTCATCAACATATACTTCCATTATTTCTCCGATCAACTCTTTAAACATCAGGTTGACCAACCGTTGATAGGTTGCTCCAGCATTTCTTAATCCAAATGGCATCACTATGAAACAATAGACGCCTTGTTCGGTAATGAATGCAGTCTTTTCTTGATCTCTTTCATCCATGAAAATCTGATAGAAACCTTGGAATGCATCCATCATACTAAAGATTGCAAAGCCTGCTGTTGAGTCGACCAATAGGTCGATCCTTGGGAGAGGATAAGGATCTCTTGGACACAATTTATTCAAGTCTGTAAAATCGTTGCACATTCGCCACTTATTATCCTTCTTGTCACCCTTTGAGACAAGTACGACATTACACAGCCATTCAGTAAAGTGTATTTCTCTAATCTGCTTAGATAATAACAACCTTTCGACCTCTGCTTTTATTATTTTGTCTTTGACAGGACCATGATTCCTTTTCTTTTGTCTGACCGGTTTTGCGCTCGGATCTATCTTCAAAGAGTAGGTTATTTTTCTTGGGTCGATCCCCACTATGTCCTCCGAGCTCCAGGCGAAAACATCTACATTTTCTCTTAAAAAATTGATCAACATAATTTCTCCCTGTGGAGACAGTTCAGTTCCGATCCTGGTGATTTTTGTTGGATCGTTCTCGATCAACTTGACCTCTTTATGCTCTGGCGCACGTAGGGTCAGATCTATGGGCTCTTTTCCTTTTTTATCGATCCGATCCGTGCTAGGCAACTCAGGCTCATGAGATCTCTCCGTCGAGGATCCTACTGTTTTTCTTTTTGACGGTGTTAGAGGATCGACATTCCTTTTTAAAGACAGTGCCGTGTTGTAACAATCCCAGGCCATGCAGTGGTCGTTGACGATTTCGCCGACCCCAGAGACTGTAGGAAATTTTATTTTCTGGTGATAGGTTGACACAACTGCTCGAAATTGGTTTAATGCTGGTCTTCCCAAAATGGCATTATAAGCGAAAGGTGCTTCAACCACTAAGAATTTTATCATTTTGACCACTCGATGAGGTTTGTTCCCAAGAGTTACACTCAAATTGATAGTTCCGGCTGGAACTATTTCTGATCCTCCAAATCCTACCAGTGGCGTAGCTACTTTTTGGAGAGTTATTTTTCCCAGGTTCATCTGGTTCAGCACTTCGATGGCTATTATGTTAGCCGAGCTTCCGTTGTCGATCAGAATTCTCTTGACATTGAAATCGGCAATTTTTAGTGCGACCACCATGGGAAAATTGGGGTGGTCTTCGTTATTATCCCAATTCAGGTTTCTGGGGACTTCGCTCTCATCGAATTTAATTATCTGTTGGTTGGAGTTTTTACTCTCGAGCGCCCATACCTCTTTAGGGGTTATAATCCCCTTTTCTAGAGATCGTGCGACCTTTCGTCTGGCATTCCGACTATCCCCCCCCGCTGGTCCACCAGAGATCACATGTATTGTACCATTGACCTGGTCATCATCGATTTCATTTCTTCGGGGAGCATGATTACTGGGAGATCTATCACGAGGACTTCTATTTTCCTCTCTCCTTCTAGGACTTCTTGTCATTTGTCTTCTCCGATCTGCTCTGTCTACGAATTCATTCAATCTACCCTGTTGAATCAATTTTTCGATTTCTTGTTTCAGGTGATAACAGTCCTCGGTCCTATGATCGTGAGCTCGATGGTACCTACAATATAAATCGTAGTTCTTTGCCCCAGGTTTGGCTTGTGTGATTCTTTTTGCTGGGGGGATTAAATTATTTCTTTCCAGTATCACCAGGATGTATTCTCTTGGGGCATTTACATTTGTGAACTCCACATAACTGATTCGATCTCTTATATTCCTTTCTGGAGATCGAGGCCTGAGGTAGACATTGGGTCTTTTCTCAGGGTTATTCCAGTTATGTTCTAATCTATGGAATACGTTTCCTCTTCGCGAAAACCGATCGTAATCCATGACTTTCTGGATTGAGGGTTTTTCAGGTTTTTTGGGTCCCGAAACGGACGCTTTCTTATTTTTATCTTTGAAAGAGTTCATCTCTTCCTGGGTCATATATTTGGAGGCTAAAGTCATGATTTCAGTGAAGGTTCTAGGCTGTTTCCGACTTAATGCGTTACCAAACTGCCTATTCTTGGTTAGATCGAACATAATAGATATAATATAGTCAATATTTGGAGAATCGATCTTCAGTAGTTCTACATTGAACCTTGTTAACCAAGCTCTTAAAGATTCTCTATCTTGTTGGACTATAGTTCCCAAATAACTCATGGGAACCTTTTGTCTTTTCTGACTAGAAAATTGTTGTTCCAGCTTGTTGCATAATTCTCTAAAACTGAAGATTGAATTGGGTGGTTGTTTTCCGAACCAATCCAGTGCCAACCCCTCGAACGTTGTGATCATCAGCTTGGCCGTATACTCTGCTGAATGAGCATACAAGCTCATTATATTTGTAAAACTAAAGATACAGTCGGTCGGATCACTGGTTCCATCATATCTGGGGAGCCGAGCAGGTAAGGACCCAGAAGCATGTGCTTCCCTAATTTCTAAGCAGAAAGGGGAACAGGCAGCTATACTATCCTGTATTTCTCGGGAACGAGGCCAAGGTTGTTTCAAAGTCAAAAGCCTTTGTTCCACTCGTTCCTCGACCATCATCTCTAATTCTCTTTCAGAGACTCTTCTATGTGTTTGTCGATTGACAACTGGGGGTTCGTCCATGTCGTAGATCGGTATAACAATGTGTTCTTTGGACAGGCGAGGTTCAGGTCGAGCATTAGCTCTTGCCTGATCAGCTCTTCGACCAGGGTTCCTTCCTGCTATGTTTGGTGGGGAGATTTGAGATCGTTGATCCGCGTCCGGACTTTCTGCTTGAGTTGATTGATGGTCGTTATTTTCCCGAGGTTTCCTGACGTTGTTAACCGCTCTTGAAGGACGAACAGCCGCCCTTACTGGTTCCGCAACTGCCGGAGTCGGTAGCATTTGAGGAAAAAACGAACTTAAAAGCTGAGCAATTTGTAGTATTTTTTCCTGGTCAGCGGAAAGCGGGGGAGCCGGGACGGATCGAATGGGTGAGTTAGGGGCCCGACTCACGCTAGGAGTTCCCTCGTTTTGATTGATGTTAGCGTTCGCTGCAACACGTTCCTCTATAGGATCTAGATTTTGCTGATTCGCCGGAGGCTGTGTATTATCAGCACTGACCCTTTGGGAATTTTCATGCAGGCTATCTATAGCACGATAAGGTCGAGAACTCGTGCTTCTTCCTCCGTTACGTGTGCTTTTTCTTGGATTGACCATATTCGATCGAGCAATTAACCTTGCCCCACAGTGGGCGCCAACTGATTTAACCGAATTTCGTCTTAGGTTTAATCTCAGTAAATTATTTAGATCACGATTTTATGTAATAGGGGTTTGGTTAAAGTACTCTGGATGGTGCAATTCAAGAACAAGCAAAGTAATATAATAGCGTAAAATAACAATAATATGAACGGCGAACAACTGTAGTATATTTCGTAGGTTAAATTCTGGATCCTCAATACAATGTATGATTTGCTATTTATAATATTCCCCCTGTCCTAACAGAACTAGGAGTCCTATTTAGTCTTGGAATCCTATAAGGCCTAGGAGTACCGCATGGCCCATTAAGTCCCTTAAAACGGACAATAGGTCGATCAGAGTAGGTCGACAAGATACGCACCCAGCTTGTCGAGTCGATCTCACAGTTTTAAAATAGGTCGGATCGATCTTTAGTCTGCTCGGATATTCCTAGTTGGTTATATGTACAAAATAGCCCTCATCATCAATGAATAGATTTTAGAATTAAGCATAGAGCTATTCTAAAGTTCAAGATGAATTTCGATAACTCGCTTTAAAGCGATAAGAGCGAATAGTATACTGAGCACCAAAAGAATCAAATTACGAAATATTTAGGATTAAAAAAGGCTCAATGAAGCAAACTAGACAGTTCTAGTCAATCGATTATCAACTCAAAGTATAAATGGTTTGATCCATGAAGGTGTTACAAAGGATTAGTATAATGGACAAAGAGTCAAGTTCTAAACAATACAACTTGACATGATGTTCAAGAAAGATTTTCGAGAGAAATGAGATTAATCAAAATAAATATGAAACGATTGACTCATGAAGAAGTTTACACACAAATTAAAATGATAGATCATTCAAGCCTCTCAAGGTGTGAGATATAAATTGTAAAGAAAAGACGAAGTTTTCACATAATTTACAACGATTTAGATACTAACGAATTTTTCAGAAGGCTTCTAAATTTAAGGTCTTGTAATATTTCAGTTCCTTGTCGGATCGGCTTCACTCCCTTTCTTAAATCTCTTCAAGTTTGTTAGAATGGTGACGATGTTCTTGAGCTCTTCTTTCGTAGATCTATAACAATCAAACTTCGCTAAACACTTTCCATTCTTGAAGTTTTTCCTCGATCTCGATGTAATAATAGATGAGACATTGTTAGACTTCAAAATGTAGTATTTCTTGTTTCATTTAGTGAACAAATGTGATGTCAATCTAACTAGTTAACGGAGCTCATCATATAGCACCATTGTAAAATCTTCATGTCATAGTACGTCCGGGTTTTTCCTCGAACTTTACTCTTTAGAGTTGAAGATGGACCAAAAGTCAAGTGTAATGTTGATGGTTTCCTCAGATTCTTTAAATGATTCCTTTTGTTGATCAAAATCTTTCCATACTCTCATTGCGCCACTTTAATTCCGAAGACTTTCGCTTTAGTCAATCCTTTCATTTTTGGAAGAATTTTCATTGATACATGTGTCTTGTGCATACAAGTTCTAACACGAACTTAATTTGAAAATCCAATAATAATAATAACTTACCTATTACCTCAAGTAACCTAGATGTTACAATAGGCTTGATAATCTAGGCTATTAACTCGATCAAGTTTGGTTCACGAAGCAATATGAATAAGAATATCAGTTGATAATCAAGTAGAACCATTTCAAAGGCACGAGCTTGGAATGATACTCCAACATGATATATAGATATGTACTTTAAAGGACATAAGGGGTTGGTACAAGTTCAATGAAGGTTATGTGGAATTTGAATAGCAACACGGATACAAAATTACAATGACTTCAAGAAGACTCCATAAAGTGTGTAATAGATGGATTCCATTGGAAATCATATGCAAGATTGATACATTTTTAAATAAGAGGAATGTTAGAATCACTATTAATTAACACTGGTTGTAACCGTATTAGAATAAAGAGATGCAAAAATAGTGAAGTACAAAGATTTGAATAGGAAATGAAGTCATAGTCATATGAATAAAGGGGTTCAACAAGGATGGCTCGTATGCGATTAAAAGTTCAAGGTTAAAGATGAGCATAGATCAATTATGGACTTCAAAGAAATAATAAAAACAGGCTTGCCATTTTCTTGCAATTTGAAGTGAATTACTCAATTTACAAATTCCACATGCACGAATTTCACATGTTATCAAAAGAATGAATTTTGATTGAAATGGTTACAAGCATATGAGGGTCAAGGAGAGTCTATGATGATAATAACACAACTAAACAAGAAAAATAAAACATCATGTCCTTCCGAAGCAAACTACACCTAAGGTAACTATTTCAATCGAACTCTAGGAGGTGTGAAACTCTAGTTGAATAAACATAACTCTTTCCAAAAGGCCAAAACATGTGTTTTTTAATACTTTTGGAGAGGAAAGACTCAATAATATTTATCTAAATTGTGCTCTAGGCCGAGGACCCTGTCCTGGCTTATGAGCCGAAGCTCTGATACCATCTGTAACAGCCCGACTCCAATAAACTAGCATTCACAAAAAAAATTGACTTAAACATTTTAAATGAGTATATAACTCATTGAAATAAATGAAGCTTACTTCAACTGTTATATAACTAGGACATTAAGAGATTTCAGAACATGAAACTATTTAAGATAGGAACCCTTGATCACTTCACGACTCCCTTGTTTTCCTGTAGCTCTGAAAAGTAGTAATTTGAAAGCATAAGTTGATTGAATCAACTTAGTGAGGCTGGTGTACATGTGTCAGTAAATTTTTATGCACATACCAAAAGGTTTCTTATGACAAAACAATTACACAATAAATGGCAATTTAAACATTCAATAACACGTCTCTCACGTTGATAAATTATATATGTAACCACACGTTCAAGAAAACAATAAAATATTCAAAATAACCACTCATTCACTAAAAGGATATTTAATCCCGTCTTATCACTAAGAGTAAGGGGCCAATCATACCATCACTCATGAAATGCATTGATTACTCGCTGTCAATTTAGGTCACGTATACCGAGATATACGAGACCAAGATAATGATCGATTGGGGAGTCAACCTGACAAGTCTCCACTTGTTCCAGATTTGTCCGAACCTACCACTATCGCTCACTATGAACAGGGGAGATAAAGTAATACACCCCTGTCCCAACAATAATCATTTAAAAGCAAGCAATACGATCATTACATATTTCACATAAATGATACTATCATATCTTATCTTCAACAACTATTGCAAACATCAAAGACAATTAATCTAGCATTTTCAAAATATCACGGACACTCAATAAACATCAATTACGGGCATCGCAAGCATATTACTTCAACAATCCCATAATATCATAATTAAGGCATATAACGAACATTATCTTCCCATATATTAACCAACATTAAGTAAACTAAAACATTCACATAATATAAGCATGGTGCAGCTCTCACCTTGGTCTTTAGCAAAAGTTGTCACCGAACTTTAAACGCATCAAAGTGTTTATCTAAACCTCGATCACTAGCAACGCCTCGATTAACATTACCTTGTCGAAACAAACATACTCATAAATGCATATTTTAAGACTCATAATATTCTCTCTAATTGTATAACCTTCTTATGCTCTATTCTTATATGTAATCAAGTGGACAATCATTAGTTTTACCCAAATCCAAGCAAAATCCTAGGTTCATTCAAAATCTTAAAACTCAATATTAATCAAACAACTCAATTTCACCTAAGAGAACAATTATTTACTTTACTTTAACTCAAAATTTCCTCAATAATCAAAATTAAGCATGAATGAATTCCAATACTACTAAGTAATGAATTCCAATACTACTAAGTAATAGCAATTCAATAAACCCACAAGAAATTCATTAACAAGCTCAATTAAACATGGAGTTTGAGTTGTTTTTTAAAAACATCCTCATTTTTAACCTAAACATTCAATATTCAATTCCCAAAATTGAAACAAGAATTTAAATTCCAAATTTTCAAAGTCTCCAATATTTGATTAATTCCAAAAGTTCAAGTATAATTGAAACTCTTCATGAATTAAATTATATCTTGCCTATGTAACAACAAACATGAATTCCTTCTTCTTTTAACCTTAACATTCAATAATCAACAACATTCCAAAAAGAATAGAGATTAAAACTCTTACCCATGCTTCAATGGAAGGATGAACTTCAAAAGCCCTAGAAGAATTTTCTCTTGTTCTTGTTCTTGTTCTCTTCTTTTCTCCTCCTTCCTTCTCTTCCTTTTCTCCCTGTTTCGGCCCCCCCATTCTCTCATTTTAGTTGTGTGTGTAACCATTGAAACAAAATGGAAAAATTAAGCTTTTAACATAGTAGGGTAATTATTTCCTCCACTTGGGTCTCCATTTACAGCAGCAGGGCACGTCCTGCTGCTGTGTAATTCTTTTCTTTCTTTCTTTCTTTTTTCTGGTAAAATTGCTTTTTAACCCCTGAAATTCGAAAATTCAATTTTCACCCCAAAATTAAATAATTTCAGGAATATAGGATAAAAATGATTATTTTTACCCATGAATGAATTTGTTGTTTTTAATCCTTTTATTTGTATTATCAAATCAATATTAAAGTTATTCACAAAACATAAGTTGTAATGAATCCTAAAATATTCAAGTAATCTTTACAAAATATCATTAGTAATTTTTGGGGCATTACAATATTAAGGTATCTTAAAGGTACACAGGATTTAGGATTATGGTATCCAAGGTAATCAGGATTTGAACTTATTGGATATTCAGATTCTGACATTGCTGGCTGCAAGATTGACAGGAAATGTACTACAAGTACATGTCAATTCCTAGGTAGCCGTCTGATCTCATGGTTGAGTAAGAAACATACTTCAAAATCCATATCTACTGCTGAAGCTGAATACATTGCTGCTGGAGCATATTGTGCACAAATACTTTGGGTGAAACATCAACTAGAAGACTACAATATCAAAATCAGTGGAATTCCAATCTACTATGACAATACAAGTGCAATTTCACTTACTCAGAACACTACAAGTCATTCTAGGACTAAGCATATTGAGATCAAACATCACTTCATCAGAGATCATGTTGAGAAAGGAAAGGTCATAATTGAATATGTTCATACAGACAATCATATAGCTTACATTTTCACCAAACCATTGAGTGATGCAAGATTTTCTACTCTTAGAGTGGAATTAGGCTTGTTAAATTTGGATTCATAAGCTGAGGGGGAACCTATCAGAAGACTATGGTTCATCAGCTGACTAATCTGATAACAAATGGTATTCTTCAAGAACTGACTTTCAACAGACTAGTTGACTAATAGATTCTTAAATTCAGGGGGAACGTGTAAGACTTGCGGTACTCTTGATTAGAGATGAAATTTTCAATGACAGTTAGTTGAAGTTGTTTTTATCTGAATATGTGTTTTTAATTCTTGAAGAAATGAAGACTATTTTGCTTGCTGGATTGACAAACAACAAAGGAAGATCACTAGCTATTGGCTTTCACTAGTGATATATTGTATCAGACAAGTCATCTGTTAGATAAGTGAAATCTACTCATCTGATACGTTATATAAGTGTTGTACTAAAAACGCTAAAATATAAAACACGCTTTTATAAGTAACAGACAAGTAATGTTTCGCATTCCTGTCTATTATGACAATAAACTATAATATTTGAAATCCGTAAATGTCTCACGCACGATCAGAAAGATCTAACGGTTAGCAGATATCAAGGAAACCGATGATTCCACTTAACCTATAAATCCATATCTGATCAACAGACTACATTTACTCACCCAAATAATCATACTCTCAAGAAGTTACTAACCTTCCATTTTCTTGCGAGCAAAAATTCTTCTGCACTATTTTCTCTTTACTTAATCTCAAAAACAGAACTATGGCTGGAGCTGAAGGGCGTTTTCTTAACTATGAAGTTTACCACGCAACTTGAACCAAGCTCATGAAGGAGCTGATGGAGAAACTGAAGGAAACTTTTTTGGTTGATGTACTGGAAGCTCATGAAACAATGGTCTTCCTTGATGACGTAGCTGAATTCTATAAGAATGAAAATATTGATCTGGAGAAAAACACCATGACCTCCACTGTTGCTGGAAAACAAATTTATATCTCACCTGATGTCCTTAGTGAGATTTACAAGTTGAAAAACGAGGGTGAGGACGTCTCGACCTTGGGAATACCTAAGGAAAATGACTTCTGGAAGATAGCTGTGAAGAAAGGAGAGTAGCTAACTGGGTCAATCAAAAAGACCTAACTGACTGACGAGTATCAGAGGCTAGCTGACATAATAGCCAAAATACTTGAGTGTTCAACAAGTGCTCTAGATGGGCTGCCCAAGCGAAGATTTCACACCATGATTTGTATCTACTATGGACTGAACGTGAACTGGGTTGTTCATATGTTTAGAATCCTTGCCACAAAGAAATCTGGGCAGTTATCTTGCTAAGTCACTTGCTGATGGCTTTGAATTGCACACTGGGAGCTGGAAAGGTTGTGCATAAACTTAAGGAGTTTAAGGTTTATGAACCTATTAAAATGGACATGGTATCAAAGGCTGACAGGACACCAGAAAGAAAACAGAAGAAAAGGAAGTCTGTTGTTGAGCCAAGAAAGCCTGCTATTGAGGTGAAAAAGTCAAAATTTGATATCAAGGCTGCTGAGCCTGCTGCTCAAACACAGGGTCACCCTGCTGTTGAAGCCAGAGCAGTCCAAGAAACAACACTGATGCTATTATCTCTCAGGTTGCCAGAGAACTTGAAGATATGGCCACATATCACTCTTAGGAACAGCCGGAATCTGAGGAACATCCTGAGAATATACTCATATATCTTCTTAGATCCTCCTTGTTTCACATGGAAACAAACTCTTCCTTCTTATCCCTAGCTAAAAATCGCCCCCCACCTTATCTTGCAAGACTTCTTCTGGGCTTTTAATTAAAGGCCCATGTCTTGCAACTTAATTTAATTAACCATTAATTAAATCAGCCCAATTAATCCAATTAATTAATATCTCTCAATTAATTAACACCTTAATTAATATTTAATTAATTAGACCATCTAATTAATTATCCTTCCAATTGAATTAACACTTTAATTCACTTAATTGATTTAACTCCCTTAAATCACATATTTCCTTCTTTGACTGTCACTGTCCAATTGTATTGTGTGTGACCCTCTAGGTTCACCATCAATTGGCAGCAGGCCCACGAACCCTTCGTGATTTAATTTATGAGCAATTAAATGCTCCGATCAATTAAACCCTTTTAATTGACCACTCCAAAATTAATCTCCCTTATTAATTCAGGAGTACCCACACTTCATGGTCGATGTCTAGCCACAAGCCCATGAAGCCCAACTTCAGGTGAATTGATATTTGTGAACCTCACCTCTTATAACTGCCATGTACATACGGTCCTTCTATCGACTTAATTTCCCGATTGAGACCTAGGGTGTGTGAATTAATCGGCACCTCTAATTATCTCAATAACTATACTTTCTAATTCGGGATAATAATCCAGTGTGACTGCTAAATTTGGAAACCCCTTTCCAAATCCGTCACTGACCGTGGCCACGGGTTTCTTGGATCTATTATCTAAGAATCGTATAGGAAATTCTCTCATCCATTACGATGAGTCGGTAGATTCCATCTTGGTACTAACCATTCGCGTACACAACTATAGGCACCCAACTTAGGCACATTATGGTCAGGCTACGTGACCAGTACCTAAATCTAAGTACATATACCTATGCACCGAATTCGCCCTAGCACCTCAAGTCTAAGGACTAAATCGTACACTATTATAAGTCTTGAGAAACGTCCCATCACCGATATGCGTCATGCGCTTCCACAATGGGTTTCTCTGTTTGGGTCGTTCGATGCGTTCGATCCCCTATCGAACCACCTAGTCATATGCACTGACATCAAATGTCTTGTTCATGAAACTCTACAAATTCACTCCATGTGAATCATGCATATTCGTACAAGTCTTGGCGATTCCTTCGATACCCCGTCTCGTTCGGAATCTATGACTTGGAACGGGTTTTAAGATCACGACCTTAGAGACTGTTTCATGATTGCACTCAATACCGAAGTGAATCGTCCCATAGTCGAATGTGATCTAAGGATTTCATCCAATCGCTTAAATGTATTCGCGAGAGATGAATATGGCTATTGTTTATTCTATACAGTTATAAATAAACGTGCGTATTATTCATAAAAATCAAAGATTGTTTATTACAGAATAGTCCTATTACAAGCTAAAGAGAATTGGCTTGCTGGGCACTATCCTATCAATCTCCCACTTTCCCTAAAGCCATTCACAAACATTTCTAAGACCCATCTTTACAAGATGTCCCTCGAACGCTTTTTGCGAAAGTGGCTTTGTTAGTGGGTCAGCTATGTTGTCTTCTGAGTTGACACGATCCACGTGTATGTCTCCTCTACCAATGATCTCCCTGATCACATGGTATTTCCTCATTACGTGTTTAGATTGGTGGTGTGATCTCGGCTCCTTCGCTTGAGCTATCGCCCCGTTGTTGTCACAGAAGACTACTACAGGCTCTGCAATGCTAGGAACTACATCCAACTCTTGGATGAAGTTTCTCATCCAAACACTCTCTTTTGCTGCATCCGATGCTGCAATGTATTCTGCTTCAGTGGTTGAGTCGGCAGTGGTGGATTGCTTGGAACTTTTCCAACTCACCGCTGCGCCATTGAGGCGGAATATGTATCCAAAATTGGACTTGTAATCATCCACGTCAGACTGGAAACTTGAATCAGTGAATCCTTCAAGTTTCAATTCTCCACTACCACCGTAGACCAAGAACATATCCTTAGTCCTTCGCAAGTACTTAAGGATTGCTTTAACGGCAGTCCAGTGCTCTTCGCCTGGATTCGACTGATAGCGGCTCGTTACACTAAGAGCGTGTGCTACGTCTGGTCTAGTACACAACATCGCATACATTATGCTTCCTATAGCAGAGGCATAAGGTATGAGAGACATTCTCTTCTTTTCTACGTCAGTTGTAGGGCACATTGACTTGGAAAGAGAGATTCCATGTCTCATTGGAAGCAATCCTCTCTTGGATTCTTCCATATTGAATCTCTTCAATATCGTGTTGATATACTGAGATTGGGAGAGTCCCAACATCTTCTTCGATCTATCCCTATAGATACGTATTCCCAATACGTAAGATGCCTCTCCTAAATCTTTCATGGAGAACTGCGCGGATAACCACGCTTTTGTCTGCGCTAACATTCTGATATCGTCCCCGATCAACAGAATATCATCGACATATAAAACTATGAATTGTACCGAACTCCCACTATTCTTCTTGTACACACAAGGTTCAAATACGTTTTTGATGAAGCCAAAAGCTTTGACTGTCTCATCAAATCGTATGTTCCAGGTTCGGGACGCCTGTTTGAGGCCATAAATTGACCTTTGAAGTTTGCACACCTTGTGCTCGCTTCCTTTGGACGCAAAGCCTTCGGGCTGTTGCATAAAGATCTCCTTGTCAATGTCTCCATTGAGAAAGGCGGTCTTTACGTCCATTTGCCATATTTCGTAGTCGTACCACGCGGCTATGGCTAATAGTATCCGAATGGATTTCGACATCGCTACTGGAGAAAAGGTTTCCTCATAGTCTATTCCAGGCCTTTGAGAATAACCTTTCGCCACTAGGCGAGCCTTATGGGTTATTACCTCTCCATTCATTCCAAGCTTACGCTTGAAGATCCATTTGCATCCTACAGGGATAGTTCCCTCAGGTGGATCGACCAAGGTCCAAACCTTGTTGGAATGCATGGAATCCATCTCGGATTGCATGGCTTCGAGCCACGCACCCGATTCTATGTCAGACATAGCTTCTTCACAAGTCCTTGGATCAGTATCCAACTTATCGTTTTCGTGAATGAAACCAAATCTCTCTGGTTCTTTACGAACTCGATCAGACCTTCGAAGTATAGGTGTACTAGTAGGTTCAGTAAAATCAGGATCAGCTCCCACTGTTTGTGAGGATGGGTCCGATTCTTGGACTTCATCGAGTTCTACGATTGTCCCATTTCTGTTGGTGAGGAAATCATCCTCTAAGAAATGGGCATTCCTAGACACGAACGTATTACGTTCTTTAGGATCGTAAAACAAGTATTCAATGGATTCCTTTGGATACCCCACAAATTTGCACAAACTAGATCTACTATCCAGCTTATCTCCTTTCTTGTTCTTAACATAGGCAGGAGATCCCCATACTCGTAGATACGAATATACGGGTGCTTTACCATACCATTCTTGATGTGGTGTAGTTGGCACTGACTTTGAAGGTACTATGTTCAGTATCTTCGAAGCAGTTAATAGGGCTAAGCCCCAAAATGAAAAGGGAAGTTCAGCGAAGCTCATCATGGAACGAACCATGTCCAACAAAGTTCGATTCCTCCTTTCAGACACTCCATTGCGTTGGGGCGTCCTAGGGGGAGTTCGCTGAGCGAGAATCCCATTCTCTTTTAGATAATCGAGGAATTCTTGACTTAAGTATTCTCCTCCTCGATCAGATCGAAGTGCTTTAATACTATGTCCAAGTTGATTCTCTACTTCCATTCGAAACTCCTTGAACTTTTCAAAAGTTTTGGATTTGTACTTCATCAAGTACACGTATCCATAACGACTGAAGTCGTCAGTGAATGTGACGAAGTAGGAGTATCCTCCTCTTGCACTGACACTCAGTGGTCCACAAACATCAGTATGGATCAAATCCAAAGTTTGTTTGGTTCGCTCAGGATTCCCGGTGAAGGGTGATTTGGTCATCTTTCCTTTGAGACAAGATTCGCAAGTCGGAAGTTCATCTAAGTTCTGTATTTCAAGAGCCTTAGAGGAAACCAACTTTTGGATCCTACTCTTGGAGATATGTCCAAGTCTAGCGTGCCAAAGTTGTGGTGTGTGATTATCGTATTTTCTTTTTCTTGATTGTATGTGCAAAACGTTGGAGTTTGTAGGTTCAAGGGAATATAGACCATCCATCAGAGTACCACTAGCATAAATTAAACCATTTTTAATTATGCTCATAGATCCATTCATAATGGAAAAATTAAAACTATCATTATCTAATAACGGAATAGAAATAATGTTCTTAATAATAGTTGGTACGTACAAACAGTCTTTTAAAAGTAAAGTAAAATTCCCTATCACTAACTCCACGTCTCCTATAGCCTCTGCAGCAACTCTTGCTCCGTTTCCAAAACGCAGGATCCTATCCCCGGGCTTGAGCGTTCTTACTGCTCCCATCACCTGCAAATCATTGCAGATATGAGAACCCGCTGCGGTGTCTAACACCCAAGATGCACAGTTAATAGAAATATTAACTTCAACCAAGAAAATACCTTTGGCTACCGTTTTCAGGTAGTCTGGGCAGTTCCTTTTCCAGTGCCCTGCTTTCTTGCAGTGGAAGCATTCGTCTTCTGGACTTTTGCGCTTCTTCTCGACAACCTTGGTGACTGCTTTAGAAGAGAACACCTTCTTCTTCTTTTTACCTTTCTTGGGCTTTGCAGCCTTCGATTGGTGAACAATCATCACGCGTTTCTCTTTCTTGAGAGTGGCTTCTGCCGTAACCAACAGATTGGTCAGTTCGTGAAGAACAAGGTTTATGTCTTCCATGTTGAAATTCAACACGAACTGGTCGAACGAGCGAGGCAGAGTATGGAGAAGGAGGTCAGTGCTAAGATCAGCGTGCAATTCCACGTCTAATCGCCCCAGTTTTTCAACCAAGTTGATGAAACGCAGACAGTGATCCTTGACACTGCTTCCCTCAGCCATCTTGAGACTAAACAACTCCTTAGTGGTTGCGAACCTTTCGGTACGAGACCTTTCTCCAAACATCTGTTGGAGGTGGAGAAGTATATCTCTAGCAAGCGGTATACCAGCATGCTGTTTCTGCAGCTCATTTGACATTGAAGCTAACATGAGGCAGCGAACCTGAAGATCATCATCAACCCTTTTAGCATGGGCGGTTCGTTGTTCCTCAGTAGCTCGTGCTGCGGGTGCAGCAGGCATAGGCGTGTCGAGTACATAGCTCCGACGTTCGGAGTCGAGGACTATCCTCAAGTTTCTCAGCCAGTCGACAAAGTTTGACCCATTTAGTTTATTTAGCGTCGAGGATGACAGATAATGGATTTTTAGACATTGTTCAGTAAATATCTACAAATGGAAAGAAGACAACGTTTAGCTGACTGATCTATGCCTAATACTTATAATTAACGAATTTTGGTCTTGGTTTCGAAAAAGTTCTCCCACTATTTTGTCGAAACAATCACCCCTTTGATTGCTCGGGAAATCTTATTTCCTAGTAGGTCTTGACGTCCCAGCAGATATTAATTGTACCCACGACTCGTGGCCATACAGTTAATTCTCCAGGTAGGTATACTTTTACCAATTGTGTCACTACACAACCTTCAAGCTATTTTGCCTCGGTTTTCTCACTTATCTAGCACTGCTACATCATAAGTGTTACTAATCGTTAAGTCTATCCCATCAATCATGATGAGCAACAGGCCCGGTCGTGAAATCCCCGTAACTGGTTATCGGTCGATATTCACATCCCGACGAGTCCTCACCCTTGTCTAGTTTAGTTAAAAACAGGAGTCAAGGAATTTTGCGTATTGTCCCTTTCTTCGACTCGGGTGCCAGACTCTGGATCACCTCCGTCAATTAGTAGACAACTCACGCTAGTTCCTATTGATGGAAGGCTTGGATCTTTAAAACTTCATTTTAAATGTACCCAATATGACTTAATATTTAATTCGAGAGGGGGTTTTCGGGTTTGAAAGTTCAAAGTAACTCTCCTCGAGATCTCACCGCATAAGTTATGCTTTATCTTTTATTTACGATCTAGATTCTACCGCGCATCACATACAAGCTAAATAAATAAATCGATAAATGAATTAAAACATACAAGCCTAGCATGCATACTACCACAATATGTTTTCGATCGGGAGCCTCCTATGTGGGCCATCATCGAGCCATGATGTTGGCCCAATTGGTCAATCTAAAGGGTTCTTAATGGACCTAGGCTATTACAAAAATAACCATGCATACATGGCCTTCATTCCTTCTTGGGCTCCCACCTTGCTTGTAACGGGCCTCCATCCTAAACTATTTAAAACAGTAAAGCTCTATCTATTACAAAGGCTCAAAGTGGCCCAAAAACTTAAGGCTCGCAGGCCCAATAAAAACAACAATAAATTAAACCAATCACATCTACCCTAAGGTCAAGGCTCGGCACGATCGAAAACCACGTAAACAGTTCACGTAGAGCAAGAAACAAGCAAACAACTTTTTACGTATTTCTTTCTTACTTTTAAAACACCTTTTAAAAATAATATCCTATGATTCTTACTTTAGTCACTACTAATTATGACAAAATCAATTTTCGGGTAAACAAAACAATTTTTCCGCATAAAATCAGATTCGGATTTTCAACTTTTGAAAATTGCAGTTCGGCCCCTCAACTCACGGAAATTACACTTTTAACCCCAAAGATTTGAAAATTGCAAAACAGCCCCAATTTACAAATCGGCCAGAGGACAGAAAATTAAAATTTGAATCCCGAAAATTTTCAGTTTCGCAAACAGACCCCTGAACTTTCGGAAATTACAAAACAGTCCTTTAATTTTCGGAAATTGCAAAAACGAACCAAAAATACGTACAGACCAGATTTGCAAAAACAGTCCAGATTTTTCAAATATTTCCAGAAAACAGAAAATAAATTTCCAGCCCTTTATTTCACAAAATCGCGATTTGCATAAAAAGTCCTGAAGTTTCAAAAACTATAAATTTGCCCCAAATCTTAATATGCGATTTTACCCAATCAAAGATCATATCATAACAAGCAAGAATTATCACACAGAACATAACAATCACAAATATCCATATATTTATTTATGTTCAGGCCTTTTCGCATAATAGTAATGGAATTGGCTCTGATACCACTGTTGGGAATGCCCCGGTTGTCAAAACAACGAGAGTGCGGAATTTAAAATTTTTCCGAGGCACCCCAGCAGACCCAAGATATATTTCCACCTTATGTATGCGAAAAGGTTGAATCAAACAAATCTACAATAGAATAAAGAAGGAGATATGCGATATACCTCACTGCAAGCAAGGTGGCGTCAATCTCCGGCTTTTGTTGATTCACAACGAGTGATCCAATTGTCTCACCTCCAGAGTGTATCCACACCAATTGGATGGTAGCAACACCTTCTATTCACAGGCTACGAACTAGAGATAGAAGGTTGTCAATGGAGGAAGAACAGATCTAGATTCAAATCTAGATCCAGATATGGAAGAACAGAGAGAGAGGGGGCGGCGACACTGCAAGGGGGCGGCTAGGGTGTAGGGGGCGGCTAGGGTTGAATTTTCAGCTCTTTAAAGTGTTAACAATTAAGCATGTGGAAGAGTTGTGAGGAGATATCTATTTATAAGAGAAGAAACCTTCTCTTTGTAGATATCTCTTAAAGATCTCTTCCTTATCTCATAAGGAAATAAGATATACTCATATATCTTCTTAGATCCTCCTTGTTTCACATGGAAACAAACTCTTCCTTCTTATCCCTAGCTAAAAATCTCCCCCCACCTTATCTTGCAAGACTTCTTCTGGGCTTTTAATTAAAGGCCCATGTCTTGCAACTTAATTTAATTAACCATTAATTAAATCAGCCCAATTAATCCAATTAATTAATATCTCTCAATTAATTAACACCTTAATTAATATTTAATTAATTAGACCATCTAATTAATTATCCTTCCAATTGAATTAACACTTTAAATCACTTAATTGATTTAACTCCCTTAAATCACATATTTCCTTCTTTGACTGTCACTGTCCAATTGTATTGTGTGTGACCCTCTAGGTTCACCATCAATTGGCAGCAGGCCCACGAACCCTTCGTGATTTAATTTATGAGCAATTAAATGCTCCGATCAATTAAACCCTTTTAATTGACCACTCCAGAATTAATCTCCCTTATTAATTCAGGAGTACCCACACTTCATGGTCGATGTCTAGCCACAAGCCCATGAAGCCCAACTTCAGGTGAATTGATATTTGTGAACCTCACCTCTTATAACTGCCATGTACATACGGTCCTTCTATCGACTTAATTTCCCGATTGAGACCTAGGGTGTGTGAATTAATCGGCACCTCTAATTATCTCAATAACTATACTTTCTAATTCGGGATAATAATCCAGTGTGACTGCTAAATTTGGAAACCCCTTTCCAAATCCGTCACTGACCGTGGCCACGGGTTTCTTGGATCTATTATCTAAGAATCGTATAGGAAATTCTCTCATCCATTACGATGAGTCGGTAGATTCCATCTTGGTACTAACCATTCGCGTACACAACTATAGGCACCCAACTTAGGCACATTATGGTCAGGCTACGTGACCAGTACCTAAATCTAAGTACATATACCTATGCACCGAATTCTCCCTAGCACCTCAAGTCTAAGGACTAAATCGTACACTATTATAAGTCTTGAGAAACGTCCCATCACCGATATGCGTCATGCGCTTCCACAATGGGTTTCTCTGTTCGGGTCGTTCGATGCGTTCGATCCCCTATCGAACCACCTAGTCATATGCACTGACATCAAATGTCTTGTTCATGAAACTCTACAAATTCACTCCATGTGAATCATGCATATTCGTACAAGTCTTGGCGATTCCTTCGATACCCCGTCTCGTTCGGAATCTATGACTTGGAACGGGTTTTAAGATCACGACCTTAGAGACTGTTTCATGATTGCACTCAATACCGAAGTGAATCGTCCCATAGTCGAATGTGATCTAACGATTTCATCCAATCGCTTAAATGTATTCGCGAGAGATGAATATGGCCATTGTTTATTCTATACAGTTATAAATAAACGTGCGTATTATTCATAAAAATCAAAGATTGTTTATTACAGAATAGTCCTATTACAAGCTAAAGAGAATTGGCTTGCTGGGCACTATCCTATCAGGAGGCTGAAGACTTAGCTAAAGCTTTGGAGGAGAGCAAAACTGACGCTCACGGGCCAAGGAAAAGTGGTGGAATTGTAATAGGGGAGCCAAAGCAAGACGGCTTTTTATGCCAAGACCAAAAATTGAAATGAGAAAAAGAAAGGAGATCAAGCATGCTTTGGAGATCGTAAGAAGTGATCCAAAGGTCTTCTCCTTATTTGAATCAGAACTAGAAAGGTATAACAGCCTACTGCAGAGCAAAAGTACTCTCCTGGCTGAAAAGATTAGATACAACAGATGGAGAGAGTACATGCTTGTGAAATCAAAAGAGGAAATCCTTGCCTGAAAAGAGTTTGCTGAGGAGAAAAATTGGGTACTTAACTGGCTACAAACTACCTCTATCAAAAAGGCACTGGATTCAAACTACTTCCATGACAAAGTACATGAGCATATCAAGAAGATTGTCAAAGAGGAGTCTACAAAGTTGAAACAGACTATCCCAAAAAGGATAAGAAAATCAGATGACGGTTGGGATAGAGCTGTCAAGTTGGCAATATGTGTTACCTTGGACAAGTGGACTCAGAGATCCAGATTTGAGAAGGGAAGCTCTAGTGATCTGCCACCGCTGCCAAGCCTTCAATACATAGCTTTTGGGTCTGAAATAAGGAAGTTTCAGGAATCAACTCAACAGACTACATCAACATTTGTACTGGCTGATTTCATTCACCATAAAACTGTTGTGTATGCTGATGGGTTTGATGTTATGCATCTTACAGATGAAGGAACATACCACTCAAAAGTTGCTGCCAATGAGTCATCAGTGGAGCTAAACCTTGAAGATGAACATGTTCCACTTGATGATGCACCACAAATTAAGGAGCCTTTCGGTATTGCCTGAAGAACCAAAGAGTGTAACTCCTTCCAAGACTGACAAATCATTTCAATCAACACTTCTTGATTCAATGAAGAATTTGATTGAATTTACACTGAAGGAAATGGAGGAACGAAACAAGGAATCAATTAAGAGATTTGAGGAGATGGCCTCAACCTTGATCCAAAGCACTGTTGCATCTCAGCCGAAGCCTACTGATCTTACCTCGCTGATTTAATAGGAGCTGAACAACATCAGAACTGAAGTTTATATTATAAAGGAAGATGTTCAAAAGTTCAGTAACAGGGTCCAGAGCAATGAAGTTGGCTGGAAGAGGATTAACCATGTTGTTGTTGATGCCATGCAAGCAGAAAAAGAAAAATCTTATAATATGATGTAGGCATTCTGTTCTAGTGCTGATTTAATACTTCAGTCCCAAATTCAATTTGGAGAGAGTCTTGACGAAATTCAACATAGCACTGAAGTTTTAACATCAAAGCAACAATAGCAAAGTAGATAGATTTATGCGATGGATTCCAACATTCAGAAGCTATGTGAAGCTCTCATCAGTCAACCAACTCAGATAACTAATCTGAACCCTGCTGATGATGACAAAAAGGGAGAAGAGAAGTTAAGGGAAGAAAATGATAGAAATAGTGTCCGGCAAGCCAACTGTATGGCTGCTATTTATTATAATAAATAAGGAACTATTCAATTTAGATTAATAAATGCACCTTATTAATAAATGGTCAACATTATCTTATGTAATAACTATCTAAGCATAAGGATAGAAGTCCTTAGATCACAGGGCTATGGGACAACCCGTAGACTGATCTCCAAGGCGGTGATCTAGAACATATTCAAGAGTCGTAGAATCCATTTGAGATAGGACATCATTGGATTCGGTTAGACTCTCAGTGATGTGTATAATCCGATGAACTGGAGGACGCTGGGGTCCACGAGCGTGATAGGGATAGTCGATACACAGAAGTGGGTGGCTTGCTGGGATGGCAAGTGCACTGAATACCCCAATTAGGAAATAACTCTTCATGGAAGCGGTAGTCGCATATCGGGGTCGAAGTTATTCCTATTTGCAATAGTATACGAGGAACGATCCCTAATACTTGAAGTGATAGGGTTTATCTGGTGCGAGAACGTCTATGCTTTGATGTGAGTTCTGACCGACTGGAGATTACCAGAAGGTCTATGCGGATTCACGTTGGGTATAGGGGAACTCGTACGCAGGTTCATATCATCAACAAAGGATCCATTGACCCGACTTGATAGGTTGGAAATTCCTCCTATGAATTTATGTGAGAAACATATTCTGGTAAAACCCTCGGCCGAGGTATCTGACTGCTTTATGAAAGTAGCTCATAAAGATCAAGTCAAAGAGAATAGTTTCGAGATCAGAATACATAAGGTCAAGACGAAGAAAGGGAACCGATGAAAAGTCCAAGCCCTTAAGTCTCGACTGGGAGATCGACTAATGGAGAGATCATGTCGTATATGGTAATTGTAAATGATTAAAAGGTTCACTGAATTAATTCACCAGTGATTGGGCTCCATGGGCTTGTGGCCAGACATCGACTGTGGAGTGTGGGAGAATTTCCAAATTGGCAGGGGTGCTAATTTTGGAATGATCAGTCGACAGAGTGTTCGATTGATTTAAAGTATTTAATACTTACATAATTAAATGAATATTTAATTATAACCCGCAGCCAATTATGTGGTAAACCTACGGGGACATACACAATACACATGAAGCGAAAACAAGGAAACAAAGAATGAGTGGATCGACTGGGTCGACCAAATTGGAGCAGGGCGAGATCCAATTGGATTGGATCGAGATTATGAATTAAATTGGAATTTAATTTGTAAGTTAATTAATTGAATTGGATTTAATTAATTATAGAAATATTTAATTGAATAGGCTTAGGGTCTAATTTAATTAAATAAAAGACTAATTAATTGATTGGACTATTTAATTGAGAAATTAAATAGGACCATAATTAATTATATAGATTGGGCCATTAATTAATTAGAAGACTTAGTCTTCCAATTAAAAGAGTCATGGCCCATGTAGGAAAAGAGAAGACTTGGAATCCTATTTCTAATAGGATTAGGAGAGAGATGGAAGATCTATATATATGAGAATATATGTAGATCTAAATAAATATATAACAAATATAACACATAAGAGATATACAATACAAGTCTTGCAAGATCTCTCTCTTCTCTCTCTCGATCGATCTCTCTCTTTCCAAGAAGAGATTTCGATTTTCTTGCTCTTTTTGTTCTCTAGTTTTGATCTTGATAATATCTATGTTCTAGACGATTAGAATTATCAAGGTTTTCGTGATATTGTGGTGTATCAACCCGTAGAGGCGCAACACGTGGGGCGATATACAAACTCTGGGATCAAAGGTGCAAAAGAAAGGAGAAAGCTTATCTACACTTTTGCCTAGCTCGGATTTGCAAGGAGATAGGTACAACTTATATATAAAGTTTATTTATCGTTTTATATATTCATATATATACATCCATATTATATCCTGACAAGATTCATCTAAGAGATCCTTAAAAAGTTTTAATTTCCGCCGCCAGAAGGGTCGTTTTCTTACTGAATCCCAACAGAAAACCCCGCCGAGGAAGAAGAAGAAGTTAGAGCAGAAACTGCTAATGAACATGTTGAAGAAGCTGAAGCTGAAGCTGAAGAGAAAGAAGAAATCATGGATGCGGCAAAGGAAAATAAACAGATTGCTGCCTCCAAGGATCTGCCGAAGAACAACTGGATCCATCTATGAAATATCAAAGACTGGAGGAACTAAAGGCTAAAATTGAGGCTGCTGATAAAAAAGACAAAGTTGAAAAAGCCCAGAAATTAGCTTTAGATTTCTCTAGTGGAGAATATGAAGAAGTTATATAAGAAGAAGAAGGAGATGATGAAAATGCTGAAGACTACGCACTTTATCTTTTCTTGTAACAATTCTGTAATTTTCTTTGTAATTTTTGTTCATCTTTTTGTAATATGATGTAATTGTACTAGAATTCAAAATCAATGAAAGATTACAAGTTTAAACTTAATTTCTATTTCAGAAGTTTTGTGTGAAGACTTAACTTTAGTTAGTTACAAGTACTTAGCTGAAATTTGTCATCATCATAAAGGAGGAAATTGTTAGAAGAAGATGAAGAAATTAAGAAAGGTTTTTATGATTTTCAAAAGTCATCAACTAAGTAATGAAAGCTTAGCAAGCCTTTCAAAAGTTCAATCGAAAAGACAAGTCAAATCAGAAGATTGAATTTTGGTCTAGAAGACTACTGATCTGATGCTGAGTTCGAAATCAGACTAGTGAATTTTCTGCAGAGTCAAATAATATGAGTTCAATTTGAATCAGCAGAGTGGATTCGATCAGCAGAGTGGAAAAGGATCAGAAAATACTTCAACGGTAATAAATGCACTCGGTGTAATAAATGCTGTAAGAGAAGGGTATTAATGGCAATGATTGAAGAAAAACCTCGTATCTTCATGGTGCATTTAATGCGGCTGACAGAACCGTACATCAGACTGTACAAACGGAACAGTTGCAGAGAGCCTTACAGAGACAGGGACCAGTACTCGAGGATTTCTGAATTTTGCCTTACCTCAACGAGCAGAATTCAAATCTCAAGTATAAATAGTTCAAGGTTCAAAGAGTTAGAGACAAGATGCAACTCAATTGAGAGAAATCAACGATCAAAATTCTTCTAAGTCTCAATACTCAAGAACAGAACACTAAACAACTAAGTCATCTGTTGACGAAGCCAAGTCGAGGAAAAACGCAAACACTTACAATCTTCTTGATTTCTGTATAAGAGAATTGTGAAAAGTAGTTTTCCACTTCAGAGGATAGGTCTTCTTAGTGATTTCCTATTACGCACTTGTGGCTTCATATCATTCGTTGTAAAAGCGCAAGCAGAGTGTACTATTTACTTTGTGTTCATAGTATAACCTAAATCTTCGTGATTTAGAAGAGTGGACTAAAAGACATCTTGTCTATAACCACTATAAAAATTATTTGTGTTTGATTTATTGTTTTACATTTGCATATCTTCAAAAGCGAACAAACACTTAGAAAAGTTAAAGATTTTAAAAAACAGTTTTTAAAACTGGGGAAAAAATAAGAATAACTTGTTTGAAAAACACTTGACCGCTGCATACAAGTTTCAAACTCTGATTTAATTTGAAACTGATAAGTAGAATCAGACTAGTGGTCAACTTACGCTAAACAAGTTTTGTGCGCGAACAGCTAAGTAGTCTCATAAGTTTCGATTAACTTACTCTGCTGACAAGAAAAGTTAGAGAAATTTTTGAAAAGAAAACAGAGGTCTATTCACTCCCCCCCCCCCCCCCCCCCCCTCCCCACCTCCCCCTCTAGACCTCATCTAACCACTTGGGACCAACAAACTCAAAAGCTCTCATTTTGTCAAAACAGTGATTCTGCTAAACGAAGAACAATCAAGTGAACATTTAGCTGTCAGCAAGGTGTCGTCAGCAGAGTATTCACTAATCTGTTTAACGAACAGCTGAGTCAACAGTTTACATACGTAATACTTTAAGTAACAAAAGAAAAGTTTTAAAAAGGTTTTTGACTGATTAATGATTGTTAAATTCTTTAGATCATTAAACGTGCTTATATATATCTATTAAAATTTGATTCGGTATATTTATTACAATATAATATAAAACTCATCAAAGAATTAAAAAGGATAGGCTTATTAGATATATTTATATTTAAATAAGTATAATATTTATCTAACTTATATTTATTATAACGGTAATGTAAATATGTTACTTATTAATAAGTGTTGTTGTTTTACCCAGTCGGATTCGAACAATTCGACCCAGTGAGTTAACAGGATTGAACTAATTCGACAATTGTGGAATTTGATGGGTTTTATGTTCACAGTACATTTCAAATATAACACACATAAAAACAAGGATCCCATAACGATTATTATTTTAATTATGCATAAGAAAGAAATAAAAAACTTACAGAAAACTTCTCGTCCTTCGTTCTTTTGGTTGAACTATTGGCTTCATATTTTTCTTGAATTTTATGAACAAGCGTCTTTGATCTTTTTCATCATTGATATCAACCTCGTTCTCCATCTACTAGGTACATGGGCTCCAACTTAAGAGAATCGAACTTTTTCTTCTACGTTTTCGAAAATTAAAATTTCAAGATGAATTTTTTTTTGTTTCTTGAACAAGGGACAACTTTTTTATGTTTTGGATTGAGTAGTTTTTACTTTTGAGTGTAATCTTAACAATCACATAAAGTTTTCATTATTCCATATAAGATCCATATCTCGTATATATAGTCATGGTAGGAGTTAAAAACCTACCAGGATTCACTCATTGATTCCTACTACAAAAAGAACTCTTATATCTCTCTCTCACTTTAAGAGAGTTATTAATTAAATACAACTTGTATAAGTAATTAAAACACACACATATATATAATTTTTTCTTTTATTTATTACATATATATATATATTTACATAGTAACTAATGAATTTCTAAAATTAGAAATTTCATAAGTGCCATTTTTCCTTTTTTTATTGAATCTAGTATTCAATTTCCATTAGATTCAATTATATAATTAAATTTAATCTAATTAATCATGATAATTTTTAATTATCTAATTCTAAATTAATTAATTAAATATCATATAATTAATTCGCAGTTTCTATTTTGGGAAACTATTTTCAAAATGCAACATGAATGAATTCATTTTAATTTCATAAGTTCAAATGTAGATTATCAAAAGTCGTGGTTGAGGACCTATGGACATGTAACTTCAAGCTCCACTAAATTGAATAACTTATCAAACTATCTGATTTAATTATTCGATAAATTAATTCCAAGTGACTCCACTAAAAACTTGGAATTTCACTCTTGTCATTATAATATGTTTTATTCTAAAGATTAAGATAACCCATTGATATAATCACTACATGCAATTTGATCCTCCAAAAATTGATTCGTAATTATAGCTAGGCGAAATTACCATTTTGCCCCTTTAATTATTTCTTTTATCCTTAAGTTCCATTAAATCACTAGTGAATAGTTTGATTTGTGAACTTATTCATAAATCAGAGCGCTCTACTATTCAGTTCCAGAACTAACACTTAAGGGAATCAATATTCCAGCTTCCCACAGGAAAAGTTGGATTCCATATCTGTAGAACACATTCCCAACCATTTATCTCAACAGATCTTCAAGATATACGTGTTAGGCTCGACATGGTCGCGGGCTATTACCTACGAGTCAAAAGAACTCGTTAACATAAACAGGAGTTTATGCCTACTCATGATTTAGATCAATTCGCATATGATCATCAGTTGACATGTTCTAGAACCATAATATCAACGGTATCTTATTTATGATTCTAGATCATGTCTGGTCCAGTCCTATGCAATCGAATTACACAAAGTACCTCCACCTTCGATGTCTCTACATCAGTAATTCAGATCAAAATTACTACATTGTTAATGTTATGTGGACCGTACTAATAGTGTTTTGTTAAAGACCCCAACTTTAACTCACTACGGATTTTTTAGTCTATTAGTTATAACTTCAATCCTTCTGAATAACTTGTGCACTTAAGTCATAGTCCCTTAAACAGACTTGAAATTTTCTGATGTTTATATTATGCCATAAATGCATAATTGAAATGATTGTATGAAAAATGAATTTCAAATTTATTTATGTCAATTAAAGAATGACAAATTCACGCTTTAAGAACATTATGAACATTATGCCAAACAATAAGTCCATATGAATATATCATGATTATGATATAATAATTTTAAACTCAAATATTCAAAAATTAAATTTACATAATATATCGACGACTTTCATGTTTTGCAACTCTTCATACTAAAAATATAGTTGGAAAAAAGAAATAAACAAAAATTCATTTGATACTCAAGCTATATATGTTCAAAGAGAACAATTAATAAAAAATTGTGTCATAAAACTAAAAACTATTATTTTCATTGATAATGTGTAAGATATTAGTTTGAAGTTAATTATTATAAACTAATCAATAAATAAATTTGGTTACAATGAAATCTATAATTTATAAATTTGTAGTCTAAAAAGTTATCAAAAATGGTTTCTTTGCCCAATTGGCTAAGATTTTTTACTTAATCCAATAAGTCTGGTGTTCAAAGTCCTTCTCTTTACAATTTTTATTAAAATATTTTTAACATTAAAGAAAAAAAAGAGTAAGAACCGTTGGTCAAATCGGTCCATCGGCTCTGGACCGGTTCTGGGCGGTTCAAATTGGATTTCAAGAAATCCGGTTTTAGAGGTGTATTCGAATTGAACATGTCTTCTATTTGCGGTCGAACCGTGTTGGAATTTTAGAAGTTTTTAAACTTCAAAATAATTAAAATAAATTTTGTAACCTATATTGCATTAACATCCCCCATGAATGCCATAATGTGGCCTTTAAATTTCTTTGACCTTAGAGGTCCCATGTACACTATAAATAGGTGTCCTAGAGTCTTAGACACACACTCACTAGTTAGGTTGCATTCACAAAATATTTTCTATATTGTTATTGGGCACTAGAGATAAAGTCTGGTTCTTTGTCTTCCTGTGAACGTGCTCACGGATGAGGACGCCGGCGAGGCCATTTGGGTTTTATCTTGGGATTGTGATCAGCCGCCAATTCATGCACGAGGGGAGGCAATCACTTTCTTAGGACAGCGTCTAGTGGCGTGACTCCTCTACAGGCCAGTCGTTTTATACTTTTAATTATTTTACGTCATATATCTATTATAAAATTATATGAGTTGTTTATTTTAAAACTATGATTTATTTAAATTTAGTGTAAAACCAAAATTTCACAACAATCTAAGAAAGTGATTGCATTTGTGGTTTATGTTTGATAAGATATTTGAGGGTTTTGAATTCTCTAACAATTTCATCTTATGTTTGATTGAGGTACTTTGGAGAATTTATGCAAATCAAAAGTTTGTCTATTGCAAAAGATTTTGGGATATATCAAAGGAGCATATATATTTCTGTTAGACTATTTTAAAAGGTATTGAATTCATTGGAGAATCAAAATTCAGGTATGATTTATAATCGAAATTATTTTATTTGATCTAATTCAAATGTGATGTGTGAATGCCTGTATGTTCTTCCATGATGTGTACACATTCAGCTTATAACTTGGCCTATTAAAATTTATTTTCCGTGTTAAAAATAATATCTGACTATTAAAAGGAATAAATAATTTGTGAATAACACGTCAAACTTTAAAAGATCAAATTGTGACTGTTCTTCTCAAGTTTGTCCTTAGTGTGATATGTGCTGATGGTTTTAATTTTTAAATTTTAAAACTATATTACGAAATTGGTGTAGTCCTTGTAAGCCATTAAAGTTGTTTTTATTCTCATGTGTGATTAGCATGAACAATGGTTAGGATGCAATTTCGTACATAGAAATTGAAGAATATTATACTGAAACCCATTAAGTGATTAAAGCCTATTTTAACGAGCTTTTTATTTTGATGGTTAAATGAATTTACATTTTATTATTAAAAGTATTTCTGCAAGCCAAGAATTGGTACTGGAGTTCTTTACGTTTATTATGAAAAATAAAAAATCATTTTGATTTATCCTTATAAACTAAATTAAACATTACCAACCGTACGTAATTGGTTTGTTCATGGATGAAGTGAATTAAGGACATATACATTTTTACTCTAATCTTTGAAAAGTACATCGGTGCTTTCTTGTCACAAAATATATAACCTATACATACATGTAAGAGATAAAGTTTGTATAAAATAAAACCTCGATAATTGTGTTTTATGTGCTTCATGAATTATTTTAGTTTATTTGTGTGAAAGTTACATGTATATTATTATTTAATGGCTAGTTAAATTTTAAATAAATTAATGAAGCATTTGATGCTAAAAATTAATGCCGTTAATATATTGTTATTAATATTTCTTAAAACCAATTTATTGAAATAGAATAAAACACCCTATTAAAGACATACTTAATTCTTTTGACCTTGAAGGTATTAATTCTAGCATTATTATAATCTCCAATGGCATTACATAAGTAATATATATGGGGGTTACATTATTTTAATGTCATAAAAAAAAAAAAAAAAAAACCACAATAAAACTATTTGTGAAAAGGAAACGTACGTCTGGGTGTAGTCTGATTGGTTTCCTTAAATTTGAAGTTTATTCATTTTGAATTATCGCTTTTTGGTGAAATAAAGATTTGTCCATTATCCGAATTCTTTTTGATAAAAACCATTATTAAAGATATTTTAAATTATAATTTAGTGCATTAATTTCTTTGTGGCAATATTTTGATTGAGTAATTATGAAGTCGTTAAGGTGCAATTACTTGTTAAGTTATGATTTAAGGCCATAAAAATTTATTTGAGTTCTTTGGAAAAAAATGATTTTACATTTCAAATGATTATATAATTTGTCATTCATATATTATAGTTGGTTCAATATTTGATACTATGAGTCTGATAATATGATATAAAAAAAAAAAAAATATGTATGCATTACTTAGTGGTCATAAATGCATTTCTTTGGCAATTATAATCATACACATGGAATATGGAATGATTTAATCAATATAAAATTCCTACAGAGGTCAATAAATTAATTTTTCTTAAAATATATATATATATATATTCGATGCACTAAAGACCGTTTCTATTTTAACGGTAAAGTTATCTATGATGGTTATGGTTTAATTATGAAGAGATTTCAGGACTTGTGTCTAACTTTTATGTTTTAAATACCAAATTGCATTTCGTGATAAAATAATTTAATCGTCATATGATTAATTAAGAAACTTAATGCTATTCTAATGTGGCAAATTAAATTCGATGCATGTACTGATTTGTTCGAGGTCATATCATCTTTGTTAGCAAAGATAAGATGCTTATATTATATGTTGCTTGCTTAATTGATTATTAGATAAATAATAATGCATGGAGATAATTCCACTTAATTGATTATTTGTAAGTGTCACTTGAATTTCCATGAATATGCTTTCAACTCTGTGAAAAATAAAATAAAATGTGTCTTATAATTATTTGAGTTACTAAAATATTGAGTTGAAATAAAATAATAAAGTATGTTATTTTGCTAAGCATTTTAAGTGCAGATACTCAAATACAAGGTGTTTGGTATGCAAATAGAAAATATTAATTTTATTGAGGCATGCATATATAAACTATTTAAAGTCTATAGGCCTCATCTGTTATCTTTGAGGTAAATCATTGTTGCTATTAAGCAAAGAGAAGCTGAACTTGTTCATACTCTTCTACAAAAATATGTGGGATTATGTGTTGGAATTTCTTAATCTTGCATAATGGTATGGTATGTTTTTATTGTTAGAAGTTACATGTAACTCCAATAGCTAATTGATATTTAAATATTGAAAATTTTGAATGAAAGACATCAATGCCTATAATATGTCTTTATTATGAGAGTTACATATGAGTGCATTATAAATTAGAATAAAGTTACTTGCTAGCCTATAAACAATTTTAGGCATGATGAAAGTAAACTAGTTTACATCATGAAAGGTTTTGATGCATGTTAAACAAAAACTTATATACTATATAAGTAACTTAATATTTCCCAAATGTTTGGGTAAAATGAAAAAATTATGTGGTGATAAGCAATCTTGATATTATAAATAAAACCTTACAAATGTGGGGATGAAAGTTTTATCCAAGTTGGATTTTCATAAACAATTGTGAGAAGGAAAAAACAAATCGTCTATGCTAATTACATTTTGGAGATATTTGTTTGCTTAGATTTAAAGCATATAATTATTAGTGTGTATATACTATTACTCATTAAATATTGTGTATTGTGGTGGTTAGTTTGATGAAATTAAAACTTATTGGGGATAAAGACTTTATTGTCTGAATTTAATTCATTATTATGAAATTATGATATGAACTACTGTGTAAAGTTTAAAATTGACCGTTTATCATTTCTTTATGACATATATTATAGTGTTGAATTTGTGCACTATGATGAGAAATCAAATGATGTCATAAATAATTTATTTTGATTAAAAGAAAATCAATGAGATGGAAATTCCTAAATAACTTGTACCATAAGATTCAAACTCATGCTAGCATTGATGGAGGAAAAGTCTGAAAACAAAAAGAAATTGATGGCGCATCATGATTATTTATTAACAATTCTCTTTTGTTGAGTTATTACTATAACAGGTGCACGTGCACGAGTCAAAAGAATATTGAAGAAATCATATGCAACGCATATCACATGAAAAAAAAAAAAAAAAAAAAAAAACATATGTGAAAATTAAAACTAAGAGGCAATATATAATAATTTCACGAGGTGGAATTTTGTCTCAGGACTAGCTATAAAGGCTAGATCCTTAATCATCGAGGGGGATGGGCGTAAGCCCGTAAGGGAGTCACCTCCGGGAGTAACCCAACCTTTGTGATTGGAGACCCCATGAAGAAGGTTCAATGGGTAGGAACAACCTGTACTGCGTGACTCGTTTAACACTAATTCTAGGAGAGCACCTCCTTCCCATCCCTATGGTGATAGTGTTTCATAGTGTGATATTACGGTTGGGTTTAACCCCTAATGAGATCGAGGCGGGAATTCCGCAGGGTATAGGTCGCACGTACCCTTGGAGGTTTCACCTAAGTGAGAGTTGCCATGGGGCCGTGGCTATGGGTTTGGGCTGACCCTAGAAACTTTCATGAGAATCAAGATTCGAGCGCATGGCCGTTAACGCGCTAACCCGCGAACTAAGACCGATGTCGATACTGTGTGTGTGATGTATTGAAGTTTGGCCAAGGGACCTAATTCAAAGCGCTTGCGCCATTATGGTTTCCTCAAATGAAAATCATCAACACTAAGTGTAGGTTCAAGCCCGGAAGGCTCCTGCACCCATTGCATAGTATTTTAGTGCCCAATTATTTTATATGCATATTTTGAAGTTTTAAAACTTGTGGGGGATTGTTGGAATTTTAGAAGTTTTTAAACTTCAAAATAATTAAAATAAATTTTGTAACCTATATTGCATTAACATCCCCCATGAATGCCATAATGTGGCCTTTAAATTTCTTTGACCTTAGAGGTCCCATGTACACTATAAATAGGTGTCCTAGAGTCTTAGACACACACTCACTAGTTAGGTTGCATTCACAAAATATTTTCTATATTGTTATTGGGCACTAGAGATAAAGTCTGGTTCTTTGTCTTCCTGTGAACGTGCTCACGGATGAGGACGCCGGCGATGCCATTTGGGTTTTATCTTGGGATTGTGATCAGCCGCCAATACATGCACGAGGGGAGGCAATCACTTTCTTAGGACAGCGTCTAGTGGCGTGACTCCTCTACAGGCCAGTCGTTTTATACTTTTAATTATTTTACGTCATATATCTATTATAAAATTATATGAGTTGTTTATTTTAAAACTATGATTTATTTAAATTTAGTGTAAAACCAAAATTTCACAACAAACCGATCGGACCGGCCGATCCCATTCAGTTTTAATAACATTGGTTATGTCTGTCATGCATTTGGAAACTAGTTTTAAGTACATCAGGGCAGTATTTGGTAGAAAGAATGGCTACAATGTACGAAGTATTATTTAGCTTGTAGAGGATTGAAATGAGGTAGCCGACTTAGTAAAATAATTTATATTCATGATGACATCATTGGTGCAATAATGTCATCTTTAACTTCTGAAAGTTCATTTCGAGTTCAACTCGTGTATGACTCAATGAATCTTCTTTGAATTTGATTCTTTTAACAATCAAATTTAGGTAGAAAAAAAAATTTAAGATCGGTAAAAATTCAATGAAGTTTGAACAATATATTGTTCGATATTACTCAACTAAGTTATCATCTAATAAATGTGAAAGAACAAGCTAAAGAGAACAAAGTGAAATTTACATTTTTGAATACTTTTAAGTTAATGTGATTAAAAAAAAAAAAAAAACCCTGATCAGATCAATCAACAAAAACTAATGTGTTGTACTTGTAGTGATCTGATAAGAACCTAAACAAAAACAAAATGCCATAACCACTCCACATGTTTTCCTTTCCCACAATATTGACTTAAATTTCATAGATTATATAAATATATTCATTTGGGTCCTATTCCCTAGCTATCTTCTTCAAGAATGTTATGGGCTTGTTCACTTCAAGATCCCTAAAATCCACGGCAATCTTGCCCTACAAGTTGGAATTTTTTCCCTTTCGTACATTTGTGGCATAGATAATGTTCTCCAACAAACGAATATAATTTATTTAACCTAGTTTTTATATAACAATACAGTGATACACGGTATAGATAAAATTTTGTACTCGATGTCTTTCTAATTTTGAAAGTAAATTTAATCTCCATTTTGTACTCTCTCCTTTTCATTTTAATTGTTATATTTGACATTTTCATATATATTAAGAAAATCTTTAATTATTCACTTTTTAAATATAAAATGTCAAAAATACCCTTTCAATAATTGTAATTGATGTGACTATCTTTGTGTGCATTAATAAATTTGTAGACTGATAAGTAAATAAAGATAAAAATAAAATAAAATACAATAAGAATTTAAAGTAACAATTAATTAAGAGTATTGTATCACGTCATTCGTGCAACCAATTTACCAAATAAACTTTCCTTACTTGGGGGCACCCCATCCATACATGGCTATGCACGTGAACTTGTCCATACCCACATGGGGACCTTTCTCCATGTCCGCTCAACATGTAATTTCTAATTCATCAATTTTCTTTAATAATTCTTTGCTGCATATTTAATCTGATCGCCCACAAACCAGGTGTCAAACTGTAACTTTTAGATTAACGTTCATCGTACAGTATCAAACCAACACGTGTGTCCACGTACGTTTCAACCAAGGTCGGAAAAATCATTGCAATTCAAACATTCATTTATTTTCCAATGAATTGAAAATTAGACAATTGGAGCCAACTGCTAGCTGTTTTCTGCAACTTTACTGGTTCTTGAATTTCTTCTACCCATGCAAATGTTTCTCATTACCTACATAAAATCAACCACTCACGTAATTCAATGTGATCCGCGAGCATGATAAAGTTCAATATATATACTCGGAAAAAAAGTAATAGCAGTCCTTTAACTTTGGCAGTAATTCGAAAATGAGACACTTATAGTTTTGATAGATAATTTATATTTTTTATATTTTTGGTTGCTATAATTTTAGTTCTTTTACTCATAATTTTAGTTCTAAATTCGTCGGAATTAAAATTAGTTTCCATAAATTTATAATAAGCAATAAGCAGACAAATTGAGGATTATAACATCTTCGTCCTAATAATTACTAGGCCGGGAAATAAATGAAGGAAAATAAGGTGTTATTTTTCTTCCAATTTAAGCTAATTTGACAAGGTGACGTAGTGGATTATCATAGCGTGATAGCCAGAAGGACAAAACCCCACAATTTATTTACTTGTGCAGCAATTTAAGGACAATAATTTAAATCCGACGAATTTAGGACTAAAATTGTGGGATAGAGGAATAAATTTGCGACAACTTCAAACATAAATGATATAAATTGCTTGTCGAAACTACATGTGTCTCTCCAAAAGTTAAAGTACTAAAATTACTTTTTTTCGCCATATATACTCCATTTGCCTTGAGATATATTAATGAGTAAAATGCAAAAGACCCCCCTATATTATTTCTAATTTGGCAGAAAACTCTATGTGGAAATTTGCATGACAAGCCAAAGTCATTTACTCCCTCCAATGCCGCAACGTGTTATACTCGCCCTAAGTGTAAGTATTCTTCATTATTTTCATGAGAAGTGACACATATACCTACATATATTATTTTTCCTTGGAATGAAATGTGAAAACTCAATTGTTCACTTAAAAACAATTTGACAATAATCCCCCATAAACTTAAGAATTTAACAATAAATCTTCTGTAAACTTATAAAATTAGGAGGGAAAAATACTTTCGATACCCAACTTTTGTCCAGATTACACATTTGATACCAAACTTTCTGACAAAAACATTTGATACCGTGTTTTAGCCCTCTTGACACATTTCATTTGACAGTCAATTTTTTAACAGAATTCATCACTTACGCGGCATGGGTTTTGCACGTGCAGTGGGTAAAATATCATATTTGATACCAGACTTTTACCTACTTTATACATTTGGTACCAAAAAATACATTTAATACCAAAATTGAAGGTTGTTTAAACATTTGCTTTGACCATCAATTTTTTGGATGTGAACGATCACGTGGACGTTAAGTCACCAAAATAGCATGCTTTTTACACGTAATCTGCTCGAGCATGGAGTATTTGAACCTAATATTAATTTTTCCATAACTCCTTCGTTACAAGGCCAAATTTCGTGTTCTTTATATGGTTGGAACGCTCTTGACTAAAGTTTTTTAACGGTACAAGATCAGTTCATGAAATGCAATAGGGAATTCCCATCAAATTAACAAAGTTTCAGTCTTTTTCCAATTTCATTAAGTTAGAACTGAAACTTTGTTAATTTTCTGGGAATTATCTATTGCATTTCATGAATTGAAACTCGTACCGTTAGAAAGCTCTCGTCAATAGCTTTCCAACCATAAAAGGAATACGAAATTTGGCCTTGTAATGAAGGAGTTATGGAAAAATTAAGATTATGTTCAAATACTCCATATCCGAGCACATCACGTGCAAAAAATATGCAATTTTGATTACCAAACGGCCATGTGGTTGTTCCCGTCCAACAAATTAATGGTCAAAGCAAATGTGTCAAACGACCTTAAATTTTGGTATTAAATGTGTATTTTTCGAAGGTTTGGTACCAAATTTATAAAATAGGTAAAATTCTGGTATCAAAAATAAAATTCTACCTCCTGCTTGAGCCTGCACGTGCAAACCCGTGCCACTTAACGGACAAGTGTTTTTCTGTTAAAAAATTGAGGCCAAATAAAATGTTTCAAGAGGGCCTAAATCATGGTATCAAATATATTTTTTTCAAAAAGTTTGGTATCAAATGTATAATGTGGACCAAAATGCTATCAAAAGTGTTTTTCCTTCTAAAATTAGCAATAACCCCCATATGATCAACTTGTAATTTTCAAATGGGTGTAGTGAGCTATGAAATGATAACATGGGTCTTTTGCTAATAAAATATTCACATGGAGAGTTTTTTGTTGAATAAAATAGTATAGAGGGTTTTCTGCTAATTAGAAATAATATAGGGGATAATTTGCATTTTTCTCCACTAATTATTACTCCCTCCGTTTCATAATATCTGTCGCTTTGAAGAGTTTTTCTTGTATCATATTATCTGTCACTTTAGATTTCCAATAAAGCATTAATTACTCTTTTTTCATTTTTGCCCTTTATGCTCATAAATTTTCTCAAACATTAGTGGAGGATAATTAATTAAAAGGGTATCTTAGTCGTTTTCATTTTTTTCCTCTTAGAATTCAGCTATATTCAATGATTTTCTTAATTTGTGTGCATACATGTGAAAAGACAGATATTTTGAAACGGAGGGAGTAATTAATGAATGATGTATTAATTAAGTACCAATTTAAATTGTGTTTAATTTAATTGGTCATGGGTTCAACTCCCACGAATGTGGGTACGTATTTTCTCTAGTTTCATACTAGCCTTTCTCTAGTTTAATACTAGTAATTAGTTTACTTTGATATCATTGTAATAGTTTCGATTCAGTATAGTGTTCGATGTAACAATTTATTCACCATCTCAAAAAAAAAAATTTAATTGAGCATCTGGGTTTGTGACTAAGTATAGAATCAAGAACATAAATGTTCGGAAGCTCCAATGATCCTGTGGCATATGTTGGTTAGAGCATATATTTAGTTAATGGTCCCCCTTAAACCAAAAGAAATTGACTTGTTAATCATGTATGCATGCTTTGAAGAGTAGTTTTTAACCAATCGAGAACAACTAATGACTAATGTTAAGCTAATTTTGATTATGGGGTCCAATATGATAATTAATGTGGCCCGGATCTATTAATGATATTTCGGCACGAAACTTCTGATTTAATTAGTCAGGACTGTCTTTTTTTTTTTTGAGAAACGGATGATTAAATAAATCACGGATGTTCGGAAGTAACAATGACAGAAACCACAGACGGAAGAAAACAATCAAAAGAGTAAAACTGAGAGGCTAGCCTAGCTAAAGAGTGGGCAACTCTATTACATTCCCGAACGACATGACGTGCCTGAAAATCTAAGAAGTTTCTTCCAATAACTTTAATTTCTTCAAAAACAGCCCCTAGGCTGCCTAAACTAGCTTCTCTACTTGTAATCCCATTAATAACATTAGAGCAATCACTTTCAAGGAGAATACGAGAGCACCCGGATTCGACAGCAAACTGGACTGCTTGGAGAGCCGCTATGGCTTCAGCCGCTTCAGGGTTGAGAGGGAGAAGCAACGGAAAAGCCTTCCAACCCACACAGTCACCTAACGAGTTCCTTGCTATAAGACCCACCCCAATCCCAGCTCCTTTGCTCATTACCGCTGCATCAATATTCAATTTAACGAAGTCCGTTGGTGGAGGCATCCAAATGGCAGAATTGCGGTTAGTAGCTGGGGGGCGAAACACCTCTCTCGAGGATATAAATCTTCTGAAAAAATCACGCGCATAATTCACCAGAACTAGTGGTGGTGTATCGGAGGCCTCCCACAAGAGTTTATTACGACAAAACCAAATCCACCAACACAGTGTTGTGAAGAAACCAAACTCCTTAGAATCAGTTCTTTTTTTAACTTGAGTAAACCAGTCTACAATTTCAGTTGAATCACAGCGATAACTCGAGAAAGATAAATCCGAGAGAGCCCAAATTTGTCTAGCAAAGGGGCAAGAGTAGAGACAGTGAATTATAGATTCCGTACCTGATCCGCAGCGTGAGCAGGAGGCGTCTTCTATAAGTTTGCGGTGTAGGAGTTGATCTTTAACTGGAATTGCATTAGAACAACAACTCCAAACAAAATGTTTCACTTTAGGAGGAGCACATATCCTCCAAATCCACTCCCAATTTCGAGATTGACGTGAACTTGGCCCTCCTAAACGGGCTTCAACAGCAGCTGATTTCAGAGAGCGAGAGAGCCGATAGGCAGATTTCACCGTAAAACTACCCGACCGATCAAAGTGCCACATTAAGCTATCCGTGAACATTCGGGCACCAAGCGGAATTGACAAGATTCCTTTGGCTTCTTCTTCTGAAAATATAGAGATAATAAGATCTTTATTCCATAGACTTAAATCTTCATCAATTAAACAATTAACCGTCGAGTTATGAGGGATCAAAGATGGAGGAGAAGTAATCAAAAAATTGTTTGACCGAGGCAGCCATCTATCACCCCAAATGCGAATCGAATTCCCGTCACCCACTCTCCAACGAAGGCCCGGGCGAAGTAAGTTAATAGAGCCCCAAATACTCCTCCAAGTTGACGACGGACTAGAACCTAGCTTGGCCTCCAAAATATCAGAATTAGGGAAATATCGGGCTGAAAGGACTCTACTAAGCAAACTGTCCGGATAAAGCAAGATACGCCAAGCTTGCTTGGCGAGAAGAGCCGAATTAAATGAATCTAAATCTATGAAACCTAATCCACCGTCCCTCTTACTATCACAAAGTTTATCCCACTTCACCCAATGGATCTTGGACGAGTCTTTTTCGTTCCACCAGAAGTTTGAAATCATTGAGTCAATTTCTTTCACTAAGTAAGATGGAAGTTTAAAGCAACTCATTATATATGACGGAATAGCTTGAAGAACTGACTTAATCATTACCTCGCGCCCGACTCTAGATAAAGATTTGGTCTTGAGACTATGTAACCGATTCCAAATTCGCTCTTTAATGAAGCCAACTACCTCTCTTTTACATTTGCCAATAGCTAGAGGCAGGCCCAAATATAAATCGTGCTTTGACTCCAAACGAACCGGTAAAATATCCATAATATCAGAGATAATCCAGCTTTGTGTGTTTCTTGTGAAAACGACACTAGATTTATCGAAATTTATTTTCTGCCCTGAAGCTAACCCAAAAATATGCAACAAGTGACGAATCGAAGCTGCTGCCTCAATAGTTTCCTCACAGAAAATCATGGTATCATCCGCAAAAAGTAAATGCGAAATGCTGGGGGCCCCTTGACAAATAGAAATACCACGTAGATTTCCTCTGAACTCCTCCAAACAAATCAATGAGCTAAGAGATTCTGCACAGAAGAGAAATAGATATGGGGAAAGGGGGTCACCTTGTCGGATACCCCTTTCAGGCTTGACAAAACCAAATTGAGAACCATTAAGGAGAAAAGCATAGGAGACAGACGTAACACAAGTCATCACAATATTAATAAAACGCAAATCAAAACCTAACATGATCATCACTGCCCTCAAGAAATCCCATTCTACTCTATCATAGGCTTTACTCATATCCAACTTAATGGCCATGTCACCCACGTTACCCCTAGTTTTATTTTTCATATAATGGTTCGTTTCAAAGGCAACGAGAACATTATCAGTTATTTGACGAACAGGGACAAAAGCTGATTGAGTATCAGAGATAATAGAGTTCATTAAAGGTTTAAGGCGGTTAGCAATAGCTTTAGAGGCTATCTTGTAAATGACATTGCAAAGGCTGATGGGACGAAATTGGGTCATAAACTCAGGTTTGTCACATTTTGGAATAAGAGCTATATTCGTGAAATTACACTTCTCGTCAAATATACCCCTATTAAGGAAATTCAGAACCTAATTAGTCACATCGTTACCAATAAGATTCCAATATTTTTGAAAAAAGATAGGGGGGAAGCCATCAGGGCCGGGGGATTTTAAAGGATACATGGAAAAAGTAGCTCGGTATACCTCATCTGCAGAATAAGGCCGAAGGAGATGCTGATTATCCTCAAAACTCACCCTCGTCCTCAAAGAACCAAGAACCATGTCTAGATCTTCTATTGACGGATGGGCTGAAGTGAAGATGTTATGAAAATAGGTAACGACCTCTTGTTCAATTTCTGTGTCAGATTCACACCACGAGCCATCTTCTCTTTTAATCCCCACTATTTCATTCCTTTTCTTACGTCCCGAGGCTCTACTGTGAAAAAAGCGAGTGTTTCTGTCTCCCTCCTTCATCCAATGGGCCTTAGCTCTCTGCTGCCACATTTTTTCCTCTCGATCCAAGAGTTCCTCTAATTCAAACGAAGCAATGCTCTCCTTTAACTTAGATTCAGAAGTAATCATACCCGTACGTAACCGATGGATTTCCTCACGCAGATCTTTGATTCGCTTAAGTACATGCCCGAATGATGTATTACTCCACACCTCAAGATCCGTCTGACATATCTTAAAACGATCGAGTACACTGACCCTCGACTGAATAGGAATATTAGAGTTAGTCCATGAATTAGTGACCACTTCCGTACAATCATCAGAATTGAACCACATGGATTCAAACATGAATCTCTTTTTCTTTTTAACTCTGTTCGGAATTTCTTTGTCGAGGACCCTAACTAAGATAGGACAATGGTCTGAGCCTCCAAAGCTGAGATGTTCTACTATACTAAAAGGAAATTTTTGAACCCACGAATCTGTAGCACAAGCTCTGTCCAATCTCTCATTAACCGTACGCGGAAACTCCCAGCCATTAGACAAAGTGAACGAAGAGCCCGTGAATCCTAAATCTACCAAGCCCGACTCCTGAAGAGCCTCTCTAAAATCCCTCAAATGACGAGACGGAATAGGATTGCCCCCCTCTTTATCCGACTGACTTAATAGAGCGTTGTAATCTCCCGCACAAAGCCAAGGTTTTCTACTGATGAGGGGTATTTCGCATACGCCACTTTAGGAAATACCTTCTGCTCGGGGTCAGCCTCGATCCCGACCAGAATGGTATTCTCCGACCAGAAGAACATGATTTTCCGATCGAGCCAGGTTGACAGCTCTAGATCAAGTACTCTGACCTTCTTCCCGATCTACTCGTCTCCTCGGAATTACTGTGGGACCGACCTACTGCTTTACACAGCTGGCCGAGAGCTATTCTCCTGCGGATGGTCTAGCTAGCTCATCACTATTCCTATAAATACGCGGCGCATTTATGACATCAGGGACGGCACAACTTCCAAGATATCCCTTCTGCTCGGACCTACTGTTCGAATTAGGAACCAGTTGTTTATTCTTTGTATCTACTTTCCTAGTTAGTACGGCATCCCGTAATGCTCGGGTAGACCTGCCTTGTAATTTATATTCGATTACCAATATTAATATACAGTTTTCACATGCTTGATTCATATATTGTTATTCCCCACTTTCCTTATTGAACTCGAACGAAATACGGTATAATCAATTGGCGCCCACCGTGGGGCCTGCTCGGGTGTTAGATCGAAATATGCCTACTACTAGGAGATTTACGTACAATCGTGGCGAGCCTTCACACGCCGTAGGAGCTCAACGTTCTGTAAACAATGAACCAAGTAACCAATCCCGAGCGGCCCACCAATCTGAGGTGCCGCCGCTCGACCCGCCGAATGATATGCCTATTCATACGACAGTGGCAGATTTACGTTCCATTATCGGAACCATGTGTAGAGAATTCTTGAATACGGAGAGAGCAGATCGTGAAACTCTGCCAGGTCAGCAGCCCCCGGTCGATCAACCTACTGCTCGGGGTCCGATTTCCTCAGGCCGAGGGAAGGAAGTATTCGTCGATCTGCTCTGGGCGAACCATCTGAGGTTCGACCCAACCCACCACAAGCTAGAACCATTGTCCGATCTGGGCAACCTTCTAGGAACATACAAAACTTAGAGGATTCCGTGGTCGGGGAAAGTCAACCCAAAGTTGTGGAGAGGTCTAGAAAGCCAGCCTATAGAAAGGTAACTGAGGCTGACTTGGAAAGGATGGAGCAAGAAAGGGTTGCTAAGGAGTTAGAAAAAGAGAAGCTAGTAAAGGAAACCCGACCCACAGGTGTCAGGGCTCGAGGAGTTGAGGCCAAAGAGGATGGGGTCGTGTTCCCTGAAGTGCGAAGTAGGGAATTGAGTACAAATATTATGCGATGCTCGCCTTTCTGTCAAGAAATTAAGGAAGCTCGAGGAACAGAGTCAGTCCCTACCAGATTGCCAAGATATAATGGAACCTCTGACCCCGGGGAGCATATAAACAGTTTCATAAATGTCTTGAATTTATATGGACACTCGGAGGATTTTTGCTGCAAAATCATGGTCACCACATTCGAAGGAATTGCTTTGGATTGGTTCGGAAAACTGCCTCCGAACTCGATTTTCTCATTTGACGAGCTGTGCGATAAATTAAAACATCAGTTTGCCAGCCAAAGGAAACAAAGGTTACCTGCTAATCATTTGGGGACGGTGAAGCAAATGGAAGGAGAAACACTGAGGCAGTGGCTGGCTAGATTTAGTATTGAACTTCTGAAAGTCGATACCCCACAGATTGAGTTTCTATCGTCATTAATGTTCGAGCTGACCCGCAATAGCCAGTTCGGAAATGCTCTCTGCCGAAAGCAGCCAAAGTCCTTCGAGCGAATTATGGAAATAGCTGAGAAATACATGATCCAGGAGGAAATGAATAAGTTAAAAAATGCACAGAATCCTAGGCCCCCGATCGTGAAGAAACCTGATCGGGCCCCTATCCCTAAACCAAGCGACTACGGAGGGTCAAACGCGCAGCAAAAAGGCTCGGTTTGGCAGAGACTAAAGGTCTATAAACCTCAAGCTCCGACCCACAGATCTAAAGTCTACGGTCGACCTGCATCTCCAGAGAGGACTCCGAGGACGGGGCATGAAAAAAGCAACTTTACCAGATTGAATACTTCGAGGGACGAGATTCTAACGGTACTCGAAGAGAGAAATTTGGTCCCTGGAGCTCGGCGTATCACTCAACCTAGGCCAGGGACTATGAATCACGATAAGTATTGTAGATACCACAGAGCTCGGGGGCATAGCACCGAGGATTGCTTCCAGTTGAAACAAGAGATCGAAAAACTGATTGCTCAGGGAAAGTTGAAGGAATATGTCAGGAAGGAAAACCATAACAGCCGTTATAGGTCCAGGAGTCCTAGGAGGTCCTCCGAACAACACCATGAGGATCAACGACAAGCAGAGGACCAGACGACTCGGGTGATAAATATGATATCTGGTGGGCCAGCCGGGGGAGATAGCAGGAATGCGAGGAAAAGGACCGCTAGGTCGATAAAGACTGGTCTCTCGTCTAGGAAGGAGGTCATGTCCTTAAGACCAGCGCCCTCGGTGAGCCAAGTCATTAGCTTTTCCGAGGCTGACAGACCAAGTGATGTGACTTGGGATACTAATGAAGACGACCCTGATTTTTCGATGGTCTTGACCCTGAGAATTGCTAACTTCGAGGTTAGGAGGGTGTTAATCGATAATGGCAGTTCGGCAAATATAATTTCTTCTGAGGCCCTCGACAGAATGAATCTACAACACCCGCGATTGGAACGGGTATCCACCCCGCTCATTGGGTTCGGTGGATCGGAAATTGTTCCTCTCGGAACCATACTCTTGAGTACTACTTTGGGTAAGAAACCTAGAGATGTTACGAAGATGGTTAAGTTCCTAGTCGTGAGTACCCCGTTCGCTTATAATGCAATCTTGGGAAGACCGGCTTTAAACGTATTCAAAGCGGTCGTGTCAACTTACCACCAGATGGTCAAGTTTCCCACTTTGGCAGGGGTCGGAGAAATGAGGAACGACCAATGCATGGCATGGGAATGTTATAACACATCTTTAAACATGAAGAAGCAGTTCGAACCTGTATTGCCCTCGAAGAGAAAGTTAGAGGAGGAAAAGGTATTCTCAGTATCCGACCTCCCGTTGCCAGATTGTGAAAAGTTGCAGAGTAAAAAAGGAAAAGAGATCGATATGAGCGTACAACCCCCAAATCATAAACAAGTAACGTTAATCCCTGGCTCTCCCGAGAAGTTCACCAGGATTGGGACCGAGCTAAGTCAAGGGATGGAGACCATGTTGATCGAATTCCTTAGAAACAACGCCGATGTCTTTGCTTGGAGTTCTGATGATATAGTCGGAATCGACCCGAGGGTGATCACTCATTCTTTAAATATCGATCCTAAAGCAAAGCCAGCGAGACAAAAGAAGAGGAATCACGGTCGAGAAAAAGACAAAATCATCAATGCTGAGGTGGATAGGTTATTGGCCGCGAAACAGATTCGGGAAATAACTTTCACTGAATGGCTTTGCAATGTAGTGTTGGTGTCGAAGGGAGAGAAGGTCGACAACAAATGGAGGATGTGTAATGATTTTACCGACCTGAACAAGTTGTGTCCAAGGGACCCCTATCCTTTACCTCGGATCGATATGCTGGTTGACTCGACTGCGGGATTCATTTTCTTTAGTATGATGGATGCTTTCCAAGGGTTTTATCAAATATTTATGAATGAGAGAGATCAGGATAAAACAGCTTTTATTACCGAACGGGGAGTGTACTGCTTCATTGTAATGCCGTTCGGGCTAAGGAATGCAGGAGCAACTTATCAAAGGCTCGTGAATATGATGTTCAAGGATCTTATTGGAGAGATCATGGAAGTTTATGTTGATGATATGCTAGTGAAGAGCATGACCGAGGAGGAACATATAAAGCACCTTGACAAATGTTTCGCAATTCTAAGGAAGTACAGAATGAAATTAAATCCGGCCAAGTGCACTTTCGGGGTAAGATCGGGAAAGTTCCTCGGTTATCTGGTTCACGAGCGCGGAATCGAGGCGAATCCAGAAAAAATCCGAGCTATAGCTGAGCTACAACCACCAACTAAATTGTCTGAAGTGCAGAGTCTAATCGGAAAAATAATATCTTTGAATAGGTTTATATCCCGATCAGCAGACAAGAGTTTGCCTTTCTTCAAGTTGTTGAGGAAATCGAAAGGCTTCGAATGGAACGAGGAGTGCAGTAAAGCTTTCGAAGAGCTTAAAAGATATTTGGTTTCCCCTCCGATGTTGGCAAAACCGGTCGAGGGAGAGCCCTTGTATCTGTACATAGCGGTATCGAATGAGGCAATAAGTTCTGTTTTGGTGAAAATTCAGGATTCCGAGCATAAACCGGTATACTATCTGAGTAAGTTGCTTCAAGGGGCAGAAAAGAATTACCTGGAGATCGAGAAATTCGCACTGGCTTTAGTTATTGCCGCACGGAGGCTGCGACCTTATTTCCAAACTTACAAAATTATTGTTCTGACTAATCAACCTCTACGGCAAGTTCTTTCAAAACCAGAGACGTCCGGGAGATTGATCAAATGGGCGGTGGAACTGGGTCAGTTCGAGATCGAGTACCAACCTCGAACAGCAATCAAGGCTCAAGTCCTGGCTGATTTCATTGCAGAATCAACAGGGTCCAGTTCGGGCGACTTGTCAGTTCCCGTGGTAAATCTGGTTGAGGATATTCAGCGCAGAGTGTGGGTGATGCATGTCGACGGGTCGTCGACCAGAGAAGGTGGTGGGGCCGGAATTCACTTTCAGGGTCCCGAGGGGGAGGATCTCAGTTATGCGATCACCCTAGACTTCGTAGTCACGAACAATGAGGCAGAGTATGAGGCTTTGATCGCAGGTTTAGAAATGGCAGTTAAAGCAAATATAAAGTCACTGACAGTGCTAACTGACTCTGAGCTCGTACACAGACAAATAAAAGGGGTTTATGAAGCAAAAGAGTTTAACATGGTGAAATATTTGAAAAGAGTGAAGGATCTGGCGACAAAGTTCGAGATGTTTGATATACAAGCTATCCCTCGAGAAGAGAACTGTTGGGCGGATTTGCTTTCGAAATTTACGGGGGCGACTGACGGACGGAAAGAAAGAATAATAACCTGGCTAATGTCCAACTCCCCAGCTATAGACTCCGACCTAACCCCAAACTCGGGGGTAATGGAGATAAATGTTCGAGAATCTTCTTGGATGGAGCCTTTGCAGGCTTATCTAAGAGATGGTACTTTACCGGAAGATACAAATCAAGCTCGAAGGATTAAATATCGAGCTCCAATGTACGTTTTGAACGAAGATAGGCTTTATAAAAGATCAAGCTCAGGAGTTTTGTTGAAGTGCATTCCGGAGAGTCAGTTCGGTCTAATTTTAAAGGAGGTTCACGAAGGTGAAGCGGGAAGTCATTGCGGTGCACGAGCCTTAGCTTTGAAGTGCTCGAGGACCGGATATTATTGGCCCACTATGATCTCGGATTCCATCGACTATGTCAAGAAATGCCATCATTGCCAAATCTATTCAAATCTAATTCATCAGCCCGCCGAGCAGATGCATTCGATTCCGATCTGCTGGCCCTTCGACAAGTGGGGAATTGATATTGTGGGACCTTTCCCAACTGCTAGATCGAGAAAAAACTATGTCCTGGTCGCTGTGTAATACTTCAGCAAGTGGATCGAATGCATTGCGCTAACAAAAATTACTCAATTTCAGGTGATAAATTTTCTCTGGAAGAATATTGTTTGCAGGTTTGGTATACCGAGGATCCTCATCTCCGACAATGGAACCCAATTCGCGGGAAAGCAAATTTTGGAGTGGTGCGAAAAGTTTGGAATCCAACAGAATTTCACGTCCGTCGGACATCCCCAGGCGAACGGACAAACCGAGGTCACCAACAGGGAGATTGTTCGATCACTAGAAAAACGTCTGACTGAAGCAAAAGGCCATTGGTTAGACGAGCTTCCAGGAGTAATTTGGGCGAACAGGACTAAAGTAAAATCTGCTACTGGAGAAACCCCTTTCTCATTGGTTTACGGGTCGGAGGCTGTTATACCGGTGGAGACATTGATACCTTCACCAAGGGTCGAAACTTATGACCATGATCAGAATCAATTACTGAGGCAGTTGGATGTCGATCAAGCAGAAGGTAAACGTGACCGAGCGTGCATAAAAATACAAGCCACCAAGTCCAGCATGGAAAAAGCTTATGGCAAAAAAGTCAGGGTAAGAACATTCAAAGTCGGGGATTGGGTTCTAAAAAAGGTGGAAGTATCTAAGCATGTCGGAAAGCTTCAGCCAAACTGGGACGGCCCTTATGTCGTGCAGGAAGTCGGAAAAAAGGGATCCTATAAAATTGCTCACCTCAACGGTGAAGCTTTGCCAAGAACTTGGAATGCAGTCAATCTGAGGAAATATTATGGAAGATAGATGTTATCATTTTTAATTTTTCTTGTAATTTACAGTTTTCTCAAACTTTACTTTCCAAAAGTGTAAGGACAATCAATGAAATCCTTGGTTCAAGTTCAAATTGTTTTTCGAGTACCATGACAAAGAAAGTCTAACAAAATCGGCCGAGGGTGAAAGCTGTTGCTATGACCCTCCCTCGATAAATTATGATCAATAAAAAAAAAAAAAAAAAAAAAAAAATCGACCGAGGGTGAAAGCTGTTGCTATGACCCTCCCTCGGTAAAATATGATCGAAAAAAAAAAAAAAAAAAAAATCGGCCGAGGGTGAAAGCTGTTGCTATGACCCTCCCTCGATAAAATATGATCGAAAAAGAAAATCGGCCGAGGGTGAAAGCTGTTGCTATGACCCTCCCTCGATAAAATATGATCGAAAAAGAAATCGGCCGAGGGTGAAAGCTGTTGCTATGACCCTCCCTCGATAAAATATGATCAATAAAAAAAAAAAAAAAAAATCGGCCAAGGGTGAAAGCTGTTGCTATGACCCTCCCTCGATAAAATTCAACGTAACTATCCAACTCCAACTGATGCTCGAAATGTTATGATGACGCAGTTCTGCTCGAAACCCGAACAACTTTCAAAAGTTTCTGATTATCTGGGGAACTACTAAAGTTGGGATCATTATTTCCTAAGTTCAATTATTCTTCAAGGGAACTTCTCAACTTTCAGATATTATTTATTTGGACGGTTATCGGATAATCTTTCCGAGGACAGTTTATCGATCGATAAATATTCTCATTAATTCATCATCAAATTGGCTTTTACGAGCAGAAGACTTACAATAAGACGATGGAAAGGAAAAGTAAAGTGGCAACTATATGGTTTGAAACAATCGGTTCTCATTATTATTTTCGAGCAAGATACAAAAGATCAATGAAAGGCAAATGTTACAACTTTATTGACATTCATCGAACAAATTACAAAGTTGTTGAGTGTACAAATGAAGTCCTACTACAACTACAGTACCCTATTCTATGGTCTTTGAGTCTTCGAGCATCTTTCAGTGTTGTCGACCAGGAATACCGCCGAACATCCGATAATTGCACCACAATTTGGGGCAAAGTGATCGAGCTGTATATGTTTATCGTCTTATGATATCTGGTTTTGAAATTAGACAATATGGATCGCGAATTATTGTTTCTGATCTCCATACAGCCCCCAGCATTCTCGCTACCAGCCGAGCCCGATCACTTCCCCGAGTTGGCGTACAAGGTTGAAATTCCTCATTTTTAGATCCGAAATTTCAACCTTTGGCAAGTCATCTTTTTATGATCGGGAAGTTTGACCCAAAGTGACCATTCTTCAAGGAAGAAAGGAAGAACTTCGTGAAACAAGATAACCCCAAAGAAAGTACTTGAGGTCAAACTCCCTTTTGATTATCTGACCTGCTTTCCACCCTCAGGCATACCCCTCGAAACCAGCAATGCTAACCCTGCCCAAAATACTCAAGCAAGGGTCAGTCACTTGTTGGTATTTCAAGGGGAGATCCCATTTTCAGGGATTGGAGACCCCCCGATATCCGAGGGGCCACTTTTTTCCAATTCCACCCATACCAAAGGAAACCGTATTTTTAAGATGAGATCGGAAATAAGTTCGAAGCCGAATTTCAAAGGCTTGATCAGGAAGAGGAAAAGATTCGAGCTTCGTCCTCGGATAAAACATTTTTGACAGCGAAGGGTAAAGATTTTCAACTGGGTAAATGCCATATTTATACTAAAAGGATGATTCGATCGACGGTCAGTATTCAACGAAACCAACGGCTCAGATTAATTCATTTATCACGGATGACCTTTCCACTTCCCGAGATTGAGGTACTGTTTGGACAGACTTTCTTTGAAACTTAGCTGAAAAAAAGAGGAATACTATGACTTGGTCAAATATGCAGTGCAGAAACTTTCCATCTCTAAAATATGCTCGGAGTTCGAACGACCACTCTTAACTCGAGTATAAATTGTTTTGACTAAGAATGCTACTTGATTGCTTACTCTTAACTCGAGTATAAATTATCTATACAGTAAATCACTTTATCAGAACACAAAACATCATCGATTAGAAGGAAGATAAAGTTTATTATTTCAACGAGGAAAACAAGTACAAAAGGAAAAATTTAAAAGTACAACATTTAATCGAGCAGTCGACAGAAGAAATCTCTAAACACTTTTCTCGAAGAGAAGCTTGCGGACTTCAACATTGCGGGCCTCATACCCGGCCTCATAACCTTTTTGATAGGCCTCTTTCTCCCGCTGCTCGGTGCTTTTCTTCTCCTGCTCGACGAGTGACTTCAGCCTATCCAACTCCTTGCTCAACTCCTCGTGAACCTGGCTCTCTTTCTCCTTCACAGCTTTCTCCGTCTCGGAGGCCAGTTTCAGCTCGATGGCTCTGGCTTCTTCAAGGGACCTTGATAATGCAACCTTCTTTTCCTCCAACTCGAGGATAACCTTTGCACGCTGTTCGGCTTCTTGCTCAACTTGCAGCCCGAGGGTAAATAACTGTTGTCCGACCTTAAATGGACAAAAAAGTTATTTAGTAAAAAAAAAAAGAAAAAAAAAAGGGGGGGAAGAGAGAGGACACAACACTTACTTGAAAAAGCAGGTCCGTGCTCGATCGCGCCGTTTCATTCGCATTTTTCCCTTCTGGCTCGGCCATGGCCTTACTTTTCACCTCTTCAAAAAAGGCGCTAAGCGTCCGAGCAACGTTGGGGACAGTGCTTTGGGGCTCTGGATTCCCACCCGACGAGGGAGTTGTCTTCTGATCGACGGGAGGGTCATTTATTTTGACCTTCTTTTTGGGAGGCTCAACCACAACATCCTTATTAGCCCCCAAGGCCAGAACACTATCAGCTATTGTCCTTTTTTCCCCAGTCATTTGAATCAAGGCCGAGGTTGGAATCAGATCGTCCGCGAGCGGTCTTTTATATGGAGCAGGCTCAGGGTCACCTGATGTGATTTGCTTATTAGGCCTGTTGACCTTCTTGTTACCCTCGGAGCTATTTTTCGACTGAGAGGGGGAGTCCGGAATTGGTATGACTGGCCCTTTCTCGGAGCCAGATATTTGCTTGGCCACAGTTTTGCCAAGGTCACCAGTTGATTCGATGACCGTCTTCGAAGGAGAATCGACCTTGTGCTTGCCTCGGTCGTTCTTAGAAGTCTTTCCTGCGTCCGAGGAGGACTTAGGTTCTTTGACTCTCGACTTGGAAGGTTTCTCTTTCTTGACTTTAAGCAACAACCTCGGGTCGATCTTGGAGTTCACCAGGCCTTCCATGATCTGTATATTTCTAATGGGGAAGAGAGCTCGATTTACTTATCGACCGAGTAGCTCCGACGAAGAGTGAATTATAATTTCAGTGACAAAAATCTTAAACTACCGTCTATTTATCAGAGAAAGGAACGTTGCCTTTTTGGGAGCCCAACAGTCACGAATTTCAAGATTTCCGTGCCTATTTAAAAAGGTCGATTGTTTTGATACTACGCCTACTAAGTGATTCGCGCGCACGAAAATGCTCGATATCGACGTTCTTTTCATGAACCCTATGCCTCACAAAGACTTTTGTCTAGTTGAGCAGTATAATAAATGATCGAGGAGAGGACTCAGAGAAAAACAGAAAGAGCAGATTTATAGATGATCAAAATATTTACAATGCATATGAAGAGAGTCCTACAACCTATTACATAAAGTCTAAGGTTTTGACTACTCCTCTTTGCCCTCACTCTCGGAGCCATCCTCGATGTCAACGTCATTGTCTCCAGACGCTTCTCGATCATCCCCATCATCAGAAGAATCTTGGTCATCTCCGGAACTATCTTGGTTATCTTCCTCATCGGAGCCATCTGAACTCGAGCTCGAGTCGGATGTATCCAAATCCATCATGTCAGGATTGGGCATCGGAACTCCGAATTCTTCCACAAACGGAGCGAACTCGTGTTTTTCCCAGTCAGCCGAGCTCGAGGACGTGGTTCGATAGTCTTCCCCGCTAGAATTTTTCATTATATCCATGTGCTTTATATACTCCGTCATTTGGTCGGGAATAACCTTTGATGCGGTCAACTGTTGAACCCCTTTGAAAAAGGTAGTTTGAAGGATTTCGCCGACCCTCCTTCGAGCTATGGCATCCAATGCGGGAGACTCCAAAAATTCTCTTATCGAGCTTAAGCGAGAATCTTCTTTGCCCCGCTGATAAGATAACTCGGAATCAGCCTTAGTCTGCGCAAGCTCCTCTTCAAGTTTCCTAACTTTCTCCTCGAGCAAGCTTTTCTCTTCCACGACCTTCACCAAGTTTTCCTCGACGACAGGGGTATATTTGGCTTTCATGGACTCCAATTCTGCTTGGACGGAGGAAAATTGATTGCGCAGTTGGGATTCCTCCTTGAGTAAGTCCCTATAAGCGATATGGACTCGATCGGACTCCTCTTCTAACATCGACACACGATTCATCTCAGTGAGAAAGCAGTCCCCGATCTGCAAGAACAGGGTGGTTAGTACTTTGCTCCAGAACTTAAAACAGTTGCAACAAATGTAAAGGGATTTACCGTATGATATGCTTTGGAGAATTGGCCTAGTACGTCGAGGTCGCAATGGCCAAGAAGCTCCTCCTGGTCCTCGGCAAATCTCCCCGCCATGAAAATCTTGATCGCCTTGTCATGTTCATTCTCGCCGTTCGGGATGCGATCGCTTCGAATTGATCCCCTCTCGGGATAACCTGCTGCTCGGGAACCTCTAAGTTGGTCTTCGATGAAATCCACCATGTCAGGCCTACTTCGACCAGGACGGGAAGAAAGGGGCGTTCGGTGTCGACCCCACAGTTCGGTCCTCCTTTTGGCCTCGGGGGGTCCCTCGAGATCTTCCCGAGCTCTCCGATTATAAATCTCTGTCCCTCTGAGCTTCTTCATGGTAAACATGTTGTATCCTAAGCCAGAAGAAGAAGGACCAGCTTGATGAGGAGGTCGCACCATTTGGATCGGCTCAGCATTCTCAGGCTCCTCTTCGTTTCCGACCTGGCCAGTCTGGGCCGAGCTTCCCCGAGGAGGGACGGCAGTTCTGAGCTCTGGTCTAACTTGTCTCCTCGGCTGACCGGGCGTCTTTCTCGAGGTAGACGCTACCGTTTTACCAACTATGGAAGCTCGGTATTGCTCCACCATCGTACCTACAAAAATAAAAATGATAACTAATAAAATTCTCTGGATAGTTTACTATTACGGGCACTCGGGAAAGATTGTTATCCTTACTCAATGATCGAGGATCGTCAGCATCTGCTAGTCGATAGGTAGCTTGGCTGAGACCAGCTTTCCGAAGAACGGGCTCTAGGACCAGGAAAGCCGACTGATACAGATCAGAACGCATCTCTTTAACCAGATCGTCTGAGACAACCTTCCCAAGCTGGCCTAACACTTCTCGTTTCCCGTACACCCATTCTTGCTCGCCTGGCCATTGGTATGGAACCATCTCCGAGTTTCCCTCAGAGGCTGGTACTTCAGGTCCCTTGATAAAAAAGAACTGTTTCTTCCAGTCAAGAGAATTGCTGGAAGTTAGGGTCGATAAGACCGAATGATTCGAACGCTGGGAGAAATACACAAACCTAGCGTTCGAGGCGGAGGAGGTGCTAATCTTGAAGAATTGCCAGAAGCGTCGGAAATTAGCAGCTTGGTTCTTGGCCTTCATCAAAACGCTAAAAGCTATCAAGTACCCAATTGAATTGGGAAGGATCTGTGCGGGAGCCAAGCTGAATGCATCTAAAACCTGCTTGAGCAAGGGGGCAAAAGGAATGCGCAACCCATAGTCAAACTGCTTAGCGTAGAAGGCTTGACATCCTGCTGGGGGCTTATTCACTCTTTGAGAGGAGGTCGGAATGATTAGCGAGTAGCCCTCGGGAAGGAATTTACCAATCGTAGCTTTGAGGCTTGCCTCATGCTCTTTTGGATCGTACGCACTGGGGATGTCGTCGACCCGTTTCTCGGTCTTCTGAGCTCGACCGGTGGCTTTGGACTTTTTCGCGACACCGGCTAGATCAAGAATTCTCACGCTGCACCCGCCTCCGATCTCATATCTCATAATCTCGTGCTTGTCAAACGGTACAGTCAAGCTATTCTCATGATCGGAGTCTACTTATTCTCCATCTCCACCCTCCTTGCTGCCGCCTTCGGCATTTTCTTCCGCATCACCATCGTGCTCGGAATCCTGTCGACCTGATGTACCCTCTCCAGCGTTCGACCCCATGGCATATTCTATTTGATTGACGATTCTGTTCGTCTCTTCGGAAGAATTTTCAGTGGTTTTGAAGTCATTGATGAGTTCCCCAGTGGATCCCAGGTCGGAATCTGATCCAGAGGGAATGTTGGTTTGGACGTCGGGATTCTGGGAAGTAGACATAATTAGAAGTTATTTATTGCAATGCTCGAAGTAAGGAAGAAATACTGTTTATCGATCTAAAAGCTCCGATCAGCTGTGAATTGTAAAGATGCACCCTTTTTTCTCCAAGTAAACATATATATAAAGGTTAAAAGGGTAAATTGCAAATTCAACCCCGAGTAACCGCGACGGTTAGGCTCCCACTCAGTAAAATTGAAGATTATCTTTTGTTAATAGCATTTATGGTCCTCCAAGCTTCGGAAATGAGTATTTTTCGACTCAACAGGATAAAATATGTACTCTTTTTCACCTTCGATCGGTTTTTATCCCACGGGGTTTTTCCGAGCAAGGTTTTTAACGAGGCATATCCAACCCAAGACTGTCCGGGGCCTGTTCTCTACTATCTATCTTTCCGAATTTCAATATTGCAGCTCTTGGTGAATCATCGAGGTGAATCTCTCAGGTCAAAAACCTCACCCTTCTATCTTGGGGGCGATTCGGTATTTCGAGGCTCCTCCAAGGAAGATGTGCACTCTTTTTCCCTAGCTCGGATTTTGTCCCACTGGGTTTTTCCGGACTAGGTTTTTAACGAGGCATGTCCGAAAACATCAAGAGATCAAGGTCTTTCGCCGTGATGCAGTGTTTACTTCTCCGAGCTTCAGCTTCACTTACGCTCGAGAAGTGGGGGAGTATTGATGAGGGGTATTTCGCATACGCCACTTTAGGAAATACCTTCTGCTCGGGGTCAGCCTCGATCCCGACCAGAATGGTATTCTCCGACCAGAAGAACATGATTTTCCGATCGATCCAGGTTGACAGCTCTAGATCAAGTACTCTGACCTTCTTCCCGATCTACTCGTCTCCTCGGAATTACTGTGGGACCGACCTACTGCTTTACACAGCTGGCCGAGAGCTATTCTCCTGCGGATGGTCTAGCTAGCTCATCACTATTCCTATAAATAGCAGGCGCATTTATGACATCAGGGACGGCACAACTTCCAAGATATCCCTTCTGCTCGGACCTACTGTTCGAATTAGGAACCAGTTGTTTATTCTTTGTATCTACTTTCCTAGTTAGTACGGCATCCCGTAATGCTCGGGTAGACCTGCCTTGTAATTTATATTCGATTACCAATATTAATATACAGTTTTCACATGCTTGATTCATATATTGTTATTCCCCACTTTCCTTATTGAACTCGAACGAAATACGGTATAATCATCTGCTATAGCCCGAAAGATGGCGAATAAGATTCCACGACACATTTCTTTGAGTACTATACGGCTCACCATAAAAACCTGTAAAACGCCAACCAACAGTGTCATTCTCCCCATATACAAACACGTCAATATGATTCACAGAGAAACTTTGCAGATCGACTTGGATATCTTTTTTCCACAAAAGTGCAAGTCCACCCGACTTGCCTCTAACATCCACACTAATACCATTTAGACCAAACAATTGTTTCAATAATTCAATCTTCCTCCCTTTTGCTCTGGTTTCGGAAAGGAAGATGATTTGGGGGTTATGATCCCGGATGTGAAAATCGAGATTACGAATTGTCAGGGAACCCCCAAGTCCCTGACAATTCCAGGCTAAGCAATTCATTGTGATAGGCGGGGCTGCCCGGCAGCCTCCGCCTCTGAAATAGCAAGTAAAATCCTCTTCGAAGGTCGTTCCGGAACAACAGAAGAATTATCTGACGAAAATTATCATAACCATTGTTTGTGGATAGGGTGTTAGTGAAACTCTCTACAGCAGACTCTAAGGATTGGATTTCAATGGGATTGCAAAACTGCTATTATTAGTTATACGTTTAGAAGTAACAATTATTTATATATTATAATTATATTTGTTTATTTATTTACTATCATATTAAATTTTTAAATGATTGAATTGACCTAGATCTATGCTAGAGTTCAGATATTTAGACTTACGAATTGACTTAATCGAACAGATTCGTCGAATTTTTAATGAAATATGAAAGTTCTGATTAATTATGTTGAATTCAGAGTAAAATTCACTCCATCAACAACCCAATGTCTAATGGCTTTGTAGTTTGTACCATATCCATTTTCTGGATAATTCATTACCTATACTTATTCGATAACTGATCTGGTACTTGTTGGATTTGATCAGGGGCGGACCTAGACGGATTTCATTGGGGGGGCCAAAGATTTGTTTGGTAACATAAGCTCGATATTTTTTCAATGTTTTGATAAAATAATAAAATTAATTTAAGATAAAATAATACTATTGTTTTATTCAAGAAAAAGTGAAAAAAGATATACTATTAATATTCCAAGAATACGAATTTTTAAACACTCAAAACAAATGTTTAAGATGATATCCAGTTGACCAAAAAATAAATATACGTTTAAAATCATATTTCGAATTATGTAATTATAGAATAATTATGATCTCATGATTCAATAAAAATTATATCTATTATGGATTAAGGAACTTGAAGCTTGAAGCTTGCATATTGACAAAATTCATGAAAAACATTGATTAATTAACACTTTTAAAAGAAGAAACTAAATAAATTTGAGGGTGGAATGAAGAAATAAATATATCCATACAAATACATGGGTTTACGTTAATCAAATTCACATAAAAAAAAAATATATCATATCTACCACTTGGCGAAGATGGAGAAAACATTTAATCTCTAAAAAGAAAAGAAAGTTACTTTTTTTTTTATAGAAATTAAAGGAAAGTTCTTAAGCCAAAAAAGGCAAATTAAGTCTCAACAATTAAGATTTCAAGTTCAGCAGCAAAAGGGAATCGAACTGCCAACCTCATGTTACTTCATCAAGCACCTTCCCACTTAACCAACTAATTAATTCTTGCAGACATGCACATATATATAATACATATAACATTTTTTCTGGGGGGACTATGGCCCCCCCAGTCCCTCTTGAGGTCCGCCTCTGGATTTGATGATATTATCTCAAATTAAAATAATCCTTTGTAATAATAAGAAGTAGACCTATGTAAATTGCAAGTAATATGGTGTCTCTGGTTTGGCGAACAAGATAAAACAACAATTTTAGCAATGACCATAAGACATTGGAAAGGGAGTGACTCTTCCAGCTACTGGATTTCCTCACAATGTATAAATGCATGTGTTAATTTTTTTTTCAAGAAATAAAAGGGAGAATTGCTTTTATGGTACCAATCAATTGGGCTCTATGCAATCTTGGTATTGTTTGCCCTAAATTTTGTCTGGCTTGCCTCGATGTAAAATAAAATAAGTGTGGGGCGTGCCAATGTCTGTGCGTGTAAACATAATTGTTTAAAATTGACATAATATGATGAATATGAAATATAAATCAATGTCCTGACAAGACTCTAACTTCTAATGATTGTGGCGGAGTAGGCAAACTCTACCCCTGAATCTTTTCCATGCCTGCAAGGCCTCAGAACTTAACAATTTATGATAATTTTTATTGAAATGCCAAACTTTATAACCAATCAGTGGTTCACTCGATATATCAAAAGATTTATAGAAAAATTAGTTAATGAGTTGATCATCAAGCAATCTAAAACATGTCAACTTAATTTAAAACCTGAACTAACAGATTAACACTATAGCAGCAAAGACATATTAACATCACTTGATGAAAACATACTCATAAATGAAATCAGGAGATGAAGAAAAAATACTTCGATATATTAAATAAACATAGAGTTGACAAATGAAATACATGAAATCTAGCCTAATACATTTCCCTGGTTTACAAACATGACAGAGTATGTAATATCATAATTAAACTCCTTTGATGGCATCAGCTTGCCAAACGAGCTGATAGAACTTTTAGCCCGTGAAGAATGACTCCTTGATTGGCAGGGAACCACCATATGAGCTAATATGCAATAATTATTATGTTGACATGAAAGTAACATTGATGGCAGGTGGCAACCAATCAGGCTCCTAACCAACATGTGACCACTAGAAAGGGCATATGTCGAGCAGGTGGCAACTCAGCAGATAGTTATCAGGCAGATGTCTACTAGACAACAAATTCATCAAGCATGTGGCTACTTGACGAATAAATCATGTCAGTACGTGGGCACTTACATAGAGGTTGCAACTCACAGCTTGCTTCAGGTTCGGCGTTGCCGACTTAGAGAGGCATTGTGCCTGCTTCAGTGAAGATTGAGTTGTTTGATTGATTGAGTGTGTGTTAAATGTGTCATCCTCCTGATATTTATAGCTCAAACTCCTGACAGTTTTTTCCTCTTGATGTTGAATGCCCACTTCTTCCACTTCCCCCTTTTTTAGGCATGATCTCCACTACTTTGACAATTTCTTTGACCATGTCTATTCTCCGGACGGTTATTCCTCCTGAATCTAAATTTGTGTTCACACCTAGGTGGTTATTTATCTAACCACCTTTGAGATATTTTGGGGGTTGGTTAAGATTAGCTTATCCATTATTTCCCTCCATAATTAATTTATTACGTGGCCACTTTATATAACTGATTTGACCTTTAATTAAATTAATATCTCTATTAATTTAGTTAATTAAACATGTTATGTTTGGGCCAATTTTGAGCCTCATTAATTAATTAGGCCATTAATTAATTACTTAATTGGGCCTTAAATCAGGTTGATTTTAGTGGCCTGTTTATTATCAAGGCCTTGTTGTCAGTCGATCTAGCTGACCGTCGATCCAATTACCTCTTGTTGGTTAATATTGGAGAAGGTTTTGAAGATGACAAAAAGGGAAATCTGGAAGTCATCAACTAAGAACTGAACAGCTTAGTGAAACCTATCTCATGGTCTGAAAGCTAAGTGACCGAATCAGCAAAGTGGGATACCAGATGGGTGTTATCAGCCGAGTCAAGATAGATGTGTTCATTCTTGAATCAGCCGAGTGATCAGCAAAGTGATCATCAGCAGAGTACTTCCACCAGCAGAGTGAAGACGGTCAGGAAGCTTATCAACGGGAACCAGCTAAGAGCTGAGTGCATTAAATGCGACTGACATAAAGTAGACATCCGTACAGCAGAGTGTACAGTGCAACAGTTGCAGGGAGCCGTTCCGCGTGTCAGGACCAGAACTCGAGGACTGTAGATTCCTGCCAACCTTCAACGGGCAGAAATTCAAAATCTGAGAGTATAAATAGAAGACAAACTGAAGATCTTAAGAGAGCTTGCATTATTCCAGATCATATCCTAAGAGCGAGATCCATCAGTTGAGTCATCTGATCACAAGCCGAAGTCATTTGTTGACAAAGCTTTTCGTTGAAGAACAGAGAACTTAGTTGTCTGTCTAAGTGACTTTCAACTGTAAAAGAACGGAGTGTATATCCATCTTTGTGAAGTGATATAACTTCTTAGTATAGGATTTCTGAGTGATCTTCTGTACTGAAAATAGCGTGAGGAGTGTAGATCCGTCTTAGTGAGTGATCTAGCTTCGGAGTGTAGGACTTCTGTGTGATTTCTTACAGCGCACTTGTGGCTTTTCATTTGTTGATCAGCGCAAGCATTGTATACTTGATTACTTTGTGTTTTCTAGTATAACCCAAGATCTGTGTGACTTGGAAGAGTGGACTAAAGGATTTCTATCCATATAACCACTATAAAAATCCTGTGTGTTTGATTTATTTACTGCTATACTTTGCATATTTATCAAAGAACTCAAACATACGATTTAACCAAAAGATTTTAAAAGGAGTTGTAAAAACTGAGGACAAAATCTTTTGAGTGAGAAAACTTAAAGAGGAACAGATTGGTGAAAAACACTTGACAAATCCGCTGCCAACTAGTTTCTAAAAACTCTGATTTAACATCTGAAATCAGCTGAGTGAAAATCAGATGAGTGGTCAACTCTGCTGATAAAGCTTTGTGCGCATCAGTTTAGTAGTCTTACAAATCTCGATCAGCTTAGTCTGCTGATTTGAAAAGTTAGAGAAAAAGCTTTAAAGTTTTCAGAGGTCTATTCACCCCCCCCCCCCCCCCCCTCTAGACCTCATTGACCACTCTTGGGACCAACAAGTGGTATCAGAGCAGGTTGCTCTGGTAATTTACCTGATACCATCAAGTAGCATCAGGGTAGGTGGTTTATCTTAAATCAGCTGCCTGATCAATGAGCTTGATCCAAAGTGTGTTTTTCAAATTTTTCAAAAACAGAGCATATTTTGAAAATCAAAACTTTTTGAAAAATGGATGCCATAAACCATGTTCCTCACATTGGTCTTATGAGCTTTGAAAACTGGAAAATCAGAATGGAAATCTTTCTTGCTGCTTATAATGATGACATGTTTACATGTATTACAAAAGGACCATTCAGATTCCAGAAGACTGTGAAGGTTGCTGGCCAACCAGATCAGATAGTTGACAAAGAGCTGGATGAGCTGACACCTAAAGAAAACAAGTTAGTAAATCTTGATAAAAAGGCGAAGTTCATCATGTTCAGAGCTGTAGACGAAGAAAATTTCCAGAAGATCAAGCATCTCAAAACTGCCAAAGAGATGTGGGATAAAGTCTGCGAGCTAAGCGAAGGAAACAACGCTATCAAAGAACACAAGCTCAGTGTGGCTCTTGAGGAGTTTGAAAATTTCAAGATGAAGTCTGGTGAAACGATTGATCAGATGGATACCAGATTTACCAAAGCCCTGAATGAAGTTCTAAGGTTTGGTAAAGAATTTTCAAACAAGGAGATCACAACAAAGGTTCTTAAGGCCTTGCCACCCAAATTCAACATGAAGGTGACAGCCATGGAAGAATCAAGGGATTTAGAGAAGATTTCTCTTTCCGAATTGTTCTCATCTCTCAAAGCTTATGAGTATCATATGCCAAGATTGGGATTAGAAGTGTCAACCAGTTCAGACCCTACTGCTGCTCTAATGGCGTCAGACAAGTCAAGAAAATCAGCTGACAAGTCAAAACAGAAGACTGTGCTGAGATCAGAAAAGGGATACACTGCTGACGACGTTACCCTGCTGCTGAATGATTTCAAGAAGTTCTACAAGAAGAAAATTAAATTAAAATATAAAAATGCTACTTCATCTTCTTCTGATCATTTTCAGGAAAACAGGGATTCCTCCAAAGAAAAACTTAGAGACTACCATGAAGAGGAGTATGGGCTCTTGATCAAAGACCATCCAACCTCATCATCTGAGAAGTCTGCTGAAAAGGAAAAGCGTGCTAAAAAGGAGCGAAAGCTTAGTAAGAGCAAAACAAAGTTAGCTGATGCAGCAAAGCTAATAAACTCCTGCACATCTTATTCAGACCTTCAGTCGTCTGATAAAGAATTTGATGAAGTACCCGAGACCATATGCTTAACTGCCATAGAATTTGATGATTCTGAAAATTGGGGTAACTTCTACTGATTAATGTAATGCACTATTTGAATCGATTGAATAAATGCTGAATTTCAAATTCAAATACTGTTTGTGCATTTGCCAAGCTTAATGAAGAGATGACTCTGCTGAAAAGAGCAAATCAGATCACTGAAACTTCAGGTTGAAAAACCTCAAGAATCAGCTGATTACAAAAAGCTTGAGCATGAGAATGAAACTCCAAAAGCTGAGTATGCAATTTGTTTTGAAAGTATAAATAAATCTGAAAGAAGTAATTGCATCATTCTCTAAAAAGAAATCAGAGGCTTAAGAGAACAAGTCTACTGATGCTCAAAAGGTTAGAAAACCTAGTAAGCTACCTAAGACAAATCAGACTACTAAAACCCATCAGCTAAATAAGCTGAAATAGGCTGCTGATAGGAGTAAACTTAAAGTATCAAGTCTGTTGAATCTAAGGAGAGTTATTAAATAACTCAGGTAAGAAATTGAGGTTAAAATGAATTATTTGGCAAGAATTTGAATCACATTATGATAATTGTTATTTCAACATGCCTTATGCCTATTCATATTATCATGGTGATCATGTTCACTCTATTGACTGCCATCCTCATTTCAATATGCATGCTTATCACATATTTCATGCATCTTACCTTGCTTATGAGCTATGTTTTAATCATGACCAACAAATGTTGAAAACCAACAAGTGGTATCAAGTACCAACAAGTGGTATTATCATGATAAAACATAAGTCGCTAGATCATCACATGTTAAAGGTTACACTAACCATGCTGGACCCTATAAACAAGGGGTACCAAAAACAGTCATCTGTTTTGCAGGTGAAACACATGTGAGATGACAAAGATGAGTTGACTGCCTTGCAAATTTCACCAAGTTCAACAAGTAGTCTCACCAACAAGCATGTACCAGCAAGTGGTATCAAATCAGTGGTATCAACAATTGGTATAATTCAAGTGGTAGACTCTACATTTGGAGATTTCAAGGAACGTGAGTTTGTTGAAAAGTTGAAGATGAAGATTATCAAAGATTAACTAGTGGTTTCAGAGACCAAGTGGCATTAGAGGCCATCAACTGTTTGCAACAAGTGGTATCACCGTTCAAGTGGTATCAGTCAACCATGTGACAACAGAAATTGGTTTGTTGATTTTGGATTCATAAGTTGAGGGGGAACTTATCAGAAGACTAACCCAGAACAGCTTACTGGAATTCAACGGCTGAGTGTCTTTGAAGAGAAACTCTCATCAGACTACTTGACCACGAATTCTTGAACTTAGGGGGAACGTGTACGACTAGCGGTACTCCTAAATAAAAGATGAAGTTGTCAATAAGTCAAAATGAAGCTATCAGAAGACTGCTTCTTATCAGCTGACTGGAACTCAACAGCCAAGTGATTTTCAAGAATGTACTACACCAAGTGGTATCAGCAAGTGTTATCACATCAACAAGTGAGATCAGCTCACTAATCTGATTTGTATCCATACAAGTAGTATCAGACTACAAGTAGCATCAGCCTACAAGTGGAATCAGACCACAAGTGGTAAAAATTCTTGAAGTTAAGAGGAAATTTTCTAGCTGGAGTGATAAACGGCAACGAAGACTACCTCGATCGGCCAAGTGCTTACCTACCTGTCTTCAGCATACTAGTTTGCAATCTTATGAAAAAGAAGTTATCACAAACCCTAAAAAGGGGGGAAGGATAAAATGGAGAAGAAAAGATGCAACTAAAGTTTGGTGTTGATGACAAAAAGGGGGAAGATGGATGCAACTAAGAACCTTTTAAGCAGAAGATCAGAAAGGGAAAAAGAACCATCAAATGGTAAATTTTTTTTTTAAGTTGTATCAGAGCAATAATTTCCATCTCAGAGTATGAAGACTAAATTAGAAACTTAGATGTGTTCTTAGTTGAAGGTTTTGTCATCATCAAAAAGGGGAAAATTGTTGGTTAATATTGGAGAAGGTTTTGAAGATGACAAAAAGGGAAATCTGGAAGTCATCAACTAAGAACTGAACAGCTTAGTGAAACCTATCTCATGGTCTGAAAGCTAAGTGACCGAATCAGCAAATACCAGATGGGTGTTATCAGCCGAGTCAAGATAGATGTGTTCATTCTTGAATCAGCCGAGAAGCCATCAGCTGAGTGATCAGCAAAGTGATCATCAGCAGAGTGAAGACGGTCAGGAAGCTTATCAACGGGAACCAGCTAAGAGCTGAGTGCATTAAATGCGACTGACATAAAGTAGACATCCGTACAGCAGAGTGTACAGTGCAACAGTTGCAGGGAGCCGTTCCGCATGTCAGGACCAGAACTCGAGGACTGTAGATTCCTGCCAACCTTCAACGGGCAGAAATTCAAAATCTGAGAGTATAAATAGAAGACAAACTAAAGATCTTAAGAGAGCTTGCAGTATTCAAGATCATATCCTAAGAGCGAGATCCATCAGTTGAGTCATCTGATCACAAGCCGAAGTCATTTGTTGACAAAGCTTTTCGTTGAAGAACAGAGAACTTAGTTGTCTGTCTGAGTGACTTTAAACTGTAAAAGAAAGGAGTGTATATCCATCTTTGTGAAGTGATATAACTTATTAGTATAGGATTTCTGAGTGATCTTCTGTACTGAAAATAGCGTGAGGAGTGTAGATCCGTCTTAGTGAGTGATCTAGCTTCGGAGTGTAGGACTTATGTGTGATTTCTTACAGCGCACTTGTGGCTTTTCATTTGTTGATCAGCGCAAGCATTGTATACTTGATTACTTTGTGTTTTCTAGTATAACCCAAGATCTGTGTGACTTGGAAGAGTGGACTAAAGGATTTCTATCCATATAACCACTATAAAAATCCTGTGTGTTTGATTTATTTACTGCTATACTTTGCATATTTATCAAAGAACTCAAACATACGATTTAACCAAAAGATTTTAAAAGAAGTTGTAAAAACTGGGGACAAAATCTTTTGAGTGAGAAAACTTAAAGAGGAACAGATTGGTGAAAAACACTTGACAAATCCGCTGCCAACTAGTTTCTAAAAACTCTGATTTAACATCTTAAATCAGCTGAGTGAAAATCAGATGAGTGGTCAACTCTGCTGATAAAGCTTTGTGCGCATCAGCTTAGTAGTCTTACAAATCTCGATCAGCTTAGTCTGCTGATTTGAAAAGTTAGAGAAAAAGCTTTAAAGTTTTCAGAGGTCTATTCACCCCCCCCCCCCCCCCCCTCCCCCTCTAGACCTCATTGACCACTCTTGGGACCAACACCTCTTGTCGAGCCATCATTGGCCTGACAATCCTGAAAACTATTTAGGGTACAAACAATGCCCCCTCGTAAGTCGTATTTGATGTAACTAATCTTTTAGAGATTAATTACATAGAATCAGACTTAGATTAATAATAATTGTAAATCATTTCATTCATTCATTAATTAAGCCTGCATAACTATATTTAATATTAGCCATAATTGACTTTACTTTTGGACATTTATTCCCTAGGGACTCTCAAGAGTCCATATTTTGGCAGCAACGTGCCCAAATCTGCAATGCCTATCAATCTCTTCTTATCCACGATTGGCTAGAAAGCCCATCATCAATTTGACTATCCCAAGACTCCCCATTTATACTTTTCCTTTACTCCAAAAGCCCTAACTTTCTGAATCTTCCTCTGCTGCCATTAGCGACTTCAAATCCCCAATTCTCACAATGTCCACCAAATCTAGCAACAAATCCGACAAGGTCGATGTTTGCATCCTGACACAATCCCTCCAAGAAACTCCCCACAGCGTGACAATTGGTCCTTTCTATGGCGTTGCTGAAATTCCCCCTATTTCGGAGCATCCTATTTCTTCTTCTGACGAGCGCCTGTTACATGCTAGTAGGGGTGTTTCATACAAATTAACCACTCGTGGATGGCCTTGGGCTGGCTCTAATCTTCACGATTTGTGGCTTCAATGGTACAATAGAGTGGAGAAATCTAACGCTGGTGTATGTAAGCAAGCTGGGATATTCGACACTATCTAAGTTTGCAAAAAGATTTTAACTCTGAATCTCCCATTGTTGCGGGCAGCTGCGCATTTTTGGTGTCGGGCTGACAACATCTTCCACTTTGCCTATGGTCCAATGACCATCACCCTTCTCGATATCTTAGCCATTAGTGGCTTAGGCACTGCTGGTTGTTACGTAGACCCCCAATCTTCTGCTGAAGACGAAGCCTTTCAATTCCCCCTTCCTATTGACGAAAAAGGCGTTGCCTAATATGGCTATGGTCCTATTATCAATCTATACAAGGACTTGATAAAATGTTCCCGTTTCTCACGAAGAACATATTCATTTTCTATCCCTGTGGCTTCCGAGATATATTTTCGGCGCTTCTGCTCTCTTTCTGAATAAGGAATTCAACGCCATTTCCTTGACTTTGTCGAAAGGTAAAGTTGTTGCTCTTGCTCCTCCTGTCTTTTCTAGTTTTTGTATGGGGATGGAGGGTTTTTTAGCATCTGGATGCACTTTTCTTCAAGGCCCCATGTGGATTTTGCAAGCTTGGCTAGTGGCTATTTTCCTGAATTTGCCCAGTTTACAAGTATTCCTGTTGACAACGAAATTTTCGATCTGTTTGTGATTCGTCAACCTCCTAAATTGTCCAATTTTTACATTGTCTTCTACCGTTTTGATGAGGGCTATTTTACACCTATGATCTAATAGTACTTCCCGAGCAAATTCAGAGTTAATCCGACCTATAAGTCTCCTCGAGGATTCCACGATCGGCTCGATCTACCTTACTGCATCTAATCGACTTGAAGATCGGTCCCGAATGTTTATTGGGGCCATGCAGGACTCCTAGGCCATGCAGGACTCCTAGGTCTAGAAGGACTCCTAGATACGTTAGGATTAGGTATTCTGTATAAATAGCGAATACTTCATTGTAATAAGGATCTGAATTTTGGTCTATCATCAATAAGAATACAATTGTTCTTCACTTATATCATTTAGTGACGTATTTATCATAATTCTTACAAATCTTGAATTGCACCATCCTGAATACTTTAACCAAACTCTAAATAAAAAACTGTTATTGAACAAAATTACTGATATTAGAACCTATCACGAAATCAGGCTAAATCAGTTGGCGCCCACCGTGGGGCAGGTTAATTGCTCGAACGAATAATGGTCAATCCAAGAAAAAGCACACGCAACGCAGGAAAAAGCACGACTTCTCAAAGGATTAGCGCTAATAGTATGCCGCCTCTGGCACACCGTCAAGATTTAGATCGTGTGGAAACACATGTTACGGGGAACGCAGATAATAACCAAAACACTGGGGGACAACAGACCCCTAGTCGGAGCAAGGCCCCTAACTCGCCTGCTCGATCCGTCCCTCCTCCCCCGTTACTTGCCAATCAGGAAAAATTGATACAGATTGCTCATCTTATGAGTTCACTATGTGCTCAAATTTTGCAAGTATCAGTACCGGAAACAGCAGGTCCAACGGTGGCCGCGGTTCATCCCTCAAGAGTGATCAACAATAATAGGGAACCTCGAGGGGAAGGCGATCGAGTATTGGCCTAAGCGGAGAGCCCGGAAGCGGATCAACGATCCCAGATTTCTCCACCAAACATTTATGAAAGACCTCCTGGTCGAAGAGTTAATCGAGCAAGAGTTAATGCTCGTCCTGAACCGCATCAGTCTAGAGAAAAAACTGTAATTCCGATCGATGATGATGTGGAGCCCCCAATCATCGATCGACGAACGACTAGAAAATTCTCTGAAAGAGATATTGAGAGAATGGTGGAGGAACGACTGGAACAAAGGTTGTTGACTATAAGACAACCCTGGCCCTGCTCGAGAGAAGTCCAAGATAGTATCGCGACCTGTTCCCCGTTCTGCCTGGAGATTAAAGAAGCGCAGGCCTCGGGACCTTTACCTAGTCGACTTCCCAGATATGACGGGACAGGTGATCCGTGTGATTATATATTCAGTTTCACGAACATAATGAATTTATACGCTCACTCAGCTGAGTACACCGCAAAATTAATGGTTCGAAGGTTTAGCGCTGGATTGGTTCGGAAAACAACGTCCTAATTCGATCTTTAGTTTTAGAGAACTGTGTAACAAATTAGAGCAGCAGTTCGCAAGTCAGAAAAGACAAAAACTCCCTATGAGCTACTTGGAAACTATCACCCAGCAGGAAGGAGAACCCCTAAGAAGCTGGTTGGCGAGGTTCAACGTCTAATTGTTAAAGATAGACTCCCCAAATATTGATTATATCATATCGATTTTGTTCGACCTTACAAAAAATAGTGATTTAACCGAATTTCGTCTTAGGTTTAATCTCAGTAAATTATTTAAGATCACGATTTTATGTAATAGGGGTTGGGTTAAAGTACTCAGGATGGTGCAATTCAAGAACAAGCAAAGTAATATAATAGCGTAAAATAACAATAATATGAACGGCTAACAACTGTAGTATATTTCGTAGGTTAAATTCTGGATCCCTTATACAATGTAAAACTCAGTATTTATAATAATTGTCTAGTCCTAACTTGACTAGGAGTCCTATTAGGCCTAGGAATCCTGCATGGCTTAGGAGAACTGCACAGCCCATTAAATCTTCTGGATCGGTCTTCTGGTCGATCAGATACATTTGGGCGGATCGAGTCGATCTTGTAGTATTCACAGGTCGGATCGATCCTGAACCTCCTCGAAAAGCTTTATTCCATTATATGTGTAAAATAGCCCTTATCAGTACTCCCTCACTTCTCGAGCGTAATCGTAGCTGGAGCTCGTAGAAATAGAAGTAGTAGTTACCTTGGTCTTTTCGTCGTTCATGAAATATGCCTCATTAAAAACCTAGTTCGGAAAAACCCTCTTCGGGATAAAAACCGAACGAGGAAAAAAGAGTGCATATCCGTTTGAACCTTCTATGTATAGACATGTATTTTGGTTAACGTGTGTCAGACAACGGCTGGGTATTTTCATGACTTTGATTGGCGGAAATACGAAGAGACGCGAAGGGTTGAATCTGTCTTTTCACCGCCCATATATATAATCGAAATTTGCGGGATATTTTACTTTTACCCCAGATATTTAAACTTTCCAGCAGTAAAAGCTTAAGTCGATAATCTTATTATTTTCTTATCTTCTCGAGCGCATTATTTCAAAGGCTATGGCTTCGACCTCGCAAAATCCCCCTTCCTCAACTAGGAACGTAGAAGAACAAGTACCACCTAATATCCCTAATCCTGATATTCCTTCATCTGATGAGGAAGGAGCAGACAATTCTCAAGTGGAGGAGATCAGAGATTATACTGAAAAAGAAGTAGATAGTTTGGTAGTGGAGATTATTCCAGAGGAAGAGATGGTGTCGAGGGCATCCAAGAAATCCAAAACGTCTCAACCTCAAATTTCTGCCCCTGTGGAATTCTTTCCTTCTCGATGGAAAGAAGAGGATTTACCTTTTTTGAAAAAGGAATACGGCCGCTATTTCCCCTCGGATTTTGAGATTATTATTCCTTCTTCCGAGGAGAGAGTCAACACTCCTCCCGCCAACTGTCGAGCTTTCTATACTTCCCATTTTGAGCATGGGCTCCGTTTTCCACTCTTTTCAATTCTTCGTCAATTCCTGGAGACCTTCATTGTCTCACTGACTCAGCTTGTTCCGAACGCCATAGCATTTATTATGGCATTCTCCGTTTTGATGGTTGCGCGAGGTCTGCAGCCCTCATTCCGTAATTTTCTTCATTTTTTCCGACTCTCCGTATCGACCTCCTCCAACAGAGGTTATTATTATGTTAGCCAAAGACCTGACTACGCAGTTCTTCAAAATGCCATTTCGAGCAATAGCACGGAATGGAAGTCAAGTTTCTTTTTTGTTAAGGCTCCGACCGTGCATATCCTCGAGAACGGTGAAACCGAGGAGTTTACTCATGACTGGGGATACAACGATGCATGGGTATACGGTGGTCGAAAAGTGATTGGTGAGATGTCCCCAGACGACCAATTTTCAACTACCTTGATTGAGGAGATGAGATCAAATAAATATCAATCAGCTTATTTGATCGGAGAGATTTTCCTTCGAAAGGCTGGATTGAGTTCTTTGGATTTCCCTATCCCCTCGGACGATCGATCTTTATGTAAGATTTTTTTGTTAGTAATAAATTTATAAAAAGATATATAATCCAGTCGCTCATTAATGTTTATTGACTTCATGCTGTAGCTTCCATGGTCGAAAACTGCCGTTTTTCCGTGGTCGGAAAATCTGTTCTTTCGAACTCGAAAAAGTCCTGGGGTAAAGTCCCCATAGAGCAAAAGGAATCTAGAAAAAGGAGAAGGAATCAATTCCAAGATCTGGAGGACATTGAGGAGGAGTCGTCCGAGAATGCTGATCCTATCCGAGTAGCTCCTCCTCTCTCTGGTCTAACTTCTTCAGACATACCGGTTTCAAGCTCTCGTCCAGGTCGCGGTTATCCTCCCAAAACTTTTAGGGAGAAATATGGTATTCTGGGTAGTAAATATTGGCCCGAACGTAATCCTACTGGCCCTGAAGCCAAAAGAAGAACTCAATATTTTGACAAAGGAGGAGAGTACTTCACTCACGTTGGAGACACTAGTCATCAAGCTTCTTTGGTAGATATGATTGAGAATCATCTCCAAGGAAAACGAGCGGCTAGTTATTCTGAGAAAGATTCCTTGATGTCTGACGATAAGGAGAATGTGGTCGATAAATCCATTCGAGTCCTTTGTTCGAGACGTGGAGAGGACTGTTATGAACAAACCTCTCGAACAGCTAGCGAGGGCTGCTCATGCTCATGAAGTGGTAATATTCTTTAACTCCTTTTGTTCTTTTAATAATCCTCAATCTTCTTCTTGGTCTTTATTTAGACAATTTTTTTCTTGCTACAGACCGGTAATGCCTTGGTATCCACGCTATATGATATGGCATTGCATAGAGATCAGTGTAAATATGTTGAAGAAAGCAACAATATTTTAACTGCCAGGGTTAAGGAGCTCGAAGATCAACTTGCTCAGGTCGGTAACTCTCGAGCTTCCGCTGCCACTTCAACCGATCCTCTCGCTAATCCTAATTTGGAGACCGACAATCCTCAAATTATCAGTATGATGACGAATTCTAGTCGATACCAGACGCAGGTCAACCAATTGACTCGAGAATTAGATGAGCAGCGAGTTTCACATGCCACTGTAGTTAGCAAGCTAGAGTCGGAGATTGCCTTACTTCGCTCTCAACTCGCGGCAAAGGAAGACGATTCTTCTGATCTAGAAAGGGTCATCGACGAGCATCAACCTTCCGACATCGAGCCCATTGTTCGAGAGTTTCTTGATTCTCCAGTACATACTGCTATAATCCAACAGAAAATTGGAGATCTACTCTTGAGCTCATTTTTTAAGGGGGTTGACCAACTAATCGAGTCTGGACAGATTCCTGATCGACGCGAGGAATATCGCAAAGTTATGGCCATTGAAAAGGACCGAAGTCTTCAAGACTATCCTCCCGACTGCTTATCCTCTGTTGAGTATAGTAACCACCCTCTGGCCCACTTAGTCGAGGAGTATGGAAACCCATTTCCTGTGCCGACACCTGATTTGGAATTAATAAAGGATATCATGGAGAATGAAGCAGGCGATGAGGAAGGCGACGATGCCGAGGAGGATATCGAAGGAGACCATGTCGACGAAGGGAATGAAGAAGGAGAGGAAGGATCGTCCCCCAAGGAAACCAATTCACCCAGTTAGGATGTTTTTTATGATTTTCTTTTATTTTGTTGTAAAGTTAGATCTTTTAAATCTCGTAGAACATATAAAATCCCTTTTATGATATATATATGATTTTAACTCTGATATACTTCGTCGCTTTGATGATCATAGTACGTATTCGATGACCCGCTTTTGCCTTATATTTGAATTTTTACTGTGCGCGCCAAGGTCCAAGGACATAATTGTCATTTCCTTAGCTATATATAAAGGTAAATCTTTTGGAATTTTACCGCGCGTCCCTACTTAGTAATATAAAATATTCTTGCTGTTGATCGGAGCTCTTAGTTCGATATTTCAAAGGAATTCCTGATTTTCTGACCATGAGTTCCAACCTTTTTTCTGGAGCTGCCAAACGATCCCAACGGGGTCTATCTCGTCGAGATACTCCGAGGAAGAAATCCCGAACCGATGGTTCACATCAATCATCTTTCCAAGGTGGATCTTCTTCTCGAGAAGCCATGCCTCGATCTGATCCAATATCACCCTCGTCAGGAGGGAATCCAGATATGGTGAAGAATATCCCTTCTCCAACAAGGGAAACTACAAACTCTTCGATGGAAATTTCGAGAGCTCCGATCCGTAGTCCCTTGGTTGATCCAAAAATTCTGGAAGCTTGCCAGACCGAAAGTTCTCGATCTATTTCTCCTCCTCCAGTTAATCAAACCTCAAACGAGGAATCTAGAACTATTTCTCCTCCTCCCGAGGAACAAATAACAAATGAGGAGTCTCGAGCCGCTTCTCCTCTTCTAGATGAACGATCAATGGATGAACGTTCTCCTTCTGGCTGAGATGCAACAAATCAATCTATAAGTCAAGACGGTTGCGCACAGGTTGTGACTACTGCTCCCAATTCTGAGATTGATCCAATACTGTAATTAAGGGGTTCTGTGGAAGACATCCCAGAGTCATTCTTTGCTCCTCCGCATTCTCAGGTCGTTGTTTCGACTTCTCAACATACTCAAGTCGTCTCTCCTGCCTATATTTCTCAAGGTGTGTCGAAAACTGGGTCTGGTCCCAGTCGTTCTGGTTTTAAAAATATCTCTGACGACCCGTCACTTTTAGACGAACGTCCATTCAAGGAGCAGGTCGAAGAGATAACTGAGTTCGATATGAGCCGATCAGGTGGGGTTTCGATTGATGCCTGTATTCCAACCTCCCTTGAGCCTGATGGGGTTTCTTGGAATTTGGGAATGGGTACAATTTTGCCCAAGGAGCTTGAGAAATTGAAGAACCACTCTTCCTTGCAGCTTGTCCAGTCCATTTTCAAACGTTTGGAAATGGTAAGTGTATTTTGTTATTGTCAAAAGAGATCTAGGCGTTTTAAGTTTCTCACCCATATTTCTCAAAAACAGGCTAAGCATGAAGCTCTTCAGCTCGGGATACAAAATGATGACTCTTACTTTGAACGAGAAGCATCTCTCGAACGTCTAAATACAATTACTGCTGCTCATCAATTGCCGTCGATTGAGGTCGAGCATCTTCGGGCTACTACTGAAAGGCTCACTAAAGAGAAAGAAGAACTTGCTCGAGTAAATAGCAGTTTGGAGTCTGAAAGAGAGCAGCTTGCAATGGAGAGAGAAGATCTTCTTCAATTGAAAAATCTAGAGTTTGATAGAGGTTTTTCTCTTGGATATAAGCAGCGAGCCCAAGAAATGATGACTTATCTTGGTTATCCGACCATTCCCGATCATAATAACGAACAGTAGATAAGGATCTTATCCTTTTCTTCTTTTTTTTTTTTTTTTTTTTTTTGAAAGATGGAATGTAAAAATACATTTTGTCAGATGAATAGAGGATCATGTTTTGTTGTTCGATTTCTGCGTCCTTCCGATTTGCCTGCCAATAAATAACTTCCTTCAATATTTTCGGAAGACGAGGAGTCAATTGGGTAGGTGTGCCGTAACTGTAGGAACGGTTCGTATGCTTTGTCCGTTGATAACTTAATTCCCTGTAGTATAAATAATTTATTGGAGAAGTAGAAAAACAAAATTGTGAAATAATATGGCTCCCATAAATGTTTCAATTTGGCTTTTATGGCATGTAGACCATGGTGGAGATATCAAACCAATAAGTTTTTTGGAGAAGCGAGAGCTGGTTAGTTCATTAAAAATGGTGGTGAACCCTGGGGAAGGTAAGGTTTTGCGTCCCTGCATGCTCGGAATCTTGCCCTTAAGGCATGGAGAACGAACCTGTCTCAATTGTATGACAGCAAAGTTCTTTCCTTCCTTGTTTGCAGAAAAATGTAGTATCTGAACCATTCCTTTCTCAGTGTGTTTTAGCTTGATACTGTGATCGACCCTAGATGCAGCAGGCTTCCTGATTGCCATGTGGCCCGTTTGGAGGTCGTTAATTCACCAGCATCAGCAAATATACGCACTTCTGCATGTTCCTCGTTTCTATGCAGTGGTAGTAGTCAGAGAATAAGGAGTAGGTCGTATTGAAGGAGCAGACCAATCCGAGGAGTAGCAAATTAGGACTAGTATTTGGAATAATTATAATTAGACTCTTAAGATAAATGTAGATTTTTCTGATGATATGGCTGTATTCGTGAAATGTGACGATCCTCCTAAAGATCTGAATAAAATCAATTATTCTTGTACTTTCAGCTCGATAACAATGATTGATCATATTTCCGCTACTGAGAACCATCCTAATAATGCTTTAAATCTGGACCGTTGATAGGGCCTTAATGTAACACCATTGGATCCTTTATCCCCTGCCTATAAAAAGGTCACTCCTTTCCCCTCCATTCCTCAGAAGATGAAGTCGTTCAAGATGAATATGTATTGTTATAAGTATCATCGACCACCAAATTTGTCGATTTATCCACCTAGGAGGTCATGACTTGGTATGGGAGGAATTGGAAAAATGAGATCTCCATCTTGAGCGGTGACGGTCGGGCAAATCTCACAACTGGGGATTAGTTGACCATATACCACGCCGTATGATAGAGGTCGAGAGTGGAGGAAAGCAGGATTCTATACTTTATCGAAATCAACTTGTTTCTAACAGGTTGGTGATGTCATGCATGAGACCCTTCTGATCCCTACTTTAATTGGCGAAGAAGAAGCATCAACTTCTTCGAGGTGGTCGAATCATGATAGCATGCGGCTTTGCTCGCCCGACGACACCTGCCGATCTATAGAAGAAGCCTGAACCTTAGGTTCTCGTCACTGTTCTCAAAGTAGAAAGAAAGATGATTGTTCAGAGGAAGCTCTGAAGCGTTTTGAAACCAAATTCTTTCCTTTGATATTTTGTAGTTGTAATTGCTTAGTGCGTTGATCGATAATTTCCGTTCAGATAAGACTCTTGGATATGTAATATTGCTTTTGCTATATAATATTCCTCGTAGTGTATTTATCGATCTAATATGTGACTTTTGTTTTGACGACTCAAGAACGTATTTACTTCCAATCCTGTATTTAAGGCTTGCAGTTATGACTTTGTAACGTAATTCCCGATGTGGCGTCATTGCCGTTGATTAGATGCGAGTTTCACCGTTGGATTTTAATCCTCCCTGTCTATAAAAGGAATCTTTATCTTCCTTCTAGTTACCATTTAAACAAATGTACTTCCTCTTTGTTCAAAATGGCGGTCGTCCGCCTAATTCGAAAATCAAACAAAACACTTATTACATCGACTCGGTATGGGTGGAATCGGAAAATGGGGATTTCTAAAAAACCATGAAATCTCCGACCCTTAATAAGGGGAATAGATTGGAATGCCTATCCTCAACCGACCAACCTATGTAAATAGGTTAAGGTCGGTGTTGTGGGGTTCCGATCTATTAGTTACGCGGTTGGTGGAAAGCTGGTCAGTTCATTAAAACGAGAATGTATGACCAAAAAATGCTGACCACCATCGATCGTTGTAACATTATGATCTCTCAAAGCTCTCCCTGATTCCAAAGCTTTGTGGCCGCGAGCACGACTGGAGAGCTGGTGGCAAGAATTCTGAGAGAAATACATAGATAAATCAAGCTGAAGTCCTTCTGTTAGCTCCTTACTTTATCATATAATAGAACTTGCTGTTGATGTAGCTAGGGCAGTTTATGTATCTTTCCGATGTATATTTCTATCAGTGATAATATAATTTTATACATTATATCAGCTGTTTGTTTGAGTAAATCGTTAGTTATGAGATCGATGAGTTTATACCGACCCAATCGCTTTTACTCAAAGATATATTACACTTAGGTTTTATACCAACTGTGGTTTTAACCTTTGTAGATCGTTCATGTCAGAGATCGATGAATTTATACCGACCCAATCGGTGTTACTCAAACATTTATTACACTTAGGTTTTATACCAACTGTGGTTTTAACCTTTGTAGATCGTTCATGTTGGAGATCGATGAGTTTATACCGACCCAATCGGTGTTACTCAAAGATTTATTATACTTAGGTTTTATACCAACTGTGGTTTTAACCTTTGTAGATCGTTCATATCGGAGATCGATGAGTTTATTCCGACCCAATCGGTGTTACTCAAAGATTTATTATACCTAGGTTTTATACCAACTATTGGTTTTAACCTTTGTAGATCGTTCATATCGGAGATCGATGAGTTTATTCCGACCCAATCGGTGTTACCCAAAGATTTATTATACTTAGGTTTTATACCAACTATTGGTTTTAACCTTTGTAGATCGTTCATATCGGAGATCGATGAGTTTATACCGACCCAATCGGTGTTACTCAAAGATTTATTATACTTAGGTTTTATACCAAATATTGGTTTTAACCTTTGTAGATCGTTTCAGTAGATCGATGAATTTTTTCCGATTTATTCGGTTTTACGCAAAATGTATTAGGTTGTATACCAATTATTGGTTTTAACCTTTGTAGATCGTTTCAGTAGATCGATGAATTTTTTCCGATTCATTCTGTTTTACGCAAAATGTATTAGGTTGTATACCAATTATTGATTTTAACCTTTGTAGATCGTTTTTTGACAAAAGTCTTTTGAACATGTCACATGTGGAAATAAGCAAAAGCTTTTTATTAGAATTGTAGGTAATTGTAATGCATGAAAGGGAAATAACAAAATATTCTATAAAATGGAAAAACTAATTCCTTGCAAATCTTGTCTAAATTCTAAATCTTCTTGTTTCGAACTTAACGACCATAATATCTTCTGAGATTTACTGCATTCCACGTTCGAGGAAGTGGGGTCCCATCCATATGTGCTATCTTGTACGATCCTTTTTTGCCGACCGCAATCACTGTATAGGGACCCTCCCAATTTTGCTGTAACTTTCCAACATGTTTGGATACTTCAACTTTTTTAAGTACCAAATCACCTTCTTTGAATGATCGTATCCTTACCTTTTGATTGTAGGCTTTTTCCATACTGGATTTAGCCGCTTCTAAACGTAGACTAGCTTTTTCCCTCAAGGTCTCACTCAAATCGATGTCATCCTTTCTAAGTTGACCATTTGATTCCTCCTCGTAGAGCTCAATTCTTGGGCTGGGGACCAGCGCCTCTACTAGGATAACTGCCTCCGATCCATAGACTAGGCTAAACGGTGTTTCACCCGTTGAGGCTTTTACTGTAGTTCTGTTGGCCCAAATGACGCCTGGCAGTTCGTCCAACCATTTCCCTTTGGCGTCGTCCAGTCTTTTCTCGAGTGATTTGACAATCTCTCGATTTGCCACTTCAGTTTGTCCATTAGCTCTAGGATGTCCGACAGACGTGAAGTTTTGCTGTATTCCAAGCTTCGAGCACCATTCTTGAACTTGTTTTCCAGCAAATTGGGTTCCATTGTCAGAAATCAGAATTCTTGGGATTCCGAAACGACAGACTATATTTTTCCAGAGAAAATTTATAACTTGGAACTGTGTTATCCGAGCCAAGGCTATGCATTCGATCCACTTGCTGAAATATTCGACAGCGACCAAAACTTAACTCTTCTTCGATCTGGCCATTGGGAACGGTCCCACTATATCGATTCCCCATTGATGAAAAGGCCAACAGATCGGAATTGGGTGTATCGTCTCCGCTGGTTGGTGTATTATATTTGAATGTACCTGACAGTAATGACAGTGTTTAACGTAGTCTTGTGCGTCGGCGTACATCGTTGGCCAATAGTAACCTGTTCTCAAGCATTTGAGTGTAAGTGCTCGAGCGCCACTGTGATTCCCAGCTTCTCCCTCATGTATGCTTCGAAGGATGCTTTCGGAATTGTGCTCGGGAATGCATTTTAGCAGAATTCCCGAGACGAATCGTTTGTAAAGTTTTCCTTCTAACATCGCATATCTTGGTGCTCGATACCTTATCCTCCTGGCTTCATTTTTACAACTAGGGAGTGATCCATCTTTCAAATAGGCGATTAATGGAGTCATCCAACTGTCTGCTGCCAAGTCAATTTCCATTACTTCAACAACAGGGATAGTGTCGAGGTCGATCGCGGGTGTCTTGGAGATCAGCCAGGTGATTACCCTTTTAGATTTACCATCCCTTGTACCTGTAAATCTAGATAGTTGATCAGCCCATCGATTTTCTTCTCGTGGGATATTTTGGATATCAAATTTATCAAATTTCCCAGTTAATTCTTTTACTTTCTCCAAATATTTTATCATGTTGAATTCTTTTGCTTCGTACATTCCACTAATTTGTCTCTGAATTAGTTCAGAATCTGTCAAAACATTCAAAACTTTCATATTGGCTTGTATAGCCATTTCCAATCCAGCGATCAGAGCTTCATATTCTGCTTCGTTATTGGTTACCACGAAGTCTAAAGTGATGGCATAATTCATATCTTCGCAGTTTGGCCCTTGGAAATTAATTCCTGCACCTCCCCTATCTTTGCTTGATGCGCCATCGACATGCATAAGCCATGGTAGGTCATTGACGATCATAATACTGTTATCGCTTGTCGATGTTGATGCGGAGCTTGTCTCCGACAGACTTGGAGTTTCAAGGAGGAAATCAGCAAGTATCTGAGCTTTGATTGCAGTTCGTGGTCGATATTCGATCTCGTACAGTCCCAATTCTACAACCCATTTGATTAACCTTCCCGAGGCCTCTGGCTTCGATAAAACTTGCCTCAAAGGTTGATTGGTAAGCACGATGATCTTGTATGTTTGAAAGTATGGCCGCAACCTACGCGCTGACGTTACCAAAGCCAGAGCGAATTTTTCAATTGTTAAATAATTCTTTTCCGCTCCTTGCAATAATTTACTCAAATAATAAACAGGCTTGTGTTCCGAACCGTCAATTTTCACCATAAACGAGCTCACTGCAGCCTCGGAAATAGCGATGTATATGTATAGAGGCTGTCCCTCCGTAGGTTTGGCGAGCAGGGGAGGCGAGGTCAAATATTCTTTCAGCTGCTCGAATGCATGATCACAAGCCTCGGTCCATTCAAAGGTCTTAGCTTTTCTCAAAGTTTGAAAAAATGGTAGACTTTTATCTGCGGACCTGGATATGAATCTATTAAGGGCAACAACCTTTCCGACCAGACTTTGCACCTGAGTAATATTTCTAGTAGGTTTCATTTCAGTAATAGCACGTATCTTCTCTGGATTTGCTTCGATGCCTCTCTCATGGACCATATAACCTAGGAATTTTCCAGACCCTACCCCAAAGGTACATTTTAAGGGGTTGAGCTTCATTCCATACTTCCTCAAGATTTTGAAGCAACGATCAAGATGTTTAATGTGGTCTTCTTCATTCATGCTTTTTACCAGCATGTCATCGACATAAACTTCCATTATTTCTCCGATCAACTATTTAAACATCAAGTTGACCAATCGTTGATAGGTAGCTCCGGCATTTCTTAATCCGAACGGCATTACTATGAAACAATATACGCCCTTTTCGGTAATGAATGCAGTTTTTTCTTGATCTCTTTCATCCATGAAAATCTGATAGAAACCTTGGAATGCATCCATCATACTAAAAATTGCAAAACCTGCTGTCGAGTCTACCTATAGGTCGATCCTTGGGAGAGGGTAAGGATCCCTTGGACATAATTTATTTAAATCTGTGAAATCGTTACACATTCTCCACTTGTTATCCTTCTTGTCACCCTTTGAGACAAGTACGACATTACATAACCACTCAGTAAAGTGTATTTCTCTAATCTGCTTAGATAATAACAACCTTTCGACCTCCGCTTTTATTATTTTGTCCTTGACAGGACCATGATTCCTTTTCTTTTGTCTGACCGGTTTTGCGCTCGGATCTATCTTCAAAGAGTGGGTTATTATTCTTGGGTCGATCCCCACTATGTCCTCCGAGCTCCAGGCGAAAACATCTACATTTTCTCTTAAAAAATTGATCAACATAATTTCTCCCTGTGGAGACAGTTCAGTTCCGATCCTGGTGATTTTTGTTGGATCATTCTCGATCAACTTGACCTCTTTATGCTCTGGCGCACGTAGGGTCAGATCTATGGGCTCTTTTCCTTTTTTATTGATCCGATCCGTGCTAGGCAACTCAGGCTCATGAGATCTCTCCGTCGAGGATCCTACTATTTTTCTTTTTGACGGTGTTAGAGGATCGACATTCCTTTTTAAAGACAGTGCCGTGTTGTAACAATCCCAGGCCATGCAGTGGTCGTTGACGATTTCGCCGACCCCAGAGACTGTAGGAAATTTTATTTTCTGGTGATAGGTTGACACAACTGCTCGAAATTGGTTTAATGCCGGTCTTCCCAAAATGGCATTATAAGCGAAAGGTGCTTCAACCACTAAGAATTTTATCATTTGACCACTCGATGAGGTTTGTTCCCAAGAGTTACACTCAAATTGATAGTTCCGGCTGGAACTATTTCTGATCCTCTCCTACCAGTGGCGTAGCTACTTTTTGTAGAGTTATTTTTCCCAGGTTCATCTGGTTCAGCACTTCGATGGCTATTATGTTAGCCGAGCTTTCGTTGTCGATCAGAATTCTCTTGACATTGAAATCGGCAATTTTTAGTGAGACCACCATGGGAAAATCGGGGTGGTCTTCGTTATTATCCCAATTCAGGTTTCTGGGGACTTCGCTCTCATCGAATTTAATTACCTGTTGGTTGGAGTTTTTACTCTCGAGCGCCCATACCTCTTTAGGGGTCATAATCCCCTTTTCTAGAGATCGTGCGACCTTTCGTCTGGCATTCCGACTATCCCCCCCCCCCCCCCCCCCCCGCTGGTCCACCAGAGATCACATGTATTGTACCATTGACCTGGTCATCATCGATTTCATTTATTCGGGGAGCATGATTACTGGGAGATCTATCACGAGGACTTCTATTTTCCTCTCTCCTTCTAGGACTTCTTGTCCTTTGTCTTCTCCGATCTGCTCTGTCTATGAATTCATTCAATCTACCCTGTTGAATCAATTTTTCGATTTCTTGTTTCAGGTGATAACAGTCCTCGGTCTTATGACCATGAACTCGATGGTACCTACAATATAAATCGTAGTTCTTTGCCCCAGGTTTGGCTTGTGTGATTCTTTTTGCTGGGGGGATTAAATTATTTCTTTCCAGTATCACCAGGATGTCTTCTTTTGGGGCATTTAGTTTTGTGAACTCCACATAATTGATTCGATCTCTTATATTCCTTTCTGGAGATCGAGGCCTGAGGTAGACATTGGGTCTTTTCTCAGGGTTATTCCCGTTATGTTCTAATCTATGGAATACGTTTCCTCTTCGCGAAAACCGATCGTAATCCAGGACTTTCTGGATTGAGGGTTTTTCAGGTTTTTTGGGTCCCGAAACGGACGCTTTCTTATTTTTATCTTTGAAAGAGTTCATCTCTTCCTGGGTCATATATTTGGAGGCTAAAGTCATGATTTCAGTGAAGGTTCTAGGCTGTTTCCGACTTAATGCGTTACCAAACTGCCTATTCTTGGTTAGATCGAACAGAATAGATATAATATAATCAATATTTGGAGAATCGATCTTGAGTAGTTCTACATTGAACCTTGCTAACCAAGCCCTTAAAGATTCTCCATCTTGTTGGACTATAGTTCCCAAATAACTCATGGGAAGCTTTTGTCTTTTCTGACTAGCAAATTGTTGTTCCAGCTTGTTGCATAATTCTCTAAAACTGAAGATTGAATTGGGTGGTTGTTTTCCGAACCAATCCAGTGCTAACCCCTCGAACGTTGTGATCATCAGCTTGGCCGTATACTCTGCTGAATGAGCATACAAGCTCATTATATTTGTAAAACTAAAGATATAGTCGGTCGGATCACTGGTTCCGTCATATCTGGGGAGCCGAGCAGGTAAGGATCCAGAAGCATGTGCTTCCCTAATTTCTAAGCAGAAAGGGGAACAGGCAGCTATACTATCCTGTATTTCTCGGGAACGAGGCCAAGGTTGTTGCAAAGTCAAAAGCCTTTGTTCCACTCGTTCCTCGACCATCCTCTCTAATTCTTTTTCAGAGACTCTTCTATGTGTTTGTCGATTGACAATTGGGGGTTCGTCCATGTCGTCGATCGGTATAACAGTGTGTTCTTTGGACAGGCGAGGTTCAGATCGAGCATTAGCTCTTGCCTGATTAGTTCTTCGACCAAGGTTCCTTCCTGCTACGTTTGGTGGGGAGATTTGAGATCGTTGATCCGCGTCCGGACTTTCTGCTTGAGTTGATTGATGGTCGTTATTTTCCCGAGGTTCCCTGACGTTGTTAACCGCTCTTGAAGGACGAACAGCCGCCCTTACTGGTTCCGCAACTGCCGGAGTCGGTAGAATTTGAGGAAAAAACGAACTTAAAAGCTGAGCAATTTGTAGTATTTTTCCTGGTCAGCGGAAAGCGGGGGAGCCGGGATGGATCGAATGGGTGAGTTGGGGGCTTGACTTACGCTAGGAGTTCGTTGTCCTCCCTGGTTTTGATTGTTGTTAGCGTTTGCTGCAACATGTTCCTCCACAGGGTCTAAATTTTGGTGATTCGCGGGAGGCTGCGTATGATTAGCGCTGACCCTTTGGGAATTTTTAGGCAGGCTATCCGCAGCACGCGAAGGTCTAGAATTTGTGCTTCTTCCTGCGTTACGCATGCTTTTTCTTGGATTGGCCATATTCGATCAAGCAATTAACCTTGCCCCACGGTGGGCGCCAACTGATTTAACCGAATTTCGTCTTAGGTTTAATCTCAGTAAATTATTTAAGATCACGATTTTATGTAATAGGGGTTGGGTTAAAGTACTCAGGATGGTGCAATTCAAGAACAAGCAAAGTAATATAATAGCGTAAAATAACAATAATATGAACGACGAACAACTGTAGTATATTTCGTAGGTTAAATTCCGGATCCCTTATACAATGTAAAACTCAGTATTTATAATAATTGTCTAGTCCTAACTTGACTAGGAGTCCTATTAGGCCTAGGAATCCTGCATGGCTTAGTAGAACTGCACAGCCCATTAAATCTTCTGGATCGGTCTTCTGGTCGATCAGATACATTTGGGCGGATCGAGTCGATCTTGTAGTATTCACAGGTTGGATCGATCCTGAACCTCCTCGAAAAGCTTTATTCCATTATATGTGTAAAATAGCCCTCATCAAATAGGCAATTTGGCAATGCGTTAAGTCGCAAGCAACATAGAACCTTCGCTGAAATTATGACATTGGCTTCCAAATATATGACTCAAGAGGAAATGAATTCGTTTAAAGATAAGAACAAGAATAAGGCTTCCACATCAGGATCGAGGAAGCCTGATAATGCCCCAATACCGAAAACCATGGATTACGATCGATTTTCCCGAAAAGGGAATGTATTTCAAAGATTGGAATATGGCGGAAGCAACCCCGAGAAAAGGCCTAATACCGAAAACCATGGATTACGATCGATTTTCCCGAAAAGGGAATGTATTTCAAAGATTGGAATATGGCAGAAGCAACCCTGAGAACAGGCCTAATGTCTACCTCAGGCCTCGATCTCCTGAAAGGAATGTCAGAGATCGCATCAGTTATGTGGAGTATACCAAACTAAATACTCCCAGAGAGGATATTCTGGTGATACTGGAAAGAAACAACTGGATTCCTCCAGCAAAGAGGATTACACAAGCTAAGCCTGGCGCCAAGAACTACGATCTCTATTGTAGATATCATCGAGCACACGGACACAGGACTGAAGATTGTTATCACTTGAAGCAGGAGATCGAAAACTGATCCAAGAAGGCAAGTTGAGTGAGTTTGTGGAAAGAACAGATCGAAGAAGACAAAGGACACGTAGTCCTAGAAGAAGGGAGGGGAATAGAAGCCCACCCAGGAGGTCTCCTGGCAACAACGCGCACAGAAGAGATGACATCGACAACGATCACGTCAATGGAACCATTCATGTAATCTCTGGTGGTCCGACGGGGGGTGATAGTCGTAACGCGAGACGGAAAACGGCTAGATATCTGGAAAAGGAAGTCGTAATTCCTAAAGAAATATGGGCACTTGAAAATAAGAGCTCCGAGAAGCAGAAAATCAGTTTCGACGAAAGTGAAGTCCCGAGAAATTTGAATTGGAACATTAACGAAGACCACCCTGATTTTCCAATGGTAGTTTCGCTAAAAATCTCCGACTTCAATGTCAAAAGAATTCTTATCGATAATGGTAGCTCGGCTAACATAATAGCCACTGAAGCTCTGAATCAAATGAATCTAGGGAAGATAACTTTACAAAGAGTAGCTACACCACTAGTAGGATTTGGAGGGTCGGAGATAGTTCCAGCCGGAACTATCAATCTAAGTGTCACCCTTAGAATTAAACCTCAGCGGGTAGTAAAAATGATAAAGTTCTTGGTAGTAGAGACGCCGTTTGCCTATAATGCCATTCTAGGTAGACCAGCCTTAAATCAATTTCGAGCCGTAGTTTCAACCTACCATCAGAAGATAAAATTCCCTACTATTTCAGGGGTCGGGGAAATAGTTAACGACCACTGCATGGCATGGGATTGTTATAACACGGCACTTTCCTTAATAAAGAACATTGACCCGTTAACACCATCGAAAAGAAAGGCGATAGGATCTTCGGTGGAAAAATCCCAAGAACCAGAGCTGCCAAGTATAGAAAGAATCGATAAAAAGGGGAAAGAACCTATCGACTGACTCTCCGTGCACCTGAGCATAAGGACGTCCAACTCATTGAGAACGATCCAAGCAAGATCACTAGGATTGGAACGGAGTTGTCTCCGTAGGGAGAAATCATGTTGATTGACTTCTTGAGAAAGAATATGGACGTGTTGCCTGGAGCTCGGAGGATATAGTGGGAATTGATCCAAGAATAATAACCCACTCTTTGAAAATCGATCCGGCCGCAAAACCAGTCAGGCAAAAGAAAAGGAATCACAGACCAGTTAAAGACAAGATAATAAAAGCAGAGGTCGAGAGGTTGTTAATGTCTAAACAGATAAGAGAAATACACTTTACTGAGTGGCTATGTAATGTTGTATTGGTGTCGAAGGGCGACAAAAAGGATAATAAATGGAGGATGTGCAACGATTTCACGGACTTAAACAAATTATGTCCAAGAGATCCGTACCCACTCCCCAGAATCGACCTGTTAGTCGACTCTACAGCTGGTTTTGCTATTTTTAGTATGATGGACGCTTTCCAGGATTTTTACCAGATATTCATGGATGAAAAGGATCAAGAAAAAACTGCCTTTGTTACCGAACAAGGAGTATATTGCTTCGTGGTAATTCCCTTTGGATTAAGGAACGCGGGAGCAACTTATCAACTTTTGGTGAACTTAATGTTTAAAGAACTGATCGGAGAAATAATGGAAGTATATGTGGATGACATGTTGGTCAAAAGCATGAGCAAGAAGGACCACATCGAACATCTAGATCGTTGCTTCAGAATTTTAAGGAAGTATGGAATGAAGCTCAACCCTTTGAAATGCACCTTTGGAGTAAGGTCGGGAAAATTCCTGGGTTACTTGGTTCACCAAAGAGGCATCGAGGCAAATCCTGAAAAAATATGCACTATCACAGAGATGAAACCTCCGAGGAATATTGCTCAAGTACAAAGCCTCATAGGAAAAATTGTAGCCCTCAACAGGTTCATTTCAAGATCGGCGGATAAAAGTCTGCCATTCTTTCAGACTTTAAGGAAATAAAAAACATTTGAATGGACCGAAGCCTGTGACCAGGCCTTCGATCAACTGAAAGAATACCTGACTTCACCACCCCTGCTCGCCAAACCAACTGAAGGACAGCCTCTTTACATGTGCATTGCAATCTCCGAGGCAGCCATAAGCTCGGTATTAGTCAAGATATAGGGTTCGGAACATAAGCCAGTCTATTACTTAAGTAAACTACTGCAAGGAGCTGAGAAGAATTACTTGGAAATCGAAAAATTTGCCTTAGCTCTAGTAACCTCAGCTCGAAGGTTACGACCTTATTTTCAGACCTATAAAATCATCGTCCTTACTAATCAACCTTTGAGACAGATTTTATCAAAACCAGAAGCATCAGGGAGGTTAATCAAATGGGCAGTAGAGCTAGGGCAATACGAGATCGAGTATCAACCCCGAACTGCAATAAAAGCTCAGGTGCTTGCAGATTTCCTCTTAGAAACTCCCGGTCCATCGGTAACGATCACATAAGAGACATCCTCAAATAACAATGACATCCTGATTGTTAATAATCCAGTATGGCTTATGCACGTTGACGGCGCATCGAGCAGAGATGGTGGAGGTGCAGGAATAACTTTTCAAGGACCAAATGGTGAAGACTTGAACTATGCCATCACTTTGGATTTCGTGGTAACAAACAATGAAGCTGAGTATGAGGCTTTGGTAGCAGGAATGGAGATGGCTATCCAAGCCAACATAAAGGTTTTGAATGTCTTAACGGACTCCGAGCTGATCCAGAGACAAATTAATGGAATGTACGAGGCCAAGGAATACAACATGATAAAATATTTAGCCAAAGTAAAGGAGTTGACAGGAAAATTTGACAAATTTGAAATACAGAACATCCCGCGAGAAGAAAATCGATGGACTGATCAATTGTCAAGATTTACAGGGTCGAGAGACGGTAAGACTTAGAGGGTAATCACATGGTTGATCTCCAATACACCATCGATCGACCTCGACACCGTTCCTGCTACTTAGATAATGGATATCGATCTGGCGGTAGATAGTTGGATGAGCCCTCTGTTGACCTATTTAAAAGATGGGTCCCTCCCTAATGATATAAACGAAGCTCAAATGATTAGATATCGAGCACCAATGTATGCTATTGTAGATGGAAAACTCTACAGACGGTCCGTTTCGGGAATACTGCTAAAATGTATTCCCGAACACCAAACCCAAAGCATCCTCAAAGATATTCATGAAGGAGAAGCAGGGAATCATAGTGGAGCTCGAGCATTCACGCTAAAATGTTTGAGAACTGGGTATTATTGGCCAACCTCATATTCAAATGCACAGGATTATGTGAAATATTGTCATTACTGCCAAGTTCACTAAAATATAATCCATCAACCAGCAGAGACAATGCACCCAATCCCAATTTGTTGGCCTTTCGATCAGTGGGAAATTGATATAGTGGGGCCATTCCCAACCGCACGGTTGAAGAAAAGCTACGTCTTAGTCGCTGTTGAATATTTCAGCAAGTGGATTGAATGTATAGCACTAGCTCGGATAACACAGTTTCAGGTCATAAATTTTCTTTGGAAAAATATAGTTTGCCGTTTCGGTATTCCGAGAGTCTTGATCTCCGACAACGGAACTCAATTTGATGGAAAACAATTCCAAGAATGGTGTTCGAAGTTTGGGATACAACAAAATTTTACATCTGTTGGGCATCCTCGAGCAAATGGACAGACGGAAGTCACAAATCGGGAAATCGTCAAGTCCCTCGAAAAGAGATTAGATGACGCAAAGGGAAAATGGTTGGATGAACTCCCTGGCGTCGTTTGGGAAAATCGAACTACAGTAAAAGCTTCAACGGGTGAAACGCCATTTAGCTTAGTTTATGGATCGGAAGCAGTTATACCAGTCGAGGCACTTGTTCCCAGCCCAAGGATCGAGTTATTTGATGAAGAAACAAACGACCAATTGAGTAAAGATGACGTTGACTTAAGTGAAGCCCTAAGGGAAAAAGCCAATCTTCGTTTGCAAGCAGCTATGTCCAGCATGGAAAAGGCCTACAATCATCTAACACGATTGGTACAAAAACCTAAGTAAAAAATAATCTCTTTGAGTAAAACCGATTGGGTCGGTATAAACTCATTGATCTTCTAACACGATCTACGAAGGTTTAAACCAGTGAAAGTTTTAATCGATAAAATAAAATCCATTCATATTCCTGAAACTATTACAAAAGGAATACATGGAAGAAACTACATAGATTTCCTTTATTTGATCGATGACAAGTTCTATTACATGCTAAAGAGAGGTCCTATCAAGTACAACTCGGTTGTCCGGTAGACTTGTAAAAAACAATCTTACAAGATCATCTTATCGACTAATGATATCTGGGTTTGAAGAGAGGCAGTATGAATTGCAGGCTTCTGTCTTTGTTTATCTTCATACTTTTTTCAGCCTTCTTGCCACCAGCTACGCCCGGTCGACGAGGACAACCGCCTTTTAAGTTCCGAAATTTCGACCCCAAGCTTGGAGAATCTGAGGTTCATACAGCACCAGAGCTTCATGAGATCGAAATTTTACTTCGGTCGATGGTGGTCAGCAGTCTCGATCATATCTTCTTGTTTTAATGAACTGACCAGCTTTCCACTGACCGCGGAACTGTTAGATCGGAATACCACTGTACCGACCCTTACCCATTTGTATAGGATGGTCGATACATGATAGGCATTCCAATCGATCCCCTTTTCTAGGGATCAGAGACTTTATGGTTTTTGAGAAGTCTCCATTTTCCGATTCCACCCTTACCAAGTCGTAATATTCAACATTTTTCAGGAATTCGAGTTAGGTGGACGACCACCGTTTTGGAAGAAGAGGAAGTACATTATTACGCAATTTTACTTGGGATAGAAAAATAAGTGAAAGGTAACAAATTCCTTTTATAGAAGGAACGGTGAAAGATCCAACGGCGGAGTTTTTATCTAATCAACGGTGATGATATATCCTCGGGACTTACGTTACCTATTCATAACTAACAGCCATGAAGATAGGAATTGTATTAAATGCACTACGAGATTGATCGACTGAATATTACATCCTAGATCGATATTCGACCAGAAAAATTTCTCATTACAAAGTTTATCTTACAATTTTATGATTCCTATCGTACAAAGGCTCGACCATGCAAAACATCGATCAGTAAAAGAAATAACTCTCAATACAGGACTACAGAAAATAGTTTATTTTCGACTCCATCAGAAGACAGGCACTTCCGACCACCAAAATCGTTCGAAAGATCTCAGGCCAAAGTCAGCAGTAATTTGGAAAGCTTCGAGCTGGGGATGCCGTTTTGCAAGATAACAAATATTATGTCTACTTTGAGAACAGTGACGAGAAACTAAAGTTCAGGCATTCCCTCTAAGGCTCGGGAACTGTAAGTAGTTGTGGAAAAGGTACACGCTATCTAATATCGACCACCTTAAATAAGCTGATACTTTTTCTTCACCAGATCAACCGTAGGTCGAAACGATCTCACGTATGGTATTCCTGCCTTGCCAGAAACAAGTTGATTTCGATAAAGCAAGAATCCAGCTTTCCTCTGACCTCGAACCATACCATATGGCACAAATTATGATCGGCCAACCCCCAATTTCAAGGATTGCTCGATCATCACCATATAGGTTGGAGGCCTCATTTTTCCAATTCCACCCATACTGATTTGGCCTAATTTCGTCTTAGGTTTAATATCAGTAAATTTTTAAAAGAACAACTTTATACTTAGGGTTTGGTTAAAGTACTCAGGATGGTGCAATTCAATAATAGTATGAAATATTACTGTAATCACGTAAATAAGTATATGAGAGGAGAACAATTGTATTATTGATAGGTTAAATTCTGGATCCTTAATACAATGTAAGATTCGCTATTTATAATATTCATCGTGTCCTAACAGAGCTAGGAGTCCTATTAAGCCTAGGAATCCTGCATGGCGTGGGAGTACCGCATGGCCCAATAAGTTTTCTGGATCGGACATTAGGTCGATCAGATACATTTTGGCAGGTCGAGCCGATCTCGGTGTCTACACGGGTCGGATCGATCTTGATTCTCCTCGAAAAACCCTGCTCGGTTGTATGTGTAAAAATAGCCCTCATCAGTACTCCCTCACTTCTCGAGCGTAATTGTAGCTGGAGCTCGTAGAAGTAAATGTGGTCGTTACTCTGGTCCTTTCATCGTTCATGAAATATGCCTCGTTAAAAACCTAGTTCGGGAAAACCTTTCAAGGGATAAAAACCGAATAAGGGAAAAAGAGTGCATTTTCGACTGAACCATCCACATAGGGACACGTATTTTAGTAACGTGTGTCAGATAATCATAAAGTCTTTTCAAGGTTCTATTGGCGGGAATACGAAGAGACGCGAAGGGTTGAATCCGTCTTTTCACCGCCCATATATATAATCGAAAATGACGGGATATTTTACTTTTTACCCCAGATATTTAGATCCTCTTGCAGTAAAAGTTTAAGTCGATAAACTTGTCATTTTCTTATTTCATTGAGCACATTACTTCAAGGGTCAATGGCTTCGACCTCGCAGAATCCCCATTCCTCAACTCAAAATATAGGAGAACAAGTACCACCTAACATCCCCAATCCTGATATCCTTTCATCTGAGGATGAAGCAGCAGACGATGCTCAAGTAGAAGAGATCAGAGACTATGAAGAAAAAAAGGTTGATAGCTTGGTGGTAGAAATTGTTCCAGAGGAGGAAATGATGTCCAGGGCATCCAAGAAGTCTAAGACGGCTCAACCTCAAATTTCTGCTCCTGTGGAATTCTTTCCTTCTCGATGGAAAGAAGAAGATCTACCTATTTTGAAAAGGGAATACGGTCGTTATTTCCCGTCGGATTTTGAGATCATTATTCCTTCCCCTGAGGAGAGAGTCAATACCCCTCCTACGAACTGTCGAGCATTCTATACGTCCCACTTCGAATATGGGCTCCGTTTTCCCCTTTCCCCAATTCTTCATTAATTCCTAGAGACTTTCTTTGTTTCTCTGACCCAACTTGTTGCAAATGCCATAGCCTTTATGATGGCTTTCTCTGTTTTGATGGTTGCACGAGGTCTGCAACCCTCATTCCGTAATTTTCTTCACTTTTTTCGACTTTCCGTATTGACCTCCTCCAACAGAGGCTATTATTACGTTAGCCAAAGACCTGGGTATGCCGTTCTTGAAAACGCCATTTCGAGCAACAGCACGGAATGAAAATCGAACTTCTTTTTTGTTAAGGCTCCGATCGTGCATGTCCTTGAAAATGGAGAAACTGAGGAGTTTACTCATGACTGGGGATACAATGAATCTTGGGTGTACGGGGGTCGAAAGGTGATTGGTGAGATGGCCCTTGACGACCAATTTTCATTCGATTTGATCGAGGAGATGAGATCAAATAAATACCAATCAGCTTATTTGATCGGAGAAGTTTTCCTTCGGAAGGCGGGATTGAGTTCTTTGGATTTTCCCATTCCATCGGATCTCTAGGTAAGATTTTTTCTGTTTAGTTATTTTATTCTTTTGGAAAAAGGATTTATGAATTTGTCGTCCACTAATGTTTATCGATTTCATGTTGCAGCCTCCATGGTCGAGAACTGCCGTTTTTTCGTGGTCGAAAAATCTGTCCTTTCAAATTCGAAAAAGTCGTCGGGCAAAGTCCCCATAGAGCAGAAGCAATCCAGAAAGAGGAGAAGAAATCAAATCCAGGATTTGGAGGACATAGAGGAGGACTCGTTCGAGAATGCAGATCCTATCCGAGTAGCTCCCCCTTCTTCTGGTCAAACTTCATCAGATATACCGTCTACAAGCTCTCGCCCAAGTCGCGGTTATCCACCCAAATTCCTTAGGGATGAACATGGTATTCTGGGCTGTCAATCTTGGTCGGAGCGTAATCTTACTGGCCCTGAAGCTAGAAGAAGAACTCAGTTCTTTGACAAAGAAGGAGAGTAATTTACTCACGTCGGAGATAATAATCATAAAGCTTCTCTGGTAGATATGATTGAGAGTCATCTTCAAGGGAAACGGGCAGCCGGATATTCCAAGAAGGATACACTAATGTCTGATGATAAGGAGAACGTCATCGATAAATACATTCGACTCCTCCTATCTCCGACCTTTGTCCGAGATGTAGATAGGACGGTTAAGAAAAAACCTCTCGAACAATTGGCAAGGGCAGCACATGCCCATGAAGTGGTAATATTTTTCAACTCCATCCATTCTTTTAATAAACCTCAATATTCTACTCCATTTTTATTTAGACCATTTTTCCTTGCCACAGACTGGTAATGCTTTGGTGTCCGCGCTATATGACAAGGCATTGCATAGAGAACAATGCAAGTATGTTGAAGAAAGCAACAAAATTTTAAACGCTAAAGTTAAGGAGCTCGAAGATCAACTTGCTCGAGCAAATAATTCTCGCGCTTCTGCTGAAACTCAACCTGTTCCTAGTGCTAATCCAAATTTGGAGACTGACAATCCTCAGATTATCAATATGATGACGGATGCTAGTCGATACCAGGCACAGGTCGACCAGATGAATCGAGAGATGGTGTTGGGAATGCCCCGGTTGTCAAAACAACGAGTGTGCGGAATTTAAAATTTTTTCGAGGCACCCCAGCAGACCTAAGAAATGTTTTCCACCTTATGTATGCGAAAAGGTTGAATCAAACAATCTACAATAGATAAAGATGGAGATATGCGATTTACCTCGCTGCAGGCAAGGTGGTGGCAATCTCCGGCTTTTTGCTGATTCACAATGAGTGATCCAATTGTCTCACCTCCAGAGTGTATCCACACCAACTGGATTGTAGCAACACCTTCTATTCACAGGCTACGAACTAGATCCAGCTATGGAACACAGAGAGAGAAGGAGGCGGCGCTTGTGCAGAAGGGCGGCTAGGGTGTAGGGGCAGCTAGGGTTTAATTTTCAGCTCTTGAAGATTAAGTGTATTATTGTGTGTTGAAGAGTTGTGAGGAGATATCTATTTATAAGAGAAGAAACATTCTCTTTGTAGATATCTCTTAAAGATCTTTTCCTTATCTTATAAGGAAATAAGATATAAACATATATCTTCTTAGATCCTCCTTGTCATACAAGAAAACAAACTCTCCCTTCTTATCCTTAGCCAGAAATCGCCCCACCTCTATCTTGCAAGACTTCTTCTGGGCTTTTAATTAAAAGGCCCATGTCTTGCAACTTAATTTAATTAACCATTAATTAAATCAGCCCAATTAATCCAATTAATTATTATCTCTCAATTAATTAACACTTTAATTAATATTTAATTAATTAGATCATCTAATTAATTATCCTTCCAATTGAATTAACACTTTAATTCATTTAATTGATTTAACTCCCTTAAATCAAATATTTCCTTCTATTTGACTGTCACTGTCCAATTGTATTGTGTGTGACCCTCTAGGTTCACCATCAATTGGCAGCAGGCCCACGAACTCTTCGTGATTTAATTTATGAGCAATTAAATGCTCCGATCAATTAAACTCTTTTAATTGACCACTCCAGAATTAATCTCCCTTATTAATTCAGGAGTACCCACACTTCATGGTCGATGTCTAGCCACAAGCCCATGAAGCCCAACTTCAGGTGAATTGATATTTGTGAACCTAACCTCTTATTATTGCCATGTACATACGGTCCTTCTATCGACTTAATTTCCCGATTGAGACCTAGGGTGTGTGAATTGATCGTCACCTCTAATTATCTCAATAACTATACTTTCTAATTCGGGATAATAATCCAGTGTGACTGCTAAATTTGGAAACCCCTTTCCAAATCCGTCACCGACCGTGATCACATGTTTCTCGGATCTATTATCTAAGAATCGTATAGGAAATTCTCTCATCCATTGCGACGAGTCGGTAGATTCCATCTTGGTACTAACCACTCGCGTACACAACTATAGGCACCCAACTTAGGCACATTATGGTCAGGCTACGTCCAGTACCTAAATCTAAGTACATATACCCATGCACCGAATTCGCCCTAGCACCTCAAGTCTTAGGACTAAATCGTACACTATTATAAGTCTTGAGAAACATCCCATCACCGATATGCATCATGCACTTCCACAATGGGTTTCTCTGTTCGGGTCGTTCAATGCGTTCGATCCCCTATCGAACCACCTACTCATATGCACTGACATCGAATGTCTTGTTCATGAAACTCTACAAATTCACTCCATGTGAATCATGCATATTCATACAAGTCTTGGAGATTCCTTCGATACCCCGTCTCGTTCGGAATCTATGACTTGGAACGTGTTTTAAGATCACGACCTTAGAGACTGTTTCATGATTGCACTCAATACCGAAGTGAATCGTCCCATAGTCGAATGTGATCTAAGGATTTCATCCAATCGCTTAAATGTATTCGCGAGAGATGAATTTGGCCATTGTTTATTCTATACAGTTATAAATAAACGTGCGTATTATTCATAAGAATCCCATTCTCTTTTAGATAATCGAGGAATTCTTGACTTAAGTATTCTCCTCCTCGATCAGATCGAAGTGCTTTAATACTATGTCCAAGTTGATTCTCTACTTCCATTCGAAACTCCTTGAACTTTTCAAAAGTTTCGGATTTGTACTTCATCAAGTACACATATCCATAACGACTGAAGTCGTCAGTGAATGTTACGAAGTAGGAGTATCCTCCTCTTGCACTGACACTCAGTGGTCCACAAACGTCAGTATGGATCAAATCCAATGTTTGTTTGGTTCGCTCAGGATTCCCGGTGAAGGGTGATTTGGTCATCTTTCCTTTGAGACAAGATTCGCAAGTCGGGAGTTCATCTAAGTTCTGTATTTCAAGAGCCTTAGAGGAAACCAACTTTTGGATCCTACTCTTGGAGATATGTCCAAGTCTAGCGTGCCAAAGTTGTGGTGTGTGATTATAGTATTTTTTTTTTCTTGATTGTATGTGCAAAACGTTGGAGTTTGTAGGTTCAAGGGAATAAAGACCATCCATCAAAGTACCACTAGCATAGATTAAACCATTTTTAATTATGCTCATAGATCCATTCATAATGGAAAAATTAAAACCATCATTATCTAATAGCGGAATAGAAATAATGTTCTTAATAATTGTTGGTACGTACAAACAATCTTTTAAAAGTAAAGTAAAATTCCTTATCACTAACTCCACGTCTCCTATATCCTCTGCAGCAACTCTTGCTCCGTTTCCAAAACGCAGGATCCTATCCCCGGGCTTAAGTGTTCTTACTGCTCCCATCACCTGCAAATCATTGCAGATATGAGAACCCGCTGCGGTGTCTAACACCCATGATGCACAGTTAATAGAAATATTAACTTCAACCAAGAAAATACCTTTGGCTACCGTTTTCAGGTAGTCGGGGCAGTTCCTTTTCCAGTGCCCTGCTTTCTTGAAGTGGAAGCATTCGTCTTCTGGGCTTTTGCGCTTTTTCTCGACAACCTTGGTGACTGCTTTAGAAGAGAACACCTTCTTCTTCTTCTTTTTACCTTTCTTGGGCTTTGCAGCCTTTGATTGGTGAGCAATCATCACATGTTTCTCTTTCTTGAGAGTGGCTTCTGCCGTAACCAACAGATTGGTCAGTTCGTGAAGAGCGAGATTTCTCTCTTCCATCTTGAAGTTCAACACGAACTGGTCGAACGAGCGAGGCAGAGTATGGAAGAGACGATCAGTGCTAAGATCAGCGTGCAATTCTACTTCCAATCTCCCCAATTTTTCAATCAGGTTGATGAAACGCAGACAGTGATCCTTGACACTGCTTCCCTCAGCCATCTTGAGATTAAACAACTCCTTAGTGGCTGTGAACCTTTCGGTACGAGACATTTCTCCAAACATCTGTTGGAGGTGGAGAAGTATATCTCTAGCAAGCGTTATACCAGCATGCTGTTTCTGCAGCTCATTTGACATTGAAGCTAACATGAGGCAGCGAACCTGAAGATCATCATCAACCCTTTTATCATGGGCGTTTCGTTGTTCCTCAGTAGCTCGTGCTGCGGGTGCAGCAGGCATAGGCGTGTCGAGTACATAGCTCCGACGTTCGGAGTCGAGGACTATACTCAAGTTTCTTAGCCAGTCGACAAAATTTGACCCATTCAGTTTATTAGCGTCGAGGATGACGGATAATGGATTTTTAGACATTGTTCAATAAATATCTACAAATGGAAAGAAGACAACGTTTAGCTGACTGATCTATGCCTAATACTTATAATTAACGAATTTTGGTCTTGGTTTCGAAAAAGTTCTCCCACTATTTTGTCGAATCAATCACCCCTTTGATTGCTCGGGAAATCTTATTTCCTAGTAGGTCTTGACGTCCCAGCAGACATTAATTGCACCCACGACTCGTGGCCATACAATTAATTCTCCAGGTAGGTATACTTTTACCAATTGTGTCACTACACAACCTTCAAGCTATTTTGCCTCGGTTTTCTCACTTATCTAGCACTGCTACATCATAAGTGTTACTAATCGTTAAGTCGATCCCATCAATCATGATGAGCAACAGGCCCGGTCGTGAAATCCCCGTAACTGGTTATCGGTCGATATTCACATCCCGACCAGTCCTCACCCTTGTCTAGTTTAGTTAAAAACAGGAGTCAAGGAATTTTACGTATTGTCCCTTTCTTCGACTCGGGTGCCAGACTCTGGATCACCTCTATCAATAAGTAGACAACTCACGCTAGTTCCTATTGATGGAAGGCTTGGATCTTTAAAACTTCATTTTAAATGTACCCAATTTGACTTAATATTTAATTCAAGAGGGGTTTTTCGGGTTTGAAAGTTTGAAGTAACTCTCCTCGAGATCTCACCGCATAAGTTATGCTTTATCTTTTATTTACGATCTAGATTCTAGCGCGCATCACATAAAAGCTAAATAATTAAATCGATAAATAAATTAAAACATACAAGCCTAGCATGCATACTACCACAATATGTTTTCGATCGGGAGCCTCCTATGTGGGCCATCATCGAGCCATGATGTTGGCCCAATTGGTCAATCTAAAGAGTTCTTAACGGACCTAGGCTATTACAAAAATAACCATGCATACATGGCCTTCATTCCTTCTTGGGCTCCCACCTTGCTTGTAACGGGCCTCCATCCTAAACTATTTAAAACAGTAAAGCCCTATCTATTACAAAGGCTCAAAGTGGCCCAAAAACTTAAGGCTCGCAGGCCCAATAAAAACCAAACAATAAATTAAACCAATCACATCTACCCTAGGGTCAAGGCTCGGCACGATCGAAAACCACGTAAACAGTTCACGTAGAGCAAGAAACAAGCAAATAACTTTTTACGTATTTCTTTCTTACTTTTAAAACTCCTTTTAAAAATAACATCCTATGATTCTTACTTTAGTCACTACTAATTATGACAAAATCAATTTTCGGGTAAACAAAACAATTTTTCCGCACAAAATCAGATTCGGATTTTCAACTTTTGAAAATCGCAGTTCGGCCCCTCAACTCACGGAAATTGCACTTTTAACCCCAAAGATTTGAAAATTGCAAAACAGCCCCAATTTACAAATCGGCCAGAGGACAGAAAATTAAAAATTGAATCCAGAAAATTTTCAGTTTCGCAAACAGACCCCTGAACTTTCGGAAATTACAAAACAGTCCTTTAGTTTTCGGAAATTGCAAAAACTACCCAAAAATATGTACAGACCAGATTTGCAAAAACAGTCCAGATTTTTCAAATATTTCCAGAAAACAGAAAATAATTTTCCAGCCCTTTATTTCACAAAATCGCGATTTGCATAAAAAGTCCTGAAGTTTCAAAAACTATAAATTTGCCACAAATCTTAATATGCGATTTTACCCAATCAAAGATCATATCATAACAAGCAAGAATCATCACACAGAACATAACAATCACAAATATCCATATATTTATTTATGTTCAGGCCTTTTCGCATAATAGTAATGGAATTGGCTCTGATACCACTGTTGGGAATGCCCCGGTTGTCAAAACAACGAGATTGCGGAATTTAAAATTTTTACGAGGCACCCCAGCAGACCCAAGATATATTTTCCACCTTATGTATGCGAAAAGGTTGAATCAAACAATCTACAATAGATAAAGATGGAGATATGCGATTTACCTCGCTGCAGGCAAGGTGGTGGCAATCCCAGCTTTTTGCTGATTCACAATGAGTGATCCAATTGTCTCACCTCCAGAGTGTATCCACACCAATTGGATTGTAGCAACACCTTCTATTCACAGGCTACGAACTAGAGATAGAAGGTTGTCAATGGAGGAAGAAACAAATCTAGATTCAGATCTAGATCCAGCTATGGAAGACAGATAGAGAAGGGGGCGGCGCTTGTGCAGGAGGGCGGCTAGGGTGTAGGGGCGGCTAGGGTTTAATTTTCAGCTCTTGAAGATTAAGTGTATTATTGTGTGTTGAAGAGTTGTGAGGAGATATCTATTTATAAGAGTAGGAACCTTCTCTTTGTAGATATCTCTTAAAGATCTTTTCCTTATCTTATAAGGAAATAAGATACACACATATATCTTCTTAAAACCTCCTTGTCATACAAGAAAACAAACTCTCCCTTCTTATCCTTAGCCAGAAATCGCCCCACCCCTATCTTGCAAGACTTCTTCTGGGCTTTTAATTAAAAGGCCCATGTCTTGCAACTTAATTTAATTAACCATTAATTAAATCAGCCCAATTAATCCAATTAATTATTATCTCTAAATTAATTAACACTTTAATTAATATTTAATTAATTAGATCATCTAATTAATTATCCTTCCAATTGAATTAACACTTTAATTCATTTAATTGATTTAACTCCCTTAAATCAAATATTTCCTTCTATTTGACTGTCACTGTCCAATTGTATTGTGTGTGACCCTCTAGGTTCACCATCAATTGGCAGCAGGCCCACGATCTCTTCGTGATTTAATTTATGAGCAATTAAATGCTCCGATCAATTAAACTCTTTTAATTGACCACTCCAGAATTAATCTCCCTTATTAATTCAGGAGTACCCACACTTCATGGTCGATGTCTAGCCACAAGCCCATGAATCCCAACTTCAGGTGAATTGATATTTGTGAACCTCACCTCTTATAATTGCCTTGTACATACGGTCCTTCTATCGACTTAATTTCCCGATTGAGACCTAGGGTGTGTGAATTGATCGGCACCTCTAATTATCTCAATAACTATACTTTCTAATTCGGGATAATAATCCAGTGTGACTGCTAAATTTGGAACCCCTTTCCAAATCCGTCACCAACCGTGATCACGGGTTTCTCGGATCTATTATCTAAGAATCGTATAGGAAATTCTCTCATCCATTGCGACGAGTCGGTAGATTCCATCTTGGTACTAACCACTCGCGTACACAACTATAGGCACCCAACTTAGGCACATTATGGTCAGGCTACGTGACCAGTACCTAAATCTAAGTACATATACCCATGCACCGAATTCGCCCTAGCACCTCAAGTCTTAGGACTAAATCGTATACTATTATAAGTCTTGAGAAACATCCCATCACCGATATGCGTCATGCGCTTCCACAATGGGTTTCTCTGTTCGGGTCGTTCAATGCGTTCGATCCCCTATCGAACCACCTACTCATATGCACTGACATCAAATGTCTTGTTCATGAAACTCTACAAATTCACTCCATGTGAATCATGCATATTCATACAAGTCTTGGCGATTCCTTCGATACCCCGTCTCGTTCGGAATCTATGACTTGGAACGTGTTTTAAGATCACGACCTTAGAGACTGTTTCATGATTGCACTCAATACCGAAGTGAATCGTCCTATAGTCGAATGTGATCTAAGGATTTCATCCAATCGCTTAAATGTATTCGCGAGAGATGAATTTGGCCATTGTTTATTCTATACAGTTATAAATAAACGTGCGTATTATTCATAAGAATCAAAGATTGTTTATTACAGAACAGACCTAATACAAGCTAAAGTTAATTGGCTTGCTGGGCACTATCCTATCAGATGGATGAACAACGAGTTGCACACGCCACTGCGGTTAGCAAGTTGCAGTCGGAAATTGTTATGCTTCGATCTCAACTCGCGAGCAGGACGGACGACTCCCCTGATGTAGATAAGGTCATAGATGAGAACCACTCTCTCGACGTGGAACCCATTGTTCGAGAGTTTCTTGATTCTCCAGTGCACACTGCCATAATTCATCAGAAAATCGGAGATCTGCTCTTGAGCTCATTCTTCAAGGGGTCGATCAATTAATTGAGTCTGGACAGATTCCTGATAGGCGCAATGAATATCGCGAAGTTATGACGATCGAAAAGGATCGAAAACTCCAAGATTATCCTCTTGACTGTTTGCCTTCTGTTGAATATAGTAACCATCCTCTAGCTCACTTAGTCGATGAGTACAGAACTCCGCTTCATGTACCCGCACCCGATTTGGGGTTAATAGATCACGCAGTAGAAGATCGAGAAGATGAAGAAGAAAACGAGGATAATTAAGAGGACACTGAAGGGATCCAGGCCGATGAGGGAGAGAGAGAAGATGAGAAAAGATTGTCCTCGAAGGAAGATAACTCCCCATTTTAGGTCGTTTTCTAGATGTTAGGATTTTGTTTTCTTCTTTGATCTTTGTAATTTTGTTACTTTGTTTCGTAGATCTTGCAAATTCTGTAATTACAGTTGATGTAAAGTTCCTCCGTTGATATATATGATTTTCAATGAAATATTCTTCGTCGTTTTATGATCGTAGTACGCAATTAACAATCCGTTCTTGTCATATATTTGAATTTTTACTGCGCGCCAAGGTTTGAGGACATAATTGTCATTTCCTTTACTATATATAAAGGTAAAATCTTTGGGGTTTTACCGCGCGTCCCCACTTGCGATATAAAATTTTCTAGTTGTTGATCGGAGCTCATAGTTCAATAATTCATAGAAATTTCTGATTTTTTGATCATGAGTTCCAACCTCTTTTCTGGAGCTGCAAAACGATCTCTACGAGGTGTATCCCGACGCGATACTCCGAAGAAGAAAGCCCGAACGGAAGGTTCACAACATTCATCTTCCCAGGGAGGAGCTTCTCTTCGGGAAGCTATGCCTCGATCTGACCCGGTGTCGCCCTCGTCAGGTGGAAATCCAAAAATAGTGAAGAATATCCCTTCTCCGACAAGGGAAGCTAGGCATTCTTCCACGGGACTTTCAGGGGCTCCAATCCGTAGTCCAATAGTTGATCCAAATGTACTGGAGGCTTATCAGAACGAGGAGTCTCGAGCTATTTCTCCTCCTTTTGTCGACCAAACAACAAATGAGGAGTCCCGAGCTACTTCTCCTCCTCCTGTCGTCCAGACAACAAACGAGGGGTCTTGAGCTTCTTCTCCTCCTCCTGTCGATCAATCCACAGATGAACTTTCTCCTTTCGATCGAGAGACAACAAATCCAACCTCAGGTCAAGAAGGTTCCCAGCAGGTCGTAATCACTGCTCCCAATTCTGAGGCTGAGCCAACTTTGCAACTAAGGGGGCCTGTGGAAGATATTCCTGAGTTTTTCTTTGCCCCTTTGCGTTCACAGGTTGTTGTTTCAACTTCTCAACATACCCAAGTGTTGCGTTCCAAATACTAATACGCAAACTACGCAAGTATACGGTCGTTACAAGTAATATAAAACGATAAGTACATACCGAGTATCGAATCCCCACGAATGGGTAAAGGGTGGGAATAAACGAATCAATCGACGGCTTATTTCATCTAAGAACGCTTGACACAAAATTATCAAACCCAATTATATGATAAGGGTGATTTTATTTAACTACGAGCGGTAAAGTAAATCTAACTACGAAAGCAAGTAAATTGGGGAGTTAATTATGCGGTAAGGAGGATTTATAAGCAATCAATTAAAGCAGATAAATCATGCGGTTGTTAGGTTAGCTATGCAAACAATCCTAAGTTTAGTTGTTGTTTGTGAGTTCTAAATTAGTTAAGTCTCCCTGTCGGTCTCACTTAACTCTACCAATCTACCCAAACTCTCCATCTCCGGATCAATAACAAACATCGTTGTCACTCGATGCTCTCAGAGGGATCAAAGGCGTACCGCTGTCACCCGGGACCTAAGCCTAACCCAAATCCCCGAATAAAGAGAATCTAAGTTATTTGATGCATTCACGAACGAACTCATTATACAAACACGGACCACACTAGGTATATGCCTATCCTAGGTAGAAATCCACAAATCGTCACTCGCCTAACCTTCAAAGTCCTATGTCTAGGATGCATTCAAGGTAGAATTAAGTCCGATTACATGATTACGGCAAATCAAAGTACTTAAACAATAATCTACTACAATCATTGGCCAAAAGTGCGATAAAACAATAAATCCAACAATTCAAACATAGCCCAACATCAAAACATAATTAATCAAACGATAACAATGACTCGACAATTAATATATTATGCTCGTGTTGCTACTCAAGGATTCAACGACGTTCGTATGTATCTTCCGAGTTGCATACAAACCTATCGAGTTAAACTAATCCAATTTATGTCTAAATGGATTAAATTATAATCGATGCATTAAACTCAAACCTTAAACGAATATGAAACGACATAGGTATATGTCTATCCTAAAATCGAATCACAATCCAAATTCATAATCAAATCTTCAAAATCACTATGTCTAGCAATCAAGAATCAATAAATCTCATCTCAAAGTTTGTCAAACCATAAGATGAACGATAAACACGGAATCGGATTAACGAACACATATAAACACCATACTAATCATCAAGACATCATTTAATCAAACAATAACATAAATATATATAAATCCAAAGAATTCAAATCCACAACCTTTGTTCCAAATAGAAAATAACAACATTCATATCCTAATCATAGACAACTAGGAAATAGAAAGATATCACCTAATCGGAATAAAGTCGAGAGATGGATTCTCCTCCCTTTAATCACCACCTAATCACTCCCCAAGGGTGGTGATTAACTCACCCCCTTGGTGGAGTCTTCAAATACAAGAAAAAGAAAGAAAAAGTAAAGAGAGAGTTGATGGAGGCTTGAGAGGAAAAGAGAGGCAAGGTATGTGTGTGTGTGAATTGTGAGCTCCTCTTGACCCTCTTAACCTAGAAAACAAGACAAAAAAGTCCCCAAAATGTCTAAAAATACAAGTGGGATCAAAGAGGGATTGTACAAAAAACCCCCTGCCTTTCCCGCAGAAAATATTTGCTGGTAGCAGGGGTCTCGCGGCCGCGAGACTGAACCTCGCGGACGCGAGGAACAGGCCGTAGGTTTCCTGCTCCGCCGCACTTCCTTCCGAGCAGCATATCTTTTGATTCCGAACTCCGAATGCGGATCCGTAAATTCCGTAGCGTAGCTAACTCACTCATCTATAACATATCCAAAATTCAGCTTATTTGGATGGGCCATGATAAAGTTGTGCATGCTTGAGTGAGTAGCTATCTTCATTCTTGTAAAATTTGCTTCGGGTTCTATTTCCTTTGAAGCTCAAGCTTGACTCGCGGGGTGGGTAGAATGACTCGTATCATTGATACGCAACTCCGAATCACTCTAAGATGTCAATACCTACAAACCACGGAGAAAACGATCAAAACACGAACAAAAACACAAAAACCGAACAAAGGCCAAACGAAGGGGCCAAAAGCACAAAAGACACGAAAACACGCGGAACAAACAGAAACTCGGATCAAAACAAGACATTTTGGGTTTAATGAGATAGGTAATAACGACGTTTTCACGGCGTTATCACCAAGTCATCTCTCCTGCCCCCATTTCTCAAGATGTATCAAAAGCTGGATCTGGTCCCAGTCACTCTGGTTTCGAAAATACTGCGGACGATCCGTCTCTTATAGACGACCGTCCATTTAAGGAGCTGGTCGAGGAGATAACTGAGTTCGGGATGAATCGATCCGGTGGGGTTTCTACTGGTGCTTGCATTCCAACAACCCTCGAGCCTGATGGGGTTTCTTGGAATCTGGGAATGGGTACAATTCTGCCTAAGGAGCTCGATAAACTGAAGAACCATTCTTCTTTGCGTCTGGTTCAGTCCATTTTCAAGCGTTTGGAGATGGTAAGTGGATCTTTATTGTTGTAATAGAGATCTAGACTTTTGAAGTTCCTTATTCTTATTTTTTCATAACAGGCTAAGCATGAAGCTCTCCAGCTCGGGATACAAAATGATGAGTCTTATTTTGCTCGAGAAGAATCCCTTGAACGGGTAAACACAATTGCTGCTGCTCATCGATTGCTGATGACTAGGGTTGAGGATCTCCGAGCTACTACTGAAAGGCTTTCTAAAGAGAAGGAAGAACTTGCTCGAGTAAATAGCAGCTTGGAGTCCGATAAGGAGCAGCTTACTAAGGAGAAAGAAGATCTGCTCCGATTGAAAGATCAGGAGTTTGGAAGGGGATTTTCTCTTGGATATAAGCAACGTACGAAAGAAATGATGACCTATCTTGCTCATCAGACAACTCCCGATCATACTTTTGAACAATAGACAAGGGTCTTCTATTTTTTTTTTTTTTTTTTGGAAATATGTAATATAACAAACTCCTTTTTGTCTCGAAATAGAGCAGTTTGTCGTTTCCATCGCTTATATGTAGAAATATACGTTGTTTCGATCTAAATACCAAAATAACTGTTATATATCTTCTTGGGAGAGGAAAAGGCATCTTGGTAGTTGTGCCGTAACCATAGGACATTTCGCATGCTTGTCCATTAACTGATAACTTTCTCTTACTATAAATAATCCCTTTGAAACATAAGAAACATAATAGAGGGAAACTAATATGCCTTCAAAGAATATTCCATTCTGGTATTTATGGCATGTCGACTACGGTGGAGATATCAACCCAATTTTTTCATGAGATGCGAGAGCTGGTTAGTTCATTAAAATGACGGTATCCCCTGTGTCATGTATGCTCTCCAACCAAGGAGGATACTTTGTATGAGTTGGATGAGATATCATTCGACTCAGGAGGATACTTTGTAATCTTCCATCGGGACATCCTCCGATCGAGGAGGATACTTCGTTAAGGTCTGGTGACGTATATTTGCCAATCTTCACCAATACAGTGACAAGAGTCCAAAAATAAGGAGGAGGTCGGATTGGGGGAGCAGATCATTTCGAGGATCAGCATAACAGGCTAGTGTTTGTAACAACCGTAGTTAGGTTTCAAGAATGAATGTACTTGTATGTTTTGATCGATTGTATTTGTCAAATGTAATGATCCTCAAAAATCTCAATAAAATCAGTTACTTGGACATGTTCAGTTGTGGTTTTGCACGTTTAATTTGATAGCAATAATCGAACGTATATTCAATGTAGTGAATGAACTTGTTAATGTATTTAATCTGGACCGTTGATAGGTTCTCAATGCAATACCATTGGATCCTTTATCTTCTGCCTATAAAAAGGGTCATTCCATGCTTCTCCATTTCTCATAAATGAAATTGTTCAAGAAGAACTTTTATTATTATAAGCCTTGTCAACCACCAAAAGGTGTTATCTTATCGAATGAGGAATTCTTGACTTGGTATGGGAGGAATTGGAAAAATGAGATCTCTGTCTTATATGGTGATGGTCAGGCGAATCTCATAACTGTGGATTGGTCAACCATAAATTACGCCGTATGATAGAGCTCGAGGTCAGAGGAAAGCAGGATTCTTGGTTTATCGAAATCAACTTGTTTCTAACATGTCGACGATGCCATGCATGAGATCCTTCTGATCCCTATTTTATTCCGTAAATAAGAAGCATCAGCTTTTCCGAGGTGGTCGAGTTGAGAAAGCACGTATTCTTCCCTTGATGATCGACAGACGTCGACTTTAAGAAGAATGCTTGAACATTAGTTTCTCGTCACTGCTCTCCAAGTAGAAGAAAAGATGATCGTTCCGAGGAAGCTTCGAAGTGTTTGAAGATAAATTCCTTCTTTGTAGGTATAGCCGTTAGAGTATCGATCGATGTTTTCTGTGCAGATAGGAATATTTTATATGTAATATTAGTTTCGTGAAGATAGCTTTTGTATCGTCCTCATCAATCTAATATATGACTTTTACTGACCAACTCAATAGTACATTTAATTCGAGTCCTATATTCAAGGGTTGTAGTTATGACTATGTAACGTAATTCCCGATATCACGTCTCTGCCGTTGATTTGATATGAGTTTCACCGTTGGATTTTTACCCTCTTTTCTATAAAAGGAATCCTTTACCTTTCATTCATTTACCCTTAAAAGTTAAATCTTTGAAACAATGTACTCATTCTATTCTCAAAATGGTGGTCGTCCGCCCAACTCGAGAATCCAACAAATCATCTATTATGTCGACTTGGTATGGGCGGAATCGGAAAAAGGAGATTTCTCAAACACCATGAAATCTCCGAACCCTAATAAGGGGAATGGATCGGATTGCTAACCATAAACCGACCAACCTACGTAAGTAGGTAAAGGTCGGTGTTGTGGGGTTCCGATCTATCAGTTACGTAGTCTGTGGAGAGCTGGTCAGTTCATTAAAACGAGAAGGTATGATCCAAGAATGCTGACCACCATCGACCGTCGTAACATTATGATCTCTCAAAGCTCTCTCTGATTCCAAAGCTTTGTGGTCGTAATCCCGAAACTTAAAAGCGGTTGTCTTCGTCGACCGATTGGTAGCAAGGATGCTGAGAAAATCATGGAGATAGACGGAAATTAAGAAACCCTTTGTTAGCTTCTTTCTTTATCATGTAATCGGGTTTGCTGTCGATTAGTTAGGATAATTTGTGTAGCTTTCCTATGTATGTCTTTATCAGTAATAAAAATTTTGCATTTATATCAGCTGACAAATTATTCGTAGGTTGTATATTGATTGTATGACGAGCTGTGAACCGACCCAATCGGTTTTGCTCTTTTATTTTATTTCATTTAGCAACTGTTTTGCCTATGTTGATGAGTTTACACCGATCCAATCGGTTTTACTCAAAGACTTATTGTTCTTAGGTTTTTTACCAATTCTGGTTTTAACCTTTGTAGATCATTCGTTAGGAGATCGATGAGTTTATATCGACCCAATCGGTTTTACTCAAAGATTTATCGTACTTAGGTTTTTTACCAATTTTGGTTTTAACCTTTGTTGATCATTTGTTAGGAGATCGATGAGTTTATACCGATCCAATCGGTTTTACTCAAAGATTTATCGTACTTAGGTTTTTTACCAATTTTGGTTTTAACCTTTGTTAACCATTTCGTTAGGAGATCGATGAGTTTATACCAATCCAATCGGTTTTACTCAAAGATTTATCGTACTTAGGTTTTTTACCACTTTTGGTTTTAACCTTTGTTGATCATTTCGTTAGGAGATCGATGAGTTTATACTGACCCAATCGGTTTTACTCAAAGATTTATATTTTACTTAGGTTTTATACCAATCTTTGGTTTTTAACCTTTGTAGAGTGAATTTAGACAATGGTCTTTTGATTGTGACATAAGATGAAAATAAGCAAAAGCTTTTATTGCAATTGTAGATGAATCTGATGTCCAAAAATAAAATAACAAAACAAACTGAAGGATAAAAAACGAGCTAACATATTGTAAAATCTGATCTAATCTTGAAGACCTCCTATTTTGAGATTAACGGCCATAATATCTTCTGAGGTTTACTACATTCCATGTTCGAGGAAGCGGAGTTCCATCCATATGGGCTATTTTATATGATCCCTTCTTGCCGACTGCGGTGACTATGTACGGACCTTCCCAAACTGGGCTGTGTCCTTTCGTATTTCGAGCACCATTCTTGGACTTGTTTTCCAGCAAACTGGGTCCCGTTGTCGGCAATTAAGATCCTCGGGATTCCAAAACGGCAGACTATGTTTTTCCAAAGAAAATTTATGACCTGGAACTGAGTTATTCGGGCTAGTGCTATACATTCAATCCACTTGCTGAAATATTCAACGGCAACCAACACGTAACTCTTTTTCGATCTGGCAACTGGGAATGGTCCGACAATATCAATTCCCCATTGATCAAAAGGCCAACAGATCGTAATTGGGTGCATCGTCTCAGCTGGTTGATGTATTATATTTGAATGTACCTGGCAGTAATGACAATGTTTTACATAATCCTGTGCATCTGCGTACATCGTCGGCCAATAGTATCCTGTTCTCAAACATTTGAGTGTAAGTGCTCGAGCCCCGCTGTGATTCCCTGTATCTCCTTCATGGATATTATTAAGGATGCTTTGGATTTGGTGCTCGGGTATACACTTTAGCAGAATTCCTGAGACGGATCGTCTGTAGAGTTTTCCTTTCTCAATGGCATATTTTGGTGCTCGATATCTGATTCTCCTGGCCTAATTTTTATTGCTAGGTAGCGTCCCCTCTTCCAAATAGGTGATTAGTGGGGTTATCCAACTATCTGCAGCCAAGTCGATGTCCATTATTCTACTAGCAGGAATAGTGTTGAGATCGATCGATGGTGTTTTAGTGATTAACCAAGTGATCACCCTTTTAGATTTGCCGTCGCTCGTTCCCGTAAACCTAGACAGTTGATCGGCCCATTTATTTTCCTCTCGGGGAATATTCTGAATTTCAAATTTGTCAAAACTCTCAGTCAGCTCTTTTACTTTGGCCAAATATTTTATCATATTGTATTCTTTGGCCTCGTACATTCCATTTATCTGTCTCTGGATCAGCTCGGAATCCGTTAAGACGTTTAAATTCTTTATGGTGGCTTGAATCGCCATTTCCAATCCAGCGATCAGAGCTTCATATTCCGCTTCATTGTTGGTTATCATGAAGCTAGGGTGATGGCATAATTCATATCTTCGCCATTCGGTCCTTGGAAACTGATTCCAGCACCCCCCCCCCCCCCCATCTCTGCTTGATGCACCGTCGACGTGCATAAGCCATGTTAGATTATTAACGATCAAAACATTATTATCACTAGTGGATGTATCTTCCAGGCTCGTTGGGATTTCTAGGAGGAAGTCGGCAAGCACTTGAGCTTTGATTGCCGTTCGAGGTTGAAATTCGATCTCATACTGTCCTAATTCTACAACCCATTTGATCAATCTTCCTGAGGTCTCTGGTTTTGATAAAACTTGCCTCAGAGGTTGATTGGTAAGAACGATGATTTTATACGTTTGAAAATAGGGTCGTAATCTTCGTGCTGATGTTACCAATGCCAAGGCGAACTTTTCAATCACCAGATAATTCTTTTCAGCTCCTTGCAGTAATTTACTTAAATAATAAACTGGCTTGTGCTCTGACCCCTCAATCTTGACCAGAACAGAACTTATTGCTGCTTCGGAAATAGCAATGTATATGTAAAGAGGTTGCCCTTCACTTGGTTTTGCGAGTAGTGGAGGTGAGGTCAAGTATTCTTTCAGTCGATCGAATGCGTGGTCGCAAGCCTCGGTCCATTCAAACGTCTTGGCTTTTCGCAAGGTCTGAAAGAATGGAAGGCTCTTATCTGGCGACCTTGATATGAATCGGTTGAGAGCCACGATTTTTCCTACTAAGCTCTGTACTTGAGTGACATTTCTTGGGGGTTTCATTTCTGTGATAGCACGTATCTTCTCTGGGTTCGCTTCGATGCCTTTTTCGTGAACTGAGTAACCTAGGAACTTTCCGGATCTGACCCCGAAGGTGCATTTCAAAGGGTTAAACTTCATTCCTTACTTCCTTAGAATTCTGAAGCAACGATCAAGGTGTTTGATGTGGTCTTCTTCACTCATGCTTTTTACCAACATATCATCGACATACACTTCCATTATTTCTCCGATTAGCTCTTTAAACATTAGGTTCACTAATCGTTGATAGGTTGCTCCTGCGTTCCTCAATCCGAAAGGCATTACCACGAAGCAATAAACTCCCTGTTCAGTAACGAAAGCCGTTTTCTCTTGGTCTTTTTCATCCATAAATATCTAGTAAAAACCCTGAAAGGCGTCCATCATGCTAAAAATAGCAAAACCGGCAGTGGAGTCAACTAAAAGGTCAATTCTGGGGAGTGGATAAGGGTCCCTTGGACATAACTTGTTCAGGTCCGTAAAGTCATTACACATTCTCCACTTATTATCTTTCTTGTCCCCTTTCGACACCAACACCACGTTACATAGCCACTCGGTGAAATGTATTTCCCCAATCTGTTTAGACATTAAAAGACTTTCGACCTCCGCTTTTATGATTTTGTCTTTTACAGGACCGTGATTTCTTTTCTTTTGTCTAACTGGTTTTGCGTTCGGATCAATTTTCAGAGAGTGGGTTATTATCCTCGGGTCAATCCCCACTATATCCTCCGAACTCCAGGCGAACACATCCATATTAGCTCTTAAGAAGTTGACCAGCATAACTTCTCCTTCTGAAGATAATTCCGTTCCAATTCTGGTGATTTTTGTTGGATCGTTCTCTATAAGTCGAATATCTTTATGCTCGGGTGCTCGTAGAGTCAGGTCTATAGGCTCCTTTCCCTTCTTCTCGATCCTTTCAGTACTTGGCAACTCCGGCTCTTGAGATCTTTCAACCGAAGATCCTACTGCCTTTCTTTTCGAAGGTGTTAATGGATCGACATTTCTTTTCAAAGAGAGCGCTGTATTGTAACAATCCCAAGCCATGCAATGATCATTGACTATTTCGCCGACTCCCGATGGTGTTGGGAACTTCATCTTTTGATGATAGGTCGAGACTACGGCTCGGAACAAATTCAATGCTGGTCTGCCTAAGATGGCATTGTATGCGAATGGCGTTTCTACTACCAGTAATTTTATCATTTTTACTACTCGATGAGGTTTGCTCCCCAGGGTTACACTTAAATTAATGGTTCCGGCTGGAACTATTTCCGATCCTCCAAACCCTACAAGTGGCGTGGCTACCCTTTGAAGAGTTACTTTTCCCAAATTAATTTGATTTAAAGCTTCGATGGCTATGATGTTAGCGGAGCTCCCGTTGTCGATCAAGATTCTTTTAACATTAAAGTCAGATATTCTTAATGAGACTACCATTGGGAAGTCGGGGTGATCTTCGTTAACGTCCCATTTGAGGTTTTTTGGGACTTCACTTTCATCAAAGCTGATTGTATGTTTGTCAGAGCCTTTATTCTCGAGCGCCCATACTTCCTTAGGAATGACCAGTCCTTTTTCCAGGGATCGAGCTGTCTTCCGTCTTGCGTTTCGACTGTCTCCCCCAGCAGGGCCATCGGAGATTACGTGTATCGTACCATTGACTCAATCATTATCGATGTCATCTCTCCTGAGCGCGCGATTGCTGGGCGATCTTTCGTGATGGCTTTTATTTTCTTCCCTCCTTCTAGGACTCCGAGTCCTTTGTCTCCTTCGATCCATTCTGTTTACGAACTCGTTTAACTTGCCTTGTTGAATTAATTTCTCAATCTCCTGTTTTAGGTGATAGCAATCCTCGGTTTTATGACCATGAGCTCGATGGTATCTACAATATAGATCGTAGTTCCTTGCCCCAGGTTTGGCTTGCGTAATTCTTTTTGCTAGGGGAATCAAGTTATTTCTCTCTAATATTACAAGAATATCCTCTCTGAGGGTATTTAATTTGGTATACTCGACATAGCTTATTCGATCCCTTACGTTCCTTTCTGAAGATCGAGGCCTGAGGTAGACATTAGGTCTTTTCTCAGGGTTACCCCCGCTAAACTCCAGTCTTTTGAAAACGTTTTCCCTCCTAGGATACCGATCGTAATCCATGGCTTTTTGCATCTGTGGTCTTTCAGGCCTCCTAGATCCCGAAGTGGATGATTTACTCTTATTCTTATCTTTGAATGAGTTCATCTCTTCTTGAGTCATATACTTTGAGGCTAGCGTCATGATTTCTGCAAAAGTTCGTGGCTGTTTCCGACTCAAGGCATTGCCAAACTGCCTATTTTTCGTCAGGTCGAACAAAATCGATATTCGACGAGTCGATCTTCAACAGTTCAACATTGAACCTTGCCAGCCAAGTCCTCAAGGATTCTCCTTCTTGTTGGATAATAGTTCCAAGGTAACTCATGGGGAGCTTTTGCCGTTTCTGGCTAGCGAACTGCTGCTCTAGTTTGTTACATAGTTCTCTAAAACTGAAAATTGAATTAGGTGGCTGTTTTCCGAACCAGTCCAGTGCTAATCCCTCGTAGGTTGTGATCATTAGCTTCACCGTGTACTCTGCTGAATGAGCGTATAAGTTCATGATATTCGTGAAACTGAATATGTAATCAGTTGGATCACCAGTTCCGTCATATCTGGGAAGTCGGGCCGGTAAGGGCCCAGAGGCCTGTGCCTCTCTTATTTCTTGGCAGAATGGAGAACAGGCTGCTATACTATCCTGGACTTCTCAGGAACGTGGCCAAGGTTGTCTCATGATTAATAACCTTTGCTCCAATCGCTCCTCGACCATCCTCTCTATATCTCTTTCAGAGACTCTTCTAGTTGCTTGTCGATTGACAACTGGGGGCTCCTCCTCGTCATCGATCGGGATAACCGTCTGTTCCTTGGAAAAGCGAGGTTCAGGACGAGCATTAGCTCTTGCCTGATTAGTTCTTCGACCAAGGTGCCTTCCAGCTACGTTTGGTGGGGAGACTTGAGATCGTTGGTCCGTATCTGGACTCTCTGCTTGAGTTGATAGACGATCGTTATTTCCCCGAGGTTCCCTGTCATTATTAACCGCCTTCGAGGGATGACACGATGGAAAAAGAGCAAATAAGGAAAGTTGAGCAAAACAATAAAAGTATCGAGCGTGCAAATGTGTATATTAATATCGAGATCCAGTTACAAGTTACAAAGTAGGTCTATCCGAGCATTACAGGATGCCGTACCACTAGCTAGATAAATATAGAGAAAAGCAAGCTAAGCCTATTTCGAGCTCTAAGTCCGAGCAGGAGAGTTTCTTTGGAATTGTGTCGTGTCCGATGTCATAAATGCGCCCCGTATATATAGGAACAGTATTGAGCTAGGTAAACCCTCCGCATGGGAATACGTCTCGCCAGCTGTCCAAAGCTGTGGGTCGGCCCCACAGTAATTCCGAGGATAGGAGTAGATCGGAAAGTTGGATCTTGCGCTATCATTCTGACTTGATCGGAGAACCATGTTCTTCTGGTCGGAGAAAGCCTTTCCTGGTCGGGATCTAGGTCGATCTCGAGCAGAGGTATTTCCTAAGATAAAGCATGCGAAATATCCCTCATCAATACTCCCCCACTTCTCGAGTGTAAGTGAAGTTGAAGCTCGGAGAAGTAAACACAGCATCGTAGCTCACGTTTTGATATGCCTCATTAAAAACCTTACTCGGAAAAACCCAGTGGGAAAAATCCGAGACATGGAAAAAGAGCACATATTTTCCATGGAGGAGCCTTGTAAGAATTTTGCCTTGAAGACGTTACCATATTTGCAGATCGGAGAAATAATAATAGAGGTCGAATGTTGAATAGTCTTCGGTCGGACATGCCTCGTTAAAAACCTTACTCGGGAAAACCCCGTGGATTAAAAACCGAGCGAAGGGAAAAAGAGTGCACATCTTCGGAGGACGCTGTCATTAATCTTAATCTACTGAGTCAAAATATCAACTTTTAAAACTAAGAGGACCGCAAATGCTATTTATGGAAAGATGATCTTCAATTTTACTGAGTGGAAGCTTAACAGCCGCGGTTACTCGGGGTAGGATTTGCAATTTACCCTTTTAACCTTTATATATATACGTTGACCTGAAAAGATGAGTACGCCTTCCCAATATACTACAGATCGGAGCATTCAGATCGATAAAGTGTATTCCTTTTTGTCGATCATTTCAACAACTGTTTTCTAACATGTCTACATCCCAGAATCCAAAGGTTCCGTCCAATAATCCCCCGAGGTCAGATTCCGACCTAGGGTCCATGGACGAACTTATCAATGACTACAAAACCACTGAAAATTCTCCTGATGAGACGAATAAAATCGTCGATCAAATTGAGCGCTTCTTAGGATTAAACGCTGGCGAGGGGACGTCTGGTCAACAGAATTCCGAGCCTGGGGGGGACGCGGAACAAAACATCAAGCCCAATAGCGAGGAAGGAGGAGATGGAGAAAATCATGATTCCGATAATGAGAATAGCTCGACTGTGGCGCAGGACGAACATGAGATAATGAGATATCCGGTTGGAGGGGGATGCAGTGTGAGAATCCTCGACCTTGCCGGCGTCACGAAGAAGTCCAAAGCCACAGGTCGAGCTCAGAAAACTGAGAAACGAGTCGACGATATCTCTAGTGCATACGAACCAACAGAAGACGAAGCAAGCCTTAAAGCTGAGATAGGTAAATTCCTTCCCGAGGGCTATTCGTTAGTTATTCCGACCCCCTCTCAAAGGGTGAATCAGCCACCTGAAGGATGTCAAGCTTTCTATGCCAAGCAATTTGCCTATGGGTTATGTATCCCTTTTGCCCCGTTACTCGAGCAGGTTTTAGATGTATTCTCCTTGGCCCCCGCACAGATCCTCCCCAACTCGATTGGATACTTGATAGCTTTCAGTGTTTTGATGAAGGCTAAGGGCAAAATTTCTAATTTCCACCATTTTTGGCAGTTCTTTAAAGTCAGTACTTCCTCCGCCTCGAACGCAGGGTTTGTGTATTTTTCCCAGCGTTCAAACCATTCGGTCTTATCGACCATAGTCTCTAGCAATTCTCTCGACTGGAAGAAACGGTTCTTCTTTATTAAAGGACCTGAAGAACCAGCTTCCGAGGGGAGCTCGGAGATGGTTCCACACACGTGGAAGGGTCAGCGAGACTGGGTGTACGAAAAACGAGAACTGATGGGTCGGCTCAAGAAGGTTATTCAGGACGAGCTTGTTACCGCGATGCGTTCCGACCCGTATCAGTCGGCTTTTCTTGTTTTAGAGCCCGTTCTTCGGAAAGCGGAGCTCAGCCGAGCCACTTACCCGGTTGCAGATGCTATCGATCCTCGATCGTTAAGTAAGAATAAAAATCTTTTCCGACCGACCGTAATAAAATGCTATTCAAAAGGTTTCATTCCTTATCAAAATAACCTTTCCTTTCTTCAGGTACGATGGTAGAGCAATACCGAGCTTCCATAGTCGGCAGGACAGTGGCCTCTACCTCGAAAAAGACGCCTGGCCAACCGAGGAGGCAAGTCAGACCACACTCTGCGCAATCTAATCCAGCTGCAATCCCTCCTCGGGGAGGTTCAACCCAACCTGACCAGATCGAAGCCGAGATAGAGCCCGAGGATGCTGAGCCGATCCATATGGTACCTCATTCGAACCAAGTTGGTCCTTCTTCTTCATCTGGTCTAGGATACAGCATGTTCACCATGAAGAAACTTAAAGGGAAAGAAATCCTTAATCGGTGAGCTCGGGAAGATCGTGATGGACCCCCTGAGGCGAAAAGGAGGACCGGATTGTGGGGTCGACACCGAACATCTCTTACCAGCCGTTCGGGTCGAGGCAGGCCTGATATGGTGGACTTTATTGAAGATCAACTTAGAGGTTATCGAGCGGCGGGTTATCCCGAGAGGGGATCTGATGAGGGGTATTTCGCATATGCCACTTTAGGAAATACCTTCTGCTCGAGGTCGACCTCGATCCCGACCAGAATGGTATTTCCCGACCAGAAGAACATGGTTTTCCGATCAAGCCTGACTGATAGCTCTCGATCAAGTACCCGCTTCTTCCCGATCTACTCGTCTCCTCGGGATTACTGTGGGGCCGATCTACAGCTTTATACAGCTGGCCGAGAGGTGTTCTCCTACGGATGGTCTACCTAGCTCATTACTGTTCCTATAAATACGCGGCGCATTTATGACATCAGGGACGGCACAACTTCCAAGATATTCCTTCTGCTCGGACCTACTGTTCGGATTAGGGACTAGCTTGTATTCTCATCGTATTTAGTCTTTCTAGTGGTACAGCATCCCGTAATGCTCGGGTAGACCCGCTTTGTAATTTGTATTCAATCACCGATATCATTATACAGTTTTCACACGCTCGATTCATATATTGTTATACTTTACTTTCCTTATTGAACTTGAACGAAATACAGGATAATCAATTGGCGCCCACCGTGGGGTCTGCTCGGGTGTTAGATCGAAATATGCCTACTACTAGGAGATTTACGTACAATCGTGGCGAGCCTTCACACGCCGTAGGAGCTCAACGTTCTGTAAACAATGAACCAAGTAACCAATCCCGAGCGGCCCACCAATCTGAGGTGCCGCCGCTCGACCCGCCGAACGATATGCCTATTCATACGACAATAGCAGATTTGCGTTCCATTATCGGAACCATGTGTAGAGAATTCTTGAATACGGAGAGAGCAGATCGTGATACTCTGCCGGGTCAGCAACCCCCGGTCGATCAACCCACTGCTCGTGGTCCGATTTCCAACAGGCCAAGGGAAGGAAGTATTCGTCGATCTGCTCTGGGCGAACCATCTGGTGTCCGAGCCAATCCACCACAAGTTAGAACCGTTGTTCGATCGGGGCAACCTTCTAGGAACATACAAAATTTAGAGGACTCCGTGGTCGGAGAAAGTCAACCTAAAGTTGTGGAGAGGTCTAGAAAGCCAGCTTACAGAAAGGTAACTGAGGCTGACTTAGAAAGGATGGTGCAAGAAAGGGTTGCTAAGGAGTTAGAAAAAGAGAAGCTAGAAAAGGAAACCCGACCCACAGGTGTCAGGGCTCGAGGAGTCGAGGCCAAAGATGATGGGGTCGTGTTCCCTGAAGTACGGAGCAGGGAATTGAGTACAAATATTATGCGATGCTCGCCTTTCTGTCAAGAAATTAAGGAAGCTCGAGGAACAGAGTCAGTCCCTACAAGATTGCCAAGATATAATGGAACTTCTGACCCCGGGGAGCATATAAACAGTTTCATAAATGTGTTGAATTTGTATGGACACTCGGAGGATTTTTGCTGCAAAATCATGGTCACCACATTCGAAGGGATTGCTTTGGATTGGTTCGGAAAACTACCCCCGAACTCGATCTTCTCTTTCGATGAGTTATGCGATAAATTGAAACATCAGTTTGCTAGCCAAAGGAAACAGAGGTTACCTGCTAATCATTTGGGAACGGTGAAACAAATGGAAGGAGAAACGCTGAGGCAGTGGCTGGCAAGATTCAGTATTGAACTTCTGAAAGTTGATACCCCGCAGATCGAATTCCTATCATCGTTGATGTTCGAGCTAACTCGCAACAGCCAGTTCGGGAATGCTCTCTGCCGAAAGCAGCCAAAGTCTTTCGAGCGGATTATGGAAATAGCTGAGAAATACATGATCCAGGAGGAAATGAATAAGTTAAAGAACGCACAGAATCCTAGGCCCCCGATCGTGAAGAAACCTGATCGGGCCCCTATCCCTAAACCAAGCGACTACGGGGGATCAAACGCGCAGCAAAAAGGCTCGGTTTGGCAAAGACTTAAGGTCTATAAACCTCAGGCTCCGACCCACAGATCTAATGTCTACGGTCGACCTGCATCTCCTGATAGGGCTCCGAGGACGGAGCATGAAAAAAGCAACTTTACCAGATTGAATACTTCGAGGGACGAGATTCTAACGGTACTCGAAGAGAGGAATTTGGTCCCTGGAGCTCGGCGTATCACTCAACCTAGACCAGGGACTATGAATCACGATAAGTATTGCAGATACCACAGAGCTCGGGGGCATAGCACCGAGGATTGTTTTCAGTTAAAACAAGAAATCGAGAAACTGATTGCTCAGGGAAAATTGAAGGAATATGTCAGAAAGGAGAACCATAACAGCCGTTATCGATCCAGGAGTCCAAGGAGGTCTTCCGAACAACACCGTGAGGATCAACAACAACCGGAGGAGCAGACGAATCGGGTGATAAATATGATATCTGGTGGACCAGCTGGGGGAGATAGCAGGAATGCGAGGAAAAGGACTGCAAGGTCGATAAAGACTGGTGTCTCGACTAAGAAAGAGGTCATGTCCTTAAGACCAGCGCCCTCGATAAATCAAGTCATTAGTTTTTCTGAAGCTGACAGACCTAGTGATGTGACTTGGGATACTAATGAAGATGACCCTGATTTTTCGATGGTCTTGACCCTGAGAATTGCTAACTTCGAGGTTAGGAGGGTGTTAATCGATAATGGCAGTTCGGCAAACATAATCTCTTCTGAGGCGCTCGACAGAATGAATCTACAACATCCGCGATTGGAACGAGTATCCACCCCGCTCATTGGGTTTGGTGGATCGGAAATTGTTCCTCTAGGAACCATACTCTTGAGTACTACTATGGGCAAGAAACTTAGAGATGTTACGAAGATGGTTAAATTCCTAGTCGTGAGTACCCCGTTCGCTTATAATGCAATATTGGGAAGACCGGCTTTAAACGTATTCAAAGCGGTCGTGTCAACTTACCACCAGATGGTAAAGTTTCCCACTTTGGCGGGGGTCGGAGAAATGAGAAACGATCAATGCATGGCTTGGGAATGTTACAACACGTCCCTAAACATGAAGAAGCAGTTCGAGCCATTATTGCCCTCGAAGAGAAAGTTAGAAGAGGAAAAGGTATTCTCTGTTTCCGACCTCCCGTTGCCAGATTGTGAAAGGTTGCAGAGTAAAAAAGGAAAAGAGATCGATATGAGCGTACAACCCCCAAATCATAAACAAGTAACGTTAATCCCTGGCTCTCCCGAGAAGTTCACCAGGATTGGGACCGAGCTAAGCCAAGGGATGGAGACCATGCTGATCGAATTCCTTAGAAACAACGCCGATGTCTTTGCTTGGAGTTCTGATGACATAGTCGGAATCGACCCGAGAGTGATCACTCATTCTTTAAATATCGATCCTAAAGCAAAGCCAGTTAGGCAAAAGAAGAGGAATCACGGTCGAGAAAAAGACAAAATCATCAATGCTGAGGTGGATAGGTTATTGGCTGCGAAACAGATTCGGGAAATAACTTTCACTGAATGGCTTTGCAATGTAGTGTTGGTATCGAAGGGAGAGAAGGTCGACAACAAATGGAGGATGTGTAATGATTTTACCGACCTGAACAAGTTGTGTCCAAGGGACCCCTATCCTTTACCACGGATCGATATGCTGGTTGATTCGACTGCGGGATTCATTTTCTTTAGTATGATGGATGCTTTCCAAGGATTTTATCAAATATTTATGAATGAAAGAGATCAGGATAAAACAGCTTTTATTACCGAACGGGGAGTATACTGCTTCATTGTAATGCCGTTCGGGCTAAGGAATGCGGGAGCAACTTACCAAAGGCTCGTTAATATGATGTTCAAGGATCTTATTGGTGAGATCATGGAAGTTTATGTTGATGATATGTTAGTGAAGAGCATGACCGAGGAGGACCATATAAAGCACCTTGACAGATGTTTCGCAATCCTAAGGAAGTACAGAATGAAATTAAATCCGGCCAAGTGCACCTTCGGGGTAAGGTCGGGAAAGTTCCTCGGCTATCTGGTTCACGAGCGCGGAATCGAGGCGAATCCAGAAAAAATTCGAGCTATAGCTGAACTACGACCGCCAACTAAATTGTCTGAAGTGCAGAGTTTAATCGGAAAAATAATATCTTTGAATAGATTTATATCCCGATCAGCAGACAAGAGTTTACCTTTCTTCAAGTTGTTGAGGAAATCGAAAGGCTTTGAATGGAGTGAGGAATGCAGTAAAGCTTTCGAAGAGCTTAAAAGGTATTTAGTTTCCCCTCCGATGTTGGCAAAACCGGTCGAGGGGGAACCTTTGTATCTGTATATAGCGGTATCAAGTGAGGCAATAAGTTCTGTTTTGGTGAGAATTCAGGATTCCGAGCATAAACCGGTATACTATCTGAGTAAGTTGCTTCAAGGGGCAGAAAAGAATTACCTGGAGATCGAGAAGTTCGCACTGGCTTTAGTTATTGCCGCACGAAGGCTGCGACCTTATTTCCAAACTTACAAAATTATTGTTCTGACTAATCAACCTCTACGGCAAGTTCTATCAAAGCCAGAGACGTCCGGGAGATTGATTAAATGGGCGGTGGAGCTGGGTCAGTTCGAGATCGAGTACCAACCTCGAACTACAATCAAGGCTCAAGTCTTAGCTGATTTCGTTGCAGAATCAACAGGGTCCAGTTCGGGCGACTTGTCCATTCCCGTGGTAAATCTGGTCGAGGATGTTCAGCACAAAGTTTGGGTGATGCATGTCGACGGGTCATCGACCAGAGAAGGTGGTGGGGCCGGAATTGACTTTCAGGGTCCCGAGGGGGAGGATCTCAGTTATGCGATCACCCTAGATTTTGTAGTCACGAACAATGAAGCAGAGTACGAGGCTTTGATCGCGGGTTTAGAAATGGCAGTTAAAGCAAACATAAGGTCGTTGACAGTGTTAACCGACTCGGAGCTCGTACATAGACAAGTAAAAGGGGTTTATGAAGCAAAAGAGTTTAACATGGTGAAATATTTGAAAAGAGTGAAGGATCTGGTGACGAAGTTCGAGATTTTTGATATACAAGCTATCCCTCGAGAAGAGAACTGTTGGGCGGATTTGCTTTCGAAGTTCACTGGCTCGATTGATGGACGGAAGGAAAGAGTGATAACTTGGCTAATGTCCAACTCCCCAGCTATAGACTCCGACCTAGCCCTAAACTCGGAGGTAATGGAGATAGATGTTCGAGAATCTTCTTGGATGGAGCCTTTGAAAGCTTATCTAAGAGATGGTACCTTGCCGGAAGACACTAATCAAGCTCGAAGGATTAAGTATCGAGCCCCAATGTACGTTTTGAACGAAGGTAGGCTTTATAAAAGATCAAGCTCAGGAGTTTTGTTGAAGTGCATTCCTGAGAGTCAGTTCGATCTAATTTTAAAGGAGGTTCACGAAGGTGAAGCGGGAAGTCATTGTGGTGCACGCGCCTTAGCCTTGAAGTGCTCGAGGACTGGATATTATTGGCCCACTATGATCTCGGATTCCATCGATTATGTCAAGAAATGCCATCATTGCCAAATCTATTCAAATCTAATTCATCAGCCCGCCGAGCAGATGCATTCGATTCCGATCTGCTGGCCCTTCGACAAGTGGGGAATCGATATTGTGGGACCTTTCCCAACTGCTAGATCGAGAAAAAATTATGTCCTGGTCGCCGTGGAATACTTCAGTAAATGGATTGAATGCATTGCGCTAACAAAAATTACTCAATTTCAGGTGATAAATTTTCTCTGGAAGAATATTGTTTGCAGGTTTGGTATACCGAGGATCCTTATTTCCGACAATGGAACTCAGTTCGCGGGAAAACGAATTTTGGAGTGGTGCGAAAGGTTTGGGATCCAGCAGAATTTCACGTCGGTCGGACATCCCCAGGCGAACGGACAAACCGAGGTCACCAACAGGGAAATTGTTCGATCACTGGAAAAACGTTTAGCCGAAGCGAAAGGCAATTGGTTAGACGAGCTTCCAGGAGTAATTTGGGCGAACAGGACTACAGTAAAGTCTGCTACTGGAGAGACCCCTTTCTCATTGGTTTATGGGTCGGAGGCTGTTATACCGGTCGAATCATTAGTTCCTTCTCCGAGGATAGAATCTTACGACCCCGATCAGAATCAGTCGTTGCGAGAGTTGGATGTCGATCACGCAGATGGAAAACGCGACCGAGCACGCATAAGAATTCAAGCCACCAAGTCTAGCATGGAAAAAGCTTATGACAAGAAAGTCAGGATAAGAACATTCAAAGTCGGGGATTTAGTCCTCAAAAAGGTGGAAGTATCTAAGCATGTCGGAAAGCTTCAGCCAAACTGGGATGGCCCTTATGTCGTGCAGGAGGTCGGAAAAAAGGGGTCCTATAAAATTGCTCACCTCAACGGTGATGTTTTGCCCAGAACTTGGAACGCAGTCAATCTGAGGAAATATTATGGAAGATAGATGTTATCATTTCTAATCTTTATTGTAATTTACAGTTTTCTCAAACTTTAACTTTCCTCAAAGGTGTAAGAACAATCAATGAAATCTTTGGTTCGAGTTCTAACTGTTTTCCAGGTACCATCACGGAGAAAGGCTAATATTATCGGCCGAGGGTGAAAGCTATTGCTATGACCCTCCCTCGATAAAATATGATCGAAAAAGAAAATCGGCCGAGGGTGAAAGCTGTTGCTATGACCCTCCCTCGATAAAATATGATCAAATAAAAATAATCGGCCGAGGGTGAAAGCTGTTGCTATGACCCTCCCTCGATAAAATGTGATCGAAAAAGAAAATCGGCCGAGGGTGAAAGCTGTTGTTATGACCCTCCCTCGATAAAATATGATCAAATAAAAATAATCGGCCGAGGGTGAAAGCTGTTGCTATGACCCTCCCTCGATAAACTGTGATCGAAAAAGAAAATCGGCCGAGGGTGAAAGCTGTTGCTATGACCCTCCCTCGATAAAATATGATCAAATAAAAATAATCGGCCGAGGGTGAAAGCTGTTGCTATGACCCTCCCTCGATAAACTGTGATCGAAAAAGAAAATCGGCCGAGGGTGAAAGCTGTTGCTATGACCCTCCCTCGATAAAATATGATCAAATAAAAATAATCGGCCGAGGGTGAAAGCTGTTGCTATGACCCTCCCTCGATAAAATATGATTGAAAAAAGAAAATTTCGTGACTATCTAGTTCACTTAGTAACGGTCGATTAAATTTTGCGTCAATTCCAACTAATGCACGAAGTGTCATGATGACGCGGTTCCGCTCGAAACCCGAACAACTTTCAAAAGTTTCTGATTATCTGGGGGACCACTAAAGTTGGGATCATTATTTCCTAAGTTCATTTATTCTTCAAGGGAACTTCTCAACTTTCAAATATTATTTATTTGGACAATTATCGGATAATCTTTCCGAGGACATTTTATCGATCGATAAATATTCTCATTAATTCATCATCGAATTGGCTTTTACGAGCAGAAGACTTACAATAAGACGATGGAAAGGAAAAGCAAAGTTGCAACTATATGGTTTGAAACAATAAATTCTCATTAATATTTTCGAGCAAGATACAAAAGATCAATGAAAAGCAAATGTTACAACTTTATTGACATTCATCGAACAAATTACAAAGTTGTTACAAATGAAGTCTTACAACTACAGTACCCTATTCTATGGTCTTCGAGCTTTCGAGCATCTTTCGGTATTGTCGACCAGGAATATCGCCGAGCATCCGATGATTGCACCACAATTTGTGACAAAGTGATCGAGCTGTATATGTTTATCGTCTTATGATATCTTGGTTTGAAATTAGACAATATGGATTGCAGATTATTGTTTCTGATCTCCATACTTCTCCCAGCGTTCTCGCTACCAGCCGAGCCCGATCACTTCCCCGAGTTGGCATACAAGGTTGAAATTCCTCATTTTTAGATCCGAAATTTCAACCTTTGGCAGGTCATCTTTTTGTGATCGGGAAGCTTGACCCGAAGTAACCATTCCTCGAGGAAGAAAGGAAGAAATTCGTGAAACAAGATAACCCCGAAGAAAGTACGTGAGGTCAAACTCCCTTTTAATTTTCTGACCTGCTTTCCGCCCTCAGGTATACCCCTCGAAGTCAGCAATGCTAACCCTGCCCAAAATACTCAAGCAAGGGTCAGTCACTTGTTGGTATTTCAAGGGGAGATCCCATTTTCAGGGATCGGAGACCCCCCGATATCCGAGGGTCCCCTTTTTTCCAATTCCACCCATACCAAAATAAACTGTATTTTTAAGAGGAGATCGGAAGTAAGTTCGAAGCCGAATTTCAAAGGCTTGCTCGGGAAGAGGAAAAGATCCGAGCCTCGTCCTCGGATAAAACATTTTGACAGCAAAGGGTAAAGATTTTCAACTGGGTGAATGCCATATTTATACTAAAAGGATGATTTGATCGACGGTCACTATTCAATCAAACCAACGGCTCAGATTAATTCATTTATCACAGGTGACTTTTCCACTTCCCGAGATAGAGGTACTGTTTGGACAGACTTTCTTTGAAACTTAGCTGAAAAAAGAGGAATACTATGACTTGGTCAAATATGCGGTGCAGGAACTTTCCATCTTTAAATTATGCTCGGAATTCGAGCGATCACTCTTAACTCGAGTATAAATTGTTTTAACACCGAAAATGCTACTTGATTGCCTACTCTTAACTCGAGTATAAATTGTTTATACAGTAAATCACTTTGTCAGAACACAAAACATAATCGATTAGAAGGAAGAAAAAGTTTATTATTCCAACGAGGAGAACAAGTACAAAAGGAAAAAACTAAAAGTACAACATTTAATCGAGCAGTCAACAGAAGAAATATCTAAACACTTTTCTCGAAGAGAAGCTTGCGGACTTCGACGTTGCGGGCCTCATACCCGGCCTCGTAACCTTTTTGATAGGCCTCTTTCTCCCGCTGCTAGTTGCTTTTCTTCTCCTGCTCGACGAGTGACTTCAGCCTGTCCAACTCCTTGCTCAACTCCTCGTGAACCTGGCTCTCCTTCTCCTTCACGGCTTTCTCCGTCTCGGAGGCCAATTTCTGCTCGATGGCCCTGGCTTCTTCAAGAGACCTCGTTAGTGCAACCCTTTTTTCCTCCAGCTCGAGGACAACCTTTGCCCGCTGTTCGATTTCTTGCTCGACTTGCAGCCCGAGGGTAAATAGCTGTTGTCCGACCTTAAAGGGACAAAAAGTTATTTAGTAAAAAAAAAAAGGGGGGGGAAGAGATAGGACAATACTTACTTGAAAAAGCAGATCCGTGCTCGATCGCGCCGTTTCATTCGCGTTTTTCCCGTCTGGCTCGGCCATGGCCTTACTTTTCACCTCTTCAAAAAAGGCGCTAAGCGTCCGAGCAACCTTAGGGACAGTGTTTTGGGGCTCGGGATTCCCACCCGACGAGGGAGTCTTCTTCTGATCGACGGGAGGGTCATTTATTTTGACCTTCTTTTTGGAAGGCTCAACCACATCCTTATTAGCCTCCGAGGTCAGAACACTATCAGTTATTGTCCTCTTCTCCCCAGTCATTTGAATCAAGGCTGAGGTTGGAATCAGATCGCCCACGAACGATCTTTTATTTGAAGCAGACTCAGAGTCATCAGAGGTTAGGCCTATCGACCTTCTTGTTACCCTCGGAGCTAATTTTCGACTGAGAAGGGGAGTCCGGAATTGGTATGACCGGCCCTTTCTCGAAGCTAGATAATTTCTTGGCCACAGTTTTGCCAAGGTCACCGGTTGATTCAATGACCGCCTTCGAAGGAGAATCGACCTTATGTTTGCCTCGGTCGTTCTTAGAAGTCTTTCCTGCTTCCGAGGAGGACTTAGGTTCTTTGACTTTCGACTTGGAAGGTTTTTCCTTCTTGACTTTAAGCAACAACCTCGGGTCGATCTTGGAGTTCACCAGGCCTTCCATGATCTGTATGTTTCTAATGCAGAAGAGAGCTCGATTTACTTATCGACCGAATAGCTCCGACGAAGAGTGAATTATAATTTCAGTGACAAAAATCTTAGACTACCGTCTATTTATAAGAAAAAGGAACGTTGCCTTTTTGGGAGACCAACAGTCGCGAACTTCAAGATTTTCGCGCTCATTTAAGAAGATCGATTGTTTTGATATCGACGTCCTTTCTATGAACCTTATGGCTTACAAAGACTTTTGTCTAGTTGAGCAGTATGATAAATTAATGGTGAGAGCACTCGGAAAAACAGATAAAGCATATTCTATAGATGATCGAAACAATTACAGGGCATATGATAAACGATCCTACAATCTTACAATCTATTACAAGAAATTTAAAGGTTTGGCTGCGCCTCTTTGCCCTCACCTTCGGAGTTACCCTCGACATCGACGTCATCATCTCCAGAAGCTTCTCGATCGTCCCCATCGGAATCGTCATCGGAGGTATCCGAACGGTCTGAGCTATCTGAACTCGAGCTTGCGCTGGAGGTATCCAAGTCCATCAAGTCAGGGTTGGGCATTGGGACTCCAAATTCTTCCACAAAGGGAGCGAACTCATGTTCTTCCCAATTGGCCGAGCTCGAGGACGCGGTTCGATAGTCTTCCCCGCTAGAGTTTTTCATGATGTCCATATGCTTTATATACTCCGTCATTTTGTCGGGAATAACTTTTGCTGCGGCCAATTGTTGAACACCTTTGAAAAAAGTAGTTTGAAGGATTTCGCCGACCCTCCCTCGAGCTATGGCGTCGAAAGCAGGGGACTCCAAGAATTCTCTTATCGAGCTTAGGCGAGAATCTTCTTTGCCCCGCTGATAAGACAGCTCGGAATCAGCCTTAGTCTGCGCAAGCTCCTCTTCAAGTTTCCTAACTTTCTCCTCGAGCAAGCTTTTCTCTTCCACGACCTTAACCAAGTTTTCCTCGACGGCAGGGGTATACTTGGCTTTCATGGACTCCAATTCTGCTTGGACAGAAGAGAATTGATTACGCAGTTGGGATTCCTCCTTGAGCAAATCCATATAAGCAATGTGGACTCGATCGGACTCCTCTTCCAGCATCGACACACGATTCACCTCTGTGAGAAAGCAGTCCCCGATCTGCAAGAACAGGCTGATTAATACTTTATTCCAAGACTTAAAACAGTTGCAACAAATGTAAAGGAATTTACCGTGTGATATGCTTTGGAAAATTGGCCCAGTATGTCGAGGTCGGAATGGCCAAGAAGCTCCTCTTGGTCTTCGGCAAATCTCCCCGCCATGAAAATCTTGATCGCCTTGTCATGTTCATTCTCGCCGTTCGGGGTGCGATCGCTTCGAATTGATCCCCTCTCGGGATAACCCGCTGCTCGGGAACCTCTAAGTTGATCCTCAATAAAATCTACCATGTCAGGCCTACTTCGACCAGGATGGGAAGAAAGGGGCGTTCGGTGTCGACCCCACAGTCCGGTTCTCCTTTTGGCCTCGGGGGCTCCCTCGAGATCTTCCCGAGCTCTCCGGTTATAGATCTCTGTCCCTCTAAGCTTCTTCATGGTAAACATGCTATATCCTAAACCAGAAGAAGAAGAAGGACCAGCTTGATGAGGAGGTCGCACCATTCGTATCGGCTCAGCATTCTCGGGCTCCTCTTCGATTCTGACCTGGTCAGTTTGGGCCGAGCTTCCCCGAGGAGCGACGGCAGTTCTGGGCTCCGGTCTAGTTTGCCTCCTAGGTTGACCGGGTGTTTTCCTCGAGGTAGATGCTACAGTTTTACCGACTATAGAAGCTCGGTATTGCTCCACCATTGTTCCTGAAGAAATAAAAGATGAATTGTAAGTAATGAAATCAGCTGAAAAAACTCTCTATTATAAGTCACTCAGGAAAAACTTTTTTTTCCTTACTCAACGTTCGAGGATCATCAGCGTCTGCTAGTGGAAAGGTAGCTCGGCTGAGTTCTGCTTTTCGAAGTACAGGTTCCAGAATGAGGAAAGCCGACTGGTACAAATCCGAACACATTTCTTTGACAACGGCGTCCGGAATGACCTTCTGAAGCTGACCTAATAGTTCCCGTTTTCCGAACACCCATTCTCGCTCACCTGGCCATCTGTGTGGGACCATCTCCGAGCTTCCCTCGGAAGCTGGTTCTTCAGGACCTCTAATGAAGAAGAACTGTTTCTTCCAGTCAAGAGAATTGCTGGAAGTGATGGTCGATAAGACCGAATGATTCGAACGTTGGGAGAAATACACGAACCCAACGTTCGAGGCGGAGGAGGTACTGATCTTGAAGAATTGCCAGAAGCGTCGGAAGTTAGCAACTTGATTCTTGGCCTTCATCAAAACGCTGAAAGCTATCAGATACCCGATCGAGTTGGGAAGAATTTGTGCGGGTGCCAGGCTAAATGCGTCTAAAACCTGCACGAGTAAGGGAGCAAAAGGAATACGCAACCCATAGTCGAACTGCCGAGCATAGAAAGCTTGACATCCTGCGGGGGGCTTATTCACTCTTTGAGAGGGGGTCGGGATTATTAGCGAGTAACCCTCGGGAAGGAATTTGCCTATTGTAGCTTTGAGGTTCGCTTCGTGCTCTTTCGGATCGTACGAACTTGAGATCTCGTCAACCCGTTTCTCGGTCTTTTGAGCCCGACCTGTAGCTTTGGATTTTTTCGAGACACCGGCCAAGTCGAGGATTCGCACACTACACCCGCCTCCGATCTCATACCTCATTATCTCATGCTTATCGAACGGTACAGCCAAGCCGTTGCCGCCCTCATTCTCGGAGTCAGTTTTTTCTCCATCTCCACCTTCCTCACTGTTGGCCTTGGCTTTTTGTTCCGTATCACCATCGTGCTCGGAATCTTGTCGACCTGATGTACCCTCTCCAGCGTTTGACTCTATGGCATGCTCTATTTGATTGACGATTCTATTCGTCTCTTCGGAAGAGTTTTCAGTGGTTTTGAAGTCATTGATGAGTTCCCCAGTGGATCCCAGGTCGGAATCTGATCCAGAGGGGATGTTGGTTTGAACGTCGGGATTCTGGGAAGTAGACATGATTAGAAGATATTTTGGAATGCTCGAATTAAAGAAAAATACTGTTTATCGATCAAAAGGCTCCGATCAGTTGCGAATTGTAAAGATGCACTTTTCTTTCTCCAAGTAAACATATATATAAAGGTTAAAAGGGTAAATTGCAAATTCAACCCCGAGTAACCGCGACGGTTAGGCTCCCACTCAGTAAATTTGAAGATTATCTTTTGCTAATAGCATTTATGGTCCTCCAAGCTTCGGAAATGAGTATTTCTCGACTCAACAGGATAAAATATGTACTCTTTTTCCCTTCGCTCGGTTTTTATCCCACTGGGTTTTTCCGAGTAAGGTTTTTAACGAGGCATATCCAACTCAAGACTGTCTGAGGCCTGTTCTCTGCTATCCATTTTTCCGAACTTCAAGTATTGCAACTCTTGGTGAATCATCGAGGTGAATCTCTCAGGTCGAAAACCTCACCCTTCTATCTTTGGAGCGATTCGGTTTTTCGAGGATCTCCCAAGGATGATGTGCACTCTTTTTCCCTAGCTCGGATTTTTCCCACTGGGTTTTTCCGGACTAGGTTTTTAACGAGGCATGTCCGAAAACATCAAGAAATCAAAGTCTTTCGCCGTAATGCAATATTTACTTCTCCGAGCTTCTGCTTCACTTACGCTCGAGAAGTGGGGGAGTATTGATGAGGGGTATTTCGCATATGCCACTTTAGGAAATACCTTCTGCTCGAGGTCGACCTCGATCCCGACCAGAATGGTATTTCCCGACCAGAAGAACATGGTTTTCCGATCAAGCCTGACTGATAGCTCTCGATCAAGTACCCGCTTCTTCCCGATCTACTCGTCTCCTCGGGATTACTGTGGGGCCGATCTACAGCTTTATACAGCTGGCCGAGAGGTGTTCTCCTACGGATGGTCTACCTAGCTCATTACTGTTCCTATAAATACGCGGCGCATTTATGACATCAGGGACGGCACAACTTCCAAGATATTCCTTCTGCTCGGACCTACTGTTCGGATTAGGGACTAGCTTGTATTCTCATCGTATTTAGTCTTTCTAGTGGTACAGCATCCCGTAATGCTCGGGTAGACCCGCTTTGTAATTTGTATTCAATCACCGATATCATTATACAGTTTTCACACGCTCGATTCATATATTGTTATACTTTACTTTCCTTATTGAACTTGAACGAAATACAGTATAATCAGGATCGATTCGGAGTGATCGCGACCCAAGTGGTGAGAACGAGCATGACAAGGCGATAAAATCTTCATGGCGGGGAGATTCGCCGAGGATCAGGAGAAGCTTTTGGCTTATTGCGACCTCGATGTATTAGGTCGATTCTGCCGAGCGTACCATACGGTAAGAGCCCTTTGCAACGGTTATAACTGTTTAGGTCTTTGAGCAAAATATTAATTATCCTTTCATTGCAGATTGGAGACTGCTTTCTCACTGAAGTAAATCGCACCTCGATGTTAGAAGATGAGTCTGACCGAGTTCATATGGCTTATCGAAATTTACTCGAGGAAGAGTCCAAACTTCGCGATCAATGCATCTCCGTTCAGAAAGAATTGGAGTCCACTAAGGCTAAGTACACCCCGGCCGTTGAGGAAGACTTGGTGAAGGTCGTGGCTGAGAAGAGCTTGCTCGAGGAAAAAGTCAAGAAACTTGAAGAGGAGCTCGCGCAGACCAAAGCTGATTCTGAGTTATCCTATCAGCGCGGCAAGGAAGACTCACGCCTAAGCTCGATAAGAGAGTTTTTGGAGTCACCCGCGCTAGATGCCATAGCTCGAAAAAGGGTAGATGAAATTCTCCAGACTACTTTCTATAAAGGCGTTCGACAACTGGTCTCCGCGAAAGTCATTCCCAACAACATAGATGAGTACTTAAAGCACATGAATATCTTCAAGAATATGGACGGGGAAAACTATCGAGTCTCATCTTCGAGCTCCGTAGACTGGGAAAAACACGAGTTCGCTCCATTCGTGAGAGAGTTCGGGGTTCCAATGCCCAATCCCGATATGCTGGATTTGGAGACGTCCAGCACGAGCTCAGGTTCAGATAGTTCTGAGGACGGAGACAGCCAAGATAGTTCCGGAGATGAGGATGATCGAGAGGCTTCCGGAAACGAAGAGGTCGACGTCGTGGACGGTTCCGAGAACGAGGGCAATGAGGCGGAGCAAGATTCTTAGGAAGAATCTTTGTAATAGACTAGGATTTTTCTTTTCCTCGTATGTATTGTAATCTTCTCGATCATCTATAAAACTTCCATTCTTTTCTTGCAAGATTTACCAAGTCCTGATGTTTAAAGTTCGTGGGAATTTAAAATACAACTTAACTAAACAATCTTTGTAAGGTGTAAGGAGCTCGGAATATTACGTCGATAATGAGTTAGGTACCATTGATCAAGCGTACGGGAAACGATCGATCTCCGTATATTTGCACGGGAAAACTTGAAATTCGCGACTGTTGGGTCCCCAATAGGCAACGTTTCTTCTTCTTATAAATAGAAGGGAGAACTTTAGATTTACAATACAAAACCATAATTCTTTTCACGTCGGAGCTCCTAGACCGATAGAATAAATCGAGCACTCTTCTTTACTTGAAAAACAAGATCGATCATGGAAGGAATGGTGAGCTCGAAGCTTGACCCAAAACAACTGTTAAAAGTCAAAAAGGAAAAGGGACCCAAGTCCAAAGTCAGAGATTCTAAGTCCTCCATGGAGGCAGGGAAAAACTCTAAGGGCGATCGAGGCAAAAGTAAGGTCGACTCCTCTTCGAATCCCGAGCCCCAACAATCCGAGATTCCTAAGGGTGATCTTGCCAAAATCGAGGTCAACTCTTCACCTAACTCCGTGCCCATTCGCTCCGAGAAAAGGCCGGTTATACAAATTGCCGACTCCCCTCCCCGATCGAAGAATATCTCCGAGGGGAGCAAGCAGGTTGTCATCCCTGATAAGCAAGTCACATCTGGTGGCTCCGAGCCTGCCCCCAACAAAAGGGGGCGCGTGGACGATTTGATTCCGACCCCAGCCTTTATTCAAATGACTGGGGAAACTAAGACCTTGGCTGGAAGTATATTGGCTCTGGAGGCTAACAAGAGCGTTACAAACGACCCTCCTAATAAAAAGGTCAAAATAAATGACCCTTCCGTCGACCAGAAGAAACCTCCTCCGTCGGGTGAGAATCCCCAGGTCGAGAGTTCGGTCTCCTGTGTTGATCGCACACTCGCCGCCTACTTTGAAGAGGTGAAAAATAAGGCAGTAGCTGCAGGAGCTGCCCCGAGCAGTTGGGAGATCCTCCTCAGCAGTATTTAGTTGGCCGAGCAAGAACGGTTGAGGGGAAAAAGTGCTCAGTACTCCTGAGTACTACTATGGGCAAGAAACCTAAAGATGTCACAAAGATGGTTAAGTTTTTTGTCGTGAGTACCCCTTTTGCTTATAATGCTATTTTGGGAAGACCAGCCTTAAACGTTTTCAAAGCAGTCGTGTCGACTTACCATCAGATGGTCAAGTTTCCCACTTTGGCGGGGGTCGGAGAAATGAGGAATGACCAATGCATGGCATGGGAATGCCATAGCACGTCCTTGAACACGAAGAAGCAGTTCGAGCCATTATTGCCCTCGAAGAGAAAGTTAGTGGATGAAAAGGTATTCTCAGTATCCGACCTCCCTTTGCCAGATTGTGAAAAACTCCAAAGTAAGAAAGGAAAAGAGATCGATATGAGCGTCCAACCCCCAAACCATAAACAGGTAACATTAGTTCCGGGCCACCCGAGAAGTTCACCAAGATCGGGACTGAGCTAAGCCAAGGGATGGAGACTATTTACTCACTCGTTGAATATCGATCCGAAAGCGAAGCTAGTTAGGCAAAAGAAGAGGAATCATGGTCGGGAAAAAGATAAAATCATTAATGCTGAGGTCGATAGATTGTTAGCTGCTGGGCAGATTAAGGAAATAACTTTTACCGAGTGGCTCTGTAACGTGGTGTTGGTATCAAAGGGAGAAAAGGTGGACAACAAATGGAGAATATGTAATGACTTCACCGACCTGAACAAGTTGTGTCCAAGAGACCCCTATCCCTTACCACGGATCGATATGCTGGTTGACTCTACCACTGGTTTCATCTTTTTCAGTATGATGGATGCTTTCCAAGGGTTCTATCAAATATTTATGAATGAAAGGGATCAAGACAAAACCGCCTTTATCACTGAACGAGGAGTGTACTGTTTCATTGTAATGCCTTTCGGACTGAGGAATGCTGGGCGACTTATCAGAGGCTCGTGAATATGATGTTCAAGGATCTCATCGGTGAGATTATGGAGGTTTATGTTGATGATATGCTCGTGAAGAGCATGACCGAGGAAGATCATATAAAGCACCTTGACAAATGTTTCGCGATCTTAAGGAAGTACAGAATGAAACTGAATCCTGCTAAATGCACCCTGTTGGGGTGAGATCGGGAAAATTCCTCGGTTATTTGGTCCACGAGCGTGGAATCGAGGCAAACCCTGAGAAAATCAGAGCCATAGCCGAGCTAAGACCACCAACGAAGTTATCTGAAGTACAGAGTCTGATCGAAAAAGTAATATCGTTGAACAAATTTATATCCCGCTCAGCAGACAAGAGTTTGCCTTTCTTCAAATTGTTAAAGAAGTCGAAAAGCTTCGAATGGAATGAGGAATGCGATAAAGCTTTCGAAGAGCTTAAAAATTACTTGGTCTCGCCACCAATGTTGGCAAAACCGGTCGAGGGGGAGCCTTTGTATTTATACATAGCAGTATCGACGGAAGCATTAAGTTCAGTTTTGGTAAGAGTTCAGGATTCCGAGCACAAGCAGGTGTATTATCTGAGTAAGTTGCTTCAAGGGGCAGAGAAGAATTACTTGGAAATCGAGAAGTTCGCGCTTGCTTTAGTTATCGCCGCACGGAAACTCCGACCTTATTTTCAGACTTACAAAATTATTGTTTTGACAAACCAGCCTCTAAGGTAAGTTCTGTCAAGACCAGAGACGTCCGGAAGATTGATTAAATGGCAGTGGAACTTGGACAGTTCGAAATCGAATACCAACCCCGAACAGCGATAAAAGCCCAGGTCCTGGCTAATTTCATTGCGGAGTCGACAGGATCCGGTTTGAAAGAGCCACAAATTCCTGAGGTAAACCTAGTGATAGATGTTCAGGAGAAAGTTTGGTTGATGCACGTCGATGGATCGTCGACCAGAGAAGGAGGTGGGGCCGGAATTCATTTTCAAGGTCCCGAGGGAGAGGATCTCAGTTATGCAATCACCCTGGACTTTGTGGTCACGAACAATGAAGCAGAGTACGAGGCCTTAGTTGCAGGGTTAGAAATGGCAGTTAAAGCGAACATAAAGTCCCTCACCGTGTTGACCGACTCCGAGCTCATACACAGGCAAGTGAAGGGGATTTATGAAGCAAAAGAGTTTAACATGATGAAGTATCTGAAAAGGGTGAAGGATCTGGTGGAAAAGCTGAATAAGTTCGATATACAAGCTATCCCTCGAGAAGAAAACTCTTGGGCGGATTTGCTTTCAAAGTTTACGGGGTCGATGGATGGACGTAAAGAGAGGGTAATAACTTGGTTGATGTCCAATTCTCCAGCTATAGATTTGAACGTGACTCCGAGTTCGGAGATAATGGAGATAGATGCTCAAGGGCCATCATGGATGGAGCCATTGAAAACTTATCTTAGAAATGGTACTTTGCCAGAGGACGCAAACGAAGCCCGACGAATTAAATATCGAGCTCCAATGTATGTTTTGATCGAGGACCATCTTTATAAGAGGTAATTTTGTTGAAATGCGTTCCGGAGAATCAATTCGAGCTTATTTTAAAAGAAATGCACGAAGGTGAAGCTGGAAGTCATTGCGGTGCGAGAGCATTAGCATTGAAGTGCTCAAGGACTGGATATTATTGGCCTACTATGATTACAGATTCCTTCGACTATGTTAAGAAATGTCATTATTGCCAAATTTATTCAAATTTGATTCATCAGCCCGCCGAACAGTTGCACTCTATTCCAATCTGTTGGCCATTCGACAAATGGGGGATCGATATCGTGGGACCCTTCCCAACAGCTAGATCGAGAAAAAACTATGTCCTGGTTGCTGTTGAATATTTCAGTAAATGGGTCGAATGCATTGCATTAACCAAGATTACTCAGTTTCAAGTTATAAATTTTCTCTGGAAATTTATTGTTTGCAGGTTCGGGATACCCAAGATCCTGATCTCCGACAACGGAACTCAATTTGCGGGAAACCAGATTTTGAAATGGTGCGAAAAGTTTGGAATCCAGCAGAATTTCACCTCGGTCGGGCATCCCCAGGCAAACGGACAGACCGAGGTTACCAACAGGGAGTGATTATGCGGTATTTCGTTCGTACCAAATAAGGAAAGTCGAGCAAAACAACAAGTGTATAGAGTGCGTAAATCTCAAATATCACAATCGAATATTAAGTTCAGGTTACAAGACGGGTCTACTCGAGCATTACAGGATGTCGTACAAACTAGGAAAGTAAATAAAAAGAATAAACAAGCTATGGCCTATTCCGAACAGTGGGTCCGAGCCGGTGTATTCCTTGGAAGTTGTGCCGTCCCTGATGTCATAAATGCGCCGCGTATTTATAGGAACAGTAATGAGCTAGCTGGACCGTCCATAGGAGAAAACCTCTCGGCCAGCTGTACCAAGCTGTAGGTCGGCCCCACAGTAATCCCGAGGAGGCAAGAAGATCGGAGAGTAGATCCCGTACTATCGATCTGACTTGATCGGAAAACTAGACTCTTCTGGTCGAGAATACCATTCCTGGTCGGGGAAGAGGTCGATCTCGAGCATAGGTACTTCCTAGAACGACGTATGCGAAATACCCCTCATCAATACTCCCCCACTTCTCGAGCGTAAGTGAAGCTGAGGCTCGGAGAAGTAAACACAGCATCGTATTACAAGATTTGATATGCCTCATTAAAAACCTTGCTCGGAAAAACCCATTGGGACAAAATCCGAACTAGGGAAAAAGAGCGCATATTTCCTTAGAGCCGTGAACGAGATGCTTCTAAAAGAAGGCTGATACTCCCGATCTGAAGGTCTTTGATAATTTTTAAGAGAGCATTGTGATATCTGAAGATCGGAGAAAAAGAGCAAATAATGAATAGATCTTGAATGGTCTTGCGTCGGATACACCTCATTAAAAACCTTACTCGGAAAAACCCAGAGGGACAAAAACCGAGCGAAGGGAAAAAGAGTGCGTATCCTCGGAAGACAATGTAGTTGATCTTATCTTTCTGAACTGAAACGCCCATTTTTGAAACTTGGAGGACCATAAGAGCTATTAGCGGAGAAATGACCCTCAATTTTACTAAGTGGGAGCCTAACCGTCGCAGTTACTCGGGGTTGAATTTGCAATTTACCCTTTTAACCTTTATATATATGTTTACTTGGAAAAAAAGAGTGCATCTTTACAATTCACAGCGGATCGGAGCACTTAGATCGATAAACAGTATTTCTTCCTTTTTTCGAGCATTCCAATAAATATCTTCTAATCATGTCTACTTCCCAGAATCCCGACGTCCAAACCAATATTCCTTCTGGATCAGATTCCGACCTAGGATCCACAGGCCAACTTATCAATGACTTCAAAACCACTGAAAATTCTTCCGAAGAGACGAATAGAATCGTCAATCAAATAGAGCATGCCATGGGGTCGAACGCTGGAGAGGGTACATCCGGTCGACAGGATTCCGAACACGGTGGTGATGCGGAACAAAATGCCGAGGCCGACATCGAGGAGGGTGGAGATGGAGAAAAAGCTGACTCCGACAATGAGAATAGCCTGACTGTACCGTTTGACAAACATGAGATAATGAGATATCAAATCGGAGGCGGGTGCAGTGTGAGAATTCTCGACCTAGCCGGCGTCACGAAAAAGTCCAAAGTCACTGGTCGAGCTCAGAAGACCGAGAAACGGGTTGATGAAATCTCCAGTGCGTATGATCCAAAAGAACATGAGGCGAACCTCAAAGCTACAATAGGTAAATTCCTTCCCGAAGGCTACTCGATCGTGATTCCGACCTCCTCTCAAAGAGTGAACAAGCCCCCAGCAGGATGTCAAACTTTTTATGCTAAGCAGTTTGACTATGGGTTGCGCGTTCCTTTTGCCCCATTACTTGCGCAGGTCTTAGATGCATTCTCCCTGGCTCCCGCACAGATCCTTCCCAACTCGATTGGGTATTTGATAGCTTTCAGTGTTTTGATGAAGGCCAAGGGTCAAGCTGCTAACTTCCGGCGCTTTTGGCAATTTTTTAAGATCAGTACTTCCTCCGCCTCGAACGATGGGTTCGTATATTTCTCCCAGCGTTCGAATCATTCGGTCTTATCGACCATAACTTCGAGCAATTCTCTCAACTGGAAGAAACAGTTCTTCTTTATCAGAGGACCTGAAGTACCGGCTTTCGAGGGGAGCTCGGAGATGGTTCCACATAAATGGCCAGGTGAGCGAGACTGGGTCTATGGAAAACGAGAATTGTTAGGCCAACTTGCAAAGGTTATCCCAGATGATCTTGTTAAAGAGATGCGCTCCGACCTGTATCAGTCGACCTTCCTGGTCCTAGAGCCCGTTCTTCGGAAAGCTGGTCTCAGCCAAGCTACCTATCGACTAGCAGATGCTGATGATCCTCGAACATTGAGTAAGGATAACAATCTTTCCCGAGTAACCGTAATAGTAAACTATTCAGAGAATTTTATTACTTATCATTTTTATTCTTCAGGTACGATGGTGGATCAATACCGAGCTTCCATAGTCGGTAAAACGGTAGCATCTACCTCGAGAAGGACGCCCGGTCAGCCGAGGAGACAAAGACTGGAGCCTAGAACAGCCGTCCCACCTCAGGGAAGCTCGGCTCAGACTGACCAGATCGGAAACGAAGGGGAGCCCGAGGATGCTGAGCCGATCCAAATGGTACCACCTCCCCACCAAGCTGGTCCTTCTTCTTCTTCTGGCTTAGGATACAGCATGTTTACTATGAAGAAGCTCAGAGGGACAGAGATCTATAATCGGAGAGCTCGGGAAGATCTCGAGGGACCCCCCGAGGCCAAAAGGAGGACCGGATTGTGGGGTCGACACCGAACGCCCCTTTCTTCCCGTCCTGGTCGAAGTAGGCCTGACATGGTGGACTTCATCGAAGATCAACTTAGAAGTTCCCGAGCAGCAGGTTATCCCGAGAGGGGATCAATTCGAAGTGATCGCACCCCGAACGACGAGAACGAACATGATTGATCCGAGGTTGTTGCTTAAAGTCAAGAAAGAGAAATCTTCCAAGTCGAGAGTCAAAGAACCTAAGTCCTCCTCGGAAGCAGGAAAGACCTCTAAGAACGACCGAGGCAAGCACAAGGTCGATTCTCCTTCGAAGACGGTCATTGAACCAACTGGTGACCTTGGCAAAACTGCGGCCAAGCAATTATCTGGCTCCGAGAAAGGGCCGGTCATATCAATTCCGGACTCCCCTTCTTGGTCGAAAAATAGCTTCGAAGGGAAGAAGAAGGTCGAGAGCCCTAATAAGCAGATCACATCTGGTGACTCTGAGCCTGCTTCCTATAAAAGATCGCGTGTGGACGATCTGATTCCGACCTCGGCCTTGATCCAAATGGCTGGGGATACTAAGATATTGGCTGATAGTGTTCTGGCCTTGGAGGCTAACAAGGGTGTTGTGGTTGAGCTTCCCAATAAGAAGGTCAAAATAAATGACCCTCCCGTCGATCAGAAGAAAACTCCCTCGTCGGGTGGGAACCCAGAACCCCAAAACTCTGTCCCCAACGTTGCTCGGACGCTCAGTGCCTTTTTTGAAGAGGTGAAAAGTAAGGCCATGGCCGAACAAGAAGGGAAAAATGCGAATGAGATGGTGCAATCGAGCACATATCTGCTTTTTCAAGTGAGCGTCCTCTCACTCTCACCTTTTTTTTTTTTTTATTTTTTTTTTATTTTTACTAACACAACAACTTTTGTCCATTTAAGGTCGGACAACAGTTATTTAGCCTCGGGCTGCAAGTCGAGCAAGAAGCCGAACAGCGTGCTAAGGTTATCCTCGAGCTGGAGGAAAAGAAGGTTGCATTATCAAGGTCCCTTGAAGAAGCTAGAGCTATCGAGCTGAGATTGGCTTCCGAGACAGAGAAAGCTGTGAGGCAGAAAGAGACACAGGTTCACGAGGAGTTGAGCAAGGAGTTGGATAGGCTGAAATCGCTCGTCGAGCAGGAGAAGAAAAACGCCGAGCGGCGGGAGCAAGAAGCCTATCAAATAGGTTATGATGCTGGGTACGAGGCCCGCAACGTTGAAGTCCGCAAGCTTCTGTTCGAGAAAAGTGTTTAGAGATTTCTTCTTTTGCTCGACTAAATGTTGTACTTTTAAACTTCTTCCTTTTGTACTTGTTTTCCCCGTTGGAATAATAAACTTTTCTTCCTTCTAATCGATGGTATTTTGTGTCTGATGAATTGATTAACTGTATAAACAATTTATACTCGAGTTAAGAGTAATCAATCGAGCTGCATTCACTGTCAAAACAATTTATACTCGAGTTAAGAGTGATCGTTCAAATTGTACTTTTTTGTAAAAACAATTTATACTCGAGTTAAGAGTGTTCATTCATGTTGCATTTTTAATGCATAAACAATTTATACTCGAGTTAAGAGTGTTCATTCACGTTGCATTTTTAATGCATAAACAATTTATACTCGAGTTAAGAGTGTTCATTCACGTTGCATTTTTAATGCATAAACAATTTATACTCGAGTTAAGAGTGTTCATTCATGTTGCATTTTTAACGCATAAGCAATTTATACTCGAGTTAAGAGTGTTCATTCATGTTGCATTTTTAACGCATAAACAATTTATACTCGAGTTAAGAGTGATCGAAATTCCGAGCACAAAGTAAAAAAGGAAAAGTTTCTGCGGTGCATATTTGACCAAGTCATAGTATTCCCCCTTCTTCAGCTAAGTTCCAAAGAAAGTCTGTCCAAACAGTACCTTAACCTCGGGAAGTGGAACGGTCACCCGTGATAAATGCTTTAATCTGAGCCGTTGGTTTCGTTGAATACAGACCGTTGATCCAATCTTCCTCTTAGTATAAATATGGCATTTACTCAATTGAAAATCTTTACCCTTCACTGTTAAAATGTTTCATCCGAGGGCTAGGCTCGGATCTTTCCTTCTCCCTGTTCAAGCCTTCGAAATTCGGCTTCGAACTTATTTTCGACCTTATCGTAGAAATACAGTTTCCTTTGGTATGGGTGAAATCGGAAAAAAGGAGCACCTCCTCTATCTGGGGGTCTCTGATCCCTGAAAACGGGATCTCCCCTTGAAATACCAACAAGTGACTGACCCTTGCTCGGGTATTTTGTGCAGGGTTAGCATTGGGGGTTCCGAGGGGTATCCCCGAGGGTGGAAAGCTGGACAGTTCAATAAAAGGAAGTTTGACCTCGAGTCACGAATTTCTTCCTTTCTTCTTTGAAGATCGGTAATTTTGGGTTGAGCTTCCCGACTATGAAATGATAACTGGCCGGCTTAGGTTGAGCTTTTGGAATCTTACAATGAGAAATTTCAACCTTAGACACTAACTCGGGGAAGTGATCGGGCTCGTCTGGTAGCAAGAATACTGGGAGAAGCATGGAGATAATCTGAAAAACCCAGATATCATTAGACGATAAACATAGACAGCTCGACCGCTTTACAAGTCTACCGGACAACCGATTTGTCACAAACTGTGGTGCACTCATCGGATGTTCGCCAATATTCCTGGTCAACAACATTGAAGGATGCTCGGAGATCATAGAATAGTGTACAGTAGTTGTATTAGGACTTTGTAATCATACTGACTTTGTAATCTGTTCGACGGATGTTAATAAAGTTGTATCCTTTGCTTCTCATTGATCTTTGTATCTTGCTTGAAAATAATAATAAGAACCTTCCGTTTCGAATCAAATAATTGCAACTTTTCTGTCCCTCGTCTTAATACTAGTATTCTGCTCGTAAAAACCAACTCGACGACGAACTAATGATCCGATGAAACTTAAATATTTGGATAAGGTTGAGCTTGTATCTAGAACGTTTACTGATCGATAAACCGTTCTCGGAAAAATTATTTGATAGCCGTCCAAATGAATAATACCTGAAAACTGAGAAGTTCCTCTGCAGTATAACTGCATTTATTAAATAACAATCCTAACTTGAGAAACAATATTGTCAACTTAAGGAATTCCCAAGTGGTAAGAACTTCTTGAAGATTGTTCAGGTTTCGAGCGGAACCGCTTCATCATAGCATTTTGAGCATCAGTTAGAATTAACCCAAAATTGAACTGTTTTCTTACATAATCGACCGTTACTAAGTGAGCTGGATAGTCACGTGAAATTTTTATCGGGGGAGGGTCATAGCAAAAGCTTTCACCCTCGGCCGATTTTTCTTTTTGAACATATTTTATCGAGGGAGGGTCATAGCAACAGCTTTCACCCTCGGCCGATTTTCTTTTTTGAACAAACTTTATCGAGGGAGGGTCATAGCAAAAGCTTTCACCCTCGGCCGATTTTTTTTTTTTTTTTTTTTTGATCAAATTTTATCGAGGGAGGGTCATAGCAACAGCTTTCACCCTCGGCCGATTTTCTTTTTGAACATATTTTATCGAGGGAGGGTCATAGCAACAGCTTTCACCCTCGGCCGATTTTCTTTTTTGAACAAACTTTATCGAGGGAGGGTCATAGCAAAAGCTTTCACCCTCGGCCGATTTTTCTTTTTTTTTTTTTTTTATCGAGGGAGGGTCATAGCAACAGCTTTCACCCTCGGCCGATTTTCTTTTTTGAACAAACTTTATCGAGGGAGGGTCATAGCGACAGCTTTCACCCTCGGCCGATAAAATTAGTTTTTCTTTGTCATGGTACTCGGAATACAGTTTGAACTCAAAATAGAGGATTTCATTGATCTTCCTTACAAGTTTTTAGGGAAAGTAAAATTAGAGAAAACCTGAAATTACAGTAAAAGTTAAAAATGAGTGCAACTATCTTCCATAATATTTTCTCAGATTAACTGCATTCCAAGCTCTTGGCAAAACTTCACCGTTGAGGTGAGCGATTTTATAAGACCCCTTCTTTCCGACCTCCTGCACGACATAAGGGCCGTCCCAGTTTGGCTGAAGCTTTCCGACAGGCTTAGATACTTCCACCTTTTTGAGAACCAAATCCCCGATCTTGAATGTTCTTATCCTGACTTTCTTGTCATAAGCTTTTTCCATGCTGGACTTGGTGGCTTGTATCTTTATGCACGCTCGGTCGCGTTTACCATCTGCTTGATCGACATCCATCTCTCTCAGCAATTGATTCTGATCGGGGTCATAAGATTCGACCCTTGGTGAAGGTACCAATGTCTCCACCGGTATAACCGCCTCCGACCCGTAAACCAATGAGAAAGGAGTTTCTCCAGTAGCAGACTTTACTATAGTCCTGTTCGCCCAAATTACTCCTGGAAACTCGTCTAACCAATGGCCTTTTGCTTCGGCTAAACGTTTTTCAAGTGATCGAACAATTTCCCTGTTGGTGACCTCGGTTTGTCCGTTCGCCTGGGGATGTCCGACCGACGTGAAATTCTGCTGGATCCCAAACTTTTCGCACCACTCCAAAATTTGCTTTCCCGCAAATTGAGTTCCATTGTCGGAGATGAGGATCCTCGGTATACCGAACCTGCAAACAATATTCTTCCAGAGAAAATTTATCACCTGAAATTGAGTAATTTTTGTTAGCGCAATGCATTCGATCCATTTACTGAAGTATTCCACAGCGACCAGGACATAGTTTTTTCTCGATCTAGCAGTTGGGAAAGGTCCCACAATATCGATTCCCCACTTGTCGAAGGGCCAGCAGATCGGAATCGAATGCATCTGCTCGGCGGGCTGATGAATTAGATTTGAATAGATTTGGCAATGATGGCATTTCTTGACATAGTCGATGGAATCCGAAATCATAGTAGGCCAATAATATCCAGTCCTCGAGCATTTCAAGGCTAAGGCTCGTGCACCGCAATGACTTCCCGCTTCACCTTCGTGAACCTCCTTTAAAATGAGATCGAACTGACTCTCGGGAATGCACTTCAACAAAACTCCTGAGCTTGATCTTTTATAAAGCCTATCTTCGTTCAAAACGTACATTGGAGCCCGATATTTAATCCTTCGAGCTTGATTTGTGTCTTCCGGCAAAGTACCATCTCTTAGATAAGCCTTCAAAGGCTCCATCCAAGAAGATTCTCGAACATCTATCTCCATTATCTCCGAGTTTGGGGTTACGTCCGAATCTATAGCCGGGGAGTTGGACATTAACCAAGTTATCACTCTTTCCTTCCGTCCATCAATCGACCCCGTAAATTTCGAAAGCAAATCCGCCCAACAGTTCTCTTCTCGAGGGATAGCTTGTATATCAAACCTCTCGAACTTTGCCCCCAGATCCTTCACCCTTTTCAAATATTTAACCATGTTAAACTCTTTTGCTTCATAAACCCCTTTTATTTGTCTGTGCACGAGCTCGGAGTCAGTTAGCACTGTCGGTGACTTTATGTTTGCTTTAACTGCCATTTCTAAACCTGCGATCAAAGCCTCATACTCTGCCTCATTGTTCGTGACTACGAAGTCTAGGGTGATCGCATAACTGAGATCCTCTCCCTCGGGACCTTGAAAGTGAATTCCGGCCCCAACTCCTTCTCTAGTCGACGACCCATCGACATGCATCACCCAAACTTTATGCTGAACATCTTAAACCAGATTTACCACGGGAACTGACAAGTCGCCCGAACTGGACCCTGTTGATTCTGCAATGAAATCAGCCAGGACTTGAGCCTTGATTGCTATTCGAGGTTGGTACTCGATTTCGAACTGTCCCAGTTCCACCGCCCATTTAATCAATCTCCCGGACGTCTCTGGTTTTGATAGAACTTGCCGTAGAGGCTGATTAGTCAGAACAATAATTTTGTAAGTTTGGAAATAAGGTCGCAGTCTTCGTGCGGCAATAACTAAAGCCAGTGCGAACTTCTCGATCTCCAGGTAATTCTTTTGTGCCCCTTGAAGCAACTTACTCAGATAGTATACCGGTTTATGCTCGGACTCCTGAATTCTCACCAAAACAGAACTTATTGCCTCACTCGATACCGCTATGTACAGATACAAGGGCTCTCCCTCGACCGGTTTTGCCAACATCGGAGGGGAAACCAAATATCTTTTAAGCTCTTCGAAAGCTTTACTGCACTCCTCATTCCATTCGAAGCCTTTCGACTTCCTCAACAACTTGAAGAAAGGCAAACTCTTGTCTGCTGATCGGGATATAAACCTATTCAAGGATATTATTTTTCCGATTAGACTCTGCACTTCAGACAACTTAGTTGGCGGTTGTAGCTCAGCTATAGCTCGGATTTTTTCTGGATTCGCCTCAATGCCACGCTCGTGAACTAGATAACCGAGGAACTTTCCCGATCTTACCCCGAAAGTGCATTTCGCCGGATTTAATTTCATTTTGTACTTCCTTAGGATCGCGAAACATCTGTCAAGGTGCTTTATATGATCCTCCTCGGTCATACTCTTTACAAGCATATCATCAACGTAAACTTCCATAATCTCACCAATGAGATCCTTGAACATCATATTCACGAGCCTTTGATAAGTTGCTCCTGCATTTCGTAGCCCGAACGGCATTACAATGAAGCAGTACACTCCTCGTTCGGTAATAAAGGCTGTTTTATCCTGATCTCTCTCATTCATAAATATTTGATAAAACCCTTGGAAAGCATCCATCATACTAAAGAAAATGAATCCCGCAGTCGAGTCGACCAGCATATCGATCCGTGGTAAAGGATAGGGGTCCCTTGGACACAATTTGTTCAGGTCGGTAAAATCATTACACATTCTCCATTTGTTGTCGACCTTCTCTCCCTTCGACACCAACACTACATTGCAAAGCCACTCAGTGAATGTTATTTCCCGAATCTGTTTTGCGGCCAATAATCTATCCACCTCAGCATTGATGATTTTGTCTTTTTCTCGACCGTGATTCCTTTTCTTTTGTCTAACTGGCTTTGCTTTAGGATCGATATTTAAAGAGTGAGTGATCACCCTTGGGTCGATTCCGACGATATCATCCGAACTCCAAGCAAAGACATCGGCGTTGTTTCTAAGGAATTCGATCAGCATGGTCTCCATCCCTTGACTTAGCTCGGTCCCAATTCTGGTGAACTTCTCGGGAGAGCCAGGGATTAAAGTTACTTTTTTATGATTAGGGGGTGGCACGCTCATATCGATCTCTTTTCCTTTTTTATTCTGCAACTTTTCACAATCTGGTAAAGGGAGCTCGGAAACAGAGAATACCTTTTCGTCTTCTGATTTCCTCTTTGAGGGCAATAATGGCTCGAAATGCTTCTTCATGTTTAGGGACGTGTTGTAACACTCCCATGCCATGCATTGGTCGTTCCTCATTTCTCCGACCCCTGCCAAAGTGGGAAACTTGACCATCTGGTGGTAAGTTGACACGACCGCTTTGAATACATTTAAAGCCGGTCTTCCCAAAATTTCATTATAAGCGAACGGGGTACTCACGACCAAGAACTTAACCATCTTCGTAACATCTTTAGGTTTCTTGCCCATAGTAGTACTCAAGAGTATGGTTCCGAGAGGAACAATTTCCGATCCACCGAACCCAATGAGCGGGGTGGATACCCGTTCCAGTCGCGGGTGTTGTAGATTCATTCTATCGAGCGCCTCGGAAGAGATTATGTTTGCCGAACTGCCATTATCGATTAACACCCTCCTAACCTCGAAGTTAGCGATTCTCAGGGTCAAGACCATCAAAAAATCGGGGTCATCTTCATTAGTATCCCAAGTCACATCACAAGGTCTGTCAGCCTCGGAAAAGCTAATGACTTGACTTACCGAGGGCGCTGGTCTTAAGGACATGACCTCTCTCCTGGTCGAGACACCAGTCTTTATCGACCTAGCCGTCCTTTTCCTCGCATTCCTGCTATCACCCCCAGCTGGCCCACCTGATATCATATTTATCACCCGATTCGTCTGGTCCTCTGCTTGTTGATGATCCTCACGTTGCTGTTCGGAGGACCTCCTAAGACTTCTGGATCGGTAACGGCTATTATGGTTCTCTTTTCTGACATATTCCTTCAACTTCCCTGAGCAATCAGTTTCTCGATCTCTTGCTTTAACTGAAAACAATCCTCGGTGTTATGCCCCCGAGCCCTGTGGTATCTGCAATACTTATCGTGATTCATAGTCCCTGGCCTAGGTTGAGTTATACGCCGAGCTCCAGGGACCAAATTTCTCTCTTCGAGCACCGTTAGAATCTCGTCCCTCGAAGTATTCAACCTGGTAAAGTTGCTTTTTTCATGCTCCGTCCTCGGAGTCCTCTCTGGAGATGCAGGTCGACCGTAGACATTAGATTTGTGGGTCGGAGCCTGAGGTTTATAGACCATAAGTCTCTGCCAAATCGAGCCTTTTTGCTGCGCGTTTGACCCTCCGTAGTCGCTTGGTTTTGGGATAGGGGCCCGATCAGGTTTCTTCACGATCGGGGGCCTAGGATTCTGTACATTTTTTAACTTATTCATTTCCTCCTGGATCATGTATTTCTCAGCTATTTCCATAATTCGCTCGAAAGACTTTGGTTGCTTTCGGCAGAGAGCATTCCCGAACAGGCTATTACGGGTCAGCTCGAACATTAATGATGACAGAAACTCAATCTATGGGGTATCAACTTTCAGAAGTTCAATACTAAATATAGCCAGCCACTGCCTCAGTGTTTCTCCTTCCATTTGCTTCACCGTTCCCAAATGATTAGCAGGTAACCTTTGTTTCCTTTGGCTGGCAAACTGGTGTTTTAATTTATCGCACAACTCGTCAAAAGAGAAGATCGAGTTCGGAGGCAGTTTTCCGAACCAATCCAAAGCAATTCCCTCGAACGTGGTGACCATGATTTTGCAGCAAAAATCCTCCGAATGTCCATATAAATTCAACACATTTATGAAACTGTTTATATGCTCCCCGGGGTCAGAGGTTCCATTATATCTTGGCAATCTGGTAGGGACTGACTCCGTTCCTCGAGCTTCCTTAATTTCTTGACAGAAAGGCGAGCATCGCATAATATTCGTACTTAATTCCCTATTTCGCCCTTTAGGGAAAACGACCCCATCCTCTTTGGCCTCAACTCCTCGAGCCCTGACATCTGCGGGTCGGGTTTCCTTTACTAGCATCTCCTTCTCTAACTCCTTAGCAACCCTTTCTTGAATAATCCTTTCCAAGTCAGCCTCAGTTACCTTTCTGTAGGCTGGCCTTCTAGACCTCTCCACAGCTTTGGGTTGACTTTCCCCGACCACGGAATCCTCTAAGTTTTGTACGTTCCTAGAAGGTTGCCCAGATCGGACAACGGTTCTAGCTTGTGGCGGGTTGGGTCGAACATCAGATGGTTCGCCCAAAGCAGATCGACGAATACTTCTTTCCCTTGGCCTGTTGGAAATCGGACCCCGAGCAGCAGATTGATCGACCGGGGGCTGCTGGCCTGGTAGAGTTTCACGATCTGCTCTCTCCGTGTTCAAGAATTCTCTACACATAGTTCCGATACTGGAACGCAAATCAGCCACTATTGTATTGATTTAGCCTAATTTCGTCTTAGGTTTAATCTCAGTAAATTATTTAAGATCAAGATTTTATATAATAAGGGTTTGGTTAAAGTACTCAGGATGGTGCAATTCAAGGACAAGCAAAATAAAAGCAAAATAATGTAATGATGTAAAATAATGATTGTATGAAGAGGCGAATAATAGTAGTATATTTCGTAGCTTAAAATTCTGGTCCCAAGTACAATATAAAACTCCCTATTTATAATCATTCTCTCGTCCTAAGTAAACTAGGAGTCCTATTCAGCCTAGGAATCCTGCATGGCCTAGGAGTATAATATGGCCCATTAAGTCTTCTGGGTCGGACGACAGGTCGAGCAGATATGTTTGGCGGGTCGAGCCGATCTCATGGTTCAATCAGGTCGGATCGACCTTGATTCTCGTCGGATATTCCAAGTTGGTTATATGTGCGAAATAGCCCTCATCAGTACTCCCTCACTTCTCGAGCGTAATCGTAGCTGCAGCTCGTAGAAGTAGATGTAGTATTCACCTTGATATTCTCGTCGTTCATGAAATATGCCTCATTAAAAACCTAGTTCGGAAAAACCCTCTTCGGGATAAAAACCGAACGAGGAAAAAAGAGTGCATATCCGTTTGAACTGTATACGAATAGACACGTACTTTAGCTAACGTGTGTCAGATGACGGCAAGATCTTTTCACAATTTTGATTGGCGGGAATATGAAGAGACGCGAAGGGTTGAATCTGTCTTTTCATCGCCCATATATATAGATAAAATTAGCGGGATATTTCACTTTTTACCCCGGATATACAGATTTTCCAGCAGTAAAAGTTCATTTCGATAATCTAGTAATTTTCTTGTTTTCTCGAGCGCATCGCTTCTAAGATCAATGGCTTCGACCTCTCAGAATCCCTCTTCCCCAATTCAGAATGTAGGAGAAGTTGATAGTCTGGTCGTGGAAATTATTTCAGAGGAAGAAATGATGTCGAGGGCATCTAAAAAATCCAAAACAGCCCAACCTCAAATTTCCAATCCTGTGGAACTTTTTCCTTCTCGATTTAAAGAGAAAGATCTACCTTTTCTGAGAAAGGAATATGGTCGCTACTTCCCGTCGGATTTTGAGATCATCATTCCCACTTCCGAGGAAAGAGTAAACACTCCACCTGCTAACTGTCGAGCTTTTTATACGTCCCATTTTGAGCACGGGCTCCGTTTTCCCTTATCTTCAATTCTCCGTCAATTTCTGGAGACCTTCATCGTCTCACTGACCCAACTTGTTCCTAATGCCATAGCCTTTATTATGGCCTTCTCAGTTTTAATGGTAGCGCGAGGTTTTCAACCATCGTTCCGTAATTTCCTTCACTTTTTCCGATTTTCAGTATCGACCTCCTCTAACAGGGGTTATTATTACGTTAGTCAAAGACCTGGGTATGCTGTGCTTGAAAATGCCATTTCCAGCAACAGCACGGAGTGGAAGTCGAATTTCTTTTTTGTTAAAGCTCCGACCTTGTCTATTCTTGAAAATGGAGAAACAGAGGAGTTTTCTTACGAGTGGGGATACGATGATCTTTGGGTATACGGTGGTCGAAAGGTGATTGGTCAGATGGCCCCGGACGACCAGTTTCCAACTGCTTTGATCGAGGAGATGAGATCAAACAAATACCAATCCGCTTATTTGATTGGAGAAATCTTTCTTCGGAAGGCAGGATTGAGTTCCTTGGATTTTCCTATTTCCTCGGATGATCGATCCATATGTAATATTTCTTGATAATAATAAATTTAACAAAGTATATATGTGATCTTGTTGCTCATCCACATTTATTGATTTCATGTGCAGCTTCCATGGTCGAGAAATGCCGCTTTTCTGTGGTCGGTAAATCAGTCCTTTCGAACTCAAAAAAGTCTTGGGGCAAATCTCCCATAGAGCAAAAAGAATCCAGAAAAAGAAGAAGAGATCAGTTTATGGATTTGGAGGATATCGAGGAGGAGTCGTTCGAGAACGCTGATCCTATCCGAGTAGCTCCTCCCTCTTCTGGTCAGACCTCATCGGATATACCATCTTCAAGCTCTCGCCCAGGTCGCGGTTATCCGCCCAAATTTCTTAGGGATGAACATGGTATTCTAGGCTGTCAATCTTGGTCGGAGCGCAATCCTACCGGCCCTGAAGATAAAAGGAGAAAACAGTTCTTCAATAAAGGAGGGGAATATTTTACTCACGTCGGAGATACTGGCCATAAAGCTTCCCTGGTAGATATGATCGAGAGTCATCTTCAAGGGAAACGGGCGGCTGGATATTCCGAGAAGGATACATTGGTGTCTGATGATAAGGAGAATGTCGTCGATAAATCCATTCGAATTCTCCTTTCTTCGACCTTCACTCAAGATGTAAATAGGACGATCAAGAAAAAACCTCTCGAACAGCTGGCAAGGGCAGCTCATGCTCATGAAGTGGTAATGTTCTTTAATTTGTCAACTCCTCTAATAAACGTTTCAAAAATTTTTATTCTACATTGAGTTAGATAAATTTTTCCTTCGCACAGACTGGAAATGCTTTGGTGTCGGCACTGTATGACATGGCGTTGCATAGGGATCAATGCAGCTTTGTTGAAGAAAGCAATAGGATCTTATCTGCCAGAGTTAAGGAGCTTGAAGATCAACTTGCTCAGGTCGATAGTTCTCGAGCTTCCGCTGCCACTTCATCAAATCCTCTTGCTAATCCTAATCTGGAGACTGACAATCCTCACATTATTAGCATGATGACGGATTCTTGTCGATATCAATCGCAGGTCGACCAATTGATTCGTGAAATGGAAGAGCAACGAGTTGCGCATGCCACCCTCGTTAGCAAGCTTGAGTCGGATATTGATGCTCTTCGATCCCAACTTGCGACCAAAGAAGATGATTCTTCCGACTTAAAGAGGGTCATAGATGAGCACCAATCTTCAGACGTCGAGCCCATAGTCCGAGAGTTTCTCAATTCTCCCGTGCATACTGCCATAATTCATCAAAAGATTGGAGGTCTGCTCTTAAGCTCGTTCTATAAGGGTGTTGATCAATTAATCGAGTCTGGGCAGATTCCTGATAAGCGGGAGGAATATCGCAAAGTTATGGCCATTGAAAAGGACCGAAGTCTTCAAGACTATCCTCCCGACTGCTTATCCTCTGTTGAGTATAGTAATCATCCACTGGCTCACCTAGTCGAGGAGTTTGGAGCCCCAATTCCTGTGCCAACACCTGATATGGATTTGATAAAAGATATCATGGAGAATCAGTCAGGCGAAGAGGAAGGCGATGATGCTGAGGAGGATATCGATGGAGACCATGTTGACGAAGAGAATGAAGAAGGAGAGGAAGGATCGTTCCCCAAGGAAACCAATTCACCTAATTAGGATGTTTTTTTATGATTTTATTTTATTTTGTTGTAAAGCTAGGCCTTTTTAGATCTCGTAGATTATGTAAAACTCCTTTTTGAGATATACATCATTTTAATTCTGATTTACTTTGTCGTTATGATGATCATAGTACATATTTGATGACCGCTTTTACCTTATTTTTGAATTTTTACTGTGCGCGCCAAGGTCCGAGGACATAATTGTCATTTCCTTAGCTATATATAAAGGTAAATCTTTTTGGAGTTTTACCGCGCGTCCCCACTTGCAATATAAAATTTTCTTACTATTGATCGGAGCTTTTAGTTCGATATTTCATAGGAATTCTTGATTTTCAGACCATGAGTTCCAATCTATTTTCTGGAGCTTCCAAACGATCCCAATGGGTTTTACCTCGTCGGGAGACTCCGAGAAAGAAGTCTCGAACAGACGGTTCACATCCATCATCTTTCCAAGGAGGAGTTTCTTCTCGGGAAACCATTCCTCGACCTGATCCCAAATTATTTTCATCAAGCGGGAACTTAAAAGAGACGAAGAACATCCCTTCTAATGCTCCGATCCGCAGTCCAATCGTCGATCCGAAGATACTGGAGGCTTTTCAGAGTGAAGGTTCTCGCTCTACTTCTCCTCCTTTAGTAGAACAAACATTTAATGAGGTATCACGAACCGTTTCCCCCCCTCCAGTCGTCCATACGACGAACGAAGTAAGTCGAGCTATTTCTCCTATCCTCGGTGAGCAAACCAATAATGATGAGTCGCGAGCCGTTTCTCCTCCTCTTGGCGTCCATATGATGAACGAGGAAAGTCAAGCTATTTCTCCTACTCTCGGGGAACAATCAACGAATGAGGAGTCACGAGTTGTTCCTACTTTTCTAGATGAACGTTCAGGGGATGATCATTCCCCATCAGGCAGAGATGTAACAAATCAGTCTATAAGTCGAGATGGTTGTGCTCAAGTCGAGGCAACTGCTTTGCATTCTGAAATTGCCACTCTCAATTCTGAGATCGATCCCACTCTACAATTAAGGGGGCCTGTGGAAGATATTCCAGAATCTTTCTTTGCCCCTCCAGGTTCGCAGGTTGTTTCGACCTCTCAAGACACTCAGGTTGTCTCTCCTGTTCGTATTCCACAAGGGGCGTCAAAGACTGGGTCTGGTCCCAGTCGTTCTGCAATTGAAAGGGTCGCGGACGACCCGTTTCTTTTAGACGAACGTCCATTTAAGGAGCAGGTCGAAGAGATAACTGAGTTCGATATGACCCGATCAGGTGGGGTTTCAATTGATGCAAGTATTCCAACAACCCTCGAGCCTGATGGGGTTTCTTGGAATCTGGGAATGGGTACTATCTTGCCTAAGGAGCTTGAAAAATTGAAGAACCACTCTTCCTTGCAACTTGTCCAGTCCATTTTCAAACGTTTGGAGATGGTAAGCGTATTTTGTTGTTTGTCAAAAAAGATCTAGGTGTTTTAAGTTTTTCACCTATATTTCTCAATACAGGCTAAGCATGAAGCTCTCCAGCTCGGAATACAAAATGACGAATTCTATTTTGCTCGAGAAGAATCACTCGATCGGGTAAATTCAATCGTCGCTGCTCATCGATTGCTGATGACTGAGGTTGAGCACCTCCGAACTACCACTGAAAGGCTTACTAGAGAGAAGGAAGAACTTGCTCGAGTAAATAGCAGTTTGGAGGCTGAAAAAGAGCAGCTTACCAAGGAGAAAAAAGATCTTCTTCAACTGAAAGATCTGGAGTTTGACAGGGGTTTTTCCCTTGGATATGAGCAGCGTGCCCAAGAAATGATGACCTATCTTGGTTATCCGACAATTCCTGCTCATGTTCATGAAACGGTGGACAAAGGTCTTACCCCCGATCATACTCTTGAGCAGTAGACAAGAGTCTTTCTGCATATATATATATATATATTTTTTTTTTAATTGAAATGTAAATATATATTTTTGCCTGAGAAATGGAAGAACACGCTCTTTGTTCGTTTTCTGCGCCTCTTCGATCTGCATGTTGATAATTAACTTTTTGCAATATTATTGGAAGACTAGAAGTCAACTTGGTAGGAGTGCCATAACTGTAGGAACGATTCGTATGCTCTGTCCATTGATTGGTTATTTCCCCGTAGTATAAAGAACTTGTTGGATAAGTAGGAAAATAAGAAATACGGATACAATATGCCACCTCTGAACAGTTTAATTTGGCTTTTATGGCCTGTTGACTATGGTGGAGATATCAAACCAGATAGTTTTTCGGATAGGCGAGAGCTGGTTAGTTCATTAAAATGGTGTTTCGTCCATGCATGCTCGAAAACTTGCCCCCAAGGCAAGGAGAACGAACCTGTCTCAATTGTATGACAGCAAAGTTCTTCCCTTCGTAGTGTGCTTTAGCTTGATACTGTGATCGACCCTAGATGCAGTATGCCTCCTGGTTGCCATTTGGCTTATTTAGAGGTCGGTAATTCACCAGCATCAGCAAATATACGCACTTCTGCATGTTCCTCGTTTTCATGCAGCGGTAATAGTCCGAGGAGAAGGTCGATTTGAAGGAGCAGATCATTCCGAGGAGTAGCAAAGTAGGATTAATGTTTGAAATAATTGTAACGATCCTTGAATGTAAATGTAGTTTTTTGTGACGATATGGCTGTTCTCGTGAAATGTAATGACTCTCTCAAAGATCTGAATAAAATCCATTATTCCTTGTATGTTCAGTCCGATAACAATGATTGATCATTTGTTCTGATACTGCGAACCATTCTTATAACGTTTTAAATCTGGACCGTTGATAGGACCTCAATTTAACACCATTGGATCCTTTATCCTCCGCCTATAAATAGATTCACTCCATCCCTCTCCATTTCTCAGAAGATGAAGTCATTCAATATGAATATGTATTGTTATAAGTATTATCGGCCACCAAATTTGTCGATTTATCTACCTAGGAGGTCATGACTTGGTATTGGGAGGAATTGGAAAAATGAGATCTCTATCTTAAACGGTGATGGTCGGGCAAATCTCACAACTGGGGATTGGTTGACCATATACGACGCCGTATGTGATGAGAGGTATTTCGCATACGCCACTTTAGGAAATACCTTCTGCTCGAGGTCGACCTCGATCCCGACCAGAATGGTATTCTCCGACCAGAAGAACATGGTTTTCCGATCAAGCCTGATTGATAGCTCTCGATCAAGTACCCCGACCTTCTTCCCGATCTACTCGTCTCCTCGGGATTACTGTGGGGCCGACCTACAGCATTATACAGCTGGCCGAGAGGTGTTCTCCTACGGATGGTCTACCTAGCTCATTACTGTTCCTATAAATACGCGGCGCATTTATGACATCAGGGACGGCACAACTTCCAAGATATTCCTTCTGCTCGGACCTACTGTTCGGATTAGGAACTAGCTTGTATTCTCATTGAATTTAGTCTTTCTAGTAGTACGGCATCCCGTAATGCTCGAGTAGACCCGCTTTGTAATTTGTATTCGAACATCGATATCAACATACAGTTTTCACACGCTCGATTCATATATTGTTATACTTAACTTTCCTTATTGAACTTGAACGAAATACGGTATAATCAATTGGCGCCCACCGTGGGGCCTGCTCGGGTGTTAGATCGAAATATGCCTACTACTAGGAGATTTACGTACAATCGTGGCGAGCCTTCACACGCCGTAGGAGCTCAACGTTCTGTAAACAATGAACCAAGTAACCAATCCCGAGCGGCCCACCAATCTGAGGTGCCGCCGCTCGACCCGCCGAACGATATGCCAATTCATACGACAATAGCAGATTTGCGTTCCATTATCGGAACCATGTGTAGAGAGTTCTTGAATACGGAGAGAGCAGATCGTGAAACCCTGCCGGGTCAGCAACCCCCGGTCGATCAACCTACTGCTCGGGGTCCGATTTCCAACAGGCCAAGAGAAGGAAGTATTCGTCGATCTGCTCTGGGCGAACCATCTGATGTCCGACCCAATCCACCACAAGCTAGAACAGTTGTTCGATCGGGGCAACCTTCTAGGAACATACAAATTTTAGAGGACTCCGTGGTCGGAGAAAGTCAACCTAAAGTTGTGGAGAGGTCTAGAAAGCCAGCTTACAGAAAGGTAACTGAGGCTGACTTAGAAAGGATGGTGCAAGAAAGGGTTGCTAAGGAGTTAGAAAAAGAGAAGCTAGAAAAGGAAACCCGACCCACAGGTGTCAGGGCTCGAGGAGTCGAGGCCAAAGATGATGGGGTCGTATTCCCTGAAGTACGGAACAGGGAATTGAGTACGAATATTATGCGATGCTCGCCTTTCTGTCAAGAAATTAAGGAAGCTCGAGGAACAGAGTCGGTCCCTACAAGATTGCCAAGATATAATGGAACCTCTGACCCCGGGGAGCATATAAACAGTTTTATAAATGTGTTGAATTTGTATGGACACTCGGAGGACTTTTGCTGCAAAATCATGGTCACCACATTCGAAGGGATTGCTTTGGATTGGTTCGGAAAACTACCCCCGAACTCAATCTTCTCTTTCGATGAGTTATGCGATAAATTGAAACATCAGTTTGCGAGCCAGAGGAAACAGAGGTTACCTGCTAATCATTTGGGAACAGTGAAACAAATGGAAGGAGAAACGCTGAGGCAGTGGCTGGCAAGATTCAGTATTGAACTTCTGAAAGTTGATACCCCGCAGATCGAATTCCTATCATCGTTGATGTTCGAGCTCACTCGCAACAGCCAGTTCGGGAATGCTCTCTGCCGAAAGCAGCCAAAGTCTTTCGAGCGGATTATGGAAATAGCGGAGAAATACATGATCCAGGAGGAAATGAATAAGTTAAAGAACGCACAGAATCCTAGGCCCCCGATCGTGAAGAAACCTGATCGGGCCCCTATCCCTAAACCAAGCGACTACGGGGGATCAAACGCGCAGCAAAAAGGCTCGGTTTGGCAAAGACTTAAGGTCTATAAACCTCAGGCTCCGACCCACAGATCTAATGTCTACGGTCGACCTGCATCTCCTGATAGGGCTCCGAGGACGGAGCATGAAAAAAGCAACTTTACCAGATTAAATACTTCGAGGGACGAGATTCTAACGGTACTCGAAGAGAGGAATTTGGTCCCTGGAGCTCGGCGTATCACTCAACCTAGACCAGGGACTATGAATCACGATAAGTATTGCAGATACCACAGAGCTCGGGGGCATAGCACCGAGGATTGTTTTCAGTTAAAACAAGAAATCGAAAAACTGATTGCTCAGGGAAAATTGAAGGAATATGTTAGAAAGGAGAACCATAACAACCGTTATCGATCCAGGAGTCCAAGGAGGCCTTCCGAACAACACCGTGAGGATCAACAACAACCGGAGGAGCAAACGAATCGGGTGATAAATATGATATCTGGTGGACCAGCTGGGGGAGATAGCAGGAATGCGAGGAAAAGGACGGCAAGGTCGATAAAGACTGGTGTCTCGACTAAGAAAGAAGTCATGTCCTTAAGACCAGCGCCCTCGATAAATCAAGTCATTAGTTTTTCTGAAGCTGACAGACCTAGTGATGTGACTTGGGACACTAATGAAGATGACCCTGATTTTTCGATGGTCTTGACCCTGAGAATTGCTAACTTCGAGGTTAGGAGGGTGTTAATCGATAATGGCAGTTCGGCAAACATAATCTCTTCTGAGGCGCTCGACAGAATGAATCTACAACATCCGCGATTGGAACGAGTATCCACCCCGCTCATTGGGTTCGGTGGATCGGAAATTGTTCCTCTAGGAACCATACTCTTGAGTACTACTATGGGCAAGAAACCTAGAGATGTTACGAAGATGGTTAAATTCCTAGTCGTGAGTACCCCGTTCGCTTATAATGCAATATTGGGAAGACCGGCTTTAAACGTATTCAAAGCGGTCGTGTCGACTTACCACCAGATGGTAAAGTTTCCCACTTTGGTGGGGGTCGGAGAAATGAGAAACGATCAATGCATGGCTTGGGAATGTTACAACACATCCCTAAACATGAAGAAGCAGTTCGAGCCATTATTGCCCTCGAAGAGAAAGTTAGAAGAGGAAAAGGTATTCTCTGTTTCCGACCTCCCGTTGCCAGATTGTGAAAGGTTGCAGAGTAAAAAAGGAAAAGAGGTCGATATGAGCGTGCAACCCCCAAATCATAAACAAGTAACGTTAATCCCTGGCTCTCCCGAGAAGTTCACCAGGATTGGGACCGAGCTAAGCCAAGGGATGGAGACCATGCTGATTGAATTCCTTAGAAACAACGCCGATGTCTTTGCTTGGAGTTCCGATGATATAGTCGGAATCGACCCGAGAGTAATCACTCATTCTTTAAATATCGATCCTAAAGCAAAGCCAGTTAGGCAAAAGAAGAGGAATCACGGTCGAGAAAAAGACAAAATCATCAATGCTGAGGTGGATAGGTTATTGGCTGCGAAACAGATTCGGGAGATAACTTTCACTGAATGGCTTTGCAATGTAGTGTTGGTGTCGAAGGGAGAGAAGGTCGACAACAAATGGAGGATGTGTAATGATTTTACCGACCTGAACAAGTTGTGTCCAAGGGACCCCTATCCTTTACCACGGATCGATATGCTAGTTGACTCGACTGCAGGATTCATATTCTTTAGTATGATGGATGCTTTCCAAGGATTCTATCAAATATTTATGAATGAAAGAGATCAGGATAAAACAGCTTTTATTACCGAACGGGGAGTGTACTGCTTCATAGTAATGCCGTTCGGGCTAAGGAATGCGGGAGCAACTTATCAAAGGCTCGTTAATATGATGTTCAAGGATCTTATTGGTGAGATCATGGAAGTTTATGTTGATGATATGCTAGTGAAGAGCATGACTGAGGAGGAACATATAAAGCATCTTGACAGATGTTTCGCAATCCTAAGGAAGTACAGAATGAAATTAAATCCGGCCAAGTGCACCTTCGGGGTAAGGTCGGGAAAGTTCCTCGGTTATCTGGTTCACGAGCGCGGAATCGAGGCGAATCCAGAAAAAATCCGAGCTATAGCTGAGCTACGACCGCCAACTAAATTGTCTGAAGTGCAGAGTCTAATCGGAAAAATAATATCTCTGAATAGGTTTATATCCCGATCAGCAGACAAGAGTTTGCCTTTCTTCAAGTTGTTGAGAAAATCGAAAGGCTTTGAATGGAGCGAGGAATGCAGTAAAGCTTTCGAAGAACTTAAAAGGTATTTAGTTTCCCCTCCGATGTTGGCAAAACCGGTCGAGGGGGAACCTTTGTATCTGTATATAGCGGTATCAAGTGAGGCAATAAGTTCTGTTTTGGTGAGAATTCAGGATTCCGAGCATAAACCGGTATACTATCTGAGTAAGTTGCTTCAAGGGGCAGAAAAGAATTACCTGGAGATCGAGAAGTTCGCACTGGCTTTAGTTATTGCCGCACGAAGGCTGCGACCTTATTTCCAAACTTACAAAATTATTGTTCTGACTAATCAACCTCTACGGCAAGTTCTATCAAAGCCAGAGACGTCCGGGAGATTGATTAAATGGGCGGTTGAGCCGGGTCAGTTCGAGATCGAGTACCAACCTCGAACTACAATCAAGGCTCAAGTCTTAGCTGATTTCGTTGCAGAATCAACAGGGTCCAGTTCGGGCGACTTGTCCATTCCCGAGGTAAATCTGGTCGAGGATGTTCAGCACAAAGTTTGGGTGATGCATGTTGACGGGTCATCGACCAGAGAAGGTGGTGGGGCCGGAATTCACTTTCAGGGTCCCGAGGGGGAGGATCTCAGTTATGCGATCACTCTAGATTTTGTAGTCACGAACAATGAAGCAGAATACGAGGCTTTGATCGCGGGTTTAGAAATGGCAGTTAAAGCAAACATAAGGTCGTTGACAGTGTTAACTGACTCGGAGCTCGTACATAGACAAGTAAAAGGGGTTTATGAAGCAAAAGAGTTTAACATGGTGAAGTATTTGAAAAGAGTGAAGGATCTGGCGACAAAGTTCGAGATATTTGATATACAAGCTATACCTCGAGAAGAGAACTGTTGGGCGGATTTGCTTTCGAAGTTTACTGGTTCGATAGATGGACGGAAGGAAAGAGTCATAACCTGGCTAATGTCCAATTCCCCAGCTATAGACTCCGACCTAGCTCTAAACTCGGAAGTAATGGAGATAGATGTTCGAGAATCTTCTTGGATGGAGCCTTTGAAAACTTATCTAAGAGATGGTACCTTGCCAGAAGACACTAATCAAGCTCGAAGGATTAAGTATCGAGCCCCAATGTACGTTTTGAACGAAGGTAGGCTTTATAAAAGATCAAGCTCGGGAGTTTTGTTGAAGTGCATTCCTGAGAGTCAGTTCGATCTAATTTTAAAGGAGGTTCACGAAGGTGAAGCGGGAAGTCATTGTGGTGCACGCGCCTTAGCCTTGAAGTGCTCGAGGACTGGATATTATTGGCCCACTATGATCTCGGATTCCATCGATTATGTCAAGAAATGCCATCATTGCCAAATCTATTCAAATCTAATTCATCAGCCCGCCGAGCAGATGCATTCGATTCCGATCTGCTGGCCCTTCGACAAGTGGGGAATCGATATTGTGGGACCTTTCCCAACTGCTAGATCGAGAAAAAATTATGTCCTGGTCGCCGTGGAATACTTCAGTAAATGGATTGAATGCATTGCGCTAACAAAAATTACTCAATTTCAGGTGATAAATTTTCTCTGGAAGAATATTGTTTGCAGGTTTGGTATACCGAGGATCCTTATTTCCGACAATGGAACTCAGTTCGCGGGAAAACGAATCTTGGAGTGGTGCGAAAGATTTGGGATCCAGCAGAATTTCACGTCGGTCGGACATCCCCAGGCGAACGGACAAACCGAGGTCACCAACAGGGAAATTGTTCGATCACTGGAAAAACGTTTAGCCGAAGCGAAAGGCAATTGGTTAGACGAGCTTCCAGGAGTAATTTGGGCGAACAGGACTACAGTAAAGTCTGCTACTGGAGAGACCCCTTTCTCATTGGTTTATGGGTCGGAGGCTGTTATACCGGTCGAATCATTAGTTCCTTCTCCGAGGATAGAATCTTACGACCCCGATCAGAATCAGTCGTTGCGAGAGTTGGATGTCGATCACGCAGATGGAAAACGCGACCGAGCACGCATAAGAATCCAAGCCACCAAGTCTAGCATGGAAAAAGCTTATGACAAGAAAGTCAGGATAAGAACATTCAAAGTTGGGGATTTAGTCCTCAAAAAGGTGGAAGTATCTAAGCATGTCGGAAAGCTTCAGCCAAACTGGGATGGCCCTTATGTCGTGCAGGAGGTCGGAAAGAAGGGGTCCTATAAAATTGCTCACCTCAACGGTGATGTTTTGCCAAGAACTTGGAACGCAGTCAATCTGAGGAAATATTATGGAAGATAGATGTTATCATTTCTAATCTTTATTGTAATTTACAGTTTTCTCAAACTTTAACTTTCCTCAAAGGTGTAAAAACAATCAATGAAATCTTTGGTTCGGGTTCTAATTGTTTTCCAGGTGCCATCACGGAGAAAAGCTAATATTATCGGCCGAGGGTGAAAGCTGTTGCTATGACCCTCCCTCGATAAAATTTGATCGAAAAAAAAAAAAAAAAAAAAAAATAATCGGCCGAGGGTGAAAGCTGTTGCTATGACCCTCCCTCGATAAAATTTGATCGAAAAAAATAATCGGCCGAGGGTGAAAGCTGTTGCTATGACCCTCCCTCGATAAAATTTGATCGAAAAAAAAAAAAAATAATCGGCCGAGGGTGAAAGCTGTTGCTATGACCCTCCCTCGATAAAATTTGATCGAAAAAAAAAAAAAAAAAAAAAAAAAAAAAAAAAAATAATCGGCCGAGGGTGAAAGCTGTTGCTATGACCCTCCCTCGATAAAATTTGATCGAAAAAAATAATCGGCCGAGGGTGAAAGCTGTTGCTATGACCCTCCCTCGATAAAATTTGATCGGAAAAAAAAAAAAAAAAAAAAAATAATCGGCCGAGGGTGAAAGCTGTTGCTATGACCCTCCCTCGATAAAATTTGATCGAAAAAAAAAAAAAAAAAAAAAAAATAATCGGCCGAGGGTGAAAGCTGTTGCTATGACCCTCCCTCGATAAAATTTGATCGAAAAAAAAAAAAAAAAAAAAAAATAATCGGCCGAGGGTGAAAGCTGTTGCTATGACCCTCCCTCGATAAAATTTGATCGAAAAAAAAAAAAAAAAAAAATAATCGGCCGAGGGTGAAAGCTGTTGCTATGACCCTCCCTCGATAAAATTTGATCGAAAAAAAAAAAAAAAAAAAAAAAAATAATCGGCCGAGGGTGAAAGCTGTTGCTATGACCCTCCCTCGATAAAATTTGATCGAAAAAAAAAAAAAAAAAATAATCGGCCGAGGGTGAAAGCTGTTGCTATGACCCTCCCTCGATAAAATTTGATCGAAAAAAAAAAAAAAAAAAAAAAAAAAATAATCGGCCGAGGGTGAAAGCTGTTGCTATGACCCTCCCTCGATAAAATTTGATCGAAAAAAAAAAAAAAAAAAAAAAAATAATCGGCCGAGGGTGAAAGCTGTTGCTATGACCCTCCCTCGATAAAATTTGATCGAAAAAAATAATCGGCCGAGGGTGAAAGCTGTTGCTATGACCCTCCCTCGATAAAATTTGATCGAAAAAAAAAAAAAAAAAAAAAAATAATCGGCCGAGGGTGAAAGCTGTTGCTATGACCCTCCCTCGATAAAATTTGATCGAAAAAAAAAAAATAATCGGCCGAGGGTGAAAGCTGTTGCTATGACCCTCCCTCGATAAAATTTGATCGAAAAAAAAAAAAAAAAAAAAAAATAATCGGCCGAGGGTGAAAGCTGTTGCTATGACCCTCCCTCGATAAAATTTGATCGAAAAAAAAAAAAAAAAAAAAAAAAATAATCGGCCGAGGGTGAAAGCTGTTGCTATGACCCTCCCTCGATAAAATTTGATCGAAAAAAAAAAAAAAAAAAATAATCGGCCGAGGGTGAAAGCTGTTGCTATGACCCTCCCTCGATACAGTATGACCAAATGAAAATAATCGGCCGTGGGTGAAAGCTGTTGCTATGACCCTCCCTCGATAAAATTTGATCGAAAAAAATAATCGGCCGAGGGTGAAAGCTGTTGCTATGACCCTCCCTCGATAAAATACGATCAATAAAAAAAAAAAAAAAAAAAAAAAAAAAAAAAAATAATAATAATAATAATCAGTTCACTTAGTAACGGTCGATTAAATTTTGCGTCGATTTCAACTAATGCTCGAAGCGTCATGATGACGCGGTTCCGCTCGAAACCCGAACAACTTTCAAAAGTTTCTGATCGTCTGGGGGATCACTAAAGTTGGGATCATTATTTCCTAAGTTCATTTATTCTTCAAGGGAACTTCTCAACTTTCAGATATTATTTATTTGGACGATTATCGGATAATATTTCCGAGGACAGTTTATCGATCGATAAATATTCTCATTAATTCATCATCAAATTGAATGCTTTTACGAGCAGAAGACTTACAATAAGACGATGGAAAGGAAAAGCAAAGTCGCAACTATATGGTTTGAATGCTTTTACGAGCAGAAGACTTACAATAAGACGATGGAAAGGAAAAGCAAAGTCGCAACTATATGGTTTGAATGCTTTTACGAGCAGAAGACTTACAATAAGACGATGGAAAGGAAAAGCAAAGTTGCAACTATATGGTTTGAAACAATAAGTTTTCATTAATATTTTCGAGCAAGATACAAAAGATCAATAAAGAGCAAATGTTACAACTTTATTGACATTCATCGAACAAATTACAAAGTTGTTACAAATGAAGTCTTACTACAACTACAGTACCCTATTCTATGGTCTTCGAGCTTTCGAGCATCTTTCAGTATTGTCGACCAGGAATATCGCCGATCGTCCGATGATTACACCACAATGTGTCAAAGTGATCGAGCTGTATATGTTTATCGTCTTATGATATCTGGGTTTGAAATTAGACAATATGGATTGCAGATTATTGTTTCTGATCTCCATACTTCTCCCAGCGTTCTCACTACCAGCCGAGCCCGATCACTTCCCCGAGTTGGCATACAAGGTTGAAATTCCTCATTTTTAGATCCGAAATTTCAACCTTTGGCAGGTCATCTTTTTATGATCGGGAAGCTTGACCCGAAGTAACCATTCTTCGAGGAAGAAAGGAAGAAATTCGTGAAACAAGATAACCCCAAAGAAAGTACTTGAGGTCAAACTCCCTTTTAATTTTCTGACCTGCTTTCCGCCCTCAGGTATACCCCTCGAAACCAGCAATGCTAACCCTGCCCAAAATACTCAAGCAAGGGTCAGTCACTTGTTGGTATTTCAAGGGGAGATCCCATTTGCAGGGATCGGAGACCCCCCGATATCCGAGGGTCCCCTTTTTTCCAATTCCACCCATACCAAAGGAAACTGTATTTTTAAGAGGAGATCGGAAGTAGGTTCGAAGCCGAATTTCAAAGACTAGATCGAGAAGAGGAAAAGATCCGAGCTTCGTCCTCGGATAAAACATTTTTGACAGCAAAGGGTAAAGATTTTCAACTGGCTGAATGCCATATTTATACTACAAAGATGATTTGATCGACGGTCACTATTCAATCAAACCAACGGCTCAGATTAATTCATTTATCACAGCTGACCTTTCCACTTCCCGAGATAGAGGTACTGTTTGGACAAACTTTCTTTGAAACTTAGCTGAAAAAAGAGGAATACTATGACTTGGTCAAATATGCAGTGCAGAAACTTTCCATCTTTAAATTATGCTCGGAATTCGAACGACCACTCTTAACTCGAGTATAAATTGTTAATACAGTAAATCACTTTATCAGAACACAAAACATAATCGATTAGAAGGAAGAAAAAGTTTATTATTCCAACAAGGAGAACAAGTACAAAAGGAAAAAAACTAAAAGTACAACATTTAATCGAGCAGTCAACAGAAGAGATGTCTAAACACTTTTCTCGAAGAGAAGCTTGCGGACTTCGACGTTGCGAGCCTCATACCCGGCCTCGTAACCTTTTTGATAGGACTCTTTCTCCCGCTGCTCGTTGCTTTTCTTCTCCTGCTCGACGAGTGACTTCAGCCTGTCCAACTCCTTGCTCAACTCCTCGTGAACCTGGCTCTCCTTCTCCTTCACGGCTTTCTCCGTCTCGGAGGCCAATTTCTGCTCGATGGCCCTGGCTTCTTCAAGAGACCTCGTTAGTGCAACACTTTTTTCCTCCAGTTCGAGGACAACCTTTGCACGCTGTTCGATTTCTTGCTCGACTTGCAGCCCGAGGGTGAATAGCTGTTCTCCGATCTAAAAGGGACAAAAAGTTATGTAATAAAAAAAAAAGGGAAGGGGAAGAGATAGGACAACACTTACTTGAAAAAGCAGATCCGTGCTCGACCGCGCCGTTTTATTCGCGTTTTTCCCGTCTGGCTCGGCCATGGCCTTACTTTTCACCTCTTCAAAAAAGGCGCTGAGCGTCCGAGCAACCTTAGGGACTGTGTTTTGGGGCTCGGGATTCTCACCCGACGAGGGAGTCTTCTTCTGACCAGCGGGAGGGTCATTTATTTTGACCTTCTTTTTGGAAGGCTCAACCACATCCTTATTAGCCTCCGAGGTCAGAACGCTACCAGTTATTGTCCTCTTCTCCCCAGTCATTTGAATCAAGGCTGAGGTTGGAATCAGATCGCCCACGAACGATCTTTTATTTGGAGCAGACTCAGAGTCATCAGAGGTGATCTGCTTATTAGGCCTATCGACCTTCTTGTTACCCTCGGAGCTAATTTTCGACTGAGAAGGGGAGTCCGGAATTGGTATGACCGGCCCTTTCTCGAAGCCAGATAATTTCTTGGCCACAGTTTTGCCAAGGTCACCGGTTGATTCGATGACCGCCTTCGAAGGAGAATCGACCTTATGTTTGCCTCGATCGTTCTTAGAAGTCTTTCCTGCTTCCGAGGAGGACTTGGGTTCTTTGACTTTCGACTTGGAAGGTTTTTCCTTCTTGGCTTTAAGCAACAACCTCGGGTCGATCTTGGAGTTCACCAGGCCTTCCATGATCTGTATGTTTCTAACGCAAAAGAAAGCTCGATTTACTTATCGACCGAATAGCTCCGACGAAGAGTGAATTATAATTTCAGTGACAAAAATCTTAAACTACCGTCTATTTATAAGAAAAAGGAACGTTGCCTTTTTGGGAGCCCAACAGTCGCGAATTTCAAGATTTTTGTGCTCATTTAAGAAGATCGATTGTTTTGATATCGACGTTCTTTCTATGAACCTTATGGCTCGCAAAGACTTTTGTCTAGATGAGCAGTATGATAAATTAATGGTGAGAGCACTCGGAAAAACAGATAAAGCATATTTTATAGATGATCGAAACGATTACAGGGCATATGATAAACGATCCTACAATCTTACAATCTATTACAAGAAATTTAAAGGTTTGGCTGCGCCTCTTTGCCCTCACCTTCGGAGTTACCCTCGACATCGACGTCATCATCTCCAGAAGCTTCTTGATCGTCCCCATCGGAATCGTCATCAGAGGTATCCGAACGGTCCGAGCTACCTGAACTCGAGCTTGAGCTGGAAGTATCCAAGTCCATCAAGTCAGGGTTGGGCATTGGAACTCCAAATTCTTCCACAAAGGGAGCAAACTCATGTTCTTTCCAGTTGGCCGAGCTCGAGGACGCGGTTCGATAGTCTTCCCCGCTAGAGTTTTTCATGATGTCCATATGCTTTATATACTCCGTCATATTGTCGGGAATAACCTTTGCTGCGGCCAATTGTTGAACACCTTTGAAAAAGGTAGTTTGAAGGATTTCGCCGACCCTCCCTCGAGCTATGGCATCCAATGCAGGAGACTCCAAAAATTCTCTTATCGAGCTTAGGCGAGAATCTTCTTTGCCCCGCTGATAAGACAGCTCGGAATCAGCCTTAGTCTGCGCAAGCTCCTCTTCAAGTTTCCTAACTTTCTCCTCGAGCAAGCTTTTCTCTTCCACGACCTTAACCAAGTTTTCCTCGACGGCAGGGGTATACTTGGCTTTCATGGACTCTAATTCTGCTTGGACAGAAGAGAATTGATTACGCAGTTGGGATTCCTCCTTGAGCAAATCCATATAAGCAATGTGGACTCGATCGGACTCTTCTTCCAGCATCGACACACGATTCACCTCTGTGAGAAAGCAGTCCCCGATCTGCAAGAACAGGCTGATTAATACTTTATTCCAAGACTTAAAACAATTGCAACAAATGTAATGGGATTTACCATGTGATATGCTCTAGAGAATTGGCCCAGTACGTCGAGATCGGAATGGCCAAGAAGCTCCTCTTGGTCTTCGGCAAATCTCCCAGCCATGAAAATCTTGATCGCCTTGTCATGTTCATTCTCGCCGTTCGGGGTGCGATCGCTTCGAATTGATCCCCTCTCGGGATAACCCGCTGCTCGGGAACCTCTAAGTTGATCCTCAATAAAATCTACCATGTCAGGCTTACCTCGACCAGGACGTGAAGAAAGGGGCGTTCGGTGTCGACCCCACAGTCCGGTTCTCCTTTTGGCCTCGGGGGCTCCCTCGAGATCTTCCCGAGCTCTCCGATTATAGATCTCTGTCCCTCTAAGCTTTTTCATGGTAAACATGCTATATCCTAAACCAGAAGAAGAAGAAGGACCAGCTTGATGAGGAGGTCGCACCATTCGTATCGGCTCGGCATTCTCGGGCTCCTCTTCGATTCTGACCTGGTCAGTTTGGGCCGAGCCTCCCCGAGGAGCGACGGCAGTTCTGGGCTCCGGTCTAGTTTGCCTCCTAGGTTGACCGGGTGTCTTCCTCGAGGTAGATGCTACAGTTTTACCGACTATAGAAGCTCGGTATTGCTCCACCATTGTTCCTGAAGAAATAAAAGATGAATTGTAAGTAATGAAATCAGCTGAAAAACTCACTATTATAAGTCACTCGGGAAGAACTATTTTTCCTTACTCAATGTTCGAGGATCGTCAGCGTCTGCTAGTGGGAAGGTGGCTCGGCTGAGTTCTGCTTTTCGAAGTACGGGTTCCAGAATGAGGAAAGCCGACTGGTACAAATCCGAACACATGTCTTTGACAACGGCGTCCGGAATGACCTTCTGAAGCTGACCTAACAGTTCCCGTTTTCCGAACACCCATTCTCGCTCACCTGGCCATCTGTGTGGGACCATCTCCGAGCTTCCCTCAGAAGCTGGTTCTTCAGGACCTCTAATGAAGAAAAACTGTTTCTTCCAATCAAGAGAATTGCTGGAAGTGATGGTCGATAAGACCGAATGATTCGAACGTTGGGAGAAATACACGAACCCAACGTTCGAGGCGGAGGAGGTACTGATCTTGAAGAATTGCCAGAAGCGTCGGAAGTTAGCAACTTGATTCTTGGCCTTCATCAAAACGCTGAAAGCTATCAGATACCCGATCGAGTTGGGAAGAATTTGTGCGGGTGCCAGGCTAAATGCGTCTAAAACCTGCACGAGTAAGGGAGCAAAAGGAATACGCAACCCATAGTCGAACTGCCGAGCATAGAAAGCTTGACATCCTGCGGGGGGCTTATTCACTCTTTGAGAAGGGGTCGGGATTATTAGCGAGTAACCCTCGGGAAGGAATTTGCCTATTGTAGCTTTGAGGTTCGCTTCGTGCTCTTTCGGGTCGTACGAACTTGAGATCTCGTCAACCCGTTTCTCGGTCTTTTGAGCTCGTCCTGTGGCTTTGGATTTTTTCGAGACACCGGCCAAGTCTAGGATTCGCACACTACACCCTCCTCCGATCTCGTACCTCATTATTTCATGCTTATCGAACGGTACAGCCAAACCGTTGCCGCCCTCATTCTCGGAGTCAGTTTTTTCTCCATCTCCACCTTCCCCACTGTTGGCCTTGGCATTTGGTTCCGCATCACCATCGTGCTCGGAATCTTGTCGACCTGATGTACCCTCTCCAGCGTTTGACTCTATGGCGTGCTCTATTTGATTGACGATTCTATTCGTCTCTTCGGAAGAGTTTTCGATGTTTTTGAAATCATTGATGAGTTCCCCAGTGGATCCCAGGTCGGAATCTGATCCAGAGGGGATCTGGGTTTGAACGTCGGGATTCTGGGAAGTAGACATAATCAGAAGATATTTATTTGAATGCTCGAGTTAAAGAAAATACTGTTTATCGATCAAAAGGCTCCGATCAGTTGCGAATTGTAAAGATGCATTTTTCTTTCTCCAAGTAAACATATATATAAAGGTTAAAAGGGTAAATTGCAAATTCAACCCCGAGTAACCGCGACGGTTAGGCTCCCACTCAGTAAATTTGAAGATTATCTTTTGCTAATAGCATTTATGGTCCTCCAAGCTTCGGAAATGAGTATTTCTCGACTCAACCGGATAAAATATGTACTCTTTTTCCCTTCGCTCGGTTTTTATCCCACTGGGTTTTTCCGAGTAAGGTTTTTAACGAGGCATATCCAACTCAAAGACTGTCCGAGGCCTGTTCTCTACTATCTATTTTTCCGAACCTCAAGTATTGCAGCTCTTGGTGAATCATCGAGGTGAATCTCTCAGGTCAAAAATCTCACCCTTCTATCTTTGGAAGCGATTCGGTTTTTCGAGGCTCTCCCAAGCACGATGTGCACTCTTTTTCCCTAGCTCGGATTTTTCCCACAGGGTTTTTCCGGACTAGGTTTTTAACGAGGCATGTCCGAAAACATCAAGAGATCAAAGTCTTTCGCCGTAATGCAATGTTTACTTCTCCGAGCTTCTGCTTCACTTACGCTCGAGAAGTGGGGGAGTATTGATGAGGGGTATTTCGCATACGCCGCTTTAGGAAATACCTTCTGCTCGAGGTCGTCCTCGATCCCGACCAGAATGGTATTCTCCGACCAGAAAAACATGGTTTTCCGATCAAGCCTGACTGATAGCTCTCGATCAAGTACCCCGACCTTCTTCCCGATCTACTCGTCTCCTCGGGATTACTGTGGGGCCGACCTACAGCTTTATACAGCTGGCCGAGAGGTGTTCTCCTACGGATGGTCTACCTAGCTCATTACTGTTCCTATAAATACGCGGCGCATTTATTACATCAGGGACGGCACAACTTCCAAGATATTCCTTCTGCTCGGACCTACTGTTCGGATTAGGAACTAGCTTGCATTCTCATTGTATTTAGTCTTTCTAGTAGTACCGCATCCCGTAATGCTCGAGTAGACCCGCTTTGTAATTTGTATTCGAACATCGATATCAACATACAGTTTTCACACGCTCGATTCATATATTGTTATACTCTACTTTCCTTATTGAACTTGAACGAAATACAGTATAATCACATGTGTAGAGAATTCTTGAATACGGAGAGAGCAGATCGTGAAACTCTGCCGGGTCAGCAACCCCCGGTCGATCAACCTACTGCTCGGGGTCCGATTTCCAACAGGCCAAGGGAAGGAAGTATTCGTCGATCTGCTCTGGGCGAACCATCTGATGTTCGACCCAATCCACCACAAGTTAGAACCGTTGTTCGATCGGGGCAACCTTCTAGGAACATACAAAATTTAGAGGACTCCGTGGTCGGAGAAAGTCAACCTAAAGTTGTGGAGAGGTCTAGAAAGCCAGCTTACAGAAAGGTAACTGAGGCTGACTTGGAAAGGATGGTGCAAGAAAGGGTTGCTAAGGAGTTAGAAAAAGAGAAGCTAGAAAAGGAAACCCGACCCACAGGTGTCAGGGCTCGAGGAGTTGAGGCCAAAGAGGATGGGGTCGTGTTCCCTGAGGTGCGGAGCAGGGAATTGAGTACAAATATTATGCGATGCTCGCCTTTCTGTCAAGAAATTAAGGAAGCTCGAGGAACAGATTCAGTCCCTACAAGATTGCCAAGGTATAATGGAACCTCTGACCCCGGGGAGCATATAAACAGTTTCATAAATGTGTTGAATTTGTATGGACACTCGGAGGATTTTTGCTGCAAAATCATGGTCACCACATTCGAAGGGATTGCTTTGGATTGGTTCGGAAAACTACCCCCGAACTCGATCTTCTCTTTCGATGAGTTATGCAATAAATTGAAACATCAGTTTGCTAGCCAAAGGAAACAGAGGTTACCTGCTAATCATTTGGGAACGGTGAAACAAATGGAAGGAGAGACACTGAGGCAGTGGCTGGCAAGATTCAGTATTGAACTTCTGAAAGTTGATACCCCGCAGATTGTATTTCTATCATCGTTGATGTTCGAGCTAACCCGCAATAGCCAGTTCGGGAATGCTCTCTGCCGAAAGCAACCAAAGTCTTTCGAGCGGATTATGGAAATAGCTGAGAAATACATGATCCAGGAGGAAATGAATAAGTTAAAGAACGCACAGAATCCCAGGCCCCCGATCGTGAAGAAACCTGATCGAGCCCCTATCCCTAAACCAAGCGACTACGGAGGGTCAAACGCGCAGCAAAAAGGCTCGGTTTGGCAGAGACTTAAGGTCTATAAACCTCAGGCTCCGACCCACAGATCTAATGTCTACGGTCGACCTGCATCTCCTGATAGGGCTCCGAGGACGGAGCATGAAAAAAGCAACTTTACCAGATTGAATACTTCGAGGGACGAGATTCTAACGGTACTCGAAGAGAGGAATTTGGTCCCTGGAGCTCGGCGTATCACTCAACCTAGACCAGGGACTATGAATCACGATAAGTATTGCAGATACCACAGAGCTCGGGGGCATAGCACCGAGGATTGTTTTCAGTTAAAACAAGAGATCGAGAAACTGATTGCTCAGGGAAAATTGAAGGAATATGTCAGAAAGGAGAACCATAACAGCCGTTATCGATCCAGGAGTCCAAGGAGGTCTTCCGAACAACACCGTGAGGATCGACAACAAGCAGAGGAGCAGACGAATCGGGTGATAAATATGATATCTCGTGGGCCAGCTGGGGGAGATAGCAGGAATGCGAGGAAAAGGACTGCTAGGTCGATAAAGACTGGTGTCTCGACTAAGAAAGAGGTCATGTCCTTAAGACCAGCGCCCTCGATAAATCAAGTCATTAGTTTTTCCGAGGCTGACAGACCTAGTGATGTGACTTGGGATACTAATGAAGACGACCCTGATTTTTCAATGGTCTTGACCCTGAGAATTGCTAACTTCGAGGTTAGGAGGGTGTTAATCAATAATGGCAGTTCGGCAAACATAATCTCTTCTGAGGCGCTCGACAGAATGAATCTACAACACCCGCGTTTGGAACGAGTATCCACCCCGCTCATTGGGTTCGGTGGATCAGAAATTGTTCCTCTCGGAACCATACTCTTGAGTACTACTATGGGCAAGAAACCTAGAGATGTTACGAAGATGGTTTGATGAGGGCTATTTTGCACCTATGATCGAATAAGTATTTATCGAGCCAGTTCAGAATCAATCCGACCTACGGGGATCTCAAGGTCGGCTCGACCAGTTAAACTCGTATTCGATCGACCTACTTTGATCGACCTACTATCCGTCCCAGGGGACTTAATGGGCCCAGCGATACTCCAAGGCCATACAGGTTTCCTAGGCGAAATAGGACTCCTAGTTCAGTGAGGACTGTAGGAATATTATAAATAGCAAATTTTACATTGTATTGTGGATCCAGAATTTTAACCTACGAAATATACTACAACTATTCGCCTTTCATATTATTGTTATCTACACGATTATATTAATTGGCTTGTTCTTGAATTGCCCCATCCTGAGTACTTTAACCAAACCCTTAATACATAAAATTGTGATCTTAAATAATATACTGAGATTAAACCTAAGACGAAATTCGGTTAAATCAGTTGGCGCCCACCGAGGGGCAAGGTTAATTACTCGATCGAAATATGGCCAATCCAAGGAAAAGCGCACGTAACGCAGGAAGAAGCACGAATTCTCGACCTTCTCACGCTATGGATAGCTTGCCTGAAGGTTCCCAAAGAATTAGCGCTAATAACACACAACCTCCGGTAAACCAACGGAATCTTGATCCCATAGAAGAACAAGGTGCGCCAAACGAAAACATCAATCAGAACGACGGAGCGCGACAAACTCCTACCACAAGTAGGATTCCTAACCCACCTATCCAATCCGTCCCTGCCGCACCGCTTTCCGCTGACCAGGAAAAAATACTACAAATTGCTCAAATCTTAAGTTCGTTTTTTCCTCAAGTTCTACAAACCCATGCAGCTGCGGAACCAGTAAGGGCTGCCGTTGGTCCTTCAAGAGCGGCTAACGACGTCAGGGAACCTCGGGTGAATAATGACCACCAGTCAACTCAAGCTGAAAGTCCGGACGCGGACCAACGATCTCAAATATCCCCACCAAACATAGTAGGAAGGAACCTTGGTCGAAAAACTAATCAGGCAAGAGCTAATGCTCGATCTGAACCTCGCCTATCCAAGGACCGCACTGTGATACCGATCGATGACGCGGACGAACCCCCAATTATCAATCGTCAAGCGACCAAGAGAATCTCTGAAAGAGACATAGAAAGGATGGTCGAGGAACGAGTCGAACAGAGGCTTCTGACTTTGCAGCAACCTTGGCCTCGTTCCCGTGAAATACAGGATAGTATAGCTGCGTGTTCCCCTTTCTGTTTAGAAATCAGGGAAGCACATGCTTCCGGATCTTTGCCCGCCCGGCTCCCCAGATATGACGGAACCACTGACCCAACCGACTACATCTTTAGTTTCACTAATATAATGAGCTTGTATGCTCATTCAGCAGAATATACGGCCAAGTTGATGATCACAACGTTTGAAGGGTTAGCATTGGATTGGTTCGGGAAACAACCGCCTAACTCGATCTTCAGCTTTAGAGAATTATGCAATAAGTTAGAACAACAATTTGCCAGCCAGAAAAAACAAAAGCTCCCTATGAGCTATCTAGGAACTATAACTCAGCTAGAAGGGGAGTCTTTGAGAAATTGGTTAGCAAGATTCAATGTGGAACTTTTTAAGATTGACTCTCCGATCATTGACTACATCATATCAATTCTATTCGATCTGACAAAAAATAGGCAATTTGGCAACGCTTTGAGTCGAAAGCAACCTAGAACCTTTGCGGAAATCATGACGTTGGCTTCCAAATATATGACCCAAGAAGAGATGAATTCATTCAAGGACAAAAATAAGAATAAAGCATCGACTTCAGGGTCAAGAAAACCTGAAAAACCTCCGATGAATAGGGTAACGGAATATGATCGATTTCCCCGAAGGGGGAATGTTTTTCAAAGATTAGATCACAATGGGAGTAACCTAGAGAAAAGACCCAATGTCTACCTCAGGCCTCGATCTCCGGAAAGAAATATAAGAGATAGAATTACTTATGTGGAGTTTACAAAATTAAATGCCCCGAGAGAAGACATTCTGGTGATACTAGAAAGGAATAATCTGATTCCCCCAGCTAAAAGAATCACACAAGCAAAACCGGGGGCAAAGAACTACGATTTATATTGTAGGTACCATCGAGCCCACGGTCATAGAACTGAAGATTGTTACCATCTGAAACAGGAAATCGAAAGATTGATTCAACAAGGTAAATTAAATGAATTTGTTGATAGAGCAGATCGAAGAAGACAAAGGACAAGAAGTCCGAGAAGGAGAGAGGAAAAAAGAAGTCCTCATGGTAGGTTGCCCAGTAACCATCCGCCTCAACGAAATGATATCGATGACGATCGGATCAATGGAACTATTCATGTAATCTCTGGTGGACCAGCAGGAGGAGACAGTCGGAATGCGAGACGACGGACTGCGCGATCTTTAGAACAAGGAGTAATCGCTACCAAAGAGATATGGGCACTCGAGAATAAGAGCTCTAACCAGCAAGTCATCAAGTTCGACGACAGCGAAGTCCCCAGAAATCTGAATTGGGACAACAACGAAGACCACCCCGATTTCCCTATGGTGGTCTCATTGAAAATATCCGATTTCAACGTCAAGAGGATTCTGATCGACAACGGAAGTTCTGCTAACATAATAGCTATCGAAGTGCTGAATCAGATGAACCTAGGAAAATTAACTCTCCAAAGAGTAGCTACACCCCTGGTAGGGTTTGGAGGGTCAGAAATAGTTCCAGCTGGAACTATTAACCTGAGTGTAACTCTTGGACATAAACCTCATAGAGTGATCAAGATGATTAAGTTCTTAGTGGTTGAAGCACCATTTGTTTATAATGCAATTTTGGGAAGACCAGCCTTAAACCAATTTCGAGCGGTTGTGTCAACCTACCACCAAAAAATCAAATTCCCTACAACCTCTGGGGTCGGCGAAATGATCAATGACCATTGCATGGCCTGGGACTTTTACAATACCTCACTATCTTTGAAAAGAAATGTCGATCCTTTAACACCATCAAAAAGAAAAACAGTAGGGTCTTCGACGGATAGATCTCGAGATCCTGAATTGCCTAGTACGGATCCGATCAGCAAAAAAGGAAAAGAGCCCATTGATCTAACTCTACGTGCACCCGAGCATAAAGAGGTTAAGCTTATCGAGAGTGATCCGACCAAAATCACCAGGATCGGAACTGAACTATCTCCACAGGGAGAAATCATGTTGATCAACTTCTTAAGAAAAAATGTGGATGTTTTCGCCTGGAGCTCGGAAGACATAGTGGGGATCGACCCAAGAATTATAACTCACTCTCTAAAGATAGATCCGAGCGCGAAACCAGTCAGACAAAAGAAAAGGAATCATGGTCCAGTAAAAGACAAAATAATAAAAGCAGAGGTCGAAAGGCTTTTATTGTCCAAACAGATCAGAGAAATACACTTTACTGAGTGGTTATGTAATGTCGTACTTGTCTCAAAGGGAGACAAGAAGGATAACAAGTGGAGGATGTGTAACGATTTTACTGACTTGAATAAACTATGTCCGAGAGATCCTTATCCTCTCCCAAGGATCGACCTTTTGGTTGACTCAACAGCAGGATTTGCAATCTTCAGTATGATGGATGCATTCCAAGGCTTCTATCAGATTTTCATGGATGAAAAAGATCAAGAAAAAACTGCATTCATTACCGAACAAGGCGTATATTGTTTTATAGTAATGCCGTTCGGATTAAGAAATGCTGGAGCGACCTATCAACGATTGGTTAACCTAATGTTTAAAGAGCTGATAGGAGAAATAATGGAGGTATATGTCGACGACATGCTAGTAAAGAGCATGAGCGAAGAAGATCATATAAGGCACCTTGATCGTTGTTTCAAGATATTAAGGAAGTATGGAATGAAACTCAACCCCTTAAAATGTACATTTGGGGTAAGGTCGGGAAAATTCCTAGGATACCTGGTCCATGAGAGAGGCATTGAAGCAAATCCCGAGAAGATACGGGCAATCACCAAGATGAAGCCCCCTAGAAATATTACTCAAGTACAAAGCCTAGTCGGGAAGATAGTTGCTCTCAATAGATTCATATCAAGGTCCGCAGACAAAAGTTTACCGTTTTTTCAAACTCTACGAAAAGCTAAGAGCTTTGAATGGACTGAAGATTGTGATCATGCTTTCGAACAACTGAAAAACTATCTAACGTCGTCACCTATGCTCGCCAAACCTACGGAAGGACAACCTCTATATATATACATCGCTATTTCCGAGGCGGCCGTGAGCTCCGTTATGGTAAAGATAGAGGGCTCGGAACACAAGCCCGTCTATTATTTGAGTAAGTTATTGCAGGGAGCAGAGAAGAATTACCTAACAATCGAAAAATTTGCTCTGGCATTGGTGACGTCAGCACGAAGGTTACGGCCTTACTTTCAAACATACAAGATCATCGTACTCACCAATCAGCCTCTGAGGCAAGTATTATCCAAACCAGAGGCCTCAGGAAGATTGATCAAATGGGCTGTAGAATTGGGACAATACGAGATCGAATATCGACCACGAACTGCAATCAAGGCTCAGATACTAGCAGACTTCCTCCTTGAAACTCCGGGTCTATCGGAGACAAGCTCCAATGTGACATCACCAAGCGATAGCAGTATAATGATTGTCAATAACCTGCCATGGCTTATGCACGTCGATGGTGCTTCAAGCAGAGATGGTGGAGGCGCAGGGATCAATTTCCAAGGACCAAACGGCGAGGACATGAATTATGCCATCACTTTAGACTTCGTGGTAACCAATAACGAAGCCGAATACGAAGCTCTAATTGCAGGTTTGGAAATGGCTATACAAGCCAATATAAAGATTCTGAATGTTTTGACAGATTCCGAGCTAATTCAGAGACAAATTAGCGGGATGTACGAAGCAAAAGAATTCAATATGATAAAATACTTGGATAAAGTAAAAAAGTTAACTGAGAAATTTGATAAATTTGATATTCAAAATATTCCACGTGAAGAAAATCGTTGGGCTGATCAACTATCCAGATTTACAGGAACAAGGGATGGTAAATCTAAAAGGGTGATTACCTGGCTAATCTCCAAAACTCCTTGCATCGACCTCGATGTTGTCCCAGCCAATGAAGTAATGGATATCGACTTAGCGGCGGACAGTTGGATGACTCCGTTAATCACCTATTTGAACGATGGATCTCTCCCTAGCTGTAAGAATGAAGCTAGAAGGATAAGATATCGAGCACCAAGGTATGCAATATTGGAAGGAAAACTCTATCGACGATCTGTATCTGGAATTCTGATGAAATGCATTCCCGAGCACCTGTACGAGAGTATCCTTAAAAGTATACATGAGGGAGAAGCTGGGAATCACAGTGGTGCTCGAGCACTTGCGCTCAAATGTCTAAGAACAGGGTACTATTGGCCGACGATGTATGCAGATGCACAAGATTATGTAAAACATTGTCATTATTGCCAAGTGCATTCGAATATAATACATCAACCTGCTGAAACAATGCACTCAATTCCGATCTGCTGGCCTTTTGACCAATGGGGAATTGACATAGTGGGACCTTTCCCACCGGCCAGGTCAAAAAAGAGTTATGTTTTAGTCGCTGTCGAATACTTCAGTAAGTGGATCGAATGCATTGCCCTAGCTCGGATAACACAGTTTCAAGTAATAAATTTTCTCTGGAAAAATATAGTCTGTCGTTTTGGAATTCCGAGGATTCTAATTTCCGACAATGGAACCCAATTTGCGGGAAAACAAGTTCAAGAGTGGTGCTCGAAGTTAGGGATACAACAGAACTTTACATCTGTTGGACATCCTCGAGCAAACGGGCAGACTGAGGTAGCAAATCGAGAAATTATAAAATCCCTCGAAAAAAGACTTGACGACGCTAAAGGAAAATGGTTGGACGAACTCCCTGGTGTCGTTTGGGCTAATAGAACTACAGTCAAAGCATCTACTGGTGAAACACCGTTCAGCTTGGTATATGGTTCGGAAGCGGTTATCCCAGTCGAGGCACTTGTTCCCAGTCCGAGAATTGAGTTGTACGATGAAGATATAAATAATCAACTCAGAAAGGACGACATCGACCTAAGCGAGACCTTGAGAGAAAAAGCCAGTCTTCGGCTAGAAGCAGCAAAATCTAGCATGGAAAAGGCCTATAATCAAAGGGTGAGAATACGGTCATTCAAAGAAGGTGATTTGGTACTTAAAAAAGTTGAAGTATCCAAACATGTGGGAAAATTACAGCAAAATTGGGAAGGCCCCTATGTGGTAATTGCGGTCGGAAAGAAGGGATCATATAAGATAGCTCATATGGATGGAACTCCGCTCCCGCGGACGTGGAATGCTGTAAATCTCAGAAGATATTATGGCCGATAGAATTTTAAGATAAGAAGATTCAGGAATTAGACAGGATTTCCAAGAAATTAGTTTTCTTTTTTTAGTTTTTTTTTAGTATGTCTTGATTATTTTCCTTTTACCATTAATTTTTCTTCAAACTATAATAAAAGCATTTGCTTACTTCTCCATCGGACGCGCTCAGAAAACGATTTTTTTTTTTTTATGACTGATCTACAAAAGGTTAAAACCACAATTGGTAAACAACCTAAGTATAATAATCTTTGAGTAACACCGATTGGGTCGGTATAAACTCATCGATCTCCTACATGAACGATCTACAAAAGGTTAAAACCACATTTGGTAAACAACCTAAGTATAATACTCTTTGAGTAACACCGATTGGGTCGGTATAAACTCATCGATCTCCTACATGAACGATCTACAAAAGGTTAAAACCACATTTGGTAAACAACCTAAGTATAATAATCTTTGAGTAACACCGATTGGGTCGGTATACACTCATCGATCTCCTACATGAACGATCTACAAAAGGTTAAAACCACATTTGGTAAACAACCTAAGTATAATAATCTTTGAGTAACACCGATTGGGTCGGTATAAACTCATCGATCTCCTACATGAACGATCTACAAAAGGTTAAAACCACATTTGGTAAACAACCTAAGTAAAATAATCTTTGAATAACACCGATTGGGTCGGTATAAACTCATCGATCTCCTACATGAACGATCTACAAAAGTTAAACCACATTTGGTAAACAGCCTAAGTATAACTGCAGATTTACGCAAATAAACGAACTAATATTAATATATATAATTTTATTATCACTGATAAAATATACATCGGAAAGATGCATAAACTACCCTAGCTACATACAACAACAAATTCCATTATGCGATAAAGTAAGGAGGTAACAAGAGGACTTCAGCTCGGTTTATCTCTGTATCTCTCTCAGAAGTCTTGCCACCAGCTAGATCCGATCGAACCCAGTCGAGTTCGCAGCCACAAAGCTTTGGAATCAGAGAGAGCTTTGAGAGATCATAATGTTACACGGTCGATGGTGGTCAGCATTTCTCGGACATACATTCTCGTTTTAATGAACTAACCAGCTTTCCACCGACCACGTAACTAATAGATCGGAACCCCACAACACCGACCTTTACCCATCTTCATAGGATGGTCGAATGAGGGTAGGCATTCCAATCCATTTCCCTTATTAGGGATCGGAGATTTCATGGTTTTTGAGAAATCTCCATTTTCCGATTCCGCCCATACCAAGTCGACACGGTGAGTGATTTGTTTGATTCTCGAATTAGGTGGACGACCGCCATTTAGCACAAAGAAGAAGTACATCATTTAAGGATTTTTACTTATGATGGTAATTTAAGGAAGGAAGATTCCTTTTATAGACAGGTTAAGTTGAGATCCTACGGTGAGACTCGCATCCAATCAACGGCTATAACACCGCTTCGGGAATAACGTAACAAAATCATAACCACAAAGCCGTAAATAAAGGAATGGAAATAAATGCGTTTTTGACTCGGTCGAAATAGAGGTATTATATTAGATCGTTGAAGACAATACAACGACTATCATAGCAGAGCTAGTATTACATATTCAATATTCAGCGATCAATTACGCAAAACAATTACACCTACAAAATAACAGAAGAAAGTATTTGGTTTCAGAACGCTTCAAACTTTCCTCGGAACGATCATCTGTTCTCCTACTTTGAGAACAGTGACGAGAAATTAATGTTCAGGCTTATTTCACTGATCGATAGGTACCGATGAGCGACCTAAGCCGCAGGCTTTCATGATGCCACCACCTTGAAAAAGTTGATGCTTCTTCTTTATCGATTAAAATAGAGATCAGAAGGGTCTCATGCTCGACGTCACCAACCGTTTAGAAACAAGTTGATTTCGATAAAGCATAGAATCCTGCTTTCCTCAACTATCGACCTCTATCATACGACGTTATATATGGTCCGCCAATCCCCGGTTGTGAGGTTTGCCCGACCCTCACCATTTAAGCTAGAGATCTCATTTTTCCAATTCCTCCCATACCAAGTCATGACCTCCTCGGTAGATAAATCGACAAATTTGGTGGCCGACAATACTTATAATAATGCATATTCATATTGAAGGACTTCATCTTCTGTGAGATGGAGAGGGATGAAGTGAATCTATTTATAGGCGGAGGATAAAGGATCCAATGGTGTAAATTGAGGTCCTATCAACGGCCCAGATTAAAATCGTTATAAGAACGGTTCGCAGAATCAGGACAAATGATCGATCATTGAAATGAAGACACAAGGAATTATGGATTTTATTCAGATCTTTGAGAAGGTCGTTACATTTTACAACAATATCGTCACAAAAAACTACATTTACATTCAAGGATCGTTACAATTATTTCAAACGTTAAGCCTATTTTGCTACTCCTCGGAACGATCTGCTCCTTCAAATCTACCTTCTCCTCGGACTATTACCGCTTCATGAAAACGAGGAACATGCAGAAGTGCGTATATTTGCTGATGTAGGTGAATTACCGACCTCTAAATAAACCAAATGAGGCATACTGCATCTAGGGTCGATCACAGTATCAAGCTAAAAGCACACTACGAAGGGAAGAACTTTGCTGTCATACAATTGAGACAGGATCGTTCTCCTTGCCTTGGGGACAAGTTTTCAAGCATGCATGGATGCAACACCATTTTAATGAACTAACCAGCTCTCGTCTATCTAAAGAACTCTCTGGTTTGATATCTCCACCGTAGTCCACCGTAGTTAAACTGTTCAGAGGTGGCATATTATTTCAGTTTTCGCTTCTTTTCCTACTTCTCCAATGAGTTATTTATACTATGGAGAAATAACCAATCAACGGACAAGGCATACGAATCGTTCCTACAGTTATGGCACACCTACCAAGTTGACTTCTCATCTTTCAATAATATTGCATGAAATTAATTATCAACATACAGGTCGGAGAGGCGCAGAAATTGAACAAAAAGGTTCTTCCGTTTATCAGGCAAAAATATATATTTACATTTCAAAAAAAAAAAAAAAAAAAAAAAAAAAAAAAAAAGACCATTGTCTACTGCTCAGGAGTGTGATCGGAAATAAGACCTTTGTCTACCGTTTCGTGAACATGAGCAGGAATTGTCGGATAACCAAGATAGGTCATCATTTCTTGGGCACGCTGCTCATATCCGAGGGAAAAACCCCTATCAAACTCCAGATCTTTCAGTTGAAGAAGATCTGTTTTCTCCTTGGTAAGCTGCTCCTTTTCAGCCTCCAAACTACTATTTACTCGAGCAAGTTCTCCATTCTCTCTAGTGAGCCTTTCAGTGGTAGCTCGGAGATGCTCAACCTCAGTCATCAGCAATCGATGAGCAGCGGCAATTATATTTGTCCGATCCAGGGATTCTTCTCGAGCAAAATAGAATTCGTCATTCTGTATTCCGAGCTGGAGAGCTTCATGTTTAGCCTGTATTGAGAGATATAAGTAAAACACTTAAAACACTTAGATCTTTTTAAAATAACAAAATACGCATACCATCTCTAAACGTTTGAAGATGGACTGGACAAGTTGCAGAGAAGAGTGGTTCTTCAATCTTTCAAGCTCCTTAGGCAAAATAGTACCCATTCCCAGATTCCAAGAAACCCCATCAGGATCGAGGCTTGGTGGAATACTCGCATCAATTGAAACCCCACCTGATCGGGTTATATCAAACTCGGTTATCTCTTCAACCTGCTCTTTAAATGGACGTTCATCTAAAAGAAACGGGTCGTCTGCGACCTTTTCAATTGCAGAACGACTGGGACCCGACCCAGTTTTCGACGCTCCTTGTGAAACACGAACAGGAGAGACAACCTGAGTGTCTTGAGAGGTCGAAACAACTTGCGAACCTGGATGGGAAAAGAAAGATTCTGGAATGTCTTCCACGGGCCCTCTTAGTTGCAGAGTGGGCTCGATCTCAGAATTGGGAGCAACAATCTCAGAATTTGGAGCAGTATTCACGGCCTGATGGGAACTTTCTTGACCTATGGGTCGATTTGTTATACCCCGATCGGAAGGAGGACGTTCCCCCATTGATTGGTCGATAGAAGAAGGAGAGATAGCTCGAGACTTCCCGTCGTGTGCTATATCATTGATAGGAGCAGGAGAGATAGCTCGAGACTCCTCATTGATTGATGGGTCGACTGGAGGAGGAGACATAACTCGAGACTCTTGGTCGATTGTTGGGTTTACAAGAGGAGGAGAAATAGATCGAGAACCCTCATTCTGATAGGTTTCAAGAACTCTTGGATCAACCAAGGGATTACGAATCGGAAGACCCGTCGAGGAATGATTAGCTTTCTCCGATGGTGAAGGAATAGACTTCGCAATCTTCGGGTGTCCATCAGGTGAAGACGACAATGGGTCGGATCGAGGCATAGCTTTTCGAGGAGAAGCTCCCCCTTGGGAGGATGATTGATGAGGACTTTCCATTCGAGGCTTTTTCCTCGGAGTATCTCGTCGGGAAGAACCTCGCAGAGAGCGTTTTGAAGCTCCAGAAAATAGGTTGGAACTCATGATCAAAGAATCAAAGGTTCTTACGAAGTATCGAGTTGAGAGCTCCGAGCAACAAAAAATAAGAAATTTTATAAGTGGGGACGCGCGGTAAAAACTCAAAAAGATTCACCTTTATATATAGTTAAGGAAATGACAGTTATGTCCTCGGACCTTGGCGCGCACAGTGAAAGTTCAAATGTAAGGAAAAAGCAGGTCAACGAATATGTACTGTGATCATCATAAGGACGTAGTATATCTAAGTAAAATCATATATATTATAAAAGGAAATTTACATGTTCTGCAGAGTTCAAAAGATCTACAATTACGACAGGATAAAAGAAGAAATAAAAACATCCTAACTATGCAAGTTGGTTTCTTTCAAAGGCGAGCCTTCCTTTTCTCCTTCATTCCCCTCGCTGACTTGGTCTCCTTCAACATCCTCTTCGTCGACGATATCTTCCTCTTCATTTGATTGATCCTCCAAGATATCTTTTATTAGCTCGAAATCAGGTGCTGGTACGGAAAATGGGGATCCATATTCATCGACTAAATGAGCCAGAGGATGGCCGCTATAATCAACAGAGGGTAATGACTCAGGAGGATAGTCTTGAAGACTTCGATCCTTTTCAATGGCCATGATTTTGCGATATTCATCCCGCTTATCAGGAATCTGCCCGGACTCGATTAATTGATCGACACCCTTATAGAACGAGCTCAAGAGCAGACCACCAATCTTTTGATGAATTATGGCAGTATGCACAGGAGAATTGAGAAACTCTCGAACTATGGGCTCGACGTCTGAAGAATGATGCGCATCTATGACCCTCTCTATGTCAGAAGAATCATCTTACTTAGTCGCGAGTTGGGATCGAAGAGCATCGATATCCGACTCAAGCTTGCTAACGAGGGTAGCATGCGCAACTCTTTGCTCTTCCATTTCACGAGTCATTTGGTCGACCTGCGCTTGATATCGAGTGGAATCTGTCATCATGCTAATAATGTGAGGATTGTCAGTCTCCAGATTAGGATTAGCAAGAGGATCAGATGAAGTGGCAGCAGAAGCTCGAGAATTATCGACCTGAACAAGTTGCTCTTCGAGTTCTTTGACCCTAGCGTTCAAAATTCTGTTGCTTTCCTCGACAAATTCACATTGATCCCTATGCAATGCCATATCATATAAAGCGGACACCAAGGCATTACCCGCCTATGACAAGGAAAATTTATAAATAACCTTCAAATAGAATATTATAGGTTATTAAAAAATCAGAAGAAACTGAGGAATATTACCACTGCGTGAGCATGTGCTGCCCTTGCGAATTGCTCGAGGGGTTTTTTCTTTATCGTCCTGTTAACATCTTGAGTAAAGGTCGAAGAAAGGAGAATTCGAATGGATTTATCGACAACATTCTCCTTATCATCAGACATCAGTGTATCCTTCTCGGAATATCCAGCCGCCCGTTTCCCCTGAAGGTGACTCTCGATCATATCTACCAAGGAAGCTTTATGACCAATATCTCCGACATGAGTAAAATATTCCCCTCCTTTGTCAAAGAACTGTTTTCTCCTTTTAGCTTCTGGGCCGATAGGATTGCGCTCCGACCAAGATTGACAACCTAGAATACCATGCTGATCCCTAAGAAATTTGGGCGGATAACCGCGACCGGAGCGAGAGCTCGAGGATGGTATGTTTGAGGAGGTTTGACCAGAAGAAGGAGGAGCTACTCGGATAGGATCAACATCCTCAAACGACTCTTCCTCGATATTCTCCAGATCCATAAATTGATCTCTCCTTCGTTTCCTCGACTCCTTCTGCTCTATGGGGGCCTTACCCCAGGACTTTTTTGAGTTCGAGAGAACGGATTTTCCAACCACTGAAAAGCGGCAATTCTCCACTATGGTGGCTGCGTTGAGAAGAAATTAGACGTTAGTAAATAACGAGTTCATAGATTCTTTTATAAATAAAGTAAAGATAGGAAATGATCTTACCAAGAGGTCGATTATCCAATGGAATGGGAAACTCCAGAGAACTTAATCCAGCCTTCCTAAGAAAGATTTCTCCGATCAAATAGGCCGATTGATATTTATCCGACCTCATCTGGTCAACTAAAGCAGATGAAAATTGATCATCTGGGGACATCTGTCCGATCACCTTTCGACCGCCATATACCCAAAGATCATTATATCCCCAGTCGTGAGAAAACTCCTCTTTTTCTCCATTCTCGAGAATAGACACGGTAGGAGCTCTAACAAAAAAGAAATTTGATTTCCATTCCATACTGTTGCTTGAAATGGCGTTTTCGAGGATAGCATAGCCGGGTCTCTGACTAACATAATAGTAACCCCTGTTGGAGGAGCTCGATACTGAAAAACGAAAAAAGTGAAGAAAATTACGGAACGAGGGCTGTAGACCTCGAGCAACCATCAAAACAGAAAATGCCATAATAAAAGCTATGGCGTTCGGAACGAGTTGAGTCAATGAGACTATGAAAGTCTCCAGAAACTGACGGAGAACTGAGGAAAGAGGAAAACGGAGCCCGTGGTCGAAGTGGGACGTATAGAAAGCTCGACAGTTAGCGGGAGGAGTATTTACTCTCTGCTCGGAAGTAGGAATAATAATCTCAAAATCCGATGGGAAATAACGACCATATTCCCTTTTCAGAAATGGTAGATCTTCTTCTCTCAATCGAGAAGGGAAAAGTTCTACAGGTGCAGAAATCTGAGGTTGGGTCGTTTTAGATTTTTTAGATGCTCTCGACATCATCTCTCCTTCTGGAATAATTTCCACGACTAAACTATCAACTTCATCCTCAGCATAATCTCTGACTTCTTCTGCTTGGGAATTGTCTATTGCCTCATTATCAGAAGAAAGGATATCAGGGTTGGGAATATTAGGAGGAACTTGTTCTCCTACGGCTTGAGTAGGGGAAGGAGGATTCTGCGAAGTCGAAGCCATTTCTCTATGTTTGGATAAAACGTGTTCGAAAGAATGAGTAAATAGGTAAACTATCGACGTAAACTTTTACTGCTGGAAGGATTAGATATTTGGGGTAAAAGTAAATTATTCCATTAATTTCTACTATATATATGGACTGTGAAAAGACAGATTCAACCCTTCGCGTCTCTTCATATTCCCGCCAATTAAAATCATGAAAAGATCCTGCCATTGTCTGACACACGTTAACCAAGATACGTGTCTGTACGAAGAAGATTCAATTGGATATGCACTCTTTTTTCCTCGTTCGGTTTTTATCCCGAAGAGGGTTTTTCCGAACTAGGTTTTTTAACGAGGCATACTCCATGAACAACAAAAAAGATCAAGGAAAAAATAACTAATTCTACTTCTACGAGCTCCAGCTACGATTGCGCTCGAGAAGTGAGGGAGTACTGATGAGGGCTATTTTGCACCTATGATCGAATAAGTATTTATCGAGCCAGTTCAGAATCAATCCGACCTACGGGGATCTCAAGGTCGGCTCGACCAGTTAAACTCGTATTCGATCGACCTACTTTGATCGACCTACTATCCGTCCCAGGGGACTTAATGGGCCCAGCGATACTCCAAGGCCATACAGGTTTCCTAGGCGAAATAGGACTCCTAGTTCAGTGAGGACTGTAGGAATATTATAAATAGCAAATTTTACATTGTATTGTGGATCCAGAATTTTAACCTACGAAATATACTACAACTATTCGCCTTTCATATTATTGTTATCTACACGATTATATTAATTGGCTTGTTCTTGAATTGCCCCATCCTGAGTACTTTAACCAAACCCTTAATACATAAAATTGTGATCTTAAATAATATACTGAGATTAAACCTAAGACGAAATTCGGTTAAATCATGGTTAAATTCCTAGTCGTGAGTACCCCGTTCGCTTATAATGCAATCTTGGGGAGACCGGCTTTAAACGTATTCAAAGCGGTCGTGTCAACTTACCACCAGATGGTAAAGTTTCCCACTTTGGCGGGGATCGGAGAAATGAGAAACGACCAATGCATGGCATGGGAATGTTACAATACGTCCCTAAACATGAAGAAGCAGTTCGAACCTGTATTGCCCTCGAAGAGAAAGTTAGAAGAGGAAAAGGTATTCTCTGTTTCCGACCTCCCGTTGCCAGATTGTGAAAAGTTGCAGAGTAAAAAAGGAAAAGAGATCGATATGAGCGTACAACCCCCAAATCATAAACAAGTAACGTTAATCCCTGGCTCCCCCGAGAAGTTCACCAGGATTGGGACCGAGCTAAGTCAAGGGATGGAGACCATGCTGATCGAATTCCTTAGAAACAACGCCGATGTCTTTGCTTGGAGTTCTGATGATATAGTCGGAATCGACCCGAGAGTGATCACTCATTCTTTAAATATCGATCCTAAAGCAAAGCCAGTTAGGCAAAAGAAGAGGAATCACGGTCGAGAAAAAGACAAAATCATCAATGCTGAGGTGGATAGGTTATTGGCCGCGAAACAGATTCGGGAAATAACTTTCACTGAATGGCTTTGCAATGTAGTGTTGGTGTCGAAGGGAGAGAAGGTCGACAACAAATGGAGGATGTGTAATGATTTTACCGACCTGAACAAGTTGTGTCCAAGGGACCCCTATCCTTTACCACGGATCGATATGCTGGTTGACTCGACTGCGGGATTCATTTTCTTTAGTATGATGGATGCTTTCCAAGGATTTTATCAAATATTTATGAATGAAAGAGATCAGGATAAAACAGCTTTTATTACCGAACGGGGAGTATACTGCTTCATTGTAATGCCGTTCGGGCTAAGGAATGCGGGAGCAACTTATCAAAGGCTCGTGAATATGATGTTCAAGGATCTTATTGGTGAGATCATGGAAGTTTATGTTGATGATATGCTAGTGAAGAGCATGACCGAGGAGGAACATATAAAGCACCTTGACAGATGTTTCGCAATCCTAAGGAAGTACAGAATGAAATTAAATCCGGCCAAGTGCACCTTCGGGGTAAGGTCGGGAAAGTTCCTCGGTTATCTGGTTCACGAGCGCGGAATCGAGGCAAATCCAGAAAAAATCCGAGCTATAGCTGAGCTACAACCGCCAACTAAATTGTCTGAAGTGCAGAGTCTAATCGGAAAAATAATATCTTTGAATAGGTTTATATCCCGATCAGCAGACAAGAGTTTGCCTTTCTTCAAGTTGTTGAGGAAATCGAAAGGCTTTGAATGGAGTGAGGAATGCAGTAAAGCTTTCGAAGAGCTTAAAAGGTATTTAGTTTCCCCTCCGATGTTGGCAAAACCGGTCGAGGGGGAACCTTTGTATCTGTACATAGCGGTATCAAGTGAGGCAATAAGTTCTGTTTTGGTGAGAATTCAGGATTTCGAGCATAAACCGGTATACTATCTGAGTAAGTTGCTTCAAGGGGCAGAAAAGAATTACCTGGAGATCGAGAAGTTCGCACTGGCTTTAGTTATTGCCGCACGAAGGCTGCGACCTTATTTCCAAACTTACAAAATTATTGTTCTGACTAATCAACCTCTACGGCAAGTTCTATCAAAGCCAGAGACGTCCGGGAGATTGATTAAATGGGCGGTGGAGCTGGGTCAGTTCGAGATCGAGTACCAACCTCGAACTACAATCAAGGCTCAAGTCTTAGCTGATTTCATTGCAGAATCAACAGGGTCCAGTTCGGGCGACTTGTCCATTCCCGCGGTAAATCTGGTCGAGGATGTTCGGCACAAAGTTTGGGTGATGCATGTCGACGGGTCGTCGACCAGAGAAGGTGGTGGGGCCGGAATTCACTTTCAGGGTCCCGAGGGGGAGGATATCAGTTATGCGATCACCCTAGATTTTGTAGTCACGAACAATGAAGCAGAGTACGAGGCTTTGATCGCAGGTTTAGAAATGGCAGTTAAAGCAAACATAAGGTCGTTGACAGTGTTAACCGACTCGGAGCTCGTACATAGACAAGTAAAAGGGGTTTATGAAGCAAAAGAGTTTAACATGGTGAAATATTTGAAAAGAGTGAAGGATCTGGCGACAAAGTTCGAGATATTTGATATACAAGCTATCCCTCGAGAAGAGAACTGTTGGGCGGATTTGCTTTCGAAGTTTACTGGCTCGATAGATGGACGGAAGGAAAGAGTGATAACTTGGCTAATGTCCAACTCCCCAGCTATAGACTCCGACCTAGCCCTAAACTCGGAGGTAATGGAGATAGATGTTCGAGAATCTTCTTGGATGGAGCCTTTGAAAGCTTATCTAAGAGATGGTACCTTGCCGGAAGACACTAATCAAGCTCGAAGGATTAAGTATCGAGCCCCAATGTACGTTTTGAACGAAGGTAGGCTTTATAAAAGATCAAGCTCAGGAGTTTTGTTGAAGTGCATTCCTGAGAGTCAGTTCGATCTAATTTTAAAGGAGGTTCACGAAGGTGAAGCGGGAAGTCATTGTGGTGCACGCGCCTTAGCCTTGAAGTGCTCGAGGACTGGATATTATTGGCCCACTATGATCTCGGATTCCATCGATTATGTCAAGAAATGCCATCATTGCCAAATCTATTCAAATCTAATTCATCAGCCCGCCGAGCAGATGCATTCGATTCCGATCTGCTGGCCCTTCGACAAGTGGGGAATCGATATTGTGGGACCTTTCCCAACTGCTAGATCGAGAAAAAACTATGTCCTGGTCGCCGTGGAATACTTCAGTAAATGGATTGAATGCATTGCGCTAACAAAAATTACTCAATTTCAGGTGATAAATTTTCTCTGGAAGAATGTTGTTTGCAGGTTTGGTATACCGAGGATCCTTATTTCTGACAATGGAACTCAGTTCGCGGGAAAACGAATTTTGGAGTGGTGCGAAAGGTTTGGGATCCAGCAGAATTTCACGTCGGTCGGACATCCCCAGGCGAACGGACAAACCGAGGTCACCAACAGGGAAATTGTTCGATCACTGGAAAAACGTTTAGCCGAAGCGAAAGGCAATTGGTTAGACGAGCTTCCAGGAGTAATTTGGGCGAACAGGACTACAGTAAAGTCTGCTATTGGAGAGACTCCTTTCTCATTGGTTTATGGGTCGGAGGCTGTTATACCGGTCGAATCATTAGTTCCTTCTCCGAGGATAGAATCTTATGACCCCGATCAGAATCAATCGTTGCGAGAGATGGATGTCGATCACGCAGATGGGAAGCGCGACCGAGCACGCATAAGAATTCAAGCCACCAAGTCTAGCATGGAAAAAGCTTATGACAAGAAAGTCAGGATAAGAACATTCAAAGTCGGGGATTTAGTCCTCAAAAAGGTGGAAGTATCTAAGCATGTCGGAAAACTTCAGCCAAACTGGGATGGCCCTTATGTCGTGCAGGAGGTGGGAAAAAAGGGGTCCTATAAAATTGCTCACCTCAACGATGATGTTTTGCCAAGAACTTGGAACGCAGTCAATCTGAGGAAATATTATGGAAGATAGATGTTATCATTTTTAATTTTTATTGTAATTTACAGTTTTCTCAAACTTCACTTTCCTAGGTGTAAGGACTATCAATGAAATCTTTGGTTCGAGTTCTAATTGTTTTCTAGGTACCATCACGGAGAAAGGCTAATATTATCGGCCGAGGGTGAAAGCTGTTGCTATGACCCTCCCTCGATAAAATATGATCGAAAAAGAAAATCGGCCGAGGGTGAAAGTTGTTGCTACGACCCTCCCTCGATAAAATATGATCAATAAAAAATAATCGGCCGAGGGTGAAAGCTGTTGCTACGACCCTCCCTCGATAAAATATGATCAATAAAAAATAATCGGCCGAGGGTGAAAGCTGTTGCTATGACCCTCCCTCGATAAAATATGATCGAAAAAGAAAATCGGCCGAGGGTGAAAGCTGTTGCTACGACCCTCCCTCGATAAAATATGATCAATAAAAAATAATCGGCCGAGGGTGAAAGCTGTTGCTATGACCCTCCCTCGATAAAATATGATCGAAAAAGAAAATCGGCCGAGGGTGAAAGCTGTTGCTATGACCCTCCCTCGATAAAATATGATCAATAAAAAATAATCGGCCGAGGGTGAAAGCTGTTGCTACGACCCTCCCTCGATAAAATATGATTGAAAAAGAAAATTTTACGTGACTATCTAGTTCACTTAGTAACGGTCGATTAAATTTTGCGTCAATTCCAACTAATGCTCGAAGTGATATGATGACGCAGTTTCCGCTCGAAACCCGAACAACTTTCAAAAGTTTCTGATTATCCGGGGGACCACTAAAGTTGGGATCGTTATTTCCTAAGTTCAATTATTCTTCAAGGGAACTTCTCAACTTTCAGATATTATTTATTTGGACGATTATCGGATAATATTTCCGAGGACAGTTTATCGATCGATAAATATTCTCATTAATTCATCATCAAATTGGCTTTTACGAGCAGAAGACTTGCAATAAGACGATAGAAAGGAAAAATAAAGTGGCAACTATATGGTTTGAAACAATAAGTTCTCATTAATATTTTCGAGCAAGATACAAAGATCAATGAAAGGCAAATGTTACAGCTTTATTGACATTCATCGAACAAATTACAAAGTTGTTGAGTGTACAAATGAAGTCCTACTACAACTACTTTACCCTATTCTATGGTCTTTGAGTCTTCGAGCATCTTTCAGTGTTGCCGACCAGGAATACCGCCGAACATCCGATAATTGCACCACAATTTGGGGCAAAGTGATCGAGCTGTATATGTTTATCGTCTTATGATATCTGGGTTTGAAATTAGACAATATGGATTGCAGATTATTGTTTCTGATCTCCATACTTCTCCCAGCGTTCTCGCTACCAGCCGAGCCCGATCACTTCCCCGAGTTGGCGTACAAGGTTGAAATTCCTCATTTTTAGATCCGAAATTTCAACCTTTGGCAAGTCATCTTTTTATGATCGGGAAGCTTGACCCAAAGTGACCTTTCTTCAAGGAAGAAAGGAAGAACTTCGTGAAACAAGATAACCCCAAAGAAAGTACTTGAGGTCAAACTCCCTTTTAATTTTCTGACCTGCTTTCCGCCCTCAGGTATACCCCTCGAAACCAGCAATGCTAACCCTGCCCAAAATACTCAAGCAAGGGTCAGTCACTTGTTGGTATTTCAAGGGGAGATCCCATTTTCAGGGATCGGAGACCCCCCGATATCCGAGGGTCCCCTTTTTTCCAATTCCACCCATACCAAAAGAAACTGTATTTTTAAGAGGAGATCGGAAGTAGGTTCGAAGCCGAATTTCAAAGGCTTGATCAGGAAGAGGAAAAGATCCGAGCTTCGTCCTCGGATAAAACATTTTTGACAACAAAGGGTAAAGATTTTCAACTGGGTGAATGCCATATTTATACTAAAAGGATGATTTGATCGACGGTCACTATTCAGTGAAACCAACGGCTCAGATTAATTCATTTATCACAGATGACTTTTCCACTTCCCGAGATAGAGGTACTGTTTGGACAGACTTTCTTTGAAACTTAGCTGAAAAAAGAGGAATACTATGTCTTGGTCAAATATGCAGTGCAGGAACTTTTCATCTTTAAATTATGCTCGGAATTCGAGCGATCACTCTTAACTCGAGTATAAATTGTTTTAACACTGAAAATGCTACTTGATTGCCTACTCTTAACTCGAGTATAAATTGTTTATACAGTAAATCACTTTGTCAGAACACAAAACATAATCGATTAGAAGGAAGAAAAAGTTTATTATTCCAACGAGGAAAACAAGTACAAAAGGAAAAAACTAAAAGTACAACATTTAATCGAGCAGTCAACAGAAGAAATCTCTAAACACTTTTCTCGAAGAGGAGCTTGCGGACTTCGACGTTGCGGGCCTCATACCCGGCCTCATAACCTTTTTGATAGGCCTCTTTCTCCCGCTGCTCGTTGCTTTTCTTCTCCTGCTCGACGAGTGACTTCAGCCTGTCCAACTCCTTGCTCAACTCCTCGTGAACCTGGCTCTCCTTCTCCTTCTCCTTCACAGCTTTCTCCGTCTCGGAGGCCAATTTCTGCTCGATGGCCCTGGTTTCTTCAAGAGACCTTGTTAGTGCAACCTTCTTTTCCTCCAGCTCGAGGACAACCTTTGCACGCTGTTCGATTTCTTGCTCGACTTGCAGCCCGAGAGTAAATAACTGTTGTCCGACCTTAAAGGGACAAAAAGTTATTTAGTAAAAAAAAAAAAAAGGGGGGGGGGGAAGAGATAGGACAACACTTACTTGAAAAAGCAGATCCGTGCTCGATCGCGCCGTTTCATTCGCGTTTTTCCCGTCTGGCTCGGCCATGGCCTTACTTTTCACCTCTTCAAAAAAGGCGCTAAGCGTCCGAGCAACCTTAGGGACAGTGTTTTGGGGCTCGGGATTCCCACCCGACGAGGGAGTCTTCTTCTGATCGACGGGAGGGTCATTTATTTTGACCTTCTTTTTGGAAGGCTCAACCACATCCTTATTAGCCTCCGAGGTCAGAACACTATCAGTTATTGTCCTCTTCTCCCCAGTCATTTGAATCAAGGCTGAGGTTGGAATCAGATCGTCCACGAACGATATTTTATTTGGAGCAGACTCAGAGTCATCAGAGGTGATTTGCTTATTAGGCCTATCGACCTTCTTGTTACCCTCGGAGCTAATTTTCGACTGAGAAGGGGAGTCCGGAATTGGTATGACCGGCCCTTTCTCGAAGCCAGATGATTTCTTGGCCACAGTTTTGCCAAGGTCACCAGTTGATTCAATGACCGCCTTCGAAGGAGAATCGACCTTATGCTTGCCTCGGTCGTTCTTAGAGGTCTTTCCTGCTTCCGAGGAGGACTTAGGTTCTTTGACTTTCGACTTGGAAGGTTTTTCTTTCTTGACTTTAAGCAACAACCTCGGGTCGATCTTGGAGTTCACCAGGCCTTCCATGATCTGTATATTTCTAATGCAGAAGAGAGCTCGATTTACTTATCGACCGAATAGCTCCGACGAAGAGTGAATTATAATTTCAGTGACAAAAATCTTAAACTACCGTCTATTTATAAGAAAAAGGAACGTTGCCTTTTTGGAAGCCCAACAGTCGCGAATTTCAAGATTTTCGTGCTCATTTAAGAAGATCGATTGTTTTGATATCGACGTTCTTTATATGAACCTTATGGCTCACACAGACTTTTGTCTAGTTGAGCAATATGATAAATTAATGATGAGATTGCTCGGAAAAACAGAAAAAGCAGATTTTATAGATGATCGAAACAATTACAGGGCATATGATAAACGATCCTACAATCTTACAATCTATTACAAGAAATTTAAAGGTTTGGCTGCGCCTCTTTGCCCTCACCCTCGGAGTTACCCTCGACATCGACGTCATCATCTCCAGAGGCTTCTTGATCGTCCCCATCGGAATCGTCATCGGAGGTATCCGAACGGTCTGAGCTATCTGAACTCGAGCTTGCGCTGGAGGTATCCAAGTCCATCAAGTCAGGGTTGGGCATTGGGACTCCAAATTCTTCCACAAAGGGAGCGAACTCATGTTCTTCCCAGTTGGCCGAGCTCGAGGACGCAGTTCGATAGTCTTCCCCGCTAGAGTTTTTCATGATGTCCATATGCTTTATATACTCCGTCATTCTGTCGGGAATAACCTTTGCTGCGGCCAATTGTTGAACACCTTTGAAAAAAGTAGTTTGAAGGATTTCGCCGACCCTCCCTCGGGCTATGGCATCCAATGCAGGAGACTCCAAAAATTCTCTTATCGAGCTTAGGCGAGAATCTTCTTTGCCCCGCTGATAAGACAGCTCGGAATCAGCCTTAGTCTGCGCAAGCTCCTCTTCAAGTTTCCTAACTTTCTCCTCGAGCAAGCTTTTCTCTTCCACGACCTTCACCAAGTTTTCCTCGACGGCAGGGGTATACTTGGCTTTCATGGACTCCAATTCTGCTTGGACAGAGGAAAATTGATTACGCAGTTGGGATTCCTCCTTGAGCAAGTCCATATAAGCAATATGGACTCGATCGGACTCCTCTTCCAACATCGACACACGATTCACCTCCGTGAGAAAGCAGTCCCCGATCTGCAAGAACAGGCTGGTTAGTACTTTATTCCAAGACTTAAAACAGTTGCAACAAATGTAAAGGAATTTACCGTGTGATATGCTTTGGAGAATTGGCCCAGTACGTCGAGATCGGAATGGCCAAGAAGCTCCTCTTGGTCCTCGGCAAATCTCCCCGCCATGAAAATCTTGATCGCCTTGTCATGTTCATTCTCGCCGCTCGGGGTGCGATCGCTTCGAATTGATCCCCTCTCGGGATAACCCGCTGCTCGGGAACCTCTAAGTTGATCTTCGATGAAATCCACCATGTCAGGCCTACTTCGACCAGGACGGGAAGAAAGGGGCGTTCGGTGTCGACCCCACAGTCCGGTCCTCCTTTTGGCCTCGGGGGCTCCCTCGAGATCTTCCCGAGCTCTCCGATTATAGATCTCTGTCCCTCTAAGCTTCTTCATGGTAAACATGCTATATCCTAAACCAGAAGAAGAAGAAGGACCAGCTTGATGAGGAGGTCGTACCATTCGTATCGGCTCAGCATTCTCGGGCTCCTCTTCGTTTCTGACCTGGTCAGTTTGGGCCGAGCTTCCCCGAGGAGGGACGGCAATTCTGGGCTCCGGTCTAGTTTGCCTCCTAGGTTGACCGGGGGTTTTCCTCGAGGTAGATGCTACAGTTTTACCGACTATAGAAGCTCGGTATTGCTCCACCATTGTTCCTGAAGAAATAAAGAGATGAAATGTAAGTAATGGAATCAGCTGAAAAACTCACTATATAAGTCACTCGGGAAAAACTGTTTTTCCTTACTCAATGTTCGAGGATCATCAGCGACTGCTAGTGGAAAGGTAGCTCGGCTGAGTTCTGCTTTTCGAAGTACGGGTTCCAGAATGAGGAAAGCCGACTGGTACAAATCCGAACACATTTCTTTGACAACGGCGTCCGGAATGACCTTCTGAAGCTGACTTAATAGTTCCCGTTTTCCGAACACCCATTCTCGCTCACCTGGCCATCTGTGTGGGACCATCTCCGAGCTTCCCTCAGAAGCTGGTTCTTCAGGACCTTTAATGAAGAAGAACTGTTTCTTCCAGTCAAGAGAATTGCTGGAAGTGATGGTCGATAAGACCGAATGATTCGAACGCTGGGAGAAATACACGAACCCAACGTTCGAGGCGGAGGAGGTACTGATCTTGAAGAATTGCCAGAAGCGTCGGAAGTTAGCAACTTGATTCTTGGCCTTCATCAAAACGCTGAAAGCTATCAGATACCCGATCGAGTTGGGAAGAATCTGTGCGGGTGCTAGGCTAAATGCATCTAAAACCTGCACGAGTAAGGGAGCAAAAGGAATACGCAACCCATAGTCGAATTGCCGAGCATAGAAAGCTTGACATCCTGCGGGGGGCTTATTCACTCTTTGAGAGGGGGTCGGGATTATTAGCGAGTAACCCTCGGGAAGGAATTTGCCTATTGTAGCTTTGAGGTTCGCCTCGTGCTCTTTCGGATCGTACGAACTTGAGATGTCGTCGACCCGTTTCTCGGTCTTTTGAGCCCGACCTGTGGCTTTGGATTTTTTCGAGACACCGGCTAAGTCGAGGATTCGCACACTGCACCCGCCTCCGATCTCATACCTCATTATCTCATGCTTATCGAACGGTACAGACAAGCCGTTGCCGTTCTCATTCTCGGAGTCAGTCTTTTCTCCATCTCCACCTTCCTTTTCTCCGTCTCCACCTTCCTCACTGTTGGCCTTGGCATTTTGTTCCGCATCACCATCGTGCTCGGAATCTTGTCGACCTGATGTACCCTCCCCAGCGTTCGACTCTATGGCATGCTCTATTTGATTGACGATTCTATTCGTCTCTTCGGAAGAATTTTCAGTGGTTTTGAAGTCATTGATGAGTTCCCCAGTGGATCCCAGGTCGGAATCTGATCCAGAGGGGATGTTGGTTTGAACGTTGGGATTCTGGGAAGTAGACATGATTAGAAGATATTTATTGGAATGCTCGAATTAAAGAAAAATACTGTTTATCGATCAAAAGGCTCCGATCAGCTGCGAATTGTAAAGATGCACTTTTCTTTCTCCAAGTAAACATATATATAAAGGTTAAAAGGGTAAATTGCAAATTCAACCCCGAGTAACCGCGACGGTTAGGCTCCCACTCAGTAAATTTGAAGATTATCTTTTGTTAATAGCATTTATGGTCCTCCAAGCTTCGGAAATGAGTATTTCTCGACTCAACAGGATAAAATATGTACTCTTTTTCCCTAGCTCGGATTTTTTCCCACTGGGTTTTTCCGGACTAGGTTTTTAACGAGGCATGTCCGAAAACATCAAGAGATCAAAGTCTTTCGCCGTAATGCAATGTTTACTTCTCCGAGCTTCTGCTTCACTTACGCTCGAGAAGTGGGGGAGTATTGATGAGAGGTATTTCGCATACGCCACTTTAGGAAATACCTTCTGCTCGAGGTCGACCTCGATCCCGACCAGAATGGTATTCTCCGACCAGAAGAACATGGTTTTCCGATCAAGCCTGATTGATAGCTCTCGATCAAGTACCCCGACCTTCTTCCCGATCTACTCGTCTCCTCGGGATTACTGTGGGGCCGACCTACAGCATTATACAGCTGGCCGAGAGGTGTTCTCCTACGGATGGTCTACCTAGCTCATTACTGTTCCTATAAATACGCGGCGCATTTATGACATCAGGGACGGCACAACTTCCAAGATATTCCTTCTGCTCGGACCTATTGTTCGGATTAGGAACTAGCTTGTATTCTCATTGAATTTAGTCTTTCTAGTAGTACGGCATCCCGTAATGCTCGGGTAGACTCGCTTTGTAATTTGTATTCGAACACCAACATCAATATACAGTTTTCACACGCTCGATTCATATATTGTTATACTTAACTTTCCTTATTGAACTTGAACGAAATACGGTATAATCAGTATGATAGAGGTCGAGAGTGGAGGAAAGCAGGATTCTATGCTTTATCGAAATCAACTTGTTTCTAACTGGTTGGTGACGTCATGCATGAGACCCTTCTGATCTCTACTTTAATCGACAAAGAAGAAGCATCATCTTCTTCAAGGTGGTGGCATCATGATAGCATGCGGCTTAGGTCGCCCACTGGTACCCACCGATCTGTAGAATAAGCCTGAACATTAGGTTCTCGTCACTGTTCTCAAAGTAGGAGAAAAGATGATCGTTCCGAGGAAGCTTTGAAGCGTTTTGACATCGAAGTCTTTCCTTTGATATTTTGTAGTTGTAATTGCTTAGTGCTTAGATCGATGATTTCCGTTCAGATAAGGCTCTTGTATATGTAATATTGCTATTGCTCTATAATATTCTTTGTAATCTATCTATCGATCTAATATATGACTTTTGTCTCGACCGTCTCAAGGGCGTATTTACTTTCAATCCTGTTTATTTAAGGCTTGCAATTATGACTTTGGAACGCAATTCCCGAAGTGGCGTCATTGCCGTTGATTATATAAGAGTGTGACCATTGGATTTCAATTCATCTTGTCTATAAAAGGAATCTTTTATCTTCCATTTAGTTACCTTCAGGAGTAAAGTTCTAAACAATGTACTCCCATTTTGTTCACAACCGCGGTCGTCCACCTAATTCGCGAATCCAACTGATCATTCATTACTTCGACTCGGTATGGGCGGAATCGGAAAATGGAGGCTTTTCAAAAACCATGAAGTCTCCGACCCCTAATAAGGGGATTAGATTGGGACGTTGTCCATAATTCGACCAACCTATTTAAATAGGTAAAGGTCGTTGTTGTGGGGTTCCGATCTAATAGTTACGTGGCAGGTGGAAAGCTGGTCAGTTCATTAAAAATATTTATGTGTGACCGGGAATGCTGACCACCATCGACCATCGTAACACTGATTCCAAAGCTTTGTGGTCGTCATCACGAAACTTAAAGGCGGTCGTCTTCGTCGAGCTTTGGCGTTGATGGTATCAAAGATGGATATAACATGTAATAGGATCTGGTGTCGTTAGATCAGGGATATCTGTTTTTGTCTTTTCAAGATATTTTATGTATTTGTAATATTTTTAGGGTCATAAATAAAATTCTTCTTTTTACTTTTTAAATTCCCATTTATACCAACTGTGGTTTTTACCTTTGTAGATCGTTTGTTAGTAGATCGATGAGTTTATACCGACCCAATCGGTGTTACTCAAAAGATTTATTATACTTAGATTTTACACCAACTGTGGCTTTAACATTTGTAGATCGTTCTTTATTAGATCGATGAGTTTATACCGACCCAATCGGTGTTACTCAAAGATTTATTATACTTAGGTTTTATACCAAATGTGGTTTTAACCTTTGTAGGTCGTTCGTTAGTAGATCGATGAGTTTATACCGATCCAATTGGTGTTACTCAAAGATTTATTATACTTAGGTTTTATACCAAACGTGGTTTTAACCTTTGTATATCGTTCTTTAGTAGATCGATGAGTTTATACCGACCCAATCGGTGTTACTCAAAGATTTATTATACTTAGGTTTTATACCAAACGTGGTTTTAACCATTGTAGATCGTTCTTTAGTAGATCGATGAGTTTATACCGACCCAATCGGTGTTACTCAAAGATTTATTATAATTAGGTTTTATACCAAACGTGGTTTTAACCTTTGTAGATCGTTCTTTAGTAGATCGATGAGTTTATACCGACCCAATCGGTGTTACTCAAAGATTTATTAGGTTGTATACCAATTATTGGTTTTAACCTTTGTAGATCGTTCTTTGACAAGAGTCTTTTGAACATGTCGAATGTGGAAATAAGCAAAAGCTTTTTATTAGAATTGTAGGTAATTTTAATGCATGAAAGGAAAAAAGCAAAACATCCTAGAAAATAAAAAAAACTAATTTCTTGCAAATCCTATCTAACTTCTAAATCTTCTTGGCTCGAACTTAACGACCATAATATCTTCTGAGATTCACCGCATTCCATGTTCGAGGAAGCGGAGTCCCATCCATATGTGCTATCTTGTACGATCCTTTTTTCCCGACCGCAATCACCACGTAGGGACCTTCCCAATTTTGCTGTAACTTTCCCACGTGTTTGGAAACTTCAACTTTTTTAAGTACCAAATCACCTTCTTTGAATGAGCGTATCCTCACTTTTTGATTGTAGGCTTTTTCCATGCTGGACTTAGTCGCTTCTAAACGCAGACTGGCTTTTTCCCTTAAGGTTTCGCTCAAATCGATATCATCTTTTCTCAGTTGATCGTTTGATTCCTCCTCGTAGAGCTCAACTCTAGGGCTGGGGACTAGTGCCTCTACTGGGATGACTGCCTCCGATCCATAGACTAGGCTAAACGGTGTTTCACCCGTTGAGGCTTTTACTGTAGTTCTGTTGGCCCAAATGACGCCTGGCAGTTCGTCCAACCATTTCCCTTTGGCGTCGTCCAGTCTTTTCTCGAGTGATTTGACAATCTCTCTATTTGCCACTTCAGTTTGTCCATTAGCTCTAGGATGTCCGACATACATGAAGTTTTGCTGTATTCCAAGCTTCGAGCACCATTCTTGAACTTGTTTTCCAGCAAATTGGGTTCCATTGTCAGAAATCAGAATTCTTGGGATTCCGAAACGACAAACTATATTCTTCCAGAGAAAATTTATAACTTGGAACTGTGTTATCCGAGCTAAAGCTATGCATTCGATCCACTTGCTGAAATATTCGACAGCGACCAAAACATAGCTCTTCTTTGATCTGGCCATTGGGAATGGTCCCACAATATCGATTCCCCATTGATCAAAAGGCCAACAGATCGGAATAGAGTGTATCATTTCAGCTGGTTGGTGTATTATATTTGAATGTACCTGACAGAAATGACAGTGTTTAACGTAGTCTTGTGCGTCGGCGTACATCGTCGGCCAATAATAACCTGTTCTTAAGCATTTGAGCGTAAGTGCTCGAGCGCCACTGTGATTCCCAGCTTCTCCTTCATGTATGCTTCTAAGGATGCTTTCGGAATCGTGTTCGGGAATGCATTTCAACAGAATTCCTGAGACGGACCGTTTGTAGAGTTTTCCTTCTACCATTGCATATCTGGGTGCTCGATATTTTATCCTCCTAGCTTCATTCTTACAGCTAGGGAGTGATCCATCTCTCATATAGGTGATCAACGGAGTCATCCAACTATCCGCTGCTAAGTCGATATCCATTACTTCGATAATTGGAACAGTATCGAGGTCGATCGAAGGAGTTTTGGAGATTAACCAGGTGATTACTCTTTTAGATTTACCATCCTTTGTCCCTGTAAATCTAGATAGTTGATCAGCCCATCGATTTTCTTCTCGCGGGATATTTTGGATATCAAACTTATCAAATTTCCCAGTCAAATCTTTTACTTTCGCCAAATACTTTATCATGTTGTATTCTTTTGCTTCGTACATTTCATTAATTTGTCTCTGAATTAGCTCGGAATCCGTTAAGACATTTAGAATCTTTATATTGGCCTTTATAGCCATTTCCAATCCCGTAACCAGAGCTTCGTACTCAGCTTCGTTATTGGTTTCCATGAAGTCTAAAGTAATGGCATAATTCATGTCCTCGCCGTTTGGCCCTTGAAAGTTAATTCCTGCGCCTCCACCATCTCTACTTGAAGCGCCATCGACGTGCATTAGCCATGGTAGATTATTGACGATCATAACGCTATTATCGCCTGTCGATGTCACATCGGAGCTTGTCTCCGACATACCTGGGGTTTCAAGGAGGAAATCTGCAAGTATTTGAGCCTTGATTGCCGTTCGCGGTCGATATTCTATCTCGTATTGTCCCAATTCTACTGCCCATTTGATCAATCTTCCCGAGGCTTCTGGTTTGGATAACACTTGCCTCAGAGGCTGATTGGTAAATACAATGATCTTGTATGTTTGAAAGTAAGGCCGCAACCTTCGTGCTGATGTCACCAAAGCTAGAGCAAATTTTTCAATTGTTAAATAATTCTTTTCAGCTCCCTGCAATAACTTACTCAAGTAATAAACAGGCTTGTGTTCCGTGCCCTCAATTTTTACCATAACCGAGCTCACGGCCGCCTCGGAAATAGCAATGTATATATATAGAGGTTGTCCCTCCGTAGGTTTGGCTAGCATAGGTGGTGAGGCTAGATAGCTTTTCAGTTGCTCGAATGCATGATCACAATCTTCAGTCCATTCAAAGGTCTTAGCTTTTCGTAAAGTTTGGAAAAATGGTAAACTTTTATCCGCGGACCTTGATATGAATCTATTGAGAGGAACAATCTTCCCTACTAGGCTTTGTACCTGAGTAATATTTCTGGGGGGCTTCATTTCAGTGATCGCCCGTATCTTCACTGGATTTGCTTCGATGCCTCTCTCATGGACCAGGTATCCTAAGAATTTTCCCGACCTTACCCAAAATGTACATTTTAAGGGGTTGAGCTTCATTCCATATTTCCTTAAGATCTTGAAGCAACGATCAAGGTGCTTTATATGATCTTCTTCGCTCATGCTCTTTACTAGCATGTCATCGACGTACACCTCCATTATTTCTCTTATTAGCTCTTTAAACATCAGGTTAACCAATCATTGATAGGTTGCTCCAGCATTTCTTAATCCGAACGGCATTACTATGAAACAATATACGCCTTGTTCGGTAATGAATGCAGTCTTTTCTTGATCTTTTTCATCCATGAAAATCTGATAGAAGCCTTGGAATGCATCCATCATACTGAAGATTGCAAAACCTGCTGTGGAGTCAACCAACAGGTCGATCCTTGGGAGAGGATAAGGATCTCTTGGACACAGTTTATTCAAGTCTGTAAAATCGTTGCACATCCTCAACTTGTTATCCTTCTTGTCTCCCTTTGAGACAAGTACGACATTACACAACCACTCGGTAAAGTGTATTTCTTTAATCTGTTTAGATAGTAAAAGTCTTTCGACCTCTGCCTTTATTATTTTATCCTTCACTGGGCCATGATTTCTTTTCTTTTGCCGGACCGGTTTTGCGCTCGGATCTATCTTCAAAGAGTGAGTTATGATTCTTGGGTCGATTCCCACTATATCTTCCGAGCTCCAGGCGAAAACATCCACATTTTTTCTTAAGAAGTTGATCAACATGATTTCTCCCTGTGGAGATAGTTCAGTTCCGATCCTGGTGATCTTGGTTGGGTCATTCTCGATAAGCTTGACACGATCAGGAAGAAGCACAGATTTTTGAGGAACACTTCCCCGCCGGAAGATATTAGGTTTGAGCTCTCGGTCCGAGCTTTCTTTTTTGGGGTATCTCGTCTGGAAGGACCACGTTGAGATCGCTTGGTGGCTCCGGAGAAAAGGTTGGAACTCATGATCAAAGAATCAAGGAAATTGTCTGAATATCGAGCTATTACTTCGATCTATTGCAGAGAAAATTTTATATTGCAGGTAGGGACGCGCGGTAAAACTTCAAACATTTTACCTTTATATATAGTAAAGGAAATGACAGATATGTCCTCAGCGTAAGGCGCGAACAGTAAAATTTTAAATTAATAAGAGGAGGTCAAGTTAATTGCACGCTCCCGATCATAAAAACGATAGAGAAAAATTCGACTAAGGCAATTCTATGATCAAAAAGTTATATACAGCAAAAAGGGATTTTATACAAAATTCATTTACAAGGAGTTACATATTCAACTAAATAGGTTAACAAGATTTGCTATGGAAGATTGACAAAACCCTAGTCATAAACATGGCCTAAGATGGGGGAATAACTTCTTCAGAGGACCTCTCTTCATTGTCTTCAACTTCTCCTTCATCCTCTTGATCGACGTCGACATCCTCAGCAGGCTCTAGTTCAGGATCGGGATCGGGCACAGGCAGTGGAGTTCCGAACTCAGCCACTAGATGAGCCAAGGGGTGATCGCTGTAGTGAACTGAAGTCAACGATTCTGGAGGATATTCTGGAGCCTTCGATCTTTGCCAATGTCCATGACTTTACGATAATCGGCCCGCCTATCAGGAATAAGCTTAGACTCGATCAATTGATCGACCCCCTTATAAAATGAGCTCAGCAATAAGTCCCCTATTTTTTGGTGAGTTATAGCTGTGCTGACAGGAGAATCGAGAAACTCCCTAACAATGGACTCGACATTGGGGGTCTGGACTTCATCAATGGCCTTATCCAGATTGGCATCTTCCTCCTTGACTGCAAGTTGCGATCAAAGCGAGTTAATTTCCGACTCCAGTTTGCTGATTGATGTAGCGTGAGAAACACGCTGCTCGTCCAATTCCCGATTTAGTTGATCGACCTGTGCCTGATACCGACTAGCATCCATCATTGTACTGATAATGTGGGGATTGTCGGTCTCCAGAATGGGATTATCACTAGAACCAGGATGAGTCTCCAGGGAGGTTCTGGAAGTATCGACCTTGGCAAGTTTGTCTTCGAGCTCTCTGATCTTGGTCGTTAAGATATTGTTGGTCTCTTCCACAAACTTCCATTGATCCCTGTGTAGTGCCGTATCATACAAGGCAGTTACCAACGCATTCCCAGTCTACAAAATTATATCATCTGATTAAGATTGTAGTAAAGAAACTTAGAGCATATTGAAATAAAGCATTATGATTGATATATCACCACTTCGTGAGCATGAGCAGCTCTTGCCAGCTGGTCGAGTGGCTCCCTCTTGAAATTTCGGTGCACATCCCTGGTGAAAGTTGAAGACAAGAGAAGTCGAATTGATTTATCGAGGATATGTTCCTTATCGTCGGTCATCAGTGTATCCTTTTCGGAATATCCTGAGATGGCTTTCGACCATGTCGACCAAAGAGGCTTTATGGCTCGTATCTCCAATATGAGTGAAAGACTCACCTTCTTTATCGTAAAATTGTCTCCTTCTTTTCGCAGCTGGACCAATGGGATTACGTTCTGCCCAAGTTTTACAACCAAGAATACCGTATTGATCCCTAATAAACTTGGGAGGAAAGCCACGTCCTGGCCCAGTGCTCGACGAAGGTATTTCCGCAGAGGTTTGGTCCGTCGTTGGAGGAGCAACTCGGATAGGATTTGCACTCTCAAAAGACTCTTCCTCGATGTCTTCCAGATCCTTGTGCTGATCTCTTCTCCTTTTTCTAGATAGTCTCTGCTCTATCGGTACCTTTCCCGATAGAAAGAACTGTCTTTCCAACTACTGAGTAACAACATTTCTCTACCATAGAAGCTACAATGCAAGATTACAAATATTAAAGGAATGATAGTTGCGAATACATTCTTAAAAGATAACTTAAACAAGATGATAAAATCATACCCAGTGGACGATCATCCGTGGGGATGGGAAAATCAAGGGAACTTAACCCAGCTTTTCGAAGAAAGATTTCTCCGACTAGGAAAGTCGACTGGTATTTATCCGATCTCATCTCCATCACCATATCTGAAGGAAAATGATCGTCTGGAGCCATTTCTCCGATCACTTTCCGACCGCCATATACCCAAGATTGGTCGTAAACCCAGTCATAGATAAACGGTTCAGTTTCTCCGTTCTCGAGTACGCGGTTGGTCGGAGGCTTAACAAAAAAGTAGTTCGATTTCCACTCCATGCTGTTACTTGAGATGGCATTTTCCAAGACAGCAAAGCCAGGTCTCTGGCTAACATAGTAGTAGCCTCGGTTGGAGGAGGTCGATATGGAAAGTCGAAAAAAATGAAGAAAATTACGAAAAGAAGGTCGTAATCCTTTGGCAACCATCAAAACAGAAAAAGCCATAATAAAGGCAATGGCATTTGGTACGAGCTGGGTTAAAGAGACAAAGAAAGTCTCTAGAAGCTGGAGGAGGATCGAAGAAAGGGGGAAACGTAATCCATGATCAAAATGCGAGGTATAGAAAGCTCGACAATTTTATGGGGGTGTATTAACCCTCTCCTCGGCAGAAGGAAGAATTATCTCGAAATCCGAGGGGAAATAACGACCATAGTCCCTCCTCAAAGCCTGTAAATCCTTCTCTTTTAGTCGAGAAGGAAAGAACTCGACGAGGGCAGAAATCTGATGCTGAGCAGTTTTCGATTTCTTGGAAGTTTTAGCGATCATTTCTTCTTCAGGAACGATTTCGACTACCAAACTGTCTACCCCCTTCTCCTCGTAATTCCTAATCTCTTCGGCCTGAACGCCATCTCCTGCTTCTTCATTATCAGAGGAAAGGGTTTCAGGATTGATAATGTTTTGAGGTACTGACTCTTCCTCATTCTGGCTTGGGGAGTTGGGTTTCTGCGAAGTTGAAGACATTTTTTCTGAAGATAGTTCGTTCGACAAATTGGACAAATTGCGAAGATATCGATTAAAACTTTTACTGCTAGAGATCTAGATATTTGAGGTAAAAAGTAAAAAGATCCCGCTTAATTCGACTATATATACGGACGGTGAAAAGACGATTCAACCCTTCGCGATGTTTCAGTTTCCCGCCAGTAGAATCATGAGAAAACTTTGTAGACGTCTGCACACATTACTAAGCAACGTGCCTTTACATGAAAGGTTCCAACGAATATGCACTCTTTTTCCCTTACTCGGTTTTTATCCCATAAAAGGGTTTTTTCGAGCTAGGTTTTTAATGAGGCATACTTCATGGATCACTGAAGGTTGATGCTACGATCTTATTTACTTCTACGAGCTCGACTACGATTACGCTCGAAGAATTGAGGGAGTACTGATGAGGACTATTTTACACCTATGATCGAATAGTACGTCCCGAGCAAATTCAGAGTTAATCCGACCTATAAGTCTCCTCGAGGATTCCACGATCGGCTCGATCTACCTTACTTCATCTAATCGACTTGAAGATCGGTCCCGAATGTTTATTGGGCCATGCAGGACTCCTAGGCCATGCAGGACTCCTAGGTCTAGAAGGACTCCTAGATACGTTAGGATTAGGTATTAAGTATAAATAGAGAATACTTCATTGTAATAAGGATCCGAATTTTGGTCTATCATCAATAAGAATACAATTGTTCTTCACTTATATAATTTAGTGACGTATTTATCATAATTCTTACAAATCTTGAATTGCACCATCCTGAAACCCTAAATAATAAACTGTTATTGAACAAAATTACTGATATTAGAACCTATCACGAAATCAGGCTAAATCACGTTTATACAACAAAGAGGAGGGTCTTCAACCCCACTTTTTGGTATTTTGCTCTCGACTGTTGTCAATGTATTCCTCCTCTATGTCGGGGGAAACTTTGAAAAAGTATCAAAGGATGTGGGCCAGCTTTCTTACATCAAGGGATATTCATGCTGGCTTGAAAGTGACTAGTGCCAGAGAGTCTTCTGATAGAAAACATTTGAAATGTGGGGTCCATTTTTATCCGGCTCATTATGTCGCTCGATAGTTTGGATTAACTCAAATGGTTCACCACTTTGGTGTTTCTTTGTCGGGCCGGAATGCTAATCAAGTTGATTTGGTTGATATGGAGAGCTTTGACGAACTTCGACGCTGTTGATGCAAGGCCCGAGACGGCTTTGTGTTTCAAGCTTACGTTCCGATTGCTAATTCTTCTCCTGATTTCATCAACTGGTGGGATCAATACATTGCCTCCTCTTGCCCAGAGACTTTTCACACTGCTGCTGCTAAGTTCATCGTGCCTAACCACCCTGACACCGTGGTTACAGATGCTGCCTTCCTTGAGTTTAATCATGTATCAACGGCTAAGCTCGCCAAAAAAGGTATGTCTGCTGTTATTTCCCATTTTCAAAAATTTTATGAAGTAGTCTGGGATCTTGACAATAGAGATGCCGTCCTTGAGGAGGCAGCATCAAATTTTGAAAAAAAGAAAGAGAAAAGGTTGGTTGATGCTAGGCTCGCCCATTCTAGAGAAGCCAAAAAATGGGGAGGTCCTGGGGAAGTGCCCCCCTGGTATACTTATTACAAACCTTTAGGTCCGCAATTACCCCTTATTCCTGATTTTTTCGAACCAGATTTGCCTTTACCATTGCCCGCTGTTAAACCTACCTCCATATATGTTGTTTCTTTTACGGGATATCATGCTGACAATCCTATAACTATGTCTACGATTTATCTGCTCTGTGAATATCGAGATGGTGCCACATTGATTATCGATGAGCCAGGTAGTTCATCTCTATTGGCTTGATAACTCACTGAATTTCATTGTGCTCATTGTTACTTGTTTTCCTTGCATGTTTCAAGAAACCTTCTTCTTCTCAAGCTACTGTGCCTAAGAAAAAGAACAACAAGACTGATGAAATTCCCTTGGCTACTCCCATCAAACAAATCGCTCCAAAGTCGACTCTTGCAGATTCATTTTCTCAACAGTCTGGCGCTTAACCTGATACTTCCCTTGACAAGGTAAATAACATCCCCGTTACCTTTGTCAGGCACTGCCGTCGGCTCTTTGAACGTCGAGGTGGCAATAGTGCCATAGTCGTGAGTAGCTTCAATGAGGAGGTATATGCCTTTGACCTGACTTACATCTGCCTTTTCCTTGATATTAATACCACTTAATCATTCTCTGTTAGGAAGTTACCTCTGTTAAGGGAAAATGCCCTGTCAACGTGCCAAATGGATCCACAGACATCCCCCCTCCAACGGACCAAGTGATTGATGCTTTCCACATGGGGAATGATTCACCTCTTGATGATCCCACTAATCAACCAAAGCTTGTTGATGCTGAAATGAATCAAGGGGAAGGGTCTGGGGAGTCTGACCCTAAATACATGAGGCCCACTACTGCTGACATTGTTGGGATTCTTACAGGAAAACGAGCCTCAGGCAGTGGAAATATAAAATTTTTAGGCTGCCCTTGCGAATCTTGCCAGGATACAATCCGGTATATATTTAAACTAATATGAAAGAAGAATATATAAACATATCTAGTTTGTACCTCGTTCCTTGCACTTCCAAAGCAACTCTGTATATCTGGATTTGGGTAGAACTTTGACAGCAAAATCACCCCATTCTTTTCTCCGAAAAGTGGATCTGCAACTTTTGTAAAACGCACCATGTGTTGCGTCTCTACGGTTCAGTACACCACAATTACACGAACACTCTAACAAATCTGATCAGCTAGAACACAGATAAATTAGACGAGAAACTGAAGACAAGAAGAGCAAGACATGATAGGCGGTTTTTGCTTAGGAGTAGCTAGGGTTTTTCTTATTTACACTTTTGAGTAGAAGACTAAAAAGTGTAACTTAGTTTCCAAGACTAATAAGTCTTATTTATAGATACTAGGAATCCTAGATTCCTTAGATATCTTTCAAACCCTGTTCACACGGGAAGACTCCTATTACTTGTCCAACAATACTAAGTCTTCCATTTTAATTGGGCTAGACCTTAATTAATTTGCAAGACCAATCTTGTAATTAATTCAAGGCCTAGTCTTCCAATTAATCTCCAAATTAATTGGCCCATTCAATTAATTCCCATTTAATTAATTTGGACTCCAAGTCCATTTAATTAAATCCACTCATATAAATCAAATCCAATTTAATTTATCTAGTTAATTAAATAATCTTCAAATCTAATTAATTAATTAGTTCTCATAATTAAATCCAATTTAATTCATCAGATGATCCAATCTAATCACATCATCTCATGCCCACTTGGGTCGACCCAGTCGATCCCACCTTTCTTTATTTCACTTGTCTTCGCTCCATGTGTATTGTGTATGTTCCCGTAGGTCCACCACATAATTGGCCGTGGGTTCTAATTAAACTTTCGTTCAATTAATCGAGTAATCACTTACTCTTAAAGTCAATTGAACACTCTGTCAATTGACCATTCCTCAAATCAGCACCCCTGCTAATTTGGGAATTAATTTTGTGAACCTTTTCTCCTTTACAATTTCCATGTACGACTTAATTCTTCCATTAGTTGGTCTCCCAGTCAAGACTAAGGTTATGGACTTTCATCGGCTTCCTTACTTGTCTCGACTATATGTATTCTAGTCTCAAAACTATTCCCTTTGACTTAACCTTTATGAGCTACTTTCATAAAGCCGTCAGATACCTTGGCCAAGGATTTACCAGAATACGTTTCTCACAGAGATTCATAGGAGAAGCTCCCAGCCTATCAAGTCGGGTCAACGGATCCTCTGTTGATGATATGAACCTGCATACACGTTCATCTATACCCAACATGAATCCACAGAGACCTTCTGGTAGACTCCAGTCAGTCGGAACTCACATCAAAGCATAGACACTCGTGCACCAGATAAACCCTATCACATCAAGTAATAAGGATCGTTCCTCGTACACTATTGTAAATAGGAATAACTTCATCCCCGTTATGCAACTACCTCTTCCATGGTGAGTTATTTCCTAGTTAGGGTATTCAGTGCGCTTGCCATCCCAGCAAGCCACCCACTCGTGTTTATCGACTATCCCAGTCACGCTCGTGGACCCCAGCATCCTCCAGTTCATCGGAGTATACTCACTCGTGAGGGTCTACCCGAATCCATTGATGTCCCATCTCAAATGGATTCTACGACCCTTGAATTAGTTTTAGATCACGACCTTGTAGATCAGTCCACGGGTTGCCCATAGCCCTGTGATCTAAGGACTTCCATCCTTAAGTTAGATAATTATCATAAGATGAAGATGACCATTTAATTAAATGCATCTATTAATCTAATTAAATAGTTCTTTTAATTATTACAAATTAAATGCAGCTAAAACAGTTGGCTTGTGCAGTTCACGTTGATGTGGCCATCACCCATGGTCCTTCTATGGGACCTTAGTTCACTCCTACAGATCCATTGTGCCATCACAGGTTAGTCCTTTAGACACTTTTAGTGGCTATCAACCCCGTCGTTCTCGTAGAAAGACTCCTCTGTTGGGTTATGGGTAACGTCAGAACGTTAAAAGCAGCGGAATTTTAAAATTTTTAAATAACCCAAACAAGATCTTTATTCATCTAGTCATACGAAAAGGATTTTGCACAAAAATCACAACAAACATAGGGTGTTTAGTGATTTTACCTCACCATAGGAACGGTAGTGGTTTTTCTCCGGTCTTCTTTCAGATCTGATGGATTTGGTTCGAGAGAAGCACCCCAAGCGTTGTGCCTCTAGCGGTATCCACACCAACTGGATTGAAGCAACTCCTTTGGATCCTCAGGCTCAGAACTAAGATCCAAAGGCCATCAACCAAGGAAGAAGGAAGGGAGAAATCGTATGAACCCTGTGCAATTGCACAGGGTTCGGCCGAACCCTCAAGGGAGATGAAGGTGGCGGCGTTTTCAGTTTTTGGAGAAGAGGGGGCGGCTCCTCTTGTCTTGTGTGTTAGGTTTTGAGGTCTTGAACTCCTTATATAAGGAGTCTTGACCTAGATGTGTTTTAATCCTACTAGGAAACTTAAAGCCCATTTACTTATGGCCCTTTTGTTTCCTAATGGATCTAGACCATCTATTAATTAATTAAAACCTTTTTAATTAATTCAGCCCATTTAATTAATTAATCCAATTAATTAATTAATCCTTCTCCATTAATTAATTAGACTACTTCTAATTAATATTTTTCTCCTTTAAGAATTAACACTTTAATTCTCCAGTTTTGATTTAACTCTTTAAATCAAACTTTCCTTTAATGATTTGTTGCAGTCCAATTGTATTGTGTGTGACCCTCTAGGTTCACCATCAATTGGCCGCGGGCCCACGACTTTCGCGATTTAATTTGCGAGCTTATTAATTGCTCCGATTAATTGAACCCCTTCAATTAACCACTCAAGAATTAATATTGCTATTAATTCATGAGTACCCACACCTCATGGTCGATGTCTAGCCACAAGCCCATGAGGCCCAACTTCAGGTGAATTGATCTCAGTGAACCTCACCTCTTATAACTGCCATGTACATACGGTCCTTCTATCGACTTAATTTCCCGATTGAGACCTAGGGTGTGTGAATTGATCGGCACCTCTAATTATCTCAATAACTATACTTTCTAATTCGGGATAATAATTCTAGTGTGACTGCTAAATTTGGAAACCCCTTTCCAAATCCGTCACTGACCACGGCCGTGGGTTTCTCGGAATTATTATCTAAGAATCGTATAGGAAATTCTCTCATCCATTACGATGAGTCGGTAGATTCCATCTTGGTACTAACCACTCGCGTACACAACTATATGCACCCAACTTAGGCACATTATGGTCAGGCTACGTGACCTGTACCTAAATCTAAGTACATATACCCATGCACCGAATTCGCCCTAGCACCTCAAGTCTAAGGACTAAATCGTACACTATTATAAGTCTTGAGAAACATCCCATCACCGATATGCGTCATGCGCTTCCACAATGGGTTTCTCTGTTCGGGTCGTTCGATGCGTTCGATCCCCTATCGAACCACCTACTCATATGCACTAGCATCAAATGCCTTGCTCATGAAACGCTACAAATTCACTCCAAGTGAATCATGCATACTTGTACAAGTCTTTGCGATTCCTTCGATACCCCGTCTCCTTCGGAATCTATGACTTGGAACGTGTTTTAAGATCACGACCTTAGAGACTGTTTCATGATTGCACTCAATACCGAAGTGAATCGTCCCATAGTCGAATGTGATCTAAGGATTTCATCCAATCGCTTAAATGATTTGCGAGAGATGAAGTTGGCCATTGTTTGATTTACATACTATAAACAAACGTGCGTATTAATTTATTTGTACTAGAGAAAGCTTACGATAGTCCTAATACAAGCTAAATATATTGGCTTGCAGGGCACTATCCTATCAATCTCCCACTTGCCCTAAAGCCAATCACAAACGCTTCTAAGACCCATCTTCCAAAGATGTTCTTCGAACTCTTTTCGTGACAAAGGCTTTACTAGTGGATCCACTAGATTGTCTTCCGAGTCGACGTGATCCATTATGCACGTCTACTCTACCAATGATTTCTCCAATCAAATGGTACTTTTCTCTTATTGTGTTTAGATTTCTGGTGAGATCTCGAGTCCTTTGCTTTAGCAACAACTCCATTGTTATCACAGAAGATAACCATGAGCTTCGCACTGCTAGGCACTACATCCAACTATTGGATGAAGTTTTTCATCCAAACACTTTCTTTTGTTGCATTCAATGCTGCGATTTATTGTGCTTCAGTGGTTGATTCAGCAACGGTGCTTTGCTTGGAACCTTTCCAATTTACCGCTACCCCATTGAGGCAAAATATGTATCAAAATTGGACTTATATATATATTCATCCACATCAGACTGAAAATTCGAATCATTAAATCCTTCGAGTTTTAATTCTCCATTACCACCGTAGACCAAGGAAAAATCCTTAGTCTTTCTCAAGAGCTTAAGGATAGCTTTGACGGCGGTCCAGTACTCTTCACCGGAGTTTGACTAGTAACTGCTCGTGACACTTGAGCAGGTTCTACGTCTGGTCTAGTACATATTATAGCATGCCACATGCTACCTTTTGTCGAAACATAAGGTATTTGAGACATTCTCCTTTATCCTCATTCGATGTAGGGCACATCGATTTGGAAAAAGAGTTACAGTGTCTCATTGGAAGCAATCCTCTCTTGGATTCTTCCATACTGAATCTTTTCAGTATTGTTTCTATGTACTTAGATTTAGAGAGTCCCAACATCTTCTTCGATCTATCTCTATAAATACGTATCACAATACGCAAGATGTCTCTCCCAAATCTTTCATGGAGAATTGCATGGATAACCATGCTTTCGTCTGTGCTAACATTCCGATATCATCCCAGATAAGCAGAATGTGATCGACATATAAAATATGAACTCCATAGAGCTCCCACTAATCCTTTAGTACACTCAAGGTTCATATTCATTTTTTTATGAAGTCAAATGCCTTGACTATCTCATCAAAACAAATGTGAATTTGAATGGATTCAGACTTCGCTACTGGAGAAAAGGTTTCATCAAAGTCTGTTCCAGAACTTTGTGAATAGCCTTTCACCACTAGTCGAGTCTTAGAGGTCAACACCTCTCCATTTATTCCTAGCTTGAAGATCCATTCACTACTTACAGGGATAAAACCCTTGGGTGGATCGACCAAGGTCCATACCTTGTTGGAATGTATGGAATCCATTTCGGATTACATGAACTCTTGTCATGATGCACGTCTACATCCAATGTAGCTTCTTCGTATATGGTAAAACCATATCTTTCAAGCTTCTTACGAACTTGATTAGATATACGAAGTACTGGTGTACTAGATGGTTCATTAGTTTCTGGATTAACTCCCACTGTTTGCGGGGATGGGTCCAAATCTTGGACTTCATCAAGTTCCATGACATTCCCTATTTCCTTTGACGAGGAATTCATCAACTGAGGAACGGGTAATTAGGAGAAACGATTGTTTCTCATTGTCGTGGAACAGGTATCCAGTGGATTTCGTTGGATACCCCACAATTATATACAAATTGGATCTACTAGCCAATTTATCTCCTTTCTAGTTCCCAACTTAGGCAGGAGATCTCCATACTTAATAGTAAAAGTATAGAGGTGCATTACCATACCATTCTTGGTAGGGCTTTGTAGGCACGGATTTTGAAGGTACTTTGCTCAGTATCTTCGATGCATCCAGGAGGACCAACCCCTAGGATGCATAAGGAAGCTTAACAAAAACCAGTATGGATCGAACTATGTCCAACAAGGTTCGACTCCTTCTCTCAGACACTCCAAATAAATTGAGGCGTCTTAGGAGGAGTTTGTTGTATGAGAATCCCATTCTCAGTAAGATAATTGAGGAATCCTTGACTTAAGTATTTGCCATCTTGATTAAATCGAATGGCCATAATACTATGCCCTTGTTGATTCTCTACTTCGTTTCGAAATTCTTTGAACTTTTCAAAGGTTTTTCGGTTTTGTATCTCACTAGATACATATATCACTAATGACCAAAGTCATTAGCAAAAAGGTACGAGGTATGAGTAATCTCCTCTTACACTAACCTTTAGTGGTCCACTTTCATTCGTATGGATCAAATCCAAAGTTATTTGGTTCGCTCTTGACTCCCTGTGAAGGGAGATTTGGTCATCTTTCCTATGAGACAGGATTCGCAGGTTGAAAGTTCATCTAAGTTCTATATTTCAAGAGCCTTAGAAGAAACCAACTTTTGAATCCTACTCTTGGAGATATGTCCAAGTCTAGCGTGCCAAAGTTGTGGATTATTATCTTGGTATTAATTGAACTTAGCACATTAATTCAATAGAATTGAGTTAACGGTTCAATTCAATTAATTTGCTTCCTTTCAATTAACTCTTTAATTGATTCATCTCCTTTTTCAATTAACCCTTTAATTGAAACGTTGCTTAATTAATTAGACCTTCTAATCAATTAAACTAATCAGTGCCTTTCTAAGATTCAGTGGGATAATTCGACTTTTTAGACTACTTGTGTTCTTTCGACTACCTTTTATGGTCGATTTTAGAAGAGAACAAGTTCTTCTTCACATTACTCTTCTTTGACTTTGCAGTCCATGAAGTGTGAACGATCATGACAGGTTTACCCTATTTGCCTCTTACCAATACTTTGGTTAATTCATGAAATGTGATCAACTTATCAAATAAGATCAAAGTATTTCACGAATCTTTTGAATGAGCGGGAGTAGAATTTAAATGGAGGTCAATGCTAAGATCACATGCAGGCCTACGTTTAATCGATCCAGTTTTCAACTAGATTGATAAAACAAGGACAGTGATCCTTGACATCAGTTCCTTCACTTATTCTCGAATTTTAAAGCAACTCCTTAGTGGTCTCGAATCAAACGATTCGAAACTGCTCCTCAAAACAAGCTTTTGAAGTGGAGGTTTGTTTTAGAAGCTACAGACATACTCCTATGTCGCTTCTTTAGCTCGTTCAATCTTGATGCTTATTTGAGGAAACGATCATTAAGATTCCCATACACTATAGGTGATTCGTTCCACTTTTGAGACTTGTCCTTATATGAGGAAACGATCATTAATGTTCCCATACCCTACGGGTGATTCGTTCCTCCTTTTAGACTCATCTCGGAAGTGCATCAGGCATAGGCTAATTATTAAGAACACGATTCCGACTTTCGGATTTGAGGACAATCCTCAAGTTTCTACGCCAGTCGATATTTTGATCCAGTTATTTTATAAGTCGAGGATAAATAGTATAATGGATTATTATAGATATCTCAATATCTATTTTAAAGAGAAGACAATTATATAGAGGACTAGTTAATAATTAATACTTATAATCTACGAAGGTTGGACTTTCTATCGTAAAAGTTCTCCCACTATTTTATCGAAACAATTACCCCTTCAATTGTTCGGGAAATCTTATTTCCTAGTAGGTATTGACGTCCCAGCGGACATTAATTGCACCCACGACTCGTGGCCATACAACTAATTCCCTAGGTAGGCATACTTATTGCCAATTGTGTCTCTACACAACCTTCAAGCTATTTTGCCTCGATTTTCGCACCCATCTAGCACTGCTACATCATGAGTGGTACTACTCGTTAAGTCTAACCCAATCAATCTCGATGAGCAACGAGCCCGGTCATGAAATCCCCGTAACTGGTTATCGGTCGATTATACATGTCCCGACCAGTCCTCATCCTTGTCGAGTTTATTTAATAAACAAGAATCGAGAGATTTCACGTATTGTCCCTTTCTTCGCCTCGGGTGCCAGACTCTGGATCACCTTAATCGATAAGTAGACAACATACGCTAGTCCCTATTGATGGAAGGCTTGGATTTATATAAATACTTCATTTTATTTTAATCCAATATGACTTAATATTTAATTCAAGAGAGGATTTGCTGGTTTGAAAGTTTAAGGCAAACTCTCTCGAGATCTCACCGCTTCGATTATGAATTATCTTATTTACGTTCTAATATTCTAGCGCGCATCACCATACAAGCCAAATAATAGAAGCAATAAATAAATAAAACATAATTAAATAAACCTAGCATGCATTTCTAACACAATATGTTTTCGATCGGGAGCCACCTATGCTTGGGCCATCATTGAGCCAATAATGTTGGCCCAATTGGTCTATCTAATGGGTTCTTAATGGGCCTAGGCTATTACATTAATAACCAAGCATACTTGGCCTTCATTCTCCATTGGGCTTCCTTCTTGCATGTAATGGGCCTCCATCCTAAACTATTTAATGTAAAGCCCTAGTCTATTACATTGGCACAAAAAGGCCCAAATAAAGGCTCGCAGGCCCAACAAAAATCCAAAACAAAATAAACCAATCACATCTAAGGTCAAGGCTCGGCTCGATCGAAAACCACGTAAACAATTCACGTTGAGCAAAGAAACAAGCAAACACATTTACTAGTTTCCTATCTTACTTCAATTATTTTAAACGCCTTTAAAATATTTCTCTAGATTCTTACTTTAGTCTCTACTAATTATAGGTAATCTATATTTGGATAAACAAAACCATTTTATGCATAAAAACAGAATAAAATTTTCAACTTTTGAAAATTGCAATTCGGCCCTCCAACTTTTGGAAATTGCGATTTGAAACCCTGAAGTTTTGGAAATAACAATTTAACCCCAAAATTAAAACTGGGCAGAGGACCGAAAATAAAAATTTTATTTCCAGAAAAAATTTCGAATTTGCAATTCAGCCCCTGCAGTTTTCGGTATTTACAAAACAGCCCCAAAACTTTCGTTAATTGCAAAACAGCCCCAAATTCAAAAATTTCCAGAAAATTACAATCTGTCCAGAAAACATACAGTTCGTAAAATATCAGTTTCAGTCCAGTTTTTCCAGCAATTCGCTAATCGCAAAAACAGCCCTTTTATTTTCGAAAAATACAAAATTGGCCCAAAACGTTTTTATGCAATTTTACCAAAAATCAGATCTACCCATAACAAGTAAGAATCAATGACACGAATATAACATGCAATACAATTAAAGCAATCAAATTATATTCAGACCTTTTCGTATGAGAGTAATGAATTAGGCTCTGATACCACTGTTGGGTTATGGGTAACGTCAGAACGTTAAAAGCAGCGGAATTTTAAAATTTTTAAATAACCCAAACAAGATCTTTATTCATCTAGTCATACGAAAAGGATTTTGCACAAAAATCACAACAAACATAGGGTGTTTAGTGATTTTACCTCACCATAGGAACGGTAGTGGTTTTTCTCCGGTCTTCTTTCAGATCTGATGGATTTGGTTCGAGAGAAGCACCCCAAGCGTTGTGCCTCTAGCGGTATCCACACCAACTGGATTGAAGCAACTCCTTTGGATCCTCAGGCTCAGAACTAAGATCCAAAGGCCATCAACCAAGGAAGAAGGAAGGGAGAAATCGTATGAACCCTGTGCAATTGCACAGGGTTCGGCCGAACCCTCAAGGGAGATGAAGGTGGCGGCGTTTTCAGTTTTTGGAGAAGAGGGGGCGGCTCCTCTTGTCTTGTGTGTTAGGTTTTGAGGTCTTGAACTCCTTATATAAGGAGTCTTGACCTAGATGTGTTTTAATCCTACTAGGAAACTTAAAGCCCATTTACTTATGGCCCTTTTGTTTCCTAATGGATCTAGACCATCTATTAATTAATTAAAACCTTTTTAATTAATTCAGCCCATTTAATTAATTAATCCAATTAATTAATTAATCCTTCTCCATTAATTAATTAGACTACTTCTAATTAATATTTTTCTCCTTTAAGAATTAACACTTTAATTCTCCAGTTTTGATTTAACTCTTTAAATCAAACTTTCCTTTAATGATTTGTTGCAGTCCAATTGTATTGTGTGTGACCCTCTAGGTTCACCATCAATTGGCCGCGGGCCCACGACTTTCGCGATTTAATTTGCGAGCTTATTAATTGCTCCGATTAATTGAACCCCTTCAATTAACCACTCAAGAATTAATATTGCTATTAATTCATGAGTACCCACACCTCATGGTCGATGTCTAGCCACAAGCCCATGAGGCCCAACTTCAGGTGAATTGATCTCAGTGAACCTCACCTCTTATAACTGCCATGTACATACGGTCCTTCTATCGACTTAATTTCCCGATTGAGACCTAGGGTGTGTGAATTGATCGGCACCTCTAATTATCTCAATAACTATACTTTCTAATTCGGGATAATAATTCTAGTGTGACTGCTAAATTTGGAAACCCCTTTCCAAATCCGTCACTGACCACGGCCGTGGGTTTCTCGGAATTATTATCTAAGAATCGTATAGGAAATTCTCTCATCCATTACGATGAGTCGGTAGATTCCATCTTGGTACTAACCACTCGCGTACACAACTATATGCACCCAACTTAGGCACATTATGGTCAGGCTACGTGACCTGTACCTAAATCTAAGTACATATACCCATGCACCGAATTCGCCCTAGCACCTCAAGTCTAAGGACTAAATCGTACACTATTATAAGTCTTGAGAAACATCCCATCACCGATATGCGTCATGCGCTTCCACAATGGGTTTCTCTGTTCGGGTCGTTCGATGCGTTCGATCCCCTATCGAACCACCTACTCATATGCACTAGCATCAAATGCCTTGCTCATGAAACGCTACAAATTCACTCCAAGTGAATCATGCATACTTGTACAAGTCTTTGCGATTCCTTCGATACCCCGTCTCGTTCGGAATCTATGACTTGGAACGTGTTTTAAGATCACGACCTTAGAGACTGTTTCATGATTGCACTCAATACCGAAGTGAATCGTCCCATAGTCGAATGTGATCTAAGGATTTCATCCAATCGCTTAAATGATTTGCGAGAGATGAAGTTGGCCATTGTTTGATTTACATACTATAAACAAACGTGCGTATTAATTTATTTGTACTAGAGAAAGCTTACGATAGTCCTAATACAAGCTAAATATATTGGCTTGCAGGGCACTATCCTATCATCCTAGTCCTGGAATTTTGAAATTGACATACTCCAAGTGGGTGTTGGCTCAAGAAAAAGCCAAACTAGCTAGTCAACTATTGCAGGGGTCTTTCACGATCGACGATGTTATTATTGATTCCGCTCGCAGTCTAATGACATTCTTATTTTTTTTTTTGCTCACTTGATAGATTTTTACTCTTGCTGACTAATCCATCCCTTTTTACTCTTGATATATTCTTATTTCTCGATTTGCTGGCGGCAGGGCTTTATCACTGAAAAGTTCATCCATTTCCCAATCAGTAGCCTCTGATACTTCTAATGCCCCGATATTCTCCCCTGCTGAACTAGATGGCTTCAGGAGAGAGTTCTCTGACTTTCAATGCCAATCTGTTGATTTTCTGATGTAAACCGGGGCTTGACCTTAGATGGATTGATTCGAAAGCTAGGTCATGCCTGTTTGTCTGCTGAACATAAGCAGTTTTATTCTGATTTTGCTACTCATTTCCACCAACTCAGAAATGACTTCAAGGACAACGATCGACCGATCAAGGCTATGGCTTCTTATCAGTCTCCTCTTGAGCATTTGTCTCAAGAATTCGAAGCCGGTTATACTGAAGGTGAAAAGATCAATTAGACTGAGGGTGAGTTATTGGTTGAAGAGACTAGTCTGGTCAACGCTATTGAAAAACTTCAAAAACAACTGGCCGAAGTAAGACCTCAGCTTGCGAAAAAGCAGCCGAAGGCAAGGCCATTCCAGATCAGCTTTTCAACATTGATGCCTTAATCGAGGAGGCTACTGCTATGGAGACTCAAATTACTCCGCAAGCAGAGACTGCTCGCACTGATCAAGCTAGAGTTGAAGCTTCAATCAAAGATTTTCTCACCAAGTTCACCCAGGATTTCCTTAACTGTTAAAACAATATTTTCTGGCCTGCGTGCCAAGAAAGAATGGCTCATGTGCCAAAAACATTGTTTCTGCTTTTTTATTTTCTTCTTTTTGAGATGGCTTGATGGCCAAAAGACTTAGTTTTATTTTTGATGGCTTTTTTGCTTTAACCATTGCCTTGCATGGTACATTAACTTTGTTTTCACTGATATTTTTTTTTAATCAGTTGAAATACTCATAACACGTGTATAAGGAAATGAACTTTACTAGATAATTGACGAAAATTACAACTAAGGAAAAGAGAAAAAAGCTAAGAAAATAAATAACTTACTAACTGATGAAAACATATTCTAAGTTATATTTATAGAGGTATCGGCGCATCAAAATACTCCTGTCGCTTTTCGATTTCAAGTTCTAAAGCGTGTCGATGCTCAAGACACATGGTTTCCCAGAGGGTCGGAGTGAATTTCTTCAAGTATCTTCCATTGATAGGATCTCGACAGAGATTGCCATCTGGGTTTTTCAACAAGTAACTTCCTCCCCGGTTATCGAATGCACCTCGTAAGGGCCTTGCCACGTTGCACTCCATTTGCCATATTTTTTCTCTCGTTGATGATGTGGCAGAACAGTCCTCCAGACCATGTCTCCTACATTGAACTGTTTTCTGTGTATCTTCTTATCATAGCATCGAGCTACAAGCATTTTATGTGCCTCAATTCGATCGAGGGCAACAACTCTTACGTCATCAAGGCCATCTAATTTCTGGAGCATACTTTCAGTATATTCTTCAGGTGTCAATCATTCTGCTGCATTACCCTCAATGATCGGACACTTATCTCCATGGGGAGCACGACATCCTGACCATAAGTTAACTTGTAAGGAGTTCTTCCGATGCCTGATCTTCTGCTGGTCCGATAAGCCGATAGTGCTTCTGATAGCAGTAGATGCCATGCTCTGGGTTTTCTCAATCATTTTTTACACCAGGTCTTTGAGGACCCGATTTGATGCCTCAGCCTGACCATTACCTTGTGCATAATAAGGTGTTGAGTGTACCAAACTAAACCCCATGGATCTAGCAAATTCCCTGGTCTCTTGACCAGTGAACATTAATCCCCTGTCAGTCACAATGGTCTGAGGTAGACCGAATCTATGTATGATCAGATCTTTGATGAATTTTATCACTTCAGCTTGATTCACTTGCTTAAGTGGCTTAGCTTCTACCCACTTGGTAAAATATTCCGTAGCCACAATTATATACATGTGTTGCTTTGATGACGATGGGTGGATTTCCCTGATGATGTCAATGGCCCAACAATGGAAAGGCCATGGCTTGACAATGAAATTCATTTCCTCTGCTGGTATTCTTTGGACAACTCCAAAGCGTTGACATATCTCACACCCTTTTGCCAGTTGAATGCAGTCTTTCATCATATTAAGCTAATAATATCCATATCGGCGTAACAACCACGCCAGTTTCGGCCCATTCTGATGGGCTCCACATGTTCCTTCGTGAGCTTCCATCATTACTTTCATGGCTTCTCGTTGATCGATGCAAAACATCAAGACGCCATTATGGCTTTTTTCTGAATAACTGCTCTCCAATCAGGACATAATTTATAGCCCGAAGCTGATAGGATAGTGCCCAGCAAGCCAACTTATACGAGCTTGTAAAGGGACTACCTTAGAAAGCAATCTTATGATTCATAAGATAATACGCCCGTTTATTCATAGTACGTGAATTAAACAATGGCCATCTTCATCTCTCGCGAACTTATCTCAGCGATTGGATGAAATCCTAAGATCACATTCGACTATGGGGCGATTCACTTCAGTACTGAGTGCAATCATGAAACAGTCTCTAAGGTCGTGATCTTAAAACTGTTCCAAGTCATAGATTCCTATCGAGACGGTGTATCGAGGGAATCGCTAAGACTTGTAGGATTATGCATGATTCACATGAAGTGAATTTGTAGAGTTTCATGAACAAGACATTTTGATGTCAGTGCATATGACTAGGTGGTTCGATAGGAGATCGAACGCATCGAACGACCCGAACAGAGAGACCCGTCGTGGAAGTGCATTAAGCATATCGGTAATGGGAAGTCTCTCAAGACTTATAATAGTGTACGATTTAGTCCTCGGACTTGAAGTACTAGGGCGAATTCGGTACACGGGAATACGTACTTTGATTTAGGAGCCGATCACGTAGCCTGATGGATATGCAACTACTTTGGGTACATATGAACGTGTACGCGAATGGTTAGTACTAACATAGGATCTATCGACTCATCTTGATAAGATGAGAGAATTTCATGTATGTTCTTAGATAGTAAATTCCGAGAAACCCACGGCCGTGGTCAGTGACGGATTTGGAAAGGGGTTTCCAAATTTAGCAGTCACACTGGAATTATTATCCTGAATTAGAAAGTACAGAATTGAGATAATTAGAGGTGCCGACCAATTCACACACCCTAGGTCTCAATCGGGAAATTAGTCGTTAGAAGGACCGTATGTACATGGTATTTATAAGAGGTGAAGGTTCACGAATATCAATTCACCTGAAGTTGGGCCTCATGGGCTTGTGGCTAGACATCGACCACGAGGTGTGGGTACTCCTGAATTAATGGGAAATTAATTCTGGAGTGGTCAATTAAAAGTGTTTAATTGATCGGAGCAATTAATTGCTTATTAATTGCTCACTAATTAAATCACGAGAGTCGTGGGCCTGCTGCCAATTGATGGTGAACCTAGAGGGTCACACACAATACAGTTGGACAGTGACAGTCTAAAAGGAAATGTTTGATTTAAAGAAGTTAAATCAATCAGTGAATTAAAATGTTAATTCAATGAGAAGAATAATTAATTAGATGGTCTAATTAATTAAATGTGAATTAAAGTGTTAATTCGAAATGGAGAATTATTAATTAGAATGTCTAATTAAATAATCGATTAGAATATCTGATTGATTAAACTATTAATTAAGGTGTTAATTAATGAGGAAGATTAATTAATTAATAGTGGATCAATTAATTAAACTTCATGGGCCGATTTTAACCATGGAAATGTTAATTGATTAATCTTGGATTAATCAATTAAGCATAAGGGCCGATCTATGCTCAGAGAGATAATAAATTGATCTTGAATTAATTTAGCATGGTCGATTTTTTGATAAGGGAAATTTGGGAAAGATTTATCTTGTGATATAAGGAAGAGATTATATATATCTTGTATCTTTATTTGATAAGAAAAGATCTCTTAAAGATATGATATATATCTATTAGAAGAAGGAGTCTTCTAATAGAGATATATATTAGATATACATATAATAATCTCTAACTAACAAGATAGGCAAGATATGAGATAACTATTAGAAGTAGTCTTCCAATATAAATATCTCATATGCTCTCTCATAAACCCTGATGAATTTTAGCTGAAAATTCAAAGCAAAAGCCGCCCCATTATTCCCTTGGCCGAACCCTGCCCTAGCCGCCATTCTTGTTCTCCAAGTTCTTCTTCTCTGGATCTGGATCCAATTCCTGAAGTAGACAAATCCTTAATCCTAGTTCTGAGCCTAAGGATTACGTGAAGTCATTCAAATCCATCTGGTGTGGACTTTCTCTAGAGGCACAATACTTGGGGTGCTCTAGTGAACTTTTGAAGACCGGAGAAAAACCATCACCTTGCCTGTGGTGAGGTAATTTTCGAAATTACCTACTTATTTATGTTTTGAATTGTGATTCAAAATACCTGTCTTTCGTATGAGTTAGATAACTGAGATCCTGGGCTCATGGGTATTTCGTGTGTACTAAAATTTTTGAATATTCCGCACGTTGTTTTTGACAATAGTACCGCGCAAAACCCAACAGTGGTATCAGAGCTAAAGTTATTACGCTCATACGAAAAACGGATCTGAACACTTCAAATTTTATGTATATATATATTTGTCGTGTTCTGTGCATGGATCTTGCTGATTATGATTAATTATGTGTTCGGGTAAATAGCATAATTCTTGTTTGGGCCAAATCTGCAATTTACGAAATTTACAGGACTAAAATTGCAAGATGCGATTTTTTATAAAATCTGGACAGAATCTGAAATTTTATTTTTCTGCAAAATCTGGGCTGGAATTGAAATTCTGTTTTTTCTGGAAATTGGGTCTGTTCGCAATTTCCGTAAATCATGGGGCTGTTTTGAATTTTCCTTAACTTCAGGGGGCTGTTTTGCGATTAATGAAAGTTTCTGGAATTAAAGTGTTAATTCCTGTTTTCTGGGCCGATTTGCATGTTCTGGAATTTTTGGCTTTAATTTGTTATTTCCGAAAGTTTTGGGGTCAAAACGTATTTTTCGAAAATTGAGGGACCAAACTGTAATTTTCAAAAGTTGAAATTTCCAGAACCTGATTTATGCTTAAAAGGTGTTTTATTATCCGAAGGATTAATTTTATCATAACTAGTAGTGACTAAAGTAAGAACCATGAGATATTTTAAAAGGAGTTTTAAAATAAAGATTGGGGTTTATTTTAAAAGGAGTTTTAAAATTAGAATCTTGGGTTATTTTAAAAGGGAGTTTTAAAATAATATAAGAAATAAGAAAAATTTGTTTTGCTTGTTTCTTGCTCAACGTGAACTATTTACGTGGTTTTCGATCGTGCCGAGCCTTGACCCTAGGGTAGATGTGATTGGTTTAATTTAATTGTCTTGGTTTTTATTGGGCCTGCGAGCCTTTAGTTTTTGGGCCACTTTGAGCCTTTGTAATAGATTAGGGCTTTATTTTAAATAGTTTAGGATGGAGGCCCATTACAAGCAAGGTGGAGGCCCAAGAAGGAATGAAGGCCATGTATGTATGGTTACTTTTGTAACTTGTTAGATCCTTTAAGAACCTAATTAGATTGACCAATTGGGCCAACATCATGGCTCGATGATGGCCCGCATAGGAGGCTCCCGATCGAAAACATACTGTGGTAGCATGCATGCTAGGTGTGAATGCTTTATATTATTTATTGATTTATTTTGGCTTGTATGTGATGCGCGCTAGAAGTTAGATCACTAAATAAAAGATAAAGCATAATTGAATGCGGTGAGATCTCGAAGAGAGTTACCTCAAACTTTCTAATACCGAAAATCCCCTCTTGAAATAAAATATTAAGTCATATTGGGTTAACTATAAAAGGAAGTTTTATAAAATCCAAGCCTTCCATCAATAGGGACTAGCGTGAGTTGTCTACTTATCGATTAAGGTGATCCGGAGTCTGGCACCTGAGGCGAAGAAAGGGACAATACGCGAAATCTCTCGATTCTCGTTTTTAAATAAACTTGACAAGGGTGGGAATTGGTCGGGGCATGCAATCGACTGGGAGTCCCAGGGGTTGACATGTTCGGGCCCATTGCTCATCACGATTGATGGGTTAGACTTAACGAGTAGTACCATTTATGATGTAGCAGTGCTAGATAAATGTGAAAATCGAGGCAAAATAGCTTGAAGGTTGTGTAGAGACACAATTGGTAAATGTATACCTACCTAGGGAATTAATTGTATGGCCGCGAGTCGTGGGTGCAATTAATGTCTGCTGGGACGTCAAGACCTACTAGGAAATAGGATTTCCCGAACAATTAAAGGGGTTATTGTTTCGATAAAATAGTGGGAGAACTTTTTCGATAGAAAGACCAATTTTCGTTAATTATAAGTATTATCTTAAATCTGTCAGCTTACTGTTGTCTCTTAATTTAATTTTAGCCTTTTGAAAATCCACGATCATGTACGAACCAACATTAGCACAACTCATGATGAATTCACTCCACGAGACAAGAATGATTGGGTTTAACAATGTTAGTGAATATTGTTCTTACCTGATCAAGATGATGAAACGAATCAAAAAGCTTGGAGCTGATTTGAATCAAAATGATGAAATAGAGATTATCATCAATGGCTTGTCTGATACTTTTTCTCATTTTATGGATCATTGTGACATTCCGTGTGACGGAATTACAACAAGTGATTTACATAAGTTGTTGGACAAATATGAGAAAGCCTTTGAGAAAGGTGAAGGTTTGAGTGAAGGAAAGGATTGCCCATTATGTGGGAAAGACGAAGAGTTGAGGAAACTCGCTGGAAAGAAATTCCTGAAGAGAATGAACAAAGGTATGACCTAGTTATTCTTTGATGTATGACATCTAAATAGTCACTCACATCTGTAAAGTGTTTGCATGTGATGATGGCATTCCCTTGCCCTTGGGAAAGAGGGCATACCTTGTAAGACGAAGGAAAGAGTTGCTTCGGCAAATAAGGGAAAAATGCTTCAGGAGCTGGGTCAAGAAGAACCTAGATTTTTCTTTTTAGCAATTGTTTTTCTTATTTTTCGAGTTAAGCATTAGTTATAGTTTTATCTTTTTAAGATTTATTTCAAACTTTGTACGAAACCTTTTAGCTTTACCATTGTGAATGGAATAGTTTTAATTAAAGCTTTTACTTTGTACAAAATTGCTTTACCATTATGAATGGGATGTATTTAAAGCAAAGAAATAAACGATGATAAAACCTAAATGACATTTATGCTAAATCGAGAAAAGTAAAACTAACTAGATAATTATCCACAATTATGGCATGCTTAAAATCGAACTTATTCCCATAGAAGGAATCAATAGATTGTTCATCATTTAAAGGTCTCTTGAAATAAAGAACATTGATGAACTCTGAACTTGCGAATCCTGTCTGATAAGGGAAAATTGATCGATTTGTAAACATACTGATGAGGGGTATTTCGCATACGCCACTTTAGGAAATACCTTCTGCTCGAGGTCAGCCTCGATCCCGATCAGAATGGTATTCTCCGACCTGAAGAACATGGTTTTCCGATCAAGCCAAACTGATAGCTCTAGATCAAGTACTCCGACCTTCTTCCCGATCTACTCGTCTCCTCGGAATTATTGTGGGACCGACCTACAGCTTTACACAGCTGGCCGAGAGCTATTCTCCTACGGATGGTCTAGCTAGCCCATTACTGTTCCTATAAATACGCGGCGCATTTATGACATCAGGGACGGCACAACTTCCAAGATATTCCTTCTGCTCGGACCTACTGTTCGGATTAGGAACCTGTTGTTTATTCTTTGTATTTACTTTCCTAGATAGTACGACATCTAGTAATGCTCGGGTAGACCCGCTTTGTAATTTGTATTCGAACACCTACCTTAATATATAGTTTTCACATGCTCGATTCATATGTTGTTATACTTCACACGCCGTAGGAGCTCAACGTTCTGTAAACAATGAACCAAGTAACCAATCCCGAGCGGCCCACCAATCTGAGGTGCCGCCGCTCGACCCGCCGAATGATATGCCTATTTATACAACAGTGGCTGATTTGCGTTCCATTATCGGAACTATGTGTAGAGAATTCTTGAACACGGAGAGAGCAGATCGTGAAACCCTACCAGGCCAGCAGCCCCCGGTCGATCAACCTGCTGCTCGGGGTCCGATTTCCAACAGGCCAAGGGAAGGAAGTATTCGTCGATCTGCTCTGGGCGAACCATCTGATGTTCGACCCAAACCGCCACAAGCTAGAACCATTGTCCGATCTGGGCAACCTTCTAGGAACATACAAAACTTAGAAGATTCCGTGGTCGGGGAAAGTCAACCCAAAGCTGTGGAGAGGTCTAGAAAGCCAGCCTATAGAAAGGTAACTGAGGCTGACTTGGAAAGGATTGTGCAAGAAAGGGTTGCTAAGGAGTTAGAGAAAGAGAAGCTAGTAAAGGAAACCCGACCTGCAGGTGTCAGGGTTCGAGGAGTTGAGGCCAAAGAGGATGGGGTCGTTTTCTCTGAAGTGCGAAGTAGGAAATTAAGTACAAATATTATGCGATGCTCGCCTTTCTGTCAAGAAATTAAGGAAGCTCGAGAAACGGAGTCAGTCCCTACCAGATTGCCAAGATATAACGGAACCTCTGACCCCGGGGAGCATATAAACAGTTTCATAAATGTGTTGAATTTATATGGACACTCGGAGGATTTTTGCTGCAAAATCATGGTCACCACGTTCGAGGGAATTGCTTTGGATTGGTTCGGAAAACTGCCTCCGAACTCGATCTTCTCTTTTGACGAGTTGTGCGATAAATTAAAACATCAGTTTGCCAGCCAAAGGAAGCAAAGGTTACCTGCTAATCATTTGGGAACGGTGAAGCAAATGGAAGGAGAAACACTGAGGCAGTGGCTGGCTAGATTTAGTATTGAACTTCTGAAAGTTGATACCCCACAGATTGAGTTTCTATCGTCATTAATGTTCGAGCTGACCCGTAATAGCCAGTTCGGAAATGCTCTATGCCGAAAGCAACCAAAGTCTTTCGAGCGAATTATGGAAATAGCCGAGAAATACATGATCCAGGAGGAAATGAATAAGTTAAAAAATGCACAGAATCCTAGGCCCCCGATCGTGAAGAAACCTGATCGGGCCCCTATCCCTAAACCAAGCGACTACGGAGGGTCAAACGCGCAGCAAAAAGGCTCGGTTTGGCAGAGACTAAAGGTCTATAAACCTCAGGCTCCGACCCACAGATCTAATGTCTACGGTCGACCTGCATCTCCAGAGAAGACTCCGAGGACGGAGCATGAAAAAAGCAACTTTACCAGATTGAATACTTCGAGGGACGAGATTCTAACGGTACTCGAAGAGAGAAATTTGGTCCCTGGAGCTCGGCGTATCACTCAACCTAGGCCAGGGACTATGAATCACGATAAGTATTGTAGATACCACAGAGCTCGGGGGCATAGCACCGAGGATTGCTTTCAGTTAAAACAAGAGATCGAAAAACTGATTGCTCAGGGAAAGTTGAAGGAATATGTCAGAAAGGAGAACCATAACAGCCGTTATAGATCCAAGAGTCCTAGGAGGTCCTCCGAACAACACCGTGAGGATCAACAACAAGCAGAGGACCAGACAAATCGGGTGATAAATATGATATCTGGTGGGCCAGCTGGGGGAGATAGCAGGAATGCGAGGAAAAGGACTGCTAGGTCGATAAAGACTGGTGTCTCGACTAGGAAAGAGGTCATGTCCTTAAAACCAGCGCCCTCGATAAATCAAGTCATTAGTTTTTCCGAGGCTGACAGACCAAGTGATGTGACTTGGGATACTAATGAAGATGACCCTGATTTTTCGATGGTCTTGACCCTGAGAATTGCTAACTTCGAGGTTAGGAGGGTGTTAATCGATAACGGCAGTTCGGCAGACATAATCTCTTCTGAGACGCTCGACAGAATGAATCTACAACACCCGCGTTTGGAACGAGTATCCACCCCGCTCATTGGGTTCGGTGGATCGGAAATTGTTCCTCTCGGAACCATACTCTTGAGTACTACTATGGGTAAGAAACCTAGAGAGGTTACGAAGATGGTTAAGTTCCTAGTCGTGAGTACCCCGTTCGCTTATAATGCAATCTTGGGAAGACCGGCTTTAAACGTATTCAAAGCGGTCGTGTCAACTTACCACCAGATGGTCAAGTTTCCCACTTTGGCAGGGGTCGGAGAAATGAGGAACGACCAATGCATGGCATGGGAATGTTATAACACATCTTTAAACATGAAGAAGCAGTTCGAACCAGTATTGCCCTCGAAGAGAAAGTTAGAGGAGGAAAAGGTATTCTCAGTATCCGACATCCCGTTGCCAGATTGTGAAAAGTTGCAGAGTAAAAAAGGAAAAGAGATCGATATGAGCGTACAACCCCCAAATCATAAGCAAGTAACGTTAATCCCTGGCTCTCCCGAGAAGTTCACCAGAATTGGGACCGAGCTAAGTCAAGGGATGGAGACCATGTTGATCGAATTCCTTAGAAACAATGCCGATGTCTTTGCTTGGAGTTCTGATGATATAGTCGGAATCGACCCAAGGGTGATCACTCATTCTTTAAATATCGATCCGAAAGCAAAGCCAGTTAGACAAAAGAAGAGGAATCACGGTCGAGAAAAAGACAAAATCATCAATGCTGAGGTGGATAGGTTATTGGCCGCGAAACAGATTCGGGAAATAACTTTCACTGAATGGCTTTGCAATGTAGTGTTGGTGTCGAAGGGAGAGAAGGTCGACAACAAATGGAGGATGTGTAATGATTTTACCGACCTGAACAAGTTGTGTCCAAGGGACCCCTATCCTTTACCACGGATCGATATGCTGGTTGACTCAACTGTTGGATTCATTTTCTTTAGTATGATGGATGATTTCCAAGGGTTTTATCAGATATTTATGAATGAGAGAGATCAGGATAAAACAGCTTTTATTACCGAACGGGGAGTGTACTGCTTCATTGTAATGCCGTTCGGGCTAAGGAATGCAGGAGCAACTTATCAAAGGCTCGTGAATATGATGTTCAAGGATCTTATTGGTGAGATCATGGAAGTTTATGTTGATGACATGCTAGTGAAGAGCATGACCGAGGAGGATCATATAAAGCACCTTGACAGATGTTTCGCGATCCTGAGGAAGTACAGAATGAAATTAAATCCGGCTAAATGAACTTTCGGGGTAAGGTCGGGAAAATTCCTCGGTTATCTGGTGCACGAACGAGGAATTGAGGCAAACCCAGAAAAGATCCGAGCTATAGCTGAGCTACAACCGCCAACTAAGTTGTCTGAAGTGCAGAGCCTAATCGGAAAAATAATATCCTTGAATAGGTTTATATCCCGATCAGCAGACAAGAGTTTACCTTTCTTCAAGTTGTTGAGGAAATCGAAAGGTTTCGAATGGAATGAGGAGTGCAGTAAAGTTTTCGAAGAGCTTAAAAGATATTTGGTTTCCCCTCCGATGTTGGCAAAACCGGTCGAGGGAGAGCCCTTGTATCTGTACATAGCGGTATCGAGTGAGGCAATAAGTTCTGTTTTGGTGAGAATTCAGGATTCCGAGCATAAACCGGTATACTATCTGAGTAAGTTACTTCAAGGGGCAGAAAAGAATTACCTGGAGATCGAGAAATTCGCACTGGCTTTAGTTATTACCGCACGGAGTCTGCGACCTTATTTCCAAACTTACAAAATTATTGTTCTGACTAATCAACCTCTACGGCAAGTTCTATCAAAACCGGAGACGTCCGGGAGATTGATTAAATGGGCGGTGGAACTGGGTCAGTTCGAGATCGAGTACCAACCTCGAACAGCAATCAAGGCTCAAGTCCTGGCTGATTTCATTGCAGAATCAACAGGGTCCAGTTCGGGCGACTTGTCAGTTCCCGTGGTAAATCTGGTTGAGGATGTTCAGCACAAAGTTTGGGTGATGCATGTCGACGGATCGTCGACCAGAGAAGGTGGTGGGGCCGGAATTCACTTTCAGGGTCCCGAGGGGGAGGATCTCAGTTATGCGATCACCCTAGACTTCGTAGTCACGAACAATGAGGCAGAGTATGAGGCTTTGATCGCGGGTTTAGAAATGGCAGTTAAAGCAAATATAAAGTCACTGACAGTGCTAACTGACTCCGAGCTCGTGCACAGACAAATAAAAGGGGTTTATGAAGCAAAAGAGTTTAACATGGTGAAATATTTGAAAAGAGTGAAGGGTCTGGCGACAAAGTTCGAGATGTTTGATATACAAGCTATCCCTCGAGAAGAGAACTGTTGGGCGGATTTGCTTTCAAAATTTACGGGGTCGTTTGACGGACGGAAGGAAAGAGTAATAACTTGGCTAATGTCCAACTCCCCGGCTATAGATTCCGACGTAACCCCAAACTCGGAGATAATGGAGATAGACGTTCGAGAATCTTCTTGGATGGAGCCTTTGAAGGCTTATCTAAGAGATGGTACTTTACCGGAAGATACAAATCAAGCTCGAAGGATTAAATATCGGGCTCCAATGTACGTTTTGAACGAAGATAGGCTTTATAAAAGATCAAGCTCAGGAGTTTTGTTGAAGTGCATTCCCGAGAGTCAGTTCGATCTTATTTTAAAGGAGGTTCACGAAGGTGAAGCGGGAAGTCATTGCGGTGCACGAGCCTTAGCCTTGAAGTGCTCGAGGACTGGATATTATTGGCCTACTATGATTTCGGATTCCATCGACTATGTCAAGAAATGCCATCATTGCCAAATCTATTCAAATCTAATACATCAGCCCGCCGAGCAGATGCATTCGATTCCGATCTGCTGGCCCTTCGACAAGTGGGGAATTGATATTGTGGGACCTTTCCCAACTGCTAGATCGAGAAAAAACTATGTCTTGGTCGCTGTGGAATACTTCAGTAAATGGATCGAATGCATTGCGCTAACAAAAATTACTCAATTTCAGGTGATAAATTTTCTCTGGAAGAATATTGTTTGCAGGTTCGGTATACCGAGGATCCTCATCTCCGACAATGGAACTCAATTCGCGGGAAAGCAAATTTTGGAGTGGTGCGAAAAGTTTGGGATCCAGCAGAATTTCACGTCGGTCGGACATCCCCAGGCGAACGGACAAACCGAGGTCACCAACAGGGAAATTGTTCGATCACTTGAAAAACGTTTAGCCGAAGCAAAAGGCCATTGGTTAGACGAGCTTCCAGGAGTAATTTGGGCGAACAGGACTACAGTAAAGTCGGCTACTGGAGAAACTCCTTTCTCATTGGTTTACGGGTCGGAGGCTGTTATACCGGTGGAGACATTAGTACCTTCACCAAGGGTCGAATCTTATGATCCTGATCAGAATCAATTGCTGAGGCAGTTGGATGTCGATCAAGCAGATGGTAAACGCGACCGAGCGTGCATAAAGATACAAGCCACCAAGTCCAGCATGGAAAAAGCTTATGATAAAAAAGTCAGGATAAGGACATTCAAGGTCGGGGATTTGGTTCTAAAAAAGGTGGAAGTATCTAAGCATGTCGGAAAGCTTCAGCCAAACTGGGACGGCCCTTATGTCGTGCAGGAGGTCGGGAAGAAGGGGTCCTATAAAATTGCTCACCTCAACGGTGAAGTTTTGCCAAGAACTTGGAATGCAGTTAATCTAAGAAAATATTATGGAAGATAGTTGCACTTATTTTTAACTTTTACTGTAATTTCCAGTTTTCCCAGATTTTACTTTCCCTAAAAACTTGTATGGAAGATCAATGAAATCCTCTATTTTGAGTTCAAACTGTATTCCGAGTACCATGACAAAGAAAAACTAATTTTATCGGCCGAGGGTGAAAGCTGTTGCTATGACCCTCCCTCGATAAAAAATTATTCAAAAAGGAAATCGGCCGAGGGTGAAAGCTGTTGCTATGACCCTCCCTCGATAAAACATGTTCAGAAATCAAAATCGGCCGAGGGTGAAAGCTTTTGCTATGACCCTCCCTCGATAAAACATGTTCAGAAATCAAAATCGTTCAGAAATCAAAATCGGCCGAGGGTGAAAGCTTTTGCTATGACCCTCCCTCGATAAAACATGTTCAGAAATCAAAATCGTTCAGAAATCAAAATCGGCCGAGGGTGAAAGCTTTTGCTATGACCCTCCCTCGATAAAACATGTTCAGAAATCAAAATCGGCCGAGGTTGAAAGCCTTTGCTATGACCCTCCCTCGATAAAAATTCAACGTGACTATCCAACCCCAACTGATGCTCAAAATGTTATGATGATGCAGTTCTGCTCGAAGCCTGAACAGTTTTCAAGAGTTTCTGATTATCCGGGGAATTACTAAAGTTGGGATCATTATTTCCTAAGTTCAGTTATTCTTCAGGGGAACTTATTAGTTTTCAGACATTATTCATTTGGACGATTATCGGATAATCTTTCCGAGGACAGTTCATCGATCAATAAATGTTCCAGATACAAGTTCAACCTTATCATCCAAATATTTAAGTTTCGTCGGATCATTAATTCGTTGTCGAGTTGGTTTTTACGAGCAGAATACTAATGTTAAGACGAGGGAAAGAATAGTCGCAATTATTTGATTCGAAACGGAAGGTCATTATTATGTTCAAGCAAGATACAAAGATCAATGAGGAGCAAAGGATACTACTTTATTAACATCCGTCGAACAGATTACAAAGTCAGTATGATTACAAAGTCCTAATACAACTGTACACTGTTCTATGATCTTCGAGCATCCTTCAATGTTGCATATCCTTCAATGTTGTCGACCAGGAGTATTGGCGAACATCCGATGAGTGCACCACAATCTGTTCGATAAATGGGTTGTCCCCTAGACTTGTAAAGTGATCGAGCCGTCTATGTTTATCGTCTAATGATATCTGGGTTTGAAGTGAGGCAATATGAATGGCAGACCATCTTTTCTGATTATCTCCATGCTTTTCCCAGTATTCTTGCTACCAGACGAGCCCGATCAATTCCCCGAGTTGGTATCTAAGGTTGAAATTTCTCATTGTAAGATCCGAAAGCTCAACCTAAGCCGGCCAGTTATCATTTCATAGTCGGGAAGCTCAACCTAAAATTACCGATCTTCAAAGAAGAAAGGAAGAAATTGGTGATTTGAGGATGAACTTCCTTTTGATTATCTGACCAGCTTTCCACCCTCGGGGATACCCCTCGAAATTCGAAATGCTAACCCTGCCCAAAATACCCGAGCAAGGGTCAGTCACTTGTTGGTATTTCAAGGGGAGATCCCGTTTTCAGGGATCGGAGACCCCCCAATATCCGAGGATCCCCTCTTTTCCAATTCCACCCATACCAAAGGAAACTGTATTTTTATGATGAGGTCGAAAATAAGTCCGAAGCCAAATTTCAAAGGCTTGAACGGGAAGGAGGGATCCGAGCTTCGTCCTCGGATAAAACATTTTTGACAGCGGAAGGTAAAGATTTTCAACTGAGTGAATGCCATATTTATACTAAAGGGAAGAGTTGATCGACGGTCTGTATTCAGCGAAACCAACGGCTCAGATTACGGCATTTATCACGGGTGACCGTTCCACTTCCCGAGACTAAGGTGCTGTTTGGACGGACTTTCTTTGAAACTTAGCTGAAAAATGGGGAATATTATGACTTGGTCAAATATGCAGTGCAGAAACTTTCCTTCTTACTTTGTGCTCGGAATATCGATCACCCTTAACTCGAGTATAAATTGTCCCAACAGTAAGAATGCAACTCGATTAATTACTCTTAAACTCGAGTATAAATTGTTTATGCATTAAGAATGCAACATGAATGATCACTCTTAACTCGAGTATAAATTGTTTTGACTAAGAATGCAACTTGATTGTTTACTCTTAACTCGAGTATAAATTGTTTATACAGTAAATCACCTCATCAGACCACAAAACACCATCGATTAGCAGGAAGAAAAAAGTTTATTATTCCAACAGAAAAAAAAAAAAAAACTAGTACAAAAGGAAGAAATGTAAAAGTACAACATTCAGCTGAGCAAAAGAAGAAATCTCTAGACGCTTTTCTCGAACAGAAGCTTGCGGACTTCAACATTGCGGGCCTCATACCCGGCCTCATAACCTTTTTGATAGGCATCTTTCTCCTGCTGCTCGGCGCTTTTCTTCTCCTGCTCGACGAGTGACTTCAGCCTGTCCAACTCCTTGCTCAACTCCTCGTGAACTTGGCTCTCTTTCTCCTTAACAGCTTTCTCCGTCTCGGAGGCCAATTTCAGCTCGATGGCTCTGGCTTCTTCAAGGGACCTTGATAATGCAACCTTCTTTTCCTATAGCTCGAGGATAACCTTCGCACGCTGTTCGGCTTCTTGCTCGACTTGCAGCCCGAGGGTAAATAACTGTTGTCCGACCTTAAATGGACAAAAAAGTTATTTAGTAAAAAAAAAAAAAAAAAAAAAAAAAAAAAAAGAGAGGACACTTACTTGAAAAAGCAGATCTGTGCTCGATCGCGCCGTTTCATTCGCATTTTTCCCTTCTGATTCTGCCATGGCCTTACTTTTCACCTCTTCAAAAAAGGCACTAAGCGTCCGAGCAACGTTGGAAACAGAGTTTTGGGGCTCTGGGTTCCCACCCGATGAGGGAATCTTCCTCTGATCGACGGAAGGGTCATTTATTTTGACCTTCTTATTGGGAGGCTCGACCACATTATCCTTATTTGCCTCCAGAGCCAAGACACTACCAGCCAATGTCTGGTTCGGTTTATTGTATCGATCGATTAGCTCCGACGAAGAGTGAATTATAATTTCAGTGATACAAATCTTAAACTGCCTTCTATTTATAAGAGAAAGGAACGTCGCCTTTTTGGGAGCCCAACAGTCGCGAATATCAAGATTTCCGTGCCCATTTAAAAAGGTCGATTGTTTTGATACCGTGCCTACTAAGTGATTCACATGCACGAAAATGCTCGATATCGACGTTCTTTTTATGAACCTTATGGCTCACAAAGACTTTTGTCTAGTTGAGCAATATAATAAATTACTGATGAGAGGACTCAGAGAACTTAACAGAAAAAGCAGATTTTATAGATGATCGAAATAATTACAGTGCATATAATAAAGGATCCTACAATCTATTACAAGAAATCTAAGGGTTTGACTGCTCCTCTTTGCCCTCACCCTCGACGTCGACGTCATTATCTCCAGAAGCTTCTCGATCATCCCCATCATCAGAAGAATCTCGATCTTCCTCTCCGGAACTGTCATCTGAACTCGTGCCATCTGAACTCGAGCTCGCGCTGGATGTATCCAAGTCCATCAAGTCAGGATTGGGCATTGGAACTCCGAACTCTTCCACAAACGGAGCGAACTCGTGTCTTTCCCAGTCGGCCGAGCTCGAGGACGCGGTTCGATAGTCTTCCCCGCGAGAATTTTTCATGATATCCATGTGCTTTATATACTCCGTCATTTTGTCGGGAATAACCTTTGCTGCGGCCAACTGTTGAACCCCTTTGAAAAAGGTAGTTTGAAGGATTTCGCCGACCCTCCTTCGAGCTATGGCATCCAACGCGGGAGACTCCAAAAATTCTCTTATCGAGCTTAGGCGAGAGTCTTCTTTTCCCCGCTGATAAGATAACTCGGAATCAGCCTTAGTCTGCACGAGCTCCTCTTCGAGTTTCCTAACTTTCTCCTCGAGAAAGCTCTTCTCTTCCACGACCTTCACCAAGTCTTCCTCGACGGCAGGGGTATATTTGGCTTTCATGGACTCCAATTCTGCTTGGACGGAGGAAAATTGATTGCGCAGTTGGGATTCCTCCTTGAGTAAGTCCCTATAAGCGATATGGACTCGATCGGACTCCTCTTCTAACATCGACACACGATTCACCTCAGTGAGAAAGCAGTCCCCGATCTGCAAGAACAGGGTGGTTAGTACTTTGTTCCAAGACTTAAAACAGTTACAACAAATGTAAAGGGATTTACCGTGTGATATGCTTTGGAGAATTGGCCTAGTACGTCGAGGTCGCAATGGCCAAGAAGCTCCTCCTGGTCCTCGGCAAATCTCCCCGCCATGAAAATCTTGATCGCCTTGTCATGTTCGTTCTCGCCGTTCGGGGTGCGATCGCTTCGAATTGATCCCCTCTCGGGATAACATGCTGCTCGGGAACCTCTAAGTTGGTCTTCGATGAAATCCACCATGTCAGGCCTACTTCGACCAGGACGGGAAGAAAGGGGCGTTCGGTGTCGACCCCACAATCCGGTCCTCCTTTTGGCCTCGGGGGGTCCCTCGAGATCTTCCCGAGCTCTCCGATTATAGATCTCTGTCCCTCTGAGCTTCTTCATGGTAAACATGCTGTATCCTAAGCCAGAAGAAGAAGAAGGACCAGCTTGATGAGGAGGTGATACCATTTGGATCGGCTCAGCATTCTCGGGCTCCTCTTCGTTTCCGACCTGGTCAGTCTGGGCCGAGCTTCCCCGAGGAGGGACGGCAGTTTTGAGCTCCGGTCTAGTTTGCCTCCTCGGTTGACCGGGCGTCCTTCTCGAGGTAGACGCTACCGTTTTACCAACTATGGAAGCTCGGTATTGCTCCACCATCGTACCTGAAGAAATAAAAATGATAAGTAATAAAATTCTCTGGATAGTTTACTATTACGGTTACTCGGGAAAGATTATCCTTACTCAATGATCGAGGATCATCAGCATCTGCTAGTCGATAGGTAGCTTGGCTGAGACCAGCTTTCCGAAGAACGGGCTCGAGGACCAGGAAAGCCGACTGATACAGATCGGAACGCATCTCTTTAATCAGATCGTCTGGGATAACCTTCCCAGGCTGGCCTAACACTTCTCGTTTCCCGTACACCCATTCTTGCTCACCTGGCCATTTGTATGGAACCATCTCCGAGCTTCCCTCAGAGGCCGGTACTTCAGGTCCCTTGATAAAAAAAGAACTGTTTCTTCCAGTCAAGAGAATTGCTGGAAGTTATGGTCGATAAGACCGAATGATTCGAACGCTGGGAGAAATACACAAACCCAGCGTTCGAGCCGGAGGAGGTACTGATCTTGAAGAATTGCCAGAAGCGTCGGAAATTAGCGGCTTGGTTCTTGGCCTTCATCAAAACGCTAAAAGCTATCAAGTACCCAATCGAATTGGGAAGGATCTGTGCGGGAGCCAGGCTGAATGCATCTAAAACCTGCTTGAGTAAGGGGGCAAAAGGAATGCGCAACCCATAGTCAAACTGCTTAGCGTAGAAGGCTTGACATCCTGCTGGGGGCTTATTCACTCTTTGAGAGGGGGTCGGAATGATTAGCGAGTAACCCTCGGGAAGGAATTTACCAATCGTAGCTTTGAGGTTTGCCTCATGCTCTTTCGGATCGTACGCACTTGAGATGTCGTCGACCCGTTTCTCGGTCTTCTGAGCTCGACCGGTGGCTTTGGACTTTTTCGCGACACCGGCTAGATCGAGAATTCTCACACTGCACCCGCCTCCGATCTCATATCTCATAATCTCATGCTTGTCAAACGGTACAGTCAAGCTATTCTCATGGTCGGAATCAGCTTCTTCTCCATCTCCACCCTCCTCGCTGCCGCCTTCGACATTTTATTCCGCATCACCATCGTGCTCGGAATCCTGTCGACCTGATGTACCCTCTCCAGCGTTCGACCCCATGGCATGCTCTATTTGATTGACGATTCTGTTCGTCTCTTCGGAAGAATTTTCAGTAGTTTTGAAATCATTGATAAGTTCGCCTGTGGATCCTAGGTCGGAATCTGATCCAGAAAGAATATTGGTTTGGACGTCGGGATTCTGGGAAGTAGACATGATTAGAAGATATTTATTGGAATGCTCGAAGTAAGGGAGAAATACTGTTTATCGATCTAAAAGCTCCGATCCGCTGTGAATTGTAAAGATGCACTCTTTTTTTTTCTAAGTAAACATATATATAAAGGTTAAAAGGGTAAATTGCAAATTCAACCCCGAGTAACCGCGACGGTTAGGCTCCCACTCAGTAAAAGTGAAGATTATCTTTTGTTAATAGCAATTATGGTCCTCCAAGCTTCATAAGTGAGTATGTTCTAGTCAGCAGGATAAAATATGCACTCTTTTTCCCCTTCGCTCGGTTTTTATCCCACAGGGTTTTTCCGAGCAAGGTTTTTAACGAGGCATATCAAACTCAAGACTGTCCAAGGCCTATTCTCTCCTATCTATTTCTCCGAGCTTCAAATATTGCAGCTCCTGGTGAATCATCGAGGTGAATCTCTCAGGTCAAACTTCACCCGTTTTTGGGGCGATTCGGTATTTCGAGGCCCCTCCAAGGAAGATGTGCACTCTTTTTCCCTAGCTCGGATTTTGTCCCACTGGGTTTTTTCGGACTAGGTTTTTAACGAGGCATGTCCGAAACATCAAGAAATCAAAGTCTTTCGCCGTGATGCAGTGTTTACTTCTCCGAGCTTCGTCTTCACTTACGCTCGAGAAGTGGGGGAGTATTGATGAGGGGTATTTCGCATACGCCACTTTAGGAAATACCTTCTGCTCGAGGTCAGCCTCGATCCCGATCAGAATGGTATTCTCCGACCTGAAGAACATGGTTTTCCGATCAAGCCAAACTGATAGCTCTAGATCAAGTACTCCGACCTTCTTCCCGATCTAGTCGTCTCCTCGGAATTATTGTGGGACCGACCTACAGCTTTACACAGCTGGCCGAGAGCTATTCTCCTACGGATGGTCTAGCTAGCCCATTAATGTTCCTATAAATACGCGGCGCATTTATGACATCAGGGACGGCACAACTTCCAAGATATTCCTTCTGCTCGGACCTACTGTTCGGATTAGGAACCTGTTGTTTATTCTTTGTATTTACTTTCCTAGATAGTACGACATCCAGTAATGCTCGGGTAGACCCGCTTTGTAATTTGTATTCGAACACCTACCTTAATATATAGTTTTCACATGCTCGATTCATATGTTGTTATACTCTACTTTCCTTGTTGAACTCGAACGAAATACAGTATAATCACATACCAAGTGATCAATGGATCTAATCCATAAAGACACATGTGGATCACTAAGGCGTTAGTGTGAGAAATTAATTGCTTCACAATATTATCTTGATGGTTTTAGGATATAGGTACTTTGAAAGTACAAGTTTTGGAAATGTTGAAAGGATTCAAAAGAAGTTCCAAAACCGAAGCAAATAAGGGCATTGATGTATGGTCGTTCGATATGATCGAAGTGATGAATACATAAGCTTTAAATTACTCAATTATCTAAATCAAGAATAGAATTCTTGAATAGCAAGTTAAAAACTAATAAAAAGGAATCGAACTATGAAAGACTAGATTCATTCCTTAATTAGTGTTGCTAAGAAATTCCTCAATCAATTCTGGGGTTCAACCCTCTGAATATACAAGGATACTTAAACAAGTAACCTCTTAAAGTCAATTCCTACAAACACCGTACTGACTAAAGTATGGTATATCACCCATGAATAGTGAATTGGATAGTAGATCCGATTCGAGCAAATTTGTAGGGTTTCCAACCAAATCCGTTGGATACCTGTTCTATTATCCTAAAGAATGAAGGGAGTTCGTTTTAGGAATACCCAATTCTTAGAGGGTGGTTCCCTCGCAAATAGAAATGGGATTATAATAGAACTTGATGAAGTCCTAGACTTGGACCCATCCCTACAAATAGTGGGAGACTCTTTCCAAACATACTGAACCAAAATTTTGTACACCAAAGTTTCGAAGATCCGATCAAATTCGTAAAGGATCTGTTGATTCACGAAAATGATCAGTTGGATAGTGATCCAAGGACTTGCGAAAAGACTATGTATGACATAGACTCGGGCACATAGCTTAACGCCGTGTAAACTAAATGGATTGTCAAAGTCCATTAAGAAACACTAAGCCATAGAAACGTGGTTTGACTACGAGGCATAACCATTGGATGCATTTCCAAAGGTAAATCTATGACTCTAGACCAGTAACCCGAAACTGGAACATGCGACTAGATGAGACAGTCAAGGCAGTTGACTTTATCAAAATTGCATGTAAATCTTAATGTACAAAAGAATCAGTGGGAGTTTTGTGCTATTCGTAAAATAACATGAAAAATAACATTGAAGTTGACATAGAGATGTAAGAATGTTAAAACGCAGACGAAAGCGTGTTCGATCACGCAATTCTTCATTAAAAGATTTAAGGGATACATCTCACGTATTGGCAATATGTATCTATGGAGATAGATTATAGATGATGTTTGAAATCCCAAATCTTAGTACATGGACAAAAACTGAATAGATTCAGTATGGAAGGATCCTAGAGAGGATTGCTTCCATAGAGACACAAAATCTCTCTCAAAGTCAATGTGCCCTACATGTGATGAGTAAAGAGGAGATTGTCTCTGAATATCTTTTTTAGAAAAAGGGTAGCATGAGGTATGCAGCGTCATGTACAAGACCAGACTGAACACATGCTATGAATATCATGAGCTACTGTTAGTCGAACACCGGTAAGAAGTACTGGATTACCCAATAGAGCAATCCTTAAAGAACTCTAGAAGTTCTAAGGATGTATTGCTGGTCAGAGGTAATAATGAAGAATTGAAACTCGAAGGATTTAAAGATTCGAGTTTCCTGTCTGATGTGGATTCTATATTCTGTCTTGTTGGGGCAACGATGATTTGAAGAAGTTCAAATAGAGAGTCGATGCCAAATCAACCACTAGAACAGAATATCTCGCAGTATTGGATACAGCGAAAGAAAGTGTTTGGATGAAAACTTCTTCCAATAATTGGAAGTAGTACCTAGCATTGCAAGGCCTGTGGTTGTCTTCTATGACAACAATGAGGCAGTTGCTTAAGCAAAGGAATCGAGATCTCACCTACGATCTAAACACATATTAAAGTATACTGTATGATTTGGAGAAATCATAGGTAGAAAAAGACGTGGAAGTAATCCACGTCAAGAGACAACATAGCAGATCCACTAATTAAGTCATAATCACAAAAGGGTTCGACGGGCATCTTGAGAAAGATGTGCCTTAGAAATGTATGTGGTTGGCTTTAGGGCAAGTGGGAGATTGATAGGATAGTGCCCAGCAAGCCAACTTATACGAGCTTGTAAAGGGACTACCTTAGAAAGCAATCTTATGATTCATAAGATAATACGCCCGTTTATTCATAGTACGTGAATTAAACAATGGCCATCTTCATCTCTCGCGAACTTATCTAAGCGATTGGATGAAATCCTAAGATCACATTCGACTATGGGGCGATTCACTTCAGTACTGAGTGCAATCATGAAACAGTCTCTAAGGTCGTGATCTTAAAACTGTTCCAAGTCATAGATTCCTATCGGGACGGGGTATCGAGGGAATCGCTAAGACTTGTAGGATTATGCATGATTCACATGAAGTGAATTTGTAGAGTTTCATGAACAAGACATTTTGATGTCAGTGCATATGACTAGGTGGTTCGATAGGAGATCGAACGCATCGAACGACCCGAACAGAGAGACCCATCGTGGAAGTGCATTAAGCATATCGGTAATGGGAAGTCTCTCAAGACTTATAATAGTGTACGATTTAGTCCTCGGACTTGAAGTACTAGGGCGAATTCGGTACACGGGAATACGTACTTTGATTTAGGAGCCGATCACGTAGCCTGATCGATATGCGACTACTTTGGGTACGTATGAACGTGTACGCGAATGGTTAGTACTAACATAGGATCTATCGACTCATCTTGATAAGATGAGAGAATTTCCTGTACGTTCTTAGATAGTAAATTCCGAGAAACCCACGGCCGTGGTCAGTGACGGATTTGGAAAGGGGTTTCCAAATTTAGCAGTCACACTGGAATTATTATCCTGAATTAGAAAGTACAGAATTGAGATAATTAGAGGTGCCGACCAACTCACCCACCCTAGGTCTCAATCGGGAAATTAGTCGTTAGAAGGACTGTATGTACATGGTATTTATAAGAGGTGAAGGTTCACGAATATCAATTCACCTGAAGTTGGGCCTCATGGGCTTGTGGCTAGACATCGACCATGAGGTGTGGGTACTCCTGAATTAATGGGAAATTAATTCTGGAGTGGTCAATTAAAAATGTTTAATTGATCGGAGCAATTAATTGCTTATTAATTGCTCACTAATTAAATCACGAGAGTCGTGGGCCTGCTGCCAATTGATGGTGAACCTAGAGGGTCACACACAATACAGTTGGACAGTGACAGTCTAAAAGGAAATGTTTGATTTAAAGAAGTTAAATCAATCAGTGAATTAAAATGTTAATTCAATGAGAAGAATAATTAATTAGATGGTCTAATTAATTAAATGTGAATTAAAGTGTTAATTCGAAATGGAGAATTATTAATTAGAATGTCTAATTAAATAATCGATTAGAATATCTGATTGATTAAACTATTAATTAAGGTGTTAATTAATGAGGAAGATTAATTAATTAATAGTGGATCAATTAATTAAACTTCATGGGCCGATTTTAACCATGGAAATGTTAATTGATTAATCTTGGATTAATCAATTAAACATAAGGGCCGATCTATGCTAAGAGAGATAATAAATTGATCTTGAATTAATTTAGCATGGTCGATTTTTTGATAAGGGAAATTTGGGAAAGATTTATCTTGTGATATAAGGAAGAGATTATATATATCTTGTATCTTTATTTGATAAGAAAAGATCTCTTAAAGATATGATATATATCTATTAGAAGAAGGAGTCTTCTAATAGAGATATATATTAGATATACATATAATAATCTCTAACTAACAAGATATGCAAGATATGAGATAACTATTAGAAGTAGTCTTCCAATATAAATATCTCATATGCTCTCTCATAAACCCTGATGAATTTTAGCTGAAAATTCAAAGCAAAAGCCGCCACATTATTCCCTTGGCCGAACCCTGCCCTAGCCGCCATTCTTGTTCTCCAAGTTCTTCTTCTCTGGATCTGGATCCAATTCCTGAAGTAGAAAAATCCTTAATCCTAGTTCTGAGCCTGAGGATTACGTGAAGTCATTCAAATCCATCTGGTGTGGACTTTCTCTAGAGGCACAATACTTGGGGTGCTCTAGTGAACTTTTGAAGACCGGAGAAAAACCACCACCTTGCCTGTGGTGAGGTAATTTTCGAAATTACCTACTTATTTATGTTTTGAATTGTGATTCAAAATACCTATCTTTCGTATGAGTTAGATAACTGAGATCCTGGGCTCATGGGTATTTCGTGTGTACTAAAATTTTTGAATATTCCGCACGTTGTTTTTGACAATAGTACCGCGCAAAACCCAACAGAAGCCTCGTCTATCGAGATATCGTGTCAGATGGATCAGCTAGATATTTCTTAATCGGCTCTCTCCAATCATTAGGGTCCTAAAAAACATTTAGAATAGTCAGGACATTGTTTTGATATACGAAAGATGGGCAGTGTACTGCCTATATAATGAGATTCATCGATGCCATCAGGGAGGTAAACCCCTGTTTCTAATTGAGCCAACTCAGTAGCTTCACTACTATGTTCTCGCATGACATGATAACAGGTCACATCAATAAATTCTGATAATAATGAGACATCAATAAGGTAATATTTGTCAAGAACATGGTTTCGACATTTCTAAGTACCTTGAATATGTCTTATGACCAGTTGGGAGTCTTTAATGATTACTATCGACTTCACGTGTAACTCCTTGAGCATTTCTACTCCAATGAACAAGGCTTCGTATTCGGCCTGGTTATTGGTGCATTCAAAATCAATTTGGACGGATAATCTGGTTTTAACATCGGTAGGTGAAATTAATACAATACCTGCTCCACATACCCTGTCGGCCCGTGACCCATCGAAAGTCAAAGTTCATGGCCTGATTTCCACGGTCATCAAATCCAACCCGTTTACCATAGTTTGTTCGATATCGAAGCATGGGTAATCGACCAAAAATCAGCCAGTACTTGGCCTTTGACTACTTTCTGTGGAACATACTGGTAATTGATATTCCATTAGTTGGATGGCCCATCGACCAATCCTTCCTCTCATGACAGGCTTAGCAATCATGTATTTAATAACGTCTATGCTAGAAATATTTAGAACTTTAACAGGAAGCATATAATGACGTAACTTCTTACATGAATAGAATAAAGCCAAGCATAGTTTTTCAATAGGAGCGTGCCTTTGCTCAGTGTCTGACAGATGTCGACTTAAGTAGTATATAGCCCGCTCGAAGTCGTTCTCATCATCCTGTGCAAGAAATCCCCCAATAGTATCTTTTGCGGCAGATATGTACAACTTTACCGGCTTTCCCTTGATCGGTGACATCATTACAGGAGGCGTTGTCAGCTTGCCTTTTATCTCTTGAAAGGCCTACCCGTGTTCTTTTTGCCAACATAATTCTTCCTTGTCTTTTAATCTCAATAGAGGTGAAAACACTTTGGTTTTTCCTGCCAAGTTTGATATGAATCTCCTTAAGAAGTTGACCTTCCCGAGGAACTGCTGAAGTTCATTTTTTGTCGACTGCGCTTTGGCTGTCAGAAAACCTTTTACTTATTCTTATCAATCTCAATCCCATTCCTATGCACTAGGAAACCAAGAAAATTGGTTGATGCTACTGCAAAAACTGGCTGACTTGACTTTATCATCGATGTAAATTTTAACAAAGTCATCAATGTACTCACTGAAAATACAATTCATAGCCCGCTGATATGTTGCCCCAGTATTTTTTAATCCGAATGGCATCACTTTCCATTGAAAAGTGCCTATTCCTCCTAGGCATTGAAAAGACAACATAGGCACGTCGTCCACGACCACGAATATCTGATTATAACCTGCACTTCCATAGACAGCTGTTAGAAACATAGTGCCAGCGGCAGCATCAATTAACATGTCTGCCATTGGCATAGGGTATGCATCTTTCGGAGATGCAAGGTATAAATCCCTAAAATCAATGCATATTCTAATCTTACCATTTTTCTTCATCATGGGTACCACATTGGCGACCATTCTGGATATCGAGTCACTTCAATGAAACTGGCTTTCAGCAACTTCTGAATTACTTCTCTAACCCGGGCACACACTTCTTCGACATTCTTCGGAGAGGTTGCTTTCTTGGTAGATAGCCTTCAAGTATAGGAATCCTATGCTCGACTAAGTCTTGACTTAATCCTGGCATCTCGTCATATTTCCATGCAAAGCAGTCCTTGTATTCTTTTAATACCCTAATTAATTCTTCTTTTTGACCCTCGTCCAATAGAGCACTGATGTAAGTTGGTATGTGGTCTTCATCGGTGCCTAACTCAATTTCGATGACTGGGTCATGCACTTGTATTGATGTCATTGAGCTTGGCTGGCGCCGTTCCTAACTCTAGTTGAATCTCTTCATTATATGTTACCAGGGATTCTTCTTCAGAAATAGTGTCCCTGTGCAACATTCGACCACATAAGTCCGAAATTTACGTATGAAATCAACACATACCTTCTGGTCAGGGCCCAGGGCCGATGATGACGATTTCATCGATCTCAAGTGCTTAGGCCTTGATGTCCGTTGGTGCTTCATTGGTTGTATGATTCATGAGGACTGATTGGTTTCCCCTTGCGGCCCGTCTTCATTGACGTGACAAGGCCGACTTAACTCCTTAGCGAGACATTTCAATTATAATTCTGTCAATCTTTTGCTCAAGGTAACCTCCATCGGGCGTCCATATTTTTCTTGACCGATAAACCGATATGGTCCTATATCATCCCGATAGTATGCTGCCTCGACAACGTTGATCTTGGCAGTGAAGGGCCGGTTGACGGCCATAATGATTTCTAGTTCTACAACATCTCCCCAGATTAGCAAACATTGATGCAAAGAATATGGTATGCATAGGGCGGAATGAATCCAGTCTCTTCCCAATAGAGCATTGTATGATGAGGCAGCATCTACCACAAAGAAGGCTATCTTTAGGGTAGTTTTGCTGACTTTCACCTCGACGGGCAAGATGCCCAAGGTGTCTGCTCTTTCCTCTATAAAATTTCTCACTATTACCTTTGTTTCTATCAAGTCTTCAATTACCTTCCCCAATATGTACATGGTTCAACTAACATCCTGTCGATTGGCTTATCATCGATGTGCCCTGATATGTACAATGGCCTGATGTGCTTGGCCATAAATGATGGTGGTTTTTGAAATATGTTTTCCACCTTCTTATCCCATTCTACCTTCTGATCTCCATTTACTGATATTATTTCTAAATCTTCCCCCATCTGAACCACAGGTACGCCTTCATCCTAAAATCCTATCGATGTGTCAACAACACACATCAACTCGTCTTGAGCATTGAAATCAGAGGGTAAGGAGTTGATCACATTACACTCCATGACCGCAGAACCGTCTGATTGTTGACTCGTATCAACCTTTTGTGCCTCTTTTTCTGACTCCTTCATATCCTCGTCTATTTTAGCCTTATTTTTCTTAGCTTCAAATTCTCTATCGATCTCATCGAACTTTGCCTTTATGTCTTCATCCTTATCTTCATCCAAATGGAGATCTAATTCTGGGACTGTTCCATACTTGGCTTTCCCTGAGGATTCCCACTTAAAGGTGGCAGTTTGAGTAGTGGCCTTGGCTTCAACAGTCTCCTGTTTGAGAGCCATTTCAACAGTCTGCGGGTTATCGACCTGCGGCTTTGTCGGAGGCCTTTCCTTTTTCCTTCTCCATCTCCTTCCTATGTTGGAGGAATCTCCGATACTGTGTTCTGGTCATCTGGTTTGGTCTTTGATTTCCCGAGAACTTGGGGTGCCTGACAGGAACCCACTTTTCGACTTGAGTGTTTGATGATGGGCTGACAGTACGTGGCCTTGTTTCTTCAGAGGGTGCCATCTTTGTGGCCTGTCTATAGTCCCGACCCCTGAATGAGGAATTCATTGATGTTCTAGGATACCTCACTGGTGACCTTCCCCTATACTTGATTCGAGGATGATACCGCTCGGGACATTTTTTCGAATGTCGGCGCACCCCGATCGCATCATTGTGTCAAGACGGCTGTGTTGCTGGAGATGGAGCCTGTATCAGAGTTCATGCTGATGCTGACGGCGGGATTGTCTGATACGGATATGGTCCAGGTGTCAGATTATACATCCCAGGGTTCATGAGTAGTGGCACTGTAGTTGTCTCCATATGACATCAAGCACATAATCCTAATTGTAGAACTAGAGCTGCCGATATCGGCTGCTGCGTGCGTCTATCATCAACTCGTTCCACCTCTTTCTCTTCTGCACTTACCATATTTAATCCAATCTCGTTCTACTGAAACGGGTTGGTATCAACTGTCATCGGCTTAGTAATCTTCCAGTCAGGAGCAAACTTCAAAATACCTTTATCGAGGTGGTCCTGCACCATCCATCTGAACACAAGGCATTCGTTCGTGGAATGGGTCCACACATCATGGTATTGCAATATGTCTTTCCCTCGATTTTCGCAGCTGGTGGTATCACATGGTTTCACCTGAGCCTCAAAATACCATCTGAAAGCAGCTGATCGAAGATGGCTTCTGTTCTTGATACATCGAAAGAGTAACGCCTCCCCCTATTAGATTTATATTCTGCATCCTTCCTTACAGGCTATTCGGTACCTTGATGGTTGGTTGGGGCTCTTTTGGCTTGGCCAGTGGCTAACAAACGGTACTCTTTCGGCATACGACCTCAGCCAATCAAATTTCATTGTTGGAGGGTTCCACTACTCGCCTCATCGATTCGTAATTGGATTATGCCATGCTTACTTGATAATAATTGTTCCTTTGTGAATGGCGGCTATTTTCATCTCTTAGTACTCTTTCATACCTCACAGCATGGTCTGTCAGCTCGAATAAATCTTCATGATATTGGGCCATCATTATCTTCGTTAATTCAAAATGCATCCAGTGTATGGCTATTTTGATGCATTCCTTCTCCGGTAATGGTATGGCGCAAAACCCTCTGGCCCTAATGAATTTTTTCATGTACTCTTCCACAGACTGGCTTGATAACTGCTTCATGTTAGATAGCTCGATGACAGACACCTCTAACGGGGCTTGGTAGTGGTTCATCACAAACACTCTCTCCATTGAAGCCCAATCGGCTATTGAGCCAGGTTTTAGGTTAGAGTCCCAATGGAACGCCATGCCGGTTAAAGAGTTTAGGAACAACTATAATTTTAACTCATTACTTATGTTACCACATTCCAATGAGAATCGAGCCAGATGCTCTATTGCGGATTGTGACGCTTCTCCTGAAAACAGTGTGAAGTTAGGAGCTCTAAAATTATGTGGAAAGGGTACCTGATCAATATATTCAGGATGTGGCTTGTTGTATCTGGATATTCTGACATCCTGTTTCTTCATGAACATTTCTTGGGCTTGATTCACCGTCAACAGGTCATCATGATCCTCCATTACTCTAGCTATTTGGTCACAATATGGTGAAGTAAATTGGTGTCCGCTTTGGACATATACGGCGTTTTCCCCGCGTTCATCCTCTGACTTGCCCCCCGAGTCTGGATGATAGAATCTGTTTTTCGAGGTACTTTCTTTTCTATCGGTCGTGGTGTTCTGCCCACTAATCTGCCTGTAAGGCGGCTCATCGCACTGTCGAGATTCTGCAATGTGAACTGCAGGTGCCTTGCCTTTGTCAGTGGCAGCATTCGTCGATCCATTATGATTAATTATTTGCACGCCGTGCTTCCAAATTGGCCAATGAATAGATACTATCAGCCAATGTGACAAGTTTGGCTTCTAAACGGGTCAGGGAGATATTTACAGTATTACACACTCTAGAGGCTACTTGGATTGCTTCTGTGAATAAAAAAAAGACCGGAGATTACCACCACCGAACCTGTGGTGAGGTAAATTGCAATTTCACCCCCTCTTGTTTTGATTATTATTTTTTATCAACCTTTTCGCATATTCAATGTGGAAATCGAATCATGGGCTGATGGGTACCTCGGAAAAATTTTAAATTCCGCACTTTCGTTGTTCTGACGATTGAGGTTTGCCAACAGTGGTATTAGAGCCAATTCCATTATTCTTATGCGAAAAGGACTGAATATAATTTAATATATGGATATTTGTGATAATTATGTTATGTTTGATGATTCTTACTTGTTATAACATTGTCTTTACATGGATAAAGTTGCATAATTTGATATGGGGCAAAAGTGTAGTTTTCGAAACTTTATGGGCTTATTTGCAAATTGTTTTTTTTTAATATCTGGACTCAAAATTAATTTTCTATTTTCTTGAAAATTCTGGACTGTTTTTGTAATTTCTGGACTGTACGAATTTTTTTTTTGTCGTTTTGTAATTTCCAAAAGTTAAGGGACTATTTTGCAATTTCCGTAGCTTCAGGGGTCTGTTTGCAAAAATGAAAATTTTCTGGATTGAAATTGTCTTTTCAGTTCTCTGTCCGATTTATATTTTTGGGGCTGATTTGTAATTTTCAAAACCTTTGGGTTAAAAATGCAATTTTCATAAATTGAGGGGCAGAACTGCAATTTTTAAAATTTGAAAACCCCGAATCTGTTTTTATGCATAAAAATGTTTTGTTTATCCGAAAATTGATTTTATTATAATTAGTAGTGACTAAAGTAAGAATCATAGATTTTCTTAAAATGTGTTTTAAAGTAAGAAGGAAATACGTAAAAGTTGTTTGCTTGTTTCTTGCTCTACGTGAACTGTTTACATGGTTTTCGATCGTGCCGAGCCTTGACCCTAGGGGTAGATGTGATTGGTTTAATTTTATTGTATGGTTTTTATTGGGCCTACGAGCCTTAAGTTTTTGGGCCACTTTGAGCCTTTGTAATAGATTAGGGCTTTACTTTTAAATAGTTTAGGATGGAGGCCCAAGAAGAATTCAAGGTCATGTATGCATGGTTATTAATGTAATAGCCTAGGACCATTAAGAAACCTTTAGATTGACCAATTGGGCCAACATCATGGCTCAATGATGGCCCACATAGGAGGCTCCCGATCGAAAACATATTGTGGTAGTATGCATGCTAGGTGTGTATGTTTTAATTTATTTATTGATTTATATTTAGCTTGTATGTGATGCGCGCTAGAATTTAAATCGTAAATAAAAGATAAAGCATAATTAATACGGTGAGATCTCGATGAGAGTTAGCTTTAACTTTCAAACCCGAAAAACCCCTCCTGAATTAAATATTAGGTCATATTGGGTACATTAAAATGAAATTTTTAAAGATCCAAGCCTTCCATCAATAGGAACTAGCGTAAGTTGTCTACTTATCGATTAAGGTGATCCAGAGTCTAGCACCCGAGGCGAAGAAAGGGATAGTACGTAAAATTCCTTGACTCTTGTTTTTAATTAAACTCGACAAGGGTGGGGACTGGTTGGGACATGTATATCAACCGATAACCAGTTACGGGGATTTCATGATCGGGTTCGTTGCTCATCAAGATTGATGGGTTAGACTTAACGAGTAGTAACACTTATGATGTAGCAGTGCTAGATGAGTGCGAAAACCGAGGCAAAATAGCTTGAAGGTTGTGTAGAGACATAATTGGTAACAGTATACCTACCTAGGGAATTAACGGTATGGCCACGAGTCGTGAGTACAATTAATGTCTACTGGGACGCCAAGACCTACTAGGAAATAAGATTTCCCGAGCAATTAAAGGGGTAATTGTTTTGATAAAATAGTGGGAGAACTTTATCGAAAGCAAGTCCAAAATTCGTTAATTGTAAGTATTAAGCATAGTTCAGTCAGTGTTGGTCCCAAGTGGTCAGATGAGGTCTAGAGGGGGGGGGGGGGGGGATGAATAGACCTCTAAAAATTTTACCTTTAAAATTCTCTAACTTTTTCTGTCAGCAGACTAAGCTGATCAAGATTCGTAAGTAGACTAAGCTGATCTAGCACAAAGCTTTGAACAGCAGAGTTGACCACTCTTCTGATTTTACTTAGCTGATTTTGAGAAAATCAAAGTTTTAAAATAACTTAATTGCAGCGGATTTATCAAGTGTTTTTCACAAGTAGTTTTCTTAACTTAGAAAAGGTTTTATCCCCAGTTTTTACAAACTCCATTTAAAATCTTTTCAACCGTTAATCTTTTAAGGTGTTTGAAAGCTTTTGAAAATTATGCAAGTAAAATGCAATAAACAAACACACAGAATTTTTATAGTGGTTATATGGATAAAAATCCTTTAGTCCACTCTTCCAAGTCACTTAGATCTTAGGTTATACTACAAACACACAGTTTACAATATACTCTTCTTGCGCCAAACAACAAATGAACTGGCCACAAGTTCGTTACAAGAAATCACAAAGAAGTCCTATACTACAAAGATTTATCACTCACAAAGATGGATAACAGCTTCTCTAACACGTTTCTAACAAAATCACTCAGATTTATATGTATATTTTTGTATCTCTCTTTTCTGCTTTCGTCAACAGATGACTAGGCTGATGAGTGTTATGTTCTTGAGTTTGAGACTTAGAAGAATTCTGCTTCAAAAACTGCTCTCAGTTGTGTTGTCTCTTCTTCTCTAACTCTTGAACTTGAACTATTTATACTTGAGGTTTGAAAATCTACCTGTTGAGATATCGACAGGTGTCCAAATCCTCGAGTAGTGGTCCTTGTTTCAGAAACAGCTACCTGCGACTGAACACTGTACACTCTGATGTACTTTCTGTCAGTTCGCATTAAATGCACTCTTCTGATCCGAAGTTTTCTTCAATCATTTGTCATAAATACCCTTTCTCTTCAGCATTTATTAATTCAAGTGCATTTATTACCGTTGCAATAACTTCTGATCACTTCCACTCTGCTGATCGAAATCACTCGTCAGATGAACACTCGGCTGATCCCAAACTGAACTCATCTGATTTGAGTCTGCTGAAAATCCACCAGTCTGATTCCATTCTTCAGCAACATATCAGTAGTCTTCTGGGACCATAAGATTTGACTCGTCTGAAGTATATTCTTCCTTGGTCAAATAACTTTAAGGTTTTAACTAAGCTTCCAATACTTAGTTGATGACTTTTGGAAATCATCAAGACCTCCCTTCACTTCAAAGTCTTCATCTTCATCCAACAGTCAGCTAAACGTTGTCTTCTTTTCATATGTAGATTATTTTGTTACCATGTCTAAAAATCCATTATCCGTCATCCTCGACGCTAATAAATTTAATAGATCAAACTTTGTCGACTGGCTGAGAAACTTGAGGAAAGTGCTCGATTCCGAGCGTCGGAGTTATGTTCTCGACACACCTATGCCTGTTGCTCCTGCAGCAAGAGCTACTGATGAACAACGAGCCGCCCATGCTAAAGGGGTTGATGATGATCTTCAGGTTCGTTGTCTGATGTTAGCTTCAATGTCGAATGAGCTGCAGAAACAGCATGACAAGATGCCTCTTGCTCGTGATATACTTCTCCACTTCCAACAGATGTTTGGAGAGAAGTCCCGTACCGAAAGATTCGCGACAACCAAGGAGTTGTTCAATCTCAAGATGGCTGAGGGAGGCAGTGTCAAAGATCACTGTCTGCGTTTCATCAACCTGATTGAAAAATTGGGGCGATTGGAAGTGGATTTGCACGCGATCTTAGCACTGACCTTCTTCTCCATACTCTGCATCGCTCGTCCGTCTAGTTCGTGTTGAACTTCAACATGGAAGAGAGAAATCTCGCTCTCCACGAACTGACCAATCTATTGGTTACGGCAGAATCAACCCTTAAGAAGGAGAAACCTGTCATGGTCGCTCATCAAAGGCTGCAAAGCCTAAGAGAGTAAGAAGAAGAAGGAGAAGTTGTTCTCTTCCAAAGAGATATCTAAGGTTGTCGAGAAAAAGTGCAATAGCCCAGACGACGAATGTTTCCACTACAAGAAAGTAGGGCACGGAAAAAGGAACGGCCCAGACTACCTTATGACAGTAGCCAAAGGTATATTCTTTATTGAAGTTAATATTTCTATTAATTGTGCATCATGGGTGTTAGACACCGCAACTGATTCTCATATATGCAATGATTTGCAGGTGATGGGAGCAGTAAGAACATTTAAACCCGAGGATAGGATCCTGCGTTTTGGAAACGGAGCATGGGTTAATGCAGAGGCTATAGGAGACGTGGAGTTAGTAATAGGGAATTCTACATTAGTTTTAAAGGATTGTTTATACGTACCAACTAATATCAAGAACATTATTTCTATTCCTTTGTTGGATAATGATGGTTTTTGTTTTTCCATTTCGAATGGATCTCTTTGCATAATTAGAAATGGTTTTACTCATGCTAGTGGTACTTTGATAGATGGTCTTTATTCCCTAGAACCTACAAACTCTAACGTTATGCACATTCAATCAAAGAAAAGAAAATATTATAATAACAATCAACAACTTTTGCACGCTAGACTTGGACATATCTCCAAGAGTAGGATCCAAAAGTTGGTCTCTTCTGAGGCTCTTGAAATACATAATTTAGATGAACTTCCAACTTGCGAATCCTGTCTCAGAGGAAAGATGACCATATCTCCGTTCACAGGGAAACAAGAGAAACAAACATTGGATTTGATCCATACTGACGTTTGTGGAACACTGAGTGTCAGTGCAAGAGGAGGCTTCTCCTACTTCGTAACATTCACCAACGACATTAGTCGTTATGGATATGTTTACTTGATGAAGTACAAATTCTAAACCTTTGAAAAGTTCAAAGAGTATAGAATTGAAGTAGAGAACCAATTGGGACATAGTATTAAGGCACTTCGATCAGATCGAGGTGGAGAATACTTAAGCCAAGAGTTCCTCGATTATCTTAAAGAGAATGGGATTCTCTCACAGAGAACTCCTCCTAGGACACCTCAACTTAATGGTTTGTCTGAAAGAAGGAATCGAACATTGTTGGACATGGTTCAGTACATGTTGAGTTTCACTGAACTTTCTTTTTCGTTTTGGGGATTAGACCTCTTAACTGCTTCGAAGATACTAAATCTAGTACCTTAAATATCAGTGCCTACGACACCACACCAAGAATGGTATGGTAAAGCACCCGTGTATTCGTATCTGCGAGTATGGGGATCTCCTGCCTATGTTAGGAACAAGAAAGGAGACAAACTGGATAGTAGATCTAGTTTGTGCAAATTTGTGGGGTATCCAAATGAATCCATTGGAAACCTGTTCTACGATCCTAAAGAACGAAAGACGTTCGTTTCTAGGAACGCCCACTTCTTGGAGGATGATTTCCTCACCAATAGAAATGGGACAATCGTAGAACTTGATGAAGTCCAAGATTCGAACCCATCCTCACAAACAGTGGGAGTTGATCCTGAAATTATTGAACTAACTAGTACACCAATACTCCGAAGATCCGATCGAATTCATAAGGAACCAGAAAGGTTCGGTTTCATTCATGAAAATGATAAGTTGGATGGTGATCCAAGGACTTACGAAGAAGCTATGTCTGACATGACTCGGGTGCATTGCTCGAAGCCATGAAATCCGAAATTGATTCCATGCATTCCAACAAGGTATGGATCTTGGTTGATCCACCTCAGGGAACTGTCCCTGTAGGTTGTAAATGGCTCTTCGAGCGTAAGCTTGGAATGAATGGAGAGGTTCTAACTCATAAGGCTCACCTAGTATCGAAACGTTATTCTCAGAGGCCTGGTATAGACTATGAGGAAACATTTTTCTCCAGTGGCGATGTCGAAATTCATTCGGATACTTTTAGCCTTAGCCGCTAGTTATGACTACGAAATATGGCAAATGGATGTAAAAACCGCCTTTCTCAATGGAGACATTGACAAGGAGATCTTTATGTAACAACCTGTTGGGTTTTGCGCGGTACTATTGTCAAAAACAACGTGCGGAATATTAAAAATTTTAGTACACACGAAATACCCATGAGCCCAGGATCTCAGTTATCTAACTCATACGAAAACAGGTATTTTGAATCACAATTCAAGACATAAATAAATAGGTAATTTCGAAAATTACCTCACCACAGGCAAGGTGGTGGTTCTTCTCCGGTCTTCAAAAGTTCACTAGAGCACCCCAAGTGTTGTGCCTCTAGAGAAAGTCCACACCAGATGGATTTGAATGACTTCACGTAATCCTCAGGCTCAGAACTAGGATTAAGGAATTATCTATGGAGGAATTCAATCTAGATCTAGATCTAGATGGAGAAGAAACAAGGAGAGGGGCGGCTAGGGCTTGGATCATCCGAGGGGTTAGGGGCGGCTAGGGCTAGCAATTTTCAGCTCTTCTCTTTTGCATTGATTGTGCATTAGTTGTTAAGGTTAGAGATATTATGATATATATATATCTCTTATTAGAAGACTCCTTCTTCTAATAGAGATATATCATATCTTTGATATATCTTTCCTTATCACATAAGGAAGATATATATCATATCTTTAGTATATCTTTCCTTATCACATAAGGAAGATATATATAGATATCATATCTTCTTCTTCTTTCTTGTCCTACAAGAATATATCTCTTCCAACTTTAATTCCTAGCAAAATCGCCCCTTAGCTTAATTAATTAATCCGAGATTAATTTAATTAATATTCCCTTACCTTAAAAATCGACCCTCATGTTTAATTGATTAATCCAAGATTAATCTATTAACATTTTTCATGGTTAAAATCGGCCCATGAAGTTTAATTAATTAATCCACTATTAATTAATTAATCTTCCTAATTAATTAACACCTTAATTAATAGTTTAATCAATTAGACATTCTAATCGATTATTTAATTAGACATTCTAATTAATAATTCTCCATTTCGAATTAACACTTTAATTCACGTTTAATTAATTAGACCATCTAATTAATTATTCTTCTCACTTGAATTAACACTTTAATTCATTTATTGATTTAATCCCTTAAATCAAACGTTTCCTTTTAGACTGTCACTGTCCAACTGTATTGTGTGTGACCCTCTAGGTTCACCATCAATTGGCAGCAGGCCCACGACTCTCGTGATTTAATTAACGAACAGTTAATAAGAAATTAATTGTTCCGATCCATTAAACACTTTTAATTGATCACTCCAGAATTAATCTCCCATTAATTCAGGAGTACCCACACCTAATGGTCGATATCTAGCCACAAGCCCATGAGGCCCAACTTCAGGTGAATTGATATTCGTGAACCTTCACCTCTTATAAATGCCATGTACATACGGTCCTTCTATCAACTAATTTCCCGATTGAGACCTAGGGTGTGTGAATTGGTCGGCACCTCTAATTATCTCAATTCTGTACTTTCTAATTCAGGATAATAATTCCAGTGTGACTGCTAAATTTGGAAACCCCTTTCCAAATCCGTCACTGACCACGGCCGTGGGTTTCTCGAAATTTACTATCTAAGAACGTACAGGAAATTCTCTCGTCTTATCAAGATGAGTCGATAGATCCTATATTAGTACTAACCATTCGCGTCCACGTTCATACGTACCCAAAGTAGTCGCACAATAATCAGGCTATGTGATCGGCTCCTAAATCAAAGTACGTATTCCCGTGTACCGAATTCGCCCTAGTACCTCAAGTCCGAGGACTAAATCGTACACTATTATAAGTCTTGAGAGACTTCCCATTACCGATATGCTTAATGCACTTCCACGATGGGTCTCTCTGTTCGGGTCGTTCGATGCGTTCGATCTCCTATCGAACCACCTAGTCATATGCACTGACATCAAAATGTCTTGTTCATGAAACTCTACAAATTCACTTCATGTGAATCATGCATAATCCTACAAGTCTTAGCGATTCCCTCGATACCCCGTCTCGATAGGAATCTACGACTTGGAACAGTTTTAAGATCACGACCTTAGAGACTGTTTCATGATTGCACTCAGTACTGAAGTGAATCGTCCCATAGTCTAATGTGATCTTAGGATTTCATCCAATCGCTTAGATAAGTTCGCGAGAGATGAAGATGGCCATTATTTAATTCACGTACTATGAATAAACGGGCGTATTATCTTATGAATCATAAGATTGCTTTCTAAGGTAGTCCCTTTACAAGCTCGTATAAGTTGGCTTGCTGGGCACTATCCTATCAATCTCCCACTTGCCCTAAAGCCAACCACATACATTTATAAGGCACATCTTTCTCAAGATGCCCGTCGAACCCTTTTGTGATTATGACTTAATTAGTGGATCTGCAATGTTGTCTCTTGACGTGGATTACTTCCCCGTCTTTTTCTACCTATGATTTCTCCAAATCATACAGTATACTTTAATATGTGTTTAGATCGTAGGTGAGATCTCGATTCCTTTGCTTAAGCAACTGCCTCATTGTTGTCATAGAAGACAACCACAGGCCTTGCAATGCTAGGTACTACTTCCAATTATTGGAAGAAGTTTTCATCCAAACACTTTCTTTCGCTGTATCCAATACTGCGAGATATTCTGTTCTAGTGGTTGATTTGGCATCGACTCTCTATTTGAACTTCTTCAAATCATCGTTGCCCCAACAAGACAGAATATAAAATCCACATCAGACAGGAAACTCGAATCTTTAAATCCTTCGAGTTTCAATTCTTCATTATTACCTCTGACCAGCAATACATCCTTAGAACTCCTAGAGTTCTTTAAGGATTGCTCTATTGGGTAATCCAGTACTTCTTACCGGTGTTCGACTAACAGTAGCTCATGATATTCATAGCATGTGTTCAGTCTGGTTTTGTACATGACGCTGCATATCTTATGCTACCCTTTTTCTTAAAAAAGATATTCAGAGACAATCTCCTCTTTACTCATCACATGTAGGGCACATTGACTTTGAGAGAGATTTTGTGTCTCTATGGAAGCAATCCTCTCTAGGATCCTTCCATACTGAATCTATTCAGTTTTTGTCCATGTACTAAGATTTGGGATTTCAAACATCATCTATAATCTATCTCCATAGATACGTATTGCCAATACGTGAGATGTATCCCTTAAATCTTTTAATGAAGAATTGCGTGATCGAACACGCTTTCGTCTGCGTTTTAACATTCATACATCTCTATGTCAACTTCAATGTTATTATCATGTTATTTTACGAACAGCACAAAACTCCCACTGATTCTTTTGTACATTCAGATTTACATGCAATTCTGATAAAGTCAACTGCCTTGACTGTCTCATCTAGTCGCATGTTCCAGTTTCGGGTTACTGGTCTAGAGTCATAGATTTACCTTTGGAAATACATCCAATGGTTATGCCTCGTAGTCAAACCACGCTTCTATGGCTTAGTGTTTCTTAATGGACTTTGACAATCCATTTAGTTTACATGGCGTTAAGCTATGTTCCCGAGTCTATGTCATACATAGTCTTTTCGCAAGTCCTTGGATCACTATCCAACTGATCATTTTCGTGAATCAACAGATCCTTTACGAATTTGATCGGATCTTCGAAACTTTGGTGTACAAAATTTTGGTTCAGTAAGTTTGGAAAGAGTCTCCCACTATTTGTAGGGATGGGTCCAAGCCTAGGACTTCATCAAGTTCTATTATAATCCCATTTCTATTTGCGAGGGAACCACCCTCTAAGAATTGGGTATTCCTAAAACGAACTCCTTTCGTTCTTTAGGATAATAGAACAGGTATCCAACGGATTTGGTTGGATACCCTACAAATTTGCTCGAATCGGATCTACTATCCAATTCACTATTCATGGGTGATACACCATACTTTAGTCAGTACGGTGTTTGTAGGAATTGACTTTAAGAGGTTACTTGTTTAAGTATCCTTGTATATTCAGAGGGTTGAACCCCAGAATTGATTGAGGAATTTCTTAGCAACACTAATTAAGGAATGAATCTAGTCTTTCATAGTTCGATTCCTTTTTATTAGTTTTAACTTGCTATTCAAGAATTCTATTCTTGATTTAGATAATTGAGTAATTTAAAGCTTATGTATTCATCACTTCGATCATATCGAACGACCATACATCAATGCCCTTATTTGCTTCGGTTTTGGAACTTCTTTTGAATCCTTTCAACATTTCCAAAACTTGTACTTTCAAAGTACTTATATCCTAAAACCATCAGGATAATTCTGTGAAGCAATTAATTTCTCACACTAACGCCTTAGTGATCCACATGTGTCTTTATGGATTAGATCCATTGATCACTTGGTATGTTTACAAATCGATCAATTTTCCCTTATCAGACAGGATTCGCAAGTTCATAGTTCATCAAGGTTCTTTATTTCAAGAGACCTTTAAATGATGAACAACTCATTGATTCCTTCTATGGAAATTAGTTCGATTTTAAGCATGCCATAACTGTGGATAATTATCTAGTTAGTTTTACTTTTCTCGATTTAGCATAAATGTCATTTAGGTTTTATCATCATTTATTTCTTTGCTTTAAATACATTCCATTCATAATGGTAAAGCAATTTTGTACAAAGTAAAAGCTTTAATTAAAACTATTCCATTCACAATGGTAAAGCTAAAAGGTTTCGTACAAAGTTTGAAATAAATCTTAAATAGATAAAACTATGACTAATGCTTAACTCGAAAATTAAGAAAAACAATTGCTAAAAAGAAAAATCTAGGTTCTTCTTGACCCAGCTCCTGAAGCATTTTTCCCTTATTTGCCGAAGCAACTCTTTCCTTCGTCTTACAAGGTATGCCCTCTTTCCCAAGGGCAAGGGAATGCCATCATCACCTGCAAACACTTTACAGATGTGAGTGACTATTTAGATGTCATACATCAAAGAATAACTAGGTCATACCTTTGTTCATTCTCTTCAGGAATTTCTTTCCAGCGAGTTTCCTCAACTCTTCGTCTTTCCCACATAATGGGCAATCCTTTCCTTCACTCAAACCTTCACCTTTCTCAAAGGCTTTCTCATATTTGTCCAACAACTTATGTAAATCACTTGTTGTAATTCCGTCACACGGAATGTCACAATGATCCATAAAATGAGTAAAAGTATCAGACAAGCCATTGATGATAATCTCTATTTCATCATTTTGATTCAAATCAGCTCCAAGCTTTTTGATTCGTTTCATCATCTTGATCAGGTAACAACAATATTCACTAACATTGTTAAACCCAATCATTCTTGTCTCGTGGAGTGAATTCATCATGAGTTGTGCTAATGTTGGTTCGTACATGATCGTGGATTTTCAAATGGCTAAAATTAAATTAAGAGACAACAGTAAGCAGACAGATTTAAGATAATACTTATAATTAACGAAATTTGGTCTTTCTATCGAAAAAGTTCTCCCACTATTTTATCGAAACAATAACCCCTTTCATTGTTCGGGAAATCCTATTTCCTAGTAGGTCTTGACGTCCCAGCAGACATTAATTGCACCCACGACTCGCGGCCATACAATTAATTCCCTAGGTAGGTATACATTTACCAATTGTGTCTCTACACAACCTTCAAGCTATTTTGCCTCGATTTTCACATTTATCTAGCACTGCTACATCATAAATGGTACTACTCGTTAAGTCTAACCCATCAATCGTGATGAGCAATGGGCCCGAACATGTCAACCCCTGGGACTCCCAGTCGATCGCATGCCCCGACCAATTCCCACCCTTGTCAAGTTTATTTAAAAAACGAGAATCGAGAGATTTCGCGTATTGTCCCTTTCTTCGCCTCAGGTGCCAGACTCTGGATCACCTTAATCGATAAGTAGACAACTCACGCTAGTCCCTATTGATGGAAGGCTTGGATTTATAAAACTTCCTTTTATAGTTAACCCAATATGACTTAATATTTTATTTCAAGAGGGGATTTTCGGTTTTAGAAAGTTTGAGGTAACTCTCTTCGAGATCTCACCGCATTCAATTATGCTTTATCTTTTATTTAGTGATCTAACTTCTAGCGCGCATCACATACAAGCTAAAATAAATCAATAAATAATATAAAACATTCACACCTAGCATGCATGCTACCACAGTATGTTTTCGATCGGGAGCCTCCTATGCGGGCCATCATCGAGCCATGATGTTGGCCCAATTGGTCAATCTAATAAAGTTCTTAAAGGATCTAACAAGTTACAAAAGTAACCATGCATACATGGCCTTCATTCCTTCTTGGGCCTCCACCTTGCTTGTAATGGGCCTCCATCCTAAACTATTTAAAATAAAGCCCTAATCTATTACAAAGGCTCAAAGTGGCCCAAAAACTAAAGGCTCGCAGGCCCAATAAAAACCAAGACAATTAAATTAAACCAATCACATCTACCCTAGGGTCAAGGCTCGGCACGATCGAAAACCACGTAAACAGTTCACGTTGAGCAAGAAACAAGCAAAACAAATTTTTCTTATTTCTTATATTATTTTAAAACTACCTTTTAAAATAACCCAAGATTCTAATTTTAAAACTCCTTTTAAAATAATCTTTTAACTTTCATTTTAAAACTCCTTTTAAAATAAATCACAATCTTTATTTTAAAACTCCTTTTAAAATATCTCATGGTTCTTACTTTAGTCTCCACTAATTATGATAAAATTAATCCTTCGGATAATAAAACACCTTTTAAGCATAAATCAGTTTCTGGAAATTTCAACTTTTGAAAATTACAGTTTGGTCCCTCAATTTTCGAAAAATACGTTTTGACCCAAAAACTTTCGGAAATAACAAATTAAACCCAAAAATTTCAGAACATGCAAATCGGCCCAGAAAACAGGAATTAACACTTTAATTCCAGAAACTTTCGTTAATCGCAAAACAGCCCCTTGAAGTTACGGAAAATTCAAAACAGCCCCATGATTTACGGAAATTGCGAACAGCCCCAATTTCCAGAAAAACAGAATTTCAATTCCAGCCCAGATTTTGCAGAAAATTAAAATTTCAGATTCTGTCCAGATTTTAAAAAAAATCGCATCTTGCAATTTTAGTCCTGTAAATTTCGTAAATTGCAGATCTGGCCCAAACAAGAATTATGCTATTTATCCGAACACATAATTAATCATAATCAGCAAGATCCATGCACAGAACACGACAAATAAATATATTTACATAAAATTTGAAGTGTTCAGATCCGTTTTTCGTATGAGCGTAATAACTTTGCTCTGATACCACTGTTGGGTTTTGCGCGGTACTATTGTCAAAAACAACGTGCGGAATATTAAAAATTTTAGTACACACGAAATACCCATGAGCCCAGGATCTCAGTTATCTAACTCATACGAAAACAGGTATTTTGAATCACAATTCAAGACATAAATAAATAGGTAATTTCGAAAATTACCTCACCACAGGCAAGGTGGTGGTTCTTCTCCGGTCTTCAAAAGTTCACTAGAGCACCCCAAGTGTTGTGCCTCTAGAGAAAGTCCACACCAGATGGATTTGAATGACTTCACGTAATCCTCAGGCTCAGAACTAGGATTAAGGAATTATCTATGGAGGAATTCAATCTAGATCTAGATCTAGATGGAGAAGAAACAAGGAGAGGGGCGGCTAGGGCTTGGATCGGCCGAGGGGTTAGGGGCGGCTAGGGCTAGCAATTTTCAGCTCTTCTCTTTTGCATTGATTGTGCATTAGTTGTTAAGGTTAGAGATATTATGATATATATATATATCTCTTATTAGAAGACTCCTTCTTCTAATAGAGATATATCATATCTTTGATATATCTTTCCTTATCACATAAGGAAGATATATATCATATCTTTAGTATATCTTTCCTTATCACATAAGGAAGATATATATAGATATCATATCTTCTTCTTCTTTCTTGTCCTACAAGAATATATCTCTTCCAACTTTAATTCCTAGCAAAATCGCCCCTTAGCTTAATTAATTAATCCGAGATTAATTTAATTAATATTCCCTTACCTTAAAAATCGACCCTCATGTTTAATTGATTAATCCAAGATTAATCTATTAACATTTTCATGGTTAAAATCGGCCCATGAAGTTTAATTAATTAATCCACTATTAATTAATTAATCTTCCTAATTAATTAACACCTTAATTAATAGTTTAATCAATTAGACATTCTAATCGATTATTTAATTAGACATTCTAATTAATAATTCTCCATTTCGAATTAACACTTTAATTCACGTTTAATTAATTAGACCATCTAATTAATTATTCTTCTCACTTGAATTAACACTTTAATTCATTTATTGATTTAATCCCTTAAATCAAACGTTTCCTTTTAGACTGTCACTGTCCAACTGTATTGTGTGTGACCCTCTAGGTTCACCATCAATTGGCAGCAGGCCCACGACTCTCGTGATTTAATTAACGAACAGTTAATAAGAAATTAATTGTTCCGATCCATTAAACACTTTTAATTGATCACTCCAGAATTAATCTCCCATTAATTCAGGAGTACCCACACCTAATGGTCGATATCTAGCCACAAGCCCATGAGGCCCAACTTCAGGTGAATTGATATTCGTGAACCTTCACCTCTTATAAATGCCATGTACATACGGTCCTTCTATCAACTAATTTCCCGATTGAGACCTAGGGTGTGTGAATTGGTCGGCACCTCTAATTATCTCAATTCTGTACTTTCTAATTCAGGATAATAATTCCAGTGTGACTGCTAAATTTGGAAACCCCTTTCCAAATCCGTCACTGACCACGGCCGTGGGTTTCTCGAAATTTACTATCTAAGAACGTACATGAAATTCTCTCGTCTTATCAAGATGAGTCGATAGATCCTATATTAGTACTAACCATTCGCGTCCACGTTCATACGTACCCAAAGTAGTCGCACAATAATCAGGCTATGTGATCGGCTCCTAAATCAAAGTACGTATTCCCGTGTACCGAATTCGCCCTAGTACCTCAAGTCCGAGGACTAAATCGTACACTATTATAAGTCTTGAGAGACTTCCCATTACCGATATGCTTAATGCACTTCCACGATGGGTCTCTCTGTTCGGGTCGTTCGATGCGTTCGATCTCCTATCGAACCACCTAGTCATATGCACTGACATCAAAATGTCTTGTTCATGAAACTCTACAAATTCACTTCATGTGAATCATGCATAATCCTACAAGTCTTAGCGATTCCCTCGATACCCCGTCTCGATAGGAATCTACGACTTGGAACAGTTTTAAGATCACGACCTTAGAGACTGTTTCATGATTGCACTCAGTACTGAAGTGAATCGTCCCATAGTCTAATGTGATCTTAGGATTTCATCCAATCGCTTAGATAAGTTCGCGAGAGATGAAGATGGCCATTATTTAATTCACGTACTATGAATAAACGGGCGTATTATCTTATGAATCATAAGATTGCTTTCTAAGGTAGTCCCTTTACAAGCTCGTATAAGTTGGCTTGCTGGGCACTATCCTATCACAACCCAAGGGCTTTGCATCCAAAGGGAGTGAGCATAAACTATGCAAACTCCAGAGGTCAATCTATGGCCTCAAACAGGCGTCCCGAACATGGAATATACGTTTTGATGAGACTGTCAAGGTGTTTAGCTTCATCAAGAACATATTTGAGCCGTGTGTATACAAGAAAAGAAAATTAATGGGAGTTTGGTACAATTTATCGTATTATACGTCGATTATATTCTGTTGATCGGGGACGATATCAGAATGTTAGCGCTGACGAAAGCGTGGTTATCCTCGTGATGAGGGATATTTCTCATATGCCATTTTTAGGAAATACCTCTGCTCGGGATCGATCTCATTCCCGACCAGGAAGACTGTTCTCCGACCGGTTGAACGCTGTTTCCGATCAAACCATATTGATAGCTCGAGACCTTACTTTCCGATCAATTTCCCTCCTCGGAATTACTGTGGGGCCGACCCTCAGGCCTGGACAGCTGGCAAGACGTATTCCCCTGCGGAGGGTCTAGCTAGCTCATCATTGTTCCTATATATACGCGGCGCATTTATGACATCAGGGACGACACTATTCCCAAGATACATCCCAGCTCGGACTTAGAGCTCGGAATAGGTTATAGCTCGCTTTTCTTTATAATTGTCTAGCTAGTTGTACGGCATCCTGTAACGCTCGAGTAGACCTACTTTGTAACTTGCAATTGGATCTGGATTATATTACGAATCACTTACACACTCGACTTTATTTATTGTTCTGCTCGACTTTCCTTATTTGTTCCGAACAAAAAGCAGCATAATCAATTGGCGCCCACCGTGGGGCCTATTCGAGTGTTAGATCGAAAAAATGCCTACTACTAGAAGATACACGTACAATCGCGGCGAGCCTTCACGTGCCGTTGGAGCTCAACGATCAGTAAACAATGAACCAAGTAATCTATCCCGAGCGGCCCACCAGTCTGAGGTGCCGCCGCTCGATCCGCCGAATGATTTGCCCATTCATACAACAGTGGCCGATCTGCGATCTGTTATTGGAACCATGTGTAGAGAGTTTCTGAACACGGAAAGAGCAGATCGTGAAACTATGCCTGATCAGCAGCCTCCGGTCGATCAACCTACTGCTCGGGTTCCCATTTCCAACAGGCAAAGTGTTGGATGAAGATGAAGACTTTGAAGTGAAGGGAGGTTTTGATGATTTCCAAAGTCATCAGCTAAGTGGAAGCTTAGTACAAACCTTAGAAAATATTTGACCAAGGAAGAAGTATTTCAGACGAGTCAAATATGGTCCAGAAGACTACTGATCTGTTGCTGAAGAAGTAATCAGACTGGTGGACTATCAGCCGACTCAAATCAGATTAGTTCAAGTTTGGGATCAGCCGAGTAAACATCAGACGAGTGACTTCGATCAGCAGAGTGGAAGTGGATCAGAAGTTAGTGCAACGGTAATAAATGCACTTGGTGTAATAAATGCTGAAGAGGAAGGGTATTTATGACAAATGATTGAAGAGAAACCTCGTATCAGCTTGGTGCATTTAATGCGCATTTAATGCGAAGCGACAGAAAGTACAGCAGAGTGTACAGTGTTCAGTCGCAACAGCCGTTCTGCAGAAAAAGGACCAGTACTCGAGGATTTGACAACTAGCGATCTCTCAACGGGCAGATTTTCAAATCCTTAGTATAAATAGCTTAGTCCGTGAGTTGAAGAAGAAGAACAACACAGAGACAACACACTTTGAGAGCAAAAATCTGAAGCAAAATTCTTCTAAGTCTCAAACTCAAGAACAAAGCACTCATCAGCCGAGTCATTTGTTGACGAAGCAGAATAGAGAGAAAACAGAAAATACTTGTAAAATCTGAGTGATTTTGTTAGGGTTGTGTTGTGAGAAGTAGATATCAATCTTTGTGAGCGATATTACTTCAGAGGTTAGGAATTTCTTTGTGATTTCCTACTACGAACTTGTGGCCAGTTCATTTGTTGTTTGGCGCAAGCAGAGGGTACTGTAATCTTTGTGACTATAGTATAACCCAAGATCTAAGTGACTTGGAAGAGTGGACTAAAGGATTTAAATCCATATAACCACTATAAAAATCCTTTGTGTTTTTAACTTGCATTATCTTCTGCATATTAAAACAGCATACTGAAAACACTTAAAGGTTAACTATTTGAAAAGTTTTAAAAGGAGTTTGTTAAAACTGGGGATAAAACTATTTCAAAGTTAAGGAAAAACTACTTGTGAAAAACAGTTGATAAATCCGCTGCAAGTTAGTTATTTTAAAACTCTGATTTTGATAAAATCAGCTGAGTGAAATCAGAAGAGTGGTCAACTCTGCTGTTCAAAGCTTTGTGCGAGATCAGCTTAGTCTGCTTACAATTCTTGATCAGCTTAGTCTGCTGACAGAAAAGTTAGAAGATTTTAAAAGGCAAAATTTTAAAGAGGTTTATTCACCCCCCCCCCCCCCTCTAAACATCATCTGACCACTTGGGACCAACAAGTGGTATCAGAGCAGGTGGTTCATCTGAATCATCTGACTGATCAACGAGCTTGATCCTTAAGTGTTTTTCAAAGGTTTTCAAAAGTTTTCAAAAGAGCATCTCTTTGAAAAACAAAACTTTTTGAAAAATGGATTGTATTAGCCTAGTTCCCCACATAGGCGGTATGAGCTTTGAGGACTGGAAGATACGCATGGAAATTTTCCTTGCTGCTTACAACGACAACATGTATCGATGCATAACACAAGGTCCAATAAAAGTTACCAAGAAAATCATGGTTGATGGCGTAGAAAAGGTCGTTGAAAAAGACGTTGAGGAGATGACACCTGATGAAATCAAGCTGAATAATCTTGATAAAGTTGGAATCTTCATCATGACCAAGGCTCTGGACAATGAAAGGTTTGACAAAGTCAAACATTGCAAAACATCTAAGGAGATGTGGGATAGAGTCCGTGACATGAGCGAAGGAAACGAGTCCATCAAAGAACACAATCTGAGTGTTGCCATGGAGAAGTTTGAGAACTTCAAAATGAAACCTGGAGAAACCATTGACCAGATGGATTCAAGGTTTACAAAGGTGTTGAACAATGTTCTGAAGTTGGGTAAGACGTTCACTGATAAAGAGATCACTGTCAAAGTGTTAAAGGCGCTACCACCAAAGTTCAACATGAAGATAACAGCGATGGAAGAATCAAGGGATCTGGGGAAGATCTCACTGACTGAGCTGTTTTCTGCACTCAAGGCGTACGAGTATAAAATGCCAAGGATGGGAATAGAAGAGACCTCAACTTCTGGCCCCACTGCTGCACTGGTTGCTGCAGAAAGAACAAGAAGATCCGCCGGAAAAAACAGAGACGAGGACTCATCTGATGAGGCCCCTGTACTAAGCAAGAAAGAATACACTGCTGGCGATGTGGCTTTGTTATTGAACGGGTTCAAAAAGTTCTACAAGAGAAAAATGAAGAACAAATATAACAATGCTTCTACTTCTAAACCTACCTCTAATTCTCATGATGTCAAGGAGGATTTTAAATCTAAAATGATGTGCTATAATTGCAGGAAATTAGGACATTTCATCAAGGACTGCCCATATCCTAAAGCGGAGAAATATACAGAGGAGGAAAAGAATCAAAGAAAAGAAAGAAGAGAGAAGAGATACCAAAAGAGCAAGGTGTTGCTGGCTGAAGCTGAAAAGATGGCAGCCATCTACTCATCTAACACAGAAACAGGCACTTCAAGTGACGACTCTGTTTTTTACTAGACACCTGCACTGCTCTGTCTCATGGCCAAGGAATCTGAAGATTCAGACAATGAGGTAATACTCTCTGAAAGTGAGCTTGAACTGTTTAGCTCATTTGAGCAAATGATGAACAACAAAGTAGATGTTGTGAATGAGCTTGCTAAGCTTAAGGACGAGATGATTCTGCTGAAAAAGCAAAATACTAAACTGAAATCGAAGGTGGAAAGACCTGAAGAATCAGCTATGTATAAAAAGCTTTCGCATGAATGTGAATCTCTGAGAGCTGAATGTGAAATGTACAAGGGACAAATCAAAGAACTTGAAGCTAGAATATCTCTACATAATAAGTCGTCTGTTCCTAAGTCGTCTGTTGTGTCAATGGATAAACCAACTGAACAGAGTACTCCCTTGATAAAAGAAAGTTTAGAACTGAACAAAGCTGAAAAATTTATATCTGCTAATAATAGTAATATTGTCCTGTATGTTCAGACTGCTAAACCCATTTCACCTGAGATTGAGAAAAAGGAGATAAACACTCCTAAGGCTAAGAAGGGTAAAAAGCCTGAAAATGAAAAACAGACTGGTAAAACCAAACAGCGGAGTAGTCCCAAGAAGTCTGCTGATAAGAGTAAAACCAATTAGACTAGTAAAACTAAGTCGTCTGTTAAAGAGCAAGTAAAGAGCAGACCTAAGAAGCAAAGAAACTATAACAAAAATGCTTGGTATGGAAATGAGTCTTACTATGTGCAACCTGCTTATCCACCTTATTATGCTGCACCTCAATATCCACCTCACTATGCTGCATATCCTGCTCACCAACCAATGCATGCTTACCCTGCTTATCATGCATCATATCCTGCTTATGAGCCTTATCCTCATCATAACGATTATCAACATAGCATGCCTACTGTTTATGATGAAAATGAAGTTGCTCATGCTCCTGCTAAAACTCTAAAGCCTAAGAAGCCTAAGACTTCAACATCTTGGGTTGTCAAAGGTGACACTAATCCACCAGGACCCTCTCAATAAAGGGTACCTAAAACATTTTTATTTTGTTTTGTAGGTTAGGATTAGGAGTAGGAGTAAAGTAGTGAAGAAATGGTACTTGGACAGTGGATGTTCAAGGCACATGTGTGGAGACATACATGAACTGGCAGATGATGTTGCTGTGAATGGTCCAAGAGTCACTTTTGGAGACAGCAAAGAAGGCAAGGTTGTAGCGGTTGGAAAGCTTATCAAAGGAAACATAGAGATATCTGACGTCTCATATGTTAGTGGCCTGAAGTACAATCTGCTGAGCATTAGTCAATTTTGTGACAAGGGATTTTCCGTGGTGTTTTCATCAGATAAGTGCTATGTTGAACAAGTTGGAACAAAGAAGGTTATTTTATCTGGAAGAAGACAAGGAAATATCTATGTAGTCAACTGGAATTCTGTGGACAAGAATTCTAATATTTGTTTGGTGGCTTCTACACCAAGTGAAATCAGTTGGCTTTGGCACAAAAGAATGAATCATTTGAATTTCAAGACCATAAACAGATTGATAAAGAATGATTTGGCAGAAGGAATTCCAAAGACAGTCATGAGCAAAGACAAGCTTTGTGACGCATGTCAGAAGGGTAAACAAGTGAAGTCATCTTTCAAAAGCAAGAAGCACCAATCTTCAACCAGAATTTTGGAGCTATTGCATATGGATTTGTTTGGCCCTATTGATCCAATCAGCAATGGTGGAAAGAAATATTGCCTAGCTGTTGTGGATGATTTTTCAAGATTTACTTGGGTGATTTTCATGAAGAAGAAAAGTGAAACCAAGGAACATCTTACTAATCTGATGGAACTGATCCAGAATGAGAAGAGTCAAAGAATATTGAAGATCAGATCAGATAGAGGGATTGAGTTTACAAACTCTACTGTTGAAGAGTATTGTAATTCCAGATGAATCAATCATGAGTACTCTGCTGCCAGAACCCCTCAACAAAATGGAGTTGCTGAAAGGAGAAACAGAACTCTAAAAGAAGCTACCAGGACAATGATAGCTGAAGCAAAGCTGCCCCAAAGATTCTGGGCAGAAGCCACAAATACAGCATGTTATACACAGAACAGGTGTATGATCAACAAAAGTCAAAACAAGACACCTTATGAGATATGGAACAACAGAAAGCCTAATTTATATTATCTTAGGATTTTTGGTTGTAAATGTTATGTTTTGAACAATGGGAAAAATCACCTTACTGCTTTTGCAGAAAAGGCTGATGAAGCTGTTTTTGTAGGTTACTCTACTGTCAGTAAAGCTTATAGAGTGTTTAACAAAAGAACTTTACTTGTAGAAGAATCTATTCATGTAGTATTTGATGAACCAAGTCAATCATCTGAAAAGAATCAAAGTACAAATCCAGAGATATCTGCTGATTTTCAGAAATTGAATGTGGAAAGAAAAGAAGAATATGTACCCATCATACTACCTGATTTAACTCAAGCTGTTAACTCAAGTGCTGTTCAAAATCAGTCTGCTGATTGTCTAACAGAGGAGTTGCGAACAGCTGACAGACCAGAGACTGTTCAACAGACTACTACTGAGACTCCAACAGTAGTGTTGCAAGATCAATCCAGAGGACAACATCCAGACTTGCAACCTGATCTCAGATGGCTCAGAGATCACCCACCTGAGTTAGTGATTGGTGATCCTTTGGACAGAGTGAGAACTAGAAGGTCAACTGCAAATGAAACAATGTTTGTAAGTTTTCTTTCACAAATTGAGCCTAAGTTGATTGATGAAGCTATTAGTGATTCTCACTGGATTGAAGCAATGCAAGAAGAGTTGAATCAATTTGAAAGGAATGAAGTCTGGTACTTAGTTCCCAGACCTACTCATCAAAGGGTAATTGGCACTAAGTGGGTTTTCAGAAATAAGATGAATGAAGATGGTATGGTTACAAGAAACAAAGCAAGACTAGTTGCCAAAGGTTACTGCCAAGAAGAAGGCATTGATTTTGATGAGACATTCGCACCAGTTGCAAGGCTTGAAGCAATCAGATTGTTCCTAGCCTATGCTGCTCACAAAAACTTCACTGTCTATCAGATGGATGTGAAGTCTGCTTTTCTCAATGGAGAATTGCAAGAAGTATGTTGAACAACCTCCTGGCTTTGAAGTATATCAACAAGGAGACAAGGTATATCGTCTGAATAAAGCCCTCTATTGACTGAAACAGGCTCCAAGAGCATGGTATGATACTTTATCTGATTTTCTTTTAATTAAAGGATTTCGCAAAGGTAAAGTAGATAAAACCTTGTTTACTATTGAATGGGATAATCATATATTGTTGGTACAAATATATGTGGACGATATTATTTTTGGTTCAACTAACAAACAGATGTGTGAAAGATTCTCTAAGCTGATGCAGAACAAGTTTGAAATGAGCATGATGGGAGAACTTAATTACTTTCTTGGATTACAAGTCAAACAGCTACCTGATGGTATTTTTATTAATCAAGCAAAGTACACAAAAGATCTGTTCAAGAAATTTGGTATGGAAACTAGTTCATCTGTTAATGTTCCTATGTCTACTGGACTTCGTCTGGACAAGGATGAAGGTGGCAAGTCAGTTGACATCACCAAATACAGAGGCATAATTGGGTCACTGTTATACTTAACAGCTAGCAGACCTGATATTATGTATTCTGTTGGGGTTTGTGCGAGATTTCAATCAGATCCTAAGGAATCTCATCTCTTAGCTGCTAAAAGGATACTAAAGTATCTCAAAGGCACTCAAGAATTGGGATTGTGGTACCCAAGGGAATCAGGATTTGAACTTATTGGATACTCAGATTCTGACCTTGCTGGCTGCAAAATTGATAGGAAGAGTACTACAGGTACTTGTCAATTTTTAGGCAGTCGTCTGATCTCATGGATGAGTAAGAAACAGACTTCAGTATCCATATCTACTGCTGAAGCTGAATACATTGCTGCTGGAGCATGTTGTGCACAAATACTTTGGTTGAGGCATCAACTAGAAGACTATAATCTCAAGATCAGTGGAATCCCTATCTACTGTGACAATACAAGTGCAATCTCACTTACTCAGAATACTACAAGTCATTCCAGGACTAAGCATATTGAGATCAAACATCACTTCATCAGAGACCATGTTGAAAAGGGAAATGTTATTATTGAGTATGTTCATACAGACAATCAGATTGCTGACATTTTCACCAAACCATTGAATGAAGCAAGATTTTCCACTCTAAGAGCGGAATTGGGCTTGTTAAAATTGGATTCATAAGCTGAGGGGGAACATATCAGAAGACTGGGTTCAACAGCTGACCAATCTGATATCAACAAGTACTGTACTTCAAGAAGACTGACTCTCAACAGACTAATTGACTGATGAATTCTTGAATTCAGGGGGAACGTGTAAGACTAGCGGTACCCTTGTTTTAAAGATGAAATCTTCAATGACAGTAGTTGAAGTTGTTTTAATCAGAAGATTTGTTTTTAATTCTTGAAGATTTGAAGATTAATTATCTTGCTGGATTGACAAACAGCAAAGGAAGATCACTAGATATTGGCTTTCACTAGTGATATATTGTATCAGACAAGTCGTCTGTCAGATAAGTATTCTACTCATCTGTTTTTATTCATGTCAGCTTATATTTTAAGTGTTGTACTAAAAACGTTTTATCAAAAACACGCTTTTATAAGTAACAGACAAGTGGCGTTTCAAATTCCCGCCTGTCTGACATATTAAATGCTATTTTGAAATCCGCGTATCACGATCGCACGATCTGTTTTTCAAGTAACTGATCTAACGGTTACCACTTTTCACGGAAACCGACAAAAACTAACATCTATAAATCCAGATCTGATCAGCTTACTACATTTTTACGCACCCTAAAAATTTCAAAAGCATTCAGAGCATTTTTGCATTCATTCAACTGCAAATCTACTCTCGTTTCTCTTCAATCTCTTTCAGGAAAATGGGTTCCAAAGTAAATGCAAAAGAAGCTGCGGCTGAAGGTATGTTCTTGAACTACCTGACCTATCATGCGACTGGCACACCGTTGATGAAAGAAATTCTGGAGAAATTCAAGGCGGCAACGCTGGTTAACTTCATGGAGGCTCATGAAGACATGATTTTCAAGGACGAGGTCTTTGAATTTTATGGTTCCAAAGACGATGTTGACTTCGACAAACTGGAGATTAAAGCCAAAATTGGGGACAAAGCTATCTGCGTAACCCCAAAATTGCTGAATGAGATGTATGGACTCTCTATTGAAGGGTCTACTGACATTGCAAACCTAGCTGAACCTTTTGAGTCAGATTTCTGGAATCTGGTCTCAAAGAAGAATCAAGTGCTATCTGGAAGTATAAAAAAGAATCAGCTGAAGGACGAATTTCAGCGAATGGCAGATTTGGTTGCCAAAGTCCTCGAGAACTGCACATTCTCTTTGGACAGCGTACCAATGAAGAGGTTTCATACTATGATAGCCATTTATTATGGGTTAAGGTAAATTGGGCTAACTTCATCTGGTATGTGATTGTTGATCACAAAGTACGTGGTCTGACTCTGCACAGAATATTCATTAGTCATCTGTTGGTAAATCTGAGATGTGCTGTGACTAATGGAAAAGAAATTCATAAGGCGAAGGAATTAAAGATCTATGATAAAGTAAAATCAAAAGAGCCTGCTGCTGTGCCTGAGAAAAAGCAACAGAAAAGAAAGGCTACTGAGCCTAAAGTGCCTGCTGATAAAGGCAAGAAGAGCAAGACAGTTGTTCAAACAGCAAAGCCTGCTGTTGAAGCCAGAACAGTTGTACCTAAAAGAAAGGATGCTGCTGACTTGATTGTTGATGAAACAGTCAAGGAAATCAATGAGATGTCAGTTGGGTCATCTACTGACAGAACAGTTTCAGCTGAGAAACCAGTTGAAAATGTGGCTAAAAGAACAAGAAGTGCTTTGAAAGATACTGCCACATCCACTGTTCCTATACTTCATACAAAGAAAACCATCAGAAAGAGAATGACATTCGTTGATGAAGATACTGAGCTTTCTGATCTAGTTAGAAAAAGCCCTCCATCAGCTGAGAGGCCTGTTGAATCAGTGAAGGAGTCTGCTGAGAAGAAGTCAGCTGATCAAGTGAAATAGATTCCTACACCAACAGCTGAGGTTGCTAAACCTCAAGAGGATCCTGAAGTGCAGATCCTCGAACCAATTGTTGTTGCACCTGTAGCAGTTGCATTACCAGAAACAACAGCTGCGGCACCAGTTGTTGAGTCAAGATATGCCAGAAAGAAGAGAACTGGCAAAGCAAAAGTACCAGCTTATCACAGAAAGAAGCGCGAGGAGGCTGAACAACGAAAACGTGATGAAGCTGAGCTGAAGAGAACTCTTGAAGCGAGCAAGAAAGAAGCTGATGTCAAAAGATGACAGAAGCTGAACTAGCTGCCAAGGAAGCAGAAGACTTGGCAAAGGCACTGGAAGATAGCAAGAAGGATGCATATGGACCACGGAGGTCTGGAGGCATCGTAATTGGTGAAAAGCCTAAGGAAGGAGACTTCGTGCTACCTAGGGCTGCACCAATTAAGAAGAAAAAGAAGGAAGTCAGACGAGCAATTGAGATTGTTCAAAATGACTCTGTTGCCTTCAAACGATTTGAAGCTGAGCTGGAAAGGCTTAACCAGCTGTTTCAATCAAGGACTACTTTTCTCCCTGAAAAGATTAGATACAATCAATGGAGAGAGTATAGATTGAATAAATCTGAGGAGGAAATTCAAGCCTGGAAGGAGTTTGCTACAGAAGGGAGATGGGTTCTAAACTGGCTGCAAACAAATTCTGTTGTTAAGGCTTTAGACTCAGATTTTGTTAGAGACAGACTACATGACTATGCTAGAGTCATTGTAAGTCGGGATGACTATGCTAGAGTCATTGTAAGTCGGGAAGCGACTGCTATCAAAGATTCAATTCCAAAGAGACCCAGTCCTACTGATGACAGAATTGATAGAGCAGTCAAGATTGCTGTTTACACAACCTTGGAAAAATGGGTTGAGAGATCAAGGTTTGAACCAGGTACATCAAGTACATCACCTGTTCTGCCTAGTTTACAGCAAATCTGTTATGGCTCTGATATTAGTACTTATCAAGAGAAGCTGAAGATCAAACAGACTACTTCACCATTTGTACCAGCTGACTTGATACATCAGAAGACTGTTGTGTCTGCTGATGGTACTGAAGTTATTCACATATCTGATGAGCCTACGGATGAAGAACCAAGGAAGGACAAGCAAGCTGTGGAAATTAATCTTGATACATCTGTGACACTGCCTGCTGCTGTCAAAGAGGAAATTCCTTTAGCTTTGGATTGGAAGGCTGGAGGTAGTCCTGTTCTTCATGAAGCAACTGTTCAACAGGAAGAGGAACCTGCCGAACTTCAACAGGAAGATGAGCCTGCTGAATCATCACACCCTGCTCCTACTGCTGATTTGCATTCCTCACTGATGGAATCCATCCAGCTGCTGATTGAAACCACAATGAAGGAGATGGAGTCAAGGAATACGCTGATGATTAAGCAAATGCAGGAAGAGACTGCAAAAATGGTCAAGGATGCCATTGAAGATTTTCCTCTACCACCAGACAATTCACTTGCAATCACTCAAAGTATCTTGAGCATGCACAGAAGTATTGAAGATGTGAAGGCTGATGTAGGTCACCTCCACACTGCTCTTCAAAGGAATGAAGCTGACATTGCAAGGGTTGTTAGGGTCATGAAGCAAGTTGGTGAAGCAGAAACTGAAAAGAATATTGCTCTAATGCAAGAGATTACAAACGTCACCAACAAAGCACAGACTGAACTATCAACACTTCAGTTGAATGTTGACTGTCTGAATGACCAATCGGGTGAATTAAAGGCTAATCAACTTCGCTTGGAAGAAAATCAACTTCGCATGCAATCTACTCTAAGTCATCACTGCGCTGAACAACAAGTTCTGGATAGAAATATCAAGAAGCTTTGTGCTGCTGTCAACATAACTCCTGATCAACTCAACCCTGCTGATGCTGACAAAAAGGGGGAAGAGGAATCAGCTAAGTTAGCTGTTGATGTTGCTGCAACTAGTCAAGTACGAGACCAACGGGCTGCTGCTGGAAAGCCAAAAGAAGATGAAGTACTTGAAAAGGAAGCTGAAGATGGAGCTGATGATAAAGTAGAGCCCAAGGATGTAGCTAAGACTGACAAGGAGTTAGCTGCCTCTCAGTACTCTGCTGAAGAACAGCTTAATCCAGACATAAAGATTAAGAGAATTGAAGACATCAGAGCAAGATTTGAAGCTGATGAAAGAAGGGAGAAATTAAAAGGTCTTGCTGATGCTTTCACATCTGGTGAAGATGAAGACAGTAGTGATGAAGTTGAAGAGGAAGAAGAAGAAGATGAAGAAGCTGAGGACTAGACTAGTAAATAGACTAGGTCATCTGTTGAATTTCTGTAACAGCTTACTTCAGTTGTAATTTTTTTTTTTTCACTTAAGTCAAATTTGTGCTTGTAACTTGTACTGTAATCTTTAAAGATCAAATCTATAAAAAGTTCAAGCTTCCAACATATCATTTCTATCTCAGAAATTTTTGAGGACTCAACTTTAGTTTAGGTACAGGTACTTAGCTGAAGTTTTGTCATCATCAAAAAGGGGGAAATTGTTGGATGAAGATGAAGACTTTGAAGTGAAGGGAGGTTTTGATGATTTCCAAAGTCATCAGCTAAGTGGAAGCTTAGTACAAACCTTAGAAAATATTTGACCAAGGAAGAAGTATTTCAGACGAGTCAAATATGGTCCAGAAGACTACTGATCTGTTGCTGAAGAAGTAATCAGACTGGTGGACTATCAGCCGACTCAAATCAGATTAGTTCAAGTTTGGGATCAGCCGAGTAAACATCAGACGAGTGACTTCGATCAGCAGAGTGGAAGTGGATCAGAAGTTAGTGCAACGGTAATAAATGCACTTGGTGTAATAAATGCTGAAGAGGAAGGGTATTTATGACAAATGATTGAAGAGAAACCTCGTATCAGCTTGGTGCATTTAATGCGCATTTAATGCGAAGCGACAGAAAGTACAGCAGAGTGTACAGTGTTCAGTCGCAACAGCCGTTCTGCAGAAAAAGGACCAGTACTCGAGGATTTGACAACTGGCGATCTCTCAACGGGCAGATTTTCAAATCCTTAGTATAAATAGCTTAGTTCGTGAGTTGAAGAAGAAGAACAACACAGAGACAACACACTTTGAGAGCAAAAATCTGAAGCAAAATTCTTCTAAGTCTCAAACTCAAGAACAAAGCACTCATCAGGCGAGTCATGTTGACGAAGCAGAATAGAGAGAAAACAGAAAATACTTGTAAAATCTGAGTGATTTTGTTAGGGTTGTGTTGTGAGAAGTAGACATCAATCTTTGTGAGCGATATTACTTCAGAGGTTAGGAATTTCTTTGTGATTTCCTACTACGAACTTGTGGCCAGTTCATTTGTTGTTTGGCGCAAGCAGAGTGTACTGTAATCTTTGTGACTATAGTATAATCCAAGATCTAAGTGACTTGGAAGAGTGGACTAAAGGATTTAAATCCATATAACCACTATAAAAAGCCTTTGTGTTTTTAACTTGCATTATCTTCTGCATATTAAAACAGCATACTGAAAACACTTAAAGGTTAACTATTTGAAAAGTTTTAAAAGGAGTTTGTTAAAACTGGGGATAAAACTATTTCAAAGTTAAGGAAAAACTACTTGTGAAAAACACTTGATAAATCCGCTGCAAGTTAGTTATTTTAAAACTCTGATTTTGATAAAATCAGCTGAGTGAAATCAGAAGAGTGGTCAACTCTGCTGTTCAAAGCTTTGTGCAAGATCAGCTTAGTCTGCTTACAATTCTTGATCAGCTTAGTCTGCTGACAGAAAAGTTAGAAGATTTTAAAAGGCAAAATTTTAAAGAGGTTTATTCACCCCCCCTCTAAACCTCATCTGACCACTTGGGACCAACACAAAGGGAAGGGAGTATTCGTCGATCTGCTTTGGGTGAACCGTCTAATGTTCAACCCAAAGCACCTCGAGCTAGAACCGTGGTCCGCTCGGGACAACCATCTAGAACCGTCCAAGAAGTGGAAGATTCAGTGGTCGGGGAAAGTTAGCCCGAAGCTGCGGATAGGTTAAAGAAGCCAATCTACAGAAAAGTGACCGAGGCTGACTTGGAGAAGATTGTGCAGGAAAGAGTTGTAAAAGAGTTAAAGAAGAAGATGCTGGTAAAGGAAACCCGACCCGCGGATGTTAGGGCTCGACGAACCGAGGCTAAAGAGGATGAGGCTGTTTTCCTCGAGGATGGTCGAGATAAGGAGTTAAGTACGAATATCATGCGATGGTCACCCTTTTACCAAGAGATTAGAGAAGCTCGAGGTACTGAGACAGTTGCGACGAGGTTGCCAAGGTATAATGGAACCACCGATCCAGGAGAACATATTAATAGTTTCATAAACATGTGGAATTTATATGGGCACTCAGAAGACTTCTGTTGCAAGATTATGGTCACCACGTTCGAAGGAATTGCCTTGGACTGGTTCGGAAAGTTACCTCCGAACTCTATTTTCTCTTTCGACGAGTTGTGCGGCAAGTTGAAACACCAATTTGCCAGTCAAAGGAAACAAAGATTACCAGCCAATCATTTGGGAACGGTGAAGCAGCAAGAAGGGGAAACGCTAAGGCAGTGGTTGGCTAGATTTAGTATCGAGCTTCTGAAGGTCGATACTCCGCAGATCGAATTTTTGTCGTCATTAATGTTCGAGCTAACCCGAAATACTCAGTTCGGAAACGCTCTTTGTCGAAAGCAACCAAAATCTTTCGAGCGGATCATGGAAATTGCTGAAAAATACATGATTCAAGAGGAAATGAACAAATTGAAAAACGCTCAGAATCCCAAGCCCCGGTCGGGAAGAAACCTGATAGGGCCCCTATCCCAAAGCCAAGCGACTACGGAGGGTCAAACGCGCAGCAAAGAAGCTCGGTTTGGCAGAGACTTAAGGTCTATAAACCCTAGGCTCCGACCCACAGATCTAATGTCTACGGTCGACCTGCTTCTACAGAGCGGGCTCCAAGGAGAGAACCTGAGAAAAGCAGTTTCACCAGGCTGAATGCCTCGAGGGACGAAATTCTAACTGTGCTCGAGGAAAGGAATTTAGTCCCAGAGGCTCGGCGTATCACTCAGCCCAGGCCGGGGACTATGAATAACGATAAGTATTGCCGGTACCATAGGGCTCGAGGGCACGGCACCGAGGATTGTTTTAAGTTGAAGCAGGAAATTGAGAAATTGATCGCCCAGGGAAAATTAAAGGAGTATGTTAGGAAGGGGAATACAAACAACCGGTTCTGATCTAGGAGTCCGCGAAAGTTTTCTGAACAACACCGTAATGATCAGCATCAAGTTGAGGAGCAGACGAACGGAGTGATAAATGTAATAGCTGGCGGACCTACCGGAGGAGATAGCAGGAATGCGAGGAAGAGGACTGCTAGGTCGATAAAGACAGGAGTCTCGACCAGAAGCGGAATTATGTCCTTAGAACCGGCACCTTCGGTAAATCAGGTCATTAGTTTTACCGAGGCTGACAGACCAAGCGAAGTAATGTGGGACACTAATGAGGATGACCCCGATGTCTCAATGGTATTGACCTTGAAAATTGCTAATTTTGAGGTTAAAAGGGTATTGATCGATAATGGTAGCTCGGCAAACATCATCTCCTCTGAAGCTCTCGATAGAATGAATTTACAGCACCCACGTCTGGATCGGGTATCTACACCGCTTATTGGCTTCGGTGGATCGGAAATCGTTTCTCTCGGAACCATCCTCCTGAGTACTACTATGGGCAAGAAACCTAAAGATGTGACGAAGATGGTCAAGTTCTTGGTCGTAAGTACCCCTTTCGCTTATAATGCTATTTTGGGAAGACCGGCTTTAAACATCTTTAAAGCAGTCGTGTCAACTTACCATCAGAAGGTCAAGTTTCCCACTTTGGCGGGGGTCGGGGAAATGAGAAATGATCAGTGCATGGCATGGGAGTGCTACAACACATCCCTAAACATGAAGAAGCAGTTTGAGCCTATTTTGCCCTCGAAGAGGAAGTTAGAGGATAAAAAGGTTTTCTCGGTATCCGACCTCCCTCTACCAGATTGCGAAAAATAGTAGAGTAAAAAAGGAAAAGAGATCGATATGAGCGTTCAACCCCCAAATCATAAACAGGTAACATTAGTTCCTGGTTCACCCGAGAAATTCACCAGGATCGGGACTGAGCTGAGTCGATGGATGGAAACTATGCTGATCGAGTTCTTAAGAAACAATGCCGATGTCTTTGCATGGAGCTCCGAAGACATCGTGGGGATCGACCCACGGGTAATTACCCAGTCACTGAATATTGATCCTAAAGCAAAGCCAGTTAGGCAAAAGAAGAGAAATCACGGTCGGGAAAAGGATAAAATCATTAATGCTGAGGTCGACAGATTATTAGCCGCTGGGCAGATCAAGGAAATAACTTTTACTGAATGGCTCTGCAATGTTGTTTTGGTATCGAAGGGAGAAAAAGTGGACAACAAGTGGAGAATGTGCAACGACTTTACGGACTTGAACAAGTTGTGTCCGAGAGATCCCTATCCCTTGCCGCGGATCGATAAGCTGGTCGATTCGACCGCTGGTTTCATCTTATTTAGCATGATGGATGCCTTCCAAGGATTTTATCAGATTTTTATGAATGAAAGGGATCAAGACAAAACCGCTTTCATTACCCAGCGCGGATGTATTGCTTCATAGTGATGCCTTTTGGATTGAGGAACGCGGGAGCAACTTATCAAAGGCTCGTGAACATGATGTTCAAGGATTTAATTGGAGAAATCATGGAAGTTTATGTCGATGATATGCTCGTGAAGAGCATGACCAAGGAAGTGCAGAGTTTGATCGAAAAAATAATATCGTTGAACAGATTTATATCCCGCTCAGCGGACAAGAGTTTGCCTTTCTTCCAATTGTTGAGGAAATCGAAGAGCTTCGAGTGGAATGAGGAGTGCGATAAAGCTTTTGAAGAGCTTAAGAAGTACTTAGTCTCCCCACCGATGTTAGCAAAACCGGTCGAGGGGGAACCCTTGTATTTATACATAGCAGTATCGACGGATGCCATAAGCTCAGTTTTGGTAAGAGTTCAGGACTCCGATCACAAGCCGATGTATTATCTGAGTAAGTTGCTTCAAGGCGCGAAGAAGAATTATTTGGAGATCGAGAAATTTGCACTTGCTCTGGTTATTGCCGCACGGAAACTAAGGCCTTATTTTCAGACTTATAAGATTATTGTTTTGACAAACCAGCGTCTAAGGCAAGTTCTGTCAAAACCAGAGACGTCCGGAAGATTGATTAAATGGGTAGTAGAGCTTGGACAGTTCGAAATCGAGTACCAATCTCTAACAGCGATCAAGGCCCAGGTCCTGGCCGATTTCAATGCAGAATCAACGAGAGACAGTTCGGAAAAACAACCAGTTCCCGAAGTTAATTTGGTGGTAGATACTCAAGAAAAAGTTTGGGTGATGCACGTCGATGGTTCATCGACTAGAGAAGGTGGAGGTGCTGGAATTCACTTTCAGGGCCCCGAGGGCGAGGACCTTAGTTATGCAATTACCCTGGATTTTATGGTAACGAACAATGAAGCAGAAAACGAGGCCCTAATCGCTGGATTAGAAATTGCAATTAAAGCGAATATAAAGTCTCTTACCGTGTTGACCGACTCCGAGCTGATACATAGGCAAGTGAAAGGGGTCTATGAAGCAAAAGAGTTCAACATGGTAAAGTATCTAAAAAGGGTGAAGGATCTAGTAGCAAAGTTGGATAAGTTCGATATCCAAGCTATCCCTCGAGAAGAAAACTCTTGGGCGGATTTGCTGTCAAAATTTACGGGGTCGATGGATGGACGAAAGGAGAGAGTAATAACTTGGTTGATGTCCAACACTCCAGCTATAGATTTGAACGTAGCTCCGAGCTCGGAAGTCATGGAGATAGATACTCAAGGGCCTTCCTGGATGGAACCTTTAAAAACATATCTAAGGAATGGTACCTTACCAGAGGAAGTAAACGAAGCACGACGAATTAAATATCGAGCTCCAATGTATGTTTTGGTCGAGGACCAGCTTTATAAAAGATCTAGTTCAGGAATTTTGTTGAAGTGTGTTCCGGAGAGTCAATTTGATCTTATCCTAAAGGAAATTCACGAAGGTGAGGCTGGAAGCCATTGCGGTGCAAGAGCATTAGCTTTTAAGTGCTCGAGGACTGGGTATTATTGGCCTACTTTGATTTCGGATTCCATCGATTATGTCAAGAAATGCCATCATTGTCAAATTTATTCAAATTTGATTCATCAGCCCGCCGAACAGCTGCACTCTATTCCGATCTGCTGGCCATTCGATAAATGGGGGATCGATATCGTAGGACCTTTCCCAACCGCTAGGTCAAGAAAAAACTATGTCTTGGTGGCTGTTGAATACTTCAGTAAATAGGTGGAGTGCATCGCACTAACCAAGATTACTCAATTTCAGGTTATAAATTTTCTCTGGAAGTTTATTGTTTGCAGGTTTGGGATACCGAGGGTCTTGATCTCCGACAACGGAACTCAGTTTGCGGGAAAGCAGATTTCGGAGTGGTGCGAAAAATTTGGAATCCAGCAGAATTTCACCTCGGTCGGGCACCCCCAAGCGAACGGGCAGACCGAAGTCACCAACAGGGAAATTGTCCGATCACTCGAAAAGCGTTTGGTCGAGGCAAAGGGCAAATGGTTAGATGAGCTTCCTGGAGTCATTTGGGCGAATAGAACCTCAGTGAAATCTGCTACTGGAGAAACTCCTTTCTCGTTGGTGTACGGCTCGGAGGCTGTCATACCGATCGAGGCATTGGTGCCGTCACCAAGAGTTGAATCTTACGATCTGGACCAGAACCAGGTGTTGCGGGAGATGGACGTCGATCATGCGGATGGCAAACGTGACCGAGTGTGCATAAAGATCCAAGCCACCAAATCCAGCATGGAAAGAGCTTATGACAAAAAAGTAAGAATAAGAACATTTAAAGTTGGGGATTTGGTCCTCAAAAAAGTGGAGGTGTCAAAACACGTCGGAAAGCTTCAACCGAACTGGGATGGCCCTTATGTCGTGCAGGAGGTCGGAAAGAAGGGATCCTATAAAATTGCTCACCTTTACGGTGAAACTTTGCCAAGAACTTGGAATGCAGTTAACCTGAGGAAGTACTATGGAAGATAGTTGTAATCATTTTATTTTTCTTGTAATTTCCTGTTTTTGCAACTCTATTTTATTTCAAGTGTAAGCACAATCAATGAAGTCCTCTTTTAAGCTCCAACTGTATTCCGAGCACCACGATGAAGAAATGGCAATATGTCTCGACTGAGGGTGAAAGCTGTTGCTATGCCCCTCAACTCGGTTAAAGACGCTCGTGTAAAAAAAAAAAAAAAGGGGAAGGGAGAAGAAAGAGCAAAACGTCTCGACTGAGGGTGAAAGCTGTTGCTATGCCCCTCAGCTCGATAAAGACTTGCTCAAGAAAGCAAAATGTCTCGACTGAGGGTGAAAGTTGTCTCGACTGAGGGTGAAAGTTGTTGCTATGCCCCTCAGCTCGATAAAGACTTGCTCAAGAAAGCAAAATGTCTCGACTGAGGGTGAAAGCTGTTGCTACGCCCCTCAGCTCGATAAAGACTTGCTCAAAAAAGCAAAATGTCTCAACTGAGGGTGAAAGCTATTGCTATGCCCCTCAGCTCGATAAAAGACTTGCTAAAAATATGCTAAATGTCTCGACCGAGGGTGAAAGTTGTTGCTATGCCCCTCAGCTCGATAAAAGACCTGCACGAAAAGAGCATAACTATCTAGCTTGGAAAAAAGGACTTAAATGATGAAGTTTGTCAAATGATTTATTGTCGGGCAAATAAAATGCTGCTCGAGATAAAATAATGAAGTAGCCCAGCTCGAGATGTGGGAATCTTGAAAGCATTCATATTCTTGGAAAATTCCTTCTCAAGTTGGTATTATTGTTTCCTAAATTCAATTCTGGTCGAAGTAAATTTCTCGGACTTAAGTTATTATTCATTTGGACGCTTATCGGAAAATCTATCCGAGATGATCTAGGCGGTCGATAATATTCCAATTATGGATTAAACTTCGCGTTCAGATTTTTAAAGTTTTATTTTCATCGGATTATCAGTTCGTCATCGAATTGGATGTTGCGAGCAAGAATAATAACAAGGACGATTGAAAAGAAAGATAAATTGTAAATGTTCAAGTTGAAAAATAAAACTCTTATTTATAAATTCCGAGCAAGGTACAAGAGATCAATGAAATACAAGAAACTACAGCTTTATTGATATTCATCGAACAGATTACAGAGTTATTGAGTATGTTTACAAATAAAGTCCTAATACAACTACTGTGCCCTATTCTATGGTCTTCGAGCATCCTTCAGTGTTGTCGATCTGGAGTATAGGCAAGCATCCGATGAGTGCACCACAGTTTGTGTGACAGATCGGTTGTCTGGTAGACTTGTAAAGTGATCGAGCTGTATATGTTTATCGTCTGATGATATCTGGTTTTGAAGTTAGACAATATGGATCGCAGACCACCTTTTCTACTTATCTCCATACAGTCCCCAGCCTTCTTGCCACCAGCCGAGCCCGATCTAAGGTTGAAATTCCTCATTTTAAGATCCGAAATTTCAACCTAGAGCAGCCGGTCGTCATTTTATGATCCGAAAGCTCGACCCAAAGTTACCATCCTTCAAGAAAGAAAGGAAGAAATTGGTACTCGAGGTCAAACTTCCTTTTAAATATCTGACCAGCTTTCCGCCCTCGGGGATACCCCTCGAAATCCGCAATGCTAACCCTGCCCAAAATACCCGAGCAAGGGTCAGTCACTTATTGGTATCCCGAGGGGAGATCCCATTTTTAGGGATCGGAGTCCCATCGATCATCGAGGGACCCCTTTTTTCCGATTCCACCCATACCAAAGAAATATATATTGTGTTTGCGAGATCTGAAGTATGTTCGAAGCCATATCTCAAAGGCTTGAACAGGAAGAAGGAAGGATCCGAGCTTAGTCCTCGGATGAAACATTTTCACGGTGTAAAGTAAAAAAATTTGAGCTTAGTAAAAAGCCCTTTATATACTAAGAGAAAGTTCAGATCGACGATCATTAATCAACGGGATCAACGGCCCAGATTACAGCATTTATCACGGGTGACCGTTCCGCTTCCCAAGGGTTAGGTACTGTTTGGTCAGAATTTCCTTGGAACTTAGCTGAAAAAATGGGAATACTATGACTCGGTCAGAAATCTGGTGCAGAAAATTTTCAGTTTTTACAACCAGGTCGGAATTTCGATCAGTCTCAGCTCAAGTATAATTTATTTCTACAATAAAAAGACAACCTGAATGTAAAGAAGTTCAAAGTAAATATAACTTTCCGACCACAGAACAATATTACTTAAAAGAAAGGAAGTATTTTATTCCGATGCGAACAACGTTAAAAGAAAGGGAAAACATAAAATTACAACATTTGGTCGAGCAGAAAGGAATAAAGTTATAAGCACAAGCAAAGGAAAGAATCTCTAAATAAGTTTGTTCTCGGATAAGATCTTGCGGAGCTCGACATTGCGGGCCTCGTACCCTTCATTATAACCTTTCTTATACGCCTCTTGCTGCCGCAGCTCGGAATCTTTCTTCTCCTGCTCGACAATGGACTTCAGCCTGTCCAGCTCTTTGCTCAGCTCCTCATGGACTTGGCTCTCTCTATGTTTCACAGCTTTCTCCGTCTCAGAGGTCAACTTCTGCTCGATTGCTCTAGCTTCATCGAGAGATTTCGCCAGTGCGACCTTCTTTTCCTCCAACTCGAGGACCGTCGCAGCGCGCTGCTCGGCTTCTAGCTCGACCTGCAACCCGAGGTTGAAAAGGTGCTGCCCAACCTATATGGGATCACCGAAGAAGTTAAAAAAAAAAAAAAAAAACATAAGACTCACTTGATTAAGCAGATCTGAACCCGATTGCACAAGTTCTCGAGCACTTTTCCCTCTCAACCGCTCCTGCTCGGCCAACTGAATACTGCTCAGAGTAATGTCCCAACTGCTCGAGGCAACTCCTCCAGCCGTTGCCTTACTTTTCATCTCCTCAAAAATTGCACCAAGTGTGCGAGTAACGTCGGAAACGGAGCTGTAGACCTCGAATTTCTTTCCCAACGGAGGAGACTTTTTCTGGTCGACAGAAGGGTCATCTATTTTGACCTTTTTACTCCGAGGCTCGTTTACAACGCTAGTCATTTGAAGTAAGGTTGGGGTTGGAATCAGGTCATCTACGTGCGGCCTTTTGTTTGAAGCATGCTCGGAGCCACCAGATATGACTTGCTTGCTAGGGTTAACGACCTGCGCTTTCCCCTGCGTTTTCCCCTCAGAGCTGTTCTTCGACCTGGAAGGGGAATCCACAATTTGTATAACCGGCCCTTTCTCGGACCGAGTGGGCGAGGAGTTCGGCGAAGGGTCGATCTTGGTTTTACCAAGGTCACCCTTAGGAGCCTCTGATCGTTTGGACCCTTGGATTCGAAGGAGAATCGACCTTATTTTTGCCACGATCGGCCTTAGAAACTTTCGATGCCTCTGTGGAGGACTTAGAATCTCTGGTTTTGGACTTGGGAGCTTTTTCCTTCTTGGTTTTGAACATTTGACTTGGGTCAAGCTTGGAATTCACCAACCCCTCCATGATCGGATCTTTTAGTAAAGAGAAGGGCTCGATTTATTTTATCGATCTATGAGCTCCGACTTGCAGAATTATGATTTTAGTGCTACGAATCATAAATTTCCTCTTCTATTTATAAGAAAGAGAAACGTTGCCTATTGGGAACCCAACAGTCGCGAATTTCAAGTTTTTTCGTGATGTATTACGAAGATCGATCGTCTTATTATTTTACCTACTAAGGAAGTCTACTTTAACTGGTGTTGCATAGCTCGATATCGACATTCTTTTCGAGCACCATACAGCATACAAAGACTATTGTCTAGTTGAGTTGTATTATAAATTCTGATAAAGTTTATGCATCTGGATGTGGCAAATATCGCAAACAAAAGAAAGGAGATTTTATAAATGATCAAGAAAATTACATTACAGAAGAAGGAAAACCCTATAGTCTATTACAAGAGATCTTTCTAAGGGTTTTGTTCCTCCTCATTGCCCTCGCTCTCAGAATCGCCTTCGACTTCGACCTTTTCGTCCCCTGAAGCCTCTCGGTCATCCCCGCCTTCGGAAGCATCTTGATCTTCCTCGTCTCCAGAACTATCTTCATCATCTTCATCCCCAGAACTATCTGAACTTGAGCTCGAGCTGGACGTTTCCAATTCCAGCATGTCGGGATTAGGCATGGGAACTCCGAACTCTCTCACGAAAGGGGCAAACTCGTGCGTTTCCCAATCTGTGGAGCTCGATGATGAAACTCGATAATTTTCTCCGTCCATGTTCTTGAGAATGTCCATATGCTTCAAGTACTCATCTATCTTGTTAGGGATGACCTTCGCAGAGACCAACTATCGAACCCCTTTATAAAAGGTAGTCTGAAGAATTTCACCGACCCTTTTTCGAGCTATGGCATCTAGCACGATGGATTCCAGAAATTCTCTTATCGAGCTTAGGCTCGACTCCTCCTTACCACGTTGATAAGACAACTATGAATCAGTCTTGGTATGTGCGAGTTCTTCTTCGAGCCTCTTGACCTTATCCTCGAGCAGACTCTTCTCCGCGACAACCTTCACCAAGCTCTCCTCGACAGCCGGGGTATACTTAGCTGGCTGGGGTATACTTAGCCTTTGAATCTTCCAATTCCATTTGAACGGCAGTAAGCTGACTGCGAAGTTTGGATTCTTCGAAGAGAGAATTTTGGTAAGCTATATGAACTCGATCGGATTCATCTTCCAACATCGAGGTACGGTTCAGCTCAGTGATAACGCCGTGAAAACGTCGTTATTACCTATCTCTTTAAGCCCAAAACATCTTGTTTTGATCCGAGTTTCTGTTTGTTCCGCGTGTTTTCGTGTCTTTTGTGCTTTTGGCCCCTTCGTTTGGCCTTTGTTCGGTTTTTGTGTTTTTGTTCGTGTTTTGATCGCTTTCTCCGTGGTTTGTAGGTATTGACATCTTAGAGTGATTCGGAGTTGCGTATCAATGATGCGAGTTGTTCTACCCACCCCGCGAGTCAAGCTTGAGCTTCAAAGGAAATAGAACCCGAAGCAAATTTTACAAGAATGAAGATAGCTACTCACTCAAGCATGCACAACTTTATCATGGCCGATCCACATAAGCTGAATTTTGGATATGTTATAGATGAGTGAGTTAGCTACGCTACGAACTTTACGGATCCGCATTCGGAGTTCGGAATCAAAAGATATACTGCTCGGAAGGAAGTGCGGCAGAGCAGGAAACCTACGGCCTGTTTCACGCGGCCGCGAGGTTCAGTCTCGCGGCTGCGAGACCCCTGCTACCAGCAGATATTTTCTGCGGGAAAGGCAGGGGGTTTTTTGTATAATCCCCCTTTGATCCCACTTGTATTTTTAGGCATCTTGGGGGACTTTTTGGCCTTAGTTGCCATTGTTTGGAGGGTAACTTAGGCATGAGGGCTTGTAGTTTTTGCTAGGTTAGAGGGTTAAAGGTGAAATCACCTCAACTTCCCACTTCACTTTATTCTCTAGCCTCCATTGGGGAAGAACTTCACTTGGACTCTCCATTGAAGATAAAAAGGCTTGAGGGAGAAATTGTTGAAGATTTCAACCACTAAGCTATCTCTAACTCTTAATACTTTGTTCATTTACATTTATAACTTTGATTAATGTATTGGATGATTTATTTAATGCTATGAGTAGCTAATCCTTCTTTTCTTGGATTTTATTGATCTTATGTTTGATTCTTGATTAGAGGATGAATTAATAGTTGATGCTATGCTTGGATGTGTTTGTTAATCTAGTTTGTGCTTTTGTCATCTTGTTGTTAGGCCAACCATAAGATGAAATGGATTGATCTTTAATTGCTAGACATAGTGGATTAAAGATTAGATTATAAAACTAGATTGTGATTTGATTTTAGGATAGGAATATACCTAGGTCATTTCATGTTCTAACAAGGTTTGTGATTAATGCATCATTTAGATTTTAATCCACTTAGACATAAATTGGATTAGTCTACTTTGATAGGTTCGTACGCAATTCGGAAGATACATATGAATAATTTTATGAACCTTGAACAACAAACATAAGTGTGGTTGTCAATTGTTGAGTCATTTATCTTGAATTGAACTAGGTGACGTAAAATTCTAGAAGCCTTTACATATTGTCAAGTCAAGTGTTAGTTTCATAATCACCTTTATCATAGTTTTAATATCAAAACCACCACCACTTCACCAAACTCAACTTACAAATCTAAGTAGAAGTAACAAGACATTAGTTGGTAATTAATCGTACAAGTCCTCGTGGGTTCGACACTCTCTTATCACTTTATTACTTGTAACGACCGTATACTTTCGTAGTTTGCGTATTAGTATGTGGAACGCAACAAGTTTTTGGCGCCGTTGCCGGGGATTTGTAACGATTATTTGCCAATTTATATTCTTGTATATCTTAGCTTGGATTTGTTATTTACTTTGTGATATTTGTCTTCCTAGGTACGATGGCCTACAATGATTGCTATCCAAGGTCAACTGAGGGAACGTCACTTTGTTATTGTATGCATTGCATGGGGGAGAGCACAATCGCCGGTTGCCCAATGAGTCCAAATTATTTACAATATGAGAATTCATACATGGGTAATCATTATGAGCCGAGTCCCACTTACAATAGCTACAATACCGGATGGGGAAATGACCCGTATTATCCAAGGAACAATGAGTGGAGAGGTGGACCACACCCGGATATGATGATGACTACCCCATTCATCAAACCGAACTATTATGAATATTCTCAACCTCCGGTAGAGGCACAACCATCTTTGGAAGATGCATTCACTAAGTTCATGGAGCACACCACCAAATACATGGCTAACAATGATGCAAAATTGCAAGAAGTCTTCCAACTCCAACAAGAACATTCGGTTGTATTGAGAAATCTTCAAACACAAATGGAGCAAATCTCACAAGCTTTAAGCATAAGACCCCCGGGTACTTTGCCGAGTACAACCGAATCACCCAAACAAGAAACAAATGGGCTTCCTACTAGAGATGAAGAACAAGGTGGATCGAAAGAGGTTGCAAAGGAAGATAAATTATTCATGGATGAAGGGTTTGATCAAAAGGTCATCAAATATTCTTACGTGAACTTGGTTATTCCCAAAGAAGACAAGTGGATCCACCCGAGCAAAGCAACATGGATAATTATGGGTAAAGATTACAAGAGATTTGAACCGGGAGATAAAAGTTTTCGATTTGATATGTGGTTCAAATCCGTCCCAAAAGACCGTACAATGAAAAGATTAAAGCGTGGGACGAATTTAAAAGCAAAGAGGCCGGGGCTTATACTTGATCCCGATGGGATCCTATTCGATTATTGGCCACCCTAAAAGAAAAGAGAAGTTTCAAGTCGAGCTACCGACTATAAACAAGCGCTTCTTGGGAGGCAACCCAAGCCTTTTGTTTTACTTTTCTTTGTCCTTTGTGTTGTTTTTGTTGTTGTCGTGTCGTGTCGTTTGATTCTTGTTTTTTTTGTGTGTCTTGTTGTAGGTGATGATTGTGCGCGAAAAAGAAGAAGAAGTAATGGCAAGCATGATTGAGGATTCGAGACGGAAGTTAATCATGGGATGCACGGACTCCATGATCGACAAAGGGGCGTATCATTTACATTTTTGCATTCCGTTTGGTTTATTTTGTACTTATAATGCTATATCTATATGTCCGTACTTGATTGGTTTTGATTATCCATGCTTGCTTGGATTGGATAGAGTCGTGCTCGATCATTTACCTTGTTGTTTTCATTGTTTTGTTTTTGTTTTTGTTTGTCTTTCCTCTGTGTGCTTGCGTGGTTGTCGTGTCGACCTTCCTCCTACATTCTCAATTCACACAATGGGGACATTGTGCATTTTAAGTTTGGGGGGAGAGGTTCACAAGTACTTGCTTACATGCTAAGTCGACCCGCCAAATTTTTTCGAATTCTTATTATTCCTTGAACATGTTCTACAAAATTTGAGCACATTGGCTAAGGTAGGTTGTATTTGAGGTGGATAAAGAACTTTAGTGATAATAGGTTCTAGGACTCCTTTTGTGTAACTTAGATTCTCTCCAAACTTTAGTTTGAAAAATAAGTGTGAAATGAGCAAAATGGCCTAAGTTTGGGGGAGTGAACCATTTTCAATAATGAAAAACCTTTGAACACCTAGCTCTTAAAAGAAATTAGTAGAGAAATTGCTAAAATGTATGCACTTCTATGAGAGAAAAGAAAGGCTAAGCCTTCATTGATGAAATTCATGAATCATTTTTGTAATCACTCTATTTCATTGCCATAGTGCAAGTTTTGTAATGAGAGGTTCAAATGAAATGCACAAAGAAAAAGAATGGTGCTAGTAGCCCACAAAGTTAAATGTTTAGAAGCACAAACAATCTTCATCATTAGTGCTAGTTTGTTATTGTAAAATCATTGTAAAGCACAGGGGCTATGTTATCATTGTAAATCAAAAGAAAAAGCAAAGTATGGTGAGAAAGAGCTAGGGACTATAATCGTCAATTAATCCAAGAATGGGGATAACACTTTTAAATTGCCTATAACTTAGTTTCGTGAAGTGATTTGAGCATTAAGTTTGTAATCTACGGTGAGGAGAGACTCTTTGTCAAAGATTAGAAGTCCTTGCAAATAGAACCGATGATTTTGACCTATCGGGACGTATTCACCTAAGATAGAATCTAGCTAAAGCCATCACACACACACATGAGCTTGTTTAAAGAATAATTTGAAAGTGTTAAATTTTGGCATTTTGATCTTAAGCATGCTTGTTTTGTTCTTGTTTTGTTTTCTTTGCTCGGGGAGGAGCAAGTGTTTAAGTCTGGGGGTGTTGATAATGCCGTGAAAACGTCGTTATTACCTATCTCTTTAAGCCCAAAACATCTTGTTTTGATCCGAGTTTCTGTTTGTTCCGCGTGTTTTCGTGTCTTTTGTGCTTTTGGCCCCTTCGTTTGGCCTTTGTTCGGTTTTTGTGTTTTTGTTCGTGTTTTGATCGCTTTCTCCGTGGTTTGTAGGTATTGACATCTTAGAGTGATTCGGAGTTGCGTATCAATGATGCGAGTCGTTCTACCCACCCCGCGAGTCAAGCTTGAGCTTCAAAGGAAATAGAACCCGAAGCAAATTTTACAAGAATGAAGATAGCTACTCACTCAAGCATGCACAACTTTATCATGGCCGATCCAAATAAGCTGAATTTTGGATATGTTATAGATGAGTGAGTTAGCTACGCTACGGACTTTACGGATCCGCATTCGGAGTTCGGACTCAAAAGATATGCTGCTCGGAAGGAAGTGCGGCAGAGCAGGAAACCTACGGCCTGTTCCTCGCGGCCGCGCGTTTAAGTCTCGCGGCCGCGAGACCCCTGCTACCAGCAGATATTTTCTGCGGGAAAGGCAGGGGGTTTTTTGTATAATCCCCCTTTGATCCCACTTGTATTTTTAGGCATCTTTGGGGACTTTTTGGCCTTAGTTGCCATTGTTTGGAGGGTAACTTAGGCATGAGGGCTTGTAGTTTTTGCTAGGTTAGAGGGTTAAAGGTGAAATCATCTCAACTTCCCACTTCACTTTATTCTCTAGCCTCCATTGGGGAAGAACTTCACTTGGACTCTCCATTGAAGATAAAAAGGATTGAGGGAGAATTGTTGAAGATTTCAACCACTAAGCTATCTCTAACTCTTAATACTTTGTTCATTTACATTTATAACTTTGATTAATGTATTGGATGATTTATTTAATGCTATGAGTAGCTAATCCTTCTTTTCTTGGATTTTATTGATCTTATGTTTGATTCTTGATTAGAGGATGAATTAATAGTTGATGCTATGCTTGGATGTGTTTGTTAATCTAGTTTGTGCTTTTGTCATCTTGTTGTTAGGCCAACCATAAGATGAAATGGATTGATCTTTAATTGCTAGACATAGTGGATTAAAGATTAGATTATAAAACTAGATTGTGATTTGATTTTAGGATAGGAATATACCTAGGTCATTTCATGTTCTAACAAGGTTTGTGATTAATGCATCATTTAGATTTTAATCCACTTAGACATAAATTGGATTAGTCTACTTTGATAGGTTCGTACGTAATTCGGAAGATACATATGAATAATTTTATGAACCTTGAACAACAAACATAAGTGTGGTTGTCAATTGTTGAGTCATTTATCTTGAATTGAACTAGGTGACGTAAAATCCTAGAAGCCTTTACATATTGTTAAGTCAAGTGTTAGTTTCATAATCACCTTTATCATAGTTTTAATATCAAAACCACCACCACTTCACCAAACTCAACTTACAAATCTAAGTAGAAGTAACAAGACATTAGTTGGTAATTAATCGTACAAGTCCTCGTGGGTTCGACACTCTCTTATCACTTTATTACTTGTAACGACCGTATACTTGCGTAGTTTGCGTATTAGTATTTGGAACGCAACACTCAGTAAGGAAGCAATCTCCAATCTGCAAAGGGATAGCCAGAAATGGTTAATATTGTGTATAAAGATATAAGAAATGGTTATCACAATAAAAAAGCTTGTACCGTGTGATACGCTCGAGAGAATCGACCTAAAACATCGAGGTCACTATGAGCCAAGAGTTTCTCCTGATCCTCGGTGAATCTCCCCGCCATAAAGATCTTCATTGCTTTGTCGTGCTCGTTCTCCCCGTTCGGGCCGCGATCGCTCCGAATTGATCCTCCCTCGGGATAACCCGCCGCTCGGTGACCCTTAAGCTGATTCTCGATGAAATCCACCATGTCGAGTTTATCTCGACCCGGACGACGAGTGAGGGGTGTCCGGTGTCGACCCCACAATCCGGTCCTTCTCTTTGCTTCGGGGGCCCCTTCTTGATCTTCCCTGGCTCGTCGGTGAAATATCTCTTCCCCCCTAAGTTTCCTCATGGTAAACATACTGTATCCCGGTCCAGATGAAGTGGAAGGACCAGCTTGGTCTAGTGGAGGGACCATTCGTATCTGCTCGGGATTCTCGGGCTCTTCTTCCGTTGCGATTTGGTCGGGTTGAGAAGAATCTCCTCGAGGAGGGACAGCAGTTCGGTTGGTTTGCGCCAGGTAAGGTTTAACTTGCCTCCTCGGTTGGCCCGACATCTTTTTCGAGGTAGAGGCCACGGTCCTACCGACTATGGAAGCTCTGTATTGTTCTACCATAGTACCTGAAGAAAGAAAAAAATGGTTATGGAATAAGTTTCTAATTAACACATTGTTATAATGAGAAATGAATTCCTCTCTTACTTAAAGATCGGGGATCGACGGCATCCGCGAGTGGGTATGTCGCTTGGCTAAGCCCCGCTTTCCGAAGAACGGGCTCCAAAACGAGAAAAGCCAACTGATACGGGTCGGAATGCATCGCGGCAACGACATCATCACGAACACTCCGCTTGATTCAACCAATCAGTTCGCGTTTTCCGTGCACCCAATCTCGACGACCCTTCCATTTATGTGGGATCATCTTCGAGCTCCCCTCGAAAGCTGGCTCATCAGGTCCCTTCACGAAGAAGAACCGCTTCTTCCAATCCAGAGAGTTGCTGGAGACAATTGTGGATAAGACAGAATGGTTCGAGCGTTGTGAAAAATACACGAACCCTGCGTTGGAGGCCGAGGAGTTGCTGACTTTAAAGAACTGCCAAAAGTTCTGAAGATCATCACGTTTTCTTTTGGCTTTCATCAAGACACTAAAAGCTATTAGATATCCGATGGAGTTAGGAAGGATCTGTGCAGGAGCAAGATAGAATACTTCCAAAACTTGCTCGAGCAGCGGTGCAAAAGGGATCCGCAGCCCGTAAGCAAATTGTTTAGGATAGAAAGCTTGGCATCCTTCCGGTGGATCATTGACCCGTTGAAAGGAGGTCGGGATGACCAGCGAGTAACCCTCGGGAAGAAATTTCCCTATCTCAGCCTCAAGTTCTGCTTGGCTTTCTATCGGATCGTATGCACTGGCAATCTCATCGACCCATTTTTCAGTTTTCTGGAGCTGCCCTTTAGCCTTAGACTTCTTTGAGACAGATGCTAGGTCGAGGACTCTCACAGAAATATTATTTCCGATCGTATATCTCATTATTTAATCCTTTTCCAATGCCTGAGTCGTGCCCTCTTCGCTATCGGAATTTGCGTTCTCTTCACCTTCTCCTTCATGCTCGGCGTTGGGCTCGACTTCTTGTTCTCCATCCCCTTCACGCTCAGCGTTCCGTTGACCCGACGTTCCCTCGCCGGCATCCGACCCCAAGACCCGTTCAACTTGATAGACGGTCTTATTCACCTCGTCAGAAGAGTTTTTCGTAGCTTTGTATGTATTAATGAGTTCGTCCATTGACCCTAAGTCGGAATCTGATCTCGGAGGAATATTGGTTTGAATCTCTGGGTTTGCGGAGTTAGACATGCTAGAAAGAGGTTGTCGTGATGGTCGACAAAGAAATATTGGTCTTTATCGATGTGAATGCTCCGATCTGCAGTAAGTTGGGAAGATGTACGCGTCTCTTCAGGTCAACGCATATATATAAAGGTTAAAAGGGTAAATTGCAAATTAAACCCCGAGTAACCGCGACGGTTAAGCTTCTACTCAGTAAATTGAAAGTTATCTTTCCATAAATGGCATTTATGGTCCTCTAAGTTTTAAAAGTTGGTTTTTCAGCTTGGTAAATTAAGATTAACGACATCGTCTTCCGAAGATGTGCACTCTTTTTCCCTTCGCTCGGTTTTTATCCCACTGAGTTTTTCCGAGTAAGGTTTTTAACGAGGCATATCCAACTCAAGACTGTTCAAGACTTGGTCCCTGTTATTTAATTCTCCGATTCTCAGATATCGTAGTGTCATCGAAGTAGAGTAATCAGATCGAGAACTCCGTCCTTCCGTGGTTCGTAGCATCTCATCTTTCCAAGGATCGTCCAGAGAAAACATGCGCTCTTTTTCCCTATCTCGGATTTTGTCCCACTGGGTTTTTCCGAGTAAGGTTTTTAATGAGGCATATCCAAATTTTCTTACTACGATGCTGTGTTTACTTCTCCGAGCTTCAACTTCACTTACGCTCGAGAAGTAGGGGAGTATTGATGAGGGATATTTCGCATATGCCATTTTTAGGAAATACCTCTGCTCGGGATCGATCTCATTCCCGACCAGAAAGACTGTTCTCCGACCTGCTGAACGCTGTTTCCGATCAAACCATATTGATAGCTCGAGACCTTACTTTCCAATCAATTTCCTCCTCAGAATTACTGTGGGGCCGACCCTCAGGCCTGGACAGCTGGCAAGACGTATTCCCCTGCGGAGGGTCTAGCTAGCTCATCACTGTTCCTATATATACGCGGCGCATTTATGACATCAGGGACGGCACTATTCCCAAGATACATCCCAGCTCGGACTTAGAGCTCGGAATAGGTTATAGCTCGCTTTTCTTTATACTTGTCTATCTAGTTTTACGGCATCCTGTAACGCTCGAGTAGACCTACTTTGTAACTTGTAATTGGATCTGGTTTATAATACGAATCACTTACACACTCGACTTTATTTATTGTTCTGCTCGACTTTCCTTATTTGTTCCGAACAAAAAGCAGCATAATCACCTCGCAATTCTCCATGAAAGATTTAGGAGAGGCATCTTATGTATTGGGGATACGTATCTATAGAGATAGATCGAAGAAGATGTTAGGACTCTCCCAATCTCAATACATCAACACGATATTGAAAAGATTCAGTATGGAAGAATCCAAGAAAAAATTGCTTCCAATGAGACATGGAATATCTCTTTCCAAGTCAATGTGCCTTACAAGGGACGAAGAAAAGAAGAGAATGTCTCTCATACCTTATGCCTGTGCTATATGCAGCATAATGTATGAAATGTTATGTACAAGACCTGACATAGCACATGCTCTGAGTGTCACGAGCCGCCATCAATCAAATCCAGGCGAGGAGCACTGGACTGCGTAAAAGCAATCCTTAAGTACTTGAGAAAGACTAAGGATCTGTTCTTGGTCTACGTCAGTAGTGAAGAATTGAAACTTGAAGTATTCACAGATTCGAGTTTTCAGTCTGACGTGGATGATTACAAATCCAATTCTGGATACATATTCTGCCTAAATGGCGTAACGGTGAGTTGGAAGAGTTCCAAGCAGTCCAACACTGCCAACTCAACCACTGAAGCAGAATATATCGCAGCATCGGATGCAGCGAAGGAAAGTGTTTGGATGAGAAACTTCACCCAAGATGTTGGTCCCAAGTGGTCAGATGAGGTCTAGATGGGGGGGTGAATAGACCTCTTGAAAATTTATCTTTTAAAATTCTCTAACTTTTCTTTCAGCAAACTAAGCTGATCAAGAATCGTAAGTAGACTATGCTGATCTTGCACAAAGCTTTGAACAGCAGAGTTGATCACTTTTCTGATTTCACTCAGCTGATTTTATCAAAATCAGAGTTTTAAAATAACTAACTTGCAGCGGATTTTTCAAGTGTTTTTCACAAGTAGTTTTCTTAACTTAGAAAAAGTTTTATCCCCAGTTTTATAAACTCCTTTTTAAAACTTTTTAACAGTTAACCTTTTCGTGTTAAAGTATGCTCTTTGAAATATGCAAGAAATAATGCAAGTATAACACAAAGGATTTTTATAGTGGTTATATGGATAGAAATCCTTTAGTCCACTCTTCCAAGTCACTTAGATCTTGGCTTATACTATAGTCACAAAGATTACAGTATACAATGCTTGCGCCTATCAACAAATGAAACGGCCACAAGTGCGCAATAGGAAATCACAAAGAAACTCCTACTCTCTGAAGTAATATCACTCACAAAGATGGATATCTACTTCTCACAACACGATTCTAACAAAATCACTCAGATTTATAAGTATATTCTGTTTTCTCTAAATTCTGCTTCGTCAACAGATGACTCGGCTGATGAGTGTTCTGTTCTTGAGTTTGAGACTTAGAAGAATTCTGCTTCAGATTTTTGCTCTCAAATGTGCTGTATCTTCTTCTTCAACTCACGAACTGAACTATTTATACTTGAGATTTGAAAATCTGCCCGTTGAGAGATCGACAGGTGTCCAAATCATTGAGTACTGGTCCTTTCTGAAGAAACGGCTACCTGCGACTGAACACTGTACACTCTGTTGTACTTGCTGTCAGTCCGCATTAATTGCACTAATCTGATACGAGGTTTCTCTTCAATCATTTGTCATAAATACCCTTCCTCTTCAGCATTTATTACTCCAAGTGCATTTATTACCGTTGATCAGACTTCTTGATCCCTTCTACTCTGCTGATCGAAATCACTCGTCTGATGTATACTCGGCTGATCCCAAACTTGAACTAATCTTATTTGAGTCGGCTGATAGTCCACCAGTTTAATTCCTTCTTCAGCAACAGATCAGTAGTCTTCTGGACCATTTTTGACTCGTCTGAAATAAATCTTCCTTAGTCAAATATCTTCGAAGGTTTGTACTAAGCTTTCATACTTAGCTGATTCTGATGTTTTGGAAATCATCAAAACCTCCCTTCACTTTATATCTTCCATCTTCATCTTCATCCAACAATTTCCCCCTTTTTGATGATGACAAAACTTCAGCTAAGTACCTGTACCTAAAACTAAAGTTAAGTCCTCAAAAATTTCTGAGATAGAAATAGTTTGTTGGAAACTTGAACTTTTATAGGTTATATCAATTGATTACAAGTTACAAGTTCATCAGATGAGATTACAAGAGACCTAGTCTAATAACTTAGTCTAGTCCTTCTTCTCTTCTTGTGTTTCTCCTTCATCTTCACCTTCAAGATCTTCATCTTCTTGATCAGAGCTAGAGAGATCTTTTTCCAGCATCTCAAACTTCTTCTTGAGATCCTCTATTCTCTTATACTTGACGTGTGGATTGAGCTGTTCAGCAGCTGAGTCCTTGGAAGCAGGAATTTCCTTATCAGATTTTACTGGTTCTTTGGGCTCTTCATCAGCATCGTTCTCTGCCTCAGTTACTTCTTCATATGGTCTGCTTGTATTTTCATCAGCATCCTTTTCAGCAGACTCAATCTTTTCAGTAACTTCAGCTGATAGATTAGCATCAGCACCCTTCTTTGTTGTAGAATCTCCATCTTCCCCCTTTTTGTCATCATCAGCAGGGTCAACAGGTTCTTCAGGCAAAACTGGAGTGATGTTAACAGCTTCACATAACAGTCTGATGTTTTTATCCACCGCCAGAAGATGATTTTCTCTCTTCAGTTGCTGCAAGGTGTCGTAGGACTCAATCTTTTGAAGTGTGAGATCCACTTGCTCACTTAGTTGAATCTGAGACATCAGAATCAGATCAGTTGAGGTTGTGAACGCTCTCAACATGTTCTCTGTTTTCTCTTCTTGAGCCTCCATTGCATTTGCAACAACTTCATTAATGTCCCTCCAACCAGCCGTGTTATCCTTAACCTTTGCTCCAAATGTTTCCAAATTTAGTCTGATAGTCTGAACTTCATTCTTAATACTTGCAATTTCTTCCACTATCAGAGGGCTAGGATCAGCAGCTTTTGGATCTCTTTCAGCAGCAGCAGCAGACAGTAGAGTTGAGGCCATTTCCTCAAATTTCTTCAACTGTTCTCTGTGTCTATCTTCCATTTCCTTCATAGAATTTGCAATCAACTGTTGAATGGACTCCAAGATAGATGATTGCAAGCTTGCTGAAGTTGATGGAGTGGCTGTGCTTGCTTGAACAATTTCAGGAGCTTTCTCAGTCTCCTTAAGTTCATCAGTCAGAGTAGTCTGTTGTTGAGACAACTGCTCTGATGATGAAGGTAACTTCTGGACCTGTATTGGCTCATCAATTTTTGTAACAACATCAATACCATTGTCAGAAACAATAGATTTATGAGTAAAAATGAAAGCAGGCTCAAATGGTGATGTTGTCTGTTCAGGTAGATCTTCATAAGTTTTGATGGCCGGTCCAAAAACAATCTGTTGTAAGCTTGGCAGGGGCGTCATAGAACTAGGATGACCCTTCTGATATCTGGTCTTCTTAGCCCATATTCCCAGAGTGACGGAAATAGCCAGCTCAACTGCTCTGTCGTTCAGATCTTCATTTTTTCCAGGCTTTTCAGGGACAGAGTCTTGAATTTTCTTGGCTTCAGATTTTGCCAACTTCCTTAGCCGGTAATGAACCATATCTAGGAAGTGATCTGAATCCAATGCTTGTTTCAAGCATCCAGTTTCCAGCCACTGTAGAACCCATTTTTCTTCTGCAGCAAACTCCTTCCATTGGATTATTTGCTCCTTGGTCTTTGTCCGACGATAGTCTCTCCACCTGTTGTATCTTATCTTTTCAGCAACAAAGAGACTCTGACGGACCAGAATATTGTTATACCTTTCAAGCTCCACTTCAAACCTTTTAAACACCTCTGAATCATTTTGAACTATCTCCAAGGCATGCTTCAATTCAGATCTTTGTTTCTTTTGCATCTTGGGTCTAGGCATAACTGACTTAGGCCTTTTCTTTTCTCCAATAACAATACCACCAATAGACCTTGGACCATGAGCATCCTTGGTACTGGCTTCCAAAGCTTGAGTCAAGTCTTGAGCTTCCTTAGCAGCAATCTCAGCTTCAGTCATGTTTTTGGCTTGAGCTGCAAGCTTACTAAGGTCGAGAGCTTTCTGGTACTTTGCTTCCTCTTGCTTCTTCTGAGAAGCAGCAGTTACCTTCCCTTTACCAGTTCTCTTCCTTCTGGCAGCAGAGGACTCCACTACTTTTAGTGGAACAGCATCAATGGGTTTGGGATGAATGAGTGGGACATTCATCTCTGCTGTCGGATTAGTCGGTTGTTCACTCTCAGCAGCCTTGTATACTGCATCCACTGGTCTCTCAGCAGCAGTAGAAGTTTCTCTAACTTGTGTAGTTGGATCAACAGTGAAGGTAACTCGTTGTCCTCCCAAAGTTAGCTTCTTTCTTGCCTTTGACTTAGGCACAATTTCAGTTGGTTGAGGTTCAGTAGTCCTCTTTACTGAACTTCTTGTCCTCCTTCCAACCTTCTCTATTTGAACTGGTTCATCAGACTCAGTTCTTTCTGGAGATGTTTCAACAGTCATCTCTGCAATATCCTTAGCCACATCAGTGACTATTTTGTCAGCAGCAGCAACTTCAGACTCTACTGATCTGGCTTGAACAACAGGATCAGTTGTTTGATCAGCAGACTGAGTAGTCTGTTTGACAATCTTTGGATTTTTGGTAGCAGCAGGCTTCTCTGCTTTTCCCTTTGCCTTTCTTTTCGGAATTTTCACCGCCTTGGCATCAACTTTAACAGGCTCATACATCTTCATCTCCTTCAGCGCATGAACCGTTTTCCCATTTGCAAGTGGACAATGAAGAGTCGCGATCAGATGACTCAACATTATCACATGCCCATTCTTCTTCAATGCCAGAATGTAGAAATAATGAATTGCCCAGTTAACTGGCAACCCATAGTAGATGCAAGCCATGGTTTGGTACCTTCTTCTAGGTAGCCCATCCAAGGAGCTAGTAGAACACTCCAAAATTTTCGAAATAATGTCTGCGAACCTCTGAAATTCATCCTTCAACTGAGTCTTCATCAAGGTTCCAGTCATCACCTCTCCCTCCTTCGCACAAACATTGCAAAATTCCTCCTCCTTTTCTGAACCCAGTGAGAAAACTTCTCCTCCTTCATTTTTCAACCCATAAATTTCACATAGCACAGCAGGAGAGACACAGATGGTCTTCTCTCCAATAGTAGCCACCATTGTCATCTTGGTTAAATCGTTTTTCCTTGTTTTGTAAAACTCAGCCACTTCGTCAATGAAAACATAATCTTCGTGAGCTTCCAAAACTTTTACCAGTGACGCCTCTTTGATTTTAACCATGATTTCCTTCATTAGAGGAGTTCCAGAAGCGTGGAACTTCTCGTAATTCAAGTATCGTCCTTCAGCTCCGGCCATTTGAACGAGTTTGAAGTAGTTTGAGAGAATTTAAAAATACTTTAAGACAGAAAGCAGATAAATCAGTAACTTCTTTTTCAATTAAGATAATTTTGGGTGCGTAAGGTCTACCCTTCTGATCAGATCTGGATTTATAGATTATGAAATGCCTAGGTTTCCGTGTTTTACGTGAACGGTTTGATTTAATCTGTAAGTTTCTAATCGTGCGGGCGAGAATTGCAGAATTCAAAATTTATTAATTATGTCAGACAGGCGGGAATTTGAAACGCCACATGTCTGTTACATATAAAAGCGTGCTTTTGATAAAAACGTTTTTGTACAACACTTAAATATGAGCTTACATAAATAACAACAAATGAGTAAAATACTTATCTGATAGACGACTTGTCTGATACAATATATCACTAGTGAAAGCCAATATCTAGTGATCTTCCTTTGCTGTTTGTCAATCCAGCAAGATAAATAATCTTCAGGTCTTCAAGAATTAAGAACAAATCTTCTGATTAAAACAACTTCAACTAACTGTCATTGAAGATTTCATCTTTAAAACAGGAGTACCGCTAGTCTTACACGTTCCCCCTGAATTCAAGAATTCATCAGTCAACTAGTCTGTTGAGAGTCAGTCTTCTTGAAGTGATACTTGTTGATATCAGATTAGTCAGCTGTTGAACCCAGTCTTCGGATAGGTTCCCCCTCAGCTTATGAATCCAAATTTAACAAGCCCAGTTCCACTCTTAGAGTAGAAAATCTTGCATCACTTAATGGTTTGGTGAAAATGTCAGCAATCTGATTGTCTGTATGAACATACTCAATAATAACATTTCCTTTTTCAACATGGTCTCTGATGAAGTGATGTTTGATCTCAATATGCTTAGTCCTGGAATGACTAGTAGTATTCTGAGTAAGTGAGATTGCACTTGTATTGTCACAGTAGATAGGGATTCCACTGATTTTGAGATTATAGTCTTCTAGTTGATGCTTCAACCAAAGTATTTGTGCACAACATGTTCCAGCAGCAATGTATTCAGCTTCAGCAGTAGATATGGATACTGAAGTCTGTTTCTTACTCATCCATGAGATCAGACGACTGCCTAAAAATTTACAAGTACATGTAGTACTCTTCCTATCAATTTTGCAGCCAGCAAGGTCAGAATCTGAATATCCAATAAGTTCAAATCCTGACTCCCTTAGGTACCACAATCCCAATTCTTGTGTGCCTTTGAGATACTTTAATATCCTTTTAGCAGCTAAGAAATGAGATTCCTTAGGATTTGATTGAAATCTCGCACAAACCCCAACAGAATACATAATATCAGGTCTGCTAGCTGTTAAATATAACAGTGACCCAATTATGCCTCTGTATTTGGTGATGTCAACTGATTTGCCACCTTCATCCTTGTCCAGACGAAGACCAGTAGACATAGGAACATTAACAGATGAGCTAGTTTCCATACCAAATTTCTTGAACAGATCTTTTGTGTACTTTGCTTAATAAATAAAAATACCATCAGGTAGTTGTTTGACTTGTAATCCAAGAAAGTAATTTAGTTCTCCCATCATGCTCATTTCAAACTTGTTCTGCATCAGCTTAGAGAACTTCTCACACATCTGTTTGTTAGTTGAACCAAAAATAATATCGTCCACATATATTTGAACTAACAATATATGATTATCCCATTCAATAGTGAACAAAGTTTTATCTACTTTACCCTTACGAAATCCTTTGACTAAAAGAAAATCATATAAAGTATCATACCATGCTCTTGGAGCCTGTTTCAGTCCATAGAGAGCTTTCTTCAGACGATACACTTTGTCTCCTTGTTGATAAGCTTCAAAACCAGGAGGTTGTTCAACATATACTTCCTCTTGCAATTCTCCATTTAGAAAAGCAGACTTCACATCCATCTGATAGACGGTGAAGTTCTTGTGAGCAGCATAGGCTAAGAATAATCTGATCGCTTCAAGCCTTGCAACTGGTGCGAATGTCTCATCAAAATCAATGCCTTCTTCTTGGCAATAACCTTTGGCAACTAGTCTTGCTTTGTTTCTGGTAACAATACCATCTTCATTCATTTTATTCCTGAATACCCACTTAGTGCCAATTACCCTTTGATGAGTAGGTCTGGGAACTAAGTACCAGACTTCATTCCTTTCAAATTGATTCAACTCTTCTTGCATTGCTTCAATCCAGTGAGAATCACTAAGAGCTTCATCAATCAACTTAGGCTCAATTTGTGAAATAAAACTTACAAACATTGTTTCATTTGCAGTTGACCTTCTAGTTCTCACTCTATCCAATGGATCACCAATCACCAAGTCAGGTGGATGATCTCTGAGCCATCTGAGATCAGGTTGCAAATCTGGATGTTGTCCTCTTGATTGATCTTGCAACACTACTATTGGAGTCTCAGTAGTAGTCTGTTGTACAGACTCTGGTCTGTCAGCTGTTTGCAACTCCTCTGTTAGACAATCAGCAGACTGATTTTGAACAGCACTTGAGTTAACAGCTTGAGTTAAATCAGGTAGTATGATGGGAACATATTCTTCCTTTCTTTCCATACTCAATTTCTGAAGGTCAGCAGATATCTCTGGATTTGCACTTTGATTCTTTTCAGAAGATTGGCTTGGTTCATCAAACACTACATGAATAGATTCTTCTACAAGTAAAGTTCTTTTGTTAAAGACTCTGTAAGCTTTACTGACAGTAGAGTAACCTACAAAAACAGCTTCATCAGCCTTTTCTGCAAAAGCAGTAAGGTGATTTTTCCCATTATTCAAAACATAACATTTACAACCAAAAATCCTAAGATAATGTAAATTAGGCTTTTTGTTGTTCCATAGCTCATAAGGTGTCTTTTTTGACTTTTGTTGATCATACATTTGTTCTGTGTATAACATGCTGTATTTGTGGCTTATGCCCAGAATCTTTGGGGCAGTTTTGCTTCAGCTATCATTGTCCTGGTAGCTTCCTTTAGAGTTCTGTTTCTCCTTTCAGCAACTCCATTTTTTTGAGGGGTTCTGGCAGCAGAGTACTCATGATTGATTCCTCTGGAGTTACAATACTCTTCAACAGTAGAGTTTGTAAATTCAGTCCCTCTATCTGATCTGATCTTCAATATTCTTTGACTCTTCTCATTCTGGATCAGTTCCATCAGATTAGTAAGATGTTCCTTGGTTTCACTTTTCTTTTTCATGAAAATCACCCAAGTAAATCTTGAAAAATCATCCACAACAGCTAGGCAGTATTTCTTTCCACCATTGCTGATAGGATCAATAGGGCCAAACAAATCCATATGTAACAGCTCCAAAATTCTAGATGAAGATTGGTGCTTCTTGCTTTTGAAATTGGACTTTACTTGTTTACCCTTCTGACATGGGTCACAAAGCTTGTCTTTGCTCATGACTGTCTTTGGAATTCCTTCTACCAGATCATTCTTTATCAATCTGTTTATGGTCTTGAAATTCAAATGATTCATTCTTTTGTGCCACCGCCAACTGATTTCACTTGGTGTAGAAGCCACCAAACAAACATTAGAATTCTTGTCCACAGAATTCCAGTCGACTACATAGATATTTCCCTGTCTTCTTCCCGATAAAATAACCTTCTTTGTTCCAACTTGTTCAACATAGCACTTATCTGATGAAAACATTACAGAAAATCCCTTGTCACAAAATTGACTTATGCTCAACAGATTGTACTTCAAGCCATTAACATAAGAGATGTCAGATATCTCTATGTTTCCTTTGATTAGCTTTCCAACAGCAACAACCTTGCCTTCTTTGTTGTCTCCAAAAGTAACTCTTGGACCATTCACAGCAACAGCATTTGTCAGTTCATGTATGTCTCCACACATGTGCCTTGAACATCCACTGTCCAAGTACCATTTCTTCACTACCTTACTCCTACTCCTAATCCTAACCTACAAAACAAAATAAAATTGTTTTAGGTATCCTTTATTGAGAGGGTCCTTGTGGATTAGTGTCACCTTTGACAACCCAAGATGTTGAAGTCTTAGGCTTCTTAGTCTTTTGAGTTTTGGCAGGAGCATGAGCAACTTTGTTTTCATCATAAGGCAGGCAAATTATGTTGATAATCATTATGATGTGAATAATGCTCATAAGCAGGATAAGATGCATGATAAACAGGGTAAGCATGCATTGGTTGATGAGCTGGATATGCAGCATAATAAGGTGGATAATGAGGTGCAACATAATAAGGTGAATAAGCAGGTTGCACATAATAAGACTCATTTCCATACCAAGCATTATTGTTATAATTTCTTTGCTTCTTGGGTCTGCTCTTTACTTGCTCTTTAACAGACGACTTAGCTTTACTAGTCTGATTGGTTTTACTCTTATCAGCAGACTTCTTAGGACTATTCTGCTGTTTGGTTTTACCAGTCTGTTTTTCATTTTCAGGCTTTTTACCCTTTTTAGCCTTGGGAGATTTCTTCTCCTCTTTTTCAGAAGTTGATTTAGTAGTCTGAACATACAGGATAACATTTCTATTATCAGCAGATACAAATTTTTCAGCTCTGTTCAGTTCTAAATTCTCCTTTCTAAAGGTGTTCTCTGTTCATTAGATGTACTAGCAGATGCAACAGACAACTTATCATGAGTAGATATTATCTTTTCAAGCTCCATGATTTTACCTTTATAAACTTCACATTCAGCTTTCAGAGATTCACATTCATGCGAAAGCTTTTTATACTCAGCTGAATCTTGTTGTTTTTCAACACTAAGTTTCAGTTTAGCATTTTGCTTTTTAAGCACAATCATCTCTTCCCTAAGCTTTGTAAATTCATTAACAACACCTGAGTTGTTTTTCATCATTTGCTCAAATGAGCTAAATAGCTCAATTTCATTTTCAGAGAGAGTTACCTCATCGTCAGAATCATCAGATTCTTTGGCCATGAGACAGAGCAGTGCAGGTGTCTCTTCAAACGCAGAGTCATCACTTGATGTCCCTGATTCTGAGTTAGACGAATAGATGGCTGCAATCTTTTCAGCTTCAGCCAACAGCACTTTGCTTTTCTGGTGTCTCCTCTCTTTCCTCTGTTTCTTTTCCTCCTCAGTGTACTTCTCAGCTTTAGGATATGGGCAGTCCTTGATGAAATGTCCCAATTTCCTGCAATTATAGCACATCATTTTGGATTTATAATCATCCTTACTATCATGAGAATAAGAGGTAGGTTTAGAAGTAGAAGAATTGTTATATTTGTTATTCATTTTTTTTTTCTAGAACTTTTTGAACCCGTTCAATAACAAAGCAACATCGCCAGCAGTGTACTCCTTTTTACTCAGTACTGTGGCCTCATCAGATGAGTCCACTTCTCTAGTCTTCCCGGCTGATCTTCTAGTTCTTTCTGCAGCTACCAGGACAGCAGTGGGGCCAGAAGTTGAGGTCTCTTCTATTCCCATCCTTGGCATTTTATACTCGTACGCCTTGAGTACAGAAAACAGCTCAGTCAGTGAGATCTTCCCCAGATCCCTTGATTCTTCCATTGCTGTGATCTTCATGTTGAACTTGGGTGGTAGCGCCTTTAAAACTTTGACGGTGATCTCCTTATCAGTAAACGTCTTTCCCAACTTTAGAACATTGTTCAACACCTTTGTAAACCTTGAATCCATCTGGTCAATGGTTTCTCCAGGCTTCATTTTGAAGTTTTCAAACTTCTCCATGCAACACTCAGATTGTGTTCTTTGATTGAGTCATTCCCTTCACTCATGTCGCGGACTTTGTCCCACATCTCCTTAGATGTTTTACAATGTTTGACCTTGTCAAACCTTTCATTGTCCAGGGCCTTTGTCATGATGAAGATTCCAACTTTGTCAAGATTCTTCAACTTGATTTCTTCAGGTGTCATCTCTGATCGTTCTTTATCAACGACCGTATCTACGCCATCAATTTTGATTGTCTTGGTAATTCTTATAGGACCTTGTGTTATGCACGTGTACATATTGTCATTATAAGCAGCAAGGAAAATTTCCATGCGTATTTTCCAGTCCTCAAAGCTCATACCGCCTATGTGGGGAACTAGGCTGATACAATCCATTTTTCAAAAAGTTTTTATTTTTCAAAAAGATGTTGTTGGTCCCAAGTGGTCAGATGAGGTCTAGAGGGGGGGGGGGGGTGTGAATAGACCTCTTTAAAATTTACCTTATAAAATCTTCTAACTTTTCTGTCAGCAGACTAAGCTGATCAGTAATCGTAAGTTGACTATGCTGATCTCGCACAAAGCTTTGAACAGCAGAGTTGACCACTCTTCTGATTTCACTCAGCTGATTTTATCAAAATCAGAGTTTTAAAATAACTAACTTGCAGCGGATTTGTCAAGTGTTTTTCACAAGTAGTTTTCTTTAACTTTGAAATAGTTCTATCCCCAGTTTTAACAAACTCCTTTTTAAAACTTTTCCATCAGTTAACCTTTAAGTGTTTTGAATATACTCTTTCAAATATGCAGAAAATTATGCAAGTAAAAACACAAAGGATTTTTATAGTGGTTATATGGATAGAAATCCTTTAGTCCACTCTTCCAAGTCACTTAGATCTTAGGTTATACTATAGTCACACAGATTACAGTACACTCTGCTTGCGCCTATCAACAAATGAAACGGCCACAAGTGCGTAATAGGAAATCACAAAGAAACTCCTATTCTCTGAAGTAATATCACTCACTAAGATGGATATCTACTTCTCACAACACGATTCTAACAAAATCACTCAGATTTATAAGTATATTCTGTTTTCTCTCTATTCTGCTTCGTCAACAAATGACTCGGCTGATGAGTGTTCTGTTCTTGAGTTTGAGACTTAGAAGAATTCTGCTTCAGATTTTTGCTCTCAAAAATGTGTTGTCTCTTCTTCTTCAACTCACGAACTGAACTATTTATACTTGAGATTTGAAAATCTGCCCGTTGAGAGATCGACAGGTGTCCAAATCATCGAGTACTGGTCCTTTCTGCAGAAACGGCTGTTGCGACTGAACACTGTACACTCTGCTGTACTTTTTGTCGCTTCGCATTAAATGCGCATTAAATGCACCAAGCTGATACGAGGTTTCTCTTCAATCATTTGTCATAAATACCCTTCCTATTCAGCATTTATTACACCAAGTACATTTATTACCGTTGCAATAACTTCTGATCCACTTCCACTCTGCTGATCGAAGTCACTCGTCTGATGTATACTCGGCTGATCCCAAACTTGAACTAATCTTATTTGAGTCGGCTGATAGTCTACCAGTCTGATTCCTTCTTCAGCAACAGATCAGTAGTCTTCTGGACCATATTTGACTAGTCTGAAATACTTCTTCCTTGGTCAAATATCTTCTAAGGTTTGTACTAAGCTTCCATACTTAGCTGATGACTTTTGGAAATCATCAAAACCTCCCTTCACTTCAAAGTCTTCATCTTCATCCAACAATTTCCCCATTTTTGATGATGACAAAACTTCAGCTAAGTACCTGTACCTAAAACTAAAGTTGAGTCCTCAAAAATTTCTGAGATAGAAATTATGTATTGGAAGCTTGAACTTTTATAAATGATTTTGAAAATTACAGTACAAGTTACAAGCAAAAATAGACTTGAGTGAAAAATTACAAGTGAAGTAAGCCGGTTACATAAATTCAACAGATGACCTAGCCTAGTAATCCTAGTCTAGTCCTCAGCTTCTTCATCTTCTTCTTCTTCTTCTTCCTCTTCTTCAACTTCATCACTACTTTCATCTTCACCACTTGAGAAAACATCAGCAAGGCCCTTTAATTTTTCTCTTCTTTCATCAGCTTCAAACTTTGCTCTGATGTCCTCAATCCTCTTATACTTAACATCTTGATTAAGCTGTTCTTCAGCAGAGTACTTAGAGGCAGCTAACTCTTTGTCAGTCTTAGCTACATCCTTGGGCTCTACTTTATCATCAGCTTCATCTTCAGCTTCTTCTTCAAGTACTTCTTCTTCACTTGGCTTTCCAGCAGCAGCCCGTTGGTCTCGTACTTGAATAGTTGCATCATCAACAGTTCTCTTAGCTGATTCCTCTTCCCCCTTTTTGTCATCAGCAGCAGGATTGAGTTGATCAGGAGTTATGTTGACAGCAGCACAAATCTTCTTGATGTTTTGATCCATGATGTGATTTTCAGCACAGTGATGATTCAGAGTAGTCTCCATGCGAAGTTGATTAGCTTCCATGCGAAGTTGATTTGATTTTATCTCACCAGATTGGTCATTTAAACAATCAACATTCAGTTGAAGTGTTGATATTTCAGCTTGAGCTTTGGTGGTGACAGCATTAAACTCTTGCATTAATGCAACATTCTTCTCAATTTCTGCTTCACCAACCTCCTTCATGACTCTTGCAATCCCAGCAATGTCAGACTCATGCCTTTGAAGTGCAGAATGCAGATGACTAACATCAGCCTTCACGTCTTCAATGTTTCTGTTCATGCTCAATATACTCTGAGTCAGCATCAGGGAGTTGTCTGGTGGTAGAGGAAAGTTATCAATGGCGTCCTTAACCATTTTTGCAGTCTCTTCCTGCATTTGCTTTATCATCAGCTGATTCCTTGACTCCATCTCCTTAATGGCAGTTTCAATCAGCAGCTGCATGGATTCCATCAGCGAGGAATGCAAGTCAGCAGTAGGAGCAGGGGGTGATGATTTAGCAGGCTCATCTTCCTGTTGAATAGGTGCTTCATGAAGAACAGGACTGTCTTCAGCTTTCCATTCCAAAGCTAAAGGGACCAAGTCCTTGACCTCAGCAGGCAGCTTAGTTGATGTATTTAAGTTGATCTCCGTAGCTTGCTGGTCTTTCTTTTGTTCTTCACTAGCTGGCTCATCAGCTATGTGAATGATCTCAGTACCATCAGCAGACACAACAGTCTTCTGACGAATCAAGTCAGCTGGCACGAAAGGTGAAGTAGTTTGTTTAATACTCAGCTTTTCTTGATAAGTACTGATCTCAGAGCCATAGGCAATTTGCTGTAAACTTGGTAAATTGGGCGTTGAACTTGATGTTCCCGGTTCAAATCTTGATCTCTCAGCCCATTTCTCCAATGTCGTGTAAACAGCAACTTTAACTGCTCTATCAATCCGGTCATCAGCAGGACCAAGTTTCTTTGGCATTGAATTCTTGATAGCAGTTGCCTCCTGAGTTGCAATGATTCTTGCAAAATCATGCAATATGTCTCTTACAAAATCTGAGTCCAATGCCTTCGCAACAGAATTTGTATGCAGCCAACTTAGAACCCAACGGCCTTCAGCAGCAAATTCCTTCCATGCTTGGATCTCTTCCTCAGATTTGTTCAACCTATACTCCCTCCAACGATTGTACCTTATCTTTTCTGGGAGAAAGGTGGTCCTAGATTGAAGCAGTTGATTCATCCTCTCTAGCTCAGCTTCAAATCTTTTGAAGGCAGTAGAGTCACTTTGAACTATTTCAATGGCTCTTCTGACTTCAAACTTTTTCTTCTTGATTGGTTCAGCCCTCGGTAAGATATATTGTCCTTCCTTGGGTCTTTCTCCATTCACGATGCCTTCAGACCTCCGTGGTCCATATGCATCATTTTTACTGTCTTCAAGAGCTTTTGCCAAGTCTTCTGCTTCCTTGACAGCTAACTCTGCTTCAGTCATCTTTTTGACATCAGCATCCTTTTTGCTCGCTTCAAGGGCTCTCTTAAGCTCAGCTTCATCACGTTTTCTCTGCTCAGCTTCCTCACGCTTTTTCTTGTGAAGAGCTGACACTTTAGCTTTGCCAGTTCTTTTCTTTCTGGCAGCTCTGGATTCAACAACTGGTGCCACAGCTGTTGATTCTGGTGGTGCAATTGCTACTGGTGCAGCAGCAATAGGTTCAAGGATCTGCACTTCAAGATCCTTTTGAGGTTCAGCAACCTCAGCTGTTGGTGTAGAAGTCTGTTTCACTTGTTCATCAGCTGACTTTACTTCGGCAGACTACTTCACTATTTCAACAGGCCTCTCAGCAGTTGGAGGACTTTCTCTAACCAGCTCAGAAAGTTCAGTGTCTTCTTCTATGAACGTCATTTTCTTTCTGGCAGTCTTCTTTGTGAAAGGAACAGCAGCAGCAGTAGAGGTGGTAGTGTCCTTCATGGCACTCCTTGTCCTTTTAGCCACATTTTCAGCTGGTAGCTCAGCTGAAACTGTTCTTTCAGGAGATGAGTCAACTGTCATCTCATCGATCTCCTTGACTGTTTCATCAATAATAGAATCCACAGCATCCTTCTTTTTAGACACGCATGTTCTGGCTTTAACAGTTGGCTTAGCTGTTTGAACAGTTGTCTTGCTCTTCTTGCCTTTATCATCAGGCTTTTCTGGCTCAGAAGCCTTTCTTTTTGTTTGCTTCTTCTCAGGCACAACAGCAGGCTCCTTTGATTTTCCAGTTTTCACTGGGTCATAAATCTTCAACTCCTTCGCCTTGTGAACATCCTTGCCATTAGTCACACTACATCCCAAATTCACCAGCAGATGACTAAGGAATATCCTGTGCAGAGTCAGACCACGCACTTTGTGATCGGCAAGTACATACCAGATGAAGTTTGCCCAGTTCACCTTCAAACCGTAGAAGATGGATATCATTGTGTGAAATCTCTTCATTGGTACGCTGTCCAACGAGAATGTGCAATTCTCAAGAACCTTGGCAACCAAATCAGCCATCCGCTGAAATTCATCCTTCAGGTGATTCTTCTTAATGCTTCCAGACAGCACTTGATTTTTCTTTGAAGCCAGATTCCAGAAATCTGCTTCAAGAGGTTCAGCTAAGGTGGAAATCTCAGTAGACCCTTCAAGAGAGAGTCCGTATTTCTCATTCAGCAGTTTGGGGGTCACACAGATAACTTTATCTCCAATTTTGGCATTAATCTCCAGCTTTTCAAAATTGACCTCCTCTTTTGAACCATAAAATTCCATCACCTGGTCTTTGAAAATCATATCTTCATGGGCCTCCATGAAGTTAACCAATGTAGCCGCTTTGAACTTCTCCAAAATTTCTTTCATCAGTGGTGTGCCAGTCGTATGGTAGGTCAGGTAGTTCAAGAACATACCTTCAGCAGCAGCTTCTTTGGCAGACATTCTGAAAAAGATTAATGGAAAAACGAAGAGAAATTAGCAGTATATGGGTGCAGAATTGCTCTGTATGCTTTTGAAATTTTGAGGGTGCGTAAAAGCTTAGTAAGCTGATCAGATCTGGATTTATAGATGTTAGTTCTTGTCGGTTTTCGTGAAAAGTGGTAACCGTTGGATCAGTTACTTGAAAAGCAGATCGTGTGATCGTGATACGCGGATTTCAAAATATCATTAAATATGTCAGACAGGCTGGAATTTGAAACGCCACTTGTCTGTTACTTATAAAAGCGTGTTTCAGAAAATGCGTTTTTAGTACAACACTTAAATATAAGCTGACATAAATAAAAACAGATGAGTAAAGTAATACTTATCTGATAGACGACTTGTCTGATACAGTATATCACTAGTGAAAGCCAATATCTAGTGATCTTCCTTTGCTGTTTGTCAATCCAGCAAGATAAATAGTCTTCAAATCTTCAAGAATTAAGAACAAATCTTCTGATTAAAACAACTTCAACTAACTGTCATTGAAGATTTCATCTTTAAGACACGTTCCCCCTGAATTCAAGAATTCATCAGTCAACTAGTCTGTTGAGAGTCAGTCTTCTTGAAGTGTAACCGTTGTTGATATCAGATTAGTAAGCTGTTGAACCCAGTCTTCTGATAGGTTCCCCCTCAGCTTATGAATCCAAATTTAACAAGCCCAGTTCCACTCTTAGAGTAGAAAATCTTGCATCACTTAATGGTTTGGTGAAAATGTCAGCAATCTGATTATCTGTATGAACATACTCAATAATAACATTTCCTTTTTCAACATGGTCTCTGATGAAGTGATGTTTGATCTCAATATGCTTAGCCCTGGAATGACTAGTAGTATTCTAAGTAAGTGAGATTGCACTTGTATTGTCACAGTAGATAGGGATTCCACTGATCTTGAGATTATAGTCTTCTAGTTGATGCTTCAACCAAAGTATTTGTGCACAACATGCTCCAGCAGCAATGTATCCATCTTCAGCAGTAGATATAGATACTGAAGTCTGTTTCTTACTCATCCATGAGATCAGACGACTGCCTAAAAATTGACAAGTACCTGTAGTACTCTTCCTATCAATTTTGCAGCCAGCAAGGTCAGAATCTGAATATCCTATAAGTTCAAATCCTGATTCTCTTGGGTACCACAATCCCAATTCTTGTGTGCCTTTGAGATACTTTAATATCCTTTTAGCAGCTAAGAGATGAGATTCCTTAGGATCTGATTGAAATCTCGCACAATCCCCAACAGAATACATAATATCAGGTCTGCTAGCTGTTAAGTATAACAGTGACCCAATTATGCCTCTGTATTTGGTGATGTCAACTGATTTCCCACCTTCATCCTTGTCCAGACGAAGTCCAGTAGACATAGGAACATTAACAGATGAGCTAGTTTCCATACCAAATTTCTTGAACAGATCTTTTGTGTACTTTGCTTGATTAATAAAAATACCATCAGGTAGCTGTTTAACTTGTAATCCAAGAAAGTAATTTAGTTCTCCCATCATGCTCATTTCAAACTTGTTCTGCATCAGCTTAGAGAACCTTTCACACATCTGTTTGTTAGTTGAACCAAAAATAATATCGTCCACATATATTTGTACCAACAATATATGATTATCCCATTCAATTGTGAACAAAGTCTTATCTACTTTACCCTTGCGAAATCCTTTAATTAAAAGAAAATCAGATAAAGTATCATACCATGCTCTTGGAGCCTGTTTCAGTCCATAGAGAGCTTTCTTCAGACGATACACTTTGTCTCCTTCTTGATAAACTTCAAAACCAGGAGGTTGTTCAACATAAACTTCCTCTTGCAATTCTCCATTGAGAAAAGCAGACTTCACATCCATCTGATAGACAGTGAAGTTCTTGTAAGCAGCATAGGCTAAGAATAATCTGATTGCTTCAAGCCTTGCAACTGGTGCGAATGTCTCATCAAAATCAATGCCTTCTTCTTGGCAATAACCTTTGGCAACTAGTCTTGCTTTGTTTCTGGTAACAATACCATCTTCATTCATTTTATTCCTGAATACCCACTTAGTGCCAATTACTCTTTGATGAGTAGGTCTGGGAACTAAGTACCAGACTTCATTCCTTTCAAATTGATTCAACTCTTCTTGCATTGCTTCAATCCAGTGAGAATCACTAAGAGCTTCATCAATCAACTTAGGCTCAATTTCTGAAAGAAAACTTACAAACATAGTTTCATTTGCAGTTGACCTTCTAGTTCTCACTCTATCCAAAGGATCACCAATCACTAAGTAAGGTGGGTGATCTTTGAGCCATCTGAGATCAGGTTGCAAATCTGGATGTTGTCCTCTTGATTGATCTTGCAACACTACTGTTGGAGTCTCAGTAGTAGTCTGTTGAACAGTCTCTGGTCTGTTAGCTGTTTGCAACTCCTCTGTTAGACAATCAGCAGACTGATTTTGAACAGCACTTGAGTTAACAACTTGAGTTAAATCAGGTAGTATGATGGGTACATATTCTTCCTTTCTTTCCACACTCAATTTCTGAAAGTCGACAGATACCTCTGGGTTTGCACTTTGATTCTTTTCAGATGATTGACTTGGTTCATCAAATACTACATGAATAGATTCTTCTACAAGTAAAGTTCTTTTGTTAAACACTCTATAAGCTTTACTAACAGTAGAGTAACCTACAAAAACAGCTTCATCAGCCTTTTCTGCAAATGCAGTAAGGTGATTTTTCCCATTGTTCAAAACATAACATTTACAACCAAAAATCCTAAGATAATGTAAATTAGGTTTTCTGTTGTTCCATAGCTCGTAAGGTGTCTTGTTTTGACTTTTGTTGATCATACACCTGTTCTGTGTATAACATGCTGTATTTGTGGCTTCTGCCCAGAATCTTTGGGGCAGCTTTGCTTCAGCTATCATTGTCCTGGTAGCTTCCTTTAGAATTCTGTTTCTCCTTTCAGCAACTCCATTTTGTTGAGGGGTTCTGGCAGCATAGTACTTATGATTGATTCCTCTGGTGTTACAATACTCTTCAACAGTAGAGTTTGTAAATTCAGTCCCTCTATATGATCTGATCTTTAATATTCTTTGACTCTTCTCATTCTGGATCAGTTCCATCAGATTAGTAAGATGTTCCTTGATTTCACTTTTCTTCTTCATGAAAATTACCCAAGTAAATCTTGAAAAATCATCCACAACAGCTAGGCAGTATTTCTTTCCACCATTGCTGATAGGATCAATAGGGCCAAACAAATCCATATGTAACAGCTCCAAAATTCTGGTTGAAGATTGGTGCTTCTTGCTTTTGAAAGATGACTTCACTTGTTTACCCTTCTGACATGCACCACAAAGCTTGTCTTTGCTCATGACTGTCTTTGGAATTCCTTCTACAAGATCATTCTTTATTAATCTGTTTATGGTCTTGAAATTCAAATGATTCATTCTTTTGTGCCACAGCAACTGATTTCACTTGGTGTAGAAGCCACCAAACAAATATTAGAATTCTTGTCCACAGAATTCCAGTCGACTACATAGATATTTCCCTGTCTTCTTCCAGATAAAATAACCTTCTTTGTTCCAATTTGTTCAACATAGCACTTATCTGATGAAAACATTACAGAAAATCCCTTGTCACAAAATTGACTTATGCTCAGCAGATTGTACTTCAGGCCACTAACATACGAGACGTCAAATATCTCTATGTTTCCTTTGATAAGCTTTCCAACAGCAACAACCTTGCGTTCCTTGTTGTCTCCAAAAGTAACTCTTGGACCATTTACAGCAACAGCATCTGCCAGTTCATGTATGTCTCCACACATGTGCCTTGAACATCCACTGTCCAAGTACCATTTATTCACTACTTTACTCCTACTCCTAATCCTAACCTACAAAACAAAATAAAAATGTTTTAGGTACCCTTTATTGAGAGGGTCCTGGTGGATTAGTGTCACCTTTGACAACCTAAGATGTTGAAGTCTTAGGCTTCTTAGGCTTTAAAGTTTTAGCAGGAGCATGAGCAACTTCATTTTCGTCATAATCAGCAGGCATGTTATGTTGATAATTATTATGATGAGGATAAGGCTCATAAGCAGGATAAGATGCATGATAAGCAGGGTAGGCATGCATTGGTTGATGAGCAGGATATGCAGCATAATAAGGTGGATAATGAGGTGCGGCATAATAAGGTGAGTAAGCAGGTTGCACATGATAAGACTCATTTCCATACCAAGCATTATTGTTATAATTTCTTTGCTTCTTTGGTCTGCTCTTTACTTGTTCTTTAACAGACGACGTAGGTTTACTAGTCTGATTGGTTTTACTCTTATCAGCAGACTTCTTAGGACTATTCTGCTGTTTGGTTTTACCAGTCTGTTTTTCATTTTCAGGCTTTTTACCCTTTTTAGCCTTAGGAAGACTCTTCTCCTTTTTCTCAATTTCCAGTGAAGTAGATTTAGCAGTCTGAACATACAGGATAACATTACTATTATCAGCAGATATAAACTTCTCAGCTCTGTTCAGTTCTAAATTTTCTTTTACTAGGGGTGTACTCTGTTCAGTTGATTTATCTATTAACACAACAGACGACTTAGGAACAGATGACTTATTGAGTGAAGATATTGTAGCTTCAAGTTCCTTGATTTGTCCCTTGTAAACTTCACATTCTGCTCTCAGAGATTCACATTCATGCGAAAGCTTTTTATACATGGCTGATTCTTCAGGTTTTTCAACACTGCGTTTCAGTTTTGCATTTTGCTTTTTCAGCAGAATCATCTCGTCCTTAAGCTTAGCAAATTCATTAACAACATCGGCTTTATTGTTCATCATTTGCTCAAATGAGCTAAATAGCTCAAGTTCACTTTCAGAGAGTATTACCTCATTGTCAGAATCATCAGATTCCTTTGCCATGAGACAGAGCAGTGCAGGTGTCTCTTCAAAAACAGAGTCATCACTTGACGTGCCTGATTCTGAATTAGATGAGTAGATGGCTGCCATCTTTTCAGCTTCAGCCAACAACACTTTGCTCTTCTGGTATCTCTTCTCTCTTCTCTCTTTCCTTTGTTTCTTTTCCTCCTCTGTATATTTCTCCGCTTTAGGATATGGGCAGTCCTTGATGAAATGTCCCAATTTCCTGCAATTATAGCACATCATTTTGGATTTATAATCATCCTTAATATCATGAGAATGAGAGGTAGGTTTAGAAGTAGAAGCATTGTTATATTGTTCTTCATTTTTCTTTTATAGAACTTTTTGAACCCGTTCAATAACAAAGCAACATCGTCAGCAGAGTACTCCTTTTTGTTAAGTACTGTGGCCTCATCGGATGAGTCCACTTCTATAGTTCTTCCGGCTGATCTTCTGGATTTTTCTGCAGCAACTAAGGCAGCAGTGGGACTAGAAGTTCAGGTCTCTTCTATACCCATTCTTGGCATTTTATACTCGTACGCCTTGAGTACAGAAAATAGCTCCGTCAGAGAGATCTTCCCCAGATCCCTTGATTCTTCCATTGCTGTGATCTTCATGTTGAACTTGGGTGGTAGCGCCTTCAGGACTTTAAGAGTAATCTCTTTGTCTGTGAACGTCTTACCCAGCTTTAACACGTTGTTCAGCACTTTAGTGAACCTTGAATCCATCTGGTCAATGGTTTCTCCAGATTTCATCTTGAAGTTTTCAAACTTCTCCAGGGCTATGCTCAGATTGTGTTCTTTGATGGCATCATTCCCTTCACTCATATCACGGACTTTATCCCACATCTCTTTTGATGTTTTACAGTGTTTGACCTTGTCAAACCTTTCATTGTCCAAGGCTTTAGTCATGATGAAGATTCCAACTTTGTCTAGATTTTTCAGCTTGATTTCTTCAGCTGTCATCTCGTCTTCATCTTTGTCAACGACCGTATCTTGGCCATCAACTTTGAGTGTTTTGGTGACTCTTATTGGACCTTTTGTTATGCACCTGTACGTATTATCATTGTAAGCAGCAAGGAAAATTTCCATGCGTATTTTCCAGTCCTCAAAGCTCATACCGCCTATGTGGGGAACTAGGCTGATACAATCCATTTTTCAAAGAATTTTTGTTTTTCAAAAAGATGCTCATTTGAAAACTTTTGAAAACCTTTGAAAAACACTCTAGGATCAAGCTCGTTGATCAGGCAAATGATTCAGATGAACCACCTGCTCTGATACCACTTGTTGGTCCCAAGTGGTCAGATGAGGTCTAGAGGGGGGGTGTGAATAGACCTCTTTAAAATTTACCTTTTAAAATCTTCTAACTTTTCTGTCAGCAGACTAAGCTGATCAGTAATCGTAAGTTGACTATGCTGATCTCGCACAAAGCTTTGAACAGCAGAGTTGACCACTCTTCTGATTTCACTCAGCTGATTTTATCAAAATCAGAGTTTTAAAATAACTAACTTGCAGCGGATTTGTCAAGTGTTTTTCACAAGTAGTTTTCTTTAACTTTGAAATAGTTCTATCCCCAGTTTTAACAAACTCCTATTTAAAACTTTTCCAACAGTTAACCTTTAAGTGTTTTGGATATGCTTTTTCAAATATGCAGAAAATTATGCAAGTAAAAACACAAAGGATTTTTATAGTGGTTATATGGATAGAAATCCTTTAGTCCACTCTTCCAAGTCACTTAGATCTTGGGTTATACTATAGTCACACAGATTACAGTACACTCTGCTTGCGCCTATCAACAAATGAAACGGCCACAAGTGCGTAATAGGAAATCACAAAGAAACTCCTATTCTCTGAAGTAATATCACTCACTAAGATGGATATCTACTTCTCACAACACGATTCTAACAAAATCACTCAGATTTATAAGTATATTCTGTTTTCTCTCTATTCTGCTTCGTCAACAAATGACTCGGCTGATGAGTGTTCTGTTCTTGAGTTTGAGACTTAGAAGAATTCTGCTTCAGATTTTTGCTCTCAAAAATGTGTTGTCTCTTCTTCTTCAACTCACGAACTGAACTATTTATACTTGAGATTTGAAAATCTGCCCGTTGACAGATCGACAGGTATCCAAATCATCGAGTACTGGTCCTTTCTGCAGAAATGGCTACCTGCGACTGAACATTGTACACTCTGTTGTACTATCTGTCGCTTCGCATTAAATGCACCAAGCTGATACGAGGTTTCTCTTCAATCATTTGTCATAAATACCTTCCTCTTCAGCATTTATTACACCAAGTGCATTTATTACCGTTGCAATAACTTCTGATCCACTTCCACTCTGCTGATCGAAGTCACTCGTCTGATGTATACTCGGCTGATCCCAAACTTGAACTAATCTGATTTGAGTCGGCTGATAGTCCACCAGTCTGATTCCTTCTTCAGCAACAGATCAGTAGTCTTCTGGACCATATTTGACTAGTCTGAAATACTTCTTCCTTGGTCAAATATCTTCTAAGGTTTGTACTAAGCTTCCATACTTAGCTGATGACTTTTGGAAATCATCAAAACCTCCCTTCATTTCAAAGTCTTTATCTTCATCCAACAGATGCTCTTTTGAAAACTTTTGAAAACCTTTGAAAAACACTCTAGGATCAAGCTCGTTGATCAGGCAAATGATTCAGATGAACCACCTGCTCTGATACCACTTGTTGGTCCCAAGTGGTCAGATGAGGTCTAGAGAGGGGGGGGGGGGGGGTGAATAGAACTCTTGAAAATTTATCTTTTAAAATTCTCTAACTTTTCTGTCAGCAAACTAAGCTGATCAAGAATCGTAAGTAGACTATGCTGATCTTGCACAAAGCTTTGAACAGCAGAGTTGATCACTCTTCTGATTTCACTCAGCTGATTTTATCAAAATCAGAGTTTTAAAATAACTAACTTGCAGCGGATTTTTCTAGTTTTTTTCACAAGTAGTTTTCTTAACTTAGAAAAAGTTTTATCCCCAGTTTTATAAACTCCTTTTTAAAACTTTTTAACAGTTAACCTTTTTGTGTTAAAGTATGCTCTTCGAAATATGCAAGAAATAATGCAAGTATAACACAAAGGATTTTTATAGTGGTTATATGGATAGAAATCCTTTAGTCCACTCTTCCAAGCCACTTAGATCTTGGGTTATACTATAGTCACAAAGATTACAGTATACAATGCTTGCGCCTATCAACAAATGAAACGGCCACAAGTGCGCAATAGGAAATCACAAAGAAACTCCTACTCTCTGAAGTAATATCACTCACTAAGATGGATATCTACTTCTCACAACACGATTCTAACAAAATCACTCAGATTTATAAGTATATTCTGTTTTCTCTCAATTCTGCTTCGTCAACAGATGACTCGGCTGATGAGTGTTCTGTTCTTGAGTTTGGGACTTAGAAGAATTCTGCTTCAGATTTTTGCTCTCAATTGTGTTGTATCTTCTTCTTCAACTCACGAACTGAACTATTTATACTTGAGATTTGAAAATCTGCCCGTTGAGAGATCGACAGGTGTCCAAATCGTCGAGTACTGGTCCTTTCTGCAGAAACGGCTACCTGCGACTGAACATTGTACACTCTGCTGTACTTGCTGTCAGTCCGCATTAAATGCACTAATCTGATACGAGGTTTCTCTTCAATCATTTGTCATAAATACCCTTCCTCTTCAGCATTTATTACTCCAAGTGCATTTATTACCGTTGATCAGACTTCTTGATCCCTTCTACTCTGCTGATCGAAATCACTCGTCTGATGTATACTCGGCTGATCCCAAACTTGAACTAATCTTATTTGAGTCGGTTGATAGTCCACCAGTTTAATTCCTTCTTCAGCAACAGATCAGTAGTCTTCTGGACCATTTTTGACTCGTCTAAAATAAATCTTCCTTAGTCAAATATCTTCGAAGGTTTGTACTAAGCTTTCATACTTAGCTGATTCTGGTGTTTTGGAAATCATCAAAACCTCCCTTCACTTTATATCTTCCATCTTCATCTTCATCCAACACAAGATTTGGATATAGTACCTAGCATTGCGTAACCTGTAGTAATCTTTTGTGACAATAACGGGGCAATCGCTCGAGCGAGGGAACCGAGATCAGACCACTAGACTAAACACGTAATGAGGAAATACCATGTGATTAGGGAAATCATTGTTAGAGGAGACATTCATATGGAACATATCAACTTGGAAGACAACGTAGCTGATCCGCTAACGAAGCCACTTTCGTAAAAGGTGTTCGAGGGACATCTTGAAAAAATGGGTCTTAGAAGTGTTTGTGATTGGCTTTAGGTCAAGTGGGAGATTGATAGGATAGTGCCCAGCAAGCCAATTCTTCTAGCTTGTAATAGGACTATTCTGTAATAAACGATCTTTTGAATTAATGATTAATACGCACGTTTATTTATAATGTATAGAATAAACAATGGCCAACTTCATCTCTCGCGAATATATTTAAGCGATTGGTTGAAATTTTAAGATCACATTCGACTATTGTTGGATGAAGATGAAGAAGTGAAGGGAGGTTTTGATGATTTCCAAAAGTCATCAGCTAAGTAATGGAAACTTAGCAAGCCTCTAAAAAGTTTAACCGAGAAGTCAAGTAAAATCATAAGGTTAAATTTTGGTCCAGAAGACTACTGATCTGATGCAGAGTTCGGAATCAGACTGGTGGATTTCAGCAGAGTCAAATCAGATGAGTTCGATTTGAATCAGCGGAGTGGATTCGATCAGCAGAGTAGAAGTGATCATAAAGTTATTGCAACGGTAATAAAAGCACTTGGCGTAATAAATGTTGTAAGAAGAGGGTATTAAAGACAAATGATTGAAGAAAAACCTCGTATCAGCAAGGTGCATTAAATGCGACTTGACAGAAAGTACACCAGAACTGCACAATGAACAGTTGCAGAGAGCCGTTCAGAAACAGGGACCAGTACTCGAGGAAGATCTGAAATCTGTCTCAATTCAACGGGCATAATTCAAATTCGAGAGTATAAATAGACCAAGATTCAAGAGTTAGAGACAACACAACAACTGAGAGAGAATTCAATCGAGCAAATTTTCTAAGTCTCAAAAACTCAAGAACAAATCACTATCAGCCGAATCATCTGTTCACGAAGCCGAGCTGAAGAAACAAGCAAAAACAAAAATATGAGTGATTTCTGTAAACTTTGAGTGTTGTGAGAAGTGTATATCCATCTTAGTGAGTGATATAACTTTAGAGTATAGGTTTTCTTTGTGATTCCCTATAAAGAACTTGTGGCTTTATCATTTGTTGTAAAAGCGCAAGTAGAGTGTACTATTTACTAAGTGTTCATAGTATAACCTAAATCTTCGTGATTTAGGAGAGTGGACTAAAAGACTTCTTGTCTATATAACCACTATAGAAATCCTTGTGTTGGTTTACTTGTTTTACTTGCATAATTTCATAAGTATCCAAACTTGAAAAGACTTATGATTTTAAAAAGGAGTTTCAAAAACTGGGGATAAAAAGTTTCTACCGACCCAATCGGTTTTACTCAAATTTTGTTTTAACACTTAGGTTTTTATGCCAATTATTGGCTTTAACCTTTGTAGATCGATGAGTTTCTACCGACCCAATCGGTTTTACTCAAATTTTGTTTTAACACTTAGGTTTTATGCCAATTATTGGCTTTAACCTTTGTAGATCGATGTTTAGGAGATCGTTGAGTTTCTACCGACCCAATCGGTTTAACTCAAATTTTGTTTTAACATTTAGGTTTTATGCCAATTATTAGCTTTAACCTTTGTAGATCGATGTTTAGGAGATCGATGAGTTTTTACCGACCCAATCGGTTTTACTCAAGTTTTGTTTTAACAATTAGGTTTTATGCCAATTATTGCCTTTAACCTTTGTAGATCAATGACATTAGATCGGTAAGCAACATCTTTCTCGATCATACATAAACGATTATATGGAGAAAATTAAGCAAGAGATTTTATTATATCAATTGAAAAAATAATTCAACAACCTAGTAGAAAACAATGAACGAACTAGAAATAAAAACGAAAAGTAAAAGTGTAGTATTATACTATATCTATCCATTACTTCAGCGGCCATAGTAGAGCCTCAGGTTAACTGCATTCCAAGTTCGAGGCAGAGGCGTTCCATCCAAATGAATGATTTTATAATATCCTTTCTTACCGACCCCAATCACGACATACGGTCCATCCCAGTTTTGCTGGAGTTTTCCTGCATGTTTTGATACTTACACTTTCTTAAGGACCAAATCACCTTTCTCGAAGGATCGGACTCTTACTCTTTGGTTGTACGCCTTTTTCATGCTCGATTTTGCTGCCTGCAATCTTAGACTAGCCCTGTCCCTTAGTGCTTCAGCTTGATCGACATCGTTTTGACGTAGTTGATCGTTGATATTCTCATCGTAGAACTCTGTTCTAGGAGTTGGAACTAGTACCTCGACGGGGATAACTGCTTCCGGTCCATAGACCAAGTTAAAAGGTGTTTTCCCCGCTGAAGCTTTTACTGTGGTTCGATTTGCCCATATAACACCTGGAAGTTCGTCCAGCCACTTGCCCTTGGCGACATCCAATCTTTTTTCAAGGGACTTTATTATTTCTTTGTTTGCTACCTCAGTTTGCCCATTTGCTCGAGGATGCCCTACATATGTAAAATTCTGTTGTATCCCAAACTTTCAGCACCATTCCGAAACTTGTTTCCTGCAAACTGAGTTCCATTGTCGGAAATTAATATTCTCGGAATCCCAAATATGCAGACTATGTATTTCCATAGGAAATTTATAACTTGGAACTGAGTAATTCATGCTAAAGCGATGCACTCGATCCATTTGCTGAAGTATTCAACGGCCACTAGTACGTAACTTTTCTTCGACCTTGCCATAGGGAATGGACCGATAATATCAATTCCCCATTGATCGAAGGGCCAACAGATCGGTATCGGATGCATTATCTCTGCAGGTTGATGGATTATATTTGAATGCACTGGCAATGATGACATCTTTTCACATATTCCACTGCGTCTGATGTTAAAGTTGGCCAATAATAGACAGTCCTTAAGCACTTTAGCGCGAGTGCTCGAGCTCCACTATAATTTCATGCCTCTCCTTTGTGGATCTCCTTTAGAACATTTTGAGTTTAGTGCTCGGGAATGCATTTCAATAGTAGTCCTGATGTCGATCATTTGTAGAGCTTTCCTTCTACGACCGCATATCTTGGAGCACGATATTTAGTTCTTCAAGCCTCATTTTGATCGGTCGGGAGGGAACCGTCGGTGAGGTACTTCACTAATGGAGTAATCCAACTATCCGCAGCCAAATCAATGTCCATTATCTCCGCATTAGGTATTGCACTGAGATCGATTGTTGAGGTATTGAAGATCAACCATGTGATCACTCTCTCGGTCTTACCATCTCTCGACCCCGTAAATCGAGACAATTGGTCTGCCCATCGATTTTCATCCCTTGGTATGTTTTGTACTTCGAACTTATCAAACTTAGCGATCAATTCCTTCACTTTAGCCAAGTATTTGATCATATTATATTCCTTGGCTTCATATACTTCGTTGACCTATCTTTGAACCAGCTCGGAGTCCGTTAACACATTGAGAGTTCTAATATTGGCTTTGATTGCCATTTCCATCCATGCAATCAAGGCTTCATATTATGCTTCATTATTTGTCACCATGAAATCGAGAGTGATAGCATAGTTTAAATCTTCCCCTTCAGGTCCTCGGAAATTTATTCCCGCACCTCCACCATCTTTGCTTGATGCTCCGTCGACATGCATAAGCCAAATAGGACCATTTACGACTAAAATGTCATCGCAGCTTGAACTTGATTGATCGACCGCCATATCTGATGAGCTCAGAGTCTCTAAGAGGAAATTAGCGAGTACTTGAGCTTTTATAGCGGTTCTTGGTTGATACTCAATCTCATTGTTGGATGAAGATGAAGAAGTGAAGGGAGGTTTTGATGATTTCCAAAAGTCATCAACTAAGTAATGGAAGCTTAGCAACCTCTAGGAAATTCAATCTGAGAAGACAAGTAAAATCAGAAGGGTTGAATTTTGGTCCAGAAGACTACTGATCTGATGTTAAGTTCGAAATCAGACTGGTGGATTTCAGCAGAGTCAAATCAGATGAGTTCGGTTTGAATCAGCAGAGTGTTCATCAGAAGAGTAGATTCGATCAGCAGAGTTGAAGAGATCAGAAAGTCATTCCAACGGTAATAAATGCACTCGGTGTAGTAAATGATGTAAGAGAAGGGTATTAAAGACAAATGATTGAAAAAAAACCTCGGATCAGCAAGGTGCATTTAATGCGACGTGACAGAAAGTACAGCAGAACTGTACAGTGAACAGTTGCAGAAGCCGTTCTGAAACAGGGACCAGTACTCGAGGAAAATTTGAAGATCTGTCGATTTCTCAACGGGCAGAATTCAAATCCTCAAGTATAAATAGATCTGAATTCAAGAGTTAGAGACCAAGACACAACTGAGAGAAAATCGAAGCAAGCAAAATCTTCTAAGTCTCAAAACTCAAATACAGATCACCATCAGCTTAGTCATCTGTTGACAAAAGCCGAGTTGAGGAAACAAAGCCAAATACAAATCTGTGTGATTTCTGTACTAGAGAAAGTTGTGAGGAGTGTAGATCTATCTAAGTGAGTGATCTAGCTTCAGAAAGTAGGACTTCTTTGTGATTTCTTACTACGAACTTGTGGCTTTTCATTTGTTGAATTGCGCAAGCAGAGTATACTGTAAACTGTGTGATTATAGTATAACCCAAGATCAAAATGACTTGGAAGAGTGGACTAAAAGACATTCTTGTCTATATAACCACTATAAAAATTTTGTGTGTTTGTTTACTACATTTTACTTGCATATTTTCAAAGAACATCAAACATACGAACTTAACAAAAGATTTTAAAAAGGAGTTTAAAAATTGGGGTTAAAATCTTTTAAGGAAGAAAACAACTTGTTGAAAAACACTTGATAAATCCGCTGCAAACAAGTATTTCAAACTCTGATAATATTTTAATCATATAATTTAAATCAGACGAGTGGTCAACTCTACTGATTAAGCTAAGTGCGCAATCAGTGAAGTAGTCTTACGAGTTATTGATCAGCTTACTCTGCTGATAAGAAAAGTTAGAGAAATTTTTGAAAGTTTTCAGATGTCTATTCACCCTCCCCCCCCCCCCCCCCCCCCTCTAGACCTCATCTGACCACTTGGGACCAACACTCATATTGCCCTAGCTCGATAGCCCATTTTATCAGTCGTCCCGACGTTTTCGCTTTCGACAAAACCTGCCTCAAGGGTTGATTTGTAAGAACTATGATTTTAATGGTCTGGAAATAAGGCCTTAACTTCCCAGCAGCCACTACTAGGGCCAAAGCAAATTTTTCTATCTCCATATAGTTATTTTCTGCCCTTTGTAGCAGTTTGGTCAAGTAATAAACTGGCTTATGTTCCGTTTCTTCATTTTTTACAAATACCGAACTCACTGCAGCTCCGGAGATCGCGATGTAGAGAAAGAGGTTATCCTTCAGTGGGCTTAGGAAGCAATGGGGAGGAAATCAAATATTCTTTCAGCTGATCGAATGCTCAATCACATTCTTCTGTCCATTTGAATGATTTGGCTTTTGTTAATGTCTGGAAGAAAGGTAGACTTTTATCTGCTGATCTAGATATGAACCTGTTTAGGGCAACAATTTTACCGACCAGACTTTGTACCTTGGAGATTGTCCTTGGAGGTCTCAACTCGGTGATTGCACGTATCTTCTCGGGATTTGCTTTGATTCCCCTTTGATGGACTAAATAGCCCAAAAATTTTCTAGACTTCACTCCAAAGGTACATGAAGCAGGATTGAGCTTCATTCTGTATTTTTTCAAAATCTTGAAGCAGCGATCCAAGTGATCGATATGATCCTTCTCGCTCATGCTTTTGACCAGCATGTCATCCACATATACCTCCATAATTTCTCTGATAAGCTCTTTAAACATCTAGTTTACCAAGCGCTGATATGTTGCCCACGCATTTTTTAATCCGAATGGCATAACGATGAAGCAGTATACCCCCTGCTCAGTAATGAAAGGGGTTTTTTCTTGATCTCTTTGTCCATAAATATCTGATAGAATCCCTGAAAGGAATCCATCATACTGAATATGGCAAATCCATCAGTGGAATCGACCAGCAAATCGATCCTGGGAAGAGGGTAAGGATCTCGTGGACATAGTTTATTCAGGTCCGTGAAACCGTTGCACATTCTCCATTTATTATCTTTCTTGTTACCCTTTGACACTAAAACCACGTTACACAACCACTCAATAAAATGTATCTCTCTTATCTGTTTAGACATCAAAAGCCTCTCGACCTCGGCTTTTATAATTTTGTCTTTAACAGGGCCATGGTTCCTTTTCCTCTGCCTAACCAATTTGCGCTCGGATGTATCTTCAAAGAGTGGATAATTATCCTTGGATCAATTCTCACTATGTCTTTCGAGCTCCATGCAAACACATCCACATTTCTTCTCAAAAATTCAATTAACATAATTTCTCCTTGTGATGTGAGCTCTGTCCCGATCCTAGTTATTTTACTAAGATCATTCTCGATTAATTGAATATCTTTATGTTCCAGGGGTCGAATGGTCAGGTTGACAGGCTCTTTCCTTTTCTATCGATCCTATCGGTATTGGGAATTTCAGGCTCCATCGACCTTTCTGTTGATGATTCAACGGATTTTCTTTTAGAAGGAGTAAGTGGCTCGACCTTCTGTTTTAGGGAAAGTGTTGTATTATAGCAATCCCAGGCCATGTAGTGGTCATTAACTATTTCGTTGATTCCATACGCGGTCGGGAATTTCATCTTTTGATGGTACGTCGAGACGACAGCTCGAAATTGATTAAGTGCAGGTCGTCCGAGAATGGCGTTATAAGCGAATGGGGTCTCCACCACCAAAAACTTGATCATTTTCACGATTCGTTGCGATTTCTTCCCAAGTGTGACACTCAGGTTGATTGTGCCCGTAGGCACAATTTCTGATCCTCTGAATCCAATTAGAGGAGTAGATACCCTCTGTAGAGACAATTTTCCTAAATTCATTTGATTCAGGGCTTCAAATGCTATTATATTGGCCGAGCTACCGTTATCGATCAAATATTCTCTTAACATTGAAACTGGCAATCTTAAGAGAGACTACCATAGGAAAATCAGGGTTGTCCTCATTGGTATCCCAATTCATGTTCCTCGGAACCTCACTCTCATCAAAACTAATTACTTGTTTATCAAAGGTTTTATTTTCCAGAGCCAATACTTCCCTGGGGGCTGCGATTCCCATTTCCATTGATCGAGCGGTTCTTTTTCTCGCATTATGATTATCTCCTCCCTTGGGCCCTCTTGAGATTACATGTTTGGTCCCATTGACCTTATCATTGTCTAGATCATCTCTATCGGGTACATTATTTATTGGGCGAATGTTTCGATGGACTTCTCCGCTCACTCCTCCTTCTAGGACTGTGACATATCTGCCTTTTTCGATCTGACCTTTCTACAAATTCATCCAATCTTCCTTCATGTATCAATCTTTCGATCTCTTGTTTCAGATGATGGCAATCTTTTGTTCGATGGCCATGAGCTCGATGATACCTCCAATACAGATTGTAGGTCTTAGCTCCTTGCCTGGCCTGTGTAATTCTCTTAGCCGTGGGAATCCAGTTGTTCCTCTCGGGGACCGCTAATATTTCCTCCCTAGGAGTATTCAATCTTGTATATTCCATGTGGCCAATCTGATCCCTTAAATTTCGATCAGGAGAATGTAGTCTAATATAGACATTAGATCTTTTGTTAGAATCCGAACCCCCATAGTCCAATCTATTAAAAACGTTTCCTTTTCTGAAGGAATGATCGTAGTCAGAAATTCTCGGGATTGGAGCTTTGTCCGATTTCTTCGATCCTGACGTTGAGCCTTTTCCCTTGTTCTGATCCTTAAACAAGTTCATTTCCTCTTGTGTCATATATTTGGAAGCTAACATCATAATCTCCGCAAAAGTTCGCGGTTGTTTCTGACTTAGAGCATTACCAAATTTTTTGTTCTTCGTAAGGTCGAACAAGATCGATATGATGTAGTCTATATTAGGAGAGTCGATCTTTAGTAATTCGACATTGAATCTCCCCAGCCAGTTTCTTAAGGACTTCCCGTCGTGTTGTTTGATTGTCCCCAAATAGCTCATGGGAAGTTTATGTTTTTTCTGGCCAACAAACTGATGTTCTAGTTTGTTATAGTTCCCTTAAGCTGAATATGGAATTTGGAGGTTGTTTTCCAAACCAATCTAATGCTAGACCTTCAAGAGTTGTTACCGCGTATAAGTTCATTATGATCATGAAGCTGAATATATAATCGCTCGGTTCTCTGGTACCATCATATCTAGGTAGACGGCTCGGTAGAGGACCTGAAGCTTGTGCTTCCTTGATCTCCAGACAGAAGGGTGAGCATGCGGCTATGTTGTCTTGAACCTCTCGAGATTGAGGCCAAGCTTGTCTTGTCGCTACCAAGCGTTGTTCTACTCGTTCCTCCACCATTCTCTCAATATCTCTCTCGGAGAATCGTTTTGTTGGTCAATTGTAATTAATCGGGGATATGATACTATCATCGATTGGGACAATAGTACGTTCTCTAGATCGACGTTGTCCAGGACGAGCATCGGCTCTTGCCTGACTATCCCTTTGCGCAGGTCGAATGTCAGCATTAGCCTGTCTCCTGTTATCAACCAGTTGAGAATTGCGGGTCCTCTGATCAGCCGTCGGGCTGTCACCTTGATCAAAAACTCGATCAGGTTCATCTCGAGGCCTCCTATAGACATTAGGTATTTGAAGAGGTTCGATTGGATCTTGAGTGGGTTTTTGCAATATTTGAGCACACAAAGCGCTCACAGCTGAGCAATTTGTTTTAGTCGCTCGTCTTCGGCAGATAGGGTGGAGAGATAGACTGACCTGGTGGATTCAAGGGAATATTTGGATCGGGAAGCTGTTGATTTTGGGTGTTTTGTCTATTAGTCCCTCCTTGACTAAGGCAAGTCCTTGTGCGATTAGACCTTTGTTGTCCGTCGAGAGGTCCTTTGATTTAACCAAATTTCGCCTTAGGTTTAATCTCAGTAATTTATCTTTAGAATAGTTTTGTATGTATTAAGGGTTTGGTTAAAGTACTCAGGATGGTGCAATTCAAGAACAAGCGAAATAATATAATGGTGTAAAATAACAATAATATGAATGGCGAACAACTGTAGTATATTTCGTTAGGTAAAATTCTGGATCCTTAATACAATGTAAGATTCGCTATTTATAATGTCCCTCCCGTCCTAATTGAACTAGGAGTCCTATATTGCCTAGGAAACCTGCATGGCCTAGGAGTATTGCACGGCCCATTAAGTCCCCTAAAACGGATAGTAGGTCGAACAGAGTAGGTCGATCAGATATGCATTGGGCTGGTCGAGCCGATCCCTTAGCTTTAAACAGGTCGGATCGATCTTGAATCTCCTCGGATATTCCTAGCTGGTTTTATGTGCAAAATAGCCCTCATCAGTACTCCCTCACTTCTTGAGCGTAATCGTAGCTGTAGCTCATAGAAGTAGAAGTAGTTGTTACCTTGATTTTTTCATTGTTTACGAAATATGCCTCGTTAAAAACCTAGTTCGGAAAAACCCTCATCGGGATAAAAACCGAACGAGGAAAAAAGAGTGCATATCCGTTTGAACCTTCTACGTACAGACATGTATCTTGGTTAACGTGTGTCAGACAACGGCTGGGTCTTTTCATGATTTTGATTGGCGGGAACATGAAGAGACGCGAAGGGCTGAATCCGTCTTTTCACCGCCCATATATATAATCGAAATTTGCGGGATATTTTACTTTTACCCCAGATATTTAAATCTTCCAGCAGTAAAAGCTTAAGTCGACGATCTTATCATTTTCTTATTTTCTCGAGCCCATTATTTCAAAGACTAATGGCATCGACGTCGCAGAATCTCCCTTCCCCAATTCAGAATGTAGGAGAACGAGCACCACTTAATATTCTCAATCCTGATATTCCTTCTTCTGACAATGAAGTAGCGAACGATTCTCCAGCAGAAGAGGTTAGAGACTATGCCGAAGATGAAGTTGATAGTTTGGTCGTGGAAATTATTTCGGAAGAGGAAATGATGTCGAGGACATCTAAAAAATCCAAAACAGCCCAACCTCAAATTTCCAATCCTGTGGAACTTTTTCCTTCTCGATTTAAAGAGAAAGATTTACCTTTTCTAAAAAAGGAATATGGTCGTTACTTCCCATCGGAATTTGAGATCATTATCCCTACTTCCGAGGAAAGAGTAAACACTCCACCTGCTAACTGTCGAGCTTTTTATACGTCCCATTTTGATCATGGGCTCCGTTTTCCCTTATCTTCAATTCTTCGTCAGTTTCTGGAGACCTTTATCGTCTCACTGACCCAACTTGTTCCTAACGCCATAGCCTTTATTATGGCCTTTTCAGTTTTAATGGTAGCACGAGGTTTTCAACCATCTTTCCGCAATTTCCTTCATTTTTTTCGATTTTCAGTATCGACCTCCTCAAACAGAGGTTATTATTATGTTAGCCAGAGACCGGGGTACGCTGTGCTTGAAAATGCCATTTCCAGCAACAGCACGGAATGGAAGTCAAATTTCTTCTTTGTTAAAGCTCCGACAGTGCGCATGCTTGAGAACGGAGAGACTCAGGAGTTTGCTCACGATTGGGGCTATAATGATTCTTGGGTATACGGTGGTCGAAGAGTAATCGGCGAGATGGCCCCGGACGACCAATTCTCATCCACTATGATCGAGGAGATGAGACTAAATAAGTACCAATCAGCTCATTTGATCGGAGAGATCTTCCTTCGGAAGGCAGGATTGAGTTCCTTGGAATTTCCTATTTCCTCTGATGATCGACCCATATGTAATGTTTTCCGATAATAATAATTTTAATAAGATATATATATGATCTTGCTGCTCATCCACGTTTATTGGTTTCATCTACAGCTTCCATGGTCGAGAATTGTCGCTTTTCTGTGGTTGGTAAATCAGTCCTTTCAAATTCAAAGAAGTCTTGGGGTAAATCTCCCATAGAGCAAAAAGAATCCAGAAAAAGAAGAAGAGATCAGTTTATGAGTTTGGAGGATATCGAGGAGGAGTCGTTCGAAAATGCTGATCCTATCCGAGTAGCTCCTCCTTCTTCTGGTCAAACCTCATCGGATATACCGTCTTCAAGCTCTCGCCAAGGCCGCGGTTATCCGCCCAAATTTCTTAGGGACCAACATGGTATTTTAGGCTGTGAATCTTGGTCGGAGCGCAATCCTACTGGCCCCGAAGCTAAAAGGAGAAAACAGTTCTTCGACAAAGGAGGGGAATATTTTACTCATGTCGGAGATATTGGTCACAGAGCTTCCCTGGTAGATATGATCGAGAGTCACCTTCAAGGGAAACGTGCGGCTGGATACTCCGAGAAGGATTCATTGGCGTCTGATGATAAGGAGAATGTCGTCGATAAATCCATTCGCATTCTCCTTTCTTCGACCTTCACCCAAGATGTAAATAGGACGATCAAGAAAAAACCTCTCGAACAGCTGGCAAGAGCAGCTCATGCTCATGAAGTGGTGATGTTTTTTAATTTGTCAAACCCTTTTAGTAAATGTTCTTTTATTCTATATTGATTTAGATAAAAAATTTCTTCATATAGACTGGAAATGCTTTGGTGTCGGCACTGTATGATATGGCGTTGCATAGGGATCAATGCAGCTTTGTTGAAGAAAGTAACAGGATTTTATCTGCCAGAGTTAAGGAGCTTGAAGATCAACTTGCTCAGGTTGATAATTCTCGAGCTTCTGCTGCCACTTTGTCTGATCCTCTTGCTAATCCTAATTTGGAGACTGACAATCCTCACATTATTAGCATGATGACGGATTCTAGTAGGTATCAAGCGCAGGTCGACCAAATGACTCGTGAAATAGAAGAGCAAAGAGTCGCGCATGCCACCCTCGTTAGCAAGCTTGAGTCGGATATTGCTGCTCTTCGATCCCAACTCGCGGCTAAGGAAGATGATTCTTCTGACATAGAGAGGGTCATAGATGCCCATCAATCTTCAGACGTCGAGCCCATAGTTCGAGAGTTTCTCAATTCTCCCGTGCATACTGCCATAATTCATCAAAAGATTGGTGGTCTGCTCTTGAGCTCGTTTTATAAGGGTGTCGATCAATTAATCGAGTCTGGGCAGATTCCTGATAAGCGGGAAGAATATCGCAAAGTCATGGCCATCGAAAAGGATCGAAGTCTTCAAGACTATCCTCCCGACTGCTTATCCTCTGTAGAGTATAACAATCATCCATTGGCTCACCTTGTCGAGGAATATGGAGCTCCAATTCCCGTGCCAACACCTGATTTGGATTTGATAAAGGATATAATGGAGAATCAGTCAGGCGAAGAAGAAAGTGATGATGCCGAGGAAGATGTCGAGGGAGACCGTGTCGACGAAAGGAACAAAGAAGAAAAGGAGGGATCGTCCCCCAAGGAAATCAATTCACCCAGTTAGGATATTTTTTATGGTTGTCTTTTATTTTGTTGTAAAGCTAGGCCTTTTTAATCTCGTAGATTATGTAAAACTCCTTTTTTGTGATATATATTATTCTAGATCTGATATACTTTGTCGTTATGCTGATCATAATGCATATTTGATGACTCGTTTTTACCTTAATTTCGAATTTTTACTGTTCGCGCCAAGGTTCAAGGACATAATAGTCATTTCCTTAACTATATATAAAGGTAAATCTTTTTGGGGTTTTACCGCGCGTCCCCACTTACTATATAAAATTTTCTTGTCATTGATCGGAGCTCATAGTTCGATAATTCACAAATATTCCTGATTTTTTGATCATGAGTTCCAACCTATTTTCTGGAGCCGCCAAACGATCTCTACGAGGTCTTCCCCGAAGAGATACCCCGAAGAAAAGATCCCGAACGGAAATTTCTCATCAATCATCCTCCCAAGGGGGAGCTTCTTCTCGGGAAACCATTCCTCGACCAGATCCAAAATTATCTTCGTCAAGCGGGAATTTAAAAGAAACGAAGGATATCCCTTCTAATGCCCCGATCCGTAGTCCGATTGTCGATCCGAAGATGCTGGAGGTTTTCCAGAGTGAAGGTTCTTGCTCTACTTCTCCTCCTTTAGTAGAGCAAACATTTAATGAGGTATCACGAACCGTTTCCCCCCCTCCAGTCGTCCATACGACAAACGAGGAAAGACAAGCTATTTCTCCTATTCTTGGAGAGCAAACCAATAATGAGGAGTCGCGAACCGTTTCTCCTCCTCCAAGCGTCCATACGACGAACGAAGAACGTCGAGCTATTTCTCCTATCCTCGTGGACCAATCAATAAATGAGGAGTCACGAACTGTCCCAATTTTTCCAGATGAACGCTCAGTGGATGATCATTCCCCTTCGGGCAGAGATGTAACAATTCAGTCTATAAGTCAAGATGGTTGTGCTCAGGTCAAGGCTACTGCTCTTCATTCTGAAATTGCCATTCCTGTTTCTGAGATCGATCCCACTTTACAATTAAGGGGGCCTGTGGAAGATATTCCAGAATCTTTCTTTGCCCATCCTGGTTCGCAAGTTGTTTCGACTTCTCAAGACACTCAAGTTGTCTCTCCTGTTCGTATTTCACAAGGAGTGTCGAAAATTGGGTCTGGTCCCAGTCGTTCTGCAATTGAAAAGGTTGCGGACGACCCATTTCTTTTAGACGAGCGTCCATTTAAGGAGCAGGTTGAAGAGATAACTGAGTTCGATATAACCCGATCAGGTGGGGTTTCAATTGATGCGAGTATTCCACCAACCCTCGATCCTGATGGGGTTTCTTGGAATCTGGGAATGGGTACTATTTTGCCTAAGGAGCTTGAAAAATTGAAGAACCACTCTTCTCTGCAACTTGTCCAGTCCATCTTCAAACGTTTAGAGATGGTATGCGTATTTTGTTATTTGTTAAAAAGATCTAGGTGTTTTAAGTGTTTTACTTATATTTCTCAATACAGGCTAAGCATGAAGCTCTCCAGCTCGGGATACAAAATGACGAATTCTATTTTGCTCGAGAAGAATCCCTCGATCGGGTAAATATAATTGCCGCTGCTCATCGAGTGCTAATGACTGAGGTTGAGCATCTCCGAGCTACCACTGAAAGGCTCACTAGAGAGAAGGGAGAACTTGCCCAAGTAAATAGTAGTTTGGAGGCTGAAAAGGAGCAGCTTACCAAGGAGAAAATAGATCTTCTTCAATTGAAAGATCTGGAGTTTGATAGGGGTTTTTCCCTCGGATATGAGCAGCGTGCCCAAGAAATAATGACCTATCTTGGTTATCCAACAATTCCTGCTCATGTTCACGAAACGGTAGACAAAGGTCTTACTCCCGATCATACTCCTGAGCAGTAGACAACAGATCTTCTGCTATGTTTTTTTTTTTTTTTTTTTTTTTTTTTAAAAAAATGTAAATATATATTTTTGCCTGATAACGGAAGAACCATTTTGTTCTATTTCTGCGCCTCTCCGACCTGTATGTTGATAATTAATGTCATGCAATATTATTGAAAGATGAGAAGTCAACTTGGTAGGTGTGCCATAATTGTAGGAACGATTCGCATGCCTTGTCCGTTGATTGGTTAATTCCCCATAGTATAAATAACTCATTGGAGAAGTAGGAAAAGAAGAAAAACTGAAATAATATGCCACCTCTGAACAGTTTAACTACGGTGGACTACGGTGGAGATATCAAACCAGAGAGTTCTTTAGATAGACGAGAGCTGGTTAGTTCATTAAAATGGTGTTGCATCCATGCATGCTCGAAAACTTGCCCCCAAGGCAAGGAGAACGATCCTGTCTCAATTGTATGACTGCCAAGTTTTTTCCTTCTCAGCGTGCTTTAGCTTGATACTGTGATCGACCCTAGATGCGATATGTTCTTCGTTTTTACCAGCATCAGCAAATATACGCACTTCTGCATGTTCCTCGTTTCTATGCAGCGGTAGTAGTCCGAGGAGAAGGTCGATTTGAAGGAGCAGATCATTCCGAGGAGTAGCAAAGTAGGATTAACGTTTGGAATAATTGTAACGATCCTTGAATGTAAATGTAGTTTTTTGTGACGATATAGTTGTGAAATGTAACGATCTTCTCAAAGATCTGATAAAAATCCATTATTCCTTGTATCTTCATTTCAATAATAATGATCGATCATTTGTCCTGATTCTGCGAACCATTCTTACAATGTTTTTAATCTGGGCCGTTGATAGGACCTCAATTTACACCATTGGATCCTTTATCCTCCGCCTATAAATAGATTCACTCCATCCCTCTCCATCTCACAGAAGATGAAGTCCTTCAATATGAATATGCATTGTTATAAGTATTGTCGGCCACCAAATTTGTCGATTTATCTACCGAGGAGGTCATGACTTGGTATGGGAGGAATTGGAAAAATGAGATCTCTAGCTTAAATGGTGAGGGTCGGGCAAACCTCACAACCGGGGATTGGTTGACCATATATAACGTCGTATGATAGAGGTCGATAGTTGAGGAAAGCAGGATTCTATGCTTTATCGAAATCAACTTGTTTCTAAATGGTTGGTGACGTCGAGCATGAGACCCTTCTGATCTCTATTTTAATCGATAAAGAAGAAGCATCAACTTCTTCAAGGTGGTGGCATCATGAAAGCCTGCGGCTTAGGTCGCCCACTGGTACCCACCGATCAGTAAAATAAGCCTGAACATTAATTTCTCGTCACTGTTCTCAAAGTAGGAGAAAAGATGATCGTTCCGAGGAAAGTTTGAAGCGTTCTGAAACCAAATACTTTCTTTTTTTATTTTGTAGGTGTAATTGTTTAGCGTAATTGATCGCTGAATATTGAATATGTAATACTAGCTCTGCTGTGATAGTCGTTGTATTGTCTTCATCGATCTAATATAATACCTCTATTTCGACCGAGTCAAAAACGCATTTATTTCCATTCCTTTATTTACGGCTTTGTGGTTATGATTTTGTAACGTTATTCCCGATGTGGTGTTATAGCCGTTGATTGGATGCGAGTCTCACCGTAGGATCTCAACTTAACCTGTCTATAAAAGGAATCTTCCTTCCTTTAATTATCATCATAAGTAAAAATCCTTAAATGATGTACTTCTTCTTTGTGCTAAATGGCGGTCGTCCACCTAATTCGAGAGTCAAACAAATCACTCACCATGTCGACTTGGTATGGGCGGAATCGGAAAATGGAGGTTTCTCAAAAACCATGAAATCTCCGACCCCTAATAAGGGGAATGGATTGGAATGCCTACCCTTATCCGACCATCCTATGAAGATGGGTAAAGGTCGGTGTTGTGGGGTTCCGATCTATTAGCTACGCGGTCGGTGGAAAGCTGGTTAGTTCATTAAAACGAGAATGTATGTCCGAGAAATGCTGACTACCATCGACCGTGTAACATTATGATCTCTCAAAGCTCTCTCTGATTCCAAAGCTTTGTGGCTGCAAACTCGACTGGGTTCGATCGGATCTAGCTGGTGGCAAGAATTCTGAGAGAGATACAGAGATAAACCGAGCTGAAGTCCTCTTGTTACCTCCTTACTTTATCGCATAATGGAATCTGTTGTTTTATGTAGCTAGGGTAGTTTATGCATCTTTCCGATGTATATTTTATCAGTGATAATAAAATTATATATATTAATATTAGTTCGTTTATTTGCGTAAATCTGCAGTTATATTTAGGTTTTATACCAACTGTGGTTTTAATTTTTGTAGATCGCTCCTGTAGGAGAGCGATGAGTTTATATCGACCCAATCGGTGTTACTCAAAAATTATTATACTTAGGTTGTTTACCAGATGTGGTTTTAACCTTTGTAGATCGTTCATGTAGGAGATCGATGAGTTTATACCGACCCAATCGGTGTTACTCAAAGATTATTATACTTAGGTTGTTTACCAAATGTGGTTTTAACCTTTGTAGATCGTTCATGTAGGAGATCGATGAGTTTATACCGACCCAATCGGTGTTACTCAAAGATTATTATACTTAGGTTGTTTACCAAATATGGTTTTAACCTTTGTAGATTGTTCATGTAGGAGATCGATGAGTTTATACCGACCCAATCGGTGTTACTCAAAGATTATTATACTTAGGTTGTTTACCAAATATGGTTTTAACCTTTGTAGATTGATCATGTAGGAGATCGATGAGTTTATACCGACCCAATCGGTGTTACTCAAAGATTATTATACTTAGGTTGTTTACCAAATATGGTTTTAACCTTTGTAGATCATTCATTTAAAAAATCGTTTTCTGAGCGCGTCCGATGGAGAAGTAAGCAAAAGCTTTTATTATAGTTAATGGTAAAAAGAAAATAACAAAACATACTGAAAAAACTAAAAAGAAAACTAATTTCTTGGAAATCCTGTCAAATTTCTGAATCTTCTTATCTTTGAACTCTATCGACCATAATATCTTCTGAGATTTACAGCATTCCACGTCCGCGGGAGCGGAGTTCCATCCATATGAGCTATCTTGTATGATCCCTTCTTTCCGACCGCAATTACCACATAAGGGCCTTCCCAATTCTGCTGTAATTTTCCCACATGTTTGGATACTTCAACTTTTTTAAGCACCAAATCACCTTCTTTGAATGACCGTATTCTCACCCTTTGATTATAGGCCTTTTCCATGCTAGATTTTGCTGCTTCTAGCCGAAGACTGGCTTTTTCTCTCAAGGTCTCGCTTAGGTCGATGTCGTCCTTTCTGAGTTGATTATTTGTTTCTTCATCGTACAACTCAATTCTCGGACTGGGAACAAGTGCCTCGACTGGGATGACCGCTTCCGAACCGTATACCAAGCTGAACGGTGTTTCACCAGTAGCTGCTTTGACTGTAGTTCTGTTAGCCCAAACGACACCAGGAAGTTCGTCCAACCATTTTCCTTTAGCGTCGTCAAGTCTTTTTTCGAGGGATTTTATAATTTCTCGATTTGCTACCTCAGTCTGCCCGTTTGCTCGAGGATGTCCAACAGATGTAAAGTTTTGTTGTATCCCTAACTTCGAGCACCACTCTTGAACTTGTTTCCCCGCAAATTGGGTTCCATTGTCGGAAATTAAAATCCTCGAAATTCCAAAACGACAGACTATATTTTTCCAGAGAAAATTTATTACTTGAAACTGTGTTATCCGAGCTAGGGCAATGCATTCGATCCATTTACTGAAGTATTCGACTGCTACTAAGACATAACTCTTTTTTGACCTGGCCGGTGGAAAAGGTCCCACTATATCAATCCCCCATTGGTCAAAAGGCCAGCAGATTGGAATTGAGTGCATTGTTTCAGCAGGTTGATGTATTATATTCGAATGCACTTGGCAATAATGACAATGTTTTACATAATCTTGTGCATCTGCATACATCGTCGGCCAATAGTATCCAGTTCTTAAGCATTTGAACGCGAGTGCTCGAGCGCCGCTGTGATTCCCAGCTTCTCCTTCATGTATACTTTTAAGGATACTCTCGTACTGGTGCTCAGGAATGCATTTCAGCAGAATTCCAGAGACAGATCGTCGATAGAGTTTTCCTTCCAATATTGCATACCTTGGTGCTCGATATCTTATCCTTCTAGCTTCATTCTTATGGCTTGGGAGAGATCCATCGTTCAAATAGGTGATTAACGGAGTCATCCAACTGTCCGCCGCCAAGTCGATATCCATTACTTCATTAGCTGGGACAATATCGAGGTCGATGGAAGGAGTTTTGGAGATTAGCCAGGTGATCACCCTTTTAGATTTACCATCACTTGTTCCTGTAAACCTGGATAGTTGGTCTGCCCAACGATTTTCTTCACGTGGAATATTTTGAATATCAAACTTATCAAATTTCCCAGTCAACTTTTTTACTTTATCCAAGTATTTTATCATATTGAATTCTTTTGCTTCGTACATCCCGCTAATTTGTCTCTGAATTAGCTCGGAATCTGTCAAAACATTCAAAATCTTTATATTGGCTTGTATAGCCATTTCCAAACCCGCAATTAGAGCCTCATATTCATCTTCGTTATTGGTTACCACGAAGTCCAAAGTGATGGCATAATTCATGTCCTCGCCGTTTGGTCCTTGGAAATTGATCCCTGCGCCTCCACCTTCTCTGCTTGAAGCACCATCGACGTGCATAAGCCATGGCAGGTCAGTGACGATCATAATACTGCTATCGCTTGGCGATGTCACATTGGAGCTTGTCTCCGATAGGCCCGGAGTTTCAAGGAGGAAGTCTGCCAGTATCTGAGCCTTGATTGCAGTTCGTGGTCGATATTCGATCTCGTATTGTCCCAATTCTACAGCCCATTTGATCAATCTTCCTGAGGCTTCTGGTTTGGATAACACTTGCCTCAAAGGCTGATTGGTGAGTACGATGATCTTGTATGTTTGAAAGTAAGGCCGCAACCTTCGTGCTGACGTCACCAAAGTCAGAGCAAATTTTTCAATTGTTAGATAATTTTTCTCAGCTCCCTGCAATAACTTACTCAAATAATAGACGGGCTTGTGTTCCGAGCCCTCTATTTTTACCATAACCGAGCTCACGGCGGCCTCGGAAATAGCGATGTATATATATAGAGGTTGTCCTTCCGTAGGTTTGGCGAGCATAGGTGGTGATGTTAGATAGTTTTTCAGTTGTTCGAAAGCATGATCACACTCTTCAGTCCATTCAAAGGTCTTAGCTTTTCGTAAAGTTTGAAAAAATGGTAAACTTTTGTCTGCGGACCTTGATATGAATCTATTGAGAGCAACAATTTTCCCAACTAGACTTTGTACTTGAGTAATATTTCTAGGGGGTTTCATTTCGGTGATTGCCCGTATCTTCTCGGGATTTGCTTCGATGCCTCTCTCATGGACCAGGTATCCTAGGAATTTTCCCGACCTTACCCCAAATGTACATTTTAAGGGGTTGAGTTTCATTCCATACTTCCTTAATATCTTGAAGCAACGATCAAGGTGCCTTATATGATCTTCTTCGCTCATGCTCTTTACTAGCATGTCATCGACATATACCTCCATTATTTCTCCTATCAGCTCTTTAAACATTAGGTTAACCAATCGTTGATAGGTTGCTCCGGCATTTCTTAATCCGAACGGCATTACTATGAAACAATATACGCCTTGTTCGGTAATGAATGCAGTTTTTTCTTGATCTTTTTCATCCATGAAAATCTGATAGAAGCCTTGGAATGCGTCCATCATACTGAAGATTGCAAAACCCGCTGTTGAATCAACCAACAGGTCGATCCTTGGGAGAGGATAAGGATCTCTTGGACACAGTTTATTCAAGTCCGTAAAATCGTTGCACATCCTCCACTTGTTATCCTTCTTGTCTCCCTTTGAGACAAGTACGACATTACACAACCACTCGGTAAAGTGTATTTCTTTAATTTGTTTAGATAGTAAAAGTCTCTCGACCTCAGCCTTTATTATTTTATCCTTCACTGGTCCATGATTTCTTTTCTTTTGCCGGACCGGTTTTGCGCTCGGATCTATCTTCAAAGAGTGAGTTATGATTCTTGGGTCGATTCCGACTATATCTTCCGAGCTCCAAGCGAAAATATCCACATTTTTTCTTAAGAAGTCGATCAACATGATTTCTCCCTGTGGGGATAATTCAGTTCCGATCCTGGTGATCTTGGTTGGGTCATCTTCGACAAGGTTGACTTCTTTGTGCTCAGGTGCACGCAGAGTCAAATCTATCGGTTCTTTTCCCTTTTTGCTGATCGGATCCGTGCTTGGTAATTCAGGTTCTTGAGTTCTTTCCGTCGAAGATCCCACCGTTTTTCTTTTCGATGGGGTTAGAGGATCGACATTTCTTTTTAAGGATAGTGACGTGTTGTGACAATCCCAAGCCATGCAATGGTCGTTAACTATTTCACCAACCCCAGAGATTGTTGGAAATTTGATCTTCTGGTGATAGGTCGACACTACTGCTCGAAATTGGTTTAGTGCTGGTCTTCCCAGAATGGCATTATAAGCGAATGGTGTTTCAACCACTAAAAACTTAATCATCTTGGTCACTCGATGAGGTTTATTTCCAAGAGTTACACTCAAGTTAATGGTTCCAGCTGGAACTATTTCTGACCCTCCAAATCCTACTAGGGGCGTAGCTACTCTTTGTAGGGTCAATTTTCCGAGGTTCATTTGATTGAGCACATCAATGGCTATTATGTTAGCCGAGCTTCCGTTATCGATCAGAATTCTCTTAACATTGAAATCGGATATTTTCAACGAGATCACCATAGGGAAATCGGGGTGGTCTTCGTTGTTGTCCCAATTCAAATTTCTGGGAACTTCGCTCTCGTCGAACTTGATCACTTGCTGGTTAGAACTCTTACTCTCAAGTGCCCATATTTCTCTGGGAGCTATTATTCCTTTCTCTAGAGATCGTGCGGTTCGTCGCCTCGCATTCCGACTGTCTCCCCCTGCAGGTCCACCAGAGATTACATGTATAGTTCCGTTGATCCGATCGTCATTGCTATCGTTTCGTCGGGGTGGATGGTTAATGGGAGATCTATCACGTGGACTTCTATTTTCCTCTCTCCTTCTAGGACTTCTTGTCCTTTGTCTTCTTCGGTCTGCTCTATCAACAAATTCATTTAATTTGCCTTGTTGAATCAATTTTTCGATTTCTTGTTTCAGATGATAACAATCTTCGGTTCTATGACCGTGAGCACGATGGTACCTACAGTATAAATCGTAGTTCTTTGCCCCAGGTTTAGCTTGTGTGATTCTTTTTGCTGGGGGAATTAGATTATTCCTTTCCAGTATCACCAGGATGTCTTCTCTAGGGGCATTTAGTTTTGTAAACTCCACATAACTAATTCGATCTCTTATATTCCTTTCTGGAGATCGAGGCCTGAGGTAGACATTGGGTCTTTTCTCAAGGTTACTCCCACTGTGTTCTAACCTTTGAAACACGTTCCCTCTTCGGGGAAATCGATCATATTCCGTTACTCTATTCATTGGGGGTTTTTCAGGTCTCCTTGATCCTGAAGTCGATGCTTTATTCTTATTTTTGTCCTTAAAAGAGTTAATCTCTTCTTGTGTCATATATTTGGAGGCTAACGTCATGACTTCAGCAAAGGTTCTAGGTTGCTTTCGACTCAAGGCGTTGCCAAATTGCCTATTCTTAGTCAGATCAAATAGAATTGATATGATGTAATCAATGTTCGGAGAGTCGATCTTCAAAAGTTCCACATTAAACCTTGCTAACCAAGTTCTTAACGACTCCCCTTCTAGCTGGGTTATAGTTCCTAGATAGCTCATGGGGAGTTTTTGTTTTTTCTGGCTGGCAAATTGTTGTTCTAACTTGTTGCACAATTCTCTAAAGCTGAAGATGGAGTTAGGCGGTTGTTTTCCGAACCAATCCAATGCTAACCCCTCAAACGTTGTGATCATCAATTTGGCCGTATATTCTGCAGAATGAGCATACAGGCTCATTATATTAGTGAAACTAAAGATGTAGTCAGTTGGGTCAGTGGTTCCGTCGTATCTGGGGAGCCGGGCGGGCAAAGATCCAGAAGCATGTGCTTCCCTGATTTCTAAACAGAAAGGGGAACACGCAGCTATACTATCCTGTATTTCACGGGAACGAGGCCAAGGTTGTTGCAGAGTCAGAAGCCTCTGCTCGACTCGCTCCTCGACCATCCTTTCTATATCTCTTTCAGAGATTCTCTTGGTCGCTTGTCGATTGATAACTGGGGGCTCGTCCGCATCGTCGATCGGTATAACAGTGCGGTCCTTGGATAAGTGAGGTTCAGATCGAGCATTGGCTCTTGCCTGATTAGTTTTTCGACCAAGGTTTCTTCCTGCTATGTTTGGCAGGGATACTTGAGATCGTTGATCCGCGTCCGGACTTTCAGCTTGAGTTGACTGGTGGTCATTATTCTCTCGAGGTTCCCTGGTATTGTTAACCGCTCTAGAAGGACCAACAGCTGCCCTTACCGGCTCCGCAACTGCATGAGTTTGTAGATTTTGAGGAAAAAACGAACTTAAAATTTGAGCAATTTGTAGTATTTTTTCCTGGTCAGCGGAAAGCGGTGCGGCAGGGACAGATTGGACAGGTGGGTTAGGAATCCTACTTGTGGTAGGAGTTTGTCGTGTTCCGTCGTTTTGATTGATGTTTTCGTTTGGTGCAACTTGTTCTTCCAAAGGGTCTAGATTCTGTCGGTTTCCCGGAGGTTGTGTATTGTTAGCACTGATTCTTTGGGAGCCTTCAGGCAAGCTATCCATAGCACGAGAGGGTCGAGAATTCGTGCTTCTTCCCGCGTTACGTGCGCTTCTCCTTGGATTGGCCATATTCCGATCGAGTAATTAACCTAGCCCCTCGGTGGGCGCCAACTGATTTAACCAAATTTCGCCTTAGGTTTAATCTCAGTAATTTATCTTTAGAATAGTTTTGTATGTATTAAGGGTTTGGTTAAAGTACTCAGGATGGTGCAATTCAAGAACAAGCGAAATAATATAATGGTGTAAAATAACAATAATATGAATGGCGAACAACTGTAGTATATTTCGTTAGGTAAAATTCTGGATCCTTAATACAATGTAAGATTCGCTATTTATAATGTCCCTCCCGTCCTAATTGAACTAGGAGTCCTATATTGCCTAGGAAACCTGCATGGCCTAGGAGTATTGCACGGCCCATTAAGTCCCCTAAAACGGATAGTAGGTCGAACAGAGTAGGTCGATCAGATATGCATTGGGCTGGTCGAGCCGATCCCTTAGCTTTAAACAGGTCGGATCGATCTTGAATCTCCTCGGATATTCCTAGCTGGTTTTATGTGCAAAATAGCCCTCATCATCCTTGATTGTTGCCGCTGTTTCTGGGGGAATTCTCATCCTGATTATCCGCCGCAGTTGGAGCCTGAGAATTTGTGTTTCTTCCTGCCGTTCGCGTACTTTTCCTTGGATTGACCATATTTCGTTCGAACAATTGACCTTGCCCCTCGATGGGTGCCAACTGATTTTACGGAATTTCCTAAGAAAGAGTGAAACAGTAAATTAACTAAGAAATCAACAATATTTATAAAACATAGTGATAATAAATATTATTAATCAAACTTAAGGGCTTAGCCAAAGTGCTCAGGATGGTGCAACTCAAAGAAAATATATAATCGATGATAGCCAAATATCCAATATGGAGAGTAGAAGTAATGTATTTATTATATGTTGAATAATACAGATTCCCAACCCTAATTATAATGACAAATCTCCTATTTATAGCCTAACACATTTAGCCCTAATAGGATCCTAGGAGGAGTAGGAGTCCTTGTGTGGCCCATGAAGTGTCAGGTCGATAAGATACGAATACTCAGATCGGAATGACCACACAACCGGAGCTGAATTCGTTCGAGAAGTCCGATCCAGCTCAGATATAATTTAGCCCCCATCAAAATCGTCAGTTTATTTGAAGATGTTGGGTTATTTTGAGGTAGAATTGTTAGTCAACATAAGTAATGACATCAATTTTGCAATAATTCAAATTGACTTAACTGTCACGTCACCCACTTACCGGCGATTTTTAACGGCGGTACCAAATGTGAGTGAATTTATTAAGTTATGGTACCAAATGTGTCGGCATGAACCTTAATTTTTATGGTACCACAAATGAGAATCGGTATGAAGTTTGATACCACAAGTACAATTCTCTCCTTATTTTTCCCTCATTTTACTTTTTTGCGCAGAGTTTTAGGTAAAAGTTAAAGAGGTGGAATATTTAGGTATTTTTACATATATGTCCCTAATAGTAGTGGTTGAGAGTTAATGGTGCAAATCATTACTTTATATGAGAGAATATTTTTTGAAAAAAATAATTTTATTTATAGAAATAATGTTATTTTGGGATAGAGGAAGTGTTTATTGGGACGTACTTTTAAAATTTGAAACTCCGAAAAGCACCCAATTATTAGTTTATTACTTCCATTGTATTTGTAAATAAGGACCAAATTAAAGTTCTGCTCGATTCATAGTTCGGAGTTTCAAACAAAGGTGGGCTACCACACTGGATTTGGGCCGGGCCCACTTCCTCAATGTAGCCGTTACACATGCACCCTTAACGGTTGAATTCTCCTGCCTATATAAATTCAAAAATCATCTTCCATATTTTACACGTCAGAAACACATTCAGATAAGTTATAGTTAATATCAAAACGAAATGGCTTCTTCCAAGAACAGAAATTCATGTTCTTTCCTCAATCTCCTTCTCTCATTCTTGAATTTCATTCTCTTCATTCTCTCTGCATCCTCTTTAGCCCCAGTAATCACCCTTAAAATGCCACCAACTTCACTTGGTTGGGCATTTATAATGGTTTCAAGCATCTCACTTTTATCTTCATTCATTGGTTTCTACTCTCAACTCACTCATTTTTGCTACATAACCCATGTCTCTCTTCTCCTAGCCTCGTCCATCGGGCAATTACTCGGGATCTTGGCCTTGTTCACGAAAGAAAAATCAAGCCTTTCGATGCTTAAATCTCCTAGAGATCCAAGAGAAGCCAAGCTTTTGGTTAGATTGGAATGTGGGATTTTGATGGCCATGTTTGTCATGCAATTTGGAGTTTTGATATTGACTTGTGCTGTGCATAGCTGTTGGGTAAAAGAGTATGAAGGTTTGGAGGCGGAAAGAGAGGCGACGGAAATGAAAACGAGACAAAAGATTGCTAGAGTGCAGGAAGAGTCCATGGCAAATGTAACAAAAATTCAAGAATTGAAAGCTAAACAATTGGATGAGAAGATGAAGAACAAGTATGTGAAAATTGATTTTGAAGGCTGATTTAATGGTCTACCTTGTTATGTTCATATATAAAGGATTTCTATAATGATTTGTGGTCAAATTACGTGATTTGTATTTGGTTGCTTTTTTGTGGTCACTACAGGGTGGCCCTATGTGTATGTCAAATTTCCAGTTTTTGTACAAAGATCCAACTTTTTATCTTTAAGATTATTGAAACTTCTAGTGCTGTGTCTTTGGATTTTATTAACAAAAAGCCCCATATGCAAATATAAGCATTTTTTGATAACAAGAAATTGAACATTAGTCGTTTAGATAAAAACATCCCTTGATGTGAAATTCGCCCATAGTTGCTACCAAATTCCTACACTCCCAAAAAAAGGTAGCAGACATGAAAGATATGTATAATTAAATCATTCAAAAAAAGAACAGTACTCAAAATTCTACGAGCACATTACTACTTCAAGCAGAGGTGGATGAATAACGTAGTGGTCCTTGAAGGAAATCAGGCACATTAATATGCTTGAATACTGAAGTCATCTTCAACCCAACAAGTTTGAGTCGAGGATTTGAATGTCCGTCGAGAAAACGATTTGTTACCTGCAAAATGTTGGAAGAGTTTATAGGTCAAGCAATGAATATCTTCTCAGAAGTCCGAAAATCTGTGAATCTAGAGACGCAACCAAACCGAGAAAAGAAAATGATATTTGCACGAAAGATCAAAGATTCTATTCATCTCAAGTCTCAAATGTATTAAATTCCAAAAGAGATGCTCCTATAAACGTGAACATTAATTAAATCACGTTAGATAAAGAATTAGCACTCTTGCCACTCTTGCCATGCAGCTTTATAGTCCACAAAGAAACTAAGTAGAGAGATAATGGAAATGATACGAAATATCAAAGATTCTATTCATCTCAAGTTTCAAATGTATTAAAAAGTAGAGAGATAATGGAAGCAAATATTATCGATCAGTTACCATATACCTGTGTACAGCCAAACAATTTAAGCAATTCCAGGGATGAGCAGGTATCCACAATCAATCCAAGAGCTTCATTAGTCAAATCGCGACACCAAGATAAATCCAAACTATGTAAGTTTCTGCAATTTTTTGCAAGTGATAGGGCAGTATTATTTGAAACCTGCAACACATCAAATAGTGTTAACGCAGATACATTATATCCTCATATTCTAGGACGTAACTGCAAAATATGAATTGTATGTATCCTCAATTTACATAAACCATGTGCGGTCTTCTTTTCAGTCACCATTCTAAGTATAAAATAATTTTTAATAGGTTCTGCTTCAAAGTTGTGCATGGCTTTCACGACCAATGCACTAGTGCATGCTTTCATATATACACATGCAACTTAAGGGATTCAACCATGATAAAAATAGATTATTCGCCAATTTTATGGAGTAACAAAACATCTCAAGATGTCAATAATTAAGATTCACAAGTTTACATCCATAATATGTTAGAGCTTGTTGATGTTAACATTATATCTTCATACAATAACATTTGTTGGAAATGACTGCAGTAATCAATGAATATATTAATTTCCTAATCCTATCTATGTAAATTAGATCTAAAATCTAACATACAGAGTTCTGAACAAAATACAAATCCTGGACCTCGAAGAGCACTTCTCATGATGAGTTTCCCGTAATCCATTATTTTCTAAATTAAGAGCGAATAATGTAAGCTTTACTGATAACGGACCGTGCCTTAAAAGCCAGTATTGAAGTTTTAGGAATACCAAGCTGTAGGTAAGGAACATTGGTCGAATGATAGATGGTACAACTTTTATTGAGTGCTGGGATGAGCTACCTTTTTCCGTTGTGATGGAAGAGAGCCAACCTAAGATGGCTTTTAAGGACCAGAACCCTAGGAAATTTATCTGACTAGAGAGACCAAAAAGAAAAAAATGAGCATCCGTTGAAACAAGCCTAGGGTGTTGCTGACTTCCTGCATTCTTATTTAATAATTTGGCTATAAGCATTAAACCTTGCCTCTGTAATATTAACATCTTAATTAAGCCTTGAAAGGCACATGCTGATGGAACTCTTGTTTATGTTTCAGATAGTAAAAAAAAAAACAATAATAATATCAATGACAACAATAATTGCTATAAAAATCAGCCATGTTCTGTAAACATTTTATTAATAGTCCAAGTAGAGTCTCGTATACAAATAATTTGACAGTGTTTACCTTGGTAATATTATTCAGAGACAGTTCTTTCAAAGATGCTCCACGAATATCAAGGTATGCAGCTATAGCTTCATCACTGTCAGAAAATCAAAGAAAATTAATAATCACTTTTCTTCCACGAATCTTAAGAAGCATAACAATAGTTTTATCACTGTCAGAAAATGAAAGAATATCATCAGTTTCCTACTCTAAAGAATGACAACATATAATGTCCGAGGTGTTTGCACAGGATCAGATTAATGATCAGAACACCGATTTGAGGATGCAATCATTCTTACTGCATCTGTTTTACTGAGACTTCTTTTTAATATAAGTGTTCCTGAATGGAAGAAGCATATTGAGTTGATAAGGTTGGCTGCTTATTCATTCTTACTTCATCTGTTTCCCTTCCATTTATTCTCACCACAATTCATTCCTCAACAATAAATAATATGCGATGAAAATGTTCGTCCTCAAAGAGCTGTAATTATGCACACAAGAACATTACGTTATCATGAAATCCAGGGATACAGATAATAGACAAGCTTGTCGCTAGAGCCAGACCCTTAATCTGCTGTCTTATTTTCCATTCTAAGCAGAGTTAACACCTGTACTATATCTTAGAAAACTTAGGAAGTCCTAAACAGATTTAATTAAATAGATGTACATGTCAAATAAGCAAAAAGCAGATGCAACTACATAATTGATCAAACTAAAACCAGAACCAGTATCCAAACTTAAAACACACAAGTTTTAAACCCATAAGGTTATGCATTTGTATATTAACTATGTGTGGTAAAATAAGACAACTGATCCAAAAATTAAGACCTAAATGCATTGCGACAAAGCTTCAGCATCTGAATTTCTTGACATCCATTTGCGAGGTGACATATGCCAATATCAGTCAATTTGCACAAATTTGTCAGGTCTAGAGCACGTAATCCAGAACAGCTATCACCAATGACTTTCAAAGACAAGTCAGTCAACTCTCTGCAACCAGCCCAAAACATAAACCATTATAAATCCATAAACCTTTTTAAAAAAGCTTGAAAATTTACATATCAATATGCTTATTCAAACACCCACATGCAATCTTCCAAAACGATCTCTTTCATCCTGGAACCACGTACAGAGAGAAGTTTGCTGAGAAAATCATCAGAAACAGTCTGGATTCCAGCTAGAGACAAGACTTCCAAATTCTCCAGCATTAATAGTGCAGGGAGAATAAGCATAGCTTCTACTCCGTCACAGTTATCTATGTATAATTCTCTCAAGACTAATCTCAGTGAGTTTGCCATAGAGTAGATTCCATCAGAAGTAAGCAATGGACACTGGCTGAGATCAACAGATTGGAGATTGGGTGCCGAGGATACAAGTGTTTTCAGTCCCGCATCTGAAAGACGATATGCAGCCTTCAATGATATGGTAGTTAAGGCAGGAAGACAATTGGGTGAACGAGCCAATGTAGCAGATAGATTAAAGTCTGGCATACAGGCTCCACCTTGGTCAAATTGTAGCACCTGATTTCAAGGAAAATACATCAGATCCTTTAAATACTAAGGAAAGTGAAGCCACTGTTCGATAAGAGAATTACTTGATTGAAAAAGTATGTTTTTAAAAGATCATCTCGGTAGACATCATATAAGATCAGTAAAATTGAATTAATAACAATTTGAATTTACAATCGTATCAGAACTACCATTTTAGAAAGAAAAAAAATGACTTCATTAAATACAGATATATTGGGTATTCAACAAGATAAAAAATATTATGTGAGGTTCAAACAATGAGAAAACTTAAATATAAAATAGCATAAGTAATCTAATGTATGAAGATGGAGATATTAATTGGAAAAAAAAACTCACCGTTAACTTGTTGGTACTGCAACCTTCAAATATCTTAGTGAAAAGTTCCTCGGTTAACCATGAGCAATCCCTTAAACGTATCTCAGTCGGAGATCCATGCACAAGCAATTCAAGTAATTGAGCGTTCATTCTCCGAGAGTCACACAGATACCAACATATCTGGTGTCTCAGCATATCAGGGACACAGTCAAAGGAAGTGATTGCATCAGCATTGTTGGCAAGAACAGACAAGCAAAGCTCTTGCAATGAGGGAATCAATTGCTTAGGGCGTCTACATTGCTCCTGCTTTGCAGGAATCCATATTACCGCATCTTCAAATTTATCAGTAGAGGTCACATGACGCTCTCCGCTCTTTCTCGTATCACGATCCTTAATTATTTTCATGGCAGTTGAAAAGGGACCTGGCCAATCTTCTATTCCACTATCTGGTTCAGACTTAATTTCTGGGCCAGAAACATCAGAATCTTGGTTCCCCAGTTCATCTTGGGAAGTGAAATGGGCAAACCGAGATGCAATTCGCCTAGCCACATTTCGAAAACGTTGCCTGTAAGCTCTTACTGCATCATTTGCACCAACCTCAGTCTCACTGACCTGAACTTCATTCTGCACAGCTGCACTTGCTTCTGACTGAATTGAAGATGAAAAATTAATCTCATCTACATTTTCTACTATAATCTCCAGTTTGTTAATGTCACTGAAGGAAGAAACCTTGTCTTCCATTTTCATTTTCCCCTTTTCTTCTTTGCTCAGTCTCCTTCTAGCCTTCGAACCAGACTCAATTCTTAAAGAACCTTTGTCTTTGGCTACCTCTTTTGAATCCGAACTTTTTAATAAATCGGAAGCATCAGGATCTGAATCACCAACAGATAAAGCTACTCTATCATCTACTTCCAAATTTTCAGGGCCAGAAGTTTCACAACCAACTTTCCTTTTGCCTTTGTCGGCTCTACTAAAGAGCATCTCCCTGGATCCACAATTTTCATCTTCTTCCATGCTAGCCACTGATATATTCTTCACAAGAACATCACCGCTCAACATGATCTGACTTTCTTCACTACTCTCCAATCTTTCTGACCAACTACCAGCAGTACCATTAGAGCCTTTCATGTCTTCTTTGACAACCCTCTTCCCTGATCTCAAGTTCAAGAACCCCGTACTCAATTCATCCTTTCCACCTGACTCCATACCCAATAATTTCATCTCTTCGCTCAATTTTCTCTTCCGTTTCCCATTATTGGTCGTCTCCAGACCCACGGTTCCAACATCACAACCCAAACCAAACTTAACAGCAGTTCCACCATCCCCAACTTCCTCTTCATTCATAACCAACTGATTGACAACTCCATCCCCCAAATTCTGCTGCACTTCCACACTCTCCTCAACTTCGCAGTCAGAACAATTCCTCTCATCTTCAGACTCAACTTTCTTACTTTTACGACTCATTACCTCAACACTATCCAAGTATCCATTTACACCCAGTTTTGTAGCCAACCGGAGACTACGTCTCCTTACAGTTCCAGTTTCCATAACCTTTACAGCTCTTCCCCCAAACCTTAACCCTAACTCCGTAGGCGCAGATTTTTTAGGCGAAGAACTTGAAGTAGGGGTAGTACTGTTCGATAAATTATTCAAAAACTCAAGGTTTTTACACGGAGTCATCGGTTCAACACCACCTTTATCAAAACCTATCGACTGTGAAGATTTAGGGCTGACATTGGGCAAAACCTTCCGTGACCTAGTTACCGTCATTTTACTTCCAATTTTAAACTATCAAATTAAAAAAAACAACATTAAAAGCATCACAAATCAATAGACTACAATATCACAAGCAGATGTAATACAAATATGCGTCTTCATTCACAAAGGTACATGAATACAGAGAGATGTAATGTGAAGCGACTTACAAGTGAACCAAGACAGGGTTGAATCGACGGCGGAGAGAAAGGCGGGAAGGTGAAAAGTAGAGTTCAGTTATGCGTGAATATGTGTGAAAGAGTGTGTGTCCCTGTAGGCCTGTACTCTATGTGTTTGTGAAAAGGAAAAAGGCGTGTGGGGTATCGTAATGGACACGCCTGTTCGAGGGAGAGGCATCGACTTTCCCGCCAAAATAAATTTGGGCCTGTGGCGTTGAGCCCATCATTACTACCATAGATTAGGCCTGTAATATTTAACGAGACCCAAGTTCAAGCCCATCTTACTATTCCAGTCCAACTTTTCAAGTCCACCAATTATCTATTGACTTTGAATTACATGCTAAAAATATATTTCCACGGTCCCAAATTTTTAACACTATTTGCTACGGTGTAAAATCAATATTTTTAATCTTTTAAATAACATTATAATTTTTTTATATATTAATATATATGGTGTTATATAATAATAATATCAAATTATTATTGAAATATATTAATAAGATTATTTATTATAAAAATTTTTTATTTGATCAAGTTGACTAATCAACTGTATCAAGGGAGTAAAAAATTTGGGACGAAGGTAGTACTATATAATTAATCAAATGCAACATAAAAACAAAAAAAATGATATTTGTAAAGACCCTGATCCATTTCTAGCCTTGTCAACATTGTTGGGCTCTAGTATACTAGCCCAAAATGCTTAAGCCCATGTTGACAAGTAGAAGCGGATCAAGTTTTTATTAATCATTCAAACAATTCATCCATAATCAATGTGGGATTGGGGTGTTACAATCTCCCCAACTCAAATACTCGACGTCCTCATCGAGTCCAGAACAATAGCACAAGACCACCCTCATGGATAACATGACGGAGTTGGCTCTGATACCATTTGTAAAGATCCTGATCCATTTATAGCCTTGTCAACATTGTTGGGCTCTAGTCTACTAGCCCAAAATGCTTAAGCCCATGTTAACAAGTAGAAGCGGATCCACAATCAATGTTGGATTGGGGTGTTACAAAATTACTAATTATTAGAATTTAGAACAAAAAATTATTTGGTACACTAGTATTACAATTGATACTTGGATTAGAGCATCGATCAAAGTCATTTTCGTAGTACGTTTTGGTCAGTTGAATATTGGTAACTTTTTGTAAATTTCTAAGAAATATTTGAAAGAAGCGTAAATCAAATAATTATTTATCAAAATTGAATTTTATTTCTACAATCAAAATATTCACTTCACTATTTTCGTCAACAAGTTTTTTTCAATACAACTTAATTTTCAAAGTTAATTCATGTGCTCAGACTTTCTTCACTATACGGAGCTTTAACCATGATATATTTAACTATACGATTTTAAGTATTATCAAATCTCGTTAAAAATATTCACATCAACATGACCTAAAATTTTTATTCATCATATAAATCAATTTCGAGAGTGTTCCGGTAAACATCTTTGATGTTTAAGATAAACTATAACATTCTGAGATAAAAAAAAACACACACAAAATTTATTTTTCATGTGGAATGTTAGCTCGCATGATTTCGTATTAGGTTTTAGTTTAATCCATAAAATCACCATTTCACTAATTTTCTTTTCTGGAACCAAACAAATTGTACTAATGATCACAAATGTTCGGATAATACAATCTCCAAAACTTCAGAAGGAAAAACATGACTAAAAGCAAAATCAAAGGAAATTAATCTAGTGGGCACCTCAGTGCCGGCCCAAGTGCTAGGCAACTTGGATCGGCGTCTAGGGCCCGTGTGGAGGGGCCTAGAAAATTTAGAAAATAAATATTATTATTTTTATTAGTTTATATTATAAAATATGTCTCTTAACTTACTTGATTATATTCTCTCATCATGAATGTGAGGTCTAGGTTTTGAATCCTAATAGTCACTTCTCTCTTATATTTTAGTGGTTTATGTTCTTTTTCACTTTTTTCTTTCTTGAAACTGTTCCTTTTTTTTTCTTCTTTCGTAATAATTACTCTTTTAGTAAAAGAAAATATTTCTTAATGATTCTTAATTATTTTGATATTCATAAGTAAAAAATTAAACTTACTTACGTACATTTGTTATGGAACTATATTAAGTGCATATACTTGTAACATTTGTTTTCGCCAAAAATATTTTCAAGCTTACAAATTATAAAATATATTCATGATTAATTCTATCAAAAAGATTAATCGATTTGTTACTATCTGGAAAGTAATAAGTTAGTAAAAATAATATGTCAATATTTCCTTTTCATTAGTATTTTTGCATTTAAAGGAAAATTGAATATATCGTTTTTGGGATTATTGTATTTTTGTTGCCACAACTTAAGCTCATTGGCATTTCTACCCCATATGCCACATCTTCAACTTAGGTGGCAATTTTGGTCCAAATTGGCCCGAAATCGCCTACGTGGGGATTTTTGAAAAAAGAAAAGAAAAAATGACTTTCTACCAGATTAAAAAAAATAAAAACTTTGATGATTTTGCATTTAAGTCCCTGTCACATAACCGTCGCACCTATCTCTCGTGGCCACCACCTCCGATGGTTTCCCGCCGGAATTGATCGGGAGGCCTTGTGCGTATTTCGTCGCAGACTCACTCGTATAAATAATTTCATTTTTTGCCTTGTAAATCGCCCAATTTCGGCCTATAAAAATCACGATTTAGGAGCCCTAAAATTGCTTTCGTTTTTTACACTTTTTTGGCGACTTCGAACACTGTTTGAGCTCTTTTTGGTGGCTATAGACTCGTCTTCACGTCCTCTACAAATCCTATTAGTTCCAAGTTTATCCCGTCACTCTGTTTTCAGATCTAGAATTTTACGTTTTTTTTTTATTTTACGATGCCTCCGGCGGTGGAGCTTGACCCATCACCTCCCCTTTCAGCCGTAGACTTTCGGTGTGACAGTCATATCGGTACCAACCTTGTCTAATTTGGTGCTGAATTGAAGATTTCCCATTTCCAAGCTCATGTCAAGGGCGGAAATTTTCCATCTTCGTAGAATCAGCCCCTCGATCCCAATTCGCAAATTAACCCGTGTACTTTCCCACCTTTATAACATGTCCCCACATTTGTAGAAAAACTCAAAATTCCCATTTGATTTGGTCAAAATCCCCAATTTACATGTCACATGGCACACACATGGACGATTTTGGGCTAATTTTAAAATTGGGCCTCAATTTGGACCAAAATTGCCACTGAAGTTGAAGGTGTGGCACTAGAAATGTAGAAATGTCAGTGAACTTAAGTTGTGGCACCAAAAATGCAATAATCCCTATTTTTTTATAACATAGGACCTCGAGTTTAGAATTCACCTTGAGTCCCCGATTGTCGAGGACCAGCCTTGCCTCCATTGTTCTCACGAATGGTATAACAGGCACTAGGATTGAGCATTCGTTCAAAATCGGATCGAACCGGACATAATTTCGATATTGTTTCGGTTGGATGATTTTTAGACCACGGACCGTTTACCGAACCGAAAGTTTCAGTTCGGTTAAGTAAAAAACCAAACGTCCGATTCGGTCCAAAAAATCTTGAAAATATTTTTTTTGTTTACTTTTTTTTCTCCTTCTTCACAAAACAGGTGTAAATTTTGTATCTGGGCATGATTAAAGTAAAAAATACTAGTTGAATTTTCCCAATTCAAGGAAAATGTTGTAAGATAAAAATACATATACTCTCTACACTAGTCTAATATATTAATAGTGCACTACTTTAACAGGTGTAAAGAAAATGGGAGTTAATATATAATGGTACAGGAGTTTGAAATTCTTTTGGGTCCATTACCTTTCTTGTTTTCTTTCTCTTTTGGATGTAATTCCCTGACAAGTTGTGGTGGTGAGGTAGTGCGGCTGGAAAGGAAGAGGTGGACGGCGAGGTGGTGCAGGGGCTTAGGGCTCTAGAGTGAAGTGAAGATGAAGAGTGTTTTTTAGAATATTAAATTAAAAGATATATTTTTTAATGCTATATATTTTTTTAAAAACAAAATCGATAAAATCGATTCGGTTCGGTAAATCCATCGATTTTACCGAAAACCGAATGATTACATGCTTCGGTTCTGGGGCGAGAAGCCGAGAACCGTTTACCGAACTGAAATTTTGGTTCGATAAATGTTCCGGACCAAATTTTCGGTTCCGGTACGGTACGATCGGTTTATTGTACCGTGCTTAGCCCTAACAAGCACTGAAAGAAGTAAAATGTATAATGCCCAAGAGACTTGATTTCATTTTAAGATGCAATCTTTATTTCCATGCACATAAAAATAAAAATATATTGATGATTCAAGAGTTATATATACCAACAAGTGATTTGTCTAGTGAAATGGACTAGTCACTACAGAGTAGCGAATTCATATTCGAATTCATGTTGGGAGAGATTCCCACTTAATGTGTTCGATGCGCCTCGAAAAGAATTTAACCCTTGAAAAACAAAAAATAAAAATGTTATATATAAATTCGATTGTTATTTACTATATATACAAATGTCATCTTCTATCTTTTTCTTGCTGGTCCTAATATATCGTCTTTTAGTGAAATGAACATAACACTCTTATCTAATACCACTCCATTTGAGTTAAACATCCTTAACCGTAAACTAATGATTAGTTATCTACCTAATGATATTATAATATTTATGTTATGTGTAGCATTACGTATGACACATTTTGTTGATCTAATGACAATGACCACGACTAGGCGCAAAATAGTCTAGTTTATTGGAATCCAAACCAGATTATTTCACAGAATATTATGTATGTTCTGAAAATATACGTTTGTCCAATTAAAGAATTACGTAGATCCAGGGACGGAACTAGACATATGTTGGTTTGGGTGGGGGGGGGGGGGGGGGGGGGGGGTTGGGGGAGCATGACTTTTTTAGTAGCAAATTATAAAAAAAATCGATTTTACATAAGTTAACTTAAGATAAATTATTATAATAGTATAATTTTCTCTAAGGTTTTTGGTAGCAAACTCGAACATTTTTTGGGTTTTTAATAAAATGACAAAGAAAACTAATATAAGATATAGTCTTACTATAAGTTTATCCAACAAAAGGTGAAAAAATATATCAGCAGTTTTTTTTAGAGTACGATTCTTAAACAACCAATACAAATATTTAAGATGCAATCAAGTTGAACAGAAGACCTGAAAATTTCGAATGTGCCACTAATATGTGTAATGTAAAGGTAAAACTATGTCTTCTGCTTCTAAGATATACTATAATTTTGATATCATAATTCAACACAAAATCATATAGATTTACCATAGGTTAAATTTTTGAAGCTTGCATTTTATGCAAAGTGATCATGAAACACCTATTAGGCCATCTCCAGCCGATGCAGGCAATAGCCCCCTCATGCCTGCTTGCCTGCCTTGCCTAGTCTGTCATCTCCAACTGAACAAACAATCCAAAACATTTAGGGGGGGGGGGGGGGGTTGGGGGAGCATGACTTTTTTAGTAGCAAATTATAAAAAAAATCGATTTTACATAAGTTAACTTAAGATAAATTAAAATAATAGTATAATTTTCTCTAAGGTTTTTGGTAGCAAACTCGAACATTTTTTGGGTTTTTAATAAAATGACAAAGAAAACTAATATAAGATATAGTCTTACTATAAGTTTATCCAACAAAAGGTGAAAAAATATATCAGCAGTTTTTTTTAGAGTACGATTCTTAAACAACCAATACAAATATTTAAGATGCAATCAAGTTGAACAGAAGACCTGAAAATTTCGAATGTGCCACTAATATGTGTAATGTAAAGGTAAAACTATGTCTTCTGCTTCTAAGATATACTATAATTTTGATATCATAATTAAACACAAAATCATATAGATTTACCATAGGTTAAATTTTTGAAGCTTGCATTTTATGCAAAGTGATCATGAAACACCTATTAGGCCATCTCCAGCCGATGCAGGCAATAGCCCCCTCATGCCTGCTTGCCTGCCTTGCCTAGTCTGTCATCTCCAACTGAACAAACAATCCAAAACATTTAATTCAATTACAAACTTTTCCCACTCTCACTTAACAATAACAATAATAATAATATTATTATCGGCGATAATAATAATAATAATAATAATAAAGAAGTCAATAGACAATTGAAAAAAGAATTAGTTAAACACTTTTGGGCAACACACGGACCATTTTTGAATTAGGTGTTCCTTTGTAATCGTATTTGTTAAGTTGTTTACTTGATCTTGTAATTGTATTTTTAAATTAAGTTGCAATAATAATAAGCTTTGTTAAGTCATATTTATATAACAATAACTATATTTTTTTTAAACTAAGTCATATTTATATAACAATAACTATATTTTTTTTAAACTCACATAAATATTTTAATTTATTTAAGAAAAAAAGTGACAAATTACATAAAATTGACTATTTTGTAAGAATTTTTACACAAACTTTTAAGGACTTTTACACACACATATACATGTTTTATTTTATTTTAAAAAAAGTGACCAATTAATTTTTTTATACACACACACACACATATATATATATATAATTAATATAATTTAATTTTTTAAACACATTTTAAATTATTTTTTTAAATTAAAAATTAAAAAAATATAAATATAGGGTGGCCGCCAAATGGTGGCCACCCATTGGCCTGGAGCTTGCTTGCCCGGAGGCAGGCAGGCAACCATTTCCTACCTGCCTGCCTTCCTAGATGCCCCCACGGTTGCCCTCATGCCCGCTTGCCCTCCAAAAAACTTTCCATCTCCAGCCGACGACCCCCCCTCATGCCTGCCTCCCCCCTTCGACTGGAGATGGCCTTAGGCCATCTGCAATGGTAGGGGCAGGGCCAGGGCTCCGGTGCCCTGAGGCTGCCGCTGCCGCTACCCCTACCCTGCCTGGTCGTCTCCAATGGCAGGGCTCCGAGCTCCATTTAATTCCACTTTTTTTTCTTCACCACTCTCACTATTATAATAGTAGTTTTAATTTTGTTTTTAATATTAATATTAATAATAATAGAAATAATAATAATAACTATAATAATAATATTTAAAATATTAAAATCAAAGAGAATTGATAATAATAAATTAAAATTGATTCAAAACACGAGCTACAACATTAAATAAACGGCACACACAAAAACAAGAAGGAAATTAAATTGTTTGTCTAAGTGTTTAATTATTATTTCAAATAATTCGATATTTTTATAAATATATAGCCATCAATATTGTAATTAAATTATTTAATTTTTAATTACAATAAAATATTTGATAAGTACAAAAATTCATTCGGATCTTTGCGGAATTATATTCTACTCCGTTAATATATTAAAACGGTATATGGTATGTCCAAATCGGAGTTTGGGTGAATGAGAAATTGATTCTCAAAGATCACCCTTTGAAATGGAAAAAAAGAAATAGAAGTGATTTTATCCCACAATGGAATTGGAAGAAAAATTCTTGAGATTTATATATGATTTGACAATGTAGTGGTATAACAATCTAGCTACCAATAGTCTCTTCCCTCATGTGCAAGGGGAGGGGGAGGGTGTTGCAAATCATGGATCGAAATTCACTTCGGACCTTCAAGACTTGTGCGAGCCTGCGGACACGAATGCAATCCAATTATCTAGCTTATGGACAAGTCCAATTTTTGCATATCCAATTAAAAATTGGTACTAACAAATTTTTAACTCCATATTTTTTTTATTAAACAATTAATTAGAATTTATTTAAAAGAAATAAATCAACAAAATCGATATACCTATCAAATAAGATCAACAAAACAATTAATGAAAAAAAAAAAAGAGAACCAATCAGGTGGCGCCACCTGACTTAAAAAGGGGCGATTGGGGCTCGCCCGAGCCCGTCGTCCGTCCCGTTCCTGCCCAGTTGCCGACCCCGCCCCGCAGCCCCGATCGCTGGAGACCATTTACCCTCCCACCCCGATCCCGAGCCCAATGGAGATGGCCTTAACGAATACTATGAAAAGGAAGAGTGGTGAAATGGAAAAAAGAAATATATCAACACACGAGTTTATGTAAATTAAATTTCATAAAAAGATAAAACTAAAAATATCATGCAACTAGAGAAAAATGAGAAGAAAAAAAATTAAATTACTATAAAAAGATGAAAAAAAGTATCATACCAGTATACCACTAAGCTAAAATAGAGAAATAAATTAAATTACCAAGAAAAGATAATAAAAAGATAAAAAGTATCTTTCACAGCTGAGAAAAAAATGGAATCTCCATGAGAAGTCAAAAGAATTTAGTTGTGCAGAAATGAAGTCGAACACGTACGTACCTTTGCCTGCCTGTGCGCCAAATTAAAATACATTGTTACATTATACACATAAATATGCACATATTTTATTGTTTTATGGGGGACCATGGCCCCAGTCCCAACATAGGGTCTTTGAGAATCATATATAAATCTCAAGAATTTTTCTTCCAATTCCAAGTTTGTCATAAAATTATATGTGGTCCCTATCCTGTATTATTTTTTGGTTATGTGAAAAAAGAATTTAGGGTCTATTTGGATGGGTTTTGACTCGATTTTGCGGGTCTCGATTTTAAAAAAATGGTTTGGGTGGTTTCGATGAAACTTTTGAGATTTCATTTGAATGGGTTTTGACTATTGGGTTTTGTGGTTTAAATAAGTTGGGGTGTATGTGGATGGGTTTTGGCCCGGTCTCGCGGGTTTCACGAGACCGAGCCAAAACCCTTTCAAATGAGTTTTCGCCAAACCCATAAAACCATAAAAAACCTATTCAGAAACTTACACTCAAACTCTTCAAACCTATAAAACATTGATTTGACACCTGCCACTTATTTTTTTCCCAAATTTCACTAAAAAAGACATTAATTTGACACCTACCACCTACTTTTTCCCATAAACCCTAACATCCAAACCCAATTCAAATGGAGTTTCAACTTATTCAAACCACAAAACCCATCCAAATTAGGTCTCAAATGTTTCATCGAAACCACCCAAACCATTATTTTTAAACCGAGACCCGCGAAACCGAGCAAAAACCCATTCAAATAGACCCTTGAAACCCCACTTGGATTGAGTTTGAATGTTGGGGCTTATGGGAAAAAGTAGGTTGTAGGTGTCAAATCAATCTTTTTTTTAGTGAGATTTGGGGGAAAAAGTAGGTGGTAGATGTCAAATCAATGTTTTATAGGTTTGAAGAGTTTGAGTGTGAGTTTTTGAATAAGTTTTTTTTATAGTTTTATTGGTTTGGCGAAAACTCATTTGAAAGGGTTTTGGCTCGGTCTCGCGAAACCCAAGAGACCGCGCTAAAACCCATCCACATACACCCTTAAGGGCCCATTTGGATGGGAGGATTTGAAATGAAGAGGGATTTCAAATAAATGGATTTGAAATTCCAATGATTTGAAATCCATTCATTTGAAATATCTTGTTTGGATAATTTTTTTTACAAAGGATTTCAAATCCATTCATTTGAAATCCATTGTTTGGTATATATCATTTGCGGTATTTGAAATTCCCAATCATACCTTATAATTTGTTCTATGAGTTAATTCTTGCTCGTTATTTGTTGTTGATATCTGGATAAAATCGCATAAATCAATTTGGGACAAAATTATAATTTTTGACAATTGAGGCACCAAAAGTGCAAATTCGGATTTTAGAAAATCTGAGGCCGAATTGAAAATCTTAATTTTCTGGAAATTCTGGACTGAATTGCAACTCTGGGATTTTAAAATTTTGGGGTCAAATTGCAATTTCTGAAAATTAAGGGACCGAAAGTGCAAATTTGGATTTCTGAAAATCAGGGGCAGAATTGAAAATTTTAATCTTCCTAAAATTATGGACTGAATTGCAATTCTGGGGTTTTAAAAAATCTGGGGTCAAATTGCAATTTTTGAAAATTGAGGGGCCAAAAGTGTAAATTCGGAATTCCGAAAATCTGGTGCCGAATTGAATTTTTTTAATTTTATGAAAATTCTGAACTGAATCGTAATTCAGGGTTTTCCAAAAATCTAGGGTAAAATTGTAATTTCCGAAAGTTGAGGGACCAATAGTGCAAATTCGAATTTCAGAAAATCAGGGGCCGAATTGAAAATTTTAATGTTCTGAAAATTCTGAACTGGATTGCAATTCTGGATTTCAAAAATCTAGGGTCAAAATTGCAATATCTAAAAATTGAGGGACCAAAAGTGCAAATTTGATTTCTGAAAATCAGGCTCCGAATTGAAAATTTTAATTTATGAAAATTCTGGACTAAATTGCAATTCTGGGTTCTTCGAAAATCTAGGGCCAAAACGGCAATTTTAGAAAATTGAGGGACCAAAAGTGCAATTCGAATTTCTGAAAATAGGAGCCGAATTACAAATTTTAATTTTTTGAAAATTCTTGACTGAATTGCAATTCTAAGTTTTTTGAAAATCTGGGTTCAAATTGCAATTTCCGAAATATACAATGTGGACTTTCTTTTTAAGTGGATTTCAAATTACTAGGTTTTAGGAATAATTTCAAATCCACTTAAATTTGAGCTAAAATCTATTGAACTTTATCCAGGATATCAAATGAATGGATTTAAATTTTGTATCCAAATAGCCCGATGGATTTAACAAGGGATTTCAAATCTACCCAGCCAAGTCCTCCATCCAAATGGACCCTAAAGGTGTATAAATTTATAGAAGAAAAAAGAGAGACCAAATTTTAATGCAATTGAGTATAGTCATATATCTTATTGCTAGCTATATGCTCGTTCTTGACGAGATGCTTCATAACTCGTCTATAACTCATTTACATTTAAGTTTCTTAACGAGATGCGTAGATGCAATTGTTGGCACATTGAATTTGAACGACTCCTTTGATGTACCAAGTCTTCGTCCTCTGACGTGGCAGTCAAATAAATATTACAATAAAGAACCCCTGGCAAGCCCGGGAAGAACTGATGTATCCCATAAAAGCCCATAAATCAAACGAGGAGGTTTACGCTGAGGCAGTTGCTCCCATTAGCATGGATCTTCCAGTTAAAAATGATTTGACCAAAAAATTAAAGGAAAAGCAAGAAGAGATCAATGCAAGAAAAGGAAAGGTCGAAAGAATCGAGCCTTCAGAGGGTCACAAGACCATCGAGCGGATACCTGGAGAGTCGTCGAAAACGACCAGAGTGGGAACTCAACACTCCGAGGGTCTTGAGACCCAATTAATCGAATTCCTGAGGCAAAATGTGGATGTTTTCGCGTGGTCGACCACGGACCTGCAAGGAATAGACCCGAAAATTATTGTTCATAGGCTGAACATCGACCCCTCTGCAAGACCTGCCCGACAAAAGAAGAGAAACTTCGGACCAGAGAGGAATAGAATAATCAAAGAAGAGGTTAAAAAGCTTCTTGACGCTGACTACATTGCAGAAATTCAATTCACCGAATGGCTCTGCAATGTAGTATTGGTCTCTAAGGGTGAGGGAAAGTGGAGAATGTGTAATGACTTCACTGATCTCAATAAACTGTACCCCCGCGACCCTTATCCTCTCCCAAGGATCGACTCTCTGGTCGACTCGACAGCAGGATGTGCAATCTTGAGTATGATGGATGCATTCCATGGCTTTTATCAAATTTTCATGGCCCTCGAAGACCAGGAAGAAACGACTTTCATTACCGAGATGGGTGTTTACTTCTTTAAAGTAATGCCTTTTGGATTGAGAAATGCAAGAGCTACTTTCCAGAGGTTGGTCAATAAAATGTTTGAAAACCTCCTAGGGAAGTCGATGGAGGTATATGTTGATGATATATTAATCAAAAGTCTCGATGAGAAGGATCATCTGATACATATTAAGCAGGCCTTCGATATAATGAGAAAGTATGGGATGAAATTAAATCCAGCAAAGTGTACCTTCGACGTCAGATCTGGAAAATTCCTTGGCTATCTGGTAAATGAGAGAGGAATTAAGGCTAACCCAAAAACAATCCAGGCAATTATAGACCTCAAGCCACCTCGAACTTTAAACGAGGTCCTGGAGCTAGTAGGAAAAATTACTGCTCTCAATCGTTTCATTTCTCGATCGGCCGATAAAAGTCTTCCCTTTTTCAAAATAATGAGAAACGCGAAAAAATTCGAATGGTCGCAAGAATGTGACCAAGCATTTGATCAACTCAAGACTTACTTGACCTGGCCACCTCTTTTAGCCAAACCTCAAGATGGTAAAACCTTATATCTCTACATAGCCGTCTCGGAACAAGCAATCGGTTCGGTTTTGGTTAGGATGGAAAAGAAAGACAATCGCCCCATCTATTATGTTAGCAGAGTCTTACAGGGACCAGAGAAAAACTACTCGGAAATCGAGAAATTCGCACTAACAATCATGACTACAGCCCGAAAACTCCGTCCTTACTTCCAGTCGCATAAAATCGTTGTCCTCACCAACCAACCTTTGAGATAGACTCTCTCAAAACCGAATGCGTCTGGAAGACTAATCAAGTGGGCTGTCGAGCTGGGTGAATATGACATCGATTACATGCCAAGGACATCTATTAAGGCACATGTACTAGCTGATTTCGTCTTAGAGAGCACCGTGATAGAAGAATCAAAGGCAGAGTTATGGATGCTGCACGCCGATGGTTCTTCAACCTCGACAGGAGGTGGTGCAGGTGTTTTCTTTCAGGGTCCAAAGGGAGAAGAATTGGAGTTTGCCCTGAAGTTAGATTTTCTGGTATCCAATAATGAGGCAGAGTATGAGGCTTTGCTAGCTGGTCTAAAAATGGCCTCCGAAACAGGGATCCAGAACCTGATCGCATACACCGACTCCCAATTGGTTGAGAAACCATTCAAGGGGCTGTTCGAAGCCAAGGAAGACTCGATGATCAAGTACCTTGACCTCGTAAGATCTCAGGCGTCCAAATTCCAAAACTTTCAACTAGAATATATAAGAAGAACAGAGAACACCAGGGCTGATGCTTTGTCCAAATTTGGAAATCTTATCGAAGGAATAACAACAAGGAAAGTGACCTTGCTAATCTCATCGAAACCAGCCATCGATACGCAATTTAAAGCCCTCGGCATCGACATTTTGAATCTCCATAACGAGGAGCCAAGTTGGAAAACAAGTCTATTGGAATACCTGATCAACGGAGTCCTACCCACCGACAACAATGAAGCAAGAAGGATTAAATACAAAGCTCCACATTACGCCATCCTTAACAACGAGTTATACCGCCGTACGACTTTCGGAGTACTACAGAAGTGCATTTCCACGCCTCAATCGATGATAGTTTTAAAAGAGGTCCACGAAGGCTCATGTGGTAGCCATTCAGGAGGGAGATCGTTGACCGTAAAGGTATCTCGATTGGGATATTATTGGCCTACTTTGGCTAAGGACGCCGATAGTTATGCACGATGGTGCGCGAAATGTCAATATCATGCCAATATGCCTCAGCAACCGGCTCAAAAAATGAAATCGATCTCGATTGCATGGCCTTTCGATCAATGGGGCATCGATTTGGTAGGACCACTTTTGACGGCGAGAGGGCAAAAGCGATTTCTTCTCGTTGGTATCGAATTCTTTGGCAAGTGGGTTGAAGTAGTCCCTTTGCAAAAGATAACCCAAACACAAATAATCAATTTCTATTGGTCTATAATTTGTAGATTTAGTCTTCCAAGAACTATCATCTCTGACAATGGAGAACAATTCATTGGAAAAAGGGTTAAGGATTGGTGTTCGAAGCATAGGATTACTCAACGCTTTACGTCGGTCGGTTGTCCGCAAACTAACGGTCAGACCGAGGTCACTAATAGGGAGATCGTTAGGCTGTTGGAAAAGAGACTAACAGAAGCCAATGGCGCTTGGCTACATGAGCTACCTTGGGTAATCTGGGCGAATAAGACCAAAGAAAAAACAGCGACAGGAGAAACTCCTTTCAGCCTGGTTTACGGTTCCGAAGCGGTAGCCCCAGCATAATTGGAAGTGCCTACCACCAGAATCGATCTCTATGGCGAAACAGCAAATAAAGAGCAAAGAAACTACGAGGTCAACCAAATGGAAGCGAGGAGGGAGAAAGCATTAACGAGAGAATACAAGCGTACAAAACTACTATGGCCAAGGCATATGATAAAAACGTAAGGCTGAAATTCTTCCAAGTAGGAGATTATGTCTTGAAAAGAATCGACGTATCCAAGAACAAAGGTAAACTGGATTGTAATTGGGAAGGACCTTTCAAAGTAGTCGAGATCGGGAAGAAAGGCGCTTATCGACTCTCAACGATGGATGGAAAACCAGTAGGTCGGACTTGGAACGGAAGAAACCTCAGAAAATTCTATGCATAAGGATATTTTCTTTTGTTTGTTTTGAATTTCCAATTATTTTGTATTTTGAAGTATGTAAAAGCTTCTTAGGAGCCTACTATGAAGAATTACTTGTCAAATTTATGAGCTACAAAGAAGATAAAAGCTAACCAAGAACTCGACAGCCGAAGAGGCATCGAGGTAAAAGCTATAAAAGCTAACCAAGAACTCGACAGCCGAAGAGGCGTCGAGGTAAAAGCTATAAAAGCTATCCAAGAACTCGACAGCCGAAGAGGCATCAAGATAAAGCTATAAAAGCCAACGAAGGACTTGACAGCCCAAGAGGCATCGAGATTAACGTTACAAAACTAATCGAAAAATCGAAACGAAGAAATAGTCTGATCGAAAAAACCTTTAACTTGCAGATAGTAACTGTAAGAAAGCAAGAAGATGAGATATGAAATGATACTTTATATTCATCCGAGAAATGTTACAATTACGAGAGAAAGCAAGTACAAAAGCGGAAGAACTCGAAAAATAGGACTACTAACCATCGAGAAGTTACAAAGTCGGAAATACATATTTGAACTAAAGACCTATTACAAGTTCTACTAGTCCTATTCTATGGTCCTCGAGCATCCAGTAGGTTTGTAGAGGGCAAGCAGAGGCAAAGACTTAAAAGCATGCGATAGGTGCACCACAACTTGTCTTTCCCATCTGGCTCAGTGATTCCGGCGATCACTGGAAGGGCAACGACGTCCACGTGATATATGTTGCTTAATTTCTGAACGCCGAAATTCCAGTAGCTCTAAGAATTGACTGCCAACTTTTAAAAGTTGGCCCCCTCCGTTCGGAAGCTGATCGAATAATTGATCGGAGATATTTGTACGTTCGATGAGCTTACAAACCCTAATCGAGCAAACGAGGGCCCACTTTTCGGGGAACCCCCTTTTCCAATTCCACCCATACCAAAGAAAGGTTTCGACAAATATTTACGATTATGAGGCTTGGAGGAACGAAGAAGAGTGAAGATAAAAAGAATAAACATGGTTGGATTAAACAAATTGTGGAAGTAAACTGTTGCATGATCAATTAGGAATCTCCTCCCTATTTATAGGATAAAAAGATCTGATCCAACGGTCCTAAAACAAATCTCAATCAACAGCTCAGATCAACCGCGTTAAATACTCCCGGCGTTACAACTACCCAAAACAGGGAATTAAATGCGGCATTAAATAAGGGAGATGCATCGACCAATAACGAAGATGCGTCAACCTGAAATGGCTAAACATGTTAAAGCCGGAATGAAACGAAAAAGGAGCTCATCGATATGATTAAGGGGCTCGTTGATACCCGGATACTTATGCTCTCGAATGTCCCCTATTTCCAATTCCTCCCGAACCAAGGTTTGAAATCCATAAATATCGTTCACATTAAGCAAACTTATGAAAGAACGAAACATAAGTATAAAACGAGGCATGTCGAAGCTACTTGATGGAATCACAAGTTAGGTGACGCCCTATTATATAGAAAACGACGGATCTGATCTGACGGTCCTAAAGCATCACGATCAACGGATATAAATATCCTCGAAATCTGCACCTGCTTAACAATTAAGGCTAACAAAAGCATTAATGTCCTATCAACTATAGATAAGATGAGGTATATTAAATGAGAGCAAGTACGAAAATAAAAGCCAAAGGGTATACACCATCTCATTTAAAAGACGTCAGACATAAGGAAACAAAATCCATTAATAGTTAATAAAAATTACAAAAGACATCATCGACAGGCCAGACGCGAATCGATGAGAAGCCAAACTATCTGATTAACAAAATAAGGCAAAAATGACAAAAGTCAGAGTAGCTCAGCCGGTCAAAATTGGCAATGTCAATTCGGAGGAGGGCCAAATTGACCTTCGTGCAAAAGGTCGTCAGCATGAGAAGAGGACTTGAACTTGTTAGCCGCAGCCTGTTGAGCCTCCGCGGTCTCGCGACCGATTTTCTCGGCTTGGACTTCAAGCAAAAACCCAAACTCGTGCAATTCGGGGTTTTCTTCTTCAGCATCATCTTCCTCAATAGGAACACCCTCTTCATCATAATAAGGGTTAAGCTTTCCTACGTCAAAGCTCTCGTTAAGAAAACCCTTGGCACGACACTGCTTCCAACCCTTTTCAAAGAACTTGGCCAACTCTCTCCCGGATTGCCGATCGACCAGCTCCTGATAAATGATACTATTGAAGAATTCGAGGACGATGGCCTTCCTCTGCTCAGGTGAAGCCTCTTGATGGAGCGACAGAGCCTCTCGCTGCCCTTTCTCATAACTCTCTACAGACTTCTGAGCTACTTGCGCTTCAAAATTCTCCTTCAGCAGCGCTAGCTCAGCTTCGAGAGAGGAAATCTTCTCGTCTCTCTTAGAAATATCGACTTCAAGAGCCGATGACTTCTCCTCCAACCGCGAAGATTTCTTTAAAGCTTCCTTGAGCTCCTTCTCCTTATCTTTGCAAGCAACCCTGTATCGATCCCCTCGTTTCCGAAAAACTTTCGCCTTGTAGCCTGCTTGGAAAAGTACTTGGTTGATCTGAAAAAAGTGAGGAACGAGGTTAGAACGACGAACCCTGACAAAATAATAAACAAAATAAATTGAAGCTTACCCCGATGGCCATTCCGGACCCCATCTTCAAGATGTCGATCATGTCCATCGACCTCAGTGTGGCCTGATCGATGACATAAATGGTTGACCTAAACATATCCCAGATCTCGGAGCTGATCGGCGAGCTCACGAGAGCAGGGTTTAACATTGAGGTATGCGGGGCTAGGCCTCCGTTGCGCTGCTTCTTTGCCTCGAGAACTACGTCTAGAGACTCCCTTCCGACAACAATTGAACGATCAGGAGTGGGCTTAGGATCCCCACTCGATTTGAGCCTCTTCGAGGCGGGCCCCTCTGATTGCTCGACGTTATCAACAGGAGCAACGTTTTTTCCCTTGTTAGGGGCGGATTGTGGAACTTCAGTAGGGTGCTTAGCTCCAGTGGGCGCGGGTAAAGTCCTCAATGTAGCCACACCGGTCGGCTTCGTATATCGAGGGCCCCGTTTGACCAGCGGAAGGAGGGGGTGGGGCGTTCCCCAACTTGGCCGCCTTGGCCATCGACTTGAGTGCCCGGGACATAGTAGCACTTACAGTTGATTCTGCAAAGCAAGACATTAATGATAACTCGATTAAAAAAGGTACGAAAGTCAGAATTAAAGTTCAAAATCAGGAAGTATAAGAACTACCTAACGAATGACTATCGATAGACAACGGGGATATCGACATTCCTCCCAAACTCAAGATCGGCTCCCGCAGAAGTAAGTTGGTGTCATATAACTATTCCGACAACTGCGAAGGAAAGTCGGGTCCCCATGAAAGCTCGGACAAATTCTTTAAATAAATAGGACCCGACCTCCAATCGAGTGTAGTCCTCTATACATAGTTCTCGGGAGCACGAACATAAATAAATTTACTCTTCCAACCCTTCCCATGAGAAGACTTTAAATCTGATGAGGGATATTTCGCATGCGACATTTTAGGAAATACCCCTGCTCGTGATCGACCACAATTTCCGATCAGGAGGACCATTCTTCAACCTTCAGAACGCTGTTTCCGATCAAGCCAGATTATTAGCTCGAGAGCCAATATTCCGATCTGATTCCCGACCTTATTGTTTCTTCGGAATTACTGTGGGGCCGACCCCCAGAGCTGAACAGCTGGCAAGACGTATTCTCCTGCGGAGGGTCTACCTAGCTCATTACTGTTCCTATATATAAGCGGCGCATTTATGACATCAGGGACGACACTATTCCCAAGATACACCCCAGCTCGGACATAGAGCTCGGAATAGGCCTTAGCTCACTTTCCTTAGTATTTATCTAGCTAGTAGTACGGCATCCTGTAACGCTCGAGTAGACCTACTTTGTAACTTGTATTCGGATCGTTATATTAATAGATATAGCTTACGCACTCAACTTACTTATTGTGTTGCTCAACTTTCTTTATTTATCCCGAACGAAAAAGAGCATAATCAATTGGCGCCCACCGTGGGGCCTATTCGGGTGTTAGATCGAAAAATGCCTACTACTAGGAGATACACATACAATCGCGGCGAGCCTTCACAGGCCGTCGGAGCTCAACGCTCGGTAAACAATGAACCAAGTAATCAATCCCGAGCGGCCCACCAGTCTGAGGTGCCGCCGCTCGACTCGCCGAATAATTTGCCTATTCATACAACTGTGGCCGATTTGCGATCTATTATTGGAACCATGTGTAGAGAGTTTTTGAACACAGAAAGAGCAGATCGTGAAACTGTGCCTGACCAGCAGCCTCCGGTCGATCAACCTACTACTCGGGGTCCCGTTTCTAACAGGCTAAGGGAAGGAAGTGTTCGTCGATCTGCTTTGGGTGAACCTTCTAATGTTCAACCCAGGGCACCTCGAGCTAGAACCGTTGTCCGCTCAGGACAACCGTCTAAAATCGTGCGAGACTTGGAGGATTCAGTGGTCTGAGAGAGTCAACCCGAAGCTGTGGGTAGGGTAAAGAAACCAGTCTACAGAAAGGTGACCGAGGCTGACTTAGAGAAGATAGTACAGGAAAGGGTTGTGAAGGAGTTAAAGAAGGAAATGTTGGTAAAGGAAACCCGACCTGCAGAATTCAGGGCTCGAAGGACGGAGGCCAAAGAGGATGGGGCCGTGTTCCTTGAGGATGGGCGAGACAAGGAATTGAGTACGAACATCATGCGATGTTCACCCTTTTGCCAAGAAATTAGAGAAGCTCGAGGTACGGAGACTGTTCCGACGAGGTTGCCAAGGTATAATGGAACCTTCGACCCGGGAGAGCATATTAATAGTTTCATAAATGTGTTGAATTTATATGGGCATTCGGGAGATTTCTGTTGCAAAATCATGGTCACCACGTTCGAAGGGATCGCTTTGGATTGGTTCGGAAAGCTACCTCCGAATTCTATTTTCTCTTTCGACGAGTTGTGCGATAAGTTGAAACACCAGTTTGCCAGCCAAAGAAAACAGAGGTTGCCTGCCAACCATTTGGGAACTGTGAAGCAACTGGAGGGAGAAACTTTAAGGCAATGGCTGGCAAGGTTTAATATTGAGCTTCTAAAGGTCGATACTCCACAGATCGAATTTTTGTCATCATTGATGTTCGAATTAACCCGTAATAGCCAATTCGGGAACGCTCATTGTCGAAAGCAACCAAAATCTTTCGAGCGGATCATCGAAATAGCCGAAAAGTACATGATTCAAGAGGAAATGAATAAATTGAAGAACGCTCAGAATCCTAGGCCCCCGCTGGGAAAGAAACCTGATAGGGCCCCAATCCCTAAACCAAGCGACTACGGAGGGTCAAACGCGCAGCCAAGAGGCTCGGTTTGGCAAAGACTTAAGGTCTATAAACCCCAGGCTCCGACCCACAGATCTAATGTCTACGGTCGACCTGCTTCTCCAGAGCGGATTCCAAGGAGAGAACTCGAGAAAAGCAGTTTCACCAGGCTGAACGCCTCGAGGGACGAAATTCTAACTGTGCTCGAGGAAAGGAATTTGGTCCCAGAAGCTCGGCGTATCACTCAGGCCAGGCCGGGGACCACGGACCACGATAAGTATTGCAGGTACCATAGGGCTCGAGGGCACAACACCGAGGATTGTTTTCAGTTGAAACAGGAAATTGAGAAATTGATCGCCCAAGGAAAATTGAAGGAGTACGTTAGGAAGGGGAATCCTAACAACCGTTTCTGATCTAGAAGTCCACGGAAGTTTTCTGAACAACATCGTGATATTCAACATCAAACCGAGGAGCAGACGCACGGGGTGATAAACATAATAGCTGGCGGACCTGCTGGGGGAGATAGTAGGAATGCGAGAAAAAGGACAACTAGGTCGATAAAGACAGGTGTATCGACCAAGAGTCAGGTTATGTCCTTAGAACCAGCACCTTCGATAAATCAGGTCATTTGTTTCACCGAGGCTGACAGACCAAGTGAAGTAACTTGGGATAGTAATGAAGATGACCCCGATTTCTCGATGGTATTAACCTTGAAAATTGCTAACTTTGAGGGTTAAAGGGTGTTGATCGATAATGGTAGCTCAGCAAATATAATCTCCTCGGAAGCCCTTGATAGAATGAATCTACAACACCCACGTTTGGATCGGGTATCTACTCCGCTCATCGGATTCGGTGGATCGGAAATCGTTCCTCTCGGAACCATCCTCCTGAGTACCACAATGGGCAAGAAACCAAAAGATGTGACGAAGATGGTCAAATTCTTGGTCGTAAGTACCCCTTTCGCTTATAACGCTATTTTGGGAAGACCGGCTTTAAATATTTTCAAAGCAGTTGTGTCGACTTACCATCAGAAGGTCAAGTTTCCCACGTTGGCGGGGGTCGGAGAAATGAGAAACGATCAGTGCATGGCATGGGAGTGTTACAACACGTCCCTAAACATGAAGAAGCAGTTCGAGCCTATCTTGCCCTCGAAGAGAAAGTTAGAGGATGAAAAGGTCTTCTCAGTATCCGACCTGCCTTTACCTGATTGTGAAAAATTGCAAAGTAAAAAAGGAAAAGAGATCGATATGAGTGTTCAACCCCCGAATCATAAGCAGGTAACCTTAATTCCTGGTTCACCCGAGAAGTTCACTAGGATCGGGACCGAGCTGAGTCAAGGAATGGAAACCATGCTGATCGAGTTTTTGAGAGATAATGTCGATGTTTTTGCTTGGAGCTCCGATGACATTGTGGGGATCGACCCTAGGGTGATTACTCATTCGCTGAATATCAACCCTAAAGCAAAGCCGGTTAGGCAAAAGAAGAGGAACCATGGACGGGAAAAAGACAAAATCATCAACGCTGAGGTCGATAGGTTGTTGGCTGCCGGTCAGATCAAGGAAATAACATTTACTGAATGGCTCTGCAATGTTGTGTTGGTATCAAAGGGAGAAAAGGTGGACAACAAGTGGAGAATGTGTAATGACTTTACAGACTTGAACAAATTATGTCCGAGAGATCCCTATCCCTTACCGAGAATCGATATGCTGGTCGATTCGACCGCCGGTTTCATCTTCTTTAGCATGATGGATGCCTTCCAAGGGTTCTATCAGATTTTCATGAATGAAAGGGATCAAGACAAAACCGCCTTCATTACCGAACGCGGAGTATACTGCTTCATAGTGATGCCTTTTGGACTAAGGAATGCTGGAGCAACATATCAGAGGCTCGTGAACATGATGTTCAAGGATTTAATTGGAGAAATCATGGAAGTTTATGTCGATGATATGCTCGTAAAGAGCATGACCGAGGAAGATAATATAAAGCACCTCGACAAATGCTTTGCGATTTTAAGAAAGTACCGAATGAAACTGAATCCAGCAAAATGCACTTTCGGGGTAAGATCGGGAAAATTTCTCGGCTATTTGGTCCACGAGCGGGGCATCGAGGCGAACCCAGAGAAAATCAGAGCTATTGCCGAACTTAAACCGCCAACAAAGTTATCCGAAGTGCAAAGTTTGATCGGAAAAATAATCTCGTTGAACAGATTTATATCCTGCTCTGCAGACAAAAGTTTGCCTTTCTTCAAATTGTTGAGGAAATCGAAGAGCTTCGAGTGGAATGAGGAGTGCGATAAAGCTTTTGAGGAGCTTAAGTAGTACTTAGTCTCCCCGCCAATGTTAGCAAAGCCGGTCGAGGGGCAACCTTTATATTTATACATAGCAGTATCGACGGATGCCATAAGTTTAGGTTTGGTAAGAGTTCAAGATTCAGATCACAAGCCAGTGTATTATCTGAGTCAGTTGCTTCAAGGGGCGGAGAAAAATTATTTGGAGATCGAGAAATTCGCACTTGCTCTGGTTATTGCCGCACGGAAACTGAGGCCTTATTTTCAGACTCATAAGATTATTGTTTTGACAAACCAGCCTCTAAGGCAAGTTCTATCAAAACCAGAGACGTCCGGAAGATTGATTAAATGGGCTGTGGAACTTGGACAGTTCGAAATCGAGTATCAACACCGAACAGCGATCAAGGCCCAGGTCCTGGCCGATTTTATTGCGGAGTCAGCAGGAACCAGTTCGGAAAAGCAACTAGTTCCCGAGGTTAACCTGTTGGTAGATGTTCAGGAGAAAGTATGGGTGATGCATGTCGATGGATCGTCGACTAGAGAAGGAGGTGGGGCCGGAATTCACTTTCAGGGTCCCGAGGGGGAGGACCTCAGTTATGCAATTACTCTAGATTTTGTAGTCACGAACAATGAAGCTGAGTACGAGGCCCTAATCGCCGGATTAGAAATGGCAATTAAAGCAAGTATAAAATCTATTACCGTGTTGACGGACTCCGAGCTGATACATAGGCAAGTAAAAGGGGTTTATGAAGCAAAATAATTTAACATGAAGAAGTATCTGAAAAGGGTAAAGGATCTAGTGGCGAAGCTGGATAAGTTTGATATCCAAGCTATTCCTCGAGAAGAAAACTCTTGGGCGGATTTGCTCTCGAAATTTACAGGCTCGATGGATGGACGTAAGGAAAGAATAATAACATGGTTGATGTCCAGCACCCCAGCTATAGATTTGAACGTAACTCCGAGCTCGGAAATTATGGAGATAGATACTCAAGGCCCTTCCTGGATGGAGCCTTTGAAAACTTATCTAAAAAGTGGTACCTTACCAGAGGAAGCGAACGAAGAACGACGAGTTAAATACGAGCTCCGATGTATGTTTTGATCAAGGACCAGCTTTATAAGAGGTCAAGCTCGGGAATCTTGTTGAAGTGCATTCCGGAGAGTCAGTTCGATCTTATTCTAAAAGAAGTTCACGAAGGTGAAGCTGGAAGTCATCGCGGTGCAAGAGCATTAGCTTTGAAATGCTCAAGGATTGGATATTATTGGCCTACTTTGATTTCGGATGCCATCGATTACGTCAAGAAGTGCCATCATTGCCAAATTTATTCAAATTTGATTCATCAACCGGCCGAACAGTTGCACTCGATTCCGATCTGCTGGCCATTCGATAAGTGGGGAATCGATATCGTGGGACCTTTCCCAACAGCTAGATCGAGAAAAAGCTATATCTTAGTTGCTGTTGAATACTTCAGTAAATGGGTCGAATGCATTGCACTGACCAAGATTACTCAGTTTCAGGTTATAAATTTTCTCTGGAAGTATATTGTTTGCAGGTTCGGAATACCGAGGGTCCTAATCTCCGATAACGGAACTCAGTTTGCGGGAAAGCAGATTTTGGAGTGGTGCGAAAAATTTGGAATCCAGCAGAATTTCACCTCGGTCGGGCATCCCCAAGCGAACGGGCAGACCGAGGTCACCAATAGGGAAATTGTACGATCACTGGGAAAACGTTTGGCAGAGGCAAAAGGCAAATGGTTAGACGAGCTTCCAGGAGTAATTTGGGCGAACAGAACCTCAGTGAAGTCAGCTACTGGAGAATCTCCTTTCTCATTGGTGTACGGTTCGGAGGCTGTAATCCCGGTAGAAACTTTAGTGCCTTCACCAAGGGTCGAATCTTATGATCCCGATCAGAACCAGTTATTAAGAGAAATGGACGTCGACCACACAGATGGCAAACGTGACCGAGCGTGCGTAAAAATCCAAGCCACAAAATCCAGCATGGAAAAAGCTTATGACAAAAAAGTCAGGATAAGAGCATTTAAGGTCGGGGATTTGGTCCCAAAAAAGGTGGAGGTATCAAAGCACGTCGAAAAGCTTCAACCGAACTGGGATGGCCCTTATGTCGTGCAGGAGGTCGGAAAGAAGGGATCTTATAAAATTGCTCACCTTAACGGTGAAGCTTTGCCAAGAACCTGGAATGCAGTTAACTTGAGGAAGTACTATGGAAGATAGTTGTAATCATTTTATTTTTCTTGTAATTTCCTGTTTTACAACTCTATTTTACTTCAAGTGTAAGCACAATCAATGAAATCCTCTTTTAAGCTCAAATTGTATTCCGAGTACCATGATAAAGAAAGAGCAAAATGTCTCGACTGAGGGTGAAAGCTGTTGCCATGCCCCTCACCTCGATAAAGACTTGCTCAACAAAGCAAAATGTCTCGAATGAGGGTGAAAGCTGTTGCTATGACCCTCACCTCGATAAAGACTTGCTCAACAAAGCAAAATGTCTCGACTGAGGGTGAAAGCTGTTGCTATGCCCCTCAGCTCGATAAAGACTTGCTCAACAAAGCAAAATGTCTCGACTGAGGGTGAAAGTTGTTGCTATGACCCTCACCTCGATAAAGACTTGCTAAAAAAAAAGCAAAATGTCTCGACTGAAGGTGAAAGCTGTTGCTATGCCCCTCAGCTCGATAAAGACTTGCTCAAAAAAGCAAAATGTACTCAAAAAAGCAAAATGTCTCGACTGAGGGTGAAAGCTGTTGCTATGCCCCTCAGCTCGATAAAGACTTGTTCAAAAAGCGAAATGTCTCGACTTAGGGTGAAAGCTGTTGCTATACCCCTCAGCTCGATAAAGACTTGTTCAAAAAGCAAAATGTCTCGACTGAGCATGAAAGTTGTTGCTATGCCCCTCAGCTCGATAAAGACTTGTTCAAAAAGCAAAATGTCTCGACTGAGGGTGAAAGCTGTTGCTATGCCCCTCAGCTCGATAAAGACTTGCTAAAATATCAAAGTCGTAAAATGATTTATGGTTAGATAAAAATCGACTGATGCCCGAAATAACATAATGAAGTGTCCCTGCTCGAAATTTGAAAATTTATGAAGACTTCATATCCTTTGGAAATTCCTTCTTAAGTTGGAATTATTATTTTCTAAGTTCAATTATGCTCAAAGTAGACTTCTCGAGTTTCAGCTATTATTCATTTGGGTGCTTGTCGGATAATCTATCCGAGATGATTTTGTCGGTCGATAAGGGCTAAACTTCGCGTTCAAATTTTTAAAGTTTCATCGGATTATTAATTCGTTATCGAGTTGGATGTTGCGAGAAGAATTAATAATAAAGATGATGGAAAAGAAAGATAGATTGCAAGTATTCTATTTGAAACATAAAGGTCTTATTATTCATAAGTTCCGAGCAAGATACAAGAGATCAGTGGAATACGAAAACTACAACTTTATTGATATTCATCGAACATATTACAAAGTCATTGAGTATGTTTACAAATAAAGTCCTAATATAACTACTGTGCCCTATTCTATGGTCTTCGAGCATCCTTCAGTTTTGTCGACCAGGAGCATTGGCGAGCATCCGATAAGTGCACCACAGTTTGTGTGACAAATCGGTTGTCCGGTAGACTTGTAAAGTGATCGAGCTGTATATGTTTATCGTCTAACGATATCTGGTTTTGAAATTAGACAATATGGATCGCAGGTTATTTTTTCTGATCTCCATGCAGTTCCCAGCATTCTTGCTACCAGCCGAGCCCGATCACTTCCCCGAGTTGGCGTCTAAGGTTGAAATTCCTCATTTTAATATCCAAAATTTCAACCTAGAGCAGCCGGTCGTCATTTTATGATCGAAAAGCTCGACCTAAAGTTACCATTCTTCTAGGAAGAAAGGAAGAAATTGGTACTCGAGGTCAAACTTCCTTTTAATTATCTGACTAGCTTTCCGCCCTCGGGGATACCCCTCGAAATCCGCAATGCTAACCCTGCCCAAAATATCCGAGCGAGGGTCAGTCACTTATTGGTATTCCAAGGGAAGATCCCATTTTCAGGGATCGGAGACCCATCGATCATCAAGGGACCCCTCTTTTCCGATTCCGCCCATACCAAAGAAATGTCTATTTTGTTTGTAAGATCGGAAGTACGTTCGAAGCCAAATCTCGAAGGCTTGAACAGAAAGCAGGAAGGATCCGAGCTTAGTCCTCGGATGAAACATTTTCACAGCGTAAAGTAAAATTTTTCAACTGAGTAAAAGCCCCTTATATACTAAGAGGAAATTCAGATCGACGGTCATTATTCAATGGAGCCAACTCCCAGATTGAGGAATTTATCACGGGTGACCGTTCCATTTCCCGAAGTTTAGGTACTGTTTGGTCAGATTTTTCTTGGAACTTAGCTGAAAAAAGGAGAATACTATGACTTGGTCAGATGTGCGGTGCAGAATTTTCTCGTTTTCATTATATCTTCGGAATTTCGATCACTCACAGCTAGAGTATAATTTATTTCTACAATAAGGAAATTAGCTCGAAGATAAGAAAGTTTGAAGTAAATATAAATGTCCAACCACAGAACAACTTTTCTTAAAAAGAGAAGTTTTTATTCTGATGCGAACAACGTTACAAAAGGGAAAAAGGTAAAAGTACAACATTTGATCGAGCAGGAAAGGAGAAAATTACAACCGAGATGAAATCTCTAGATAATTTTGTTCTCGGACAAGAGCTTGCGGAATTCGACGCTGCGGGCCTCATACCCAGCATCATAACCTTTCTTATAAGCCTCTTGCTCCCGCAGCTCGGCATTTTTCTTCTCCTGCTCGACGAGGGACTTCAGCCTATCCAACTCCTTGCTCAACTCCTCGTGAACCTGGCTCTCTTTCTGCTTCACCGCCTTCTCCGTCTCAGAGGCCAATTTCACCTCGATGGCTCTGGTTTCTTCAAGAGACTTTGCCAGTGCAACCTTCTTTTCCTCCAGCTCGAGGATAGTCATAGTACGCTGCTCGGCTTCTTGTTCGACCTTCAGCCTGAGGTTGAATAGCTGCTGACCAACCTGCGAGGGATCAAAGTTGAACTGTTAAAAAAAAAAAATATATATATATATATATATATATATATATATATATATATATATATATATATATATATATATATATATATATATATAGCGAAATAATGAGACTCACTTGGGTAAGCAGATCTACACTCGATTGCACGATTTCCCGAGCACTTTTCCCTCTCAACCGTTCCTGCTCGGCCAACTGAATACTGCTCAGAGTGATCTCCCAACTGCTCGAGGCAACCCCTCTAGCCACGGCCTTGCTTTTCACCTCTTCAAAAAAGGCACCAAGTGTGCGAGTAAGGTCGGAGGCAGAGCTGTTGACCTCGGGATTATTACCCGACGGGGAAGATTTCTTCTGATCGGCAATGGGATCATTTATTTTGACCATTTTATTAGGAGGCTCATTTATAACGCTCTTATTAGCCTCCAGAGCAAAAATACTTCCAGCCAATTTTCCCCAGCCATTTGGATTAAGGCTGGGGTCGGAATCAGGTCATCCACTCGCGGCCTTTTGTTGGGGGCAGGCCCGGAGCCACCAGACGTGACTTGCTTGTTAGGGCTAACGACCTGCTTTTTCGTCTGGGAGCTGTTCTTCGACCGGGAAGGGGAGTCAGAAACCTGTATAACCGGCCCTTTCTCGGAGCGAATGGCGCGGAGTTGGGCAAAGGATGGGCCTCAGTTTCGGCAAGATCACCCTTGGGAGCCTCGGATTGTTTGGGCTCGGGATTCGAAGGAGAGTCGACCTTATTTTTGCCTCGATCGGCCTTAGAGACTTTTCCTGCCTCCGTGGAGGACTTAGAATCTCTGACTTTGGACTTGGGAGCTTTCTCCTTTTTGATTTTGAACATTTGTTTTGGGTCAAGCTTGGAATTCACCATTCCTTCCATGATCGATTTTATTTCTAGTCAAGGTGAGGGCTCGATTTATTTTATCGGTGTATGAGCTCCGACGTGAAAAGAATAATGGTTTTATGCTACAAATCTAAAGTTCTCCCTTCTATTTATAAGAAAGAGAAACGTTGCCTATTGGGGACCCAACAGTCGCGGATTTCAAGTTTTTCCGTTCACATGTACGGAGACCGATCGTCTTTAATCTGTTTTGATCTGTGGTGCCTAACTCGTTACCGACGTTGTATTTCGAGCTCCTTACAGCTTACAAAGATTATTGTCTAGTTAAGTTGTATTATACATTCCGACAAATTTTAAGCATCTGGACTTGGTAAATATCGCAAGCAAAGAAAGGAGATTTTATAGATGATCGAGAAGATTACATTACAGATGAAGTAAAATCCTATAATCTATTACAAGGAATCTTTCTAAGGATTTTGCTCCACCTTGTTGCCCTCACTCTCGGAACCACCCTCGACGTCAATCTTGGCTTCTCCAGAAGCTTCTCGATCATCCCCGTCTTCAGAAGTATCTTGATCATCTTCGGAACTATCTTGGTTGTCTTCATCCTCAGAACTATCTGAACTCGAGCTCGAGCTGGAGGTTTCCAAATCCAGCATGTCAGGGTTAGGCATTGGAACTCCGAACTCTCTCACGAAAGGAGCGAACTCGTGTTTTTCCCAATCTGTGGAACTCGATGATGAAACTCGATAGTTTTTTCCGTCCATGTTCTTGAAGATGTCCATGTGCTTCAAGTACTCATCTATGTTATTGGGGATGACCTTCGCGGAGACTAGCTGTCGAACGCCCTTGTAAAAGGTAGTCTGAAGAATTTCGCTGACCCTTCTCCGAGCTATGGCATCTAGCGCGGGAGATTCCAGAAACTCTCTTATCAAGCTTAGGCGTGAGCTTCTTTGCCACGTTGATAAGACAACTCTGAATCGGCTTTGGTCTGCGCGAGCTCTTCTTCAAGTTTCTTGACCTTTTCCTCGAGCAAGCTCTTCTCAGCAACAACCTTCACCAAGCTTTCTTTGACCGCCGGAGTGTACTTGGCTCTGGTGGCCTCCAATTCTTTCTGAACGGCGGTGAGCTGATCGTGGAGTTTGGACTCTTCCTCGAGAGAATTCCGGTAAGCTATATGGACTCGATAAGACTCATCTTCCAACATCGAAGTGCGATTCAGCTCAGTGAGGAAGCAGTCCCTGATCTGCAAAGGATTAATGGAGAACGATTAATGATTTGTACAAGGATCTAAAGAGTTATAGTCACCATAAAGGGTTTTTACCGTATGATACGCTCGAGAGAATCGACCCAACACGTCGAGGTCGCTATGCGCCAAAAGTTCTTCCTGATCTTCGGCGAATCTCCCTGCCATGAAGATTTTTATTGCCTTGTCATGCTCGTTCTCGCCTTTTGGGTCACGATCGCTCCGGATTGAGCCTCTCTCGGGATAACCCGTCGCTCGGTAACCTTCAAGTTGATTCTCAATAAAATCCACCATATCAGGCTTATCTCGACCCGGACGACGGGTGAGGGGTGTTCGGTGCCGACCCCACAATCCTGTCCTTCTCTTCGCTTCAGGGGGCCCTTCTCGATCATCCCTGGCTCGTCGATTAAAGATCTCTGTCCCCTTAAGTTTCTTCATAGTGAACATACTGTATCCTAGACCAGATGAAGAGGAAGGACCAGCTTGGTTCAAAGGAGGTACCATTTGGATCGGCTCGACATCCTCGGGCTCTTCCCCCGTTCCTACCTGGTCAGGTTGAGCTGAACCTCCCCGACGAGGGATCGTAGTTTGATTGGATTGCGCAAGGTATGGCTTAACTTGCCTCCTCGGTTGGCCAGGTGTCTTTTTCGAGGTGGAGGCCACTGTTCTACCGACTATGGAAGCTCGGTATTGCTCTACCATGGTACCTAAAGAAAGGAAAAATGGTTAAGAAATAGAACTTTTTGGATAATACGCTACTTAGGTAGAAAATGACTTGCTTACTTAACGATCGAGGATCGACGGCGTCCGCCAGTAGGTACGTCGCTTTGCTAAGCTTCGCCTTTCGAAGAACGGGCTCCAAAACAAGAAAAGCAAACTGATACGGGTCGGAACGCATTGCGGCGACGAGCTTGTCTGAAACATTTTTCTTAAGATGGCCTATCAATTCGCGTTTCCCGTACACCCAGTCTCGCCGACCTATCCACCTATGTGGTACCATCTCCGAGCTCCCCTCGGAAACGGGCTCATCAGGCCCTTTAATGAAGAAGAACCGTTTCTTCCAATCAAGAGAGTTGCTGGAAACTATAGTCGATAAGACAGAATGGTTCGAGCGTTAGGAGAAATACACAAACCCAGCGTTGGAGGCCGAGGAAGTGCTGACTTTGAAAAATTGCCAGAAATTTTGGAAGCTATCAAATTTGCCTTTAGCTTTCATCAAGACGCTAAAGGCTATTAAGTATCCGATCGAATTGGGAAGGATCTGCGCGGGAGCTAAGGAGAATACATCTAAAACCTGCTCGAGCAACGGGGCAAAGGGGATACGCAGCCCGTAAGCGAATTGTTTAGCATAGAAGGCTTGACATCCTTCTGGTGGTTGATTGGCCCGTTGAGTGGGGGTCGGAATAACCAGTGAATAGCCTTCGGGAAGAAACGTCCCTATCTCAGCTTCAAGAGTTGCTTTGCTTTCTATCGGATCATATGCATTAGAGATCTCGTCAACCCGTTTCTCAGTTTTCTGAACTCGACCTTTAGCTTTGGACTTCTTCGAGACGGCCGCAAGGTCGAGGATTCTCACGGTGCAACCCCTTCCAACTGAGTATCTCATAATCTCGTGCTCTCCCAGCACCCCTGTCGAGCTGTCTTTGCTGTCGGAGTCAGCGTTGTCTTCATCTTCTCCTCCGTCCTCGGTGTCGCGCTCGGCATTTTTGTTCTCTTTCCCCATCGCGCTCGGGGTTCTATTGACCGGACGTTCCCTCGCCGGCCTCTGACCCCAAGGCTCGTTCAATTTGATCAACGATTTTACTCGCCTCGTCAGGAGAATTTTCAGTAGCTTTGTAAGTGTTAATCATTTCGTCCATCGACCCAAGGTCGGAATCTGTTCTCGGAGGAATATTGGATGGAATCTCTGGGTTCTCCGAGGTGGACATGTTAGAAAGTGTTTATTGGAATGGTCGATAAGAAATGATACTCTTTATCGATGTGAATGCTCCGATCTGCAATAAGTTGGAAAGATGTTCCCGTCTCCTCAAGTCAACGCATATATATAAAGGTTAAAAGGGTAAATTGCAAATTAAACCCCGAGTAACCGCGGCGGTTAAGCTTCCACTCAGTAAATTGAAGATTACCTTTCCATAAATGGCATTTACGGTCCTCTAAGTTTTAAAAGTTAGTATTTCAGCTCGGTAATTTTAGATTAGCGTCATTGTCTTCCGAAGATGTGCACTCTTTTTCCCTTCGCTCGGTTTTTGTCCCACTGGTTTTTTCCGAGTAAGGTTTTTAACGAGGCATATTCAACTCAAGACTTTTCTACACTCGATCTCTATCACTTCTCTCTCCGAGCTGCGGGTATTGTAATATCGCCAAGGCAGACTAATCCGATCAAGAACTCCGCCCTCTAGCAGTTTGAAGCATCACGCCTATCCAAGATTCATCCAGAGAAAATATGCGCTCTTTTTCCCTAGCCCGGATTTTGTCCCATTGGGTTTTTCCGAGTAAGGTTGTTAACGAGGCATATCAAATTTTGTGTTATGATGCTGTGTTTACTTCTCCGAGCTTCAACTTCACTTACGCTCGAGAAGTGGGGTAGTATTGATGAGGGATATTTCGCATGCGACATTTTAGGAAATACTCCTGCTCGTGATCGACCACAATTTCCGATCAGGAGGACCATTCTTCAACCTTCAGAACGCTGTTTCCGATCAAGCCAGATTATTAGCTCGAGAGCCAATATTCCGATCTGATTCCCGACCTTATTGTTTCTTCGGAATTACTGTGGGGCCGACCCCCAGAGCTGAACAGCTGGCAAGACGTATTCTCCTGCGGAGGGTCTACCTAGCTCATTACTGTTCCTATATATACGCGGCGCATTTATGACATCAGGGACGACACTATTCCCAAGATACACCCCAGCTCAGACATAGAGCTCGGAATAGGCCTTAGCTCACTTTCCTTAGTATTTATCTAGCTAGTAGTACGACATCCTGTAACGCTCGAGTAGACCTACTTTGTAACTTGTATTCGGATCGTTATATTAATAGATATAGCTGACGCACTCAACTTACTTATTGTGTTGCTCAACTTTCTTTATTTATCCCGAACGAAAAAGAGCATAATCAAAATCCCTAAGAAATCTCGTGTTGGGTTTCGATTTTACAAAATAAAAACCCTCATTCGACTTAAGAGACCCGGATACTTTAAAAAGACCACAAAAATTTACAAAGGAAGCAGGTTGACTCAACGACTTCATAACGAGACAAAAACCTATAATATACCCGATGGCACTAGGAACGAGTTGGGTTGGAGATAAACTTAGACCATTTAAGATATCGACGAATTCATCGGCAATAGGAAAACGAAGACCGTTTTCCAATGCATCGATGTGAAAGCCCTACACCTAATTGGCGGATAGTTCATCCTCTGATCAGGAGTAGGGAAAAGGACGGACCAGCCCGTTGGGAATTGATATTTCGACAAAATAGACTCAATAGATAGACGCTGACGACTCGCCAAAAGAGGGCTAAGTACTTTCCCATCAAAAGGAACATCGAAGTGTGACATTATCTACTCAACCGACAAGCCCTCGCCCTCCCCTACCGACTCGTTTCCAAAACTCAAAGATTGACTCGACATAGGAAAGAGCGAGATAAAAGAGTACCTAGATTGCGAGGAAGAAGGAACGTTTCGAACACGAAAATGACTCCTTAATGGCTCGAGGACAGCTCTGATGTATTCGCTACGATTAAGGAAATTCTTCAAAGTGTGAACAGTAAGGTAATGAAGGGCTATTTATAAGTTAAATTTCCAACAAATGCGCAGATTACCAAAAGACCCCTCATTCGGAATGTTTGGCTAGGGACGCAACACTTATTTTTTGGCCCATTAAAAATTGGTAATGGGCCCATAGGCCCCATTCAATGAAAATAAAAGCCTATCCAATCGAACAATAAACACGAAATAAAAAGAGTTGAAATTTGAGACATCTGTTGGTCCCAAGTGGTCAGATGAGGTCTAGAGAGGGGGGGGGGGGGGGGGGGTGAATAGACCTCTGAAAATTTTAACTTAAAAATTTCTCCAACCTTTTTGTCAGCAGACTAAGCTGATCAAGATTCGTAAGTATACTAAGCTGATCTCGCACAAAGCTTTGAACAGCAGAGTTGACCACTCTTCTGATTTCACTTAGCTGATTTTTATAAAATCAAAGTTTTAAGTAACTTACTTGCAGTGGATTTTATAAGTGTTTTTCACAAGTAAATTTTCTTAACTTCGAAAAGGTTTTGTCCCCAGTTTTTGTAAACTTCTTTTAAAGTCTTTTCAACAGTTAACTTAAGTGTTTAGTATGCTTTTTGAAAATATGCAAGAAAATAATGCAAGTTTAAACACCAGAATTTTTATAGTGGTTATATGGATATAAATCCTTTAGTCCACTCTTCCAAGTCACTTAGATCTTGGGTTATACTATAAACACACAGTTTACAATATACAATGCTTGCGCCAAACAACAAATGAAATGGCCACAAGTGCGCAATAGGAAATCACAAAGAAAACCTATCCTCTGAAGTAATATCACTCACTAAGATGGATATCTACTTCTCACAACACTCCTCTTACAAAATCACTCAGATTTATGTGTATTTTCTTTTATCTCTCTTTTCTGCTTTCTTCAACAGATGACTAGGCTGATGAGTGTTCTGTTCTTGAGTTCTGAGACTTAGAAGAATTCTGCTTCGAAAATTTGCTCTCAGTTGTGTTTCTTCGGATTCTTCTCTAACTCTTGAACTTGAACTATTTATACTTGAGGTTGAAAATCTGCCCGTTGAGAGATCGACAGGTGTCCAAATCCTCGAGTACTGGTCCTGTTATCAGAAACGGCTACCTGCGACTGAGCACTGTACACTCTGATGTACTTTCTGTCAGTTGCATTTAATGCACTCTGCTGATCCGAGGTTTCTCTTCAATCATTTGTCTTTAATACCCTTCCTAGACAGCATTTATTACTTCAGATGCATTTATTACCGTTGTAATAACTTCTGATCACTTTCACTCTGCTGATCGAATCCACTCGTCTAATGAACACTTGGTTGATCCAAATCGAACTCATCTGATTTGAGTCTGCTGAGAATCCACCAGTCTGATCCGAATGCAGCAACAGATCAGTAGTCTTCTGGACCATAGATTTGACCCTTATGATTTGTCTTCTTCCTTGGTCAAAAAAATCTTCTAAGGGGTTGACTGAGTTTCCATTACTTAGCTGATGATGATGTTTTGGAAATCATCAAAACCTCCCTTCACTTTTAAGTCTCTATCTTCATCTTCATCCAACAATTTCCCCCTTTTTGTTGATGACAAAACTTCAGCTAAGTACCTGTACCTAAAACTAAAGTTAAGTCCTAAAAAATTTCTGAGATAGAAATAGTGTGTTGGAAGAAACTTGACTTTTATAGATTTTCAATAATTATTAGAGTACAAGTTTACAAAGAAGAACTTAAAGTGATATTACAAACAAAGTAAGCTGATATACATATTTTCAATTTAAAGTCCTAGTCTAGAAACTCTAGTCTAGTCTTCAGCTTCTTCATTATCTTCCTCTTCTTCTTCTCCTTCTTCAACTTCATCATCATCTTCTTCTCCACTAGAAAACGTATCCAAGTTCTTAGAGGCAGCTTCAATCTTCTTTTTGATGTCCTCTAATCTCTTGTATTTTCTATCTGGATCTAGCTGTTCTTCAGCAAGTCTTTGGAAGCAGCAATCTCTTTGTCTGATTTTGCCACATCCTTAGGCTCTTCAACATTTTCAGCTTCTTCATCAGCAGTTTTCTTTGTCTTGGTTACTTCAACAATTGGTCTACTTGTCTCTTCATCAGCAGGCTTTTCAGTAGACTCTACTTTCTCAGTAACTTCAACAGCAGATACAACATTCTCCTTGTTAGCTGATCCCTCTTCCCCCTTTTTGTCATCATCAGTAGGGTTGAGTTGAGCAACTGGAACATGAGTAATGTTGACAGCATCACATAGCAGTCTGATGTTTTGATCCACGGTTTGAAGTCGAATATTCTGTTGAACTTGATTACATTTCAAGCCAGCAGTCTGGTCATTCAAATAATCCACATTTACTTGTAAGGTGGCCATTTCTGAAGTAACTTGAGCAGCTTGTTCAGTAAAATTTTGAAACAGATAGGCAGTCTTCTCCGTTTCTGCTTCAGTTGCCTCTTGAAATGCTTGACCAACTTTAGTCCAATCCATCTCATGTCTTTGAAGAGTTGCATGAATTTGATTTACATCCATCTTGACGTCTTCCACCTGACGAGTCAATGCAACAATTCCCTCCTTTAGTAGCATGGAATGGTCAGCTGGTTGTGGAAGGCTTTCCACAGCACTTTGAACAAGTTTAGCAGCTGTTTCTTCAAACTTGCACAACAGCTCTTTGTTCTTTTCTTCCATTTCCTTCATTGAGTTTTCAATCAAGGTTTTTATTGAGTCCACGATTGAAAGTTGAGCAAATTCAGCTGGAATGGAAGGTGCAACAGTTAACAGCTTTGTAGCAGTTTCAGCATTAGGCTCTGCTGTCTTATGATCTTCAGTTGATTCTTTATCAGCCGGCTTATCTGCCACATGAACAAAACCAGAACCATCAGCAGATACAACGATCTTTAGGAGTCAGACAAATGTCTTTTCCCCCAACCTTAGCTTTGATTTCCAGATTTTCATAATCTGGTTTGCCTTCAGACTTGTAGAACTCCAAAACTTCTGGTGCAAACACCATGTCTTCATGAGCTTCCATGAAGTTCACCAGCGAAGCAGTTTGGAATTTCTCCAAAATCTCTTTCATTAGCTGAGTTCCTGTTGCGTAATATGTTTGGTAGTTCAAAAATCTACCCTCAGCGTTTGCGTCCTTGGAAGTCATTGTTTTTCTGAAAAAGATTAGAAGGAAAACGAGAGAAATTTGCAGGTAATATGAATGCAAAAGTGCTCTTGTGTGCTTAGGAAATTTTGAAGGTGCGTAAAAGATCAGTCAGCTGATCAGATTTGGATTTATAAAGGTAGGATTGATGTCGGTTTCCGTGATTCAACCTGATTTAGCCTAATTTCGTCTTAGGTTTAATCTCAGTAAATTATTTAAGATCAAGATTTTATATAATAAGGGTTTGGTTAAAGTACTCAGGATGGTGCAATTCAAGGACAAACAAAATAAAAGCAAAATAATGTAATGATATAAAATAACGATTGTATGAAGAGGCGAATAATAGTAGTATATTTCGTAGGTTAAAATTCTGGTCCCAAGTACAATATAAAACTCCCTATTTATAATCATTCTCTCGTCCTAAGTAAACTAGGAGTCCTATTCAGCCTAGGAATCCTGCATGGCCTAGGAGTATAATATGGCCCATTAAGTCTTCTGGGTCGGACGACAGGTCGAGCAGATATGTTTGGCGGGTCGAGCCGATCTCATGGTTCAATCAGGTCGGATCGACCTTGATTCTCGTCGGATATTCCAAGTTGGTTATATGTGCGAAATAGCCCTCATCAGTACTCCCTCACTTCTCGAGCGTAATCGTAGCTGCAGCTCGTAGAAGTAGATGTAGTATTCACCTTGATATTCTCGTCGTTCATGAAATATGCCTCATTAAAAACCTAGTTCGGAAAAACCCTCTTTGGGATAAAAACCGAACGAGGAAAAAAGAGTGCATATCCGTTTGAACTGTCTACGAATAGACACGTACTTTAGCTAACGTGTGTCAGATGACGGCAAGATCTTTTCACAATTTTGATTGGCGGGAATATGAAGAGATAAAATTAGCGGGATATTTCACTTTTTACCCCGGATATACAGATTTTCCAGCAGTAAAAGTTCATTTCGATAATCTAGTAATTTTCTTGTTTTCTCGAGCGCATCGCTTCTAAGATCAATGGCTTCGACCTCTCAGAATCCCTCTTCCCCAATTCAGAATGTAGGAGAACAAGCACCACCCAACATTCTCAATCCTAATATTCCTTCTTCTGACAACGAAGCAGCGGACGATTCTCAAGCAGAAGAGGTTAGAGACTATGCCGAGGATGAAGTTGATAGTCTGGTCGTGGAAATTATTTCAGAGGAAGAAATGATGTCGAGGGCATCTAAAAAATCCAAAACAGCCCAACCTCAAATTTCCAATCCTGTGGAACTTTTTCCTTCTCGATTTAAAGAGAAAGATCTACCTTTTCTGAGAAAGGAATATGGTCGCTACTTCCCGTCGGATTTTGAGATCATCATTCCCACTTCCGAGGAAAGAGTAAACACTCCACCTGCTAACTGTCGAGCTTTTTATACGTCCCATTTTGAGCACGGGCTCCGTTTTCCCTTATCTTCAATTCTCCGTCAATTTCTGGAGACTTTCATCGTCTCACTGACCCAACTTGTTCCTAATGCCATAACCTTTGTTATGGCCTTCTCAGTTTTAATGGTAGCGCGAGGTTTTCAACCATCGTTCCGTAATTTCCTTCACTTTTTCCGATTTTCAGTATCGACCTCCTCTAACAGGGGTTATTATTACGTTAGTCAAAGACCTGGGTATGCTGTGCTTGAAAATGCCATTTCCAGCAACAGCACGGAGTGGAAGTCGAATTTCTTTTTTGTTAAAGCTCCGACCTTGTCTATTCTTGAAAATGGAGAAACAGAGGAGTTTTCTTACGACTGGGGATACGATGATCTTTGGGTATACGGTGGTCGAAAGGTGATTGGTCAGATGGCCCCGGACGACCAGTTTCCAACTGCTTTGATCGAGGAGATGAGATCAAACAAATACCAATCCGCTTATTTGATTGGAGAAATCTTTCTTCGGAAGGCAGGATTGAGTTTCTTGGATTTTCCTATTTCCTCGGATGATCGATCCATATGTAATGTTTCTTGATAATAATAAATTTAACAAAGTATATATGTGATCTTGTTGCTCATCCACATTTATTGATTTCATGTGCAGCTTCCATGGTCGAGAAATGCCGCTTTTCTGTGGTCGGTAAATCAGTCCTTTCGAACTCAAAAAAGTCTTGGGGCAAATCTCCCATAGAGCAAAAAGAATCCAGAAAAAGAAGAAGAGATCAGTTTATGGATTTGGAGGATATCGAGGAGGAGTCGTTCGAGAATGCTGATCCTATCCGAGTAGCTCCTCCCTCTTCTGGTCAGACCTCATCGGATATACCGTCTTCAAGCTCTCGCCCAGGTCGCGGTTATTCGCCCAAATTTCTTAGGGATGAACATGGTATTCTAAGCTGTCAATCTTGGTCGGAACGCAATCCTACCGGCCCTGAAGCTAAAAGGAGAAAACAGTTCTTCGATAAAGGAGGGGAATATTTTACTCACGTCGGAGATACTGGCCATAAAGCTTCCCTGGTAGATATGATCGAGAGTCATCTTCAAGGGAAACGGGCGGCTGGATATTCCGAGAAGGATACATTGGTGTCTGATGATAAGGAGAATGTCGTCGATAAATCCATTCGAATTCTCCTTTCTTCGACCTTCACTCAAGATGTAAATAGGACGATCAAGAAAAAACATCTCGAACAGCTGGCAAGGGCAGCTCATGCTCATGAAGTGGTAATGTTCTTTAATTTGTCAACTCCTCTAATAAACGTTTCAAAATTTTTTATTCTACATTGAGTTAGATAAATTTTTCCTTCGCACAGACTGGAAATGCTTTGGTGTCGGCACTGTATGACATGGCGTTGCATAGGGATCAATGCAGCTTTGTTGAAGAAAGCAACAGGATCTTATCTGCCAGAGTTAAGGAGCTTGAAGATCAACTTGCTCAGGTCGATAGTTCTCGAGCTTCCGCTGCCACTTCATCAAATCCTCTTGCTAATCCTAATCTGGAGACTGACAATCCTCACATTATTAGCATGATGACGGATTCTAGTCGATATCAATCGCAGGTCGACCAATTGACTCGTGAAATGGAAGAGCAACGAGTTGCGCATGCCACCCTCGTTAGCAAGCTTGAGTCGGATATTGATGCTCTTCGATCCCAACTTGCGACCAAAGAAGATGATTCTTCCGACTTAGAGAGGGTCATAGATGAGCACCAATCTTCAGACGTCGAGCCCATAGTCCGAGAGTTTCTCAATTCTCCCGTGCATACTGCCATAATTCATCAAAAGATTGGAGGTCTGCTCTTAAGCTCGTTCTATAAGGGTGTCGATCAATTAATCGAGTCTGGGCAGATTCCTGATAAGTGGGAGGAATATCGCAAAGTTATGGCCATTGAAAAGGACCGAAGTCTTCAAGACTATCCTCCCGACTGCTTATCCTCTGTTGAGTATAGTAATCATCCACTGGCTCACCTAGTCGAGGAGTTTGGAGCCCCAATTCCTGTGCCAACACCTTATATGGATTTGATAAAAGATATCATGGAGAATCAGTCAGGCGATGATGCTGAGGAGGATATCGATGGAGACCATGTTGACGAAGAGAATGAAGAAGGAGAGGAAGGATCGTTCCCCAAGGAAACCAATTCACCCAATTAGGATGTTTTTTTTATGATTTTCTTTTATTTTGTTGTAAAGCTAGGCCTTTTTAGATCTCGTAGATTATGTAAAACTCTTTTTTGAGATATACATCATTTTAATTCTGATATACTTTGTCGTTATGATGATCATAGTACATATTTGATGACCGCTTTTACCTTATTTTTGAATTTTTACTGTGCGCGCCAAGGTTTGAGGACATAATTGTCATTTCCTTAGCTATATATAAAGGTAAATCTTTTTGGAGTTTTACTGCGCGTCCCCACTTGCAATATAAAATTTTCTTACTATTGATCGGAGCTTTTAGTTCGATATTTCATAGGAATTCTTGATTTTCAGACCATGAGTTCCAATCTTTTTTCTGGAGCTTCCAAACGATCCCAACGGGTTTAACCTCGTCGGGAGACTCCGAGAAAGAAGTCTCGAACAGACGGTTCACATCCATCATCTTTCCAAGGAGGAGTTTCTTCTCGGGAAACCATTCCTCGACCTGATCCCAAATTATCTTCATCAAGCGGGAACTTAAAAGAGACGAAGAACATCCCTTCTAATGCTCCGATCCGCAGTCCAATCATCGATCCGAAGATACTGGAGGCTTTTCAGAGTGAAGGTTCTCGCTCTACTTCTCCTCCTTTAGTAGAACAAACATTTAATGAGGTATCACGAACCGTTTCCCCCCCTCCAGTCGTCCATACGACGAACGAAGAAAGTCGAGCTATTTCTCCTATCCTCGGTGAGCAAACCAATAATGATGAGTCGCGAGCCGTTTCTCCTCCTCCTGGAGTCCATATGATGAACGAGGAAAGTCAAGCTATTTCTCCTACTCTCGGGGAACAATCAACGAATGAGGAGTCACGAGCTGTTCCTACTTTTCTAGATGAACGTTCAGTGGATGATCATTCCCCTTCAGGCAGAGATGTAACAAATCAGTCTATAAGTCGAGATGGTTGTGCTCAAGTCGAGGCTACTGCTTTGCATTCTGAAATTGCCACTCTCAATTCTGAGATCGATCCCACTCTACAATTAAGGGGGCCTGTGGAAGATATTCCAGAATCTTTCTTTGCCCCTCCAGGTTCGCAGGTTGTTTCGACCTCTCAAGACACTCAGGTTGTCTCTCCTGTTCGTATTCCACAAGGGGCGTCAAAGACTGGGTCTGGTCCCAGTCGTTCTGCAATTGAAAGGGTCGCGGACGACCCGTTTCTTTTAGACGAACGTCCATTTAAGGAGCAGGTCGAAGAGATAACTGAGTTCGATATGACCCGATCAGGTGGGGTTTCAATTGATGCAAGTATTCCAACAACCCTCGAGCCTGATGGGGTTTCTTGGAATCTGGGAATGGGTACTATCTTGCCTAAGGAGCTTGAAAAATTGAAGAACCACTCTTCCTTGCAACTTGTCCAGTCCATTTTCAAACGTTTGGAGATGGTAAGCGTATTTTGTTGTTTGTCAAAAAAGATCTAGGTGTTTTAAGTTTTTCACCTATATTTCTCAATACAGGCTAAGCATGAAGCTCTCCAGCTCGGAATACAAAATGACGAATTCTATTTTGCTCGAGAAGAATCACTCGATCGGGTAAATTCAATCGTCGCTGCTCATCGATTGCTGATGACTGAGGTTGAGCACCTCCGAACTACCACTGAAAGGCTTACTAGAGAGAAGGAAGAACTTGCTCGAGTAAATAGCAGTTTGGAGGCTGAAAAAGAGCAGCTTACCAAGGAGAAAACAGATCTTCTTCAACTGAAAGATCTGGAGTTTGACAGGGGTTTTTCCCTTGGATATGAGCAGCGTGCCCAAGAAATGATGACCTATCTTGGTTATCCGACAATTCCTGCTCATGTTCATGAAACGGTGGACAAAGGTCTTACCCCCGATCATAGTCCTGAGCAGTAGACAAGAGTCTTTCTGCATATATATATATATATATATATATATTTTTTTTAATTGAAATGTAAATATATATTTTTGCCTGAGAAATGGAAGAACACGCTCTTTGTTCGTTTTCTGCGCCTCTTCGATCTGCATGTTGATAATTAACTTTTTGCAATATTATTGGAAGACGAGAAGTCAACTTGGTAGGAGTGCCATAACTGTAGGAACGATTCGTATGCTCTGTCCATTGATTGGTTATTTCCCCGTAGTATAAAGAACTTGTTGGATAAGTAGGAAAATAAGAAATACGGATACAATATGCCACCTCTGAACAGTTTAATTTGGCTTTTATGGCCTGTTGACTATGGTGGAGATATCAAACCAGATAGTTTTTCGGATAGGCGAGAGCTGGTTAGTTCATTAAAATGGTGTTTCGTCCATGCATGCTCGAAACTTGCCCCCGAGGCAAGGAGAACGAACTTGTCTCAATTGTATGACAGCAAAGTTCTTCCCTTCGTAGTGTGCTTTAGCTTGATACTGTGATCGACCCTAGATGCAGTATGCCTCCTGGTTGCCATTTGGCTTATTTAGAGGTCGGTAATTCACCAGCATCAGCAAATATACGCACTTCTGCATGTTCCTCGTTTTCATGCAGCGGTAATAGTCCGAGGAGAAGGTCGATTTGAAGGAGCAGATCATTCCGAGGAGTAGCAAAGTAGGATTAATGTTTGAAATAATTGTAACGATCCTTGAATGTAAATGTAGTTTTTTGTGACGATATGGCTGTTCTCGTGAAATGTAATGACTCTCTCAAAGATCTGAATAAAATCCATTATTCCTTGTATGTTCAGTCCGATAACAATGATTGATCATTTGTTCTGATACTGCGAACCATTCTTATAACGTTTTAAATTTGGACCGTTGATAGGACCTCAATTTAACACCATTGGATCCTTTATCCTCCGCCTATAAATAGATTCACTCCATCCCTCTCCATTTCTCAGAAGATGAAGTCATTCAATATGAATATGTATTGTTATAAGTATTATCGGCCACCAAATTTGTCGATTTATCTACCTAGGAGGTCATGACTTGGTATGGGAGGAATTGGAAAAATGAGATCTCTATCTTAAACGGTGATGGTCGGGCAAATCTCACAACTGGGGATTGGTTGACCATATACGACGCCGTATGATAGAGGTCGAGAGTGGAGGAAAGCAGGATTCTATGCTTTATCGAAATCAACTTGTTTCTAACTGGTTGGTGACGTCATGCATGAGACCCTTCTGATCTCTACTTTAATCGACAAAGAAGAAACATCAACTTCTTCAAGGTGGTGGCATCATGATAGCATGCGGCTTAGGTCGCCCACTGGTACCCACCGATCTGTAGAATAAGCCTGAACATTAGGTTCTCGTCACTGTTCTCAAAGTAGGAGAAAAGATGATCGTTCCGAGGAAGCTTTGAAGCGTTTTGACATCGAAGTCTTTCCTTTGATATTTTGTAGTTGTAATTGCTTAGTGCTTAGATCGATGATTTCCGTTCAGATAAGGCTCTTGTATATGTAATATTGCTATTGCTCTATAATATTCTTTGTAATCTATCTATCGATCTAATATATGACTTTTGTCTCGACCGTCTCAAGGGCGTATTTACTTTCAATCCTGTTTATTTAAGGCTTGCAGTTATGACTTTGGAACGCAATTCCCGAAGTGGCGTCATTGCCGTTGATTATATAAGAGTGTGACCGTTGGATTTCAATTCATCTTGTCTATAAAAGGAATCTTTTATCTTCCATTTAGTTACCTTCAGGAGTAAAGTTCTAAACAATGTACTCCCATTTTGTTCACAACCGCGGTCATCCACCTAATTCGCGAATCCAACTGATCATTCATTACTTCGACTCGGTATGGGCGGAATCGGAAAATGGAGGCTTTTCAAAAACCATGAAGTCTCCGACCCCTAATAAGGGGATTAGATTGGGACGTTGTCCATAATTCGACCAACCTATTTAAATAGGTAAAGGTCGGTGTTGTGGGGTTCCGATCTAATAGTTACGTGGCAGGTGGAAAGCTGGTCAGTTCATTAAAAATATTTATGTGTGACCGGGAATGCTGACCACCATCGACCATCGTAACATTATGATCTCACAAAGCTCTCTCTGATTCCAAAGCTTTGTGGTCGTCATCACGAAAGTTAAAGGCGGTCGTCTTCGTCGAGCTTTGGCGTTGATGGTATCAAAGATGGATATAACATGTAATAGGATCTGGTGTCGTTAGATCAGGGATATCTGTTTTTGTCTTTTCAAGATATTTTATGTATTTGTAATATTTTTAGGGTCATAAATAAATTCTTCTTTTTACTTATTAAATTCCCATTTATACCAACTGTGGTTTTTACCTTTGTAGATCGTTTGTTAGTAGATCGATGAGTTTATACCGACCCAATCGGTGTTACTCAAAAGATTTATTATACTTAGATTTTACACCAACTGTGGTTTTAACATTTGTAGATCGTTCTTTATTAGATCGATGAGTTTATACCGACCCAATCGGTGTTACTCAAAGATTTATTATACTTAGGTTTTATACCAAATGTGGTTTTAACCTTTGTAGATCGTTCGTTAGTAGATCGATGAGTTTATACCGATCCAATCGGTGTTACTCAAAGATTTATTATACTTAGGTTTTATACCAAACGTGGTTTTAACCTTTGTAGATCGTTCTTTAGTAGATCGATGAGTTTATACCGACCAAATCGGTGTTACTCAAAGATTTATTATACTTAGGTTTTATACCAAACGTGGTTTTAACCATTGTAGATCGTTCTTTAGTAGATCGATGAGTTTATACCGACCCAATCGGTGTTACTCAAAGATTTATTATACTTAGGTTTTATACCAAACGTGGTTTTAACCTTTGTAGATCGTTCTTTAGTAGATCGATGAGTTTATACCGACCCAATCGGTGTTACTCAAAGATTTATTAGGTTGTATACCAATTATTGGTTTTAACCTTTGTAGATCGTTCTTTGACAAGAGTCTTTTGAACATGTCGAATGTGGAAATAAGCAAAAGCTTTTTATTAGAATTGTAGGTAATTTTAATGCATGAAAGGAAAAAAGCAAAACATCCTAGAAAATAAAAAAAAAAACTAATTTCTTGCAAATCCTATCTAACTTCTAAATCTTCTTGGCTCGAACTTAACGACCATAATATCTTCTGAGATTCACCGCATTCCATGTTCGAGGAAGCGGAGTCCCATCCATATGTGCTATCTTGTACGATCCCTTTTTTCCGACCGCAATCACCACGTAGGGACCTTCCCAATTTTGCTGTAACTTTCCCACGTGTTTGGAAACTTCAACTTTTTTAAGTACCAAATCACCTTCTTTGAATGAGCGTATCCTCACTTTTTGATTGTAGGCTTTTTCCATGCTGGACTTAGTCGCTTCTAAACGCAGACTGGCTTTTTCCCTTAAGGTTTCGCTCAAATCGATATCATCTTTTCTCAGTTGATCGTTTGATTCCTCCTCGTAGAGCTCAACTCTAGGGCTGGGGACTAGTGCCTCTACTGGGATGACTGCCTCCGATCCATAGACTAGGCTAAACGGTGTTTCACCCGTTGAGGCTTTTACTGTAGTTCTGTTGGCCCAAATGACGCCTGGCAGTTCGTCCAACCATTTCCCTTTGGCGTCGTCCAGTCTTTTCTCGAGTGATTTGACAATCTCTCTATTTGCCACTTCAGTTTGTCCATTAGCTCTAGGATGTCCGACAGACGTGAAGTTTTGCTGTATTCCAAGCTTCGAGCACCATTCTTGAACTTGTTTTCCAGCAAATTGGGTTCCAATGTCAGAAATCAGAATTCTTGGGATTCCGAAACGACAAACTATATTCTTCCAGAGAAAATTTATAACTTGGAACTGTGTTATCCGAGCTAAAGCTATGCATTCGATCCACTTGCTGAAATATTCGACAGCGACCAAAACATAGCTCTTCTTTGATCTGGCCATTGGGAATGGTCCCACAATATCGATTCCCCATTGATCAAAAGGCCAACAGATCGGAATAGAGTGTATCATTTCAGCTGGTTGGTGTATTATATTTGAATGTACCTGACAGAAATGACAGTGTTTAACGTAGTCTTGTGCGTCGGCGTACATCGTCGGCCAATAATAACCTGTTCTTAAGCATTTGAGCGTAAGTGCTCGAGCGCCACTGTGATTCCCAGCTTCTCCTTCATGTATGCTTCTAAGGATGCTTTCGGAATCGTGTTCGGGAATGCATTTCAACAGAATTCCTGAGACGGACCGTTTGTAGAGTTTTCCTTCTACCATTGCATATCTGGGTGCTCGATATTTTATCCTCCTAGCTTCATTCTTACAGCTAGGGAGTGATCCATCTCTCATATAGGTGATCAACGGAGTCATCCAACTATCCGCTGCTAAGTCGATATCCATTACTTCGATAATTGGAACAGTATCGAGGTCGATCGAAGGAGTTTTGGAGATTAACCAGGTGATTACTCTTTTAGACTTACCATCCTTTGTCCCTGTAAATCTAGATAGTTGATCAGCCCATCGATTTTCTTCTCGCGGGATATTTTGGATATCAAACTTATCAAATTTCCCAGTCAAATCTTTTACTTTCGCCAAATACTTTATCATGTTGTATTCTTTTGCTTCGTACATTCCATTAATTTGTCTCTGAATTAGCTCGGAATCCGTTAAGACATTTAGAATCTTTATATTGGCCTTTATAGACATTTCCAATCCCGTAACCAGAGCTTCGTACTCAGCTTCGTTATTGGTTACCATGAAGTCTAAAGTAATGGCATAATTCATGTCCTCGCCGTTTGGCCCTTGAAAGTTAATTCCTGCGCCTCCACCATCTCTGCTTGAAGCGCCATCGACGTGCATTAGCCATGGTAGATTATTGACGATCATAACGCTATTATCGCTTGTCAATGTCACATCGAAGCTTGTCTCCGACATACCTGGGGTTTCAAGGAGGAAATCTGCAAGTATTTGAGCCTTGATTGCCGTTCGCGGTCGATATTCTATCTCGTATTGTCCCAATTCTACTGCCCATTTGATCAATCTTCCCGAGGCTTCTGGTTTGGATAACACTTGCCTCAGAGGCTGATTGGTAAATACAATGATCTTGTATGTTTGAAAGTAAGGCCGCAACCTTCGTGCTGATGTCACCAAAGCTAGAGCAAATTTTTCAATTGTTAAATAATTCTTTTCAGCTCCCTGCAATAACTTACTCAAGTAATAAACAGGCTTGTGTTCCGTGCCCTCAATTTTTACCATAACCGAGCTCACGGCCGCCTCGGAAATAGCAATGTATATATATAGAGGTTGTCCCTCCGTAGGTTTGGCGAGCATAGGTGGTGAGGTTAGATAGCTTTTCAGTTGCTCGAATGCATGATCACAATCTTCAGTCCATTCAAAGGTCTTAGCTTTTCGTAAAGTTTGGAAAAATGGTAAACTTTTATCCGCGGACCTTGATATGAATCTATTGAGAGCAACAATCTTCCCTACTAGGCTTTGTACCTGAGTAATATTTCTGGGGGGCTTCATTTCAGTGATCGCCCGTATCTTCTCTGGATTTGCTTCGATGCCTCTCTCATGGACCAGGTATCCTAAGAATTTTCCCGACCTTACCCCAAATGTACATTTTAAGGGGTTGAGCTTCATTCCATATTTCCTTAAGATCTTGAAGCAACGATCAAGGTGCTTTATATGATCTTCTTCGCTCATGCTCTTTACTAGCATGTCATCGACGTACATCTCCATTATTTCTCCTATTAGCTCTTTAAACATCAGGTTAACCAATCGTTGATAGGTTGCTCCAGCATTTCTTAATCCGAACGGCATTACTATGAAACAATATACGCCTTGTTCGGTAATGAATGCAGTCTTTTCTTGATCTTTTTCATCCATGAAAATCTGATAGAAGCCTTGGAATGCATCCATCATACTGAAGATTGCAAAACCTGCTGTGGAGTCAACCAACAGGTCGATCCTTGGGAGAGGATAAGGATCTCTTGGACACAGTTTATTCAAGTCTGTAAAATCGTTGCACATCCTCCACTTGTTATCCTTCTTGTCTCCCTTTGAGACAAGTACGACATTACACAACCACTCGGTAAAGTGTATTTCTTTAATCTGTTTAGATAGTAAAAGTCTTTCGACCTCTGCCTTTATTATTTTATCCTTCACTGGGCCATGATTTCTTTTCTTTTGCCGGACCGGTTTTGCGCTCGGATCTATCTTCAAAGAGTGAGTTATGATTCTTGGGTCGATTCCCACTATATCTTCCGAGCTCCAGGCGAAAACATCCACATTTTTTCTTAAGAAGTTGATCAACATGATTTCTCCCTGTGGAGATAGTTCAGTTCCGATCCTGGTGATCTTGGTTGGGTCATTCTCGATAAGCTTGACTTCTTTGTGCTCTGGTGCACGCAGAGTCAAATCTATTGGCTCTTTTCCCTTTTTACTGATCGGATCCGTGCTTGGCAATTCAGGTTCCCGAGTTCTTTCCGTCGAAGATCCCACTGTTTTCCTTTTTGACGGTGTTAGAGGATCGACGTTTCTTTTTAAGGATAGTGACGTGTTGTAACAATCCCAGGCCATGCAATGGTCGTTGACTATTTCACCGACCCCAGAGATTGTTGGAAATTTGATCTTCTGGTGATAGGTCGACACTACCGCTCGGAATTGGTTTAGTGCTGGTCTTCCCAGAATGGCGTTATAAGCGAATGGTGTTTCAACCACTAAAAACTTAATCATTTTGGTCACTCGATGAGGTTTATTTCCAAGAGTTACACTCAAGTTAATAGTTCCAGCTGGAACTATTTCTGACCCTCCAAATCCTACTAGGGGCGTAGCTACTCTTTGGAGGGTTAATTTTCCGAGGTTCATTTGATTCAGCACTTCAATGGCTATTATGTTAGCTGAGCTTCCGTTGTCGATCAGAATTCTCTTAACGTTGAAATCGGATATTTTCAACGAGACCACCATAGGGAAATCGGGGTGGTCTTCGTTGTTGTCCCAATTCAGATTTCTAGGAACTTCGCTTTCGTCGAACTTGATCACTTGCTGGTTAGAGCTCTTACTCTCGAGTGCCCATATCTTTCTGGGAGCTATTATTCCTTTTTCTAGAGATCGTGCAGTTCGTCGCCTCGCATTCCGACTGTCTCCCCCTGCTGGTCCACCAGAGATTACATGTATAGTTCCGTTGATCCGATCGTCATTGATATCGTTTCGTCGGGGTGGATGGTTACTGGGAGATCTATCATGAGGACTTCTATTTTCCTCTCTCCTTCTAGGACTTCTTGTCCTTTGTCTTCTTCGATCTGCTCTATCAACAAATTCATTTAATTTACCTTGTTGAATCAATTTTTCGATTTCTTGTTTCAGATGGTAACAATCTTCGGTTCTATGACCGTGAGCTCGATGGTACCTACAATATAAATCGTAGTTCTTTGCCCCCGGTTTTGCTTGTGTGATTCTTTTTGCTGGGGGAATCAGATTATTCCTTTCCAGTATCACCAGGATGTCTTCTCTTGGGGCATTTAGTTTTGTAAACTCCACATAACTAATTCGATCTTTTATATTCCTTTCCGGAGATCGAGGCCTGAGGTAGACATTGGGTCTTTTCTCTAGGTTACTCCCATTGTGTTCTAATTTTTGAAAAACATTCCCCCTTCGGGGAAAATCGATCATATTCTGTTACCCTATGCATCGGGGGTCTTTCAGGTTTTCTTGATCCTGAAGTCGATGCTTTATTCTTATTTTTGTCCTTGAAAGAGTTCATCTCTTCTTGGGTCATATATTTGGAGGCCAACGTCATGATTTCCGCAAAGGTTCTAGGCTGCTTTCGACTCAAGGCGTTGCCAAATTGCCTATTCTTAGTCAGATCGAATAGAATTGATATGATGTAATCAATGTTTGGAGAGTCAATCTTCAAAAGTTCCACATTGAATCTCGCTAACCAAGTTCTTAAGGACTCCCCTTCTAGCTGGGTTATAGTTCCTAGATAACTCATGGGGAGTTTTTGTTTTTTCTGGCTGGCAAATTGTTGTTCTAGCTTGTTGCATAATTCTCTAAAGCTGAAGATCGAGTTAGGCGGCTGTTTTCCGAACCAATCTAGTGCCAACCCCTCGAACGTTGTGATCATCAATTTGGCCGTATACTCTGCTGAATGAGCATACAAGCTCATTATGTTTGTAAAACTAAATATATAGTCGGTCGGATCACTAGTTCCATCGTATCTGGGGAGCCGAGCAGGTAGAGATCCAGAAGCATGGGCTTCCCCTAATTTCTAAGCAGAAAGGGGAACAAGCAGCTATACTATCCTGTATTTCTCGGGAGCGAGGCCAAGGTTGTTGCAAAGTCAAAAGCCTTTGTTCCACTCGTTCCTCGACCATCCTCTCCAATTCTCTTTCAGAAACTCTTCTATTTGTTTGTCGATTGACAATTGGGGGTTCGTCTACGTCGTCGATCGGTATAACCGTGCGTTCCTTGGATATGCGAGGTTCAGGTCGAGCATTAGCTCTTGCCTGATTAGTTTTTCGACCAAGGTTCCTTCCTGCTACGTTTGGCGGTGATATTTGGGATCGTTGATCCGCGTCCGGACTTTCTGCTTGAGTCGATCGATGGTCATTATTCTCCTGAGGTTCCCTGACATGGTTAACCGCTCTTGTAAAATTCCCAGCTGCCCCTACTGGTTCCGCAACTGCCTGAGTTTGTAGAATTTGAGGAAAAAACGAACTTAAAATTTGAGCAATTTGTAGTATTTTTTCCTGGTCAGCGGAAAGCGGTGCGGCAGGGACGGATTGGACAGGCGGGTTAGGAACCCTACTTGTGGTAGGAGTTTGTCGTGCTCCCTCGTTCTGATTGACGTTTTCGTTTGGTGCAACTTGTTCCTCTAAAGGATCAAGATTCTGCTGGTTTCCCGGAGGTTGTGTATTGTTAGCGCTGATTCTTTGGGAACCTTCAGGCAAGCTATCCATAGCACGAGAAGGTCGAGAATTCGTGCTTCTTCCTGCGTTACGTGCGCTTTTCCTTGGATTGGCCATATTTCGATCGAGTAATTAACCTAGCCCCTCGGTGGGCGCCAACTGATTTAGCCTAATTTTGTCTTACGTTTAATCTCAGTAAATTATTTAAGATCAAGATTTTATATAATAAGGGTTTGGTTAAAGTACTCAGGATGGTGCAATTCAAGGACAAGCAAAATAAAAGCAAAATAATGTAATGATATAAAATAACGATTGTATGAAGAGGCGAATAATAGTAGTATATTTCGTAGGTTAAAATTCTGGTCCCAAGTACAATATAAAACTCCCTATTTATAATCATTCTCTCGTCCTAAGTAAACTAGGAGTCCTATTCAGCCTAGGAATCCTGCATGGCCTAGGAGTATAATATGGCCCATTAAGTCTTCTGGGTCGGACGACAGGTCGAGCAGATATGTTTGGCGGGTCGAGCCGATCTCATGGTTCAATCAGGTCGGATCGACCTTGATTCTCGTCGGATATTCCAAGTTGGTTATATGTGCGAAATAGCCCTCATCACAAGCCAACCGTTAGATCAGTTACTGATAAAGTAGATCGTGTGAGCGATATACGCGGAATTCAAAATTTATTATTTATGTCAGACTAGGCGGGAATGTGAAACGCCACTAGTCTTTTATTTATAAAAGCGTATTTCTGATAATACGTTTTTAATACAACACAGTTATAAATTGACATAAGTAAACAGATGAGTAAAATAATACTTATCCGATAGATGACTAGTCTGATACAATATATCACTAGTGAAAGACAATATCTAGTGATCTTCCTTTGCTGTTTGTCAATCCAGCAAGATAAATAATCTTCAAGTCTTCAAGAATTAAGAACAAATCTTCTGATTAAAACAACTTCAACTAACTGTCATTGAAGATTTCATCTTTAAAACAGGCGTACCGCTAGTCTTACACGTTCCTCCTGAATTCAAGAATCCAAATCCATCAGTCAACTAGTCTGTTGAGAGTCAGTCTTCTTGAAGAATAATACTTGTTGCTATCAGATTAGTCAGCTGATGAACCCAGTCTTCTGATAGGTTCCCCCTCAGCTTATGAATCCAATTTTAACAAGCCTAGTTCCACTCTTAGAGTAGAAAATTTTGCATCACTCAATGGTTTGGTGAAAATATCAGCGATCTGATTATATGTATGAACATATTCAATAATAACATTTCCCTTTTCAACATGGTCTCTCATGAAGTGATGTTTGATCTCAATATGCTTAGTCCTGGAATGACTAGTAGTGTTCTGAGTAAGTGAGATTGCACTTGTATTATCACAGTAGATTAGTGTTCCACTGATCTTGAGATTATAGTCTTCTAGTTGATGCTTCAACCAAAGTATCTGTGCACAACATGCTCCAGCGGCAATGTATTCAGCTTCAGCAGTAGATATGGATACTGAAGTCTGTTTCTTACTCATCCATGAGATTAGACGACTGCCTAAAAATTGACAAATACCTGTAGTACTCTTCCTATCAATCTTGCAGCCAGCAAGGTCAGAATCTGAATATCCAATAAGTTCAAATCCTGATTCCCTTGGATACCACAATCCCAATTCTTGAGTGCCTTTGAGATACCTTAATATCCTTTTGGCAGCTAAGAGATGAGATTCCTTAGGATTTGATTGATATCTCGCACAAACCCTAACATAATACATAATATCAGGTCTGCTAGATGTTAAGTATAACAGTGACCCTATTATGCCTCTGTACTTGGTGATGTCAACTGATTTTCCATCTTCATCTTTATCCAGACGAAGTCCAGTAGACATAGGAATGCTAACAGATGAGCTAGTTTCCATACCAAATTTTTTGAACAGATCTTTTGTGTACTTAGCTTGGTTGATGAATATACCATCAGGCAACTGTCTAACTTGCAATCCAAGAAAGTAATTTAGTTCTCCCATCATGCCCATTTCAAACTTGTTATGCATTAGCTTAGAGAACTTTTCACACATCTGTTGGTTAGTTGAACCGAAAATAATATCGTCCACATATATTTGCACAAGTAATATATGATCTTCCCATTCAATAGTAAACAAGGTCTTGTCTACTTTACCTTTTCGAAATCCCTTAATTAAAAGAAAATCAGATAAAGTATCATACCATGCTCTTGGAGCCTGTTTCAGTCCATAGAGAGCTTTCTTCAGACGATATACTTTGTCTCCCTGTTGATAAGCTTCAAAACCTGGAGGTTGTTCAACATAAACTTCTTCTTGCAAATCTCCATTGAGAAAGGCAAACTTCACATCCATCTGATATACTGTGATGTTCTTGTGAGTAGCATAAGCTAGGAACAGTCTGATTGCTTCAAGCCTTGCTACTGGTGCAAATGTCTCATCAAAGTCAATGCCTTCTTCTTGGCAGTAACCCTTGGCAACTAGTCTTGCTTTGTTTCTGGTAACAATACCATCTTCATTCATCTTATTTCTGAAAACCCACTTAGTGCCAATGACTCTTTGATGATTTAGTCTAGGAACCAAGTACCAGACTTCATTCCTTTCAAATTGGTTCATCTCTTCTTGCATAGCTTCAATCCAGTGAGAATCACTAAGAGCTTCTTCAATTTGTTTGGGCTCAACCTGGGATAGGAAGCTGACAAACATTGCTTCATTTGCAGCAGCTCTTCTAGTCTTTACTCTATCCAGTGGATCACCTATCACTAGATCAGGTGGGTGATCTCTGAGCCATCTGAGATCAGGTTGCAAATCTGGGTGTTGTCCTCTTGATTGATCTTGCAACACTACTGTTGGAGTTCCAGTAGTAGTCTGTTGAACAATCTCTGGTCTGTCAGCTGTTTGCAACTCCTCTGTTAGACAATCAGCAGACTGATTTTGAACATCACTTGAGTTAGCAGCTGAGTTGAGATCAGGTAGTATGATGGGAACATATTCTTCTTTTCTTTCGATACTCAATTTCTGGAAATCAGTAGAATGATCTGAATTAGCACTTTGATTCTTTTCAGAAGATTGGTTTGGTTCATCAAATACTACATGAATAGATTCTTCTACAAGTAAAGTTCTTTTGTTAAAGACTCTGTAAGCTTTACTAACAGTAGAGTATCCTACAAAGACAACTTCATTAGCTTTTTCTGCAAATGCAGTAAGGTGATTTTTTCCATTATTCAAAACATAACATTTACAACCAAAAATCCTAAGACTGAATATTAGGCTTTTTGTTGTTCCAGACTTCATAAGGTGTCATGTTTTGACTCTTGTTGATCATGCATCTGTTCTGGGTGTAGCATGCTGTATTTGTGGCTTTTGCCCAGAATCTTTGGGGCAGTTTTGCTTCAGCTATCATTGTTCTGGTAGCTTCTTTTAGAGTTTTGTTTCTCCTTTCAGCAACTCCATTTTGTTGAGGTGTTCTGGCAGCAGAGTATTCATGGTTGATTCCTCTGATGTTATAATACTCTTCAACAGTAGAGTTTGTAAATTCAGTCCCTCTATCTGATCTAATCTTCAATATCTTTAAGCTTTTCTCATTCTGGATCAGTTCCATCAGATTGGTAAGATGCTCCTTGGTTTCACTTTTCTTCTTCAAGAAGACAACCCAATGTATCTTGAAAAATCATCCACAACAGCTAGGCAGTATTTCTTTCCACCATTGCTGATTGGATCAATGGGTCCAAATAAGTCCATATGTAACAGCTCCAAAATTCTGATTGAAGATTGGTGCTTCTTGCTTTTGAAAGATGACTTGATTTGTTTACCCTTCTGACAGGCGTCACATAGCTTATCTTTGCTCATGACTGTCTTTGGAATTCCTTCTACCAAATTATTCTTGATTAATCTGTTGATGGTCTTGAAATTCACATGATTCATTATTTTATGCCAAAGCCAACTGATTTCACTTGGTGTAGAGGCCACCAAACAAACATTTGAATTCTTGTCCACAGAATTCCAGTCGACTATATAGATATTCCCTTGTCTTCTTCCAGATAAGATAACCTTCTTTGTTCAAATTTGTTCAACGTAGCACTTATCTGATGAAAAGATGACTGAGAATCCCTTGTCACAAAATTGACTTATGCTCAACAGATTGTACTTGAGGCCTTTTACATAAGAGAAGTCAGATATCTCAATGTTGCCTTTGATTAGCTTTCCACACGCTACAATCTTGCCTTCTTTGCTGTCTCCAAATGTAACTTTTGGACCGTCTATGGCAGCAGCATCAGTCAGTTCATGTATGTCTCCACACATGTGCCTTGAACATCCACTGTCCAAGTACCATTTCTTCTCTAATTTACTCCTACTCCTAATCCTAACCTCCAAAACAAAACAAAATTGTTTTAGGTATCCTTTTATAAGTGTTTTTCACAAGTAAATTTTCTTAACTTCGAAAAGATTTTGTCCCCAGTTTTTGTAAACTTCTTTTAAAGTCTTTTCAACAGTTAACTTAAGTGTTTAGTATGCTTTTTGAAAATATGCAAGAAAATAATGCAAGTTTAAACACCAGAAATTTTATAGTGGTTATATGGATAAAAATCCTTTAGTCCACTCTTCCAAGTCACTTAGATCTTGGGTTATACTATAAACACACAGTTTACAATATACAATGCTTGCGCCAAACAACAAATGAAATGGCCACAAGTGCGCAAATAGGAAATCACAAAGAAAACCTATCCTCTGAAGTAATATCACTCACTAAGATGGATATCTACTTCTCACAACACTCCTCTTACAAAATCACTCAGATTTATGTGTATTTTCTTTTATCTCTCTTTTCTGCTTTCGTCAACAGATGACTAGGCTGATGAGTGTTCTGTTCTTGAGTTCTGAGACTTAGAAGAATTCTGCTTCGAAAATTTGCTCTTAGTTGTGTTTCTTCGGATTCTTCTCTAACTCTTGAACTTGAACTATTTATACTTGAGGTTTGAAAATCTGCCCGTTGAAAGATCGACAGGTGTCCAAATCCTCGAGTATTGGTCCTGTTATCAGAAACGGCTACCTGCGACTGAGCACTGTACACTCTGTTGTACTTTCTGGCAGTTGCATTTAATGCACTCTGATGATCCGAGGTTTCTCTTCAATCATTTGTCTTTAATACCCTTCCTAGACAACATTTATTACTTCAGGTGCATTTATTACCGTTGTAATAACTTCTGATCACTTCCACTCTGCTGATCGAATCCATTCGTCTGATGAACACTTGGCTGATCCAAATCGAACTCATCTGATTTGAGTCTGCTGAGAATCCACCAGTCTGATCCGAATGCGGCAACATATCAGTAGTCTTCTGGACCATTGATTTGACCCTTCTGATTTGTCTTCTTCCTTGGTCAAAAAAATCTTCTAAGGGGTTGACTAAGTTTCCATTACTTAGCTGATGATGATGTTTTGGAAATCATCAAAACCTCCCTTCACTTTTAAGTCTCTATCTTCATCTTCATCCAACAACATCGAAACAAACAGAGGAACGATAGACGAAAAACATAAAATGCTTTCTTTTCAAATATATATTTCCAATCAGAATGATTACAAAAAGATCCTACTAGATACAGACATAAAACTAACCAACTACTGTGGGTCGATGCAAACGGGGGGAGGTATCAAACTGCCGAACTCATGGTTTCGTGCAGCTTCTTCTTCTTCATCGACCACATCGAGACCGGTCTCGGGCTGACAGTGCTCATCTAGATAAGGACCAATCAATTGACGATCGAAGTCCGGAGTCAGAAAACCTCTATTGGCGCACTGACTAAGGGCCTTCTCGTACATCTTAAATAGCTCGGCACCCAGTTTCTGATCGGATAGATACTCGGAAACCGGGGACTCGAGGAATTCCTTAGCGATGGCCAACTTTTGGGCTTGAGTGATGGTGCCCTCTTGCCGAGAAAGACATGCCTTTAATCTATTGACCTCCATGCTCGAGAAGCTCAATTGTCTAACAGCTTCCCTGAGCTCTTCCTCCTTGGAATTCAGAGCTGCCTCAGCCTCCCTTTTATACCTATTCAATTCCTCCTCGGCCAACTCGGCTCGATAATAGCCATGAAATATATATTGCAATAACTGCACGAGAAAATATGAATAATTATCGAATAGACAGGTGAATGTATGAAGTACTAAAAGAAAAGACCAAGTGATTACGCCGGAGGTATATCGGCCGGCCGTGTGCAAATTCTCCTTCACCGACTTCTTCAACATCGACATCTGATCCGATTTGAAAATGTTGTGGATGAATGCCGCGAATGCTGAGTTGTACAACGACGAGAATGCGACAGAAGTGCTGGGACTCAAGCTAGAGGGGTGCGTCAGTTCTGAGTCTACCCAGGAGGCTAGGCTCCAGTCGAACGTTCCTCGTCCTTCACTGTCTCCCCCATCGTTGCCTCGATCTGAGGGAGCATCTCTTTGCTCGATCTCAGCCTCATTATCGACACGAGGCCTTTTTCCAAGACGTCGATCATCTTGGGATGGATTACTGCCAGGATTTGGAGCATGTGCAGAGGGAGTGGCCCGATTCTGCGTCTCCACTTGTCGTCTCGAAGTCGAAGGGCGAGTCCAGAATGTTGCATTTTGCTGCTGCAAAATCTCAAGTTCCTTCCCTTGAGGAACGACCTTGGCACCGTGGAGTACTTCATCTGTAATGATAGATGTCAATAGAAATCCTTCGACAAATAAATGTGAAAAAGTTATTAAAAATTACCGAGAGTGGGGTCCTCGAGATCGGTAGGTTTCCTCTACGACGATGTTAAGCCATAGGCACGAAGCCGCGGTTCCTCGACTAGCTTCTGTACATCGAGATGTACCGCCACAAGTTCCCAACAAAGCCCTCGCACCAAGTAGGTTCTGGCACGTTCTTTACGATGATTGGCCCGACTCGCCACGGGCTGGTAACGTTCCACTTTTGCTCCATCGGAGGATAAATATAAACATACCTCGACTTCCATTCTTTACCATGGGAGCTTTTCCCAGTGCACAAGAACCGATTATTATTCCCTCGAGATTTTACCTGGTAAAACCCCTGATTCGACTTGGGCGACTCGATGACCTTAAACAAAGCCCAAAAATTGCCGAAAGACGTGGGTTGACCAAAAGTTTTCATCACCATGCAAAAGGAAATAATGATAGACATTCCATTTGGCCGTATTTGAGTGGGGCGAACACCCAAGGAGTTGATTATAGTTGCCATCTCGGAGGGAATGGGGACTCGAAATCCACCCTCCAAACTAGCCTCATGAATAGCTATAGCCGACGAGGGGGGGTTATGCATCCTCTAGGTAGGACCAGGCTTCCAGATTGTCCAACCAGCGGGAACTGAGAAGTCGGCCAACATGTTTGCTAAAGACCGCTTATAGTCGCCTGCCACGAAATCGTAAAACATGGTTTCGGTAACAAATCACCGAGACCCTGCGTCATCCTCCCCTCCGTCCTTATCGCCCCCAGGACCTGCAGCCGTCCCCCCCTCGGTAGCATTCATGAACCTCATGACATCGTTTAAAGCTCGGTGATCGACATCTGCAAACTGTTCCTCGCTTGTACTCGAAGACATCTCGTCGTTTTTTCGAACCTTCAATCAGAGTTAACGGACTCTTTTATTCGATATCAGCTCCGAGATCGGTTAAAATTTTACTGTGATGTAAAAATTGCTCTGATGAGGTGGGGCCTATTTATAGGAGCACAAAATAACCGCACGAAAAATAGCGTAAGAGGCCCCCTAAATCCTGCGCCGATTCATCTTCAGCCCTCAATAATTTAAATTTACCTAAAACCACCACGATAAAAGAGGTTGCAAGAACAGAATTCCCCTACAGAAAACTTCAAGATTTTGAGCTACACTCGAACTCTAGAACTTGGGGGACTCTTCTCATAGCTACAGAAAATTAAAAATTCAGAGAAATGCCATCAATTAAAACTTAAAACTTCAAGATTTCGTGCTACACTCGAACTCTAGAACTTGGGGGACTCTTGATATACCAAGTCTTCGTCCTCTGACGTGGCAGTCAAATAAATTGTTGGATGAAGATGAAGACTTTGAAGTGAAGGGAGGTTTTGATGATTTCCAAAGTCATCAGCTAAGTGGAAGCTTAGTACAAACCTTAGAAAATATTTGACCAAGGAAGAAGTATTTCAGACGAGTCAAATATGGTCCAGAAGACTACTGATCTGTTGCTGAAGAAGAAATCAGACTGGTTTACTATCAGCCGACTCAAATCAGATTAGTTCAAGTTTGGGATCAGCCGAGTAAACATCAGACGAGTGACTTCGATCAGCAGAGTGGAAGTGGTTAGTGCAACGGTAATAAATGCACTTGGTGTAATAAATGCTGAAGAGGAAGGGTATTTTTGACAAATGATTGAAGAGAAACCTCGTACCAGCTTGGTGCATTTAATGCGCATTTAATGCGAAGCGACAGAAAGTACAGCAGAGTGTACAGTGTTCAGTCGCAACAGCCGTTCTGCAGAAAAAGGACCAGTACTCGAGGATTTGACAACTGGCGATCTCTCAACGGGCAGATTTTCAAATCCTTAGTATAAATAGCTTAGTTCATGAGTTGAAGAAGAAGAACAACACAGAGACAACACACTTTGAGAGCAAAAATCTGAAGCAGAATTCTTCTAAGTCTCAAACTCAAGAACAAAGCACTCATCAGCCGAGTCATTTGTTGACGAAGCAAAATAGAGAGAAAACAGAAAATACTTGTAAAATCTGAGTGATTTTGTTAGGATTGTGTTGTGAGAAGTAGATATCAATCTTTGTGAGCGATATTACTTCAGAGGTTAGGAATTTCTTTGTGATTTCCTACTACGAACTTGTGGCCAGTTCATTTGTTGTTTGGCGCAAGCAGAGTGTACTGTAATCTTTGTGACTACAGTATAACCCAAGATCTAAGTGACTTGGAAGAGTGGACTAAAGGATTTATATCCATATAACCACTATAAAAATCCTTTGTGTTTTTACTTGCATAAATTTCTGCATATTTAAAACAGCATACTGAAAACACTTAAAGGTTAACTGTTGAAAAAGTTTTAAAGGAGTTTGTTAAAAAACTGGGAATAAAACCATTTCAAAGTTAAGAAAAAACTACTTGTGAAAAACACTTGATAAATCCGCTTCAAGTTAGTTATTTTTAAAACTCGGATTTTGATAAAAATCAGCTGAGTGAAATCAGAAGAGTGGTCAACTCTGCTGTTCAAAGCTTTGTGCGAGATCAGCTTAGTCTGCTTACAATTCTTGATCAGCTTAGTCTGCTGACAGAAAAGTTAGAAGATTTTAAAAGGTAAAATTTTAAAGAGGTTTATTCATCCCCCCCTCTAAACCTCATCTGACCACTTGGGACCAACAAGTGGTATCAGAGCAGGTGGTTCATCTGAATCATTTGCCTGATCAACGAGCTTGATCCTTAAGTGTTTTTCAAAGGTTTTCAAAAGTTTTCAAAAGAGCATCTTTTTGAAAAACAAAACTTTTTGAAAAATGGACTGCATTAGCCTAGTTCCCCACATAGGCGGTATGAGCTTTGAGGACTGGAAGATACGCATGGAAATTTTCCTTGCTGCTTACAACGATAATATGTACAGATGCATAACACAAGGTCCAATAAAAGTTACCAAGAAAATCATGGTTGATGGCGTAGAAAAGGTCGTTGAAAAAGACGTTGAGGAGATGACACCTGAGGAAACCAAGCTGAATAATCTTGATAAAGTTGGAATCTTCATCATGACCAAGGCTCTGGACAATGAAAGGTTTGACAAGGTCAAACACTGCAAAACATATAAGGAGATGTGGGATAAAGTCCGTGACATGAGCGAAGGAAACGAGTCCATCAAAGAACACAATTTGAGTGTTGCCATGGAGAAGTTTGAAAACTTCAAAATGAAACCTGGAGAAACCATTGACCAGATGGATTCAAGGTTTACAAAGGTGTTGAACAATGTTCTGAAGTTGGGTAAGACGTTCATTGATAAAGAGATCACTGTCAAAGTGTTAAAGGCGCTACCACCAAAGTTCAACATGAAGATAACAGCGATGGAAGAATCAAGGGATCTGGGGAAGATCTCACTGACGGAGCTGTTTTCCGCACTCAAGGCGTACGAGTATAAAATGCCAAGGATGGGAATAGAAGAGACCTCAACTTCTGGCCCCACTGCTGCACTGGTTGCTGCAGAAAGAACAAGAAGATCCGCCGGAAAAAGCAGAGACGAGGACTCATCTGATGAGGCCCCTGTACTAAGCAAGAAAGAATACACTGCTGGCGATGTGGCTTTGTTATTGAACGGGTTCAAAAAGTTCTACAAGAGAAAAATGAAGAACAAATATAACAATGCTTCTACTTCTAAACCTACCTCTAATTCTCATGATGTCAAGGAGGATTTTAAATCTAAAATGATGTGCTATAATTGCAGGAAATTGGGACATTTCATCAAGGACTGCCCATATCCTAAAGCGGAGAAATATACAGAGGAGGAAAAGAAACAAAGAAAAGAAAGAAGAGAGAAGAGATACCAAAAGAGCAAGGTGATGTTGGCTGAAGCTGAAAAGATGGCAGCCATCTACTAATCAAACACAGAATCTGGCACTTCAAGTGATGACTCTCTGTTTTTAACGAAACGCCTGCACTGCTGTGTCTCATGGCCAAGGAATCTGATGATTCAGACAATGAGGTAATACTCTCTGAAAGTGAGCTTGAACTGTTTAGCTCATTTGAGCAAATGATGAACAACAAAGTAGATGTTGTGAATGAGCTTGCTAAGCTTAAGGACGAGATGATTCTGCTGAAAAAGCAAAACACTAAACTGAAATCGAAGGTTGAAAGACCTGAAGAATCAGCTATGTATAAAAAGATTTCGCATGAATGTGAATCTCTGAGAGCTGAATGTGAAATGTACAAGGGACAAATCAAAGAACTTGAAGCTAGAATATCTCTACATAATAAGTCGTCTGTTCTTAAGCCGTCTGTTGTGACAATAGATAAACCAACTGAACAGAGTACTCCCTTGGTAAAAGAAAGTTTAGAACTGAACAAAGCTGAAAAATTTATATCTGCTGATAATAGTAATATTGTCTTGTATGTTCAGACTGCTAAACCCATTTCACCTGAGATTGAGAAAAAGGAGATAAACACTCCTAAGGCTAAGAAGGGTAAAAAGCCTGAAAATGAAAAACAGACTGGTAAAACCAAACAGCAGAGTAGTCCCAAGAAGTCTGCTGATAAGAGTAAAACCAATCAGACTAGTAAAACTAAGTCGTATGTTAAAGAGCAAGTAAAGAGCAGACCTAAGAAGCAAAGAAACTATAACAAAAATGCTTGGTATGGAAATGAGTCTTACTATGTGCAACCTGCTTATCCACCTTATTATGCTGCACCTCATTATCCACCTCACTATGCTGCATATCCTGCTCACCAACCAATGCATGCTTACCCTGCTTATCATGCATCTTATCCTGCTTATGAGCCTTATCATCATCATAATGATTATCAACATAACATCCCTACTGTTTATGATGAAAATGAAATTGCTCATGCTCCTGCTAAAACTCTAAAGCCTAAGAAGCCTAAGACTTCAACATCTTGGGTTGTCAAAGGTGACACTAATCCACCAGGACCCTCTCAATAAAGGTTACCTAAAACATTTTATCTTGTTTTGTAGGTTAGGATTAGGAGTAGGAGTAAAGTAGTGAAGAAATGGTACTTGGACAGTGGATGTTCAAGGCACATGTGTGGAGACATACATGAACTGGCAGATGCTGTTGCTGTGAATGGTCCAAGAGTTACTTTTGGAGACAGCAAAGAAGGCAAGGTTGTAGCTGTTGGGAAGCTTATCAAAGGAAACATAGAGATATCTGACGTCTCATATGTTAGTGGCCTGAAGTACAATCTGCTGAGCATTAGTCAATTTTGTGACAAGGGATTTTCCGTAGTGTTTTCATCAGATAAGTGCCATGTTGAACAAGTTGGAACAAAGAAGGTTATTTTATCTGGAAGAAGACAGGGAAACATCTATGTAGTCGACTGGAATTCTGTGGACAAGAATTCTAATATTTGTTTGGTGGCTTCTACACCAAGTGAAATCAGTTGGCTTTGGCACAAAAGAATGAATCATCTGAATTTCAAGACCATAAACAGATTGATAAAGAATGATCTGGTAGAAGGAATTCCAAAGACAGTCATGAGCAAAGACAAGCTCTGTGATGCCTGTCAGAAGGGTAAACAAGTAAAGTCATCTTTCAAAAGCAAGAAGCACCAATCTTCAACCAGAATTTTGGAGCTATTACATATGGACTTATTTGGCCCTATTGATCCAATCAGCAATGGTGGAAAGAAATACTGCCTAGCTGTTGTGGATGATTTTTCAAGATTTACTTGGGTAATTTTCATGAAGAAGAAAAGTGAAACCAAGGAATATCTTACTAATCTGATGGAACTGATCCAGAATGAGAAGAGTCAAAGAATATTGAAGATCAGATCAGATAGAGGGACTGAGTTTACAAACTCTACTGTTGAAGAGTATTGTAATTCCAGAGGAATCAATCATGAGTACTCTGCTGCCAGAACCCCTCAACAAAATGGAGTTGCTGAAAGGAGAAACATAACTCTAAAAGAAGCTACCAGGACAATGATAGCTGAAGCAAAGCTGCCCCAAAGATTCTGTGCAGAAGCATCAAATACAGCATGTTATACACAGAACAGGTGTATGATCAAAAAAAGTCAAAACAAGACACCTTATGAGATATGGAACAACAGAAAGCCTAATTTATATTATCTTAGGATTTTTGGTTGTAAATGTTATGTTTTGAACAATGGGAAAAATCACCTTACTGCATTTGCAGAAAAGGCTGATGAAGCTGTTTTTGTAGGTTACTCTACTGTTAGTAAAGCTTATAGAGTGTTTAACAAAAGAACTTTACTTGTAGAAGAATCTATTCATGTAGTATTTGATGAACCAAGTTGTTGGTCCCAAGTGGTCAGATGAGGTTTAGAGGGGGGGGGGGGGGGGGGGTGAATAAACCTCTTTTAAAAATTTGCCTTTTAAAAGCTTCTAACTTTTCTGTCAGCAGACTAAGCTGATCAAGAATCGTAAGCAGACTAAGTTGGTCTCGCACAAAGCTTTGAACAGCAGAGTTGACCACTCTTCTGATTTTACTTAGCTGATTTTATCAAAATCAGAGTTTTTAAAATTAACTAACTTGCAGCGGATTTATCAAGTGTTTTTCACAAGTAGTTTCTCTTAACTTTGAAATAGCTTTATCCCCAGTTTTAATAAACTCCTTTTAAAACTTTTCAAATAGTTAACCTTTAAGTGTTTTCAGTATGCTGTTTTAAATGTGCAGAAAATAATGCAAGTTAAAAACACAAAGGATTTTTATAGTGGTTATATGGATAGAAATCCTTTAGTCCACTCTTCCAAGTTACGTAGATCTTGGGTTATACTATAGTCACAAAGATTACAGTACACTCTGCTTGCGCCAAACAACAAATGAACTGGCCACAAGTTCGTAGTAGGAAATCACAAAGAAATTCCTAACCTCTGAAGTAATATCGCTCACAAAGATTGATATCTACTCCTCATAACACAATCCTAACAAAATCACTCAGATTTTACAAGTATTTTCTGTTTTCTCTCTATTCTGCTTTGTCAACAAATGACTCAGCTGATGAGTGTTCTGTTCTTGAGTTTGAGACTTAGAAGAATTCTGCTTCAGATTTTTGCTCTCAAAGTGTGTTGTCTCTGTGTTGTTCTTCTTCCTCAACTCACGAACTAAGCTATTTATACTGAGGATTTGAAAATCTGCCCGTTGAGAGTTCGCCAGTTGTCAAATCCTCGAGTACTGGTCCTTTTTCTGCAGAACGGCTGTTGCGACTGAACACTGCACACTCTGCTGTACTTTCTGTCGCTTCGCATTAAATGCGCATTAAATGCACCAAGCTGGTACGAGGTTTCTCTTCAATCATTTGTCAAAAATACCCTTCCTCTTCAGCATTTATTACACCAAGTGCATTTATTACCGTTGCACTAACTTCTGATCCACTTCCACTCTGCTGATCGAAGTCACTCGTCTGATGTGTACTCGGCTGATCCCAAATTTGAACTAATCTGATTTGAGTCGGCTGATAGTTCACCAGTCTGATTTCTTCTTCAGCAATAGATCAGTAGTCTTCTGGACCATATTTGACTAGTCTGAATTACTTCTTCCTTGGTCAAATATCTTCTAGGGTTTGTACTAAGCTTCCACTTAGCTGATGACTTTGGAAATCATCAAAACCTCCCTTCACTTCAAAGTCTTCATCTTCATCCAACAATTTCCCCCTTTTTGATGATGACAAAACTTCAGCTAAGTACCTGTTCCTAAAACTAAAGTTGAGTCCTCAAAAATTTCTGAGATAGAAATAATATGTTGGAAGCTTGAACTTTTTATAGATTTGATCTTTAAAATTACAGTACAAGTTACAAGCAAAAATTTGACTTAAGTGAAAAAAAATTACAACTGAAGTAAGCTGTTACATAAATTCAACAGATGACCTAGTTTATTTACTAGTCTAGTCCTCAGCTTCTTCATCTTCTTCTTCTTCCTCTTCAACTTCTTCTTCAACTTCATCACTACTGTCTTCATCTTCACCAGATGTGAAAGCATCAGCAAGACCTTTCAATTTTTCTTTTCTTTATTCAGCTTCAAATCTTGCTCTGATGTCTTCAATCCTCTTAATCTTTATGTCTGGATTAAGCTGTTCTTCAGCAGAGTACTTAGAGGCAGCTAACTCCTTGTCAGTTTTAGCTACTTCCTTGGGCTCTATTTTATCATCAGCTCCATCTTCAGCTTTCTTTTCAAGTACTTCATCTTCTTTTGGCTTTCCAGCAGCAGCAGCAGCCCGTTGGTCTCGTACTTGACTAGTTGCAGCAACATCAACAGCTAACTTAGTTGATTCCTCTTCCCCCTTTTTGTCAGCATCAGCAGGGTTGAGTTGATCAGGAGTTATGTTGACCGCAGCACAAAGCTTCTTGATGTTTCTATCCAGAACTTGTTGTTCAGCGCAGTGATGACTTAGAGTAGATTGCATGCGAAGTTGATTCTCTTCCAAGCGAAGTTGATTAGCCTTTAACTCACCAGATTGGTAATTCAGATAGTCAACATTCAACTGAAGTGTTGACAGTTCAGTGTGTGCTTTGTTGGTGAAGTTTGTAATCTCTTGCATTAGAGCAATATTCTTTTCAGTTTCTGCTTCACCAACTTGCTTCATGACCCTAACAACCCTTGCAATGTCAGTTTCATTCCTTTGAAGAGCAGTGTGGAGGTGACCTACATCAGCCTTCACATCTTCAATACTTCTGTGCATGCTCAAGATACTTTGAGTAATTGCAAGTGAATTGTCTGGTGGTAGAGGAAAATTTTCAATGGCATCCTTGACCATTCTTGCAGTCTCTTCCTGCATTTGCTTAATGAACAGCTGGTTTCTCATCTCCATCTCCTTCATAGAATTCTCAATCAGCAGCAGCAATGACTCCATCAGTGAAGAATGCAAATCAGCAGTAGGAGCAATGGGTGATGATTCAGCAGGTTCATCATCCTGTTGAATAGGGGCATCATGAAGAACAGGATTTTCTTCAGATTTCCACTCCAAAGCTAAAGGAATTTCCTCATTGACAGCAGCAGGCAGTGTCACAGATGTATTAAGATTGATTTCCACAGCTTGCTTGTCCTTCCTTGGTTCTTCATCTTTAGGCTCATCAGATATATGAATAACTTCAGTACCATCAGCAGACACAACAGTCTTCTGATGTATCAAGTCAGCTGGCACAAATGGTGAAGTAGTCTGTTTGATCCTCAGCTTCTCTTGATAAGTACCAATATCAGAGCCATAACATATTTGCTGTAAGCTTGGCAGAGTAGGCGTTGTACTTGATGTTCCTGGTTCAAATCTTGATCTTTCAGCCCATCTTTCCAAGGTTGTGTAAACAGCAATCTTGACTGCTCTTTCGATTCTGTCATCAGTAGGACTTGGCTTCTTTGGAATAGAATCCTTGATGACAGTAGCTTCCTGACTTACAATGACTTTTGCAAAGTCATGTAGTCTGTCCCTTACAAAATCCGAGTCCAAAGCCTTGGCAACTGAAGTTGTTTGCAGCCAGTTTAGAACCCATCTCCCTTCAGTAGCAAACTTCTTCCAGGCTTGAATCTCTTCCTCTGATTTATTCAATCTATACTCTCTCCATTGATTGTATCTAATCTTTTCAGGGAGAAAAGTAGTCCTTGATTGAAACAGTTGGTTAAGCCTTTCCAGCTCAGCTTCGAATCTTTTGAAGGCAATAGAATCACTCTGAACAATTTCAATTGCTCTTCTTACTTCCTTCTTTTTCTTCTTGATTGGTGCAGCCCTAGGTAGCACGAAGTCTCCTTCCTTGGGCTTTTCTCCAATCACGATGCCTCCAGACCTCCTTGGTCCATATGCATCCTTCTTGCTCTCTTCTAAGGCCTTTGCCAAGTCTTCTTCTTCTTTGGCAGCCAATTCAGCTTCTGTCATATTCTTGACATCAGCTTCCCTTTTACTTTCCTCAAGAGCTATCTTTAACTCAGCTTCCTCACGTTTTCTCTGTTCAGCTTCCTCGCGCTTTTTCTTGTGATAAGCTGGTACTTTTGCTTTGCCAGTTCTCTTCTTTCTGGCATTTCTTGACTCAACAACTGGTGCCACAGCTGTTGTTTCTGGTAATGCAACTGCTACAGGTGCAGCAACAATTGGTTCGAGGATCTGCACTTCAGGATCCTCTTGAGGTTTATCAACCTCAGCTGTTGGTGTAGGAATCTGTTTCACTTGATCAGCTGACTTCTTCTCAGCAGACTCCTTCACTGATTCAACAGGCCTCTCAGCAGATGGAGGGCTTTCTCTAACCACTTCAGAGAGTTCTTTTTCTTCATCAATAAACGTCATCCTCTTTCTGATGGTTTTCTTTGTATGAAGAACAGGAGCAGATGTGGCAGTATCTTTCATCGCACTCCTTGTTCTTTTAGCCACATTTTCAGCTGGTAGCTCAGCTGAAATTGTCTTGTCAGAAGATGTCCCAATTGACATTTCATCAATTTCCTTAACTGTTTCATCAATGACAGAATCCACAGCATTCTTTCTTTTAAGCACAACTGTTCTGGCTTCAACAGCAGGCTTTGCTGTTTGAACAGCTGTCTTGCTCTTCTTGCCTTTATCAGCAGGCACTTTAGGCTCAGCAGCCTTTCTTTTCTGTTGCTTTTTCTCAGGCACAGCAGCAGGCTCTTTCGATTTAACTTTATCATAGATCTTCAATTCCTTCGCCTTATGAATTTCTTTTCCATTAGTCACAGCACATCTCAGATTTACCAACAGATGACTAATGAAAATCCTGTGCAGAGTCAGACCACGGACTTTGTGATCAGCAATCACATACCAAATGAAGTTAGCCCAATTTACCTTCAAACCATAGTAAATGGCTATCATAGTATGAAACCTCTTCATTGGTACGCTGTCCAAGGAGAATGTGCAGTTCTCGAGGACTTTGGCAACTAAATCTGCCATTCGCTGAAACTCATCCTTCAGCTGATTCTTTTTTATGCTTCCAGATAGCACTTGATTCTTCTTTGAGACCAGATTCCAGAAATCTGACTCAAAAGGTTCAGCTAGGTTTGCAATGTCAGTAGACCCTTCAATAGAGAGTCCGTACATCTCATTCAGCAATTTTGGGGTTACGCAGATAGCTTTGTCCCCAATTTTGGCTTTAATCTCCAGTTTGTCGAAGTCAACATCGTCTTTGGAACCATAAAATTCAAAGACCTCGTCCTTGAAAATCATGTCTTCATGGGCCTCCATGAAGTTAACCAGCGTTGCCGCTTTGAATTTCTCCAGAATTTCTTTCATTAACGGTGTGCCAGTCGCATGATAGGTCAGGTAGTTCAAGAACATACCCTCAGAAGCAGCTTCTTTGGCAGACATTCTGAAAAGAGATTAAGGAAACGGAGAGAAATTTGCAGTAGATAGTTTGCAGAATTTGCTCTGAATGCTTTCGAAATTTTTAGGGTGCGTAAAAATGTAGTAAGCTGATCAGATCTGGATTTATAGATGTTGGTTCTTGTCGGTTTCCGTGAAAGGCGTCAACCGTTAGATCAGTTACTTGAAAAGCAGATTGTGTGATCGTGATACGCGGTTTTCAAAATAGCATTTAATATGTCAGACAGGCGGGAATTTGAAACGCCACTTGTCTGTTACTTATAAAAGCGTGTTTTGATAAAACGTTTTTAGTACAGCACTTAAAATATAAGTTGACATGAATAAAAACAGATGAGTAAAATACTTATCTGACAGACGACTTGTCTGATACAATACATCACTAGTGAAAGCCAATATCTAGTGATCTTCCTTTGCTGTTTGTCAATCCAGCAAGATAATTAATCTTCAAATCTTCAAGAATTAAGAACATATCTTCTGATTAAAATAACTTCAACTACTGTCATTGAAGATTTCATCTTTAAGACAAGGGTACCGCTAGTCTTACACGTTCCCCCTGAATTCAAGAATTCATCAGTCAACTAGTCTGTTGAGAGTCAGTCTTCTTGAAGTGTAACACTTGTTGATATCAGATTAGTAAGCTGTTGAACCCGGTCTTCTGATAGGTTCCCCCTCAGCTTATGAATCCAATTTTAACAAGCCCAATTCCGCTCTTAGAGTGGAAAATCTTGCTTCATTCAGTGGTTTGGTGAAAATGTCAGCGATCTGATTGTCTGTATGAACATACTCAATAATAACATTTCCTTTTTCAACATGGTCTCTGATGAAGTGATGTTTGATCTCAATGTGCTTAGTCCTGAAATGACTAGTAGTATTCTGAGTAAGTGAAATTGCACTTGTATTATCACAGTAGATAGGGATTCCACTGATTTTGAGATTATAGTCTTCTAGTTGATGCTTCAACCAAAGTATTTGTGCACAACATGCTCCAGCAGCAATGTATTCAGCTTCAGCAGTAGATATGGATACTGAAGTCTGTTTCTTACTCATCCATGAGATCAGACGACTGCCTAAAAATTAACAAGCACCTGTGGTACTTTTCCAATCAATTTTACAGCCAGCAAGGTCAGAATCTGAATATCCAATAAGTTCAAATCCTGATTCCCTTGGGTACCACAATCCCAAATCTGGTGTGCCTTTGAGATACTTTAATATCCTTTTAGCAGCTAAGAGATGAGATTCCTTAGGATCTGATTGAAATCTGGCACAAACCCCAACAGAATACATAATATCAGGTCTGCTAGCTGTTAAGTACAACAGTGACCCAATTATGCCTCTGTATTTGGTGATGTCAACTGATTTGCCACCTTCATCCTTGTCCAGACAAAGTCCAGTAGACATAGGAACATTAACAGATGAACTAGTTTCCATACCAAATTTCTTGAACAGATCTTTTGTGTACTTTGCTTGATTAATAAAAATACCATCAGGCAGCTGTTTGACTTGTAAACCAAGAAAGTAATTTAATTCTCCCATCATGCTCATTTCAAACTTGTTCTGCATCAGCTTAGAGAATCTTTCACACATCTGTTTGTTAGTTGAACCGAAAATAATATCGTCCACATATATTTGTACCAACAATATATGATTATCCCATTCAATAGTAAACAAGGTTTTATCTACTTTACCTTTGCGAAATCCTTTAATTAAAAGAAAATCAGATAAAGTATCATACCATGCTCTTGGAGCCTGTTTCAGTCCATAGAGAGCTTTCTTCAGACAATACACTTTGTCTCCTTGTTGATATACTTCAAAGCCAGGAGGTTGTTCAACGTACACTTCTTCTTGCAATTCTCCATTGAGAAAAGCAGACTTCACATCCATTTGATAGACAGTGAAGTTCTTGTAAGCAGCATAGGCTAGGAACAATCTGATTGCTTCAAGCCTTGCAACTGGTGCGAATGTCTCATCAAAATCAATGCCTTCTTCTTGGAAGTAACCTTTGGCAACTAGTCTTGCTTTGTTTCTGGTAACCATACCATCTTCATTCATCTTATTTCTGAAAACCCACTTAGTGCCAATTACTCTTTGATGAGTAGGTCTGGGAACTAAGTACCAGACTTCATTCCTTTCAAATTGATTCAACTCTTCTTGCATTGCTTCAATCCAGTGAGAATCACTAAGAGCTTCATCAATCAACTTAGCCTCAATTTGTGAAAGAAAACTTACAAACATTGTTTCATTTGCAGTAGACCTTCTAGTTCTCACTCTATCCAAAGGATCACCAATGACTAAGTCAGGTGGGTGATCTCTGAGCCATCTGAGATCAGGTTGCAAATCTGGATGTTGTCCTCTTGATTGATCTTGCAACACTACTGTTGGAGGTTCATTAGTAGTCTGTTGAACAGTCTCTGGTCTGTCAGCTGTTCGCAACTCCTCTGTTAGACAATCAGCAGACTGATTTTGAACAGCACTTGAGTTATCAGCTTGAGTTAAATCAGGTAGTATGATGGGTACATATTCTTCCTTTCTTTCCACATTCAATTTCTGAAAGTCAGCAGATATCTCTGGGTTTGCACTTTGATTCTTTTCAGATGATTGACTTGGTTCATCAAATACTACATGAATAGATTCTTCTACAAGTAAAGTTCTTTTGTTAAACACTCTATAAGCTTTACTAACAGTAGAGTAACCTACAAGAACAGCTTCATCAGCCTTTTCTGCAAATGCAGTAAGGTGATTTTTCCCATTGTTCAAAACATAACATTTACAACCAAAAATCCTAAGATAATGTAAATTAGGTTTTCTGTTGTTCCATATCTCATAAGGTGTCTTGTTTTGACTTTTGTTGATCATACATCTGTTCTGTGTATAACATGCTGTATTTGTAGCTTCTGCCCAGAATCTTTGGGGCAGCTTTGCTTCAGCTATCATTGTCCTGGCAGCTACTTTTAGAGTTTTGTTTCTCCTTTCAGCAACTCCATTTTGTTGAGGGGTTCTGGCAGCAGAGTACTCATGATTGATTCCTCTGGAATTACAATACTCTTCAACAGTAGAGTTTGTAAACTCAGTCCCTCTATCTGATCTGATCTTCAATATTCTTTGACTCTTCTCATTCTGGATCAGTTCCATCAGATTAGTAAGATGTTCCTTGGTTTCACTTTTCTTCTTCATGAAAATCACCCAAGTAAATCTTGAGAAATCATCCACAACAGCTAGGCAGTATTTCTTTCCACCATTGCTGATTGGATCAATAGGGCCAAACAAATCCATATGCAATAGTTCCAAAATTCTGGTTGAAGATTGGTACTTCTTGCTTTTGAAAGATGACTTCACTTGTTTACCCTTCTGACATGCGTCACAAAGCTTGTCTTTGCTCATGACTGTCTTTGGAATTCCTTCTACCAGATCATTCTTTATCAATCTGTTTATGGTCTTGAAATTCAAATGATTCATTCTTTTGTGCCAAAGCCAACTGATTTCACTTGGTGTAGAAGCCACCAAACAAACATTAGAATTCTTGTCCACAGAATTCCAGTCGACTACATAGATGTTTCCCTGTCTTCTTCCAGATAAAATAACCTTCTTTGTTCCAACTTGTTCAACATAGCAATTATCTGATGAAAACACTACGGAAAATCCCTTGTCACAAAATTGACTTATGCTCAGCAGATTGTACTTCAGGCCATTAACATATGAGACGTCAGATATCTCTATGTTTCCTTTGATAAGCTTTCCAACAGCTACAACCTTGTCTTCTTTGCTGTCTCCAAAAGTAACTCTTGGACCATTCACAGCAACAGCATCTGCCAGTTCATGTATGTCTCCACACATGTGCCTTGAACATCCACTGTCCAAGTACCATTTCTTCACTACTTTACTCCTACTCCTAATCCTAACCTACAAAACAAAATAAAAATGTTTTAGGTACCCTTTATTGAGAGGGTCCTGGTGGATTAGTGTCTCCTTTGACAACCCAAGATGTTGAAGTCTTAGGCTTCTTAGGCTTCAGAGTTTTAGCAGGAGCATGAGCAACTTCATTTTCATCATAATCAGCAGGCATGTTATGTTGATAATTATTATGATGAGTATAAGGCTCATAAGCAGGATAAGATGCATGATAAGCAGGGTAAGCATGCATTGGTTGATGAGCAGGATATGCAGCATAATAAGGTGGATAATGAGGTGCAGCATAATAAGGTGAATAAACAGGTTGCACATAATGAGACTCATTTCCATACCAAGCATTATAGTTATAGTTTATTTGCTTCTTAGGTCTTCTCTTAACTTGCTCTTTAACAGACGACTTAGGTCTACTAGTCTGATTGGTTTTACTCTTATCAGCAGACTTCTTTGGACTACTCTGCTGTTTGGTTTTACCAGTCTGTTTTTCATTTTCAGGCTTTTTACCCTTTTTAGCCTTAGGGGTTTTTATCTCCTTTTTCTCATTCTTAAGTGAAGCAGATTTAGCAGTCTGAACATACAAGATAATGTTACTATTATCAGCAGATATAAATTTTTCAGCTCTGTTCAGTTCTAAGTTTTCTTTTACTAAGGGAGTACTCTGTTCAATTGATTTATCTATTGACACAACAGACGACTTAGCAACAGACGACTTATTGTATAAAGATATAGTAGCTTCGAGTTCCATGATTTGCCCCTTGTAAACTTCACATTCTGCTTTCAGAGATTCATATTCATGTGAAAGCTTTTTGTACATGGCTGATTCTTCAGGTCTTCCAACCTTAAGTTTCAGTTTAGCATTTTGCTTTTTCAGCAGAATCATCTCGTCCTTAAGCTTAGCAAGCTCATTAACAACATCTACTTTGTTGTTCATCATCTGCTCAAATGAGCTAAACAGTTCAAGCTCACTTTCAGAGAGTATTACCTCATTGTCAGAATCATCAGATTCCTTGGCCATGAGACACAGCAGTGCAGGTGTTTCGTCAAAAACAGAGTCATCACTTGAAGTGCCAGATTCTGTGTTTGATGAGTAGATGGCTGCCATCTTTTCAGCTTCAGCCAACAACACTTTGCTCTTTTGGTATCTCTTTTCTCGTCTCTCTTTTCTTTGTTTCTTTTCTTCCTCCGTGTATTTCTCCGCTTTAGGATATGGGCAGTCTTTGATGAAGTGTCCCAATTTCCTGCAATTATAGCACATCATTTTGGATTTATAATCATCCTTAATGTCATTAATGTCATGAGAATTAGAGGTAGGTTTAGAAGTAGAAGCATTGTTATATTTGTTCTTCATTTTTCTTTTGTAGAACTTTTTGAACCCGTTTAATAACAAAGCCACATCGCCAGCAGTGTACTCCTTTTTGCTTAGTACTGGGGCCTCATCAGATGAGTCCTCTTCTCTGCTTTTTCCGGCGGATCTTCTTGTTCTTTCTGCAGCGACCAGGGCAGCAGTGGGGCCAGAAGTTGAGGTCTCTTCTATTCCCATCCTTGGCATTTTATACTCGTACGCCTTGAGTACAGAAAACAGCTCAGTCAGTGAGATCTTCCCCAGATCTCTTGATTCTTCCATCGCTGTAATCTTCATGTTGAACTTGGGTGGCAGCGCCTTTAAGACTTTGACAGTGATCTCCTTATCAGTAAACGTCTTTCCCAACTTTAGAACATTGTTCAACACCTTTGTAAACCTTGTATCCATCTAGTCAATGGTTTCTCCAGGTTTCATCTTGAAGTTCTCAAACTTCTCCAGGGCAACACTCAAGTTGTGTTCTTTAATGGAGTCGTTCCCTTCACTCATGTCACGGACTTTGTCCCACATCTTTTTAGATGTTTTGCAGTGTTTGACCTTGTCAAACCGTTCATTGTCCAGGGCCTTCGTCATGATGAAGATTCCGACTTTGTCAAGATTCTTCAACTTGATTTCCTCTGGTGACATCTCTGATCGTTCTTTGTCAACGACCGTATCTACGCCATCAATTTTGATTGTCTTGGTAATTCTTATTGGACCTTGTGTTATGCACGTGTACATATTGTCACTGTAAGCAGCTAGGAAAATTTTCATGCGGATCTTCCAGTCCTCAAAGCTCATACCGCCTATGTGGGGAACTAGGCTAATACAATCCATTTTTCAAAAAGTTTAAATTTTTCAAAAAAAATGCTCTTTTGAAAACTTTTGAAAACCTTTGAAAAACACTTAAGGATCAAGCTCGTTGATCAGTCAGATGATTCAGATAAACCACCTGCTCTGATACCACTTGTTGGTCCCAAGTGGTCAGATGAGGTTTAGAGGGGGGGGGGGGTGAATAAACCTCTTTTAAAAATTTGCCTTTTAAAAGCTTCTAACTTTTCTGTCAGCAGACTAAGCTGATCAAGAATCGTAAGCAGACTAAGCTGGTCTCGCACAAAGCTTTGAACAGCAGAGTTGACCACTCTTCTGATTTTACTTAGCTGATTTTATCAAAATCAGAGTTTTTAAAATTAACTAACTTGCAGCGGATTTATCAAGTGTTTTTCACAAGTAGTTTCTCTTAACTTTGAAATAGCTTTATCCCCAGTTTTAATAAACTCCTTTTAAAACTTTTCAAATAGTTAACCTTTAAGTGTTTTCAGTATGCTGTTTTAAATGTGCAGAAAATAATGCAAGTTAAAAACACAAAGGATTTTTATAGTGGTTATATGGATAGAAATCCTTTAGTCCACTCTTCCAAGTTACGTAGATCTTGGGTTATACTATAGTCACAAAGATTACAGTACACTCTGCTTGCGCCAAACAACAAATGAACTGGCCACAAGTTCGTAGTAGGAAATCACAAAGAAATTCCTAACCTCTGAAGTAATATCGCTCACAAAGATTGATATCTACTCCTCACAACACAATCCTAACAAAATCACTCAGATTTTACAAGTATTTTCTGTTTTCTCTCTATTCTGCTTTGTCAACAAATGACTCAGCTGATGAGTGTTCTGTTCTTGAGTTTGAGACTTAGAAGAATTCTGCTTCAGATTTTTGCTCTCAAAGTGTGTTGTCTCTGTGTTGTTCTTCTTCCTCAACTCACGAACTAAGCTATTTATACTGAGGATTTGAAAATCTGCAAGTTGAGAGTTCGCCAGTTGTCAAATCCTCGAGTACTGGTCCTTTTTCTGCAGAACGGCTGTTGCGACTGAACACTGCACACTCTGCTGTACTTTCTGTCGCTTCGCATTAAATGCGCATTAAATGCACCAAGCTGGTACGAGGTTTCTCTTCAATCATTTGTCAAAAATACTCTTCCTCTTCAGCATTTATTACACCAAGTGCATTTATTACCGTTGCACTAACTTCTGATCCACTTCCACTCTGCTGATCGAAGTCACTCGTCTGATGTGTACTCGGCTGATCCCAAATTTGAACTAATCTGATTTGAGTCGGCTGATAGTTCACCAGTCTGATTTCTTCTTCAGCAATAGATCAGTAGTCTTCTGGACCATATTTGACTAGTCTGAATTACTTCTTCCTTGGTCAAATATCTTCTAGGGTTTGTACTAAGCTTCCACTTAGCTGATGACTTTGGAAATCATCAAAACCTCCCTTCACTTCAAAGTCTTCATCTTCATCCAACAATTTCCCCCTTTTTGATGATGACAAAACTTCAGCTAAGTACCTGTTCCTAAAACTAAAGTTGAGTCCTCAAAAATTTCTGAGATAGAAATAATATGTTGGAAGCTTGAACTTTTTATAGATTTGATCTTTAAAATTACAGTACAAGTTACAAGCAAAAATTTGACTTAAGTGAAAAAAAATTACAACTGAAGTAAGCTGTTACATAAATTCAACAGATGACCTAGTTTATTTACTAGTCTAGTCCTCAGCTTCTTCATCTTCTTCTTCTTCCTCTTCAACTTCTTCTTCAACTTCATCACTACTGTCTTCATCTTCACCAGATGTGAAAGCATCAGCAAGACCTTTCAATTTTTCTTTTCTTTATTCAGCTTCAAATCTTGCTCTGATGTCTTCAATCCTCTTAATCTTTATGTCTGGATTAAGCTGTTCTTCAGCAGAGTACTTAGAGGCAGCTAACTCCTTGTCAGTTTTAGCTACTTCCTTGGGCTCTATTTTATCATCAGCTCCATCTTCAGCTTTCTTTTCAAGTACTTCATCTTCTTTTGGCTTTCCACCAGCAGCAGCAGCAGCCCGTTGGTCTCGTACTTGACTAGTTGCAGCAACATCAACAGCTAACTTAGTTGATTCCTCTTCCCCCTTTTTGTCAGCATCAGCAGGGTTGAGTTGATCAGGAGTTATGTTGACCGCAGCACAAAGCTTCTTGATGTTTCTATCCAAAACTTGTTGTTCAGCGCAGTGATGACTTAGAGTAGATTGCATGCGAAGTTGATTCTCTTCCAAGCGAAGTTGATTAGCCTTTAACTCACCAGATTGGTCATTCAGATAGTCAACATTCAACTGAAGTGTTGACAGTTCAGTGTGTGCTTTGTTGGTGAAGTTTGTAATCTCTTGCATTAGAGCAATATTCTTTTCAGTTTCTGCTTCACCAACTTGCTTCATGACCCTAACAACCCTTGCAATGTCAGTTTCATTCCTTTGAAGAGCAGTGTGGAGGTGACCTACATCAGCCTTCACATCTTCAATACTTCTGTGCATGCTCAAGATACTTTGAGTAATTGCAAGTGAATTGTCTGGTGGTAGAGGAAAATTTTCAATGGCATCCTTGACCATTCTTGCAGTCTCTTCCTGCATTTGCTTAATGAACAGCTGGTTTCTCATCTCCATCTCCTTCATAGAATTCTCAATCAGCAGCTGCAATGACTCCATCAGTGAAGAATGCAAATCAGCAGTAGGAGCAATGGGTGATGATTCAGCAGGTTCATCATCCTGTTGAATAGGGGCATCATCCTGTTGAACAGGATTTTCTTCAGCTTTCCACTCCAAAGCTAAAGGAATTTCCTCATTGACAGCAGCAGGCAGTGTCACAGATGTATTAAGATTGATTTCCACAGCTTGCTTGTCCTTCCTTGGTTCTTCATCTTTAGGCTCATCAGATATATGAATAACTTCAGTACCATCAGCAGACACAACAGTCTTCTGATGTATCAAGTCAGCTGGCACAAATGGTGAAGTAGTCTGTTTGATCCTCAGCTTCTCTTGATAAGTACCAATATCAGAGCCATAACATATTTGCTGTAAGCTTGGCAGAGTAGGCGTTGTACTTGATGTTCCTGGTTCAAATCTTGATCTTTCAGCCCATCTTTCCAAGGTTGTGTAAACAGCAATCTTGACTGCTCTTTCGATTCTGTCATCAGTAGGACTTGGCTTCTTTGGAATAGAATCCTTGATGACAGTAGCTTCCTGACTTACAATGACTTTTGCAAAGTCATGTAGTCTGTCCCTTACAAAATCCGAGTCCAAAGCCTTGGCAACTGAAGTTGTTTGCAGCCAGTTTAGAACCCATCTCCCTTCAGTAGCAAACTTCTTCCAGGCTTGAATCTCTTCCTCTGATTTATTCAATCTATACTCTCTCCATTGATTGTATCTAATCTTTTCAGGGAGAAAAGTAGTCCTTGATTGAAACAGTTGGTTAAGCCTTTCCAGCTCAGCTTCGAATCTTTTGAAGGCAATAGAATCACTCTGAACAATTTCAATTGCTCTTCTTACTTCCTTCTTTTTCTTCTTGATTGGTGCAGCCCTAGGTAGCACGAAGTCTCCTTCCTTGGGCTTTTCTCCAATCACGATGCCTCCAGACCTCCTTGGTCCATATGCATCCTTCTTGCTCTCTTCTAAGGCCTTTGCCAAGTCTTCTTCTTCTTTGGCAGCCAATTCAGCTTCTGTCATATTCTTGACATCAGCTTCCCTTTTACTTTCCTCAAGAGCTATCTTTAACTCAGCTTCCTCACGTTTTCTCTGTTCAGCTTCCTCGCGCTTTTTCTTGTGATAAGCTGGTACTTTTGCTTTGCCAGTTCTCTTCTTTCTGGCATTTCTTGACTCAACAACTGGTGCCACAGCTGTTGTTTCTGGTAATGCAACTGCTACAGGTGCAGCAGCAATTGGTTCGAGGATCTGCACTTCAGGATCCTCTTGAGGTTTATCAACCTCAGCTGTTGGTGTAGGAATCTGTTTCACTTGATCAGCTGACTTCTTCTCAGCAGACTCCTTCACTGATTCAACAGGCCTCTCAGCAGATGGAGGGCTTTCTCTAACCACTTCAGAGAGTTCTTTTTCTTCATCAATAAACATCATCCTCTTTCTGATGGTTTTCTTTGTATGAAGAACAGGAGCAGATGTGGCAGTATCTTTCATCGCACTCCTTGTTCTTTTAGCCACATTTTCAGCTGGTAGCTCAGCTGAAATTGTCTTGTCAGAAGATGTCCCAATTGACATTTCATCAATTTCCTTAACTGTTTCATCAATGACAGAATCCACAGCATTCTTTCTTTTAAGCACAACTGTTCTGGCTTCAACAGCAGGCTTTGCTGTTTGAACAGCTGTCTTGCTCTTCTTGCCTTTATCAGCAGGCACTTTAGGCTCAGCAGCCTTTCTTTTCTGTTGCTTTTTCTCAGGCACAGCAGCAGGCTCTTTCGATTTAACTTTATCATAGATCTTCAATTCCTTCGCCTTATGAATTTCTTTTCCATTAGTCACAGCACATCTCAGGTTTACCAACAGATGACTAATGAAAATCCTGTGCAGAGTCAGACCACGGACTTTGTGATCAGCAATCACATACCAAATGAAGTTAGCCCAATTTACCTTCAAACCATAGTAAATGGCTATCATAGTATGAAACCTCTTCATTGGTACGCTGTCCAAGGAGAATGTGCAGTTCTCGAGGACTTTGGCAACTAAATCTGCCATTCGCTGAAACTCATCCTTCAGCTGATTCTTTTTTATGCTTCCAGATAGCACTTGATTCTTCTTTGAGACCAGATTCCAGAAATCTGACTCAAAAGGTTCAGCTAGGTTTGCAATGTCAGTAGACCCTTCAATAGAGAGTCCGTACATCTCATTCAGCAATTTTGGGGTTACGCAGATAGCTTTGTCCCCAATTTTGGCTTTAATCTCCAGTTTGTCGAAGTCAACATCGTCTTTGGAACCATAAAATTCAAAGACCTCGTCCTTGAAAATCATGTCTTCATGGGCCTCCATGAAGTTAACCAGCGTTGCCGCTTTGAATTTCTCCAGAATTTCTTTCATTAACGGTGTGCCAGTCGCATGATAGGTCAGGTAGTTCAAGAACATACCCTCAGAAGCAGCTTCTTTGGCAGACATTCTGAAAAGAGATTAAGGAAACGGAGAGAAATTTGCAGTAGATAGTTTGCAGAATTTGCTCTGAATGCTTTCGAAATTTTTAGGGTGCGTAAAAATGTAGTAAGCTGATCAGATCTGGATTTATAGATGTTGGTTCTTGTCGGTTTCCGTGAAAGGCGTCAACCGTTAGATCAGTTACTTGAAAAGCAGATTGTGTGATCGTGATACGCGGTTTTCAAAATAGCATTTAATATGTCAGACAGGCGGGAATTTGAAACGCCACTTGTCTGTTACTTATAAAAGCGTGTTTTGATAAAACGTTTTTAGTACAGCACTTAAAATATAAGTTGACATGAATAAAAACAGATGAGTAAAATACTTATCTGACAGACGACTTGTCTGATACAATACATCACTAGTGAAAGCCAATATCTAGTGATCTTCCTTTGCTGTTTGTCAATCCAGCAAGATAATTAATCTTCAAATCTTCAAGAATTAAGAACATATCTTCTGATTAAAATAACTTCAACTACTGTCATTGAAGATTTCATCTTTAAGACAAGGGTACCGCTAGTCTTACACGTTCCCCCTGAATTCAAGAATTCATCAGTCAACTAGTCTGTTGAGAGTCAGTCTTCTTGAAGTGTAACACTTGTTGATATCAGATTAGTAAGCTGTTGAACCCGGTCTTCTGATAGGTTCCCCCTCAGCTTATGAATCCAATTTTAACAAGCCCAATTCCGCTCTTAGAGTGGAAAATCTTGCTTCATTCAGTGGTTTGGTGAAAATGTCAGCGATCTGATTGTCTGTATGAACATACTCAATAATAACATTTCCTTTTTCAACATGGTCTCTGATGAAGTGATGTTTGATCTCAATGTGCTTAGTCCTGAAATGACTAGTAGTATTCTGAGTAAGTGAAATTGCACTTGTATTATCACAGTAGATAGGGATTCCACTGATTTTGAGATTATAGTCTTCTAGTTGATGCTTCAACCAAAGTATTTGTGCACAACATGCTCCAGCAGCAATGTATTCAGCTTCAGCAGTAGATATGGATACTGAAGTCTGTTTCTTACTCATCCATGAGATCAGACGACTGCCTAAAAATTAACAAGCACCTGTGGTACTTTTCCAATCAATTTTACAGCCAGCAAGGTCAGAATCTGAATATCCAATAAGTTCAAATCCTGATTCCCTTGGGTACCACAATCCCAAATCTGGTGTGCCTTTGAGATACTTTAATATCCTTTTAGCAGCTAAGAGATGAGATTCCTTAGGATCTGATTGAAATCTGGCACAAACCCCAACAGAATACATAATATCAGGTCTGCTAGCTGTTAAGTACAACAGTGACCCAATTATGCCTCTGTATTTGGTGATGTCAACTGATTTGCCACCTTCATCCTTGTCCAGACAAAGTCCAGCAGACATAGGAACATTAACAGATGAACTAGTTTCCATACCAAATTTCTTGAACAGATCTTTTGTGTACTTTGCTTGATTAATAAAAATACCATCAGGCAGCTGTTTGACTTGTAAACCAAGAAAGTAATTTAATTCTCCCATCATGCTCATTTCAAACTTGTTCTGCATCAGCTTAGAGAATCTTTCACACATCTGTTTGTTAGTTGAACCGAAAATAATATCGTCCACATATATTTGTACCAACAATATATGATTATCCCATTCAATAGTAAACAAGTTTTATCTACTTTACCTTTGCGAAATCCTTTAATTAAAAGAAAATCAGATAAAGTATCATACCATGCTCTTGGAGCCTGTTTCAGTCCATAGAGAGCTTTCTTCAGACAATACACTTTGTCTCCTTGTTGATATACTTCAAAGCCAGGAGGTTGTTCAACGTACACTTCTTCTTGCAATTCTCCATTGAGAAAAGCAGACTTCACATCCATTTGATAGACAGTGAAGTTCTTGTAAGCAGCATAGGCTAGGAACAATCTGATTGCTTCAAGCCTTGCAACTGGTGCGAATGTCTCATCAAAATCAATGCCTTCTTCTTGGCAGTAACCTTTGGCAACTAGTCTTGCTTTGTTTCTGGTAACCATACCATCTTCATTCATCTTATTTCTGAAAACCCACTTAGTGCCAATTACTCTTTGATGAGTAGGTCTGGGAACTAAGTACCAGACTTCATTCCTTTCAAATTGATTCAACTCTTCTTGCATTGCTTCAATCCAGTGAGAATCACTAAGAGCTTCATCAATCAACTTAGCCTCAATTTGTGAAAGAAAACTTACAAACATTGTTTCATTTGCAGTAGACCTTCTAGTTCTCACTCTATCCAAAGGATCACCAATGACTAAGTCAGGTGGGTGATCTCTGAGCCATCTGAGATCAGGTTGCAAATCTGGATGTTGTCCTCTTGATTGATCTTGCAACACTACTGTTGGAGGTTCAGTAGTAGTCTGTTGAACAGTCTCTGGTCTGTCAGCTATTCGCAACTCCTCTGTTAGACAATCAGCAGACTGATTTTGAACAGCACTTGAGTTATCAGCTTGAGTTAAATCAGGTAGTATGATGGGTACATATTCTTCCTTTCTTTCCACATTCAATTTCTGAAAGTCAGCAGATATCTCTGGGTTTGCACTTTGATTCTTTTCAGATGATTGACTTGGTTCATCAAATACTACATGAATAGATTCTTCTACAAGTAAAGTTCTTTTGTTAAACACTCTATAAGCTTTACTAACAGTAGAGTAACCTACAAGAACAGCTTCATCAGCCTTTTTCTGCAAATGCAGTAAGGTGATTTTTCCCATTGTTCAAAACATAACATTTACAACCAAAAATCCTAAGATAATGTAAATTAGGTTTTCTGTTGTTCCATATCTCATAAGGTGTCTTGTTTTGACTTTTGTTGATCATACATCTGTTCTGTGTATAACATGCTGTATTTGTAGCTTCTGCCCAGAATCTTTGGGGCAGCTTTGCTTCAGCTATCATTGTCCTGGCAGCTTCTTTTAGAGTTCTGTTTCTCCTTTCAGCAACTCCATTTTGTTGAGGGGTTCTGGCAGCAGAGTACTCATGATTGATTCCTCTGGAATTACAATACTCTTCAACAGTAGAGTTTGTAAACTCAGTCCCTCTATCTGATCTGATCTTCAATATTCTTTGACTCTTCTCATTCTGGATCAGTTCCATCAGATTAGTAAGATGTTCCTTGGTTTCACTTTTCTTCTTCATGAAAATCACCCAAGTAAATCTTGAGAAATCATCCACAACAGCTAGGCAGTATTTCTTTCCACCATTGCTGATTGGATCAATAGGGCCAAACAAATCCATATGCAATAGTTCCAAAATTCTGGTTGAAGATTGGTACTTCTTGCTTTTGAAAGATGACTTCACTTGTTTACCCTTCTGACATGCGTCACAAAGCTTGTCTTTGCTCATGACTGTCTTTGGAATTCCTTCTACCAGATCATTCTTTATCAATCTGTTTATGGTCTTGAAATTCAAATGATTCATTCTTTTGTGCCAAAGCCAACTGATTTCACTTGGTGTAGAAGCCACCAAACAAACATTAGAATTCTTGTCCACAGAATTCCAGTCGACTACATAGATGTTTCCCTGTCTTCTTCCAGATAAAATAACCTTCTTTGTTCCAACTTGTTCAACATAGCAATTATCTGATGAAAACACTACGGAAAATCCCTTGTCACAAAATTGACTTATGCTCAGCAGATTGTACTTCAGGCCATTAACATATGAGACGTCAGATATCTCTATGTTTCCTTTGATAAGCTTTCCAACAGCTACAACCTTGTCTTCTTTGCTGTCTCCAAAAGTAACTCTTGGACCATTCACAGCAACAACATCTGCCAGTTCATGTATGTCTCCACACATGTGCCTTGAACATCCACTGTCCAAGTACCATTTCTTCACTACTTTACTCCTACTCCTAATCCTAACCTACAAAACAAAATAAAAATGTTTTAGGTACCCTTTATTGAGAGGGTCCTGGTGGATTAGTGTCTCCTTTGACAACCCAAGATGTTGAAGTCTTAGGCTTCTTAGGCTTCAGAGTTTTAGCAGGAGCATGAGCAACTTCATTTTCATCATAATCAGCAGGCATGTTATGTTGATAATTATTATGATGAGTATAAGGCTCATAAGCAGGATAAGATGCATGATAAGCAGGGTAAGCATGCATTGGTTGATGAGCAGGATATGCAGCATAATAAGGTGGATAATGAGGTGCAGCATAATAAGGTGAATAAACAGGTTGCACATAATGAGACTCATTTCCATACCAAGCATTATAGTTATAGTTTATTTGCTTCTTAGGTCTTCTCTTAACTTGCTCTTTAACAGACGACTTAGGTCTACTAGTCTGATTGGTTTTACTCTTATCAGCAGACTTCTTTGGACTACTCTGCTGTTTGGTTTTACCAGTCTGTTTTTCATTTTCAGGCTTTTTACCCTTTTTAGCCTTAGGGGTTTTTATCTCCTTTTTCTCATTCTTAAGTGAAGCAGATTTAGCAGTCTGAACATACAAGATAATGTTACTATTATCAGCAGATATAAATTTTTCAGCTCTGTTCAGTTCTAAGTTTTCTTTTACTAAGGGAGTACTCTGTTCAATTGATTTATCTATTGACACAACAGACGACTTAGCAACAGACGACTTATTGTATAAAGATATAGTAGCTTCGAGTTCCATGATTTGCCCCTTGTAAACTTCACATTCTGCTTTCAGAGATTCATATTCATGTGAAAGCTTTTTGTACATGGCTGATTCTTCAGGTCTTCCAACCTTAAGTTTCAGTTTAGCATTTTGCTTTTTCAGCAGAATCATCTCGTCCTTAAGCTTAGCAAGCTCATTAACAACATCTACTTTGTTGTTCATCATCTGCTCAAATGAGCTAAACAGTTCAAGCTCACTTTCAGAGAGTATTACCTCATTGTCAGAATCATCAGATTCCTTGGCCATGAGACACAGCAGTGCAGGTGTTTCGTCAAAAACAGAGTCATCACTTGAAGTGCCAGATTCTGTGTTTGATGAGTAGATGGCTGCCATCTTTTCAGCTTCAGCCAACAACACTTTGCTCTTTTGGTATCTCTTTTCTCGTCTCTCTTTTCTTTGTTTCTTTTCTTCCTCCGTGTATTTCTCCGCTTTAGGATATGGGCAGTCTTTGATGAAGTGTCCCAATTTCCTGCAATTATAGCACATCATTTTGGATTTATAATCATCCTTAATGTCATGAGAATTAGAGGTAGGTTTAGAAGTAGAAGCATTGTTATATTTGTTCTTCATTTTTCTTTTGTAGAACTTTTTGAACCCGTTTAATAACAAAGCCACATCGCCAGCAGTGTACTCCTTTTTGCTTAGTACTGGGGCCTCATCAGATGAGTCCTCTTCTCTGCTTTTTCCGGCGGATCTTCTTGTTCTTTCTGCAGCGACCAGGGCAGCAGTGGGGCCAGAAGTTGAGGTCTCTTCTATTCCCATCCTTGGCATTTTATACTCGTACGCCTTGAGTACAGAAAACAGCTCAGTCAGTGAGATCTTCCCCAGATCTCTTGATTCTTCCATCGCTGTAATCTTCATGTTGAACTTGGGTGGCAGCGCCTTTAAGACTTTGACAGTGATCTCCTCATCAGTAAACGTCTTTCCCAACTTTAGAACATTGTTCAACACCTTTGTAAACCTTGTATCCATCTAGTCAATGGTTTCTCCAGGTTTCATCTTGAAGTTCTCAAACTTCTCCAGGGCAACACTCAAGTTGTGTTCTTTAATGGAGTCGTTCCCTTCACTCATGTCACGGACTTTGTCCCACATCTTTTTAGATGTTTTGCAGTGTTTGACCTTGTCAAACCGTTCATTGTCCAGGGCCTTCGTCATGATGAAGATTCCGACTTTGTCAAGATTCTTCAACTTGATTTCCTCTGGTGACATCTCTGATCGTTCTTTGTCAACGACCGTATCTACGCCATCAATTTTGATTGTCTTGGTAATTCTTATTGGACCTTGTGTTATGCACGTGTACATATTGTCACTGTAAGCAGCTAGGAAAATTTTCATGCGGATCTTCCAGTCCTCAAAGCTCATACCGCCTATGTGGGGAACTAGGCTAATACAATCCATTTTTCAAAAAGTTTAAATTTTTCAAAAAAAATGCTCTTTTGAAAACTTTTGAAAACCTTTGAAAAACACTTAAGGATCAAGCTCGTTGATCAGTCAGATGATTCAGATAAACCACCTGCTCTGATACCACTTGTTGGTCCCAAGTGGTCAGATGAGGTTTAGAGGGGGGGGGGGGGTGAATAAACCTCTTTTAAAAATTTGCCTTTTAAAAGCTTCTAACTTTTCTGTCAGCAGACTAAGCTGATCAAGAATCGTAAGCAGACTAAGCTGGTCTCGCACAAAGCTTTGAACAGCAGAGTTGACCACTCTTCTGATTTTACTTAGCTGATTTTATCAAAATCAGAGTTTTTAAAATTAACTAACTTGCAGCGGATTTATCAAGTGTTTTTCACAAGTAGTTTCTCTTAACTTTGAAATAGCTTTATCCCCAGTTTTAATAAACTCCTTTTAAAACTTTTCAAATAGTTAACCTTTAAGTGTTTTCAGTATGCTGTTTTAAATGTGCAGAAAATAATGCAAGTTAAAAACACAAAGGATTTTTATAGTGGTTATATGGATAGAAATCCTTTAGTCCACTCTTCCAAGTTACGTAGATCTTGGGTTATACTATAGTCACAAAGATTACAGTACACTCTGCTTGCGCCAAACAACAAATGAACTGGCCACAAGTTCGTAGTAGGAAATCACAAAGAAATTCCTAACCTCTGAAGTAATATCGCTCACAAAGATTGATATCTACTCCTCACAACACAATCCTAACAAAATCACTCAGATTTTACAAGTATTTTCTGTTTTCTCTCTATTCTGCTTTGTCAACAAATGACTCAGCTGATGAGTGTTCTGTTCTTGAGTTTGAGACTTAGAAGAATTCTGCTTCAGATTTTTGCTCTCAAAGTGTGTTGTCTCTGTGTTGTTCTTCTTCCTCAACTCACGAACTAAGCTATTTATACTGAGGATTTGAAAATCTGCAAGTTGAGAGTTCGCCAGTTGTCAAATCCTCGAGTACTGGTCCTTTTTCTGCAGAACGGCTGTTGCGACTGAACACTGTACACTCTGCTGTACTTTCTGTCGCTTCGCATTAAATGCGCATTAAATGCACCAAGCTGATACGAGGTTTCTCTTCAATCATTTGTCATAAATACCCTTCCTCTTCAGCATTTATTACACCAAGTGCATTTATTACCGTTGCACTAACTTCTGATCCACTTCCACTCTGCTGATCGAAGTCACTCGTCTGATGTGTACTCGGCTGATCCCAAATTTGAACTAATCTGATTTGAGTCGGCTGATAGTTCACCAGTCTGATTTCTTCTTCAGCAATAGATCAGTAGTCTTCTGGACCATATTTGACTAGTCTGAATTACTTCTTCCTTGGTCAAATATCTTCTAGGGTTTGTACTAAGCTTCCACTTAGCTGATGACTTTGGAAATCATCAAAACCTCCCTTCACTTCAAGGTCTTCATCTTCATCCAACACAAGTCAATCATCTGAAAAGAATCCAAGTGCAAACCCAGAGATATCTGCTGACTTTCAGAAATTGAATGTGGAAAGAAAAGAAGAATATGTACCCATCATACTACCTGATTTAACTCAAGCTGTTAACTCAAGTGCTGTTCAAAATCAGTCTGCTGATTGTCTAACAGAGGAGTTGCGAACAGCTGACAGACCAGAGACTGTTCAACAGACTACAACTGTTCAACAGACTACTACTGAGACTCCAACAGTAGTGTTGCAAGATCAATCAAGAGGACAACATCCAGATTTGCAACCTGATCTCAGATGGCTCAGAGATCACCCACCTGAGTTAGTGATTGGTGATCCTTTGGATAGAGTGAGAACTAGAAAGTCAACTGCAAATGAAACAATGTTTGTAAGTTTTCTTTCACAAATTGAGCCTAAGTTGATTGATGAAGCTCTTGGTGATTCTCACTGGATTGAAGCAATGCAAGAAGAGTTGAATCAATTTGAAAGGAATGAAGTTTGGTACTTAGTTCCCAGACCTACTCATCAAAGAGTAATTGGCACTAAGTGGGTTTTCAGAAATAAGATGAATGAAGATGGTATGGTTACCAGAAACAAAGCAAGACTAGTTGCCAAAGGTTACTGCCAAGAAGAAGGCATTGATTTTGATGAGACATTCGCACCAGTTGCAAGGCTTGAAGCAATCAGATTGTTCTTAGCCTATGCTGCTCACAAGAACTTCACTGTCTATCAGATGGATGTGAAGTCTGCTTTTCTCAATGGAGAATTGCAAGAAGAAGTATACGTTGAACAACCTCCTGGCTTTGAAGTTTATCAACAAGGAGACAAAGTATATCGTCTGAAGAAAGCCCTCTATGGACTGAAACAGGCTCCAAGAGCATGGTATGATACTTTATCTGATTTTCTTTTAATTAAAGGATTTCGCAAAGGTAAAGTAGATAAAACCTTGTTTACTATTGAATGGGACAATCATATATTGTTGGTACAAATATATTTGGACGATATTATTTTTGGTTCAACTAACAAACAGATGTGTGAGAGATTCTCTAAGCTGATGCAGAATAAGTTTGAAATGAGCATGATGGGAGAACTTAATTACTTTCTTGGATTATAAGTTAAACAGCTGCCTGATGGTATTTTTATTAATCAAGCAAAGTACACAAAAGATCTGTTCAAGAAATTTGGTATGGAAACTAGTTCATCTGTTAATGTTCCTATGTCTACTGGACTTCGTCTGGACAAGGATGAAGGTGGCAAGTCAGTTGACATTACCAAATACAGAGGCATAATTGGGTCACTGTTATACTTAACAGCTAGCAGACCTGATATTATGTATTATGTTGGGGTTTGTGCGAGATTTCAATCAGATCCTAAGGAATCTCATCTCTTAGCTGCTAAAAGAATATTAAAGTATCTCAAAGGCACACAAGAATTGGGATTGTGGTACCCAAGGGAATCAGGATTTGAACTTATTGGATATTCAGATTCTGACCTTGCTGGCTGCAAAATTGATAGGAAGAGTACTACAGGTACTTGTCAATTTTTAGGCAGTCGTCTGATCTCATGGATGAGTAAGAAACAGACTTCAGTATCCATATGTACTGCTGAAGCTGAATACATTGCTGCTGGAGCATGTTGTGCACAAATACTTTGGTTGAAGCATCAACTAGAAGACTATAATCTCAAGATCAGTGGCATCCCTATCTACTGTGACAATACAAGTGCAATCTCACTTACTCAGAATACTACTAGTCATTCAAGGACTAAGCATATTGAGATCAAACATCACTTCATCAGAGACCATGTTGAAAAGGGAAATGTTATTATTGAGTATGTTCATACAGACAATCAGATTGCTGACATTTTCACCAAACCATTGAATGAAGCGAGATTTTCCACTCTAAGAGCGGAATTGGGCTTGTTAAAATTGGATTCATAAGCTGAGGGGGAACCTATCAGAAGACTGGGTTTAACAGCTGACTAATCTGATATCAACAAGTATTGTATTTCAAGAAGACTAACTCTCAACAGACTAGTTGACTGATGAATTCTTGAATTCAGGGGGAACGTGTAAGACTAGCGGTACCCTTGTTTTAAAGATGAAATCTTCAATGACAGTAGTTGAAGTTGTTTTAATCAGAAGATTTGTTCTTAATTCTTGAAGATTTGAAGATTAATTATCTTGCTGGATTGACAAACAGCAAAGGAAGATCACTAGATATTGGCTTTCAGTAGTGATGTATTGTATCAGACAAGTCGTCTGTCAGATAAGTACTCTACTCATCTGTTTTTATTCATGTTAGCTTATATTGTAAGTGTTGTACAAAAACGTTTTATCAGAAACACGCTTTTATAAGTAACAGACAAGTGGCGCTTCAAATTCCCGCCTGTCTGACATATTAAATGCTATTTTGAAATCCGCGTATCACGATCGCACGATCTGCTTTTCAAGTAACTGATCTAACGGTTACCACTTTTCACGGAAACCGACAAGAACCAACATCTATAAATCCAGATCTGATCAGATTACTACATTTTTACGCACCCTAAAAATTTCAAAAGCATTCAGAGCATTTTTGCATTTATTCAACTGCAAATCTACTCTCGTTTCTCTTCAATCTCTTTCAGGAAAATGGGTTCCAAGGTAAATGCAAAAGAAGCTGATGCTGAAGGCATGTTCCTGAATTACCTGACCTATCATGCGACTGGCACACCGTTGATGAAAGAAATTCTGGAGAAATTCAAAGCGGCAACGCTGGTTAACTGATAGGATAGTGCCCTGCAAGCCAACTCAATAGCTTGTAATAGGACTATTTTATCTTGTATGAATCTTTGATTTATTAATTAATACGCAAAGTTTATTTATTTGATAAGATAAACTAATGGCCAACTTCATCTTTCGCGAACACATTTAAGCGATTGGTTGAAACCCTGAGATCACTCATGACTATGGGACGATTCACTTCAGTATTGAGTGCAATCATGAAACAGTCTCTAAGGTCGTGATCTCAAAAGTGTTCCAAGTCATAGATTCCTGTCGAGACGGGGTATCGAAGGAATCGTCAAGACTTGTAGGATTATGCATGATTCACATGGAGTGAATTTGTGGAGTTTCATGAACAAGACATTTGATGTCAGTGCATATGACTAGGTGGTTCGATAGGGGATCGAACGCATCGAACGACCCGAACAGAGAAACCCATTGCGGAAGTGCGTAAAGCATATCAGTGATGGGATGTTTCTCAGGACTTATAACAGTGTACGATTTAGTCCTTAGACTTGAGATGCTAGGGCGAATTCGGTATACGGGTGTGCGTATTTTGATTTAGGAGCCGGTCACGTAGCCTGACCATTGTGCGCCTACATTGGGTACGTACAGTCGTATATGCGGATGGTTAGCATCAAGATGGAATCTACCGACTCATTGTAATGAATGAGGGAATTTCCTGTACATTCTTAGATAATACATTCCGAGAAATCCATGGCCATGGTCAGTGACGGATTTGGAAAGGGGTTTCCAAATTTAGCAGTCACACTGGAATTATTATCCAGAATTAGAAAGTACAGAATCGAGATAATTAGAGGTGCTGACTAATTCACACACCCTAGGTCTCGATCGGGAAATTAGTCGTTAGAGGGACCGTATGTACATGGTACTTATAAGAGGTGAGGTTCACTAATATCAATTCACCTGAAGTTGGGCCTCATGGGCTTGTGGCTAGACATCGACCATGAGGTGTGGGTACTCCTGAATTAATGGGTGATTAATTCTGGAGTGGTCAATTAAAGGAGTTTATTGATCGGAGCAATTAATTGAATATTAATTGCTCATTAATTAAATCACGAAAGTCGTGGGCCTATGGCCAATTGATGGTGAACCTAGAGGGTCACACACAATACAGTTGGACAGTGACAGTCAATTAAGGAAAGGTTTGATTTAAAGAGTTAAATCAAATAAAAGAATTAAAGAGTTAATTCTGAGAGAGAAATAATTAATTAGATAGTCTAATTAATTAAATATTAATTAAAGAGTTAATTAAAGTGGGAGATAATTAATTAGATTAATTGGGTTAATTTAATTAAAGTGTTTAATTAAATTAATGCAAGACATGGGCCAATTTAATTAATGGCCCAATAGCAAGTCTTGCACACAAAGGGGCTTTGGAGGTGGCTATATAAAGGAGTCTAAGTTGAGACTCAAACCCTAAGCAAGCTAGAATCTTGACCTAGCCGCCCCCCCTCACTTGGCCGCCCCCTCTCTCCCTCTTGCTCTCTCCTTCACTTAGATCTAGATCTAGATCTAGATCTGCCATTGATAATCCTTCTCTTCCATTTCTAAGCCTAAGAATTGAAGGAGTCATTCAATCCATCTGGTGTGGACTAATCTCTGGAGGCACAACACTTGGGGTGCTCAAGTGAACGAAAAAGAGAAGACCGGAGAAACCACCACCTTGCCTATGGTGAGGTAAATTCGATTTACCACTTTTTAATTTAGTAATTTGTTGCTAAATTGCATTCAACCTTCATTCATATGTGCTAATAAATGTTCTTGGGATTTGGTGTATGAAAAATTGAAAAAATTTAAATTCCGCAACGTTGTTTTGACAATCATACCCATGAAAACCCAACATTAACTTCATGGAGGCTCATGAAGACATGATTTTCAAGGACGAGGTCTTTGAATTTTATGGTTCCAAAGACGATGTTGACTTCGACAAACTGGAGATTAAAGCCAAAATTGGGGACAAAGCTATCTGCGTAACCCCAAAATTGCTGAATGAGATGTACGGACTCTCTATTGAAGGGTCTACTGACATTGCAAACCTAGCTGAACCTTTTGAGTCAGATTTCTGGAATCTGGTCTCAAAGAAGAATCAAGTGCTATCTGGAAGTATCAAAAAGAATCAGCTGAAGGATGAGTTTCAGCGAATGGCAGATTTGGTTGCCAAAGTCCTCGAGAACTGCACATTCTCCTTGGACAGCGTACCAATGAAGAGGTTTCATACTATGATAGCCATTTACTATGGGTTGAAGGTAAATTGGGCTAACTTCATCTGGTATGTGATTGTTGATCACAAAGTACGTGGTCTGACTCTGCACAGGATATTCATTAGTCATCTGTTGGTAAATCTGAGATGTGCTGTGACTAATGGAAAATAAATTCATAAGGCGAAGGAATTAAAGATCTATGATAAAGTAAAATCGAAAGAGCCTGCTGTTGTGCCTGAGAAAAAGCAACAGAAAAGAAAGGCTACTGAGCCTAAAGTGCCTGCTGATAAAGGCAAGAAGAGCAAAACAGCTGTTCAAACAGCAAAGCCTGCTGTTGAAGCCAGAACAGTTGTACCTAAAAGAAAGGATGCTGCTGACTTGATTGTTGATGAAACAGTCAAGGAAATCAATGAGATGTCAGTTGGGTCATCTACTGACAGAACAGTTTCAGCTGAGAAACCAGTTGAAAATGTGGCTAAAAGAACAAGGAGTGCAATGAAAGATACTGCCACATCTGCTCCTGTTCTCCATACAAAGAAAACCATCAGAAAGAGAATGACGTTCGTTGATGAAGATACTGAGCTTTCTGATCTGGTTAGAAAAAGCCTTCCATCTGCTGAGAGGCCTGTTGAATCAGTGAAGGAGTCTGCTGAGAAGAAGTCAGCTGATCAAGTGAAACAGATTCCTACACCAACAGCTGAGGTTGCTAAACCTCAAGAGGATCCTGAAGTGCAGATCCTCGAACCAATTGCTGCTGCACCTGTAGCAGTTGCATTACCAGAAACAACAGCTGTGGCACCAGTTGTTGAGTCAAGAAATGCCAGAAGGAAAAGAACTGGCAAGGCAAAGGTGTCAGCTTATCACAAGAAGAAGCGTGAGGAAGCTGAGCAGAGAAAACGTGATGAAGCTGAGCTGAAGAGAGCTCTTGAAGCAAGTAAAAAGGACGCTGATGTCAAGAAAATGACAGAAGCTGAGTTGGCTGCCAAGGAAGAAGCAGACTTGGCAAAGGCCTTAGAAGAGAGCAAGAAGGATGCTCATGGACCAAGGAGGTCTGGAGGCATCGTAATTGGTGAAAAGCCTAAGGAAGGAGACTTCGTGCTACCTAGGGCTGCACCAATTAAGAAGAAAAAGAAGGAAGTCAGACGAGCAATTGAGATTGTTCAAAATGACTCTGTTGCCTTCAAACGATTTGAAGCTGAGCTGGAAAGGCTTAACCAGCTGTTTCAATCAAGGACTACTTTTCTCCCTGAAAAGATTAGATACAATCAATGGAGAGAGTATAGATTGAATAAATCTGAGAAGGAGATTCAAGCCTGGAAGGAGTTTGCTACTGAAGGGAGATGGGTTCTAAACTGGTTGCAAACAAATTCTGTTGTCAAGGCTTTGGACTCAGATTTTGTTAGAGACAGACTACATGACTATGCTAGAGTCATTGTAAGTCAGGAAGCGACTGCTATCAAAGACTCAATTCCAAAGAGACCAAGTCCTACTGATGACAGAATTGATAGAGCAGTCAAGATTGCTGTTTACACAACCTTAGAAAAATGGGTTGAGAGATCAAGGTTTGAACCAGGTACTTCAAGTACGTCACCTGTTCTGCCTAGTTTACAGCAAATCTGTTATGGCTCTGATATTAGTACTTATCAAGAGAAGTTGAAGATCAAACAGACTACTTCACCATTTGTACCAGCTGACTTGATACATCAGAAGACTGTTGTGTCTGCTGATGGTACTGAAGTTATTCACATATCTGATGAGCCTGCGGATGAAGAACCAAGGAAGGACAAGCAAGCTGTGGAAATTAATCTTGATACATCTGTGACACTGCCTGCTGCTGTCAAAGAGGAAATTCCTTTAGCTTTGGAGTGGAAAGCTGAAGAAAGTCCTGTTCTTCATGATGCCCCTGTTCAACAGGAAGAGGAACCTGCTGAATCATCACAACCTACTCCTACTGCTGACTTGCATTCTTCGTTGATGGAGTCATTGCAGCTGCTGATTGAGAATTCTATGAGGGAGATGGAGATGAGAAATCAGCTGTTCATCAAGCAAATGCAGGAAGAGACTGCAAAAATGGTTAAGGATGCCATTGAAGATTTTCCTCTACCACCAGACAATTCACTTGCAATCACTCAAAGTATCTTGAGCATGCACAGAAGTATTGAAGATGTGAAGGCTGATGTAGGTCACCTCCACACTGCTCTTCAAAGGAATGAAGCTGACATTGCAAGGGTTGTTAGGGTCATGAAGCAAGTTGGTGAAGCAGAAACTGAAAAGAATATTGCTCTAATGCAAGAGATTACAAACGTCACCAACAAAGCACACACTGAACTATCAACACTTCAGTTGAATGTTGACTGTCTGAATGACCAATCTGGTGAGTTACAGGCTAATCAACTTCGCTTGGAAGAGAATCAACTTCGCATGCAATCTACTCTAAGTCATCACTGCGCTGGACAACAAGTTCTGGATAGAAACATCAAGAAGCTTTGTGCTGCTGTCAACATAACTCCTGATCAACTCAACCCTGCTGATGCTGACAAAAAGGGGGAAGAGGAATCAGCTAAGTTAGCTGTTGATGTTGCTGCAACTAGTCAAGTACGAGACCAACGGGCTGCTGCTGGAAAGCCAAAAGAAGATGAAGTACTTGAAAAGGAAGCTGAAGATGGAGCTGATGATAAAGTAGAGCCCAAGGAAGTAGCTAAAACTGACAAGGAGTTAGCTGCCTCTAAGTACTCTGCTGAAGAACAGCTTAATCCAGACATAAAGATTAAGAGGATTGAAGACATCAGAGCAAGATTTGAAGCTGATGAAAGAAGGGAAAAATTAAAAGGTCTTGCTGATGCTTTCACATCTGGTGAAGATGATGACAGTAATGATGAAGTTGAAGAAGTTGAAGAGGAAGAAGAAGATGAAGAAGCTGAGGACTAGACTAGTAAATAGACTAGGTCATCTGTTGAATTTCTGTAACAGCTTACTTCAGTTGTAATCTTTCACTTAAGTTAAATTTGTGCTTGTAACTTGTACTGTAATCTTTAAAGATCAAATCTATAAAAAGTTCAAGCTTCCAACATATCATTTCTATCTCAGAAATTTTTGAGGACTCAACTTTAGTTTTAGGTACAGGTACTTAGCTGAGTTTTGTCATCATCAAAAAGGGGGAAATTGTTGGATGAAGATGAAGACTTTGAAGTGAAGGGAGGTTTTGATGATTTCCAAAGTCATCAGCTAAGTGGAAGCATAGTACAAACCTTAGAAAATATTTGACCAAGGAAGAAGTATTTCAGACGAGTCAAATATGGTCCAGAAGACTACTGATCTGTTGCTGAAGAAGAAATCAGACTGGTTTACTATCAGCCGACTCAAATCAGATTAGTTCAAGTTTGGGATCAGCCGAGTAAACATCAGACGAGTGACTTCGATCAGCAGAGTGGAAGTGGATCAGAAGTTAGTGCAACGGTAATAAATGCACTTGGTGTAATAAATGCTGAAGAGGAAGGGTATTTTTGACAAATGATTGAAGAGAAACCTCGTATCAGCTTGGTGCATTTAATGCGCATTTAATGCGAAGCGACAGAAAGTACAGCAGAGTGTACAGTGTTCAGTCGCAACAGCCGTTCTGCAGAAAAAGGACCAGTACTCGAGGATTTGACAACTGGCGATCTCTCAACGGGCAGATTTTCAAATCCTTAGTATAAATAGCTTAGTTCATGAGTTGAAGAAGAAGAACAACACAGAGACAACACACTTTGAGAGCAAAAATCTGAAGCATAATTCTTCTAAGTCTCAAACTCAAGAACAAAGCACTCATCAGCCGAGTCATTTGTTGACGAAGCAAAATAGAGAGAAAACAGAAAATACTTGTAAAATCTGAGTGATTTTGTTAGGATTGTGTTGTGAGAAGTAGATATCAATCTTTGTGAGCGATATTACTTCAGAGGTTAGGAATTTCTTTGTGATTTCCTACTACGAACTTGTGGCCAGTTCATTTGTTGTTTGGCGCAAGCAGAGTGTACTGTAATCTTTGTGACTATAGTATAACCCAAGATCTAAGTGACTTGGAAGAGTGGACTAAAGGATTTATATCCATATAACCACTATAAAAATCCTTTGTGTTTTTACTTGCATAAATTTCTGCATATTTAAAACAGCATACTGAAAACACTTAAAGGTTAACTGTTGAAAAAGTTTTAAAGGAGTTTGTTAAAAAACTGGGGATAAAACCATTTCAAAGTTAAGAAAAAACTACTTGTGAAAAACACTTGATAAATCCGTTGCAAGTTAGTTATTTTTAAAACTCTGATTTTGATAAAATCAGCTGAGTGAAATCAGAAGAGTGGTCAACTCTGCTGTTCAAAGCTTTGTGCGAGATCAGCTTAGTCTGCTTACAATTCTTGATCAGCTTAGTCTGCTGACAGAAAAGTTAGAAGATTTTAAAAGGTAAAATTTTAAAGAGGTTTATTCACCCCCCCCCCCCCCCTCTCAACCTCATCTGACCACTTGGGACCAACATAAATATTACAATAAAGAACTCCTGGCAAAGAGGGATACCGACGATAGAGATCGTATCAATAATGATGTATGTGCAAGCAACCATGCATATCGATCTGTCTAAAACTGACTTGCTCATCGATAGATGATAAAATAATCCCGGATCCACTTCCCGCTGAATCGAATTGAATAATCGTGATCCATATCCAACCCTAGGTAACTTATCCTGATCCGACCCGGTAGGTGAAATCTACAACTATAAATACCCCTCTTTAATGAAAGAACAGGTACGCACAATCTACAAACCATAACGATAACTTTGATCTCATATCTCGAGACTGACTTAGGCATCGGAGGGTTATCACTGGGTCACCACCGGTATTAACCTGACGTAGTCTTCTTTGATTACAGGTTAGGATCCTCTATACAAACGAGGAGAAGTTTGATTGACCTGCTTGTCGCCACATTAATGAGCAGTGTTTAGATTGACACCTGGACTTGCACCTTAAAATAATATTAGATAGAAAACACACTCATCATCCTTCCCACCTATAAAACGAACATATTAATGTATGTTATTGATCGCATTACTTAACACTCATGAATCATTTTATAATTGAACTGACTTACGCATTATTAGTTATTATTGGATATTCACCCAACTAACATAATATTTTCCTTTTCTTTTTTAAGTTTATGAGTACTTATTGGATTCCGGCTTGCTCCATTACGAGTATGTTGGGAATGCCCCGGTTGTCAAAACAACGAGAGTGCGGAATTTAAAATTTTTCCAAGGCACCCATCAGTCCCAAGATATGTTTTCCACCTTATATATGCGAAAATGTTGAATCAAACAACAACAATAAACAAAAAGTGGAGATATGCGATTTTACCTCACCACAGGTAAGGTGGTGGCAACCTCCGGCTTTATTGCTGATTCACAACTAGTGATCCAATTGTCTCACCTCCAGAGTGTATCCACACCAGTTGGATTGTAGTAACACCTTCAAGTCACAGGCTACGAACTAGATCTTGAAGGCTGTCAATGGAGGAAGAAGCAGATCCAGTTTTAGAACTGGATCTAGCTATGGGAGACAGAAAGAGAGGGGCGGCGCAGAGCAGGGGGCGGCTAGGGCTAGGGGACGGCTAGGGTTATTGTGCAAAAGTGTTGAAGAAGTTATGAAGAGTTGTGAAGAGGTATCTATTTATAAGAGAAGAATCCTTCTCTTAATAGATATCTCTTCAAGACCTTTTTCTTATCTCATTAGGAAACAAGATATACTTGTATATCTTTTTAGATCTTCCTTGTCATACAAGAAAACAAACTCTTCCATTCTTATCCTAGCAAAATCGCCCCTTCCTAGTCTTGCAAGACTTTTTCTGGGCTTTTAATTAAAAGGCCCATGTCTTGCAACTTAATTTAATTAACCCATTAATTAAATTAGCCCAATAAATCTAATTAATTATTATCTCTCAATTAATTAACACTTTAATTAATATTTAATTAATTAGACTATCTAATTAATTATTCTTCCAATTGAATTAACACGTTAATTCATTTATTGATTTAACTCCTTTAAATCAAATATTTCCTTTTATGACTGTCAGTGTCCAACTGTATTGTGTGTGACCCTCTAGGTTCACCATCAATTGGCAGCAGGCCCACGAACCCTTCGTGATTTAATTTACGAGCAATTAATTGCTCCGATCAATTAAACCCTTTTAATTGACCACTCCAGAATTAATCTCCCTTATTAATTCAGGAGTACCCACACCTCATGGTCGATGTCTAGCCACAAGCCCATGAGGCCCAACTTCAGGTGAATGGATATTTGTGAACCTCACCTCTTATAACTGCCATGTACATACGGTCCTTCTATCGACTTAATTTCCCGATCGAGACCTAGGGTGTGTGAATTGATCGGCACCTCGAATTATCTCAATAACTATACTTTCTAATTCGGGATAATAATCCAGTGTGACTGCTAAATTTGGAAACCCCTTTCCAAATCCGTCACCGACCGTGGCCACGGGTTTCTCGGATCTATTATCTAAGAATCGTATAGGAAATTCTCTCATCCATTAAGATGAGTCGGTAGATTCCATATTGGTACTAACCACTCGCGTACACAACTATACGCACCCAACTTAGGCACATTATGGTCAGGCTACGTGACCTGTACCCAGATCAAAGTACATATATCCATGCACCGAATTCGCCCTAGCACCTCAAGTCTAAGGACTAAATCGTACACTATCATAAGCCTTGAGAAACATCCCATCACCGATATGCGTCATGCGCTTCCACAATGGGTTTCTCTGTTCGGGTCGTTCGATGCGTTCGATCCCCTATCGAACCACCTACTCATATGCACTGACATCAAATGTCTTGTTCATGAAACTCTACAAATTCACTCCATGTGAATCATGCATATTCATACAAGTCTTGGCGATTCCTTCGATACCCCGTCTCGTTCGAAATCTATGACTTGGAACGTGTTTTAAGATCACGACCTTAGAGACTGTTTCATGATTGCACTCAATACCGAAGTGATTCCTCCCATAGTCTAATGTGATCTAAGGATTTCATCCAATCGCTTAAATGTATTCGCGAGAGATGAACTTGGCCATTGTTCATTCTATACAGTTATAAATAAACGTGCGTATTATTCATAAAAATCAAAGATTGTTTATTACAGAATAGACCTATTACAAGATAAGGTTAATTGGCTTGCTGGACACTATCCTATCAATCTCCCACTTGCCCTAAAGCCATTCACAAACATTTCTAAGACCCATATTTACAAGATGTCCCTCGAACGCTTTTTGCGAAAGTGGCTTCGTTAGTGGGTCAGCTATGTTGTCTTCTGAGTTGAAACGATCCACGTGTATGTCTCCTCTACCAATGATCTCCCTGATCACATGGTATTTCCTCATCACATGTTTAGATTGGTGGTGTGATCTCGGCTCCTTCGCTTGAGCTATCGCCCCGTTGTTGTCACAGAAGACTACTACAGGCTCTGCAATGCTAGGAACTACATCCAACTCTTGGATGAAGTTTCTCATCCAAACACTCTCTTTTGCTGCATCCGATGCTGCAATATATTCTGCTTCAGTGGTTGAGTCGGCAGTGGTGGACTGTTTGGAACTTTTCCAACTCACCGCTGCGCCATTGAGGCGGAATATGTATCCAGAATTGGATTTGTAATCATCCATGTCAGACTGGAAACTTGAATCAGTGAATCCTTCAAGTTTCAATTCTCCACTACCACCGTAGACCAAAAACATATCCTTAGTCCTTCGCAGGTACTTAAGGATTGCTTTAACGGCAGTCCAGTGCTCTTCGCCTGGATTCGACTGATAGCGGCTAATTACACTTAGAGCGTGTGCTACGTCTGGTCTAGTACACTACATCGCATACATTATGCTCCCTATAGCAGAGGCATAAGGTATGAGAGACATTCTCTTCTTTTCTTCGTCAGTTGTAGGGCACATTGACTTGGTAAGAGAGATTCCATGTCTCATTGGAAGCAATCCTCTCTTGGATTCTTCCATATTGAATCTCTTCAGTATCGTGTTGATGTACTGAGATTCGGAGAGTCCCAACATCTTATTCGATCTATCCCTATAGATACGTATCCCCAATACGTAAGATGCCTCTTCTAAATCTTTCATGGAGAACTGCGCGGATAACCACGCTTTCGTTTGCGCTAACATTTTGATATCGTCCCTGATCAACAGAATGTCGTCGACTTATAAAACTATGAATTGTACCGAACTCCCACTATTCTTCTTGTACACACAAGGCTCAAATACGTTTTTGACGAAGCCAAAAGCTTTGACTGTCTCATCAAATCGTATGTTCCAGGTTCGGGACGCCTGTTTGACGCCATAAATTGACCTTTGAAGTTTGCACACCTTGTGCTCGCTTCCTTTGGACGCAAAGCCTTCGGGCTATTGCATAAAGATCTCCTTGTCAATGTCTCCATTGAGAAAGGCGGTCTTTACGTCCATTTTCCATATCTCGTAGTCGTACCACGCGGCTATGGCTAAAAGTATCCGAATGGATTTCGACATCGCTACTGGAGAGAAGGTTTCCTCATAGTCTATTACAGGCCTCTGAGAATAACCTTTCGCCACTAGGCGAGCCTTATGGGTTATAACCTCTCCATTCATTCCAAGCTTTCGCTTGAAGATCCATTTGCATCCTACAGGGATAGTTCCCTCAGGTGGATCGACCAAGGTCCAAACCTTGTTGGAATGCATGGAATCCATTTCGGATTGCATGGCTTCGAGCTACGCACCCGATTCTATATCAGACATAGCTTCTTCGTAAGTCCTTGGATCAGTATCCAACTTATTTTCGTGAATGAAACCAAATCTCTCTGGTTCCTGATGAATTCGATCGGACCTTCGAAGTATAGGTGTACTAGTAGGTTCAGTGAATTCAGGATCAACTCCCACTGTTTGTGAGGATGGGTAAGATTCTTGGACTTCATCGAGTTCTACGATTGTCCCATTTCTGTTGGTGAGGAAATCATCCTCTAAGAAGTGGGCATTCCTAGACACGAACGTATTACGTTCTTTAGGATCGTAGAACAAGTATCCAATGGATTCCTTTAGATACCCCACAAATTTGCACAAACTAGATCTACTATCCATCTTATCTCCTTTCTTGTTCATAACATAGGCGGGAGATCCCCATACTCGTAGATACGAATATACGGGTGCTTTACCATACCATTCTTGGTGTGGTGTTGTTGGCACTGACTTTGAAGGTACTATGTTCAGTATCTTCGAAGCAGTTAATAGGGCCAAGCCCCAAAATGTAAAGGGAAGTTCAGTGAAGCTCATCATAGAACGAACCATGTCCAACAAAGTTCGATTCCTCCTTTCAGACACTCCATTGAGTTGGGACGTCCTAAGGGGAGTTCGCTGAGCGAGAATTCCGTTCTCTTTTAGATAATCGAGGAATTCTTGGCTCAAGTATTCTCCTCCTCGACCAGATCGAAGTGTTTTAATACTATGTCCAAGTTGGTTCTCTACTTCCATTCTAAACTCCTTGAACTTTTCAAAAGTTTCGGATTTGTACTTCATCAAGTACACGTATCCATAACGACTGAAGTCTTCAGTGAATGTTACGAAGTAGGAGTATCCTCCTCTTGCACTGACACTCAGTGGTCCACAAACATCAGTATGGATCAAATCCAATGTTTGTTTGGCTCGTTCGGGATTCCCGGTGAAGGGTGATTTGGTCATCTTTCCTTTGAGAAAAGATTCGCAAGTCGGAAGTCCATCTAAATTCTGTATTTCAAGAGCCTTAGAAGAAACCAACTTTTGGATCCTACTCTTGGAGATATGTCCAAGTCTAGCGTGCCAAAGTTGTGGAGTGTGATTTTCATATTTTCTTTTTCTTGATTGTATGTGCAAGACTTTGGAGTTTGTAGGTTCAAGGGGATATAGACCGTCCATCAGAGTACCACTAGCATAAGTTAAACCATTTTTAATTATGCTTAAAGATCCATTCACAATGGAAAAACTAAAACCATCATTATCTAAAAGCGGAATAGAAATAATGTTCTTAATTATTGTTGGTACGTACAAACAGTCTTTTAAAAGTAAAGTAAAATTCCCTATCACTAACTCCACGTCTCCTATAGCCTCTGCAGCAACTTTTGCTCCGTTTCCAAAACGCAGGATCCTATCCCTGGGCTTAAGTGTTCTTACTGCTCCCATCACCTGCAAATCATTGCAGATATAAGAACCTGCTGCGGTGTCTAACACCCATGATGCACAGTTAATAGAAATATTAACTTCAACCAAGAAAATACCTTTGGCTACCATTTTCAGGTAGTCTGGGCAGTTCCTTTTCCAGTGCCCTGCTTTCTTGCAGTGGAAGTATTCATCTTCTGAGCTTTTGCGCTTTTTCTTGACAACCTTGGTGACTGCTTTAGAAGAGAACACCTTCTTCTTCTTTTTACCTTTCTTGGGCTTTGCAGCCTTCGATTGGTGAGCAATCATCACGTGTTTCTCTTTCTTGAGAGTGGATTCTGCCGTAACCAACAGATTGGTCAGTTCGTGAAGAGCAAGGTTTCTGTCTTCCATGTTGAAGTTCAACACGAACTGGTCGAACGAGCGAGGCAGAGTATGGAGAAGGAAGTCAGTGCTAAGATCAGCGTGTAATTCCACGTCTAATCGCCCCAGTTTTTCAATCAAGTTGATGAAACGCAGACAGTGATCCTTGACACTGCTTCCCTCAGCCATCTTGAGATTAAACAACTCCTTAGTGGCTGCGAACCTTTCGGTACGAGACCTTTCTCCAAACATCTGTTGGAGGTGGAGAAGTATATCTCTAACAAGCGGTATAGCAGCATGCTGTTTCTGCAGCTCATTCGACATTGAAGCTAGCATGAGGCAGCGAACCTGAAGATCATCATCAACCCTTTTATCATGGGCGATTCGTTGTTCCTCAGTAGCTCGTGTTGCGGGTGCAGTAGGCATAGGTATGTCGAGTACGTAGCTCCGACGTTCGGAGTCGAGGACTATCCTCAAGTTTCTCAGCCAGTCGACAAAGTTTGACCCATTCAGTTTGTTAGCGTCGAGGATGACAGATAATGGATTCTTAGACATTGTTCAAAAAAATATCTACAAATGGAAAGAAGACAACGTTTAGCTGACTGATATATGCCTAATACTTATAATTAACGAATTTTGGTCTTGGTTTCGAAAAAATTCTCCCACTATTTTGTCGAAACAATCACCCCTTTGATTGCTCGGGAAATCTTATTTTCTAGTAGGTCTTGACGTCCCAGCAGACATTAATTGCACCCACAACTCGTGGCCATACAATTAATTCTCCAGGTAGGTATACTTTTACCAATTGTGTCACTACACAACCTTCAAGCTATTTTACCTCGGTTTTCTCACTTATCTAGCACTGCTACATCATAAGTGTTACTAATCATTAAGTCTATCCCATCAATCATGATGAGCAACATGCCCGGTCGTGAAATCCCCGTAACTGGTTATCGGTCGATATTCACATCCCGGCCAGTCCTCACCCTTGTCGTGTTTAGTTAAAAACAAGAGTCAAGGAATTTTGCGAATTGTCCCTTTCTTCGACTCGGGTGCCAGACTCTGGATCACCTCTATCAATAAGTAGACAACTTACGCTAGTTCCTATTGATGGAAGGCTTGGATCTTTAAAACTTCATTTTAAATCTATTACAAAAGCTCAAAGTGGCCCAAAAAACTTAAGGCTCGCAGGCCCAATAAAAACCAAACAATAAATTAAACCAATCACATCTACCCTAGGGTCAAGGTTCGGCGCGATCGAAGACCACGTAAATAGTTCACGTAGAGCAAGAAACAAGCAAACAACTTTTTACGTATTTCTTTCTTACTTTAAAACTCCTTTTAAAAATAACATCCTATGATTCTTACTTTAGTCACTACTAATTATGACAAAATCAATTTTCGGGTAAACAAAACAATTTTCCGCATAAAAAGAGATTCGGATTTTTCAACTTTTGAAAATTACAGTTCGGCCCCTCAACTTACGGAAATTGCATTTTTAACCCCAATGATTTGAAAAGTTTCAAAACAGCCCCCAAAAACAAATCAGCCAGAGGACCAGAAAATTAAAATTTGAATCCAGAAAATTTTTCGGTTTCGCAAACAGACCCCTGAACTTTCGGAAATTATAAAATAGTATTTTAATTTTCGGAAATTGCAAAAACGACCCAAAAATATGAACAGACCAGAATTGCAAAAACAGTCCAGATTTTTCAAAAATTTCCAGAAAACAGAAAATAAATTTCCAGCCCTTATTTCATTAAATAGCGATTTGCACAAAAAGTCTTGAAGTTTCAAAAACTATAAATTTGCCCAAAATCTCAATATGCGATTTTACCCAATCATAGATCATATCATAACAAGCAAGAATCATCACATAGAACATAACAATCACAAATATCCATATATTTAATTATGTTCAGGCCTTTTTCGCATAATAGTAATGGAATTGACTCTGATACCACTGTTGGGATTGCACCCATCAGTCCCAAGATATGTTTTCCACCTTATATATGCGAAAAGGTTGAATCAAACAACAACAATAAACAAAAAGTGGAGATATGCGATTTTACCTCACCACAGGCAAGGTGGTGGCAACCTCCGGCTTTATTGCTGATTCACAACTAGTGATCCAATTGTCTCACCTCCAGAGTGTATCCACACCAGTTGGATTGTAGTAACACCTTTAAGTCACAATCTACGAACTAGATCTTGAAGGCTGTCAATGGAGGAAGAAGCAGATCCAGTTTCAGAACTGGATCCAGATATGGAAGACATAAAGAGAGAGGGCCGGCGCAGAGCAGGGGGCGGCTAGGGTTATTGTGCAAAAGTGTTGAAGAAGTTATGAAGAATTGTGAAGAGGTATCTATTTATAAGAGAAGAATCCTTCTCTTAATAGATATATCTTCAAGACCTTTTCCTTATCTCATTAGGAAACAAGATATAATTGTATATCTTTTTAGATCTTCCTTGTCATACAAGAAAACAAACTCTTCCATTCTTATCCTAGCAAAATCGCCCCTTCCTAGTCTTGCAAGACTTTTTCTGGGCTTTTAATTAAAAGGTCCATGTCCTGCAACTTAATTATATTAACCCATTAATTAAATTAGCCCAATAAATCTAATTAATTATTATCTCTCAATTAATTAACACTTTAATTAATATTTAATTAATTAGACTATCTAATTAATTATTCTTTCAATTGAATTAACACTTTAATTCATTTATTGATTTAACTCCTTTAAATCAAATATTTCCTTTTATGACTGTCACTGTCCAACTGTATTGTGTGTGACCCTCTAGGTTCACCATCAATTGGCAGCAGGCCCACGAACCCTTCGTGATTTAATTTACGAGCAATTAATTGCTCCGATCAATTAAACCCTTTTAATTGACCACTCCAGAATTAATCTCCCTTATTAATTCAGGAGTACCCACACCTCATGGTTGATTTCTAGCCACAAGCCCATGAGGCCCAACTTCAGGTGAATTGATATTTGTGAACCTCACCTCTTATAACTGCCATGTACATACTGTAGGTCCCAAAAGTGGTCCATGAGGTCTACAGGGGGGGGGGGGGTGAATAGACCTCTGAAAACTTTAAAACTTTTTCTCTAACTTTTTCTGTCAGCAGACTAAGCTGATCTCGAATTCGTAAGACTACTAAGCTGTTCGCGCACAAAGCTTTGAGCAGCAAAGTTGACTACTCATCTTATTTCACTTGGCTGATTCAGATGAAATATCAGAGTTTTAGAAACTAGTTGGCTGCGGATTTGTCAAGTGTTTTTCAACCAATCTGTTCCTCTTTAAGTTTTCTCACGCAAAAGATTTTATCCCCAGTTTTTACAACTCTTTTTAAAATCTTTTGGTTCAGTTCGTATGTTTGAGTTCTTTTGATAATATGCAAAGTAAACAACAGTAAATCAAACACACATAATTTTTATAGTGGTTATATGGATGAAAATCCTTTAGTCCACTCTTCCAAGTCACTAAGATCTTGGGTTATACTATAATCACAAGATTACAATATACAATGCTTGCGCCAGACAACAAATGAAATGGCCACAAGTGCGCAGTAAGAAATCACACAGAAATCCTACTCTACGAAGCTAGATCACTAACTTAGATGGATCTACACTCCTCACGCTATTTTCAGTATAGGAGGTCACAAAGAAAACCTACACTAAGAAGCTATATCACTTCACATAGATGGATATACACTCCTCTCTCTTTTCAGTTGAAAGTCACTCAGACAGACAACGTGAGTTCTCTGTTCTTCAACGAAAAGCTTCGTCAACAGATGACTGGGCTTGTGATCAGACGACTCAACTAATGGATCTTGCTCTATAGATGTGATCTTGAATTTTGCAAGTCTCTCTTTAGATCTTCAGTCAGTCTTCTATTTATACTCCCGGATTTGAATTTCTGCCCGTTGAAGGAAGGCGAAATTACTCTTTAATCCTGAGCAACGGTCTTATTCTCTGACGGCAGCTTTTGCTTTTGCAGACTGTCCTCTGTACATTCTGCTGTACGAATATTCACTTTATGTCCAGTCGCATTTAATGCACTCAGCTGGTTACCGTTGATAAGCTTACTTCACCGACTTCACTTCGCTGATGGGAATGCTCGGCTGATGACCACTCTCCTGATGATCACTCGGCTGATGGCTACTCGGCTGATTCAAGAATGAACACATCTATCTTGACTCGGCTGATGATAACCAATCTGATATCCCACTCGGCTGATTCCGTTACTTCGCTTCAAGACCTTGAGATAGGTTTCACTAAGCTGTTCTTAGTTGATGACTTGACCTTTTGATCTTCAAAACCATTATGGCATTTTTGTCATCTTCAAAACCTTCTCCAAATACCACCAACAATTTCCCCCTTTTTGATGTTGACAAAACCTTCAACTAAGAACGTCTTCTAAGTCTTCAGATTTAGTCTTCATACCTTGAGATGGAAATTTATTGATCTGATACAACTTTCAAAAAAATACGAATAGTTGGTTCTTTCAAAAAATACCAATAGTTGGTTCTTTTCCTCTTTCTGATCTTCTGCTTAAAGGGTTCTTAGTTGCATCCTTTATCTTCCCCCTTTTTGTCATCAACACCAATACTTGAGTTGCATCTCTTCTTCCCCTTTTTCTCTTTATAGGATTGCAAACTTAGTATGCTGAAGACAAGTAGGCAAGTACTTGGCTGATCGAGGTAGTCTTCGTTGCTGTTTATCACTCCAGCTAGAAAATTTCCCCCCAACTTCAAGAATTGGTACCACTTGATACCATTTGTTATCTGATTCCACTTGTAGTCTGATGCTACTTGTAGTCTGATACTACTTGTATGAATGTAAATCAGATTAGTCAGCTGATACCACTTGTTGATGTGATAACACTTGCTGATACCACTTGGTGTAGTACAATCTTGAGTACCACTTGGCTGTTGAGTTCCAGTCGGCTGATGAGAAGCAGTCTTCTGATAACTTCATTTTGACTTATTGAAAACTTCATCTTTATTCAGGAGTACCGCTAGTCGTACACGTTCGCCCTAAGTTCAAGAGTCTGTAGTCAAGTAGTCTGATGAGAGTCAGTCTTGACAAATACTCAGCCGTTGAATTCCAGTAAGCTGCTTTGAGGTTGATCTTCTGATGTGTTCCCCCTCAGCTTATGAATCCAAAATCAACAAACCCGATTTTAACTTTTGACAGCTGAAATATTTTTGTCACATGGTTGACTGATACCACACTTGTTGGTGATACTGCTTGTTGCGATCAGTTGTTGGCCTCTAATACCACTTGTTATCCTTTGATAATCTTCAACTTTTCAACAATCTTGCTTTCCTTGAAATCTCCAAATGTAGAGTCTGATAGGATAGTGCCCAGCAAGCCAACTCAATAGCTTGTAATAGGACTATTTTATCTTGAATGAATCTTTGATTTATTAATTAATACGCAAAGTTTATTTATTTCAAGTATAAGATAAACTAATGGCCAACTTCATCTCTCGCGAACACATTTAAGCGATTGGTTGAAACCCTGAGATCACTCATGACTATGGAACGATTCACTTCAGTATTGAGTGCAATCATGAAACAGTCTCTAAGGTCGTGATCTCAAAAGTGTTCCAAGTCATAGATTCCTGTCGAGACGGGGTATCGAAGGAATCGTCAAGACTTGTAGGATTATGCATGATTCACATGTAGTGAATTTGTGGAATTTCATGAATAAGACATTTGATGTCAGTGCATATGACTAGGTGGTTCGATAGGGGATCGAACGCATCGAACGACCCGAACAGAGAAACCCATTGTGGAAGTGCGTAAAGCATATCAGTGATGGGATGTTTCTCAGGACTTATAACAGTGTACGATTTAGTCCTTAGACTTGAGGTGCTAGGGCGAATTCGGTATACGGGTGTGCGTGTTTTGATTTTGGAGCCGGTCACGTAGCCTGACCATTGTGCGCCTACATTGGGTACGTACAGTCGTATACGCGGGTGGTTAGCATCAAGAAGGGATCTACCGACTCATTGTAATGAATGAGGGAATTTCCTGTACGTTCTTAGATAATAGATTCCGAGAAATCCATGGCCATGGTCGGTGACGGATTTGGAAAGGGGTTTCCAAATTTAGCAGTCACACTGGAATTATTATCCAGAATTAGAAAGTACAGAATCGAGATAATTAGAGGTGCTGACTAATTCACACACCCTAGGTCTCAATCGGGAAATTAGTCGTTAGAAGGACCGTATGTACATGGTACTTATAAGAGGTGAGGTTCACTAATGTCAATTCACCTGAAGTTGGGCCTCATGGGCTTGTGGCTAGACATCGACCATGAGGTGTGGGTACTCCTGAATTAATGAGAGATTAATTCTGGAGTGGCCAATTAAAAGTAGTTTATTGATCGGAGCAATTAATTAAATATTAATTGCTCGTTAATTAAATCACAGAAATGTGAGCCTGCGGCCAATTGATGGTGAACCTAGAGGGTCACACACAATACAGTTGGAACTGTGATAGTCAATTGTAGAAAGAATTGATTTAAAGGGTTAAATCAAAGTAAAAGAATTAAAGGGTTAATTCTAGGAGAGAGAAAATTAATTAGAATTATCTAATTAATTAAATAATTAATTAAAGGGTTAATTAAAGTATTAAATCTTTAATTAGATTTTTTGGAACATTTAATTAAATAGGAGGGATGGGCCAACTTAACTAGTGGCCCCTCTAGCCTCTCTCTCCCTAGTAGCTGCCGCCCCTCCCCTTTGCCCTAGCCGCCGCCGCCGTCCAAAACAACCACACCGCCGCTGTGGTTGTGTAGATCGGTCGTGCACCACCTCTCTCTACCTTCTACATCTACATCTAGAGTTGGATCTTTATCCAACTCTTGAATCTGACGTGTTTCTTTCCTAGTTCTGAGCCTGAGGACTGAAGCAATCACAGATCTAGCTGGTGTGGACTTATCTCTAGAGGCACAACACTTGGGGTGCTCTAGTGATCCGAAAAGAAGACCGGAGAAACCACCACCTTGCCTGTGGTGAGGTAAAATTGCATTTACCACCCTATTTATTTTAGTAATTGCTTGCTAAAATGAATTCAACCTTATTCATATGTGCTAATAAGTGTTCCTGGGATTTGGTGTATGAAAATTAAAAAAAAAAATTTAAATTCCGCAACGTTGTATTTTACAATCATACCCATAAAATCCCAACAGTGGTATCAGAGCCAACTTATTATGCACATATGAAAAGGGCCTGAACGCATCAAAATTATATGCTTATATGTGTTTGTTGTGTTCTGATCGGTTTTGGGCCAAAAATGTAATTTCTAAAAATTGGAGGACTAATTTGCAAATTGCGATTTTTTCAAAAATCTGGACAGAAAATAAAATTTTGTTTTTCTGCAATTCTGGACCAAATTGTAATTTCTGGAATTTTTCAAAAATCTGGACATTTTGCAATTTACGAAACGATAAGGGTGTTTTTGCTTTTGGCGTAAATCTGGGGTCTGTTTTGCAATAAAAAAAAGCTTCTGGAAATTTTGTCAATTTTCTGCTTTCTGGTCCAATTTGCATATTCTGGAAATTTTGGGGCTGATTTGTAATTTCCGAAAGTTGAGGGGTCAAAATGTAATTTTCGAAAATTTAGGGTTCGAACTGCAGTTTTTCAAAGTTGAAAAACAGAAACTGTTTTGTGCACTAAAAGAGTTTTGTAAATCCGGAAAGTTAATTTTATCATAATTAGTAGGGACTAAAATTGATAATCAAAGGGTCATTTAAAAAAATGGTTTTAAAATGATGTTAAGAGATTGTTTTAGAAAGGGGTTTTAAAACTAGAATCTAAAGTATTTTAAAAGGTTGTTTTAAAATAGGATAAGAAATAAGAAAATGTGTTTTGCTTGTTTCTTGCTCTACTTGAACTGTTTACGTGGTTTTCGATCGAGCCGAGCCTTGACCCTAGGGGTAGATGTGATTGGTTATTTAATAATCTTATTGGTTTTATTGGGCCTGCGAGCCTTAACTTTTTGGGCCACTTTGAGCCATTGTAATAGATAGGGCTTTACTGTTTTATTAGTTTAGGATGGAGGCCCGTTACAAGCAAGGTGGGAGCCCAAGAAGACTAAAGGCCATGTATGCATGGTAAAATGTGTAATAGAGTAGGCCTCTTTGAAACCTATTAGATTGACCAATAGGACCATCGTCTTTGGCTCGATGGTGGTCCGCATAGGAGGCTCCCGATCGAAAATATATTGTGGTAGCATGCATGCTAGGTGTGTATGTTTTATTTACGTATTTATTATTTTTAGCTGTATGGTGATACGCGCTAGTAATTTAGATCGTAAATAAAAGATAATGCATAACTGGAACGGTGAGATCTCGAGTAGAGTTACCTCAAACTCTTAAACCCGAAAACCCCCTCTTGATAAATAATATTAAGTCATATTGGGTACATTAAAATAAAGTTTTAATATCCAAGCCTTCCATCAATAGGAACTAGCGTGAGTTGTCCACTTATCGATTAAGGTGATCCAGAGTCTGGCACCCGAGTCGAAGAAACAGACAATACGCAAAACTCCTTGATTCTCGTTTTTAACTAAACTTGACAAGGGTGGGGACTGGTCGGGACATAAACATCGACCATAACCAAGTTATGGGGATTTCATGACCGGGACAGTTGCTTATCAAGATTGATGGGTTAGACTTAACGAGTAGTACCACTCATGATGTAGCAGTGCTAGATGAGTGCGAAAACCGAGGCAAAATAGCTTGAAGGTTGTGTAGGGACACAATTGGTAAAAGTATACCTACCTAGGGAATTAATTGTATGGCCGCGAGTCGTGGGTGCAATTAATTTCTGCTGGGACGTCAAGACCTGCTAGGAAATAAGATTTCCCGAACAATTGAAGGGGTAATTGTTTCGAGAAAATAGTGGGAGAACTTTTTCGATAACAAGTCCAATAGTCGTTAATTATAAGTATTAATTTAGATCAGTCAGCTGAACGTTATCATTTTATTTTGTAGATCATTTCTGCAAAATGTCTAAGAATCCATTATCTATCATCCTTGACACTAACAAACTGAACGGATCAAATTTTATCGACTGGCTAAGAAATTTGAGGATAGTCCTCGACTCCGATCGTCGGAGCTATATTCTCGATGCACCAATGCCTGGAGCGCTTCCGGAAGGTGTTTTGGAAGAGGAACGAGCCACCCATGCTAGATGGGTTGATGATGATATTCAGGTTCGTTGCCTAATGCTAGCATCAATGACCAATGAGCTACAGAAACAGCATGCTAAGATGCCTCATGCTGCTGATATACTTCTCCATCTCCGAGATTTATTTGGAGAGAAGTCTAGGACCGAAAGGTTCAAGACGACGAGGGAGTTGTTTAATCTGAGAATGGCTGAGGGAGCCAGTGTCAAAGACCACTGTCTTCGTTTCATTAATCTGATTGAAAAATTGGAGAATTTGGAAGTGGACTTGCGCGTTGATCTTAGGACTGACCTCCTACTCCATACTCTACCACGTTCATTTGATCAGTTCGTGTTGAATTTCAACATGGAGGAGAGAAATCTCGCTCTTCACGAACTGACCAACATGTTGGTAACGGCAGAAGCTACCCTTAAGAAGGAGAAGTCTGTCTTGATTGCTGAGCAACCCAAGGCTGCAAAGCCAAAGAAGGGCAAGAAGAAGAAGAAAGTGTTCTCTTCCAAAACAACCAAGAAGGTTGTCGAGGAAAAGAGAAAGAGCCCAGAATATGAATGTTTCCACTGCAAGAAAGCAGGGCACTGGAAAAGGAACTGCCCTGACTACCTTAAACGGTAGCCAAAGGTATTTTCTTTATTGAAGTTAATATTTCAATTAACTGTGCATCATGGGTGTTAGACACCGCAGCTGGTTCTCATATCTGCAATGATTTGCAGGTAATGAGAGCAGTAAGACCTCTTAAACCTGGGGATAGGATCCTGCGCTTTGGAAACGGAGCAAGGGTTGCGGCAGAGGCCATAGGGGACATTGAATTAATTTTTGGGAATTTTACTTTAGTTTTAAAAGACTATTTGTACGTACCGACGATTATCAAAAACATATTTCGATTCCTTTGTTGGATAATGATGGTTTTTGTTTTTCCATTTCTAATGGAAATTTTAGCATAATAAAAGGTGGTTATACTTATGCTAGTGGTACTCTGATAGATGGTCTTTATTCCCTTGAACCAACTAATTCGAACGTATTGCACATTCAATCAAAGAAAAGAAAACAAGATGATAATAGTCCACAGTTATGGCACGCTAGGCTTGGACATATATCCAAGAGTAGAATTCAAAAGTTGGTTTCCTCTAGGGCTCTTGAAATACAGAACCTAGATGATCTTTCAACTTGCGAGTCCTGTCTCAAGGGAAAGATGACCAAAACGCCTTTTACTGGGAAACCGGAGCGAACCAAACAAACCTTGGATTTGATCCATACCGATGTTTGTGGACCACTGAGTGTCAGTGCAAGAGGAGGATTCTCATACTTCATAACCTTCACAGACAACTATAGTCGTTTTGGGTATGTATACCTAATGAAGTATAAGTCCGAAGCTTTTGAAAAGTTCAAAGAGTTTCGAATGGAAGTTGAGAACCAACTTGGACACAGTATTAAGGCACTTCGATCGGATCGAGGTGGGGAATACTTAAGTCAAGAATTCCTCGATTATCTTGTAGAGAATGGAATTCTCTCACAGCGAACTCCTCCTAGAACACCGCAGTTGAATGGTGTGTCTGAGAGAAGGAACATAACTTTGTTAGACATGGTTCGTTCCATGATGAGTTTCGATGACCTTCCTTTTTCGTTTTGGGGCCTAGCCCTCTTAACTGCTTCGAAGATACTTAATATTGTACCTCCAAAGTCGGTGCCAACGACGCCACACCAAGAGTGGTTTGGTAAAGCACCCATGTACTCGTATTTATGAGTGTGGGGATCTCCTGCCTATGTTAGGAACAAGAAAGGAGATAAACTAGATAGCAGATCTAGTTTGTGCAAATTTGTGGGGTATCCAAAGGAATCCATTGGATACCTGTTCTACGGCCCTAAAGAACGAAAGACGTTCATATCTAGGAACGCCCACTTCTTAGAGGATGACTTCCTCACTAAAACAAGTGGGGTGTCCGTAGACTTGATGAAGTCCAAGAAATGGACCCATCCCCACAAACAGTGGGAGTTGATCATGAATCTATTGAACCATCTAGTACACCAGTACTTCGAAGGTCTGATCGAGTTCGTAGAGAGCCTGAAAGGTATGGCTTTATCCACGAGAACGATCAATTGGATGGTGATCCAAGGACATACGAAGAACCTATGTGAGACATAGACTCGGGTGCATGGCGGGAAGCCATGCAATCCGAAATGGATTCCATGCATTCCAACAAGGTATGGACCTTGGTTGATCCACCTGAGAGAACTGTCCCTGTAGGCTGTAAGTGGATCTTCAAGCGCAAGCTTGGAATGAATGGAGAAGTTTTGACTCATAAGGCTCGCCTTGTGGCGAAAGGTTATTCTCAAAGGCCTGGTATAGACTATGAGGAAACCTTCTCTCCAGTGGTGATGTCAAAATCCATTCGGATACTATTAGACATAGCCGCGTGGTATGACTACGAGATATGGCAAATGGATGTAAAGACCGCCTTTCTCAATGGAGACATTGATAAGGAAATCTTTATGCAACAGCCAAAAGGCTTTGCATCTAAAGGAAGTGAGCATAAGGTCTGCAAACTTCAAAGGTCAATTTATGGCCTAAAACAGGCATCCCGAACCTGGAACAAACATTTTGATGAGACAGTCAAAGGGTTTGGCTTCATCAAGAACGTTTATGAGTCATGTGTGTACAAGAAATTTGATAGGGGTTCGGTACAATTTATTGTGTTGTATGTCGATGACATTCTATTGATCGGGGACGTTATCAGAACGTTGACGCAGACGAAAGCGTGGTTATCCACGCAATTCTCCATGAAAGATATGGGAGACACATCTTATGTATTGGGAATACGTATCTATAGAGATAGATCAAAGAAGATGTTAGGACTCTCCCAATCTCAATACATTAACACTATACTGAAACGGTTCAGTATGGAAGAATCCAAGAAGGGATTTATTCCAATGAGACATGGGATCTCTCTTTCTAAATCCATGTGCCCTACAAATGATGAAGAAAGGAAGAGAATATCTCTCATACCTTATGCATCTGCCATAGGCAGCATAATGTATGCGATGTTACGTACTAGACCTGACGTAGCACACGCTCTGAGTGTGACGAGTCGCTACCAGTCAAATCCCAGGGAGGAACACTGGATCGCCGTAAAGGCTATCCTCAAGTACATGAGAAGGACTAAGGATATGTTCTTGGTCTACGGCGGTATTGGAGAATTCAAACTCGAAGGATTCACGGATTCGAGTTTCCAGTCTGACGTGGATGATTATAAATCCAATTATGGATATATATTTTGCCTCAACGGAGCAGCGGTGAGTTGGAAGAGTTCCAAGCAGTCCACCACTGCAGATTCAACCACTGAAACAGAATATATTGCCGCATCGGATGCAGCAAAGGAAAGTGTTTGGATGAGAAACTTCATCCAAGAGTTGGATGTAGTACCTAGCATTGCAGAGCCCATAGTAGTCTTCTGTGACAACAATGGGGCAATCGCTTAAGCAAAGGAGCCGAGATCACACCATCAGTCCAAACACGTGATGAGAAAATACCATGTGATTAGAGAAATCATTGGTAGATGAGACATTCAAATGGAACGTGTCGACTCAAAAGATAACGTAGTTGATCCACTAACGAAGCCACTATCGCAAAAAGTGTTCGAAGAACATCGTGTGAAGATGGGTCTTAGAAATGTTTGTGATTGGCTTTAGGGCAAGTGGGAGATTGATAGGATAGTGCCCAGCAAGCCAACTCAATAGCTTGTAATAGGACTATTTTATCTTGAATGAATCTTTGATTTATTAATTAATACGCAAAGTTTATTTATTTCAAGTATAAGATAAACTAATGGCCAACTTCATCTCTCGCGAACACATTTAAGCGATTGGTTGAAACCCTGAGATCACTCATGACTATGGAACGATTCACTTCAGTATTGAGTGCAATCATGAAACAGTCTCTAAGGTCGTGATCTCAAAAGTGTTCCAAGTCATAGATTCCTGTCGAGACGGGGTATCGAAGGAATCGTCAAGACTTGTAGGATTATGCATGATTCACATGGAGTGAATTTGTGGAGTTTCATGAACAAGACATTTGATGTCAGTGCATATGACTAGGTGGTTCGATAGGGGATCGAACGCATCGAACGACCCGAACAGAGAAACCCATTGTGGAAGTGCGTAAAGTATATCAGTGATGGGATGTTTCTCAGGATTTATAACAGTGTAGGATTTAGTCCTTAGACTTGAGGTGCTAGGGCGAATTCGGTATACGGGTGTGCGTGTTTTGATTTTGGAGCCGGTCACGTAGCCTGACCATTGTGCGCCTACATTGGGTACGTACAGTCGTATACGCGGGTGGTTAGCATCAAGAAGGGATCTACCGACTCATTGTAATGAATGAGGGAATTTCATGTACGTTCTTAGATAATAGATTCCGAGAAATCCATGGCCATGGTCGGTGACAGATTTGGAAAGGGGTTTCCAAATTTAGCAATCACACTGGAATTATTATCCAGAATTAGAAAGTACAGAATCGAGATAATTAGAGGTGCTGACTAATTCACACACCCTAGGTCTCAATCGGGAAATTAGTCGTTAGAAGGACCGTATGTACATGGTACTTATAAGAGGTGAGGTTCACTAATGTCAATTCACCTGAAGTTGGGCCTCATGGGCTTGTGGCTAGACATCGACCATGAGGTGTGGGTAATCCTGAATTAATGAGAGATTAATTCTGGAGTGGCCAATTAAAAGTAGTTTATTGATCGGAGCAATTAATTAAATATTAATTGCTCGTTAATTAAATCACAGAAATGTGAGCCTTCGGCCAATTGATGGTGAACCTAGAGGGTCACACACAATACAGTTGGAACTGTGATAGTCAATTGTAGAAAGAATTGATTTAAAGGGTTAAATCAAATTAAAAGAATTAAAGGGTTAATTCTAGGAGAGAGAAAATTAATTAGAATTATCTAATTAATTAAATAATTAATTAAAGGGTTAATTAAAGTATTAAATCTTTAACTAGATTTTTTGGAACATTTAATTAAAGTGTTAATTAAATGACTGGGCCATTTAATTAAAGAATTAATTAAATAGGAGGGATGGACCAACTTAATTAGTGGCCCATTAGCTAAGGAGAGATAGGGTTTGATGTAAACTATAAATAGGAGTCTTGGAGACTCAAAACCCTAAGCAAGAAAAACACAAACCCTAGCCTCTCTCTCCCTAGTAGCCGCCGCCCCTCCCCTTTTCCCTAGCCGCCGCCGCCATCCAAAACAACCACACCACCGCCGTGGTTGTGTAGATCGGTCGTGCACCACCTCTTTCTACCTTCTACATCTACATCTAGAGTTGGATCTTGATCCAACTCTTGAATCTGATGTGTTTCTTTCCTAATTATGAGCCTGAGGACTGAAGCAATCACAGATCTAGCTGGTGTGGACTTATCTCTAGAGGCACAACACTTGGGGTGCTCTAGTGATCCGAAAAGAAGACCGGAGAAACCACCACCGTGCCTGTGGTGAGGTAAAATTGCATTTACCACCCTATTTATTTTAGTAATTGCTTGCTAAAATGAATTCAACCTTATTCATATGTGCTAATAAGTGTTCCTGGGATTTGGTGTATGAAAATAAAATAAAAATTAAATTATGCAACGTTGTATTTGACAATCATACCCATAAAATCCCAACAGACTCTACCCCTTGAATTATACCAATTGTTGATACCACTTATTTGATAACACTTGTTGGTATATGCTTGTTGGTGAGACCACTTGTTGAACTTGGTGAAATTTGCAAGGCAGTCAACTCATCTTTGTCATCTCACATGTGCTTCACCTACAAAGCAGATAACTGTTTTTGGTACCCCTTGTTTATTGGGTCCAGCAGGGTTAGTACAAACATGTGATGATCTAGTGACTTATGTTTTATCATGATAATACCACTTGTTGGTCATGATTAAAACAATGCTCATAAGCAAGGTAAGATGCATGAAATATGTGATAAGCATGCATATTGAAATGAGGATGGCAATCAGTACAGTGAACATGATCAACATGATAATATGAATAAGCATAGTGCATGTCATAATAACAATTATCATAATGTGATTCAAATTCTTGCCAGATAATTCGTTTTTACCTCAATTTCTTACCTGAGTTATTTAATAACTCTCCTTAGATTTAGCAGACTTTGACATTTTAATTTTACTCCTATCAGCAGCCTATTTCAGCTTACTCGGCTGATGGGTTTTAGTAGTCTGATTAGTCTTAGGTAGCTTATTAGATTTTCTAACCTATTGAGCATCAGTAGACTTGTTCTTTTAAGCCTCTGATTTACTATTTAGAGAATTATGCAATTGCTTCTATCAAGTTGATTTGTATTATCTAATCGAATTGCACACTCAGCTTTTAGAGTTTCATTCTCATGCTCAAGCTTTTTGTAGTCAGCTGATTCTTGAGGTTTCTCAACCTGGAGTTTCAGTGATATGATTTGCTCTTTTCAGCAGAGTCATTTCTTCATTAAGCTTGGCAAATGCACAAATAATATTTGAATTTGTAATTTAGCATTTATTCAAATAGTGCATTTCATTAATCAGTAGAAGTTACCTCCATTTTCAGAATCATCAAATTCTATGGCAGTTAACCATAGGGTCTCAGGTACTTCTTCAAATTATTTATCAGACTACTGACGGTCTGAATAAGATGTGCAGGAGTTTATTAGCTTTGCTGCATCAGCTAACTTTGATTTGCTCTTACTTAGCTTACGCTCCTTTTTGTCACGCTTTTCCTTTTCAGCAAACTTCTCAAATGATGAGTGTGGATGATCTTTGATCATGAGTCCATACTCCTTTTCCTTGTTATCTTTGAGTTTTGCTTTGGAGGAATCCATGTTTTCCTGAAAATGATCAGAAGAAGATGAAGTAGCATTTTTATATTTTAATTTCATTTTCTTCTTGTAGAACTTCTCAAAATCATTCAGCAGCAGGGTAACGTCGTCAGCAGTGTATGCTTTTTTTGAACTCAGCAGAGTCTTCTGTTTTGACTTGTCTGCTGATTTTCTTGACTTGTCTGACGCCATTAGAGCAGCAGTAGGGTCTGAACTGGTTGACACTTCTAATCCCATTCTTGGCATTTGATACTCATATGCTTTGAGGGATGAGAACAGTTCGGAAAGAGAAATCTTCTCTAAATCCCTTGATTCTTCCATGGTTGTCACCTTCATGTTGAATTTAGGTGGCAAGGCCTTGAGAACCTTTGTGGTGATCTCTTTGTTCGAAAATTCTTTACCAAACCTTAGAACTTCATTCAGAGCTTTGGTAAATCTGATATCCATCTGATCAATCGTTTCACCAAACTTCATCTTGAAATTTTCAAACTCCTCAAGAGCCACACTGAGCTTGTGTTCTTTGATAGCGTTGTTTCCTTCGCTTAGCTCCCAGACTTTATCCCACATCTCTTTGGCAGTTTTGAAATGCTTGATCTTCTGGAATCTGTCTTCGTCTACAGCTTTGAACATGATGAACTTCGCCTTTTTATCAAGATTAACTAACTTGATTTCTTTAGGTGTCAGCTCATCTAGCTCTTTGTCAACTATCTGATCAGGCTGGTCAGCAACCTTCACAGTCTTCTGAAATCTGAATGGTCCTTTGGTAATACATGTGAACATGTTGTCGTCGTAAGCAGCAAGAAGGATTTCCATTCTGATTTTCCAGCTTTCAAATTCCATAAGGCCAATGTGAGGAACATGGCTTATGACATCCATTTTTCAAAAAGTTTTGATTTGTCAAAATATGCTCTCTTTTTGAAAAAATTGAAAAACACACCTAGGATCAAGTTTGTTGATCGGGCAACTGATTCAAATGAACCAACCTGCTCTGATACCACTCTCCTGATGATAACTCGGCTGATGGCTACTCGGCTGATTCAAGAATGAACACATCTATCTTGACTCGGCTGATGATAACCAATCTGATATCCCACTCGGCTGATTCGGTTACTTCGCTTCAAGACCTTGAGATAGGTTTCACTAAGTTGTTCTTAGTTGATGACTTAACCTTTTGATCTTCAAAACCATTATGGCATTTTTGTCATTTTCAAAACCTTCTCCAAATAACACCAACACATACGGTCCTTCTATCGACTTAATTTCCCGATCGAGACCTAGGGTGTGTGAATTGATCGCCACCTCTAATTATCTCAATAACTATACTTTCTAATTCGGGATAATAATCCAGTGTGACTGCTAAATTTGGAAACCCCTTTCCAAATCCGTCACCGACCGTGGCCACGAGTTTCTCGGATCTATTATCTAAGAATCGTATAGGAAATTCTCTCATCCATTACGATGAGTCGGTAGATTCCATATTTGTACTAACCTCTAGCGTACACAACTATACGCACCCAACTTAGGCACATTATGGTCAGGCTACGTGACCTGTACCTAGATCAAAGTACATATATCCATGCACCGAATTCGCCCTAGCACCTCAAGTCTAAGGACTAAATCGTACACTATCATAAGCCTTGAGAAACATCCCATCACCGATATGCGTCATGCTCTTCCACAATGGGTTTCTCTGTTTGGGTCGTTCGATGCGTTCGATCCCCTATCGAACCACCTACTCATATGCACTGACATCAAATGTCTTGTTCATGAAACTCTACAAATTCACTCCATGTGAATCATGCATATTCATACAAGTCTTGGCGATTCCTTCGATACCCCGTCTCTTTCGGAATCTATGACTTGGAACGTGTTTTAAGATCACGACCTTAGAGACTGTTTCATGATTGCACTCAATACCGAAGTGAATCGTCCCATAGTCTAATGTGATCTAAGGATTTCATCCAATCGCTTAAATGTATTCGCGAGAGATGAATTTGGCCATTGTTCATTCTATACAGTTATAAATAAACGTGCGTATTATTCATAAAAATCAAAGATTGTTTAATACAGAATAAACCTATTACAAGCTAAGGTTAATTGGCTTGCTGGGCACTATCCTATCAGAGTATTCGACCTATAAATTATTTGAAAAACCTTCAAATTTAGTAGAATCAGTCTTATAATCAATTCACATCATAGTGTAGGTATTTTCTAGTTTTAGTTTGTTATCATAAAACACTCTATCAACAACTTATATTCCTTTTTCAAAAGTCGGACTTTCCCAAAAATCTACACATCAACAAAACAAGTAAAGAATAATGGTGTTCAATTTTGAAAATGCAATTAATTTGCAAGTTATAATTAGTAAAACTGGAAATAGTTATTCTAGCAAGAAATTAATATGAAAAACTCTTCGGCTCATTGATGAAAGCACATTTTCATATTAGCAAAGTTACGTTAGATACTTTTAGTTACCAATAGGTAAAGTTAGACATATACACATAATACTTAAATAAATATATTAATCAATATCAATGGTGATTGATTTAGTTGACTATATTTAATTGTTGTTGAGAGAGGTTTTATATAATATGTTTGACACTTTTAATAATCAGTGTCATGTTTAAGATTTGAAAATATTTTTTCTTAGAAGAGTGAGACTTGAGGATTAACACGCGGAACGGCTCTAAAAGTTAATATTGTGGATCTCGACAACTTAATTAACAATCTGCAAAGATCACATAATCAACATAAATATGGAACAAATACGCTTTTATTGCTAAACTCCTATCATTATGGGAATACTGATGTAAATAAGGTAACAAATACCAAACATGCATATATTTTCTTAAGAAACTGGAATCTTCATTAGCTCAATGACATGTATAAATACCTCAAAGGTACAATACACACAAAAAATAAAATCTCTACATTTTACATAACTCTCAAATTATCTTAAGTTCTGCAACATTTTGTTGACTTAAGGAGGAGGCTCTGCCGACACCCCCAACGCGTGATCTTTGTTTTGTAGGCCTCGACGTATAGATTTTCAAAATCTTGAATCGGACCTACCGGATTCAACCCAAAACTGAATCCACATTATTTTCACCTGCATCAATCTTCTATCTCTTTCTTGGTTGTCCTAATATGTCAATTTTTAGATAAATGAACAAAATATTTTGAATAAAACATTCTTAACCATAAACTAATGATTATTATTAAATTTATGTTATGAGCATTACGTATGGCACATTTTGTTTGATCTAATGACAATGACAGCAACTAGGCGCAAAATAATCTACTTTATTGGACTCCAAGCCGGATTAATTCACAAAATATTACTCCTATATGTTTTTGTTATGAAATATGCATATTTTGTGGATGTCATTGGTAATTTACCATTCAAGAGATAATGTGGCTATGCATGATTCTTCCACTTGGTGAATTAATGAGCTAACACATTACCTTATATGTGGCAAGACATGAAGAAGTGTGGCAATGCATGTCTATGTGGAAATCTCTAGATGTATGCAAGTGTTTGACCATGTAGTATAGCCATGTATCACAATTGCATGGAAGACACATATATGGCATGTGGCTATTGTATAGAAGTCTTGAGCTTGTATAAATAGTGAGTTCATCCCTTATTTTGTAACAAGATGAACTACAACATTAAATGAGATAAAAAGAGTTGAGGAGTTATCTCTACATATTACTTTGCTTACTACAATTTGTTCATACTTTTATCCTAAGTTTTATAACACGTTATCAGCACGAGTTTGCTCTATAACTCGATTTCAAGTTATCACAATATATCCCAGAAATAACAGAGAAAATAGGCAAACACTTTGAGAGGCATATTCTCGGATTTGCAAACAGCAGCTTTGGATTTTCCATCACTCCGACTATATTAACCGTTGGATCATGCTCAAATTTTAACCGAAGGTTCCTCACAACAGGCTCTTCATTTTGACCGCTCGGATCGTCCTTACAACATCTGTAGATGACACGGCAGCCATCAGAAGTTGTCCAAAAAAGTTGGAGAAAGTAGCAATTGCCTCTATCCGGAAGAATTAAAATCTAATATACATACTTTATTGTATTATAAATAACTTGAAATTCGAATATGAACAAATTGTTTTCGGCTTGAAAGAAAGCCTAATAAGTTTTGAGCTTGAAATAAAGCTTTGAAGTTTAAGCTTGAAAGAAAGCTTCGAAAATTTTAGACTTGAAAGAAAGTCTAGTCGAAAGACTCAAACCCGAAGATTTGAGAACACTTTTGGCTTGAAAGAAAGCCTACTACTTGTGTGCCTTCGATAGGTGAAAAACTCAAGCCCGAAGATTTGAGTGTATTTTTTTACTTGAAAGAAAGCCTAGTAAGTTTTAAGCTTGAAAGAAAGCTTCGAAGGTTTTAAGCTTGAAACAAAGCTTCACAAATTTTAGGCTTGAAAGAAAGTCTAGGTGAAAAACTCAAACCCGAAGATTTGAGTATATTTTAAAGAAAGCCATGAACGATGGAGATATTTGTTTGGTTGACAGTGGGACCACACACACGACTCTTCGAGATAAAAAAGTATTTCTCGAATTTGAAATTATCAAAGGCTAATGTTAGTACAATTTGTGGTACTACAACATTAATTGAAGGCTCCGGAAGAGCCAATATGATGTTGCCCGGTGGTACAAATACTTTGATAAAAGAGGCGTTGTACTCTCCGAAATCCAAAAGAAACTTGTTAAGTTTCAAAGATATATACGTTTGAATGGATTTCATATTGAGACCATGAATGAGGGGAATATGGAATATCTTTGTATCACATCCATGATTTCATGCCAGAAGCATGTAAATGAAAAACTCCCAGTTTTCTCATCGGGTTTATATTATGCGACCATAAGAGTTTTTGAATCAAATGTTGTATTGAACCGGAAGTTCAATGATTCAAAACTTTTCTCGCTTTGGCATGACCGACTTGGCCACCCGGGAGCAATTATGATGCGTCGAATAATAAAGAATTCAAGCGGGCATCCTTTAATGAACCAGAAGATTCTTTTGCCGCAAGAAAATGTGTGTGTGGCATGCTCACAGGGGAAATTAATCATCAGACCGTCTCCTATGAAGATTGGTGTTGAATCCCCAATGTTTTTACAACGAATTCATGGAGATATATGTGGGCCTGTAGATCCACCTTGCGGACCTTTTCGTTATTTTATGGTCCTAATAGACGCATCTTCGAGATGGTCTCATGTATGCCTACTGTCAACGCGTACAATGGCTTTTGCTAAGCTTCTTGCTCAAATTATAAAATTGAGGGCACAATTCCCTGATTATTTGATAAAGACAATGCGTCTTGATAATGCCGGTGAGTTTACATCTCAGGCATTTGATGATTATTGCATATCAATTGGAATTGATGTTGAACATTCTGTTGCACATGTTCATACCCAAAATGGCCTAGCTGAGTCATTTATAAAGAGGTTGCAATTAATTGCTAGACCTTTACTTTTGAGGTCAAATTTATCCACCTCTGTTTGGGGACATGCAATATTACATGCTGCTTCACTGGTCCGGATTAGACTAAGTTCATTCGAGGCGTATTCGCCATTGCAGCTTGTGACAGGCCAGCAGCCTGATATTTCTCATTTGAGAATTTTCGGATGTGTTCCAATATCACCGCCACAACGAACAAAAATGGGTCCACAGAGACGACTTGGGACCTACATTGGTTTTGATTCCCCGTCTATTATCAGATATCTTGAGCCCCTGACGGGTGATATGTTTAAAGCAAGATATGCTGATAGTATTTTTAATGAGACAGTTTTCCCGTCGTTAGGGGGAGATAAGAAGCCTGTTCCTGATGAACAGCGTGAAATAGAATGGAATGTGCCATCTTTGTCTCATTATGACCCACGTACAAATAATTGTGAGCAAGAAGTAAGAAAGATTATACATTTACAAAATGTTGCAAATCAATTGCCGGATGCATTTGTTGATACAAAGAAAATAACAAAATCTTATATACCGGCTGTTAATGCACCAGCACGGATTGATGTCCCCGAAGGACATATCCCTGCAGGACAATTTGAAAAACCACGAATGAAACGTGGACGCCCGGTTGGTGCAAAAGATAAGAATCCCCGAAGGAAAAAGATACCAGAAGTATGTATTCCTCCTGGAGAGGAAACTGTTTCAACACAAAGCGCTATAGAAAAAATAACTGATCAGTCTGAATTAAGAAATGCCCCGGAAGAGGCAAATGAAACTGATGCTCCTGAAGAGGCGATATTTGAAGAGATCTCTTTGAATTATTTAAATACCCGAGAAAATTGGGATAGAAAGAAAGTGATTGTAGACAATGTCTTTGCGTATGGGGTCGCACTAGATATTATAAATAAGGATCCCGAAGATCCCGAACCGATATCGGTTGATGAATGTCGACATAGAAATGATTGGCCAAAATGGAAAGATGCAATTCAAGCTGAGCCGAACTCGCTAGAGAATCGCAAAGTTTTTGGACCGATAGTTCGCACGCCCGAAGACGTGCAACCGGTCAGGTACAAATGGGTATTTGTACGAAATCGGAATGAGAAAAATGAGATTGTGAGATACAAGGCACGACTTGTTGCACAAGGATTCTCACAAAGACCTGGAATTGATTATGATGAAACATATTCCCCTGTGATTGATGTAATCACGTTGCGGTATTTGATTAACTTTGCAGTCTCTGAAGGACTGGACATGCGTCTCATGGATGTGGTTACCGCATATTTATATGGATCACTTGATAGTGATATATATATATATATATGAAAATCCCTGAAGGATTCAAAATCCCTGAAGGATTCAAAATCCCTGAAGGATCTCATAATCAAAGGTCTCATGGACTGTATTCAATTAAATTGCAACGATCCTTGTACGGATTAAAACAGTCTGGCCGGATGTGGTATAATCGGCTCAGTGATTATCTCGTAAAAGAAGGATTTGTTAATAATCCAATTTGTCCATGTGTTTTCATTAAAAGATTTGAGAATGGATTTTCCATTATTGCGGTATACGTGGACGACTTAAATCTTGTGGGGGACTCTTGAAGAGCTCACAAAGACTGCAAACTATTTGATGAAAGAATTTGAGATGAAAAATCTCGGGAAAACAAAGTTTTGTCTCGGCCTGCAGATCGAACATTTATCAACTGGAATATTTATTCATCAATCGGCATATACAGAAAAGATTATGAAGAGATTTTATATGGACAAATCTCATCCATTGAGCAATCCCATGGTTGTCCGATCTTTGGATATAAAGAAAGATCCTTTCCATCCTCGAGAGGAAAATGAAGAATTGCTTGGTCCTGAAGTACCTTATCTAAGTGCAATTGGAGCCTTGATGTATCTTGCAAATTGTACTAGGCCAGATATCGCTTTCTCAGTTAATTTGCTGGCAAGATATAGCTCTGCACCAACACGAAGACACTGGAATGGAGTTAAACATATTTTGCGTTATCTTCGTGGAACGATTGATTTGGGTTTATTTTACTCAAGAGATTCCGACCCACATGTAGTGGGTTATGCAGATGCCGGTTATCTTTCTGATCCACACAAAGGTAGATCACAAAGTGGATATGTATTTACTTGTGGTGGCGCTGCAATATCATGGCGATCTGTTAAACAAACTCTAGCAGCCACTTCTTCCAATCATGCTGAAATTTTGGCATTGCATGAAGCAAGTCGAGAATGTTTATGGCTGAGATCAATGGTTCAATATATTCAAGAATCTTGTGGGTTGCCTTCAACAAAGAATATACCAACATCATTATATGAAGACAATGCCGCCTGTATTGCTCAAATAAGAAATGGATATATCAAAGGAGACAGAACGAAGCACATATCACCAAAGTTTTTCTTTACCCACGAACTTCAGAAAAATGGTGATATAGATGTGCTTCAGATTCAGTCATATAACAACTTTGCTGATTTATTCACTAAAGCATTGCCAACTACATCATTCAGAAAGATGGTTTACAACATTGGAATGCGGCGACTTGTGGATCTTATGTCGGCATCAGGGGGGAGCGTGTTATTAACGATATTTACATTGTACTCTTTTTCCTTCGTCCAAGTTTTTGTCCCAATGGGTTTTTCTTGGCAAGGTTTTAACGAGGCAGTGTTACACGCTTATAAATCCCATATGGATATGTACTCTTTTTCCTTCGTCCAAGTTTTTGTCCCAATGGGTTTTTCTTGACAAAGTTTTAACGAGGCATACTCCAGAAGCAATGTGCATCCAAGGGGGAGTGTTATGAAATATGCATATTTTGTGGATGCCATTGGTAATTTACCATTCAAGAGACAATGTGGCTATGCATGATTCTTCCACTTGGTGAATTAATGAGCTAACACATTACCTTATATGTGGCAAGACATGAAGAAGTGTGGCAATGCATGTCTATGTGGAAAATCTCTAGATGTATGCAAGTGTTTGAACATGTAGTATAGCCATGTATCACAATTGCATGGAAGACACATATATGACATGTGGCTATTGTATAGAAGTCTTGAGCTTGTATAAATAGATGAGTTCATCCCTTATTTTGTAACAAGATGAACTACAACATTAAATGAGATAAAAAGAGTTGAGGAGTTATCTCTACATATTACTTTGCTTATTACAATTTGTTCATACTTTTATCCGAAGTTTTATAACAGTTTTGAAATTTGTCCAATTAAAGAAGTACCTAGACCCTCTGATTCCACCAAATTGCAATTCCGAGTTTATCATAAAACTAATTGCGGTCCGGCGGTCCCTGTCCTAAATTAAGTTTAGGTTATGTGAAGAATTTAAAGGTGTATAATTTTTCTTAAAAAAAAAAATTTAGTTGATGTAGAATATCTCTTTTTTTTTTTTTTTCTCTTTTTGATAATTGATGGAGAAATTCTCGTATGAACCGAAACTCAACCTACTCAAAAGTTATAGGGCCTATTTGGAAAGATTTCGGCTCGGTTTCGTTGATTTCGATTTTAAAAAAATGGTTTGGATAATTTCGATGAAACTTTTGAAACCCCATTTGGTTAGGTTTTTGATGTTGGGTTTTGTTGTTTTGAAAAAGTTGAAACACCAATTGGATTGAGTTTGAATGTTGGGGTTTAGGGAAAAAAATAGGTGGTAGTTGTCAAATCAATATTTTTTATAGAGTTTGGGGGGAAAAAATAGGTGGCATGTGTCAAATCAAGATTTTATAGGTTTCAAAAGTTTGGTTGTAGGTTTGTGATGAGTTTTGTCAAACTCCATTTAAAAGAGTTCTGACTCAGTTTTGCTAGACCTGCGAGACCAGGTTAGAACCCTTCCAAACAAGCTCATGGTGACCAGGCTATAACAAACATGCATGCAATTAAATCATTTATCTTAACGAGATGATTCATAACTCATCTATAAGACTAACGCATTTAAATTAAATCTTGTGATTTGTTCCTTCACTGTATTGGCACATTGAATTTGAACGACTCCTTCCCATCTCTATATGTAGAGTAGTATCATGCATCCCGAAAAACGGAAACGAGCGCAGTGCAAGTTATTGGTCGCGTTACTTAACACTTAAGAATTATTTTTTCAATTAAGCTGACTTAAGCATTATAGATTATCATTGGATATTCCCCGACCTAATATAATGTCTTTTTTTTTTAAAAGAAAAAGTTTATGAACACTTAATGGATTCCAACTTGCTCCATTTCGAGTACACGACCCATAAACTATTTGGAATCACAAATAAATCAATTCTAAAATCAAAATTGCATCATAATGTAGGTGTTTCCTCATTTTAGTTTGTTATCATAAAACACTATATCGACAATTTATATTCCTTTTTCCGAAGTCGGACATTCCCAAAAATCTTCACAGCAACAAAAATAAGTAAAGAATAACGGTGTTCAATTTGAAAATGCAAGTTATAACTAGTCAAACTGGGAATAATTGTTCTAACAAAAAAAATGAAATCAGTGAAAAAAATGTGTCAAATATGTGAAAACGGGTTAATATGATAAAAAAATGTGAAATCAGTGAAAAAAAAGTTTAACAAACAAAATAAGGTGAAACCGGTAGAAAAATAGTTTAAAACGGAAAAAAACAAAAGGATATAATCGAAAAAATGGTGAAAATAAGTTATGACTAATAAAAATGGGTAAAACGGTAAAAAAAATATTAACTGGTAAAAATAAATAAAATCGGTTAAAAACATGTTAAATCGGTGACAAATAAATTAAACTAATAAATTAAATAGGAGAAACGGGTTAATTTGCTCTATTTTATGACATAATAAAATTAATTTCACTCTAATTTACAAAAAATACTCATGAAATTAACTAGACACGAAAATTAATTTACCTCTAATTTACAAAAAATACTCATGAAATTAACTAGACACGTACTACGTACGTGGACTTTCTAATTTAATAAAATATGAATAAAACATTCTTAACCATAAACTAATGATATTTTTGTAATGACCTACTGATGATATTATTTAAGTTATGTCATCGGGAGCATTACGTATGGGCCGTATGGCACCTTTTGTTTGATCTATTGACAATGACAGCAACTAGGCGCAAAATAATCTAGTTTATTGGGCACCTAACCGGATTATTTCACAAAATATTACTATACGTTCTGAATTTTGTCCACTTAAAGAATTACCTAGACCTTCTGATTCCACCAAATTGCAATTCCGAGTTTGTCATAAAATTATTTGCGGTCTGGCGATCCCCTCATGTGGTTATGTGAAAAAGAATTTAAAAGTGTATAATTTTTCAATCAAAAAAAAAAAAAAAAAAAAAAAAAAATGGCAAAATTGCATAAAAGGTCCCAAACTAATTGATGATTTTGGATTTTCGTCCCAAACTGTATCACTTAGCCAAATTCTTCCCGCATTTTTATATTCTTTTGGAATATCGTCCCACTTGCCACATGGATGTTTACGTGTCATGACGTGACAAATTTTAGCATAAACAATTATATAAGATTGCATAATTCGTCCCAAACTAATTATAAATTTTGATTTTTCGTCCCAAACTATATCAACACGCCGACTTCAGTCCCGTAATTGAAATCACATGGGGAAAAAGAATTTGTTCCAAACTAATTATAAATATTTATTATTTATTAATAGGAAAAATTGCTTTTTTGGTACTATAGGATATACCTACTTGCAATTTTGGTACCACTGGATATGAAAATGCAAATTTGGTACCATAGGATAGGTTTTCATTGCAACTTTGGTACCAAACCCAATTTTTTCCCAAAGTTAATGATAAATTAACCCCTATGAAATGCATAATGTTTAATTTACCCCCTCGTGGTTTTTAAAAAAGAGCATTTTACCCCCTGAAATTTTGTAAAAGTTTCACATCGCCTCCCTGATATTTTTATAGGCGGCACTTTATCCACTTTTATTATGATAATGTGGCATTTTACCCCCTGTATTATGATAAATGTGGCAATTTATCCCCCTATGTCATAAAATAGTTTGCATGCCTACTCTCAATTTCGGCAAGTGAATTACACTCTCCGGTTGAATGGGGTAAATTGCTTCATTAAAAAATTTATAGGGGGTAAATTGATTTTTTTCGAAATTATAGAGGGGCAAATTGAACATTATGCATTTTATAGGGGGTAAATTGCCATTAACTTTGTAGAAACATTGAGTTTGGTACCAAAATTGCAATGAAAACCTATCCTATTGTACCAAATTTGCATTTTCGTATCGAATGGTACCAAAAGTGCAAGTTAGACTATCCCATGGTACCAAAAAAACATTTTTTCCTTTATTAATACAAAAAAAATCCTAATGTACTGAGATATGATTTTTTTTCTCAAAAGCGCACGGAAATTTCAAAAATCCATACTACTTTTCTCTTAAAAAAAACGTTAATGGCTAATGGCAATCTACTTCCATGTGATATTCATAATGTTCAATTTACCTCCCTGTGTTATGATAATGTGGCAGTTTACCCCCCTGTGTTGTGATAAATGTGGCAATTTACCTCCTGTATTACAATAAATATAGCAATTTACCCCCTATGTTATAGAACATTTAGCATGCCGACTCTCAGTTTATGCAATTAAGTTACACTCTCATGTTCTAGGGGATAAGATACTTTTTAAAATTTTCCACAGGGGGTAAATTGCTCTTTTTCAAATTATAGGGGGTAAATTGAATATTATAAATATCAAGGGGATAAATTACCATTAGTCCCTTAAAAAATTAAAAGATGCATCGTCATTTTCATTAAATTACAAATTTAATAATGGACTAAATTCATGCAAAATGACAAATTGTGAGACGAAATTCGGCGAATTAATATAGTTTGGGATGAAAAAAAAATTGTAATTAGTTTGGGACAAATTCTGCAATCTTGTATAATTGTTCATGCTAAAATTTGTCATGTCTTGACACGTAAGCAGCCATGTGGCAAGTGAGACGATATTCCGAAAAAATATAAAATTATGGAACGAATTTGGCTAAGTGATATAGCTTGGGACGAAAATTCAAAATCACTAAATAATTTGGGACGTTTTCTGCAATTTTGCCAAAACAAATTTTAGTTGATGTAGAATATCGTGTTTTTTCTCTTCTCTTTTTGATAATTGATGAACCAGAACCCGGCCTACTCAGAAGCTAAAGATCCTATTTGGAATGATTTTGGCTTGATTTTGAGGGTTTTAATTAAAAAAAATTGATTTGAGTGGTTTCAATTAAACTACTGAAACCTCATTTGATTAGGTTTTGGATGTTGAATTTTGTGGTTTTGAAAGTTGAAACCTCACTTGAATTTTGTTTGAACGATGGGGTTTATGGAAAATAGTAGGTATCAAATGAAGAATTCTTGCATAGACCCGGTCTTTCATAGACCACACACAAAATTTTGTAAACATGTTTAGTGGATGCACTAATTTTGTTCATGATCTATGAAAGATCTGGTCTATACAATAATTTTACGTGTCAAGTCAATGTTTTTTTTTTTTTTTTTTTTTTTGTAAAATTTGAGGGAAAAAACTAGATATTACGTGTCAAATCAAGATTTTATAGGCTTCAAGAGTTTGATTGTATGCTTGTGATTAGTTTTATGGGTTTTGCCAAACACTATTTTGAAGAATTCTGACTAGTTTTGCTAGACCTATGAGATCGGACTAGATTCTTCCAAACAAATCTTGTGATTTGTTCCTTCACGATATTGGCACATTGAATTTGAACGACTCCTTCCCATATGTATATATAGAGTATTATCATGCATGCCGAATAAAAGAAACGAGCGCAGTGCAAGTTGTTGGTCGCGTTAAAAAAAATATATCACTTTTACAATTAAGCTGACTTAAGCATTATAGATTATCATTCGATATTCACCGACCTAACATAATATCTCTTTCTTAAGTTTATGAACACTTACTGGATTCCAACTTGATCCATTTTGAGCTTGTTCATTTGCATTTTACTTATTATTTACTTATTGAGATCAATAAACCAAATATAGCTTTAGTAAGTTTCAATTTTCATCCTGCAATTACATACCAAATTTTGATTGCAGGACAAAAATTAAAAATTATTAAAAGTTAGAGGACTAAAATTGTTATGCATAGGATTAAAATTAAAATTGGGTGAAATAATAGGACTAAATGTGTGCTTAATATAGTTATAGGACTATTATTAAAAGAATCCCAAAATTACATGACTATTTTTGAAATTTTACTCATATGAACCTAGCTACTAGAGTAGTTTTATTCCTACAGCCCACAACCGGTTGTACATATATACAGCTGGTTGTGGCTTTTTTTTTTAATTTTTTTTGTCATTTATATATTTTAATATATATGAAAAAATTTAATTATATGACACATAAATAATTATCAAGAAAATATAAACCCTATTTGTAAATATTAAACCCAAAATCTTGAAATTTTAAATTCTAAACATGTTAAATAAGTAATAGGTAATATAATTAACTTCAAAAACCTAAAATATGAGCTGTACAAAAGTCAATCAAGTTTGGGTTGTCGGATAATCATTTTCCTAACTACTACTATTATTGTGATTTCGGACTATTATTTTAGTTTTATAATATTTTAAAATATATATATATATATATACGGAATTTTCAAGTCCTTTCCTCTCTATCCCCTCGTCAGTCGCCAGCCTCCATTCTTCATTGAATCCAGTTTCCAATCTTCATCATTCATCACCCACACTCCACATACACACACACACGCACTATAATTATCAGATAACTGCACATATATAAACATATATATTATTAGTAATGTACGTATCAAAAAATGGGGCACAACCATAACAGCCACCACCACGCAACCGACGGAGAAGGCGGCGGCGGCGGCGGCGTGTCACAACGCGTCAACAGCCCAAAATTCTCGGGTCCAATGACCCGAAGAGCACACTCATTCAAGCGCAACAGCTCTTCACCAAAAACACACAACAACAACAATAGTAATAATAATCACGAAATTGATTTTCAGCTTAACTCCCCTAGATCTGAAATTCCTGTTTCTGCCGATGGGAATGAATCTTCGAGGCCTGTCCACGTCAGCGGCGTGTTACAGAGGGTACATTTAAGGAAAAGGATCTCGTCTATTAGTGTGGATTTAGGAGGATTGGGATTGGAGTTGAAGGAGAGGAAAAAGTTAGGGCAATGGATGTTTCTCATGTTTTGTGGGGTTTGTTTGTTTATGGGTGTTTTTAAGATTTGTGCTACTGGATGGTTTGGATCTGCCATTGATATTAAACTTGGAAACAATCAGGTGATTCTTCAATATGCTCTTCATTGGTTGGAATTTACTGTTTTCTTTTTACTATCAGATATGGATTGAGGTTTAGTGATGATTTAGTTAAAACTGACTTGGTAGTTTGTTATTTGCGTTCTCTTATTCTTGAAAATAGTGTACTTTCTCTTGGTATGGTTCTATAATTTTTGTTTTTGTTTACTTGATTAGTAATTAGTAAATTTTCTGGGGGAAAGTTAACATAGATTCTTAGGTAGCCATTCACTGTTTTTCTTGGTACTATCTTTTTGTAGCCACTTATTGGCATTTAAATTTATTTGTTTTTGAGTCAATCAAACGAAAATATAGAGTAGTTTCTACTTCTACGTGTTCCTTAGATTTACGCTTTTCCAGCTGTTCTGATTTTTTCCGAAAAGTTCTTGAAACCGAAACATAGTAAGGAAACAATATTTTAATCTATAATTATTAGTTATAAATGATGTGCAGTTAGTTATTTTACCCTCTTATTCTTGAAAAGGATATAATTGAAGTTTGTTTATTTAATTTTAATTTTGTGTGGAAGTTATGGCTTAGTTGGGCTCATAAATACGTGGAAGGACTATAAGGAATGCATCAGATTTTGTGATTATGTTTAGCTTCACAAAGAATGTTGTAATGCATGAAACTCTCTATATCTGTAAAAAGAAGAATCTTCATTAAAAGTTTTAACACTCATGTAACTTCTGAAGTTTTGAGATTCTTTTCTTTTTATGAAAATAAATGAAGTTGAGTCACACGTGGATTGAGAGGAAGAAGTAACAAAAATTGCTCGTTGTTCTGTTATTTATTTATACATATGTCATTCCCTTCTCAATTTAGATTTTTCCTGCAATAGTGTGAAATTCGTTATAGTTTGCATAACTTCTGAATAAACGAGAATAGTACGATAACATTGAACTGAGATTCTTAGAAAGGTAGCTGCATCATTTTTTTGCCCTTTTCAGGACATAGTGATTTACGTAGTTTGTTGATATTGCTGAAACAAATTGTGGCCAAATCAACAAATTTTTCATAACCGACTTTGTACAAGTCAGCTACCAAAGCTCAGGAAATGCCCTAGTACAACAGAATTTCTAAATATTCATTTACAATCATAAATACTAAGTTTAACTGAACTAAACTATGATGAACACGACTATTAAGTATGAAATATTGGAAAACAAAAATAGTACATTGATGAATCTTTAAATTGTCGTAACATATCTTTAGCTGGCAAAGTCTAGTTTGCGGTTTTAGTTCATATGCCAGCTACTTTACTTAACCAATGTTTCCATGCATAGTTTTTCCCCCTTTATTTGTTTGATACAAATTTCTTATGTACTTTGTAAACAAAATTTTCTACTGTATTGGCTTAGAAGAAGGGGCTTATTGCTTATCATGTTTTTCCGTAACCCATCCAGGACTTGTACGACTCTACGTCAAGCCTTCTACATCAACGGGATCAGGGCTTTCATGATTATGGATTCAGTGAGAGCCGAGAAAAAGAGGCGAAAAAGGCCCTAATGAAGACCTCAGGTGCCATGGATAGCCATGATAGTAAGGCTGATGTAAGTATTACTTCTATTATTTTAACTATACATATAAGTTGGAGGTTGAAATTAAACTGTATTTAATGCTTTAGACATTGATATTAAAGAATCCAACAATTTTTTCCATATTTAAAAATGAGATTCTTTCCAGGATTCAGGGATATGGTCCAAGCCTAATAGCGAAAATTTCACACAGTGGATTGATCGACCAAAAAGCCGCAAAAGTAAGAGCCGTGGGCCATTCTTATCAAAATTTTATATGCTCACCTCACCTATGTATATTTCTTACTTTTTCTGCACTATCTTTTTCGCCAGAGCTGGACTTGAAAACGAATGGCTATCTTCTAACAAATGCAAATGGTGGCTTAAATCAGATGAGATTTGGGGTCTGGTTGTCTTAAACTTTCATGATTCAATATGTCTTTTTGAAAAGATAAAACTTTGATCTGATGAACATATAATTTTAGAGTGCAGATTTGTGATATGGTTGCCATTGCAAAAATTATGAAAGCCACGCTTGTGCTTCCCTCTCTCGACCACACTTCCTATTGGGCTGATGACAGGTGCTTTTCTACTTTTCCATTGATTTTTGTACAAAATAACAACCATTTTTCTATATTAATTATTTGGTTCTTGGAATATAAGTGAGTAAAACGATAAGAAAAATGTTTTTCTTGCATCAAGGAGCATTGAGCTCTATTTCTTGTTCATTTTCATTTTCTTTACCATTTTACTCACTGAATCCATGAATCAAAACTTAGCCTGAGTGTATTATATTGCTCGTGTTTTGAACACTTTAATGCTATATTCCATTACCTCTGTGATTTATTTCTGAAAATTAACATACAGTGGATTTAAGGATCTATTTGACTGGCAATATTTCATTGAGGCACTACAAGATGATATTCACATAATCGACACTTTGCCACCTGAATATGCTGGAATTGAACTTTTCTCAAAGACACCAATATCTTGGTCAAAGGTATGGAACTAGTTATATTTTACAAATCCCATAAATGGAAATAATATGTTCTTGTCATCATTTATTACTAAATTCTCCCAATTCTTGGAATGTTTTCTACAGTTGTTACTCATGATTGCATTTAAATTTCAGGTTAGTTACTATAAATCAGAGGTCCTTCCACTTTTGAAGCAGCATAGAGTGATGTATTTTACTCATACTGATTCAAGGCTCGCCAACAATGATCTTCCCCCTTCTATCCAGAAGTTAAGATGCCGTGTAAACTACAGAGCGTTAAAGTATTCTGCCCCAATCGAAAATCTCGGAAAAGTTTTGGTATCAAGAATGCAACAAAATGGCAACCCTTATCTTGCACTACATCTCAGGTTAACTCTAGATTTCGCTATTAATGTAATACTTATAAGATTCTTGCTGCAAATCTTTTGATCCCGTCACTTATTTATTTCATTGCAGGTATGAGAAAGACATGCTTGCTTTTACAGGATGCAACCATAATTTGACCTTGGAAGAAGAAGAGGAACTTCGTCAAATGCGTTATGAAGTCAGCCATTGGAAGGAGAAAGAGATTGATGGAGTAGAAAGACGAAAGCTTGGGGGCTGCCCTTTGACCCCTAGGGAGACTGCCCTTTTACTTAAAGGGCTCGGTTATCCATCTAGCACTAGGATATACTTAGTGGCGGGTGAAGCTTATGGAAACGGGAGCAAGCAGTATCTCTCGGAAAGTTTCCCGAATATCTTTTCCCACTCGACTCTAGCAACCGAGGAGGAACTAAGCTCGTTTACAAATCATCAAAACATGCTGGCTGGTTTGGATTATGTTGTTGCCCTTCAGAGTGATGTTTTCGTTTACACTTACGATGGCAATATGGCCAAAGCAGTACAAGGTCATAGAAGATTTGAAGGTTTTAAGAAAACGATAAATCCAGAAAGGTAACATACACAATCCATTACTTACTCTTGGAGTGAAATGCAAAAATACCCTCTATGCTTTGCCTAATTAGCAAAAATAGAATGTGTTATTTTTATTAGCAAAATCCCCCTGTTCTATTTTTTATTAGCAAAAGGCCCCAGTGCTACTTTTTTATTAGCAAAGAAACCCGTCCCATGCCGGAGTACATATTTTTCAGGAAAAATGACAATAGCACCCCACCAAAAAATGCCAAAACACCCCTATTAACAAAAAAAATTATTAATAATAATCCCCTTGTTAACTTTGAAAATTGGCAATAACCACCCTCTTTACTTATGAAGAAATTTCAAATGGAGTTTTTTGCTAATAAAAAAAGAACACAGGGTTTTTTTGCCAATTGGGCCAAGCACATGGGGTATTTTTGTATTTAGCTCCTTTCTCTTGCTTTTAATGTTTATACAAAATAATGCCTTTATGTTGTCAAAGTGCAGGATGAATTTTGTAAAACTAGTTGATCAGTTTGATGAAGGGAAGTTAACATGGAAAAAATTTAGCTCTAAAGTCAAAAAACTTCACAAGGATCGTATTGGAGGGCCGTATATGAGGGAGCCAGGCGAGTTCCCTAAGCTCGAAGAGAGTTTTTATGCAAACCCTTTTCCGGGATGTATTCGCGAGAGAACCCCCGAAGAAGATAGAAACTCAAACTAGTCCCGTTTTTACATTCACGAAGAATGGTTTCTATGCAAGAGAAATTTAAGAATGTGTGTCGCGAGAGAGTCAATTGATGATCAAGATTTGATAGAAAGGGTGACCGGCATTTTTCTGCTGACTGAAAAGTCGCCAAGATTGCTGCACAGATTGGTGAAGTCTTTTCATAATGGTGGATTGGAACAAATATATAGTTACATTTAATTGTTTGGAAGCATTTCCATTGATATAGCCTCCAAGAAGTAAAATTGAAGTAGTTTATATATAGGCCAATATACACCATAGTACACCATACATGATGTAATATTTTACCAATAAACCTATGGATGACAAATTCACATTACTTACATAGTACTTTTACTTAAATGGACATGAAGCTATTTTTTGTCTTAATTTACAGATATGCAAATTATATCATTCTAATCAATGCAACCCCAATTGATATGAGCATGGAGTCTGATAAAGCATGAACAATGTTCATTTAACCATGATGCTTGAAATAGTTAATGGTTTTCCAATAAAACAGAGTCTACCATGGACTTTTTATCATCATGGTGAAAAAGGAAAAAGCTCAAGGTTCTTTAAATAGTCTAGCTAGCCAAAACAAGAAAAATTAAAATCAAGAAATTTCATCTAGCATTGTAAGATAGACTCAACGATCTCGTAAAGAGGAGCGAGCTCTGCCTTTTCGATTAAGCCGAATTCCTGCATTAGAAATTGCAATCAACATCAGTTAAGCCACATGCATCTCACTCAGAAAAGCCAGTGATTTTTTGAATGATCATGTAACTATAATTAAACTTACTTACCCATGTAAAGAGAACAAAATGCTTAAAGCAAGTGTTGAGATGAGCTTCTTCTTTTAGACTCACAATCTTCTGGAAATGTAAGTGGTAGATATGGGCATACACACGAAACAACCGCTTCAATATGGTCTTTACGACATCTAGGAAATTCAGCGGAAATGGTACACCTGCAACAAAAACAAAATAAAATAAAAAATATATAGTTTTAATAATTCAAAAAAACTTCTAATGGATCATAGCACACAATAAGTCGACTACGTACGTACCCAACTTTTGGGGGAAAATGGACTCATCATCAAGCTGAGTTTCGATCCAGTCCATCAAAAAATCGACATATTTTGGAGCAGAGACCTCTATTGGTTTCTTAATGGTGATTCCATCAGCCCATCTATACTCATACCTGCAAAATATAGATAAATTGAAGTCGCACTACCGATTAAACTAGTAAAGATGACGATTAAGGGAAATCGCAGAACGTACTTTGGCCCTGCGGACATTGTTGGACAAGTTGAAGAAGTGCAGAATTCAGTGAGAGTGCCATAGAGAATGTTCACTTGATTGAAAAAGTCGACAGCTGTACAAAGTAAACGTAAATGATCAATGTACGGAATCAATTACGATAGGAAAGAGACAATGAATGGTCGATCAGAGAGGTACATACGTACATACGACAGGAATGAGACAATAATCACAAATACGATCGAGAACATTGAAAGAATACCGACAAAAATGAAATGGATTTACGTACGATCTAAGGCTCAAATTTGCAAAAAAAGACTACAACCATGATTTGGAATTATAATATGCTTCATTTCACCTAACTTATTGAAATAATTAGCTTCTGAAAACTAAAATGCATCTCAAACAAGTAGCTAACTATTGGGAAGTTAAAAAAGATGGTTCATGTATACACTAATGTTTCATTTTAAAGAACATTATTGATATGCAAAGGTTATATGGTGACTATTTATTAAGTATTGTATCAATACCCTGCATAGTTAATAATTTTTTCTTAGTCATGCTATTTTTTAATCGAATTATATCGTTAAATTAAGTAGAAATTTAAATCAACGACAACAAATAAATCCATCGAGAGATAGATCTTACTATTGACGGCTAACCACTCATTAAGATCCTCTCCGGGAGGTAGTCGTACAGCTTCCCTTAAGTTGCCGCTACCCAAGGTGGCATCGATGTGCTTCTTAAGCTGCAAACCCTGCATCAAATATTCCAAAAATTACCTTGATTTTAATTGTTTCGACTAATTAAAAACAACCATCTACATCAATTGATCAATTCAAATACCTAATTAAACATATTTCCTACTTGAATCAACAAACCAACCCATGCAAGTTATCAAACAACGTAATTCTTTCGATTTAAACTTTACACCATGTTTGGTTAATTCGTTCTTGGATTTCAGTAAGTAATATGATGAGCATTAAATGATAGCTAGAACACTCAAGTTCATTTTTTTTTCATCCACTGAAATCCAAAATCGAACATAACCCTATTTGATCAATTCGCAGAAGAAAATGTTTTGAATAACAATTCTGACCTTACTTCCGGAAGGAGAACTCTTCTTAGGCCGAAATGTTCTCTGGTTTCTGCAAATACACAGTGACAAAAATCAGCATTGCATGGAAATTAAATTGAATTAAATTAAGAGCAAAATTAGTTCAAATTGAACTTATATAAAACAACAACCACCCCATTTCCCAAACAATTAAATTAAACCAAGAATTTATATGCAAAACTTTGCTATACACCTCAGAAAAATCAAAAATAAAACTCTAAATTTGCCTCAACCATTCAAATTAGATAATGCACAAAAAAAAAAAAATCAATTGAATAAAATCATGATACAATTGACATGCATGAAGTAGATTAACAAATTCAAAGAAAATTACCTGCTAATTCCAAGTCCAAAAAGGCTCATGATTTTGAACAATTGATTAATTTGTTGAGTAATGAATAAACCCCTTCAAGTCTAGTAGGCCTAGTATATATATATATATATATATATATATCATGAGTTGTAATTTGAAGTTGTTGAAGTTTTTTGCATGTTGGCTTATCTGTATTATTTATATAGGTACATACAGAGGGGGGTTGGGGGTGGGGGTGGGGGTGGGGGTGGGGGATTGGGGGGAGTGGGGTCAGGACAGACTGGCAATGAAGAGGTATTCAAGTAATAGCCAAACTCCTCTTTTTTTTTCCTTCTCTTTCCAGATATGATACATACATCAACTTGTCTCTATATCCCTAAGTATTATATATTCATTATGACCAATTTAACACATCTTTAAAGCATAATATTCAATTTATCTATATATAATTTGAACAAAAAAATATTTTATTCCCTGTGAAAATTTTAAAGAAGTTAATCTACTTCAGATGGAGAGTGTAACTCAGTTGTCGAAATTGAGAGTGACATGAGAAGTGTTTTTGTAACATAGGGGAGTAAATTGCCACATTTATCGTAATATAGGGGGTAGATTTCTACATTTATTGTAACATAGAGAGATAAACTACAACATTATCATAACATAGGAGGGTAAAGTGTCATATATAAAATTGTCAGGAGGCGAAATGAAACTTTTATAAGACACAAAGGGGTAAAGTGATTGTGTATATATAAGCAGTGGGTAAAACCAGACGACTCAAGTAGTTTTGCCATTGCTATCCCACCTGGCTGATTCTCTTACACAGTACTTCTGAGTCAGTGTCCTAAATTTGTATCTAATTACCTGCAGTTGTACTATATGAGGGAAAATTATCCAGTGTGCTTCTACTTGGGGTATCCTCATTCTTCTCATGCCACGTGGCGCTTTAAGGATGGATTAAACTCAGTCTTTCCCTCGGTATATCAAGGTAGTCCCCCCCCCCCCCTCCTTTTGGCAATTTTATTGTTCAATTAATATATCCTAATTAATGGAAGTAATTGATGATTAACTAAAACCCCACGACATATTGATTTGAAGTTGATTTCTTCGTATGATGCATAACTGCAATTAAGAGAAAATATCTCAGATAATAGTTGGAAGGCAAATTCCATTTTTAGTCCCACTGAATTGAATTCTCAACAATTTTGAATCTGTATTTTTAGAATCGTAATTTTCTTTTCCAGTTTTCTTTGTATGTGATGCAACCCAGTATCAATTTTAGTATAAATCAAATCAAAACCACAATTATAGCAAACTCAATAACATCAATCAGAAGAGTATAATTGCAATTAACCCAAATGTCTTAATTACAAATCCTTCAACAAATATCAATAACTAGTCTGATAATCTCAATTACAATTCTACCGCAATAGAGTAAGCTAATTATCAACTAGGGACATGAAATCACAGCTAAATCAACAAGAACATCACTCATGCTCAGAACCATCATTGATGAATGGTTGGAAGCACGTAAATCAGATGAGGTCTTCGTAGGTACCTGAAAACGAAGACGGATCACCAGATTAAACACCAAACTTGGAGAATAAGATTCAAGAGAAGGAGGCAGAAAAACTCACGCTATTTTTCTGAATTCCCTGCCAAATTCAGACTTGTAGCTATATATAGTAGGCAAGCCATGACGTGTCATCCATGTCCGCCCTTAACTCCAGTTCAGCTCAATCATATGTGGCCACTTGGATCTGAGTTGGAGAATAGCTGATTGTTTCAGTCAGCTGTTAGCTGATAGTTTAAGTCAGCTGTTAGCTGATTACTTATAAAAACGTGTGTATTGAAAACACAACTTTAAACTGCTGCGTCTCTTCTTTTTAGCAAAGACCCCCTTCATTTGCAAATAACCCCCTGTGATTAAGCTTGTTCCTTTGCATGCCCTGCTGACTTATTTCCTTATCTATTGCTGAGTTTTCTTTATTTTAAGCATGCATCAATACTCCCCTGTTGAAAAATTCCTTGTCCTCAAGGAATAAAAGAGGGAAATCTTTGGAGCAACAGGTCCAAATCCTCCCAAGTGTTATCTTCAGCAGGTGCATTCCACCATTTGATCAAAACTTGTGTTCCTGCTCTGCCCTTTTTCTTGTACATTCTCCTAGCCAAGATGCTCTCTGGTTCTAAGATCACATGTCCATGGGATGTCTGAGCCACAGGTAGCAATGGTGAGACAACAGCAGAACCCAACTTCCTTCGTAATTGAGAAATGTGAAAGACATTGTGAATCTTAGCCTCAAGAGGAAGTTCCAATTTATAAGCAACAGAACCTACACGCTGTAGAATTTTAAATGGTCCAAAATATTTGGGACTCAACTTATTTTAAGGTGAGCTTCTGACAGTGGCTTGTCTGTATGGTTGAAGCTTCACAAACACCCAATCTCCCTCATTAAAACTCTTATCCATCCTTTTCTTGTCTGCCATTGATTTCATCCTTGATTGGGCTCTGGTGAGATGAGTTTTGAGGAGTCTAATAGTGGCCTCTCTAGCAGCCAAACTACGATCCACACTGTCAACCACAGAAGTGAGTGGTTGATATAATAGGTGAGCAGGAGGGGGCTGCCCATATACCACTTCATAAGGGGTGAAGTTGGTGGAAGAATGAAAGGTGGTGTTATACCACCACTCAGCCAGAGGTAGAGAGTGTAACCAAGTCTTAGGTCTGTCTCCTGTCATGCATCTCAAATATGTTTCTAGACATCTATTAACAACCTCTGTTTGGCCATCGGTTTGGGGATGATAGGCAGTGGAATGAAGTAAGGTAGTGCCTTGTAATTTGAAGAATTCTTTCCATCTCTGTCACTTACAATAGACTGTGGCATCCCATGTAATTTGAAAATATTATTCATAAACAATTGAGCCACAGTAAGGGCAGAATAAGGGTGGTTCAGAGGTAAGAAATGAGCATATTTGCTCAGTCTATCAACCACCACAAGAATGACTTCCTTGTCTTGAACTTTAGGGAGACCTTCAATGAAATCCATGGAAATGTCAATCCAGATTCTCTCTGGGATTGGGAGAGGCTGTAGGAGTCCATGAGGGAGATTATTCAGAGGTTTACACTGTTGGCAAACCACACATTCTTGGATATACTTGAAGACTTGAGGTTTCATGTGCTTCCAATAAAAATGCCTATCTAATCTATGAAGAGTTTTTTGCCATGCCTGAGTGTCCCCCCTCTGAACTATCATGATATAATCTGATGAGCTCTAGCTTGAGATTATCATCATTACCCACTACCAATTTTCCTTTCCTTCTCAGCAGTCCATCTTTCCAAGAGAAATCAACCATATCCGAGGGGGTTTCTTGCACTTTTTGTATGATTTCTTGCACTCTAGTATCATTTAACCAACTGTGCTTGATTTTGTCCACTAGAGATGATGTGATCACTGTAATGGCAGCTAGTTGAGCTTGACCTTCACAAGCTTGCCTGCTCAAAGCATCAGCAACAGTGTTTTCCACTCCCTTTTTATAGACAATGCTATAATCATAACCCATGAGTTTGATGAGCCATTTTTGCTGGGCAGGAGTTGCAATCTTCTGCTCAAGTAGGTACTTGAGGCTCTGGTGGTCTGTATGAATGACAAAGTGTTTTCCAATTAAATAAGGCCGCCATTTCTCTACAGCAGTTACTAAGGCCAGGAGTTCCCTTTCATAAACTGGTAAAGCAGCGTGCCTATCACTGAGAGCCTTGCTGAAATAGGCAATTGGTCTTTTGTTTTGCATGAGGACAGCTCCCAATCCTCTGCCAGAGGCATCTGATTCAATGATGAAATCACTATTGAGATCAGGTAATGCTAATACAGGCGTTCTGGTCATGGCCATTTGCAATTCTTTGAAAGATGCAGAAGCCTCTTCACTCCATTTGAACTTGTCCTTCTTTAGTAAGTTAGTGAGAGGTCTGGCAATTGCCCCATAACCCTGAACAAACCTCCTATAATACCCTGTAAGTCCCAAAAAACTTCTCAGATCTTTAATACTTTTAGGTATTGGCCAATCCAGCATTGCCTTGATTTTCTGCACATCAGCAGCCACTCCTTCCTCTGAGATCACAAATCCCAAATACTCCACTTGTTTCTGGCCAAAACTGCATTTGCTTTCTTTGACAAAGAGTTGATGAGCTCTAAGTAAGTCAAAGACCATACTAATGTGTTCCAAATGATCAAGCCAATTAGCACTGTATATCAATATGTCATCAAAGAAAACCAAAACAAATCTCCTCAAATAGTTGTGGAAAACATGATTCATCAAGCTCTGAAATGTGGAGGGGGCATTAGTGAGCCCAAAGGGCATGACAAGGAACTCATAATGTCCATTATGAGTTCTGAAAGCTGTTTTTTCAATGTCCTGTTCCCTCATTCTAATCTGGTGGTAACCAGATCTAAGGTCTAGTTTGGTGAAAAATTTTGATCCATGCAATTCATCCAAAAGTTCCTCTATCACAGGAATTGGGAACTTATCTTTAATAGTGGCTTTGTTAAGTTCTTTATAGTCTACACACAGCCTCCAGGAACCATCTTTCTTTTTTACCAATACCACAGGTGAAGAGTAGGGACTATTGCTGTCCTGAGCTACTCCAGAATCCAACATTTCAGTCACAATCCTCTCAACTTCATTCTTTTGTAATGCTGGATATCTGTAAGGTCTTACATTTATGGGGAGGGTTCCTTCTTTCAAGTTAATTGCATGGTCATGTTTTCTTCTGGGAGGTAGAACAGTAGGAACCTCAAATACATTTTGATAGTGATCCAAAAGTTGCTGTAAGTCAGGTGGTCTTTCAGTATTTTGACTCATCTCTAAATTCATACAATGCATCTGGTTATCCTCTGCCTTGAGCCAAGAAAGACTCATCATAGCAATTTCAGCTGGTTGAGCTAAAATTTTACTCATAGTACTGTTCTTAACTGTCTTAATGGATGCTGACTTTCCCCTCAGAGATACCTTCTTTTTATTGATCTCAAATTCCATGGTTAATTTGCTGAGATTCCATTTAATATCACCCGATGTAATAAGCCACTGCACTCCCAACACCAAGTCACATCCACCCATTGGCATTACTAACACATCAGATATAAATGAAGCCCCATGCATCTTCCAGCCAAATCCCTTACACATATGGCTACTGTGAACCTTGCTGCCATTAGCTACCCCAACCACAAAAGGTGTTGTAGGAGTCAATTGGCAACCCAATTTCTTGGCAGCTTCCAAATCCAAGAAATTATGAGTGCTGCCAGAATCCACCAAAATGTGTACTGGTTTGTTCTGAAAAGATCCAGTGATTCTCATGGTATGAAAGTCATGAGTGCCAGTCATAGCATGTATTGATATATAAGGAATTTGTTCCCCCTCATTTCTGTCATTATCACCTTCACTTAAGTCCTCTTTCTCTTGAACTTCCACAGTGCCTAAGTCCTCTTCCAAATCCATAATGTAAAGTTGTTTCCTCTTGGAACACTGATGACCAGGAGAGAATCTCTCATCACACCAAAAGCAAAGGCCCTTGGCCCTCTTCTCAGTCATTTCTGCAGTAGATATGATTTTGGACTGTCTACTAGGATTTTTGAACTGTGCAGGTCCACTCTTAGCCATAGGTGTAGGTAGTAGTGGTGCACTCTTGCTAACAGCTACATAAGGTTTTTTGTGTGCTTCGAAATTGCTTTTCTCTTGCATTCTGGCCAAACCATATGCCTTTTGAAGAGTTCTGGGATTGAACATTCTCACTGGGTACTCTATATCCTTCTTTAGTCCAGTTAAGAAAAGACTCACTGCATAAGTTTCTGGGATGTCCACCTTGTTGAATAATTCATCAAAGGCATCCAGAGCTTGGTTAATTCCTTGCGCAAATGGCTGTAAATACCAGATCACAAGAGTTACAAAAAGAATTGGAGCAAGTAAGAGCCCATAGTGAGGAACAAAGTTTGAAGTATGATAACTTGGAGAGGAAAATGGAAGGGTATATGGAGGAGATGAGGAGATCTCTAGCTGAGATAGCCCTTGATAAGTCAAAGGGAAGGCAATCTGAGATAAGTCAAAGGGAAGGCAATCTGAGATATACCACTGATGCAACCCAGTACCAATTTTAGTATAAATCAAATCAAAACCACAATTATAGCAAACTCAATAACATCAATCAGAAGAGTATAATTGCAATTAACCCAAATGTCTTAATTACAAATCCTTCAACAAATATCAATAACTAGTCTGATAATCTCAATTACAATTCTACCGCAATAGAGTAAGCTAATTATCAACTAGGGACATGAAATCACAGCTAAATCAACAAGAACATCACTCATGCTCAGAACCATCATTGATGAATGGTTGGAAGCACGTAAATCAGATGAGGTCTTCGTAGGTACCTGAAAACGAAGACGGATCAGCAGATTAAACACCAAACTTGGAGAATAAGATTCAAGAGAAGGAGGCAGAAAAACTCACGCTATTTTTCTGAATGCCCTGCCAAATTCAGACTTGTAGCTATATATAGTAGGCAAGCCATGACGTGTCATCCTTGTCCGCCCTTAACTCCAGTTCAGCTCAATCATATGTGGCCACGTGGATCTGAGTTGGAGAATAGCTGATTGTTTCAGTCAGCTGTTAGCTGATAGTTTAAGTCAGCTGTTAGCTGATTACTTATAAAAACGTGTGTATTGAAAACACAACTTTAAATTGCTGCGTCTCTTCTTTTTAGCAAAGACCCCCTTCATTTGCAAATAACCCCCTGTGATTTAGCTTGTTCCTTTGCATGCCCTGCTGACTTATTTCCTTATCTATTGCTGAGTTTTCTTTATTTTAAGCATGCATCAGTATGTTTGGTCTTTATCTCCTCTTTTAATTCAATTTGACACCAAAAGTGTTAAGCAAAGACTATTTATTTAGTGAGAACAAAAGTGTAAAATATTTGAAGGGTAAATACCACTTTTGGTCCCTCTTATCATTAACTTTTTACAGAGTGGTCCCTCTTATGTTTTTTTTCCCGCTTTAGTCCCTACTATGAATTATGTATTTCACTTTAGTCCCTACTATGAATTATGTGTTTCACTTTAGCCCTTATCAGGTGGTTCCGATAACACGTGACATGTATATGAATATTTTTTAGGGCATTTTCGTCCGTTCACTATTGAGACTATTTGAGATATTGTTTAATTAGTGAGCAATTTTGGTGTTTGAAGAAGATTTTGGGAGAAAACTTTAGTTTGGAACGAAATGGACGATTAAGTTGGATTGGAATGAAAGCCTAGTTTGGAAGAGATTAAATATTTTTTTTAAATTAGAAAGACGAAAATATCCCTATTAGTTTACTTGAAATGACGAAATTGCCCTCATGTGCATATCACATGTTACCGGAACCGCCTTGGATCACTTGAAAGGGACTAAACTGAGACAAATAATTCATAGTAGGGACTAAAGTGGGAAAAAAAACATAAGAGGGACCACTCTGTAAAAAGTTAATGATAAGAGGGACCAAAAGTGGTGTTTACCCATATTTGAAAATTAGAATAAAAAACATGAAACTATAAAATATGAATCAAAAAGTGTTGAGGCCACAATTTATAAAACTAAAAATGCAATTTTATCTATTTGGAAGACATGATGGGTTATTTTTTTGTTAATTGTTTAAAAAATATAACAATTGAACTACGAAAGTAAGATGTTTATCTATTACATAAGATTCGATGCTCAAAGTATTTTTTAATTAAAAGCTAGCAACAAATATATTTAAACTCCAATTGCTAGAAAATGGTTATCAAAACAAATCCAATCATTAGTGTGTATGCTACCAATTATAATCCCAACAAATATTGCTACTTTAAGAGATTAAGTAAGATGCAACCAATCATCATCCCAACAAATATTGCTACTTTAAGAGATTAAGTAAGATGAATTATTTTCCAAATTTCAATAGAATATTAGTGAGATAATGTCCACTTTAGTTTCAATGATTAGGATGAAATAAATAAATTTAGAATAAGGTTGTAGCATGATGAAGGAAATAATGGGCATCCATCATATGTTCATATTTTAATACTAGGATTCTGTAAGATTTTTCATGTTTCGTGGTGGGGTCTTAAAATTACTTCAATTAGCTGGATGCGGAAAGGTGTTCGAGCATGACAATTAATGGAAGAATCAGATGTTATATATGAATTGCAATTTGCACTATATATTTTTGGACCACAGGAAGATAGACAACTAGATTCATTCATTCTGAGTAACCTTATTTTCTTCATGTTTTTCATCACATAAGAGCATCTCCATTCGATGTGGCAAATGAGAACCTAAATTGATTTTGATTTGGATCTGAAATATCCAAAAAACATGTCACTGTGGAGGCATTAAGGATCCGTTTATTTGATCGGAATGAAATCTGATTTTAGGTTTGATTTCTAGTAATCTGATTTTCAGAAATATGATTATATTATAGTGTTTGGGGCCGTTTGGTAGGGTGTATGGGATTAAAGTGGATTAGATCAGAGCCAGATTGAATGTCATATTAAAAATACGTTTGATAGATTTGATTGAGTCATATTACATTAAAGTAATAAACTGTAATATGTTTGGGAGAATTATGAGTTTAAGCATATATTAATATATTTTCAGAGATTTAAGAAGAATTTATGATATGTTATAATAGGTAATATGTAAATTTGAGGTTATAAGTGACATTTCATCAAATCCATATTCACCCGAATTAACTAATCCACCCATGTCTGGGTGGATTATAATCTAGTTTTAATACCGGGTCATAAGGATTTAATCCATTTGACCCGGTATTAGAGCAATGCCACAAAACGTTGTATTATCCCATATTGACACATATAATATGATCTAATACCCCTTATTAGGTCCTACCAAACGGCCCTTTTGTGTATTACTTGGGATTGTACCAAGCTTGGAATGGATTACATATTTAAAAAGTTCACAAAAATACCCCCCCCCCCCCCCCCCCCGCACATATATTAATTATATAGAAGCAACATTTATTATATGGTATTATTTATAATATATTGATTTAAAAAAATGTATAATATATTAATTAATAATCTATATAATATATCATATAATATAATTAGTATATAGTAAAAATTAAAGAACATATATAAAAGAAATCAGTGTTAGAGGAGAGTCGTATATAATTGCATATATATATATATATATATCATAATAATCCAAGAATGTAACAATCACAAGAAATTGTGTGTGCTAATACTTATAAATAAGATAACACTTTCAAAAGCAAAACGAAATTAAACCTACAATTTGAAAATAAATATTTTATGAAGCATAAGCTTCGGATTTGGCTTGTGAATATGGTGTATAAACTATATGCATATTTTCAATCAATTTACATTTAAAATTTTATTATTTCAATAGATTCAATTAGTAGGTAAATGAACGTGATAATTTAATATTTAATTTAAGCAGTTGGAGAAAAAAAAGAACGCAAAAAACAAGAAAACAATGGCAATGAGAAAGAAAATATATACTATTACGTAGGGAGAAAATAAAGCTAGCATAAGAAAAAGAATATATGTGGATAATAATGTCTCTTTAAGCTAGCAACAAATTTTTTCCTTATACGTCGAGGCCTTTTTAGTTGAGTTGGAATTAATTACTTAGGAAGTTACGGTGATGAAAGGAAAAACTATAGTCCTTTTATTCGGGCCCAGTTCAAATACATTTTCTCACTTAACAACGTGAATCAATTTTGATCTATAAATATTAATAAAAAATAATTTTTTAAATAATTTAAGAGTGAGTTTGATTTTAAAAACACTTCTAGAACTCTATTATAATTTTAAAAGTGTTTGACCATAATTATAAAAAATAATTTCTTGTCAATCATGATTTTCGTGATATTTAGCCCTCAATATCGCAATCACATTTAAGATAACTAGAAGTGAAAAATTAAATTTATTTTACAAGCTACTAAAATGTTACTTTTGCAAAAATTATTATACAAAAACAATTATTCTATAATTAATTTTTATTATAGTCAATTATTGTCAAAATTTATTTTAATAAAATTATTTCTCCTATAATCATGGATCAAAATTTTCACCATTTCCGTCGAAAACATCGAAAATTTCCATTTTTGAATAAATGAAAATGAAAAGAAGGTGTAATTCCGAAACCTTTTATTTGTCTTGATACTCTCTTATTTTACTTAATTTAGCAATTCAGTTTACAATTTTTCCCAGTGTTGTATTTCCGAAACTTTTCCAAAAAAATCCCGATATATTTCAAATATTTGGCTGACCGATACCAAAAAAGCAAAACTTTGTTCCATGTCTATAATTGCTTTTCTAATTTCTAGGCTAAATATACCCTAAGACTAAGTAATAATTGATTAAAAGGATATTTAAACCTACGGGAATAACACGTCGTAAAAATTTGGGCCATCTGCTAAAATTAGTCATACTGGGCCTTCTTGTGCACTCACCGACACCCGTACTAGGGCCCGTAAGTTTCATGACGGAATCAAAAGTAAACCGGAAGGAAGTCCAAAACACAAGTGGCTTTTATATATCCATTTACATTATTATATATAATAATGTATACTCAAATAAATATAATATGTAAAAGTTTATATTGTATAATAATAACTAGACATGACATAAGTACTAATTGCGCACTCTGTGTTCCAGCATCACGGTATAATGATACCTGCAGATATATGAAGTTAAAAATAATCATATTTTTTTTTTCTGAAAATAAAATATATATTTGAAAAAAAAAAAAAAAAAAACTTACTGCCACATTTGAAGTTATGGGGGAGTATTCTACCGCACCTCTTAATCATCTTTAAGGTGCGCTTAACATTAATTAATGACACTACTTTTTTAGTGATGAAAGGGCATACACATTCAGTGTGTGTGACCCTAACGCGCTCACAACACCTACGTGAAGGCCACGTTCTAAAGAATATGGAATAAGCACACGCATTAAACCCAACCTTTCTCTCCTCCTCGCACTCGGCTTCTGACGGCGGCTCCGACGACGGTGGCGGAGGAGACATTTGACCATTTGTTTCAGCGGCCCATCCAACATAATTCATTCCAGCAAGCACTACTAATAAAAGGGAAACGCCGACGAAACATGACTTGGTCATTTTTGTTTTATTTATTATTTTTTCTCTAGTCTTCAATCACTTGAATTTATAGCTGGCACAATTATGCTTTTTACAAAAATTGATGGAGTTATATAAAGTGTGACAAAATGAATTAACTTCATAATGCCTGATTTTAATTATGATATGATATCTTTGACCATGAGATTCTTAATTATCTCTACATATAGGATACCTTATCTATACTATTTATTTTAAAACATAAGTCATGACAACTTACACAACTTTTTGATTTACCTATTATATCCTTAATATTTAAAATTATTTAACTATGTGATTTTATATAGGACTTCAGGCGCTATAAGTTATCCCCAAACAAATTGGTGTTAGGAAATACACATATTTAAATTTATAGTGTATTCACACACACAAGCATTCACGTCATTCGACTGTGACTTGGCCCACAATCGGGCCTCCGCCACAGGACCAAAATTATTTGGTATTAGGAAATGCACATACTTAGCCTTATAGTGCATTCACACATAAGCTTCCACGTCATTCGACTGTGACTTGGCCTACACTTAGGCCTCCGCCACGGGACAATTATTGCAATAACCTAGACCAATAATCTCCCCCTCAACAATTTCTCCCGCTAGGAATCGAACATGTGACCTTGACTCTGATACAACTTCGATGACCTCAGACGCTACCAGTAATCCCAAAACCAATTGTTGTTCGGAAATGCACATACCCTAGCCTTATAGTGCATTAGCACACAAAAACGCCCTTGGCATTCAACTGTGACTTGATCTACACCCAGACTTTAGCCATGGGACAATTGTTGTCATAACCCAAGCCAACACTTTAACTTTTTCATTTCTCCCATTCATATCAAGCTCCAAAAAAGAGTCCTTATTCTTGTGCTTAAAAAATTTTATGCATGTGAAAACGCATGCTGAGGATGACTAGTGTATAACTTATGGCTAGCGATATTCGCAGAGCATAAATTATTTGTGTCATAGCAAGATTATAATATTTCCAAAAACCTCAATATTAAATTCTTTTGATGTTACTCTCCCCATTCTTAAATACATGTCGTTTAAGGTTGTTGCATAAGAATTAAGAAAACTATTTATTACCTAAATTTTAGGAGAATAAAAGTCTTAATGGATATAAAACTACTCATGAAAATTGAAAGACATTTAAAATATTTAGGCGTTCAATCATTAATGAAAAGGGTAAAATTTTCAAATAAGATTTTGAGTCTCTTTTGAATTTCTAAAATAATATGTATTTTAAAATATTTTACTTTTACTAAAACGAGATGTATTTAGTAACGAAGGGTATTTGCCAAAAATATTTGTACCAGTGCACAAGTTATTAAGTTTCTATAATAATTAAACTTTGTGTAGGGTCCCCGGGCATAAGGTCACCACCGTTATCACTCATGTCAGCCCTCCACTCACTTTTTTCTTTTATTTTTTCCTGGAAGAAGAGGTAGAGAGATTATAGATAAATTAGATGATCGAAGAGGCGAAAAGAAATATTTAATTGAAGAAATGGATAGCTGATTCGAGACATTCAAAAGGAGTTAATGACAATTTACACAATTGTAATGACTATAAAGTTCGATTTATCTCTTTGTAATTAAAAAAAAAAAAACTTTTACAATATTAATTTTGAGGATGCACGTTGTGTGGACTGAGTATGGTCTTATATATTTTTTTTATCCAATACATATTTACGGTTTTTTATACCCTAGTCCAAACCCAACCCAACAAATATTGGAATTGTACTTTGCAGTCTGATCGAGTTAAAGAGAGTTAGGAGCAATTTTTACGGTCTTAACATTCCCAATCTCATTTACACTTCGTTAGTGTACTTTCATTTTACAAATAAATTATGTAAATTCACCAAAAAATATAGTGGATATAACGCAAAATATCAACTATTAAAACACAATCAGCAATTAATATCACATATATAATTAAAAAAACAATCATGGCCCCAGCATAACAAGCTTTCCTTACAAAAGAAACTCATTACCTAGTTTGCGGACACCATTAACTTTTTGGCAGAGTGTTACTTTTCTATTTTTTAGCACTTAAGATTTTTAAGGTTTAAGGGTCTTTTTTAATGGATAGGCTGGGCTTCGGTTAAGACATAGTAAATTAAAAATACACCTAATGTCACACCCCCGTCCCAGATAGGTCACGAGCACGGAAAAGTGACGTGCATGTCAAGCATATCATATTAAGTACATGTCATGTTATTAACAAAATCATATCATGTGATATATAATTCCTTAGTAAAACATGTAACATAACAAGTGATAAAAGGACGGATATTAAAATTCAGCGAACAGGAATAAGTTTACAAAATAATCGAACATTATTACTACTGTAATATGGCATAACAAAAATATATAACATGTACCAATTGTGGCACCAACACAAGTATAAAAATAGACCACGATATTGTAGCAACCATATAAACAAACCTTGCGGTATACAAATGTCATCTCCTCAATTGAAACGGTACAAACTACGTGGCTAATACTGTATTATAGCCATAAGTACAAAATACAAGAGTGAGGCTATGAGCTACAAAATATACAACAAAAGAGACTCAAGGATCTAAATGATCCGTACATGTACAAAATGCCTCACCACGATATACAACAGCCTTACCAAACTATATACAACAACCTACCCAAAGCTACTCGATATCGATCCTCGGTCCTCACTCAGGCCTACCGGCGGTGGTACTGTGATCTAAGGAAAAACAAAGTAAACGGGGTAAGTCGAAAGACTTAGTAAGCCGTGCCCTGATGCATGCATGTGGGAGAGTTAGACAATTATAACAATTAATCCAAAATAACATTTATAACTCCATATATCATAAATTAAGTCATATACAAGTCATGTAACAAGCCATATACGTACGGGTACGTTGGAAAGCATATAACATGAAATTAGGATATGTTATCGATGAAGCTTTACTCGATGTCTTGAATCATGTTCATATCATATTAATGTCAAACATTGTTGGTCCCAAGTGGTCAGATGAGGTCTAGAGGGGGGGGGGGGGGGGGGGGGAGGGTGAATAGACCTCTTTAAAAATCTACCTTTTAAAAATTCTCTAACTTTTCTGTCAGCAGACTAAGCTGATCAAGAATCGTAAGCAGACTAAGCTGATCTCGCACAAAGCTTTGAACAGCAGAGTTGACCACTCTTCTGATTTTACTTAGCTGATTTTATCAAAATCAGAGTTTTAAAAATAACTAACTTGCAGCGGATTTATCAAGTGTTTTTCACAAGTAGTTTTCTTTAACTTTGAAATAGTTTTATCCCCAGTTTTAACAGACTCCTTTTAAAAACTTTTCCAACAGTTAACCTTTAAATGTTTTAAGTATGCTCTTTCAAATATGCAGAAAATTATGCAAGTAAAAACACAAAGGTTTTTTATAGTGGTTATATGGATAGAAATCCTTTAGTCCACTCTTCCAAGTCACTTAGATCTTGGGTCATACTAAATCACACAGATTACAGTATACAATGCTTGTGCCAATCAACAAATGAAAAGGCCACAAGTGCATAATAGGAAATCACAAAGAAACTCCTATTCTCTGAAGTAATATCACTCACTTAGATGGATATCTACTTCTCACAACACAGTTCTAACAAAATCACTCAGATTTCTAAGTATTTTCTGTTTTCTCTCTATTCTGCTTCGTCAACAGATGACTCGGCTGATGAGTGTTCTGTTCTTGAGTTTGAGACTTAGAAGAATTCTGCTTCAAGTATTTTTGCTCTCAAAGTGTGTTGTATCTTCTTCTTCAACTCACGAACTGAACTATTTATACTTGAGATTTGAAAATCTGCCCGTTGAGAGATCGACAGCTGTTCAAATCCTCGAGTACTGGTCCTTTCTGCAGAAACGGCTACCTGCGACTGAGCACTGTACACTCTGCTGTACTTTTTGTCAGATCGCATTTAATGCACCAATCTGATACGAGGTTTCTCTTCAATCATTTGTCATAAATACCCTTCCTCTTCAGCATTTATTACTCCAAGTGCATTTATTACCGTTGATCAGACTCCTTGATCCTTTCCACTCTGCTGATCGAAATCACTCGTCTAATGTGTACTCGGCTGTTCCCAAACTTGAACTAATCTTATTTGAGTTGGCTGATTGTCCACCAGTCTGATTCCTTCTTCAGCAACAGATCAGTAGTCTTCTGGACCATATTTGACTCCTCTGAAATAAGTCTTCCTTAGTCAAATATCTATGAAGGTTTCTACTAAGCTTCCATACTTAGCTGATTCTGATGTTTTGGAAATCATCAAAACCTCCCTTCACTTCATACCTTCCATCTTCATCTTTATCCAACATTTTCCCCCTTTTTGATGATGATAAAACTTCAGCTAAGTACCTATACCTAAAGCTAAAGTTTAAGCCCTCAAAAATTTCTGAGATAGAAATAATTTGTTGGAAACTTGAACTTTTATAGATGTATAAATTGATTACAGATTACAAGTTCATCAGATGAGATAGCAGAAAGTAAAATTTTACAAGTGATTTATAAAAAGATTACGAGAGACCTAGTCTAATAACTTAGTCTAGTCCTTCTTCTCTTCTTGTGTTTCTCCTTCTTCTTCATCTTCAAGGTCTTCATCTTCTTGTTCAGAACTAGAGAGATCTTGTTCAAGCATGTCAAATCTTTTTCTGAGATCCTCTATACTTTTGTACTAGACGTATGGATCTAGCTGTTCAACAGCTGAGTCCTTGGAAGCAGCAATTTCCTTATCAGATTTTACTGGTTCTTTGGGCTCTTCATCAGTGTTGTTCTCTGCCTCAGGTACTTCGTCATTTGGTCTGCTTGTATTTTCATCATCAGCATCCTTTTCAGCAGAATCCAATTTTTCAGTAACGTCAGCTGAAAGATTAGCATCAACACCCTTCTTCTTTGTTGTAGAACTTCCATCTTCCCCCTTTTTGTCATCATCAGCAGGGTAGACGGGTTCTTCAGGCAGAACTGGAGTGATGTTAATTGCGTCACAAATCAATCTGATGTTTTTATCCACCGCCATAAGATGAGTTTCCCTTTTTAGTTGCTGCAATGTGTTATAGGACTCAATCTTCTTAAATGTAAGATCCACTTGATCACATAGTTGAATCTGAGAACTCAGAATCAAATCAGCTGATGTAGTGAATGCTTTCAGCATGCTCTCAGTTTTCTCCTCTTGAGCCTCCATTGCATTTGCAACAACCTCATTTATGTCCCTCCAGCCAGCTGTGTTGTTCTTGACCCTTGCACCAAATGTTTCCACATCTAGTCTGATAGCTTGTACTTCACTTTTGATAGTTGCTATTTCTTCCACTATCAGAGGGCTAGGATCAGCAGCCTTGGGAACTTTTTCAGCAGCAGCAGACAACAGACTTAAGACTACTTCCTCAAATTTCTTTAACTGTTCTTTATGTCTGTCTTCCATTTCCTTCATAGAGTTGGCAATCAACTGTTGGATGGACTCCAAGGTGGTTGGTTGCATGCTTGCTGAAGTGGATGGAATGGCTGTGCTTTCTGGAGTAATCTCAGGAGTTTTCTCAGACTCCTTTGGTTCATCAGTCAGAGTAGTCTGCTGTTGGGGCAACTGCTCTGATGATGTTGAGATTTTGTCAGCAGTCTTCTGTTGGACCTGGAGTGGCTCATTTACTTCTGTAACAACATCAACACCATTATCAGCAACAACAGTTTTATGAGTAAAAATAAGAGCAGGTACAAATGGTGATGTTGTCTGTTCAGGTAGATCTTCATAAGGTTTAATAGCCGGTCCAAAGACGATCTGTTGTAAGCTTGGCAGAGGCATCATAGAACTTGGTTGACCCTTCTGATATCTGGTCTTCTTTGCCCACATTTCCAAAGTTATGGAAAGTGCCAGCTTTACTGATCTCTTCTGGAGATCTTCATTTGCAGCTGGAGTTTCAGCAACAGAGTTTTGTAATTTCTTGGCTTCAGATTTTGCCAACTTCCTTAGCCGATAGTGGATCATGTCCAGGAAGTGATCTAAGTTCAGTGCTTGCCTTAGACACCCAGTTTCCAGAAACTCTAGAACCCATCTTTCCTCAGCAGCAAACTCCTTCCACTGAACTATTTGCTCCTTGGTCTTTGTCAGACGATATTCTCTCCATCTATTATATCTTACCTTTTCAGCAACAAAGAGACGGACCAAAATATCGTTATACCTCTCAAGGTCTGCCACAAACTGTTTGAATATCTCTGGATCATTTTGAACTACTTCCAGAGCGTACTTCAATTCAGATCTTTTCTTCTTAGGCAGTTTGGGTGTGGGCATAACAGCTCTTGGCTTCTTCTTGTCTCCAATCTCAATTCCACCACTGTACCTTGGACCATGGGCATCCTTGGTACTGGCTTCTATAGCTTGAGCCATGTCCTGAGCTTCCTTAGCGGCTATCTCAGCAGCAGACATATTTTTAGTCTGAGCTCCAAGCTCCCTAAGTTTAAGAGCGTGTTGTTGCTCTTTCTTTTTCTTTTCTGCTTCATCTTTCTTTTTCTGTTCAGCAGCAGTAACCACTTTAATCTTTGCCGTACCAGTTCTCTTCCTTCTGGCGGTAGGAGATTCCACTATTTGCAGTGGAGCAGCAACAATTGGTGTAGGATGAATGAGTGGGACATTCTCCTCTGCTGTCAGAGTAGTCGGCTGTTCAGCAACAACAGACGTGTTGAGAGATAGATTTTCTGCAGTCTTTCCTTCTGCAGCTTTCTCTACTGCTTCTACTGGTCTTTCAGCAGCAGGAATATCTCTAACCTGAGTAGTTGGATCAGTAGGAAAGGTAACTCTTTGACCACCCAGAGTTAACTTTCTTTTTGCTTTTGGTTTGGGCTTTATTTCAGTTTGTTGAGGTTCAGCAATCCTCTTTACTGAACTTCTTGTTCGACGTCCAACTTCTTTCACTTGAACTGGTTCGTCAGACTCAGTTCTTTCTGGAGATGTTTCAGTAGTCATCTCATCAATTTCTTTAGTCACTTTGGTGACTATCTCATCAGCAACATCAGCAGCAGACTCTACTGATCTGGCTTCAACAGCAGGGTTTGCTGTTTGATCAGCAGACTTAGCCTTTATAGTAATTTTAGGCTTCTTGGTAGCAGCAGACTTCTCTGCCTTTCCCTTCGCCTTTCTTTTCGAAGCGGCTTCAACCTTTACTGGTTCATACACTTTTACCTCCTTTAATTTGTGAACTACCTTCCCATTCATCAGTGGACATCCAAGAGTTGAGAGCAGATGACTCAACATTATTACATGTCCATTTTTCTTCAAAGCCAGAAGATAAAAGTAATGCACAGCCCAGTTTACTGGTAACCCATAGTAGATACAAACCATCGTTTGGTACCTTCTTCTAGGTAACCCATCTAAGGAGCTAGTAGAACACTCCAAAATCTTCGCAATGATATCAGCAAACCTCTGAAACTCGTCCTTCAACTGAGTTTTCATTAGGGTTCCAGTCATTGGTTCTCCATCCTTCGCACAAATAAACCAAAATTCCTCCTCCTTTTCTGAACCCAGAGTGAATACTTCTCCTCTTTCATTCTTCAGATCATAAATTTCATGTAGAACAGCAGGAGAGATACAAATAGTTTTTCCTCCGACAGTAGCCACAGAAACCATCTTGGTTAAATCATTTTTCCTAGATCCGTAAAACTCAGCAACATCTTCAGTGAACACATACTCTTCGTGAGCTTCCAAAACTTTTACCAGCGAAGCCTCTTTGATTTTAACCATTATTTCTTTCATCAGAGGAGTTCCAGAAGCATGGAACTTCTCGTAGTGTAAGTAGCGTCCTTCCGCTCCGGCCATTGTAATGAAATTGAAGTAGCTTGAGAGAATTTAAAACACTTTTAAGACAGAAAATAGAAGAATCAGTAACTTCTTTTTTACTTGAGATAATTTTGGGTGCGTAAGGTTTACCCTTCTGATCAGATCTGGATTTATAGATTTCGAATTGCTTTGGTTTCCGTGTTTTACGCGGACGGTTTGATTTGATCTGTCAGTTTCTAATCGTGCGGGCGAGAATTGCGGAATTCAAAATTTATTAATTATGTCAGACAGGCGGGAATTTGAAACGCCACATGTCTGTTACTTATAAAATCGTGCTTTTGATAAAAACGTTTTTGTACAACACTTAAATATAAGATGACATAAATAATAACAGATGAGTAAAATGATACTTATCTGATAGACGACTGGTCTGATACAATATATCACTAGTGATAGCCAATATCTAGTGATCTTCCTTTGCTGTTTGTCAATCCAGCAAGATAATTAATCTTCAAGTCTTCAAGAATTAAGAACAAATCTTCTGATTAACACAGCTTCAACTAACTGTCATTGAAGATTTCATCTTTAAAACAAGGGTACCGCTAGTCTTACACGTTCCCCCTGAATTCAAGAATTCATCAGTCAACTAGTCTGTTGAGAGTCAGTCTTCTTGAAGTGTAACACTTGTTGTTGTCAGATTAGTAAGCTGTTGAACCCAGTCTTCTGATAGGTTCCCCCTCAGCTTATGAATCCAATTTTAACAAGCCCAGTTCCGCTCTTAGAGTGGAAAATCTCGCTTCATTCAATGGTTTAGTGAAAATGTCAGCAATCTGATTGTCTGTCTGAACATATTCAATAATAACATTTCCTTTTTCAACATGGTCTCTGATGAAGTGATGTTTGATCTCAATATGCTTAGTTCTGGAATGACTAGTAGTATTCTGAGTAAGTGAGATTGCACTTGTATTGTCACAGTAGATAGGGATTCCACTGATCTTGAGATTGTAGTCTTCTAGTTGATGCTTCAACCAAAGTATTTGTGCACAACATGCTCCAGCAGCAATGTATTCAGCTTCAGCAGTAGATATGGATACTGAAGTCTGTTTCTTACTCATCCATGAGATCAGACGACCGCCTAAAAATTGACAAGCACCTGTAGTACTCTTCCTATCAATTTTGCAGCCAGCAAGGTCAGAATCTGAATATCCAATAAGTTCAAATCATGATTCCCTTGGATACCACAATCCCAATTCTTGTGTGCCTTTGAGATACTTTAATATCCTTTTAGCAGCTAAGAGATGAGATTCCTTAGGATCTGATTGAAATCTCGCACAAACCCCAACAGAATACATAATATCAGGTCTGCTAGCTGTTAAGTATAACAGTGACCCAATTATGCCTCTGTATTTGGTGATGTCAACTGACTTGCCACCTTCATCCTTGTCCAGACGAAGTCCAGTAGACATAGGAACATTAACAGATGAGCTAGTTTCCATACCAAATTTCTTGAACAGATCTTTTGTGTACTTTGCTTGATTAATAAAAATACCATCAGGTAGCTGTTTAACTTGTAATCCAAGAAAGTAATTTAGTTCTCCCATCATGCTCATTTCAAAATTGTTCTGCATCAGCTTAGAGAACCTCTCACACATCTGTTTATTAGTTGAACCAAAAATAATATCGTCTACATATATTTGAACTAGCAATATATGATTATCCCATTCAATAGTGAACAAAGTTTTATCTACTTTACCTTTGCGAAATCCTTTAATTAAAAGAAAATCAGATAAAGTATCATACCATGCTCTTGGAGCCTGTTTCAGTCCATAGAGAGCTTTCTTCAGACGATATACCTTGTCTCCTTGTTGATAAACTTCAAAGCCAGGAGGTTGTTCAACATACACTTCTTCTTGCAATTCTCCATTGAGAAAAGCAGACATCACATCCATCTGATAGACAGTGAAGTTCTTGTAAGCAGCATAGGCTAGGAATAATCTGATTGCTTCAAGCCTTGCAACTGGTGCGAATGTCCCATCAAAATCAATGCCTTCTTCTTGGCAGTAACCTTTGGCAACTAGTCTTGCTTTATTTCTGGTAACCATACCATCTTCATTCATTTTATTTCTGAATACCCACTTAGTGCCAATTACCCTTTGATGAGTAGGTCTGGGAACTAAGTACCAGACTTCATTCCTTTCAAATTGATTCAACTCTTCTTGCATTGTTTCAATCCAGTGAGAATCACTAAGAGCTTCATCAATCAACTTAGGCTCAATTTGTGAAAGAAAACTTACAAACATTGTTTCAGTTGCAGTTGACCTTCTAGTTCTCATTCTAACCAAAGGATCACCAATCACTAACTCAGGTGGGTGATCTCTGAGCCATCTGAGATCAGGTTGCAAATCTGGATGTTGTCCTCTTGATTGATCTTGCAACACTACTGTTGGAGTCTCAGTAGTAGTCTGTTGAACAGTCTCTGGTCTGTCAGCTGATTGCAACTCCTCTGTTAGACAATCAGCAGACTGATTTTGAACAGCACTTGAGTTAGCAGCTTGAGTTAAATCAGGTAGTATGATGGGTACATATTCTTCCTTTCTTTCCACACTCAATTTCTGAAAGTCAGCAGACATCTCTGGATTTGCACTTTGATTCTTTTCAGAAGATTGGCTTGGTTCATCAAATAATACATGAATATATTCTTCTACAAGTAAAGTTCTTTTATTAAACACTCTATAAGCTTTACTAACAGTAGAGTAACCTACAAAAACAGCTTCATCAGCCTTTTCTGCAAAAGCAGTAAGGTGATTTTTCCCATTATTCAAAACATAACATTTACAACCAAAAATCCTAAGATAATGTAAATTAGGCTTTCTGTTGTTCCATAACTCATAAGGTGTCTTGTTTTGACTTTTATTGATCATACACCTGTTCTGTGTATAACATGCTGTATTTGTGGCTTCTGCCCAGAATCTTTGGGGCAGCTTTGCTTCAGCTATCATTGTCCTAGTAGCTTCTTTTAGAGTTCTGTTTCTCTTTTCAGCAACTCCATTTTGTTGAGGGGTTCTGGCAGCAGAGTACTCATGACTGATTCCTCTGGAGTTACAATACTCTTCAACAGTAGAGTTTGTAAATTCAGTCCCTCTATCTGATCTGATCTTTAATATTCTTTGACTTTTCTCATTCTGGATCAGTTCCAACAGATTAGTAAGATGTTCCTTGGTTTCACTTTTCTTCTTCATGAAAATCACCCAAGTAAATCTTGAAGAATCATCCACAACAGCTAGGCAGTATTTCTTTCCACCATTGCTGATTGGATCAATAGGGCCAAACAAGTCCATATGTAACAGCTCCAAAATTCTGGTTGAAGATTGGTGCTTCTTGCTTTTGAATGATGACTTCACTTGTTTACCCTTCTGACATGCGTCACACAGCTTGTCTTTGCTCATGACTGTCTTTTGAATTCCTTCTACCAGATCATTCTTTATCAATCTGTTTATGGTCTTGAAATTCAAATGATTCATTCTTTTATGCCAAAGCCAACTGATTTCACTTGGTGTAGAAGCCACCAAACAAACATTAGAATTCTTGTCCACAGAATTCCAGTCGACTACATAGATATTTCCTTGTCTTCTTCCAGATAAAATAACCCTCTTTGTTCCAACTTGTTCAACATAGCACTTATCTGATGAAAACACTACGGAAAATCCCTTGTCACAAAATTGACTTATGCTCAGCAGATTGTACTTCAGGCCATTAACATATGAGATGTCAGATATCTCTATGTTTCCTTTGATAAGCTTTCCAACAGCTACAACCTTGCCTTCTTTGCTGTCTCCAAAAGTAACTCTTGGACCATTCACAACAACAGCATCTGCCAGTTCATGTATGTCTCCACACATGTGCCTTGAACATCCACTGTCCAAGTACTATTTCTTCACTACTTTACTCCTACTCCTAATCCTAACCTACAAAACAAAATAAAAAATGTTTTAGGTACCCTTTATTGAGAGGGTCCTGGTGGATTAGTGTCACCTTTGACAAAAGATGTTGAAGTCTTAGGCTTCTTAGGCTTCAGAGTTTTAGCAGGAGCATGAGCAACTTCATTTTCATCATAATCAGCAGGCATGCTATGTTGATAATCATTATGATGAGGATAAGGCTCATAAGCAGGATAAGATGCATGATAAGCAGGGTAGGCATGCATTGGTTGATGAGCAGGATATGCAGAATAATAAGGTGGATAATGAGGTGCAGCATAATATGGTGAATAAGCAGGTTGCACATAATGACACTCATTTCCATACCAAGCATTATAGTTATAATTTCTTTGCTTCTTAGGTCTGCTCTTAACTTGCTCTTTAACAGACGACTTAGATTTACTAGTCTGATTGGTTTTACTCTTATCAGCAGACTTCTTTGGGCTACTCTGCTGTTTGGTTTTACTAGTCTGTTTTTCATTTTCAGGCTTTTTACCCTTTTTAGCCTTAGGAGGACTCTTCTCCTTTTTCTCAATTTCCAGTGAAGTAGGTTTAGCAGTCTGAACATACAGAATAATGTTACTATTATCAGCAGATATAAATTTCTCAGCTTTGTTCAGTTCTAAACTTTCTTTTACTGAAGGAGTACTCTGTTCAGTTGATTTATCTATTGACACAACAGACGACTTAGGAACAGACGACTTATTATGTGAAGATATTCTTGCTTCAAGTTCCTTGATTTGTCCCTTGTAAACTTCACATTCTGCTCTCAGAGATTCACATTCATGCGAAAGCTTTTTATACATGGCTGATTCTTCAGGTTTTTCAACACTGCGTTGCAGCTTAGCATTTTGCTTTTTCAGCAGAATCATCTCGTCCTTAAGCTTAGCAAATTCGTTAACAACATCGGCTTTATTGTTCATCATTTGCTCAAATGAACTAAATAGCTCAAATTCACTTTCAGAGAGGTTTACCTCATTGTCAGAATCATCAGATTCCTTGGCCATGAGACAGAGCAGTGCAGGTGTCTCGTCAAAAACAGAGTCATCACTTGACGTGCCTGATTCTGTGTTAGATGAGTAGATGGCTGCTATCTTTTCAGCTTCAGCCAACAACACTTTGCTTTTCTGGTATCTCTTTTCTCTTCTCTCTTTCCTTTGTTTCTTTTCCTCCTCTATATATTTCTCCGCTTTAGGATATGGGCAGTCCTTGATGAAGTGTCCCAATTTCCTGCAATTATAGCACATCATTTTGGATTTATAATCATCCTTAATATCATGAGAATTAGAGGTAGGTTTAGAAGTAGAAGCATCGTTATATTTGTTCTTCATTTTTCTTTTATAGAACTTTTTGAACCCGTTTAACAACAAAGCAACATCGCCAGCAGTGTACTCCTTTTTACTCAGTACTGTGGCCTCATCAGATGAGTCCACTTCTATGGTTCTTCCGGTTGATCTTCTGGATTTTTCTGCAGCAACCAGGGCAGCAGTGGGACTAGAAGTTGAGGTATCTTCTATACCCATTCTTGGCATTTTATACTCGTACGCCTTGAGTACAGAGAACAGCTCCGTCAGAGAGATCTTCCCCAGATCCCTTGATTCTTCCATTGCTGTGATCTTCATGTTGAATTTGGGTGGTAGCGCCTTCAGGACTTTGAGAGTAATCTCTTTGTCTGTGAACGTCTTACCCAGCTTTAACACGTTGTTCAACACTTTAGTGAACCTTGAATCCATCTGGTCAATGGTTTCTCCAGATTTCATCTTGAAGTTTTCAAACTTCTCCAGGGCTATGCTCAGATTATGTTCTTTGATGGCATCATTCCCTTAACTCATATCACGGACTTTGTCCCACATCTCTTTTGATGTTTTACAATGTTTGACCTTGTCAAACCTTTCATTGTCCAGGGCTTTAGTCATGATGAAGATTCCAACTTTGTCTAGATTTTTCAGCTTGATTTCATCAGCTGTCATCTCGTCTTCATCTTTGTCAACGACCGTATCTTGGCCATCAACCTTGATTGTTTTGGTGACTCTTATCGGACCTTTTGTTATACACCAGTACATATTATCATTCTAAGCAGCAAGGAAAATTTCCATGCGTATCTTCCAGTCCTCAAAGCTCATAACGCCTATGTGGGGAACTAGGCTGATACAATCCATTTTTCAAAAAGTTTTGTTTTTCAAAAAGATGCTCTTTTGAAAACTTTTGAAAACCTTTGAAAAACACTTAAGGATCAAGCTCGTTGATCAGGCAAATGATTCAGATGAACCACCTGCTCTGATACCACTTGTTGTCCCAAGTGGTCAGATGAGGTCTAGAGGGGGGGGGGGGGGGGGGGTGAATAGACCTCTTTAAAAATCTACCTTTTAAAAATTCTCTAACTTTTCTGTCAGCAGACTAAGCTGATCAAGAATCGTAAGCAGACTAAGCTGATCTCGCACAAAGCTTTGAACAGCAGAGTTGACCACTCTTCTGATTTTACTTATCTGATTTTATCAAAATCAGAGTTTTAAAAATAACTAACTTGCAGCGGATTTATCAAGTGTTTTTCACAAGTAGTTTTCTTTAACTTTGAAATAGTTTTATCCCTAGTTTTAACAGACTCCTTTTAAAAACTTTTCCAACAGTTAACCTTTAAATGTTTTAAGTATGCTCTTTCAAATATGCAGAAAATTATGCAAGTAAAAACACAAAGGATTTTTATAGTGGTTATATGGATAGAAATCCTTTAGTCCACTCTTCCAAGTCACTTAGATCTTGGGTTATACTAAATCACACAGATTACAGTATACAATGCTTGTGCCAATCAACAAATGAAAAGGCCACAAGTGCGTAATACGAAATCACAAAGAAACTCCTATTCTCTGAAGTAATATCACTCACTTAGATGGATATCTACTTCTCACAACACAGTTCTAACAAAATCACTCAGATTTCTAAGTATTTTCTGTTTTCTGTCTATTCTGCTTCGTCAACAGATGACTCGGCTGATGAGTGTTCTGTTCTTGAGTTTGAGACTTAGAAGAATTCTGCTTCAAGTATTTTTGCTCTCAAAGTGTGTTGTATCTTCTTCTTCAACTCACGAAGTGAACTATTTATACTTGAGATTTGAAAATCTGCCCGTTGAGAGATCGACAGCTGTTCAAATCCTCGAGTATTGATCCTTTCTGCAGAAACGACTACCTGCGACTGAGCACTGTACACTCTGCTGTACTTTTTGTCAGATCGCATTTAATGCACCAATCTGATACGAGGTTCCTCTTCAATCATTTGTCATAAATACCCTTCCTCTTCAGCATTTATTACTCCAAGTGCATTTATTACCGTTGATCAGACTCCTTGATCCTTTCCACTCTGCTGATCGAAATCACTCGTCTAATGTGTACTCGGCTGTTCCCAAACTTGAACTAATCTTATTTGAGTTGGCTGATTGTCCACCAGTCTGATTCCTTCTTCAGCAACAGATCAGTAGTCTTCTGGACCATATTTGACTCCTCTGAAATAAGTCTTCCTTAGTCAAATATCTATGAAGGTTTGTACTAAGCTTCCATACTTAGCTGATTCTGATGTTTTGGAAATCATCAAAACCTCCCTTCACTTCATACCTTCCATCTTCATCTTTATCTAACAAACATATAGCTGTGTGTTGAAATAAACGATCACACAAGAAGTCCAAGAATATACCGGTATCCACATATCATGTAATCCATAAATGGTTCTGTGAAGGCCCGCCTCCGCGGGTCGCCGAAAAATACTAGGTCAAATTTTTATTTTTTTAAGAAAAATATTAAAATACCGAATTTTTTTTTTTTTTTTTGAAAAACAGAAACGATAAATTAAAAGTTTAAAGCGGAAGCGGTTTAAAAAAAATTAGAACAATTTAAATTACTAAGTTTTTTGACGAAAAAGTAGAATCAATTTTTATGGTAGAGGTTTAAAGCGGAATCATTTAATCACAACATATCAAAAGATTTGAACAAAATCAACCGAGAGAGATAAATAAATAATATATGAAAATCTTGTCTCTTTTATGAAAATATAAATCAACTTTAACGATTCAAATATTCTAAACAAGGTTTTAAACAAAATCGAAAAAGAGCATAAATCAACAACAAAATATAACTAGGGTGGGACCGCAACCACGATGACCTAACCGCAACCTGACTATTACTTTCCAGAACACCTGAAACTGAAAAGAATGAAACATGGAACGCATAAGTTGATCGTCCAACTTAGTGAGGCTGTGGTGCGAATTTGCATGGTGATGCGTGGATGCAACATATTATATAACGTAATCATGTTATCAAACAAATTAAGCATATATTCAAGACGGAAGAAACACGGAGTTCACATAACCAAGAATTTGTTGATGTCGTCCTTCACTTACCCTCCATCCCCAGTCTGATGTCCATCCAAACACAACAAGTAAGGAGCGACCATACTATCTAAAGTGCATCGACATGTCTTTGCTTAAGTTCGTCCTTACTCCCCAAGTGTTCCTCCCCACTTGGATCGTAAGGCCAGGCCTATGGGTAACCGTGACAATCCCGTCGGCCCTTGCCGTCCAGGTTGGCATCGGGTCCATATACCAGTCAAAAGGGGTCCACATAGAATCTGAAACAAACGAAAACTCATAATCGGAAACAAACGGAAACATAACATATCGAACATATTTAACATATTATCAACATTTAATAACTTATCAGATGCAATTTTGGGTATACATTTTTCTTTAACTCACAAGTCGTCTATTTTATACTTTGACAGCGCCACAATGGAATTCGTTGGTTTCTTTATCTAGATGACGTGTCTTCCTTCGTACGTCAAATATTTCTGAAGATCTTAAGATATGCAGCTAGGTTCACGAGGATGATTGATGTAGTACTTCATATACGTTACGTATAATCATGACGCGGTAGAATGAGATATGACGATAATTCCAACTCCTATGCCGCGAGTTAAGATTCTTCTCAAAAGAAGAACTACTCACATAACAATATATAAGATCAGTTTAGGCTAGGTGATCCAAAAGATATTGAATGACATTACTTGGGATTGTTGCAAGGAACAAAATGAGTAAAATGAAGAGACACGATAAGGATTAGAAAAGATGATCGAGTCAAGGTGCTCAAGACGACAAGACAAGAATTAGCAATAACAACATATAGAAGAATCAACGAAGATTGCAAAAGGACCGAAATATCGATAAGAATGATAACCAAGTGAATAGTTCAATATAAGTGACAAGGAGAATGATTAAGGCACACCGATAAGAATAATAGAAGGGATGAGCCTCACCATTTCAAATGGTGTAAATAAGAAGAAGATCAAAGCAGGGATATCGATAAGGATAATAGAAAGTCGAAACAAGTGTCATGATGATAATAACCAAAACATTTAAGTGTTTTTGGTCATTTGAAAAGAAAGTCAAGATAATTGACGCGATTTAAAGATTCTTTTGGTCCCAAAAGTGGTCAATGAGGTCTAGAAGGGGGGGGGGGGGGGGGGGTGAATAGACCTCAGAAAATTTTAAAATTTTTTCTCTAACTTTTTCTGTCAGAAGACTAAGCTGATCGTGAATTCATAAGACTGCTAAGGTGTTCGCGCACAAAGCTTTGAGCAGCAGAGTTGACCACTCATCTGATTTCACTCAGCTGATTCAGATGAAATATCATAGTTTTAGAAACTAGTTGGCAGCGGATTTTTCAAGTGTTTTTCAACCAATCTGTTCCTCTTTAAGTTTTCTCACACAAAAGATTTTATCCCCAGTTTTTACAACTCCTTTTAAAATCTTTTGGTTCAGTTCGTATGTTTGAGTTCTTTTGAAAATATGCAAAGTAAACAACAGTAAATCAAACACACATAAATTTTATAGTGGTTATATGGATGAAAATCCTTTAGTCCACTCTTCCAAGTCACACAGATCTTGGGTTATACTAGAAAACACAAAGTTAACAGTATACAATGCTTGCGCTCAACAAATGAAAAGACCACAAGTGCGCTGTAAGAAATCACAAAGAAATCCTACTCTCCGAAGCTAGATCACTCACTTAGACGGATCTACACTCCTCACGCTATTTTCAGTATAGGAGGTCATAAAGAAAACCTACACTAAGAAGCTATATCACTTCACATAGATGGATATACACTCCTCTCTCTTTTCAGTTGAAAGTCACTCAGACAGACAACGTGAGTTCTCTGTTCTTCAACGAAAATCTTCGTCAACAAATGACTAGGCTTGTGATCAGACGACTCAACTGATGGATCTTGCTCTATAGATGTGATCTTGAATTTTGCAAGTCTCTCTTTAGATCTTCAGTCAGTCTTCTATTTATACTCCCGGATTTGAATTTCTGCCCGTTGAAGTAAGGCGAAATTACTTTTTAATCCTGAGCAACGGTCTTATTCTCTAATGGCAGCTTTTGCTTTTGCAGACTGTCTTCTGTACACTCTGCTGTACGGATATTCACTTTATGTCCAGTCGCATTTAATGCACTCAACTGGTTACCGTTGATAAGCTTACTTCACCGACTTCACTTCACTGATGGGAATGCTCGGCTGATGACCACTCTCCTGATGATCACTCGGCTGATTCAAGAATGAACACATCTATCTTGACTCGGCTGATGATAACCAATCTGATATCCCACTCGGCTGATTCGGTTACTTCGCTTCAAGACCTTGAGATAGATTTCACTAAGCTGTTCTTAGTTGATGACTTAACCTTCTGATCTTCAAAACCATTATGGCCTTTTTGTCATCTTCAAAACCTTCTCCAAATAATACCAACAGATTCATTTCAATAATAATTGCAACAAGCCGCAATAGGAAACAAGTAAAGCTCAATAGTGAAATTCGAGAACACCGAAATGATCTGATTGACCGAGACGGGAATTAAAATAAGTTCAAAACAAATAGAAGGTAAGTCTGAAGTTCAAAAGAAATTGAGAATAAATCGATATAGTTTATGCGGATCGCAAAAAGAAATGAAATAGACAAAGGAACAACAATTTATGAAAAGACAAAATGAAAATTGTTGGTCCCAAGTGGTCAGATGAGGTCTAGAGGGGGGGGGGGGGGTGAATAGACCTCTTCAAAAATCTACCTTTTAAAACTTCTAACTTTTCTGTTCAGCAGACTAAGCTGATCGAGAACAGTAAGCAGACTAAGCTGATCTAGCACAAAGCTTTGAACAGCAGAGTTGACCACTCTTCTGATTTCACTCAGCTGATTTTATCAAATCAGAGTTTAAAATAAACTAACTTGCAGTGGATTTATCAAGTGTTTTTCACAAGTAGTTTTCTTTAACCTTGAAGTAGTTTTATCCCCAGTTTTAAATAAACTCCTTTATAAAACTTTTCAGTAGTTAACCTTTAAGTGTTTTGAATATGCTTCTTTGAAATATGCAGAAATTAATGCAAGTTAAAAACACAAAGGATTTTTATAGTGGTTATATGGATGTAAGTCCTTTAGTCCACTCTTCCAAGTCACTTAGATCTTGGGTTATACTAAATCACACAGATTACAGTATACACTTCTTACGCCAAACAACAAATGAAGTGGCCGTAAGTTCACAATAGGAAATCACAAAGAAACTCCTATTCTCAGAAGTGATATCGCTCACAAAGGTTGATATCTACTTCTCACAACACAATCCTAAACAAAATCACTCAGATTTTTAAGTATATTCTGGTTTCTCTCTTTTCTGCTTCGTCAACAGATGACTAGGCTGATGAGTGCTTTGTTCTTGAGTTCGAGACTTAGAAGAATTTTGCTTCAGATTTTTGCTCTCAATGCGTGTTGTCTCTGTGTTGTTCTTCTTCTTCAACTCACGAACTAAGCTATTTATACTTGGAGATTTGAAAATCTGCCCGTTGAGAGATCGGCAGCTGTCAAATCCTCGAGTACTGGTCCTTTTTGCAGAAACGGCTGTTGCGACTGAACACTGTACACTCTGCTGTACTTTCTGTCGCTTCACATTAAATGCGCATTAAATGCACCAAGCTGATACGAGGTTTCTCTTCAATCATTTGTCATAAATACCCTTCCTCTTCAGCATTTATTACACCAAGTGCATTTATTACCGTTGCAATAACTTCTGATCCACTTCCACTCTGCTGATCGAAGTCACTCGTCTGATGTATACTCGGCTGATCCCAAACTTGAACTAATCTGATTTGAGTCGGCTGATAGTCCACCAGTCTGATTACTTCTTCAGCAACAGATCAGTAGTCTTCTGGACCATATTTGACTAGTCTGATGAACTTCTTCCTTAGTCAAATATCTTCTAAGGTTTGTACTAAGCTTCCACTTAGCTGATGACTTTGGAAATCATCAAAACCTCCCTTCACTTCAAAGTCTTCATCTTCATCCAACAATTTCCCCCTTTTTGATGATGACAAAACTCCAGCTAAGTACCTGTACCTAAACTAAAGTTGAGTCCTCAAAAATTTCTGAGATAGAAATGATATGTTGGAAGCTTGAACTTTTTATAGATTGATTTGAAAATTACAGTGCAAGTTACAAGAAAAAATTGACTTAAGTGAAAAAAGAATTACAACTGAAGTAAGCTGTTACAAAAATTTAGCATATGGACTTAGTCTGTTAACTAGTCTAGTCCTCAGCTTCTTCATCTTCTTCTTCTTCCTCTTCCTCCTCATCAACTTCTTCACTGCTCTCTTCATCTTCACCACTTGAGAAAACATCAGCAAGACCTTTTAATTTTTCTCTCCTTTCTTCAGCTTCAATTCTTTTTCTGATGTCTTCCATCCTCTTATACTTAACGTCTGGATTAAGCTGTTCTTCAGCAGAGTACTTAGAGGCAGCTAACTCCTTGTCAGTTTTAGCTACATCCTTGGGCTCTACTTTATCATCAGCTCCATCTTCAGCTTCCTCTTCAAGTACTTCATCTTCTTTTGGCTTTCCAGCAGCAGCCCGTTGGTCTCGTACTTGAATAGTTGCAGCAGTCTCAACAGCTAACTTAGCTGATTCCTCTTCCCCATTTTTGTCAGCATCAGCAGGGTTGAGTTGATCAGGAGTTATGTTGACAGCAGCACAAAGCTTCTTGATGTTTGAATCCATGACTCTTTGCTCAGCACAGTGATGATTTAGAATAGTTTCCATGCGAAGTTGATTTGTCTTTAATTCACCAGTTTGGTCATTCAAACAGTCAACATTCAACTGAAGTGTTGACAGTTCAGTGTGAGCTTTGTCGGTGACGTTGGTAATCTCTTGCATTAAGGCAATGCTTTTCTCAGTTTCTGCTTCACCAACTTGTGTCATGACCTTAACAACTCTTGCAATGTCAGTTTCATTTCTTTGAAGAGCGGTGTGGAGGTGACCTACATCAGCCTTCACATCTTCAAGACTTCTGCTCATATTCAATATGCTCTGAGTTAACATCAAGGAGTTGTCTGGTGGCAGAGGAAAATCTTCAATGGCATCCTTGACCATTTTAGCAGTCTCTTCCTGCATTTGCTTAATCATCAGCTGATTTCTTGTCTCCATCTCCTTCATAGAAGTCTCAATCAGCATCTGGATGGATTCCATCAGTGAGGAATGCAAATCAGCAGTAGGAGCAGAGTGTGATGATTCAGCAGGATCCTCTTCTTGTGGAAGTTCAGCAGGTTCTTCCTCCTGTTGAACAGTTGCTTCATGAAGAGCAGGACTTTCTTCAGCTTTCCACTCCAAAGCTAAAGGAACTAAGTCCTTGACCATTTTAGGCAGCTTCTTTGATGTATCCAAGTTGATTTCTTCAGCCTTCTGGTCTTTCTTTTGTTCTTCACTAGCTGGCTCATCAGCTATGTGAATGATCTCAGTACCATCAGTAGACACAATTGTCTTCTGACGAATCAAGTCAGCTGGTACAAAGGGTGATGTAGTCTGTTTAATCTTCAGCTTCTCTTGATAAGTACTGATATCAGAGCCATAACAGATTTGCTGTAAACTTGGCAGACTAGGCGTTGAACTTGATGTTCCTGGTTCAAACCTTGATCTTTCAACCCATTTTTCCAGAGTAGTGTAAACAGCAATCTTGACTGCTCTATCAGTTCTATCATCAGTAGGACTTGGCTTCTTTGAAATGGAATTTTTGATAGCAGTCGCCTCCTGACTGACAATAACTCTTGCATAGTCATGCAGTCTATCCCTTACAAAATCTGAGTCCAAAGCCTTGACAACAGAAGATGTTTGCAACCAGTTTAGAACCCAACGTCCTTCTGTAGCGAACTCCTTCCAGGCTTGGATTTCTTCCTCAGACTTGTTCAATCTATACTCTCTCCATTGATTGTATCTGATCTTCTCTGGGAGAAAAGTAGTCCTTGATTGAAACAGCTGGTTTAGTCTTTCCAACTCAGCTTCAAACTTTTTGAAGGCAGTAGAGACACTTTGGACAATCTCTATTGCTCTCCTCACTTCCTTCCTTTTCTTCTTGATTGGTGCAGCCCTTGGTAGCACAGAGTCACCTTCCTTAGGCTTTTCTCCAATCACGATGCCTCCAGACCTCCTTGGTCCATAAGCATCCTTCTTGCTCTCTTCTATGGCCTTTGCCAATTCAGCTTCTTCTTTGGCAGCCAGTTCAGCTTCTGTCAGGTTCTTGACATTAGCTTCCTTTTGACTTGCTTCAAGAGCTCTCTTTAGCTCAGCATCATCACGTTTTCGTTGTTCAGCTTCCTCACGCTTCTTCTTGTGATAAGCTGATACTTTTGCTTTGCCAGTTCTCTTCTTTCTGGCATTTCTTGACTCAACAACTGGTGCCGCAGCTGTTGTTTCTGGTAAAGCAACTGCTACCGGTGCAGCAGCAATTGGTTCGAGGATCTGCACTTCAGGATCCTCTTGAGGTTTGGCAACCTCAGCTGTTGGTGTAGGAATCTGTTTCATTTGATCAGCTGACTTCTTCTCAGCAGATTCCTTCACTGATTCAACAGGCCTCTCAGCAGATTGAGGACTTCTTTTGGCTAACTCAGAAAGTTCAGTATCTTCATCAAGAAGTGTCAGCTTCTTTCTGGCAGTCCTTTTTGTGAAAGGTGGATTTGCAACGGGAGAAGTGGCAGTGTCCTTCATAGCACTTCTTGTTCTTTTAGCCACATTTTCAACCGGTAACTCAGCTGAAATTGTCTTGTCAGAGGATGTCCCAGCAGACATCTCGTTGATCTCCTTGACTGTCTCATCAACAATTAAATCAGCAGCATCCTTTCTTTTAGAGACAACTGTTCTGGCTTCAACAACGGGCTTTGCTGTTTGAACAGTCGACTTGCTTTTCTTGCCTTTATCAGCAGGCTTTTCTGGCTCAGAAGCCTTTCTTTTCTTTTGCTTCAACTCTGTCACAACCGCAGGCTCCTTTGATCTCCCAGATTTCACTGGTTCATAAATCTTCAATTCTTTAGCCTTATGAATTTCCTTTCCGTTAGTCACAGCACATCTCAAATTTACCAACAGATGACTAATGAAAATCCTGTGCAGAGTCAAACCACGGACTTTGTGATCAGCAATCACATACCAGATGAAGTTAGCCCAATTTACCTTCAACTCATAGTAAATGGCTATCATAGTATGAAACCTCTTCATTGGTACACTGTCCAAGGAGAATGTGCAGTTCTCGAGGACTTTGGCAACCAAATCTGCCATTCGCTGAAACTCGTCCTTCAGCTGATTCTTTTTGATACTTCCAGATAGCACTTGATTCTTCTTTGAGACCAGATTCCAGAAATCTGACTCAAAAGGTTCAGCTAGGTTTGCGATGTCAGTAGACCCTTCAATGGAAAGTCCGTACATTTCATTCAGCAATTTTGGGGTTACGCAGATAGCTTTGTCCCCAATTTTGGCTTTAATCTCCAGTTTGTCGAAGTCAACATCGTCTTTGGAACCATAAAATTCAAAGACCTCGCCCTTGAAAATCATGTCTTCATGGGCCTCCATGAATTTAACCAGCGTTGCCGCTTTGAATTTCTCCAGAATTTCTTTCATCAACGGTGTGCCAGTCGCGTGATACGTCAGGTAGTTCAAGAACATACCTTCAGCAGCAGCTTCCTTTGCATTAACCTTAGAACTCATTTTCCTGAAAGAGATTGAAGAAAGACTAGAGTAGATTTGCAGTTGAATGGATGCAAAAATGCTCTGAATGCTTTTGAAATATTTAGGGTGCGTAAAAGCTCAGTCAGCTGATCAGATCTGGATTTATAGATGTTAGTATTCGTTGGTTTCCGTGAAAAGTGGTAACCGTCAGATTAGTTACTGTAAAAGCAGATCATGCGATCGAGATACGCGGATTTCAAAATAGCATTTAATATGTCAGACAGGCGGGAAGTTGAAACGCCACTTGTCTGTTACTTATAAAAGCGTGCTTTTGATAAAACGTTTTTAATACAACACTTTAAATATAAGCTGACATAAATAGAAACAGATGAGTAGAGTACTTATCTGATTTATGACTTGTCTGATACAATATATCACTAGTGAAAGCCAATATCTAGTGATCTTCCTTTGCTGTTTGTCAATCCAGCAAGATAAATAATCTTCAGTCTGATTAAACAACTTCAACTAACTGTCATTGAAGATTTCATCTTTAAAAACAAGGGTACCGCTAGTCTTACACGTTCCCCCTGAATTCAAGAATTCATCAGTCAACTAGTCTGTTGAGAATCAGTCTTCTTGAAGTGTAACACTTGTTGATGTCAGATTAGTAAGCTGTTGAACCCAGTCTTCTGATAGGTTCCCCCTCAGCTTATGAATCCAATCTTAACAAGCCCAAATCCGCTCTTAGAGTGGAAAATCTTACTTCATTTAGTGGTTTGGTGAAAATGTCAGCGATCTGATTGTCTGTATGAACATATTCGATAATAACATTTCCTTTTTCAACATGGTCTCTGATGAAGTGATGTTTGATCTCAATATGCTTAGTCCTGGAATGACTAGTAGTATTCTGAGTAAGTGAGATTGCACTTGTATTGTCACAGTAGATAGGGATTCCACTGATCTTGAGATTATAGTCTTCAAGTTGATGCTTCAACCAAAGTATTTGTGCACAACATGCTCCAGCAGCAATGTATTCAGCTTCAGCAGTAGATATGGATAATGAAGTCTGTTTCTTACTCATCCATGAGATCAGACGACTGCCTAAAAATTGACACGTACCTGTAGTACTCTTCCTATCAATTTTGCAGCCAGCAAGGTCAGAATCTGAATATCCAATAAGTTCAAATCCTGATTCCCTTGGGTACCACAATCCCAATTCTTGAGTGCCTTTGAGATACTTTAGTATTCTTTTAGCAGCTAAGAGATGAGATTCCTTAGGATCTGATTGAAATCTCGCACAAACCCCAACAGAATACATAATGTCAGGTCTGCTAGCTGTTAAGTATAACAGTGACCCAATTATGCCTCTGTATTTGGTGATGTCAACTGATTTGCCACCTTCATCCTTGTCCAGACGAAGTCCAGTAGACATAGGAACAGTAACAGATGAGCTAGTTTCCATACCAAATTTCTTAAACAGATCTTTTGTGTACTTTGCTTGATTAATAAAAATACCATCAGGCAGCTGTTTGACTTGTAAACCAAGAAAGTAATTTAATTCTCCCATCATGCTCATTTCAAACTTGTTCTGCATCAGCTTGGAGAATCTTTCACACATCTGTTTGTTAGTTGAACCAAAAATAATATCGTCTACATATATTTGTACCAACAATATATGATTATCCCATTCAATAGTAAACAAGGTTTTATCTACTTTACCTTTGCGAAATCCTTTAATTAAAAGAAAATCAGATAAAGTATCATACCATGCTCTTGGAGCCTGTTTCAGTCCATAGAGAGCTTTCTTCAGACGATATACCTTGTCTCCTTGTTGATAAACTTCAAATCCAGGAGGTTGTTCAACGTACACTTCTTCTTGCAATTCTCCATTGAGAAAAGCAGACTTCACATCCATCTGATAGACAGTGAAGTTTTTGTAAGCAGCATAGGCTAGGAATAATCTGATTGCTTCAATCCTAGCAACTGGTGCGAATGTCTCATCAAAATCAATGCCTTCTTCTTGGCAGTAACCTTTGGCAACTAGTCTTGCTTTGTTTCTGGTAACCATACCATCTTCATTCATCTTATTTCTGAAAACCCACTTAGTGCCAATTACCCTTTGATGAGTAGGTCTGGGAACTAAGTACCAGACTTCATTCCTTTCAAATTGATTCAACTCTTCTTGCATTGCTTCAATCCAGTGAGAATCACCAAGAGCTTCATCAATTAACTTAGGCTCAATTTGTGAAAGAAAACTTACAAACATTGTTTCATTTGCAGTTGACCTTCGAGTTCTCACTCTGTCCAAGGGATCACCAATCACTAATTCTGGTGGGTGATCTCTGAGCCATCTGAGATCAGGTTGCAAATCTGGATGTTGTCCTCTAGATTGATCTTGCAACACCACTGTTGGAGTCTCAGTAGCAGTCTGTTGAACAGTTGTAGTCTGTTGAACAGTCTCTGGTCTGTCAGCTGTTTGCAACTCCTCTGTTAGACAATCAGTAGACTGATTTTGAGCAGCACTTGAGTTAACAGCTTGAGATAAGTTGGGTAGTATGATGGGTACATATTCTTCTTTTCTTTCAACACTCAATTTCTGAAAGTCAGCAGATATCTCAGGATTTGCACTTTGATTCTTTTCAGATGATTGACTTGGTTCATCAAATACTACATGAATAGATTCTTCTACAAGTAAAGTTCTTTTGTTAAACACTCTATAAGCTTTACTAACAGTAGAGTAACCTACAAAAACAGCTTCATCAGCCTTTTCTGCAAAAGCAGTAAGGTGATTTTTCCCATTGTTCAAAACATAACATTTACAACCAAAAATCCTAAGATAATGTAAATTAGGCTTTCTGTTGTTCCATATCTCATAAGGTGTCTTGTTTTGACTTTTGTTGATCATACATCTGTTCTGTGTATAACATGCTGTATTTGTAGCTTCTGCCCAGAATCTTTGGGGCAGCTTTGCTTCAGCTATCATTGTCCTGGTAGCTTCTTTTAGAGTTCTGTTTCTCCTTTCAGCAACTCCATTTTGTTGAGGGGTTCTGGCAGCAGAGTACTCATGATTGATTCCTCTGGAGTTACAATACTCTTCAACAGTAGAGTTTGTAAATTCAGTCCCTCTATCTGATCTGATCTTCAATATTCTTTGACTTTTCTCATTCTGGATCAGTTCCATCAGATTAGTAAGATGTTCCTTGGTTTCACTTTTCTTCTTCATGAAAATCACCCAAGTAAATCTTGAAAAATCATCCACAACAGCTAGGCAGTATTTCTTTCCACCATTGCTGATTGGGTCAATAGGGCCAAACAAATCCATATGTAATAGCTCCAAAATTCTGGTTGAAGATTGGTGCTTCTTGCTTTTGAAAGATGACTTCACTTGTTTACCCTTCTGACAGGCATCACAGAGCTTGTCTTTGCTCATGACTGTCTTTGGAATTCCTTCTACCAGATCATTCTTTATCAATCTGTTGATGGTCTTGAAATTCAAATGATTCATTCTTTTGTGCCACAGCCAACTGATTTCACTTGGTGTAGATGCCACTAAGCAAACATTTGAATTCTTGTCCCCAGAATTCCAGTCGACTACATAGATGTTTCCCTGTCTTCTTCCAGATAAAATAACCTTCTTTGTTCCAATTTGTTCAACATAGCACTTATCTGATGAAAACACTACGAAAAATCCTTTGTCACAAAATTGACTTATGCTTAGCAGATTGTACTTCAGGCCACTAACATATGAGACGTCAGATATCTCTATGTTTCCTTTGATAAGCTTTCCAACAGCTACAACCTTGCCTTCTTTGCTGTCTCCAAAAGTAACTCTTGGACCATTCACAGCAACAGCATCTGCCAGTTCATGTATGTCTCCACACATGTGCCTTGAACATCCACTGTCAGTGTACCATTTCTTCGCTACTTTACTCCTACTCCTAATCCTAACCTACAAAACAAAATAAAAATGTTTTAGGTACCCTTTATTGAGAGGGTCCTGGTGGATTAGTATCACCTTTGACAACCCAAGATGTTGAAGTCTTAGGCTTCTTAGGCTTTGCAGTCTTAGCAGGAGCATGAGCAACTTCATTTACATCATAATCAGCAGGCATATTATGTTGATAATCATTATGATGATGATAAGGCTCATAAGCAGGATATGATGCATGATAAGCAGGGTAGGCATGCATTATTTGATGAGCAGGATATGCAGCAAAATGAGGTGGATAATGAGGTGCAGCATAATATGGTGGATAAGCAGGTTGCACATAATAAGACTCATTTCCATAGTAAGCATTTTTGTTGTAATTTCTTTGCTTCTTAGGTCTGCTCTTTACTTGCTCTTTAACAGACGACTTAGCTTTACTAGTCTGATTGGTTTTACTCTTATCAGCAGACTTCTTGGGACTACTCTGCTGTTTGGTTTTACCAGTCTGTTTTTCAGTTTCAGGCTTTTTACCCTTCTTAGCCTTAGGAGTTTTTATCTCCTTTTTCTCAATCTCAGGTGAGATGGGTTTAGTAGTCTGAACATACAAGACAATATTACTATTATCAGCAGATATAAATTTCTCAGCTTTGTTCAGTTCTAAACTTTCTTTTACTAAGGGAGTACTCTGTTCAGTTGGTTTATTTGTTGTCACAACAGACGACTTAGGAACAGACGACTTATTATGTAAAGATATTCTAGCTTCAAGTTCTTTGATTTGTCCCTTGTACATTTCACATTCAGCTCTCAGAGATTCACATTCATGCGAAAGCTTTTTATACGTGACTGATTCTTCAGGTTTTTCAACCTTAAGTTTCAGTTTAGCATTTTGCTTTTTCAGCAGAATCATCTCGTCCTTAAGCTTAGCAAGCTCATTAACAACATCTACTTTGTTGTTCATCATTTGCTCAAACGAGTTAAACAGTTCAAGCTCACTTTCAGAGAGTATTACCTCATTGTCAGAATCATCAGATTCCTTTGCCATGAGACACAGCAGTGCAGGTGTTTCGTCAAAAACAGAGTCATCACTTGAAGTGCCAGATTCTGTGTTTGATGAGTGGATGGCTGCCATCTTTTCAGCTTCAGCCAACAGCACCTTGCTCTTTTGGTATCTCTTCTCTCTTCTTTCTTTTCTTTGTTTCTTTTCCTCCTCTGTGTACTTCTCCGCTTTAGGATATGGGCAGTCCTTGATGAAGTGTCCCAATTTCCTGCAATTATAGCACATCATTTTGGATTTATAATCATCCTTAATGTCATAAGAATTAGAGGTAGGTTTAGAAGTAGAAACATTCTTATATTTGTTCTTCATTTTTCTCTTGTAGAACTTTTTGAACCCGTTCAGTAACAACGCAACATCGTCAGCAGTATACTCCTTTTTGCTCAGTACTGGGGCCTCATCAGATGAGTCCACTTCTCTGCTTTTTCCAGACGATCTTCTTGTTCTTTCTGCAGCAACCAGTGCAGCAGTGGGGCCAGAAGTTGAGGTCTCTTCTATTCCCATCCTTGGCATTTTATACTCGTACGCCTTGAGTACAGAAAACAGCTCCGTCAGAGAGATCTTCCCCAGATCCCTAGATTCTTCCATTGCTGTGATCTTCATGTTGAACTTGGGTGGTAGCGCCTTCAGGACTTTGAGAATGATCTCTTTGTCTGTGAATGTCTTACCCAGCTTTAACACGTTGTTCAACACTTTGGTAAACCTTGAACTCATCTGTTCAATGGTTTCTCCAGGCTTCATTTTGAAGTTCTCAAACTTCTCCATGGCAACACTTAGATTGTGTTCCTTGATGGCTTCATTTCCTTCACTCATATCCCTGACTTTGTCCCACATCTCTTTTGATGTTTTACAGTGTTTGACATAGTCAAACCTTTCATTGTCCAGGGCTTTAGTCATGATGAAGATTCCAACTTTATCAAGATTTTTCAACTTGATTTCTTCAGGTGTCATCTCTTCTTCATCTTTATCAACAACAGTATCTACGCCATCAACCTTGATTGTTTTGGTGATTCTTATCGGACCTTTTGTTATGCATCTGTACATATTATCGTTGTAAGCAGCAAGGAAAATTTCCATGCGTATTTTCCAGTCCTCAAAGCTCATACCGCCTATGTGGGGAACTAGGCTGATACAATCCATTTTTCAAAAAGTTTTGTTTTTCAAAAAAAATGCTCTTTTTGAAAACTTTTGAAAACCTTTGAAAAACACTTAAGGATCAAGCTCGTTGATCAGGCAAATGATTCAGATGAACCACCCGCTCTGATACCACTTGTTGGTCCCAAGTGGTCAGATGAGGTCTAGAGGGGGGGGGGGGGGGGGTGAATAGACCTCTTCAAAAATCTACCTTTTAAAACTTCTAACTTTTCTGTTCAGCAGACTAAGCTGATCGAGAACAGTAAGCAGACTAAGCTGATCTAGCACAAAGCTTTGAACAGCAGAGTTGACCACTCTTCTGATTTCACTCAGCTGATTTTATCAAATCAGAGTTTAAAATAAACTAACTTGCAGCGGATTTATCAAGTGTTTTTCACAAGTAGTTTTCTTTAACCTTGAAGCAGTTTTATCCCCAGTTTTAAATAAACTCCTTTATAAAACTTTTCAGTAGTTAACCTTTAAGTGTTTTGAATATGCTTCTTTGAAATATGCAGAAATTAATGCAAGTTAAAAACACAAAGGATTTTTATAGTGGTTATATGGATGTAAGTCCTTTAGTCCACTCTTCCAAGTCACTTAGATCTTGGGTTATACTAAATCACACAGATTACAGTATACACTTCTTACGCCAAACAACAAATGAAGTGGCCGTAAGTTCACAATAGGAAATCACAAAGAAACTCCTATTCTCAGAAGTGATATCGCTCACAAAGGTTGATATCTACTTCTCACAACACAATCCTAAACAAAATCACTCAGATTTTTAAGTATATTCTGGTTTCTCTCTTTTCTGCTTCGTCAACAGATGACTAGGCTGATGAGTGCTTTGTTCTTGAGTTCGAGACTTAGAAGAATTTTGCTTCAGATTTTTGCTCTCAATGCGTGTTGTCTCTGTGTTGTTCTTCTTTTTCAACTCACGAACTAAGCTATTTATACTTGGAGATTTGAAAATCTGCCCGTTGAGAGATCGGCAGCTGTCAAATCCTCGAGTACTGGTCCTTTTTGCAGAAACGGCTGTTGCGACTGAACACTGTACACTCTGCTGTACTTTCTGTCGCTTCGCATTAAATGCGCCAAGCTGATACGAGGTTTCTCTTCAATCATTTGTCATAAATACCCTTCCTCTTCAGCATTTATTACACCAAGTGCATTTATTACCGTTGCAATAACTTCTGATCCACTTCCACTCTGCTGATCGAAGTCACTCGTCTGATGTATACTCGGCTGATCCCAAACTTGAACTAATCTGATTTGAGTCGGCTGATAGTCCACCAGTCTGATTACTTCTTCAGCAACAGATCAGTAGTCTTCTGGACCATATTTGACTAGTCTGATGAACTTCTTCCTTAGTCAAATATCTTCTAAGGTTTGTACTAAGCTTCCACTTAGCTGATGACTTTGGAAATCATCAAAACCTCCCTTCACTTCAAAGTCTTCATCTTCATCCAACAAAAATGTGAAGTTAAAATAGAAACAGAGACAACTCAATTCTTTCAGGAAATTTAAAAGATTGCATAATTGAATACAACGAAAAAGAGTAATATGAAATCATATGATAATTTCAAAACGATCACAACTGAATAAATAGGCTCAGGAAAGAAAGGACAAGGAATAATAACATTCATAAAATTCGATGAAAATAAAAATTTTTGGTTACGAAATCGATACGAGGAAGACCTCATGAATTAAGGAGGGGTAAGCTCTTAATGAATACAAATATAAAAGATCAAAACAGAAGCTTGATAGGATAATATGAAGTGAAATTGAGATCCACAATAAATGAATGAATGTTGAATTAAGAGTGTTGATAAGATCTCAAGAAAAACAATCAAATTATGATTCAGATAAAAGGTAATGAAGGGTATGACTTAAAATAAGCCATATCAAGAATAAGGCTAAAAATGATTCAAGAAAATTTTACGGTAAACTACACTCCATGAAGGAAAAGATACAATCTGACATCGAATTTAGAAATTTCAGAAAAGCACGAGCGAAAATGGGAAGATTAGATATGAACTTAGTGTAGTTTTGTACTTCAAAATGAAATTACTCGCTATCAATAGTAATTCATAGCTGAATGCAAGGAATGAGTAATAGACGAGTTAAAACTCAAGACTGATGTCAATGAAATATTAATGATATTTCGTCTATTGAAAGAAAGATTACATACATAACAATTTTATTCGCCAAAATGATGAAAAAGAGACATTGAAGGATCACAAACTCAAAAATGAATAAGTACCAACATTAGAATAAGAGCGAAACAATTAATTATAATGAAAATAGGCTCAAGAGAGCTTACTAAAGTCGGGAATCAATTTGGAGATGGATACGTTTAAAATCAGTAGTATGAGTTCTGAATAACGTAAACTCGATAATGGAATTCAAAAGGATTAGGGCTATTTTAGTCATTCTACATGCTTCAAGAAAGGTCACTTGATTCAAATATTTCAATTTACGCAATATCACGGAGCGCGCACATATACAATCATAATTAGACAATAATATCAACAATAAAGTTCGAATAACGCTATGGTATTCGGGATAACACCATCAAAATAACAAATCATCAAGCAAAAATAACCCTTAACCCCAAGGACATGTACTACACATATGGTTTCGGTTGCAGTCTTGTCCTAAAAGTGAACTACCTAATGTGGGTAGACACCCTAAAGTAATGCTGGTGAGTTCCACCTTACTAGCACCTCAATACAATATCCGAGGACCCTATCCTAACCTTGAGCCGAAGCTCTGATACCATCTGTGACGGCCCGACTCCGCGGGTCCGTCGAATAATACTCGGTCAATTTTTTTATTTTTTTTAAGAAAAATATAAAAATACTGATTTTTTTTTTTGAAAAACAGAAACGATAAATTAAAAGTTTAAAGTGGAAGCGGTTTAAAATAAAATAAGAGCAATTTAAATTACTAAGTTTTTTGACGAAAAAGTAGAATCAATTTTCATGGTAGAGGTTTAAAGCAGAAGCATTTAATCACAGCATATCAAAAGATTTGAACAAAATCAACCGAGACAGATAACTAAGTAACTTATGAAAATCTTGTCTCTTTTATGAAAATATAAATCAACTTTAACGATTCAAACATTCTAAGCAAGGTTTTAAACAAAATCGAAAAAGAGCATAAATCGACAATAAAATATAACTACTCTTCTAAATACTAGGGTGGGACCGCAACCACGATGACCTAACCGCAACCCGACTATTACTTTCCAGAACACCTGAACTGAAAAGAATGAAACATGAAACGCATAAGTTGATCGTCCAACTTAGTGAGGCTGTGGTGCAAATTTGCATGGTGATGCGTGGATGCAACATATTATATAACGTAATCATGTTATCAAGCAAAATAAGCATACATTCATGACGAAAGAAACATGGAGTTCACATAACCAATAATTTGTTGATGCCGTCCTCCACTTACCCTCCGTCCTCAGTATGATGTCCATCCAAACACACCATGTAAGGAGCGACATTACTATCTAAAGTGCATCGACATGTCTTTGCCTAAGTTCGTTCTTACTCCCCATGTGTTCCTCCCCACTTGGATCGTAAGGCCAGGCCTATGGGTAACCGTGACAATCCCGTCGGCCCTTGCCGTCCAAGTTGGCATCGGGTCCATATACCAATCAAAAGGGGCCCACACAGAATCGGAAACAAACGGAAACACATTATCGAAAACAAACGGAAACATAACATATCGAACATATTTAACATATTATCAACATTTAATAACTTATCAGATGCAATTTTGGGGTATCGTGATAATTTAGTAAAATATATTCGCAACAAGTAGATTTGGATGTAGCATGCATTGGGATTATCATGTTAATATACTAAGGATTTCATGCAAGTAATTTTGATCTAACAAGTCCAATCTATTTGTGACAACATGCAAGAAAAATTAGAATATAACACATGCTTTGATTATTAAGAGCATAAGTAAATGTTTGGACTCGATCTACTAGCACATCGGACTGACATACAAATTCAACATACAACGCTCACCTTTGTAGCTTAATTAGTATAGCGACTAAAATTCCACAATTGAAACGTATCCGAAACCTGAGCAAGTACGTATACGACTTAGAATATCTAACAACCTTAAATAAACATAATTAATGAAAATTCTACACAAGGATTTCCTAACACATCGTACACAAGAACTTAAAACTTACGACTTAAACTCCAATTAAGAGTAATTATTTTCAAAACTCAAAATACTAATTACATAACCCAGCGCCAAAACAAAAAATTTTTCCTTTCATTTTCCAGATTTACAAAACAACCCCTAACCTTTTAAAAACATTCATTTTTGCTAAAAATTGGAACAAACTTTAAATCAAAAGATTTTTAAATAAACTCATATCAAAAATAAAATAAGAACTGAAAATTAAGTTTAGTTTTACTCTAATGAGGGATATTTCGAGTGCGCCATTTTAGGAAATACCTCTGCTCGGGATCGACCTCATTCCCGACCAGGAAGACTGTTCTCCGACCTGCTGAACGCTGTTTCCGATCAAACCATATTGATAGCTCGAGATCTTATTTTTCGATCAATTTCCCTCCTCGGAATTACTGTGGGGCCGACCCTCAGGCCTGGACAGCTGGCAAGACGTATTCCCCTGCGGAGGGTCTAGCTAGCTCATCACTGTTCCTATATATACGCGGCGCATTTATGACATCAGGGGTGGCACTATTCCCAAGATACATCCCAGCTCGGACTTAGAGCTCGAAATAAGTTTTAGTTCGCTTTTCTTTGTACTTGTCTAGCTAATTGTACGGCATCCTGTAACGCTCGAGTAGAGCTACTTTGTAACTTGTAATTGGATCTGTTTTATAATACGTAACACTTACACACTCGACTTTATTTATTGTTCTGCTCGACTTTCTTTATTTGTTTTCGAACGAAAAGCAGCATAATCAATTGGAAGAGATCTTTCACCGACGAGCCAGGGACGATCAAGAAGGGGCCGCCGAAGCGAAGAGAAGGACCGGATTGGTCTAGAGGAGGAACCATTCGTATCGGCTCGGGATTCTCGGGCTCTTCTTCCATTGCGATTTGGTCGGGTTGAGAAGAATCTCCCCGAAGGGGGACAGCAGTTTGGTTGGTTTGCGCCAGGTAAGGTTTAACTTGCTTTCTCGATTGGCCCGGTGTCTTTTTCGAGGTGGAGGCCACTGTTCTACCGACTATGGAAGCTCGGTATTGCTCTACCATGGTACCTGAAGAAAGGAAAAAATGGTTAAGGGATGAAACTCTCTAAGTAGCACACTACAATGATGAGAAATGACTCTTTTTCTTACTTAAAGATCGAGGATCGACGGCATCCGCAAGTAGGTACGTCGCTTTGCTAAGTCCCGCTTTCCGAAGAACGGGCTCCAAAACAAGAAAAGCTGACTGATACGGGTCGGAATGCATCACGGCAACGACGTCATCACGGACACTCTTCTTAAGCCGACCTATCATTTCGCGTTTTTTGCACACCCAGTCTCGCCGACCCTTCCATGTATGTGGGACCATCTCCGAACTCCCCTCGGAGACTGGCTCCTCGGGTCCTTTGATGAAGAAGAACCGCTTCTTCCAATCCATAGAGTTGCTGGAGACAATAGTAGATAAGACTGAATGGTTCGAGCGTTGGGAGAAGTACACGAACCCAGCATTGGAGGCCGAGGAATTGCTGACTTTAAAGAACTGCCAAAAATTCTGGAAGTTATCAAGTTTGCCTTTAGCTTTCATCAAGACACTAAAAGCTATTAGGTATCCGACTGAGTTGGGAAGGATCTGCGCGGGAGCTAGGGAGAATACATCTAAAACTTGCTCGAGCAACGGTGCAAAAGGGATACGCAGCCCGTAAGCAAATTGCTTAGCGTAGAAGGCTTGACATCCTTCTGGTGGCTGATTGACCCGTTGAGAGGAGGTCGGGATAACCAGCGAGTAACCCTCGGGAAGAAATTTCCCTATCTCAACTTCGAGTTCTGCTTGGCTTTCTATCGGATCGTACGCACTAGCGATCTCATCGACCCGCTTTTCAGTCTTCTGAGCCCGACCTTTAGCGGTGGTTTTCTTCGGGATGGTAGCAAGGTCGAGGATTCTCATGGTACAGCCTCTTCCAACCGTGTATCTCAGTATTTCATCTTTTTCCAACGCCTGAGTCGTGCCCTCTTCACTATCGGAATCGGCGTTTCCTTCACCCTCTCCTTCATCCTCGGAGTCAGGCTCGACGTCTTGTTCTCCATCGCCATCGCCCTCAGGGTTCTGTTGGCCGGACGTTCCCTCGCCGGTATTCGACCCCAAGACCCGTTCAACTTGATCGACGGTCTTATCCACCTCGTCAGTACAGTTTTTCGTAGCTTTGTATGTATTAATGAGTTCGTCCATTGACCCTAAGTCGGAATCTGATCTCGGAGGAATATTGGTTTGAATCTCTCGGTTTGCGGAGTTAGACATGCTAGAAAGAGGTTGTCGTGATGGTCGACAAAGAAATATTGGTCTTTATCGATGTGAATGCTCCGATCTGCAGTAAGTTGGGAAGATGTACGCGGCTCTTCAGGTCAACGCATATATATAAAGGTTAAAACTATAAATTGCAAATTAAACCCCGAGTAACCGCGACGGTTAAGATTCTACTCAGTAAATTGAAAGTTATCTTTCCATAAATGGCATTTATGGTCCTCTAAGTTTTAAAAGTTGGTTTTTCAGCTCGGTAAATTAAGATTAACGACATCGTCTTCCGAAGATGTGTACTCTTTTTCCATTCGCTCGGTTTTTATCCCACTGAGTTTTTCCGAGTAAGGTTTTTAACGAGGCATATCCAACTCAAGACTTGTTCCCTGTTATTTATTTCTCCAATTCTCAGATATCGTAATGTCATCGAAGTAGAGTAATCAGATCGAGAACTCCGTCCTCCCGTGGTTTGTAGCATCTCATCTTTCCAAGGCTCGTCCAGAGAAAACATGCGCTCTTTTTCCCTAGCTCGGATTTTGTCCCACTGGGTTCTCCGAGTAAGGTTTTTAATGAGGCATATCCAAATTTTCTTACTACGATGCTGTGTTTACTTTTCCGAGCTTCAGCTTCACCTACGCTCGAGAAGTGGGGGAGTATTGATGAGGGATATTTCGAGTACGCCATTTTAGGAAATACCTCTGCTCGGGATCGACCTCATTCCCGACCAGGAAGACTGTTCTCCGACCTGCTGAACGTTGTTTCCGATCAAACCATATTGATAGCTCGAGATCTTATTTTCCGATCAATTTCCCTCCTCGGAATTACTGTGGGGCCGACCCTCAGGCCTGGACAGCTGGCAAGACGTATTCCCCTGCAGAGGGTCTAGCTAGCTCATCATTGTTCCTATATATACGCGGCGCATTTATGACATCGGGGGTGGCACTATTCCCAAGATACATCCCAGCTCGGACTTAGAGCTCGGAATAAGTTTTAGTTCGCTTTTCTTTGTACTTGTCTAGCTAGTTGTACGGCATCCTGTAACGCTCGAGTAGACCTACTTTGTAACTTGTAATTGGATCTGGTTTATAATACTTAACACTTACACACTCGACTTTATTTATTGTTCTGCTCGACTTTCCTTATTTGTTTCCGAACGAAAAGCAGCATAATCATACTCCAAAGTCAAATATCTAAAACCCCTCAAGTTTTAAAATATTCTAAATACACCCTTAAGGTTTTGAAAACGCAAGAAAATCGACTTTCTTGCAAAATAATTCCAAATTCCAACATCTAAGCAATATTTAAATATATTTGAGAAAACTCACAATATAAAAATGAGATTACAAATAAGTTTTAATAACTTTCGACCAAACTAACAAGGAGAAACGAAAAGTTCTTTAATCATAAATTTTCTTAGGAAAAATTTACAAATTTTCAATCTTAAAACGAAATTGAAAAAAGCACTACTTCAAATCAATTAATCAAGAGTTTATAAAAGTAACTATGTAAAAATAGCGACAAAACAATGCCTTTGCCCCCTTATTTTCAGATTTACAAAAATAACCCCAAAAGTTTCAAAAACTCCCTTTTTGCAAAATCCCTGATCAAATTTTGAAACAAATAATGTTTCAAACTCATACCAAATATGAAACAAAAACAGAGATTTTCAGTTGATTTTTGCTCCAAAAAAAAACATCGCAACCCTAACCCTTCAACTTTTAAAACCTTTCAAAAATACCCCCAAAGTTTTGAAAATTAAAAACATGAACTTTCTTACTAAAATAAATCAAGATCCAAATATATAATCAACATATATTTAAATCCAAGCAAAACCACATTAAAAATCTTATATTAAATATAAACTCAACAACTTTCACAAAAGCTACAATGGATAAGCCAAAGTTCTTCAACATTCAAGTTTTGTGCAAAAGAACACAAGATTTAATTCTTTAAATAAATCACATGAAAATTCGTAACAAATCTGAAAATAAAGTTTACTTTACGCTATAATAACATAGATCCAATTTATCCTTGAAAGAATTTATGTTTTTCTCTATTTTCCTTCTTTAAAAGGGAACATAATAAAATTCAATCAATTAAAGAACACAAGCATATGCGGATATTTACCCAAAACAATGAAGGGGATGAAGCTCTCTTCATTTTCAGACCTCTGAAGGTGGTGGTGGCGGCTCCAGTGGCAGTGGTGGCGGCTCCGGTGGTGGTTCATAACAAAAGCCCTCAAATCCTTACTTTTCAACAACTTCTAACGACTGTCGATTCACATAGGAACATCCAAACGACGATCCGAATGGTCAATATGTAGCACCATGTGTGTAGGACCTTCAAACAAAATTTGGGCATGATCCAACGTTGGACGAAGCCGTAATAAGTGAAAAACCGAGGTTGTATTGTGTGTATCCGAAAATTTTATCTTTCTGGCGTGTTGTCTCTTTTCCCCTCTCTTCTTAACTATATCTAAGTATTTTAAGTTGTTAAGAAGATAATGTGGGTTTGAGGAGGGTATTTATTGGACTATAAAATCAGATTTTTAATGTATATGTAAGTTTATTATAAACTTCATTAAGTGGTCCTTTGATCTTCCCACTAACTAATGAATTTAATCCCACTAACCCATGATCTTGCCCCACTAACTTGAGCATTATGTGAGTCATAAAGTAAAAGACTTTACACCTACTTAGTGTCTTTGATGGCAATACACTATATATAGGTGAGCCATGTATAAGGTCCCTACACTCAACATTCTTCACTAAAATACACCATCTAAAGGAGGTTGCTAGAGTGTAGAAGCATCTTATACACAATCGGATTTCTTCCAAACATCAATGGCTGGAGGTATATTGATCCATTCCGCATTTAGTTTTCATATATGCTATATGGTTAAAAGTGTATATGTATGTTCTAAATATCATTGTGATATTTTATAAAGTCTAACAGTTGGTATCAGAGCATTGATACTTATGCCTTGATGTTTTACTAATGTTTTTCAATCTTGCCATATCCGTTATGTATTGGAGATCATCTAGAAAATTTGATTTCTTTATTTTGGCTTTTGAATAAATTATTTGTGGAGGAGTGGGCAACCTTGACATTATTTATACATAATATAAACGGCTACTGTTCAGAATCTTTAGAGGAACTGATTAGATTCTATAAATTCCTTAATTCCCTTGTTTGTAAATGAAATTATAACATGGGGTGCTCAAGTGCCGAGTTCATTTCAGATTGTGAAATTTGTCAACAAGCAAACTCTTTGGCTTCTACTCTAGTAAAAGGATGTTCATTTTATATGAATACCAGTCCATCAATTTTTTAATCTATCATGCTCTTGTTAAGTTATGACTAGAATCAATAATTATTGTTTATTGTATGCATTTGTTGGATGAGAGCACGTTTTGGCCTTTTAAATTCTTTGAAGAATGAAAATGGAATGGTTGCTTCCGTTTGTCTATAAGGAGTAGAGACTCTTTTGGCCTTTTCAATTCCAGTGGCAGTTAAATTATTTATCTGCATGTTTATTCTTGGCATTAAAAAAAAAAAAAATTCAGTTCCGTATGGATCTAAAGGAAAGCCAAAACTTATGCTCATATTTATTTTACTTTGAATTTTGATTCAAGTCAAAGGCATTAATTATTTGATTTAAATGGCTAATGTCTAAATCATATTACAACTTAGCATGAATGACTGCTCTGTTATACAATTGAATCAGTGGACTTGGGACTTTGAGTTTGAAATCTCGGGTTTGTTTCTCGAGTACTCAATTTGGGAATTTTATCAATTTATTTGGGCCTTGTAGTTTGGATCTTTAATGTTAGCCCAATATGCTATTCAATTTATTGCATACAGTTCTTAAGCAATTATTTTGGCCAAACAGTCCATTTGATGCGGTCATTTGATAAACATTAAATTATTCTTATATGTTCAATCAGTATGTTTAAATCAAGTTTAATTATACATGCTATGTGGAGATGAATAATTTGAAGTTGTAATTTTGTGAAATTACATGTCTTGCATAATCTAATGTTTTGAATTATGCAATATTTTATGTTTGAGAATTATTAAGTGAACAATTCTTATATGGCTTATATATAATGCCTAGTGATCCATATAATATTATTTGATTGAGGAGTAGCCACAACATTTTCATTGAATGAAATTATATATTAAGTTTGGTTATGATGATCACATAAAGAAATAAAGACATTAATTGTAATTAGTTATACTTAATATAACGAATTTTTATCCCACAGGAACTATTTGTTATATTTATATAACTAATTAGGATAAATATCATATTATTTTTCCTAATTTACCCACAGGGATTAGGAAAAGGAACATAATTTGGTAGTTTATCATAAATAATATAGATGAATATCAACTTGCTTTCACAATATATTGATTAATTATGAAACAAGTAAGCAATTTGATAGATCCATCACACAGTCTTAGTTGAATCTAACTTAATTAAAATTTCAGCCCACAGGCAAATTTTATGTCACTAGATTCAATTCTTACGTGTTTTGCATTGGTGAAACATGAAATTTTTAAGTTAAACCTCAAATTTGAACATAAGTAATTTTATTTTTTATGCAGCATCACTACCTGTTAATTTTGCTGATATCAAATGTGATGTTCCTGAATTGAATGGGGATAACTATAAGATTTGGAAGGAGAGTATTATTCTTGAATTAGGGTGGATGAACATTGATTATGCTATACGGAAGGATGAACCACCTACACTTACTGATGCTAGCACTCAAGCTGAAATTCAACTTTATGAACGCTGGGAGCGATCCAATCGCCTTAGTATGATGTTCATAAAGACAAAAATTTCTGCTAGCATACGTGGTTCAGTTGGAGAGTGTTACAATGTTAAAAAGTTACTAAAGGCTATTGATGTGCAATTTGAGTCATCAGATAAAGCTTTAGCTAGCACCCTTATGGCTAAGTTATCATCAATGAGGCTCACCGGTACTAAAGATGTGCGTGAACACATCATGAAGATGCAGGACGTTGCGGCTCAACTAAAGGCTCTTGATGTTGAGATGTCTGATTCTTTCCTTGTGCACTTTATATAGAATTCCCTTCCACAACAATATGGACCTTTCAAAATCTCTTATAACACACATAAAGATAAATGGTCTATCAATGAACTTTTGACCATGTGTGTTCAAGAGGAAGGAAGGTTGTCAATGGAATTTGGAGAAAGTGCATATATGGCAACACAAGGAAAGAGCGAGCAAGTCAAACAAAAGGGGAAGGCAAATGATAAGATACCTGCCCAACTTGACATCAAGAAGGAATCTAAGTGTTTCTTTTGTAAAAAGAAGGGATACATGAAGAAGGATTGTGTCAAATATAAGACTTGGCTTGTCAAGAAAGGATTGTCTAAACCAAATGAAGTCAATGGAGAGTGAGCAATGCATCTATCCAGACAATAGATGCGCTCACACACAGAGGCAATTGGAGCATGCAAATTAGTTTAAAATTCTAGTTTTGTTTTAAATATGGAAAGAACATTTTATATTTCAAGATTTCAAGAAAGTTGATTTATGTTTCAAGACTTGTAACGTTAAGTTATTCCATTAAGTCTTGTAACGTTAAGTTATTCCATTAAGTTTTAAATGCAACTTTTGATTTGTATTTTTTACAAATCTTATCATATTGGAAATAGTACAATTTGTTATGGTCTTTTCCAAATTTAAAGTGCAAGAAAATGTTTTTCATGATGAAATGCATGTTCTGGTATTTTGTAAAAGGTTCCTCTATTTGGTGTACAAACTCCATTGTTTATCTTGCAATACTAGGATTGTGGAATCAAGATGCGTCAAACTTTTTGAGAATGACTTGATCAGTGGGAGCGATCAAACAAGGAATGACGTTCCTGAATCTGATCATTCTTGAGCTTCCTCCTTAAGTGATCATTTTTTGTTGTAAATAAATCCATATACGGTTTAAAACAAGCATCCCATTCGTGGTACTTTGAAATTCCATTGAGTAATTTCTTCATTAGGATTGGATGAAATTTCATGGATTAATTTATATACCATAAGGTTACTGGGAGTAAAATATAATTTCTTATTTTGTGCATGGATGACATTTTACTTACCGCCAATGTTAAGGGTATGTTACATGAGGTGAACAATTTCTTTCTAAATTTTTTGAAGTAAAGATATGGGTGAGACATCATGCGTCTTAGACTGTCTTGGATAACCTATATCAATAAAGATTTAGAGAGAATTCGGATGACATATCTAAATGACATTGAGAGGGAAGAAATAAAAAATATTCCATAAAGGTCTGATATCGCATTTGCGATCGGAATGTTGAGTCGATATCAAGTAATCCAGATATAGACCACTAAACTGGTGATGTACATTTAAGTAATCACAAATTTACATGCTTATGTATAGACGGGCGGTAAATTTGGAAGTAATTTGGTTATCTAGATTCAAACTTTGTTGGCTATGTTAATTTTCATAGATTAACATCATGATATGTTGGCTGATAAAGTTGTATTCTTGACTGATATTTCCACTATAGATGCCGATTTTTCCCGTTTTAAGGCTACTTCATATGGTGTATGGTTAAGTAGTTTCATATTGGGTATTAGCATTGTGGATTTCGTGCTATGCCATAAAGAACGTACTCTTTCAATTCATATTTAGTCTTAATGGCTAAGAATCACAAAGGTAAAAGTTGAACTAATACATCGACATTAAGTACTTAGCTATTAAGAAACGTGTTAAGGAAAATTCAGTGTTCATTAAGCACGACAAAACTGAATTGATGATTATTGATCCTTAGACTATAGGCATGCAAATATTCAAATTTAAGGATCATATAAATGGGATTTTGTTCCATTAAGTAAATGTACGTATAAGGTTTCAGTGAAACTCTTATAAAGTGATGATATTTCTCATATTCAGGTGCACATTAAGTTCATTTGATAAAATCATCTGGAGGACCTAGAATAAACATAAGGTTTATTCATTAAGAAATGTTGGGCTACTATTGGAGAAATAAAATGAATTGTAATAAATGGAAGATAATACTCGTTCTTAGAGGACCTGTCGCCATGATTCATGTATTTTATTTTTATAAGTGATTATGGGATTTGGATATCATTATTCGGACCAAGTGGGAGAATGTAAGTTTATTATAAAGTTTTATTATAAACTTCATTAAGTGGTCCTTTGATCTTCGCACTAACCAATGAATTTAATCCCACTAACCCATTATCTTGCCCCACTAACTTGAGCATTATGGGAGTCATAAAGTAAAAGACTTTACATCTGCTTAGTGTCTTTGATGGCAATACACTATATATAGGTGAGCCATGTATAAGGTCCCTACACTCAACATTCTTCATTAAAATACACCATCTAAAGGAGATTGCTAGAGTGTAGAAGCATCTTATACACAATCGGATTTCTTCCAAACATCAATGGCTGGAGGTATATTGATCCATTCCGCATTTAGTTTTCATATATGCTATCTGGTTAAAAGTGTATATGTATGTCCTAAATATCATTGTGATATTTTATGAAGTCTAACAGTATATTCACATATACATACAATATGAAAATATAGGAGTATTAATACTCCACATTTTCCACCAATGCATGTAAAACTTGGGTGGATTAGTTTCTCTACCCAAGGGCATGCTTTAGCAGCCCTTAGGCTGTCCTAGGAGAGCAAATTTTTGCAATTTAGCAGCCTACAAGATTCTCGGGTGAATTTGCACTTTACCCCCTAAAGTTTTAAAAACTTACATTTCAGCCCTTAAAATAAATTTTTTGTGCATCCAAGCCCAAACAATTTCGAAAAGGTTTTATTATAATACTAAAGTAACATATATGTTTTAAAATTATTTCAAAGTTCACAAGGTCACAAAATTTAATTAAATTGTATATTTTAGTTCAAACTATTGCTTAACTTTGAAAATAAAAAGTAGCACATAAATTTATAAATCCAATCAAAAGGGTTCGAAATTTTTGGGGTGTTACAGGTTCCAATGCCGTATGCCTTGAATCGTGGTCAACGATTAAGGGTCGGTTAGGCTCCACAAAGAAACCATCACCTCAAGTATGCATAAATAAAACCATTGTTTAGATGTACCAATGAACTATATAACCAAATTCATCCAAGGTAAAGTACATGGAAGAATTCCATGTGCCTAATTATTATCAATACTTTCACTAAATTAGCAACATCTCATATGTACAAGTTATTGTTCTATGTAGCAATAAACCATCCAAGAACATCAAATAATTGAGCATCAATTTTCGGCCATGACAAGTTAAAGTTACATATACATATAATTATGATATGAGCACAATTTCATAAAACTAGTCCAACAATTTCATCATTGTTTTACATGTCAAGGGAGCTCAATTTATCATAATAGATCTTACTAAATACTCCTAGAACACAACCATGAAATCCTTATAAAATCAGCCTATACCTATAATGCATCCATGATAAAACTTACAATTCTAGCCATAATTTATACAAAATACCAAAACAGAAAATATTATAACAAGTATATAACCACCCCATGAATTAATCTTAATTATCCATAAACATGGTATTTTTTTAGAAGTTAACAACATCACTTACTAGAGAAAATAATCGGTGCAAATCAAAGACGAAGACATAAGGAGCAACTTTGGTCAAAGCCGACACCATAACCGATTTTTGTTGATTTCTTATAAAATGTTTTGATGTTTTGAAACCCTCCAACAAGACCTGAACGTTTTGCTCTGTTTCTAGATGTTTTGGAACCAAGGTTGAAGACAATCTTATAGAGGGTAAGTGAGTGGAAATGAGAAAGGACCATTTTGACCATTCTAGAATACCTAACTTTTCAATTCTGTCCAGGGCTTGTTTGTTAAAGTTGACTGAATAAAAACCACTACAAACCTATTCCATTAGCTAGATTATAAAAAATTAGGCAATTTAGTCTTTTGAATCACCTGATTCCGAGGTCATATGAATTAATTATAATTTTATGAAGTTAGGGCTTGAAAATCGGTTCAAAAAGCCCCGAAACACGTATAGATCAACACTTTGAGTTTAACAACTCACACAAACATGGAAGTGAAGTTATAGAACACATAATTATGCCATGAACCATACGAAAAAAACATTATCTAGGAACTAATGAATGCAAAGCACGTAGTGCCCGATAATTCCAATTTATGTGATAATGAATCAAATGAGTTTGTAAACTCATTCTGAGATAAGAATTATGTTTAAAATAACAAATGTATGACAAATATAATACCAATGATCCAGGTATTATTATGTCCATGGCACGAGGCACACACACGCATGCAACATGTCACGAAAACGAGTTATGACACCTAATTATCTTCGGTATTTCTAAAATGAGATTTTATGGGATTTAGGTGTATATAAGATACACCATTTTAACCATTAAAAGAAATCAACACAAAATCTGAATCAAAATTTTTCTTGTAAATGTCCAATGATGATGTGACATAGAAATATTTGAAAATATTAAACATCTTTTAAATTACAAAAATAAGCTTCTATAAATATACTTATTTGAGAAAGTGAAATTTTTTTAAGAGTCATTTGCAAAAATAGCCTTATGGAAAGTTTAGTTTATAAAAATAACTTTTCCATCTTCTTTTTTCTTTTCTTTTCAAAACTAGCCTTACTTAGATTAGGTTATTAGTTAAGTATTAAATTGAATGGAAAATTGCAAATAAAACCCAATAAAATTGAAGAACTCAAAATCAAACCCCACCCCACTAAATTTTAAAACTCAAAATCAAACCCCACAAATTTAGAAAACGTAAAATCAAACCCCACTAATCAAACCCCAATAAATTCAAAAACATAAAATAAAACCCCACTAAATTCAAAACTCAAAATCGAACCCCAATAAATTCAATAACATAAAATAAAACCCCACTAAATTCAATACTCAAAATCAAAACCCAATAAATTCAATAACATAAAATAAAATCCCACTAATCAAACCCCACTAAATTCAAAAATCAAAATCAAACCTCAATAAGGTCTTAAACATGAAAATTAAGTTTTGAGTTTTTTTTACTCTTCGTAGACATTTGAACGTTCGTCGTCTCTTGTCACTTGGACAAAAAAAAAAAGTTTCTGAAATTGTCTCTTGTCACTTGTAGCATCCAAGAGAAAAAAAAATGGAGCAAAAAAAAAAAAAAAGTTCTGAAATTGTCTCTTGTCACTTGGAATATCCAAGTGACAGGAGACGTGTGCGTGTCAGGGCCTAGGCACCTGTCACTCAGCCAACTGATGGGTGCGTGCCAGGGCCCCTACACACACACATCTCTTGTCACTTCCAAGTGACAAGAGACAATTTCAAAAACTATTTTTTTGTCGCGCACACGTTTTCTTCTCGCTTGGATATTTCAACTGACAAGAGACGTTGAAAGCAAAACTAAACGGGGAACCAACAAAGTAACATTATCTCTTCTGTAAATCAAAATTAGTGAAATTTGTTGATTTTACTCAATCGGGGGATCAAACGAGAACTAACACTTATAGTAACATTTACTCTTCCATAAATCAAAATTAGTGAAATTTGTTGATTTTACTCAATCGGGGGATCCAAATGGAGAACCAACACTTATAGAAACATTAACTCTTCCGTAAATCAAAATTAGTTAAATTGTTGGATTTACTCAATAGGGGGATCCAAACAGAGAACCAACACTTACAGCGGACATTAACTCTTCCTTACATCAAAATTAGTGAAATTTGTTAATTTTACTCAATTGGGTGATCCAACTGGAGAACCAACACTTATAGTAACATTTTTTTCGTAAATCAAAATTAGTGAAATTTGTTGATTTTACTCAATCGGGTGATCCAAGTGGAGAACCAATGCTTATAGTAACAATTTTGTCTTTATGAACACATAATCGATAATTGGCCCAAATTGTTGACTTATGGACATAAAATCCTAAACCTTAAAACCCTAAAAAAAATTACAAACCCTAAATTATCGAATTTTGGACCTCATGTTTACACTATTTTCTTGATTTCAGCGTTTCTTCATTTTTTAATATTTTCTTCCATTTAAACTGATTTTACCCAATTTTTCAACACTTCACTGTTTTTGTCACACACGTCACCAATTTTAAAAATATACTAATAAGAATTTTACAAAAAATAGTTTGATTAAAGCCAACAATTGTTACAATTACAAAAACAAGTAGTCGGAAACATCCCCTGGCGATTTGGCAACAAGAAATTTGATACGATCAGAACGTACACCATTTTCAGCCTATCATTTGTTGATGCGTTTACGATCCAACAAGTTACCGGCGTATTTGTGGAGTTTGGTCAGGCTCCTCGTATTGTAAGTTTTTCCTCATTAATTATGGTCCCGAAATGAAGCCCAAAAAACTCCGGCAATTCATCCACGTACATGGCTTGATATACTCAATCCTACAAAACATAAATAAAAAGTAAATAAATTGAGCACGTCAGAACTTAATTTTTTTTACTAAAATTGTCGACGGGTCACTTGGACTGGCCAAGTGACCCGACGACAGGGGTCCAAGGTGCGTGCCAGGGCGTCACTGGAATTGTCTCCGGGTCACTTGGGCCCCGGTGACACGGGTCCAGATTTTGCGTGCCAGGGGTGCACTGGCACACACACGCCCTTGACCAGCGACTGTGGGTGTGCGTGCTATGGGTGCCCTGACATGCACATGCCCACGGCCCGCGTCGCAGGTCACTTGGACTCTCAAGTGACATGTGACAAATGTCGTCGGTCACTTGGGGGTCACTTGAAATGTCGCCGGTACATTTCAAGTGACCGGAAATTAAGGCAAAACTATCATATAACTCACCGATTCAGAGATGTTTTCGGCCAATGTGTGGGCGTTAGATGATTCCGGCATGTCCAACGATAGTGCCAACTCACAATTTGTAGATTCCATTGTTGAATTGTGATTGATTTTAGGATTGGAGAGGAAATTTGAAAGATGAAGTTTTGGAGAGAATTTTTTAAATTGAGTGAAGGATTGAAAATTTAGGGGTGTTTTGTATTTTTATTATTTTTGAATTAATTGGTTAATTATGTTTAATTAAGTTTAAAAGTGAATAAAACCAAAAAAAAAAGAAAAAGAAAAAAGGAAAGGTTATTTTTGCAAATCCCATTTTCAGTAAGGCCATCTGGCCAAATAACCCTTTTTCTTACTCTCATTCCTCTTTACCAAAAGAAAAATTATCTATCTAAATTTATTTTCTTCTCCAACTTCAGATCATCTTACCATTTTCACCCTCCTCCCCAACCACAACTTCAGTTTCCTCATTTATTTCTTTATGCACTAGTTTTCTTCTTCACCATCAACAAAGTTATTATTAAATTGAGTTTTAATTTGACCCACATTGTTTAAATTGTTTGTGATTGTCTTTATCTTCACATACTCCAAACTCTCTTTGAACTTGTCTAAGACACTGTTGGATGAAGATGAAGAAGTGAAGTGAGGTTTTGATGATTTTCAAAAGTCATCAGCTAAGTTATGGAAGCTTAGCAACCTCTGGGAAATTCAATCTGAGAAGACAAGTAAAATCAGAAGGGTTGAATTTTGGTCCAGAAGAATACTGATCTGATGCTGAGTTCAGAATTAGACTGGTGAATTTCATCAGAGTCAAATCAAATGAGTTCGGTTTGAATCAGCAGAGTGTTCATCAACAGAGTGGATTCAATCAGCAGAGTTGAAGTGATCAGAAAGTTCTTCCAACAGTAATAAATGCTCTTGGTGTAATAAATGTTGTAAGAAGAGGGTATTAATGACAAATGATTGAAGAGAAATCTCGGATCAGCACGGTGCATTTAATGCGACGTGACAGAAAGTACAGCAGAACTGTACAGTGAACAGTTGCAGAAGCCGTTCTGAAACAAGGACCAGTACTCGAGGAAGATCTGAAAATCTGTCTTACTTCAACGGGCAGAAATTCAAATTCGCGAGTATAAATAGATCTGCATTCAAGAGTTAGAGACAACAACACAACTGAGAGAGAATTCAAGCAATCAAATTTCTAAGTCTAAAAAATTCAAGTACAGATCACCATCAGCCGAGTCATCTGTTGACAAAGCCGAGTTGAAGAAACAAGCAAAAAAAAAATCTGAGTGATTTCTGTAAACTTTGAGTGTTGTGAGAAGTGTATATCCATATTTGTGAGTGATATAACTTCATAGTATAAGTTTTCTTTGTGATCTCCTATAACGAACTTGTGGCTTTATCATTTGTTGTAAAATCGCAAGAAGAGTGTACTAGGTTACTTAATGTTTCTAGTATAACCTAAATCTTCGTGATTTAGAAGAGTGGACTAAAATATATTCTTGTCTATATAACCACTATAAAAATTCACTGTGTTTGATTACTTTGCATATTTCCAAAAACATACAAATACCTTGAACAAACTAAAAGATTTTGAAAGGAGTTTTAAAACTGGGGATAAAAATCTTTAAGTAAGAAAATAACTTGTTTGAAAAACACTTGACAATCCGCTGCATACAAGTTTCAAAATCTGATTTAAATTGAAACAGATAAGCAAATCAGACGAGTGGTCAACTGTGCTGCTTAAGCTAAGTGCACAATCAACAAAGTAGTCTCACAAGTTTCGATCAACTTACTCTCCTGATAAGAAAAGTTGGAGAAATTTAAAAAGATACAGAGGTCTATTCACCCACTTCCCCCCCCCCCCCCCCCCCCCTTAGACCTCATCTGACCGCTTGGGACCAACAAGTGGTATAAGAGCAGGTGGTTCATCTGAATCATTTGCCTGATCAACGAGCTTGATCCAGAGTGTGTTTTTCAAAATCCTTCAAAAGAGCATATTTTTGAAAAATAAAATCTTTTGAAAATGGATTGTATTAGCCATGTACCCCACATTGGCGGGATGAGTTTTGAGGACTGGAAAATCAGCATGAAATTTTTTCTTACTGCTTACAATGACAATATATATAAATGCATAGCCAAAGGTCCTATCAGAATCACCAAAACAATCAAAGTTAATGACCAGGATGTGGTTGTTGACAAAGAACCCGAAGAGATGTCAGCTGAAGAAGTCAAGCTGAGCAATTTGACAAGGTTGACATATTCATCATGACTAGAGCCCTTGATAATGACAGGTTTGACAAAGTCAAACATTGTAAAACTGCAAAATAGATGTGGGATAAAGTTCGTGATATGAGCGAAGGGAATGATGCTATCAAAGAGCATAAATTGAGCATAGCCCTTGAGAAGTATGAAAATTTCAAAATGAAGTCCGGAGAAACCATTGACCAAATGGACACAAGGTTTACAAGGACGTTAAACGACGTGTTAAAGTTGGGAAAGACCTTTACTGATAAAGAGACCACATTCAAAGTTCTAAAGGTGCTACCTCCCAAGTTCAACATGAAGATCACAGCCATGGAAGAATCAAGGGATCTGGGGAAGATCTCTCTGACGGAGTTGTTTTCTGTACTCAAGGCATATGAGTATAAACTATCTAGAATGGGAATAGAAGAGACATCAACTTCCAATCCCACTGCTGCCTTAGTTGCTGCAGAAAAATCAAGAAGATCAGCAGGCCGAACAAAAGAGATGGACTCATCTGATGAGACCATGACACTCGATAAAAAGGAGTATACTGCGGAGACGTTGCGCTGTTACTGAATGGATTCAAGAAGTTCTACAAAAGAAAAATGAAGAACAAATACAACAATGCTTCTACTTCTAACCCAACCTCTTATTCTCATGAAAGTAAGGATAATTATTGGGAGATTTCATCAAGGACTGCCCATATCCTAAAGCCGAGAAATACACAGAGGAAGAAAAGAAAGTAAGGAAAGAGAGGAGACATCAAAAGAGCAAAGTATTGTTGGCTGAAGCTGAAAAGATAGCAGCCATCTACTCGTCTGATTCAGACTCGGAGACATCAGAAGATGACTCTCCTGAAGAAGAGACACCTGCACTGCTCTGTCTCATGGCCAAAGAATCAGAGGATTCTGACAATGAGGTAACTCTTTCTGAAAATGAAAATGAGCTATTTAGTTCATTTGAACAAATGATGGAAAAAATAGAAACGTTGTTGATGCATAAAATCACATAAAATAAAATATTACTAATACTAAAAATAGAGAAAATAATTTTTTTTCTTCATATTAACTTGTTAAATTCGAGAAAATATGTTAAATTTAACCTTTGACTTCAATTTTCAAATTTGAAGGAGGGTAGAAATTAATCTCTTTCTTTCCTATGATTTGACCAATGTAATTTCTTGATTTGAATATTTGAAGTCTTTAGCATAAACGCCGAAAGAACTTAAGGAAGAGATGACTGTGCTGAAAAAGCAAAATTCTCTACTGAAACTTAAGAATGAAAAACCACAAGAATCAGCTGAGTATAAACAGCTTGCGCATGAGAATGAATCTCTGAAAGCAGAATGTGAGGTTTACAAAGGAAAAATCATTGAACTTGAAAAAATTATATCCACTCATGATGAGTCTTCTGTTGCATCAGTGAACACACCTAGTGAACAAAGACTACCTTTAGTAAAAGAAAGTTTAGAACTGAACTGCACTAAAAATTTATATCTGCTGATAACAGCAATGTTGTCTTGTATGTTCAGACCACTAAACCTACTTCACAGGAAAAAGAGAAAAAGGAGAAGAAATCTCCAAAGGCTAAAAAGGGTAAAGAGCCTAAAATTGAAAAACAGACCAGTAGAGCTAAACAACAGAGTAATCCCAAGAAGTTTGCTGATAAGAGCAAAAACAATCAGACTAGTAACAAGTCTAAGTCGTCTGTCAATGAGCAAGTAAGAAATAAACCTAAGAAGCAAAGAAATCATAGAAATGATAATGCTTGGTATGGAAATGAGTCTTATTATGTGCAACCTGCTTATTCATCATATTATGCTGCACCTCATTATCCACCTTACTATGCTGCATATCCTGCTCATCATCCGATGCATGCTTATCCTGCTTATCATGCACCGTACCCTACTTATGAGCATTACTCACATCATAATGATTATCATGACAACATGCATACTGAAAATTATGATGCACCAAGAGAAACGAAAGCACCACCAAACTCTACTGAACAAGAAGCCTAAGGTTTTCAAATCTTGGGTTGTCAAATGTGACACTAATCCCCCAGGACCCTCTCAATAAAGGGTACCTAAAAACATTTTTATTTTGTTTTGTAGGTTAGGATTAGGAGTAGGAGTAAAGTAGGGAAGAAATGGTACTTGTACAGTGGATGTTCGAGGCATATGTGTGGTGACATACATGAACTGACTGATGCTGCTGCCATAGATGGTCCAAATGTAACGTTTGGAGACAACAAAGAAGGCAATAGTGTTGCGTGTGGAAAGCTTATCAAATGAAACATTGAAATATCTGATGTCTCATATGTTAAAGGCCTAAAGTACAATCTTCCGAGCATAAGTCAATTTTGTGACGATGGATTTTCAGTTATCTTCTCATCAGATAAGTGCTACGTGGAGCAAATTGGAACAAAGAAGGTTATCTTATCTAGAAGACGACAAGGAAATATCTACATAGTTGACTGGAATTATGTGGATAAGAATTCTAATGTTTGTTTGGTGACCTCTACACCAAGTGAAGTTAGTTGGCTATGACACAAAAAAATGAATCATTTGAATTTCAAGACCATCAACAGATTAATCAAGAATGATTTGGTAGAAGGAATTCCAAAGAGAGTCATGAGCAAAGATAACCTCTGTGACGCATGTCAGAAGGGTAAACAAGTTAAATCATCTTTCAAAAGCAAGAAGCACCAATCTTCAACCAGAATTTTGGAGCTACTACATATGGACTTGTTTGGACCTATTGATCCTATCAACAATGGTGGAAAGAAGTACTGCCTAGTTGTTGTGGATGATTATTCAAGATTTACTTGGGTGATATTCATGAAAAAGAAAAGTAAACCAAGGAACATCTTACTAATCTGATGGAGCTGGTCCAGAATGAAAAGAGCTTGAAAATATTAAATATTAGATCAGATAGGGGCACTGAATTTACAAACTCTAATGTTGAAGAGTATTGTAATTCCAAAGGAATCAGTCATGAGTACTCTGCTGCCAGAACCCCTCAACAAAATGGATTTGCTGAAAGGAGAAACATAACTCTGAAAGAAGCTACCCGAACAATGATAGCTGAAGCAAAATTGCCTCAAAGATTCTGGGCAGAAGCCACAAATACAGCATGCTATACCCAGAACAGATGCATGATCAACAAGAGTCAGAACTAGATACCTTATGAACTGTGGAACGACAGGAAGCCTAATATTCATTATCTTAGAATATTTGGTTGTAAATGTTTTGTTTTGAATAATGGGAAAAATCACCTTATTACTTTTGCAGAAAAGGCTGATGAAGCTGTTTTTGTAGGTTACTCTATTGTTAGTAAAGCCTACAGAGAATTTAACAAAAGGAGTCTCTTCTTAGAAGAATCAATTCATGTAGTTTGATGAATCTAATCAATCTTCTGAAAAGAATCAAAGTACTAATCCTGATATATCTACAGATCTTAAAAAATTGACCATGGAAAGAAAAGAAGAATATGTACCCATCATACTACTCAATCAAGCTGATAACTCAAGTGCTGTTCAAAATCAGTCTTCTGATTGTCTAACAGACGAGTTGCAAACAGCTGACAGACTAGAGACTGTTCAACAGATTACTACCGAGACTCCAACAGTAGTGTTGCAAGATCAATCAAGAGGACAACATCCAGATTTGCAAGCAGATCTCAGATGGCTCAGAGATAACCCACCTGATCTTGTGATTGGTGATCCACTGGATAGAGTAAGAACAAAAAGGTCAACCACAAATGAAACAATGTTTGTAAGTTTTCTTTCACATATTCAGCCTAAACTAATTGTTGAAGCTCTTAGTGATTCTCACTGGATTGAAGCAATGCAAGAAGAGTTAAATCAATTTGAAAGAAATTGACGTGACCATGAAGTGCACAAGAAAGACTTGGAAGAATTAATTGAAAATAAGTTGTTGGGTCTAGAAGGTTTACTTGTTCATCAAGGTTGAAGAAGATCTTGCCCAATAATTAATTTCCTTTTCGATTTTAGATTTAGGATCTATTTTCCTTGTTTTTGTAGGAGTTAGTTTATTCTTTTCTTTGATTTAGTTTCCTTTTGGTATTAGGTTAGTTTACTATTTTAAGTTTCCTAGTTCTTTTCAAGATGTAATCTAGTCCTATTTAAAGGACCTTTTTATTTTAATGAATTCAAGATTTAGTCTTCAATTATTTTGTGTGAGTATTCTCCACCTTCTTTGAAGAATTCTTCTTCATGAACTTATCAAAGAATAAAATCTTTGTGGCGTTCAATGATTTATCAAACGATTCATCCATCATCGTTTGTGGCGTCCTCATGAACTTATCAAGCATTCTTGTGGCGTTTCGACTTATCAAGCGATTCAGTCAACATCATTTGTGGCGTCCTCATGAACTTATCAAGAAGACTTGTGGCGTTCATCCATCGACTTATCAAACGATTCATCCATCATCGTTTGTGGCGTCTTTATTAAATACATCTAAACCTGATTGTAGAACGATCCTTGGAGTCCTAATTATTCGGGTCTCGTTATTCATGGCGAGGTTCGTATCAGAAATGAGGTTTGGTACTTAGTACCTAGATCTACTCATCAAAGAGTCATTGGCACTAAGTGGGTTTTTAGAAATAAAATGAATGAAGATGGTATTGTTACCAGAAATAAAGCAAGACTAGTGGCCAAATGTTACTGCCAAGAAGAAGGCATTGATTTTGATGAGACATTTGCACCTGTATCAAGGCTTGAAGCTATCATATTATTCATTGTCTATGCTACTCACAAGAACTTCACTGTCTATCAGATGGATGTGAAGTCTGCTTTTCTCAATGGAGAATTGCAAGAAGAAGTTTATGTTGAACAACCTCAAGGTTTTGAAGTATATCAACAAGGAGACAAAGTGTATCGTCTGAAGAAAGCCTTGTATGGACTGAAAAAAGCACCAAGAGCATGGTATGATACCTTATCTGATTTTCTTTTAATTGAAGGATTTCGCAAAGGTAAAGTAGATAAAACCTTGTTCACTATTGAATGGTATAATCATATATTGTTAGTTCATATATATGTGGACGATATTATTTTCGGTTCAACTAACAAACAGATGTGTGAGAAGTTCTCTAAGCTGATGCAGAATAAGTTTGAAATGAGCATGATGGGAGAACTCAGTTACTTTCTTGGATTACAAGTGAAACAACTGCCTGATGGCATATTATTAACCAAGCAAAGTACACAAAAAATCTGTTCAAGAAATTTGGTATGGAAACTAGCTCATCAGTTGCTATTCCAATGTCTACTGGACTACACCTTGACAAGGATGAAGATGGAAAATCAGTGGACATCACCAAATATAGAGGCATAATTGGGTCCCTGATGTACCTTACTGCAAGCAGACCATATATTATGTACTCTGTTGGGGTTTGTGCGAGATTTCAATCAAATCCAAAGGAATCTCATCTCTTAGCTGCTAAAAGGATATTAAGGTATCTCAAAGGCACTCAAGAATTGGGATTATGGTATCCAAGAGAATCAGGATTTAAACTTATTGGATATTCAGATTCTGACCTTGCTGGCTACAAAATTGATAGGAAGAGTACTACAGGTACATGTCAATTTTTAGGAAGTCGCCTGATCTCATGGGTGAGTAAGAAACAGACTTCAATATCCATATCTACTGTTGAAGCTGAATACATTGCTGCTGGAGCATGTTGTGCACATATACTTTGGTTGAAACATCAACTAGAAGATTATAATCTCAAAATCAGTGGAATCCCTATCTACTGTGACAATACAAGTGCAATCTCACTTACCCAGAATACAACAAGGCATTCTAGGACTAAGCATATTGAGATCAAACATCACTTCATAAGAGATCATGTTGAGAAAGAAAATGTCATTATTGAGTATGTTCATACAGACAATCAGATAGCTGATATTTTCACTAAACCATGAAGTGATGCAAGATTTTCTACTCTAATAGTGGAATAAGGCTTATTAAATTTGGATTCATAAGCTGAGGGGGAACCTATCAGAATACTATGGTTCATCAGCTGAGTAATCTGATAACAAGTGGTATTTTTCAAGAAGACTGACTCTCAACAGACTAGTTGACTGATAGATTCTTGAACTCAGGGGGAACGTGTAAGACGAGCGGTACTCCTGATTAAAAGATGAAATCTTCATTGACAGTTAGTTAGAGTTGTTTTATCAGAAGATTTGTTCTTAATTCTTGAAGACCTGAAGATTATTTATCTTTTTGGATTGACAAACAACAAAGGAAGATCACTAGCTATTGGCTTTCACTAGTGATATATTGTATCAGACAAGTCATCTGTCAGATAAGTATAATTCTACTCATCTGATTATTTATAAGAGTACTGTGTTAAAAACGCTTTATCTAAAATACGCTTTTATAAATAGAAGACTAGGAACGTTTCGTTTTCTCGCCTAGTCTGACGCTGTAACTGACGCTGAAAGATCTGACGGTTGGCGGATATCACGGAAATCGAAAATCCCCTAACCATATAAATCCAGATATGAACCAGAAAACACTTACGCACTCAAATATTCAAGAAGTTACTACTCTCATTTTCTTGCGAGCAATTCTCTCTACATTTTTTTTCACTCAACCAGAAAAATGGCCGGAGCTGAAGGTAGATTCCTAAACTACGAAGTGTACCACGCTACTGGTACAAAGGTGATGAAGAATTTAATGGAAAAACTTAAGGCTACTTCGTTGGTTGCTGTGTTGGAAGCACATGAAACAATGGTATTTCCAGGAGATGTAGCGGAGTTTTATAAGAACGTGAATAAAGATTCTGACAGTTTGACTATGAAGTCAACTGTTGGTGGAAAGAAGATCTCCATCTCTCCTACCGTGTTGAATGCTATCTATGGTTTTACAAATGAAGGAGATGACGTCTCAACCGTGGGGAAACCTAAAGAAGAGGAATTCTGGCTAATAGCTGCCAAGAGTGGAGAAAAGCTGACTGGTTCAATCAAGAAGACTCAACTCAAGGATGAATATTAGAGGTTAGCTGATATTATCGCAAAAATATTGGAGTGCTCAACTAGTGCTTTAGATGGACTACCAAAGAGACGCTATCATAATATTATATGCATTTATTATGGGTTGAAGGTGAATTGGGCTGTTCACATGTTTAATATTTTGGCTATGAAGAATACTGGGCACGTAATTTTGCTTAGTCACCTGCTAATGGCACTTGGATGTCCACTTGGAGCTGGAAAAGTGGTACATGAGTTGAAAGAGTTCAAGGTGTATGAGCCAGTGAAAGTTGAGGCCAATCAGAAGGGACTCCTGAAAAAAAGCAGTAGAAGAGAAAAGCTATTGAAGTAATAGTCCCTGCTAAGCCTGCTGATAAGGCTAAAAAGAACAAAGTAGAATTCAAGGCTGCTGAGCCTGCTGGTCAAACAACAAACCCTGCTGTTGAAGCTAGACCAGTTGACAGTCTTAATGCGGATGAAATAATCTCTGAAATTGCTAAGGAAATAGATGAGATGCCTCTTGATGTATCTCCAGAACGGACTGAATCAGAGGAGATACCATTAGCTAAAAGGACAAGGAGCTCAAAGAAAAGTCCTACTGTTGTACCTGCCTTAGTTTATACTAAAGCAACAGCAAGGAAAAGAATAGTTCTACAAGAAGCATATATTTCTTTATCTGAGAAAGTAAGGGAGGATCACCACTCTGCTGAGAGACCAACGGAATCAGCAAATGAATCTGATACTGCCCATCAGATGACAGCTGAGGTATCCACACCACAAGTTAATCAGACTGCTGTTCCAACAGCTGAGTCTGCTGAGACACCTGCCGCAAAAAGAAAAAGGACCGGCAAAGCCAAGATTTCTTATGCTCATAAAACGAAAAGAGAAGAGCCTGAGCAAAGAAAAAAGGATGAAGCTGAGCTTAAAGCTGCTTTAGAGGCAAGTAAGTCAGAAGCTGCTCTTAAACAATTAACTAATGAAGAGTTAGCTGCCATGGAGGCCAAAGCTCTTGAAGCCGGTAAAACTGCTGCTTACGACCCTAGACATGGTGGTGGGATCGTGATAGGGAAACCAAAGGAAGATGGTTTCGTTATGCCTAGAACTACGATTGTTAAAAGAAAATGAAAAGAGGTGAAGCACGCTTTAGAGATTGTTCAAAGTGATCCATAAGTCTTCTCTCGTTTCGAATCAGAATTAGAAAGGTATAACAACCTGCTGCATAACAAGAGTACTCTTCTGGCTGAGAAAATCAGATATAACAGATGGAGAGAGTACCGTCTTGTGAAGTCGAAAGAGGATATCCTCGCCTGGAAGGAATTTTGCAGAAGAAGAACAGTGGGTACTCAACTGGCTACAAACTACCTCCATCACACAAGCTTTGGATTCAGATTACTTCTATGACATGGTTTACAATTACATGAAGAAGATTGTCAAAGAAGAATCAACAAAGTTAAAACAGACTATCCCGAAGAAGATAAGGAAAACAAATAATGCTGGGGATAGAGCTGTAAAGCTGGCAGTTTGTGTGACCTTGGATAAATGGACTCAAAGATCAAGATTTGAGCAGGGAAGCTCTACTGATCTACCACCTCTACCAAGCCTTCAACACATAGCTTTTGGGTCTACCATAAGAACATTCCAAGAATCAACTCAACAAACTACATCAACATTTGTTCCTGCCACTTTTATACATCATAAAACTGTTGTGTTTGCTGATGGGTTTGATTTTATGCATGTTACAGATGAAGGAACAGACCAGTCAAAAGTTGCTGTCCACAATTCATCAGTGGAGATTAATCTTGAATATGCTCAAGTTCCACTCAATGAAGTACCACAAGAAAGGGAACCACTTTTCATTGAATGGAAAGCTCCAGAAAATCAGCAAAGTGCTAGTCCTACCAGAAATACCAACTCATTTCAATCAACACTTCTAGATTCCATGAAAGTTTTGATTGAGTCTACTTTGAAGGAAATGGAGGATAGAAACAAGGAAACTGTGAGAAAATTTGAGGAGATGGCCTCAACCATGATTCAAAGCACTGTTGCAAATCTGCCTAAGCCTGCTGATTCTACCCCTCTAATCCAAGATGAACTGAACAACATCAAGTCTGAAGTTCAAACAATTAAGGAAGATGTTCAGAAGTTTGGAAAAGGGGTTGATGAAAATAAAGCTGGCTGGAAGCAGATAAATCTTGTTGTGGCAAATGCCATGGAAGCTGCGGAGGAAAAGACTTCAAATTTAGTGCAAGCATTGTTGGATGAAGATGAAGATAGAGACTTAAAAGTGAAGGGAGGTTTTGATGATTTCCAAAACATCATCATCAGCTAAGTAATGAAAACTTAGTCAATCTCTTAGAAGATTTTTGACCAAGGAAGAAGACAAATCAGAAGGGTCAAATCTATGGTCCAGAAGACTACTGATCTGTTGCTGCATTCGGATCAGACTGGTGAATTTTCAGCAGACTCAAATCAGATGAGTTCGATTTGGATTAGCCAAGTGTTCATCAGACGAGTGGATTCGATCAGCAGAGTGGAAGTGATCAGATGTTATTGCAACGGTAATAAATGCACCTGAAATAAATGTTGTCTAGGAAGGGTATTAAAGTCAAATGATTGAAGAAAAACCTCGGATCAGCAGAGTGAATTAAATGCAACTGACAGAAAGTACATCAGAGTGTACAATATTCAGTCGCAAATTTTGGACACCTGTCAATCTCTCAACGGGCAGATTTTCAAACCTCTAGTATAAATAGTTCAAGTTCAAGAGTTAGTGAATAATCTCTGAAGAACCAACACAACTGAGAGCAAATTTTCGAAGCAGAATTCTTCTAAGTCTCAGAACTCAAGAACAGAACACTCATCAGCCTAGTCATCTGTTGACGAAAGCAGAAGTGAGAGATAAAATAATATACACATAAATCTGAGTGATTTTGTTAGAGAAGTGTTGTGAGAAGTAGATATCTATCTTAGTGAGTGATATTACTTCAGAGGATAGGTTTTCTTTGTGATTTCCTATTGCGCACTTGTGACCATTTCATTTGTTGTTTGGCGCAAGCATTGTATATTGTAAACTGTGTGTTTATAGTATAACCCAAGATCTAAGTGACTTGGAAGAGTGGACTAAAGGATTTTTATCCATATAACCACTATAAAAATTTGGGTGTTTAAACTTGCATTATTTTCTTGCATATTTTCAAAAATCATACTAAACACTTAAGTTAACTGTTGAAAAGATTTTAAAAGAAGTTTGCAAAAACTGGGGACAAAACCTTTTCGAATTTAAGAAAATTTACTTGTGAAAAACACTCATAAAATCCGCTGCAAGTAAGTTACTTAAAACTCTGATTTTATAAAAATCAGCTAAGTGAAATCAGAAGAGTGGTCAACTCTGCTGTTCAAAGCTTTGTGCGAGATCAGCTTAGTACACTTACGAATCTTGATCAGCTTCGTCTGCTAACAGAAAAAGTTGGAGAAATTTTTAAGTTAAAATTTTCAGAGGTCTATTCACCCTCCCCCCCCCCCCCCCCTCCCTCCCTCTAGACCTCATCTGACCACTTGGGACCAACAAGTGGTATCAGAGCAGGTGGTTCATTTGAATCATTTGCCTGATCAACGAGCTTGATCCTAGTGTGTTTTTCAAAGGTTTGAAAAGATTTCAAAAGAGCATATTTTGAAAAATAAAACTTTTTGAAAATGGATTGTATCAGCCATGTTCCCCACATTGGCGGATGAGTTTTGAGGACTGGAAGATCCGCATGGAAATCTTCCTTGCTGCTTATAACGATAATATGTACACGTGCATAACCAAAGGTCCTTTCAAAATTACCAAGACCATCAAAATAGATGATGTAGAAACAGTGGTGAATAAAGAGCTTGATGAGATGACAGCTGAGGAGTCAAGCTGTTCAATCTTGATAAAGTTGGCCGTTTCATCATGACCAGAGCCCTAGACAATTACCGTTTTGACAAGGTCAAGCACTGCAAGACTGCAAAAGAAATGTGGGACAAGGTTCGTGACATGAGCGAAGGAAACGACGCCATAAAAGAGCACAACTTGAGCATAGCTCTTGAAAAGTTGGAAAATTTCAAGATGAAGTCTGGAGAGACCATTGATCAGATGGATACAAGGTTCACCAGAACGCTGAATGAAGTTTTGAAGTTGGGAAAGACCTTCACAGATAAGGAGATCACTGTAAAAGTTCTGAAGACGCTACCTCCCAAGTTTAACATGAAGATCACAGCTATGGAAGAATCAAGGGATATGGGGAAGATCTCTCTCACCGAGCTGTTTTCTGTACTCAAGGCATACGAGTATAAATGCCAAGGATGGGTATAGAAGAAACCTCAACTTCTAGTCCCACAGTTGCAGTGGTTGCTGCTGATAATTCAAGAAGATCAGCAAACAAAAGTAAAGAAATGGACTCATCTGATGAGACCATGCTGCTCAACAAAAAGGAGTACACTGCTGGTGACGTTGCACTGTTGTTGAATGGATTCAAGAAGTTCTACAAGAGAAAATGAAGAACAAATACAGCAATGCTTCTACTTCTAACCCTACCTCACATTCTCATGATAGTAAGGATAATTATAAATCCAAACTAATGTGCTATAATTGCAGGAAATTGGGACATTTCATCAAGGACTGCCCATATCCTAAAGCTGAGAAGTACACTGAGGAAGAACAGAAACTCAGAAAGGAGAAAAGGTACAACAAAAGTAAAGTGCTAATGGCAGAAGCTAAAAAAATATCTGACACCTACTCGTCTGATTCAGATTCAGAGACGTCTGATGACAACTCTACTGAAGATGAACAACCTGCACTACTTTGTTTAATGTCCAAAGATTCAGAGTCATCTGATGATGAGATAACTCCTGCTGAAAATGAGTTATTTAATTCATTTGAGCAAATGATGTTAAATAACTCAAGCATTGCTACTGCATTTGCAAAGCTTAAGGAAGAGATGACTAAGCTAAAAGAGCAAAATACTTCACTGAAACTTCAGGTTGAAAAACCACCTGAATCAGCTGAATATAAACTGCTTGAGCAAGAGAATGAGTCTCTGAAAGCTGAATGTGAAGTTTATAAGGGTAAAATCATGGAACTTGAGAAAGTCATAGAGTCTCATGAGAAGTCTTCTGTTGCATTAGATAACATGTTTAGTAAACAGAAACAACCTTTAGAACAGGAAAAGATAGAACTGAACCATACTGAAATATTCATATTTGCTGACAATAGTAAGGTCATCTTGTATGTTCAGACTACTAAACCTGCTTCACCTGAGAAAGAATTAAAGGAGAAGAAAGCTCCTAAGGCTAAAAAGAGCAAAGAGTCTAAGATAGAAAAACAGACTGGTAAAGCTAAACAGCAGAGTCTTAGGAAGTCTGCTGATAATAGTAAAACCAATCAGACTAGTAATAAAACTAAGTCGTCTGTTAATGAGCAAGCAAAAAGTAAACCAAAGAAGCTTAAAAATAAGAAAAATCAAAATGCTTGGTATGGAAATGAGTCATCATATTATGTGCAACCTGCTGCATATCCACCATTATATCATGCACCTCAGCTTCCACCTTACTATGCTACATATCCTGCTCATCCAATGCATGCATACCCTGCTTATCATGCACCCTATCCTGCTTATGAGCATTATCCACATCATAATGATTATCAACATAATATGCCTGCTGATTATGATGAAGAAAAAGTTGCTCATGCTCCTGCTAAAATTCAAAAGCCTAAGAAGCCTAAGACTTCAACATCTTGGGTTGTCAAAGGTGAAACTAATCCTTCAGGACCCTCTCAATAAAGGGTACCTAAAACCATTTTATTTTGTTTTGTAGGTCAGGATTATGAGTAGGAGTAAAGTAGAGAAGAAATGGTACATGGACATTGGATGGTCAAGGCAAATGTGTGGAGACATACATGAACTGACTGATGCTGCTGCCATAGACGGTCCAAAAGTTACATTTGGAGACAACAAAGAAGGCAAGATTGTGGTGTGTGGAAAGCTAATCAAAGGCAACATTGAGATATCTGACGTCTCTTATGTAAAAGGCCTCAAGTACAATCTGCTAAGCATAAGTCAATTTTGTGACAAGGCAATTCTCAGTTATATTTTCATCAGATAAGTGCTACGTTGAACAAATTGGAACAAAGAATGTTATCTTATCTGGAAGAAGACAAGGGAATATCTATATAGTCGACTGGAATTCTGTGGACAAGTTCAAATGTTTGTTTGGTGGCCTCTACACCAAGTGAAATCAGTTGGCTTTGGCACAAAAGAATGAATCATGTGAATTTCAAGACCATCAACAGATTAATCAAGAATAATTTGGTAGAAGGAATTCCAAAGACAGTCATGAGCAAAGATAAGCTATGTGACGCCTGTCAGAAGGGTAAACAAATCCAGTCATCTTTCAAAAGCAAGAAGCACCAATCTTCAACCAGAATTTTGGAGCTGTTACATATGGACTTATTTGGACCCATTGATCCAATCAGCAATGGTGGAAAGAAATACTGCCTAGCTGTTGTGGATGATTTTTCAAGATACACTTGAGTTGTCTTCATGAAGAAGAAAAGTGAAACCAAGGAGCATCTTACCAATCTGATGGAACTGATCCAGAATGAGAAAAGCTTAAAAATATTGAAGATCAGATCAGATAGAGGAACTGAATTTACAAACTCTACTGTTGAAGAGTATTGCAACATCAGAGGAATCAACCATGAATACTCTGCTGCCAGAACACCTCAACAAAATGGAGTTGTTGAAAGGAGAAACATAACTCTAAAAGAAGCTACCAGAACAATGAAAGCTGAAGCAAAACTGCCCCAAAGATTTTGGGCAGAAGCCACAAATACAACATGCTACACCCAGAACAAATGCATGATCAACAAAAGTCAAAACAAGACACCTTATGAAGTCTGGAACAACATAAAGCCTAATATTCATTATCTTAGGATTTTTGGTTGTAAATGTTACGTTTTGAATAATGGAAAAAATCACCTTACTGCATTTGCAGAAAAGGCTGATGAAGCTGTCTTTGTAGGATACTCTACTGTTAGTAAAGCTTACAGAGTCTTTAACAAAAGAACTTTACTTGTAGAAGAATCTATTCATGTAGTATTTGATGAACCAAACCAATCTTCTGAAAAGAATCAACGTGCTAATTCAGATATGTCTACTGATTTTCAGAAATTGAGTGTTGAAAGAAAAGAATAATAGGTTCCCATCATACTACCTGATCTCAACTCAGCTGCTAACTCAAGTTTTGTTCAAAATCAGTCTGCTGATTGTCTAACAGAAGAGTTGCAAACAACTGACAGACCAGAGACTGTTCAACAGACTACTACTGGAACTCCAACAGTAGTGTTGCAAAATCAATCAAGAGGACAACATCCAGATTTGCAACCTGATCTCAGATGGCTCAGAGATCACCCACCTGATCTAGTGATAGGTGATCCACTGGATAGAGTAAAGACTAGAAGAGCTGCTGCAAATGAAGCAATGTTTGTTAGCTTCCTATCCCAAGTTGAGCCCAAACAAATTGAAGAAACTCTTAGTGACTCTCACTAGATTGAAGCTATGCAAGAAGAGCTGAACCAATTTGAAAGGAATGAAGTCTGGTACTTAGTTCCTAGACCAAATCATCAAAGAGTCATTGGCACTAATTCAGAAATAAGATGAATGAAGATGGTATTGTTACCAGAAACAAAGCAAGACAAGTTGCCAAGGGTTACTGCCAAGAAGAAGGCATTGACGTTGTTGAGACATTTGCACCAGTAGCAAGGCTTGAAGCAATCAGACTGTTCCTAGCTTATGCTGCTCACAAGAACTTCACAGTCTATCAGATGGATGTGAAGTCTGCTTTTCTCAATGGAGAATTGCAAGAAGAAGTGTATGTTGAACAACCTCCAGGTTTTGAAGCTTATCAACAGGGAGACAAAGTATATCGTCTGAAGAAAGCGCTCTATGGACTGAAACAGGCTCCAAGAGCATGGTATGATACTTTATCTGATTTTCTTTTAATTAATGAATTTCGAAAAGGTAAAGTAGACAAGACCTTGTTTACTATTGAATGGGAAGATCATATATTACTTGTGGACGATATTATTTTTGGTTCAACTAACCAACAGATGTGTGAAAAGTTCTCTAAGCTGATGCAGAACAAGTTTGAAATGAACATGATGGGAGAACTAAATTACTTTCTTGGATTGCAAGTCAGACAGTTGCCTGATGGTATATTCATCAACCAAGCTAAGTACACAAAAGATTTGTTCAAGAAATTTGGTATGAAAACTAGCTCATTTGTTAGTATTCCTATGTCTACTGGACTTCGTCTGGATAAAGATGAAGATGGAAAATCAGTTGACATCACCAAGTACAGAGGCATAATAGGGTCACTGTTATACTTAACAGCTAGCAGACCTGGTATTAGGTATTCTGTTGGGGTTTGTGCGAGATATCAATCAAATCCTAAGGAATCTCACATCTTAGCTGCCAAAAGGATATTAAGGTATCTCAAAGGCACTCAAGAATTGGGATTGTGGTATCCAAGGGAATCAGGATTTGAACTTATAGGATATTCAGATTCTGACCTTGCTGGCTGCAAGATTGATAGGAAGAGTACTACAGGTACTTGTCAATTTTTAGGCAGTCGTCTGATCTCATGGATGAATAAGAAACAGACTTCAGTATCCATATCTACTGCTGAAGCTGAATACATTGCCGCTGGAGCATGTTGTGCACATATACTTTGGTTGAAGCATCAACTAGAAGACTATAATCTCAAGATCAGTGGAATACCAATCTACTGTGATAGTACAAGTGCAATCTCACTTACTCAGAACACCACTAGTCATTCCAGGACTAAGCATATTGAGATCAAACATCACTTCATCAGAGACCATGTTGAAAAGGGAAATGTTATTATTGAATATGTTCATACAGATAATCAGATCGCTGACATTTTCACCAAACCATTGAGTGATGCAAGATTTTCTACTCTAAGAGTGGAACTACGCTTCTTAAAATTGGATTCATAAGCTGAGGGGGAACCTATCAGAAGACTTGGTTCATCAGCTGACTAATCTGATAGCAACAAGTATTATTCTTCAAGAAGACTGACTCCCAACAGACTAGTTGACTGATGGATTCTTGAATTCAGGGGGAATGTGTAAGACTAGCGGTACTCCTGTTTTAAAGATGAAATCTTCAATGACAATTAGTTGAAGTTGTTTTAATCAGAAGATTTGTTCTTAATTCTTGAGGATTGAAGATTTATCTTGCTGGATTGACAAACAGCAAAGGAAGATCACTAGCTATTGGCTTTCACTAGTGATGTCGGTAATCAGCTCAGTCGTCTGACAGCTAAGTAATCTGTTTTATTTATTGTTCTGATGCTTTATAAAAGAATGTACTAAAAATATTTATTTAAAACACGCTTTTATAAGTAAAAGACTAGGACGGTTCAAATTCCCGCCCAGTCAGCTGACTATCTTGAAATTTAAAATCCGCGTATCTCGCTCACACGATCATATTTGACAGAAACTGATCAAACGGTTCACGTAAAACACGAAAACCGAAAAACTTTTCTAACTCTATGAATTCAGATCTGATCAGCTTACTCGTCTTTTACGCACCCTCAAATATTAAAACACTTAGAGAGAATTTTTGCTTTCTACTTTCTTCAAATCTACTCTCGTTTCTTCTAATCCTTTTCAGAAAATCACCATGAGTTCCAAAGAAGCCAACGCTGAAGGAAGGTACTTGAACTATGCTACATTTCACACTACGGGGACTCCTTTGATGAAAGATTTTGGAAAAGTTCAAGGCTGCCTCGCTCGTAGATTTCATGGAAGCCCATGAAACTATGGTCTTCAAAGGTCAAGTACTGGAATATTATGGGTTTGCTGCTGGCCCAGATTATGATAAATTGGAGATAAAGGCAAAAGTTGGAGGGGTTGACGTTTGCATTACCCCCAAGCTGCTCAGTGAGAAGTACAAACTTTCAATGGAAGGGAGTACTGAAATTTCAACCTTGGTGGAGCCATATGAAGCTGATTTCTGGAGTTTGGCTGCGAAGAAGGATGAAATCCTGGCTGGTAACATCAAGAAAAACCAGTTGAAGGATGAATACCAAAGGATGGCGGATCTTTTCGCCAAAGTTATTGAGAACTGCACGTTTTCCTTGGATAGCGTGCCTATGAAAAGGTTTCACCCCATGATTGCTGTCCACTACGGTTTGAAGATCAACTAGGCTGCTTTCGTTTGGTATATTCTGGCCAATCACAAGGAGAAGGGCCACACCTTTCATAGGATATTTCTCAGTCACCTGTTCTACAACCTCGGCTGTTCAATGACCCATGGCAAGGTCATTCACAATGCCAAGGAAATGAACATTTATCAGGCTGTTAAAGAGCAACCTAAAAGGAAGGCTGCTGCTGAGCCAAAGCAGCCTGCTACTAAGCTGAAGAGGAGCAAAGTGACTGCTCCTAAGGCATCTGTTCAAACAGCTAAGCCAGCTGTTCAAGCCAGAACATAATCGCCTGCTGATAAGGATACTGCTGATGCTATCTTAGATCAGATAGTTAAAGAAATTGAAGACATGGCTTATGGTTCTCCTTCTAGAACCATTTCTGCTGAAAAGCCATTGGAGAATGTTGCTGCTAGAACAAGGAGTTCACTAAAAGATACTGCAACCTCCAGAGTGGGTCATACTGTTGGTCCCAAGTGGTCAGATGAGGTCTAGAGGGGGGGGGGGGGGGGGGGGGTGAATAGACCTCTTTAAAATTTTCTTTTTAAAATTCTCTAACTTTTCTGTTCAGCAGACTAAGCTGATCGAGAACAGTAAGCAGACTAAGCTGATCTAGCACAAAGCTTTGAACAGCAGAGTTGACCACTCTTCTGATTTCACTCAGCTGATTTTATCAAAATCAGAGTTTCAAAATAAACTAACTTGCAGCGGATTTATCAAGTGTTTTTCACAAGTAGTTTTCTTAACTTTGAAATAGTTTTATCCCCAGTTTTAACAAACTCCTTTTAAAACTTTTCCAACAGTTAACCTTTTTAAGTGTTTTTAAAAACTGTTCTTTAAAATATGCAGAAATTAATGCAAGTTAAAAACACAAAGGATTTTTATAGTGGTTATATGGATATAAATCCTTTAGTCCACTCTTCCAAGTCACTTAGATCTTGGGTTATACTAAATCACGCAAATTACAGTATACAATGCTTACGCCAAACAACAAATGAAATGGCCGTAAGTTCACAATAGGAAATCACAAAGAAACTCCTATCCTCTGAAGTAATATCGCTCACTAAGATTGATATCTACTCCTCACAACACAGACATACAAAATCACTCAGATTTTACAACTATTTTCTGTTTTCTCTCGATTTTGCTTCGTCAACAAATGACTCGGCTGATGAGTGTTCTGTTCTTGAGTTTGAGACTTAGAAGAATTCTGCTTCAGATTTTTGCTCTCAAATTGTGTTGTTATCTTCTTCAATCTCACGAACTAAACTATTTATACTAAGGATTTGAAAATCTGCCCGTTGAGAGTTCGCCAGTTGTCAAATCCTCGAGTACTGTTCCTTTTCTGCAGAACGGCTGCTGCGACTGAGCACTGTACACTTCTGCTGTACTTTCTGTCGCATCGCATTAAATGCACCAAGCTGATACGAGGTTTCTCTTCAATCATTTGTCATAAATACCCTCCCTCTTCAGCATTTATTACACCAAGTGCATTTATTACCGTTGCACTAACTTCTGATCCACTTCCACTCAGCTGATCGAAGTCACTCGTCTGATGTGTACTCGGCTGATCCCAAACTTGAACTAATCTGATTTGAGTCAGCTGATAATCCACCAGTCTGATTCCTTCTTCAGCAACAGATCAGTAGTCTTCTGGACCATATTTGACTTGTCTGAATAACTTCATACTTGGTCAAATATCTTCTAAGGTTTGTACTAAGCTTCCACTTAGCTGATGACTTTGGAAATCATCAAAACCTCCCTTCACTTCAAAGTCTTCATCTTCATCCAACACATACTAAGGCTACTGTCAGAAAAAGGATGAATTTCATCCAATCACCTACTAAGCTCTCTGAGTTAGTAAGGAAAAGTCCTCCAACAGCAGAGAGGCCTGTTGGAACTGAGAAGGAGTCTGCTGCTAAAGAGTCAGCTGCCAATCAGACTGGACAGACTACTTCTGCCCCAACAACTGAGGTTAACCAACCTCAAGAGGACCCTGAAGTGCAGATCCTCGAACTAATTGTTGTTGCACCCATTGCTACAGCTGCCCCTGAACCGTCTGCTGCCGCCCCAGTTCCCCAAAAAAGGAAAAGAACTGGAAACGAAAAGGCAAAGGAGTCTGCTGCTAATAAGAAGAAAAGAGAAGAAGCAGAGCAGAGAAAAAGGGATGAGGCCGAATATCAGAAGGTCCTTGAGCTGAGCAAAGCTGAAGCTCAAAGGAAACAGATGACAGAGGCAGAGCTTAGGGCCAAGGAAGATGAAGATCCGGCCAAAGCTATAGAACTAAGCAAAAAGGATGCTCATGGTCCTAGAAGGACTGGAGGCATCAAAATTGGAGAATCCTTAGGAGGGAAGTTCTTACTGCCGCCTGGTCTGAGGCCTAAGAGAAAGAAGTTTGAAGTACGCAGAGCTCTTGAGATTGTTAAGAGTGACACTGCTGCTTTTGCAAGATTTGAAGCAGAGCTGGAGGAGTTTGATCAGTTGCTTCAAACTAAGACTGCATTCCTTCCTGAAAAGATCAGATATAACAGGTGGAGGGAGTACAGAGTGAACAAGTCCAAAGCAGAAGTCAGAGCTTGGAAGCAGTTTGCTGCTGAGGAAAAATAGGTTCGAACCTGGCTGCATACCACTTCTATTATGCAAGCCTTGGACACTGACTTCGTTCATGACAGATTACATGGCTATGCAAAAGTCATTGTAAAGAAAGAGGCTAAATCTATCAAGGATGCGCTGCCAAAGAAACTTGGAGTTAATGATGATCCTGTTGAAGAGCAGTAAAGATAGCTGTCTACACAACCTTGGAGAAGTGGGTAGAAAAGTCCAGATATGGACAAGGTAATTCAAGTGATATGCCCAGTCTGCCAAGCCTTCAACATATAGTTTTTGGCTCTGAAATCAGCAAAGTACCAGGAACAACTCAGTACTAAACAGTCTACTTCAAAATTTATGCCGCTGCTCCTGATTCATCAGATGACTTATGTGTCTGCTGATGGTACTGCTGAAGTCATTCAGAAAACTAATGAGCCAGAAAAAGAAGAACAAATCAAGGAACTACAAGCTGAAGCTGATAATGTTCTTCAAGATACTCCTGTACACCAGGAAGAACCTGCTGAAGCATCAACCTCAATTCCTACTGCTGACTTTCATTCATCACTGATGGAGTCAATGCAGCTGTTGATTGACAATGCCATGAAGGAAATGGAAAAGAGGAATAAATTGATGTTGAAGCAAGTGGAGGAGGCTACTGCAAAGATTGTGCAAAATGCCATAGAAAACTTTCCTCTACCACCAAACAATTCTTTAGCACTGACTCAGAGCATCGTAAGTATGAACAGAAACATTGAAGATGTGAAGGCTGATGTAAATCACCTGCACACTGCTCTTCAAAGACATGAGTCTGATATTGCAGGAATTGCAAAGGTCATGAAAGAAGTTGGTGAAGTTGAGATTGAGAAGAATGTGGCCATAATGCAAGAATTCACAATCATCACCAACAGAGTGCAAAGTGAAGTGTCAACACTTCAATTGAATGTTGACTATGTAAATGACCAAGCTGGGGAAATCAAGTCAACTCTGAATCATCAGACCACTCAACTGAACATTGTGGATCAAAACATCAAGAAGCTGTGCACTGCTGTCAACATCTCGCCTGTTGAACTCGACCCTGCTGATGATGACAAAAAGGGGGAAGAGGGATCAACTACGAGGAAAAGTGTTGCAACTGCAACTGTTCAAGTAACTGCTGATGGACCTGCTGCTGCTGAAAAGACAAAAGAAGAAGAGACAAGCAGACCAACTGACAAAGTACTTGAAGAGGAAGCTGCTGATGAAGAGACCAAGGAAACAACAAAATCTGACAAAGTAATTGCTGCTACCAAAGAAACTCCTAAAGAACAGCTAAATCCAGATGTGAAGTATAAAAGATCGGAAGACATCAAAAAGAAGATTGAAGCTGTTGATAGAAACCTTGCTGCTGATGTATTTTCCAGTGGTGAAGATGATGAAGATGAGGAACTTGAAGAAGAGGAAGAGGAAGAAGATGAAGAAGTTGATGACTAGACTAAATTTTCTAGGCTAGGTTTACTTATCTGAAATCAATGTAATCAGTCTACTTCATTGTATCTTATCTGTTCAAAACTTGTACTTTGTAATATCTTTGAACATCTATAAAAGTCAAGTTTTTTCCAACATACTATTTCTATCTCATAAATTGTTGTGGTTGTGTTTCGATATTTGTGGTTGGGGTACAGTGGTTTTGTGGTGAAATGTGTATAATTAATGAATAATGAAGTATAAAATAAAGTTGGGTATATTTGTTGTTTTAAAAATAGGTAAATTAAAAATAATACTTTCTCCGTCCCATTATTTTTTACTTCATTAGCTATAGTATCCGGTCAAGTTTTTAAATTTTTTAAGTGACTTATCATACTAAATTATTCACATTTGTGGTGTATTAAACTTTTTAAATATTAATATATATGGTGTCATATGATGTTATAAACTCATTAGTGAGATATATGAATTAAATTACTTATCATAATTTTTATAAATCTAGTCAAGATGATTGGTCAATTGTACCAAGTGATAAAAGAAAAATGGGACGGATGAAGTATAAAATAGGACACAAGTCGATAATAGGAGAGATATCTCATGTGCTCTTCATTTGATGTAATCTCATTTTAGATAACCCCAATTATCTTAGTCTCCCTACCTAATTAGCTCCGAAAAATAAAATGCAATATTGTTTTTGGGGAGAAACTATTTTTTCTTTTATATATATAAACATATAAATATAAATAGAGCAGTTTATGCAGTCTATGAAAATATAACCAGACAAGAGCCCAAACCAACCCATCCAACATTCAACCCGCAAATAGCAATGGATTTGGGTTGAACCGGTCGGTTGAGGATTGAACACCCCTAATAATACAATTTAAATGTCTTATGTTATGAATGGATGGACAACAAGTCATAGCAATTGAAGTCAAAGAGAAAAAGCAAGTACTTGGGCTGTCAATGGGGCAGATTTCAATCCAAGTTCGATCCGAATCCAATACGATTTATTAGAATTTTAATTCGATTAGAGATTCGATGGACCTGATCCAATTATAAAGCTCTGTAATCTGAAATACGTGGAACGAATATGGATCTTGGTCGATCCGATATGTTAATAATCCGTATTCAATAATAATATATATATATATATATATATATATATGTATATATTATCATAATAAATATTAAATAGCATTTTACCATTAGTTTAAGATGATAGTAGTTATTCGTTCATTAATAATTTCATTTTTATGCATATTTTCATCTAAAAACATGAATAATAGTTAAGAAAGTTTGAACATATGAGCTAAATTAAATTAAATTGTAAAGGTAACATACTTGTTTTAGGAAAAAATAATTGGCGTAAAGTTTGAAAGTGAAGATTTTATTGGATCTGAAAAGATCCGATATCCGTCCAAGATCCGTTAGACTCGAAAAAAAGATGATGACGAGATTCGGATCTGATCCAAATCCCTTCCGACATTCATGGATCCAAGCCCGGGTCGACCCTGATACGACCCATATCCGAACCATTAACAGTAGGGTTGTCAACGGGGTGGATTTTAATCCGAATTCGGTCTATATCCGATCCGATTTATTAGGATTTCCATCCGATTAGAGATTCGATGGATTTGACCCGATTAAGAAGATCCGAGCGAATATGGATTTAACATGGTCCGATCCGATTAATATATAAATAAATATATGTATATATATATATATTGATGGGGGCTATTTCGTATTTAGCTTCGACCTGATCGAGTTCGATCTGGAACGCTTCTATCTCGATCAGTCTTCATTATTATCGATCGAGTCTAGCAAAAGTATACCTTGACGCCTCATATGACACCCCCATCTTGTCAGGACTCGCTACAAGCAGATCATGGGCCGTACAAAGACTCTTTTGGGCTCTAGAATTCTATTTTATTAGGGCAACACATATTGGCCTATAAATATAAGAATAACTACTGTAAGAAGGGGGCTTCTGACTTTTAGCTTTCCACGCGTATTCGCATTATATTAGCTCGGCACTTTAGCTTAATAAAACGTCTAGTTAGCTAATTCTTTGTGTTGCACCATCCTGAGTAGTTTGGCCAGACCCTATATTCAGATCAATAATATTCAATAAAGCTCCTTTTATCTATCTTTGTGGATCTGTATTATTACTTTCTTGATTTTACTAAGTCTCACAAAATTCGGTAAAATCAGTTGTCGCCCACCGAGGGGCTAGGTCAATTACTCGAACGAAATATGGTCAATCCAAGGAATCCCCCGAGAAAAAGTACTTGAACCACGGGAAGAAACCAGTCATTACAAGCTCCCTCTGTCGCTGGGAATCGACCTAAAGATTCTATCAGAAACAGTAGCAACCATCGCACGGATCTGGAAAGGCCAGAAGAATCAACAGATTAAAACCAATAATTGTATACAATCCTAACAATTTTGAATGGAGTAAAATCAACGGTTCGGTATACGCTCAATGATATACCTCTTTACTTATATACGTACGACATAAACTAATCGATCAATATGTTGGGATTCAGTAAGAAAAACGACCCTTCAGGCAGCGGAAAACAAAAACTTTTAAGGGTCTCTTAATTGAATCTTGCCAGGATACAATCTAGTTGTATATATATGAATATTGAAACGATACATAAACTTTAAATACAAAGTTGAACCTATCTCCATGTAAATCCAAGCTCGGCAAAGTGTAGATGTACTTTCTCCTTGTTTTTGCACCTTTGATCCCAAACTTTGTACACGCCCCACGTGTTGCGCCTCTACGACTTGATAAACCACAATATCACGAAAACCTTGATAATTCTAATCTGCTAGAACATAGATATTATCAAGATCTAAACTAGAGAACAAAAGGGAGCAAAAAAACGAAATCTCTTCTTGAAGAGAGAGAGATCGCGCGAGAGAGAGAGAAGAAAGTGAGAGAGTTTTTCCAAGACTTGTGTTGTTCTCTTATGTTATGTGTGTATATCCTTTTATATGATATATATCCTCATATATATATATATATATATATATAATCCTATTAGGTATAGCATTTCCATCTCTTCTCTTTTCTTACATGGGCTAGGGCCTTTTTAATTGGCAGACTAAGTCTTCTAATTAATTAATGGCCCAATCTATTTAATTAATCATGGCCCTATTTAATTTCCCAATTAAATAGTCAAATTAATTAATTAACTTCTTATTTAATTAAATTAGACTCTAAGCCTATTTAATTAATTAACTTACAAATTAAATTCCAATTTAATTTATAATCTTGATCCAATCCAATTGGATCTTGCCCTGCTCCAATTGGATCGACCCAGTCGATCCACTCCTTCTTTGTTTCCTTGTTTTCGCTTCATGTGTATTGTGTATGTCCCCGTAGGTTCACCACATAATTGGCGGTGGATTTATAATTAAATATTCATTTAATTATGCAAGTATTAAATACTCTAAATCAATCGAACACTCTGTTGACTGATCATTCCAAAATTAGCACCCCTGCCAATTTGGGAATTCTCCCACACTCCACAGTCGATGTCTGGCCACAAGCCCATAGAGCCCAATCATTGGTGAATTAATTCAGTGAACCTTTTAATCATTTACAATTGTCATATACGACATGATCTCTCCATTAATCGATCTCCCAGTCGAGACTTAAAGGTTTGGACTTTTCATCGGTTCCCTTTCTTCGTCTTGACCTTATGTACTCTGATCTCGAAACTATTCTTTTTGACTTAATCTTTATGAGCTACTTTCACAAAGTCGTCAGATACCTCGGCCGAGTGTTTTACCAGAATAAGTTTCTCACAGAAATTCATAGGAGAATTTCCCAACCCATCAAGTCCGGTCAATGGATCATTTGTTGATGATATGAACCTGCATACGAGTTCCCCTATACCCAACGTGAATCCTCAGAGACCTTCTGGTAATCTCCAGTCGGTCGGAACTCACATCAAAGCATAGGCGTTCTCGCACCAGATAAACCCTATCACCTCAAGTATTAGGGATCGTTCCTCGTATACTATTGCAAATAGGAATAACTTCGACCCCGATATGCGACTACCGCTTCCATAGTGAGTTATTTCCTAATTGGGGTATTCGGTGCACTTGCCTTCCCAGCAAGTCACCCACTTCTGTGTATCGACTATCCCAGTCACACTCGTGGACCCCAGCGTCCTCCAGTTCATCGGAGTATACACATCAGTGAGAGTCTAACCGAATCCAGTGATGTCCTATCTCAAATGGATTCTACGACTCTTGAATATGTTCTAGATCACGACCTTGGAGATCAGTCCACGGGTTGTTCCATTACCCTGCGATCTAAGGACTTTTATCCTTATGCTTAGATAATTATTACATAAGATAAAGTTGACCATTTATTAATAAGCTGCATTTATTAATCTAAATTAAATAGTTCCTTATTTATTACAATAAATAGCAGCCATACAGTTGGCTTGCCGGACACTATTTCTATCACAATATAGTGTCGTCGATTTCAAATATCCGATAACATCGAGGTCAGAATAATTCGCAAGTATTCTACAAATAAGGATGTGACGATTCTTTTTCCCGCCTAGGAAAATTGCAACTCCAGCCATTGAAGAAATTATGGAACGATTGTTGGGGTTTTTATATGTGAATGAAATAAATAAGAGTAAGAAATGTGTCTATTCGGTTTGAAGAGGTACCCTTTGGACCGATACAGTGTGTCCCTTTCCAAGAGGTACTTTTGTGTCAATAAATATGAGACAGAATCTGGCCAATTCTGAATCAATTTATATAGTAACTAAAAGGAAAAATACTACTCTCTCTTTCTCTTACTTTTGTCAAAATTTAGTTCGAAATTTCTATTTGTTCAAGTTTGCCGTGGGTTCATTATTTGTGCAAATAATGAACAACAGACTGTTGTATCTTGGGAGACTACCGGGAACCAAACTGTATGCACCGTGGCAGCCCCGGAAATATTGTCTTAAGGAAATTTGTTTCGGCAAGCCTCAGTCTAATTTCCTAGTTTTTCACGTGTTGATTGAAGTGTTCTTTGGTTTCAATACAAGTAAGTCTTTCTTAGATCAACAATATTTATTTTTGCTGCGATTTATGTTAAAAATATTTTTATGAAATATTTAAGTACACAGATTGTTAGACACCAACAATCTTAAGACAATAACAATTTTTGTTTAACTAATCTGTGAATATATATTTTTCAAATCATTGAAAATAATTTTGGGTTAGGGTTTTGATAATTTCCCAAAAAGAGACTTCACCATGCTAATGTGAATGATAGAATGAATTATCAAATCTATGTTAAGTTGGGAAGAAAAATACAAAATCAAGGGTCTATTTAATTTGATATTTTATCAAATAACGTATAGACAAATATTTTGATATCAGAGGAGATAATCATGATCATGCACCGTCATAGCAAAATCTAGAAACATAGACATGCAATTAGTATTTGAGTGATTTGTGTCATATGGATTTTAATTGGCATTTCAGTTTCTTTATAAATTGGCCAAAGCGGTGCTTTTATCTGTAAGTAATGTGAAGTGTGTGTCTTCATTGGGTAGATTTGGAAATGTGTCTTCATATCTCATAACCGTTATTATGCCTATTCCATATTTGTGTAATTTTGGATGTATTACAATTATTCCAATCATTTGCAATCTAAATATCCGACATCTCTTTTTTGTGAGGAAAAGAGTGGTATAATCTGATATTTATGGAAATCTTTGATTTCTTGAAAATGGGCTGCGAGCCTGTGAGACGAACTCTTAGCCTGAAATACTCAACCAAGAATGGAGACTTAAAGGCAAAGAATTGTTTGATTTTCCAAAAAATAGAAACAATTTGTTTACAGTGGAGAGATGTCTTCAAATTATTTGGGAACAGTCATATCCATTCAAGTTTATGAGATAATTCAAATATCATGCATTTTGTGAAAATCCATGCTGAATAAGTAATTTTTTTTAAGCGCATGTCTATGACTAATTGAACGAGGTTCAATTAAGTTTGTGCTTTCATTGACCATGAGTTACTTCTTGTATAAATATTTTAGTGGTGGGCTAATTTATTTATTTTTGTTGAAGTAAATTAAATCATATGTGAATTCTTGCGTCATATACACGATGTAATGAATAAAAATATTATTAAATGTCTGAACATCGAATTTAACTTCATATGTGTATGTGGTTTCATAATTCTTTGAATGAACATTTTTCTAATAAGTGCGCCTTATACTTATGAGGGACATATATGATATTTGTGTAATTACTAATAACCTTTATATGGAAATAAACGATTAATTAGTATTTTCTACCAAATCAATATTTTATTTGTGAAAATATTGATAATTAATTTGTGAAAATAATTATAATTTATTTGCTATATAATTATAATTCATATCAATATTTATTTATTTGCGAAATAAACATCAATATTTTATTGGGAAGATATTGATAATATTTATTATTTATTTGTGAAAAATAATTATAAATTATCTGTGAAATAATTATAATTTTATTTGCTTGAAATCCAAATTATCATGTGTATAAGAGTTCAAACTTTTGGATTAATTACGTGATTTTAAATCATAACTAACTCGTGGAGTTTAAAATGTATTTGATCACATATATTTTATTGCGCTATTTATTGAATAATAAATAAGAGGCAATAAATGTATTTGCGAAATACATGCATTGGTGAAATACAAATTCGGATAATGGAATAAAAATGAGAAACCCTTATATCCGAATTGTGGGGGTGAATACGATATATTCATTTAACAAGAGTGTGTTAAATTGAGAATAATTCGTCAAAATAATTCACCTAGCTCAACTCTATTCAATTGAGTACGTAGCTAAATGGAATAATCAAACCTAAGAAGGTGCGGATAATATTATTCTATAAATTCGGATGTACTGAATAACTTGTGGGGGGAAAACTCATTAGATGCCTAACAGCATATTGAATTGAGTTTCACACAAGAAAATCAAATATAATTTCATATGAGTTATGGAAGGGAAGAAAAAACCAAATACCTTAAAATGTGGGGGTACTTGGTCAGATATTCGGGTTCACCACCGAAAAAAGAAAATAACTTAAAAATATTAATTACTACTAGCTTATGCTATAAATAGTAGCAATTCATATTTTGGTATTTAAATCTGAAATAAATGTAATCATGTGAACTGAGTCACGTGATGTAACATTCATTGAGAATGTAGAAGGATTTGAGGATCATCTCTTATAAATTGATCTTTCTTTTGGTTCAGATTTATTTTCAGTAAGTGTGATTTACTGATAATAAATATGATAAAGTAATATTATTTATTATATTACTTACATAAACCTTTTTTACAATTTATAATTAGAGTTAATTATAAATTATTTATTATGTGAGAATAAATACTATAGTCTAATCCATTTTAGACTAGAATATTATTTTAAAATTTCAAAGAATATTTTGCGAAAATATTTAATTGATTTTGATCAAGATGATCAACTTTGTGAAGTTTATAATTATATTTAATTATAAACTAATATATTCTGCGAGAATATACATATGAGTCGATCTCTAAAGAGGTCAATCTCTTACTTCAACATGAGTTTGTTGACGAGTTGAACAGACAAATGAGCTAAAAGCTTGAAGTTCTTTGGTCCAGATATTCTAACTTATATGTTAGAGGATTAACTTCAAACATATAAATAAATTATACCACATTCCAATATCGTGGATTGGAAAGAGACGATTGACAGCGAGTTACATTCATAAAATTGTTAGACCTCGAGGAGTGAATCAATTGGATGTAGACGAGTTTTTAAGTTCAAGAGTTTAAAAACTTCGATAAGTCAATCGATAAAAACTAGGCTAGACGAGTAGCCAAGTTGTCTTATTAAAAGAAACATTTTTACTTCTTTTACTCATATTCACTAGAGATTAGGATGATATCTATTTGAATGTTAATAGCTCTAATAGCTATATACATAACGAGGTTCTATCAAATGGACGCTAAAATTGTCTTCCTTAATGGTGAATTAAATGAGAATATGTATGAGGAGTGACTAGATGGTCTCATTGTTAAAGGAAAAGAAAACATAGTTTGCAAAACTTTTATATTATCTTGTTGACCTTTAACAAGCTCCTAAACAATGACACGAAAATTGTGATAGTGTCATCAACGAATTTTGACTTTCATATGTCAAGTTTATCCATATAAATAAATTGGATAATTGAGTATCACGGTTTGTTTATACGTAAATCATATGTTAATATTTGGAACTAATATTGAGAATATTAAATCCACCGAGAAAATATTAACTTATAATATGAAAAAGTTTCGGTTTAATCAATTAGGATTAAGAGGACATGCGATGACACTGAACTATCTCAAGCACATTATGTGGATAAGGTGTCGGATAGATTCAATAATTATGGAATTAGAGTAATTCATAATTCTATTTAATGTGGTCTACACGATATAAATGTGATAACTTATCACACTTAGAGTATACTCGTAATATTTGATGTCACGCGTATATCGTAAAGCGCAAGAGGCCAGGCATCTCAATTAATAAATTAAGTAGACACACGAGTAATCCTAATAAGATTCATTGATATGCATTAATGAGAATGCTTGAATCTTTAAAGAATACAGTTGTATGTGCATTATATTTTGGAAAAATATCTAACGATCCAGAAGAGATATAGTAATGCAAATGAAACTTTTGATTTAGAGGAATCAAAGTTTATAAGCGGATATGTATTCAATTTAGGAGGCACCGCTATTTCTTGAGAATCTTCCAAACAAACGAATATAGCTCAATCCACTATGAAATTAGAGTGCATAGAATTGGATAAAGCTAGTGAAGAATTTGAGTGGCTTCACAAAATTCATGGAAGATATTCTAGTATGACTGAAAATTGTGTCAGCCATACGTAAAATGTGATAATCAAGCGGTGATACACAGAGCTCAACAAACTCTATGTGTAATGGTAAAGTCACGGCATATTCGTTGTCGTTGATACAATACCGAGAGACATCTACTTTCAAATAGAATGGACTTTATGAAGTCAAGAGATAATCATAATTCCGGATATTAAAGGTTTATCTAGAGAGTAGTATGTGCATCGAGGGGAATGGGCTAAAGCCTAAATTTGACTAGGTTACCTCGTACGGAAACCTAACCCGGCGACTGGAGATCCCATGGACCAGGTTCAATAGGACAACCAGTCTTGGCTAACTTAAAAGAAAGCACTTAAGAGTCTAACTCTATCCCATTCTTATGATGCAATGAGTGCAAGCCTACCGCGTTTATAAGGTTAAGCAAATGCTTTTAATGACGTCTATATCTTGTCAAAACAAGTGGAGTATGGTAGGATACTCTTGATAGATGCGGTCACCTATGTTAGTGTGAGCTGGGTCGGCTCGTTGAGAATTTATTTATAGGCTGGAATTCTCTAAAGCACTCGCATAACCAAGAATGTTCAGGGCCAAAACGAACACAACCGAGAACTTGCAACAAATCGGTTTAGTACTGTGTTAAGTTATTGTCTTGGTTTACACAAACAGCCGACGGTTCAAGATGAAATATTTCACCGATTGGCTAAGTAAATCCGATAAGCTTTAACTAGGGAAGGTTCAAGATGAAATATTTCACCTATCCCGATGCGGTATTATTCCTAAAGAAATTTCGACATGATATGTCTCATGAGAAGGAACTCGAAGAACAATTTCATTCATGTGGGGGATTGTTGGGGTTTTTATATGTGAATGAAATAAATAAGAGTAAGAGATGTGTCTATTCGGTTCGAAGAGGTACCCTTTGGACCGAAACAGTGTGTCCCTTTCCAAGAGGCACTTTTGTGTCTATAAATATGAGACAGAATCTGGCCAATTCTAATCAATTTATATAGTAACTAAAAGGAAAAATACTACTCTCTCTTTCTCTTACTTTTGTCAAAATTTAGTTCGAAATTTCTATTTGTTCAAGTTCGCCGTGGGTTCATTATTTGTGCAAATAATGAACAACAGACTGTTGTATCTTGGGAGACTACCGGGAACCAAACTGTATGCACCGTGGCAGCCCCAGAAATATTGTCTTAAGGAAATTTGTTTCGGCAAGCCTCAGTCTAATTTCCTAGTTTTTCACGTATTGATTGAAGTGTTCTTTGGTTTCAATACAAGTAAGTATTTCTTAGATCATCAATATTTATTTTTGCTGCGATTTATGTTAAAAATATTTTTATGAAATATTTAAGTACACAGATTGTTAGACACCAACAACGATAAGGAGTTACTAGCTTATAGCATATCTACTTCAACTATTTGTATATCTCAACGGCTATGTACTCTTTTACCCTTGGTCGGTTTTTGTCCCAATTGGTTTTTCCGAGCAAGATTTTTAACGAGGCATGTCCGATATACATCCGGAAGCCGTTCAAAGGCATAATTTTACTTTCGCTCGAGAAGTTGGGGAATACTGATGGGGGCTATTTCGTATTTAGCCAGGTCGGAATCTTCGACCTGATCGTTCGATCTGGAACACTTCAATCTCGATCAGTCCTCATTATTATCAATCGAGTCTAGCAGAAGTATACCTTGATGCCTCATATGATATCCACAGCTGGTCAGGACTCGCTACAAGCAGATCATGGGCCGTACAAAGACTCCTATGGGCTCTAGAATTTTATTTTATTAGGGCAACACATATTAGCCTATAAATATAAGAATAATTACTGTAAGAAGGGGGCTTCTGACTTAGCGTATTAGCATTATATTAGCTCGGTAATTTAACTTAATAAAACACCTAGTTAGTTAATTCTTTGTGTTGCACCATCCGGAATAGTTTGGCTAGACCTTATATTCAAATCAATAAAATTCAATGAAGCTCCTTTTATCTATCTTTGTGGATTTGTCTTATTACTTTATTGATTTTGCTAAGTCTACAAGAAATTCGGTAAAATCATATATATATATATATATATATATATATATATATATATATATATATATATATATATATATATATATGGACTATATTTTCTATATACTATATATTACTATATTTAAACCGAATAAAAAAAATTGGCACTTTAACTTTAATTCCATTATGGGAAAAACCTTATGAAAACTGAATAGAGTCTAAAAATTTAATGAATTGACCCACTTGGCTAATGAGCTAGGTACACAATTTATTTGCGATTCCATTTTTATACAAAAATAATTTCAGCGACTTAAGATAAACACCGAAACCCTAACCCTTCATAATCAAAAGCAGCTCCTCATTCTTCATCTGTCATGCCAACCGTCATTCTTCTCCATAATTTTTGTGGTTTATTATTCGTTCTTTGTCCCATTAATTCTTTCTTGTTATAAAATGTGGTTAATTTGTAGATGTTCATTGGAGTTCTTTAGCCATTTGAAAGGTCTTGCAACTCCTATCCTAAATATCATCTTGAAGACACCATATGAAGAGACTTGTAACTATTAACTATTGACTCTTGAGTTCTTATCTAGACCTATAAATAGAGATCATTGTAATGTATTCTTGACATGAATAAGAATGAATAAAACTTTCTCCCTACTTCACTTTCTTCTCTACACTTACATTTTAGTTCTTGTTTGTTATTCTTTTAATTTCATAACACGTTATCAGCACGATTTGTTCTATCTTTTGATTCAAAACTACCTAATCAAATCCGTTAGAAAGTTCATATTTCTCACTTCAAAAAGTAAGATCGAATCGACAAATGGGTGAGATGGTGAGTTATTTATTTTCTTGTATATTACATATTATATATTTTATATCATATGTTTTATGCTTATACGAACATTAGTATTTATATTAACAAAGGGATCATATGAAAGCTATGTTGTTGCCTCCTTAGTAAAGTTTGTAATCGAGAAAAATGACATTATCATCTTACTAACCACTCTTTCCAGAACAGCTTTGTCAATTAAAGTGAGGTTTGATCTTTAAAATGTCACAAAATTAGAATAAAGATTATGTCATATGTTCCTATGTTCCTATGTTATTTGGCATTTATATCGATTTTCAGTACTGTAACTTTTCAAGGAATCAAATAATTGATGGCTACTTCAATTTTTAGATTTGATTAACTTTCAGAGTAGTTGAAGAATTTTTTATTATATCAAGAACTTGACGTTCTTAAAATCAAATATTATGTTAGGTCCGAAGCCTAAATGATACAACTGATAATCTAAACATTTTGGTAAATTTTTATGTTAGGCTTGAAGCTTAGGTTATAAACTCAAACCCGAAGATTTGAGTGACATGGATTGATATTGGAATCCATTGGAATGCAAATAGCCTCAAATTACAATCATCAAATGAAAATGGGACGATTGATAATTATAAAGTGAAGACAATGTTTCATTAGTAGTTTATTCCTTAAACGATTGAAATTGTAATATATTTGAGTAGATGACCCATTTGTCCTAAATATTTGGAGGAATTATTTAAACATTAAAAGAGTGATTGTTCCACTGGAGTAAAACTATATTCATTTTATGTGAATTGAACAGTCCCTATTCCAGTCCAATATAAACGACAGATTTATGCTCATGTTCACTTTTTGCATGAATTGATAATATGCTTTTAAGGCATGCATTTTATGGAAAAAAGCATGTGCTGCCGTTCAGAATTCTTTTAAGAATATCTAGTTTAATGTTTTGTCATATTCAGAACTTTCGGAGGTCGAAATTAATTGTTGGCAATTTGAATATTTATAATTAGTGGACTAATATGGACTTGAATAAAGAGAGTGTAATCTCTAAATGACATTTTCCTTAAAAGCTTGCTATTAAAGTTTGCACCTGAAGTTGCGATATTTTAAATTGATAAATATAACATACGATGTTAAAGATTTATCTCCATTAAAAATCTGTTTTCACATTCAAAAGTTACTTGAAAGTGTATCGGTTCCCCAGCAGGGAGGAAGATGCCAAAATTGCAAATGTGATTATAAATATTTTATTTCGAGAAGTGAGTGTACATGATTCATTCTCAGAAATTAATAGAATGTATGATATACATTGATATGATTTAGACATGGTTAAATTATCTTATGCATTTCATATAATGATTGCATCACACCAACCGAAATGTAACGTTATAATGGTAAAACATGAGAAAAACTAAGGTATGCAAATTGATTCTACAAGGCGTCAAAATGACACTTGTTGAAAGAAACATTCATCAAGTAAAAATGAATTATTACGATGTAAGTGACATTCTTGATGATAATAATTGAACCAATTAACTTTAGTAATTTTTATTTTGATAATTTCTATTGAAATAAGTAGAGCTAATAGTGATAATAAAAATAATAATAATTAATATGAAATTAAGTTTATGGCATAACATTTTGTGATTAAATATCTTAATTTCTAATACGATTTATTATATTTTAATTGTGTATTTAGGTATAATTTGAGTGAATGGTAAACATATATGTGATAAAAGTCAATGTATGACAATTCATATTTAAAATTAAGATTATATATTATATATTATCATGCTTGAAATGTAAATATGATCTTCTCATGTTGTCTCAATTATGATTATAAAGAAATTGTTTATTTCTTAAATTAAAAAAAAAAAAAAGAAACGTAGAAATATATATGATATTATTTATGCCTTTATTTGTATCAATTTATCTTATCTCATGTCGTGATTAAAGTAAAATAAAAACTAGTTTTATTTCATTTTGATTAAATTATTTACCAAGTCATGAGCTATAAGAGGTTACTATGATGAGATTCTTGAGCTTATGAATCCTTCATAATAAGTAAAGACTTATTATTTTGATTAACATAATTTATTTAAGACTTCAAATGTGGGAATTTTATAGAAATAAATGTGTTTGTACAAATGAAACACATATTACAGTAAACCTGAAGTTTACTGATCAAAATAAATTTGGCATGACCGGTTAGACCATCCCGGATAAACTATGATGCAAATTTTTTTTAATTGAGAATTCATATGGATCTTCACTGAAGAACCAGAAGATTTTTCAATTCAAAGAATCATTTTTGTGTTGCTTGTTCTCAAGGTCAATTGATTACTAAATCATTCTGACTAAGAATGGGTTAAAATCTCCAGCATTTTGAAACACATTCAATGTGATATATGTGGGCCCAATCATCCTCTGTGCGGATTTTAATAGATGCATCTACTATAAATTTGACATGTGTGTTTATTGTCAATATGTAACTTTGATGTTTGCGGAAGTATTTGCGCAAATAATTAAATTAAGAGCACAATTTTCAGATTATGCAATGAAGACGTCTTAATAATGTTGGTGAATTCATATATCTGACTTTCAATGACTATTGAGAGTCATGTTGATCATATTTATACACAAAATGATTTAATAGAATTATTCTTCAAACGCCTCCAGTTAATTTCTATAAAATTATTAATGATAACAAAACTTCTTGTTACATGTAGCAGTACTTGTGTGCATCATGCCAAAAAATTATGATAAATTCTCCCTGATGAAACTAACGTTTGGTCAGGAAACAAACATTCCCCATCTTAGAATTAAGGATGTGCGGAATATTTTAATTGTTTCACCACAACGCACAAAGATGGATCCTCAAACGAGGCTGGGAATATATGTTGGATATGAATCCCCATCCATAATAAGTATCTTGAACAAATGACTGAAAATTTATTTACGGCATGGTTTGCCGATTGTCATTTTGATTATATAATATTTCTAACATCAGGGGGAGGTAATAAAGAGCTGGTAAAAGAAATTACATGAAAAGCATCGACATTATCTTCTCTAGATCCTCGAAAAAAAATTAGTGTACACTAAAAGTCCAGAAGACAATTTATTTGCAAAATATTATAAATTAACTGCCAGATAAATTTACTAACATAAAAATAATTACTAAATCTCATATAACAGCTAAAAAAATGCTCCAATTCAAATGAAAATAAGCTAATCTTAAACTGGGTAAATCAATCGGTTCCAATGATAAAAATCCTCGTAAAAAAAAAGGAGCTATCACTGAAGATGGTCATATTATGGAGGCGAGCACTCATGAAGATTCGCAAGACATAACTAATAGATAATACCCCAGAAGAGGTTCAGGTACCTAAAAATAATAAACTAAAGAGATCTCTATAAGTTATGTCACTAAGAAAAAAAATTGGAATCGAATTAAAACAGTTGTCGACAACACTTTTGCATATAATTATAAAATAAAATGAGGATCTTGAAATTAAATTTGTTATAAAAATGTAAACATATAAATGATTGGCCAAAATAGAAAGACGCAATTCAAGCAGAATTAAGTTCACTTGTAAAGCCGGTATTTGTGCGAAATCCAAATGAGAAAACTGAAGTCGTTATATATAAAGCACGACTAGTGGCACCAAGAATTTTCGTAGAGACCAGATATTGATTATGAGAAGACGTAATCTCTTGTGGTGGATGCAATTATTTCTACATACCTTATTAGTATGGCAGTACGTGAAAAGTTTGATTTGCGTCTAGTGAATGTTTATACGACCTATTTATATGGCTCTCTCGATACTAAAATTTATATGAAAATCCCTGAAGGGTTTAACATTCTAGATGCATTTGGAAACTCCGGAGAAAACTGTTCAATACGCTTGCATAAATCTTTGTATGGATTAAAATAATTTGGACGCACGTATAGTACAATTGAATTAGTGATACTTGTTAAAAGAAGGTTATTAAAACGATCCAATTCATCCATGTATATTTATAAAAACATTTGGATCGGAATTTGTTAAAATTATTTTATATGTTGATGATCTAAATAATATTGAAACTTCCGAAAAGTTTTAAAGAAAGAATTTGAGACGAAAGATTTTGAAAGTAAACTTTTATCTCGACCGAAAAATCGAGCATTTAACAATGAAGTCTTTGTCCATAAATCAATACATACAATAATGATTATGAAAATATTTTATATAGACAAAAAGCTCATTCATTAAGCAATTTCATGGTTGTTTAAATCTTTTGATGTAATAAAAGATTCTTTTCGTACTCGAATGGACAATGAAAAATTTTTGGGACCTGAAATACCTTTATTTAAGTAAAAAAAGAGCCTTACATACCTTGCTAATTCAACAAGCATGGTATAGCATTTTTGTTTAATTTACTAGAAAGATATAACTCTGTACCAACACGAAGGCATTGGGATGACGTTAAATATGTATTACGCCATCTTCGTGAAAGAATTGACATAGACTTGGTTTTAGTCTAGAGGTTTCGATCTACAAGTGGTAGTTATACAGATATTGGTTACCTTTCTAATCAGCATAAATGTAGATCTTAAAATGGATACAAATTTTTGTTATATCAAGATATTACCTTCAAAAAGAGGGTCCAACATTGGGATGTGTCAACTTGTGGACATTGTGTTGGAATCAGGGGGAGTGTGTCATTTATAATAATATGCACACTGTACTCTTTTTCCTTCGTCCAAGTTTTTGTCCCAAGGGGTTTTTCTTGGCAATGTTTTAACGAGGTCGTGTTACACGCTTATTAGCTCCATATGGATATGTACTCTTTTTTCCTTGTCTAGATTTTTCCCACCGGGTTTTTCTAACAAGATTTTTAACGAGGCATATTCCATAAGAAATGTACATCCAAGGGGGAGTGTTATAAAATGTGGTTAATTTGTGGATGTCCATTGGAGTTCTTTAGCCATTTGAAAGGTCTTGCAACTCCTATCCTAAATATCATTTTGAAGACACCATACGAAGAGACTTGTAACTATTAACTATTGAGTCTTGAGTTTTTATCTAAACCTATAAATAGAGATCATTGTAATGTATTATTGACATGAATAAGAATGAATAAAACTTTCTCCTTACTTTACTTTTTTCACTACACTTACATTTTAGTTCTTGTTTGTTATTCTTTTAAGGGCTTTTCTGTGGTTAGTACCACTTGTGCTCAATATTCATTAGGTCCCCCTATTATTATTGTTGGATCATATTTATTTTTTAATCTACCATTCATTATTTTTAAGGGGAACTTGTGCTTCAGGTCATCGTACTGCATAAAATTTAATCTCTCTTGTTAAATTTTCACAAGTGATTTTCCCAAAAACCCCTCCTATCTATTTTTCTTGAATTTTTTTCCATTCAAACGATTTAACCACAGTCGTCTTCCTCTTTCCCATCATCCCCTCCGGCGAATTCTTCACTATCCTCCTTCAAATCACCTGTCATGCCTCCGCGAAATCTAACACAATCAACATCTCCTTTGACACAAGATCCTCTTCTTCCAATCCGATTCCACCTCTCGGTCCTCGCTAAAACCCTAGCCCTCGTTATGTTCTCTGATTTATCTCACTTCCCTGAAGTTCGCACAAAGCTTGTTGTCCGTCAGCCTCTGCCGGTTCTTCTTCCGTCGTTCGTGCATCTCTTGGGTAAGGATTCCTCTTTTCTTTTCTTCTTATTTATTTTCATTTCGATTTTGTGTAATTTGAGGAAAAGGTAACTTAATCTTGAAATCAGAATTTCTTATGCGTGATTGTGTAAATTAAATGCATTCCTTCTCAATTTATCTGATTTTAGTTTTTTAATGCATTTTGCCAAATTCTAAACTAATATGTAAATTCCTTCGTCATTTTATCCTGATTTGAAGTCTTTTCCCCTGTTTTTTGTATTTGCCGATCCATACAGGTGCACTTCGAATCCGTCTTATACCATGGATATTATTCTTCATTTAACTTTCAGATTATTAGTTATGAGGTATAATGTATATTAATCTTTTTTGGGTGGAGATACAATATTAGTCAATGAATTCTTGTATATGATGTGCTCTTAAAGTGTCATTCATAATTCTTTGTGCTAGAGATTAGGATTGTTCTCTGACATTAAATTGAAAGCTGTTTTCAATATCACTAAAAATCATCTTCATTTGCTTCACTTTTCTCTTTTCTCTCTCCCCTGCTTTTGATTATAAATTGTACCTTTTTGGAGCTCTTATGATTCGAAGGACTCTTTCTTATTCAAAGATGTAATTTTTTATTAGCTATTTAATTTCTTCTATGGTTTTTTGTTACTGAATATGTAGTGAAGAACACAGGTTCTTTTTCTTTCTTAAGATATCAATTACTTGCTTAGAAGTTGTTCAAGTAGCATTCTCATTGATCTTCACTTTTTCAGTTGAACTTCCAAGTGTTTTGAGGTTTCAATCCACTTAAAATTCCCCACAGTGGGAGTGAATTCTATCTTTGCTTTGCTATGTAGGTCAAATATAGATAGTTGCAACAATTTGCCTATGTGTTGTAATATTACATAGTAGATTGATGAATGAATATTCCAGCCACTGCGTAATTGATCCGTAGATAATCTTTATGACATGGAACGCTATAAAAGAAAAGCTTTGGTGATGGAATTAAATTCCAATTAGTAAAATCATATGTTTAATGGAAGGCAATATGACTTACATACATGTTTTTACTAAGAAAATCCTCATTTCCTCTAATTGCATTTTTTAAGTCATTCCTTATATTCTGATCATTTCAAACTCCATAGGCGGTCTTTACTGTTGTTGAAAGGAAAACATGTGAACGGAAATAAGTTGCTGCTATGGAAGGAGATATGTCTCCACTGCAAATAACTTGATGATTGTCACATTGAAAAAGAAATTAAACAGAAGACTCGACAAGCTACGAGAAGAAGTCCTACGGTGACTTGCTTGAGCTCAATTTTAAAGGTTATTTTTTGAAGGAGCTAAAGTTCTTGCCCATCACGGCCCATATCTACGAGCCAAGGCGTACTCTTACTGGAGTTTTTATCATTTTGTCTATAATGTATTGAATTAGGAATTTTAGACTCCTTTAACATTGTTACCAGTTATATTCGAAAGTTCAGCCAAAAGTACATCATCTTTGAGAATGGCAATTCACAAGAAAGAAGCTCACCGAACACATCCTAAGTTACATTTTCTCCATGCGAAGCACGTTGGCCTTATTTGAGATTAACTGTCTAATATTAGGAAACTGAATATTATGAAATGCAGGATTAGTTATTTAGCAGAGACTATAAACTTCTTTTGTGTACAGATTGGCTTAGATGTGTTGTGTTTTCTTTTGTACGCATGTTATGGAATATGACAGTGTAGTTAAGTTTATATAATTAGAACCAATTGCATGCTTGTCTTTGTGATATTAAATATTTCATAAAAGGGAAAATTACGTTTTTGGTACCATAGGATATGCCAACTTGAAACTTTGGTATCATTGGATATCAAAATGCAAATTTGATACTACATGATAGGTTTTCATTGCAACTTTGGTACCAACCCCATTTTTTCTCCAAAGTTAGTGGCAATTTACCCCCTATGAAATACATAATGTTCAATTTTTCCCCATATAATTTAAAAAAATCAATTTGCACCCTGTAAAAAAATTAATAAAGCAATTTACCCCTTTCAGCTGGAGAGTGTAACTCACTTGTCGAAATTGAGAGTAGACATTAAAAATATTTTGTAATATAGGGGGATAAATTGTCACACTTATCATAACATAAGAGGGTAAAATGCCACATTATCATAATAAAAGGGGATAAAGTGCCGCCTATAAAAATGTCAGAGAGGCTGTATGAAATTTTTATAAAAGTACAGGAGATAAAGTGCTCTTTTTTAAATCACAAGGGGATAAATTGAACATTATGCATTTCATGGGGGGTTAACTTTGGAGAAAAAATGAGTTTGGTACCAAAATTGCAATGAAAACATATCCTGTGGTACCATTTGAATTTTTATCTCCAATTATACCAAAGTTGCAAGTTGATCTATCCTATAGTACCAAAAAAGCATTCAACCATGACGGTTCAATTAATAAAAATTGGGGCCTTCATGAAGCATGTAGTTTTGAAATACATGCATCATGAGAAAGCAACATAAGCATTTTCTTTTTCTTTTATCATCAATAACACGCATTAAAATCACTTAGTATAGACTCATGCCATGCACATGATTAAGTTATTCTATACTAATTTTCATGAGTAAAATTAATAATTTTTGGAAGCATTTTTCTACAAAATTAGAATATATAATATGAAATAAAAAAAATTAAAACTGTCGAAATCCACGACCAATAGGATTAGTGTACTCATAAAGTAAAGTAAATCCAAGAGTAAATAGCAAAACAATGACAATTCACATTCAAATATGAAAAACAACAAAATAAAAGATTATTGTTCAGTATCTAAATTTCATTCTTCAGATTGCAAAACGGTTGAATCGGTGGGCTTTGGGGGCATATCACGGTCAATGTCTTTTGAATGTTCTGTTGACTCGACTGTGCATTCAATCGACGGTCTGGCACCAATTTTCTTAAACTCATTATCCAAAACAAATTTCACTTTTATATGAGCTGTACACTTGCCGATGTACGTGTATAATTTAACAAAATTCTTGTAGTGGTTGTCATTATCTATCTGTATAAGATCGCTATCTGTGCATTCAAGATTCCATTTTTCTGGTGGAACTCCCTTAACAGTGGCAACATAAAACTCCTCGTGGATATTTTCCCGATATCTCAAGGAAAAGGCTTGAGATGTTGTGTAGGCCAAATTTAGCTCTGATGAGTCCTCGGTGAACAAATAAACTTGGGTTCCTTCTTCCTCTATTAGTAGTTCCACAGATATCAGCAAAAAATGTAACATAGTTAAACCTCTTTATGAATACGAATTTGTTCATTAAATTAATATCCCGCAAAACGTTACATAAGGGTAAAAGTATAATACCCGCGTTCTGCTTTATTTTCTTTGCTTGTGTGAAGCTTTACAGCCAGTCTTGTACGTAGTTCCACCGACTCTTCCTACAATGAGTAAACAATTGCAATCAAATATATAAGCTTCAAGCACAATGTTAAATCTGAATTATATTGGTACCTCGGTCAATACACGATCAACAACTAAAGGATGTAGCATCCAAAGACACACATAAAGCCCAAAATCGTAGCTGACATTAAAATATATAAAGTTTTAGATGAGAATTAAGTCTGAAAAGAAAAAATAATAACAAGAAAAAAGAAGCAAATAAGCGTATTTACCCATTTTGTTGTTGAGGTACTAAGTTGGAGTGGTTGCATTTGAACACAGTTGACCAGTTCTTTTGTCTAAATTCCATCTTATCATTAGAAATGGTAATTTTCTCCAACTTTTGCATCTTTATACACAAAGATCGTAAGATATATGATAAGTAATCAAAATATAAAGTACTAAAATTTTCATTTGCACAATGGCAATTTATCAAATGATTAATAGTCGCACAATCACTTACCATTGACTTGACTGTTGATTTCCTACGTGCGTCACTGGCCGAACTACGAAATGTGTCATATATTGTGATACTTTTGAGTTTGAAGTCAACTGTGACCATGTACCAGTGTGATCCTTGGTCATTCATAGGAATGTCAATTTTTCGACAATTAGATGTTAGACCCCGAAAACGCTCACATGCACCAAATATAGTCTTATGAATATTGTCATCAGGGGTTTTGTCACGGGAAACCATGTTCTAAAATGTAATAATAATAATAACGTATAAGGATACTGTAAAGTCCAAAACAAAATATGTTAATATGAATTTTTTTTCGGAACATACACAGAACATAGCAGGCAAAACCCAATGGTCATAGTTGTTGAAGATTCTTGTTCGTTCAGACCAACTCAGATAAGCAACACAGTCAATCACCTGTAATATAAAACTAATATCAGTACTCATTAATATAACCCGAATTAAACTGGATATTTACTAGCATTCGGTTTTTGTAATCAACTTACACTGCCATTAATCCAGGATTCTTTGTTTAAGCTGTAAATTTGAGACCTATTAGATGTCCAATCACCAAAATCCACAACTAGTTTTCTGTACAAAATAAATCCACAAATATTAATACTTATGATAAATTTGATTATGTTTTAGTATGTAATTGATTGATGAGGAAATATACTCCTTTCTAAAATGTGGGTTGAATATGTAATTTGCCACCATTTTGTCAGTGGGAAGACATTCGCAAAGTATCTCAAAACAATCAATTCTTTGATTATTCGTCTCCTCCTTTTCAAACTCTAGGACCCTTTCATCTTTCGAATGCATCGTGGTACCAATGTTGTAAGGCACTGTTGTTGATTTTGTTTCACTGACTTGTTTCCTTTTCTTCTCCAGCTTTTGACCTTCATTAACTTTTTCCGCAAATTGATGTTTCAAGTTTGACATGTCGTCTCTTAACTTTTTCAAATCTTCAGTAATGACACCCAAATTAACAATATTTCCAGAATTCAACAAGTGGTTCACCTGGTTCTCCAAATTTGTCAGTCTTTTGTTCATGAGACCAATTTGTCCATCACTCAATAACTCAATCAATTGTGTCTCCATTTCAGTCATTCTCTGATTCAATAATGCCTTTTGTTTGAGTACGTATTTCAGCTGTCTATTAGAATGCATTACCAAGTATTCTTCCTCCATTAAGTTTGTGCTTCCAACACCAATATTTTGAGTGGGTTCAACACACATATTTTTTTGCAAATTTGAATTATCCACAAAATTACACTTGGTTTGGTTTCAAAATGTCGCATATGTGCTTCTCCATGCCATGACTGCATTAGTAGAACGAATCGTTGGTTAATTGAACATTGCAATATATTACAACTAATACTAACTGATAAATGTTTCATTTACAAATACTCACCAAATTGTTCCAATGACCTCCTTTCTTTGAGTAAAATCTCATTATATTCACAACCTCATCTTGCTGCCATTGTTCTATTTGTGGACAATTTGAATATAGAATCTTCCCATATTTAGGGTAATTGTCTACTAGTTCGGAGAGGAATACAATCTGCACATTTTCGTGAATGTGATATTAAAATCAACTCAGTGATTAATATAACATAATTATTTAAAATTCAAAAGATTTTATTATGAAATTACCTTCAACAGTAACATGCAACCTGTGACATATGAGTTGTTATTTGCCTTGTATTTAGTAACTCCATCTACAATACCGTCCAACACCACCGCAGCCCAATTGTACTTGTGAATTTGATTCAAATCGACAAGCAAATCCAATTTCTCCATGTCAAGTTTGTTTCCATATCGTGGGAACAATATCGTAGCAAATAAAAACATCATATATAAGACCTTGAACTCTGGCCCGTATGTATCACATCTTTTAAGTTTGTCTACTAAACCTGGCAATTCCATAGTCATTCCGTTGTGTGCAAACAATATACCATACATAGTAATTCCTCTCGGGGAACTTTCGGATTTTGGTAGCAAAAAACCATTTGATGGTATCCCAAATGCACATTTGATCGTTTCCAACGTTATTGGCACTCTCTTACCATGTAAATTCATAATCTTGTGTATTGGGTCAAAACAATCAATTAACCATGATAATAAGTCGTTGTCCATATTCTTTATCCCGACTTTTGTCATTGATCCGAATCCCATAGATTGTACAACTATTTTTTATTCTGAGCTTAGTAATTGATTAACCTCGAATAGTCTTGGGAGAGAGGTCCGATGATCCAGTTTTGATCCCTGTGCACGCCAAAGTTGTCAAATAATTAATTTTTTGTTGGCATGAAGATTATAACAAAGCAATATTATATTAATTAGAATTATTGATTTAGTCAATAGTAGATTAATATATGGATGAATGTAATACCAACCTTTTCTGTAAAACCGTATTTACTCTCGCTAGAATTATCCCCCGATTGCTTAGTATGGCTTATATTAGCTGGAACTGACTGAGTCTTTACGTGTAAACCGAAAACGAAATATCATTAATCATTGGAGTATAATTAATTACCACACTTTCAAAGTTAAAAGATACAATAAATTTTTTTAAATCTAAGATATAATAGCATTTTAATATTATACTCACCATTTTGTCATGGAGTTTGGACTCGAATTTCGTTCTATTGAAGATGCTATTCTTGATTGTGGGTTGCCCAAGTCGAAAATTCGTAGTGGGAGACATTGTAAACAATGTCTTTGTAGATGGTATTGGGGAAATAGTTGGTTTAATATCAAGTTTAGGTTTTGCATGCTTCTCTTCCTTATTTTTCTCACGCGGTGCTCGTTTGAGACCCCCACGTGTCTTCTTAACGGCGGAGTTCCTACAAAGTTATTGAAAATTTAATTACTTAAATATGGATTATTGCTTAGTGTAATTACATTGAAGTTTAAGGTATTTTGAGTAATTCTTCAAACAAAAAATTATATTTACTGTAATACTACTACTAGTATAGCAATGGGCTGGAAAAAAAATGAGTTGCCAATACATCTTCTACCATTAGTTACCGCTATAAAATCTTATTAGTCAAGAATTGTTTTATCATGCATCTTATATGTATAAGCAATCTACAAATTAAGCAAATATATCAATCCAGAAGCGCTAAGAAATATTTAAACAAATATCAATAAAATAACGCAGCAATAAGAAAACTTAGAAGATGTGGCCGCCCATACCTGATTTCAGTTGAATTTGTTTTGTCTTCCATACCTCCAAACAAATTGCTCTTTATTGACAAGGAATTCAGCTTTCCAACGTGGACTTTTCTATTGTATCCTCTTGTTGTTTAACAAGAACGTGAATGTATATGTAGATTTTTCGTAGAATAAAGATACCAAATTCAAGAGTCCTATTAATTTAAGAGTTTCATTTAGTGTAAGATAAGTTTTATAATTAATATTTTGATTAAACTAATATTATAAATTGGTTTCTCTTATTTTATTCAAAATTTAGATGAAAGGCTTGTGTATATACATATATACCTACGGCTATTTGGCTTAGTGGAGAAGTAACAAGAATCTCTAGGCTATTTGGTAGATTGAATTGGGCCTTTACTAGATTAATCCAATAAAACACCCCAATGCCAAGATTGGCCCTTATTTTTACATCAAATATCAACTTTTTTCCTATAATTCTGTAGACACGGGTTTGCAAGAATTGAAAATTATATATTCCTATTCTTAATAGCAGATCTGCTAATTCACCATCCAAAATGTACTTCATAATTAATTTTCTTGGTAATTGAATTGAAGTGAAAGATTATTTGATCGGTGATGTAATTTATCTTATAAATTCTTAAATAAGGAATTAACGGTTTCTGGTGAGTTCGAATCGCCGATCAGTCAATCTCCAAGCAGCCATGGTTTTTTCTTAGAGCCAGTTCATAATTGGAGATGAGGTTTTTGTGGATAAATTATTCAATATTTTTTAATGAGGGTAAATTTGTCACTTTAACTTAAAATATTAGGGGTCAAATGGTAATAAAACAGTTAAGAAAATGAATCCATACTTTCCATATTACCAATCCACCGGTGCTTAGGCGAATTATAATCAATCAATAATACCGGGCGAAGGGGAGTGAATATTGATGACCCGGTATTGGGACTACTCCACCAAATAAAGTATTAGCCCATATTAAATCAATCTATCAAGGTTAATATCCCTTATTAGCTCCTACCAAACGGCCCCTAAATGTATAAACAATTACCATAGATCGATCACGCATGCAACAATTTCATTATTTCCACGAAAATTAATTTAACAAAAAATGGAGACAGAATCCGATCAAATTTGACAAAACACAATATTTGAAATCGAGAAAAAGTAATATGTAAAGTCCAAAATAAGTACTAAATAAAATAAGTTAGTATCCCTAAACCCATCAATGCGAAAATTCTAATGTTAACTAGAGACAAAAATGTCTAATAATCATAGAAGCTTAGATAATAAAATAATATTTTTTTTTTTATCAGAATGGACCATTTTAGAATGCTTGAGTGTCATGGTGGTTATGAATTTCATTATTATCATCTTCTTCACTCTTGTAATGTTCTTCGCTTCCTCCAAATTGAGGCTGCCCACCATCACCAACAATTTTATCAGAATTCCTTTTGCATGTGCTTGATTTATGTCCTAGCTCCCTGAATAAATATAACAAAATCAATCAATACAAAATATTCATACATAAAGTTATATAAAATTTATCAATAGTCATCACATACCGACATGCACTACAACGTTGCCTCTTTGCACGAGGGGCTCCTCTAGATTTAATTTTTCCAGGATCCTGGACACCAACACGGCTATGCGAGGTAATTGGATCACGAAAGCCATGACAGGCCACATGTTCTTCCTCTCTTTCTACTGACTTTGAATTAATTATAGAGTCAGAAGCCACCTTTTTTGTGGCATCACGCAATAACTTCAAAGACTTAGCTTTGGCATATTCAGACTGAGAACCTTGAAGGCAAAAATCTATCTCTCTTTGTATAGTTGCATAAACCTCGAGCGTTGAGGATCTTCGAATGGAAATACAGGTCTATAACTACGTCGCAAATCAATGCCAATATCCACAGTCCATCTTTCGCAAATACATGGTGTAGGAATCTCGGTTAGTTGCAAACATTTAAAAGCACAAAAAAGATGACAACAAGGCAACCCATCCGACTCTAACATTAAACAATCACATTCAAACTTTCCTTGGATCCAATCAATCTCCACAAAACGTCGTTTAGGAGCACTTACGCCATATTTGACAAATGTGAAACTAAACAAATAGTCTTCATGATTAGTCGATTCTTCAACCACAAGTCCTTGCGCCTCAAAAATTTCAATTTCTACAAGACGAAATACACGTTTAGAGTATACAGATGCAGCGTGCTTCTGAAGGTGTAGTAGTGTAGTTCGCATTAATGCTGAATTTCTTCTTTCTGATGATTGTTGGTCCACTATAAAATTAGCTCTCATTTTATCAAGAAGTTTCTGGAAATGCTTTAGAAACTCAGTGATTTTGAATGCAAATATACCCCCTTGTTCCTTTATACGAGAATTAAGCGACTCGGCTCTTTGGGTGCTCCTCATTAATCCCATAAAAATGCCCGCGAAAGTGTGCCTCGCTCCATTTTTCCCTTTTACCGTAGGTTTCCATCATCCAAGGATGTTCTGATAGGCCGTACTCATCAATCAACTTTGACCATTTCACCTCAAATTCTTCAATAGATATATTGTTCTTAAGAAACTCTGCAAAACTTGATACAAATTTTGGCATTCGAGTTCTCTGCATACAATTCCTCTGTAAGTGCCAACCGCAAAGCCTATGTATAGAGTCTGGAAACTCATTTTCTATAGCATGACGCATTGCTGGATCTTGATCCGTCAAAATAGAGACTGGGTCTTCACCTCCCATAATTTCCCGAAACTTCTTCAACAACCATCTATATGATTCAGCACTCTCATTGCACATTAAGGCAGCTCCAAATACACAAGTTCGTCGATGGTTGTCTACGCCTGATAGGATGACCAAAGGAAATTGGTAAGTGTTCGTTTTGTAAGGACTGTCGAATTGAAGTACATCTCTGAAAAGTCTATATTGAGCTTTCGAGAATCCATCTGTCCAAAATAACCTAGTCAATGATCTATCATTGTCATCGGTTGTGTACTCGAATATAAAATTTTCATCTTTGATCTTCATCCCTTCGAGTAGGGAAATTGCAGAATTCACATCCCCATACTTAGTAAGTTCCATTCTCTGTTTAGTTAAATAATTATATCCGTCCTTCCTAGTAAACGATAACTTTCCAGAACCCCCTTCCATATACTCTAGCAAATCAAGAGATTTGCAAGTTCTCATTCCGGAATCCCTCAACCCACTCAACAAAGACTTTTCAGCGGGTGACATGTACCTACACATACAATTTTCACAATGCAACCAACTTATACATGAAAATGGACAACGATATAAGTCATTTAATTAAAAACATAGTGTCCTTAGCATATCTTATCCAGTGCATATTAGACTTCAAAATATATATATCCATTGCATATTAGACTTCAAACTATATATAATAATAAATTCAAACTAGACAACGATATAATGATAGCCAACTTACTTTATTAGAGTACAAAATGAAATAAATTCATGTTAGACTTAATAGTGTATCTAAATATTAAACAATACCTGTTACATCTCAAATAATGGGCAGTTGATGGAGTTTCTACTGGATGGTTGTGTTCGGGGACAAAATTCGTGACCTTATAAAATCCATCACTTATATCATGTGCTACACGAAACATAGCTGTACAACCACATCTACTTTCATCTTTGGATCTTCGCCGGGCTTCACAACCTTGTATACGGGGTTTCCGAAATCCTTCCCGAGAACATACCAACTGCACATTCTTTACAATACCACGTTTAGTTTTTCTATGATACTTACGAACATCGAATCCTTTCTTTCTACCGTATTCTATATAAAATGTCTGGGCCTCCTCATAAGAACTAAATACCAATTTCCAGATTGACTCATTGTTTAAGGGATCCAGGTTCGCGTTTGATTTATCATCTCCAATGTTATTGCATTCATCTATATTATTCTCACTGTCTGAAGAAACATCAGTGAAAGCATAACCTTCTTCATTCTTACTATCCATGTACTATAAATCCAAAGTAAAATTAAAACTGAATTAAAAAAAATATCACTTCTCATAAAAGTGACACCAATCAACACTATTAGGATTGTCTGTCATTAAATGCAATTTTAACAAGTAAATAGCACTACTATTCCCCAAAGAAGCTCCTATACTCGACAAATATATACGTTCATTCTTTATTGCAAGAAATGGTGTTTTTCCACTAGATCTACTTTCTTTCAACCTAGTGAATTAATGGTGGTATAAATATAATATCATCATGAACATCAACCACATTGCAGCAACACTCAATTCCAATCAACACCAGATGCAGAAAAATAGAGACAACAAAATTTTCAATAACCATTATAAGGCACCTTTAGTATATTTCTTCCTAGGTTAGATAAAATTTCCATGTATACTAAAGTTCAATTGAAAAAATGAAGATCAATGAGAATGCTACTTGAACAACTTCTAAGCAAGTAATTGATATCTTAAGAAAGAAAAAGAACCTGTGTAAATTATACTATAACATCCTCATGCAAATTAATTGCAAATAATTTTATAATGGTTTATTAATTGAAAAGAATTTTTTTACTTTTTTTGTAATTAAAAAAAGTGTAGTATATTAACACAAGCACGAATAAAGAAAGAAAATTTTCTTGATTTTAGACCAACATGCAATGTATACTATTCATAGACCAAAATTTGAATTTGTGAATTCATGATATGAAAAAGAACAAAAACTGAAACTTCACAAGATCACATATATAGACAAATTCCTTCATTGTTTTCATTTATTTAATTTTTTAAAGAAATAAAACTGAGAAAATGAAAAACTAATAAAAAAAAGCTTTAAAACTGGAAGTGTTTTCTTGCATATTATATGCAACTTAATTATACAACCGCGTGGATAATATACAGAAGCACCGTCAATAGTAAATATATATATATTGATCGCATTACAGAATGTCTAAATAACAAAAGATCACTTGCATATATATATTGATAATTAATTACATAGAAGGGTGAAGTAGAATAGGTTTCCCCCTTTCTGTAATTAAATTTAATTAATTATTGATTACATAATTGAATCTATAAAACTTACCCAATTACCAATTGCTTTATTGGTCTGTGTCTTGATGCGGTGGCGAGTAGGTGGGCTGGTGGCACGGCGGCGGCTAGTAGGGGGATGATTGGTGGTGCGGCGGCAACGAAGAGGAGGGAATTCGGTCAATTTAGGGGTTTAAAGGAAATTGTGATGGTTACAGTGAAGAGAAAGAGACAACGTATCTATTTTTTTTCTTAATACAATTATTTTGTTATTCTAATAAATTAAAATAAGTTGGGGTTATTTAAGTAAACTCATATTAAAAATTATTAACTTTTCAACAGGTAGCGGGTAACATTTATGCCATTTGGCAAAATATTAAAAGGGACCTAATAAATATTGAGCACAAATGGGAACTAACCACATAAAAGCCCTTCTTTTAATTTCATAACATTTCTTTCATTTTTTCATTATAATATTATAATATGTTTTTGCTTCTCAACATTATGGAAGCTCAAGTTAACTGTTCAGGATTTTACAAGCGGATCTGGGATATCCTATGGAGTCGGATCCGGTTTCTCTTTCTAAGAATCTGACCCATGGACAGGCCTAGACAGCCCTAAAGGCAACTGAGCAAAGAGTATAGGGCCCATTTTAGACAAACTGGGCTCAACCTATAGTCCAAACCGATAAATTGGGCCAAACAACACAGGTCCGATACTAATTACCCTATACCACTGTATCCATCTCCATTTCTATTATCCCCATTGACAGGCCACGCAGAAGAATCTGTCTCCACTTCTTTCTTATCCTAATCAACCATAATTTACATACACCTCTCCTATTATAAATTAATTTGTTCCAATTCAAGAAGAAAAGACGCTTGGTGTGTGCGTGAGAAGAAATATGGCGGCGGCTTATGCTGAATCAGTTATGAAAATTTCTTTAAATGCTTCTTCTTCTATCTGCAACTTAAATGGGTCTTCAAGGAGGCCTTTGCCCCCGGTATCTCAATCCCTACGGCGTCGTAAGAGCAATTCTGCATCGAAAGTTCGAGCTCTCTCTTCTACATTTTTTGGGGGTAACATTAAGCTCAGTTCTGCTGCCACAAAAATTTCAGCTCTACAGCAAAGAAATAATTTCTCTGTCGTTGCAATGTCTGCTGGTAATGAATTTCTTTCAGTCTTTGTATATGTTGTGTGGAATCAATCCTGTTAGTTATATTTACTGAATTCTGATTTTGCTACTACATTTTTGCTTGTTGAATTTTGGTTCTGTTTTTCAGTGGCAATTATAACCCGGCCCCTTTAATCAGAAATTAGGGCAAATTCAAATTTGGTTATGATGAGAGTTAATGTCAATTTATCCAATGTGATAAGCATAATGTTCAATTTAACCCCTGTAATTGAAAAAAGGTGCTTTACCCCCTGTTATCTTATACAAATTTCACACTGCACCATTTTTAAACTTACAATAGATACAAGTTGACAAAACTACCCTCTTATACGTAGTATTTACGACCCGTGTAATGATAAATATGACACTTTACTCCCTGTGTTATGATATATGTTGCACTTTACTCCTATGTTACAAAAACACTTTTCATGACCACTCTAAAATCTCAATTTCGGCGAGTGAGTTACACTTTCCGGTTTAAGGAGGTAAATTGCTCCTTTAAAATTTTCATCTAGGGAGGTAAAATGCTCTTTTTCAAATCACGGGGAAGTAATTGAACATTATGTATATTACACATGGGGTAAATTGGCATTACGTCGTTATGATGATATCAGCAACTTCGAGTCTGCTAAAATATTACTCCATTTTGTATGAGGGCTTAAAGTGTAATTACCACCTTCCCCTCACAAAAGGAACCTGTTTGGACCCTGAAATTGAATTAGTTGCCCTCTAGGGTGTTCAAAATTTGAGTAGTTTATGATTTCATGTTTACGGTCTTTTCGAGTAATTTTGATTTCCTGGTTTTACTCTACTATGATCTTTGCTGCTTAAGTCTCAAATCTTTAAAATTGTAGGATTTGTAATGTTTCAAACGTGATAATTTTCTTCTCCTTTCTTTATAGTATCTTATGTCTATCGAACGTTTGATTTAAAAAGTTACTGAATTTGCTGCATTGGAAACTATTTTTCGCTAAACCTTCAGATATTAAAGTTCCCAAATTATTAGTAGACAAAAAATATTTTGGTTAATGGAGTTATACGGATGTGAATAATGAAAAGACAGACTGTTCATAGAACAAATAAATTTGAATTTGTGTTGCTACATTTAGCATCATAAGCTGATTTTAATGATCATATTAAATTTTGTTGTGCAGAGGAGAGAACAGTACCATTGAAGGACTATCGTAACATTGGAATCATGGCACATATAGATGCAGGTAAAACAACAACAACCGAGCGAGTACTCTACTACACAGGTAGAAATTACAAAATAGGCGAGGTACACGAGGGAACTGCCACAATGGACTGGATGGAGCAAGAACAAGAAAGAGGAATCACGATCACGTCAGCTGCAACGACCACTTTTTGGAACAAGCATCGAATTAACATAATCGACACTCCTGGCCATGTCGACTTCACACTTGAAGTCGAGCGTGCTCTAAGGGTTTTAGATGGCGCAATATGTTTGTTCGACAGTGTTGCCGGTGTCGAGCCTCAGTCTGAAACTGTTTGGAGACAAGCTGATAAATATGGTGTTCCAAGAATATGTTTTGTGAACAAAATGGATAGACTTGGAGCAAATTTCTTTAGGACTCGAGACATGATTGTGTCCAACCTTGGTGCTAAACCACTTGTGCTTCAAATACCAATTGGGGCTGAAGATACTTTCAAGGGAGTTATCGATCTCGTTCGAATGAAGGCCATTGTTTGGTCAGGGGAGGAATTAGGTGCTAAATTTGCATACGAGGACATTCCTGCTGACCTTCAAGACCTAGCTCAAGAATACAGAACACAAATGATTGAGACCATAGTCGATTTGGATGACGTGGCCATGGAGAGCTACTTAGAAGGAATCGAGCCTGATGAGGCCACCATTAAGAAACTAATACGACAAGGAACTATCTTGAACAGTTTTGTTCCGGTTCTATGTGGGTCAGCTTTCAAGAACAAAGGCGTTCAACCACTTTTAGACTCCGTTGTCGATTATTTACCCTCTCCATTGGACGTGCCACCGATGAAAGGAACGGACCCCGATGACCCCGAGTTGATAATCGAAAGGAGCGCTAGCGATGAAGAACCCTTTGCAGGGTTAGCATTCAAAATCATGAGTGATCCTTTTGTTGGTTCTTTGACTTTCGTACGGGTTTATGCCGGGAAGCTTTCTGCGGGATCTTATGTTTTGAATGCAAACAAAGGGAAGAGAGAGAGAATTGGTAGGCTTCTTGAGATGCATGCTAACAGTAGAGAAGACATCAAAGTAGCCTTAACTGGTGATATTGTAGCTCTTGCGGGTTTAAAAGATACTGTAACGGGAGAAACACTGTCTGATCCTGAACAACCAATTGTTCTTGAGCGCATGGATTTCCCGGATCCTGTTATTAAGGTTGCGATCGAACCAAAGACTAAAGCCGATATCGATAAGATGGCTATTGGGTTGCTTAAGCTTGCACAAGAAGATCCATCTTTCCATTTTTCGAGAGATGAAGAGGTCAACCAAACAGTTATTGAAGGAATGGGAGAACTGCATCTTGAGATCATTGTTGATAGGCTCAAGAGGGAATATAAGGTTATTACTCTTTTATCAATCATGATTTTCAGTTCTTATATATATAAGGATGATTTACGATCGGACCCCCAAAGGTTTAGTCGTCATACGAGGAACCCCTGATGTTTCAGAAATTACAAGGGGGTTTTCTGTAATTACGGTAAACCTCAGGGGGCTGAGTGTAAATCACCCTTTATACATAGAGTGAAATACAAAAATACCCCTTGTGCTTTGCCTACTATAAAAAACCCCTGTTTTATTTTTATTAGCAGAAAACCCCCGGTGCTTATTTTTAATTAGCAAAATGACAATTATACCCCTCCCAAGCCAAAATGACAATTATACCCCCACCATAGGATTCAAAAACACCAACCCCTGTTCACTTAAAAAATTGACAAGAACCTCCATTTGATTTATGAAGGAATTTCAAATGAGTTTTTTGCTAATAAAAAAAGAACACGAGGGTTTTTGCTAATAAAAAGAACACGGGTTTTTTTGATAGTTAGGCAAAGCACAAGGGGTGTTTTTGCATTTAGCCCTCTCTCTCTTATATATATATGTTATATGTAATACTTGTCTGTATTAATTACTTGTTTGTATTTAAAGGTGGAAGCCAATGTAGGAGCGCCCCAGGTGAATTACCGTGAAAGCATATCCAAGGTTACCGAAACAAAGTACGTTCACAAGAAACAGTCTGGTGGTGCAGGGCAGTTTGCTGACATTACCATAAGATTCGAGCCTCTAGAAGCTGGTAGTGGATACGAGTTCAAGAGTGAAATAAAAGGAGGTGCAGTGCCAAGAGAATACATACCTGGTGTGATGAAAGGATTAGAAGAAAGCATGAGCAATGGAGTCCTAGCTGGCTATCCTGTAGTCGATGTTCGTGCTGTGTTAGTCGATGGTTCTTACCATGATGTCGATTCGAGTGTGTTGGCGTTTCAACTTGCTGCAAGAGGAGCTTTCAGAGAAGGTATGAGGAAAGCGGGCCCACAAATGTTGGAACCGATTATGAAGGTCGAAGTTGTAACCCCTGAAGAACATTTGGGAGACGTGATAGGTGATCTCAACTCAAGGAGAGGTCAGATAAACGACTTTGGAGACAAACCTGGTGGCTTGAAGGTATAACTATTTAATTATGTATTAATTCCACTTTGCACCCTTGCAAAAAATTAATAGCAGATTGCACCCTAGAAACCTTTGCACCCTGGTCATTCGACTCGCCGTCATGAGGTTATTTTAGTCCATTCCCGTTAAATATCACCCCCAATTACTTTCCTTTACCTCCCAATAGTATAATGGATTATTTTCCTCCAAATTTGCGCCCCAAAATCAAGAAGAACCCACTTAAATTGCTTTTCTGTCCTCCATTTTTCTTCAAAAAAATCACAGTTTAGTGAATTTTTAATTTCAGTTTCACATCTTCAGCCAAAAACGATGGCGATTTGCTCAGGATTTGAAGTTCATCGAGTGAAAAATGAACTTATAAACTGTAACTTACATATTTGGGATATTTCAAAAATAATTATTAGTTTTCAAGGTTGTTGGGATAATTTATTAATTTACCCTTAGTTGCAAGTCTCACTCACATGATGTTGTTTTTGGAGGGAATCTGAGGTGATATTCAACGGGGAAATGGACTAAAATGCCCTCCCAACAGCGAATCATATGGCTAAAACGACCTGCAAAGTGAAGTGAAAACATGGTTTTCAGGGTGCAATATGCTATTTTATTTTTTGAGAGAGCAAAATGAAAAATGAGCCTATATTTAGGGTGCAAAGTGGGCTTAAGCCATTGAATTGTTATGTTTGTAGCTAATGAATGGAATGTCCATTTCATTCCTTATTAATGAAATATTGACTTTGATTTTGACCAAATTAATTTAGGTGGTTGATGCATTGGTTCCTCTGGCTGAAATGTTTCAGTATGTGAGTACTCTTCGTGGAATGACAAAAGGTCGAGCTTCCTACACGATGCAGTTGGCCAAATTTGACGTCGTTCCTCAACATATTCAAAATCAGCTGGCAGCAAAACAAGATGCAGTTGCTGCTTGAACATGATCAACTTTAGTTTCCTCATTATTATTCTGGATGGATGTACTATTAGTAGCTAAGAAAGATGAATTCTTTTTGTGTGATAAGTGTGAAAATCAGCTAAAGAAAGACATGATTGATTGCCAAATGAGTTTTGTTTTGAGAATTGTAGGTAGTGATTAATTTTTACAAGGACCATTTATTTATTTGTAAAAAATCAATGTATCTATTAAATGGAATAATTACGAAAAGAATACATCATTTATTGTGTTTCTGTGAGAAAGTATGTACTATTTATCAGATACATAGGTTGATCCGTGAATTTATTTATTAGGCTTGGTGATCCTATGTTTCCTGTCAATTTTTTTTACGTTGGAATTAATTTAAGATGCGTATGAAAACTCATCATGGGAAAAGAATGAGATCATAGGCTAATTTTGTGTTCCCTTTGTATATAAACTTTGGACACTCCTATATATGCATTTTTTGATTTGCACGACTAATCGACCTCGAATTGAGTAGTTTGGTTTGATTTCAGTCACATAAATATCTTAGATTTTAAAAAATGCTATTATGTAACTAATGCATATATTGACTTAAAATTAATAATGTTGAATATTTATGTGGTGAATTATACTTATTATGTAAGATTATTTCCTAGTTTAGTAGTGTGTAATATTCTTTAGTTAGAATTTAGTGCAAGGTAACCCAATGTAAGTTATGAATCCAAAAGATTGTGATAAACCAAGTTTGAGATTGTATACTATCTTCCAAAAGCAAATACCAATCTCAATTTAAATCCAACGGATTCTATTGGTTGACTTGAAGGTTTGATTATCAAATTTTACACTAAACTAAAAATGTAATGTATGTGAAATGAGTTAATGACAATTTACCCCCGTGATATTCATAATGTTCAATTTACCTTTATGTGATTTGAAAAAGAGACTTTACCCTTCCGTAATCTTATAAAAGTTTCACACCACCTCCCTGATAATTTTATATGTAGCAGTTTACCCCCCTGTGTTATAATAATGTAACAGTTTACCCCAGTGTTATGATAAATATTGCACTGTTTACCCCTCTATGTTATGATAAACATGACAATTTACCCCCCTATGTTGAAAAAATACTTTTCATGCCAACTCTCAATTTCGGCGAGTGAGTTACACTCTCCGGCAGAATGAGTAAATTGTTTTTTTAAAACTTTTCGGGGAGGTGGGGAGGGGGGGGGGGGGGGGGGGGTAAATTGCTCTTTTTGAAATAAGAGCCGGTACATTGTACATTATGCATTTCACAGGGAGTAAATTCGCATTAGCTCAGATTTTTCGTAATATGTAAATTCTTATTTAATTCATCACACTGTGAAATGGACATTAAATCCAAGAAGAATGTACAAAATATTGTATGGAAATCACATATTCACGGTTGTTAAAATTCTAGCGATTCTTCGAGAGGAGAACACTTGGGCAGACATTCTTTCTAAATTCTCTGGATCGTGTTCGGATAAGAAAGAAAGGGTAATTACGTGGTTAAAATCGAACACACCCTCGATCGACTTGAATGTTGTACCAAAGATGGAACTGATGGAAATAGAGGAGGTAAGCCATTTTTGGATGAGGCTTTTATTGGATTATTTGAAGAACGTGATCCTTCCACAAGACCAGAATGAGGCTCGAAGACTGAAATATCGAGCTTCACGATATATCTTGTTAGAAGACAAATTATACAAGTGATCATCATCGGGATTATTGTTGAAATGTGTACCCGAACATCAGTCTGAATCAATCCTAAAAGAGGTTCACGAAGGTGAGGGAGATGGACATGTGGAACTCGAGCATTGACCCTGAAATGCTCGAAAAGTGGATTTTATTGGCCTACACTATTATCAGATTCAACAGAATATGTAAAAGAGTGTCATCATTGTCAAATACACTAACTTAATACATCATCCCGTGGAGAATATGCATTCTATACCAATATGTTAGCCGTTTGATCAGTGGGGAATCAATATCGTGGGTCCTTTTCCTACAACACGTTCGCAAAAGAATTTTGTTTTGGTGGCAGTAGAATACTTGAGCAAGTGGAACGAATATGTTGCCTTGACAAAGATTACTCAATTCCAAGTTATAAATTTTCTATGGAAAAACATAGTATGTCATTTTGGTATCCCTAGGATCCTGATTTCTGACAATGACACTCAGTGATGAGGGCTATTTTGCACTTATAACCGAATAGAATTTTCCGAGGAAGATCAAGATCGATCCGACCCGCGCGAACTACAAGATCGACTCGACCCGCCAAAACATATCTGGTCGAGCTACTGTCCAGTTCAGGAGACATATTGGGCCATACGGTATTCCTAGGCCATGCAGGATTCCTAGGCTTAATAGGACTCCTAGTTCTCTTAGGACATGTTGATTATTATAAATAGTGAATCTTACAATGTATGAAGGATCCAGAATTTAACCTATCAATAATACTACATTTATTTCGCCTCCAATATACTTGTTCTTACGTGATTATACAACTTTATATTTGTTCTTGAATTGCACCATTCTGAGTACTTTAACCAAACCCCTAATATATAAATTGGATCTTTTATAATTTACTGAGTTTAACCTTAAGACGAAATTAGGCTAAATCAGTTGGCGCCCACCGTGGGGCAGGTTAATTACTCGATCGAAATATGGTCAATCCAAGGAAAAGCACACGTAACGCAGGAAGAAGCACGAGTTCTCGACCTTCTCGTGCTATAGATAACTTGCCTGAGAATTCCCAAGGCATCAGCGCTAACGATATGCAGCCTCCGGCAAATCAACAAAATTTAGATCCTGTAGAGGAACACGTTGCAGCAAACGCAAACATCAATCAAAACGCGGGAGGACAACAAGCTCCTAGCGCGAGTCGGGCTCCTGACTCACCCATTCGATCCATCCCTGCTCCCCCGCTACCGGCGGACCAGGAAAAAATACTACAAATTGCTCAGCTTTTAAGTTCAATTTTTCCTCAAATTCTATCAACTCCGGCAGTCGCGGAACCAACAGCGGCCGCAGTTCATCCCTCGAGGGTGGGTAATAATAACAGGGAACCTCGGGGAAATAACGATCGTCTATCAACTCAAGCAGAGAGTCCAGACGCGGACCAACGATCTCAAGTCTCCCCACCAAACGTACCTGGAAGGCACCTTGGTCGAAAAACTAATCAGGCAAGAGCTAATGCTCGTCCTGAACCTCGCTTGTCCAAGGAACAGATAGTTATCCCGATCGATGACGAGGAGGAGCCCCCAGTTGTCAATCGGCAAGCAACTAAAAGAGTCTCTGAAAGAGATATAGAGAGGATGGTCGAGGAGCGATTGGAGCAAAGATTATTAACCATGAGACAACCTTGGCCACGTTCCCGAGAAGTCCAGGATAGTATAGCAGCCTGTTCTCCATTCTGCCAAGAAATAAGAGAGGCACAGGCCTCTGGGCCCTTACCGGCCCGACTTCCCAGATATGACGGAACTGGTGATCCAACTGATTACATATTCAGTTTCACGAACATCATGAACTTATACGCCCATTCAGCAGAGTACACGGCGAAGCTAATGATCACAACCTACGAAGGATTGGCACTGGACTGGTTCGGAAAACAGCCACCTAACTCAATTTTCAGTTTTAGAGAACTATGTAACAAATTAGAGCAGCAGTTCGCTAGCCAGAAACGGCAAAAACTCCCCATGAGTTACCTAGGAACTATTATCCAACAAGAAGGAGAATCCTTGAGGACTTGGCTCGCAAGGTTCAATGTTGAACTATTGAAGATCGACTCGCCAAATATCGATTATATCATATCAATTTTGTTCGACCTAACAAAAAATAGGCAATTTGGCAATGCCTTGAGTCAGAAACAGCCGCGAACTTTTGCGGAAATCATGACGCTGGCCTAAAAATATATGACGCAAGAAGAGATGAACTCATTCAAAGATAAGAATAAGAATAAAGCATCCACTTCGGGATCTAGGAGGCCTGAGAGACCACAGATGCAAAAAGCCATGGATTACGATCGGTATCCTAGGAGGGAAAACGTTTTCCAAAGACTGGAGTTCAGCGGGGGTAACCCTGAGAAAAGACCTAATGTCTACCTCAGACCTCGATCTTCAGAAAGGAACGTAAGGGATCGAATAAGCTATGTCGAGTATACCAAATTAAATACCCCCAGGGAGGATATTCTTGTAATATTAGAGAGAAATAACTTGATTCCCCCGGCAAAAAGAATTACACAAGCCAAACCTGGGGCGAGGAACTACGATCAATATTGCAGATACCATCGAGCTCATGGTCATAAAACCGAGGACTGCTACCACCTAAAACAGGAAATTGAAAAGTTGATTCAACAGGGCAAGTTGAACGAATTTGTGGACAGAACAGATCGGAGAAGACAAAGAACACGCAGTCCTAGGAGGAGGGAAGAAAATAGAAGCCCTCGCGAGAGATCCCCCAGCAATCGCCCGCCTCGGAGAAATGATATCGAGGACGATCACGTCAATGGTACCATACATGTAATCTCGGGCGGTCCAGCTGGCGGCGATAGTCGAAACGCGAGACGAAAGACAGCCCGATCTTTGGAAAAAGAAACTACTATCCCTAAAGAAGTTTGGACGCTCGAAAATAAGAATTCGATCAAAGAAACTATCAGCTTCGATGAAAGTGAAGTCCCTAGAAATGTGAATTGGGACGTTAACGAAGACCATCCTGATTTTTCGATGGTCGTCTCTCTCAGAATCTCCGATTTTAATGTTAAAAGAATCCTGATTGATAACGGAAGCTCGGCTAACATCATAGCCGTCGAAGCTTTGAATCAAATGAATTTAGGAAAAGTAACTCTTCAAAGAGTGGCCACGCCACTAGTAGGGTTCGGAGGATCAAAGATAGTTCCACCAGGAACTATCAATTTAAGTGTAACTCTTGGGAACAAACCTCATCGAGTGGTAAAGATGATAAAGTTCTTAGTGGTAGAAACGCCTTTCGCCTATAACGCCATTTTGGGAAGACCGACTTTAAACCAATTCCGAGCAGTTGTTTCAACCTATCATCAGAAAATAAAGTTTCCTACGGTCTCGGGGGTTGGCGAAATAGTTAACGATCACTGTATGGCGTGGGATTGTTATAATACGTCACTATCTTTGAAGAGAAACATCGATCCGTTAACACCGTCAAAAAGGAAATCGGTAGGATCTTCAATGGAGAAATCTCTAGAGCCTGAATTACCTAGTACGGAAAGGATCGATAAAAAGGGAAAAGAACCTATAGATCTGACTTTACGCGCACCTGAGCATAAAGAGATCAAACTTATCGAGAATGATCCGACCAAAATCACTAGGATAGGAACGGAACTGTCTCCACAGGGAGAAATCCTGTTGATCAATTTCTTAAGGGAAAATGTAGACGTGTTTGCTTGGAGCTCGGAGGACATAGTGGGGATTGATCCAAGAATAATAACCCACTCTTTAAAAATTGATCCGAACGCAAAACCGGTCAGGCAGAAGAAGAGAAATCATGGCCCTGTAAAAGACAAAATAATAAAAGCAGAGGTTGAGAGGCTTTTAATGTCTAAACAGATAAAAGAAATACACTTTACTGAATGGCTATGCAATGTCGTACTTGTTTCAAAGGGTGATAAGAAGGATAACAAATGGAGAATGTGTAATGACTTCACGGACTTGAATAAATTGTGCCCAAGAGATCCTTATCCCCTACCAAGGATCGATCTATTGGTCGACTCAACAGCTGGTTTCGCAATTTTCAGTATGATGGACGCATTCCAAGGTTTCTACCAAATTTTCATGGACGAAAAAGACCAAGAAAAGACTGCCTTCGTTACCGAACAGGGAGTATATTGTTTTGTAGTAATGCCGTTCGGATTGAGAAACGCAGGAGCAACTTATCAACGATAAGTGAACTTGATGTTCAAAGAACTGATCGGAGAAATAATGGAGGTATACGTCGATGATATGTTGGTCAAAAGCATGAACGAAGAAGACCACATTCAGCACCTTGATCGATGCTTCAGAATCTTAAGGAAGTACGGAATGAAACTAAATCCCTTAAAATGTACCTTTGGGGTAAGATCTGGAAAATTCTTGGGTTACCTAGTTCATGAAAGAGGCATCGAGGCTAATCCAGAGAAAATACGGGCTATCACAGAAATGGAGCCTCCCAGAAATATTACCCAAGTGCAAAGCTTGGTCGGGACCCTCAACAGATTCATTTCAAGGTCGGCTGATAAGAGTCTGCCGTTCTTTCAAACGTTGAGAAAAGCTAAAACCTTTGAATGGACCAAGGCTTGTGATCGTGCTTTCAACCAGCTGAAAGAATATCTAACCTCACCACCACTACTCGCCAAACCTGCAGAAGGTCAGCCTCTTTACATATACATTGCTATTTCCGAAGCAGCAGTAAGCTCAGTTATGGTAAAGATTGACGGCTCGGAACACAAGCCAATTTATTATTTGAGTAAATTACTGCAAGGAGCTGAAAAGAATTATCTGGTGATCGAAAAATTCGCTTTGGCTTTAGTAACATCAGCACGAAGATTACGACCTTATTTCCAGTCATACAAAATTATCGTGCTTACCAACCAGCCTTTAAGATAAATTTTGTCGAAACCTGAGGCCTCGGGAAGATTAATCAAATGGGCCGTAGAGCTGGGACAATATGAGATCGAATATCGGCCGCGGACGGCGATTAAAGCCCAAATACTTGCCGACTTCCTCCTAGAAACTCCAAGTCTGTCAGAGACAAGCTCTGCCGTAACATCCGAAAATGATAACAGCATTATGACAGTCGATGGTTTGCCATGGCTTATGCACGTCGACGGTGCGTCGAGCAGAGATGGTGGAGGTGCTGGAATTAACTTCCAGGGACCAAACGGTGAGGATATGAATTACGCCATCACCTTGGACTTCATGATAACTAACAATGAAGCAGAGTACGAAGCTTTAATTGCAGGGTTGAAAATGGCTATACAAGCCAATATAAAAGTTTTGAATGTCTTGACAGATTCTGAGCTGATTCAGAGGCAGATCAACGGAATGTATGAGGCCAAAGAATACAATATGATAAAATATTTGGCGAAGGTAAAAGAGTTGACTGGAAAGTTTGAAAGGTTTGACATTCAAAATATTCCACGTGAAGAGAATCGATGGGCTGATCAACTATCTAGATTCACAGGAACAAGGGATGGTAAGTCAAAAAGAGTAATCACCTGGCTAATCTCCAAAACACCGTCCATCGATCTCGATACTATTCCTGTAACCGAAGTAATGGATATCGACTTAGCAGCGAACAGCTGGATGACCCCGCTAATCACTTATCTGACAGATGGAACACTCCCTGGCTGTAAAAATGAAGCTAGGAGAATAAGATATCGAGCACCAAGATATGCCATGGTAGAAGAAAAACTCTATAGACGATCTGCTTCTGGTATTCTATTAGAATGCGTTCCCGAGCACCAGGTTCAAAGCATCCTCTATAGTATCCATGAAGGAGAAGCTGGAAATCATAGTGGAGCTCGAGCACTCACACTCAAGTGTTTAAGAACCGAATACTATTGGCCGACGATGTATGCAGATGCGCAGGATTACGTCAAACATTGTCATTATTGCCAAGTGCATTCAAATATAATACATCAACCAGCAGATACTATGCACTCGATCCCGATCTGCTGGCCTTTCGATCAATGGGGTATTGACATAGTAGGACCATTCCCAATCGCCAGATCGAAAAAGAGCTATGTCCTGGTCGCGGTAGAATATTTTAGCAAATGGATTGAATGTGTAGCCCTAGCTCGGATAACACAATTTCAAGTCATAAATTTTCTTTGGAAGAATATAGTCTGTCGTTTCGGAATCCCGAGGATTTTGATTTCCGACAATGGGACCCAATTTGCTGGAAAACAAGTCCAAGAATGGTGCTCAAAGTTTGGGATACAACAAAACTTCACATCCGTTGGACATCCTCGAGCAAATGGGCAGACAGAACTAGCAAATCGGGAAATTATCAAATCTCTGGAAAAAAGACTGGATGAAGCTAAAGGAAAATGGTTGGACGAGCTTCCTGGCGTCATTTGGGCTAACAGGACGACGGTGAAAGCCTCCACAGGTGAAACGCCATTTAGCTTGGTCTATGGATCGGAGGCGGTTATCCCGGTTGAAGCACTAGTCCCCAGCCCAAGAATCGAGTTGTTCGATAAAGAATCAAATGATCAACTAAGAAAAGACGACGTCGATCTAAGTGAAACGATAAGGGAAAAAGCCAGTCTTCGTTTAGAAGCAGCTAAATCTGGCATGGAAAAGGCCTACAATCAAAGAGTGAGGATAAGATCGTTCAAGGAAGGCGATCTGGTACTTAAAAAGGTTGAAGTGTCGAAGCATGTGGGTAAATTACAGCAAAATTGGGAAGGTCCGTATGTGGTGACGGCGGTCGGAAAAAAGGGATCGTATATGGATGGAACTCCACTTCCTCGAACATGGAATGCAGTAAATCTCAGAAGATATTATGGTCGTTGATTTCAAAGAAGAAGTTTTCGGAAATTAGACAGGATTTTTCAAAAAAAAAAAAAATTAGTTTTTCAGTTTTACTATGTTTTGTTATTTTCCTTTCAAGCATCAAATATAATAAAAAGCCTTTGCTTAATTCTCCATATGTTACGCTCGAGAGACAATTGTCGACGAATGATCTACAAAGGTTAAAACCAAAATTGGTAAAAAACCTAAGTACAATAATCTTTGAGTAAAATCGATTGGGTCGGTATAAACTCATCGATCTCCTTATGAATGATCTACAAAGGTTAAAACCAAAATTGGTAAAAAACCTAAGTACAATAATCTTCGAGTAAAACCGATTGGGTCGGTATAAACTCATCGATCTCCTTATGAATGATCTACAAAGGTTAAAACTAAAATTGGTAAAAAACCTAAGTACAATAATCTTTGAGTAAAACCGATTGGGTCGGTATAAACTCATCGATCTCCTTATGAATGATCTACAAAGGTTAAAACCAAAATTGGTAAAAAACCTAAGTACAATAATCTTCGAGTAAAACCGATTGGGTCGGTATAAACTCATCGATCTCCTTATGAAGGATCTACAAAGGTTAAAACCAAAATTGGTAAAAAACCTAAGTACAATAATCTTCGAGTAAAACCGATTGGGTCGGTATAAACTCATCGATCTCCTTATGAATGATCTACAAAGGTTAAAACCAAAATTGGTAAAAAACCTAAGTACAATAATCTTTGAGTAAAACCGATAGTGATGAGGGCTATTTTGCACATAGAACCAGCTAGGAATATCCGAGGAGATTCAAGATCGATCCGACCTGTTTAAGTTGAGGGATCGGCTCGACCAGCCAAATACATATCTGATCGACCTACTCTGATCGACCTGCTATCCGTCTCAAGGGACTTAATGGGCCATGCGATACTCCTAGGCCATGCAGGTTTCCTAGGCTAAAGAGGGCTCCTAGTTCAGTTAGGACATGAGGAATATTATAAATAGCGAATCTCACATTGTATTCAAGATCCAGAATTTAACCTATCAATAATACTACACTTATTTCGCCTCCAATAAACTTGTTTTTACGTGATTATACAATATATATTTGTTCTTGAATTGCACCATCCTGAGTACTTTAACCAAACCCCTAATATATAAATTGTGATCTTAAATAATTTACTGAGTTTAACCTTAAGACGAAATTCGGTTAAATCAGTTGGCGCCCACCGAGGGGCAAGGTTAATTACTCGATCGAAATATGGCCAATCCAAGGAAAAGCGCACGTAATGCAGGAAGAAGCACGAATTCTCGACCTTCTCGTGCTATGGATAACTTGCCTGAAGGTTCCCAAAGGGTCAGCGCTACCAACACACAGCCTCCGGTAAATCAGCAAAATTTGGATCCTATAGAGGAACACGTTGCAGCAGACGCAAACATCAATCAAAACATGGGAGGACGACAAACTCATACCGCAAGTCGGGCTCCTAACTCACCCATCCAATCCGTCCCTGTCCCACCACTACCGGCTAACCAGGAGAAAATACTACAAATCGCTCAGCTTTTAAGTTCATTTTTTCCTCAAATTCTTCAAACTCCTGCAGTCGCGGGACCAACGAGGGCTGCTGTTCGTCCCTCGAGGGCGGTTAATAATGACAGGGAACCTCGGGAAAATAACGATTGTCTGTCAACTCCAGCAGAGAGTCCGGATGCAGACCAACGATCTCAATTCTCTCCCCCAAACGTAGCTGGAAGGCACCCTGGTGGAAGGACTAATCAGGCAAGAGTTAATGCTCGTCCTGAACCACACTTGTCCAAGGAACAGACAGTTGTCCCTATCGATGACACGGAGGAACCCCCGGTTGTCAATCGACAGGCTACTAGAAGAATATCTGAAAGAGATATAGAAAGAATGGTCGAAGAACGATTAGAGCAAAGGTTATTAACCATAAGACAACCTTGGCCACGCTCCAGGGAGGTCCAGGAAAGCATAGCAATATGTTCTCCATTCTGCCGAGAAATAAGAGAGGCGCAAGCCTCCGGGACCATACCTGCCCGACTTCCCAGATATGACGGAACCAGTGATCCGACCGACTATATTTTTAGTTTCACAAATATAATGGGCTTGTATGCTCACTCAGCGGAGTATACGACCAAGTTGATGATCACAACTTTTGAGGGGCTAGCGCTGGATTGGTTCGGAAAACAACCGCCTAACTCGATCTTCAGTTTTAGAGAGTTATGCAACAAACTAGAACAACAGTTTGCCAGCCAGAAAAAACAAAAGCTCCCCATGAGCTATCTAGGGACTATAATCCAGCAAGATGGGGAGTCCTTAAGAACTTGGTTAGCGAGGTTCAATGTGGAACTTTTTGTTGGGTTATTGGTAACGTCAGAACGTTAAAAGCAGCGGAATTTAAAAATTTTAAATAACCCAAACCAGCAATCTTTATTCATCTAGTCATACGAAAAGAATTTTACATAAATCGAAACATCCATAGGGTGTTTAGCGATTTTACCTCACCACTGGAACGGTGGTGGTTTTTCTCCGGTCTTCTTTCAGATCTGATGGATTTGGTTCGAGAGAAGCACCCCAAGCGTTGTGCCTCTAGCGGTATCCACACCAACTGGATTGTAGCAACTCTCTTGAATCCTTAGGCTCAGAACTGGGATCCAAAAGTTATCAAGCAAGGAAGAAGGAGAGAACAACTCGCATGAACCCTGTGCAATTTCACAGGGTTCGGCCGATCATCAAGAGAGATGAAGGGCGGCGGCAATTTTCAGATTTGTAGAAGAGGGGGCACGGAATTTGTGTCTTGTAGGGCTTAGGTTTTTACTTATGACTTATGGAAGAGTATGAAGAGATATACATTTATAAGAGAAGAATCCTTCTCTTAATAGATATCTCTTCCATGTATATCAAGATCTTTTTCCTTATCTCATTAGGAAACAAGATATACATGTATATCTCTTAGATTTTCCTTGTCACACAAGAAAACAAACTCTTCCATTATTTATCTTGCAAAATCGCCCCTTATCTAGTTTAGGAAAGTAGAATCCCATTCTATCTTTATTTCCTTAACTAACTAGGTCTCCTTTAATTAATTAAACTCTTTAATTAATTAGACTCTTTAATTAATTAAACTCTTTTAATTAATTCAGCCCATTTAATTAATTAAACCAATTAATTAATTAATCCTTCTCCATTAATTAATTAGACTACTTCTAATTAATATTTTTCTCCTTTAAGAATTAACACTTTAATTCTCCAGTTTTGATTTATCTCTTTAAATCAAATTTTCCTTATATGATTTGTTGCAGTCCAATTGTATTGTGTGTGACCCTTTAGGTTCACCATCAATTGGCCGCGGGCCCACGACTTTCGTGATTTAATTTGCGAGCTTATTAATTGCTCCGATTAATTGAACCCCTTCAATTAACCACTCAAGAATTAATCTCCTTATTAATTCATGAGTACCCACACCTCATGGTCGATGTCTAGCCACAAGCCCATGAGGCCCAACTTCAGGTGAATTGATCTCAGTGAACCTCACCTCTTATAAGTACCATGTACATACGGTCCTTCTATCGACTTAATTTCCCGATCGAGACCTAGGGTGTGTGAATTGATCGGCACCTCTAATTATCTCGATAACTATACTTTCTAATTCCGGATAATGATTCCAGTGTGACTGCTAAATTTGGAAACCCCTTTCCAAATCCGTCACCAACTGTGGCCACAGGTTTCTTGGAATCTATTATCTAATAACGTATAGGAAATTCCCTCAACACACTACGTTGAGTCGGTAGATCCCATATTGATGCTAACCATTCGCGTACACGACTATACGCACCCAACTTAGGCACACAATGATCAGGCTACGTGATCGGTACCCAAATCTAAGTACGCACACCCATGCACCTAATTCGCCCTAGCACCTCAAGTCTAAGGACTAAATCGTACACTATTATAAGTTTGAGAAACATCCCATCGCCGATGTGCGTCATGTGCTTCCACAATGGGTTTCTCTGTTCGGGTCGTTCGATGCGTTCGATCCCCTATCAAACCACCTACTCATATGCACTAGCATCAAATGCCTTGCTCATGAAACGCTACAAATTCACTCCATGTGAATCATGCATATTTATACAAGTCTTTGCGATTCCTTCGATACCCCGTCTCGTTCGGAATCTATGACTTGGAACATGTTTTAAGATCACGACCTTAGAGACTGTTTCATGATTGCACTCAATACCGAAGTGAATCGTCCCATAGTCGAATGTGATCTTAGGATTTCATCCAATCGCTTAAGTGATTCGCGAGAGATGAAGTTGGCCATTGTTTGATTTACATACTATAAACAAACAAGCATATTAATTCATTTATACTAGAGAAAGATTACGATAGTCCTAATACAAGCTAAATATATTGGCTTGCAGGGTACTATTCTTTCACTTTTGAAGATCGACTCCCCAAATATTGATTACATCATATCAATTCTATTCGATCTGACAAAAAATAGGCAATTTGGCAACGCCTTGAGTCGAAAGCAGCCAAGAACCTTTGCTGAAATCATGACATTAAATACATGACTCAAGAAGAGATGAATTCTTTCAAAGACAAAAATAAAATTAAAGCATCGACTTCAGGATCAAGAAAACCTGAAAAACTCCCAATGCAAAGGGTCACGGATTACGATCGGTTTTCCCGAAGAGGAAACGTATTTCAAAGATTAGAACACAATGGGAGTAATCTTGAGAAAAGACCCAATGTCTACCTCAGGCCTCGATCTCCAGAAAGGAATATAAGAGATCGAATTAGCTTTGTTGAGTTTACAAAATTAAATGCCCCAAGAGAAGAAATCCTGGTGATACTGGAAAGAAGTAATTTAATCCCCCCAGCAAAAAGGATCACACAGGCAAAACCCGGGGCAAAGAACTACGATTTATATTGTAGGTACCATCGAGCTCACGGTCATAGGACCGAGGACTGTTATCACCTGAAACAAGAAATCGAAAAATTGATTCAACAGGGTAAATTGAATGAATTCATAGATAGGACAGATCGGAGAAGACAAAGGACGAGGAGTCCTAGAAGGAGGGAAGAAAATAGAAGTCCTCGCGATAGATCCCCCAGTAATCATGTGCCCCGACGAAACGATACCGATGACGATCGGATCAATGGTACTATACATGTAATCTCAGGTGGCCCAGCGGGGGGAGATAGTCGGAATGCAAGGCGCAAGACTGCACGATCTCTAGAAAAGGGACTTATCGCCCCTAAGGAGGTATGGGCACTCGAGAGTAAAAACTCCAACCAACAGGTAATCAAGTTCGATGAAAGCGAAGTCCCCAGAAATCTGAGTTGGGATAATAACGAAGACCAGCCAGATTTCCCTATGGTGGTCTCATTGAAAATTTCCATCAAGAGAATCCTGATCGACAATGGAAGCTCGGCTAACATAATAGCCATCGAAGTGCTGAATCAGATGAACCTCGGAAAGTTAACCATCCAAAAGGTAGCTACGCCCTTGGTAGGATTTGGAGGATCGGAAATAGTTCCAGCTGGAACTATTAATCTGAGTGTAACTCTTGGGAATAAACCTCATCGAGTGATCAAAATGATAAAATTCTTAGTGGTTGAAGCACCATTCGCTTATAATGCCATTTTGGGAAGACCGGCATTAAACCAATTTCGAGCAGTTGTGTCAACTTATCACCAGAAAATCAAATTCCCTACAATCTCTGGGGTTGGTGAAATAGTCAACGACCACTGCATGGCTTGGGATTGTTACAACACGGCACTATCTTTGAAAAGAAACGTCGATGCACTAACACCGTAAAAAAGAAAAGCAGTAGGATCTTCGACGGAAAGGTCTCATGAGCCTGAGTTGCCTAGCACGGATCCGATCAACAAAAAGAGAAAGAGCCCTTAGACCTGACTCTATGTGCGCCAGAGCATAAAGAGATCAAGCTAATCGAGAATGATCCAACCAAAATCACCATGATCGGAACCGAACTATCTTCACAAGGAGAAATTATGTTAATCAATTTCCTAAGGGAAAATGTAGATGTTTTCGCCTGGAGCTCGGAGGACATAGTGGGGATCGACCCAAGAATAATAACCCACTCTTTAAAGATTGATCCTAGCGCAAAACCGGTCAGACAAAAAAAGAGAAATCATGGCCCTGTAAAGGACAAAATAATAAAAGCAGAGGTCGAAAGGCTTTTATTATCTAAACAGATTAGAGAAATACACTTTACTGAGTGGCTGTGTAATGTTGTACTTGTCTCAAAGGGTGACAAGAAGGATAACAAATGGAGGATGTGCAATGATTTTACGGACCTGAATAAATTGTGTCCAAGAGATCCTTACCCTCTCCCAAGGATCGACCTGTTGGTCGACTCGACAGCAGGTTTTGCAATTTTTAGTATGATGGATGCATTCCAAGGTTTCTACCAGATTTTCATGGACGAGAGAGATCAAGAAAAGAGTGCATTCATTACCGAACATGGTGTATATTGTTTTATAGTAATGCCGTTCGGACTAAGAAATACCGGAGCAACCTATCAACGATTGGTCAACTTGATGTTTAAAGAGTTGATCGGAGAAATAATGGAAGTATATGTCGATGACATGCTAGTAAAAAGCATGAGTGAAGAAGACCACATTAAACACCTTGATCGATGCTTCAAAATCTTGAGGAAATATGGAATGAAGCTCAACCCCTTAAAATGTACCTTTGGGGTAAGGTCAGGAAAATTCTTAGGTTACCTGGTCCATGAGAGAGGCATCGAGGCAAATCCGGAGAAGATACGTGCTATCACTGAAATGAAGCCTCCTAGAAATATTACTCAGGTTCAAAGCCTGGTCGGGAAGATTGTTGCCCTTAATAGATTCATATCAAGGTCCGCGGATAAAAGTTTACCATTTTTTCAAACTTTAAGAAAAGCTAAGACCTTTGAATGGACTGAGGCCTGTGATCGTGCGTTCGAGCAGTTGAAGGAATATTTGACCTCGCCACCCCTGCTCGCCAAACCTACGGAAGGACAACCTCTATACATCTACATCGCTATTTTCGAGGCTGCAGTGAGCTCGGTTATAGTAAAAATTGAGGGCTCGGAACACAAGCCTGTCTATTATTTGAGTAAATTATTTCAAGGAGCGGAAAAGAATTATTTAACAATTGAAAAATTCGCTCTGGCTTTGGTGACGTCAGCACGTAGGTTGCGGCCATACTTTCAAACATACAAGATCATTGTACTTACCAATCAACCTTTGAGGCAAATTTTATCAAAGCCAGAAGCCTCGGGTAGATTAATCAAATGGGCTGTGGAATTGGGACAGTACGAGATCGAATATCGACCACGAACTGCAATCAAAGCTCAGATACTTGCTGATTTCCTCCTTGAAACTCCGAGTCTATCGAGGATAAACTCCGAAGTAACATCGACAAGCGATAACAATATTATGGTCGTCAACGATTTACCATGGCTTATGCATGTCGACGGCGCATCAAGCAGAGATGGCGGTGGCGCAGGAATTAATTTCCAAGGACCAAACGGCGAGGATATGAATTATGCCATCACTCTGGACTTCGTGGTGACCAATAACGAAGCAGAATACGAAGCTCTAATTGCGGGGTTGGAAATGGCTTTACAGGCCGATATAAAGATTTTGAATGTCTTGACGGATTCCGAGCTAATTCAGAGACAAATTAGCGGAATGTACGAAGCAAAAGAATTCAACATGATAAAATATTTGGAGAAAGTACAAGAGTTAACTGGGAAATTTGATAAGTTTAATATTCAAAATATCCCACGAGAAGAAAATCGATGGGCTGATCAACTATCTAGATTTACAGGAACAAGGGATGGTAAATCTAAAAGGGTAATCACCTGGCTAATCTCCAAGACACCCGTGATCGACCTCGACACTGTCCCTGTTGCTGAAGTAATGGAAATCGACCTGGAAGCAGACAGTTGGATGACTCCATTAATCGCCTATTTGAAAGACGGATTACTCCCTAGCTGTAAAAATGAAGCCAGGAGGATAAGGTATCGAGCACCAAGATATGCAATGTTAGAAGGAAAACATTACAGACGATCCGTCTCAGGAATTCTGCTAAAATGCGTTCCCGAGCACAATTTCGAAAGCATCCTTAGAAGCATACATGAGGGAGAAGCTGGGAATCACAGTGGCGCTCGAGCACTTACGCTCAAATGCTTGAGAACAGGTTACTATTGGCCAACGATGTTTGCTGACGCACAAGACTATGTAAAACGCTGTCATTACTGTCAGGTACATTCAAATATAATACATCAACCTGCTGAGACAATACACCCAATTCCGATCTGTTGGCCTTTTGATCAATGGGAAATCGATATAGTGGGACCGTTCCCAATGGCTAGATCGAAAAAGAGTTATGTTTTGGTCGCTGTCGAATATTTCAGCAAGTGGATTGAATGCATAGCCTTAGCTCGGATAACACAGTTCCAAGTTATAAATTTTCTCTGGAAAAATATAGTCTGTCGTTTTGGAATCCCTAGAATTTTGATTTCCGACAATGGAACCCAGTTTGCTGGAAAACAAGTTCAAGAATGGTGCTCGAAGCTTGGAATACAGCAAAACTTCACGTCTATCGGACATCCTAGAGCAAATGGACAAACTGAAGTGGCAAATCGAGAGATTATCAAATCACTCGAGAAAAGGTTGGACGACGCCAAAGGGAAATGGTTGGACGAACTGCCAGGCGTCATATGGGCCAATAGAACCACAGTAAAAGCCTCAACGGGTGAAACCCCATTTAGCCTAGTCTATGGGTCGGAGGCGGTTATCCCAGTAGAGGCGCTGGTCCCCAGCCCAAGAATTGAGTTCTACGAAGAGGAATCAAACGATCAACTGAGAAAGGATGACATCGATTTGAGTGAGACCTTGAGGGAAAAAGCCAGCCTGCGTTTAGAAGCGGCTAAATTCAGCATGGAAAAAGCCTACAATCAAAAGGTGAGGATACGATCATTCAAAGAAGGTGATTTAGTAGTTAAAAAAGTTGAAGTATCCAAACATGTGGGGATGTTACAGCAAAATTGGGAAGGTCCCTATATGGTGATTGCGGTCGGCAAAAAAGGATCGTACAAGATAGCACAGATGGACGGAACTCCACTTCCTCGAACGTGGAATGCAGTAAATCTCAGAAGGTCTCTTGGCCGTGAAGTTCGAGACAAGAGGATTTAGAAATTAGACAGGATTTGCAAGAAATTAGTTTTTCCCTTTTCTAGAGTATTTTGTTATTTCCCTTTCATGCATTAAAATTACCTACAATTGTAATAAAAGCTTTTGCTTCTTTTTTCCATCTGACGCGTTCAAAAGACTTTTGTCAAAAAATGATCTACAAAGGTTAAAACCAATAATTGGTATACAACCTCAAATCTTAGGAATAAAACCGGATGAATCGGTAAAACACTCACCGATCCACACAAAGGTTAAAACCTCAGTTGGTATAAAACCTAAGTATAATAAATCTTTGAGTAACACCGATTGGGTTGGTCTAAACTCATCGATCTCCTACACGAACGATCTACAAAGGTTAAAACCACAGTTGGTATAAAACCTAAGTATAAAAAATCTTTGAGTAACACCGATTGGGTCGGTATAAACTCATCGATTTCCTACACGAACGATCTACAAATGTTAAAACCACAGTTTGTATAAAACCTAAGTATAAAAAATCTTTGAGTAACACCGATTGGGTCGGTATAAACTCATCGATTTCCTACACAAACGATCTACAAAGGTTAAAACCACAGTTGGTATAAAACCTAAGTATAATAAATCTTTGAGTAACACCGATTGGGTCGGTCTAAACTCATCGATCTCCTACACGAACGATCTACAAAGGTTAAAACCACAGTTGGTATAAAACCTAAGTATAATAAATCTTTGAGTAACACCGATTGGGTCGGTCTAAACTCATCGATCTCCTACACAAACGATCTACAAAGGTTAAAACCACAGTTGGTATAAAACCTAAGTATAATAAATCTTTGAGTAACACTGATCGGGTCGGTCTAAACTCATCGATCTCCTACACGAACGATCTACAAAGGTTAAACCCACAGTTGGTATAAAACCTAAGTATAATAAATCTTTGAGTAACACTGATCGGGTCGGTCTAAACTCATCGATCTCCTACACGAACGATCTACAAAGGTTAAACCCACAGTTGGTATAAAACCTAAGTATAATAAATCTTTGAGTAACACCGATTGGGTCGGTCTAAACTCATCGATCTCCTACACGAACGATCTACAAAGGTTAAAACCACAGTTGGTATAAAACCTAAGTATAATATATCTTTGAGTAAAACCGATTGGGTCGGTATAAACTCATCAATCTCATAACTAACGATTTACGCAAACAAACAGCTGATATAATGTAAAAAATTTTATTATCACTGATAAAAATATACATCGGAAAGATACATAAACTCCACTAGCTACATCAACAGCAAATTCTATTATATGATAAAGTAAGGAGCCAACAAAAGGACTTCAGCTTGATTTATCTCTGTATTTCTCTCAGAATTCTTGCCACCAGCTAGAACCAGTCGTGCTCGCGGCCACAAAGCTTTGGAATCAGAGAGAGCTTTGAGAGATCATAATGTTACGACGGTCGATGGTGGTCAGCATTTTTTGGATCATACATTCTCGTTTTAATGAACTGACCAGCTTTCCACCGACCGCGTAACTAATAGATCGGAACCTCACAACACCGACCTTTACCCATTTACATAGGATGGTCGGATGAGTGTAGGCGTTCCAATCCATTCCCCTTATTAGGGGTCGGAGATTTCATGATTTTTGAGAAATCTCCACTTTCCGATTCCGCCCATACCAAGTCGACGTAATAAATGTTTTGTTTGATTTTCGAATTAGGCAGACGACCGCCATTATGGACAAAGAAGGAGTACATTTGTTTCAAGTTTTTTACTTCTAATGGTAACTGAAAGATAAAAGATCCCTTTTATAGACAGGATGAGTTACAATCCTACGGTGCAACTCGGATCCAATCAACGGCGATGAGGCCACATCGGGAATTACGTTACAAAGTCATAACTACAAGCCTTAAATACAGGAATGGAAATAAATGCGTTTATGAGTCGGTCAAAATAAAAATCATATATTAGATCGATGCAGACAGTACAAAGACTATAATAGCAATACTAATGTTACACATCGAAAATTCCTATCTACTTTGAGAGCAGTGACGAGAACCTAAAGTTCAGGCTCCTTCTACAGATCGGCAGGTGTCGTCGGGCGAGCAAGGCCGCATGCTATCACGATTCGACCACCTCGAAGAAGTTGATGCTTTTTCTTCGCCAATTAAAGTAGGGATCAGAAAGCTCTCATGCATGGCATCGTCGACCTGTTAGAAACAACTTGATTTCGATAAACCAAGAATCCAGCTTTCCTCTGACCTCAATCTCTATAAAATGGTGTAATTTATGATCGACTAATCCCCAGTTATGAGAATTACCCGACCATCACCGCATAAGATGGAGATCTCATCTTTCCAATTTCTCCCATACCAAGTTACGAACTCCTCGGTAGATAAACTAACAAATTTGGTGGTCGACGATGCTTATAACAATAAATATTCATCTTAAATGACTTCATCTTCTGAGGGATGGAGAGGAATGGAGTGATTTTTTTATAGGCAGGTGATAAAGGATCCAATGGTGTTACATTGAGATCCTATCAACGGTCCAGATTTAAAGCGTTACTAGGATGGTTCACAGTATCGGATATATGATCAATTATTGTTATCGAACTGAAAGGACAAGCACAATTGATTTTATTCAGATCTTTAAGAGGATCGTTACATTCATCTTAAGAGTCTATTTACAAGTATTACAAATACCAGTCCTATTTTGCTACTGTTGGTTAATTTTAGAGAAGGTTTTGAAGATGACAAAAAGGCCATAATGGTCTTGAAGATCAAAAAGGGTAATTTGGAAGTCATCAACTAAGAACTGAATAGCTTAGTAAAACCTATCTCATGGTCTGGAAGCTAAGTGGCCGAATCAGCCGAGTGGGATATCAGATGGGTAGTATCAGCCGAGTCAAGACAGATGTGTTCGTTCTTGAATCAGCCGAGAAGCCATCAGCCGAGTGATCAGCAGAGTGATCATCAGCAGAGTATATCCACCAGCAGAGTGAAGACGGTCAGTAAGCTTGTCAACGGCTAAGAGCTGAGTGCATTAAATGCGACTGTGACATAAAGTAAACTCCGTACAGCAGAGTGTACAGTGCGACAGTTGCAGGGAGCCGTTTCGCGTGTCAGGACCAGAACTCGAGGACTGTAGCTTTCTGCCAACCTTCAACGGGCAGAAAATTCAAATCCTAGAAGTATAAATAGAAGACATAACTGAAGATCTTAAGAGAGCTTGCACAACTCAAGATCATATCATAAGAGCAAGATCCATCAGTTGAGTCATCTGATCACAAGCCGAGGTCATTTGTTGACAAAGCTTTTCGTTGAAGAACAGAGAACTTAGTTGTCTGTCTGTGTGACTTTCAGCTGTAAAAGAGAGGAGTGTATATCCATCTTTGTGAGTGATATAGCTTCCTAGTATAGGATTTCTGAGTGACCTCCTGTACTGAAAATAGCGTGAGGAGTGTAGATCCATCTTAGTGAGTGATCTAGCTTCAGAGTGTAGGATTTCTGTGTGATTTCTTACAGCGCACTTGTGGCTTTTCATTTGTTGATCAGCGCAAGCATTGTATACTTGATTACTTTGTGTTTTCTAGTATAACCCAAGATCTTCGTGACTTGGAAGAGTGGACTAAAGGATTTTTATCCATATAACCACTATAAAAATCCTGTGTGTTTGATTTACTGTTTGCTATACTTTGCTTATTTATCAAAGAACTCAAACATACGCTTTAACCAAAAGATTTTAAAAGAAGTTGTAAAAACTGGGGATAAAATCTTTTGAGTAAGAAAACTTAAAGAGGAACAGATTGGTGAAAAACACTTTGAATATCCGCTGCCAACTAGTTTCTAAAAACTCTGATTTAACACCTTAAATCAGCTGAGTGAAAATCAGATGAGTGGTCAACTCTGCTGTTCAAAGCTTTGTGCGCGATCAGCTTAGTAGTCTTACAAATCTCGATCAGCTTAGTCTGCTGATTTGGAAAGTTAGAGAAAAAGTTTTAAAGTTTTCAGAGGTCTATTCACCCCCCCCCCCCCTCTAGACCTCATTGACCACTTTTGGGACCAACAAGTGGTATCAGAGCAGGTAGCTCTGGTATTTCAGGTTGCTCTGGTAACTTACCTGATACCATCAAGTAGCATCAGAGTAGGTGGTTTATTTTGAATCAGCTGCCTGATCAACAAGCTTGATCCAAAGTGTGTTTTTCAAATTTTTCAAAAAGAGAGCATATTTTGAAAATCAAAACTTTTTTGAAAAATGGATGCCATAAACCTTGTTCCTCACATTGGTCATATGAGCTTTGAAAACTGGAAAATCAGAATGAAAATCTTTCTTGCTGCTTATAATGAAGACATGTTTACATGTATTACAAAAGGACCATTCAGATTCCAGAAGACTGTGAAGGTTGCTGGTCAACTAGATCAGATAGTTGACAAAGAGCTGGATAAGCTGACACCTAAAGAAAACAAGCTGGTAAATCTTGATAAAAAGGCGAAGTTCATCATGTTCAGAGCTGTAGACGAAGAAAATTTCCAGAAGATCAAGCATCTCAAAACTGCCAAAGAGATGTGGGATAAAGTCTGCGGGCTAAGCAAAGGAAACGACGCTATCAAAGAACATAAGCTCAGTGTGGCTCTTGAGGAGTTTGAAAATTTCAAAATGAAGTCTGGTGAAACGATTGATCAGATGGATACCAGGTTTACCAAAGCTCTGAATGAAGTTCTAAGGTTTGGTAAAGAATTTTCGAACAAGGAGATCACAACAAAGGTTCTGAAGGCCTTGCCACCTAAATTCAACATGAAGGTGACAGCCATGGAAGAATCAAGGGATTTAGAGAAGATTTCTCTTTCCGAACTGTTCTCATCTCTCAAAGCTTATGAGTATCATATGCCAAGATTGGGATTAGAAGTGTCAACCAGTTCAGACCCTACTGCTGCTCTAATGGCGTCAGACAAGTCAAGAAAATCAGCAGACAAGTCAAGACAGAAGACTGTGCTGAGTTCATAAAAGGGATACACTGCTGACGACGTTACCCTGCTGCTAAATGATTTCAAGAAGTTCTACAAGAAGAAAATGAAATTAAAATATAAAAATGCTACTTCATCTTCTTCTGATCATTTTCAGGAAAACAGGGATTCCTACAAAGCAAAACTTAGAGACTACCATGAAGAGGAGTATGGGCTCTTGATCAAAGACCATCCAACCTCATCCTCTGAGAAGTTTGCTGAAAAGGAAAAGCGTGCTAAAAAGGAGTATAAGCTTAGTAAGAGCAAATCAAAGTTAGCTGATGCAGCAAAGCTAATAAACTCCCGCACATCTTATTCAGACCGCAAGTCGTCTGATAAAGAATTTGAAGAAGTACCCGAGACCATATGCTTAACTGCCATAGAATTTGATGATTCTGAAAATTGGGGTAACTTCTACTGATTAATGTAATGCACTATTTGAATCGATTGAATAAATGCTGAATTTCAAATTCAAATATTGTTTGTGCATTTGCCAAGCTTAATGAAGAGATGACTCTGCTGAAAAGAGCAAATCAGATCACTGAAACTTCAGGTTGAAAAACCTTAAGAATCAGCTGACTACCAAAAAGCTTGAGCATGAGAATGAAACTCTAAAAGATGAGTATGCAATTTGTTTTGAAAATATATATGAACTTAAAAAGAAGTGATTGCATCATTCTCTAAATAAAAAGAAATCAGAGGCTTAAGAGAACAAGTCTACTGAAGCTCAATAGGTTAGAAAACCTAGTAAGCTACCTAAGACTAATCAGACTAGTAAACTCATCAGCTGAGGCTGCTGATAGGAGTAAAATTGAAAATATTGAGTCTGCTTAATCTATGGAGAGTTATTAGAAAACTCAGGTAAGAAATTGAGGCAAAAATGAATTATCTGGCAAGAATTTGAATCACATTATGATAATTGTTATTTCAACATGCTTTATGACTATTCATATTATCATGCTGATTATGTTCACTGTGCTGATTGCCATCCTCATTTCAATATGCATGCTTATCACATATTTCATGCATCTTACCTTACTTATGAGCTATGTTTTAATCATGACCAACAAATGTTGAAAAACAACAAGTGGTATTATCATGATAAAACGTAAGTCACTAGATCATCACATGTTAAAGGTTACACTAACCATGCTGGACCCAATAAACAAGGGGTACCAAAAACAGTCATCTGTTTTGCAGGTGAAACACATGTGAGATGACAAAGATGAGTTGACTGCCTTGCAAATTTCACCAAGTTCAACAAGTAGTCTCACCAACAAGCATGTACCAGCAAGTGGTATCAAATCAGTGGTATCAGAAATTGGTATAATTCAAGTGGTAGACTTTACATTTGGAGATTTCAAGGAACGTGAGTTTATTGAAAAGTTGAAGATTATCAAAGATTAACAAGTGGTTTCAGAGACCAAGTGGCATTAGAGGCCATCAACTGTTTGCAACAAGTGGTATCACCATTCAAGTGGTATCAGTCAACCATGTGACAACATAAATTGGTTTGTTGATTTTGGATTCATAAGTTGAGGGGGAACTTATCAGAAGACTAACCCAGAACAGCTTACTGGAATTCAACGGCTGAGTGTCTTTGAAGAGAAACTCTCATCAGACTACTTGACCACAAATTCTTGAACTTAGGGGGAACGTGTACGACTAGCGGTACTCCTAAATAAAAGATGAAGTTGTCAATAAGTCAAGTGAAGCTATCAGAAGACTGTTTCTTATCAGCTGACTGGAACTCAACAGCCAAGTGATTTTCAAGAATGTACTACACCAAGTGGTATCAGCAAGTGCTATCACATCAATAAGTGATATCAGCTGACTAATCTGATTTGTATCCATACAAGTAGTATCAGACTACAAGTAGCATCAGACTACAAGTGAAATCAGACCACAAATGGAATCAAGTGGTATAAATTCTTGAAGTTAGGGGGAATTTTCCAGCTGGAGTGATAAACAGCAACGAAGACTACCTCGATCAGACAAGTACTTACCTGCCTGTCTTCAGCATACTAAGCTTGCAATCTTCACCAAGGAAAAAGGGATTAAAAGAAGAAAAAGGGGGAAGATAAAGATGCAACTAAGTATTGATGTTGATGACAAAAAGGGGGAAGATTAAAGGATGCAACTAAGAACCCTTTAACAGAAGATCAGAAAGGGAAAAAGAACCATCATGTAATAAAGTGGTAATTTTTTTTGAACGTTGTATCAGACCAAAAGAATTTCCATCTCAAGGTATGAAGACTAAATCTGAAGACTTAGATGTGTTCTTAGTTGAAGGTTTTGTCATCATCAAAAAGGGGGAAATTGTTGGTTAATTTTAGAGAAGGTTTTGAAGATGACAAAAAGGCCATAATGGTCTTGAAGATCAAAAAGGGTAATTTGGAAGTCATCAACTAAGAACTGAATAGCTTAGTAAAACCTATCTCATGGTCTGGAAGCTAAGTGGCCGAATCAGCCGAGTGGGATATCAGATGGGTAGTATCAGCCGAGTCAAGACAGATGTGTTCGTTCTTGAATCAGCCGAGTGATCAGCAGAGTGATCATCAGCAGAGTATATCCACCAGCAGAGTGAAGACGGTCAGTAAGCTTGTCAACGGCTAAGAGCTGAGTGCATTAAATGCGACTGTGACATAAAGTAAACTCCGTACAGCAGAGTGTACAGTGCGACAGTTGCAGGGAGCCGTTTCGCGTGTCAGGACCAGAACTCGAGGACTGTAGCTTTCTGCCAACCTTCAACGGGCAGAAAATTCAAATCCTAGGAGTATAAATAGAAGACATAACTGAAGATCTTAAGAGAGCTTGCACAACTCAAGATCATATCATAAGAGCAAGATCCATCAGTTGAGTCATCTGATCACAAGCCGAGGTCATTTGTTGACAAAGCTTTTCGTTGAAGAACAGAGAGCTTAGTTGTCTGTCTGTGTGACTTTCAGCTGTAAAAGAGAGGAGTGTATATCCATCTTTGTGAGTGATATAGCTTCCTAGTATAGGATTTCTGAGTGACCTCCTGTACTGAAAATAGCGTGAGGAGTGTAGATCCATCTTAGTGAGTGATCTAGCTTCAGAGTGTAGGATTTCTGTGTGATTTCTTACAGCGCACTTGTGGCTTTTCATTTGTTGATCAGCGCAAGCATTGTATACTTGATTACTTTGTGTTTTCTAGTATAACCCAAGATCTTCGTGACTTGGAAGAGTGGACTAAAGGATTTTTATCCATATAACCACTATAAAAATCCTGTGTGTTTGATTTACTGTTTGCTATACTTTGCTTATTTATCAAAGAACTCAAACATACGCTTTAACCAAAAGATTTTAAAAGAAGTTGTAAAAACTGGGGATAAAATCTTTTGAGTAAGAAAACTTAAAGAGGAACAGATTGGTGAAAAACACTTTGAATATCCGCTGCCAACTAGTTTCTAAAAACTCTGATTTAACACCTTAAATCAGCTGAGTGAAAATCAGATGAGTGGTCAACTCTGCTGTTCAAAGCTTTGTGCGCGATCAGCTTAGTAGTCTTACAAATCTCGATCAGCTTAGTAGTCTTACAAATCTCGATCAGCTTAGTCTGCTGATTTGGAAATTTAGAGAAAAAGTTTTAAAGTTTTCAGAGGTCTATTCACCCCCCCCCCCCTCTAGACCTCATTGACCACTTTTGGGACCAACAGCTACTCCTTGGAATGATCTGCTTCTTCAACTCGACCTACTCCTTATCCTCAGACTACTACCACGGCATGGGAGCAGTGAACATGCAGAAGTGCGTATATTTGCTGATACTGGAAGAGAAACGTGCTGCATAACAGGTCGATCACAGTATCAAGCTAAAGCACACTGAGAAAGGAATGGTTCAGATACTACTCTTCCTGCAAACGAGGAAGGAAAGTACTTTGCTGTCATACAATTGAGACAGGTTAGTTCTCCGTGCCTTGGGGCAAGTTTCCGAGCATGCATGGACGGAAGAGCTTACCTTCCCCTGGGAGCACCACCATTTTTAATGAACTAACCAGCTCTCGCTTCTCCAAAAAACTTGTTGGTTTGATATCTCCACCATAGTCTACATGCCATAAAATATTGTTTATGGGAGACATATTATTTCACTCTTTTGTTTTTTCCTACTTCTACAATAAGTTATTTATACTACAGGGAATTAATTAATCAACGGACAAAGCATACGAACCGTTCCTATAGTTACGGCACACCTACCCAATTGACTCCTCGTCTTCCGAAAATATTGAAGGAAGTTATTTATTGGCAGGCAAATCGAAAAGACGCAGAAATCGAACAACAAAACATGATCCTCTATTCATCAGGCAAAATGTATATTTACATTCCATATTAAAAAAAAAAAAAAAAAAAAAAAAAGAGAAATAGGATCCTTGTCTATTGTTCGTGATCATGATCGGGAATGGTCAGATAACCAAGATAAGTCATCATTTCTTGGGCTCGCTGCTTATATCCAAGAGGAAAACCCCTATCAAACTCTCGATCTTTCAATTTAAGTAGATCTTCTCTCTCCATCGCAAGCTGCTCTCTATCAGACTCCAAACTGCTATTTACTCGAGCAAGTTCTTCTTTCTCTTTAGTGAGCCTTTCAGTAGTAGTTCGGAGATGCTCGACCTCAATCGACATCAATTGATGAGCAGCAGCCGTTCGAGAGATTCTTCTCGATCAAAGTAAGATTCATCATTTTGTATCCCGAGCTGGAGAGCTTCATGCTTAGCCTGTTTTTGAGAAATATGGGTGAGAAACTTAAAACACCTAGATCTCTTTTGACAATAACAAAATAGACTTACCATCTCCAAACGTTTGAAAATGGACTGGACAAGCTGCAAGGAAGAGTGGTTCTTCAATTTCTCAAGCTCCTTGGGCAAAATTGTACCCATTCCCAAATTCCAAGAAACCCCATCAGGCTCGAGGGAGGTTGGAATACAGGCATCAATGGAAACCCCACCTGATCGGCTCATATCGAACTCAGTTATCTCTTCGACCTGCTCCTTGAATGGACGTTCGTCTAAAAGAGACGGGTCATCAGAGATATTTTCAAAACGACTGGGACCAGACCCAGTTTTCGACACACCTTGAGAAATACGGGCAGGAGAGACGACTTGAGTATGTTGAGAAGTCGAAACAACAACTTGAGAACGCAGAGGGGCAAAGAAAGATTCTGGAATATCTTCCACAGGCCCCCTTAATTGCAGAGTTGGATCAATCTCAGAATTGGGAGCAGTAGTCACGACCTGTGCGCAACCATCTTGACTTATAGATTGATTTGTTGCATCTCGGCCAGAAGGGGAACGTTCATCCACTGATCGTTCATCTGGAAAAGAAGAAGCGGCTCGAGACTCCTCATTCGTTATTTGTTCCTCGGGATGAGGAGAAATAGTTCTAGATTCCTCGTTTATTGATTGATCGACTGGAGGAGGAGTAGCACCTCTGGACTCCTCGTTCGTAATTTGCTCCACAGGAGGAGGAAGAATAGTTCTAGACTCCTCGTTTGAGGTTTGATTTACTGGAGGAGGAGAAATAGATCGAGAACTTTCGGTCTGGCAAGCTTCCAGAATTTTTGGATCAACCAAGGGACTACGGATCAGAGCCCTCGAAAGTTCCATCGAAGGGTTCGTAGTTTCCCTTGTCGGAGAAGGGATATTCTTCACCATATCTGGGTTTCCTCCTGACAAGGGTGATATCGGATCAGATCGAGGCATGGCTTCTCGAGAAGAAGATCCACCATGGGAAGATGATTGATGAGAATTTTCTGTTAGAGCTTTTTTCCTCGGAATATCTCGTCGGGATGGACCCCGCTGAGATCGTTTGACAGCTCCAGAAAACAGATTGGAACTCATGGTCAGAAGATCAGAAATGCTTAAGAATTATCGAACTATCAGCTCCGATCAACAGCAAGAAAATTTTATATTACAAGTGGGGACGCGCGGTAAAACCCCAAAAGATTTACCTTTATATATAGCTAAGGAAATGACAATTATGTCCTCGGACCTTGGCTCGCACAGTAAAAATTCAAATATAAGGCAAAGGCGGGTCATCAAATACGTACTATGATCATCAAAACGACGAAGTATATCTGAGTTAAAATCATATATATATATCATAAAAGGAATTATACAAGTTCTGCGAGATTTAAGAGATATAAACTTACAACAAAATGAAAGAAAATAATAAAAACATCCTAAGGGGGGGAGTTAGTTTCCTTCGGGGGCGAGCCTTCCTTTTCTTCTTCGTTCCTTTCGTCGACTTGATCTCCTTCAACATTCTCTTCATCATCGTCGTCTCCCTCTTCGCTTGCTTGATCCTCCAGGATATCCTTTGTTAGCTCCAAATCAGGGGCTGGCACGGAAAATGGAGTTCCGTACTCATCGACTAAGTGAGCCAGAGGATGATTACTATACTCGACGGAAGGCAAGCAATCAGCTGGATAGTCTTGAAGTCTCCAATCTTTTTCAATAGCCATAATCTGGCGATATTCATCGCGCCTATCAGGGATCCGACCAGACTCGATCAATTGATCGACGCCCTTATAGACGAGCTCAAAAGCAAACTTCCAATCTTCTGGTGAATTATGGCAGTATGCACAGGGGAATCGAGAAACTCTCGGACGATGGGTTCGACGTCGGACGATCGGTGATCATCGATGATCTTGTCTAGATCCGAAGAACCATCCTCTTTTGCCGCGAGTTGAGATCGAAGCGAAGCAATCTCCGACTCCAGTTTGCTAACCACTGTAGCGTGAGAAACTCGCTGCTCATCCATTTCCCGAGTTAACTGGTCGACCTGGGCCTGATGTCGACTAGCATCCGTCATCATACCAATAATATGCAGATTGTCAGTTTCCAAGTTCTCATTGGTAAGAGGAACGGGTTGAGTCTCAGTGGAAGCTCGAGAATTACCGACTTGAGCAAGTTGATCTTCGAGCTCCTTAACCCTGGCGATTAAAATGTTGTTGCCTTCCTCAACATATTTGCATTGATCTCTATGCAATGCCATATCATATAGCGCGGACACCAAGGCATTACCTGCCTGTGGCAAGGAAAATTTGTCTAAATAAAGACCAAGAAGAATATTGAGGACTATTAAAAGAATAGAGGGAGTAAAATAATATTACCACTTCATGAGCGTGAGCTGCCCTCGCTAGCTGTTCGAGGGGTTTCTTCCTAACAGTCCTCTCCACGTCTCGGACAAAGGTCGAGGATAGGAGAACTCGAATGGATTTATCGACCACGTTCTCCTTATCGTCAGACGCCAATGTATCCTTCTCGGAATAACCTGCCGCCCGTTTTCCTTGAAGATGACTCTCAATCATATCTACCAAAGAAGCTTGATGGCTAGTATCTCCAACGTGAGTGAAATACTCTCCTCCTTTGTCAAAAAATTGAGTTCTTCTTTTGACTTCAGGGCCAGTTGGATTACGTTCGGGCCAATATTTACTACCCAGAATACCATATTTCTCCCTAAAAGTTTTGAGAGGATAACCGCGGCCTGGACGAGAGCTTGAAGCCGGTATGTCTGAAGAAGTTAGACCAGAGAGAGGAGGAGCTACTCGGATAGGATCTGCATTTTCGGACGACTCCTCCTCAATGTCTTCTAGATCCTGGAATTGATTTCTTCTCCTCTTTCTAGATTCTTTTTGCTCTATGGGGATTTTACCCCAGGATTTTCTCGAGTTTGAAAGGACTGATTTCTCGACCACAGAAAAGCGGCAGTTTTCGACCATGGAAGCTACAGCATGAAGTCGATAAACATTAATGAGCAACTGGATTATATATCTTTTTATAAATTTATTACTAGCAAAAAATCTTACATAAAGGTCGATCGTCCGTGGGGATAGGGAAATCCAAAGAACTCAATCCAGCCTTTCGAAGGAAAATCTCTCCGATCAAATAAGCTGATTGATATTTATTTGATCTCATCTCCTCGATCAAGGTAGTTGAAAATTGGTCGTCCGGGGACATCTCACCAATCACCTTTCGATCACCGTATACCCAAGCATCATTGTATCCCCAGTCATGAGTAAACTCCTCGGTTTCACCGTTCTCGAGGATATGCACGGTCGGAGCCTTAACAAAAAAGAAACTTGATTTCCATTCCGTACTGTTGCTCGAAATGGCGTTTTCAAGAACTGCGTAGCCAGGTCTTTGGCTAACATAATAATTACCTCTGTTGGAGGAGGTCGATACTGAGAGTCGGAAAAAGTGAAGAAAATTACGGAATGAGGGCTGCAGACCTCGCGCGACCATCAAAACAGAGAATGCCATAATAAAAGCTGTGGCATTCGGGACAAGTTGGGTCAATGAGACAATGAAGGTCTCCAGGAATTGACGAAGAATCGAAGAGAGGGGAAAACGGAGCCCATGCTCAAAGTGGGACGTATAGAAAGCTCGACAGTTGGTGGGAGGAGTGTTGATTCTCTCCTCGGAAGAAGGAATAATGATCTCAAAATCCGACGGGAAATAGCGGCCGTATTCCTTTTTCAAAAAAGGTAGATCCTCTTCTTTCCATCGAGAAGGAAAAAATTCCACAGGGGCAGAAATTTGAGGTTGAGATGTTTTGGATTTCTTGGATGCCCTCGACACCATTTCTTCCTCTGGAATAATCTCCACCACCAAACTATCAACTTCTTTTTCAGTATAATCTCTGATCTCCTCCACTTGAGAATTGTCTGCTCCTTCCTCATCAGATGAAGGAATATCAGGATTAGAGATATTAGGTGGTACCTGTTCTTCTACGTTCCTAGTTGAGGGATGGGGATTTTGCGAGGTCGAAGCCATAGCCTTTTGTAATAATGCGCTCGAGAAAATAAGAAATGATAAGATTGTCGACTTAAGCTTTTGCTGCTGGAAGGTTTAAATATCTGGGGTAAAAGTAAAATATCCCGCAAATTTCGATTATATATATGGGCGGTGAAAAGACGGATTCAGCCCTTCGCGTCTCTTCATGTTCCCGCCAATCAAAATCATGAAAAGACCCAGCCGTTGTCTGACACACGTTAACCAAGATACATGTCTGTACGTAGTAGGTTCAAACGGATATGCACTCTTTTTTCCTCGTTCGGTTTTTATCCCGATGAGGGTTTTTCCGAACTAGGTTTTTAACGAGGCATATTTCGTGAACGATGAAAAGATCAAGGTAGCAACTACTTCTACTTCTACGAGCTCCAGCTACGATTACGCTCGAGAAGTGAGGGAGTACTGATGAGGGCTATTTTGCACATAGAACCAGCTAGGTACATCCGAGGAGATTCAAGATCGATCCGACCTGTTTAAGCTGAGGGATCGGCTCGACCAGCCAAATACATATCTGATCGACCTACTCTGATCGACCTGCTATCCGTCTCAGGGGACTTAATGGGCCATGCGATACTCCTAGGCCATGCAGGTTTCCTAGGCTAAAGAGGGCTCCTAGTTCAGTTAGGACATGAGGAATATTATAAATAGCGTATCTCACATTGTATTCAAGATCAAGAATTTAACCTATCAATAATACTACACTTATTTCGCCTCCAATATACTTGTTTTTACGTGATTATACAATATATATTTGTTCTTGAATTGCACCATCCTGAGTACTTTAACCAGACCCCTTATATATAAATTGTGATCTTAAATAATTTACTGAGTTTAACCTTAAGACGAAATTCGGTTAAATCAGATAGGGTCGGTATAAACTCATCGATCTCCTAACGAACGATCTACATAGGCAAAACAGTTGCTAAGTAAAGTAAAACAAAAGCATAAGAGCAAAACCGATTGGGTCGGTAATAGCTCATCGTATAAACAACTAACGACTTACAATGGAAAAATTAGCTGATATATTGCAAAATTCTTATTAATCCAAAATAACGATATACATCGGAAAGATACACAAATTCCCCTAACTAATTGACAGCAAAATCTATTACATGATAAAGAAAGGAGCTAACAAGGGGACTTTAGTTTCGTCTATCTCCATATTTTCTCAGAATTCTTGCCACCAGCTGAAACCGGTCGACGAGGACAACCGCTTTTAAATTTCGCAATTACGACCTCAAAGCTTTGGAATCAGAGAGAGCTTTGAGAGATCATAATGTTACGATGGTCGATGGTGGTCAGCATTTCTGGATCATACCTTCTCGTTTTAATGAACTGACCAGCTTTCCACCGACCACGTAACTGATAGATCAGAACCCCACAACACCGACCTTTACCTATTTACGTAGGTTGGTCGACTCATGGTTGGCATTCCAATCCTTTCCCCTTATTAGGGGTCGGAGATTTCATGGTTTTTGAGAAATCTCTATTTCCGATTCCGCCCATACCAAGTCGACGTGATAAAAGATTTGTTGGATTCTCGAATTAGGTGGACGACCGCCATTTTGATCAAGGAGGAAGTACATTGTTTAAAATTTTTACTTCTGATGGTAACTAAATGGGAGATAAAAGATTCCTTTTATAGACAGGATGGGTTAAAATCCAACGGCGAAACTCGCATCTAATCAACGGCAATGACGTATCATCGGGATTTACGTTACAACGTCATAACTACATGCCTTAAATACAGGATTTAAAATAAATGCGCTTTTTGAGTTGGTCAAAATAAAAGTCATTTATTAGATCGATGGAGACGGTACAAAGACTATCATAGCGAAACTAATATTACATATCAAAAATTCCTATCTAAATGGAAAACATCGATCAATACATTAAGCAATTACACCTACAAAATATCAAAAGAAAGAATATGGTTTCCAAACGCTTCAGGGCTTCTTCGGAACGATCATTTTTTCTTCTACTTTAAAAACAGTGACGAGAAACTAATGTTCAGGCATCCTTCTTAAGATCGGCGTCTGTCGATCATCACGAGAAGGATACATCTTTTCTCAACTCGACCACCTCGAAAAAGCTGGTGCTTCCTCTTTACAAAGTAAAATAGGGATCAGAAGGATCTCATGCATGGCATCACCGACCTGTTAGAAACAAGTTGATTTCGATAAGCCAAGAATCCTGCTTTCCTCTGATCTCGACCTCTATCTTATGGCGTGGTTTATCGTCGACTAATCCCCAGTTATGAGATTCGCCCGACCGTCACCAAATAAGATGGAGATCTCATTTTTCCAATTCCTCCCATACCAAGTCAAGAATTCCTCATTTGATAAGGTAACACATTTTGGTGGTCGACGACGCTTATAACAATAAAAATTCCCCTTGAACAAATTCATTTCTGAGGAATGAGGAAGCATGGAATGACCCTTTTTATAGACTGGAGGCACATGATCCAATGGTGTTGTGTTGAGATCCTATCAACGGTCCAGATTAACAGTGTTACCAGGATAATTTACAGCGTCGAATATATGATCGATCATTGCTATAGAACAAAAAGTACAAAATTTCAGATAAACAAGTCAAGAGTAATTGATTTTATTCAGATCTTTAAGAGGATCGTTATATTTCACAAAAACAGCCAATCATCAGGAAAAACTACATTTATCTTCGAAATCTAACTATAATTGTTACAAGTATTAGCCTACTATGCTACTCCTCGGAATGATCTGCTCCTTCAATCTGACGTACTCCATATCATGGTGAAGATTGACAGATATACTTCACCAGATCACAAGATATCTTCCTTGGTCGGAGCATGTTATGAAGTGTCCACCTCATTAGAAGAATATATTATCCAGCTCTGGATTTTGTTTCCCTTTTAGATTGAAATCAAAAGAGACAAGAAACATGTAGAAGTGCGTATATTTGCTGATGCTGGTGAATTGTCGACCTCCAAACGGGCGACATTGTAATCGGGAAACATGCTGCATCTGGGGTCGGTCACAATATCAAGTTAAAAGCACACTGAGAGAGGAATGGTTCAACGGGTAGTTCTTTCTGCAAACGATGAAGGAAAGAACTTTGCTCTCGTACAATTGAGACAGGTTCGTTCTCCGTGACTTGGAAACAAGTTTTCGAGCATGCATGGACAGAAGTGTGTCCTGGGGTTTCTCGAGTCTCGACAGAATAGCCTCCTTGGTCGAAAAGTATACCTGCCTCAGGGGACACCATCATTTTAATGAACTAACCAGCTCCCGCCTCTCCTGAAACAATTAGTTTAATATCTCCACCATAGTCGACATGCCATAAATACCAAAATGAAATATTTATGGGAGACATGTTATTTCCATCTTTTATGTTTCCTACTTCTCAAATGAGTTATTTATAGTATGGGAAAATGTTCAATTAATGCACAAAGCATGCGAAACGTCCTACGGTTACGGCACAACTACCAAATTGGCTTCTTCTCTCCCAAGACAAGTGAACGAAGTTATTAATGGACAAACAGGTCGAAAAGACGCATCTTCTACACAGAAATCGAACAAAAACAGCATGATTTTCTATTCATCAAAATATATATTTACATTCTCTAAAAAAAAAAAAAAAAAAAAAAAAAATATGGAAGACCCTTGTCTACTGTTCGAGGGTATGATCGGGACTCGTCTGATAAGCAAGAAAGTTCATCATTTCGTTGGCACGCTGCTTATATCCAAGAGAAAAACCTCTGTCAAACTCTCGCCCTTTCAGCTGGAGAAGGTCTTCTTTTTCCTTAATGAGCTGTTCCTTATCGGACACCAAGCTCCTATTTGCTTGAGCAAGTTCTTCTTTCTCTTTAGTAAGTCTTTCAGCAGCAGCTCGGAGATTCTCCACCTCGGTCAGCAGCGATCGATGAGCGACAGCGATCGAGTTCATCCGTTCAAGAGACTCTTCTTGAGAAAAGTAAGACTCATCATTTTGTATCCCAAGCTGAAGAGCTACATGCTTAGCCTGTTATGGAAAAGCAAAAAATAAGAAACTTCTAAGGATATAAAGGTCATCGTTACAACAATAACACACTTACCATCTCCAAACGCTTGAAAATGGACTGAACGAGACGTAAAGAAGAATGCTTCTTCAATTTATCGAGCTCCTTGGGCAAAATTGTACCCATTCCCAGATTCCAAGAAACCCCATCAGGCTCGAGGGTTGTTGGAATGCATGCATCAGTAGAAACCCCACCAGATCGACTCATCCCGAACTCAGTTATCTCCTCGACCTGCTCCTTAAAAGGACGTTCGTCTAAAAGAGACGGATCGTCCGCGGTATTTTCGAAGCCAGAATGACTGGGACCAGACCCAGTTTTTAATACATCTTGAGAAATGGGGACAGGAGAGATGGCTTAGGTATGTTGAGAAGTTGAAACAACAACCTGTGAACGCACAGGGGCAAAGAAAGACTCAGGAATATCTTCCACAGGCCCCCTTAGTTGCAGAGTTGGCTCAACTTCAGAATGGGGGACAGTAATTACGTCCTGCTGAGAACCTTCTTGACTTGAAATTTGATTTGTTGTATCTCGATCGGAAGAGGGACGTTCGTCCATTGATCGGTCGTCTGGAGGAGGAGATGTAGCTCGAGACTCTTCGTTCGTTATCTGGACGACTGGAGGAGGAGAAGTAGCTCGAGGCTCCTCGTTCGTTGTCTGGATGACTGGAGGAGGAGAGATAGCTCGTGACTCTTCGTTTGTTGTTTGGTCTACGAGAGGAGAAGAGGTAGCTCGAGATTCCTCATTTGTTGGATTGTCGATTGGAGGAGGAGAAATAACTCGAGACTCGTCATTGATTGTTGGCTCTACAAGAGGAGGAGAGGTAGATCGGGAACCCTCGTTCTGGTAAGCCTCCAGTACTTTTGGATCGACTATTGGACTACGGATTGGGGCCCCTGAAATTCCCGTTGAAGAATTCCTACTTTCCCTTGTCGGAGAAAGAATATTCTTCACTATTTTCGGATTTTCCCCTGACGAGGGCGATACCGGGTCAGATCGAGACACAGTTTCCCGAGAAGAAGCTCCTCCCTGGGAAGATGATTGATGTGAACCTTCCGCCCAAGCCTTCTTCTTCGGAGTGTCTCGTCGGGATAGACCTCGTAAAGATCGTTTCGTAGCCCCAGAAAAGAGGTTGGAACTCATGATCAAAAAATCAGAAGTTTCTATGAAGTGTCGAACTTGAGCTCCGATCTACAACAAGAAAATTTTATATTGCAAGTGGGGACGTGCGGTAAAACTTCAAAGATTTTACCTTTATATATAGTAAAGGAAATGACAATTATGTCCTCAATCCATGGCGCGCAAAGTAAAATTCAAAATAAAAAACAGAATGGATCGTCCAATACATGCTGCGATCATCAAAACGACGAAGAATATTTCATCTAAAATCCTATATATCAACAAAGGGATTTTTACATATTCTACAAGACCTGCTACGTAAAACAACAAAAACTACAAAAATAAAAGAGGAAAACTAAAAGGAAATAAATAAAAACATTCTAAGATGGGGAGTTGGCTCCCTTCGCGGACAATCTCTCCTCACCTTCTCCATTCCCTTTATCGACCTGGTCTCTCTCGAAGCCCTCTTCATCATCGTTGTCTCCCTCCTCGCCTGCTTGATCGTCCATGATATCCGTTATTAATCCCAAATCAGGTGCTGGCACGGAAAATGGAGTTCCGTACTCATCGACTAAGTGAGCCAGAGGGTGGTTACTATACTCGACAGAAGGTATGCAATCGAGAGGATAGTCTTGAAGTCTTCGATCCTTTTCGATAGCCATAACTCGGCGATAATCGTCGCGCCTATCAGGAATCTGCCCAGACTCAATTAATTGATCAACGCCCTTATAGAATGAGCTCAAGAGCAGACCTCCGATCTTCTGATGAATTATGGCAGTATGCACTGGGGAGTCAAGAAACTCTCGGATGATGGGTTCGACGTCGGGAGATCGATGCTCATCTATGACCCTCTCTAAATCAGAAGAACTATCCTCTTTTGCCGCAAGTTGAGATCGAAGTAAGACGATCTCCGACTCTAGTTTACTAACTACAGTGGCATGTGAACTCGCTGCTCATCCATTTCTCGATTCAACTGGTCGATCTGGGCAATGATATGCGGATTGTCAGTTTCCAGGTTCTGATTGGCTAGAGGAGCAGATTGATTCTCAGCTGAAGCCCGAGAGTTTTCGACCTGAGCAAGTTGATCTTCAAGTTCCTTGACTCTAGCGGTTAAAATTTTGTTGCTTTCTTCAACATAATCGCATTGTTCTCTATGCAATGCCATATCATACAGCGCGAACACCAGAGCATTACCGGTCTGTGACAAGGAAAAATTGTCTAAACAAAAATGGAATAGAATTTTGAGGTTTATTAAAAGAAGGGACGGAGTTGAAAAATATTACCACTTCATGGGCATGTGCTGCCCTTGCCAACTGTTCGAGAGGCTTTTTCCTAATCGTCCTATCTACATCTCGGACAAAGGTCGAAGATAGGAGAAGCCGAATGGATTTATCGACGACGTTCTCCTTAGCGTCGGACGGTAGTGAATCCTTCTCGGAATATCCGGCCGCCCGTTTCCCTTGAAGATGGCTCTCAATCATATCTACCAGAGAAGCTTTATGACTAGTATCTCCGATGTGAGTAAAATACTCTCCTTCTTTGTCAAAAAACTGAGTCCTTCTTTTAGCTTCAGGGCCAGTAGGATTACGCTCTGACCAAGATTGGCAGCCCAGAATGCCATGTTCTTGCCTAAGAAATTTGGGGGGATAACCGCGGCCTGGGCGAGAGCTTGTAGACCGTATGTTCGATGAAATTTGACCAGAAGAAGGAGGAGCTACTCGGATGGGATCTGCATTTTCGAACGAATCTTCCTCAATGTCCTCCAGATCCAGGATTTGGTTTCTTCTTCTCTTTCTGGATTGTTTCTGCTCTATGGGGACTTTACCCGACAACTTTTTCGAATTAGAAAGAACAGATTTTCCGACCACGGAAAAACGACAGTTCTCGACCATGGAAGCTACAGCATGAAATTGATAAACATTAATGAACGATAAATTCATAAATCTTTTTATAGAAAGAATATAATATCTACAGAAGAAATATTACCTAGCGATCGATTGTCCGATGGGATGGGAAAATCCAAAGAACTCAATCCAGCCTTCCGAAGGAAAACTTCTCCGATCAAATAAGCTGATTGATATTTATTTGACCTCATCTCCTCGATCAAATCGGATGAAAATTGGTCGTCTGGGCCATCTCACCAATCACTTTTCGACCTCCGTACACCCATGATTCATTGTATCCCCAATCGTGGGTAAACTCATCAGTTTCTCCGTTCTCAAGGACATGCACGGTCGGAGCCTTAACAAAAAAGAAGTTCGATTTCCATTCAGTACTGTTGCTCGAAATGGCGTTTTCAAGAACAGCATAACCAGGTCTTTGGCTAACATAGTAATAGCCTCTGTTGGAGGAGGTCGATACGGAGAGTCGGAAAAAGTGAAGAAAATTACGGAACGAGGGCTGCAGACCTCGCGCGACCATCAAAACAGAAAAAGCCATCATAAAGGCAATGGCATTTGGAACAAGTTGGGTCAGAGAGACAAAGAAAGTCTCCAAGAATTGACGAAGAATTGGAGAAAGGGGAAAACGAAGCCCATGTTCGAAATGGGACGTATAGAAAGCTCGACAGTTCGTAGGAGGAGTGTTGACTCTTTCCTCGGGAGTAGGAATAATGATCTCAAAATCCGACGGGAAATAGCGACCGAATTCCTTTTTCAAAAAAGGTAGATCTTCGTCTTTCCATCGAGAAGGAAAGAATTCCACAGGAGCGGAAATTTGAGGTTGAGCCTTCTTAGATTTTTTGGATGCCCTGGACATCATCTCCTCCTTTGGAACAATTTCCACCACCAAGCTATCAACTTCCTTTTCGGCATAATCTCTGATCTCTTCTACTTGAGAATTGTCTGCTCCTTCGTCCTCAGATGAAAGAATATCAGGATTGGAGATATTAGGTGGTACTTGTTCTCCTACATTTTGAGTTGAAGAATGGGAATTCTGCGAGGTCGAACCCATTGACCCTTGAAGTAATGCGCTCGAGGAAATAAGAAAATGGCAAGATTATCGACTTAAACTTTTATTGCTGGATGATTTAAATATCTGGGGTAAAAAGTAAAATATCCCGCAAATTTCGATTATATTTATGGGCGGTGAAAAGACGGATTCAGCCCTTCGCGTCTCTTCATATTCCCGCCAATTAAAATCATGAAAAGACTCTGCCGTTGTCTGACACACGTTACCCAAAATACGTGTCTATACGGAGAAGGTTCAAATGGATATGCGCTCTTTTTTCCTCGTTCGGTTTTTATCCCGAAGAGGGTTTTTCCGAACCAGGTTTTTAACGAGGCATATTTCATGAACGAAGAAAGGATCAAAGTAACTACTACTTCTACTTCTACGAGCTCCAGCTACGATTACGCTCGAGAAGTGAGGGAGTACTGATGAGGGCTATTTTACACTTATAACCGAATGGAATTTTTCGAGGAAGATCAAGATCGATCCGACCCGCGCGAACTACAAGATCGACTCGACCCGCCAAAACATATCTGGTCGAGCTACTGTCCGGTTCAGGAGACATATTGGGCCATGCGGTATTCCTAGGCCATGCAGGATTCCTAGGCTTAATAGGACTCCTAGTTCTCTTAGAACATGTTGATTATTATAAATAGTGAATCTTACAATGTATGAATGATCCAGAATTTAACCTATCAATAATACTACATTTATTTCGCCTCCAATATACTTGTTCTTACGTGATTATACAACTTTATATTTGTTCTTGAATTGCACCATCCTGAGTACTTTAACCAAACCCCTAATATATAAATTGGATCTTTTATAATTTACTGAGTTTAACCTTAAGACGAAATTAGGCTAAATCACTCAGTTTAATGGAAAACAGGTGATCGACTGGTGCGAGAAATTTGGCATCAATAGAATTTCACTTCAGTTGGACATCCTAGAGCTAATGGACAAACGAAGGTGGCTAACAAAGAAATTATCAAGGCTTTGTAAAAGAGGTTAGTTGGAGCTCGTGGGAAATGATTAGATGAATTACCGGGTGTCATCTAGGCCAATCGAACAACCACAAAGGCTGCAACTGGAGAATTTCCTTCAGTTTGGTATACGGATCGGAGTCCATGATCCCAGTCTAAACACTAATTGATTTCCTTTTTTCGGGTTCATAAATTCCTTACACATCGTTCCGATAATGGATCTCAAGTCGGCAACTGTTGTGTGAATGTGTTGGTCATCAGGAAGGAGTTCGAGCTGATTTCTTGCCTACGATTGGTCGTCATTTGGTCCTAGATTTACATATGGCTGTCCATCTCCTCGAACGTCCCGATTGTAGGCATTTCTACTTGTAGCTGGCATATTTCGATCTAATACTCCAATAGGCTCCGCGGTGGGTGTTGGGTTATTGGTAACGTCAGAACGTTAAAAGCAGCGGAATTTAAAAATGTTTAAATAACCCAAGCATAATCTTTATTCATCTAGTCATACGAAAAGGATTTTTACATAAATCGAAACATCCATAGGGTGTTTAGCGATTTTACCCTACCACGGGAACGGTGGTGATTTTTCTCCGGTCTTCTTTCAGATCTGCAGGATTTGGTTCGGAGAAGCACCCCATGTGTTGTGCCTCTAGCGGTATCCACACCAACTGGATTGAAGCAACTCCTTTGGATCCTCATGCTCAGAACTAAGATCCAAAGGTTATCAACCAAGGAAGAAAAAAGAGGAAAAACGCATAAACCCTGTGCAATTTCACAGGATTCGGCCGACCATCTCTGTAGAGGGAAGGGGGGCGATTTTCAGATCTTAGGAGAGGGGGGCGGCTACATGTGTAGTCTAGGGCTTAGGTTTTTCACTTATCACCTATGGAAATAAGAGAAGAATCCTTCTCTTAATAGATATCTCTTCCATGTATATCAAGATCTTTTTCCTTATCTCATTAGGAAACAAGATATACATGTATATCTCTTAGATTTTCCTTGTCACACAAGAAAACAAACTCTTCCATTATTTATCTTGCAAAATCGCCCCTTATCTAGTTAGGAAAGTAGAATCCCATTCTATCTTTATTTCCTTAACTAACTAGGTCTCCTTTAATTAATTAAGCTCTTTAATTAATTAGACTCTTTAATTAATTAAACTCTTTTAATTAATTCAGCCCATTTAATTAATTAATCCAATTAATTAATTAATCCTTCTCCATTAATAAATTAGACTACTTCTAATTAATATTTTTCTCCTTTAAGAATTAACACTTTAATTCTCCAGTTTTGATTTAACTCTTTAAATCGAACTTTCCTTATATGATTTGTTGCAGTCCAATTGTATTGTGTGTGACCCTCTAGGTTCACCATCAATTGGCCGCAGGCCCACGACTTTCGAGATTTAATTTATGAGCTTATTAATTGCCCCGATTAATTGAACACCTTCAATTAACCACTCAAGAATTAATCTCCTTATTAATTCATGAGTACCCACACCTCATGGTCGATGTCTAGCCACAAGCCCATGAGGCCCAACTTCAGGTGAATTGATCTCAGTGAACCTCACCTCTTATAAGTACCATGTACATACGGTCCTTCTATCAACTTAATTTCCCGATCGAGACCTAGGGTGTGTGAATTGATCGGCACCTCTAATTATCTCGATAACTATACTTTCTAATTCCGGATAATGATTCCAGTGTGACTGCTAAATTTGGAAACCCCTTTCCAAATCCGTCACCAACTGTGGCCACAGGTTTCTCGGAATCTATTATCTAAGAACGTATAGGAAATTCCCTCAACACACTAAGTTGAGTCGGTAGATCCCATATTGATGCTAACCATTCACGTACACGACTATACGCACCCAACTTAGGCACATTATGGTCAGGCTACGTGACCTGTACCTAGATCAAAGTACGTATACCCATGCACCGAATTCGCCCTAGCACCTCAAGTCTAAGGACTAAATCGTACACTATTATAAGTTTGAGAAACATCCCATCGCCGATGTGCGTCATGCGCTTCCACAATGGGTTTCTCTGTTCGGGTCGTTCGATGCGTTCGATCCCCTATCGAACCACCTACTCATATGCACTAGCATCAAATGCCTTGCTCATGAAACGCTACAAATTCACTCCATGTGAATCGTGCATATTTATACAAGTCTTTGCGATTCCTTCGATACCCCGTCTCGTTCGGAATCTATGACTTGGAACATGTTTTAAGATCACGACCTTAGAGACTGTTTCATGATTGCACTCATACTGAAGTGAATCGTCCCATAGTCTAATGTGATCTTAGGGTTTCATCCAATCGCTTAAGTGATTCACGAGAGATGAAATTGGCCATTGTTTGATTTACATACTATAAACATACGAGCGTATTAATTCATTTATACTAGAGAAAGATTACGATAGTCCTAATACAAGCTAAATATATTGGCTTGCAGGGCACTATCTTATCAGTGGGCGCCAACTGATTTTACCTAGATTCGTGCTGGAATTGTTAGGCAAGAACAATACAAAAACAAGCGTATGTATAGTAGTATTATATTCCGATCTCGAATTTTAATGGTTACAGAGTCTATTTAAGCATTACAGGATGCCCAAACTACAAAAGAAATATACAAAATCCTATCAGACTAGTTCGAGCCGCGTGCGTTGGAAAATGTGCCAATGTCATTAAATTTACTTGGTATATATAGGTGTATGGTGGGACTAGGTGATCCGTCCTCATTATCATATATCTCAGCCCATAGCCCAGTCCATTCTCCAGGCCCAGAATGTAGCTCGAAAGTTCGTTGCTCGAAAAGAGACCCGCGACCTTAGCGATGTGTTGAGATCGGAATCTATGATTTGTAGATCGGAATAATGTACCGAGCTGAGGGATATTTCCTATTTTGGGATACTACGAAATATCCCTCATCACAGCGTTATGTCTTGTTGGAGGACAAGTTATACAAACGATCATCATCAGGAATATTGATGACATGCATATCCGAACACCAATCTGGTTCGATCATAAAAGTAGTTCACGAAGGCGAAGGAGGTGGGCATTGTGGAGCATGAGCATTGGCCTTGAAATGCTCGAAGAGTGGATTTCATTGCCCCACACTATTATCAGATTTAGCAGAATATGTCAAAAAGTGTCATCATTGCCAAGTACACTCTAATTTGATACATCAGCCAGCAGAGAATATGCATTCTATACCAATATGCTGGCCGTTCGATCAGTGGGGAATCAATATTGTGGCTCCTTTTCGTACAATACGTTCACAGAAGAATTTCGTTCTGGTGGCGGTGGAGTACTTCAGTAAATGGATCGAATACATTGCCTTAACGAAGATTACTCAATTCCAAGTCATAAATTTCCTATGGAAGAACATAGTATGCTGTTTTCGAATCCCTAGGGTGTTGGTCCCAAGTGGTCAGAATGAGGTCTAGAGGGGGGTGAATAGACCTCTGAACCTTTAAAAACTTTCTCTAACTTTTCTCGTCAGCAGAGCAAGCTGATCGCAACTTATGAGACTACTTAGCTGTTAGCGCACAAAGCTTGTTCAACGTAAGTTGACCACTAGTCTGATTTACTTATCTGTTCAGTTTAGTTTCAAAACTTGTATGCAGCGGATTTTGTCAAGTATGTTTTTTAAACAAGTTTTTCCTTTTTAAAGGTTTTACCCCTTGTTTTATAAATCCTTTGTTGGTCCCAAGTGGTCAGATGAGGTCTAGAGGGGGGGGGGGGGGGGGGTGAATAGACCTCTAAAAATTTATCTTTCAAAATCTCTAACTTTTTATGTCAGTAGACTAAGCTGATCAGGAATTGTAAGTTGACTAAGCTGATCTCGCACAAAGCTTTGAACAGCAGAGTTGACCACTCTTCTGATTTTTCACAAGTAGTTTTCTTAACTTAGAAAAAGTTTTATCCCCAGTTTTCCAACTTCCTTTTTAAAACTTTTTAACAGTTAACCTTTTCGTGTTAAAATATGCTCTTTGAAAATATGCAAGTATAACACAAAGGATTTTTATAGTGGTTATATGGATAGAAATCCTTTAGTCCACTCTTCCAAGTCACGTAGATCTTGGGTTATACTATAAGCACAGAGATTACAGTATACAATGCTTGCGCCTAACAACAAATGAAAAGGCCACAAGTTCACAATAAGAAATCACTAAGAAACTCCTACTCTCTGAAGTAATATCACTCACTTAGATGGATATCTACTTCTCACAACATTTTTCTCACAAAATCACTCAGATTTGTATGTATATTTTTGTTTTCTCTCTATTCTGCTTCGTCAACAAATGACTCGGCGCAGAAACGGCTACTTGCGACTGAGCACTGTACACTCTGTTGTACCTTCTGTCAGTCCGCATTAAATGCACCAAGCTGATACGAGGTTTCTCTTCAATCATTTGTCATAAATACCCTTCCTCTTCATCATTTATTACTCCAAGTGCATTTATTACCGTTGATCAGTGTAATACCCCGATAATATAATTATACATATATTATATATATACATACATATTTAGTATTACATAATTTTATCGAGCTTAAAATACATTGAATAAAAAGTTTTCAAACCAAACACAAACCTATTAAGTAGATCTAAACTAATTTTTACTACCTAAATAATCACCAAACAAACAATACTTAATGTGGTAAAATAGCAAGTTTAGTCTTTCAATTTAACCCCAACTCTTCACACTTATTACAAACATACCCTTGAATCTTTCTATATAAGGAAACTCCTAGGATCAATTCACCACACCAAAAAAACATTCTTCCTTCTTGTCTTTATGCTACTTTGCCAACTGAAGAGATAGGACCCAGGTGAGAAAACCACATTTCCTTTCCTTTTCAATTCCTTTTCTTTCCTTTTCAAATCCTTTTCAAATCCTTTCGTTCCTTTTCCAAGTGATGATCTAAAATACATTTATATGTGAGATCTTAACCCAAAACATCCAATTTCAACTACTAAATTATAGACATAACTATCAAGAACAATCAAGCACAAACTTTTCCTCAAAGCTCTAAGCTATGTAGAAGGGGAAATAAGCTTAAAAGGTAAGATCTTTCATCTATTCATCAAATCATTAAAAGTTCCTTAATTCTAACTCATTTTGATAACAAAATTTCGTCTCCCTCAGCCCTTATTCAGTAAGAAGTTGATAAATTTCAAATATCTTCCCAATCCAACAAGCAAGGAAGGAGATATCAAGGTAAAAATTGATTTCCCCTGTTTTTGCGCAGTCTCTGTAAATGGGCTGTATCTAGAAATTGGCTAGGAATTTCTATAAACCGTTTGCACCTTTGGAAATAAGACAGAATTTGGAGTTCATCGGTATGGGAGGTGTCGAACACCTCCGGCGCGTGGGGTACCTATCGGCGCATTTTCGGAGCAGTACCGGCGAGTGAGACTGTTTTTGGGGCTGCTCGGATTTAAGCTCAAAAATCTGGAAATTTTGCTTTTTCTTGTTGTTTTAATACTCTAAATAACCTCATATTGTGTGTGTAAATTGAAATTTAAGTGGTAGGAGAAACTAATCAAATAATTTATGGATGATTTACTTATCATATGTAACTTGATTGAATTCTTAAAAGATTTACAAAAATATATGATCTAATAATTCTTGTAACTAAGTAGTTGAGTATACAAGCCTTTCATACAAAATTTTATAAAGTCATTTTTTGATTACTTTAGATTTCATTTATGGTAAATTATTTTTAAAGGAGTAAACTAAACAAGTTTGCTTAAATTGGCTTGAAGACTTGAATATAATAAATGATTTGTCTTAATAGCTATACATGTTTAAGAATAGGTGATGAAAGATATATGAAGAAATTCATGAAAAATTGGAGTGCCATTTAGTTTTTGTACAAAGTTTAAATAATAAATTGAAGTTAACTAATTAGTGTTTAACTAATTTCTAATTTCTTAAAGGAACTATGGCTAATGTATCCTAAAACTTATTTAACATGAAGGAATACATTTATGCATATTGATAACAACTTATGATAGTTCGATTAGCTTTAACTTATGTAATTAAAGGAGACTTGAAACTTTGTTAATTCCTAAAGGACGTCTTACCATTGGAAATAGTATAAGATAAAATTATGTTTATTAAATAACTAACTTTACTTGCAAATTATATCTTGGTTTTTGCTTAAATGGGTAAAAGAATGTAAACTAATACTTAATACTTTCGAAGTCATATATTGGCATAAGACTAATGGTCAAAATACATATTATTGTCTTATAAAGAAGTCACATAGAAATCATATTATAAAAATAGAGAAATCAATTACATACATAATAAAATGAGTATAGTAACGTGTAGAATACGCTTGTAGAAATATTATCAAAAATAAAAGTAAGTATGGATTAATAAATAAAATTATTATCAAATTAATCCACTCTATTTATCTTACAACACTTAGGTTTGGAGGAATTGGTTGAAAATGCGGATTTAAGCTTAGACACCCACTCCTCGACTTAAGGTGAGGTTTCTTTTCTTCAATTCGGCATTTGCCCTGAGAAAATTTCCGTTCTTCAACTCACTCTCTTGATCACATCTTTATTTTATTATATCATTTATTTATTTTATACCATATCAATCAATTACCTAGTCTTAGAACAACTACTTCAATTCTTATTTAGCCTTTAACTTTAATTCGCTTCGTATTCCATAGTCCTGCATATTTCATTATATATTTATATTCCATCTGGTAAGTGGTATTATTATGAACAACGGACAACGTCCGGATCCAAGTTCACTTAAACTATGTATACCCTTGAGGACGCTCTTGGGAAGTTGGGCCCTGGGACTAATAAAGGTGACTGTTGGGCGGCATCGGGCCGTCAGTGTATGGTCTCTTTGTTAAGTACCCCACCGTGATTCAGTTGCTGAGTATAGTTGGAGATAATTGTGCTCTCAGCTGGGTCGACATGTACTCGGGCATGTCATCCCGTTTTTGCGAGGTCGCTCCTCGTAGGGAGGTATAAGGATGTTAAATTTAGGTGTTGGGTTGAATGTATTACTTTACCAGATTCCGAATCAAAATGATTGTTTGAATTCCCGTTTATTTTAATTCTATTACTTTGTTATTTCCAATTATCTGATGATCTTTCGCAATATTACTTTGTTATTTTCAATTATCTAATGATTTTTTGCAGGACTATTCCATTCCAATTCTCATTCATTCATTCATAGATAATAATCAGTTACCTATGTCCTTGATCCATTGTTATAAATCCTCACTAAGTCAAACAAAGACTTACGCCTTTCTTTTGTTTATTTTCTCAGATTAGCAACATGAGTTAGAGATGGGAACCCATTGACATGGGAGTGACCTAGTATTTTCAATGTCGTATTTATCTAAGTTATCGAATAATTAGTCGATGAAACTTCGTTGTAATAAGTTATGTAAGAATTTATATATTTATGGGTCGGGTAGTGGGGTCGTTGTCCCTTCTTCCTGAAGACCTTAGAATTTCACTATTTCTACTGCAACGATTGGTTATAAAATAATTTTTTCTATTGTTCTGCTAGTTTGACGCACGGCTAGTTCAAATAGTTAATCACTGATTTATTTCGAGCTAGATGACCTAGTCGGGGCGTCACAATCAGACTCCTTGATCCCTTCTACTCTGCTGACCGAAATCACAGTCTGATGTATACTCGGCTGATCCCAAACTTGAACTAATCTGATTTGAGTCGGCTGAAAATCCACCAGTCTGATTCCTTTCTTCAGCAACAGATCAGTAGTCTTCTGGACCTTGAACTTTTGACCCTTCTGAATTGTCTTCTTACTTGGTCAAAATTCTTACAAGGGATTTGCTAAGCTTCCATTACTTAGCTGATTCTGATGTTTTGGAAATCATCAAAACCTCCCTTCACTTCATACCCTCTATCTTCATCTTCATCCAACAATTTCCCCCTTTTTGATGATGACAAAACTTCAGCTAAGTACCTGTACCTAAAACTAAAGTTAAGTCCTCAAAAAATTTCTGAGATAGAAATGATTTGTTGGAAACTTGAACTTTTATAGATTATATCAGTTGATTACAAGTTACAAGTTTATCAGACGAGCTAGCAGAAAGTAAATTTTACAAGAGGTTTACAAAAAGATTACAAGTGACCTAGTCTAATATCTTAGTCTAGTCCTTCTTCTCTTCTTGTTTTTCTTCATTTGTTTCTCCTTCTTCTTCACCTTCAAGATCTTCATCTTCTTGTTCAGAACTAGAGAGATATTTTTCAAGCATCTCAAATTTCTTCTTGAGATCCTCTATTCTCTTATATTTGACGTGTGGATTGAGCTGTTCAGCAGCTGAGTCTTTAGAAGCAGCAATCTCTTTATCAGATTTCACTGGTTCTTTGGGCTCTTCAACAGCATCGTTCTCTGCCTCAGTTACTTCATCATCTGGTCTGCTTGTATTTTCATCAGCATCATTTTCAGCAGATTCTAGTTTTTCAGTAACTTCAGCTGATTGATTAGCATCAGCAGCCTTCTTTGTTGTAGAACCTCCATCTTCCCCCTTTTTGTCATCATCAGCAGGGTCAGCAGGTTCTTCAGGCAGAACTGGAGTGATGTTAACAGCTTCACATAGTAGTCTGATGTTCTTATCCACCGCCAGAAGATGATTCTCTCTTTTCAGTTGCTGCAAGGTATCATAGGACTCAATCTTTTTAAGTGTAAGATCCACTTGCTCACTTAGCTGAATCTGGGAATTCAGAATCAGATCGACTGAGGTTGTGAATGCTTTCAACATGTTCTCTGTTTTCTCTTCTTGAGCCTCTATTGCTTTTGCAACAACTTCAGTAATGTCCCTCCAACCAGCTATGTTATTCTTGACCCTTGTTCCAAATGTTTCCACATCTAGTCTGATAGTCTGAACTTCATTCTTGATACTTGCTATTTCTTCCACTATCAGAGGACTAGGGTCAGCAGCTTGGGAAACTCTTTCAGCAGCAGCAGCAGACAGTAGAGTTGAGGCCACTTCCTCAAATTTCTTTAACTACTCTCTGTTTCTTTCTTCCATTTCCTTCATAGAGTGTGCAATCAACTGTTGAATGGACTCCAAAATAGTTGGTTGCATACTTGTTGAAGTTAATGGGATGTCTGTGCTTGCTTGGCCAATCTCAGGAGCCTTCTCAGTCTCCTTAGGTTCATCATTCAGAGTAGTTTGCCGTTGAGACAACTGCTCTGATGATGTTGAGAGTTTCTCATCTGTCTTCTTCTGGACCTGTACTGGCTCATCTATTTCTGTAACAACATCAACACCATTAGCAGAAACAACAGTTTTATGAGTGAATATGAAAGCAGGCTCAAATGGTGATGTTGTCTGTTCTGGTAGGTCTTCATAGGTTTTGATGGCCGGTCCAAAGACAATTTGTTGTAAGCTTGGCAGGGGCGTCATAGAGCTTGGGTGACCCTTCTGATATCTGGTCTTCTTAGCCCATATTCCCAATGTTACGAAAATTGCCAGCCTTACTGCTCTATCGTTAAGATCTTCATTCTTGCCTGGAGTTTCAGGGATAGAGTCTTGTATTTTCTTGGCTTCAGATTTTGCTAACTTCCTCAACTTGTGATGTACCATATCCAGGAAGTGATCTGAATCCAGTGCTTGCTTCAAGCACCCAGTTTCCAGCCACTGCAGAACCCATCTTTCCTCTGCAGCAAACTCCTTCCACTGTATTATTTGCTCCTTGGTCTTTGTCAGACGATAGTCCCTCCACCTATTGTATCTTATCTTTTCAGCAACAAAGAGACTCTGACGGACCAATATGTTGTTATACCTCTCAAGCTCTGCCTCAAACCTTTTGAACACCTCTGGATCATTTTGAACTATTTCCAGAGCATGCTTCAGTTCTGATCTTTGCTTCTTTTGCAGCTTGGGTCTAGGCATAACAGACTTAGGCCTCTTTTTTTCTCCAATCACAATTCCACCACTGTACCTTGGACCATGAGCATCCTTAGTACTGGCTTCCAAAGCTTTAGCCAAGTCTTGAGCTTCCTTAGCAGCGATCTCAGCTTCAGACATATTTTTAGCCTCAGCTTCAAGCTCACTAAGCTTGAGAACTTTCTGGTATTCTGCTTCCTCTTGTTTTTTCTTAGAAGCAGCAATTACCTTCCCTTTGCCAGTTCTCTTCCTTCTGGCAGCAGGAGATTCCACTACTTTCAGTGGAACAGCATCAATTGGTTTAGGATGAATGAGTGGGACATTCACCTCTGCTGTTGTGCTAGTCGGGTGTTCACTCTCAGCAGCCTTTTCTACTGCATCCACTGGTCTCTCAGCAGCAGTAGTATTTTCCCTAACTTGTATGGTTGGATCAACAGTGAAGGTAACTCGTTGACCACCTAAAGTCAGCTTCTTTCTTGCCTTTGACTTAGATACTACTCCAGTTGGTTGAGGTTCAGCAGTCCTCTTTACTGAACTTCTTGTCCTTCGTCCAACCTTTTCCTCCTGAACTGGTTCATGAGACTCAGTTCTCTCTGGAGATGTTTCAGCATTCATCTCCTCAATTTCTCTAGTCACCTCAGTGACTATTTTATCAGCAACATCAGCTTCAGTTTCTACTAATCTGGCTTGAACAACACGGTTAGCTGTTTGATCAGCAGACTGAGTAGTCTGTTTGACATTTTTAGGCTTCTTGGCAGCAGCAGGCTTCTCTGCCTTTCCCTTAGCCTTTCTCTTTGGAGTTGTCAGCAACTTAGCTTCAACTTTGGCAGGCTCATACATTTTCAGCTCCTTCAGTGCATGAACTGTCTTTCCATTTACAAGTGGACAATGCAGAGTCTTAAGCAGGTGACTCAACATTATCACATGGCCATTTTTCTTCAACGCCAGAATATAGAAATAATGAATAGCCCAGTTGACTGGCAGCCCATAGTAAATGCAAGCCATTGTATGGAACCTCCTTCTAGGTAACCCGTCCAGAGAGCTAGTAGAACATTCCAATATTTTCGCAATGATGTCTGCGAACCTCTGAAACTCATCCTTCAGTTGAGTTTTCATCAGAGTTCCAGTCATCTCTTCTCCCTTCTTTGCACATACATTCCAAAATTCCTCATCTTTCTCCGAACCCAAAGTGAATACTTCTCCTCCTTCATTCTTCAATCCATAAATTTCACTAATAACAGCAGGAGAGACACAGATAGTCTTTCCTCCTACAGTAGCCACCATAGTAAGCTTGGTTAAATCATTTTTCCTTGTTTTGTAAAACTCAGCCACATCTTCAGTAAACACGTAATCTTCGTGGGCTTCCAAAACATTTACCAATGTTGCCTCTTTGATTTTAACCATTAATTCCTTCATCAGGGGAGTTCCAGTAGCGTGGAACTTCTCGTAGTTCAAGTAACGTCCTTCAGCTCCGGCCATTGTAGTGAATTTGAAGTGATTTGTGAAGATTTAGAGCACTTTAAGACAGAAGGCAGATCAAATTAGTAACATCTTTTTCACTTAAGAGAATTTTGGGTGCTTAAGGTTTACCCTTCCGATCAGATCTGGATTTATAGACTTTGAATCGCTTCGATTTCCGTGTTTTACGTGAACGATTTGATTTAAACTGTCAGTTTCTAATCGTGCGGGCGAGAATTGCGGATTTCAAAATTCATTAATTATGTCTGACTAGGCGGGAATTTGAAACGCCACCAGTCACTTATTTATAAAAGCGTGTTTTTAATATAACGTTTTTAATACAACACTTAAATATAAGTTGACATAAATAAAACAGACGAGTAAAATGATACTTATCTGATAGATGACTTATCTGATACAATATATCACTAGTGAAAGCCAATATCTAGTGATCTTCCTTTGCTGTTTGTCAATCCAGCAAGATAAATAATCTTCAAGTCTTCAAGAATTAAGAACAAATCTTCTGATTAAAACAACTTCAACTAACTGTCATTGAAGATTTCATCTATAAAACAGGAGTACCGCTAGTCTTACACGTTCCCCCTGAATTCAAGAATTCATCAGTCAACTAGTCTGTTGAGAGTCAGTCTTCTTGAAGTGTAACACTTGTTGTTATCAGATTAGTCAGCTGTTGAACCCAGTCTTCTGATAGGTTCCCCCTCAGCTTCTGAATCCAATTTTAACAAGCCCAGTTCCACTCTTAGAGTAGAAAATCTTGCATCAATTAAAGGTTTAGTGAAAATGTCAGCAATATGATTGTCTGTATGAACATACTCAATAATAACATTTTCCTTTTCAACATGGTCTCTGATGAAGTGATGTTTGATCTCAATATGCTTAGTCCTGGAATGACTAGTAGTATTCTGAGTAAGTGAGATTGCACTTGTATTGTCACAGTAGATAGAGATTCCACTAATCTTGAGATTATAGTCTTCTAGTTGATGTTTCAACCAAAGTATCTGTGCACAACATGCTCCAGCAGCAATGTATTCAGCTTCAGCAGTAGATATGGATACTGAAGTCTGTTTCTTACTCATCCATGAGATCAGACGACTGCCTAGAAATTGACAAGTACCTGTAGTACTCTTCCTATCAATTTTACAGCCAGCAAGGTCAGAATCTGAATATCTAGTAAGTTCAAATCCTGATTCCCTTGGATACCACAATCCCAATTCTTGTGTGCCTTTGAGATACCTTAATATCCTTTTAGCAGCTAAGAGATGAGAATCCTTAGGATTTGATTGAAATCTCGCACAAACCCCAACAGAATACATAATATCAGGTCTGCTAGCTGTTAAGTATAACAGTGACCTAATTATGCCTCTGTACTTGGTGATGTCAACTGATTTGCCATCTTCATCCTTGTCCAGACGAAGTCCAGTAGACATAGGAACACTAACAGATGAGCTAGTTTCCATACCAAATTTCTTGAACAGATCTTTTGTGTACTTTGCTTGATTAATAAAAATACCATCAGGTAGCTGTTTGACTTGTAATCCAAGAAAGTAATTTAGTTATCCCATCATGCTCATTTCAAATTTGTTCTGCATCAGCTTAGAGAACTTCTCACACATTTGTTAGTTAGTTGAACCAAAAATAATATCGTCCACATATATTTGAACTAACAATATATGATTATCCCATTCAATAGTAAACAAAGTCTTATCTACTTTACCTTTCCGAAATCCTTTAACTAAAAGAAAATCAGATAAAGTATCATACCATGCTCTTGGAGCCTGTTTCAGTCCATAGAGAGCTTTCTTCAGACGATACACTTTGTCTCCTTGTTGATAAGCTTCAAATCCAGGAGGTTGTTCAACGTAAACTTCCTCTTGCAATTCTCCATTGAGAAAAGCAGACTTCACATCCATCTGATAGACAGTGAAGTTTTTGTGAGCAGCATAGGCTAAGAATCAATGCAAGCCTTGCAACTGGTGCGAATGTCTCATCAAAATCAATGCCTTCTTCTTGGCAATAACCTTTGGCAACTAGTCTTGCTTTATTTCTGGTAACAATACCATCTTCATTCATTTTATTCCTGAATACTCACTTAGTGCCAATTACCCTTTGATGAGTAGGTCTGAGAACTAAGTACCAGACTTCATTCCTTTCAAATTGATTCAACTCTTCTTGCATTGCTTCAATCCAGTGAGAATCACTAAGAGCTTCATCAATTAACTTAGGCTCAATTTGTGAAAGAAAACTTACAAACATTGTTTCATTTGCAGTTGACCTTCTGGTTCTCACTCTATCCAATGGATCACCAATTACTAAATCAGGTGGGTGATCTCTGAGCCATCTGAGATCAGGTTGCAAATCTGGATGTTGTCCTATTGAATGATCTTGCAACACTACTGTTGGAGTCTCAGTATTAGTCAGTTGAACAGGCTCTGGTCTGTCAACTGTTTGCAACTCATCTATTAGACAATCAGGAGACTGATTTTGAACAGCACTTGAGTTAACAGCTTGGTTTAAATCATGTAGTATGATGGGAACATATTCTTCTTTTCTTTCCACACTCAATTTCTGAAGGTCAGCAGATATCTCTGGATTAGCACTTTGATTCTTTTCAGAAGATTGGTTTGGTTCATCAAATACTACATGAATAGATTCTTCTACAAGTAAAGTTCTTTTGTTAAAAACTCTGTAAGCTTTACTAACAGTAGAGTATCCTACAAAAACAGCTTCATCAGCCTTTTCTGCAAATGCAGTAAGGTGATTTTTCCCATAATTCAAAACATAACATTTACAACCAAAAATCCTAAGATAATGTAAATTAGGCTTTCTGTTGTTCCATAACTCATAAGGTGTCTTGTTTTGACTTTTGTTGATCATACATCTGTTCTGGGTGTAACATGCTGTATTTGTGGCTTCTGCCCAGAATCTTTGGGGCAGTTTTGCTTCAGCTATCATTGTCCTGGTAGCTTCCTTTAGAGTTCTGTTTCTCCTTTCAACAACTCCATTTTGTTGAGGGGTTCTGGCAGCAGAGTACTCATGATTGATTACTCTGGAGTTCCAATACTCTTCCACAGTAGAGTTTGTAAATTCAGTCCCTCTATCTGATCTGATCTTCAATATTCTTTGACTCTTCTCATTTTGGATCAGTTCCATCAGATTAGTAAGATGTTCCTTGGTTTCACTTTTCTTCTTCATGAAAATCACCCAAGTAAAACTTGAAAAGTCATCCACAACAGCTAGGCAGTATTTCTTTCCACCATTGCTGATAGGATCAATAGGGCCAAACAAATCCATATGTAACAACTCCAAAATTCTGGTTGAAGATTGGTGCTTCTTGGTTTTGAAAGTGGACTTCACTTGTTTACCCTTCTGACAGGAGTCACAGAGCTTGTCTTTGCTCATGACTGTCTTTGGGATTCATTCTACCAAATCATTCTTTATCAATCTGTTTATGGTCTTGAAATTCAGATGATTCATTCTTTTGTGCCACAGTCAACTGATTTCACTTGGTGTAGAAGCCACCAAACAAACATTATAATTTCTGTCCACATAATTCCAGTCGACTACATAGATATTTCCCTGTCTTCTTCCAGATAAAATAACCTTCTTTATTCCAATTTGTTCAACATAGCACTTATCTGATGAAAACATTACAGATAATCCTTTGTCACAAAATTTACTTATGCTCAGCAGATTGTACTTCAGGCCATTAACATAAGAGAAGTCAGATATCTCTATGTTTCCTTTTATTAACTTTCCAACCGCAACAACCTTGCCTTCTTTGCTGTCTCCAAAAGTGACTCTTGGACCATTCACAGCAACAACATCTGCCAGTTCATGTATGTCTCCACACATGTGCCTTGAACATCCACTGTCCAAGTACCATTTTTTCTCTACTTTACTCCTACTCCTAATCCTAACCTACAAAACAAAATAAAATTGTTTTAGGTACCCTTTATTGAGAGGGTCCTGGTGGATTAGTGTCACCTTTGACAACCCAAGATGTTGAAGTCTTAGGCTTCTTAGGCTTTTGAGTTTTAGCCGGAGCATGAGCAACTTTATCTTTACCATAATCAGCAGGCATATTATGTTGATAATCATTATGATGTGAATAATGCTCATAAGCAGGGTAAGATGCATGATAAGCAGGGTAAACATGCATTGGATGATGAGCAGGATATGCAGCAGAATAAGGTGGATAATGAGGTGCATCATAATAAGATGAATAAGCAAGTTGCACATAATAGGACTCATTTCCATACCAAGCATCATTGTTACAATTTCTTTGCTTCTTAGGTCTGCCCTTTACTTGCTCTTTAACAAACGACTTAGTTTTACTAGTCTGATTGGTTTTACTATTATCAGCAGACTTCTCAGGACTGTTTTGCTGTTTAGTTTTACCAGTCTGTTTTTCATTTTCAGGCTTTTTACCCTTTTTAGCTGTTGGTCCCAAGTGGTCAGATGAGGTCTAGAGGGGGGGGGGGGGGGGGTGGGGGGTGAATAGACCTCTAAAAATTTATCTTTTAAAAATTCTCTAACTTTTCTGTCAGCAGACTAAGCTGATCAAGAATCGTAAGTAGACTAAGTTGATCTCGCACAAAGCTTTGAACAGCAGAGTTGACCACTCTTCTGATTTCACTCAGCTGATTTTATCAAAATCAGAGTTTTGAAATAACTAACTTGCAGCGGATTTGTCAAGTGTTTTTCACAAGTAGTTTTCTTTAACTTTGAAATAGTTTTATCCCCAGTTTTAACAAACTCCTTTTTTTAAAACTTTTCCAGCAGTTAACCTTTAAGTGTTTTAAATATGCTCTTTCAAATATGCAGAAAATTATGCAATTAAAAACACAAAGGGTTTTTATAGTGGTTATATGGATAGAAATCCTTTAGTCCACTCTTCCAAGTCACTTAGATCTTGGGTTATACTAAATCACACATATTACAGTATACAATGCTTGCGCCAATCAACAAATGAAAAGGCCACAAGTGCGTAATTGGAAATCACAAAGAAACTCCTATTCTCTGAAGTAATATCACTCACTTAGATGGATATCTACTTCTCACAACACAGTTCTAACAAAATCACTCAGATTTATAAGTATTTTCTGTTTTCTCTCTATTCTGCTTCGTCAACAAATGACTCGGCTGATGAGTGTTCTGTTCTTGAGTTTGAGACTTAGAAGAATTCTGCTTCAGATTTTTGCTCTCAAAATGTGTTGTCTTCTTCAACTCACGAACTGAACTATTTATACTAAGGATTTGAAAATCTGCCCGTTGAGAGATCGACAGTTGTCAAATCCTCGAGTACTGGTCCTTTTCTGCAGAAACGACTGCTGCGACTGAACACTGTACACTCTGCTGTACTTTATGTCGCGTCGCATTGAATGCACCAAGCTGATACGAGGTTCCTCTTCAATCATTTGTCATAAATACCCTTCCTCTTCAGCATTTATTACACCAAGTGCATTTATTACCGTTGCAATAACTTCTGATCCACTTCTACTCTGCTGATCGAAGTCACTCGTCTGATGTATACTCGGCTGATCCCAAACTTGAACTAATCTGATTTGAGTCGGCTGATAGTCCACCAGTCTGATTCCTTCTTCAACAACAGATCAGTAGTCTTCTGGACCATATTTGACTATTCTGAAATACTTCTTTCTTGGTCAAATATGTTCTAAGGTTTGTACTAAGCTTCCACTTAGCTGATGACTTTGGAAATCATCAAAACCTCTCTTCACTTGAAAGTCTTCATCTTCATCCAACAATTTCCCCCTTTTTGATGATGACAAAACTTCAGCTAAGTACTTGTACCTAAAACTAAAGTTGAGTCCTCAAAAATTTCTGAGATAGAAATTATGTATTGGAAGCTTGAACTTTTATAAATGATTTTGAAAATTACAGTACAAATTACAAGCAAAAATAGACTTAAGTGAAAAATTACAAGTGAAGTAAGCTGGTTACATAAATTCAACAGATGACCTAGTCTAGTCCTCAGCTTCTTCATCTTCTTCTTCTTCCTCTTCTTCAACTTCAACTTCAACTTCATCACTACTTTCATCTTCACCACTTGAGAAAGCATCAGCAAGGCTTTTTAATTTTTCTCTTCTTTCATCAGCTTCAAACTTTGCTTTGATGTCCTCAATCCTCTTATACTTTACGTATGGATTAAGTTGTTCTTCAGCAGAGTACTTAGAGGCAGCTAACTCTTTGTCAATCTTAGCTACATCCTTGGGCTCCACTTTATCATCAGCTTCATCTTCAGCTTCCTCTTCAAGTACTTCTTCTTCACTTAGCTTTCCAGCAGCAGCCCGTTGGTCTTGTACTTGAACAGTTGCAGCAACAACAGTTTCCTTAGCTGATTCCTCTTCCCCCTTTTTGTCATCAGCAACAGGGTTGAGTTGATAAGGAGTTATGTTGACAGCAGCACAAAGCTTCTTGATGTTTTGATCCATAACTTGTTGTTCAGCACAGTGATGATTCAGGTAATTTCCATGCGAAGTTGATTTGCTTCCATGTGAAGTTGATTTGATTTTAACTCACCAGATTGGTCATTTAGACAATCAACATTCAGTTGAAGTGTTGATATTTCACTTTGAGCTTTATTAGTGACAGCAGATTAAGGCAATATTCTTCTCAATCTCTGCTTCACCAACTTGTTTCATGACTCTTCCAATCCCAGCAATATCAGACTCATGCCTTTGAAGAGCAGAATGCAGATGACCCACATCAGCCTTCACATCTTCAATATTTCTGTTCATGTTCAATATACTCTGAGTCAGCATCAGGGAGTTGTCTGGTGGTAGAGGAAAGTCTTCAATGGCATCCTTAACCATATTTGCAGTCTCTTCCTGCATTTGCTTAATCATCAGCTGATTTCTCAACTCCATCTCCTTCATGGCAGTTTCAATCAGCAGCTGCATTGATTCCATCAGCGAGGAATGCAAGTCAGCAGTAGGAGCAGGGTGTGATGATTCAGTAGGTTCCTCTTCCTGTTGAACATGTGCTTCATGAAGAATAGGACTGTCTTCAGCTTTCCATTCCAAAGCTAAAGGAACCAAGTCCTTGACCACAGCAGGCAGCTTTGTTGATGTATCCAAGTTGATCTCCTTAGCTTGCTGGTCTTTCTTCTGTTCTTCACTAGCGGGCTCATCAGCTACGTGAATGATCTCAGTACCATCAGTAGACACAACTGTCTTCTGACGAATCAAGTCAGCTGGCACGAAAGGTGAAGTAGACTGTTTGATACTCAGCTTTTCTTGATATGTACTGATCTCTGAGCCAAAAGCAATGTGCTGCAAACTTGGCAGACTGGGCATTGAACTTGATGTTCCTGGTTCAAACCTTGATCTTTCAGCCCATCTCTCCAATGTTGTGTAAACAGCAATCTTGACTGCTCTATCAACGCGATCATCAGCAGGACCAAGTTTCTTTGGAATTGAATCCTTGATAGCAGTCGCCTCCTGACTTACAATGACTTTGGAAAAGTCATGTAGTCTGTCTCTTACAAAATCTGAGTCCAACGCCTTGGCAACAGAAGTGGTTTGCAACCAGTTTAAGACCCATCTTCCTTCTGTAGCAAACTCCTTCCAGGCTTGAATCTCCTCCTCAGATTTGTTCAATATGTACTCTCTCCATCTGTTATATCTGATCTTTTCAGGGAGAAAAGTAGTCCTTGATTGAAACAGCTGGTTTAGTCTTTCCAGCTCAGCTTCAAATTTCTTGAAGGCAGCAGAGTCACTTTGAACAATTTCTATTGCTCGTCTGACTTCAGACTTCTTTCTCTTAATTGGCTCTGCCCTTGGTAGAACAAATTGTCCTTCCTTAGGTTTTCCTCCAATCACTATGCCTTCTGACCTCCTTGGTCCATAGGCATCTTTCTTGCTGTCTTCTAATGCTTTAGCCAAGTCTGCTTCCTCCTTGGCAGCTAATTCAACTTCTGTCATATTCTTGACATCAGCTTCCTTCTTGCTAGCTTCTAAAGCTCTCTTCAACTCAACCTCATCACATTTTCTCTGCTCAGCTTCTGCGTGCTTTTTCTTGTGATAAGCTGGTACCTTGGATTTGCCAGTTCTCTTCTTTCTGGCAACTCTTGACTCAACAACTGGTGCCACAGCTGTTGGTTCTGGAGCAGCAATTGCTACTGGTGCAGCAGCAATGGGTTCAAGGATCTGCACTTCAGGATCCTTTTGAGGTTCATCAACCTCAGCTGTTGGTGCAGCAGTCTGTTTTACTTGATCATTAGCATTCTTTATTTCAGCAAACTCTTCTACAGATCCAACAGGCCTCTCAACTGTTTGAGGAACTAGCTCAGAAAGTTCAGTGTCTTCTTCTATGAACGTCATCTTCTTTCTGGCAGTTTTCTTTGTAAAAGGAACAGCAGCAGTAGTAGATGTAGCAGTATCTTTCATAGCGCTCCTTGTCCTTTTGGCCACGTTCTCAGCTGGTAGCTCAGCTGAAACGGTTCTTTCAGGAGATGATTCAACCTCCATTTCATCAATTTCCTTGACTGTTTCATCAACAATCAAGTCGACAACATCCTTTCTTTTAGACACGACCGTTCTGGCTTGAACAACTGGCTTAGCTGTTTGAACAGTTGTCTTGCTCTTTTTGCCTTTATCAGCAGGCTCCTTAGGCTCAGCAGCTTTCCTTTTCTGTTGCTTCTTCTCTGACACAACAGCAGGCTCCTTTGATCGTCCAGTTTTCACTGGGTCATAAATCTTTAAATCCTTTGCCTTGTGAATTTCCATTCCATTAGTCACTGAACATCCCAAGTTCACCAGCAGATGACTAAGGAAAATCCTGTGCAGGGTCAGACCACGTTCCTTGTGATCAACAAGAATGTACCAGATGAAGGTAGCCCAGTTCACCTTAAAACCATAGAAAATGGCTATCATTGTGTGAAAACGCTTCATTGGTACACTGTCCAGTGAGAATGTGCAATTCTTCAAGACCTTGGCAACCAAATCTGCCATACGCTGAAATTCGTCCTTCAGCTGATTCTTCTTGATACCTCCAGACATTACTTGATTTTTCTTTGAAGCCAAATTCCAGAAATCTGACTCAATAGGTTCAGCTAGGGTTGCAATTTCAGTCGAGCCTTCAAGAGAGAGTCCATATCTCTCATTCAGCAGCTTGGGGGTTATACATATAACTTTATCCCCAATTTTGGCTTTTATCTCCAGCTTTTCAATGTCAGTCTCATCTTTAGAACCATAATACTCAAATACCTGGTCCTTGAAAATCATATCTTCATGGGCCTCCATGAAGTTAACCAATGTAGCTGCTTTGAACTTCTCCAAAATTTCTTTCATCAATGGTGTGCCAGTCGTGTGATATGTCAGGTAGTTCAAGAACATACCTGATTATACTGTATTTCGTTCGATTTCAACAAGGAAAGTAGAGTATTACAATATATGAATCGAGCGTATGAAAACTGTATATTGATATCAGTGTTCGAATACAAATTACAAAGCGGGTCTACCCGAGCATTACGGGATGCCGTACTACTAGAAAGACTAGATACAATGAGAATACAAGCTATTTCCTAGCCCGAGCAGTAGGTCCGAGCAGAAGGGATATCTTGGAAGTTGTGCCGTCCCTGATGTCATAAATGCGCCGCGTATTTATAGGAACAGTAATGTGACGCCCCGACTAGGTCATCTAGCTTGAAATAAAATGTTGATTAACTATTTGAACTAGCCGTGCGTCAAACTAGCAGAACGATAGAGAAATTTATATTATAACCAATTGTCGCAGCGGAAATATAGAAATTCTAAGGTCTTTAGGAAGAAGGGACAGTGACCCCACTACCCGACCCATAAATATATAAAATTTTACATAACTAATTACAACGAAATTTCGTCATTTAATTATTCGATAAAGTAGCTAAATACGACATTGAAGATACTATGTCACTCCCATGACAACGTGTTTCCATCTCTACTCATGTTGCTAATCTGAGAAAATAACAAAAGAAAGGCGTAAGTCTTTATTTGACTTAGTGAGGATTTATAACAATGGATCGATGATATAGGTAATATGGCCACAAGTAAGATTATTGTATATGAATGAATAAGAATTGGAATGTAATAGTCCTGCGAAAGATCATTAGATAATTGGAAATAGCAAAGTAATAGAATTAAAATAAACAGGAATTCAAACAATCATTTCGAATCGGAATCTGGTAAAGTAATATATTCAACCCAACGCCTCAAAATTAACATCCTTATACCTCCCTACGAGGAGCGACCTCGCAAAAACGGAATGACATGCTCGAGTACATGTCGACCCAGCTGAGAGTACAATTACCTCCAACTATACTCAGTAACTGAATCACGGTGGGGTACTTAACAAAGAGACCATACACTGACGGCCCGATGCCGCCCAGCAGTCACCTTTATTAGTCCCAGGGCCCAACTTCCCAAGAGCGTCCTCAAGGGTATACATAGTTTAAGTGAACTTGGATCCGGACGTTGTCCGTTGTTCATAATAATACCACTTACCAGATGGAATATAAATATATAATGAGATATGCAGGACTATGGAATAAGAAGCGAATTAAAGTTAAAGGCTAAATAAGAATTGAAGTAGTTGTTCTAAGACTAGGTAATTGATTGATATGGTATAAATAAATAATATATTAAAATAAAGATGTGAACAAGAGAGTGAGTTGAAGAACGGAAATTTTCTCAGGGCAAATGCCGAATTGAAGAAAAGAAACCTCACCTTATGTTGAAGAGTGGTTGTCTAGCTTAAACCGCGTTTTCAAAAGATTCCTCGAAACCTAGGTGTAGCAAAATATAAAGAATCAATGTCAAGGAGGATCTTATTAGATTGATTAATTAAGTACCCCTTAAGTTGTATCTTACCGGTTAAGTTGATAGTTAACTTACTTTTTCGTAATGCTAAAGAGACTTATACAAGTTGTAGTTTACGTTTTATTATGATTACCATGATTCATTTCATACCTTAAGTAGTAGTTTTTAGGTGGTCTATAAGAATTAAATAATACGGCTTCTATGTAGTCTTTCCAATGATCCATAATACAAGAACCCATACTTAAAACATTAGTCTTATACATTATGAATTAAAAAGTAGCTCCAAGTATTAGTTTACATATCCGTCATCTATTTCAACACAATCAAAATATGAATCCAAGCACAATCAATTCTTGGACATATACTTTATCTCATTCAATGTAGTTCAAATGAAAAGGTATCCCTTAGTAATTTGACTAATCTAATTATAGTCTCAATTAATTATATAAGTTAGAGTTAATCAAACCTATATACGTAATTATCTATCTTGCCCATTTAAATGTCCAAGTTCAATAACAATCATAGTTTAGTTCTTTATCTAAATTATTCTCATTTTCTTTGAATAATATCATTCTAAGTCATCAAGACAATACTTTAGCACATTCTTTGTTTCCAATAACATAGAAATTTAGCATATTTGAACCATGTGGTTTCATTCTTTGTGGCAAAACATCATTTGTTTTATTTTAAGAATATTTTAGTATTACAATAAGAAATATGGTGTAACCCCTTTGAAGTAATCTAACTAGTATAAACATTTGTGTCTTTTATAACTTGGTTTTATACAAAAGAAAAACTTATGATTCAAGGATGGGTATAAACACAAATCTATAAGAACTCTTAAGCTATTCAAGAATATAGGTAAGTTACATCCCCTTTTTTCATCAATAATCAACCATTACGTTTTCTTATTAACTTATCAAGTTACCAAGTTTGTTTAGAGTGACTTATAGGTGCAAAACAGCAAGAAACCGTGGAATTTTCAGTTCTACAACTGATTTTACGAAGCAGCCCCAAAACAGTCTGGCGAGTGAGTTTCACTCGCCGGTACTGTTCCGAAAACAACCGTTTAGTGACCCCACGCGCCGGAGGTGTTCGACACCTCCGATATCCCTACACTCTAGACCGAGTCTTCTTTCCAATGGTGCAAACCTTTCTCAAAAATACCTAGCCAATATCAAGTTATAGATCAATTTCAGAGGTCGCGCAAAACAGGGGAAATGATGAATATTTACCTTGTTATCTCCTTCTCTTGCAATGAATTCTTGAACTTATTCACTCCTTATGGAATTAGAAGCTACTACTAACTGGGAAGAATTGGAATTTCATAATTTTAGCCAAGATTATAAAGTTTTTAAATGTGATTTGAGAAATATGAAGAAATTTGTTTACCTCTAAAGCTTTACTACCACTTCTACCAATCTTGGGAGGAGAAGAGCTTCATAGCTACATAATTTTTGGGAAAAGAACTGAGCTTTGTAATGTCTTAATTTGGGTGTGATTGAAGAAGAAGTAGACGTACTTATTTATAGGAGTAGAAGATGGTAGATTGGTAATTAATGTGGGTAAGTGGGTTTAGTGGTAATTGGTGATATGGGCTACTTTTGCTATTTCACTTTTGACCTTGATTGTTTGATAATTGTTAGTTTTAGTATACTTATTTTTATATCAAGTTACTCGGTTTGTTAAAAAGTTTGTTTTGAGTTTGGCTTAATAGTTATTATATACATATGTTCTATTTTCAAATCTAAATGAATATATAAATATTTATATGTATATATATTATCAGGGTATTACATTCTCCCCCTCTTAAAAAAAATCTGGTCCCCAGATTCTAACCTGGAGTGAAGAGTTCGGGGTGATGTTTCCGCATTTCTTCTTCTCGTTCCCAAGTGGCTTCCTCTACTTTGTGATTTCTCCACAACACCTTTACCAAGGATATCTTGCGGTTCCGAAGTTCTTGGAGTTTTTGATCGAGGATCCGAATTGGCCTTTCTTCATAGGATAGATCACTTTCGATTTGTACACTGTTAGGATCTATAATGTGGGATTCGTCTGGGTGATACTTCCTAATTTGTGATACATGAAACACATCATGAATTCCCGTGATGTTGAGAGGTAGATTCAATCTATAAGCTAAATTTCCAATACGCTCGGAAATTTCAAAAGGCCCTACGTAGCGTGGACTTAATTTTCCACCTTTTCCAATTCTTCTGAATCCCTTCTTAGGTGACACTTTGAGGAACACTTTATCTCCAACTTCAAATTCTAGATCTCTCCTACGTCGATCGGCATAGCTTTTCTGTCTGTCTTGGGCAGCTTTAATTCTTTGTCGGATCAGTTGTACTTTGTCAATGGCATCTTGAATAATTTCTGGCCTTAATGCTCTGTGTAAACCATCTGAAGAAGCTCGCCATTCATCTAACTCCCAATGGATTGGTGAGCGACATTTTCTTCCATATAGAGCCTCATATGGTGCCATTTGAATTGAAGCATGATAACTATTATTGTAAGCAAATTCCACGAGTGGCAAATGTTTATTCCAGCTACCTTTGAAATCCAATACACATGCCCTCAACATGTCTTCTAGGAATCCAATGACTCTTTCAGATTGTCCATCGGTTTGTGGGTGTGCAGCTGTACTGAAGTTAAGCTTAGTTCCCAAATTTTCCTGCAACTGCTTCCACAATCTAGAAGTAAATTTAGGATCTCTATCCGAGACTATACTCGAAGGTATGCCATGTAGACGGATGATTTCTTTCTGGTATAGCTCGGCTAGGGTCTCAACTTTGTAATGTTTTCCCACGGGAATGAAATGAGCACACTTAGTAAGTCTATCTACAATGACCCATATGCTATCATATCCACCTCGTAGATTTGGAAGGCCTGTGACGAAATCCATAGTAATCTGGTCCCATTTCCAATCTGGTATCGGAAGGGGTTGCAGTTTTCCGGCGGGATGTTGATGTTCCGCTTTAACTAGTTGACAGGTCATGCACTTCTTAATGTAGTCCGCAATATCACGTTTCATTCCGTTCCACCAAAATTGTTTCTTTAAGTCTTTGTACATTTTGGTGCCTCCTGGATGAACTGTATATCTTGCTTTATGTGCTTCTTCCATTAGTTCCTTTCTTATTTTTATTGGCACACAAACTCGATTCTGAAATCGTAAAATTCCTGATGGGTCCTTGCAGAAATCCGGATTTTGTCCTTTCTCTCCCAATTCCAGCAGTCTCCTAATTTCTTCATCTTCTTGTTGTGCCGTCTGGATTTGGGAGTACCATTCCGGTTGAATATGTAGATTGGCTAAAAGTGCATGAGATTGTATGCGGACAATAGTTTTCTTGACTTCTTGTTCTTGGGTGAGATTTTCCGCTCCCATGATGTTGGAAATTGTTGCACTTCTACTCAGTGCATCCGCTACCACGTTCGCCTTTCCAGGGTGATAAAGTATTGAACAATCGTAGTCTTCTAGGAACTCTATCCACCTTCTCTGTCTCATATTTAAATCTTTTTGAGTGAATAAATATTTCAAACTCTTGTGATCGGTGTATACTTCAAATGTTGTTCCATATAAATAGTGTCTCCACTTAGCCAGTGCAAACACAATTGCTCCCAACTCTAGGTCATGAGTAGGATAATTTTGCTCATGTACCTTTAGTTTCCTTGAAGCATATGCGATTACTCTCCCATTTTGCATCAATACACATACGTAACCTTCTTTTGATGCATCCGTGTAGATTATGAATCCACTTGAACCTTCAGGTAAACCCAATATTGGAGCAGTTGTCAGTCTTCTTTTGAGCTCTCGAAAACTAGCATCGCACTTATCGGTCCACAAAAATTGACTTTGCTTTTGAGTCAATTGTGACAATGGTGCCGCAATTTTGGAGAAATCTTTGACAAACCTGCGGTAATAGCCAGCCAGTCCTAAGAAGCTACGTACTTCAGTAACATTGGTTGGTTGTTTCCAATTGATTATGGCCTCAACTTTTGAAGGGTCAACTTCAATTCCGGTACTAGATATCACGTGGCCAAGAAACGTTACCCGTTCCAACCAGAACTCACATTTACTGAACTTGGCGTAAAGCTTATTTTCTTTAAGAGTTTCCAATACTAATTTAAGATGTTGCTCATGCTCTTCCTCAGATTTTGAGTATACTAAGATGTCATCTATGAATATTACCACGAAGTTATCCAAATAAGGTCTGAATATTCGATGCATCATGTCCATAAAAGCTGCTGGTGCATTCGTTAATCCAAATGGCATTACTACGAATTCAAAATGACCATACCTTGAGTTAAATGCAGTTTTGGGAATGTCCGTCTCTCGGATCTTTAATTGATAGTACCCTTGCCTCAAGTCTAGCTTTGAGTATACTTTTGATCCTTGTAATAGATCAAATAACTCATCAATCCGAGGTAGTGGGTACTTATTCTTTATAGTAACGTTATTAAGTCCCCGATAATCGATACACAACCGAAGAGATCCGTCCTTCTTTTTAACAAACAAAACTGGTGCTCCCCAAGGAGATGAACTAGTTCGAATGAACCCTCGTTCAATCAAGTCTTGTAGTTGTGCTTTTAATTCTTTTAACTCTGCAGGGGCCATACGGTAAGGAGTTTTTGAAATGGGTGCTGCCTCGGGCAAAGTTTCAATCACAAACTCAATCTCGCGATCCGGAGGTAGAGAAGTTAGTTCCTCTGGAAATACTTCTAAGAACTCTTTTACTACCGGAACTTCCTCTAATCGAATTATGTCTTTGGGCTTATTTATCAAATAAGCCAGAAATCCATAACCCTCATTTCGCAGAATTTTTCTTGCTTTAATTGCCGAGATGATAGGTATGGATTGTGGTTTTTCATGACTACCCTCAAGTCCTTTTTGGTTATTTTTGTTAAGTTTTATTTCTTTCGTATAGCAGTTTAGTTCTGCTTGATGTTGATACAACCAATCCATTCCTAAGATAACATCGTATCCCTGGATGTTTAGTTGGATTAAATCGGCCGGGTATATAACCCCATCTATTGTAATTGGACATGCCTTAAACACCATATTAGTAGTTTCACTACTACCTATAGGAGTGCAGACTTCAAATTCGTATGGTAAATTTTCTGCCTCGAGAGATATTTTTGCAGCAAATAAGGTAGCAATAAAGGAATGGGTAGCTCCTGGATCATATAAAGCTTTACCAATGTGGTCAAGTAATTGAATTTTACCTTCCACCACTGCGGATGGGTCTATTGCCTCCTTATTGCCCTCCAATGCATAAACACGGGCAGGAATCTTAGGCCTCTCTGTTCGAGAATTTGATGGACCGCCTTGTTTTCCTTGAGATGCCGATGATGGATTCCTTGCCCTTGGGCAATCTTTGATTTGATGTTGTTCACTTCCACATGCTATACATCGTCCATTCTTTTTCCAGCATGTTGCTTCACTGTGGCTTGGGTGTCCACAATAGTTGCATGGTCCAATCGGCGTAGGTTTAGTTTGATGGTTAGTAGGCCTTGCCCTATTATTATTTGGTTTTCTAAAGCTTGTAGGCCCTGTCTTAGGGTACTTTTTCCCTTGATCGAATCTCCCTACATTCTCCCATTTAGAACCAGATGGTCGACTCCTTTTAAGATGTTCAAACTTCATCAGTTCCTTCATTTCCGACTCCACTTGTAAAGCTTTTTCAACAGCTTTTGAGTAGTTAGTTATATCTGTCGAAAGCAGTGCCCACCGTAATTCTAATTTTAGTCCTTCAATGAATTTTCTCACCTTTCGATCTTCATCGTCTTGGTAGTGTGGTGCGTATTGGATTAGCCGCGTGAATCGAGCCTCATATTGAGAAACTGTCAGCATACTTTGAGTTAAATCCATGAATTCTCTTTCACGTCGGTTCCGTACTACTTGGGGTATGAATTTAGTGTTAAACTCAATCACAAAATTATCCCACATTCGCGGAGTATCCTCTACCCTCCAACGTTCTTCCACCACCCTCCACCAATGTCTTGCTGAATCTTCTAATCGAAATGTAGCTAGATTGATCTTTTGTGCATCGGTGTAGTTTAGTACACAAAAAATATTTTCCATTTCGGAAAGCCATAGTTCAGCTTTTCGATCATCAGGCTCCCCAAAGAATTTTGGGGGTTGGAATCGAAGAAACCTTTCAAGAGTTTGATCTGTAGTTGGTTGAATAGACAAGTTAGTGGAGATGTTGGCTTGTGATTGTTGTTGACAAAATTCCATGTATTGTTGCATGAATGTGAACATTGGTGGGAGTTCGGAACCTCCGTTTCTGGAAGATGGTGGTTGTCCATTAGTGGTTTCCGGAGTGACATGATCCTGCTCGTGGTTTGGAATATCTTCGTCTTGAGTCGGTGTTTCATTTGGTTGGACATTTGGCGGGAATGTTGTCAGTGGAACCTCGGGTACCGACGTCGTTTGTTTTCTTGGTCTGCCTGGTCGTCCCATTCTACTAGACATACACATGTAAGTTATTTAAATATCATAATTTAGTATTAGTATTTGTTATTTTCTATTGTAATACATTCATACATTCATACTATGATCATAATATAATACAAACTGAAATGCGGAGAATTACTACTAATATATGCATCTATATAATAGCTAAAATAGTTTATTTACATGTCAAAAGATGTGCATTTTACGGCTAACTGGTATCATACACAAAATGGTGTCAACCGAATGCATAGTCAATCTAGAATTACCCTATAGGTCAATCCTAATGGTCTATATACGTGACCTACCGAGTATCTACCCATCTTGAGAGTCATATATCGGGTTAGATACCAAAAGACATATGTACAACATCAACATAGTTTGTCACTAAAGGTGAAAACTAGTGACAAACGGGTAATAATATCATCACTGAATGATGCCGCCAGGTGCGACTCCAGCCTCTACATCTGTAATCCCAATCCCAGTAGACCCCGGAATCTCTCCTGTCTCTCCATTGTGCTCTATACCGTCAACCTCTGTCTGACCAATCATACTTCCTATATCACTCATATGTAGCCACGACTGGTCTACATCCTCTAGATAGTTGTGTACCTGTGGAATGGTCTGTCCTATGACTCCTCCCGAAGTCTCTCCCCCAATAAAGTTACCATCCTGAATATCCACTGTCCATGGTCCGAAATCAAGCCCTAAATTATAGACAAACCCACTAGAATATCCTGGAAGTCCCTCTAAAACTGTTGAATGCATCCCTGTGCCCTGTCCACTTAACGACCCATTGACGATCACCTGAATCTGATTGCATGTAGCATCAATCCAATCACAATGTTCTACGACCCGACTATGAAGTAATGGTATTATGGAGCTAGTAGCGTCATTCTCCCCGACCATATGCATAGAATGCTCCATTTCAGCGCGAAGCACTCTCAACCTTGAGTCTACATAGTCTCTAATCTGTAACAACACATGTTCCTTGTCCTGACTCATAATCATCCTTTGAGTGTCCCAAGCAAATGCCGCGTCTGTTGATTGTTGCTGTAATGTGGAAACCTGCTCTTGAAGATATCTTACCTGTCCTTGGAAGAGTAGTCGTTCACCTAATAAGTCATTTAATTGAGAATTCTGTAAATTATAAGCAGCTAAGATTTGTTCTCTATCACCCCTAATCTGGTCTCTGTCTTTCTCAAGTGCAAGTATAACATGATCAGGGTAGTGACCAACCAACTCAGCATTATTGGGAGTGTATATATCAATAGGATGGTTTCTACTTATATGCACGGTTCTTAAAGTTTCTTCATGCCCATTATTTAACCCAAAAACTATGCCTCCATTAGCCATCCTGCGTTACATCAATTATAATCTTAATATGTGAATATATAATCTAAAAGAAAATCATAATATATTGTAGAAATACAAAAATAAGTCGTAGGAGTAAAAAAAATGAACGTACTGTTTTTATGATTCAAAAGATCCACCCAAACCTAATTTCTAGGTATACCGATCTTATTCTACGAATCATATTCCTAAGTTTCTATTCTAAAGCTCTGATACCACCTGTGACGCCCCGACTAGGTCATCTAGCTTGAAATAAAATGTTGATTAACTATTTGAACTAGCCGTGCGTCAAACTAGCAGAACGATAGAGAAATTTATATTATAACCAATTGTCGCAGCGGAAATATAGAAATTCTAAGGTCTTTAGGAAGAAGGGACAGTGACCCCACTACCCGACCCATAAATATATAAAATTTTACATAACTAATTACAACGAAATTTCGTCATTTAATTATTCGATAAAGTAGCTAAATACGACATTGAAGATACTATGTCACTCCCATGACAACGTGTTTCCATCTCTACTCATGTTGCTAATCTGAGAAAATAACAAAAGAAAGGCGTAAGTCTTTATTTGACTTAGTGAGGATTTATAACAATGGATCGATGATATAGGTAATATGGCCACAAGTAAGATTATTGTATATGAATGAATAAGAATTGGAATGTAATAGTCCTGCGAAAGATCATTAGATAATTGGAAATAGCAAAGTAATAGAATTAAAATAAACAGGAATTCAAACAATCATTTCGAATCGGAATCTGGTAAAGTAATATATTCAACCCAACGCCTCAAAATTAACATCCTTATACCTCCCTACGAGGAGCGACCTCGCAAAAACGGAATGACATGCTCGAGTACATGTCGACCCAGCTGAGAGTACAATTACCTCCAACTATACTCAGTAACTGAATCACGGTGGGGTACTTAACAAAGAGACCATACACTGACGGCCCGATGCCGCCCAGCAGTCACCTTTATTAGTCCCAGGGCCCAACTTCCCAAGAGCGTCCTCAAGGGTATACATAGTTTAAGTGAACTTGGATCCGGACGTTGTCCGTTGTTCATAATAATACCACTTACCAGATGGAATATAAATATATAATGAGATATGCAGGACTATGGAATAAGAAGCGAATTAAAGTTAAAGGCTAAATAAGAATTGAAGTAGTTGTTCTAAGACTAGGTAATTGATTGATATGGTATAAATAAATAATATATTAAAATAAAGATGTGAACAAGAGAGTGAGTTGAAGAACGGAAATTTTCTCAGGGCAAATGCCGAATTGAAGAAAAGAAACCTCACCTTATGTTGAAGAGTGGTTGTCTAGCTTAAACCGCGTTTTCAAAAGATTCCTCGAAACCTAGGTGTAGCAAAATATAAAGAATCAATGTCAAGGAGGATCTTATTAGATTGATTAATTAAGTACCCCTTAAGTTGTATCTTACCGGTTAAGTTGATAGTTAACTTACTTTTTCGTAATGCTAAAGAGACTTATACAAGTTGTAGTTTACGTTTTATTATGATTACCATGATTCATTTCATACCTTAAGTAGTAGTTTTTAGGTGGTCTATAAGAATTAAATAATACGGCTTCTATGTAGTCTTTCCAATGATCCATAATACAAGAACCCATACTTAAAACATTAGTCTTATACATTATGAATTAAAAAGTAGCTCCAAGTATTAGTTTACATATCCGTTGATTTAACCGAATTTCGTCTTAAGGTTTTATCTCAGTAAATTATTAAGAACAATTTAATATATTAGGGGTTTGGTTAAAGTACTCAGGATGGAGCAATTCAAGAATAAGCAAAGTAATATAATTGAATGGAAAACAACAATCAGAGGAGGCGAACAAGAGTAGTATATTTCTTAGGTTAAATTTCGGATCCACAATACAATGTAAGATTTGCTATTTATAATATTCCTACTGTCCTAACTGAACTAGGAGTCCTATTTAGCCTAGGAAACCTGTATGGCCTTGGAGTATCGCTGGGCCCATTAAATCCCCTGGGACGGACAGTAGGTCGATCAAAGTAGGTCGATCAGATACGAATTTAACTGGTCGAGCCGATCTTGAAATCCCCGTTGGTCGGATCAATTCTGAACTGGCTCGATAAATACTTATTCGATCATAGGTGCAAAATAGCCCTCATCAATACTCCCTCACTTCTCGAGCGTAATCGTAGCTGGAGCTCGTAGAAGTAGAAGTAGTTATTTTTTCCTTGTTGTTCATGAAGTATGCCTCGTTAAAAACCTTGTTCGGAAAAACCCTCTTCGGGATAAAAACCAAACGAGGAAAAAAGAGTGCATATCCATTTGAACCTTCCTCGTACAGACACGTATCTTGGTTAACGTGTGTCAGAAGATGTCAAGGTCTTTTCATGATTTTAATTGGCGGGAATATGAAGAGACGCGAAGGGTTGAATCCGTCTTTTCACAACATATATATATAGTGGAAATCAACGGATCAATTTACTTTTACCCCAGATTGATATTTAACCCTTCCAGCAGTAAAAGTTTACGTCGATAGTTTACCCATTTACTCATCCTCTCGAACACCTTTTATCCAAATATAAAGAAATGGCTTCGACCTCACAGAATCCTCCTTCTCCTACTCAAGCCGTTGGAGAAGAAATTCCATCTAATATTCCCAATCCTGATATCCTTTCTTCTGACAATGAGGCAATAGACAATTCCCAAGCAGAAGAAGTTAGAGATTATGCCGAGGATGAAGTAGATAGTTTGGTCGTGGAAATTATTCCAGAAGGAGAGATGATGTCAAGAGCGTCTAAAAAATCTAAAACGACCCAACCTCAGATTTCTGCACCTGTAGAACTTTTTCCTTCTCGATGGAGAGAAGAAGATCTACCATTGTTGAAAAGGGAATATGGTCGCTATTTTCCATCAGATTTTGAGATCATTATTCCTACTTCCGAGCAGAGAGTTAATACTCCTCCTGCTAACTGTCGAGCTTTTTATACGTCCCACTTCGACCATGGGCTCCGTTTTCCCCTTTCCTCAGTTCTCCGACAGTTTCTGGAGACTTTCATAGTCTCCTTGACACAACTTGTTCCGAACGCCATAGCTTTTATTATGGCATTTTCTGTTTTGATGGTTGCACGAGGTCTACAACCCTCTTTCCGAAATTTTCTTCATTTCTTTCGCTTTTCAGTATCGAGCTCCTCCAACAGAGGTTACTATTATGTTAGTCAGAGACCTGGCTACGCTATTCTCGAAAACGCCATTTCAAGCAATAGTATGGAATGGAAATCAAATTTCTTCTTTGTTAGAGCTCCAACCGTGTCTATCCTCGAAAATGGAGAAAAAGAGGAGTTTTCTCACGACTGGGGATACAATGATCTTTGGGTATACGGCGGTCGAAAGGTGATCGGTCAGATGTCCCCAGATGATCAATTTTCATCTGCTTTAATTGACCAGATGAGGTCGGATAAATATCAATCGGCCTACTTGATCGGAGAAATCTTTCTTAGAAAGGCTGGATTAAGTTCACTGGAGTTTCCCATTTCATTGGATGATCGACCTCTTGGTAAGATCATTTCCCATTTTTAATTTATAAAAGGATCTATGAATTCGTTATTTACTATCGTCTAATTTCTTCTCAACGCAGCCACCCTAGTGGAGAATTGCCGTTTTTCAGTGGTTGGAAAATCCGTTCTCTCGAACTCAAAAAAGTCCTGGGGTAGAGCCCCCATAGAGCAGAAGGAGTCGAGAAAAAGAAGAAGAGATCAATTTATGGATTTGGAGAATATCGAGGAAGAGTCGTTTGAAGATGTTGATCCTATCAGAGTAGCTCCTCCTTCTTCCGCTCAAACCTCATCGGACATACCGTCTTCAAGCTCTCGCCAAGGCCGCGGTTATCCTCCTAAATTTCTTAGGGATCAACATGGTATTCTCGGCTGTCAATCCTGGTCGGAGCGTAACCCTACCGGTCCTGAAGCTAAAAGGAGAAAACAATTCTTTGACAAAGGAGGGGAGTATTTTACTCATGTCGGAGATATTGGTCATAAAGCTTCCCTGGTAGATATGATCGAGAGTCATCTTCAAGGGAAACGGGCGGCTGGGTATTCTGAGAAGGATACATTGATGTCTGATGATAAGGAAAACGTCGTCGATAAATCCATTCGAATTCTTCTTTCTTCGACCTTCACTCAAGATGTTAACAGGACGGTAAAGAAAAAACCCCTCGAGCAATTCGCAAGAGCAGCACATGCTCACGCAGTGGTAATATTCCTCAATTTCTTCTGATCTTTTAATAATCTATAATATTCTATTTGAAGGTTAGTCATAAAATTTTCTTTGTAATAGGCGGGTAATGCCTTGGTGTCCGCTTTATACGATATGGCATTGCATAGGGACCAATGTGAATTTGTCGAGGAAAGCAACAGAATCTTGAACGCAAGGGTCAAAGAACTTGAAGAGCAGCTTGCTCAGGTCGGTGATTCTCGATCTTCCGTGGAAACTCAACCTGCTCCTTTTGCTAATAAGGATTTAGAAACTGATAATCCGCATATTATTGGCATGATGACGGATGCTAGTCGGTATCAGGCCCAGGTCGATCAGTTAACACGAGAATTGGATGATCAACGAGTGTCACACACCACCGTAGTTAGCAGGTTGGAATCGGAGATTGCCTTACTTCGATCTCAACTCGCGGCAAAGGAAGACGATTCTACTGATTTGGAAAAGATCATAGACGAGCATCCATCTTCCGAGGTTGAGCCCATTATCCGAGGTTTTCTGGATTCCCCAGTACATACTGCCATAATTCATCAGAAGATCGGAAGTCTGCTTTTGAGCTCGTTCTATAAAGGCGTTGATCAATTAATCGAATCTGGGCAGATTCCTGACAAGCGTGATGAGTATCGCAAGGTTTTGGCTATTGAAAAGGATCGAAGTCTTCAAGATTATCCTCCTGAGTCCTTACCTTCTGTTGATTATAGCGGCCATCCTCTGGCTCATTTAGTCGAGGAGTATGGAACTCCAATTCCCGTGCCAGAACCTGACTTAGATTTGATAAAGGATATTATGGAGGATCAATCAGGCGAGGAGGAAGATATCGTCGATGAAGGGGATGTTGAAGGAGACCAAGTCGACAAGGGGAATGAAGGAGAAAAGGGAGGCTCGCCTTTGAAAGAAACCAACATCCATAGTTAGGACGTTTTTATTTCTTCTTTTATCTTGTCGTAATTGTAGATCTTTTGAACTCTGTAGAACATGTAAATTTCCTTTTATAATATATATGATTTTACTTAGATATACTACGTCCTTATGATGATCAAAGTACATATTCGTTGACCTGCTTTTTCCTTGCATTTGAATTTTTACTGTGCGCGCCAAGGTCCAAGGACATAACTGTCATTTCCTTAACTATATATAAAGGTGAATCTTTTGGAGTTTTTACCGCGCGTCCCCACTTGCGATATAAAATTATCTTGTTATTGATCGGAGCTCATAGTTCGATAATTCATAAGAACCTTTGATTGTTTGATCATGAGTTCCAACTTATTTTCTGGAGCTTCAAAACGCTCTCTGCGGGGTTCTTCCCGACGAGACACTCCGAGAAAAAAGCCTCGACTGGAAAGTTCTCATCAATCGTCCACCCAAGGGGGAGCTTCTTCTCGAGAAACCGTGCCTCGATCTGACCCAGCGTCGTCTTCACCTAATGGACATCCGAAGAATGCGAAGTCTATTCCTTCACCATCGGAGAAAGCTAGGCATTCCTCGACGGGTCTTCCGATCCGTAATCCCTTGGTTGATCCAAGAATTCTTGAAACTTATCAGAATGAGGGTTCTCGATCTATTTCTCCTCCTCTTGTAAACCCAACAATCGATCAGGAGTCTCGAGTTATATCTCCTCCTCCAGTCGACCCATCAATCGATGAGGAGTCTCGAGCTATCTCTCCTTCTTCTATCGACCAATCAATGGAGGAACGTCCTCCTTCCGATCGAGGTATAACAAATCGTCCCATAGGTCAAGAAAGTTCCCATCAGGCCGTGAATACTGCTCCAAATTCTGAGATTGTTGCTCCCAATTCTGAGATCGAGCCCACTCTGCAACTAAGAGGGCCCGTGGAAGACATTCCAGAATCTTTCTTTGCCCATCCAGGTTCGCAAGTTGTTTCGACCTCTCAAGACACTCAGATTGTCTCTCCTGTTCGTATTTCACAAGGAGCGTCGAAAACTGGGTCAGGTCCCAGTCGTTCAGTAATTGAAAAGGTCGCAGATGACCCATCTCTTTTAGACGAACGTCCATTTAAGGAGCAGGTCGAAGAGATAACTGAGTTCGATATGACCCGATCAGGTGGGGTTTCGATTGATGCATGTATTCCAACAACCCTCGAGCCTGATGGGGTTTCTTGGAATCTGGGGATGGGTACAATTTTGCCTAAAGAACTTGATAAACTGAAGAATCATTCTTCTTTGCAACTTGTACAGTCCATTTTCAAACGTTTGGAGATGGTAAGCATATTTTGTTGTTTGTCAAAAAAGATCTAGGTGTTTTAAGTTTCTCACCCACATTTCTCAAAACAGGCTAAGCATGAAGCTCTCCAACTCGGGATACAAAATGACGAAAGTTATTTCGCTCGAGAAGAATCCCTCGATCGGGTGAATTCAATAGCCGCTGCTCATCAATTGCTGATGACCGAAGTTGAGGACCTCCGAGCTACCGTTGAAAGTCTCACTAAAGAAAAAGAGCAGCTTACTAAGGAGAAAGCAGATCTTCTTCAGTTGAAAGATCTGGAGTTTGACAGGGGTTTTTCCCATGGATATGAGCAACGTACTCAAGAAATGATGACTTATCTTGGTTATCCTACAATTCCTGCTCATGTTCACGAGACGGTAGACAAAGATCTTACCCCTGATCATACTCCCGAACAGTAGACAAGAGTCTTTTTTTTTTTTTTTTTTTTTTTTTTTTTTTTTTTTAAATGTAAAAATACATTTTGCCTGATGAATGGAAAAAAAAAGGTTGTTTGTTGGTCGGTTTCTGCGTCCCATCGACCTGCCTTTGAATAAATAACTTCCTGCAATTTTATTGGAAGATGGGAAGTCAATTTTGATAGGCGTGCCATAACTGTAGGAACGATTCGTATGCCTTGTCCGTTGATTGGTTAATTCCCCATAGTATAAATAACTCCTTGGAGAAGTAGGAAAAGAAGCGAAACTGAAATAATATGCCGCCTCTGAATAATTTAACTTGGTTTTTATGGCCTGTTGACTACGGTGGATATATCAAACCAGAGAGTTCTTTAGATAGACGAGAGCTGGTTAGTTCATTAAAATGGTGTTTCGTCCATGCATGCTCGAAAACTTGCCCCCAAGGCAAGGAGAACGATCCTGTCTCAATTGTACGACTGCAAAGTTCTTTCCTTCGTAGTGTGCTTTAGCTTGATACTGTGATCGACACTAGATGCATCATGCCTCCTGGTTGCGATTTGGCTTATTTAGAGGTCGGTAATTCACCAGCGTCAGCAAATATACGCACTTCTTCATGTTCCTCATTTTCTGTTCATCGATTGTAGTCTGAGGAGAAGGTCGATTTGAAGGAGCAGATCATTCCGTGGAGTAGCAAAGTAGCATTAATGTTTTAAATAATTTGTAATGATCCGTGAATGTAAATGTAGGTTTCCGTGATGATATGGCTATGCTTGTGAAATGTAATAACTCTCTCAAATACCTGAATAAACCCAATTATTCTTTGTATGTTCAACTCGAGAACAATGGTTGATTAACTTCTTTGATTCTACAAACTATCTTTATAGCGTTGTAAATCTGGACCGTTGATAGGACCTTAAATTAACACCATTGGATCCTATGTCCTCTGCCTATAAAAAGATTCACTCCATCCCTCTTTATTTCTCAGAAGATGAATTCATTCAAGAAGAGTATGTACTGTTATAAATATCATCGACCACCAAATCTGTCGATTTATATGCCTAGGAGGTCACGACTTGGTATGGGAGGAATTGGAAAATGGAGATTTCTCAAAAACCATGAAATCTCCGACCCCTAATAAGGGGAATGGATTGGAATGCCTACCCTCATCCGACCATCCTATGAAAATGGGTAAAGGTCGGTGCTGTGGGGTTCCGGTCTATTAGTTATGCGGTCGGTGGAAAGCTGGTCAGTTCATTAAAATGAGCTTATATGGTCAAAAAATGCTGACCACCACTGACCGTTGTAACATTATGATCTCCCAAAGCTCTCCCTGATTCCAAAGCTTTGTGACCGTGAGAACGATTGGTTCTAGCTGGTGGCAAGAATTCTGGGAGCAAGTCGGAGATAGATCAGGCGGAAGACCCTTTGGTTGCCTCTTTGCTTCCTTATGTTTGCTATTGCTTTAGCTAGGATATTATAGGTATTTCCGATGTACATGTTTATCAGTGACATAAAATTTTACTGTATATCAGCTATTCATTTGTGTAGATCGTTCGATGAATGTATACTTCATTTATCAATGTATACTTTTAGTCTTGTGTCAATCTTTGAATTTTGGTTTTAAACTTCGTAGATCATTCATTAGGAGATCGATGAGTGTATACCGACCCAATCGGTTTTACTCAGAGATTTGTAGGTTGTGTACCAATTATTGGTTTTAACCTTTGTAGATCATTTATGTAGGAGATCGATGAGTTTATACCGACCCAATCGGTGTTACTCAAAAATTATTATACTTAGGTTGTTTACCAAATGTGGTTTTAACCTTTGTAGATCGTTTATGTAGGAGATCGATGAGTTTATACCGACCCAATCGGTGTTACTCAAAAATTATTATACTTAGGTTGTTTACCAAATGTGGTTTTAACCTTTGTAGATCGTTTATGTAGGAGATCGATGAGTTTATACCGACCCAATCGGTGTTACTCAAAAATTATCATACTTAGGTTGTTTACCAAATGTGGTTTTAACCTTTGTAGATCGTTCATTTCCGAGCGCGTTCAATGGAGAAGTAAGCAAAAGCTTTTATTATAGTTTGAAGACAAATTAATGGTAAAAGGAAAACAATCAAGACATACTGAAAAAACTAAAAAAGAAAACTAATTTCTTGGAAATCCTGTCTAATTCCTGAATCTTCTTATCTTTGAACTCTATCGACCATAATATCTTCTGAGATTTACAGCATTCCACGTCCGCGGGAGCGGAGTTCCATCCATATGAGCTATCTTGTATGATCCCTTCTTTCCGACCGCAATCACCACGTAGGGACCTTCCCAATTTTGCTGTAACTTTCCCACGTGTTTGGAAACTTCAACTTTTTTAAGTACCAAATCCCCTTCTTTGAATGATCGTATTCTCACCTTTCGATTATAGGCCTTTTCCATGCTAGATTTTACTGCTTCTAGCTGAAGACTGGCCTTTTCTCTTAAGGTTTCACTCAGGTCGACGTCGTCTTTTCTGAGTTGAATATTTGTTTCCTCGTCGTATAATTCAATTCTCGGACTGGGAACAAGTGCCTCGACTGGGATGACCGCTTCGGAGCCATATACCAAGCTGAACGGTGTTTCACCAGTAGATGCTTTGATTGTAGTTCTGTTAGCCCAAACGACGCCAGGAAGCTCGTCCAACCATTTTCCTTTAGCGTCGTCAAGTCTTTTTTCGAGGGATTTTATAATTTCTCGATTTGCTACCTCAGTCTGTCCATTTGCTCGAGGATGTCCAACAGATGTAAAGTTCTGTTGTATCCCTAACTTCGAGCACCACTCTTGAACTTGTTTTCCCGCAAATTGGGTTCCATTGTCGGAAATTAGAATCCTCGGAATTCCAAAACGACAGACTATATTTTTCCAGAGAAAATTTATTACTTGAAACTGTGTTATCCGAGCTAGGGCAATGCATTCGATCCATTTACTGAAGTATTCGACAGCGACTAAAACATAACTCTTTTTTGACCTGGCCGGTGGGAAAGGTCCCACTATGTCAATTCCCCATTGGTCAAAAGGCCAGCAAATCGGAATTGAGTGCATTGTTTCAGCAGGTTGATGTATTATATTTGAATGCACTTGGCAATAATGACAATGTTTTACATAATCTTGCGCATCTGCATACATCGTTGGCCAATAGTATCCTGTTCTTAGGCATTTAAGCGCAAGTGCTCGAGCACCACTGTGATTCCCAGCTTCTCCCTCATGTATACTTTTAAGGATACTCTCGTACTGGTGCTCGGGAATGCATTTCATCAGAATTCCAGATGCAGATCGTCGATAGAGTTTTCCTTCCAATATTGCATACCTTGGTGCTCGATATCTTATCCTTCTAGCTTCATTCTTACAGCTAGGGAGAGATCCATCGTTCAAGTAGGTGATTAACGGAGTCATCCAACTGTCCGCCGCCAAGTCGATATCCATTACTTCACTGGCTGGGACAACATCGAGGTCGATGCAAGGAGTTTTGGAGATTAGCCAGGTAATCACCCTTTTAGATTTACCATCCCTTGTTCCTGTAAATCTGGATAGTTGATCAGCCCAACGATTTTCTTCACGTGGAATATTTTGAATATCAAATTTATCAAATTTCCCAGTTAACTTTTTTACTTTATCCAAGTATTTTATCATATTGAATTCTTTTGCTTCGTACATCCCGCTGATTTGTCTCTGAATTAGCTCGGAATCTGTCAAAACATTCAGAATCTTTATATCGGCTTGTATAGCCATTTCTAAACCTGCAACTAGAGCTTCGTATTCGGCTTCGTTATTGGTTACCACGAAGTCTAAAGTGATGGCATAATTCATGTCCTCGCCGTTTGGTCCTTGGAAATTGATTCCTGCACCTCCACCATCTCTGCTTGAAGCACCATCGACGTGCATAAGCCATGGCAGGTCATTGACGATCATAATACTGCTATTACTTGTTGATGTCACATTGGAGCTTGTTTCCGAAAGACTTGGAGTTTCTAGGAGGAAGTCTGCTAGTATCTGAGCCTTGATTGCAGTTCGTGGTCGATATTCGATCTCGTATTGTCCCAATTCTACAGCCCATTTGATAAATCTTCCTGAGGCCTCTGGTTTGGATAACACTTGCCTCAGAGGCTGATTGGTGAGTACGATGATCTTGTATGTTTGAAAGTAAGGCCGCAACCTTCGTGCTGACGTCACCAATGCCAGAGCAAATTTTTCAATTGTTAGGTAATTCTTCTCTGCTCCCTGCAATAACTTACTCAGATAATAGACGGGCTTGTGTTCCGAGCCCTCTATCTTTACCATAACAGAGCTCACGGCCGCCTCGGAAATAGCGATGTATATATATAGAGGTTGTCCCTCTGTAGGTTTGGCGAGCATAGGTGGCGAGGTTAGGTAATTTTTCAGTTGCTCGAAAGCATGATCACAATCTTCAGTCCATTCAAAGGTCTTAGCTTTACGTAAAGTTTGAAAAAATGGTAAACTTTTGTCCGCGGACCTTGATATGAATCTATTGAGAGCGACAATTTTCCCTACTAGACTTTGTACCTGAGTAATATTTCTAGGGGGTTTCATTTCAGTGATTGCCCGTATCTTCTCTGGATTTGCTTCGATGCCTCTCTCGTGGACCAAATATCCTAAGAATTTTCCCGATCTTACCCCAAATGTACATTTTAATGGGTTGAGCTTCATTCCATATTTCCTTAAGATCTTGAAGCAACGATCAAGGTGCTTTATGTGATCTTCTTCACTCATGCTTTTTACTAGCATGTCATCGACGTAGACCTCCATTATTTCTCCTATTAGCTCTTTAAACATTAGGTTAACCAATCGTTGATAGGTTGCTCCAGCATTTCTTAATCCGAAAGGCATCACTACGAAGCAATATACACCTTGTTCGGTAATGAATGCAGTCTTTTCTTGATCCTTTTCATTCATGAAAATTTGATAGAAGCCCTGGAATGCATCCATCATACTAAAGATTGCAAAGCCTGCCGTCGAGTCGACCAAAAGATCGATCCTTGGGAGAGGATAAGGATCTCTCGGACACAATTTATTCAAGTCAGTAAAATCATTGCACATCCTCCACTTGTTATCCTTCTTATCTCCCTTTGAGACAAGTACGACATTACATAACCACTCAGTAAAGTGTATTTCCCTAATCTGTTTGGACAATAAAAGCCTTTCGACCTCTGCTTTTATTATTTTGTCCTTCACGGGGCCATGATTCCTTTTCTTTTGTCTGACTGGCTTTGCGCTCGGATCTATCTTTAAAGAGTGAGTTATAATTCTTGGGTCGATACCCACTATGTCTTCCGAGCTCCAGGCGAAAACATCCACATTTTTTCTTAAGAAGTTGATCAACATGACCTCTCCCTGTGGAGATAGTTCAGTTCCGATCCTGGTGATTTTGGTCGGGTCATTCTCGATAAGCTTAATCTCTTTATGCTCTGGTGCACGTAGAGTTAGATCGATGGGCTCTTTTCCTTTTTTGCTGATCGGATCCGTACTAGGCAATTCGGGATCCCGAGATCTATCTGTCGAGGACCCCACTATTTTTCTTTTCGACGGCGTTAAAGGATCAACATTTCTTTTCAAAGATAGTGAGGTATTGTAACAATCCCAGGCCATACAATGGTCATTGACCATTTCGCCGACCCCAGAGATTGTAGGGAATTTGATTTTTTGGTGGTAGGTTGACACAACCGCTCGAAATTGGTTTAAGGCTGGTCTTCCCAAAATTGCATTATAAGCAAATGGTGCTTCAACCACTAAGAACTTAATCATTTTAATCACTCTATGAGGTTTATGTCCAAGAGTTACACTCAGGTTAATAGTTCCAGCTGGAACTATTTCCGACCCTCCAAACCCTATCAGGGGTGTAGCTACTCTTTGGAGAGTTAATTTTCCGAGGTTCATCTGATTCAGCACTTCAATAGCTATTATGTTAGCTGAACTTCCATTGTCGATCAGAATCCTCTTGACGTTGAAATCGGATATTTTTAATGAGACCACCATAGGGAAATCGGGGTGGTCTTCGTTGTTGTCCCAATTCAGATTTCTGGGGACTTCGCTTTCGTCGAACTTGATGACTTGCTGATTAGAGCTCTTATTCTCGAGTGCCCAAATCTCTTTGGGAGCGATTACTCCTCCTTCTAAAGATCGCGCAGTCCGTCGCCTCGCATTCCGACTGTCTCCCCCTGCGGGTCCACCAGAGATTACATGAATAGTTCCATTGACCCGATCGTCATCGCTATCATTCCGTCGAGGCGGATGGTTACTGGGCGATTTACCCTGAGGACTTCTAATTTCCTCTCTCCTTCTAGGACTTCTTGTCCTTTGTCTTCTTCGATCTGATCTTTCAACAAATTCATTTAATTTACCTTGTTGAATCAATCTTTCGATTTCTTGTTTCAGATGGTAACAATCTTCGGTTCTATGACCGTGGGCTCGATGGTACCTGCAATACAAATCGTAGTTCTTTGCCCCTGGTTTTGCTTGTGTGATTCTTTTGGCTGGGGGAATCAGATTATTCCTTTCTAGTATCACCAGAATGTCTTCTCTTGGGGTATTTAATTTTGTAAACTCCACATAACTAATTCGATCTCTTATATTTCTTTCCGGAGATCGAGGCCTGAGGTAGACATTGGGTCTTTTCTCTAGGTTACTCCCATTGTGATCTAATCTTTGAAAAACATTCCCCCTTCGGGGAAATCGATCATATTCCGTTACCCTATTCATCGGAGGTTTTTCAGGTTTTCTTGACCCTGAAGTCGATGCTTTATTTTTATTTTTGTCCTTGAAAGAGTTCATCTCTTCTTGGGTCATATATTTGGAGGCTAACGTCATGATTTCCGCGAATGTTTTAGGCTGCTTTCGACTCAAAGCGTTGCCAAATTGCCTATTTTTAGTCAGATCGAATAGAATTGATATGATGTAATCAATGTTCGGAGAGTCAATCTTCAAAAGTTCCACATTGAACCTAGCTAACCAAGTTCTTAAAGACTCTCCTTCTAGCTGAGTTATTGTTCCTAGATAGCTCATAGGGAGTTTTTGTTTTTTCTGGTTGGCAAATTGTTGTTCTAATTTATTGCATAATTCTCTAAAGCTGAAGATCGAGTTAGGCGGTTGTTTTCCGAACCAATCCAATGCCAACCCTTCAAACGTCGTGATCATCAACTTGGCCGTATATTCTGCTGAATGAGCATACAAGCTCATTATATTGGTGAAACTAAAGATGTAGTCGGTTGGGTCAGTGGTTCCATCGTATCTGGGGAGCCGGGCAGGTAAAGATCCAGAAGCATGTGCTTCCCTGATTTCTAAACAGAAAGGGGAACACGCAGCTATGCTATCCTGTATTTCACGGGAACGAGGCTGAGGTTGCTGCAGAGTCAGAAGCCTTTGTTCGACTCGCTCCTCGACCATCCTTTCTATATCTCTTTCAGAGATTCTCTTGGTCGCTCGACGATTGATAACTGGGGGTTCGTCCGCGTCATCGATCGGTATCACAGTGCGGTCCTTTGATAGGCGAGGTTCAGATCGAGCATCAGCTCTTGCCTGATTAGTTTTTCGACCAAGGTTCCTTCCTGCTATGTTTGGTGGGGATATTTGAGATCGTTGGTCCGCGTCCGGACTTTCAGCTTGAGTTGACTGGTGGTCATTATTCACCCGAGGTTCCCTGACTTCGTTAGCCGCTCTTGAAGGACCAACGGCCGCCCTCACTGGTTCCGCAACTGCATGGGTTTGTAGAACTTGAGGAAAAAACGAACTTAAGATTTGAGCAATTTGTAGTATTTTTTCCTGGTCAGCGGAAAGCGGTGCGGCAGGGACGGATTGGATAGGTGGGTTAGGAATCCTACTTGTGGTAGGAGTTTGTCGCGCTCCGTCGTTATGATTGATGTTTTCGTTCGGCGCACCTTGTTCTTCTATAGGATCAACGGCCCAGATTAAAATCGTTGTAAGAACGGTTCGCAGAATCAGGACAAATGATCGATCATTGAAAGGAAGATACAAGGAATAATGGATTTTATTCAGATCTTTGAGAAGGTCGTTACATTTTACAACAATATCGTCACAAAAAACTACATGTACATTCAAGGATCGTTACAATTTAACCTGCCCCACGGTGGGCGCCAACTGATTTAACCGAATTTCGTCTTAAGGTTTTATCTCAGTAAATTATTAAGAACAATTTAATATATTAGGGGTTTGGTTAAAGTACTCAGGATGGAGCAATTCAAGAATAAGCAAAGTAATATAATTGAATGGAAAACAACAATCAGAGGAGGCGAACAAGAGTAGTATATTTCTTAGGTTAAATTTCGGATCCACAATACAATGTAAGATTTGCTATTTATAATATTCCTACTGTCCTAACTGAACTAGGAGTCCTATTTAGCCTAGGAAACCTGTATGGCCTTGGAGTATCGCTGGGCCCATTAAATCCCCTGGGACGGACAGTAGGTCGATCAAAGTAGGTCGATCAGATACGAATTTAACTGGTCGAGCCGATCTTGAAATCCCCGTTGGTCGGATCAATTCTGAACTGGCTCGATAAATACTTATTCGATCATAGGTGCAAAATAGCCCTCATCATCCGTCATCTATTTCAACACAATCAAAATATGAATCCAAGCACAATCAATTCTTGGACATATACTTTATCTCATTCAATGTAGTTCAAATGAAAAGGTATCCCTTAGTAATTTGACTAATCTAATTATAGTCTCAATTAATTATATAAGTTAGAGTTAATCAAACCTATATACGTAATTATCTATCTTGCCCATTTAAATGTCCAAGTTCAATAACAATCATAGTTTAGTTCTTTATCTAAATTATTCTCATTTTCTTTGAATAATATCATTCTAAGTCATCAAGACAATACTTTAGCACATTCTTTGTTTCCAATAACATAGAAATTTAGCATATTTGAACCATGTGGTTTCATTCTTTGTGGCAAAACATCATTTGTTTTATTTTAAGAATATTTTAGTATTACAATAAGAAATATGGTGTAACCCCTTTGAAGTAATCTAACTAGTATAAACATTTGTGTCTTTTATAACTTGGTTTTATACAAAAGAAAAACTTATGATTCAAGGATGGGTATAAACACAAATCTATAAGAACTCTTAAGCTATTCAAGAATATAGGTAAGTTACATCCCCTTTTTTCATCAATAATCAACCATTACGTTTTCTTATTAACTTATCAAGTTACCAAGTTTGTTTAGAGTGACTTATAGGTGCAAAACAGCAAGAAACCGTGGAATTTTCAGTTCTACAACTGATTTTACGAAGCAGCCCCAAAACAGTCTGGCGAGTGAGTTTCACTCGCCGGTACTGTTCCGAAAACAACCGTTTAGTGACCCCACGCGCCGGAGGTGTTCGACACCTCCGATATCCCTACACTCTAGACCGAGTCTTCTTTCCAATGGTGCAAACCTTTCTCAAAAATACCTAGCCAATATCAAGTTATAGATCAATTTCAGAGGTCGCGCAAAACAGGGGAAATGATGAATATTTACCTTGTTATCTCCTTCTCTTGCAATGAATTCTTGAACTTATTCACTCCTTATGGAATTAGAAGCTACTACTAACTGGGAAGAATTGGAATTTCATAATTTTAGCCAAGATTATAAAGTTTTTAAATGTGATTTGAGAAATATGAAGAAATTTGTTTACCTCTAAAGCTTTACTACCACTTCTACCAATCTTGGGAGGAGAAGAGCTTCATAGCTACATAATTTTTGGGAAAAGAACTGAGCTTTGTAATGTCTTAATTTGGGTGTGATTGAAGAAGAAGTAGACGTACTTATTTATAGGAGTAGAAGATGGTAGATTGGTAATTAATGTGGGTAAGTGGGTTTAGTGGTAATTGGTGATATGGGCTACTTTTGCTATTTCACTTTTGACCTTGATTGTTTGATAATTGTTAGTTTTAGTATACTTATTTTTATATCAAGTTACTCGGTTTGTTAAAAAGTTTGTTTTGAGTTTGGCTTAATAGTTATTATATACATATGTTCTATTTTCAAATCTAAATGAATATATAAATATTTATATGTATATATATTATCAGGGTATTACAAGTAATGAGCTAGCTAGACCATCCGTAGGAGAACACCTCTCGGCCAGCTGTATAAGGCTGTAGGTCGGCCCCACAGTAATCCCGAGGAGACGAGTAGATCGGGAATAAGGTCGGGGTACTTGATCGAGAGCTATCAGTCAGGCTTGATCGGAGAACCATGTTCTTCTGGTCGATGAATACCATTCTGATCGAGATCGAGGGTGACCCCGAGCAGAAGGTATTTCCTAGATCGGCGTATGCGAAATACCCCTCATCAATACTCCCCCACTTCTCGAGCGTAAGTGAAGCTGAAGCTCGGAGAAGTAAATACTGCATCACGGCGGAATACTTTGATCTCTTGATGTTTTCGGACATGCCTCGTTAAAAACCTAGTTCGGAAAAACCCAATGGGACAAAATCCGAACTAGGGAAAAAGAGTGCACATCTTCCTTGGAGGAGCCTCGAAAAGCCGAATCGCCCCCAAGATAGAAGGGTGAGGTTTTTGACCTGAGAGATTCACCTCGAAGATTCACCAAGAGCTGCAATATTGAAATTCGGAAAGATAGATAGTAGAGAACAGGCCTCGGACAGTCTTGAGTTGGATATGCCTCGTTAAAAACCTTACTCGGAAAAACCCAGTGGGATAAAAACCGAGCGAAGGGAAAAAGAGTACATATTTTATCCTGTTGAGTCGAGAAATACTCATTTTCGAAGCTTGGAGGACCATAAATGCTATTAACAAAAGATAATCTTCAATTTTACTGAGTGGGAGCCTAACCGTCGCGGTTACTCGGGGTTGAATTTGCAATTTACCCTTTTAACCTTTATATATATGTTTACTTGGAGAAAAAAGAGTGCATCTTTACAATTCACAGCTGATCGGAGCTTTTAGATCGATAAACAGTATTTCTTCTTTACTTCGAGCATTCCAATAAATATCTTCTAATCATGTCTACTTCCCAGAATCCCGACGTCCAAACCAACATCCCCTCTGGATCAGATTCCGACCTGGGATCCACTGGGGAACTCATCAATGACTTCAAAACCACTGAAAATTCTTCCGAAGAGACGAATAGAATCGTCAATCAAATAGAGCATGCCATGGGGTCGAACGCTGGAGAGGGTACATCAGGTCGACAGGATTCCGAGCACGATGGTGATGCGGAACAAAATGCCAAGGCCAACAGTGAGGAAGGTGGAGATGGAGAAAAAACTGACTCCGAGAATGAGAACGGCTTGACTGTACCGTTCGATAAGCATGAGATAATGAGGTATGAGATCGGAGGCGGGTGCAGTGTGCGAATCCTCGACTTAGCCGGTGTCTCGAAAAAATCCAAAGCCACAGGTCGGGTTCAAACGACCGAGAAACGGGTCGACGACATCTCAAGTGCGTACGATCCGAAAGAGCACGAGGCGAACCTCAAAGTTACGATAGGCAAATTCCTTCCCGAGGGTTACTCGCTAATAATCCCGACCCCCTCTCAAAGAGTGAATAAGCCCCCCGCAGGATGTCAAGCTTTCTATGCTCGGCAATTCGACTATGGGTTGCGTATTCCTTTTGCTCCCTTACTCGTGCAGGTTTTAGATGCATTTAGCCTGGCACCCGCACAGATTCTTCCCAACTCGATCGGGTATCTGATAGCTTTCAGCGTTTTGATGAAGGCCAAGAATCAAGTTGCTAACTTCCGACGCTTCTGGCAATTCTTCAAGATCAGTACCTCCTCTGCCTCGAACGCTGGGTTCGTGTATTTCTCCCAGCGTTCGAATCATTCGGTCTTATCGACCATAACTTCCAGCAATTCTCTTGACTGGAAGAAACAGTTCTTCTTCATTAAAGGTCCTGAAGAACCAGCTTCTGAGGGAAGCTCGGAGATGGTTCCACACAGATGGCCAGGTGAGCGAGACTGGGTGTACGGAAAACGGGAACTATTAGGTCGGCTTCAGAAGGTCATTCCGGACGACGCTGTCAAAGAGATGTGCTCGGATTTGTACCAGTCGACTTTCCTCATTCTGGAACCCGTACTTCGAAAAGCAGAACTCAGCCGAGCTACCTTTCCATTAGCAGTCGCTGATGATCCTCGAACATTGAGTAAGGAAAAACAGTCTTTCCCGAGTGACTTATATAGTGAGCTTTTCAGCGGATTTTATTACTTACATTTCATCTCTTTATTTCTTCAGGAACAATGGTGGAGCAATACTGAGCTTCTATAGTCGGTAAAACTGTAGCATCTACCTCGAGGAAAACACCCGGTCAACCGAGGAGGCAAACTAGACCGGAGCCCAGGATTGCCGTCCCTCCTCGGGGAAGCTCGGCCCGAACTGACCAGGTCGGAAATGAAGAGGAGCTCGAGAATGCTGAGCCGATACAAATGGTACGACCTCCTCATCAAGCTGGTCCTTCTTCTTCTTCTGGCTTAGGATACAGCATGTTTACCATGAAGAAGCTTAGAGGGACAGAGATCTATAATCGGAGAGCTCGGGAAGATCTCGAGGGACCCCCCGAGGCCAAAAGGAGGACCGGACTATGGGGTCGACACCGAACGCCCCTTTCTTCCCGTCCTGGTCGAAGTAGGCCCGACATGGTGGATTTCATCGAAGACCAACTTAGAGGTTCCCGAGCAGCGGGTTATCCCGAGAGGGGATCAATTCGAAGCGATCGCACCCCGAACGGCGAGAATGAACATGACAAGGCGATCAAGATTTTCATGGCGGGGAGATTTGCCGAGGACCAAGAGGAGCTTCTTGGCCATTCCGATCTCGACGTACTGGGCCAATTCTCCAAAGCATATCACACGGTAAATTCCTTTACTTTTGTTGCAACTGTTTTAAGCCTTGGAATAAAGAACTAACCAGTCTGTTCTTGCAGATCGGGGACTGCTTTCTCACAGAGGTGAATCGTGTGTCGATGTTAGAAGAGGAGTCCGATCGAGTTCATATTGCTTATATGGACTTGCTCAAGGAGGAATCCCAACTGCGTAATCGATTTTCCTCCGTCCAAGCAGAATTGGAGTCCATGAAATCCAAATATACCCCTGCCGTCGAGGAAAACTTGGTGAAGGTCGTGGAAGAGAAAAGCTTGCTCGAGGAGAAAGTTAGGAAACTTGAAGAGGAGCTTGCGCAGACTAAGGCTGATTCCGAGCTATCTTATCAGCGGGGCAAAGAAGATTCTCGCCTAAGCTCGATAAGAGAATTTTTGGAGTCTCCCGCATTGGATGCCATAGCTCGAGGGAGGGTCGGCGAAATCCTTCAAACTACCTTTTTCAAAGGGGTTCAACAGTTGGTCGCAGCAAAGGTTATTCCCGACAAAATGACGGAGTATGTTAAGCACATGGACATCATGAAAAATTCTAGCGGGGAAGACTATCGAACCGCGTCCTCGAGCTCGGCCAACTGGGAAGAACATGAGTTCGCTCCCTTTGTGGAAGAGTTCGGAGTTCCAATGCCCAACCCTGACTTGATGGACTTGGATACCTCCAGCGCAAGCTCGAGTTCAGATAGCTCAGACCGTTCGGATACCTCTGATGATAATTCCGATGGGGACGATCGAGAAGCTTCTGGAGATGATGACGTCGATGTCGAGGGTAACTCCGAAGGTGAGGGCGAAGAGGTGCAGCCAAATCTTTAGATTTCTTGTAATAGATTGTAAGATTGTAGGACCCTTTATTACATGCATTGTAATTATTTCGATCATCTATAAAATCTGCTTTTTCTGTTTTTCCGAGTCCTCTCATCAGTAATTTATCATACTGCTCAACTAGACAAAAGTCTTTGTGAGCCATAAGGTTCATAGAAAGAACGTCGATATCAAAACAATCGATCTTCTTAAATGGGCACGGAAATCTTGAAATTCGTGACTGTTGGGCTCCCAAAAAGGCAACGTTCCTTTCTCTTATAAATAGACGGTAGTTAAAGATTTTTGTCACTGAAATTATAATTCACTCTTCGTCGGAGCTATTCGGTCGATAAGTAAATCGAGCTCTCTTCTCCATTAGAAATATACAGATCATGGAAGGCCTGGTGAACTCCAAGATCGACCCGAGGTTGTTGCTTAAAGTCAAGAAAGAGAAACCTTCCAAGTCGAAAGTCAAAGAACCTAAGTCCTCCCGGAAGCAGGAAAGACTTCTAAGAACGACCGAGGTAAGCACAAGGTCGATTCTCCTTCGAAGGCGGTTATTGAATCAATTGGTGACCTTGGCAAAACTGTGGCCAAGCAAATATCTGGCTCCGAGAAAGGGCCGGTCATACCAATTCCGGACTCCCCCTCTCAGTTGAAAAATAGTTCCGAGGGCAAGAAGAAGGTCGATAGGCCTAATAAGCAAATCACATCTGGTGACTCTGAGCCTGCTCCACATAAAAGACCGCTCGTGGACGATCTGATTCCAACCTCGGCCTTGATTCAAATGACGGGGGAAAAAAGGACAATAGCTGATAGTGTTCTGGCCTTGGAGGCTAATAAGGATGTTGTGGTTGAGCCTCCCAAAAAGAAGGTCAAAATAAATGACCCTCCGTCGGGTGGGAATCCAGAGCCCCAAAGCACTGTCCCCAACGTTGCTCGGACGCTTAGCGCCTTTTTTGAAGAGGTGAAAAGTAAGGCCATGGCCGAGCCAGCAGGGAAAGGTGCGAATGAAACGGTGCGATCGAGCACGGATCTGCTTTTTCAAGTAAGTGTTGTGTTCACTCTCTTCCCCTTCTTTTTTTTTTTACTAAATAACTTTTTGTCCATTTAAGGTCGGACAACAGTTATTTACCCTCGAGCTTCAAGTCGAACAAGAAGCCGAAAAGCGTGCGAAGGTTATCCTCGAGCTGGAGGAAAAGAAGGTTGCATTATCAAGGTCCCTTGAAGAAGCCAGAGCTATTGAGCTGAAATTGGCCTCCGAGACGGAGAAAGCTGTGAAGGAGAAAGAGAGCCAGGTTCACGAGGAGTTGAGCAAGGAGTTGGATAGGCTGAAGTCGCTCGTCGAGCAGGAGAAGAAAAGCACCGAGCAGCGGGAGAAAGAGGCCTATCAAAAAGGTTATGAGGCCGGGTATGAGGCCCGCAACGTTGAAGTCCGCAAGCTTCTTTTCGAGAAAAGTGTTTAGAGATTTCTTTTGTTGACTGCTCGATTAAATGTTGTACTTTTAGATTTTTCCTTTTGTACTTGTTTTCCTCGTTGGAATAATAAAATTTTTCTTCCTTCTAATCGATGATGTTTTGTGTTCTGATAAAGTGATTTACTGTATAAACAATTTATACTCGAGTTGAGAGTAAGCAATCAAGTAGCATTTTCAGAGTTAAAACAATTTATACTCGAGTTAAGAGTGATCGCTCGAATTCCGAGCATAATTTAAAGATGGAAAGTTTCTGCACTGCATATTTGACCAAGTCATAGTATTCCTCTTTTTTCAGCTAAGTTTCAAAGAAAGTCTGCCCAAACAGTACCTCAATCTCGGGAAGTGGAAAGGTCATCTGTGATAAATGAATTAATCTGAGCCGTTGGTTTCGTTGAATGCTGACCGTCGATCAAATCATCCTTTTAGTATAAATATGGCATTTACCCAGTTTGAAAATCTTTACCCTTTGCTGTCAAAAATGTTTTATCCGAGGACGAAGCTCGGATCTTTTCCTCTTCCTGATCAAGCCTTTGAAATTCGGCTTCGAACTTACTTCCGATCTCATCTTAAAAATACAGTTTCTTTTGGTATGGGTGGAATTGGAAAAAAGGGGACCCTCGGATATCGGGGGGTCTCCGATCCCTGAAAATGGGATCTCCCCTTGAAATACCAACAAGTGACTGACCCTTGCTTGAGTATTTTGGGCAGGGTTAGCATTGCTGGTTTCGAGGGGTATACCTGAGGGCGGAAAGCAGGTCAGATAATCAAAAGGGAGTTTGACCTCAAGTACTTTCTTTGGGGTTATCTTGTTTCACGAAGTTCTTCCTTTCTTCCTTGAAGAATGGTCACTTTGGGTCAAGCTTCCCGATCATAAAAAGATGACTTGCCAAAGGTTGAAATTTCGGATCTAAAAATGAGGAATTTCAACCTTGTACGCCAACTCGGGGAAGTGATCGGGCTCGGCTGGTATCGAGAATGCTGGGGGCTGTATGGAGATCAGAAACAATAATTCGCGATCCATATTGTCTAATTTCAAAACCAGATATCATAAGACGATAAACATATACAGCTCGATCACTTTGCCCCAGATTGTGGTGCAATTATCGGATGTTCGGCGGTACTCCTGGTCGACAACACTGAAAGATGCTCGAAGACTCAAAGACCATATAATAGGGTAATGTAGTTGTAGTAGGACTTCATTTGTACACTCTCAACAACTTTGTAATTTGTTCGATGAATGTCAATAAAGTTGTAACATTTGCCTTTCATTGATCTTTTGTATCTTGCTCGAAAATAATAATGAGAACCTATTGTTTTAAACCATATAGTTGCCACTTTACTTTTCCTGTCCATCGTCTTATTGTAAGTCTTCTGCTCGTAAAAGCCAATTCGATGATGAGAATATATGTTGATCGATAAACTGTCCTCGGGGATATTATCCGATAATCGTCCATATAAATAATATCTGAGAGTTGAGAAGTTCCCTTGAAGAATAATTGAACTTAGGAAATAATGATCCCAACTTTAGTAGTTCCCCAGATAATCAGAAACTTTTGAAAGTTGTTCGGGTTTCGAGCAGAACTGCGTCATCATAACGTTTCGAGCATTAGTTGGAATTGACGCAAAATTTAATCGACCGTTACTAAGTGAACTAGATAGTCACGTAAAATTTTCATTGAGGGAGGGTCATAGCAACAGCTTTCACCCTCGGCCAATTTTCTTTTTCGATCATATCTTATCGAGGGAGGGTCGTAGCAACAGCTTTCACCCTCGGCCGATTATATTTTTTTTTTTTATTGATCATATTTTATCGAGGGAGGGTCATAGCAACAGCTTTCACCCTCGGCCGATTTCCTTTTTCGATCATATTTTATCGAGGGAGGGTCGTAGCAACAGCTTTCACCCTCGGCCGATTATATATTTTTTTTTTTTTATTGATCATATTTTATCGAGGGAGGGTCGTAGCAACAGCTTTCACCCTCAGCCGATTATATTTTTTTTTTATTGATCATATTTTATCGAGGGAGGGTCATAGCAACAGCTTTCACCCTCGGCCGATTATATTTTTTTTTTATTGATCATATTTTATCGAGGGAGGGTCATAGCAACAGCTTTCACCCTCGGCCGATTTCCTTTTTCGATCATATTTTATCGAGGGAGGGTCGTAGCAACAGCTTTCACCCTCGGCCGATTATATATTTTTTTTTTTATTGATCATATTTTATCGAGGGAGGGTCGTAGCAACAGCTTTCACCCTCGGCCGATTATATTTTTTTTTTATTGATCATATTTTATCGAGGGAAGGTCATAGCAACAGCTTTCACCCTCGGCCGATTTTGATTTTTGAACACGTTTCATCGAGGGAGGGTCATAGCAAAAGCTTTCACCCCCGGCCGATAACGTTATACTTCCTTTGTCATGGTACTCGGAAAACAATTTGAACTTGAACCAAGGATTTCATTGATTGTCCTTACACTTTTGGAAAGTAAAGTTTGAGAAGACTGTAAATTACAAGAAAAATTAAAAATGATAACATCTATCTTCCATAATATTTCCTCAGATTGACTGCATTCCAAGTTCTTGGCAAAGCTTCACCGTTGAGGTGAGCAATTTTATAGGATCCCTTTTTTCCGACCTCCTGCACGACATAAGGGTCGTCCCAGTTTGGCTGAAGCTTTCCGACGTGCTTAGACACTTCCACCTTTTTTAGAACCAAATCCCCGACCTTGAATGTGCGTATCCTGACTTTTTTATCATAAGCTCTTTCCATGCTGGACTTGGTAGCTTGTATCTTTATGCATGCTCGGTCGCGTTTACCATCTGCTTGATCGACATCCAACTGCCGCAGCAATTGATTATGATCAGGATCATAAGATTCGACCCTTGGTGAAGGTACTAATGTCTCCACCGGTATAACAGCCTTCGACCCATAAACCAACGAGAGGAGTTTCTCCAGTAGCAGACTTTACTGTAGTCCTGTTCGCCCAAATTACTCCTGGAAGCTCGTCTAACCAATGGCCTTTCGCTTCGGCTAAACGTTTTTCAAGTGATCGAACAATTTCCCTGTTGGTGACCTCGGTTTGTCCGTTCGCCTGGGGATGTCCGACCGACGTGAAATTCTGCTGGATCCCAAACCTTTCGCACCACTCCAAAATTTGTTTTCCCGCGAACTGAGTTCCATTGTCGGAGATGAGGATCCTCGGTATACCAAACCTGCAAACAATATTCTTCCAGAGAAAATTTGTCACCTGAAATTGAGTAATTTTTGTTAGCGCAATGCATTCGATCCACTTGCTGAAGTATTCCACAGCGACCAGGACATAGTTTTTTCTCGATCTAGCAGTTGGGAAAGGTCCCACAATATCAATTCCCCACTTGTCGAAGGGCCAGCAGATCGGAATCGAATGCATCTGCTCGGCGGGCTGATGAATTAGATTTGAATAGATTTGGCAATGATGGCATTTCTTGACATAGTCGATGGAATCTGAGATCATAGTGGGCCAATAATATCCGGTCCTCGAGCACTTCAAGGCTAAGGCTCGTGCACCGCAATGACTTCCCGCTTCACCTTCGTGAACCTCCTTTAAAATTAGATCGAACTGACTCTCAGGAATGCACTTCAACAAAACTCCTGAGCTTGATCTTTTATAAAGCCTATCTTCGTTCAAAACGTACATAGGAGCTCGATATTTAATTCTTCGAGCTTGATTTGTATCTTCCGGTAAAGTACCATCTCTTAGATAAGCCTTCAAAGGCTCCATCCAAGAAGATTCTCGAACATCTATCTCCATTACCTCCGAGTTTGGGGTTAGGTCGTAGTCTATAGCTGGGGAGTTGGACATTAGCCAAGTTATCACTCTTTCCTTCCGTCCATCTACCGACCCAGTAAACTTCGAAAGCAAATCCGCCCAACAGTTCTCTTCTCGAGGGATAGCTTGTATATCAAATCTTTCGAACTTTGTCGCCAGATCCTTTACCCTTTTCAAATATTTCACCATGTTAAACTCTTTTGCTTCATAAACCCCTTTCACTTGTCTATGTACGAGCTCCGAGTCGGTTAACACTGTCAATGACCTTATGTTTGCTTTAACTGCCATTTCTAAACCCGCGATCAAAGCCTCGTACTCCGCTTCATTGTTCGTGACTACAAAATCTAGGGTGATCGCATAACTGAGATCCTCCCCCTCGGGACCCTGAAAGTGAATTCCGGCCCCACCACCTTCTCTGGTCGACGACCCGTCGACATGCATCACCCAAACTTTGTGCTGAATATCCTCAACCAGATTTACTGCGGGAACCGGCAAGTCGTCCGAACTGGATCCTGTTGATTCTGCAATGAAATCAGCCAGGACTTGAGCTTTTATCGCTGTTCGAGGTTGGTACTCGATCTCGAACTGACCCAGTTCCACCGCCCATTTAATCAATCTCCCGGACGTCTCTGGTTTTGATAGAACTTGCCTTAGAGGTTGATTAGTCAGAACAATTATTTTGTAAGTTTGGAAATAAGGTCGCAGCCTTCGTGCGGCAATAACTAAAGCCAGTGCGAATTTCTCGATCTCCAGGTAATTCTTTTCTGCCCCTTGAAGCAACTTACTCAGATAGTACACCGGTTTATGCTCGGAATCCTGAATTCTCACCAAAACAGAACTTATTGCCTCACTTGATACCGCTATGTACAGATACAAGGGTTCCCCCTCAACCGGTTTTGCCAACATCGGAGGGGAAACCAAATATCTTTTAAGCTCTTCGAAAGCTTTACTGCATTCCTCATTCCATTCGAAGCCTTTCGATTTCCTCAACAATTTGAAGAAAGGTAAACTCTTGTCTGCAGATCGGGATATAAACCTATTCAAAGATATTACTTTTCCGATTAGACTCTGCACTTCAGACAATTTTGTTGGCGGTTGTAGCTCAGCTATAGCTCGGATTTTTTCTGGATTCGCCTCGATTCCGCGCTCGTGAACCAGATAACCGAGGAACTTTCCCGACCTTACCCCGAAAGTGCACTTGGCCGGATTTAATTTCATTCTGTACTTCCTTAGGATTGCGAAACATCTGTCAAGGTGCTTTATATGTTCCTCCTTGGTCATGCTCTTCACTAGCATATCATCAACATAAACTTCCATGATCTCACCAATAAGATCCTTGAACATCATATTCACGAGCCTTTGATAAGTTGCTCCTGCATTCCTTAGCCCGAACGGCATTACAATGAAGCAGTACACTCCCCGTTCGGTAATAAAAGCTGTTTTATCCTGATCTCTTTCATTCATAAATATTTGATAAAACCCTTGGAAAGCATCCATCATACTAAAGAAAATGAATCCCGCAGTCGAGTCAACCAGCATATCGATCCGTGGTAAAGGATAGGGGTCCCTTGGACACAACTTGTTCAGGTCGGTAAAATCATTACACATCCTCCATTTGTTGTCGACCTTCTCTCCCTTCGACACCAACACTACATTGCAAAGCCATTCAGTGAAAGTTATTTCCCGAATCTGTTTCGCGGCTAATAACCTATCCACCTCAGCATTGATGATTTTGTCTTTTTCTCGACCGTGATTCCTCTTCTTTTGCCTAACTGGCTTTGCTTTAGGATCGATATTTAAAGAATGAGTGATCACTCTCGGGTCGATTCCGACTATATCATCAGAACTCCAAGCAAAGACATCGGCGTTGTTTCTAAGGAATTCGATCAACATGGTCTCCATCCCTTGACTTAGCTCGGTCCCAATCCTGGTGAACTTCTCGGGAGAGCCAGGGATTAACGTTACTTGCTTATGATTTGGGGGTTGTACGCTCATATCGATCTCTTTTCCTTTTTTACTCTGCAACTTTTCACAATCTGGCAACGGGAGGTCGGATACTGAGAATACCTTTTCCTCCTCTAACTTTCTCTTCGAGGGCAATACTGGTTCGAACTGCTTCTTCATGTTTAAAGATGTGTTATAACATTCCCATGCCATGCATTGGTCGTTTCTCATTTCTCCGACCCCTGCCAAAGTGGGAAACTTGACCATCTGGTGGTAAGTTGACACGACCGCTTTGAATACGTTTAAAGCCGGTCTCCCCAAGATTGCATTATAAGCGAACGGGGTACTCACGACTAGGAACTTAACCATCTTCGTAACATCTCTAGGTTTCTTGCCCATAGTAGTACTCAAGAGTATGGTTCCAAGAGGAACAATTTCCGATCCACCGAACCCAATGAGCGGGGTGGATACTCGTTCCAATCGCGGGTGTTGTAGATTCATTCTGTCGAGCGCCTCAGAAGAGTTTATGTTTGCCGAACTGCCATTATCGATTAAAACCCTCCTAACCTCGAAGTTAGCAATTCTCAGGGTCAAGACCATCGAAAAATCGGGGTCATCTTCATTTGTATCCCAAGTCACATCACTAGGTCTGTCAGCCTCGGAAAAACTAATGACTTGATTTATCGAGGGCGCTGGTCTTAAGGACATGACCTCTTTCCTAGTCGAGACACCAGTCTTTATCGACCTAGCAGTCCTTTTCCTCGCATTCCTGCTATCTCCCCCAGCTGGCCCACCAGATATCATATTTATCACCCGATTCGTCTGGTCCTCTGCTTGTTGTCGATCCTCACGGTGTTGTTCGGAGGACCTCCTAGGACTCCTGGATCGATAACGGCTGTTATGGTTCTCCTTTCTGACATATTCCTTCAACTTTCCCTGAGCAATCAGTTTCTCGATCTCTTGTTTTAACTGAAAGCAATCCTCGGTGCTATGCCCCCGAGCTCTGTGGTATCTGCAATACTTATCGTGATTCATAGTTCCTGGTCTAGGTTGAGTGATACGCCGAGCTCCAGGGACCAAATTCCTCTCTTCGAGTACCGTTAGAATCTCGTCCCTTGAAGTATTCAATCTGGTAAAGTTGCTTTTTTCATGCTCCGTCCTCGGAGCCCTATCAGGAGATGCAGGTCGACCGTAGACATTAGATCTGTGGGTCGGAGCCTGAGGTTTATAGACCTTAAGTCTCTGCCAAACCGAGCCTTTTTGCTGCGCGTTTGACCCTCCGTAGTCGCTTGGTTTAGGGATAGGGGCCCGATCAGGTTTCTTCACGATCGGGGGCCTAGGATTCTGTGCGTTCTTTAACTTATTCATTTCCTCCTGGATCATGTATTTCTCAGCTATTTCCATAATCCGCTCGAAAGACTTTGGTTGCTTTCGGCAGAGAGCATTCCCGAACTGGCTATTGCGGGTTAGCTCGAACATCAACGATGATAGAAATTCAATCTGCGGGGTATCAACTTTCAGAAGTTCAATACTGAATCTTGCTAGCCACTGCCTCAGTGTTTCTCCTTCCATTTGTTTCACTGTTCCCAAATGATTAGCAGGTAACCTTTGTTTCCTTTGGCTAGCAAACTGATGTTTCAATTTATCGCACAACTCATTGAAAGAGAAGATCGAGTTCGGGGGTAGTTTTCCGAACCAATCCAAAGCAATTCCTTCGAATGTGGTGACCATGATTTTGCAGCAAAAATCCTCCGAGTGTCCATATAAATTCAACACATTTATGAAACTGTTTATATGCTCCCCGGGGTCAGAGGTTCCATTATATCTTGGCAATCTTGTAGGGACTGACTCAGTTCCTCGAGCTTCCTTAATTTCTTGACAGAAAGGCGAGCATCGCATAATATTTGTACTCAATTCCCTACTTCGCACTTCAGGGAACACGACCCCATCCTCTTTGGCCTCAACTCCTCGAGCCCTGACACCTGGGGGTCGGGTTTCCTTTACCAGCTTCTCTTTTTCTAACTCCTTAGCAACCCTTTCTTGCACCATCCTTTCCAGGTCAGCCTCAGTTACCTTTCTATAGGCTGGCTTTCTAGACCTCTCCACAACTTTGGGTTGACTTTCCCCGACCACGGAATCCTCTAAGTTTTGTATGTTCCTAGAAGGTTGCCCAGATCGGACAATGGTTCTAGCTTGTGGTGGGTTGGGTCGAACCTCAGATGGTTCGCCCAGAGCAGATCGACGAATACTTCCTTCCCTTGGCCTGTGGGAAATCGGACCCCGAGCAGTAGGTTGATCGACCGGGGGCTGCTGACCGGGCAGAGTTTCACGATCTGCTCTCTCCGTATTCAAGAATTCTTTACACATGGTTCCGATAATAGAACGCAAATCTGCTACTGTCGTATGAATAGGCATATCATTCGGCGGGTCGAGCGGCGGCACCTCAGATTGGTGGGCCGCTCGGGATTGGTTACTTGGTTCATTGTTTACAGAACGTTGAGCTCCTACGGCGTGTGAAGGCTCACCACGATTGTACGTAAATCTCCTAGTAGTAGGCATATTTCGATCTAACATCCGAGCAGGCCCCACGGTGGGCGCCAATTGATTATACTGTATTTCGTTCGAGTTCAACAAGGAAAGTAGAGTATTACAATATATGAATCGAGCGTATGAAAACTGTATATTGATATCAGTGTTCGAATACAAATTACAAAGCGGGTCTACCCGAGCATTACGGGATGCCGTACTACTAGAAAGACTAGATACAATGAGAATACAAGCTAGTTCCTAGCCCGAGCAGTAGGTCCGAGCAGAAGGGATATCTTGGAAGTTGTGCCGTCCTTGATGTCATAAATGCGCCACGTATTTATAGGAACAGTAATGAGCTAGCTAGACCATCCGTAGGAGAACACCTCTCGGCCAGCTGTATAAGGCTGTAGGTCGGCCCCACAGTAATCCCGAGGAGACGAGTAGATCGGGAAGAAGGTCGGGGTACTTGATCGAGAGCTATCAGTCAGGCTTGATCGGAGAACCATGTTCTTCTGGTCGATGAATACCATTCTGATCGAGATCGAGGGTGACCCCGAGCAGAAGGTATTTCCTAGATCGGCGTATGCGAAATACCCCTCATCAATACCTTCAGCAGCAGCTTCTTTGGCAGACATTCTGAAAAAGATTAAGGAAAAACGAAGAGAAATTCGCAGTAGATGAGTGCAGAATTGCTCTGTATGCTTTTTGAAATTTTGAGGGTGCGTAAAAGCTTAGTAAGCTGATCAGATCTGGATTTATAGATGTTAGGTTCTTGTCGGTTTCCGTGATTAGTGGCAACCGTTAGATCAGTTACTGAAAAGCAGATCGTGTGACCGTGATACGCGGATTTCAAAATAGCATTAAATATGTCAGACGGGCGGGAATTTGAAACGCCACTTGTCTGTTACTTATAAAAGCGTGCTTTTGATAAAAACGTTTTCAGTACAACACTTAAATATAAGCTGACATAAATAACAACAGATGAGTAAAATACTTATCTGATAGACAACTTGTCTGATACAATATATCACTAGTGAAAGCCAATATCTAGTGATCTTCCTTTGCTGTTTGTCAATCCATCAAGATAAATAATCTTCAAATCTTCAAGAATTAAGAACATATCTTCTGATTAAAACAACTTCAACTACTGTCATTGAAGATTTCATCTTTAAAACAAGGGTACCGCTAGTCTTACACGTTCCCCCTGAATTCAAGAATTCATCAGTCAACTAGTCTGTTGAGAGTCAGTCTTCTTGAAGTGTAACACTTGTTGATATCAGATTAGTCAGCTGTTGAACCCAGTCTTCTGATAGGTTCCCCCTCAGCTTATGAATCCAAATTTAACAAGCCCAGTTCCACTCTTAGAGTAGAAAATATTGCATCACTTAATGGTTTGGTGAAAATGTCAGCAATCTGATTGTCAGTATGAACGTACTCAATAATAACATTTCCTTTTTCAACATGGTCTCTGATGAAGTGATGTTTGATCTCAATATGCTTAGTCCTGGAATGACTAGTAGTATTCTGAGTAAGTGAAATTGCACTTGTATTGTCACAGTAGATAGGGATTCCACTGATCTTGAGATTATAGTCTTCTAGTTGATGCTTCAACCAAAGTATTTGTGCACAACATGCTCCAGCAGCAATGTATTCAGCTTCAGCAGTAGATATGGATACTGAAGTCTGTTTCTTACTCATCCATGAAATCAGACGACTGCCTAAAAATTGACAAGTACCTGTAGTACTCTTCCTATCAATTTTGCAGCCAGCAAGGTCTGAATCTGAATATCCAATAAGTTCAAATCCTGATTCCCTTGGGTACCACAATCCCAATTCTTGTGTGCCTTTGAGATACTTTAATATCCTTTTAGCAGCTAAGAGATGAGATTCCTTAGGATCTGATTGAAATCTCGCACAAACCCCAACAGAATACATAATATCAGGTCTGCTAGCTGTTAAGTATAACAGTGACCCAATTATGCCTCTGTACTTGGTAATGTCAACTGATTTGCCACCTTCATCCTTGTCCAGACGAAGTCCAGTAGACATAGGAACATTAACAGATGAGCTAGTTTCCATACCAAATTTCTTGAACAAATATTTTGTGTACTTTGCTTGATTAATGAAAATACCATCAGGTAGTTGTTTGACTTGTAATCCAAGAAAGTAATTCAGTTCTCCCATCATGCTCATTTCAAACTTGTTCTGCATCAGCTTAGAGAACCTTTCACACATCTGTTTGTTAGTTGAACCAAAAATAATATCGTCCACATATATTTGTACCAACAATATGTGATTATCCCATTCAATAGTGAACAAGGTTTTGTCTACTTTACCCTTACGAAATCCTTTGACTAAAAGAAAATCAGATAAAGTGTCATACCATGCTCTTGGAGCCTATTTCAGTCCATAGAGAGCTTTCTTCAGACGATACACCTTGTCTCCTTGTTGATAAACTTCAAAACCAGGAGGTTGTTCAACATAAACTTCCTCTTGCAATTCTCCATTGAGAAAAGCAGACTTCACATCCATCTGATAGACAGTGAAGTTCTTGTAAGCAGCATAGGCTAAGAATAATCTGATTGCTTCAAGCCTTGCAACTGGTGCGAATGTCTCATCAAAATCAATGCCTTCTTCTTGGCAATAACCTTTCGCAACTAGTCTTGCTTTGTTTCTGGTAACAATACCATCTTCATTCATTTTATTTCTGAAAACCCACTTAGTGCCAATTACTCTTTGATGAGTCGGTCTGGGAACTAAGTACCAGACTTCATTCCTTTCAAATTGGTTCAACTCTTCTTGCATTGCTTCAATCCAGTGAGAATCACTAAGAGCTTAATCAATCAACTTAGGCTCAATTTGTGAAAGAAAACTTACAAACATTGTTTCATTTGCAGTTGACCTTCTAGTTTTCAGTCTATCCAAAGGATCACCAATCACTAACTCAGGTGGGTGATCTCTGAGCCATCTGAGATCAGGTTGCAAATCTAGATGTTGTCCTCTTGAATGATCTTGCAACACTACTGTTGGAGTCTCAGTAGTAGTATGTTGAACAGTTGTAGTCTGTTGAACAGTCTCTGGTCTGTCAGCTGTTTGCAACTCCTCTGTTAGACAATCAGCAGACTGATTTTGAACAGCACTTGAGTTAACAGCTTGAGTTAAATCAGGTAGTATGATGGGTACATATTCTTCTTTTCTTTCCACACTCAATTTCTGAAAGTCAGCAGATATCTCTGGATTTGCACTTTGATTCTTTTCAGAAGATTGACTTGGTTCATCAAACACTACATGAATAGATTCTTCTACAAGTAAAGTTCTTTTGTTAAACACTCATTAAGCTTTACTAACAGTAGAGTAACCTACAAAAACAGCTTCATCAGCCTTTTCTGCAAATGCAGTAAGGTGATTTTTCCCATTGTTCAAAACATAACATTTACAACCAAAAATCCTAAGATAATGTAAATTAGGCTTTCTGTTGTTCCATAGCTCATAAGGTGTCTTGTTTTGACTTTTGTTGATCATACATCTGTTCTGTGTATAACATTCTGTATTTGTGGCTTCTGCCCAGAATCTTTGGGGCAGCTTTGCTTCAGCTATCATTGTCCTGGTAGCTTCCTTTAGAGTTCTGTTTCTCCTTTCAGCAACTCCATTTTGTTGAGGGGTTCTGGCAGCAGAGTACTCATGATTGATTCCTCTGGAGTTACAATACTCTTCAACAATAGAGTTTGTAAATTCAGTCCCTCTATCTGATCTGATCTTCAATATTCTTTGACTCTTCTCATTCTGGATCAGTTCCATCAGATTGGTAAGATGTTCCTTGGTTTCACTTTTCTTCTTCATGAAAAGCACCCAAGTAAATCTTGAAAAGTCATCTACAACAGCTAGGCAGTATTTCTTTCCACAATTGCTGATAGGATCAATAGGGCCAAACAAATCCATATGTAACAGTTCCAAAATTCTGGTTAAAGTGCTTCTTGCTTTTGAAAGTGGACTTCACTTGTTTACCCTTCTGACATGCGTCACAAAGCCTGTCTTTGCTCATGACTGTCTTTGGAATTCCTTCTACCAGATCATTCTTTATCAATCTGTTTATGGTCTTGAAATTCAAATGATTCATTCTTTTGTGACAAAGCCAACTGATTTCACTTGGTGTAGAAGCCACCAAACAAACATTAGAATTCTTGTCCACAGAATTCCAGTCGACTACATAGATATTTCCCTGTCTTCTTCCAGATAAAATAACCTTCTTTGTTCCAACTTGTTCAACATAGCACTTATCTGATGAAAACACTACGGAAAATCCCTTGTCACAAAATTGACTTATGCTCAGCAGATTGTACTTCAGGCCATTAACATAAGAGACGTCAGATATCTCTATGTTTCCTTTGATAAGCTTTCCAACAGCAACAACCTTGCCTTCTTTGTTGTCTCCAAAAGTAACTCTTGGACCATTCACAGCAACAGCATCTGCCAGTTCATGTATGTCTCCACACATGTGTCTTGAACATCCACTGTCCAAGTACCATTTCTTCACTACTTTACTACTACTCCTAATCCTAACCTACAAAACAAAATAAAAATTGTTTTAGGCACCCTTTGATGAGAGGGTCCTGGTGGATTAGTGTCACCTTTGACAACCCAAGATGTTGAAGTCTTAGGCTTCTTAGGCTTCAGAGTTTTAGCAGGAGCATGAGCAACTTCATTTTCATCATAATCAGCAGGCATATTATGTTGATAATCATTATGATGAGGATAAGGCTCATAAGCAGGATAAGATGCATGATAAGCAGGGTAAGCATGCATTGGTTGATGAGCAGGATATGCAGCATAATAAGGTGGATAATGAGGTGCATCATAATAAGGTGAGTAAGCAGATTGCACATAATAAGACTCATTTCCATACCAAGCATTATTGTTATAATTTCTTTGCTTCTTAGGTCTGCTCTTTACTTGCTCTTTAACAGACGACTTAGCTTTACTAGTCTGATTGGTTTTACTCTTATCAGCAGACTTCTTAGGACTACTCTGCTGTTTGGTTTTACCAGTCTGTTTTTCATTTTCAGGCTTTTTACCCTTTTTAGCCTTAGGAGGACTCTTCTCCATTTTCTCAATTTCCAGTGAAGTAGGTTTAGCAGTCTGAACATACAGGATAACATTACTGTTATCAGCAGATATAAATTTCTCAGTTCTGTTCAGTTCTAAATTTTCTTTTACTAAGGGTGCACTCTGTTCATTAGATTTATCTATTGACACAACAGACAACTAAGGAACAGCCGACTTATTATGTAAGGATATTCTAGCTTCAAGTTCCTTGATTTGTCCCTTGTAAACTTCACATTCAGCTCTCAGAGATTCACATTCATGCGAAAGCTTTTTGTACATAGCTGATTCGTCAGGTTTTTTAACACTACGTTTCAGTTTAGCATTTTGCTTTTTCAGCAGAATCATCTCGTCCTTAAGCTTAGCAAATTCATTAACAACATCTGCTTTTTTGTTCATCATTTGTTCAAATGAACTAAATAGCTCAAGTTCACTTTCAGAGAGTATTACCTCATTGTCAGAATCATCAGATTCCTTGGCCATGAGACAGACCAGTGCAGGTGTCTCTTCAAAAATAGAGTCATCACTTGACGTGCCTGATTCTGAATTTGATGAGTAGATGGCTGCCATCTTTTCAGCTTCAGCCAACAACACTTTGCTCTTCTGGTATCTCTTCTCTCTTTCCTTTGTTTCTTTTCCTCCTCAATGTACTTCTCAGCTTTAGGATATGGGCAGTCCTTGATGAAATGTCCCAATTTCCTGCAATTATAGCACATCATTTTGGATTTATAATCATCCTTGATATCATGAGAATTAGAGGTAGGTTTAGAAGTAGAAGCATTGTTATATTTGTTCTTCATTTTTCTTTTATAGAACTTTTTGAACCCGTTCAATAACAAGGCAACATCGCCAGCAGTGTACTTCTTTTTACTTAGTACTGTGGTCTCATCAGATGAGTCCTCTTCTCTGATTTTTCCGGCGTACCTTCTTGTTCTTTCTGCAGCGACCAGTGCAACAGTGGGGCCAGAAGTTGAGGTCTCTTTTATTCCCATCCTTGGCATTTTATACTCGTACGCCTTGAGTACAGAAAACAGCTCAGTCAGTGAGATCTTCCCCAGATCCCTTGATTCTTCCATCGCTGTGATCTTCATGTTGAACTTTGGTGGTAGCGCCTTTAGAACTTTGACAGTGATCTCCTTATCAGTAAACGTCTTACCCAACTTCAGAACATTGTTCAACACTTTTGTAAATCTTAAATCCATCTGGTCAATGGTTTCTCCAGGTTTCATTTTGAAGTTATCAAACTTCTCCAGGGCAACAATCAGATTGTGTTCTTTAATGGAGCCATTCCCTTCGCTCATGTCACGGACTTTGTCCCACATCTCCTTAGATGTTTTGCAGTGTTTGACCTTGTCAAACCTTTCATTATCCAGGGCCTTGGTCATGAAAAGATTCCAACCTTATCAAGATTATTCAACTTGATTTCTTCAGGTGTCATCTCTTCGACGTCTTTTTCAACGACCGTTTCTACGCCATCAACGATGACTTTCTTGGTAACTCTTATCGGACCTTGAGTTATGCACCTGTACATATTATCATTGTAAGCAGCAAGGAAAATTTCCATGCGTATTTTCCAGTCCTCAAAGCTCATACCGCCTATGTGGGGAACAAGGCTGATACAATCCATTTTTCAAAAAGTTTTGTTTTTCAAAAAAAATGCTCTTTTGAAAACTTTTGAAAACCTTTGAAAAACACTATAGGATCAAGCTCGTTGATCAGGCAAATGATTCAGATGAACCACCTGCTCTGATACCACTTGTTGGTCCCAAGTGGTCAGATGAGGTCTAGAGGGGGGGGGGGGGGGGAGGGTGAATAGACCTCTAAAAATTTATCTTTTAAAAATTCTCTAACTTTTCTGTCAACAGACTAAGCTGATCAAGAATCGTAAGTAGACTAAGCTGATCTCGCACAAAGCTTTGAACAACAGAGTTGACCACTCTTCTGATTTCACTCAGCTGATTTTATCAAAATCAGAGTTTTGAAATAACTAACTTGCAGCGGATTTGTCAAGTGTTTTTCACAAGTAGTTTTCTTTAACTTTGAAATAGTTTTATACCCAGTTTTAACAAACTCCTTTTTTAAAAAACTTTTCCAGCAGTTAACCTTTAAGTGTTTTAAATATGCTCTTTCAAATATGCAGAAAATTATGCAAGTAAAAACACAAAGGATTTTTATAGTGGTTATATGGATAGAAATCCTTTAGTCCACTCTTCCAAGTCACTTAGATCTTGGGTTATATTAAATCACACAGATTACAGTATACAATGCTTGCGCCAATCAACAAATGAAAAGGCCACAAGTGCGTAATAGGAAATCACAAAGAAACTCCTATTCTCTGAAGTAATATCACTCACTTAGATGGATATCTACTTCTCACAACACAGTTCTAACAAAATCACTCAGATTTATAAGTATTTTCTGTTTTCTCTCTATTCTGCTTCGTCAACAAATGACTCGGCTGATGAGTGTTCTGTTCTTGAGTTTGAGACTTAGAAGAATTCTGCTTCAGATTTTTGCTCTCAAAATGTGTTGTCTCTCTTCTTCAACTCATGAACTGAACTTTTTATAGATTTTTGCTCTCAAAATGTGTTGTCTCTCTTCTTCAACTCATGAACTGAAAAGGATTTGAAAATCTGTCCGTTGAGAGATCGACAATTGTCAAATCCTCGAGTACTGGTCCTTTTCTGTAGAAACGGCTGCTGCGACTGAACACTGTACACTCTGCTGTACTTTCTGTCGCGTCGCATTAAATGCACCAAGCTGATACGAGGTTCCTCTTCAATCATTTGTCATAAATACCCTTCCTCTTCAGCATTTATTACACCAAGTTCATTTATTACCGTTGCAATAACTAATCAGATGTATACTCTGCTGATCGAAGTCACTCGTCTGATGTATACTCGGCTGATCCCAAACTTGAACTAATCAGATTTGAGTCGGCTGATAGTCCACCAGTCTGATTCTTTTTTCAGCAACAGATCAGTAGTCTTCTGGACCATATTTGACTATTCTGAAATACTTCTCCCTTGGTCAAATATCTTCTAAGGTTTGTACTAAGCTTCCACTTAGCTGAAGACTTTGGAAATCATCAAAACCTCTCTTCACTTCAAAGTCTTCATCTTCATCCAACATTAGCCTTAGGAGATTTCTTCTCCTTTTTCTCATTCTCAAGTGAAGTAGATTTAGCAGTCTGAACATATAAAATAACATTACTGTTATCAGCATATATGAATTTCACATTCATGCGAAAGCTTTTTATACTTAGCTGAACTTGTTGTTTTTCAACATTAAGTTTCAGTTTAGCATTTTGCTTTATCAGCGCGATCATCTCTTCCTTAAGCTTTGCAAATTCATTAACAACATCTGAGTTGTTTTTCATCATTTGCTCAAATGAACTAAATAGCTCATCTTCATTTTCAGAGAGAGTTACCTCATTGTCAGAATCCTCTGATTCTTTGGCCATGAGACAGAGCAGTGCAGGTGTCTCTTCTTCAGCAGACTCATCACTTGATGTCCCTTATTCTGAGTTAGATGAATAGATGGCTGCTATCTTTTCAGCTTCAGCCAACATCACTTTGGTTTTCTGGTGTCTCCTCTCTTTTCTTTGTTTCTTTTCCTCCTCAGTGTACTTCTCAGCTTTAGGATATGGGCAGTCCTTGATGAAATGTCCCAATTTCCTGCAATTATAGCACATCATTTTGGATTTATAATCATCCTTACTATCATGAGAATAAGAGGTAGGTTTAGAAGTAGAAGCATTGTTATATTTGTTCTTCATTTTTCTTTTGTAGAACTTTTTGAACCCGTTTAATAACAAGGCAACATCGCCAGCAGTGTACTCCTTTTTGTTCAGCACTGTGGTCTCATCAGATGAGTCCACTTCTCTTATCTTCCCGGCTGATCTTCTAGTTCTTTCTGCAGCGACCAGGGCAGCAGTGGGGCCAGAAGTTGAGGTCTCTTCTATACCCATTCTTGGCATTTTATACTCGTACGCCTGGAGTACAGAAAACAGCTCCGTCAGTGAGATCTTCCCCAGATCCCTTGATTCTTCCATAGTTGTGATCTTCATGTTGAACTTGGGTGGCAGCGCCTTTAAGACTTTGACGGTGATCTCCTTATCAGTAAACGTCTTTCCCAACTTTAGCACGTTGTTCAACACCTTCGTAAACCTTGAATCCATCTGGTCAATGGTTTCTCCAGGTTTCATCTTGAAGTTCTCAAACTTCTCCAGGGCAACACTCAGATTGTGTTCTTTGATTGAGTTGTTCCCTTCACTCATGTCACGGACCTTATCCCACATCTCCTTAGATGTTTTACAGTGTTTGACCTTGTCAAACCTTTCGTTGTCGAGTGCTTTGGTCATGATGAAGATTCCAACCTTGTCAAGATTCTTCAACTTGATTTCATCAGGTGACATCTCTGAACGTTCTTTGTCAACGACCGTATCTTGGCCATCAACTTTGATTGTTTTGGTGATTCTTATCGGACCATGAGTTATGCACGTGTACATATTATCATTGTAAGCAGCAAGGAAAATTTCCATGCGTATTTTCGAGTCCTCAAAGCTCATACTGCCAATGTGGGGAACAAGGCTGATACAATCCATTTTTCAAAAATTATTATTTTCCAAAAAGATGCTCTTTTGAAAACTTTTGAAAACCTTTGAAAAACACTCTAGGATCAAGCTCGTTGATCAGGTAAATGATTCAGATGAACCACCTGCTCTGATACCACTTGTTGGTCCCAAGTGGTCAGATGAGGTCTAGAGGGGGGAGGTGAATAGACCTCTAAAAATTTATCTTTCAAAATCTCTAACTTTTTCTGTCAGCAGACTAAGCTGATCAGGAATTGTAAGTTGACTAAGCTGATCTCGCACAAAGCTTTGAACAGCAGAGTTGACCACTCTTCTGATTTTACTTAGTTGATTTTATCAAAATTAGAGTTTTAAATTTACTAACCTGCAGCGGATTTTTCTAGTGTTTTTCACAAGTAGTTTTCTTAACTTAGAAAAAGTTTTATCCCCAGTTTTGCAAACTCCTTTTTAAAACTTTTTAACAGTTAACCTTTTCTTGTTAAAATATGCTCTTTGAAAATATGCAAGAAATAATGCAAGTATAACACAAAGGATTTTTATAGTGGTTATATGGATAGAAATCCTTTAGTCCACTCTTCCAAGTCACGTAGATCTTGGGTTATACTATAAGCACACATACTACAGTATACAATGCTTGAGCCTAACAACAAATGAAAAGGCCATAAGTTCACAATAGGAAATCACTAAGAAACTCCTACTCTCTGAAGTAATATCACTCACATAGATGAATATCTACTTCTCGCAACACTTTTCTCACAAAATCACTCAGATTTGTATGTATATTTTTGTTTTCTCTCTATTCTGCTTCGTCAACAAGTGACTCGGCTGATGAGTGTTCTGTTCTTGAAGTTGAGACTTAGAAGAATTCTGCTTCGATTTTAATCTCAGTTATGTTGTATATTCTTCTTCAACTCTTGAGCTGAACTATTTATACTTGAGATTTGAAAATCTGCCCGTTGAGAGATCGACAGGTGTTCAAATCCTCGAGTACTGGTCTTTTCTGCAGAAACGGCTACCTGCGACTGAGCACTGTACACTCTGCTGTACCTTCTGTCAGTCCGCATTAAATGCACCAAGCTGATACGAGGTTCTCTTCAATCATTTGTCATAAATACCCCTCCTCTTCAGCATTTATTACTACAAGTGCATTTATTACCATTGATCAGACTCCTTGATCCCTTCTACTCTGCTGATCGAAATCACTCGTCTGATGTATACTTGGCTGATCCCAAACTTGAACTAATCTGATTTGAGTCGGCTGAAAATCCACTAGTCTGATTCCTTTCTTCAGCAACAGATCAGGAACTGGGACAGTTCGAAATCGAGTATCAACCCCGAACAGCCATCAAAGCTCAAGTTCTGGCAGATTTTATTGCAGAGTCGACGGGAGTGGGCTCGGGAGATCGATTAGTTACAGAAGTAAACCACGTGGTAAATCTGGTTGAAGATGTTCAGGAGAAAGTTTGGGTGATGCACGTAGATGGGTCATCGACCAGAGAAGGAGGAGGGGCCGGAATTCACTTTCAGGGTCCCGAGGGAGAAGACCTCAGTTATGCAATTACCTTAGATTTCGTAGTCACGAACAATGAAGCAGAATACGAGGCCCTGATCGCTGGATTAGAGATGGCAATTAAAGCAAGCATAAAATCTCTCACCGTATTGACCGACTCCGAGCTTGTACATAGACAAGTAAAGGGAGTATATGATGCAAAAGAGTTCAACATGGTGAAGTATCTGAAAAGGGTGAAGGATCTGGTGGAAAAGCTGGATAAATTCGACATACGAGCTATCCCTCGAGAAGAGAACTCTTGGGCAGATTTGCTCTCAAAATTTACAGGTACGATGGATGGGCGAAAGGAGAGAATAATAACTTGGTTGATGTCTAACTCTCCAGCTATAGAATTGAACGTAGCTCCGAACTCGGAAATCATGGAGATAGATACGCAAGGCCTTTCCTGGATGGAACCTTTGAAGAGTTACTTAAGAAGCGGTGTTCTACCGGAAGACGTAAATGAAGCTCGAAGGATTAAATATCGAGCTCCAGTGTATGTTTTGATCTATGATCAGCTCTACAAGAGGTCGAGCTCGGGAGTTCTGTTGAAATGTATCCCAGAGAATCAATTCGATCTTATCTTAAAGGAAGTGCACGAAGGCGAGGCTGGGAGTCATTGCGGTGCTCGAGCCTTAGCCTTGAAATGCTCAAGGACTGGATATTATTGGCCTACTATGATTTCGGATTCCATCGACTATGTCAAGAAATGCCATCACTGCCAAATCTATTCAAATTTGATTCATCAGCCTGCCGAGCAGCTGCATTCAATCCCGATCTGCTGGCCATTTGACAAATGGGGGATCGATATTGTGGGACCTTTCCCAACCGCTAGATCAAGAAAAAATTATGTCCTGGTTGCTGTGGAATACTGATGAGGGCTATTTTACACCTATGATCGAATAGTACTTTTCGAGCCAGTTCAGAATCGATCCGACCTGTGAAGACCTCAAGATCGGCTCGACCAGACAAATACATATCCGATCGACCTACTGTCCGTTTCAGGGGACCTAATGGGCCCTGCGATACTCCTAGGCCATGCAGGTTTCCTAGGCTAAATAGGACTCCTAGTTCAGTTAGGACAGGAGGAATATTATAAATAGCGAATCTTACATTGTATTTAGGATCCGGATTTTAACCTACGAAATATACTATTGTTCTTCGCCTCTTCATATCATTGTCATCTACTTAATTATATTGCTGTGCTTATTCTTGAATTGCATCATCCTGAGTACTTTAACCAAACCCTTATTACAATAAAGAGTGATCTTAAATAAAATTACTGAGATTAAACCTAAGACGAAATTCGGTTAAATCAGTTGGCGCCCACCGTGGGGCAAGGTTAATTACTCGATCGAAATATGGCCAATCCAAGGAAAAGCGCACGTAACGCAGGGAGAACCACGAATTCTCGACCTTCTCGTGCTATGGATAGCTTGCCTGAAGATTCCCAAAGGATCAGCGCTAACGATACACAACCTCCGACAAACCAACAAAATCCTGATCCTTTAGAGGAACAAGTTGCACCAAACGAAAACACCAATCAAAACGAGGGAGCACGACAAACTCCTACCACAAGTCGGGCTCCTAACCCGCCTGTCCAATCCGTCCCTGCTACCCCGCTACCGGCTGACCAAGAAAAAATACTACAAATCGCTCAGCTTTTGAGTTCATTTTTTCCTCAAATTCATCCAACTCAGGCAGTTGCGGAACCAACTAGGGCCGCGGTTCGTCCATCGAGGGCGGTTAATAATCGTAAAGAACCACGGGAAAATAACGATCAGTCATCAACTCAAGCAGAGAGCCCAGATGCTGACCAAAGATCTCAAATCTCCCCGCCAAACACAGTTGGAGGACGCCCTGTTCGAAAAGACAATCAGGCAAGAGCCAATGCTCGTCCTAAACATCACTTGTCTAAGGAACATACAGTAATCCCAATCGATGAGGAGGAGGAGCCCCCAGTCATCAATCGGCAAACGACCAAAATAATCTCTGAAAGAGATATAGAAAGGATGGTCGAGGAGCGAGTCGAGCAGAGGCTCTTGACTTTGCAACAACCTTGGCCTCGTTGCCGTGAAATACAGGATAGTTTAGCTGCATGTTCCCCTTTCTGTTTAGAAATCAGGGAAGCACATGCTTCCGGATCTTTGCCCGCCCGGCTCCCCAGATACGACGGAACCACTGACCCAACCGACTATATCTTTAGTTTCACTAATATAATGAGCCTGTATGCTCATTCAGCAGAATATACGGCCAAATTAATGATCACAACGTTTGAGGGGTTAGCACTGGATTGGTTCGGAAAACAACCGCCTAACTCGATCTTCAGCTTTAGAGAGTTGTGCAACAAGCTAGAACAACAATTTGCCAGCCAGAAAAAACAAAAACTCCCCATGAGCTATCTAGGAACTATAACCCAGCTAGAAGGGGAATCCTTAAGAGCTTGGTTAGCTAGGTTCAATGTGGAACTTTTGAAGATTGACTCTCCGAACATTGATTACATCATATCAATTCTATTCGATCTGACAAAAAATAGGCAATTTGGCAACGCCTTGAGTCGAAAGCAGCCAAGGACCTTTGCGGAAATCATGATGTTGGCCTCCAAATATATGACCCAAGAAGAGATGAACTCTTTCAAAGACAAAAAATAAGAATAAAGCATCGACTTCAGGATCAAGAAAACCTGAAAAACCCCAAATGCAGAGGGTAACGGATTATGATCGATTTCCCCGAAGGGGGAACGTGTTTCAAAGATTAGAACACAATGGGAGTAACCTTGAGAAAAGACCCAATGTCTACCTCAGGCCTCGATCTCCAGAAAGGAATATAAGAGATCGAATTAGTTATGTGGAGTTTACAAAACTAAATGCCCCAAGAGAAGACATCCTGGTGATATTGGAAAGGAATAATTTAATTCCCCCAGCAAAAAGAATCACACAAGCTAAACCTGGGGCAAAGAACTACGATTTATATTGTAGGTACCATCGAGCTCACGGTCATAGAACCGAAGATTGTTATCATCTGAAACAAGAAATCGAAAAATTGATTCAACAAGGTAAATTAAATGAATTTGTTGATAGAGCAGATCGAAGAAGACAAAGGACAAGAAGTCCTAGAAGGAGTGGGGAAAATAGAAGTCCTCGTGATGGATCTCCCAGTAACCATCCACCCCGACGAAACGATATCGATGACGATCGGATCAACGGAACTATACATGTAATCTCTGGTGGACCAGCAGGGGAGACAGTCGGAATGCGAGGCGACGGACTGCGCGATCTCTAGAACAAGGAGTAATCGCTCCCAAAGAGATATGGGCACTCGAGAGTAAGAGCTCTAACCAGCAAGTCATCAAGTTCGACGAAAGCGAAGTCCCCAGAAATCTGAATTGGGACAACAACGAAGACCACCCCGATTTCCCTATGGTGGTCTCATTGAAAATATCCGATTTCAACGTCAAGAGAATTCTGATCGACAACGGAAGCTCAGCTAACATAATAGCCATTGAAGTGCTGAATCAAATGAACCTCGGAAAATTAACCCTCCAAAGAGTAGCTACGCCCCTAGTAGGATTTGGAGGGTCGGAAATAGTTCCAGCTGGAACTATTAACTTGAGTGTAACTCTTGGAAATAAACCTCATCGAGTGACAAAAATGATTTAAGTTTTTAGTGGTAGAAACACCATTCGCTTATAACGCCATTCTGGGAAGACCAGCACTAAACCAATTTCGAGCGGTAGTGTCAACCTATCACCAGAAGATCAAGTTTCCAACAAACTCTGGGGTCGGTGAAATAGTCAACGACCACTGCATGGCTTGGGATTGTTACAACACGTCACTATCCTTAAAAAGAAACGTCGATCCTCTAACACCGTCAAAAAGAAAAACAGTGGGATCTTCGACGGAAAGATCTCAGGAGCCTGAGTTGCCTAGCACGGATCCGATCAACAAAAAGGGAAAAGAACCCATAGATCTGACTCTGCGTGCACCAGAGCACAAAGAGGTCAAGCTCATCGAGAATGACCCTACCAAGATCACCAGGATCGGAACTGAACTATCTCCGCAGGGAGAAATCATGTTAATCAACTTCTTAAGAAAAAATGTGGATGTTTTCGCCTGGAGCTCGGAAGATATAGTGGGAATCGACCCAAGAATCATAACCCACTCTTTGAAGATAGATCCGAGCGCAAAACCGGTCAGGCAAAAGAAAAGAAATCATGGCCCAGTGAAGGATAAAATAATCAAAGCAGAGGTCGAAAGACTTTTACTATCTAAACAGATTAAAGAAATACACTTTACCGAGTGGTTGTGTAATGTCGTACTTGTCTCGAAGGGAGACAAGAAGGACAACAAATGGAGGATGTGCAACGATTTTACAGACTTGAATAAATTATGTCCGAGAGATCCTTATCCTCTCCCTAGGATTGACCTGTTGGTCGACTCGACGGCAGGTTTTGCAATCTTTAGTATGATGGATGCATTCCAAGGCTTCTATCAGATTTTCATGGATGAAAAAGATCAAGAAAAGACTGCATTCATTACCGAACAAGGCGTATATTGTTTCATAGTAATGCCGTTCGGATTAAGAAATGCTGGAGCAACCTATCAACGGTTGGTTAACCTGATGTTTAAAGAGCTAATCGGAGAAATAATGGAGGTATACGTCGATGACATGCTAGTAAAGAGTATGAGCGAAGAAGATCATATAAAGCACCTTGATCGTTGCTTCAAGATCTTGAGGAAATATGGAATGAAGCTCAACCCCTTAAAATGTACATTTGGGGTAAGATCGGGGAAATTCTTAGGATACTTGGTCCATGAGAGAGGCATCGAAGCAAATCCAGAGAAGATACGGGCGATCACCGAAATGAAGCCCCCTAGAAATATTACTCAGGTACAAAGCCTAGTTGGAAAGATTGTTGCTCTCAATAGATTCATATCAAGGTCCGCAGACAAAAGTTTACCATTTTTTCAAACTTTACGGAAAGCTAAGACCTTTGAATGGACTGAAGATTGTGATCATGCTTTCGAGCAACTGAAAAGCTATCTAACCTTGCCACCTATGCTCGCCAAACCTATGGAGGGACAACCTCTATATATATACATCGCTATTTCCGAGGCGGCCGTGAGCTCGGTTATGGTAAAAATTGAGGGCTCGGAACACAAGCCTGTCTATTATTTGAGTAAGTTATTGCAGGGAGCTGAAAAGAATTATTTAACAATTGAAAAATTTGCTCTGGCTTTGGTGACATCAGCTCGAAGGTGGCGACCTTACTTTCAAACATACAAGATCATCGTACTTACCAATCAGCCTCTGAGACAAGTGTTATCCAAACCAGAAGCCTCGGGAAGATTGATCAAATGGGCTGTAGAATTGGGACAAAATGAGATCGAATATCGACCGCGAACTGCAATCAAGGCTCAGATACTTGCAGATTTCCTCCTTGAAACTCCAGGTCTGTCGGAGACATGCTCCAATATGACATCAACAAGCGATAACAGTGTTATGATCGTCAATGACCTACCATGGCTTATGCACGTCGATGGCGCTTCAAGCAGAGATGGTGGAGGCGCAGGGATCAATTTTCAAGGACCAAACGGCGAGGATATGAATCATGCCATCACTTTAGACTTCGTGGTGACCAATAACGAGGCAGAATACGAAGCTCTAATTGCGGGGTTGGAGATGGCTATACAAGCCAATATAAAGATTTTGAGTGTCTTGACAGATTCCGAGCTAATTCAGAGGCAAATTAGCGGGATATACGAGGCGAAAGAATTCAACATGATAAAATATTTGGAAAAAGTGAAAAAGTTAACTGGGAAATTTGATAAGTTTGATATTCAAAATATTCCACGTGAAGAAAATCGATGGGCCGATCAACTATCCAGATTTACAGGAACAAGGGATGGTAAATCTAAAAGGGTTATCACCTGGCTAATCTCCAAAACGCCTTCGATCGACCTCGATATTGTCCCAGCTAGTGAAGTAATGGATATCGACTTAGCAGCAGACAGTTGGATGACTCCTTTGATCACCTATTTGAACGATGGATCTCTCCCTAGCTGTAAAAATGAAGCTAGAAGGATAAGATATCGAGCACCAAGATATGCAATATTGGATGGAAAACTTTATAGACGATCCGTCTCAGGGATTCTATTAAAATGCATTCCCGAGCATAATTCCGAAAGCATCCTTAGAAGCATACACGAGGGAGAAGCTGAGAATCACAGTGGCGCCCGAGCACTTACACTCAAGTGCTTGAGAACAGGCTACTATTGGCCAACAATGTATGCTGACGCACAAGACTATGTAAAACACTGTCATTACTGACAGGTACATTCGAACATAATACATCAACCAGCTGAGACAATACATCCAATTCCGATCTGTTGGCCTTTTGATCAATGGGGAATCGATATAGTAGGACCGTTCCCAATGGCCAGATCGAAAAAGAGTTATGTTCTGGTCGCCGTCGAATACTTCAGCAAGTGGATTGAATGCATAGCCCTTGCTCGGATAACACAGTTCCAAGTGATAAATTTCCTTTGGAAAAATATAGTTTGTCGTTTTGGGATACCGAGAATTCTGATCTCTGACAATGGAACCCAGTTTGCTGGCAAACAGGTTCAGGAATGGTGCTCGAAGTTGGGGATACAGCAAAACTTCACGTCCGTCGGACATCCTAGAGCTAATGGACAAACGGAGGTCGCAAATCGAGAGATTATCAAATCCATCGAGAAAAGATTGGACGATGCCAAAGGGAAATGGTTAGACGAACTACCAGGCGTCATTTGGGCCAACAGAACTACAGTAAAAGCCTCCACGGGTGAAACACCGTTTAGCCTAGTCTATGGATCGGAGGCAGTTATCCCAGTAGAAGCACTAGTTCCCAGCCCAAGAATTGAGCACTACAAGGAGAACTCTAACGATCAACTGCGAAAGGATGACATCGATTTGAGTGAGACCTTGAGGGAAAAAAGCCAGCTTACGTTTAGAAGCAGCTAAGTCCAGCATGGAAAAAGCCTACAATCAAAAAGTAAGGATACGATCATTCAAAGAGGGTGATTTGGTCCTTAAAAAAGTTGAAGTATCCAAACACGTGGGAAAATTACAGCAAAATTGGGAGGGTCCCTATACAGTGATTGCGGTCGGCAAAAAAGAATCGTACAAGATAGCACATATGGATGGGACTCCGCTTCCTCGAACATGGAATGCAGTAAATCTCAGAAGATATTATGGTCGTTAAGTTCGAGACAAGAAGATTTAGAAAGTAGTCAGGATTTACAAGAGATTAGTTTTTCCATTTTATAGAGTATTTTATTATTTCCCTTTCATACTTTAAAAATTACCTACAATTATAATAAAAGCTTTTGCTTATTTCCACATAAGGCACGTTCAAAAGACTTTTGTCAAACAACAATCTACAAAGGTTAAAACCAATAATTGGTATACAACCTAAAGACATTTTTGAGTAAAACCGATTGAATCGGGAAAACACTCACCGATCTGCTAAAACGATCTCCACAGGTTAAAACCACAATTGGTAAACAACCTAAGTATAATAAATCTTTGAGTAACACCGTTTGGGTCTGTATAAACTCATCGATCTCCTACATGAATGATCTACAAAGGTTAAAACCACAATTGGTAAACAACCTAAGTATAATAATCTTTGAGTAACACCGATTGGGTCGGTATAAACTCATCGTTCTCCTACACGAACGATCCACAAAGGTTAAAACCACAGTTGGTATAAAACCTAAGTATAAAATATTCTGTTTAAAACCGATTGGGTCGGTATCAACTCATCAATCTCATAACTACCGATTTACGCAAACAAACAAGCTGATATTAATATATAAAATTTTATTATCACTGATGAAATATACATCGGAAAGATACATAAACTACCCTAGCTACATAAAACAATAAATTCCATTATACGATAAAGTAAGGAGCTAACAAGAGGACTTCAGCTCGATTTATCTCCGTATTTCTCTCAGAATTCTTGCCACCAGATAGAACCGATCGAACCCAGTCAAGCTCGCAGCCACAAAGCTTTGGAATCAGAGAGAGCTTTGAGAGATCATAATGTTACAACGGTCGATGGTAGTCAGCATTTTTCAGACATACATTCTCGTTTTAATGAACTAACCAGCTTTCCACCGACCGCGTAACTAATAGATCGGAACCCCATAACACTGACCTTTACCCATTTTCATAGGATGGTCGGATGAGTGTAGGCATTCCAATCCATTCCCCTTATTAGGGGTCGGAGATTTCATGGTTTTTGAGAAATCTCCATTTTCCGATTCCGCCCATACCAAGTCGACGTGGTGAGTGATTTGTTTGACTCTCGAATTAGGCGGACGACCGCCATTTTGGACAAAGAAGAAGTACATTATTTAAGGGTTTTTACTTATGATGGTAACTAAAAGAAGGAAGATTCCTTTTATAGACAGGGTAAGTTGAAATCCTACGGTGAGACTCACATCAATCAACGGCTATAACACCACATCGGGAATTACGTTACAAAGTCATAACTGCAAGCCGTAAATAAAGGAATGGAAATAAATGCATTTTTTACTCGATCGAAATAGAGGTATTATATTAGATCGATGAAGACAATACAACGACTATCATAGCAGAGCTAGTATTACATATTAAATATTCATCGATCAGCTACGCTAAACAATTACACCTACAAAATAACAAAAAAAAAAAAAGAATTTGGTTTCAAAACGCTCCTGAACCTCCTCGGAACGATCGTCTTTTTTCTACTTTGAGAACAGTGACGAGAACCTAAAGTTCAGGCTTCTTCTACGGGTCGGCAGGTGTCATCGGGCAAGCAAAGCCGCATGCTATCACGATTCGACCACCTTGAAGAAGTTGATGCTTTTTCTTCGCTGATTAGAGTAGGGATCAGAAGGGTCTCATGCATGACATCACCAACCTGTTAGAAACAAGTTGATTTCGATAAGCATAGAATCCTGCTTTCCTCTACTCTCTACCTCTATCGTACGACGTAGTGGATGATCAGCCAATCCCCATTTATGAAATTTATCCGACCATCAGCGCATAAGACGGAGATCTCATCTTTCCAATTCTTCCCATACCAAGTCTCGAACTCCTAGGTAGATAAAACGACAAATCTGGGGCTCGATGATACTTATAATAATAAATATTCATCTTGAATGACTTCATCTTCTGAGAAATGGAGAGGAATGGAGTGACTCTTTTTATAGGCAGAGGATAAAGGATCCAATGGTGTTAAATTGAGGTCCCATCAACTGTCCAGATTAAAAACGTTATAAGGATGGTTCGCAGTATCAGAAAAAATGATCAATCATTGTTATCGAACTGAACATACAAAGAATAATTAATTTTATTCAGGTCTTTGAAAGGATCATTACGTTTCACAAGTACAGCCATATCATCACAAAAAACTACATTTACATTCAAGGATCATTACATTTATTTCGAACACTAGTCCTACTTTGTTACTCCTCGGAATGATCTGCTCCTTCAATTCGACCTTCTCCTCAGACTACTACCAATGCATAGAGACGAGGAACATGCAGAAGTGCGTATATTTGCTGATGCTGGTGAATTAACGACCTCTAAATGGGCCACATGGTAACCAGGAGGCATGCTGCATCCGGGGTCGATCACAGTATCAAGCTAAAGCACACTGAGAAGGGAAGAACTTTGCTGTCGTACAATTGAGACAGGTACGTTCTCCATGCCTTGGGGGCAAGTTTTCGAGCATGCATGGACAAAACACCATTTTAATGAACTAACCAGCTCTCGCCTATCCAAAGAACTATCTGGTTTGATATCTCCACCATAGTCAACAGGCCATAAAAACCAAGTTAAACTGTTCAGAGGTGGCATATTATTTCAGTCTTTCTTCTTTTCCTACTTCTCCAATAAGTTATTTATACTATGGGGAATTAACCAATCAACGGACAGAGCATACGAACCGTTCCTACAGTTACGGCACACCTACCAGATTGACTTCTCATCTTCCAAGAATATTGAGAGAAGAAGTTATTTATTAGCAGACAGGTCGAAAAGACGCGGAAATCGAACAAAAAGCATGTTTTTCTATTTATCAGGCAAAATGTTTATTTACATTCAAAAAAAAAAAAAAAAAAAATATATATATATATATATATATATATATATATATATATATATATATATAATAATGAAAGACTGTTGTCTACTTCTCGAGAGCATGATCGGGATTTGTTTGATGAGCAAGGAAGTTCATCATTTCTTGGGCTCGCTGCTTATATCCAAAGGAAAAACCCCTGTCAAACTCTTGATCTTTCAATTCAAGAAGGTCTGCATTTTCCTTAACGAGCTGTTCCTTATCAGAGACGAGCTGTTCCTTCTCAGACACCAAATTGTTGTTAGTTTGAACAAGCTCTTCTTTCTCCTTCGAAAGTCTTTCGGCTGCAGCTCGAAGATTCTCCACCTCAGTCATCAGAGCTCGATGAGCTACGGCGATTCTGTTCATCCGTTCTAGAGAATCTTCTTGGAGAAAGTAAGACTCATCATTTTGAATTCCGAGCTGGAGAGCTTCATGCTTGGCCTATGAGAAAGAAATGAGAATAAGGAATTCCTCAAAGATAAAAATTCCTAATATCGCAATAACAAAAATACACTTACCATCTCCAAACGCTTAAAGATAGACTGAACAAGACGCAGAGAGGAATGGCTTTTCAGTTTATCGAGCTCCTTGGGTAGAATCGTGCCCATTCCAAGATTCCAAGAAACACCATCAGGATCAAGATTTGAGGGGATGCAAGCTTCAATAGAAACTCCACCAGATCGACTATATCCAAATTCAGTTATTTCTTCTACCTGCTCCTTAAAGGGACGATCATCTAAAAGAGATGGATCATCTGCAGTATTTTCGAGACCAGAACGACTCGGCCCAGATCCTATTTTCGGAACGTTTTGAGAAATAGGCACAGGGGAGACGGCACGAGTATCTTGAGAGATCGATACAACGACCTGAGGATGCATAGGGGAAAAGAAAGACTCAGGAATGTCTTCCATGGAATCCCTCAGTTGTAGAGTTGGCTCCATCTCAGAATTTGGAGCAGTAATTACGATTTGTTGGGAACCTTCTTGACCTGTGGTTTGATTTGTTATATCGCGATCGGAAGGAGGACGTTCCTCCGTTGATCGGTCGACGGGAGAAGGAGAGATAGCTCGAGACTCCTCATTTGTTGTATTATCGATTGGAGGAGGAGAGATAGCTCGAGACTCCTTGTTTGTTGATTGGTCGACTGAAGGAGGAGAGATAACTCGAGACTCCTGGTCGATTGTTGGGTTTACAAGAGGAGGAGAAGTAGATCGAGAACCCTCATCCTGGTAAGCTTCAAGAACTCTTGGATCAACCAAGGGACTACGGATCGGAACCCCTGAAGGTCCCGTCGAGGAATGCCTAGCTTTCTTTGACGGTGAAGGAATATACTTCACTATCTTCGGATGTCCATCGGGTGAGGACGACACTGGGTCAGATCGAGGCATGGCTTCCCGAGAAGAAGCTCCCCCTTGGGAGGATGATTGATGAGAACTTTCCGTTCGGGATCTTTTCTCCGGAGTATCTCGTCGGGGAGGACCTCGTAGAGATCGTTTTGCAGCTCCAGAAAATAGGTTGGAACTCATGATCAAAAAATCAGAAATATTTGTGAATTATCGAACTATGAGCTCCGATCAACGACAAGAAAATTTTATATTGCAAGTGGGGACGCGCGGTAAAACACCAGAAGATTTACCTTTATATATAGTAAAGGAAATGACAATTATGTCCTCAAACCTTGGCGCGCGCAGTAAAAATTCAAATATATGACAAGAACGGATTGATGGTATATTACGATCATAAAATCGACGAAGGATATTTCATTGAAAATCATATATATATATATATCAATAGAGGAATTTTACATCAGCTGTACTTACTAAATTACAAGGATTAAAACAAAACCCCAACATCTTGAAAGCAACCTAAGATGGGGAGATATCTTCCTACGGGGACAATCTTTCTTCACCTTCTTTCTCTCCCTCATCAGCTTGATTTCCTTCAATATCCTCTTCGGTGTCCTCGTCTTCTTCTTCATCTTCTCGATCTCCCACTGCCTGCTCTATTAACCCCAAGTCGGGCGTGGGAATAGGAAATGGGGTTCCATACTCGTCAACTAAATGAGCCAGAGGATGATCACTGTACACAGTTGAAGGTAAGCAATCAGGAGGATATTCTTGAAGTCTTCGATCTCTCTCAATAGCCATAATTCGACGATATTCCTCACGCTTATCGGGAATCTGTCCTGACTCAAATAATTGGTCGACCCCCTTAAAGAATGAGAAGTTCGCACTTGCTCTAGTTATTGCCGCACGGAGACTGCGACCTTATTTCCAAACTTACAAAATTATTGTTCTGACTAATCAGCCTCTAAGGCAAGTTCTATCGAAACCAGAGACATCCGGCAGATTGATTAAATGGGCAGTGGAACTGGGACATTTCGAAATCGAGTATCAACCCCGAACAGCCATCAAAGCTCAAGTTCTGGCAGATTTTATTGCAGAGTCGACGGGAGCGGGCTCGGGAGATCGATTAGTTACAGAAGTAAACCACGTGGTAAATCTGGTTGAAGATGTTCAGGAGAAAGTTTGGGTGATGCACGTAGATGGGTCATCGACCAGAGAAGGAGGAGAGGCCGGAATTCACTTTCAGGGTCCCGAGGGAGAAGACCTCAGTTAAGCAATTACCTTAGATTTCGTAGTCACGAACAATGAAGCAGAATACGAGGCCCTGATCGCTGGATTAGAGATGACAATTAAAGCAAGCATAAAATCTCTCACCGTATTGACCGACTCCGAGCTTGTACATAGACAAGTAAAGGGAGTATATGATGCAAAAGAGTTCAACATGGTGAAGTATCTGAAAAGGGTGAAGGATCTGGTGGAAAAGTTGGATAAATTCGACATACAAGCTATCCCTCGAGAAGAGAACTCTTGGGCAGATTTGCTCTCAAAATTTACAGGTTCGATGGATGGGCGAAAGGAGAGAATAATAACTTGGTTGATGTCTAACTCTCCAGCTATAGAATTGAACGTAGCTCCGAACTCGGAAATCATGGAGATAGATACGCAAGGCCTTTCCTGGATGGAACCTTTGAAGAGTTACTTAAGAAGCGGTGTTCTACCGGAAGACGTAAATGAAGCTCGAAGGATTAAATATCGAGCTCCAGTGTATGTTTTGATCGATGATCAGCTCTACAAGAGGTCAAGCTCGGGAGTTCTGTTGAAATGTATCCCAGAGAATCAATTCGATCTTATCTTAAAGGAAGTGCACGAAGGCGAGGCTGGGAGTCATTGCGGTGCTCGAGCCTTAGCCTTGAAATGCTCAAGGACTGGATATTATTGGCCTACTATGATTTCGGATTCCATCGACTATGTCAAGAAATGCCATCACTGCCAAATCTATTCAAATTTGATTCATCAGCCTGTCGAGCAGCTGCATTCAATCCCGATCTGCTGGCCATTTGACAAATGGGGGATCGATATTGTGGGACCTTTCCCAACCGCTAGATCAAGAAAAAATTATGTCCTGGTTGCTGTGGAATACTTTAGTAAATGGATCGAATGCGTTGCCTTAACAAAAATTACTCAGTTTCAAGTGATAAATTTTCTATGGAAGTATATTGTTTGCAGGTTCGGGATACCGAGGGTCCTCATCTCTGACAACGGAACTCAGTTTGCGGGAAAGCAAATTATGGAATGGTGCGAAAGGTTTGGGATCCAGCAGAATTTTACATCGGTCGGACATCCCCAGGCGAATGGACAAACCGAGGTCACCAACAGGGAAATTGTTCGATCACTTGAAAAACGTTTGGCTGAAGCAAAAGGCAAATGGTTAGACGAGCTTCCTGGAGTGATTTGGGCGAACAGGACCTCCGTAAAATCAGCCACGGGGGAAACACCTTTTTCTTTGGTATACGGCTCGGAAGCGGTAATTCCGGTAGAAACTTTAGTGCCAACACCAAGGGTCGAGTCCTATAATCCCGACCAGAATCAATTGTTGAGAGAAATGGATGTCGATCATGCAGATGGTATACGCGAGCGAGCGTGCGTAAAGATCCAAGCCACCAAGTCCAGCATGGAAAAAGCGTACGACAAGAAAGTCAGGATAAGAACATTCAAAGTTGGGGATTTGGTTCTCAAAAAGGTGGAAGTTTCTAAGCACGTCGGAAAGCTTCAACCAAACTGGGACGGCCCTTATGTCGTGCAGGAGGTCGGGAAGAAGGGGTCCTATAAAATTGCTCACCTCAACGGTGAAGATTTGCCAAGAACTTGGAATGCAGTTAATCTGAGGAGATATTATGGAAGATAGTTGCACTCATTTTTAATTTTTACTGTAATTTTCAGTTTTCTCAAATTTTAATTTTCCTAAAAACTTGTATGGAAGATCAATGAAATCCTCTATTTGAGTTCAAATTGTATTCCGAGTACCATGACAAAGAAAAACTAATATTATCGGCCGAGGGTGAAAGCTTTTGCTATGTCCCTCCCTCGATAAAATATGTTCAAAAATCAAAATCGGCCGAGGGTGAAAGCTTTTGCTATGACCCTCCCTCGATAAAACATGTTCAAAAAATCAAGATCGGCCGAGGGTGAAAGCTTTTGCTATGACCCTCCCTTGATAAAATATGTTCAAAAATCAAAATCGGCCGAGGGTGAAAGCTTTTGTTATGACCCTCCCTCGATAAAATATGTTCAAAAATCAAAATCGGCCGAGGGTGAAAGCTTTTGCTATGACCCTCCCTCGATAAAATATGTTCAAAAATCAAAATCGGTCGAGGGTGAAAGCTTTTGCTATGACCCTCCCTCGATAAAACATGTTCAAAAAATCAAGATCGGTCGAGGGTGAAAGCTTTTGCTATGACCCTCCCTCGATAAAATATGTTCAAAAATCAGAATCAGCTGAGGGTGAAAGCAATTGTTATGACCCTTCCTCGATAGAAATTCAACGCGACTATCCAACTCCAACTGATGCTCAAAATGTTATGATGATGCAGTTCTGCTCGAAACACGAACACTTTTCAAGAGTTTCTTATTATCTGGAGAACTACTAAAGTTGGGATCATTATTTCTTAAGTTCAATTATTCTTAAAAGGGACTTCTCAGCTTTCAGATATTATTCATTTGGACGATTATCGGATATTCTTTCCGAGGACAGTTTATCGATCAATGAATGTTCCAGATACAAGCTCAACCTTATCATCCAAATATTTAAGTTTCATCGGGTCATTAATTCGTCGTCGAATTTGTTTTTACGAGCAGAATACTAATATTAAGACGATGGAAAGAAAAAGTTGCAAATATTTGATTTGAAACGGAAGGTTCTTATTATTCCCGAACAAAATACAAAAGATCAGTGAATTACAAGAATGACGATTTTATTGATATCCATCGAACAGATTACAAAGTTATCATGCTTACTAATAAAAGTCCTAATACAACTACTGTAACCTATTCTATGGTCTTCGAACATCTTCCAGTGTTGTCGATCAGGAATATAGGCGAGCATCCGATGAGTGCACCACAATTTGTTTGACAAATCAGTTGTCTCCTGGACTTGTAAAGCGGTCGAGCTGTCTATGTTTATCGTCTAATGATATCTGGGTTTTCTGATTATCTCCATACTTTTCCCAGTATTCTTGCTACCAGACGAGCCCGATCACTTCCCCGAGTTGGCGTGCAAGGTTGAAATTCCTCATTTTTAGATCCGAAATTTCAACCTTTGGCAAGTCATCTTTTTATGATCGGGAAGCTTGACCCAAAGTTACCATTCTTCAAGGAAGAAAGGAAGAAATTGGTGAAACAAGATAACCTCAAAGAAAGTACTTGAGGTCAAACTTCCTTTTTAATTTTCTGACCTGCTTCCCGCCCTCGGGTATACCCCTCGGAATCCGCAATGCTAACCCTGCCCAAAATTCCCAAGCAAGGGTCGGTCACTTGTTGGTATTCCAAGGGGAGATCCCATTTTCAGGGATCGGAGACCCCCCGATATCCGAGGATCCCCTTTTTTCCAATTCCACCCATACCAAAGGAAACTGTATTTTTATGATGAGATCGGAAGTACGTTCGAAGCCAAATCTCAAAGGCTTGAACAGGAAGAAGGAAGAATCCGAACTTGGTCCTCGGATAAAACATTTTGACAGTGCAAGGTAAAGATTTTCAAATGAGTAGATCCCATATTTATACTAAAAGGAAGATTTGATCGACGGTCAGTATTCAACAAAACCAACGGCTCAGATTAAGGCATTTATCACGGATGACCGTTCCACTTCCCGAGATTAAGGTACTGTTTGTACAGACTTTCTCTGAAACTTAGCTGGAAAAAGGGGAATACTATGACTTGGTCAAATACGCAGTGCAGATACTTTCCTTTTTTACTTTTTGCTCGGGATTTCGATCACTCTTAACTCGAGTATAAATTGTTTATGCATTGGGAATGCAACATGAATGAACACTCTTAACTCGAGTATAAATTGTTTCAACAGTAAGAATGCAACTCGAATGATTACTCTTAGCTCGAGTATAAATTGTTTGTACAGTAAATCAATTCACCAGACACAAAATACCATCGATTAGAAGGAAGAAAAGTTTATTATTCCAACGGGGAAAACAAGTACAAAAGGAAGTTTAAAAATACAACATTTAGTTGAGCAAAAGCAGAAATCTCTAGACACTTTTCTCGAACAGAAGCTTGCGGACTTCAACATTGCGGGCCTCATATCCGGCCTCATAACCTTTTTGATAGGCCTCTTGCTTCCACTGCTCGGCGTTTTTCTTCTCCTGCTCGACAAGTGACTTCAGCCTATCCAGCTCCTTGCTCAACTCCACGTGAACTTGGCTCTCTTTCTGCTTCACAGCTTTCTCCGTCTCGGAGGCCAATTTCAGCTCGATGGCTTTGGCTTCTTCAAGGGACCTTGATAATGCAACCTTCTTTTCCTCCAGCTCGAGGATAACCTTAGCACGCTGTTCGGCTTCTTGCTCGACTTGCTGCCCGAGGCTAAATAACTGTTGTCCGACCTTAAATGGACAAAAGTTGATGAGTTAGTAAAAATAAAAAAATAAAAATAAAATAAAAAAAAAAAAAGAGTGTGAGAGGACGCACTTGAAAAAGCAGATCTGTGCTCGATTGCACCATCTCACTCGCATTTTTCCCTTGTTCGGCCATGGCCTTACTTTTCGCCTCTTCAAAAAAGGCACTGAGCGTCCGAGCAACGTTGGGGACAGAGTTTTGGGGTTCTGGATTCCCACCCGACGAGGGAGTTTTCTTCTGATCGACGGGAGGGTCATTTATTTTGACCTTCTTTTTGGGAGGCTCAACCACAACATCCTTATTAGCCTCCAAGGACAGAACACTATCAGCCAATGTCCTTTTTTCCCCTGTCATTTGAATCAAGGCTGAGGTTGGAATCAGATCGTCCACATGCGGTCTTTTATAGGAAGCAGGCTCAGAGTCGCCAGATGTGATTTGCTTATTAGGGTTCTCGACCTTCTGGTTCCCCTCGGAACTATTTTTCGACTGAGAGGGGGAGTCCGGAATTGGTATGACCGGCCCTTTCTCGGAGCCAGACAATTGCTGGGCCGCAGATTTGCCAAGGTCACCAGTTGATTCAATGACCGCCTTTGAAGGAGAATCGACCTTGCGCTTGCCTCAGTCGTTCTTAGAAGTCTTTCCTGCTTCCTAGGAGGACTTAGGTTCTTTGACTCTGGACTTGGAAGATTTCTCTTTCTTGACTTTGAACAACAACCTCGGGTCGATCTTGGAGTTCACCAGGCCTTCCATGATCTGTATATTTCTAATGGAGAAGAGAGCTCGGTTTATTTTATCGACCGATTAGCTCCGACGAAGAGAGAATTATAATTTCAGTGATACAAATCTTAAACTGCCTTCTATTTATAAGAAAAAGGAACGTTGCCTTTTTGGGAGCCCAACAGTCGCGAATTTCAAGATTCCCGTGCCCATTAAAAAAGGTCGATTGTTTTGATACCGTGCCTACTAAGTGATTCACATGCACGAAAATGCTCGATATCGACGTTCTTTTTATGAACCTTATGGCTCACAAAGACTTTTGTCTAGTTGAGCAGTATAATAAATTACTGATGAGAGGACTCAGAGAACTTAAACAGAAAAAGCGGATTTTATAGATGATCGAAATAATTACAGTGCATACAATAAAGGATCCTACAATCTATTACAAGAAATCTAAGGGTTCGACTACTCCTCTTTGCCCTCACCCTCGGAGTCACCCTCGACGTCGACGTCATTATCTCCAGAAGCTTCTCGATCATCCCCATCATCAGAAGAATCTCGATCTTCCTCTCCGGAACTGTCTTGGTTATTCTCCTCATCGGAGCCTTTGGTTATTCTCCTCATCGGAGCCATCTGAACTCGAGCTCGCGCTGGATGTGTCCAAGTCCATCAAGTCAGGATTGGGCATTGGAACTCCGAACTCTTCCACAAACGGAGTGAACTCTTGTTTTTCCCAACTGGCCGAGCTCGAGGACGCGGTTCGATAGTCTTCCCCGCGAGAATTCTTCATGATGTCCATGTGCTTTATATACTCCGTCATTTTGTCGGGAATAACCTTTGCTGCGGCCAACTGTTGAACCCCTTTGAAAAAGGTAGTTTGAAGGATTTCGCCGACCCTCTTTCGAGCTATGGCATCCAACGCGGGAGACTCTAAAAATTCTCTTATCGAGCTTAGGCGAGAGTCTTCTTTGCCACGCTGATAAGATAACTCGGAATCAGCCTTAGTTTGCGCGAGCTCCTCTTCAAGTTTCCTGACTTTATCCTCGAGCAAGCTCTTCTCTTCCACGACCTTCACCAAGTCTTCCTCGACGGCCGGGGTATACTTGGCTTTCATTGACTCCAATTCTTTTTGGACGGAGATAAATTGATCGCGAAGTTTGGACTCTTCCTCGAGTAAGTCCCGATAAGCGATGTGGACCCGATCAGACTCCTCTTCCAACATTGAGGTACGATTCACCTCGGTAAGAAAGCAATCTCCGATCTGCAAGAACGGGGTGATTAGTTTTGTTCCAGGATTTAAACAGTTACAACAAATGTAAAGGGATTTACCGTGTGATACGCTTTGGAGAATTGGCCTAATACGTCAAGGTCGCAATGGCCAAGAAGCTCCTCCTGGTCCTCGGCGAATCTCCCCGCCATGAAAATCTTGATCGCCTTGTCGTGCTCGTTCTCGCCGTTTGGGGTGCGATCACTTCGAACTGATCCCCTCTCGGGATAACCCGCTGCTCGGGAACCTCTGAGTTGGTCTTCGATGAAGTCCACCATGTCAGGCCTACTTCGACCGGAGCGGGAAGAAAGAGGTGTTCGGTGTCGACCCCACAATCTGGTCCTCCTCTAATCCTCTGGCGGTCCCTCGAGATCTTCCCGAGCTCGCCTATTACAGATCTCTTTCCCTTTGAGCTTCTTCATGGTAAACATGCTGTATCCTAAGCCAGAAGAAGAAGAAGGACCAGCTTGGTGAGGAGGTGGTACCATTTGGATCGGCTCCGCGTTCTCGGGCTCCCCTTCATTTCCGATCTGGTCAGTCTGAGCCGAGCTTCCCCGAGGAGGGACGGCAGTTCTGGGGCTCCGGTCTAGTTTGCCTCCTCGGTTGACTGGGCGTCTTTCTCGAGGTAGATGCTACAGTTTTATCGACTATGGAAGTTTGGTATTGCTCCACCATTGTACCTGGAGAAATAAAAAAGTAAAGTGTTAAGTGATGAAATTCGCTGAAAAGCTTACTATCAAGGTCACTCGGGAAAGGCTATTATCCTTACTCAATGTGATTATACTGTATTTCGTTCAAGTTCAATAAGGAAAGTTAAGTATAACAATATATGAATCGAGCGTGTGAAAACTGTATATTGATGTTGGTGTTCGAATACAAATTACAAAGCGGGTCTACCCGAGCATTACGGGATGCCGTACTACTAGAAAGACTAAATTCAATGAGAATACAAGCTAGTTCCTAATCCGAGCAGTAGGTCCGAGCAGAAGGAATATCTTGGAAGTTGTGCCGTCCCTGATGTCATAAATGCGCCGCGTATTTATAGGAACAGTAATGAGCTAGGTAGACCATCCGTAGGAGAACACCTCTCGGCCAGCTGTATAATGCTGTAGGTCGGCCCCACAGTAATCCCGAGGAGACGAGTAGATCGGGAAGAAGGTCGGGGTACTTGATCGAGAGCTATCAATCAGGCTTGATCGGAAAACCATGTTCTTCTGGTCAGAGAATACCATTCTGGTCGGGATCGAGGTCGACCTCGAGCAGAAGGTATTTCCTAAAGTGGCGTATGCGAAATACCTCTCATCAATACTCCCCCACTTCTCGAGCGTAAGTGAAGCAGAAGCTCGGAGAAGTAAACATTGCATTACGGCGAAAGACTTTGATCTCTTGATGTTTTCGGACATGCCTAGTTAAAAACCTAGTCCGGAAAAACCCAGTGGAAAAAAATCCGAGCTAGGGAAAAAGAGTGCACATCATCCTTGGGAGAGCCTCGAAAAACCGAATCGCTCCAAAGATAGGAGGGTGAGGTTTTTTGACCTGAGAGATTCACCTCGATGATTCACCAAGAGCTGCAATACTTGAAGTTCGGAAAAATAGATAGTAGAGAACAGGCCTCGGATAGTCTTGAGTTGGATATGCCTCGTTAAAAACCTTACTCGGAAAAACCTAGTGGGATAAAAACCAAGCGAAGGGAAAAAGAGTACATATTTTATCCTGTTGAGTCGAGAAATACTCATTCCCGAAGCTTGGAGGACCATAAATGCTATTAACAAAAGATAATCTTCAAATTTACTGAGTGGGAGCCTAACCGTCGCGGTTACTCGGGGTTGAATTTGCAATTTACCCTTTTAACCTTTATATATATGTTTACTTGGAGAAAGAAAAGTGCATCTTTACAATTCGCAGCTGATCGGAGCCTTTTGATCGATAAACAGTATTTTTCTTTAATTCGAGCATTCCAATAAATATCTTCTAATCATGTCTACTTCCCAGAATCCCAACGTTCAAACCAACATCCCCTCTGGATCAGATTCCGACCTGGGATCCACTGGGGAACTCATCAATGACTTCAAAACCACTGAAAATTCTTCCGAAGAGACGAATAGAATCGTCAATCAAATAGAGCATGCCATAGAGTCGAACGCTGGAGAGGGTACATCAGGTCGACAAGATTCCGAGCACGATGGTGATGCGGAACAAAATGCCAAGGCCAACAGTGAGGAAGGTGGAGATGGAGAAAAGGAAGGTGGAGATGGAGAAAAGACTGACTCCGAGAATGAGAACGGCAACGGCTTGTCTGTACCGTTCGATAAGCATGAGATAATGAGGTATGAGATCGGAGGCGGGTGCAGTGTGCGAATCCTCGACTTAGCCGGTGTCTCGAAAAAATCCAAAGCCACAGGTCGGGCTCAAAAGACCGAGAAACGGGTCGACGACATCTCAAGTTCGTACGATCCGAAAGAGCACGAGGCGAACCTCAAAGCTACAATAGGCAAATTCCTTCCCGAGGGTTACTCGCTAATAATCCCGACCCCCTCTCAAAGAGTGAATAAGCCCCCCGCAGGATGTCAAGCTTTCTATGCTCGACAATTCGACTATGGGTTGCGTATTCCTTTTGCTCCCTTACTCGTGCAGGTTTTAGATGCATTTAGCCTAGCACCCGCACAGATTCTTCCCAACTCGATCGGGTATCTGATAGCTTTCAGCGTTTTGATGAAGGCCAAGAATCAAGTTGCTAATTTCCGACGCTTCTGGCAATTCTTCAAGATCAGTACCTCCTCCGCCTCGAACGTTGGGTTCGTGTATTTCTCCCAGCGTTCGAATCATTCGGTCTTATCGACCATCACTTCCAGCAATTCTCTTGACTGGAAGAAACAGTTCTTCTTCATTAAAGGTCCTGAAGAACCAGCTTCTGAGGGAAGCTCGAAGATGGTCCCACACAGATGGCCAGGTGAGCGAGAATGGGTGTTCGGAAAACGGGAACTATTAGGTCAGCTTCAGAAGGTCATTCCGGACGCCGTTGTCAAAGAAATGTGTTCGGATTTGTACCAGTCGGCTTTCCTCATTCTGGAACCCGTACTACGGAAAGCAGAACTCAGCCGAGCTACCTTTCCACTAGCAGTCGCTGATGATCCTCGAACATTGAGTAAGGAAAAACAGTTTTTCCCGAGTGACTTATATAGTGAGTTTTTCAGCTGATTTCATTACTTACATTTCATCTCTTTATTTCTTCAGGAACAATGGTGGAGCAATACCGAGCTTCTATAGTCGGTAAAACTGTAGCATCTACCTCGAGGAAAACCCCCGGTCAACCTAGGAGGCAAACTAGACCGGAGCCCAGAACTGCCGTCCCTCCTCGGGGAAGCTCGGCCCAAACTGACCAGGTCAGAAACGAAGAGGAGCCCGAGAATGCTGAGCCGATACGAATGGTACGACCTCCTCATCAAGCTGGTCCTTCTTCTTCTTCTGGTTTAGGATATAGCATGTTTACCATGAAGAAGCTTAGAGGGACAGAGATCTATAATCGGAGAGCTCGGGAAGATCTCGAGGGAGCCCCCGAGGCCAAAAGGAGGACCGGACTGTGGGGTCGACACCGAACGCCCCTTTCTTCCCGTCCTGGTCGAAGTAGGCCTGACATGGTGGATTTCATTGAAGATCAACTTAGAGGTTCCCGAGCAGCAGGTTATCCCGAGAGGGGATCAATTCGAAGCGATCGCACCCCGAACGGCGAGAATGAACATGACAAGGCGATCAAGATTTTCATGGCGGGGAGATTTGCCGAGGACCAAGAGGAGCTTCTTGGCCATTCCGATCTCGACGTACTGGGCCAATTCTCCAAAGCATATCACACGGTAAATTCCTTTACATTTGTTGCAACTGTTTTAAGTCTTGGAATAAAGTACTAACCACCCTGTTCTTGCAGATCGGGGACTGCTTTCTCACAGAGGTGAATCGTGTGTCGATGTTGGAAGAGGAGTCCGATCGAGTCCATATTGCTTATATGGACTTGCTCAAGGAGGAATCCCAACTGCGTAATCAATTTTCCTCTGTCCAAGCAGAATTGGAGTCCATGAAAGCCAAGTATACCCCTGCCGTCGAGGAAAACTTGGTGAAGGTCGTGGAAGAGAAAAGCTTGCTCGAGGAGAAAGTTAGGAAACTTGAAGAGGAACTTGCGCAGACTAAGGCTGATTCCGAGCTGTCTTATCAGCGGGGCAAAGAAGATTCTCGCCTAAGCTCGATAAGAGAATTTTTGGAGTCTCCTGCATTGGATGCCATAGCTCGAGGGAGGGTCGGCGAAATCCTTCAAACTACCTTTTTCAAAGGTGTTCAACAATTGGCCGCAGCAAAGGTTATTCCCGACAAAATGACGGAGTATATAAAGCATATGGACATCATGAAAAACTCTAGCGGGGAAGACTATCGAACCGCGTCTTCGAGCTCGGCCAACTGGGAAGAACTTGAGTTCGCTCCCTTTGTGGAAGAATTTGGAGTCCCAATGCCCAACCCTGACTTGATGGACTTGGATACCTCCAGCGCAAGCTCGAGTTCAGATAGCTCAGACCGTTCGGATACCTCCGATGACGATTCTGATGGGGACGATCAAGAAGCTTCTGGAGATGATGACGTCGATGTCGAGGGTAACTCCGAAGGTGAGGGCAAAGAGGCGCAGCCAAACCTTTAAATTTCTTGTAATAGATTGTAAGATTGTAGGATCGTTTATCATATGCCCTGTAATTGTTTCGATCATCTATAAAATATGCTTTATCTGTTTTTCCGAGTGCTCTCACCATTAATTTATCATACTGCTCAACTAGACAAAAGTCTTTGTGAGCCATAAGGTTCATAGAAAGAACGTCGATACCAAAACAATCGATCTTCTTAAATGAGCACGAAAATCTTGAAATTCGCGACTGTTGGGCTCCCAAAAAGGCAACGTTCCTTTTTCTTATAAATAGACGGTAGTTTAAGATTTTTGTCACTGAAATTATAATTCACTCTTCGTCGGAGCTATTCGGTCGATAAGTAAATCGAGCTCTCTTCTGCATTAGAAACATACAGATCATGGAAGGCCTGGTGAACTCCAAGATCGACCCGAGGTTGTTGCTTAAAGTCAAGAAAGAAAAACCTTCCAAGTCGAAAGTCAAAGAACCTAAGTCCTCCTCGGAAGCAGGAAGGACTTCTAAGAACGACCGAGGCAAGCATAAGGTCGATTCTCCTTCGAAGGCGGTCATTGAATCAACTGGTGACCTTGGCAAAACTGTGGCCAAGAAATCATCTGGCTTCGAGAAAGGACCGGTCATACCAATTCCGGACTCCCCTTCTCAGTCGAAAATTAGCTCCGAGGGTAACAAGAAGGTCGATAGGCCTAATAAGCAAATCACCTCTGATGACTCTGAGTCTGCTCCAAATAAAAGAACGTTCGTGGACAATCTGATTCCAACCTCAGCCTTGATTCAAATGACTGGGGAGAAGAGGACAATAACTGATAGTGTTCTGACCTCGGAGACTAATAAGGATGTGGTTGAGCCTTCCAAAATGAAGGTCAAAATAAATGACCCTCCCGTCGATCAGAAGAAGACTCCCTCGTCGGGTGGGAATCCCGAGCCCCAAAACACTGTCCCTAAGGTTGCTCGGACGCTTAGCGCCTTTTTTGAAGAGGTGAAAAGTAAGGCCATGGCCGAGCCAGACGGGAAAAACGCGAATGAAACGGCGCGATCGAGCACGGATCTGCTTTTTCAAGTAAGTGTTGTCCTATCTCTTCCCCCCCTTTTTTTTTTTTTACTAAATAACTTTTTGTCCCATTAAGGTCGGACAACAGTTATTTACCCTCGGGCTGCAAGTCGAGCAAGAAATCGAACAGCGTGCAAAGGTTGTCCTCGAGCTGGAGGAAAAGAAGGTTGCACTAACAAGGTCTCTTGAAGAAGCCAGGGCCATCGAGCAGAAATTGGCCTCCGAGACGGAGAAAGCTGTGAAGGAGAAGGAGAGCCAGGTTCACGAGGAGTTGAGCAAGGAGTTGGACAGGCTGAAGTCACTCGTCGAGCAGGAGAAGAAAAACAACGAGCAGCGGGAGAAAGAGGCCTATCAAAAAGGTTATGAGGCCGGGTATGAGGCCCGCAACGTCGAAGTCCGCAAGCTTCTCTTCGAGAAAAGTGTTTAGAGATTTCTTCTGTTGACTGCTCGATTAAATGTTGTACTTTTAGTTTTTTCCTTTTGTACTCGTTTTCCTCGTTGGAATAATAAACTTTTTCTTCCTTCTAATCGATTACGTTTTGTGTTCTGACAAAGTGATTTACTGTATAAACAATTTATACTCGAGTTAAGAGTAGGCAATCAAGTAGCATTTTCAGTGTTAAAACAATTTATACTCGAGTTAAGAGTGATCGCTCGAATTCCGAGCATAATTTAAAGATGGAAAGTTCCTGCACTGCATATTTGACCAAGACATAGTATTCCTCTTTTTTCAGCTAAGTTTCAAAGAAAGTCTGTCCAAACAGTACCTCTATCTCGGGAAGTGGAAAAGTCATCTGTGATAAATGAATTAATTTGAGCCGTTGGTTTCACTGAATAGTGACCGTCGATCAAATCATCCTTTTAGTATAAATATGGCATTCACCCAGTTGAAAATCTTTACCCTTTGCTGTCAAAAATGTTTTATCCGAGGACGAAGCTCGGATCTTTTCCTCTTCCTGATCAAGCCTTTGAAATTCGGCTTCGAACCTATTTCCGATCTCCTCTTAAAAATACAGTTTCTTTTGGTATGGGTGGAATTGGAAAAAAGGGGACCCTCGGATATCGGGGGGTCTCCGATCCCTGAAAATGGGATCTCCCCTTGAAATACCAACAAGTGACTGACCCTTGCTTGAGTATTTTGGGCAGGGTTAGCATTGCTGGTTTCGAGGGGTATACCTGAGGGCGGAAAGCAGGTCAGAAAATTAAAAGGGAGTTTGATCTCCCCTTGTAATTTGTTCGATGAATGTCAATAAAGCTGTAACATTTGCCTTTCATTGATCTTTGTATCTTGCTCGAAAATATTAATGAGAACTTATTGTTTCAAACCATATAGTTGCCACTTTATTTTTCCTTTCTATCGTCTTATTGCAAGTCTTCTGCTCGTAAAAGCCAATTTGATGATGAATTAATGAGAATATTTATCGATCGATAAACTGTCCTCGGAAATATTATCCGACAATCGTCCAAATAAATAATATCTGAAAGTTGAGAAGTTCCCTCGAAGAATAATTGAACTTAGGAAATAATGATCCCAACTTTAGTGGTCCCCCGGATAATCAGAAACTTTTGAAAGTTGTTCGGGTTTCGAGCGGAAACTGCGTCATCATATCACTTCGAGCATTAGTTGGAATTGACGCAAGATTTAATCGACCGTTACTAAGTGAACTAGATAGTAAAATTTTCTTTTTCAATCATATTTTATCGAGGGAGGGTCATAGCAACAGCTTTCACCCTCGGCCGATTTTGATTTTTTGAACATCTTTTTATCGAGGGAGGGTCATAGCAACAGCTTTCACCCTCGGCCGATTTTGATTTTTTGAACATCTTTTTATCGAGGGAGGGTCATAGCAACAGCTTTCACCCTCGGCCGATTTTGATTTTTTGAACATCTTTTTATCGAGGGAGGGTCATAGCAACAACTTTCACCCTCGGCCGATTTTGATTTTTTGAACATCTTTTTATCGAGGGAGGGTCATAGCAACAGCTTTCACCCTCGGCCGATTTTGATTTTTTGAACATCTTTTTATCGAGGGAGGGTCATAGCAACAGCTTTCACCCTCGGCCGATTTTGATTTTTTGAACATCTTTTTATCGAGGGAGGGTCATAGCAACAGCTTTCACCCTCGGCCGATAATATTAGCCTTTCTCCGTGATGGTACCTGGAAAACAATTAGAACTCGAACCAAAGATTTCATTGATTGTCCTTACACCTAGGAAAGTGAAGTTTGAGAAAACTGTAAATTACAATAAAAATTAAAAATGATAACATCTATCTTCCATAATATTTCCTCAGATTGACTGCGTTCCAAGTTCTTGGCAAAACATCACCGTTGAGGTGAGCAATTTTATAGGACCCCTTTTTTCCCACCTCCTGCACGACATAAGGGCCATCCCAGTTTGGCTGAAGTTTTCCGACATGCTTAGATACTTCCACCTTTTTGAGGACTAAATCCCCGACTTTGAATGTTCTTATCCTGACTTTCTTGTCATAAGCTTTTTCCATGCTAGACTTGGTGGCTTGAATTCTTATGCGTGCTCGGTCGCGTTTCCCATCTGCGTGATCGACATCCATCTCTCGCAACGATTGATTCTGATCGGGGTCATAAGATTCTATCCTCGGAGAAGGAACTAATGATTCGACCGGTATAACAGCCTCCGACCCATAAACCAATGAGAAAGGAGTCTCTCCAGTAGCAGACTTTACTGTAGTCCTGTTCGCCCAAATTACTCCTGGAAGCTCGTCTAACCAATTGCCTTTCGCTTCGGCTAAACGTTTTTCCAGTGATCGAACAATTTCCCTGTTGGTGACCTCGGTTTGTCCGTTCGCCTGGGGATGTCCGACCGACGTGAAATTCTGCTGGATCCCAAACCTTTCGCACCACTCCAAAATTCGTTTTCCCGCGAACTGAGTTCCATTGTCGGAAATAAGGATCCTCGGTATACCAAACCTGCAAACAACATTCTTCCAGAGAAAATTTATCACCTGAAATTGAGTAATTTTTGTTAGCGCGATGCATTCAATCCATTTACTGAAGTATTCCACGGCGACCAGGACATAGTTTTTTCTCGATCTAGCAGTAGGGAAAGGTCCCACAATATCGATTCCCCACTTGTCGAAGGGCCAGCAGATCGGAATCGAATGCATCTGCTCGGCGGGCTGATGAATTAGATTTGAATAGATTTGGCAATGATGGCATTTCTTGACATAATCGATGGAATCCGAGATCATAGTGGGCCAATAATATCCAGTCCTCGAGCACTTCAAGGCTAAGGCGCGTGCACCACAATGACTTCCCGCTTCACCTTCGTGAACCTCCTTTAAAATTAGATCGAACTGACTCTCAGGAATGCACTTCAACAAAACTCCTGAGCTTGATCTTTTATAAAGCCTACCTTCGTTCAAAACGTACATTGGGGCTCGATACTTAATCCTTCGGGCTTGATTAGTGTCTTCCGGCAAGGTACCATCTCTTAGATAAGCTTTCAAAGGCTCCATCCAAGAAGATTCTCGAACATCTATCTCCATTACCTCCGAGTTTAGGGCTAGGTCGGAGTCTATAGCTGGGGAGTTGGACATTAGCCAAGTTATCACTCTTTCCTTCCGTCCATCTATCGAGCCAGTAAACTTCGAAAGCAAATCCGCCCAACAGTTCTCTTCTCGAGGGATAGCTTGTATATCAAATATCTCGAACTTTGTCGCCAGATCCTTCACTCTTTTCAAATATTTCACCATGTTAAACTCTTTTGCTTCATAAACCCCTTTTACTTGTCTATGTACGAGCTCCGAGTCGGTTAACACTGTCAACGACCTTATGTTTGCTTTAACTGCCATTTCTAAACCCGCGATCAAAGCCTCGTACTCTGCTTCATTGTTCGTGACTACAAAATCTAGGGTGATCGCATAACTGATATCCTCCCCCTCGGGACCCTGAAAGTGAATTCCGGCCCCACCACCTTCTCTGGTCGACGACCCGTCGACATGCATCACCCAAACTTTGTGCCGAACATCCTCGACCAGATTTACCACGGGGATGGACAAGTCGCCCGAACTGGACCCTGTTGATTCTGCAATGAAATCAGCTAAGACTTGAGCCTTGATTGTAGTTCGAGGTTGGTACTCGATCTCGAACTGACCCAGCTCCACCGCCCATTTAATCAATCTCCCGGACGTCTCCGGCTTTGATAGAACTTGCCGTAGAGGTTGATTAGTCAGAACAATAATTTTGTAAGTTTGGAAATAAGGTCGCAGCCTTCGTGCGGCAATAACTAAAGCCAGTGCGAACTTCTCGATCTCCAGGTAATTCTTTTCTGCCCCTTGAAGCAACTTACTCAGATAGTATACCGGTTTATGCTCGAAATCCTGAATTCTCACCAAAACAGAACTTATTGCCTCACTTGATACCGCTATGTACAGATACAAAGGTTCCCCCTCGACCGGTTTTGCCAACATCGGAGGGGAAACTAAATACCTTTTAAGCTCTTCGAAAGCTTTACTGCATTCCTCACTCCATTCAAAGCCTTTCGATTTCCACAACAACTTGAAGAAAGGCAAACTCTTGTCTGCTGATCGGGATATAAACCTATTCAAAGATAATATTTTTCCGATTAGACTCTGCACTTCAGACAATTTAGTTGGCGGTTGTAGCTCAGCTATAGCTCGGATTTTTTCTGGATTCGCCTCGATTCCGCGCTCGTGAACCAGATAACCGAGGAACTTTCCCGACCTTACCCCGAAGGTGCACTTGGCCGGATTTAATTTCATTCTGTACTTCCTTAGGATTGCGAAACATCTGTCAAGGTGCTTTATATGTTCCTCCTCGGTCATGCTCTTCACTAGCATATCATCAACATAAACTTCCATGATCTCACCAATAAGATCCTTGAACATCATATTCATGAGCCTTTGATAAGTTGCTCCCGCATTCCTTAGCCCGAACGGCATTACAATGAAGCAGTATACTCCCCGTTCGGTAATAAAAGCTGTTTTATCCTGATCTCTTTCATTCATAAATATTTGATAAAATCCTTGGAAAGCATCCATCATACTAAAGAAAATGAATCCCGCAGTCGAGTCAACCAGCATATCGATCCGTGGTAAAGGATAGGGGTCCCTTGGACACAACTTGTTCAGGTCGGTAAAATCATTACACATCCTCCATTTGTTGTCGACCTTCTCTCCCTTCGACACCAACACTACATTGCAAAGCCATTCAGTGAAAGTTATTTCCCGAATCTGTTTCGCGGCCAATAACCTATCCACCTCAGCATTGATGATTTTGTCTTTTTCTCGACCGTGATTCCTCTTCTTTTGCCTAACTGGCTTTGCTTTAGGATCGATATTTAAAGAATGAGTGATCACTCTCGGGTCGATTCCGACTATATCATCAGAACTCCAAGCAAAGACGTCGGCGTTGTTTCTAAGGAATTCGATCAGCATGGTCTCCATCCCTTGACTTAGCTCGGTCCCAATCCTGGTGAACTTCTCGGGGGAGCCAGGGATTAACGTTACTTGTTTATGATTTGGGGGTTGTACGCTCATATCGATCTCTTTTCCTTTTTTACTCTGCAACTTTTCACAATCTGGCAACGGGAGGTCGGAAACAGAGAATACCTTTTCCTCTTCTAACTTTCTCTTCGAGGGCAATAATGGCTCGAACTGCTTCTTCATGTTTAGGGACGTGTTGTAACATTCCCATGCCATGCATTGGTCGTTTCTCATTTCTCCGACCCCCGCCAAAGTGGGAAACTTTACCATCTGGTGGTAAGTTGACACGACCGCTTTGAATACGTTTAAAGCCGGTCTCCCCAAGATTGCATTATAAGCGAACGGGGTACTCACGACTAGGAATTTAACCATCTTCGTAACATCTCTAGGTTTCTTGCCCATAGTAGTACTCAAGAGTATGGTTCCGAGAGGAACAATTTCTGATCCACCGAACCCAATGAGCGGGGTGGATACTCGTTCCAAACGCGGGTGTTGTAGATTCATTCTGTCGAGCGCCTCAGAAGAGATTATGTTTGCCGAACTGCCATTATCGATTAACACCCTCCTAACCTCGAAGTTAGCAATTCTCAGGGTCAAGACCATTGAAAAATCAGGGTCGTCTTCATTAGTATCCCAAGTCACATCACTAGGTCTGTCAGCCTCGGAAAAACTAATGACTTGATTTATCGATGGCGCTGGTCTTAAGGACATGACCTCTTTCTTAGTCGAGACACCAGTCTTTATCGACCTAGCAGTCCTTTTCCTCGCATTCCTGCTATCTCCCCCAGCTGGCCCACCAGATATCATATTTATCACCCGATTCGTCTGCTCCTCTGCTTGTTGTCGATCCTCACGGTGTTGTTCGGAAGACCTCCTTGGACTCCTGGATCGATAACGGCTGTTATGGTTCTCCTTTCTGACATATTCCTTCAATTTTCCCTGAGCAATCAGTTTCTCGATCTCTTGTTTTAACTGAAAACAATCCTCGGTGCTATGCCCCCGAGCTCTGTGGTATCTGCAATACTTATCGTGATTCATAGTCCCTGGTCTAGGTTGAGTGATACGCCGAGCTCCAGGGACCAAATTCCTCTCTTCGAGTACCGTTAGAATCTCGTCCCTCGAAGTATTCAATCTGGTAAAGTTGCTTTTTTCATGCTCCGTCCTCGGAGCCCTATCAGGAGATGCAGGTCGACCGTAGACATTAGATCTGTGGGTCGGAGCCTGAGGTTTATAGACCTTAAGTCTCTGCCAAACCGAGCCTTTTTGCTGCGCGTTTGACCCTCCGTAGTCGCTTGGTTTAGGGATAGGGGCCCGATCAGGTTTCTTCACGATCGGGGGCCTGGGATTCTGTGCGTTCTTTAACTTATTCATTTCCTCCTGGATCATGTATTTCTCAGCTATTTCCATAATCCGCTCGAAAGACTTTGGTTGCTTTCGGCAGAGAGCATTCCCGAACTGGCTATTGCGGGTTAGCTCGAACATCAACGATGATAGAAATTCAATCTGCGGGGTATCAACTTTCAGAAGTTCAATACTGAATCTTGCCAGCCACTGCCTCAGTGTCTCTCCTTCCGTTTGTTTCACCGTTCCCAAATGATTAGCAGGTAACCTCTGTTTCCTTTGGCTAGCAAACTGATGTTTCAATTTATCGCATAATTCATCGAAAGAGAAGATCGAGTTCGGGGGTAGTTTTCCGAACCAATCCAAAGCAATCCCTTCGAATGTGGTGACCATGATTTTGCAGCAAAAATCCTCCGAGTGTCCATACAAATTCAACACATTTATGAAACTGTTTATATGCTCCCCGGGGTCAGAGGTTCCATTATACCTTGGCAATCTTGTAGGGACTGACTCTGTTCCTCGAGCTTCCTTAATTTCTTGACAGAAAGGCGAGCATCGCATAATATTTGTACTCAATTCCCTGCTCCGTACTTCAGGGAACACGACCCCATCCTCTTTGGCCTCGACTCCTCGAGCCCTGACACCTGTGGGTCGGGTTTCCTTTACTAGCTTCTCTTTTTCTAACTCCTTAGCAACCCTTTCTTGCACCATCCTTTCCAAGTCAGCCTCAGTTACCTTTCTGTAAGCTGGCTTTCTAGACCTCTCCACAACTTTAGGTTGACTTTCTCCGACCACGGAGTCCTCTAAATTTTGTATGTTCCTAGAAGGTTGCCCCGATCGAACAACGGTTCTAACTTGTGGTGGATTGGGTCGAACATCAGATGGTTCGCCCAGAGCAGATCGACGAATACTTCCTTCCCTTGGCCTGTTGGAAATCGGACCCCGAGCAGTAGGTTGATCGACCGGGGGTTGCTGACCCGGCAGAGTTTCACGATCTGCTCTCTCCGTATTCAAGAATTCTCTACACATGGTTCCGATAATGGAACGCAGATCTGCTACTGTCGTATGAATAGGCATATCATTCGGCGGGTCGAGCGGCGGCACCTCAGATTGGTGGGCCGCTCGGGATTGGTTACTTGGTTCATTGTTTACAGAACGTTGAGCTCCTACGGCGTGTGAAGGCTCGCCACGATTGTACGTAAATCTTCTAGTAGTAGGCATATTTCGATCTAACACCCGAGCAGGCCCCTCGGTGGGCGCCAATTGATTATACTGTATTTCGTTCAAGTTCAATAAGGAAAGTTAAGTATAACAATATATGAATCGAGCGTGTGAAAACTGTATATTGATGTTGGTGTTCGAATACAAATTACAAAGCGGGTCTACCCGAGCATTACGGGATGCCGTACTACTAGAAAGACTAAATTCAATGAGAATACAAGCTAGTTCCTAATCCGAACAGTAGGTCCGAGCAGAAGGAATATCTTGGAAGTTGTGCCGTCCCTGATGTCATAAATGCGCCGCGTATTTATAGGAACAGTAATGAGCTAGGTAGACCATCCGTAGGAGAACACCTCTCGGCCAGCTGTATAATGCTGTAGGTCGGCCCCACAGTAATCCCGAGGAGACGAGTAGATCGGGAAGAAGGTCGGGGTACTTGATCGAGAGCTATCAATCAGGCTTGATCGGAAAACCATGTTCTTCTGGTCGGAGAATACCATTCTGGTCGGGATCGAGGTCGACCTCGAGCAGAAGGTATTTCCTAAAGTGGCGTATGCGAAATACCTCTCATCACAATGTTCGAGGGTCATCAGCATCCGCTAATCTGTAGGTAGCTCGGCTGAGTCCAACTTTTCGAAGAACAGGCTCCAGGATAAGGAAAGCCGACTGATACTGATCGGAACGCATCTCTTTAACGAGATCATCTGGGATAACCCTCGCAAGCTGGCCTAACAGTTCTCGTTTTCCGTACACCTAGTCTCGCTCACCTGGCCATTTGTGTGGAACCATTTCCGAACTTTCCTCGGAAGCCGGTACTTCAGGTCCTTTGATAAAGAAGAACTGTTTCTTCCAATCGAGAGAATTGCTAGAAGTTATGGTCGATAAGACCGAATGATTCGAACGCTGGGAGAAATACACGAACCCAGCGTTCGAGGCGGAGGAGGTACTGATCTTAAAAAATTGCCAAAAACGTTGGAAATTAGCAGCTTGATTCTTGGCCTTCATCAAAACACTGAAAGCTATCAAGTACCCAATCGAGTTGGGAAGGATCTGTGCGGGAGCCAGGCTGAATGCATCTAAAACCTTCTCGAGTAAGGGGGCAAAAGGAATGCGCAGCCCATAATCAAATTGCTTAGCATAGAAAGCTTGACATCCTTCAGGGGGCTTATTCACTATTTGGGAGGGGGTCGGAATGACTAGCGAGTAGCCCTCGGGAAGGAATTTGCCTATCACAGCTTTGAGGTTTGCCTCATCCTCCTTTGGATCATACGCACTCGAGATGTCGTCGACCCTTTTCTCGGTCTTTTGAGCCCGACCGGTGGCTTTGGACTTTTTCACGCTGCACCCGCCTCCGATTTGATATCTCATTATCTCATGCTGGTCAAACGGTACAGTCAAGCTATTCTCATTGTCGGAATCAGCTTTTTCCCCATCTCCACCCTCCTCGCTGTCGGCCTCGGCATTTTGTTCAGCATCACCGCCGTGCTCGGAATCCTGTCGACCGGATGTCCCCTCTCCAGCATTTGGATCCAAGGCATGCTCTATTTGGTTGACGATTCTATTCGTCTCTTCGGAGGAGTGTTCTGCAGTTTTGTAGTCATTGATGAGTTCGCCTGTGGATCCTAGGTCGGATTCCAATTGTGTAGGAATATTGTTTTGAATTTCTGGGTTCTCGGGAATAGACATGATGGTAAAGGTTTATCGCAACAATCGATGAAGAAGGATACTATTTATCGATCTAAATGCTTCGACCTGCAGTGAAATTGGAAAAATGTACTCATATTTCCAAGTCAACGTATATATATAAAGGTTAAAAGGGTAAATTGCAAATTCAACCCCGAGTAACCGCGACGGTTAAGCTCCCGCTTAGTAAAATTGAGGGTTATTTCACATTAATAGCACCTATGGTCCTCCAAGTCTCAGAAATAGGTATTTCGAGTCAGAAAGATAAAATTAAACTACGTTATCTTCCGAGGATATGCACTCTTTTTCCCTTCGCTCGGTTTTTGTCCCCCTGGGTTTTTCCGAGTAAGGTTTTTAACGAGGCATATCCGTCTCAAGATTGTTCAAGACTCGATCCCTATTATTTTTCCCGAACATCGGAGGCTCTCATCGAAGTAAAATATACTGATCGAGAACTCCGCCCTCCTGCGGTTTGAAACATATTGCCTTTCCATGGCCCATCCAGAGAAAATATGCGCTCTTTTTCCCTAGCTCGGATTTTGTCCCATAGGGTTTTTGCCGAGTAAGGTTTTTAATGAGGCATATCAAATCTTGTGGTACGATGCTGTGTTTACTTCTCCAAGCTTCAGCTTCTCTTACGCTCGAGAAGTGGGGGAGTATTGATGAGGGGTATTTCGCATACGCCGTTTTAGGAAGTACCTATGCTCGAGATCGACCAGTAATGGCATTCTCGACTAGAAGAACCTGGTTTTCCGATCAAGTCAGATTGATGGCACGGGATCTACTCTCCGATCTGCTCACCGCCTCGGGGTTACTGTGGGGCCGACCTACAGCATTGTACAGCTGGCCGAGAGGTATTCTCCTACGGACGGTCCAGCAAGCTCATTACTGTTCCTATAAATACGCGGTGCATTTATGACATCAAGGAAGACACAACTTCCAAGAGAGGCCCTAAGCTCGGACTTACTGTTCGGATTAGGAACCAGCTTACTTATTCCTTGTATTTACTTTCCTAGTTGTACGACATCCTGTAATGCTCGAGTAGACCCATCTTGTAACCTAACTCAATATTCGATTATGATATACAAAATTTAAGCACTCTATATACTTATTGTTTTGTTCGACTTTCCTTATTTAGTTAGATCGAAATACTGCATAATCACTCATAATACTACTAGTCATTCCAGGACTAAGCATATTGAGATCAAACATCACTTCATCAGAGACCATGTTGAAAAAGGAAATGTTATTATTGAGTATGTTCATATAGACAATCAGATTGCTGACATTTTCACCAAACCATTAAGTGATGCAAGATTTTCTACTCTAAGAGTGGAACTGGGCTTGTTAAAATTGGATTCATAAGCTGAGGGGGAACATATCAGAAGATTGGGTTCAACAGCTGACTAATCTGATATCAACAAGTGTTACACTTCAAGAAGACTGACTCTCAACAGACTAGTTGACTGATGAATTCTTGAATTAAGGGGGAACGTGTAAGACTAGCGGTACTCCTGTTTTAAAGATGAAATCTTCAATGACAGTTAGATGAAGTTGTTTTTAATCAGAAGATTTGTTCTTAATTCTTGAAGACTTGAAGATTATTTATCTTGCTGGATTGACAAACAACAAAGGAAGATCACTAGATATTGGCTTTCACTAGTGATATATTGTATCAGACAAGTCGTCTATCAGATAAGTATTTTACTCATCTATTTTTATTTATGTCAGCTTATATTTAAGTGTTGTATTAAAAATGTTTTATCAGAAACACGCTTTTATAAGTAACAGACAAGTGGCGTTTCAAATTCCCGTCTGTCTGACATAATTAATGATTTTTTCGAAATCCGCGTATATCGCTCACACGATCTGCTTTTCAGTAACTGATATAACGGTTGACACTAATCACGGAAACCGACAATAAACCAACATCTATAAATCCAGATCTGATCAGCTTACTAAGCTTTTACGCACCCTCAAAATTTCAAAAGAACACAGAGCAATTTTGCACTCTTTCTACTGCAAATTTCTCTTCGTTTTCCTTAATCTTTTTCAGAGATGTCTACCAAAGAAGCAAGCGCTGAAGGTATGTTCTTGAACTACCTGACGTATCACACAACTAGCACTCCGTTGATGAAGGAAATACTGGAAAAATTCAAGGCGGCTACCTTAGTTAACTTCATGGAGGCTCATGAAGATATGGTTTTCAAAGATCAAGTTATGGAGTTTTATGGTTCAAAAGATAAGCCTGACTTTGAAAAGTTGGAAATTAATGCCAAAATTGGGGATAACGTTATCTGCATAACCCCCAAGCTGCTGAATGAGAGATATGGACTCTCTCTTGAAGGCTCGACTGAGATTTCAACCCTTGCTGAACCTCTTGAAGCAGATTTCTGGAATCTGGCTTCAAAGAAGAAATAAGTGTTGTCTGGAAGCATCAAGAAGAATCAGCTGAAGGATGAATTTCAGCGTATGGCAGATTTAGTTGCCAAAGTACTGGAGAATTGCACATTCTCGTTGGATAGTGTGCCAATGAAGAGGTTTCACACCATGATTGCTATCTTTTATGGTTTGAAGGTGAGCTGGGCAACCTTCATCTGGTCTGACACTTCACATAATCTTTCTTAGTCATCTGCTGGTGAACTTGAGATGTTCAGTGACTAATGGCAAGGACGTTCATAAGGCAAAGGAGCTGAAGATTTATGAACCAGTGAAAACTGAAAGGTCAAATGAGCCTGCTAATGTGCCAGAAAAGAGGCAACAAAAGAGGAAGGTTGCTGAGCCTAAAGAGCCTACTGATAAGGGCAAGAAAAGCAAGACAACTGTTCAAACAGCTAAGCCAGCTGTTCAAGCCAGACCAGTTTTGTCAAAGAAAAAAGATGTTGTTGATTTGATTGTTGATGAAACAGTCAAGGAGATTGATGAGATGGAAGTTGAATCATCTCCTGAAAGAACAGTTTCAGCTGAAATACCAGCTGAGAACGTGGCTAAACGGATAAGGAGCGCGTTGAAAGACACTGCCACATCTGCTGCTGCTGTTCCTTTTACAAAAAAACTGCCAGAAAGAAGATGACATTTGTTGAAGAAGATACTGAACTTTCTGCGCTAGTTAGGGAAAGTCCTCCAACAGCAGAGAGGCCTGTTGGATCTGAAAAGGAGTCTGTTGCCGTGAAGTTAGCTGATGAAAGTATGAAACAGACTTCTGCACCAACAGCTGAGGTTGCTCAACCTCAAAAGGATCCTGAAGTGCAGATCCTTGAACCAATTGCTGCTGCACCAGTAGCGATTGCTGCTCCAGAACCAACAGCTGCGGCACCAGTTGTTGAATCTAGAGCTGCCAGGAAGAAAAGAACTGGCAAAGCTAAAGTGCCAGCTTATCACAAGAAGAAGCGTGAGGAAGCTGAACAAAGAAAACGTGATGAAGCTGAGCTCAAGAGAGCACTTGAAGCGAACAAGAAAGCAGATGAAGTCAAAAAGATGACTGAAGCTGAATTAGCTGCCAAGGAAGAAGAAGACTTGGCAAAGGCTTTAGAAGACAGTAAGAAGGATGCTTATGGACCAAGGAGGTCAGAAGGCATCATAATTGGAGGAAAACCTAAGGAAGGACAATTTGTTCTACCAAGGGCAGAACCAATTAAAAGAAACAAGTTTGAAGTCAGAAGAGCAATTGAAGTTGTTCAGAGTGACTCTACTGCTTTCAAAAGATTTGAAGCTAAGCTAGAAAGGTTAAATCAGCTGCTTCAATCAAGAACTACATTTCTCCCAGAAAAGATCAGATACAACAGATGGAGGGAGTACAGGTTGAACAAGCCTGAGGAAGAAATCCAAGCTTGGAAGGAGTTTGTTGCAGAAGGACGCCGGGTCTTGAATTGGCTGCAAACCACTTCTGTTGCAAAGGCATTGGATTCAGACTTTGTAAGAGACAGACTACATGACTTTGCAAGAGTCATTGTAAGTCAGGAGGCAACTGCTATCAAGGACTCATTGCCAAATAAGCCTGGTCCTGCTGATGACCGAGTTGATAGAGCAGTTAAAATTGCTGTCTACACAACATTGGAGAAATGGGCTGAGAGATCAAGGTATGAACCAGGAACATCTAGTACAATGCCCACTCTGCCAAGTTTACAGCATATTGCCTCTGGCTCAGAGATCAGTACTTATCAAGAACAACTGAGTACTCAACAGACTACTTCACCCTTTGTTCCAGCTGACTTGATTCGTCAGAAGACTGTAGTGTCTACTGATGGTACTGAGATCATTCACATTGCTGATGAGCCAGCTAGTGAAGAGCAGAAGAAAGACCAGCAAGCTGAGGAGATTAATCTGGATACATCAAGCAAGTTGCCTGCTGAAGTAAAATATTTAGTTCCTTTAGCCATTGAATGGAAGGCTGAAGAAACTCAAGTTCTTCTTGAAGCTCCTGTTCGACAGGAAGAACCTGCTAAAACATCAAACTCTGCTCCTACTGCTGACTTGCATTCTTCACTGATGGAGTCAATGCAGATGCTGATTGAAAATGCCATGAAGGAGATGGAGAAGATAAACCAGCTGATGTTAAAGCAAATGCAGGAGGAAACTGCAAAGATGGTGAAGATGCCATAGAGAACTTTCCTCTACCACCAGACAATTCCCTTGCACTGACTCAGAGTATATTGAGCATGAATAGAAACATTGAAGACGTGAAGGCTGATGTGAGTCATCTGCACACTGATCTTCAAAGACATGAGTCTGATATTGCAGGAATTGCCAGAGTCATGAAGAAAGTTGGTGAAGCAGAGATAGAGAAGAATGTTGCATTAATGCAAGAGTTCACTGTTGTCACCAATAGAGCTCAAAGTGAAATATCAACACTTCAGTTGAATGTTGATTGTTTAAATGACCAATCTGGTGAAATGAAGGCTACTCAACTTCGCATGGAAGCTACTCTGAATCATCACTGTGATCAACACCAAGTTATGGATCAAAACATCAGGAAGCTTTGTGCTGCTGTCAACATAACTCTTGATCAACTCAACCCTGCTGCTGATGACAAAAAGGGGGAAGAGGAATCAGCTAAGAGGACTGTTGTTGCTGCAACTGTTCAAGTACAAGACCAACGTGCTGCTGCTGAAATGCCAAGTGAATATGAAGTACTTGAAGAGGAAGCCAATGATGAAGCTGATGATGAAGTATAGCCCAAGGATGTAGCTAAAACTGACAAAGAGTTAGCTGCCTCTAAGTACTCTGCTGAAGAACAGCTTAATCCATACGTGAAGTATAAGAGAATTGAGGACATCAAAGCAAAATTCGAAGCTGATGAAAGAAGAGAAAAATTAAAGAATCTTGCAGATGCCTTCTCAAGTGGTGAAGATGAAGAAAGTAGTGTTGAAGTTGAAGAAGAGGAAGAAGAAGAAGAAGAAGATGAGGACTAGACTAGGCTTACTAGACTAGGTTATCTGTTGAAAATCTGTAATCAGCTTACTTTTTTTGTAATTTTTCACTTAAGTTCATTTTTCTTGTAACTTGCACTGTAATTTCAAAAGAATATCTATAAAAGTTCAAGCTTCCAACATATAATTTCTATCTCAGAAATTTTTGAGGACTCAACTTTAGTTTTAGGTATAGGTACTTAGCTGAAGTTTTGTCGTCATCAAAAAGGGGAAAATTGTTGGATGACGATGAAGACTTTGAAGTGAAGGGAGGTTTTGATGATTTCCAAAAGTCATCAGCTAAGTATGGAAGCTTAGTACAAACCTTAGAAGATATTTGACCAAGGAAGAATTTAATTCAGACGAGTCAAATATGTTCCAGAAGACTACTGATCTGTTGCTGAAGAAAGGAATCAGACTTGTGGACTTTCAGCCGACTCAAATCAGATTAGTTCAAGTTTGGGATCAACCGAGTATACATCAGACGAGTGATTTCGATCAACAGAGTGGAAGTGGATCAAAAGTTATTGCAACGGTAATAAATGCACTTGGAGTAATAAATGCTGAAGAGGAAGGGTATTTATGACAAATGATTTAAGAGAAACCTCGTATCAGCTTGGTGCATTTAATGCGGACTGACAGAAGGTACAACAGAGTGTACAGTGTTCAGTCGCAGGTAGCCGTTTCTGCAGAAGGGACCAGTACTCGAGGATTTGAACACCTGTCGATCTCTCAACGGGCAAATTTTCAAATCTCAAGTATAAATAGTTCAGTTCATGAGTTGAAGAAGAATATACAACACAACTGAGATTATTATCGAAGCAAAATTCTTCTAAGTCTCAACCTCAAGAACAGAACACTCATCAACCGAGTCATTTGTTGACGAAGCAGAACAGAGAGAAATCAAAGTATACATATAAATCTGAATGATTTTGTTAGAATCGTGTTGTGAGAAGTAGATATCCATCTTAGTGAGTGATATTACTTCAGAGAGTAGGAGTTTCTTTGTGATTTCCTATTGCGCACTTGTGGCCTTTTCATTTGTTGATTGGCGCAGCATTGTATACTGTAATCTGTGTGACTATAGTATAACCCAAGATCTAAGTGACTTGGAAGAGTGGACTAAAGGATTTCTATCCATATAACCACTATAAAAATCCTTTGTGTTATACTTGCATTATTTTCTGCATATTTCAAAGAGCATTCTTTAACACGAAAAGGTTAACTGTTAAAAAGTTTTAAAAAGGAGTTTGCAAAACTGCGGATAAAACTTTTTCTAAGTTGAGAAAACTACTTGTGAAAAACACTAGAAAAATCCGCTGCAAGTTAGTTATTTTAAAACTCTGATTTTGATAAAATCAGCTAAGTAAAATCAGAAGAGTGGTCAACTCTGCTGTTCAAAGCTTTGTGCGAGATCAGCTTAGTCAACTTACGATTCCTAATCAGCTTAGTCTGCTGACAGAAAAAGTTATAGATTTTGAAAGATAAATTTTTAGAGGTCTATTCACCCCCCCCCCCCCTCTAGACCTCATCTGACCACTTGGGACCAACAGAAATCCTTCTTGTTGCCTACGACGACAACATGTTTACGTGTATTACAAAAGGACCATTCAGATTCCCGAAGACTGTGAAGGTTGATGATCAACCAGATCAGATAGTTGACAAAGAGCTGGATGAGCTGACACCCAAAGAAGTCAAGTTAGTAAACCTTGATAAAAAGGCTAAGCTCATCATGTTCAAAGCTGTAGACGAAGACAGATTCCAGAAGATCAAGCATTTCAAAACTGCAAAAGAGATGTGGGATAAAGTCTGCGAGCTAAGCGAAGGAAACGACGCTATCAAAGAACATAAGCTCAGTGTGGCTCTTGAGGAGTTTGAAAATTTCAAGATGAAGTCTGGTGAAACGATTGATCAGATGGATATCAGATTTACCAAAGCTCTGAATGAAGTTCTAAGGTTTGGTAAAGAATTTTCGAACAAGGAGATCACATCAAAGGTTCTCAAGGTCTTGCCACCTAAATTCAACATGAAGGTGACAGCCATGGAAGAATCAAGGGATTTAGAGAAGATTTCTTTTTCCGAACTGTTCTCATATCTCAAAGCGTACGAGTATAAGATGCCAAGAATGGGATTAGAAGTGTCAACCAGTTCAGACCCTACTGCTGCTCTAATGGCGTCAAACAAGTCAAGAAAATCTGAAGACAAGTCAAAACAGAAGACTTTGCTGAGTTCAGAAAAAGTCTATACTGTTGACGACTTTACCCTGCTGCTGAATGATTTTGAGAAGTTCTTCAAGAAGAAAATGAAATTAAAATATAAAAATGCTACTTCATCTTCTTCTGATCATTTTTAGGAAAACAGGGATTCCTCCAAAGTAAAACTTAGAGACAACAATGAAGAAGAGTATGGACTCTTGATCAAAGATCATCCACACTCATCATCTAAGAAGTTTGCTGAAAAGGAAAAGCGTGCCAAAAAGGAGCGTAAGCTAAGTAAGAGCAAATCAAAGTTAAATGATGCAGCAAAGCTAATAAACTCCTGCACACCTTATTCAGGCCATCAGTCGTCTGATAAAGAATTTGAAGAAGTACCTGAAACCTTATGCTTAACTGCCATAGAATCTGATGATTCTTAAACTGAGGTAACTTTTATTAATTAATGAAATGCACTATTTGAATCGTTTGATTAAATGCTAAATTACAAATTCAAATATTGTTTGTGCATTTGCCAAGCTTAATGAAGAGATGACTCTGCTAAAAAGAGCAAATCAGATCACTGAAACTTCAGGTTGAAAAACCTCAAAAATCAGCTAACTACAAAAAGCTTGAGCATGAGAATGAAACTCTAAAAGCTGAGTATGCAATTAGTATTGAAAGTATAAATGAACTTAAAAGAAGAAATTGCATCATTCTCTAAATAAAAAGAAATCAGAGACTTAAAATAATAAGTCTACTGATGCTCAATAGGTTAGAAAACCTAGTAAGCTACCTAAGACTAAACAGACTACTAAAACCCATCAGGCGAGTAAGCTGAAATAGGCTGCTGATAGGAGTAAAATTAAAATGTTAAGTCTCCTGAATCTAAGGAGAGTTATTAGATAACTCAGGTAAGAAATTTAGGCAAAAATGAATTATCTGGCAAGAATTTGAATCACATTATGATAATTGCTACTATGACATGCACTATGCTTATTCATATTATCATGTTGATCATGTTCACTGTGCTGATTGCCATCCTCATTAAAATATGCATGCTAATCACATATTTCATGCATCTTACCTTGCTTATGAGCATTGTTTTAATCATGACCAACAAGTGGTATTATCATGATAAAACATAAGGCACTAAATCATCACATGTTAAAGGTTATACTAACCATGTTGGACCCAATAAACAAGGGGTACCAAAAATTGTCATCTGTTTTACAAGGGAAGTACATGTGAGATGACAAAGATGAGTTGACTGCCTTGCAAATTTCACCGAGTTCAACAAGTGGTCTCACCAACAAGCTTACACCAACAAGTGTTATCAAATAAGTGGTATCGACAATTGGTATAATTCAAGTGGTAGACTCTACATTTGGAGATTTCAAGGAAAGCAAGATTATTGAAAAGTTGAAGATTATCAAAGAATAACAAGTGGTATTAGAGACCAACAATTGATCGTAACAAGCAGTATCACCAACAAGTGTGGTATCAGTCAACCATGTGACAATAGTGTTTCAGCCCACAAGAGTTGAAATCGAGTTTGTTGATTTTGGATTCATAAGTTGACGGGGAACACATCAGAAGATCCACCTCAAAACAGCTTGTTGGATGAAGATGAAGATGGAAGACATAAAGTGAAGGGAGGTTTTGATGATTTCCAAAACATCAGAATCAGCTAAGTATGGAAGCTTAGTAAAAACCTTCTAAGATATTTGACTAAGAAAGACTTATTCAGACTAGTCAAATATGGTCCAGAAGACTACTGATCTATTGCTGAGGAAGAAATCAGACTGGTGGACGATCAGCCGACTCAAATCAGATTAGTTCAAGTTTGGGATCAGCCGAGTATACATCAGACGAGTAATTTCGATCAGCTAAGTGGAAGTAGATCAGAAGATCAGTGCAACGGTAATAAATGCACTTGGAGTAATAAATGATGAAGAGGAAGGGTATTAATGACAAATGATTGAAGAGAAACCTCGTATCAGATTGGTGCATTTAATGCGATCTGACAGCAAGTACAGCAGAGTGTACAGTGTTCAGTCGCAGGTAGCCGTTTCTGCAGAAAGGACCAGTACTCGAGGATTTGAACAGCTGTCGATCTCTCAACGGGCAGAAATTCAAATCTCCAAGTATAAATAGTTCAGTTCATGAGTTGAAGAGAAGAACAACACAGAGACAACACACTTTGAGAGCTAAAATTCGAAGCAGAACTTCTCTAAGTCTCAAAACTCAAGAACAGAGCACTCATCAGCTAAGTCATTTGTTGACGAAGCAAATAGAGAGAAAAATAGAAAATACTTGTAAAATCTGAGTGATTTTGTTAGGTTGTGTTGTGAGGAGTAGATATCAATCTTTGTGAGCGATATTACTTCAGAGATTAGGAATTTCTTTGTGATTTCCTACTACGAACTTGTGGCCAGTTCATCTGTTGGTTGGCGCAAGCAGAGTGTACTGTAATCTTTGTGACTATAGTATAACCCAAGATCTAAGTGACTTGGAAGAGTGGACTAAAGGATTTACATCCATATAACCACTATAAAAATCCTTTGTGTTTTTAACTTGCATTATTTTCTGCATATTTGAAAGAACAGTTTTAAAACACTTAAAAGGTTAACTGCTGAAAAGTTTTATAAAGGAGTTTATTTAAAAACTGGGGATAAAACTATTTCAAGGTTAAAGAAAACTACTTGTGAAAAACACTTGATAAATCCGCTGCAAGTTAGTTTATTTTAAACTCTGATTTTGATAAAATCAGCTGAGTGAAATCAGAAGAGTGGTCAACTCTGCTGTTCAAAGCTTTGTGCTAGATCAGCTTAGTCTGCTTACTGTTCTCGATCAGCTTAGTCTGCTGAACAGAAAAGTTAGAAGTTTTAAAAGGCAAATTTTTAAAGAGGTTTATTCACCCCCCCCCCCCCCCCCTCTAAACCTCATCTGACCACTTGGGACCAACAAGTGGTATCAGAGCAGGTGGTTCATCTGAATCATCTGACTGATCAACGAGCTTGATCCTTAAGTGTTTTTCAAAGGTTTTCAAAGGTTTTCAAAAGAGCATCTTTTTGAAAAACAAAACTTTTTGAAAAATGGATTGTATCAGCCTTGTTCCCCACATAGGCGGTATGAGCTTTGAGGACTGGAAAATACGCATGGAAATTTTCCTTGCTGCTTACAACGATAATATGTACAGATGCATAACAAAAGGTCCAATAAGGATTACCAAAACAATCAAAATCGATGGCGTAGATACTGTTGTTGATAAAGATGAAGAAGAGATGTCACCTGATGAAATCAAGTTGAAAAATCTTGATAAAGTTGGAATCTTCATCATGACTAAAGCCCTGGACAATGAAAGGTTTGACTATGTCAAACACTGCAAAACATCAAAAGAGATGTGGGACAAAGTCAGGGATATGAGTGAAGGAAACGAAGCCATCAAGGAACACAATCTAAGTGTTGCCATGGAGAAGTTTGATAACTTCAAAATGAAGCCTGGAGAAACCATTGAACAGATGAGTTCAAGGTTTACCAAAGTGCTGAACAACGTGTTAAAGCTGGGTAAGACATTCACAGACAAAGATATCACTCTCAAAGTCTTGAAGGCGCTACCACCCAAGTTCAACATGAAGATCACAGCTATGGAAGAATCTAGGGATCTGGGGAAGATCTCTCTGACAGAGTTGTTTTCTGTACTCAAGGCGTACGAGTATAAAATACCAAGGATGGGAATAGAAGAGACCTCAACTTCTGGCCCCACTGCTGCACTGGTTGCCGCAGAAAGAACAAGAAGATCGTCTGGAAAAAGCAGAGAAGTGGACTCATCTGATGAGGCCCCAGTACTGAGCAAAAAGGAGTATACTGCTGACGATGTTGCGTTGTTATTGAACGGGTTCAAAAAGTTCTACAAGAGAAAAATGAAGAACAAATATAACAATGCTTCTACTTCTAAACCTACCTCTAATTCTTATGACATTAAGGATGATTATAAATCCAAAATGATGTGTTATAATTGCAGGAAATTGGGACACTTCATCAAGGACTGCCCATATCCTAAAGCGGAGAAGTACACAGAGGAGGAAAAGAAACAAAGAAAAGAAAGAAGAGAGAAGAGATACCAAAAGAGCAAGGTGCTGTTGGCTGAAGCTGAAAAGATGGCAGCCATCCACTCATCAAACACAGAATCGGGCACTTCAAGTGATGACTCTGTTTTTGACGAAACACCTGCACTACTGTGTCTCATGGCAAAGGAATCTGATGATTCTGACAATGAGGTAATACTCTCTGAAAGTGAGCTTGAACTGTTTAACTCATTTGAGCAAATGATGAACAACAAAGTAGATGTTGTTAATGAGCTTGCTAAGCTTAAGGACGAGATGATTCTGCTGAAAAAGCAAAATGCTAAACTGAAACTTAAGGTTGAAAAACCTGACGAATCAGCCATGTATAAAAAGCTTTCGCATGAATGCGAATCTCTGAGAGCTGAATGTGAAATGTACAAGGGACAAATCAAAGAACTTGAAGCTAGAATATCTTTGCATAATAAGTCGTCTGTTCCTAAGTCGTCTGTTGTGACAATAGATAAACCAACTGAACAGAGTACTCCCTTAGAAAAAGAAAGTTTAGAACTGAACAAAGCTGAAAAATTTATATCTGCTGATAATAGTAATATTGTCGTGTATGTTCAGACTACTAAACCCATTTCACCTGAGATTGAGAAAAAGGAGATAAAGACTCCTAAGGCTAAGAAGGGTAAAAAGCCTGAAACTGAAAAACAGACTGGTAAAACCAAACAGCAGAGTAGTCCCAAGAAGTCTGCTGATAAGAGTAAAACCAATCAGACTAGTAAAGCTAAGTCGTCTGTTAAAGAGCAAGTAAAGAGCAGACCTAAGAAGCAAAGAAATTACAACAAAAATGCTTACTATGGAAATGAGTCTTATTATGTGCAACCTGCTTATCCACCATATTATGCTGCACCTCATTATCCATCTCATTTTGCTGCATATTCTGCTCATCAAACAATGCATGCCTACCCTACTTATCATGCATCATATCCTGCTTATGAGCCTTATCATCATCATAATGATTATCACCATAATATGCCTGCTGATTATGATGTAAATGAAATTGCTCATGCTCCTGCTAAGACTGCAAAGCCTAAGAAGCCTAAGACTTCAACATCTTGGGTTGTCAAAGGTGATACTAATCCGCCAGGACCCTCTCAATAAAGGGTACCTAAAACATTTTTATTTTGTTTTGTAGGTTAGGATTAGGAGTAGGAGTAAAGTAGCGAAGAAATGGTACTTGGACAGTGGATGTTCAAGGCACATGTGTGGAGACATACATGAACTGGCAGATGCTGTTGCTGTAAATGGTCCAAGAGTTACTTTTGGAGACAGCAAAGAAGGCAAGGTTGTAGCTATTGGAAAGCTTATCAAAGGAAACATAGAGATATCTGACGTCTCATATGTTAGTGGCCTGAAGTACAATCTGCTGAGCATAAGTCAATTTTGTGACAAAGGATTTTCCGTGGTGTTTTCATCAGATAAGTGTTATGTTGAACAAATTGGAACAAAGAAGGTTATTTTATCTGGAAGAAGACAAGGAAACATCTATGTAGTCGACTGGAATTCTGTGGACAAGAATTCAAACGTTTGCTTAGTGGCTTCTACACCAAGTGAAATCAGTTGGCTTTGGCACAAAAGAATGAATCATTTGAATTTCAAGACCATCAACAGATTGATAAAGAATGATCTGGTAGAAGGAATTCCAAAGACAGTCATGAGCAAAGACAAGCTCTGTGATGCCTGTCAGAAGGGTAAACAAGTGAAGTCATCTTTCAAAAGCAAGAAGCACCAATCTTCAACCAGAATTTTGGAGCTACTGCATATGGATTTGTTTGGCCCTATTGATCCAATCAGCAATGGTGGGAAGAAATACTGCCTAGCTGTTGTGGATGATTTTTCAAGATTTACTTGGGTAATCTTCATTAAGAAGAAGAGTGAAACCAAGGAACATCTTACAAATCTGATGGAACTGATCCAGAATGAGAAGAGTCAAAGAATTTTGAAGATCAGATCAGATAGAGGGACTAAGTTTACAAACTCTACTGTTGAAGAGTACTGTAATTCCAGAGGAATCAATCATGAGTACTCTGCTGCCAGAACCCCTCAACAAAATGGAGTTGCTGAAAGGAGAAACAGAACTCTAAAAGAAGCTACCAGGACAATGATAGCTGAAGCAAAGCTGCCCCAAAGATTCTGGGCAGAAGCTACAAACACAGCATGTTATACACAGAATAGGTGTATGATCAACAAAAGTCAAAACAAGACACCTTATGAGTTATGGAACAACAGAAAGCCTAATTTACATTATCTTAGGATTTTTGGTTGTAAATGTTATGTTTTGAACAATGGGAAAAATCACCTCACTGCATTTGCAGAGAAGGCTGATGAAGCTGTTTTTGTAGGTTACTCTACTGTTAGTAAAGCTTACAGAGTGTTTAACAAAAGAACTTTGCTTGTAGAAGAATCTATTCATGTAGTATTTGATGAACCAAGTCAATCATCTGAAAAGAATCAAAGTGCAAACCCTGAGATATCTGCTGACTTTCAGAAATTGAATGTGGAAAGAAAGGAAGAATATGTACCCATCATACTACCCAACTTATCTCAAGCTGTTAACTCAAGTGCTGTTCAAAATCAGTCTGCTGATTGTCTAACAGAGGAGTTGCAAACAGCTGACAGACCAGAGACTGTTCAACAGACTACAACTGTTCAACAGACTACTACTGAGACTCCAACAGTAGTGTTGCAAGATAAATCCAGAGGACAACATCCAGATTTGCAACCTGATCTCAGATGGCTCAGAGATCACCCACCAGAGTTAGTGATTGGTGATCCCTTGGATAGAGTTAGAACAAGAAGGTCAACTGCAAATGAAACAATGTTTGTAAGTTTTCTTTCACAAATTGAGCCTAAATTAATTGATGAAGCTCTTGGTGATTCTCACTGGATTGAAGCTATGCAAGAAGAGTTGAATCAATTTGAAAGGAATGAAGTCTGGTACTTAGTTCCCAGACCTACTCATCAAAGAGTAATTGGCACTAAGTGGGTTTTCAGAAATAAAATGAATGAAGATGGTATGGTTACCAGAAACAAAGCAAGACTAGTTGCCAAAGGTTACTGCCAAGAAGAAGGCATTGATTTTGATGAGACATTCGCACCAGTTGCAAGGCTTGAAGCAATCAGATTGTTCCTAGCCTATGCTGCTCACAAGAACTTCACTGTCTTTCAGATGGATGTGAAGTCTGCTTTTCTCAATGGAGAATTGCAAGAAGAAGTGTATGTTGAACAACCTCCTGGATTTGAAGTTTATCAACAAGGAGATAAGGTATATCGTCTGAAGAAAGCTCTCTATGGACTGAAACAGGCTCCAAGAGCATGGTATGATACTTTATCTGATTTTCTTTTAATTAAAGGATTTCACAAAGGTAAAGTAGATAAAACCTTGTTTACTATTGAATGGGATAATCAATTATTGTTGGTACAAATATATGTAGACGATATTATTTTTGGTTCAACTAACAAACAGATGTGTGAAAGATTCTCTAAGCTGATGCAGAACAAGTTTGAAATGAGCATGATGGGAGAATTAAATTACTTTCTTGGTTTACAAGTCAAACAGCTGCCTGATGGTATTTTTATTAATCAAGCAAAGTACACAAAAGATCTGTTTAAGAAATTTGGTATGGAAACTAGCTCATCTGTTACTGTTCCTATGTCTACTGGACTTCGTCTGGACAAGGATGAAGGTGGCAAATCAGTTGACATCACCAAATACAGAGGCATAATTGGGTCACTGTTATACTTAACAGCTAGCAGACCTGATATTATGTATTCTGTTGGGGTCTGTGCAAGATTTCAATCAGATCCTAAGGAATCTCATCTCTTAGCTGCTAAAAGAATACTAAAGTATCTCAAAGGCACTAAAGAATTGGGATTGTGGTACCCAAGGGAATCAGGATTTGAACTTATTGGATATTCAGATTCTGACCTTGCTGGCTGCAAAATTGATAGGAAGAGTACTACAGGTACATGTCAATTTTTAGGCAGTCGTCTGATCTCATGGATGAGTAAGAAACAGACTTCAGTATCCATATCTACTGCTGAAGCTGAATACATTGCTGCTGGAGCATGTTGTGCACAAATACTTTGGTTGAAGCATCAACTTGAAGACTATAATCTTAAGATCAGTGGAATCCCTATCTACTGTGATAATACAAGTGCAATATCACTTACTCAGAATACTACTAGTCATTCCAGGACTAAACATATTGAGATCAAACATCACTTCATCAGAGACCATGTTGAAAAGGGAAATGTTATTATTGAGTATGTTCATACAGACAACCAGATTGCTGACATTTTCACCAAACCACTGAATGAAGCTAGATTCTCCACTCTAAGAGCGGAATTAGGCTTGTTAAAATTGGATTCATAAGCTGAGGGGGAACCTATCAGAAGACTGGGTTCAACAGCTTACTAATCTGACATCAACAAGTGTTACACTTCAAGAAGGCTGACTCTCAACAGACTAGTTGACTGATGAATTCTTGAATTCAGGGGGAACGTGTAAGACTAGCGGTACCCTTGTTTTAAAGATGAAATCTTCAATGACAGTTAGTTGAAGTTGTTTTAATCAGAAGATTTGTTCTTAATTCTTGAAGATTCTAAGATTATTTATCTTGCTGGATTGACAAACAGCAAAGGAAGATCACTAGATATTGGCTTTCACTAGTGATGTATTGTATCAGACAAGTCGTTTATCAGATAAGTATCACTTTACTCATCTGTTATTATTTATGTCATCTTATATTTGAAGTGTTGTGCAAAAACGTTTTATCAAAAGCACGCTTTTATAAGTAACAGACAAGTGGCGTTTCAAATTCCCGCCTGCCTGACATAATTAATAAATTTTGAATTCCGCGATTCTCGCCCGCACGATTAAAAACTGACAGATCAAATCAAACCGTCCGCGTATAACACGGAAACCGAAGCATTTCGAAATCTATAAATCCAGATCTGATCAGAAGGGTTAAACCTTACGCACCCAAAATTATTCTAAGTGAAAAAGAAGTTACTAACTCATCTTTTCTGCCTTAAAAGTGTTAAATTTCTCTCAAGCTACTACAAATTTTTCAAAATGGCCGGAGCTGAAGGACGTTATTTGAATTACGAGAAGTTCTACTCTTCTGGAACTCCTCTAATGAAGGAAATCTTGGTCAAAATTAAAGAGGCATCATTGGTGAAGGTTTTGGAAGCTCATGAGGAGTATGTTTTCACTGAAGATGTTGCTGACTACTATGGATCTAGAAAAAATGACCTAACCAAAATGATTTCTGTGGCTACCGTCGGAGGTAAAACTATCTGTGTTTCACCTGCTGTTTTGAATGAAATTTATGGCCTGAAAAATGAAGGAGGAGAGGTATTTACTCTGGCTCAAGAAAAAGAGGAAGAATTTTGGTTTGTTTGTGCGAAGGATGGAGAACCAATGACTGGAAGCCTTATGAAAACTCAGCTGAAAGACGAGTTTCAAAGGTTTGCTGATATCATTGCAAAAATTTTGGAGTGTTGTACGAGCTCCTTAGATGGGTTACCTAGGAGAAGGTACCAAACAATGGTTTGCATCTACTATGGGTTGGATGTTAACTGGGCTATTCACTACTTTTATCTTCTGGCGTTAAAGAAGAATGGACATGTGGTGATGATGAGTCATCTACTCTCAGCTCTGGGATGTCCATTGGTGAACGGGAAGACAGTTCACAAGCTGAAGGAAGTGAAAATGTATGAACCAGTTAAGATTGGAGCTACTTCTAAAAGAAAGGCAAGAGGAAAAGAAGAGAAGCCTGCTGCCAAGAAACCCAAGATTACCATCAAGACGAAGTCTGCTGATCAAACAGCAAACCCTGCTGTTGAAGCCAGATCAGTAGAGTCTGCTGATGTTGCTAACCAGATAGTCACTGAGGTGACTAAGGAAATAAGTGAGATGAGTACTGAAACATCTCCAGAAAGAACTGAGTCTGACGAACCAGTTCAGATTAAAGAAGTTGGACGAAGAACAAGAAGTTCAGTAAAGAGAACTGCTGAACCTCAACGACCTGAAGTTTTGCCCAAGCCAAAGGCAAAAAGAAAGTTAACTCTGGGAGGTCAACGAGTTACCTTTACCACTGCCCCAACTGTTCAAGTCAGAGAAAACCCTGCTGCTGAAAGACCAGTGGATGCAGTAGAAAAAGCTGCAGAAGATGAGACAGCAGTGGACCAATCTCTTGACAAGTCTGCTGTTGCTGAACAGCCAACTACTTCACCAGCAGAGGAGAATGTCCCACTCATTCATCCTACACCAACTGCTGCTATTCCACTACAAGTAGTTGAATCACCTGCCGCCAGAAGGAAGAGAACTGGTAAGGCAAAGGTTAAAGTGATCACTGCTGCTGAGCAGAAAAAGATAGATGAAGCTGAGAAGAAATAGAAAGAAAAAGAAAACGCTCGCAAACTTAAGGAGCTTGAGGCTCAGACTAAAAACATGTCTGAAGCTGAGAAAGCTGCTAAAGAAGCTCATGATTTGGCTATGGCTATTGAAGCCAGTACCAAGGATGCTCAAGGTCCAAGGTACAGTGGTGGAATCACAATTGGAGATCCCAAGAAGCCAAAGGCTGTTATGCCAACACCCAAGCTGCCAAAGAAGAAGAGATCAGAACTGAAATATGCTCTGAACATAGTTCAAAATGATCCAGAAATGTTTAAACAGTTTGTGGCAGATCTTGAGCGATATAACGACGTTTTGATCCGTCAGAGTCTCTTTGTTACGGAAAAGATCAGATACAACAGATGGAGAGAGTATCGTCTGACCAAGACAAAGGATCAAATAGTACAGTGGAAGGATTTTGCTGCTGAGGAAAGATGGGTCCTGCAATTTCTGGAAACTGGATGTCTGAGGCAAGCATTGGATTCAGACCACTTCTTTGATATGATTCACTATCGAATGAGGAAGTTGGCAAAGTCTGAAGCCAAGTTGCTACAAAGTTCTGTTCCTGAAACTCCTGCTTCAGATGAAAACTTAAAGAACAGAATGGTCAAGCTGGCATTATCTGTAACTTTGGAAGTATGGGCAAAGAAGACCAGACATCAGAAGGGTCAACCCAGCTCAATGTTACCTATGCCAAGCTTACAACAGATCGTCTTTGGACCGGCTATCAAAACATATGAAGACTTACCTGAACAGACAACTTCACCATTTACACCTGCTCTTATATTTACACATAAAACTGTTGTTGCTGATAATGGTGTTGATGTTGTTACAGAGATAAATGAGCCAACACAGGTCCAACAGAAGATTGCTGAAATCTCAACATCATCAGAGAAGTTGCCCCAACAGCAGACTACTCTGACTGATGAACCAAAGGAGACTGACAAAACTCCTGAGATTGCTCAAGCAAGCACAGCCACTCCATCAACTTCAACAGACTTGCAACCAGCTATTTTGGAGTCCATCCATCAGCTGATTGCCAACTCAATGAAGGATATGGAAGACAGACATAGAGAACAAATGAATACGTTTAAGGAAGTAGCCTTAACTATGCTGTCTGCTGCTGCTGAAAAAGTCCCAAAGGCTGCTGATCCTAGCCCTCTGATAGTGGAAGAAATGGCAAACATTAAAAATGAAGTACAAGCTATCAGACTGGATGTGGAAACATTTGGTGCAAGGGTCAAAAACAACACAGCTGGTTGGAGGGACATTAATGAAGTAGTTGCAAATGCAATGGAAGCTCATGAAGTAAAAGCTGAAAGCATGCTGAAAGCATTCACTACATCAGCTGACTTGATTCTGAGTTCTCAGATTCAACTTTGTGATCAAGTGGATCTTACATTCAAGAAGATTGAATCCTACAACACATTGCAGCAACTAAAGAGGGAAAATCATCTTCTGGCGGTGGATAAAAACATCAGACTGATTTGTGACGCAATTAACATCACTCCTGTTCTGCCTGAAGAACCTGTCTACCCTGCTGATGATGACAAAAAGGGGGAAGATGGAGATTCTACAACGAAGAAGAAGGGTGCTGATGCTAATTTATCAGCTGAAGTTACTGAAAAGTTGGACTCTGCTGAAAAGGATGCTGATGATGAAAATACAAGCAGACCAGACAATGAAGTAACTGAGGCAGACAACGATGCTGATGAAGAGCCCAAAGAACCAGTAAAATCTGATAAGGAGATTGCTGCTTCCAAGGACTCTGCTGCTGAACAGTTAGATCCATACGTCAAGTACAAAAGAATAGAGGATCTCAGAAGAAGATTTGAAATGCTTGAACAAGATCTCTCTAGTTCTGAACAAGAAGATGAAGACCCTGAAAATGAAGAAGAAGGAGAAACACAAGAAGAGAAGAAGGACTAGACTAAGTCATTAGACTAGGTCACTTGTAATCTTTTTGTTAAACTTGTAAAATTTTACTTTCTGTTATCTCATCTGTTGAACTTGTAACTTGTAATCAATTGATATAATCTATAAAAGTTCAAGTTTCCAACAAATCATTTCTATCTCAGAAATTTTTGAGGACTTAAACTTTAGCTTTAGGAACAGGTACTTAGCTGAAGTTTTGTCATCATCAAAAAGGGGGAAATTGTTGGATGAAGATGAAGATGGAAGACATAAAGTGAAGGGAGGTTTTGATGATTTCCAAAACATCAGAATCAGCTAAGTATGGAAGCTTAGTAAAAACCTTCTAAGATATTTGACTAAGAAAGACTTATTCAGACTAGTCAAATATGGTCCAGAAGACTACTGATCTATTGCTGAGGAAGAAATCAGACTGGTGGACGATCAGCCGACTCAAATCAGATTAGTTCAAGTTTGGGATCAGCCGAGTATACATCAGACGAGTAATTTCGATCAGCTAAGTGGAAGTAGATCAGAAGATCAGTGCAACGGTAATAAATGCACTTGGAGTAATAAATGATGAAGAGGAAGGGTATTAATGACAAATGATTGAAGAGAAACCTCGTATCAGATTGGTGCATTTAATGCGATCTGACAGCAAGTACAGCAGAGTGTACAGTGTTCAGTCGCAGGTAGCCGTTTCTGCAGAAAGGACCAGTACTCGAGGATTTGAACAGTTGTCGATCTCTCAACGGGCAGAAATTCAAATCTCCAAGTATAAATAGTTCAGTTCATGAGTTGAAGAGAAGAACAACACAGAGACAACACACTTTGAGAGCTAAAATTCGAAGCAGAACTTCTCTAAGTCTCAAAACTCAAGAACAGAGCACTCATCAGCTAAGTCATTTGTTGACGAAGCAAATAGAGAGAAAAATAGAAAATAATTGTAAAATCTGAGTGATTTTGTTAGGTTGTGTTGTGAGGAGTAGATATCAATCTTTGTGAGCGATATTACTTCAGAGATTAGGAATTTCTTTGTGATTTCCTACTACGAACTTGTGGCCAGTTCATCTGTTGGTTGGCGCAAGCAGAGTGTACTGTAATCTTTGTGACTATAGTATAACCCAAGATCTAAGTGACTTGGAAGAGTGGACTAAAGGATTTACATCCATATAACCACTATAAAAATCCTTTGTGTTTTTAACTTGCATTATTTTCTGCATATTTGAAAGAACAGTTTTAAAACACTTAAAAGGTTAACTGCTGAAAAGTTTTATAAAGGAGTTTATTTAAAAACTGGGGATAAAACTATTTCAAGGTTAAAGAAAACTACTTGTGAAAAACACTTGATAAATCCGCTGCAAGTTAGTTTATTTTAAACTCTGATTTTGATAAAATCAGCTGAGTGAAATCAGAAGAGTGGTCAACTCTGCTGTTCAAAGCTTTGTGCTAGATCAGCTTAGTCTACTTACTGTTCTCGATCAGCTTAGTCTGCTGAACAGAAAAGTTAGAAGTTTTAAAAGGCAAATTTTTAAAGAGGTTTATTCACCCCCCCCCCTCTAAACCTCATCTGACCACTTGGGACCAACACAGCTTACTGGAATTCAACGACTGAGTGTTTGTCAAGACTGACTCTCATCAGACTACTTGACTACAAACTCTTGAACTCAGGGGGAACGTGTACATCTAGCGGTACTCCTGAATACAGAGAATAAGACCGTTGCTCAGGGATTAAAGAGTAATTTCGCCTTCCTTCAATGGGCCGAAACTCAAATCCGGGAGTATAAATAGAAGACTGACTGAAGATCTAAAGAGAGACTTGAAAAATTCAAGATGACATCTATAGAGCAAGATCCATCAGTTGAGTCGTCTGATCACAAGCCTAGTCATTTGTTGACGAAGCTTTTCGTTGAAGAACAGAGAACTCACGTTGTCTGTCTGAGTGACTTTCAACTGAAAAGAGAGAAGAGTGTATATCCATCTGTGTGAAGTGATATAGCTTCTTAGTGTAGGTTTTCTTTGTGACCTCCTATACTGAAAATAGCGTGAGGAGTGTAGATCCGTCTAAGTGAGTGATCTAGCTTCAGAGAGAAGGATTTCTTTGTGATTTCTTACAGCTTACTTGTGGCCTTTTCATTTGTTGATCGGCGCAAGCATTGTATACTGTTAACTTTATGTTTTCTAGTATAACCCAAGATCTGTGTGACTTGGAAGAGTGGACTAAAGGATTTTCATCCATATAACCACTATAAAAATTATGTGTGTTTGATTAACTGTTGTTTACTTTGCATATTTTTAAAAGAACTCAAACATACGAACTGAACCAAAAGATTTTAAAAGGAGTTGTAAAAACTGGGGATAAAATCTAATGTGTGAGAAAACTTAAAGAGGAACAAATTGGTTGAAAAACACTTGACAAATCCACTGCCAACTAGTTTCTAATACTCTGATATTTCATCTGAATCAGCTGAGTGAAATCAGATGAGTGGTCAACTCTGCTGCACAAAGCTTTGTGCGCGAACAACTTAGTAGTCTTACGAATTCTCGATCAGCTTAGTCTGCTGACAGAAAAAGTTAGAGAAATTTTTTAAAGTTTTCTGAGGTTTATTCTCCCCCCCCTTCTCTAGACCTCATTGACCCCTTTTGGGACCAACAAAGACTCAAAACCCTAAGCAAAAACTAAAACCCTAGCCGCCCCCCTCTCTCTCTTGCTCTCTCATTCACCTAGAGTTGGATCTTGATCCAGTTCCTCCATTGACAAGCCTTCTCTCCTAGTTCTTAGCCTCGGGTTTGAAGGTGTTGCTATCATCCTACTGGTGTGGACTACTCTAGAGGCACAACACGTGGGGGGTGCTTCAGTGAACAAGGAGAAGACCGAAGAAAAACCACCACCTTGCCTGTGGTGAGGTAATTTTCGAATTACCCCTGTTTAATTTTGCAATTGTTGTATAAATTCGATTCAACCTATTCGTGTGAGCTTGATGAAATTCCTATGGTTTTGGGTTGTATGAAAATTTTAAATTCAGCACTGTTGTATGACAATCATACCCCAAGAAATCCCAACAGAGAGTAGATAGTTAGTAACTTCTTGCGAGTATGAATATTTGAGGTGCGTATGAACTCTACTGATCAGATCTGGATTTATAGAGTTGGGGAATTTTTGGTTTTCGTGTTATCCACCAACCGTTAGATCCGTATCTGTCAGTTACGATCGTGTGTGCGTCATTTACTGATTTCAAATTTCATAAATTTTGTCAGACTAGACGGGAAAACGAAACGTCCCTAGTCCATTACTTATAAAAGCGTGTTTTTAGATAAAGCGTTTTTAACACAGTACTCTTATAAATAATCAGATGAGTAGAATTATACTTATCTGACAGATGACTTGTCTGATACAATATATCACTAGTGAAAGCCAATAGCTAGTGATTTTCCTTTGCTGTTTGTCAATCCAGCAAGATAAATAATCTTCAGGTCTTCAAGAATTAAGAACAATCTTCCAATAATATAACTTCAACTAACTGTCATTGAAGATTTCATCTTTTAATCAGGAGTACCGCTCGTCTTACACGTCCCCCCTGAGTTCAAGAATCTATCAGTCAACTAGTCTGTTGAGAGTCAGTCTTCTTGAAGAATACCACTTGTTATCAGATTACTCAGCTGATGAAACCTTAGTCTTTTGATAGTTCCCCCTCAGCTTATGAATCCAAATTTAACAAGCCTAATTCCACTCTTAGAGTAGAAAATCTTGCATCACTTAATGGTTTGGTGAAAATGTCAGCTAACTGATTGTCTGTATGAACATACTCAATAATGGCATTTCCTTTCTCAAGATGATCTCTTATGAAGTGATGTTCGATCTCAATATGCTTAGTCCTAGAATGACTTGTTGTATTCTGAGTAAGTGAGATTGCACTTGTATTGTCACAGGAGATTTGATATTCTAGTCTTCTAATTGATGTTTCAACCAAAGTTTATGTGCACAACATGCTCCAGCAACAATGTATTCAGCTTCAGCAGTAGATATGGATACTGAAGTTTGTTTCTTACTCATCCATGAGATCAGATGACTGCCTAAAAATTAACAAGTACCTGTAGTACTCTTCCTATCAATTTTGCAGCCAACAAGGTCAGAATCTGAATATCCAATAAGTTCAAGTCCTGATTCCCTTGGATACCACAATCCCAATTCTTGAGTACCTTTGAGATACCTTAATATCCTTTTAGCAGCTAAAAGATGAGATTCCTTTGGATTTGATTGGAATCTCTCACAAACCCCAACAGAGTACATAATATATGGTCGCTGGCAGTGAGGTACAGCAGTGACCCAATTATGCCTCTATATTTGGTGATGTCCACTGATTTTCCATCTTCATCCTTGTCAAGGCGAAGTCCAGTAGACATTGGAATAGCAACAGATGAGCTAGTTTCCATACCAAATTTCTTGAATATATCTTTTGTGTACTTTGCTTGATTAATAAATATGCCATCAGGCATCTGTTTCACTTATAGTCCAAGAAAGTAATTAAGTTCTCCCATCATGCTCATTTCAAACTTATTCTGCATCAGCTTAGAGAGAACTTTTCACACATATGTTTGTTAGTTGAACCAAAAATAATATCGTCCACATATATTTCAATAGTGAACAAGGTCTTGTCTACTTTACCTTTGCGAAATCCTTTAATTAAAAGAAAATCAGATAAGGTGTCATACCATGCTCTTGGTGCTTGTTTTAGTCCATACAGGGCTTTCTTCAGACGATACACTTTGTCTCCTTGTTGATATACTTCAAAGCCTGGAGGTTGTTCAACATAAACTTCTTCTTGCAGTTCTCCATTGAGAAAAGCATACTTCACATCCATCTGATAGACAGTGAAGTTCTTGTGAGCAACATAGGCTAGAAATAATCTTATTGCTTCAAGCTTAGCAACTGGTGCAAATGTCTCATCAAAATCAATGCCTTCTTCTTGGCAGTAACCTTTGACAACTAGTCTTGCTTTATTTATGGTAACAATACCATCTTCATTCATTTTATTTCTGAAAACCCACTTAGTGTCAATGACTCTTTGATGAGTAGGTCTAGGTACCAAGTACCAAACCTCATTTCTTTCAAATTGATTTAACTCTTCTTGCATTGCTTCAATCCAGTGAGAATCACTAAGACCTTCATCAATCTGTTTAGGCTCAATTTGTGAAAGAAAACTTAAAAACATTGATTCATTTGTAGTTGACCTTCTTGTTCTTACTCAATCCAGTGGATCACCAATCACAAGATCAGGTGGGTGATTTCTGAGCCATCTTAGATCAGGTTGCAAATCTGGATGTTGTCCTCTTGATTGATCTTGCAACACTACTGTTGGAGTATCAGTAGTAGTCTGTTGAACAGTCTCTGGTCTGTCAGCTATTTGCAACTTGTCTGTTAGACAATCAGTAGACTGATTTTGAACAACACTTGAGTTATCAGCTTGATTGAGATCAGGTAGTTTGATGGGTACATATTCTTCTTTTCTTTCCATAGTCAATTTCTGAAGATCTGTAGATTAATCAGGATTAGTACTTCGATTCTTTTCAGAAGATTGATTTGGTTCCTCAAGTACTACATGAATTGATTCTTCTACTAGTAAAGTCCTTTTGTTAAAAACTATGTAGGCTTTACTAACAGTAGAGTAACCTACAAAAACAGCTTCATCAGCCTTTTCTGCAAAAACAGTAAGGTGATTTTTCCCATTATTCAAAACAAAACATTTACAACCAAATATTCTAAGATAATGAATATTAGGCTTCCTGTTATTCCCAGTTCATAAGGTGTCTTGTTCTGACTCTCGTTGATCATGCATCTGTTCTGGGTATAGCATGCTCTATTTGTGGCTTCTGCCCAAAATCTTTGAGGCAGTTTTGCTTCAGCTATCATTGTTTTGGTAGCTTCTTTCAGAGTTCTGTTTCTCCTTTCAGCAACTCCATTCTGTTGAGGGGTTCTAGCAGAGTACTCATGACTGATTCCTCTGGAATTACAATACTCTTTAACAGTAGAGTTTGTAAACTCAGTGCCCTGTCTGATCTGATCTTTAATATTTTTAAGCTCTTTTCATTCTGGATCAGTTCCATCAGATTAGTAAGATGTTCCTTGGTTTAACTATTCTTTTTCATGAATATCACCCAAGTAAATCTTGAATAGTCATCCACAACAACTAGGCAATATTTCTTTTCACCATTGCTGATAGGATCAATAGGTCCAAACAAGTCCATATGTAGTAGCTCCAAAATTCTGGTTGAAGATTGGTGTTTCTTGCTTTTGAAAGTTGATTTAGCTTGTTTACCCGTCTGACATGCGTCACAGAGCTTGTCTTTGCTCATGACTATCTTTGGAATTCCTTCTACCAAATCATTCTTGATTAATCTGTTGATGGCCTTGAAATTCAAATGATTCATTCTTTTGTGCCATTGCCAACTAACTTCATTTGGTGTAGAGGCCACCAAACAAACATTAGAATTCTTATCCACAGAATTCCAGTCAACTATGTAGATATTTCCTTGTCGTCTTCCAGATAAGATAACCTTCTTTGTTTCAATTTGCTCCACGTAGCACTTATCTGATGAGAAGATAACAGAGAATCCTTTGTCACAAAATTGACTTATGCTCAGCAGATTGTACTTAAGGCCTTTAACATATGAGACTGTTGGGAATGCCCCGGTTGTCAGAACAACGAAAGTGCGGAATTTAAAAATTTTCCGAGGCACCCCATCAGTCCCATAAATCGATCTCCATATTATTTATATGAAACAGGTTGAATCAAACAGTAACAGAAAACAAAGGGGGTGTTTTGCCAAATACCTTACTGCCGGTTCCGGCTTTTCTTTGTTTGATTCACGAAGCAGTGATCCAATTGTCTCACCTCCAGAATGTATCCACACCAGATGGATTGTAGCAACGTCTCCAAGTCACAGGCTACGAACTAGATCTTGGAAACTTGTCAGTGAAGGAAGAGTTGGAACTGGATCCAGCTCTTGAACCAGATCCAGATGAAGAAGAGAAGAAGAAGAGGGCGGCGGCCACAGGGTTTTGCGGCTAGGGTTGGGCGATTTTCAGCTCTTGAAAATTCTCTCCTTTTGGTTCTCCTTTTTGTGCATTACTTGTCAAAACCTCTTATTATGGAAGATATGATGAGTTATATTTATAAGAGAAGAGTCCTTCTCTTATTAGATATCTCATCAAGATTTGGTGAATCCTTTCCTTATCACAATAGGAAACAAAATTCATCCAAATCTCTTCTTTGTCACTTGTCAAACAAGAAACAAACTCTTCCACTTATCTCCTAGCCAAAATCGCCCCTTATGCCATATCCATGCAAATCCGAAAATTGCATGCTAATTTCTTCTTCCATTTAATTAATTAACTACTTTAATTAATCTCATAATTAATTAGATAATCCAATTAATTAATTAGACACTCTAATAAATTAATTAGATATTCTAATTAATAATTCTTCTTCTTGAATTAACACTTTAATTCATTAACTTTGATTTCTTTGAATTAACACTTTAATTCATCAACTTTGATTTAACTTCCTTAAATCAACTATTTCCTTTTATGACTGTCACTGTCCAACTGTATTGTGTGTGACCCTCTGGGTTCACCATCAATTGGCAGCAGGCCCACGACTTTCGTGATTTAATTAACGAGCAATTAAATGCTCCGATCAATTAAACACTTTTAATTGACCACTCCAGAATTAATCTCCTTTATTAATTCAGGAGTACCCACACTTCATGGTCGATGTCTAGCCACAAGCCCATGAAGCCCAACTTCAGGTGAATTGATCTTGTGAACCTCACCTCTTATAATTGCCATGTACATACGGTCCTTCCAAAGACTAATTTCCCGACCGAGACCTAGGGTGTGTGAATTGACCGGCACCTCTAATTATCTCGACAACTATACTTTCTAATTCAGGATAATAATTCCAGTGTGACTGCTAAATTTGGAAACTCCTTTCCAAATCCGTCACCGACTGCGGCCGCAGGTTCCTCGGAACATATTATCTAAGAACGTATAGGAAATTCTCCCACCTTATCAGGATGAGTCGATAGATCCTTTCTTAGTACTAACCACTCGCGTACACGACTATACGCACCCAACTTAGGCACATTAAGGTCAGGCTACGTGACCAGCACCTAAATCTAAATACGTACACCCATGCACCGAATTCGCCCTAGTACCTCAAGTCTAAGGACTAAATCGTACACTATTATAAGCCTTGAGAAACTTCCCTTCACCGATATGCGTCATGCGCTTCCACAATGGGTTTCTCTGTTCGGGTCGTTCGATGCGTTTGATCCCCTATCGAACCACCTAGTCATATGCACTGACATCAAATGTCTTGTTCATGAAACTCTACAAATTCACTCCATGTGAATCATGCATACTCGTACAAGTCTTAGCGATTCCTTCGATACCCCGTCTCGTTCGGAATCTATGACTTGGAACGTGTTTTAAGATCACGACCTTAGAGACTGTTTCATGATTGCACTCATACTGAAGTGAATCGTCCCATAGTCGAATGTGACCTTAGGATTTCATCCAATGGCTTAGATAAGTTCGCGAGAGATGAAGTTGGCCATTGTTTAATTTACGTACTATAAATAAACAGTCGTATATTTATTAATCCATAAGAAGGTAGTCCTCTTACAAGCTAATTAACATTGGCTTGCTGGGCACTATCCTATCAATCTCCCACTTGCCCTAAAGCCAATCACAACATTTCTAAGACCCATCTTACCAAGATGTCCTTCGAACCCTTTTGCGATAATGACTTTACTAGTGGATCTGCTAAGTTGTCAGTTGAGGTAACGTAACACTTCTACGTGTCTCAACTATTTATGATTTATCTAATCATATGGTTTTGTGTTCAGATCGTTGGTGTGATCTCGATTCCCTTTCATTTAGCAATTGCCTTATTTTATCAATGAAGATAACAATAGGCTTTTGCTATGCTAGGTATTCCATCCAACTGTTGGATGAGTTTTCTTATCCAAACACTTTCTTCTGCTGCATCTTATGCTGCGATATATATTCTGTTTGAGTTGGCAGTGGTAGACTATTGGGGTTTATTCCAATTTACCTCTGCTCTATCGAGACAGAATAAATCATCCACATCAGACTTGAACAACTTGAATCACTAAATCCTTCGAGTCTTAATCCTCCACTACTACCGCAGACCGGCATTATATCCTTTAATTATCTTCGAGGATTGCTTTACGGCAGTCCAGTGTCCCTTACTGGTGTTTGACTAACAGTAGCTCGTGAAAGTCACAGCATATGTTAAGTCAGGTCTAGTACAAGACATTGCATGCTACATGCAATCAAATGCCAAAGCATAAGACTTTTGAGACATCCTCTTCTTTCCTTATCATATGTAGGGCTCATAGAGTAAGAAAGAGAGATTCTGTATCTCATTGGAACTAATCCTTTCTTGGATTCTTCCATATTGAATTCATTCAATATTTAGTCTATGTACTTAGATTTGAAGAATTGTAACATCTACTTCGTTCTATCTCTATAGATACGTATTGCCAATACGTGAGATGTAATTCTCAAACCTTATCATGGAGAAATAGCGTGAAAGACATGCTTTTGTCTGCGCTTGATATTCTGATATCGTTCTTGATAATCAGAACGTCGTCATGTTTTATTACGAACTTCACTATGCTCCCACTGATTCTTTTGCACAGTTGGAATCTATATGCCTTTTGACGAAGTCAACTGTCTTGATCATCTTATCAAGTCGCATATTCCAAGCTTGGGATTATGTTAAAAGTCATAGATTGACCTATGGATTTGAATAAAGATCTTCTCATCAATTTCCAATTGTGAGAGGCAGAATTCATATCCAATAGTCATATTTTAGTAGTCAAACCACTCTTCTATGGCTAATAATTTCGAAATGGATTTTGACGTTTAAAAATGGAACGAAGGTATCTTCATTAGTCTTCAAAAAGCTTTTGAAGAATAACCTTCTGCCATTAAGCGAGTCAAACAAGTTGAACCTTTCCATTTCGGATTTCATGGCCTCATGCCACATCCCTAAGTCTATGTCAAACATAGTTTCTTTGTAATCTTGGATCAATATCCAATTTATCAATCTCGTAAAATGGAATTTTGAGTTCCTTACGAATTTGATTTGAATCACGAAGTGTTTGTGCGTAATTTGGTTCAGTAGGTTTAGGATTTGTTCCCACTGTTTGTGGGGATGGGTCCAGATCTTGGACTTCATCAAGTTCCATGACATTCCCTATTTCCTTTGACGAAGAATTCATCAACAGAGGAACGGGTATTTGTGAGAAACGATTGACCTATTGTTTCTCATTGTCGTAGAACAGGTATCCAATGGATTTCGTTGGATATCCCACAAGTTTGCATGAATTGGATCTACTATCCAATTTGTACTGCAAGGGTGTTATGCCATATCGTATATGGTACGGCGGTGTAAGGACTTACTTCGAAAGGTACTAGCCTAAGTATCCTATCTTTTGAAGAGTCAGGGGAGGCTATCCCCAAGAGTGAATAAGGAAGTTCAGCGAAGTCTTATCGTGAAATGAACTAAGTCTAACCAAGTTCAATTCCTACTTAATTCGCTGTATGAGAATTCTATTCTCGTTTTTAGATAATCGAGGAATTTATAGCTTATGTTTCGGCCAATTTGATTAGATCAAACGGTTTCAACATTATGCTCTTAATTACTTCATTTCCAAAAACTTCTTTGAACATTTCAACAGTTTTGGAATTGTACTTCACAAAGCACACATATATTTTGATTAAAATTGTAGGTATACATGAAGTAACGTCCTTTTGAACTAACCCTTTAGTTCTCCACGTTAGTCCTTATGGATTAAATCCATTCGGTTGATATGCTTAGAATGCCTAGCAAACTTTATTTTGGTCATTATTCCTTTGAGACAAGATTCGTAAGATGCGAATTCATCTAAGTTCTATGTTTCAAGAATCTCAAACGGAATCAATCTTTCGAATCCTTCTTTTGGAAAAATGTCCAAAATATGCATTTCAAGTATGTGGGTGATTATCTTGTTGTTTTACTTTTCTCGATTTAGCATATAATTTACTCGAAGTTTTAATTGTTTATCATTGATTCATTTCTATGCTTTAAAGACATTCCATTCATAATGGTAAAGCATTTATGTTTTGTACAAGGTAAAAGCTTTAAATAAATAATATTCCATTCATAATGGTAAAGCAATGCTGTCTTGTACAAAAATTCGAAATAATACTCAAAAACAAAATAAAACCAAAACTCATGCTAAGACGAAAAACTAAGTAAAACTCTTTGCTAAAAAGTAAAGTCTAGATTCTTCTCGACCCAACTCCTGAAGCATTTTTCCCTTATATATTGTTGCAACTCTTGCCTCCTCCTTCCAAGGAATGCCCTTCTTCCCAAGGGCAAGGGAATGCCGTCACCTGCAAACACTTTATAGAAATGAGGGTCTATGAGATGTCATACATCAAAAGAAATAACTAGGTCATACCTTTGTTAATTCTCTTCAGGAATTTCTTTCCAGCAAGCATCCTTAGTTGCTTATCTTTCTTACACAAGGGGCAATCCTTTCCTTCACTCAGACCCAAACCCTGTAGATGGGCTTTCTCATATTTGTCCAACAACTTGCGCAAATCATTTGTCTTGATCCCGTCACACGGAATTTCCAAATGATGCACAAAATGAGAAAATGAGTCAGACAAGCCATTGAGAATAATTTCTATCTCATCATTTTGATCCAAATCAGCGCCTAGCTTTTTGATTCGTTTCATCATCTTGATTAGGTAAGAACAATATTCTCTAACATTGTCGAACCCAACCATGCTTGTCTCGTAGAGTGATAAACTCATGATTTGTCCCAAAGTTTGTTCGTACATGATTGTGGATTTTGAATGGCTATATATAAACAATTTAAAAGACAACAATAAGCAGACAGGTTTAATAAAATACTTATAATTAACGAAAATTGGACTTTTTATCGAAAAAGTTCTCCCACTATTTTTATCGAAACAATAACCCCTTATTTGTTCGGGAAATCCTATTTCCTAGTAGGTCTTGATGTCCCGGCAGACATTAACTGCACCCACGACTCGTGGCCATACAATTAATTCCCTAGGTAGGTATACTTTTACCAATTGTGTCCCTACACAACCTTCAAGCTATTTTGCCTCGGTTTTCACATTTATCTAGCACTGCTACATCATAAATGTTACTATTCGTTAAGTCTAACCCATTAATCACGATGAGCAACGGGCCCGGTCATGAAATCCCCGTAACTGGTTATCGGTCGATATACATGTCCCGACGAGTCCCCACCCTTGTCGAGTTTTTAAGGAAAAACAAGAATCAAGGAATTTTGCGTATTGTCCCTTTCTTCGCCTCGGGTGCCAGACTCTGGATCACCTTAATCGATAAGTAGACAACTCACGCTAGTTCCTATTAATGGAAGGCTTGGATTTATAAAACTTCATTTTATAGTTAACCCAATATGACTTAATATTTATTCAAGAGGGGATTTTCGGTTTTTGAAAGTTTGAAGAAACTCTCCTCGAGATCTCACCGCATTAATTATGCTTCATCTTTTATTTACGATCTAATTACTAGCGCGCATCACATACAAGCCATAAATAAATCGACAAACAAAATTAAAACATTCATACCTAGCATGCATGCTATCACAGTATGTTTTCGATCGGGAGCCTCCTATGCGGGCCAGCATCGAGCCATGATGTTGGCCCAATTGGTCAATCTAATTGGGTTCTTAATGGACCTAGGCTATTACAATGATAACCATGCATACATGGCCTTCATTCCTTCTTGGGCCTCCACCTTGCTTGTAATGGGCCTCCATCCTAAACTATTTAAAACAGTAAAGCCCTATTCTATTACAAAGGCTCAAAGTGGCCCAAAAACTTTAAGGCTCGCAGGCCCAATAAAAACAACACAATTAAAATTAAACCAATCACATCTACCCTAGGGTCAAGGCTCGGCGCGATCGAAAACCACGTAAACAGTTCACGTAGAGCAAGAAACAAGCAAACAACTTTTACATATTTCTTTTCTTCCTTATTTTAAAACTCCCTTTTAAAACAATCCATGATCCTTACTTTAGTCTCTACTAATTATGATAAAATTAATTTTCGGATAAACAAAAACACCTTTTAGGCACAAATACAGATTCTGTTTTTCAACTTTTGAAAATTACAGTTTGGTCCCTTAATTTTCGAAAATTATATTTTTGACCCCTCAAGTTTTGGGAATTAACAATTTAACCCCAAAATTTTTGACAGCTGCAAATCAGTCCAGAAAACAGGAACTTACAGAATCTACCCAGAAATTTTCGTTAATTGCAAACAGACCCCTGAACTTTACGTAAATTACAAAAACAGCCCAAACTTACGGAAATTGCAAAACCGACCCAGTTTTCAAAAAATCCAGAAAATTACAATTTCAGTCCAGAAACATGCAGAAAACGAAATTTTCAATTTTGGTCCAGTTTTTCGAAAATTGTTATTTTGCAAAAACAGTCCACTAATTTTCGGAAATTTAAAATCGGCCCAAACTAATTCATGCAAATTTATCCGAGCATACATAATATCATAACAAGCAAGAATCATCACATAGAACATAATAATCACCAATATCAAATATTAAATTATGTTCAGGCCTTTTTCACATAATAATAATGGAGTTGGCTCTGATACCACTGTTGGGAATGCCACGGTAGTCAGAACAACGAAAGTGCAGAATTTAAAAATTTTCCGAGGCACCCCATCAGTCCCATAAATCGATCTCCATATTATTTATATGAAACAGGTTGAATCAAACAGTAACAGAAAACAAAGGGGGTGTTTTGCGAAATACCTTACTGCCGGTTCCGGCTTTTCTTTGTTTGATTCACGAAGCAGTGATCCAATTGTCTCACCTCCAGAATGTATCCACACCAGATGGATTGTAGCAACGTCTCCAAGTCACAGGCTACGAACTAGATCTTGGAAACTTGTCAGTGAAGGAAGAGTTGGAACTGGATCCAGCTCTTGAACCAGATCCAGATGAAGAAGAGAAGAAGAAGAGGGCGGCGGCCACAGGGTTTTGCGGCTAGGGTTGGGCGATTTTCAGCTCTTGAAAATTCTCTCCTTTTGGTTCTCCTTTTTGTGCATTACTTGTCAAAACCTCTTATTATGGAAGATATGATGAGTTATATTTATAAGAGAAGAGTCCTTCTCTTATTAGATATCTCATCAAGATTTGGTGAATCCTTTCCTTATCACAATAGGAAACAAAATTCATCCAAATCTCTTCTTTGTCACTTGTCAAACAAGAAACAAACTCTTCCACTTATCTCCTAGCCAAAATCGCCCCTTATGCCATATCCATGCAAATCCGAAAATTGCATGCTAATTTCTTCTTCCATTTAATTAATTAACTACTTTAATTAATCTCATAATTAATTAGATAATCCAATTAATTAATTAGACACTCTAATAAATTAATTAGATATTCTAATTAATAATTCTTCTTCTTGAATTAACACTTTAATTCATTAACTTTGATTTCTTTGAATTAACACTTTAATTCATCAACTTTGATTTAACTTCCTTAAATCAACTATTTCCTTTTATGACTGTCACTGTCCAACTGTATTGTGTGTGACCCTCTGGGCTCACCATCAATTGGCAGCAGGCCCACGACTTTCGTGATTTAATTAACGAGCAATTAAATGCTCCGATCAATTAAACACTTTTAATTGACCACTCCAGAATTAATCTCCTTTATTAATTCAGGAGTACCCACACTTCATGGTCGATGTCTAGCCACAAGCCCATGAAGCCCAACTTCAGGTGAATTGATCTTGTGAACCTCACCTCTTATAATTGCCATGTACATACGGTCCTTCCAAAGACTAATTTCCCGACCGAGACCTAGGGTGTGTGAATTGACCGGCACCTCTAATTATCTCGACAACTATACTTTCTAATTCAGGATAATAATTCCAGTGTGACTGCTAAATTTGGAAACTCCTTTCCAAATCCGTCACCGACTGCGGCCGCAGGTTCCTCGGAACATATTATCTAAGAACGTATAGGAAATTCTCCCACCTTATCAGGATGAGTCGATAGATCCTTTCTTAGTACTAACCACTCGCGTACACGACTATACGCACCCAACTTAGGCACATTAAGGTCAGGCTACGTGACCAGCACCTAAATCTAAATACGTACACCCATGCACCGAATTCGCCCTAGTACCTCAAGTCTAAGGACTAAATCGTACACTATTATAAGCCTTGAGAAACTTCCCATCACCGATATGCGTCATGCGCTTCCACAATGGGTTTCTCTGTTCGGGTCGTTCGATGCGTTTGATCCCCTATCGAACCACCTAGTCATATGCACTGACATCAAATGTCTTGTTCATGAAACTCTACAAATTCACTCCATGTGAATCATGCATACTCGTACAAGTCTTAGCGATTCCGATACCCCGTCTCGTTCGGAATCTATGACTTGGAACGTGTTTTAAGATCACGACCTTAGAGACTGTTTCATGATTGCACTCATACTGAAGTGAATCGTCCCATAGTCGAATGTGACCTTAGGATTTCATCCAATCGCTTAGATAAGTTCGCGAGAGATGAAGTTGGCCATTGTTTAATTTACGTACTATAAATAAACAGTCGTATATTTATTAATCCATAAGAAGGTAGTCCTCTTACAAGCTAATTAACATTGGCTTGCTGGGCACTATCCTATCAGAGACGTCAGATATCTCAATGGTTCTTTTGATAAGCTTTCCATACGCAACAATCATGCCTTCTTTGCTGTCTCCAAAAGTAACATTTGGACCGTCTATGGCAGTAGCATCAGTCAGTTCATGTATGTCACCACACATGTGCCTCGGACATCCACTGTCCAAGTACCATTTCTTCTCTACTTTACTCCTACTCCTAATCTTAACTTACAAAACAAAGTAAAATTGTTTTAGGTACCCTTTATTGAGATGGTCCTGGCGGATTAGTGTCACCTTTGACAACCCAAGATTTGGAAACCTTAGGCTTCTTAGGTTCAGTAGAGTTTGGTGATGATTTCTTTACTCTTGAATCATCATAAGTTTCAGTATGCATGTGTTCATGATAATTATTATGACTAGACTAATGCTCATAAGCAGGGTACGGTGCATGATAAGCAGGGTAAGCATGCATCGGATGATGAGCAAATATGCAGCATAGTAAGGTGGATAATGAGGTGCAGCATAATATGATGAATAAGCAGGTTGCACATAATAAGACTCATTTCCATACCAAGCATTATCATTTCTATGATTTCTTTGCTTCTTAGGTTTAGTTCTTACTTGCTCATTAACAGAAGACTTAGACTTGTTACTAGTCTGATTGTTTTTGCTCTTATCAGCAGACTTATTAGGACTACTCTGCTGTTTAGCTTTACTAGTCTGTTTTTCAATTTTAGGCTCTTTACCCTTTCTAGCCTTTGGAGATTTCTTCTACTTTTTCTCTTTTTCTAGTGAAGTAGGTTTAGTTGTCTGAACAAAGATAACATTGCTGTTATCAGAGATATGAATTTTTCAGTACGGTTCAGTTCTAAACTTTCTTTTACTAAAGGCATTTTCTGTTCACTAGTTGTGTTCACTGATGCAACATACTGTTGGGTTATTGGTAACGTCAGAACGTTAAAAGCAGCGGAATTTTAAAATTTTTAAAATAACCCAAGCAGAATCTTTATTCATCCAGTCATACGAAAAGGATTTTTACACAAATCAAAACATCCATAGGGTGTTTAGTGATTTTACCTCACCACTGGAACGGTGGTGGTTTTTCTCCGGTCTTCTTTCAGATCTGATGGATTTGGTTCGAGAAAAGCACCCCAAGCGTTGTGCCTCTAGCGGTCTCCACACCAACTGGATTGAAGCAACTCCTTTGGATCCACAGGCTCAGAACTAAGATCCAAAGGTTATCAAGCAAGGAAGAAAGAAGAGAGAAATCTCATGAACCCTGTGCAATTTCACAGGATTCGGCCGAACCTCAAGAACAAGAGAGGTGGCGGCGGCTGATTTTCTTGGAGAAGAAGGGGGCACGAAATTTTGTGTCTTGGGCTTAGGTTTTTCACTTATGGAAGAGGTATGAAGAGATATATATTTATAAGAGAAGAATCCTTCTCTTAATAGATATCTCTTCCATGTATATCAAGACCTTTTTCCTTATCTCATTAGGAAACAAGATATACATGTATATCTCTTAGTTTCCTTGTCACACAAGAAAACAAACTCTTCCATTATTTATCTTGTAAAAATCGCCCCTTATCTAGTTAGGAAAGTAGAATCCCATTCTATCTTTATTTCCTTAACTAACTAGATCTCCTTTAATTAATTAAACTCTTTAATTAATTAGACTCTTTAATTATTTAAACTCTTTTAATTAATTCAGCCCATTTAATTAATTAATCCAATTAATTAATTAATTCTTCTCCATTAATTAATTAGACTACTTCTAATTAATATTTTTCTCCTTTAAGAATTAACACTTTAATTCTCCAGTTTTGATTTAACTCCTTAAATCAAACTTTCCTTATATGATTTGTTGCAGTCCAATTGTATTGTGTGTGACCCTCTAGGTTCACCATCAATTGGCCACGGGCCCACGACTTTCGTGATTTAATTTGCGAGCTTATTAATTGCTCCGATTAATTGAACCCCTTCAATTAACCACTCAAGAATTAATCTCCTTATTAATTCATGAGTACCCACACCTCATGGTCGATGTCTAGCCACAAGCCCATGAGGCCCAACTTCAGGTGAATTGATCTCAGTGAACCTCACCTCTTATAAGTACCATGTACATACGGTCCTTCTATCGACTTAATTTCCCGACCGAGATCTAGGGTGTGTGAATTGATCGGCACCACTAATTATCTCGATTCTGTACTTTCTAATTCTGGATAATAATTCCAGTGTGACTGCTAAATTTGGAAACCCCTTTCCAAATCCGCCACCGACCACGGCCGTGGGTTTCTCGGAATCTATTATCGAAGAACGTACAGGAAATTCTCTCAACACACTACGTTGAGTCGGTAGATCCCATATTGATGCTAACCATTCGCGTACACGACTATACGCACCCAACTTAGGCACACAATGATCAGGCTACGTGATCGGCACCTAAATCTAAGTACGCACACCCATGCACCGAATTCGCCCTAGCATCTCAAGTCTAAGGACTAAATTGTACACTATTATAAGTTTGAGAAACATCCCATCGCCCGATGTGCGTCATGCGCTTCCACAATGGGTTTCTCTGTTCGGGTCGTTCGATGCGTCCGATCCCCTATCGAACCACCTACTCATATGCACTAGCATCAAATGCCTTGCTCATGAAACGCTACAAATTCACTCCATGTGAATCATGCATATTTATACAAGTCTTTGTTTTTCCTTCGATACCCCGTCTCGTTCGGAATATATGACTTGGAACATTTTTAAGATCACGACCTTAGAGACTGTTTCATGATTGCATTCATACTGAAGTGAATCGTCCCATAGTCTATTGTGATCTAAGGATTTCATCCAATCGCTCAAGTGATTTGCGAGAGATGAAGTTGGCCATTGTTTGATTTACATACTATAAACAAACGAGCGTATTAATTCATTTATACTAGAGAAAGATTACGATAGTCCTAATACAAGCTAAATATATTGGCTTGCAGGGCACTATCCTATCAATCTCCCACTTGCCCTAAAGCCAATCACAAACGCTTCTAAGACCCATCTTCCAAAGATGTTCTTCGAACTCTTTTCGTGTCAAAGACTTTACTAGTAGATCCACTAGATTGTCTTCCGAGTCGACGTGATCCATTATGTACGTCTACTCTACCAATGATTTCTCCAATCAAATGGTACTTTTCTCTCTCATTGTGCTTAGATTTCTTGTGAGATCTCGAGTCCTTTGCTTTAGCAACAGCTCCATTGTTATCACAAAAGATAACCATGAGCTTCGCAATGCTAGGCACTACATCCAACTATTGGATGAAGTTTTTCATCCAAACACTTTCTTTTGTTGCATCCGATGCGGCGATATATTGTGCTTCAGTGGTTAAACACTTTCTTTTGTTGCATCCGATGCTGCGATATATTGTGCTTCAGTGGTTGAGTCGGCAACGGTGCTTTGCTTGGAACCTTTCCAATTTACCGCTACCCCATTGAGGCAAAATATATATCCAAAATTGGATATATATATTCATCCACATCAGACTGGAAACTCGAATCATTAAATCCTTCGAATTTTAATTCTCCATTACCACCGTAGACCAAGAAGGAATCCTTAGTCTTTCTCAAGAGCTTAAGGATATTTGTTACGGTGGTCCAGTACTCTTCACCGGAGTTTGACTAGTAACTGCTCGTGACACTTGAGCAGGTTCTACGTCTGGTCTAGTACATATTATAGCATACCACATGCTACCTTTTGTCGAAACATAAGGTATTTGAGACATTCTCTTTTTATCCTCATTCGACGTAGGGCACATCAATTTGGAAAAAGAGATACAGTGTCTCATTGGAAGCAATCCTCTCTTGGATTCTTCCATACTGAATCCTTTCAGTATTGTTTCTATGTACTTAGATTGAGAGAATCCCAACATCTTCTTCGATCTATCTCAATAGATACATATCCCAATACGCAAGATGTCTCTCCCAAATCTATCATGGAGAATTGCATGGATAACCACGCTTTCGTCTGTGCTAACATTCCGATATCATCCCAGATAAGCAGAATGTGATCGACATATAAAATATGAGTTTCATAGAGCTCCCACTAATCCTTTTGTACACTCAAGGTTCATATTCGTTTGTGATGAATTCAAAAAACTTGACTGTCTCATCAAAACAAATGTGAGTCCAAATGGATTCAGACATTGCTACTGGAGAAAAGGTTTCATCAAAGTTTGTTCCAGAACTTTGTGAATAGCCTTTTACCACTAGTCGAGTCTTAGAGGTCAACACCTCTCCATTTATTCCTAGCTTGAAGATCCATTCACTACTTACAGGGATAAAATCCCTCGGGTGGATCGACCAAGGTCCATACCTTGTTGGAATGCATGAAATCCATTTCGGATTGCATGGCCTCTTGCCATGATGCACGTCTACATCTAATGTAGCTTCTTCGTATATGGTAAAACCATATCTTTCAAGCTTCTTACGAACTTGATCAGATCTACGAAGTACTGGTGTACTAGATGGTTCAGTAGTTTCTGGATTAACTCCAACTGTTTGCGGGGATGGGTCCAAATCTTGGACTTCATCAAGTTCCATGACATTCCCTATTTCCTTTGACGAGGAATTCATCAACTGAGGAACGGGTAGTTAGGAGAAACGACTGTTTCTCATTGTCGTGGAACAGGTATCCAATGGATTTCGTTGGATACCCCACAATTATATACAAATTGGATCTACTAGCCAATTTATCTCCTTTCTAGTTCCCAACTTAGGCAGGAGATCTCCATACTCAATAGTAAAAGTGCAGAGGTATTTTGCCATACCTTTCTTGGTAAAGCTTTGTAGGTACGGACTTTGAAGGTACTTTGCTCAGTATCTTCGATGCAGCCAGGAGGGTCAACCCCTTGAATGCATAAGGAAGCTTAACAAAACTCAGCAAGGATCGAACCATGTCCAACAAAGTTCGATTCCTTCTCTCAGACACTCCATTAGGTTGAGACGTCTTAGGAGGAGCTCGTTGTATGAGAATCCCATTCTCAGTAAGATAATTGAGGAACTCTTGACTTAAGTATTTGCCATCTCGATTAGATCGAATGGCCGTAATACTATGCCTTTGTTATTTCTCTACTTCGTATCGAAAATTCTTTGAACTTTTCAAAGGTTTTTCGGATTTGTATCTCACTAGATACATATATCACTAACGACCTAAGTCATTAGGAAAAAGGTACGAGGTATGAGTAATCTCCTCTTACACTAACCTTTAGTGGTCCACATTCATTCGTATGGATCAAATTCAAAGTTATTTGGTTCGCTCTTGATTCCCTATGAAGGGAGATCTGGTCCTCTTTCCTGTGAGACAGGATTCGCAGGTTGGAAGTTCATCTAAGTTTTGTATTTCAAGAACCTTAGAAGAAACCAACTTTTGAATCCTACTCTTGGAGATATGTCCAAGTCTAGCGTGCCAAAGTTGTGGATTATTATCTTGGTATTAATTGAACTAAGCTCATTAATTCAATAGAATTGAGTTAACGATTTAATTCAATTAATTTGCTTCCTTTCAATTAACTCTTTAATTGATTCATCTCCTTTTTCAATTAACCCTTTAATTAAAACGTTGCTTAATTAATTAGACCTTCTAATCAATTAAACTAATCAGTGCCTTTCTAAGATTCAGTGGGATAATTCGACTTTTAGACTACTTGCGTTCTTTCGACTACCTTTATGGTCGATTTTAGAAGAGAACAACTTCTTCTCATTACTCTTCTTTGACTTGCAGTCCCTGAAGTGTAAACGATCATGACAGGTTTATCCTATTTGCCTTTTACCATTACTTTGGTTAATTCATGAAATGTGATCAACTTATCAAATAAGTTCAGAGTATTTCACGAATCTTTTGAATGAGCGGGAGGAGAATTTAAATGGAGGTCAATGCTAAGATCACTTGCAGGCCTATGTTTAATTGATCCAGTTTTCAACCAGATTGATAAAACAAGGACAATGATCATTGACATTAGTTCCTTCACTTATTCTCGAGTTTTGAAAGAACTCCTTAATGGTCTCGAATCAAACGATTCGAAACTGCTCCTCAAAACAAGCTTTTGAGGTGGAGGTTTGTTTTAGAAGCTTTAGACATACTCCTATGTCGCTTCTTTAGATCGTTCAATCTTGATGTTTATATGAGGAAACGATCGTTAAGATTCCCATACCCTATAGGTGATTCGTTCCATTTTGAGACTCGTCCTTATATGGGGAAACAATCATTAATATTCCCATACCCTATGGGTGATTCGTTCCTCCTTTTAGACTCATCTCGGAAGAGCATCAGGCATAGGCTAGTTATTAAGAACATGATTCCGACTTTCGGAATTAAGGACAATCCTCAAGTTTCTACGCCAGTCGATATTTTGATCCAGTTATTTTATAAGTCGAGGATAAATAGTATAATGGATTATTATAGATATCTTAATATCTATTTTAAAGAGAAGACAAATATACAGAGGACTAGTTAATGAATAATACTTATAATCTACGAAGGTTGGACTTCCTATCGTAAAAGTTCTCCCACTATTTTATCGAAACAATTACCACTTCAATTGTTCGGGAAATCCTATTTCCTAGTAGGTCTTGACGTCCCAGCGGACATTAATTGCACCCACGACTCGTGGCCATACAACTAATTCCCCAGGTAGGCATACTTATTGCCAATTGTGTCTCTACACAACCTTCAAGCAATTTTGCCTCGATTTTCGCACCCATCTAGCACTGCTACATCATGAGTGGTACTACTCGTTAAGTCTAACCCAATCAATCTCGATGAGCAACGGGCCCGGTCATGAAATCCCCGTAACTGGTTATCGGTCGATAAACAAGAATCGATAGATTTCACATATTGCCTCTTTCTTCGCCTTGGGTGCCAGACTTTGGATCACCTTAATCGATAAGTAGACAACATACGCTAGTCCCTATTGATGGAAGGCTTGGATTTATATAAATACTTCATTTTATTTTAATCCAATATGACTTAATATTTAATTCAAGAGGGGATTTGCTGGTTTGAAAGTTTAAGGCAAACTCTATCGAGATCTCACCGCTTCAATTATGAATTATCTTATTTACGTTCTAATATTCTAGCGCGCATCACCATACAAGCCAAATAATAGAATCAATAAATAAATAAAACATAAATAAATAAACCTAGCATGCATTTCTAACACAATATGTTTTCGATCGGGAGCCACCTATGCTTGGGCCATCATTGAGCCAATAATGTTGGCCCAATTGGTCTATCTAATGGGTTCTTAATGGGCCTAGGCTATTACATTAATAACCAAGCATACTTGGCCTTCATTCTCCACTGGGCTTCCTTCTTGCATGTAATGGGCCTCCATCCTAAACTATTTAATGTAAAGCCCTAATCTATTACATTGGCACAAAAAGGCCCAAATAAAGGCTCGCAGGCCCAACAAAAATCCAAAGCAAAATAAACCAATCACATCTAAGGTCAAGGCTCGGCTCGATCGAAAACCACGTAAACAATTCACGTTGAGCAAAGAAACAAGCAAACACATTTACTAGTTTCCTATCTTACTTCAATTATTTTAAACGCCTTTAAAATATTTCTCTAGATTCTTACTTTAGTCTCTACTAATTATAAGTAATCTATATTCGGATAAACAAAACCATTTTATGCATAAAAATAGAATAAAAATTTTCAACTTTTGAAAATTGCAATTCGGCCCTCCAACTTTTGGAAATTACGATTTGAAACCCTGAAGTTTTGGAAATAACAATTTAACCCCAAAATTAAAACTGGGCAGAGGACCGAAAATAAAAATTTTATTTCCAGAAAAAATTTCGAATTTGCAATACAGCCCCTGCAGTTTTCGGTATTTACAAAACAGCCCCAAAACTTTTGGTAATTGCAAAACAGCCCCAAATTCAAAAGTTTCCAGAAAGTTGTATTCTGTTCAGAAAACACACAGTTTGTAAAATATCAATTTCAGTCCAGTTTTTTCAAAAAATTCGCTAATCGCAAAAATAGCCCTTTATTTTCGAAAAATACAAAATTGGCCCAAAACGTTTTTATGCAATTTTACCCAAAAATAGATCTACCCATAACAAGTAAGAATCAACAACATGAATATAACATGCAATACAATAAGGCAATCAAATTATATTCAGACCTTTTCGTATGAGAGTAATGAATTAGGCTCTGATACCACTGTTGGGTTATTGGTAACGTCAGAACGTTAAAAGCAGCGGAATTTTAAAATTTTTAAAATAACCCAAGCAGAATCTTTATTCATCTAGTCATACGAAAAGGATTTTTACACAAATCAAAACATCCATAGGGTGTTTAGTGATTTTACCTCACCACTGGAACGGTGGTGGTTTTTCTCCGGTCTTCTTTCAGATCTAATGGATTTGGTTCGAGAAAAGCACCCCAAGCGTTGTGCCTCTAGCGGTATCCACACCAACTGGATTGAAGCAACTCCTTTGGATCCACAGGCTCAGAACTAAGATCCAAAGGTTATCAAGCAAGGAAGAAAGAAGAGAGAAATCTCATGAACCCTGTGCAATTTCGCAGGGTTCGGCCGAACCTCAAGAACGAGAGAGGTGGCGGGGCGCTGATTTTCTTAGAGAAGAAGGGGGCACGAAATTTTGTGTCTTGGGCTTAGGTTTTTCACTTATGGAAGAGGTATGAAGAGATATATATTTATAAGAGAATAATCCTTCTCTTAATAGATATCTCTTCCATGTATATCAAGACCTTTTTCCTTATCTCATTGGGAAACAAGATATACATGTATATCTCTTAGATTTTCCTTGTCACACAAGAAAACAAACTCTTCCATTATTTATCTTGTAAAAATCGCCCCTTATCTAGTTAGGAAAGTAGAATCCCATTCTATCTTTATTTCCTTAACTAACTAGGTCTCCTTTAATTAATTAAACTCTTTAATTAATTAGACTCTTTAATTATTTAAACTCTTTTAATTAATTCAGCCCATTTAATTAATTAATCCAATTAATTAATTAATTCTTCTCCATTAATTAATTAGACTACTTCTAATTAATATTTTTCTCTTTTAAGAATTAACACTTTAATTCTCCAGTTTTGATTTAACTCCTTAAATCAAACTTTCCTTATATGATTTGTTGCAGTCCAATTGTATTGTGTGTGACCCTCTAGGTTCACCATCAATTGGCCACGGGCCCACGACTTTCGTGATTTAATTTGCGAGCTTATTAATTGCTCCGATTAATTGAACCCCTTCAATTAACCACTCAAGAATTAATCTCCTTATTAATTCATAAGTACCCACACCTCATGGTCGATGTCTAGCCACAAGCCCATGAGGCCCAACTTCAGGTGAATTGATCTCAGTGAACCTCACCTCTTATAAGTACCATGTACATACGGTCCTTCTATCGACTTAATTTCCCGACCGAGACCTAGGGTGTGTGAATTGATCGGCACCTCTAATTATCTCGATTCTGTACTTTCTAATTCTGGATAATAATTCCAGTGTGACTGCTAAATTTGGAAACCCCTTTCCAAATCCGCCACCGACCACGGCCGTGGGTTTCTCGGAATCTATTATCGAAGAACGTACAGGAAATTCTCTCAACACACTACGTTGAGTCGGTAGATCCAATATTGATGCTAACCATTCGCGTACACGACTATACGCACCCAACTTAGGCACACAATGATCAGGCTACGTGATCGGCACCTAAATCTAAGTACGCACGCCCATGCACCGAATTCGCCCTAGCATCTCAAGTCTAAGGACTAAATCGTACACTATTATAAGTTTGAGAAACATCCCATCGCCCGATGTGCGTCATGCGCTTCCACAATGGGTTTCTCTGTTCGGGTCGTTCGATGCGTTCGATGCCCTACCGAACCACCTACTCGTATGCACTAGCATCAAATGCCTTGCTCATGAAACGCTACAAATTCACTCCATGTGAATCATGCATATTTATACAAGTCTTTGCAATTCCTTCGATACCCCATCTCGTTCGGAATCTATGACTTGGAACATTTTTAAGATCACGACCTTAGAGACTGTTTCATGATTGCATTCATACTGAAGTGAATCGTCCCATAGTCTATTGTGATCTAAGGATTTCATCCAATCGCTCAAGTGATTTGCGAGAGATGAAGTTGGCCATTGTTTGATTTACATACTATAAACAAACGAGCGTATTAATTCATTTATACAAGAGAAAGATTACGATAATCCTAATACAAGCTAAATATATTGGCTTGCAGGGCACTATCCTATCACATACGACTTATCATGAGTGGAAATTATCTTTTCAATTTCCATGATTTTTCCTTTGTAAACTTCACATTCTGCTTTCAGAGATTCATTCTCATGCGCAAGCTGTTAATACTCAGCTGATTCTTGCGGTTTTTCAGCGTTAAGTTTCTGTAGAGAATTTTGCTTTTTCAGCACCGTCATCTCTTCCTTAAGCTTTGCAAATGCATCAACAACATTTGTGTTTTTTTTCATCATTTGTTCAAATGAACTAAATAGCTCATTCTCTCCTTCAGAAAGAGTTACCTCATTGTCAGAATCCTCTGATTCTTTGGCCATGAGACAGAGCAGTGCAGGTGTCTCTTCTTCAGCAGAGTCATCTTCTGATGTCTCCGGGTCTGAATCAGACGAGTAGATGGCTGTTATCTTTTCAGCTTCAACCAACAATACTTTGCTCTTTTGATGTCTTCTCTCTTTCCTTACTTTCTTTTCTTCCTCTGTATATTTCTCAGCTTTATGAAATGGGCAGTCCTTGATGAAGTGTCCCAATTTTCTGCAATTATAGCACATTAGTTTGTATTTATAATTATCCTTACTTTCATGAGAATAAGAGGTAGGGTTAGAAGTAGAAGCATTGTTGTATTTGTTTTTCATTTTTCTTTTGTAGAACTTCTTGAATCCATTCAATAAAACACAACGTCTCCTGCAGTATACTCCTTTTTGTTGAGTGTCATGGTCTCATCAGATGAGTCCATCTCCTTTGTTCGGCCTGCTGATCTTTTTGATTTTTCTGCAGCAACTAAGGCAGCAGTGGGATTGGAAGTTGATGTCTCTTCTATTCCCATTCTAGACAGTTTATACTCATATGCCTTGAGTACAGAAAACAGCTCCGTCAGAGAGATCTTCCCCAGATCCCTTGATTCTTCCATAGCTGTGATCTTCATGTTGAACTTGGGAGGTAGCACCTTTAGAACTTTAACTGTGATCTCCTTATCAGTAAAGGTCTTTCCCAACTTTAACACGTCATTCAACGTCCTTGTAAACCTCGAATCCATTTGGTCAATGGTTTCTCCGGACTTCATTTTGAAGTTTTCCAACTTCTCAAGGGCTATGCTTAAGTTGTGCTCTTTGATAGCATCATTCCCTTTGCTCATATCACGAACTTTATCCCACATCTCTTTTGGAGTTTTGCAGTGTTTGACTTTATCAAACCTATCATTATCGAGGGCTCTTGTCATGATGAATATTCCAACCTTGTCAAGATTGCTCAACTTTATTTCTTCAGCTGTCATCTCTTCAGGTTCTTTGTCAACAACCACCTCCTGGTCATTAACTTTGATTGTTATGGTGATTCTGATTGGACCTTTGGTTATGCATCTATACATATTATCATTGTAAGCAGAAAGAAAAATTTCCATGCGGATTTTCCAGTCCTCAAAACTCATCCTGCCAATGTGGAGGTAAATGGCTAATAAAATCCATTTTCAAAAGATTTTATTTTTCAAAAATATGCTCTTTTGAAAACTATTGAAAAACACACCTTGGATCAAGCTCGTTGATCAGTCACATGATTCAGTTGAAGTCTAGAGGGGGGGGGGGGGGGGGGGGGTTTATCAGCAGAGTAAGCTGATCGAACTGGTGAGACTACTTTGCTGATTGTGCACTCAGCTTAAACAACGAAGTCGACCACTCGTCTGATTTACTTATCTATTTCAATTTTAATCAGAGTTTGAAAATTGTATGCAGCGGATTTGTCAAGTGATTTTCAAACAAGTTCTTTTCTTACTTAAAAAATTTTATCCCCAGTTTTAAACTCCTTTTAAAATCTTTTAGTTTGCTCAATTGTTTGTATGCTTTTGAAATATGCAAGTAAAAATGCAAGTAATCAAACACAAGGAATTTTTATAGTGGTTATTGTTGCGTTCCAAATACTAATACGCAAACTACGCAAGTATACGGTCGTTACAAGTAATATAAAACAATAAGTACATACCGAGTATCGAATCCCCACGAATGGGTAAAAGGTGGGAATAAACGAATCAATCGACGGCTTACTTCAGTTATGAACGCTTGACACAAAATTATCGAACCCAAATATATGATAAGGGTGATTTTATTTAACTACGAGCGGTAAAGTAAATCTAACTACGAAAGCAAGTAAATTGGGGAGTTAATTATGCAGTAAGGAGGATTTATAAGCAATCAATTAAAGCAGATAAATCATGCCGTTGTTAGGTTAGCTATGCAAACAATCCTAGGTTTAGTTGTTGTTTGTGAGTTCTAAATTAGTTAAGTCTCCCTGTCGGTCTCACTTAACTCTTCCAATCTACCCAAACTCTCCATCTCCGGATCAATCACAAACATCGTTGTCACTCGATGCTCTCAGAGGGCTCAAAGGCGTACCGCTGTCACCCGGGACCTAAGACTAACCCAAATCCCCGAATAAAGAGAATCTAAGTTATTTGATGCATTCACGAACGAACTCATTATACAAACACGGACCACACTAGGTATATGCCTATCCTAGGTAGAAATCCACAAATCATCACTCGCCTAACCTTCAAAGTCCTATGTCTAGGATGCATTCAAGGTAGAATTAAGTCTGATTACATGATTACGGCAAATCAAAGTACTTAAACAATAATCTACCACAATCATTGGCCAAAAGTGCGATAAAACAATACATCCAACAATTCAAACATAGCCCAACATCCAAACATAATTAATCAAACGATAACAATGACTCGACAATTAATATATTATGCTCGTGTTGCTACTCAAGGATTCAAGGACGTTCGTATGTATCTTCCAAGTTGCATACAAACCTATCGAGTTAAACTAATCCAATTTATGTCTAAATGGATTAAAATCTAATCGATGCATTAAACTCAAACCTTAAACGAATATGAAACGACATAGGTATATGTCTATCCTAAAATCGAATCACAATCCAAATTCATAATCAAATCCTCAAAATCACTATGTCTAGCAATCAAGAATCAATAAATCTCATCTCAAAGTTTGTCAAACCAGAAGATGAACGATAAACACGGAATCGGATTAACGAACACATATAAGCACCATACTAATCATCATAACATCATTTAATCAAACAATAACATAAATATATATAAATCCAAAGAATTCAAATCCACAACCTTTGTTCCAAATAGAAAGTAACAACATTCATATCCTAATCATAGACAACTAGGAAATAGAAAGATATCACCTAATCGGAATAAAGTCGAGAGATGGATTCTCCTCCCATTAATCACCACCTAATCACTCCCCAAGGGTGGTGATTAACTCACCCCCTTTGGTGCAGCCTTTAATACAAGAACAAAAAGAAAAAGTAAAGAAAAAGAGGTTGAGGGAGGCAAAGAGAGAAAGGGAGGCTAGGAGTAAAGTGTAGTGGAAGTTGTCTTTGATTTCTCCACTCAACTCATAACCTAGTGAAAACAATAAATCCCCACATGCCTAAGTTGCCCCAAAAACTACCACAACCAAGACCAAAATGTCCCCTAACAAGTTAAAATTACAATTGGGAACAAGGGGGGAATTATACAAAAACACCCCTGCTTCCTGCAGACAAATATTTGCTGGTAGCAGGGGTACACCGCGGTGTAAGTTTCACACACCGCGGTGTGATACTGGCAGTGAGTTTTCTGCTCTGCCTCACTTCCTTCTGAGCAGCATATCTTTTGATTCCGAACTCCGATTGCGGATCCGTAAAGTCCGTAGCGTAGCTAACTCATTCATTTATGACATATCCAAAATTCAGCTCATTTGGATCATCCATGAAAAAGTTGTACATGTTCTAGTGAGCAGCTATCTATATTCTTGTACGATTTACTTCGGGTTCTCTTTTCTTTGAAGCTCTAGCTTGACTCGCGGGGTGGGTAGAACGACCCGCATCATTGATACGCAACTCCGAATCACTCTAAGATGTCAATACCTACAAACCACGGAGAAAGCGATCAAAACACGAACAAAAACACAAAAACCGAACAAAGGCCAAACGAAGGGGCCAAAAGCACAAAAGACACGAAAACACGCGGAACAAACAGAAACTCGGATCAAAACAAGATGTTTTGGGCTTAAAGAGATAGGTAATAACGATGTTTTCACGGCGTTATCAACACCCCCAAACTTAAACACTTGCTCGTCCTCGAGCAAAGAATACAAAACAAGTACTAAACGTGCATGCTTAAGATCAAAATGCCAAAGCTTAACACTTTCAAATTATTCTTTAAACAAGCTCCACGTGTGTGTGTGATGACTTCGGCTAGGTTCTATTTTAGGTGAATACGCCCCAATAGATTAAAATCATCGGTTCTACTTGCATGGGCTCCTCACGTTAACTTAGACTATCTCCTAACCTTAGGTTTCAAACCTTAAGCTCCAATCACATCGTGAAACTAAGTTGTAGGTAATTTAAGAGTGTTTTCCCTATTCTTGAACTAATTGGCAATTTTAGTCCCTAGCTCTTTTCTCACCGTACTTTGCTTTTCTTTTGATTTACAATAATAACATAGCACTTTGTGCTTTACAATGATATTACAATACAAAACTAGCACTAATTATGATGATTGTTTGTGCTTCTAAAGATTTAACTTTTTGGGCTACTAGCACCATTCCAACGAAATAGAGTAATTACAAAAATGATTCATGAATTTCATCAATGAAGGCTTAGCCTTTCTTTTCTCTCATAGAAGTGCATACATTTTAGCAACTTCTCTACTCGTTTCTTTTGAGAGCTAGGTGTTCAAAGGTTTTTCATTCTCGAAAAGGGTTCACTCCCCCAAACTTAGGCCATTTTGTTCCTTTTACACTTTGTTTTCAAACTAAAGTTTGGAGAGAAACTAAGTTACGCAAGAGGAGTCCTAGATCCTATTATCACTAAAGTTCTTTATCCACCCCAAATACAACCTAGCCTTAGCCAATGTGCTCAAATTTTGTAGAAGCATACTCAAATAACAATAAGAATGTGAAAAAATTTGGCGGGTCGACCTAGCATGTATGCAAGTACTTGCGACCTCTCCCCCACAAACTTAAAACGCACAATGTCCCCATTGTGTGAATTTAGAAAAACGGAGTGAGGTCGACACGACAAAACAACGCACGAAAGAAAAACAAGCAAACAAAAGCAACAACAACAAAACAAAACGGTAACTGAAAGAGCACGTTTCTATCTAATCCAAGCAAGCATGGCTAATCAAAACCAATCAAGTACGGACGTATAGATATAGCATTGTAAGCGCAAAATAAACCAAACGGAATGCAAAAATGTAAAGGTTACGCCCCTTTGTCGATCATGGAGTATGTGCATCCCGTGGTTAACATTCGTCTCGAAGAGGTAAGGTGAATGATTAGAATTGGAGTCTGCTTTCTTTTATTTAATAATTTTTTTTTTTTTTTTGAACAGTACTCACACCTAGGTGCAAACTTTTGCACCTAGGTTCACAAACTCATCACCGCGGTGTGACAAGAATTGCACCGCGGTGTGAGTTTGTTTCACCGCGGTGTGTGAAACAGCAAACAGAGCAAAGTCTCTGGAATTTTTGCACCGCGGTGTAATATAAAGTGCACCGCGGTGTATGATGTGAGGAAACTCCCCGGCAACGGCGCCAAAAACTTGTTGCGTTCCAAATACTAATACGCAAACTACGCAAGTATACGGTCGTTACAAGTAATATAAAACGATAAGTACATACCGAGTATCGAATCCCCACGAATGGGTAAAAGGTGGGAATAAATGAATCAATCGACGGCTTATTTCAGTTATGAACGCTTGACACAAAATTATCGAACCCAAATATATGATAAGGGTGATTTTATTTAACTACGAGCGGTAAAGTAAATCTAACTACGAAAGCAAGTAAATTGGGGAGTTAATTATGCAGTAAGGAGGATTTATAAGCAATCAATTAAAGCAGATAAATCATGCCGTTGTTAGGTTAGCTGTGCAAACAATCCTAGGTTTAGTTGTTGTTTGTGAGTTCTAAATTAGTTAAGTCTCCCTGTCGGTCTCACTTAACTCTACCAATCTACCCAAACTCTCCATCTCCGGATCAATCACAAACATCGTTGTCACTCGATGCTCTCAGAGGGCTCAAAGGCGTACCGCTGTCACCCGGGACCTAAGACTAACCCAAATCCCCGAATAAAGAGAATCTAAGTTATTTGATGCATTCACGAACGAACTCATTATACAAACACGGACCACACTAGGTATATGCCTATCCTAGGTAGAAATCCACAAATCATCACTCGCCTAACCTTCAAAGTCCTATGTCTAGGATGCATTCAAGGTAGAATTAAGTCCGATTACATGATTACGGCAAATCAAAGTACTTAAACAATAATCTACCACAATCATTGGCCAAAAGTGCGATAAAACAATAAATCCAACAATTCAAACATAGCCCAACATCCAAACATAATTAATCAAACGATAACAATGACTCGACAATTAATATATTATGCTCGTGTTGCTACTCAAGGATTCAAGGACGTTCGTATGTATCTTCCGAGTTGCATACAAACCTATCGAGTTAAACTAATCCAATTTATGTCTAAATGGATTAAAATCTAATCGATGCATTAAACTCAAACCTTAAACGAATATGAAACGACATAGGTATATGTCTATCCTAAAATCGAATCACAATCCAAATTCATAATCAAATCCTCAAAATCACTATGTCTAGCAATCAAGAATCAATAAATCTCATCTCAAAGTTTGTCAAACCATAAGATGAACGATAAACACGGAATCGGATTAACGAACACATATAAGCACCATACTAATCATCATAACATCATTTAATCAAACAATAACATAAATATATATAAATCCAAAGAATTCAAATCCACAACCTTTGTTCCAAATAGAAAGTAACAACATTCATATCCTAATCATAGACAACTAGGAAATAGAAAGATATCACCTAATCGGAATAAAGTCGAGAGATGGATTCTCCTCCCATTAATCACCACCTAATCACTCCCCAAGGGTGGTGATTAACTCACCCCCTTTGGTGGAGCCTTTAATACAAGAACAAAAAGAAAAAGTAAAGAAAAAGAGGTTGAGGGAGGCAAAGAGAGAAAGGGAGGCTAGGAGTAAAGTGTAGTGGAAGTTGTCTTTGATTTCTCCACTCAACTCATAACCTAGTGAAAACAATAAATCCCCACATGCCTAAGTTGCCCCAAAAACTACCACAACCAAGACCAAAATGTCCCCTAACAAGTTAAAATTACAATTGGGAACAAGGGGGGAATTCTACAAAAACACCCCTGCTTCCCGCAGACAAATATCTGCTGGTAGCAGGGGTACACCGCGGTGTAAGTTTCACACACCGCGGTGTGACACTGGCAGTGAGTTTTCTGCTCTGCCTCACTTCCTTCTGAGCAGCATATCTTTTGATTCCGAACTCCGATTGCGGATCCGTAAAGTCCGTAGCGTATCTAACTCACTCATCTATGACATATCCAAAATTCAGCTCATTTGGATCATCCATGAAAAAGTTGTACATGTTCTAGTGAGCAGCTATCTATATTCTTGTACGATTTACTTCGGGTTCTCTTTTCTTTGAAGCTCTAGCTTGACTCGCGGGGTGGGTAGAACGACTCGCATCATTGATACGCAACTCCGAATCACTCTAAGATGTCAATACCTACAAACCACGGAGAAAGCGATCAAAACACGAACAAAAACACAAAAACCGAACAAAGGCCAAACGAAGGGGCCAAAAGCACAAAAGACACGAAAACACGCGGAACAAACAGAAACTCGGATCAAAACAAGATGTTTTGGGCTTAAAGAGATAGGTAATAACGACGTTTTCACGGCGTTATCAACACCCCCAAACTTAAACACTTGCTCGTCCTCGAGCAAAGAATACAAAACAAGTACTAAACGTGCATGCTTAAGATCAAAATGCCAAAGCTTAACACTTTCAAATTATTCTTTAAACAAGCTCCACGTGTGTGTGTGATGACTTCGGCTAGGTTCTATTTTAGGTGAATACGCCCCAATAGATTAAAATCATCGGTTCTACTTGCATGGGCTCCTCACGTTAACTTAGACTATCTCCTAACCTTAGGTTTCAAACCTTAAGCTCCAATCACATCGTGAAACTAAGTTGTAGGTAATTTAAGAGTGTTTTCCCTATTCTTGAACTAATTGGCAATTTTAGTCCCTAGCTCTTTTCTCACCGTACTTTGCTTTTCTTTTGATTTACAATAATAACATAGCACTTTGTGCTTTACAATGATATTACAATACAAAACTAGCACTAATTATGATGATTGTTTGTGCTTCTAAAGATTTAACTTTTTGGGCTACTAGCACCATTCCAACGAAATAGAGTAATTACAAAAATGATTCATGAATTTCATCAATGAAGGCTTAGCCTTTCTTTTCTCTCATAGAAGTGCATACATTTTAGCAACTTCTCTACTCGTTTCTTTTGAGAGCTAGGTGTTCAAAGGTTTTTCATTCTCGAAAAGGGTTCACTCCCCCAAACTTAGGCCATTTTGTTCCTTTTACACTTTGTTTTCAAACTAAAGTTTGGAGAGAAACTAATTTACGCAAGAGGAGTCCTAGATCCTATTATCACTAAAGTTCTTTATCCACCCCAAATACAACCTAGCCTTAGCCAATGTGCTCAAATTTTGTAGAAGCATACTCAAATAACAATAAGAATGTGAAAAAATTTGGCGGGTCGACCTAGCATGTATGCAAGTACTTGCGACCTCTCCCCCACAAACTTAAAACGCACAATGTCCCCATTGTGTGAATTTAGAAAAACGGAGTGAGGTCGACACGACAAAACAACGCACGAAAGAAAAACAAGCAAACAAAAGCAACAACAACAAAACAAAACGGTAACTGAAAGAGCACGTTTCTATCTAATCCAAGCAAGCATGGCTAATCAAAACCAATCAAGTACGGACGTATAGATATAGCATTGTAAGCGCAAAATAAACCAAACGGAATGCAAAAATGTAAAGGTTACGCCCCTTAGTCGATCATGGAGTATGTGCATCCCGTGGTTAACATTCGTCTCGAAGAGGTAAGGTGAATGATTAGAATTGGAGTCTGCTTTCTTTTATTTAATAATTTTTTTTTTTTTTTTTTGAACAGTACTCACACCTAGGTGCAAACTTTTGCACCTAGGTTCACAAACTCATCACCGCGGTGTGACAAGAATTGCACCGCGGTGTGAGTTTGTTTCACCGCGGTGTGTGAAACAGCAAACAGAGCAAAGTCTCTGGAATTTTTGCACCGCGGTGTAATATAAAGTGCACCGCGGTGTATGATGTGAGGAAACTCCCCGGCAACGGCGCCAAAAACTTGTTGCGTTCCAAATACTAATACGCAAACTACGCAAGTATACGGTCGTTACAAGTAATATAAAATGATAAGTACATACCGAGTATCGAATCCCCACGAATGGGTAAAAAGGTGGGAATAAATGAATCAATCGACGGCTTATTTCAGTTATGAACGCTTGACACAAAATTATCGAACCCAAATATATGATAAGGGTGATTTTATTTAACTACGAGCGGTAAAGTAAATCTAACTACGAAAGCAAGTAAATTGGGGAGTTAATGATGCAGTAAGGAGGATTTATAAGCAATCAATTAAAGCAGATAAATCATGCCGTTGTTAGGTTAGCTGTGCAAACAATCCTAGGTTTAGTTGTTGTTTGTGAGTTCTAAATTAGTTAAGTCTCCATGTCGGTCTCACTTAACTCTACCAATATACCCAAACTCTCCATCTCCGGATCAATCACAAACATCGTTGTCACTCGATGCTCTCAGAGGGCTCAAAGGCGTACCGCTGTCACCCGGGACCTAAGACTAACCCAAATCCCCGAATAAAGAGAATCTAAGTTATTTGATGCATTCACGAACGAACTCATTATACAAACACGGACCACACTAGGTATATGCCTATCCTAGGTAGAAATCCACAAATCATCACTCGCCTAACCTTCAAAGTCCTATGTCTAGGATGCATTCAAGGTAGAATTAAGTCCGATTACATGATTACGGCAAATCAAAGTACTTAAACAATAATCTACCACAATCATTGGCCAAAAGTGCGATAAAACAATAAATCCAACAATTCAAACATAGCCCAACATCCAAACATAATTAATCAAACGATAACAATGACTCGACAATTAATATATTATGCTCGTGTTGCTACTCAAGGATTCAAGGACGTTCGTATGTATCTTCCGAGTTGCATACAAACCTATCGAGTTAAACTAATCCAATTTATGTCTAAATGGATTAAAATCTAATCGATGCATTAAACTCAAACCTTAAACGAATATGAAACGACATAGGTATATGTCTATCCTAAAATCGAATCACAATCCAAATTCATAATCAAATCCTCAAAATCACTATGTCTAGCAATCAAGAATCAATAAATCTCATCTCAAAGTTTGTCAAACCATAAGATGAACGATAAACACGGAATCGGATTAACGAACACATATAAGCACCATACTAATCATCATAACATCATTTAATCAAACAATAACATAAATATATATAAATCCAAAGAATTCAAATCCACAACCTTTGTTCCAAATAGAAAGTAACAACATTCATATCCTAATCATAGACAACTAGGAAATAGAAAGATATCACCTAATCGGAATAAAGTCGAGAGATGGATTCTCCTCCCATTAATCACCACCTAATCACTCCCCAAGGGTGGTGATTAACTCACCCCCTTTGGTGGAGCCTTTAATACAAGAACAAAAAGAAAAAGTAAAGAAAAAGAGGTTGAGGGAGGCAAAGAGAGAAAGGGAGGCTAGGAGTAAAGTGTAGTGGAAGTTGTCTTTGATTTCTCCACTCAACTCATAACCTAGTGAAAACAATAAATCCCCACATGCCTAAGTTGCCCCAAAAACTACCACAACCAAGACCAAAATGTCCCCTAACAAGTTAAAATTACAATTGGGAACAAGGGGGGAATTCTACAAAAACACCCCTGCTTCCCGCAGACAAATATCTGCTGGTAGCAGGGGTACACCGCGGTGTAAGTTTCACACACCGCGGTGTGACACTGGCAGTGAGTTTTCTGCTCTGCCTCACTTCCTTCTGAGCAGCATATCTTTTGATTCCGAACTCCGATTGCGGATCCGTAAAGTCCGTAGCGTAGCTAACTCACTCATCTATGACATATCCAAAAATCAGCTCATTTGGATCATCCATGAAAAAGTTGTACATGTTCTAGTGAGCAGCTATCTATATTCTTGTACGATTTACTTCGGGTTCTCTTTTCTTTGAAGCTCTAGCTTGACTCGCGGGGTGGGTAGAACGACTCGCATCATTGATACGCAACTCCGAATCACTCTAAGATGTCAATACCTACAAACCACGGAGAAAGCGATCAAAACACGAACAAAAACACAAAAACCGAACAAAGGCCAAACGAAGGGGCCAAAAGCACAAAAGACACGAAAACACGCGGAACAAACAGAAACTCGGATCAAAACAAGATGTTTTGGGCTTAAAGAGATAGGTAATAACGACGTTTTCACGGCGTTATCAGTTATAGTGACAAGAATGTCTTTTAGTCCACTCTTCCAAATCACGAAGATTTTGGGTTATACTAGAAACACTAAGTAACCTAGTACACTCTTCTTGCGCTTTTAGCACAAATGATAAAGCCACAAGTTCGCTATAGTAGATCACAAAGAAAACCTATACTATGAAGTTATATCACTCATAAAGATGGATATACACTTCGCACAACACTCACAATTTACAGAAATTACTCAGATTTTTGTTTAAGCTTTGTTTCTTCAACTTGGCTTTGTCAACAGATGACTCGACTGATAGTGATCTAATTTTGAGTTTTTGAGACTTAGAAGATTTGCTTGCTTGAATTCTCTCTCAATTGTGTTGTTGTCTCTAACTCTTGAATGCATATCTTTTTATACTCGTGAATTTGAATTTCTGTCCATTGAAGTAAGACAGATCTTCAGATCTTCCTCGAGCAGTGGTGCTTGTTTCAGAACGGCTTCTGCAACTGTTCAATATACAGTTCTGCTGTACCTTCTGTCAAGCCGCATTTAATGCACCTTGCTGATCCGAGGTTTCTTTCCAATCATTTGTCTTTAATACCCTCTTCTTACATAATTTATTATTCCAAGTGCATTTATTACCGTTGTAATAACTTCATGATCACTTCCACTCTACTGATCGAATCCACTCTACTGATTCAAAATTCAACCCTTCTGATTTTACTTGTCTTCTCAGATTGAATTTTCAGAGGCTTGCTAAGCTTCCATCACGTAGCTGATGACTTTTGGAAATCATCAAAACCTCCCTTCACTTTTTCATCTTCATCCAACAGCCGGAAGAAGATTATTGAGGGTCATGTTCCAAGAGAACCCTTCGGGACCCCCAAAGCTTGATATCTCTGCATTACCGAAATGGGGATGGTTGGAAGGTCCCCAGGAGGAAATTTTTTCATGTCCTAATAGATCTCGAGCAGATATCTATTATCGAGAGGAGGACATCCAGACGGATATGGAGCTTTCCCGGTACTTCTCTTGCTCGAACTAGCAGAATCAAGCGATCCTGATGCTGGTCGTTTCTTTAGCTTCTTGGCCTGAAAGCTTACTTCTTTCATCTGCTTCAAAGCATATTGTTTCGGTTGCTTAGAAGGTCTGGGTGAAGGTTTTGCATGAGACGTAACGCTTTTTCCCATCTTTTTATTCGAAGCTGAGACTTCTGAGGATTTACTAAGGGATACATTGGAGGTCGGCATATTGACGTCCAACGGAGGAATCATGCCGGTAGCATTCGAAATAGGAGCCTTAGGAGGTACTCCCATAGAAATGCCAACAATACTTTCAGTTGGCTGTTGTTCAAAAACTTTTTCTCCTACATCGAGCAGAATAGGATTGTCAACTACCTTAATCGAAAATTTGCTCGAACCCTCACCGATGTCAATATTCCTTTTAAGAGAAAATTTTCTAAGTCAAGATTGCGATTCAAATTCAAACTCGAGCAAAACGCTACACAAAGTTGATTACCAACTATATATATATTTAAAAAAAAAAAGAGAAAGGAAAATGAGAGCTTTCTTCATTTCTAAACTACCTATTTCTAGCTAGATCTTTAGCTAGATCTGCGGCTGGATTTTCAGGTGGATCTTTGGAGTTATTGATCAACATATCCTCGATCTCTTTGATATAGTCATCGAGACTTTCATTCTCTACTATCTCGTCATTCGAACTCAATATTTAATTCATATTTGGATTATACGCAGATTTTCCGAACTCCGAGTAGAGTGGCGCAAACTCACTGTGCTCCCAATTTTGTATAGAAGTTGAAGACCCAACCTTATAAGGGTTGCACTTGGCATTCTTGGAAAAATCCATAGTCTTGGCATAAGTCTCCAAATCATCTGGTATAATGCCTTTGGTAGCAAGTTGTTGAACGCCTTTGAAAAAGCTAGTTTGCAACTGTTGGATGAAGATGAAGAAGTAAAGGGAGATTTTGATGATTTCCGAAAGTCATCAGCTAAGTAATGGAAGCTTAGCAAACCTCTAAAAAAGTTCAATCGAGAAGACAAATAAAATCAGAAGATTGAATTTCGGTCTGGAAGACGAGTGATCTGATGCTGAGTTTGGAATCAGACCGGTGGATTTCAGTAGAGTCAAATCAGATGAGTTCTATTTGAACCAGCAGAGTGTTCATCAGTAGAGTGGATTCGATCAGCAGAGTGAAAAGATATAAGAAGTCATTCCAACGATAATAAATGCACCTGGCGTAATAAATGTTGTAAGAGAAGGGTATTAATGACAAATGATTGAAGAAGTTAATTCAAAAACCTCGTATCAGCAGAGTGCATTTAATGCGACTGACAGATCCGTACAGAAGACTGTAAAGTGAACAGTTGCAGAGAGCCGTTTAAGGTTAAGGACCAAACTCGAGGAAGATCTTCAATCTATTTCACTTCAATGGGCATAATTCAAACTTCTAGTATAAATTGATCTACATTCAAGAGTTAGAGACACTCGAACCAACAACTGAGAGAGAATTCATCGAGCAAAATATTCTAAGTCTCAAAAACTCAAGAACATATCACCATCAGCTAAGTCATCTGTTGACGAAGCAAGTTGAAGAAAAAGATCATACTTATAAATCTGAGTGATTTCTGTAAACATTGAGTGTTGTGAGAAGTATATATCCATATTAGTGAGTGATATTACTTCAGAGGATAAGTTTTATGTGTGATCTCCTATTGTGAGCTTGTGGCTTTATCATTTGTTGTAAAATCACAAGTTGTATACTGGTTACTTAGTGTTCTAGTAGAACCTAAATCTTCGTGATTTAGAAGAGTTGACTAAAATACTTTTTGTCTATATAACCACTATAAAAATTCCTGTGTTTGATTACTTGCTTTTATACTTGCACATTTTCATAAGTAAACAAACCTTTTAAAAAGATAAAGCTTTTAAAGAGGAATTTACAAAACAGGGGTAAACCTTTGAAGTTACACTTGTGCATTCAAAACAGGAATTTACTCTTTCAAATCCGCTGCATTCAAATTTAAAACTCTGATTTTATCATAACAGATAGGTAAATTAGACGAGTGGTCAACTTGTGCTCAATAAGATAAGTGCTAAATCAGCTAAGTAATCTCATACGTATGATAAGCTTACTCTGCTTATACGAAGTTAGAGAATTTAATTTCAAAGGTACGGAGGTCTATTCCCCCCCCCCCCCTTCCCTCAAGAACTCATCTGACCACTTGGGACCAACAAGTGGTATCAAAGCAGGTGGTTCATTTGAATCATTTCCCTGATCAACGAGCTTGATCCAAAGTGTGTTTTTCAAACGTTTTCAAAAAGAGCATATTTTGAAAAATCAAAATCTTTTGAAAATGGATTGTACTAGCCATGTTCCTCACATTGGCGGTATGAGTTTTGAGGACTGGAAAATTTGCATGGAAATTTTCCTTGCTGCTTATAATGACAATATGTATATGTGCATTAAACAAGGTCCTTTCAAAATCACAAAAACCATCAAAGTCAACGACCAAGAGGTGACAGTTGATAAAGAGCCCGAAAAGATGACACCCGAAGAAATCAAGCTGAATAATCTTGATAAAGTTGCTAGATTCATTGTTGGATGAAGATGAAGAAGTGAAGCGAGGTTTTGATGATTTCCAAAAGTCATTAGCTAAGTAATGGAAGCTTAGCAACCTCTGGAAAATTCAATCTGAGAAGACAAGTAAAATCAGAAGGGTTGAATTTTGGTCCAGAAGACTACTGATATGATGCTGAGTTCGGAATCAGACTGGTGGATTTCAGCAGAGTCAAATCAGATGAGTTCGGTTTGAATCAGGAGAGTGTTCATCAGAAGAGTAGATTCGATCAGCAGAGTTGAAGAGATCAAAAAATCATTCCAACGGTAATAAATGCACTCGGTGTAATAAATGCTGTAAGAGAAGGGTATTAAAGTCCAATGATTGAAGAGAAACCTCGGATCAGCAAGATGCATTTAATGCGACGCGACAGAAAGTACAACAGAACTGTACAGTGAACAGTTGCATAAGCCGTTCTGAAACAGGGACCAGTACTCGAGGAAAATCTGAAGGTCTGCTTTGTTCAACGGGCATAAATTCAAACCTCAAGTATAAATAGATCGAGATTCAAGAGTTAGAGACACACAACTGCATTGAGAGAATTTTATTCAAGATCAAATCCTTCTAAGTCTCAATCTCAAGAACATAACACTTATCAGCTTAGTCATCTGTTGACTCAAGCTGAAGTTGAAACCAAAGCCAAATACAAAATCTAAGTGATTTCTGTAATAGAGAACGTTGTGAGGAGTGTAGATCCATCTAAGTGAGTGATATAGCTTCAATGAGTAGGATTTCTTAGTGATTTCTTGCTTCGAACTTGTGGCTTTTCATTTGTTGAATTGCGCAAACAATGTATATTGTAAACTGTGTGTTTATAGTATAACCCAAGATCTAAGTGATCTGGAAGAGTGGACTAAAGGATTTCAATCCATATAACCACTATAAAAATTCTGTGAGTTTGTTTACTGCATTTTACTTGCATATTTTAAAAAGAACTTCAAACATTAAAAACTGGGGTTAAAATCTTTTAAGGAAGAAAACAACTTGTTGAAAAATACTTGATAAATCCGCTGCAAACAAGTATTTCAAACTCTGATAATATTTGAATCAGATAGGTTACATCAGACGAGTGGTCAACTAAACTGATTAAGCTAAGCGCGCAATCAGCGAAGTAGTCTTACGAGTTCTTGATCAGCTTACTCTGCTGATAAGAAAAGTTAGAGGAATTTTGGAAAGTTTTCAGATGTCTATTCACCCCCCCCCCCCCCCCCCCTCCCCTCTAGACCTCATCTGACCACTTGGGACCAACAAGTGGTATCAGAGCAGGTGGTTCATCTATATCATTTGCCTGATCAACGAGCTTGATCCTGGTGTGTTTTTCAAAGGTTTTCAAAAGAGCATATTTTTGAAATGCAAAACTTTTTAAAAAATGGATTGTATCAGCCATGTACCCCACATTGGCGGAATGAGTTTTGAGGACTGGAAAATTCGTATGGAAATTTTCTTTGCTGCTTATAATGATAATATGTACAGGTGCATAACCAAAGGTCCAATCAGAATCACCAAAACAATCAAGGTTAATGACCAGGAGGTGGTTGTTGACAAAGAACCTGAAGAGATGACAGCTGAGGAAATAAAGCTGAGCAATCTTGATAAGGTTGGAATTTTCATCATGACTAAAGCCCTCGACAATGGCAGATTTGACAAAGTCAAACACTGCAAGACATCAAAAGAGATGTGGGACAAAGTTCGTGATATGAGCGAAGGGAATGATGCCATTAAAGAGCACAACCTAAGCATAGCCCTTGAGAAGTTGGAAAACTTCAAGATGAAGCCCGGAGAAACCATTGACCAGATGGATTCAAGGTTCACCAAGGCGTTGAATAACGTGTTAAAGTTGGGAAAGACCTTTACTGATAAGGAGATCACCGTTAAAGTTCTAAAGGCGCTACATCCCAAGTTCAACATGAAGATCACAACAATGGAAGAATCAAGGGATCTGGGGAAGATCTCTCTGACAGAGCTGTTTTCTGTACTCAAGGCGTATGAGTATAAACTGCCAAGAATGGGTATAGAAGAGACCTCGACTTCTAGTCCCACTGCTGCTCTTGTTGCTACAGAAAAATTCAGAAGATCAGCCGGAAAGGTAAAGGAAGTGGACTCATCTGATGAGACCATGCTGCTCAATAAAAAGGAGTACACTGCTGGCGATGTTGCATTGTTACTAAATGGGTTCAAAAAGTTCTATAAAAGAAAAATGAAGAATAAATATAACAATGCTTCTACTTCTAACCCTACCTCTACTTCATATAATGGTAAGGATGATTTTCAATCCAAACTAATGTGCTACAATTGCAGGAAATTGGGACACTTCATTAAGGACTACCCATATCCTAAAGCTGAGAAGTACACTGAGGGGGAAAAGAAAGCGAGAAAATAGAGGAGACATCAGAAGAGCAAAGTATTGTTGGCTGAAGCTGACACGGAGGATGATCCTGAAAATGCCGAGCCGCTGCGAGTAGTTCATCCTGCGGACCCTCAGGGCCCCTCCTCCTCGGCGGGACAAGGGTACAACTTGTTCACCCTTAAGAAGATGAAAGGGAAAGAGATATTTCAGAAATGGGCGAATGAGGATCGGAACAGTGAGGTCCCTCTCGCGAAGAGAGAGAGAGATGTACTAGGTCGAAACAATAGGCCTCTTCCATGCCGCGAAGGCCAATCCTCGCCGAACATGATGGATTTTATCGAGGATCACCTCAAGGGTCGCAGAGCGGGTGGCTATCCCAAAGACGGGTCTATTTCAAGCGATCGCGGCCCTGCCGGAGAAAATGTCTATGATAAATCTATGAAGGTTTTTATGGCGGGGCGCTTTGCCGATGACCAAGAAGAGCTCTTTGCTCATGGTGACCTCGATATCCTAGGCCGGTTCTCGCGGGCACATCAAGGGGTATTGTATTTTCGATGGACTATTGTAATCTTTCCTTCCTTTGCATAATATATTCACGAATCTTTTTTACCGCTATCCCTTTGTAGGTCAGAGATTATTTCCTCCACCAGGTATATCGGACTGCACTTTTGGAAGATGAATCCGATCGTCTGCCCTTGGCCCTCCAAAAGTCTCTCTTCGAAGAGGCCAGGCTCCGAGCTCAAGTTGACAAGACTACCAAAGAACTTATTGAGGTTAAAAAAGAGCCGGCTGAGGCTAAGAAGGAGAAATATACTCCAACGGTCTAGTAGAGCCTGGTAAAAGTAGTTGCGGAGAAGATCCTCGAGGAGGAAAACCAAAGACTCAAAGAAGAGCTCGATTAAGTCAAGGTGGATTCCGAGCAGTCCTATAAGCGTGGCAAAGAAGAGTCGCGTATGAGCTCAATAAGGGAGTTCTTGGAATCCCTTGCGCTAGATGCCACTGCTCGAAAAGGGTTGGTGGAATTCTCCAAACCACCTTCTATAAAGGAGTTCAACAATTGATAGCGGCATGAATTATTCCCGACAAGATGACTGAGTACGCTAGTCATATGAACATCCTGAAGAATAGAGATTCCACGACCTGGGAGAAACATGAATTTGCTCCCTTCGTGACTGAGTTCGGGGTTCCTATGCCAAATCCTGACATATTGGAGTTAGAAGCATCCAGCACAAGCTCGGGCTCAGGAGAGGACGACGAAGATGACTCCGATGAGGAAGAAAACGTTGATATCGAAGATAGCTCTGAAACTGAAGATGACGGAGAAGCTCCTGACCCCTGATACACTTTGTAATAGATAGTAGTAGGATTTTTCTTTTGTTGTTTTGTAATTATTTTGACAATTTTTAATCAAGGTAACTCGAGTTCTCTTTTCCTTTTTGAATTGTGCGTTATGGCCAAAGTCATCCGCCAATAATTTATGTCGGATTCTGGTGTGCAACTTATCTTAGACACAGATCTTCGTAAGTTGTATGTAAGTCGAATAATATCTCGAACCAACGATATGTAAGTTAAATGTAGGTAAGAACTCGAATTCTTCTCATAGATAAGAATATCTAATAATCGAACTTCGCCTTTTAGATCGGAATAACTAGGGAGTCGCGACTGTTGGGTCCTGATGAGGGATATTTCGCATGTGCCATTTTAGGAAATACCTCTGCTCAAGGTCGACCACTATCCCAACCATGATGGTATTCTCCGACCTGAAGAACGCTGTTTCCGATCAAGCTTAACTATTAGCACGAGAGCTAATATTCCGATCTGCTTTCCGATCTACTTCTCTCCTCGGAATCACTGTGGGGCCGACCCTCAGGCTTGGACAGCTGGCAAGGCGTATTCCCCTGCGGAGGGTCTAACTAGCTCATCACTGTTCCTATATATACGCGACGCATTTATGACATCAGGGATGACACTATTCCCAAGATACACTCCAGCTCGGACACATAGCTCGGAATAGGCCTTAGCTTGCTTTTCTTTGTATTTATCTTGCTAGCTGTACGGCATCCTGTAATGCTCGAGTAGACCTACTTTGTAATTTGTACCAGGATTTTGATATTAATATACATCTTTTACACACTTGAAATAATTATTGTGTTGCTCGACTTTCCTTCTTTGTCCCGAACGAAAAAGAGCATAATCAATTGGCGCCCATCGTGGTGCCTATTCGGGTGTTAGATCGAAAAATGCCTACTACTAGGAGATATACATACCAACGGGGCGAGCCTTCACAAGCTGTTGGAGCTCAACAGTCGGTAAACAACGAACCAAGTAACCAATCCCGAGCGGCCCACCAGTCTGAGGTGCCGCCGCTCGACCCGCCGAATGATTTACCTATTCATACGACAGTGGCCGATCTGCGTTCTATTATAGGAACTATGTATAGAGAGTTTCTAAATACTGAAAGTGCAGATCGTGAAACTGTGCCTGGTCAACAACCCCCGGTCGATCAACCTACTCCTCGGGGTCCCGTTTCTAACAGGCAAAGGGAAGGAAGTATTCGTCGATCTGCTTTGGGTGAACCGTCCGATGTTCGACCCAGAGCACCTCGAGCTAGAACCGTCGTCCGCTCAGGGCAACCATCTAAAACTGAGCAAGACTTAGAAGATTCAGTGGTCGGGGAAAGTCAACCCGAAGCTGCGGATAGGTTAAAAAAGCCAGTCTACAGAAAAGTGACCGAGGCTGACTTGGAAAAGATTGTGCAGGAAAGAGTTGTGAAGGAGTTAAAAAAGGAGATGCTGGTAAAGGAAACCCGACCCGCAGATATCAGGGCTCGAAGAACTGAGGCCAAAGAGGACGGGGCCGTGTTCCTTGAGGATGGGCAGGACAAGGAATTGAGTACAAATATCATGCGATGTTCACCCTTTTGCCAAGAAATTAGAGAAGCTCGAGGTACGGAGACAGTTGCGACGAGGTTGCCAAGGTATAATGGAACCTCCGACCCAGGGGAACATATTAATAGTTTTATAAATGTGTTGAATTTATATGGGCATTCAGAAGACTTTTGTTGCAAAATCATGGTCACCACATTCGAAGGAATCGCTTTGGATTGGTTCGGAAAGTTGCCTCCGAACTCTAACTTCTCTTTTGATGAGTTGTGCGATAAGTTAAAACACCAATTTGCCAGCCAAAGGAAACAGAGGCTGCCCGCCAATCATTTGGGAACTGTGAAGCAGCTGGAGAGAGAAACATTAAGGCAGTGGATGGCAAGGTTTAGTATTGAACTTCTGAAAGTCGATACTCCACAGATCGAATTTCTGTCGTCGTTGATGTTCGAGCTAACCCGTAATAGCCAGTTCGGGAACGCTCTTTGTCGAAAGCAACCAAAATCATTCGAGCGAATCATGGAAATAGCTGAAAAATACATGATTCAAGAGGAAATGAACAAGTTCAAGAACGCTCAGAATCCTAGGCCTCTGCTCGGAAAAAAACCTGACAGGGCCCCGATCCCAAAACCAAGTGACTACGGAGGGTCAAACGCGCAACAAAGAGGCTCGGTTTGGCAAAGACTTAAGTTCTATAAACCTCATGCTCCGACCCACAGATCTAATGTCTACGGTCGACCTACTTCTCCAGAGCGGGCCCCGAGGAGAGAACCTGAAAAAAACGGTTTCACCAGGTTGAATGCCTCGAGGGACGAAATTTTAATTGTGCTTGAGGAAAGAAACTTGGTCCCAGAAGCTCGGCGTATCACTCAGGCCAGGCCGGGGACTATGAATCATGATAGGTATTGCAGGTACCACAGGGCTCGAGGGTACAGCACTGAGGATTGTTTTCAGTTGAAACAGGAAATTTTGAAATTGATCGCCCAGGGAAAACTGAAGGAGTATGTTAGGAAGGGGAATCCTAACAACCGTTTCCGATCAAGAAGTCCCCGAAAGTTTGCTGAACAGCATCGTGACGGTCAACATCAAGCCGAGGAGCAGACGAATGGAGTGATAAATGTAATAGCTGGCGGACCTGCTGGAGGAGATAGCAGGAATGCAAGGAAAAGGACAGCTAGGTCGATAAAAATAGGTGTATCGACCAGGAATGAGGTTATGTCCTTAGAACCTGCACCTTCGATAAATCAGGTCATTAGTTTTACTGAGGCAGATAGACCAAGTGAAGTAACTTGGGATACTAATGAAGATGACCCCGACTTCTCGATGGTTTTAACCTTGAAAATTGCTAACTTTGAGGTTAAGAGGGTATTGATTGATAATGGTAGCTCGGCAAACATAATCTCCTCTGAAGCTCTTGATAGAATGAATTTACAGCACCCGCGTTTGAATCGGGTATCTACCCCGCTCATTGGATTCGGGGGATCGGAAATCGTTCCTCTCGGAACCATCCTCCTGAGTACCACAATGTGCAAGAAACCTAAAGATGTAACGAAGATGATCAAATTCTTGGTCGTAAGTACCCCTTTCGCTTATAACGCTATTTTGGGAAGACCGGCTTTAAATATTTTCAAGGCATTCGTGTCGACTTACCATCAGAAGGTCAAGTTTCCCACTTTGGCGGGGGTCGGAGAAATGAGGAATGATCAGTGCATGGCATGGGAGTGTTATAACACGTCCCTAAACATGAAGAAGCAGTTTGAGCCAATCTTGCCCTCAAAGAGGAAGTTAGAGGATGAAAAGGTCTTCTCGGTATCCGACCTACCTCTACCTAATTGTGAAAAATTGCAAAGTAAAAAAGGAAAAGAGATCGATATGAGTGTTCAACCCCCGAATCATAAACAGGTAACCTTAGTTCCTGGTTCACCCGAGAAGTTCACCAGGATCGGGACCGAGCTAAGTCAAGGAATGGAAACCATGCTGATCGAGTTCTTGAGAGATAATGCCGATGTCTTTGCTTGGAGCTCCGATGACATTGTGGGGATCGACCCTAGGGTGATTACTCTTTCGCTGAATATCGACCCTAAAGCAAAGCCAGTTAGGCAGAAGAAGAGGAACCATGGTAGGGAAAAAGATAAAATCATTAACGCTGAGGTGGATAGGTTGTTAGCCGCTGGGCAGATCAAAGAAATAACATTTACCGAGTGGCTCTGCAATGTGGTATTGGTGTCAAAGGGAGAAAATGTGGACTACAAGTGGAGAATGTGTAATGACTTTACCGACTTGAACAAGTTATGTCCGAGAGATCCCTATCCCTTACCGCAGATCGATATGCTGGTCGATTCGACCGCTGGTTTCATCTTCTTCAGCATGATGGATGCCTTCCAAGGATTCTATCAGATTTTTATGGATGAAAGGGATCAAGACAAAACCGCCTTCATTACCGAACGAGGAGTGTACTGCTTCATAGTGATGCCTTTTGGACTGAGGAATGCTGGAGAGACTTATCAAAGGCTCGTGAATATGATGTTCAAGGATCTAATCGGTGAGATTATGGAAGTTTATGTTGATGATATGCTCGTAAAGAGCATGACCGAGGAAGATCATATAAAGCACCTCGGCAAATGCTTTGCAATTTTGAGAAAGTACAGAATGAAACTAAATCCAGCAAAATGCACTTTCGGGGTGAGATCAGGAAAGTTTCTCGGCTATTTGGTCCACGAGAGTGGCATCGAGGCGAACCTAGAAAAAATCAGAGCTATTGCCGAACTTAAACCGCCATCCAAGCTATCCGAAGTGCAGATCGGAAAAATAATATCGTTGAACAGATTTATATCCCGCTCTGCGGACAAAAGTTTGCCTTTCTTCAAATTATTGAGGAAATCGAAATGCTTTGAATGGAACGAGGAGTGTGATAAAGCTTTTGAAGAGCTTAAGAAGTACTTAGTCTCCCCACCAATGTTAGCAAAGCCGGTCGAGGGGGAGCCTTTGTATTTATACATAGCAGTATCGACGGATGCCATAAGCTCGATTTTGGTAAGAATTCAAGATTCTGATCACAAGCCGGTGTATTATCTGAGTAAGTTGCTTCAAGGAGCGGAGAAGAATTATTTGGAGATCGAGAAATTCGCACTTGCTCTGGTTATTGCCGCACGGAAACTGAGGCCTTATTTTCAGACTTATAAAATTATTGTTTTGACAAACCAGCCTCTAAGGCAAGTTCTGTCAAAACCAGAAACGTCCGGAAGATTGATTAAATGGGCTGTGGAACTTGGACAATTCGAAATCTCGATCTTGGACAATTCTGACAATTCGAACTTGGACTAAAAAAGGGGAATACTACGACTTGGTCAGATATGCGGTGCAAAAACTTTCCGTTTTCACCTTATGCTCGGAATCTCGATCACTCACAGCTCGAATATAATTTATTTCTATGACAAGGAAAATAGCTCGAAGATAAGAAAGTTCAAAGAAAATATAAATTTCCGACCACAGAACGACTCCACTTAAAAAGAAAGGAAGTTTTTATTCCGATGCGAACAACATTACAAAGGGAAAAAGATAAAAGTACAACATTTGATCGAGCAGAAATGGGAAAAATTACAAACGAGATGAAATCTCTAGATAATTTTATTCTCGGGTAAGAGCTTGCGGAATTCGACACTACGGGCCTCATACCCAGCATCATAACCTTTCTTATAAGCCTCTTGCTCCCGCAGCTCGGCATTTTTCTTCTCCTGCTCGACAAGGGACTGCAGCTTGTCCAACTCTTTGCTCAACTCCTCGTGGACTTGGCTCTCTTTCTGCTTCACGGCTTTCTCCGCCTCAGAGGCCAGCTTTAGCTCGATAGCTCTAGCTTCTTCAAGAGACTTCGCCAGCGCGACTTTCTTTTCCTCCAATTCGAGGACCGCCAAAGCGCGCTGCTCGGCCTCTTTCTCGACCTGCAACCCGAGGTTGAATAACTGCTGCCCAACCTACGAGGGATCAGTGTTGGAATATTTGTTACAAAAAAAAAAAATTAATAATATGTAAATATAGGACTCACTTGGGTAAGCAGATCTGCGCTCGATTGCACAATTTCCCGAGCGCTTTTTCCTCTCAACCGCTCCTGCTCGGCCAACTGAATACTGCTGAGAATGATCTCCCAACTACTCGGGGTAACACCCCCAGCCACGGCCTTACTTTTCACCTCTTCAAAAAAGGCATTAAGTGTGCAAGCAACGCCTGAGACTGAGCTATCAACCTCGGGATTCTCACCCGACGGAGGAGGTTTCTTCTGATCGACAGAAAGGGTCATTTATTTTGACCTTTTTATTAGGAGGCTCGTTTACAACACCCTTATTAGCCTACAGAGCCAAAATACTTCCAGCCAATGTCTTATTTTCCCCAGCCATTTGGATTAAGGTTGGGGTCGGAATCAGATCGTCCACACGCGGCCTTTTGTTAGAAGCAAGCTCGGAGCCACCAGATGTGACTCGCTTGCTAGGGCTAACAACCTGCTTTTTCCCCTCGGAGCTGTTCCTTGACCTGGAGGGGGAGTCCGCAATTTGTATAACCTGCCCTTTCTCGGATCGAATGGGCGCAGAGTTCAGCGAGAGGTCGATCTCAGTTTTGCCAAGATCACCCTTAGAAGCCTCGGATCGTTTGGGCCCTGGATTCAGAGGAGGATCGACCTTATTTTTACCACGGTCGGCCTTAGAAACTTTGCCTGCCTCAGTGGACTTAGAATCTCGAGTTTTGGACTTAGGAGCCTTTTCTTTCTTGACTCTGAACACTTGAGTTGGGTCAAGTTTGGAATTCACTAACCCCTCCATGGTCGGATTATTTAGTAAAGATAAGAGCTCGATTTATTTTATCGGTCTATGAGCTCCGACGTAAAAAAGAATTATGGTTTTATGCTACAAATCTAAAGTTCTCCCTTCTATTTATAAGAAAGAGAAACGTTGCCTATTGGGGACCCAACCGTCGCGAATTTCAAGTTTTTCCGTGCTCATATACGAAGATCGATCGTTTTAATATCTCACCTACTAAGGAAGTCTACTTTGATCAATGGTTCCTAGCTCGTTATCGACGTTATATTTCTAGCCCTTTACAGCTTACAAAGACTATTGTCTAGTTGAGTTGTATTATAAATTCCTGCGGACTTTAAGCATCTGGACTTGGAAAATATCGCATGCAAAGAAAGAAAATTTTATAGATGATCGAGAAGATTACATTACATATGAGGGAAAATCCTATAATCTATTACAAGAAATATTCCTAAGGGTTTCGCTCCTCCTCATTGCCCTCACTCTCGGAACCGTCCTCGACGTCGACCTTTGCGTCTCCAGAAGCCTCTCGATCATCCCCGTTTTCAGAAGTATCTTGATCTTCCTCGTCTCCAGAACTATCTTGGCTGTCTTCATCCTCAGAACTATATGAACTCGAGCTCGAGTTGGACGTTTCCAAATCCAGCATATCGGGATTAGGCATTGGAACTCCGAACTCCCTCACAAAAGGAGCGAACTCGTGTTTTTCCCAATCTGTGGAACTCGAAGACGAGACTCGATAGTTTTCTCCGTCCATGTTCTTCAAGATGTCCATGTGCTTCAAATACTCATCTATGTTGTTGGGGATGACCTTCGCAGAGACCAGTTGTCGAACGCCTTTGTAGAAGGTAGTCTGATGAATTTCGCTGACCCTTTTCCGAGCAATGGCATCTAGCGCGGGAGATTCCAGAAACTCTATTATCGAGCTTAGGCGTGAGTCTTCCTTGCCGCGCTGATAAGACAACTCTGAGTCAGCTTTGGTCTGCGCGAGCTCCTCTTCGAGTGTCTTGACCTTTTCCTCGAGCAAGCTCTTCTCAGCCACAACCTTCACCAAGCTTTCCTCGACATCCGGGATATACTTAGCCCTGGAGGCCTCCAATTCTTTCTGAACGGCGATGAGCTGATCACGAAGTTCGGACTCTTCGAGAGAGAGTTTCGGTAAGCTATATGGACTCGATCGGATTCATCTTCTAACATCGAGGTGCGATTCAGCTCTGTGAGAAAGCAATCCCCGATCTGCAAAGGAATAACAGAGAACAATTAATATTTTGTCTAAGGATCTAAAAAGTTATAATCACCATAAAGGGTTTCTTACCGTATGATACGCTCGAGAGAATCGACCTAACACGTCGAGGTCGCTATGAGCCAAAAGTTCCTCCTGATCCTAGGCGAATCTCCCCGCCATGAAGATCTTTATTGCCTTATCGTGCTCGTTCTCACCGTTTGGGTCACGGTCGCTCCGAATTGATCCTCCCTCGGGATAACCCGCCGCTCGGTAACCTTCGAGTTGATTCTCAATATAATCCACCATATCAAGCTTACCTAGGCCCGGGCGACGGGTGAGGGGTGTTCGGTGTCGACCCCACAATCCTGTCCTCCTTTTCGCTTCAAAGGGCCCTTCTCGATCTTCCCTGGCTCGACGATTAAAAATCTCTATCCCCTTAAGCTTCTTCATGGTGAACATACTGTATCCTAGACCAGATGAAGAGGAAGGACCGGCTTGGTTCAAAGGAGGTACCATTTGGATCGGCTCGGCATCCTCAGGCTCTCCCTCTGTTCCGACCTGGTCAGGTTGAGTTGAACCTCTCCGAGGAGGGATTGCAGTTTGGTTGGATTGCGCAAGGTGAGGTTTAACTTGCCTCCTCGGTTGGCCAGGCATCTTTTTCGAGGTGGAGGCCACTGTTCTACCGACTATGGAAGCTCGGTATTGCTCTACCATGGTACCTAAAGAATGGAAAATTTGATTAAGGGACAAAATTTTCTAAGTAGCACACTACTATGATGGAAAATGACTTTCTTCCTTACTTAGTGATCGAGGATCGACGGCGTCCGCAAGTGGGTACGTCGCTTTGCTAAGCCCCGCTTTCCGAAGAACGGGCTCCAAAATAAGAAAAGCTGACTGATAGGGGTCGGAATGCATCTCGGCGACGACGTCATCTCGGACACTCCTCTTAAGCCGGGCCGTCAGTTCGCATTTTCCGCACACCCAGTCTTGCCGACCCTTCCATGTATGCGGGACCATCTCTGAGCTCCCCTCAGAGGCTGGCTCCTCGGGTCCTTTGATGAAGAAGAACCGCTTTTTCCAATCCATGGAGTTGCTGGAGACAATGGTAGATAAGACCGAATGGTTCGAGCGTTGGGAGAAATACACGAACCCAGCGTTGGAGGCCGAGGAATTGCTGACTTTAAAAAACTGCCAGAAATTCTGGAAGCTATCAAATTTGCCTTTAGACTTCATCAAGACGCTAAAGGCTATTAGGTATCCGATCGAGTTGGGAAGGATCTGCGCGGGAGCTAAGGAGAATACATCTAAAACCTGCTCGAGCAACGGTGCAAAGGGGATACGCAGCCCGTAAGCAAATTGCTTAGCATAGAAGGCTTGACATCCTTCCGGTGGCTGATCGACCCGTTGAGAAGGGGTCAGGATAACCAGTGAGTAACCCTCAGGAAGAAATTTCCCTATCTCAGCCTTGAGTTCTGCTTCACTTTCTTTCGGATCATATGCACAAGCAATCTCATCGACCCGTTTTTCAGTCTTCTGAACCCGACCTTTAGCAGTAGATTTCTTCGCATTGGCAGCAAGGTCGAGAATTCTCACGGTGCAACCTCTTCCGACCGAATATCTCATTATTTCATCCTTTTCCAACGGCTGAGGCGTGCCCTCTTCACTATCGGAATCGGCGTTTCCTTCACTTTCTCCTTCATCCTCGTCGTTGGGCTCGACTTTTCGTTCTCCATCACCATCGCCCTCAGGGTTCTGTTGACCGGACATTCCCTCGCCGGCATCTGATCCCAAAGCTCGTTCAACTTGATCGACGATTTTACTCGCCTCGTCAGGAGAATTTTCAGTAGCTTTGTAAGTGTTAATCATTTCGTCCATCGACCCTAGGTCGGAATCTGTTCTCGGAGGAATATTGGATGGAATCTCTGGGTTCTCGGAGGTGGACATGTTAGAGAGTGTTTATTGAAATGGTCGACAAGAAAGGATACTCTTTATCGATGTTAATGCTCCGATCTGCGGTAAGTTGAGAAGATGTACCCGTCTCTTCAAGTCAACGCATATATATAAAGGTTAAAACGGTAAATTGCAAATTAAACCCCGAGTAACCGCAACGGTTAAGCTTCCACTCAGTAAATTGAAGATTATCTTTCCATAAGTGGCATTTACGGTCCTCAGGTTTTAAAAGTTGGTTTTTTAGCTCGGTAAGTTAAGATTAACGACATCGTCTTCCGAAAATGTGCACTCTTTTTCCCTTCGCTCGATTTTTATCCCACTGGGTTTTTCCGAGTAAGGTTTTTAACGAGGCATATTCAACTCAAGAATATTCTACGCTCGATCTCTATTATCTATTTCTCCGAGCTGCGAATATTGTGACGTCATCGAGGCAAAATATTCAGATCGGAAACTTCGCCTTTCTATTTTTGGGAAACATCCCTCCTCTATAGGGCTCCTCCAGAGAAAATATGTGCTCTTTTTCCCTATCTCGGATTTTGTCCCACTGGGTTTTTCCGAGTAAGGTTTTTAATGTGACATAACAAACTTGTGCAACGATGCTGTGTTTACTTCTCCGAGCTTCAACTTTGTTTACGCTCGAGAAGTGGGGGAGTATTGATGAGGGATATTTCGCATGCGCCATTTTAGGAAATACCTCTGCTCGAGGTCGACCACTATCCCAACCAGGATGGTATTCTCCGACCTGAAGAACGCTGTTTCCGATCAAGCTTAACTATTAGCACGAGAGCCAATATTCCGATCTGTTTTCCGATCTACTTCTCTCCTCGGAATCACTGTGGGGCCGACCCTCAGGCTTGGACAGCTGGCAAGGCGTATTCCCCTGCGAGGGTCTAGCTAGCTCATCACTGTTCCTATATATACGCGACGCATTTATGACATCAGGGACGGCACTATTCCCAAGATACACTCCAGCTCGGAATAGGCCTTAGCTTGCTTTTCTTTGTATTTATCTTGCTAGCTGTACGGCATCCTGTAATGCTCGAGTAGACCTACTTTGTAATTTGTACCCGGATTTTGATATTAATAAACATCTTTTCACACTTGAAATAATTATTGTGTTGCTCGACTTTCCTTATTTGTCCCGAACGAAAAAGAGCATAATCATGTCCCAAAAGTAACTTTTCTCTTTCTTATAAATATATGGAAAGTAACTTCAATCCCTTATCATTGTTTCCAAATATCTCACATCGGAGCTGATAAATCGATATTATATTTCGAACACATTGCTTTTTAACAGCAGAGAATGGACGATCTAGTAGGTGCCCCCCTTGATCCTAGCCAACTTTTCAGGGTTAAGAAAGAAAAGGTTCAAAAGTCTCGATCTAGGGACCCAAAAATCACGAAAGTGATCCCAAAACCTTCTAAAGCCGATGGGGGCAAAACAAAGGTCGATTCGTCTCCGAACTCCAAACCTACCCAACTCGAGAAAGAGCCGATTATACAAGTAGCTGACTCCCCACCTGGATCGAAAGCTGGTCCTGACGCGAAGGTACCGGACAATAAAGATCCGAGCGAGCAACCCAACTTTGGTGGTTCTTCCCGTGCTTCGAATAAGAGGCCCTGCCCGGAGGACCTCATTCCAACCCAGGCGTTACGCCAAATGGCTGGGGAGAAAAAGTTGTTGAGCGAAGCCGTTTCGGCATCTGAGGCTATCAGGAGCGTTCTCCTCGACCAAATTTCGGCGTCTGAGGCTGCCAAGACTGTTCTCCTCGAGACCTAAGACAAAAGGATCAAACTAAATGACCCTACCTTTGACAAAACCATACTCCAGACTCCTCAACCGATGCCTTAAAACCTGCCGCTTCCAGCTCCATTTCCGACGTTACTTGCACACTGACAGCGATTTTTGAAGAAATGAAAGATAAAACCCCAGCTGATGGTGTTCTTCCGGCTGGGATATTGCTTTGAGTAATATTCGAGTCGCTGACCAAGAACGGCTAAAAGAAAAGAGTGCTCGAGAAATTGTGCAGTCGGGCGCCGATTTACTTACTCAGGTGAGTTTTTACACTCTTGTGTTCCTTTTCTATTATCATTATTTTTTTTTAACTTTCCCAAGTAAATGCAGCTCGGGCAGCATCTTTTTAACCTCGGGTTGCAAGTCGAGCTGGAGGCTGGACAACGTGCGGCCATCTTTCTTGATTTGGAGAAAAATAAAGCTGCCCTGCAGAGCTCTCTCGAGGAAGCCAAAGCCACCGAGCAGAAGTTAGCTTCCTAGAAGGAGAAGGCTGTAAAGCAGAAGGAGAACTAGGTCCATGAAGAATTAAGCAAGGAGCTGGTCATGCTGAGGTCCATGATCGAGCAGGAGAAAAAGGATTCCGAGCGCCGTGAACAAGAGGCGTATAATAGAGGTTATGAAGCCCGCAACTCCGAGCTCCAAAAAATTTTGACCGAGAATAAGCTAGTCTAGAGATTTAGCTTTGTTGCAATCTTATCCTCTTTTGCTTGTTGTAACTTTATTCTCTTTCTTCCGCACTGTCTTTTGTAAGAAACAATAACCTCTTTGAGTTTTTTAATCACAACCTTTATTGTATTCTGCTTGGAATTCAATCATTGCTTAAGATTTACTAAACCACACTGATTTAAATTTATTTAACAAGTGCATCCTCGTAGAGAAGGCAAAGTAGAAGAAAGTTTCCAACTCCAATCTGATTCCAAGAGATTTTTCGACCTCCAGAGTAAGGTGGAAACAAAGTTTATAAAAGCTTCTGACCCAGTCAAAGAATCTCCACTTTTCCAGCATAATTCCAATTTTTTTCTGACCAAACTGTAGCTATTCCTCGGGAAGCGGAACGGTCACCCGTGATCAATGCCTTCATCTGGGCCGTTCAATCATCTTAAATACTGACCGTCGATCTCTAAATCTCTTTAGTATAAAAGGGGTTGTTTGCTCCGTTAAAAACTTTCACTCTGCCGTGTAAGAATGAGTTCTCCGAGAATCATGCTTGGAACCTTCCTACTTCCCATTTAATGTTTTGAAATTCGTCTCTGCACTTTCTTCCGAGTTCTTAGATACCTCGACCTTTTACTCGGTATGGGTGGAATCAGAAAATGGGGACTTCTCAAAGACCATGAAGTCTCCGATCCCAGAAGAATGGGATAAAGCGGAATACCAACGGTATACCGGCCATCACTTGCAAATGGATAAGGGTCGGTGCTGTGGTATTCCGAACTAACAGTTCTGAGGTCGGTGGAAAGCTGGTTAGTTCATCAAAAGAAGAAAATGACCTCAAGACTGCTGACCACCACCGACCGAAGGAGAATTTCGACCTCATGCAGCTCTGGTGAAGTATGAGCATCTGCTTCTCCAAGGTGGGGGTCGAAATTTCGGAACTTAAAATGGTGGTTGTCCTCGTTGATCGAGCTCAGCTGGTGGCAAGAATGCTAGAAGGCATATGATGATAAACGAAGACAGAGGTCTGTAATTCATATAGCCTGACATCAAAACCAGATATCATCAGACGATAAACCGAGCCAGCTTGCTTGTTTCTTACAAGTCTACCGGACAATCGAGCTTCATAGAATTGGACTCTTAGACATGTAATAGGATTCGAAATTGATCAATGTAAAGAACATTTGTAATTTCCGAGCCTCGAACATCTGTAGCTGCTCGGAATTATGAATGAACTGTCATTTAAGTAACCTTTGTATCTCAAACATCTGTGACTGCTCGGAATTTAGGAACTTGCTGTATTACTTTATAATACTTCTTGTTCTTGTAATTGCTCGAAAATTTGTAATAAAATCAGAAGTTGAACTTATACTTCCATGTTTAGTTGCTTTATACTTTAGCCCTTTGCACTGATTGAATTCCGCACTGGAACTTGATTTTCTCGAAAGTCTGATATTGATCTAAAACAAGATGTTCATCGAACAATAACCAACCCGAGAAATCCACCTCGAGTGATAAGATATTCGTAGATTAATTATTTCAGTCGGAAGACTCACTTCAAGGAGTAAGAATCGTTGAATGATAATTCAATTCGGCATAACTACTTCGAGTAAAAGGATTTTTCCAAAAAACTCAATCCACAATCAACTTGCTTAAACATAATTTATCAATATGTGAAGGAAATTCCGAGGAACAGAACTAATCCGAGATTGCGATAACTCGAACACATCATCTAAAAACCTTTTAACATACAATCTGATTTTTGTACAAGTCAGCTCTTGGGCTAAGAGTCTTAGCAACTGCTTTCGCTCTGCCAAGATAATTTGATTCTTCGGCTTTTATTCGAGCAGTTTTCGATCTAAGAGTTATAGCAATGGCTTTCACTCTTAGTCGAGACATTTTGCTCCTTTTATGCATGTCTGTTACCGATCTAAGAGTCGTAGCAATGTCTTTCACTCTTAGTCGATACATTTTGCTTTTTTATGCAAGTCTGTTACCGATCTAAGAGTCGTAGCAACGGCTTTCACTCTTAGTCGAGACATTTGCTCTTTTTTTTTTTTCATGCAAGTCTGTTACCGATCTAAGAGTCGTAGCAACGGCTTTCACTCTTAGTCGAGACAGCAACAATTTTCAAAATGAGAAAAAATTGAGGTTTTATAATTGATTTAAATGGGATAATTTTTTTTATAGAATTTTTGAAAAAATGAGTGTTACATCCAATGTATTGTGGCGACGAATAAGAAAATATTGGGTAATTAGGTTTTATAGAAGAATAAGAAATTATTTCATACAATGGCATCAACATTATGATAAGTTATTCATAGTTTAATTTTTTGGAGAATTATACCAAACTGATGAGGGCTATTTTGTACCTATGATCGAATAAGTATTTATCGAGCCAGTTCAGAATTGATCCGACCAACGGGGATTTCAAGATCGGCTCGACCAGTTAAATTCGTATCTGATCGACCTGCTTTGATCGACCTACTGTCCGTCCCAGGGGATTTAATGGGCCCAGTGATACTCCAAGGCCATACAGGTTTCCTAGGCTAAATAGGACTCCTAGTTCAGTTAGGACAGTAGGAATATTATAAATAGCAAATCTTACATTGTATTGTGGATCCGAAATTTAACCTAAGAAATATACTACTATTGTTCGCCTCCTCTGATTGTTGTTTTCCATTCAATTATATTACTTTGCTTATTCTTGAATTGCTCCATCCTGAGTACTTTAACCAAACCCCTAATATATTAAATTGTTCTTAATAATTTACTGAGATTAAACCTTAAGACGAAATTCGGTTAAATCAGTTGGCGCCCACCGTGGGGCCGGTTAATTGCTCGAACGAAATATGGTCAATCCAAGGAAAAGCGCACGTAACGCAGGAAGAAGCACGAATTCTCGACCTTCTCGCGCTATGGATAGCTTGCCTGAAGATTCCCAAAGAGTCAGTGCTAATAACACACAACCTCCGGTAAACCAACAGAATCTTGATCCTATAGAAGAACAAGGTGCGCCGAACGAAAACATCAATCATAACGACGGAGCGCGACAAACTCCTACCGCAAGTAGGATTCCTAACCCACCTATCCAATCCGTCCCTGCCGCACCGCTTTCCGCTGACCAGGAAAAAATACTACAAATTGCTCAAATCTTAAGTTCGTTTTTTCCTCAAGTTCTACAAACCCATGCAGTTGCGGAACCAGTAAGGGCGGCCGTTGGTCCTTCAAGAGCGGCTAACGAAGTCAGGGAACCTCGGGTGAATAATGACCACCAGTCAACTCAAGCTGAAAGTCCGGACGCGGACCAACGATCTCAAATATCCCCACCAAACATAGCAGGAAGGAACCTTGGTCGAAAAACTAATCAGGCAAGAGCTGATGCTCGATCTGAACCTCGCCTATCAAAGGACCGCACTGTGATACCGATCGATGACGCGGACGAACCCCCAGTTATCAATCGTCGAGCGACCAAGAGAATCTCTGAAAGAGATATAGAAAGGATGGTCGAGGAGCGAGTCGAACAAAGGCTTCTGACTCTGCAGCAACCTTGGCCTCGTTCCCGTGAAATACAGGATAGCATAGCTGCGTGTTCCCCTTTCTGTTTAGAAATCAGGGAAGCACATGCTTCTGGATCTTTACCTGCCCGGCTCCCCAAATACGATGGAACCACTGACCCAACCGACTACATCTTTAGTTTCACCAATATAATGAGCTTGTATGCTCATTCAGCAGAATATACGGCCAAGTTGATGATCACGACGTTTGAAGGGTTAGCATTGGATTGGTTCGGAAAACAACCGCCTAACTCGATCTTCAGCTTTAGAGAATTATGCAATAAGTTAGAACAACAATTTGCCAGCCAGAAAAAACAGAAACTCCCTATGAGCTATCTAGGAACTATAACTCAGCTAGAAGGAGAGTCTTTAAGAACTTGGTTAGCTAGGTTCAATGTGGAACTTTTGAAGATTGACTCTCCGAACATTGATTACATCATATCAATCCTATTCGATCTGACTAAAAATAGGCAGTTTGGCAACGCTTTGAGTCGAAAGCAGCCTAGAACCTTCGCGGAAATCATGACGTTAGCCTCCAAATATATGACCCAAGAAGAGATGAACTCTTTCAAGGACAAAAATAAAAATAAAGCATCGACTTCAGGGTCAAGAAAACCTGAAAAACCTCCGATGAATAGGGTAACGGAATACGATCGATTTCCCCGAAGGGGGAATGTTTTTCAAAGATTAGATCACAATGGGAGTAACCTAGAGAAAAGACCCAATGTCTACCTCAGGCCTCGATCTCCGGAAAGAAATATAAGAGATCGAATTAGTTATGTGGAGTTTACAAAATTAAATACCCCAAGAGAAGACATTCTGGTGATACTAGAAAGGAATAATCTGATTCCCCCAGCCAAAAGAATCACACAAGCGAAACCAGGGGCAAAGAACTACGATTTGTATTGTAGGTACCATCGAGCCCACGGTCATAGAACCGAAGATTGTTACCATCTGAAACAAGAAATCGAAAGATTGATTCAACAAGGTAAATTAAATGAATTTGTTGAACGATCAGATCGAAGAAGACAAAGGACAAGAAGTCCTAGAAGGAGAGAGGAAATTAGAAGTCCTCATGGTAAATCGCCCAGTAACCATCCGCCTCGACGGAATGATAGCGATGACGATCGGGTCAATGGAACTATTCATGTAATCTCTGGCGGACCCGCAGGGGGAGACAGTCGGAATGCGAGGCGACGGACTGCGCGATCTTTAGAACGAGGAGTAATCGCTCCCAAAGAGATATGGGCACTTGAGAATAAGAGCTCTAATCAGCAAGTCATCAAGTTCGACGAAAGCGAAGTCCCCAGAAATCTGAATTGGGACAACAACGAAGACCACCCCGATTTCCCTATGGTGGTCTCATTGAAAATATCCGATTTCAACGTCAAGAGGATTCTGATCGACAATGGAAGTTCAGCTAACATAATAGCTATCGAAGTGCTGAATCAGATGAACCTCGGAAAATTAACTCTCCAAAGTGTAGCTACACCCCTGGTAGGGTTTGGAGGATCGGAAATAGTTCCAGCTGGAACTATTAACCTGAGTGTAACTCTGGGACATAAACCTCATAGAGTGATTAAAATGATTAAGTTCTTAGTGGTTGAAGCACCATTTGCTTATAATGCAATTTTGGGAAGACCAGCCTTAAACCAATTTCGAGCGGTTGTGTCAACCTACCACCAAAAAATCAAATTCCCTACAATCTCTGGGGTCGGCGAAATGGTCAATGACCATTGTATGGCCTGGGATTGTTACAATACCTCACTATCTTTGAAAAGAAATGTTGATCCTTTAACGCCGTCGAAAAGAAAAATAGTGGGGTCCTCGACAGATAGATCTCGGGATCCCGAATTGCCTAGTACGGATCCGATCAGCAAAAAAGGAAAAGAGCCCATCGATCTAACTCTACGTGCACCAGAGCATAAAGAGATTAAGCTTATCGAGAATGACCCGACCAAAATCACCAGGATCGGAACTGAACTATCTCCACAGGGAGAGGTCATGTTGATCAACTTCTTAAGAAAAAATGTGGATGTTTTCGCCTGGAGCTCGGAAGACATAGTGGGTATCGACCCAAGAATTATAACTCACTCTTTAAAGATAGATCCGAGCGCAAAGCCAGTCAGACAAAAGAAAAGGAATCATGGCCCCGTGAAGGACAAAATAATAAAAGCAGAGGTCGAAAGGCTTTTATTGTCCAAACAGATTAGGGAAATACACTTTACTGAGTGGTTATGTAATGTCGTACTTGTCTCAAAGGGAGACAAGAAGGATAACAAGTGGAGGATGTGCAATGATTTTACTGACTTGAATAAATTGTGTCCGAGAGATCCTTATCCTCTCCCAAGGATCGATCTATTGGTCGACTCGACGGCAGGCTTTGCAATCTTTAGTATGATGGATGCATTCCAGGGCTTCTATCAAATTTTCATGAATGAAAAGGATCAAGAGAAGACTGCATTCATTACCGAACAAGGTGTTTATTGTTTCATAGTGATGCCTTTCGGATTAAGAAATGCTGGAGCAACCTATCAACGATTGGTTAACCTGATGTTTAAAGAGCTAATAGGAGAAATAATGGAGGTCTACGTCGATGACATGCTAGTAAAAAGCATGAGTGAAGAAGATCACATAAAGCACCTTGATCGTTGCTTCAAGATCTTAAGGAAATATGGAATGAAACTCAACCCATTAAAATGTACATTTGGGGTAAGATCGGGAAAATTCTTAGGATATTTGGTCCACGAGAGAGGCATCGAAGCAAATCCAGAGAAAATACGGGCAATCACTGAAATGAAGCCCCCTAGAAATATTACTCAGGTACAAAGTCTAGTAGGGAAAATTGTCGCCCTCAATAGATTCATATCAAGGTCCGCGGACAAAAGTTTACCATTTTTTCAAACTTTACGTAAAGCTAAGACCTTTGAATGGACTGAAGATTGTGATCATGCTTTCGAGCAACTGAAAAATTACCTAACCTCGCCACCTATGCTCGCCAAACCTACAGAGGGACAACCTCTATATATATACATCGCTATTTCCGAGGCGGCTGTGAGCTCGGTTATGATAAAAATAGAGGGCTCGGAACACAAGCCCGTCTACTATTTGAGTAAGTTATTGCAGGGAGCTGAGAAGAATTATCTAACAATCGAAAAATTTGCTTTGGCTCTGGTAACATCAGCACGAAGATTGCGGCCTTACTTTCAAACATACAAGATCATCGTACTCACCAATCAGCCTCTGAGGCAAGTGTTATCCAAACCAGAGGCCTCAGGAAGATTGATCAAATGGGCTGTAGAATTGGGACAATACGAGATCGAATATCGACCACGAACTGCAATCAAGGCTCAGATACTGGCAGACTTCCTCCTCGAAACTCCAACTCTATCGGAGACAAGCTCCAATGTGACATCAACAAGCGATAGCAGTATTATGATCGTCAATAACCTGCCATGGCTTATGCACGTCGATGGTGCTTCAAGCAGAGATGGTGGAGGCGCAGGGATCAATTTCCAAGGGCCAAACGGCGAGGACATGAATTATGCCATCACTTTAGACTTCGTGGTAACCAATAACGAAGCCGAATACGAAGCTCTAATTGCAGGTTTGGAAATGGCTATACAAGCCAATATAAAGATTCTGAATGTTTTGACAGATTCCGAGCTAATTCAGAGACAAATTAGCGGGATGTACGAAGCAAAAGAATTCAATATGATAAAATACTTGGATAAAGTAAAAAAGTTAACTGGAAAATTTGATAAATTTGATATTCAAAATATTCCACGTGAAGAAAATCGTTGGGCCGATCAACTATCCAGATTTACAGGAACAAGGGATGGTAAATCTAAAAGGGTGATTACCTGGCTAATCTCCAAAACTCCTTGCATCGACCTCGATGTTGTCTCAGCCAGTGAAGTAATGGATATCGACTTGGCGGCGGACAGTTGGATGACTCCATTAATCACCTACTTGAACGATGGATATCTCCCTAGCTGTAAGAATGAAGCTAGAAGAATAAGATATCGAGCACCAAGGTATGCAATATTGGAAGGAAAACTCTATCGACGATCTGCATCTGGAATTCTGATGAAATGCATTCCCGAGCACCAGTACGAGAGTATCCTTAAAAGTATACATGAGGGAGAAGCTGGGAATCACAGTGGTGCTCGAGCACTTGCGCTCAAATGCCTAAGAACAGGATACTATTGGCCAACGATGTATGCAGATGCGCAAGATTATGTAAAACATTGTCATTATTGCCAAGTGCATTCAAATATAATACATCAACCTGCTGAAACAATGCACTCAATTCCGATCTGCTGGCCTTTTGACCAATGGGGAATTGACATAGTGGGACCTTTCCCACCGGCCAGGTCAAAAAAGAGTTATGTTTTAGTCGCTGTCGAATACTTCACTAAATGGATCGAATGCATTGCCCTAGCTCGGATAACACAGTTTCAAGTAATAAATTTTCTCTGGAAAAATATAGTCTGTCGTTTTGGAATTCCGAGGATTCTAATTTCCGACAATGGAACCCAATTTGCGGGAAAACAAGTTCAAGAGTGGTGCTCGAAGTTAGGGATACAACAGAACTTTACATCTGTTGGACATCCTCGAGCAAACGGGCAGACTGAGGTAGCAAATCGAGAAATTATAAAATCCCTCGAAAAAAGACTTGACGACGCTAAAGGAAAATGGTTGGACGAGCTTCCTGGCGTCGTTTGGGCTAACAGAACTACAATCAAAGCATCTACTGGTGAAACACCGTTCAGCTTGGTATATGGCTCCGAAGCGGTCATCCCAGTCGAGGCACTTGTTCCCAGTCCGAGAATTGAATTATACGACGAGGAAACAAATATTCAACTCAGAAAAGACGACATCGACCTAAGTGAAACCTTAAGAGAAAAGGCCAGTCTTCTGCTAGAAGCAGCAAAATCTAGCATGGAAAAGGCCTATAATCAAAAGGTGAGAATACGATCATTCAAAGAAGGGGATTTGGTACTTAAAAAAGTTGAAGTTTCCAAACACGTGGGAAAGTTACAGCAAAATTGGGAAGGTCCCTACGTGGTGATTGCGGTCGGAAAGAAGGGATCATACAAGATAGCTCATATGGATGGAACTCCGCTCCCGCGGACGTGGAATGCTGTAAATCTCAGAAGATATTATGGTCGATAGAGTTCAAAGATAAGAAGATTCAGGAATTAGACAGGATTTCCAAGAAATTAGTTTTCTTTTTTAGTTTTTTTAGTATGTCTTGATTGTTTTCCTTTTACCATTAATTTGTCTTCAAACTATAATAAAAGCTTTTGCTTACTTCTCCATTGAACGCGCTCGGAAATGAACGATCTACAAAGGTTAAAACCACATTTGGTAAACAACCTAAGTATAATAATTTTTGAGTAACACCGATTGGGTCGGTATAAACTCATCGATCTCCTACATAAACGATCTACAAAGGTTAAAACCACATTTGGTAAACAACCTAAGTATAATAATTTTTGAGTAACACCGATTGGGTCGGTATAAACTCATCAATACTCCTACATAAACGATCTACAAAGGTTAAAACCACATTTGGTAAACAACCTAAGTATAATAATTTTTGAGTAACACCGATTGGGTCGGTATAAACTCATCGATCTCCTACATAAACGATCTACAAAGGTTAAAACCACATTTGGTAAACAACCTAAGTACAATAATTTTTGAGTAACACCGATTGGGTCGGTATAAACTCATCGATCTCCTACATAAACGATCTACAAAGGTTAAAACCACATTTGGTAAACAACCTAAGTATAATAATTTTTGAGTAACACCGATTGGGTCGGTATAAACTCATCGATCTCCTACATAAATGATCTACAAAGGTTAAAACCAATAATTGGTACACAACCTACAAATCTCCGAGTAAAACAGATTGGGTCGGTATACACTCATCGATCTCCTAATGAATGATCTACGAAGTTTAAAACCAAAATTCAAAGATTGACACAAGACTAAAAGTATACATTGATAAATGAAGTATACATTCATCGAACGATCTACACAAATGAATAGCTGATATACAGTAAAATTTTATGTCACTGATAAACACGTACATCGGAAATACCTATGATATCCTAGCTAAAGCAATAGCAAACATTAGGAAGCAAAGAGGCAACCAAAGGGTCTTCCGCCTGATCTATCTCCGACTTGCTCCCAGAATTCTTGCCACCAGCTAGAACCAATCGTTCTCACGGTCACAAAGCTTTGGAATCAGGGAGAGCTTTGAGAGATCATAATGTTACAACGGTCGGTGGTGGTCAGCATTTTTTGACCATATAAGCTCATTTTAATGAACTGACCAGCTTTCCACCGACCGCGTAACTAATAGACCGGATCCCCACAACACCGACCTTTACCCATTTTCATAGGATGGTCGGATGAGGGTAGGCATTCCAATCCATTCCCCTTATTAGGGGTCGGAGATTTCATGGTTTTTGGGAAATCTCCATTTTCCAATTCCTCCCATACCAAGTCATGACCTCCTCGGTAGATAAATCGACAAATTTGGTGGCCGACAATACTTATAATAATGCATATTCATATTGAAGGACTTCATCTTCTGTGAGATGGAGAGGGATGAAGTGAATCTATTTATAGGCGGAGGATAAAGGATCCAATGGTGTAAATTGAGGTCCTATCAACGGCCCAGATTAAAATCGTTGTAAGAACGGTTCGCAGAATCAGGACAAATGATCGATCATTGAAAGGAAGATACAAGGAATAATGGATTTTATTCAGATCTTTGAGAAGGTCGTTACATTTTACAACAATATCGTCACAAAAAACTACATGTACATTCAAGGATCGTTACAATTATTTCAAACGTTAAGCCTATTTTGTTACTCCTCGGAACGATCTGCTCCTTCAAATCTACCTTCTCCTCGGACTATTACCGCTGCATGAAAACGAGGAACATGCAGAAGTGCGTATATTTGCTGATGTAGGTGAATTACCAACCTCTAAATAAACCAAATGAGGCATACTGCATCTAGGGTCGATCACAGTATCAAGCTAAAAGCACACTACGAAGGGAAGAACTTTGCTGTCATACAATTGAGACATGATCGTTCTCCTTGCCTTGGGGACAAGTTTTCGAGCATGCATGGATGCAACACCATTTTAATGAACTAACCAGCTCTCGTCTATCTAAAGAACTCTCTGGTTTAATATCTCCACCGTAGTCAACAGGCCATAAAAACCAAGTTAAACTGTTCAGAGGTGGCATATTATTTCAGTTTTTCTTCTTTTCCTACTTCTCCAATGAGTTATTTATACTATGAGGAATTAACCAATCAACGGACAAGGCATACGAATCGTTCCTACAGTCGGAGAGGCGCAGAAATTGAACAAAAAGGTTCTTCCGTTTATCAGGCAAAAATATATATTTACATTCCAAAAAAAAAAAAAAAAAAAAAAAAAAAAAAACAAATGCAGAAAGACTCTTGTCTACTGTTCGGGAGTATGATCAGGGGTAAGATCTTTGTCTACCGTCTCGTGAACATGAGCAGGAATTGTAGGATAACCAAGATAAGTCATCATTTCTTGGGCACGCTGCTCATATCCGAGGGAAAAACCCCTATCAAACTCCAGATCTTTCAGTTGAAGAAGATCTGTTTTCTCCTTAGTAAGCTGCTCCTTTTCAGCCTCCAAACTACTATTTGCTCGAGCAAGTTCTCCATTCTCTCTAGTGAGCCTTTCAGTGGTAGCTCGGAGATGCTCAACCTCAGTCATCAGCAATCGATGAGCAGCGGCAATTATATTTGTGCGATCCAGGGATTCTTCTCGAGCAAAATAGAATTCGTCATTCTGTATTCCGAGCTGGAGAGCTTCATGTTTAGCCTGTATTGAGAGATATAAGTAAAACACTTAAAACACTTAGATCTTTTTAAAATAACAAAATACGCATACCATCTCTAAACGTTTGAAGATGGACTGGACAAGTTGCAGAGAAGAGTGGTTCTTCAATCTTTCAAGCTCCTTAGGCAAAATAGTACCCATTCCCAGATTCCAAGAAACCCCATCAGGATTAAGGCTTGATGGTATACTCGCGTCAATTGAAACCCCACCTGATCGGGTTATATCAAACTCGGTTATCTCTTCAACCTGCTCTTTAAATGGACGTTCATCTAAAAGAAACGGGTCGTCTGCGACCTTTTCAATTGCAGAACGACTGGGACCCGACCCAGTTTTCGACGCTCCTTGTGAAACACGAACAGGAGAGACAACCTGAGTGTCTTGAGAGGTCGAAACAACTTGCGAACCTGGATGGGAAAAGAAAGATTCTGGAATGTCTTCCACGGGCCCTCTTAGTTGCAGAGTGGGCTCGATCTCAGAATTGGGAGCAACAATCTCAGAATTGGGAGCAACAATCTCAGAATTTGGAGCAGTACTCACGGCCTGATGGGAACTTTCTTGACCTATGGGTCGATTTGTTATACCTCGATCGGAAGGAGGACGTTCCTCCATTGATTGGTCGACAGAAGAAGGAGAGATAGCTCGAGACTCCTCGTGTGCTATATCGTTGATGGGAGCAGGAGAGATAGCTCGAGACTCCTCATTGGCTGATGGGTTAACTGGAGGAGGAGATATAACACGCGACTCTTGGTCAATTGTTGGGTTTACAAGAGGAGGAGAAATAGATCGAGAACCCTCATTCTGATAAGTTTCAAGAATTCTTGGATCAACCAAGGGATTACGGATCGGAAGACCCGTCGAGGAATGCCTAGCTTTCTCCGATGGTGAAGGAATAGACTTCGCATTCTTCGGATGTCCATTAGGTGAAGACGACGCTGGGTCAGATCGAGGCACGGTTTCTCGAGAAGAAGCTCCCCCTTGGGTGGACGATTGATGAGAACTTTCCAGTCGAGGCTTTTTTCTCGGAGTGTCTCGTCGGGAAGAACCCCGCAGAGAGCGTTTTGAAGCTCCAGAAAATAAGTTGGAACTCATGATCAAACAATCAAAGGTTCTTATGAATAATCGAACTATGAGCTCCGATCAATAACAAGAAAATTTTATATCGCAAGTGGGGACGCGCGGTAAAAACTCCAAAAGATTCACCTTTATATACAGTTAAGGAAATGACAGTTATGTCCTTGGACCTTGGCGCGCACAGTAAAAATTCAAATGTAAGGAAAAAGCAGGTCAACGAATATGTACTGTGATCATCATAAGGACGTAGTATATCTAAGTAAAATCATATATATTATAAAAGGAAATTTACATGTTCTACAGAGTTCAAAAGATCTACAATTACGACAAGATAAAAGAAGAAATAAAAACGTCCTAACTATGGATGTTGGTTTCTTTCAAAGGCGAGCCTCCCTTTTCTCCTTCATTCCCCTTGTTGACTTGGTCTCCTTCAACATCCTCTTCATCGACGATATCTTCCTCCTCGCCTGATTGATCCTCCATAATATCCTTTATCAAATCTAAGTCAGGTTCTGGCACGGGAATTGGAGTTCCATACTCCTCGACTAAATGAGCCAGAGGATGGCCGCTATAATCAACAGAAGGTAAAGACTCAGGAGGATAATCTTGAAGACTTCGATCCTTTTCAATAGCCAAAACCTTGCGATACTCATCACGCTTGTCAGGAATCTGCCCAGATTCGATTAATTGATCAACACCTTTATAGAACGAGCTCAAAAGCAGACTTCCGATCTTCTGATGAATTATGGCAGTATGTACTGGGGAATCCAGAAAACCTCGGATAATGGGCTCAACCTCGGAAGATGGATGCTCGTCTATGATCTTTTCCAAATCAGTAGAATCGTCTTCCTTTGCCGCGAGTTGAGATCGAAGTAAGGCAATCTCCGATTCCAACCTGCTAACTACGGTGGTGTGTGACACTCGTTGATCATCCAATTCTCGTGTTAACTGATCGACCTGGGCCTGATACCGACTAGCATCCGTCATCATGCCAATAATATGCGGATTATCAGTTTCTAAATCCTTATTAGCAAGAGGAACAGGTTGAGTTTCCACGGAAGATCGAGAATCACCGACCTGAGCAAGCTGCTCTTCAAGTTCTTTGACCCTTGCGTTCAAGATTCTGTTGCTTTCCTCGACAAATTCACATTGATCCCTATGCAATGCCATATCGTATAAAGCGGACACCAAGGCATTACCCGCCTATTACAAAGAAAATTTTATGACTAACCTTCAAATAGAATATTATAGATTATTAAAAGATCAGAAGAAATTGAGGAATATTACCACTGCGTGTGCATGTGCTGCTCTTGCGAATTGCTCGAGGGGTTTTTTCTTTACCGTCCTGTTAACATCTTGAGTGAAGGTCGAAGAAAGAAGAATTCGAATGGATTTATCGACGACGTTTTCCTTATCATCAGACATCAATGTATCCTTCTCAGAATACCCAGCCGCCCGTTTCCCTTGAAGATGACTCTCGATCATATCTACCAGGGAAGCTTTATGACCAATATCTCCGACATGAGTAAAATACTCCCCTCCTTTGTCAAAGAATTGTTTTCTCCTTTTAGCTTCAGGACCGGTAGGGTTACGCTCCGACCAGGATTGACAGCCGAGAATACCATGTTGATCCCTAAGAAATTTAGGAGGATAACCGCGGCCTTGGCGAGAGCTTGAAGACGGTATGTCCGATGAGGTTTGAGCGGAAGAAGGAGGAGCTACTCTGATAGGATCAACATCTTCAAACGACTCTTCCTCGATATTCTCCAAATCCATAAATTGATCTCTTCTTCTTTTTCTCGACTCCTTCTGCTCTATGGGGGCTCTACCCCAGGACTTTTTTGAGTTCGAGAGAACGGATTTTCCAACCACTGAAAAACGGCAATTCTCCACTAGGGTGGCTGCGTTGAGAAGAAATTAGACGATAGTAAATAACGAATTCATAGATCCTTTTATAAATTAAAAATGGGAAATGATCTTACCAAGAGGTCGATCATCCAATGAAATGGGAAACTCCAGTGAACTTAATCCAGCCTTTCTAAGAAAGATTTCTCCGATCAAGTAGGCCGATTGATATTTATCCGACCTCATCTGGTCAATTAAAGCAGATGAAAATTGATCATCTGGGGACATCTGACCGATCACCTTTCGACCGCCGTATACCCAAAGATCATTGTATCCCCAGTCGTGAGAAAACTCCTCTTTTTCTCCATTTTCGAGGATAGACACGGTCGGAGCTCTAACAAAGAAGAAATTTGATTTCCATTCCATACTATTGCTTGAAATGGCGTTTTCGAGAATAGCGTAGCCAGGTCTCTGACTAACATAATAGTAACCTCTGTTGGAGGAGCTCGATACTGAAAAGCGAAAGAAATGAAGAAAATTTCGGAAAGAGGGTTGTAGACCTCGTGCAACCATCAAAACAGAAAATGCCATAATAAAAGCTATGGCGTTCGGAACGAGTTGTGTCAAGGAGACTATGAAAGTCTCCAGAAACTGTCGGAGAATTGAGGAAAGGGGAAAACGGAGCCCATGGTCGAAGTGGGACGTATAAAAAGCTCGACAGTTAGCAGGAGGAGTATTAACTCTCTGCTCGGAAGTAGGAATAATGATCTCAAAATCTGATGGAAAATAGCGACCATATTCCCTTTTCAACAATGGTAGATCTTCTTCTCTCCATCGAGAAGGAAAAAGTTCTACAGGTGCAGAAATCTGAGGTTGGGTCGTTTTAGATTTTTTAGACGCTCTTGACATCATCTCTCCTTCTGGAATAATTTCCACGACCAAACTATCTACTTCATCCTCGGCATAATCTCTAACTTCTTCTGCTTGGGAATTGTCTATTGCCTCATTGTCAGAAGAAAGGATATCAGGATTGGGAATGTTAGATGGAATTTCTTCTCCAACGGCTTGAGTAGGAGAAGGAGGATTCTGTGAGGTCGAAGCCATTTCTTTATATTTGGATAAAAGGTGTTCGAGAGGATGAGTAAATGGGTAAACTATCGACGTAAACTTTTACTGCTGGAAGGGTTAAATATCAATCTGGGGTAAAAGTAAATTGATCCGTTGATTTCCACTATATATATATATTGTGAAAAGACGGATTCAACCCTTCGCGTCTCTTCATATTCCCGCCAATTAAAATCATGAAAAGACCTTGACATCTTCTGACACACGTTAACCAAGATACGTGTCTGTACGAGGAAGGTTCAAATGGATATGCACTCTTTTTTCCTCGTTTGGTTTTTATCCCGAAGAGGGTTTTTTCGAACAAGGTTTTTAACGAGGCATACTTCATGAACAACAAGGAAAAAATAACTACTTCTACTTCTACGAGCTCCAGCTACGATTACGCTCGAGAAGTGAGGGAGTATTGATGAGGGCTATTTTGTACCTATGATCGAATAAGTATTTATCGAGCCAGTTCAGAATTGATCCGACCAACGGGGATTTCAAGATCGGCTCGACCAGTTAAATTCGTATCTGATCGACCTGCTTTGATCGACCTACTGTCCGTCCCAGGGGATTTAATGGGCCCAGTGATACTCCAAGGCCATACAGGTTTCCTAGGCTAAATAGGACTCCTAGTTCAGTTAGGACAGTAGGAATATTATAAATAGCAAATCTTACATTGTATTGTGGATCCGAAATTTAACCTAAGAAATATACTACTATTGTTCGCCTCCTCTGATTGTTGTTTTCCATTCAATTATATTACTTTGCTTATTCTTGAATTGCTCCATCCTGAGTACTTTAACCAAACCCCTAATATATTAAATTGTTCTTAATAATTTACTGAGATTAAACCTTAAGACGAAATTCGGTTAAATCACAAACTATCCCTAAGGTTTAGTATAATTACACATACCACTCTTCATGTTTGGAAAATTACACAAACTACCCTTGAGGCTAACATCTGTCCAAATATAGTAATGGAATTGCCGAATGTACCAAAATCGCCATTTTTATTATAAAAGTTACTTGTAAAAAATCACAAACCTTCGAGTAATTCTTCAAATATTAATATTAATACATTTATACATCAATATTTTTATGTAATTGAAATATACATATTAGTATACAATATATTTAGATTAAAAGAAATAAAAATTCAAATAACATTCTGAAAAAGAAAAAAAAAGGTAAACAAAAACACCCATCTATAAAATAAAACAATAACTTTATTTATTCATCAATAAATATTCATATTTAAAATATACATAAATGATTAAATATAACTAATTTAAAATTTCAAATACAATATATATAGTAATAAAAAATTATTTGTATAGTTAGATAAATATTGTTATTTAAATTCAATTAAAAATTGTTTTTCTACCTAAAATTATTTATTTAATATTATAAAAAATAAATATATAAAATATATGTAAATTTTTTTTTAAGAAATAGAAAAAATATCTCTATTGTCCCCAGCCCCTCTCCCTAACATCCACAAAGAACTCACCTTACCCCATCTCTTTCTCTTCTCTTTCGTTTCCTCGTTTACCTTTTGATCACCAACAACCTTCTTCGATCGATTTGGTCGCGAAAGGCTGTCACTACACGCAAGGCACAAAGGGAGAATGGAAAGGGAAATGTGTGGTAGTGGGGTATGTGCTGGCGATTAGTGGTGTGGTGGGGGGGTGGGATCGGGGTTATTTTTTTTATATTTACATATTTTAATACAAAAATCTTGTCAAAGGTACTTTTGGAATAATTTTGCGTCGTCAGAAATAAATGTCATGATGTGGTAACTGTAATGATTCGAATATCTTGGGGGTAGTTTTAGTAATTTTTCAAACCTGAAGGATTGTATGTGTAGTTACACTAAACATGAGGGATAGTTTAAAAAGTAATTTTTAAAAATGAAAAAAAATCATATCAGGGGCATTTCGAAATTGAAAAATTACTAATTGATGACATGAAAATGTACAACAAAAAATTGTGATTTTTATTCACAGTGAAAGATGATTATTATATCAATGTCGAAAGTGAGAAACATACTTTTTAAAATGGATATGATTTTATATAAACATTAAATAATTATAATTAATATCTATAAATCTACATAATAGACAATCAAAACAATGTTAATGTAGTTTCTTCAAAACAATGTCAGTGTTCACAATAAATTTTTTTTGTCTAACAAATAAACATAAACCACATGTAACCATTAAAGTTCCATTCAGAGCTAGCCCACATTTGGACCTAATCAAAACGAAGAATGCCAACATTAATACGATGCTTCCCATCTTCTTCCACAAACTCACAAAGGCATACATCATTTATTCCAATAGAACTTTTTCTTTATAACGAACTCCATCCTCCAGCATAATTTACTCTCCCGTCAGTCCATTCTCTATATGTTGATTCATACGTCTTTCCATTAGTATCAACGAGGATGATTTCCTTTGGAAGTTTAATGTCATTCTTTCTCACGATTCTTTTTGGAACGTACTGACATGATAAATTAACAATATTAGTTATAACATATATATATAAACTTCATAATAACAATTCAAAAAAATAATATCATGTCTAAAATCTTGGGTTTTTTTCTGGTAAAGAGTACACAAAAACGGCACACTAAAGCTTGTAGTGTTGTTCACACACTGACAACTGCATATAGGACTTAATATTAAGACAAGAAAAAACTATAATAAGTTTTTCTTCATCGGATACCCATATAAAATTTTCAAAATAACACATTAATTTTTTTTAAATATAATAAAGAAATGAAATCTCAAGATATAAGAAAGGAGGTTTTAAAGATATATTTCTAAAAATATAAACAGTCGTTTTGCTCTAAGATTTGTGATTATGAATAAAGTGTCCATTAAACATATCAAATGGAGGTACTATGCTATTCACTCCCAAATATTTGGTAATTCAATTTCTTATTAAAATGACATAAGCAAATAGATATGAAGTTCCAAACAATAAACTTACCATTTTACCCGTACGCTTTGTTACATGTGTCAGAAAATAAGGATTTGTAGGTATAGAAATGCCGCAAGATTTAAGGAGCTCCATGCTATAGTTATCGGAAAATCTCTTCTTGCGAAGACGTTTTTTACTAGTACCAGCTCCATCTAAATGAAGTAAATACAACATTAACATAAAAATAAAAATAAATTTGCAAATTATGTTATGGTTAATTAGTTTTTGAACAAAATAGACTCTAGAATATACCACTTTTCGCTTGTCACGCACATTTCCTTGGCCGACAAAGTTAACGAAGCGATCTTCATCATCTAACTCATCAGTATACATATAATCGTCTCTTTCAATTTCCTCCTCACCATCTTGTTCTTTTACCGGTATTTCCTTGATTTCCTCATCATTATTTTCTTCTTCATCATCATCGGCTTCCTCTTCATCATCATCAACATATTCCTCATCGTCAATTTTTGATGAGACAACAAGTTCATCATCGTCAGTTTCTTCTTCTTTTCCATCATCATATTCTTGTTCTTCTTCCACTACCTCTTTTATGTGTTCTTCTATTCTCTTGCCTTTATATTGTCGAACTAATTTCTTATCACATTCCGATAAGTCAAAGAATTTGACATCGAATAATCCTTGAGAAAAATATTCAAACACTAGCATATACCCATCTTCAATTGATTTATCTTCAACAAATTTTACCCAACCGTCTTGAAAGTAAAATTTACCATCTACTTGTTTCATCTTTACTTGCCACAAATTAATATGTTGGTCTCTAGAAACTACATCTTTTGATAACTCTCTCTGAATCTAATTAATAAAAGTTGTAGGAAGCTCCTAAACAAACAATAATATATAATCAAATAATTTAAATAACCAACTCAATATGCATAACATCAGTATGGTCTTGTATTAATTGTATAGAACATATTTACATTTTTAGAGATACTATTATATTGAATATGTAAAAACACTGACATAAAACATTGGTGTCTATTCTGGGAACCAAAGGTTAAAATTAATGCAAATGCATTATGCTATTATGCAAAGCTACCTTACACTTTGAAATTGCGATCATAAATAAAAATACAACTGTTACTTTAGGGAAAATGCAAAGATACTACCCGGTATTAAGCGAAACCTGATTGAAATTAAACTAACCTGTGAAATTTTATTGCAAAAAATATCCTTGTACTTTGAAAAACTCTCCACCAAATCCCTAACATTTTCTAAATAGGGGGTTTTAGATCGTCTTATTTCAAGAAACAAATTTTAAAATATTTCACGTGCAGTTGTAGGGACCAACATGAAGTACTTTAGAAACGGATTCTTGAAAACAACCTATTTTTGTCACAAATTCGGGGTTTTGTGCTTAGTTTTTAAACGTACAAGGAGGATCCACTCATTAAAAAAATCATAGGATAGTTTCGTGTAGGTTTAACATAACACAAAGGAGTATTATGACTTCACAAAAAATTAAGGCCCAATTCCTATGATTTTTTTTGAGGAATTCCATGTTTGAGAGCTGTAGAATAGGAAATCCAGAAGATAGACTTTAATTAGAGATGATAGTAGAATTATAAGAAAAATTATAATCAATAAAAGACGAGAAAAGTATAATCAATAAAAGATGAGAAAAGTATAATCAATAAAAGACGAGAAAAATATATCATTTGTTTTTCTGAATATTTCGTTAAAAAAATTTAAACAATGAAGGTCGATTCGCTGCTAGTCCATCCATGATTTGATCACTTATAGATCTAAGCAACGATTTGAAAAATGAGAAAGAATTGAGTTTTTTCAATTGATTTAAATGAGAGAATTTTTTTTACAGTATTTCTTAAAAAGGGAGCGTTACATCTGATGATGTGTGGCAACGAATAAAAAATATTGGGTAATAAGGTTTTATAGAAGATTGAGAAATATTGGGTGATAAGTAATTCATAGTTTTATTTTTTGGAGAATTACACCAAACTACCCCTATGGTTTAGTGTACTTACACATACCACTCTTCATGTTTGAAAAATTACACAAACTACCCTTGAGGCTCACATCCGTCCAAAAACACTAATGGAATTGCCGATTGTACCAGAATCCCCATTTTTTATTACAACATTTACTTGAAAAAAATCACAAACTTTCGAGTAATTCTCTCAATTATTAATATTAATAGATTTATATATCAATATTTTTAAGTAATTGAAATATACATATTAGAATACAAAATATATAGATTAAAAGAAATAAAAATTGGAATAACATTCTGGGAAAAAAAAAAGCTAAACAAAAATACCCATCTATAAAATAAAACAATAAATTTATTTATAGATCAATAAATATTCATATTTAAAATATACATAAATGATTAAATATAACTAATTTAAAATTTCAATTACAATAAATATAGTAATAAAAATTTATGTGTATAGTTAAGATTAATATTGTTATTTAAATTCAATTAGAAATTGTTTTTCAACCTAAAATTATTTATTTTATATCCCTAACATCCACAAAGAACTCACCTTACCCCATCCCTTTCTATTCCCTTTCGTTTCCTCGTTTACCTTTTGATCACCAACAACCTTCTTCGATCGATTTGGTCGCGAAAGGTTGTCACTGCACGAAAGGCACAAAGGGAGGATGGGAAGGGAAATGGGTGGTAGTGTGGTAGGTGCTGCTGAGTAGTGGTGTGGTTGGGGGGGGGGGTCGGGGTTATTCTTTTATATTTACATATTTTAATACAAAAATCTTGTCAAATGTACTTTTGTAATAATTTTGCGTTGTCAGAAATAAATGACATGATGTGGTAACTGTAATGATTCGAATATCTTGGGGGTAGTTTTATTAATTTTTCAAACTTGAAGGATTGTATGTGTAGTTACACTAAACATGAGGGGTAGTTTAAAAAGCAATTTTTAAAAATGAAAAAAATCATATCAGGGGCATTTCGAAATAAAAAAATTACTCTCCCGTCAGTCCATTGTCTATATGTTGATTCATACGTCTTTCCCTTAGGATCAACGAGGATGATTTCCTTTGGAAGTTTAATGTCATTCTTTCTCACTATTCTTTTTGGAACGTACTGACATGATAAATTAACAATATTAGTTATAACATATATATATATAAACTTCATAATAACAATTCAAAAAAATAATATCATGTCTAAAAGCTTGTGTTTTTCCTGGTAAAGAGTATGCAAAACGGCACACTAAAGCTTGTAGTGTTGTTCAAACCCTGACAACTGCATATAGGACTTAATAAGGAGATATGAAAAAACTATAATACGTTTTTCTTCATCGAATAATACCCATATAAAATTTTCAATATAACACATAATAAAGAAATGAAATCGCAAGATATAAGAAAGGAGGCTTTAAATATACATTTCTAAAAACATAAACAGTCGGTTTGCTCTAAGATTTGTGATTATGAATAAAGTGTCCATTAAACATATCAAATGGAGGTACTATGCTATTCACTCCCAAATATTTGGTAATTCAATTTCTTATTAAAATATAAGCAAATAGATATTAAGCTCCAAACAATAAACTTACCATTTCACCCGTACGCTTTGTTACATGTGTCAGAAAATAAGGATTTGTAGGTATAGGAATGCCGCAAGATTTAAGGAGCTTCACGCTATAGTTATCGGAAAATCTCTTCTTGCGAAGACATTTTTTACTGGTACCAGCTCCATCTAAATGAAGTAAATACAACATTAACATAAGAATCAAAATAAAATTGCAAATTACGTTCTAGTTAATTAGTTTTTGAACAAAATAGACTTTAGAACATACCATTAGTTCCACTTTTCGCTTGTTCACGCACATTTCCTTGCCCAACAAAGTTAACGAAGCGATCTTCATCATCTAACTCGTCAGTATACATATAATCGTCGCTTTCAGTTTTCTCCTCATCATCTTGTTCTTTTCCCTGTATTTCCTTGATTTCCTCATCATCATTTTCTTCTTCATCATCATCGGCTTCCTTTTCATCATCATCAACATATTCCTCATCGTCAATTTTTGATGTGACAAACAAGTTCATCATCATCAGTTTCTTCCTCTTTTCCATCATAATATTCTTCTTCCGCTTCCTCTTTTATGTGTTCTTCTATTCTCTTGCCTTTATATTTTCGAACTAATTTCTTATCACATCCCGATAAGTCAAAGAATGTGACATCGAATAAACCTTGAGAAAAATATTGAAACACTAGCATATACCCATCTTCAATCGATTTATCTTCAACAAATTTTGCCCAACCTTCTTGAAAGTAATATTTATCATCTACTTGTTGCATCTTTACTTGCCACAAATTATTATGTCGGTATCTTAAAACTACATCATTTGGTAACTCTCTCTGAATATGATTAATAAAAGTTGTAGGAAGCTCCTAAACAAACAATAATATATAATCAAGAAAATTTAATAACCAACTCCATATGCATAACATCAGTATGGCCTTGTATTAATTGTACAGAACATATTTAAATGTTTTTGAGATTACTATTCTATTGAACATTTTTGAAACATTGACATAAAATATTGGTGTCTACTGTAGGAACAAAGGGATAAAATTAATGCAAACTGCATTATGTTATTATGCAAAGCTACCATACACTGTGAAATGGCATTCATAAATAAAAATACAATAGTTACTTTGCGGAAAATGCAAAGACACTACCCGGTATTAAGCGAAACCTGAATGAAACTAACCTGTAAAATTTTTATTGCATATAATATCCCTGTAATTTGAAAACTCTCCACAAAACCCTAACATGATCTAAATAGGGGGTTTTAGATCATCTTATTTCAAGTAACAAACTATAAAATATTTCACGTGCAATTGTAGGGAGCAACATGAGGTACTTTAGAAACGGTTGCTTGAAATATGCCGATAAAAAATAACCTACTTTTTTACAAATTCAGGGTTTTGTGTTAAAAGTACAAGGAGGTTCTACACATTAAAAAAATCATTGGATAGTTTCAGGCAGGTTTAACATAACACAAATGAGTATTATGACTTCGCCAAAAATTAAGGCCCAATTCCTATAATTTTTTTCTCAGGAATTCCATGTTTGAGAGTTGTAGATTAGGAAATCCGGAAGACTGGCTTTAATTAGAAATGAAAGTAGAATTTTGAGGAACATGTGGATCAATTAGGGTTTTATGCTTTTGTGATTTTGAAAATAAGTCTGAAATTTGTTTGTAATGTAGGGAAATTTAGATTAGTCTTATTCTTTATTTTGTGGGAAGGGAATTTAGATATGTGAATGTAAATGAATTTTATTCAAATCATGAAATTTCTAGTAAAACGTATAAGATCGTAATTTAATATTATTTTTTTAAATTCAATGTGTTTCAAAATTTTTGAATTTGAGCGTTACAAACGTAAAAATATTGGACTAGTAAATTTAAATTTTGACCAACATATACAAGATTTTTTTAATCATTCAAAACTCATACTTTTTAATTAAGAATACATTTACTATATATATAGTTTCACATGTAACTTAAGCAAGTAATTAAAACTATCGATGAACAACTCTATCATTGATTCATTAATATTTTTAATTTCGCACTAATATTTGTACTTCATTGAAACATAAAAATTATTTAATAATTTAAAATGCATAATAGAATTAATAAAAAAAACAAAAAATTGATCATAAATTCAAAGCATGAGAACTCGATATAGAAATTACAAAAAGGTATAATCAATAAGAGACGAGAAACATACCATTTGTTTTTCTGAATATTTCGTTAAGAAAAATTTAAAGAATGAAGGCCGATTCGTTGCTAGTCCATCCATGATTTGATAACTTACAGATCTAAGCAACAATTTTCAAAATGAGAAAGAATTGAGGTTTTATAATTGATTTAAACGGGATAATTTTCTTTATAGATTTTTTGAAAAAAGGAGTGTTACATCCAATGTTTTGTGCTGATGAATAAGAATATATTGGGTAATTAGGTTTTATGGAAGAATAAGAAATTATTTCATACAACGGCATGAACATTATGATAAGTTATTCATAGTTTAATTTTTTGGAGAATTACACCAAACTATCCCTAAGGTTTAGTGTAATTACACATACCACTCTTCATGTTTGAAAAATTACACAAACTACTCTTGAGGCTAACATCTGTCCAAAAATAGTAATGGAATTGCCGAATGTACCAAAATCCCCATTTTTATTAAAAAAATTACTTGTAAAAAATCACAAACCTTCGAGTAATTCTCTCAAATATTAATACGATGCTTCCCATCTTCTTTCACAAACTCACAAAGGCATACATCATTTCTTATCACATCCCGATAAGTCAAAGAATGTGACATCGAATAAACCTTGAGAAAAATATTCAAACACTAGCATATACCCATCTTCAATCGATTTATCTTCAATAAATTTTGCCTAACCTTCTTGAAAGTAATATTTACCATCTACTTGTTGCTTCTTTACTTGCCACAAATTATTATATCGGTCTCTAAAAACTACATCATTTGATAACTCTCCCTGAATCTGATTAATAAAAGTTGTAGGAAGCTCCTAAACAAACAATAATATATAATCAAAACAATTAAATATCCAAGTCAATATGCATAACATCAGTATGGCCTTGTATTAATTGTACAGAACATATCTAAATGTTTTTGAGATTACTATTCTATTGAACATTTTTGAAACATTGACATAAAACATTGGTGTCTATTGTGGGAACCAAGGGATAAAATTAATGCAAACTACACTATGTTATTATGCAGAGCTACCATACACTGTGAAATGGCATTCATAAATAAAAATACAATAGTTACTTTGGGAAAATGGAGACACTATCCAGTATTAAGTGAAACATGAATGAAACTAATCTGTGAAATTTTTATTGCATACAATGTCCCTGTACTTTGAAAATTCTCCACAAAATCCATAACATGTCCTAAATAGGGGGTTTTAGATCGTATTATTTCAAGTAACAAATTATAAAATATTTCACGTGCAGTTGTAAGGACTAACATGAGGTACATAAGGTCCACAAAATAACATACCTTTTTTACAAATTCAGTGTTTTGTGCTGAGTTTTTAAAAGTACAAGGAGGTTCTACACATTAAAAAAATCAATTTAGTTTGAGGCAGGTTTAACATAACACAGAGGAGTATTATGAATTCGCCAAAAAATAAGGCCCCAATACCTATGATTTTTTTCTCAGGAATTCCATGTTTGAGAGTTGTAGATTAGGAAATGTGGAAGGCTGGCTTTAATTAGAAATGAAAGTAGAATTCTAAGGAACATGTGGATCAATTTAGGTTTTATGCGTTTGTGATTTTGAAGATAAGTCTTAAATTTGTTTGTAATTTAGGGAAATTTAGATTAGTCTTATTCTTTATTTTGTGGGAAGGGAATTTAAACATGTGAATGTAAATGAATTTTATTCAAATCATGAAATTTCTAGTAAAACGTATAAGATCGTAATTTAATATTATTTTTTAAAATTAATTGTGTTTCAAAATTTTTGAATTTGAGAGTTACAAATGTAAAAATATTGTACTAGTAAATTTAAATTTTGACCAACATATACAAGATTTTTTTTAGTCATTCAAAACACATACTTTTTAATTAAGAATACATTTACTTTATATATAGTTTCACATGTAACTTAAGCAAGTAATTAAAACTATCGATGAACAACTCTATCATTGATTCATTAATATTTTTAATATCGAACTAATATTTGTACATCAGTGAAACATAAAAATTATTTAATAATTTCAAATGCATAATAGAATTAATAAAAAAAAATAGATAATAAATTCAAAGCACGAGAACTCGATATAGAAATTACAAAAAAGAATAATCAATAAAAGATGAGAAACTATTTGTTTTTCTAAATATTTTGTTAAGAAAAATTTAAAGAATGAAGGTCGATTCACTGCTAGTCCATCCATGATTTGATAACTTACAGATCTAAGCAAAATTTGTACCAGCTCCATGCTATAGGAATGCCGCAAGATTTAAGGAGCTCCATGCTATAGTTATCGGAAAATCTTTTCTTGCGAAGACGTTTTTTACTGGTACTAACTCCATCTAAATGAAGTAAATATAATATATAAATTTCGTTCTGGTTAATTAGTTTTTGAACAAAATAGACTTTAGAACATACCATTAGTACCACTTTTCGCTTGTTCACGCACATTTTATTGCCCAACAAAGTTAACGAATCGATCTTCGTCATCTAACTCGTCAGTATACATATAATCGTCGCTTTCAGTTTCCTCCTCATCATCTTGTTCTTTTCCCTGTATTTCCTCGAATTCCTCGTCATCATTTTCTTCTTCATCATCATCGGCTTCCTTTTCATCATCATCAACATATTCCTCATCGTCAATTTTTGATGAGACAACAATTTCATCATCATCAGTTTCTTCCTCTTTTCCATCATCATATTCTTCTTCTTCTTCCGCTTCCTCTTTTATGTGTTCTTCTATTCTCTTGCCATTATATTTTCGAACTAATTTCTTATCACATCCCGATAAGTCAAAGAATGTGACATCGAATAATCCTTGAGAAAAATGTTCAAACAGTAGCATATACCCATCTTCAATCGATTTATCTTCAACAAATTTTGCCCAACCTTCTTGAAAGTAATATTTACCATCTACTTGTTGCATCTTTACTTGCCACAAATTATTATATCGGTATATAAAAACTACATCATTTGATAACTATCTCTGAATCTGATTAATAAAAGTTGTAGGAAGCTCATAAACAAACGATAATATATAATTAAAAAAATTAAATAACCAACTCAATATGCATAACATCAGTATGGCCTTGTATTAATTGTACAGAACATATTTAAGTGTTTTTGAGATTACTATTCTATTGAACATTTTCGAAACATTGACATAAAACATTGGTGTCTATTGTGGGAACCAAGGGATAAAATTAATGCAAACTGCATTATGTTATTATGCAAAGCTACCATACACTGTGAAATGGCATTCATAAATAAAAATACAATAGTTATTTTGGGGAAACTGCAAAGACACTACCCGGTATTAAGCGAAACCTGAATGAAACTGACCTGTGAATTTTTTATTGCTTACAATGTCCCTGTACTTTGAAAACTCTCCACAAAACCTCTATCATTTCTAAATAGGGAGTTTTAGATCGTCTTATTTCAAGTAACAAATTATAAAATATTTCACGTGCAGTTGTAGGGACCAACATGAGGTACTTTAGAAACGGTTACTTGAAATATGCCAATAATAAATAACCTACTGTTTTACAAATTCAGGGTTTTGTGCTGAGTTTTTAAAAGTACAAGGAGGTTCTACACATTCCTATGATTTTTTTCTCAGGAATTCCATGTTTGAGAGTTGTAGATTAGGAAATGTGGAAGGCTGGCTTTAATTAGAAATGAAAGTAGAATTCTAAGGAACATGTGGATCAATTAAGGTTTTATGCGTTTGTGATTTTGAAAATAAGTCTGAAATTTGTTTGTTAAGTAGGGAAATTTAGATTAGTCTTATTCTTTATTTTGTGGGAAAGGAATTTAAACATGTGAATGTAAATGAATTTTATTCAAATCATGAAATTTCTAGTAAAACGTATAAGATCGTAATTTAATATTATTTTTTTAAATTCAATGTGTTTCAAAATTTTTGATTTTGAGAATTACAAACGTAAAAATATTGATCTAGTAAATTTAAATTTTGACCAACATATACAAGAATTTTTTTAATCATTCAAAACACATACTTTTTAATTAAGAATACATTTACTTTATGTATAGTTTCACATGTAACTTAAGCAAGTAATTAAAACTATCGATAAATAACTCTATCATTGATTCATTAATATTTTTAATATCATACTAATATTTGTACATCACTGAAACATAAAAATTATTTAATAATTTGAAAAGCATAATAGAATTAATAAAAAAACAAAAAGTAGATAATAAATTCAAAGCACGAGAACTCGATATAGAAATTACAAAAAAGTATAATCAATAAAAGACGAGAAACCATTTGCTTTTCTGAATATTTCGTTAAGAAAAATTTAAAGAATGAAGGCTGATTCGCTGCTAGTCCATCCATGATTTGATAACTTACATATCTAAGCAATAATTTTCAAAACGAGAAAGAATTGAGGTTTTATAATTGATTTAAACGGGATAATTTTTTTTTATAGAATTTTTGAAAAAAGGAGCGTTACATCCAATGTTTTGTGGCGGCGAATAAGAATATATTGGGTAATTAGGTTTTATAGAAGAATAAGAAATTATTTCATACAACGGCATCAACATTATGATAAGTTATTCATAGTTTAATTTTTTGGAGAATTACACCAAACTATCGCTAAGGTTTAGTGTAATTACACATACCACTCTTCATGTTTGAAATATTACACAAACTACCCTTGAGGCTAACATATGTCAAAAAATAGTAATGGAATTGCCGAATGTACCAAAATCCCCATTTTTATTATAAAAATTACTTGTAAAAATTCACAAACCTTCCAGTAATTCTCTCAAATATTAATATTAATCATTTATACATCAATATTTTTATGTAATTGAAATATACATATTAGTATACAATATATTTAGATTAAAAGAAATAAAAATTCAAATAACATTTTTTAAAAAAAAAAAGGTAAACAAAAACACCCATCTATAAAATAAAACAATAAATTTGTTTATACATCAATAAATATTCATATTTAAAATATACATAAATGATTAAATATAACTAATTTAAAAATTCAATTACAATGAATATAGTAATGAAAATTTATTTGTATAGTTAGATTAATACTGTTATTTAAATTCAATTAAATTTTTTTTCTACCTAAAATTATTTATTTTATATTTTAAAAAATAAATATATAAAATATATGTAAAAAAAATTTAAGAAATAGAAAAAATATCTATATTGTCCCCAGCCCCTCTCCCTAACATCCACAATGAACTCACCTTACCCCATCCCTTTCTCTTCCCTTTCGTTTCCTCGTTTACCCTTTGATTACCAACAACCTTCTTCGATCGATTTGGTCGCGAAAGGTTGTCATTGCACGAAAGGCACAAAGGGAGGATGGGAAGGAAAATGGGTGGTAGTGGGGTAGGTGCTGATGAGTAGGGGTTTGGGGGGGGGGGGTTATTTTTTTATATTTACATATTTTAATACAAAAATCTTGTCAAAGGTACTTTTGGAATAATTTTGCGTCGTCAGAAATAAATGTCATGATCTGGTAACTGTAATAATATCTTGGGGGTAGTTTTCTTAATTTTTCAAACTTTAAGGATTGTATGTGTAGTTACCCTAAACATGAGGGGTAGTTCAAAAGTAATTTTTAAAATGAAAAAAATCATATCAGGGACACTTCGAAATAAAAAAATTACTATTGATGACATGAAAATGTACAACAAAAAATTGTGATTTTTATTCATAGTGAAAGATGATTATTATATCAATGTCGAAAGTGAGAAACATACTTCTTAAAATGGGTATGATTTTATATAAACGTTAAATAATTATAAGTAATATCTATAAATCTACCTAATAGACGATCAAAACAATGTTAATGTAGTTTCTTCAAAACAATGTCAGTGTTCACAATAATTTTTTTTTGTCTAACAAATAAACATAAACCACATGTAACCATTAAAGTTCCATTCAGAGCTAGCCCACATTTGGACCTAATCAAAACGAAGATTAACAATATTAATACGATACTTCCCATCTTCTTCCACATACTCACAAAGGCATACATCATTTATTCCAATAGAATTTTTTCTGCATAATGAACTCCATCCTCCAGCATAATCTACTCTACCATCAGTCCATTCTCTATATGTTGATTCATATGTCTTTCCATTAGGATCAACGAGGATGATTTCCTTTGGAAGTTTGATGTCATTCTTTCTCACTATTCTTTTTGGAACGTATTGACATGATAAATTAACAATATTAGTTATGACATATATATATATAAACTTCATAATAACAATTCAAAAAAATAATATCATGTCTAAAAGATTGGGTTTTTTTCTGGTAAAGAGTATGCAAAACGGCACACTAAATCTTGTAGTGTTGTTCACACACTGACAACTGCATATAGGACTTAATATTGAGACATGAAAAAACTATAATACGTTTTTCTTCCTCGGATAATACCCATATAAAATTTTCAAAATAAAACATTAATTTTTTTTAATTATAATAAAGAAATGAAATCGCAAGATATAAGAAAGGAGGCTTTAAAGATATATTTCTAAAAACATAAACAGTCATTTTGCTCTAAGATTTGTGATTATGAATAAAGTGTCCATTAAACATATCAAATGGAGGTACTATGCTATTCACTCCCAAATATTTGGTAATTCAATTTCTTATTAAAATGACATAAGCAAATAGATATGAAGCTCCAAACAATAAACTTACCATTTCACCTGTACGCTTTGTTACATGTGTCAGAAAATAAGGATTTATAGGTATAGGAATGCCGCAAGATTTAAGGAGCTCAACGCTATAGTTATCGGAAAATCTCTTCTTGCGAAACGTTTTTTACTGGTACCAGCTCCATCTAAATGAAGTAAATACAACATTAACATAAAAATTAAAGTAAATTTGAAAATTACATTCTTTTTAATAAGTTTTTGAACAAAATAGACTTTAGAACATACCATTTTTAGGACCAGTTTTCGCTTGTTCACGCACATTTCCTTGCCCAACAAAGTTAACGAAGAGATCATCATCATCTAACTCGTCAGTATACATCTAATCGTCGCTTTCAGTTTCCTCCTCATCATCTTGTTCTTTTCCCTGTATTTCCTTGATTTCCTCATCATCATTTTCTTCTTCATCATCATCGGCTTCCTCTTCATCATCATCAACATATTCATCATCATCATCATTTTCTTCCTCTTTTTCATCATCATATTCTTCTTCTTCTTCCGCTTCCTCTTTTATGTGTTCTTCTATTCTCTTGCCTTTATATTGTCGAACTAATTTCTTATGACATCCCGATAAGTCAAAGAATGTGACCTCGAATAATCCTTGAGAAAAATATTCAGACACTAGCATATACCCATCTTCAATCGATTTATCTTCAACAAATTTTTGGAAACCTTCTTGAAAGTAATATTTACCATCTAATTGCTGCATCTTTACTTGCCATAAATTATTATATCCGTCTCTAAAAACTACATCATTTGATAACTCTCTCTGAATTAGATTAATAAAAGTTGTAGAAAGCTCCTAAACAAAAAATAATATATAATCAAAAAAATTAAATAACCAACTCAATTTGCATAACATCAGTATGGCCTTGTATTACTTGGACATAACATATTTAAATGTTTTTGAGATTACTATTCTATTGAATATTTTTGAAACATTGACATAAAACATTGGTGTCTATTGTGGGAACCAAGGTATAAAATTAATGCAAACTGCATTATGTTATTATGCAAGGATACCATACACTGTGAAATGGCATTCATAAATAAAAATACAATAGTTACTTTGGGGAAAATGCAAAGACACTACCCGGTATTAAGCGGAACCTGAATGAAACTACCTGTGAAATTTTATTGCATACAATGTCCCTGTACTTTGAAAACTCTGCACAAAACCCCTTACATGTTCTAAATAGTGGGTTTTAGATCGTCTTATTTCTAGTAACAAATTATAAAATATTTCACGTGCAGTTGTAGGGACCAACATGAGGTACTATAGAAACGGTTATTTAAAATATGCTGATAAAAAATAAACTACTTTTTTACAAATTCAGGGTTTTGTGCTGAGTTTTTAAAAGTACAAGGAGGTTCTACACATTAAAAAAATCAAAGGATAGTTTCAGGCAAGTTTAACATAAAACAAAGGAGTATTATGACTTCGCCAAAAATTAAGGCCCAATTCCTATGATTTTTTTCTCAGGAATTCCATGTTTGAGAGTTGTAGATTAGGTAATTTGGAAGACTGGCTTTAATTAGAAATGAAAGTAGAATTCTAAGGGACATGTGGATCAATTAAGGCTTTATGCGTTTGTGATTTTGAAAATAAGTCTGAAATTTGTTTGCAATGTAGGAAAATTTAGATTAGTCTTATTCTTTATTTTGTGGGAATTGAATTTAAACATGTGAATGTAAATTAATTTTATTCAAATCATGAAATTTCTAGTAAAACGTATAAGATCGTAATTTAATATTATTTTTTAAAATTCAATGTGTTTCAAAATTTTTGAATTTGAGCGTTACAAATGTAAAAATATTGGACTAGTAAATTTAAATTTTGAACAACATATACAAGATTTTTTTTTAATCATTCAAAACACATACTTTTTAATTAAGAATACATTTACTATATATATACTTTAACATGTAACTTAAGCAAGTAATTAAAACTATCGATGAACAACTCTATCATTGATTCATTAATATTTTTAATATCGTACTAATATTTGTACATCACTGAAACATAAAATTTATTTAATAATTTGAAATGCATAATAAATTAGTAAAAAACAAAAAATAGATAATAAATTCAAAGCACGAGAACTCGATATAGAAATTACAAAAAAGTATAATCAATAAAAGATGAGAAACCATTTATTTTTCAGAATATTTCGTTAAGAAAAATTTAAAGAATTAAGGCCGATTCGCTGCAAGTTCATCCATGATTTTATAACTTACTGATCTAAGCAACAATTTTCAAAATGAGAAAGAATTGATGTTTTATAGAAGAATAAGAAATTATTTCGTACAACGGAATCAACATTATGATAAGTTATTCATAGTTTAATTTTTTGGAGAATTATACCAAGCTATCCCTAAGGTTTAGTGTAATTACACATACCACTCTTCATGTTTGAAAAATTACACAAACTACCCTTGTGGCTAACATCTGTCCAAAAATAGTAATGGAATTGCCGAATATACCAAAATCCCCATTTTTATTATAAAAATTACTTGTGAAAAATCATAAACCTTCGAGTAATTCTCTCAAATATAAATATTAATACATTTATACATCAATATTTTTATGTAACTGAAATATACATATTAGTATACAATATATTTCGATTAAAAGAAATAAAAATTCTAATAACATTCTGAAAAAAAAAAAAAAAGAATAGGTAAACTAAAACACCCATCTAAAAAATAAAACAATAAATTTATTTATACATCAATAAATATTCATATTTAAAATATACATAAATGATTAAATATAACTAATTTTAAAATTTCCCTTACAGTAAATATAGTAATAAAAATTTATTTGTATAGTTAGATTAATACTTTTATTTAAATTCAATTAAAAAATTGTTTTTCTACCAAAAATTATTTATTTTATATTTTAAAAAATAAATATATAAGATATATGTAAAAAAAATTTAAAAAATATAAAAAATATCTCTATTGTCCCCAACCCCTCTCCCTAACATCCACAAAGAACTCACCTTACCCCATCCATTTCTCTTCCCTTTCGTTTCCTCGTTTACCTTTTGATCACCAAAACCTTCTTCGATCGATTTGGTCGCGAAAGTTTGTCACTGCACGAAAGGCACAAAGGGAGGATGGGAAGGGAAATGGGTGGTAGTGGGGTAGGTGCTGGTGAGTAGTGGTGTGGTGGGGGAGGGGAGTGGTCGGGGTTATTTTTTTATATTTACATATTTTAATACAAAAATCTTGTCAAAGGTACTTTTGGAATAATTTTGTGTCGTCAGAAATAAATGTCATGATGTGGTAACTGTAATGATTCAAATATCTTGGGGGTAGTTTTCTTAATTTTTCAAACTTGAAGGATTGTATGTGTAGTTACCCTAAACATAAGGGGTAGTTTATAAAGTAATTTTTAAAATGAAAAAAATCATATAAGGGGCACTTCGAAATAAAAAAAATGACTAATTGATGACATGAAAATGTACAACAAAAAATTGTGATTTTTATTCACAGTGAAAGATGAGTATTATATCAATGTCGAAAGTGAGAAACATACTTCTTAAAATGGGTATGATTTTATATAAACGTTAAATAATTATAAGTAATATCTATAAATCTACCTAATAGACGATCAAAACAATGTTAATGTAGTTTCTTCAAAACAATGTCAGTGTTCACAATAATTTTTTTTTGTCTAACAAATAAACATAAACCACATGTAACCATTAAAGTTCCATTCAGAGCTAGCCCACATTTGGACCTAATCAAAACGAAGATTACCAACATTAATACGATGCTTCCCATCTTCTTCCACAAACTCACAAAGGCATACATCATTTATTCAAATAGAATTTTTTCTGCATAATGAACTCCATCCTCCAGCATAATTTACTCTCCCGTCAGTCCATTCTCTATATGTTGATTCATAAGTCTTTCCATTAGGATCAACGAGGTTGATTTCCTTTGGAAGTTTAATGTAATTCTTTCTCACTATTCGTTTTGGAACGTACTGACATGATACATTAACAATATTAGTTATAACATATATATAAACTTCATAATAATAATTCAAAAAAATAATATCATATCTAAAAGCTTGTGTTTTTTTTCTGATAAAGAGTATGCAAAACGGCACACTAAAGCTTGTAGTGTTGTTCACACACTGACAACGGTATATAGGACTTAATATTGAGCTATGAAAAAACTATAATACGTTTTTCTTCATCGGATAATACCCATATAAAAATTTCAAAATAACACATTAATTTTTTTTAAATATAATAAAGAAATGAAATCGCAAGATATAAGAAAAGAGGCTTTAAATATATATTTCTAAAAACATAAACAGTCGTTTTGCTCTAAGATTTGTGATTATGAATAAAGTGTCCATTAAACATATTAAATGGAGGTACTATGCTATTCACTCCCAAATATTTGGTAATTCAATTTCTTTTTAAAATGACATAAGCAAATAGATATTAAGCTCCAAACAATAAACTTACCATTTCACCCGTACGCTTTGTTACATGTGTCAGAAAATAAGCATTTGTAGGTATAGGAATGCCGCAAGATTTAAGGAGCTTCACGCTATAGTTATCGGAAAATCTCTTCTTGAGAAGACGTTTTTTACTGGTACCAGCTCCAACTAAATGAAGTAAATACAACATTAACATAAAAATCAAAATAAATTTGCAAATTACGTTCTGGTTAATTAGTTTTTGAACAAAATAGACTTTAGAACATACCATTAGTACCACTTTTCGCTTGTTAACGCATATTTTCTTGCCCAACAAAGTTAACAAAGCGATATTCATCATCTAACTCATAAGTATACATATAATTTCCTTGATTTTCTCATCATCATTTTCTTCTTCTTCATCATCAGCTTCCTCTTTGTAACACCCCACAAATTTCGTGCCCTTTTTATTATTATATTTTAAAAATCTTTTTTTTTAAAGTATAGATTTTCGAAGTATTTATAAAGTTAGATTCTATTTTTTCTTTGATTTAGTAGTCAATAATATGATAAAATTATTTTGAAATGGTGTAGTCATTTTCTATATCACTATTTATTTTGGCACATTTTCTATTTTATCTTTAATGCTACTTTTAGCTAAAATGTGCGAATAAATTTTTCGTATGAAATATTGAACTTGGAATTTATTTATAAAAGTGAGAAAAACCTTCTAAAAGTGTTGGGATCTTTCTGCAAAAAAGTTTGGACTAAATACCGTAAAATTTTAGTTTTAGGGGCAAAAATGTACTTTCCAAAACTTCAGGGGAAAAGTGCAAATTAGCCCCAAGTTAAAGATTTTCTGTAGGAGTAATTATTTTTCCCTCCTTGCACACTCCAAAATCTGCAAAAGCATGCCCTTGGGTGGAGGAACTCCTCTACCCAAGAAAATGCATGCATTGGTGGGCTTAAAGAAGACAATTATGTCTTCCCCACTTCCCTAAGTAAAGTTTGTATGTATACATGTATGTATACATTTTCAAATCTGATTTCATTCCCTATTTAAACACTCCATCTCAATCTTTAATTCTTTTACATTATTATTCATCACATAGTAAAAACTTGAGTTTTAAAAAGAGAGAAAAATGAGTGCAAGAAGAAAGTAAGAGAAGAAGGAAGTAAGACCGCCACCACCACACCTGCTGCTGCCGCACCGCCACCACTGCCGCCGCTTCCCTGCTGCCACCTATGCCGCTGCTGCCGCCATGAGCCGAGAGAAGGAGGAGATCACCTTCGAGTGTTTTGAACCGGAGATGCCACTTTTCCGCATATTCTTGAGAATCGTAAGCTACACAGGTGAGTGTTGTGTGTTACTTGTGTGTCAGTCCGAATGTGCTAGTAGGTCAAGTCATAACTGTAACTTAGTCCCTAAACGAACGAGCATGCGACGTATGATACAATGAAAAACTCGACTGTTATGACAAACTATACAACTTGAATTATTATGATAATGCCTATGTTCTTACGAGTCCTTGATATCATATATTGAATCGTTTGATGACTATTATTGATTTGTTTGCTGATTTCTTGTTACTGGATTGTTACTGTACTATATTGTTATTGTACTGTATTGTTTGCTATTATTGTGTGGGCCCTATTTTGGTGTGCGGAATCATGGGTAACCTAGAAGGTTAGGACCGGAGGGTTACCTTGATCCACCGTAGACCCGGCTTCACAAACCAAGTGTGGAGGTTACACTTGGGGAGTGAAGTCAAACTCCTGGCATTAGACGTCTATGCGCACAATTAGTAAGGTAGCTCCTTACATGGAGTGTTCGGTGGGAGCGTCATAATATGGATTGGAGGGTAAGAGAAGGACGGCATCAGCAACTGTTGGTTACTTGTTTAACGTGCTTAAATTGTTATCGCATGTGTTTATTTACTGTACTGTTATATATGCTCACGTATATTATGTTGCATCCACGCATCACACACACATGTGCACTACAGCCTCACTAAGTTGGACGATCAATTTATGCATTCCATGTTTCAATCTTTTCAGCTACAGGTGTTTGGGGAAATGATAGTTTATATTGCGGTTAGGTCATCACGGTTGCAGCCCCACCCTAGTTTCGGAGAGTAGTTGCACATTTGTTAAGGTTGTTATTTGATTTTAATATCCTCCCTTGAACTGATGTTTCATAACTCTTATAACGTTTAAGTCAATTTTTATAATATCTTGTTATTTAGCTAATTTTGTAAAGTGATCAATTTTAACGAAGATGATTATAAATTTTCTCCAATATTGATCGTAATCTTGCTTTGTCCCTGTTGGGTTTCACATGTTGTTTCACCACATCATGTTTTCCATCAAAGTTTCTGTTAAATACTTCCGCTTTAAACTATAAATATTAAATCGAATTTATTTTTCTTACAAAAAAAATAGTAATTTAAATTATTCTTATATTGTTTTAAACCACTTCCGCTTTAAACTTTCCCAATTGAAAATGGATTTTTATTTTGTCAATAAACTAAATAATATAAACTATTTTATATATTGATTGTTGGCTGATTATGGACTAATAGTTTTCGAATTAAACTTTTCAATTTTCGTTTTGGTTTTATACCCATTTAAAAAAAAAATCAGTATTTTAACATTTTCATTAACTAAAAATTTAATCCGACGTACCCGCGGAGTCAGGCCGTCACCGATGGTATCAGAGCTTCGGCTCAAGGCGAGGATAGGATCCTCGAATTTGTACTGAGGGGCTAGTAATGTGGGACTCACCATCAAGACTTTAGTGTGTCTACCCACTTTGGGTAGTTCATTTTTAGGCAAGACCACAACCAAAACATATGTATTGTGCGTTGCCTCGGGGAAAGGGTTATATTTGATTGTTACTGTGATTTCTTAATTTGTTGTTTTATTGTTGGTATCTAGAATACACTTGACGTCATTTGACTTAGATGTTGGAATTATTGTCCAATTATGAATATAGATGCGCATGCCGCTTGATTACGTGCTTATTGAATTACTTTAATCAAGTGACCTTACTTGAAGTTTTGTAGAATGACTAATATTGCCCTAAACCTTTTCGAAGTCCATCATCGAATGAGTTTACCTTATTCAGAACTCATATTGTTGACTTCAGATATTTCCTGTCCAAATTGATCTCTCAACTTTAGTAAGCTCTATTCAGCCTATTTCTTATGTTTAATTGTTTCGCCCTTATGATAATGTTGGAACTTGTTTATTTTGAGCTTGTGATCCTTATATTTCTGTTTTTCGTCATTGTGGTGAATCCAATTGTTCTTATCAATTCTTTCCTTTCTATTAACAACGAGTCTTCATATTATCAAACATAAATCTTGAGATTTTACTCGTTTATTGAATTTCAGCTATAAATTCTTCTCGATAACGGGTAACTTCATTTTGAATTCTATGCTACTATATGTTCCTTTCTAACCTTTCCATTTTCGCTCGTGCTTTTCTTTCGCTTCTAAATGCAGCTGTCAGATTGTATATTTCTTTTCATGGAGTGCGATTAACCGTAAAAATTAATTGAATTATTTTAGCCTTATTTTTAATATGGCTTATCTTGAACTCGTATCCTTAATTTAACTCCTAAATTGATTGTTTTCCTTGAGATCTTATCGAAATTCTTAATTCAACATGTTTTCGGTTTGTTATCCTATCAAGCTTCTGTTTTGATCCTTTAATTTCGTACTCGTTTAGAGTTTACCTCTCCTTATTTCATGAGGTACTTCCTTGTATCGATTTCGTAACCAAAATTATTTATTCTCATCAGATATTACAAATGTTATTTTTCCTTGTCATTTTTTCCCTGAACCTATTTATTGGGTTGTGATCGTTTTGAAATCATCCATATGATTTTATATTACTCTTTTTCATTGTATTCAATTATGCAATCTTTTAAATTTCCTGAAGAGATCGAATTGTCACGGTTTCCTTTTGAACTTCACATTTTCATATTGTCCATTCATGAATTATTCGTTTCTTTGTCTAGTTCATTCATTCTCGTAAGCCTCATAAATCATATCGATTTATTCTTGACTTCTTTTGAACTTCAGACTTACCTTCTATTTATTTTGGACTTAAATTAATCCCTGTCTCGCTCAATCAGATAGTTTTGATGTTATTGCAGCTTGTTGAAATCATTACTTCTTGAAATAAATCTTTAAATCACATTGTTCTTGACTTGCTTTTCAAATGACCAAAAACACTTTAATGTTTTAGTTATTATCGTCATGACACTTATTTTGACTTTGTACTATTCTTATCGGTATCATTTCTTTGATCGTCTTCTTGCTTACTCCATTCAAATTGGTTGACACTCATCTCTTCCGTTATTCTTATCAGTGTGCCTTACTAGTTCTCCTTGTTACTTATAACGAACTATTGACTTGGTTATCATGTTACCGTTATTCAACTCCTCTTGCAAATTTCATCGGTTATTCTATTTGTTGCCATTATTAAGTTTTGTCTTGATATCTTGAGCACTTTGATTTGATCATTTTTGTAATCCTTATCGTGACTCTTCATTTGACTGTCATTTTTCCTCGATAATCTCAAATCAAAGGTCCTTCAATATTTTTGGATTATCTGGGCTAAACTAATGCTATATGTTGTTACGTGAGTAGTTTTCATTTTAAAAAGGAATCTTAACCCGCGACATACGAGTTGGAATTACCGTCGTGTCTCAATTTACCGCGTCACATTTTCATGTACCGTATATGAAGTACCACATCGGTCGTCCTTGTGAACCTACTACATATCTTATAGAGCTTCATAAATATCCAACGTACAAAGGAAGACCTGTTCACTTACTCATCGAGATGAAGAAATGATTCCATTGTGGCGCAACCAAAGTATAAAAGAGGCGACTTGGGAGTTAGAGATAAAGACATGTCAAAGTTTCGAAAACGTCTAACGCGCGTACGAGGGAATTTTTTTCGCAAACTCGTCTGAATCAAGAAGGCTGCATATTCCACCAGTAAAATTTTATGAGACGCTTATAGTATTGAAGAAATGATTTGGGAGTAGGAAATACGTCGGCGTTACTCGGATTATTCGATTTTCAAGAGTGAATTTGGGGACCAAATTCTTTTAAGGGGGGTGGATTGTAATACCCCAAAAATTTCGTGCCCTTTTTATTATTATATTTTAAAAATCTTTTTTTTAAAGCATAGATTTTCGAAGGATTTATAAAGTTAGATTCTATTATTGCTTTGATTTAGTAGTCAATATATTTAATATGATAAAATTATTTTGAAATGGTGTAGTCATTTTCTATATCACTATTTATTTTGGCCATTTTCTATTTTATATTTAATGATACTTTTAGCTAAAATGTGCGAATAAATTTTTCGTATGAAATATTAAACATGAAATTTATTTATAAAAGTGAGAAAAACCTTCTAAAAGTGTTCGGATCTTTCTGCAAAAAAGTTTGGACTAAATAGCGCAAAATTTTAGTTTTAGGGGCAAAAATGTACTTTCCAAAACTTCAGGTGAAAAAGTGCAAATTCACCCCAAGTTAAAGATTTTCTGCAGGAGTAATTATTTTTCCCTCCTTGCACACTCCAAAATCTGCAAAAGCATGCCCTTGGGTGGAGGAACTCCTCTACCCAAGAAAATGCATGCATTGGTGGGTTTAAAGAAGACAATTATGTCTTCCCCACTTCCCTAAGTAAAGTTTGTATGTATACATGTATGTATACATTTTCAAATCTGATTTCATTCCCTATTTAAACACTCCATCTCAATCTTTAATTCTTTTACATTATTATTCATCACATAGTAAAAACTTGAGTATTAAAAAGAGAGAAAAATGAGTGCAAGAAGAAAGTAAGAGAAGAAGGAAGGAAGACCGCCACCACCATACCATGCTGCTGCCGCACCGCCACCACTGCCGCCGCTTCGCTGCTGCCATCTATGCCGCTGCTGCCGCCATGAGCCGAGAGAATGAGGAGACCACCTTCGAGTTTTGAACCGGAGATGCCACTTTTCCGCATATTTTCGAGAATCGTAAGCTACACAGGTGAGTGTCAAGTCATAACTGTAACTTAGTCCCTAAACGAACGAGCATGCGACGTATGATACAATGAAAAACTCGACTGTTATGACAAACTATACACCTTGAATTATTATGATAATGCATATGTGCTTACGAGTACTTGATATCATATATTGAATCGTTTTGATGACTATTATTGATTTGTTTGCTGATTTCCTGTTACTGGATTGTTACTGTACTATATTGTTATTGGATTGTTATTGTACTGTATTGTTTGCTATTATTGTGTGGGCCCTATTTTGGTGTGCGAAATCATGGGTAACCTAGAAGGTTAGGGCCGGAGGGTTACCTTGATCCACCGTAGACCCGGCTTCACAAACCAAGTGTGGAGGTTACATTTGGGGAGTGAAGTCAAACTCCTGGCATTAGATGTCTATGCGCACAATTAGTAAGGTAGCTCCTTACATGGAGTGTTCGGTGGGAGCGTCATAATATGGATTGGAGGGTAAGAGAAGGACGGCATCAGCAACTGTTGGTTACTTGTTTAACGTGCTTAAATTGTTATCGCATGTGTTTATTTACTGTACTGTTATATATGCTCACGTATATTATGCTGCATCCACGCATCACACACACATGTGCACTACAGCCTCACTAAGTTGGACAATCAACTTATGCATTCCAAGTTTCAATCTTTTCAGCTACAGGTGTTTGGGGAAATGATAGTTCATATTGCGGTTAGGTCATCACGGCTGCAGTCCCACCCTAGTTTCGGAGAGTAGTTGCACATTTGTTAAGGTTCTTATTTGATTTTAATATCCTCCCTTGAACTGATGTTTCAAAACTCTTATAACGTTTAAGTCAATTTTTATAATATCTTGTTATTTAGCTAATTTTGTAAAGTGATCATTCTTATTGAAGATGAATATAAATTTTCTCCAATATTGATCGTAATCTTGCTTTGTCCCTGTTGGGTTTCACATGTTGTTTCACCACATCATGTTTTCCTTCAAAGTTTGTGTTAAATACTTCCGCTTTAAACTATAAATATTAAATCGAATTTATTTTCTTACAAAAAAAATAGTAATTTAAATTATTCTTATATTGTTTTAAACCGCTTCCGCTTTAAACTTGCCCAATTCAAAATGGATTTTTATTTTGTCAATAAACTAAATAACACAAACTATTTTATATATTAATTGTTGGCTGATTATGGACTAATCTCTTTCGAATTAAACATTTCAATTTTCATTTTGGTTTTATACCCGTTTCAAAAAAAAATCAGTATTTTAACATTTTCATTAACTAAAAATTTAATCCGACGGACCCGCGGAGTCGGGCCATCACACTCTTCATAATCATCAACATATTCCTCATCGTCAATTTTTGATGTCACAACAAGTTCATCATCATCAGTTTCTTCCTCTTTTCCATCATCATATTCTTCTTCCGCTTCCTCTTTTATGTGTTCTTCTATTCTCTTGCCTTTATATTTTCGAACTAATTTCTTATCACATCCCGATAAGTCAAAGAATGTGACATCGAATAATTTTTGAGAAAAATAATCAAACACTAGCATATATTCCCACCTTCAATCGGTTTATCTTCAACAAATTTTGTCCAACCTTCTTGAAAGTAATATTTACCATCTACTTCTTGCATCTTTACTAGCCACAAATTATTATATCGGTTTCTAAAAACTACATCATTTATTAACTCTCTCTGAATCTGATTAGTAGAAATTGTAAGAAGCTCCTAAACAAACAATAATATATAATCAAAAAAATTAAATAACCAACTCAATCTGCATAACATCAGTATGGCCTTGTATTAATTGTACAGAACATATTTAAATGTTTTTGAGATTACTATTCTATTGAACATTTTTGAAACATTAACATAAAACATTGGTATCTATTGTGGGAACCAAGGGATAAAATTAATTCAAACTGCATTATGTTATTATGCAAAGCTACCGTATACTGTGAAATGGCAATCATAAATAAAAATACAATAGTTACTTTGGGGGAAATGCAAAGACACTACCCGGTATTAGGCGAAACCTGAGTGAAACTAACCTGTGAAATTTTTATTGCATACAATATCCCTGTACTTTGAAAACTCTCCACAAAACCCCTAACATGATCTAAATAGGGAGTTTTAGATCGTCTTATTTCAAGTAACAAATTATAAAATATTTCACGTGCAATTGTGGGGACCAACATGAGGTACTTTAGAAACGGTTATTTGAAATATGCCGATAAAAAATAACCTACTTTTTTACAAATTCAGGTTTTGTGTTGATGAGGGGTATTTCGCATACGCCGTTTTAGGAAATACCTTTGCTCGATATCGACCTCGATCCCGACCGGGAAGGGTATTCCCCGACCTGAAGAACATGGTTCTCCTGTCGAGCCAGAATGATAGGACAAGACCCTACTTTCCGATCTGCTTCTATCCTCGGAATTACTGTGGGGCCGACCTACAGCTTTGTACAGCTGGCCGAGAGGTATTCTCCTACGGACGGTCCAGCTAGCTCATTACTGTTCCTATATATACACGGCGCATTTATGACATCAGGGACGTCACTATTCCCAAGAAACACACTAAGCTCGGACTCGCAGCTCGGAAAAGGCCATAGCTTGTATCTCTTTGTATTTACCTTCCTAGTAGTACGACATCCTGTAATGCTCGGGTAGACCTACCTTGTAATTTTTACTCGTACTCGAACATTGATATTAATATATACCATACACACGTTTCATACACTTAGTGTTTTGCTCGACTTTCCATATTCAACACGAACGAAAAACAGTATAATCAATTGGCGCCCACCGTGGGGCCTACTCGGGTGTTAGATCGAAAAATACCTACTACTAGGAAGGTAAACGCAGATCGATCAGAACCAATTGTTGAGAGAGATGGATGTCGATCACGCAGATAGTAAACGCGACCGAGCGTGCGTGAAGATCCAAGCCACCAAATCTAACATGGAAAAAGCTTATGACAAGAAAGTCAGGATAAGAACATTCAAAGTGGGAGATTTGGTCCTCAAAAAGGTAGAGGTATCTAAACACGTAGGAAAGCTTCAGCCTAACTGGGATGGCCCTTATGTTGTGCAAGAGGTCGGAGAAAAGGGGTCCTATAAAATTGCTCACCTCAGCGGTGAAGTTTTGCCAAGAACCTGGAATGCAGTTAACCTAAGGAAATACTATGGAAGATAGTTGCAATCATTTCAATTTTCTTGTAATCCAGTCTTTACAACTCAGTTTTTTACTTCAAATGTAAGCGCAGTCAATGAAAACATCTTTGAAAGTTCAAAATTTATATTTCGAATACTATGGTGAAGATATAACGTCTCGACCGAGGGTGAAAGCTGTCGCTATGACCCTTCCTCGAGGACGAAATGTTCAAAAATAAAAATCGGCCGAGGGTGAAAGCTATTGCTATGACCCTTCCTCGATTAAGAATTATTCAAAAATGAAAATCGGCCGAGGGTGCAAGCTATTGCTATGACCCTTTCTCGATTAAGAATTATTCAAAAATAAAAATCGGCCGAGGGTGAAAGCTATTGCTATGACCCTCCCTCGATTAAGAACTATTCAAAAATAAAAATCGGCCGAGGGTGAAAGCTATTGCTATGACCCTTCCTCGATTAAGAATTATTCAAAAATAAAAATCGGCTGAGGGTGAAAGCTATTGCTATGACCCTTCCTCGATTAGGAATTATTCAAAAATAAAAATCGGCCGAGGGTGAAAGCTATTGCTATGACCCTCCCTCGATTAGGAATTATTCAAAAATAAAAATCGGCCGAGGGTGAAAGCTATTGCTATGACCCTTCCTCGATTAAGAATTATTCAAAAATAAAAATCGGCCGAGGGTGAAAGCTATTGCTATGACCCTTCCTCGATTAAGAATTATTCAAAAATAAAAATCGGTCGAGGGTGAAAGCTATTGCTATGACCCTCCCTCGATTAGGAATTATTCAAAAATAAAAATCGGCCGAGGGTGAAAGCTATTGCTATGACCCTTCCTCGATTAAGAATTATTCAAAAATAAAAATCGGCCAAGGGTGAAAGCTATTGCTATGACCCTTCCTCGATTAAGAATTATTCAAGCCGAGGGTGCAAGCTATTGCTATGACCCTTCCTCGATAAACACATATTCAAAAATAAAAATCGGCCGAGGGTGAAAGCTATTGCTATGACCCTTCCTCGATTAAGAATTATTCAAAAATAAGAATCGACCAAGGGTGCAAGCTCTCGCTATGACCCTTCCTCGATAAAGACTTGTTCAAAAATAAAAAAAAAATCGACCGAGGGTGAAAGCTGTGGCTATGACCCTTCCTCGATAATGACTTGTTCAAAAAATAAAAATCGGCCGAGGGTGCGAGCTGATGCTTCGACCCTCCCTCGATAAAATCATGTTCAAAAGAACATGACTATTCAGCTTGGCAAAAGGTGGTCAAACAATGAAGTCAAAAAGTTCAATGTTGGATAACTCCGACTGATGCTCGAAATATTATAATGAAGTGGGTCTACTCGAGATTCGAAGACTTTTCAAGAACTTCATATCCTCTGGAAACTCCTCAAGTTGGAGTTATTATTTCTTAAAGTTCAGTTATGCTCGAAGAAAAATGTTGGTCCCAAGTGGTCAGATGAGGTCTAGAGGGGGGGGGGGGGGGTGAATAGACCTCTTTTGAAAATTTACTTTTTAAAATCTCTAACTTATCTGTTCAGCAAACTAAGCTGATCAAGAATAGTAAGCAGACTAAGCTGATCTCGCTTTGAACAGCAGAGTTGACCACTCTTCTGATTTCACTCAGCTGATTTTATCAAAATCAGAGTTTAAAATAAACTAACTTGCAGCGGATTTATCAAGTGTTTTTCACAAGTAGTTTTCTTTAACTTAGAAAAAGTTTTATCCCCAGTTTTTAACAAACTCCTTTTTAAAAACTTTTCAACAGTCAACCTTTAAGTGTTTTAAGTATGCTCTTTTAAATATGCAGAAAATAATGCAAGTTAAAAACACAAAGGATTTTTATAGTGGTTATATGGATAGAAATCCTTTAGTCCACTCTTCCAAGTCACTTAGATCTTGGGTTATACTATAAGCACAAAGATTACAGTATACACAGCTTGCGCCTATCAACAAATGAAAAGGCCACAAGTGCGTAATAGGAAATCACAAAGAAACTCCTATCCTCTGAAGTAATATCACTCACTAAGATAGATATCTACTTCTCACAACACCATACAAACAAAATCACTCAGATTTATAAGGCTTTTAAGTTTTCTCTCTATTTTGCTTCGTCAACAGATGACTAGGCTGATGAGTGTTCTGTTCTTGAGTTTGAGACTTAGAAGAATTCTGCTTCAAGTATTTTGCTCTCAAAGTGTGTTGTATCTTCTTCTTCAACTCACGAACTGAACTATTTATACTTGAGATTTGAAAATCTGCCCGTTGAGAGGTCGACAGCTGTTCAAATCCTCGAGTACTGGTCCTTTTTGCAGAAACGGCTGCTGCGACTGAACACTGTACACTCTGCTGTACTTTCTGTCGCTTCGCATTAAATGCGCATTAAATGCACCAAGCTGATACGAGGTTTCTCTTCAATCATTTGTCATAAATACCCTTCCTCTTCAGCATTTATTACACCAAGTGCATTTATTACCGTTGCAATAACTTCTGATCCACTTCTACTCTGCTGATCGAAGTCACTCGTCTGATGCGTACTCGGCTGATCCCAAACTTGAACTAATCTGATTTGAGTCGGTTGATAGTCCACCAGTCTGATTCCTTCTTCAGCAACAGATCAGTAGTCTTCTGGACCATATTTGACTAGTCTGAATTACTTCTTCCTTGGTCAAATATCTTCTAAGGTTTGTACTAAGCTTCCACTTAGCTGATGACTTTGGAAATCATCAAAACCTTCCTTCACTTCAAAGTCTTCATCTTCATCCAACAAAAAACTTCTCAGTTTTCAGATATTATTCATTTGGACTTTTTTCAGATAATCTTTCCGAGAAGACTTTATCGGTTCCAGATTCGAGTTAAATCTTTCCATCCAAATTTTTAAAGTTTCATCGGATTATTAATTCGTCATCGAGTGGGTTGATACGAGCAGAGAACTAATAATAAGACGATGGAAAGGAAAGAAAGATTGCAAGTATTTGATCTAAAACAAAAGGTTCTTATTGTTTCCGAGCAAGATACAAAAGATCAGTGAATTACAAGAATTACAATTTTATTGATATTCATCGAACAGATTACAAAGTTATTGAGTATGTTTACAAATAGAGTCCTAATACAACTACTGTAACCTATTCTATGGTCTTCGAGCATCCTCCAGTGTTGTCGACCAGGAATATAGGCGAGCATCCGATGAGTGCACCACAATTTGTGACAAATCTGTTGTCCGGTAGACTTGTAAAGTGATCGAGCTATCTATGTTTATCGTCTAATGATATCTGGGTTTCAAGTGAGGCAGTATGAATTGCAGACCATCTTTTCTGATTATCTCCATACTTTTCCCAGCATTCTTGCTACCAGCCGAGCCCGATAACTTCCCCGAGTTGGCGTCTAAGGTTACAATTCCTCATTTTGAGATCCGAAATTGCAACCTAAGCAGGCCAGTTATCATTTCATGATCGGGAAGCTCGACCCAAAGTTACCATTCTTCAAGGAAGAAAGGAAGAAATTGGTGATTCGAGGTCAAACTTCCTTTTAATTTTATGACTTGCTTTCCGCCCTCGGGGATACCCCTCGGAATCCGCAATGCTAACCCTGCCCAAAATATCCGAGCAAGGGTCGGTCACTTGCTGGTATTCCAAGGGGGGATCCCATTTTCAGGGATCAGAGACCCCCAGATGATCGAGGGGCCCCTCTTTTCCGATTCCGCCCATACCAAAGAAGTATATGTCTCGTTTGTAAGATCGGAAGTACATTCGAAGCCAAATCTCGAAGGCTTGAACAGGAAGAAGGACAAATCCGAGCTCAGTCCTCGGACTAAACATTTTGACAGTGCAAGGTAAAGATTTTCATCTGAGTAAAAAGCCCTTTATATACTAAAACAAAAATCTGATCGACGGCCATTATTCAACGAAGCCAACGGCCCAGATCAAGGCATTTATCACGGGTGACCGTTCCGTTTCCCGAGGTTTAGGTACTGTTTGGTCAGATTTTCTTTGGAACTTAGCTGAAAAAAGGGGAATATTATGACTTGGTCAGATGTGCAGTGCAGAAAGTTTCCGTTTTCACTTTATGCTCGGAATTTTGATCACTCTTAACTCGAGTATAAATTGTTTCTACAAAAAGAATACAATTAACTCGAGTATAAATTGTTTCCACTAAGAATACAACTTGAATGAACACTCATAGCTCGAGTACAAATAGTTTCTACATTAAGAATGCAACTTGAATGTAGAGAGGCACAAAGTAAACAATACACAACATTACCGATTAAAAGGGAGAGAAGGTTTATCATTTCAACAAGAAAAACAGTACAATAAAGGAAAAAACTTAAAAGTACAACATTTGATCGGGCATACAAAAGAAATCTCTAGACGCAACAAGAGCTTGCGGACCTCGACGTTGCGGGCCTCGTACCCCGCATCTTACCCTTTTTTATAAGCCTCTTGCTCCCGCAGCTCGGCATTTTTCTTCTCCTGCTCGATGAGGTTCTTCAGCCTATCCAGCTCCTTGCTTAGCTCCTCGTGAACCTGGCTCTCTTTCTGCTTCACAGCTTTCTCCGTCTCGGAGGCCAATTTCAGCTCGATGGCTCTGGCTTCTTCAAGGGACTTTGCCAGTGCAACCTTCTTTTCCTCCAGATCGAGGATAGCCTTAGCACGCTGCTCGGCTTCTTGCTCGACTTGTAGCCCGAGGTTGAATAACTGTTGTCCAACCTTCAATGGATACAAGTTGATCGGTTAGAAATAAATAAAAAAAAAAAAAAAGAAAGGCTCACTTGGGTAAGCAGGTCTGTGCTCGATTGCACTAATTCCCGAGCACTTTTTCCCCTTAACCGTTCTTGCTCGGCCAATTGAATGCTGCTTAATGTAACCTCCCAACTGCTTGGGGTAATTCTTCCAGCCATTGCCTTACTTTTCACCTCTTCAAAAAAGGCACTAAGCGTCCGAGCAACGTGGGGGGCAGAATTTCGGAGTTTTGGATTCCTGCCCGGCGAAGGAGTTTTCTTCTGATCGACAGAAGGGTCATTTATTTTGACCTTTTTATTGGGAGGCTCGACCACAACACCCTTATTAGCCTCCAAAGCCAGAACACTACCAGCCGATGCTTTCTTTGCCCCCGCCATCTGAATCAGGGTTGAGGTAGGAGTCAGCTCGTCTACAAGTGGCCTTTTGTTCGAAGCAAACTCAGACCCGCCAGAGGTCTGTGCTTCCCTTTGCATATTCCCCTCCAAACTGTTCTTCGACCTGGAAGGGGAGTCCGAAATTGGTATAACTGCCTGGTTCTCAGCCCGAATGGGCGACGAGTTGGGCAGAGGCTTGGTTTCAGCTTTGCCAAGATCACCCTTAGGGGCCTCGGTTTGTTCGGTGACCACATTCGAAGGAGAATTGACCTTGTGCTTGCCTCGATCGCTCTTAGAGATCTTTCATACCTCCGAGGAGGACTTAGGCTCTCTAACTTTCGACTTGGGAAGTTTCTCTTTCTTGACTTTGAACATCAGCTTTGGATCAAGCTTGGAGTTCACCATTCCTTCCATGATCGTTTTATTTCTAGTGAAGAAGAGGGCTCGATTTCTTTTTATCGATCAATGAGCTCCGACGAAGAAAGAATTGTGATTTCAATGATACGAATCTTAAACTGCCTCTTCTATTTATAAGAAAAAGGAGCGTTGCCTTTTGGGGACCCAACAGTCGCGAATTTCAAGTTTTCCCGTGCCCTATTACGAAGATCGATCATTTTAATACCTTGACTACTAAGGAAATGAATTTTCACCTGTACGGAAATGCTCGATATCGATAATCTTTTATGGACATTATAACTCACAAGGACTTTTATCTAGTTAAGCAGTATAATAAATCACTGATAGGCTCTAAGTGAATGGACTCGGAAAACTTTGTTAAACAAAGAAAGCAGATTTTATAAATGATCAAAATGATTACAATACATACAATGAAGAGTCCTACAATCTATTACAAGGAATCTTAAGGGTTTTGCTGCTCCTCTTTGCCCTCGCTCTCGGAACCTCCCTCGATGTCAACCTCTGCGTCTTGAGAAGCTTCTCGATCATCCCCATCCCCAGAGGTATCTTGATCATCCTCCTCCCCAGAACTTTTTTGGCTTTCGTCCTCGGAACTATCTAAACTCGAGCTCGAGCTAGACGTCTCCAAATCCAACATATCGGGATTGGGCATTGGAACCCCGAACTCTCTCACAAATGGAGCGAACTCGTGATTTTCCCAGTCTACGGAGCTCGAGGCTGAGACTCGATAGTTCTCTCCGTCCATGTTCTTGAAGATGTCCATATGTTTCAGATACTCATCTGTTGTTGGGGATAACCTTCGCCGAGACCAGCTGTCGAACACCCTTGTAAAAGGTGGTCTGAAGAATCTGATCTACCCTTTTCCGAGCTATGGCATCCAACGCAGGAGACTCTAGAAATTCTCTTATCGAGCTTAGGCGTGAGTCTTCCTTGCCGCGCTGATAAGATAACTCTGAATCTGCTTTGGTCTGCGCGAGCTCCTCTTCAAGCCTTTTGACTTTCTCCTCGAGCAAACTCTTCTCGGCCACTACCTTTACTAAGCTTTCCTCGACAGCCGGGGTATACTTAGCCTTACTAGACTCCATTTCTTTCTGAACGGAGATGAATTGATCGCGAAGTTTGGACTCTTCCTCGAGTAAATTCCGATAAGCTATATGAACTCGGTCGGACTCATCTTCTAACATCGAGGTGCGATTTGCTTCAGTGAGAAAGCAGTCCCCAATCTGCAATGACAAGATAATTAATATATTGTTCAAAGACCTAAACAATTATAACCATTGCAAAGGGCTTTTACCGTATGGTACGCTCGGCAGAATCGACCTAATACATCGAGGTCGCAATGAGCCAAAAGCTCCTCCTGATCCTCGGCGAATCTCCCCGCCATGAAGATCTTTATTGCCTTATCGTGCTCGTTCTCACCGTTTGGGTCACGATCACTCCGAATCGATCCCCTCTCGGGGTAACCCGCCGCTCGATATCCTCTAAGTTGATCTTCAATAAAGTCCACCATGTCAGGCTTACTTCGACCAGAACGGGAGGTGAGAGCCGTTCGGTGCTGACCCCACAGCCCGGTCCTCCTTTTCGCCTCGGGGGGTCTTTCACGATCTTCCCGAGCTCGCCGATTAAGGATCTCTTTCCCTTTAAGCTTCTTCATGGTGAACATGCTATAGCCCAGGCCAGATGAAGAAGAAGGACCAGCTTGGGTCGGAGGAGGTACCATTCGGATGGGTTCAGCATCCTCGGGCTCTCCTTCATTTCCGATCTGCTGGGGTTGGGCAGAGCCTCCCCGAGGAGGGATGATAGTTTGACTGGATTGCGCGGGGCCTGGCCTAACTTGTTTTCTCGGCTGGCCAGGCGTCTTTTTCGAGGTAGACGCCACTGTCCTACCGACTATGGAAGCTCGGTATTGTTCTACCATGGTACCTGAAGAAAGAAAAGATAAAATTGGTTAGGAATAAAGCCTTATGAGTAGCTTATTACTATGAACGCTCGGTGAATATTATTATTCTTACTTAACGATCGAGGATCGTCAGCATCTGCAAGTGGGTATGTAGCTCGGCTGAGCTCCGCCTTTCGAAGAACGGGCTCCAAAACGAGGAAAGCCGACTGGTACGGGTCAGAGCGCATCGCGGTGACAAGGCCGTCTGAAATAACCTTCTTAAGTCGACCTATCAATTCTCGTTTTCCGTACACCCAGTCTCGTTGACCTGGCCATTTGTGTGGGACCATCTCCGAGCTCCCCTCGAAAGCTGGTACTTCAGGTCCTTTGATAAAGAAGAACCGCCTCTTCCAGTCGAGAGAATTGCTAGAGACTATGGTCGATAAGACCGAATGATTTGAACGCTGGGAAAAATACACAAACCCAGCGTTCGAGGCGGAGGAAGTGCTGACTTTGAAGAACTGCCAAAAATAGTGGAAATTAGCAGTTTTACACTTAGCCTTCATCAAAACACTGAAAGCTATCAAGTACCCAATCGAATTGGGGAGGATCTGTGCGGGAGCCAGGGAGAACACATCTAGAACCAGCTTGAGTAACGGGGCAAAAGGGATACGCAAGCCATAGGCAAATTGCTTCGCATAGAAAGCTTGACATCCTTCCGGGGGCTGATTCACCCTTTGAGAGGAGGTTGGAATAACTAGCGAATAGCCCTCGGGAAGGAATTTTCCTATCTCAGCTTCGAGGTCTGCTTTGTCTTCTATTGGATCATATGCACTAGAGATCTCGTCGACCCGTTTCTCAGTCTTCTGGGCTCGACCTGTGGCTTTGGACTTCTTCGTGACACCTGCAAGGTCGAGAATCCTCACACTGCACCCTCCTCCGATCGAATATCTCATTATCTCATGCACGTCCTGCGCCACAGTCGAGCCAGCCTCGTTATCGGAGTCAGGATTCTCTCCACCCCCTCCTTCCTCGCTATTGGGCTCGACGTTTTGTTCCGCGTCCCCCCCAGGCTCGGAATTATGTTGATCAGACGTCCCCTCGCCAGCATTTGATCCTAGGGCACGTTCGATTTGATCGACAATTTTACTCGTCTCATCAGGAGAGTTTTCAGTGGTTTTATAGGCGTTAATGAGTTCGCCCGTGGACCCTAGGTCGGAATCCGACCTCGGAGGGTTGTTGGAAGGAACCTCTGGATTCTGGGAGGTAGACATGTTGGAAAGTATTTGTTGGAGTGGTCGACAAGAAGGAATACTCTTTATCGATCTGAATGCTCCGATCTGCTGAAACTTGAGAAGTCGTACTCGTATTTTCAAGTCAACGTATATATATAAAGGTTAAAAGGGTAAATTGCAAATTCAACCCCGAGTAACCGCGACGGTTAAGCTTCCACTCAGTAAAATTGAAGATTATCTTTCCGCTAATAGCATTTATGGTCCTCCAAGATTCAGAAATGGGCATTTTCGGGTTAGTAAGATAAGATTAACTACATTGTCTTCCGAGGATATGCACTCTTTTTCCCTTCGCTCGGTTTTTATCCCCCTGGGTTTTTCCGAGTAAGGTTTTTAATGAGGTATATCCAACACAAGACCGTTCGAGACCCATTCTTTGTTGCTCATCTCTCCAATCTTCAGATATCATAATGCCCTATTGAATTATTGAAGTAAGACCCTCAGATCGAGAATATCATCTTCCTATTGTTCGAGGCACGTCAGTCTTCCACGGCTCCGCTAGAACATATATGCGCTCTTTTTCCCTGGCTCGGACTTTTTCCCAATGGGTTTTTTCCGAGTAAGGTTTTTAATGAGGCATATCAAATCTTGATACTATGCTGTATTTACTTCTCCGAGCTTCAGCTTCACTTATGCTCGAGAAGTGGGGGAGTATTGATGAGGGGTATTTCGCATACGCCGTTTTAGGAAATACCTTTGCTCGATATCGACCTCGATCCCGACCGGGAAGGGTATTCCCCGACCTGAAGAACATGGTTCTCCTGTCGAGCCAGAATGATAGCACAAGACCCTACTTTCCGATCTGCTTCTATCCTCGGAATTACTGTGGGGCCGACCTACAGCTTTGTACAGCTGGCCGAGAGGTATTCTCCTACAGACGGTCCAACTAGCTCATTACTGTTCCTATATATACGCAGCGCATTTATGACATCAGGGATGGCACTATTCCCAAGAAACACACTAAGCTCGGACTCGCAGCTCGGAAAAGGCCATAGCTTGTATCTCTTTGTATTTACCTTCCTAGTAGTACGGCATCCTGTAATGCTCGGGTAGACCTACCTTGTAATTTGTACTCGTACTCGAACATTGATATTAATATATACCATACACACGTTTCATACACTTAGTGTTTTGCTCGACTTTCCATATTCAACATGAACGAAAAACAGCATAATCATGTGTTAAAAGTACAAGGAGGTTCTACACATTAAAAAAATCATTGGATAGTTTCAAGCATGTTTAACATAACACAAAGGAGTATTATGACTTCGCCAAAAATTAAGGCCCAATTCGTATGATTTTTCTCTCAAGAATTCCATGTTTGAGAGTTGTAGATTAGGAAATCTGGAAGACTGCTTTAATTAGAAATGAAAGTAGAATTCTAAGGAACATGTGGGTCAATTAAGGTTTTATGCGTTTGTGATTTTGAAAATAAGACTGAAATTTGTTTGTAATGTAGGGAAATTTAGATTAGTTTTATTCTTTATTTTGTGGGAAGGGAATTTAAACATGTGAATGTAAATGAATTTTATTCAAATCATGAAATTTCAAATTTTTTGAATTTGAGCGTTACAAACGTAAAAATATTGGACTAGTAAATTTAAATTTTGACAAACATATACAAAATTTTTTTTTTAGTCATTCAAAACTAATATTTTTAATTAAGAATACATTTACTATATATATAGTTTCACATGTAACTTAAGCAAGTAATTAAAACTATCGATGAACAACTCTATCATTGATTCATTAATATTTTTAATATCGCACTAATATGTGTACTTCATTAAAACATAAAAATTAATTAAAAATTTAATGCATAATCGAATTAATAAAAAAACAAAAAATAGATCATAAATTCAAAGCACGAGAACTCGATATAGAAATTACAAAAAAGTATAATCAATAAAAGACGAGAAACATACCATTTGTTCTTCTGAATATTTCATTAAGAAAAATTTAGAGAATGAAGGTCGATTCGCTGCTAGTCCATCCATGATTTGACAACTTATAGATCTAAGCAACAATTTTCAAAATGAGAAAGAATTGAGGTTTTATAATTGATTTAAACGGGATAATTTTTTTTTAATAGAATTTTTCAAAAAAGGTGCGTTACATCCAATGTTTTGTGGCGACGAATAAGAAAATATTGGGTAATTAGGTTTTATAGAAGAATAAGAAATTATTTCATACAACGGCATCAACATTATGATAAGTTATTCATAGTTTAATTTTTTGGAGAATTACACCAAACTATCCCTACGGTTTAGTGTAATTACACATATCACTCTTCATGTTTGAAAAATTACACAAACTACCCTTGAGGCTAACATCTGTCCAAAAATAGTAATGGAATTGCTGAATGTACCAAAATCCCAATTTTTATTATAGAAATTACTTGTAAAAAATCACAAACCTTTGAGTAATTCTCTCAAATATTAATATTAATACATTTATACATCAATATTTTTATGTAATTGAAATTTACATATTAGTATACAATATATTTAGATTAAAAGAAATTAAGATTCAAATAACATTTTGGAAAAAAAAAAAAAGATAAACAAAAACACCCATCTATAAAGTAAAACAATAAATTTATTTTTACATCAATAAATATTCATATTTAAAATATACATAAATGATTAAATATAACTAATTTAAAATTTCAATTGCAATAAAGATAGTAATAAAAATTTATTTGTATAGTTAGATTAATACTGTTATTTAAATTCAATTAGAAAAATGTTTTCCTACCAAAAATAATTTATTTTATATTTTAAAAAATAAATATATAAAATATGTTTTAAAAAAATTTAATAAATAGAAAAAAATATCTCTATTGTCCCCAGCCCCTCTCCCTAACATCGACAAAGAACTCACCTTACCCAATCCCTTTCTCTTCCCTTTCGTTTCCTCGTTTACCTTTTGATCACCAACAACATTCTTCGATCGATTTGGTCGCGAAAGTTTGTCACTGCACGAAAGGCACAAAGGGAGGAGGGGAAGGGAATGGGTGGTAGTGGGGTAGGTGCTGGTGAGTAGTGGTGTGATTGGGGGGGGGGGGGGGGGTCGGGGTTATTTTTTTTTATTTACATTTTTTAATACAATAATCTTGTCAAATGTACTTTTGTAATAATTTTGCGTCGTCAGAAATAAATGTCATGACGTGGTAACTGTAATGATTCGAATATCTTGGGGGTAGTTTTATTAATTTCTCAAACTTGAAGGATTGTATGTGTAGTTACACTAAACATGAGGGGTAGTTTAAAAAGTAATTTTTTAAAATGAAAAAAATCGTATCAGGGGCATTTCGAAATAAAAAAATTACTAATTGATGACATGAAAATGTACAACAAAAAATTATGATTTTTATTCAAAGTGAAAGATGATTATTATATCAATGTCGAAAGTGAGAAACATAATTTTTAAATGGGTATGATTTTATATAAACGTTAAATAATTATAAGTAATATCTATAAATCTACATAATAGACAATCAAAACAAGGTTAATGTAGTTTCTTCAAAACAATGTTAGTGTTCATAATAAATTTTTTTTGTCTAATAAATAAAGATAAACCACATGGAACCATTAAAGTTCCATTCAGAGCTAGCCCACATTTGGACCTAATCAAAACGAAGAATACCAACATTAATACGATGTTTCCCATCTTCTTCCCCAAACTCACGAAGGCATACATCATTTATTCCAATAGAATTTTTTCTGCATAATGAACTCCATCCTCCAACATAATTTACTCTCCCGTCAGTCCATTCTGTATATGTTGATTCATACGTCTTTCCCTTAGGATCAACGAGGATGATTTCCTTTGGAAGTTTAATGTCATTCTTTCTCACTATTCTTTTTGGAACGTACTGACATGATAAATTAACAATATTAGTTATAACATATATATATATATATATATATACATGTATAAACTTCATAATAACAATTCAAAAAAATAATATCATGTCTAAAAGCTTGTGTTTTTTCCTTGTAAAGAGTATGCAAAACGGCACACTAAAGCTTGTAGTGTTGTACACACACTGACAACTGCATATAGGACTTAATATTGAGATATGAAAAAACTATAATACGTTTTTCTTCATCGGATAATACCCATATAAAATTTTAAAAATAACACATTAATTTTTTTTAAATATAATAAAGAAATAAAATCGCAAGATATAAGAAAGGAGGCTTTAAATATACATTTCTAAAAACATAAACAGTCGGTTTGCTCTAAGATTTGTGATTATGAATAAAGTGTCCATTAAACATATCAAATGGAGGTACTATGCTATTCACTCCCAAATATTTGGTAATTCAATTTCTTATTAAAATTACATAAGCAAATAGATATTAAGCTCCAAACAATACACTTACCATTTCACCCGTACGCTTTGTTACATGTGTCAGAAAATAAGGATTTGTAGGTATGGGAATGCCGCAAGATTTAAGGAGCTTCACGCTATAGTTATCGGAAAATCTCTTCTTGCGAAGACGTTTTTTACTGGTACCAGCTCCATCTAAATGAAGTAAATATAACATTAACATAAGAATCAAAATAAGTTTGCAAATTACGTTCTGGTTCCAAATAGACTTTAGAACATACCATTAGTTCCACTTTTCACTTGTTCAAGCACATTTCCTTGCCCAACAAAGTTAACGAAGCGATCTTCATCATCTAACTCTTCAGTATATATATAATCGTCGCTTTCAGTTTCCTCCTCATCATCTTGTTCTTTTCCCTTTATTTCCTTGATTTCCTCATCATCATTTTCTTCTTCATCATCATCGACTTCCTCTTCATCATCATCAACATATTCCTCATCGTCAACTTTTGACGTGACAACAAGTTCATCATCATCAGTTTCTTCCTCTTTTCCATCATCATATTCTTCTTCCGCTTCCTCTTTTATGTGTTCTTCTATTCTCTTGCCTTTATATTTTCGAACTAATTTCTTATCACATCCCGATTAGTAAAAGAATGTGACATCGAATAATCCTTGAGAAAAATATTCAAACACTAGCATATACCCATCTTCAATCGATTTATCTTCAACAAATTTTGCCCAACCTTCTTGAAAGTAATATTTATCATCTACTTGTTGCATATTTACTTGCCACAAATTATTATATCGGTTTCTTAAAACTACATCATTTGATAACTCTCTCTGAATCTGATTAATAAAAGTTGTAGGAAGCTCCCAAAAAAACAATAATATATAATCAAAAAAATTAAATAACCAACTCAATATGCATAACATCAGTATGGCCTTGTATTAATTGCACATAACATATTTAAATGTTTTTGAGATTACTATTCTATTGAACATTTTTGAAACATTGACATAAAACATAGGTGTCTATTGTGGGAACCAAGGGATAAAATTAATGCAAACTGCATTATGTTATTATGCAAATCTACCATACACTGTGAAATGATATTCATAAATAAAAATACAATAGTTACTTTGGGGAAAATGCAAAGACACTACCCGGTATTAAGCGAAACCTGAATTAAACTAATCTGTGAATTTTTTTTTGCATACAATATCCCTGTACTTTGAAAACACTCCACAAAACCACTAACATGATCTAAATAGGGGGTTTTAGATTGTCTTATTTAATGTAACAATTTATAAAATATTTCACGTGCAATTCTAGGCACCAACATGAGGTACTTTAGAAACGGTTACTTGAAATATGCAGATAAAAAATAACCTACTTTTTTACAAATTCAGGACTTTGTGTTAAAAGTACAAGGAGGTCCTACACATTAAAAAAATCATTGGATAGTTTCAGGCAGGTTTAACATAACACAAAGGAGTATTATAACTTCGCCAAAAAATAAAGGCCCAATTCCTATGATTTTTTTCTCAGGAATTCCATGTTTGAGAGTTGTAGATTAGGAAATCTAGAAGACTGGCTTTAATTAGAAATGAAAGTAGAATTCTAAGGAACATGTGGATAAATTAAGGTTTTATGCGTTTGTGATTTTGGAAATAATTCTGAAATTTGTTTGTAATGTAGGGAAATTTAGATTAGTCTTATTCTTTATTTTGTGGGTAGGGAATTTTAACATGTGAATGTAAATGAATTTAATTCAAATCATGAAATTTCTAGTAAAACGTATAAGATCGTAATTTATTATTATATTTTAAAATTCAATGTGTTTCAAATTTTTTGAATTTGAGCGTTACAAACGTAAAAATATTGGACTAGTAAATTTAAATTTTGACCAACATATACAAGACTTTTTTTTAATCATTAAAAACTCATACTTTTTAATTAAGAATACATTTACTATATATATAGTTCCACATGTAACTTAGGCAAGTAATTAAAACTATCGATGAACAACTCTATCATTGATTCATTAATATTTTTAATATCGCACTAATATTTGTACTTCATTGAAACATAAAAATTATTTAATAATTTAAAATGCCTAATAGAATTAATAAAAAACAAAAAATAGATCATAAATTCAAAGCACGAGAACTCGATATAGAAATTACAAAAAGGTATAATCAATAAAAGACGAGAAACATACCATTTGTTTTTCTGAATATTTCGTTAAGAAAAATTTAAAGAATGAAGGCCGATTCGCTGCTAGTCCATCCATGATTTGATAACTTATAGATCTAAGCAACAATTTTCAAAATGAGAAAGAAATGAGGTTTTATAATTGATTTACACGGGATAATTTTCTTTATAGAATTTTTGAAAAAAGGAGCGTTACATCCAATGTTTTGTGGCGATGAATAATAATATATTGGGTAATTAGGTTTTATAGAAGAATCAGAAATTATTTCATACAATGGCATCAACATTATGATAAGTTATTCATAGTTTAATTTTTTGGAGAATTACACCAAACTATCCCTAAGGTTTAGTGTAATTACACTTACCACTCTTCATGTTTGAAAAATTACACAAACTATGCTTGAGGCTAACATCTGTCCAAAAATAGTAATGGAATTTCTGAATGTACCAAAATCCCCATTTTTATTATAAAAATTACTTGTAAAAAATCTCAAACCTTCGAGTAATTCTCTCAAATATTATTATCAATACATTTATACATCAATATTTTTATGTAATTGAAATATACATATTATTATACAATATATTTAGATTAAAAGATATAAAAATTCAAATAACATTCTGGGAAAAAAAAAGGTAAACAAAAACACCCATCTATAAAATATAACAATAAATTTATTTATACATCAATAAATATTCATATTTAAAATATACATAAATGATTAAATATAACTAATTTAAAATTTCAATTACAATAAATACAGTAATAAAAATTTATTTGTATAGTTAGAATAATAATGTTATTTAAATTCAATTATAAAATTTTTTTTCTACCTAAAATAATTTATTTTATATTTTAAAAAATTAATATATAAAATATATTTAAAAAAAATTAATAAATAGAAAAAATATCTCTATTATCCCCAGCCCCTCTCCCTAACATCCACAAAGAACTCACCTTACCCCATCCCTTTCTCTTCCCTTTCGTTTCCTCGTTTACCTTTGGATCACCAATAACCTTCTTAGATCGATTTGGTCGCAAAAGGTTGTCACTGCACGAAAGGCACAAAGGGAGAATGGGAAGGGAAATGGGGGGTAGTGTGGTAGGTGCTGGTGAGTAGTGGTGTGGTTTGGGGGGGGGGGGGGGGGTCGGGGTTATTCTTGTATATCTATATATTTTAATACAAAAATCTTGTCAAATGTACTTTTGTAATAAATTTGCGTCGTCAGATATAAATGTCATGATGTGGTAACTGTAAGGATTCGAATATCTTGGGGGTAGTTTTATTAATTTTTCAAACTTGAAGGATTGTATGTGTAGTTACACTAAACATGAGGGGTAGTTTAAAAAGTAATTTTTAAAAATGAAAAAATTCATATCAGGGGCATTTCGAAATAAAAAAATTACTTATTGATGACATGAAAATGTACAACAAAAAAATGTTATTTTTATTCAAAGTGAAAGATGATTATTATATCAATGTCGAAAGTGAGAAACATACTTTTTAAATGGGTATGATTCTATATAAACGTTAAATAATTATAAGTAATATCTATAAAACTGCATAATAAACAATCAAAACAATGTTAATGTAGTTTCTTCAAAACAATGTCAGTGTTCACAATAAATTTTTTTTGTCTAACAAATAAACATATACCACATGTAACCATTAAATTTCCATTCAGAGCTAGCCCACATTTGGACCTAATCAAAACGAAGAATACCAACATTAATACGATGTTTTCCATCTTCTTCCCCAAACTCACAAAGGCATACATCATTTATTCCAATAGAATTTTTTCTGCATAATGAACTCCATCCTCCAACATAATTTACTCTCCCGTCAGTCCATTCTCTATATGTTGATTCATACGTCTTTCCCTTAGGATTAACGAGGATGATTTCCTTTGGAAGTTTAATGTCATTCTTTCTCACTATTCTTTTTGGAACGTATTGACATGAGTAATTAACAATATTAGTTATAACATATATATATATATATATATATATATATATATAAACTTCATAATAACAATTCAAAAAAATATTATCATGTCTAAAAGCTTGTGTTTTTTCCTTGTAAAGAGTATGCAAAACGGCACACTAAAGCTTGTAGTGTTGTACACACACTGACAACTGCATATAGGACTTAATATTGAGATATGAAAAAATTATACTACGTTTTTCTTCATCGGATAATACCCATATAAAATTTTAAAAATAACACATTAATTTTTTTTAAATATAATAAAGAAATAAAATCGCAAGATATAAGAAAGGGGGCTTTAAATATACATTTCTAAAAACATAAACAGTCGGTTTGCTCTAAGATTTGGGATTATGAATAAAGTGTCCAGTAAACATATCAAATGGAGGTACTATGCTATTCACTCCCAAATATTTGGTAATTCAATTTCTTATTAAAATTACATAAGCAAATAGATATTAAGCTCCAAACAATAAACTTACCATTTCACCCGTACGCTTTGTTACATGTGTCAGAAAATAAGGATTTGTAGGTATAGGAATGTCGCAAGATTTAAGGAGCTTCACGCTATAGTTATCGGAAAATCTCTTCTTGCGAAGACGTTTTTTACTGGTACCAGCTCCATCTAAATGAAGTAAATACAACATTAACATAAGAATCAAAATAAGTTTGCAAATTACGTTCTGGTTAATTAGTTTTTGAACCAAATAGACTTTAGAACATACCATTAGTTCCACTTTTCGCTTGTTCAAGCACATTTCCTTGCCCAACAAAGTTAACGAAGCGATCTTCATCATCTAGCTCATCAGTATACATATAATCGTCGCTCTCAGTTTCCTCCTCATCATCTTGTTCTTTTCCCTGTATTTCCTTGATTTCCTCATCATCATTTTCTTCTTCATCATCATCGGCTTACTCTTCATCATCATCAACATATTCCTCATCGTCAACTTTTGATGTGACAACAAGTTCATCATCATCAGTTTCTTCCTCTTTTCCATCATCATATTCTTCTTCCGCTTCCTCTTTTATGTGTTCTTCTATTCTCTTGCCTTTATATTTTCGAACTAATTTCTTATCACATCCCGATTAGTAAAAGAATGTGACATCGAATAATCCTTGAGAAAAATATTCAAACACTAGCATATACCCAACTTCAATCGATTTATCTTCAACAAATTTTGCCCAACCTTCTTGAAAGTAATATTTATCATCTATTTGTTGCATATTTACTTGCCACAAATTATTATATCGGTCTCTTAAAACTACATCATTTGATAACTCTCTCTGAATCTGATTAATAAAAGTTGTAGGAAGTTCCTAAACAAACAATAATATATAATCAAAAAAATTAAATAACCAACTCAATATGCATAACATCAGTATGGCCTTGTATTAATTGTACAGAACATATTTAAATGTTTTTGAGATTACTATTCTATTGAACATTTTTGAAACATTAACATAAAACATAGGTGTCTATTGTGGGAACCAAGGGATAAAATTAATGCAAATTGCATTATGTTATTATGCAAAGCTACCATACACTGTGAAATGGTATTCATAAATAAAAATACAATAGTTACTTTGGGGAAAATGCAAAGACACTACCCGGTATTAAGCGAAACCTGAATTAAACTAATCGTTGAATTTTTGTTTGCATACAATATCCCTGTACTTTGAAAACTCTCCACAAAACCCTTAACATGATCTAAATAGGGGATTTTAGATTGTCTTATTTTATGTAACAATTTATAAAATATTTCACGTGCAATTCTAGGCACCAATATGAGGTACTTTAGAAACGGTTACTTGAAATATGCCGATAAAAAATAACCTACTTTTTTACAAATTCAGAGCTTTGTGTTAAAAGTACAAGGAGGTTCTACACATTAAAAAAATCATTGGATAGTTTCAGGCAGGTTTAACATAACACAAAGGAGTATTATGACTTCGCCAAAAATTAAAGGCCCAATTCCTATGATTTTTTTCTCAGGAATTCCATGTTTGAGAGTTGTAGATTAGGAAATCTGGAAGACTGACTTTAATTAGAAAGGAAAGTAGAATTCTAAGGAACATGTGGATAAATTAAGGTTTTATGCTTTTGTGATTTTGGAAATAATTCTGAAATTTGTTTGTAATGTAGGAAAATTTAGATTAGTCTTATTCTTTATTTTGTGGGAAGGGAATTTTAACATGTGAATGTAAATGAATTTTATTAAACTCATGAAATTTCTAGTAAAACGTATAAGATCATAATTTATTATTATATTTTAAAATTCAATGTGTTTCAAATTTTTTGAATTTGAGCGTTACAAACGTAAAAATATTGGACTAGTAAATTTAAATTTTGACCAACATATACAAGACTTTTTTTTAATCATTAAAAACTCATACTTTTTAATTAAGAATACATTTACTATATATATAGTTTCACATGTACATTAAGAAAGTAATTAAAACTATCGATGAACAAATCTATCATTGATTTATTAATATTTTTAATATCGCACTAATATTTGTACTTCATTGAAACATAAAAATTATTTAATAATTTAAAATGCATAATAGAATTAATAAAAAACAAAAAATAGATCATAAATTTAAAGCACGAGATATAGAAATTACAAAAAGGTATAATCAATAAAAGACGAGAAACATACCATTTGTTTTTCTGAATATTTCGTTAAGAAAAATTTAAAGAATGAAGGCCGATTCGCTGCTAGTCCATCCATGATTTGATAACTTATAGATCTAAGCAACAATTTTCAAAATGAGAAAGAACTGAGGTTTTATAATTGATTTAAACGGGATAATTTTCTTTATAGAATTTTTGAAAAAAGGAGCGTTACATCTAATGTTTTGTGGCGATGAATAAGAATATATTGGGTAATTAGGTTTTATAGAAGAATAAGAAATTATTTCATACAACGGCATCAACATTATGATAAGTTATTCATAGTTTAATTTTTGGAGAATTACACCAAACTATCCCTAAGGTTTAGTGTAATTACACATACCACTCTTCATGTTTGAAAAATTACACAAACTATCCTTGAGGCTAACATCTGTCCAAAAATAGTAATGGAATTTCTGAATGTACCAAAATCCCCATTTTTATTATAAAAATTACTTGTAAAAAATCTCAAACCTTCGAGTAATACTCTCAAATATTATTATCAATACATTTATACATCAATATTTTTATGTAATTGAAATATACATTTTATTATACAATATATTTAGATTAAAAGAAATAAAAATTCAAATAACATTCTGGGAAAAAAAAAGGTAAACAAAAACACCCATCTATAAAATATAACAATAAATTTATTTATACATCAATAAATATTCATATTTAAAATATACATAAATGATTAAATATAACTAATTTAAAATTTCAATTACAATAAATACAGTAATAAAAATTTATTTGAATAGTTAGAATAATAATGTTATTTAAATTCAATTATAAAATTTTTTTTCTACCTAAAATAATTTATTTTATATTTTAAAAAATTAATATATAAAATATATGTAAACAAAATTAATAAATGGAAACAATATCTCTATTATCCCCAGCCCCTCTCCCTAACATCCACAAAGAACTCACCTTACCCCATCCCTTTCTCTTCCCTTTCGTTTCCTCGTTTACCTTTGGATCACCAATAACCTTCTTAGATCGATTTGGTCGCAAAAGGTTGTCACTGCACGAAGGGCACAAAGAGAGGATGGGAAGGGAAATGGGGGGTAGTGTGGTAGGTGCTGGTGAGTAGTGGTGTGGTTTGGGGGGGGGGGGGGGTCGGGGTTATTCTTTTATATTTATATATTTTAATACAAAAATCTTGTCAAATGTACTTTTGTAATAATTTTGCGTCGTCAGAAATAAATGTCATGATGTGGTAACTGTAAGGATTCGAATATCTTGGGGGTAGTTTTATTAATTTTTCAAACTTGAAGGATTGTATGTGTAGTTACACTAAACATGAGGGGTAGTTTAAAAAGTAATTTTTAAAAATGAAAAAATTCATATCAGGGGCATTTCGAAATAAAAAAATTACTAATTGATGACATGAAAATGTACAACAAAAAATTGTGATTTTTATTCCAAGTGAAAGATGATTATTATATCAATGTCGAAAGTGAGAAACATACTTTTTAAATGGGTATGATTTTATATAAACGTTAAATAATTATATGTAATATCTATAAAACTACATAATAAATAATCAAAACAATGTTAATGTAGTTTCTTCAAAACAATGTCAGTGTTCACAATAAATTTTTTTTGTCTAACAAATAAACATATACCACATGTAACCATTAAAGTTCCATTCAGAGCTAGCCCACATTTGGACCTAATCAAAACGAAGAATACCAACATTAATACGATGTTTTCCATCTTCTTCCCCAAACTCACAAAGGCATACATCATTTATTCCAATAGAATTTTTTCTGCATAATGAACTCCATCCTCCAGCATAATTTACTCTCCCGTCAATCCATTCTCTATATGTTGATTCACACGTCTTTCCCTTAGGATTAACGAGGATGATTTCCTTTGGAAGTTTAATGTCATTCTTTCTCACTATTCTTTTTGGAACGTATTGACATGATAAATTAACAATATTAGTTATAACATATATATATATATATATATATATATATATATATATATATATATATATATATATATATATATATAAACTTCTTAATAACAATTCAAAAAAATAATATCATGTCTAAAAGCTTGTATTTTTTCCTTGTAAAGAGTATGCAAAACGGCACACTAAAGCTTGTAGGGTTGTACACACACTGACAACTGCATATAGGACTTAATATTGAGATATGAAAAAACTATAATACGTTTTTCTTCATCGGATAATACCCATATAAAATCTTAAAAATAACACATTAATTTTTTTTAAATATAATAAAGAAATAAAATCGGAAGATATAAGAAAGGAGGCTTTAAATATACATTTCTAAAAACATAAACAGTCGGTTTGCTCTAAGATTTGTGATTATGAATAAAGTGTCCATTAAACATATCAAATGGAGGTACTATGCTATTCACTCCCAAATATTTGGTAATTCAATTTCTTATTAAAATTACATAAGCAAATAGATATTAAGATCCAAACAATAAACTTACCATTTCACCCGTACGCTTTGTTACATGTGTCAGAAAATAAGGATTTGTAGGTATAGGAATGCCGCAAGATTTAAGGAGCTTCACGCTATAGTTATCGGAAAATCTCTTCTTGCGAAGACGTTTTTTACTGGTACCAGCTCCATCTAAATGAAGTAAATACAACATTAACATAAGAATCAAAATAAATTTACAAATTACGTTCTGGTTAATTAGTTTTTGAACAAAATAGACTTTAGAACATACCATTAGTTCCACTTTTCGCTTGTTCACACACATTTCCTTGCCCAACAAAGTTAACGAAGCGATCTTCATCATCTAACTCATCAGAATACATATAATCGTCGCTTTCAGTTTCCTCCTCATCATCTTGTTCTTTTCCCTATATTTCCTTGATTTCCTCATCATCATTTTCTTCTTCATCATCATCGGCTTCCTCTTCATCATCATCAACAAATTCCTCATCGTCAATTTTTGATGTGACAACAAGTTCATCATCATCAGTTTCTTCCTCTTTTCCATCATCATATTCTTCTTCCGCTTCCTCTTTTATGTGTTCTTCTATTCTCTTGCCTTTATATTTTCGAACTAATTTCTTATCATATCCCGATAAGTCAAAGAATGTGACATCGTATAAACCTGGAGAAAAATATTCAAACACTAGCATATACCCATCTTCAATCGATTTATCTTCAACAAATTTTGCCAACCTTCTTGAAAGTAATATTTATCATTTACTTGTTGCATCTTTACTTGCCACAAATTATTATATCGGTCTCTTAAAACTACATCATTTGAAAACTCTCTTTGAATCTGATTAATAAAAGTTGCAGGAAGTTCCTAAACAAACAATAATATATAATCAAGAAAATTAAATAACCAACACTATATGCATAACATCAGTATGGCCTTGTATTAATTGTACAGAACATATTTAAATGTTTTTGAGATTACTATTCTATTGAACATTTTTGAATAATTGACATAAAACATTGGTGTCTACTGTAGCAACAAAGGGATAAAATTAATGCAAACTGCATTATGTTATTATGCAAAACTACCATACACTGTGAAAATGCATTCATAAATAAAAATACAATAGTTACTTTGGGGAAAATGCAAAGACACTACCCGGTATTAAGCGAAACCTGAATGAAACTAACCTGTAAAATTTTTATTGCATACAATATCCCTGTAATTTGAAAACTCTCCACAAAACCCTAACATGATTTAAATAGGGGGTTTTAGATCGTCTTATTTCAAGTAACAAACTATAAAATATTTCACGTGCAATTGTAGGGAGCAACATGAGGTACTTTAGAAACGGTTACTTGAAATATGCCGATAAAAAATAACCTACTTTTTTACAAATTCAGGGTTTTGTGTTAAAAGTACAAGGAGGTTCTACACATTAAAAAATCAATGGATAGTTTCAGGCAGGTTTAACATAACACAAATGAGTATTATGACTTCGCCAAAAATTAAGGCCCAATTCCTATGATTTTTTTCTCAGGAATTCCATGTTTGAGAGTTGTAGATTAGGAAATCTGGAAGAATGTCTTTAATTATAAATGAAAGTAGAATTCTAAGGAACACGTGGATCAATTAAGGTTTTATGCGTTTGTGATTTTCAAAATATGTCTGAAATTTGTTTGTAATGTAGGGAAATTTAGATTAGTCTTATTCTTTATTTTGTGGGAAGGGAATTTAAACATGTGAATGTAAATGAATTTTATTCAAAAATCATGAAATTTCTAGTAAAACGTATAAGATCGTAATTTAATATTATTTTTTTAAATTCAATGTGTTTCAAAAATTTTGAATTTGAGCGTTACAAACGTAAAAATATTGGACTAGTAAATTTAAATTTTGACCAACATATACAAGACTTTTTTTTAATCATTAAAAACTCATACTTTTTAATTAAGAATACATTTACTATATATATAGTTTCACATGTACATTAAGAAAGTAATTAAAACTATCGATGAACAAATCTATCATTGAATTATTAATATTTTTAATATCGCACTAATATTTGTACTTCATTGAAACATAAAAATTATTTAATAATTTAAAATGCATAATAGAATTAATAAAAAACAAAAAATAGATCATAAATTCAAAGCACGAGATATAGAAATTACAAAAAGGTATAATCAATAAAAGACGAGAAACATACCATTTGTTTTTCTGAATATTTCGTTAAGAAAAATTTAAAGAATGAAGGCCGATTCGCTGCTAGTCCATCCATGATTTGATAACTTATAGATCTAAGCAACAATTTTCAAAATGAGAAAGAACTGAGGTTTTATAATTGATTTAAACGGGATAATTTTCTTTATAGAATTTTTGAAAAAAGGAGCGTTACATCTAATGTTTTGTGGCGATGAATAAGAATATATTGGGTAATTAGGTTTTATAGAAGAATAAGAAATTATTTCATACAACGGCATCAACATTATGATAAGTTATTCATAGTTTAATTTTTGGAGAATTACACCAAACTATCCCTAAGGTTTAGTGTAATTACACATACCACTCTTCATGTTTGAAAAATTACACAAACTATCCTTGAGGCTAACATCTGTCCAAAAATAGTAATGGAATTTCTGAATGTACCAAAATCCCCATTTTTATTATAAAAATTACTTGTAAAAAATGACAAACCTTCGAGTAATTCTCTCAAATATTAATATTAATACATTTATACATCAATATTTTTATTTAATTGATATATATTTAGATTAAAAGAAATAAAAATTCAAATAACATTCTGGGAAAAAAAAAAGGTAAACAAAAACACCCACTATAAAATATAACAATAAATTTATTTATACATCAATAAATATTCATATTTAAAATATATATAAATGATTAAATATAACTAATTTAAAATTTCAATTACAATAAATATATTAATAAAAATTTATTTGTATAGTTAGATTAATACTGTTATTTAAATTCAATTAGAAAATTGTTTTTCTACCAAAAATAATTTAGTTTATATTTTAAAAAATACATATATAAAATATATGCAAAAAATATTAATAAATAGAAAAAATATCTCTATTATCCCCAGCCCCTCTCCCTAACATCCACAAAGAACTCACCTTACCCCATCCCTTTCTCTTCCCTTTCGTTTCCTCGTTTACCTTTTGATCACCAACAACCTTCTTCGATCGATTTGGTCGCGAAAGGTTGTCACTGCATGAAAGGCACAAAGGGAGGATGGGAAGGGAAATGGGTGGTAGTGTGGTAGGTGCTGTTGAGTAGTGGTGTGGTTGGGGGGGGGGGGGGGGGGGGCGTTGGTCGGGGTTATTCTTTTATATTTACATATTTTAATACAAAAATCTTGTCAAATGTACTTTTGTAATAATTTTGCGCGTTGGTCGGGGTTATTCTTTTATATTTACATATTTTAATACAAAAATCTTGTCAAATGTACTTTTGTAATAATTTTACGTCGTCAAAAATAAATGTCATGATGTGGTAACTGTAATGATTCAAATATCTTGGGGGTAGTTTTATTAATTTTTCAAACTTGAAGGATTGTATGTGTAGGTACACTAAACATGAGGGGTAGTTTAAAAAGCAATTTTTAAAAATGAAAAAAATCATATCAGGGGCATTTCGAAATAAAAAAATTACTAATTGATGACATGAAAATGTACAACAAAAAATTGTGATTTTTATTCCAAGTGAAAGATGATTATTATATCAATGTCGAAAGTGAGAAACATACTTTTTAAATCGGTATAATTTTATATAAACGTTAAATAATTATAAGTAATATCTATAAAACTACATAATAGACAATCAAAACAATGTTAATGTAGTTTCTTCAAAACAATGTCAGTGTTCAAAATAATTTTTTTTTGTCTAACAAATAAACATAAACCACATGTAACCATTAAAGTTCCATTCAGAGCTAGCCCAAATTTGGACCTAATCAAAACGAAGAATACCAACATTAATACGATATTTCCCATCTTCTTCCACAAACTCACAAAGGCATACATCATTTATTCCAATAGAATTTTTTATGCATAATGAACTCCATCCTCCAGCATAATTTACTCTCCCGTCAGTCCATTGTCTATATGTTGATTCATACGTCTTTCCCTTAGGATCAACGAGGATGATTACCTTCGGAAGTTTAATGTCATTCTTTCTCACTATTCTTTTTGGAACGTACTAACATGATAAAATAACAATATTAGTTATAACATATATATATATATAAACTTCATAATAACAATTCAAAAAAATAATATCATGTCTAAAAGCTTGTGTTTTTTCCTGGTAAAGAGTATGCAAAACGGAACACTAAAGCTTGTAGTGTTGTTCACACCCTGACAACTGAATACAGGACTTAATAAGGAGATATGAAAAAACTATAATACATTTTTCTTCATTGAATAATACCCATATAAAATCTTCAAAATAACACACAATAAAGAAATGAAATCGCAAGATATAAGAAATGAGGCTTTAAATATACATTTCTAAAAACATAAACAGTCGATTTGCTCTAAGATTTGTGATTATGAATAAAGTGTCCATTAAACATATCAAATGGAGGTACTATGCTATTCACTCCCAAATATTTGGTAATTCAATTTCTTATTAAAATGACATAAGCAAATAGATATTAAGCTCCAAACAATAAACTTACCATTTCACCCGTACGCTTTGTTACATGTGTCAGAAAATAAGGATTTGTAGGTATAGGAATGCCGCAAGATTTAAGGAGCTTCACGCTATAGTTATCGGAAAATCTCTTCTTGCGAAGACATTTTTTACTGGTACCAGCTCCATCTAAATGAAGTAAATACAACATTAACATAAGAATCAAAATAAAATTGCAAATTACGTTCAGGTTAATTAGTTTTTGAACAAAATAGACTTTAGAACATACCATTAGTTCCACTTTTCGCTTGTTCACGCACATTTCCTTGCCCAACAAAGTTAACGAAGCGATCTTCATCATCTAACTCGTCAGTATACATATAATCGTCGCTTTCAGTTTCCTCCTCATCATCTTGTTCTTTTCCCTGTATTTCCTTGATTTCCTCATCATCATTTTCTTCTTCATCATCATCGGCTTCCTCTTCATCATCATCAACATATTCCTCATCGTCAATTTTTGATGTGACAACAAGTTCATCATCATCAGTTTCTTCCTCTTTTCCATCATCATATTCTTCTTCCGCTTCCTCTTTTATGTGTTCTTCTATTCTCTTGCCTTTATATTTTCGCACTAATTTCTTATCACATCCCGATAAGTCAAAGAATGTGACATCGAATAAACCTTGAGAAAAATATTCAAACACTAGCATATACCCATCTTCAATTGATTTATCTTCAACAAATTTTGCCCAACCTTCTTGAAAGTAATATTTATCATCTACTTGTTGCATCTTTACTTGCCACAAATTATTATGTCGGTCTCTTAAAACTACATCATTTGGTAACTCTCTCTGAATATGATTAATAAAAGTTGTAGGAAGCTCCTAAACAAACAATAATATATAATCAAGAAAATTAAATAACCAACTCAATATGCATAACATCAGTATGGCCTTGTATTAATTGTACATAACATATTTAAATGTTTTTGAGATTACTATTCTATTGAACATTTTTGAAACATTGACATAAAACATTGGTGTCTACTGTTGGAACAAAGGGATAAAATTAATGCAAGCTGCATTATGTTTTTATGCAAAGCTACCATACACTGTGAAATGGCATTCATAAATAAAAATACAATAGTTACTTTGCGGAAAATGCAAAGACACTACCCGGTATTAAGCGAAACCTGAATGAAACTAACCTGTAAAATTTTTATTGCATACAATATCCCTGTAATTTGAAAACTCTCCACAAAACCCTAACATGATCTAAATAGGGGGTTTTAGATCGTCTTATTTCAAGTAACAAACTATAAAATATTTCACGTGCAATTGTAGGGAGCAACATGAGGTACTTTAGAAACGGTTACTTGAAATATGCCGATAAAAAATAACCTACTTTTTTACAAATTCAGGGTTTTGTGTTAAAAGTACAAGGATGTTCTACACATTAAAAAAATCATTGGATAGTTTCAGGCAGGTTTAACATAACACAAACGAGTATTATGACTTCGCCAAAAATTAAGGTCCAATTCCTATGATTTTTTTCTCAGGAAATCCATGTTTGAGAGTTGTAGATTAGGAAATCTGGAAGACTGGCTTTAATTAGAAATGAAAGTAGAATTCTGAGGAACATGTGGATCAATTAGGGTTTTATGCGTTTGTGATTTTGAAAATAAGTCTGAAATTTGTTTGTAATGTAGGGAAATTTAGATTAGTCTTATTCTTTGGTTTGTGGGAAGGGAATTTAGACATGTGAATGTAAATGAATTTTATTCAAATCATGAAATTTCTAGTAAAACGTATAAGATCGTATTTTAATATTATTTTTTTAAATTCAATGTGTTTCAAAATTTTTGAATTTGAGCGTTACAAACCTAAAAATATTGGACTAGTAAATTTAAATTTGGACCAACATATACAAGATTTTTTTTAATCATTCAAAACTCATACTTTTTAATTAAGAATACATTTACTATATATATAGTTTCACATGTAACTTAAGCAAGTAATTAAAACTATCGATGAACAACTCTATCATTGATTCATTAATATTTTTAATATCGCACTAATATTTGTACTTCATTAAAACATAAAAAATATTTAATAATTTAAAATGCATAATAGAATTAATAAAAAAACAAAAAATAGATCATAAATTCAAAGCACGAGAACTCGATATAGAAATTACAAAAAGGTATAATCAATAAAAGACGAGAAACATACCATTTGTTTTTCTGAATATTTCGTTAAGAAAAATATAAAGAACGAAGGCCGATTCGCTGCTAGTCCATCCATGATTTGATAACTTACAGATCTAAGCAACAATTTTCAAAATGAGAAAGAATTGAGGTTTTATAATTGATTTAAACGGGATAACTTTCTTTATAGAATTTTTGAAAAAAGGAGCGTTACATCCAATGTTTTGTGCCGATGAATAAGAAAATATTGGGTAATTAGGTTTTATAGAAGAATAAGAAATTATTTCATACAACGGCATCAACATTATGATAAGTTATTCATAGTTTAATTTTTTGGAGAATTACACCAAACTATCCCTATGGTTTAGTGTAATTACACATACCACTCTTCATGTTTGAAATATTACACAAACTACCCTTGAGGCTACCATCTGTCCAAAAATAGTAATGGAATTTCTGAATATACCAAAATCCCCATTTTTATTATAAAAATTACTTGTAAAAAATCACAAACCTTCGAGTAATTCTCTCAAATATTAATATTAATACATTTATACATCAATATTTTTATGTAATTGAAATATACAATATATTTAGATTAAAAGAAATAAAGATTCAAATAACATTCTGGGAAAAAAAATGGTAAACAAAAACACCCATCTATAAAATATAACAATAAATTTATTTATACATCAATAAATTTTCATATTTAAAATATACATAAATGATTAAATATAACTAATTTAAAATTTCAATTACAATAAATATAGTAATAAAAATTTATTTGTATAGTTAGATTAATACTGTTATTTAAATTCAATTAGAAAATTGTTTTTCTACCTAAAATAATTTATTTTATATTTTAAAAAATACATATATAAAATATATGTAAAAAAAAATTAATGAATAGAAAAAATATCTCTATTATCCCCCGCCCCTCTCCCTAACATCCACAAAGAACTCACCTTACCCTATCCTTTTCTCTTCCCTTTCGTTTCCTCGTTTACCTTTTGATCACCAACAACCTTCTTCGATCGATTTGGTCGCGAAAGGTTGTCACTGCACGAAAGGCACAAAGGGAGGATGGGAAGGGAAATGGGTGGTAGTGTGGTTGGGGGAGGGGGTCGGGGTTATTCTTTTATATTTACATATTTTAATAGGTGCTGTTGAGTAGTGGTGTGGTTGGGGGGGGGGGGGGGGGGGGTGGTCGGGGTTATTCTTTTATATTTACATATTTTAATACAAAAATCTTGTCAAATGTAGTTTTGTAATAATTTTGCGTCGTCAGAAATAAATGTCATGATGTGGTAACTGTAATGATTCGAATATCTTGGGGGTAGTTTTATTAATTTTTCAAACTTGAAGGATTGTATGTGTAGTTACACTAAACATGAGGGGTAGTTTAAAAAGCAATTTTTAAAAATGAAAAAAATCATATAAGGGGCATTTTGAAATAAAAAAATTACTAATTGATGACATGAAAATGTACAACAATAAATTGTGATTTTTATTCAAAGTGAAAGATGATTATTATATCAATGTCGAAAGTGAGAAACATACTTTTTAAATGGGTATGATTTTATATAAACGTTAAATAATTATAAGTAATATCTATAAAACTACATAATAGACAATCAAAATAATGTTAATGTAGTTTCTTCAAAACAATGTCAGTGTTCACAATAAATTTTTTTTGTCTAACAAATAAACATAAACCACATGTAACCATTAAAGTTCCACTCAGAGCTAGCCCACATTTCGACCTAATCAAAACGAAGAATAACAACATTAATACGATGTTTCCCATCTTCTTCCACAAACTCACAAAGGCATACATCATTTATTCCAATAGAATTTTTTATGCATAATGAACTCCATCCTCCAGCATAATTTACTCTCCCGTCAGTCCATTGTCTATATGTTGATTCATACGTCTTTCCCTTAGGATCAACGAGGATGATTTCCTTTGGAAGTTTAATGTCATTCTTTCTCACTATTCTTTTTGGAACGTACTGACATGATAAATTAACAATATTAGTTATAACATATATATATATATAAACTTCATAATAACAATTCAAAAAAATAATATCATGTCTAAAAGCTTGTGTTTTTTCCTGGTAAAGAGTATGCAAAACGGCACACTAAAGCTTGTAGTGTTTGTTCACACCCTGACAACTGCATATAGGACTTAATAAGGAGATATGAAAAAACTATAATACGTTTTTCTTCATCGAATAATACCCATATAAAAATTTCAAAATAACACATAATAAAGATATGAAATCGCAAGATATAAGAAAGGAGGCTTTAAATATACATTTCTAAAAACATAATCAGTCGGTTTGCTCTAAGATTTGTGATTATGAATAAAGTGTCCATTAAACATATCAAATGGAGGTACTATGCTATTCACTCCCAAATATTTGGTAATTCAATTTCTTATTAAAATGACATAAGCAAATAGATATTAAGCTCCAAACAATAAACTTACCATTTCACCCGTACGCTTTGTTACATGTGTCAGAAAATAAGGATTTGTAGGTATAGGAATGCCGCAAGATTTAAGGAGCTTCACGCTATAGTTATCGGAAAATCTCTTCTTGCGAAGACATTTTTTACTGGTACCAGCTCCATCTAAATGAAGTAAATACAACATTAACATAAGAATCAAAATAAAATCGCAAATTACGTTCTGGTTAATTAGTTTTTGAACAAAATAGACTTTAGAACATACCATTAGTTCCACTTTTCGCTTGTTCACGCACATTTCCTTGCCCAACAAAGTTAACGAAGCGATCTTCATCATCTAACTCGTCAGTATACATATAATCGTCGCTTTCAGTTTCCTCCTCATCATCTTGTTCTTTTCCCTGTATTTCCTGGATTTCCTCATCATCATTTTCTTCTTCATCATCATCGGCTTCCTCTTCATCATCATCGGCTTCCTCTTCATCATCATCAACATATTCCTCATCGTCAATTTTTGATGTGACAACAAGTTCATCATCATCAGTTTCTTCCTCTTTTCCATCATCATATTCTTCTTCCGCTTCCTCTTTTATGTGTTCTTCTATTCTCTTGCCTTTATATTTTCAAACTAATTTCTTATCACATCCCGATAAGTCAAAGAATGTGACATCGAATAAACCTTGAGAAAAATATTCAAACACTAGCATATACCATCTTCAATCGATTTATCTTCAACAAATTTTGCCCAACCTTCTTGAAAGTAATATTTATCATCTACTTGTTGCATCTTTACTTGCCACAAATTATTATGTCGGTCTCTTAAAACTACATCATTTGGTAACTCTCTCTGAATATGATTAATAAAAGTTGTAGGAAGCTCCTAAACAAACAATAATATATAATCAAGAAAATTAAATAACCAACTCAATATGCATAACATCAGTATGGCCATGTATTAATTGTACAGAAAATATTTAAATATTTTTGAGATTACTATTCTATTGAACATTTTTGAAACATTGACATAAAACATTGGTGTCTACTGTTGGAACAAAGGGATAAAATTAATGCAAACTGCATTATGTTATTATGCAAAGCTACCATACACTGTGAAATGGCATTCATAAATAAAAATACAATAGTTACTTTGCGGAAAATGCAAAGACACTACCCGGTATTAAGCGAAACCAGAATGAAACTAACCTGTAAAATTTTTATTGCATACAATATCCCTGTAATTTGAAAACTCTCCACAAAACCCTAACATGATCTAAATAGGGGGTTTTAGATCGTCTTATTTCAAGTAACAAACTATAAAATATTTCACGTGCAATTGTAGGGAGCAACATGAGGTACTTTAGAAACGGTTACTTGAAATATGCCGATAAAAAATAACCTACTTTTTTACAAATTCAGGGTTTTGTGTTAAAAGTACAAGGAGGTTCTACACATTAAAAAAATCATTGGATAGTTTCAGGCAGGTTTAACATAACACAAATGAGTATTATGACTTCGCCAAAAATTAAGGCCCAATTCCTATGATTTTTTTTTCAGGAATTCCATGTTTGAGAGTTGTAGATTAGGATATCTGGAAGACTGGCTTTAATTAGAAATGAAAGTAGAATTCTGAGGAACATGTGGATCAATTAGGGTTTTATGCGTTTGTGATTTTGAAAATAAGTCTGAAATTTGTTTGTAATGTGTGGAAATTTAGATTAGTCTTATTCTTTATGTTGTGGGAAGGGAATTTAGACATGTGAATGTAAATGAATTTTATTCAAATCATGAAATTTCTAGTAAAACGTATAAGATCGTAATTTAATATTATTTTTTTAAATTCAATGTGTTTCAAAATTTTTGAATTTGAGCGTTACAAACGTAAAAATATTGGACTAGTAAATTTAAATTTTGACCAACATATACAAGATTTTTTTTAATCATTCAAAACTCATACTTTTTAATTAAGAATACATTTACTATATATATAGTTTCACATGTAACTTAAGCAAGTAATTAAAACTATCGATGAACAACTCTATCATTGATTCATTAATATTTTTAATATCGCACTAATATTTGTACTTCATTAAAACATAAAAAATATTTAATAATTTAAAATGCATAATAGAATTAATAAAAAAACAAAAAATAGATCATAAATTCAAAGCACGAGAACTTGATATAGAAATTACAAAAAGGTATAATCAATAAAAGACGAGAAACATACCATTTGTTTTTCTGAATATTTCGTTAAGAAAAATTTAAAGAATGAAGGCCGATTCGCTGCTAGTCCATCCATGATTTGATAACTTACAGATCTAAGCAACAATTTTCAAAATGAGAAAGAATTGAGGTTTTATAATTGATTTAAACGTGATAATTTTCTTTATAGAATTTTTGAAAAAAGGAGCGTTACATCCAATGTTTTGTGCCGATGAATAAGAATATATTGGGTAATTAGGTTTTATAGAAGAATAAGAAATTATTTCATACAACGGCATCAACATTATGATAAGTTATTCATAGTTTAATATTTTGGAGAATTACACCAAACTATCCCTAAGGTTTAGTGTAATTACGCATACCACTCTTCATGTTTGAAAAATTACACAAACTACCCTTGAGGCTACCATCTGTCCAAAAATAGTAATGGAATTTCTGAATATACCAAAATCCCCATTTTTATTATAAAAATTACTTGTAAAAAATCACAAACCTTCGAGTATATTCTCTCAAATATTAATATTAATACATTTATACATCAATATTTTTATGTAATTGAAATATACATATTATTATACAATATATTTAGATTAAAAGAAATAAAGATTCAAATAACATTTTGGGAAAAAAAAAGGTAAACAAAAACACCCATCCATAAAATATAACAATAAATTTATTTATACATCAATAAATTTTCATATTTAAAATATACATAAATGATTAAATATAACTAATTTAAAATTTCAATTACAATAAATATAGTAATAAAAATTTATTTGTATAGTTAGATTAATACTGTTATTTAAATTCAATTAGAAAATTGTTTTTCTACCTAAAATAATTTATTTTATATTTTAAAAAATACATATATAAAATATATGTAAAAAAAAAATTAATGAATAGAAAAAATATCTCTATTATCCCCAGCCCCTCTCCCTAACATCCACAAAGAACTCACCTTACCCTATCCCTTTCTCTTCCCTTTCGTTTCCTCGTTTACCTTTTGATCACCAACAACCTTCTTCGATCGATTTGGTCGCGAAAGGTTGTCACTGCACGAAAGGCACAAAGGGAGGATGGGAAGGGAAATGGGTGGTAGTGTGGTTGGGGGAGGGGGTCGGGGTTATTCTTTTATATTTACATATTTTAATAGGTGCTGTTGAGTAGTGGTGTGGTTGGGGGGGGTGGTCGGGGTTATTCTTTTATATTTACATATTTTAATACAAAAATCTTGTCAAATGTACTTTTGTAATAATTTTGCGTCGTCAGAAATAGATGTCATGATGTGGTAACTGTAATGATTCGAATATCTTGGGGGTAGTTTTATTAATTTTTCAAACTTGAAGGATTGTATGTGTAGTTACACTAAACATGAGGGGTAGTTTAAAAAGCAATTTTTAAAAATGAAAAAAATCATATAAGGGGCATTTTGAAATAAAAAAATTACTAATTGATGACATGAAAATGTACAACAATAAATTGTGATTTTTATTCAAAGTGAAAGATGATTATTATATCAATGTCGAAAGTGAGAAACATACTTTTTAAATGGGTATGATTTTATATAAACGTTAAATAATTATAAGTAATATCTATAAAACTACATAATAGACAATCAAAACAATGTTAATGTAGTTTCTTCAAAACAATGTCAGTGTTCACAATAAATTTTTTTTGTCTAACAAATAAACATAAACCACATGTAACCATTAAAGTTCCACTCAGAGCTAGCCCACATTTCGACCTAATCAAAACGAAGAATAACAACATTAATACGATGTTTCCCATCTTCTTCCACAAACTCACAAAGGCATACATCATTTATTCCAATAGAATTTTTTATGCATAATGAACTCCATCCTCCAGCATAATTTACTCTCCCGTCAGTCCATTGTCTATATGTTGATTCATATGTCTTTCCCTTAGGATCAACGAGTATGATTTCCTTTGGAAGTTTAATGTCATTCTTTCTCACTATTCTTTTTGGAACGTACTGACATGATAAATTAACAATATTAGTTATAACATATATATATATATAAACTTCATAATAACAATTCAAAAAAATAATATCATGTCTAAAAGCTTGTGTTTTTTCCTGGTAAAGAGTATGCAAAACGGCACACTAAAGCTTGTAGTGTTTGTTCACACCCTGACAACTGCATATAGGACTTAATAAGGAGATATGAAAAAACTATAATACGTTTTTCTTCATCGAATAATACCCATATAAAAATTTCAAAATAACACATAATAAAGATATGAAATCGCAAGATATAAGAAAGGAGGCTTTAAATATACATTTCTAAAAACATAATCAGTCGGTTTGCTCTAACATTTGTGATTATGAATAAAGTGTCCATTAAACATATCAAATGGAGGTACTATGCTATTCACTCCCAAATATTTGGTAATTCAATTTCTTATTAAAATGACATAAGCAAATAGATATTAAGCTCCAAACAATAAACTTACGATTTCACCCGTATGCTTTGTTACATGTGTCAGAAAATAAGGATTTGTAGGTATAGGAATGCCGCAAGATTTAAGGAGCTTCACGCTATAGTTATCGGAAAATCTCTTCTTGCGAAGACATTTTTTACTGGTACCAGCTCCATCTAAATGAAGTAAATACAACATTAACATAAGAATCAAAATAAAATTGCAAATTACGTTCTGGTTAATTAGTTTTTGAACAAAATAGACTTTAGAACATACCATTAGTTCCACTTTTCGCTTGTTCACGCACATTTCCTTGCCCAACAAAGTTAACGAAGCGATCTTCATCATCTAACTCGTCAGTATACATATAATCGTCGCTTTCAGTTTCCTCCTCATCATCTTGTTCTTTTCCCTGTATTTCCTGGATTTCCTCATCATCATTTTCTTCTTCATCATCATCGGCTTCCTCTTCATCATCATCGGCTTCCTCTTCATCATCATCAACATATTCCTCATCGTCCATTTTTGATGTGACAACAAGTTCATCATCATCAGTTTCTTCCTCTTTTCCATCATCATATTCTTCTTCCGCTTCCTCTTTTATGTGTTCTTCTATTCTCTTGCCTTTATATTTTCGAACTAATTTCTTATCACATCCCGATAAGTCAAAGAATGTGACATCGAATAAACCTTGAGAAAAATATTCAAACACTAGCATATACCCATCTTCAATCGATTTATCTTCAACAAATTTTGCCCAACCTTCTTGAAAGTAATATTTATCATCTACTTGTTGCATCTTTACTTGCCACAAATTATTATGTCGGTCTCTTAAAACTACATCATTTGGTAACTCTCTCTGAATATGATTAATAAAAGTTGTAGGAAACTCCTAAACAAACAATAATATATAATCAAGAAAATTAAATAACCAACTCATTATGCATAACATCAGTATGGCCTTGTATTAATTGTACAGAAAATATTTAAATATTTTTGAGATTACTATTCTATTGAACATTTTTGAAACATTGACATAAAACATTGGTGTCTACTGTTGGAACAAAGGGATAAAATTAATGCAAACTGCATTATGTTATTATGCAAAGCTACCATACACTGTGAAATGGCATTCATAAATAAAAATACAATAGTTAGTTTGCGGAAAATGCAAAGACACTACCCGGTATTAAGCGAAACCAGAATGAAACTAACCTGTAAAATATTTATTGCATACAATATCCCTGTAATTTGAAAACTCTCCACAAAACCCTAACATGATCTAAATAGGGGGTTTTAGATCGTCTTATTTCAAGTAACAAACTATAAAATATTTCACGTGCAATTGTAGGGAGCAACATGAGGTACTTTAGAAACGGTTACTTGAAATATGCCGATAAAAAATAACCTACTTTTTTACAAATTCAGGGTTTTGTGTTAAAAGTACAAGGAGGTTCTACACATTAAAAAAATCATTGGATAGTTTCAGGCAGGTTTAACATAACACAAATGAGTATTATGACTTCGCCAAAAATTAAGGCCCAATTCCTATGATTTTTTTCTGAGGAATTCCATGTTTGAGAGTTGTAGATTAGGATATCTGGAAGACTGGCTTTAATTAGAAATGAAAGTAGAATTCTGAGGAACATGTGGATCAATTAGGGTTTTATACGTTTGTGATTTTGAAAATAAGTCTGAAATTTGTTTGTAATGTAGGGAAATTTAGATTAGTCTTATTCTTTATTTTGTGGGAAGGGAATTTAGACATGTGAATGTAAATGAATTTTATTCAAATCAAGAAATTTCTAGTAAAACGTATAAGATCGTAATTTAATATTATTTTTTTAAATTCAATGTGTTTCAAAATTTTTGAATTTGAGCGTTACAAACGTAAAAATATTGGACTAGTAAATTTAAATTTTGACCAACATATACAAGATTTTTTTTAATCATTCAAAACTCATACTTTTTAATTAAGAATACATTTACTATATATATAGTTTCACATGTAACTTAAGCAAGTAATTAAAACTATCGATGAACAACTCTATCATTGATTCATTAATATTTTTAATATCGCACTAATATTTGTACTTCATTAAAACATAAAAAATATTTAATAATTTAAAATGCATAATAGAATTAATAAAAAAACAAAAAATAGATCATAAATTCAAAGCACGAGAACTTGATATAGAAATTACAAAAAGGTATAATCAATAAAAGACGAGAAACATACCATTTGTTTTTCTGAATATTTCGTTAAGAAAAATTTAAAGAATGAAGGCCGATTCGCTGCTAGTCCATCCATGATTTGATAACTTACAGATCTAAGCAACAATTTTCAAAATGAGAAAGAATTGAGGTTTTATAATTGATTTAAACGTGATAATTTTCTTTATAGAATTTTTGAAAAAAGGAGCGTTACATCCAATGTTTTGTGCCGATGAATAAGAATATATTGGGTAATTAGGTTTTATAGAAGAATAAGAAATTATTTCATACAACGGCATCAACATTATGATAAGTTATTCATAGTTTAATATTTTGGAGAATTACACCAAACTATCCCTAAGGTTTAGTGTAATTACGCATACCACTCTTCATGTTTGAAAAATTACACAAACTACCCTTGAGGCTACCATCTGTCCAAAAATAGTAATGGAATTTCTGAATATACCAAAATCCCCATTTTTATTATAAAAATTACTTGTAAAAAATCACAAACCTTCGAGTATATTCTCTCAAATATTAATATTAATACATTTATACATCAATATTTTTATGTAATTGAAATATACATATTATTATACAATATATTTAGATTAAAAGAAATAAAGATTCAAATAACATTTTGGGAAAAAAAAAGGTAAACAAAAACACCCATCCATAAAATATAACAATAAATTTATTTATACATCAATAAATTTTCATATTTAAAATATACATAAATGATTAAATATAACTAATTTAAAATTTCAATTACAATAAATATAGTAATAAAAATTTATTTGTATAGTTAGATTAATACTGTTATTTAAATTCAATTAGAAATTTTTTTTTCTACCTAAAATATTTTATTTTATATTTTGAAAAATACATATATAAAATATATGTAAAAAAAAATTAATGAATAGAAAAAATATCTCTATTATCCCCAGCCCCTCTCCCTAACATCCACAAAGAACTAACATTACCCGATCCCTTTCTCTTCCCTTTCATTTCCTCGTTTACCTTTTGATCACCAACAACCTTCTTTGATCGATTTGGTCGCGCAAGGTTGTCACTGCACGAAAGGCACAAAGGGAGGATGGGAAGGGAAATGGGTGGTAGTGTGGTAGGTGCTGTTGAGTAGTGGTGTGGTTGGGGGGGGGGGGGGGGGGCGTTGGTCGGGGTTATTCTTTTATATTTACATATTTTAATACAAAAATCTTGTCAAATGTACTTTTGTAATAATTTTGCGTCGTCAGAAATAAATGTCATGATGTGGTAACTGTAATGATTCGAATATCTTTGGGGTAGTTTTATTAATTTTTCAAACTTGAAGGATTGTATGTGTAGTTACACTAAACATGAGGGGTAGTTTAAAAAGCAATTTCTAAAAATGAAAAAAATCATATCAGGGGCATTTCGAAATTAAAAAATTACTAATTGATGACATGAAAATGTACAACAAAAAATTGTGATTTTTATTCAAAGTGAAAGATGATTATTATATCAATGTCGAAAGTGAGAAACATACTTTTTAAATGGGTATGATTTTATATAAACGTTAAATAATTATAAGTAATATCTATAAAACTACATAATAGACAATGTTAATGTAGTTTCTTCAAAACAATGTCAGTGTTCACAATAAATTTTTTTTGTCTAACAAATAAACATAAACCACATGTAACCATTAAAGTTCCATTCAGAGCTAGCCCACATTTCGACCTAATCAAAACGAAGAATACCAACATTAATACGATGTTTCCCATCTTCTTCCACAAACTCACAAAGGCATACATCATTTATTCCAATAGAATTTTTTATGCATAATGAACTCCATCCTCCAGCATAATTTACTCTCCCGTCAGTCCATTGTCTATATGTTGATTCATACGTCTTTCCCTTAGGATCAACGAGGATGATTTCCTTTGGAAGTTTAAGGTCATTCTTTCTCACTATTCTTTTTGGAACGTACTGACATGATAAATTAACAATATTAGTTATAACATATATATATATATATAAACTTCATAATAACAATTCAAAAAAATAATATCATGTCTAAAAGCTTGTGTTTTTTCCTGGTAAAGAGTATGCAAAACGGCACACTAAAGCTTGAAGTGTTGTTCACACCATGACAACTGCATATAGGACTTAATAAGGAGATATGAAAAAACTATAATACGTTTTTCTTCATCGAATAATACCCATATAAAAATTTCAAAATAACACATAATAAAGATATGAAATCGCAAGATATAAGAAAGGAGGCTTTAAATATACATTTCTAAAAACATAAACAGTCGGTTTGCTCTAAGATTTGTGATTATGAATAAAGTGTCCATTAAACATATCAAATGGAGGTACTATGCTATTCACTCCCAAATATTTGGTAATTCAATTTCTTATTAAAATGACATAAGCAAATAGATATTAAGCTCCAAACAATAAACTTACCATTTCACCCGTACGCTTTGTTACATGTGTCAGAAAATAAGGATTTGTAGGTATAGGAATGCCGCAAGATTTAAGGAGCTTCACGCTATAGTTATCGGAAAATCTCTTCTTGCGAAGACATTTTTTACTGGTACCAGCTCCATCTAAATGAAGTAAATACAACATTAACATAAGAATCAAAATAAAATTGCAAATTACGTTCTGGTTAATTAGTTTTTGAACAAAATAGACTTTAGAACATACCATTAGTTCCACTTTTCGCTTGTTCACGCACATTTCCTTGCCCAACAAAGTTAACGAAGCGATCTTCATCATCTAACTCGTCAGTATACATATAATCGTCGCTTTCAGTTTCCTCCTCATCATCTTGTTCTTTTCCCTGTATTTCCTTGATTTCTTCATCATCATTTTCTTCTTCATCATCATCGGCTTCCTCTTCATCATCATCAACATATTCCTCATTGTCAATTTTTGATGTGACAACAAGTTCATCATCATCAGTTTCTTCCTCTTTTCCATCATCATATTCTTCTTCCGCTTACTCTTTTATGTGTTCTTCTATTCTCTTGCCTTTATATTTTCGAACTAATTTCTTATCACATCCCGTTAAGTCAAAGAATGTGACATCGAATAAACCTTGAGAAAAATATTCAAACACTAGCATATACCCATCTTCAATCGATTTATCTTCAACAAATTTTGCCCAACCTTCTTGAAAGTAATATTTATCATCTACTTGTAGCATCTTTACTTGCCACAAATTATTATGTCGGTCTCTTAAAACTACATCATTTGGTAACTCTCTCTGAATATGATTAATAAAAGTTGTAGGAAGCTCCTAAACAAACAATAATATATAATCAAGAAAATTAAATAACCAACTCAATATGCATAACATCAGTATGGCCTTGTATTAATTGTACAGAAAATATTTAAATATTTTTGAGATTACTATTCTATTGAACATTTTTGAAACATTGACATAAAACATTGGTGTCTACTGTTGGAACAAAGGGATAAAATTAATGCAAACTGCACTATGTTATTATGCAAAGCTACCATACACTGTGAAATGGCATTCATAAATAAAAATACAATAGTTACTTTGCGGAAAATGCAAAGACACTACCCGATATTAAGCGAAACCTGAATGAAACTAACCTGTAAAATTTTTATTGCATACAATATCCCTGTAATTTGAAAACTCTCCACAAAACCCTAACATGATCTAAATAGGGGGTTTTAGATCGTCTTATTTCAAGTAACAAACTATAAAATATTTCACGTGCAATTGTAGGGAGCAACATGAGGTACTTTAGAAACGGTTACTTGAAATATGCCGATAAAAAATAACCTACTTTTTTACAAATTCAGGGTTTTGTGTTAAAAGTACAAGGAGGTTCTACACATTAAAAAAATCATTGGATAGTTTCAGGCAGGTTTAACATAACACAAATGAGTATTATGACTTCGCCAAAAATTAAGGCCCAATTCCTATTATTTTTTTCTCAGGAATTCCATGTTTGAGAGTTGTAGATTAGGAAATCTGGAAGACTGGCTTTAATTAGAAATGAAAGTAGAATTCTGAGGAACATGTGGATCAATTAGGGTTTTATGCGTTTGTGATTTTGAAAATAAGTCTGAAATTTGTTTGTAATGTAGGGAAATTTAGATTAGTCTTATTCTTTATTTTGCGGGAAGGGAATTTAGACATGTGAATGTAAATGAATTTTATTCAAATCATGAAATTTCTAGTAAAACGTATAAGATCGTAATTTAATATTATTTTTTTAAATTCAATGTGTTTCAAAATTTTTGAATTTGAGCGTTACAAACGTAAAAATATTGGACTAGTAAATTTAAATTTTGACCAACATATACAAGATTTTTTTTAATCATTCAAAACTCATACTTTTTAATTAAGAATACATTTACTATATATATAGTTTCACATGTAACTTAAGCAAGTAATTAAAACTATCGATGAACAACTCTATCATTGATTCATTAATATTTTTAATATCGCACTAATATTTGTACTTCATTAAAACATAAAAAATATTTAATAATTTAAAATGCATAATAGAATTAATAAAAAAACCAAAAACAGATCATAAATTCAAAGAACGAGAACTCGATATAGAAATTACAAAAAGGTATAATTAATAAAAGACGAGAAACATACCATTTGTTTTTCTGAATATTTCGTTAAGAAAAATATAAAGAATGAAGGCCGATTAGCTGCTAGTCCATCCATGATTTGATAACTTACAGATCTAAGCAACAATTTTCAAAATGAGAAAGAATTGAGGTTTTATAATTGATTTAAACGGGATAATTTTCTTTATAGAATTTTTGAAAAAAGGAGTGTTACATCCAATGTTTTGTGCCGATGAATAAGAATATATTAGGTAATTAGGTTTTATAGAAGAATAAGAAATTATTTCATACAACGGCATCAACATTATGATAAGTTATTCATAGTTTAATTTTTTGGAGAATTACACCAAACTATCCCTAAGGTTTAGTGTAATTACACATACCACTCTTGATGTTTGAAAAATTACACAAACTACCCTTGAGGCTACCATCTGTCCAAAAATAGTAATGGAATTTCTGAATATACCAAAATCCCCATTTTTATTATAAAAATTACTTGTAAAAAATCACAAACCTTCGAGTAATTCTCTCAAATATTAATATTAATACATTTATACATCAATATTTTTATGTAATTGAAATATACATATTATTATACAATATATTTAGATTAAAAGAAATAAAGATTCAAATAACATTCATGGAAAAAAAAAGGTAAACAAAATCACCCATCTATAAAATATAACAATAAATTTATTTATACATCAATAAATTTTCATATTTAAAATATACATAAATGATTAAATATAACTAATTTAAAATTTCAATTACAATAAATATAGTAATAAAAATTTATTTGTATAGTTAGATTAATACTGTTATTTAAATTCAATTAGAAAATTGTTTTTCTACCTAAAATAATTTATTTTATATTTTAAAAAATACATATATAAAATATATGTAAAAAAAAATTAATGAATAGAAAAAATATCTCTATTATCCCCAGCCCCTCTCCCTAACATCCACAAAGAACTCACCTTACCCCATCCCTTTCGATTCCTCGTTTACCTTTTGATCACCAACAACCTTCTTCGATCGATTTGGTCGCGAAAGGTTGTCACTGCACGAAAGGCACAAAGGGAGGATGGGAAGGGAAATGGGTGGTAGTGTGGTAGGTGCTGTTGAGTAGTGGTGTGGTTGGGGGGGGGGGGGGGGGCGTTGGTCGGGGTTATTCTTTTATATTTACATATTTTAATACAAAAATCTTGTCAAATGTACTTTTGTAATAATTTTGCGTCGTCAGAAATAAATGTCATGATGTGGTAACTGTAATGATTCGAATATCTTGGGGGTAGTTTTATTTATTTTTCAAACTTGAAGGATTGTATGTGTAGTTACACTAAACATGAGGGGTAGTTTAAAAAGCAATTTTTAAAAATGAAAAAAATCATATCAGGGGCATTTCGAAATAAAAAAATTACTAATTGATGACATGAAAATGTACAACAAAAAATTGTGATTTTTATTCAAAGTGAAAGATGATTATTATATCAATGTCGAAAGTGAGAAACATACTTTTTAAATGGTATGATTTTATATAAACGTTAAATAATTATAAGTAATATCTATAAAACTACATAATAGACAATCAAAACAATGTTAATGTAGTTTCTTCAAAACAATTTCATTGTTCACAATAAATTTTTTTTGTCTAACAAATAAGCATAAACCACATGTAACCATTAAAGTTCCATTCAGAGCTAGCCCACATTTCGACCTAATCAAAACGAAGAATACCAACATTAATACGATGTTTCCCATCTTCTTCCACAAACTCACAAAGGCATACATCATTTATTCCAATAGAATTTTTTATGCATAATGAACTCCATCCTCCAGCATAATTTACTCTCCCGTCAGTCCATTGTCTATATGTTGATTCATACGTCTTTCCCTTAGGATCAACGAGGATGATTTCCTTTGGTAGTTTAATGTCATTCTTTCTCACTATTCTTTTTGGAACGTACTGACATGATAAATTAACAATATTAGTTATAACATATATATATATATAAACTTCATAATAACAATTCAAAAAAATAATACCATGTCTAAAAGCTTGTGTTTTTTCCTGGTAAAGAGTATGCAAAACGGCACACTAAAGCTTGTAGTGTTGTTCACACCATGACAACTGCATATAGGACTTAATAAGGAGATATGAAAAAACTATAATACGTTTTTCTTCATCGAATAATACCCATATAAAAATTTCAAAATAACACATAATAAAGATATGAAATCGCAAGATATAAGAAAGGAGGCTTTAAATATACATTTCTAAAAACATAAACAGTCGGTTTGCTCTAAGATTTGTGATTATGAATAAAGTGTCCATTAAACATATCAAATGGAGGTACTATGCTATTCACTCCCAAATATTTGGTAATTCAATTTCTTATTAAAATGACATAAGCAAATAGATATTAAGCTCCAAACAATAAACTTACCATTTCACCCGTACGCTTTGTTACATGTGTCAGAATAAGGATTTGTAGGTATAGGAATGCCGCAAGATTTAAGGAGCTTCACGCTATAGTTATCGTAAAATCTCTTCTTGCGAAGACATTTTTTACTGGTACCAGCTCCATCTAAATGAAGTAAATACAACATTAACATAAGAATCAAAATAAAATTGCAAATTACGTTCTGGTTAATTAGTTTTTGAACAAAATAGACTTTAGAACATACCATTAGTTCCACTTTTCGCTTGTTCACGCACATTTCCTTGCCCAACAAAGTTAACGAAGCGATCTTCATCATCTAACTCGTCAGTATACATATAATCGTCGCTTTCAGTTTCCTCCTCATCATCTTGTTCTTTTCCCTGTATTTCCTTGATTTCCTCATCATCATTTTCTTCTTCATCATCATCGGCTTCCTCTTCATCATCATCAACATATTCCTCATCGTCAATTTTTGATGTGACAACAAGTTCATCATCATCAGTTTCTTCCTCTTTTCCATCATCATATTCTTCTTCCGCTTCCTCTTTTATGTGTTCTTCTATTCTCTTGCCTTTATATTTTCGAACTAATTTCTTATCACATCCCGATAAGTCAAAGAATGTGACATCGAATAAACCTTGAGAAAAATATTCAAACACTAGCATATACCCATCTTCAATAGATTTATCTTCAACAAATTTTGCCCAACCTTCTTGAAAGTAATATTTATCATCTACTTGTTGCATCTTTACTTGCCACAAATTATTATGTCGGTCTCTTAAAACTACATCATTTTGTAACTCTCTCTGAATATGATTAATAAAAGATGTAGGAAGCTCCTAAACAAACAATAATATATAATCAAGAAAATTAAATAACCAACTCAATATGCATAACATCAGTATGGCCTTGTATTAATTGTACATAACATATTTAAATGTTTTTGAGATTACTATTCTATTGAACATTTTTGAAACATTGACATAAAACATTGGTGTCTACTGTTGGAACAAAGGGATAAAATTAATGCAAGCTGCATTATGTTTTTATGCAAAGCTACCATACACTGTGAAATGGCATTCATAAATAAAAATACAATAGTTACTTTGCGGAAAATGCAAAGACACTACCCGGTATTAAGCGAAACCTGAATGAAACTAACCTGTAAAATTTTTATTGCATACAATATCCCTGTAATTTGAAAACTCTCCACAAAACCCTAACATGATCTAAATAGGGGGTTTTAGATCGTCTTATTTCAAGTAACAAACTATAAAATATTTCACGTGCAATTGTAGGGAACAACATGAGGTACTTTAGAAACGGTTACTTGAAATATGCCGATAAAAAATAACCTACTTTTTTACAAATTCAGGGTTTTGTGTTAAAAGTACAAGGAGGTTCTACACATTATAAAAAATCATTGGATAGTTTCAGGCAGGTTTAACATAACACAAATGAGTATTATGACTTCGCCAAAAATTAAGGCCCAATTCCTATGATTTTTTTCTCAGGAATTCCATGTTTGAGAGTTGTAGATTAGGAAATCTGGAAGACTGGCTTTAATTAGAAATGAAAGTAGAATTCTGAGGAACATGTGGATCAATTAGGGTTTTATGCGTTTGTGATTTTGAAAATAAGTCTGAAATTTGTTTGTAATATAGGGAAATTTAGATTAGTCTTATTCTTTATTTTACGGGAAGGGAATTTAGACATGTGAATGTAAATGAATTTTATTCAAATCATGAAATTTCTAGTAAAACGTATAAGATCGTAATTTAATATTATTTTTTTAAATTCAATGTGTTTCAAAATTTTTGAATTTGAGCGTTACAAACGTAAAAATATTGGACTAGTAAATTTAAATTTTGACCAACATATACAAGATTATTTTTAATCATTCAAAACTCATACTTTTTAATTAAGAATACATTTACTATATATATAGTTTCACATGTAACTTAAGCAAGTAATTAAAACTATCGATGAACAACTCTATCATTGATTCATTAATATTTTTAATATTGCACTAATATTTGTACTTCATTAAAACATAAAAAATATTTAATAATTTAAAATGCATAATAGAATTAATAAAAAAACAAAAAATAGATCATAAATTCAAAGCACGAGAACTCGATATAGAAATTACAAAAAGGTATAATCAATAAAAGACGAGAAACATACCATTTGTTTTTCTGAATATTTCGTTAAGAAAAATATAAAGAATGATGGCCGATTCGCTGCTAGTCCATCCATGATTTTATAACTTACATATCTAAGCAACAATTTTCAAAATGAGAAAGAATTGAGGTTTTATAATTGATTTAAACGGGATAATTTTCTTTATAGAATTTTTGGAAAAAGGAGTGTTACATCCAATGTTTTGTGCCGATGAATAAGAATATATTGGGTAATTAGGTTTTATAGAAGAATAAGAAATTATTTCATACAACGGCATCAACATTATGATAAGTTATTCATAGTTTAATTTTTTGGAGAATTACACCAAACTATCCCTAAGGTTTAGTGTAATTACACATACCACTCTTGATGTTTGAAAAATTACACAAACTACCCTTGAGGCTACCATCTGTCCAAAAATAGTAATGGAATTTCTGAATATACCAAAATCCCCATTTTTATTATAAAAATTACTTGTAAAAAATCACAAACCTTCGAGTAATTCTCTCAAATATTAATATTAATACATTTATACATCAATATTTTTATGTAATTGAAATATACATATTATTATACAATATATTTAGATTAAAAGAAATAAAGATTCAAATAACATTCTTGGAAAAAAAAAAGGTAAACAAAATCACCCATCTATAAAATATAACAATAAATTTATTTATACATCAATAAATTTTCATATTTAAAATATACATAAATGATTAAATATAACTAATTTAAAATTTCAATTACAATAAATATAGTAATAAAAATTTATTTGTATAGTTAGATTAATACTGTTATTTAAATTAAATTAGAAAATTGTTTTTCTACCTAAAATAATTTATTTTATATTTTAAAAAATACATATATAAAATATATGTAAAAAAAAATTAATGAATAGAAAAAATATCTCTATTATCCCCAGCCCCTCTCCCTAACATCCACAAAGAACTCACCTTACCCCATCCCTTTCTCTTCCCTTTCGTTTCCTCGTTTACCTTTTGATCACCAACAACCTTCTTCGATCGATTTGGTCGCGAAAGGTTGTCACTGCACGAAAGGCACAAAGGGAGGATGGGAAGGGAAATGGGTGGTAGTGTGGTAGGTGCTGTTGAGTAGTGGTGTGGTTGGGGGGGGGGGGGGGGGGGGGGGGCGTTGGTCGGGGTTATTCTTTTATATTTACATATTTTAATACAAAAATCTTGACGAAATAAATGTCATGATGTGGTAACTGTAATGATTCGAATATCTTGGGGGTAGTTTTATTAATTTTTGAAACTTGAAGGATTGTATGTGTAGTTACACTAAACATGAGGGGTAGTTTAAAAAGCAATTTTTAAAAATGAAAAAAATCATATCAGGGGCATTTCGAAATAAATAAATTACTAATTGATGACATGAAAATGTACAACAAAAAATTGTGATTTTTATTCAAAGTGAAAGATGATTATTATATCAATGTCGAAAGTGAGAAACATACTTTTTAAATGGGTATGATTTTATATAAACGTTAAATAATTATAAGTAATATCTATAAAACTACATAATAGACAATCAAAACAATGTTAATGTAGTTTCTTCAAAACAATGTCAGTGTTCACAATAAATTTTTTTTGTCTAACAAATAAACATAAACCACATGTAACCATTAAAGTTCCATTCAGAGCTAGCCCACATTTCGACCTAATCAAAACGAAGAATACCAACATTAATACGATGTTTCCCATCTTCTTCCACAAACTCACAAAGGCTTACATCATTTATTCCAATAGAATTTTTTATGCATAATGAACTCCATCCTCCAGCATAATTTACTCTCCCGTCAGTTCATTGTCTATATGTTGATTCATACGTCTTTCCCTTAGGATCAACGAGGATGATTTCCTTTGGAAGTTTAATGTCATTCTTTCTCACTATTGTTTTTGGAACGTACTGACATGATAAATTAACAATATTAGTTATAACATATATATATATATATATATAAACTTCATAATAACAATTCAAAAAAATAATATCATGTCTAAAAGCTTGTGTTTTTTCCTGGTAAAGAGTATGCAAAACGGCACACTAAAGCTTGTAGTGTTGTTCACACCATGACAACTGCATATAGGACTTAATAAGGAGATATGAAAAATCTATAATACGTTTTTCTTCATCGAATAATACCCATATAAAAATTTCAAAATAACACATAATAAAGATATGAAATCGCAAGATATAAGAAAGGAGGCTTTAAATATACATTTCTAAAAACATAAACAGTCGGTTTGCTCTAAGATTTGTGATTATGAATAAAGTGTCCATTAAACATATCAAATGGAGGTACTATGCTATTCACTCCCAAATATTTGGTAATTCAATTTCTTATTAAAATGACATAAGCAAATAGATATTAAGCTCCAAACAATAAACTTACCATTTCACCCGTACGCTTTGTTACATGTGTCAGAAAATAAGGATTTGTAGGTATAGGAATGCCGCAAGATTTAAGGAGCTTCACGCTATAGTTATCGGAAAATCTCTTCTTGCGAAGACATTTTTTACTGGTACCAGCTCCATCTAAATGAAGTAAATACAACATTAACATAAGAATCAAAATAAAATTGCAAATTACGTTCTGGTTAATTAGTTTTTGAACAAAATAGACTTTAGAACATACCATTAGTTCCACTTTTCGCTTGTTCACGCACATTTCCTTGCCCAACAAAGTTAACGAAGCGATCTTCATCATCTAACTCGTCAGTATACATATAATCGTCGCTTTCAGTTTCCTCCTCATCATCTTGTTCTTTTCCCTGTATTTCCTTGATTTCCTCATCATCATTTTCTTCTTCATCATCATCGGCTTCCTCTTCATCATCATCAACATATTCCTCATCGTCAATTTTTGATGTGACAACAAGTTCATCATCATCAGTTTCTTCCTCTTTTCCATCATCATATTCTTCTTCCGCTTCCTCTTTTATGTGTTCTTCTATTCTCTTGCCTTTATATTTTCGAACTAATTTCTTATCACATCCCGATAAGTCAAAGAATGTGACATCGAATAAACCTTGAGAAAAATATTCAAACACTAGCGTATACCCATCTTCAATCGATTTATCTTCAACAAATTTTGCCCAACCTTCTTGAAAGTAATATTTATCATCTACTTGTTGCATCTTTACTTGCCACAAATTATTATGTCGGTCTCTTAAAACTACATCATTTGGTAACTCTCTCTGAATATGATTAATAAAAGTTGTAGGAAGCTCCTAAACAAACAATAATATATAATCAAGAAAATTAAATAACCAACTCAATATGCATAACATCAGTATGGCCTTGTATTAATTGTACAGAACATATTTAAATGTTTTTGAGATTACTATTCTATTGAACATTTTTGAAACATTGACATAAAACATTGGTGTCTACTGTTGGAACAAAGGGATAAAATTAATGCAAACTGCATTATGTTATTATGCAAAGCTACCATACACTGTGAAATGGCATTCATAAATAAAAATACAATAGTTACTTTGCGGAAAATGCAAAGACACTACCCGGTATTAAGCGAAACCTGAATGAAACTAACCTGTAAAATTTTTATTGCATACAATATCCCTGTAATTTGAAAACTCTCCACAAAACCCTAACATGATCTAAATAGGGGGTTTTAGATCGTCTTATTTCAAGTAACAAACTATAAAATATTTCACGTGCAATTGTAGGGAGCAACATGAGGTACTTTAGAAACGGTTACTTGAAATATGCCGATAAAAAATAACCTACTTTTTTACAAATTCAGGGTTTTGTGTTAAAAGTACAAGGAGGTTCTACACATTAAAAAAATCATTGGATAGTTTCAGGCAGGATTAACATAACACAAATGAGTATTATGACTTCGCCAAAAATTAAGGCCCAATTCCTATGATTTTTTTCTCAGAAATTCCATGTTTGAGAGTTGTAGATTAGGAAATCTGGAAGACTGGCTTTAATTAGAAATGAAAGTAGAATTCTGAGGAACATGTGGATCAATTAGGGTTTTATGCGTTTGTGATTTTGAAAATAAGTCTGAAATTTGTTTGTAATGTAGGGAAATTTAGATTAGTCTTATTCTTTATTTTGTGGGAAGGGAATTTAGACATGTGAATGTAAATGAATTTTATTCAAATCATGAAATTTCTAGTGAAACGTATAAGATCGTAATTTAATATTATTTTTTTAAGTTCAATGTGTTTCAAAATTTTTGAATTTGAGCGTTACAGACGTAAAAATATTGGACTAGTAAATTTAAATTTTGACCAACATATACAAGATTTTTTTTAATCATTCAAAACTCATACTTTTTAATTAAGAATACATTTACTATATATATAGTTTCACATGTAACTTAAGCATGAACAACTCTATCATTGATTCATTAATATTTTTAATATCGCACTAATATTTGTACTTCATTAAAACATAAAAAATATTTAATAATTTAAAATGCATAATAGAATTAATAAAAAAACAAAAAATAGATCATAAATTCAAAGCACGAGAACTCGATATAGAAATTACAAAAAGGTATAATCAATAAAAGACGAGAAACATACCATTTGTTTTTCTGAATATTTCGTTAAGAAAAATATAAAGAATGAAGGCCGATTCACTGCTAGTCCATCCATGATTTGATAACTTACAGATCTAAGCAACAATTTTCAAAATGAGAAAGAATTGAGGTTTTATAATTGATTTAAACGGGATAATTTTCTTTATAGAATTTTTGAAAAAAGGAGTGTTACATCCAATGTTTTGTGCCGATGAATAAGAATATATTGGGTAATTAGGTTTTATAGAAGAATAAGAAATTATTTCATACAACGGCATCAACATTATGATAAGTTATTCATAGTTTAATTTTTTGGAGAATTACACCAAACTATCCCTAAGGTTTAGTGTAATTACACATACAACTCTTCATGTTTGAAAAATTACACAAACTACCCTTGAGGCTACCATCTGTCCAAAAATAGTAATGGAATTTCTGAATATACCAAAATCCCCATTTTTATTATAAAAATTACTTGTAAAAAATCACAAACCTTCGAGTAATTCTCTCAAATATTAATATTAATACATTTATACATCAATATTTTTATGTAATTGAAATATACATATTATTATACAATATATTTAGATTAAAAGAAATAAAGATTCAAATAACATTCTTGCAAAAAAAAAGGTAAACAAAATCACCCATCTACAAAATATAACAATAAATTTATTTATACATCAATAAATTTCATATTTAAAATATACATAAATGATTAAATATAACTAATTTAAAATTTAAATTACAATAAATATAGTAATAAAAATTTATTTGTATAGTTAGATTAATACTGTTATTTAAATTCAATTAGAAAATTGTTTTTCTACCTAAAATAATTTATTTTATATTTAAAAAAATACATATATAAAATATATGTAAAAAAAAATTAATGAATAGAAAAAATATCTCTATTATCCCCAGCCCCTCTCCCTAACATCCACAAAGAACTCACCTTACCCCATCCCTTTCTCTTCCCTTTCGTTTCCTCGTTTACCTTTTGATCACCAACAACCTTCTTCGATCGATTTGGTCGCGAAAGGTTGTCACTGCACGAAAGGCACAAAGGGAGGATGGGAAGGGAAATGGGTGGTAGTGTGGTAGGTGTTGTTGAGTAGTGGTGTGGTTGGGGGGGGGGGGGGGGGGGCGTTGGTCGGGGTTATTCTTTTATATTTACATATTTTAATACAAAAATCTTGTCAAATGTACTTTTGTAATAATTTTGCGTCGTCAGAAATAAATGTCATGATGTGGTAACTGTAATAATTCGAATATCTTGGGGGTAGTTTTATTAATTTTTCAAACTTGAAGGATTGTATGTGTAGTTACACTAAACATGAGGGGTAGTTTAAAAAGCAATTTTTGAAAATGAAAAAAATCATATCAGGGGCATTTCGAAATAAATAAATTACTAATTGATGACATGAAAATGTACAACAAAAAATTGTGATTTTTATTCAAAGTGAAAGATGATTATTATATCAATGTCGAAAGTGAGAAACATACTTTTTAAATGGGTATGATTTTATATAAACGTTAAATAATTATAAGTAATATCTATAAAACTACATAATAGACAATCAAAACAATGTTAATGTAGTTTCTTCAAAACAATGTCAGTGTTCACAATAAATTTTTTTTGTCTAACAAATAAACATAAACCACATGTAACCATTAAAGTTCCATTCAGAGCTAGCCCACATTTCGACCTAATCAAAACGAAGAATACCAACATTAATACGATGTTTCCCATCTTCTTCCACAAACTCACAAAGGCATACATCATTTATTCCAATAGAATTTTTTATGCATAATGAACTCCATCCTCCAGCATAATTTACTCTCCCGTCAGTTCATTGTCTATATGTTGATTCATACGTCTTTCCCTTAGGATCAACGAGGATGATTTCCTTTGGAAGTTTAATGTCATTCTTTCTCACTATTCTTTTTGGAACGTACTGACATGATAAATTAAGAATATTAGTTATAACATATATATATATATATATAAACTTCATAATAACAATTCAAAAAAATAATATCATGTCTAAAAGCTTGTGTTTTTTCCTGGTAAAGAGTATGCAAAACGGCACACTAAAGCTTGTAGTGTTGTTCACACCATGACAACTGCATATAGGACTTAATAAGGAGATATGAAAAATCTATAATACGTTTTTCTTCATCGAATAATACCCATATAAAAATTTCAAAATAACACATAATAAAGATATGAAATCGCAAGATATAAGAAAGGAGGCTTTAAATATACATTTCTAAAAACATAAACAGTCGGTTTGCTCTAAGATTTGTGATTATGAATAAAGTGTCCATTAAACATATCAAATGGAGGTACTATGCTATTCACTCCCAAATATTTGGTAATTCAATTTCTTATTAAAATGACATAAGCAAATAGATATTAAGCTCCAAACAATAAACTTACCATTTCACCCGTACGCTTTGTTACATGTGTCAGAAAATAAGGATTTGTAGGTATAGGAATGCCGCAAGATTTAAGGAGCTTCACGCTATAGTTATCGGAAAATCTCTTCTTGCGAAGACATTTTTTACTGGTACCAGCTCCATCTAAATGAAGTAAATACAACATTAACATAAGAATCAAAATAAAATTGCAAATTACGTTCTGGTTAATTAGTTTTTGAACAAAATAGACTTTAGAACATACCATTAGTTCCACTTTTCGCTTGTTCACGCACATTTCCTTGCCCAACAAAGTTAACGAAGCGATCTTCATCATCTAACTCGTCAGTATACATATAATCGTCGCTTTCAGTTTCCTCATCATCATCTTGTTCTTTTCCCTGTATTTCCTTGATTTCCTCATCATCATTTTCTTCTTCATCATCATCGGCTTCCTCTTCATCATCATCAACATATTCCTCATCGTCAATTTTTGATGTGACAACAAGTTCATCATCATCAGTTTCTTCCTCTTTTCCATCATCATATTCTTCTTCCGCTTCCTCTTTTATGTGTTCTTCTATTCTCTTGCCTTTATATTTTCGAACTAATTTCTTATCACATCCCGATAAGTCAAAGAATGTGACATCGAATAAACCTTGAGAAAAATATTCAAACACTAGCATATACCCATCTTCAATCGATTTATCTTCAACAAATTTTGCCCAACCTTCTTGAAAGTAATATTTATCATCTACTTGTTGCATCTTTAGTTGCCACAAATTATTATGTCAATCTCTTAAAACTACATCATTTGGTAACTCTCTCTGAATATGATTAATAAAAGTTGTAGGAAGCTCCTAAACAAACAATAATATATAATCAAGAAAATTAAATAACCAACTCAATATGCATAACATCAGTATGGCCTTGTATTAATTGTACAGAACATATTTAAATGTTTTTGAGATTACTATTCTATTGAACATTTTTGAAACATTGACATAAAACATTGGTGTCTACTGTTGGAACAAAGGGATAAAATTAATGCAAACTACATTATGTTATTATGCAAAGCTACCATACACTGTGAAATGGCATTCATAAATAAAAATACAATAGTTACTTTGCGGAAAATGCAAAGACACTACCCGGTATTAAGCGAAACCTGAATGAAACTAACCTGTAAAATTTTTATTGCATACAATATCCCTGTAATTTGAAAACTCTCCACAAAACCCTAACATGATCTAAATAGGGGGTTTTAGATCGTCTTATTTCAAGTAACAAACTATAAAATATTTCACGTGCAATTGTAGGGAGCAACATGAGGTACTTTAGAAACGGTTACTTGAAATATGCCGATAAAAAATAACCTACTTTTTTACAAATTCAGGGTTTTGTGTTAAAAGTACAAGGAGGTTCTACACATTAAAAAAATCACTGGATAGTTTCAGGCAGGTTTAACATAACACAAATGAGTATTATGACTTCGCCAAAAATTAAGGCCCAATTCCTATGATTTTTTTCTCAGGAATTCCATGTTTGAGAGTTGTAGATTAGGAAAACTGGAAGACTGGCTTTAATTAGAAATGAAAGTAGAATTCTGAGGAACATGTGGATCAATTAGGGTTTTATGCGTTTGTGATTTTGAAAATAAGTCTGAAATTTGTTTTTAATGTAGGGAAATTTAGATTAGTCTTATTCTTTATTTTGTGGGAAGGGAATTTAGACATGTGAATGTAAATGAATTTTATTCAAATCATGAAATTTCTAGTAAAACGTATAAGATCGTAATTTAATATTATTTTTTTAAATTCAATGTGTTTCAAAATTTTTGAATTTGAGCGTTACAAACGTAAAAATATTGGACTAGTAAATTTAAATTTTGACCAACATATACAAGATTTTTTTTAATCATTCAAAACTCATACTTTTTAATTAAGAATACATTTACTATATATATAGTTTCACATGTAACTTAAGCATGAACAACTCTATCATTGATTCATTAATATTTTTAATATCGCACTAATATTTGTACTTCATTAAAACATAAAAAATATTTAATAATTTAAAATGCATAATAGAATTAATAAAAAATCAAAAAATAGATCATAAATTCAAAGCACGAGAACTCGATATAGAAATTACAAAAAGGTATAATCAATAAAAGACGAGAAACATACCATTTGTTTTTCTGAATATTTCGTTAAGAAAAATATAAAGAATGAAGGCCGATTCGCTGCTAGTCCATCCATGATTTGATAACTTACAGATCTAAGCAACAATTTTCAAAATGAGAAAGAATTGAGGTTTTATAATTGATTTAAACGGGATAATTTTCTTTATAGAATTTTTGAAAAAAGGAGCGTTACATCCAATGTTTTGTGCCGATGAATAAGAATATATTGGGTAATTAGGTTTTATAGAAGAATAAGAAATTATTTCATACAACGGCATCAACATTATGATAAGTTATTCATAGTTTAATTTTTTGGAGAATTACACCAAACTATCCCTAAGGTTTAGTGTAATTACACATACCACTCTTGATGTTTGAAAAATTACACAAACTACCCTTGAGGCTACCATCTGTCCAAAAATAGTAATGGAATTTCTGAATATACCAAAATCCCCATTTTTATTATAAAAATTACTTGTAAAAAATCACAAACCTTCGAGTAATTCTCTCAAATATTAATATTAATACATTTATACATCAATATTTTTATGTAATTGAAATATACATATTATTATACAATATATTTAGATTAAAAGAAATAAAGATTCAAATAACATTCTAGGAAAAAAAAAGGTAAACAAAATCACCCATCTATAAAATATAACAATAAATTTATTTATACATCAATAAATTTTCATATTTAAAATATACATAAATGATTAAATATAACTAATTTAAAAATTCAATTACAATAAATATAGTAATAAAAATTTATTTGTATAGTTAGATTAATACTGTTATTTAAATTAAATTAGAAAATTGTTTTTCTACCTAAAATAATTTATTTTATATTTTAAAAAATACATATATAAAATATATGTAAAAAAAAATTAATGAATAGAAAAAATATCTCTATTATCCCCAGCCCCTCTCCCTAACATCCACAAAGAACTCACCTTACCCCATCCCTTTCTCTTCCCTTTCGTTTCCTCGTTTACCTTTTGATCACCAACAACCTTCTTCGATCGATTTGGTCGCGAAAGGTTGTCACTGCACGAAAGGCACAAAGGGAGGATGGGAAGGGAAATGGGTGGTAGTGTGGTAGGTGCTGTCGAGTAGTGGTGTGGTTGGGGGGGGGGGGGGGGGGCGTTGGTCGGGGTTATTCTTTTATATTTACATATTTTAATACAAAAATCTTGTCAAATGTACTTTTGTAATAATTTTGCGTCGTCAGAAATAAATGTCATGATGTGGTAACTGTAATGATTCGAATATCTTGGGGGTAGTTTTATTAATTTTTCAAACTTGAAGGATTGTATGTGTAGTTACACTAAACATGAGGGGTAGTTTATAAAGCAATTTTTAAAAATGAAAAAAATCATATCAGGGGCATTTCGAAATAAAAAAATTACTAATTGACGACATGAAAATGTACAACAAAAAATTGTGATTTTTATTCAAAGTGAAAGATGATTATTATATCAATGTCGAAAGTGAGAAACATACTTTTTAAATGGGTATGATTTTATATAAACGTTAAATAATTATAAGTAATATCTATAAAACTACATAATAGACATTCAAAACAATGTTAATGTAGTTTCTTCAAAACAATTTTAGTGTTCACAATAAATTTTTTTTGTCTAACAAATAAACATAAACCACATGTAACCATTAAAGTTCCATTCAGAGCTAGACCACATTTCGACCTAATCAAAACGAATAATACCAACATTAATACGATGTTTCCCATCTTCTTCCACAAACTCACAAAGGCATACATCATTTATTCCAATAGAATTTTTTATGCATAATGAACTCCATCCTCCAGCATAATTTACTCTCCCGTCAGTCCATTGTCTATATGTTGATTCATACGTCTTTCCCTTAGGATCAACGAGGATGATTTCCTTTGGAAGTTTAATGTCATTCTTTCTCACTATTCTTTTTGGAACGTACTGCCATGATAAATTAACAATATTAGTTATAACATATATATATATATATATATATATATATATATATATAAACTTCATAATAACAATTCAAAAAAATAATATCATGTCTAAAAGCTTGTGTTTTTTCCTGGTAAAGAGTATGCAAAACGGCACACTAAAGCTTGTAGTGTTGTTCACACCATGACAACTGCATATAGGACTTAATAAGGAGATATGAAAAAACTATAATACGTTTTTCTTCATCGAATAATACCCATATAAAAATTTCAAAATAACACATAATAAAGATATGAAATCGCAAGATATAAGAAAGAAGGCTTTAAATATACATTTCTAAAAACATAAACAGTCGGTTTGCTCTAAGATTTGTGATTATGAATAAAGTGTCCATTAAACATATCAAATGGAGGTACTATGCTATTCACTCCCAAATATTTTGTAATTCAATTTCTTATTAAAATGACATAAGCAAATAGATATTAAGCTCCAAACAATAAACTTACCATTTCACCCGTACGCTTTGTTACATGTGTCAGAAAATAAGGATTTGTAGGTATAGGAATGCCGCAAGATTTAAGGAGCTTCACGCTATAGTTATCGGAAAATCTCTTCTTGCGAAGACATTTTTTACTGGTACCAGCTCCATCTAAATGAAGTAAATACAACATTAACATAAGAATCAAAATAAAATTGCAAATTACGTTCTGGTTAATTAGTTTTTGAACAAAATAGAACTGGGACAGTTCGAAATCGAGTATCAACCCCGAACAGCCATCAAAGCTCAAGTTCTGGCTGATTTTATTGCAGAGTCGACGGGAGCAGGCTCGGGAGATCGATTAGTTACAGAAGTAAACCACGTGGTAAATCTGGTTGAAGATGTTCAGGAGAAAGTTTGGGTGATGCACGTAGATGGGTCATCGACCAGAGAAGGAGGAGGGGCCGGAATTCACTTTCAGGGTCCCGAGGGAGAAGACCTCAGTTATGCAATTACCTTAGATTTCGTAGTCACGAACAATGAAGCAGAATACGAGGCCCTGATCGCTGGATTAGAGATGGCAATTAAAACAAGCATAAAATCTCTCACCGTATTGACCGACTCCGAGCTTGTACATAGACAAGTAAAGGGAGTATATGATGCAAAAGAGTTCAACATGGTGAAGTATCTGAAAAGGGTGAAGGATCTGGTGGAAAAGCTGGATAAATTCAACATACAAGCTATCCCTCGAGAAGAGAACTCTTGGGCAGATTTGCTCTCAAAATTTACAGGTTCTATGGATGGGCGAAAGGAGAGAATAATAACTTGGTTGATGTCTAACTCTCAAGCTATAGAATTGAACGTAGCTCCGAACTCGGAAATCATGGAGATAGATACGCAAGGCCTTTCCTAGATGGAACCTTTGAAGAGTTACTTAAGAAGCGGTGTTCTACCGGAAGACGTAAATGAAGCTCGAAGGATTAAATATCGAGCTCCAGTGTATGTTTTGATCGATGATCAGCTCTACAAGAGGTCAAGCTCGGGAGTTCTGTTGAAATGTATCCCAGAGAATCAATTCGATCTTATCTTAAAGGAAGTGCACGAAGGCGAGGCTGGGAGTCATTGCGGTGCTCGAGCCTTAGCCTTGAAATGCTCAAGGACTGGATATTATTGGCCTACTATGATTTCGGATTCCATCGACTATGTCAAGAAATGCCATCACTGCCAAATCTATTCAAATTTGATTCATCAGCCTGCCGAGCAGCTGTATTCAATCCCGATCTGCTGGCCATTTGACAAATGGGGGATCGATATTGTGGGACCTTTCCCAACCGCTAGATCAAGAAAAAATTATGTCCTGGTTGCTGTGGAATACTTTAGTAAATGGATCGAATGCGTTGCCTTAACAAAAATTACTCAGTTTCAAGTGATAAATTTTCTATGGAAGTATATTGTTTGCAGGTTCGGGATACCGAGGGTCCTCATCTCTGACAACGGAACTCAGTTTGCGGGAAAGCAAATTATGGAATGGTGCGAAAGGTTTGGGATCCAGCAGAATTTTACATCGGTCGGACATCCCCAGGCGAATGGACAAACCGAGGTCACCAACAGGGAAATTGTTCGATCACTTGAAAAACGTTTGGCTGAAGCAAAAGGCAAATGGTTAGACGAGCTTCCTGGAGTGATTTGGGCGAACATGACCTCCGTAAAATTAGCCACGGGGGAAACACCTTTTTCTTTGGTATACGGCTCGGAAGCAGTAATTCCGGTAGAAACTTTAGTGCCAACACCAAGGGTCGAGTCCTATAATCCCGACCAGAATCAATTGTTGAGAGAAATGGATGTCGATCATGCAGATGGTATACGCGAGCGAGCGTGCGTAAAGATCCAAGCCACCAAGTCCAGCATGGAAAAAGCGTACGACAAGAAAGTCAGGATAAGAACATTCAAAGTTGGGGATTTGGTTCTCAAAAAGGTGGAAGTTTCTAAGCACGTCGGAAAGCTTCAACCAAACTGGGACGGCCCTTATGTCGTGCAGGAGGTCGGGAAGAAGGGGTCCTATAAAATTGCTCACCTCAACGGTGAAGTTTTGCCAAGAACTTGGAATGCAGTTAATCTGAGGAGATATTATGGAAGATAGTTGCACTCATTTTTAATTTTTACTGTAATTTTCAGTTTTCTCAAATTTTACTTTCCCTAAAAACTTGTATGGAAGATCAATGAAATCCTCTATTTGAGTTCAAATTGTATTCCGAGTACCATGACAAAGAAAAACTAATATTATCGGCCGAGGGTGAAAGCTTTTGCTATGTCCCTCCCTCGATAAAATATGTTCAAAAATCAAAATCGGCCGAGGGTGAAAGCTTTTGCTATGACCCTCCCTCGATAAAACATGTTCAAAAAATCAAGATCGGCCGAGGGTGAAAGCTTTTGCTATGACCCTCCCTCGATAAAATATGTTCAAAAATCAAAATCGGCCGAGGGTGAAAGCTTTTGTTATGACCCTCCCTCGATAAAATATGTTCAAAAATCAAAATCGGCCGAGGGTGAAAGCTTTTGCTATGACCCTCCCTCGATAAAATATGTTCAAAAATCAAAATCGGCCGAGGGTGAAAGCTTTTGCTATGACCCTCCCTCGATAAAATATGTTCAAAAATCAAAATCGACCGAGGGTGAAAGCTTTTGCTATGACCCTCCCTCGATAAAACATGTTCAAAAAATCAAGATCGGCCGAGGGTGAAAGCTTTTGCTATGACCCTCCCTCGATAAAATATGTTCAAAAATCAGAATCAGCCGAGGGTGAAAGCAATTGTTATGACCCTTCCTCGATAGAAATTCAACGCGGATATCCAACTCCAACTGATGCTCAAAATGTTATGATGATGCAGTTCTGCTCGAAACACGAACACTTTTCAAGAGTTTCTTATTATCTGGAGAACTACTAAAGTTGGGATCATTATTTCTTAAGTTCAATTATTCTTAAAAGGGACTTCTCAGCTTTCAGATATTATTCATTTGGACGATTATCGGATATTCTTTCCGAGGACAGTTTATCGATCAATGAATGTTCCAGATACAAGCTCAACCTTATCATCCAAATATTTAAGTTTCATCGGGTCATTAATTCGTCGTCGAATTTGTTTTTACGAGCAGAATACTAATATTAAGACGATGGAAAGAAAAAGTTGCAAATATTTGATTTGAAACGGAAGGTTCTTATTATTCCCGAACAAAATACAAAAGATCAGTGAATTACAAGAATGATGATTTTATTGATATCCATCGAACAGATTACAAAGTTATCATGCTTACTAATAAAAGTCCTAATACAACTACTGTAACCTATTCCATGGTCTTCGAACATCTTCCAGTGTTGTCGATCAGGAATATAGGCGAGCATCCGATGAGTGCACCACAATTTGTTTGACAAATCAGTTGTCTCCTGGACTTGTAAAGCGGTCGAGCTGTCTATGTTTATCGTCTAATGATATCTGGGTTTTCTGATTATCTCCATACTTTTTCCAGTATACTTGCTACCAGACGAGCCCGATCACTTCCCCGAGTTGGCGTGCAAGGTTGAAATTCCTCATTTTTAGATCCGAAATTTCAACCTTTGGCAAGTCATCTTTTTATGATCGGGAAGCTTGACCCAAAGTTACCATTCTTCAAGGAAGAAAGGAAGAAATTGGTGAAACAAGATAACCTCAAAGAAAGTACTTGAGGTCAAACTTCCTTTTTAATTTTCTGACCTGCTTCCCGCCCTCGGGTATACCCCTCGGAATCCGCAATGCTAACCCTGCCCAAAATTCCCAAGCAAGGGTCGGTCACTTGTTGGTATTCCAAGGGGAGATCCCATTTTCAGGGATCGGAGACCCCCCGAATATCCGAGGATCCCCTTTTTTCCAATTCCACCCATACCAAAGGAAACTGTATTTTTATGATGAGATCGGAAGTACGTTCGAAGCCAAATCTCAAAGGCTTGAACAGGAAGAAGGAAGAATCCGAACTTGGTCCTCGGATAAAACATTTTGACAGTGCAAGGTAAAGATTTTCAAATGAGTAGATCCCATATTTATACTAAAAGGAAGATTTGATCGACGGTCAGTATTCAACAAAACCAACGGCTCAGATTAAGGCATTTATCACGGATGACCGTTCCACTTCCCGAGATTAAGGTACTATTTGTACAGACTTTCTCTGAAACTTAGCTGGAAAAAGGGGAATACTATGACTTGGTCAAATACGCAGTGCATATACTTTCCTTTTTTACTTTTTGCTCGGGATTTCGATCACTCTTAACTCGAGTATAAATTGTTTATGCATTGGGAATGCAACATGAATGAACACTCTTAACTCGAGTATAAATTGTTTCAACAGTAAGAATGCAACTCGAATGATTACTCTTAGCTCGAGTATAAATTGTTTGTACAGTAAATCAATTCACCAGACACAAAATACCATCGATTATAAGGAAGAAAAGTTTATTATTCCAACGGGGAAAACAAGTACAAAAGGAAGTTTAAAAATACAACATTTAGTTGAGCAAAAGCAGAAATCTCTAGACACTTTTCTCGAACAGAAGCTTGCGGACTTCAACATTGCGGGCCTCATATCCAACCTCATAACCTTTTTGATAGGCCTCTTGCTTCCACTGCTCGGCGTTTTTCTTCTCCTGCTCGACAAATGACTTCAGCCTATCCAGCTCCTTGCTCAACTCCACGTGAACTTGGCTCTCTTTCTGCTTCACAGCTTTCTCCGTCTCGGAGGCCAATTTCAGCTCGATGGCTTTGGCTTCTTCAAGGGACCTTGATAATGCAACCTTCTTTTCCTCCAGCTCGAGGATAACCTTAGCACGCTGTTCGGCTTCTTGCTCGACTTGCTGCCCGAGGCTAAATAACTGTTGTCCGACCTTAAATGGACAAAAGTTGATGTGTTAGTAAAAATAAAAAAAATAAAAAAAAAAAGAAAAAAAAAAAAAGTGTGAGAGGACGCACTTGAAAAAGTAGATCTGTGCTCGATTGCACCATCTCACTCGCATTTTTCCCTTGTTCGGCCATGGCCTTACTTTTCGCCTCTTCAAAAAAGGCACTGAGCGTCCGAGCAACGTTGGGGACAGAGTTTTGGGGTTCTGGATTCCCACCCGACGAGGGAGTTTTCTTCTGATCGACGGGAGGGTCATTTATTTTGACCTTCTTTTTGGGAGGCTCAACCACAACATCCTTATTAGCCTCCAAGGACAGAACACTATCAGCCAATGTCCTTTTTTCCCCTGTCATTTGAATCAAGGCTGAGGTTGGAATCAGATCGTCCACATGTGGTCTTTTATAGGAAGCAGGCTCAGAGTCGCCAGATGTGATTTGCTTATTAGGGTTCTCGACCTTCTGGTTCCCCTCGGAACTATTTTTCGACTGAGAGGGGGAGTCCGGAATTGGTATGACCGGCCCTTTCTCGGAGCCAGACAATTGCTGGGCCGCAGTTTTGCCAAGGTCACCAGTTGATTCAATAACCGCCTTTGAAGGAGAATCGACCTTGCGCTTGCCTCGGTCGTTCTTAGAAGTCTTTCCTGCTTCCGAGGAGGACTTAGGTTCTTTGACTCTGGACTTGGAAGATTTCTCTTTCTTGACTTTGAACAACAACCTCGGGTCGATCTTGGAGTTCACCAGGCCTTCCATGATCTGTATATTTCTAATGGAGAAGAGAGCTCGGTTTATTTTATCGACCGATTAGCTCCGACGAAGAGAGAATTATAATTTCAGTGATACAAATCTTAAACTGCCTTCTATTTATAAGAAAAAGGAACGTTGCCTTTTTGGGAGCCCAACAGTCGCGAATTTCAAGATTCCCGTGCCCATTAAAAAAGGTCGATTGTTTTGATACCGTGCCTACTAAGTGATTCACATGCACGAAAATGCTCGATATCGACGTTCTTTTTATGAACCTTATGGCTCACAAAGACTTTTGTCTAGTTGAGCAGTATAATAAATTACTGATGAGAGGACTCAGAGAACTTAAACAGAAAAAGCGGATTTTATAGATGATCGAAATAATTACAGTGCATACAATAAAGGATCCTACAATCTATTACAAGAAATCTAAGGGTTCGACTACTCCTCTTTGCCCTCACCCTCGGAGTCACCCTCGACGTCGACGTCATTATCTCCAGAAGCTTCTCGATCATCCCCATCATCAGAAGAATCTCGATCTTCCTCTCCGGAACTGTCTTGGTTATTTTCCTCATCGGAGCCCTCTGAACTCGAGCTCGCGCTGGATGTGTCCAAGTCCATCAAGTCAGGATTGGGCATTGGAACTCCGAACTCTTCCACAAACGGAGTGAACTCTTGTTTTTCCAAACTGGCCGAGCTCGAGGACGCGGTTCGATAGTCTTCCCCGCGAGAATTCTTCATGATGTCCATGTGCTTTATATACTCCGTCATTTTGTCGGGAATAACCTTTGCTGCGGCCAACTGTTGAACCCCTTTGAAAAAGGTAGTTTGAAGGATTTCGCCGACCCTCTTTCGAGCTATGGCATCCAACGCGGGAGACTCTAAAAATTCTCTTATCGAGCTTAGGCGAGAGTCTTCTTTGCCACGCTGATAAGATAACTCGGAATCAGCCTTAGTTTGCGCGAGCTCCTCTTCAAGTTTCCTGACTTTCTCCTCGAGCAAGCTCTTCTCTTCCACGACCTTCACCAAGTCTTCCTCGACGGCCGGGGTATACTTGGCTTTCATTGACTCCAATTCTTTTTGGACGGAGATAAATTGATCGCGAAGTTTGGACTCTTCCTCGAGTAAGTCCCGATAAGCGATGTGGACCCGATCAGACTCCTCTTCCAACATTGAGGTACAATTCACCTCGGTAAGAAAGCAATCCCCGATCTGCAAGAACAGGGTGATTAGTTTTGTTCCAGGATTTAAACAGTTACAACAAATGTAAAGGGATTTACCGTGTGATACGCTTTGGAGAATTGGCCTAATACGTCAAGGTCGCAATGGCCAAGAAGCTCCTCCTGGTCCTCGGCGAATCTCCCCGCCATGAAAATCTTGATCGCCTTGTCGTGCTCGTTCTCGCTGTTTGGGGTGCGATCACTTCGAACTGATCCCCTCTCGGGATAACCCGCTGCTCGGGAACCTCTGAGTTGGTCTTCGATGAAGTCCACCATGTCAGGCCTACTTCGACCGGAGCGGGAAGAAAGAGGTGTTCGGTGTCGACCCCACAATCTGGTCCTCCTCTTAGCCTCTAGCGGCCCCACGAGATCTTCCCGAGCTCGCCTATTACAGATCTCTTTCCCTTTGAGCTTCTTCATGGTAAACATGCTGTATCCTAAGCCAGAAGAAGAAGAAGGACCAGCTTGGTGAGGAGGTGGTACCATTTGGATCGGCTCCGCGTTCTCGGGCTCCCCCTTCATTTCCGATCTGGTCAGTCTGAGCCGAGCTTCCCCGAGGAGGGACGACAGTTCTGGGCTCCGGTCTAGTTTGCCTCCTCGGTTGACCGGGCGTCTTTCTCGAGGTAGATGCTACAGTTTTACCGACTATGGAAGTTCGGTATTGCTCCACCATTGTACCTGGAGAAATAAAAAAGTAAAGTGTTAAGTGATGAAATTCGCTGAAAAGCTTACTATCAAGGTCACTCGGGAAAGGCTATTATCCTTACTCAATGTTCGAGGGTCATCAGCATCCGCTAATCGGTAGGTAGCTCGGCTGAGTCCAGCTTTTCGAAGAACAGGCTCCAGGATAAGGAAAGCCGACTGATACTGATCGGAACGCATCTCTTTAACGAGATCATCTGGGATAACCCTCGCAAGCTGGCCTAACAATTCTCGTTTTCCGTACACCCAGTCTCGCTCACCTGGCCATTTGTGTGGAACCATCTCCGAACTTCCCTCGGAAGCCGGTACTTCAGGTCCTTTGATAAAGAAGAACTGTTTCTTCCAATCGAGAGAATTGCTAGAAGTTATGGTCGATAAGACCGAATGATTCGAACGCTGGGAGAAATACACGAACCCAGCGTTCGAGGCGGAGGAGGTACTGATCTTCAAAAATTGCCAAAAATGTCGGAAATTAGCAGCTTGATTCTTGGCCTTCATCAAAACACTGAAAGCTATCAAGTACCCAATCGAGTTGGGAAGGATCTGTGCGGGAGCCAGGCTGAATGCATCTAAAACCTGCTCGAGTAAGGGGGCAAAAGGAATGCGTAGCCCATAATCAAATTGCTTAGCATAGAAAGCTTGACATCCTTCAGGGGGCTTATTCACTCTTTGGGAGGGGGTCGGAATGACTAGCGAGTAGCCCTCGGGAAGGAATTTGCCTATCACAGCTTTGAGGTTTGCCTCATCCTCCTTTGGATCATACGCACTCGAGATGTCGTCGACCCTTTTCTCGGTCTTTTGAGCCCGACCGGTGGCTTTGGACTTTTTCGCGACACCGGCTAGGTCGAGGATTCTCACGCTGCACCCGCCTCCGATTTGATATCTCATTATCTCATGCTGGTCAAACGGTACAGTCAAGCTATTCTCATTGTCGGAATCAGCTTTTTCCCCATCTCCACCCTCCTCGCTGTCGGCCTCGGCATTTTGTTCAGCATCACCGCCGTGCTCGGAATCCTGTCGACCGGATGTCCCCTCTCCAGCATTTGGATCCAAGGCATGCTCTATTTGGTTGACGATTCTATTCGTCTCTTCAGAGGAGTGTTCTGCAGTTTTGTAGTCATTGATGAGTTCGCCTGTGGATCCTAGGTCGGAATCCGATTGTGTAGGAATATTGTTTTGAATTTCTGGGTTCTCGGGAATAGACATGATGGTAAAGGTTTATCGCAACAATCGATGAAGAAGGATACTATTTATCGATCTAAATGCTCCGACCTGCAGTGAAATTGGAAAAATGTACTCATATTTCCAAGTCAACGTATATATATAAAGGTTAACAGGGTAAATTGCAAATTCAACCCCGAGTAACCGCGACGGTTAAGCTCCCGCTTAGTAAAATTGAGGGTTATTTCACATTAATAGCACCTATGGTCCTCCAAGTCTCAGAAATAGGTATTTCGAGTCAGAAAGATAAAATTAAACTACGTTATCTTCCGAGGATATGCACTCTTTTTCCCTTCGCTCGGTTTTTGTCCCCCTGGGTTTTTCCGAGTAAGGTTTTTAACGAGGCATATCCGTCTCAAGATTGTTCAAGACTCGATCCCTATTATTTTTCCCGAACATCGGAGGCTCTCATCGAAGTAAAATATACTGATCGAGAACTCCGCCCTCCTGCGGTTTGAAACATATTGCCTTTCCATGGCCCATCCAGAGAAAATATGCGCTATTTTTCCCTAGCTCGGATTTTGTCCCATAGGGTTTTTCCCGAGTAAGGTTTTTAATGAGGCATATCAAATCTTGTGGTACGATGATGTGTTTACTTCTCCAAGCTTCAGCTTCTCTTACGCTCGAGAAGTGGGGGAGTATTGATGAGGGGTATTTCGCATACGCCGTTTTAGGAAGTACCTATGCTCGAGATCGACCAATAATGGCATTCTCGACCAGAAGAACCTGGTTTTCCGATCAAGTCAGATTGATGGCACGGGAACTACTCTCCGATCTGCTCACCGCCTCGGGGTTACTGTGGGGCCGACCTACAGCTTTGTAGAGCTGGCCGAGAGGTATTCTCCTACGGACGGTCCAGCAAGCTCATTACTGTTCCTATAAATACGCGGCGCATTTATGACATCAAGGAGGACACAACTTCCAAAAGAGGCCCTAAGCTCGGAATTACTGTTCGGATTAGGAACCAGCTTACTTATTCCTTGTATTTACTTTCCTAGTTGTACGACATCCTGTAAAGCTCGAGTAGACCCATCTTGTAACCTAACTCAATATTCGATTATGATATATAAAATTTAAGCACTCTATATACTTATTGTTTTGTTCGACTTTCCTTATTTAGTTAGATCGAAATACTGCATAATCACTCATAATACTACTAGTCATTCCAGGACTAAGCATATTGAGATCAAACATCACTTCATCAGAGACCATGTTGAAAAAGGAAATGTTATTATTGAGTATGTTCATATAGACAATCAGATTGCTGACATTTTCACCAAACCATTAAGTGATGCAAGATTTTCTACTCTAAGAGTGGAACTGGGCTTGTTAAAATTGGATTCATAAGCTGAGGGGGAACATATCAGAAGATTGGGTTCAACAGCTGACTAATCTGATATCAACAAGTGTTACACTTCAAGAAGACTGACTCTCAACAGACTAGTTGACTGATGAATTCTTGAATTAAGGGGGAACGTGTAAGACTAGCGGTACTCCTGTTTTAAAGATGAAATCTTCAATGACAGTTAGATGAAGTTGTTTTTAATCAGAAGATTTGTTCTTAATTCTTGAAGACTTGAAGATTATTTATCTTGCTAGATTGACAAACAACAAAGGAAGATCACTAGATATTGGCTTTCACTAGTGAAATATTGTATCAGACAAGTCGTCTATCAGATAAGTATTTTACTCATCTGTTTTTATTTATGTCAGCTTATATTTAAGTGTTGTATTAAAAACGTTTTATCAGAAACACGCTTTTATAAGTAACAGACAAGTGGCGTTTCAAATTCCCGTCTGTCTGACATAATTAATGATTTTTTCGAAATCCGCGTATATCGCTCACACGATCTGCTTTTCAGTAACTGATCTAACGGTTGACACTAATCACGGAAACCGACAATAAACCAACATCTATAAATCCAGATCTGATCAGCTTACTAAGCTTTTACGCACCCTCAAAATTTCAAAAGAACACAGAGCAATTTTGCACTCTTTCTACTGCAAATTTCTCTCCGTTTTCCTTAATCTTTTTCAGAGATGTCTACCAAAGAAGCTAGCGCTGAAGGTATGTTCTTGAACTACCTGACGTATCACACAACTGGCACTCCGTTGATGAAGGAAATACTGGAAAAATTCAAGGCGGCTACCTTAGTTAACTTCATGGAGGCTCATGAAGATATGGTTTTCAAAGATCAAGTTATGGAGTTTTATGGTTCAAAAGATAAGCCTGACTTTGAAAAGTTGGAAATTAATGCCAAAATTGGGGATAAGGTTATCTGCATAACCCCCAAGCTGCTGAATGAGAGATATGGACTCTCTCTTGAAGGCTCGACTGAGATTTCAACCCTTGCTGAACCTCTTGAAGCAGATTTCTGGAATCTGGCTTCAAAGAAGAAAGAAGTGTTGTCTGGAAGCATCAAGAAGAATCAGCTGAAGGATGAATTTCAGCGTATGGCAGATTTAGTTGCCAAAGTACTGGAGAATTGCACATTCTCGTTGGATAGTGTGCCAATGAAGAGGTTTCACACCGTGATTGCTATCTTTTATGGTTTGAAGGTGAGCTGGGCAACCTTCATCTGGTACATTCTTGCTGATCACAAGGAGCGTGGTCTGACACTTCACATAATCTTTCTTAGTCATCTGCTGGTGAACTTGAGATGTTCAGTGACTAATGGCAAGGACGTTCATAAGGCAAAGGAGCTGAAGATTTATGAACCAGTGAAAACTGAAAGGTCAAAGGAGCCTGCTAATGTGCCAGAAAAGAGGCAACAAAAGAGGAAGGCTGCTGAGCCTAAAGAGCCTACTGATAAGGGCAAGAAAAGCAAGACAACTGTTCAAACAGCTAAGCCAGCTGTTCAAGCCAGAACAGTTTTGTCAAAGAAAAAGTATGTTGTTGATTTGATTGTTGATGAAACAGTCAAGGAGATTGATGAGATGGAAGTTGAATCATCTCCTGAAAGAACAGTTTCAGCTGAAATACCAGCTGAGAACGTGGCTAAACGGATAAGGAGCGCGTTGAAAGACACTGCCACATCTGCTGCTGCTGTTCCTTTTACAAAAAAACTGCCAGAAAGAAGATGACATTTGTTGAAGAAGATACTGAACTTTCTGCGCTAGTTAGGGAAAGTCCTCCAACAGCAGAGAGGCCTGTTGGATCTGAAAAGGAGTCTGTTGCCGTGAAGTCAGCTGATGAAAGTATGAAACAGACTTCTGCACCAACAGCTGAGGTTGCTCAACCTCAAAAGGATCCTGAAGTGCAGATCCTTGAACCAATTGCTGCTGCACCAGTAGCGATTGCTGCTCCAGAACCAACAGCTGCGGCACCAGTTGTTAAATCTAGAGCTGCCAAGAAGAAAAGAACTGGCAAAGCTAAAGTGCCAGCTTATCACAAGAAGAAGTGTGAGGAAGCTGAACAAAGAAAACGTGATGAAGCTGAGCTCAAGAGAGCACTTGAAGCGAACAAGAAAGCAGATGAAGTCAAAAAGATGACTGAAGCTGAATTAGCTGCCAAGGAAGAAGAAGACTTGGCAAAGGCTTTAGAAGACAGTAAGAAGGATGCTTATGGACCAAGGAGGTCAGAGGCATCGTAATTGGAGGAAAACCTAAGGAAGGACAGTTTGTTCTACCAAGGGCAGAACCAATTAAAAGAAAGAAGTTTGAAGTCAGAAGAGCAATTGAAGTTGTTCAGAGTGACTCTACTGCTTTCAAAAGATTTGAAGCTAAGCTAGAAAGGTTAAATCAGCTGCTTCAATCAAGAACTACATTTCTCCCAGAAAAGATCAGATACAACAGATGGAGGGAGTACAGGTTGAACAAGTCTGAGGAAGAAATCCAAGCTTGGAAGGAGTTTGTTGCAGAAGGACGCCGGGTCTTGAATTGGCTGCAAACCAGTTCTGTTGCAAAGGCGTTGGATTCAGACTTTGTAAGAGACAGACTACATGACTTTGCAAGAGTCATTGTAAGTCAGGAGGCAACTGCTATCAAGGACTCATTGCCAAATAAGCCTGGTCCTGCTGATGACCGAGTTGATAGAGCAGTTAAAATTGCTGTCTACACAACATTGGAGAAATGGGCTGAGAGATCAAGGTATGAACCAGGAACATCAAGTACAATGCCCACTCTGCCAAGTTTACAGCATATTGCCTTTGGCTCAGAGATCAGTACTTATCAAGAACAACTGAGTACTCAACAGACTACTTCACCCTTTGTTCCAGCTGACTTGATTCGTCAGAAGACTGTAGTGTCTACTGATGGTACTGAGATCATTCACATTGCTGATGAGCCAGCTAGTGAAGAACAGAAGAAAGACCAGCAAGCTGAGGAGATTAATCTGGATACATCAAGCAAGCTGCCTGCTGAAGTAAAAGATTTAGTTCCTTTAGCCATTGAATGGAAGGCTGAAGAAACTCAAGTTCTTCTTGAAGCTCCTGTTCGACAGGAAGAACCTGCTAAAACATCAAACTCTGCTCCTACTGCTGACTTGCATTCTTCACTGATGGAGTCAATGCAGATGCTGATTGAAAATGCCATGAAGGAGATGGAGAAGATAAACCAGCTGATGTTAAAGCAAATGCAGGAGGAAACTGCAAAGATGGTGAAGATGCCATAGAGAACTTTCCTCTACCACCAGACAATTCCCTTGCACTGACTCAGAGTATATTGAGCATGAATAGAAATATTGAAGACGTGAAGGCTGATGTGAGTCATCTGCACACTGATCTTCAAAGACATGAGTCTGATATTGCAGGAATTGCCAGAGTCATGAAGGAAGTTGGTGAAGCAGAGATAGAGAAGAATGTTGCATTAATGCAAGAGTTCACTGTTGTCACCAATAAAGCTCAAAGTGAAATATCAACACTTCAGTTGAATGTTGATTGTTTAAATGACCAATCTGGTGAAATGAAGGCTACTCAACTTCGCATGGAAGCTACTCTGAATCATCACTGTGATCAACACCAAGTTATGGATCAAAACATCAGGAAGCTTTGTGCTGCTGTCAACATAACTCTTGATCAACTCAACCCTGCTGCTGATGACAAAAAGGGGGAAGAGGAATCAGCTAAGAGGACTGTTGTTGCTGCAACTGTTCAAGTACAAGACCAACGTGCTGCTGCGGAAAAGCCAAGTGAATATGAAGTACTTGAAGAGGAAGCCGATGATGAAGCTGATGATGAAGTAGAGCCCAAGGATGTAGCTAAAACTGACAAAGAGTTAGCTGCCTCTAAGTACTCTGCTGAAGAACAGCTTAATCCATACGTGAAGTATAAGAGAATTGAGGACATCAAAGCAAAATTCGAAGCTGATGAAAGAAGAGAAAAATTAAAGAATCTTGCAGATGCCTTCTCAAGTGGTGAAGATGAAGAAAGTAGTGATGAAGTTGAAGAAGAGGAAGAAGAAGAAGATGAGGACTAGACTAGGCTTACTAGACTAGGTTATCTGTTGAAAATCTGTAATCATCTTACTTTATTTGTAATTTTTCACTTAAGTTCATTTTTCTTGTAACTTGCACTGTAATTTCAAAAGAATATCTATAAAAGTTCAAGCTTCCAACATATAATTTCTATCTCAGAAATTTTTGAGGACTCAACTTTAGTTTTAGGTATAGGTACTTAGCTGAAGTTTTGTCATCATCAAAAAGGGGAAAATTGTTGGATGAAGATGAAGACTTTGAAGTGAAGGGAGGTTTTGATGATTTCCAAAAGTCATCAGCTAAGTATGGAAGCTTAGTACAAACCTTAGAAGATATTTGACCAAGGAAGAATTTAATTCAGACGAGTCAAATATGTTCCAGAAGACTACTGATCTGTTGCTGAAGAAAGGAATCAGACTGGTGGACTTTCAGCCGACTCAAATCAGATTAGTTCAAGTTTGGGATCAACCGAGTATACATCAGACGAGTGATTTCGATCAACAGAGTGGAAGTGGATCAGAAGTTATTGCAACGGTAATAAATGCACTTGGAGTAATAAATGCTGAAAAGGAAGGGTATTTATGACAAATGATTTAAGAGAAACCTCGTATCAGCTTGGTGCATTTAATGCGGACTGACAGAAGGTACAACAGAGTGTACAGTGTTCAGTCGCAGGTAGCCGTTTCTGCAGAAGGGACCAGTACTCGAGGATTTGAACACCTGTCGATCTCTCAACGGGCAGATTTTCAAATCTCAAGTATAAATAGTTCAGTTCATGAGTTGAAGAAGAATATACAACACAACTGAGATTATTATCGAAGCAAAATTCTTCTAAGTCTCAACCTCAAGAACAGAACACTCATCAACCGAGTCATTTGTTGACGAAGCAGAACAGAGAGAAATCAAATTATACATATAAATCTGAGTGATTTTGTTAGAATCGTGTTGTGAGAAGTAGATATCCATCTTAGTGAGTGATATTACTTCAGAGAGTAGGAGTTTCTTTGTGATTTCCTATTGTGCACTTGTGGCCTTTTCATTTGTTGATTGGCGCAGCATTGTAAACTGTAATCTGTGTGACTATAGTATAACCCAATATCTAAGTGACTTGGAAGAGTGGACTAAAGGATTTCTATCCATATAACCACTATAAAAATCCTTTGTGTTATACTTGCATTATTTTCTGCATATTTCAAAGAGCATTCTTTAACACGAAAAGGTTAACTGTTAAAAAGTTTTAAAAAGGAGTTTGCAAAACTGGGGATAAAACTTTTTCTAAGTTTAGAAAACTACTTGTGAAAAACACTAGAAAAATCCGCTGCAAGTTAGTTATTTTAAAACTCTGATTTTGATAAAATCAGCTAAGTAAAATCAGAAGAGTGGTCAACTCTGCTGTTCAAAGCTTTGTGCGAGATCAGCTTAGTCAACTTACGATTCCTAATCAGCTTAGTCTGCTGACAGAAAAAGTTATAGATTTTGAAAGATAAATTTTTAGAGGTCTATTCAAACCCCCCCCCCTCTAGACCTCATCTGACCACTTGGGACCAACAGAAATCCTTCTTGTTGCCTACGACGACAACATGTTTACATGTATTACAAAAGGACCATTCAGATTCCCGAAGACTGTGAAGGTTGATGATCAACCAGATCAGATAGTTGACAAAGAGCTGGATGAGCTGACACCCAAAGAAGTCAAGTTAGTAAACCTTGATAAAAAGGCTAAGCTCATCATGTTCAAAGCTGTAGACGAAGACAGATTCCAGAAGATCAAGCATTTCAAAACTGCAAAAGAGATGTGGGATAAAGTCTGCGAGCTAAGCGAAGGAAACGACGCTATCAAAGAACATAAGCTCAGTGTGGCTCTTGAGGAGTTTGAAAATTTCAAGATGAAGTCTGGTGAAACGATTGATCAGATGGATATCAGATTTACCAAAGCTCTGAATGAAGTTCTAAGGTTTGGTAAAGAATTTCGAACAAGGAGATCACATCAAAGGTTCTCAAGGTCTTGCCACCTAAATTCAACATGAAGGTGACAGCCATGGAAGAATCAAGGGATTTAGAGAAGATTTCTCTTTCCGAACTGTTCTCATATCTCAAAGCGTACGAGTATAAGATGCCAAGAATGGGATCAGAAGTGTCAACCAGTTCAGACCCTACTGCTGCTCTAATGGCGTCAAACAAGTCAAGAAAATCTGAAGACAAGTCAAAACAGAAGACTTTGCTGAGTTCAGAAAAAGTCTATACTGTTGACGACTTTACCCTGCTGCTGAATGATTTTGAGAAGTTCTTCAAGAAGAAAATGAAATTAAAATATAAAAATGCTACTTCATCTTCTTATGATCATTTTTAGGAAAACAGGGATTCCTGCAAAGTAAAACTTAGAGACAACAATGAAGAAGAGTATGGACTCTTGATCGAAGATCATCCACACTCATCATCTAAGAAGTTTGCTGAAAAGGAAAAGCGTGACAAAAAGGAGCGTAAGCTAAGTAAGAGCAAATCAAAGTTAAATGATGCAGCAAAGCTAATAAACTCCTGCACACCTTATTCAGGCCATCAGTCGTCTGATAAAGAATTTGAAGAAGTACCTGAAACCTTATGCTTAACTGCCATAGAATCTGATGATTCTTAAACTGAGGTAACTTTTATTAATTAATGAAATGCACTATTTAAATCGTTTGATTAAATGCTAAATTACAAATTCAAATATTGTTTGTGCATTTGCCAAGCTTAATGAAGAGATGACTCTGCTAAAAAGAGCAAATCAGATCACTGAAACTTCAGGTTGAAAAACCTCAAAAATCAGCTGACTACAAAAAGCTTGAGCATGAAAATGAAACTCTAAAAGCTGAGTATGCAATTAGTATTGAAAGTATAAATGAACTTAAAAGAAGAAATTGCATCATTCTCTAAATAAAAAGAAATCAGAGACTTAAAATAATAAGTCTACTGATGCTCAATAGGTTAGAAAACCTAGTAAGCTACCTAAGACTAAACAGACTACTAAAACCCATCAGGCGAGTAAGCTGAAATAGGCTGCTGATAGGAGTAAAATTAAAATGTTAAGTCTCCTGAATCTAAGGAGAGTTATTAGATAACTCAGGTAAGAAATTTAGGCAAAAATGAATTATCTGGCAAGAATTTGAATCACATTATGATAATTGCTACTATTACATGCACTATGCTTATTCATATTATCATGTTGATCATGTTCACTGTGCTGATTGCCATCCTCATTAAAATATGCATGCTAATCACATATTTCATGCATCTTACCTTGCTTATGAGCATTGTTTTAATCATGACCAACAAGTGGTATTATCATGATAAAACATAAGGCACTAAATCGTCACATGTTAAAGGTTATACTAACCATGCTGGACCCAATAAACAAGGGGTACCAAAAATTGTCATCTGTTTTACAAGGGAAGTACATGTGAGATGACAAAGATGAGTTGACTACCTTGCAAATTTCACCGAGTTCAACAAGTGGTCTCACCAACAAGCTTACACCAACAAGTGTTATCAAATAAGTGGTATCGACAATTGGTATAATTCAAGTGGTAGACTCTACATTTGGAGATTTCAAGGAAAGCAAGATTATTGAAAAGTTGAAGATTATCAAAGAATAACAAGTGGTATTAGAGACCAACAATTGATCGTAACAAGCAGTATCACCAACAAGTGTGGTATCAGTCAACCATGTGACAATAGTGTTTCAGCCCACAAGAGTTGAAATCGAGTTTGTTGATTTTGGATTCATAAGTTGACGGGGAACACATCAGAAGATCCACCTCAAAACAGCTTACTGGAATTCAACGGCTGAGTGTTTGTCAAGACTGACTCTCATCAGACTACTTGACTACAAACTCTTGAACTCAGGGGGAACGTGTACAGCTAGCGGTACTCCTGAATACAGAGAATAAGACCGTTGCTTAGGGATTAAAGAGTAATTTCGCCTTCCTTCAATGGGCAGAAACTCAAATCCGGGAGTATAAATAGAAGACTGACTGAAGATCTAAAGAGAGACTTGAAAAATTCAAGATGACATCTATAGAGCAAGATCCATAAGTTGAGTCGTCTGATCACAAGCCTAGTCATTTGTTGACGAAGCTTTTCGTTGAAGAACAGAGAACTCACGTTGTCTGTTTGAGTGACTTTCAACTGAAAAGAGAGAAGAGTGTATATCCATCTGTGTGAAGTGATATAGCTTCTTAGTGTAGGTTTTCTTTGTGACCTCCTATACTGAAAATAGCGTGAGGAGTGTAGATCCGTCTAAGTGAGTGATCTAGCTTCAGAGAGAAGGATTTCTTTGTGATTTCTTACAGCTTACTTGTGGCCTTTTCATTTGTTGATCGGCGCAAGCATTGTATACTGTTAACTTTATGTTTTCTAGTATAACCCAAGATCTGTGTGACTTGGAAGAGTGGACTAAAGGATTTTCATCCATATAACCACTATAAAAATTATGTGTGTTTGATTAACTGTTGTTTACTTTGCATATTTTTAAAAGAACTCAAACATACGAACTGAACCAAAAGATTTTAAAAGGAGTTGTAAAAACTGGGGATAAAATCTAATGTGTGAGAAAACTTAAAGAGGAACAAATTGGTTGAAAAACACTTGACAAATCCACTGCCAACTAGTTTCTAATACTCTGATATTTCATCTGAATCAGCTGAGTGAAATCAGATGAGTGGTCAACTCTGCTGCACAAAGCTTTGTGCGCGAACAACTTAGTAGTCTTACGAATTCTCGATCAGCTTAGTCTGTTGACAGAAAAAGTTAGAGAAAATTTTTAAAGTTTTCTGAGGTTTATTCTCCCCCCCCCCCCTCTCTAGACCTCATTGACCCCTTTTGGGACCAACAAAGACTCAAAACCCTAAGCAAAAACTAAAACCCTAGCCGCCCCCCTCTCTCTCTTGCTCTCTCATTCACCTAGAGTTGGATCTTGATCCAGTTCCTCCATTGACAAGCCTTCTCTCCTAGTTCTTAGCCTCGGGTTTGAAGGTGTTGCTATCATCCTACTGGTGTGGACTACTCTAGAGGCACAACACGTGGGGGGTGCTTCAGTGAACAAGGAGAAGACCGAAGAAAAACCACCACCTTGCCTGTGGTGAGGTAATTTTCGAATTACCCCTGTTTAATTTTGCAATTGTTGTATAAATTTGATTCAACCTATTCGTGTGAGCTTGATGAAATTCCTATGGTTTTGGGTTGTATGAAAATTTTAAATTCAGCACTGTTGTATGACAATCATACCCCAAGAAATCCCAACAGAGAGTAGATAGTTAGTAACTTCTTGGGAGTATGAATATTTGAGGTGCGTATGAACTCTGCTGATCAGATCTGGATTTATAGAGTTGGGGAATTTTTGGTTTTCGTGTTATCCGCCAACCGTTAGATCTGTATCTGTCAGTTACGATCGTGTGTGCGTCATTTACTGATTTCAAATTTCATAAATTTTGTCAGACTAGACGGGAAAACGAAACGTCCCTAGTCCATTACTTATAAAAGCGTGTTTTTAGATAAAGCGTTTTTAACACAGTACTCTTATAAATAATCAGATGAGTAGAATTATACTTATCTGACAGATGACTTGTCTGATACAATATATCACTAGTGAAAGCCAATAGCTAGTGATTTTCCATTGCTGTTTGTCAATCCAGCAAGATAAATAATCTTCAGGTCTTCAAGAATTAAGAACAATCTTCCAATAATATAACTTCAACTAACTGTCATTGAAGATTTCATCTTTTAATCAGGAGTACCGCTCGTCTTACACGTCCCCCCTGAGTTCAAGAATCTATCAGTCAACTAGTCTGTTGAGAGTCAGTCTTCTTGAAGAATACCACTTGTTATCAGATTACTCAGCTGATGAAACCTTAGTCTTTTGATAGTTCCCCCTCAGCTTATGAATCAAAATTTAACAAGCCTAATTCCACTCTTAGAGTAGAAAATCTTGCATCACTTAATGGTTTGGTGAAAATGTCAGCTAACTGATTGTCTGTATGAACATACTCATCAATAATGGCATTTCCTTTCTCAAGATGATCTCTTATGAAGTGATGTTCGATCTCAATATGCTTAGTCCTAGAATGACTTGTTGTATTCTGAGTAAGTGAGATTGCACTTGTATTGTCACAGGAGATTTGATATTCTAGTCTTCTAGTTGATGTTTCAACCAAAGTATCTGTGCACAACATGCTCCAGCAACAATGTATTCAGCTTCAGCAGTAGATATGGATACTGAAGTTTGTTTCTTACTCATCCATGAGATCAGATGACTGCCTAAAAATTAACAAGTACCTGTAGTACTCTTCCTATCAATTTTGCAGCCAACAAGGTCAGAATCTGAATATCCAATAAGTTCAAATCCTGATTCCCTTGGATACCACAATCCCAATTCTTGAGTACCTTTGAGATACCTTAATATCCTTTTAGCAGCTAAAAGATGAGATTCCTTTGGATTTGATTGGAATCTCTCACAAACCCCAACAGAGTACATAATATATGGTCGCTGGCAGTGAGGTACAGCAGTGACCCAATTATGCCTCTATATTTGGTGATGTCCACTGATTTTCCATCTTCATCCTTGTCAAGGCGAAGTCCAGTAGACATTGGAATAGCAACAGATGAGCTAGTTTCCATACCAAATTTCTTGAATATATCTTTTGTGTACTTTGCTTGATTAATAAATATGCCATCAGGCATCTGTTTCACTTATAGTCCAAGAAAGTAATTAAGTTCTCCCATCATGCTCATTTCAAACTTATTCTGCATCAGCTTAGAGAGAACTTTTGACACATATGTTTGTTAGTTGAACCAAAAATAATATCGTCCACATATATTTCAATAGTGAACAAGGTCTTGTCTACTTTACCTTTGCGAAATCCTTTAATTAAAAGAAAATCAGATAAGGTGTCATACCATGCTCTTGGTGCTTGTTTTAGTCCATACAGGGCTTTCTTCAGACGATACACTTTGTCTCCTTGTTGATATACTTCAAAGCCTGGAGGTTGTTCAACATAAACTTCTTCTTGCAGTTCTCCATTGAGAAAAGCATACTTCACATCCATCTGATAGACAGTGAAGTTCTTGTGAGCAACATAGGCTAGAAATAATCTTATTGCTTCAAGCTTAGCAACTGGTGCAAATGTCTCATCAAAATCAATGCCTTCTTCTTGGCAGTAACCTTTGGCAACTAGTCTTGCTTTATTTATGGTAACAATACCATCTTCATTCATTTTATTTCTGAAAACCCACTTAGTGTCAATGACTCTTTGATGAGTAGGTCTAGGTACCAAGTACCAAACCTCATTTCTTTCAAATTGATTTAACTCTTCTTGCATTGCTTCAATCCAGTGAGAATCACTAAGACCTTCATCAATCTGTTTAGGCTCAATTTGTGAAAGAAAACTTACAAACATTGATTCATTTGTAGTTGACCTTCTTGTTCTTACTCAATCCAGTGGATCACCAATCACAAGATCAGGTGGGTGATTTCTGAGCCATCTTAGATCAGGTTGCAAATCTGGATGTTGTCCTCTTGATTGATCTTGCAACACTACTGTTGGAGTATCAGTAGTAGTCTGTTGAACAGTCTCTGGTCTGTCAGCTATTTGCAACTTGTCTGTTAGACAATCAGTAGACTGATTTTGAACACCACTTGAGTTATCAGCTTGATTGAGATCAGGTAGTTTGATGGGTACATATTCTTCTTTTCTTTCCATAGTCAATTTCTGAAGATCTGTAGATAAATCAGGATTAGTACTTCGATTCTTTTCAGAAGATTGATTTGGTTCCTCAAGTACTACATGAATTGATTCTTCTACTAGTAAAGTCCTTTTGTTAAAAACTATGTAGGCTTTACTAACAGTAGAGTAACCTACAAAAACAGCTTCATCAGCCTTTTCTGCAAAAACAGTAAGATGATTTTTCCCATTATTCAAAACAAAACATTTACAACCAAATATTCTAAGATAATGAATATTAGGCTTCCTGTTATTCCCAGTTCATAAGGTGTCTTGTTCTGACTCTCGTTGATCATGCATCTGTTCTGGGTATAGCATGCTCTATTTGTGGCTTCTGCCCAGAATCTTTGAGGCAGTTTTGCTTCAGCTATCATTGTTTTGGTAGCTTCTTTCAGAGTTCTGTTTCTCCTTTCAGCAACTCCATTCTGTTGAGGGGTTCTAGGAGAGTACTCATGACTGATTCCTCTGGAATTACAATACTCTTTAACAGTAGAGTTTGTAAACTCAGTGCCCTGTCTGATCTGATCTTTAATATTTTTAAGCTCTTTTCATTCTGGATCAGTTCCATCAGATTAGTAAGATGTTCCTTGGTTTAACTATTCTTTTTCATGAATATCACCCAAGTAAATCTTGAATAGTCATCCACAACAACTAGGCAATATTTCTTTTCACCATTGCTGATAGGATCAATAGGTCCAAACAAGTCCATATGTAGTAGCTCCAAAATTCTGGTTGAAGATTGGTGTTTCTTGCTTTTGAAAGTTGATTTAGCTTGTTTACCCGTCTGACATGCGTCACAGAGCTTGTCTTTGCTCATGACTATCTTTGGAATTCCTTCTACCAAATCATTCTTGATTAATCTGTTGATGGTCTTTAAATTCAAATGATTCATTCTTTTGTGCCATTGCCAACTAACTTCATTTGGTGTAGAGGCCACCAAACAAACATTAGAATTCTTATCCACAGAATTCCAGTCAACTATGTAGATATTTCCTTGTCGTCTTCCAGATAAGATAACCTTCTTTGTTCCAATTTGCTCCACGTAGCACTTATCTGATGAGAAGATAACAGAGAATCCTTTGTCACAAAATTGACTTATGCTCAGCAGATTGTACTTTAGGCCTTTAACATATGAGACGTCAGATATCTCAGTGGTTCTTTTGATAAGCTTTCCATACGCAACAATCATGCCTTCTTTGCTGTCTCCAAAAGTAACATTTGGACCGTCTATGGCAGTAGCATCAGTCAGTTCATGTATGTCACCACACATGTGCCTCGGACATCCACTGTCCAAGTACCATTTCTTCTCTACTTTACTCCTACTCCTAATCTTAACTTACAAAACAAAGTAAAATTGTTTTAGGTACCCTTTATTGAGATGGTCCTGGCGGATTAGTGTCACCTTTGACAACCCAAGATTTGGAAACCTTAGGCTTCTTAGGTTCAGTAGAGTTTGGTGATGATTTCTTTACTCTTGAATCATCATAAGTTTCAGTATGCATGTGTTCATGATAATTATTATGACTAGACTAATGCTCATAAGAAGGGTACGGTGCATGATAAGCAGGGTAAGCATGCATCGGATGATGAGCAAATATGCAGCATAGTAAGGTGGATAATGAGGTGCAGCATAATATGATGAATAAGCAGGTTGCACATAATAAGACTCATTTCCATACTAAGCATTATCATTTCTATGATTTCTTTGCTTCTTAGGTTTAGTTCTTACTTGCTCATTAACAGAAGAATTAGACTTGTTACTAGTCTGATTGTTTTTGCTCTTATCAGCAGACTTATTAGGACTACTCTGCTGTTTAGCTTTACTAGTCTGTTTTTCAATTTTAGGCTCTTTACCCTTTCTAGCCTTTGGAGATTTCTTCTACTTTTTCTCTTTTTCTAGTGAAGTAGGTTTAGTTGTCTGAACAAAGATAACATTGCTGTTATCAGAGATATGAATTTTTCAGTACGGTTCAGTTCTAAACTTTCTTTTACTAAAGGCATTTTCTGTTCACTAGTTGTGTTCACTGATACAACATACTGTTGGGTTATTGGTAACGTCAGAACGTTAAAAGCAGCGGAATTTTAAAATTTTTAAAATAACCCAAGCAGAATCTTTATTCATCTAGTCATACGAAAAGGATTTTTACACAAATCAAAACATCCATAGGGTGTTTAGTGATTTTACCTCACCACTGGAACGGTGGTGGTTTTTCTCCGGTCTTCTTTCAGATCTGATGGATTTGGTTCGAGAAAAGCACCCCAAGCGTTGTGCCTCTAGCGGTCTCCACACCAACTGGATTGAAGCAACTCCTTTGGATCCACAGGCTCAGAACTAAGATCCAAAGGTTATCAAGCAAGGAAGAAAGAAGAGAGAAATCTCATGAACCCTGTGCAATTTCACAGGATTCGGCCGAACCTCAAGAACAAGAGAGGTGGCGGCGGCTGATTTTCTTGGAGAAGAAGGGGGCACGAAATTTTGTGTCTTGGGCTTAGGTTTTTCACTTATGGAAGAGGTATGAAGAGATATATATTTATAAGAGAAGAATCCTTCTCTTAATAGATATCTCTTCCATGTATATCAAGACCTTTTTCCTTATCTCATTAGGAAACAAGATATACATGTTTATCTCTTAGATTTTCCTTGTCACACAAGAAAACAAACTCTTCCATTATTTATCTTGTAAAAATCGCCCCTTATCTAGTTAGGAAAGTAGAATCCCACTCTATCTTTATTTCCTTAACTAACTAGGTCTCCTTTAATTAATTAAACTCTTTAATTAATTAGACTCTTTAATTATTTAAACTCTTTTAATTAATTCAGCCCATTTAATTAATTAATCCAATTAATTAATTAATTCTTCTCCATTAATTAATTAGACTACTTCTAATTAATATTTTTCTCCTTTAAGAATTAACACTTTAATTCTCCAGTTTTGATTTAACTCCTTAAATCAAACTTTCCTTATATGATTTGTTGCAGTCCAATTGTATTGTGTGTGACCCTCTAGGTTCACCATCAATTGGCCACGGGCCCACGACTTTCGTGATTTAATTTGCGAGCTTATTAATTGCTCCGATTAATTGAACCCCTTCAATTAACCACTCAAGAATTAATCTCCTTATTAATTCATGAGTACCCACACCTCATGGTCGATGTCTAGCCACAAGCCCATGAGGCCCAACTTCAGGTGAATTGATCTCAGTGAACCTCACCTCTTATAAGTACCATGTACATACGGTCCTTCTATCGACTTAATTTCCCGACCGAGACCTAGGGTGTGTGAATTGATCGGCACCACTAATTATCTCGATTCTGTACTTTCTAATTCTGGATAATAATTCCAGTGTGACTGCTAAATTTTGAAACCCCTTTCCAAATCCGCCATCGACCACGGCCGTGGGTTTCTCGGAATCTATTATCGAAGAACGTACAGGAAATTCTCTCAACACACTACGTTGAGTCGGTAGATCCCATATTGATGCTAACCATTCGCGTACACGACTATACGCACCCAACTTAGGCACACAATGATCAGGCTACGTGATCGGCACCTAAATCTAAGTACGCACACCCATGCACCGAATTCGCCCTAGCATCTCAAGTCTAAGGACTAAATTGTACACTATTATAAGTTTGAGAAACATCCCATCGCCCGATGTGCGTCATGCGCTTCCACAATGGGTTTCTCTGTTCGGGTCGTTCGATGCGTTCGATCCCCTATCGAACCACCTACTCATATGCACTAGCATCAAATGCCTTGCTCATGAAACGCTACAAATTCACTCCATGTGAATCATGCATATTTATACAAGTCTTTGCGATTCCTTCGATACCCCGTCTCGTTCGGAATCTATGACTTGGAACATTTTTAAGATCACGACCTTAGAGACTGTTTCATGATTGCATTCATACTGAAGTGAATCGTCCCATAGTCTATTGTGATCTAAGGATTTCATCCAATCGCTCAAGTGATTTGCGAGAGATGAAGTTGGCCATTGTTTGATTTACATACTATAAACAAACGAGCGTATTAATTCATTTATACTAGAGAAAGATTACGATAGTCCTAATACAAGCTAAATATATTGGCTTGCAGGGCACTATCCTATCAATCTCCCACTTGCCCTAAAGCCAATCACAAACGCTTCTAAAACCCATCTTCCAAAGATGTTCTTCGAACTCTTTTCGTGTCAAAGACTTTACTAGTAGATCCACTAGATTGTCTTCCCAGTCGACGTGATCCATTATGTACGTCTACTCTACCAATGATTTCTCCAATCAAATGGTACTTTTCTCTCTCATTGTGCTTAGATTTCTTGTGAGATCTCGAGTCCTTTGCTTTAGCAACAGCTCCATTGTTATCACAAAAGATAACCATGAGCTTCGCAATGCTAGGCACTACATCCAACTATTGGATGAAGTTTTTCATCCAAACACTTTCTTTTGTTGCATCCGATGCTGCGATATATTGTGCTTCAGTGGTTAAACACTTTCTTTTGTTGCATCCGATGCTGCGATATATTGTGCTTCAGTGGTTGAGTCGGCAACGGTGCTTTGCTTGGAACCTTTCCAATTTACCGCTACCCCATTGAGGCAAAATATATATCCAAAATTGGATATATATATTCATCCACATCAGACTGGAAACTCGAATCATTAAATCCTTCGAATTTTAATTCTCCATTACCACCGTAGACCAAGAAGGAATCCTTAGTCTTTCTCAAGAGCTTAAGGATATTTGTTACGGTGGTCCAGTACTCTTCACCGGAGTTTGACTAGTAACTGCTCGTGACACTTGAGCAGGTTCTACGTCTGGTCTAGTACATATTATAGCATACCACATGCTACCTTTTGTCGAAACATAAGGTATTTGAGACATTCTCTTTTTATCCTCATTCGACGTAGGGCACATCAATTTGGAAAAAGAGATACAGTGTCTCATTGGAAGCAATCCTCTCTTGGATTCTTCCATACTGAATCCTTTCAGTATTGTTTCTATGTACTTAGATTGAGAGAATCCCAACATCTTCTTCGATCTATCTCAATAGATACATATCCCAATACGCAAGATGTCTCTCCCAAATCTATTATGGAGAATTGCATTGATAACCACGCTTTCGTTTGTGCTAACATTCCGATATCATCCCAGATAAGCAGAGTGTGATCGACATATAAAATATGAGTTTCATAGAGCTCCCACTAATCCTTTTGTACACTCAAGGTTCATATTCGTTTGTGATGAATTCAAAAAACTTGACTGTCTCATCAAAACAAATGTGAGTCCAAATGGATTCAGACATTGCTACTGGAGAAAAGGTTTCATCAAAGTTTGTTCCAGAACTTTGTGAATAGCCTTTTACCACTAGTCGAGTCTTAGAGGTCAACACCTCTCCATTTATTCCTAGCTTGAAGATCCATTCACTACTTACAGGGATAAAATCCCTCGGGTGGATCGACCAAGGTCCATACCTTGTTGGAATGCATGAAATCCATTTCGGATTGCATGGCCTCTTGCCATGATGCACGTCTACATCTAATGTAGCTTCTTCGTATATGGTAAAACCATATCTTTCAAGCTTCTTACGAACTTGATCAGATCTACGAAGTACTGGTGTACTAGATGGTTCAGTAGTTTCTGGATTAACTCCAACTGTTTGCGGGGATGGGTCCAAATCTTGGACTTCATCAAGTTCCATGACATTCCCTATTTCCTTTGACGAGGAATTCATCAACTGAGGAACGGGTAGTTAGGAGAAACGATTGTTTCTCATTGTCGTGGAACAGGTATCCAATGGATTTCGTTGGATACCCCACAATTATATACAAATTGGATCTACTAGCCAATTTATCTCCTTTCTAGTTCCCAACTTAGGCAGGAGATCTCCATACTCAATAGTAAAAGTGCAGAGGTATTTTGCCATACCTTTCTTGGTAAAGCTTTGTAGGTACGGACTTTGAAGGTACTTTGCTCAGTATCTTCGATGCAGCCAGGAGGGTCAACCCCTTGAATGCATAAGGAAGCTTAACAAAACTCAGCAAGGATCGAACCATGTCCAACAAAGTTCGATTCCTTCTCTCAGACACTCCATTAGGTTGAGGCGTCTTAGGAGGAGCTCGTTGTATGAGAATCCCATTCTCAGTAAGATAATTGAGGAACTCTTGACTTAAGTATTTGCCATCTCGATTAGATCGAATGGCCGTAATACTATGCCTTTGTAATTTCTCTACTTCGTATCGAAAATTCTTTGAACTTTTCAAAGGTTTTTCGGATTTGTATCTCACTAGATACATATATCACTAACAACCTAAGTCATTAGGAAAAAGGTACGAGGTATGAGTAATCTCCTCTTACACTAACCTTTAGTGGTCCACATTCATTCGTATGGATCAAATTCAAAGTTATTTGGTTCCCTCTTGATTCCCTATGAAGGGAGATCTGGTCCTCTTTCCTGTGAGACAGGATTCGCAGGTTGGAAGTTCATCTAAGTTCTGTATTTCAAGAACCTTAGAAGAAACCAACTTTTGAATCCTACTCTTGGAGATATGTCCAAGTCTAGCGTGCCAAAGTTGTGGATTATTATCTTGGTATTAATTGAACTAAGCTCATTAATTCAATAGAATTGAGTTAACGATTTAATTCAATTAATTTGCTTCCTTTCAATTAACTCTTTAATTGATTCATCTCCTTTTTCAATTAACCCTTTAATTAAAACGTTGCTTAATTAATTAGACCTTCTAATCAATTAAACTAATCAGTGCCTTTCTAAGATTCAGTGGGATAATTCGACTTTTAGACTACTTGCGTTCTTTCGACTACCTTTATGGTCGATTTTAGAAGAGAACAACTTCTTCTCATTACTCTTCTTTGACTTGCAGTCCCTGAAGTGTAAACGATCATGACAGGTTTATCCTATTTGCCTTTTACCATTACTTTGGTTAATTCGTGAAATGTGATCAACTTATCAAATAAGTTCAGAGTATTTCACGAATCTTTTGAATGAGCGGGAGGAGAATTTAAATGGAGGTCAATGCTTAGATCACTTGCAGGCCTATGTTTAATCGATCCAGTTTTCAACCAGATTGATAAAACAAGGACAATGATCATTGACATTAGTTCCTTCACTTATTCTCGAGTTTTGAAAGAACTCCTTAATGGTCTCGAATCAAACGATTCGAAACTGCTCCTCAAAACAAGCTTTTGAGGTGGAGGTTTGTTTTAGAAGCTTTAGACATACTCCTATGTCGCTTCTTTAGATCGTTCAATCTTGATGTTTATATGAGGAAACGATCGTTAAGATTCCCATACCCTATAGGTGATTCGTTCCATTTTGAGACTCGTCCTTATATGGGGAAACAATCATTAATATTCCCATACCCTATGGGTGATTCGTTCCTCCTTTTAGACTCATCTCGGAAGAGCATCAGGCATAGGCTAGTTATTAAGAACATGATTCCGACTTTCGGAATTGAGGACAATCCTCAAGTTTCTACGCCAGTCGATATTTTGATACAGTTATTTTATAAGTCGAGGATAAATAGTATAATGGATTATTATAGATATCTTAATATCTATTTTAAAGAGAAGACAAATATACAGAGGACTAGTTAATGAATAATACTTATAATCTACGAAGGTTGGACTTTCTATCGTAAAAGTTCTCCCACTATTTTATCGAAACAATTACCCCTTCAATTGTTCGGGAAATCCTATTTCCTAGTAGGTCTTGACGTCCCAGCGGACATTAATTGCACCCACGACTCGTGGCCATACAACTAATTCCCCAGGTAGGCATACTTATTGCCAATTGTGTCTCTACACAACCTTCAAGCTATTTTGCCTCGATTTTCGCACCCATCTAGCACTGCTACATCATGAGTGGTACTACTCGTTAAGTCTAACCCAATCAATCTCGATGAGCAACGGGCCCGGTCATGAAATCCCTGTAACTGGTTATCGGTCGATTATACATGTCCCGTCCAGTCCCCACCCTTGTCGAGTTTATTTAATAAACAAGAATCGATAGATTTCACATATTGCCTCTTTCTTCGCCTTGGGTGCCAGACTTTGGATCACCTTAATCGATAAGTAGACAACATACGCTAGTCCCTATTGATGGAAGGCTTGGATTTATATAAATACTTCATTTTATTTTAATCCAATATGACTTAATATTTAATTCAAGAGGGGATTTGCTGGTTTGAAAGTTTAAGGCAAACTCTCTCGAGATCTCACCGCTTCATTTATGAATTATCTTATTTACGTTCTAATATTCTAGCGCGCATCACCATACAAGCCAAATAATAGAATCAATAAATAAATAAAACATAAATAAATAAACCTAGCATGCATTTCTAACACAATATGTTTTCGATCGGGAGCCACCTATGCTTGGGCCATCATTGAGCCAATAATGTTGGCCCAATTGGTCTATCTAATGGGTTCTTAATGGGCCTAGGCTATTACATTAATAACCAAGCATACTTGGCCTTCATTCTCCACTGGGCTTCCTTCTTGCATGTAATGGGCCTCCATCCTAAACTATTTAATGTAAAGCCCTAATCTATTACATTGGCACAAAAAGGCCCAAATAAAGGCTCGCAGGCCCAACAAAAATCCAAAGCAAAATAAACCAATCACATCTAAGGTCAAGGCTCGGCTCGATCGAAAACCACGTAAACAATTCACGTTGAGCAAAGAAACAAGCAAACACATTTACTAGTTTCCTATCTTACTTCAATTATTTTAAACGCCTTTAAAATATTTCTCTAGATTCTTACTTTAGTCTCTACTAATTATAAGTAATCTATATTCGGATAAACAAAACCATTTTATGCATAAAAATAGAATAAAAATTTTCAACTTTTGAAAATTGCAATTCGGCCCTCCAACTTTTGGAAATTACGATTTGAAACCCTGAAGTTTTGGAAATAACAATTTAACTCCAAAATTAAAACTGGGCAGAGGACCGAAAATAAAAATTTTATTTCCAGAAAAAATTTCGAATTTGCAATACAGCCCCTGCAGTTTTCGGTATTTACAAAACAGCCCCAAAACTTTTGGTAATTGCAAAACAGCCCCAAATTCAAAAGTTTCCAGAAAGTTGTATTCTGTCCAGAAAACACACAGTTTGTAAAATATCAATTTCAGTCCAGTTTTTTCAAAAAATTCGCTAATCGCAAAAATAGCCCTTTATTTTCGAAAAATACAAAATTGGCCCAAAACGTTTTTATGCAATTTTACCCAAAAATAGATCTACCCATAACAAGTAAGAATCAACAACACGAATATAACATGCAATACAATAAGGCAATCAAATTATATTCAGACCTTTTCATATGAGAGTAATGAATTAGGCTCTGATACCACTGTTGGGTTATTGGTAACGTCAGAACGTTAAAAGCAGCGGAATTTTAAAATTTTTAAAATAACCCAAGCAGAATCTTTATTCATCTAGTCATACGAAAAGGATTTTTACACAAATCAAAACATCCATAGGGTGTTTAGTGATTTTACCTCACCACTGGAACGGTGGTGGTTTTTCTCCGGTCTTCTTTCAGATCTGATGGATTTGGTTCGAGAAAAGCACCCCAAGCGTTGTGCCTCTAGCGGTCTCCACACCAACTGGATTGAAGCAACTCCTTTGGATCCACAGGCTCAGAACTAAGATCCAAAGGTTATCAAGCAAGGAAGAAAGAAGAGAGAAATCTCATGAACCCTGTGCAATTTCACAGGGTTCGGCCGAACCTCAAGAACGAGAGAGGTGGCGGCGGCTGATTTTCTTGGAGAAGAAGGGGGCACGAAATTTTGTGTCTTGGGCTTAGGTTTTTCACTTATGGAAGAGGTATGAAGAGATATATATTTATAAGAGAAGAATCCTTCTCTTAATAGATATCTCTTCCATGTATATCAAGACCTTTTTCCTTATCTCATTGGGAAACAAGATATACATGTATATCTCTTAGATTTTCCTTGTCACACAAGAAAACAAACTCTTCCATTATTTATCTTGTAAAAATCGCCCCTTATCTAGTTAGGAAAGTAGAATCCCATTCTATCTTTATTTCCTTAACTAACTAGGTCTCCTTTAATTAATTAAACTCTTTAATTAATTAGACTCTTTAATTATTTAAACTCTTTGAATTAATTCAGCCCATTTAATTAATTAATCCAATTAATTAATTAATTCTTCTCCATTAATTAATTAGACTACTTCTAATTAATATTTTTCTCTTTTAAGAATTAACACTTTAATTCTCCAGTTTTGATTTAACTCCTTAAATCAAACTTTCCTTATATGATTTGTTGCAGTCCAATTGTATTGTGTGTGACCCTCTAGGTTCACCATCAATTGGCCACGGGCCCACGACTTTCGTGATTTAATTTGCGAGCTTATTAATTGCTCCGATTAATTGAACCCCTTCAATTAACCACTCAAGAATTAATCTCCTTATTAATTCATAAGTACCCACACCTCATGGTCGATGTCTTGCCATAAGCCCATGAGGCCCAAATTCAGGTGAATTGATCTCAGTGAACCTCACCTCTTATAAGTACCATGTACATACGGTCCTTCTATTGACTTAATTTCCCGACCGAGACCTAGGGTGTGTGAATTGATCGGCACCTCTAATTATCTCGATTCTGTACTTTCTAATTCTGGATAATAATTCTAGTGTGACTGCTAAATTTGGAAACCCCTTTCCAAATCCACTATTATAAGTTTGAGAAACATCCCATCGCCCGATGTGCGTCATGCGCTTCCACAATGGGTTTCTCTGTTCGGGTCGTTCGATGCGTTCGATCCCCTATCGAACCACCTACTCATATGCACTAGCATCAAATGCCTTGCTCATGAAACGCTACAAATTCACTCCATGTGAATCATGCATATTTATACAAGTCTTTGCGATTCCTTCGATACCCCATCTCGTTCGGAATCTATGACTTGGAACATTTTTAAGATCACGACCTTAGAGACTGTTTCATGATTGCACTCATACTGAAGTGAATCGTCCCATAGTCTATTGTGATCTAAGGATTTCATCCAATCGCTCAAGTGATTTGCGAGAGATGAAGTTGGCCATTGTTTGATTTACATACTATAAACAAACGAGCGTATTAATTCATTTATACTAGAGAAAGATTACGATAATCCTAATACAAGCTAAATATATTGGCTTGCAGGGCACTATCCTATCACATAGGACTTATCATGAGTGGAAATTATCTTTTCAAGTTCCATGATTTTTCCTTTGTAAACTTCACATTCTGCTTTCAGAGATTCATTCTCATGCGCAAGCTGTTAATACTCAGCTGATTCTTGCGGTTTTTCAGCGTTAAGTTTCTGTAGAGAATTTTGCTTTTTCAGCACCGTGATCTCTTCCTTAAGCTTTGCAAATGCATCAACAACATTTGTGTTTTTTTTCATCATTTGTTCAAATGAACTAAATAGCTCATTCTCTCCTTCAGAAAGAGTTACCTCATTGTCAGAATCCTCTGATTCTTTGGTCATGAGACAGAGCAGTGCAGGTGTCTCTTCTTCAGCAGAGTCATCTTCTGATGTCTCCGGGTCTGAATCAGACGAGTAGATGGCTGTTATCTTTTCAGTTTCAACCAACAATACTTTGCTCTTTTGATGTTTTCTCTCTTTCCTTACTTTCTTTTCTTCCTCTGTATATTTCTCAGCTTTATGAAATGGGCAGTCCTTGACAAGAATGTCTTTTAGTCCACTCTTCCAAATCACGAAGATTTTGGGTTATACTAGAAACACTAAGTAACCTAGTACACTCTTCTTGCGCTTTTAGCACAAATGATAAAGCCACAAGTTCGCTATAGGAGATCACAAAGAAAACCTATACTATGAAGTTATATCACTCATAAAGATGGATATACACTTCGCACAACACTCACAATTTACAGAAATTACTCAGATTTTTGTTTAAGCTTTGTTTCTTCAACTTGGCTTTGTCAACAGATGACTCGACTGATAGTGATCTAATTTTGAGTTTTTGAGACTTAGAAGATTTGCTTGCTTGAATTCTCTCTCAATTGTGTTGTTGTCTCTAACTCTTGAATGCATATCTTTTTATACTCGTGAATTTGAATTTCTGTCCATTGAAGTAAGACAGATCTTCAGATCTTCCTCGAGCAGTGGTGCTTGTTTCAGAACGGCTTCTGCAACTGTTCAATATACAGTTCTGCTGTACCTTCTGTCAAGCCGCATTTAATGCACCTTGCTGATCCGAGGTTTCTTTCCAATCATTTGTCTTTAATACCCTCTTCTTACATAATTTATTATTCCAAGTGCATTTATTACCGTTGTAATAACTTCCTGATCACTTCCACTCTACTGATCGAATCCACTCTGCTGATGAACACTCTGCTGATTCAAATCGAACTCATCTGATTTGACTCTGCTGAAATCCACCAGTCTGATTTCGTATTCAGCATCAGATAAGTAGTCTTCTGGACCAAAATTCAACCCTTCTGATTTTACTTGTCTTCTCAGATTGAATTTTCAGAGGCTTGCTAAGCTTCCATCACGTAGCTGATGACTTTTGGAAATCATCAAAACCTCCCTTCACTTCTTCATCTTCATCCAACAGCCGGAAGAAGATTATTGAGGGTCATGTTCCAAGAGAACCCTTCGGGACCCCCAAAGCTTGATATCTCTGCATTACTGAAATGGGGATGGTTGGAAGGTCCCCAGGAGGAAATTTTTTCATGTCCTGATAGATCTCGAGCAGATATCTATTATCGAGAGGAGGACATCCAGACGGATATGGAGCTTTCCCGGTACTTCTCTTGCTCGAACTAGCAGAATCAAGCGATCCTGATGCTGGTCGTTTCTTTAGCTTCTTGGCCTGAAAGCTTACTTCTTTCATCTGCTTCAAAGCATATTGTTTCGGTTGCTTAGAAGGTCTAGGTGAAGGTTTTGCATGAGACGTAACGCTTTTTCCCATCTTTTTATTCGAAGCTGAGACTTCTGAGGATTTACTAAGGGATACATTGGAGGTCGGCATATTGACGTCCAACGGAGGAATCATGCCGGTAGCATTCGAAATAGGAGCCTTAGGAGGTACTCCCATAGAAATGCCAACAATACTTTCAGTTGGCTGTTGTTCGAAAACTTTTTCTCCTACATCGAGCGGAATAGGATTGTCAACTACCTTAATCGAAAATTTGCTCGAACCCTCACCGATGTCAATATTCCTTTTAAGAGAGATGGACTTGGTTTTCTTTGTTTTCTCAGGCTTAGAAAATTTTCTAAGTCAGGATTGTGATTCAAATTCAAACTCGAGCAAAACGCTACACAAAGTTGATTACCAACTATATATATATTTAAAAAAAAAAAAAGAGAAAGGAAAATGAGAGCTTTCTTCATTTCTAAACTACCTATTTCTAGCTAGATCTTTAGCTAGATCTGCGGCTGGATTTTCAGGTGGATCTTTGGAGTTATTGATCAACATATCCTCGATCTCTTTGATATAGTCATCGAGACTTTCATTCTCTACTATCTCGTCATTCGAACTCAATATTTAATTCATATTTGGATTATACGCAGATTTTCCGAACTCCGAGTAGAGTGGCGCAAACTCACTGTGCTCCCAATTTTGTATAGAAGTTGAAGACCCAACCTTATAAGGGTTGCACTTGGCATTCTTGGAAAAATCCATAGTCTTGGCATAAGTCTCCAAATCATCTGGTATAATGCCTTTGGTAGCAAGTTGTTGAATGCCTTTGAAAAAGCTAGTTTGCAACTGTTGGATGAAGATGAAGAAGTAAAGGGAGATTTTGATGATTTCCGAAAGTCATCAGCTAAGTAATGGAAGCTTAGCAAACCTCTAAAAAAGTTCAATCGAGAAGACAAATAAAATCAGAAGATTGAATTTCGGTCTGGAAGACGAGTGATCTGATGCTGAGTTTGGAATCAGACCGGTGGATTTCAGTAGAGTCAAATCAGATGAGTTCTATTTGAACCAGCAGAGTGTTCATCAGTAGAGTGGATTCGATCAGCAGAGTGAAAAGATATAAGAAGTCATTCCAACGATAATAAATGCACCTGGCGTAATAAATGTTGTAAGAGAAGGGTATTAATGACAAATGATTGAAGAAGTTAATTCAAAAACCTCGTATCAGCAGAGTGCATTTAATGCGACTGACAGATCCGTACAGAAGACTGTAAAGTGAACAGTTGCAGAGAGCCGTTTAAGGTGAAGGACCAAACTCGAGGAAGATCTTAAATCTATTTCACTTCAATGGGCATAATTCAAACTTCTAGTATAAATTGATCTACATTAAAGAGTTAGAGACACTCGAACCAACAACTGAGAGAGAATTCAACGAGCAAAATATTCTAAGTCTCAAAAACTCAAGAACATATCACCATCAGCTAAGTCATCTGTTGACGAAGCAAGTTGAAGAAAAAGATCATACTTATAAATCTGAGTGATTTCTGTAAACATTGAGTGTTGTGAGAAGTATATATCCATATTAGTGAGTGATATTACTTCAGAGGATAAGTTTTATGTGTGATCTCCTATTGTGAGCTTGTGGCTTTATCATTTGTTGTAAAATCACAAGTTGTATACTGGTTACTTAGTGTTCTAGTAGAACCTAAATCTTCGTGATTTAGAAGAATTGACTAAAATACTTTTTGTCTATATAACCACTATAAAAATTCCTGTGTTTGATTACTTGCATTTATACTTGCACATTTTCATAAGTAAACAAACGTTTTAAAAAGATAAAGCTTTTAAAGAGGAATTTACAAAACAGGGGTAAACCTTTGAAGTTACACTTGTGCATTCAAAACAGGAATTTACTCTTTCAAATCCGCTGCATTCAAATTTAAAACTCTGATTTTATCATAACAGATAGGTAAATTAGACGAGTGGTCAACTTGTGCTCAATAAGATAAGTGCTAAATCAGCTAAGTAGTCTCATACGTATGATAAGCTTACTCTGCTTATACGAAGTTAGAGAATTTAATTTCAAAGGTACGGAGGTCTATTCCCCCCCCCCCCCCCCCCCCTCCCTCAAGAACTCATCTGACCACTTGGGACCAACAAGTGGTATCAAAGCAGGTGGTTCATTTGAATCATTTCCCTGATCAACGAGCTTGATCCAAAGTGTGTTTTTCAAACGTTTTCAAAAAGAGCATATTTTGAAAAATCTAAATCTTTTGAAAATGGATTGTACTAGCCATGTTCCTCACATTGGCGGTATGATTTTTGAGGACTGGAAAATTTGCATGGAAATTTTCCTTGCTGCTTATAATGACAATATGTATATGTGCATTAAACAAGGTCCTTTCAAAATCACAAAAACCATCAAATTAAGGACCAAGAGGTGACAGTTGATAAAGAGCCAGAAAAGATGACACCCGAAGAAATCAAGCTGAATAATCTTGATAAAGTTGCTAGATTCATTGTTGGATGAAGATGAAGAAGAGAAGCGAGGTTTTGATGATTTCCAAAAGTCATTAGCTAAGTAATGGAAGCTTAGCAACCTCTGGAAAATCTGAAGATCTGCTTTGTTTAACGGGCATAAATTCAAACCTCAAGTATAAATAGATCGAGATTCAAGAGTTAGAGACACACAACTGCATTGAGAGAATTTTATTCAAGATCAAATCCTTCTAAGTCTCAATCTCAAGAACATAACACTTATCAGCTTAGTCATCTGTTGACTCAAGCTGAAGTTGAAACCAAAGCCAAATACAAAATCTAAGTGATTTCTGTAATAGAGAACGTTGTGAGGAGTGTAGATCTATCTAAGTGAGTGATATAGCTTCAATGAGTAGGATTTCTTAGTGATTTCTTGCTTCGAACTTGTGGCTTTTCATTTGTTGAATTGCGCAAACAGTGTATATTGTAAACTGTGTGTTTATAGTATAACACAAGATCTAAGTGACTTGGAAGAGTGGACTAAAGGATTTCAATCCATATAACCACTATAAAAATTCTGTGAGTTTGTTTACTGCATTTTACTTGCATATTTTAAAAAGAACTTCAAACATTAAAAACTGGGGTTAAAATCTTTTAAGGAAGAAAACAACTTGTTGAAAAATACTTGATAAATCCGCTGCAAACAAGTATTTCAAACTCTGATAATATTTGAATCAGATAGGTTACATCAGAGGAGTGGTCAACTAAACTGATTAAGCTAAGCGCGCAATCAGCGAAGTAGTCTTACGAGTTCTTGATCAGCTTACTCTGCTGATAAGAAAAGTTAGAGGAATTTTGGAAAGTTTTCAGATGTCTATTCACCCCCCCCCCCCTCCCCTCTAGACCTCATCTGACCACTTGGGACCAACAAGTGGTATCAGAGCAGGTGGTTCATCTATATCATTTGCCTGATCAACGAGCTTGATCCTGGTGTGTTTTTCAAAGGTTTTCAAAAGAGCATATTTTTGAAATGCAAAACTTTTTAAAAAATGGATTGTATCAGCCATGTACCCCACATTGGCGGAATGAGTTTTGAGGACTGGAAAATTCGTATGGAAATTTTCTTTGCTGCTTATAATGATAATATGTACAGGTGCATAACCAAAGGTCCAATCAGAATCACCAAAACAATCAAGGTTAATGACCAGGAGGTGGTTGTTGACAAAGAACCTGAAGAGATGACAGCTGAGGAAATAAAGCTGAGCAATCTTGATAAGGTTGGAATTTTCATCATGACTAAAGCCCTCGAGGATGACAGATTTGACAAAGTCAAACACTGCAAGACATCAAAAGAGATGTGGGACAAAGTTCGTGATATGAGCGAAGGGAATGATGCCATTAAAGAGCACAACCTAAGCATAGCCCTTGAGAAGTTGGAAAACTTCAAGATGAAGCCCGGAGAAACCATTGACCAGATGGATTCAAGGTTCACCAAGGCGTTGAATAACGTGTTAAAGTTGGGAAAGACCTTTACTGATAAGGAGATCACCGTTAAAGTTCTAAAGGCGCTACATCCCAAGTTCAACATGAAGATCACAACAATGGAAGAATCAAGGGATCTGGGGAAGATCTCTCTGACAGAGCTGTTTTCTGTACTCAAGGCGTATGAGTATAAACTGCCAAGAATGGGTATAGAAGAGACCTCGACTTCTAGTCCCACTGCTGCTCTTGTTGCTACAGAAAAATTCAGAAGATCAGCCGGAAAGGTAAAGGAAGTGGACTCATCTGATGAGACCATGCTGCTCAATAAAAAGGAGTACACTGCTGGCGATGTTGTATTGTTACTAAATGGGTTCAAAAAGTTCTATAAAAGAAAAATGAAGAATAAATATAACAATGCTTCTACTTCTAACCCTACCTCTACTTCATATAATGGTAAGGATGATTTTAAATCCAAACTAATGTGCTACAATTGCAGGAAATTGGGACACTTCATTAAGGACTACCCATATCCTAAAGCTGAGAAGTACACTGAGGGGGAAAAGAAAGCGAGAAAATAGAGGAGACATCAGAAGAGCAAAGTATTGTTGGCTGAAGCTGACACGGAGGATGATCCTGAAAATGCCGAGCCGCTGCGAGTAGTTCATCCTGCGGACCCTCAGGGCCCCTCCTCCTCGGCGGTACAAGGGTACAACTTGTTCACCCTTAAGAAGATGAAAGGGAAAGAGATATTTCAGAAATGGGCGAATGAGGATCGGAACAGTGAGGTCCCTCTCGCGAAGAGAAAGAGAGATGTACTAGGTCGAAACAATAGGCCTCTTCCATGCCGCGAAGGCCAATCCTCGCCGAACATGATGGATTTTATCGAGGATCACCTCAAGGGTCGCAGAGCGGGTGGCTATCCCAAAGACGGGTCTATTTCAAGCGATCGCGGCCCTGCCGGAGAAAATGTCTATGATAAATCTATGAAGGTTTTTATGGCGGGGCGCTTTGCCGATGACCAAGAAGAGCTCTTTGCTCATGGTGACCTCGATATCCTAGGCCGGTTCTCGCGGGCACATCAAGGGGTATTGTATTTTCGATGGACTATTGTAATCTTTCCTTCCTTTGCATAATATATTCACGAATCTTTTTTACCGCTATCCCTTTGTAGGTCAGAGATTATTTCCTCCACCAGGTATATCGGACTGCACTTTGGAAGATGAATCCGATCGTCTGCCCTTGGCCCTCCAAAAGTCTCTCTTCGAAGAGGCCAGGCTCCGAGCTCAAGTTGACAAGACTACCAAAGAACTTATTGAGGTTAAAAAAGAGCCGGCTGAGGCTAAGAAGGAGAAATATACTCCAACGGTCTAGGAGAGCCTGGTAAAAGTAGTTGCGGAGAAGATCCTCGAGGAGGAAAACCAAAGACTCAAAGAAGAGCTCGATTAAGTCAAGGTGGATTCCGAGCAGTCCTATAAGCGTGGCAAAGGAGAGTCGCGTATGAGCTCAATAAGGGAGTTCTTGGAATCCCTTGATCTAGATGCCACTGCTCGAAAAGGGTTGGTGGAATTCTCCAAACCACCTTCTATAAAGGAGTTCAACAATTGATAGCAGCATGAATTATTCCCGACAAGATGACTGAGTACGCTAGTCATATGAACATCCTGAAGAATAGAGATTCCACGACCTGGGAGAAACATGAATTTGCTCCCTTCGTGACTGAGTTCGGGGTTCCTATGCCAAATCCTGACATATTGGAGTTAGAAGCATCCAGCACAAGCTCGGGCTCAGGAGACGACGACGAAGATGACTCCGAGGAGGAAGAAAACGTTGATATCGAAGATAGCTCCGAAACTGAAGATGAAGGAGAAGCTCCTGACCCCTGATAAACTTTGTAATAGATAGTAGTAGGATTTTTCTTTTGTTGTTTTGTAATTATTTTGACAATTTTTTAATCAAGGTAACTCGAGTTCTCTTTTCCTTTTTGAATTTTGCGTTATGGCCAAAGTCATCCGCCAATAATTTATGTCGGATTCTGGTGTGCAACTTATCTTAGACACAGATCTTCGTAAGTTGTATGTAAGTCGAATAATATCTCGAACCAACGATATGTAAGTTAAATGTAGGTAAGAACACGAATTCTTCTCATAGATAAGAATATCTAATAATCGAACTTCGCCTTCTAGCTCGGAATAACTAGGGAGTCGCGACTGTTGGGTCCTGATGAGGGATATTTCGCATGTGCCATTTTAGGAAATACCTCTGCTCAAGGTCGACCACTATCCCAACCATGATGGTATTCTCCGACCTGAAGAACGCTGTTTCCGATCAAGCTTAACTATTAGCACGAGAGCTAATATTCCGATCTGCTTTCCGATCTACTTCTCTCCTCGGAATCACTGTGGGGCCGACCCTCAGGCTTGGACAGCTGGCAAGGCGTATTCCCCTGCGGAGGGTCTAACTAGCTCATCACTGTTCCTATATATACGCGACGCATTTATGACATCAGGGACGACACTATTCCCAAGATACACTCCAGCTCGGACACATAGCTCGGAATAGGCCTTAGCTTGCTTTTCTTTGTATTTATCTTGCTAGCTGTGCGGCATCCTGTAATGCTCGAGTAGACCTACTTTGTAATTTGTACCAGGATTTTGATATTAATATATATCTTTTACACACTTGAAATAATTATTGTGTTGCTCGACTTTCCTTCTTTGTCCCGAACGAAAAAGAGCATAATCAATTGGCGCCCATCGTGGTGCCTATTCGGGTGTTAGATCGAAAAATGCCTACTACTAGGAGATATACATACCAACGGGGCGAGCCTTCACAAGCTGTTGGAGCTCAACAGTCGGTAAACAACGAACCAAGTAACCAATCCCGAGCGGCCCACCAGTCTGAGGTGCCGCCGCTCGACCCGCCGAATGATTTACCTATTCATACGACAGTGGCCGATCTGCGTTCTATTATAGGAACTATGTATAGAGAGTTTCTAAATACTGAAAGTGCAGATCGTGAAACTGTGCCTGGTCAACAACCCCCGGTCGATCAACCTACTCCTCGGGGTCCCGTTTCTAACAGGCAAAGGGAAGGAAGTATTCGTCGATCTGCTTTGGGTGAACCGTCCGATGTTCGACCTAGAGCACCTCGAGCTAGAACCGTCGTCCGCTCAGGGCAACCATCTAAAACTGAGCAAGACTTAGAAGATTCAGTGGTCGGGGAAAGTCAACCCGAAGCTGCGGATAGGTTAAAAAAGCCAGTCTACAGAAAAGTGACCGAGGCTGACTTGGAAAAGATTGTGCAGGAAAGAGTTGTGAAGGAGTTAAAAAAAGAGATGCTGGTAAAGGAAACCCGACCCGCAGATGTCAGGGCTCGAAGAACTGAGGCCAAAGAGGACGGGGCCGTGTTCCTTGAGGATGGGCAGGACAAGGAATTGAGTACAAATATCATGCGATGTTCACCCTTTTGCCAAGAAATTAGAGAAGCTCGAGGTACGGAGACAGTTGCGACGAGGTTGCCAAGGTATAATGGAACCTCCGACCCAGGGGAACATATTAATAGTTTTATAAATGTGTTGAATTTATATGGGCATTCAGAAGACTTTTGTTGCAAAATCATGGTCACCACATTCGAAGGAATCGCTTTGGATTGGTTCGGAAAGTTGCCTCCGAACTCTATCTTCTCTTTTGATGAGTTGTGCGATAAGTTAAAACACCAATTTGCCAGCCAAAGGAAACAGAGGCTGCCCGCCAATCATTTGGGAACTGTGAAGCAGCTGGAGAGAGAAACATTAAGGCAGTGGATGGCAAGGTTTAGTATTGAACTTCTGAAAGTCGATACTCCACAGATCGAATTTCTGTCGTCGTTGATGTTCGAGCTAACCCGTAATAGCCAGTTCGGGAACGCTCTTTGTCGAAAGCAACCAAAATCATTCGAGCGAATCATGGAAATAGCTGAAAAATACATGATTCAAGAGGAAATGAACAAGTTCAAGAACGCTCAGAATCCTAGGCCTCCGCTCGGAGAAAAACCTGACAGGGCCCCGATCCCAAAACCAAGTGACTACGGAGGGTCAAACGCGCAGCAAAGAGGCTCGGTTTGGCAAAGACTTAAGTTCTATAAACCTCAGGCTCCGACCCACAGATCTAATGTCTACGGTCGACCTACTTCTCCAGAGCGGGCCCCGAGGAGAGAACCTGAAAAAACGGTTTCACCAGGCTGAATGCCTCGAGGGACGAAATTTTAACTGTGCTTGAGGAAAGAAACTTGGTCCCAGAAGCTCGGCGTATCACTCAGGCCAGGCCGGGGACTATGAATCATGATAGGTATTGCAGGTACCACAAGGCTCGAGGGTACAGCACTGAGGATTGTTTTCAGTTGAAACAGGAAATTTTGAAATTGATCGCCCAGGGAAAACTGAAGGAGTATGTTAGGAAGGGGAATCCTAACAACCGTTTCCGATCAAGAAGTCCCCGAAAGTTTGTTGAACATCATCGTGACGGTCAACATCAAGCCGAGGAGCAGACGAATGGAGTGATAAATGTAATAGCTGGCGGACCTGCTGGAGGAGATAGCAGGAATGCAAGGAAAAGGACAGCTAGGTCGATAAAAATAGGTATATCGACCAGGAATGAGGTTATGTCCTTAGAACCTGCACCTTCGATAAATCAGGTCATTAGTTTTACTGAGGCAGATAGACCAAGTGAAGTAACTTGGATACTAATGAAGATGACCCCGACTTCTCGATGGTTTTAACCTTGAAAATTGCTAACTTTGAGGTTAAGAGGGTATTGATTGATAATGGTAGCTCGGCAAACATAATCTCCTCTGAAGCTCTTGATAGAATGAATTTACAGCACCCGCGTTTGAATCGGGTATCTACCCCGCTCATTGGCTTCGGGGGATCGGAAATCGTTCCTCTCGGAACCATCCTCCTGAGTACCACAATGGGCAAGAAACCTAAAGATGTAACGAAGATGATCAAATTCTTGGTCGTAAGTACCCCTTTCGCTTATAACGCTATTTTGGGAAGACCGGCTTTAAATATTTTCAAGGCAGTCGTGTCGACTTACCATCAGAAGGTCAAGTTTCCCACTTTGGCGGGGGTCGGAGAAATGAGGAATGATCAGTGCATGGCATGGGAGTGTTATAACACGTCCCTAAACATGAAGAAGCAGTTTGAGCTAATCTTGCCCTCGAAGAGGAAGTTAGAGGATGAAAAGGTCTTCTCGGTATCCGACCTACCTCTACCTAATTGTGAAAAATTGCAAAGTAAAAAAGGAAAAGAGATCGATATGAGTGTTCAACCCCCGAATCATAAACAGGTAACCTTAGTTCCTGGTTCACCCGAGAAGTTCACCAGGATCGGGACCGAGCTATGTCAAGGAATGGAAACCATGCTGATCGAGTTCTTGAGAGATAATGCCGATGTCTTTGCTTGGAGCTCCGATGACATTGTGGGGATCGACCCTAGGGTGATTACTCTTTCGCTGAATATCGACCCTAAAGCAAAGCCAGTTAGGCAGAAGAAGAGGAACCATGGTAGGGAAAAAGATAAAATCATTAACGCTGAGGTCGATAGGTTGTTAGCCGCTGGGCAGATCAAAGAAATAACATTTACCGAGTGGCTCTGCAATGTGGTATTGGTGTCAAAGGGAGAAAAGGTGGACTACAAGTGGAGAATGTGTAATGACTTTACCGACTTGAACAAGTTATGTCCGAGAGATCCCTATCCCTTACCGCATATCGATATGCTGGTCGATTCGACCGCTGGTTTCATCTTCTTCAGCATGATGGATGCCTTCCAAGGATTCTTTCAGATTTTTATGGATGAAAGGGATCAAGACAAAACCGCCTTCATTACCGAACGAGGAGTGTACTGCTTCATAGTGATGCCTTTTGGACTGAGGAATGCTGGAGAGACTTATCAAAGGCTCGTGAATATGATGTTCAAGGATCTAATCGGTGAGATTATGGAAGTTTATGTTGATGATATGCTCGTAAAGAGCATGACCGAGGAAGATCATATAAAGCACCTCGGCAAATGCTTTGCAATTTTGAGAAAGTACAGAATGAAACTAAATCCAGCAAAATGCACTTTCGGGGTGAGATCGGGAAAGTTTCTCGGCTATTTGGTCCACGAGCGTGGCATCGAGGCGAACCCAGAAAAAATCAGAGCTATTGCCGAACTTAAACCGCCATCCAAGCTATCCGAAGTGCAGATCGGAAAAATAATATCGTTGAACAGATTTATATCCCGCTCTGCAGACAAAAGTTTGCCTTTCTTCAAATTATTGAGGAAATCGAAATGCTTTGAATGGAACGAGGAGTGTGATAAAGCTTTTGAAGAGCTTAAGAAGTACTTAGTCTCCCCACCAATGTTAGCAAAGCCGGTCGAGGGGGAGCATTTGTATTTATACATAGCAGTATCGACGGATGCCATAAGCTCGATTTTGGTAAGAATTCAAGATTCTGATCACAAGCCGGTGTATTATCTGAGTAAGTTGCTTCAAGGAGCGGAGAAGAATTATTTGGAGATCGAGAAATTCGCACTTGCTCTGGTTATTGCCGCACGGAAACTGAGGCCTTATTTTCAGACTTATAAAATTATTGTTTTGACAAACCAGCCTCTAAGGCAAGTTCTGTCAAAACCAGAAACGTCCGGAAGATTGATTAAATGGGCTGTGGAACTTGGACAATTCGAAATCGAATACCAACCTCGAACGGCGATCAAGGCCCAGGTCCTGGCCGATTTCATTACAGAATCAACGGGAGCCAGCTCGGAGAAGCAGCATTTTCCCGAGATTAATATGGTGGTAGATGTTTAGGAGAAAGTATGGGTGATGCATGTCGATGGGTCATCGACTAGAGAAGGAGGTGGGGCCGGAATTCACTTTCAGGGTCCCGAGGGGGAGGACCTCAGTTATGCAATTACTCTAGATTTTATGGTAACAAACAATGAAGCAGAGTACGAGGCCTTGATCGCTGGATTAGAATTGGCAATCAAAGCAAGCATAAAATCTTTTACCGTGTTGACTGACTCCGAGCTGATACATAGACAAGTGAAAGGGGTCTATGAAGCAAAAGAGTTCAACATGGTGAAGTATCTAAAAAGAGTGAAGGATCTGGTGGCGAAGCTGGATATGTTCGATATCCAAGCTATCCCTCGAAAAGAAAACTCTTGGGCGGATTTGCTTTCAAAATTTACGGGGTCGATGGATGGACGTAAGGAGAGAGTAATAACTTGGTTGATGTCCAACACTCCAGCTATAGATTTGAACGTAGCTCCGAGCTCGGAAATAATGGAGATAGATACTCAAGGGCTTTCCTGGATGGAACCTTTAAAAACATATCTAAGAAATGGTACCTTGCCAGAGGAAACAAACGAAGCCCGACGAATTAAGTATCGAGCTCCAATGTACGTTTTGATCGAGGACCAGCTTTATAAGAGGTCAAGCTCGAGAATTATGTTGAAGTGCATTCCGGAGAGTCAGTTCGATCTTATTCTAAAGGAAGTTCACGAAGGTGAAGCTGGAAGTCATTGCGGTGCAAGAGCATTAGCTTTGAAATGCTCAAGGACTGGATATTATTGGCCTACTTTGATTTCAGATGCCATCGATTACGTCAAGAAGTGCCATCATTGCCAAATTTATTCAAATTTGATTCATCAGCCGGCCGAACAGCTGCACTCTATTCCGATCTGCTGGCCATTTGATAAATGGGGGATCGATATCGTGGGATCTTTCCCAACAGCTAGATCGAGAAAAAATTATGTCCTGGTTGCTGTCGAATACTTCAGTAAATGGGTCGAATGCATTGCACTAACCAAGATTACTCAGTTTCAGGTTATAAATTTTCTCTGGAAGTATATTGTTTGCAGGTTCGGAATACCGAGGGTCCTAATCTCCGATAACGAAACTCAGTTTGCGGGAAAGCAGATTTTGGAGTGGTGCAAAAAATTTGGAATCCAACAGAATTTCACCTCGGTCGGGCATCCCCAACCGAACGGGCAGACCGAGGTCACCAACAGGGAAATTGTACGATCACTTGAAAAACGTTTGGCCGAGGCAAAAGGAAAATGGTTAGACGAGCTTCCAGGAGTAATTTGGGCGAACAGAACCTCAGTAAAGTCAGCTACAGGAGAGACTCCTTTCTCATTGGTTTACGGTTCGGAGGCTGTAATCCCAGTCGAGACATTAGTGCCATCACCAAGGATTGAATCTTATGATCCCGATCAGAACCAGTTGTTGAGAGAGATGGACGTCGACCACACAGATGGCAAACGCGACCGAGCGTGCATAAAGACCCAAGCCACCAAATCCAGCATGGAAAGAGCTTATGACAAAAAGGTCAGGATAAGAACATTTAAAGTCGGGGATTTGGTTCTCAAAAAGGTGGAGGTATCAAAGCACGTCGGAAAGCTTCAACCGAACTGGGATGGCCCTTACGTCGTGCAGGAGGTCGAAAAGAAGGGATCCTATAAAATTGCTCACCTTAACGGTGAAGTTTTGCCAAGAACCTGGAATGCAGTTAACCTGAGGAAATACTATGGAAGATAGTTGCAGTCATTTTAACTTTTCTTGTAATTTAATGTTCTTACAACTCTGTTTTACTACAAGTGTAAGCACAATCAATGAAATCCTCTTTTAAGCTTAAATTGTGTTCCAAGTACCATGATGAAGAAAAAGCAAAATGTCTCAACCGAGGGTGAAAGCTGTTGCTATGCCCCTCAGATTGGCTAAAGACGCTCGTGTAAAAAAAAAAAAAAAAAAAAAAAAAAAAGGAGGAAGAAGCAAAATGTCTCGACTGAGGGTGAAAGCTGTTGCTATGCCCGTCAGCTCGATAAGGACTTGCTAAAAACAGCAAAATGTTTCGACTGAGGGTGAAAGTTGTTGCTATGCCCCTCAGCTCGATAAAAGACTTGCTAAAAACAGCAAAATGTCTCGACTGAGGGTGAAAGATGTTGTTATGCCCTCAGCTCGATAAAGAATTTCTAAAAACAGCAAAATGTCTCGACTGAGGGTGAAAGTTGTTGCTATGCCCCCAGCTCGATAAAAGACTTGCTAAAAACAGCAAAATGTCTCGACTGAGGGTGAAAGCTGTTGCTATGCCCCTCAGCTCGATAAAGACTTGCTAAAAATAGCAAAATGTCTCGACTGAGAATGAAAGATGTTGCTATGCCCCTCAGCTCGATAAAAGACTTGCTAAAAACAGGAAAAATGTCTCGACTGAGGGTGAAAGCTGTTGCTATGCCCCTCAGCTCGATAAAGACTTGCTAAAAAAAAACGTGAATATCTAGCTCGGAAAAAAGTGCTTGAATAATAAAGTTGTCATGATTTATTGTTGGATAAAATCGACTGATGCTCGAAATATTATAATAAAGTAGCCCTGCTCGATATTTGAAGAATTTTGAAGACTTCATATCCTTGGGAAATTCCTTCTTAAGTTTTTATGCTCGAAGTAAACCCCTCAGTTTTCAGCTATTGTTTATTTGGATGTTTACGGGATAGTCTATCCGAGATGGTTTTGTAGATCGCTAAACCTTCCGATTATGGGTTAAACTTCGTGTTCAGATTTTTAAAGTTCCATCAGATTATTAGTTCGTCATCGAGTTGGATGTTGCGAGCAAAAAATTAATAGTAAAGACGATGAAAAAGAAAGATAGATTGCAAGTATTCTATGTGAAACATAAAGGTCTTATTATTTACAAATTCCGAGCAAGATACAAGATGTCAATGAAATACAAAAACTATGACTTTATTGATATTCATCGAACAGATTACAAAGTCATTGAGTATGTTTACAAGTAAAAGTCCTAATATAACTACTGTGCCCAATTCTATGGTAGCATCCTTTAGCATTCTCGACCAGGAGGATTGGCGAGCATCTGACGAGTGCACCACAATTTGTGTGACAAGTCAGTTGTCCAGTAGACTTGTAAAGTGATCGAGTTGTATATGTTTATCGTCTGATGATATCTGGTTTTGAAATTAGACAATATGGATCGCAGACCACTTTTTCTGATCTCCATACAGTCCCCAGCATTTTTGCTACCAGGCGAGCCCGATCACTTCCCCGAGTTGGCATCTAAGGTTGCAATTCCTCATTTTTAGATCCGTAATTGCAACCTAAGCTGGCCGGTCATCATTTTATGATCCGAAAGTTCGACCCAAAGTTACCATTCTTCAAGGAAGAAAGGAAGAAATTGGTACTCGAGGTCAAACTTCCTTTTTAATTTTCTGACCAGCTTTCCGCCCTCGGGGATGCCCCTCGAAATCCGCAGTGCTAACCCTGCCCAAAAAGCCCGAGCAAGGGTCGGTCGCATATTGGTATTTCAAGGGGAGATCCCATTTTCAGGGATCGGAGACCCCCAGATGATCGAGGGGTCCCTCTTTTCCGATTCCGCCCATACCAAAGAAATGTCTATGTTGTTTATAAGATCGGAAGTATGTTCGAAGTCAAATCTCAAAGGCTTGAACAGGAAGGGGGAAGGATCCGAGTTTAGTCCTCGGATGAAACATTTTCATAGAGTAAAGTAAAAAAAAATTCAACTGAGTAAAAGCCCTTTATATACTAAGAAGAAGTTCAGATCGACGGTCATTATTCAACGAAGCCAACGGCCCAGATTAAGGCTTATATCACTGGTGACCGTTCCGCTTCCCGAGGTTTAGGTACTGTTTGGTCAGAATTTCTTTGGAACTTAGCTAAAAAAGGGGAATACTACGACTTGGTCAGACATGCGGTGCAGAAACTTTCCGTTTTCACCTTATGCTCGGAATCTCGATCACTCACAGCTCGAATATAATTTATTTCTATGACAAGGAAAATAGCTCGAAGATAAGAAAGTTCAAAGTAAATATAAATTTCCGACCACAGAACGACTCTACTTAAAAAGAAAGGAAGTTTTTATTCCGATGCGAACAACATTACAAAGGGAAAAAGATAAAAGTACAAATTTTGATCGAGCAGAAATGGGAAAAATTACAAACGAGATGAAATCTCTAGATAATTTTATTCTCGGGTAAGAGCTTGCGGAATTCGACACTACGGGCCTCATACCCAGCATCATAACCTTTCTTATAAGCCTCTTGCTCCCGCAGCTCGGCATTTTTCTTCTCCTGCTCGACAAGGGACTGCAGTTTGTCCAACTCTTTGCTCAACTCCTCGTGGACTTGGCTCTCTTTCTGCTTCACGACTTTCTCCGCCTCAGAGGCCAGCTTTAGCTCGATAGCTCTAGCTTCTTCAAGAGACTTCGCCAGCGCGACTTTCTTTTCCTCCAATTCGAGGACCGCCAAAGCGCGCTGCTCGGCCTCTTTCTCGACCTGCAACCCGAGGTTGAATAACTGCTGCCCAACCTACGAGGGATCAGTGTTGGAATGTTTGTTACAAAAAAAAAATTAATAATATGTAAATATAGGACTCACTTGGGTAAGCAGATCTGCGCTCGATTGCACAATTTCCCGAGCGCTTTTTCCTCTCAACCGCTCCTGCTCGGCCAACTGAATACTGCTGAGAATGATCTCCCAACTACTCAGGGTAACACCCCCAGCCACGGCCTTACTTTTCACCTCTTCAAAAAAGGCATTAAGTGTGCAAGCAATGCCTGAGACTGAGCTATCAACCTCGGGATTCTCACCCGACGGAGGAGGTTTCTTCTGATCGACAGAAAGGGTCATTTATTTTGACCTTTTTATTAGGAGGCTCGTTTACAACGCTCTTATTAGCCTACAGAGCCAAAATACTTCCAGCCAATGTCTTATTTTCCCCAGCCATTTGGATTAAGGTTGGGGTCGGAATCAGATCGTCCACACGCGGCCTTTTGTTAGAAGCAAGCTCGGAGCCACCAGATGTGACTCGCTTGCTAGGGCTAACAACCTGTTTTTTCCCCTCGGAGCTGTTCCTTGACCTGGAGGGGGAGTCCGCAATTTGTATAACCTGCCCTTTCTCGGATCGAATGGGCGCAGAGTTCAGCGAGAGGTCGATCTCAGTTTTGCCAAGATCACCCTTAGAAGCCTCGGATCGTTTGGGCCCTGGATTCAGAGGAGGATCGACCTTATTTTTGCCACGGTCGGCCTTAGAAACTTTGCCTGCCTCAGTGGACTTAGAATCTCGAGTTTTGGACTTAGGAGCCTTTTCTTTCTTGACTCTGAACACTTGAGTTGGGTCAAGTTTGGAATTCACTAACCCTCCATGGTCGGATTATTTAGTAAAGATAAGAGCTCGATTTATTTTATCGGTCTATGAGCTCCGACGTAAAAAAGAATTATGGTTTTACGCTACAAATCTAAAGTTCTCCCTTCTATTTATAAGAAAGAGAAACGTTGCCTATTGGGGACCCAACCGTCGCGAATTTCAAGTTTTTCCGTGCTCATATACGAAGATCGATCGTTTTAATATCTCACCTACTAAGGAAGTCTACTTTGATCAATGGTTCCTAGCTCGTTATCGACGTTATATTTCTAGCCCCTTACAGCTCACAAAGACTATTGTCTAGTTGAGTTGTATTATAAATTCCTGCGGACTTTAAGCATCTGGACTTGGAAAATATGCATGCAAAGAAAGAAAATTTTATAGATGATCGAGAAGATTACATTACATATGAGGGAAAATCCTATAATCTATTACAAGAAATATTCCTAAGGGTTTCGCTCCTCCTCATTGCCCTCACTCTCGGAACCGTCCTCGACGTCGACCTTTGCGTCTCCAGAAGCCTCTCGATCATCCCCGTTTTCAGAAGTATCTTGATCTTCCTCGTCTCCAGAACTATCTTGGCTGTCTTCATCCTCAGAACTATATGAACTCGAACTCGAGCTCGAGCTGGACGTTTCCAAATCCAGCATATCGGGATTAGGCATTGGAACTCCGAACTCCCTCACAAAAGGAGCGAACTCGTGTTTTTCCCAATCTGTGGAACTCGAAGACGAGACTCGATAGTTTTCTCCGTCCATGTTCTTCAAGATGTCCATGTGCTTCAAATACTCATCTATGTTGTTGGGGATGACCTTCGCAGAGACCAGTTGTCGAACGCCTTTGTAGAAGGTAGTCTGATGGATTTCACTGACCCTTTTCCGAGCAATGGCATCTAGCGCGGGAGATTCCAGAAACTCTATTATCGAGCTTAGGCGTGAGTCTTCCTTGCCGCGCTGATAAGACAACTCTGAGTCAGCTTTGGTCTGCGCGAGCTCCTCTTCGAGTGTCTTGACCTTTTCCTCGAGCAAGCTCTTCTCAGCCACAACCTTCACCAAGCTTTCCTCGACAGCCGGGATATACTTATCCCTGGAGGCCTCCAATTCTTTCTGAACGGCGATGAGCTGATCACGAAGTTTGGACTCTTCTTCGAGAGAGTCTCGGTAAGCTATATGGACTCGATCGGATTCATCTTCTAACATCGAGGTGCGATTCAGCTCTGTGAGAAAGCAATCCCCGATCTGCAAAGGAATAACAGAGAACAATTAATATTTTGTCTAAGGATCTAAAAAGTTATAATCACCATAAAGGGTTTCTTACCGTATGATACGCTCGAGAGAATCGACCTAACACGTCGAGGTCGCTATGAGCCAAAAGTTCCTCCTGATCCTAGGCGAATCTCCCCGCCATGAAGATCTTTATTGCCTTATCGTGCTCGTTCTCACCGTTTGGGTCACGGTCGCTCCGAATTGATCCTTCCTCGGGATAACCCGCCGCTCGGTAACCTTCGAGTTGATTCTCAATATAATCCACCATATCAGGCTTACCTAGGCCCGGACGACGGGTGAGGGGTGTTCGGTGTCGACCCCACAATCCTGTCCTCCTTTTCGCTTCAAGGGGCCCTTCTCGATCTTCCCTGGCTCGACGATTAAAAATCTCTATCCCCTTAAGCTTCTTCATGGTGAACATACTGTATCCTAGACCAGATGAAGAGGAAGGACCGGCTTGGTTCAAAGGAGGTACCATTTGGATCGGCTCGGCATCCTCAGGCTCTCCCTCTGTTCCGACCTGGTCAGGTTGAGTTGAACCTCTCCGAGGAGGGATTGCAGTTTGGTTGGATTGCTCAAGGTGAGGTTTAACTTGCCTCCTCGGTTGGCCAGGCATCTTTTTCGAGGTGGAGGCCACTGTTCTACCGACTATGGAAGCTCGGTATTGCTCTACCATGGTACCTAAAGAATGGAAAATTTGATTAAGGGACAAAATTTTCTAAGTAGCACACTACTATGATGGAAAATGACTTTCTTCCTTACTTAGTGATCGAGGATCGACGGCGTCCGCAAGTGGGTACGTCGCTTTGCTAAGCCCCGCTTTCCGAAGAACGAGCTCCAAAATAAGAAAAGCTGACTGATAGGGGTCGGAATGCATCTCGGCGACGACGTCATCTCGGACACTCCTCTTAAGCCGGGCCGTCAGTTCGCATTTTCCGCACACCCAGTCTTGCCGACCCTTCCATGTATGCGGGACCATCTCCGAGCTCCCCTTATAGGCTGGCTCCTCGGGTCCTTTGATGAAGAAGAACCGCTTTTTCCAATCCATGGAGTTGCTGGAGACAATGGTAGATAAGACCGAATGGTTCGAGCGTTGGGAGAAATACACGAACCCAGCGTTGGAGGCCGAGGAATTGCTGACTTTAAAAAACTGCCAGAAATTCTGGAAGCTATCAAATTTGCCTTTAGCCTTCATCAAGACGCTAAAGGCTATTAGGTATCCGATCGAGTTGGGAAGGATCTGCGCGGGAGCTAAGGAGAATACATCTAAAACCTGCTCGAGCAACGGTGCAAAGGGGATACGCAGCCCGTAAGCAAATTGCTTAGCATAGAAGGCTTGACATCCTTTCGGTGGCTGATCGACCCGTTGAGAAGGGGTCGGGATAACCAGTGAGTAACCCTCGGGAAGAAATTTCCCTATCTCAGCCTTGAGTTCTGCTTCACTTTCTTTCGGATCATATGCACAAGCAATCTCATCGACCCGTTTTTCAGTCTTCTGAACCCGACCTTTAGCAGTAGATTTCTTCGCATTGGCAGCAAGGTCGAGAATTCTCACGGTGCAACCTCTTCCGACCGAATATCTCATTATTTCATCCTTTTCCAACGGCTGAGGCGTGCCCTCTTCACTATCGGAATCGGCGTTTCCTTCACTTTCTCCTTCATCCTCGTCGTTGGGCTCGACTTTTCGTTCTCCATCACCATCGCCCTCAGGGTTCTGTTGACCGGACATTCCCTTGCCGGCATCTGATCCCAAAGCTCGTTCAACTTGATCGACGATTTTACTCGCCTCGTCAGGAGAATTTTCAGTAGCTTTGTAAGTGTTAATCATTTCGTCCATCGACCCTAGGTCGGAATCTGTTCTCGGAGGAATATTGGATGGAATCTCTGGGTTCTCGGAGGTGGACATGTTAGAGAGTGTTTATTGAAATGGTCGACAAGAAAGGATACTCTTTATCGATGTTAATGCTCCGATCTGCGGTAAGTTGAGAAGATGTACCCGTCTCTTCAAGTCAACGCATATATATAAAGGTTAAAACGGTAAATTGCAAATTAAACCCCGAGTAACCGCGACGGTTAAGCTTCCACTCAGTAAATTGAAGATTATCTTTCCATAAGTGGCATTTACGGTCCTCAAGTTTTAAAAGTTGGTTTTTTAGCTCGGTAAGTTAAGATTAACGACATCGTCTTCCGAAAATGTGCACTCTTTTTCCCTTCGCTCGGTTTTTATCCCACTGGGTTTTTCCGAGTAAGGTTTTTAACGAGGCATATTAAACTCAAGACTTTTCTACGCTCGATCTCTATTATCTATTTCTCCGAGCTGCGAATATTGTGACGTCATCGAGGCAAAATATTCAGATCGGAAACTTCGCCTTTCTATTTTTGGGAAACATCCCTCCTCTATAGGGCTCCTCCAGAGAAAATATGTGCTCTTTTTCCCTATCTCGGATTTTGTCCCACTGGGTTTTTCCGAGTAAGGTTTTTAATGTGACATAACAAACTTGTGCAACGATGCTGTGTTTACTTCTCCGAGCTTCAACTTTGTTTACGCTCGAGAAGTGGGGGAGTATTGATGAGGGATATTTCGCATGCGCCATTTTAGGAAATACCTCTGCTCGAGGTCGACCACTATCCCAACCAGGATGGTATTCTCCGACCTGAAGAACGCTGTTTCCGATCAAGCTTAACTATTAGCACGAGAGCCAATATTCCGATCTGTTTTCCGATCTACTTCTCTCCTCGGAATCACTGTGGGGCCGACCCTCAGGCTTGGACAGCTGGCAAGGCGTATTCCCCTACGAGGGTCTAGCTAGCTCATCACTGTTCCTATATATACGCGACGCATTTATGACATCAGGGACGGCACTATTCCCAAGATACACTCCAGCTCGGACACATAGCTCGGAATAGGCCTTAGCTTGCTTTTCTTTGTATTTATCTTGCTAGCTGTACGGCATCCTGTAATGCTCGAGTAGACCTACTTTGTAATTTGTACCCGGATTTTGATATTAGTATACATCTTTTCACACTTGAAATAATTATTGTGTTGCTCGACTTTCCTTATTTGTCCCGAACGAAAAAGAGCATAATCATGTCCCAAAAGTAACTTTTCTCTTTCTTATAAATATATGGAAAGTAACTTCAATCCCTTATCATTGTTTCCAAATATCTCACATCGGAGCTGATAAATCGATATTATATTTCGAACACATTGCTTTTTAACAGCAGAGAATGGACGATCTAGTAGGTGCCCCCCTTGATCCTAGCCAACTTTTCAGGGTTAAGAAAGAAAAGGCTCAAAAGTCTCGATCTAGGGACCCAACAATCATGAAAGTGATCCCAAAACCTTCTAAAGCCGATGGGGGCAAAACAAAGGTCGATTCGTCTCCGAACTCCAAGCCTACCCAACTCGAGAAAGAGCCGATTATACAAGTAGCTGACTCCCCACCTGGATCGAAAGCTGGTCCTGACGCGAAGGTACCGGACAATAAAGATCCGAGCGAGCAACCCAACTTTGGTGGTTCTTCCCGTGCTTCGAATAAGAGGCCCCGCCCGGAGGACCTCATTCCAACCTAGGCGTTACGCCAAATGGCTGGGGAGAAAAAGTTGTTGAGCGAAGCCGTTTCGGCGTCTGAGGCTATCAGGAGCGTTCTCCTCGACCAAATTTCGGCGTCTGAGGCTGCCAAGACTGTTCTCCTCGAGACCTAAGACAAAAGGATCAAACTAAATGACCCTACCTTTGACAAAACCATACTCCAGACTCCTCAACCGATGCCTTAAAACCTGCCGCTTCCAGCTCCATTTCCGACGTTACTTGCACACTGACAGCGATTTTTGAAGAAATGAAAGATAAAACCCCAGCTGATGGTGTTCTTCCGGCTGGGATATTGCTTTGAGTAATATTCGAGTCGCTGACCAAGAACGGCTAAAAGAAAAGAGTGCTTGAGAAATTGTGCAGTCGGGCGCCGATTTACTTACTTAAGTGAGTTTTTACACTCTTGTGTTCCTTTTCTATTATCATTATTTTTTTTTAACTTTCGCAAGTAAATGCAGCTCGGGCAGCATCTTTTTAACCTCGGGTTGCAAGTCGAGCTGGAGGCTGGACAACGTGCGGCCATCTTTCTTGATTTGGAGAAAAATAAAGCTGCCCTGCAGAGCTCTCTCGAGGAAGCCAAAGCCACCGAGCAGAAGTTAGCTTCCTAGAAGGAGAAGGTTGTAAAGCAGAAGGAGAACTAGGTCCATGAAGAATTAAGCAAGGAGCTGGTCAAGCTGAGGTCCATGATCGAGCAGGAGAAAAAGGATTCCGAGCGCCGTGAACAAGAGGCGTATAATAGAGGTTATGAAGCCCGCAACTCCGAGCTCCGAAAAATTTTGACCGAGAATAAGCTAGTCTAGAGATTTAGCTTTGTTGCAATCTTATCCTCTTTTGCTTGTTGTAACTTTATTCTCTTTCTTCCGCACTGTCTTTTGTAAGAAACAATAACCTCTTTGAGTTTTTTAATCACAACATTTATTGTATTCTGCTTGGAATTCAATCATTGCTTAAGATTTACTAAACCACACTGATTTAAATTTATTTAACAAGTGCATCCTCGTAGAGAAGGCAAAGTAGAAGAAAGTTTCCAACTCCAATCTGATTCCAAGAGATTTTTCGACCTCCAGAGTAAGGTGGAAACAAAGTTTATAAAAGCTTCTGACCCAGTCAAAGAATCTCCACTTTTCCAGCATAATTCCAATTTTTTTCTGACCAAACTGTAGCTATTCCTCGGGAAGCGGAACGGTCACCCGTGATCAATGCCTTCATCTGGGCCGTTCAATCATCTTAAATACTGACCGTCGATCTCTAAATCTCTTTAGTATAAAAGGGGTTGTTTGCTCGGTTAAAAACTTTCACTCTGCCGTGTAAGAATGAGTTCTCCGAGAATCATGCTTGGAACCTTCCTACTTCCCATTTAATGTTTTGAAATTCGTCTCTGCACTTTCTTCCGAGTTCTTAGATACCTCGACCTTTTACTCGGTATGGGTGGAATCAGAAAATGGGGACTTCTCAAAGACCATGAAGTCTCCGATCCCAGAAGAATGGGATAAAGCGGAATACCAACGGTATACCGGCCATCACTTGCAAATGGATAAGGGTCGGTGCTGTGGTATTCCGAACTAACAGTTCTGAGGTCGGTGGAAAGCTGGTTAGTTCATCAAAAGAAGAAAATGACCTCAAGACTGCTGACCACCACCGACCGAAGGAGAATTTCGACCTCATGCAGCTCTGGTGAAGTATGAGCATCTGCTTCTCCAAGGTGGGGGTCGAAATTTCGGAACTTAAAATGGTGGTTGTCCTCGTTGATCGAGCTCAGCTGGTGGCAAGAATGTTAGAAGGCATATGATGATAAACGAAGACAGAAGTCTGTAATTCATATAGCCTGACATCAAAACCAGATATCATCAGACGATAAACCGAGCCAGCTTGCTTGCTTCTTACAAGTCTACCGGACAATCGAGCTTCATAGAATAGGACTCTTAGACATGTAATAGGATTCGAAATTGATCAATGTAAAGAACATTTGTAATTTCCGAGCCTCGAACATCTGTAGCTGCTCGGAATTATGAATGAACTGTCATTTAAGTAACCTTTGTATCTCAAACATCTGTGACTGCTCGGAATTTAGGAACTTACTGTATTACTTTATAATACTTCTTGTTCTTGTAATTTCTCGAAAATTTGTAATAAAATCAGAAGTTGAACTTATACTTCCATGTTTAGTTGCTTTATACTTTAGCCCTTTGCACTGATTGAATTCCGCACTGAAACTTGATTTTCTCGAAAGTCTGATATTGATCTAAAACAAGATGTTCATCGAACAATAACCAACCCGAGAAATCCACCTCGAGTGATAAGATATTCGTAGATTAATTATTTCAGTCGGAAGACTCACTTCAAGGAGTAAGAATCGTTGAATGATAATTCAATTCGGCATAACTACTTCGAGTAAAAGGATTTTTCCAAAAAACTCAATCCACAATCAACTTGCTTAAACCTCAATTTTTTCTCATTTTGAAAATTGTTGCTGTCTCGACTAATAGTAATATTGTCTTGTATGTTCAGACTGCTAAACCCATTTCATCTGAGATTGAGAAAAAGGAAATAAAAACTCCTAAGGCTAAGAAGGGTAAAAAGCCTGAAACTGAAAAACAAACTGGTAAAACCAAACAGCAGAGTAGTCCCAAGAAGTCTGCTGATAATAGTAAAACCAATCAGACTAGTAAAGCTAAGTCGTCTGTTAAAGAGCAAGGAAAAAGCAGACCTAAGAAGCAAAGAAATTATAATAATAATGCTTGGTATGGAAATGAGTCTTATTATGTGCAACCTGCTTATCCACCATATTATGCTGCACCTCATTATCCACCTCACTATGCTACATATCCTGCTCACCAACCAATGCATGCTTACCCTGCTTATCATGCATCATATCCTACTTATGAGCCTTATCCTCATCATAATGATTATCAATTTAATATGTCTGCTGATTATGATGAAAATGAAGCTGCTCATGCTCCTGCTAAAACTGCAAAGCCTAAGAAGCCTAAGACTTCAACATCTTGGGTTGTCAAAGGTGACACTAATCCTCCAGGACCCTCTCAATAAAGGGTACCTAAAACATTTTTATTTTGTTTTGTAGGTTAGGATTAGGAGTAGGAGTAAAGTAGTGAAGAAATGGTACTTGGACAGTGGATGTTCAAGGCACATGTGTGGAGACATACATGAACTGGCAGATGCTGTTGCTGTGAATGGTCCAAGAGTTACTTTTGGAGACAGCAAAGAAGGCAAGGTTGTAGCTGTTGGAAAGCTTATCAAAGGAAACATAGAGATATCTGACGTCTCATATGTTAGTGGCCTGAAGTACAATCTGCTGAGCATAAGTCAATTTTGTGACAAGGGATTTTCCGTGGTGTTTTCATCAGATAAGTGCTATGTTGAACAAGTTGGAACAAAGAAGGTTATTTTATCTGGAAGAAGACAGGGAAACATCTATGTAGTCGACTGGAATTCTGTGGACAAGAATTTTAATGTTTGTTTGGTGGCTTCTACACCAAGTGAAATCAGTTGGCTTTGGCACAAAAGAATGAATCATTTGAATTTCAAGACCATAAACAGATTGAAAAAGAATGATCTGGTAGAAGGAATTCCAAAGACAGTCATGAGCAAAGACAAGCTGTGTGACGCATGTCAGAAGGGTAAACAAGTGAAGTCATCTTTCAAAAGCAAGAAGCATCATTCTTCAACCAGAATTTTGGAGCTGTTACATATGGATTTATTTGGCCCCATTGATCCAATCAGCAATGGTGGAAATAAGTACTGCCTAGCTATTGTGGATGATTTTTCAAGATTTACTTGGGTGATTTTCATGAAGAAGAAGAGTGAAACCAAGGAACATCTTACTAATCTGATGGAACTGATCCAGAATGAGAAAAGTCAAAGAATATTGAAGATTAGATCAGATAGAGGGACTGAGTTTACAAACTCTACTGTTGAAGAGTATTGTAATTCCAGAGGAATCAGTCATGAGTACTCTGCTGCCAGAACCCCTCAACAAAATGGAGTTGCTGAAAGGAGAAACAGAACTCTAAAAGAAGCTACCAGGACAATGATAGCTGAAGCAAAGCTGCCCGAAAGATTCTGGGCAGAAGCTACAAATACAGCATGTTATACACAGAACAGATGTATGATCAATAAAAGTCAAAACAAGACACCTTATGAGCTATGGAACAACAGAAAGCCTAATTTACATTATCTTAGGATTTTTGGTTGTAAATGTTATGTTTTGAACAATGGGAAAAATCACCTTACTGCATTTGCAGAAAAGGCTGATGAAGCTGTTTTTGTAGGTTACTCTACTGTTAGTAAAGCTTATAGAGTGTTTAACAAAAGAACTTTACTTGTAGAAGAATCTATTCACGTAGTATTTGATGAACCAAGTCAATCTTCTGAAAAGAATCAAAGTGCAATTCCAGAGGTATCTGCTGACTTTCAGAAATTGAATGTAGAAAGAAAGGAAGAATATGTACCCATCATACTACCTAATTTATCTCAAGCTGTTAACTCAAGTGCTGTTCAAAATCAGTCTGCTGATTGTCTAACAGAGGAGTTGCAAACAGCTGACAGACCAGAGACTGTTCAACAGACTACAACTGTTCAACAGACTACTACTGAGACTCCAACAGTAGTGTTGCAAGATCAATCAAGAGGACAACATCCAGATTTGCAACCTGATCTCAGATGGCTCAGAGATCACCCACCTGAGTTAGTAATTGGTGATCCCTTGGACAGAGTGAGAACTCGAAGGTCAACTGCAAATGAAACAATGTTTGTAAGTTTTCTTTCACAAATTGAGCCTAAATTAATTGATGAAGCTCTTGGTGATTCTCACTGGATTGAAGCAATGCAAGAAGAGTTGAATCAATTTGAAAGGAATGAAGTCTGGTACTTAGTTCCCAGACCTACTCATCAAAGAGTAATTGGCACTAAGTGGGTATTCAGGAATAAAATGAATGAAGATGGTGTTGTCACCAGAAACAAAGCAAGACTAGTTGCCAAAGGTTACTGCCAAGAAGAAGGCATTGATTTTGATGAGACATTCGCACCAGTTGCTAGGCTTGAAGCAATCAGATTGTTCTTAGCCTATGCTGCTCACAAGAACTTCACAGTATATCAGATGGATGTGAAGTCTGCTTTTCTCAATGGAGAATTGCAAGAAGAAGTGTACGTTGAACAACCCCCTGGTTTTGAAGTTTATAAACAGGGAGACAAGGTATATCGTCTGAAGAAAGCTCTTTATGGACTGAAACAGGCTCCAAGAGCATGGTATGATACTCTATCTGATTTTCTTTTAGTAAAAGGATTTCGTAAAGGTAAAGTAGACAAGACCTTGTTCACTATTGAATGGAAGAACATATATTGTTAGTTCAAATATATGTGGACGATATTATTTTTGGTTCAACTAACAAGCAGATGTGAGAAAAATTCTCTAAGCTGATGCAGAACAAGTTTGAAATGAGCATGATGGGAGAATTAAATTACTTTCTTGGATTACAAGTCAAACAGCTACCTGATGGTATCTTCATAAGTCAAGCAAAGTACACAAAAGATCTGTTTAAGAAATTTGGTATGGAAACTAGCTCATCTGTTAATGTTCCTATGTCCACTGGATTTCGTCTGGACAAGGATGAAGATGGCAAATCAGTTGACATCACCAAATACAGAGGCATAATTGGGTCACTGTTATACTTAACAGCTAGCATACCTGATATTATGTATTCTGTTGGGGTTTGTGTGAGATTTCAATCAAATCCTAAGGAATCTCATCTCTTAGCTGCTCAAAGGATATTAAAGTATCTTAAAGGCACACAAGAATTGGGATTATGGTACCCAAGGGAATCAGGATTTGAACTTGTTGGATATTCAGATTCTGACCTTGCTGGCTGCAAGATTGATAGGAAGAGTACTACAGGTACTTGTCAATTTTTAGGCAGTCGTCTGATCTCATGGACGAGTAAGAAACAGACTTCAATATCCATATCTACTGCTGAAGCTGAATACATTGCTGCTGGAGCATGTTGTGCACAAATACTCTGGTTGAAGCATCAACTAGAAGATTATAATTTGAAGATCAGTGGAATCCCTATCTACTGTGATAATACAAGTGCAATCTCACTTACTCAGAATACTACTAGTGATTCCAGGACTAAGCATATCGAGATCAAACATCACTTCATCAGAGACCATGTTGAAAAAGGAAATGTTATTATTGAATATGTTCAAACAGATAATCAGATCGCTGACATTTTCACCAAACCATTGAGTGATGCAAGATTTTCTACTCTAAGAGTGGAACTAGGCTTGTTAAAATTGGATTCATAAGCTGAGGGGGAACCTATCAGAAGACTGGTTTCAACAGCTCACTAATCTGACAACAACAAGTGTTATACTTCAAGAAGACTGACTCTCAACAGACTAGTTGACTGATGAATTCTTGAATTCAGGGGGAACGTGTAAGACTAGCGGTACCCTTGTTTTAAAGATGAAATCTTCAATGACAGTTAGTTGAAGTTGTTTTAATCAGAAGATTTGTTCTGAATTCTTGAAGATTTGAAGATTAATTATCTTGCTGGATTGACAAACAGCAAAGGAAGATCACTAGCTATTGGCTTTCACTAGTGATGCATGTATCAGACAAGTCGTCTATCAGATAAGTACTATTTTACTCATCTGTTTTTACTTATGTCAGCTTATATTTAAGTGTTGTACAAAAACGTTTTATCAAAAACACGCTTTTATAAGTAACAGACAAGTGGCGTTTCAAATTCCCGCCCGTCTGACATATTAAATGTTATTTTGAAAACCGCGTATCACGGTCACACGATCTGCTTTTCAAGTAACTGATCTAACGGTTGACGCCTGTCACGGAAACCGACAAGAACCAACATCTATAAATCCAGATCTGATCAGCTTGCTACATTCTTACGCACCCTAAAAATTTCAAAAGCATTCAGAGCATTTTTGCATACATTCAACTGCAAATCTACTCTCGTTTCTCTTCAATCTCTTTCAGGAAAATGGGTTCCAAAGTAAATGCAAAAGAAGCTGCGGCTGAAGGTATGTTCTTGAACTACCTGACCTATCATGCGACTGGCACACCGTTGATGAAAGAAATTCTGGAGAAATTCAAAGCGGCAACGCTGGTTAACTTCATGGAGGCCCATGAAGACATGATTTTCAAGTACGAGGTCTTTGAATTTTATGGTTCCAAAGACGATGTTGACTTCGACAAACTGGAGATTAAAGCCAAAATTGGGGGCAAAGCTATCTGCGTAACCCCAAAATTGCTGAATGAGATGTACGGACTCTCTATTGAAGGGTCTACTGACATCGCAAACCTAGCTGAACCTTTTGAGTCAGATTTCTGGAATCTGGTCTCAAAGAAGAATCAAGTGCTATCTGGAAGTATCAAAAAGAATCAGCTGAAGGATGAGTTTCAGCGAATGGCAGATTTGGTTGCCAAAGTCCTCGAGAACTGCACATTCTCTTTGGACAGCGTACCAATGAAGAGGTTTCACACTATGATAGCCATCTACTATGGGTTGAAGGTAAATTGGGCTAACTTCATCTGGTATGTGATTGCTGATCACAAAGTACGTGGTCTGACTCTGCACAGGATTTTCATTAGTCATCTGTTGGTAAATCTGAGATGTGCTGTGACTAATGGAAAAGAAATTCATAAGGCGAAGGAATTAAAGATCTATGATAAAGTAAAGTCGAAAGAGCCTGTTGTTGTGCCTGAGAAAAGGCAACAGAAAAGAAAGGCTATTGAGCCTAAAGTGCCTGCTGACAAAGGCAAGAAGAGCAAAACTGCTGTTCAAACAGCAAAGCCTGCTGTTGAAGCCAGAACAGTTGTGCCTAAAAGAAAGGATGCTGTGGATTCTGTTATTGATGAAACAGTTAAGGAAATCGATGAGATGTCAGTTGGAACATCTTCTGAAAAGACAATTTCAGCTGAGTTACCGGCTGAGAATGTGGCTAAAAGAACAAGAAGTGCTATGAAAGACACTGCCACCTCTACTGTCACAAATCCGCCTTTCACAAAAAGGACTGCCAGAAAGAAGCTGACACTTCTTGATGAAGATACTGAACTTTCTGATTTAGCCAAAAGAAGTCCTCAATCTGCTGAGAGGCCTGTTGAATCAGTGAAGGAATCTGCTGAGAAGAAGTCAGCTGATCAAGTGAAACTGATTCCTTCACCAACAGCTGAGGTTGCTGAACCTCAAGAGGATCCTGAAGTGCAGATCCTCGAACCAATTGCTGCTGCACCTGTAGCAGTTGCTTTACCAGAAACAACAGCTGCGGCACCAGTTGTTGAATCAAGAAATGCCAGAAGAAAGAGAACTGGCAAAGCAAAAGTATCAGCTTATCACAAGAAGAAGCGTGAGGAGGCTGAACAACGAAAACGTGATGACGCTGAGCTGAAGAAAGCTCTTGAAGCAAGTAAAAAGGACGCTGATGTCAAGAAAATGACAGAAGCTGAACTGGCTGCCAAGGAAGAAGCAGACTTGGCAAAGGCCTTAGAAGAGAGCAAGAAGGATGCTCATGGACCAAGGAGGTATGGAGGCATCGTAATTGGTGAAAAGCCTAAGGAAGGAGACTTCGTGCTACCTAGGGCTGCCCCAATTAAGAAGAAAAAGAAGGAAGTTAGACGAGCAATTGAGATTGTTCAAAATGACTCCATTGCCTTCAAACGATTTGAAGCTGAACTGGAAAGGCTTAACCAGCTGTTTCAATCAAGGACTACTTTTCTCCCTGAAAAGATTAGATACAATCAATGGAGAGAGTATAGATTGAATAAATCTGAGGAGGAAATTCAAGCCTGGAAGGAGTTTGCTACAGAAGGGAGATGGGTTCTAAACTGGTTACAAACAAATTCTGTTGTCAAGGCTTTGGACTCAGATTTTGTTAGAGACAGACTACATGACTATGCTAGAGTCATTGTAAGTCAGGAGGTGACTGCTATCAAAGAATCAATTCCAAAGAGACCCAGTCCTACTGATGACAGAATTGATAGAGCAGTCAAGATTGCTGTTTACACGACCTTGGAAAAATGGGTTGAAAGATCAAGGTTTGAACCAGGGACTTCAAGTGCATCACCTGTTCTACCTAGTTTACAGTAAATCTGTTATGGCTCTGATATTAGTACTTATCTAGAGAAGCTGAAGATCGAACAGACTACTTCACCATTTTTGCCAGCTGACTTGATACATCAGAAGACTGTTGTGTCTACTGATGGTACTGAAGTTATTCACATATCCGATGAGCCTGAAGATGAAGAACCAAGAAAGGACAAGCAAGCTGTGGAAATTAATCTCGATTCATCCGTGACACTGCCTGCTACTGTCAAAGAGGAAATTCCTTTAGCTTTGGAGTGGAAAGCTGAAGAAAGTCATGTTCTTCATGATGCCCCTGTTCAACAGGAAGATGAACCTGCTGAACTTCAACAGGAGGATGAACCTGCTGAATCATCACACCCTGCTCCTACTGCTGATTTGCATTCATCACTGATGGAATCCATCCAGCTGCTGTTTGAAACCACAATGAAGGAGATGGAGTCCAGGAATGCGCTGATGATTAAACAAATGCAGGAAGAAACTGCAAAAATGGTCAAGGATGCCATTGAAGATTTTCCTCTACCACCAGACAATTCACTTGCAATCACTCAAAGTGTCTTGAGCATGCACAGAAGCATTGAAGATGTGAAGGCTGATGTAGGTCACCTCCACACTGCTCTTCAAAGGAATGAAGCTGACATTGCAAGGGTTGTTAGGGTCATGAAACAAGTTGGTGAAGCAGAAACTGAGAAGAATGTTGCAATAATGCAAGAGATTACAAACGTCACCAACAAAGCACAAACTGAACTGTCAACACTTCAGCTGAATGTTGACTGTCTGAATGACCAATCTGGTGAATTAAAGGCTAATCAACTTCGCTTGGAAGAAAATCAACTTCGCATGCAATCTACTCTAAGTCATCACTGCGCTGAACAACAAGTTCTGGATAGAAATATCAAGAAGCTTTGTGCTGCTGTCAACATAACCCCTGATCAACTCAACCCTGCTGATGCTGACAAAAAGGGGGAAGAGGAGTCAGCTAAGTTAGCTGTTGATGTTGCTGCAACTAGTCAAGTACGAGACCAACGGGTTGCTGCTGGAAAGCCAAAAGAAGATGAAGTACTTGAAAAGGAAGCTGAAGATGGAGCTGATGATAAAGTAGAGCCCAAGGATGTAGCTAAAACTAACAAGGAGTTAGCTGCCTCTAAGTACTCTGCTGAAGAACAGCTTTGATGAGGGGTATTTCGCATACGCCGATCTAGGAAATACCTTCTGCTCGGGGTCACCCTCGATCTCGAACAGAATGGTATTCATCGACCAGAAGAATATGGTTCTCCGATCAAGCCTGACCGATAGCTCTCGATCAAGTACCCCGACCTTCTTCCCGATCTACTCGTCTCCTCGGGATTACTGTGGGGCCGACCTACAGCCTTATACAGCTGGCCGAGAGGTGTTCTCCTACGGATGGTCTAGCTAGCTCATTACTGTTCCTATAAATACGCGGCGCATTTATGACATCAGGGACGGCACAACTTCCAAGATATTCCTTCTGTTCGGACCTACTGTTCGGATTAGGAACTAGCTTATATTCTCATTGTATTTAGTCTTTTTAGTAGTACGGCATCCCGTAATGCTCGGGTAGGCCCGCTTTGTAATTTGTATTCGAGCACCGATATCAATATACAGTTTCCACACTCTCGATTCATATATTGTTATAGTCCACTTTCCTTATTGAACTCGAACGAAATACAGTATAATCAATTGGCGCCCACCGTGGGGCCTGCTCGGGTGTTAGATCGAAATATGCCTACTACTAGGAGATTTACGTACAATCGTGGCGAGCCTTCACACGCCGTAGGAGCTCAACGTTCTGTAAACAATGAACCAAGTAATCAATCCCGAGCGGCCCGCCAATCTGAGGTGCCACCGCTCGACCCGCCGAATGATATGCCTATTCATACGACAGTAGCAGATTTGCGTTCCATTATCGGAACCATGTGTAAAGAATTCTTGAATACGGAGAGAGCAGATCGTGAAACTCTGCCAGGTCAGCAGCCCCCGGTCGATCAACCTACTGCTCGGGGTCCGATTTCCAATAGGCCAAGGGAAGGAAGTATTCGTCGATCTGCTCTGGGCGAACCATCTGAGGTTCGACCCAACCCACCACAAGCTAGAACCATTGTCCGATCTGGGCAACCTTCTAGGAACATACAAAACTTAGAGGATTCCGTGGTCGGGGAAAGTCAACCCAAAGTTGTGGAGAGGTCTAGAAAGCCAGCCTATAGAAAGGTAACTGAAGCTGACTTGGAAAGGATAGTGCAAGAAAGGGTTGCTAAGGAGTTAGAAAAAGAGAAGCTGGTAAAGGAAACCCGACCCACAGGTGTCAGGACTCGAGGAGTTGAGGCCAAAGAGGATGGGGTCGTGTTCCCTGAAGTGCGAAGTAGGGAATTGAGTACAAATATTATGCGATGCTCGCCTTTCTGTCAAGAAATTAAGGAAGCTCGAGGAACAGAGTCAGTCCCTACAAGATTGCCAAGATATAATGGAACCTCTGACCCCGGGGAGCATATAAACAGTTTCATAAATGTGTTGAATTTATATGGACACTCGGAGGATTTTTGCTGCAAAATCATGGTCACCACATTCGAAGGAATTGCTTTGGATTGGTTCGAAAAACTACCCCCGAACTCGATCTTCTCTTTCGATGAGTTGTGCGATAAATTGAAACATCAGTTTGCTAGCCAAAGGAAACAAAGGTTACCTGCTAATCATTTGGGAACGGTGAAACAAATGGAAGGAGAAACACTGAGGCAGTGGCTGGCAAGATTCAGTATTGAACTTCTGAAAGTTGATACCCCGCAGATTGAATTTCTATCATCGTTGATGTTCGAGCTAACCCGCAATAGCCAGTTCGGGAATGCTCTCTGCCGAAAGCAACCAAAGTCTTTCGAGCGGATTATGGAAATAGCTGAGAAATACATGATCCAGGAGGAAATGAATAAGTTAAAGAACGCACAGAATCCTAGGCCCCCGATCGTGAAGAAACCTGATCGGGCCCCTATCCCTAAACCAAGCGACTACGGAGGGTCAAACGCGCAGCAAAAAGGCTCGGTTTGGCAGAGACTTAAGGTCTATAAACCTCAGGCTCCGACCCACAGATCTAATGTCTACGGTCGACCTGCATCTCCTGATAGGGCTCCGAGGACGGAGCATGAAAAAAGCAACTTTACCAGATTGAATACTTCAAGGGACGAGATTCTAACGGTACTCGAAGAGAGGAATTTGGTCCCTGGAGCTCGGCGTATCACTCAACCTAGACCAGGAACTATGAATCACGATAAATATTGCAGATACCACAGAGCTCGGGGGCATAGCACCGAGGATTGCTTTCAGTTAAAACAAGAGATCGAGAAACTGATTGCTCAGGGAAAGTTGAAGGAATATGTCAGAAAGGAGAACCATAACAGCCGTTATCGATCCAGGAATCCTAGGAGGACCTTCGAACAACACCGTGAGGATCGACAATAAGCAGAGGACCAGACGAATCGGGTGATAAATATGATATCTGGTGGGCCAGCTGGGGGAGATAGCAGGAATGCGAGGAAAAGGACTGCTAGGTCGATAAAGACCGGTGTCTCGACTAGGAAAGAGGTGATGTCCTTAAGACCAGCGCCCTCGATAAATCAAGTCATTAGTTTTTCCGAGGCTGACAGACCTAGTGATGTGACTTGGGATACAAATGAAGATGACCCCGATTTTTCGATGGTCTTGACCCTGAGAATTGCTAACTTCGAGGTTAGGAGGGTGTTAATCGATAATGGCAGTTCGGCAAACATAATCTCTTCTGAGGCGCTCGACAGAATGAATCTACAACACCCGCGATTGGAACGAGTATCCACCCCGCTCATTGGGTTCGGTGGATCGGAAATTGTTCCTCTCGGAACCATACTCTTGAGTACTACTATGGGCAAGAAACCTAGAGATGTTACGAAGATGGTTAAGTTCCTAGTCGTGAGTACCCCGTTCGCTTATAATGCAATCTTGGGGAGACCGGCTTTAAACATATTCAAAGCGGTCGTGTCAACTTACCACCAGATGGTCAAGTTTCCCACTTTGGCAGGGGTCGGAGAAATGAGAAACGACCAATGCATGGCATGGGAATGTTATAACACATCTTTAAACATGAAGAAGCAGTTCGAACCAGTATTGCCCTCGAAGAGAAAGCTAGAGGAGGAAAAGGTATTCTCAGTATCCGACCTCCCGTTGCCAGATTGTGAAAAGTTGCAGAGTAAAAAAGGAAAAGAGATCGATATGAGCGTACAACCCCCAAATCATAAGCAAGTAACGTTAATCCCTGGCTCTCCCGAGAAGTTCACCAGGATTGGGACCGAGCTAAGTCAAGGGATGGAGACCATGTTGATCGAATTCCTTAGAAACAATGCCGATGTCTTTGCTTGGAGTTCTGATGATATAGTCGAAATCGACCCGAGAGTGATCACTCATTCTCTAAATATCGATCCTAAAGCAAAGCCAGTTAGGCAAAAGAAGAGGAATCACGGCCGAGAAAAAGACAAAATCATCAATGCTGAGGTGGATAGGTTATTGGCCGCGAAACAGATTCGGGAAATAACTTTCACTGAATGGCTTTGCAATGTAGTGTTGGTGTCGAAGGGAGAGAAGGTCGACAACAAATGGAGGATGTGTAATGATTTTACCGACCTGAACAAGTTGTGTCCAAGGGACCCCTATCCTTTACCACGGATCGATATGCTGGTTGACTCGACTGCGGGATTCATTTTCTTTAGTATGATGGATGCTTTCCAAGGGTTTTATCAAATATTTATGAATGAAAGAGATCAGGATAAAACAGCTTTTATTACCGAACGGGGAGTGTACTGCTTCATTGTAATGCCGTTCGGGCTAAGGAATGCAGGAGCAACTTATCAAAGGCTCGTGAATATGATGTTCAAGGATCTTATTGGTGAGATCATGGAAGTTTATGTTGATGATATGCTAGTGAAGAGCATGACCGAGGAAGAACATATAAAGCACCTTGACAGATGTTTCGCAATCCTAAGGAAGTACAGAATGAAATTAAATCCGGCCAAGTGCACTTTCGGGGTAAGGTCGGGAAAGTTCCTCGGTTATCTGGTTCACGAGCGCGAAATCGAGGCGAATCCAGAAAAAATCCGAGCTATAGCTGAGCTACAACCGCCAACAAAATTGTCTGAAGTGCAGAGTCTAATCGGAAAAATAATATCTTTGAATAGGTTTATATCCCGATCTGCAGATAAGAGTTTACCCTTCTTCAAATTGTTGAGGAAATCGAAAGGCTTCGAATGGAATGAGGAATGCAGTAAAGCTTTCGAAGAGCTTAAAAGGTACTTGGTTTCCCCTCCGATGTTGGCAAAACCGGTTGAGGGGGAACCCTTGTATCTGTACATAGCGGTATCAAGTGAGGCAATAAGTTCTGTTTTGGTGAGAATTCAGGATTCCGAGCATAAACCGGTGTACTATCTGAGTAAGTTGCTTCAAGGGGCGGAAAAGAATTACCTGGAGATCGAGAAATTCGCACTGGCTTTAGTTATCGCCGCACGAAGGCTGCGACCTTATTTCCAAACTTACAAAATAATTGTTCTAACCAATCAACCTCTAAGGCAAGTTCTATCAAAACCAGAGACGTCCGGGAGATTGATTAAATGAGCGGTGGAACTGGGTCAGTTCGAGATCGAGTACCAACCTCGAACAGCGATCAAAGCTCAAGTCCTGGCTGATTTCATTGCAGAATCAACAGGATCCAGTTCGGACGACTTGCCAGTTCCCGCAGTAAATCTGGTTGAGGTTGTTCAACACAAAGTTTGGGTGATACATGTCGACGGGTCGTCGACCAGAGAAGGTGGTGGGGCCGGAATTCACTTTCAGGGTCCCGAGGGGGAGGATCTCAGTTATGCGATCACCCTAGATTTTGTAATCACGAACAATGAAGCGGAGTACGAGGCTTTGATCGCGGGTTTAGAAATGGAAGTTAAAGCAAACATAAGGTCGTTGACAGTGTTAACCTACTCGGAGCTCGTACATAGACAAGTGAAAGGGGTTTATGAAGCAAAAGAGTTTAACATGGTGAAATATTTGAAAAGGGTAAAAGATCTGGCGACAAAGTTCGAAAGATTTGATATACAAGCTATCCCTCGAGAAGAGAACTGTTGGGCGGATTTGCTTTCGAAGTTTACTGGCTCGGTAGATGGACGGAAGGAAAGAGTGATAACTTGGCTAATGTCCAACTCCCCAGCTATAGACTCCGACCTAACCCCAAACTCGGAGGTAATGGAGATAGATGTTCGAGAATCTTCTTGGATGGAGCCTTTGAAGGCTTATCTAAGAGATGGTACTTTACCGGAAGATACAAATCAAGCTCGAAGAATTAAATATCGAGCTCCTATGTACGTTTTGAACGAAGATAGGCTTTATAAAAGATCAAGCTCAGGAGTTTTGTTGAAGTGCATTCCTGAAAGTCAGTTCGATCTAATTTTAAAGGAGGTTCACGAAGGTGAAGCGGGAAGTCATTGCGGTGCACGAGCCTTAGCCTTGAAGTGCTCGAGGACCGGATATTATTGGCCCACTATGATCTCAGATTCCATCGACTATGTCAAGAAATGCCATCATTGCCAAATCTATTCAAATCTAATTCATCAGCCCGCCGAGCAGATGCATTCGATTCCGATCTGCTGGCCCTTCGACAAGTGGGGAATTGATATTGTGGGACCTTTCCCAACTGCTAGATCGAGAAAAAACTATGTCCTGGTCGCTGTGGAATACTTCAGCAAGTGGATCGAATGCATTGCGCTAACAAAAATTACTCAATTTCAGGTGATAAATTTTCTCTGGAAGAATATTGTTTGCAGGTTTGGTATACCGAGGATCCTCATCTCCGACAATGGAACTCAGTTCGCGGGAAAACAAATTTTGGAGTGGTGCAAAAGGTTTGGGATCCAGCAGAATTTCACGTCGGTCGGACATCCCCAGGCGAACGGACAAACCGAGGTCACCAACAGGGAAATTGTTCGATCACTTGAAAAACGTTTAGCCGAAGCGAAAGGCCATTGGTTAGACGAGCTTCCAGGAGTAATTTGGGCGAACAGGACTACAGTAAAGTCTGCTACTGGAGAAACTCCTTTCTCGTTGGTTTATGGGTCGGAGGCTGTTATACCGGTGGAGACTTTAGTACCTTCACCAAGGGTCGAATCTTATGATCCTGATCATAATCAATTGCTGCGGCAGTTGGATGTCGATCAAGCAGATGGTAAACACGACCGAGCATGCATAAAGATACAAGCTACCAAGTCCAGCATGGAAAGAGCTTATGATAAAAAAGTCAGGATACGCACATTCAAGGTCGGGGATTTGGTTCTAAAACAGGTAGAAGTGTCTAAGCACGTCGGAAAGCTTCAGCCAAACTGGGACGGCCCTTATGTCGTGCAGGAGGTCGGAAAAAAGGGATCCTATAAAATTGCCCACCTCAACGGTGAAGCTTTGCCAAGAACTTGGAATGCAGTCAATCTGAGGAAATATTATGGAAGATAGATGTTATCATTTTTAATTTTTCTTGTAATTTACAGTCTTCTCAAACTTTACTTTCCAAAAGTGTAAGGACAATCAATGAAATCCTTGGTTCAAGTTCAAATTGTTTTCCGAGTACCATGACAAAGGAAGTCTAACGTTATCGGCCGGGGGTGAAAGATGTTGCTATGACCCTCCCTCGATGCAACGTGTTCAAAAATCGGCCGAGGGTGAAAGCTGTTGCTATGACCCTCCCTCGATAAAATATGATCGAAAAAGGAAATCGGCCGAGGGTGAAAGCTGTTGCTATGACCCTCCCTCGATAAAATATGATCGAAAAAGGAAATCGGCCGAGGGTGAAAGCTGTTGCTATGACCCTCCCTCGATAAAATACGATCAATAAAAAAAAAAAAAAAAAAAAAAAAAATATAATCGGCCGAGGGTGAAAGCTGTTGCTACGACCCTCCCTCGATAAGATATGATCGAAAAAGAAAATTGGCCGAGGGTGAAAGCTGTTGCTATGACCCTCCCTCAATGAAAATTTTACGTGACTATCTAGTTCACTTAGTAACGGTCGATTAAATTTTGCGTCAATTCCAACTAATGCTCGAAATGTTATGATGACGCAGTTCTGTTCGAAACCCGAACAACTTTCAAAAGTTTCTGATTATCTGGGGGACTACTAAAGTTGGGATCATTATTTCCTAAGTTCAATTATTCTTCAAGGGAACTTCTCAACTCTCAGATATTATTTATTTGGACGATTATCGGATAATATCCCCGAGGACAACTTATCGATCAACAAATATTCTCAATCATCGAATTGGCTTTTACGAGCAGAAGACTTACAATAAAACGATGGACAGGAAAAGTAAAGTGGCAACTATATGGTTTAAAACAATAGGTTCTCATTATTTTTTCGAGCAAGATACAAAAGATCAATGAAAGGCAAATGTTACAACTTTATTGACATTCATCAAACAAATTACAAAGTTGTTAAGAGTGTACAAATGAAGTCCTACTACAACTACATTACCCTATTCTATGGTCTTTGAGTCTTCGAGCATCTTTCAGTGTTGTCGACCAGGAGTACCGCCGAACATCCGATAATTGCACCACAATCTGGGGCAAAGTGATCGAGCTGTATATGTTTATCGTCTTATGATATCTGGTTTTGAAATTAGACAATATGGATCGCGAATTATTGTTTCTGATCTCCATACAGCCCCCAGCATTCTCGCTACCAGCCGAGCCCGATCACTTCCCCGAGTTGGCGTACAAGGTTGAAATTCCTCATTTTTAGATCCGAAATTTCAACCTTTGGCAAGTCATCTTTTTATGATCGGGAAGCTTGACCCAAAGTGACCATTCTTCAAGGAAGAAAGGAAGAACTTCGTGAAACAAGATAACCCCAAAGAAAGTACTTGAGGTCAAACCCCCTTTTGATTATCTGACCTGCTTTCCGCCCTCAGGTATACCCCTCGAAACCAGCAATGCTAACCCTGCCCAAAATACTCAAGCAAGGGTCAGTCACTTGTTGGTATTTCAAGGGGAGATCCCATTTTCAGGGATCGGAGACCCCCCGATATCCGAGGGTCCCCTTTTTTCCAATTCCACCCATACCAAAAGAAACTGTATTTTTAAGATGAGATCGGAAATAAGTTCGAAGCCGAATTTCAAAGGCTTGATCAGGAAGAGGAAAAGATCCGAGCTTCGTCCTCGGATAAAACATTTTTGACAGCAAAGGGTAAAGATTTTCAACTGGGTAAATGCCATATTTATACTAAAAGGATGATTTGATCGACGGTCAGTATTCAACGAAACCAACGGCTCAGATTAATTCATTTATCACAGATGACCTTTCCACTTCCCGAGATTGAGGTACTGTTTGGACAGACTTTCTTTGAAACTTAGCTGAAAAAAGAGGAATACTATGACTTGGTCAAGTATGCAGTGCAGAAACTTTCCATCTTTAAATTATGCTCGGAATTCGAGCGATCACTCTTAACTCGAGTATAAATTGTTCTAACTCTGAAAATGCTACTTGATTGCTCACTCTTAACTCGAGTATAAATTGTTCTAACTCTGAAAATGCTACTTGATTGCTCACTCTTAACTCGAGTATAAATTGTTCTAACTCTGAAAATGCTACTTGATTGCTTACTCTCAACTCGAGTATAAATTGTTTATATAGTAAATCACTTTATCAGAACACGAAACATCATCGATTAGAAGGAAGGAAAAGTTTATTATTCCAACGAAGAAAACAAGTACAAAAGGAAAAATCTAAAAATACAACATTTAATCGAGCAGTCAACAAAAGGAATCTCTAAACACTTTTCTCGAAAAGAAGCTTGCGGACTTCAACGTTGCGGGCCTCATACCCGGCCTCATAACCTTTTTGATAGGCCTCTTTCTCCCGCTGCTCGGTGCTTTTCTTCTCCTGCTCGACGAGCGACTTCAGCCTATCCAACTCCTTGCTCAACTCCTCGTGAACCTGACTCTCTTTCTCCTTCACAGCTTTCTCCGTCTCGGAGGCCAATTTCAGCTCAATAGCTCTGGCTTCTTCAAGGGACCTTGATAATGCAACCTTTTTTTCCTCCAGCTCGAGGATAACCTTCGCACGCTGTTCGGCTTCTTGTTCGACTTGAAGCCCGAGGGTAAATAACTGTTGTCCGACCTAAAATGGACAAAAAGTTATTTAGTAAAAAAAAAAAAAAAAAAAAGAAGGGGAAGAGAGTGAACACAACACTTACTTGAAAAATCAGATCCGTGCTCGATCGCGCCGTTTCATTCGCATCTTTCCCTGCTGGCTCGGCCATGACCTTACTTTTCACCTCTTCAAAAAAGGCGCTAAGCGTCCGAGCAACGTTGGGGACAGTGCTTTGGGGCTCTGGATTCCCACCCGACGGAGGGTCATTTATTTTGACCTTCTTTTTGGGAGGCTCAACCACAACATCCTTATTAGCCTCCAAGGCCAGAACACTATCAGCTATTGTCCTTTTTTCCCCCGTCATTTGAATCAAGGCCGAGGTTGGAATCAGATCGTCCACGAGCGGTCTTTTATGAGGAGCAGGCTCAGAGTCACCAGATGTGACTTGCTTATTAGGCCTATCGACCTTCTTCTTGCCCTCGGAACTATTTTTCAACTGAGAGGGGGAGTCCGGAATTGGTATGACCGGCCCTTTCTCGGAGCCAGATATTTGCTTGGCCACAGTTTTGCCAAGGTTACCAATTGATTCAATAACCGCCTTCAAAGGAGAATCGACCTTGTGCTTACCTCGGTCGTTCTTAGAAGTCTTTCCTGCTTCCGAGGAGGACTTAGGTTCTTTGACTTTCGACTTGGAAGGTTTCTCTTTCTTGACTTTAAGCAACAACCTCGGGTCGTTCTTGGAGTTCACCAGGCCTTCCATGATCTGTATATTTCTAATAGAGAAGAGAGCTCGATTTACTTATCGACCGAATAGCTCCGACGAAGAGTGAATTATAATTTCAGTGACAAAAGTCTTAAACTACCGTCTATTTATAAGAGAAAGGAACGTTGCCTTTTTGGGAGCCCAACAGTCACGAATTTCAAGATTTCCGTGCCCATTTAAGAAGATCGATTGTTTTGATATCGACGTTCTTTCTATGAACCTTATGGCTCACAAAGACTTTTGTCTAGTTGAGCAGTATGATAAATTACTGATGAGAGGACTCGGAAAAACAGAGAAAGCAGATTTTATAGATGATCGAAATAATTACAATGCATGTAATAAAGGGTCCTACAATCTATTACAAGAAATCTAAAGATTTGGCTGCGCCTCTTTGCCCTCACCTTCGGAGTTACCCTCGACATCGACGTCATCATCTCCAGAAGCTTCTCGATCGTCCCCATCGGAACTGTCATCAGAGGTATCCGAACGGTCCGAGCTATCTGAACTCGAGTTTGCGCTGGAGGTATCCAAGTCCATCAAGTCAGGGTTGGGCATTGGAACTCCGAACTCTTCCACAAAGGGAGCGAACTCATGTTCTTCCCAGTTGGCCAAGCTCGAGGATGCGGTTCGATAGTCTTCCCCGCTAGAATTCTTCATGATGTCCATGTGCTTAATATACTCCGTCATTTTGTCGGGAATAACCTTTGCTGCGGCCAACTGTTGAACCCCTTTGAAAAAGGTAGTTTGAAGGATTTCGCCGACCCTCCCTCGAGCTATGGCATCCAATGCGGGAGACTCCAAAAATTCTCTTATCGAGCTTAGGCGAGAATCTTCTTTGCCCCGCTGATAAGATAGCTCGGAATCAGCCTTAGTCTGCGCAAGCTCCTCTTCAAGTTTCCTAACTTTCTCCTCGAGCAAGCTTTTCTCTTCCACGACCTTCACCAAGTTTTCCTCGACGGCAGGGGTATATTTGGATTTCATGGACTCCAATTCTGCTTGGACGGAGGAAAATCGATTACGCAGTTGGGATTCCTCCTTGAGCAAGTCCATATAAGCAATATGGACTCGATCGGACTCCTCTTCTAACATCGACACACGATTCACCTCTGTGAGAAAGCAGTCCCCGATCTGCAAGAACAGGCTGGTTAGTACTTTATTCCAAGACTTAAAACAGTTGCAACAAAAGTAAAGGAATTTACCGTGTGATATGCTTTGGAGAATTGGCCCAGTACGTCGAGATCGGAATGGCCAAGAAGCTCCTCTTGGTCCTCGGCAAATCTCCCCGCCATAAAAATCTTGATCGCCTTGTCATGTTCATTCTCGCCGTTCGGGGTGCGATCGCTTCGAATTGATCCCCTCTCAGGATAACCCGCTGCTCGGGAACCTCTAAGTTGGTCTTCGATGAAATCCACCATGTCAGGCCTGCTTCGACCAGGACGGGAAGAAAGGGGCGTTCGGTGTCGACCCCACAGTCCGGTCCTCCTTTTGGCCTCGGGGGGTCCCTCGAGATCCTCCCGAGCTCTCCGATTATAGATCTCTGTCCCTCTAAGCTTCTTCATGGTAAACATGCTGTATCCTAAGCCAGAAGAAGAAGAAGGACCAGCTTGATGAGGAGGTCGTACCATTTGTATCGGCTCAGCATTCTCGAGCTCCTCTTCGTTTCCGACCTGGTCAGTTCGGGCCGAGCTTCCCCGAGGAGGGACGGCAATCCTGGGCTCCGGTCTAGTTTGCCTCCTCGGTTGACCGGGTGTTTTCCTCGAGGTAGATGCTACAGTTTTACCGACTATAGAAGCTCGGTATTGCTCCACCATTGTTCCTGAAAAAATAAAGAGATAAAATGTAAGTAATAAAATCCGCTGAAAAGCTCACTATATAAGTCACTCGGGAAAGACTGTTTTTCCTTACTCAATGTTCGAGGATCATCAGCGACTGCTAATGGAAAGGTAGCTCGGCTGAGTTCTGCTTTTCGAAGTACGGGTTCCAGAATGAGGAAAACCGACTGGTACAAATCCGAGCACATCTCTTTGACAACGTTGTCCGGAATGACCTTCTGAAGCCGACCTAATAGTTCCCGTTTTCCGTACACCCAGTCTCGCTCACCTGGCCATCTGTGTGGAACCATCTCCGAGCTTCCCTCAGAAGCTGGTTCTTCAGGACCTTTAATGAAGAAGAACTGTTTCTTCCAATCAAGAGAATTGCTGGAAGTTATGGTCGATAAGACCGAATGATTCGAACGCTGGGATAAATACACGAACCCAGCGTTCGAGGCAGAGGAGGTACTGATCTTGAAGAATTGCCAGAAGCGTCGGAAGTTAGCAACTTGATTCTTGGCCTTCATCAAAACGCTGAAAGCTATCAGATACCCGATCGAGTTGGGAAGAATCTGTGCGGGTGCCAGGCTAAATGCATCTAAAACCTGCACGAGTAAGGGAGCAAAAGGAATACGCAACCCATAGTCGAATTGCCGAGCATAGAAAGCTTGACATCCTGCGGGGGGCTTATTCACTCTTTGAGAGGGGGTCGGAATTACTAGCGAGTAACCCTCGGGAAGGAATTTGCCTATCGTAACTTTAAGGTTCGCCTCGTGCTCTTTCGGATCGTACGCACTTGAGATATCGTCGACCCGTTTCTCGGTCTTTTGAACCCGACCTGTGGCTTTGGATTTTTTCGAGACACCGGCTAAGTCGAGGATTCGCACACTGCACCCGCCTCCGATCTCATACCTCATTATCTCATGCTTATCGAACGGTACAGTCAAGCCGTTCTCATTCTCGGAGTCAGTTTTTTCTCCATCTCCACCTTCCTCACTGTTGGCCTTGGCATTTTGTTCCGCATCACCATCGTGCTCGGAATCCTGTCGACCTGATGTACCCTCTCCAGCGTTCGACCCCATGGCATGCTCTATTTGATTGACGATTCTTTTCGTCTCTTCGGAAGAATTTTCAGTGGTTTTGAAGTCATTGATGAGTTCCCCAGTGGATCCCAGGTCGGAATCTGATCCAGAGGGGATGTTGGTTTGGACGTCGGGATTCTGGGAAGTAGACATGATTAGAAGATATTTATTGGAATGCTCGAAGTAAAGAAGAAATACTGTTTATCGATCTAAAAGCTCCGATCAGCTGTGAATTGTAAAGATGCACTCTTTTTTCTCCAAGTAAACATATATATAAAGGTTAAAAGGGTAAATTGCAAATTCAACCCCGAGTAACCGCTACGGTTAAGCTCCCACTCAGTAAAATTGAAGATTATCTTTTGTTAATAGCATTTATGGTCCTCCAAGCTTCGGATATGAGTATTTCTCGACTCAACAGGATAAAATATGTACTCTTTTTCCCTTCGCTCGGTTTTTATCCCACTGGGTTTTTCCGAGTAAGGTTTTTAACGAGGCATATCCAACTCAAGACTGTCCGAGGCCTGTTCTCTACTATCTATCTTTCCGAATTTCAATATTGCAGCTCTTGGTAAATCTTCGAGGTGAATCTCTCAGGTCAAAAACCTCACCCTTCTATCTTGGGGGCGATTCGGTATTTCGAGGCTCCTCCAAGGGAGATGTGCACTCTTTTTCCCTAGTTCGGATTTTGTCCCATTGGGTTTTTCCGAACTAGGTTTTTAACGAGGCATGTCCGGAAACATCAAGAGATCAAAGTCTTTCGCCGTGATGCAGTATTTACTTCTCCGAGCTTCAGCTTCACTTACGCTCGAGAAGTGGGGGAGTATTGATGAGGGGTATTTCGCATACGCCGATCTAGGAAATACCTTCTGCTCGGGGTCACCCTCGATCTCGAACAGAATGGTATTCATCGACCAGAAGAATATGGTTCTCCGATCAAGCCTGACCGATAGCTCTCGATCAAGTACCCCGACCTTCTTCCCGATCTACTCGTCTCCTCGGGATTACTGTGGGGCCGACCTACAGCCTTATACAGCTGGCCGAGAGGTGTTCTCCTACGGATGGTCTAGCTAGCTCATTACTGTTCCTATAAATACGCGGCGCATTTATGACATCAGGGACGGCACAACTTCCAAGATATTCCTTCTGTTCGGACCTACTGTTCGGATTAGGAACTAGCTTATATTCTCATTGTATTTAGTCTTTTTAGTAGTACGGCATCCCGTAATGCTCGGGTAGGCCCGCTTTGTAATTTGTATTCGAGCACCGATATCAATATACAGTTTCCACACTCTCGATTCATATATTGTTATAGTCCACTTTCCTTATTGAACTCGAACGAAATACAGTATAATCAAGCTTAATCCAGACGTTAAGTATAAGAGGATTGAAGACATCAGAAAAAGATTTGAAGCTGAAGAAAGAAGAGAAAAATTGAAAGGTCTTGCTGATGCTTTCACATCTGGTGAAGATAAAGACAGTAGTGATGAAGTTGAAGAAGAAGTTGAAGAGGAAGAAGAAGAAGATGAAGAAGCTGAGGACTAGACTAGATTACTAGACTAGGTCATCTGTTGGAATTTTTATAACCAGCCTTCTTCACTTGTAATTTTTCACTTAAGGTCTATTTTGCTTGTAACTTGTACTGTAATTTTCGAATCATTTATAAAAGTTCAAGCTTCCAACACATTATTTCTATCTCAGAAATTTTTGAGGACTCAACTTTAGTTTTAGGTACAGGTACTTAGCTGAAGTTTTGTCATCATCAAAAAGGGGGAAATTGTTGGATGAAGATGAAGACTTTGAAGTGAAGGGAGGTTTTGATGATTTCCAAAAGTCATCAGCTAAGTGGAAGCTTAGTACAAACCTTAGAAAATATTTGACCAAGGAAGAAGTATTTCAGACGAGTCAAATATGGTCCAGAAGACCACTGATCTGTTGCTGAAGAAGTAATCAGACTGGTGGATTATCAGCAGACTCAAATCAGATTAGTTCAAGTTTGGGATCAGCTGAGTATACATCAGATGAGTGACTTCGATCAGCAGAGTGGAAGTGGATCAGAAGTTATTGCAACGGTAATAAATGCACTTGGTGTAATAAATGCTGAAGAGGAAGGGTATTTATGACAAATGATTGAAGAGAAACCTCGTATCAGCTTGGTGCATTTAATGCGCATTTAATGCGAAGCGACAGAAAGTACTGCAGAGTGTACAGTGTTCAGTCGCAACAGCCGTTCTGCAGAAAAGGACCAGTACTCGAGGATTTGACAACTGGCGATCTCTCAACGGGCAGATTTTCAAATCCTTAGTATAAATAGCTTAGTTCGTGAGTTGAAGAAGAAGAACAACACAGAGACAACACATGTTGAGAGCAAAAATCTGAAGCAGAATTCTTCTAAGTCTCAACTTCAAGAACAGAACACTCATCAGCCTAGTCATCTGTTGACGAAGCAGAAAAGAGAGAAAACAGAATATACTTAAAAATCTGAGTGATTTTGTTAGGATTGTGTTGTGAGAAGTAGATATCAACCTTTGTGAGCGATATTACTTCAGAGGATAGGAGTTTCTTTGTGATTTCCTATTGTGAACTTACGGCCACTTCATTTGTTGTTTGGCGTAAGAAGTGTATACTGTAATCTGTGTGATTTAGTATAACCCAAGATCTAAGTGACTTGGAAGAGTGGACTAAAGGATTTACATCCATATAACCACTATAAAAATCCTTTGTGTTTTTAACTTGCATTAATTTCTGCATATTTCAAAGAAGCATATTTAAAACACTTAAAGGTTAACTACTGGAAAAGTTTTAAAAAGGAGTTTGTTTAAAACTGGGGATAAAACTATTTCAAAGTTAAGGAAAACTACTTGTGAAAAACACTTGATAAATCCGCTGCAAGTTAGTTATTTTTGAAACTCTGATTTTGATAAAATCAGCTGAGTTAAATCAGAAGAGTGGTCTACTTCGCTGTTCAAAGCTTTGTGCAAGATCAGCTTAGTCTGCTTACTGTTCTCGATCAGCTTAGTCTGCTGAACAGAAAAGTTAGAAGTTTTGAAAGGTAAATTTTAAAGAGGTTTATTCACCCCCCCCCCCCCTCTAAACCTCATCTGACCACTTGGGACCAACAAGTGGTATCAGAGCAGGTGGTTCATTTGAATCATTTGCCTGATCAACGAGCTTGATCCTAGAGTGTTTTTCAAAGGTTTTCAAAAGTTTTAAAAAGAGCATCTTTTTGAAAAAGAAAAACTTTTTGAAAAATGGACTGTATCGGCCATGTTCCCCACATTGGCGGTATGAGCTTTGAGGACTGGAAAATACGCATGGAAATTTTCCTTGCTGCTTATAATGATAATATGTTTAGATGCATAACCAAAGGTCCGATAAGAATCACAAAAACCATCAAAGTCAATGATCAAGAAGTGATCGTGGACAAAGATGAAGAAGAGATGACACCTGAAGAAATCAAGTTGAAAAATCTTGATAAAGTTGGAATCTTCATCATGACTAAAGCCCTGGACAATGAAAGGTTTGACTATGTCAAACACTGTAAAACATCAAAAGAGATGTGGGACAAAGTCAGGGATATGAGTGAAGGAAATGAAGCCATCAAGGAACACAATCTAAGTGTTGCCATGGAGAAGTTTGAGAACTTCAAAATGAAGCCTGGAGAAACCATTGAACAGATGAGTTCAAGGTTTACCAAAGTGCTGAACAACGTGTTAAAGCTGGGTAAGACGTTCACAGACAAAGAGATTACTCTCAAAGTCCTGAAGGCGCTACCACCCAAGTTCAACATGAAGATCACAGCTATGGAAGAATCTAGGGATCTGGGGAAGATCTCTCTGACGGAGCTGTTTTCTGTACTCAAGGCGTACGAGTATAAAATGCCAAGAATGGGTATAGAAGAGACCTCAACTTCTAGTCCCACTGCTGCCCTGGTTGCTGCAGAGAAATCCAGAAGATCAGCCGAAAGAACTATAGAAGTGGACTCATCTGATGAGGCCCCAGTACTGAGTAAAAAGGAGTACACTGCTGGCGATGTTGCATTGTTACTAAACGGGTTCAAAAAGTTCTATAAAAGAAAAATGAAGAACAAATATAACAATGCTTCTACTTCTAAACCTACCTCATTTTCTCATGATAGTAAGGATGATTATAAATCCAGACTAATGTGCTATAATTGCAGGAAATTGGGACACTTCATCAAGGATTGTCCATATCCTAAAGCAGAGAAATACACAGAGGAGGAAAAGAAACAAAGAAGAGAGAGAAAAGAGAAGAGATACCAGAAGAGCAAAGTGTTGTTGGCTGAAGCTGAAAAGATGGCAGCCATCTGCTCATCAAATACTGAATCAGGCACTTCAAGTGATGACTCAATTTTTGAAGAGTCACCTGCATTGTTCTGTCTCATGGCCAAGGAATCTGATGATTCTGACAATGAGGTAATACTCTCTGAAAGTGAGCTTGAACTGTTTAGCTCATTTGAGCAAATGATGAACAACAAAGCAGATGTTGTGAATGAGCTTGCTAAGCTTAAGGACGAGATGATAATGCTGAAAAAGCAAAATACTAAACTGAAATCGAAGGTTGAAAGACCTGAAGAATCAGCTATGTATAAAAAGCTTTCGCATGAATGTGAATCTCTGAGAGCTGAATGTGAAATGTACAAGGGACAAATCAAAGAACTTGAAGCTAGAATATCTTTGCATAATAAGTCGTCTGTTACTAAGTCGTCTGTTGTGACAATAGATAAACCAACTGAACAGAGTACTCCCTTAGTAAAAGAAAGTTTAGAACTGAACAAAGCTGAGAAATTTATATCTGCTGATAATAGTAATATTGTCTTGTATGTTCAGACTGCTACACCCATTTCACCTGAGATTGAGAAAAAGGAAATAAAAACTCCTAAGGCTAAGAAGGGTAAAAAGCCTGAAACTGAAAAACAGACTGGTAAAACCAAACAGCAGAGTAGTCCCAAGAAGTCTGCTGATAATAGTAAAACCAATCAGACTAGTAAAGCTAAGTCGTCTGTTAAAGAGCAAGTAAAAAGCAGACCTAATGCTTGGTATGGAAATGAGTCTTATTATGTGCAACCTGCTTATCCACCATATTATGCTGCACCTCATTATCCACCTCACTATGCTACATATCCTGCTCACCAACCAATGCATGCTTACCCTGCTTATCATGCATCATATCCTGCTTATGAGCCTTATCCTCATCATAATGATTATCAATTTAATATGTCTGCTGATTATGATGAAAATGAAGCTGCTCATGCTCCTGCTAAAACTGCAAAGCCTAAGAAGCCTAAGACTTCAACATCTTGGGTTGTCAAAGGTGACACTAATCCTCCAGGACCCTCTCAATAAAGGGTACCTAAAACATTTTTATTTTGTTTTGTAGGTTAGGATTAGGAGTAGGAGTAAAGTAGTGAAGAAATGGTACTTGGACAGTGGATGTTCAAGGCACATGTGTGGAGACATACATGAACTGGCAGATGCTGTTGCTGTGAATGGTCCAAGAGTTACTTTTGGAGACAGCAAAGAAGGCAAGGTTGTAGCTGTTGGAAAGCTTATCAAAGGAAACATAGAGATATCTGACGTCTCATATGTTAGTGGCCTGAAGTACAATCTGCTGAGCATAAGTCAATTTTGTGACAAGGGATTTTCCGTGGTGTTTTCATCAGATAAGTGCTATGTTGAACAAGTTGGAACAAAGAAGGTTATTTTATCTGGAAGAAGACAGGGAAACATCTATGTAGTCAACTGGAATTCTGTGGACAAGAATTCTAATGTTTGTTTGGTGGCTTCTACACCAAGTGAAATCAGTTGGCTTTGGCACAAAAGAATGAATCATTTGAATTTCAAGACCAAAAACAGATTGATAAAGAATGATCTGGTAGAAGGAATTCCAAAGACAGTCATGAGGAAAGACAAGCTGTGTGACGCATGTCAGAAGGGTAAACAAGTGAAGTCATCTTTCAAAAGCAAGAAGCATCAATCTTCAACCAGAATTTTGGAGCTGTTACATATGGATTTATTTGGCCCCATTGATCCAATCAGCAATGGTGGAAAGAAGTACTGCCTAGCTATTGTGGATGATTTTTCAAGATTTACTTGGGTGATTTTCATGAAGAAGAAAAGTGAAACCAAGGAACATCTTACTAATCTGATGGAACTGATCCAGAATGAGAAAAGTCAAAGAATATTGAAGATCAGATCAGATAGAGGGACTGAATGAAGATGGTGTTGTCACCAGAAACAAAGCAAGACTAGTTGCCAAAGGTTACTGCCAAGATGAAGGCATTGATTTTGATGAGACATTCGCACCAGTTGCTAGGCTTGAAGCAATCAGATTGTTCTTAGCCTATGCTGCTCACAAGAACTTCACAGTATATCAGATGGATGTGAAGTCTGCTTTTCTCAATGGAGAATTGCAAGAAGAAGTGTACGTTGAACAACCCCCTGGTTTTGAAGTTTATAAACAGGGAGACAAGGTATATCGTCTGAAGAAAGCTCTTTATGGACTGAAACAGGCTCCAAGAGCATGGTATGATACTCTATCTGATTTTCTTTTAGTAAAAGGATTTCGTAAAGGTAAAGTAGACAAGACCTTGTTCACTATGGAATGGGAAGAACATATATTGTTAGTTCAAATATATGTGGACGATATTATTTTTGGTTCAACTAACAAGCAGATGTGTGAAAAATTCTCTAAGCTGATGCAGAACAAGTTTGAAATGAGCATGATGGGAGAATTAAATTACTTTCTTGGATTACAAGTCAAACAGCTACCTGATGGTATCTTCATAAGTCAAGCAAAGTACACAAAAGATCTGTTTAAGAAATTTGGTATGGAAACTAGCTCATCTGTTAATGTTCCTATGTCCACTGGATTTCGTCTGGACAAGGATGAAGATGGCAAATCAGTTGACATCACCAAATACAGAGGCATAATTGGGTCACTGTTATACTTAACAGCTAGCAGACCTGATATTATGTATTCTGTTGGGGTTTGTGCGAGATTTCAATCAAATCCTAAGGAATCTCATCTCCTAGCTTCTCAAAGGATATTAAAGTATCTTAAAGGCACACAAGAATTGGGATTATGGTACCCAAGGGAATCAGGATTTGAACTTGTTGGATATTCAGATTCTGACCTTGCTGGCTGCAAGATTGATAGGAAGAGTACTACAGGTACTTGTCAATTTTTAGGCAGTCGTCTGATCTCATGGATGAGTAAGAAACAGACTTCAGTATCCATATCTACTGCTGAAGCTGAATACATTGCTGCTGGAGCATGTTGTGCACAAATACTCTGGTTGAAGCATCAACTAGAAGATTATAATTTGAAGATCAGTGGAATCCCTATCTACTGTGATAATACAAGTGCAATCTCACTTACTCAGAATACTACTAGTCATTCCAGGACTAAGCATATTGAGATCAAACATCACTTCATCAGAGACCATGTTGAAAAAGGAAATGTTATTATTGAATATGTTCAAACAGATAATCAGATCGCTGACATTTTCACCAAACCATTGAGTGATGCAAGATTTTCTACTCTAAGAGTGGAACTAGGCTTGTTAAAATTGGATTCATAAGCTGAGGGGGAACCTATCAGAAGACTGGTTTCAACAGCTCACTAATCTGACAACAACAAGTGTTATACTTCAAGAAGACTGACTCTCAACAGACTAGTTGACTGATGAATTCTTGAATTCAGGGGGAACGTGTAAGACTAGCGGTACCCTTGTTTTAAAGATGAAATCTTCAATGACAGTTAGTTGAAGTTGTTTTAATCAGAAGATTTTTTCTTAATTCTTGAAGATTTGAAGATTAATTATCTTGCTGGATTGACAAACAGCAAAGGAAGATCACTAGCTATTGGCTTTCACTAGTGATGCATGTATCAGACAAGTCGTCTATCAAATAAGTACTATTTTACTCATCTGTTTTTACTTATGTCAGCTTATATTTAAGTGTTGTACAAAAATGTTTTATCAAAAACACGCTTTTATAAGTAACAGACAAGTGGCGTTTCAAATTCCCGCCCGTCTGACATATTAAATGCTATTTTGAAAACCGCGTATCACGATCACACGATCTGCTTTTCAAGTAACTGATCTAACGGTTGACGCCTGTCACGGAAACCGACAAGAACCAACATCTATAAATCCAGATCTGATCAGCTTACTACATTCTTACGCACCCTAAAAATTTCAAAAGCATTCAGAGCATTTTTGCATACATTCAACTGCAAATCTACTCTCGTTTCTCTTCAATCTCTTTCAGGAAAATGGGTTCCAAAGTAAATGCAAAAGAAGCTGCGGCTGAAGGTATGTTCTTGAACTACCAGACCTATCATGCGACTGGCACACCGTTGATGAAAGAAATTCTGGAGAAATTCAAAGCGGCAACGCTGGTTAACTTCATGGAGGCCCATGAAGACATGATTTTCAAGGACGAGGTCTTTGAATTTTATGGTTCCAAAGACGATGTTGACTTCGACAAACTGGAGATTAAAGCCAAAATTGGGGGCAAAGCTATCTGCGTAACCCCAAAATTGCTGAATGAGATGTACGGACTCTCTATTGAAGGGTCTACTGACATCGCAAACCTAGCTGAACCTTTTGAGTCAGATTTCTGGAATCTGGTCTCAAAGAAGAATCAAGTGCTATCTGGAAGTATCAAAAAGAATCAGCTGAAGGATGAGTTTCAGCGAATGGCAGATTTGGTTGCCAAAGTCCTCGAGAACTGCACATTCTCTTTGGACAGCGTACCAATGAAGAGGTTTCACACTATGATAGCCATCTACTATGGGTTGAAGGTAAATTGGGCTAACTTCATCTGGTATGTGATTGCTGATCACAAAGTACGTGGTCTGACTCTGCACAGGATTTTCATTAGTCATCTGTTGGTAAATCTGAGATGTGCTGTGACTAATGGAAAAGAAATTCATAAGGCGAAGGAATTAAAGATCTATGATAAAGTAAAGTCGAAAGAGCCTGTTGTTGTGCCTGAGAAAAGGCAACAGAAAAGAAAGGCTATTGAGCCTAAAGTGCCTGCTGACAAAGGCAAGAAGAGCAAAACTGCTGTTCAAACAGCAAAGCCTGCTGTTGAAGCCAGAACAGTTGTGCCTAAAAGAAAGGATGCTGTGGATTCTGTTATTGATGAAACAGTTAAGGAAATCGATGAGATGTCAGTTGGAACATCTTCTGAAAAGACAATTTCAGCTGAGTTACCGGCTGAGAATGTGGCTAAAAGAACAAGAAGTGCTATGAAAGACACTGCCACCTCTACTGTCACAAATCCGCCTTTCACAAAAAGGACTGCCAGAAAGAAGCTGACACTTCTTGATGAAGATACTGAACTTTCTGATTTAGCCAAAAGAAGTCCTCAATCTGCTGAGAGGCCTGTTGAATCAGTGAAGGAATCTGCTGAGAAGAAGTCAGCTGATCAAGTGAAACTGATTCCTTCACCAACAGCTGAGGTTGCTGAACCTCAAGAGGATCCTGAAGTGCAGATCCTCGAACCAATTGCTGCTGCACCTGTAGCAGTTGCTTTACCAGAAACAACAGCTGCGGCACCAGTTGTTGAATCAAGAAATGCCAGAAGAAAGAGAACTGGCAAAGCAAAAGTATCAGCTTATCACAAGAAGAAGCGTGAGGAGGCTGAACAACGAAAACGTGATGACGCTGAGCTGAAGAAAGCTCTTGAAGCAAGTAAAAAGGACGCTGATGTCAAGAAAATGACAGAAGCTGAACTGGCTGCCAAGGAAGAAGCAGACTTGGCAAAGGCCTTAGAAGAGAGCAAGAAGGATGCTCATGGACCAAGGAGGTATGGAGGCATCGTAATTGGTGAAAAGCCTAAGGAAGGAGACTTCGTGCTACCTAGGGCTGCCCCAATTAAGAAGAAAAAGAAGGAAGTTAGACGAGCAATTGAGATTGTTCAAAATGACTCCATTGCCTTCAAACGATTTGAAGCTGAACTGGAAAGGCTTAACCAGCTGTTTCAATCAAGGACTACTTTTCTCCCTGAAAAGATTAGATACAATCAATGGAGAGAGTATAGATTGAATAAATCTGAGGAGGAAATTCAAGCCTGGAAGGAGTTTGCTACAGAAGGGAGATGGGTTCTAAACTGGTTACAAACAAATTCTGTTGTCAAGGCTTTGGACTCAGATTTTGTTAGAGACAGACTACATGACTATGCTAGAGTCATTGTAAGTCAGGAGGTGACTGCTATCAAAGAATCAATTCCAAAGAGACCCAGTCCTACTGATGACAGAATTGATAGAGCAGTCAAGATTGCTGTTTACACGACCTTGGAAAAATGGGTTGAAAGATCAAGGTTTGAACCAGGGACTTCAAGTGCATCACCTGTTCTACCTAGTTTACAGTAAATCTGTTATGGCTCTGATATTAGTACTTATCTAGAGAAGCTGAAGATCGAACAGACTACTTCACCATTTTTGCCAGCTAACTTGATACATCAGAAGACTGTTGTGTCTACTGATGGTACTGAAGTTATTCACATATCCGATGAGCCTGAAGATGAAGAACCAAGAAAGGACAAGCAAGCTGTGGAAATTAATCTCGATTCATCCGTGACACTGCCTGCTACTGTCAAAGAGGAAATTCCTTTAGCTTTGGAGTGGAAAGCTGAAGAAAGTCATGTTCTTCATGATGCCCCTGTTCAACAGGAAGATGAACCTGCTGAACTTCAACAGGAGGATGAACCTGCTGAATCATCACACCCTGCTCCTACTGCTGATTTGCATTCATCACTGATGGAATCCATCCAACTGCTGTTTGAAACCACAATGAAGGAGATGGAGTCCAGGAATGCGCTGATGATTAAACAAATGCAGGAAGAAACTGCAAAAATGGTCAAGGATGCCATTGAAGATTTTCCTCTACCACTAGACAATTCACTTGCAATCACTCAAAGTGTCTTGAGCATGCACAGAAGCATTGAAGATGTGAAGGCTGATGTAGGTCACCTCCACACTGCTCTTCAAAGGAATGAAGCTGACATTGCAAGGGTTGTTAGGGTCATGAAACAAGTTGGTGAAGCAGAAACTGAGAAGAATGTTGCAATAATGCAAGAGATTACAAACGTCACCAACAAAGCACAAACTGAACTGTCAACACTTCAGCTGAATGTTGACTGTCTGAATGACCAATCTGGTGAATTAAAGGCTAATCAACTTCGCTTGGAAGAAAATCAACTTCGCATGCAATCTACTCTAAGTCATCACTGCGCTGAACAACAAGTTCTGGATAGGAACATCAAGAAGCTTTGTGCTGCTGTCAACATAACCCCTGATCAACTCAACCCTGCTGATGCTGACAAAAAGGGGGAAGAGGAGTCAGCTAAGTTAGCTGTTGATGTTGCTGCAACTAGTCAAGTACGAGACCAACGGGCTGCTGCTGGAAAGCCAAAAGAAGATGAAGTACTTGAAAAGGAAGCTGAAGATGGAGCTGATGATAAAGTAGAGCCCAAGGATGTAGCTAAAACTGACAAGGAGTTAGCTGCCTCTAAGTACTCTGCTGAAGAACAGCTTAATCCAGACGTTAAGTATAAGAGGATTGAAGACATCAGAAAAAGATTTGAAGCTGAAGAAAGAAGAGAAAAATTGAAAGGTCTTGCTGATGCTTTCACATCTGGTGAAGATGAAGACAGTAGTGATGAAGTTGAAGAAGAAGTTGAAGAGGAAGAAAAAGAAGATGAAGAAGCTGAGGACTAGACTAGATTACTAGACTAGGTCATCTGTTGGAATTTTTATAACCAGCCCTCTTCACTTGTAATTTTTCACTTAAGGTCTATTTTGCTTGTAACTTGTACTGTAATTTTCGAATCATTTATAAAAGTTCAAGCTTCCAACACATTATTTCTATCTCAGAAATTTTTGAGGACTCAACTTTAGTTTTAGGTACAGGTACTTAGCTGAAGTTTTGTCATCATCAAAAAGGGGGAAATTGTTGGATGAAGATGAAGACTTTGAAGTGAAGGGAGGTTTTGATGATTTCCAAAAGTCATCAGCTAAGTGGAAGCTTAGTTCAAACCTTAGAAAATATTTGACCAAGGAAGAAGTATTTCAGACGAGTCAAATATGGTCCAGAAGACCACTGATCTGTTGCTGAAGAAGTAATCAGACTGGTGGATTATCAGCAGACTCAAATCAGATTAGTTCAAGTTTGGGATCAGCTGAGTATACATCAGATGAGTGACTTCGATCAGCAGAGTGGAAGTGGATCAGAAGTTATTGCAACGGTAATAAATGCACTTGGTGTAATAAATGCTGAAGAGGAAGGGTATTTATGACAAATGATTGAAGAGAAACCTCGTATCAGCTTGGTGCATTTAATGCGCATTTAATGCGAAGCGACAGAAAGTACTGCAGAGTGTACAGTGTTCAGTCGCAACAGCCGTTCTGCAGAAAAGGACCAGTACTCGAGGATTTGACAACTGGCGATCTCTCAACGGGCAGATTTTCAAATCCTTAGTATAAATAGCTTAGTTCGTGAGTTGAAGAAGAAGAACAACACAGAGACAACACATGTTGAGAGCAAAAATCTGAAGCAGAATTCTTCTAAGTCTCAACTTCAAGAACAGAACACTCATCAGCCTAGTCATCTGTTGACGAAGCAGAAAAGAGAGAAAACAGAATATACTTAAAAATCTGAGTGATTTTGTTAGGATTGTGTTGTGAGAAGTAGATAGCAACCTTTGTGAGCGATATTACTTCAGAGGATAGGAGTTTCTTTGTGATTTCCTATTGTGAACTTACGGCCACTTCATTTGTTGTTTGGCGTAAGAAGTGTATACTGTAATCTGTGTGATTTAGTATAACCCAAGATCTAAGTGACTTGGAAGAGTGGACTAAAGGATTTACATCCATATAACCACTATAAAAATCCTTTGTGTTTTTAACTTGCATTAATTTCTGCATATTTCAAAGAAGCATATTTAAAACACTTAAAGGTTAACTACTGGAAAAGTTTTAAAAAGGAGTTTGTTTAAAACTGGGGATAAAACTATTTCAAAGTTAAGGAAAACTACTTGTGAAAAACACTTGATAAATCAGCTGCAAGTTAGTTATTTTTGAAACTCTGATTTTGATAAAATCAGCTGAGTTAAATCAGAAGAGTGGTCTACTTCGCTGTTCAAAGCTTTGTTCAAGATCAGCTTAGTCTGCTTACTGTTCTCGATCAGCTTAGTCTGCTGAACAGAAAAGTTAGAAGTTTTGAAAGGTAAATTTTAAAGAGGTTTATTCACCCCCCCCCCCCCCCCTCTAAACCTCATCTGACCACTTGGGACCAACATTCCTTGATTTCCTCATCATCATTTTCTTCTTCATCATCATCGGCTTCCTTTTCATCATCATCAACATATTCCTCATCGTCAATTTTTGATGAGACAACAAGTTCATCATCATCATTTTCTTCCTCTTTTTCATCATCATATTCTTCTTCTTCTTCCGCTTCCTCTTTTATGTGTTCTTCTATTCTCTTGCCTTTATATTGTCGAACTAATTTCTTATGACATCCCGATAAGTCAAAGAATGTGACCTCGAATAATCCTTGAGAAAAATATTCAGACACTAGCATATACCCATCTTCAATCGATTTATCTTCAACAAATTTTTGGAAACCTTCTTGAAAGTAATATTTACCATATAATTGCTGCATCTTTACTTGCCATAAATTATTATATCGGTCTCTAAAAACTACATCATTTGATAACTCTCTCTGAATTAGATTAATAAAAGTTGTAGAAAGCTCCTAAACAAAAAATAATATATAATCAAAAAAATTAAATAACCAACTCAATATGCATAACATCAGTATGGCCTTGTATTACTTGGACATAACATATTTAAATGTTTTTGAGATTACTATTCTATTGAATATTTTTGAAACATTGACATAAAACATTGGTGTCTATTGTGGGAACCAAGGGATAAAATTAATGCAAACTGCATTATGTTATTATGCAAGGATACCATACACTGTGAAATGGCATTCATAAATAAAAATACAATAGTTACTTTGGGGAAAATGCAAAGACACTACCCGGTATTAAGCGGAACCTGAATGAAACTACCTGTGAAATTTTTATTGCATACAATGTCCCTGTACTTTGAAAACTCTGCACAAAACCCCTTACATGTTCTAAATAGTGGGTTTTAGATCGTCTTATTTCTAGTAACAAATTATAAAATATTTCACGTGCAGTTGTAGGGACCAACATGAGGTACTATAGAAACGGTTATTTAAAATATGCTGATAAAAAATAAACTACTTTTTTACAAATTCAGGGTTTTGTGCTGAGTTTTTAAAAGTACAAGGAGGTTCTACACATTAAAAAAATCAAAGGATAGTTTCAGGCAAGTTTAACATAAAACAAAGGAGTATTATGACTTCGCCAAAAATTAAGGCCCAATTCCTATGATTTTTTTCTCAGGAATTCCATGTTTGAGAGTTGTAGATTAGGTAATCTGGAAGACTGGCTTTAATTAGAAATGAAAGTAGAATTCTAAGGGACATGTGGATCAATTAAGGCTTTATGCGTTTGTGATTTTGAAAATAAGTCTGAAATTTGTTTGCAATGTAGGAAAATTTAGATTAGTCTTATTCTTTATTTTGTGGGAATTGAATTGAAACATGTGAATGTAAATGAATTTTATTCAAATCATGAAATTTCTAGTAAAACGTATAAGATCGTAATTTAATATTATTTTTTAAAATTCAATGTGTTTCAAAATTTTTGAATTTGAGCGTTACAAATGTAAAAATATTGGACTAGTAAATTTAAATTTTGAACAACATATACAAGATTTTTTTTTAATCATTCAAAACACATACTTTTTAATTAAGAATACATTTACTATATATATACTTTAACATGTAACTTAAGCAAATAATTAAAACTATCGATGAACAACTCTATCATTGATTCATTAATATTTTTAATATCGTACTAATATTTGTACATCACTGAAACATAAAATTTATTTAATAATTTGAAATGCATAATAAATTAGTAAAAAACAAAAAATAGATAATAAATTCAAAGCAGAGAACTCGATATAGAAATTACAAAAAAGTATAATCAATAAAAGATGAGAAACCATTTATTTTTCAGAATATTTCGTTAAGAAAAAATTTAAAGAATTAAGGCCGATTCGCTGCAAGTTCATCCATGATTTTATAACTTACAGATCTAAGCAACAATTTTCAAAATGAGAAAGAATTGATGTTTTATAGAAGAATAAGAAACGGAATCAAAATTATGATAAGTTATTCATAGTTTAATTTTTTGGAGAATTATACCAAGCTATCCCTAAGGTTTAGTGTAATTACACATACCACTCTTCATGTTTGAAAAATTACACAAACTACCCTTGAGGCTAACATCTGTCCAAAAATAGTAATGGAATTGCCGAATATACCAAAATCCCCATTTTTATTATAAAAATTACTTGTGAAAAATCATAAACCTTCGAGTAATTCTCTCAAATATAAATATTAATACATTTATACATCAATATTTTTATGTAACTGAAATATACATATTAATATACAATATATTTCGATTAAAAGAAATAAAAATTCTAATAACATTCTGAAAAAAAAAAAAAAGAACAGGTAAACTAAAACACCCATCTAAAAAATAAAACAATAAATTTATTTATACATCAATAAATATTCATATTTAAAATATACATAAATGATTAAATATAACTAATTTTAAAATTTCCCTTACAGTAAATATAGTAATAAAAATTTATTTGTATAGTTAGATTAATACTTTTATTTAAATTCAATTAAAAAATTGTTTTTCTACCAAAAATTATTTATTTTATATTTTAAAAAATAAATATATAAGATATATGTAAAAAAAATTTAAAAAATATAAAAAATATCTCTATTGTCCCCAACCCCTCTCCCTAACATCCACAAAGAACTCACCTTACCCCATCCATTTCTCTTCCCTTTCGTTTCCTCGTTTACCTTTTGATCACCAACAACCTTCTTCGATCGATTTGGTCGCGAAAGTTTGTCACTGCACGAAAGGCACAAAGGGAGGATGGGAAGGGAAATGGGTGGTAGTGGGGTAGGTGCTGGTGAGTAGTGGTGTGGTGGGGGAGGGGAGTGGTCGGGGTTATTTTTTTATATTTACATATTTTAATACAAAAATCTTGTCAAAGTTACTTTTGGAATAATTTTGTGTCGTCAGAAATAAATGTCATGATGTGGTAACTGTAATGATTCAAATATCTTGGGGGTAGTTTTCTTAATTTTTCAAACTTGAAGGATTGTATGTGTAGTTACCCTAAACATAAGGGGTAGTTTAAAAAGTAATTTTTAAAATGAAAAAAATCATATAAGGGGCACTTCGAAATAAAAAAAATTACTAATTGATGACATGAAAATGTACAACAAAAAATTGTGATTTTTATTCACAGTGAAAGATGAGTATTATATCAATGTCGAAAGTGAGAAACATACTTCTTAAAATGGGTATGATTTTATATAAACGTTAAATAATTATAAGTAATATCTATAAATCTACCTAATAGACGATCAAAACAATGTTAATGTAGTTTCTTCAAAACAATGTCAGTGTTCACAATAATTTTTTTTTGTCTAACAAATAAACATAAACCACATGTAACCATTAAAGTTCCATTCAGAGCTAGCCCACATTTGGACCTAATCAAAACGAAGATTACCAACATTGATACGATGCTTCCCATCTTCTTCCACAAACTCACAAAGGCATACATCATTTATTCAAATAGAATTTTTTCTGCATAATGAACTCCATCCTCCAGCATAATTTACTCTCCCGTCAGTCCATTCTCTATATGTTGATTCATAAGTCTTTCCATTAGGATCAACGAGGTTGATTTCCTTTGGAAGTTTAATGTAATTCTTTCTCACTATTCGTTTTGGAACGTACTGACATGATACATTAATAATATTAGTTATAACATATATATAAACTTCATAATAATAATTCAAAAAAATAATATCATATCTAAAAGCTTGTGTTTTTTTTTTCTGATAAAGAGTATGCAAAACGGCACACTAAAGCTTGTAGTGTTGTTCACACACTGACAACGGTATATAGGACTTAATATTGAGCTATGAAAAAACTATAATACGTTTTTCTTCATCGGATAATACCCATATAAAAATTTCAAAATAACACATTAATTTTTTTTAAATATAATAAAGAAATGAAATCGCAAGATATAAGAAAAGAGGCATTAAATATATATTTCTAAAAACATAAACAGTCGTTTTGCTCTAAGGTTTGTGATTATGAATAAAGTGTCCATTAAACATATCAAATGGAGGTACTATGCTATTCACTCCCAAATATTTGGTAATTCAATTTCTTTTTAAAATGACATAAGCAAATAGATATTAAGCTCCAAACAATAAACTTACCATTTCACCCGTACGCTTTGTTACATGTGTCAGAAAATAAGAATTTGTAGGTATAGGAATGCCGCAAGATTTAAGGAGCTTCACGCTATAGTTATCGGAAAATCTCTTCTTGAGAAGACGTTTTTTACTGGTACCAGCTCCAACTAAATGAAGTAAATACAACATTAACATAAAAATCAAAATAAATTTGCAAATTATGTTCTGGTTAATTAGTTTTTTAACAAAATAGACTTTAGAACATACTATTAGTACCACTTTTCGCTTGTTAACGCATATTTCCTTGCCCAACAAAGTTAACGAAGCGATATTCATCATCTAACTCATAAGTATACATATAATTTCCTTGATTTTCTCATCATCATTTTCTTCTTCTTCATCATCAGCTTCCTCGTTGTAACACCCCACAAATTTCGTGCCCTTTTTATTATTATATTTTAAAAATCTTTTTTTTAAAGTATAGATTTTCGAAGTATTTATAAAGTTAGATTCTATTTTTTCTTTGATTTAGTAGTCAATAATATGATAAAATTATTTTGAAATGGTGTAGTCATTTTCTATATCACTATTTATTTTGGCACATTTTCTATTTTATCTTTAATGCTACTTTTAGCTAAAATGTGCGAATAAATTTTTCGTATGAAATATTGAACTTGGAATTTATTTATAAAAGTGAGAAAAACCTTCTAAAAGTCTTGGGATCTTTCTGCAAAAAAGTTTGGACTAAATAGCATAAAATTTTAGTTTTAGGGGCAAAAATGTACTTTCCAACACTTCAGGGGAAAAGTGCAAATTCGCCCCAAGTTAAAGATTTTCTGTAGGAGTAATTATTTTTCCCTCCTCGCACACTCCAAAATCTGCAAAAGCATGCCCTTGGGTGGAGGAACTCCTCTACCCAAGAAAATGCATGCATTGGTGGGCTTAAAGAAGACAATTATGTTTTCCCCACTTCCCTAAGTAAAGTTTGTATGTATACATGTATGTATACATTTTCAAATCTGATTTCATTCCCTATTTAAACACTCCATCTCAATCTTTAATTCTTTTACATTATTATTCATCACATAGTAAAAACTTGAGTTTTAAAAAGAGAGAAAAATGAGTGCAAGAAGAATGTAAGAGAAGAAGGAAGGAAGACCGCCACCACCACACCATGCTGCTGCCGCACCGCCACCACTGCCGCCGCTTCCCTGCTGCCACCTATGCCGCTGCTGCCGCCATGAGCCGAGAGAAGGAGGAGATCACCTTCGAGTGTTTTGAACCGGAGATGCCACTTTTCCGCATATTCTTGAGAATCGTAAGCTACACAGGTGAGTGTTGTGTGTTACTTGTGTGTCAGTCCGAATGTGCTAGTAGGTCAAGTCATAACTGTAACTTAGTCCCTAAACGAACGAGCATGCGACGTATGATACAATGAAAAACTCGACTGTTATGACAAACTATACAACTTGAATTATTATGATAATGCCTATGTGCTTACGAGTCCTTGATATCATATATTGAATCGTTTGATGACTATTATTGATTTGTTTGCTGATTTCTTGTTACTGGATTGTTACTGTACTATATTGTTATTGGATTTTTATTGTACTGTATTGTTTGCTATTATTGTGTGGGCCCTATTTTGGTGTGCGGAATCATGGGTAACCTAGAAGGTTAGGACCGGAGGGTTACCTTGATCCACCGTAGACCCGGCTTCACAAACCAAGTGTGGAGGTTACACTTGGGGAGTGAAGTCAAACTCCTGGCATTAGACGTCTATGCGCACAATTAGTAAGGTAGCTCCTTACATGGAGTGTTCGGTGGGAGCGTCATAATATGGATTGGAGGGTAAGAGAAGGACGGCATCAGCAACTGTTGGTTACTTGTTTAACGTGCTTAAATTGTTATCGCATGTGTTTATTTACTGTACTGTTATATATGCTCACGTATATTATGTTGCATCCACGCATCACACACACATGTGCACTACAGCCTCACTAAGTTGGACGATCAATTTATGCATTCCATGTTTCAATCTTTTCAGCTACAGGTGTTTGGGGAAATTATAGTTTATATTGCGGTTAGGTCATCACGGTTGCAGCCCCACCCTAGTTTCGGAGAGTAGTTGCACATTTGTTAAGGTTCTTATTTGATTTTAATATCCTCCCTTGAACTGATGTTTCATAACTCTTATAACGTTCAAGTCAATTTTTATAATATCTTGTTATTTAGCTAATTTTGTAAAGTGATCAATTTTAACGAAGATGATTATAAATTTTCTCCAATATTGATCGTAATCTTGCTTTGTCCCTGTTGGGTTTCACATGTTGTTTCACCACATCATGTTTTCCATCAAAGTTTCTGTTAAATACTTCCGCTTTAAACTATAAATATTAAATCGAATTTATTTTTCTTACAAAAAAAATAGTAATTTAAATTATTCTTATATTGTTTTAAACCACTTCCGCTTTAAACTTTCCCAATTGAAAATGGATTTTTATTTTGTCAATAAACTAAATAATATAAACTATTTTATATATTGATTGTTGGCTGATTATGGACTAATAGTTTTCGAATTAAACTTTTCAATTTTCGTTTTGGTTTTATACCCATTTAAAAAAAAATCAGTATTTTAACATTTTCATTAACTAAAAATTTAATCCGACGTACCCGCGGATCAGGCCGTCACCGATGGTATCAGAGCTTCGGCTCAAGGCGAGGATAGGATCCTCGAATTTGTACTGAGGGGCTAGTAATGTGGGACTCACCATCAAGACTTTAGTGTGTCTACCCACTTTGGGTAGTTCATTTTTAGGCAAGACCACAACCAAAACATATGTATTGTGCGTTGCCTCGGGGAAAGGGTTATATTTGATTGTTACTGTGATTTCTTAATTTGTTGTTTTATTGTTGGTATCTAGAATACACTTGACGTCATTTGACTTAGATGTTGGAATTATTGTCCAATTATGAATATAGATGCGCATGCCGCTTGATTACGTGCTTATTGAATTACTTTAATCATGTGACCTTACTTGAAGTTTTGTAGAATGACTAATATTGCCCTAAACCTTTTCGAAGTCCATCATCGAATGAGTTTACCTTATTCAGAACTCATATTGTTGACTTCAGATATTTCCTGTCCAAATTGATCTCTCAACTTTAGTAAGCTCTATTCAGCCTATTTCTTATGTTTAATTGTTTCGCCCTTATGATAATGTTGGAACTTGTTTATTTTGAGCTTGTGATCCTTATATTTCTGTTTTTCGTCATTGTGGTGAATCCAATTGTTCTTATCAATTCTTTCCTTTCTATTAACGACGAGTCTTCATATTATCAAACATAAATCTTGAGATTTTACTCGTTTATTGAATTTCAGCTATAAATTCTTCTCGATAACGGGTAACTTCATTTTAAATTCTATGCTACTATATGTTCCTTTCTAACCTTTCCATTTTCGCTCGTGCTTTTCTTTCGCTTCTAAATGCAGCTGTCAGATTGTATATTTCTTTTCATGGAGTGCGATTAACCGTAAAAATTAATTGAATTATTTTAGCCTTATTTTTAATATGGCTTATCTTAAACTCGTATCCTTAATTTAACTCCTAAATTGATTGTTTTCCTTGAGATCTTATCGAAATTCTTAATTCAACATGTTTTCGGTTTGTTATCCTATCAAGCTTCTGTTTTGATCCTTTAATTTCGTACTCGTTTAGAGTTTACCTCTCCTTATTTCATGAGGTACTTCCTTGTATCGATTTCGTAACCAAAATTATTTATTCTCATCAGATATTACAAATGTTATTTTTCCTTGTCATTCTTTTCCCTGAACCTATTTATTGGGTTGTGATCGTTTTGAAATCATCCATATGATTTTATATTACTCTTATTCATTGTATTCAATTATGCAATCTTTTAAATTTCCTGAAGAGATCGAATTGTCACGGTTTCCTTTTGAACTTCACATTTTCATATTGTCCATTCATGAATTATTCGTTTCTTTGTCTAGTTCATTCATTCTCGTAAGCCTCATAAATCATATCGATTTATTCTTGACTTCTTTTGAACTTCAGACTTACCTTCTATTTATTTTGGACTTAAATTAATCCCTGTCTCGCTCAATCAGATAGTTTTGATGTTATTGCAGCTTGTTGAAATCATTACTTCTTGAAATAAATCTTTAAATCACATTGTTCTTGACTTGCTTTTCTAATGACCAAAAACACTTTAATGTTTTAGTTATTATCGTCATGACACTTATTTTGACTTTGTACTATTCTTATCGGTATCATTTCTTTGATCGTCTTCTTGCTTACTCCATTCAAATTGGTTGACACTCATCTCTTCCGTTATTCTTATCAGTGTGCCTTACTAGTTCTCCTTGTTACTTATAACGAACTATTGACTTGGTTATCATGTTACCGTTATTCAACTCCTCTTGCAAATTTCATCGGTTATTCTATTTGTTGCCATTATTAAGTTTTGTCTTGATATCTTGAGCACTTTGATTTGATCATTTTTGTAATCCTTATCGTGACTCTTCATTTGACTGTCATTTTTCCTCGATAATCTCAAATCAAAGGTCCTTCAATATTTTTGGATTATCTGGGCTAAACTAATGTTATATGTTGTTACGTGAGTAGTTTTCATTTTAAAAAGGAATCTTAACCCGCGACATACGAGTTGGAATTACCGTCGTGTCTCAATTTACCGCGTCACATTTTCATGTACCGTATATGAAGTACCACATCGGTCGTCCTTGTGAACCTACTACATATCTTATAGAGCTTCATAAATATCCAACGTACAAAGGAAGACCTGTTCACTTACTCATCGAGATGAAGAAATGATTCCATTGTGGCGCAACCAAAGTATAAAAGAGGCGACTTGGGAGTTAGAGATAAAGACATGTCAAAGTTTCGAAAACGTCTAACGCGCGTACGAGGGAATTTTTTTCGCAAACTCGTCTGAATCAAGAAGGCTGCATATTCCACCAGTAAAATTTTATGAGACGCTTATAGTATTGAAGAAATGACTTGGGAGTAGGAAATACGTCGGCGTTACTCGGATTATTCGATTTTCAAGAGTGAATTTGGGGACCAAATTCTTTTAAGGGGGGGTGGATTGTAATACCCCAAAAATTTCGTGCCCTTTTTATTATTATATTTTAAAAATCTTTTTTTTAAAGCATAGATTTTCGAAGGATTTATAAAGTTAGATTCTATTATTGCTTTGATTTAGTAGTCAATATATTTAATATGATAAAATTATTTTGAAATGGTGTAGTCATTTTCTATATCACTATTTATTTTGGCCATTTCCTATTTTATATTTAATGATACTTTTAGCTAAAATGTGCGAATAAATTTTTCGTATGAAATATTAAACTTGAAATTTATTTATAAAAGTGAGAAAAACCTTCTAAAAGTGTTGGGATCTTTCTGGAAAAAAGTTTGGACTAAATAGCGCAAAATTTTAGTTTTAGGGGCAAAAATGTACTTTCCAAAACTTCAGGTGAAAAAGTGCAAATTCACCCCAAGTTAAAGATTTTCTGCAGGAGTAATTATTTTTCCTTCCTTGCACACTCCAAAATCTGCAAAAGCATGCCCTTGGGTGGAGGAACTCCTCTACCCAAGAAAATGCATGCATTGGTGGGTTTAAAGAAGACAATTATGTCTTCCCCACTTCCCTAAGTAAAGTTTGTATGTATACATGTATGTATACATTTTCAAATCTGATTTCATTCCCTATTTAAACACTCCATCTCAATCTTTAATTCTTTTACATTATTATTCATCACATAGTAAAAACTTGAGTATTAAAAAGAGAGAAAAATGAGTGCAAGAAGAAAGTAAGAGAAGAAGGAAGGAAGACCGCCACCACCACACCATGCTGCTGCCGCACCGCCACCACTGCCGCCGCTTCGCTGCTGCCACCTATGCCGCTGCTGCCGCCATGAGCCGAGAGAAGGAGGAGACCACCTTCGAGTTTTGAACCGGAGATGCCACTTTTCCGCATATTTTCGAGAATCGTAAGCTACACAGGTGAGTGTTGTGTGTTACTTGTGTGTCAGTCCGAATGTGCTAGTAGGTCAAGTCATAACTGTAACTTAGCCCCTAAACGAACGAGCATACGACGTATGATACAATGAAAAACTCGACTGTTATGACAAACTATACACCTTGAATTATTATGATAATGCATATGTGCTTACGAGTACTTGATATCATATATTGAATCGTTTTGATGACTATTATTGATTTGTTTGCTGATTTCCTGTTACTGGATTGTTACTGTACTATATTGTTATTGGATTGTTATTGTACTGTATTGTTTGCTATTATTGTGTGGGCCCTATTTTGGTGTGCGGAATCATGGGTAACCTAGAAGGTTAGGGCCGGAGGGTTACCTTGATCCACCGTAGACCCGGCTTCACAAACCAAGTGTGGAGGTTACATTTGGGGAGTGAAGTCAAACTCCTGGCATTAGACGTCTATGTGCACAATTAGTAAGGTAGCTCCTTACATGGAGTGTTCGGTGGGAGCGTCATAATATGGATTGGAGGGTAAGAGAAGGACGGCATCAGCAACTGTTGGTTACTTGTTTAACGTGCTTAAATTGTTATCGCATGTGTTTATTTACTGTACTGTTATATATGCTCACGTATATTATGCTGCATCCACGCATCACACACACATGTGCACTACAGCCTCACTAAGTTGGACGATCAACTTATGCATTCCAAGTTTCAATCTTTTCAGCTACAGGTGTTTGGGGAAATGATAGTTCATATTGCGGTTAGGTCATCACGGTTGCAGTCCCACCCTAGTTTCGGAGAGTAGTTGCACATTTGTTAAGGTTCTTATTTGATTTTAATATCCTCCCTTGAACTGATGTTTCAAAACTCTTATAACGTTTAAGTCAATTTTTATAATATCTTGTTATTTAGCTAATTTTGTAAAGTGATCATTCTTATTGAAGATGAATATAAATTTTCTCCAATATTGATCGTAATCTTGCTTTGTCCCTGTTGGGTTTCACATGTTGTTTCACCACATCATGTTTTCCTTCAAAGTTTGTGTTAAATACTTCCGCTTTAAACTATAAATATTAAATCGAATTTATTTTTCTTACAAAAAAAATAGTAATTTAAATTATTCTTATATTGTTTTAAACCGCTTCCGCTTTAAACTTGCCCAATTCAAAATGGATTTTTATTTTGTCAATAAACTAAATAACACAAACTATTTTATATATTAATTGTTGGCTGATTATGGACTAATCTCTTTCGAATTAAACATTTCAAATTTCGTTTTGGTTTTATACCCGTTTCAAAAAAAAAATCAGTATTTTAACATTTTCATTAACTAAAAATTTAATTCGACGGACCCGCGGAGTCGGGCCATCACACTCTTCATAATCATCAACATATTCCTCATCGTCAATTTTTGATGTCACAACAAGTTCATCATCATCAATTTCTTCCTCTTTTCCATCATCATATTCTTCTTCCGCTTCCTCTTTTATGTGTTCTTCTATTCTCTTGCCTTTATATTTTCGAACTAATTTCTTATCACATCCCGATAAGTCAAAGAATGTGACATCGAATAATCCTTGAGAAAAATAATCAAACACTAGCATATACCCATCTTCAATCGATTTATCTTCAACAAATTTTGTCCAACCTTCTTGAAAGTAATATTTACCATCTACTTCTTGCATTTTTACTAGCCACAAATTATTATATCGGTTTCTAAAAACTACATCATTTATTAACTCTCTCTGAATCTGATTAGTAGAAATTGTAAGAAGCTCCTAAACAAACAATAATATATAATCAAAAAAATTAAAGAACCAACTCAATCTGCATAACATCAGTATGGCCTTGTATTAATTGTACAGAACATATTTAAATGTTTTTGAGATTACTATTCTATTGAACATTTTTGAAACATTAACATAAAACATTGGTATCTATTGTGGGAACCAAGGGATAAAATTAATTCAAACTGCATTATGTTATTATGCAAAGCTACCGTATACTGTGAAATGGCAATCATAAATAAAAATACAATAGTTACTTTGGGGGAAATGCAAAGACACTACCCGGTATTAGGCGAAACCTGAGTCAATCTAACCTGTGAAATTTTTATTGCATACAATATCCCTGTACTTTGAAAACTCTCCACAAAACCCCTAACATGATCTAAATAGGGAGTTTTAGATCGTCTTATTTCAAGTAACAAATTATAAAATATTTCACGTGCAATTGTGGGGACTAATATGAGGTACTTTAGAAACGGTTATTTGAAATATGCCGATAAAAAATAACCTACTTTTTTACAAATTCAGGTTTTGTGTTGATGAGGGGTATTTCGCATACGCCGTTTTAGGAAATACCTTTGCTCGATATCGACCTCGATCCCGACCGCGACCGGGAAGGGTATTCCCCGACCTGAAGAACATGGTTCTCCTGTCGAGCCAGAATGATAGCACAAGACCCTACTTTCCGATCTGCTTCTATCCTCGGAATTACTGTGGGGCCGACCTACAGCTTTGTACAGCTGGCCGAGAGGTATTCTCCTACGGACGGTCCAGCTAGCTCATTACTGTTCCTATATATACACGGCGCATTTATGACATCAGGGACGTCACTATTCCCAAGAAACACACTAAGCTCGGACTCGCAGCTCGGAAAAGGCCATAGCTTGTATCTCTTTGTATTTACCTTCCTAGTAGTACGACATCCTGTAATGCTCGGGTAGACCTACCTTGTAATTTTTACTCGTACTCGAACATTGATATTAATATATACCATACACACGTTTCATACACTTAGTGTTTTGCTCGACTTTCCATATTCAACACGAACGAAAAACAGCATAATCAATTGGCGCCCACCGTGGGGCCTACTCGGGTGTTAGATCGAAAAATGCCTACTACTAGGAAGGTAAACGCAGATCGATCAGAACCAATTATTGAGAGAGATGGATGTCGATCACGCAGATAGTAAACGCGACCGAGCGTGCGTGAAGATCCAAGCCACCAAATCTAACATGGAAAAAGCTTATGACAAGAAAATCAGGATAAGAACATTCAAAGTGGGAGATTTGGTCCTCAAAAAGGTAGAGGTATCTAAACACGTCGGAAAGCTTCAGCCTAACTGGGATGGCCCTTATGTTTTGCAAGAGGTCGGAGAAAAGGGGTCCTATAAAATTGCTCACCTCAGCGGTGAAGTTTTGCCAAGAACCTGGAATGCAGTTAACCTAAGGAAATACTATGGAAGATAGTTGCAATCATTTCAATTTTCTTGTAATCCAGTCTTTACAACTCTGTTTTTTACTTCAAATGTAAGCGCAGTCAATGAAAACATCTTTGAAAGTTCAAAATTTATATTTCGAATACTATGGTGAAGATATAACGTCTCGACCGAGGGTGAAAGCTGTCGCTATGACCCTTCCTCGAGGACGAAATGTTCAAAAATAAAAATCGGCCGAGGGTGAAAGCTATTGCTATGACCCTTCCTCGATTAAGAATTATTCAAAAATGAAAATCGGCCGAGGGTGCAAGCTATTGCTATGACCCTTCCTCGATTAAGAATTATTCAAAAATAAAAATCGGCCGAGGGTGAAAGCTATTGCTATGACCCTCCCTCGATTAAGAACTATTCAAAAATAAAAATCTGCCGAGGGTGAAAGCTATTGCTATGACCCTTCCTCGATTAAGAATTATTAAAAAATAAAAATCGGCCGAGGGTGAAAGCTATTGCTATGACCCTTCCTCGATTAAGAATTATTCAAAAATAAAAATCGGCCGAGGGTGAAAGCTATTGCTATGACCCTCCCTCGATTAGGAATTATTCAAAAATAAAAATCGGCCGAGGGTGAAAGCTATTGCTATGACCCTTCCTCGATTAAGAATTATTCAAAAATAAAAATCGGCCGAGGGTGAAAGCTATTGCTATGACCCTTCCTCGATTAAGAATTATTCAAAAATAAAAATCGGCCGAGGGTGAAAGCTATTGCTATGACCCTCCCTCGATTAGGAATTATTCAAAAATAAAAATCGGCCGAGGGTGAAAGCTATTGCTATGACCCTTCCTCGATTAAGAATTATTCAAAAATAAAAATCGGCCGAGGGTGAAAGCTATTGCTATGACCCTTCCTCGATTAAGAATTATTCAAAAATGAAAATCGGCCGAGGGTGCAAGCTATTGCTATGACCCTTCCTCGATAAACACATATTCAAAAATAAAAATCGGCTGAGGGTGAAAGCTATTGCTATGACCCTTCCTCGATTAAGAATTATTCAAAAATAAGAATCGACCAAGGGTGCAAGCTCTCGCTATGACCCTTCCTCGATAAAGACTTGTTCAAAAATAAAAATAAAATCGACCGAGGGTGAAAGCTATGGCTATGACCCTTCCTCGATAATGACTTGTTCAAAAAATAAAAATCGGCCGAGGGTGCGAGCTGATGCTACGACCCTCCCTCGATAAAATCATGTTCAAAAGAACATGACTATTCAGCTCGGCAAAAGGTGGTCAAACAATGAAGTCAAAAAGTTCAATGTTGGATAACTCCGACTGATGCTCGAAATATTATAATGAAGTGGGTCTACTCGAGATTCGAAGACTTTTCAAGAACTTCATATCCTCTGGAAACTCCTCAAGTTGGAGTTATTATTTCTTAAAGTTCAGTTATGCTCGAAGAAAAATGTTGGTCCCAAGTGGTCAGATGAGGTCTAGAGGGGGGGGGGGGGTGAATAGACCTCTTTTGAAAATTTACTTTTTAAAATCTCTAACTTATCTGTTCAGCAAACTAAGCTGATCAAGAATAGTAAGCAGACTAAGCTGATCTCGCACGAAGCTTTGAACAGCAGAGTTGACCACTCTTCTGATTTCACTCAGCTGATTTTATCAATCAGAGTTTAAAATAAACTAACTTGCAGCGGATTTATCAAGTGTTTTTCACAAGTAGTTTTCTTTAACTTAGAAAAAGTTTTATCCCCAGTTTTTAACAAACTCCTTTTTAAAAACTTTTCAACAGTCAACCTTTAAGTGTTTTAAGTATGCTCTTTTAAATATGCAAAAAATAATGCAAGTTAAAAACACAAAGGATTTTTATAGTGGTTATATGGATAGAAATCATTTAGTCCACTCTTCCAAGTCACTTAGATCTTGGGTTATACTATAAGCACAAAGATTACAGTATACAAAGCTTGCGCCTATCAACAAATGAAAAGGCCACAAGTGCGTAATAGGAAATCACAAAGAAACTCCTATCCTCTGAAGTAATATCATTCACTAAGATAGATATCTACTTCTCACAACACCATACAAACAAAATCACTCAGATTTATAAGTCTTTTAAGTTTTCTCTCTATTTTGCTTCGTCAACAGATGACTAGGCTGATGAGTGTTCTGTTCTTGAGTTTGAGACTTAGAAGAATTCTGCTTCAAGTGTGTTGTATCTTCTTCTTCAACTCACGAACTGAACTATTTATACTTTAGATTTCAAAATCTGCCCGTTGAGAGGTCGACAGTTGTTCAAATCCTCGAGTACTGGTCCTTTTTGCAGAAACGGCTGCTGCGACTGAACACTGTACACTCTGCTGTACTTTCTGTCGCTTCGCATTAAATGCGCATTAAATGCACCAAGCTGATACGAGGTTTCTCTTCAATCATTTGTCATAAATACCCTTCCTCTTCAGCATTTATTACACCAAGTGCATTTATTACCGTTGCAATAACTTCTGATCCACTTCTACTCTGCTGATCGAAGTCACTCGTCTGATGCGTACTCGGCTGATCCCAAACTTGAACTAATCTGATTTGAGTCGGCTGATAGTCCACCAGTCTGATTCCTTCTTCAGCAACAGATCAGTAGTCTTCTGGACCATATTTGACTAGTCTGAATTACTTCTTCCTTGGTCAAATATCTTCTAAGGTTTGTACTAAGCTTCCACTTAGCTGATGACTTTGGAAATCATCAAAACCTTCCTTCACTTCAAAGTCTTCATCTTCATCCAACAAAAAACTTCTCAGTTTTCAGATATTATTCATTTGGACTTTTTTCAGATAATCTTTCCGAGAAGACTTTATCGGTTCCAGATTCGAGTTAAATCTTCCCATCCAAATTTTTAAAGTTTCATCGGATTATTAATTCGTCATCGAGTGGGTTGATACGAGCAGAGAACTAATAATAAGACGATGGAAAGGAAAGAAAGATTGCAAGTATTTGATCTAAAACAAAAGGTTCTTATTGTTTCCGAGCAAGATACAAAAGATCAGTGAATTACAAGAATTACAATTTTATTGATATTCATCGAACAGATTACAAAGTTATTGAGTATGTTTACAAATAGAGTCCTAATACAACTACTGTAACCTATTCTATGGTCTTCGAGCATCCTCCAGTGTTGTCGACCAGGAATATAGGCGAGCATCCGATGAGTGCACCACAATTTGTGACAAATCTGTTGTCCGGTAGACTTGTAAAGTGATCGAGCTGTCTATGTTTATCGTCTAATGATATCTGGGTTTCAAGTGAGGCAGTATGAATTGCAGACCATCTTTTCTGATTATCTCCATACTTTTCCCAGCATTCTTGCTACCAGCCGAGCCCGATAACTTCCCCGAGTTGGCGTCTAAGGTTACAATTCCTCATTTTGAGATCCGAAATTGCAACCTAAGCAGGCCAGTTATCATTTCATGATCGGGAAGCTCGACCCAAAGTTACCATTCTTCAAGGAAGAAAGGAAGAAATTGGTGATTCGAGGTCAAACTTCCTTTTAATTTTATGACCTGCTTTCCGCCCTCGGGGATACCCCTCGGAATCCGCAATGCTAACCCTGCCCAAAATATCCGAGCAAGGGTCGGTCACTTGCTGGTATTCCAAGGGGGGATCCCATTTTCAGGGATCAGAGACCCCCAGATGATCGAGGGGCCCCTCTTTTCCGATTCCGCCCATACCAAAGAAGTATATGTCTCGTTTGTAAGATCGGAAGTACATTCGAAACCAAATCTCGAAGGCTTGAACAGGAAGAAGGACAAATCCGAGCTCAGTCCTCGGACTAAACATTTTGACAGTGCAAGGTAAAGATTTTCATCTGAGTAAAAAGCCCTTTATATACTAAAACAAAAATCTGATCGACGGCCATTATTCAACGAAGCCAACGGCCCAGATCAAGGCATTTATCACGGGTGACCGTTCCGTTTCCCGAGGTTTAGGTACTGTTTGGTCAGATTTTCTTTGGAACTTAGCTGAAAAAAGGGGAATATTATGACTTGGTCAGATGTGCAGTGCAGAAAGTTTCCGTTTTCACTTTATGCTCGGAATTTTGATCACTCTTAACTCGAGTATAAATTGTTTCTACAAAAAGAATACAATTAACTCGAGTATAAATTGTTTCCACTAAGAATACAACTTGAATGAACACTCATAGCTCGAGTACAAATAGTTTCTATATTAAGAATGCAACTTGAATGTAGAGAGGCACAAAGTAAACAATACAGAACATTACCGATTAAAAGGGAGAGAAGGTTTATCATTTCAACAAGAAAAACAGTACAATAAAGGAAAAAACTTAAAAGTACAACATTTGATCGGGCATACAAAAGAAATCTCTAGACGCAACAAGAGCTTGCGGACCTCGACGTTGCGGGCCTCGTACCCCGCATCTTACCCTTTTTTATAAGCCTCTTGCTCCCGCAGCTCGGCATTTTTCTTCTCCTGCTCGATGAGGTTCTTCAGCCTCTCCAGCTCCTTGCTTAGCTCCTCGTGAACCTGGCTCTCTTTTTGCTTCACAGCTTTCTCCGTCTCGGAGGCCAATTTCAGCTCGATGGCTCTGGCTTCTTCAAGGGACTTTGCCAGTGCAACCTTCTTTTCCTCCAGATCGAGGATAGCCTTAGCATGCTGCTCGGCTTCTTGCTCGACTTGTAGCCCGAGGTTGAATAACTGCTGTCCAACCTTCAATGGATACAAGTTGAACGGTTAGAAATAAATAAAAAAAAAAAAAAAGGCTCACTTGGGTAAGCAGGTCTGTGCTCGATTGCACTAATTCCCGAGCACTTTTTCCCCTTAACCGTTCTTGCTCGGCCAATTGAATGCTGCTTAATGTAACCTCCCAACTGCTTGGGGTAATTCTTCCAGCCATTGCCTTACTTTTCACCTCTTCAAAAAAGGCACTAAGCGTCCGAGCAACGTGGGGGGCAGAATTTTGGAGTTCTGGATTCCTGCCCGGCGAAGGAGTTTTCTTCTGATCGACAGAAGGGTCATTTATTTTGACCTTTTTATTGGGAGGCTCGACCACAACACCCTTATTAGCCTCCAAAGCCAGAACACTACCAGCCGATGCTTTCTTTGCCCCCGCCATCTGAATCAGGGTTGAGGTAGGAGTCAGCTCGTCTACAAGTGGCCTTTTGTTCGAAGCAAACTCAGACCCGTCAGAGGTCTGTGCTTCCCTTTGCATATTCCCCTCCGAACTGTTCTTCGACCTGGAAGGGGAGTCCGAAATTGGTATAACTGCCTGGTTCTCAGCCCGAATGGGCGACGAGTTGGGCAGAGGCTTGGTTTCAGCTTTGCCAAGATCACCCTTAGGGGCCTCGGTTTGTTCGGTGACCACATTCGAAGGAGAATTGACCTTGTGCTTGCCTCGATCGCTCTTAGAGATCTTTCCTACCTCCGAGGAGGACTTAGGCTCTCTAACTTTCGACTTGGGAAGTTTCTCTTTCTTGACTTTGAACATCAGCTTTGGATCAAGCTTGGAGTTCACCATTCCTTCCATGATCGTTTTATTTCTAGTGAAGAAGAGGGCTCGATTTCTTTTTATCGATCAATGAGCTCCGACGAAGAAAGAATTGTGATTTCAATGATACGAATCTTAAACTGCCTCTTCTATTTATAAGAAAAAGGAGCGTTGCCTTTTGGGGACCCAACAGTCGCGAATTTCAAGTTTTCCGGTGCCCTATTACGAAGATCGATCATTTTAATACCTTGACTACTAAGGAAATGAATTTTCACCTGTACGGAAATGCTCGATATCGATAATCTTTTATGGACATTATAACTCACAAGGACTTTTATCTAGTTAAGCAGTATAATAAATCACTGATAGGCTCTAAGTGAATGGACTCGGAAAACTTTGTTAAACAAAGAAAGCAGATTTTATAAATGATCAAAATGATTACAATACATACAATGAAGAGTCCTACAATCTATTACAAGGAATCTTAAGGGTTTTGCTGCTCCTCTTTGCCCTCGCTCTCGGAACCTCCCTCGATGTCAACCTCTGCGTCTTGAGAAGCTTCTCGATCATCCCCATCACCAGAGGTATCTTGATCATCCTCCTCCCCAGAACTTTTTTGGCTTTCGTCCTCGGAACTATCTAAACTCGAGCTCGAGCTAGACGTCTCCAAATCCAACATATCGGGATTGGGCATTGGAACCCCGAACTCTCTCACAAATGGAGCGAACTCGTGATTTTCCTAGTCTGCGGAGCTCGAGGCTGAGACTCGATAGTTCTCTCCGTCCATGTTCTTGAAGATGTCCATATGTTTCAGATACTCATCTATGTTGTTGGGGATAACCTTCGCCGAGACCAGCTGTCGAACACCCTTGTAAAAGGTGGTCTGAAGAATCTGATCTACCCTTTTCCGAGCTATGGCATCCAACGCAGGAGACTCTAGAAATTCTCTTATCGAGCTTAGGCGTGAGTCTTCCTTGCCGCGCTGATAAGATAACTCTGAATCTGCTTTGGTCTGCGCGAGCTCCTCTTCAAGCCTTTTGACTTTCTCCTCGAGCAAACTCTTCTCGGCCACTACCTTTAGTAAGCTTTCCTCGACAGCCGGGGTATACTTAGCCTTACTAGACTCCATTTCTTTCTGAACGGAGATGAATTGATCGCGAAGTTTGGACTCTTCCTCGAGTAAATTCCGATAAGCTATATGAACTCGGTCGGACTCATCTTCTAACATCGAGGTGCGATTTACTTCAGTGAGAAAGCAGTCCCCAATCTGCAATGACAAGATAATTAATATATTGTTCAAAGACCTAAACAATTATAACCATTGCAAAGGGCTTTTACCGTATGGTACGCTCGGCAGAATCGACCTAATACATCGAGGTCGCAATGAGCCAAAAGCTCCTCCTGATCCTCGGCGAATCTCCCCGCCATGAAGATCTTTATTGCCTTATCGTGCTCGTTCTCACCGTTTGGGTCACGATCACTCCGAATCGATCCCCTCTCGGGGTAACCCACCGCTCGATATCCTCTAAGTTGATCTTCAATAAAGTCCACCATGTCAGGCTTACTTCGACCAGAACGGGAGGTGAGAGCCGTTCGGTGCTGACCCCACAGCCCGGTCCTCCTTTTCGCCTCGGGGGGTCCTTCACGATCTTCCCGAGCTCGCCGATTAAGGATCTCTTTCCCTTTAAGCTTCTTCATGGTGAACATGCTATAGCCCAGGCCAGATGAAGAAGAAGGACCAGCTTGGGTCGGAGGAGGTACCATTCGGATGGGTTCAACATCCTCGGGCTCTCCTTCATTTTCGATCTGCTGGGGTTGGGCAGAGCCTCCCCGAGGAGGGATGATAGTTTGACTGGATTGCGCGGGGCCTGGCCTAACTTGTTTTCTCGGCTGGCCAGGCGTCTTTTTCGAGGTAGACGCCACTGTCCTACCGACTATGGAAGCTCGGTATTGTTCTACCATGGTACCTGAAGAAAGAAAAGATAAAATTGGTTAGGAATAAAGCCTTATGAGTAGCTTATTACTATGAACGCTCGGTGAATATTATTATTCTTACTTAACGATCGAGGATCGTCAGCATCTGCAAGTGGGTATGTAGCTCGGCTGAGCTCCGCCTTTCGAAGAACGGGCTCCAAAACGAGGAAAGCCGACTGGTACGGGTCGGAGCGCATCGCGGTGACAAGGCCGTCTGAAATAACCTTCTTAAGTCGACCTATCAATTCTCGTTTTCCGTACACCCAGTCTCGTTGACCTGGCCATTTGTGTGGGACCATCTCCGAGCTCCCCTCGGAAGCTGGTACTTCAGGTCCTTTGATAAAGAAGAACCGCCTCTTCCAGTCGAGAGAATTGCTAGAGACTATGGTCGATAAGACCGAATGATTTGAACGCTGGGAAAAATACACAAACCCAGCGTTCGAGGCGGAGGAAGTGCTGACTTTGAAGAACTGCCAAAAATAGTGGAAATTAGCAGTTTTGCCCTTAGCCTTCATCAAAACACTGAAAGCTATCAAGTACCCAATCAAATTGGGGAGGATCTGTGCGGGAGCCAGGGAGAACACATCTAGAACCAGCTTGAGTAACGGGGCAAAAGGGATACGCAAGCCATAGGAAAATTGCTTCGCATAGAAAGCTTGACATCCTTCCGGGGGCTGATTCACCCTTTGAGAGGAGGTTGGAATAAATAGCGAATAGCCCTCGGGAAGGAATTTTCCTATCTCAGCTTCGAGGTCTGCTTTGTCTTCTATTGGATCATATGCACTAGAGATCTCGTCGACCCGTTTCTCAGTCTTCTGGGCTCAACCTGTGGCTTTGGACTTCTTCGTGACACCTGCAAGGTCGAGAATCCTCACACTGCACCCTCCTCCGATCGAATATCTCATTATCTCATGCTCGTCCTGCGCCACAGTCGAGCCAGCCTCGTTATCGGAGTCAGGATTCTCTCCACCCCCTCCTTCCTCGCTATTGGGCTCGACGTTTTGTTCCGCGTCCCCCCAGGCTCGGAATTATGTTGATCAGACGTCCCATCGCCAGCATTTGATCCTAGGGCACGTTCGATTTGATCGACAATTTTACTCGTCTCATCAGGAGAGTTTTCAATGGTTTTATAGGCGTTAATGAGTTTGCCCGTGGACCCTAGGTCGGAATCCGACCTCGGAGGGTTGTTGGAAGGAACCTCTGGATTCTGGGAGGTAGACATGTTGGAAAGTATTTGTTGGAGTGGTCGACAAGAAGGAATACTCTTTATCGATCTGAATGCTCCGATCTGCTGAAAGTTGAGAAGTCGTACTCGTATTTTCAAGTCAACGTATATATATAAAGGTTAAAAGGGTAAATTGCAAATTCAACCCCGAGTAACCGCGACGGTTAAGCTTCCACTCAGTAAAATTGAAGATTATCTTTCCGCTAATAGCATTTATGGTCCTCCAAGATTCAGAAATGGGCATTTTTGGGTTAGTAAGATAAGATTAACTACATTGTCTTCCGAGGATATGCACTCTTTTTCCCTTCGCTCGGTTTTTATCCCCCTGGGTTTTTCCGAGTAAGGTTTTTAATGAGGTATATCCAACACAAGACCGTTCGAGACCCATTCTTTGTTGCTCATCTCTCCAATCTTCAGATATCATAATGCCCTATTGAATTATTGAAGTAAGACCCTCAGATCGAGAATATCATCTTCCTATTGTTCGAGGCACGTCAGTCTTCCACGGCTCCGCTAGAACATATATGCGCTCTTTTTCCCTGGCTCGGACTTTTTCCCAATGGGTTTTTTCCGAGTAAGGTTTTTAATGAGGCATATCAAATCTTGATACTATGCTGTATTTACTTCTCTGAGCTTCAGCTTCACTTATGCTCGAGAAGTGGGCGAGTATTGATGAGGGGTATTTCGCATACGCCATTTTAGGAAATACCTTTGCTCGATATCGACCTCGATCCCGACCGGGAAGGGTATTCCCCGACCTGAAGAACATGGTTCTCCTGTCGAGCCAGAATGATAGCACAAGACCCTACTTTCCGATCTGCTTCTATCCTCGGAATTACTGTGGGGCCGACCTACAGCTTTGTACAGCTGGCCGAGAGGTATTCTCCTACAGACGGTCCAGCTAGCTCATTACTGTTCCTATATATACGCAGTGCATTTATGACATCAGGGATGGCACTATTCCCAAGAAACACACTAAGCTCGGACTCGCAGCTCGGAAAAGGCCATAGCTTGTATCTCTTTGTATTTACCTTCCTAGTAGTACGACATCCTGTAATGCTCGGGTAGACCTACCTTGTAATTTGTACTCGTACTCGAACATTGATATTAATATATACCATACACACGTTTCATACACTTAGTGTTTTGCTCGACTTTCCATATTCAACATGAACGAAAAACAGCATAATCATGTGTTAAAAGTACAAGGAGGTTCTACACATTAAAAAAATCATTGGATAGTTTCAAGCATGTTTAACATAACACAAAGGAGTATTATGACTTCGCCAAAAATTAAGGCCCAATTCGTATGATTTTTCTCTCAAGAATTCCATGTTTGAGAGTTGTAGATTAGGAAATCTGGAAGACTGCTTTAATTAGAAATGAAAGTAGAATTCTAAGGAACATGTGGGTCAATTAAGGTTTTATGCGTTTGTGATTTTGAAAATAAGACTGAAATTTGTTTGTAATGTAGGGAAATTTAGATTAGTTTTATTCTTTATTTTGTGGGAAGGGAATTTAAACGTGTGAATGTAAATGAATTTTATTCAAATCATGAAATTTCAAATTTTTTGAATTTGAGCGTTACAAACGTAAAAATATTGGACTAGTAAATTTAAATTTTGACAAACATATACAAGATTTTTTTTTTATCATTCAAAACTAATATTTTTAATTAAGAATACATTTACTATATATATAGTTTCACATGTAACTTAAGCAAGTAATTAAAACTAAATGAACAACTCTATCATTGATTCATTAATATTTTTAATATCGCACTAATATGTGTACTTCATTAAAACATAAAAATTAATTAATAATTTAATGCATAATCGAATTAATAAAAAAACAAAAAATAGATCATAAATTCAAAGCACGAGAACTCGATATAGAAATTACAAAAAAGTATAATCAATAAAAGACGAGAAACATACCATTTGTTCTTCTGAATATTTCGTTAAGAAAAATTTAGAGAATGAAGGTCGATTCGCTGCTAGTCCATCCATGATTTGATAACTTACAGATCTAAGCAACAATTTTCAAAATGAGAAAGAATTGAGGTTTTATAATTGATTTAAACGGGATAATTTTTTTTTAATAGAATTTTTCAAAAAAGGTGCGTTACATCCAATGTTTTGTGGCGACGAATAAGAAAATATTGGGTAATTAGGTTTTATAGAAGAATAAGAAATTATTTCATACAACGGCATCAACATTATGATAAGTTATTCATAGTTTAATTTTTTGGAGAATTACACCAAACTATCCCTACGGTTTAGTGTAATTACACATATCACTCTTCATGTTTGAAAAATTACACAAACTACCCTTGAGGCTAACATCTGTCCAAAAATAGTAATGGAATTGCTGAATGTACCAAAATCCCAATTTTTATTATAGAAATTACTTGTAAAAAATCACAAACCTTCGAGTAATTCTCTTAAATATTAATATTAATACATTTATACATCAATATTTTTATGTAATTGAAATATACATATTAGTATACAATATATTTAGATTAAAAGAAATAAAGATTCAAATAACATTTTGGAAAAAAAAAAAAACATAAACAAAAACACCCATCTATAAAGTAAAACAATAAATTTATTTTTACATCAATAAATATTCATATTTAAAATATACATAAATGATTAAATATAACTAATTTAAAATTTCAATTGCAATAAAGATAGTAATAAAAATTTATTTGTATAGTTAGATTAATACTGTTATTTAAATTCAATTAGAAAAATGTTTTCCTACCAAAAATAATTTATTTTATATTTTAAAAAATAAATATATAAAATATGTTTTAAAAAAATTTAATAAATAGAAAAAAATATCTCTATTGTCCCCAGCCCCTGTCCCTAACATCGACAAAGAACTCACCTTACCCAATCCCTTTCTCTTCCCTTACCAACAACATTCTTCGATCGATTTGGTCGCGAAAGTTTGTCACTGCACGAAAGGCACAAAGGGAGGAGGGGAAGGGAAATGGGTGGTAGTGGGGTAGGTGCTGGTGAGTAGTGGTGTGATTGGGGGGGGGGGGGGGGGGGTCGGGGTTATTTTTTTTTATTTACATATTTTAATACAATAATCTTGTCAAATGTACTTTTGTAATAATTTTTCGTCGTCAGAAATAAATGTCATGACGTGGTAACTGTAATGATTCGAATATCTTGGGGGTAGTTTTATTAATTTCTCAAACTTGAAGGATTGTATGTGTAGTTACACTAAACATGAGGGGTAGTTTAAAAAGTAATTTTTTAAAATGAAAAAAATCGTATCAGGGGCATTTCGAAATAAAAAAATTACTAATTGATGACATGAAAATGTACAACAAAAAATTGTGATTTTTATTCAAAGTGAAAGATGATTATTATATCAATGTCGAAAGTGAGAAACATAATTTTTAAATGGGTATGATTTTATATAAACGTTAAATAATTATAAGTAATATCTATAAAACTACATAATAGACAATCAAAACAAGGTTAATGTAGTTTCTTCAAAACAATGTTAGTGTTCACAATAAATTTTTTTTGTCTAATAAATAAAGATAAACCACATGTAACCATTAAAGTTTCATTCAGAGCTAGCCCACATTTGGACCTAATCAAAACGAAGAATACCAACATTAATACGATGTTTCCCATCTTCTTCCCCAAACTCACAAAGGCATACATCATTTATTCCAATAGAATTTTTTCTGCATAATGAACTCCATCCTCCAACATAATTTACTCTCCCGTCAGTCCATTCTGTATATGTTGATTCATACGTCTTTCCCTTAGGATCAACGAGGATGATTTCCTTTGGAAGTTTAATGTCATTCTTTCTCACTATTCTTTTTGGAACGTACTGACATGATAAATTAACAATATTAGTTATAACATATATATATATATATATATATATGTATAAACTTCATAATAACAATTCAAAAAAATAATATCATGTCTAAAAGCTTGTGTTTTTTCCTTGTAAAGAGTATGCAACACGGCACACTAAAGCTTGTAGTGTTGTACACACACTGACAACTGCATATAGGACTTAATATTGAGATATGAAAAAACTATAATACGTTTTTCTTCATCGGATAATACCCATATAAAATTTTTAAAATAACACATTAATTTTTTTTAAATATAATAAAGAAATAAAATCGCAAGATATAAGAAAGGAGGCTTTAAATATACATTTCTAAAAACATAAACAGTCGGTTTGCTCTAAGATTTGTGATTATGAATAAAGTGTCCATTAAACATATCAAATGGAGGTACTATGCTATTCACTCCCAAATATTTGGTAATTCAATTTCTTATTAAAATTACATAAGCAAATAGATATTAAGCTCCAAACAATACACTTACCATTTCACCCGTACGCTTTGTTACATGTGTCAGAAAATAAGGATTTGTAGGTATAGGAATGCCGCAAGATTTAAGGAGCTTCATGCTATAGTTATCGGAAAATCTCTTCTTGCGAAGACGTTTTTTACTGGTACCAGCTCCATCTAAATGAAGTAAATACAACATTAACATAAGAATCAAAATAAGTTTCCAAATTACGTTCTGGTTCCAAATAGACTTTAGAACATACCATTAGTTCCACTTTTCGCTTGTTCAAGCACATTTCCTTGCCCAACAAAGTTAACGAAGCGATCTTCATCATCTAACTCTTCAGTATATATATAATCGTCGCTTTCAGTTTCCTCCTCATCATCTTGTTCTTTTCCCTGTATTTCCTTGATTTCCTCATCATCATTTTCTTCTTCATCATCATCGGCTTCCTCTTCATCATCATCAACATATTCCTCATCGTCAACTTTTGACGTGACAACAAGTTCATCATCATCAGTTTCTTCCTCTTTTCCATCATCATATTCTTCTTCCGCTTCATCTTTTATGTGTTCTTCTATTCTCTTGCCTTTATATTTTCGAACTAATTTCTTATCACATCCCGATTAGTAAAAGAATGTGACATCGAATAATCCTTGAGAAAAATATTCAAACACTAGCATATACCCATCTTCAATCGATTTATCTTCAACAAATTTTGCCCAACCTTCTTGAAAGTAATATTTATCATCTACTTGTTGCATATTTACTTGCCACAAATTATTATATCGGTTTCTTAAAACTACATCATTTGATAACTCTCTCTGAATCTGATTAATAAAAGTTGTAGGAAGCTCCCAAAAAAACAATAATATATAATCAAAAAAATTAAATAACCAACTCAATATGCATAACATCAGTATGGCCTTGTATTAATTGTACATAACATATTTAAATGTTTTTGAGATTACTATTCTATTGAACATTTTTGAAACATTGACATAAAACATAGGTGTCTATTGTGGGAACCAAGGGATAAAATTAATGCAAACTGCATTATGTTATTATGCAAATCTACCATACACTGTGAAATGATATTCATAAATAAAAATACAATAGTTACTTTGGGGAAAATGCAAAGACACTACCCGGTATTAAGCGAAACCTGAATTAAACTAATCTGTGAATTTTTTTTTGCATACAATATCCCTGTACTTTGAAAACTCTCCACAAAACCACTAACATGGGGTTTTAGATTGTCATATTTAATGTAACAATTTATAAAATATTTAACGTGCAATTCTAGGCACCAACATGAAGTACTTTAGAAACTGTTACTTGAAATATGCCGATAAAAAATAACCTACTTTTTTACAAATTCAGGGCTTTGTGTTAAAAGTACAAGGAGGTTCTACACATTAAAAAAATCATTGGATAGTTTCAGGCAGGTTTAACATAACACAAAGGAGTATTATAACTTCGCCAAAAAATAAAGGCCCAATTCCTATGATTTTTTTCTCAGGAATTCCATGTTTGAGAGTTGTAGATTAGGAAATCTAGAAGACTGGCTTTAATTAGAAATGAAAGTAGAATTCTAAGGAACATGTGGATAAATTAAGGTTTTATGCGTTTGTGATTTTGGAAATAATTCTGAAATTTGTTTGTAATGTAGGGAAATTTAGATTAGTCTTATTCTTTATTTTTTGGGAAGGGAATTTTAACATGTGAATGTAAATGAATTTAATTCAAATCATGAAATTTCTAGTAAAACGTATAAGATCGTAATTTATTATTATATTTTAAAATTCAATGTGTTTCAAAATTTTTGAATTTGAGCGTTACAAACGTAAAAATATTGGACTAGTAAATTTAAATTTTGACCAACATATACAAGACTTTTTTTTAATCATTAAAAACTCATACTTTTTAATTAAAACTATCGATGAACAACTCTATCATTGATTCATTAATATTTTTAATATCGCACTAATATTTGTACTTCATTGAAACATAAAAATTATTTAATAATTTAAAATGCATAATAGAATTAATAAAAAACAAAAAATAGATCATAAATTCAAAGCACGAGAACTCGATATAGAAATTACAAAAAGGTAAAATCAATAAAAGACGAGAAACATACCATTTGTTTTTCTGAATATTTCGTTAAGAAAAATTTAAAGAATGAAGGCCGATTCGCTGCTAGTCCATCCATGATTTGATAACTTATAGATCTAAGCAACAATTTTCAAAATGAGAAAGAAATGAGGTTTTATAATTGATTTACACGGGATAATTTTCTTTATAGAATTTTTGAAAAAAGGAGCGTTACATCCAATGTTTTGTGGCGATGAATAATAATATATTGGGTAATTAGGTTTTATAGAAGAATTAGAAATTATTTCATACAATGGCATCAACATTATGATAAGTTATTCATAGTTTAATTTTTTGGAGAATTACACCAAACTATCCCTAAGGTTTAGTGTAATTACACATACCACTCTTCATGTTTGAAAAATTACACAAACTATGCTTGAGGCTAACATCTGTCCAAAAATAGTAATGGAATTTCTGAATGTACCAAAATCCCCATTTTTATTATAAAAATTACTTGTAAAAAATCTCAAACCTTCGAGTAATTCTCTCAAATATTATTATCAATACATTTATACATCAATATTTTTATGTAATTGAAATATACATATTATTATACAATATATTTAGATTAAAAGATATAAAAATTCAAATAACATTCTGGGAAAAAAAAAGGTAAACAAAAACACCCATCTATAAAATATAACAATAAATTTATTTATACATCAAAAAATATTCATATTTAAAATATACATAAATGATTAAATATAACTAATTTAAAATTTCAATTACAATAAATACAGTAATAAAAATTTATTTGTATAGTTAGATTAATAATGTTATTTAAATTCAATTATAAAAATTTTTTTCTACCTAAAATAATTTATTTTATAATTTAAAAAATTAATATATAAAATATATTTAAAAAAAATTAATAAATAGAAAAAATATCTCTATTATCCCCAGCCCCTCTCCCTAACATCCACAAAGAACTCACCTTACCCCATCCCTTTATCTTCCCTTTCGTTTCCTTGTTTACCTTTGGATCACCAATAACCTTCTTAGATCGATTTGGTCGCAAAAGGTTGTCACTGCACGAAAGGCACAAAGGGAGGATGGGAAGGGAAATGGGGGGTAGTATGGTAGGTGCTGGTGAGTAGTGGTGTGGTTTGGGGGGGGGGGGGGGTCGGGGTTATTCTTGTATATTTATATATTTTAATACAAAAATCTTGTCAAATGTACTTTTGTAATAATTTTGCGTCGTCAGATATAAATGTCATGATGTGGTAACTGTAAGGATTCGAATATCTTGGGGGTAGTTTTATTAATTTTTCAAACTTGAAGGATTGTATGTGTAGTTACACTAAACATGAGGGGTAGTTTAAAAGGTAATTTTTAAAAATGAAAAAATTCATATCAGGGGCATTTCGAAATAAAAAAATTACTAATTGATGACATGAAAATGTACAACAAAAAAATGTTATTTTTATTCAAAGTGAAAGATGATTATTATATCAATGTCGAAAGTGAGAAACATACTTTTTAAATGGGTATGATTTTATATAAACGTTAAATAATTATAAGTAATATCTATAAAACTACATAATAAGCAATCAAAACAATGTTAATGTAGTTTCTTCAAAACAATGTCAGTGTTCACAATAAATTTTTTTTGTCTAACAAATAAACATGTAACCATTAAATTTCCATTCAGAGCTAGCCCACATTTGGACCTAATCAAAACGAAGAATACCAACATTAATACGATGTTTTCCATCTTCTTCCCCAAACTCACAAAGGCATACATCATTTATTCCAATAGAATTTTTTCTGCATAATGAACTCCATCCTCCAACATAATTTACTCTCCCGTCAGTCCATTCTCTATATGTTGATTCATACGTCTTTCCCTTAGGATTAACGAGGATGATTTCCTTTGGAAGTTTAATGTCATTCTTTCTCACTATTCTTTTTGGAACGTATTGACATGATTAATTAACAATATTAGTTATAACATATATATATATATATATAAACTTCATAATAACATTTCAAAAAAATAATATCATGTCTAAAAGCTTGTGTTTTTTCCTTGTAAAGAGTATGCAAAACGGCACACTAAAGCTTGTAGTGTTGTACACACACTGACAACTGCATATAGGACTTAATATTGAGATATGAAAAAATTATAATACGCTTTTCTTCATCGGATAATACCCATATAAAATTTTAAAAATAACACATTAATTTTTTTTAAATATAATAAAGAAATAAAATCGCAAGATATAAGAAAGGAGGCTTTAAATATACATTTCTAAAAACATAAACAGTCGGTTTGCTCTAAGATTTGTGATTATGAATAAAGTGTCCAGTAAACATATCAAATGGAGGTACTATGCTATTCACTCCCAAATATTTGGTAATTCAATTTCTTATTAAAATTACATAAGCAAATAGATATTAAGCTCCAAACAATAAACTTACCATTTCACCCGTACGCTTTGTTACATGTGTCAGAAAATAAGGATTTGTAGGTATAGGAACGTCGCAAGATTTAAGGAGCTTCACGCTATAGTTATCGGAAAATCTCTTCTTGCGAAGACGTTTTTTACTGGTACCAGCTCCATCTAAATGAAGTAAATACAACATTAACATAAGAATCAAAATAAGTTTGCAAATTACGTTCTGGTTAATTAGTTTTTGAACCAAATAGACTTTAGAACATACCATTAGTTCCACTTTTCGCTTGTTCAAGCACATTTCCTTGCCCAACAAAGTTAACGAAGCGATCTTCATCATCTAGCTCATCAGTATACATATAATCGTCGCTCTCAGTTTCCTCCTCATCATCTTGTTCTTTTCCCTGTATTTCCTTGATTTCCTCATCATCATTTTCTTCTTCATCATCATCGGCTACTTCATCATCATCAACATATTCCTCATCGTCAACCTTTGATGTGACAACAAGTTCATCATCATCAGTTTCTTCCTCTTTTCCATCATCATATTCTTCTTCCGCTTCCTCTTTTATGTGTTCTTCTATTCTCTTGCCTTTATATTTTCGAACTAATTTCTTATCACATCCCGATTACTAAAAGAATGTGACATCGAATAATCCTTGAGAAAAATATTCAAACACTAGCATATACCCATCTTCAATCGATTTATCTTCAACAAATTTTGCCCAACCTTCTTGAAAGTAATATTTATCATCTATTTGTTGCATATTTACTTGCCACAAATTATTATATCGGTCTCTTAAAACTACATCATTTGATAACTCTCTCTGAATTTGATTAATAAAAGTTGTAGGAAGTTCCTAAACAAACAATAATATATAATCAAAAAAATTAAATAACCAACTCAATATGCATAACATCAGTATGGCCTTGTATTAATTGTACAGAACATATTTAAATGTTTTTGAGATTACTATTCTATTGAACATTTTTGAAACATTGACATAAAACATAGGTGTCTATTGTGGGAACCAAGGGATAAAATTAATGCAAATTGCATTATGTTATTATGCAAAGCTACCATACACTGTGAAATGGTATTCATAAATAGAAATACAATAGTTACTTTGGGGAAAATGCAAAGACACTACCCGGTATTAAGCGAAACCTGAATTAAACTAATCTGTGAATTTTTGTTTGCATACAATATCCCTGTACTTTGAAAACTCTCCACAAAACCCCTAACATGATCTAAATAGGGGGTTTTAGATTGTCTTATTTCATGTAACAATTTATAAAATATTTCACGTGCAATTCTAGGCACCAACATGAGGTACTTTAGAAACGGTTACTTGAAATATGCCGATAAAAAATAACCTACTTTTTTACAAATTCAGAGCTTTGTGTTAAAAGTACAAGGAGGTTCTACACATTAAAAAAATCATTGGATAGTTTCAGGCAGGTTTAACATAACACAAAGGAGTATTATGACTTCGCCAAAAATTAAAGGCCCAATTCCTATGATTTTTTTCTCAGGAATTCCATGTTTGAGAGTTGTAGATTAGGAAATCTGGAAGACTGACTTTAATTAGAAATGAAAGTAGAATTCTAAGGAACATGTGGATAAATTAAGGTTTTATGCGTTTGTGATTTTGGAAATAATTCTGAAATTTGTTTGTAATGTAGGAAAATTTAGATTAGTCTTATTCTTTATTTTGTGGGAAGGGAATTTTAACATGTGAATGTAAATGAATTTTATTCAACTCATGAAATTTCTAGTAAAACGTATAAGATCGTAATTTATTATTATATTTTAAAATTCAATGTGTTTCAAAATTTTTGAATTTTAGCGTTACAAACGTAAAAATATTGGACTAGTAAATTTAAATTTTGACCAACATATACAAGACTTTTTTTTAATCATTAAAAACTCATACTTTTTAATTAAGAATACATTTACTATATATATAGTTTCACATGTACATTAAGAAAGTAATTAAAACTATCGATGAACAAATCTATCATTGATTTATTAATATTTTTAATATCGCACTAATATTTGTACTTCATTGAAACATAAAAATTATTTAATAATTTAAAATGCATAATAGAATTAATAAAAAACAAAAAATAGATCATGAATTCAAAGCACGAGAACTCGATATAGAAATTACAAAAAGGTATAATCAATAAAAGACGAGAAACATACCATTTGTTTTTCTGAATATTTCGTTAAGAAAAATTTAAAGAATGAAGGCCGATTCGCTGCTAGTCCATCCATGATTTGATAATTTAAAGATCTAAGCAACAATTTTCAAAATGAGAAAGAACTGAGGTTTTATAATTGATTTAAACGGGATAATTTTCTTTATAGAATTTTTGAAAAAAGGAGCGTTACATCTAATGTTTTGTGGCGATGAATAAGAATATATTGGGTAATTAGGTTTTATAGAAGAATAAGAAATTATTTCATACAACGGCATCAACATTATGATAAGTTATTCATAGTTTAATTTTTGGAGAATTACACCAATCTATCCCTAAGGTTTAGTGTAATTACACATACCACTCTTCATGTTTGAAAAATTACACAAACTATCCTTGAGGCTAACATCTGTCCAAAAATAGTAATGGAATTTCTGAATGTACCAAAATCCCAATTTTTATTATAAAAATTACTTGTAAAAAATCTCAAACCTTCGAGTAATTCTCTCAAATATTATTATCAATACATTTATACATCAATATATTTATGTAATTGATATATACATATTATTATACAATATATTTAGATTAAAAGAAATAAAAATTCAAATAACATTCTGGGAAAAAAAAAAGGTAAACAAAAACACCCATCTATAAAATATAACAATAAATTTATTTATACATCAATAAATATTCATATTTAAAATATACATAAATGATTAAATATAACTAATTTAAAATTTCAATTACAATAAATACAGTAATAAAAATTTATTTGTATAGTTAGATTAATAATTTTATTTAAATTCAATTATAAAATTTTTTTTCTACCTAAAATAATTTATTTTATAATTTAAAAAATTAATATATAAAATATATTTAAAAAAAATTAATAAATAGAAAAAATATATCTATTATCCCCAGCCCCTCTCCCTAACATCCACAAAGAACTCACCTTACCCCATCCCTTTATCTTCCCTTTCGTTTCCTCGTTTACCTTTGGATCACCAATAACCTTCTTAGATCGATTTGGTCGCAAAAGGTTGTCACAGCACGAAAGGCACAAAGGGAGGATGGGAAGGGAAATGGGGGGTAGTATGGTAGGTGCTGGTGAGTAGTGGTGTGGTTTGGGGGGGGGGGGGGGGGGGTCGGGGTTATTCTTGTATATTTATATATTTTAATACAAAAATCTTGTCAAATGTACTTTTGTAATAATTTTGCGTCGTCAGATATAAATGTCATGATGTGGTAACTGTAAGGATTCGAATATCTTGGGGGTAGTTTTATTAATTTTTCAAACTTGAAGGATTGTATGTGTAGTTACACTAAACATGAGGGGTAGTTTAAAAAGTAATTTTTAAAAATGAAAAAATTCATATCAGGGGCATTTCGAAATAAAAAAATTACTAATTGATGACATGAAAATGTACAACAAAAAAATGTTATTTTTATTCAAAGTGAAAGATGATTATTATATCAATGTCGAAAGTGAGAAACATACTTTTTAAATGGGTATGATTTTATATAAACGTTAAATAATTATAAGTAATATCTATAAAACTACATAATAAACAATCAAAACAATGTTAATGTAGTTTCTTCAAAACAATGTCAGTGTTCACAATAAATTTTTTTTGTCTAACAAATAAACATATACCACATGTAACCATTAAATTTCCATTCAGAGCTAGCCCACATTTGGACCTAATCAAAACGAAGAATACCAACATTAATACGATGTTTTCCATCTTCTTCCCCAAACTCACAAAGGCATACATCATTTATTCCAATAGAATTTTTTATGCATAATGAACTCCATCCTCCAACATAATTTACTCTCCCGTCAGTCCATTCTCTATATGTTGATTCATACGTCTTTCCCTTAGGATTAACGAGGATGATTTCCTTTGGAAGTTTAATGTCATTCTTTCTCACTATTCTTTTTGGAACGTATTGACATGATTAATTAACAATATTAGTTATAACATATATATATATATATATATATATATATATATATATATATATATATATATGAACTTCATAATAACAATTCAAAAAAATAATATCATGTCTAAAAGCTTGTGTTTTTTCCTTGTAAAGAGTATGCAAAACGGCACACTAAAGCTTGTAGTGTTGTACACACACTGACAACTGCATATAGGACTTAATATTGAGATATGAAAAAATTATAATACGCTTTTCTTCATCGGATAATACCCATATAAAATTTTAAAAATAACACATTAATTTTTTTTAAATATAATAAAGAAATAAAATCGGAAGATATAAGAAAGGAGGCTTTAAATATACATTTCTAAAAACATAAACAGTCGGTTTGCTCTAAGATTTGTGATTAAGAATAAAGTGTCCATTAAACATATCAAATGGAGGTACTATGCTATTCACTCCCAAATATTTGGTAATTCAATTTCTTATTAAAATTACATAAGCAAATAGATATTAAGCTCCAAACAATAAACTTACCATTTCACCCGTACGCTTTGTTACATGTGTCAGAAAATAAGGATTTGTAGGTATAGGAATGCCGCAAGATTTAAGGAGCTTCACGCTATAGTTATCGGAAAATCTCTTCTTGCGAAGACGTTTTTTACTGGTACCAGCTCCATCTAAATGAAGTAAATACAACATTAACATAAGAATCAAAATAAATTTGCAAATTACGTTCTGGTTAATTAGTTTTTGAACAAAATAGACTTTAGAACATACCATTAGTTCCACTTTTCGCTTGTTCACACACATTTCCTTGCCCAACAAAGTTAACGAAGCGATCTTCATCATCTAACTCATCAGAATACATATAATCGTCGCTTTCAGTTTCCTCCTCATCATCTTGTTCTTTTCCCTATATTTCCTTGATTTCCTCATCATCATTTTCTTCTTCATCATCATCGGCTTCCTCTTCATCATCATCAACATATTCCTCATCGTCAATTTTTGATGTGACAACAAGTTCATCATCATCAGTTTCTTCCTCTTTTCCATCATCATATTCTTCTTCCGCTTCCTCTTTTATGTGTTCTTTATTCTCTTGCCTTTATATTTTCGAACTAATTTCTTATCACATCCCGATAAGTCAAAGAATGTGACATCGTATAAACCTTGAGAAAAATATTCAAACACTAGCATATACCCATCTTCAATCGATTTATCTTCAACAAATTTTGCCAACCTTCTTGAAAGTAATATTTATCATATACTTGTTGCATCTTTACTTGCCACAAATTATTATATCGGTCTCTTAAAACTACATCATTTGAAAACTCTCTCTGAATCTGATTAATAAAAGTTGCAGGAAGTTCCTAAACAAACAATAATATATAATCAAGAAAATTAAATAACCAACACAATATGCATAACATCATTATGGCCTTGTATTAATTGTACAAAACATATTTAAATGTTTTTGAGATTACTATTCTATTGAACATTTTTGAAAAATTGACATAAAACATTGGTGTCTACTGTAGCAACAAAGGGATAAAATTAATGCAAACTGCATTATGTTATTATGCAAAACTACCATACACTGTGAAATGGCATTCATAAATAAAAATACAATAGTTACTTTGGGGAAAATGCAAAGACACTACCCGGTATTAAGCGAAACCGGAATGAAACTAACCTGTAAAATTTTTATTGCATACAATATCCCTGTAATTTGAAAACTCTCCACAAAACCCTAACATGATTTAAATAGGGGGTTTTAGATCGTCTTATTTCAAGTAACAAACTATAAAATATTTCACGTGCAATTGTAGGGAGCAACATGAGGTACTTTAGAAACGGTTACTTGAAATATGCCGATAAAAAATAACCTACTTTTTTACAAATTCAGGGTTTTGTGTTAAAAGTACAAGGAGGTTCTACACATTAAAAAATCAATGGATAGTTTCAGGCAGGTTTAACATAACACAAATGAGTATTATGACTTCGCCAAAAATTAAGGCCCAATTCCTATGATTTTTTTCTCAGGAATTCCATGTTTGAGAGTTGTAGATTAGGAAATCTGGAAGACTGTCTTTAATTATAAATGAAAGTAGAATTCTAAGGAACACGTGGATCAATTAAGGTTTTATGCGTTTGTGATTTTCAAAAAATGTCTGAAATTTGTTTGTAATGTAGGGAAATTTAGATTAGTCTTATTCTTTATTTTGTGGGAAGGGAATTTAAACATGTGAATGTAAATGAATTTTATTCAAAAATCATGAAATTTCTAGTCAAACGTATAAGATCGTAATTTAATATTATTTTTTAAAATTCAATGTGTTTCAAATTTTTTGAATTTGAGCGTTACAAACGTAAAAATATTGGACTAGTAAATTTAAATTTTGACCAACATATACAAGACTTTTTTTTAATCATTAAAAACTCATACTTTTTAATTAAGAATACATTTACTATATATATAGTTTCACATGTAACTTAAGAAAGTAATTAAAACTATCGATGAACAAATCTATCATTGATTTATTAATATTTTTAATATAGCACTAATATTTGTACTTCATTGAAACATAAAAATTATTTAATAATTTAAAATGCATAATAGAATTAATAAAAAACAAAAAATAGATCATAAATTCAAAGCAATAGAACTCGATATAGAAATTACAAAAAGGTATAATCAATAAAAGATGAGAAACATACCATTTGTTTTTCTGAATATTTCGTTAAGAAAAATTTAAAGAATGAAGGCCGATTCGCTGCTAGTCCATCCATGATTTGATAACTTACAGATCTAAGCAACAATTTTCAAAATGAGAAAGCACTGAGGTTTTATAATTGATTTAAACGGGATAATTTTCTTTATAGAATTTTTGAAAAAATGAGCGTTACATCTAATGTTTTGTGGCGATGAATAAGAATATATTGGGTAATTAGGTTTTATAGAAGAATAAGAAATTATTTCATACAACGGCATCAACATTATGATAAGTTATTCATAGTTTAATTTTTGGAGAATTACACCAAACTATCCCTAAGGTTTAGTGTAATTACACATACCACTCTTCATGTTTGAAAAATTACACAAACTATCCTTGAGGCTAACATCTGTCCAAAAATAGTAATGGAATTTCTGAATGTACCAAAATCCCCATTTTTATTATAAAAATTACTTGTGAAAAATCTCAAACCTTCGAGTAATTCTCTCAAATATTATTATCAATACATTTATACATCAATATTTTTATGTAATTGAAATATACATATTATTATAACATATATTTAGATTAAAAGAAATAAAAATTCAAATAACATTCTGGGAAAAAAAAAGGTAAACAAAAACACCCATCTATAAAATATAACAATAAATTTATTTATACATCAATAAATATTCATATTTAAAATATACATAAATGATTAAATATAACTAATTTAAAATTTCAATTACAATAAATACAGTAATAAAAATTTATTTGTATAGTTAGATTAATAATATTATTTAAATTCAATTATAAAATTTTTTTTCTACCAAAAATAATTTATTTTATATTTTTAAAAATTAATATATAAAATATATGTAAAAAACATTAATAAATGGAAAAAATATCTCTATTATCCCCAGCCCCTCTCCCTAACATCCACAAAGAACTCACCTTACCCCATCCCTTTCTCTTCCCTTTCGTTTCCTCGTTTACCTTTGGATCACCAATAACCTTCTTAGATCGATTTGGTCGCAAAAGGTTGTCACTGCACGAAAGGCACAAAGGGAGGATGGGAAGGGAAATGGGGGGTAGTGTGGTAGGTGCTGGTGAGTAGTGGTGTGGTTAGGGGGGGCGGGGGGTCGGGGGGGTCGGGGATATTCTTTTATATTTATATATTTTAATACAAAAATCTTGTCAAATGTACTTTTCTAATAATTTTGCGTCGTCAGAAATAAATGTCATGATGTGGTAACTGTAAGGATTCGAATATCTTGGGGGTAGTTTTATTAATTTTTCATACTTGAAGGATTGTATGTGTAGTTACACTAAACATGAGGGGTAGTTTAAAAAGTGATTTTTAAAAATGAAAAAATTCATATCAGGGGCATATCGAAATAAAAAAATTACTAATTGATGACATGAAAATGTACAACAAAAAATTGTGATTTTTATTCCAAGTGAAAGATGATTATTATATCAATTTAGAAAGTGAGAAACATACTTTTTAAATGGGTATGATTTTATATAAACGTTAAATAATTATATGTAATATCTATAAAACTACATAATAAATAATCAAAACAATGTTAATGTAGTTTCTTCAAAACAATGTCAGTGTTCACAATAAATTTTTTTTGTCCAACAAATAAACATATACCACATGTAACCATTAAAGTTCCATTCAGAGCTAGCCCACATTTGGACCTAATCAAAACGAAGAATACCAACATTAATACGATGTTTTCCATCTTCTTCCCCAAACTCACGAAGGCATGCATCATTTATTCCAATAGAATTTTTTCTGCATAATGAACTCCATCCTCCAGCATAATTTACTCTCCCGTCAATCCATTCTCTATATGTTGATTCATACGTCTTTCCCTTAGGATTAACGAGGATGATTTCCTTTGGAAGTTTAATGTCATTCTTTCTCACTATTCTTTTCGGAACGTATTGACATATTAGTTATAACATATATATATATATATATATATATATATATATATATATATATGAACTTCATAATAACAATTCAAAAAAATAATATCATGTCTAAAAGCTTGTATTTTTTCCTTGTAAAGAGTATGCAAAACGGCACACTAAAGCTTGTAGTGTTGTACACACACTGACAACTGCATATAGGACTTAATATTGAAATATGAAAAAACTATAATACGTTTTTCTTCATCGGATAATACCCATATAAAATTTTAAAAATAACACATTAATTTTTTTAAATATAATAAAGAAATAAAATCGCAAGATATAACAAAGTAGGCTTTAAATATACATTTCTAAAAACATAAACAGTCGGTTTGCTCTAAGATTTGTGATTATGAATAAAGTGTCCATTAAACATATCAAATGGAGGTACTATGCTATTCACTCCCAAATATTTGGTAATTCAATTTCTTATTAAAATTACATAAGCAAATAGATATTAAGCTCCAAACAATAAACTTACCATTTCACCCGTACGCTTTGTTACATGTGTCAGAAAATAAGGATTTGTAGGTATAGGAATGCCGCAAGATTTAAGGAGCTTCACGCTATAGTTATCGGAAAATCTCTTCTTGCGAAGACGTTTTTTACTGGTACCAGCTCCATCTAAATGAAGTAAATACAACATTAACATAAGAATCAAAATAAATTTGCAAATTACGTTCTGGTTAATTAGTTTTTGAACAAAATAGACTTTAGAACATACCATTAGTTCCACTTTTCGCTTGTTCACACACATTTCCTTGCCCAACAAAGTTAACGAAGCGATCTTCATCATCTAACTCATCAGTAAACATATAATCGTCGCTTTCAATTTCCTCCTCATCATCTTGTTCTTTTCCCTATATTTCCTTGATTTCCTCATCATCATTTTCTTCTTCATCATCATCGGCTTCCTCTTCATCATCATCAACATATTCCTCATCGTCAATTTTTGATGTGACAACAAGTTCATCATCATCAGTTTCTTCCTCTTTTCCATCATCATATTCTTCTTCCGCTTCCTCTTTTATGTGTTCTTCTATTCTCTTGCCTTTATATTTTCGAACTAATTTCTTATCACATCCCGATAAGTCAAAGAATGTGACATCGTATAAACCTTGAGAAAAATATTCAAACACTAGCATATACCCATCTTCAATCGATTTATCTTCAACAAATTTTGCCAACCATCTTGAAAGTAATATTTATCATATACTTGTTGCATCTTTACTTGCCACAAATTATTATATCGGTCTTTTAAAACTACATCATTTGATAACTCTCTCTGAATCTGATTAATAAAAGGTGGAGGAAGCTCCTAAACAAACAATAATATATAATCAAGAAAATTAAATAACCAACTCAATTTGCATAACATCAGTATGGCCTTGTATTAATTGTACAAAAGATATTTAAATGGTTTTGAGATTACTATTCTATTGAACATTTTTGAAAAATTGACATAAAACATTGGTGTCTACTGTAGCAACAAAGGGATAAAATTAATGCAAACTGCATTATGTTATTATGCAAAACTACCATACACTGTGAAATGGCATTCATAAATAAAAATACAATAGTTACTTTGGGGAAAATGCAAAGACACTACCCGGTATTAAGCGAAACCTGAATGAAACTAACCTGTAAAATTTTTATTGCATACAATATCCCTGTAATTTGAAAACTCTCCACAAAACCCTAACATGATTTAAATATGGGGTTTTAGATCGTCTTATTTCAAGTAACAAACTATAAAATATTTCACGTGCAATTGTAGGGAGCAACATGAGGTACTTTAGAAACGGTTACTTGAAATATGCCGATAAAAAATAACCTATTTTTTTACAAGTTCAGGGTTTTGTGTTAAAAGTACAAGGAGGTTCTACACATTAAAAAATCAATGGATAGTTTCAGGCAGGTTTAACATAACACAAATGAGTATTATGACTTCACCAAAAATTAAGGCCTAATTCCTATGATTTTTTTCTCAGGAATTCCATGTTTGAGAGTTGTAGATTAGGAAATCTGGAAGACTGTCATTAATTAGAAATGAAAGTAGAATTCTAAGGAACACGTGGATCAATTAAGGTTTTATGCGTTTGTGATTTTCAAAATATGTCTGAAATTTGTTTGTAATGTAGGGAAATTTAGATTAGTCTTATTCTTTATTTTATGGGAAGGGAATTTAAACATGTGAATGTAAATGAATTTTATTCAAATCATGAAATTTCTAGTAAAACGTATAAGATCGTAATTTAATATTATTTTTTAAAATTCAATTTGTTTCAAAAATTTTGAATTTGAGCGTTACAAACGTAAAAATATTGGACTAGTAAATTTAAATTTTGACCAACATATACAAGATTTTTTTTAATCATTCAAAACTCATACTTTTTAATTAAGAATACAATTACTATATATATAGTTTCACATGTAACTTAAGCAAGTAATTAAAACTATCGATGAACAACTCTATCATTGATTAATTAATATTTTTAATATCGCACTAATATTTGTACTTCATTGAAACATAAAAATTATTTAATAATTTAAAATGCATAATAGAATTTATAAAAAAAAACAAAAAATAGATCATAAATTCAAAGCTTAAGAACTCGATATAGAAATTACAAAAAGGTATAATCAATAAAAGACGAGAAACATACCATTTGTTTTTCTGAATATTTCGTTAAGAAAAATTTAAAGAATGAAGGCCGATTCGCTGCTAGTCCATCCATGATTTGATAACTTACAAATCTAAGCAACAATTTTCAAAATGAGAAAGAATTGAGGTTTTATAATTGATTCAAACGGGATAATTTTCTTAATAGAATTTTTGAAAAAAGGAGCGTTACATCCAATGTTTTGTGCCGATGAATAAGAATATATTGGGTAATTAGGTTTTATAGAAGAATAAGAAATTATTTCATTCAACGGCATCAACATTATGATAAGTTATTCATAGTTTAATTTTTTGGAGAATTACACCAAACTATCCCTAAGGTTTAGTGTAATTACACATACCACTCTTCATGTTTGAAAAATTACACAAACTACCCTTGAGGCTAACATCTGTCCAAAAATAGTAATGGAATTTCTGAATGTACCAAAATCCCCATTTTTATTATAAAAATTACTTGTAAAAAATCTCAAACCTTCGACTAATTCTCTCAAATATTAATATTAATACATTTATACATCAATATTTTTATTTAATTGAAATATAGATTTTATTATACAATATATTTAGATTAAAAGAAATAAAAATTCACATAACATTCTGGGAAAAAAAAAAGGTAAACAAAAACACCCACTATAAAATATAACAATAAATTTATTTATACATCAATAAATATTCATATTTAAAATATATATAAATGATTAAATATAACTAATTTAAAATTTCAATTACAATAAATATAGTAATAAAAATTTATTTGTATAGTTAGATTAATACTGTTAATTAAATTCAATTAGAAAATTGTTTTTCTACCTAAAATAATTTAGTTTATATTTTAAAAAATACATATATAAAATATATGCAAAAAAAATTAATAAATATAAAAAATATCTCTATTATCCCCAGCCCCTCTCCCTAACATCCACAAAGAACTCAGCTTACCCCATCCCTTTCTCTTCCCTTTCGTTTCCTCGTTTACCTTTTGATCACCAACAACCTTCTTCGATCGATTTGGTCGCGAAAGGTTGTCACTGCATGAAAGGCACAAAGGGAGGATGGGAAGGGAAATGGGTGGTAGTGTGGTAGGTGTTGTTGAGTAGTGGTGTGGTTGGGGGGGGGGGGGGGGGGGGGCGTTGGTCGGGGTTATTCTTTTATATTTACATATTTTAATACAAAAATCTTGTCAAATGTACTTTTGTAATAATTTTGCGTCGTCAGAAATAAATGTCATGATGTGGTAACTGTAATGATTCGAATATCTTGGGGGTAGTTTTATTAATTTTTCAAACTTGAAGGATTGTCTGTGTAGTTACACTAAACATGAGGGGTAGTTTAAAAAGCAATTTTTAAAAATAAAAAAAATCATATCAGGGGCATTTCGAAATAAAAAAATTACTAATTGATGACATGAAAATGTACAAAAAAAAATTGTGATTTTTATTCCAAGTGAAAGATGATTATTATATCAATGTCGAAAGTGAGAAACATACTTTTTAAATGGGTATGATTTTATATAAACGTTAAATAATTATAAGTAATATCTATAAAACTACATAATAGACAATCAAAACAATGTTAATGTAGTTTCTTCAAAACAATGTCAGTGTTCAAAATAAATTTTTTTTGTCTAACAAATAAACATAAACCACATGTAACCATTAAAGTTCCATTCAGAGCTAGCCCACATTTTGACCTAATCAAAACGAAGAATACCAACATTAATACGATGTTTCCCATCTTCTTCCACAAACTCACAAAGGCATACATCATTTATTCCAATAGAATTTTTTATGCATAATGAACTCCATCCTCCAGCATAATTTACTCTCCCGTCAGTCCATTGTCTATATGTTGATTCATACGTCTTTCCCTTAGGATCAACGAGGATGATTTCCTTTGGAAGTTTAATGTCATTCTTTCTCACTATTCTTTTTGGAACGTACTGACATGATAAAATAACAATATTAGTTATAACATATATATATATAAACTTCATAATAACAATTCAAAAAAATAATATCATGTCTAAAAGCTTGTGTTTTTTCCTGGTAAAGAGTATGCAAAACGGCACACTAAATCTTGTAGTGTTGTTCACACCCTGACAACTGCATATAGGACTTAATAAGGAGATATGAAAAAACTATAATACGTTTTTCTTCATCGAATAATACCCATATAAAATTTTCAAAATAACACACAATAAAGATATGAAATCGCAAGGTATAAGAAATGAGGCTTTAAATATACATTTCTAAAAACATAAACAGTCGATTTGCTCTAAGATTTGTGATTATGAATAAAGTGTCCATTAAACATATCAAATGGAGGTACTATGCTATTCACTCCCAAATATTTGGTAATTCAATTTCTTATTAAAATTACATAAGCAAATAGATATTAAGCTCCAAACAATAAACTTACCATTTCACCCGTACGCTTTGTTACATGTGTCAGAAAATAAGGATTTGTAGGTATAGGAATGCCGCAAGATTTAAGGAGCTTCACGCTATAGTTATCGGAAAATCTCTTCTTGCGAAGACGTTTTTTACTGGTACCAGCTCCATCTAAATGAAGTAAATACAACATTAACATAAGAATCAAAATAAATTTGCAAATTACGTTCTGGTTAATTAGTTTTTGAACAAAATAGACTTTAGAACATACCATTAGTTCCACTTTTCGCTTGTTCACACACATTTCCTTGCCCAACAAAGTTAACGAAGCGATCTTCATCATCTAACTCATCAGTAAACATATAATCGTCGCTTTCAGTTTCCTCCTCATCATCTTGTTCTTTTCCCTATATTTCCTTGATTTCCTCATCATCATTTTCTTCTTCATCATCATCGGCTTCCTCTTCATCATCATCAACATATTCCTCATCGTCAATTTTTGATGTGACAACAAGTTCATCATCATCAGTTTCTTCCTCTTTTCCATCATCATATTCTTCTTCCGCTTCCTCTTTTATGTGTTCTTCTATTCTCTTGCCTTTATATTTTCGAACTAATTTCTTATCACATCCCGATAAGTCAAAGAATGTGACATCGTATAAACCTTGAGAAAAATATTCAAACACTAGCATATACCCATCTTCAATCGATTTATCTTCAACAAATTTTGCCAACCATCTTGAAAGTAATATTTATCATATACTTGTTGCATCTTTACTTGCCACAAATTATTATATCGGTCTTTTAAAACTACATCATTTGATAACTCTCTCTGAATCTGATTAATAAAAGGTGTAGGAAGCTCCTAAACAAACAATAATATATAATCAAGAAAATTAAATAACCAACTCAATATGCATAACATCAGTATGGCCTTGTATTAATTGTACAAAAGATATTTAAATGGTTTTGAGATTACTATTCTATTGAACATTTTTGAAAAATTGACATAAAACATTGGTGTCTACTGTAGCAACAAAGGGATAAAATTAATGCAAACTGCATTATGTTATTATGCAAAACTACCATACACTGTGAAATGGCATTCATAAATAAAAATACAATAGTTACTTTGGGGAAAATGCAAAGACACTACCCGGTATTAAGCGAAACCTGAATGAAACTAACCTGTAAAATTTTTATTGCATACAATATCCCTGTAATTTGAAAACTCTCCACAAAACCCTAACATGATTTAAATATGGGGTTTTAGATCGTCTTATTTCAAGTAACAAACTATAAAATATTTCACGTGCAATTGTAGGGAGCAACATGAGGTACTTTAGAAACGGTTACTTGAAATATGCCGATAAAAAATAACCTATTTTTTTACAAGTTCAGGGTTTTGTGTTAAAAGTACAAGGAGGTTCTACACATTAAAAAATCAATGGATAGTTTCAGGCAGGTTTAACATAACACAAATGAGTATTATGACTTCACCAAAAATTAAGGCCTAATTCCTATGATTTTTTTCTCAGGAATTCCATGTTTGAGAGTTGTAGATTAGGAAATCTGGAAGACTGTCATTAATTAGAAATGAAAGTAGAATTCTAAGGAACACGTGGATCAATTAAGGTTTTATGCGTTTGTGATTTTCAAAATATGTCTGAAATTTGTTTGTAATGTAGGGAAATTTAGATTAGTCTTATTCTTTATTTTATGGGAAGGGAATTTAAACATGTGAATGTAAATGAATTTTATTCAAATCATGAAATTTCTAGTAAAACGTATAAGATCGTAATTTAATATTATTTTTTAAAATTCAATTTGTTTCAAAAATTTTGAATTTGAGCGTTACAAACGCAAAAATATTGGACTAGTAAATTTAAATTTTGACCAACATATACAAGATTTTTTTTAATCATTCAAAACTCATACTTTTTAATTAAGAATACAATTACTATATATATAGTTTCACATGTAACTTAAGCAAGTAATTAAAACTATCGATGAACAACTCTATCATTGATTAATTAATATTTTTAATATCGCACTAATATTTGTACTTCATTGAAACATAAAAATTATTTAATAATTTAAAATGCATAATAGAATTTATAAAAAAAAACAAAAAATAGATCATAAATTCAAAGCTTAAGAACTCGATATAGAAATTACAAAAAGGTATAATCAATAAAAGACGAGAAACATACCATTTGTTTTTCTGAATATTTCGTTAAGAAAAATTTAAAGAATGAAGGCCGATTCGCTGCTAGTCCATCCATGATTTGATAACTTACAAATCTAAGCAACAATTTTCAAAATGAGAAAGAATTGAGGTTTTATAATTGATTCAAACGGGATAATTTTCTTAATAGAATTTTTGAAAAAAGGAGCGTTACATCCAATGTTTTGTGCCGATGAATAAGAATATATTGGGTAATTAGGTTTTATAGAAGAATAAGAAATTATTTCATTCAACGGCATCAACATTATGATAAGTTATTCATAGTTTAATTTTTTGGAGAATTACACCAAACTATCCCTAAGGTTTAGTGTAATTACACATACCACTCTTCATGTTTGAAAAATTACACAAACTACCCTTGAGGCTAACATCTGTCCAAAAATAGTAATGGAATTTCTGAATGTACCAAAATCCCCATTTTTATTATAAAAATTACTTGTAAAAAATCTCAAACCTTCGAGTAATTCTCTCAAATATTAATATTAATACATTTATACATCAATATTTTTATTTAATTGAAATATAGATTTTATTATACAATATATTTAGATTAAAAGAAATAAAAATTCACATAACATTCTGGGAAAAAAAAAAGGTAAACAAAAACACCCACTATAAAATATAACAATAAATTTATTTATACATCAATAAATATTCATATTTAAAATATATATAAATGATTAAATATAACTAATTTAAAATTTCAATTACAATAAATATAGTAATAAAAATTTATTTGTATAGTTAGATTAATACTGTTATTTAAATTCAATTAGAAAATTGTTTTTCTACCTAAAATAATTTAGTTTATATTTTAAAAAATACATATATAAAATATATGCAAAAAAAATTAATAAATATAAAAAATATCTCTATTATCCCCAGCCCCTCTCCCTAACATCCACAAAGAACTCAGCTTACCCCATCCCTTTCTCTTCCCTTTCGTTTCCTCGTTTACCTTTTGATCACCAACAACCTTCTTCGATCGATTTGGTCGCGAAAGTTTGTCACTGCATGAAAGGCACAAAGGGAGGATGGGAAGGGAAATGGGTGGTAGTGTGGTAGGTGTTGTTGAGTAGTGGTGTGGTTGGGGGGGGGGGGGGGGGCGTTGGTCGGGGTTATTCTTTTATATTTACATATTTTAATACAAAAATCTTGTCAAATGTACTTTTGTAATAATTTTGCGTCGTCAGAAATAAATGTCATGATGTGGTAACTGTAATGATTCGAATATCTTGGGGGTAGTTTTATTAATTTTTCAAACTTGAAGGATTGTCTGTGTAGTTACACTAAACATGAGGGGTAGTTTAAAAAGCAATTTTTAAAAATAAAAAAAATCATATCAGGGGCATTTCGAAATAAAAAAATTACTAATTGATGACATGAAAATGTACAAAAAAAAATTGTGATTTTTATTCCAAGTGAAAGATGATTATTATATCAATGTCGAAAGTGAGAAACATACTTTTTAAATGGGTATGATTTTATATAAACGTTAAATAATTATAAGTAATATCTATAAAACTACATAATAGACAATCAAAACAATGTTAATGTAGTTTCTTCAAAACAATGTCAGTGTTCAAAATAAATTTTTTTTGTCTAACAAATAAACATAAACTACATGTAACCATTAAAGTTCCATTCAGAGCTAGCCCACATTTGGACCTAATCAAAACGAAGAATACCAACATTAATACGATGTTTCCCATCTTCTTCCACAAACTCACAAAGGCATACATCATTTATTCCAATAGAATTTTTTATGCATAATGAACTCCATCCTCCAGCATAATTTACTCTCCCGTCAGTCCATTGTCTATATGTTGATTCATACGTCTTTCCCTTAGGATCAACGAGGATGATTTCCTTTGGAAGTTTAATGTCATTCTTTCTCACTATTCTTTTTGGAACGTACTGACATGATAAAATAACAATATTAGTTATAACATATATATATATAAACTTCATAATAACAATTCAAAAAAATAATATCATGTCTAAAAGCTTGTGTTTTTTCCTGGTAAAGAGTATGCAAAACGGCACACTAAATCTTGTAGTGTTGTTCACACCCTGACAACTGCATATAGGACTTAATAAGGAGATATGAAAAAACTATAATACGTTTTTCTTCATCGAATAATACCCATATAAAATTTTCAAAATAACACACAATAAAGATATGAAATCGCGAGATATAAGAAATGAGGCTTTAAATATACATTTCTAAAAACATAAACAGTCGGTTTGCTCTAAGATTTGTGATTATGAATAAAGTGTCCATTAAACATATCAAATGGAGGTACTATGCTATTCACTCCCAAATATTTGGTAATTCAATTTCTTATTAAAATGACATAAGCAAATAGATATTAAGCTTTCACCCGTACGCTTTGTTACATGTGTCAGAAAATAAGGATTTGTAGGTATAGGAATGCCGCAAGATTTAAGGAGCTTCACGCTATAGTTATCGGAAAATCTCTTCTTGCCAAGACATTTTTTACTGGTACCAGCTCCATCTAAATGAAGTAAATACAACATTAACATAAGAATCAAAATAAAATTGCAAATTACGTTCTGGTTAATTAGTTTTTGAACAAAATAGACTTTAGAACATACCATTAGTTCCACTTTTCGCTTGTTCACGCACATTTCCTTGCCCAACAAAGTTAACGAAGCGATCTTCATCATCTAACTCGTCAGTATACATATAATCGTCGCTTTCAGTTTCCTCCTCATCATCTTGTTCTTTTCCCTGTATTTCCTTGATTTCCTCATCATCATTTTCTTCTTCATCATCATCGGCTTCCTCTTCATCATCATCAACATATTCCTCATCGTCAATTTTTGATGTGACAACAAGTTCATCATCATCAGTTTCTTCCTCTTTTCCATCATCATATTCTTCTTCCGCTTCCTCTTTTATGTGTTCTTCTATTCTCTTGCCTTTATATTTTCGAACTAATTTCTTATCACATGCCGATAAGTCAAAGAATGTGACATCGAATAAACCTTGAGAAAAATATTCAAACACTAGCATATACCCATCTTCAATCGATTTATCTTCAACAAATTTTGCCCAACCTTCTTGAAAGTAATATTTATCATCTACTTGTTGCAGCTTTACTTGCCACAAATTATTATGTCGGTCTCTTAAAACTACATCATTTGGTAACTCTCTCTGAATATGCACTACAAGAAAATACACTTTTTGTGAGGAGAAAATTTGTTTCAATAAGTGTCTTATTCGTTACAGAAACCTTTTGTAAAGACAGCTTTTGTCGCCTTTTCTCGTCCCCAAAACTTGGTCACTAGAAGTTATTGTAACGAATATTGTCCGCTCGTTACAAAAACTACAGGTGCATTTGTAACGCCTGAAATTTCCTTACAATATGTCTGGTTCTAGTAAGGAAAATGTCCTCACAAAAGCTAGCAACCATCCTTACAAAATATATATGTCGTTACAAATAGTTGAATTTTGCAATATTTTTTATTGAATAGTTTTAGTGGTAATTTCGTTACAAATAGTAATTTATGACAAATTGATGTCCTCACAAATAACCAAATTTATAATTTCTTTAATTTAATATATATATATATACTACATGACAATGAAATGTTATAATATACTCCGTATATTTTACAAAAAGAAATATATAAAAGAATATTTCATTAGCATAACTCAAATATATAATACAAAGTTATTACAAAAAATCACTCGGGATAACTTCAAACTATTAAGTAGCTCAAATAAGATAATATGCAGTGCAATTACATAGTTCCTAACAAAATTATCATCAATAGCAATTGCTATTCAATTGAACAAAATACATGTGAGTTTTTGAAATATCATGTTGAATGTTCCATGTTTATCTTTTGCTTCACCAACCTGCAAATATATATTGAAGACTTAGAATAAATTCAATGCAAAATCTATTACATGTTAAAAGAAACAAAACAATTTCAACAACTTTTATACTAGAATTCAACTAAATCAAAACTTGCTCTTTAAGCAAACATGAAGAGTTCCTCTACAAGATTTTGAATGTTAGTTCCTCTATATTAAACCAATCTTGCTCTTTGTTCCTCTATACATCCTTGGCGTGAGACAAGAAATATTCTTATGCTGAATGATTAGAATTCAAACCTGAATGATTAGAATTCAAACGCTTTCTAATTAGCATTGGTATTCTAAGAAGTAGTAGATCAATCATTATCACCTAACAACTTAACCTTCAAAGTGAAGTGTGTTTGATGTAATTCAGGCATTGTTGTCTCAAAGTGTTTTAAAATGTGAAGTCGTTCAAACATAAAATAGTGCTAGTGTACAAACTGCAAAGATAAAAAGCCATACGTGACAAGGTGAAGTGTTACCTCAGGCTTCCAATAGGTATAACAACAAAATAATGTCTCTTCGATCTAGGCAGCACCAACATGAAGCTCAATACTAAATCTAGAAACCTGTTGGATCAGAAGATACATTTAGCTCTAACATATAAACAATAATCAAAACACATAAATTAAACAATTCATAATCATTAAAATTTATGAGGTTTAACATTATTTATGCATTCTTTTAAAGACTCCCCTTCCTCCTGAAACTTGATCAACTTCACATATCAAAGGTTATAGCAGCAATAAATTTAATTGTATATAAGCAACACAACATATAGAACTGTTAGACAAATTATTTAAAGAGCATGTTATACCTTGGTATCAGCATTTTTGCATATTCTTTTGGGTGATTTACACTCAGACCCCCTCAGGTTTGGGCATATTACAAGAAACCCCCCGTTGTTTCAAAAATAACAGGGACACCCCCTCAGGTTTGGGCATTTTACAAGAAACCCCTTACGGTGTTAAAAATAGATGAAATTTGATGACGTCAACAATTTTTTTTTGATTTTCCAAATTTACCCCTGGCTAAATATACCCACAGGGGGTGTCTATGTAATAATATTATAGCACAGTGGGTGTATTTGAAAGATTACAATAACTTCAGGGAGTTACTTATAGCCAACGGTCATATTTGAAAAAATGACCATGGATGTTAATGTTGGCCATATATTCTGACGTCATCAAATTCCGTCTGTTTTTAACGCCGTAAGGGGTTTCTTGTAATATGCCCAAACCTGAGGGGGTATCTCTGTAATTTTTGAAACAACAGGGGGTTTCTTGTAATATGTCTAAACCTGAGGGGGTCTGAGTGTAAATCACCCTATTCTTTTTGGTGTTATTTACGAATATATTGCCATCGCATCTAATCAATGTCGAAAAGAAATATGCGTTCACAACTTATTGCACATACTCGATCTTTACCAGAATTTAAATCATGAAATTAATACATCAATAAATGTCAACAATAAAGCAAAGAGGATACTTTCATTTTAGGCAAATTGACTCCCAATCTATCAAACTCAATTCCACTCTGTTCAATAATTTTACTATCACACAACAATGCTAAGGAATTGCACAAAAACTAAGTTATAATACCAATGAAAAGATTCCAAAAACAGAAATGGGTTTGAAAGAATATGCAAATTGATAAAGCTACATCACTAATGGAGAGGAATTGATATTTCAATTAATATATGTACTTCTCATGGCTAATCCCAAGAGGTAACAGCAGCAACCTATTCCACAAGGCAATAGGATATGAGAACTCTCTGTTTGGAGAAGTGGGAGTCAACCAAGTAGGATGACTCAACCACACCATCAACAAAAAAGGGACTTTATCTTCAACAACTCTAATCACTTGGGTCATACGAGAATTGGTACACATCTTGTCCCAGAAAAGTGAATCAACGCAGCAACACGATTATGAAATAAAAAAATTATGTGCACACAACTTCACGCTTCTAAGCATCTATCAATATAGCCTCAAAATTCTCCAAGTTACTAACTAAAAATCATTAGACATTTTAAATCACTTGGGTGACCAATATTAAGTTTACAAAACACAAACAAATGAATCAAATGGCCAACTTCCAACAAAGCTCACTATCCATAGAACTTCAATTTGCAAATGGAACAGGAATTTTAACTATATAAATCATATAAAAAACACCCCTTTACACACCAGAGCAAAACTGTACCAGGAGTAATACTCGCCTTACAAACACAAAAATAAAATATATTAAACAAATGCAATGAATAGATAAACACGGATTTTTAAATATAAATAAAATTATAAAAAACCTGAGCTTGGTTGGCTAGGGCTTGCGCTTGTTTGAGAGCGTCTTCTTGACGCCATCAGCGGGATAAAACTTCGGGGGCTTTTTCGCCACGGGAGCGGCGGCGGCGGATTTGTCGTGGTGGGGGGATTTTCCGCTGTTTTTGGCTTTGATTGCCCAGAGGCCACGCTTGTGGTACATCTGGGAGCGGGAGGTTTTCCCCACTCCTGGGATGAGTTCAGGGTTACAGGTCACTTACTTAGGTGCCATTTGAGCAGCTCCCACTGTGTGTGTTTTGTGTGTCGGAAGCAGGCGATGTGAAAATTAGTGGTGAGTGGTTGTTCCAGGCGGGTGGGTGGGAGAGAGAGAAAGAGCGGCGGGCGCGGGAGAGAGAGGAAGAACGGCGGGATTAATGGTGTGAGGAAGGAGAAGAATGAATGCCCTAATTTAAGTCGTCAATTAATTTCAAATTTTTTTTTATCTTAAATCATTAATTATTATTAACACTTTTGAAATTAACTAATCAAATTGATTATTTTAAAAAATAATTAATGTTACTAAATGGTTAAATTGAATTAAAATACGGGTTAAATCAATCAAAAATGGTTATGTACATTGAAGTTATTCGAAATTAAATCGATACTTGACTCGGAATTAATTAATTAGTCGTTAATTCAAAAATGTTAACTATATGGTTATGTACATTGAGGTTATTCACAATCAGATCGATCGATTCTCGATTTGTAACGTTAATTGACCAAAATCAACATTGTTGATCTTAGGGTTATGTACTTTGAGATTATTCGAAATCGAATCCATACTTGACTCTAGATTACTCAATTAGTGACTAATTCTATATTGTTGACAGTATTGTTATGTACATTGAGGTTGTTCGCAATCAGATCGATTGATTCTCGATTTGTAACTTCAGTTGACCAAAGTCAAAATTATTGACTATATGGTTATGTACATTGAGGTTATTCGAAATCAGATTGATCTATTCTCGATTTGTAACGTTAATTGACCAAAGTAAACATTGTTGACCTTATTTTTTTTTTATAAATGTTGATCTTATGGTTATGTACATCGAGGTTATTCGAAATCAAATCGATACTTGACTCAAAATTACTTAATTAGTCACTAATTCTAATTGTTGACTATATGGTTATATACATTGATGTTATTCGCAATCAAATCGATCGATTATCGATTTGTAACGTTAATTGACCAAAGTCAACTTTGTTGACCTTAGGGTTATGTACATTGAGGTTATTCGAAATCAAATCGATACTTGACTTGAGATTACTTAATTAGTGACTAATTCTAAATTGTTGACTATATGATTATGTACATTGAGGTTATTCGAAAACAAATCGATCGATTCTCAATTTGTAACGTTAATTGACCAAAGTCAACATATTTGACCTTAGGGTTATGTAAATTGAGGTTATTCAAAATCAAACTGATACTTGACTCGAAATTATTTAATTAGACACTAATTCAAAATTGTTGACTATATTGTTAAGTAAATTGAGGTTATTCGCAATCAGATCGATTGGTTCTCGCTACGGAAATGTCGACGAATTTTATTCAGTCGGAAAATCCGTCAGAAATTTCAGACAAATTTGCTTCCGTCGAAAATTTCCCGTAGGAAAATCCTTTTTTTTTTTTTTTTTTTGTAGTGATGGAACAAGCATTACCTATCTCTTCATTTGGACTAAGAAAAGATAAAAAAAAATAATCATTTGATGTTTTCTTCACTTCCTTTCAGTCTCTTTGATAGTTTTTCCCAAGGGGTGTGTCTAAGTAGGGGAGGGGGAGTCGGGGGTCTAAAGTAACAACTAGAAAATTGCATATTCATTCCCCTAATTGCCATATTTTAATACACAATAGTACCCAATTTAAAAGAAACTTATCTTTGACGGATAATATAAAAATTACTTGTAACAAACTATTCCTTTGTTACCAAATGTGAGATATATTATCTGTAACAAGTTTCTCTTTTTTGTCACAAGTTATTTATTTTGTCACCAAAGACGATTTTATTTGTGAGGACAATTTTCTTTTTGTAATAAAATGCTTACTTGGTTACCAAAGACGATTTATTTGTAAGGACATTTTACTTTGTGTAACAAAATACTTAGTTGGTTACCAAAGTCGGGATTATTTGTAACAAAATTCTGCTTTTTGTAACAAATTTTTTAGTTTGTTACCTTATAAGAGATTATTTGTAATGACAAGTGTATTTCCTAACAAAAAAAACATTTTTGTAACATAATATGGCCTTGTTACAAATGTTTTTGCTACAAGAGGTGCATTTTCTTGTAGTGATGATTAATAAAAGTTGTAGGAAGCTCCTAAACAAACAATAATATATAATCAAGAAAATTAAATAACCAACTCAATATGCATAACATCAGTATGGCCTTGTATTAATTGTACAGAACATATTTAAATGTTTTTGAGATTACTATTCTATTGAACATTTTTGAAACATTGACATAAAACATTGGTGTCTACTGTTGGAACAAAGGGATAAAATTAATGCAAACTGCATTATGTTATTATGCAAAGCTACCATACACTGTGAAATGGCATTCATAAATAAAAATACAATAGTTACTTTGCGGAAAATGCAAAGACACTACCCGGTATTAAGCGAAACCTGAATGAAACTAACCTGTAAAATTTTTATTGCATACAATATCCCTGTAATTTGAAAACTCTCCACAAAACCCTAACATGATCTAAATAGGGGGTTTTAGATCGTCTTATTTCAAGTAACAAACTATAAAATATTTCACGTGCAACTGTAGGGAGCAACATGAGGTAATTTAGAAACGGTTACTTGAAATATGCCGATAAAAAATAACCTACTTTTTTACAAATTCAGGGTTTTGTGTTAAAAGTACAAGGAGGTTCTACACATTAAAAAAATCATTGGATAGTTTCAGGCATGTTTAACATAACACAAATGAGTATTATGAATTCGCCAAAAATTAAGGCCCAATTCCTATGATTTTTTTCTCAGGAATTCCATGTTTGAGAGTTGTAGATTAGGAAATCTGGAAGACTGGCTTTAATTAGAAATGAAAGTAGAATTCTGAGGAACATGTGGATCAATTAGGGTTTTATGCGTTTGTGATTTTGAAAATAAGTCTGAAATTTGTTTGTAATGTAGGGAAATTTAGATTAGTCTTATTCTTTATTTTGCGGGAAGGGAATTTAGACATGTGAATGTAAATGAATTTTATTCAAATCATGAAATTTCTAGTAAAACGTATAAGATCGTAATTTAATATTATTTTTTTAAATTCAATGTGTTTCAAAATTTTTGAATTTGAGCGTTACAAACGTAAAAATATTGGACTAGTAAATTTAAATTTTGACCAACATATACAAGATTTTTTTTAATCATTCAAAACTCATACTTTTTGATTAAGAATACATTTACTATATATATAGTTTCACATGTAACTTAAGCAAGTAATTAAAACTATCGATGAACAACTCTATCATTGATTCATTAATATTTTTAATATCGCACTAATATTTGTACTTCATTAAAACATAAAAAATATATAATAATTTAAAATGCATAATAGAATTAATAAAAAAACAAAAAATAGATCATAAATTCAAAGCACGAGAACTCGATATAGAAATTACAAAAAGGTATAATCAATAAAAGACGAGAAACATACCATTTGTTTTTCTGAATATTTCGTTAAGAAAAATATAAAGAATGAAGGCCGATTCGCTGCTAGTCCATCCATGATTTGATAACTTACAGATCTAAGCAACAATTTTCAAAATGAGAAAGAATTGAGGTTTTATAATTGATTTAAACGGGATAATTTTCTTTATAGAATTTTTGAAAAAAGGAGTGTTACATCCAATGTTTTGTGCCGATGAATAAGAATATATTGGGTAATTAGGTTTTATAGAAGAATAAGAAATTATTTCATACAATGGCATCAACATTATGATAAGTTATTCATAGTTTAATTTTTTGGAGAATTACACCAAACTATCCCTAAGGTTTAGTGTAATTACACATACCACTCTTCATGTTTGAAAAATTACACAAACTACCCTTAAGGCTACCATCTGTCCAAAAATAGTAATGGAATTTCTGAATATACCAAAATCCCCATTTTTATTATAAAAATTACTTGTAAAATATCACAAACCTTCGAGTAAATCTCTCAAATATTAATATTAATATATTTATACATCAATATTTTTATGTAATTGAAATATACATATTATTATACAATATATTTAGATTAAAAGAAATAAAGATTCAAATAACATTCTGGGAAAAAAAAGGTAAACAAAATCACCCATCTATAAAATATAACAATAAATTTATTTATACATCAATAAATTTTCATATTTAAAATATACATAAATGATTAAATATAACTAATTTAAAATTTCAATTACAATAAATATAGTAATAAAAATTTATTTGTATAGTTAGATTAATACTGTTATTTAAATTCAATTAGAAAATTGTTTTTCTACCTAAAATAATTTATTTTATATTTTAAAAAATACATATATAAAATATATGTAAAAAAAAATTAATGAATAAAAAAAATATCTCTATTATCCCCAGCCCCTTTCCCTAACATCCACAAAGAACTCACCTTACCCCATCCCTTTCTCTTCCCTTTCGTTTCCTCGTTTACCTTTTGATCACCAACAACCTTCTTCGATCGATTTGGTCGCGAAAGGTTGTCACTGCACGAAAGGCACAAATGAAGGATGGGAAGGGAAATGGGTGGTAGTGTGGTAGGTGCTGTTGAGTAGTGGTGTGGTTGGGGGGGGGGGGGGGGGTCGTTGGTCGGGGTTATTCTTTTATATTTACATATTTTAATACAAAAATCTTGTCAAATGTACTTTTGTAATAATTTTGCGTCGTCAGAAATAAATGTCATGATGTGGTAACTGTAATGATTCGAATATCTTGGGGGTAGTTTTATTAATTTTTCAAACTTGAAGGATTGTATGTGTAGTTACACTAAACATGAGGGGTAGTTTAAAAAGCAATTTTTAAAAATGAAAAAAATCATATCAGGGGCATTTCGAAATAAAAAAATTACTAATTGATGACATGAAAATGTACAACAAAAAATTGTGATTTTTATTCAAAGTGAAAGATGATTATTATATCAATGTCGAAAGTGAGAAACATACTTTTTAAATGGGTATGATTTTATATAAACGTTAAATATTATAAGTAATATCTAAACTACATAATAGACAATCAAAACAATGTTAATGTAGTTTCTTCAAAACAATGTCAGTGTTCACAATAAATTTTTTTTTGTCTAACAAATAAACATAAACCACATGTAACCATTAAAGTTCCATTCAGAGCTAGCCCACATTTCGACCTAATCAAAACGAAGAATACCAACATTAATACGATGTTTCCCATCTTCTTCCACAAACTCACAAAGGCATACATCATTTATTCCAATAGAATTTTTTATGCATAATGAACTCCATCCTCCTGCATAATTTACTCTCCCGTCAGTCCATTGTCTATATGTTGATTCATACGTCTTTCCCTTAGGATCAACGAGGATGATTTCCTTTGGAAGTTTAATGTCATTCTTTCTCACTATTCTTTTTGGAACGTACTGACATGATAAATTAACAATATTAGTTATAACATATATATATATATATATATATAAACTTCATAATAACAATTCAAAAAAATAATATCATGTCTAAAAGCTTGTGTTTTTTCCTGGTAAAGAGTATGCAAAACGGCACACTAAAGCTTGTAGTGTTGTTCACACCATGACAACTGCATATAGGACTTAATAAGGAGATATGAAAAATCTATAATACGTTTTTCTTCATCGAATAATACCCATATAAAAATTTCAAAATAACACATAATAAAGATATGAAATCGCAAGATATAAGAAAGGAGGCTTTAAATATACATTTCTAAAAACATAAACAGTCGGTTTGCTCTAAGATTTGTGATTATGAATAAAGTGTCCATTAAACATATCAAATGGAGGTACTATGCTATTCACTCCCAAATATTTGGTAATTCAATTTCTTATTAAAATGACATAAGCAAATAGATATTAAGCTCCAAACAATAAACTTACCATTTCACCCGTACGCTTTGTTACATGTGTCAGAAAATAAGGATTTGTAGGTATAGGAATGCCGCAAGATTTAAGGAGCTTCACGCTATAGTTATCGGAAAATCTCTTCTTGCGAAGATATTTTTTACTGGTACCAGCTCCATCTAAATGAAGTAAATACAACATTAACATAAGAATCAAAATAAAATTGCAAATTACGTTCTGGTTAATTAGTTTTTGAACAAAATAGACTTTAGAACATACCATTAGTTCCACTTTTCGCTTGTTCACGCACATTTCCTTGCCCAACAAAGTTAACGAAGCGATCTTCATCATCTAACTCGTCAGTATACATATAATCGTCGCTTTCAGTTTCCTCCTCATCATCTTGTTCTTTTCCCTGTATTTCCTTGATTTCCTCATCATCATTTTCTTCTTCATCATCATCGGCTTCCTCTTCATCATCATCAACATATTCCTCATCGTCAATTTTTGATGTGACAACAAGTTCATCATCATCAGTTTCTTCCTCTTTTCCATCATCATATTCTTCTTCCGCTTCCTCTTTTATGTGTTCTTCTATTCTCTTGCCTTTATATTTTCGAACTAATTTCTTATCACATCCCGATAAGTCAAAGAATGTGACATCGAATAAACCTTGAGAAAAATATTCAAACACTAGCATATACCCATCTTCAATCGATTTATCTTCAACAAATTTTGCCCAACCTTCTTGAAAGTAATATTTATCATCTACTTGTTGCATCTTTACTTGCCACAAATTATTATGTCGGTCTCTTAAAACTACATCATTTGGTAACTCTCTCTGAATATGATTAATAAAAGTTGTAGGAAGCTCCTAAACAAACAATAATATATAATCAAGAAAATTAAATAACCAACTCAATATGCATAACATCAGTATGGCCTTGTATTAATTGTACAGAACATATTTAAATGTTTTTGAGATTACTATTCTATTGAACATTTTTGAAACATTGACATAAAACATTGGTGTCTACTGTTGGAACAAAGGGATAAAATTAATGCAAACTGCATTATGTTATTATGCAAAGCTACCATACACTGTGAAATGGCATTCATAAATAAAAATACAATAGTTACTTTGCGGAAAATGCAAAGACACTACCCGGTATTAAGCGAAACCTGAATGAAACTAACCTGTAAAATTTTTATTGCATACAATATCCCTGTAATTTGAAAACTCTCCACAAAACCCTAACATGATCTAAATAGGGGGTTTTAGATCGTCTTATTTCAAGTAAAAAACTATAAAATATTTCACGTGCAATTGTAGGGAGCAACATGAGGTACTTTAGAAACGGTTACTTGAAATATGCCGATAAAAAATAACCTACTTTTTTACAAATTCAGGGTTTTGTGTTAAAAGTACAAGGAGGTTCTACACATTAAAAAAATCATTGGATAGTTTCAGGCAGGTTTAACATAACACAAATGAGTATTATGACTTCGCCAAAAATTAAGGCCCAATTCCTATGATTTTTTTCTCAGGAATTCCATGTTTGAGAGTTGTAGATTAGGAAATCTGGAAGACTGGCTTTAATTAGAAATGAAAATAGAATTCTGAGGAACATGTGGATCAATTAGGGTTTATGCGTTTGTGATTTTGAAAATAAGTCTGAAATTTGTTTGTAATGTAGGGAAATTTAGATTAGTCTTATTCTTTATTTTGTGGGAAGGGAATTTAGACATGTGAATGTAAATGAATTTTATTCAAATCATGAAATTTCTAGTAAAACGTATAAGATCGTAATTTAATATTATTTTTTTAAATTCAATGTGTTTCAAATTTTTTGAATTTGAGCGTTACAAACGTAAAAATATTGGACTAGTAAATTTAAATTTTGACCAACATATACAAGATTTTTTTTAATCATTCAAAACTCATACTTTTTAATTAAGAATACATTTACTATATATATAGTTTCACATGTAACTTAAGCAAGAACAACTCTATAATTGATTCATTAATATTTTTAATATCGCACTAATATTTGTACTTCATTAAAACATAAAAAATATTTAATAATTTAAAATGCATAATAGAATTAATAAAAAAACAAAAAATAGATAATAAATTCAAAGCACGAGAACTCGATATAGAAATTACAAAAAGGTATAATCAATAAAAGACGAGAAACATACCATTTGTTTTTCTGAATATTTCGTTAAGAAAAATATAAAGAATGAAGGCCGATTCGCTGCTAGTCCATCCATGATTTGATAACTTACAAATCTAAGCAACAATTTTCAAAATGAGAAAGAATTGAGGTTTTATAATTGATTTAAACGGGATAATTTTCTTTATAGAATTTTTTAAAAAAGGAGCGTTACATCCAATGTTTTGTGCCGATGAATAAGAATATATTGGGTAATTAGGTTTTATAGAAGAATAAGAAATTATTTCATACAACGGCATCAACATTATGATAAGTTATTCCTAGTTTAATTTTTTGGAGAATTACACCAAACTATCCCTAAGGTTTAGTGTAATTACACATACCACTCTTCATGTTTGAAAAATTACACAAACTACCCTTGAGGCTACCATCTGTCCAAAAATAGTAATGGAATTTCTGAATATACCAAAATCCCCATTTTTATTATAAAAATTACTTGTAAAAAATCACAAACCTTCGAGTAATTCTCTCAAATATTAATATTAATACATTTATACATCAATATTTTTATGTAATTGAAATATACATATTATTATACAATATATTTAGATTAAAAGAAATAAAGATTCAAATAACATTCTGGGAAAAAAAAAGGTAAACAAAAACACCCATCTATAAAATATAACAATAAATTTATTTATACATCAATAAATTTTCATATTTAAAATATACATAAATGATTAAATATAACTAATTTAAAATTTCAATTACAATAAATATAGTAATAAAAATTTATTTGTATAGTTAGATTAATACTGTTATTTAAATTCAATTAGAAAATTGTTTTTCTACCTAAAATAATTTATTTTATATTTTAAAAAATACATATATAAAATATATGTAAAAAAGAATTAATGAATAGAAAAAATATCTCTATTATCCCCAGCCCCTCTCCCTAACATCCACAAAGAACTCACCTTACCCCATCCCTTTCTCTTCCCTTTCGTTTCCTCGTTTACCTTTTGATCACCAACAACCTTCTTCCATCGATTTGGTCGCGAAAGGTCGTCACTGCACGAAAGGCACAAAGGGAGGATGGGAAGGGAAATGGGTGGTAGTGTGGTAGGTGCTGTTGAGTAGTGGTGTGGTTGGGGGAGGGGGGGGGGGGGGGGGGGGGCATTGGTCGGGGTTATTCTTTTATATTTACATATTTTAATACAAAAATCTTGTCAAATGTACTTTTGTAATAATTTTGCGTCGTCAGAAATAAATGTCATGATGTGGTAACTGTAATGATTCGAATATCTTGGGGGTAGTTTTATTAATTTTTCAAACTTGAAGGATTGTATGTGTAGTTACACTAAACATGAGGGGTAGTTTAAAAAGCAATTTTTAAAAATGAAAAAAATCATATCAGGGGCATTTCGAAATAAAAAAATTACTAATTGATGACATGAAAATGTACAACAAAAAATTGTGATTTTTATTCAAAGTGAAAGATGATTATTATATCAATGTCGAAAGTGAGAAACATACTTTTTAAATGGGTATGATTTTATATAAACGTTAAATATTATAAGTAATATCTATAAAACTACATAATAGACAATCAAAACAATGTTAATTTAGTTTCTTCAAAACAATGTCAGTGTTCACAATAAATTTTTTTTGTCTAACAAATAAACATAAACCACATGTAACCATTAAAGTTCCATTCAGAGCTAGCCCACATTTCGACCTAATCAAAACGAAGAATACCAACATTAATACGATGTTTCCCATCTTCTTCCACAAACTCACAAAGGCATACATCATTTATTCCAATAGAATTTTTTATGCATAATGAACTCCATCCTCCAGCATAATTTACTCTCCCGTCAGTCCATTGTCTATATGTTGATTCATACGTCTTTCCCTTAGGATCAACGAGGATGATTTCCTTTGGAAGTTTAATGTCATTCTTTCTCACTATTCTTTTTGGAACGTACTGACATGATAAATTAACAATATTAGTTATAACATATATATATATATATATATATATAAACTTCATAATAACAATTCAAAAAAATAATATCATGTCTAAAAGCTTGTGTTTTTTCCTGGTAAAGAGTATGCAAAACGGCACACTAAAGCTTGTAGTGTTGTTCACACCATGACAACTGCATATAGGACTTAATAAGGAGATATGAAAAATCTATAATACGTTTTTCTTCATCGAATAATACCCATATAAAAATTTCAAAATAACACATAATAAAGATATGAAATCGCAAGATATAAGAAAGGAGGCTTTAAATATACATTTCTAAAAACATAAACAGTCGGTTTGCTCTAAGATTTGTGATTATGAATAAAGTGTCCATTAAACATATCAAATGGAGGTACTATGCTATTCACTCCCAAATATTTGGTAATTCAATTTCTTATTAAAATGACATAAGCAAATAGATATTAAGCTCCAAACAATAAACTTACCATTTCACCCGTACGCTTTGTTACATGTGTCAGAAAATAAGGATTTGTAGGTATAGGAATGCCGCAAGATTTAAGGAGCTTCACGCTATAGTTATCGGAAAATCTCTTCTTGCGAAGATATTTTTTACTGGTACCAGCTCCATCTAAATGAAGTAAATACAACATTAACATAAGAATCAAAATAAAATTGCAAATTACGTTCTGGTTAATTAGTTTTTGAACAAAATAGACTTTAGAACATACCATTAGTTCCACTTTTCGCTTGTTCACGCACATTTCCTTGCCCAACAAAGTTAACGAAGCGATCTTCATCATCTAACTCGTCAGTATACATATAATCGTCGCTTTCAGTTTCCTCCTCATCATCTTGTTCTTTTCCCTGTATTTCTCCTCATCATCATTTTCTTCTTCATCATCATCGGCTTCCTCTTCATCATCATCAACATATTCCTCATCGTCAATTTTTGATGTGACAACAAGTTCATCATCATCAGTTTCTTCCTCTTTTCCATCATCATATTCTTCTTCCGCTTCCTCTTTTATGTGTTCTTCTATTCTCTTGCCTTTATATTTTCGAACTAATTTCTTATCACATCCCGATAAGTCAAAGAATGTGACATCGAATAAACCTTGAGAAAAATATTCAAACACTAGCATATACCCATCTTCAATCGATTTATCTTCAACAAATTTTGCCCAACCTTCTTGAAAGTAATATTTATAATCTACTTGTTGCATCTTTACTTGCCACAAATTATTATGTCGGTCTCTTAAAACTACATCATTTGGTAACTCTCTCTGAATATGATTAATAAAAGTTGTAGGAAGCTCCTAAACAAACAATAATATATAATCAAGAAAATTAAATAACCAACTCAATATGCATAACATCAGTATGGCCTTGTATTAATTGTACAGAACATATTTAAATGTTTTTGAGATTACTATTCTATTGAACATTTTTGAAACATTGACATAAAACATTGGTGTCTACTGTTGGAACAAAGGGATAAAATTAATGCAAACTGCATTATGTTATTATGCAAAGCTACCATACACTGTGAAATGGCATTCATAAATAAAAATACAATAGTTACTTTGCGGAAAGTGCAAGGACACTACCCGGTATTAAGCGAAACCTGAATGAAACTAACCTGTAAAATTTTTATTGCATACAATATCCCTGTAATTTGAAAACTCTCCACAAAACCCTAACATGATCTAAATAGGGGGTTTTAGATCGTCTTATTTCAAGTAACAAACTATAAAATATTTCACGTGCAATTGTAGGGAGCAACATGAGGTACTTTAGAAACGGTTACTTGAAATATGCCGATAAAAAATAACCTACTTTTTTACAAATTCAGGGTTTTGTGTTAAAAGTACAAGGAGGTTCTACACATTAAAAAAATCATTGGATAGTTTCAGGCAGGTTTAACATAACACAAATGAGTATTATGACTTCGCCAAAAATTAAGGCCCAATTCCTATGATTTTTTTCTCAGGAATTCCATGTTTGAGAGTTGTAGATTAGGAAATCTGGAAGACTGGCTTTAATTAGAAATGAAAGTAGAATTCTGAGGAACATGTGGATCAATTAGGGTTTATGCGTTTGTGATTTTGAAAATAAGTCTGAAATTTGTTTGTAATGTAGGGAAATTTAGATTAGTCTTATTCTTTATTTTGTGGGAAGGGAATTTAGACATGTGAATGTAAATGAATTTTATTCAAATCATGAAATTTCTAGTAAAACGTATAAGATCGTAATTTAATATTATTTTTTTAAATTCAATGTGTTTCAAATTTTTTGAATTTGAGCGTTACAAACGTAAAAATATTGGACTAGTAAATTTAAATTTTGACCAACATATACAAGATTTTTTTTAATCATTCAAAACTCATACTTTTTAATTAAGAATACATTTACTATATATATAGTTTCACATGTAACTTAAGCAAGAACAACTCTATCATTGATTCATTAATATTTTTAATATCGCACTAATATTTGTACTTCATTAAAACATAAAAAATATTTAATAATTTAAAATGCATAATAGAATTAATAAAAAAACAAAAAATAGATAATAAATTCAAAGCACGAGAACTCGATATAGAAATTACAAAAAGGTATAATCAATAAAAGACGAGAAACATACCATTTGTTTTTCTGAATATTTCGTTAAGAAAAATATAAAGAATGAAGGCCGATTCGCTGCTAGTCCATCCATGATTTGATAACTTACAAATCTAAGCAACAATTTTCAAAATGAGAAAGAATTGAGGTTTTATAATTGATTTAAACGGGATAATTTTCTTTATAGAATTTTTTAAAAAAGGAGCGTTACATCCAATGTTTTGTGCCGATGAATAAGAATATATTGGGTAATTAGGTTTTATAGAAGAATAAGAAATTATTTCATACAACGGCATCAACATTATGATAAGTTATTCCTAGTTTAATTGTTTGGAGAATTACACCAAACTATCCCTAAGGTTTAGTGTAATTACACATACCACTCTTCATGTTTGAAAAATTACACAAACTACCCTTGAGGCTACCATCTGTCCAAAAATAGTAATGGAATTTCTGAATATACCAAAATCCCCATTTTTATTATAAAAATTACTTGTAAAAAATCACAAACCTTCGAGTAATTCTCTCAAATATTAATATTAATACATTTATACATCAATATTTTTATGTAATTGAAATATACATATTATTATACAATATATTTAGATTAAAAGAAATAAAGATTCAAATAACATTCTGGGAAAAAAAAAGGTAAACAAAAACACCCATCTATAAAATATAACAATAAATTTATTTATACATCAATAAATTTTCATATTTAAAATATACATAAATGATTAAATATAACTAATTTAAAATTTCAATTACAATAAATATAGTAATAAAAATTTATTTGTATAGTTAGATTAATACTGTTATTTAAATTCAATTAGAAAATTGTTTTTCTACCTAAAATAATTTATTTTATATTTTAAAAAATACATATATAAAATATATGTAAAAAAGAATTAATGAATAGAAAAAATATCTCTATTATCCCCAGCCCCTCTCCCTAACATCCACAAAGAACTCACCTTACCCCATCCCTTTCTCTTCCCTTTCGTTTCCTCGTTTACCTTTTGATCACCAACAACCTTCTTCGATCGATTTGGTCGTGAAAGGTTGTCACTGCACGAAAGGCACAAAGGGAGGATGGGAAGGGAAATGGGTGGTAGTGTGGTAGGTGCTGTTGAGTAGTGGTGTGGTTGGGGGGGGGGGGGGGGGAGCGTTGGTCGGGGTTATTCTTTTATATTTACATATTTTAATACAAAAATCTTGTCAAATGTACTTTTGTAATAATTTTGCGTCGTCAGAAATAAGTGTCATGATGTGGTAACTGTAATGATTCGAATATCTTGGGGGTAGTTTTATTAATTTTTCAAACTTGAAGGATTGTATGTGTAGTTACACTAAACATGAGGGGTAGTTTAAAAAGCAATTTTTAAAAATGAAAAAAATCATATCAGGGGCATTTCGAAATAAAAAAATTACTAATTGATGACATGAAAATGTACAACAAAAAATTGTGATTTTTATTCAAAGTGAAAGATGATTATTATATCAATGTCGAAAGTGAGAAACATACTTTTTAAATGGGTATGATTTTATATAAACGTTAAATAATTATAAGTAATATCTATAAAACTACATAATAGACAATCAAAACAATGTTAATGTAGTTTCTTCAAAACAATGTCAGTGTTCACAATAAATTTTTTTTGTCTAACAAATAAACATAAACCACATGTAACAATTAAAGTTCCATTCAGAGCTAGCCCACATTTCGACCTAATCAAAACGAAGAATACCAACATTAATACGATGTTTCCCATCTTCTTCCACAAACTCACAAAGGCATACATCATTTATTCCAATAGAATTTTTTATGCATAATGAACTCCATCCTCCTGCATAATTTACTCTCCCGTCAGTCCATTGTCTATATGTTGATTCATACGTCTTTCCCTTAGGATCAACGAGGATGATTTCCTTTGGAAGTTTAATGTCATTCTTTCTCACTATTCTTTTTGGAACGTACTGACATGATAAATTAACAATATTAGTTATAACATATATATATATATATATATAAACTTCATAATAACAATTCAAAAAAATAATATCATGTCTAAAAGCTTGTGTTTTTTCCTGGTAAAGAGTATGCAAAACGGCACACTAAAGCTTGTAGTGTTGTTCACACCATGACAACTGCATATAGGACTTAATAAGGAGATATGAAAAATCTATAATACGTTTTTCTTCATCGAATAATACCCATATAAAAATTTCAAAATAACACATAATAAAGATATGAAATCGCAAGATATAAGAAAGGAGGCTTTAAATATACATTTCTAAAAACATAAACAGTCGGTTTGCTCTAAGATTTGTGATTATGAATAAAGTGTCCATTAAACATATCAAATGGAGGTACTATGCTATTCACTCCCAAATATTTGGTAATTCAATTTCTTATTAAAATGACATAAGCAAATAGATATTAAGCTCCAAACAATAAACTTACCATTTCACCCGTACGCTTTGTTACATGTGTCAGAAAATAAGGATTTGTAGGTATAGGAATGCCGCAAGATTTAAGGAGCTTCACGCTATAGTTATCGGAAAATCTCTTCTTGCGAAGACATTTTTTACTGGTACCAGCTCCATCTAAATGAAGTAAATACAACATTAACATAAGAATCAAAATAAAATTGCAAATTACGTTCTGGTTAATTAGTTTTTGAACAAAATAGACTTTAGAACATACCATTAGTTCCACTTTTCGCTTGTTCACGCACATTTCCTTGCCCAACAAAGTTAACGAAGCGATCTTCATCATCTAACTCGTCAGTATACATATAATCGTCGCTTTCAGTTTCCTCCTCATCATCTTGTTCTTTTCCCTGTATTTCCTTGATTTCCTCATCATCATTTTCTTCTTCATCATCATCGGCTTCCTCTTCATCATCATCAACATATTCCTCATCGTCAATTTTTGATGTGACAACAAGTTCATCATCATCAGTTTCTTCCTCTTTTCCATCATAATATTCTTCTTCCGCTTCCTCTTTTATGTGTTCTTCTATTCTCTTGCCTTTATATTTTCGAACTAATTTCTTATCACATCCCGTTAAGTCAAAGAATGTGACATCGAATAAACCTTGAGAAAAATATTCAAACACTAGCATATACCCATCTTCAATCGATTTATCTTCAACAAATTTTGCCCAACCTTCTTGAAAGTAATATTTATCATCTACTTGTTGCATCTTTACTTGCCACAAATTATTATGTCGGTCTCTTAAAACTACATCATTTGGTAACTCTCTCTGAATATGATTAATAAAAGTTGTAGGAAGCTCCTAAACAAACAATAATATATAATCAAGAAAATTAAATAACCAACTCCATATGCATAACATCAGTATGGCCTTGTATTAATTGTACAGAACATATTTAAATGTTTTTGAGATTACTATTCTATTGAACATTTTTGAAACATTGACATAAAACATTGGTGTCTACTGTTGGAACAAAGGGATAAAATTAATGCAAACTGCATTATGTTATTATGCAAAGCTACCATACACTGTGAAATGGCATTCATAAATAAAAATACAATAGTTACTTTGCGGAAAATGCAAAGACACTACCCGGTATTAACCGAAACCTGAATGAAACTAACCTGTAAAAATTTTATTGCATACAATATCCCTGTAATTTGAAACTCTCCACAAAACCCTAACATGATCTAAATAGGGGGTTTTAGATCGTCTTATTTCAAGTAACAAACTATAAAATATTTCACGTGCAATTGTAGGGAGCAACATGAGGTACTTTAGAAACGGTTACTTGAAATATGCCGATAAAAAATAACCTACTTTTTAAAAGTACAAGGAGGTTCTACACATTAAAAAAATCATTGGATAGTTTCAGGCAGGTTTAAAATAACACAAATGAGTATTATGACTTCGCCAAAAATTAAGGCCCAATTCCTATGATTTTTTTCTCAGGAATTCCATGTTTGAGAGTTGTAGATTAGGAAATCTGGAAGACTGGCTTTAATTAGAAATGAAAGTAGAATTCTGAGGAACATGTGGATCAATTAGGGTTTTATGCGTTTGTGATTTTGAAAATAAGTCTGAAATTTGTTTGTAATGTAGGGAAATTTAGATTAGTCTTATTCTTTATTTTGTGGGAAGGGAATTTAGACATGTGAATGTAAATGAATTTTATTCAAATCATGAAATTTCTAGTAAAACGTATAAGATCGTAATTTAATATTATTTTTTTAAATTCAATGTGTTTCAAAATTTTTGAATTTGAGCGTTACAAACGTAAAAATATTGGACTAGTAAATTTAAATTTTGACCAACATATACAAAATTTTTTTTAATCATTCAAAACTCATACTTTTTAATTAAGAATACATTTACTATATATATAGTTTCACATGTAACTTAAGCATGAACAACTCTATCATTGATTCATTAATATTTTTAATATCGCACTAATATTTGTACTTCATTAAAACATAAAAAATATTTAATAATTTAAAATGCATAATAGAATTAATAAAAACATAAAAAATAGATCATAAATTCAAAGCACGAGAACTCGATATAGAAATTACAAAAAGGTATAATCAATAAAAGACGAGAAACATACCATTTGTTTTTTCTGAATATTTCGTTAAGAAAAATATAAAGAATGAAGGCCGATTCGCTGCTAGTCCATCCATGATTTGATAACTTACAGATCTAAGCAACAATTTTCAAAATGAGAAATAATTGAGGTTTTATAATTGATTTAAACGGGATAATTTTCTTTATAGAATTTTTGAAAAAAGGAGCGTTACATCCAATGTTTTGTGCCGATGAATAAGAATATATTGGGTAATTAGGTTTTATAGAAGAATAAGAAATTATTTCATACAACGGCATCAACATTATGATAAGTTATTCCTAGTTTAATTTTTTGGAGAATTACACCAAACTATCCCTAAGGTTTAGTGTAATTACACATACCACTCTTCATGTTTGAAAAATTACACAAACTACCCTTGAGGCTACCATCTGTCCAAAAATAGTAATGGAATTTCTGAATATACCAAAATCCCCATATTTAATATAAAAATTACTTGTAAAAAATCACAAACCTTCGAGTAATTCTCTCAAATATTAATATTAATACATTTATACATCAATATTTTTATGTAATTGAAATATACATATTATTATACAATATATTTAGATTAAAAGAAATAAAGATTCAAATAACATTCTGGGAAAAAAAAAGGTAAACAAAAACACCCATCTATAAAATATAACAATAAATTTATTTATACATCAATAAATTTTCATATTTAAAACATACATAAATGATTAAATATAACTAATTTAAAATTTCAATTACAATAAATATAGTAATAAAAATTTATTTGTATAGTTAGATTAATACTGTTATTTAAATTCAATTAGAAAATTGTTTTTCTACCTAAAATAATTTATTTTATATTTTAAAAAATACATATATAAAATATATGTAAAAAACAATTAATGAATAGAAAAAATATCTCTATTATCCCCAGCCCCTCTCCCTAACATCCACAAAGAACTCACCTTACCCCATCTCTTTCTCTTCCCTTTCGTTTCCTTGTTTACCTTTTGATCACCAACAACCTTCTTCGATCGATTTGGTCGCGAAAGGTTGTCACTGCACGAAAGGCACAAAGGGAGGATGGGAAGGGAAATGGGTGGTAGTGTGGTAGGTGATGTTGAGTAGTGGTGTGGTTGGGGGGGGGGGGGGGGGGGGGGCGTTGGTCGGCGTTATTCTTTTATATTTACATATTTTAATACAAAAATCTTGTCAAATGTACTTTTGTAATAATTTTGCGTCGTCAGAAATAAATGTCATGATGTGGTAACTGTAATGATTTGAATATCTTGGGGGTAGTTTTATTAATTTTTCAAACTTGAAGGATTGTATGTGTAGTTACACTAAACATGAGGGGTAGTTTAAAAAGCAATTTTTAAAAATGAAAAAAATCATATCAGGGGCATTTCGAAATAAAAAAATTACTAATTGATGACATGAAAATGTACAACAAAAAATTGTGATTTTTATTCAAAGTAAAAGATGATTATTATATCAATGTCGAAAGTGAGAAACATACTTTTTAAATGGGTATGATTTTATATAAACGTTAAATAATTATAAGTAATATCTATAAAACTACATAATAGACAATCAAAACAATGTTAATGTAGTTTCTTCAAAACAATGTCAGTGTTCACAATAAATTTTTTTTGTCTAACAAATAAACATAAACCACATGTAACCATTAAAGTTCCATTCAGAGCTAGCCCACATTTGGACCTAATCAAAACGAAGAATACCAACATTAATACGATGTTTCCCATCTTCTTCCACAAACTCACAAAGGCATACATCATTTATTCCAATAGAATTTTTTATGCATAATGAACTCCATCCTCCAGCATAATTTACTCTCCCGTCAGTCCATTGTCTATATGTTGATTCATACGTCTTTCCCTTAGGATCAACGAGGATGATTTCCTTTGGAAGTTTAATGTCATTCTTTCTCACTATTCTTTTTGGAACGTACTGACATGATAAATTAACAATATTAGTTATAACATATATATATATATATATAAACTTCATAATAACAATTCAAAAAAATAATATCATGTCTAAAAGCTTGTGTTTTTTCCTGGTAAAGAGTATGCAAAACGGCACACTAAAGCTTGTAGTGTTGTTCACACCATGACAACTGCATATAGGACTTAATAAGGAGATATGAAAGATCTATAATACGTTTTTCTTCATCGAATAATACCCATATAAAAATTTCAAAATAACACATAATAAAGATATGAAATCGCAAGATATAAGAAAGGAGGCTTTAAATATACATTTCTAAAAACATAAACAGTCGGTTTGCTCTAAGATTTGTGATTATGAATAAAGTGTCCATTAAACATATCAAATGGAGGTACTATGCTATTCACTCCCAAATATTTTGTAATTCAATTTCTTATTAAAATGACATAAGCAAATAGATATTAAGCTCCAAACAATAAACTTACCATTTCACCCGTACGCTTTGTTACATGTGTCAGAAAATAAGGATTTGCAGGTATAGGAATGCCGCAAGATTTAAGGAGCTTCACGCTATAGTTATCGGAAAATCTCTTCTTGCGAAGACATTTTTTACTGGTACCAGCTCCATCTAAATGAAGTAAAGACAACATTAACATAAGAATCAAAATAAAATTGCAAATTACGTTCTGGTTAATTAGTTTTTGAACAAAATAGACTTTAGAACATACCATTAGTTCCACTTTTCGCTTGTTCACGCACATTTCCTTGCCCAACAAAGTTAACGAAGCGATCTTCATCATCTAACTCGTCAGTATACATATAATCGTCGCTTTCAGTTTCCTCCTCATCATCTTGTTCTTTTCCCTGTATTTCCTTGATTTCCTCATCATCATTTTCTTCTTCATCATCATCGGCTTCCTCTTCATCATCATCAACATATTCCTCATCGTCAATTTTTGATGTGACAACAAGTTCATCATCATCAGTTTCTTCCTCTTTTCCATCATCATATTCTTCTTTCGCTTCCTCTTTTATGTGTTCTTCTATTCTCTTGCCTTTATATTTTCGAACTAATTTCTTATCACATCCCGATAAGTCAAAGAATGTGACATCGAATAAACCTTGAGAAAAATATTCAAACACTAGCATATACCCATCTTCAATCGATTTATCTTCAACAAATTTTGCCCAACCTTCTTGAAAGTAATATTTATCATCTACTTGTTGCATCTTTACTTGCCACAAATTATTATGTCGGTCTCTTAAAACTACATCATTTGGTAACTCTCTCTGAATATGATTAATAAATGTTGTAGGAAGCTCCTAAACAAACAATAATATATAATCAAGAAAATTAAATAACCAACTCAATAGGCATAACATCAGTATGGCCTTGTATTAATTGTACAGAATATATTTAAATGTTTTTGAGATTACTATTCTATTGAACATTTTTGAAACATTGACATAAAACATTGGTGTCTACTGTTGGAACAAAGGGATAAAATTAATGCAAACTGCATTATGTTATTATGCAAAGCTACCATACACTGTGAAATGGCATTCATAAATAAAAATACAATAGTTACTTTGCGGAAAATGCAAAGACACTACCCGGTATTAAGCGAAACCTGAATGAAACTAACCTGTAAAATTTTTATTGCATACAATATCCCTGTAATTTGAAAACTCTCCACAAAACCCTAACATGATCTAAATAGGGGGTTTTAGATCGTCTTATTTCAAGTAACAAACTATAAAATATTTCACGTGCAATTGTAGGGAGCAACATGAGGTACTTTAGAAACGGTTACTTGAAATATGCCGATAAAAAATAACCTACTTTTTTACAAATTCAGGGTTTTGTGTTAAAAGTACAAGGAGGTTCTACACATTAAAAAAATCATTGGATAGTTTCAGGCAGGTTTAACATAACACAAATGAGTATTATGACTTCGCCAAAAATTAAGGCCCAATTCCTATGATTTTTTTCTCAGGAATTCCATGTTTGAGAGTTGTAGATTAGGAAATCTGGAAGACTGACTTTAATTAGAAATGAAAGTAGAATTCTTAGGAACATGTGGATCAATTAGGGTTTTATGCGTTTGTGATTTTGAAAATAAGTCTGAAATTTGTTTGTAATGTAGGGAAATTTAGATTAGTCTTATTCTTTATTTTGTGGGAAGGGAATTTAGACATGTGAATGTAAATGAATTTTATTCAAATCATGAAATTTCTAGTAAAACGTATAAGATCGTAATTTAATATTATGTTTTTAAATTCAATGTGTTTCAAAATTTTTGAATTTGAGCGTTACAAACCTAAAAATATTGGACTAGTAAATTTAAATTTTGACCTACATATACAAGATTTTTTTTAATCATTCAAAACTCATACTTTTTAATTAAGAATACATTTACTATATATATAGTTTCACATGTAACTTAAGCAAGTAATTAAAACTATCGATGAACAACTCTATCATTGATTCATTAATATTTTTAATATCGCACTAATATTTGTACTTCATTAAAACATAAAAAATATTTAATAATTTAAAATGCATAATAGAATTAATAAAAAAACAAAAAATAGATCATAAATTCAAAGCACGAGAACTCGATATAGAAATTACAAAAAGGTATAATCAATAAAAGACGAGAAACATACCATTTGTTTTTCTGAATATTTCGTTAAGAAAAATATAAAGAATGAAGGCCGATTCGCTGCTAGTCCATCCATGATTTGATAACTTACAGATCTAAGCAACAATTTTCAAAATGAGAAAGAATTGAGGTTTTATAATTGATTTAAACGGGATAATTTTCTTTATAGAATTTTTGAAAAAAGGAGCGTTACATCCAATGTTTTGTGCCGATGAATAAGAATATATTCGGTAATTAGGTTTTATAGAAGAATAAGAAATTATTTCATACAACGGCATCAACATTATGATAAGTTATTCATAGTTTAATTTTTTGGAGAATTACACCAAACTATCCCTAAGGTTTAGTGTAATTACACATACCACTCTTCATGTTTGAAAAATTACACAAACTACCCTTGAGGCTACCATCTGTCCAAAAATAGTAATGGAATTTCTGAATATACCAAAATCCCCATTTTTATTATAAAAATTACTTGTAAAAAATCACAAACCTTCGAGTAATTCTCTCAAATATTAATATTAATACATTTATACATCAATATTTTTATGTAATTGAAATATACATATTATTATACAATATATTTAGATTAAAAGAAATAAAGATTCAAATAACATTCTGGGAAAAAAAAAGGTAAACAAAAACACCCATCTATAAAATATAACAATAAATTTATTTATACATCAATAAATTTTCTTATTTAGAATATACATAAATGATTAAATATAACTAATTTAAAATTTCAATTACAATAAATATAGTAATAAAAATTTATTTGTATAGTTAGATTAATACTGTTATTTAAATTCAATTAGAAAATTGTTTTTCTACCTAAAATAATTTATTTTATATTTTAAAAAATACATATATAAAATATATGTAAAAAACAATTAATGAATAGAAAAAATATCTTTATTATCCCCAGCCCCTCTCCCTAACATCCACAAAGAACTCACCTTACCCCATCCCTTTCTCTTCCCTTCCGTTTCCTCGTTTACCTTCTGATCAACAACAACCTTCTTCGATCGATTTGGTCGCGAAAGGTTGTCATTGCACGAAAGGCACAAAGGGAGGATGGGAAGGGAAATGGGTGGTAGTGTGGTAGGTGCTGTTGAGTAGTGGTGTGGTTGGGGGGGGGGGGGGGGGGGGCGTTGGTCGGGGTTATTCTTTTATATTTACATATTTTAATACAAAAATCATGTCAAATGTACTTTTGTAATAATTTTGCGTCGTCAGAAATAAATGTCATGATGTGGTAACTATAATGATTCGAATATCTTGGGGGTAGTTTTATTAATTTTTCAAACTTGAAGGATTGTATGTGTAGTTACACTAAACATGAGGGGTAGTTTAAAAAGCAATTTTTAAAAATGAAAAAAATCATATCAGGGGCATTTCGAAATAAAAAAATTACTAATTGATGACATGAAAATGTACAACAAAAAATTGTGATTTTTATTCAAAGTAAAAGATTATTATTATATCAATGTCGAAAGTGAGAAACATACTTTTTAAATGGGTATGAATTTATATAAACGTTAAATAATTATAAGTAATATCTATAAAACTACATAATAGACAATCAAAACAATGTTAATGTAGTTTCTTCAAAACAATGTCAGTGTTCACAATAAATTTTTTTTGTCTAACAAATAAACATAAACCACATGTAACCATTAAAGTTCCATTCAGAGCTAGCCCACATTTGGACCTAATCAAAACGAAGAATACCAACATTAATACGATGTTTCCCATCTTCTTCCACAAACTCACAAAGGCATACATCATTTATTCCAATAGAATTTTTTATGCATAATGAACTCCATCCTCCAGCATAATTTACTCTCCCGTCAGTCCATTGTCTATATGTTGATTCATACGTCTTTCCCTTAGGATCAACGAGGATGATTTCCTTTGGAAGTTTAATGTCATTCTTTCTCACTATTCTTTTTGGAACGTACTGACATGATAAATTAACAATATTAGTTATAACATATATATATATATAAACTTCATAATAACAATTCAAAAAAATAATATCATGTCTAAAAGCTTGTGTTTTTTCCTGGTAAAGAGTATGCAAAACGGCACACTAAAGCTTGTAGTGTTGTTCACACCATGACAACTGCATATAGGACTTAATAAGGAGATATGAAAAAACTATAATACGTTTTTCTTCATCGAATAATACCCATATAAAAATTTCAAAATAACACATAATAAAGATATGAAATCGCAAGATATAAGAAAGGAGGCTTTAAATATACATTTCTAAAAACATAAACATTCGGTTTGCTCTAAGATTTGTGATTATGAATAAAGTGTCCATTAAACATATCAAATGGAGGTACTATGCTATTCACTCCCAAATATTTTGTAATTCAATTTCTTATTAAAATGACATAAGCAAATAGATATTAAGCTCCGAACAATAAATTTACCATTTCACCCGTACGCTTTGTTAGATGTGTCAGAAAATAAGGATTTGTAGGTATAGGAATGCCGCAAGATTTAAGGAGCTTAACGCTATAGTTATCGGAAAATCTCTTCTTGCGAAGACATTTTTTACTGGTACCAGCTCCATCTAAATGATGTAAATACAACATTAACATAAGAATCAAAATAAAATTGCAAATTACGTTCTGGTTAATTAGTTTTTGAACAAAATAGACTTTAGAACATACCATTAGTTCCACTTTTCGCTTGTTCACGCACATTTCCTTGCCCAACAAAGTTAACGAAGCGATCTTCATCATCTAACTCGTCAGTATACATATAATCGTCGCTTTCAGTTTCCTCCTCATCATCTTGTTCTTTTCCCTGTATTTTCTTGATTTCCTCATCATCATTTTCTTCTTCATCATCATCGGCTTCCTCTTCATCATCATCAACATATTCCTCATCGTCAATCTTTGATGTGACAACAAGTTCATCATCATCAGTTTCTTCCTCTTTTCCATCATCATATTCTTCTTCCGCTTCCTCTTTTATGTGTTCTTCTATTCTCTTGCCTTTATATTTTCGAACTAATTTCTTATCACATCCCGATAAGTCAAAGAATGTGACATCGAATAAACCTTGAGAAAAATATTCAAACACTAGCATATACCCATCTTCAATCGATTTATCTTCAACAAATTTTGCCCAACCTTCTTGAAAGTAATATTTATCATCTACTTGTTGCATCTTTACTTGCCACAAATTATTACGTCGGTCTCTTAAAACTACATCATTTGGTAACTCTCTTTGAATATGATTAATAAAAGATGTAGGAAGCTCCTAACTAAACAATAATATATAATCAAGAAAATTAAATAACCAACTCAATATGCATAACATCAGTATGGCCTTGTATTAATTGTACAGAACATATTTAAATGTTTTTGAGATTACAATTCTATTGAACATTTTTTAAACATTGACATAAAACATTGGTGTCTGCTGTTGGAACAAAGGGATAAAATTAATGCAAACTGCATTATGTTATTATGCAAAGCTACCATACACTGTGAAATGGCATTCATAAATAAAAATACAATAGTTACTTTGCGGAAAATGCAAAGACACTACCCGGTATTAAGCGAAACCTGAATGAAACTAACCTGTAAAATTTTTATTGCATACAATATCCCTGTAATTTGAAAACTCTCCACAAAACCCTAACATGATCTAAATAGGGGGTTTTAGATCGTCTTATTTCAAGTAACAAACTATAAAATATTTCACGTGCAATTGTAGGGAGCAACATGAGGTACTTTAGAAACGGTTACTTGAAATATGCCGATAAAAAATAACCTACTCTTTTACAAATTCAGGGTTTTGTGTTAAAAGTACAAGGAGGTTCTACACATTAAAAAAATCATTGGATAGTTTCAGGCAGGTTTAACATAACACAAATGAGTATTATGACTTCGCCAAAAATTAAGGCCCAATTCCTATGATTTTTTTCTCAGGAATTCCATGTTTGAGAGTTGTAGATTAGGAAATCTGGAAGACTGACTTTAATTAGAAATGAAAGTAGAATTCTTAGGAACATGTGGATCAATTAGGGTTTTATGCGTTTGTGATTTTGAAAATAAGTCTGAAATTTGTTTGTAATGTAGGGAAATTTAGATTAGTCTTATTCTTTATTTTGTGGGAAGGGAATTTAGACATGTGAATGTAAATGAATTTTATTCAAATCATGAAATTTCTAGTAAAACGTATAAGATCGTAATTTAATATTATGTTTTTAAATTCAATGTGTTTCAAAATTTTTGAATTTGAGCGTTACAAACCTAAAAATATTGGACTAGTAAATTTAAATTTTGACCTACATATACAAGATTTTTTTTAATCATTCAAAACTCATACTTTTTAATTAAGAATACATTTACTATATATATAGTTTCACATGTAACTTAAGCAAGTAATTAAAACTATCGATGAACAACTCTATCATTGATTCATTAATATTTTTAATATCGCACTAATATTTGTACTTCATTAAAACATAAAAAATATTTAATAATTTAAAATGCATAATAGAATTAATAAAAAAACAAAAAATAGATCATAAATTCAAAGCACGAGAACTCGATATAGAAATTATAAAAAGGTATAATCAATAAAAGACGAGAAACATACCATTTGTTTTTCTGAATATTTCGTTAAGAAAAATATAAAGAATGAAGGCCGATTCGCTGCTAGTCCATCCATGATTTGATAACTTACAGATCTAAGCAACAATTTTCAAAATGAGAAAGAATTGAGGTTTTATAATTGATTTAAACGGGATAATTTTCTTTATAGAATTTTTGAAAAAAGGAGCGTTACATCCAATGTTTTGTGCCGATGAATAAGAATATATTGGGTAATTAGGTTTTATAGAAGAATAAGAAATTATTTCATACAACGGCATCAACATTATGATAAGTTATTCATAGTTTAATTTTTTGGAGAATTACACCAAACTATCCCTAAGGTTTAGTGTAATTACACATACCACTCTTCATGTTTGAAATATTACACAAACTACCCTTGAGGCTACCATCTGTCCAAAAATAGTAATGGAATTTCTGAATATACCAAAATCCCCATTTTTATTATAAAAATTACTTGTAAAAAATCACAAACCTTCGAGTGATTCTCTCAAATATTAATATTAATACATTTATACATCAATATTTTTATGTAATTGAAATATACATATTATTATACAATATATTTAGATTAAAAGAAATAAAGATTCAAATAACATTCTGGCAAAAAAAAAAGGTAAACAAAAACACCCATCTATAAAATATAACAATAAATTTATTTATACATCAATAAATTTTCATATTTAAAATATACATAAATGATTAAATATAACTAATTTAAAATTTCAATTACAATAAATATAGTAATAAAAATTTATTTGTATAGTTAGATTAATACTGTTATTTAAATTCAATTAGAAAATTGTTTTTCTACCTAAAATAATTTATTTTATATTTTAAAAAATACATATATAAAATATATGTAAAAAACAATTAATGAATAGAAAAAATATCTCTATTATCCCCAGCCCCTCTCCCTAACATCCACAAAGAACTCACCTTACCCCATCTCTTTCTCTTCCCTTTCGTTTCCTTGTTTACCTTTTGATCACCAACAACCTTCTTCGATCGATTTGGTCGCGAAAGGTTGTCACTGCACGAAAGGCACAAAGGGAGGATGGGAAGGGAAATGGGTGGTAGTGTGGTAGGTGATGTTGAGTAGTGGTGTGGTTGGGGGGGGGGGGGGGGGGGGGCGTTGGTCGGCGTTATTCTTTTATATTTACATATTTTAATACAAAAATCTTGTCAAATGTACTTTTGTAATAATTTTGCGTCGTCAGAAATAAATGTCATGATGTGGTAACTGTAATGATTTGAATATCTTGGGGGTAGTTTTATTAATTTTTCAAACTTGAAGGATTGTATGTGTAGTTACACTAAACATGAGGGGTAGTTTAAAAAGCAATTTTTAAAAATGAAAAAAATCATATCAGGGGCATTTCGAAATAAAAAAATTACTAATTGATGACATGAAAATGTACAACAAAAAATTGTGATTTTTATTCAAAGTAAAAGATGATTATTATATCAATGTCGAAAGTGAGAAACATACTTTTTAAATGGGTATGATTTTATATAAACGTTAAATAATTATAAGTAATATCTATAAAACATCATAATAGACAATCAAAACAATGTTAATGTAGTTTCTTCAAAACAATGTCAGTGTTCACAATAAATTTTTTTTGTCTAACAAATAAACATAAACCACATGTAACCATTAAAGTTCCATTCAGAGCTAGCCCACATTTGGACCTAATCAAAACGAAGAATACCAACATTAATACGATGTTTCCCATCTTCTTCCACAAACTCACAAAGGCATACATCATTTATTCCAATAGAATTTTTTATGCATAATGAACTCCATCCTCCAGCATAATTTACTCTCCCGTCAGTCCATTGTCTATATGTTGATTCATACGTATTTCCCTTAGGATCAACGAGGATGATTTCCTTTGGAAGTTTAATGTCATTCTTTCTCACTATTCTTTTTGGAACGTACTGACATGATAAATTAACAATATTAGTTATAACATATATATATATATATAAACTTCATAATAACAATTCAAAAAAATAATATCATGTCTAAAAGCTTGTGTTTTTTCCTGGTAAAGAGTATGCAAAACGGCACACTAAAGCTTGTAGTGTTGTTCACACAATGACAACTGCATATAGGACTTAATAAGGAGATATGAAAAAACTATAATACGTTTTTCTTCATCGAATAATACTCATATAAAAATTTCAAAATAACACATAATAAAGATATGAAATCGCAAGATATAAGAAAGGAGGCTTTAAATATACATTTCTAAAAACATAAATAGTCGGTTTGCTCTAAGATTTGTGATTATGAATAAAGTGTCCATTAAACATATCAAATGGAGGTACTATGCTATTCACTCCCAAATATTTGGTAATTCAATTTCTTATTAAAATGACATAAGCAAATAGATATTAAGCTCCAAACAATAAACTTACCATTTTCACCCGTACGCTTTGTTACATGTGTCAGAAAATAATGATTTGTAGGTATAGGAATGCCGCAAGATTTAAGGAGCTTAACGCTATAGTTATCGGAAAATCTCTTCTTGCGAAGACATTTTTTACTGGTACCAGCTCCATCTAAATGAAGTAAATACAACATTAACATAAGAATCAAAATAAAATTGCAAATTACGTTCTGGTTAATTAGTTTTTGAACAAAATAGACTTTAGAACATACCATTAGTTCCACTTTTCGCTTGTTCACGCACATTTCCTTGCCCAACAAAGTTAACGAAGCGATCTTCATCATCTAACTCGTCAGTATACATATAATCGTCGCTTTCAGTTTCCTCCTCATCATCTTGTTCTTTTCCCTGTATTTCCTTGATTTCCTCATCATCATTTTCTTCTTCGTCATCATCGGCTTCCTCTTCATCATCATCAACATATTCCTCATCGTCAATTTTTGATGTGACAACAAGTTCATCATCATCAGTTTCTTCCTCTTTTCCATCATCATATTCTTCTTCCGCTTCCTCTTTGATGTGTTCTTCTACTCTCTTGCCTTTATATTTTCGAACTAATTTCTTATCACATCCCGATAAGTCAAAGAATGTGACATCGAATAAACCTTGAGAAAAATATTCAAACACTAGCATATACCCATCTTCAATCGATTTATCTTCAACAAATTTTGCCCAACCTTCTTGAAAGTAATATTTATCATCTACTTGTTGCATCTTTACTTGCCACAAATTATTATGTCGGTCTCTTAAGACTACATCATTTGGTAACTCTCTCTGAATATGATTAATAAAAGTTGTAGGAAGCTCCTAAACAAACAATAATATATAATCAAGAAATTAAATAACCAACTCAATATGCATAACATCAGTATGGCCTTGTATTAATTGTACAGAACATATTTAAATGTTTTTGAGATTACTATTCTATTGAACATTTTTGAAACATTGACATAAAACATTGGTGTCTACTGTAGGAACAAAGGGATAAAATTAATGCAAACTGCATTATGTTATTATGCAAAGCTACCATACACTGTGAAATGGCATTCATAAATAAAAATATAATAGTTACTTTGGGGAAAATGCAAAGACACTACCAGGTATTAAGCGAAACCTGAATGAAACTAACCTGTAAAATTTTTATTGCATACAATATCCCTGTAATTTGAAAACTCTCCACAAAACCCTAACATGATCTAAATAAGGGGTTTTAGATCGTCTTATTTCAAGTAACAAAATATAAAATATTTCACGTGCAATTGTAGGGAGCAACATGCGGTACTTTAGAAACGGTTACTTGAAATATGCCGATAAAAAATAACCTACTTTTTTACAAATTCAGGGTTTTGTGTTAAAAGTACAAGGAGGTTCTACACATTAAAAAAATCATTGGATAGTTTCAGGGAGGTTGTATTATGACTTCGCCAAAAATTAAGGCCCAATTCCTATGATTTTTTTCTCAGGAATTCCATGTTTGAGAGTTGTAGTTTAGGAAATCTGGAAGACTGGCTTTAAATAGAAATGAAAGTAGAATTCTATGGAACATGTGGATCAATTAAGGGTTTATGCGTTTGTGATTTTGAAAATAAGTCTGAAATTTGTTTGTAATGTAGGGAAATTTAGATTAGTCTTATTCTTTATTTTGTGGGAAGGGAATTTAAACATGTGAATGTAAATGAATTTTATTCAAATCATGAAATTTCTAGTAAAACGTATAAGATCGTAATTTAATATTATTTTTTAAAATTCAATGTGTTTCAAAAATTTTGAATTTGAGCGTTACAAATGTAAAAATATTGGACTAGTAAATTTAAATTTTGACCAACATACACAAGATTTTTTTTAATCATTCAAAACTCATACTTTTTAATTAAGAATACATTTACTATATATATAGTTTCACATGTAACTTAAGCAAGTAATTAAAACTATCGATGAACAACTCTATCATTGATTCATTAATATTTTTAATATCGCACTAATATTTGTACTTCATTAAAACATAAAAAATATTTAATAATTTAAAATGCATAATAGAATTAATAAAAAAAACAAAAAATAGATCATAAATTCAAAGCACGAGAACTCGATATAGAAATTACAAAAAGGTATAATCAATAAAAGACGAGAAACATACCATTTGTTTTTCTGAATATTTCGTTAAGAAAAATATAAAGAATGAAGGCCGATTCGCTGCTAGTGCATCCATGATTTGATAACTTACAGATCTAAGCAACAATTTTCAAAATGAGAAAGAATTGAGGTTTCATAATTGATTTAAACGGGATAATTTTCTTTATAGAATTTTTGAAAAAAGGAGCGTTACATCCAATATTTTGTGCCGATGAATAAGAATATATTGGGTAATTAGGTTTTATAGAAGAATAAGAAATTATTTCATACAACGGCATCAACATTATGATAAGTTATTCATAGTTAAATTTTTTGGAGAATTACACCAAACTATCCCTAAGGTTTAGTGTAATTACACATACCACTCTTCATGTTTGAAAAATTACACAAACTACCCTCGAGGCTACCATCTGTCCAAAAATAGTAATGGAATTTCTGAATGTACCAAAATCCCCATTTTTATTATAAAAATTACTTGTAAAAAATCACAAACCTTCGAGTAATTCTCTCAAATATTAATATTAATACATTTATACATCAATATTTTAATGTAATTGAAATATACATATTATTATACAATATATTTAGATTAAAAGAAATAAAAATTCAAATAACATTCTGGGAAAAAAAAAGGTAAACAAAAACACCAATCTATAAAATATAACAATAAATTTATTTATACATCAATAAATTTTCATATTTAAAATATACTTAAATGATTAAATATAACTAATTTAAAATTTCAATTACAATAGATATAGTAATAAAAATTTATTTGTATAGTTAGATTAATACTGTTATTTAAATTCAATTAGAAAATTGTTTTTCTACCTAAAATAATTTATTTTATATTTTAAAAAATACATATATAAAATATATGTAAAAAAAAAATTAATAAATAGAAAAAATATCTCTATTATCCCCAGCCCCTCTCCCTAACATCCACAAAGAACTCACCTTACCCCATCACTTTCTCTTCCCTTTCGTTTCCTCGTTTACCTTTTGATCACCAACAACAACCTTCTTCCGATTTGGTCGCGAAAGGTTGTCACTGCACGAAAGGCACAAAGGGAGGATGGGAAGGGAAATGGGTGGTAGTGTGGTAGGTGCTGTTGAGTAGTGGTGTGGTTGTGGGGGGGGGGGGGGGGGGGGTGGTCGGGGTTATTCTTTTACATTTACATATTTTAATACAAAATTCTTGTCAAATATACTTTTGTAATAATTTTGCGTCGTCATAAATAAATGTCATGATGTGGTAACTGTAATGATTCGAATATCTTGGGGGTAGTTTTATTAATTTTTCAAACTTGAAGGATTGTATGTGTAATTACACTAAACAGGAGGGGTAGTTTAAAAAGCAATTTTTAAAAATGAAAAAAATCATATCAGGGGCATTTCGAAATGAAAAAATTACTAATTGATGACATGAAAATGTACAACAAAAAATTGTGATTTTTATTCAAAGTGAAAGATGATTATTATATCAATGTCGAAAGTGAGAAACATACTTTTTAAATGGGTATGATTTTATAAAAACGTTAAATAATTATAAGTAATATATATAAAACTACATAATAGACAATCAAAACAATGTTAATGTAGTTTCTTCAAAACAATGTCAGTGTTCACAATAAATTTTTTTTGTCTAACAAATAAACATAAACCACATGTAACCATTAAAGTTCCATTCAGAGCTAGCCCACATTTCGACCTAATCAAAACGAAGAATACCAACATTAATACGATGTTTCCCATCTTCTTCCACAAACTCACAAAGGCATACATCATTTATTCCAATAGAATATTTTATGCATAATGAACTCCATCCTCCAGCATAATTTACTCTCCCGTCAGTCCATTGTCTATATGTTGATTAATACGTCTTTCCCTTAGGATCAACGCGGATGATTTCCTTTGGAAGTTTAATGTCATTCTTTCTCACTATTCTTTTTGGAACGTACTGACATGATAAATTAACAATATTAGTTATAACATATATATATATATATATATATATATATATATATATATATATATATATATATAAACTTCATAATAACAATTCAAAAAAATAATATCATGTCTAAAAGCTTGTGTTTTTTCCTGGTAAAGAGTACGCAAAACGGCACACTAAAGCTTGTAGTGTTGTTCACACCCTGACAACTGCATATAGGACTTAATAAGGAGATATGAAAAAACTATAATACATTTTTCTTCATCGAATAATACCCATATAAAATTTTCAAAATAACACATAATAAAGAAATGAAATCGCAAGATATAACAAAGGAGGCTTTAAATATACATTTCTAAAAACATAAACAGTCGGTTTGCTCTAAGATTTGTGATTATGAATAAAGTGTCCATTAAACATATCAAATGGAGGTACTATGCTATTCACTCCCAAATATTTGGTAATTCAATTTCTTATTAAAATGACATAAGCAAATAGATATTAAGCTCCAAACAATAAACTTAACATTTCACCAGTACGCTTTGTTACATGTGTCAGAAAATAAGGATTTGTAGGTATAGGAATGCCGCAAGATTTAAGGAGCTTCACGCTATAGTTATCGGAAAATCTCTTCTTGCGAAGGCATTTTTTACTGGTACCAGCTCCATCTAAATGAAGTAAATACAACATTAACATAAGAATAAAATTGCAAATTACGTTCTGGTTAATTAGTTTTTGAACAAAATAGACTTTAGAACATACCATTAGTTCCACTTTTCGCTTGTTCACGCACATTTCCTTGCCCAACAAAGTTAACGAAGCGATCTTCATCATCTAACTCGTCAGTATACATATAATCGTCGCTTTCAGTTTCCTCCTCATCATCTTGTTCTTTTCCCTGTATTTCCTTGATTTCCTCATCATCATTTTCTTCTTCATCATGATCGGCTTCCTCTTCATCATCATCAACATATTCCTCATCGTCAATTTTTGATGTGACAACAAGTTCATCATCATCAGTTTCTTCCTCTTTTCCATCATCATATTCTTCTTCCGCTTCCTCTTTTATGTGTTCTTCTATTCTCTTGCCTTTGTATTTTCGAACTAATTTCTTATCACATCCCGATAAGTCAAAGAATGTGACATCGAATAAACCTTGAGAAAAATATTCAAACACTAGTATATACCCATCTTCAATCGATTTATCTTCAACAAATTTTGCCCAACCTTCAATCATCTACTTGTTGCATCTTTACTTGCCAAAAATTATTATGTTGGTCTCTTAAGACTACATCATTTGGTAACTCTCTCTGAATATGATTAATAAAAGTTGTAGAAAGCTCCTAAACAAACAATAATATATAATCAAGAAAATTAAATAGCCAACTCAATATGCATAACATTAGTATGGCCTTGTATTAATTGTACAGAACATATTTAAATGTTTTTGAGATTACTATTCTATTGAACATTTTTGAAACATTGACATAAAACATTGGTGTCTACTGTAGGAACAAAGGGATAAAATTAATGCAAACTGCATTATGTTATTATGCAAAGCTACTATACACTCTGAAATGGCATTCATAAATAAAAATACAATAGTTACTTTGGGGAAAATGCAAAGACACTACCAGGTATTAAGCGAAACCTGAATGAAACTAACCTGTAAAATTTTTATTGCATACAATATCCCTGTAATTTGAAAACTCTCCACAAAACCCTAACATGATCTAAATAGGGGGTTTTAGATCGTCTTTTTTTTAATCATTCAAAACTCATACTTTTTAATTGAGAATACATTTACTATATATATAGTTTCACATGTAACTTAAGCAAGTAATTAAAACTATCGAAGAACAACTCTATCATTGATTCATTAATATTTTTAATATCGCACTACTATTTGTACTTCATTAAAACATAAAAAATATTTAATAATTTAAAATGCATAATAGAATTAATAAAAAAACAAAAAATAGATAATAAATTCAAAGCACGAGAACTCGATATAGAAATTACAAAAAGGTATAATCAATAAAAGACGAGAAACATACCATTTGTTTTTCTGAATATTTCGTTAAGAAAAATTTAAAGAATGAAGGCCGATTCGCTTCTAGTCCATCCATGATTTGATAACTTACAGTTCTAAGCAACAATTTTCAAAATGAGAAAGAATTGAGGTTTTATAATTGATTTAAACGGAATAATTTTCTTTATAGATTTTTCGAAAAAAGGAGCGTTACATCCAATGTTTTGTGGCGATGAATAAGAATATATTGGGTAATTAGGTTTTATAGAAGAATAAGAAATTATTTCATACAACGGCATCAACATTATGATAAGTTATTCATAGTTTAATTTTTTGGAGAATTACACCAAACTATCCCTAAGGTTTAGTGTAATTTCAAATACCACTCTCCATGTTTGAAAAATTACACAAACTACCCATGAGGTTAACATCTGTCCAAAAATAGTAATGGAATTGCTGAATGTACCAAAATCCCCATTTTTATTATAGAAATTACTTGTAAAAACCTTCGAGTAATTCTCTCAAATATTAATATTAATACATTTATACATCAATATTTTTATGTAATTGAAATATACTAATTAGTATACAATATATTTAGATTAAAAAAATAAAAATTCATATAACATTCTGGAAAAAAAAAAGGTAAACAAATACACCCATCTATAAAATATTAAATTTATTTATACGAATAAAAATAAACCAAAGGCATTTGGACCTAATCATAAACCACATGCAACAATTAAAGTTCCATTCAGAGCTAGCCCACATTTGGACCTAATCAAAACGAAGAATACCAACATTAATACGATACTTCCCATCTTCTTCCACAAACTCACAAAGGCATACATCATATATTCCAATAGAACTTTTTTTTGCATAATGAACTCCATCCTCCAGCATAATTTAATCTCCCATCAGTCCATTCTCTATATGTTGATTCATAGGTCTTTCCATTAGGATCAACGGGGATGATTTCCTTTGGAAGTTTAATGTCATTCTTTCTCACTATTCTTTTTGGAACGTACTGACATGCTTGTTGTTCACACACGGACAACTGCATATAGGACTTAATATTGAGACATGAAAAAACTATAATACATTTTTATTCATCGGAAAATACCCATATAAAATTTTAAAAATAACACATTAATTTTTTTTAAATATAATAAAGAAATGAATTCGCAAGATATAAGAAAAGAGGCTTTAATTATATATTTCTAAAAACATAAACAGATTTGTGATTATGAATAAAGTGTCCATTAAACATATCAAATGGAGGTTCTATGCTATTCACTCCCAAATATTTTGTAATTCAATTTCTTAATAAAATGACTTAAGCAAATAGATATTAAGCTCCAAACAATAAACTTACCATTTCACCCGTACGCTTTGTTACATGTGTCAGAAAATAAGGATTTTTAGGTATAGGAATGCCGCAAGATTTAAGGTGCTTCACGCTATAGTTATCGGAAAATCTCTTCTTGGGAAGACGTTTTTTACTGGTACCAGCTCCATCTAAATGAAGTAAATACAACAATAACATAAAAATCAAAATAAATTTGCAAATTACGTTCTGGTTAATTAGTTTTTGAACAAAATAGACTTTAGAACATACCATTAGTTCCACTTTTCGCTTGTTCACGCCCATTTCCTTGCCCAACAAAGTTAACGAAGCGATCTTCATCATCTAACTCGTCAGTATACATATAATAGTCCCTTTCAGTTTCCTCCTCATCATCATGTTCTTTTCCCTGTATTTCCTTGATTTCCTCATCATCATTTTCTTCCTCATCATCATCGGCTTCCTCTTCATCATCATCAACATATTCGTCATCGTCAATTTTTGATGTGACAACAAGTTCATCATCATCAGTTTCTTCCTCTTTTCCATCATCATATTCTTCTTCAGCTTCCTCTTTTATGTGTTCTTCTATTCTCTTGCCTTTATATTTTCGAACTAATTTCTTATCACATCCTGATAAGTCAAAGAACGTGACATCGAATAATCCTTGAGAAAAATATTCAAACACTAGCATATACCCATCTTCAATCGATTTATCTTCAACAAATTTTGCCCAACCTTCTTGAAAGTAATATTTATCATCTACTTGTTGCATCTTTACTTGCCACAAATTATTATATCGGTCTCTAAAAACTACATCATTTGATAACTCTCTCTGAATCTGATTAATAAAAGTTGTAGGAAGCTCCTAAACAAACAATAATATACAATCAAAAAAATTAAATAACCAACTCAATATTGTTGGATGAAGATGAAGACTTAGAAGTGAAGGGAGGTTTTGATGATTTCCAAATGTCATCAGCTAAGTATTGGAAACTTAGTCAACCTCTAAAGATTATTTGACCAAGGAAGAAGATAAATCAGAAGGGTCAAATTTATGGTCCAGAAGACTACTGATCTGTTGCTGCATTCAGAATCAGACTGGTGGATTTTCAGCAGACTCGGATCAGATGAGTTCGATTTGGATCAGCAGAGTGTTCATTAGACGACTGAATTCGATCAGCAGAGTGGAAGTGATCAGAAGTTATTGCAACGGTAATAAATGCACTCGGTGTAATAAATGTTGTAAGAGAAGGGTATTAAAGTCCAATGATTGAAGAGAAACCTCGAATCAACAAGGTGCATTTAATGTGAAATGACAGAAAGTACAGCAGAACTGTACAGTGCATAGTTGGAGAAGCCGTTCTGAAACAGGGACCACTGCTCGAGGAAAATCTGAAGATCTGCATTGAATGGGATAATCATATATTGTTAGTTCAAATATATGTGGACGATATTAATTTTGGTTCAACTAACGAACAAATGTGTGATAAGTTCTCTAAGCTGATCCAGAACAAGTTTGAAATGAGCATGATGGGAGAACTTAACTACTTTCTTGGATTACAAGTTAAACAACTACCTGATGGTATTTTTATTAATTAAGCAAAGTACACAAAAGACCTGTTCAAGAAATTTGGTATGGAAACTAGCTCATCTGTTAGTGTTCCAATGTCTACTGGACATCGTTTGGATAAAAATGAAGATGGCAAATCAGTTGACATCACCAAATATAGAGGCATAATAGGGTCACTGTTATATCTAACAGCTAGCAGACCAGACATTATGTACTCTGTTGGGGTTTGTGCGAGATTTCAATCAAATCCTAAGGAATCTCTTCTCTTAGCTGCCAAAAGGATATTGAGGTATCTCAAAGGCACTCAAGAATTGGGATTGTGGTATCCAAGGGAATCAGGATTTGAACTTATTGGATATTCAGATTCTGACCTTCCTGGCTGCAAAATTGATAGGAAGAGTACTACAGGTACATGTCAATTTTTAGGCAGTCGTCTGATCTCATGGATGAGTAAGAAACAGACTTCAGTATCCATATCTACTGCTGAAGTTGAATACATTGCCGCTGGAGCATGTTGTGCACAGATACTTTGGTTGAAGCATCAACTAGAAGATTATAATATCAAGATCAGTGGAATACCTATCTACCGTGACAATACAAGTGCAATCTCACTTATTCAGAATACTACCAGTCATTCCAGGACTAAGCATATTGAGATCAAACATCACTTCATCAGAGACCATGTAGAAAAAGGAAATGTTATAATTGAATATGTTCATACAGATAATCAGATCGCTGACATTTTCACCAAACCATTAAGTGATGCAAGATTTTCTACTCTAAGAGTGGAACTAGGCTTGTTAAAATTGGATTCATAAGCTGAGGGGGAACTTATCAGAAGACCAAAGTTCATCAGCTTACTAATCCGATGCCTTTCTTCAAGAAGACTGACTCTCAACAGACTAGTTGACTGATGGATTCTTGAATTCAGGGGGAACATGTAAGACTAGCGGTACTCCTGTTTTAAAGATGAAATCTTCAGTGACAGTTAGTTGAAGTTGTTTTAATCAGAAGATTTGTTCTTAATTCTTGAAGACTTGAAGATTATTTATCTTGCTGAATGGACAAACAGCAAAGGAAGATCACTAGATATTGGCTTTCACTAGTGATATATTGTATCAGACAAGTCATCTGCCAGATAAGTATAATTTTACTCATCTATTTATTTATGTCAATTTAAAAAGAGTGTTGTGCTAAAAACGTATTATATGAAAACACGCTTTTTATAAATAAAAGACTAGTGACGCTTCGTTTTCCCGCCTAGTCTGACATAATTAATAAATTTTAAAATCCGCGTATCTCGCTCACACGATCAAATATATCAGTAACTGATCTAGTGGTTGGCTTAAATCACGAAAACCGACATCATCCAACTCCTATAAATCCAGATCTGATCAGGTCACTGATCTTTTACGCACCTTCAAAATTTCAAGAGCACAAGAGCACTTTGCATACATATTTTCTGCAAATTTCTCTCGTCCTTCTCTCTAATTTTTTCAAAAAACAAGATGAGTTCAAAAGAAGCAAACGCTGAGGGTAGATTCTTGAACTACCATACCTATTACGCCACAGGCACTCAACTCATGAAAGAGATTCGGGAAAAATTCAAAGCTTCTTCACTGGTAAACTTCATGGAAGCTCATGAAGATATGGTTTTTACACCAGAAGTTCTGGAGTTCTACAAAGCTGCTGGGAAACCAGATTATGAAAAGCTGGAAATCAAGGCTAAGGTTGGGGGAAAAGACATATGTCTGACTCCTGGGTTGTTGAACGAGAAGTATGGATTATCTATTGAAGGTTCAACTGAACTCTCTACTTTGGCTGAACCATTGGAAGCTGACTTCTGGAAAATTGCTGCGAAGTCAAATGAAATCCTCTCTGGAAACATCAAGAAGCCCCAGCTCAAGGATGAATTTCAGAGAATGGCAGATCTCTTTGCCAAGATTGTGGAAAACTGCACTTTCTCTCTTGACAGCGTACCAATGAAGAGATATCATACAATGATTGCAGTTTACTATGGCCTAAAAGTAAGCTGGGCAAATTTTATTTGGTACATAATTGCTGATCATAAGGAACGTTGTCACACTCATCACAGAATCTTTCTCAGTCATCTGCTGATGAATCTGGGATGTACGATGACGAACGGCAAAGAAATTCAGAAGGCCAAAGAATTGAAGATCTATGAGGCCGTCAAGGCTGTTAGAATTAAAGAGCCTATTGCCGTGCCAGAAAAGAGGCAATCAAAGAGAAAGGCCACAGAGCCTAAGGAACCTGCAGTCAAAGTTAAGAAGAGTAAAACTGCAGTTGCTAAGCCTGCTGATCAAACAACTCACCCAGCTGTACAAGCCAGATCAGTAGACGTTGCTGTTGAAATGATTGATGAGACTGTAAGGGAAATTGAGATCATGGCTTATGACATCTCTGCAGAAAGAACAATTTCAGCTGAGTTGCCAACTGAAAATGTTGCTAAGAGAACAAGGAGCGCTTTAAAAGATACTGCTGCATCTGTTGCTATTCTCACCAAATCAACTGCTCGAAAGAAACTGGTTCTGACGGATCAAGATGCCAGAATTGTTGAAACAGTTAGGGAAGTCACTCAGTCTGCTGAAAGACCAGTTATTTCAGCTAAGGAATCTGATCAGCCGACAGTTGAGGTATTAGCACCTCAACCTGATCAGATTACTACTCAAGCAGTTCAGTCTGCTGCAGTTGTTGAAACCAAAGCTGCCAGAAAGAAGAGAACTGGTAAAGCTAAAATGTCTGCTTATCACAAGAAGAAACGAGAAGAAGCAGAACAAAAGAAAAGGGATGAAGCTGAACTTCAGAGGGTTATTGAAGCAAGCAAGGTGGAAGCTAGCTGCTAAGGAAGAAGCTGATTTAGCTAAGGCCCTTGAAGAAAGCAAGAAGGATGCCCATGGTCCAAGAAGGACTGGTGGCATAGTGATTGGCAAATCACTAGAAGGAAAGTTTTTACTGCCCAGAGTCAAGCCAATCAAAAGAAAGAAGAAAGAGGTGAAGAGGGCACTTGAAGTTGTCAAAAGTGACCCCAACACTTTCTCCAGATTTGAAGCTGAACTGGAAAGGTACAACTCCCTTCTCCAATCCAAAAATGTGTTCCTGGTTGAGAAGATCAAATACAATAGATTGAAGAAATCCTGTGAAAAATTCAGAGCCTGGAAGGAGGCTGTTGCTGAAGAAAGTTGGATTATGAATTGGTTGCAGACCAATGACATTCAACAGGCCCTAGACACGGATTTCTTTCATGATAGAGTACATGAGTATGCCAAACTCATTGTGACTCAGGAGGCAACTGCTCTCAAGAACTCAATGCCAAATAAGCCCGGTCCATCTGATGACCTGTTTGAGAGAGCTGTCAAAGTTGCAGTGTATGTCACCTTGGAGAAATGGGTTGAAAGTCAGTCTACATCAAAGGAACATCAAGTGATCTGCCCAGTCTTCCAAGTCTGCAACAAATTGCCTTTGGTTCTGAAATCAGTACTTATTAAGAGCAAATCAGACAACCTCAGTCAACGTCGCCCTTTGTGCCTGTTGATTTCATACATCAGAAGACTGTTGTATCTGCTGATGGTTCTGACTTTGTTCATGTTACATATAAGTCTGCTGATAATGAATCAACAGAAGAAAAGAAAGCAGCTGAGCCAAACGCTGAAACTACTCAAAAGCTGTTAACTGCTGCACCTTCCATTCAAGCTGAAACTGCTCGAACTTCAATCATGGACTCAATGAAGGCCCTGATTGAGAGTTCAATGAAGTAAATGGAAGAGAGAAATAAGGAGCTGCTGTATAAGTTTGAAGAAGCAGCTGCCAAGATTGTTCAAAGTGCTGTGGAAAGTCTTCCACAACCAGCTGACCATTCCATGTTGCTCAAGGAAGGAATTGTTGCATTAACTCGTCAGGTTGAATATGTCAAGGTTGATGTAAATCAGATACATGCAACTCTTCATAGACATGAGATGGATTGGAAAATGTTGGTAAAGCATTTCAAGAGGCAACTGAAGCAGAGGCTGAGAAGACTGACAATCTGTTTCAGAATTTCACTGAACAAGCTGCTCAGGTTACTTCAGAAGTTGCCACCTTGCAAGTTAATGTGGACTATCTGAATGACCAGACTGCTGCCTTGAAGAGCAATCAGATTCAACAAAATCTTCGACTTCAAACTGTGGATCAAAACATCAGGCTGCTATGCAATGCTGTCAACATTACTCCTATCCCAGTTGAACAACTCAACTCTGCTGATGATGACAAAAAGGTGGAAGAGGGATCAGCTAACAAGAAGAATGTTGCATCTACTGTTGAAGTTACTGAAAAAGTGGAGTCTACTGAAAAACCTGCTGCTGATGAAGAGACAAGTAGACCAGCCAATGAAGTAACCAAGACAAAAGAAGCTGCTGATGAAGAAGAAGCTGAAAAGATTGAAGAGCCCGATGATGTAGCAAAGTCTGATAAAGAAATAGTTGCCTCCAAAGACTCTGCTGAAGAACAACTTGATCCTTTCAGAAAAGCCAAGAGGATAGAGGAAATCAAAAAGAAGGTAGATGCTGCCTCTAAGAACTTGGTTGAAGTTTTCTCCAGTGGAGAAGAAGAAGAAGAAGATGAAGTTGAAGAAGAAGAAGATGATGAAGAAGCTGAAGACTAGACTAAACTTTCTAGACTAGGTCTTTAAATTGAAAATTTTGTATCAGCTCACTTCATTGTAATTTCACTTTAAGTCTTTCTTTGTAAACTTGTACTGTAATATTCAAAGAAAATTTATAAAAGTTCAAGTTTCCAACATATCATTTCTATCTCAGAAATTTTTGAGGATTTAACTTTAGTTTTAGGTAGAGGTACTTAGCTGAAGTTTTGTCATCATCAAAAAAGGGGAAATTGTTGGATGAATATGAAGACTTAGAAGTGAAGGGAGGTTTTGATGATTTTCAAATGTCATCAGCTAAGTATTGGAAACTTTGTCAACCTCTAAAGATTATTTGACCAAGGAAGAAGATACATCAGAAGGGTCAAATTTATGGTCCAGAAGGCTACTGATCTGTTGCTGCATTCGGAATCAGACAGGTGGATTTTCAGCAGACTCAAATCAGATGAGTTCGATTTGGATCAGCAGAGTGGTCATCAGACGAGTGAATTCGATCAACAGAGTGGAAGTGATCAGAAGTTATTGCAACGGTAATAAATGCACTCGGTGTAATAAATGCTATAAGAGAAGGGTATTAAAGTCCAATGATTGAAGAGAAACCTCTGATCAGTAAGGTACATTTAATGTGAAGTGACAGAAAGTACTGCAGAACTGTACAATGCACAGTTGCAGAAGCCGTTCTGAAACAGGGACTGTTGGATGAAGATGAAGATGGAAGATATAAAGTGAAGGGAGGTTTTGATGATTTCCAAAACATCAGAATCAGCTAAGTATGAAAGCTTAGTAAAAACCTTCGAAGATATTTGACTAAGGAAGATTTATTTCAGACGAGTCAAATATGGTCCAGAAGACTACTGATCTGTTGCTGAAGAAGAAATCAGACTGGTGGACTATCAGCAGACTCAAATAAGATTACTTCAAGTTTGGGATCAGCCGAGTATACATCAGACGAGTGATTTCGATCAGCAGAGTGGAATGGATCAAGGAGTCTGATCAACGCTAATAAATGCACTTGGAGTAATAAATGCTGAAGATGAAGGGTATTTATGACAAATGATTGAAGAGAAACCTCTTATCAGATTGGTGCATTTAATGCGGACTGACAGAAGGTACAGCAGAGTGTACAGTGTTCAGTCGCAGGTAGCCGTTTCTGCAGAAAGGACCAGTACTCGAGGATATGAACAGCTGTCGATCTCTCAACGGGCAGATTTTCAAATCTCAAGTATAAATAGTTCAGTTCGTGAGTTGAAGAAGAATACACAACACATTTTGAGAGCAAAAATCTGAAGCAGAATTCTTCTAAGTCTCAAACTCAAGAACAGAACACTCATCAGCCGAGTCATTTGTTGACGAAGCAGAATAGAGAGAAAACAAAAAACACTTATAAATATGAGTGATTTTGTTAGAACTGTGTTGTGAGAAGTAGATATCCATCTAAGTGAGTGATATTACTTCCGAGAATAGGAGTTTCTTTGTGATTTCCTATTACGCACTTGTGGCCTTTTCATTTGTTGATTGGCGCAAGCATTGTATACAGTAGTATGTGTGATTTAGTATAACCCAAGATCTAAGTGACTTGGAAGAGTGGACTAAAGGATTTCTATCCATATAACCACTATAAAAATCCTTTGTGTTTTTTACTTGCATAATTTTCTGCATATTTGAAAGAGCATATTTAAAACACTTAAAGGTTAACTGCTGAAAAGTTTTAAAAAGGAGTTTGTTAAACTGGGGATAAAACTATTTCAAAGTTAAGAAAACTACTTGTGAAAAACACTTGATAAATCCGCTGCAAGTTAGTTATTTTAAAACTCTGATTTTGATAAAATCAGCTGAGTGAAATCAGAAGAGGGGTCAACTCTGCTGTTCAAAGCTTTGTGCGAGATCAGGATTGTCAACTTACGATTACTGATCAGCTTAGTCTGCTGACAGAAAAGTTAGAGAATTTTGAAAGATAAATTTTGAAGAGGTCTATTCACCCCCCCCCCCCCCCCTCTAGACCTCATCTGACCACTTGGGACCAACAGGGACCACTGCTCGAGGAAAATCTGAAGATCTGCTTTCTTCAACGGGCAGAAATTCAAACCTCAAGTATAAATAGTTCGTGATTCAAGAGTTAGAGATAACTGAAGCAACACAACTGAGAGAAAATTCAAGATCAAATCCTTCTAAGTCTCAAACTCAAGAACAGAACACTTACCAGCTTAGTCATCTGTTGACTCAAGCCGAAGTTGAAATAAAAGAAAAATACATAATCTGAGTGATTCTGTAAATAGAGAACGTTGTGAGGAGTGTAGATCCATCTAAGTGAGTGATCTAGCTTCAGAGGATAGGTTTTCTTTGTGATTTCCTATTGCGCACTTGTGGCCATTTCATTTGTTGTTTGGCGCAAGCATTGTATATTGTAAACTTTGTGTTTATAGTATAACCCAAGATCTAAGAGACTTGGAAGAGTGGACTAAAGGATTTACATCCACATAACCACTTTAAAAATTGACTGTGTTTAAGTTTGCATTTTTACTTGCATATTTTTCAAAAGCTTTCAAACACTTAAGTTAACTGTTAAAGATTTTAAAAAGAAGTTTGCAAAAATCTGGGGATAAAAATCTTTTAAGTTAAAGAAACCTACTTGTGAAAAACACTTGATAAATCCGCTGCCAAGTAAGTTATTTAAAACTCTGATTTTATCAAAATTAGCTAAGTAAAATCAGAAGAGTGGTCAACTCTGCTGTTCAAAGCTTTGTGCGCGATCAGCTTAGTCTACTTACTAACCGTGATCAGCTTAGTCTGCTCTCAGAAAAAGTTAGAGAATTTTAAAGCTAAAATTTTCAGAGGTCTATTCACCCCCCCCCCCTCCCCTCTAGACCTCATCTGACGACTTGGGACCAACAAGATCGTGAAGACCTTATGTAACCATTAAAGTTCCATTCAGAGCTAGCCCATATTTGGACCTAATCAAAACGAAAAATACCAACATTAATACGATGTTTCCCATCTTCTTCCACAAACTCACAAAGGCATACATCATTTATTCCAATAGAATTTTTTCTGCATAATGAACTTCATCCTCCAGCATAATTTACTCTCCCGTCACTCCATTCTCTATATGTTGATTCATACGTCTTTCCCTTAGGATCAACGAGGATGATTTCCTTTGGAAGTTTAATGTCATTCTTTCTCACTATTTTTTTGGAACGTACTGACATGATAAATTCACAATATTAGTTATAACATATATAAACTTCATAATAACAATTCAAAAAAATAATATCATGTCTAAAGCTTGTGTTTTTATTCTGGTAAAGAGTATGCAAAACGGCACACTAAAGCTTGTAGTGTTGTTCACACACAGACAACTGCATATAGGACTTAATATTGAGATATGAAAAAACTATAATATGTTTTTCTTCATCGGATAATACCCATATAAAATTTCCAAAATAACACATTAATTTTTTTTAAATATAATAAAGAAATGAAATCGCAAGATATAAGAAAGGAGGCTTTAAATATATATTTCTAAAAACATGAAAAGTCGTTTTGCTCTAAGATTTGTAATTATGAATAAAGTGTCCATTAAACATCTCAAATGGAGGTACCATGCAATTCACTCCCAAATATTTGGTAATTCAATTTCTTATTAAAATGACATAAGTAAATAGATATGAAGCTCCAAACAATAAACTTACCATTTCACCCGTACGCTTTGTTACATGTGTCAGAAAATAAGGATTTGTAGGTATAGGAAGATCACAAGATTTAAGGAGCTTCACGCTATAGTTATCGGAAAATCTCTTCTTGTGAAGACGTTTTTTACTGGTACCAGCTCCATCTAAAGGAAGTAAATACAACATTAACATAGAAATCAAAATAAATTTGCAAATTACGTTCTGGTTAATTAGTTTTTGAGCAAAATAGACTTTAGAACATACCATTAGTTCCACTTTTCTCTTGTTCACGCACATTTCCTGGCCCAACAAAGTTAACGAAGCGATCTTCATCATCAAACTCGTTAGTATACATATAATCGTCGCTTTCAGTTTCCTCCTCATCATCTTGTTCTTTTCCCTGTATTTTCTTGATTTCCTCATCATCATTTTCTTACTCATCATCATCGGCTTCCTCATCATCATCGGCTTCCTCTTCATCATCACCAACATATTCCTCATTGTCAATTTTTGATGTGACAACAAGTTCATCATCATCAGTTTCTTCCTCTTTTCCATCATCATATTCTTCTTCCGATTCCTCTTTTATGTGTTCTTCTATTCTCTTGCCTTTATATTTTCGAACTAATTTCTTATCACATCCCGATAAGTCAAAGAATGTGACATCGAATAATCCTTGAGAAAAATATTCAAACACTGGCATATACCCATCTTCAATCGATTTATCTTCAACAAATTTTGCCCAAACTTCTTGAAAGTAATATTTATCATCTACTTGTTGCATCTTTACTTGCCAAAAATTATTATATCGATCTCTAAAAACTACAACATTTGATAACTCTCTCTGAATCTGATTAATAAAAGTTGTAGGAAGCTCCTAAACAAACAATAATATATAATCAAAAAAATTAAATAACCAACTCAATATGCATAACATCAGTATGGCCTTGTATTAATTGTACAGAACATATTTAAATGTTTTTGAGATTACTATTCTATTGAACATTTTTGAAACATTGACATAAAACATTGGTGTCTATTGTGGGAACCAAGGGATAAAATTAATGCAAACTGCATTATGTTATTATGCAAAGCTACCATACACTGTGAAATGGCATTCATAAATAAAAATACAATAGTTACTTCGGGGAAAATGCAAAGACACTACCCGGTATTAAGCGAAACCTGAATGAAACTAACCTGTGAAATTTTTATTGCATAAAATATACATGTACTTTGAAAACTCTCTACAAAACCACTAGCATGATCTAATAGGGGATTTTAGATCGTCTTATTTCAAGTAACAAATTATAAAATATTTCACGTGCAATTGTAGGGACCAACATTAGGTACTTTAAAAACGGTTACTTGAAATATGCCGATAAAAAATAACCTACTTTTTTACAAATTCATGGTTTTGTGTTAAAAGTACAAGGAGGTTCTACACATTAAAATAATCATTGGATAGTTTCAGGCAGGTTTAACATAACACAAAGGAGTATTATGACTTCGCCAAAAATTAAGGCCCAATTACTATGATTTTTTTCTCAGGAATTCCATTTTTGAGAGTTGTAGATTAGGAAATCTGGAAGACTGGCTTTAATTAGAAATGAAAGTAGAATTCTAAGGAACATGTGGATCAATTAAGATTTTATGCGTTTGTGATTTTGAAAATAAGTCTGAAATTTGTTTGTAATGTAGGGAAATTTAGATTAGTCTTATTCTTTATTTTGTGGGAAGGGAATTTAAACATGTGAATGTATCAAATCATGAAATTTCTAGTAAAACGTATAAGATCGTAATTAAATATTATTTTTTTTAAATTCAATGTGTTTAAAAATTCACAATATTAGTTATAACATATATAAACTTCATAATAACAATTCAAAAAAATAATATCATGTCTAAAAGCTTGTGTTTTTTTTATGGTAAAGAGTATGCAAAACGGCACACTAAAGCTTGCAGTGTTGTTCACACACTGACAACTGCATATAGGACTTAATATTGAGATATGAAAAAACTATAATACGTTTTTCTTCATCGGATAATACCCATATAAAATTTTCAAAATAACAAATTAATTTTTTTTAAATATAATAAAGAAATGAAATCGCAAGATATAAGAAAGGAGGCTTTAAATATATATTTTCAAAAATATAAACAGTCGTTTTGCTCTAAGATTTGTGATTATGAATTAAGTGTCCATTAAACATATCAAATGGAGGTACTATGCTATTCACTCCCAAATATTTGGTAATTCGATTTCATATTAAAATGACATAAGCAAATAGATATGAAGCCTCAAACAATAAACTTAGCCTTTCACCCGTACGCTTTGTTACATGTGTCAGAAATGCCGCAAGATTTAAGGAGCTTCACGCTATAGTTATCGGAAAATCTTTTCTTGCGAAGACGTTTTTTACTGGTACCAGCTCCATCTAAATGAAGAAAATACGACATTAACATAGAAATCAAAATAAATTTGCAAATTACATTCTGGTTAATTAGATTTTGAACAAAATAGACTTTAGAAAATACCATTAGTTCCACTTTTCGCATGTTCACGCACATTTCCTTGCCCAACAAAGTTAACGAAACGATCTTCATCATCTAACTCGTCAGTATACATATAATCGTCGCTTTCAGTTTCCTCCTCATCATCTTTTTCTTTTCCCTGTATTTCCTTTATTTCCTCATCATCATTTTCTTCTTCTTCATCATAGGCTTCATCTTCATCATCATCAACATATTCCTCATCGTTAATTTTTGATGTGACAACAAGGACATCATCATCAGTTTCTTCCTCTTTTCCATCATCATATTCTTCTTCCCCTTCCTCTTGTATGTGTACTTCTATTCTCTTGCCATTATATTTTCGAACTAATTTCTTATCACATCACGATAAGTCAAAGAATGTGACATCGAATAATCCTTGAGAAAAATATTCAAACACTATCATATACCCATCTTCAATCGATTTATCTTCAACAAATTTTGCCCAACCTTCTTGAAAGCAATATTTATCATCTACTTGTTGCATCTTTACTTGCCACAAATTATTATATCGGTCTCTAAAAACTACATCATTTGATCACTCTCTCTGAATCTGATTAATAAAAGTTGTAGGAAGCTCCTAAACATACAATAATATATAATCAAAAAAATTAAATAACCAACTCAATATGCATAACATCAGTATGGCCTTGTATTAATTGTACAGAACATATTTAAATATTTTTGAGATTACTATTCTATTGAACATTTTTGAAACATTGACATAAAACATTGGTGTCTATTGTGGGAACCAAGGGATAAAATTAATGCAAACTACATTATGTTATTATGCAAAGCAACCATACACTTTGAAATGGCATTCATAAATAAAAATACAATAGTTACTTTGGGGAAAATGCAACGACACTACCCGGTATAAAGCGAAACCTGAATGAAACTAACCTGTCAAATTTTTCTATCATACAATATCCCTGTACTTTGAAAACTCTCCATTGAACCCCTAACATGATCTAAATAGGGGGTTTTAGATCGTCTTATTTCAAGTAACAAATTATAAAATATTTCACGTGCAATTGTAGGGACCAAAATGAGGTACTTTTGAAACGGTTACTTGAAATATGCCGATAAAAAATAACCTATTTTTTACAAATTCAGAGTTTTGTGTTAAAAGTACAAGGAGGTTCTACACATTAAGAAAATCATTGGATAGTTTCAGGCAAGTTTAACATAACACAAAGGAGTATTATGACTTCGCTAAAAATTAAGACCCAATTCCTATGATTTTTTTATCAGGAATTCCATGTTTGAGAGTTGTAGATTAGGAAATCTGGAAGACTGGCTTTAATTAGAAATGAAAGTAGAATTCTAAGGAACATGTGGATCAATTAAGGTTTTATGCGTTTGTGATTTTGAAAATAAGTCTGAAATTTGTTTGTAATGTAGGGAAATTTAGATTAGTCTTATTCTTTATTTTGTGGGAAGGGAATTTAAACATGTGAATGTAAATGAATTTTATTCAAATCATGAAATTTCTAGTAAAACGTATAAGATCGTAATTTAATATTATTTTTTAAAATTCGATGTGTTTAAAATTTTTTGAATTTGAGCGTTACAAACGTAAAAATATTGGACTAGTAAATTTAAATTTTGACCAACATATACAAGTTTTTTTTTTGGGAAATTTACATAGACACCCCCTGGCTATTACCCTAATTACAAGAACTTACCCTCTTGTTTCAAATATTACAAAGACACCCCCTCGAGGGGTGTATTGGTAATATATTTTAGGGGGTGTATTGGTAATATATTTTATGTTACAGGGGGTATCCTTGTAATATAGTTTTCGATCGAGGGGGTGTCATTGTAATATTTTAAACAAGAGGGTAAGTTCTTGTAATTAGGGTAATAGCCAGGGGGTGTCTATGTAAATTTCCCTTTTTTTTTAATCATTCAAAACTCATACTTTTTAATTAAGAATACATTTACTATATATATAGTTTCACATGTAACTTAAGCAAGTAATTAAAACTATCGATGAACAACTCTATCATTGATTCATTAATATTTTTAATATTGCACTAATATTTGTACTTCATTGAAACATAAAAAATATTTAATAATTTAAAATGCATAATAGAATTAATTTAAAAAACAAAATATAGATCATAAATTCAAAGCACGAGAACTCGATATAGAAATTACAAAAAAGTATAATCAATAAAAGAAGAGAAACATACCATTTGTTTTTCTGAATATTTCGTTAAGAAAAATTTAAAGAATGAAGGCCAATTCGCTGCTAGTCCATCCATGATTTGATAACTTACAGATCTAAGCAACAATTTTCAAAATGAGAAAGAATTGAGGTTTTATAATTGATTCAACGGAATAATTTTTTTTTATAGAATTTTTGAAAAAAGGAGTGTTACCTCCAATGTTTTGAGGTGACGAGTATGAATATTTTTGGTAATTCGGTTTTATAGAAGAATAAGAAATTATTTCATACAACGGCATCAACATCATGATAAGTTATTCATAGTTTAACTTTTTGTAGAATTACACCAAACTATCATAAGGTTTAGTGTAATTACACATACCACACTTCATGTTTGAAAAATTACACAAACTACCCTTGAGGCTAACATCTGTCCAAAAATAGTAATGGAATTGATGAATGTACCAAAATCTCCATTTTTATTATAAAAATTACTTGTAAAAAATCACAAACCTTCGAGTAATTCTCTCAAATATTAATATTAATACATTTATACATCAATATTTTTATGTAATTGAAATATACATATTAATATACAATATATTTAGATTAAAAGAAATAAAAATTCAAATAACAATCAGGAGAAAAAAAAGGTAATCAAAAACACCCATCTATAAAATAAAACAATAAATATTCATATTTAAAATATCCATAAATGATTAAATATAACTAATTTAAAATTTCAATTACAGTAAATATAGTAATAAAAATTTATTTGTATAGTTAGATTAATATTTTTATTTAAATTCAATTAGAAAATTATTTTTATACCTAAAATAATTTATTTTATATTTTAAAAATAAATATATAAAATATATGTAAAAAAAAATTAATAAATAGAAAAAATATTTCTATTGTCCCCAACCCCTCTCCCTAACATCCACAAAGAACTCACCTTACCCCATCCCCTTTATCTTCCCTTTCGTTTCCTCGTTTATCTTTTGATCACCAACAGCCTTCTTCGATCGATTTGGTCGCGAAAGGTTGTCACTGTACGAAAGGCACAAAGGGAGGATGGGAAGGGAAATTGGTGGTAGTGGGGTAGGTTCTGGTGAGTAGTGGTGTGGTGGGGCGGGGGCGTCGGCGTTATTTTTTTATATTTACATATTTTAATACAAAAATCTTGTCAAAGGTACTTTTGGAATAATTTTGCGTCATCAGAAATAAATATCATGATGTGGTAACTGTAATGATTCGAATATCTTGGGGGTAGTTTTATTAATTTTTCAAACTTGAAGGATTGTGTGTGTAGTTACACTAAACATGAGGGGTAGTTTAAAAAGTAAATTTTAAAAATGCAAAAAAATCATATCAGGGGCATTTCGAAATAAAAAAATTACTAATTGATGACATGAAAATGTACAACAAAAAATTGTGATTTTTATTCAAAGTGAAAGATGATTATTATAACAATGTCGAAAGTTAGAAACATACTTTTTAAATGGGTATGATTTTATATAAACGTTAAATAATCATAAGTAATATCTATAAATCTACAAAATAGACAATCAAAACAATGTTAATGTAGTTTCTTCAAAACAATGTCAGTGTTCACAATAAATTTTTTTTTTTTGTTTAACAAATAAACATAAACCACATGTAACCATTAAAGTTCCATTCAGAGCTAGCCCACATTTGGACCAAATCAAAACGAAGAATACCAACATTAATACGATGTTTCCCATCTTCTTCCCCAAACTCACAAAGGCATACATCATTTATTCCAATAGAATTTTTTCTGCATAATGAACTTCATCCTCCAGCATAATTTACTCTCCCGTCAGTCCATTCTCTATATGTTGATTCATACGTCTTTCCCTTAGGATCCACGAGGATGATTTCTTTTGGAAGTTTAATGTCATTCTTTCTCACTATTCTTTTTGGAAAGTACTGACATGATAAATTCACAATATTAGTTATAACATATATAAACTTCATAATAACAATTCAAAAAAATAATATCATGTCTAAAAGCTTGTGTTTTTTTTTCTGGTAAATAGTATGCAAAACGGCACACTAAAGCTTTGAGTGTTGTTCACACACTGAAATCTGCATATAGGACTTAATATTGAGATATGAAAAAACTATAATACATTTTTCTTCATCGGATAATACCCATATAGAATTTTCAAAATAACACATTAATTTTTTTTAAATATAATAAAAAAATGAAATCGCAAGATATAAGAAAGGAGGCTTTAAATATATATTTCTAAAATTTGTGATTATGATTATGAATAAAGTGTCCATTAAACATATCAAATGGAGGTACTATGCTATTCACTCCCAAATATTGGGTAATTCCATTTCTTATTAAAATGACATAAGCAAATAGATATGAAGTCTCAAACAATAAACTTAGCATTTAAGGAGCTTCACGCTATAGTTATCCGAAAATCTCTTCTTGCGAAGACGTTTTTTACTGGTACCAGCTCCATCTAAATGAAGAAAATACAACATTAACATAGAAATCAAAATAAATTTGCAAATTACGTTCTGGTTAATTAGATTTTGAACAAAATAGACTTTAGAAAATACCATTAGTTCCACTTTTCGCTTGTTCACACACATTTCCTTGCCCAACAAAGTTAACGAAGCGATTTTCATCATCTAACTCGTCAATATACATATAATCGTCGCTTTCAGTTTCCTCCTCATCATCTTGTTCTTTTCCCTGTATTTCCTTGATTTCCTCATCATCATTTTCTTCTTCATCATCATAGGCTTCCTCTTCATCATCATCAACATATTCCTCATCGTCATCAGCTGACTAATCTGATAGCAACAAGTGTTTTTCTTCGAGAAGACTGACTCTAAACAAACTAGTTGACTGATGGATTCTTGAATTCAGGGGGAACGTGTAAGACTAGCGGTACTCCTGTTTTAAAGATGAAATCTTCAATGACAGTTAGTTGAAGTTGTTTTAATCAGAAGATTTGTTCTTAATTCTTGAAGACTTGAAGATTATTTATCTTGCTGGATTGACATACAGCAAAGGAAGATCACTAGATATTGGCTTTCACTAGTGATATATTGTATCAGACAAGTCATCTGCCAGATAAGTACTATTTTACTCATCTGTTTACTTATGTCAATTTATAAACAAGTGTTGTGTTAAAAACGTATTATCAGAAACACACTTTTATAAATAAAAGACTAGTGACGCTTCGTTTTCCCACCTAGTCTGACATAATTAATAAATTTTGAAATCCGCGTATCTCGCTCACACGATCAAATATATCAGTAACTGATCTAACGGTTGGCTTAAATCACGAAAACCGACATCATCCAACTCCTATAAATCCAGATCTGATCAGCTGACTGATCTTTTACGCACCTTCAAAATTTCAAGAGCACAAGAGCACTTTGCATTCATATTTTCTGCAAATTTCTCTCGTCTTTCTCTCTAATCTTTTCAGAAAACAAAATGAGTTCAAAAGAAGCAAACACTGAGGGTAGATTCTTGAACTACCAGACCTATTACGCCACAAACACTCAAATCATGAAAGAAATTCTTGAAAAATTCAAAGCTGCTTCGCTGGTAAACTTCATGGAAGCTCATGAAGAAATGGTGTTTACACCAGAAGTTCTGGAGTTTTAAAAATCTGATGGGAAACCAGACTATGAAAATCTGGAAATTAAGGCTAAGGTTGGGGGAAAAGACATATGTCTGACTCCTGGGGTGTTGAACGAAAAGTATGGGTTATCTCTTGAAGGTTCAACTGAACTCTCTACTCTGGCTGAACCATTGGAAGCTGACTTCTGGAAAATTGCTGCGAAGTCAAATGAAATCCTTTCTGGGAACATTAAGAAGCCCCAACTCAAAATTTCAGAGAATGGCAGACCTCTTTGCCAAGGTTGTTGAAAACTGCACTTTCTCCCTTGACAGCGTACCCATGAAGAGATTTCACACGATGATTGCAGTTTACTATGGCCTGAAAGTAAACTGGGCTAATTATATTTGGTATATAATTGTTGATCACAAGGAGCGTGGTCAAACTCTTCACTGAATCTTTCTCAGTCATCTGTTGATGAATCTGGGATGTTCGATGACAAACGGCAAAGAAATTCACAAGGATGAAGAATTGAAGATCTATGAGGCCGTCAAGGCTGTTAGAATTAAAGAGCCTGCAGCCGTGCCAGAAAAGAGGCAATCTAAGAGGAAGGCTACGGATCCTAAGGAGCCTGTTGTGAAAGCAAAGAAGAGCAAGGCTACAGTTTCAAGCAATGCTGATCAAACAGCTTCTCCTGCTGTTCAAGCCAGATCAGTGGACCCTGCTGATAAAATCATCGATGAAACTATAAAGGAGATTGAGAGCATGTCTTATGACATCTCTCCTGAAAGAACTCATTCAGCTGAATTGCCAGCTGAAAATGATGCTAAGAGGACAAGGAGTGATCTTAAAGACACTGCTGCATCTACTACTGTTCCTCATACTAAGGCAACTGCTAGAAAGAAACTGGTTCTGAGAGATCAAGATGCCAACATTGCTGAAATATTTAGAGAAGTCACTCAGTCAGCTGAAAGACCAGTTATTTCAGCTAAGGAGTCTGATCAGCCAACAACTGAGGCATCAGCACCTCAACCTGATCAGATTACTAATCAAGCAGTTCAGTCTGTTGTTCCAACAGCTGAGGCACCAGTTGTTGAAACCAAAGCTGCCAGAAGGAAGTGAACTGGTAAAGCTAAGATGTCTGCCCATCACAAGAAGAAACGGGAAGAGGCAGAACAAAAGAAAAGGGATGAAGCTGAACTTCAAAGGGTTATTGAAGCAAGCAAGGTGGAGGCTGAAGTAAAAAACATGACTGAGGCTGAACTAGCTGCTAAGGAAGAAGTTGATCTAGCTAAAGCCTTTGAAGAAAGCAAGAAGGATGCCCACGGTCCAAGGAGGACTGGTGGCATAGTGATTGACAAATCACTAGAAGGAAAGTTCTTACTGCCCAAAGCTCAGCCAATCAAAAGAAAGAAGAAAGAAGTAAAGAGGGCACTTGAAGTTGTCAAAAGTGACCCCAACACTTTCTCAAGATTTGAAGCTGAATTGGAAAGATACAACTCCATTCTCCAATCCAGAACTGTGTTCCTGGCTGAGAAGATCAGATACAATAAATGGAAGAACTACAGGTTGAAGAAATCGTGTGAAGAATTCAGAGCCTGGAAGGAGGCTGCTACTGAAGAAAGTTGGATTATGAATTAGTTGCAGACCAATGATATTCAACAGGCCCTAGACAGATTTCTTCCATGATAGAGTACATGTGTACGCCAAACTCATTGTGACTCAGGAGGCAACAACTCTCAAGAATTCAATGCCCAATAAGCCTGGTCCAGCTGATGACCTGTTTGAGAGAGCCATCAAAGTTGCAGTGTATGTTACCTTGGAAAAATGGGTTGAAAGATCAGTCTACATCAAAGGAACATCCAGTGATCTGCCTAGTTTGCCAAGTCTGCAACAAATTGCCTTTGGTTCTGAAATCAGTTCTTATCAATAACAAAACAGACAACTTCAGACAACGTCTCCCTTTGTGCCTGCTGATTTCATACGTCAGAAGACTGTTGTATCTGCTGATGGTTCTAATTTTGTTCATATGACAGATAAGCCGGCTTATAAAGAATCAACTGAAGAACAGAAGACAGCTGAGCCAAATGCTGAAACCACTCCAAAGTTGTTAACTGGTGCACCTTCCATTCAAGCTGAAACTGCTCAAACGTCAATCATGGATTCTATGAAGGCCCTGATTGAAAGTTCAATGAAGGAAATGGAAGAAAGAAATAAGGAGCTGCTGTATAAATTTGAAGAAGCAGCTGCCAAGATAGTTCACAGTGCTGTGGAAAGCCTTCCACAACCAGCTGACCATTCCATGTTGCTCAAGGAGGGAATTGTTGCATTAACTCGTCAGGTTGAAGATGTTAAGATTGATGTAAATCAGATACATGCAACTCTTCATAGACATGAGATGGATTGGAACAAAGTTGGTCAAGCATTTCAAGAAGACTGCCTATCTGTTTCAGAATTTCACTGAACAAGCTGCTCAGGTTACTTCAGAAGTTGCCACCTTATAGTAAATGTGGATTATCTGAATGACCAGACTGCTGCCTTGAAGAGCAATCAAGTTCAACAAAATCTTCGACTTCAAACTGTGGATCAAAACATCAGGCTGCTATGTAATGCTGTCAACATTACTCATGTTCCAGTTGCACAACTCAACCCTGCTGATGATGACAAAAAGGGAGAAGAGGGTTCAGCTAACAAGAAGAATGTTGCATCTGCTGTTGAAGTTACTGAAAAAGTGGAGTCTACTGAAAAACCTACTGATGAAGAGACAAGTAGACCAGCCAATGAAGTAACCAAGACAAAGGAAGCTGCTGATGAAGAAGAAGCTGAAAAGGTTGAAGAGCCTAAGGGATGTGGCAAAATCTGACAAAGAATTAGCTGCCTCCAAAGACTCTGCTGAAGAACAGCTTGATCCTAACAGAAAAATCAAGAGGATAGAGGAAATTAGAAAGAAGATCGAAGCTGCCTCTAAAAACTTGGTTGAAGTTTTCTCCAGTGGAAAAGAAGAAGAAGAAGAAGATGAAATTGAAGATGAAGATGATGAAGAAGCTGAAGACTAGACTAGATTTTCTAGACTAGGACTTTAAATTGAAAATTTTGTATAAGCTTACTTTGTTTGTAATTTTACTTTAAGTCCATCTTTGTAAACTTGTACTGTAATATTCATTGAAAATCTATAAAAAGTTCAAGTTTCCAACATATCATTTCTATCTCAGAAATTTTTGAGAACTTTAGTTTTAGGTACAGGTACTTAGATGAAGTTTTGTCATCATCAAAAAGGGGGAAATTGTTGGATGAAGATGAAGACTTAGAAGTGAAGGGAGGTTTTGATGATTTCCAAAAGTCATAAGCTAAGTATTGAAAACTTAGTCAACCTCTAAAGTTTATTTGACCAAGGAAGAAGACATATCAGAAGGGTCAAAATTTTATGGTCCAGAAGACTACTGATTTGTTGCTGCATTCGAAATCAGACTGGTGGATTTTCAGCAGACTCAAATCAGATGAGTTCCATTTGGATCAGCAGAGTGTTCATCAGACGAGTGGATTCGATCAGCAGAGTGGAAGTGATCAGAAGTTATTGCAACGGTAATAAATGCACTCGGTGTAATAAATGTTGAAAGAGAAGGGTATTAAAGACAAATGATTGAAGAGAAACCTCGAATCAGCAAGGTGCATTTAATGCGAAGTGACAGAAAGTACAGCAGAACTGTACAGTGCACAGTTGCAGAAGCCGTTCTGAAAACAGGGACCAGTACTCGAGAAATTTGAACACCTGTCGATCTCTCAACGGGCAGATTTTCAAACTTCAAGTATAAATAGTTCGAGATTCAAGAGTTAGAGATAAGCAACACAACTGAGAGCAAAATTTCGAAGCAGAATTTCTCTAAGTCTCAAAACTCAAAAACAGAACACTCATCAGCTTAGTCATCTGTTGACGAAAGCAGAACTGAGAGATAAAAGATATACACATAAATCTGAGTGATTTTGTAAGAGAAGTGTTGTGAGAAGTAGATATCCATCTTAGTGAGTGATATTACTTCAGAGGATAGGTTTTCTTTGTGATTTCCTATTGCGCACTTGTGGCCATTTGTTGTTTGGCGCAAGCATTGTGTATTGTAAACTTTGTGTTTATAGTATAACCCAGGATCTAAGTGACTTGTAAGAGTGGACTAAAGGATTTACATCCATATAACCACTATAAAAATTGACTGTGTTTAAGTTTGCCTTTTTACTTGCATATTTTTCAAAAGCTTTCAAACACTTAAGTTAACTGTAAAGATTTTTAAAAAAGGAATTTGCAAAAACTGGGGATAAAATCTTTTAAGTTAAAGAAACCTACATGTGAAAAACACTTGATAAAATCCGCTGCCAAGTAAGTTATTTAAAACTCTGATTTTCTCAAAATCAGCTAAGTAAAATCAGAAGAGCGTCCAACTCTGCTGTTCAAAGCTTTGTGCGAGATCAGCTTAGTCTGCTGACAGAAAAAGTTTTCAGAGATCTATTCACCCCGGCCCTCTAGACCTCATCTGACCACTTGGGACCAACAATTCTTTTTGGAACGTACTGACATGATAAATTCACAATATTAGTTATAACATATATAAACTTCATAATAACAATTCAAAAAAATAATATCATGTCTAAAAGCTTGTGTTTTTTTTTTCTGGTAAAGAGTATGCAAAACGGCACACTAAAGCTTGTAATGTTGTTCACACACTGACAACTGCATATAGGACTTAATATTGAGATATGAAAAAACTATAATACGTTTTTCTTCATCGGATAATACCCATATAAAATTTTCAAAATAACACATTAATTTTTTTTAAATATAATAAAGAAATGAAATCGCAAAATATAAGAAAGGAGGCTTTAAATATATATTTCAAAAACATAAACAGTCGTTTTGCTCTAAGATTTGTGAATATGAATAAAGTGTCCATTAAACATATCAAATGGAGGTACTATGCTATTCACTCCCAAATATTTGGTAATTCGATTTCTTATTAAAATGACATAAGCAAATAGATATGAAGCCTCGAACAATAAACTTAGTCAGAAAATAAGGATTTGTAGGTATAGGAATGCCGCAAGATTTAAGGAGCTTCATGCTATAGTTATACGGAAAATCTTTTCTTGCGAAGACGTTTTTTACTGGTACCAGCTCCATCTAAATGAAGAAAATACAACATTAACATAGAAATCAAAATAATTTGCAAATTAGGTTCTGGTTAATTAGATTTTGAACAATATAGACTTTAGAAAATACCATTAGTTCCACTTTTCGCTTGTTCACGCACATTTCCTTGCCCAACAAAGTTAACGAAGCGATCTTCATCATCTAACTCGTCAGTATACATATAATCGTCGCTTTCAAATTCCTCCTCATCATCTTGTTCTTTTCCCTGTATTTCCTTGATTTCCTCATCATCATTTTCTTCTTCATCATCATCAACATATTCATCATCGTCAATTTTTGATGTGACAACAAGTTCATCATCATCAGTTTCTTCCTTTTTTCCATCATCATATTCTTCTTCTGCTTCCTCTTTTATGTGTTCTTCTATTCTCTTGCCATTATATTTTCGAACTAATTTCTTATCACATCCCGATAAGTCAAAGAATGTGACATCGAATAATCCTTGAGAAAAATATTCAAACACTAGCATATACCCATCTTCAATCGATTTATCTTCAACAAATTTTGCCCAACCTTCTTGAAAGTAATATTTATCATCTACTTGTAGCATCTTTACTTGCCACAAATTATTATATCGGTCTCTAAAAACTACATCATTTGATAACTCTCTCTGAACCTGATTAGTAAAAATTGTGGGAAGCTCCTAAACAAACAATAATATATAATCAAAAAAATTAAATAACCAACTCAATATGCATAACATCAGTATGGCCTTGTATTAATTGTGCATAACATATTTAAATGTTTTTTAGATTACTAATTGAACATTTTTGAAACATTGACATAAAACATTGGTGTCTATTGTGGGAACCAAGGGATAAAATTAATGCAAACTACATTATGTTATTATGCAAAGCAACCATACACTGTAAAATGGCATTCATAAATAAAAATACAATAGTTACTTTGGGGAAAATGCAACGACACTACCCGGTATAAAGCGAAACCTGAATGAAACTAACCTGTGAAATTTTTGTAGCATACAATATCCCTGTACTTTGAAAACTCTCCACATAACCCCTAACATGATCTAAATAGGGGGTTTTAGATCGTCTTATTTCAAGTAACAAATTATAAAATATTTCACGTGCAATTGTAGGGACCAACATGAGGTACTTTAGAAACGGTTACTTGAAATATGCCGATGAAAAATAACCCAATTTTTTACAAATTCAGGGTTTTGTGTTAAAAGTACAAGGAGGTTCTACACATTAAGAAAATCATTGGATAGTTTCAGGCAAGTTTAACATAACACAAAGGAGTATTATGACTTCGCCAAAAATTAAGGCCCAATTCCTATGATTTTTTTCTCAGGAATTCCATGTTTGAGAGTTGTAGATTAGGAAATCTGGAAGACTGGCTTTAATTAAAAATGAAAGTAGAATTCTAAGGAACATGTGGATCAATTAAGGTTTTATGCGTTTGTGATTTTGAAAATAAGTCAATAGGGAAATTTAGATTAGTCTTATTCTTTATTTTGTGGGAAGGGAATTTAAACATGTGAATGTAAATGAATTTTATTCAAATCATGAAATTTCTAGTAAAAAGGTATAAGATCGTAATTTAATATTATTTTTTAAAATTCGATGTGTTCAAATTTTTTTGAATTTGAGCGTTACAAACGTAAAAATATTGGACAAGTAAATCATTCAAAACTCATACTTTTTAATTAAGTATACATTTACTATATATATAGTTTCACATGTAACTTAAGCAAGTAATTAAAACTATCGATGAACAACTCTATCATTGATTCATTAATATTTTTAATATCGCACTAATATTTGTACTTCATTGAAACATAAAAATTATTCAGTAATTTAAAATGCATAATAGAATTAATTTAAAATGCAACTGTAGGGACCAACATGAGGTACTTTAGAAACGGTTACTTGAAATATGCCGATAAAAAATAACCTACTTTTTTACAAATTCAGGGTTTTTTGTTAAAAGTACAAGGAGGTTCTACACATTACGAAAATCATTGGATAGTTTCAGGCAGGTTTATCATAACACAAAGGAGTATTATGACTTCGCCAAAAATTAAGGCCCAATTCCTATGATTTTTTTCTCAGGAATTCCATGTTCCATGTTTGAGAGTTGTTTATTAGGAAATTTGGAAGACTGGCTTTAATTAGAAATGAAAGTAGAATTCTATGGAACATGTGGATCAATTAAGGTTTTATGCGTTTGTGATTTTGAAAATAAGTCTTAAATTTGTTTGTAATGTAGGGAAATTTAGATTAGTCTTATTCTTTATTTTGTGGGAAGGGAATTTAACCATGTGAAAGTAAATGAATTTTATTCAAATCAAGAAATTTCTAGTAAAACGTATAAGATCGTAATTTAATATTATTCTTTAAAATTCGATGTGTTTCAAAAATTTTGAATTTGAGCGTTACAAACGTAAAAATATTGGACTAGTAAATTTAAATTTTGACCAACATATACAAGATTTTTTTTTAATCATTCAAAACTCATACTTTTTAATTAAGAATACATTTACTATATATATAGTTTCACATGTAACTTAAGCAAGTAATTAAAACTATCGATGAACAACTCTATCATTGATTCATTAATATTTTTAATATCGAACTAATATTTGTACTTCATTGAAACATAAAAATTATTTAATAATTTAAAATGCATAATAGAAATAATTTAAAAAACAAAAAATAGATCATAAATTCAAAGCACGAGAACTCTATATAGAAATTACAAAAAAGTATAATCAATAAAAGAAGAGAAACATACCATTTGTTTTTCTGAATATTTCGTTAAGAAAAATTTAAAGAATGAAGGCCAATTAGCTGCTAGTACATCCATGATTTGATAACTTACAGATCTAAGCAACAATTTTCAAAATAAGAAAGAATTGAGGTTTTATAATTGATTCAACGGGATAATTTTTTTTTATAGAATTTTTGAAAAAAGGAGTGTTACATCCAATGTTTTGTGGCGACGAGTAAGAATAAATTGGGTAATTCGGTTTTATAGAAGAATAAGAAATTATTTCATACAATGGCATCAACATCATGATATGTTATTCATAGTTTGACTTTTTGGAGAATTACACCAAACTATCCTAAGGTTTAGTGTAATTACACATACCACTCTTCATGTTTGAAAAATTACACAAACTACCCTTGAGGCTAACATCTATCCAAAAATAGTAATGGAATTGCTGAATGTACCATAATCCCCATTTTTATTATAAAAATTACTTGTAAAAAATCACAAACCTTCGAGTAATTCTCTCAAATATTAATATTAATACATTTATACATCAATATTTTTATGTAATTGAAATATACATATTAGTATACAATATATTTAGATTAAAAGAAATAAAAATTCAAATAACATTCTAGAAAAAAAAAGGGTAAACAAAAACACCCATCTATAAAATAAAATAATAAATTTATTTATACATCAATAAATATTCATATTTAAAATATACATAAATGATTAAATATAACTAATTTAAAATTTTAATTACAATAAGTATAGTAATAAAAATTTATTTGTATAGTTAGATTAATATTGTTATTTAAATTCAATTAAAAAATTGTTTTTCTACCTAAAATAATTTATTTTATATTTTCAAAAATAAATATATAAAATAAATGTAAAAAAATTTAAGAAATAGAAAAAATATCTCTATTGTCCCAAGCCCCCTCTCCCTAACATCCACAAAGAACTCAACTTACCCCATCCCTTTCTCTTCCCTTTCGTTTCCTCGTTTACCTTTTAATCACCAACAACTTTCTTAGATTTATTTGGTCGCGAAAGCTTTTCACTGCACGAAAGTCAAAAAGAGAGGATGGGAAGGGAAATGGGTGGTAGTAGGGTAGGTGCTGGTGAGTAGTGGTGTGGTGGTGGTGGTGTGGGGGGGGGGGGGGGGGGGGAGGGGGTTGGTGTTATTTTTGATATTTACATATTTTAATACAAAAATCTTTTCAAAGGTACTTTTAGAATAATTTTGCGCCGTCAGAAATAAATGTCATGATGTGGTAACTGTAATGATTCGAATATCTTGAGGGTAGTTTTTTTAATTTTTCAAACTTGAAGGATTGTATGTGTAGTTACACTAAACATGAGGGGTAGTTTAAAAAGTAATATTTAGAAATGAAAAATATCATATCAGGGGCATTTCGAAATAAAAAAATTACTAATTGATGACATGAAAATTGTACAACAAAAAATTATGATTTGTATTCACAGTGAAAGATGATTATTATATCAATGTCGAAAGTGAGATACATACTTTTTAAATGGGTATGATTTTATATAAACGTTAAATAATTATAAGTAATATCTATAAATCTACATAATAGACGATCAAAACAATGTTAATGTAGTTTCTTCAAAACAATGTCAAAGTTCACAATAAATTTTTTTGTCTAACAAATAAACATAAACCACATGTAACCATTAAAGTTCCATTCAGAGCAACCCCACATTTGGACCTAATCAAAACGAAGAATACCAACATAAATATGATGCTTAACATCTTCTTCCCCAAACTCACAAAGGCATACATCATTTATTCCAATAGAAATTTTTCTGCATAATGAACTCCATCCTCCAGCATAATTTACTCTCCCATCAGTCCATTCTCTATATGTTGATTCATACGTATTTCCATTAGGATCAACGAGGATGATTTCCTTTGGAAGTTTAATGTCATTCTTTCTCACTATTCTTTTTGGAAAGTACTGACATGATAAATTAACAATACTAGTTATAACATATATATATAAACTTCATAATTACAATTCCAAAAAATAATATCGTGTCTAAAAGCTTGGGTTTTTTTTCTGGTAAAGAGTATGCAAAACGGCACACTAAAGCTTGTAGTGTTGTTCACACACTGGCAACTGCATATAGGACTTAATATTGAGACATGAAAAAACTATAATACGTCTTTTTTCATCGGAAAATACCCATATAAAATTTTCAAAATAACACATTAATTTTTTTTAAATATAATAAAGAAATGAAATCGCAAGATATAAGAAAGGAGGCTTTAAATATATATTTTCAAAAACATTTTGCTCTAAGATTTGTGATTATGAATAAGTGTCCATTAAACATATCAAAAGGAGATACTACGCTATTCACTCCCAAATATTTGGTAATTCAATTTCTTATCAAAATAACATAAGCAAATAGATATGAAGCTCCGAACAATAAACTTACCATTTCACTCGTACGCTTTGTTACATGTGTCAGAAAATAAGGGTTTGTTGGTATAGGAATGCCGCAAGATTTAAGGAGCTCCACGCTATAGTTATCGGAAAATCTCTTCTTGCGAAGACTTTTTTACTGGTACCAGCTCCATCTAAATGAAGTAAATATAACATTAACATAAAAATCAAAATAAATTTGCAAATTACGTTCTTGTTAATTAGTTTTTGAACAAAATATACTTTAGAACATACCATTAGTACCACTTTTCGCTTGTTCACCCACATTTCCTTGCCCAACAAAGTTAACGAAGCGATCTTCATCATCTAACTCGTCAGTATACATATAATCGTCGCTTTCAGTTCCTCCTCATCATCTTGTTTTTTTCCCTGTATTTCCTTGATTTCCTCATCATCATTTTCTTCTTCATCATCATCGGCTTCTTCTTCATCATCATCAACATATTCCTCGTCGTCAATTTTTTATGTGACATCAAGTTCATCATCATCAGTTTCTTCCTCTTTTCCATCATCTTATTCTTCTTGTGCTTCCTTTTTTATGTTTTCTTCTATTCTCTTGCCTTTATATTTTCGAACTAATTTCTTATCACATCCCGATAAGTCAAAGAATGTGACATCGAATAAACCTTGAGAAAAATATTCAAACCCTAGCATATACCCATCTTCAATCGATTTATCTTCAACAAATTTTGCCCAACCTTCTTGAAAGTAATATTTACCATCTACTTGTTGCATCTTTACTTGCCACAAATTATAATATCGGTCTTTAAAAACTACATCATTTGATAACTCTGAATCTGATTAATAAAAGTTGTAGGAAGCTCCTAAACAAACAATAATATATAATCAAAAAAATTAAATAACCAACTCAATATGCATAACATCAGTATGGCCTTGTATTAATTGTACAAAACATATTTAAATGTTTTTGAGATTACTATTCTATTAAACATTTTTGAAACAATGACATAAAACATTTGTGTCTATTGGCGAAACCAAGGGATAATATTAATGCAAACTGCATTATGTTATTATGCAAAGCTACCATACACTGTGAAATGGCATTCGTAAATAAAAATACAATAGTTACTTTGGGGAAAATGCAAAGACACTACCCGGTATTAAGCGAAACCTGAATGAAACTAACATGTGAAATTTTTATTGCATACAATATCCCGGTACTTTGAAAACCCTCCACAAAACCCCTAACATGATCTAAATAAGGGGTTTTATATCGCCTTATTTCACGTGCAATTGTAGGGACCAATATAGGTACTTTAGAAACGGTTGCTTGAAATATGCCGATAAAAAATAACCTACTTTTTTACAAATTCAGGGTTTTGTGTTAAAAGTATAAGGAGGTTCTACACATTAAAAAAATCAATGGATAGTTTCAGGCAAGTTTAACATAACACAAAGGAGTACTATGACATTGCCAAAATTAAGGCCCAATTACTATGATTTTTTTTCTCAGGAATTCCATGTTTGAGAGTTGTAGATTAGGACATTTGGAAGACTGGCTTTAATTAGAAATGAAATTAGAATTCTAAGGAACATGTGGATCAATTAAGGTTTTATGCGTTTGTGATTTTGAAAATAAGTCTGAAATTTTTATGTAATGTAGGAAAATTTGTATTAGTCTTATTCTTTATTTTGTGGGAAGGGAATTTAAACATGTGAATGTAAATGAATTTTATTAAAATCATGAAATTTCTGGTGAAACGTATAAGATCGTAATTTAATATTATTTTTTAAAATTCAATGTATTTCAAAAATTTTGAATTTGAGCGTTACAAACGCAAAAATATTGGACTAGTAAATTTAAATTTTGACCAACATATTTTTTAATCGTACAAAACTCATACTTTTTAATTAAGAATACATTTACTATATATATAGTTTCACATGTAACTTAAGCCAGTAATTACAACTATCGATGAACAACTCTATCATTGATTCATTAATATTTTTAATATCGCACTAATATTTGTACTTCATTGAAACATAAAAATTATTTAATAATTTAAAATGCATAATAGAAATAATAAAAAAATAAAAAATAGAACTAATTTAAAAAACAAATAATTTTTAAAGAATGAAGGTCGATTCTCTGCCTGTCCATCCATGATTTGATAACTTTCAGATCTAAGCAACAATTTTCAAAATGAGAAAGAATTGAGGTTTTATAATTGATTTAAACGGGATAATTTGTTTTTATAGAATTTTGAAAAAGGAGTGTTACATCCAATGTTTTGTGGTGACGAATAAGAAAATATTGGATAATTAGGTTTTATAGAAGTATAAGAAATTATTTCATACAACGGCATCAACATTATGATAAGTTATTAATAGTTTAATTTTTTGGAGAATTACACCAAACTATCCCTAAGGTTTAGAGTAATTACATATACCACTCTTCATGTTTGAAAAATTATACAAAGTACCCTTGAGGCTAACATTTGTCCAAAAATAGTAATGGAATTGCCGAATGTACAAAAATCCTCATTTTTTATTTTAAAAATTACTTGTAAAAAATCACAAACCTTGGAGTAATTCTCTCAAATATTAATATTTATACATTTATATATCAATATTTTGATGTAATTGAAATATACATATTAGTATACAATATATTTAGATTAAAAGAAATAAAAATTCAAATAACATTCTGAAAAAAAAAAAAAAAAAAAAAGGTAAACAAAAACACCCATCTATAAAATAAAATAAAGAATTTATTTATACATCAATAAATATTCATATTTAAAATATACATAAATGATTAAATATATCTTATTTAAAATTTCAATTACAATAAATATAGTAATAAAATTATTTGTATAGTTAGATTAATGTTGTTATTTAAATTCAATTAAAAAATTGTTTTTCTACCTAAAATTATTTATTTTATATTTTAAAAAATAAATATATAAAATATATGTAAAAAATTTTTAAGAAATTGATAAATTATCTCTATTATCCCCAGCCCCTTTCCCTAACATCCAAAAAAAACTCACCTTACCCCATCCCTTTCTCTTCCCTTTCGTTTCCTCGTTTACCTTTTGATCACCAACAACCTTCTTCGAACAATTTGGTCGCGAAAGGTTGTCACCGCATGAAAGGCAGAAAGGGAGGATGGGAAGGAAAATGGGTGGTAGTGTGGTAGGTGCTGGTGAGTAGTGGTGTGGTGGGGGGAGGGGGTGGTCGGGGTTATTTTTTTATATTTACATATTTTAATACAAAAATCTTGTCAAATGTACTTTTGGAATAATTTTGCGTCGTCATAAATAAATGTCATGGTGTGGTAACTGTAATGATTCGAATATCTTGGGGGTAGTTTTATTAATTTTTAAAACTTGAAGGATTGTATGTGTAGTTACACTAAACATGAGGGGTAGTTTAAAAAGTAATTTTTAAAAATGAAAAAAATCATATCGGGGCATTTCGAAATAAAAAAATTACTAATTGATGACATGAAAATGTACAACAAAAAATTGTGATTTTTATTCACAGTGAAAGATGATTATTTATCAATGTGGAAAGTGAGAAACATACTTTTTAAAATGATTATGATTTTATATAAAAGTTAAATAATTATAAGTAATATCTATAAATCTACATAATAGACAATCAAAACAATGTTAATGTAGTTTCTTCAAAACAATGTCAGCGTTCGCAATAAAAAATTTTTGTCTAACAAATAAACATAAACCACATGTAACCATTAATACGATGCTTCCCATCTTCTTCCACAAAGTCACAAAGGCATACATCATTTATTCCAATAGAATTTTTTCTGCACAATGAACTCTATCCTCCAGCATAATTTACTCTCCCGTCAGTCCATTCTTACTCTCCCGTCAGTCCATTCTCTATATGTTGATTCATACGTCTTTCCATTAGGATCAACGAGGATGATTTCCTTTGGAAGTTTAATGTCCTTCTTTCTCACAATTCTTTTTGGAACGTACTGACATGATAAATTAACAATATTAGTTATAAAATATATATATAAACTTCATAATAACAATTCCAAAAAATAATATCATGTATAAAAGCTTGGGTTTTTTTCTGGTAAAGAGAACGCAAAACGGCACCCTAAAGCTTGTAGTGTTGTTAACACACTGACAACTGCATATAGGACTTAATATTGAGACATGAAAAAACTATAATACGTTTTTCTTCATCGGATAATACCCATATAAAATTTTCAAAATAACACATTAATTTTTTTTTAAATATAATAAAGAAATAAAATCGCAAGATATAAGAAAGGAGGCTTTAAATATATATTTCTAAAATTTGTGATTATGATTATGAATAAAGTGTCCATTAAACATATCAAATGGAAGTACTATGCTATTCACGCCCAAATATTTGGTAATTCAATTTCTTATTAAAATGACATAAGCAAATAGATATGAAGCTCCAAACAATAAACTTACCATTTCACCCGTAAATTTTGTTACATGTGTCAGAAAATAAGGATTTGTAGGTATAGGAATGCCGCAAGATTTAAGGAGCTCCACGCTATAGTTATCGGAAAATCTCTTCTTGCGAAGATGTTTTTTTACTGGTACCAGCTTCATCTAAATGAAGTAAATACAACATTAACATAAAAATCTAAATAAATTTGCAAATTTCATTTTTGAACAAAATAGACTTTAGAGCATACCATTAGTACCACTTTTCGCTTGTTCACGCACATTTCCTTGCCTAACAAAGTTAACGAAGAGATCTTCATCACCTAACTCGTCAGTGTACATATAATCGTCGCTTTCAGTTTCCTCCTCATCATCTTATTCTTTTCCCTGTATTTTCTTGATTTCCTCATCCTCATTTTCTTCTTTATCATCATCGGCTTCCTCTTCATCATCATCAACATATTCCTCATCGTCAATTTTTTATGAGACAATTCATCATAATCAGTTTCTTCCTATTTTCCATTATCATATTCTTCTTTAGCTTCCTCTTTTATGTGTTCTTCTATTCTCTTGCCTTTATATTTTCGAACTAATTTCTTATCACATCCCGATAAGTCAATGAATGTGACATCGAATAATCCTTGAGAAAAATATTCAAACATTGTCATATACCCATCTTCAATCGATCTATCATCAACAAATTTTACCCAACCTTCTTGAAAGTAAAATTTACCATCTATTTGCTGCATCTTTACTTGCCACAAATTATTATATCGGTCTCTAAAAACTACATCATTTGATAACTCTCTCTGAATCTTATTAATAAAATTTGTAGGAAGCTCCTAAACAAACAATAATATATAATCAAAAAAATTAATAACCAACTCAATATGCATAACATCAGTATGGCCTTGTATTAATTGTACATAACATATTTAAATGTTTTTGAGATTACTATTCTATTGAACATTTTTGAAACATTGACATAAAACATTGGTGTCTATTGTGGGAACAAAGGGATAAAATTAATGCAAATTGCATTATGTTATTATGCAAAGCTATCATACATTGTGAAATGGCATTCATAAATAAAAATACAATAGTTACTTTGGGGAAAATGCAAAGTCACTACCCGGTATTAAGCGAAACCTAAATGAAACTAACCTGTGAAATTTTTATTGCATACAATATCCCTGTACATTGAAAACTCTCCACAAAACCCCTAACATGTTCTAAATAGGGGGTTTTAGATCGTCTTATTTCAAGTAACAAATTATAAAATATTTCACGTGCAGTTGTAGGGACCAACTTGAAGTACTTTAGAAATGGTTACTTGAAATATGCCGATAAAAAATAACCTACTTTTTTGCAAATTCTGGGTTTTGTGCTGAGTTTTTAAAAGTACAAGGAGGTTCTACTCATTAAAAAATCATAGGATAGGAAATTATGACTTCGCCAAAAATTAAGGCCCAATTCCTATGATTTTTTTCTCAGGAATTCCATGTTTGAGAGTTGTAGATTAGGAAATCTGGAAGACTGGCTTTAATTAGAAATGAAATTAGAATTCTAAGGAACATGTGGATCAATTAAGGTTTTATGCGTTTGTTATTTTGAAATAATTCTGAAAATAACCTACTTTTTTGCAAATTCTGGGTTTTGTGCTGAGTTTTTAAAAGTACAAGGAGGTTCTACTCATTAAAAAATCATAGGATAGGAAATTATGACTTCGCCAAAAATTAAGGCCCAATTCCTATGATTTTTTTCTCAGGAATTCCATGTTTGAGAGTTGTAGATTAGGAAATCTGGAAGACTGGCTTTAATTAGAAATGAAATTAGAATTCTAAGGAACATGTGGATCAATTAAGGTTTTATGCGTTTGTTATTTTGAAATAATTCTGAAAATTATTTGTAATGTAGGGAAATCTTGATTAGTCTTATTCTTTCTTTTATGGGAATGGAAATTAAACATGTGAATGTAAATGAATGTTATTCAAATCATGAAATTCCTAGTAAAACGTATAAGATCGTAATTTAATATTATTTTTTAAAATTCAATGTGTTTAAATTTTTTGAATTTGAGCATTACAAACGTAAAACTATTGGACTAGTAAATTTAAATTTTGACCAACATATACAAGATTTTTTTTTAATCATTCAAAACTCATACTTTTTAATTAAGAATACTTTCCTATATATATAGTTTCACATGTAACTTAAGCAAATAATTAAAACTATCGATGAACAACTCTATCATTGATTCATTAATATTTTTAATATCGCACTAATATTTGTACTTCACTGAAACATAAAAATTATTTAATAATTTAAAATGCAAAATAGAATTAATAAAAAATCAAAAAATAGATAATAAATTCAATGCACGAGAACCCGATACAGAAATTACAAAGAAGTATAATCAATAAAAGACGAGAAACATACCATTTGTTTTTCTGAATATTTCGTTAAGAAAAATTTAAAGAATGAAGGTCGATTCGCTGCTAGTCCATCCATGATTTTATCACTTACAAATCTAAGCAACTATTTGGAAAATGAGAAAGAATTGAGTTTTATAATTGATCTAAACGGGAGATTTTTTTTTATAGAATTTTTGAAAAAAGGAGCGTTACATCTAATATTTTGTGTCAACAAATAAGAAAATATTGGGTAATCAGGTTTTATCGAAGAATGAAAAATTATTTCATACAACGGCATCAACATTATGATAAGTTATTAATAATTTAATTTTTTGGATAATTACACCAAACTATTCCCAAGGTATAATCACACATACCACTCTTCATGTTTGAAAAATTACACAAACTACCCTTGAGGCCAACATCTGTCCAAAAATAGTAATGGAATTGCCGAATGTACCAAAATCCCAATTTTATTATAAAAATTACTTGTAAAAAATCACAAACCTTCGAGTAATTCTCTCAAATATTAATATTAATACATTTATATATCAATATTTTTATGTAACTGAAATATACATATTAGTAAAAATAAAAAAAAAATTCAACATTTTGGAAAAAAAAAAAAAAGGTAAACAAAAACACCCATCTATAAAATAAAACAATAAATTTATTTATACACCAATAAAAATTCATATTTAAAATACATAAATAATTAAATATAACTAATTTAAAATTTCAATTACAATAAATATAGTATTACAAATTTATTTGTATAGTTAGATTAATATTGTTATTTAAATTCAATTAAAAAATTGTTTTTCTACCTAATATTATTTATTTTATATTTTAAAAAATAAATATATAAAATATATGTAAAAAATATTTAAGAAATAGAAAAATTATCTCTGTTATCCCCAGCCCCTTTCCCTAACATTCACAAAGAACTCACCTTACCCCATACCTTTCTCTTCCCTTTCGTTTCCTCGTTTACCTTTTGATCACCACCAACCTTTTTCGATTGATTTGGTCGCGAAAGGTTGTCACCGCACGAAAGGCACAAAGGGGGGATGGGAAGGGAAATGGGTGGTAGTGGGGTAGGTGCTGGTGAGTAGTGGTGTGTGTGTGTTGGGGGGGGGGGGGGTGTTGGTCGGTGTTATTTTTTTTATATTTACATATTTTAATACAAATATCTAGTCAAAGGTACTTTTGAAATATTTTTTCGTCGTCAGAAATAAATGTCATGATGTGGTAACTGTAATGATTCGAATATCTTGGGGGTATATACTACTAGAAAAACTTAAAATTGCAACCGAATTAAATCGGTTGGAAATTTGGGTAAAATTTTAACCGAAATAATTTCAGTTGGAATCTGGGTTCGAATTGCAATATTCGCATATAATTTGCAACTGATTTAAAATCGATCGTAATTTTCCCTCGAGAATTGCGACCGATTTTAAATCGGTTGCAATTTTTGAGTAAAAATTGCAACCGAATTTATTTCGGTTGCAATCTTACCCCATAATTGGAACCGAAAATAAATCCGGTTGCAATTTTACCCCATAATTGCAACTGAAAAATTTATCGGTTGCAATCCTTTCTACATGAATAAGAACCGCGATGAACTATATCTTAGATTTGAAAAAAATGAAATTCTCCTTCACTCTCTCCACGTACCGACGGCAGCACCACCACAACCTCCACCGTGCACATTGCTCTCCATCACCGCCGGCGTGAGCTCACCACCACCACCACTACCGACGCGCAACACCCCACACCACCACCACGTAACACCTTGCACCACCACCACCACGGCGCAACACCCCACACCACCACCACCACCACCCCGCAACATAACCTCCACCGTGCACCAACAACGGCCTTCTACACATTTAGAGGTATGAATTAGGAATTAGTTAATTACTTTAGGGCTTGATTAGGACTTAATTGATTCAGGATTTAATTTAGGGCTTGAGTGGGTTTAACTTGGGCCTGTAAAAATCATTCATATATTAAATGGATATACGAGTAATAGAGAATTGCTTATCAGTTACCTCTGTTTTCTAAAATATTACCTCTGCTTATTTTTGGTAATATTGTTTTGGATTTTTATTATAATTTTGGTGTTTTGATTAAGAGAGGATTATGATAGACTAAGTTATTTTACATGTTATTTTAAAATTTAATACTACTAGCATATGTAAGTTGTGTTTCTCCATTCATTTTTTTTTGGGTTACAGTTTCTCCATTCATGAATGAACTTAGAAAAGAACAATCATTTAGGTGCTTGATTTATAAGTTGGATTTAGTGAAGTAATAAGGACTTAAAAGGTTAACAAGTCATTCAACTAGAGTTTTTTAGAGTATTGCACTCATAATGGTTGAAAATTGAAACTAAATCTTTTAGGCCCCTAGACTTTTTATCATTCTATACATATTTATGTAGGAAGGGGTTATTATTGTTTGTTAAGTTTCTTGATTTGTTGGTAGGTTATGTTTTCGTAGTTTGATGTTGATTCTCTTGACATTGTTGTTTTTATTTTAATTGAATTATAATAATTGTTGGACTTTTACTTCTTCCCTGCTGAATTTATCTTGTAGTTTTTTTCATGAATGATTCTGCTATCCTATTACGTTACTACACAAATAAATTATTTATGTGAATTCAGATTGTAGAAATGGAATAAGTTATTAGAATTACGCTATTGTTTGACAAGCAATATTGTTTCATCCTTGTATTATTTGGTGACGAATTCATTGCTTTACTATTAAAACGTAGAGAACTTGCAGATGTTGTGAAGAGAACTTGCAGATATGGTGAGCAATTTTGCGAAGAGAATATGCAGATATTTATGCTCTTTAGTTGCCTCTCTTGGATCTTGATATCATCTCAGTTCGAAGATATTAATTTCTTTTTGAGATGGCTTGGTTGTGAGGGAATTGAAGAATTTATATACAATGTTATCTAATACATATATATATTTATTTGAAGGATGTCTTTTGACCCCAATTAAGTTTATTTGACCAAACTCTAATTTTCTAGAGTTTTTGATTTTTTTTTAAATCTACAAAATTCTATAATTGGCCTATCACTTTTATTAAACCTCCCAATGAATGAGTTTCTCCTAGAAAATAGCCAAAAGTTAGGAAAATTGTTAACTATTAAATAAATTATGAAACGTCTACCATTAAATTGCTCCTAAAAAGTAGCTAAATTTTTTTAAACGTGTTTATATGTAATTACCTTGAATTACTCCTTGAATGAATATTTTCTTTCTGATTGCCATTTTGCACATATAAATAAGGAAATTAGAGATTGAATACGTTATCTTAAGGCAATATAATTTGCCCTTATTGTGAGAATCATAATTGTGAGTTAATGGAATTCCATAGTCAAAATTGCAAATTATTACATTATTAAATGTAATTGACAGTAAATTGGAATTAATAATATGATAAATGTCCATAGATATAGTTGCTACTGTTGGTCACAAGTGGTCAGATGAGGTCTAGAGGGGGGGGGGGGGGGGGGTGAATAGACCTCTAAAAATGTTATCTTTAAAATTCTCCAATTTTTTATGTCAGCAGACTAAGCTGATCAAGAATTGTAAGTAGACTAGGCTGATCTCGCACAAAGCTTTGAACAACAGAGTTGACCACTCTTCTTATTTTACTTAGCTGATTTTATCGAAATCAGAGTTTTAAATTTACTAACTTGCAGCGGATTTATCTAGTGTTTTTCACAAGTTGTTTTCTTAACTTAGAAAAGATTTTATCCCCAGTTTTTACAAACTCCTTTTAAAAACTTTTCAACAGTTAACTTATGTGTTTGAATATGCTCTTTTGAAATATGTAGAAAATAATGCAAGTATAAACACACAGGATTTTTATAGTGGTTATATGGATATAAATCATTTAGTCCACTCTTCCAAGTCACTTAGATCTTGGGTTATAATATAAACACGCAGTTTACAATATACTCTGATTGCGCCAAACAACAAATGAACTGGCCACAAGTTCGTCTAAGGAAATCACAAAGAAGTCCTATGCTACGAAGCTTTATCACTCACAAAGATGGATAACAGCTCCTCACAACACTTTTCTCACAAAATCACTCAGATTTGTATGTATATTTGTTTATCTCTCTTTTCTGCTTCGTCAACAAATGACTCGGCTGATGAGTGTTCTGTTCTTGAGTTTGAGAGTTAGAAGAATTTTGCTTCGGATTTGCTCTCAGATGTATTGTATCTTCTTCTTCAACTCTTGAACTGAACTATTTATACTTGAGATTTGAAAATCTGCCCGTTGAGAGATCGACAGGTGTTCAAATCCTCGAGTACTGGTCCTTTCTGCAGAAACGGCTACCTGCGACTGATCACTGTACACTCTGCTGTACTTTCTGTCAGTTCGCATTAAATGCACCAAGCTGATACGAGGTTTCTCTTCAATCATTTGTCATAAATACCCTTCCTCTTCTACATTTATTACTCCAAGTGCATTTATTACCGTTGCAATAACTTCTGATCCACTTCCACTCTGCTGATCGAAATCACTCGTCTGATGTACACTCGGCTGATCCCAAACTGAACTAATCTGATTTGAGTCGGCTGAAAATCCACCAGTCTGATTCCTTTCTTCAGCAACAGATCAGTAGTCTTCTGGACCATATTTGACTCTTCTGAAGTAACTTCTTCCTTGGTCAAATATCTTCTAAGGTTTGAACTAAGCTTCCATACTTAGCTGATGACTTTTGGAAATCATCGAAACCTCCCTTCACTTCTAAGTCTTCATCTTCATCCAACAATTTCCCCCTTTTTTATGATGACAAAACTTCAGCTAAGTACCTGTACCTAAAACTAAAGTTAAGTCCTCAAAAATTTCTGAGATAGAAATGATTTGTTGGAAACTTGACTTTTATAAATATTCTTTGAAATTACAGTACAAGTTTACATGAAAATGGACTTAAAGTGAAAAAAAAAACAAATAAAGCAAGCTGATACAATGATTTTCAATAAAAGCCTAGTCTAGAAAAATAACTAGTCTAGTCTTCAGCTTCTTCATTTTCTTCCTCTTCTTCAAACTCCTCACTTTCATCATCTTCTTCTTCTCCACTAGAAAATGCTTCCAAGTTCTTAGAGGCAGCTTCGATCTTCTTTTTAATGTCCTCTAATCTCTTGTATTTTCTGTCTGGATCTAGCTGTTCTTCAGCAGAGTCTTTGGAGGCAGCCATCTCTGTGTCAGATTTTGCTACGTCCTTAGGCTCTTCTTCAGCAGCTTCTTCATCATCAGCTTCCTCTTCAAGTACTTTATCTTCACTTGGCTTTCTAGCAGGAGCTCTTTGGTCTTGTACTTTAACAGTTGCAGCAGCAACACTCTTCTTAGCTGATTCATCTTCCCCCTTTTTGTCATCAGCAGCAGGGTTGAGTTGATCAGGAGAGACGTTGACAGTAGCATAAAGCTTTATGATGTTTTGATCCACAACTCGGAGTTGATCAGAGTGATGATTTTGAGTTGCTTCCATTCGAAGTTGAGTAGTCTTCATCTCACCAGATTGGTCATTTAAGTAGTCAACATTCAGCTGAAGTGTTGACATTTCAACTTGAGCTTTGTTGGTGACAATTGTGAACTCTTGCATAAGTGCAACATTCTTTTCAATCTCAGCTGCAATGTCAGACTCGTGCCTTTGAAGAGCAGTGTGCAGATGACTCACATCAGCTTTCAAGTCTTCAATACTTTTGTTCATGCTTAAAATACTCTGAGTCAGTGCAAGAGAATTGTCTGGTGGTAGAGGAAAGTTTTCTATGGCTTCCTGCACCATCTTTGCAGTAGCCTCCTGCATTTGCTTCAACATCAGCTGATTCCTCATTTCCATTTCCTTCATAGTATTATCAATTAGCATTTGCATTGACTCCATCAGTGAAGAATGAAAGTCAGCAGTTGGAATAGAGGTTGATGCTTCAGCAAGCTCTTCCTGTTGAACAGGGGCTTCATGAAGAACTGGACTCTCTTCAGCTTTCCATTTAATAGCTAAAGGAATCTCTTTGACAGCAGCAGGCAGTGACTTGGATGTGTCAAGATTTATCTCCACAGCTTGCTGGTCTTTCTTGTGTTCTTCATCAGCTGGCTCATCAGCAATGTGAATAATTTCAGCACCATCAGCAGACACAACAGTCTTCTGATGAATCAAGTCAGCTGGAACAAAAGGTGAAGTAGACTGTTGGGCACTCAGCTTTTCTTGATATGTATACTGATTTCTGAGCCAAAGGCAATGCGCTGTAAACTTGGCAGACTGGGCATATCACTGGTTGAACCAGGTTCATATTTAGATCTCTGTACCTATTTCTCCAAAGTTGTATACACAGCAACTTTAACTGCTCTATCAATTAGGTCATTATCAGGATTTGGCTTGTTTGGCAGTGAATCCTTGATAGCAGTTGCCTCTTGACTTACAATGACTCTTGCAAAGTCATGTAGTCTATTTCTGACAAAGTATGAATCCAATGCCTTTGCAACAGAAGTGGTCTGCAGCAAATTCAGAACCCAGCGTCCTTCATCAGCACACTCCTTCCATGCTTGGATTTCTTCTTCAGACTTGTTTAACCTGTACCCCCTCCATCTGTTGTACCTTATCTTTTTTTGGAGAAAGGTTGTTTTTTATTGAAGCAGCTGATTCATCTTTTCTAGCTCCGCTTCAAACTTCTCAAAGACAGCAGAGTCATTTTGAACAATATCAAGTGCTCTTCTGACTTCAAATTTCTTCCTTTTGATTGGTTGAGCCCTTGGTAGAACAAACTGCCCTTCCTTGGCCTTCCAATCACGATGCCTTCTGACCTTCGAGGTCCATATGCATCCTTCTTACTCTCTTCTAGAGCCTTGGCCAAGTCTGCTTCTTCCTTGGCAGCTAATTCAGCTTCAGTCATCTTCTTGACTTCAGCCACTTTCTTGCTAGCCTCAAGAGCTCTTTTAAGTTCAGCTTCAACACGCTTCCTTTCTTCTGCTTCCTCGCACTTCTTCTTGTGATAAGCTGACACTTTGGTTTTGCTAGTCCTTCTCTTTCTGGCAGCTCTTGACTCAACAACTGGTGCCACAGCTGTTGGTTCTGGAGCAGCAATTGCTACTGGTGCAGCAGCAATCGGTTCAAGGATCTGCACTTCAGGATCCTTTGGAGGCTGAGTAACCTCAGCTGTTGGTACAGAAGCAGTCTGATTTGCTTGTTCAGTAGCTGACTCCACGGCAGCAGACTTCTTCTCAGATCCAACAGGCCTCTCTGCTGTTGGAGGACTTTCCCTTACTAGCTCAGAAAGTTCTGTGGTTTCTTCAATGAATGTCATCTTCTTTCTGGCAGTCTTCTTGGTGTGAAGGACAGCAGTAGATGTAGCAGTATCTTTCAATGCGCTCCTTGTCCTCTTTGCAACGTTTTCAGCTGGTACTTCAGCTGAAACTGTTCTCTCAGGAGAGATGTCATGGGCCATATCCTCAATCTTCTTAGCTGTCTGATCTATAATAGCATCAGCAACATTTTTATCTTTAGGCGAATCTGTTCTGGCTTGAACAGCTGGTTTGGCTGTTTGAACAGATGCCTTAGGAGTAGTTACTTTGCTCCACTTTGCTTTGACAGCAGGCTCTTTAGGCTCAGTAGCCTTCCTTTTGGATTGCCTCTTTTCTGGCACTTTAGCAGCAGGCTCCTTCGATCTTCCAGCCTTAACAACTTCATATATTTTCAGCTCTTTAGCCTTATGAATTTCCTTGCCATTTGTCATCGTACATCCCATATTCAGCAGCAGATGACTAAGGAAAATTCTGTGAAGTGTTTGACCACGCGCCTTGTGATCAGCAAGAATGTACCAAATCAAACTTGCCCAGTTTACTTTCAGTCCGTAGTAAACCGCTATCATCATGTGATACCGTTTCATAGGTACACTGTCCAAGGAGAAAGTACAGTTCTCCAGAACTTTGGCAATCAAATCAGCCTTCCTCTGAAAATCGTCCTTCAGCTGAGGCTTTTTGATGTTCCTGTACAGGACTTCATCCTTCTTCTTAGCAGCAATACCCCAGAAATCAGCCTCTAACGGCTCAGCTAGAGATGAAAGTTCAGTTGAACCTTCAAGTGAAAGCCCGTACTTCTCGTTCAGCAGCTTGGGGGTTATGCAGATGTTCCTTCCCCCAACCTTAGCCTTAATCTCCAGTTTCTCATAGTCTGGCTTCCCTTCCGACTTGTAGAACTCCAGTACTTCTGGTCTGAACACCATATCTTCATGGGCCTCCATGAAGTTAACCCGTGTTGCCACATTGAATTTTTCCAGAATCTCCTTCATCAGCGGGGTGCTGGTAGCATAATAGGTTTGGTAGTTCAAGAATCTATCTTCAGTATTCGCTTTTTTGGAAGTCATTTTTCTGAAAAAGATTGAAGGAAAACGAGAGAAATTTGCAGTTTGTATGAAAGCAAAAATACTCTTGTGCTTTTGAAATTTTGAGGGTGCGTAAAAGATCAGTCAGCTGATCAGATCTGAATTTATAAAGGTTGGTTTAATGTCGGTTTCCGTGACTTGTGCCAACCTTTAGATCAGTTACTGAAAAGGTGGATCGTGTGAACGTTATACGCGGATTTCAAAATTCATTAAATATGTCAGATGGGCGGGAAGTTGAAACGCCACTTGTCTGTTACTTATAAAAGCGTGTTTCTAATAAAAAAGTTTTTGGTACAGCACTTGATTATAAGCTGACATAAATAAACAGATGAGTAAAATAATACTTATCTGATAGATGACTTGTCTGATACAATATATCACTAGTGAAAGCCAATATCTAGTGATCTTCCTTGCTATTTGTCAATCCAGCAAGATAAATAATCTTCAAGTCTTCAAGAATTAAGAACAAATCTTCTGATTAAAACAACTTCAACTAACTGTCATTGGAGATTTCATCTTTAAAACAGGAGTACCGCTAGTCTTACACGTTCCCTCTGAATTCAAGAATTCATCAGTCAACTAGTCTGTTGAGAGTCAGTCTTCTTGAAGGATAACACTTGTTGCTATCAGATTAGTCAGCTGTTGAACCCAGTCTTCTGATAGGTTCCCCCTCAGCTTATGAATCCAATTTTAACAAGCCCAGTTCCACTCTTAGAGTAGAAAATCTTGCATCACTTGATGGTTTGGTGAAAATGTCAGCGATCTGATTATCTGTATGAACATACTCAATAATAACATTTTGATGAGGGGTATTTCGCATACGCCACTTTAGGAAATACCTTCTGCTCGAGGTCGGCCTCGATCCCGACCAGAATGGTATTCTCCGACCAGAAGAACATGGTTTTCCGATCAAGCCTGGTTGATAGCCCTAGATCGAGTACTCCGACCTTCTTCCCGATCTACTCGTCTCCTCGGAATTACTGTGGGGCCGACCTACAGCTTTATACAGCTGGCCGAGAGGTATTCTCCTACGGATGGTCTAGCTAGCTCATTACTGTTCCTATAAATACGCGGTGCATTTATGACATCAGGGACGGCACAACTTCCAAGATATTCCTTCTGCTCGGACCTACTGTTCGGATTAGGAACTAGCTTGTATTCTCATTGTATTTAGTCTTTCTAGTAGTACGGCATCCCGTAATGCTCGGGTAGACCCGCTTTGTAATTTGTATTCGAACACCGATATCAATATACAGTTTTCACATGCTCGATTCATATATTGTTATAGTCCACTTTCCTTATTGAACTCGAACGAAACACAGTATAATCAATTGGCGCCCACCGTGGGGCCTGCTCGGGTGTTAGATCGAAATATGCCTACTACTAGGAGATTTACGTACAATCGTGGCGAGCCTTCGCACGCCGTAGGAGCTCAACGTTCTGTAAACAATGAACCAAGTAACCAATCCCGAGCGGCCCACCAGTCTGAGGTGCCGCCGCTCGACCCGCCGAATGATATGCCTATTCATACGACAGTAGCAGATTTGCGTTCTATTATCAGAACCATGTGTAGAGAATTCTTGAATACGGAGAGAGCAGATCGTGAAACTCTGCCAGGTCAGCAGCCCCCGGTCGATCAACCTACTGCTCGGGGTCCGTTTTCCAACAGGCCAAGGGAAGGAAGTATTCGTCGATCTGCTCTGGGCGAACCGTCTGATGTTCGACCCAACCCACCACAAGCTAGAACCATTGTCCGGTCTGGGCAACCTTCTAGGAACATACAAAACCTAGAGGATTCCGTGGTCGGGGAAAGTCAACCCAAAGTTGTGGAAAGGTCTAGGAAGCCAGCCTGTAGAAAGGTAACTGAGGCTGACTTGGAAAGGATGGTGCAAGAAAGGGTTGCTAAGGAGTTAGAAAAAGAGAAGCTAGTAAGGGAAACCCGACCCACAGGTGTCAGGGCTCGAGGAGTTGAGGCCAAAGAGGATGGGGTCGTGTTCCCCGAAGTGCGAAGTAGGGAATTGAGTACAAATATTATGCGATGCTCGCCTTTCTGTCAAGAAATTAAGGATGCTCGAGGGACAGAGTCAGTCCCTACAAGATTGCCAAGATATAATGGAACCTCTGACCCCGGGGAGCATATAAACAGTTTCATAAATGTGTTGAATTTATATGGACACTCGGAGGATTTTTGCTGCAAAATCATGGTCACCAAATTCGAAGGAATTGCTTTGGATTGGTTCGGAAAACTGCCTCCGAACTCGATCTTCTCCTTTGACGAGCTGTGTGATAAATTAAAACATCAGTTTGCCAGCCAAAGGAAACAAAGGTTACCTGCTAATCATTTGGGGACGGTGAAGCAGATGGAAGGAGAAACACTGAGGCAGTGGCTGGCTAGATTTAGTATTGAACTTCTGAAAGTCGATACCCCACAGATTGAGTTTCTATCGTCGTTGATGTTCGAGCTGACCCGCAATAGCCAGTTCGGAAATGCTCTCTGCCGAAAGCAGCCAAAGTCTTTCGAGCGAATTATGGAAATAGCTGAGAAATACATGATCCAGGAGGAAATGAATAAGTTAAAGAATGCACAGAATCCTAGGCCCCCCATCGTGAAGAAACCTGATCGGGCCCCTATCCCTAAACCAAGCGACTACGGAGGGTCAAACGCGCAGCAAAAAGGCTCGGTTTGGCAGAGACTAAAGGTCTATAAACCTCAAGCTCCGACCCACAGATCTAATGTCTACGGTCGACCTGCATCTCCAGAGAGGACTCCGAGGACGGGGCATGAAAAAAGCAACTTTACCAGATTGAATACTTCGAGGGACGAGATTCTAACGGTACTCGAAGAGAGAAATTTGGTCCCTGGAGCTCGGCGTATCACTCAACCTAGGCCAGGGACTATGAATCACGATAAGTATTGTAGATACCACAGAGCTCGGGGGCATAGCACCGAGGACTGCTTCCAGTTGAAACAAGAGATCGAAAAACTGATTGCTCAGGGAAAGTTGAAGGAATATGTCAGGAAGGAAAACCATAACAGCCGTTATAGGTCCAGGAGTCCTAGGAGGTCCTCCGAACAACACCATGAGGATCAACGACAAGCAGAGGACCAGACGACTCGGGTGATAAATATGATATCTGGTGGGCCAGCCGGGGGAGATAGCAGGAATGCGAGGAAAAGGACCGCTAGGTCGATAAAGACTGGTCTCTCGTCTAGGAAGGAGGTCATGTCCTTAAGACTAGCGCCCTCGGTGAGCCAAGTCATTAGCTTTTCCGAGGCTGACAGACCAAGTGATGTGACTTGGGATACTAATGAAGACGACCTGATTTTTCAATGGTCTTGACCCTGAGAATTGCTAACTTCGAAGTTAGGAGGGTGTTAATCGATAATGACAGTTCGGCAAACATAATCTCTTCTGAGGCGCTCGACAGAATGAATCTACAACACCCGCGATTGGAACGAGTATCCACCCCGCTCATTCGGTTCGGTGGATCGGAAATTGTTCCTCTCGGAACCATACTCTTGAGTACTACTATGGGCAAGAAACCTAGAGATGTTACGAAGATGGTTAAGTTCCTAGTCGTGAGTACCCCGTTCGCTTATAATGCAATCTTGGGGAGACCGGCTTTAAACGTATTCAAAGCGGTCGTGTCAACTTACCACCAGATGGTCAAGTTTCCCACTTTGGCAGGGGTCGGAGAAATGAGAAACGACCAATGCATGGCATGGGAATGTTACAACACGTCCCTAAACATGAAGAAGCAGTTCGAGCCATTATTGCCCTCGAAGAGAAAGTTAGAGGAGGAAAAGGTATTCTCTATTTCCGACCTCCCGTTGCCAGATTGTGAAAAGTTGCAGAGTAAAAAAGGAAAAGAGATCGATATGAGCGTACAGCCCCCAAATCATAAACAAGTAACGTTAATCCCTGGCTCTCCTGAGAAGTTCACCAGGATTGGGACCGAGCTAAGTCAAGGGATGGAGACCATGTTGATCGAATTCCTTAGAAACAACGCCGATGTCTTTGCTTGGAGTTCTGATGATATAGTCGGAACCGACCCGAGAGTGATCACTCATTCTTTAAATATCGATCCTAAAGCAAAGCCAGTTAGGCAAAAGAAGAGGAATCACGGTCGAGAAAAAGACAAAATCATCAATGCTGAGGTGGATAGGTTATTGGCCGCGAAACAGATTCGGGAAATAACTTTCACTGAATGGCTTTGCAATGTAGTGTTGGTGTCGAAGGGAGAGAAGGTCGACAACAAATGGAGGATGTGTAATGATTTTACCGACCTGAACAAGTTGTGTCCAAGGGACCCCTATCCTTTGCCACGGATCGATATGCTGGTTGACTCGACTGCGGGATTCATTTTCTTTAGTATGATGGATGCTTTCCAAGGGTTTTATCAAATATTTATGAATGAAAGAGATCAGGATAAAACAGCTTTTATTACCGAACGGGGAGTGTACTGCTTCATTGTAATGCCGTTCGGGCTAAGGAATGCAGGAGCAACTTATCAAAGGCTCGTGAATATGATGTTCAAGGATCTTATTGGTGAGATCATGGAAGTTTATGTTGATGATATGCTAGTGAAGAGCATGACCGAGGAGGAACATATAAAGCACCTTGACAGATGTTTCGCAATCCTAAGGAAATACAGAATGAAATTAAATCCGGCCAAGTGCACTTTCGGGGTAAGGTCGGGAAAGTTCCTCGGTTATCTAGTTCACGAGCGCGGAATCGAGGCGAATCCAGAAAAAATCCGAGCTATAGCCGAGCTACAACCGCCAACTAAATTGTCTGAAGTGCAGAGTCTAATCGGAAAAATAATATCTTTGAATAGGTTTATATCCCGATCAGCAGACAAGAGTTTGCCTTTCTTCAAATTGTTGAGGAAATCGAAAGGCTTCGAATGGAATGAGGAATGCAGTAAAGCTTTTGAAGAGCTTAAAAGATATTTGGTTTCCCCTCCGATGTTGGCAAAACCGGTCGAGGGGGAACCCCTGTATCTGTACATAGCGGTATCAAGTGAGGCAATAAGTTCTGTTTTGGTGAGAATTCAGGATTCCGAGCATAAACCGGTATACTATCTGAGTAAGTTGCTTCAAGGGGCAGAAAAGAATTACCTGGAGATCGAGAAATTCGCACTGGCTTTAGTTATTGCCGCACGAAGGCTGCGACCTTATTTCCAAACTTACAAAATTATTGTTCTGACTAATCAACCTCTACGGCAAGTTCTATCAAAACCAGAGACGTCCGGGAGATTGATTAAATGGGCGGTGGAACTGGGTCAGTTCGAGATCGAGTACCAACCCCGAACTACAATCAAGGCTCAAGTCCTAGCTGATTTCATTGCAGAATCAACAGGGTCCAGTTCGGGCGACTTGTCAATTCCCGTAGTAAATCTGGTTGAGGATGTTCAGCACAAAGTTTGGGTAATGCATGTCGACGGGTCGTCGACCAGAGAAGGTGGTGGGGCCGGAATTCACTTTCAGGGTCCCGAGGGGGAGGATCTCAGTTATGCGATCACCCTGGACTTCGTTGTCACGAACAATGAGGCAGAGTATGAGGCTTTGATCGCAGGTTTAGAAATGGCAGTTAAAGCAAATATAAAGTCACTGACAGTGCTAACTGACTCTGAGCTCGTACACAGACAAATAAAAGGGGTTTATGAAGCAAAAGAGTTTAACATGGTGAAATATTTGAAAAGAGTGAAGGATCTGGCGACAAAGTTCGAGATATTTGATATACAAGCTATCCCTCGAGAAGAGAACTGTTGGGCGGATTTGCTTTCGAAATTTACGGGGGCGTTTGACGGACGGAAGGAAAGAATAATAACCTGGCTAATGTCCAACTCCCCAGCTATAGACTCCGACCTAACCCCAAACTCGGAGGTAATGGAGATAGATGTTCGAGAGTATTCTTGGATGGAGCCTTTGAAGGCTTATCTAAGAGATGGTACTTTACCGGAAGATACAAATCAAGCTCGAAGAATTAAATATCTAGCTCCTATGTACGTTTTGAACGAAGATAGGCTTTATAAAAGATCAAGCTCAGGAGTTTTGTTGAAGTGCATTCCTGAGAGTCAGTTCGATCTAATTTTAAAGGAGGTTCACGAAGGTGAAGCGGGAAGTCATTGCGGTGCACGAGCCTTAGCCTTGAAGTGCTCGAGGACCGGATATTATTGGCCCACTATGATCTCAGATTCCATCGACTATGTCAAGAAATGCCATCATTGCCAAATCTATTCAAATCTAATTCATCAGCCCGCCGAGCAGATGCATTCGATTCCAATCTGCTGGCCCTTCGACAAGTGGGGAATTGATATTGTGGGACCTTTCCCAACTGCTAGATCGAGAAAAAACTATGTCCTGGTCGCTGTGGAATACTTCAGCAAGTGGATCGAATGCATTGCGCTAACAAAAATTACTCAATTTCAGGTGATAAATTTTCTCTGAAAGAATATTGTTTGCAGGTTTGGTATACCGAGGATCCTCATCTCCGACAATGGAACTCAGTTTGCGCGAAAACAAATTTTGGAGTGGTGCGAAAGGTTTGGGATCCAGCAGAATTTCACGTCGGTCGGACATCCCCAGGCGAACGGACAAACCGAGGTCACCAACAGGGAAATTGTTCGATCACTTGAAAAACGTTTAGCCGAAGCGAAAGGCCATTGGTTAGACGAGCTTCCAGGAGTAATTTGGGCAAACAGGACTACAGTAAAGTCCGCTACTGGAGAAACTCCTTTCTCATTGGTTTATGGGTCGGAGGCTGTTATACCGGTGGAGACATTAGTACCTTCACCAAGGGTCGAATCTTATGATCCTGATCAGAATCAATTGCTGAGGCAGTTGGATGTCGATCAAGCAGATGGTAAACGCGATCGAGCATGCATAAAGATACAAGCCACCAAGTCCAGCATGGAAAGAGCTTATGATAAAAAAGTCAGGATACGCACATTCAAGGTCGGGGATTTGGTTCTAAAAAAAGTGGAAGTGTCTAAGAATGTCGGAAAGCTTCAGCCAAACTGGGACGGCCCTTATGTCGTGCAGGAAGTCGGAAAAAAGGGATCCTATAAAATTGCTCACCTTAACGGTGAAGCTTTGCCAAGAACTTGGAATGCAGTCAATCTGAGGAAATATTATGGAAGATAGATGTTATCATTTTTAATTTTTCTTGTAATTTACAGTCTTCTCAAACTTTACTTTCCAAAAAGTGTAAGGACAATCAATGAAATCCTTGGTTCAAGTTCAAATTGTTTTCCGAGTACCATGACAAAGAAAGTCTAACATTATCGGCCGAGGGTGAAAGCTGTTGCTATGACCCTCCCTCGATAAAATATGATCAATAAAAAAAAAAAAAATCGGCCGAGGGTGAAAGCTGTTGCTATGACCCTCCCTCGATAAAATATGATCAATAAAAAAAAAAAAATCGGCCGAGGGTGAAAGCTGTTGCTATGACCCTCCCTCGATAAAATATGATTGAAAAATAAAATCGGCCGAGGGTGAAAGCTGTTGCTATGACCCTCCCTCGATAAATTATGATCGAAAAATAAAATCGGCCGAGGGTGAAAGCCGTTGCTATGACCCTCCCTCGATAAAATATGATCGAAAAATAGAATCGGCCGAGGGTGAAAGCTGTTGCTACGACCCTCCATCGATAAATTATGATCGAAAAAGAAAATTGGCCGAGGGTGAAAGCTGTTGCTATGACCCTCCCTCAATAAAAATTTTACGTGACTATCTAGTTCACTTAGTAACGGTCGATTAAATTTTTGGTCAATTCCAACTAATGCTCGAAATGTTATGATGACGCAGTTCTGCTCGAAACCCGAACAACTTTCAAAAGTTTCTGATTATCTGGGGGACTACTAAAGTTGGGATCATTATTTCCCAAGTTCAATTATTCTTCAAGGGAACTTCTCAACTTTCAGATATTATTTATTTGGACGATTATCGGATAATATTTCCGAGGACAGTTTATCGATCAACAAATATTCTCATTAATTCATCATCGAATTGGCTTTTACGAGCAGAAGACTTACAATAAGACGATGGAAAGGAAAAGTAAAGTGGCAACTATATGGTTTGAAACAATAGGTTCTCATTATTATTTTCGAGCAAGATACAAAAGATCAATGAAAGGCAAATGTTACAACTTTATTCACATTCATCGAACAAATTACAAAGTTGTTAAGAGTGTACAAATGAAGTCCTACTACAACTACATTACCCTATTCTATGGTCTTTGAGTCTTCGAGCATCTTTCAGTGTTGTCGACCAGGAATACCGCCGAACATCCGATAATTGCACCACAATTTGGGGCATAGTGATCGAGCTGTATATGTTTATCGTCTTATGATATCTGGTTTTGAAATTAGACAATATGGATCGCGAATTATTGTTTCTGATCTCCATACAGCCCCCAGCATTCTCGCTACCAGCCGAGCCCGATCACTTCCCCGAGTTGACGTACAAGGTTGAAATTCCTCATTTTTAGATCCGAAATTTCAACCTTTGGCAAGTCATCTTTTTATGATCGGGAAGCTTGACCCAAAGTGACCATTCTTCAAGGAAGAATGGAAGAACTTCGTGAAACAAGATAACCCCAAAGAAAGTACTTGAGGTCAAACTCCCTTTTGATTATCTGACCTGCTTTCCGCCCTCAGGTATACCCCTCGAAACCAGCAATGCTAACCCTGCCCAAAATACTCAAGCAAGGGTCAGCCACTTGTTGGTATTTCAAGGGGAGATCCCATTTTCAGGGATCGGAGACCCCTCGATATCCGAGGGGCCACTTTTTTCCAATTCCACCCATACCAAAGGAAACCGTATTTTTAAGATGAGATCGGAAATAAGTTCGAAGCCGAATTTCAAAAGCTTGATCAGGAAGAGGAAAAGATCCGAGCTTCGTCCTCGGATAAAACATTTTTGACAGCGAAGGGTAAAGATTTTCAACTGGGTAAATGCCATATTTATACTAAAAGGATGATTCGATCGACGGTCAGTATTCAACGAAACCAACGGCGAAGATTAATTCATTTATCACGGATGACCTTTCCACTTCCCGAGATTGAGGTACTGTTTGGACAGACTTTCTTTGAAACTTAGCTGAAAAAAGAGGAATACTATGACTTGGTCAAATATGCAGTGCAGAAACTTTCCATCTTTAAATTATGCTCGGAATTCGAGCGAACACTCTTAACTCGAGTATAAATTGTTTTAACACTGAAAATGCTACTTGATTGCTTACTCTTAACTCGAGTATAAATTGTCTATACAGTAAATCGCTTTATCAGAACACAAAACATCATCGATTAGAAGGAAGAAAAAGTTTATTATTCCAACGAGGAAAACAAGTACAAAAGGAAAAATTTAGAAGTACAACATTTAATCAAGCAATCAACAGACGAAATCTCTAAACACTTTTCTCGAAGAGAAGCTTGCGGACTTCAACGTTGCGGGCCTCGTACCCGGCCTCATAACCTTTTTGATAGGCCTCTCTCTCCCGCTGCTCGGTGCTTTTCTTCTCCTGCTCGACGAGTGACTTCAGCCTGTCCAACTCCTTGCCCAACTCCTCGTGAACCTGGCTCTCTTTCTCCTTCACAGCTTTCTCCGTCTCGGAGGCCAATTTCAACTCAATGGCGCTGGCTTCTTCAAGGCACTTTGATAATGCAACCTTCTTTTCCTCCAGCTCGAGGATAACCTTCGCACGCTGTTCGGCTTCTTGTTCGACTTGAAGCCCGAGGGTAAATAACTGTTGTCCGACCTTAAATGGACAAAAAGTTATTTAGTAAAAAAAAAAAAAAAAAAGAGAAGGGGAAGAGAGTGAACACAACACTTACTTGAAAAAGCAGATCCGTGCTCGATCGCGCCGTTTCATTCGCATCTTTCCCTGCTGGCTCGGCCATGGCCTTACTTTTCACCTCTTCAAAAAAGGCGCTAAGCGTCCGAGCAACGTTGGGGACAGTGCTTTGGGGCTCTGGATTCCCACCCGACGAGGGAGTTGTCTTTTGATCGACGGGAGGGTCATTTATTTTGACCTTCTTTTTGGGAGGCTCAACCACAACATCCTTATTAGCCCCCAAGGCCAGAACACTATCAGCTATTGTCCTTTTTTCCCCAGTCATTTGAATCAAGGCCGAGGTTGGAATCAGATCATCCGCGAACGGTCTGTTATATGGAGCAGGCTCAGGGTCGCCTGATGTGATTTGCTTATTAGGCCTGTTGACCTTCTTGTTACCCTCGGAGCTATTTTTCGACTGAGAGGGGGAGTCCGGAATTGGTATGACCGGCCCTTTCTCGGAGCCAGATATTTGCTTGGCCACAGTTTTGCCAAGGTCACCAGTTGATTCGATGACCGTCTTCGAAGGAGAATCGACCTTGTGCTTGCCTCGATCGTTCTTAGAAGTCTTTCCTGCGTCCGAGGAGGACTTTGGTTCTTTGACTCTCTTGGAAGGTTTCTCTTTCTTGACTTTAAGCAACAACCTCGGGTCGATCTTGGAGTTCACCAGGCCTTCCATGATCTCTATATTTCTAATGGGTAAGAGAGCTCGATTTACTTATCGACCGAGTAGCTCCGACGAAGAGTGAATTATAATTTCAGTGACAAAAATCTTAAACTACCGTCTATTTATAAGAGAAAGGAACGTTGCCTTTTTGGGAGCCCAACAGTCACGAATTTCAAGATTTCCGTGCCTATTTAAAAAAGGTCGATTGTTTTAATATTGCGCCTACTAAGTGTTTCGCGCGCACGAAAATGCTCGATATCGATGTTCTTTTCATGAACCCTATGCCTCACAAAAACTTTTGTCTAATTGAGCAGTATAATAAATTATCGATGAGGACTCAGAGAAAAACAGAAAAAGCTGATTTATAGATGATCAAAATATTTACAAGGCATATAAAGAGAGTCCTACAACCTATTACATAAAATCTAAGGTTTTGACTGCTCCCCTTTGCCCTCGCTCTCGGAGCCATCCTCGATGTCAATGTCATTGTCTCCAGAGGCTTCTCGATCATCCCCACTATCAGAAGAATCTTGATCGTCTCCGGAACTATCTTGGTTATCTTCCTCATCGGAGCCATCTGAACTCGAGCTCGAACCGGATGTATCCAAATCCATCATGTCTGGATTGGGCATCGGAACTCCGAACTCTTCCACAAACGGAGCGAACTCGTGTCTTTCCCAGTCGGCCGAGCTGGAGGATCCGGTTCGATAGTCTTCCCCGCTAGAATTTTTCATTATATCCATGTGCTTTATATACTCCGTCATTTTGTCGGGAATAACCTTTGCCGCGGCCAACTGTTGAACCCCTTTGAAAAAGGTAGTTTGAAGGATTTCGCCGACCCTCCTTCGAGCTATGGCATCCAGTGCGGGAGACTCCAAAAATTCTCTTATCGAGCTTAGGCGAGAATCCTCTTTGCCTCGCTGATAAGATAGCTCAGAATCAGCCTTAGTCTGCGCAAGCTCCTCTTCAAGTTTCCTAACTTTCTCCTCGAGCAAGCTTTTCTCTTCCACGACCTTCACCAAGTTTTCCTCGACGGCAGGGGTATATTTGGCTTTCATGGACTCCAATTCTGCTTGGACGGAGGAAAATTGATTGTGCAGTTGGGATTCCTCCTTGAGCAAGTCCCTATAAGCAATATGGACTCGATCGGACTCCTCTTCTAACATCGACACACGATTCACCTCTGTGAGAAAGCAGTCCCCGATCTGCAAGAACAGGCTGGTTAGTACTTTATTCCAAAGATTTAAAACAGTTGCAACAAATGTAAAGGAATTTACCGTGTGATATGCTTTGGAGAATTGGCCCAGTACGTCGAGGTCGGAATGGCCAAGAAGCTCCTCTTGGTCCTCGGCAAATCTCCCCGCCATGAAAATCTTGATCGCCTTGTCATGTTCATTCTCGCCGTTCGGGGTGCGATCGCTTCGAATTGATCCCCTCTCGGGATAACCTGCTGCTCGGGAACCTCTAAGTTGGTCTACGATGAAATCCACCATGTCAGGCCCACTTCGACCAGGACGGGAAGAAAGGGGCGTTCGGTGTCGACCCCACAGTCCGGTCCTCCTTTTGGCCTCGGGGGGTCCCTCGAGATCTTCCCGAGCTCTCCGATTATAGATCTCTGTCCCTCTAAGCTTCTTCATGGTAAACATGCTGTATCCTAAGCCAGAAGAAGAAGAAGGACCAGCTTGATGAGGAGGTCGTACCATTTGGATCGGCTCAGCATTCTCGGGCTCCTCTTCGTTTCCGACCTGGTCAGTTTGGGCCGAGCTTCCCCGAGGAGGGACGGCAGTTCTGAGCTCCGGTCTAACTTGTCTCCTCGGCTGACCGGGCGTCTTTCTCGAGGTAGACGCTACCGTTTTACCAACTATGGAAGCTCGGTATTGCTCCACCATCGTGCCTAAAAATAAAAAAAAATTAAAAAAAAAAAATGATAAGTGATAAAATTCTCTGGATAGTTTACTATTACGGGCACTCGGGAAAGATTGTTATCCTTACTCAATGATCGAGGATCATCAGCATCTGCTAGTCGATAGGTAGCTCGGCTGAGACCAGCTTTACGAAGAACGGGCTCTAGGACCAGGAAAGCCGACTGATACAGATCAGAACGCATCTCTTTTACCAGATCGTCTGAGACAACCTTCCCAAGCTGACCTAACACTTCTCGTTTCCCGTACACCCATTCTCGCTCGCCTGGCCATTGGTATGGAACCATCTCCGAGCTTCCCTCAGAGGCTGGTACTTCAGGTCCCTTGATAAAAAAGAACTGTTTCTTCCAGTCAAGAGAATTGCTGGAAGTTATGGTCGATAAGACCGAATGATTCGAACGCTGGGAGAAATACACAAACCCAACGTTCGAGGCGGAGGAGGTACTGATCTTGAAGAATTGCCAGAAGCGTCGGAAATTAGCAGCTTGGTTCTTGGCCTTCATCAAAACGCTAAAAGCTACCAAGTACCCAATCGAATTGGGAAGGATCTGTGCGGGAGCTAGGCTGAATGCATCTAAAACCTGCTTGAGCAAGGGGGCAAAAGGAATGCGCAACCCATAGTCAAACTGCTTAGCGTAGAAGGCTTGACATCCTGCTGGGGGCTTGTTCACTCGTTGAGAGGGGGTCGGAATGATTAGCGAATAGCCCTCGGGAAGGAATTTACCAATCGTAGCTTTGAGGCTTGCCTCATGCTCTTTTGGATCATACGCGCTGGAGATGTCGTCGACCCGTTTCTCGGTCTTCTGAGCTCGACCGGTGGCTTTGGACTTTTTCTCGACACCGGCTAGATCAAGAATTCTCACGCTGCACCCGCCTCCAATCTCATATCTCATAATCTCGTGCTTGTCAAACGGTATAGTCAAGCTATTCTCATGGTCGGAATCTGCTTCTTCTCCATCTCCACCCTCCTTGCTGCCGCCTTCAGCATTTTCTTCCGCATCACCATCGTGCTCGGAATCCTGTCGACCTGATGTACCCTCTCCTGCGTTCGACCCCATGGCATATTCTATTTGATTGACGATTCTGTTCGTCTCTTCGAAAGAATTTTCAGTGGTTTTGAAGTCATTGATGAGTTCCCCAGTGGATCCCAGGTCGGAATCTGATCCAGAGGGAATGTTGGTTTGGACGTCGGGATTCTGGGAAGTAGACATGATTAGAAGATATTTATTGGAATGCTCGAAGTAAAGAAGAAATACTGTGTATCGATCTAAAAGCTCCGATCAGCTGTGAATTGTAAAGATGCGCTCTTTTTTCTCCAAGTAAACATATATATAAAGGTTAAAAGGGTAAATTGCAAATTCAACCCCGAGTAACCGCGACGGTTAGGCTCCCACTCAGTAAAATTGAAGATTATCTTTTGTTAATAGCATTTATGGTCCTCCAAGCTTCGGAAATGAGTATTTCTCGACTCAACAGGATAAAATATGTACTCTTTTTCCCTTCGCTCGGTTTTTATCCCACTGGGTTTTTCCGAGTAAGGTTTTTAACGAGGCATATCCAACTCAAGACTGTCCGGGGCCTGCTCTCTACTATCTATCTTTCCGAATTTCAATATTGCAGCTCTTGGTAAATCATCGAGGTGAAACTCTCAGGTCAAAAACCTCACCCTTCTATCTTGGGGGCGATTCGGTATTTCGAGGCTCCTCCAAGGAAGATGTGCACTCTTTTTCCCTAGCTCGGATTTTATCCCACTGGGTTTTTCCGGACTAGGTTTTTAACGAGGCATGTCCGAAAACATCAAGAGATCAAAGTCTTTCGCCGTGATGCAGTATTTACTTCTCCGAGCTTCAGCTTCACTTACGCTCAAGAAGTGGGGGAGTATTGATGAGGGGTATTTCGCATACGCCACATTAGGAAATACCTTCTGCTCGAGGTCGGCCTCGATCCCGACCAGAATGGTATTCTCCGACCAGAAGAACATGGTTTTCCGATCAAGCCTGGTTGATAGCCCTAGATCGAGTACTCCGACCTTCTTCCCGATCTACTCGTCTCCTCGGAATTACTGTGGGGCCGACCTACAGCTTTATACAGCTGGCCGAGAGGTATTCTCCTACGGATGGTCTAGCTAGCTCATTACTGTTCCTATAAATACGCGGTGCATTTATGACATCAGGGACGGCACAACTTCCAAGATATTCCTTCTGCTCGGACCTACTGTTCGGATTAGGAACTAGCTTGTATTCTCATTGTATTTAGTCTTTCTAGTAGTACGGCATCCCGTAATGCTCGGGTAGACCCGCTTTGTAATTTGTATTCGAACACCGATATCAATATACAGTTTTCACACGCTCGATTCATATATTGTTATAGTCCACTTTCCTTATTGAACTCGAACGAAACACAGTATAATCACATTTCCTTTTTCAACATGGTCTCTGATGAAGTGATCTTTGATCTCAATATGCTTAGTCCTGGAATGACTAGTAGTATTCTGAGTAAGTGAGATTGCACTTGTATTATCAAAGTAGATAGGGATTCCACTGATCTTGAGATTATAATCTTCTAGTTGATGCTTCAACCAAAGTATTTGTGCACAACATGCTTCAGCAGCAATGTATTCAGCTTCAGCAGTAGATATGGATACTGAAGTCTGTTTCTTACTCATTCATGAGAACAGACGACTGCCTAAAAATTGACAAGTACCTGTAGTACTCTTCCTATCAATTTTGCAGCCAGCAAGGTCAGAATCTGAATATCCAGTAAGTTCAAATCCTGATTCCCTTGGATACCACAATCCCAATTCTTGAGTGCCTTTAAGATACCTTAATATCCTTTTAGCAGCTAAGAGATGAGATTCCTTAGGATTTGATTGAAATCTCGCACAAACCCCAACAGAATACATAATATCAGGTCTGCTAGCTGTTAAGTATAACAGTGACCCAATTATTCTGTACTTGGTGATGTCAACTGATTTGCCATCTTCATCCTTGTCCAGACGAAGTCCAGTAGACATAGGAACACTAACAGATGAGCTAGTTTCCATACCAAATTTCTTGAACATATCTTTTGTGTACTTTGCTTGATTAATGAAAATACCATCAGGTAGCTGTTTGACTTGTAATCCAAGAAAGTAATTAAGTTCTCCCATCATGCTCATTTCAAACTTGTTCTGCATCAGCTTAGAGAACTTCTCACACATCTGTTGGTTAGTTGAACCAAAAATAATATCGTCCACATATATTTGAACTAACAATATATGATTATCCCATTCAATAGTGAACAAAGTCTTATCTACTTTACCTTTACGAAATCCTTTAACTAAAAGAAAATCAGATAAAGTATCATACCATGCTCTTGGAGCCTGTTTCAGTCCATAGAGAGTTTTTTTCAGACGATATACTTTGTCTCCTTGTTGATAAGCTTCAAAACCAGGAGGTTGTTCAACATAAACTTCTTCTTGCAATTCTACATTGAGAAAAGTAGACTTCACATCCATCTTATAGACAGTGAAGTTCTTGTGAGCAGCATAGGCTAAGAATAATCTGATTGCTTCAAGCCTTGCAACTGGTGCGAATGTCTCATCAAAATCAATGCCTTCTTCTTGGCAGTAACCTTTGGCAACTAGTCTTACTTTGTTTCTGGTGACAGTACCATCTATCTTCATTTTATTCATGAATACCCACTTAGTGCCAATTACCCTTTGATGAGTAGGTCTGGGAACTAAGTACCAGACTTCATTCCTTTCAAATTGATTTAACTCTTCTTGCATTGCTTCAATCCAGTGAGAATCACTAAGAGCTTCATCAATCAACTTAGGCTCAATTTGTGAAAGAAAACTTACAAACATTGTTTCATTTGCAGTTGATCTTCTTGTTCTCACTCTATCCAATGGATCACCAATCACTAAGTCAGGTGGGTGATCTCTGAGCCATCTGAGATCAGGTTGCAAATCTGGATGTTGTCCTCTTGATTGATCTTGCAACACTAATGCTGGAGTCTCAGTAGTAGTCTGTTGAACAAGCTCTGGTCTGTCAGCTGTTTGCAACTCCTCTGTTAGACAATCAGCAGACTGATTTTGAACAGCACTTGAGTTAACAGCTTGGTTTAGATCAGGTAGTATGATGGGTACATATTCTTCTTTTCTTTCCACACTCAATTTCTGAAAGTAAGCAGATATCTCTGGAGTAGCACTTTGATTCTTTTCAGAAGATTTGTTTGGTTCATCAAATACTACATGAATAGATTCTTCTACAAGTAAAGTTCTTTTGTTAAAGACTCTGTAAGCTTTACTATCAGTAGAGTATCCTACAAAAACAGCTTCATCAGCCTTCTCTGCAAAAGCAGTAAGGTGATTTTTCCCATTATTCAAAACATAACATTTACAACCAAAAATCCTAAGATAATGTAAATTAGGCTTTCTGTTATTCCATAGCTCATAAGGTGTCTTGTTCTGACTTTTGTTGATCATACGTCTGTTCTGGGTGTAACATGCTGTATTTATGGCTTCTGCCCAGAATCTTTGGGGCAGCTTTGCTTCAGCTATCATTATCCTGGTAGCTTCCTTTAGAGTTCTGTTTCTCCTTGCAACTCCATTTTGTTGAGGGGTTCTGGCAGCAGAGTACTCATGGTTGATTCCTCTGGAGTTACAATACTCTTCAACAGTAGAGTTTGTAAATTCAGTCCCTCTATCTGATCTGATCTTCAATATTCTTTGACTCTTTTCATTCTGGATCAGTTCCATCAGATTGGTAAGATGTTCCTTGGTTTCACTTTTCTTCTTCATGAAAATCACCCCAAGTAAATCTTGAATAATCATCCACAACAGCTAGGCAGTATTTCTTTCCACCATTGCTGATAGGATCAATAGGGCCAAACAAATCCATATGTAACAGCTCCAAAATTCTGGTTGAAGATTGGTGCTTCTTGCTTTTGAAAGTGGATTTCACTTGTTTACCCTTCTGACAGGCGTCACAGAGCTTATCTTTGCTCATGATTGCCTTTGGAATTCCTTCTACCAAATCATTCTTTATCAATCTGTTTATGGTCTTGAAATTCAAATGATTCATTCTTTTGTCCCAAAGCCAACTGATTTCACTTGGTGTAAAAGCCACCAAACAAACATTAGAATTCCAGTCGACTACGTAGATATTTCCCTGTCTTCTTTCAGATAAGATAACCTTCTTTGTTCCAATTTGTTCAACGTAGCACATATCTGATGAGAAGATTACAGAAAATTCCTTGTCACAAAATTGACTTATGCTTAGCAGATTGTACTTCAGGCCATTAACATAAGAGACGTCAGATATCTCAATGTTTCCTTTGATTATCTTTCCAACCGCAACAACCTTGCCTTCTTTATGTCTCCAAAAGTGACTCTTGGACCATTCACAGCAGCAGCATCTGTCAGTTCATGTATGTCTCCACACATGTGCCTTGGACATCCACTGTCCAAGTACCATTTCTTCTCTACTTTACTCCTACTCCTAATCCTAACCTACAAAACAAAATAAAATTGTTTTAGGTACCCTTTATTGAGAGGGTCCTGGTGGATTAGTGTCACCTTTGACAACCCAAGATGTTGAAGTCTTAGGCTTCTTAGACTTTTGAGTTTTAGCAGGAGCATGAGCAATTTTTTCTTCACCATAATCAGCAGACATATTATGTTGATAATCATTATTATGTGAATAATGCTCATAAGCAGGGTAAGATGCATGATAAGCAGGGTAAGCATGCATTGGATGATGAGCAGGATATGCAGCATAATAAAGTGGATACTGAGGTGCAGCATAATAAGATGAATAAGCATGTTGCACATAATAAGACTTATTTCCATACCAAGCATCATTATTATAATTTCTTTGCTTCTTAGGTCTGCTCTTTACTTGCTCTTTAACAGACGACTTAGTTTTACTAGTCTGATTGGTTTTACTCTTATCAGCAGACTTCTTGGGACTACTCTGCTGTTTGGTTTTACCAGTCTGTTTTTCGTTTTCAGGCTTTTTACCCTTTTTAGCCTTAGGAGATTTCTTCTCCTTTTTCTCAGTCTCAAGTGAAGTAGATTTAGCAGTCTGAACATATAAAATAACATTACTGTTATCAGCAGATATAAACTTTTCAGTTTTGTTCACTTCTAAATTCTCTTTTACTAAAGGTGTTCTCTGTTCATTAGATGTGTCAACTGATGCAACAGACGACTTATCATGACAAGATATTATCTTTTCAAGTTCCATGATTTTTCCTTTGTAAACTTCACATTCTGCTTTCAGATATTCATATTCATGCGAAAGCTTTTTATTCTTAGCTGAATCTTGTTGTTTTTCAACACTAAGTTTCAATTTAGCATTCTGCTTTTTCAGCACAATCATCTCTTCCTTAAACTTTGCAAATTCATTAACAACATCTATGTTGTTTTTCATCATTTGCTCAAGTGAACTAAATAGCTCATCTTCATTTTCAGTGAGAGTTATCTCAGCGTCAGAAACCTCTGATTCTTTGGCCATGAGACAGAGCAGTGCAGGTGTCTCTTCTTCAGTAGAGTCATCACTTAATGTCCCTGATTCTGAGTTAGACGAATAGATGGCTGCAATCTTTTCAGCTTCATCCAACAGCACTTTGCTTTTCTGGTGTCTCCTCTCTTTCCTCGCTTTCTTTTCCTCCTCAGTATACTTCTCAGCTTTAGGATATGGGCAGTCCTTGATGAAATGTCCCAATTTCCTGCAGTTATAGCACATCATTTTGGATTTATAATCATCCTTACTATCATGAGAATAAGAGGCAGTTTAGAAGTAGAAGCATTGTTATATTTGTTCTTCATTTTTCTTTTATAGAACTTTTTGAACCCATTTAATAACAAGGCAACATCGCCAGCAGTGTACTCCTTCTTGTTGAGCACTATGGTCTCATCAGATGAGTCCACTTCTCTTATCTTCCCAGCTGATCTTCTAGATATTTCTGCAACGACCAGGGCAACAGTGGGGCTAGAAGTTGAGGTCTCTTATATACCCATTCTTGGAATTTTTTACTCGTACGCCTTGAGTACAGAAAACAGCTCCGTCAGAGAGATCTTCCCCAGATCTCTTGATTCTTCCATAGTTGTGATCTTCATGTTGAACTTGGGTGGCAGCGCCTTTAAGACTTTAAGGGTGGTCTCTTTATCAGTAAACGTCTTTCCCAACTTTAGCACGTTGTTCTACACCTTTGTAAACTTTGTATCCATCTGGTCAATGGTTTCTCCAGGTTTCATCTTGAAGTTCTCAAACTTCTCCAGGGCAACACTCAGATTGTGTTCTTTGATTGAGTCATTCCCTTCACTCATGTCACGGACCTTATCCCACATCTCCTTACATGTTTTGCAGTGTTTGACCTTGTCAAACCTTTCATTGTCGAGGGCTTTGGTCATGATGAAGATTCCAACCTTGTCAAGATTTTTCAGTTTGATTTCCTCAACTGTCATCTCTTCAGGTTCCTTGTCAACAACCTTATCTTGGCCATCAACTTTGATTGTTTTTGTGATTCTTATCGGACCTTGTGTTATGCACCTGTACATATTATCATTGTAAGCAGCAAGGAAAATTTCCATGCGTATTTTCCAGTCTTCAAAGCTCATACCGCCAATGTGGGGAACAAGGCTGATACAATCCATTTTTCAAAAAGTTTTTATTTTCAAAAAGATGCTCTTTTGAAAACCTTTGAAAAGCACTATAGGATCAAGCTCGTTGATCAGGCAAATTATTCAGATGAACCACCTGCTCTGATACCACTTGTTGGTCCTAAGTGGTCAGATGATGTCTAGGGGGGGGGGGGGGGGTGAATAGACCTCTAAAAATTTTATCTTTAAAATTCTCCAACTTTTTATGTCAGCAGACTAAGCTGATCAAGAATTGTAAGTAGACTAAGCTGATCTCGCACAAAGCTTTGAACAGCAGAGTTCACCACTCTTCTGATTTTACTTAGCTGATTTTATCAAAATCAGAGTTTTAAATTTACTAACTTGCAGTGGATTTATCTAGTGTTTTTCACAAGTTGTTTTCTTAACTTAGAAAAGATTTTATCCCCAGTTTTTACAAACTCCTTTTAAAAACTTTTCAACAGTTAACTTATGTGTTTGAATATGCTCTTTTGAAATATGTAGAAAATAATGCAAGTATAAACACACAGGATTTTTATAGTCGTTATATGGATAGAAATCCTTTAGTCCACTCTTCCAAGTCACTTAGATCTTGGGTTATAATATAAACACGCAGTTTACAATATAATCTGATTGCGCCAAACAACAAATGAACTGGTCACAAGTTCGTCTAAGGAAATCACAAAGAAGTCCTATGCTACGAAGCTTTATCACTCACAAAGATGGATAACAGCTCATCACAACACTTTTCTCACAAAATCACTCAGATTTGTATGTATATTTGTTTATCTCTCTTTTCTGCTTCGTCAACAAATGACTCGGCTGATGAGTGTTCTGTTCTTGAGTTTGAGAGTTAGAAGAATTTTGCTTCGGATTTGCTCTCAGATGTATTGTATCTTCTTCTTCAACTCTTGAACTGAACTATTTATACTTGAGATTTGAAAATCTGCCCGTTGAGAGATCGACAGGTGTTCAAATCCTCGAGTACTGGTCCTTTCTGCAGAAACGGCTACCTGCGACTGATCACTGTACACTCTGCTGTACTTTCTGTCAGTTCGCATTAAATGCACCAAGCTGATACGAGGTTTCTCTTCAATCATTTGTCATAAATACCCTTCCTCTTCAACATTTATTACTCCCAGTGCATTTATTACCGTGCAATAACTTCTGATCCACTTCCACTCTGTTGATCGAAATCACTCGTCTGATGTACACTCGGCTGATCCCAAACTGATCTAATCTGATTTGAGTCGGCTGAAAATCCACCAGTCTGATTCATTTCTTCATCAACAGATCAGTAGTCTTCTGGACCATATTTGACTCGTCTGAAGTAACTTCTTCCTTGGTCAAATATCTTCTAACGTTTGAATTAAGCTTCCATACTTAGCTGATGACTTTTGGAAATCATCAAAATCTCCCTTCACTTCTAAGTCTTCATCTTCATCCAACAGCTACTTAAGAGAATTACTACTATAGTTCTTAGAAATCATTTTTTTTTAGCATTTTCAAAGAAAGAGAATTTCAATGGTTACTCTTTCTTCCCCAATATACAAAAACTAAAACTTCAATGGTTACTTTTTCTTCCCCAATATACATTAATGTATTTTCGTTTCAGTTTTCATGACCTATCATCAAGAAATTTCATGTTATATTTTTTTTTTGTTGCAGATGACCATTCATTGTTTCTTTTTAGTGTCAAGATTTCCACATCGGGTATCTTTTCCATGTTCTACTTTTATCGTTTTTTTTAAATTTCAACTTTGTCAATTTTTTCATTTGATCAGATTTTTATTTTATTTTTATATTTGTCCAATATAATTCTTTCTAATATGATGGATTAATCTCACTTTGTTAGGTTTTTAGAACTATATATTATATACATGCGTGTATATTTGTATTTTGTGTTTATATAGAAAATAATTAAATTTTGTACTTAGAAATATTTTTCTAAATACTATACTATTTTTCCACTTTAAGTGCATCACGAACTATTTTTAAGTCAGAGATAATTATATTTATTTATTTAGTTTGTTTTATGAAAGTTGTTTAACTTAATATTGGAATAATTGAGATTTTTCAAATTATAATTCTTCTTAGTTTTATTATATTTTAGTATTATTTTGAATTTAATCTACTCAGTGTATGAAAGAGTTTAATTTTTTAACTCGGTATATGCAAGTGTGTTTATTTTCTCATATTATTATGTAAACAATTTTAAAATAATTTTATGTACTTATTCCTTTTGCATCTAAGAGACATTTGTGATTATTTATTAATCATGATTAATTACCATGTTTTCATTTTCTCCGTGTATACAATCGTTAGCATAATAATTATCTTTGTAAGCTAGCATGTACACATAATTTTGTATTCTTGAGTTTACTTTTGATGCATTGTTTTTTTCAATTCATTTTTTTTCTTAGTCAAAAAGAAATATTTGTTTGAATATAGATTATATTTGTTGTTGGTTTCACATATGAAATTTAAGTTATACGAAGAGATATCAATATTAGATGACAATTAACATGTATCATTATTTAAAAAATGCAGGGATGTGATATTAAGTTAATTTCTATCATTTTAAAAATATGTTGTTCAAATTAAGCTATAATATCATATTGAAAATATAAAGTATATAATCGTAATAAATTTCGTGCATAACACGGGCCATAAGCTAGTTAATATCTAATCATAATCTTCCTCACTTTATCTATATTTTTTTATAGAGGATGAATTGAACGATAATTCAGTGGTGTTTACCCACGATAAAGCCTTGGTCAGCGAAATCAATCGAACATAAGTCGATAAATATGTCTCCAACCTATAACAAAGGTGATAAAATTGTCTATATTTTTCATTTTGTGGACTTATAGTGACATTTTACCATTATTAAAATACAAATTGTATATTTTGCTTCTTGTGTTGTTGTTGGCCTTGGTGATTTCCAAAGGTTTAAGGGTATCAAAAATTGTAAGTTTCATTTCAAGTTTTTCAAGTAATATGTGCTTGTGCATTGACAAAATTGCATTTTAGATAGGACAAACTTAGAGGAGGAAGAAGAAGAAGAGCCGCAGAATAATGATAATGATTGAATTGTATTTGAAGAATTTTAGTGTTGTTTGTGAATTTTTTGAATTGTTATTCGACGATTTGATACGTTTTATGGATAATTTGTGACGTTTTATGAATTGGATTCATGGATGATTTGTGACGTTTTATGAATTGGATTTATGGATGATTTGTGACTTTTTATAATTTTTTTTATTTAAATTGTTGATTTGTGGATTGCATTTAACAAAAAATATAAAAAATTTCGTCTTTGGAAAATTCCAACCGAAATTACATCGGTTGGAAAAATTTTAACCGAAAAAAACCGGTTGGAAAATATTCAATTTCGGTTGCAATTATTTTCGGTTGGAATTTCGGTTGCAAGCCGGATTCCAACGCCAGTTTTTCCAACCGATTTTTGGGCATTTTCAGTTGCAATAATGAGTTTTTCAAATAGTGGTAGTTTTATTAATTTTTCAAACTTGAAGGATTGTATGTGTAGTTACACTAAACATGAGGGGTAGTTTAAAAAGTAATTTTTAAAAATGAAAAAAATCATATCAAGGGCATTTCAAAATAAAAAAAATTACTAATTGATGACATGAAAATGTACAACAAAAAATTGTGATTTTTATTAACAGTGAAAGATGATTATTATATCAATGTCGAAAGTGAGAAACATACTTTTTAAAATGGGTATGCTTTTATATCAACGTCAAATAATTATAAGTAATATCTATAAATCTACATAATAGACAATCAAAACAATGTTAATGTAGTTTCTTCAAAACAATGTCAGTGTTCACAATAATTTTTTTTGGTTTAACAAATAAACATAAAGCACATGTAACCATTAAAGTTCCATTCAGAGCTAGCCCACATTTGGACCTAATCAAAACGAAGAATACCAACATTAATACGATGCTTCCCATCTTACCATTTATTCCAATAGAATTTTTTCTGCATAATGAACTCCATCCTCCAGCATAACTTACACTCCCGTCAGTCCATTCTTTATATGTTGATTCATACGTCTTTTCATTAGGATGAACAGGGATGATTTCCTTTGGAAGTTTAATGTCATTCTTTCTCACTATTATTTTTGGAACGTACTGACATGATAAATTAACAATATTAATTATAACATATATATATATATATATATATATAAACTTCATACAGGGTATGCAACAACATAGTAAGGTGAATAATGAGGTGCATGACAGTATGATGAATAAGTAGGTTGCACATAATATGACTCATTTCCATACCAAACATTATCATTTTATGATTTCTTTGCTTATTAGGTTTCTTTCTTACTTGCTCACTAACAGACTTCTTAGACTTGTCACTAGTCTGATTATGCTTGCTCTTATCAGCAGGCTTTTTAGGACTGTTCTGCTGTTTAGCTTTACTAGTCTGTTTTTCTTTCTTAGGTTCTTCACCCTAAGTAGCCTTTTGAGATTTCTTTTCTTTAATTTCTTTTGCCGGTGAAGTGAGTTTAGCATTCTGAACATATAAGATTACTTTATTGTTACGAGCAAATATGAACTTTTCAGCACAGTCGAATTCTAAACTTGTCTTTTCATAAGGAAGTTCCATGATTTTTCCCTTATAAACTTCACATTCTGCTTTCAGAGATTAATTCTCATGCTCAAGCTTTTTGTACTCAGCTGATTCTTGTGGTTTTTCAACCTTAAGTCTCAGTGAACTGTTTTGCTCTTTCAGCATAGTCATCCCTTCCTTAAACTTGGCAAAAGCAGTAACAACGCTCGTGTTGTTATTCAACATTTTTTCCAAACGAACTAAATAGCGCATTTTCTTCTTCAGAAAGAGTTACCTCATTATCATAATCATCTGATTCTTTGGCCATGAGACAGAACAGTGCTGGTGTCTATTCTTCGGCAGAGTCGTCTTCAGATGTATTCGAGTCTGAATTAGACGAGTAGATGGCAACTATCTTTTCAGCCTCAGCCAACAGTATTTTGCACTTATTGTATCTCCTCTCTTTCCTTATTTTCTTTTCTTCTTCGGTGTACTTCTCAGCTGTTGGATATAGGCAGTCCTTGATAAAGTGACCCAATTTCCTGCAATTATAGCACATTAGTTTGGATTTATAATTATCCTTACTTTCATGAGAAGTAGGGTTAGAAGTAGAAGCATTGTTGTATTTGTTCTTCATTTTTCTTTTGTAAAACTTCTTGGATCCATTCAGCAACAATGCAACATCCCCAGCAGTGTACTCCTTTTTGTTGAGTAGCATGGTCTCATCAGATGAGTCCATTTTCTTTGATCTCCTTGTTGATTTCTTTTGTCTTTCTGCGGTAACCAGAGCAGCAATGGGATTAGAACTGGATGACTCTTCTATTCCCATTCTTGGCAATTTATACTCATATGCCTTGAGTACTGAGAATAGCTCAGTAAGAGAGATTTTTCCCAAATCCCTTGTTTCTTCCTTGGCTGTGACTTTCATGTTGAACTTTGGAGACAGCGCCTTATGAACTTTATGGTGATATCTTTGTCCGTGAAAGTCTTTCCCACTTTAGTACTTCATTAAGCGTCATTGTAAACCTTGTATCCATCTGATCAATGGTTTCTCCGGACTTCATTTTGAAGTTTTCCATCTTCTCAAGAGCTAAATTGAGATTATGCTCTTTGATAGCATCATTAACTTCGCTCATGTCGCGAACTTTGTCCCACATTTCTTTTGCAGTTTTGCAATGTTTGACCTTGTCAAACATTTCATTATCAAGGGCTCTAGTCATGATGAATCTAGCAACTTTATCAAGATTATTTAGCTTGATATCTTCAGCTATCATCTCTTCGGGCTCTTTGTCAACAGTTACCTCTTGGTCGTTGACTTTGATGGTTTTTGTGATTTTGAATGGACCTCGTGTAATGCACGTATACATATTATCATTATAAGCAGCAAGAAAATTTTCCATGCCAATTTTCCAGTCCTCAAAACTCATACCGCCAATGTGAGGAACATGGCTGATACAATCCATTTTCAAAAAGTTTTGATTTTTCAAAATATGCTCTTTTTGAAAATGTTTGAAAAACACACCTTGGATCAAGCTCGTTGATTAGGCAAATAATTTAGATGAACCACCTGCTCTAATACCACTTGTTGGTCCCAAGTGGTCAGATGAGGTCTAGGGGGGGGGGGGGGGGGAGGATGAATAGACCTTTGTACCTTTAAAAAAATTCTCCAACTTTGTATGAGTATAGTAAGATTATCGTCCTTATGAGACAACTTAGTTGATTTAGCACTTAGCTTTATTCAACTTAGTTGATTTAGCACTTAGCTTTATTCAGCGCAAGTTAGAGCACTCATCTGATTTACTACTCTGTTCAGACAACTTCAGAGTTTAAAAACTTGTATGCAGCGGATTTGAAAGTGTATGTTTTTCAAACAAGTTTCTTTTCAAAGATTTTACCCCTGTTTTATAAATTTCTCTTTTAAAAGCTTTATCTTTTAAAACGTTTGTTCACTTATGAAATTATGCAAGTTAAAAGCAAGTAATCAAACACATGAATCTTTATAGTGGTTATACAGACAAGAAGTCTCTTAGTCCACTCTTCTAAATCACGAATATTTAAGTTCCACTAGAAACACTAAGTAACTAGTACACCATTTGTGCTTTTTACAACAAATGATAAAATCACAAGCTCACAATAGGAGATCACAAAGAATACATATTCTACGAAGTAATATCACTCACTTAGACAGACCTCACAACACTCAGGTTTACAAAAATCACTTAAATTTATGTGTTCGAATTGTTTCTTCAACTCGGCTTTGTCAACAGATGACTCGATTGATAGTGATCTGTTCTTGAGTTTTTGAGACATAGAAAACTTGCTCGTTTTGAATTCTCTCGGTTGTTGTGTTGTCTCTAACTCTTGAACGTAGATCTATTTATACTCGCAGTTTGAATTCTGCCATTTGAAGTGAGACAGATTTCACATCTTCCTCGAGTTCTGATCCTAACCTTAAACGGCTCCCTGCAACTGTCCACTGCACAGTCTGATTTACGGATCTAACAGTCGCATTTAATGCACCATGCTGATACTAGGTTAACTCTTCCAATCATTGTCATTAGTACCCTTCTCGGACAATATTTATTACGCCAAGTGCATTTATTACAGTTGGAAAGACTTCTGATCTCTTTCCACTTAGCTGATCGAATCCACTCGGCTGATGAACACTCTACTGATTCAAATCGAAGACATCTGATTTGACTCTGCTGATATCCACCAATCTGATTCTGAACTCAGCTTAAGATCACTTGTCTTCCAGACCGAAAATTCATTCTTCTGATTTTACTTGACTTCTCGATTGAACTTTTTCATAGGTTTGCTAAGCTTCCATTACTTAGCTGATGACTTTTGAAAATCATCAAAATCTCCCTTCACTTCTTCATCTTCATCCAACAGATGAGATATTGAATGTAGTGGTTATTAAGACTAATTAGTGGGTTAATGGCTATTCAAGATTTGTAACTCATGTCTTTTAAGTGTCTCCTCTAATCCTATAAATAGAGGTCTATTGTATTGTGTTTGAGATGAACAAGAATGAAAATACTATTATCCCTACTTCTACTCTCTTAACTGTAATCTTTTTCTTGCTCTTTTATACTATTATCTTTAGATTATTTTCATAACACATATTAATTAATTCTAAGAGAATCTACATAACATCAACTGAAACAGGCTTAATTATCTAAACGAACTAATTGTAACCTGCATGTTAATTGGGAGCTACAGATGGACATTCATTGTTAAACTCCATTAACTCGGCCATATATCCTGTTTTCATTCATCAATAATTTTCTAGTACCAGTACTCCTAACATTCAAAATTTATTATGATCAACAAAATTATCAATTTCTAGTAGAGCTTGCAACTAATTTTAATATTTCATGTGTGTGTACCATCGATCGAGTTATGTATAGAGTTAATGGCAATTAACCCCTTTGTGATATTTATAAGGTTCAATTTACTTTCCAGTGATTTGAAAAAGAGCATTTTACCCTCTTGTAATCTTATAAAAGTTTAATATCGCCTCTCAAGAACGGATACAACCATATTTTGGGGGACCTTGCCACCCCCAAAAGAATTTTGAGAAAGAAAACATCACTATCTTATCTTATCTTATCTTATATATATACTAGCGACCGTGGCACACGATACTTACGTGCATAACTCGGGCAAATGTAAAATTTTATTAAACCAATTTAACTTTTAAATATAATATTTTTCCATCAAACTTACAGTTAAACTACAATGACATCTATTAGTTATTAACAATCAAAGCCATAAAATTAAATAATATAATATTCACGGTAAAACTGCAAAATCAAATACATAAAAATACATAATATGATTTTTGGAGTTTGAACAAAACCTTTACTCTTAGCTTGTACTCCAAGGAAGGCATCTCATGATCAAATTAATTCCTTCAAAGATTCAAATGTTCCAATCAAGGAGCGAAAATTACTTTATGTAGTGGTAATCAACTTAAACGAAATACAACCAAATAATTAGAAAAAAAACCTTTTGAAAATGAAAGCACAATATGTATAAAAATAGAAAAAAAATTCAAATGTAATTATGTGTGCAAGCGTATAAATTTTTCTAGGGCAGAAAGAATGGAGAGAGAGAGAGAAATGCGGGCTAAGTATTAAATGCATCAAAGGAATTGCCCTTAAAATGTGGAAGTGGGTATTGACAGATAGTAATGAATTTTGCGTAATGTGGTGAGATGCCAAAGTTGGTGCACGTTCAAAATTCAAAATGAGGTGAAATTTTTTAAACTGATGACTTTTGGAAATCATCAAAACCTCCCTTCTGTTCTTCATCTTCATCCAACAGACATAATTTTGAGTTGAAGAAATAACTTATGTATTGCATTTAATATATATATATATATATATATATATATATATATATATGGGGATAATTACATCGACCTCCCCTGAGATTTGGGCTAATTATTGTTCAATCCCCTTGCTATTTCATAATTACATCTACCTCCCTCCACGTTTGAAAAAACCTTACAAAATGATGTGAAATGACCATATTGTCCTCATCAGTTTTAATTATAAAAAATAAAAACAGATTAACAAAATGTCCTATTTAACCTTGCAACGGATAATTACATCGAGCTCCCCCGAGGTTTGGCTAATTATTGCCCAATCCCCGTGCAATTTCATAATTACATCCACCTCCCCACACTTATAAAATCTTACAAAATGATGTGAGATGATACACAAAATTACAATATTATCCTTGCAATGATACACAAAATTATAATACTACCCTTGCAAAAATTAATTTTATACATAAAAAAAAAAAAAAAAACTCTAACCCTAACCCCCCACCCCACCTCACCTCCACAGTCCAAACCCCGCAAATATCCTCCCAGGCCATGTGGTCGACCAGGTTTGAACCCTAGGCCTTCCAGGTCGGCGGTGCGGCTTTGGAGGAGATTTATGGGGTTGGGGACCGGCGGGTGTGGGGTTGGGGATTGGGGTGGGGGTAAGGGATTGTGAGGGTTTTTTTCAATTATTTAAATTACGGATTAAATGTAAAGTTCAATGTATTTACATTTTTATTTATGTTCTACAATGTTTTTTTTCTTATAGTTAACCATAATTTATTTATTTTTCCTTGTACTTAAATTGTAAAAACATTATGAAAAAAATTTGTAAAAAACGTTGATGTGTTATTATATTTTTTATTTTAAGAATACATATACACTAATAAACTAATTATAAGTTTCATGTGAATTTATAACATTTGAACTCATACTTATACATATACATTGCAAATAAACCCCTCCTATTTACCAAACATAACAAGGGTATAATTGTCCAACAAAATAGCTACAATAACCTCAAGGATAAAATAGAAAGTTCAATAAAAATTCGACGATAAAGTCATCAAAATGTAAGATTTTCGAAATATCGGGAGAGATGGATGTAATTATGAAATTGCAAGGGAATTAGACAATAATTACCCCAAACCTTAGGGGAGGTCCCTGAAAATATTCCAATATATTAAGAAACTATAAAGAGGGATCGCCCTCATGTACAGTACTAGGTTGCTGAGATTGTTTTACTTTCATCATTTCTAATTTTTGTCGTTCAATGGAAAACGGCGTCGTTTAGTATTTTTTGGAAAAGTCCCTCCGTGTTTTATTTTATTTTTTTTATTTAATTTTCGACCTTTATTTTCGGTATGCCTACATCTTGTGGGCCCCTTGATCAAGTTTTCCTTTGCAATTCTAAAGTGTGAACAGTCGCAGGACACCACAGACAACCGTGAATTGTTCTTATCTCTGCCTAGAGACCACAATAGTCATACTCTATCATCTCAAAAATATCTCTCTCTCTATAGCCTACATGAGTCATAATTACATAGCCTGTAAATTTGTTCACATCAACTTTATTCCCAAAAAGTTTCTCTAATTCTTCACCGATAAGTTTCTTCTGCTTTTTCATTTTCCCCTCTTTCATCTCCTCTCTAAAATCTCATTGTACGTGGATTGTGGGGATATGAATACGTTTGCAATCATACTGGGTTCATTAAAAATATAATCATTTTTTTTTTTTATCAATCTTATTCTTTCTCATAATTAACCTTTGCAATAGTTAATTTCTTTTAATTTCTGGAAATTTGCAATTAGATTTCTCGTGAGAAGTTGAATAGCAGAGTATTAGGAGGTGGGTTTTCAATTTTTATTCTAGTATTGGTTCAAAAAATCTGGGAACTTTTTTATTTTCATTTGTCTAGAAGTTCTTAAGGATAATAAATTGTTTTGACATTTGAATTCATAATTTTAAGATTTCGGTTTTGATTGTGAAAGAGTGCTAAAAAGAAATATTCTGGACTATAGCGGTGGTTTACGGCGAAGGTGGCAACCGTGCGATTGTGGTGGTGGCACAAGTGGTGGTGGCGGTAGTTGTTCCTGCAATATAGTAGATAATGTATAGTTGAATTTTATCTCACTGATTATACTGTATTTCGTTCAAGTTCAATAAGGAAAGTAAAGTATAACAATATATGAATCGAGCGTGTGAAAACTGTTTAATGATATCGGTGATTGAATACAAATTACAAAGCGGGTCTACCCGAGCATTACGGGATGCTGTACCACTAGAAAGACTAAATACGATGAGAATACAAGCTAGTCCCTAATCCGAACAGTAGGTCCGAGCAGAAGGAATATCTTGGAAGTTGTGCCGTCCCTGATGTCATAAATGCGCCGCGTATTTATAGGAACAGTAATGAGCTAGGTAGACCATCCGTAGGAGAACACCTCTCGGCCAGCTGTATAAAGCTGTAGATCGGCCCCACAGTAATCCCGAGGAGACGAGTAGATCGGGAAGAAGCGGGTACTTGATCGAGAGCTATCAGTCAGGCTTGATCGGAAAACCATGTTCTTCTGGTCGGGAAATACCATTCTGGTCGGGATCGAGGTCGACCTCGAGCAGAAGGTATTTCCTAAAGTGGCATATGCGAAATACCCCTCATCAATACTCCCCCACTTCTCGAGCGTAAGTGAAGCAGAAGCTCGGAGAAGTAAATATTGCATTACGGCGAAAGACTTTGATTTCTTGATGTTTTCGGACATGCCTCGTTAAAAACCTAGTCCGGAAAAACCCAGTGGGAAAAATCCGAGCTAGGGAAAAAGAGTGCACATCATCCTTGGGAGATCCTCGAAAAACCGAATCGCTCCAAAGATAGAAGGGTGAGGTTTTCGACCTGAGAGATTCACCTCGATGATTCACCAAGAGTTGCAATACTTGAAGTTCGGAAAAACGGATAGCAGAGAACAGGCCTCAGACAGTCTTGAGTTGGATATGCCTCGTTAAAAACCTTACTCGGAAAAACCCAGTGGGATAAAAACCGAGCGAAGGGAAAAAGAATACATATTTTATCCTGTTGAGTCGAGAAATACTCATTTCCGAAGCTTGGAGGACCATAAATGCTATTAGCAAAAGATAATCTTCAAATTTACTGAGTGGGAGCCTAACCGTCGCGGTTACTCGGGGTTGAATTTGCAATTTACCCTTTTAACCTTTATATATATGTTTACTTGGAGAAAGAAAAGTGCATCTTTACAATTCGCAACTGATCGGAGCCTTTTGATCGATAAACAGTATTTTTCTTTAATTCGAGCATTCCAAAATATCTTCTAATCATGTCTACTTCCCAGAATCCCGACGTTCAAACCAACATCCCCTCTGGATCAGATTCCGACCTGGGATCCACTGGGGAACTCATCAATGACTTCAAAACCACTGAAAACTCTTCCGAAGAGACGAATAGAATCGTCAATCAAATAGAGCATGCCATAGAGTCAAACGCTGGAGAGGGTACATCAGGTCGACAAGATTCCGAGCACGATGGTGATACGGAACAAAAAGCCAAGGCCAACAGTGAGGAAGGTGGAGATGGAGAAAAAACTGACTCCGAGAATGAGGGCGGCAACGGCTTGGCTGTACCGTTCGATAAGCATGAGATAATGAGGTATGAGATCGGAGGCGGGTGTAGTGTGCGAATCCTCGACTTGGCCGGTGTCTCGAAAAAATCCAAAGCCACAGGTCGGGCTCAAAAGACCGAGAAACGGGTTGACGAGATCTCAAGTTCGTACGATCCGAAAGAGCACGAAGCGAACCTCAAAGCTACAATAGGCAAATTCCTTCCCGAAGGTTACTCGCTAATAATCCCGACCCCCTCTCAAAGAGTGAATAAGCCCCCCGCAGGATGTCAAGCTTTCTATGCTCGGCAGTTCGACTATGGGTTGCGTATTCCTTTTGCTCCCTTACTCGTGCAGGTTTTAGACGCATTTAGCCTGGCACCCGCACAAATTCTTCCCAACTCGATCGGGTATCTGATAGCTTTCAGCGTTTTGATGAAGGCCAAGAATCAAGTTGCTAACTTCCGACGCTTCTGGCAATTCTTCAAGATCAGTACCTCCTCCGCCTCGAACGTTGGGTTCGTGTATTTCTCCCAACGTTCGAATCATTCGGTCTTATCGACCATCACTTCCAGCAATTCTCTTGACTGGAAGAAACAGTTCTTCTTCATTAGAGGTCCTGAAGAACCAGCTTCCGAGGGAAGCTCGGAGATGGTCCCACACAGATGGCCAGGTGAGCGAGAATGGGTGTTCGGAAAACGGGAACTATTAGGTCAGCTTCAGAAGGTCATTCCGGACGCCGTTGTCAAAGAAATGTGTTCGGATTTGTACCAGTCGGCTTTCCTCATTCTGGAACCCGTACTTCGAAAAGCAGAACTCAGCCGAGCTACCTTTCCACTAGCAGACGCTGATGATCCTCGAACGTTGAGTAAGGAAAAAAAGGTTTTTCCTGAGTGACTTATAATAGAGAGTTTTTTCAGCTGATTTCATTACTTACAATTCATCTTTTATTTCTTCAGGAACAATGGTGGAGCAATACCGAGCTTCTATAGTCGGTAAAACTGTAGCATCTACCTCGAGGAAAACACCCGGTCAACCTAGGAGGCAAACTAGACCGGAGCCCAGAACTGCCGTCGCTCCTCGGGGAAGCTCGGCCCAAACTGACCAGGTCAGAATCGAAGAGGAGCCCGAGAATGCTGAGCCGATACGAATGGTGCGACCTCCTCATCAAGCTGGTCCTTCTTCTTCTTCTGGTTTAGGATATAGCATGTTTACCATGAAGAAGCTTAGAGGGACAGAGATCTATAATCGAAGAGCTCGGGAAGATCTCGAGGGAGCCCCCGAGGCCAAAAGGAGAACCGGACTGTGGGGTCGACACCACGCCCCTTTCTTCCCGTCCTGGTCGAAGTAGGCCTGACATGGTAGATTTTATTGAGGATCAACTTAGAGGTTCCCGAGCAGCGGGTTATCCCGAGAGGGGATCAATTCGAAGCGATCGCACCCCGAACGGCGAGAATGAACATGACAAGGCGATCAAGATTTTCATGGCGGGGAGATTTGCCGAAGACCAAGAGGAGCTTCTTGGCCATTCCGACCTCGACGTACTGGGCCAATTTTCCAAAGCATATCACACGGTAAATTCCTTTACATTTGTTGCAACTGTTTTAAGTCTTGGAATAAAGTATTAATCAGCCTGTTCTTGCAGATCGGGGACTGCTTTCTCACAGAGGTGAATCGTGTGTCGATGCTGGAAGAGGAGTCCGATCGAGTCCACATTGCTTATATGGATTTGCTCAAGGAGGAATCCCAACTGCGTAATCAATTCTCTTCTGTCCAAGCAGAATTGGAGTCCATGAAAGCCAAGTATACCCCTGCCGTCGAGGAAAACTTGGTTAAGGTCGTGGAAGAGAAAAGCTTGCTCGAGGAGAAAGTTAGGAAACTTGAAGAGGAGCTTGCGCAGACTAAGGCTGATTCCGAGCTGTCTTATCAGCGGGGCAAAGAAGATTCTCGCCTAAGCTCGATAAGAGAATTCTTGGAGTCCCCTGCTTTGGACGCCATAGCTCGAGGGAGGGTCGGCGAAATCCTTCAAACTACTTTTTTCAAAGGTGTTCAACAATTGGCCGCAGCAAAAGTTATTCCCGACAAAATGACGGAGTATATAAAGCATATGGACATCATGAAAAACTCTAGCGGGGAAGACTATCGAACCGCGTCCTCGAGCTCGGCCAATTGGGAAGAACATGAGTTCGCTCCCTTTGTGGAAGAATTTGGAGTCCCAATGCCCAACCCTGACTTGATGGACTTGGATACCTCCAGCGCAAGCTCGAGTTCAGATAGCTCAGACCGTTCGGATACCTCCGATGACGATTCCGATGGGGACGATCGAGAAGCTTCTGGAGATGATGACGTCGATGTCGAGGGTAACTCCGAAGGTGAGGGCAAAGAGGCGCAGCCAAACCTTTAAATTTCTTGTAATAGATTGTAAGATTGTAGGATCGTTTATCATATGCCCTGTAATTGTTTCGATCATCTATAGAATATGCTTTATCTGTTTTTCCGAGTGCTCTCACCATTAATTTATCATACTGCTCAACTAGACAAAAGTCTTTGTAAGCCATAAGGTTCATAGAAAGGACGTCGATATCAAAACAATCGATCTTCTTAAATGAGCGCGAAAATCTTGAAGTTCGCGACTATTGGTCTCCCAAAAAGGCAACGTTCCTTTTTCTTATAAATAGACGGTAGTCTAAGATTTTTGTCACTGAAATTATAATTCACTCTTCGTCGGAGCTATTCGGTCGATAAGTAAATCGAGCTCTCTTCTGCATTAGAAACATACAGATCATGGAAGGCCTGGTGAACTCCAAGATCGACCCGAGGTTGTTGCTTAAAGTCAAGAAGGAAAAACCTTCCAAGTCGAAAGTCAAAGAACCTAAGTCCTCCTCGGAAGCAGGAAAGACTTCTAAGAACGACCGAGGCAAACATAAGGTCGATTCTCCTTCGAAGGCGGTCATTGAATCAACCGGTGACCTTGGCAAAACTGTGGCCAAGAAATTATCTAGCTTCGAGAAAGGGCCGGTCATACCAATTCCGGACTCCCCTTCTCAGTCGAAAATTAGCTCCGAGGGTAACAAGAAGGTCGATAGGCCTAATAAGCAGATCACCTCTGATGACTCTGAGTCTGCTCCAAATAAAAGATCGTTCGTGGGCGATCTGATTCCAACCTCAGCCTTGATTCAAATGACTGGGGAGAAGAGGACAATAACTGATAGTGTTCTGACCTCGGAGGCTAATAAGGATGTGGTTGAGCCTTCCAAAAAGAAGGTCAAAATAAATGACCCTCCCGTCGATCAGAAGAAGACTCCCTCGTCGGGTGGGAATCCCGAGCCCCAAAACACTGTCCCTAAGGTTGCTCGGACGCTTAGCGCCTTTTTTGAAGAGGTGAAAAGTAAGGCCATGGCCGAGCCAGACGGGAAAAACGCGAATGAAACGGCGCGATCGAGCACGGATCTGCTTTTTCAAGTAAGTATTGTCCTATCTCTTCCCCCCCCTTTTTTTTTTTTTTTTTTTTACTAAATAACTTTTTGTCCCTTTAAGGTCGGACAACAGCTATTTACCCTCGGGCTGCAAGTCGAGCAAGAAATCGAACAGCGGGCAAAGGTTGTCCTCGAGCTGGAGGAAAAAAGGGTTGCACTAACGAGGTCTCTTGAAGAAGCCAGGGCCATCGAGCAGAAATTGGCCTCCGAGACGGAGAAAGCCGTGAAGGAGAAGGAGAGCCAGGTTCACGAGGAGTTGAGCAAGGAGTTGGACAGGCTGAAGTCACTCGTCGAGCAGGAGAAGAAAAGCAACGAGCAGCGGGAGAAAGAGTCCTATCAAAAAGGTTACGAGGCCGGGTATGAGGCCCGCAACGTCGAAGTCCGCAAGCTTCTCTTCGAGAAAAGTGTTTAGATATTTCTTCTGTTGACTGCTCGATTAAATGTTGTACTTTTAGTTTTTTCCTTTTGTACTTGTTCTCCTCGTTGGAATAATAAACTTTTTCTTCCTTCTAATCGATTATGTTTTGTGTTCTGACAAAGTGATTTACTGTATAAACAATTTATACTCGAGTTAAGAGTAGGCAATCAAGTAGCATTTTCGGTGTTAAAACAATTTATACTCGAGTTAAGAGTGATCGCTCGAATTCCGAGCATAATTTAAAGATGGAAAGTTCCTGCACCGCATATTTGACCAAGTCATAGTATTCCTCTTTTTTCAGCTAAGTTTCAAAGAAAGTCTGTCCAAACAGTACCTCTATCTCGGGAAGTGGAAAAGTCACCTGTGATAAATGAATTAATCTGAGCCGTTGGTTTGATTGAATAGTGACCGTCGATCAAATCATCCTTTTAGTATAAATATGGCATTCACCCAGTTGAAAATCTTTACCCTTTGCTGTCAAAAATGTTTTATCCGAGGACGAAGCTCGGATCTTTTCCTCTTCCCGATCAAGCCTTTGAAATTCGGCTTCGAACTTACTTCCGATCTCCTCTTAAAAATACAGTTTCTTTTGGTATGGGTGGAATTGGAAAAAAAGGGACCCTCGGATATCGGGGGGTCTCCGATCCTTGAAAATGGGATCTCCCCTTGAAATACCAACAAGTGACTGACCCTTGCTTGAGTATTTTGGGCAGGGTTAGCATTGCTGACTTCGAGGGGTATACCTGAGGGCGGAAAGCAGGTCAGAAAATTAAAAGGGAGTTTGACCTCACGTACTTTCTTCGGGGTTATCTTGTTTCACGAATTTCTTCCTTTCTTCCTCGAAGAATGGTTACTTCGGGTCAAGCTTCCCGATCACAAAAAGATGACCTGCCAAAGGTTGAAATTTCGGATCTAAAAATGAGGAATTTCAACCTTGTATGCCAACTCGGGGAAGTGATCGGGCTCGGCTGGTGGCGAGAACGCTGGGAGAAGTATGGAGATCAGAAACAATAATCTGCAATCCATATTGTCTAATTTCAAACCCAGATATCATAAGACGATAAACATATACAGCTCGATCACTTTGTCACAAATTGTGGTGCAATCATCGGATGCTCGGCGATATTCCTGGTCGACAATACCGAAAGATGCTCGAAAGCTCGAAGACCATAGAATAGAGGTACTGTAGTTGTAAGACTTCATTTGTAACAACTTTGTAATTTGTTCGATGAATGTCAATAAAGTTGTAACATTTGCTTTTCATTGATCTTTTGTATCTTGCTCGAAAATATTAATGAGAACTTATTGTTTCAAACCATATAGTTGCAACTTTGCTTTTCCTTTCCATCGTCTTATTGTAAGTCTTCTGTTCGTAAAAGCCAATTCGATGATGAATTAATGAGAATATTTATCGATCGATAAAATGTCTTCGGAAAGATTATCCGATAATTGTCCAAATAAATAATATTTGAAAGTTGAGAAGTTCCCTTGAAGAATAAATGAACTTAGGAAATAATGATCCCAACTTTAGTGGTCCCCCAGATAATCAGAAACTTTTGAAAGTTGTTCGGGTTTCGAGCGGAACCGCGTCATCATGACACTTCGTGCATTAGTTGGAATTAACGCAAAATTTAATCGACCGTTACTAAGTGAACTAGATAGTCACGAAATTTTCTTTTTTCAATCATATTTTATCGAGGGAGGGTCATAGCAACAGCTTTCACCCTCGGCCGATTATTTTTATTTGATCATATTTTATCGAGGGAGGGTCATAGCAACAGCTTTCACCCTCGGCCGATTTTCTTTTTCGATCACATTTTATCGAGGGAGGGTCATAGCAACAGCTTTCACCCTCGGCCGATTATTTTTATTTGATCATATTTTATCGAGGGAGGGTCATAACAACAGCTTTCACCCTCGGCCGATTTTCTTTTTCGATCACATTTTATCGAGGGAGGGTCATAGCAACAGCTTTCACCCTCGGCCGATTATTTTTATTTGATCATATTTTATCGAGGGAGGGTCATAGCAACAGCTTTCACCCTCGGCCGATTTTCTTTTTCGATCACATTTTATCGAGGGAGGGTCATAGCAACAGCTTTCACCCTCGGCCGATTATTTTTATTTGATCATATTTTATCGAGGGAGGGTCATAGCAACAGCTTTCACCCTCGGCCGATTTTCTTTTTCGATCATATTTTATCGAGGGAGGGTCATAGCAATAGCTTTCACCCTCGGCCGATAATATTAGCCTTTCTCCGTGATGGTACCTGGAAAACAGTTAGAACTCGAACCGAAGATTTCATTGATTGTTCTTACACCTTTGAGGAAAGTTAAAGTTTGAGAAAACTGTAAATTACAATAAAGATTAGAAATGATAACATCTATCTTCCATAATATTTCCTCAGATTGACTGCGTTCCAAGTTCTTGGCAAAACATCACCGTTGAGGTGAGCAATTTTATAGGACCCCTTTTTTCCGACCTCCTGCACGACATAAGGGCCATCCCAGTTTGGCTGAAGCTTTCCGACATGCTTAGATACTTCCACCTTTTTGAGGACTAAATCCCCGACTTTGAATGTTCTTATCCTGACTTTCTTGTCATAAGCTTTTTCCATGCTAGACTTGGTGGCTTGAATTCTTATGCGTGCTCGGTCGCGTTTTCCATCTGCGTGATCGACATCCAACTCTCGCAACGACTGATTCTGATCGGGGTCGTAAGATTCTATCCTCGGAGAAGGAACTAATGATTCGACCGGTATAACAGCCTCCGACCCATAAACCAATGAGAAAGGGGTCTCTCCAGTAGCAGACTTTACTGTAGTCCTGTTCGCCCAAATTACTCCTGGAAGCTCGTCTAACCAATTGCCTTTCGCTTCGGCTAAACGTTTTTCCAGTGATCGAACAATTTCCCTGTTGGTGACCTCGGTTTGTCCGTTCGCCTGGGGATGTCCGACCGACGTGAAATTCTGCTGGATCCCAAACCTTTCGCACCACTCCAAAATTCGTTTTCCCGCGAACTGAGTTCCATTGTCGGAAATAAGGATCCTCGGTATACCAAACCTGCAAACAATATTCTTCCAGAGAAAATTTATCACCTGAAATTGAGTAATTTTTGTTAGCGCAATGCATTCAATCCATTTACTGAAGTATTCCACGGCGACCAGGACATAATTTTTTCTCGATCTAGCAGTTGGGAAAGGTCCCACAATATCGATTCCCCACTTGTCGAAGGGCCAGCAGATCGGAATCGAATGCATCTGCTCGGCGGGCTGATGAATTAGATTTTAATAGATTTGGCAATGATGGCATTTCTTGACATAATCGATGGAATCCGAGATCATAGTGGGCCAATAATATCCAGTCCTCGAGCACTTCAAGGCTAAGGCGCGTGCACCACAATGACTTCCCGCTTCACCTTCGTGAACCTCCTTTAAAATTAGATCGAACTGACTCTCAGGAATGCACTTCAACAAAACTCCTGAGCTTGATCTTTTATAAAGCCTACCTTCGTTCAAAACGTACATTGGGGCTCGATACTTAATCCTTCGAGCTTGATTAGTGTCTTCCGGCAAGGTACCATCTCTTAGATAAGCTTTCAAAGGCTCCATCCAAGAAGATTCTCGAACATCTATCTCCATTACCTCCGAGTTTAGGGCTAGGTCGGAGTCTATAGCTGGGGAGTTGGACATTAGCCAAGTTATCACTCTTTCCTTCCGTCCATCAATCGAGCCAGTGAACTTCGAAAGCAAATCCGCCCAACAGTTCTCTTCTCGAGGGATAGCTTGTATATCAAAAATCTCGAACTTCGTCACCAGATCCTTCACTCTTTTCAAATATTTCACCATGTTAAACTCTTTTGCTTCATAAACCCCTTTTACTTGTCTATGTACGAGCTCCGAGTCGGTTAACACTGTCAACGACCTTATGTTTGCTTTAACTGCCATTTCTAAACCCGCGATCAAAGCCTCGTACTCTGCTTCATTGTTCGTGACTACAAAATCTAGGGTGATCGCATAACTGAGATCCTCCCCCTCGGGACCCTGAAAGTGAATTCCGGCCCCACCACCTTCTCTGGTCGATGACCCGTCGACATGCATCACCCAAACTTTGTGCTGAACATCCTCGACCAGATTTACCACGGGAATGGACAAGTCGCCCGAACTGGACCCTGTTGATTCTGCAACGAAATCAGCTAAGACTTGAGCCTTGATTGTAGTTCGAGGTTGGTACTCGATCTCGAACTGACCCAGCTCCACCGCCCATTTAATCAATCTCCCGGACGTCTCTGGCTTTGATAGAACTTGCCGTAGAGGTTGATTAGTCAGAACAATAATTTTGTAAGTTTGGAAATAAGGTCGCAGCCTTCGTGCGGCAATAACTAAAGCCAGTGCGAACTTCTCGATCTCCAGGTAATTCTTTTCTGCCCCTTGAAGCAACTTACTCAGATAGTATACCGGTTTATGCTCGGAATCCTGAATTCTCACCAAAACAGAACTTATTGCCTCACTTGATACCGCTATATACAGATACAAAGGTTCCCCCTCGACCGGTTTTGCCAACATCGGAGGGGAAACTAAATACCTTTTAAGCTCTTCGAAAGCTTTACTGCATTCCTCACTCCATTCAAAGCCTTTCGATTTCCTCAACAACTTGAAGAAAGGTAAACTCTTGTCTGCTGATCGGGATATAAACCTATTCAAAGATATTATTTTTCCGATTAAACTCTGCACTTCAGACAATTTAGTTGGCGGTCGTAGTTCAGCTATAGCTCGAATTTTTTCTGGATTCGCCTCGATTCCGCGCTCGTGAACCAGATAGCCGAGGAACTTTCCCGACCTTACCCCGAAGGTGCACTTGGCCGGATTTAATTTCATTCTGTACTTCCTTAGGATTGCGAAACATCTGTCAAGGTGCTTTATATGGTCCTCCTCGGTCATGCTCTTCACTAACATATCATCAACATAAACTTCCATGATCTCACCAATAAGATCCTTGAACATCATATTAACGAGCCTTTGGTAAGTTGCTCCCGCATTCCTTAGCCCGAACGGCATTACAATGAAGCAGTATACTCCCCGTTCGGTAATAAAAGCTGTTTTATCCTGATCTCTTTCATTCATAAATATTTGATAAAATCCTTGGAAAGCATCCATCATACTAAAGAAAATGAATCCCGCAGTCGAATCAACCAGCATATCGATCCGTGGTAAAGGATAGGGGTCCCTTGGACACAACTTGTTCAGGTCGGTAAAATCATTACACATCCTCCATTTGTTGTCGACCTTCTCTCCCTTCGATACCAACACTACATTGCAAAGCCATTCAGTGAAAGTTATTTCCCGAATCTGTTTCGCAGCCAATAACCTATCCACCTCAGCATTGATGATTTTGTCTTTTTCTCGACCGTGATTCCTCTTCTTTTGCCTAACTGGCTTTGCTTTAGGATCGATATTTAAAGAATGAGTGATCACTCTCGGGTCGATTCCGACTATGTCATCAGAACTCCAAGCAAAGACATCGGCGTTGTTTCTAAGGAATTCGATCAGCATGGTCTCCATCCCTTGGCTTAGCTCGGTCCCAATCCTGGTGAACTTCTCGGGAGAGCCAGGGATTAACGTTACTTGTTTATGATTTGGGGGTTGTACGCTCATATCGATCTCTTTTCCTTTTTTACTCTGCAACCTTTCACAATATGGCAACGGGAGGTCGGAAACAGAGAATACCTTTTCCTCTTCTAACTTTCTCTTCGAGGGCAATAATGGCTCGAACTGCTTCTTCATGTTTAGGGACGTGTTGTAACATTCCCAAGCCATGCATTGATCGTTTCTCATTTCTCCGACCCCCGCCAAAGTGGGAAACTTTACCATCTGGTGGTAAGTTGACACGACCGCTTTGAATACGTTTAAAGCCGGTCTTCCCAATATTGCATTATAAGCGAACGGGGTACTCACGACTAGGAATTTAACCATCTTCGTAACATCTCTAGGTTTCTTGCCCATAGTAGTACTCAAGAGTATGGTTCCTAGAGGAACAATTTCCGATCCACCGAACCCAATGAGCGGGGTGGATACTCGTTCCAATCGCGGATGTTGCAGATTCATTCTGTCGAGCGCCTCAGAAGAGATTATGTTTGCCGAACTGCCATTATCGATTAACACCCTCCTAACCTCGAAGTTAGCAATTCTCAGGGTCAAGACCATCGAAAAATCAGGGTCATCTTCATTAGTATCCCAAGTCACATCACTAGGTCTGTCAGCTTCAGAAAAACTAATGACTTGATTTATCGAGGGCGCTGGTCTTAAGGACATGACCTCTTTCTTAGTCGAGACACCAGTCTTTATCGACCTTGCAGTCCTTTTCCTCGCATTCCTGCTATCTCCCCCAGCTGGTCCACCAGATATCATATTTATCACCCGATTCGTCTGCTCCTCCGGTTGTTGTTGATCCTCACGGTGTTGTTCGGAAGACCTCCTTGGACTCCTGGATCGATAACGGCTGTTATGGTTCTCCTTTCTGACATATTCCTTCAATTTTCCCTGAGCAATCAGTTTCTCGATTTCTTGTTTTAACTGAAAACAATCCTCGGTGCTATGCCCCCGAGCTCTGTGGTATCTGCAATACTTATCGTGATTCATAGTCCCTGGTCTAGGTTGAGTGATACGCCGAGCTCCAGGGACCAAATTCCTCTCTTCGAGTACCGTTAGAATCTCGTCCCTCGAAGTATTCAATCTGGTAAAGTTGCTTTTTTCATGCTCCGTCCTCGGAGCCCTATCAGGAGATGCAGGTCGACCGTAGACATTAGATCTGTGGGTCGGAGCCTGAGGTTTATAGACCTTAAGTCTTTGCCAAACCGAGCCTTTTTGCTGCGCGTTTGATCCCCCGTAGTCGCTTGGTTTAGGGATAGGGGCCCGATCAGGTTTCTTCACGATCGGGGGCCTAGGATTCTGTGCGTTCTTTAACTTATTCATTTCCTCCTGGATCATGTATTTCTCAGCTATTTCCATAATCCGCTCGAAAGACTTTGGCTGCTTTCGGCAGAGAGCATTCCCGAACTGGCTGTTGCGAGTTAGCTCGAACATCAACGATGATAGGAATTCGATCTGCGGGGTATCAACTTTCAGAAGTTCAATACTGAATCTTGCCAGCCACTGCCTCAGCGTTTCTCCTTCCATTTGTTTCACCGTTCCCAAATGATTAGCAGGTAACCTCTGTTTCCTTTGGCTAGCAAACTGATGTTTCAATTTATCGCATAACTCATCGAAAGAGAAGATCGAGTTCGGGGGTAGTTTTCCGAACCAATCCAAAGCAATCCCTTCGAATGTGGTGACCATGATTTTGCAGCAAAAATCCTCCGAGTGTCCATACAAATTCAACACATTTATGAAACTGTTTATATGCTCCCCGGGGTCAGAAGTTCCATTATATCTTGGCAATCTTGTAGGGACTGACTCTGTTCCTCGAGCTTCCTTAATTTCTTGACAGAAAGGCGAGCATCGCATAATATTTGTACTCAATTCCCTGCTCCGTACTTCAAGGAACACGACCCCATCATCTTTGGCCTCGACTCCTCGAGCCCTGACACCTGTGGGTCGGGTTTCCTTTTCTAGCTTCTCTTTTTCTAACTCCTTAGCAACCCTTTCTTGCACCATCCTTTCTAAGTCAGCCTCAGTTACCTTTCTGTAAGCTGGCTTTCTAGACCTCTCCACAACTTTAGGTTGACTTTCTCCGACCACGGAGTCCTCTAAATTTTGTATGTTCCTAGAAGGTTGCCCCGATCGAACAACGGTTCTAACTTGTGGTGGATTGGCTCGGACACCAGATGGTTCGCCCAGAGCAGATCGACGAATACTTCCTTCCCTTGGCCTGTTGGAAATCGGACCCCGAGCAGTAGGTTGATCGACCGGGGGTTGCTGACCCGGCAGAGTTTCACGATCTGCTCTCTCCGTATTCAAGAATTCTCTACACATGGTTCCGATAATGGAACGCAAATCTGCTATTGTCGTATGAATAGGCATATCGTTCGGCGGGTCGAGCGGCGGCACCTCAGATTGGTGGGCCGCTCGGGATTGGTTACTTGGTTCATTGTTTACAGAACGTTGAGCTCCTACGGCGTGTGAAGGCTCGCCACGATTGTACGTAAATCTCCTAGTAGTAGGCATATTTCGATCTAACACCCGAGCAGGCCCCACGGTGGGCGCCAATTGATTATACTGTATTTCGTTCAAGTTCAATAAGGAAAGTAAAGTATAACAATATATGAATCGAGCGTGTGAAAACTGTATAATGATATCGGTGATTGAATACAAATTACAAAGCGGGTCTACCCGAGCATTACGGGATGCTGTACCACTAGAAAGACTAAATACGATGAGAATACAAGCTAGTCCCTAATCCGAACAGTAGGTCCGAGCAGAAGGAATATCTTGGAAGTTGTGCCGTCCCTGATGTCATAAATGCGCCGCGTATTTATAGGAACAGTAATGAGCTAGGTAGACCATCCGTAGGAGAACACCTCTCGGCCAGCTGTATAAAGCTGTAGATCGGCCCCACAGTAATCCCGAGGAGACGAGTAGATCGGGAAGAAGCGGGTACTTGATCGAGAGCTATCAGTCAGGCTTGATCGGAAAACCATGTTCTTCTGGTCGGGAAATACCATTCTGGTCGGGATCGAGGTCGACCTCGAGCAGAAGGTATTTCCTAAAGTGGCATATGCGAAATACCCCTCATCACTCACTTTTCTCCCAAATGATTTTTACCTGGAATCAAGGTAATATACTGATTATTGATTGAAACTTCGATTTGTGTATGCTTCTGTGTTTCCCATATGATAATGTTTGAATATTTTTCTATTTCTTTACATGTGCAGAAATACAAGCATGGTGAGCCCTATTCTCCAGTTTCTGCTTCTGCTGCAGGGTTTAGAATTTTGAAAATGGTAACGTGATTGTTTTATTTTATCATATTTGGAGAATGTTTGGTGATAATACTTTGAGAATGTTCCTCCCAAAAAAAAAAAAAACATTTTCCAGCTTTATTTGGTGAAGGTCATCTTATGAATGTTTTGTGTATGATTGGGAAGTCTTATTTAGTTTTCTTATTTTTGTAGCTTTGTGTGTTTAGATTACGATAACAGATTATTTATATTTTGCTTCACCTGATAATTAAGCTTTTATTTCTTGTACATATTACTAAAAGATATATTCTAATTTGTTTGCGTTTTAGATCTTGTGTCGCGGTTCTGTGAAAGTACTTATAAGATTTACTTTGATGCATAGTTCACTGGCCTTTACAATCTTTATGTGTTTATTTCATTCTTTTTTCCCTTGCCATATTCATTCGGGTTTAAATTCAGTTTCTTTTTTCCCTGGTCATTTTCAACATTCTAACGTTATTATTTTTTTGGCAGGGATACATAGTTCTTCGTCCATCTGGGTTATGTTTGGAGCTCCTCTTGCTTTATTTTCTTTTTGCTTGCATTTTCAGGTTTAATATATGTTGACTTGTTCGGGCTAATGTTGTCTAGATTGTTGTATGGTGGGTTTGTGGTGTTATCCTTTTTTCTTGGTTAAATAGGGAGTTCATTTGTACCAACTTCCCTGAAATTCTTTATTTTTTGTAACCATATTCATTAGTTGGAGCCCCGAAGAGGCCTATAAACTGCTTGATCCTTAAGACATAAGGAACCACTACAAATCTACAATGGTGAACCAGCAAATCTACAATGGTGATCAACAAACCCAAAGGCAAAATGACTGCAGTAGCGGCAAATCAAAATGCAGAAAGACTACAAAACCACCAAAGGTTAGCCGTTTATGAATTTTCTTGTTCTTGATAGATGACAAGCACATTATATTGGAACACTCATTAATTATTGGGAATTGTTACTTATGTGCTATATTCTATTATGTATTACTCATGGAGAGCAGACTTGGTGCAATTTAAATTTTAGCTTAATTTCTTATTATTTAAGTTAAATTTTGAGCACTTGGTGGAGAAGAAAAGGATGTTATCGGTTGGGAATAGAAGATGAGAAGAGACCATGTACTCCAATTTATGTTCTTATTCTTTAGATGCAAACTAATAGTCTTTACAAATTAATTCAAGGGTTACCTTGGACTTGGTTTGATAGCCTTGTCTGTTTGTTCTAGGACGTTCACCTAAATTAGATGTTGCAATATATTGAAAAGACTTGTTGGTTCTTATTGATTGTCTTCGTCTTGTTTATTTCAGTTGTAAAGGGATAGTTAAAGCTTGAAACAAGAAAGATATTCCAACTATTGAAGGCTTCCCTAATGATATGGAAGGTAACATATGAATATCTGTAATTTCTTTTCTTTGATAATATCTCTCTTAGAATTGATGATGAATTTCATTTCAACTTTCATTATTGTTTAAATGATTGACTGCGCATTTTTTTCGATGTTGTAGTTGTGGCTCATAATTGGTACCTGACTCGCCAATTTTCTGCTAAGATTATCAGTAATTATTTGTGAAGTATTTGCATACATCAGCTATGATTATAAGTTAATTTTGTCTCTCTCTCATAAATATGATTTTAATTGTAAAGTGTTTGCAAATGATTTCTACCATGTATTTGATTGATGCCCTGTATTATTGAGATTTCTTATAAATTTGAACTTACACAACTTTTGACATGCCGAAATGTTAAATTTGGAATACAATAGCAAATATAATACAGGATGGAAACACGGGAATGTTCAGTTTTTTTTGTTACTCCTTAATGACTGTCTCTTTCTCTGTCTTGTTGATTTCAGTTCTAGAGAGCATGTTAAAGAGGTCAAGTGAGGCTTGAAACAAGAAAAACTACAAATTATTGAAGACATTATTAAAGATGTGGAGATAAATTATTATTGTCCTTGATTTTCTATCTTCGATAGCTTCCCTCGTTGCTTGATGATAGATTTTATATCAACTTTTTTCTCTCCAGTGAAATGATTGAATGAAAGTTTACTTTTTAGTTTTATTTCATGCTTAAGCTATGAATCATATTTGATACTTTACTCATCAATTTTACTCCCAAGAATATCAGCAATTTATTATAAAGTATTTGCAGGTGGTAACAATGTATAAAATGAATGATTTTGTACAAAGAAGTGCCTATATACTTTTCGATAGAGCCTAACATAGATAAGCAGATTTAGCACATTTGTTTAAAATTTATCAATACTCATTACATGTTAATTAGTTCCGATTTTGAGTTAGTATTTTGTGGTGCAGGACCATATCGCAATTGAGAATCCACTTAATTGCCATGTTCAAGGTAAGTATACACAGGCTTCATGAGATTGGTATTTGTAATGCTTGGGTTGCGATGACAAAAGAAATAGTTGGGATGTATAGCTGTGTTTTGTGTTGCATTTCAGAAGAGAACTCATCAAAAAACCTTTTAAGAATGGCATTAGAAAATACATGGACACAAAGTACTTTGGGCTCTCATTTGAAAATTATATCCTCTTTTTGGTTTGTGTTCTTTTAATATGATTATAAGTTTTGTAAACTAAAGAACTTATTACACTGAAGTTCTTTTAGGTCCTTCACCTGGAGAATTTGACGAGCATTGATTCGTGTCAACATCAATGTGAACTAATGTATATGTTTTAGGATAAAGATTGGTCTAGCACTATTAGATTTTGCAGCTTTAGAAATCAGTTGAATCTCTGCAGCCTCCTTTCAGGGTTTTGGCCACCGAAACTTTTCACTAGCAAGAAGGAAATCCAATAGTTAGAGATTTGACCACAAAGTTAACTGAAGTTTGGGATGGTGACCTGAAGTCTCAGTTGTGCCGCTGTGGTGGTGTTACTTTATTTTTCTTTCTTTCTAATAGACCAGGATGAATTTATTTGCACAAGAGGTAAGAATTCTTGCTCTTTGGAACGAGTTCAACACAAAGATGATAAAGGATATTTATTCCTTTGATTATTACTTTGTAGTGTTTCATTTGTAGGTCAATATAAATCAATGTTCTTGTTTATTTCCAGGGGTCTGAAAAAAATTGAGAATATTGGAAGTACTTGAAAAAGGCCCTCTGTATAAAGAATTCATTTTTGGTTTTGTAGAATATGTGATTATTTTTAGATATTGTATTTGTTCAATGTGCTTTTTTAACACTTCAACTTAATCAAATCTTACGTAGCTGTATAGTCAAGGATTTCTGGAATGCAATGACCATATTTTAGTTACCAAGGAAGAAGTAATACACCTAAGAGGTGTAAAAATGAAATCGAGGGGAAATTGTTTCAAATCTTCACTTTGAAAATCACATAGTACAAAATTCAATTTGAACAAGAACGACCGAACAACTAGCACTGTGCAATTGCATTGCGCGGAGCAACATACCTAGTATATATATATATGTGGTGCTAAATGTGGAGCCACGATATTTAGTAATGAATGTTTGTGCCATGTCCGACCATATTTAGACAAACAATGAAAACAAAAAATACATATATATTTTTGACATAGAAACAAATGCTTGAATTGAATTTTGATAGGACTGGACTGTAATTTATTGGTGAAAAAGTTAGCTCATTTAAACCCCAAGTTGTAAATAATTGATTGAAATTCTCAAACAGGTGGAAAAGTTATTGAAGCATGTCAGAGTAATGAATGTTGAGATTGTACTCTGCCAAGTAATAAATCTTCCAGAAATTTGAAAAGAAAAGTTTGTCGATGAAACAAATGTTTCCAACCAAGTTTTTACAGTTACATTCATCCTACACCACACCAGTGGATTATATCCATAAAGGTTGGATGATAAACACATTGCATAAGAGGACAAAAAAATATTTTTTTATATATACTTGTCGCTCATCCAGCACCCTATTGGATTGAATCCACCTGGGTAGGCACATAATTTCCAGCTCCCTTTGTTTTTCGTTTCGACAAAAAAAAATTGTTTAATTTTATTTGTAGTTTTAGGATTTCAATGTAAAATTAATGTTTTTTACCAATTTTACCCTTCTTACTATTTGTCATTAATGCTAATTAAAATTAAAATTATTTGATTAAAAGGGTATTTTGAAATATTTGCTTCAATAATAGGTTATTATGACATTCCTTAATTCGTGTGCAATCCTCCAAAGCGACAAGTAAAATAACGGAACGAATAATTACTACTCCTTCCATTCCAAAATAATGGCTAGCGATATTGCCAGAGCAACAATTGTTGATACCAGAACAATTTATTGCATATACCTAATATGTCCTTTAAAGTAAGGAAGAATGAAACAATAATTTTGATACCTTATTAATTAGGCTAGCGATATTGCCAGAGCAAGTATTGTTGCTGCCAGAGCAATTCTTTTCAATTTTCTAATTTGCCCCTCCTAGTCAATGATCATAAAATATTATTTCTCAATTCTCAAAATACTCATTATGTTAAAGGTAACTCAATCTTCTCTCTCTAATTAATACATCATTAAATTATTTTCCTTTCTCTTCTTTAATTATAGAACTAATATTATTATGATATACAATTCACTGCAATATATTATGCCATTACTAGTATATGATAAAAGGAATTACTACATAACTTTCATTTTGTTTTTAAGTGAACTTTTTCATTTCTTCTTATTATTAAATATTTGTAAAACATAGATCATAATTAGGTAATATGAAAACGAGCGTAACTGACTTCACACAATTGGGGATGATATATAAAATTAATTATTCAAAATTCAACTAAATTTCTATTTTTAGAAAATTGTTTGAGCTCAATATATATAATTTTTAAACTCGTTTCGAGCTCGACCCGATAAATTAAAAATGAAAAAAATGTAAAAGTGAATTTATTTGAGTTAAAGGTTCAGTTTGACCAAAACTCATTCGAGTTCGAATTAATTAAAAATCAAAGCAAGTTCAAAATTTAAAAATATTAAGTAATTTGGACGCACAAAAAGACAACATCATAAATGAATCATTCTAATACTACAATATATATGAAATTGAGAGCACGGAAAGATGCATCACTCGATCAAATATTACAGGCAAAGTTAAAAAATTACATTTAGGAGAATAGTGATGAAGAGCTTCTTTCTTCTTCAATTTATTGTAAAGGTCATTAAAATAATATATTTATACTCACGTCAAAATATATAATAAAAAAAGAAAAATAAGTTAATAATGTATTAATAAGAGAGAGAATATTGAGTTGCCTATTAATTAATTAATGAGTATTTTGGGAATTGAGAAATATAAAGACCATTGACTAGAAGGGGCAAACATGGAAATTAAGAATAATTGCTCTGGCAGCAACAATTCTTGCTCTGACAATATCACTAGCCTATTAATTATCCTTAATCTTTTAGCTCTTTACATAACCCATTTACTATTATTTTCTTATTTTCAATTCTTCATCTTAATGTTTTTCTTTTTATCTTAACGCCATATTACTATTACCAAATATTATATCAAATAAAAGTAAACAAAAAAAATTCAAATAAAGGGACTGTTATTTTCCAGAAAAATACTAAAATTTGGAACTATAAATCAATTGTCTAAAGATTCAGTTTTCCATGGCTCTTTTTGGAATCTTGATTTATTCTTTTCTCTGTTTAGATTCTAGATTATTCCGAATTTATTACCAATAAACTTAAGACCATAATTTTATTTAATCTCAAATTCATAATTGATTTTAATTATGTTCTTCCAACCGATTCATTCAACGGAGAGAAAATTTTAATTTCTCATTTGTAGAACAATCACAGTGTAATAAAGTGTAGAATTATTTTTTGTTCTCTTATCTCTACGAAAAGAATAAGAAGTTGTAAATAATAAAATTAGAATGAAGAGATGGGAAGGAAGACTTTTGTTGTTAATAATGGGGAGAGATCTAGAGAGGGGAGTTGGGTAGAGTTTGCAGGAAGGTGGAAGAAGAATTAATTAACCAGTTCATCGATATTAAAAAAAAAAAAACATAACAAACTTGATAATGGAAAAAAAAATTCTCAGAAGGGCATTTTTGGAAATAATATAAAATTGCTCTGGCAATATCGCTAGCCCAAAATAATTGTCTCTTTAGAGATTTGCACAGGTATTAAGAAAGCTAATAATTAACCTTGAATTTAGGAAAAAATTAGAGTTATACCTAAAATACCTCTATTTATTTGGTTAGAAGAGAGAGAACAATTGGTTGAAATAGAAGAGAGAGATAGAATCAAGGAGTAAATAAGGGTAAATTTGAAAGATATGTTAATAATGATGTATTGGAATCCTTAAGCGACAATTAATTTGGAACAGGAAAAAATCTCTAAAGCGATAATTATTTTGGAATGGATGGAGTATATTCATTCTTAAATATATATCATTTAAGGTTATTGCACAAGGATTAAAGAATTTATTAATTACTTAAATTTTAGGAGAATAAAAGTTTTATAGTACGAAACTACCATTGAAAATGAATCAAATAATTTGCAACTTCACGTATCCATCATTAATGAAAAAGGTAAAATTGTCAAAAAAAAAATTAATTATCTCTTGAATTTCTAAAATGACATGTATTTAAAAATATATTTTTTTTACTAAAACAAAATTTATTTAGAAATGGAGTGGTTAGGAGTGTCAAAATAAGATTATTTCAAATTTATTAATCCGTCTTTGGAGTCGACTTCATTTATTTTTATATACAAAAACACAGAATAATTCTCTTACGGGTTTTTCTGTATTTTGGAAGCAAATGGCTCAAACATTTTTGTACACTAGAATTTCTGGTGGGGGCGATTTATATTCGAAGGAAAACAATACTACTTTGTAGTTTGTATCTAAAATTTAGGAATCCCAATTCATTCTTAAAACAAACTTATCTTACATAAATGAAGCTGAGCGGAATAGCGATTAATGATCTGCAGGCGAGTTTTCATCATAAATCTGTAGATTTAAAATGCAAAAGAGAAAATTCTCTTATATTTTTCAATATCAGTAAACAATTGTTTAAAAGTAATTCCACAAGCTGGACTTTTATAGATGAAAGAAAATAACTAACTAAAATAGATAAGACTCCTAAAGGAAACAAAATAAGTAAAAGATAACAATTAAGACTCCTAAGACAATAAAATAACCTAAAAATGAAAACTAATCTACGAGATATGATTATCAATATTCTGCCAAAATAATATATATTCTATCCAGATTCTCCTACATCAGTCTCCCCCACTGGAAAGAACTCGCCCTCGAGTTCGAATTGAAAGCGAACTGAAGCACGAGCTTTGACCGCGAATCTTGATCAGCATTTTCATCAATGTAAGAAGAAAATTTCGCCGTGAAATGCTGAAACATTGATTTGGGCATGTCAAATACTTAATGTGGTTTAACCGTGAAATGTTGAAACCTTGATTTGGGAATGCCAAATACTTAATTTGCTCGGCCCAATTAACACGGTCATATTATGAAAATTTATCGAAACAAAATCGATGTCATTATCAGAATCATTGCCATCTTCAAGAGTTACTAGAGCTATAACTTTAGAAGCCTTACTTCTTTAGAACTATCATAAAGTTCGTCATCAAAAGAAGGAGCATCTTCTTCATCTAACTCATCGTAAATTTCTTCAACAAAAGAAGAAGCATATTCTCCTTCTTCTTATTCATCATAACTTGGAGCCTCTTCATTAACAAACGGAACATCTTCCACATAAGATTCATCATATATCAAAGTCCTTCATCAAAACAAGGAACGTCTTCCACATTAGATTCATCATAAATAGGAAGATTCATTTCGAGTTCACTAGACAAGTCAGGCAGATCGATCAGAAACTCGAAGTCTCGATGCCGCAGCTCCTGACCATGGTGCTCTCGAAATACTAGATGTTTGTGATATCTATCATGCGGCACCAAATGCCGGGATAAATCTGCAATGTATCTCTATATTTTTTATTAGTTTTTCTTGTTACTTAGGTTTCTTATTTTTAGTTATTTAGGTTATTTATTTTTTGGTGATTTCGTTTTCATTGGAGTTTAGGAACTATTCAGTTTCCTTTAGAGTCATGTTTCCTTTCAATTACCTAGGGTTAGAGTCTAATAAAAGGAGTTGTAACCTTCATTATATGGGATATTGATTATTATGACTTTTTGAAAAGAAAAAAAAAATTTGTTCTCTCGAGGTTCATGGGTGTCTATTTCTTGTGTTCTTGTAGCAAATTTATCTGATGGAACTTGCATGTAGAATAATCGCTATTCTGCCAGACTTCAGTTGGTAACAGAGCTTCATATATTTTCCTTTCCTAATGGTCGTGAGCATGGTTGTCGTGGGCGGGTTCTAGATGAGGAGGTCCAGCATTGTGATCATAACATTCGGGATTCAAAGATCAAAATTTTGCCAAGCAAATCGCATATTTACCCAACCTCTTGCTGATACTCAATTTATGTCTTTCTATGGTGTTGGATGAAGATGAAGAAGGGAAGGGAGGTTTTGATGATTTTCAAAAGTCATCAGCTTAGTAATGGAAGCTTAGCAAACCTCTGAAAAAGTTCAATCGAGAAGACAAGTAAAATCAGAAGATTGAATTTCGGTCCAGAAGACTACTAATCTGTTACTGAATTTGGAATCAGACTGGTGGATTTCAGCAGAGTCAAATCAGATGAGTTCGATGTGGATTAGCAGAGTGTTCATCAGCAGAGTAGATTGATCAGCAGAGTGGAAGAGATCAGAAAGTCATTCCAACGGTAATAAATGCACTTGGAGTAATAAATGTCGTCTGAGAAGGGTATTAATGACAAGGATTGAAGGAAAACCTCATATCAGCAAGGTGCATTAAATGCGACTGATAGGTCCGTACATCAGATTGTACAGTGAACAGTTGCAGGGAGCCGTTCCAAGACAAGGACCAAAGCTCGAGGAAAATCTGAAATCTGTCTGACTTCAATGGGCAGAATTCAAACCACGAGTATAAATAGTTCTACATTCAAGAGTTAGAGATAACACAACTACTGAGAGCTTTCAACGATCAAATTTTTCTATGTCTCAATGACTCAAGAATAGAACACTATCAGTCAAGTCATCTGTTGACAAGCCGAGTTGAAGAAACAATCCAAAACATAAATCTGAGTGATTTCTGTAAATTTGATAGTTGTGAGAAGTTAATATCCGTCTAAATGAGTGATATTACTTCAGAGTATAGGTCTTCTTTGTGATTTCCTATAGTGAACTTATGGCTTATTCATTTGTTGTAAAAGCGCAAGTAGAATGTACTAGTTACTAAGTGTTTCTATTGGAACCTAAATCTTCGTGATTTAGAAGAGTAGACTAAAAAACTTCTTGTTTATATAACCACTATAAAAATTCCTGAGTTTGATTACTTGCTTTTATACTTGCGTATTCTTATAAGTAAACAAACGTTTTGAAAGATAAAGCTTTTGAAAAGGGGATTTATAAACCTAGGGTTAAAACATTTAAAGATAAACTTGTTTGAAAAACATACTTATACAAATCCGTTGCATACATGTTTTGAAACACTGAATATATCTTAACAAATAAGCAAGTCAGACGAGTGGTCAACTAACGCTGAATAAGCTAAGTGCAAAATCAGCAAAGTAGTCTCATAAGTTAGATCAGCTTACTCTGATGACAGAAAGGTAAAGAAAATTTTAAAGGTATAGAGGTCTATTCACCCCCCCCCCCCCACCCCCCCAGACCTCATATGATCATTTGGGACCAACATATGGCAAATTCTCATGAGATTTAATGACTGGTGGTCGTGAGCATGGTTGCCATGGGTGGGTTCCGGCTAAGGAGGTCCATCACCGGGATCGTAGTATTTGCTTTCAGAAATTTATGATTGAGGATTTGTAGAGTCTAGTCGAGGATTCTACCCAACATCTGGCGACGTGGTGGATGTTGCGTTCCAAATACTAATACGCAAACTACGCAAGTATACGGTCGTTACAAGTAATATAAAACGATAAGTACATACCGAGTATCGAATCCCAATGAATGGGTAAAAGGTGGGAATAAACGAATAAATCGACGGCTTATTTCATCTAAGAACACTTGATACAAAAATGATCAAACCCAAATATATGATAAGGGTGATTTTATTTAACTACGAGCGGTAAAGTAAATCTAACTACGAAAGCAAGTAAATTGGGGAGTTAATTATGTGGTAAGGAGGATTCATAAGCAATCAATTAAAGCGGATAAATCATGCGGTTGTTAGGTTAGCTATGCAAACAATCATAGGTTTAGTTGTTGTTTGTGAGTTCTAATTAAGTTAAGTCTCCCTGTCGGTTTCACTTAACTCTACCAATCTATCCAAACTCTCCATCTCCGGATCAATCACATACATCGTTGTCATTCGATGCTCTCAGAGGGCTCAAAGGCGTACCGTTGTCACCCGGGACCTAAGACTAACCCAAATCCCCGAATAAAGAGAATCTAAGTTATTTGATGCATTCACGAACGAACCCATTATACAAACACGGACCACACTAGGTATATGTCTATCCTAGGTCGAAATCCACAAATCGTCACTCGACTAACCTTCAAAGTCCTATGTCTAGGATGCATTCAAGGTAGAATTAAACCCGATTATATGATTACGGCAAATCAAAGTACTTAAACAATAATCTACTACAATCATTGGCCAAAAGTGCGATAAAACAATAAACCCAACAAATCAAATATAACCCAACATCAAAACATAACTAATCAAACGATAACAATGACTCGACAATTAATATATTATGCTCTTGTTGCTACTCAAGGATTCAAAGACGTTCGTATGTATCTTCCGAGTTGCATACAAACCTATCGAGTTAAACTAATCCAATTTATGCCTAAATGGATTAAAATCTAATCGATGCATTAAACTCAAACCTTAAACGAATATGAATCGACAGAGGTATATGTCTATCCTAAAATCGAATCACAATCCAAATTCATAATCAAATCCTCAAAATCACTATGTCTAGCAATCAAGAATCAATAACTCTCATCTCAAAGGTTGTCAAACCATAAGATGAATGATAAGCACGGAATCGGATTAACGAACACATATAAGCACCATACTAATCATCAAGACATCATTTAATCAAACAATAACATAAATATATATAAATCCGGAGAATTCAAATCCTCAATCATTCATCCAAAAAGAAAATAACAATATTCATCTCCTAATCATAAACAACTAGGAAATGGAAAGATATCACCTAATCGAAATAGAATCGAGAAATGGAGTCTCCTCCCTCTGATCACCACCTAACCACTCCCCAAGGGCAGTGATTAACTCACCCCCTTGGTGGAGCCTTCAATTACAAGAGAAAGCAAGAAAAACTAAAGAGAGAGTTGAGGGAGGCTTGAGAGGAAAAGGGAGGCCAAGAGTGTAAAGATTGTGAGCTCCCTTTCAAGTTGTGTCATCTTGAGCCTCTTAACCTAAGGAAACAAGACCAAAAAGCCCCCTAAAGGGTTCTGAAATACAAGTGGGGGAAAAGGGGGAAGATACAAAAAGCCCCCTATTTTTTCCGCAGAAAATATCTGCTGGAACAGGGGTCTCGCGGCCTCGAGACTGAACCTCGCGGCCGCGAGGAACAGGCCGTAAGATTTCGTGCACTGGCACACTTCCTTCCGAGCAGCATATCTTTTGATTCCGAACTCCGATTGCAGATCCGTAAAGTCCGTAGCGTAGCTAACTCACTAATCTATGACATATCCAAAAGTCAGCTCAGTTGGATCATCCATGAAAAATTTGTGCATGTTCTAGTGAGCAGCTATCTATATTCTTGTACGATTTGCTTCGGGTTCTCTTTTCTTTGAAGCTCTTTCTGCGCAAAGGCTTGCATCTACGGCCACCTAGTCTTGATTTGATGGAATTGCACTGAATCATAACCTCTCGGACTTCTCTTTAGCCTTGCAAAATTTTCAAACTTACAAACAGAACAAAAACACGACAAAAAACGACGAAAACAAAAGAAAACACACAAAATCCCAACAAGGGACCAAAAACGCAAAAGAACGCAAAAACAAGCAAAAGCACACAAAACTCGAATCAAAGAAAGATATTTTGGGCTTAAAGAGATAGGTAATAACGACGTTTTCACGGCGTTATCAGTGGAAACAGCTAAGACATTCACGAGATGGACAAGACAGACCCAAGTACAAGGCTTGATTGATTGTCATCATCGGTTTGTCCTGATTTCGTGGATCTTGATGACACTGATGTGAACTCGATAACGAGTTATTTCAACCATGAGCGACTAATGCAGGAGCATCCAAGACAATCTATCTTTTTTATTAGTTTTTCTTGTTAATTATGTTTCTTACTTTTAGTTATTTACTTTTCTTACTTTTTGGTGATTTTGTTTCCATAGAAGTTTAGGAGTTATTCATTTTCCTTTAGAGTCAGATTTTCTTTAAGTTACCAAAGGTTAGAGTCTTATAAAAGGAGTTGCAATCTTCATTATTATGAGATATTGATTATTATGACTTTTTAAAAAAGAAAAGAAAAAAAAAAGAGATTTTTTCTCTTAATGGCTTATGGGTGCCTATTTCTTGTATTCATGTAGAAATTCATCTGATGGAACTTGCCTGCAGAATAATTGCTATTTTGTCCAGCTTCTGTCTAGAGTCGGGACAAATTAATGATTAATCTGCAGGCACAAGATAAATAGTACCAGAAGAAGATTGCAGGAAACGACCTTGTCTCAACGTGTGGAATCGCTGAAATAAGGTTTGCGTGTATTCGAAGGGGAGAAACTGCCCTTTCATCTCCTTCTTCATCTTTTTTCAATCAGTGATTTTAGTCTTGCCATGTCGTTCACGAGAACAACGTAACTGCTCCCACCAAGTAGAAGCCCTACCTTTGAGTTTGACCGCAACTAACTTAATTAGGGTTGTCAATCGGGCTTTGAGCTGAATCTTAAATGGCTCAAACTCAAATACCGTCGGGCTTCATAGATATAGACTCAAGCCCAACTCATAATTTTTTTAATTGTCTTGGCTCAAACTCGGCTCATGTAATTTTTCGGGCATCGGGCTTATTGGATTTGTTAATACTAGCAAATTTTACTCGACAAATAAGATATTACAGATTACTGAAATACATATTAATAGACTACTATTACTCATCACATGTAAAGACAACAAAAGTAAAAAAAGCTAGGTATCTAGTATAATACCTCAAGTGATGACATATCCAAAAAACACTAGCTTTTGTGAAGGACATTGAAGTTTTGAAATTATTTAAGTGAATGTAAAATGTCTTTTGGTGAGTGATAAAACTATACTATATAAAATCTTTCATTAACCCATAATCTTTAATGCTCGTTTGATCCATATGAATAGGTACTAAGATTGAAAGTCCCAGCACCCAAAAAAAAAGAGTTTAAAATCCTTAGACGAATCTAGGAATTTGGTGAAGTAGCTAGGGACTAAAGTTCTACGAAAATTTAATAGTAGAAATACATAAAATAAAAATAAAATAAAAAAATCAATCAAAGAGTCAAACTTAAAAAGTATAATTCATTCATGAGAAATTATATGAGGAAATACAAAAAAGATAGGGTGAAGTTTAATAAAAATTACCTTCATAAGTTACATTAGTTACATATGATACCCTATTATGACGAGAAAATTGTATTATAAGGAAAATAAAAAATTGTGTTCTTTCTAAAATTATTAAGATTTTTTTATTCAAATAAGTGCCCTGAATAAATAAAAAAAACAATGATAGATCATATAATTTTTATAATTATTATTTGGAAGAAAAAATAAATTAAAAAACACAAAATATTGAAATATTATTAAGAAGGAAAAAAATACTAAAAACATGTAAAAAACTGAAATATTATTGAGAATGAATTTCCTTTTAGTAAAACACATAAACATTGAAAATATTATTAAGAAGGAATTATTTTGAACATATAAAATATTGAAAAGATTAAATAGCACTTTTAGTCCTTCTTATGGGCAATTTTTTGCATATTCGTCCTTCTTAAATTTTTTATTGTAGATTCGTCTCTCTTATCAATGTATTGTAACACATTCGTCACTCTTGTTGGTCCCAAGTGGTCAGATGAGGTCTTGAGAAGGGGGGGGGGGGGGGGGGTTGAATAGACCTCTAAAAATTTGACTTTAAAATTCTCTAACTTTTTCTGTGAGCAGACTAAGCTGATCAAGATTCGTAAGTAGACTAAGCTGATCTCGCACAAAGCTTTGAACAGCAGAGTTGACCATTCTTCTGATTTTTGGACAATCAGAGTTTTAAATACCTTACTTGCAGTGGATTTATCAAGTGTTTTTCACAAGTAGTTTTCTTCAACTTGAAAGATTTTATCCCCAGTTTTAACAAACTCCTTTTTAAAATCTTTTACAGTTATCTTTAAGTGTTTGAAAGATTTTGAAATATATGCAAGTAAAAATGCAAACTTAAACACAGGCAATTTTTATAGTGGTTATATGGATATAAATTATTTAGTCCACTCTTCCAAGTCACTTAGATCTTGGGTTATACTATAAACACACAGTTTACAATATACAATATACAATGCTTGCGCCAAACAACAAATGAAATGGCCACAAGTGCGCAATAGGAAATCACAAAGAAAACCTATCCTCTGAAGTAATATCACTCACTAAGATGGATATCTACTTCTCACAACACTTCTCTTACAAAATCACTCAGATTTATGTGTATATCTTTTATCTCTCAGTTCTGCTTTCGTCAACAGATGACTAAGCTGATGAGTGTTTTGTTCTTGAGTTTTGAGACTTAGAGAAATTCTGCTTCGAAATTTTGCTATCAGTTGTGTTGCTTATCTCTAACTCTTGAATCTCGAACTATTTATGCTTGAGGTTTGAAAATCTGCCCGTTGAGAGGTCGACAGGTGTTCAAATTCCTCAAGTACTGGTCTCTGTTTTCAAAACGGCTTCTGCAACTGTGCACTGTACAATTATGTTGTACTTTCTGTCACTTTGCATTAAATGCACTCTGCTGATCCGAGGTTTTTCTTCAATCATTTGTCTTTAATACCCTTCCTTTACAACATTTATTACTTCAGGTGCATTTATTACCGTTGTAATAACTTCTTATCACTTTCACTCTGCTGATCGAATCCACTCGTCTGATGAACACTCTGCTGATCCAAATCGAACTCATCTGATTTGAATCTGCTGAAAATTCACCAGTCTGATTCCAAATGCAACAACAGATCAGTAGTCTTCTGGACCATAAATTTGACCCTTCTAATTTGTCTTCTTCCTTGGTCAAATAATCTTTAGAGGTTGACTAAGTTTCCAATACTTAGCTGATGACTTTTGGAAATCATCAAAACCTCCCTTCACTTCTAAGTCTTCATCTTCATCCAACAACTCTTATCAATACATCCGTCCCTCTTAAATTTTCATAGCAGATGTGTCCCTTTTATCAATGTAGTGTAACACATTCGTCCCTCTTAAATTCAAAATACATCTTTTGGTACAAAAATACATCCTAAAATGGACGAAATTTGCTGTATTTTGGATTTATGAGGGACGAATGTGTTACACTACAAAGATAAGAGGGATGCATCTGCTACGAAAAATTTAAGAGGGAGGAATGGTGTTACACTACATTGATAAGAGGGACAAATCTGCTACGAAAAATTTAAAAGAGATGAATGTGCAAAAATTTGTCAATAAGGAGGACCAAAAGTGCTATTTACTCTGTTAAAAATATCATTAAGAAAGACTTAAAATTAAATAAACACAAAAAATAAAATTCAACAAGGGTTTGAACTCCACACCTCATACTTTTTCTTCAACACTCTCACCAACCAGATATTACAGTCGTTTTGTTCATGTTGGATGAAGATGAAGAGGTGAAGGGAGGTTTGGATTATTTCCAAAAGTCATCAGCTAAGTAATGGAAGCTTAGCAAACCTCTGAAAAGTTTAACCGAGAAGACAAGTAAAAATCAGAAGGTTAAATTTTGGTCCAGAAGACTACTGATCTGATGCTGAGTTCGGAATCAGACTGGTGGATTTCAGCAGAGTCAAATCAGATGATTTCGATTTGAATCAGCAGAGTGTTTATCAGCAAAGTGAATTCGATCAGCAGAGTAGAAGAGATCAGGAAGTTATTACAACGGTCATAAATGCACTTGGCGTAATAAATGCTGTAAGAGAAGGGTATTAAAGACAAATGATTGAAGAGAAACCTCGTATCAGCAAGGTGCATTAAATGCGACTTGACAGAAAGTACAGCAGAACTATACAGTGAATAGTTGCAGAAAGCCGCTCAGAAACAGGGACCAGTACTCGAGGAAGATCTGAAATCTGTCTTAATTCAACGGGCATAATTCAAATTCGCGAGTATAAATAGTTCAAGATTCAAGAGTTTGAGAAGAAGAACACAACAACTGAGAGAGAATTCAAAGATCAAATTCTTCTAAGTCTCAAAAACTCAAGTACAGAACACTATCAGCCGAGTCATCTGTTAACAAAGCACATTGAAGAAAAATGAAAACATCTACAAATCTTAGTAATTTATGTAAACATTGAGTGTTGTGAGAATCGTATATCCATCTTTGTGAGTGATATAACTTCGTAGTATAGGTTTTCTTTGTGATTTCCTATAGCGAACTTGTGGCTTTTTTCATATGTTGTAAAAGCGCAAGTAGAGTGTACTATTTACTTAATGTTAATAGTATAACCTAAATGTTCGTGATATAGAAGACTGGACTAAAAGACATTCTTGTCTATATAACCACTATAAAAATCCTTGTGTTGGTTTACTTGTTTTATACTTGCATATTTTCATAAGTAACCAAACCTTGAAATGCTAAAGATTTTACAAATGAGTTTTCAAAAAATGGGGATAAAATCTTTAAGTAAGAAAAACTTGTTTGGAAAACACTTGACAAAAATCCGCTGCATAAAAAGTTTCAAACTCTGATTCAATTTGAAACAGATAAGTAAAATCAGACTAGTGGTCAACTTACGCTGAACAAGCTTTGTGCGTTAACAGCTAAGTAATCTCATAGTTTTGATCAGCTTACTCTGTTGATAAGGATAGTTAGAGAAATTTTAAAAAGGTTCAGAGGTCTATTCACCCCCCCCCCCCCCCCTCTCTCTTCTAGACATCATCTGACCACTTGGGACCAACATGTATTAGAGCAGGTAGTTCATTTGAATCATTTGCCTGATCAACGTGCTTGATCCAGAGTGGGTTTCACAAAGTTTTCAAAAGAGCATGGGCTTGTTTGTTTGGCGTTTCCGAAAATTATTTAATGTTCGAAACAAACATGTTTTCTACTTTCTGAAATAAATTTATCATCACTCAATTTTCTCAAACTACTCTCCCAAAAGGCAAACAAACAACAATTTTCTTATCTTTAAAGAACAACCTACACAAACTCTACTTTGATTTGACATAAAGTAACCCATCTCTTACACAACTTATCTCACTTAACAAACATGATTTGACATAAAGTCTTACACATCTTACACCTACAACTTAATTCTTTGAAAAAAAACCTACATCTACTTTATTTCCCAAACCATTCTCCCAAAACTCAAACAAACAACATTACGCAAATCGAAATTATTTCACAAACATCCACCACTCTCCCAAACTACTCTCCCAAACACCAAACAAACAGGCCCCATATTTTTGAAAAATAAAAATATTTTGAAAATTGATTGTATTAGCCATGTTCCCCACATTGGCGGGATGAGTTTTGAGGACTGTAAGATCCGAATGGAAATCTTTCTTGCTGCTTATAATGACAATATGTATAGATGCATAACCAAAGGTCCTATCAGAATCACCAAGACAATCAAAGTTAATGACCAGGATGTAGTCGTTGACAAAGAACTTGAAGAGATATCAGGTAAAGAAATTAAGCTGAACAATCTTGATAAAGTTGGCATATTTATCATGACTAGAGCCCTTGACAATGACAGGTTTGACAAAGTTAAACACTGCAAAACTGCAAAAGAGATGTGGGACAAGGTTCGTGATATGAGCGAAGGGAATGATGCTATCAAAGAGCATAACTTGAGCATAGCCCTTGAGAAGTTGGAAAACTTCAAATGAAGTCCGGAGAAACCATTAACCAAATGGACACAAGGTTTACAAGGACGTTGAATGATGTGTTAAAGTTGGGAAAGCCTTTACTGATAAAGAGATCATTGTCAAAGTTCTAAAGGCGCTGCCTCCCAAGTTCAACATAGGTAACATCGATGGAAGAATCAAGAGATTTGGGGAAAATCTCTCTTACGGAACTGTTCTTTGTACTCAAAGCATATGAGTATAAACTGCCAAGGATGGGAATAGAAGAAACATCAACTTCAAATCCCACTGCTGCCTTAGTTGCTGCAGAACGAATAAAAAGATCAGCAGGGAGATCAAAGGAAATGGACTCATATGATGAGACCACTCTACTCAACAAAAAGGAGTATACTGCTGGAGACGTTGCGTTGTTGTTAAATGGATACAAAATGTTCTACAAAAGAAAGATGAAGAACAAATACAACAATGCTTACCTCTCATTCTCATGATAGTAAGGATAATTATAAATCCAATCTAATGTGCTATAATTGCAGGAAATTGGGACATTTCATCAAGGACTGCCCATATCCTACAGCCGAGAAGTATACAGAGGAAGAAAAGAAAGTAAGAAAAGAGAGGAGACACCAAAAGATTAAAGTATTGTTGGTTGAAGCTGAAAAGATAGTAGCCATCTACTCATCTGATTCAGACTCGGAGACATCAGAAGATGACTCTGCTAAAGAAGAGACACATGCACTGCTCTGTCTCATGGCCAAGGAATTTGATGATTCTGACAATGAGGTAAAACTCTCTGAAGAAGAAAGTGAGCTATTTAGTTCATTTAAACAAATGATGAATAACATCACAAGTGTCGTTGATGCATGGAAGAGATGACTGTGCTGAAAAAGCAGAATCCCTCATTGAAACTAAATGTTGAAAAACCAGAAGAATCAGCTGAACATAAACAACAAATGCATGAGTATGAATCTCTGAAAGCAGAATGTGAAGTTTATAAAGGATAAATCATGGACTTGAAAAGATTATTGAGTCTCATGATAAGTCTTCTGTTTATCAGATAACATGCTTAGTAAACAGAAACTGCATGCAGAAAAAGAAAGTTCAGAACTGAACCGTGCTGAAAATTTTGTATCTACTGATAACAGCAATGTAATCTTATATGTTCAGACCACTAAACCTGCTTCACAAAAAAATGAATTAAAGGAGAAGAAATCTCCAAAGGCTAGAAAGGGTAAAGAGCCTAAAATTGAAAGACAGACCAGTAAAGCTAAACAATAGAATAGTCCTAAGAAGTCTGCTGATAAGAGCAAAAACAATCAGACTAGTGATAAGTCTAAATCGTCTGTTAATAAGCAAGTAAGAAATAAACCTAAGAAGCAAAGAAATCATAGAAATGATAATGCTTGGTATGGAAATGAGTCATATTACGTGCAACCTACTTATCCTTCATATTATACTGAACCTCACTATCCACCTTACTATGCTGCATACCATGCTCATCATCCGATGCATGCTTATCCTGCTTATCATGCAGCGTACCCTACTTATGAGCATTACTCACATCATAATTATTATCATGATGCATACTGAAAATTATGATGCACCAAGAGTAACAAAGGCACCACCAATCTCTATTGAGCCTAAGAACCCTAAGGTTTCCAAATCTTGGGTTGTCAAAGGTGATACTAATCTGCCAAGACCCTCTCAATAAAGGGTACTAAAATATTTTTATTTTGTTTTGTAGGTTAGGATTAGGAGTAGGAGTAAAGTAGAAAATAAATGGTACTTGGACAGTGGATGTTCAAGGCACATGTGTGGTGACATACATGAACTGACTGATGTTGCTGCCGTAGACGGTCCAAATCTAACATTTGGAGACAGCAAAGAAGGGAATATTGTGGCAAGTGGAAAGCTTATCAAAGGAAACATTGAGATATCTGACGTATCTTATGTTAAAAGCCTGAAGTACAATCTGCTAAGTATAAGTCAATTTTGTGACAAAGGATTTTCAGTTATCTTCTCATCAAATAAGTACTACGTGGAGCAAATTGGAACAAAGAAGGTTATCTTATCTGGAAGACGACAAAGGAATATCTACATAGTTTACTAGAATTTTGTGGATAAGAGTTCTAATGTTTGTTTGGTGACCTCTACACCAAGTGAAATTAGTTGGCTATGGCACAAAAGAATGAATCATATGAATTTCAAGACAATCAACATATTAATCAATAATGAATTGGTAAAAGGAATTCCAAAGACAGTCAAGCTTTGTGACGCATGTCAGAAGGGTAAACAAATCAAGTCTTCATTTAAAAGTAAGAAGCACCAATCTTCAAACAGAATTTTCGAGCTACTTCACATAGATTTGTTTGGTCCTATTGATTCTATCAACAATGGTGGAAAGAAATATTGCCTAGCTTTTGGGGATGATTATTCAAGATATACTTGGGTGATTTTCATGAAAAAGAAGAGTGATGTTTGTCCCAAGTAGTCAGATGAGGTCTAGAGGGGGGGTGAATAGACCTCTTCAAAAATTTATCTTTCGAAAATTCTCTAACTTTTCTGTCAGCAGACTAAGCTGATCAAGAATCGTAAGCAGACTAAGCTGATCTCGCACAAAGCTTTGAACAGCAGAGTTGACCACTCTTCTGATTTCACTCAGCTGATTTTATCAAAATCAGAGTTTTAAAGTAAACTAACTTGCAGCGGATTTATCAAGTGTTTTTCACAAGTAGTTTTCTTTAACTTAGAAAAAGTTTTATCCCCAGTTTTTAACAAACTCCTTTTTAAAACTTTTAACAGTTAACCTTTTTGTGTTTTAAATATGCTCTTAAAATATGCAGAAAATTATACAAGTAAAACACAAAGGATTTTTATAGTGGTTATATGGATAGAAATCATTTAGTCCACTCTTCCAAGTCACTTAGATCTTGGGTTATACTAAATCACACAGATTACAGTATACTCTGCTTGCGCCAAACAACAAATGAACTGGCCACAAGTTCGTTACAGGAAATCACAAAGAAGTCCTATACTACGAAGATTTATCAATCACAAAGATGGATAACAGCTCCTCACAACACGATTCAAACAAATCACTCAGATTTATAAGTATTTTTTGTTTTCTCTCTATTCTGCTTCGTCAACAAATGACTCGGCTGATGAGTGTTCTGTTCTTGAGTTTGAGACTTAGAAGAATTCTGCTTCAGATGTTTTGCTCTCAAATGTGTTGTATCTTGTGTTGTGTCTTCTTCCTCAACTCACGAACTGAACTATTTATACAAGAGATTTGAAAATCTGCCCGTTGAGAGATCGACAGTTGTCAAATCCTCGAGTACTGGTCCTTTTCTGCAGAAACGGCTGCTGCGACTGAACACTGTACACTCTGCTGTACTTTCTGTCGCATCGCATTAAATGCACCAAGCTGATATGAGGTTCCTCTTCAATCATTTGTCATAAATACCCTTCCTCTTCAGCATTTATTACACCAAGTGCATTTATTACCGTTGCACTAACTTCTGACCCACTTCCACTCTGCTAATGTATACTCGGCTGATCCCAAACTTGAACTAATCTGATTTGAGTCGGCTGATAGTCCACCAGTCTGATTCTTTCTTCAGCAATAGATCAGTAGTCTTCTGGACCATATTTGACTAGTCTGAAATGCTTCTTCCTTGGTCAAATATCTTTTAAGGTTTATACTAAGCTTCCACTTAGCTGATGACTTTTGGAAATCATCAAAACCTCCCTTCACTTCAAAGTCTTCATCTTCATCCAACAATTTCCCCCTTTTTGATGATGACAAAACTTCAGCTAAGTACCTGTACCTAAAACTAAAGTTGAGTCCTCAAAAATTTCTGAGATAGAAATTATGTATTGGAAGCTTGAACTTTTATAGATATCGTTTTGAAAATTACAATACAAGTTACAAGCAAAGATAGACTTAAGTGAAAAATTACAAATGAAGTAAACTGGTTACATATTTTCAACAGATGACCTAGTCTAGTCCTCAGCTTCTTCATCTTCTTCATCCTCTTCTTCTTCAACTTCTTCACTACTTTCTTCATCTTCACCAGATGAGAAAGCATCAGCAAGACCTTTTAATTTTTCCTTTCTTTCTTCAGCTTCAAATCTTGCTTTGATGTCCTCAATCCTTTTAACCTTCATGTCTGGATTAAGCTGTTCTTCAGCAGAGTACTTAGAGGCATCTAACTCCTTGTCAGTTTTAGCTACATCCTTGGGCTCTACTTTATCATCAGCTTTATCTTCAGCTTCCTTTTCAAGTACATCTTCTTCATTTGGCTTTCCAGCAGCAGCCCGTTGGTCTCGTACTTGAATAGCTGCAGCAGCAACAGTCTTCTCAGCTGATTCCTCTTCCCCCTTTTTGTCATCAGCATCAGGGTTGAGTTGATCAGGAGTTATGTTGACAGCGGCACAAAGCTTCTTGATGTTTGAATCCATAACTCGTTGTTCAGCACAATGATGAGTTAGAGTAGTTTCCATGCGAAGTTGATTTGATTTTAACTCACCAGCTTGGTCATTCAGGAAATCAACATTCAGTTGAAGTGTTGATATTTCAGATTGAGCTTTATCAGCGACAGCAGTGAACTCTTGCATCAAGGCAATATTCTTCTCAATCTCTGCTTCACCAACTTGTGTCATGACCCTTCCAATCCCAGCAATGTTAGACTCATGTCTCTGAAGAGCAGAATGCAGATGACCCACATCAGCCTTCACATCTTCAATATTTCTGCTTAAGTTCAATATACTCTGAGTCAACATCAGGGAGTTGTCTGGTGGTAGAGGAAAATCTTCAATGGCATCCTTAACCATTTTTGCAGTCTCTTCCTGCATTTGCTTGATCATCAGCTGATTCCTTGACTCCATCTCCTTTATGGCAGTTTCAATCAGCAGCTGCATTGATTCCATCAGTGAGGAATGCAAGTCAGCAGTAGGAGCAGGGTGTGATGATTCAGCAGGTTCCTCTTCCTATTGAAATTCAGCAGGTTCCTATTCCTGTTGAACAGGTGCTTCATGAAGAACAGGACTGTCTTCAGCTTTCCATTCCAATGCTAAGGGGACTAAGTCCTTGACCACAGCAGGCAGCTTTGTTGATGTATCCAAGTTGATCTCTTCAGCTTGCTGGTCTTTCTTTTGTTCTTCACTAGCTGGCTCATCAGCTACGTGAATGATCTCAGTACCATCAGTAGACATAACTGTCTTCTGACGAATCAAGTCAGCTGGCACGAATGGTGAAGTAGTCTGTTGAATACTCAGCTTTTCTTGATAAGTACTGATATCAGAGCCATAAGCAATTTGATGTAAGCTTGGCAGAGTGGGCGTTGTGCTTGATGTTCCTGGTTCAAATCTAGATCTCTCAGCCCATTTCTCCAAAGTCGTGTTAATAGCAATTTTAACTGCTCTTTCAATCCGGTCATCAGCAGGACCTAGTTTATTTGGAATTGAATTCTTGATAGCAGTTGCCTCCTGAGTTGCAATGATTCTTGCAAAATCATGCAATCTATCTCTTACGAAATCTGAGTCCAATGCCTTCGCAACAGAATTTGTATGCAGCCAGCTTAGAACCCAACGTCCTTCAGCAGCAAACTCCTTCCATGCTTGGATCTCTTCCTCAGATTTGTTCAACCTATACTCCCTCCAACGATTGTACCTTATCTTTTCTGGGAGAACGGTGGTCCTAGATTGAAGCAGCTGATTCATCCTCTCTAGCTCAGCTTCAAATCTGGTGAAGGCAGTAGAGTCACTTTGGACTATCTGAAGTGCTCTTCTTACTTCAGACTTCTTCTTTTTGATTGGTTCAGCCCTTGGTAAGATATATTGTCCTTCTTTGGGTCTTTCTCCAATCACGATGCCTCCAGATCTCCGTGGTCCATATGCATCCTTCTTACTATCTTCCAGGGCCTTTGCCAAGTCTGCTTCTTCCTTGGCAGCCAATTCAGCTTCTGTCATGTTCTTGACATCAGCTTCTTTCTTGCTCGCTTCAAGAGCTCTCTTCAGTTAAGCTTCATCACGTTTTCTCTGTTCAGCTTCCTCGCGTTTCTTCTTGTGATAAGCTGACACCTTTGCCTTGCCAGTTCTTTTCTTTCTGGCAGCTCTTGATTCAACAACTGGTGCCTCAGCTGTTGATTCTGGTGGTGCAATTGCTACTGGTGCAGCAGCAATAGGCTCAAGGATCTGCACTTCAGGATCCTTTTGAGGTTCAGCAACCTCAGCTGTTGGTGTAGAAGTCTTTTTCACTTGATCAGCTGACTTCACTTCAGCAGACTTCTCTGTTGATCCAACAGGCCTCTCAACTGTTGGAGGACTTTTTCTAACCAGCTCAGAAAGTTCAGTAGGTTCCTCAATGAATGTCATCATCTTTCTGATGGTTTTATTTGTATGGAGAACAGGAGCAGTAGATGTGGCAGTGTCCTTCATAGCACTTCTTGTCCTTTTAGCCACATTTTCAACTGGTAGCTCAGCTGAAACTGTTCTTTCAGGAGATGAGTCAACTGGCATCTCATCAATCTCCTTGACTGTTTCATCAATAATAGAATCCACAGCATCCTTCATCTTAGACACACTTGTTCTGGCTTGAACAGCTGGCTTAGCTGTTTGAACAGTTGTCTCACTTTTCTTGCCTTTATCAGCAGGCTCTTTAGGCTCAGAGGCCTTTCTTTTCTGTTGCTTCTTCTCTGGCACAACAGCAGGCTCCTTTGATTTTCCAATTTTCACTGGGTCATAAATCTTCAATTCTTTCGCCTTATGAATTTCCTTTCCATTAGTTACTGAACATCCCAAGTTTACCAGCAGATGACTAAGGAAAATTCTGTGCAGTGTCAGACCACGTTCCTTGTGATCAGCAAGAATGTACCAGATGAAGTTAGCCCAATTTACCTTCAAACCATAGTAAATGGCTATCATAGTGTGAAACCTCTTCATTGGTACACTGTCCAAGGAGAATGTGCAGTTCTCTAGGACTTTGGCAACCAAATCTGCCATTCGCTGAAATTCATCCTTCAGCTGATTCTTCTTAATGCTTCTTGACCAAACTTGATCTTTCTTTGAAGCCAAATTCCAAAAATCTGCCTCAAAAGGTTCAGCTAGGGTTGAAATTTCAGTAGACCCTTCAAGAGAGAGTTCGTACTTCTCGTTCAGCAACTTGGGGGTTACGCAGATGTGTTTATCCCCAATCTTGGCTTTAATCTCCAGTTTTTCATAGTCAACATCATCTTTTGAACCATAAAATTCCATCACCTGTTCCTTGAAGATCATATCTTCATGGGCCTCGATGAAATTAACCAGAGTAGCCGCTTTGAACTTTTCCAGAATTTCCTTCATTAATGGTGTGCCAGTCGTATGGTAGGTCAGGTAGTTCAAGAACATACCTTCAGCGGCAGCTTCTTTGGCAGACATTCTGAAAAGAGATTAAGGAAACGGAGAGAAATTTGCAGTAGATAATTGCAGAATTGCTCTGAATGCTTTTGAGATTTTGAGGGTGCGTAAAAGCTTAGTAAGCTGATCAGATCTGGATTTATAGATGTTAGTTTCTTGTCGGTTTCCGTGATTGGTGGTAACCGTTAGATCAGTTACTGAAAAGCAGATCGTGTGATCGTGTGATCGTGATACGCGGATTTCAAAATAGCATTAAATATGTCAGACAGGCAGGAATTTGAAACGCCACTCGTCTGTTACTTATAAAAGCGTGTTTTTGATAAAACGTTTTCAGTACAACACTTAAACATAAGCTGACATAAATAAAAACAGATGAGTAAAATACTTATCTGATAGACGACTTGTCTGATATAATCTATCACTAGTGAAAGCCAATATCTAGTGATCTTCCTTTGCTGTTTGTCAATCCAGCAAGATTAATCTTCAGATCTTCAAGAATTAAGAACAAATCTTCTGATTAACACAACTTCAACTAACTGTCATTGAAGATTTCATCTTTAAAACAAGGGTACCGCTAATCTTACACGTTCCCCCTGAATTCAAGAATTCATCAGTCAACTAGTCTGTTGAGAGTCAGTCTTCTTGAAGTGTAACACTTGTTGATATCAGATTAGTCAGCTGTTGAACCCAGTCTTCTGATAGATTCCCCCTCAGCTTATGAATCCAATTTTAACAAGCCCAATTCCGCTCTTAGAGTGGAAAATCTTGCTTCATTCAATGGTTTGGTGAAAATGTCAGCAATCTGATTGTCTGTATGAACAAACTCAATAATAACATTACCTTTTTTCAACATGGTCTCTGATGAAGTGATGTTTGATCTCAATATGCTTAGTCCTGGAATGACTAGTAGTATTCTGAGTAAGTGAGATTGCACTTGTATTGTCACAGTAGATAGGGATTCCACTGATCTTGAGATTATAGTCTTCTAGTTGATGCTTCAACCAAAGTATTTGTGCACAACATGCTCCAGCAGCAATGTATTCAGCTTCAGCAGTAGATATGCATACTGAAGTCTGTTTCTTACTCATCCATGAGATCAGACGACTGCCTAAAAATTGACACGCACCTGTAGTACTCTTCCTATCAATTTTGCAGCCAGCAAGGTCAGAATCTGAATATCCACTGAGTTCAAATCCTGATTCCCTTGGATACCACAATCCCAATTCTTGTGTGCCTTTAAGATACTTTAATATCTTTTTAGCAGCTAAGAGATGAGATTCCTGAGGATCTGATTGAAATCTCGCACAAACCCCAACAGAATAAATAATATCAGGTCTGCTAGCTGTTAAGTATAACAGTGACCCAATTATGCCTCTGTATTAGGTGATGTCAACTGATTTGCCACCTTCATCCTTGTCCAGACGAAGTCCAGTAGACATAGGAACATTAACAGATGAGCTAGTTTCCATACCAAATTTCTTGAACATATCTTTTGTGTACTTTGCTTGATTAATGAAAATACCATCAGGTAGCTGTTTAACTTGTAATCCAAGAAAGTAATTCAGTTCTCCCATCATGCTCATTTCAAACTTGTTCTGCATCAGCTTAGAGAACCTCTCACACATCTGTTTGTTAGTTGAGCCAAAAATAATATCGTCCACATATATTTGAACTAGCAATATATGATTATCCCATTCAATAGTAAACAAGGTTTTATCTACTTTACCTTTGCGAAATCCTTTAATTAAAAGAAATCAGATAAAGTATCATACCATGCTCTTGGAGCCTGTTTCAGTCCATAGAGAGCTTTCTTCAGACGATACACTTTGTCTCTTTGTTGATACACTTCAAAACCAGGAGGTTGTTCAACGTAAACTTCCTCTTGCAATTCTCCATTGAGAAAAGCAGACTTCACATCCATTTGATAGACAGTGAAGTTCTTGTGAGCAGCATAGGCTAAGAATAGTCTGATCGCTTCAAGCCTTGCAACTGATGCGAATGTCTCACCAAAATCAATGCCTTCTTCTTGGCAATAACCTTTGGCAACTAGTCTTGCTTTATTTCTGGTAACCATACCATCTTCATTCATCTTATTTCTGAAAACCCACTTAGTGCCAATTACTCTTTGATGAGAAGGTCTGGGAACTAAGTACCAGACTTCATTCCTTTCAAATTGATTCAACTCTTCTTGCATTGCTTCAATCCAGTGAGAATCACTAAGAGCTTCATCAATCAACTTAGGCTCAATTTGTGAAAGAAAACTTACAAACATTGTTTCATTTGCAGTTGACCTTCGAGTTCTCACCCTATCCAAAGGATCACCAATCACTAACTCAGGTGGGTGATCTCTGAGCCATCTGAGATCAGGTTGCAAATCTGGATGTTGTCCTCTTGATTGATCTTGCAACACTACCGTTGGAGTCTCAGTAGTAGTCTGTTGAACAGTTGTAGTCTGTTGAACAGTCTCTGGTCTGTCAGCTGTTCGCAACTCCTCTGTTAGACAATCAGCAGACTGATTTTGAACAGCACTTGAGTTAACAGCTTGAGTTAAATCAGGTGGTATGATGGGTACATATTCTTCCTTTCTTTCCATACTCAATTTCTGAAAGTCAGCAGATATCTCTGGATTTGCACTTTGAATCTTTTCAGAAGATTGGCTTGGTTCATCAAATACTACATGAATAGATTCTTCTACAAGTAAAGTTCTTTTGTTAAACACTCTATAAGCTTTACTAACAGTAGAGTAACCTACAAAAACAGTTTCATCAGCCTTTTCTGCAAATGCAGTAAGGTGATTTTTCCCATTATTCAAAACATAACATTTACAACCAAAAATCCTAAGATAATGTAAATTAGGCTTTCTGTTGTTCCATAGCTCATAAGGTGTCTTGTTTTGACTTTTGTTGATCATACACCTGTTTTGTGTATAGCATGTTGTATTTGTAGCTTCTGCCCAGAATCTTTGGGGCAGTTTTGCTTCAGCTATCATTGTCCTGGTAGCCTCCTTTAGAGTTATGTTTCTCCTTTCAGCAACTCCATTTTGTTGAGGGGTTCTGGCAGCAGAGTACTCATGACTGATTCCTCTGGAGTTACAATACTCTTCAACAGTAGAGTTTGTAAATTCAGTCCCTCTATCTGATCTGATCTTCAATATTCTTTGACTCTTCTCATTCTGGATCAGTTCCATCAGATTAGTAAGATGTTCCTTGGTTTCACTTTTCTTCTTCATGAAAATCACCCAAGTAAATCTTGAAAAATCATCCACAACAGCTAGGCAGTATTTCTTTCCACCATTGCTGATTGGATCAATAGGGCCAAACAAATCCATATGTAACAGCTCCAAAATTCTGGTTGAAGATTGGTGCTTCTTGCTTTTGAAAGTGGATTTCACTTGTTTACCATTCTGACAGGCATCACAGAGCTTGTCTTTGCTCATGACTGTCTTTGGAATTCCTTCTACCAGATCATTCTTTATCAATCTATTTATGGTCTTGAAATTCAAATGATTCATTCTTTTGTGCCAAAGCCAACTGATTTCACTTGGTGTAGAAGCCACCAAACAAACATTTGAATTCTTGTCCACAGAATTCCAGTCGACTACATAGATATTTCCCTGTCTTCTTCCAGATAAAATAACCTTCTTTGTTCCAACTTGTTCAACATAGCACTTATCTGATGAAAACACTACAGAAAATCCCTTGTCACAAAATTGACTTATGCTCAGCAGATTGTACTTCAGGCCATTTACATATGAGACGTCAGATATCTCTATGTTTCCTTTGATAAGCTTTCCAACAGCAACAACCTTGCCTTCTTTGTTGTCTCCAAAAGTAACTCTTGGACCATTCACAGCAACATCATCTGCCAGTTGATGTATGTCTCCACACATGTGCCTTGAACATCCACTGTCCAAGTACCATTTCTTCACTACTTTACTCCTACTCCTAATCCTAACCTACAAAACAAAATAAAAATGTTTTAGGTACCCTTTATTGAGAGGGTCCTGGTGGATTAGTGTCACCTTTGACAACCCAAGATGTTGAAGTCTTAGGCTTCTTAGGCTTTACAATTTTAGCAGGAGCATGAGCAACTTCATTTTCATCATAAACAGCAGGCATGTTATGTTGATAATCATTATGATGATGATAAGGCTCATAAGCAGGATAAGATGCATGATAAGCATGCATTGGTTGATGAGCAGGATATGCAGCATAATAAGGTGGATAATGAGGTGCAGCATAATATGGTGAATAAGCAGGTTGCACATAGTAAGACTCATTTCCATACCAAGCATTTTTGTTATAATTTATTTGCTTCTTAGATCTGCTCTTTACTTGCTCTTTAACAGACGACTTAGCTTTACTAGTCTGATTGGTTTTACTCTCATCAGCAGACTTCTTGGGACTACTCTGCTGTTTGGTTTTACCAGTCTGTTTTTCATTTTCAGGCTTTTTACCCTTTTTAGCCTTAGGAGTTTTCATCTCCTTTTTCTCAATCTCAGGTGAAGTAGGTTTAGCAATCTGAACGTACAAGATAACATTACTATTATAAGCGGATATAAACTTCTCAGTTATGTTCAGTTCTAAACTTTCTTTTACTAAGGGTGTACTCTGTTCATTAGATTTCTCTATTGGCACAACAGATGACTTAGGAACAGACGACTTATTATGTGAAGATATTCTAGCTTCAAGTTCCTTGATTTGTCCCTTGTACATTTCATATTCAGCTCTCAGAGATTCACATTCATGCGAAAGCTTTTTATACATGGCTGATTCTTCAGGTTTTTCAACACTGCGTTTCAGCTTAGCATTTTGCTTTTTCAGCAGAATCATCTCGTCCTTAAGCTTAGCAAATTCATTAACAACATCTGCTTTGTTGTTCATCATTTGTTCAAATGAACTAAATAGCTCAAGTTCACTTTCAGAGAGCATTACCTCATTGTCAGAATCATCAGATTCCTTTGACATGAGACAGAGCAGTGCAGGTGTCTCGTCAAAAACAGAGTCATCACTTGACGTGCCTAATTCTGTGTTAGATGAGTAGATGGCTGCCATTTTTTCAGCTTCAGCCAACAACACTTTGCTCTTTTGGTATCTCTTCTCTCTTCTTTCTTTTCTTTGTTTCTTTTCCTCCTCTGTATATTTCTCCGCTTTAGGATATGGACAGTCCTTGATGAAATGTCCCAATTTCCTGCAATTATAGCACATCATTTTGGATTTATAATCATCCTTAATATCATGAGAATTTGAGGTAGGTTTAGAAGTAGAAGCATTGTTATATTTGTTCTTCATTTTTCTTTTGTAGAACTTTTTGAACCCGTTTAACAACAACGCAACATCGCCAGCAGTGTACTCCTTTTTACTCAGTACTGGGGCCTCATCAGATGAGTCATCTTCTTTGCTCTTTCCGGCGGATCTTCTTGTTCTTTCTGCAGCGACCAGTGCAGCAGTGGGGCCAGAAGTTGAGGTCTCTTCTATTCCCATCCTTGGCATTTTATACTCGTACGCCTTGAGTGCAGAAAACAGCTCAGTCAGTGAGATCTTCCCCAGATCCCTTGATTCTTCCATTGCTGTAATCTTCATGTTGAACTTTGGTGGTAGCGCCTTTAAAACTTTGACAGTGATCTCTTTGTCAGTGAACGTCTTACCCAACTTCAGAACATTGTTCAACAATTTTGTAAACCTTGAATCCATCTGGTCAATGGTTTCTCCAGGTTTCATTTTGAAGTTCTCAAACTTCTCCATGGCAACACTTAGATTGTGTTCTTTGATGGCATCATTTCCTTCACTCATATCACGGACTTTATCCCACATCTCTTTTGATGTTTTACAGTGTTTGACCTTGTCAAACCTTTCATTGTCCAGTGCCTTAGTCATGATGAAGATTCCAACTTTGTCTAGATTTTTCAGCTTGATTTCATCAGCTGTCATCTCGTCTTCATCTTTGTCAACGACCATATCTTGGCCATCAACCTTGATTGTTTTGGTAACTCTTATCGGACCTTTTGTTATGCATCTGTACATATTATCGTTGTAAGCAGCAAGGAATATTTCCATGCGTATTTTCCAGTCCTCAAAGCTCATACCGCCTATGTGGGGAACTAGGCTGATACAATCCATTTTTTTCAAAAAGTTTTGTTTTTCAAAAAGATGCACTTTTGAAAACCTTTGAAAAACACTTAAGGATCAAGCTCGTTGATCAGGCAAATGATTCAGATGAACCACCTGCTCTGATACCACTTGTTTGTCCCAAGTGGTCAGATGAGGTCTAGAGGGGGGGTGAATAGACCTCTTCAAAAATTTATCTTTCGAAAATTCTCTAACTTTTCTGTCAGCAGACTAAGCTGATCAAGATTCGTAAGCAGACTAAGCTGATCTCGCACAAAGCTTTGAACAGCAGAGTTGACCACTCTTCTGATTTCACTCAGCTGATTTTATCAAAATCAGAGTTTTAAAGTAAACTAACTTGCAGCGGATTTATCAAGTGTTTTTCACAAGTAGTTTTCTTTAACTTAGAAAAAGTTTTATCCCCAGTTTTTAATAAACTCATTTTTAAAACTTTTAACAGTTAACCTTTATGTGTTTTAAATATGCTCTTAAAATATGCAGAAAATTATGCAAGTAAAACACAAAGGATTTTTATAGTGGTTATATGGATAGAAATCCTTTAGTCCACTCTTCCAAGTCACTTAGATCTTGGGTTATACTAAATCACACAGATTACAGTATACTCTGCTTGCGCCAAACAACAAATGAACTGGCCACAAGTTCGTTACAGGAAATCACAAAGAAGTCCTATACTACGAAGCATTATCACTCACAAAGATGGATAACAGCTCCTCACAACACGATTCAAACAAATCACTCAGATTTATAAGTATTTTCTGTTTTCTCTCTATTCTGCTTCGTCAACAAATGACTCGGCTGATGAGTGTTCTGTTCTTGAGTTTGAGACTTAGAAGAATTCTGCTTCAGATGTTTTGCTCTCAAATGTGTTGTATCTTGTGTTGTGTCTTCTTCCTCAACTCACGAACTGAACTATTTATACAAGAGATTTGAAAATCTGCCCGTTGAGAGATCGACAGTTGTCAAATCCTCGAGTACTGGTCCTTTTCTGCAGAAACGGCTGCTGCGACTGAACACTGTACACTCTGCTGTACTTTCTATCGCATCGCATTAAATGCACCAAGCTGATACGAGGTTCCTCTTCAATCATTTGTCATAAATACCCTTCCTCTTCAGCATTTATTACACCAAGTGCATTTATTACCATTGCACTAACTTCTGACCCACTTCCACTCTGCTAATCGAAGTCACTCGTCTGATGTATACTCGGTTGATCCCAAACTTGAACTAATCTGATTTGAGTCGGTTGATAGTCCACCAGTCTGATTCCTTCTTCAGCAATAGATCAGTAGTCTTCTGGACCATATTTGACTAGTCTGAAATGCTTCTTCCTTGGTCAAATATATTTTAAGGTTTATACTAAGCTTCCACTTAGCTGATGACTTTTGGAAATCATCAAAACCTCCCTTCACTTCAAAGTCTTCATCTTCATCCAACAATTGAAATCAAGGAACATCTTACTAATCTGATGGAGCAGATCCAGAATGAAAAGAGCCTAAAAATATTAAAGATCAGATCAGATCAGATAGGGGCAATGAGTTTACAAACTCTACTGTTGAAGAGTATTGTAATTCCAGAGGAATCAGTCATGAGTACTCTGCTGCCAGAACCCCTCAACAAAATAGAGTTGCTGAAAGGAGAAACATAACTCTAAAAGAAGCTACCAGGACAATGATAGATGAAGCAAAACTGCCTCGAAGATTTTGGGCAGAAGCCACAAATACAGCATGCTACACCAGAACAGATGCATGATCAACAAAGAGTCAGAACAAGACACCTTATGAACTGTGGAACAACAGGAAGCCTAATATTCACTATCTTAGAATATTTGGTTGTAAATGTTTTGTTTTGAATAATGGTAAAAATCACCTTACTGCTTTTGCAGAAAAGGCTGATGAAGTTGTTTTTGTATGTTACTCTACTTTTAGTAAAGTCTACAAAAGTATTTAACAAAAGGACTTTACTTGTAGAAGAATCTATTCATGTATTATTTGAAGAACCTAATGAATCTTCTGAAAAGAATCAAAGAACTAATCAAGACTTATCTACAGATCTTTAGAAATTGACCATGGAAAGAAAAGAAGAATATGTACCCATCATACTACCTGATCTCAACCAAGCTGATAACTCAAGTGCTGTTCAAAATCAGTCTATTGATTGTCTAACAGATGAGTTGCAAACAGCTGATAGACCAGAGACTGTTCAACAGACTACTATTGAGACTCCAACAGTAGTGTTGCAAGATCAATCAAGAGGACAACATCCAGATTTGCAACCTGATCTCAGATGGCTCAGAGATCACCCACCTGATCTTGTGATTGGTGATCCACTGGAAGTAGTAAGAACAAGAAGGTCAACTGCAAATGAATCAATGTTTGTAAGTTTTCTTTTACAGATGGAGCCCAAATTAATTGATGAAGCTCTCAATGATTCTCACAGGATTGAAGCAATGCAAGAAGAGTTGAATCAATTTGAAAGAAATGAGGTTTGGTACTTAGTACCTAGACCTACTCATCAAAGGGTAATTGGCACTAAGTGGGTATTCAGGAACAAAATGAATGAAGATGGTATCGTTACCAGAAACAAAGCAAGACTAGGCCAAGAAGGCATTGACTTCGATGAGACATTTGCACAAGTTGCTAGGCTTGAAGCAATCAGACTATTTCTTGCCTACACTGCTCACAAGAACTTTACTGTCTATCAGATGGATGTGAAGTCTGCTTTTCTAAATGGAGAACTGCAAGAAGAAGTATATGTTGAACAACCTCCAAGAGCAAGGTATGATACCTTATCTGAATTTCTTTTAATTAAAGGATTTCGCAAAGGTAAAGTAGACAAGACCTTGTTCACTATTGAATGGGATAATCATATATTGTTAGTTCAAATATATGTGGACGATAATATTTTTGGTTCAACTAACAAACAGATGTGTGAGAAGTTCTCTAAGCTGATGCAGAATAAGTTTGAAGTGAGCATGATGGGAGAACTTAACTACTTTCTTGGATTACAAGTGAAACAGCTGTCTGATGGCATCTTTATTAATCAAGCAAAGTACACAAAAGATATGTTCAAGAAATTTGGTATGGAAACTAGCTCATCTGTTGCTATTCCAATGTCTACTGGACTTCGCCTTGACAAGGATGAAGATGGAAAATCAGTGGACATCACCAAATATAGAGGCATAATTGGGTCACTGTTGTACCTCACTGCCACCAGACCTGATATTATGTACTATGTTGGGGTTTGTGCTAGATTTCAATCAAATCCAAAGGAATCTCAACTCCTAGCTGCCAAAACAATATTAAGGTATCTTAAAGGTACACATGATTTGGGATTATGGTATCCAATGGAATCAGGATTTGAACTTATTGGGTATTCAGATTCTGACCCTGTTGGCTGCAAGATTGACATAAAGAGTACTACATGTACATGGCAATTCTTAGGTATTCGTCTGATCTCATGGATGAGTAAGAAACAGACTTCAGTATCCATATCTACTGCTGAAGCTGAATACATTGCTGCTGGAGCATGTTGTGCACATATACTTTGGTTGAAACATCAACTAGAAGATTACAATATCAAAATCAGTGGAATCCCTATCTACTGTGACAATACAAGTGCAATCTCACTTACTCAAAATACAACAAGTCATTCTAGGACTAAGCATATTGAGATCAAACATCACTTCATAAGAGATCATGTTAAGAAAGGAAATATCATAATTGAGTATGTTCATACAGGCAATCAGATAGCTGACATTTTCACCAAACCATTAAATGATGCAAGATTTTCTATCTCATAGTGGAATTAGACTTGTTAAAATTGGATTGATAAGCTGAGGGGGAACCTATCAGAAGACATGGTTCATCAGCTGACTAATTTGATATCAACAAGTGTATTCTTCAAGAACTGACTTTCAACAGACTAGTTGACTGATAGATTCTTGAATTCAGGGAGCGGTACTCCTGATTAAAGATGAAATCTTCAATGACAGTTAGTGGAAGTTGTTTTTAACAGAAGATTTGTTCTTAATTCTTGAAGATCTTAAGATTATTTATCTTTCTGGATTGACAAACAGCAAAGAAAGATCACTAGCTATTGGCTTTCTCTAGTGATATATTGTATCAGACAAGTCATTTGTCAGATAAGTATACTCTACTCATATGATTATGTATTTATTTAAAAGAGTGTTGTGCTAAAAAAGCTATTGAAATAAACACGCTTTTATAAGTAAGAAGACTAGAGACGCTTCAGTTTTCCGCCTAGTCTGTCACATTTAATTATATTTGAAATCCGTAATTGCCACACACACGATCATAACTGACACTGATAGATCTAACGGGTAGCGAATAACACGGAAACCGACATATTTCTAACCCTATAAATCCAGATCTGATCAAAAGAGTGACTTTAAGCACCCACAAATATTCAAACTGCAAGAACTACTAATTTGTCTCTGTATTCTTGCGAGATTTTTCTTTGCACTCTACTCTCATTCAAACAGGTATCATGGGTTCAAAAGTTGCTGCTAATGTTGAAGGCAAATATTTGAACTACAAGATGTATTACGCGACTGGCACGAAGCTGATGAAGGAAATCATGGAATAGTCTAAAGCTTCTTCACTCGTGAACTACATGGAGGCTCACAAAACCATGGTGTTCAGCCCAAAAGTGGATGAATTCTACAGGAATGCAAAGGTTGTTTTGCAGAAACTAGAAATCAAGGCTAGAGTTGGAGGAAAGGATGTATGTATCACTTCAGCTTTACTAAGTTAAAAATATGGCCTGAAAATGAAAGAGCCACTGACTTCTCAGTGTTGGCTGCTCCACTTGAAAAGATTTCTGGAAAGTTGCTGCAAAGAAGGGTGAAATTCTCACTGATTCGGTCAAGAAGACCCAGCTGATTAACGAATTTCAGAGGATGGTTGACCTATTTGTTAAGGTCATTGAAAATTGCACAAGTGCATTGGACGGACTTCCCAAAAGAAGAATGCATTCCATTATGGCAGTTTACTGCAACATGAAAGTAAAGTGGGCTACTTATGTGTTCTATGTGATAGCATATCACAAGAAGGATGGACACAACCATCATAAAATTTTCTTAAATCATCTACTAATGAGTTTAGGATGTGGAATGACTAATGGAAAAGTCATTTACAGGGCAAAAGAGGTTAAAGTTTATGAGCCTACTAAATCAGAGCCCAAAGCTGATGTAACACCTGAAAAGAAGCAGAAGAAGAGAAAATATGTTGAAGAAAAGCCAGTTGAAAAAGCTAAGAAGTTTAGAGGTGCTACCAAGGCTGCTGAGTCTGCTGGTCAAACGGCAAACACTGTTGTTGAAGCTAGACCAGTTGACATTTTAAATGTTGATGATGTAATCTTCAAAGTTGCTGCGGAGATAGATGCCATGCCCTTAAGGACTCTCCTGAAAGAACAGAGTCAGAAGAGTTGCCTAAGGAAAATGTATCTAAGAGAACAAGAAGTGCTATGAAAGATTATATCCCTACTACACTTGTTCACATAAAAACAACTGCCAGAAAAAGAATAATCCTAACGGAACATCATGTTACTTTTTCTGAGAAAGTAAGGGAAGATCCACAGTCTGCTGAAAGACCAGTGGAATCAGTTAAGGAGTCTGATGCTGAAAATCAGACAACAGCTGAGGAATCTAAACCTCAAGCTGACCAGTCTGTTGTTCCATCAGCAGAGATCCCTGAAACACAGCTGCCAGAAGGAAAAGAACTGGTAAGGCTAGAGTATCCCGTTACCACAAAAAGAAGAGAGAAGAGGTTGAGCAAAAGAAACAAGAAGAAGCTGAGCTCAAGGCTGCTATTGAAGCCAGTAAGTCTGAAGCTGCCACTAAAAAGATGACTAAGGCAGAGTTGGCTGCCAAAGAAGCTGAAGACTTGACCAAGGCACTTGAAGTAAGTAAAGAAGATGCTCATGAGCCAAAGAGAAGTGGTGGTATTGTGATTGGTAAATCAAAGGAAGGTTTTGTTGTGTTGCCTCGTCCTCAACTTGTGAAGAAGAAAAAGAAAGAGGTCAAACGGGCACTAGAAATAGTGAAAAGTGACCTTGCTATCTTTGCAAGGTTTGAAGCAGGATTGGAGAGGTACAACAATCTCCTGCAAACCAAGAGTTATCTCCTAGCTGAAAAGATTAGATACAATCGATGAAGGGAGTACAGATTGGTTAAGAGGATGAGATCATTGCTTGGAAGGAGTTTGATGATGAAGAAAGATGGGTTTTGAACTGGTTGAAAACAGATTCCATTAGACAAGCACTGGACTCAGACTTTTTCCATGACAGAGTACATGAGTATGTAAAACTCACTGTACAGAAAGAATCAACAGCTCTGAGACAAACAATGACAAACAAGCCCAGAAGGGGTGAAGACTTAACAGAAAGAGCTGTCAAGATAGCAATCTGTGTAACCTTTGACAAGTGGGTTGAAAGATCAAGATACGGAAACGTAACATCTAGTGATCTGCCAACCCTACCAAGCTTACAACGCATTGCCTTTGATTCAGAAATTAGCAAGTACCAAGAATCAGATCACTCTCATCAGACAACCTCGCCTTTTTGTACCTACATATTTTATATATCATAAAACAGACTGATGGTTTTGATTTCATTCATATTACAGATTATGGTACAAATCTGAATCAAGCTGCTAATAAGGAATCATCTGTGGAGCTAGACACTATTGATGATCAAGTTCCACTAGATGTAGTACTTATAGAAAATGAGCTTTAGCCATAACCTGGAATGTTGAAGGAACTTCTGAAAAACAGCAGAGTGCCACTCCTACCAAAGTTGCTGAGGAAATTCAATCAACGCTTCTGATTCCATAAAGCTCTTGATTGAATCTGCTATGAAAGAGATGGAGAAGAGGAACAAGGAAACGTTGAAGAAATTTGAGGAGATAGCCTCATCCCTTGTTCAAAGCACCGTTGAAAGTTTGTCCAAGCCTGCTGATCGTACTTCACTGATTCAAGCAGAACTGAACAACATCAGAACTGAAGTTCACACCATAAGGGAAGAAGCTCAGAAGTTCAGTGATAGGATTGAAAACAATCAAGCTGGCTGGAAACAAATTAATCTTGTTGTTGCAAATGCTATGGAAGCTGAAGAAGAAAAGACTTCAAATCTGATGCAAGCATTTACCTCAAGCATAGATTTAGTACTTCAGTCTCAATTTCAGCTAAGTGAGGGCAATAACATAGTGCTTCACCATTCTGAAGTGTTACATTCTAAGCAACAGCAACAAGAAAGACAATTGTCTACAATGGATCAAAACATCAGGATGTTATGCAATGCAGTCAACATTCCACCTGTTCAAGTTGAAGATCTCGACCCTACTGATGATGAAAAAAAAGGGGAAGAGATACCTGAAGAAAAGGAGGAAGAAGTTAAAGTTGTTGAAGAAGCCCAAGTAACTGAGGAGGCTACTGATAAGCCTGTTGAAGGAACTGAAGAAACTGCTGAAACTGCTGATGATGTTGAAAGTGAAGCTGACTTGAATGAAGAAACCAAGGACGCGGTTAAAGTAGACAAATAAATTGCTGCTTCCAAGAATTCTGCTGAAGAACAGCTAGATCCATTCAGAAAGACAAAAAGAATAGAGGAGATAAAAGCTAGAATTGAGTCTGTTAACAAAGCCAAGAAACTAGCCTTAGATTTCTCTAGTGGAAAAAGTGAAGATGATGAAGATGAAGATGAAGAAGAAGAAGAAGACTAATTTATTTATCTTTATCACTTTGTAAAATTTTGTAACTTTTCATCTGTTTGTAATACGTTGTACTTGTAATAGATCAATATTAATAAAAGATTACAAAAGATTATCCAACTCAATTTCTATCTCAGAAATTTTGTGTGAAGACTTAACTTTAGTTAGTTACAGGTACTTTGTTGAAGTTTTGTCATCATCAAAAAGGGGAAATTATTGGATGAAGATGAAGAAGTGAAGGGAGGTTTTGATGATTTTCAAAAGTCATCAGCTAAGTAAAGGAAGCTTAGCAAACCTCTGAAAAGTTTAACCGAGAAGACAAGTAAAATCATAAGGTTAAATTTTGGTCCAGAAGACTACTGATCTGATGCTGAGTTCGAAATCAGATTGGTGGATTTCAGCAAGGTAAATCAGATGAGTTCGATTTAAATCAGCAGAGTGTTCATCAGCAAAGTGAATTCGATCAGTAGAGTAGAAGTAATCAGGAAGTTATTACAACGGTCATAAATGCACTTGGCGTAATAAATGTTGTAAGAGAAGAGTATTAATGACAAATGATTGAAGAGAAACCTCGTATCAGCAAGGTGCATTAAATGCGACTTGACATAAAGTACAGCAGAACTGTACAGTGAAGTTGCAGAAAGCCGTTCAGAAATAAGAACCATTACTCGAGGAAGATCTGAAATCTGTCTTACTTCAACGGGCATAATTCAAATTCGCGAGTATAAATAGTTCAAGATTCAAGAGTTTGAGAAGAAGAACACAACAACTGGGAGAGCATTTAAAGATCAAATTCTTCTAAGTCTCAAAACTCAAGAACAGAACACTATCAGCCGAGTCATTTGTTGACAAAGCAAGTTGAAGAAAACGAAAACATCTACAAATCTTAGTGATTTTTGTAAACATTGAGTGTTGTGAGAAGCGTATATCCATCTTTGTGAGTGATATAACTTCGTCGTATAGGTCTTCTTTGTGATTTCCTATAGCCAACGTGTGGCTTTTTTCATTTGTTGTAAAAGCGCAAGTAGAGTGTACTATTTACTTAGTGTTCATGGTATAACCTAAATCTTCGTGATTTGGAAGAGTGGACTAAAAGACATTATTGTCTATATAACCACTATAAAAATCCTTGTGTTGGTTTACTTATTTTATACTTGCATATTTTCATAAGTAACGAAACCTTGAAAAGCTAAAGATTTTACAAAGGAATTTTCAAAAAACGGGGATAAAATCTTTAAGTAAGAAAAACTTGTTTGAGAAATACTTGACAAAAATCCGTTGCATAACAAGTTTCAGACTCTGATTCAATTTGAAACAGATAAGTAAAATCATACTAGTGGTCAACTTACGCTGAACAAGCTTTGTGCGCGAACAGCTAAGTAATCTCATAGTTTTGATCAGCTTACTCTGCTGATAAGAAAAGTTAGAGAAATTTTAAAAAGGTTCAGAGGTCTATTCACCCCCCTCCCCCTCTAGATCTCATCTGACCACTTGGGACCAACAGTTCAAAACTAACCATTTCAATATTTAATCCAAAAAAAGTGGAGTGGGGTCTATAGCCCCTACTTGCCTTCTATAGACTCCTATTTATTTGATTTTTATGTTAATTTTTCATTTTTTTTATTTTATCATATGTGGGTTCACATAACTTTTTTGTATAGTGTTTCTGCTTCAAAATAAAAATATGAAGTAGTAATTATTAACTATAACTTTAATACAAATAATTATTGAATATTTAAAATAATGTATATTCGATTTGAACCTTATTAGGCTCAAGCATGACTCATAAATTGATCGTGTTTAATATAATAACTCAAACTTGCCCGACTTACAATTATTGGGGTTCAGGTCAATTTTAGTCGGGTCAAGCCATTGGGGTTTGGGTAGGCCCGAATCAATTGACAGTCCTAAACTTAACCCTTATCTGATCAGAGACCTCCTTATGCTCAAATATACGCTCCACTTCGTTCAACCAATCGATGAAAGTATCAGCACGTAACGTACCATCAAATTCTGGTCGATTTACTCAAAATCCCATATCTTTGTCACATTCATCTCGATTGAATTTTCATTTGTGTGTGGTAATTGATGATAAGGATTTGGTATGTGGATTCGGAATGGTGATTGGACTCCTCACGATCGCCAATTCCGACACTGTCAAGTGCTAGTTTAAATCTGCTATATATTTCTGTAATTTCACAAACATTTCGATCGATGCGACATCAACATGGTCAAGCGGTTCCTCTGTCAGAATCCCTCCCTTTCTTCCACGCCCTCTACCACCAGTCATTAAAAAAACGTTCCAGGAACAGATCATTTGTGTCTCTAGATACCAACCGGAGTCGGACAGAATAACAATTATTCTGCAGGCGAGTTTTCGTCGTGAATCTATAAATTTAAAATGCATAAAAATTAACCCAAGATGGGTAAAAACTCTAGACAAAAAATAATCTTCTAGTATTTTTCAATATTAAGAAATAACTGTTTTTAAATAAGTCCACCAGCTGGACTTTTATAGCTGAAAAGAAAATAACTAACTATTATAGATAAGACTTTTGGAGGAAACAAAATAAGCAAAAGATAACAATTAAGGGTCTGTTTGTTTGGCGTTTTTCAAAATTATTTCGTGTTTGGGAAATGTCAAACAAACATGTTTTCTATTTCCATAAATTAATCTTTCACCTCTCAATTTTCTCTCAAAAGTCAAACAAACAACAATTTTCTTATCTCTAAACAAAACATATACAAACTCTACTCTAATTTGATGTAAAGTAACATATCTCTTACACAATTTATCTCACATAATAAACATGATTTGACATAAAGTCTTACACATGTTATACCTACAACCTAACTCTTCTAAAAAAACTTACATCTAATTTATTTCTCAAGCCATTCTCTCAAAACTCAAACAAATAACATTAAGCCAATCGAGATTATTTCACAAACTTCCACTACTCTCCCAAACACCAAACAAACAGGCCCTAAGACTTCCTTAGACAATAAAATAACTTAAAATTGTAAACTAATCTACGAGATATTATTATCAATATCCTGGCAAAATAAGATATGTTATATCCAGATTCTTCTACTTCAATGGTTTGTGCTGGGGTTGGTACCTTCGATGGCTCTCTCCCTCATAATCTTGTTATCCGTGCACATCCCTCGATTTAAAACATTCCTGATCAGGGGGCCTCTGACGGAAAATTCTTACCTAGACCAAGTCTAGAAGCTTAGTGGTAGACCTTGTGGTCTAGGATTTACCAACTCATTTACAATTACTTAAAATTCAATTATTGATTTAACTAACTCAACTAGATTAAACTAGAGTTAAATAGAAACAAATAATTAAGTGTGAGCCAATTTTTAGTTTATTTTATATGAATAAAAAAGTTAATTATTATGATTTAACTAATTTACCTTCATTATACTAAATCAAAACTGAAAAATAATGAATATTACTTTTAAGGAAAATCTTTGACATTGTGGACTCATTATTAATTCATGAATCACCCAAGAAAATTATAATACAATATGTATAAATATATAGAACACAACAAATATTTCATGTATACGATAAAACTATACTAAAACAACTTAGTAATTTAGTGAAGATGGATATACCATCACATGCTCTAACTTATTTTTTTTTCTTTTTGGAAATTTTTTAAATCGATGTATAGGAAGAGTTAAATTAAACATTTTTTTCCTTTTCTTTTTTTGGATAACTCTCATGCAATTTTTTTGCTATTCAAAGCTAAAAATGGAGTCATTCATTGTCTAATTCTAATATTATGATGTATATTGAACATAAGTTGCAAAATGATAACACAAGAAAAATGAAAGTAGATCCATTTAAAATAAATTGAAGATGTTAGATTCTAATTGATATTTAAAATTTTATGAAAATATTGAAGGATGGAATTCTAAAATAAATTAGACTCGAATTTTTTATTCATCTAAAACAAGCTGAAGATTTAAAATTCTAATTGATATTAATTTTATGATAATAAATTAATAATGTAGGATGAGATTGAAAAAAATTGGCTCACACTTAATTATTTATTTCTACTTAACTCTAGTTTAATCTAGTTGGGTTAATTAACTATAATAATTAAATTTTAAGTAATTATTAATAAGTTGGTAAATCCTAGACCACAAGGTCTACCACTAAACTCCTAGACCTGGTCTAGGTAAGAATTTTCCGCCTCTGACACAGAAGAGGGGGTTTCTCCTTCGGCATTAACCTTTAAAATATATATATATATATAATGTTGAACGTGAGCCTGACAATAATTGCTTGCTTACTTTAATATAGTTAATTTTCATAATAAGCTCTTGAAATTGTGGGTACCAAGTGCAGAATTTACTTTCATTGGAAGAGTCGATAATGGTAACCCAAAATAAAATAAATTCTATTTTCATGCAACATTAAAACGTGATAAAAAAAAATCATTTTGGTCAATCACTCGTTAGAATTTATAAAATAGAAAGTTTTATAATGAAAAAAAGAATATAATTATTATTATTAACATGTAAATTCTTCGAATTCATTTAATACAGACTACACTACATCCAATAACAATGATACTCGATATAAAGGGTTAGTCAGTTCTCTCTGATATACGTAATGTTCAATTTACTCCTCATCTGGTTTGAAAAGATCACTTTACCCTTGTGAAAATTTGGAAGAAGTAATTTACCTCCTTTCATGTTTCAATAGAGAGTGTAACGTACTCGTCGAAATTGAGAGTGTGCATGCAAATTGTTGCATAAAATGACAAAGTACCCTAATTAGGGGATAACATGTCACATTTATCATAACACGGGGGGTAAACTGTCACATTTATTATAACATAGGGGATTAAAGTGCCACATTTATAAGTTGACTGAGTCCAAATATAATATATAAGAGGGATAGTTTTATCAAAAAAAAAGTTTAAAAATATTTGGGAGACAATATGAAACTTTTATAAGATAATAAGTGGCCGTAAAGTCTTCTTTTCAAATTTCCTTAAAAGAAAGTTTTTTTCAAATCACACGGGATAAATTGAATATTATGCAAATCACACGTGGATAAATTCCAATATTAACTCTTAGATTGAATATAGATGAAATGATAAATAACCATCACAAACACTCGTTCACTCTTGACCAGGATCTGCTCCAATCTCAGAACCCCACCCAATGGTAAAAAAACCCAATACCAAGTTAAATCAATTGTATATGTTCATGAATAATGTCCAAACAACCAACAAAATAAGTTTTGAATTCAGTAAGATAGTTAAAAGCGATATTTTTCTTACTCCTTGCTGCGTTGGGGGGTGAGAAAGCTAGTCATGCAATTTAGTTGGTAGTTATATGCATTTCCAAATTTTGTTTGTTTCAATCCTAATTAAAATTTCATTTCCAACAACTAGTTTAAAAAATGTTCTTTTATCTCAAATTATTGGTAAACATTTTTTTAACATGTCATTGTTTACTAATCACTCCGATAATTAATTAATATTTTAACACATCATTTTTTACCAAGTTATCTTAGGGCAAACCTAATGCTGGGGGGCAGGGGGAGGGCTCCGGAGCTCCCCAGCTGCCCCTGCTCCCAGCCCCAGCCCCTGTCTATCCAAATTCAATCATGGGGCTTTCTACTCCATTTATTCTCAATTTAATTCTTCCCCACTCTCACTTTTTTAATAATAAAAATAATAATAATAATAATAATAATATTAAATTATTAATAATATTAAAATATATAAATTAAGAATAATAATAATAAAAATATTCATTAAATTGCCGGGATACAATACGAAAGTACATCATTGAATTAAAAAATATCTTGGTGATTAAAATTCATTGCAAGTTATTAAAATTCATGTTGGTGATTTAATGTGATAAATATATATAACCACCTATATTCTAAGTAAATGATTTAGTTGTAAATGTCATTTTTTAAAATGAGATTAAAATTTTAATTCAATAAATTAAAATGTCGTAAAAAATATGAACAATAAAAGTTAAACAAAAAAATTTGAACTAAAAACTATATCACAAATTACATAAATATACTATATTATTAGATAATAATACACACACTAAAAACTAAACTAAAAAAAAAAAAAAAACAATATTTTAATCAGGGGATGCCACTTGGCGTCCCCTGATTACTGCCTGGGCGCACGCGCCCAGGCAGCTGGCAGGCGCATAGACGCGCCTGCCAGGGTAGCTGGGGAGCTCCAAGGAGCTCCCGAGCTATCCCCAGCCCAACCCCTAGCCCGACCCACAGCCCAACCCCCTCCATTAATTTTTAGAAGCCCAACCCCTCCCCCCAGCCCAACCTCCCCCATTGGGTTTGCCTTTAGGGTATATGTGGATGGGTTTTGGACCAGTTTCGTGGGTCTCGTAAGACCGGCCCAAAACACTTCCAAATGAGTTTTCGTCAGACCCATGAAACTCATCACAAACATATTCAAAAACTCACTCCCAAACTCTTGAAACCTATAAAACTTTGATTTGACATCTACCACCTATTTTTCCTTTCCCAAACTCTATAAAAATTATTGATTTGATACCCACCACCTATTTTTTCCCCAAACCCCAACATTCAAACTCAATCCATGTGGGGTTTCAGCTTTTTCAAAATCACAAAACCCAACATCCAAAACCTAACCAAATAAGGTTTCAAAGGTTTCACCGAAACCACCCAATCCATTTTTTTGAAACCGAGCCAAAACTCTTCCAAATATACCCTTAATTTTTCACGGCGAAAGTACAATGCTTAAATTTTTTATACTTTCTATGCAAAAAAGGTTTTTTAACAATGAATTTGACTTCTCACATTTAATAAATCAATTACATTTTTCAATAGATCCTTCAAATTATTAAAAAAAAAATTCCTTTGGAGCGGTATTTTTGCCAAAATAAAATAGTAAATGGAACACATACACAAGAGATGACTACATGTGCTTAGGGTAGGGCGCGGGTCGGGTATTTCGGGTTTTTGGTATTTTGGGTCGGGAACCCGACCTGACGGGTATTGAATTTTCACATCCAAAACCCGATACGTTTAGATTCGGGTACCCAAACTCATCGGGTATTTCGGGTACCCAAAATTTCACATTTTTTTTAAATATATATAAATGTAGAAGAAATCTTATTTTTAAACATATATGTATGTATATTGTAAAATAAATAATTCAAATATTGAATTGTACGCAATAACGTCTCAAGTCTTCAAATTGAGCTAAATTATAAATTGGGCAATTTTTTTTTATTCAATACCCAAACGGGTTCCCAAATACCCGTTCGGATGTAAATGTAATACTCAAAACCCAATCCGAAAATATAATTCGGATTCGAATCAAAAAATCCATTTTTTCATCCCAAATGAAAAATACCCGATCGAATCGGGACGGATCCCAAATTAACCGACCCAAATGCCGAGCCCTACAATAGCTTTCTTCAATAATGTAATGAGCCTCCCGGGGCACAGCTCAGTTGGTAAAGGAGGTGAACTCCGGGGCTCACTCCCCCAGGGTGGGGAGTTCGAATCCTGGGAGGAGCAGCCAAGTGTTGTAAAATCTTTAAGGGAGGATGGAGCAGCTTGGTGTTGTAAGTTCCATGGTAGTAGGCTCCCTTGGGGGCCAGGAGTATAAAGAGTGAACAAACCCTGACCAACTCAGGCACATCCCGCGATTTACTTCCGCACATTGCTGAGAGGCCAGTGATGAGTGGTCCAGGACTCAACCTGGGTTAACAAAAAAAATAATGTAATGAGACCACCACAATGTTATTAAAACCGGACCGGACCGGCCGGTCCGACCGGTTCGACCGCGAACCGGAGGATGGTCCGGTCCGGTTTACCCCCTAAAACCAGTTGACTCAAAACCCAGTCTGAACCGGGTTGAACCGGTCCAAAACCGGTGAACCGGCGAACCGGTTTGGGCCGGTTCAACCCGATTTTGAATTTCTTTTTTTTTTTTTTTTTTTTTTTGATTTTTTAAATTTTATTAATGTTAAAAATAAACTAAAAATTCTTGTAGAAGGTGGGATTTGAACACCTAACCTCTTGCATGAAAGATAACTTCCTTACCAGTTGAGCTACATCATTTTTGTTGAATTTTTAGTACAAAATAAATTTATAAATTACAGAAAACATGTAGCCAAATTTGTTTATAAATTAGATTATGATAACTCAAATTAACATTTTACACATTATCAATGAAAATTAATACTCAAATAATAATTTTTTTTAAAATTTGTTCTATAAGATATTTCTTTCCAATATTATTTTAGGATAAAGAGTGTCAAATTTTGAAAATCAAATCGATATATTATGCAAGTTTGATTTTGAATATTAGACTTTTATACATAATCATTTTAAAATTATTAATCTCTTAGTTTGTTGTATTTTTAACTTACACTTTTAAATGTTTATAAAGAAATATAGTCATATTATATATATATGAGCTTACAAATTAGTATCATATTACAATTATGATATAAGTTATGTAAATATTATGTGATTTAATTTAAATATATTCTAAGATTTTATATATTTTTAATCATTTGTAGGATAATGTTTAAATTTTATGAATATTATATATACTTTAAAATTAAATATATTTATTATATCATTATGACGTCATCCGGTCCGACCAGCGGTCCGACCGGTTCGACCAGTAAAACCAGTGGCCAGTTGGCTCACCGGTTCACTATCCGGTCCGGTTCTGAAAACATTGGACCACCATTAAAATACTAGTATCAATTTTGTCCTAGGGAACTGAAAAAGTATTTTGCATATCTTTTTATAATTTCACTATATGTACATTAGTGACTCAGACTTAAATTTAATATATACGTAATTCATAAAGTATTCACACCCTCCACTTGCCTGACACGCGGTGACCATTTTAACAAAAAAATGACACAGATTATTTAGTACTATTACTTAGTTGACACCTATAAATATAAAAAGAATCCTACTTATGAAATGAAAATTCTGTTTTATGTGACGGTTTTCATATTTTATCACGTTGAACCTTTTGTATATGGTTCTTTTTGAAACAATGAAATATTGATTAATTAAAAAAAATCGAAACTTATTTCGCTCCAACTACGACGGATTTTAAAAACCCGACTACTCTGCACTTTTTAACATCTAGCAAGAAGCTCCTAAGAAATCACATTATTCTTAATGGTTTCCAGAGTTTGTTAGTGATATTTGACTTCATTCCTTAGCTCTTGTTTGGCTTTTGAAAAGTTTTCGAAAGACCGACTAGCATACATCGATTATCATATATTCGAACCTTATACCCTAATTTGACAATCTAACATTTCACTTTCAATTTCGTTTGATACCATATAATAGAACATTTCGCAATACTGATATCATTGGATACATAAATACACATTTAGTACCACAATTTAAATATATGTTGCAATGTTCATACCACCATCAAATAATTGGATCGAAATTGATGAAATCGGCAACGTGCACCGCAAGTGACTGTTATCTCGTCTTTTAATGTGATAATTTTATCTCCAAAAGTGAAGGAAACGTGATTGTTTTTCCTCCAAAAGATGATAGCGGCCATGTACGGTGTATGTGGCCAATTCCTGCCATTTTTATCCAATAATTTGACGGTGGTATGAACATTGCAATCAAACTTTAAATTGTGATACTAAATGTGTAGAAACTTGAGGCGTTTAATCAGCTCTTCTTGGGAATCAAGCTTGGCGTATTTTGAGTAAACCGGAAAGCTTACTTAGTAGATTGTACAAGGCTAAATACTTTCATGGGACTGAATTTAGAGAGGCCCAGATTGGTTCGGGTCCTTCGTTTTGTGAAGCAAAAGATCTGTTATTCGAAGGGCTCAAATGAAGAGTTGGGAATGGGAATAGAATCAATGTATGGACTGACAACTGGATTCCTAGGGAAGGTGGACTTCGGGTTCGTATGACAAGGAGTTTATGGGCGTCTGATCTGTTGGTTCGGGACTTGATTAATCAAGATTGTCGGACTTGGAAGAGTAACTTGATGGAAGATTTATTTTGGGAATAGGAGATGGAGATGATTAAGGGAATTCCATTAGGAAATGCACATAACAGTGATAGATTGGTGTGGCATTATACGAACAATGGTATGTTTTCCGTACGAAGTGCATATCACCTTGCGGTTACCATACGAGAGTTAACTCGGAAACAAAGGGAGGGAAGTACGAGTAGTAGTGATTCAGTTGATTGGCGTTGGATTTGGGCGGTTAATCTTCCGGAGAAATTGAATGTCTTTATATTGAGGGTATGTAAAAGGGGGATACCAACTTTACGAAATCTAAAAAGGCGACGAGTTTTTGAAAACGACGTGTGCAGTTTGTGCATGGCCGAGCCTGAATCGACGATGCATGTCCTACTTCATTGCTCGTTTGCTTGTCAAGTATGGGCCTTGTCGAATATTAGATGGGTTGCAGTTGAATCCATGGATGAGGATCCGTGGGTGTGGTTTACAAAGTTGCGTAAATAGTTGTTTGACAGAGAGCTTGAATTGGCTTTTGTGATTGCTTGGTGGTTATAGGATGGCGAAATCAACGTATTTTTTGGGATGGCATGTGGACGCCTTTTGACATTGTTCAACAAGCACATGTGTTTCTTGAGAGGTATAGAACAACCCATCACCATAGTGTATTGGAGACGTCTGGAGAAGGAGGCTTGAATAGAAACACTAGGGTTCAAGATTGTTGGAGGCCGCCAGATTCTAACTGTGTGAAAATTAATTTTTGATGTGGTTATTTTTTATGGAGAGGGTATATTGGAGTGGGGGTGGTGGTAAGAGATTAGACTGGACACGGTCTAGCTTACTGTTCCTTACATGTTTCGCAAAAAATTGGGCCAGAGATTGTTGAGGCTTTGGCTGCGAAATTTGCGGTAAAATTGGCTAGGGAGAAGCAGTTGAATAGAACCATTTTGGAAAATGTCAGTCTGTGGTGAAGAAGATCAACTCAACTGCTGACGATTTGTCGTTCATTGGCCCCATTATTGCTGATATTAAGAGAACTCTTCATAATTTTCCTTGGTTTCGAGTAGTTTTAATTCGTAGGTATGGTAATAAAGTGGCTCATTCGTTAACCGTTGATTCTAACTTATGTTGTTAGTAATATTAGTGCTATTTTGAGAAGCAGATTCTCTTGCAAGCGAGCATAGTGGATTAACCTCTTAACATGTTACTAACTGATAAATCTGGGTTCCAGAAAAAATTATCTTTCATGGCCAAAAAAGCGTAATATCCAGTTCAAAAAGCCACAAGTGATATGATTAATCACAAAGTCATGTCTTCATACTTGACTAAAAGTGGGCCCCAAATTCAGAAATCCACACATACTTTATTTGATTCCAATTAAAAACTTTAATTACATTTTCTCGCCTAGGGTGTAATTGAGTCGAGTAGTGTCAAACGATATATTGTTCAAGTTTTGTTTGAATTTTATCGAGCTTGATATTTAGTGTTTGATCATTGTTTGATTATTAAATGAGCTTTTATTGAACAAGCTCGAGCTGAGCATCGAGTAGCTTGATATTTTTACGTGTATATTATCAATCTTTAGCTTATGGAGTTGAGCTCAAACCAAGCTTCAAAAGTTATCCAACGAAAAATAATGTTCAAGCTTATTTGATTAGTATAACGAATCAAACTCAAACAAGTTTTTATCGAACATGCTCGAATCAAGTATCGAGTAGCTCACTCAAACCGTGTAATTCAAGAATCTCAATAACTATTATACAACATGAAATAACTATACCTCAAACCCTACTTCTCATCTGCGTCAAACAGCACTAATTCAAGATTTTGAAAGAGCACTACCCCAAATTAAGAAAGGTCAAATTGTGAGTGGGAGGGTATCCAGATTTCTGGTAAAAGTAAAAGTGTGAGAGTTGGCAGTAAAAGTTATATAACCGTACAATCTATCTCATGATACAGGCACAGAAAATTCAGACACCAACTCTTATAAGCTTTCAATTACTTAATAAAAAAAAATTCACTTTACCCCCTAATATTTGAATTTTTTTTTCACTTTATCCTCTAACTTTTGTGAATTTCATTTAACCCTTTTGACTAGACGTTCGCTGGCAGAATATGTTCATTGATTGGGTGACAAAGTGCGAAAGAGTTGAATGACAAAGGGTAAATATGTTCAAATGTTAAGTGATAAAATAAGAAAAATTTCAAAGTCATGTTATTAAAGTTGAACGGAATATTATGTTAGGTTCTAGTTTTTTGCATCTTAGAGGATTGCCTGAAACATGTTTAATAATTGAGGAATTAAATGAAAACTAACAAAAGTTAAGGGACAAAATGAGATTTTTTCTAATTAATAACAATAATACTCCCTCGGTTCATATTAGTTGGCACATTTGTCAAATTTTTATGTTTCATATTAATTGGCACATTTGGGTTTTCAATGCAATTTTTTTCAATTTTACCCTTCTCTTTTATCTAGGTTGGGAAGTTCAAGAGTCACTAGGAAGGATATTTTTGACATTTGACCATATAAAAGTGATTAATCATGAGAATTCTTAATCTGTGTGAAAAGTAACAATGTGCCAATTAATATGAACCGAGGGAGTAATAAGTAAAAAAAGAGTAGCTCACTTGTTTTTTTCCTACCCTCTCTTTAGTTTATAGATTTCCGTATTTTTGTCAGAGACAGGAGCTGCCATAAAGGCAGCAGCATAGTTTCAGCAGAGTCAGCAGCAGATGCCTCTGCTGCACTAGTCATAATATACACATAGTATAGTGTGTCAGTATGTGTAAAAAAATATTAAAGAAATGGCAGGAAATGTGATCAGAACCCCATTAATTTTATCCATGTACAGAACAAGATGCTGCAACACAACACAAATGGTCCCTTTTAAAATAAATATTTACATATACATACCTACTCTTCTCTGCATTTAACCACTACTCTCAAACTTTTATCTCTCTTTCTTTAAATTCACTTTTGAGCTTCAAAATTTTTACAGTAATTGATGATGAGTAACAGTGGAAGAAACAGGTACCCTTTTACTGCATCCCAATGGCAAGAACTTGAACACCAAGCACTTGTTTTCAAGTACATGGTTTCTGGTATGAGTATTCCACCAGATCTCCTCTTCACCATTAGAAGAAGCTTGGACTCTTCTCTTTCCTCTAAGTACCTAATCCACCAACCACAACACAGTACTCTTTCTACTTTCTTCAAATCTTTTCACAATTTTATCACATTATTTCAGATCATTATAATTTTTTTTGTGTTATTTAAATGGATTTTTTTTTTTTTTTTGTGTATTTGTAGTGGGATGGAATGGTTTTCACATGGGATTTGGCAGAAAAATAGATCCTGAACCAGGGAGATGTAGAAGAACAGATGGAAAGAAATGGAGGTGTTCAAAAGAAGCTTATACAGATTCTAAGTACTGTGAAAGACACATGCACAGAGGAAGGAACCGTTCAAGAAAGCCTGTGGAAATATTGTCAGCAAAAGCAGCAGCAACAACTTCACCACCAACAAATGCTATTCCTATCACTACTACTACTACATCAGTCACTAAAAGCACACACCTTTCATCATCACATTCAAGCCCCACTCCCAATTCAATTTCTTATGAATCCCAATTTCTTTATCCACATTTTTCTAATTCCTCTAGACCTCAAGAAAACACCACCAACTTTTTCTTGGAATCTAATGCTTACTCACATGCACCAGGAAAAGATTACAGGTATGCTTAAATAAAAATGAGTTTTTTTTTTTTTTTTTTTTTTTTTTTTTGTGGTTATGTAGTTATAAATTATGTATTAAGTACTACAATGGTGTGATTAAGTGCAGGGACATATCTGATGGTTCATCAGTGAATGATTCTACTTGGCAACTGGCACCACTGACAATGGGTTCATCACTGTCTCAAATGAAACAGAACACTTATTCCTCTGGTTTTTCAAACCTTAATGACAACATGAGTTTCAAACAACAAAAACATGGCCATCATTATTATGATGTGTCTTTGAACATTGAAAGGGAAGATAATCAACCCAAGAAAGTAATGCACCATTTTCTTGATGATCAATGGCCACCCAAAGACAAAGGTACTTCTTGGATTAATTCTGAGGACAACAAGACTCAGCTCTCAATTTCTACACCAAGCTCTTTACATGACTTCTTCATGACCCAAAAATGGTAAGAAATGTTAAATTCATCACACTGTTCACTTCTTTAAAGAACATCTTATAATGGGTGCATGCATTCTTTTACTTTCTTGTGTTTATTTATGTTTAATGCAGAAAAGATGAAGGGGTTTTGGAATCAAAGTGCAGCAAAGTACTTAATTGTTGGTGGGACAGCTTCTTTTTTTTCTTTTTCTTTTTTTTTTTCTGTTTGAGCTATCAGAGTATTATGACATGGAGACTGTTCATTTCTTGTGTTTGTATTATGGCAAAACTGGTCACTGAAATTGTATGTCTGTGTGGTAACTGGGAATCACTTGGATTTAGCTTTTCTGCATTGTAGTAGTATTTTGTTTCCTATTACTGTAGTAGTATTTATTTCTGTTTGAAAGGCATCTGCCAATTTTGCCACATGATGTGTACTTTTTCATCAGAAGTTCTGATAGATACATCCTTGACTGGCTCTCAGTGATGGATGATCTTATTGAAAGCATAATTTATAACTTTAGCTAACAGTAAAACTTGTGGACCAATAGTAATTTTCTTGGCTTTTTCTCATCAGTAGCTCAGCATATAATTGTATCTCTATTCTTTATTAGTATATATTTGTCCTGGTATGCAATTATGCGGATCATAAATTAGTATCATCATATATCCTATAGCACAAATGCATTCAAGTTCTATTTCCTAAATTTTCATTCAGGAAAGAAATAGTTTAAAAAGTTTAGAAGGAAAATTATATTAATATTAAGACTTAAGTTGGGTAAAGGTAGCAAGTGGTATGGTTCTGTCACATTGGTCTGTGACTAAAGGGCTATAATTGTGCGTGGACTGATGGGTCTCTGAACCATCAGGAAATGAAAGAGAAGATGCTCCATTACATTTCGCTTCACAAGTGTTCAGTCTTTTGCAGGCTTTTTACACACGCACAGACACTTTAAAATCTTTTGCTCTAAACTTATATCATTATCGTACTATTTGCATTCACTTTGTGACTATAACTATCTGGTGAATCTATTGTTATCCTCTTCCCTTTGGTTGGGCCTTTATTAAAGTATTTATTTTGTTCAGTTCAATATGTATATGTATATGTATATATATATATATATATATATATATATATATCTTCTTATTCCGTGTAAGAAAATATATGGATGTAAATCTTGGATTGAATTACCTTTCAGTATATCAGACATATTATAAGTTGATTTTTTCTGGGTAGAATTTTTTATTGGTTTTCAACAGATCAGTTTCGATGAGAATCTTTGTGTATTACGCAAAGTTTCAGAATTTTATTTACCACTTCATTAGACTATATCCAACAGATCTCTTAAATTCATGCCTCTTATCTTAAAATTTAAGAGTTGAACAGTGTTATACATTTTCACTTTTTACTCTGCACTCCAACAACTTGTCTATATTTTAAGATTCTACTTTTAAATAATCACACCACACCACTCCGCTCCAACTTTAACACACTACTTTTACTTTTAAAATTTCACTTTGGACTCTCAAATTTGAAAGTCCAAACTCATCAAAATTTGGCATTCTTATTTTTTAAAGACTCCATTGGAGTACATTTTTTGTGCAATTCTTATAAATTTTCTTATAATTTGAGATATAAAGACTCTCTTGGACTTCTTAGAAATGTAGAACTTTTTTTTTCTTTCTAAATTTGACAATCATGGAGCTACAAAAACTAATCATTGGTAAAACTTTGTTTTCTTTCAATAGATCAATTATACAATTTCATCAACTAACTAAACCAGATTGTAGTAAATCAAAAGTTTATGTAGTTGGTTATAAATAGTACCAAATAATTTTGAAAAGTTAACTAAAGTTACATTTGACAACAAAGGAAAAGACATCACAAATCTAAGTTCTGATTAACCACTAAGGAGGTATAAGCTGAGTTATAAGCTTACCCATTACACCTATGCAGCTTTTATTCTTCATCTTCAGCTGCAGCATCTGCATTCACTTCTCCGTCACTCTCCTGCATATCTGGCTGCCTCTGAAACGGCTCGTCACCATCATCATCTGATTCCGACCAAGCCCGTTTTCTTCGACTCATGTTTGAGGGTGCATCCTGCAACAAGAACTGGGGTGAAAAAGATATATATGTAGAGAGAGAGGGGCAGAGAGAGAGTGAGAGAGAGATTTACAGCTTCGACTTCGACTTCAGCATCAGAATCTTCTAGGCCAGCTGCCGCAAGAAGATCCTGAGGGATATCCTCTTCTTTATCTTCAATATTATTATTTTGATTATACTGTTCTTCATATTCCATTTCTTCTCGATCTTCCACGTCAGCTTCTGCTTCTTCTGATTCATGGTGTGACTTCTTATCCCTCTTCTTCCGCTTTCCTCCTTTCCTCCTCCTTTTTTCACTATGCCCACCCTCCTCATCTTCAGCCTGGGATCTGTCTTTTCTCTTCGAAGCAGAAGAGCTACTCTTCCATTGTTCCTAAAACAAGCTCGGATATTCGTTAGGACAATACGCATTTTTTTTAGTTTGATTTATAGGAACTTACATTTCTGGGATGCAATAAACCGAAAAAATAAGGAGAATTAAAGAAGTAACATTTTCAAGTTAAGTTCAGAATATAGTAACATGGACAAATGCCTGAGTAAATATTACCTTGACACGCTCTAAATGCTTCTCTTGTTGCATGACTTGCTTTATTTCATCCTCCTGTTTTCTTTTCTCCAACTGGTTTGAGGTTAAAGTGAGTGAACAAAGAGGTAAAAGAATAACATAAAACGTGAAAAATAACCACATAATCTAATCACCTGAATCTTTCTCTGCTCTTCTGCCTTTCTGCGGGATTCTTCAGCCAATTCCATTTGGCGCATGGCTTCCAATCTTTGCAAGTTATTTTTCTCTTCACGCTCAGCAGCTTCACAATGGACAGTTGCAGCTTCAAGCAAGTGCTTGCAATATGAAACATGAGTTTCAATTTTCTTCTCATCAAACCCATGAAAGTGAAGGTTCGAAGATGCAGATAGCAAGCTGAACAAACGAACAGCATTCTTGAGCTCTGCTACAGTAGCCCGCACCTATCATATTAAAAAACATCAATATGAGAGGGCTTAAAATGATAATACTATCAAAAAAGTTACAGCCCATATAAAATCCAAACAGAAATAGAGAAAGATAAATGATGATGACCTCATCTACAGTCCTTTTTGTCTTCTGAAGTGTCGATGCTGAGAACTTCTGTAGAGTAGCTCCGACATCAAATCTCAGTGTGTAATTTGAAGGAGACAAGTGGATAGCTCTTAGTAATGTCCTTTTACAGTCTTGCCACTGTTCAGCTTCATAATGAGTACGTGCTAAGTAGAGCAGCACTTGACTGTCCGTATTATAGTAGAACTTACGCAAACAGTTTTGATACTGCAAATGAAAGCATCAACTTACAATGTGCTAGGTAATATGCATAATTTTATATGATATATTTAGGTTATATTATCTCATGCAAATAGGTGAGGAAAATGTGAACAAACCATTTTCACAGCTAATGAAAAATTGCCTTGAGCAAAGTGAACATGAGCCAGGTTAATCCACACATCTGGCATCTGGGCGTTAAAACCTCCACTTGCCGCTTCTTGAACCTACAAAAGTGGAAAGCAAAGCAACTGAAAACAAGTATATATCTTTATTTATGATACCATATTACGAAGTTAAGAGCAGACTGTTGACCTGTGTAAAAAGATCTTTAGCTATATCAAATTGACCTTTTTCAGCAAATACCATACCGGCGCCATTTGCTGCATAGAGGTTAGCAGAATGCTGAAGCAGAACCTGGCAGGATGAAACATTCAAATCACAAAGAATTATACTGAAGTATATACTATATAGTGAAGACGCCTCAATGAATGGTAGCTAAGGTGAACTTGTATGTTTATATTATTTCTTAAAAGGCAAGGACGGCCACCATGAGCACATGTGATTTTAAACCTAAAAGCTTGACTGGAAATGCTAAAGAAAAGGAAATAATAAGACCAAAAAATCCCCTACCAAGTGAGAAGGTAAACAGCTTACCTTTGTGTACAGTTCCTTAGCCTTCTCATAATGTGTAGCTTCCAACTTAGGAGCTCTTTTCTCATTGCGATTTGCTGCAAAATAGTTCCAGTTTCCCTAATAGATATCAAAGCAAGTGCATAAGTTACTGATTGCTAGTTGATATAAACTATAACAAGCAACATTGATTGTGAAATACATACAAAACCTAAAAGAATTGAAAGGAATGCAGTTTCATGAAGTTGTACAACTAAATATCTCAAAACAAAGAGAGCTACTGCATACCTTTAGCATGTATATGGCTATAAATTTTGTTGATATAAGAATCACAAGAATGTAAACAAGAAAGAAATGGGAATCAGGTAGGTACCAGACAAACTGCCGCGTAAGAATCTTTTGCATCAGTTGAGTCCTTTGCGGTCCGGAAAGTTTCTTTTGCCTTGACCCAGTCATCATTCTTAAGCTCCAAGTCACCAAGCATAAGCAAAGCATCCGGGGACTTTTCATCCACCTTTAATGCATCACCAATCTATGACCAAAATTTCATTTTAGAGGGGGGGAAATAATAACATGGTTAAGGATAAATTTGAAAAATGAGTAACGAAGATAGATTTCTAGAGGGATATAACAACCAGTTCAAGACTAAGTTGAACATTGTTTCGAGCTTTTGCAATAGCAGCTAGCCTCAAATAAGCATCTGTGTAGTCTGGATACTGGAAATTAATGACAAAGGTTAGAAAATTATTGTGTGAACAACAATGTACAAGCCAAATGAGTCTTATACATAAAAAAAGTGAAGTGACCATCATTACTTGAAGTGATCAGAAAAGCATTGATACCTTGAATAATATAAGGCGGTAAAGGATGCTGGCTGATTCAGAGTTATGCCTTTGCTCCAACACTCTAGCTAAATTAAATAGTGTAGAAACTTTATCCCATGGAACTTCTATAGATATACCCTGCTCCTCGAGTCGATGAAATAATTTCAAGTCCTTATACTGATGGGTAGTTGTGCTGGCATCAATAGGATATTGTTCACTATTGATTAAATTTGACCGTTTTCTACTATTAGGAGCTTCTCCATAAGAATCTGATGGTGCCATGCTTGATTTGGATTCTTCTTCAGCATCCAAAAAGTTACACCATATGCCATCTCCTAGAGCTTCCTTAAATGTCTCATCAGCAAGCTGGAATTAACGAGACATCAGGGCCCCTTGAAAACAAATTATTTCTAACTCAACGGCTTCTACAGGTATCAAATTGAAGGAGTATCTCAAGAACATGTACAAACCTCAAACTCTCCCCTTTCAAAATGGAGAACCCCAATATTGTTAAGCAGATCTATAGGTACTTCTTCGTTCCCCCTCTTGAAAAGATTACGAGCCTGTACAAAACCAGAGTTCAATACTGCATGGAAAGCTACGGTAGATTTTCAAAGTCTCCATTAGAAAGGGCTACCACTGTATGTCCCTAGATTGCTTGGCTTCATGTTGACCGGGTACAATAGACAGAATCAGAGACAAAATAACTACAAACACGGATGATAAAAAAGAAGAGAACTATGGATGATTCAAAGATTGCCTGCGATTGATTGATAACTAGAAAACTGGAGACACCAGTTTGTCTTGGTTTTGTTTTCAAAAGAAAAAAAGTTATGGTTTCCGTTAAACAACTTATCCACGCAGCTGGGTTATTTCTAATATTATTTGGGTCCATGCATTTTCAGCTTCCCAAAGCATAAAAGCTGAAAAGGGTAAAGAAAATAGGCGAAGAAACACTAAGTTGGAATGTACTTACGGTTTTAAGGGCATCTAAAGCAGCATTAATGTCTGTTGAAATTAAAAGCTCACCAAGATCCAGAAATGCCTGTAAAGTCCATCAGATTATATAGAAGTCAGTGGCAAGTAACAAAAATGTCATCAGACCTAAGGCATTGTTGGATACTCGTTTAACATTGTCACACTTGAGTTGTAATGTGAAGCACAAAAAACAAGTAAAATGATACATCAAAAGTAAATATTTTATTGCTTAATCTACAAATCTGGTATATTTACAATCAAATTATAAGTAGTAATACAACATGGTCACCTGAGGATCTCGAGGATCAATTTTGGTGGCTTTCCTATATAGCTCTTGGGCTTTCTCGTTCTGCTCAAGCTGAACATAAATGTGTCCCAGAGCCTAAGTGACTCAAAAAAATGTGATTAGCTCTCCTAAGTACAAAAATAGGGAAATTCAAAATAAAGCTCCAAGCATTATTTTTATCATAATTCTTTGCTCACTTTCAGTGTGTCGCAATTTTCTGGCTGAACCTCCAAAACCTTTTCGAAATTAGTCAAGGCACTTCGCAAATCTCCTAATTTAAGTTGGACCTGTCCCAAACCTATTTCAAGCAAGCACGTATACTCAATCAGATAACACTAGGAAAAACATATATCAAACGTTACAAAGCCGAACAAGGAAAGACGGTATGTAGGGATGTTATAATTAGTTGATTTCTTATGGGAGGGTTACTGATTCAGCTAGGCTAGGACGAAGACGAAAGATAGAAAATGTAAGGGTTGACAATAAGACAAGCTGAAAGATAATAGCAAGAAGGATTACAAGGATTTAGATGGGGAGCAAATTACAGAGTGAAAATAGAGTCTCTTTCATTTCTGATGTGGCAAAGATAGTATCGTGAAAGATGTAGCCAAATATCTGGTTTTCAAAAAATAAATCTGCCTCTTTAGATCTTAAGAGTGGTGAAAAGCCAGTTTTCTTGATATAGTAATACTAAGACAGGATTTTCCACTTTATTCAAACATTTCAGTCCATAACAAACTATTATATTCAAGCTAGATCGCCAAATAAAGTGTGGCTCTATTTTATTATATGGAAATAATGTCTTCCAAGATGAAGAAAAAAAACTGACCAATCATGTTCACCTGACATAAAAAGCCTATAGAAAAAAGTCAACAAAAGCCTATAAGTTACTCATTTTGATTCAGTTATTTTACTCCCCTTAACCTATTTATCCCATTCCATGCATGTCCGAACTGTGTTGACCCAAGTGCAACATACTTCACTGATTGCACTGCATCAGGAGTTAACTAAAAAAGGTGAAATATTTGTCAATCTGATTGCCTGAGGTTTAAATGGTCCATCTTATAATACCAAAAAAGGCTATTGGAAAGAAATCTGATCAATGCGATTGTTTACTCAAAAGTAGAATAATACACTGAGAAGGACTTTAACGCTTCATTGCAAACTAGTGTACATTGTTGGTTGGAGTAGGACCCATCATTGACTTCTCCATAAAATTGAATAGTCATTTTTTCATAAACAAGTTATAACAAACTATAAATTTCTCCATAATCTACATACCATAGTAAGGTAATACAAATTCACGTGGATTACTGCTTTCTTTTACAGATGCCATGTAGTACATTCCTGCCTTTTCATAGTCCCCCTGAAATATATAACTACTGAGATGTGGAGTAAAGGATAATATATAAAGAATTCATTTTATACTCGTGATGAAACAAGCTAAAGATGGTCCATCAATCGCCAAGATGCGAAAATCATTATCTTCGTAGAAAAGCAAGAGAGATTATTGTGAAACTCTCCAATGTTTTTGAACAAGCAAAGATCCAACAAAAGAGCACAGATGATATGCAGGATAGCATGGCTGAAGAAGTCACCTTGCTATGGTAAGACCGAGCCAAATTGTAGTAAGAATGTGCCTTTGTCGGGCCATGCAATGTTACAGCAAGTGCAGTTTCAGTCAGTTGTTCGACTAGGAAATGTTGACCCGTGAAAAAGAAATGATTAGCCAGATAATTCAGTGATGTCGCACAGTAAGGATATATCTCGAAAGCTCTTTGCATCTTTTCCATTCCATTCTTGATATCAGAAGCTGCAAACATATTGGACACAGAGTAGAAAGTAAGACTTCCATAAGACAACAATTAATCAACTCATCAAAATGGTAACCATCAGATCGATTTTTCACTAGATATGATCATGTCTGTAAGATATTCATCACATGTAATCATCCAATAATCATCACTACAAAGGAATTAGAATTTTTTAATTCAATTTTCATATTCCCAAATTGTGAACTCATTAAGGAAAAAAAGACTTACCTTCACTAGTTTGAAGATCTGATATACCCAGTGCCACGAGAGCTTCCACGTTGTCTGGATCTAACTGCAGTTAAAAAAAAAGTCAAAATATAATCCTAATTCAACATGAAGTCGAGCCAAATTTGCAGCTGCAAAAACCATCAGCTTGGTTGGTGCACAATCTCAAGATCACTTGCCTGTAGAACACGATGAAATCCTTGCTTTGCCTTTTCAAAACGACCCAATTTATAATGGCAGAGAGCTATTCCAAGTCTTACAGCAGGAGCCCAAGGATAAACTTGCAATGCTCTCTAACAAATATATACATTACAAGGAAATGAGAACAATACAGTTCCACAGGTTGGCTGCATCATCTTACTTCAAATAGTCTAAACGAGAGGCTTAACGAACCTTATATAACACCAGTGACTCAGAATATCGACCACGGCTAAAGTGAACACATGCCTACACATAATAGGAAATAGTTTATTATTGTGAGAGCAAAACTGATTCAATGCTTATAGAAATGAACACAGGTTTCTGCATTTAAAGCCTAACAATGCATGATATATCAACTTTTAGAAGGCACCATTAAAAAATTCTGAGAACATTTGATTCCAAGAACAATGGCCAAAAATAGAATACAATTATCAAGAGGTCTAAAACTGCAAAATTATTAGCCAATATCAATGATATCTGATGCAATTGCTGATCATGAGCCACTCTGAAAAGCATGTATATAAATTCATATACCTGACCAAGAAGAGCAGGAACATTATCACGATCTCCATCTAATACAATCTTAAAGGCGTTGAATGCCTGCTCAACATCTCCCTTGGCCAGTAAAAGCTGACCTGCAAAATTGAAATACAACCAAGTATGAACACCAAAACAAGAGTCTCTCTGCCAGTAGAAGCAATGACCAAGCCCTTAAATTAAACAGGAAAGGACAATAAGTTGCAGTTTAACCTATGCCCATTAATAATGCAAAAGTTTAACAAAGAAGATATGGGAACACCAAATATAACCATCATAGGTAATGATTTCCTTGAAACAGCGAATTGCATTCGATGCCAAAAGTTATTTGATAGTAAAAATGTTACACAGATGTAATATTGTAATCCCAGCATATTACATCTTTCAAATTCCCAAAATCGCTAGACATCTTCACTTCTCCCTCATGCTCTCAATCAATTCCATCAAATATATGAATATATTTGAATAGGACACAACTGTACGATTAATCCTTCAAAATTAGAAGTAAATCTTGTCTCGAATCCAAAATGCAATTTGCAAAGTCGCTTTCATTTCCTTAGTCTCAACTTTGAAGGAAGAAGTTCAGATATTGAAGCCCAAGGTCTAGCACTAAGGCAGAAGAAAATTAAAGTGAGTCTGGAAAGAGAAAATGTGGTATACTTGTTTCCAAATTCATACTTAAGGATCCAGTGGAAACCATTTTTCTAATTATCGCTGATTTATTCCAATGTTTATGTACCGCTTCAAAGATGTTCTTGTTAAACTTCTAAATCCCACTCAAATTGCAGCGACATGCAATCTGCAACAAATGGCAGACCTACCCATTTTAGTAGTTTCCATTCCATTAAAAATTTAACCGGAAGGTAGAATTTCACTTATACTTATATGACTTATTTATAGTTAACTTGGAGCATCTGTTGGGAATGAATTATACATATTAAAATTGATTCTTCCTGTTCAGGAGAACAAGTTGGTCTTCAAAATATCGTTGAGAATGTAAGTCCTGAAGGATAATCATTGCCCATAAGTGAAACTATGATGACAATCATGTCCTTGAAATTCTGATGTAATCTCTCATGGTATACATTATACAAATTACAAGATGTTTGGAGAAGCTGAAAATATAGGTCATGGTCATTCTGTGGGTATTTTTTTTCTAAAGACGATATACTTATCACTGGTTTTCTAGTATGTATATTTACATAAAATGATGCAGTGTACGTCCATGTAACAGTTATAGCAAAGCTGGAGAATATTGCCAATTAGCACAACATAACATATAGTAGACGGAAGGGTACCTTTCCCAATCCAAGTAGAAGGCTCATGCATGTCAATCCTTGATGCCTTGTTATAATACTTTGTGGCCTGTACAAAATAGTCTTCCTTTTCTCTATGTTTTGTCTCAATTTTCCCAAGGTAGCTGTAATATGCTCCCAAAGCATTTAGAATGGCAATCCTCTCGTATCTTACATCTGCATAATATTCATCAATTTCTGCAAAAATAATGACAATTGTTTATTACTGGAATTACTCAAACAAGTGAAGAACCAAGAGAATGGAAAGAATCCCCTTCATCACAGCCTAACATGTGAATTTCTTCTTTTGCATTCTAAAAGGAATGTTAAAATTGTATTGTAGAAGAACTGATACCAGGACTTGATCCTTCTTCTAAAATTTGTCTAAACTGTTCGATTTTGCCTTGTTTGAAGTATTCCCTCTGCACCCAGAAGTGTAAATTTGTCAAAATCTAGAAAACAAATACAAATTTAACATGGAATATCTTTAATACAGCAGTAACACTTGCCATGAAAAAAAAACACCTCAAAAGATTTTCGCTTCTAAGAAAACTTGTCATCATGCACAAAACGTGACAATGTCAGGAGATAAAAAAAGTTATTAAATCAATATTCAAGATATAATAAACAAATTAAGTTGAGTAGAATGACATATGTACACCACATTCATTCCAAAAAATACAAACTTGGGTAATAGTAAAATCCGTGTGAAGCACAATACCAGTCCACGTAGTACCCTCGTCCAATAATCCAAAACGAACAAACATTTCCAGGCCCACTGGCACCGAACTCAATAAATGTATATCGAGTCTTTCTTTACTTGCTTACCTAATCTAACATATGCCTAAGTCATATAAACGTAAATGTGGATACAAGATCTACGTGCCAAAAAAATCCACCTAATTGCGAAATTAAAACCTTGGTGGCATTCATACTAAGAGCTCAAGAAAAGAATCTTTAATAAATTTATGTTGAGTGACCTAAATCAATGTGCAAAAAAATCCACGTGTTTAAACAAACATACACCTGGGAACCACAAACTTCAATTCAAAACCTCACAATTCGACAAAAAGAATTGCCTCTTGCACGTGGATCTAAAACGAGAACATATCGCCTATTCTACGATAATACACTGTATTTGATAATTAGCGAAGTAACCACATAAATATAAATATATATAGGCTGCCTACTGAATATGGTGCCCTTATTCGTTAGAGTGAACCCTAAATCTTTGTTATTTTTAATCTAATCACTAACCGCAAGTGAACCACGCTATAAATAAGTTTATGCAGGTAGTATAAGATTTATTTTTAATAGTTCAAAACCTTCACAGCCATCACATTCAACCCCTGGCCAGATTATACCAGACATGTTAAGGTTAAACACATTCCTTATATATCATTCTCAAAAATCACAAGTGATAGAGACTCTGCTTAAAAGTTTTCCCGAAAGCCAAACTTCCATACCACAATAAATTCATTTTTATGTACAAAATTGCTAAGGAGACACCCCAACACACAAAATAAAGGCCTTTTATAGTACATGCAAAAACTTTACCCACAAAAACAGAAATAAATTCCAATAACTCACTTTCCGGCGGGCCACGCCGTTATATCATGAAACCACACAAAAGAATAAACTCCAATTTTCTAATGCAAGTCTAAATCAATGAACATATGTACAGAAATTTCAAAATAAAAAGGTTGTGAATATAGGCATACGGCGATGATGAGCCAGAGATCAAGCGGCGCTTGCTCCGCCTTGAGAATGTCGAGAATGTCGGTAGCATCGCGTGGGAGTTGATCGAGCGCAACCCTAACCTCCTCCTCTGAATTTTGTACAGGAATGTATACACACGCCATCAATAAATTGACGATATCTCAATTTCAAACATATAGTTCAATTTGTTCAATTGGATTTGGAATTTATGAGCTATTGAGTAGCTAATTACTGTGAAGTTTGGGTTTTAGGACATGGGGATATTTATAGGGTGATAACTTATTGACTAAAATATTTTGGGGGTACTCTTGTAAATATGCTTTTATGAGGGCGGACTTTGAACCTGGCCTAGGTTTTTCCGAGCTCGCCCCCGAGCCAACCCCGGAGCCAGTTCGGACTCTGGGTGGTCATCTCCAATGGTGGGCTCCTAAACTCAATTTCTTCTAATTTAATTTTTTCCTCACTCTCACCATTATTATAATAGTTTTAATATTGTTTTTAATATTGATATTAATAATAATAATGCTAAAAAAATAATAATTATTATTTTAATAATATTGATATAAGTATGTTTCTAAATATTTCTTACTTTAAGTATTAATTTAAATTATTTGTCTTAGTGTATTTTTATATTTTCAAGTAATTATAATTCTAATTTAGGAGGAAATTTTTGATTTATTCTTATTAAGTCATTAATAATTAGAATTGTAATTAAAATTGATAAAAATAATATTTAATTTTATTCTAATATTAACAAATTATTTACAAATTTTAATTATTATTTTTTAAATAGAAGAAATAATTAAAACCGTTTTTAATGTTATTATTATTAAATCATTAATAATTAGAATGGTAATTAAAATCATTAATAATAATATTCTAATTTTAACAAATTAAAACAAATATTATAAATTTTATTCTAATATTAACAATTATTACAAATTTTACACAATTAAAACTATTTTATTACATTTAAAACAATTAAAATAAATAAAAAATTAAAAAAGGGGACCAATCAGGTGGCGCCAAGTGGCACCACCTGACTTAAAGAGGGGCGAGTGAATTACACACGCCCCGCTTTCTTCTTCAGCAGCTCACGCGGCCTCGTTCCTCTTCCCGTTCCCCGCCCGCCCCGCCCCACCACTGGAGATGACTTTCCAGCCCAGCCCAGCCCGGCCCTCACACGCGCCCCGAGCCCGTCATTGAAGATGGTCTTAGTATACAATTGTAGAAGAAACAGAAGTCTTTAAATATTTTTGAATTCATCGGAAAAAAAATTGAATTCTGGGTAAAGTGAAACTTACATGTACACACGGATATACCCATGTAATTTTTATATAAATACATTTTTTGTGGTATAAACTGTGATGTATATGTTAATGTACGTATATTTTTGAAGATATTGTGATTAAAATTACTTAAATTTCTTCTACATATATTCACGATTTATTTGGTATTGTTTTAAACCACTAATATACACGTGTTTATAACCAAATATATAAATTATCGGATAATAAAATTCATAAATTTTACATTCATTCATTAGTGCAAAATGATGTGCGTAATTAGTAACATGAACACACCCTTTTAATGAATTATGAAACTATATAACAGGTTTTTTGTAATACATTATGAAAACTCTACTAGCACGGGACTTCTTGGTGCTAGGTCTCAATTTTGTCAGTGATTATCACTAGACTACGACTTCATTGACATAAAACAGGTTTTTTTTTTTTTTAAATCAGAAAAAAATTGTTCTATAGATATATAAAAATATTAAAAATGTGATACAATTTATGTAGTCGGGTGGCGACAAAAAATAGAGTAATAGTATTATATACTTCTTCCGTCCTAAAATATTTTAGTTAATAGTATTGGCTATATTGTAGTTAATATTTTAAGTGACTTATCAAGTAGATTTTTTACATTTACAATGTTTTAAACCTTTTAAATATTAATATATATGGTATTCTATAATACTACCAAATTATTATCGAAATTAATTAATTAGATAATTAATTATATTTTTTTTTTAAATTTGGTCAAGTGGATTGATCAACTGTACCAATGGAGTAAAAAAAATTGGGACGGAGGTAACATATTTATTTCTTTTTCAAAATGCATTTATCATCATTCATTACATCAGAAATCATTTCAATAAATGTCTAAGCACAAAAAAATATAAATAATAAATCACTATCAAACACTAGTATTAAATTAGAAAAAAACTCAGTGAAAGTTGAACGGCCTCAACTTTGTTGGTGATTACCACTAAGCTACAACATCATTGACAATAATGATAATGTATTGTCACTCTTTATATTGCCTTTACAATATGTGTTCATTTTTTGTTTTCTAGAATAGTTTTATAATATCAGTTTCATATTAGACAAAGTGTATTTCAATATTAAGATATTATGTACAACACTTTTGGGTTTGTTAAAAAACTTCAACATAAAAAATTAATGTCATTCGCAATTTAACATATAACAATTGCATACCTTCACTACACATTAGACAAACAAATTTTATTATAGCAATCAAACAAACATGGTTTAATAATATTACTACCTTATTTTTTACCCTAATATCCAAACTCCCATAGTTTATCCGAATGTTATGTTAAACCCATTATTTATTAAAATAAAAATCTTTATACATCTAAAACGTAATTCTGCATACAACAAATATCAATTTTCAGAAGAAGAAAAAAACCAATATTCAAATAATTGGCGCTGTAATTTAAAGAATTTTAAAGCACCAAATTATATTTAAGATATATATAAACCCCCAAAATGGCAGTCATTATTTTCCAAAACACTGGGCCAGATTTTCTCCTTTTTTAGACAACATTTATGTGCTATATGGAAAGTCAAACAAATATTCCATATTTGTTTTTCAGAAAGAAATTTATCCAATAAGCTTATCACTCAATTTTCATTATTGTACTCTATAAAATTCATTATTGGCCCAACATTCATTATAAAAAATTGGGAAAGAGGTAGTATATTTTTTTCTTTTTCAAAATACATTCATTACACCAGAAATCATTTCAATAAATGTCCAAGTAAAAAAATTATAAAAAATAAATCACTATCAAACATTATTATTAAATTAGAGAAAAACTTAGAGAAAGTTGAACATGCCTCAGCTTTGTTGGTAATTACCACTATGATAGAAAATTTCTGGCCCAATTGATACGATCTCCTGGCACCATTGTTCGTTTCTTACTTTAATGGACGTAAGAAGGACCATAATCTTACTTTAGGGTCGTAAGAGTAACCACAATCTTACTTTAGGTAGAGAAACCATATAATTATTTATTCATTAATTTTCTGCCTAATAATAATAAAACACAATCAAAATATATACTACTAGCATATGACCTAGAGATAAGCTCATAGTCTATCTAATCGATAAAGATAAAGTCTTAATCTAACTAAATAAAAATTATAGAGTCATAGCCCAACTAATAAATATAAAGAGTCCTATCATTAAAAAGAAGATCGTAACATTCTCCACCCCTTGAATTCGAACCTTGTCCTCAAAGTTCGTACTCCGCACTAGTCACTTGAAATTGAAACCTCCTCCTGGATCCCAACAAAATCGGACTTCACCTTGTGCACAATCATCAATCGGCATGTAATGGTCGACCCTTGATTGAATTGCCACCAATAATAGTTTGGAAACCTTTTTCGTTGATAAGTAGTTGTTCAATGTAATTAACCCAACTTACTTCAATGGACTTGCACTTTGACATTTGTTAATCAATTTCATCGGACAAACCTAGTTTCGGTAGATTAGTTGGTTTTTGATGATTTGGTTTTGATTCATTTTTCGGTTCTGAATCTGAATCTAAATCTGACTGAGCACTTGATATCAATTTGTTTATAGAACCCACTTCAGTCGATCTCAGTCGGATGATTGATTTTGACGATTCCACAGATTTTGGGTCTATCAAAGTTTTGTTTTTGAACATTGGAGTAGATGCATATTTGCCAGTTATGACACCATCTATCTTTGATATTATCTCTGACGTGGATTTTGAGTCACAACTTTTGGTTGCAAATTTATAGATCTGGTTTTTGTCTCCTTCTTTGATGTAATCAAAGACGAAGACAGTTTATTGCTCCTTTGATCTTTCATCAATCTTCGAGATTTCCTTCCATGATTAAGAGAGTAAAACTAAAAAAGTCGATTCACAGATTCCCGAATCTCATGGAGAGAACTCTCCAATCGATCCAAACGTTCTTCATCGGACATAGTTTCGTGAACGAGATGATGTGATCTCAACCCACTCCGAGCGAAGCGTTGATGTGATCTCAACCTGCTCTGATACCAATTGATACGATCTTCTGGCACCATTGTTCGTTTCTTACTTTAATGGATGTAAGAAGGACCATAATCTTACTTTAGGGTCGTAAGAGTAACCACAATCTCACTTTAGGTGGAGAAACCATATAATTGTTTATTCATTAACTTTCTGTCTAATAATAATAAAGCATAATCAATATATACTACTAGCATATGACCTAGAGATAAGCTCAAGTCTATCTAATCGATAAAGATAAAGTCTTAATCTAACTAAATAACAATTATAGAGTCTTAGCCCAACTAATAAATATAAAGAGTCCTATTATTAAAAAGAAGATCGTAACATCAATCTATATGAATTTTCACAAATAATCTCATCTTAGAAATTTTCTACCATCCTTAAAAATAATTTAAACAATATTTTACTTTGATTTATCATAAAATAACACGTCTCTTACACTAAATATGCAACTCTATAAAAAAAATCATAGAGAAAGATGGTAGAAAATCCAATTTAGAAAAAAATCCAATTTATTCCCGTTAACTATTTTAACTAAATTTAAAAAAGAACAGAAGGAGTTTTCATTCATTCTGCTGCCATTGCAAACACCCAACCCCTGAACTCCCCCAAAATAATGCCGATCAAATGGTAAATTTATCATAGAGAACGTGAAAATGAAGTAGTTTTATTTATACCAATTATATTATGTTTTTTACGAAGAAGAAATGTTAATATGTGTATGTTTTTAGGATTTTACACTGGCAGCCAAACGCGGGCACAACAGTGAACACTCAAATCCTCTCAGAAGTGTCTCAGTGCGCTGAGAGCATCAATGGCGTCAAAGAAGGCCGATGGAAAACCATTCTCAGCTTCTACAGAGCAATGGTTAGAGGTATCACACACCGTGACTGTGTGTTTTGTTCGTTTTTTGTTTTCTAGGGTTTTAGAAACCCTTTTTAATCAGTTCTGTAGAGCAATCTTTTCTAATTCTGTGTTGAAATGAAATTGATTCAATTTTGTTGTTATTGAGGTGCTGATTGATTATAAGAACATTTGTAGTGGAAAGGAATTGCTTTGATTTTGATTTTTTTGTTGTGATTGTAAGAACAAGGGAGTGCGAACGAATTTCCTCGTGATTTTGTTGGAATTTCGCTTGCGGAGCAGCCTAGTAAATATTTTTTGGTAATTAGAGGCCAGAGGGTTGTGGTGGAGGCGGAGTCGAACATTCAGATGATAATGGAGAAACTGCAGTCTTATAAAACTCGGTTTGTTCTTACTTTCGAGGTTAGTAGTTTGACATATGCTTACCGTGTTGTTTGTCCTTTTTCTGCTCGGATTATTGTGCAGAAGAATGAGGAATAGGAAGTAGAAATCATATTTTTGTGAGATTTATTACTCACCTAGGAAATTTCATGTAATGTAGGGGAACCAGTATCAACTTGGTGACTTTCAGTTGCGTGTGGGGAAGGTTGTTCCAACGCACTCTGAAAGTTTGAGGGGCATAGTTATGGAGGTAATAGACACCCGTAGAACTCTTAATTGCGTAATTACGTATTGTATTTTCAGAGGATAACTCACAATTTATTACTTTTTGATGGAATAATTGGTTTACTATAGTATAAGTTTTCTAGACACATCCGAAAATTGTCATCATGTAAGATAAACTATGGCTTGATAGTGTTATTTATCTTTTACGTAACAGAATGATGAAGTGGATGGTTTTCGTGTACTAAATCTAGATATGATGGTGTGGAAGTCATGTCTTTAAGTTAGGAAACCATTCCCCCACCAACATAGACACCTATTTAACTCTGAGGAAACCCTCCGGCTTTGGAGATTGAAACATGTGCTTTTTTTTATTCTCGGGTTGATCCTTGACCATTGTAAGAACATAGAAGTTTCTTGAAACAGTTAGAAGGATAATCCCAAGAGTTTTTTTGGCCCTTGAAACTGATTATATGCACCTTTTTCTATAGTTAGCATCTTAGCACATTCAAATTAATTATGCTAAACGAAAGTAATATGTGTTAAAACCTTAAGATCATTACTCTGAACCTGCAAAATGATTTTGTATAACTGCTGTATTTCCGTGATTGGGCTTGAAAAGAACATACATTATTATGTGGCTATGTGGAACTTGTTGGTTAGATGGAAAGCGCTATTGGGTTTATTCTGCTTGATCTCTGATTTGGTTGCTCTTTTAATTTGTGAGATAAATTGTTGAACTAATCAAATGAAGACAGAACAAATAACTAGTTTGGTGAAATGGGTCTTACAGAGCCTATCAATTTAGACATCCCGACATTAGGATATGCTTTCGCCCATATTCTCTGGTATAAACATGTGGTTGCATTACATGAGATATTTGACAAGTATGACCCAAATATTGAACAAGAATATTTTTAGTTGAATATCAAGATATTCGTTTGGGTGCATGAGAGCTGAATCATGATTGGTGTATTAATAGCATCCTGCTGGCTGATGACTATCACATTGAAATGTTAAGGGTCCATCTTTAGCAAAATAAAAGAGAGCATTAAGGCCTCATTTGGATTCAGTGATTTGGAGAAATCCATAGCACTATTTATGATATTTTGATTTTGTATAGACTTCAAATCATTTGGTGTTCATTTTGTAATATCCTTAATAACCAAAATTATTTGTTTTTTTCTCTTCTTTTCTGACCCTATATTTGTTGTTTGTGCTCTTAAGTGCAATCCTCTGCAGTCACTTCCCCTTTTATAACAGCTCTTTTAATACAAAGTGGTGTGATGTATCAAAAAAAAAAAAAAAAAAAAAAAGAAGAAGAAGAAAGAAACCAAAATGATGAACTTGAAAATCCTCCCTGTATTGGAGTCAATTCAAATCCTTTCTCCGAGTTCAGTCCAATGCTGCCTAACGGTATTCATCAGTGTTTAAAAAACTGAACATGCCAAAGAAAGCATTTGGCTTTTCCTTTTGAAGTGGTAAAGATTTTCTGATAATTTTCTTGAGCAATCAACTTCAATCCAAAGAGGAGTTTATTTTTATTGTAGATGGAGTATCAACCCATTTACAAGGCTATTGGAACTCATTGATTTGATTGAATTTTCGATTGGCTTGATCTCTTATTCTGTTGGTTTATAGATTTCGAGATAAAATTTTGAACTAATAAAATAAAAACAGAAAAAAAACTAGTTTGATGAAATTGATCCCTTATACAGCCTATCAATATAGACATCATTCCCTGCTTGCTTTGCTGAGTTTGCTAATCTTAATGTGCTTAAGCTTAAACAAACTGAGTAGGAACTACTTTTACATGCTGATTTTTTCATAATTCTCTTGAACTATCAACTTGAAATCTAAAGATTTGTTTGTTTATATTGCAGATGGAGTATCAACCCATTTCATCATGGGAAAAATCACACCAAATCATGGGTGAATTCTTTGATCTTTGGCAAGAAGCTCTTTCAAAACGATCATTACAAGGTCATTTTGTGCACCTTGAACCGAACTTTACAGAGTATGGTCTCCCGGACCAGTATACATTACAACACACAGCCGTTCAGTATGCCAGTATCACGGCTCAAATGATATCCACAGCTCAAACAGTGCAACCCAATAGAAATTAGACCTCGAGGGATATTGTTACATGTATTCTCGTTGTTGTAGCCTTTTGAGTTCTATTTAGGGGCTGCAAACTATAATTTGTTCCCACATTATTATTATTATTGCATTTGGTGTAGTTAGGACTATGAACTGAACAATGTTATGGTCTTCTGATATCTTTTTATGTAAATTATACTGTAGCATTTTTGTTGCTTGAAATAATTTGCTTGTAATATAAGTTATCATGTCTATTCCCCAAGAGGAAAATGATATAAACAGAACATTCTCCAAGCTTATTTAGAAGTTGGACTGCCCCAACCATATATACCCCTCATTTTTCATACAAAATTACATTTATACTTGAAGTCATCCTATGTTCTCAAATCGGAAAATTCTTACGTCGACCAAGTCTGGGAGAGTTGTTTGGATGTTATGGTCAAGATTCACCACATCATTAATTCTGGAAGTATGATAAGCCACAATTGACAATGTGGTAAATTCTTCACCACTAAGTCTATGAATTTTTTCTCGACTTGGTATCGATAAGAATTTTGCTATTAAATCCTACGAGCCATTGGTGAGATCATCGAGGGTCGTGCAGTTAGCAATTTTTTTTTTTTTTTTTTTTTTTTTATAGCTTGGCAACGCTTGAGGTACCTAAAATTTGTAAAATTTGGGGTTATTTATTTATGATAAATCCGTGGGCCTTCAAAATAAGATATATATAAAAAAGGAAGGTGTTTTGGTAAAATTGTATAACTTTCTAATTATTCACACAAAATATTATCCCACAGAAAAGAAAATTACATTACAATAACCTATCAATTCAATTCAGAGTCCATTTATTAGTTCCTAGTGCAGTAGTGCTACATTCACTTCTTCGTTGTTTTTTCTCTTATGCCTGTAATTTGATCTACCCAAAAAATAAAATAAAATAAAATTACAATTAATTTGGAAACATTCCAAACAGTAACTCAGTAACATAGGAAGAAGAAGAGTCCTCTGACAAAGAAAATATGTGATGTAATACAGTTGTTGTCTAACAAAGTACAACAACTTTCCATTTATTCTCACACAGTCCTTCAATTTTAAAACCCCTCTAAAACCCTAACAAACAGCCGCAAACTTCATCTCTCTCTCTCATTCAGAAATTTACATACATACAATTCTTGCACAAGTTAGATTATCATATCAAAAGGTCAGTTTCATTACAATTAGAATGCCAATCCAATGCCAATATTTGAAAATCAATGGAATTTGTGTGCTGTACATGTTTGTGTTTTGAGATGTTTCTATTGGATTAATTAACATGATTAAATTATGATATTCATATATTCAAATAAAGGGGTCATGTTTTCTTGATTATTTTTTTAGGATTTAAAGTTTGATTTTTTTTTTGGTTGCATATTGTTGTATAATTTTGTGATCTATGGCATTAGTTTTGTTCAAGAATTAATGGGTTAAATTTATTTTTCTTTTTGTGTCATCTTGAATAGATTGTTATAAGTATATTGGATAAATTAACATGATTGAATTATGATATTCATATATTCAGATAAAGGGATCATGTTAATTTGTTCTTGATTATTTTCTCAAGGCTTTCAATTTCAGATTTATTTGCATATTGTAATAGAAATTTGTGTGATATGTCATTATTTTGTTCAAGAATTAATGGGTTAATTTTGTTTGAATAGATTGTTATAAGTATAATGGATCCAGATATTCTGGGCAACACCACTAAGGCTGCACCAAGGAAGGTATGATGAATTTGAATTAATTTCATTGCTACCCAATTCAATTCCTTTAATTTAAAATTATTTATGTTAACCATATGTATATGCTTAAATAACATGGATTTATTTTGATTTCAATAGGTGAGATTTGCACCAAAAGCTCCTCCAAAGAGAGAACAAAAGCCTATCCTTCCTAAAGTGTAATCATCTTAAATTCATCGTGCTCGAATATCATTCATTTCTAGCACTTGGCACGGTTTAATTATCTGATTTATCGATGTTGCAGTGAAAAAACCGAAAACGACATTGACGTGGCTCAAGCAGAGCAACTTCTACGCAAACTAAATGTATTTGCAGCTTCCAATTTCCTCTTAGGTTTATTAAAAAGTGATACTTTTTTCGGTTTAAACGAAGTGCTAATTATCTTTCTTATATGAATCTATCTTTTTTCACATTATAGGAGTCCTCTTTGAAGGGAAGACCCAAAGTGGAAAAGAAAGGTAAGCATTTCTTTAGGTCTCGTGACTCTTGTAATCTTATTATGTTCTCTCCACCGAAAATCATTATCTAAATCAAATTATCTTAGATGTTAGTATTTCTTAGCATTAGTAGCCCCTAAATCGAGAATATGATTCTCATTGAACTATATTATTATCGTTTATTACATTATAATTATATTTTCGATTGCAGTTGGGCCTACTCAAGTTGCATTTGGTTTTGGCGGCTCGACTAGTTCGATTAGATCATATGGTACAAAGGCTTTCAACAAGAATCAAGGCTCGTCTTCTAATGGCAAGTCCATTTTTTCATCTGTATTTTCTTATATTGTGAATTATTTTGTTTGCTTCTCAATGTTTTATGTCCACCTATAGGCGGTCCTGAGAATGGATTCGAAAAAGAATATACAGAACCATGGGTAAGTCATATATAAGTAGATCTCATTTTCGACGCCACTAAAGTATTTTTTATCCATATTCTCACGATCTTTCGACTTTAATGCAGGACTATTACACCAATTATCCTATAACACTTCCCATGAGAAGGCCATATTCAGGAAATCCAGGTACTTATGTTTAGAGCTAAATGCAAAAACACCCCTTGTGCTTTGCCTAACTATCAAAAAATCCCCGTATTCTTTTTTTATTAGCAAAAATAACCCTTGTGTTATTTTTTATTAGCAAAAAAACTCATTTGAAATTCCACGATAAATCATAGGGAGGTATTGTCAATTTTTTAATTTAAAATGGCTGTTATTGACAGTTTACAAAGTTAACAGGGGGTTATATATTGCCAAATTTTTAGATGATGAAGGGTGTGTTATAGTGGGGGTATAATTGTCATTTTGGCTTCGGAGGTGTTTTTTCGCTAATAAAAATTAGCACGGGGGGTAGTAAAAATAACACATTTTTTTTTATAATTAGGCAAAGCATAGGGGGGTATTTTTACACTTCACTCTCTCGTTTAAGACTATGAATCGACAGTTTACCAAATGTAGGCAATAGCTAACTTACCATTGTTTTTTACTTGTAGAAATTCTCGATAAGAAAGAATTTGAAGAAGAACCAGAGAGATCGACATATGATGAATCTAAAATAAACTCAGCTGAAGAGCTTGGTTTAACGGTTCGTACTTTATTAAAACGGTATGAACAAGAAGGCCATTATGCTAGAAATTGTGTTGATATTTAAATAAAATGATTGGCAGGAGGAAAATGTTGAAGATAAGTTATTCTTCATTCAGTTACCAAAAATTATGCCTACAGTAAACCAACAAACTAATGGCGATGTCCATGAGACGGGCTCTAGTGCAAAAGGTGCAGGAACACCGCAAAAGCCTTGTACTTTGGAATCAATGCCGGGAGGACCTATTGGAAAATTGCTAGTATACAAGAGCGGTGCTATAAAATGGAAGATCGGAGATACAATATACGATGTAAGAATCATAGAACTTGCTCTTATAATTTGTTAGTATTAATAAGAGCTATTGGAAATGCTAAATTATTTAGATGAACTAATTGTGACATGGATATAGGTATCTTCGAATTTGTCTTGTGGTTTTGCTCAAGAAGTTGTGGCCATCAATACAGAAGAGAAGCATATTTGCAGTGTGGGGGAACTTAGTAAACGTATTGTCGTAACTCCCGACATAGACAGCATCTTGGATTCGATGTCCGATTTATGATTATTTTTTTGTTCTTGAACCTTTTTTGGAAATTTTGCTTCTGTCCATAGACTAGAACAATTTTCATTGATATGATTATGAGTGATATTTAGTTATACCAATTCATTTTTTATAAGGAACTTAGGCTTACATCCTTTACTCTTAATAAGGATCCAAGACAGAGCTTCTGTTTTTTTTCCTTCTTTCATGAAGAATAAATTTTGTATTTGATGGTTTTTTACTTTTTAATGAAATGATCTATATTGAAATTGGAGCTGTATATTGCATGTATCCAAATTGGAGTTGTGTATACATTGGCTGAATGCTGATTCAACAATGAATATTTCTGATGGTTGGACTTGTTTAGAAAGAGTTTTGTTTGGTTTAAAGGGTTTTTTGTCGGTTAGGTCGTGTCAAGTCAGGTCGCTTGGGTCTAGTAAAAGGGATTTGTTATTTCCTCACAATGCGATAACTCAGGTTTGAATGCTCGTTGGAAGAGATATTAACTTAACGTGTCTGTCTATAAGTGAGTGAATAGCAAATTAACTCCCTGTGTTATTCTAAATAGGTAATTTAACTCCCTGTGATAAAAGAAAGGGCAAAATACCTCCCTGTGATATCTTAAATAGGCAATTTAACTCCCTGTGATAAGAAAAATGGCAAAATACCTCCCTGTGTTTTTTTAAAAGAAGCACATTACCTCCCTCTAAATTACTTATTAATTCATATCACAGGGAGTTAAATTGCTCATTATTTCATTTTACAGGGAGGTAAATTGCCTATTTTTATATCACAAGGAGGTAAATTGCTCATTATTTCATTTCACAGGGAGTTAAATTGCCTATTTTTATTTCACAGGGAGGTAAATTATCCATTAGACATATCACAGGGAGTTTTCTTGCAAAAAAACCCGTCTATAAGTCAAGATGAACTAATTTGAATATTCTTGCACAAACAAAAGATTTTAGGGTATATATGAATTGATGGATTTGAGCTATGGATTTCAAATACATAATAACAAATCCATGATACTTGTTTGGATAATTTTGATTTGGGATTAATTTCAAACCTTAATTAGTCATTTTATGCTATACTATCAACCAAAGTTACAAATATATTGGGAGTCATTTGAAATCCTTCCTCAAATCCAAATCCCTCAATCTTTATATTAAATTTAATATAATTAATGTATATGTATAAAGAATTAAAAAAATTGAAATATATTAGTTTTGGATTTCTGTGGTTCAGGAGCATTGTAGGGCTACTGTTGTATCAAATTATGGAAAACAAATAGTATATGATATTTAATGTTTTATTAAGAAGAAATCACGCAAGTCCTTTTAAATTTTTTTATTCTTAAACATATTTAATTATTCATGATGTCACATTAAATATATTATTATTTGTACTTTAGTTAAAATGTAACTGGAAATTTAAGATTTCAAGTTGTTTTATTTAAAAAAATAAACAAAACTTTATCTTTCAAATCCAAATCGTAGTCAATCATATCAAAAAGTTAAGTAAATATGTCATGTCATTTTCCAAAAGATGAAATGGATTGTCGATGACGACCCAATACCAAGAGGTATTGAGTTTATGGGAAAATTCTTGTTTAGATCAGGTCTTTTATAGACCATGAATAAAATTAATGCATCCACTAAACATATTTGTAAGATTTTGTGTATATATGGTCTATGAAAGACCTGATCTAGCTAAGAATTTTCTTAGTTCAAATCTTAATAATGTGAGTATTTATTAATGTAGTATAATTAATATTGATAATTATTTGTACTTCACTACTTTGATAGATTTTTGATTCAACGATTGATGTAATTCACCGTTTCACCAAAAACCTGAATTGGATTGTTATTCAACCAATGTATACTTTTTTTCAGACAGAAGAAATAATCAAAATGCATCTTTTAAATTTCTTAGCTGTTTAATTTAAATAGACTAACCTTTCTTTTTTAGGGAGTTTACATAGATCAACTTGAATTAACACTAAATTCTCAGACCCAAAATTATACTATTAGGTAAATAACTGTGAGGCCCTATTGTACATAAGGCCCAAAGAAGAGCCCAATTGTTTTTCTATTTTACTACTCTTACTTTCCTAAATTTTCATATTTTTTTTGGATGTATTTCAAAATAATATTTTCTTTATATAATTAGAAATTTTTTTTTCAAAAATATCTAATTACACTATTAATTCTCAAACACTACTTTTAAGATCACATATATAAAAATTCCTCAAAGTTTCACCTTTTTAACTTTTATATAAAACTCCACACAAAAAGTAAAAGTATTGAAAAAATAAAAGAATAAAAATGAGACAATGGATAAATATCGATTTTTCATTTTTTTTCCGCATAATATTTAAATATACACAACAATCGGTGTGTTTAATAATCAGATCATTCTTTTCTTCATTATTACTGATTAACAACTTCTACTGTAACGCTCTTCCCTTGATTCTTTTTTCAGATCTAAAGAAACTCGTACGAATTTCACTACCATGACTCTTTACTCCTGTTGTAAACCCTGTAATTTGAGTTTTATTACTTATGTATCACTTGCGTTTATCAATTAATTTCGCTTTCTGATTATCTTTTATATTCAAATTCGATTAGCAGAATCACGGTATTTAGCTCCGGCGTGATCAGATATTCCGATCTCCTCAGCTATGAATTCTATAAGGTTTCTACTCCCACTCAATGTTGTTTCAAATTTATACATTCATTTGTGTTTATGTATGATTGTACTGCTAATTCAACTGGAAAATGTGAAATTACTATGTAATTTTGTCATTTTGTTTTTAAATTGATTGATGGATAACTTCGTCAGGGCATTCAGTAGCTTCTCTTTGTTGCTATTAGTTTAAATTGTGTCCGTTCTCGAGTGATGTTAGAAAACTAGCAATCGGCTGCTAGTTCGTGATTAGGATTCAAGGGGCTTTCTTATTCTAAGGATTTGCATTACTTACTTGAAGTGACAGTGCATGTAATTTGACAAATTTGTTTCTTTAATCTAATGTGGATGTTAAATATCTACGAAAAATATATTGTTTCATGAGAAGGTACTGTATTAGGTTTACGTATTTAGATATACGGGTAAATGTGAAATTACTAAGAGAATACTGAAAATTTTGATGCGATGTAGCATTTTGTTTTTGAAATAATTGATGGATAACTTAATCAATGCATTCAGCTGCTGCTCAGTGTTGCTCTTAGGAATTGATCAGGAAAAAAAAAAAAAGGTTTTGCTATTAGGTTAAACTGTATCCATTCTCAAGTGATATTAGAAAACTAGTAATTTTGCTGCTAATTCGTGATTAGGATTCAAAGAGCTTTCTTATTCTAAGGATTTGCATTACTTACTTGAAGTGACAGTGCATGTAATTTGACAAATTTGTTTCTTTAACCTAATGTGGATGTTAAATAAATTTGTTTCTTTAACCTAATGTGGATGTTAAATATCTACGGGAAATATATTGTTGAATGACAAGGTACGGTATTAGGTTTACGTATTTAGATATACGGGTAGGAAGAACTTATTTTTTGATTTAATAGTGTGACGAAGTTTATTTTGTTAGTTGAGAAAGTTGTGACTATGATCTTCTGTGTTTTTGGCTGATAGGATTCATAGTTTTTGCTCTGCAATGTTCCCTTGTTATATTCGTCTTCTCCAAGCTAACAACATTTATCTTACACCTTTTGCTCTGTACATCATATGCTTCTGCTGTTAATGCTATTATTGTGTGCTCCATGCAGCCATACTTTTAGTCTTGTACATTCATACCAACTAAACTTGTGTTCTAAAATTTATATTAATCATGTTACCAGGGATCGTAGAACTGCCCTTTTTGATGGTATTGAGGAAGGAGGGATACGGGCGTCAGCGTCGTATTCCTCTCATGAGATTGATGAGCAAGAAAATGAAAAAGGAATTGATGGACTGCAAGATCGAGTTAATCTTCTGAAAAGAGTAAGTATTTTCAGGAATTTGTATTTTAGTGTTCCTTTAATTAGAGACTTTCCTAGTTACAATTGTAAGTTGTGATGTAGTTTTCACTATGAGTCTAGATCTTGCTGAATGGTGACTTGAAATAGAAGGTATTGTATTTCTCTTGATGGTTGAGATTGACTTTCATGTGACGGGTTTTATGTTCTTTTACTTGATATGTTGTCTTGGAACATAGGAAGTGAGTACTCTCTTTAAATTTGAGATTTTATCTAAATGATACAGGCTTCAGTAGTGTGCATGTACCTACTCTTGATCTTGCATTTTTCATATAAAAACCTTTTGCCTAGATGGAGGATGAAAAAGACAATCCTTTGGCAATGTAGCGCTGAAGAATTTCATAGAAGTCTTTGAAGGGAAGTCATTTGGATAGCTAGGTTTTATAAATTACACTGTTAGTTTTCTTCTGTTTGTTTCAGCTTTGTTTGATTAATTTTTTAGTGTGTTCTTGAACTAGTGTATTATATCATTTCAAATGCACTAACTGCGTGATTTGGGCTATCGTAAATCTATATCACCATGCTAACAATGATTCATGTTTACAGTTGTCTGGTGATATACACGAAGAAGTTGAATCTCATAACCTCATGCTGGACAGAATGGTATGTATACTGTCGTGGTATCTCCTAAATCCCGATACTTGCTATGTATGGCTTTAAAACTCTTACCCCTAATTCTATCTTTTGACCTTAGGGAAATGACATGGATTCTTCTAGAGGAGTTTTATCTGGAACCATGGATAAATTTAAGATGGTATTTATGATCTTGACCTCTGCTATTTCCCCTTATATCTGGACTTCAGTTGATCGCATGTAAACTTCTACTTTGCTGCAGGTGTTTGAGACCAAATCAAGCCGGAGGATGTTTACTCTTGTGACATCTTTTGTGGTTATTTTCCTTGTTATATACTATCTTACTAGGTAAGTGGTCAATTGTGATGCCAAGATCTGCAAACATGTGTAAATCTGAAATGCTGGTTCTACTCGTGAACTTATATCGTTAGTTGCTGTAAGATGTCATGGCCAAGTAGTCAATGTAAAAAGTTACTGTACAACATATAATCGAATGACTTGGTCTTGTGTTTTATAATTTTTGCCAAGTAAATATTGTTGGATTCTCATTTAGTTGCTTTGCATGGTGGCATGATCAAGAACTATAACAATAGAAAGATCTATCTTTTTGTTTGTCAAATTCTTTTTTTTAGTTTTGTTTTTCAAGTGTATTTAGATTAAGCTTATCTAAGCGTATCCAGTCTAGGGCCCGACTTGTTCTTTTCAAGGTACTATTGAACATATAAGTGGACAATTCTCGGGATACACCACATTGTGAAAAACTAGTTTATTCCACTAGACGCAACTTCCATTTCAAGTGGACTCAACCCCGTTGGATACTTATGCTTTAGCTTTTGCAAACAGAACCTATTGTTAGGAGACTTTGAAAAGGTTAAAGCGTTAGCAATCATGCACTTCCATTGAAAATTCTACAAATAACTCAAAGTAGACTTCCAATTCTTCAAGTGTTTATACAAATGTAACATATGTGTTTTATTACTTAAAGATTCATTAGGCCTCCTCCATTTGAGTCCATTCATCTCGAGATATTCTTGAAGGGCTTCATAAGATACACTCACATCTGCCAAAAACAAAAGGAGAAAAGTAGCATGAATACCAGACAACGAGAGAATTTTTAAAATGACCTATAGAAGTTTAATTTTCAAAAATCAAAAATTAAAAATCAAGTTCACTCTACAGCTAGGGGTGTAATCGAGATGAGTAGTGTCGAACGACAAACTGTTCAAGCTTAGTTTGAATTTTCTCGACCTTCAAATTTTGTGTTTGAGCTTGGTTTGATTATTAAACGAGTCAAGTTCAAACGAGCTTGAGTAGCTTGATATTTTACATGTATTTTATCAATTTTTAGATTATTGAGTCGAGCTCGAGCCGAACTTCAACAATTAACGAACAGAAAATGATATTCAAGGATGTTTCGTTAGAGTGACGAACCGAACTCAAACAAGCTTTTACCGAACGAGCTCAAGTATCGAGTAACTTAAGGTTTGATTTTCAGCCTATCTACAAGAATCGTTTGCAAAAATCAAAAGCTAAATTGCAATGATTTAACTCCATCCACTACAAATGCTAGGAAATAACAAAATCTCACAACAGAACTCCTGCAAATTTATATTTTGAGATAATTTATCTGCAACTTTGGAACAATATATTCATGATCTTATCATAAATCAACGAAATCACAGAGAAATGGAGATGAAGATCATAAACAAAGAGATAAGGAAATACTGAAAGATACCTAAAGACTGGCCGATTGAACCGCCGAAGGCACAACGAAATCCAACACCACAACTCCATCGAGAAACTCCCTAACCTTATCCTTCTCCATATTAGCAATCTCCGTCTCCGATTCCAACCCCTCTAATTCCTCAACTCCTTTAAAAACCGCCACTGAACAAATTGAATAACCCTTAGCCCTCGCCGGAGAAAAGTTCTCACCAACAGTCAACTGTTCAATAGAAGGAAACTTGTCCTTAACCCCTCTCACAACCTTCAACACCTCATTTTTGCTACCTTCCTCCTTCAGCTTCAAGATTGTGAATCGCGCGGCGGATCCGGGAGGAATTTCGGCTGGACCGGAGAAGTCTTCGGCAATCCAGTCGACGGCCATGGTGTCTTCAACCACAGGCCTGACGTAATTTACGACTACGCTGACGTGCGTGGGGTGGTCGGTGTAGGTAGCGAGATCGGATTTGGATCTGTATCGGGAGTGGAGCATGTGAGTGAAGGTTAGGGTTTTGGAGCGGCATCGGGAGACCGGGGCGGCGGAGAGGTGGAGGACGGTGTCGAGGGATGTGAGGGAGTTGAGGTTGGTGAGCATGGCGGAGACGGCGGAGGGGTCGGCGGAGGGTTTTACTTTGAAGAGGACGATGTGTTCGACGATTTGGTTAGAATCGGATTGGGATGAAGACATTCTGATGGAGGAAATGGAAGGGGATTTACGGCGGAAGAAGGCGGTGGAGTGGCGGAAGGAAGCGGCGAAGTGGCGTAAGGGAGTGATGGAGGAGGGGAAGTGTTTTACAGCTGCGGCTCTCACACACAGCATCGTTCTTTAGGTCAACTGACCGGCCAAGTGGTTGGTGTAGGCATTTTGATAAAAATAATTATTTTAGAAATCGAAAATTAAAAGAATAATAACAAAATATTTTTATTTCTTTATGACTTTATTTACTTAAGAAAACATTTGGTTTGATTCGGTCTCGGTTTGGTTTCAAAAATTGATTTGGAAGTTTTGATGAAATTTTTGAAACTCGATTTGAATAATGATTTCAATGAAATATTGAGATAATAAAATATTATTAAATAATAGTTATTGAATTTTGAAATTTTGAAATGATTTGAATTAATGTTTGGTTGTTGGGGTTTGGAGAAGAAACGTAGGTGATAAGATGTCAAATTAATAACTTTATATTTAAAAAATAGATGTCAAGTGTCAAATCAATGATGTTATAGGTCTCAAATATGATTATGTAGGTTTCGATTTGGCTGAAACATGGAGTTTCGACTTAGACCTCTTCAAACTCATGAATTAACTTTTGTTTCTTCGGTATGTTCGATTAGTTAACAAAATCCCAGGGCCGACCGTAGACATTCAGGGGCCTTAGGCGAATTCCAAAGTTGGGGCCCCTTTGTTTTGAAAAAGATATAAAATCCATGCAAATTTTAAAAGATTCAATCGTGAATTTATTTATAATTTTTACTTTTATAAAAATATTATTTTAGTTGAAGCAAATTTTACAAGTATATATACATCATTAGCTCTATTTCATTCTTTTACAAATATTATAATTGATTGTTTGACTTTATTTCAATCATTTACATTCTTAACTCTATTAATTATATTTCATCATATATAGAAAAAGTTACACTTTAAAACTTGAAAAAAATACACATACATATATTAAAGTGATGGAGCTAGACCAATTTTATTGGTGGCAAGATTCTTTTTTGCAATGTACTAAGTAAAGAAAGTAATAAGCAGAAAAATTGTATGTATTATAAAGAAAAAAAACGTATTCTTTTTATAATTATTAAGAAAGAAATTTTTTAAAAGTACTTATTAAGAAAAAATTTAACAAAAAATCATTAAAAAAGGAAAGGAATTAAAAGAATAATTACTGCGAAAGGAAAAGAAAAAAGATTAACAACTAATAAATAAAAAAGTTAAAGAACATAGAACAATAAAAATATATGAATAAATAGTCATTATTTGGATTTGAAAACTAAGCCTTGAACTCTTGAAGAGCTTTCTAATGAACTTTTTGAGATTTTTGTTTGGAATTTTCAGGAAAATTTTAAAAAATTATAAATCAAAGAAATACGTTAAAGTATAGTCGACTCTTTATTTATGTTCCAAGAGGTCGAACAATTGATTATATTTTTTTTTCGAATTATCAACAGGAACACGTGGAAATTTTAAATATCTTTTATTCTATAATTATTATCGATTTGTGGACAAATCTGGTTTTCGGATTTGGCTTAATATGATGCAAACCGTGGGCTTCAACTTTGTTTTGGTTGACTTTTATTCAAATTGGACATTTACTTAAATTTGAAAATATAAAATTATGAAATAATTAATTAATTGAAATTGTAGAAACAAACTATCAGGATATAAAATGACATCTTGACTAGCTGTATACCAAATTATTGTGATGGGTACTGAATATTACTTTCATGTTTAATTTTCTTAGAAGAATTCTAAATACAAGTTCAAGAAGTTATATAAGGTCGATTGAAAAGGTACTGGAGCTTGAGTTGAAGTAGATTGAATCAAGTTCGGTGAATTAGGAGTTAGGCCTATGATTTCTTGTAAAGTATGACCTGTTTTTATCAATTCTTTTGCGCATGTGTTACCTCTGTTGGATTGAAACAGATCCGTCCATTTCGGACTAATCTAATCCGATCCGATTCAAATTGAATTATTTGAGTTAAGAGAAAATTGGATGGAGTAGTTAATTAACTACTCTCCACTAAGGAGTTAACCTCCCACTTACTCATTAAATGGGGGAAAAGCACACGGCTTTCCCACACATTTTTTTCGGAAAAATTCAAATTTAGTCACTCAAGTTTAACTCTAGTCATACAATGGTCGCCCTAGTTTAATGAATAACACAATAGTCACCCAATTTACAAATAGTGACACAATTCATCATCAAATAGGCTGCAGTAGACGGAGAGATAACAAAAGTCCCACTTCATCAACATTAATCACCAAAGCTCTCCCTTCATCAACAATAATCACCAAAAAATCATATTTTTCAGTTTTTCATCTTCTAAAACCTTATGATCACTTCAAATGTAATTATTAATTTTATTATAAAAGTGCAATGGCATTTATAGTGTGCACTAGGTTAATAAAGACTCCACTGCAAGATTTGTTGATTTTACGTTGTCCTAATTTTTTGACTAAATCACACTAATTGTCGCTCAAGTTTAAACATTTAACATTTTTTTGTCTTTCGTGTCAAAAATCTACACACTGATATTCTTACTACAAAATATTGTTACATCGACCTTATCTCTGGTAATTTTCCGGCCAAAATGACTTTATGTGCCATTTACATGACTTTTAAGAGGATAATTCGGGTACTTCGATTCTTGAATTACGCTTACCCAAATTCAAAGCTCTCAACAAAAGATTGTGCATAGTCAAGCTGAGGAAGATTTTTACTAATTTGAGTTTGGATAAGTGTAATTCAGGAGATGAAGTACCAACCTATCTCACTTGAAAGCCACGTGAATGACACATGAAGTCATTTTGGTCGAAAAAGTTCTAGCAGAGACGAAAACATTGAAATCCTGTTATCTCTCCGTCAACTGCCGCTTATTTGATGTTGAATTGTCCCACTATTTATAAATTGGGTGACTAATATGTCATTCATAAAACTATAATGACCATTAGATGACTGGAGTTAAAGTTGGGTGACTAAATATGCATTTTACTTCTCAATTCAACAGAGGAGCTCCCTTTTGGACATGAAAGTCCCTTTGTGGGACTTCCCCTTTTTCTCTTCTCCCACATATATACGTACATGCAGAGCCCACCCTAGACTTTTTGAGGCCCTAGGCGAAATATAAAACGAGGCCCTATTTATGACAATTTTATTTCATGTGAAAATTATTTTCTTGTTTTAAGAAATGCAAATGTATTGATTAAATCTTCATATTTTAGTTTTTCTAACATATCTTATTTTATAGATAAAGTCAATTCACCTATCTTTTTCGTGACTAATTGATCGTAATTGGTTTTTACCAATTTTAGTTTTAATTTTTTTTTTCAACAAAAGCGATTGTTACAAATATAATATATACTTTTATTCTATAGCAAACACATGTATATGGCTATAAATCAAATACTTTTATATTATTAAGAATATCAATAGGATTATATATATAAGAATAGTCATAACTTTTGATAAGAATTTTGAAGATTGATACAATATTTTTCAAAATTTTATCATCTAAGTTGTGATATAAAATCCAAAAAAATTGCATAATTCTTTAATTGTTCAAATTTAATTTAATTAAAATAAATCAAAAATATATAAAAAAACTCAACTTTAAAGTAACTCAATCTAAAATATATAAACAATATTCAACTTTAAATTAGACTTAGGGTGAGTCAGTTATAGGAAAATTAATTTTACTAAAATAGATTTTGGCAATAATTGATTATGATAAAATTCAATTATAACACAATTGTTTTTGGATAATAACTTTTGCAAAAGTAACACTTTAGTAGATTCTAGAGATTCCAAAACTGATTATGATATTGGGGGTCAAACAACATTTAAATCACGACTGGTTAAAAATAATTTCTATAATTGGGGCCAAACACTTCAAGAATCACAATGAATGTCTAGAAGACTTTTTAAGAGCTCCCACCGCTGGGCCAAACTCAACCTTAAATGCTAGAAAAATTATGTATATGTAATAAAAGGGTTGGGCCCCATAAGGTTGGGGGCCCTAGGCCATGGCCTACTTTGTCATATGGCCAAGCCGGCCCTGTGTACATGTTAAGCATAATTGGGTATATTCGGGTGATTTACGGGCACGTATTATCATACTAATTTTGGGTATTTAAATCGTGAAATTTAGGTTACGTCTGTATGTGATTTAGTCTCTACCGAGAGCACCAAAACGTGAGGTTTCGAAGAAGAAGAAGTCAGTGATTCAACCAAAGTGTTCGGTCAAATGGCGGGTGAATTCTTGCGGGTGATCCCTGGAGATTCAGAGTAAGAATTAGGGAATTATATCATTTGATTCCCAACATTCGTATCAAAGCCATTGTTGGTTAAATTCTGGCTTTAATTTCATTTGTTTGGATATGAATTTATATTGAAATCCTTGTGATTCTATGGTTGCTCTTGAATGGCATGATTTTTATATTGTTATGAATTATGCTACTATATTATGATATTGCATGATTTGTGAAATATAATGATGTTAGACTTTTACTAAATTCTTATGCAGAAATCTTAACAATATGCTAATCAATTAATGCATATTATAAATATAATTAGGATACAAGAGTTTATCGGTATACCGTTCGCCATTGAGTTTTATAGGAATGACGCTGCTTAAAAGTAATCCTTCGAACTAAACATGCTATCTCCTCACTTGTACAACCTTTTATAGTGAACTCACCTTCTCCTCTCTTTATCTCCCAATGACACAACCTTAGAACACTTTTAGATGATGGAAAGTTTGCTAATACTTTTAGTTCTTTTATTTTGGTGGTGCTTTGATGAGTGGTTGTGTCTCCTTTTATAGATAAGAGTAGAGGGCCAGTAAATGCAAGAGATACAAGAAAGTGAAAGGCCAACCATCATGACCTCAATAACCCACTTCCTTGTAAGTTACAAGACTTTAACTTACCCTTTTAAGCATCAACCTTTAATTAATCATATGAAGAGTCCCAACTTTAAAACTTGTAGTTAAAGGAGGTTAGTGGACCATTTAATAATATAAAACTAACATTCTTCCACTTGGTCCACTAAACTGATTAAGTCAAAAATAATTTTGACTCTATCAGGCTCTTCAAAGAAAAATTTGACATGTGATCACGATTTAGATCAAAAACAAATGTTGACAACTAAAATAGATAAATGATATACTTTAACACTAGATATAGTCTAAATCACTAATGTGAATCATAGCGGTCATATGATCTTGTTTATCATATTCCCTTCCGTGTATTACACCACTAGCAACTTCTACTACTCTAGTCCATAATTACCCCTTTAATTTTGTCTTGTTAAGACAAATCTTGTTTTATCAAATCCAAACATAACATGTATACACATAATTGGAATAGAACAATAATTTAAGCAAATGACAATTTATTGATAACCACTTATTACAGTCAATGATTGCTTAAAAGACCCATACTAATAACATGTTCTTTATAAGTCTTTATAGGCAATCCTTTGGTCAATAGATCGGCGACCATATGAGTGGTACTTAAATTTTCAATTGACACTTGTTGTTTCTGGACTCTTTGTTTAACAACTAAGAACTTAAGATCCATGTGCTTGGATCCACTAGAGTACTTTCCGTTCCTTGAAAAGAAAACAGTTGCATCACAATATATCATCAGCGGCTTAGCAATTGAGTCAACAACCCTAAGCCCTGAGATGAAATTTCGCAACCATAGTGCATGACTTGAAGCCTCAAAACATGCAACAAACTCGGCCTCCATCGTGGAAGAAGTAGTGATGCTTTGCTTTACACTCTTCCAAGAGATAGCTCCACCAGCTAATAGAAATACAAAGTCCGAAGTGGACTTTTTCTATCCTGACTGCCAGTAAAGTCCGAGTTTGAATATCCAATAACCTCTAATTGATCCGACTTAATATATGTGAGCATATAATCCTTCGTTCCTTGGAGATACCTCATAATCTTATTTGATGCTTGCCAATGATCTATACCTGGATTACTTTGATACCAACCTAGTACACCTACAACATAACTAATATCTGGTCTAGTACAAGTCTGTGGATACATCAAGCTTCCAATAGCTGATTCATATGGAATCGACTTCATTCTCTCATTTTCCAAATCATTCTTTGGACATTGTTTTTCACTTAACTTATCACCTGTCATGATAGGTGCATCAGTTGTTGAACATAATTGCATATTGAATCTTTCCGAAACTCGATTGATATATTCTTTTTCAGACAATCCCAGCAATCCTCGAGATCGATCCCTGAAGATTTCTATGCCAATAACATAATTAGCATCTCCCATATCAACCATCTTGAAGTTTGTGGAAAGATAATTCTTGGTTTCGTGCAATAAACTAAGATCACTACTTGCTAACCAAATATCATCCACATACAAGATTAAGAATATAAACTTGCTCCCACTGACCTTTAGATAAATACATTAATCAACAATGTTTTCTTTAAATCTAAAGGAAGTCACGGTATCATTGAACTTTATATACCATTGTCTGGAAGCTTGTTTAAGTCCGTAAATAGATTTCTTTAATTTTGCATGCCAAGTGTTCATTTCCTTGTTTTGCGAACCCTTCATGCTGGTACATATACATATCTTCATCTAAATTTCCGTTTAGAAAATCAGTTTTCACATCCATTTGATGTAACTCCAAATCATAATGAGCTACAAGGGCCATAATGATTTTAAGAGAGTCCTTCTTAGACACCAGAGAGAAGGTCTCTCTGTAATCAATGTCTTCTTTCTGAGTGGAATCTTTGACCACTAGTCTGGCCTTAAATCTTTCGATATTGACCTTAGCGTCGTGTTTGGTCTTAAAGACCCATTTACAACCGACTTTCTTACTATCATTGGGCAATTCGACAAGATCCTAGACATCATTGTGATCCATCGATTTCAACCCTTCATTCATGGCATCAATCCATTTATCATAATCTTTACTATTCATGGCTTGTGAATATGAAACTGGATCATTTTGAATACCTATATCAAAATCAGATTCTTGTAGATACAACACATAGTCATCTGTTATTGCATATCTTCTTTCTCTTTGAGATCTCCTCAAAGCTACCGGTTGTGGCGGTTCTACATTAACGTCGTCAATGGTGATCTCCATGAAGTGGTGAATAGATAAGTTGTTCATTTACCTCAACTTGTTGTACATGTTGAGTAACAACATTATCTTGAGAAAGATAAGGTGGTATAATATCCATTCTAACTTCCTCAATTTCAGCTTTTCTTGATTCACTGCTCCAACTAAATTCATCATTCTCTAAAAATTTAGCGTTACCAGTTTCAACGATTCTCGTACTATGGTTAGGATAATAAAATTTGTACCCTTTTGACTTTGATGGATATCCAATAAAATATCCCGATATTGTTCGTGGGTCCAATTTCTTTTCATTTGGATTGTAGATTCTAGCCTCCGTTGGACAACCCCAAACATGTAAATGTCTTAAACTGGGTTTCCTACCAGTCCACAACTTGTAGGGAGTTGTTTGAACTACTCTACTGGGAACCCAATTTAAGATTACGTTGCGGTCTTTAAGGCTTCATTCCACAATGAAATAGGTACAGTTGAATAACTTAAAATATTCCTAACCATATCCATAAGAGTACGATTTCGCCGCTTAGCAACTCCATTCTGCTGTGGCGTTCCCAGCATTGTGTATTCAACACAGATACCTCGTTTATCTAATAATTTTGCAAATGGGCCAGGATGTTGTCCCGACTCATCATATCTACCGTAGTACTCTCCAACCCGATATGATCTCACAATTTTAACTATTCTATCTAATTGTCTTTCGACCTCCATAATGAACACCTCAAGGACGTCAACGGCCTAAGACTTTTGATAAATTTGATAGATGTAACCACAATGAGACAGATCATCGATGAAGGTGATGAAATACCTTTCTCCACTAAAACATGAAATAGGTAGTTTGCAGATATCTGTATGGATTAACTCAAAAAGTTCTTTACTTCTTGTGGCACCCTTTTGCTTGTGTTCGGTTTGCTTACCCTTAATGCAATTCACACAAATATGAAAATCAGTAAAGTCTAGATTTTCCAAGACTCCAGACTTTACTAACTTTTTCAATCTTTCCTTCGAGATATGGCCCAAACGTCTATGTCACAACATTGAAATTTTTTCATTAGTTAGACTACGTTTCAAGCCAACTTCTGATTGTGAAGTTAATAACGATTGTGCGAACTCATAATTTAAAGATATTTTATATAAACCATCACATAAAACACCAAAACCAACAATAACTTTATTGATCATAATATTAAGTTTTTGACAATCGAAAACAACAGAATAACCACAAACATCTAACTTAAGCAGGGAAACTAAATTCCTAGAAATCGAAGATACATAAAAAGTGTTTTGAAGTATCAGTTGGTGACCCATCTCTAAGATGAGGCGATATGTGCCTACTAGTACCACATTTAATTTGTGATGGTTCCCCATATACGTGATCTTTACACTTTCCTCCGGCTTTCGGGTTTATCCCTACAAAGAATTTGTGATATGAGTCGTTGCTCCAGAATCAATCCACCAAGTCTTAGAAGGAACTTCAACAAGATTTGTTTCATAACATACAAAAGAAAGATTAGTACATTTCTTTGCAAACCAGGCCTTGCGTTTTTCACAGTCCTTCTTCAGATGTCCCTTTCTGCCACAAAAGTAGCATTTGACAACTTTTCCATGACCCTGACTACTTTTCCCAGACCCATTTCCTTGATTTGTTGTGTTTATGTTCTTCTTTACTTCATGAGTTACAGCCAGTGCAAGATGACGTCCTTCATCCTCAACCTCGTTTCCTCTTGAGCGCACATACTACTCATCTCATTCATATTCCACTTCTCTTTTGGGTATTATAGTGGATTTTGAATAGGTCAAACTTAGGATGAAGTGAGTTAAGTATGAACTGCACGAGGAATGGCTCATCTACTTTCATGCCAAGAGTTCCAAGCTTAGCAGCCTTATCAACCATATTCAGGATATGTTTCTGAATTCCTGTATCACCATCATATTTCATGGTAGTCAGTTCAACCATGAGCGTACCTGCTAGCGACTTATCCGCTGATTTGAAGCGGTCTTTATAGCCGCTAACAGGTCCTTGGCATTGTCAACCTCGGGAAGTGAATCTTAATGTTATTGGCTACGGTCATCCGAATAAACATTAGACTAAGCATGTTAGTCCTATTCCAGGCTTCCTTCACGCTATCTTCTGTCGTTTCCTCCGGCTTATCAGTAACCAATGACATGTCTAGATCCATCACACCCAAGGTGAATTGGAGTTGTTCATACCATTTAGAGAAATTTGATCCATTAAGAGTTGCAATACCAGAAGCATGTGGGTGCAATAAAGTAGGAGTAATAGCTGAAATAAGATGCAACAAATATAATAAGGTAAAGTATTAGACTAGTGCTCATATTTGAGGTTAAAGTCAATTAAGATGAACCTATTGATATCACTACAACTTCTTCTTTGGGCAAAAAGTATAAATCTATCGTTCACTCTTTATAGGTGTAAATCACTTAATATAACACCTAAGTAGGTCTAATATAATATTATCTCATTCATGCAATTAGTCATGTTACCTTGAAAATTCAATCCTAATTGCTAGTGATAGAGGTGCACATGGTTTTAAAAATCGTACCGGACCGTCCTGTACCGTACCGAACCGTACCGAATTTTTGGTTTTTTTCCTCAAAATTAAAGATTTTGGTATGGACGAAAACGTACCGAGTATTTTTGTATGGTTTCAGTTTTAGGCTTCTCTTACCGGAAAAACGGTACCGTACCAAATTGAAAAAAACATGAATAAATTATTCATTTTCTTACTCTACAAATACATTCAAGAATTTTTATTTTTCAATTTATAATTCTCATATTTTCAAACACAATATTATCTATTAACTTTATTATAGTACATCACTATTTATTGTCACGACATCGCTTCCGTTTAACTACACAAAGAATCACTCAAGCTTAGCACATATTTAATTATTCATATGTTGAAAACCTAACAACATAGACCAAACAATAAATTCCTCGATAAATAAAAAGGAAGATCAAATACATAATCAATTAACTTTATTCAACTAGGCCGCATTATGTCACCAAATTTATGAATTTTTTTTCCCAGTGAGTTATTTAATTCAAAATAACAATTTGTAAGATATTTTAATATTGATTTTTATAAAAAAAAATTATTAAAATAAAGAAACAACATATATTAACAATTTATTTTATTAAAAAAATATATCATTTTGTCAACTAAATAATCGACTACATAAGAAAAAATACATGAAAAAATTATTCTAAAAAAGCGCAAAATCGTACCCTACCGTACCGTACCATACCGAAACCGCACAAAATCGAGTGTATTGGTATGGTTTTTAAAACTCTAGTTTGGTTTTGGATTTTTTAAAACCGCAATAATTGGTACGGTACAAATTTAGATTAAAAAGGGCAAAAAACAGTACCATGTGCACCCCAAGCTAGTGAATACAAATTATACTACCCTAATCAGTCCATAACTAATTAAAGGCAATATTGCATTTTTGGTACTACAACTATAGTCCACTGGCGTTTCTACACCGTAATTTTTCGGGCTGGCACATTTTGTGCCACAAGTTCAACATCAGTGCCAATTTTGGTGCCAATTGAGGCTCAATTTCAAAATTGGCCTGAAATTCCTCCATGTGCGGGCCATGTGATAAGAAAAATGGGGATTTTGACCATTCAACGTCTTTTTCATTAAAAAAAAATACTAGTACTCAAAATCCTAACTTTTCCTATAAAATTCACCAAATATCCCTTAATTAAATTGTTACCCGCCTTCTTCTTCTTCTCCAAATAATAACATCCAAGTAGCCTAGTTCTTGGTGGATGAAAATAATTTTTTTTTTAATGAAAAAGACATTGAATGATTAAAATCCCCAATTTTCATGTCACATGACCCGCACATGGGGGAATTTCAGGCTAATTTTGAAATTGGGCCTCAATTGCCACCAAAATTGCCACTGATGTTGAACTTGTGGCACTAAATGTGCCAGCCCAAAAAGTTATGGGATAGAAACGCCAGCGGGCTATAGCTGTGGCACAAAAAATGCAATAATCCCACTATTTGAGGTGACTCTCCTTTGGGTGAGTCTCAATCTCTTAACTACGACTGCAATCGAGAATATTATTGTTCTTTATATCATCTAAATGATCAAACTTTTATGTAGTCTTTATATTCATAAAATTTCACTAACCAATGTCACTTTGGCAACTACAAGATCATCAATCTTTTAGAGACAAAGAAGTAACCAATAATATTCTCTATTATTTTATTCCACAACATACATCAATATACAAGTACTTGACAATAATTAAAGACATGAAACACTTTTCATTTAAAAAAATAATAATAATATGCAATTTTATTGTGACGTCAAGTCTTGAAGCTAATTGACTAATTTTTTAATACATCATATCATACTTGAATGAGGGAAGCCAAAAGGTGCCATAATATGCAGTTAACTTTTCATTCATTAATAAAAGTTTCTGGATGCATTTAGAAATAGAAAACAAGTTGGATATGTCAGATGTATGTATAAGCATTAAACCGTGTAATAATGCCCAAAAATTAAATAAGCATAAAATTCCTTTATTCATAATCACATTAATCTAATGCTAGGTGTTTAATCATTTTGTTGTTAGTAATTCCTAACATGTACACAAATGTATGATGCAATCATATTATTAAATTAGCAACAATAATTTGTGTATTCAAAAGTCCTTAATACACAATCTGATATTGAATCAAACAATGAACACACGTACTGGATATTGATTTAAACATGAAACTTTTATAATCAGTAACATACTTTGGGTTTGCTATGATTTAATAAATTAAAAGTAACTTTTTTAGAACAAGTGATTGTGATTTTCATTCTCACAAGTTAGTGCCATTCATCATGCAATTCGTGTATATACCAAAATCAACAATACTGGAAAAGGAATATCAAAGAGAGGGTGCAAACCTGCTCTGAAACCAATTGTTAGACTTTTATTAAACTTTGTGTGGAAATCTTAACAATATGCTAATCAATTAACGCATATTATACATATAATTAGAATACAAGAGTTTATCGGTATACCGTTCGCCATTGAGTTTTCATGGTATGACGTTGCTTCAAAGTAATCATTCGAACTAAACTTTCTATCTCCTCACTTGTACAATATTTTACAGTGAACTCACCTTCCCTCTCTTTCTCTACCAGTGACACAACCTTCACTACAAGAAAAACTAGTTTCAGCGACCAGATTCTCAGTGACGAAGTTGGGTTGGTTGCTATATGGTCGTGTTTTGCTACCAAAGGTCAGGTGGTTTCTCAAGCCTGCTTGCGTCGATTCTTTTTTAACCAACAAACGATTGGTGGTTGTGGATGGTCGTTAAATGTCTGACAAAAGCTCAGTGACCATGTTCTGGTTTTATAGCAGGGAATATTATGGTCGCAGTAGTTAAACATCTACTGTGACCATTTTTTAGCAACGAAAATTTTGGATGGTTGCACTAAATCCTAGCTGGATTTCAACGACCAATTACTATGGTTGCTAAGTGTTAATCCGCAACAACGAGGTTATGTTGGTCGTTAAAGATACATTCATAGCAACAAATTTAAGGTGGCCGCTACTGTCTCTCCTAAGTTGGGTGGCAGCAATCAAATCGTATTGTCGCTAAATGAAAATCTTCAGCAATGGGTTTGGGATAGTCGTTAAAATTATACACATAGCAACAACTTTAAGATGGTTGCTACTTTGTTCTGTTTTATTGGTTGGCAGTTACCAATCACTATGGTTGCTAAATGGGAATGCTCAACAAAACATAAGATGGTAGCTAAAATTTTGTTAACAACAATTTTAAGGCAATCGCTACTAATTGGGCTTATGAGTTGGATATGATCAACAATTAATTGGTGTAGTAGCTAAGTAGGAAACTCCAACAACGTGATCATGTGGTCGTTCAAGTTATATTTACAACGACAAAGAAAAATGGAAGCTACTTCTTTCCTGTGAATTTTAAACTTGATTTAAAATTAAAATGACGTAAAATAACATTTCATAGAAAAACCATTTTAAAGTTACATATTGGTTTATTTGTTGTTTATTGAAATATTTATAGCTTTATTGAAAATTAATAAAAAAAAAAAGCAGAAATAAGAATATATATTATATATAGTTGATAAGTGAAAAAATCTACAAGCTAATGGAAAAAAAGTTTCAGAATATTTATTTTCAATTTTTGAGATGATAAAACAACTTCTAAAATATGAACAAAAGTATCAATGGTATTAAAGATTCTAAAGAGAAAATAACACACTCAATTTTTGCTCTTAAAAGAGATTATTTTTTTGAACCAGCTCTTAAAAGAAATAAGTCTCAATGAATATTATTTATTAATGTAAATACAAAGTTTACGAACAAATCCAAGTTCTCTTCTCCAGTTTTTTTTGGTGAATGTTAATTGGTGAATGTAAAAAATAAATCATGTACAGATCAAACAAGCTCCAAACTTTTAGCAAAAAGTCATATACATATATAGGTTGATATGAAGAAAAAAAAGGCCATGACATTGGCCAAAATATATCATGGTCTTCTTTCTTCAGTCCTACAAATCACAATCGTTTAAAGTTCCTACCTTCTCCATGAGTTGGAAATCAACAACCAATTCACTCTCCAAAGCAGTTTCAAATGCGAAATGTAATGAAAGCCATCACAATAACACGAGTACAATTGCATCCTGCCAAAATTCTCATGTACACCAAACAACTACAAACTAAAGTTATCACATATGACTTCATTAATATCAAGAGATAAAATATTAATAACATTTTCAAACTAAAACGTAATTTATGATACATTGGAAATAACTAGAGAAATTTAAAATGCAAATTGATGATTACATGCATGTGATGACTCACATGTTATCATAAAAATCTAACATACCATTAATTAAAAAAAAAACTCATAATCTTAAACTAAAAATTGTCGAGTTCGTAAAAGATTATTAAATTGCACTCCACTGCAAGATGGTATATCTGCATCAAAGAAAAAAAAACAATTAATTAATAAAGACTATATGAATGCAATAATTTATATAGTTAAAACTTATACTAAAAACCTAAAACTAGAAACAATATGATCAATATTTTTAAAATTAACTTACCAATCATGTTGATTAAGAATATCATATACGCTTTGTCCAGTCATTTTCTCTAAGAAATGTAAAAGAGTTGTCATTGTGTTCTTTTAAGCATCTAGCTCAGCTTTTGCATTTGACAGCTCTTCTTCCAACCGTGCTTGATGATTAGCTGATTAGGAATGTGATGCATCAGAGGTATCAATAGTTTCCTCTGCAGATTCTGCAAAGTTAATTCATTATTAATTATTATATGAGTGATCTAATAGAAAAACAAGCATATTTTAGCTAAAGGTACCTCTAGCATCAGAATTAGTACGCTCGTCCGAATTACTCGACGCATTTTCAACACGAGACTCGTTCCTAGCATCTAAAATTATATACAAAATAAAAGCTCTTATTATAGGTAGAGAGATCATATAAAATAAAAACCATTCACAAGAACTGAGATAAAGTACCTTCATGTCTAAAATCGTGCATTGCGCTCTGTCTAGTAGACAAACTTGAAATATTTGAGTTGGTAAAGGATTTTCTTGAAGGAAGCACCACCCTTTTATTTTTATTTAAAATTGTAAAACATAAAATTCTTTAATATACTTCAAAGTGGGCATACAATCAATATTAATCAAGATGTAAATAATTTTCTACCCGAGCTTTGAGGCAAATAATTATCTCTGTCCTCAGCCATGCTATTAGCAGCAGGCAATGCACTTGACAACATCATCTTGCGCTTCAAATCAGAACTTCTATTTGCTACAGCTTGTGCGCTTGATAGCTCCTTCTTACTATTAAGAATTTTATTCATTGTGGAAGTCTGTCCAATATAAATAAATATTCAATTGATAAAACGGCAAGACGTAAATGAAAAATCACTATGCAAGATTCAAAAAGATAGATATCAAGTTGACTCCAATCACTAGTCAAAGGATACTTTATTCAAAAATAGACAAATTTAGACAAAATGAGTAGTGAATATTCAGTTTGGACAATTATATAATCTCCACACATATTTATGAAGCTAGAAACGAATTTTGTGTCATCGGTTCTGATTATTCAGAATTGTAAACATAAACTAAATTAAGGGTCGAAATATAGCTAAAAAACTTGCACTTGTACTTCAAATGAAGGGGAAAACGTAAATCTATGAGCAGAAAATCATAGCTTGAATAATTAATTTGTATTTCTTTCCTTTATATTAATATCTACACAACAGTAGAACTTGAAAAATGAAATCCATACAATATAGCTAAACGACTACCCCAAGAGATTACAATGGCTAAAAAAAATCATTAAGTTGTGAGGCACCAAAATTGCAAAGTTCATGGTATAAATTGTCAATTACCTCTAATTTCCCTGTGATGGCAAAGTGAGCATGTAAAGACCAAGCAAATGGAAACAGATTGTGCAACTGCAATGAGAGGGATGGGATGTATTTTTATAATGCTGATTGGTTGAAGGAATTCATTAAGATAATTTTATTATAATACAAGATATACATGCTAGAAGGAAAGATTATCTTAGGAGAGGAAATCAGTTACCCAAAATCTTCTTATTTCCTTATCACATTTTTTGGCGGAAAAAGGAGCGAAAAGATGGCGCCAATAATTTTATCACCTCACCAGCCAATTCCAATTCCATTTATATAAAGGAACTGAAAATTTATGAGTTACAACCACCGCAATCGAAGGGACGCTAACAAACCCCAAAATTCTAGGGTTTTGGCAAGTTAGTGCGAAGGAGGAAATCTGAAAAGTAAACATATAGGATTATACTAATAGAAGAAGCGGCGGCGTTGGGTGAGAAGATAAGAGTAAATCGCTGAATTTCCCTAAGTGCAAGAGGTTTTGAGTGTAATTTTTAAAGTACTAGGTCGGCTGCCAAACTACTAATTGTAAGTAAAATTTTAGCAATGAAAGTAGTGTAGTCTGATGGTAGTCATCTTGTTTGTATTATAATAGTGACAATTACATTGTTAAAATACCATAACAATTACACTCAAACACACATATATTGATGAGGAAAAATCAAACTAGCATGCCGGCTGCTAGTATACATATCCATATCCTCCCAGCCATTTTTTCTACTTTAGTTCATCAAAGATTTCACTTAAAGTCACTCAAGATTTCACTTATTTGGGTATGTCATTGGATATATCAGATTATTGAGTTGATCTATGTGAAATGTTTGTGTTGTGTATATTAACTTATAATTGGTTTAGTTAATTACTGAAATTATTCATCTTTTGATTTAGTATGCTTTGTATAGTTGTTTAATGCTGAAATTTACATGTTTGATAATAGGAATAAGTATTAATAGATTGGTTTTCGTGTTAGGTTGGGAACTTGAGAACTATTTCTTGATCAATGGACTATGCATTTGATAGTGTTATTTTAATACATTAAGTTTTTTATACAATATGCATTATATCTTTTCTCCTCTCATTTATATTTTATGAAGATCTTGATGTTTCTAATTTCTTTGGTTTGTTCATTCATATCTTGGTAATAAATTTTTATTTGTTCTTAGTTTTTAGATGTAAATCTCCAAAGACCAATTCTATAGCTCCGATGTACAACTCCAATGACATGGCATGCTAGAGAATCTCATAGAAAGAAGTTAAAAGTGCAGTGGAGAATGGAGATTACGAAGAAAGAACGACCTCAGTGTAATTTTGAATATTCACTTAGTTAGGATATAAACGCATTGTATTACTTAAAAATATCTCTTCTTATAGTATCTAGCTTTATTATTAAAATGATTTTGTTTTAATAATTGCACATGTGTTGTACTCTTTGTGCTTCTATATTAATACCCAATTAAAATTATTTCGGGAACCACTATTTGATATAATATTAGCAACATATTACTACTTTTTTGTCACTAAATCATATAAAATTGTATGAGTTTTGCAACTGTATTAATACTTACTACAACCTAATTATTTTGCTATTGAATATAACATATCAACAACAATATATTTAGTTTCACAATATGGTCACTAAATAATACGAGATAAGACATATTTATCAACCATGCTAACACGGTTGGTAAAAGATTGCTTCTTTACCAACCAAAACTGCATGTTGCTAAACTCATAAATGTCTGGTAAATAAAAGAACATTTTTCAACAACAAAATTCATGTGGTTGCTAAATGTAAAATTATATGGTCAGTGAATAATTCTTTAGCAAACGCATCATATGGTTGGTAAAAGATCATTCTTTATCAACCACGCCATAGGATTGCTATACGTATACTAAAATAGTTGGTAAAAAAAACATTATTTATCGACCATAACACATGGTTGCTATATATATACCAATAGCAACCATGCGATTCCTATAGTGTCAATGTATATATGTTTCATCGAGAGATTTTTTTCTTGCAGAAGACTATTTTTTTATAGACAAGTGGTAGTTGGTCACTAATTATATATTTTTGTTGGTATATGCATACCTACATTGACCTTAACAAAGCTACAGTGACACAATATGGCTACATTAGCAAGCAAACATACTGTTACTAATACAGGTTCCTTTAGAGACCATTATTGGTTCGTCACTAAACATAAATTGTTGTAGCTATTTACAAAGCTACAACCACCAAGTTACTGCAACAGAGACCACAAAATGTTACATTAGTGAGCAAAAATATTGTTGCTAATTGACCCATCAATAGAGACCACTAGTATTTGGTCACTGAACCACACACTTTCAGCATCCATGGTAAAGATTCGTCGCTACACACTTTTAGAAGCCAATTACAGTAACCAACGCCACCTTTGTCACTATAGCTTTTAGCAACGATTTTCTCACTTCCAGCGACCAAACACTACAGTCATTGAAACCGTTTTTTTCTTGTAGTGCTTAGAACACTTTTAGATGATGGAAAGTTTGCAAACACTCTTTTATTTTGGTGGTGCTTCGAGGAGTGGTTGTGTCTCCTTTTATAGATGAGAGTAAAGGGTCACTAAATGCGAGAGTTATAAGAAAGTGAAAGACCAACCATCATGACCTCCATAACCACTTCCTTGTAAGTTACAAGACTTTAACTTACCCATTTAAGCCCCAACCTTAAAACTTGTAGTTAAAGGAGGTCAGTGGACCATTTAATAAAATAAAACTAACAACTGATTGCTAATTTGATGAGATTTTATATCTCTGTTTTGCTCTCATATAATTGGTTTGCAAAATGTTTTGTTGCTTTTGGTGGACTCCCAGTTTTGAGCCTTTTTCTCTTTGATCCAAAACTACAGTCTTCCTCTCATTTTACCATACTCAGTGAGTAGTAAATATTCGACATGTTTCTGAAAATGCGCATATTATGCTTTAAATTCATGTTTATATTTTAATAACATGTCACCATGATAAATTCGTTTACATGTTCATGATAGAATTTTAAATGGCATATTTTTAAGTAGTTTAAATTATACAGTAATTTTCAGAATATGACATGATCTGGTTATGATTTTTTGATCTGAAAATAGGTGTGATCTATTGATTGGCATGTTGGGGATTTAATTTCAAAAAATTATGAAACCCGATTTTGGTGTTCTTGGTTGAGCATTTATGGTGAATTTTAGCATGCTTCAAATTTATGCTCCTAAATTTTTATCATAGCATTCTTATACGTTGAATATCATATTTGGAAACTTTTATGGTGTTATTCCTTGCGGATTTGGAGATATGAATTTATTTTGATTAAATTATCGAAAATTTGATATTTTTTGGTAATTATCTATTGCGTTTCATGAGCAGAAACTTGTACCATTAGAAAGGCCTAGTCAAGAGCTTTCCAATCATATAAAGATCACTGAATTTGGCCTTGTAACGAAGGAGTTATGGCCAAATGAAGTTAGGTTCGAAATAGTAAACTTCTTCTTGTTGGAGAAGATGATGAATAGTGATTTGTTCACTTACCCACTCTCGCCCTTGCTATTTGTTGCCATTGTCATGAATATGTGATCAGCCCAGTTTACTTTTAGACCATAGTAGATACATATCATTGTATGGTACCTTCTTTTGGGTAGGTCATCCAATGCTTTTGTCGAGCATTCAAGAATCTTGGCAATGATATAAGCTAACCTCTTATATTCATCCAACAATTGAGTCTTCTTAATGGACCCAGTTAGCTTTTCTCCCTTCTTAGCAGCTAACAGCCAAAACTCTTCTTCCTTAGGTCTTCCCAAGGTTGCAACATCTCCTCCTTCATTTGTCAAATCGTAAATTTCACGAAGTACGGCAGGAGATATACATATATTTTTCCCTGCGACAGTGGAGATCATGGTCATTTTTCCCATGCCTTTCTTCAAGTTCTTGTAGAACTCAGCAACGTCTACATGAAACACCATAGTTTCATGTGCTTCCAGTACATTTACCAGTGAAGCAGCCTTCACATTCTCCATCAGTTGTTTCATCAGCTTGGTACACTTCGTAGTTAAGGAATCTTCCTTTAGCTCCGACCATTTTTTTTGTTTGAAAGAATTGAACGTAGAGTGCAGAAGAAAATTTTCATAGAAAGACAGAGAGATTAGTAGATCTGTAAGTTTGCAAAAATATTTGAGGTGCGTAAGTGTAGTTTGCTGATCAGATCTGAATTTATAGGGTTAGGAAATTTTTGGTTTCCGTGATATCCGCCAACTGTTAGATATCCAGCAATATAAATAGTCTTCAGGTCTTCAAGAATTAAGAACACATTTTCTGATAAAAACAACTTCAATGTCATTGAAGATTTCATCTCTAATCAGGAGTACCGCTAGTCTTACACGTTCCCCCTGAATTCAAGAATCTATCAGTCAACTAGTCTGTTGAAAGTCAGTTCTTGAAGAATACCACTTGTTATCAGATTAGTCAGCTGATGAACCATAGTCTTTTGATAGGTTCCCCCTCAGCTTATGAATCCAAATTTAACAAGCCTACTTCCACTCTAAGAGTAGAAAATCTTGCATCACTTAATGGTTTGGTGAAAATATCAGCTATTTGATTGTCTGTATGAACATATTCAATTATGACATTTCCTTTCTCAACATGATCTCTAATGAAGTGATGTTTGATCTCAATATGCTTAGTCCTAAAATGACTTGTAGTGCTCTGAGTAAGTGAAATTGCATTTGTTTGTCACAGTAGAATGGAATTTCACTGATTTTGATATTGTAGTCTTCTAGTTGATGTTTCAACCAAGTATATGTGCACAACATGCTCCAGCAGCAATGTATTCAGCTTCGGCAGTAGATATGGATACTGAAGTCTGTTTCTTACTCATCCATGAGATGAGACGGCTACTTAGGAATTGCCATGTACATGTAGTACTCTTCCTGTCAATCTTGCAGCCAACAAGGTCAGAATTTGAATATCCAGTAAGTTCAAATCCTAATTCCCTTGGATACCATAATCCCAAATCCTGTGCATCTTTAACATACCTTAATATCCTCTTGGCACCTAGGAGGTGAGATTCCTTTGGATTTGATTGAAATCTCGCACAAACCCCAACTGAGTACATAATATATGGTCTGCTAGCACTGAGGTACAGCACATACCCAATTATGCCTCTATATTTGGTGATGTCCACTGATTTTTCATCTTCATCCTTGTCAAGGCGAAGTCCAGTAAACATTGGAATAGCAACATATGAGCTGGTTTCCATAACAAATTTCTTGAACAGATCTTTGTATACTTTGCTTGATTAATAAATATGCCATCAGGCATCTGTTTGGCTTGTAATTCAAGAAAGTAGTTAAGTTCTCCCATCATGCTCATTTCAAACTTGTTCTGCATCAGCTTAGAGAACTTCTCACACGTCTGTTTGTTAGTTGAACCAAAATAATATCTTCCAAATATATTTGAACTAACAATATATGATTATCCCATTCAATAGTAAACAAGGTCTGGTCTACTTTACCTTTGCGAAATCCTTTAATTAAAAGAAAATCTGATAAAGTATCATACCATGATCTTGGAGCTTGTTTTAGTCCATAGAGAGCTTTCCTTAGACGATATACTTTATCTCCTTGTTGATAAGCTTCAAATCCTGGAGGTTGTTCAGCATAAACTTCTTCTTGCAATTCTCCATTGAGAAAAGCAAACTTCACATTCATCTGATAAACATTGAAGTTCTTATGAGCAGCATAGGCAAGGAATAGTCTGATAGCTTCAAGCCTAGCTACAGGTACAAATGTTTCATCAAAGTCATTGCCTTCTTCTTGGCAGTAACCTTTGGCCACTAGTCTTGCTTTATTTCTGCTAACAATACCATCTTCATTCATTTTTTTCCTGAATACCCACTTAGTGCCAATTACCCTTTGATGAGTAGGTCGAGGTACTAGGTACCAAATCTCATTTCTTTCAAATTGATTCAACTCTTCTTGTATTGCTTCAATCTAATGAGAATCACTAAGAGCTTCATCAATTAATTTAAGCTCACTATGTGAAAGAAAACTTACAAACATTGTTTCATTTGAATTGACCTTCTTGTTCTTACTCTGTCCAGTGGATCACCAATCACAAGATCATGTGGGTGATCTCTGAGCCATCTAAGATCAGGTTGCAAATCTGGATGTTGTCCTATTGATTGATCTTGCAACACTACTGTTGGAGTCTGAGTAGTAGTATGTTGAACAATCTTTGGTCTGTCAGCTGTTTGCAACTCATCTGTTAGATAATCAGTCATCTGATTTTGAACAGCACTTGAGTTATCAGCTTGGTTGAGAACAGGTAGTATGATGGGTACATATTATACTTTCTTTCCATGGTCAATTTTTGAAGATCAGTAGATAAATTTAAATTAGTACTTTGATTCTTTTCAGAACATTGAGTAGGCTCATCAAATACTACATGAATAGACTCTGTAAGCTTTACTAACAGTAGAGTAACCTACAAAAACATTTTCATCAGCCTTTTCTGCAAAAGCAGTAAGGTGATTTTTCCCATTATTCATAACAAAACATTTACAACCTAATATTCTAAGATAATGAATATTAGGCTTCATGTTATTCCATAGTTCATAAGGTGTTTTGTTCTGACTTTTGTTGATCATGCATCTGTTTTGGGTATAGCATGATGTGTTTGTGGCTTCTGCCCAAAATCTTTGAGGCAATTTTGCATCAGCTATCATAGTTCTGGTAGCTTCTTTCAGAGTTCTATTTCTCCTTTTAGCAACTCCGTTCTGTTGAGGGATCCTGGCAGCAGAGTACTCATGGCTGATTCTTCTGGAATTACAATAATCTTCAACAGTAGAGTTTGTAAACTCAGTGCCCCAATCTGATCGGATCCTCAATATCTTTAAGTTTTTCTCATTCTGCATCATTTTCATCAGATTGGTAAGATGTTCATTGGTCTCACTTTTCTTCTTCATGAATATCACTCAAGTAAATCTTGAATAATCATCCACAATAGCTAGGCAATACTTCTTTCCACCATTGTAGCTCCAAAATCCTGTTAGAAGATTGGTGCTTCTTGCTTTTGAATGATGACTTGATTTGTTTACCATTCTGACACGCATCACAAAGTTTGTCTTTGCTCATACTGGTTTTTGGTTTTTGGTAATCTTTCAACAAAATTGTTCTTGATTAATCTATTGATGGTCTTGAAGTTTACGTGATAAATTCTTTTGTGCCATAGCCAACTAATTTCACTTGGTGTAAAGGCCACCAAACAAACATTAGAATTTCTGTCCACAGAATTTCAGTCGACTATATAGATGTTTCCTTGTCTTATTCCAGATAATATCACCTTCTTTGTTCCAATTTGCTCCACGTAGCACTTATTTGATGAGAAGATTACAGAAAATCCTTTGTCACAAAATTGACTTATGCTCAGCAGATTGTACTTCAGGCCTTTAACATAAGAGACGCCAGATATCTCAATTTTGCATTTGATAAGCTTTCCACACGACATAATCTTGCCTTATTTGTTGTCTCCAAATGTCACTTTTGGACCATCTACAGCAGTAGCATCATTCAGTTCATGTATGTCTCCACACATGTGCCTTAAACAATCACTGTCTAAGTACCACTTCTTCTCTACCTTACTCCTACTCCTAATCCTAACCTACAAAACAAAGAAAAAAAATTGTAGGTACCCTTTATTGAGAGGGTCCTGGAGGATTAGTATCACCTTGATAACCCAAGATTTGAAAGTCTTAGGCTTCTTAGGCTCAGTAGACTACGGTGGTGCTTAAGTTACTATTGGTGTATCATAATTTTCAGTAGGCACATAATCATGATAGTTATTATGATGTGAGTAATGCTCATAAGTAAGGTACGGTGCATGATAAACAGGATAAGCATGCATCGGATGATGAGCAGGGTATGCAGCAGCATAGTAAGGTGGATAATGAGGTGCAGCATAATATGAAGGATAAGTAGGTTGCACATAATAAGACTCATATCCATAATAAGCAGATTTATTTTTATTTTTGCTTTGCTTCTGTAGTTTCTTTCTTACTTGCTCATTTTCAAACTTCTTAGACTTACTATTAGTCTGATTATTTTTGCTCTTATAAGCAGACTTCTTCGGACTACTTTGTTGTTTAGCTTTTTCAGTTTGTTTGTCTTTCTTAGGCTCTTTACCCTTAGCCTTAGGAGATTTATTCTCCTTTATTTCCTTTTCCTATGAAGTAGGTTTAGTGGTCTGAACATACAATATAACTTTGCTGTTATCAGTAGATATAAATTCTTCAGCACGATTCAGTTCTAAACTTTCTTTTTCTAAAGGCAGTTTCTGTTTACTAAGCATGTTATCTGATACAACAGAAGACTTATCAATAATCTTCTCAAATTCCATGATTTTACCTTTGTAAACTTCACATTCTGCTTTCAGAGATTCATTCTCATGCACAAGCTTTTTATGTTCAACTGATTCTTGTGGTTTTTCAACCTTAAGTTTCAGGTGAGGCATTTTGCTTTTCCAACACAATCATCTCTTCCTTAAGCTTGGCAAAAGCATCAACAACACTTGTGTTATTTTTCATCATTTGTTCAAATGAACTAATAACTCATTTTCTTCTTCAGAGTTTTACCTCATTGTCAGAATCATTAGATTCCTCGGCCATGAGACAGAGCAGTGCGGGTGTCTCTTCTTCAGTAGAGTCATCTTCTGATGTCTCCGAATCTGAATCAGACGAGTAGATGGCTGCTATCTTTTCAGCTTCGGCCAACAGTACCTTGCTCTTGTTGTGTCTCCTCTCTTTTCTTATTTTCTTTTCCTCTTCTTTATACTTCTCGGCTTTAGGATATAGGCAGTCCTTGATGAAATGTCCCAAATTCCTGCAATTATAGCACATTAGTTTGGATTTAAAATCATCCTTACTATTATGAGAATGATAAATAGGATTAGAAGTAGAAGCATTGTTATATTTGTTCTTCATTTTTCTTTTATAAACTTCTTAAACCCATTTAAAATTAGAGCCACATCTCCAGTAGTTTACTCTTTTTTGTTGAGCAGAGTGGTCTCATCAGATGAGTCCATTTCCTTTGATCTCCCTGCTAATCTTCTTGATTTTTCTGCAGCGACTAAGGCAGCGGTGGGATTAGAAGTTGATGTTTCTTCTATTCCCATGCTCGGCAGTTTATACTCGTATGCTTTGAGTACAAAAACAGTTCAGTAAGAGAGATTTTTCCCAAATCTTTTAATTCTTCCATCGGTGTTATCTTCATGTTGAACTTCGGAGGCAGCGCCTTGAGAACGTTTACAGTGATATCTTTGTTAGTGAAGGTCTTTCCCAGCTTTAACACATCGTTCAACGTCCTTGGAAATCTTGTATCCATCTGGTCAATGGTTTCTCCGGACTTCATTTTGAAGTTTTCCAACTTCTCAAGAGTTATACTTAGATTATGCTCTTTTATTGCATCATTCACTTCGCTCATGTCGCGAACCTTGTCCCACGTCTCTTTTGCTGTCTTGCAAAGTTTAACTTTATCAAACCTGTCATTATCAAAAGCTCTGGTCATGATGAATATGCCAACTTTGTCAAGATTTTTCAGCTTAATTTCTTCAGTTGTCATCTCTTCAGGTTCTTTGTCAACAGTCACTTCTTGATCGTTGACTTTAATGGTTTTGGTGATTTTGATAGGACCTCTGGCTATGCATGTATATATATTATCATTATAAGTTGCAAGGAAAATTTTCATGCGGATCTTCCAGTCCTCAAAACTCATACCGTCAATGTAGGGCTGTTCACGGTTCGGATAACTGGTCGAACCGAACCGAAATGAGTTCGGTGAAAACCGAACCGAACCGAACCAAAGCTATTCGGTTCGGTTTTCGGTTTTGAGATTTGACCTAATTCGATTTTCGGTTCAGTTCGGTTATTTTTGTTCGGTTAATCGAACCGAACCGAAAACCGATTTTTTTTGGTCAAATAGTTAACATTTTTTGTTCGGTTTTATGGACTTTCAAATCCTTTAATTTTATGCCTTTACTTGTTTAATTTATATCATTATAGGATTGTTAAATGTTAGTTTTTGCAGTTGGACTGTAAAATTCTTTAATTTTATGCTTATGATATGGAATTTAGTTGTTTAATTTATATCATGTAAGGATTGTTAAATGTTAACCACTTAACTATTTAGTTCTATGTAATGTTTAATAATGTTTAGTGTTATTGTTACCTATTAATTTGATGTTTTTTTATGATAAACGATATAATACTATTTGATTATATAATTTTTAATAAATTATATATAATATAAAATTTTGGTTAAACCGAAACCAAATCGAACCGAACCGAAATTTTTCGGTTAAAACCGGAAACCGAATTAGGATGTTCGGTTCCTGTTCGGTTTTCGGTTTTAAAAAATCAAGAACCAAAATTTATGTTCGGTTCAGTTCGGTTCGGTTTTCACCGAATGAACAACCTTACGCCAATGTGGGGAACATGGCTACTGCAATCCATTTTTCAAAAATATGCTCTTTCGAAAACTTTGAAAAACACACATTTGATCAAGCTCGTTGATTAGACAAATGATTCAAATAAACCACCTGCTCTGATACCACTTGTTGGTCCCAAGTGGTCAGATGAGGTCTAGAGGGGGGGCAAGGGAGGGGGGGGGGTGAATAGACCTCTTTTTACTTTTCAAAAAAATTTCTAACTTTCTTATCAGCAGAATAAGTTGATCGTAACTTATGAGACTACTTAGTTGTTCGCGCACAAAGTTTGTTCAACGTAAGTTGACCACTAGTCTGATTTTACTTATCCGTTTCAAATTAAATCAGAGTTTGAAACTTGTATGCAGCGGAATTATGTCAAGATTTATTACCGTTGAAGTATCTTCTGATCCTTTTACACTCTACTGATCGAATCCACTCTGTTGATGATCACTCTGCTGATTCAAATCAAATTCATCTGATTTGACTCTGCTGAAAATTCACCAGTCTGATTTCAAACTCAGCAGCAGATCAGTAGTCTCTGGACCAAAATTCAATCTTCTGATTTTACTTGTCTTCTCAATTGAACTTTTCAGAGGTATGCTAAGCTTCCATTACTTAGCTCATGACTTTTGGAAATCATCAAAACCTCCCTTCACTTTTTCATCCAACATATATGTACATGTTAAGCATAATTGGGTATATTCGGGTGATTTTCGAGCACGTATTATCATATTAATTTTGGATATTTAGATTGTGGAATTTAGGCTACGTCAGTGATGAGTCTGTTAATTGTTTATTGTCCAGGTGTCAAGATTAAACGTGACTTATCAATACGAGGAGCAGTAGGTCAATCAAGTCCTTCCTCTAAGTTTCGGGATCTTAACCTGAAATCAAAGATAACTACGTTGGGTTAGTACCGGTGGTGACCCGGTGATAACCCTCCGATGCTTAAGTTAGTGTCGAGGATGAGAGATATGGTTTTATATCGTATGTTCAGATTATTGCGCACGTACCTATTCTCTATAAAGAGGGATATTTATAGTTTTCACAATCCAACTACCGGGTCGGATTGTGATGAGACGTATGGACTCGGATACGGGTGTGGTTTATTCGACTTGACCCGGTGGCGTTGTGATGTGAAACTTCTACGGACGTCGGCCATCGACACACTCATCGACTGTTGTACCTCTATTCTTGGTCATGTCGATATTATATATATATTTTAAGCGTATGTGGTGGTCCACGTCAAGGGACGAAGACTTGGTACATCAAGAGTCCCCCAAGTTCATGAGTTCAAGTGTGGCGCGAAGTCATGAAGTTTATATTTAGGAAAAATTTTATAGATTGGCAAACATAGTATATCGAGAAACTGAGAACTGAGATTAGGTATGTGGTGGTCCCCCAAGTTCATGAGTTCAAGTGTGGCGCGAAGTCATGAAGTTTTAGCGCGCCTTTTCTGAGGATGTAATTCAAAAATTGTACTGGATGTGAATCGTCACAGTTCGTCAGGGGGCAATGTGCAATTTGCCCATGCGGTTAATAAGTGGTCCTATATATAGGTCCCACGAATGTATAGCGGAATTACTTTGCAGTAAAAAGGTTTCGCATACTCGGAACAGTACTCGTTCAATTTATTTATACTGCGTGGGAAAAAGAACAAATGTCGTCGAGTGGTACGGAGGGGGATTTCGATGACATCGACAGAAATGCTCTACAAAATGTATTAAATTTTGTGGAGTCTCAAGAGGGGTCCGATGATGCTGAAGGGGCCGGTGGGTCTCGTCGATTTTTTACCGAGACTATGTATCACGAGTTTGTGGCTGGGGATTACCGGCGTACCCTAGCCGAGATGAGCGAGGCGTTCTCGATTCCCGCTGGTTGGACGATATGCACCCCAAGTTCCAACCAAAGGATGCATAATCCTCCTCGGCCTGGCATGGCGATTCACGAGGCAAGTTTAGAGGGTGGATTTCGGTTCCCGATTCCCCCAGAGGTGGCTGGGATCATAAATGCGTTAGGTGTTCGCCCTACTCAGATATTGCCAAATGGTATGTCGACTATTATCGCCTTCTGCGTGGTTATGAAGGTACTCGATCAAGCTGCTTCGTTTGGTAACTTCTGGGCCCTATTCAAGGTTACCGAGTCTCCGAAGTCGAACGAGGGTTTCTACCAAGTCAAGTCACGGGGAAACAACAATCGATTCCTATGTTCGACCAAAAGTTCCCACGGCAAAGGGTGGAAATGGAGATATATTTACGTATATCCCCCGAAGGGTTACAAATGGAACGTCAATTGTCCATGGCGGGTTGGCGCAATTAACCCAAAAAACGTTCCGAAGCCTTCCTGGCACGAGGGATTCGTCGAGAATCTCCGACGATACAACCTCGACGTACAGAAGCTTGTCGAGGAACCACGGCTCCGTGCTTGTGGGTTAACGTCGTCGCGTAGGAAGGTTGGGGACCCCGAAGACCCTAACAAGGAGGAGGTACTCCGTGGGGCCATGGTTGTGCCGAAGGGGAAAGAACTACACGACTTGCAACGAAAAAATGAAGCGTTTTGGAGTCGTGCTTCGACATCAAGGGGGCCCGCGGCGATACCGAGAGCTACCAGTAATGTCGGGCAAACCGTAGAATCTGGGAGGATCATAACTCGCGAGGAGCGTCGACGTGGAAAAAGACCGCGAGTTGAAGAGGATGATGATACCGAGGGAGCTGCCGCTACTGCGGATCAAGGGAGCGGTAGGATTTCGGATGAGGAACGACCATTATTCGATTGGAGTTTGTCTGATTGGATGGCGTCGGAATTGACACATCCTGGCGGTTTAGGGCCTGATACGTCGGTGCTCTATTCTGAGTCTTATAATTCGGCGTTTGCAGCATTTATACATGGCATCTTCAAAAGCGACCAGGCGCTGTTAATGAAGAAGTCAGTTCAACAGAACGTGCATACCGCCGGGCGTCTTGGTGTCGGCGTACGTGAGCCTTTTAATTTTTTGATTGCTCTTGTTTTCCATATTCTGCTTATATTTATACACTTGATGTTATCATGCAGATGCTACAATTCCTCTTTCACAGTTATTATCGTGCCGAGTTGGCAGAAGTGGAATTAAATAAACAAAAGGACGCGAATAAGGCTGCCCTTCGCGCGAAAGACGAGCAGCTGGTCGAACAAAAGAAAAAGGCGGAAGAATCCCTTCGGGCTAAGGAGGAGGAGCTTGACGAGGCCGTCAAGCAACTAAGTCTTTTGTCGATGGAGAGAGATAAAATGAGGGCCAGCGAGTATCACCAGGAAGAAATCATTTCCGCAGATCAGAGGTTGGTTATTGCTAAGGAGTTTCTCGAGTCTCCCGTGTACGAGTATTTGTCCGATGCTAAGATGGGTGTCGAGCTCTTGAAGATGTTCGATAAAGCAATCAGTCAGTGCGCATATAAAGGTTTTCTGACCCCGGACTTCGATCGTAATGCCGTCAACCCGTTTTGGGATGAAGAATGCCAGGTCGAGACCTTCGAGGGGGAGGATGAGGAGGAAGCAACAGCTCGAGGCCACGAGTTTGGTAGTTTGATACCATCGCGCCATCCCGAGAATAGATAGATTTTAGTCGATTGTAGGTTTTGCAACTAGCTAGGGTCTTTGTAATTTTTTGTTAAAAGTTTTGACGAAGATAGGTTTCTCGTATTTCCTGTCTTGATGAATTGGGCTCTTTGGGCCGCTTGTATGGGCCTTCCCCCCGAGCATCGCGATTGTTCCAATTGCCAACCAATGAATGCGTTTGTTTGAATGCGTGACCAAGTAGTTTCGCGCGCTTTGATGTTTTGGACTTTTTATAAATAGGCGTACATCTTTGTACTGTTCATTCCATCAATAGGAAGTTTAAATTTTTCTTGTCGGAGCCAAGTTGTCGGAGCTAGAAGCGAGTGGTTGTAAGCAGGTTTCCTGTCGAAAAGCTATTTAGGTATTTCTTCTCTCTTTATCCTATGGCTAGTCGATCTGTATCTGTCGGAGATGAGTCGGTTGGGGAGGGAGAGGGTATGTCGTTTGAGTCTATCATGTCACATTTTGAAATTCCGTTCGAGGGTAGACTGCACAGCCCCCTCTCTGCCGAGTTGATAGATGTAATAGCCGCTAGGTCTAAGGGTGGTCGATCGCAATCTGCGAAGGACACACACCGTACTACAGATCATTTTAGTACCATATCAGCTAGTCGACAGCGTATATCGACAGAGTCTATTTTGGCTAAATACCAATTTCCGTCAGGATGGTCCGTCCTTCTCCCTACGCCCGACCATAGGATGAATGATCCACCACTCGGATGTCGGACCTTTCATATCGATGCCTTGGAGAATGGTCTTCGTTTTCCATTACCCGATGAGTTTGTCGATATCGTAAATGGTCTCGGACTGTGTCCGACTCAGTTAGTTCCTAATGCCGTAGGTTACATTATAGGTTTTTGTCTCGTAATGAAATCAGTGGGTCAACCGGCTTCTTTTGCAAATTTTTGTGCTCTTTTTAGAGTAAGCGAGTCCCCTAAGTCGAATGAGGGTTTTTATTTCATAAAATCGAAACCCCATGTTAGATTTCTTGGGGATTTAAAATCATCTCATGGGAAGGGTTGGAAAACCAAGTTTATTTTCATTCGTGCTCCCGAGAATTACGTATGGAGGACGACACGCGAATGGAGGTCGGGTCCCATTCTGCTAAAGGGTGTGCCCGAGCCTTCATGGGGACCCGACTTTCCATCGCAATTGTCGGAATCGACATACGATACGAACTTGCTTCTGCGGGAGCCGATCTTGAGTTTGGGAGGGATGTCGATAGCTCCTTTATCTATCGACAGTCCTTCTCTAGGTAGTTACTATACTCGGTTTGTATTATGATTGTGAATATTTTGTTGTTTGCTAACTGATTTCGTTGCATGCAGAATCTGTTGTACAAGCTACCATGAGTCGAGCGCTATTATCCATGGCCAAGGCTGCTAAATTGGGTAACGCCCCCGCTCCTCCTCCTAACGCACCCTCGAAAGCTCCTTTACCGAAGTCGACGGGGCCTGCGACTTCGACTACTCAGCCGCCGCCCCTGGTATCGAAGCATCAGGATAAATCTGAACCGCTTGATAAGGGAAAAAAGGTAAAGACAGTCGATGGCTCACGAAGTGAGGAGCCAGCTTCAAAGAGGGTCAAAACCGGTGAGGATACTGCTTCTCCAGGGTGTGCCAAAATTGTGGTGAAGGAATCTCTCGAGTCGATTATCGAGAAGATGAAGCAACGCACGGGGGGACAGGCCCCTAATACTTCCATGCTGAATCCTGCCTTGTTAAGTTCTCCCTGTAGTCCCGACGTGTGGGACAAATTTTGTTCGACCATATCCGTTCTCGATCAAGCCGCCATGGGCCCAATGGATATGAGCGAGCTTATAAGGATGGGATCTGGATGCCTGCTTGGGGTATGTTCATTTACCTTTTTTTTTTTTTTAATCATATATAAAGTTTTTGTTATTTGAATTCCATTTATCTTTCGTGCGTAGCTCAACCAAGTATTGTTTCAAGCCGGTTATCGGGTCGAGACATCCCGTAAACGGGCCGATAAGTACCGCGCCCTTGGAAAAGAGAAGGAGAAAGAGCTCAAGGAGGTTCATAAGAAATCCGTTGAATATGAACAGAGAGCCTCATCTGTTGAGGCCGAGATGTCGAAGAAAGTGGAGAAGATCGCTGCACTCGAAGCCGAGTTAGCACTTCTGAAGGAGAGTTTCGACGCTCAAGTTGAGCAAAAGGCTGCAGAAAGTTTTGAGAGAGGCCAGCGAGAGGCGTTGGCCCTCCGTCGAGACGTTTCTCCTGTCGAGAGGAAGGGGATTGTCCTCGAGTTTTACAACAGTATCGTTTTTCAGGAGCTCGTCGATCGCCAGTCAGGGGGTGAGCTCCACAGTATGTTTGTGAAAGGCTGGAAACAGTGCGAGGCCTTTGGTTTTCTCAACGATACTTTTGATGCTGCTCGGCTGAATCCTTATTTGGACGAGAAGGGTATTGCAATCGAGGAAGGACCAGCCGATGAGGAAAATCTCTCAGAGAGACCCGAAGATCATGAGTTTGGATTTCTTCTCGATCTCCAGGCCGAGAAGGTTCGTGAGGCGGCTGTGATTCAGCAGGAGGTTGAAGATAAGTCCAAGTCCTCTTCTCACATAGATCTACTTTTGCACGAAGGCCAGTTTGGTCCTTCTAAGAATTGACGTCTCGAATTTTGGCCGGCTGACCTAGTCTGACTATTTTGTAGTGTAGATAGGTTAGCCTTTTGTAATCGATTCTCGTCTGGCTGGCGATCCCTTGTAATTTCTTTTTAATGTAATGGATCGATTTGTTTCATCTGGTATTTTGACTTGTATGCAAAAGACGTAGTTCATTTGATCGATGTCTTGTTCTATAGTTATTTAAATTCTTGCGTTAATGAAAAATAAAGGGGGGTCCCTCCTCTGACACTTCAAAAATTAAATGAATTGTGGATCTCGAGGTAGTCTATCGTTTCTGGACCGCTGGATTGAGTTCAAGTTTCCTATATATATGGGTGCCTTAAGTTTATTTTTTACACAAAGGAGGGTTGCCGTAATATGTCTCTGTTTGCCCTTTTAACATTGTTGATCTTGGAGTTATTTGTGATCAACCACGATTCTGCTACGTATAATTTGGTATGGGAGAAATTGGAAATTGTTATCGGATCGACGTGTATCGTCGTTGTTCGAATTTTCTTTTTATGTCGACTTTGCGCCAGTGATAGTCGATTCTGCTGTAGGGTCGTGTTCTCATTCCAGCTTTTACATGTTTAACCATTGCAGACATGTTAACCATTTCAGGTCGACGCATTAGTTTGTTTTTGTTGTGGTGGTGTTTACGCACTGCCATCTAATCGACATGACTTGTTAGGGAGTGGAACGGTTGCCTCATTTTCAGGGTTCCATCTGAGCCGTTGGTTGCGACATTTTCAGACCGTTAGATTTAGTCAGCGCGATTTTTCAGGCATTGGGACGGTCATCGCATTTAATGGGTCTGATCTGAACCGTTGGACGTGTGTTTGGATGAACCGTTGGATTATATGGTCTAGGCTTATATAAGGTTGAGAGTACTCATATATTTTCGTACCAAAACATCCAAACATGTATCCGCCTACGGATTTCCCCATATATGTTCTTTCCTACCATGTCATCCTCAAATTAATGAGGGTTCTCTTTATCTTCATACCTCCTCGATCATCTCGACGCCCTTTATGGAGAAAGGGCCGTTATTCGTTTTGGATTGGGTGGTATCGGTAAAAGGGGTTCCTCGTTGCGATGGCCTCTCCTTTCGATTGGGTGGGATCGGTAACAAAGGAGGGGTCAATGTTGGTGCCTCTCGGAAATTCGTCGTTCAGAAACCCATCACCATACATCTGGACGTAGGAATTCCGAGTTGTCGCCGAAATCGCTGAGTCAGGAGGGAGAAACAAGTTGGTGGCAGCCGAGAAAAAGGGCGGAGGAACTAAAGAGCAAACATTCGACTTGCGAATCCTCCAGCTCGACGCACAATGGTCCATCCTCATCTCGTAGAGTGCCCTCTGATAGAGATGATGGATACTATCAAGGAGCAAGCTGCTGCCATTAAATACCCCTGGCCCTGGAACATTCGAAGACTCGAAGACTTGTTTGCGGGGTCCTCCTCGAACAAGGTAGTATTCACATTACACCTTGAAAAAGAGGCCTTAATTAACTCGACGTCGGGTTCTTTGAAGTCAAACACCACCGTGTTTCTACAGTTTTGGTCGTAGGATTTATAGTAGGATCTCGATAAATTTGTAATGAGTTTGACATGTTTGTACTCTATTCTTTTATAAGAAATAAAATTCAGATTTTATCAATCTCTGTTATTTATCAATCTTTGTATACTTCTACTTTTTTAGATGAATAAAAATTATACATATTAGTAGATTGCATCTTGATGCTTCTTCAGCTGTCGAGGAACATGGAATATACTTGTCTCGATGCCTCTTCGGCTGTCGAGGAACGTGAATAATCTTAAGCTTATTAATAGCTCGCATCTCGATGCCTCTTCGGCTGTCGAGGAATTTGATTTTTCTTAAGCTTATTAATAGCTCGCATCTCGATGCCTCTTCGGCTGTCGAGGAATTTGATTTTTCTTAAGCTTATTAATAGCTCGCATCTCGATGCCTCTTCGGCTGTCGAGGAATTTGATTTTTCTTAAGCTTATTAATAGCTCGCATCTCGATGCCTCTTCGGCTGTCGAGGAATTTGATTTTTCTTAAGCTTATTAATAGCTTGTATCTTGAATGTCGATGCTTCCTTCTAAATTAGATACAAAATAGGTAGATTTTCACAGGATAACCAAAATATCTGACAAAACGAGATCTTTAAGTGCGACACTAAAATAAGATCCTCAGGCGTAAAACTTTCTAAGATTTCTCCCATTCCAGGTTCGGTCTACTAGCTTTCCGTCCATGGTGGATAACCGATATGCGCCCTTCTTTCCTACCTCGATTACTTTAAAAGGTCCTTCCCAGTTAGCGTCCAGTTTTCCTTTGTTTTTCGACACGTCGACTCGTTTAAGTACGTAGTCTCCCACCTGAAAGAACTTCAGCCTCACGTTCTTATCATATGCCTTGGCCATCGTAGTTTTATAGGCCTGAATTCTCGTTGAGGCCCTCTCACGTCTAGCTTCCGTTTGGTCGAGTTCGAAGTTCCGTTTCCCTGCGTTTTCCACTTCGTCATAAAGCTTGACTCTTGGTGATAGAATTTCGAGTTCTGCCGGAGCAACCGCCTCGGAGCCGTATACTAGACTAAAGGGCGTTTCTCCTGTTGCTGTTTTTTCCTTTGTTCTATTTGCCCAAATTACCCAAGGCAATTCGTCCAGCCAAGCTCCACTGGCCTGTGTCAGTCTCTTTTTTAGGAGTCGGACGATTTCTCTATTAGTGACTTCGGTCTGACCGTTGGTTTGAGGACACCCGACAGAGGTGAAGCGTTGTGTAATTCTGTGTTTCACACACCAATCCGTTACTCTTTTACCGACGAATTGCCCTCCATTATCCGATATGATAATCCTCGGGAGACCGAATCTGCAAATTATCGACCAGTAGAAATTGATGATCTGTGTTTGAGTGATCTTCTGCAAGGGTACTACTTCAATCCATTTGCTGAAATATTCAACGGCCACGAGGAGGAATTTCTTCTGTCCTCTTGCTATTGGGAGTGGCCCAACCAAATCAACGCCCCATTGATCAAAAGGCCAGGCAATCGAAATTGATTCCATCTTTTGAACTGGTTGATGAGGCATGTTTGCATGATATTGACAGCGAGCACAACACTTTGCATAATCATTAGCGTCTTTAGTTAAAGTTGGCCAGTAGTATCCTAGTCCGGATATCCTAAGTGCCAGTGATCTTCCCCCGGAATGACTTCCGCAGGAGCCTTCATGAACTTCTTTAAGTACAGTCATCGTCTGTGGCGCGGAAAGGTATCTGAGCAGGACTCCTGTCACAGATCGACGATATAATTCGTCGTTAAGAAGAACGTACCGAGGTGCTCTATACTTGATTTTTCTTGCGTCATTGTTGTCGGCAGGCAATGTTCCTTTGGACAAATATTCAATCAAGCTGGTTTTCCAGCTGGGCTCCGTATCGTCGAGATTCAGCACTTCAATGTTAATAGTTTCGATTTGCGTGTCGATGGCTGGTTTAGTAGAGACCAGGAGCGTTATTTTTCTCGTCGTGACTCCTTCGATCAGGTTCCCGAATTTTGACAACGCATCCGCTCTTGTGTTCTCGGTTCTTCTTATATATTCCAGTTGGAAGCTTTGAAATTTGGATGCCTGAAACTTGATAAGTTTCAAATACTTGATCATGGAATCCTCTTTGGCCTCGAACAATCCCTTGAATTGTTTTTCCACTAGCTGGGAGTCAGTAAATGCAATCAGATCTTGTATTCCTGCTTCTTTAGCCATTTTGAGGCCTGCCAGTAGCGCCTCGTACTCCGCCTCATTATTTGAGACTTGAAAGTCTAATTTCAAAGCGAATTCTAACTCCTCTTCCGCTGGTCCTCGGAAAAATACTCCTGCGCCTCCTCCTGTCGATGTCGAAGATCCATCGACATGCATCGTCCACAATTCTATTTTCGCTTCTTCCAGCTGTGTGTTTTCTAGTACAAAATCGGCCAAAACTTGTGCTTTAATAGAAGTTCTCGGCATATAGTCGATGTCATATTCACCTAACTCCACTGCCCATTTGATCAGTCTTCCAGAGGCGTTTGGTTTAGAAAGGGTTTGTCTCAGTGGTTGAGTGGTGAGGATAATGATTTTGTGTGATTGAAAATAAGGACGCAGCTTTCTGGCCGTTGTTATGATGGCTAGAGCGAATTTCTCTATCTCTGTGTAGTTTTTTTCTGGTCCTTGTAGAACTCTGCTGACGTAGTATATTGGATGACTGAATTTCGCCTCCAATCTGACCAAGACCGAGCTGATTGCTTGTTCGGAAACAGCTATGTATAGGTACAAACTTTCGCCTTCTTGAGGTTTGGCTAAAAGAGGTGGTGATATTAAGTATGCTTTGAGTTGTTCGAAGGCTTGGTCACAGTCCTTTGACCATTCAAATTTTTTAGCATTTCTCATGATTTTGAAGAACGGGAGGCTTTTGTCTGCGGATCGGGATATGAATCTATTTAGAGCTGTAATTTTCCCAACGAGTTTCTGCACCTCATTCAAGTTGCGTGGAGCTCTGAGGTCTAAAATAGCTTGGATCTTCTCTGGGTTGGCTTCTATTCCCCTCTCGTTTACCAAGTAACCCAGGAACTTTCCCGATCTGACTCCAAAAGTACACTTCGCGGGATTTAGTTTCATTCCGTATTTCCTCATGATGTCGAAAGCCTGTCTGATGTGTTCCAGGTGATCTTTCTCGTCAAGGCTTTTGACCAGCATATCGTCGACATAGACCTCCATGGATTTTCCAAGAAGTGTTTCAAACATCTTGTTGACCAAGCGTTGGTAAGTAGCTCCTGCGTTCCTTAGTCCAAAGGGCATCACCTTGAAGAAGTAGACGCCAAATTCCGTGATGAATGCGGTTTTCTCCTGGTCTTCGAGAGCCATGAATATTTGATAAAAACCTTGGAAGGCGTCCATCATACTAAGAATCGCACATCCCGCTGTCGAGTCGACTAGGGAATCGATTCTCGGTAGCGGGTAGGGATCTCGGGGACACAACTTGTTTAAATCTGTGAAATCGTTGCACATTCTCCATTTCCCTTCACCCTTGGAAACCAGAACTACGTTGCATAGCCACTCCGTGAATTGTACTTCAGCTATGTAATCCGCCTCGAGGAGTTTTTTAACTTCCTCCTTAATTATCCTGTTCCTCTCAGGCCCAAAGTTTCTTTTCTTCTGCCTCGCAGGTCTTGCAGCTGGGTCAATGTTTAGCCTATGTACTATGATTTTGGGGTCGATCCCTTGCAAGTCGGTGGTTGACCATGCAAAAACATCGACATTCTGTCTGAGGAAATCGATCAGTTGGGTTTCCAATCCTTCAGAGAGTTGGTTTCCAACTCTTGTCGTTTTTGATGACTCACCAGGGATTAATTCGATAGTTTTGTGACCTTCAGATGGTTCTATTCTTTCAAACTTCCTTTTTCTAGCGTTCAACTCCTCCTGTTTTTCCTTCGATTTCCTAGTCGAATCTTCGTTGATTACACAATCTACTAGGATCGGGGTGACTGGCTGGTACTGGTTCTCTTTGTGGGGTTTCTTGGCCGTCGAGAAAGGGAGTTGCACTTCCCTTACACGTTTGTCGAGAGCCACTGTATAACAATCCCAAGCTTCTTTCAGATTTCCCCGTACTTCGCCCACTCCTTTGGAGGTTGGGAATTTTAGCTTTTGATGATACGTCGAAATAATCGCTTGAAAGCTGTTCAGAGACGGTCTTCCTAATATGACATTATAGGCGCATTGAGCATCGACAATTAGAAATTTTACCATTCTGATTTTAGAATTATCCCCGTCGCCTAGCATTAGCGACAGAGATAAAGTTCCTAAGGGTACAACTTGCGCTCCTCCAAACCCGACTAAGGGCGTAGCTATGGGCTCGAGTGGCGTGTGTCCGAGGTCCATTCTTTTTAACGCATCCAGGAAAAGGATATTAGCTGAGCTCCCCGAATCAATCAGTATCCGTTTGACCGTCGCGCTGGCTATTTGGGCTGTTATTACCATTGGACAGTCGGGCACGTCACTTTCATCGTAGGGTACATATCCTTTAAGCAGGTCTGAGTCGTCAAACCCGATGAATTTATTTGGGGATGAAGATTTTATCGAGAAGACTTCTTTTCGATTGCTTCTCCTTCTTTCCTCAAGAGCTCTAGACACTAGCCTTCTAGAGTTCTTGCTGTCTCCCCCCGCAGGTCCTCCTGAGATCATGTTGACAATTGTTCCTGGTTGAGCCCTCCTTGGCTGGTTATCTCGATTACCTATTTGTGGATCCTTCCTTCCTGGGGATTTTGACGGAGACCGATCACCTCTTGTCCTAGGCCCCGCTCGGCCACCTTTTTCGATTTTAACATATCCTGTTAAATGTCCTTCCGCAATTAGTCTCTCGATTTCTTCCTTTAATTGATAACAATCTTCGGTATCATGACCTCTTTGTCTATGAAATCTGCAATATCTTTTTGAATTTGGGGGTTCTCTTTGCTGGGGAGGTCGTCTTAAGAGGTTCTTGTCTTGTATTGCAAATAAGATCTCAGTTCTGGGTCTCTTTAGTGGAGTAAAGTTTTCGTTATATCTCCGAGGCGATCTCCCCTTGTTTTGCCTTCTTGGGTCGAAATTTCTTTCTTCCTCGCGAAATTCCCTTTTGTTCCTCCTTTCGACATACCTGTCGACTGGGGCCTTGTCGGTTAAAGGTTCCCTTTCCTCCACTTTGCTCAAGCCGAAAAACGTTCCCCTTAATTTGGTCATCTCCTCCTCGACCATATACTGGTTGGCCATTTCCATCAGCTTTTCGTATGTCGAAGGATTTTCCCTTACGATTGCACTGGCAAAACCCCGATTTAACGTACTTTGGAAGAGGACGGTTATTAGAAAGTCGACCCTGGGCATTTCGACTTTTAATAACTCATTATTGAATCTTCCCATGAAGGTTCTAAATGATTCCCCAGGCGAGTGTGTTATTGAGTACAAATGGTTCGCCGGAGGTCTCACTGCTTTCTTACTCCCAAACTGGCTCATGAATTTGTCACATAATTGATCGAAGTCAAAGATCGATTTCTCCTCCAATCTACCAAACCAGGATTGGGCCATACCAGCAAGTGTTGTGGAGAAAGCTTTTGCCGCGACGTTATCAGAGATTCCGTGCAACTGCATTTGTAAATTGAACGAGGCTAAATGTTCTTCAGGATCTTCCGTGCCAAAGTATCTTGGTAATTGGGTTGGCAACCTTTTATCCAACGGCAACCTCTCAAAGAAGATTTCGTCACAAAAAGGAGACTTTCTTAGACGAGAGTTTGAAATAGGTATTTCATTTTTCCTTTCGTGTCGATCCAGTTTTTGGTGGAGTGATCTAACCTCAGAAGCCAGTTTATTGACTTCTCTTACTGAGTCTTCCCCCATGTCGTCCCTTTCAACGTGTCTTTCGAAACCTTCACGAGCCCTACTGATGGCCTCGTTTGCTTCTCTTCTTACTCCTAATCCCGGCACTGCCGTTGGTGGGAGTTCTCGAGGCACATTTAGCCTTTCTTTCCCTATCTCGGCAACCCATTCTCTTCTAGCTTCGTCCAAGAAGGTTTTCAGATCTTCCTTAGTGAGCTGGAAGACGGCTGGAGCTGCAGGCCTTGATGGTCCTATCTCTTCTATGGGGGTTGAGATTGGGTTTCTTCTAGCGATATTATCCCCTTGTCCCTCTCCGTTTTGATCTCTGTTGTCCTCTCGATCTCGCGCGAGTGCAGCCCTCGATCGAGTAGTCATCTTGTTTCGATTCGTGGTTAAAAGTTTCCCACAGACGGCGCCAATTGATGAGTCTGTTAATTGTTTATTGTCCAGGTGTCAAGATTAAACGTGACTTATCAATACGAGGAGCAGTAGGTCAATCAAGTCCTTCCTCTAAGTTTCGGGATCTTAACCTGAAATCAAAGATAACTACGTTGGGTTAGTACCGGTGGTGACCCGGTGATAACCCTCCGATGCTTAAGTTAGTGTCGAGGATGAGAGATATGGTTTTATATCGTATGTTCAGATTATTGCGCACGTACCTATTCTCTATAAAGAGGGATATTTATAGTTTTCACAATCCAACTACCGGGTCGGATTGTGATGAGACGTATGGACTAGGATACGGGTGTGGTTTATTCGACTTGACCCGGTGGCGTTGTGATGTGAAACTTCTACGGACGTCGGCCATCGACACACTCATCGACTGTTGTACCTCTATTCTTGGTCATGTCGATATTATATATATATTTTAAGCGTATGTGGTGGTCCACGTCAAGGGACGAAGACTTGGTACATCAGTCAGTATCTTATTTAGTCTCCACCGGGAGCACCAAAACGTGAGGTTTCAAAGAAAAAAAAGTCAATGATTCAACCACGGTGTTCGGTCAAATGGCGGGTGAATTCTTGCGAGTGATCCATGGAGATTCCGAGTAAGAATTCGAGAATTGTATCCTTCGATTCCCAACAACCTCCTCTACAAATATGGTACAGTTTGCAAATCCATGGCTTCCTAATAAGCTCTTGGCAGACAATTCTCTATTATTCTTAATCAAATAGACCACCACTTTGGAGTCACATTCCGCTGCTAGCTTTTCAACCCGTTTGTTCCAAGCCATCTTTAGTCCCACTCTTACCGCCACAAATTCTGCTTCAGTGATTGTAACCTGACGGCTGCCAATTTCATGTTAAAACCTTAGACCCACTTCCTTGGTCGTCACAAAGAAGACCGTCAACGGTTCCACTCTTTGTTTCCCTTACCATACTTTCATTCGAGTTGATTTTGTGCCATCACTTATTCGACATTCCCCATTTGTATCAACATTAATCCCTGTCGATTTTCGTTGTCCCACCAAAAAAAGCAATTGACGAATCCCTAGCTATTGCTAACTATTACATATTTTGCTAATGTCAAAGCACTGAAGTTATGTTCCAATTAAATTAAGTTTAAGCAAATATATTTATTTCACTAATTTACTTGATGTGTCGCAAAAATATTTAGGATAAAGATGAAATTCATCATTCAATCCTTTTTGTTTTTTCTTTCATACACATGGGTTGAACACAACTATTGAGAGAGTTCAAGTTGTATTAGATTTGTAATACGAGAATAATTATATTTATTTGTAATGAACCATACATTTATAGTGTCGATCGAATAATTCAAAAGATTTTTGTAATCATGATAATATTACATAAAAAGACGTTATAAAATATACTGTAAATGAGAAAATTATTATTATGATTCTCTTCAACTTATTATTGTTGGAGTTATTTTCAAAATAACTACCAAGTAACTACCATTATTTGATTTTGAATTTGAATTTAAATTGTAAAGTTGTGACTATTAAAATGATAGTTAATTTTAAAAGTTGTGTCTATCCGGAATAGACACAAATATGTCTATAAAAGACAAGTACAATTCTGAAATTAAAATAACTTTTTCTCATCTTCTCCAAATTTCTTATACTATATTTTACTGCAGAAAAATATTCTATAAGTTAGATAATTTTGCCAAATCCGTGTGTGCCCTGTGGTTTATTTCTGTGAGTACAAAACAGAATTAAACATTGGGTTTCATTGTATCCTAAAGGCTAATCGCAAATCCCTATTGTATACCGTGTGGTGGGGGCGAAATAAGTCTTAAGGAAAGTGGCATTGCAACACGCCTTGATTCCATTACTGCAGTTCGTTATTTCCTACCAAATACTTTTCTAACAATCTTAAGACTTATTTTTGTTACTGCATTAATGGCATCAATCAAAGAGATGTCTACAAACATTGTGAAATTGGAACGTTTTGAAGGAGGAAAATTCAACCGCTGGCAAAAGAAGATGCATTTCCTACTTGCAACTCTAAAAGTTGTCTATGTGCTCACTCAACAAAAGCCTATAGAAATCGATGATGAAACTGTTGCTGAAACTCGTGCAAGGCAGAAGTGGGAAAATGATGATTACATTTGTAGAGGCCATATTTTGAACGGGATGTCTGATGCCTTGTTCGATGCTTATCAAAACGTGCCTACTGCAAAGGAACTTTGGGACAAATTGGAGGCAAGATACATGTCCGAAGATGCAAGTAGCAGAAAATTTCTGGTTAGTCGTTTTAATATACAAAATGGTTGATGGTCGTTCTGTTATGGATCAGTGGCATGAAATTGATCAAATTTTATCAAGTTATGAACAATATAAACTGAAAATGGATGATACTATTGCCGTGTCCTCTATAATTGACAAACTCCCTCCATCATGGAAAGATGTTAAGAAAACTCTTAAACATAAGAAAGAGGAGATGACTCTTGAGGATCTTGGAAACCATCTTCGTGTTGAGGAAGATTTTCGCAATCAAGAAGAGACTTCTAAGTCCTTTGAGAATTCTGAAAAGGATTCTCAAGTTTCCAAAATCCATGTGGTTGAAGAGGGAGAATCAAACAAACCACCAAATAACAACTTTAAGAAGAAAGACAAGCAACAACAATTTATGAAACCAAATGGTCAGAATTTTAAGAAAAAGAAAAAGAAGGGTCCTTGCTTCCATTGTGGAAAACTTGGCCACATAAAGGCTGAATGCCGTCATCTGAAAAAGAATCAAAATGCTCCAGCCTCTAACAACAACTTTGTGGCTATGATTTCTGAAGTGAATCTAGTACAAGATGATGGAGCATGGTGGATAGATTCTGGTGCAACCAAACATGTTTGCAAGGACAAGAGCCTTTTCAAAAGCCTTGAACCTGTCAATAATGGAAGTGTTATGTTCATGGGAAACTCGGCTACTGCTGAAGTAAAGGGCAAAGGGACTGTTCATCTTGAATTTACTTCTGAAAAAGTGTTTGTACTTAAAGATGTTTATTATGTTCCTGAAGTTAGGAAAAATCTTGTATCAGGTGGATTGTTTAATAAGTATGGCTTCAAACTAGTTTTTGAGGCTGATAACTTTGTACTCTCTAAGGGTGGTGCCTTTGTAGGAAAAGGCTATATGAATGAGGGCATGTTTAAACTCAACATTATTGATAATATTAATAAAGTCATTTCTACTTATATTGTTGAGTCTACTTCTTGTTTATGGCATAGTCGTTTAGGACATGTTAATTATAGAAAATTGCATGATATGGTTAAATTAGAATTAATTCCTGAAATTGATAATAATCATGATAAATGCAAAACTTGTATGCTTACAAAAATCACTAGAATTCCTTTCCCTAAAGTTGATAGATGTTCTAAGTTACTTGACTTAATTCATAGTGATTTATGCGATTTACATAGTACTCCAACTATAGGTGGAAAGAAATATTATGCTACCTTTATAGATGATTATTGTAGATTTTGTTATGTTTACTTATTACATTCAAAAGATCAAGTTATGGATAAATTTGAAATTTATAAAACTGAAGTAGAATTGCAATGTGAATCATCTATTAAATGTTTAAGAAGTGATAGAGGAGGTGAATACTATAATCCTAAGTATTTTGAGTCTACTGGTATAATACATCAAGTTACTGCACCATATACACCACAACAAAATGGTATAGCAGAACGTAAAAATAGAGTATTAACTGAAATGGTAAATGCAATGCTTTCTAACTCGGGATTGTCAAAAGGATTTTGGGGTGAAGCTCTATTAACAGCGTGTTATATACTAAATAGAGTCCCAAATAAAAAGAGTAAAACTACTCCATATGAACTCTGGAATAAAAGAAAACCAAACCTTAATTACTTAAGAGTTTGGGGCTGTAGAGCAATTGTAAGGGTACCTGAACCCAAAAAGAGAAAACTGGGTGAAAAAGGAATTGAATGTATATTTATAGGCTATGCTGAACATAGCAAAGCATATCGTTTCATGGTTAGAGAGAAAAATGATTCATATTTTGTAAATACAGTAATTGAATCAAGAGATGCTATCTTTGATGAAACGAGGTTTAATTCAATTCCTAGACCCAAAGATCATGTCATTAACAATGAAAGTATTCCGGAAAATGAGAATACTCCAGAAAATGACTATATTCCAGAAAATGAAAATGTAATAAATGACAAAGAAGAAGTCATTGAACAAAGAAAAAGCAAAAGAGTTAGAAAAGACAAGACTTATGGTCCTGACTTTTTTATGTTCTTGGTAGAAGGAACAAGAGAAGATATAAATACGCATTTACCATATTGCTTCAATTTAGAAGGTGATCCTCTAACATATACAGAAGCAGTAAAGTCACAAGACTCTGCATTTTGGAAAGAAGCAATACAAGATGAAATGGACTCTATAATGGGTAATAAAACTTGGAAATTAGTAGACCTCCCTCTTGGTTCCAAGCCAATAGGCTGTAAGTGGATTTTCAAAAAGAAAACGAAAGTAGATGGAACCATAGATAAGTTTAAGGCCAGGTTAGTAGCAAAGGGCTTTAAACAAAAGGAGGTATCGATTATTTTGATACTTATGCCCCTGTGGCAAGAATTGCTACTATTAGATTATTAATTGCACTTGCATCAATTCATAATCTAGTAATACATCAAATGGATGTAAAAACAGCATTTTTAAATGGTATTTTGGATGAAGAAGTCTATATGGAACAACCCGAAGGATTTATAGTTCCTGGACAAGAAAATAAGGTGTGTAAACTTGTTAAATCATTATATGGTTTAAAACAGGCACCAAAACAGTGGCACCAAAAATTTGATGAGGTTGTGTTATCAAATGGTTTTAAAATTAATGAATCAGACAAATGTGTCTATAGTAAATTTATAAATGGTAAAGGTGTTATGATATGTTTGTACGTAGATGACATGTTAATATTTGGTACTGACTTGGAACAAGTAGGAAACACCAAGAAATTCTTGTCAAATAATTTTGACATGAAAGATATGGGTGTGGCTGATGTTATTCTTGGAATAAGAATAATAAGAGATGGTAATAATATAACTTTAACACAATCTCATTATGTAGAAAAAGTATTCAAAAAGTTCGGTAAATCCGAATGTGTACCGGTATCTACACCTTTTGATCCAAGTGTAAAATTAGTACCTAATAAAGAAAAACCAGTAGCACAACTTGAATATGCAAGAGTTATTGGGTGCTTAATGTATGCTATGACAAGCACAAGACCGGACATTGCTTTTGTTGTTGGAAAGCTAAGTAGATATACAAGTAATCCGAGTAAATTGCATTGGAATGCAGTTTATAGAGTATTGAAATACTTAAAGAAAACAATGAACTTTGGTATTTGTTATTCAGGTTATCCTTCAGTTTTGGAAGGATATTCTGATGCAAGTTGGATTACAGATAGAGTAGATCATGCCTCTACAAGTGGATTGATCTTTATGCTCGGTGGTGGTGTTATTTCTTGGGGTTCCAAGAAACAAACATGTATAACCGATTCTACTATGGCTGCTGAATTTATTGCATTAGCTTCAGCAAGTAAAGAAGCAGAATGGTTAAGAGACTTACTCTATAACATTCCTTTGTGGCCAAAACCAATGTCACCAATATCTATTCACTGTGATAGTCAAGCTACTTTGTCAAGGGCATATTGTCATGTATATAATGGCAAGTCTAGACACATTAGGGTTAGACATAGTTATGTGAGACAACTCATCACTGATGGAGTAATCACAATTGATTTTGTACGATCAAGTCAAAATCTGGCGGATCCCTTAACAAAAGGCCTCAATAGGGATCTCGTCTTTAAAACATCAAAGGGGATGGGACTAAAGCCTATAAACTAAAATCATTAGTGATGTAAGCTCAACTCAACACTAGTTGCTACTTCAAGTCTTGAGTTCAATGAGACATATTACGTCATATAAATGGTTGGAAGCACTAAAATTTATCATCCCAAGGTAAAGTGCTTAGTACCCGTAAGTTAAAGGAAGGGTGAACATATGGTTCTTAATAGACTCAATATAAAGTACTATAAATACGGGAGTACTAATTAAAGGTCTACCTATATGAATGAGAAGTGTAGCCGCTTCTAGGAGTTAAAAGGCTTAACTCTAACAACATTCATGAAAGGATACTGACACAAGGCTATATACGTGTCGACTAAAGTGGCACACATTGGAACTTGGAATTTATGTGTGATATGTACCTAACCAGTCAAAAAGGAATAGTTGGTTCAAAGCTAGTCTACCATACATTTCTGATTGGCAGCAATACATTTCACTAAGTGAATGTTCAAATCGAACCGATACATTCATTTATGCATATATTCCACAAAATTATTAAAACTTGGAGATTTTGAAAATGGTGGGGGATTGTTGGAGTTATTTTCAAAATAACTACCAAGTAACTACCATTATTTGATTTTGAATTTGAATTTAAATTGTAAAGTTGTGACTATTAAAATGATAGTTAATTTTAAAAGTTGTGTCTATCCGGAATAGACACAAATATGTCTATAAAAGACAAGTACAATTCTGAAATTAAAATAACTTTTTCTCATCTTCTCCAAATTTCTTATACTATATTTTACTGCAGAAAAATATTCTATAAGTTAGATAATTTTGCCAAATCCGTGTGTGCCCTGTGGTTTATTTCTGTGAGTACAAAACAGAATTAAACATTGGGTTTCATTGTATCCTAAAGGCTAATCGCAAATCCCTATTGTATACCGTGTGGTGGGGGCGAAATAAGTCTTAAGGAAAGTGGCATTGCAACACGCATTGATTCCATTACTGCAGTTCGTTACTTATTTCCTACCAAATACTTTTCTAACAATTATTTGATCATTAATATTATATTTATATAGAGACGAATAATTCATAAATTGCCCTTGAACACGAAATTACATAAACATAGTTACTTTTCCTCACATGTAATCAATTAAAGTTGAATTCAAATATATTGAGGGAAAAATACTTTTGATACCAAATTTTAGTCCAAAAAATACATTTGATACCAAGCTTTTCGAAAAAACACATTTCATACCATACACATACCCTCTTGACACATTTAGTTTTCATGATCAATTTTCGTACGGAATTCAGCACGTGCACATTAAGTTAACAATGGTGGGTCTTTAAAACTCATGTCTGTTTTCTCTCCCATTGTTAACTTAACGGTCACGTAAGCGGCACATGCTGAATTCCGTCCGAAAATTGACGGCAAAACTAAATGTGTCAAGAGGGTGTGAATCATGATATGAAATGTGTTTCTTCGAAAAGCTTGGTACCAAATGTGTTTTTCAAACTAAAGTTTAGTATTTAAAGTGTTTTTTCCTCCAAATATATTCTTTCATCGGTTAGATTTTGTAGGATGACACTCCATTTTGCTTTTGTACTAACAATAACTTTGAACACAAAATGGTTCCAACTTGGTATGTCACTTGTTACAAAATAAACAGAGACCAAAGTTGATTTAATTTTGTTTCTCAAAAACTTTTTAAAAAAAATACATACATGTCTAAACGTGATATGAGAATTTTAATGACTAGATCAAATTCACACTTCTAAATATTTCTTTATCATATTCACATGTTTCATGGTTGGTGATGCTACTCATCTTTCAATTATCAAAAAAAGAAAAATGTTACTCCACCTTTCAACCACTTGTTCACTCCTATCCTATGACGATACCTAATCGAGATTCAAAAGAAAGTGAAAATATAAAAGAGAAAGGTCAACAAAAAAATAAAAATAAAAATATACTCCTTATAAAAGAGAAAGGAATAAGAAGATTAAAACCTCTTAACCTATGATGAACTAACTCTCACCAATTTTGATAATTCATCCTTAAATAAAATAAAATAAAAAATCAATATTAATTGCACAAATCATGTGACGCAATACTCAGATATATATACTCCTATATTTTTAAAAAAATCATATGAGTTTTTATTTCAAAGTTCTATTTTTCATTGTAAAAAATTAATAATAAATATGACCTGTTTAATAAAGTTTTAATTACGGAGCAACATGACAAAAAAAATTCTACCCAGAAGATTAATTCCGAAACACTTATCAACACAATTATTTGTGCTTTCTAAACAATGATGTTTATATTAAAAATTCATGTACAAAGACTCCAATATTAGAAATAAGTAAAACTCTAAGTAAAAAAAATTAGCCCCCTAATATGCAAAAAGTTAGAATATAACAGAATATTCCGTCTAGCTTTAATGATGTGGCTTTGAACTTTTTCCATTTTGCCACCCAACATTTGAAAGTTTCCGCACTTTGTCACCCAATTTTTTATCATTTCGCACTTTGAACCTTTGAACAGATTCCGCCGGCGAACATTCAAAGGTAGTGATGCAGAACATTTTTAATATCTGAGGGGGTTAGTGAGAATTCACAAAGGTTAGGGACCAGAGTGGAAAAACGTTCAAATAATAAGGGGGCGAAGTGGAATTTTCCCTAAAATTTATTTGTGAAAATTAGAAATGGATAAGTTTATGACATCAGAGCTGATCTGGAAATTAAATTACCAATTATTAATATTTATATATGTATGAAAGTCAATGCACCGAATCCCAAGTGATATATATATATTAATAATAATTTTTCCGATCCAGTTCCGTAGATGAAGCAACCATTAAAACATCGACGTATTCTAATTAACTTCTTGTAATATTTTTACTTTATTTTATTATATATATATACACAAACACTCCTTTCTCCTTTTTCTTGCGTACACTCGAAGATCTCTCTCTCTCTCTCTTTCTTGTTGGTAAGTTCGGTGTAACCTAAATCATGATCCCTTTATCTTTTTTTCATAGTTAATTCTGAAATTAGTTGGTTTGGAAATCTCCAAACTATATAAAGGTGTGTTCTTTGCAATTGTTGCCACATCAATTGGAGAATTTCCTGTAAATTTCTGCACAGATTATTCGTAGGTGATCCAATCGTGATTTTATTATTAGAATTACTTATTTAAAAAGGATCTGTGTGCCAATTTTGCTTTCTGTAATGGATTTGGCGTTGATTTGTTCAACTTAGAAGTTTAATTCTGTAAAGTAGTTATTTATTTTTTTATGGCTTTTTCTTCTTTTCTGGTTTTTGGCAACAATGACATGTCCTTAGGCTTATGTTTGGTAATTGTGAATTTTTTGAGCTATTAGAGCTTGATTAGATTGGAAAGATTTGTTTTTCTCTTTTAGTTGTTGCGAAATCTGTGGCCAGGTTGATGAATATGCTATGAATTAAAAAGATTAGTTATTTCAATTGTATTGAAATTTTGAAAAAATATATTGACTTGGTTACTTTAAATGGTGAAAGTATGTATATGTTGCATCATGTATTTTCCAAATATCAAGCAATGTTTTCTCTGCATTTAGTTTGGAAAATTTAAATCCGGGATTCGATTTCAAGGAGGAAAGAAACTATGTTCTCGTTCTTTTTATGGGTTTAGGAATACTTGTTAATCATTCATATGATTGACCACTTCTATAATTGTTATTTGAATATGGGGTTGGTTTGGATTTGAGGTTTGATCTATTTGGTTTGTAATGTAGAAATTGAAGAAGGAATTTTAAAAATGGCTAATGAATTATCACATGGAAAGAACCAAGTAACCGCGAAGCCTCCTCCCGAGCCTTCACCACTGAGGAAAGCAAGATTTTTTACGGTATGATTGGCAAACTTTTTCCAATAAATTTTTCTCTTTTGGGTGTTCTCGTATATTGTTGTTGAAATATTGGATTTTGTCATCCTATTTTGCCTTAACAGATTCTTATTTTGCCATTAGTATGGAGTTAATTGCAATTTACCCCCTGTAATCTTATAGTAAAAGTTTCACACCGCCTCCTTGACATTTTTAAACTTAAAGAAATACGAATTGACAAAATGTGGCACTTTAAACCCCGTGTTATGATAAATGTGGCACTTTACCCCCTTGTGTTATGATAAATGTTGCACTTTAACACATCCCCCCCCCCCCCCCCCCATGTTACAAAAACACTTTTCATCTCCATTCTCATTTTGGTTACACTCTCCAGCTGAAGGAGGTAAAGATTGTTCTTTTTTAAATCACAAGAGAGTAAATTGAACATTATTCATTTCACGGGGGGGGTAAATTGGCATTAGCTCCATTAGTATGTGTTGAGGTTGCTGGATATATGACACACATTACACTAATAACAATTTGATCACACAGGCAAACATGAGAATCTTGGTTACTGGTGGAGCTGGATTCATTGGTTCTCACTTAGTTGACAGGCTGATGCAAAATGAGAAGAACGAGGTAACAACCACTTACACAGTTTGGACCCATACTAATGAACATAATCATAATGTCCTAAAACATGCAGTCATAGTAGTAAGAATCGTACGATTCACGATTCGAATCGTACGATTCGATACGAGTCGACCCCAACACGAGTCAACTCGTATGAATTTATCGCTGGACCAAAGAATCGTACGATTCTTTTGCGATTCGATACGGATCGTACGTATCGCGATACATTCGCGATACATACGATTCTTTGACTGCCCGGGTCGCGGGTCCAAACCGGATCGGATTTTCGCGACCCGGTTCATTTTAAACATGTAATCCGATATTTTTTTCCAAACCTAGTCATTTTTTCAGCCTCTCTCAAGCCTCCTCCTTCAATTCTTCAAACCCTAGATTCTTTTTCCCCAAAATTTCATCAAAATTCAACTAAAAACTTTAGTTCCAAGCAAAATTAACTTTAAAATCGCGATTCCAACCAAAAAAAATTGCAATTCAAGACCTTTCTAACCAAACCGAAGCGGTTCACTCGGATTTCTTGCGGGCCTCTTGGATTCCGGCGTGATTCTGGCCTATTTCCGGCCATTTCCCAACTTGGGCATTCTTGAGATACACAAAAAGTCCCTAAATACCTTGTTATTGTTATTATTTTGATTTGTAAGTTATTATTTTAGATTGGGTGTTAATGTTTACTTGGTTAGTACTTTAGTTTGTTGAATGGTTATTAAATTATTAATATTTAGTACTTTATTTTGATGATTAGGTGTTAATGTTTAGTTTTTGTTTTGGATTATCGTTTTGGATTGATATTTTGATGTTAATTTAGTGAAAACTTATATTTGTTTTTATTTTGTGACTTGAAATTTGAAAGTTCAAACTTGGAACTTGATTTAATGATGTTTTTGGCTTTAATTGGTTAGAATTTGAGACTTTGATATGCTTATGAATTTATTTAATTATGTGGAAAATATGATTTATGCATTTTTTTTACATTCGAATGTATCTTACGATTCGATACACAATACACGATTCGTATCGATACAATGGGTCTCCGATACACGATACGATTCACGATTTGATAACTATGCATGCAGTAGATGTTACATTAGTTTTACTTGTTTTATTCAGGTAATTGTTGTGGATAACTACTTTACGGGATCAAAAGACAACTTAAAGCAATGGATTGGTCATCCACGTTTTGAGCTTATTCGACATGGTATGCATTGTTTCTACTTCATTATTAGCAGATTTTCTGTATTGGATTCGAAGTGGTATGCATAGTTTAGTACTTGGTATAATATCCAATTAAATGCCCGCATATCTTATGAGAAAATTTCATCTTGATCCATGCATTACACACTTTTTAAATTTCCAAATGCAAAAATATCCCCTGTACTTTGTCTAATTGGCAAAAATCCCCGTGTTATTTATATTAGTAAAAAAACTCAATTTGAAATTTCTTCATAAATCATAGGGAGGTTATTGTCATTTTTTTAAGTGAACAGGGGAGTTAGTGCCAATTATCAAAGTTCACAGGGGTTTATTGTAATTTTTTAAGTGAATAGGGTTTTTTTTTTGCATCTTTTGATGGGGTTATAATTGTCATTTTGTCTTATGAGGGGTTTTTTGCTAATAAAAATTAGCACAGGGAGGGTTTTTGGGAATAAAAATAACCCAGCGGGGTTTTTCTAATTAGGCAAAGCATAGGGGGTATTTTTGCATTTTACTCTTTTTTAAATTCAAATCATTTTACTACTAAATGTATATGGTAATGGGCTCTATAATTGTTGCTTGATTTTTTTTTATAAGTAGCTTTTTTTTCCCTTTTTTCTTTTTCAGATGTGACGGAGACATTGTTACTTGAAGTTGATCAAATATACCATCTTGCTTGTCCAGCTTCCCCAATTTTTTACAAGTACAATCCTGTGAAGGTTAATACTACAATAAACTCTTATCTTCTTCCACTTTAAACTTTCATAAATACACCCCGTCCATAAGGGAATACATTATAATTTCATAAAGAATTATATTGGTTTTAACAATATTATCATTCTAAAAAATAATCGTTTTTGGTGATAATGTTTTTTTGTTACCCTTGTGATGATAATTGACAGACGATAAAGACAAATGTTATTGGGACACTAAATATGTTGGGACTTGCCAAGCGAGTTGGAGCTAGGTTCGGCAACTCATCCTTGCATTCTTTTAATTACATTATATGTTTCTTGTGTATCTATCTATATATTCACATCTATATGTACAATTTGAATAGGATTTTGCTTACATCAACATCTGAGGTTTATGGCGATCCACTTGTGCACCCTCAGGACGAAAGCTACTGGGGCAATGTCAACCCTATAGGTATTAAGTTGATTAAATTGTACTAGACATATGATCCCTTAAGTATAAAGTTTTGAACCAAATGTAAAAACACCCCTTATGTTTTGCCTAACTATAAAAAAAAAAGCCCTGTGTTCTTTTTTTATTAGCACAAAAATCCATTTGAAATGCCTTCACAAATCATAGGGAGATTTTTGTCAAATTTTCAAGTGAACGGGGGTTATTGCCAATTTTCAAAGTTGACAGGGGGATTATTGATAATTTTTTTGGTTAAAAGGTGTGTTTTTGCACAGGGGGGTATTTGGTAATAAAACTAACACATGTTTTTTTATTATTTTTTTTGTTTTTATAATTTGGCAAAGCATAGGGGGTATTTTTGGCATTTCACTCTATAAAGTTTCTATTGTTGAGGTCTCGAATATTACTATTTCTTGTGTACCCTTTGAAGAAACAGATATAGGGTACATTCTCGGCATTTTATAACATAATTCATTCAATGTGATTTACAGGAGTTAGAAGCTGTTATGATGAGGGGAAAAGAGTAGCTGAAACTTTGATGTTTGATTATCATAGGCAGCACGGAATTGGTAATGGTTAATTTATAGTTGATCTTTTTTAACATTACCAAATTGGTATTTACTATTTACCGATTTTTAAATGTAAATTTTCTACAGAGATACGAATTGCAAGGATCTTCAACACTTATGGACCTCGAATGAATATCGACGATGGTCGTGTTGTCAGTAATTTCATAGCTCAAGCAATACGGTAATATTCTCTTGCCATTAAACCACATCTTCACCTCAAAAAATCCGAGTGTATTACTACCAAGTGAGAAATCGCACAAATTGTACTAATACTTTTAAGATTTGTTTCTCTGCAGTGATGAACCTTTGACTGTGCAGTTGCCAGGAACACAAACAAGAAGCTTCTGTTATGTCTCTGACATGGTATGCGAGAATACTGTCTTGTTTTGTATTTTGGGTTCATACTCGATATTGCGTTACAGGCAAAATTGCATATTAGTCCCACTGGATTGCACCTTCAACACTTTTGGTCCTGTATTTTATAAAATTGTGTTTTTGGTCCCAAAATTTCAATATCCTTTGAACTTTGATCGCATACTTTATAGAATTTCACTTTTGGTTCCAATTTTTAAAAAATATTTTGCACGTTTGGTTCACAAGAATAATCTCTATTTAGCACTTTTGGTCCCATGGGATAGTTTCACTTTTGCATTTTTTGTCCCAAAGATGACGATGGGACCGATGGTGCAAAAAAACTTAGGACTAAAAATGAATTTTGCCATTGATATATGACCAAAACTGGGATAAGTGCGATACCAAAATTATTGAAGGTTAGGACTAAAAATGCAATTTGTCATTGATATTTGACCTTATTCCGTTATCGTTTGGTAAAGGTTGATGGTCTTATTCGGCTAATGGAAGGAGACAATACTGGGCCAATCAACATCGGCAATCCAGGTTTATATCGATACACTGCATAAGAATGTTTACACAAAAAAATTGTTACGTTTACTCAGAGAGGATTTTGATTTTATATCAGGTGAATTTACAATGCTCGAGCTTGCTGAGACCGTGCAAGAGGTAACTTTCTCAACTTCTTACATTTCTTGTAATTTTTTTACGGGTTGTTGAAACTAATTCACAATATTTGGGATTCTTTCGAACAGATGATTAATCCTGATGTGAAAATCGTAACTGTGGAGAACACACCAGACGACCCTCGACAAAGAAAGCCAGTCATAACAAAGGCAAATGAATTGCTAGGTTGGGAACCGAAGATCAAGCTGCGTGAAGGCATTCCACTTATGGAGGAAGATTTTCGCAAGAGGCTTGGGATTCCAAGGAATAATTGAATTAAATGCAAGTAACTTAAGTCATATGGTAGTTAATTCAACTTTGTACCTTTTGAGAGAATGCAAATTTTGAGGATTTTATTTTACGTACTTTTTACTAAAAATTATGAAGTTTTCGATTTATATAAATATAAGGCTATATACATTTGGATCAAAATTTTGCCTTCTTTTAGTCTTTGTTAATTCGTGCGCGTTCTTCTTTGTTAAAATAAATTTGGATTATTTCTCGATTTGTGTGAGTCATCCTTGCGTAGGGGCATGCTAATTTTCTCTAATCGTTCCAATTTTATTGAATGTCCCCAAAGGAACTCAAAATTGCATTATATTTTACCAAATAGTGTTAGTTTTTTTTATTCCTTCTCAAAATTAAGAGTTTTCATATATATGCACAAAATTCATACAAACTACCCTTTAAAAGTTTTTTTTTATGCTTAATTATTTTTAGTATCACTAAATTATTATGTTTCTTTTCGTATGACTTTCATTTTAAATAATAGGATTTAGAGCATCATAAAAATTAAGAAGCTAAATAAAGCAAAAAAGTTTTAGTAAATGCTAATATTTTATTATTAACAAATAAATAAAAAGTATAATAAAGTCTGTTTTTCCCACACGAAGCTATTCCCAAACCCAATAAATAATAGAAAAGGTGGACAAAATCCTTTATTGAAATGGGCCGACAAAATCAGCATACCTATATGAGAAGCAGAGAAGGGGAAGGGGGTAGAGGGCCTATGGTCTGGGCCGGCCCTAACTAAGAGACCCATAGGAAAAATATCACACTATCCGTTTCATATTATTTGTTCGTTTTTGTGAGACATATGAATTAAAGAATCTCTTAATTATAATCATTTGAAAAGAAAAATCTTAAAATGCCTTTAATGGAGTATTAGTAATTATTTTTTCTCTCCTCTATTCAATTATTAGTTTCTCATTAAATTAATTATTTCTCTCTATCTCTCTCCAATGACTCTTTGGACTTCCCCACTAAGCTAGTAGGAAATATCTCTACTCTATAGGAAATTACATGTAGATAAAAGGGTGGATTTATTTTAAATTTGCTAGTAGCTCTCGTTTGATATCGCTTGAGGGCAATCTTTTCATGTCTTTTCAACCGAAGGAACATGGATCAAATTAAGCAAATTAAACTGTTAAAGTAGCAACTCTCGCTAAAGTTGTCTTCGATAAAGCTATTTCAATAAAGTTGGCAGTAATTTTTTGTTATGAATTAGGAGTACAATAAATAATAGGAAGGGTAAATCTGAAAAAAAAAATTAATTTTGCATTGAACTTTTAAAACGACAAATAATATGAAATAAGAATTTTTTTGTCAAAACGATAAATAATAAGAAATGGAGGGAGTATTACATATATGGAACCCAGAGGCATGCGTGTGCACAATCCGTGATATGAGATAATTAGTACTATATTTATTTTCTTGAGCTCTATATGATTAAAAAGAATTAATCCTTTCATGAATATTTAGGCCCATAACATTAGATCATTTGTCTTTTGAACTAAACACATTTGTTCATTTAATTGTCACTTCAATCCTTTATTTTTTTAAATTTATAACCAAAACATATTATCAAAATATGATGGACTAATAATGTCGAACAAATATTTAAATATGTTTACCATAACGAGAATTGATCCCTTTATTATAATTTATATATTAAATAAAAAATAGGATTTAATGTATGGACCTGAAAAGAAAAAAATCTTAATAGTAAAGAAAAAGAACTAAATATGTGATTTTGTATGTTAAGGCGAGTGAAAAAAAAATAAAGAACAAGGTAAAGAACAATGAGAATATTAAAAAAGAAAAAGAAAATAGTAGCTGTAATCTAATAGGTTTGCGTCAGGTGAATAGCATTAGCTTAGGGAAGTGTGCTTGCTGTCTTTATAGTGGGCCCACAGTTACAGCGAATCAAGAAGCTTGGGAATCTGATCCGAGGCTGTAGATTTTCCGAACCTTAAAAGTACACCTGGTGCCTTTTCATTGGCGCTTCTTACAAAGGAAAATCTTTACTACCTGTCTTCAAATTTGAAGGACGAAAATTCTATTCTGGGCCAAAACCAAGATCCGATACGATATTAGGATTTGACTTAAAATTAGAGCATCTCCAATCGACAGGACTTTCAAAATTCAGGGTTGTCTATCTCCACATCGGGTAAACTTGCAATCCTTGTGCACTGTCTCCAACCACCAGGGGGAACAATATCAATTAATTAAAAAATAGGTCATATTGGATCGACATATTTCAAGAAATTAATTTTAAAATATTTCGCGTGAAGTTGTAGGGACCAAGATGAAGTATTTTAAAAATGGTTTATCGAAATTTGCAGATCCAAAATGATCTATTTTTTAGAATTTGGGGGTTTCGTGTAGAGTTTTTAAAAGTACAAGGAGATTTTATGCAATAAATATTTTACATGGTAGTTTCGTGCAAGTTTAGCATAACACAGAGGAGTATCTTGCATTTACTCTTATTAAGGTCATTATTGTTGAGTTTTATTTGAATTTACCATATAGATTGAACTAAGCTCACTTAAATGGTCTGGGTCTAACACATCTCAAAAGCTAACTTGTGAGTTGATGATTGCCTAAGATCTAATAAAGTAGACTTATTATTGTTTTTCAATCCATGTGGTATATTTTGTCTCAACAAGTTTGACTCAACTTGGTTTTGATTTGATTTGATTTGATTTGATTTTTTTTTTTTTAATTTTAATAGAGATTTGATTTCAAAATTTGATTTGGAGGTTTTCACGAAGATACTTTTAAAACACGACTTAACTTAGTTTTTAATGTAAAATCGAAATGGTTAAATATTAATCAAGTAATAGCTAGTGCATTTTGAAAATTTAAAATATAATTTTTTATTATATTGAAGCTGGGAGAGTAAAATATGTGATATGTGTCAAATCAGTAGTTTTGAGATATTTAGGGGTGCACATGGTACGGTTCTACGGTTTTTTTAGTGAAATTAATACCATACCAATTAATGCGGTTCTGAAAAGCTATATACCAAACTGAAGTTTTGAATACCATACCATTTATATTCGGTACGGTGCGGTTCCGGTACGGTACGGTACGATTTTGCGGTATTTTACAATAACTTTTTAGTTCTCAAACTATTTTGCTTGTATAAAAAAATGGACATTTATTAGATGAAAAAAGCTTGATTTTTTGTTTAAGCTTAACATTTTTAATAGGCTAACACTTGAGGACTTCATGTTAACCAAATATTTGACTTCGACAATAAATTATGTTCAAGCTTTTGATCTTAGACTCTTAGTTAGTTTTTTTGTGAATTTAATTAGCAAAATATGTTTAATCATATTAAATACAATAAAAAAAATTGTAATCTTATTCAGTTTACAATTTAAATATATAAACTATGTCCATACTAAAATTTAAGGCTTGGGTAATTTATTTTTACAATAAGACAAAACAAAAGTACATAATTGAACTTACTTGTGATGTCAAGGGAAGAAGAAACAATTGAAATTAATTTGGAGAATCTTTGATGAAATAATTTTCAATGAAAAAATTGTGTGTTGTTGCTGCCGTAGTGCCGTGTATCTCTAAGGATAATGGCTTGTGATTTACTTAGGTAATTAGGTTTTAGTTATTTGCCTTTTAAGATATTAGTGGGCTTAATTTTGAGTCCTAATTCTTTAAGGCTAGATAAAACTCACAGATTATATTAAATATGCATAAATTAATTAATAAAAGATATTTATTTTTATTGGTACGGTACGGTTTTTTTGCGGTATAAAATCCTTAAGACCTATACCATACCAAAATATCCAGTACGGTTTTCGTCTATACCAAGACCTGTAATTTTGAGAAAAAATACCGATACTTCGGTACGGTCCGGTTCGGTTCGGTACGGTCCGGTACGGTTTCAAGAACCATGTGCACCCCTAGAGATATTAGTGTATACCTCAAGCAAAACATAAAGTTTTCAAATTGTGGAATATAATTTCATTTATGAAAATGAAATAACTAATCAAAGTCGCGTGGGGAGGTAAAAAATTACCGTGATTAATGAACTATAAATCATAGTCCAAAATTGATGATTGATCTAATGGGATTGACTGGTCACTACTATGTAGGGAATCCATATTTAAATCCATGTTGGGAGATTTTCCCAATCTTTTGGGTTTGACAACCTAAAAAAAAGTTAAGTCAGATCTAAGACCTGAATACCCTAGAAAAACCAAAAAAAATATTCGAAAAGGCTGAGGCATTGCTGCAAAACTTAATTGGGTAGATATACATTATTATCAACCAAAAAATTGCTCGGACAAATTTTTTGGAGCTGTGGTTAGGCTGTCAATTTTTATTATTATTTTGGACCACGTCTTAGTCTCATGTGTGATGAACATAAAATATAAACAATAGGTTCACTAATTAATGAATTATAAAAGCTGAAATTAACTCAGTGGATGGTTGATAGAGACAAAATTATGTACGTTAAACATGTCCCCTATCTCAAGCATGTGGTGTCCAAATCAATGGCCTCTGCCAGGCAACATATATATAGTAGTACTATAATGTTCTTTGTGGATCAATAAGAGAGATTGTTACTCTTTTTATATAATATACTATATACTAAGTAGATGTTTAGTTGGATAGATATATAATTAGATGAGATTATTAAACTGACATTTTATAATTTTGTACAAATTGTAACTAAGCTTTTGGTAAAAAATTTAAAATGGTAAAAATTAATGGATTTTACTAAGAAAATCATTGAAATCTCAATCGCGCGGCCATCTAGATCCCAGGAGTCGCACGGCCTTCATCGCCGTCCATTTGTGCATGACCTATGTGATTTAGGTGAAAATCGTATGTATGACATGTACAAAGAAAAGTCAAAGATCTTCACTAAATCAATAGAATATATTACAAGTTAGGATAGCCTATTACAAGTGGGTCCAGATCTAACTATCTAAAAGCCCTAGATCTTAAGCACATATTACAACCTATTGAGTTCCAATCTCAGAATGCCTAGAATCACGTGTTGTCTTCATTAAATGTACAGTTGCATTGTTCCTCCGGGTTAGTTGCATAAATATGGGTTGCACCGTAACGTGATTGTACCGTAGTTCGTACAATAGTATGTCGGTGATAAGGAAGAGTGATCCCAACCGTCAGATCCATCAGTACCAAATCCGTACCATGCTGCTGGAGATCGCACTGACGATCGGCCAGGTCGTTGGAGAAGGCACTATAGAGAATGGAGATTGTAGAAACGACCAAACAATTGTTGGAATAGATCAGGAACCAATCTGAAAAGAAATTACAGAGGTGAGATAGTACGGAAATCGCGGGACCTCCCGATATAAGAAAGTGTCAGCGGATACCACGTGGACCAATCGTCTAGCGCCATGTCACTATACGAAGTATGGTATATCACTATGGTTCTTGACGACTTGACATTGTGTGTAGGTGATTATTAAATGAGTAATTTGTTATGCAAATTTTATGGGTTTGAATTGCCAAATTGCATCATAATACTTTTTTGCTATAATGGGAAAACCGTAACAAATATATTTAGTTATAAATACCCTTTTATTACGGGTACATTACGATTTTTGGACATTAGGTTTTGATGGGTCAAAATGTCAAATTTGAATTTGAATTACAAATTATTTCAATAATCTAGGCAAATTGACTCCTCGTATTATTCTAAATAGGCAGTTTAACTCCCTATGATAAATAAAATGATAAAATACCTCCCTTTTTTTTTTTTTTATAAAAGAAGCACATTGTCTCCCTCTTGTTTGATATTTTTGCAAGGGAGTAAAATGCCTATCATGCAATATCATATTTACGCATATCATAGGGAGGTGAATTGTCTATTTACTCATATCATAAGAGAGTAAAGTGAGGTGAACATGTTATCAATGTAAGGTCAAATTGATCATTTTTCACATGAAAATGAAGTCATGTGTGTGCAATACTTCCTCTATGAAGAAAGTAAATTGCTCATTGTTTTATATCACGGGAAAAAATTTATTTATTTTAATATCTCAAAAAAATAAATTGACAATTATATATATCACATGGAATTAACTTGTCAGAAACCCATTCAATTGTGAGTCTACTGGGTTGAACTGAAGTTATTATACTTTCGGTTTACACTGAAATGACCCGTTTAGAATGTGTATTATATTTCAAATGAATTTGTTTTCTAGTACTCATTTTGGACGTAACACACATAAAATTCAGAACATGTGTTAATATGGAATTAGCATTTGAGCCCGAAAATTAAAGTAAATATTTATAAATTGATGAACAGAGTTTTATAAAACATTAAACGTTGTTTGTTTTATCAATTTGTACCTATTTTTATAGTGTCTACTTGAACCCAACTCAAATCCAAGCAAGCCTATCCATTTGCCAACATTCAATTTTTTTTCTTTTCTTAATAAATCTTGTCGCATTCTATTAAGTTATTGGACTACTGATATATTTTTTTTCTTTTAAAGGACCCCATAAATTAGGTATTATCTTCATTCATCCATTGAATCTCTTAAAAAAAGCTAAGATTTTTTTAGGTTACCCAAATTTAATACTTCGCCTCAAATTTTAATTTGTTGCCGCAATGTAATATTTTGAATATTAGAGTAAATATAAAAGTTTTAAGTTTTGAGAAAGCATGAAGAATAAATTGAGCTTTCAATTTCATGATAAAAAAATCAAGAATGTGAAAACGTGTCATAAAATATTTTCAACTTAATTTTTTTTTTTTTGTTTCCCAAGAGTTTAATCCCTTTCGAGGCGCGTCGGACACATAAAGTGGGAACCTCTCCCAACAGGGATTCGAACCTGAGTCCGCTACTTTGTAGTGACTAGTTCTTTTCACTAGACCAATCACATGTTGGTAATATTTTCAACTTATGGTTTTAGTAAACATATGGGAATATTGATTTAATATTTAGTGTCGATTTATTTTATGAATATGTGAAGCTATAAAAACACAAAAAATTAAAGAGAAAGAGTAGATGTGAAAGGGACTTGGGTCAAATTTTGTAAAATTAATGGTTGACTTGATAAAACAATATGGTATAAAGGTATTTAATTGTCTCAAGTGATACATGTATCATGTGTTAATGTCAATTTATATACCTTTTAAATGCATAATGTTTAATTTATTTTCTTGTAATTTGAAAGGAAAAAAAAAGCACTTTACCCCTTGTAAACATTTTAGAGGATCAATAGTGTAACATTCTCCGAGACTGAGAGTTGGCATGAAAAGTGTTGCGTAAAAACACAAAAGTACCCTTAGAGGGTAAACTGTTACATTTATCATATTATATGGAGTATAGAGTCACAGTTATCATAATATAGGGGGTAAAATTCCACATTTATCATAACACAAGGGTAAAGTACCATATTTATAACAATACAGGGTGATAAAGTGTTACATTTATAAGTTGACTGCGTCAAAGTATAGTATATAAGATGGGTAGTTTTGTCATTTCGTATTTTTTTTTTAATTTTAAAAATGTCAGAGAGACGGCACAAAACTTTTATAAGATTATAGGGGGGGTAAAATGTTGTTTTTTAAATCACTGGGAATAAATTGCCATTAACTCCTTGTATCCTTGGGATTGATAAAACAGGTACAAGAGGAAAATAATGTTAAATGCAGTAAATATTTGTGACAATAATTGCATTACTAATTATGAAGTTGTAATAATTGCGAAGCAATTTTACCGTTTTGAATAACTACGCCCATAACTTCTTAATATAGTATAAAGTATAAACGACTAAACACGAGTAACCTAAATATTCGAAAGATAGGCACTAATTGGACATCTAATTGATATGTACTTTTTTGTTATTATATAATTATTTGCGTGAGATTGGTTTTATCACTTGAAATTGGAATGAGGACCACATCTTTTTTTTTTTTTTTTTTTATGTCCGTCATTTTCAAATCTGTCATTGCTAAATAATGTATTGAAGTCAATTTGTCTAAGTCAAGTCTTTGTGTTAATGTTATTGAAATCTACCTACTAAAAAAATGTTATTGAAATATGATGTTGGCCAGGGTTTCATAAATCTGCTGAAGTAAACAATTTTTCAATAATATACTATAATTATATATATTATTCAAATTTTAAAAGATACATAAACACGAGACAAGTGAATCGAAAAATAAGAGTAGGGTAGAAAAGTAAAATATAGCATAACGTTTAGACAATTTATGATTATAATTTATATTCACACTAAACCAAATCAAAGAAGAGTACGGTTGTTGATGGGTTGGTTTCGGGTTGGATCAGGTCGTATTTAGATTCAGTTCAATTTATTTTGGGTTAGATATGGATCCGGATCTTGCTTGAATCTAAATTTATCATGTCCATTGGATCTTGTCTAGATTCTGTCGAATATCAGTTTTATTCGGATCCAATAAAATTTCTACTTCAAAAATTTCACAGTCACAGGTTAATTTAATTTTGCTCATGTCTTCAAACTTTATTAACTAATATTCATAATTTTAAATAAAAATATGCAATAAAATTATGGATAAATTATTAACTAATATTTTCTTAAACTGTTGATAAAATATTATTAACAAATACTCATCTTAATAAAATATTGTTTTACAAGGGAATTAATCCATTTCGAGACGCGTTGGACACATTAAGTGGGAACCTCTCTGTTTGGTTGGAAATTTCCCCTAAACACGCTCCCAACAGGGATTCGAACTTAGGTTCGTTACTTTGTAGTGACTAATCACATGTTGGTATCATCAATATATATAAATATTTTTATCTATTATCAAATCAAATATTTTGATGGATGGCTTAGATCCATATTCGCTCCACATATTTTGAATTATGATTTTTCATAATCGGATCATATCCATCAAATCTGTAATCGAATAAAATATTTAATAAATCGAATCAAATTCAGATTGATATTCATCTCAATGACAATTCTAAATCAAAGTACATATATGGAATACTATCTTACGATATTTGGCCCAATTTAAAAAAATTCGCCCAATGCTTCACAAAATCTAGGATCGATGTTGCCTCAGCTTTTGTCATTTGGTTACAGCCTTATCGACAAATCCTTGTTATTTTTTCTAGAACATTTTTTTCCTACCAAATCAGGTGCATTCAAATGTTTCATTTCGATTTTCAAATAATATGGTCTAAATTTGAAATTTCGCCCAAGGATTCAAGAAATCTTGGGTCGGCACTGCCTCAACTATTTCCATTAGGTTACGACCTTATTGGCAAATCATTTTCATTTTTCTCTAAAACATTATTTTCCTACCAAATCAGGTGCATACAAATTTTTCATTTAGATTTTCAAATAATATGGTCCAAATTTAAAATTCCCCCAAGACTTCAAGAAATCTAGGACCGGCGCTGCCTCGGCTTTTTCCATTAGGTTACGGCCTTATCGGCAAATCCTTTTCATTTTTCTCTAAAACATTCTTTTCCTACCAAATCAAGTGCATACAAATTTTTCATTTAGATTTTCAAATAATATGGTCCAAATTTAAAATTCCCCAAGGCTTCAAGAAATCTAAGACCGGCGCTGTCTCGACTTTTTCCATTAGGTTACGACCCTATCGGCAAATTTTTCATTTTTCTCTAAAACATTATTTTCCTACCAAATCAGGTGCATACAAAATTTTCATTTAGATTTCCAAATAAATACTAATTGAAGAGAGGGTTTTTTGCACTTTGCACCCTTGAAACATGGAAAATTGGCACTTTTCACCCTTAAAATATAAATTTAGCACTTTGCACCCTCTTTTATTTTCCTAAAAAACCTAGGGACAAATAGGTAATTCATTTTTGGATCTTTGGCACTTTGCATCCCCGAAACACGAGAAATGGGAATTTTACACCCTCGAAATAAAATTAGCACTTAGCACCCTCAAATTAAGAACAACTCATCAACTAGCACTCCTCGTTTTTTTGGGCAAAGTTGACCACCAGGGTAAAAAAAACTAGGGGCAAAATTGGTAATTCATTTTTTTTTTCTTAAAATTTGCAAATTACGACTATGAATATTAGAATATTCATCTTTAATTACCAATTTTTCAAATGTACTCAAAATATCCAAAAGAATTCAAAAAGTTTCTAGAAAGTTAATACATAAAATTGACTGAATCATATCACAAAAACAAATTTTGAGATATAGAGAGAAATGAGTATTCTAGTATTCATAATCGTATTTTGAAATTTACGGAAAAAAGAAAATGAATTACCTATTTTGCCCCTAGGTTTTTTGCCCCTAGTGGTCAACTTTGCCGAAAAAAACGATGGGTGCTAGTTGTTGAGTTTTTCTTAATTTGAAGTGCTAAGTGCTAATTTTGTATTAGAGGGTTCAAAGTGTCCATTTCTCGTATTTTAGGGGTGCAAGTTGATGAGTTGTTCTTAATTCGAGGGTGCTAAGTGCTAATTTTATTTCGGGGTTGCAAATGCCCATTTTTCGTGTTTCAGGGGTGCAAAAAGCCAAAGACCAAAAAATGAATTACCTATTTTGTCCTTAGATTTTTTGAGGAAAATAATAGAGGATGCAAAGTACTGAATGGGTGAAAAGTGCTAAATTTATGATTTGAGGGTGAAAAATGTCTATTTCGCATGTTTTGGGGGTGCAAAGTGCAAAAAACCCTTGAAGAGACAAGTGGAAAAACAAGAGCATATTTTGACAAAAATATATAAAAATGGCACATAGTAGTAGTATTTAGACACATAGTGAGGGTGGGTCGGAGTGCGTGACTGTCAAAATCTTCATATTCTCTCTCTCTCTCTCTCTCTCTCTCTCTCTCTGTGTGCAAAGATTCGATTAAATCGCCGATTTATTTCTCCTCCTCCATTATGTTTTTGAAGGTACGTCTGTTATATACATACAATCTATACATACATATATATCTAAATATTCATCTGCACAAGGTTCTCAAGGGAGGATTGATTATACAGTTGATTTTTCCAAAACAATTTCTTTTTTCTCGAAAAAGTTAAGTTTTAATTAATTTCCCCTCATTTTGAGATCTTTGTGTCCTTTCATATCTGTGAGTAATTTCTTTAATGCGCATAGCCATGTGGTTTGTTTATTTATTTTTATTTTCTAATTTAGGAATTTAATTCTACGGTTCTCTGAAACTGCAATCTTCTCAGTTCTGTATGTACGGTTCCAACATTTCATGAATTCCCCATTTCGTCCTTGTTTTTCTATTTTTTTTAAAAGGATTTTGTATAAAAATAAAAACCCAATTTGTTTCTACAAATGGTTAAATCATTTTTAAAAAAACAACTTACCCAATTGTTTCAAGAATTATATTCTGCCGTTGTTTTATGACTTACTTATTCAAGTTTACTTTTGTGTTCATTACTCATAAGCATTTATGAAGAAGATTTGTGTCTTGGAATCATACCCTTATCCATGGATTAAAATTTCGTTCTGTCAGTTAAATATTAAAAACTTTTCCAGATTTTTTCAGAAATTTTCTAGAAGCATGGTTTAAAATTTCGTTATTCAATTAAATATTAGAAACTTTTAGAGAAATTTTTGAAAAATTTCCAGGAACATTATAGAAAAGATGTAAAACAATCAAACTTGTTGAATTATAACAAGACATTTGATTGGTGCGGCATCATTGACTGGTTTTTCCGTGTTTGGAGATTCTTTCTTTTGAAATTCTGAGCTAAACCTTTATAAGCCTTTTTATGAGTTTACATTGTAAAAAAGGTTCCTTTTTGTAGAAATGGGATCTGCTTTTTCAAATCTCATCATCCCTCATTTATAATGGAACTCAACAAATTATTACTATCTCAATAATTATATTCATAACTAAACAAATTATACAGTACTATTTTTTTGCTATTTGATTAAAAAAAAATGCAGAACAGAAGGATGTCATGATATCAAGTTCTGATCTTGTCTCTTATGCCCAAATTTGTCATTAAACAAATCAATACCTTATCATGTTATGTCTGGCTTTTTGTTAATAGTATAACAAAATAATTGTTTCTTCTTTTGCTTTACAATTATGTACTCATTTTCCATTGTTCTTGTTTCAGTGCTTTTGAGTTGATTGGAACGAACCCGGTCGGACCCAGAAATGAATGGTGATACGTTCTCGGATCTTGGTAATGGTACCCAATTGGATGGCAAAGTTGTTCAAACGTTTCAGAAGAATTTTGTGCAAGTTCAGAATATATTAGATCAAAACAGGTTGCTAATCTATCAGATTAATCAGAATCAAGAGTCGAAAATTCCCGATAATTTGAGCAAAAATGTGGGTTTAATTAGGGATCTGAACAATAATATTCGAAGGGTTGTTGATTTGTACGCTGATCTTTCGACTTCTTTTACGAAATCTGTCGATGGTTCTTCCGGAGGCGATTCGAAGTCGGATGGGAAAGCAGGGCAAAAGAGGCATAGACCTGGTTAATTATGTTTTCATGTTGTTAATTCTTTGAACAAGATATTGAAGAATTATCTTGAGAGGTAGTAGAACTTGTTTAGGTTGTGTAATTTGTAGAGTGAAGTGTCTTTAGTGCCTTAATTACTCATCTAAAACTTCAATTCTCATTGGAAATTAATAATAAAAGTAGACTTAAATTTGTTTGACTTCTACATTATAAAAGTCTGTACTTTGGTCTTGTGTATGTAAATTCTATTGAAAGGCAACTTTTAGTATGTGGGCTTTTGCTTTTTATGTTAGTCAAAAGGGTAATCTTATGTATGGATCTTTACACATTTTCTTGGTCATTATTACTTTTGTTGGTTAGGTCATGATAATAATTGTTCTCGCGATGAAGAGTTTCAGGGTATGAGTTCGTACAATCGAAGCGTGGTTTTAGGGCTATTATATCGTCGAAAGATTTAGGGTGTATTGTTACTATTATCTATAGTTTTTAGCGTATAGCCATGCACTGGATCGTAAAATTAATATCATATTTAAGGTCACGGTTCAACTCCCACTGGAGGCCTGTGTATGGCAATAATTATTTTTTTATGGCCCAGAATGTTGGTCAGCACTGTCGAAAAGTGATGTTTGTGATGCTATATAGTTTGAAAATTTGATTTGAATCATTGCTATCAACTATAACTTTTAGCACAACGATACATATTCGATTCTCCAATTGGAAAGTCACATGTTCGACATTTAGTGAAGCAATTATTGGTTAGGGAATTATTAACTTATTATGACGATAATTGTCCTCGTGTAGAGAGACTCATGGTGTGGGCCCCCACAATCGAAGCTACCGTTATGATCAACTACGACTTTTAACATAACGGAAAACTTTTCGATCCTACGTTTTTTTCTATGGAGTTTATGCTTCTACTCTAGCCATTCTTCTACAATACTTTTGAAACAAATTTAACATTTTTTTTTTTTTGATTTGGGAAAAGAAAGTGTTCAGGATTTGTATGTGGAGAACTGAACACAACATGATGCAAACACCCTGCAAAGATTCTCTGAAACAATTAGAAAGAAAACAGCTTTAGATAATCTTTGTAGTTCTCACTCACATTCCACTACAGGAACAGAATCTCAGATAAGAGATGATCATATTCTTTTTGACCATTATTTTTTTTTTCTTTCTTTCCAATTATAATAATATATTTGATGCAAAAAAGAAAAAAAAATACAAGAAATTGCAGATTGGGTAGTTAAAAACAAAGCACAAAAGTTCCAAGAGACAGACAGATTTATATGAACAGTGACACCCAACAACATGACAAGGGCCCCAAAAGGGTCTTTTTTGGGGATGGAACTGAACTTAAGAAAGCCACTACATACTTATCCCTTTTTCTACTTAGGTTCTTTTTATTTTATTTTAATTTAATTTATTTATTATCTCATCTTTTTTATTTAGTCTCTTTATGCAATAATGGCATTTGTTGAGTGGCTTCAATTTGATTGATCATGCTTCTTTCTTTCTGACTCATTGATTGAATAAGTTTATTTGTTGGTAGGACCCTTTATATTCAATTTTTGGTTTTAAAAAATGTATTCAAATTTTAGATTGGATTAATATTTTTTGTGAGGTTGAAATTTTTCCTAAGAAAATTAGAACCTGAATTCGTTATATTGTGATGTCTAAGCTCTTCAATTAAACCAATCACCAGTTCTTCCGATTTTATAATTTCATAAACTCAGGAAAAAAGGGCCCATTTATTGGTTTGTAGTCTTGGATTTGAGATTTTGTTGGTGTCAATTCCTTTACATGGGATGAAATGATGGATTTTTGCCCTTATTAGGCTATGTGTTTGAGATCTCTAATATATATGCCTTTAAAGCCACCAAATCATCATTGTATTATTGATCTACATTTTCGTCGTGTCTTCCACTATGACTATTGAGAAATCAAATCAGTGGTTTGAGAATATCACTACTTTCTACCTTGTACTAATTCATAATCACAAATTTTCATTCATTACTCATTAGCTTTATGATTATACAATCCTTCTAAAATATCTTAGGCCATCTCCAGCCGAAGCAGGCAATAGCCCCCTCATGTCTGCCTGCCTGCTTGCCTGCTTGCCTGCATGCCTTTCCTAGTCTGCCATCTCCAACCGAATCAACAATTCAAAATATTTATTTCAATCTCAATCCTTCTAAAAAACGAGTAAGCATAATTAATGGAAAACAACAACAATTATTATTAATTGATCTTTAAATTATATTTTTAAATTAAGTTGCAATAATAATAAATATAATTAAGTCATATTTTTATATTCATACTATATTTTTTTAAACTAAGACATATATAAATTAAAAAAAGTGACAAAAAAAAAATTTGACATAGATTACTATACAATAATTTTTATCATTGTTAATAATATTTTTTCTTTTGAAAACGTAAATAATATTTAATTTATTTAGAGACTATAATTGTACTTCACATTGAATGATTGAATTGATCCATTTAAGATGGGTCAAACAATCATGTTTTAGTAAGATTGAATATTGGGAAAGAAAAAATATCACATCCTTCAAGTGTATTTTTTAGTTTTTGTTTTAAAAGTTAATTAATTTAAATGTGTAAAAAATATATAAAAACTTTTTAACACTTATTAATTATGATTTGATGTTTTCTTTTCTTTAAAAAAAAAAACTTAACCATAATTTTGAAAGATATAATGTATTCTCCTTCATATTTATACTAGTTGAAGGTCACTCAAACACTATCTTCAAACCAATGTGGGATAAGGAGAGTTAAGTTTTTATCCCACATTGGTTTGAAGATAGTGTTTGAGTGACCTTCAACTAGTATAAATATGAAGGAGAAAACATTATATCTTTCAAAATTATGGTTAAGTTTTTTTTTAAAGAAAACATTAAATCATAATTAATAAGTGTCAAAAAAAATTTATATATTTTTTACACATTTAAATTTATTAACTTTTAAAATAAAAACAAAAAAAAAAAAAAAAGAAGCTTGGACGCGCGCGCACTGCACGCGTCCAGGAGCCGCTTGCCTGAGGGCAGGCAGGCAGGCAAGCAACTCCCCCCGGATGCCTGCCTGCCCATCCGGGGGGAGCTCGTCTCCAGCCGACGGGGGGGCTGTTGACTTGCCTCCCCGGTTCGGCTGGAGATGGCCTTATAGATTAATTGTAGTATGTGATATATTACCCCCGTAAAGCTACTTTTATGAACAAATTAATTATGATAATTATAAAAATATTTATAGTTATGGAATTATGGATACGTAAATATCGAATCTCCCCGAGTTTTTCCAAGAGGCATTTAATTTTTTATAAGATAAAAAAATTCTACATATTTTTGTTTGGGTGTTTGGGTTTTGATGTGATAATTAATTGACATGCCATACCATTTGTTACTGTCACTATTTGGTAACTATTCTTAAATGCTAAATATAATGAATTCGATAACAAGCAGAAAATATGGTGTACGAAGCATAGTGCTGCATGAGCTCGATTAGCTAGTTATCTAGGATGGATTTGACGTAATCTATCTATTTGTATCCTCTCAAGTCGAGATCAATCAAACTTTGTTAAGGTCTGATTAACGCTTAAATGTAATTGTCGCGATAATTTAGGATCATGACCATTTCGAGTGCAGTTACTCACACAATCCTTACCTTCAAAGCTATTTCATGGTCCGAGATACAAATATTACAAGGAGTCTAATCCGCATGATAACTCTAGTATAATAATAACTAAATCACCTCATAAAATCAAGAAAGTATTATTTAAGTGTCCAATTGGGGAAGGGCAAAACCTTAATTTCAACAATGAGATATAATCCCCTCTAAAGTGAATACATTCAATTAAGTATTATTCATATTTAAGAAAACTTATCTCCATATTTGCTTTCTTATAGCAAATTAATTTGTCTTATATAAATTTCACCGAAATCATCTCTGACCTAGCTTAATTTAATATTTGTTTGAATTGATTTGATGTATCTGAATCCATCCAATCCAAACTTAACAAACTACTAAAATCCATCCACAACAATAATGGTGTGAAAAAAAGTAAGATTTCCAATTCAATTAATTTGAAGTACACCACTTGAAAGAAAATTTAAACTATCCTAAAATATTATTATCAAGAATTCAGATAAAGTTTTATTGGTTTGCTTAATGATATTAATATAGTAAGGATAAAAATTAGATCAATGAGTTGGCCCCCAAATGGCAAGCCAAGACAAACTAAACATGCTATAGAAAGTACTACATAACATGTGAATTGAGAATCTACTTTTCCTAAATTATTATCTTTTTTGTTTCTTGAAGTTTTAGCAAATCAAAGCATAATGGTCTAGTTTTAGACAAGTATATATCATTATTAATCTTATATAGGCTAGCTCCCATATTTTATTTTATGATATAGTTGAATCCAGATATACATATTTTCAATATAATAAAACATCATCTTATCATGTTTGTAATTAAAAATATATATGGGATACTGAAGTAATCTATCATCAGTTGTTTTCATTGGAAATGGGTGGCCACAATTGTTCTTAAATTACCCTAGTTGCAGGACTGTAGGCCCAGATTTATGTGTAGCTAATGTCAATTGTCACACTGATATAAGCATAATGTTCAAATTACATCCCTAAAATTTGAAAAATAGCATTTACTTTTCTGTGAAAATTTAAAAAAAAAAAACAATTTACCTCCTTCAGCCGGAGAATATAATTTACTTGCCGAAATTGAGAGTAGGCATGAAAAGTTTTATAGTAACATGGGGGGAGGGGGTTAAATTGCCACATTAATCATAACACAGAGAGTAAGTTGCCACATTATCGTAACACGGTGGGGGTAAAGTGCCATATATAAAAATGTCAGGGAGGTGGTGTGAAACTTTTATAAGATAACATGAGGGTAAAGTGATCTTTTCAAATCACAAGGAGGTAACTTTAATATTATGAATATCACGGGGGTGTGTTAAATTGCCATTACCTCGATTTATGTGACTAGTGTGAAACTTGCTAAGTTAATTTATGATGAAAATTGCAATTTACCAACTTAATTTGACACAACTTATAACACACCTGCATTTGTTAAATCAGTACAATTAAGAACATTTAATTATTTGACAAGATTAGTTTTTTTTTTTTTTTTTTTTTTTTTGTTGGATACGAGATTATAAAATCTAGTGAAAAAATGGCTAACACAAATACAATTAGTATAGAATAAAAGTATAAAAATATAACTAACAGGTGATTGGTCTATTGGGAGGGATTAATCACTACAAAGTAGCAAACTCATGTTCGAATTTCTGTTGGGAGAGGTTCCCACTTAATATGCCCGACACGCCTCTAAAAGGATTAAACCCTTTGGGGAAAAAAAAGTATAAAAATATCATAACTTCTAATGTAAGACTCGATCCCAAAACTTTTCAACATCAAGACATTAGTTTTAACATTAAGATAAGGTCTCATTGATGATATGTCGTACATTCAGGACGAGATAAATACAAAATATTTTACACTAATTTAACAGTACAAAAAAACCATGTAAAAAAGTAAACATGGAACATCATCATTTTTATTCTATATGCATATTTTTCTAGATTCTCAAATAATTGAACCAAAACATCACTATCATTCTCTTGTACATGTAGCACCTATCCTATTTGAGAGGTGCGTCACATGAAATTTGTGACTAAAGATATTATCAAAATATTTCATGTTTGATGTGAACATTTGAATGTTGTGGGGTTTGAATAAGATTGGACCTATTGTATCCGAGCAATTTTTGGTTTGATATATAATAGAGTATCTACAACGGTAAGACACAAAAGTAGGTCAGAGTAAATTTGCAATACCTCCGTTTCATATTAATTGGCACATTTTTACTTTTCATACAGATTAAGAAATCTCATAATTAAATTTTTTTATGGTAAAATATCTCAAATACCCTTTATAATGATGACTACTTTTAATTTTTTATTAGTGAGTGATGACCATTGAGTTTCTTAACTCCAATGATAGAAAGGGGCAAAATTAAAAAAAAATTGCTTTGAAAACCCAAACATGCCAATTAATTAAAAAACAAAAAAAAAAATTGACAAATGTACCAATTAATATGAAACGGATGGAGTATTATCTTTTATTATTTCCAAATCAATTACTAGAAAAGATGATATAAACAATATTATATTGCATCGTAAATGTTTTCTAAGGTTGTACACTTTGAAATGTTGACGGTGTGTCACCTTAAATAACCGGAGGGATTGAATTGCCTGATGAAGAAGACAATTACATTTATGTCCTCTATATGAACGTTGTGGCATCTTTAATTTAAATCGTGTCTATTTTTCCTTATCTTCAAGAACGGTTATCTTCAGGTTAGAGCTTTGTACGACTTCAACCAAACCTTATTTTTTTTTGTCACTATAGCATGGTATGGAGTTGTCCTTAAGTATTTGAATTTACTTTTTAAGTTCATTCGAGTAGTGGCTTCTAGCTAATAGTCTTTCACATTGACTCGACTCAATTTGACTGTCGATTGAAATTTTGTTTCCTTCTCTTTCACGGTAGCTACCTTTTGCTAAGATTTCAATACTTAGCTCTTCTTCTTCTTCGTGTAATAAGCCTCTAGACATGTATACATACTACATCAATCTACCTTTGTCATCATTAAAATTCTATACGATTTGAGCTAATAATTCATAGGGCAAGTTATTCATCAAATTATTTATTTTATGTAGTTGGATATTTTTTTCTTTCAAAAAATATTTTTTTAAAAATGTATTGTTTTCAAATGTTTGAAATAGACATAGAATATCAGAAGAGATATCGAAATAGGCTGTAATATCCGAGTTTTAATTCCCAATGGGCTTTCTCCCCAAAAAAAAACAAAAAAAGTCCCAATGGGCTTTGGCCACTTGGGCCTAGGGCTACCAAATATAAAATTTGCCACATATAAATTAACACTTATGTCCCCGGCCCAAAGCATGCTATAAATAACACATATTGAATTGAAGGCGGTAACACAGAAAATCCCTAATTTCCAACTAGGGTTTGCAATTGCATTTCCTCACAGAAAATAATACTTATTTGTCCCAAAAATCCCCTAAAATGGCGGCTCAGATGAATAAAAAGCGAAAGGTTTTGTCTCCTGTCCTCTATATTCAGATTTTCTATATAATTAAGATGCTATTAAATTATTCAAAGTGCAAAACTTAGTGAATGTTATTAATTTCTAATGTCGCTATTAAATCGAATTGACTTTCAGTTATTCTTTTTTGGATTTGCATTACCTTATGCAATGAAAGCCATTTCTGATAAGTCCAGTTTAATTGCTTAATGCGTGAGATATTACATTGTTTCTTTTAACTATGTCATCTACAAAGCAAAATTTGTTTTTTTTTAATACATTTTTTGTGTCGGATGATGACTACAAATTTTTTCTTCCTCCGGAACATTGGCCTGAAATTTAATTGTGTTCATGCTGTAACCTGGAAGTAGATACATAATTAACCTTAAACAACTGAGTAAATACTTACAGAAAACAATATCTGGGGCAGCATTTTTAGTACTTAATTCAGGGGATTTGAAGTGTTTTTTTTTTGCTTGGACTTATTGAGTGTCAATGAAGTTTGAGTTCTCTATTCGGTATTAATATGTCATCTACAAAGCAACTTTGGTTCTTTGATACCATTTTTTGTGTCGGATGATGACTACATAAATTGTCTTCCGCCAAAACTTTAGGCATGGAAAGTAACGGTTTTCACGCCTTAACCTTGGAGATGACACATGATTAACCTTAGACAGTCCGACTCAATGGTAACAGACTTGAGCCCAGTGAATAAAATGGTTTATTTCTCTTATTGGGTGTTATATAATAGTATAACCATGTCTCCGGAAAGCAATTTTGGTTCTTGAATTCCATTTTTGTGTCGGATGATGATTAGATAATAGTGTTATATAATAGTGTGACTTCTCTCTTCAGTCGTCGTGAATTCCGATGGTGTTCATTCTGTAACCTTGGAGAAGACACATAATTAACCTTTAGACAATCTGAATGGATATTTACAAAGAGAAATAGCGAGAGGATTTAATTCTTGATTTCATTGGATAAAATGTTGTTCTTCTTGGCATTTATTCGGTGTTAAACAAGTGTTAGTTTTACCACGTCATCCAGCAAGCAATATTGGTTCTTCAATACCATTTTTGTGTCGGATGATGACTAGAAAAAATGTCCTCTCTATGCTATCATTATCATGAAATGTACTGCTGTTCATGTTGTAACATTGGAGGAGCACAAGGTTAATCATTTATCTGATGTAGTTGTAGTATCTATTGGTAGCCGATATTTGCTTAGATATTCACTTTTTTATGTTTATCCTTGGCTAATTTTCTCATTGCAATTATTCTGTCGTCTCATGGGAGATAACAATTAATTTGGCTTCTACAATATATTGTCTTGAATCTTCGTATCCATTTTTTTATGCTTGGACATTGCTACATAGTATGTATTTTGGTTACTAGCAAAGAGTTTGAATGTTAGTTCTGGCAATCAGTGTAATCTAATGACTTATGAAGTATGCTAATGAATTTCCGTTTGGCCTTAATTCTTTTGATCTCCTTTTTGTTGTAATTGAATATAATGTACAGGTGATTGTAAGGGGGAGAAGAGCTCAGCAAGCTAAAGCCAATAATTTCAAGGATGGATACGTATGACTTCTTCCGGTACATTGATTCTGCTGTTAGACATGTTCTTCTAAGACAGAATATTTGGTATTAAAGTTAAGATCATGCGCGACTAAATACCAACGGAAAGCAGGGCCATACAACTCTTTCCGGATCTTGTCGTAATGCATCCTCCAAAAGAAGAATTCATCAGGCCAAACATATGCTGCATAAAAGTATAGATAATCTAATTTAATACTTTCTTGGTCGAGGTTCATTTTACTTCTCCCAAGCACCCTTTTTAATCTTTTGATATAAACATTCGGTTCGTTAAACAATGTTCAATATATCATAGGAGATTGTGATTGGCTTTGAAACGAAAAAATTGCTCCTTTCGTAAGTCATTTCTTGTTCTATTTCTTTTATTGTCAACTGTTGTTAATGACGACTATGGGGCTTTCTCGGTTTCTCCACTTTTGAGAGTGTGTTAAAGAAGCTAATCAGAAAATTTCAAGGCCTTAAATCAATCGATCTTGCAATTAATTCTAGTACACTTGACCCTTTGAAAGGGGCCAATCTACAACAAAGGACGTAATTGAGGGACTAATTCAAATGGTGTAGTTGAGTGAAGCGTTGATCAAACAATGATAAGTTTCCTTTTAATAGCAAAAATCTCAGTTTTTCAGTTAATCGAAACAGAAATTATGAAGTAGTTTTTATTTTAATATTTTTTTGTGATTTAATTTTTTCAAATGTTTAAGAGAAAATTTCTTCAAAGTTTTGAGAAAGTCTTGAGAAGTTCAGAGAAAATTTCTGAAGAGTTTTTAAAAATTCTCAATAAGTTTCTAATAATAACTAATTGAAACATACCATAAAAACTAAATTTTGTTAGGTCATCTCCAACCGAGCCGGCAACCGGGCATGAGGGGGGGTTGCCGGCTCGGTTCGGTTGGAGACGGTGGCTGGCAATCGGGCAAGGCAGGGGACAGGGCGGGCAGGGTCCTTCGGGCAGGCAAGGCGGCAAGCAGGCGGGCAAGGCAGGTTGCCCGCCTGCTTGACGGCTGGCAAACGCGCTTGGTGCGCAGATCTCTTTTTTTTTTTTTTTTTTTTAAAAAAAAAAAAATTGTTTTATGCTTAATTAGATCAATTTTGTTAATTTCACAACTCAAGATTATTGCTTCACCAATCTTGCTTTAATTTGATGATATTTGAGTTAATTTGGTGTAATTGAAAATTTGGGTGAAATTTTCCTTAAACTGCTACGGTACGTGAAGGTAGGGTGGGGAAGATGAGTAATTTGCACATTTAGCCCCCAGGTTCTGTCCCTGGTCAAAATCACCCACAAACTTTCAGTTTTAATGAAAAATTGACTTAATTTAAATTTCTAAATTTTAAAAAGACTTAATTTTAGAATAATTAATTTGAATATTAAAAATACAACTTAATTACAATTCTTTAAAAAGACTTAATTTAAAAATACATTTTAAGTAATACACAAAAAAAATACGATAATGAAAAATAAGAATTATTAGATTATGATAACGAAAATTAAGACTTGTCTTAATTTAAAATATGACTTAATTTAAAAATACATCTGAATTAATACGCAATACAACTCATATATAAATGAGATTTGTTGAACAATTTCATATATAATTGGACAATATAAATCTAAATAAATGAGATTTGTTGAACACAAATACTTAATTTAAAAATACACAATACAACTTAAATAAAAAATACAAATACTTAAAATAAATGAAATTTTATTATTATTATTATTATTAAAATAAGTTTGAGTGGGGAGAGTGGAGAAAGTGAGAGTGGGGAAAGTTGTGAAATTTAATTAATGGATGTTGATTGCCCTTCGGTTGGAGATGAGTTTTTTAGGTGGGTCGAAAAGGCATGAGGACAAGGCAAGAGGGCAAGGCAATTGGGCAATTGGACGGGCAATTGGGCAAGGGCTTCGGTTGGAGATGGCATTACATGAGTGCTACAATTGGACAAAAGGTACGTATTAGAACCCTTTAGGGAAAGAAAATTCAGACTCATTTTGAATTTTGATTATTAAATTATATACTTAGACATGAAATGTACCAAGATCAAAATTGCCACTCCTTCAAACAAAATGCGATGATATTTTCAAAAAATTCGGCTTATAATTCCTTAACATTTTTCAAATGGAATTAAATCCGAAAAGAACATTCAATCATCAGTCTATTAACTAAAACAATACACGAATTACACTTCAAAAGATTCGCAGAGTTGTTAACAATTTTGTTTTGAAAAAAAACACATTCATCAATTCATATCAACCTCTCTTTACAGGATCGAAGTTGGAAACCCCAATCACCGCCACAATAATAGCAGTAGCCACAACGCCACCAGCGCCAATGCTCAGCAAAAAGTTCTTCAGCGACGGAGAAACGCCGCTAGCCGCCTCGGCTACATCTGGAACAATCATGGAAGCGGTCAACGCAGCCGCCGTCAAACCAGTAACCGCCTTCTCCTTCAACGAAGCTTTGATTTCGAACTTTCCGGCGGATTTTGACACCACAATTGATTTCGATTTCGATTTCCTCACCGGCAATGGCTTGAGGAAGGAATCGGAAATTGGTTGTCTGTTTTGTGTTGCGCGAGTTAACGGCATCGCCATGGATACTGCAGAATTGGAGGCCATTGTTGCTAGTTTGCAGTAAAGGTATGTGAATTCTTCTTTGATTGAATTTGAATGAACTTTTGGTTGGTTGGTTTTTGAAAGGGGATGAGAGGGTTGGAATTTGAGGGGTTTAGAGCGATCTGTCCTACGTGGCAGGTTTTTGATTGGTTGTGGTGGATAGGGTTTATCTAGTTGCCAATGATAAAATTGTAAACTAGTCCCTCTATTCAAATTATTTGTCGTTTTACATGTTTTCACACATATTAAGATACCTACTAAATAGCCTCAGTTTTAGGGAAAAAATAAATTATATACCTAAAATACGGCTCAAAATCCTCTATACCACTATTAGTGTACCATATTTATGTACCACTAATAAGTAATTGCCACATGTACATGTGGCAAATACTTATTAGTGGTACACAAGTATGGTACACTAATAGTGGTATAGAGGATCTCACCGCTAAAATACATTTATTATTTATTTATCTCACCATTAGCTATTTACACGTTATTCAAGTTTTACACTCTCTCTTACTTTTTCTCTTACATACCTAAAATATGTAATTAATAGTGTATTGAAATTCTAAAATGACAAATAATTTGGGCACTTTTTTTCTCTAAAACGACAGATAATTTGGGACGGAGAGAGTATCAACAATAGAGTTATCGAATTTTGTTGGTACTGATAGTTCCATAAACTTCTTATTCGATCGTTTGTGATGGAAAATTATTCAAACTTTGTAACCTTTGAATTAATTTAATAAAAAAGAATATGCAAAATTGTAATTTTAGTCTCTTGCGGGACTAGAACCGACACTTTGATCACGGACTTTATAGCGTTTTTTCTTTTGGTCTCTCATTTTGATGATGATTTTTTGTGAGATTTTATATAAGATTGAATTCATGCAGATTTGAGATAAGTTTTGAGATTATGTTCTTTTAAATTTTCACTTTCTGATATTTGAAAGTTAAATTTTATAAGATTATGTTTTCGTTCTTTTGGTATGACTATAAAAAATATAACATATTGTATAAGATTTACCATGCAGGGTTTGAGTTTTTGTCTAAAATTATATATTTAACATTAATTGTCAATAATATATGACTAAAAATAATTCAAGATACTCAAATTAAAACGAATTGATTAATTTAAAACCCAGTAAATTAGGTGTTGGATTGTACCTCGTCACTTGATGAAAAAAACATATATGTGAGATTGGGTCCCGAATTTGGAAGAAATAAAAAAATTTGAGATGGATATATATGATTTATCAATGGAAGAAGAAAATTAGAGAAGGTTTATAATTATTGTCTTCGATTAAAAAAAAAAGTATAGATATTTTCCTTTTTTTGTGTTTTTCTTTGAAAAATCTTGAGCAATGTTTAAAAAATTGGCCTGGACCTATCGGTTCGATCAATTTAACCGATAACCGGCTATCAATTCGATTCGGTCAATCCTTCAAAACCAGTATTGTTTATGCTCAATTTGAACCGGAGAAAACTGGTAAATCCGATTAACCAATGAACCGATTGAACAATTAGTTCATTCTAAAAAAAAAACAATAAAATAAACTAGGGATTTTTCACTTATTTATTCTTCCCCAATTTCACGTATTTGTATGTTTTTCTATAAAAGGATTTAAGTGACAAAATTAATCCATATTTTTTTCTATAGGTATAATTTAAAATTTTGTTTTAATTTTGCTTTCGTAGGCCGTTTTGGTCTCTGGAATAGACAACCCAAAATCCAAAATAACGTTTGACATCTAAAAGCAATAATTGCACCGTTTGGCCCCTCAAAAGTTAAAGTGCGTTGATGATTGAAAAGGTGAAAAACATTTAGCTGAGAGGACTTGCTTTTGCCAACGATACATCCTTATTTTAGGCAAAGGTCTGTTCTGCCCTCAAAATATTTTGAAAATTCCAAATCTAACCTTGCTGAATTATATGTAAGTAGCTGAGGGCTTGCTTGCTTTTGCCAACGCATATAGTGTTTTTCCTATTTTATTCATTTCTTGTTGATCTTATTTTACTTTACAGTTAAGTAAAAAAAATAGTGTTGTATTTTATGATAGATAAAAAATATTATTGAATATTGATCTTCGGCAAGGATAATTTTGTAAATTAGATAAAAGAATATATTTCTATAATCAATTTTAAAAAATTGAAACCAAACGCTAAATCAATTAATTATGTTATAATCAATTATTGTAAGAACAATTATGTAATCATTGGGCCAAACTCGCCCTTAGATACTTTAAAATAATTTGTTGTCTATTAATTGTGATTTATGAGATAGTATTTAGTTATGAAAATAACTTAATTTTTTTTGGATAAGAACTGATTTTTTAAATAATTGATTACATACATTAAAACTTAAGTTAAATTATTATTTCGTAATGACGTCACACCGATTAAACGAGTGGTTAAAATGATCCAACCGATAACCAATAAAACTACTGGTTCGATGTGCTGTCCGATTTTTAAAACATTGCTCTTGAGGTGTTTTCAAAAAATGAATAAATTATCTTATATTGCTTTGAATTTTTTTCGAAGAAGTTAGTCAAAGAAACATTAAGAGGCCAAAAGAACATGCCCATAAAATTGCATCTTTTATCTCAATTTTTAAAAATATATATCTCATTTTGCCTTGTACTTTATAAAATTACATTTTCGTAAGGTCTAGAGGAAGGGACTAATCTGATAAACTCACTTTTAAATTTATTTTGAAGGAGATGTCCACGACTCCACGTAATGTGCCCGGTCGTCACCGAAATGAATTGATTCAGGTCATAGGTCTTAATCATACCCTTGAAAAATCTAAGGGGAAAAAAGGTACTTGAACGATGTAATATATAGCGATATTTTTCTTTTGTTTCCCAAGGATATTTAAAATCTCTTTCGAGATGCGTTAGTCATATTATATAAGAACCTCTCCCATCGGTAATTCAAATACATAGCGATATTCGCTAGAAGCAACTACTTACAGAATAATCAATAATCCGGTTTGAAGATAAATTTATAAAGAAGAAAAGAAACTAATACATTTTGTAACTTAACTTGACTCGGATTTACATGGAAAAGTATAAAATCTTCCAAGAGAAGAGCATATACATAAATTAAACAATGTAAAACAAATCAAAATATACAGCAAAATGGTTTCCCACTCCTAACAAAATTTCTATCACCTAGCAACAGTAGAAGGTGATGATGCCATTGTAGTAGCTCCGGAATAACTAATCTGCACTTCTTGAGGTAGAAGATGATATTTAATACCCAAATCCTCAAAAATCTTCTTGAGTTCAAATACTAAATCCGATCTTCGATTTCCTCTTTCTCCGGCATTTTGAAAATTCATTGTATGAGTAACATAAAGAGCCATCATCATCCTGTTCACGTCGACAATTTCCCTAACTTGCACACTGTGATTAGGATTCCAGTGTTGAGGCTTACTCATCAAGTACCTGAAATCCGAAAAACACAAACCAATGTAGAGGATTTAAACGAAAGCGCTTTCAAGAACAATGAAAGAAAGAACATATGAGGTGCATTTGATGATGGAGCTAATGACAATTTACCCCCTCTGTAATTTGAAAAAGAGCAATTTACCCCATTCAGTCGGAGAGTGTAACTCACTTGCCGAAAATTGAGAGTGGGCATGAAAGTGTTTTTTTGTAACACGGGGGTAAATTGCCACATTTGTTATAACACAAGGCGTAAATTGACATATTTATCATAACACTGGGGGTCAATCTGCTACATTATCATAATACAGGGGGTAAAGTGCCACATATAAAATATCAGGAGACGGTGTGAAACTTTTTATAAGATTACAGGGGATAATATATCATATTTATCATGACACATGAAGGGTAAATTGCCGCATTTTTCATAACACAGGGGGTAAACTGTCACATTATCATAATACAGGGGGGTAAAGTGACACATATAAAAATGTCAGGGAGGCAGTGTGAAACTTTTCATAAGATTACATGGAGGTAAGTGCTCTTTTTCAAAACACAGAAATATAAATTGAACATTATAAATATCCTAGGAGGGTAAATTACGATTAACTCAGACGTATGTTCATGCTTTCGTATTTAAGAGCATAGTTGTTTAAGATTCCGTTATAAGATTACGACGGACCTCAGACGTATCTTGTATATATGTCACAGCTGAAATTATTCCAAGATTATCAATTTCCAGGACATCAAGCTTCATCTCAGGTTTCCTACACAAAGTAGATACCCCAAAGTCTTTAAAGTTTTGAAAATCTATTTAATTTACATTGTTGTGGAGATCTTATATCCTCAATTTTGATTATTTGGCAATTTTTATGTAAAGAAAAGAACCCGGTGCTTGAAGTTGGCATACATAAATGTCGAGTCAATAGCAATTTACCATCATGTGATATGCAAAATGTTAAATTTATCCTTATGTGATTTGAACACGAGCATTTTACCCTCTATAATCTTATAAAAGTTTCACACTGCCTCCTTGAGATTTTTAAACTTAAAAAAGAATACAATTGACAAAACTGCCACTTTTATATACTATACTTTGACACAATCTACTTAGAAATGTGCCACTTTACCCCCTTTAATATTATAAATGTGGCATTTCACCCCCTATTTTATGATTAATGTGACACTTTACCCCTCTGTGTAATGATAAATGTGGCACTTTACCCCATGTGTTATGATAAATGTGACATTTTACCCTCCTAAGGGTACTTTCGTCTTTTTACGCAATACTTTCCATCAATTTCGACGAGTGCGTTACACTCTCCGCTTGAAGGAGGTAAATTGTTCCTTACACTTTTTTCTCAAGAAGGTAACGTACTATTTTCAAATCACATATAGGCAAATTGAACATTATTCATATCACATACGGGTAAATTGGCGTCAAACCCCATAAACGTCGTACTTTCTGTACCCTTCACATTTGAAATCATATATAGAGCAGAAAAGTATTAAATAAACGTACCCTTTTATTTTAGCCTTCAAAGCTGCTATGCTCTCAACTGAAGTGGAAAAATCAACAGCAAACTCCACAGCATCACCCATATCTGGACTTCTGTTAAAATTACTGATTGGTTTAGTAGCCAAAACTGAATTAGGATAGTATATCTTCTCATTGTCGGCTTTCAGAAAAATCGTTGTCAATATATTCATCTCGTCGACTACCATCTGCATTTTTTTTAAGAATTAGTACAAACTAAAAAGGTTGGGAAAACAAAGTCTTTACATTAAAGAAGTTGTGTAATTAATCACCTGAACACCATCAATGACACATCGATCCCCGACATCAAAAGGGTGCATCACAAATACGAAAATGATTGCTTCAAATACCATTTTTGCAGTGTTACCAAACATGAAAACGACAAGTAAAAGCTGTGATGAAATGAAGACTAAAATTCTTGTGGTTGCTATTTCCATCAAAAGTAACCAAACTATAATTATCACAAGAAGTACTAATCCTGAAGCTATCTTATTTAACTCCTCTATAGCTGTTTTGGCGTCGGTTAGAGACACTGCTAGGCATTTTCTTTCATTATAGGCCTTTACCTGCATACGAACCATAGTAAACCTTTATTACAATCGATAATCTACAATTCTACATAATGTTTTTTTTAAAATTCTAGAAGAGATACACCGTATAGACCTTGTTAGTTAGAACATGGAGCTTAAAAGAAATGAGCTAAATGCAAAAATACCCCCTGTGTTTTGCGTAATTGGCAAAAGCTCCCCTATGTTATTTTTATTAGCAAAAACCCCCTTTGTTTTCTTTTTTTATTAGCGAAAAATTCCATTTGAAATTCCATCATATTAATAGGGGGTTATTGCCAATTTTTTAAGTGACAAGGTAATTATTGCCAATTTTCAAAGTTAACAGGGGATTATTGGCATTCTTTAGGTGACTAAAGGGTGTTTTCGCATTTTTTGGTAGGGTATAATAGTCATTTTTCCTAGAAATATGTACTCTGACTGGGAGGGTTTTTTTGCTAATAAAAAATAGCACATGGGGCCTTCTTGGTAATTAAAATAATAGGGGGATTTTGCAAATTAGGCAAAACATAGGGGGTATTTTGCATTTCACTCTAAAAGAAACATAGGTTCTCACCACCCAACTTCTAAAAGATGATTTCTTGATTCTTCTTGATTCTGCAGCTCCTTCAAAGAGTGGAATAGCGTTATCGACTTCTTCTTTTGGCATGAAATGTAAAAGGTCATCCTCATCAATGTACCTAGTTTATATAGCAATGTAAACATAAATAACAAAAGAAAGACAAGAAAATAGCTTAGTCATTGGACATGTACTCTTCTTACTTGTGGTTAGGCTTAGCAACATTCTTAAATATTCTATTGGCAGCATCTCTTGCCTCGACCTCGCTTGTAATAACTTTAGGCTCTCCTTCTTCTTCAGCGCTCTCATCAAGTACCTCGGATATAGTAGGTAATTCCGAACTTCTTATAACTTTAATTAACCCTCCCATAGTCCAAGCAGAAACCTTCTCTCGTTTCATCTTGTAAAGTTTATCCACATTAATCACCTCTCCCTTTTTGTCTAAATTCCCTATAGTCCTAGAACTCCCGACACCATTTTCTTCCACCACTGGAGTACCCGAAAGAGCTTGAAGAATATACTGATGAAATATGGATTCTTGGATTCTGTCAAAGAATGTCCTAACGTGAAACGAAGAAGCTACAATCTTGACTAGTAATGTCTTAACCATCCACATAAATGCCCCAACAAGAGTGGATACAATAGCTCTAGTTATATAATTTAGAATCCTAGAGATATCTTTCGATCTTGCAACCCCTCGGTTAATCAACAAAGCCCACGCTAAAAGAATCAAGGCCAACCATATGACAACACGCACGCTATTTTTCAATCCATATACAAAATACAAAACCTTCTTCTTTAGTAAAAAGTTCTTCTCAATCAAGAAAACAAGAACATTGGTTAACCATTCCGTAAACAAGCGACCACAAAATATCACCAACACTAACACACACCATTTCCACAACTCCAAACTCCAAGGATGACAATGCTTCAACTTGTTAATAGTGAGACTAGCAATTAAAACAGTCATTATGCATACAAATGCAATCCATTCTATATAGCTCACAGCTTTCACTTTCTTACCTCGTTTTACTTTATCGAGCTTAAGATTTTCCGGCTTGTACACCTCATCATCGTCATCCTCGTCATCATCTCCTCCAATAGACGCCATTAACGGTGTTCTTGGAGTTATCGGAGTCGACGTCTTTGGAGTAGTGAAGCTGACTTTTGAGGAAGGTGAAGCCACATTTGGTGAAAATATGTTTGGTGACTTTGGAGGGGCAGTTTGGGCAATTTTCTCAGTTGGTTTCGAGTTGTTCGGGTACGGAGGCTCGGCTATTCTCGACTTGGGCTTACAAAAAGCTGATCTTTTTCTTATAGAAGGTCCAATTGGGGGTTTATAAGAGAAATCTTGAGTTTGATTTTGATTTTGATTTTGATTTGGATTTGGAGGAATAAGTTGTGTAGAAGTGGAAGTGGTTGTGAATAAGTTCATTTCCATTCTAGGCAACTCCACCATAGATACAGAACCATTGTTTTCTTGAAATTGTGCACTTTTTCTAGAAGCTTCTTCAGAGCCCGGAGCCTGAATCTCCACAACAACATCATAATTTCCACCCTTTTCTTTTACTGATATTTCTCTTTCCATGAAAATATACTCAATATATTGTTACCAATCTTAAATAGCTGATGAATATTGTACAGATACTATGAGCTACAGCAGGAAAATTGAATTCTTGATTGTACAAAAATGGGATTTTTTACCTGTAATATGAAAATCTTGCAAATCCCACTTGAAGGAATTGAAAGGAAAATACCTGGAGAATTCTTGTAATATCAACTAAGCGTTGATTTTTAATTGTCAAGAAAGAACTATGCAATATACCCTTTTTTCTCTGTACTATTTATATAGGTGAGTTGCGGGAGGAGTAGGTGGAGATTTTTTTCAAAGTTTGAATTTTTTTTTATACTTATATGCTTAACTTGTTCTATAATCAAGAATTAGTGAAGAGAAACAAAGAGTTGTGGATAATTTGCACATGGACATCCTTTTTGTTTTTAAGAGAGTAAAGTTATATTACTGTTAAAAGTTTTGCAGCACGAAGTCAATGATTAAAAAAGAGAGGATGAATTCCAAGTTGTATCCTTGGACTATCTTTTCTTATAAGTATGAAATATGAATTGGTATAGTGGAATAGAATATTACTCACAACATTGTAATTATATGCTTGAATTTCTGTTGGGAAAGATAATTACTTAATGGGGTTAATGACAATTTACCCTCATGCGATTATTATAATGTTCAATTTATCTTTCTATTATTTTTTTAAAGGAGCAATTTATCTCTCTGAGTTGAAGAGTGCATCTCACTCGCTCAAATATGAAAGTGGGCGTGAAATGTATTGTGTAAAAAGATGAAATTACCCTTTTGGGGGGTCAAATGGCCCACATAAAATTACATAGAGGGTAAATTGCCACATTTATAGTAACACGGGGAGGTAAATTGTCGCATTTATAATAACACAAAGAGATAAATTGTCACATTTTTTTCAATTTTTGTCAATTCAATTTTTTCTGAAGGCTTAAAAGGGGGATATTATTGTCAATTCAATTTTTTCTAACTGCTATGAATCATTTTAAAAATCACAGGGGGATAAATCGCTCTAGGTAAATTAAACATTATGATAATCAGAGGGTAAATTGCCATTAAGACTTAATGTGTTTCGGTAGTTGGGTGTGTCTCCCAAGAAATAAGTGAAGCCTAAATATCCTTGAAAATCAAATGAAAAAGAAAATAATAAAAATAACACAAACGACATTTGAAAACTTTATTACTTTGTTCAACGATTTCTAGATGCATAATTATTTGTCATCTATTAATTATTGTGGACAATGTATTTATATAAATTATTGTACCGACATTGAAAAAACAAACTTATTTCATATTTCTAATTCCACAATTATGAAGACCATGAGTGTTTTGTCTAGTTTTCCCTTCTGTCCAGAAATTATAGTTATAGGCGGTAAAGTGATACAATCAATAATTGAAGAGGCAAAGAATGCAACAACAATTGTTAAAAGGGGCAACATGAAATTTACCCTATTAAAAAAAATTCCTTTTCTATTTTAAGTTACATGCTAAATCATGAAGGGACAGTGTCCTTTCTAATATAGTAGGATTCCTTTATTCAAGATTAAGGGTGAGTTTATCCTCGCGATTCGAAAATCAATTATAGGAGAATTAATTTTACTAAAATGGATTTTGACAATAATTGATTATGATAAAATTTAATTATAAAATAACTGATTTTGGATAATAGCTTTTGCAAAAATAATACTTTAATAGATTCTGAAATAAGTTAATTTTTAGCTTCTAGAGGTCCCAAAAGTAATTATGATACTAGGGACCAAACACCATTAAAATTACGATTGACTAAAAATAATTTCTATAATTGAGGCCAAGCACTTCAAAAATCACAATAGAAATCTAGAAGTATTTTTAAGAGCTCCCATCGCTGGACCAAACTCACCCTAAATAGATCGTAGGATCTATTTTCTAGTACTACTATTACTATATTGTAATTAGAGTCGTATTAGTCTTATTATTGAACTAAATTAATTTTGTTATGTTTTTCCAAGCCTATATGTTATTGGCAAGTGTCGTGCCGCCTAACACGACTATTCCTCTTAACACGTTTGCAACCAATATTTTATTCCAATATGGCCACCATCAAGAATTAAAAAGAAAAACTGGATAAGAGTGCAATATATATAGAAATCAAACTGACGGTAGATTACTTGAAAACTAATTAAAATATACTAGTAGTTATTCTTTTAAGGGAAAATTGTATATTTTGTATCATTCAATAGGGACTTTGCAATTTTGATATTGTTTGATATATAAATATTCATTTAGTATCATAATTTAGAGTTTAATTGCAATGTTTATACCACCGTCAAATAATTGGACGAATATGAATGAAATTGGCCACGTACATATAGGAATGTAAATCAAACCAAGCTATTCGATACTCGGCTCGAGCTCGTTCGATAAAAGCTCATTTGAGCTCGATTCGTCAAACAAATCAAACAAGCTTGAACAAGATTCCTCGTTTGATAACTTTTGAAGCTCGGCTCGAGCTCGAGCTCGAGCTCGATAAGCTAACAATTAAAAAAACACATGTAAAATACCAAGCTACTTGATACTCGGCTCGAGTTCGTTCGATAAAAGCTCGTTTGAGCTCGGTTCGTTAAGAAATCAAACCAAGCTCAAACACAAAATTTCAAACTCGATAAAATTCAAACCAAGCTTGAACATCTTGTCGTTCGATATTTTTCTGCTGATTTACATCCCTACGTACATCGCACATGACCATTATCTCTTCTTTTAGAGATACTCACGTTAAGTGAGGGAAAATTATCACGTTATTTCATCTTTTGGATGGAAAATTATAACTTTTTCCTCACGTTTTCAAGTTATCACTTGATTATTTTCATTCCAAAAGATGAGATATCCACTGTGGTCCAATTATTTAACGATGATATGAATATTTACAACCAATAATTAAATTGTAATATTAAATGTGTATTTATATATCCAGTAATATCAATATTACAAAATGCACTATGTATGACGCCAAATTTGCAATTCTCCCATTCTTTTAATTACAATTGACATAGGCAATCAAATATTTTATTTCAATTGGTCTACTGCATGCCAATTCACACTCAAATAAGATAGTTTCATTAAAAAAAAAAAAAAAAAAGCCGCTCAAATAAGATCTAGAAAAATTGTTCCAAACCAACTTAAGGCTGCTGCTACCTATATTTGTTATTCAAACAAGTTGTCTGAGACTTGTCTGCATACTTAATTACCAGTTGCTGAGAAAGTGACACTAATAAATACTCTCCGTTTCATATTCATATTAATTGACACATTTCTTGTTTCACATAAAATAAGAAACTTCATTATTGCATATTTTTTTATAGTAAAATATCTCAAATACTTTTTATAATGATGGCTACTTTTTAAATTTTCATTAGTGAGCGGTGACCATTGAGTTTCCCAACTTAAATGTAAGAAAGAGGCAAAATTGGAAAAATATGCTTTTAAAATCAAACATGCCAATTAATTTGAAACAAAAAAATTTGACAAGTGTGTTAATTAATATGAAACGGAGGGAGTAATGTTGTAATGACATGCATTTCAGCATTTGATTGATGCGGTTCAAAAATGATTAGTGATATTATTAATCTTAATCCATTTCTTCTAATCCCACTCACATTCTTGCATGTTGTTGCTCGGAAAAGTTAGCATTTTGTCTGCATTGGGGTCGAGAATATACGTGGAAGAGTAGATTCAATGACATATTTTTTAAGTTTGATTTAAATTTTTTAATGAGCTTAAGATTATATTAAAACCTAATTTGTTGTTTTGAATGAAATGACATTGGAAAAGTTTTGATCAAGTCAGATAGGATTTAAGTTCTGAGTATTTTGATATATTTTTAGTTTATAAATGGAACTCGAATAAAAATTCAATAGTTATTTAACAATGTTGTCCTAAATTGACTTACTTATGGCGCCAAAAGAAAAAGAAGTTGTAATGAGAAATACCATGTGGACAAATTCAAAGAAAAAAAGAATAGGCTCATTTTAATCATGACCTTGACTCTTTTTTTTTTCTGGGTTTATTTAACTACCCAGAAGTTAGAGTCCGATGTCAATTTTAACTTCTGAAACATTCATAAGTCAAAAGTATAAATTCTACAAATTAAATACGTTCACATTTGGGAGAGAATAGTTTTAGTTTGAGAAATAATGTAAATGTATGCTTTTTTTAGAGAATTTCACTTTTTAATACCATAAGTGAACTTATTTTGAGGTTACGTTATCATAAGTTACAAAGCCAACACATTGGTACCGAAAGTTAATGTGACTCGACACATTCGATACTTCTGTCGAATTTTGACGGAAAATTTGATGAATTGATCCTATAATAAAAGATTGGTGGTAAAGTTTGCCTCACATGTTTTCAGGCAGACTGATTTACCCCACAATTCACAAGCCTGAAGCATTTCAGTCTCAGTTACAAAAATGGTTAAATTATTATTCATATTTAATAAAGTTTATATTTTATTATTATTAAATCTCCTAAACTAATTAGATTTCATATATAATATATATAAATTAAATAATATTTAGTATAAAATCTGAAGAAAAAAGTATCAATTAAACTTAATTTTTAAATTTCGAAAATAAATCTTTCAAACTAATTAGATTTACATTTAATATATATATATAAATTCAATTATAATATGTTTAAAAAGATATATCAATAAAACTTATTGGATTTTCTAAATTAAAAAAAAAATCTTTTAAACTAATTATATTTTACATATAATATATATAAATTAAATAATATTTAATATAAAATCTTAAAAAGAATTTTTTCTTAAAATTACATAAATATTAATAATATTATTTAATAAATATATTATAATTAAAAAAATTAAAAAATACCAAACCCACCCCCCTCCCCCCTAGATGGAACCCAGGCCACCACGGCCTAGGACCAGCGAACCCAGGTCTGCCTTGAGCTGGGTTCCATCTTGGGGGTGGTGGGTGGGGGGTGGGTGAGGGTTAGGATTTGATATTTTTTTATAATTAGAAAAAATTTATTAAATAGGATTATTAATATTTATGTAATTTAAAAAAATTATATAAAATATTATTTAATTTATATATATTATATGTAAAATTTAATTAGTTTAAAAGATTTTTTCGAAATTTAAAAAATCTAATAAGTTTAATTGATATTTTTTTTTCTTCAGATTTTATATATTATTTGATTCATATATATTATATGTAGAATCTAATTAGTTTAAAAGATTTTGTTTTCGAAATTTAAAAAAATCTATTAAGTTTAATTATATTTATTTTTTCAGATTTCATATAAAATAAAATTTAATTTATATATATTATATATGAAATCTAATTAGTCTAAGAGATTTAATAATAATATATTAAATAAATTAAATATGATTAATAATTTAGCTATTTATGTAATTGGGACTGAAATGCTTCAAACTTGTGAATTATGGGGTAACTTTGCCGGCCAGGAAATATGTGGCGCAAACTTTGCCAACAATCTTTAATTACAGGACCAATTCTGCAAATTTCCGTCCAAAATTGTAATTTCCGTCTTAAAATTTGACGGAAGTACCAAATGTGTCCAGCCCCATTAACTTTTGATATCAAATGTGTTGGTTTTTAACTTATGGTACCGTAACCTTAAAGTAAGGTCTCTTATGGTACAAAAAGTGAAATTATCTCTATGATTATTTGGAAAAGTTTAGGTTGTAGGTGTAATACTTTATGTCAAATCATGTTTGTTGCTGAGATAAGTTGTGTAAGCGATACGTTACATTATGTCAAATTAAATTAGAGTTTGTGTAGGTTTTTTTAGAGATAAGAAAATTGTTTTGTGTTTAACTTTTAAAAGAGTAATTTAAAAATATTAAGAAATAATAAATCTATTTCAAAAAATAGAAAATACTTTTGTCTCGCTTTTCCCAAATATAAAATCTTTTTTGGAAAATACGAGACAAACAGGCCCATAGTTTTTGTGTGTCTAATTTTGTCCAAAACGCCAAATCAATGGTTGTCTAACCTAACGTCCTAACAATAACATAATCTGCTATATTTCAATTGGGCCGAGCTCCACAATTGGGCCGGTTGTATCAATCTTAATTTTGGTTTGTAGATCCTAAATTAATGTACTAAATTCTGGTTTTCTTCCCAATGCATAATATTACTTTTACTGTGAATTGGTCGAATTCTGGTCGGATCATGCTAGTTCAGATCTGACTTTATTTATTTCGGATTGGATCCTATTGGATTCAGATCTTGTTCGAATTGTGCTCGAATCCAAATTTTTTGAATTCAATGGATCTTGGTCGAATTTGGCCAGATATCGGATCTTTTCAGATCCAATAAAATTTTCATTTAAAAAATTACATTAATATTTTTTCTTAAAACAAGTTTATTAACTTTACAATTTAATTTAATTTTAGCTCACATGTTTAAACATCTTTTACTAATATTCATATTTTTAGATGAAAATATTGATTTAAATAAACTTATAAACTAGTTATAAATTACCATCTTCTTAAATTGACAGTGAAATATTATTAATGGTACTTACTTTTATAAAATATTATATATATATCATTCTTTTTATTTTTTATCGGATACTAATCTTTAACGGATCCGATCGACCTAAATCCATATTCGCTCCATGTGTTTCGGATTTCGGATCAGATCCATTGAATCTCTAATTGGACAATTATCCTAATAAATCGGACTGGATCCGGACGAATCCAAATTGAAATCCGCCCCATTGACAGCCCTAATTACCTTTTACCAAAACAAAAATCAAGAAATTATCAATTCAAAACTTATAAACCTATCAATCTTGATTTTATTTGCGCATCAACAAAACGTTCCTTATAACATAAACCAGAAAAATTCCTTCTTTTTCGTCATGGAAGCTAGCCTTACAAGCGTTTCCCCATGGTATTATGAAGAAAATTTAGAAAAAATTACACAAAAATATATTTACTCATATTAAAATCCCTACTTACTAAAAATTACTATATTTTGATAGCAATCTCATACCAAAGCAATCATTAAATACTTATACTCAATGACAAAAATAATATTGAGAATGACAGAGAGATCTTATCTTTAATTCAATTTTCTCACTCAACCTTGTTTACCATATCTATATAAAAAAATTATGCAAACTTTGTCTTCACTTATTTTTGTCTTCATTCCCTGAATTTTCCATTATCCCACAGCTTGACATATAAAATTTCTCTACACACCTTCACAACCACGGCTTCAAAATTAGCTCCTTGTTATAATAATAATAATAATAATTCTCAATAAACCTCAAACATATCACCATGGGAGACCCTCCACCCCCCCACCCACCAGTACCTCCACCCCCTTCCCTACCACCGGCAAGCTTTCCGATGCTGTACTACGGCCTCGTTGTAGTCGGAACTGCAGCAGTTGTACTCGCACTGTACAACCTCGTCATCATCCGATGGTGTGCGGATATCAGCAATCATCGGTCCCGTCAAAGGGGTAGTCGTATTCCGGGACCCACTCCAAGCCGTAGTTTTTGTAACATGAATATGAACTTTATTTACAGCTACAAGTACAAGAAAGATGGAGTGGAGAAGGATGTTGAAGGTAATGAATATGAATGTGTAGTTTGCCTATCGGTTTTCGAAGAAGGTGAAGAACTAAGGCAACTGCCTATGTGCAAACACTCTTTCCATGCATCTTGTATTGATATGTGGCTCTATTCACACATGGACTGTCCCCTTTGTCGTTCACCCGTGGAACCGCCAGTTCCTCAGCGACGTGTGGTCACTGAGCAATCGGAGCATCCCCGTGAAGTATTGTTGGGTCCAGGTCTTTTATTCTAGAAGCCATTCACCCATGGTGACAATTACAAGAATCAATAGTATTTATGTTTGGTACCTCACTACCTCTCGGGTCAACCCTAATAACACTCGCTAACCCTGCTGTTTCGGAAATAACAAGAACCCCCTTATGGTTTAGCCTATTTCACCGTTACACCCCCTACAAGTGGGTGTTTTGTAAATTAGGAAATAGCAGGGGCTTTTTGGTAATTAGGGTTTGCCTGAGGGGGTATAAGCGTAAATCATAGCAGGGGCTTTTTCTTAATTTAGTAACTTTTTTTACAATTTTCGTGTTTCCGAAACATTTCCGAAAGGTCTCGAAAATTTTCCAATATTTGGCTAACCGAAACATACATTCAAGACGAAATTTTGATCCATGGCGTAAATAACGCTACTTTTTTTGTACGTAATACCCAATTGTTAGTTTATGCAGCTTCAAAATCACACGAAGTCTGGTAATAATTTCAATCTTATTTTTAAGCTGTACAAACCGTGTACTTAAGGATTTTCATAAATGTTACAAAACCACATAAGAGTATCTGATCTCACCGGAAGAATCTATATTACGAGTTAATTACATCTTCCTCAAATTGTCTAACCTTGCCTGGAGGTCGCTGTCTATCCCGCCATCATCGTTTGTCGTGGCCTCAGCCTGTGGAACCTTACTATTTGCAGCTGGGGCAGCAACAGTCGAGGAAGGCGCATTAAGAAGCTACATTAAGTTGAAAGCATAAAGTCATGTGATATAAAAACTTGCATGTGTGTTTAAGTTAATAAAACACGAAGTAAGAGAGGTAAAAGTATACCTCAGAATTCATGTCAATGCCGATCTCATCAAGAACCTGATTCACCAACTCTTCTGTCTCCTCTTCTTCCTCATCTCCGTCCAATGCATCATCAATGGCATCTCCCATCACCTCACTAGTTAGTTCCATCTTCTCATTCTGCATTTCGAAATCTTGCATTATCTTCTGTAATGATGGTAGGTTCATCTGCCTATTCATTTGTCCCATTGCTTTAGTGACACCTTTCATTGCCTCCCCCATAGCTTGTGTTGACTTTAATGTCTGTAAAAAGGAAAGTTTGCCATTAATAAACAGATTGCAACTTATAGGTATATAAGTAATTGTATTTAGTGAAATCACATTAGTACACAACAGAGTTTAGATACTAAACATTGGAATTTTTTTTTTTTCACATAATGTATAACAAATCAACAGAAACCAGCAATCTGGATTACAAGTTGTTTAAAGTTAATGAATACAGAATACATACTACATTTTCATGTTGTTTTGAGGTCACCAAAAGCAAAGGATCCTTCCATATTTTCAAAAAGTTAATAGTTTACCAAAGTGCCATAAATATAAGAGTCGGTACTCATATTTGGCACAATAGCCATCAACCATGAGGAAACTATTTAGCAGCAACTGCAGGAGTTAAAGACCAAGCAAAATGGCATTAAATGAAAAATATCTTAGTTTCCTACTTATCCCATTTTCATAAATTTCGACCACCTAGAGCAAATGAAGCCAAAATCAATAGCCAGCAGAACATGCATGGTTATATCTTCTAGCATATTAGTGTTTTCTAATTTCAGTTACAATATGCAGGAGTAGAGCCCAAACGAAAAATGCTGCCAAAGTTTGTGTAAACCTAAATAAGTGGCCACTTCATCTATATAAGACCAAACTAGAAAGGACAAAGAAGCTTTGAAAATTACTTCACGTTTGTTATGTGACATACCTGAATTCTGAGAGATACACCTTGAAGTTGAGATTTAAGCTTGTAAAACTTTTCAACCTGATGTCGAGTCCTAATAAGATCTTTAGCCATGACCTTAACAGCTCCCTGTAACAAATACTCATGGAATCAAATATGTGAAAAAAGTAATTGAGCTCATAAGACCTGTACGTGTGGACTAGCCAGCATCACAAAATTACAACAAAAAGAAAGAAATATAAAAACTACGCAAGCAATTTACATTTCAATCATCATCTTCTTTATAAACAAAATCAGAATGTATAAACAAAATTGGAGCAGCTCTATGTACAGTGCCGAAGAGAGAGATTAGCGTTCATATGAAATTTGAAGAAAATAAAATTCTCGACTTTGAACAATAACCCATGAATTGAACCTGTTCAGCTTTGCTGTTCTCAACAAGACTTCAGGTCTTTGAAGTTATATATCTTTCAAGGAAACTGTTAGCTTAAAATTCGAGAGCATAGTACGGCACCAAATAGCCATATCAATAAGAGAGTAAGAGTTAAACCACTGAGGTATATACAGTCATGTGAGCAACACATGCATCATCATCGTTAGACAGAAAACTTATTAAACACCAAAATCTAGATAGGGAAAAAGAGACAACTGGGAGATGCCTAAAGAATTCATTAAGGTGACATACCATCTGCCCTTGTTTTGCACTTTTCTTTATCTCGGCAATAAGTTTCTTCTCTTGTGTTTGTAAACCCTGTCTCTCCCTCTCTATTTCTCTGATAGATTTATCAAGCATTCTCTTATTCTCCCGCAGAAGCTCTGCAAAATACCAAATAATATGTAAAAAACCAGATGAGTAGGTAACTTAGACAGCCAATTCGGTAGACAACAATCTATGTCTGTCCATGAATTAAACAAAGAACAAATGCATAAAATAGAGGAAACATTCAAATACAGAATAATATTTGTTGCCTAAACAGGAAATAGATTAGACAGCATAAAAAGTACACAACCAAGCCTTGTGCGGTAAGTGGTCTAGCAACTCATGAAGCAGGATATGTCTCAGAAACAATTAGCACTCAAACCCTACAACATTCGAATTAATCCAACTCACATCCTTTTTGCTAATCGACTTCCTCTCTCTTCAAATGTAGATGCTCAAATTGATTCACATCAAGCTATAATATATTCTGTCATGCTTAATGCTTCTTGCTGCTTCAAACATGCATGATAACATATTAACATGTCTTTTGCTAAGTGTGCCATGTTTGACGTGCAATGCAAGAATATCTCTGAGTTACTTTGATGCGCAATCACTTAATATATGATTTTCGCACTAGGTAACTATAATTAATTTGCGTCATCATGCCATGAATTCATGAAATGTTAACGATGATCCTACAAATCTAAATAATGCTAATAGAGGATTGAGCACCATCACGCATAGCTCTTGCAAACATAATAGTCGGAGAACAAAATGATTACATTCTAGGAGAAGATATGGATAATGACCGCTATTTGGGAAAATACATCTCATTCCATCTTTTCTCTGGATTGGGGGAAAATGTAAATTGGATATGCAAATGGAAATTATTGATTTCCATCCCATTTGCATACCCCCATTGAAGTTGTCTTACTACACGAAGAATATTCCCGACTCCGTCTAAGCCCCGATGGCCCAATTGGCCTCTATATATTTGTTTTTGTTACTTTGGCCACTATATATGACTAAACAACAATCACTCCTCCAAAAAGGCATATTCTTAAGATTATACACTCAATAAAAAAAGACATGCTATGATTCTTTGATGCATTTACATAACAAAATCACCAATTCACTAAAACATATCACTATAATTCTCCATTTCCCCTAAGTTAGTGCACCTCACAATACAATTCTACGTGTCAATCATTCACATATAGTCAAAAACCCGAAAAAGATAAATATGAGGAAAATATTAGGGAACAACCTGCGGGAGTTTTTTTCTTTCCGAAAAGGAAACTCATGGCGATCAACTATGTCCGGCGACTGCGATCGGAATTACGTAGAAGATGAATAAATATATACAAAAATAATACTTCACTTGTTTGGATTATAGCAGCAAATAGAACGCAATAATGGTTGCCAAAAGGAGTTTTTGGCTTTTAACCTAACTTTTTAACGCGGTGTAGAAAAGAAATATGCGAATAATATTATCAACGCGAAAGTGAAGAATTTTCAGCTTTGTTTTTCCTATAGATAATTTGCACTCAGACCCTGAGGTTTATCATAATTGTAAAAAATCCCCTATAATTTTAAAAATTACAAAATACCCCTTATAGAGTGTTTTTTATAAATATTCTTACAATTCTTGTAAGACTTGTTGAACTAATGGGCCTTCTTTATTATTTCTGAAACGTTAGGAATTTTGTAATATGATTAAACCTAATTCCACCCTATATTCTTTATGCTTCAACGTGATATTTTAGATGATTATCCAAATGAAGATCCAGTTAAGATATGGGTTGGGCCTTCATTTTTAGTACTGGTGCAAAGCCCAAGTGTGACCTATCCCAAATTTATTTAACGTTAATAGTTTGGGCTTAATGATGAGCCCATCACGACAATATAGTAATATGCGGTGTATTTAGAAAAATATATTATTGTTCTATTAAATTCATTTGATTTCTTTTAGTGTAAAGGTGAATCAAATCATTATAGGAGGAATATTAATTGATTTCACTAATTAATTACAAGTTGGCTGATTAATTGTTCCAAAATATGACAAAATATGAAATTGGAGGAAGTTTTACAGTTGACTTACAAGTGTGGACTGAATCCACACAAGCTATAATTTCTCATAGACTATGACTAGTTAGTAGTTCAAAAGGGTGATTGATTTAAGTGGTGTTTGTAAGAGCTTTTGAAAGTCTTTTTTTTTTTTTTTTGCTTAAAGCACTTTAAAAGTGTTTGAAAATAATGTTTCTTCAATTAAAAAGAAGATAAAAGCACTTTTAGAAGAAGCAATTAAGGAGATATTTTTTGGAGTGGTGGCATTTTTGTAACATTTCATAATTAGTTTGTGACAATTTTATCCTTAGTAAATTATTCTATTTTTAGGTATATCCTCATATATATATATATATAACATTTTTCGATTCCCATTTACATCTACTTGTACGCTCTTCTCACTTTGGGAGAACCCATTCCAATTAACCCAAGTATTCGGTTATCTTATTTTAACACCTCTTTTGAATTGTTTGCAATATTTTGAAAAAAATTATTCCATAATACGGGTTTTTGGTGAAATATGGGTTTTCCTTGAACTATATAGGTATAGAAGTCGTATTTTGTGGGTATATGTCTCTTCCAAAACAATCAATTTGCTATTTGATATTGGACAAAAATGAGGGTAAATATGTAATTGAATAGTTACAAAAAACTAGAAACAGAAGGGTCCTATTTTGAAATGCAAACATTAAAGAAACTGCTTAAAGTTGCTTTTTTTACTTATTTGCAAACACCCATTATTTTTAAATAAAAGTACTTATTTTTAGCTTTTGCTTTAAGCAACTATTTTTGTGTTTTCAAAAGCAATTGCAAGCACCCATTTAGTGAAAGCAATGTTATTATAATAGGATCGGACGGTCGGTTCAACCGGTTCGATAGTGAATTGGTGACATGTCAGATCTGAAAACCCTTAATTAACCAGTGAGGATCGGGCCAACGGTGAACCGATCAATAATCGGCTAACCGGCGACGATGGACCGCCTATTCGAGCCTTTTGTAAAAAATTTCATTTCCAAACTATAATATGAGGATAAAATGGGACAAAATTTAAATTCATATTTATATATCATGTAAATTCAGCTTTTAAGAGGTTTTATATTTTGTATCTCCCATGAGTTTATTGTAAAATTACTAATCTCTTATTTTATTTTAATTTAATTTTTCAATTGAACATTGTTATTTTTATATTTATATTTGTTCTGTAAATTAGTTTTGTATTTAAATTATTATTAAGATAAAAAAAAGTTAACGATATTATGATAAACTAAATCTTTAAGTATTTATATGTATTTTAATGATATTGCTTCAATTTTTCGTACATAATATGTATTTTAAAATTAAATATTAATATTATATCATAATGACGTCATATGGTTCGACCAGTTGTTCAACCGATTGAATCACTAATCAGTCGGGACACCGATTCTATCCTCGATCCAATTTTAAAAACATTAAGTAGAAGAGATCAGTCAACATAAAATGACGAACCCAAATCCAAATACCTTATTAAGAGAGTTTAATATAATATGTCCACTCCTTAAAAATTATTAAATCAAATCTATGACCTAAATACAATTAAACAACAAAATAAAAAAGTTTTTTTTTTTTTTGCATTAAATTGATGGTTACCTGTGGTTTTGAACTATTTTATAAATCTGCATAGACAGTGAGCAGAAGAAATACTGTGTACGTACGTGCATTCTGCCTCTATCACTATTCCCACACACTACCCAAAAGCTGCTTCACTGGTTGCAGTGCAGTCCCAATAAAATAAAGTCACACCAAACACTTTTTCGGCCTGCTTTATTGTGTTGTACTATTTTATTTATTTTGTAAATAATCAAAATTAAATTCTAAATGAGATTCCCATAGACATAAAACTCAAATTATTTTTTTATATTAAAGTTTGGACATTGTTTCAAAACATTTCGAATATAGTATTGAGAGTATGGTTGAAAAGAATGCAAAAAGATAGTACGGACTTTTTTTTATTTTATTTTATATATTATTTGAATATACTTTATATTATTGGTGCAAAAGTTGGAATACATGTGCACTATGGTTCCCTTACTTTGACTTTTGTGAGATTCTTAATCTTAATTACTTATCTCTTGTGGCATGTGATGCTTATTTATACATAATTCTTTTCGTTCAATTGAATATTGAAATTTTTTAAAAAAGTTTTCGAAAAACTATAAATAATTATGGAAAAATTTAATAAATTACGAAAAAAAAAATTATAAGGCAAATATAGAGTTTGAAAAAATACATCTTATTTTTATTTTCAATGATTCGAAAATAGAATTTTTTTGATATTTTCATGAAAATTTAATCCATGTACATAATGATGCATAAACCGTTGATTTTGTCGAATTATCGTATAATATTGTTTTGTGATGCAATAATGTTTTTAAGAGAGTTATCAACAACATCAATATATTTATATAGTCATGTGAATGATGGGAACATTCAAGTTACGATTGAATTTAACTTCTTCACTAGAAACATATTTTCAAGCTATGGTCCCATATAATATTGAAATGTAGGGCTGTCAATGAGGCGGATTTCAATCCGGATCCGGTTCGATTTTTTAGAATAATTATCCGATTGAAGATTCGATGGACCTGATCCGATTATAAAGATTCGTAATCCGAAATATATTGAGCGAATATGGATTTAGGTCGATCCGATCCGTTAAAGATCCGTATCCGATAAAATATAAAAAGAATGATATTTCATCTATAACTCGTTTTTTAAAAATAAAAAGAATGATATATATAATATTTTATAAAAGTAAGTACCATTAATAATATTTCACTGCCAATTTAAAAGATGATAATTTATAACTCGTTTATTATTTAAACCAATATTTTCATCTAAAAATATGAATATTAGTAAATGATGTTTGAACATGTGAACTAAAATTAAATATAATTGTAAAGTTAATAAACTTGTTTTAAGAAAAAATATTAATGTAAGTTTTTAAATAAAAAATTTAATGGATCCGAAAAGGATCCGATATCCGACTAAGATCCATTGGATTCAAAAAATCTAGATCCGAGCACAATCCGAACAAAATCCGAATCCGATAGCATCCGATATAAATGGAGCCGGATTTGGATGAGTCTGATCCGACCCATTGACAGCCCTATTGAAATGTAAACAATTTTAATTTACATATTCAAAACCAGGGTCTGTTTGTCTCGTTTTCATAGGGCATTTCAGTGCTCTCTGAAAAGCCAAAATAACGACATTATATGCTTTCACAAATAAATTATCCTCATTGATCAATTTTCACAATCAAGTCTCATCTTAAAAAATCTTCTATCTTCAAAAAAAATTTACACAAACTATAGTTTGATTTGACATGAAGTAGCATATTTGTTACACAACTATCTTTTACAATATCTCTCTTATTTCCATAATCTTTACAAAAAGACCTACAAAATTTTATTTATGTAACTAAAAACTCAAACAAACAACATTACGAAAACGCGTACAAAAATTCATAAATCTCACTTCGTTAATGAAACCACTCTGAGAATTGTGAGACAAACAAGGCCTAAAATTCAACATCTCTTTCTTTTTAATCCAACAAGTTTTTTCATAGTACACATAAAAACTCTAGATTAAGATGCATAACCCAAATTACTACAACTTATATTATCTTCTCCATACACGTGTGCTTCATTGATAATTCTTAAGATTTTTTTTCTCACAATTCAAGATTCAAGCAAACAACATAATGTAAATTCACTTTTCTACAAAGACTTTTGCTCTCTCTCTACAAAAAGTCACTTTCTTTGGGGAACCCAAAAGCTTGAAGATTCATTATGCATTTTCCACAGTTGACATCCATCTAAATTATCATTCAATTCATATGGTGAATCCAATCCCACATTGCCAACATCTCAAAAAGCAAAAGGCAAATCATATTTTCTTCAATCCAAAGATTCTACAAAGACTTCTCACCATCATTCAAATTTAGACAATCATTTTGCCTTTTCTCTTTTCAAAGAACACCAACTTAAATTCTAAGTTTTCATCATGGTATGATAGAATCAATTGTTTAGGCATAACTTTGCAATTTTATGTAAGGCGGTTTATGAACTTCAATCAATTAAAATGGAAAATAAACAAGAAATGAAGCTCAACTTTGCGTCGTTGGGTGCAACAAAATATATTTTCCTTAGGCATTTTATTCACTGAATTCAAGAATTAAACATAGCCCAAAGGAAATGTGGAAAACCCCAAAATATGTATAATAATTTGTAATAAAACTAATGCAACAAACTAAGAAATATTCAATGCAAGAAAGATGCTTGATTAGAACTCAATTCTACATTGTCATTTCTGCATTACATTACCAATCCATTAGCAATGGCCTTATTCATTTCAAGACTTGTAGTTTCATACACCGGAAGTTCTTCTTCTTCTTCTTCTTCGTATACCCTTCCGATATTTTCAAGCTCGAAAAGATCAGAACTTGCACAACTCTTATCATCAACATCGCTTTCATTCTCATACAAATCTCTAAATCCATGTTTACTTAAACTCTTCCCTTCACAAAGTAGAAAACTATCGATATTTTTCTTGATAAATTGACTACCAATATTTGGCATTGAAGCACTAATTGAATACTCATCATAATCATATATGTTCTTATGCCCTTCATCAAGAATTACATTAACAGGGCAAAATCTAACAGACCTTTTCGATTTATTACCTTTCGAAGATGGGTTTTTGCTCAAGCATGATCTCGAAGACAATGAGCATGTTTTCGTATCGTTCATCGATCTCGACTTCCTAACCGAGTTCCATTCCTCATTCCCCTGTTTTTTCTTCAAGTTTCTTGGACTAAAAATGGAATTCAAAAAGTTTGTAATTTTACCACCTGGTGAAATGGGCTCTTTCACCTTCTTCAAGTCTCCGTAAATCTTCATCGCCCTCGATTTCGTCCTCGTGAATCGTCCTCCTCCTCCTCCTCCTTCGTGCTTCTGCAAAGGTAAAACTGATGTTCTTGAAATGTAGGACTCTGTTTCAGATGATGAGAAAATGCTTGAATCTGTAGATGAGCCTGAATTCGATGGAAAGTGACGGGGGGTGCTGTAATTTTCCATCCATTTCTCAACCATGATTGCTCTTCTAAGGCTTTCAATTTCTTGTTCAATTTTTGCAGCATTGTTTCTCCTGTTGTGAACATAATCTCCGACTTCCTGTTTCGATTCATCGGTCGAATTGTAAATTGCGTCGAGGAGAGTCGAGGAAAACGACGGCATTTTACGCCGTGATTTCTCTGTTTGTCTCTCCCAAGCAGCCATTAAAATGAAATGGGGTTTAAATGTAAAAAAGATTCAAAATTTAGTTGAAACAGAGCAGTGTTAAAACAGAGACTATATTTGAGATTTACAGAGCAGAAAAGAAAGGGATTGATAAGTGAAGGGAAAAAGCCAAAGGACAAGGCTTAGTTCTTGGGCTAAAATAATTAGAGAGAGAGAGAGAAAACAGTGACTGTTTTGTTGGATTCCAACTGTAGAAAACTATTGAGCATATACATACATATATATATATATATATAGATACACACATAAGACTGTGTGACTGTGTGTGTTTGTACAGTACAAAGGAGCTTTACCAGGCGTGCGTATAGCATTAGGAATAAAGACTCTGATGACATAGTGGGTACTATATGTTTATTCCTGTTTCATACAAACAGGAGTGGATCAAAAACCCACGTGTGTTTTGATGGTCATTTCTTGTTTTAAAGTAGAGACGTGGACTTTATTTAATAAGGAGTGAATCGCATTTTTCGTTCTTCTTGGAATCGATTTAATTTTTTTATAATAGATGCATCACTCTTATCAATGTAGTTAATCATCGATTCATTATTCGACTATTTCACGGCGGAGACGGCCTTATGTGCAAAGCACGTGTGTTACTTGAATGTCTAATATTAGGTGAAGGGACCAAAATATCCTCCAAGTAATGCACGTGAGGCTGTCTCCGTCGTGTTGTAACTGAAAAAGGAATCGATGATACCCTACATTGATAAGAGAGATGCATCTGTTATGAAAAATTTAGGAGGGACGGTGCAAAAGACGGCCCATAAGGAGGACGAAAAATGTGATTCACTATATGTTGTTCGATACTAATAGACTCGTTTACACCCCTAATTAAGCTACAATATAGATAAAACAAAATAAAAAATAAAAACCAGAAAGATGGAAGCAAAAGGTGAAGAGAACGCAATGACTCTAAATATCATTTGAAAGTGGGAACAGAGCACTGTAAATAATTCTACATTGACAATAGGCACAATAACCATTTGAATAAAGCAGCTATATATACACACATAAAAAATTGTTGATACAGCATTTTACTACAAAAAAGCAGCATCTATTGCAAAATTTAGTTATTCTACAGAAACAACTTGGGAAGCCATCAAAGTTTTAGAACCAATTTATATGGTTTAAATTCATGACACCAATAGCATGGTCTGATTGTTTTCTTTTCATTTCCAGATTACCCTTAGTGTAAACGAGAAGCTCTTAATGGGTCTTCGTAGAATTTTGCCTCTGAAGGTCGACAAGCTGGTAAAGATCTCCTCTTCGTTGGCTCTGAAATGGAAGGTATGTTCTGCATTTTCCAACCAAGATTCAAATTTCAATCAGAAATCAAAATATAAATTGGATCAGCTATACAAATCTTGAATCTATTTGAGTTGTTCTTAGAACCTAATCGTTGGACAAAGCAAAGCTCATCATTTTGCAATGTATTTGGAGATCCACTAGATTAGGTAGTTATACATTTCTACTAAAAGTTAGTTTGGAAATCAATTTCGATAAGCATTTCAATGTGATAAACTCTGAATGAAAGTAAAATGCAGATCTCGCCGCGTTCACACCAATTTCATCATATCATCAGCATCAAATGAGACCATAGCGGACAAGAAAAAGTGAAAGGTGAAATTGTTGTGACTATAATGGCAACAAGGAGTTAACAACACGTGTTTTCTCACCCACAAGCACGCACATGAAAACATAAGACATGTGACGTTCAAAAGAAAAATCCAGAAAAGAAGTATTTGGCTTGTCCCATTTAGGTAAAGTTAAATTGATTACGTAGAGACTACTATTTGTTTGTTTAATTTTGAATAATCTTCACTAAAGAGTGCTATACACTGGAATAACTAACATGCAAACTTCCAACGAAAAACAAAAGAAATCCAGAAGAGGAAAACTTGGATATATATTCATCTATGTATGTATAGAGATTAGAGATAGGTAAGAGTAAATTAAAACTATTAGTATGAATGTTTGTGAGCGTATTCACCTTCTTTGCTCGATGAGTGAATAATCTATCTCTGATATAACAATTGCCTCATCGTGTTCTGTGGTAGCAAGTACTTCACCAAACTGCCAGATTCAGATCCCCGTATTCAGTTAGTCATCATATTTGTTGATTTGATTTGTCAAAATTATATGAAAGTACAGAAAGATGTTCCACCAAACTTAGTCGCATACTCACCGGTCCAACAAGGGTAGAATGCCCCCAAGCCACATAACTTGAACCAGAATCACGTGCAGGTGAACATGTTGCTACATACAGCTAGTACATAAACAAACAGATATTGAAGTCATGGAAAAGGTCAATTTACTTTGGAGACTATATCAGTATACTCAATGTTGCATTTACAGAAAAACCAGTGCACTCATACTGTATTAGTATATATATGCTCATTGGACATTGATTGATGTCGCTTAAATTTGACATGCAATTTGTCTAGACTGGCAAATACAGACTCAATGATTTCCTAAGCCCACTATGAGCGATATATATTAGGAGCAAAATTTCATTTTTCATTCTTATGAGATGTGATTTATTAAGAAAGAACAGCATTACAGAATAGAGGCATTTAGCAAGCTAAATTCAATCTGAAACTTCCAGACAGGATGAATTTTAGCTTAAAATTTTAACAGTCCAAAATCCATTAAGCAACTTTAGAAAGGAAAAATAAGGAAGACAGTACCTGACAATCTGCTGCCCTGAACATTAAGAAGCAGACATAAATGTCAGTAGGAATGATCTAAACCACAAAAGATAATCGAAAGTTATAAATAGACAACCAAAAAGATTAGAAAATAAGGCATTCTGCATGTATTTGACCAAACTAAAATATCTGATAGTCAATTCATCTCAAGGAAGAAAAAGTAACCAAGACCATTGACAATATTAAAGGCTATTCTCTCAACACTGTAAGAGAGAGTAATTAAAACCAAAAAGATTGCTGTAAGAAAGAAACATAAAGACTAATGTTCATCTAGTCCACGGTTCTTAGTCAAATAACAAGCTTGGTAATTTTAGTACCTTGCTCTCTGCAACAACTCCCAGTGCAGGGGACCAGTAGTCATGTTAAAAGCCCCAGGATAACAAAGCAAGTGAGCACCTAACAATCAAATAAGAATGGCCTTTTTAGGAACATAACAGTGTGAACAGAAAAGCGGCTTCCACAAATTCGGACTTTATAAATGCTACAACAATTAGTCGAAGTAGCTCAAAATTATGAATATATTATGCAACCCAATCCTAATGGAGGCAATTTTACAGATTATAGAACCAGAAAATTGTTGGAAAAGATTACAGGAAGAAGATTATTTCAAAAAAGTTCTTTGAGGCAGAGGGAAAACGAAAAGGCTAAGGAGGCAGGAGAATCCCTTGGCTTATCAATTTCAGATATGAAGTCCCATAATGAAGGGAAATGTTGATTTATATTTCTGTTTGTCAAAACTACCAAGATAGTCTCTAATCCACTAATTGACTAAAGGAAACACCCAAAAAATGGTATATGAAGTAAAAAATGATAGAAGTACCATCTCAACAGAAAATTAGATAAATAAATATCCATACCTCTAGCTGCATATATAGCTGCTAACTCTTGGAATCGGATGTCGTAACATATACCTATACCAATACGCCCAACATCTGCATACAAGAGGCCATTGCTATAACCCAAGAAATCCAATGCAGAGGTAAACAATGCAATACTGAGAAACTCAGAGAGAATAGCACATTTAAAATAACAGTTACCCTGGAGCAATCAAAATTATAACTGGCAAATAGCTCTAGGAAGTAAAAAACTAAGAGCTTAATCTGTCTTGGTCCTCCATACTGATGGACAAGTACATGAAAGAGATTAAACGACATCCCATCTTAATCAAATAACTAAATTTAGCATGTGATGCGTAGAACCTGTGTCTACAATGGTTGGTGTCTCCCCTGCTGTTAGAGTCTTTGATTCCTTAAAAGTCATTTGCCCAGGTATGTCGATGTCAAAGAGATGAATCTGCAAGTGCAACCAACGAGAATCTACCAGTAAGAAAAAAGCCTTTCTCCAAGAAGTTGAATGATAAGTTGACAGATCAAACGTGGTTGTTATAATACCGACTACTTTTAAATTCAAAAACATGTTGCCTTATTAATTTGAAGAAGAGAGACAGACCTTCCTGTGCTTCGCTTTTAGTTTTCCATCCGTATCAAAGACACAACAGGTATTATACAACTTGTCACCACTTCTCTCTGGTATGGAGCCACCAACAACTGTGATTTGTAGACTTTGAGCGAGTTCAGCCAACATTGCAGTTGAAGGAGATTCATTACCACCAGCATCAATGTCTTCTGCATATACTGGAAAACTATCATTTGAATATGGACTATTCCATATTTCCTGACATAAGAGGGGAAGAATGTAACATCAATTCACCATTTAACATCGAGATTTAGAATTCAATGATGAAAACTGTGTGATTTCTGTGACCATGTCCTAGTTATGTAATGCTAAGTGATATTATATACCAGTTTCAAAAAGTTGATTGTAGAAAGGGCATGTTTGAATGATGCAGCTACCCGAGAATGGAATATATCCAACACTATTATCGCAAATTAAATTTTGGAATGTTACTTGAATCTTGAACCAAGTAACCACAATCAGTATTAAATAAAAAAAAGAAGAAGATAGAAATACTATTCACCCTAAAGACAAAAAGAAAAATAGATCAACATATTTACTTACAGGGAGAAGAACAAGCCGAGCACCCTTCTCTGCAGCTTCTTCAATTACTTTGCGAGCATAAGCAATGTTACGTTCCTTGTTAGCACTAACTGATAACTGGCAAAGTGCGATTTTGAACTGAAAAAGAAGAAAACGATATACTATAGAGATGTACCAAAATGAACCAATTAAAGAGCAGATATTAGTCAATGAGGCCGTAGCTCATTGGTAAGGCTGAGGCCCTAGGACTAAGAGGTGATTGATTTGATCGTAATTAAATAGACTTTCTGATTTAGTGATATCGATGTAATGATCGTTTCTCTAGAAAAAAAGAGCATACATTAACATTACTATTAGTATTCGGAACAACTTAACATGCCCACACACAAGTCACCTCAACTAAATATTTTAGAGAATGATAAAACATAAGGAAATTACAAAGCTAAAGAACAAATTGGTTAAATCTCTCATATTTGGACGAAAGAGTAACTTATATCCAAAAAAATAAACTGAATTCAAATTGTATACAAGAAATGTTACAACTTGCCTTCACCAAAGCAGCCATACACAAACATACGAAAGAGCTAAGAATTGAAATAAAAGAAAATAAGGGTAATTATTATATATATTGCCTTGGTTATTGGAGGTGTAGGCGGCGGAATAGCCGGAGGAACTCTAGCTTCCTCGGGCTTAAATTCAGACCCCATTACCGGTGATGATGATGAAATTGTACGGATCGGCGTCCTGGAATTGCTATTAATCAACCTTTTGCCGGTATTATTGGGAAATGCGGGTTGAGAACGAAGTATAGCAGCGTTATAGAGACGAGGAATAATACAGGAAGAGAGAGTGGCGTGAATTTGGAGCATCTCGATTTCGTTTTTCTGGAATTTGCTTTGTAATTTAATTTTTAACAGCAAAAATTCAGATTAATCATTAGTATTTTTTAAATGATTTAATGGCAATTTAACGTTTGATATTCATAATATTTAATTTATTCTTTTATAATTTTAAAAAAGTTTTTTACCCCTGTTATAGAAGACTCACACAGCATTGCTAATATTTTTATATGTCACACTTTGCCCCTCTATGTTATGATAATGTGGCGGTTTTTTCCCTGTATTATGATATATGTGAAAATTTATCCATATGTTATGATAAATGTGGTAATTTACCTCTCTATGTTATTAGAACATTTTTCATGCCCATTCTCAATTTCGACAAGTGAGTTACACTCTCCGATCGAAGAAGGTAAAATGATTCTTTAAAATTTTAACAGGGGGTAAAATGTTATATTTTAAATCACAAAAGATAAATTGAACATTATAGTCATATAGCTAATAAGCTCATTTGGTTGTGGGATTTTTCGGCCAAAGTTACCTTTGAAAGGGCAATATTTAAAGACAAATAAAAATATCACCTGAAATATAGATGACAAAATATGTTAATTATGGAAAATTCTTGTATAGACCATGTTTTTCATAGACCATGAACAATTTAAGTGCATCCACAAAATATATTTGCAATATTTTGCTTATGGTTTATGGAAGACCGGGTCTATACAATAATTTTGCGTTATTATAAGTTATAGGACTAAATTTTACCAAATACGGAGTATTATACCATAAATTGGGGGTAAAAAGCATAAAATACTTTATGTTTAAGGAAACTTGCACAAAATCCACGTATATTACTCATCTTGTATTATCAAAACATTTGCACATAGAGGCAGACCCAGACGATTTTCATCGGGGGCCGACTTTGTTTTCATAACAAACTCGGTTTCATTTCGATGTTTTGATCAAATGTCAAAACCTAAGAGAAATAAAGTCTTCTTATAATTTTATCTAAGAATAGATGGAAAAATATATATATTGATAACTTTTTTTTATATAAATAAAGATTTTTAAACACTCAACAGAAAATGTTTAAGATGCAATCATAAAATGAAAAAAAAAATTTAATAAAAGTTCGAGAGATTGAATCCACAAAAATAGATGAAAATAATACACAAAATGCATTTTGAGGGATTAAACACAAGACCACCTACACCTAATAAAAGCTCAAGCCACTTGACTAAAATCTACTTAAAATCTATCCCTTCTTGTTGATTAAACCCTTGGCAACTAATCTATAGCGTAGGCATAACATTTGTTCCAAAAAGGAAAAAACATTTGGGAGATATTTGTTAAATCAGAAAATAACATAAATAAAAGTAAACTAATAAATTGAGGTTTAGTGTGATTACACTGAACCACACTCTATGTTTAATGTTTATGAAATTAAAAATACCTTTCATCAGATATTGAATTCATTACATTGCCCCTTTATTAGTTTCTGAATGCACTTGTCAACTACACCAAAAAAAGAAATTGATATAAAAAAACAAGTGAAATTGATGAAAAGAATTTGAACTTGGGTTAAATCGATGAAATAAATGGTTGAAGCCAATTCATAACGGTGCAATTTATGAAATGGCTGAAATTAGTGGAAAAATGAGTGAAATCGGTGTGTCACTATGAGATTTGTGATTTCTAATTTGATGGTACCATAGGATATGTTTTGATTGCAACTTTGGTACCGAACCCAATTTTTCCTAAAATTAATGATAATTTAACCCGTATGAAATGCATAATATTCTATTCACCCCCTTGAGGTTTAAAAAAGAGCATTTTATCCCTAAAATTTTGTAAAAAATTCACATCGCCTCCCTGATATTTTTATAGGCGACACTTTATCCACTTTTATTATGATAATGTGGCATTTTTCCCCCTGTGTTATGATAAATTGCCATTAACTTTATAGAAAAATTGGGTTTGGTACCAAAATTGCAATGAAAACCTTTCCTATAATATCAAATTTGCATTTTCGTATCCAATGGTACCAAAAGTGCAAGTTAGCCTATCCTATGGTACCAAAAAAACAATTTTCCCCAAATATATATAAGTAGAAGTAAATATTGCAATAACACGTTACATATCGGGTGCAACAATTGCTAATCCAAGCAAAAAATAAAGAACTCAATACCTTACGTCTAAAGTCAAACATCATTTCATGGAACCCCACATTTAGGCATAATCATGTCCAATTGTTCAACTAAAAAAAATAATCAATTTTAATTTTTGGAATAAATACGCAATTGTCAGTTTTAAATTTCAATCAAAATGGTCTTTGTTGATAAATGTGTAATTATCACTTTTCAAATTCATCATATGGCCCGTACATGATGTTAGACTAGTTAGAGCCAATTTTTGCAATTGGGTCCAACTAGAAGTGAAATTGCTTCAAATATCAAAGTTTTGGCCAATTAGGTTCGATGAGGTCCCGGAAACAACAGGTACTGGGTTCAAATATCATGTCCAATTGTTCAACTAGTCTTTTCTCAAAGCCTGAAAGATTTGTGGGAAGGGTAGTAAGAACATTATCCATATATGAGATAACTTCTAAATAATGACTAATCGATTTGCCTTGGGGGCCCTTTGCACTTTGCCTGATCTCTTGTGACATCTCGATAAAGCTAACATCCTCTGCAGTTACATTGCACATTCTGCCAACATTCATCCTAAGCTGCCTCAATTGTTGAACAATGGCAAAAAGAGTCGGACTTCGAGACTCGACTCCATGAGCTTTCGGCCTCGAAGGTATCTTCGGACGATCATATTTAATCCTCTTACGCACACGCTGCTCATCTTCTTCTCCATTGCTGCTGTAAATAGGAAATACAGCGCTATCTGGAACATCTCCCTTACATACTGGACATTTTCTACACGAATAGATGCGAGGAACAAGATAAAAACATTCCCAACAAAACAAGTGACCGCAACAAGTCAAGATAGGCTCCCTCGGTTTGTCCAAACATATGTAACAATAAAAAATTCTCCCACTTTCACATATATCCCCTTTACTACTACTACTACAATATTGTCTAGCACATCTAACAACCAAACGATGTTGTTGGTTCAATGGGATGGCCCCATTGTTAGTCATCGTGTCCAATAGTTCGACTAGCATTTTGTGAATTGTCGAAATTGTAGTTGAAACGCTAGTAAGATGACGAGCATCATGTGATAAAACTCGTTCAATCAACATGCGTTGGGGGATCTGCGTCTTTATTGACTTCAAACGGCTCAAATCCTGTGCAGTTTTATGAGCCATTCTGGCAATAGAAAGCTTAATATCCAGCAGAGATTTAACTAAGGTAGAAAGAGTCTTGTCTGTACACCCAACTCGAAGAGCTCTGGGCCTCAAAGGTATCTTCATACCAGATTTGGTCGTCCTCTTGCACACACGCTGATTCTCATCAATATCTTCTCCGTATAATATAGGAATTACGAAGATATCTGGAACATCTCCCCTACATACTGGACACCTTCTAGACGAATTAGCTGAATCAATGTGAGGAACCTCATAAAAACAAGCCCAACAAAATACGTGACCGCAACAAGTTAAGATAGGCTCGGTCGGTTTGCCCAAACATATGGGACAATCAAAAAAGCTCCCATGCTGAAGTTCTTGGTTATAAAAATTATCTTCATCCATCACAAGCAAAACCCGATTTCAATCGACCCTTAAACAATCCAAAAAAGCTGAAAAAATTTATGGTAATATAGAATTCAATCAAGCAAGACTAAAGAAAGGAAAATAAATTATGCTTTGTCAATGGCAAAATCGAAACAAGAAACTTACGCTTTACGACGAGGCATATAATGAAATAAATAGATGATAAATTTCTTTGGCGGCCTAATCCCAATCGAATTAAAATTCATCGACAGGCAGAAACAAAGAAGGAGATCGCTGAAAATCCTTTACTTATAGGGGTGGCTAATGGGTCAATCGGACCGGATCCGGACTGGATCAACCGCCCACCCACTATTATATCCGTTTTCATCAATTTTTTCACCATTTGATCTAGATCGATTAACCCATTTTTCACTATTTTCATCGATTTAACCTTTTTTTTTTTCCGTGTTATAGATTTTTTTTCCACTAATTTCATCGAAATAACTCGTTTTTACAATATTAATTTTATTGATCTAAATAGATTTTGACAATTTTCGTCATTTTTCACCGTTCTCACCTGTATATTCACTAATTTCACTGATTCAACCAATTTTTCACCGTATTCATTGATTTTTTCAGTAATTTAATTGAGATTTAACCCATTTTTATGATCGATTTAACGAATTTTTTCGCTAATTTAACTGATTCAAACCATTTTGACTGAATTTACCCATTTTCACCACATAAATAATTTTTTTACCGATTTCATCATTTTTTTAATGTTTTTACACGTTTTTTCCCCTTCCAATAATTTAAATTGTTGTTGACCGAATTAACCCGTTTCTTTGGCGTTTTCGTTGATTTTCTTTTACTAATTTCATCGATTTAACGATTTTTTACCATATTAACCCTTTTTCACTAATTTTATTGAAGTAAACCTCTTTTGACCGATTTCACCCATTTTTTTCATCTTTTTTACCTTTTTTTAGAGATTATTTGGTACAACCGTTGCATTGATGACGTGGTGCAACAAGCGGTTGGTATTTGGTCAAACTAGTGTTTGCATACCAGCACATGGTGGGGATGGGATTATGGAGCCAAGTTTCACTTAAATTTAAGGATTGAATTGAATCTTCTCCTTGTGTTGTACCATATCATCCATACAACGGATGTATCAAGTATTTTTCACCAATTTAATCAGTTAAAATCAATAGAATTAGTGAAAGAATAAATCAAACGATGAATAAGCAAGTTAAATACGTCAGAAACGAACTAAATCGATGAATAGGTGATAAACGGGTTAAATCGATTAAAAATGAGTTACATTGATGAAATTAGTGAAAAATTCGATGAAAGCGGTAATTCGGTCGAAAAAGATTTAAATCGATGACATTGGTGAAAAAATCGAGTAAAATGGATGAAAAATTGATGAAATCGGTCAAACAAGTTAAAATTAATAAAATTAGCAAAAATGATTAATTCAATTTTAAACTATTTAAATCGATGAAAACGGTGACGAAACGTGTTAAGTCGATCAAAAAAGTTAAAATCAGTGAAGTTAGTAGAGAAATTTGATGAAAACGGTGAAAAAATGGGTCAAATCGATCAAAAATAATTTATACCAATTAAATTTGTGAAAAAATGGGTTAAGTCGGTCAAACTAAATCCAATCGATGAAATTAGTTGAATTTTTTTTTGGTGAATACATGTTAAATAGGTTCAAAGAGATAAAGTTAGTGAAAAAACAAAAGAAAACAGTGAAAAATGGGTTAAATCGGTCAAGAAGAATCTAAATCGATGAAATTGATGTAAAAATAGGTTAAAACGGTGAAAAATTGATTAAATTGGTCAAAATTGTTAAAATCAACGAAGTAGTGAAAAAATGGTTAATTTGGTCAAAAGGTTTAAATCGATAAGATTAGTAAAAAACAATTGAAAAAAGGGGTTAAGTCGATAAAGAAATTGTTAAAATCAGTGAAATTGGTGAAAAAAATGATAAAACCGTTGAAAGATTGGTTAAACCAATCAAATTAATGAAATTACCAATGAAAAAGGGTGAAAAGGGGAATACATCAATAAAATTAGTGGAAAAAACGTTGGACACGGTGGCACAAATTAATGATTTTTGCAATTTTTCCACGTCCGCAAGGGCTGGTTACTTGGCAGACACGGTGGCAGAAAATCCCAATTCGGGCCGACATAGGACTAAATTGCCAAATTATTTTAGTTGTAGGACATTTTCGCCAACTCGAAAAGTTACAGATCTATTTGCCAGCGAGCAATAGTTACGAGACCATTTTTACAATTTTTCTGGTATATTTCTATGGCTAAAAATTAGAAAAACATTCACGAACAAGCATTTGCAAAAATTCTAGATTTAAAAAAAAATTACTTCATATTTTTGTTTCGATGGAATAAAAAATGTATAAGTTACCACGTATTTAACGGAGGAGTGTAAAATAATTGCTCCACGCTTATAAAGCACATCTTAAATGCAGAAACAAAGAAGGAGATCGTGAAAGGAGAAAAAGAAGGGGAAAATCACGGCATGAGTGTGGAGTTACAATTTCTTTTTTCTTTAAACAAATATGTATTGAAATGAACTTATAATAAATTAGCTCTTTTCAGAAAAAAATAAAATAAAAAATAAAAGAACTTATAATTAATTAGCTAAACACCCCCTATTGTTAGATCGGAACTGTATTTTCATCTAATAAAAAGAAATTTGGGGAAAATGCATGTTCATGATACCACTCTAGATAAAAGGAAACTTGGAACAAATCTCTCATGTGAAATGTTTATTGCATCGCATCTTTTCATAATTTTCGAAATTTTGTTCTCCTTAATCCGTTATTTGTCTAACACCGTTAATTTTAAGATGATACCTAAATTATCTCAAGACTGCATGCCCTATAAAAAAAAGTACAAGGTGATTAAATGCTAAGTTTAAAATGTATAAGAAAATTATGTGCAAAGTTTTCATATTAAAAGGAGAATTTGTTATAAACTCAAAAAAAGAACTAGGGGATTTCTTGCCAAGTGAAATTAATAAGCGTGTCTAATGAGTAAGGTTATCATTGTCATTTAGGCTTGGGTAATTAGAGAGAATACAAGAAAAATCACTCCAAACATGCATACAAGTTAAAACAAACATTTGTCAAAAAATTGACAGAAGGGGATTCTATGTATAGCTTATGAAATTACGAAGGAATTTGATACAATAAAATTTTTATAAGGGGGTTTGTGCAAGTTTCTCATAATACAAGATAGTATTTATCCCAACATCATATTTGAAAGAGATTGTTTAATTTCTATATTTCACACGTTGTTTAATTCACAACTTGAATTGATGATTCTAGACTTCTAGTTTAGAATCTTCAAACTAGGTAAAAGAGACAATGATGTTTAAATTTATATGCTTGAATTGAGAAACAAAGAGCAAATAAATGTCAGTTTTGTTAGTTTTAATCAAGACCTACTATTGTAGGACCTATCAGTTGACTCAAAAAGTAAATTGAGCGATCATGACATTCGATTATGACATGACCTACATCCATACATTTGGACATTCGTCATGTGACAATTGTTGCCGACTACTTAGAGATCATATAAATAAAATATGAAATATAAATATCAGAACAAAAATAATAAAAAAAAAAAGTGTGTAACAAAATTATTAGAGTTGTGAATCATTACCAATGGAAAAATAATAAATCTTTGTATTTCAATTAAATAAAGAAATAAAACCTACTAATACTGAAAATCATATGCTTAAAAACTCAAAAATACATATAAAAATCGTAAATCATTTGAAAATGTGAAGAGAACTTACATATCATTTGAAAGTGGGAACAGAGCACTGTAAATAATTCGACATTGACAATAACCATTTGAATAAAGCAGCTATATTTACACACAAAAATTTGTTGATACAACACTTTACTACAACAAAGCAGCATCTATTGCAAAATTTATTTATTCTACCTAGACAACTTAGGTAGCCATCAAGTTTTAAAACCAATTCATATGGTTGAAATTCATGACACCAATAGCACGGTCTGATTGTTTTCTTTTGATTAGCAGATTACCCTTTGTGTAAACGAGAAGCTCTTAATGGGTTTTCGTAGAATTTTGCCTCTGAAGGTCGACAAGCTGGTAAAGATCTCCTCTACGTTGGTTCTGAAATGGAAGGTATGTTCTGCATCGCAAAAACTAAAGTGGGTCAAGTAAAGGAAACTGGAACAATCACTTAAACCAACAGCATATAAGTCACATGAGGATCAAATTTCCAACCAAGAGCCAAAAATTTCAATCAGAAATCCAAATATAAACATAAAAATCTTGAATCTATTTGTGTTATTCTTAGAACCTAATCGTAAGGACAAAGCAAGGCACATCCTTTTGCAATGTATTTTGAGATCCACGAAATTAGGTAGTCAAACGTTTCTACTGGAACTAAGTTTGGAAGTCAATTTTAGATAAAAATGGATTTCAATGTGATAAACTATTAATGAAAGTAAGATGCAGATCTCACACCAATTTCATCGTATCAACAGCATCAAATGAGACCATTGCGGACAAGAAAAGGTGAAAGGGGAACTTGTTGTGACTATAATGGCAACAAGGTGTTTACAACACGTTTTTTCCCACCCCACCAGCACGCACATGAAAACATAAGACATGTGACGTCCAAAAGAAAAATCCAGAAAAGAAGTATCACGGCATGAGTGTGGAGTTACAATTTCTTTTTTCTTTAAACAAATATGTATTGAAATGAACTTATAATAAATTAGCTCTTTTCAGAAAAAAATAAAATAAAAAATAAAAGAACTTATAATTAATTAGCTAAACACCCCCTATTGTTAGATCGGAACTGTATTTTCATCTAATAAAAAGAAATTTGGGGAAAATGCATGTTCATGATACCACTCTAGATAAAAGGAAACTTGGAACAAATCTCTCATGTGAAATGTTTATTGCATCGCATCTTTTCATAATTTTCGAAATTTTGTTCTCCTTAGTCCGTTATTTGTCTAACACCGTTAATTTTAAGATGATACCTAAATTATCTCAAGACTGCATGCCCTATAAAAAAAAGTACAAGGTGATTAAATGCTAAGTTTAAAATGTATAAGAAAATTATGTGCAAAGTTTTCATATTAAAAGGAGAATTTGTTATAAACTCAAAAAAAGAACTAGGGGATTTCTTGCCAAGTGAAATTAATAAGCGTGTCTAATGAGTAAGGTTTTCATTGTCATTTAAGCTTGGGTAATTAGAGAGAATACAAGAAAAATCACACCAAACATGCATACAAGTTAAAACAAACATTTGTCAAAAAATTGATAGAAGGGGATTCTATGTATAGCTTATGAAATTACGAAGGGATTTGATACAATAAAATTTTTATAAAGGGGTTTGTGCAAGTTTCTCATAATACAAGATAGTATTTATCCCAACATCTTTTTTTTTACAAGTAATCCCAACAAATTTATACAAATAAAGAAAATACAAAAGATAGAAATGAAGAATACATACACGAAAGTTGAAACTAGAAATAAGTGAGAAAATGTATGGATTGAACCACTAAAAACTAGTTGAAAAAATAACTTTAGTTCATTGTATGCTAAAATCATTCGTATAAACACATTTGTGATGAATAAACATATATTAATATATATACTTCATATTTGAAAGGGATTGTTTAATTTCTGTATTTCATACGTTGTTTAATTCACAACTTGAATTGATGATTCTAGACTTCAAGTTTAGAATCTTCAAACTAGGTAAAATAGACGATGATGTTTAAATTTTATATGCTTGAATTGAGAAACAAAAAGCAAATAAATGTCAGTTTTGTTAGTTTTAATCACGACCAACTATTGTAAAACCTATCAGTTGACTCAAAAAGTAAATTGAGCGATCATGACATTCGATTATGACATGACCTACATCCATACATTTGGACATTCGTCATGTGACAATTGCTGCCAACTACTTAGAGATCATATAAATAAAATATGAAATATAAATATCAGAGCAAAAATAATAATAAAAAAAAGTGTGTACCAAAATAATTAGAATTGTGAATCATTACCAATGGAAAAATAATAAATCTTTGTATTTCAATTAATTAAAGAAATAAAACCTACTAATACTGAAATCATATACTTAAAAACTCAAAAATACATATAAAAATCGTAAATCATTTGAAAAAGTGAAGAGAACTTACATATAATTTGAAAGTGGGAACAGAGCACTGTAAATAATTCGACATTGACAATAACCATTTGAATAAAGAAGCTATATTTACACACAAAAATTTGTTGATACAACACTTTACTACAACAAAGCAGCATCTATTGCAAAATTTATTTATTCTACCTAGACAACTTAGGTAGCCATCAAGTTTTAAAACCAATTCATATGGTTGAAATTCATGACACCAATAGCACGGTCTGATTGTTTTCTTTTGATTAGCAGATTACCCTTTGTGTAAACGAGAAGCTCTTAATGGGTTTTCGTAGAATTTTGCCTCTGAAGGTCGACAAGCTGGTAAAGATCTCCTTTACGTTGGTTCTGAAATGGAAGGTATGTTCTGCATCGCAAAAACTAAAGTGGGTCAAGTAAAGGAAACTGGAACAATCACTTAAACCAACAGCATATAAGTCACATGAGGATCAAATTTCCAACCAAGAGCCAAAAATTTCAATCAGAAATCCAAATATAAATGGATCAGCTATACAAATCTTGAATCTATTTGTGTTATTCTTAGAACCTAATCGTAAGGACAAAGCAAGGCACATCCTTTTGCAATGTATTTTGAGATCCACGAAATTAGGTAGTCAAACGTTTCTACTGGAACTAAGTTTGGAAGTCAATTTTAGATAAAAATGGATTTCAATGTGATAAACTATTAATGAAAGTAAGATGCAGATCTCACACCAATTTCATCGTATCAACAGCATCAAATGAGACCATTGCGGACAAGAAAAGGTGAAAGGGGAACTTGTTGTGACTATAATGGCAACAAGGTGTTTACAACACGTTTTTTCCCACCCCACCAGCACGCACATGAAAACATAAGACATGTGACGTCCAAAAGAAAAATCCAGAAAAGAAGTATTTGGTTCGTCTCATTTAGGTAAAAGGTAAATTGATTATGCAGAGACTATTATTTGTTTGTTTAATTTTGAGTAATCTTCACTAAAGAGTGCTATATACTGAATAACTAACATGCAGAAGAGGAAAACTTGGATATATATTCATCTATGTATATATTGAGATTAGAGAAAAACTATTAGTATGAATGTTTGTGAGCGTATTCACCTTCTTTGCTCGATGAGTGAATAATCTATCTCTGATATAACAATTGCCTCATCGTGTTCTGTGGTAGCAAGAACTTCACCAAACTGCCAGATTTAGATCCCCGTATTAGTCAGTAATTGTATTTGTTGATTTGATATGTCAAAATTATATGAAAGAACAGAAAGATGTTCCACCAAACTTAGTCGCATGCTCACCGGTCCAACAAGGGTAGAATGCCCCCAAGCCACATAACTAGAACCAGAATCTCGTGCAGGTGAACAAGTTGCTACGTACAGCTGGTACATAAACAAATAGATATTGAAGTCATGGAAAAGGTCAATTTACTTTGGAGAATGTATCAGTATACTAAATGTTGCATTTACAGACAAACCAGTGCACTCCTACTGTATGATTATGTATACCTAAGTATATATATGCGCTCATTGGGCATTGATTGATGTGACTTAATTTTGACATGCAATTTGTCAACACTGGTAAAAACAGACTCAATGATTTCCTAAACCCACGATGAACAATAGATTAGGAGCAAAGTTTTCTTTTTCATTCTTATGAGATATGTAATATGCAGGCATATATCAGTGAAATGTGATTTATTAAGAAAGCACAACACTACAGAATAGAGGTATTTTAGCAAAAGCTAAATTCAAGTTGAAACTTCCAGACAAGATGAATTTTAGCTTAAAATTGTAACAGTTCAAAATCTAATAAGCAACTTTAGAAAGGAAAAATGAGCAAGACAGTACCTGACAATCTGCTGCCCTGAACATTAAGAAGCAGACAGAGATGTCAGTAGGAATGATCTAAACCACAAAAGATAACCGAAAACTATATAGAAAATCAAAAACATTAGACAATAATGCATTCCACAAGTATTTGACCAAGCTAAAATATCTTAGAGTCAATTCATCTCAAGAAAGAAAGAGTAACCAAGTTCGTTGACAATATAAAAAACTATTCTCGCAACACTGTAAGTTTACAGCCACACAGCAAGGATTTTCTTTCGAAATCAACAACATTTGTTCATGTTGTCAACTTGACTGCATTTTCAAGAAACAGATATTGTAAAATCATATTCTTGTCCACAAACTCACAGTATTGAGACAGGCAGGAAATCATCACTCTTCACAGATAATGGTTTTCTTGTTAAATTAAAGCCCAAGGGAAAACCAAAACAAGCATAAAGACTAATGTTCATCTAGTCCACAGTTCTTAGTCAGATAACAAGCTTCGTAATTTTATTACCTTGCCCTCTGCATCAACTCCCAGTGCAAAGGACCAGTAGTCATGTTAAAAGCCCCAGGATAACAAAGCAAGTGAGCACCTAACAATCATAAAAGATAGCCCTTTTAGGAACATAAACAGTGTAAATAGAGTAGCTGCTTCCACAAATTCAGACCTTCTAAGTACTACAAGTAAATCATTTCAAAAAAGTTCTTTGAGGCAGAGGGAAAATGAAAAGGCTTCGAGGATCCCTTCTCTTGTAATTTCAGATATTTAAGTCCAATACAATCCACAGCGTCATAAATGAGGGAACATGTAGTTTTATATTTATGTTTGTCAAAACTACCAAGATAGTCTCTAATCCATTAATTGAGAGAATGAAACACCCAAAAATGGTATATGAAGTGCGAAATAATAGAAGTACTATCTCAACAGAAAATTAGATGAATAAATATCCATACCTCTAGCTGCATATATAGCTGATAACTCTTGGAATTGGATGTCGTAACATATACCTATACCAATACGCCCAACATCTGCATACAAGAGGCCATTGCTATAACCCAAGAAATCCAATGCAGAGGTAAACAATGCAATACTGAGAAACTCAGAGAGAATCAGAGAATAGCACATTTAAAATAACATTTACCCGCAATCAAAATAATAACTGGCAAATAGATCTAGGAAGTAAAAAACTAAGAGCTTAATCTGTCTTGGTCCTCCATACTGATGGACAGGTACATGAAAGAGATTAAACGATATCCCATCTCAATCAAATAACTAAATTTAGCATGTGATGCATAGAACCTGTGTCTACAATGGTCGGCGTCTCCCCTGCAGTTAGAGTCTTTGATTCCTTAAAAGTCATTTGTGATGCGCCAAGTCTTCGTCTTCTGACACGGACTTCCACGTGCTTAAAATATGTATATATATATACATATTTTAACGTAACCGCGAAAAGGGAGAAGGCGTCTCGACACTGTAAGTACGCAATCCACAAGTGCATCGATTAACGACGTCCTTAGACCACATCACTGGATCGAGTCGGATAAACCATACCCATATCCGAACTCATGCGTCTTGTCACTATCCGACCCGGTAGTTGGAATCCAAAACTATAAATACCCCTCTTTAATGAGAATAGGGACACACAATCTAATCATACAATAATAAACCATCTCTTATCCTCGAGACTAACTTAAGCATCGGAGGGTTATCACCGGGTCACCACCGGTACTAACCCAACGTAGTTATCTTTGATTTCAGGTTGAGACCCCGAAACTTTAGAGGAAGGACTTGATTGACCTAGTGCTCCTCGTATTGATAGGTCGTATTTAATCTTAACATCTGGACAATAAACAATTAATATAAGAAAAATACACACATCAATTGGCGCCGTCTGTGGGAAACTTTAACCGCGAATCGAAAGAAGATGACTACTAGATCGAAGGCCGCATTAGCGCGTGATCGAGAGGACAACAGAGATCAGAATGGCGAAGGGCAAGGAGATAATATCGCTAGAAGAAACCCGATCCCACCCCCCATAGAAGAGGGAGGACCATCGAGGCCGGCAGCCCCAGTCGTCTTTCAGCTCTCTAAGGAAGACCTAAAAAACTTTTTGGATGATGCCAGAAGAGAGTGGGCTGTCGAGATAAGGAAAGAGGGTCTGAATATGCCTCGAGAGCTTCCGCCGACGGCAGCGCAGGGATTAGGAGTAAGAAGAGAAGCAAATGAGGCCATCAGTAGGGCTCATGAGGGCTTCGAAAGACATATCGAAAGGAACGACTTGGGGGAGGAGTCGGTGAGAGAAGTCAATAAACTGGCTTCTGAGGTTAGATCACTCCACCAAAAACTGGATCGACACGAGAAGAAGAATGAAGTACCAATTTCGAACTCTCGGCTGAGGAAATCCCCTTTTTGTGATGAAATCTTCTTCGAGAGGCTGCCATTGGATAAAAGGTTGCCAACCCAATTACCAAGATACTTTGGCACGGAAGATCCTGAAGAACATTTAGCCTCGTTCAATTTACAAATGCAGTTGCACGGAATCTCTGACAATGTCGCGGCAAAGGCTTTCTCCACGACGCTTGCCGGTATGGCCCAATCTTGGTTCGGCAGATTGGAGGAGAAGTCGATATTTGATTTCGATCAATTATGTGACAAGTTTATGAGCCAGTTTGGCAGTAAGAAAGCGGTGAGACCTCCGGCGAACCATTTGTACTCGATAACACATTCACCTGGGGAATCATTTAGAACCTTCATGGGAAGATTCAATAATGAATTATTAAAAGTTGAAATGCCGAGAGTGGACTTCCTAATAACAGTCCTCTTCCAAAGTACGTTGAATCGGGGTTTTGCCAGTGCAATCGTTAGAGAAAATCCTTCGACATACGAAAAACTGATGGAAATGGCCAACCAATACATGGTCGAGGAGGAGATGACCAAGTTAAGGGGAACATTAAAGCACAAGTCTTGGCCGATTTCGTACTGGAAAATACACAGCTGGAAGAAGAGAGAATAGAATTGTGGACAATGCACGTCGATGGATCTTCGACATCGACAGGAGGAGGCGCATGAGTATTTTTCAAAGGACCAATGGAAGAGGAGTTGGAATTCGCCCTGAAATTAGACTTTCAAGTCTCAAATAACGAGGCGGAGTGCGAGGCGCTGCTGGCAGGCCTCAAAATGGCTAAAGAAGCAGGAATACAAGATCTGATTGCATTTACAGACTCCCAGCTAGTGGTAAAACAATTCAAGGGATTGTTCGAGGCCAAAGAGGATTCCATGATCAAATATTTAAAACTTATCAAAGTTCAGGCATCTAAATTTCGAAGCTTCCAACTGGAATATATAAGAAGAACCGAGAATACTAGAGCGGATGCGTTGTCGAAATTCGGGAACCTGATCGAGGGAGTCACGACGAGAAAAATAACGCTCCTGGTCTCCACTAAACCGGCCATCGATACGCAAATCGAAACTATTAGCATTGAAGTGCTGAATCTCGACGATACGGAGCCCAGCTGGAAAACCAGCTTGATTGAGTTTTTGTCCAAAGGAACGTTGCCTGCCGACAACAATGACGCAAGAAGAATCAAGTATAGAGCACCTAGGTACGTTATTCTTAACGACGAATTATATCGTCGATCTGTGTCGGGAGTCCTGCTCAGATGCATTTCCGCGCCGCAGACGATGGCTGTACTCAAAGAAGTTCATGAAGGCTCCTGCGGAAGTCATTCCGGAGGAAGATCACTGGCAGTCAGGGTATCCGGACTGGGATACTATTGGCCAACTTTAACTAAAGACGCTAATGATTATGCAAAGTGTTGTGCTCGCTGTCAATATCATGCAAATATGCCTCACCAACCAGTTCAGAAGATGGAGTCAATTTCGATTGCTTGGCCTTTTGATCAGTGGGGCGTCGATTTGGTTGGGCCGCTCCCAATAGCAAGAGGACAAAAGAAATTCCTCCTCGTGGCCGTTGAATATTTCAGCAAATGGATTGAAGTAGTACCCTTGCAGAAGATCACTCAAACACAGATCATCAATTTCTACTGGTCGATAATTTGCAGATTCGGTCTCCCAAGGATTATCATATCGGATAACGGAGGGCAATTCGTCGGCAAAAGAGTAACGGATTGGTGCGCGAAACATAGAATTACACAACGCTTCACCTCTGTCGGGTGTCCTCAAACCAACGGTCAGACCGAAGTCACTAATAGAGAGATCGTCCGACTCCTAAAAAAGAGACTGACAGAGGCCAGTGGAGCTTGGCTGGACGAGTTACCTTGGGTAATTTGGGCAAATAGAACCAAGGAAAAAACAGCAACAGGAGAAACGCCTTTTAGTCTAGTATACGGCTCCGAAGCGGTTGCTCCGGCAGAACTCGAAATTCCATCACCAAGAGTCGAGCTTTATGACGAAATGGAAAACACAGAGAAACGAAAATACGAACTCGACCAAACGGAAGCTAGACGTGAGAGGGCCTCAACGAGAATTCAAGCCTATAAAACTACGATGACCAGAGCATATGATAAGAACGTAAGGCTGAAGTTCTTTCAGGTAGGAGACTACGTACTTAAGCGAGTCGACGTGTCAAAAAACAAAGGAAAACTGGACGCTAACTGGGAAGGACCTTTTAAAGTAACCGAGGTAGGAAAGAAGGGAGCATATCGATTATCCACCATGGACGGAAAACCAGTAGATCGAACCTGGAACGGAAGAAATCTTAGAAAGTTTTACGCCTGAAGATCTTGTTTATTGTCGCACTTAAAGATCTCGTTTGGTCGGATATTTCAATTATCCTGTGAATATCTACCTATTTTGTATCTAATATTAGAAGGAAGCATTGACGTTCAAACATTCAAGCTATTAATAAGCTTAAGAAATGCAAATTCCTCGACAGCTGAAGAAGCATCGAGATGCAAGCTATTAATAAGCTTAAGAAATGCAAATTCCTCGACAGCTGAAGAAGCATCGAGATGCAAGCTATTAATAAGCTTAAGAAATGCAAATTCCTCGACAGCCGAAAAGGCATCGAGATGCAAGCTATTAATAAGCTTAAGAAATGCAAATTCCTCGACAGCCGAAAAGGCATCGAGATGCAAGCTATTAATAAGCTTAAGAAATGCAAATTCCTCGACAGCTGAAGAAGCATCGAGATGCAAGCTATTAATAAGCTTAAGAAATGCAAATTCCTCGACAGCCGAAAAGGCATCGAGATGCAAGCTATTAATAAGCTTCAGAAAATGCAAATTCCTCGACAGCTGAAGAAGCATCGAGATGCAAGCTATTAATAAGCTTAAGAATATTCAAGTTCCTCGACAGCCGAAAAGGCATCGAGATGCAAGCTATTAATAAGCTTAAGGAAATGCAAATTCCTCGACAGCTGAAGAAGCATCGAAATGCAAGCCATTGATAAGCTTAAGAAATTTCAAACTCTACAAGAACTTCGGGATACAAGCTATTAATAAACATCGAGATATAGGCTGAAACGAGCACTAACATTTATTCGCGAAAATAGAAGCATAAAAATAAAGAGTAATTGCAGAAATTATCTAAAAATTTTATTTCTCACAAGGAAATATTTCAGATACATCGAAATTGTTACAAAATCATCGACATCCTATTACAATGCTGCGTCTATCTAGATCCTATTACGTTCTTGTTACCTCAACTATTGGAAACTTTGGTGGTATTTTGACCTTGAAGATCTCGACATCAAGTTAATTAAGGCCTCTTTTTCAAGGTGTAATGTGAATACTTCGTTGTACGCCTTGATCTTAGACGCCCCAAACCATGTCCTCGAGTCTTCATGTCTTCCAAGGCCAGGGGTTTTTAATGGCAGCAGCTTGCTTCTTGATAGTATCCATCATCTCTATCAGAGGGAACGATACGAGATAAGGATGACACAATGAGCATCGAGCCGGGGGAGTCGCGAGTCGAATGTTTGCGCTTTAGTTCCTCCGCCCTTTTCTCGGCTGCCGACAACTTGTATCTCCCTCCTGGCCCAGGGATTTCGGCGACAACTCAAAATTTCGACGTCCAGATGTATGGTGAATGATTTCTGAACGAGGAAATCTCGAGACGCACCGACGTTGTCCCCTCCTCGATTACCGATCCCACCCAATCGAAAGGAGAGGACAACGCAACGGGGAAGCCCCTTTACCGATACCACCCAATCCAAGACAAACCAGCAGCTTTTCCTCCGTATACGGCGTCGAGATGATCGAGGAGGTGCGAAGATAAAAAGGGTACTCCTCAATAATTTGATGAAAACATGGTAGAAAAGAAAGTATGTGGGGAAATCCATAGGAGGATACATGCTTGGATACTTTGGTACGAAAAAGTATGAGCACCCCTAACCTTATAAAGGCATGGACCATATGATCTGACGGTCCACCAAAAATCGCGTCCAACGGCTCAGATCAGATCCATTAAATGCGGTGACCATCCCAATACCTGAAAATTCGCGCTGACCAAATCTGACGGTCTGAAAACAATGCAAGCAACGGATCAGATGGAACCCTGAAAATAAGGCGACCGTTCCACTTCCCGATAGGTCCTGTCGATTAGACGACAGTTCATAAAGAACATCTCAACAAAAACTAACTAATGCGTCAACCTGAAATGATCGACAAGTCTGCAATGATTAAACATGTTAAAGCTGGAATGAGAACACGACCCTACAGCTGAGTCGACCACCATTAGCGCAAAGTCGACACAAAACGAAAATTCGAACAACGACGCTGCAGGTCGATCTGATGACAAATTTCCGATTTCTCCCATACCAAGATATGCGAGGCACATTTTTTATAAATTATAGACGACTGCGAGTTTAATGATATTAAAAGGCAAAACGAAGACATTAAGAAAGTTCTTTCTTGTGCGAAAACGGACTAGTGAGCAACTTCTACTTATAGAGAACTTAAGTTCCATCCGACGGTCCAGCACAATGATAGAAAAACCTCGAGATCAACGACTCATAATTCATTTTGGACAACGGAGCTGGGGCCACCATCGTTTACTTAAAGACAAATTACGTAATGACAACGGAAAAGCAAGATGTTGATAACAAGACAAACAGGAGAAAACATCGATTCATTAATAAACAGGAATTACAAAGGGAGATACAAAAATAGCGCCAGCCAAGCGTGAATCGACTACGAAAGCTAACCTACCCTAAAACAAAATAATTAGAGCAAGTCAGCAGGCCAAAATTCAAGACGTCAATCTTTCGAGGGACCATGCTCTCCTTCATGCATGAGCTGATCAATATGAGAAGACGACTTGGACTTTTCCTGGGCTCCTAGTTGAGCCGTGGCCACCTCTCGATCTTTCTCGGCTTGGAGCCCAAGCAGAAAACCAAATTCATGAGCCTCGGCTTGACCCTCGTCATCGGACTGATACCCCTCTATAACCTCCCCATCCTCGTCGAGAAAGGGGCTGAGCCGACTTTGGTTAAAGCTATCGTTTAAAAAACCAAACGCTCGACATTGCTTCCATCCTTTCTCGAACATTTTATGCAGCTCAACCCCGGATTGGCGATCGACCAGCTCCTGAAAGACGATGCTGTTAAAGAATTCGAGGACAATTCTCCTCCGTTCCTCGACCGAGATCTCCCGCCGAAGAGCTAATGCCTCTCGCTGCCCTCTTTCAAAGCTCTCTGACGACCTTCTGACAACCTCAGATTCAAAGCCTTCTTTTAAAAGAGCTAGCTCGGCCTCGAGAGCAGCAATTCTCTCGTCTTTCTTCGACGCTTCAACCTCAGCCAACGCGGCCTTCTTCTCGAGCTCCACAGACGCCATCTGGACCTCTTTAAGCTCCTTCTCCTTTTCCTTCCCCAAGGATCTGTACTTGTCTGCCCGCTTGCGCAACGACTCCACTCGATAACCAGCTTGAAAAAACACTTGGTTGAGCTGCAGACATGAAATACTAAAAATTAACGATTGAGTTATACCACTACAAAGGCATGGACGATAAAGACAACTTACCCCGAGCAAGAGTCCAGATCCTACTCGCATAAGATCGTTCATGTCCGTGGGACCCATTGCAGCCTGGTCCAGGACAGAGATGGTGGAACAGAATTTTTCCCACACCTCGGAGCTCGGTGGAGAGCTTAGCAGATTTGGATTCATCATGTGGGAGTCGGGTGCTTGGCCCCCCGTGCGTTGCTTCATCTTCTCGATAATAGACCCGAGAGATTCTTTCGCCACCTCCCGACAACGTTCAACGGGTGTGGTTTCCCCACTCGACTTGGACTTCTTCGAGACAGGCCCCTCCATCTGTGCACCCTCGCTCAATGCAACTCTTTTTCCCTTACCCGGACTAGAGGCCTTCTCGACTGGATTCTTAGCACCGGGAGGAGGCAAAGTGCTCGATGTAGCTGCACCCGACGGTTTGGGATTAGACGATTTATCGGTAGCGGCAGGACGAGCGGGGAAACTCGCCATCTTTGTCGCCTTCGACAACGATTTCAGTGCACGACTCATGGTGGCTGCTACGACGGATTCTGCCAATAATCAATGTGTAGTTAGTAGGAGCAAAGAAAAATTACTTAATAAATTATGAATTATGAAAACTACCTAGAGAAGGGCTGTCGATAGATAATGGAGTTATCGACATCCCTCCCAAACTCAAGATCGGCTCCCGCAGAAGCAAGTTGGTATCATATGTCGACTCAGACAACTGCGAAGGAAAGTTGGGTCCCCATGAAGGCCCGGGTACATCCCCCAACGAGATGGGACCCGACCTCCATTCGCTTGTCGTCCTCCATATATAGTTCTCGGGAGCTCGAACGAAAATAAATTTGGTTTTCCAACCTTTCCCGTGGGAAGATTTTAAATCCCCGAGAAATCTAACGTTGGGTTTCGATTTAATAAAATAAAAACCCTCATTCGACTTAGGAGACTCGCTCACTTTAAAAAGAGCACAAAAATTGGCCAAGGAAGCTGGTTGGCCCAGCGATTTCATGACGAGGCAAAACCCTATAATATACCCTATCGCATTAGGAACTAATTGGGACGGACATATTCCAAGACCTCTTATGATATCGACGAATTCATCGGCTAGTGGAAAACGAAGCCCGTTCTCCAATGCATCGATGTGAAAGGTCCTACACCTATCGGGCGGGTTATTCATCCTCTGATCAGGAGTGGGGAGAATGACGGACCATCCCGTCGGGAATTGATACTTAGCGGCAATCGTTTCGGCCGACAGCCGAAAACGACTAGCCATTATATTACTAAAATGATCTATGGTCCGATGACGACCCGATGTACTCTTAGATCTCGGACCAACAACGCTCAACAACTCAGCTCATAAAGGGCTATGTAACTTCCCTTCGAACGGGATATCAAAATACGACATTATAGATTCTACCGACAATCCCTCCCCTTCCCCAACCGACTCGTCCCCGACAGATACAGATCGACTAGCCATAGAATAAAGAGAGAAGAATACCTAAATAACTTTTCGAAAGAGGACTTCGACAGGAGAATACTCGCTTACGATCTCTCGCCTTTAAGCTCCGACAACCTGGCACCGACTAGCACACTTTCAATTTTCTGAGAATGAATGAACAGTACAATGACGCACGCTTATTTATAAGATACCCAAATATCAAAGCGCGCGAAATTGACTAGTCACGCCTTTCTTTTCAAATTACATTTACAATCATCGCGTTGATTGGTTGACAATTGGTACAATCGCGATGCTTGGGTGGCGGCCCATCCCCTTTATCCATTCAAACGGCCCAAAAAGCCCAATTCATCGACCACAAGATATCCTCGGTTATTATATAAGAAATATAAGAAACATAATTCCATTACAAAAATGGGCTACAGTCGACTTTTATATAAGAAATATAATGCCCTAACTAATTACAGAAACCTACAGTCGACTATTCTCTATCACCCTTCGGAAGGGGGCGGAGGTATCAAACTACCAAACTCGTGGCCTCGAGCAGCCGCTTCCTCCTCTTCCTCCCCCTCGATGGCCTCGACCCGACATTGTTCATCCCAAAATGGGCTGATTGCAGCACGATCGAACTCTGGCGTCAGAAAACCCTTATATGCGCATTGACTGATTGCCTTCTCATACATCTTCAACAACTCGACCCCCATTTTCACATCGGATATATACTCGTACACGGGGGACTCAAGAAACTCCTTTGCAATAGCCAATCTCTGATCGGCAGAAACGACTCCTTCCTGACGGGACTCACGGGCCTTCATTCTATCTCTCTCCAGCGATAAAAGGCTCAGTTGCTTGACGGCCTCGTTAAGCTCCTCCTCCTTGGCCCGAAGGGCTTCTTCCGCCTTTTTCTTTGATTCGATCAACTGCTCGTCTTTCTCGCGAAGGGCAACCTCACTCGCATCCTTTTGTTTACTTAATTCCACTTCGGCCAACTCGGCGCGATAGTAACCATGAAAGAGGAATTGTAGCATCTGCATGATAAAATACAATATAGTGAAATAAGCAGACTATAGCGAATAAAAACACTATAAAAATTACAAGGATCACGTACGCCGACACCAAGACGCCCGGCAGTATGCACGTTCTGTTGAACTGACTTCTTCATTAACAGCGCCTGGTCGCTTTTGAATATGCCATGTATAAAGGCAGCAAACGCCGAATTATAGGACTCCGAATAGAGCACCGACGTATCGGGCCCTAAACCGCCGGGATGGGTCAGTTCCGACGCCATCCAATCAGACAAACTCCAGTCGAATACAGGCCGTTCCTCATCCGAAATCCTATCACTCGCTTGATCAGCAGGATCGGCAGCTCCCTCGATATCATCATCCTCTTCAACTCGCGGTCTTTTCCCACGTCGACGCTCCTCGCGAGTTATGATCCGCCCAGATTCTACGGCTTGCCCGACGTTACTGGTCACTCGCGGTATCCTCGCGGGCCCCCTCGATGTAGAAGCACGACTCCAAAATGCTTCATTTTTCCGTTGCAAATCATGATATTCTTTACCCTTCGGCACGACCATGGCCCCACGAAGTACCTCCTCCATGCTCGGGTCTTCGGGGTCCCCAACGTTCCTACGCGACGACGTTAACCCACACGCACGTAGCCGCGGTTCCTCGACAAGCTTATGTACGTCAAGGTTGTAGCGTCGGAGATTCTCGACGAATCCCTCGTGCCAGGAAGGCCCCGGAACGTTCTTTGGGTTAATAGCGCCAACCCGCCATGGACAATTGACATTCCATTTATAACCTTTCGGGGGAAATACGTAAATGTATCTCGATTTCCACCCTTTACCATGGGAACTTTTGGTCGAACACAGGAATCGATTATTGTTTCCCCGAGACTTAACTTGGTAGAATCCTTCATTCGATTTCGGGGACTCAGTGACCTTGAAAAGGGCCCAGAAGTTACCAAACGAAGCAGCTTGACCGAATACCTTCATAACCACGCAGAAGGCGATAATAGTCGACATGCCGTTTGGCAATATCTGAGTAGGGCGAACTCCTAAAGCATTTATAATCCCAGCAACCTCAGGAGGAATCGGGAACCGAAATCCACCCTCTAAACTTGCCTCGTGAATCGCCATTCCGGACCGTGGAGGGTTATGCATCCTTTGGTCGGAACTTGGGGTGCATATCGTCCAGCCAGCTGGAATCGAGAACGCCTCGCTCATCTCGGCTAGGGTACGCCTGTAATCTCCAGCCACAAACTCGTGATACATAGTCTCGGTAAAAAATCGCCGAGACCCACCGACACCTTCAGCATCTTCGGACCCCTCTCGAGACTCCACAAAATCTAATACATTTTGTACAGCGTTTCTGTCGACATCATCGAAATCCCCCTCCGTACCGCTCGACGACATATTTTCCTTTTCTCACGAGATATAAATAAATCGCGGAGCTTTTTTACTGCAAAGTAATTCCGCTATACAGTCATGGGACCTATATATAGTACCACTAAATAACCGCACGGGCAAATTGCACATTGCCCCCCTGAAGAATTGCGACGATTCACATCCAGGACAATTTTGAAATACATCCTCAGAAACGGCGCGCTAAAACTTCATGACTTCGCGCCACACTTGAACTCATAAACTTGGGGGACCACCATATACCTAATCTCTCAGTTTTTGCCATCTCGATATACTACGTTTGCCAATCTATAAAATTTTTCCTAAATAAAAACTTCATGACTTCGCGCCACACTTGAACTCATGAACTTGGGGGACTCCTGATGCGCCAAGTCTTCGTCTTCTGACACGGACTTCCACTTGCTTAAAATATGTATATATATATACATATTTTAACGTAACCGCGAAAAGGGAGAAGGCGTCTCGACACTGTAAGTACGCAATCGACAAGTGCATCGATTAACGACGTCCTTAGACCACATCACTGGATCGAGTCGGATAAACCATACCCATATCCGAACTCATGCGTCTTGTCACTATCCGACCCGGTAGTTGGAATCCAAAACTATAAATACCCCTCTTTAATGAGAATAGGGACACACAATCTAATCATACAATAATAAACCATCTCTTATCCTCGAGACTAACTTAAGCATCGGAGGGTTATCACCGGGTCACCACCGGTACTAACCCAACGTAGTTATCTTTGATTTCAGGTTGAGACCCCGAAACTTTAGAGGAAGGACTTGATTGACCTAGTGCTCCTCGTATTGATAGGTCGTATTTAATCTTAACATCTGGACAATAAACAATTAATATAAGAAAAATACACACATCAATTTGCCCAGGTATGTCGATGTCAAAGAGATGAATCTGCAAGTGCCACCAAAGAGAATCTACCACTAAGAAAAAAGCCTTTCTCCAAGAAGTTGAATGATAAGTTGACAGATCAAACGTGGTTGTTATAATACCGACTACTTTTAAATTCAAAAACATATGGCTTATTAATTTGAAGAAGAGAGACAGACCTTCCTGTGCTTCGCTTTTCGTTTTCCATCCGTATCAAAGACACAACAGGTATTATACAACTTGTCACCACTTCTCTCTGGTATGGAGCCACCAACAATTGTGATTTGTAGACTTTGAGCGAGTTCAGCCAACATTGCAGTTGAAGGAGATTCATCACCACCAGCATCAATATCTTCTGCATATATTGGAAAACTATCATTTGAATATGGACTATTCCATATTTCCTGACATAAGAGGGGAAAAATGTAACATCAATTCACCATTCAACATCGAGATTTAGAAGAAAAATGATGAAAACTGTGTGATTTCCGTGACCATGTCCTAGTTATGAAATGCTAACTGATATTATATACCAGTTTCAAAAAGTTGATTGTAGAAAGGTCATGTTTGAATGATGCAGCTACCCGAGAATGGAATATATCCAACACTATTATCGCAAATTAAATTTTGGAATGTTACTAGAATCTCGAACCAAGTAACCACAATCAGTAATTAATTATAAAGAAAAAAAAAAGAAGATAGGAATACGATTAACCCTAAAGACAAAAAGAAAAATAGATCAACATATTTACTTACAGGGAGAAGAACAAGCCGAGCACCCTTCTCTGCAGCTTCTTCAATTACTTTGCGAGCATGAGCAATGTTTCGTTCCTTGTTAGCAGTAACTGATAACTGGCAAAGTGCGATTTTGAACTGAAAAAGAAGAAAACGATTTGATCATACTATAGAGATGTACCAAAATGAACCAATTAAAGAGCAGATATTAGCCAATGAGGACATAGCTCATTGGGAAGACTTTTTGATTTAGTGAAATTGATGTAATGATTGTTTCTCTGAAAAAAGAGCAGATATTAACATTACTATTAGTATTCGGAACAACTTAACATGCCTACACAAAAGTCACCTCAACTAAATATTTTAAAGAATGATAAAACATAGGGAAATTTCAAAGCTAAAGAACAAATTGGTTAAATCTCTCATATTTAAACGAAAGAGTCACGTATATCCAAAAAATTAAACTGAATTCAAATTGTATACAAGAAATGTTACAACCTGCCTTCACCAAAGCAGCCATACACAAACATACGAAAGAGCTAAGAATTGAAATAAAAGAAAATAAGGGTAATTATTATATATATTGCCTTGGTTATTGGAGGTGTAGGCGGCGGAATAGCAGGAGGAACTCTAGCTTCCTCGGGCTTAAATTCAGACTCCATTACCGGTGACGATGATGAAATTGTACGGATCGGCGTCCTGGAATTGCTATTAATCCACCTTTTGCTGGTGTTATTGGGAAATGCGGGTTGAGAACGAATTATAACAGCGTTAGGGCTAACCTAATGGGGAGGATGGTGCTAGGGGTTGGGGTTTGACTAATTAATGGGGGGGAGGGGGAGGGGGAGGGGGAGGGGGGGTTGGGGGTAGCCGGGGAGCTCCTCGCCCAGCTACCTTGGTAGGCGCGGCTGCGAGGGTGCCCAGGCAGCAACCAGGGCGTCCCCTGATTAAAATATTTTTGTTTTTTAGTTTTATTTTTAGTGTTGTTTTAAGTTTGTGTATTATTATTTAATAATATAGTATAATTATGTAATTTGTGATATAATTTTTAGTTCAAATTTTTTTTGTTTAACTTTTATTGTTCATATTTTTTATGACATTTTTAATTTATTGAATTATAATTTTAATTTTATTTTAAAAAATGACAAGTACAACTAAATCATTTAATTACAGTATTGGTGGCTATATATATATTTGAACAATATAATTTTTCAATTACTTTGAAAATATAATTTAAACACTTAGACAAAAATATCAAAATTCATACTTTATTTATAATATTTTTGTAATTATATTTTTGTGTTCACATTTTTGTTAATATATTTATTACATTAAATCACCAACATGAAATTTAATAACTTGCAATGAAAAATAATTGGAACAATACGATTTAATTCGATTAATAAAATAAGAACAAACAATTTAACATACACTTAAGCAAGAAACACTTAAACAAAATAAAGCAAACAAGTGAAAAAACACTTAGACATATAACACCTAAACAAAATAAAAACAAACAAGTGTAAAAACACTTAAGCAATATAACACCTAAACAAAATACGAATTAATTTGAAATACATCTTACAAACACGACTTATGCCTGCGATCCAAATCTTGCCCACACATGGGCCATTAAGTCTTTTTGAAGTCTACCATTGATATCTGTCGATCATATTGTGTTATGACGTGACATATAATCATCCAATGTTTGAGTTCTTCTTTCTGGATTTTCGCTATCAACATTACCTGCATCATAAATTTTTGCACGGGCCCTACGAGATGTTCTTAAGTTTGTATCATCGTCGTCTGACTCATCATCGCTGTAATCATCACGTCGTCCTCGACAATCATATTATGAAGTATTACACAAGACAACATAATATTGGACAAGTCCTCTATATGCCATCCTCTTCCGGGTTGATTTACAATTTGGAACCGAGCTTGAAGAATTCCGAAAGCTCGTTCAACATCCTTTCGATATGATTCTTGAAACTTTGAGAATAGCTGTTGTTGAGGGGTTCTGGGGTTTCTAAATGATTGGATTAACGTTCCCCATTTAGGATATATACCATCAGCAAGATAGTACGGCATGTAGTACTCGTTGTTATTCACCACATACTTAACACCCGGGACTGTTCCAGAAGTGAGCTCGTCGAACAACGTGTGAACGACCAAGGACAATTATATCGTTCATTGCTCCAGGCACGCCAAAAAAAGCATGCCATACCCAAGTAACATGTGATGCCACTGCTTCAAGAACAATGGTGGGTTTGTTGGTTCTTCCCGAATAGCTCCCTTGCCATGCAGTTGGACAATTTTTCCATGACCAATGCATACAATCTATGGAACCGATCATCCCTGGGAATCCACACATTTCAGCTTTTTGTGTAAGTCTTAGCAGATCCGCCTGCGTTGGACGACGAAGGTACACGTCTTTGTACAGACTTAAAATGGTAGTGCAAAACTCGCGCACCATCTCGGCAGCCGTCGTCTCCACAACGCAAAGATTTTCGTCAAGGGAATCAGCAGTGTATGCATAAGCTAATAAACGCATAGCAATAGTTACCTTTAATATGGGTACCCTGGTCGCTTGATAACGCCGTGAAAACGTCGTTATTACCTATCTCTTTAAGCCCAAAATGTCTTGCTTTGATCCGAGTTTTTGTTTGTCTCCGCTTGTTTTCGTGTCTGTTGTGCTTTTGGTCCCTTTGTTCGGCCTTTGTTCGTTTTTCGTGTTTTGTTCGTGTTTTAATTGAGTTTGTCGGTGGTTTGCAGGATTCGACGCCTTGAAGCAATTTTTGGAACATTTATTGCGTGGAGTGCAAGTCGCTTTCAACCGAGGGGGGGCCTAACGCAAAAGAAAGAACAAGAATCGGGAAATTAGGCCCCTGCCTCACCTCGCCGCCGCGAGTTGGTGGCAGAGAGTTTTGCAAACTCTCTGCCTCAACCTCGCCGCGGCGAGCTTTGATCTCGCGGCCGCGAGGCCCCGAATAACTAAAGACTCGCGGCCGCGAGGTTCGGTCTCGCGACCGCGGGGCCTGCTCTGTTTTCTGCGCAGCTTGGATGGCCTTTTTGTACATAACCCCTTTTCCCCCAATTGTAATTCAAACTTTAGGGGACTTTTTGATCTTAGTTACCATAGTTTTTGGGGGTAACTTAGGCTTTAGGAAGTTATTGTTTTGCTAGGTTACAAGGTGAGGAGGTGAAATCTAGGACAACTTCCACAACTCATTTTACATCTCTTGCCTCCATTGAAGCCAACTTTGGCTTGCACTTTTGATTGAAGAACAACAAAGGCTTGAGGGAGAAGTTGATATAGATTTCACTACCTAAGCTTACTCTAACTCTCTTACTTTGGTCATTTACATTTATGGCTTTCATTAATGTAATGAATGATATAATTATTGCTATGAGTAGCTAATCTCCCTTATTCTAGGTTTTTATTGATCCTATGTTTTATTATTGATTAAATGATGATATGATGATTGATATGATGCTTACATATGTTCGTTAACCCGATTTCGTGCTTATTGTTCGTCTTAAGGTTTGGCCAACTTTGAGGTGAAAGTTATTGATTTTTGATTGCTAGACATAGTGATTTTGAGGATTTGATTATGAAATTGGATTGTGATTCGATTCTAGGATAGACATATACCTAGGTCGTTTCGTATTCGTTTATGGTTTGAGTTTAATGCTTCGATAAGATCTTAGTCCATTTAGGCATAAATTGGATTAGTTTAATTCGAAAGGTTGGTATGCAACTCGGAAGATACATACAAACGTCCTTGAATCCTTGAATAACAAACACAAGCATTAGTTATCAAGTGTCGAGCCATTTATCTTGAATTGAACTAGGTGACGTAAAATCCTAGACGTCTTTACCATATTATCAAGTCAAGTGTTAGTTCCATAATCACCTTAATTTAGTTTTAATATCAAAACCACCATCACTTTACCAAACTCAACTTACAAATCTAAGTAGAAGTAACAAGACATAAGTTGGTAATTAATTGAACAATTCCTCGTGGGTTCGACATTCATTTATCACTTTATTACTTGTAATGACCGTATACTTGCGTAGTTTGCGTATTAGTATTTGGAGCGCAGCTAGTTTTTGGCGCCGTTTCCGGGGAGTTGTGATGATTATTTGCCAATTTATATTTTTGTATATCTTAGCTTGGATTTGTTATTTACTTTGTGATCTTTGTCTTCTTAGGTACCTTTATCTTAGTGTATGCCAAGAGCTTCGACACTACCCCTTGCTCTTGTTGATCCGGAGATCGAGAGGACCTTTAGGAAACGAAGGAAAGCAAAGAAGAAAAAGGAAAAGGGTAAATCTTTACCCATGGAAAATCAAGGAATTGATCCGGCTATGATGAACCCTATACAAATTGCTCCCGAAGAGCCAAATAATAGGATCTGGCCTATTAATGAGTATGTTACACCTCAGTTGGATGAGCTCAGTTCTAGCATCATCAAACCTACAATTACGGCACCTAACTTTGAGCTCAAGCCGGTAATGTTCAATATGCTAAATGCCGCAGGTCAATTTGGAGGTCATCCTAGTGAAGATCCTCATGCTCACTTGAAGAAGTTTATGATGATTAGTGATTCATTCATCATTGCGGGAGTAACAAAAGATGCATTGAGATTGTTGGTCCCAAGTGGTCAGATGAGGTTTAGAGGGGGGGGGGGGGGGGGGGTGAATAAACCTCTTTAAAAATTTGCCTTTTAAAACTTCTAACTTTTCTGTTCAGCAGACTAAGCTGATCGAGAACAGTAAGCTGACTAAGCTGATCTAGCACTAAGCTTTGAACAGCAGAGTTGACCACTCTTCTGATTTCACTCAGCTGATTTTATCAAAATCAGAGTTTAAAATAAACTAACTTGCAGCGGATTTATCAAGTGTTTTTCACAAGTAGTTTTCTTTAACCTTGAAATAGTTTTATCCCCAGTTTTTAAATAAACTCCTTTATAAAACTTTTCAGCAGTTAACCTTTTAAGTGTTTTAGAACTGTTCTTTCAAATATGCAGAAAATAATGCAAGTTAAAAACACAAAGGATTTTTATAGTGGTTATATGGATGTAAATCCTTTAGTCCACTCTTCCAAGTCACTTAGATCTTGGGTTATACTATAGTCACAAAGATTACAGTACACTCTGCTTGCGCCAACCAACAGATGAACTGGCCACAAGTTCGTAGTAGGAAATCACAAAGAAATTCCTAATCTCTGAAGTAATATCGCTCACAAAGATTGATATCTACTCCTCACAACACAACCTAACAAAATCACTCAGATTTTACAAGTATTTTCTATTTTTCTCTCTATTTGCTTCGTCAACAAATGACTTAGCTGATGAGTGTTCTGTTCTTGAGTTTTGAGACTTAGAGAAGTTCAGCTTCGAATTTTAGCTCTCAAAGTGTGTTGTCTCTGTGTTGTTCTTCTCTTCAACTCATGAACTGAACTATTTATACTTGGAGATTTGAATTTCTGCCCGTTGAGAGATCGACAGCTGTTCAAATCCTCGAGTACTGGTCCTTCCTGCAGAAACGGCTACCTGCGACTGAACACTGTACACTCTGCTGTACTTGCTGTCAGATCGCATTAAATGCACCAATCTGATACGAGGTTTCTCTTCAATCATTTGTCATTAATACCCTTCCTCTTCATCATTTATTACTCCAAGTGCATTTATTACCGTTGCACTGATCTTCTGATCTACTTCCACTTAGCTGATCGAAATTACTCGTCTGATGTATACTCGGCTGATCCCAAACTTGAACTAATCTGATTTGAGTCGGCTGATCGTCCACCAGTCTGATTTCTTCCTCAGCAATAGATCAGTAGTCTTATGGACCATATTTGACTAGTCTGATGAACTTCTTCCTTAGTCAAATATCTTAGAAGGTTTTTACTAAGCTTCCATACTTAGCTGATTCTGATGTTTTGGAAATCATCAAAACCTCCCTTCACTTTATGTCTTCCATCTTCATCTTCATCCAACAGAGATTGATGTTATTTCCATACTCATTGAGAGACCTTGGAAAAGATTGGTTGGATTCTCTACAATCCCAATCTATAACTACGTGGGAAGATATAACCGGAAAGTTCTTGAGGAAGTTTTTCCCTCCCCCGAAGACTACTAAATTGAGGAATGACATTCTAGCATTCCGGCAATTAGATCAAGAATCTTTGTATGAAGCTTGGGAGAGATTCAAAGAGTTATTGAAGAAATGTCAACACAATGGCATAGCCTAATATATTCTAATGCAAACATTTTATAATGGGTTGCATGGACCTACTAGAGCTTTAGTCGATGCAATTGCGGGTGGTGCTATGCTTTCCAAGTCTTACGATGAATCGTGGGAAATTCTTGACACCATGGCCTATAACAATCACTCTTGGACGTCCGAGAGAGCAACCTCTGCTAAATCTACTCCCGGAAGACTCGAATTGGATGCAATTATGGCATTAAGTGCCCAAGTAGACAAACTTGGCCAAAAGACGGAGGTAGTCCAACAAGTACAAGCCATGCCACCTAGTTGTGTGACATGTGGAGGAGCTCATGCTTATGAGATGTGTCCCAGAATTCCCGAGGTGGTGAATTACCTTGGGAATAACTATCGAAATAATCAAGGACACCCTCCATATCAAAACAACTATGTTCCTCATTGGCAAAAGCATCCAAATTTCTCTTGGAGTAATCCAAACAATGCCCAACAACAACAATATCAAGGAGGTCATCAATCCTCCGCTCCCCCCGGGTTTCAAGAAAGGCAAAAATAGCCCGTTGAATCAAACCAGCATGGGAGGATGCATTTGGTGAGTTCATGAAGCACACCACCAAATACATGGTTAACAACGATTCTAAATTGGAAGAGGTTTCCAAACAGTTGCAAGAACACTCAGGGGCATTAAGGAATCTTCAATTGCAAATGGGGCAGGTTGCACAAGCTTTAAGTGTAAGACCCCCGGGAGCTCTGCCGAGTACAATCGACTCGCCGAATCAAGGGACAATTGAGCATTACAAGGCTATTTCCTTCAGAAGTGGAAAAGAATATGAAGGTCCGGTCATGTCTAATGAGAATTCGATGGAGACCGATGTAATTCAACAAGGAAATAAGGAACCAATAGCCAATGAAGTGGAGTTGGAAGAAGAAACACCCAAAGAACCAATTCCTTTGACACCCATACTCACAAGCAAGCCAACTCCTCCCTTCCCTCAAAAGTTTCAAAAGAAGAAAGAGGAAAAACAATTTGAAAAATTCATGGGTATTTTGAAACAATTGCATATCAATATTCCTTTGGTAGAAGCTCTCGAGCAAATGCCGAAGTATGCAAAATTCATGAAGGATGTGCTATTAAAGAAAAGAAGGTTTGGAAAATTTGAAACGGTTGCTTTAACCGAGGAATGTAGTGCCATGGTCCAAAAGAAGCTTCCTCCAAAGCTAAAGGACCCCGGAAAATTCACCATCCCGATTGCCATTGGAGATAAATACCAAGGGAAGGCCTTGTGTGATTTAGGCGCAAGCATAAACCTCATGCCTATGTCAGTGTTTAAGAAATTGGGTATTGGAGAAGCTCGACCAACTACCGTGACGCTTCCGCTTGCCGACCGCTCTATCACGTACCCGAAGGGAAAAATTGAAGACGTGCTAGTTAAAGTCAACAAATTCATATTTTCGGCCGACTTCATCATTCTAGATTGTGAGGCCGACAAAGATGTCCCAATCATCCTAGGAAGACCATTCTTAGCCACGGGACAAACTCTCATAGACGTGTCAAAAAGAGAACTCACTATGCGTGTGGAAAACGAGGAGGTTAAATTTAATGCTTTCGGTGATATTCCTAATTCTATAACCCCTATTGTTTGCTACATGATTGACAATGTGAGAAAGAATGAGTCATGGAATGATGAAGTCCACAAAGAAACCAAGAAAGATAATCCGTTTAAGGCGGGCCCAAGGAAGAGAAAAAGGCATCGAAAGAAGAATCCGGAGATGAGAAAGAAGATCAAATGGGAGGAAACAATGAAGGATGAACAATGTTCTCCTAAGCTCCTAGCTTACGGTGGCATGAAGAATGAGACCCTGAGAGTCAAATGGAGTCCGAAAGGGATTCAAAGTCACCCAAGCTAGTTTCAACGTATCAAGTCGAGCTCATGACTATAAACAAGCGCTTCTTGGGAGGCAACCCGAGCCTATTGCTTTATCTTTTGTTGTTTGTTGTTTGTGTTTTGTGTTGTTTTTGTTTTTGTTTTTGTTTTCGTTTTCGAGTGTTGTGTTGTAGGCGAATGAGCGCGCATGAAAGATCGAGGATTAACAAGCACAAATCGAGTGAGATCGAGCGAACGAACCATGGATTGCGAACAATGTAAGGTGACAAGTTGAATTATTTAATCAAGTAGAGGAGCAAAACTTTCTGCTCAACCCTTGCCGCGGCGTTAAGTCTCGCGGCCGCGAGGTGTTGGCAGAAAGTTTGGCCAACTCTCTGCCTCAACCTCGCCGCGGCGAGCTTAAGTCTCGCGGCCGCGAGGTGTTGGCAGAAAGTTTGGCAAACTCTCTGCCTCAGTCTCGCCGCGGCGAGATCATTCTCCCTTTTTAAAAAAAAAATATAATTAATAATAAAATTAAGCAGACTCCAATTCTAATCATTTACCTTACCTCTTCGAGACGAATGTTAACCACGGGATACACAGACTCCATGATCGACAAAGGGGCGTAACCTTTACATTTTTGCATTCCGTTTGGTTTATTTTGCGCTTACAATGCTATATCTATATGTCCGTACTTGATTAGTTTTGATTAGCCATGCTTGCTTGGATTAGATAGAGCCGTGCTCAATCAGTTACCGCTTTGTTTTGTGTTGTATTGTCGTTGTTTTGTTTGTGTGCCTGTTTTTTTTCTTCTGTGCGTTGTTTTGTCGTGTCAACCTCACTCCGTTTTTCTAAATTCACACAATGGGGACATTGTGCGTTTTAAGTTTGGGGGGGAGAGGTCGCAAGTACCTGCGTACATGCTAGGTTGATTGGCCAAAATTTTTTCAAATTCTTATTATTATTTAAGTATGTTCTACAAAATTTGAGCACATTGGCTATGACTATGATTATATTTAAGGTAGATAATGAACTTTTGATAATAGGATCTAGGACTCCTTTTGCGTAACTTAGAATCCCTCCAATCTTTAGCTTGGATTCTAAACGTGAAAAGAGCAAAATGGCTTAAGTTTAGGGGAGTGAACCCTTTTCAAGAATGAAAAAAACCTTTGAACACCTAGAGAAGTTGCTAAAATGTATGCACTTCTACGAGAGAAAAGAAAGGCTAAGCCTTCAATAGATAGAACTCATTGATCATTTTTTGTAATTACTCTATCTCATTGTTTTAGTGCAAGAGTTGTAATAGAAAATCTATATGTACGCAAAAAAGAAGAAAAAGAATGGTGCTAGTAGCCCACAAAAGTAAAAATGTATAGAAGCACAAGCAATGTTCACCATTAGTGCTAGTATTGTATTGCAATATTATTGTAAAGCACAAAGTGCCTTGTTTTCATTGTAAATCAAAAGAAAAACAAAGTATGGTGAGAAAAGAGTTAGGAGCTAAAATTGTCAATTAATTCAAGAATAAGGACAACACTCTTAAAATGCCTATAACTTAGTTTCGTGAAGTGATTTGAGCATTAAGTTTGTAATCTACGGTGAGGAGAGACTCTTTGTCAAACATTAGAAGTCCATGCAAATAGAACCGATGATTTTGACCTATCAGGATGTATTCACCTAAGATAGAATCTAGCCGAAGCCATCACACACACACACACGAGGAGCTTGTTTAAAGAATAATTTGAAAGTGTTAAGCTTTGGCATTTTGATCTTAAGCATGCTTGTTTTGTTTTCTTTGCTCGGGGACGAGCAAGTGTTTAAGTTTGGGGGTGTTGATAACGCCGTGAAAACGTCGTTATTACCTATCTCTTTAAGCCCAAAATGTCTTGTTTTGATCCGAGTTTTTGTTTGTCTCCGCTTGTTTTCGTGTCTGTTGTGCTTTTAGTCCCTTTGTTCGGCCTTTGTTCGTTTTTCGTGTTTTGTTCGTGTTTTAATTGAGTTTGTCGGTGGTTTGCATGATTCGACGCCTTGAAGCAATTTCGGGAGCATTTATTGCGTGGAGTGCAAGTCGCTTTCAACCCCTGGGGGGGGGCTAACGCAAAAGAAAGAACAAGAATCGGGAAATTAGGCCCCTGCCTCACCTCGCCGCCGCGAGTTGGTGGCAGAGAGTTTTGCAAACTGCAAACTCTCTGCCTCAACCTCGCTACGGCGAGCTTTGATCTCGCGGCCGCGAGGCCCTGAATAACCGAAGACTCGCGGCGGCGAAGTTCGGTCTTGCGGCCACGGGGCCTGCTCTGTTTTCTGCGCAGTTTGGGTGGCCTTTTTGTACATAACCTCTTTTCCCTAGGTAACTAAATTCGTGGGGTCCACCTTCCTGCTCGCTCTCAATTCGCGCTCTAGAGCGCAAAACCAAAATTCGCTACTAAATTCGCGAATTTGTAAAAATAAGTGCGCGAATTTATTGTTGATAGAGCGCGCACTTTTTATACAGAGTGCGCGTCTTGTCTGACTATAAAGCGCGTATTTTTTAAACAAAGGATCTCGTATTATACTTATGAAAGGCGCGTATTATAAATTTTAAAGTCGAGAATTATATAAAAAAGCGTCAAATAGTGTTGAAAAAAATAAAACAAATTATTTTTGTAAAAAATGAATAAATGTTTACACATTAGAGCCACAAGTTATATTTATTTTATAGTTAATATCAATAAACTAAATAACCAAAAGTTACTTTACCAAATCAAACTCTTACCTTTTCACCTCTCAATGGTTCACGGCATTAACAGGTGAACAAAATAAAAAAATTCATCAACATTCAAACTTGTTATAGAACTCTCAAATCTCCACTCTTCTTAGCCTACGGCCGTACACCAGTGTTGGGCAGGTAATTACTTTAATTCTATCCTATTACTTGATTTAATTCTACCCTAAATCTTTTTTCACTGTTGAAAACTCTAATTTTTCACTCTCATGGGTTCACTCGGGTCATTTTTGGTAAAAATAACTTGTTATAAGTATACTTGTGTGGGCATTTGTTGGATGGAATACTTGGTTCAAGTATTTGTAATGTGCTGCTTGGTGTTTGTTCTTTGAAGTTAGAGTTCTTTTTAAGTAATTTTTCTAATTTAAGTGTATTCCACATTTTTACCACCTAAAATGTGTGTTGTCTCTACTATGTATATTTTGATTAGCATGAGTAGTAAACCCAATAGCTACTTATATTTATCAAGAGATAATAAAAATACAAGTGTCTAAAGTTTTAATCAATGTATTTGCTTATCGAACAGATAAATTATGAATGACAATCACGTAAGTTCACCGGCTGATCTTGAGGAAGAGAATATTGATACGCATGAAGACCAACTCACTGCTACACCGCTCAAGAAATATGTGACTATGATCGGTCCCAAAAAAGACAATAAATGGATATGCAACTTTGGATGCAAGGCTGACCCGTATCCGGGATCTTACACTCGCATAAGAGTTCATTTTCTTGGAAGAGCTCCTGGGCAGAGAGCACTTGGGATTGCAGAATGTTGTAAAGTGACGAAAGATGACAAAGAAAGAATGAGAAAAGAAGAGCATGAAGCACAAAAAGTGTTCGCTCGATCATCACGCAAGGGTGTTAAAGTAGTTCTCCCTCCAACAACTCATACATGTACTACAAAAAATGATTCTAGAATGGTATCTGATATGTTTGACATGTTTTCAAGATGTGATGTCGATGGTTTAATTGGAAGATTTTTCTACGGTTGTGGAATTCCATTTAATGTTGCTAGATCTCCTTTTTTCTACGATATGATAAGAGGAATCAATGAAGCTCCTAAAGGATATAAACCTCCAAGTGCTGATAAAATTAGGACAACCTTACTTGACAAAGAAAAATCTAAATTGGATAGACATTTGGCTGGTATTAAGGATCAGTGGCCAATGTTTGGGGTTCCTATCGTTTCAGATGGTTGGAGTAATATCAAGAACCAACCTATAATAAATGTGGTGGGAATTTCAGGTGGTAGAGCTATGTTTTTGAATGGTATTGATTGTTCAGGGGGTGAGAAATCAGGTATATTTATCTCGGAACTTTTGTTCAAAGCTATTGAAAATGTGGGGGTATACAATGTTGTTCAAATTCTGACTGATAATGCATCGGCTTGCAAACTTGCGGGAGAAATCGTAATGGAAAAATACCCCCATATTTTTTGGTCAGGTTGCATGGCTCACAGTTTAAGTCTTCTCATGAAAGATATTGCAACTTCTCCTCATCCAAGATTAGAGTTCATTAAGAAAGTCTACCAACAAGTGAAGGGCATTGTCAAGTATGTGAAAACCCATTCGATGGTTTTATATATATTCCGTAAGTTCTCCGCTTTAGAGGTTATACAAGCTAAGAAGACAAGATTTGGCCATCATTATGTTGTACTTGAGAGGGTTAACCGGTTAAAGAACCATTTGATATCAATGGCATTGAGTGAAGAATGGGACAAAATAAAATGTGGAAGCTCAAGCTCGAAATTATCAAGAAATAAAAAGTACAATACTTGATAGCGATTTTTGGGAACAACTAAAACTTGTGCTGAAATTTACAAAACCGATTTGGAAAATGATTCGATTTTGTGACTCTGATAAGGCTGTCATTGGGGAAGTTTATCAAAAAATGGAAGATATGCTTTATTCAATTGACTTGATATTATCAAATAGGCCTGAACTCTTGAACATTGTTCATAGTTTTGTCCTTGAAAGGTGGCAAAAGATGAACATTCCCTTGCATATGTTGGCATACGTGTTGACTCCATTTTACTACTCTAATACATGGTTGACAAGTTCTAATCCCAAAGGTGAAAGAAGGAAGAAGCCAAATGTTGATTCTGATGTTCAGAATATGTACTTAGATGTAGTTGATCGACTTTTAGGTAATTCAGTTGAGGCTGCTAGAGCTCGGGTTCAACTTGCTGACTTTGTGTCTAATACAGGTATCTAAAAATCTGCTTTTGTAAGTTACATATACTTATTCAAAAGTTTGGTTAAGTTTCTATCCCATGAACAAGAAAAGTTTACTTTCTTGCAAGGTTTATAATCAATAAGTTAACTAACAAGTTAAATACATTGTAAGGTACATTTACTCGTCCTCAAACAATTGTAGATAGAGACATCATGCCTGCAGTTAAATGGTGGAGTTTGCATGGTGCTTCCGTCCCTGAACTGAGCAATATGGCAATCCGTGTTTTATCACAAAGTGTTAATACTTCATGCGCTGAAAGAGTTTGGAGTATTTATTCTTTCATCCACAGTGTGTCTAGAAATCGAATGAATGCGGATCGTGCAGAAGCTCTTGTTTTTGTTCATTATAACACTCATTTGTTAAAGCGCTACAGAGATGATTATGAAAAATCATATAAAGATTGGGATGCCTATGTTGAGGATAATGCACTGCAGTTTAACTTAAGGGAGATTGAGGATCGAGAATATCAATCAATGGCTGCTCTTGAAGAGGAACCAAGTTCTTCTAGTTTTGTGAATCCTCCCCAAGCAACTCAAGAACAAAGGCAACCGTACGAACAAAGTCAGCCCCAGAGAGCTCATTGTCCTCAAGTAGTTGAAGATCAATCCATAAGTCAAACAAGAGGAATTAAAAAAGCTCGACTTGTGTAATGGTTATTGGGAAATCTTGTCTTTTTGTTATTATATAGTTTTTTGTTGGTGATGTTGCAATGGTTTTTTAGCAACTAAGGAAATCATGTCCGGCTACTTTTTTGATAAGCCGAGAAGGTGTGTATATTTTTGTTGGTTTTTTGATGCATAAACAAAGGTGGGTGGTAAAGCACATATGATAAACTTGTAGCACTGTTAGTCTGTGACTATATTGATTATGGAACTTATGCTACTAATTGTAATGGAACTTATTTGATTGTAATGATATGTAGTTATTTAACTGAATGAAATCATATATCTTAGTTATTTGAAATGGTATATATATCTTAGTTATTTGAAATGGTAATACTGATAATTTTGTACTTTTGTGATATAATTTTTTCTATTGTGATATGTTATTTAATTATTTTATATCTCTTGAAAAATATTTTTTTATAGACGCTCTATTGACGCTCTCATACTTGAAATTTACAGTCACTCACGCTTTCGCGCACACGCACCCGCACACGCTCCACGACTTAGTTACCTAGCCTTTTCCCCCAATTGTAATTCAAAACTCTTTAGGGGACTTTTTGGTCTTAGTTACCATAGTTTTTGGAAGTAAATTTGGCTTTAGGAAGTTATTGTTTTGCTAGGTTACAAGGTGAGGAGGTGAAATCTAGGACAACTTCCACAACTCATTTTACATCTCTTACCTCCATTGAAGCCAACTTTGGCTTGCACTTTTGATTAAAGAACAACAAAGGCTTGAGGGAGAAGTTGATATAGATTTCACTACCTAAGCTTACTCTAACTCTCTTACTTTGTTCATTTACATTTATGGCTTTCATTAATGTAATGAATGATATAATTATTGCTATGAGTAGCTAATCTCCCTTATTCTAGGTTTTTATTGATCCTATGTTTTATTATTGATTAAATGATGATATGATGATTGATATGATGCTTACATGTGTTCGTTAACCCGATTTCGTGCTTATTGTTCGTCTTAAGGTTTGGCCAACTTTGAGGTGAAAGTTATTGATTCTTGATTGCTAGACATAGTGATTTTGAGGATTTGATTATGAAATTGGATTGTGATTCGATTCTAGGATAGACATATACCTAGGTCGTTTCGTATTCGTTTATGGTTTGAGTTTAATGCTTCGATTAGATATCAGTCCATTTAGGCATACATTGGATTAGTTTAATTCGATAGGTTGGTATGCAACTCGGAAGATACATACAAACGTCCTTGAATCCATGAATAGCAAACACAAGCATTAGTTATCAAGTGTCGAGCCATTTATCTTGAATTGAACTAGGTGACGTAAAATCCTAGACGTCTTTACCATATTATCAAGTCAAGTGTTAGTTCCATAATCACCTCAATTTAGTTTTAAAATCAAAACCACCATCACTTTACCAAACTCAACTTACAAATCTAAGTAGAAGTAACAAGACATTAGTTGGTAATTAATTGAACAATTCCTCGTGGGTTCGACACTCATTTATCACTTTATTACTTGTAACGACCGTATACTTGCGTAGTTTGCGTATTAGTATTTGGAGTGCAACATCGCTTTACGGCATCGAATATTTGTCGAAAGTATGGATTTACTCGCTCGCAGTCCGCATGAATTCGAAGGAATAGGGGACGCTTTATGCGGAAACGGCTTCGAAAATCCTCATTTGAGTACAACGGTCTTTCCACGAAGTAATTTACCATTAGTGTTCTGTGCCGTTGTTGGTGGTTCCTGTTCCTAAATTCACGCCCGGGAGCAGAACCACGGTATGCAGAAGCTTCATTACTTTGAGCTAATGCAATGGAAACAGAATGTTGTTGAACCTCCTCAAATAATTCAGCAAATTTTTCGTCAAATTGATTTTGTTCTTCTACATCTTCATTATATTGAACATAAAAATTATGTTGGCTCGAACTTGAACTAGAACCATCACGAGACCAATTGCGAGACATTTTCGAGTTGGAAATTTATGTTTGTTTAGAAGAGTTGGATGTGTAATGAAGTTATGATACCAAAGTATAAATAGAGGAATTCGAATAATTGATAGGGGGTAAAGTTGCTAATTTTTGAAAATAAATTTCAATAATGCAGTTTACCCATATCCTGCCAATGTTGATAATTAAAGTTCTGAATCATATACCAAGTTAAAAGACAAAGAAATAAATGGCGTACAGAAACTTGTGACTTCTCAAATAAATACAAATTGCAGCTAAATACCAAATTGTGTCAGAAAATTAAAGTTCTGAAAAAGTTGATGATATTTGATCAGATTTTCTGCAATCCAAATACCAAATTGTGGAGGAAAATTAAAGTTCTGAAAAAGTTGATGATATTTGATCATAATTTTTGCAATCCAAATACCAAGTTGTGGAGGAAAATTAAAGTTCTGAAAAAGTTGATGATATTTGATCATATTTTCTGCAATCCAAATTGTGGATGAAAATTAAAGTTCTGAAAAACATGATGATAAAGTTCTGAAAAGGGTAAATTACGAATACCCCCCTCAGGTAAGCCCTAATTACAAAAATCACCCTCACGTATTGGATATTACAAAAATCCCCCTCAGATTTGTCACCTTCTTACAATTAACCCCTTGCCCATAAAATATTCCAATTTTGCCCTTTGATGTTATTTGTATTGTTTGTAATGTCTTATAAATGTTAAAACTTGGGATCTAATTATTATATTATATATTTACTACCAGAATAATTGATAAAATTTATAATTGTCCATAAGTTTTAATAAATATTGCAAAAGAAAAGGTATTTATATATTTATTAGCAATTTAAATTGTAAAATATTAAATTAAATAGAATTTTAATAATATATTTTATAAATATGAATTGTTTACACATTAGTTAAATGAATTTATTTTTTAAATTAGTAAATTTAATAAATTATATTTTATTCTAAATAAGATGTTTTAATTTATTAAAGTTTATATTGTATTATAAATTGAAATATTTATTGAAATTTATGCGAAATTATAAATTATATCAATTATTTTGGTGGAAAATATATGATTATTATTTTTATATTTACAAGATAAAACAATTAACACCCAATTTTTAAAATTTATAACATATTATAAACATTACAAATAACTTCCAAGGGCAAAATTGGAACATTTTAGGGACAAGGGGTTAATTGTAAGAATGTGACTAACATGAGGGGGATTTTTGTAATATCCAATACGTGAGGGGGATTTTTGTAATTAGGGCTTACCTGAGGGGGGTATTCGTAATTTACCCTTCTGAAAAAGTTGATGATATTTGATCAGATTTTCTGCAATACAAATACCAAATTGTGGAGGAAAATTAAAGTTCTGAAAAAGTTGATGATATTTGATCAAATTTTCTGCAATCCAAATACCAAGTTGTGGAGGAAAATTAAAGTTCTGAAAAAGTTGATGATATTTGATCATATTTTCTGCAATCCAAATACCAAACTGTGGATGAAAATTAAAGTTCTGAAAAAGTTGATGATAAAGTTCTGAAAAAGTTGATGATATTTGATCAGATTTTCTGCAATCCAAATACCAAGTTGTGGAGGAAAATTAAAGTTCTGAAAAAGTTGATGATATTTGATCAGATTTTCTGCAATACAAATACCAAATTGTGGAGGAAAATTAAAGTTCTGAAAAAGTTGATGATATTTGATCAGATTTTCTGCAATACAAATATCGAGTTGTGGAGGAAAATTAAAGTTCTGAAAAAGTTGATGATATTTGATCAGATAGGGGGTAAAGTTGCTAATACTTGAAAATAAATTTCAATATGCAGTTTACCCATATCCTGCCAATGTTGATAATTGGCAGGGAATCTTAAATTGTTAAAAGACAAAGAAATAAATGGCGTACAGAATCTTGTGACTTCTCAAATAAATATAATTTGCAGCTAAATACCAAATTGTGTCAGAAAATTAAAGTTCTGAAAAAAGTTGATGATATTTGATCAGATCAAATAAATACAATTTGCAGCTAAATACCAAATTGTGTCAGAAAATTAAAGTTCTGAAAAAGTTGATGATATTTGATCAGATTTTCTGCAATCCAAATACCAAATTGTGGAGGAAAATTACAGTTCTGAAAAAGTTGATGATATTTGATCAGATTTTCTGCAATCCAAATACCAAGTTGTGGAGGAAAATTAAAGTTCTGAAAAAGTTGATGATATTTGATCAGATTTTCTGCAATCCAAATACCACATTGTGGAGGAAAATTAAAGTTCTGAAAAAGTTGATGATATTTGATCAGATAGGGGGTAAAGTTGCTAATACTTGAAAATAAATTTCAATAATTCAATGTACCCATATCCTGCCAATGTTGATAATTGGCAGGGAATCTTAAAAAGTTAAAAGACAAAGAAATAAATTGCGTACAGAAACTTGTGACTTCATCTATAAATTTAGATTGCAGAATACCCAACGAATTGTAACTTGCCACGTAAGTAAAAAAATCTTCATCTATTATCCGAATTTCTCTATTTAAATGGGTACTTTGGTATCATAACTTCATTCCACATCCACCTCTTCTAAACCAACACAAAATTTTCAAACAAAAAATGTCTCGCCTTTGGTCGAACGAAGAAGATGCGTTGACAAGAGCATACATCGAGTGTTCTGAGGACAACATAGCCGGTATAGGCCAAGAGGGAAAATCTTTATGGATGAAGATTATCACAATGATGTACCAAATTCTCGATGTTGTAGGTGTCCGTTATGAAGTACGGACGAAAGATGCAATTACTAGCCGTTGGAAAAAACATATTTTCAAAAGCATGAACAAATGGAACTCTAAGCAATGCGCAAGTGGAACTAACCTGACGGATGAGGTAAATGCTATGAAATTATAGTGTTTCATACTCAATTACATTATTGGAATTATCATTATTTTATTTTATCGTTCAATTTTTGGTTTTTGTAGCATCGTTTGGCTCTTTTATTATATAAGACTGATGCTGGGAACCCTTGGATGTTCGATCATCGTTGGCAGGTTGCAAAGGGTTGGGTGATATGGTCTGTGGAATCAGATACTCAAACCCAAACTCAATCTCAAACCCAAACTCAATCTCAAACTTCTTAATGCATGCTTGGTATGTCATCTCAACCAACGCTTGACAGAGAAGAAGGTATTTATTTTTCGTCACCTCCGTTGAATGATTTTTCACCGAGTCAAGCGGAGCCCAACGAGGAAAATTTGGAGACTCCTTCGTCGCACCAATATAGTTCGAGACCAACAAGAACAAAGAGTGCGAAAAAAACCAAAGGAAAGGCTTCGTCAAGCTTAGAAACAACTGCTCAATTTAATGAAAGGATGCGACAAATGTCGGAAACTGCAGTGTTGTTAGAGGCGGGACGCCAAAAAAGGCATGAGGATAATCTCCGACAAAAAACAATTGACGACGAAAAAAGAGAACGAGAAAATGAAGCTAAAAGAATCGACGATCAAATCGCTAATGAATATCGAATTATGTCCATGGATTGTTCTTCGTACACTCCAGATACGAAGGCTTATTGGAAGGGTCTAAAGAAAGAAATTAAAAAAAAAATGGCTTAGAAAACGCTTATTTTCAGGTTCATCTGGAGGTTCGTCAAGTGAAGGAAGAGGTGGTTTTGATCTTAATTAATTAAAATCTTGTCATATCCACTTGCCGATGATGTTTGTTCTTGTATTTTATTTTATTTTCCTTTGTTGCGTGGTAGAACTTTTTTTAATTCGATGATGTGTTTTCGTGTTGTACTTCGGCAATTTAATGAATGTTTTTATTATTATTATTATTCTTAATTTATATATTTAAATATTATTAATAATTTAATTATATTATTATTATTATTATTATTTTATTTATTATTATTAGTAGTAGTATTATTATTACTAGTATTATAATTATTATAATTATGGGGGAATTTCGGGCCAATTTTGAAATTGGCCTCAATTGGCACCAAAATTGCCACTGATGTTGAAGTTGTGGCACCAAATGTGCCAGCCCGAAAAGTTATGGGGTAGAAACGCCAGTGGACTATAGTTGTGGTACCAAAAATGCATTAATCCCATAGAAATTCTCTGTGTTTGTTTACTTGCATATTCCAAAAGCATACAAACACTTTAAACTGACTAAAAGGATTTTTAAAAGGAGTTTTAAAATTGGGGATAAAAATCTTTAAGTAAGAAAATAACTTGTTTGAAAAACACTTGACAAATCCGCTGCATACAAGTTTCAAACTCTGATTTAAATTGAAACAGATAAGTAAATCAGACGAGTGGTCATCTCTTCTGTTTAACCTAAGTGCACAATCAGCAAAGTAGTCTCACAAGTTTCGATCAGCTTACTGTGCTGATAAGAAAAGTTGGAGAAATTTTAAAAGATCCCGAGGTCTATCCCCCCCCCCCCCCCCCCTCTCCCCCTTCTGACCACTTGGGACCAACATTGGTATTTTGGTTTTTTTGAATATGCATCTTATTCAAGAACACCCAAAAATCTAGATTATAAACATCAACAAATCTGAAAAATTAAAGTTATGGCATCAACTAAAATTTTAAGGGTTTTCAAAAGATTTTTCAAGAACATCAAAAACTAGGGTTTTCTAATGTGAGCCAAAGAAAATATAAATGAAGGGGTTTTACGGAGGTTTTACCCAAAACTTGAACTTCTCCTTAACACATGGCGGTGGATGGTGGCACGGTGGCGGCGGACAGTGACATGGTGGCCGCGGATGGCAGCCGTGGTGCAAGAGGTGGTAGTGGTTCTTCCTTCTCCTCTTCAACTAGCTAATACCCCACTATCTTTATTATTATTATTAATTTATCACAAAAAAGTCTCAAGTGTTTTAAGTTCTAAAATGAATAAGCGTTGGTGTAAGTGTTGATGTTGTATAAAAATGTTCAGGCCAAAGATGGAATAAGCCTTTCGATCTATAACAACATCACAATAATAAAATAGGATCTGCACACATATATCGAGAGAAAAATTGTATTGTATTTGTAATAGTGAATTGAGTTCTCCTTGTTTGGAAATAGGGCGACCTATTTATAGGTACATACAGGGGTATAATAGTCTTTCTAGGAAAGACGTTACAAGTAATAAATACAAAGACGTTACAGACGTTACGAGAGTTTATGATAAAGACGTTACAAATGTTACAAGACTTAAATGATAAAGACGTTACAAATCTCTCATTTATGTCAACTTAGTGTAGAGCTGTGTAATCTCTTAATTGCCATTGGGTACAAAATTTGGACACATCATATTGCCCCCCAGTTTCGGGAATAATTACGCGAGTGTTTATTGTCGAAACTTGATTCAAGTATCTGAGCATTATAGCTACCTACATCATACCTCCATATGGGACTAATAAGCGTGTAACACTGCCTCGTTAAAACCTTGCCAAGAAAAACCCTTTGGGACAAAAACTTAGACGGGGGAAAAAGAGTACAGTGCTTAGATATTTATTCATGACACGCTCCCCCTGATGCTAACACAAGACCCACATGCTGATGTATTACGGTATTTTTGAAGAGTTTGAGCCTCACTTGTAAATTTGGTGAAGAGTAGGGATGCTCCTTCTTTAGCTGCTCTTTCTTATATGGTGTAAATATTCAACTTTTGACAAATATATTTGTCAAAAGTTGCCTCCCAAAGCCACAGTTGCATGTAAAACACAAATTTGTGTGGTAAAATATTATCAATTGAAAGTAAATGTAGTAAAAATAAATTTAGATTTCAGCCACAAGTGTAACTTGATTCACATTTTGACTATGATAGTATTCTATCGTCGATGTAGTTGTTGTCTTTTTTTTTTTTTTTTTTTTTTTTTTTTTTTTTTTGGTGCCGAGAGACGACCGGGCTACCCCTTTTGATCGCTGAAGGATGACCGATTTACCCCCTAGCATTTTGCGGAGGGATGATCCATTCACCCTTTGATCGCTAGAGATGACCGATTTACCCTCGATCGTTTAGGGATGACCGATTTACCCTTTTTTGATCATTGAGCAATGATCGATTTACCCTTTACTTTTTTAGGGATGATCAATTTACCCTTTTTGATCGCGAAGAGACCATCGGTTTACCGTTTGTAGTTTTAAAGATTAATTTATTATTGGCTTCATGCGTCCGTAAACAAATAATATATTTTAATTTTATCTGAAAGACATAAAGTGTAAATTTTACCAAGTCCATTTGTTCTTCAATCTTGAGATAATTCAGGGGCAACCTTGTAATTCTCACTAATTTTTGGAGGTCATTCTGATATTTCTGCAGAACTTTTGTATCGGCCAGAGTGCAGGGACGGATTTGCAACTTCAAATAATTCCGAGACAGATTTGTATTGTTGTTGATTCACATTAGCAGTTTGAAATACTTCAAGGGCCATTGTGTGATACTTTGAGATTCTGAAACTGAAATTATGGACAAAATAGGGGTGGCTTTGCAATTTCGCCTAACTCAAAGGGGCTTTACTCTCATGTTGATTGCGATGAAATTAGTACCTAGGAGGCCGAAACGTCGCCACAATTGGTCGGTACATTGTTACGGCGGTATATTCCGTAAATTATCGCAAGGGCTTGTTCGAGAAATTAATTTGTTAATAGGCTTGTATATTCACACTACTGCTTTCATTTTCAAAGGTGGATTAATGCAATTATTGTGCTGATTTTTTGTGGATCAAAACAAAGACAGTACGAAGCGGGTGGAAGAAATTTTTATTACAATGTGTCAGATGAAATAAAAATGTTTGGAGGATGAATACTTATCTTTGCCGTGCCATTTTTCTTGAAAAACATCAACCAGAATTGACCCATAAAATAGTTGGCATGGGCTTTGGGCTCGGCAGGCCCGAAGCAAATTTGTTACAAAAATGTCTTTTTTTCTCTACTGACGATGCAGACCAGTCGTTCCCACAGACGGCGCCAATTATGATGTTGTATAAAAATGTTCAGGCCAAAGATGGAATAAGCCTTTCGATCTATAACAACATCACAATAATAAAATAGGATCTGCACACATATATCGAGAGAAAAATTGTATTGTATTTGTAATAGTGAATTGAGTTCTCCTTGTTTGGAAATAGGGCGACCTATTTATAGGTACATACAGGGGTATAATAGTCTTTCTAGGAAAGACGTTACAAGTAATAAATACAAAGACGTTACAGACGTTACGAGAGTTTATGATAAAGACGTTACAAACGTTACAAGACTTAAATGATAAAGACGTTACAAATCTCTCATTTATGTCAACTTAGTGTAGAGCTGTGTAATCTCTTAATTGCCATTGGGTACAAAATTTGGACACATCAAGTGTATTTATACATGTATATACACATATACATATAGCATGGAAGATAGGAGAGCATAATTACTCTCTCATTCAACCAATGCAAGGATTTCTTGGGTGAAGGAGTTTCCTTCTCGCAAGGGCATGCACTAGCAGCCCTAAGGCTGCCCTAGGAGCGTTTTAATTACTCTATTTTCAGCCTACAAGATTTTGGGGAGATTTTACACTTTGCTCCTCAAATATTTGGAAAAGTGCATTTTCGGCCCCAAAGTAAAAAAAAGAAATGCGCGATCCAACCCAAATTTTTTTATAAACTTTTCTAAAACTTTTATAATATTTTTCTTACCTTTCCAAAGCATTTTCAAGTTTTATTTTGTGCACGAAAACTTTAATTTGTACTTTTTAAGTTAAAAGAAACACTAAATTTCATTAAAAATTAAGTGTGTCACATTAAATTGCATATAAAAAAAATCCAATAAATTATATTTTAAAATACTTAATTTACGGGGCGTTACATTACATCCGTTAGTTTTTGTTGACGTAATCCCCTTAATTTTTTTGAAAACCCCATATTACCCTTTATATTACTGTAGCAATTTTCATGGACAATTATGCCATTGGTTATGTTTTATATATGGGAGGTGTTCACTGTAAGGTTTATGACTATGAATGAATGAAAATGTTGTAAATTTACATAAAACTTATAATCAGTTTATTAGTGTATATATATTCTTAAAATAAAAATATAATAACATATCAATGCTTTTTTTCAATTTTTTTTCATAATGCTTTTACAATTAAAGTAAATAAATTATGTTTAATTATAAGAAAAAAAATGTAGAACATAAATAAAAATTTAAATACATTCAACTTTCAAATTTAACCCATAATTTTAATAATTTAAAACATTCATAATTAAAGTACAAGGATAAATGAATGAATTGCATTTAATAACGAGAAGTTAAAAAACTCGAACAAAAATTATTAGACATTATAAAAATAATCACATGTTCATCATCAACCCGTACTAAAAAAATCGTAAACTTTTAACCAATTTTTTTACAAAAATTAAAAATACTCACTCAAATACCCAATTTAGTAAAATAATTAGTATAAAATCATTTTTTAATACTTCTTACTTGTACAATAATATTACGAATTAATAAAATATTTTACTATAAAATAAAAAATAATACCTTATACACATATTTATTAATATTAATACATCAATAAATAATTTTATTATATGTTATTCATTAAAAAAAAACTCACCATCCCTAACCCCCAGCCACCCACCCTGCCCTACTGGCATCTCCCTTCCCAGACCGTGTCGTCGGCCTGGCTTCTCCTTCCAATATGTCACCAGCCTGGAATCGTAGATCTCAGGTCGGCGGAACGACCTGGGAGTAGGTGTCGTTAGGGACGATGGGTGGGGGATTAGGGCTAGGTTTTTTTTTCCTTTTATGTATAAAATTAATTTTTTTTTTAAAGTTTAGGTACCAATGTTCAATTATAATTTTTTATATCTATTCATAATTAAATTTTACAAGGTAATATGATAATTTTGTGCATCATTGCAAGGGTAAATAAGACTTTTTTAAATCGGATTTTTTTTCCAATTTTTTCTTTTTTTAAATTAAAATTGGGATGGCAATGAAGTCATTTCACAGATTACGTCCAGCTCTGCTTTAGTGTCCGTTAGGATTTTGTAAAGTTTTTGAAATCTCAGGGGAGGTCATTGTAATTATGATTCTTGGAGGGGAATGGACGCGAATTACACCAAACCTTCGGGGAGGTCCTTGTAATTTTGTGCATCAGGGTAAGGATATATAAGACATTTTGTTAATAATTTTTTTTTCTAATTAAAATTGACGAGGGCAATTAAGTCATTTCACAGATTCCGTCCAACTCTGTTAGGGTTTTGTAAAGTTTTTGAAACCTTAGGGAAGGTTATTATAATTATGATTCTTAAAGGGGTTTGGACGCGAATTACACCAAACCTCAGGGGAGGTCCCTGTAATTGACCCCTTTGATTTTTAACAGCAAAAATTCAGATTAATCATTAATATCTTTTAAAGAGCGAAAGACAAAAATACCCTTATACTTTGTCTAAATCTCCCGTGTTATTCTAACTCCCCAAAACCCCCCTTTGATCTCAATTAAATACTAAATATACCCCCAGAAAAGAGAGTGTGATTCAAATGCCAAAATTGCAAGTATTTGTTCACATTTTGCTTTTGATAGGATAATTTTACCTCTGACATCGATAGACAAAAATACCCCCTATGATTTGTCTAACTCCCAAACCCCTTTCCCCCCCCCCCCCCCCCCCCCCAACCCGGTGTCATTTTAAATCCCCAAAACCCCCTTGTGTTTGTTTTAAGTACCACATTCAATCCAAATAGTATATACTTAGGTTTTCAAAAAGAATAAATAAATTAACAAAAAAAAAAACACATAGGGGTAATCTTGTCATTCCGTCAAAAGTCAAAACTAAAATTCTACTTGTGTTGAGTGTGGTAATTAAAACCAAACACAGGGATTTTTTGGGAGTTAAAATAACACATGATTTTTTTGGGAGTTAGACAAAGCATATGGGGTGTTTTTGCCTTTAGCTATTTTTTAAACGAGTTAATGGCAATCTACCCCTATGATATTCACAATGTTCAATTATCTCCCTGTGTTTTGAAAAAGAATTGTTTTACCCACTGTAATCTTATAAAAGATTCACACCCTGCATCGCTGACATTTTCATATGTGACACTTTACCCCTCTGTGTTATGATAATTTGATCGTTTACCCTCTGAATTATGATATGTGGCAATTTATCCATGTGTGATAAATGCGGTAATTTATCAATTTATCTCCCTATGTTACAATAACACTTTTCATGTCCACTCTTAATTTCGGCAAGTGAGTTACATTATCCGGTTGAAGGAGCTAAAATGCTTCTTTAAATTTTTTACAGGAAATAAAATGTTATTTTTTAAATTATAAGGAATAAATTGGCATTATCTCTTTTTGAAACTCATGACAATGGGTCGGAAGATATCTTTCAAACCATAGTACATATGTAGTCGTCATTTTTTTTTTTTTAAATGAATCATATAGTCATCTAGCTAATATGCTCATTTGGTTGTGGGATTTTTTGGCCAAAGTTAACTTTGAAGGGGGCAAAATTTAGGTCATGTCCAACCGACACGTTTTTCCTTTTCCCTTCCCCTTTCATGGTCGTCTCCAATCGAAAGACTTCCCCCCATCAATTACTTTTAATTCACAATCTCTCCCAGAGTCCCACTCTCACTTTAATAATAATAAATCCACTCTACTTTTTAATAAATTAAATTATGATAGTCCACGAATTTTAAATTTCTAAATAAAAACTAATCATGCTATTAAAAATTAAAAATACACTATTATTAGATCTTACACAAAATTTAAAAATAATTTTTTCCATTTTATGTTAAGTTTTCTTTTATTAAAAATATATATTTTTTTGCCTTTTTCTTAATAAATACAAAGAAAAAATTAAAAAACAAAATGAAATGCAGCAGGCGGCCGCCAAGTGGACAGCAACCTGCTGCCTGGACGGGCATGTGCAATGCGCGCGCTCGTCCAAGCAAGTGAATTTTGAAAGGGGAAGAGGAATGGGACTTCCAATATTTTCCCCTCACCCAATCTATCTTTTCCCTTCTTTCCTTCCACTTCCCGTCATGGTTGGACATGGCTTCCCTTTTCCCTTACCCTTTCATGGTTGGAGATGCCCTTAAAACAAATAAAAGTATCACCTGAAATATAGATGACAAAATGGGTTAATTATACGGTATAGGACTAAATTTTACCAAATACGGAGTATTATACCATAAATTGGGGGTAAAAAGCATAAAATCCTTTATGTTAGGGAGACTTGCACAAAATCCTTTACTTTCAGGGAGACTTGCACAAAATCCACGTATATTAATCATCTTGTATTATCAAAACGTTTGCACATAGAGGCAGACCCAGACAATTTTCACATCGGGGGGCCAATTTTTGTTTTCATAACAAACTCGATTTCATTTCGATGTTTTGAGGAAATGTCAAAACCTAAAAGAAATAAAGTTTTCTTATAATTTTATCTAGAATAGATGGGAAAAAATTATATAATGATAATTTTCTATATATATATATATAAATATATATTTTTTTAAACACTCAACATAAAAGGTTTAAGATGCAATCATAAAATGGAAAAAAAAAAAAAAAAAGGGAAAAAGAACCGTGAAAAATGTTTGAGATTTTGAATCCACAAAAATATATAGATTAAAAAAATACATAAAATGCATTATGGGGGATTAAACACAAGACCAACTACACCTAATAAATGCTCAATGCAAATTAAAAAAGAAAGTTTGACCTTACGAACTAAGCAACTTTTTTATTCGAAGCGAATATAAAATGAGCCAAAACCCCTATTAATAAGGAAGAAATCAAGTTTTTGAAGGAAACTAATGCATTTTTCCCGTCAATTTTAAATGATTAAACTGTTAAATTGTATATATAAGAGGGATTAAAGTGAAACAACATATAATGTAATATAATGAATTGATGATTTTACCCCTAAGAGAAATCACGTGATTTGCACGTGTTCCCATTTCTGCCGCATAATTGCCGGAAAGGGAACTGTTGCTAAACATTAATAATTAGAGGGACCACTCACCAAAACAAAAACAAAAAAATCAGAGGGACCAACATGATGATAAAAATTATGAGGGACCAATGTGCTATTACGTGTCCACAAGTAGGACAAAAATAGTGATTTATTCTTATGCGGGAAACATACCTATGCTTTTTCTAGTGGCAAAAAAAATTCTCAATATTTTTATTAGAAAATAATACTTCATATAAGAATTGATGGGTTTGTCATGATTGATTGATCAACAACTAATAACAGCAATTCAGTATTAGTAATTTGGTTCCACGTTGATATTATTTTTGTTCTCGTTAATTTACCCGTAAATTTTGTAATAAATAGTTTCTACATTGGAATACCTCTTCTTTGTCTGTTGTGCAGCACAAAAATTTAGATACAACAAAACGAATATACGATGAAATATTTAATTGAACGAAACATACACTAGAAATAGAACGTTGATCCATGTGATTTGACGCCAATAACTTTCAACCACTACTTTGAATAACATAAAATACATAAAAAAATATTTTTTCAACTCTTATCTCTATGCAAAAGGTAAAACTAGTGGAAAAAAAAGGACGATGAGAGTAATATTTTGTTTCTTTTGGTAATGCGAAAGGGAGACTACATTTCAGAGCCCAATTTTATGGTTGTTTTATTTAGCAACCAAACATTTACTATTTCGCCAAATTAGTTCTCTAAACTGGACCGAGCAGGAATCCTAACAACCATAATTAGTTCTCTATTTGGACCGAGCAAGATTCTAGGACGATCTACTTGGCCCAGTTAAAATTTTAATTTGTTCAAGAAATATTAATTTTGTACAAATTGAAATAATAATTATTACGATACTTCCTAGATTAATTATGTGACCCCATTCAATGTATCTCAACTGATTCATTCTAAATGTAACTATATATATATATATATATATATTTGTTCATCTAGTTCAACTCCCACTAAGGTGGAAAAATTTCCAACTACTATACTAGTATTTGTGATTGACTTTCTTGATAATTTAATGTAATTCAATGTATCATCTAATTTTGTGATATTGATATAATGATCGATTCTAAAAAATTAAAAAATTCCTAACTACATTTATTTGCTACATGGATGATTATATCTCAAAAATTTGACAAGTCACAAGGTATCTTGAAAGGAATGAAAAATGAATAATATTGTGAAAATTACTGCGAATTAAGTTGTTTTTGTATATAGGCATTTAATTTGTATGACACATTGATTCTCAGATGGCCTCGGCGTCGGTATTTGAATTTTCGAGTACTTGCATCGCATTTCCCCAAAATTAAGTTAGAATAACCCAAATTTTATATATGCATTAAAATAATCTTTTATATAACGACGCCAAAAAACTAAACAAAACAAAGCCAAATTTTATTTATGCAGTATAACAAAGCCAAAACAGAAAAGAATCGTATTACAGTATTGTTTGATTTGTTTCTTTTCTCATTTCAAATAAATCACCCAATTTTCTGCAACAATATCCCTAACAATACTCATAAAATCTTCTTGATTTATATGATAGGTAACCATACAGAATCATCGATAAGAAATATACAAAACTATAATTCGAACCACAATATAATCAGACTTCTATAATATGAACATAAAGGACAAAATATATAAAATCTTTCTCATTATTAGCAAACCAATCTCTATATAATATGAACATAAATGACAAAGTATATAATATATTTTCTCACTATCGGCAAACCAATCTCAAATTTTCACCATATTGCCTCTTCTTCGCCTGCACAAATTTTGAAAGAATAATATTAATCACATACCAGAACAAGAACTGGTAAATTTAAAGTAAAAAAATAAAACTCACAAAGTTAATAATGTAAGATATGAGTGGACGATCAACGGCATTGCGGCTCAAGAGGCTCTTGATAAGTAATTTCTTCATTTAGCTTCCACCCCTCCGGTAATTCATCTTTCCTAATATTTGGAAGGGCTCTCATTCCTTCAAAATTGTTGGGTTTGTGAGGGTGATAAGGGTTGAATCAATTGTAAAATTTATATCAACTTGATTTTTTTGATTTGTGATTTGTTTTAGTATGTAGATGGAGGAGAGTAATTTTTAGAGAAAATATTTGCATTCAATTACTTCATTTTCTTACATTCCTAACAATTTGTTTCTCTCTCTCACCTTTGCATTTGAGTAGTACACATATTTATAGTTATCTATAGAACAATACAGAATATCTAGTTCCACCATACCTTCTAGTACTTTCTTGATTCATCAACACGTATCTTAGATACCTAGAATTACTTTAGATTTATCTAGATTCTCCTACCAATTGATTTTTTTACATACATGAAATTTCTTGATGAACTTGAATTTTCTAGAAACTTCTAGCAAAATATCTCACATTTTAACAAGAATCTGTATCCATTCTATGTAACATCTTGAAAAGGATTGGCCCCAACTGATATATATCGCTTTTTTACGATATATGTCCTTCTGACACTTCCGGAGCCCTGTAAATTGGGTTCCTATGAGAAGGGGTACAGTCTTCATACTCATGCGGTCATGCCCTTCTTTGATGTTAATAGATGCCAAGAAAAATCAATGAAATGTAAAAATCAAAGCAAAAGATAAGCATGACAATAAATATTTTTTAATTTCATAACTAATTATGATGTAATTTTGCAGCTGGAAATTCAATAGTATAAACAACACAATTTGAAATGTAAAACTTAATCCAAAAACTTAATGAAACAGTATGTTTTTCCCATCCCCTGCATCTCCATTATCTTATCTTTATTGTGTTGATTTTATTATTAATTTGGATCCAAGTTCCTAATAGTTATCAAATGGCAAATGATAAGCATGGCAAAGAGAAATTGACCCAAGCTGAAATCGGCAATCTTAATAGCATCAGAGTTGTCCAAAAAGATGTTGTCGTTCGTTAAATTCCCATGGATGACGCCCATTTGATGAATATATTCCACTCCTTCAACCATTTCAAGGAAATAACTCCATATGGCCGACTCATCAAACTGCTTCTCCTTTTCATTCTTCAAAATCTGTTGTATTTTTTCATTCAAAGTCCTTCACAAACATGAAAATATTAAATGTTGTTGAATATCATTTGTATCTTGAAATATATGATAACAATGCCTGAAGAAAATGAGCTTACAGTTGGCAAAACATCATTTGTATGGAAAGAGTCTTGCTCGGCTTCCACAACAAATTTGAATTTTAAAATTCAACACTTATTTCTATCTTGAATCCACTACAAGAAAAGCAGCTTTTTCCGACGGAAAATGTGCGTCGGAAACTCCGTCGGAAATATGCTCGTCGGAGATTTTCCGACGGATTTTCCGACGGCCCAAGTTCGTTGGAAAGTCCGTCGGAAATTTTTCGACGGACAACTTCCGACGGATAATTCCGTCGGAAATTATTGTGGGTCAAATGTTTGACCATAATTTCCAACGGAATATTCCGTCGGAAATTAATTATTATTATTTAAAAAAATATTTTTTTTTATTAATTTCCGACGGAATATTCCGTCGGAAATTAATTATTATTATTTAAAAAAAAAATTATTTATTAATTTCCGACGAAATATTCCGTCGGAAATTAATTATTATTATTTAAAAAAATAATTTTATTTATTAATTTCCGACGGAATATTCCATCGGAAATTAATTATTATTATTTAAAAAAAATAATTTTAATTAATTAAATTTTTTTATCCCGTTTATATATTCAGTACACCATTCATCAAATTTAAATTGAAAACTAATAGTCATAAATTAATCTCAATCATAGTCATAATAATCTCAATAATCTTCATAATAATACACCATTCAACAAATTTAAATTAAAAATCTAATAATCATAAATTAGTCTCAACCATCACCCGGATAGTTCAAATATGTAGGAAAATAAACAGTATCAATCATCATAGTAGGAAATAAACAGTATCAATCATCAGAGTCTGTAGATTGTTGTGGGTTCTGGGGTTTTTTATGCATCATATTGGTAGGCAACTGGCTAAACATACGTCGGAATTCCTCCATCTCTCGACGATTTGCTTCCATCTCCCGTCGTTTATCCGCAAGCTCTTGTTTCATACTGGTGTATTCCTCCATCACTGTTTGACTCTGAGATACCTGTTCTTCGAGAGTTTGAAGTCTCGTCACAAGCTCCGGGTCGGAAGAAGTAGCTCCGGAATAATGTGCTTTTTGTGTTGATCTCAACAATTCCATATTTGGATGAAAAGCTAGCCACGTTATAATATATACATTTAAGTTCGTAGTTGGAATAATATATAAGTTCGTAGTTGAAATCCTCTCGTTCTTACATCCTTAACTATTGTTTCATTCTTTATGTCTCAAAACAAATAATCAATTTCTTAAGCAAGTTTTTTTTTCAAAACTAATTTCTCATAAAGTAGTGATATAATATATCTAATGCACCATAACTACTATAAGAAATAATTTAACACCAATAATAGTAAACAACTACTTTAAGAACACATTAACATTAATCAAATCACATCAAACCAAAAAACTAGAACTTTAACATTTTGCACCTCAAACTCAAACTATCAACTCTGTCTCCCTTATCAAATTCAAAGACAAAAATGGATGTCATGCTGTTGTATATATATAAGTACGAAAGACTGATGAGCAATACAAAAAAAGCAATTCAACCACACTTTTTTGTGTCAAAACATAAACCAGAACAAATTTATCTCATAAAAAAAACTAGGAATTAAAGTAGTAGTAATAATTGTCTTTCACATAAGTTAATTATTTAGTCTATCATCTGGTTTCACAGAGATTCTAATTAAACATATTTTCACATCTCTGCAACCCCCTGACATAATATATATATATATATATACTAATACTACTTGATACTTTCTTTCTTTCATCACCTAAGTCCTAATAACTCTGTATTACAGTCTTTTCCAAAAAATTCTTGTCTGTTAAAAAATTTCTACAAGCAGCAGAACTCTGTATTACGGTATTTTCACAGAGAGCTCTAATTTCTTTATGTGCCTCTGTTAAAAAATTCAGAACTTTGTTACTTGTTCTTGTCTGTATCACGTAGTAGATGATACAAGGCCTTGATGAAATTCTGAATACTTGTTATTTTTGTTGCTGGAGAAGGATTTCGATTCGAGGTATGCTGATATTTAGTATTTACCACTAAAATTATGATCAAATCAAGGGAACAAATTCATTTGATTTTAAGCCCTTGTTGTATGTTTATGCTTTCATTATATATTTTGCGTACTCGAATCTTTTCTTTTCTTTTCTTAATTCTTGTTCAAAAGATTATCGAATAATCTACCGGTAATGAACGTTAGAACATATATTTAATATTTAAGTATCAATTAGTGTTCATTAATAGTTGTTGGAGTTAAATACATCAAAATCAAATCTACCATAAACTTTGACTAAAATGATATTGATGGACTTATCTTGTTGGCCTTAATAGTCTGATGTTGGCAGACTTATACTATAATTTGAGAGAAGTAGACCCCAATTATAAGCAAATTATTAGACATGATGATTAAAATATTTCCATTAATTTTAATTTGTATTCTCAACTAATTTCCAATTGACTGACTTTGCTTTTCAAATTCTATCAAGTGATAGGTACTCTATTTCTGTTGATTCATTGGCAACCAGACATGGACAATAAGTCATCAAGCAAGAAATCCACCATATATATATTCACAAGTTCTCACTATTGTCAAGTGTCTAATTCGCTCGCACCTTCTTTCCAAGAATCATGCTTCTTATGTGGTTTTCAAGCTTAATCCTATTCTGTTTCCTTGAGACATCCTATGCAGACAATAAACACAACTACATCCCTTCTTCCTGTGGTGAAATTCGAAATATTAGCTACCCTTTCAGATTGAGAGATGACCCAAAGCACTGTGGTGATTCTAGCTACCAACTAACATGCGAAAACAATACTACTACCTCAATATATCTAAATTCCCACAAATATCATGTGAAAGCAATCAATTACAACAACTACACTATTCGTCTTGTTGATGTTGCCATAAAAAATAATGACACTTGCTCTTTTCCCCAATTTTCTCTGTATGGATTTCAGCCTGTTTTAATTAATTTTGTAATCAACCTAATCAAGATTTATTTTCCTAACAATAAATTTGTTAGTATGGGTACCTTTTTAGAGGAAAGGGTTTGTGGCGTACGTACGGGCTCGGAGCAGGGCAGGGGTGGAGATCCGGCGACGGGCTGCGGCGTACGGGTGGAGCAGGGCAGGGGTGGTTTCAGCGGTGGGAGAGAGAGGAGAACGCGGTGGCCGTTGAGAGGGAGAGGGAGAGGGAGAAGGAGAGAGAGAGAGAGAGGGAAGTGGGAGGATGGGTGGTGGCGGTGGAATTTGCAGTGGCGGCGGAGGAGAGAAGAGAAGAGAAGAGAAGAGAAGGAGAGAGTGAAAGAAATGAGGGAAAGCTGCGCGGCTAGGGTTTTAGTCGCGCAGCTTTCCGACGGGTACGTTCCCGTCGGAAATTTCAAAATTTTTTTTTTTTATTTTTTTTCCTTTTTCAGATTAATTAAAAATTATTATTCACCAATTTTAAAATACCATAGCTTGATTAAATTTTTATAATTAAAATTGTTTTATTAATGAAGAACTACTAAAATCGTGCAAAACGCCCTTAAGCCGGTAAAAAAAAACTGTTTTAATTAAATTTCGTTCTAATTGACCAAAGTCAACACTGTTGACCTCGGGGTTATGTACATTGAGGTTATTCGTAATCAGATCGATCGATTCTCGAATTGGAGGTCTAATTGACCAAACTCAACACTGTTGACCTCGGGGTTATGTATATTGATGTTATTCGTAATCAGATCGATCGATTCTCGAATTGAAGGTCTAATTGAGGCGCCAACCAGAAAAATCATATATGAGTACAAGTTGAATGGATATATACAACTAATTTAGATACAATAAATAATTGATAACTTATTTAGATTATCAAACATATTCATATGATAGCGCATTACATTTTTTTTATAATGCAAGCAAATGTATGATCAAACCTAACACACATAATCAGTAGATGTATTGTGATAGTTATTTTTGTGCTAAAACATAGACTCAAAATTGCAAAAAAAAAAAAATCATTCTAAAATTATGAATTGCAAATTCATACATGAACACACCACCAACAAATCTATGATTGAAGAATCAGTAAATTCCGTATGATTAATCAGAGCCAAAAGTGTAATAATCATTACAAGACTATAAAAAATTCATATATGAGACAAGTACAAAAATAAATGATAATGCAATTAAATGTATATCAGACCTAATCTAGATAGTCAACGGATTCATCAGGATGAATATTCTTCCTAAGATGCAAAATTGAAGACTATGTGCACTACATAAGAAGACGGTAATACAAGAGAATGTAAAATCGAACCAATATAAAGAATTAGTATACACATTGGTATATAACACCGACTCAAAATTGCAAAAAAATCACTCTCAAATTAAAAATCGCAGATTATCACACATTCATACATAAGCACAACAAACGTATCTATGTCTATGGTCGAGTAATCAGTAAATACATTGTGATTAATCAGAGCCAAACTTATAACCGGTCATTATAAAGCCTCAAATTGAGGATTATCGTACATTAAGCGAAACACAACAACAATGAAAAGGCAAGAAAATGAAGAATTAAACCTTGTCGAAGGAATCAATTGATTTTGAATACAATGTGTTAGTACCATTAGAAAACGGAGATTTAGTGGATTTAAAATATGATATGTTAGTACTATCTGCCATTGTTGCTAGAATATTAATTTAGGGAGAAATTGAGTGATTTGAAAGTCTCAGAACGCGGTGTCATGGACTTAGCTTTCTCAAAGCATCCCGTGCGGTACTTAGCCTCGAAACACCCTTTGCGATCGATTCCGCCACTTGCGGTCGGCTAAGTCAGCCTCTTTCTCATCCCTAAGGTTGGTGTCTTGAAGGAGGTTGGCTAAAATAGTTAGGTAGAACAAAAGAGTTAGGGGAATACTTAGATTAACTTGGATGGATTTATTGATGGGTGATTTACAAATGAATGGGAAGTCCTATTTATAGTAGTTGACATCCCTAATGGATGGCCAAGATCATTCCTACCTAATGGCCTAGATATACTAACTAGAACCTTCTACTACAACCTACAAGGTATGGAACTATGTACACTTGTATGGAACCCTCAAGAATTCCATACTACATATATGTTTCCACACAATTCAATAACCTTCTATTTTATTCTAGAACCTTCTATGAGGTTCTATTACCTTCCATAATATTCCGCAGCCTTCTAGAATCTTCTAGAAGATTCTCCAACCTTCTAGAGTCTTCTACAAGGTTCTCCATCCTTCTAGAAGGTTCCCTAACCTTCTAGAATCTTCAACACTTCTCTAGACTATTTTAGGATGGCCTAGAATATTCCGCAATCTTCTGCCTAAGTGTAAAATCTTCCGCACATATGTAAACTCTTCTGGACACATCCAAAATTATGTATAACTTCGTGAAGTCTTCTAGAAACCTCCATTCCCATGCTTGTATGACCTATTGGCCTGCTCCATGGGATGAGCCGGCTTGGCTGAATTGTTTTGTAACTCGCTGAATAGGTCAGGCCGTGACAGCGGGGAGGGTTAAAGAGAGGGTTTTAACTTTTAAAAGGGAGAAAAGAAGGGGAAAGTTACGGCATATGAGTGTGGTGTTTCAATTTTTTTTATTTAAACAAATTTATATCCACGTGAATTTATAGTTAATTAGCTTTTTTCAAAAAAAAAAAACTTATATTAATTAGCTCGGAGCCTGTGATTTCATCTAATAAAAAGAAATTGGGGAAAAATGCATGTGTATGATAGTATTGTAAATTTTATCCCAACATTTTTTTATAAATAATCCCAACATTTATACAAATAAAGAAAATACAAAATATAGAAATAAAGAATACACCAAAAGGTGATTGAACTAGTGGAAGAGACTAGTCACTACAAAGACGCGGACTCATGTTCGAATCCCTGTTGGGAGAGGTTCCCCCTTTATGTGCCCGACGCGCCTCTAAAAGGATTAAACCAATGGGAAACCAAAAAAAAAACTGAAGAATACATACACGAAAGTTGATACTATAAATAAGTGAGAAAATGTATGGATTGAACCTCTAAAAATTGGTTGAAAATATAACTTTAGTTCATTGTATGCTAGAACATGCCAAAATTCTACTGTCAAAACAATAATAGGTCCAACGAAGATAGTAATTAACATGAAAAATACTAAAATCATTGGTATAAATAATTTGTGATGAATATTAAACATATATATATTTCATATTTGAAAGGGATTGTTTAATTTCTAAATTTCACACGTTCTTTAGTTCACAACTTGAATTGATGATTCTAAACTTCTAGTTTAGAATCTTCAAACTAGGTAAAGAAGACAATGATGTTTAAGTTTATATGCTTGAACTGAGAAACAAAAAGCAAATAGATGTCAGTTTTGTTAGTTTTAATCAAAACCTATTATTTTAAGACCCAAGTGTTATCAGTTGACTCAAAAAGTCAATTAATGCTAGGAATTATGCGTATTCATCTTATAGTACATTAACACTAGCGATCAAAATTTTGGTCACCAACTACTTAGAGATCATCTAAATAAAATATGAAATATAAATATCAGAACAAAAATAATAATAATAAAAAAGAAGCGTGTAACAAAATTATTAGAGTTGTGAATCATTACCAATGGAAAAATGATAGATATTTGTATTTCAATTAAATAAAGAAATAAAACCTACTAATACTGAAAATCATATACATAAAAACTCGAAAAATACATATGCAAATCATAAATTTATAAAATTAAATAAATTAAATAAATTTGACATCAATAATATGAATTAGAATAGTGTCGAATTCAAAATAAACTTGAATAAAATATGAAAGATCTTGATCATAAATTAAACGGTTAAGTGTAACATACAACACAAAAATCATGATCAAGTGATAATAAGAGAAAAGAAAATATGATTAAAATTAATCAAGCAAAACTAAAATAAAAATGAATGTTCCAATATAAACTCTAGGTATAACAGAGCAGTGATCGAAGCAACTCAAGCAAGTTCACCTTCAATCTTCTTTTAGAATAACAAAGCCAAAATGAAAAGAATCGTATAACAGTATTGTTTGATTTGTTTCTTTTCTCATTTCAAACGAATCACCCAATTTTCTCCTACAATATTTCTAACAATACTCATAAAATCTTCTTGATTTATACGATAGGCAACCATACAAAATCATCGATAAAAGAAATATACAAAACTATAATTCGAACCACAATATAATCAGACTTCAATAATATGAACATAAAGGACAATGTATATAATATCTTTTCTCACTATCAGCAAACCAATCTCGAATTTTCACCATAATGCTTCTTCTTCGCCTCCACGAATTTTAAAAGAATGATGTTATTCACATACCACAACAAGAACGAGTAAATTTAAAGTAAAAAATAAAACCCACAAAGTTAATAATGTAAGATATGAATGGATGAAGTAAGTAATTTCTTCATTTGGCTTCCACCCCTCCAGGAATTCATCTTCCTTAATATTTGGAAGGGTTGTCAGTCTTTTAGAATCCGTATCCATTCTATGTAACATCTCGAAAAGGATAAGCCCCAACTGATATATATCATTTTTCTGCGATATATGTCCTTCTGACATTTCCGAAGCCTGGTAAATCAGGTTCACATGAGAAGGGGTGCAGGTTCACATGAGAAGGGGTGCAGTCCTCATACTCATGCCCTTCTTTGATGTTAATAGCTGCCAAGAAAAATCAATGGAATGTAAAAATTAAAGTAAAAGATAAGAATGACAATAAATAGATTTTTTAATTTCATAACTAATTATGATGTAATTTTTCAACTGCAAATTTAATAGTATAAACAACACAATTTGAAATGTAAAACTTTATCCAGAAAATTAATGAAATTGTCTGTTTTTCCCATCCCCTGCATATCCATTATCTCATCTCCATTCTCTTCTCTTTATTGTGTTGATTTTAGTATTAATTTGGATCCAAATTCCTAACAGTTATGAAAGGGCAAATGATAAGCATGGCAAAGAGAAACTGGCCCAAGCCGAAATCGACAATCTTAATAGCATCATAGTTCTCCAAAAAGATGTTGTCGTTCGTTAAATCCCCATGGATGATGCCCATTTGATGAATATGTTCCACTACTTCAACCATTTGATGGAAATAACCCCATATGGCCGACTTATCAAACTGCTTCTCATTTTCATCCTTCAAAATCTGTTGTAATTTTTCATTTAAAGTCCTTCATACACATGAAAATATTCAATGTTGTTGCATATCATTTGTTTCTTGAAATGTACGATAATAATGTCTGAAAAAAATGAGCTTATAGTTGGCAAAACTCCATTTGTATGAAAAAGTCTTGCTCGGCTTCCACAACAAATTTGAATTTTCAGATTCAGCACTTAGTTCTATCTTGAATCCGTCCAAGACCAGTTCCTGAAAAATTCAAATTACGAGGCTAAAAATAAACATCATATGAATATACAAGTTAATCTGAAAAATTAGAAAGACTACAATGTATATTTGGAAGCTTCAAATTCAGACCTATCATGTAGTTCGTTGTCATATCCGTCCTCGACCCGCGCCTGGAAAATTCAAACTATGAGTCTAAAAATAAAACTCTATTATATATATAACTTGAATTGAAAATGGGAAAGATTATACGGTATGATATCTGACAACATTATGGTGATTCATCACGGCCATTACTTGAGCTTCTCTGCAAATTTTGAAGAAAAAAAAAAAAGAAAAAAGATGTCCTAAAAATATAATTATAAATGAATTGTAATTTAATAGTTTACCTCAGGGATTTGTCTTCAACAGATTCCTCGAATGGTATGATTTTAATAGCATACATCATTTTATATACTAAGTGAAGGCATTTGTAGACACTTCCAAAGCCTCCCTTGCGTATATGTAACACAAGGAAAGCAACATTAATTAATCTAGATATCATTATTGTTGGATCCTAACAAGTAAGAAACTTACCAAGTAAGTTATCTTCATTGAAATCAAAGTCTTTCATGAGGCGCCAACTAGAAAAATCCTATATGAGTACAAGTTGAATGAATATATACAACTGATTTAGATACAATAAATAACTGATAACTGATTTAGATTATCAAACATATTCATATAATAGCGCACTAGAATTTTTTTTGATAATGCAAGTAAGTGTATGATCGAACCTAACCCACGTAATCGGTAGATGGATTGTGATAGTTATTCTTGTGATAAAACACATACTCAAAATTGCAAAAAAATCACTCTAAAATTCAGAATGATACATGAGCACACCACAAATAAATCTATGATCGAAGAATCAGAAAATACACTGTGATTAATCAAAACCAAAGTGTAAATAATCATTATAAATGTCGAACTGAAGACTATAAAAATTCATATCTGAGACAAGTATAAAAATAAATGATAATGCAATCAAATGTACATCGGACCTAATCTTGATAGTCAACAAATTCATCAGGATGAATATTCTTCCTAAGATGCAAAATCAAAGACTATCGAACTTTCATAATTGAGTGCACTACATAAGAAGACTATAATACAAGCGAATGTAAAATCGAACTAATCTAAAGAATCAATATACACATTGTGATATAACACCGACTCAAAATTGCAAAAAAATCACTCTCAAATTTAGAATCGCAAATTATCACACATTCACACATGAGCACAACAATGATCGAGGAATCAGTAAATACATTGTGTCAGTGCCAAAATTATAACCAATCATTATAAAGCCCAAAATCGAAGATTATCGTACATTAAGCGAAACACAACAACAATGAAAATGCAAGAAAATGAAGAATTGAACCTTTCGAAGGGATCAGTTGATTTTGAAGACAATGTGTTAGTACCATTAGAAGTCGGAGATTCAGTGGATTTCAAATATGATGTGTTAGTACTATCAGAAGCCATTGTTGCTAGAATCGTAATTTGGGGAGAAATTGAGTGATTTGAGAGTCTCAGAGCGCGGGAGGGTTAAAGAGAGTGTTTTAACTATTAAAAGGGAGAAAAAGAAGGGGAAAGTCACCACATATGTGTGTGGTGGTTCAATTTTTTTTTTCTTTAAACAAATATATATATCCACGTGAATTTATAGTTAATTAGCTTTTAAAAAAACTTATAGTTAATTAGCTCGGAACCTGTAATTTCATCTAATTAAAAGAAATTTGGGGAAATTGCATGTGCATGATAGTATTGTAAATTTTATCCAACATTTATTTTTATAAGTAATCCCAGCAAATTTATACAAATAAAGAAAATACAAAAGATAGAAATGAAAATACATACACGAAAGTTGATACTATAAATAAGTGAGAAAATGTATGGATTGAACCTCTAAAAATTGGTTGAAAATATAACTTTTGTTGGTCCCAAAAGTGGTCAATGAGGTCTAGAAGGGGGGGGGGGGGGGGGGGGGGGGGGGTGGGGGGGGGGGGGGGCCTCAGAAAACTTTAAAAATTTTCTCTAACTTTTTCTGTCAGCAGACTAAGCTGATCGAGAATTCGTAAGACTACTAAGCTGTTCGCGCACAAAGCTTTGAGCAGCAGAGTTGACCACTCATCTGATTTCACTCAGCTGATTCAGATGAAATATCATAGTTTTAGAAACTAGTTGGCAGCGGATTTGTCAAGTGTTTTTCAACCAATCTATTCCTCTTTAATTTTTCTCACATAAAAGATTTTATTCCCAGTTTTTACAACTCCTTTTAAAATCTTTTGGTTCAGTTCGTATGTTTAAGTTCTTTTGAAAATATGCAATGGCAAGCAAACAGTAAATCAAACACACATAATTTTTATAGTGGTTATATGGATGAAAATCCTTTAGTCCACTCTTCAGAGTCACACAGATCTTGGGTTATACTAGAAAACACAAAGTTAACAGTATACAATGCTTGCGCCGATCAACAAATGAAATGGCCACAAGTGCGCAGTAAGAAATCACATAGAAATCCTACTCTCCGAAGCTAGATAACTCACTTAGATGGATCTACACTCCTCACGCTATTTTCAGTATAGGAGGTCACAAAGAAAACCTACACTAAGAAGCTATATCACTTCACACAGATGGATATACACTCCTCTCTCTTTTCAGTTGAAAGTCACTCAGACAGACAACGTGAGTTCTCTGTTCTTCAACGAAAAGCTTCGTCAACAAATGACTAGGCTTGTGATCAGACGACTCAACTGATGGATCTTGCTCTATAGATGTGATCTTGAATTTTGCAAGTCTCTCTTTAGATCTTCAGTCAGTCTTCTATTTATACTCCTGGATTTGAATTTCTGCCCGTTGAAAGAAGGTGAAATTACTCTTTAATCCCTGAGCAACGGTCTTATTCTCTGACGGCAGCTTTTGCTTTTGCAGACTGTCTTCTGTACACTCTGCTGTACGGATATTCACTTTATGTCCAGTCGCATTTAATGCACTCAGCTGGTTACCGTTGATAAGCTTACTTCACCGACTTCACTTCACTAATGGGAATGCTCGGCTGATGACCACTCTCCTGATGATCACTCGGCTGATGGCTACTCGGCTGATTCAAGAATGAACACATCTATCTTGACTCGGCTGATAATAACCAACCTGATATCCCACTCGGCTAATTCGGTTACTTTGCTTCAAGACCTTGAGATAGGTTTCACTAAGCTGTTCTTAGTTGATGACTTAACCTTTTGATCTTCACAACCATTATGGCCTTTTTGTCATCTTCAAAACCTTCTCTAATTTATACCAACAACTTTAGTTCATTGTACGCTAGAACATGCCAAAATTCTATTGTCAAAACAATAATAGGTCAAATGAAGATAATAATTAACATGAAAAATACTAATATCATTGGTATAAATCATTTGTGATGAATATTAAACATATATATATTTCATATTTGAAAGGGATTGTTTAATTTCTAAATTTCATACATTCTTTAATTCACAACTTGAATTGATGATTCCAGACTTCTAGTTTAGAATCTTCAAACAAGGTAAAATAGACAATGATGTTTAAATTTATATGATTGAACTGAGAAACAAAAAGCAAATAAATGTCAGTTTCGTTTGTTTTAATCAAATCCAATTATTTTAAGACCCAATTGTTATCAGTTGACTCAAAAAGTCAATTAATGCTAGGAAATATGCATTGTAATCTTATAGTACATTAACAGAAGCGATCATGACATTCGATTATTACATGGCCTACATACATATATTTGAACATTCGTCATGTGATAGTTGTTGCCAAAATTTTAGGTCACCAACTACTTAGAGATCATATAAATAAAATATGAAATATAAATATCAAAACAAAAGTAATAATAAAAAAGAAGAAGCGTGTAACAAAATTATTAGAGTTGTGAATCATTACCAATAGAAAAATAATAGATCTTTGTATTTCAATTAAATAAAGAAATAAAACCTACTAATACTGAAAATCATATACATAAAAACTCAAATAAAAAATATACAAATCGTAAATTTACAAAAATACATAAATTTGAAATCAATAATATAAAAAAGAATCCAAGTCAAAATAAATTTGAATAAAATATGAAAGATCTTGATCATAAATTAAACGACTAAGCGTAACATACAACGCAAAAGTCATGATCAAGTGATAATGAGAAAAAAGAAAATATGATTAAAAGTAATCAAGTAAAACTAAAATAAAAATAAATGTTCCAATATAAACTCTAGGTATAACAGAGCAGTGATCGAAGCAACTCAAGCAAGTTCACTTTCAGTCTTCTACACACGAAACCTGCATTTCTCGAATTTATAATATTTTTGGTAATGCAGTGAAAGCTTTATAAATTTTCAATAATTTTTTTAAATAGTACCCGATTCTTAATATAGAAAAAATGGTATCGATAAAGAAAAATATCCTTAGTTGTATCAATCATTCAGAATAGGTGTTAGCAAATGGAGTGAAACTAGTAGGTTTGATTTGAAAACTAATAGGAAGTTTAATTAATTTCCTAATTTATATGCAATTTTTTTGTATTCCGTGTTTATATAGCCAAGCGACATATGAGGCAACATGTGACAATCAATTGCACATTCTTTTTCATTACAACAATTATTCAGTCCTTTAAAAAAATAAACTATTATTAAGTTACCTTGCATAATTAGGATGCTAAAAATTAGAGTCGATTAGCTCAAAGTTTATTATCGATTCAGCTCCAAATGAAATCCTTTTCATAAGATTAGCGATTTTGTCAGAGCAGCAATTGTTGATGTCAGTGCAAGAATAATATATTTTCAAAAATGCCCTCGCATTCAAATGGCAAAAAGATATGATTACACAAGTACACCTTCAATACAATTTTTACGTAAATATGTAAGTTATTATTCCCCGTTCAAATATTTTTACTCGACCGATGAGGCCTTAGCTAATTGGTTAAGGATGAGGCCCCATGATCAAGAGGTCATGGGTTCAATCCCCCACTAGTGTGAGTTTTTCTCTGGCTTAATACCACCATTTTCTGTAGTTGAATACAGGTCTTTCTAGTTAATTTTATTTGTGTTCTTTATTACGATGAAATAGATTTTATACATTAATTGATGTAACAATGTAAAAGAAAAATATTTACTCATTTAGTATGGCCAACCAATCAAATTAAATAAATATTTTCAATTATAAACCATATGAATATTAATAATAGCATGAACATTAAGGCACAACTTTTTTTAGAAATATCATAAAGATAAAAAAAATCAATATAATAAATTAGTCGAAAGATTAACTACTCTAATCCATGGATCAAAGTATCGTTTAGAGTGTATATTTCGATTAGCCAAATAATGGAAACTTTTCTAGACTTTTCGAAGATGTTTCGAAAACATGCACTAAGGAAAAATTGTAATTTTTTTTTACTGAATTAAGAAAAATAAGAGAGTCTCATTTCTATAAATATGTTTATTTATTTTCGGTAGGTTACTTGATTGCGGCAATATAAGCTTACTAGCCTACATATTGATTTAATATACATTCTCTGTATTAATTAGTTCGTGTCAATATCTTTGGAGATTTTAGTATCTTTATATTTGGCCGTTAGAGCAAGAGGCTGTATCAATTGTTTCTTTTTTAAAAAAAAAACTTTTAATCACCTAATAGGAGAAGTACAATCGGTTATATCCAAAATTGAACAATGTGAATCGCATAAAATACAAGGGAAATGAGGGAAAGTGATACTACACCATTTCAATTATAAGGGCAACTCCAACAGTGGGCTCGGGGAGCGCGTGAGGTCCGGGCTGGGCTGGGAAGTCATTTCCAGCAGCGGGGCGGGGCGGGGCGGCGTGGGTTGGGTCGCGGTCGCGATCGCGGCGGGGAACGACGTGGAGAACGGGGCGCGCGTCTGAGGTTGGGGAAGACTTTAAGTACTGGTTCCTTTTTTTTTAATTTTTTTAGTTTTTAATTATTTTAATTAATTTTTAAAATTATTTTAAATGTATAGAAATTGTTTTAGTTATTTTAAATGTATAGAAATTATATAATTTTGTAATTAAATTTTTTAATAATTGTTAATATTATAATAAAATTTGTAGTATTTGTTTTAATTATTATTATTGATTTTTAGTTACAATTCTAATTATTAATGGTTTAATAATAATAAAATTAAATAATGATTTTAATTGTTTCTTATATTCAAAAAATAGCAATTAAAATTTGTAAATAATTTCTTAGTATATTATTAGATAATAATATGTAAGTAAATAATTTGATTTTAATTAAAATTCTAATTATTAATGATTTTATAAGAATAAAATCAAAATTTCCCCATTAATTAGAATAAGAATTACTTGAAAATATAATTTCACACTTAGACAAACAATTTAAACTAATACTTAAAGTAAGAAATACTTAAATACATACTTGAAAATATAATTACACACTTAGACTAACAATGTTGTATTTTGCTAGTGTGCCGTTGATTTAATCGTCTTTGTTTTTTTTCTTCGTTTTTTTTCCCTTCATGTTTGTTGCAATCTTCATCTTGATTTTATGTGTGTCGTTGATTCTGTTGGGATTCGGTAAGATAAACAGTCCTAAGCACAGCGGAAATTAAAATTTTTAAGGACCTCTTACGGAATCTTGCCAGGATACTAAACTGGTTGTATATATATGAATATAAAACGACAAGAATAATTAGATCCAAATTATACCTGTCTCCTAGCAAATCCAAGTAAGCAGCGAAGTCGTTGCGTTTTCTCCCTCGGTAGAAATCGATCCAAGCCTTGTTGTAGCGCCCCACGTGTTGCGCCTCTACGAGTTGATACACCACAATATCACGAAATATAATTTATCCTAATCGGCTAGAACATAGGATATATTAATATCTAGGATTAGAGAACAAGATTGGAATGAGAACGAGATCGAAAAATTCTTCCAAAAGGAAGATGTGGGTTCGGCCGATCACTGGGGAGAAAAGGGAGAGAATTTTCTTGACTTGGCTTTTGGCTCTTGATTAGTGTGTATGAGATATGACCTTAGGTCTCCTACTTATAGGAATCTCATCATCCTAATCCTCCTAGGATTAGGACTCCCAAGTCTTCTAATTCTCCTACATGGGCCATGGCCCTTTAAATTGGAAGACTAAGTCTTCTAATTAATTCATGGCCCATACTAGATTTAATTAATTGGGTCTTTATTTAATTCCCAATTAAATAGCCCAATTAATTTATTTCTTTCTCATTTAATTAAATTAGACTCTAAGTCTATTTAATTAATCATTCCCATTATTAATTAAATCCAATTTAATTAATTAACTTACAAATTAAATTCCAATTTAATTTCCACTCTTGATCCAAATCCAATTGAATCACATTCGCTCCAATTGGGTCGACCCAGTCGACCCAGTCACCCCAATCGACCCAATCGATTTAGTTGACTCAGTTGTTCTTCATTTCCTCGCTTTCGCTTCATGTGTATTGTGTATGCCCCCGTAGGTTCACCACATAATTGGCCGTGGGTTATAATTAAATATTGATTTAATTACTCGAGTATTAAATACTCTAAATCAATCGAACACTCTGTCGACTGATCATTCCAAAATTAGCACCCCTGCTAATTTGGGAATTCTCCCACACTCCACTGTCGATGTCTGGCCACAAGCCCATGGAGCCCAATCACAGGTGAATTAATTCAGTGAACCTATTAATCATTTACAATTTCCATATACGCTATAATCTCTCCATCGATCGATCTCCCAGTCAATACTTAAGGGCATGGATTTTTCATCGGTTCCCTTTTATTTTGTTTTGACTTTATGCATTCTGATCTTGAAATAATTCTCTTTGACTTAATCTTTATGAGCTACTTTCATAAAGCCGTCAGATGCCTTGGCCAAGGATTTTACCAGAATTAATTTCTCACAGAAATCCATAGGAGAATTTCCCAACCTATCAAGTCGGGTCAATGGATCCTTTGTTGATGATATGAACCTGCATACGAGTTCCTCTATACCCAACGTGAATCCACAGAGACTTTCTGGCGATCTCCAGTCGGTCGGAACTCACATCTAAGTATAGACGTTCTCGCACCAGATAAACCCTATAACCTCAAGTGTTTGGGGATCATTCCTCGTATACTGTTGTAAATTGGAATAACTTCAACTCCGATATGCGACTACCGCTTCCATGATGAGTTATTTCCTAATTGGGGTATTTAGTGCACTTGCCATCCCAGCAAGTCACCCACTTATGTGTATCGACTATCCCAGTCACGCTCGTGGACCCCAGCGTCCTCCAGTTCATCGGAGTATACACATTAGTGAGAGTCTAACCGAATCCAACGATGTCCCATCTCGATTGGATTCTACGACTCTTGAATATGTTCTAGATCACGGCCTTGGAGATCAGTCCACGGGTTGTCCCATAGCCCTGTGATCTAAGGACTTATATCCTTATGCGTAGATAATTATTACATAAGATAAAGTTGACCATATAATAAAGATGCATTCATTAATCTAAATTGAATAGTTCCTTTATTTATTACAATAAATGGCAGCCATACAGTTGGCTTGCCGGACACTATTCTATCAATCTCCCACTTGTCCTAAAGCCAACTTTCTATGTTCTTGAGTCCCATCTTTATCAGATGTTTCTCGTATGCCTTTTGAGGCAGTGGCTTCGTAAGTGGGTCCGCGATATTATCTTCTGAGTCGACACGTTCCATCTTAATGACTCCTCTACCAATGATATCCCTTATCAAATGGTATCGTCGAAGTACGTGCTTGGATTTCTGATGAGATCTCGGCTCCTTTGCTTGCGCTATTGCTCCATTATTATCACAGAAGATAGTAATGGGCTCAGCAATGCTAGGTATCACATCCAATTCCTGGATGAAGTTTTTCATCCAAACACCTTCCTTTGCGGCTTCACACGCTGCAATGTACTCTGCTTCGGTGGTTGAATCTGCGGTAGTATCTTGCTTGGAGCTTTTCCAGCTTACCGCACCACCATTGAGGCAAAATACGTATCCAGATGTTGACTTGAAATCGTCTACATCACATTGGAAGCTCGAATCTGTAAAGCCTTCCAATTTCAATTCTCCTCTACCGTATACCAAGAACAATTCCTTAGTCCTTCTCAGGTACTTCAGAATTGCCTTTACAGCTATCCAGTGCTGCTCTCCTGGATCAGACTGATAGCGACTCGTAACGCTTAATGCGTACGCCACGTCTGGTCTAGTACATAGCATACCATACATAATGCTTCCAATAGCGGAGGCATATGGTATTTGAGACATATTGCTTCTCTCTTCAGGCGTCTTTGGGGCCATAGACTTAGAGAGTGCAATACCATGTCTCATCGGAAGTAATCCTCTCTTGGATTCTTCCATACGGAATCTCTTCAGTATTTTATCTATGTACTGCGATTGGGAGAGGCCCAGCAATCCTTTTGATCTATCTCGGTAGATCCTTATACCTAGTACAAAGGATGCTTCTCCCAAATCCTTCATTGAGAATTGTGTAGACAACCATGCTTTCGTTTCGGATAACACCTTTATATTGTTTCCAATGAGAAGGATGTCATCAACGTAAAGCACCAAAAATTCAACTGTACTCCCACTGATCTTCTTGTACACACAAGGTTCGAACACGTTTTTGATGAATCCAAAAGTTTGGATTGTTTCATCGAAACGGATGTTCCAACTTCGGGAAGCTTGCTTCAGTCCATAAATGGACCTCTGGAGTTTACACACCTTGTGCTCATCTCCTTTGGATGCATATCCTTTTGGTTGCTCCATGTAGATCTCCTTATCAATGTCTCCATTGAGGAAGGCGGTATTCACATCCATCTGCCATATCTCGTAGTTATACCACGCAGCTATGGCTAGCAAGATTCGAATGGATTTAGGCATTGCGACGGGCGAGAAGGTTTCCTCAAAGTCAATGCCTGGTCTTTGAGTGTATCCTTTTGCCACTAGTCGCGCCTTGTAGGTTATTACCTCTCCGTTCACTCCTAGCTTTCGCTTATAGATCCACTTGCAACCCACGGGAGTCACTCCCACTGGTGGATCTACCAAGGTCCAGACCTTGTTTGAGTGCATGGAGTCCAATTCGGATTCCATGGCTTCGCGCCACTTTCCCGAGTCTATTTCCAACATAGCTTCATCGTAAGTCCTTGGGTCGGTTAGAGACTGTCCAGTCTCATGTAGCAGACCGTAGTACCTCTCGGGTTCTCTACGTTGTCTTTCTGACCTACGAAGTATTGGTGTACTTACTGGTGCACTTTCATGCTCTTGTTCTCCCACTGCCTGTGGTGATGGGTCAGCTTGTTCGACCTCTTCGGCCTTTTCAGCTTCAGTGACCTCATCCAGTTCTATGTTATGTTCTTTCTTGTCCACCAAGAAATCCTTCTCTAAGAAGTGTGCGTTCCTTGAGACAAACGTAGTTTGTCTCGTAGGATCATAGAACTCGTATCCTATCGAGTTTTCTGGATACCCCACGAATTTGCACAAAGTGGATTTTGTTTCCAATTTATCTCCCACTAGCTTTTTGACGTAAGCGGGAGATCCCCATATGCGCATGAATGCGTATGAGGGTGCCTTGCCAAACCATAATTCGTATGGTGTCTTTTGTACGGATTTAGAAGGTACCATATTTAGTATCTTCGTTGCCGTGAGGAGGGCATGTCCCCAAAATGAAAGAGGAAGGTCAGTGGCACTCATCATGGATCGAACCATATCCATCAAAGTTCGATTCCTTCTCTCAGCTACTCCATTTAATTGCGGTGTAGCAGGAGGAGTCCACTGAGATAATATTCCATGCTCTACAAGATAATTCAGAAATTCATTACTAAGAAATTCTCCACCTCGGTCAGAACGAAGAGCCTTTATCGTATGACCAAGTTGATTCTCTACTTCCATCTTGAATTCTTTGAATCGTTCAAAGGCTTCAGACTTGTGTTTCAACAAGAACACATATCCATAACGACTATAGTCGTCAGTGAAGGTAATGAAGTAGTCGTAGCCACCTCGGGCGCTTTTTCTTAGTGGTCCACATACGTCAGTATGTATCAAGTCCAATGTTTGCTTGGTTCGCTCAGGGTTTCCCTTAAATGGCAGTTTAGCCATTTTACCCTTAAGACATGGTTCACATGTTGGCATTTCATCAATGTGCTTGATTTCAAGCGCGCCAGATGATGCTAACTTTTGAATCCTTGACTTGGATATATGTCCAAGTCGAGCGTGCCATAATTGGGCAGAAATTTCATTATCTTGCTTTATTTTGTTTTGTTGTACGTGCATAACTAACTTAGGTGGTTCTATGGTGTATAGTCCATCTCTTAATGTACCAGTGAAAAACAAATGATCATTCATAAATATGAAAAAGAACCTTTATTAATTTTAAAATTAAAACATTCATTATCTAAAACAGGAATGGAAATATTGTTTTTCACTAAGCCAGGTACATAAAGAACGTTCCTAAGGACTAACTTATTACCACCTAAATCTAACTCCACTTCGCCTATGGCCTCGGCAGCAGCTCTAGCTCCATTGCCAAATCGCAGGATCCAATCCCCAGGCCTAAGTGGCCTTGTTGCTCCCATCGCCTGTAAATCATTACAAAGATGAGAACCACAAGCAGTGTCCAACACCCAAGATGCACAGTTAATTGATAAATTAACTTCAACAAGGAATATACCTTTCGAGTTCTCCAAGAACTCTACTTTGATCCTTTCCCTTGACCTCGTGCAGTAAGGAGCTCTGGTTTCCATTTGTCTCGACTTTGATCGCCGCCCAGTCCTTTCTCCAACCACTGCTTTCTTTCCAAAAGAAGCTTCATGTTCCTCGAGCATTTGTCGCAGGACGTGCACAGTAATCTCACGCCTTTGGAGATTCAAGTCCGCTACAAAATTGTCATATGATCTAGGAAGAGATTGTAGGATTATATCCACACGAAAATCATTGTCCATCACGACACCCATATCATCGAGTTCAGAAAGAAGTCGAATCATCTTGTGTACGTGGATTCCGACAGGAGTTTCTCTTCTCTTTCTTGCTTGCAAGAGTTCTCTCGTTATCGCGAATCTGCGACGTCCATCTCTAATCCCATAAAGGAATTTGAGATTCGAGAGAATCTCTTTCGCGGATACCATATGCTCATGTTGTAACCGCAGATCAAGTGACATATATTCCAACATGTAATCACGAGCTAAGCTATCATCCAATTTCCATTTGGTGATGCTTTTTCGAAGCTCGTCGGGAACATCATGTGAAATATCAACGGGTGGAGGTACAGACAAAACGTATGAAATGTTTTCAGCATCAAAAAGTCCATTCAAGTGGTGTGTCCAGAAGTGCAGGTTTGGTCCAGTTAAAATGTTACGTTCAAGTGATGAGATGGACAAATCTCTAAGTGCTCTAAGCTCTTTAGTCATCATATCTATAAACAAGACGATAGAAGAAATAAATACGCGAATGATTAATTTTAAATGCACAATTTACAAACATGGTTTTTATTTGTAAATTACTCCCACTATTTTAATCAAAATCTTATGCCCCCACATAAGTTTCGGGAATATAAAATATCCTAGCGGGCTCAAGGCCCAAATGCAATCTTCTAGTACCCACGACTCGTTGGCCATACTATTAGATCCACTTGGTGGACGACATCGTCGTCGGTTAACCATCGCAGCTAACCCTTGAGTTCATTTAGCCTCGTTTTTCGTTATGGACCCACGACTCGTGAGACATCCATATTTACTAGCGTTAAATCATGTCCAATACTCGTGGAGAGAAATAGTTCAATCCTAGACGCCCCACGACTCGTGAGACAGCGCCTAAAACCTTGCTATCCCCTCCCTTGGCACTAAACTGTGCATCGAGGCAATAAACATATTATCTTCCTATAGCTCGACCCACGACTCGTGAGACATCGAGATATATTCGTATAATATGCTTAAGACCTAGTAATTGGATAGGCTCAGACCATAGACACCATTCATATGCGCCCGTTATTCGATTTAATATTATAATTGAGTTTTAAAGTTCAATTGGAGGTTTTATCAAGTATTCTTGTGCGAGGTCTCATCAGATTATTCTTTATCTTGTTTACGTTATCTATTCTAAGCATGCATGACATACATCAAAGAATAATAAGTAAACATACATCACCTAGCAGGATATGATTGATCGATTGCCCATCCTATGCGATCCATCACGAGCCATGCGATGGATCAATTGGTCAGTCTAGGGTGGAAATTAAATGTCCTAACTATTACAATTTTCAAACCCATACATGCATGGGCCTTCTTGTAATATCCTCCTTGATTGGGCCTCCATGTATTGAATTGGGCCTCCATGTCCTCCAAGGTAATGGGCCTCCATGTGGATCTCCAAGTCTTCATGAGGTCTTCACGGCTCCAAGCCTAAACTAAGTTTAACTTATAATGGCCCTATTCTATTACATTTTAATTGCGCAAGCAAGGGGCACCAATCAAGCCCATTTAATTACAACCCATAAAATAAATAAACCAAAACTACACAGGGCTTAGGGGCAAAATCGACCAATCCACATATTCACTCAAGAACATGCATAAATTCACATAAGGGCATAAATGTAAATTTATCGGCTCCTTTTAATTTTAATTCACAAAAATTATCCAAGTTAATTAATTTTGAATTAATAATTAATCTCTAAGATTAATTAACTCTTACTTGAGTTCTAAGTAATCTACTATTCTTATCTTGATTAAGTTGGTTAATTAAGATAGTTACAAATCTTCCAAGATTCCTATCTTGTCCAAAACTCTAAGTTTCCCTATTTTCCAAATCTCCAAGATTCTCAAGATAATCCTATTTTGACTAGATTAGATAACTAAGGTAGTTCCCAAATCTTCCAAGATTCCTACCTTATCTAAAACTCCAAGTTTCCTAATCTCACAAATCTCCAAGATTTTCAGATTTTTCAAAATAGGCAGAATTAGAGTCCCACCAAAATCAGCCAAATATCGGCCAATAGTGGACTGCCACGTGGACAACCCACATTCGGCCACAAGGACCGCGCGTGAGCTGCCCGTGGCAGCCGCTGCTCCGCGTGGCTAAGTACGGCATCAGGCGGCTGCGCGTGACAGCACACGGCAGGCAGCCCGTAGGCTGCTGTTGTGTGCTGCACGCGCGGCCAGCGTGCTGTTCGCACGCTGCCGTGGGCAGCAGCGTGCGGTGGCCGCCCAGCCGCGGTGCGCTGCCACGCACCGCCGCGTGCCACCGCGGTTGGATCCAATTAAAATTTTTTTTTTTTTTTCTTGATTACTTTGATTTAATTAAAAACAGATCTAATTAAATCCCAATCCAAAAATTAAAATAACCTTAGGTCTCCTACTTATAGGAATCTCATCATCCTAATCCTCCTAGGATTAGGACTCCCAAGTCTTCTAATTCTCCTACATGGGCCATGGCCCTTTTAATTGGAAGACTAAGTCTTCTAATTAATTCATGGCACATACTAGATTTAATTAATTGGGTCTTTATTTAATTCCCAATTAAATAGCCCAATTAATTTATTTCTTTCTCATTTAATTAAATTAGACTCTAAGTCTATTTAATTAATCATTCCCATTATTAATTAAATCCAATTTAATTAATTAACTTACAAATTAAATTCCAATTTAATTTCCACTCTTGATCCAAATCCAATTGAATCACATTCGCTCCAATTGGGTCGACCCAGTCGACCCAGTCACCCCAATCGACCCAATCGATTTAGTTGACTCAGTTGTTCTTCATTTCCTCGCTTTCGATTCATGTGTATTGTGTATGCCCCCGTAGGTTCACCACATAATTGGCCGTGGGTTATAATTAAATATTGATTTAATTACTCGAGTATTAAATACTCTAAATCAATCGAACACTCTGTCGACTGATCATTCCAAAATTAGCACCCCTGCTAATTTGGGAATTCTCCCACACTCCACGGTCGATGTCTGGCCACAAGCCCATGGAGCCCAATCACTGGTGAATTAATTCAGTGAACCTATTAATCATTTACAATTTCCATATACGCTATAATCTCTCCATCGATCGATCTCCCAGTCAATACTTAAGGGCATGGATTTTTCATCGATTGCCTTTTATTTTGTTTTGACTTTATGCATTCTGATCTTGAAATAATTCTCTTTGACTTAATCTTTATGAGCTACTTTCATAAAGCCGTCAGATACCTTGGCCAAGGATTTTACCAGAATTAATTTCTCACAGAAATCCATAGGAGAATTTCCCAACCTATCAAGTCGGGTCAATGGATCCTTTGTTGATGATATGAACCTGCATACGAGTTCCTCTATACCCAACGTGAATCCACAGAGACTTTCTGGCGATCTCCAGTCGGTCGGAACTCACATCTAAGTATAGACGTTCTCGCACCAGATAAACCCTATCACCTCAAGTGTTTGGGGATCATTCCTCGTATACTGTTGTAAATTGGAATAACTTCAACTCCGATATGCGACTACCGCTTCCATGATGAGTTATTTCCTAATTGGGGTATTCAGTGCACTTGCCATCCAAGAAAGCCACCCACTTATGTGTATCGACTATCCCAGTCACGCTCGTGGACCCCAGCGTCCTCCAGTTCATCGGAGTATACACATTAGTGAGAGTCTAACCGAATCCAACGATGTCCCATCTCGATTGGATTCTACGACTCTTGAATATGTTCTAGATCACGGCCTTGGAGATCAGTCCACGGGTTGTCCCATAGCCCTGTGATCTAAGGACTTATATCCTTATGCGTAGATAATTATTACATAAGATAAAGTTGGCCATATAATAAAGATGCATTCATTAATCTAAATTGAATAGTTCCTTTATTTATTACAATAAATGGCAGCCATACAGTTGGCTTGCCGGACACTATTCTATCAGATTTAATGTTATAATTCATATTTTGAATTAATTTTAATATTAATATTTAAATTCTATTATTATAATTTATTTAAATTAAATATATTATTAAAATAATTATTATTATTTTATCATTATAATAATTATTATTATTATTAATATCAATATTAAAAAAATCTGAAAAACTATTATTATTAATTTTGATTACAATTGTAATTATTAATGATTTATAAGAATAAAATTTCCTCCTAAATTAGAATTAGAATTACTTGAAAATATAATTAAACACCGACAAATAATTTAAATTAATACTTAAAGTAAGAAATATTTAAAAACATATTTAATTAAAATGATACTTAAATTATATGGTTAATTACAGGGACCTCCCATGATATTTGGTGTAATTCGCGATCAATCCCCTCCAAGAATCATAATTACAATGACCTCCCTTAAGGTTTCAAAAACCTTACAAAACCCTAACGGATACTAACAAAGTTGCACGGAATCTATGAAATGACTTAATTGCCCTCGTTAATTTTAATTAAAAAAAATCTTATTAACAAAATGTCTTATTTACCCTTGCCCTGATGCACAAAATTACAATGACCTCCCCTGAGGTTTGGTGTAATTCGCGTCCAATCCCCTCCAAGGATCATAATTACAATAACATCCACTGAGATTTCAAAAACCTTACAAAACCCTAACGTACACTAGCGGAGTTTGGACGAAATCTGTGATATTACTTCATTGACCTCGTCAATTTTAATTAAAAAAAAAATCAGAAAAAAAATTCGATTAACAAAATTTCCTATTTACCCTTGCAATGATGCACAAAATTATCATATTACCCTTGCAAAATTTAATTATTAATGGATATAAAAAATCATAACTGCACATTTGTACTTAAACTTTAAAAATACTAATTTTATACATAAGAGGAACAAAAAACCTAGCCCTAGCCCTAGCCCTAGCCCTAACCCCCCACGCCACCCACCCTCCGTCCCAACCGGCACCTCTCCTTACAGGCCGTGCCACCGGCCTGGGATCTATGATCCCAGGCTGGTGACAGATTGGAAGGAGAAGCCAGACCGACGGCACGGCCTGGGAGAAGATGTGCCAATAGGTAGGGTGGGTGGGTGGGTGGGGTTTAGGGATGGTGAGATTTTTTTTTATAATTAATATATATATTAAAATTATTTATTGATTTACTAATATTCGTAAATATGTATATAAGGTATTATTTTCTATTTTATAGTAAAATATTTTATTAATCCTTAATATTATGTACAAGTAAGAAATATTAAAAAAAAATTATTTTATAATAATTATTTTACTAAATTGTTTATTGAGTGAGTAATTTTAATTTTTGTAAAAAAAATTAGCTAAAAGCTTAAGATTTTTTTTAGTATGGGTTAATTATGAACATGTGATCATTTTTATAATGTCTAATAATTAATTTTTGTTCAAGTTTTTTTACTTCTCATGATTAAACGCAATCATTAATTTATCTTTGTACTTTAATTATGATTTTTTTTAAATTATTAATATTACGGGTTAATTACATTTTTATTTATGTTCTACAGTTGTTTTCTTATAATTAACCATAATTTATTTTCAAAAATGTGAAAAAAACATAGATATGCTATTATATTTTTATTTTAAGAATATATATATACTAATAAACTGATTATAAGTTTCATGTGAATTTACAACATTTTCATCAATTCATAATCATAATCCTTACAATGAACACCCTCCCATATATCAAACATAACTAAGGGCATAATTGTCCACGAAAATTGCTACAATAATATCAAGGGTAGAATGGGGTTTTCAATAAAATTAAGGGGACGACGTCAGCAAAAACTAACGGATGTAAGGTTTTTGAAACCTCAGGGGAGGTCATTGTAATTATGATTCTTGGAGGGGATTGGACGCGAATTACACCAAACCTCAGGGGAGGTCCATGTAATTAACCCTAAATTATACAATTCACATTTATTGTTAACCATATTTTGCATACACATGGGCGATTAGGTCTTGCTGGAGTCTACAGTTGGCTTCTTTGGATCGTATAGCATCATAACGCATAATATAGTTATCCAAAGTTTGTCTTCTTGGTACTGGATCTTCCAAGTTAATACCTTCGCGTGGATAAATTTTAGCACGTGCCCTACGAGATGTGCTTAAGTCATCATCGTCGTCGTCAAAGTCATCATCTTTGTATTCATCACGTTCATCCTCCGCAATCATATTGTGAAGTATTATGCAAGTTAACATAATGTTTAACAAGTCTTCCGTATGCCATCCTCTGCCGGGTTGATTTACAATTGTAAGCCGAGCTTGGAGAATTCCGAACGCTCATTCGACATCCTTCCGAAATAATTCTTGATACTTAGAGAATACTTGTTCGGGAAGGGTTCTTAGATTTCTCACCGACTGGATTAACGTTCCCCACTTAGGATATATACCGTCCACAAGGTAGTACGGCATGTAGTGTTTTTTGCCATTCACCTCATACTCAACACTGGGAGATTACCAGTAGTGAGGTTGTCGAACAAAGGTGAACGACCAAGGACAGTAACGTCGTTCATTGCTCCTGGCACGCCAAAAAATGCATGCCATATCCATGTATCGTGGGAAGCAACAACTTCAAGCACAATCGTGGGTTTTTTCTTCCTTCCAAAAAAACTCCCCTACCATGCAATTGGGCAATTTTTCCGCTCCCAGTGCATACAGTCAATTGAACCAATCATACCAGAAAATCCACATCTTTTCGATTTGTTCAGTAGCCTGACCAGATCCTCATGCGTCGGGGCACGAAGGTATTCTTGTTGGTACAATCGCAAAATGGTTTTACAGAAGTCACGAACAATTTCTGCAGCGGTACTCTTCGTAACACGAAAATTTTCGTCATTGAAATCATGAGAGAATGCATATGCTAACGAGAGCATAGCAATTGATACCTTCAGTATGGGTGAAAACCCTGCTCGATTAGTGGCATCGTACCTTTGTCGAAAGTATATATTTTCACGTTCGCAATTCGCAAGAATACGGAGAAAAAGGGACGCTTAATGCTGAAACTGCTTCGGAATATTTCACTTTAATACAATGGCCTTTCGATGAAATAGTCGTTCATGAGTTGTATGTGACGTGTTTTGTGGTTCCTATTTAGAAATTGACGACCAGGAACAGAACCACCATGTACATGCGTACTTTCATAGGGCACTTTTTCTGAGCACAATTAGAGAAACATTTTCTCATCGTCGTCTTCTTCTTCTTTCACCATCTTGTTATAAGAATCACAAAAATAATTTCGGGAAGAAGATAATCCATCACCAAAATTGTGGTTCATTTTTGTTTAAGAAATTAGGTTGAGTAGAGTGAATATTTTGTTAGTTGCTTCTGGAGGCTAAGAAATGAGTATGTTCAAAAAAACTGAAAAACTTGTTAAATAGGCAAAAATCAGCAAAGTAGATTGGGTTGTATTGCAAAATTACATAATACCCCCTTTAAGTTTTTAAAAATTATATCATACATTTTCTGCAGCAATTCTGCACCATACATTTTTTGCACCTCTTCTGACCTATACCTTTTCTGCAGCAATTCTGCACCATATCATTTTTGCACCTCTTCTGCACCATATATTTTCTACAGCAATTCTGCACCATACCATTTATGCACCTCTTCTGCACCAATTCTGCAGCATAACTTTTCTGCAGCAATTCTGCACTATACCATTTATGCACATCTTTTGCACCATATCTAATAATAAATTTCCTATACTACATATCTAATAATAAATTTCCTGGCCATGATCGATAATAAATTCTACAGAAAAGTAGATAACAATTAAAAGAATCGCCTAAATTTATCAGACAATTTATGGACGGTAGATTGGATATGAATGCCCATAAACATTAATTCGGCACCATAATAATAGCAAAGTAGTTGGGTTGTATTGCAAAATTACATAATACCCCCTTTAAGTTTTAAAAAATTACGGAATGTCATATCTATTCTTGTTCCCTATTTAAAAGGGAGATGTCTTCATTTCGTAATCCACAACTCTTTCAATCTCTTCATCTTCCAACTATTTCTCTCAATACATTTCTCTCAATCTCTTGATATCTCAATATGTCGGGAAAATGGACTCAGGCTGAAGATATAGCCTTGACAAAGGCATACACTGATGGCACATAAGACAATGTGGTGGGTAGCAACCAACCAAAAGAAACATTTTGGGTTAAAATTCAAACAATAATGTATGTCCTGCTTGATTCTGCTAGACACCAATTTTCGAAAAGAACACCAGATTCTCTTGCATCTAGATGGAAAAACATATCTTCACAAAAATGCAAAAATGTAACGAAGCACTTCAAAGGACCTCAAGAGAAGTCGGAAGCGGTGGGCAAATTATGGACGAGGTAAATGTTATGTTAATCATAGATAAAATAAGTTTACCTTATTTTGATTTTCATTATATCACGAATATTAACTATTTATTTTCAATTTTTTAGCATGAACTGGCATTACGTCTATACTATACCGAAATGAAGCATCATTGGTGCTTCCAGCAAACATGGGAAGTGGCTAAAGATTGGGTCATTTGGAGGGCAGAAAGTCAAGCTTCGCAAACAATGCCCGTACGACATCTCAACCAATGGAGGATTCTTATTTTCCAACACCTCCACAAACCCAGTTTCATTCGGAATCACTGGGCGATAATGATGATGCGGAGACTCCTGACATACCCCGATCGAGTCAAAGACCTATGGGTACAAAGAAAGCAAAACAAGGAAAAGGAAAAGGAAAAGGAAAAGCTTGTTCTAGTCAACAAGCGATTCTTCACATGGAAAGGGAAATGCTACTGACCATGAGAGAAACCGCAAGTATGGTATAAATTGGACGAGAGATAAGGCATCAGGAGATGCTTCAACAAATAAGGTCAGATGAAGCAGCGAAAAATGAGTAAAATGATCGTGAAAGGGAGGAATGAATAATGTCAATGGACTGCTCTTCGTACACTCCAGATACGAAGGCGTATTGGAAGAAAAAAAGAAAGGAAAAGAAACAATAAAATCTTGCTCGGGACTTATTTGGAGAATCCTTGAATGAAGAAACCGACTAGTTCCAGGGGGGCAAATCAATAAATGTTGTAATCTTTTTTGTTTTTTTTTTCATTCGTGTTTGTTGTAACCTTCATCTTGTTTTTATGTGTGTCGTTTATTTAATGTTATAATTCGTGTTTTGAATTAATTATAATTTATATTTATATTTATTGATTGAATTTATATTTATATTTATTATTATTAATATCAATATTAAAAACAATCTGAAAAACTATTATTATAATGGTGAGAGTGGGAAAGAAAAAAAAATTGAAAGAAATTGAGTGCTAGAGACCACAACTGAAGATGATCACCCAGAGCCCGGGCTGGCTCGGAGACTGCCCCGAGGACTGGCCCGGGAATGGCCCTAGAAAACCATTGGAGATGGCCTAAGAGATCCTATTAAATAAGGTTGTGAACCGTTGTGTTCCCGAATCTCGAGATTTTTTGACTTGTCATCTTGACCATTTGAATAGGAGTCTTGCAAGTTGTGCATCGGTTGTGCACACGTGTCACTTATTGTTCTATATGGCTACATTTGAAAATAATCATAATACTAGTCGCTCTCTTTAAACCATTTTTTTTTGTCTAGCAATATTTGTCTTATATATATTATTATGTATTATAAAGTATCAGTTTGTGTAAGATTGGTATGAGTCAAGAATTACGACTTGATAAGCTTATAATTGAAATTTTGTTATAAAACTTAGGATAAAAGTATGAACAAATTGTAGTAAGCAAAGTAATATGTAGAAAAAACTCCTCAACTCTTTTATCTCATTTTATGTTGTAGTTCATCTTATTACAAAGTGAGGGATGAACTCATCTATATATACAAGCTCAAGACTTCTATACAATAGCCACATGTCATATATGTGTCTTCCATGCAATTGTGATACATGGCTATACTATATGTTCAAACACTTGCATACATCTAGAGATTTCCACATAGACATGCATTGCCACACTTCTTCATGTCTTGACACATAAAGGGGTTATGTGTTATCTCATTATTTCACCAAGTGAAAGAACCATGTAAATCCACATTATGTCTTGAGTGGTAAATTACAAATGGCATCCACATAATATGTATATTTCACAATACTCCCCCTTGGATGCCCATTGCTTCTGGAGTATGCCTCGTTAAAACCTTGTCAAGAAAAACCCATTGGGACAAAAACTTGGATGAAGGAAAAAGAGTACATATCCATATGGGATTTATAAGCGTGTAACACTGCCTCGTTAAAACCTTTCCAAGAAAAACCCATTGGGACAAAAACTTGGACGAAGGAAAAAGAGTACAGTGTAAGTGTCGTTAATTACACACTCCCCCTGATGCCGACATAAGATCCACAAGTCGCCGCATTCCAATGTTGTAAACCATCTTTCTGAATGATGTAGTTGGCAATGCTTTAGTGAATAAATCAGCAAAGTTGTTACATGACTGAATCTGAAGCACGTCTATATCACCCTTTTTCTGAAGCTCATGGGTAAAGAAAAACTTTGGTGATATGTGCTTCGTTCTGTCTCCTTTGATATATCCATTTCTTATTTGAGCAATACAGGCGGCATTGTCTTCATATAATGATGTTGGTATATTATTTGTTGAGGGCAACCCACAAGATTCTTGAATATATTGAACCATTGATCTCAGCCATAAACATTCTCGACTTGCTTCATGCAATGCCAAAATTTCAGCATGATTGGAAGAAGTGGCTGCTAGAGTTTGTTTAACAGATCGCCATGATATTGCAGTGCCACCACAAGTAAATACATATCCACTTTGTGATCTACCTTTGTGTAGATCAGAAAGATAACCGGCATCTGCATAACCCACTACATGTGGGTCGGAATCTCTAGAGTAAAATAAACCCAAATCAATCGTTCCACGAAGATAACGCAAAATATGTTTAACTCCATTCCAGTGTCTTCGTGTTGGTGCAGAGCTATATCTTGCCAGCAAATTAACTGAGAAAGCGATATCTGGCCTAGTACAATTTGCAAGATACATCAAGGCTCCAATTGCACTTAGATAAGGTACTTCAGGACCAAGCAATTCTTCATTTTCCTCCCGAGGACGGAAAGGATCTTTCTTTATATCCAAAGATCGGACAACCATGGGACTGCTCAATGGATGAGATTTGTCCATATAAAATCTCTTCATAATCTTTTATGTATATGCCTATTGATGAATAAATATTCCAGTTGATAAATGTTCGATCTGCAGGCCGAGACAAAACTTTGTTTTCCCGAGATTTTTCATCTCAAATTCTTTCATCAAATAGCTTGCGGTCTTTGTGAGCTCTTCAGGAGTCCCCACAAGATTTAAGTCGTCCACGTATACAGCAACAATGGAAAATCCATTCTCAAATCTTTTAATGAAAACACATGGACAAATTGGATTATTAACAAATCCTTCCTTTACGAGATAATCACTGAGCCGATTATACCACATCCGGCCAGACTGTTTTAATCCGTACAAGGATCGTTGCAATTTAATTGAATATAGTCCATGAGACCTTTGATTATGAGATCCTTCAGGGATTTTGAATCCTTCAGGGATTTTCATATATATATATATATCACTATCAAGTGATCCATATAAATATGCAGTAACCACATCCATGAGACGCATATCCAGCCCTTCAGAGACTGCAAAGTTAATCAAATACCGCAACGTGATTACATCAATCAAGGGGAATATGTTTCATCATAATCAATTCCAGGTCTTTGTGAGAATCCTTGTGCAACAAGTCGTGTCTTGTATCTCACAATCTCATTTTTCTCATTCCGTTTTCGTACAAATACCCATTTGTACCCGACCGGTTGCACGTCTTCGGGCGTGCGAACTATCGGTCCAAAAACTTTGCGATTCTTTAGCGAGTTCAGCTCAGCTTGAATTGCATCTTTCCATTTTGGCCAATCATTTCTATGTCGATATTCATCAACCGATATCGGTTCGGGATCTTCGGGATCCTTATTTATAATATCTAGTGCGACCCCATACGCAAAGACATTGTCTACAATCACTTTCTTTCTATCCCAATTTTCTCGGGTATTTAAATAATTCAAAGAGATCTCTTCAAATATTGCCTCTTTAGGAGTATCAGTTTCATTTGCCTCTTCCGGGGCATTTCTTAATTCAGACTGATCAGTTATTTTTTCTATAGCGCTTTGTGTTGAAACAGTTTCCTCTCCAGGAGGAATACATACTTCTGGTATCTTTTTCCTTCGGGGATTCTTGTATTTTGCACCAACTGGGCGTCCACGTTTCATTCGTGGTTTTTTAAATTGTCCTGCAGGGATATGTCCTTCAGGGACATCAATCCGTGCTGGTGCATTAACAGCCGGTATATAAGATTTTGTTATTTTCTTTGTATCAACAAATGCATCCGGCAATTGATTTGCAACATTTTGTAAATGTATAATCTTTCTTACTTCTTGCTCACAATTATTTGTACGTGGGTCATAATGAGACAAAGATGGCACATTCCATTCTATTTCACGCCGTTCTTCAGGAACAGGCTTCTTATCTCCCCCTAACGGCGGGAAAACTGTCTCATTAAAAATACTATCAGCATATCTTGCTTTAAACATATCACCCGTCAGGGGCTCAAGATATCTGATAATAGACGGGGAATCAAAACCAATGTAGATCCCAAGTCGTCTCTGTGGACCCATTTTTGTTCGTTGTGGCGGTGATATTGGAACATAAATCGCACATCCGAAAATTCTCAAATGAGAAATATCAGGCTGCTGGCCTGTCACAAGTTGCAATGGCGAATACGCCTCGAATGAACTTGGTCTAATCCGGACCAGTGAAGTAGCATGTAATATTGCATGTCCCCAAACAGAGGTGGGTAAATTTGACCTCAAAAGTAAAGGTCTAGCAATTAATTGCAACCTCTTTATAAATGACTCAGCTAGGCCATTTTGGGTATGAACATGTGCAACAGGATGTTCAACATCAATTCCAATTGACATGCAATAATCATCAAATGCCTGAGATGTAAACTCACCGGCATTATCAAGACGGATTGTCTTTATCGAATAATCAGGGAATTGTGCCCTCAATTTTATAATTTGAGCAAGAAGCTTAGCAAAAGCCATTGTACGCGTTGACAGTAGGCATACATGAGACCATCTCGAAGATGCGTCTATTAAGACCATAAAATAACGAAAAGGTCCGCAAGGTGGAACTACAGGCCCACATATATCTCCATGAATTCGTTGTAAAAACATTGGGGATTCAACACCAATCTTCATAGGAGACGGTCTGATGATTAATTTCCCCTGGGAGCATGCCACACACACATTTTCTTGCGGCAAAAGAATCTTCTGGTTCTTTAAAGGATGCCCGCTTGAATTCTTTATTATTCGACGCATCATAATTGCTCCCGGGTGGCCAAGTCGGTCATGCCAAAGCGAGAAAAGTTTTGAATCATTGAACTTCCGGTTCAATACAACATTTGATTCAAAAACTCTTATGGTCGCATAATATAAACCCGATGAGAAAACTGGGAGTTTTTCATTTACATGCTTCTGGCATGAAATCATGGATGTGATACAAAGATATTCCATATTCCCCTCATTCATGGTCTCAATATGAAATCCATTCAAAGGTATATCTTTGAAACTTAACAAGTTTCTTTTGGATTTCGGAGAGTACAACGCCTCTTTTATCAAAATATTTGTACCACCGGGCAACATCATATTGGCTCTTCCGGAGCCTTCAATTAATGTTGTGGTACCACAAATTGTACTAACATTAGCCTTTGATAATTTCAAATTCGAGAAATACTTCTTATCTCGAAGAATCGTGTGTGTGGTCCCACTGTCAACCAAACAAATATCTCCATCGTTCATGGCTTTCTTTAAAATGTACTCAAATCTTCGGGTTTGAGTCTTTCACCTAGACTTTCTTTCAAGTCTAAAATTTGTGAAGCTTTGTTTTAAGCTTAAAACCTTCGAAGCTTTCTTTCAAGCTTAAAACTTACTAGGCTTTCTTTCTAGCAAAAAATGTACTCAAATCTTCGGGCTTGAGTTTTTCACCTAGCGAAGGCACACAAGTAGTAGGCTTTCTTTCAAGCCAAAAGTGTTCTCAAATCTTCGGGTTTGAGTCTTTCGACTAGACTTTCTTTCAAGTCTAAAATTTTCGAAGCTTTCTTTCAAGCTTAAACTTCAAAGCTTTATTTCAAGCTCAAAACTTATTAGGCTTTCTTTCAAGCCGAAAACAATTTGTTCATATTCGAATTTCAAGTTATTTATACTACAATAAAGTATGTATATTACTTGTTTGTTGATTTTAATTCTTCCGGATATAGGCAATTGCTACTTTCCCCAACTTTTTTCGACAACTTCTGATGGCTGCCGTGTCATCTACAGATGTTGTAAGGACGATCCAAGCGGTCAAAATGAAGAGCCTGTTGTGAGGAACCTTCGGTTAAAATTTGAGCATGATCCAATGGTTAATATAGTCGAAGTGATGGAAAATCCGAAGCTGCTGTTTGCAAATCCGAGAATATGCCTCTCAAAGTGTTTGTCTATTTTCTCTCTTATTTGTGGGATATATTGTGATAACTTGAAATCGAGTTTTAGAACAAACTCGTGCTGATAACGTGTTATAAAACTTAGGATAAAAGTATGAACAAATTGTAGTAAGCAAAGTAATATGTAGAGAAAACTCTTCAACTCTTTTATCTCATTTTATGTTGTAGTTCATCTTATTACAAAGTGAGGGATGAACTCATCTATATATACAAGCTCAAGACTTCTATACAATAGCCACATGTCATATATGTGTCTTCCATGCAATTGTGATACATGGCTATACTATATGTTCAAACACTTGCATATATTTAGAGATTTCCACATAGACATGTATTGCCACACTTCTTCATGTCTTGACACATAAAGGGGTTATGTGTTATCTCATTATTTCACCAAGTGAAAGAACCATGTAAATCCATATTATGTCTTGAGTGGTAAATTACAAATGGCATCCATATAATATGTATATTTCACAATAAATTTCCCATATTCATTATTTCCTAATTCAACCATACCTCTATGTATTGTATCATTTATACCATTGAGTTCCTAAATGAAAGTTTACAATATATGTTTCAAGCTTTTTATAACTCTATGAATGTGTGTTATGGTAAGTGGTTTTCTTATTATAATGCGAATATGAGCTACTAATTCGTCAATTTTTTTTATTTATCAACGCAATTGATGATATCTATTCATGTTAGGGGTGCACTTGATTCTTAAAATCGTACTATAATCTCGATTTTTTACAAGAATTGAAGGATTTTGTATAATAGGGAATCGTAGAAAATATTTTGGTATGGTATGGATTGTTAGAAATTTATACCGAAAAAATCATACCGGACCATACTTACGTATAAATATGTAAATATAAATATTTTATTTATAAGTTAATTTATATATCAAATTTATAATTACTATTTTACCTAGAAAGAGTTCAAGTTCAAGTAAAACTAAAATTAAGCCCACTTGACTTGATTATTGAATAAGGCCTAAATTACTCAATTATTAAAAATCTGATACTAATTGTCCAAAATAAATTATTTAAATTACCTAATCAAACTACAATCTTCAGAGTTTTTAATAAAAAATTACTGAGGTGATCAGTTTTCAGAAAATATTTTTAAAGTTGTTTTCATTTCTTGGGTTTTTTATACGTTTCCAGTGAAATAATTGAACTATCAGGTTATCAACCATGTTCCTAGGTATGACAAGTGCAATTTATTTTTTAGATATTTTTTTTGTCTTTTTATTGTTAGTTATAATGATATAATTTTTCAATAAAGTTATGTGTTGAGGCATATTATTTTGTAGATTTTTTTATCGGGTTTAGTTCGTGTTTTTTCGACTATACTAAACTAGTATACTCCATGTACTATTGCACAAAAGTATAGTACATTATTTCTATGAAATAGTATGTAGCCTAGGCAAACTATTATCAAATCGTTTTACCAAATTTTATCTTTATTGGTAAAGAAAAATGAGATGAAAAAACTATTAAAAAACGCAAAACCTATTGCACTGACCCGTCATTGTGGCTCTCAAAAGTCTAGTTTGTTATTGAATATTTTAAAATCTCATTAATTGGTATGATACCAACTTTATAGAAAAAATCGAAAAATCATACCATGTACACCCCTATTCATGCAGGCTATATAATACATTACAATTATGAAATTATTATTAATGCTATTCTCCCTTCTAAATAAAATTCTAATGTTATCACAATTATATAGTTAACACATTAAATCTGGAATTTACCGTATTTTAATTACTAAAGCACTTTGGCCTCATTAAATTCGTGTGGTTTTGTGCAGTTCCATTTCTTTTTTCCTTTTTGTTGCAAAATTCTTCAATTCGAGTTCGCTCAAGTCCATATCCAACTAGGAGCGAGTGTTGTGACATCACAAATACAATGCATTTGCTACTAGTGTTGTAACATTAAAATTTTATGATGCACGAATACCTTAAAAAATTATAAAATATCGTGTCGAATATATATCGGATACGATACTCTTCAGATATTTGTGGGATACTTCTTCAACACTCTACGCGGTGTGTCGGTAAATCTAATTAAAAAATAAAAGAAATGGACACACGTATCGAATACTTCTTTAGACATATCCAACATATTATTTTACTTATTTCAATATGCATAAATATATAAATATAATTTTTTTAGATCCATATCCATGTCATATAATATCCAGATAATTTTTAAAAATTCGTGTCACCGTATCCATATCGTGTAGTATTCGTATCGTCGTATATATATCCGTGCAACATAACATTAAATTCATTTTTGTATGACAATACTCATACTATGAACATAGATTAAAATTTCGTTTTTGTGGTATATGTCGGTTAGTTGAAAATCAGAAAGTTTTCAAAAGTTTTATGAAACTTTTCGAGATTTTTCGGAAAACATTTAAGAAAAATTGTACACTAAAGAAACATGTTAAAACATAAAGTACACTATATTTTCGTTTCGGTTGACTCAAAAACATAAACTTTTTGATGTTTTCTAGGAAAACGTATCGAAATTTTGATCCGTGATTATGAACTGGATCCACGGAGGATGGAAAAAAAAGTTGACCTTCACGGTTAGATAAACATTCACCATTTCCTCACCTTCAAATTATACAGCAAAGATTCCATCCATACATTAGTGAAATGTCCTTAGCATCTCACACTTTCATGTAATTTAATACAAATAAAGAAACACAACAAAATTCCCATAAGGAAATACTGAATTTGGCATCTCTTCAGAATCCAAATCACAAGTATAGTTTATGTATCCTTGCTCTATTCTCTTCCCACCATACTTTAGCATGCATCTCCCCAAATTTCTCCCGGCTGAAATTTCAAATTTCAAATTATCATAAAGCATCCAATATAGCAATATTATGAACCTGCAGAGATAAATACAAGAGCTAATTGCAAAATTAATACCCCTTGTGTTTTGCCTAATTGGCAAAAAGACCCCTATGTGTTCTTTTATTATTAGCTAACAACCCATTTGAATTGTCTTTATAAATCATAGGTAGATTATTGTCAATTTTCTAAGTGGACAGGGTGGTTGTTGCCAATTTTTAAAGTTAACAAGAGGAGTATTACCAATTTTTTAAGTGAATATGGGTGTTTTTGCATGTTTTGGTGGGGGTGTAATTGTCATTTTGGCTTGGGAGGGGTTTCTTGCTAATAAAATATTATCACATGGGGGTTTTTGGTAATAAAAATAACACATGGAGTTTTGATAATTAGGCAAAGCATGGGGGTATTTTTGCATTTCACCCTAAATTCTTTGGTGGGAATATAATTGTCATTTTGGCTTGGGAGATTTTTTTGGCTAATAAAAAATTAGCACGTGGGGGTTTTTGGTAATAAAAATAACACAGGGGTTCTGATAATTAAACAAAGCATAGGGGGTACTTTTGCATTTCACTCTGAATCCTTTGGTGGGGGTATAATTATCATTTTGGCTTCAGAGGGGTTTCTTGCGAATAAAAAATTAGCACGTGGGGGTTTTTGGTAATAAAAATAAGACAGGAAAATTTTGATAATTAGGCAAAACATAAGGGGTATTTTTGCATTACACTCTAAATACAAAGAAGCTAACCTGAATCTGACCCTTCTGAGTTCTCTTTTCCCATCAGGCAAAGCTCTAACGGTAATATACACGCCGGGCTCATCTTGCTCGACCCATTCGTTTTCCCCCTCACTAGCATTACTGATAGATATATCTCCAGATCGATCAGCATCATGCGAAGAACTAGTCCTGATGGAAGTATCCAATGACGACGTCTCCATTTTAGAACCACTAATACTCGAGAGTTTTGGAGAACGAGAATCTGACGAGGAGTTTGGTCGATACAATGTACGAAGTATTGGTTCTTGATTAAACGGAGGTGTCGTAGGACTGTCTTCGGTAAAGTCGACTTTTGAATTGTTGTTATGATTGTCTTCTGATCTTGGAGTTGTTGGAAGAGGGAAAGCTTGGCGATTTAATCTTCGTACATTGTGGAGTTCCATTACCTTTTCGCAATTCTCCGCCCACCACTTTTGAGCTTGATATTTGTTGAACGTTTCTCGGCTGGTGAAATAAGTCCAATGTTGATTAGAATGCTTTAATAAACTAGTGATTTGAGCTAGTATAAGCATTTGTTCCAAAGTTCATAATTGAACCTTTTGTCATTTTACTAGAGTTAATGGCAATTTACCCCACTGTGATGTTCATAATGTTCAATTTACCTCCCTGTGATTTGAATAAGAGCACTTTATCACCTATAATCTCATAAAAGAATTTACACCATCTACTTGACATTTTTATAAGTGGCGGTTTACACCCCTGTGTTATGATAATGTGGCAATTTACCCCTTGTATTATGATAAATGTGGCAATCTACCCCCCTATGTTACACAAACAAAATTCATCCCCACTTTCAGTTTTGGCAAGTGAGTTACACTCTCCGGCTGAAGTAGGTAAATTGCTTCTTTAAAATTTTCACAGGGGTAAAATGCTCTTTTTCAAATTCAAGAGGTAAATTGACATTAATTCTTTATTTTTATTTATTTTTTTTAATTTGAACATTAGGAAATGCGAAAATGGTGGTCAAAAGCTAAATGCATCATTAGTATTCCAATAAATCAAGGCATCGTTTTTAATTGTATTTCATGAACATGGCACATTAAGTTGGTCCTACATAAGGTTCGTCATAAGTGCTGCATAGTATAAGGGGACTGAAAATTCAAGATTGGACATGAAAAAACAAACTTGCACTTGACTTTGCTTCGTGGCATCCAATTCTCTTGCAAAAATAATGGGAGAATAGAACTATCCCAGAATGCAAGCAACCAAAATAATTATTAAATATTCGGGTGACTTACACTCGGATCCCCTGATATTTACCGTAATTACAATAAACTCCCTGTGGTTTCAAAAATTACATGGACACCCCTTAAGGTGGGTTTTTGTAAACATGTTCTAGGAGGTTCTTGTAAGGATTGTTGAAGTTGTAAGGGGTGTTTTGGTACAAAGTCTAAATCAAAGGGGTCTCCTTGTACTTTTTGAAACGTCAGGGGATTCCTTGTAAAATGACTAAACCTCGGGGTCCGATCGTAAATCACCCTATTTTCATTTGAATGTACAGCGATTAACAATCCAATTTTTCTTCTTTTTTCCGTTGCAAGGCCTAACTAAATCCCTTTCATGGTACAATATCAAAACTAAATTGACACACCGTGAGAATTAATCCCTTCCACTAAATCCATCAAGTCTCATTTCTTACAGTTTTTCAACTAAAAAACAAGAAAGTGAAAGCACTTCATCACATATCTTGTCATTCCTCTAATTTGGGAGTGACAGCAGATATAAATTTCTTATCTTTTTATGATCAGAAATTAACAAATTGACAAGAAACAGTTCATAAGATGACAAAGAACTGTATAGGCGTGAGGAAGATTAAAAATGAAAGCGATGGCATTTCCCGACAAGACAGCAACAATTAGTAATAGGTTCCCCAACAGACCCACCAAAGTGTTTTAATGAGTTTTGTCTTTTGGACTTTTGAAGAGGGAAGATAAAATAAATCCTTGTATTCTTTTCTCATGGCTTTTTCATGATAATGATGTGTATTATATTACTGTCAAAATATATGTGCTAATTTTTCCATATGAATAGAAGGCCGGAAGATTTGAATAATGTTACACCACTTTGTATGCCTCTAGACCTTAGACACTTTTTAAACACCAAAAGTTTAAACCAAAAAAATTCTACATTGCTTCATTAATTTATAAGGGTGATTTACAATCGAACCTCCAGAGGTTTACCGTAATTACAAAAAATCCCCTACGATTTTAAAAATTATAAGGACATCCCTTAAGGGGATTTTGTAAACATTTTTTAGGGCGTCCTTCATCCTTGTAAAGATTGTTGATTTGATACATAATTTAAACTAGAGGGGTTCTCCTTGTAATTTTTGAAACGTCAGGGATTTTCTTATAAAACGACTAAACTTCAGGAGGTCCGATCGTAAATCACCTATACATAAAATAAGAGTGCGTATTTTGTAGCGGTTTCAAATCATAATATGTCATAATATTTAAGGTATATGTATATGTCAGTTATTTTAAGTTTAATTTTGTAGTAAATATTATATAAAATTGTATAGATTAAACAACTTATTATGAATGCATGACAATCATTGGTACTGAAAATTATGATTGTCCGAAAAGTTTATACCGGGTGGAACGATTTTGAAAATATACGAAAAAAATTAGTTATATGAAGTAAAACATATAAAAATTGTTATAGAGAATTATAATCTTTGCAAAAGTTTATACCGGGTAGAACGATTTTCAAAATATACGAAAAAAAATAAGTTATATAGAGTAAAACATATAAAAATTGCTATATAAAATTATAATCTTTGTAAAAGAGACCTAATAAGTATAATATATTTGTATTGTAATTAGATTAATCACAAAACTAAAATGTAGATAGAATGTTATATTGGTTAAATGTGACTAAAATATAACCATAGTACCCATAGACCAAATTTCGTCAACACCTAGAAACTTTTAATGATGGCGATTTAACTACATTAACTATGCCAAATCATTATCTCCACTCATGATTTAATACAATATATTTGCAATAAATTAACATAAATATTTTGGATCTTAATGAACTATTTGGTGGGATTTCAACAAATCTATGTTGGACTAGGTGACTAAGTGGTCCGCATGTTTCACGTTATTTATGTAGAAAGTGTTATCTATTCTAAAAAATTCAGAAAACCTAAAAATATAAAAAAACTCACATTAAAGACACATAGGTTTATTAGTTTAATATATTATTACTTTCTCCGTCTCATTCTTTTACTTCATTAGTTACACTGTGAATTCTAACTTTAATCTTTTAAGTGACTTATCAAGTTTTTCGCGGAAAAAAAATATGACTTATCAAGTTGATCATTTTACATTTATAATTGTGTTTGAAAGCTTTTAAATAATAATATATATGTTGTTATATAATATAATCAAATTATTGTTATAATAATTAAATATATTATTTATTATAACTTTTAAAATTTAATTAAATTGATCGGTCAACTATACCAAATAATAAAAAAGTATGGGATTGAGGGAGTAATAAATAAAATTAAAAATGCAATTACTATTTCCAGCCAAAAATGGCACAAAATGACCAAAAGAGGTTACCTGAATCGAATTCGCTTAAGATCATTTCCGCCACGTGGCAAGGACACAAAGGTAATTAAAACCCCGGGTTCGATTTGAGCCACCCACTCCTTTGGCTCGCTCTCCTCCACGAACACCACCGGGTCGACTCGGCGGCCACTAGCCGAAATCGCCGGCGTTCTCTCGCCGCTCGAAATTACCTTCAGCCTCGCCTCCAGCTCCTTCCTCCCCGCCGTAGAGCCGGAGCTCGAGCTCCCCGTCCGCCGATACGACCACCGAAATTTCTCCGACGACGCCACAGAGTCGGCTTCACTGCCACCGCCGCCTAAGCTCCCATTTCTCTGGTGCTGCGAAGCCGCTGGTTCCGCCGCGCACGGCGTACAGTGACGGTACGCACCGGACGCCTTCAACGCCATGTCCTTGATCTATAAAAAGAAATATTCAAAATACTATTATACCCCTGCTTTTGTCAAATTTCACAATTCGGTAAAATCAAAATACATACAGTATATATATACTCTGTCAAAAAAATGACCTGAAAAGAGAGGGATTTGTTGGCGTGTTTGTTAGAAGTGGCGCCGGCGCCATTAGAGTTGTGCTTTTCCGCGTGATCATCGCTAGGTTGCTTCGAACGTGCTATACATGTAAGCATTTTTCGTTTCAACAAATTAACAATATATATAGATATATAGATAGATAGATACAGATTTGTTTCTCCAGAAAAAAACTTGAAGCCAAAATGAAGAAAATTTTCTGTTTAAATTAGAAAATGAGTGAGAAAGTAGAGATTGGGAAAGGGATGAAAATGGAGGAAATTAAGGGAGGAAGAAGTGAGTGCTGGGGGTGAACAGACACTTTTAATGCTTTCCATTAAATTGAGATTCCTTCTACATAGAGTATTAATTAGTATTGTACATTTTTTTTTATATACAAATTAATTAGTATTATACAGTATAAAGCATAAGTCAAAATATTGTCTTATACTAGTCTACTATACATATCATAATATAATGGGTTTTTGAATGTTCAAAAGAAAAAATTTAATGAAATTATCAAAAGAAAAAGAAAATGAAAAAACATTTAATGAAAAGTTATAGTAAATATAGGAGTGTAAAACTGTAAATTACTGAAAAGGGGGAACTTTTCTAATTTTTTATTCCATTTTAAGTTGGTACAGAAGATTTCTACATCGAGAAAATATAAGACAATAGAGATAAATTTCATTTTTTGCAGGTGCGTTTTAAAATTGGTCATTTATTGTTGTACTCGATAATATATGCCATTTATTGTGTCATCATCATCAATTTCGGTACTTATCACCGATTTTTTTTATGTCATATTTGACCTATTACATGACTTGGACTTGCAAATTGTGGAGTCTGAATATGAAATTCTTAAGTTTTAAGCATCACTCGTCAAATGATATTTTTTATTAAAATTAAATTTTTTGGTCAGAGTAGACATAAATTGGTGATTTTCGGCAAAAAAAACTAATTTTTCAGTCAATTAAGACATAAATTGATGATTTTCAGCGATAATTAAAATATTCCGACAATAAGGACTGAAATTGATGATGATGACACAATAAATGATGTATATTGTCGATGTACCACAATAAATGGTTAATTTTGAAACGCAACCACTTGAGAGGGCCAAAAATAAAAAATTTCCCCAACTTCTTCAGAAATACATCATATTTTCTAATTTATCAAAAAAAGAATTCACTTTCAAACGATTCCTATTGTCGACAAAAATTTATTTTTGGCCCTCTAAAGTGGCTGTGTTTCAAAATTGGCCCTTTTATTGTGAGGGGGCTGAGTTTCAAAATTTTGTGCTTTGCGGACTTCTTTTATGAGTTAGTAGCAATTTGTCTCTATGTTATTAAAATCGGATCGGACCGGCCGGTCTGACCGCTTTGACCGCGGGAAGCCTGTTCGATCCAGATACACCTTTAAAATGTCGGCTTCGAAACCTAGTTAGAACCGGGTTGAACCGGCCCCGAACCGACGAACCAATTTGGACCGCGGTTCTTTATCTTTTTTTTAATTTTTTAAATGATAAAAATATTTTAAAATTTTTGTAGAAGAAGGGATTTGAATACTTGACATCTTGGAATAATTAAGGAATCAAAGCTACTTATGCTACACCAATTTCTATGTAGCCTTTAGAATACAAATTGATAAATATAGTTTTTTTCAACCTAATTTATTTATAGATTAGTTTATGATTATTAACTTAGAACTAACATCTTACACATTATCAATGGAAATAATAGTTTTTAGTTTTAGCACACAATTTTTTATTATTTTTTTTCTCTTTGAATATATATATGTATATATATATATATATATATATATCTTGAATATCAAATGATTTTTTTACTTCTTTTTTTCAACTATATTTTTAGGACAAATAGTTACAAAATATGAATGCCACATCGATATATTATGCTTTTTTGATTTTTGTATATTTGACTTTAAAATTAATATATACATAATCATATTCTAAAATTATTAATCTTTTATGTTGTTGTGTTTTTAACTTACACTTACATATTTTTAAATAATTATAATCATTATATACTTATTCTTTAGTATAATATATACATTACCGATATGACAAACATAAGTTAGATAAATATTATTCCATATAATTTTATTTTAAATATATCTATTTTTTTCATATTTTTAATCAATTGTAGGATATTGTTTAATTTTTTATGTACATAACATATATTTTATAACTAATACTATATTAATTATATCATTATGACGTCATACCGGTTCAACAAGTTGCCCGACTGGTCCAACCAGTAAAATTAATGGCCAGTCGGCTCACCGGTTCCTTGTTCGGTCCCGTTATGATAACATTGTATAATACTCAATTTAAATCTCTTATAATTTGAAAATGAGCATTTTACTCCCTCATAGTCTTATAAAAGTTTCACAATGTCTCCCTTTTTAAAAAATAACATGAATTGACAAACCTACCCATCTTATATATTAAACTTTGACCCAATAAACTTATAAATGTGATACTTTACCCTCTATGTTATTATAAATATAACATTTTAACCCCTAAGTTATGTTAGGTGTGGCATTTTACCCCTCCGTTGCGATAAATGTGACACTTTACCCCTTGTGCTATGATAAATGTGGTCCTCTACCCCCTTTGTTATGATCACTGTGACACATTACCCTTCTAAGGGTAATTTTGTTTTTGTATGCAATATTTTCATTTCTACTTCCAATTTCGGCGAGTCTGTCACAAGGAGGTAAATTGTTCCTTTAAAATTTTCAAGAGTATGTAAAATGCTATTTTTCAATTCACAATTAGAAAAAGTGAGCATAACGCATATTATAAGGGATAAATTGACATTAATCCCTTCTTTTGTACTTTCTTTTGCTTTTCCTTTTCCAAATTTTAGTATCAAAGCGAAGGTCTAAATTAGGGGTGAATCACCCGTGCAAAATTCTGGAGGGTTCTTATAATTTTTTTAATAAATTTTATTAACAACTTAACAACAAATGGTTTTAAACTATATTATTCGGGTTGATCTTCTGCAGGAATTGACGGACAAGTTCGCGGTTTGATAACACCTTATGTTATTGCGCGGGTTGGCTTTGTGCTAGCATAACCTAGCCTCGGATGAACATTGCAATGCATTCGTCATCAATTGTTACGTCATTGAGAGAATCGTACCCCGAAAGCTACCTTTTGAATTGGGAGTGCCCAAATTCATATAAGCCCTACAATACTTGTATCACCAACTGGTATGACCTTAGAAAAACTTTACCCCAAAAACTAGCTATTGAATAAAAATGATCCAATTATAAACCTCACTCATAGCATCCCATATTATCAATGTGGGATACGGTTCTTACTCCTTGCACCTAGGATATCAAATTATTGGGCAAAACTTAATTGGTTTAAGTGTTGTTTGAGCAAATATTAATGCCATGTGCTAAACACAATGTCGAAGTATGACATTGAACTAAATTTTAACTATTAAATGAACTCGAATCCCATATTAATTAATTTTATTTAATTTAGTCTAAGTTATGCAGGCCTAATTATTAAATTTATTAATTTCGATTGCACTATTACAAGTCGTTTACAAACCTAACCGGTTATACCATAAGTATGAATTTAATTTTTAATGGGACCAAGTAATTTATGTCCTAATTTTTTTTTTTTGAGATGGTGAATACATTGTTACATCAAACACTATATCAAATCGAAACTATTACAATGATATCAAAGTAAACTAATTACTTAAATTGGCCGGAATTAAAATCAATGTCCTTAAATTGATACGCAACAAACAAATTGAGGGATTTGTTCCTCTATCTGCCACTCACGTCACTTAGTCAAATTAACTTAAATTGAATGAAAAATAACACCTTATTTTCCTCCATTTTTTCCCTACACATTAATTATTAGAGCAAAAATGTTAGAATGCTTCATTTTATTTGCTTATGTGGCAAATTTGTTTACAACATTTTAATTCCGACGAATATAGAACTAAAATTGCGAATAAGATGACTAAAATTACGGTAACATAAAACATAAATAATGCAAATTGTTTGCCAGAACTATAAGTGTCCCATTTCCGCGTCCCCAAAAGTTAAGGGACTATTATTGCTTTTTTGCAATTTTTAATTGAAGTCGACAAGTCGTTAACGCTCTTTCTAACAAATAATTTCTCATTTCAGATTTTATCCTAAAACCCTAGCCCGCGTCTCTGATTTCTTCCGCACAAAGCCAGTCATCGTCGTCCGTCCGCCTCCTCCGGTTCTCCTTCCGTCTGCCGTTCATCTCCTGGTAAGGATTCCCCTCTTTTTTGTTTTTTTTTCGTCCTGCTTTTTTTGTTTCGAATAACACTACACATTCTATTGAAATTCTCCTTGTCTTGTTATGTAGTCTCCGTGAGCTAATTGATGTTTTAAATGAGATTATCTCATATTATTGGTCTCAAATGATAAAGAATCTATGCCAATCGATAGTATAAGTGTTTCTATTATATTTATCTTAGTATTTTGGTAAAACTTTTTATGATATGTAATTTTGCAATAATATATTAAATTTAGGATTTGGAGGCGTCCGAGTTATATGAAGAATTTAATTAGGGTTGATATTTTATTTTTTGAAAAACAAATTGGGGTTGATATGTAACTTGAATCAATGAGTTTGGGTAAGAAATTTACAAATAAAGTCCCAAAACTAAACTTCTCTCGGTTTTTTTGCTAACCAATTGTTCATTTTGGCATGCAGTGCAAATTATGAAATTACGGAACTAGATACCGAAAATTGGTACGGTTCGGTTTTACTGAATGCACACTCTTAAACTTGAGGAGCCCCTTTTGTAACATAGTTGCAAGAGCATAAAAATTCTACTTTTATTGATTTTGACAAGTAAAAAATTTAACTCTATTGACGTGACGTACATTAATTATATGATTATATTCACAATACTTGTAGTACTTGCTTTTGTTGAAAGAAGAGTTTTAGATTTAATGTTATAAAAATGTTATTACGATTGAATCGAAAATATTTGAGTTGATTTGTCATTTCATCTTTCTATAACAAATAAGTTAGAGATGAAACATGTAAATACTTTATAAATTTTAAGAAATAAATTTTGATAATACATAGATTTTTTTTTGTAAAATAGGGCCCCATTTTAAATTTCGCCTAAGCCACCCTAATATGTTGGGCCAGCCCTGGCTGAAATGGGGCAATTGGCGTTCGAAGCCGTAATTATCGTACAAGAAACCAAATTATCTATGCTACCATTGCTATGTGTTATTGATTCAAATAAAAGAAAAAGCAAACAAACCAATGTATTTTATACTGGTTTAGAAATCTCACTTTAGCTGATATGGTGTATATGGCAATTTGCATTTGATTAGATTTAGGCTATGTTTGATTGTTGGATTTTAGTGAGGAAAATGCTAATGAAAATGTTGAGCGTTATTTGTTGTTCATTTGGATTTTTCTTATCATTTTACTCTCTGAATATATGAACCAAAGTTAGTCTTCGTATTTCAATTTAGCTCATTCAAAGTTAAGTATTTAAGTTGGGCTGGATTTAATCTGATATTTTAACTGTGGACAAATAATCATTATAGGTTGCTAAGTTCGCCGCCATCAGTCTTTGGAGTCCGCCCTAAACAGATCGTGATTAGCTGACTATTCTTCCATCATGGGCACCGAAGAGAAAGATCCATTTAAAGCATTGGGGAACTGGAAAACTGCTACAGAATCTCCTAGCACTGATACTGCTAATGTAGTTGTAAAGAAACGGCTCCCGAAAAAACTTAGGCAGATCCCAGAATATTATTTCTTGCCACGAAGATCTTGGAAATACAACATAGCTTTCTATGGGGGGTGTATAGCTGCTGGATTCGGTACTGGCATGCTAATCGAGATCTGGATAAACAAAAAAGTCAAAGAGGACGGAGGAGTAATCTGGGAATCTAACAAATAAAAACTCGACGTTTTTACAGCTTCTTCCTGGTCTTACTAATCAGTTAGTTTGGCTACGCTCGATAAAAGCTTTACGTTTGTAATGGCGATGAGCGGTTGAATTTATGTACTACCGATACCGAATATCTTCACTGGCCTCGATACTAAGTTTTTTATTGTATTTACTGAAAACTTTAGCTATATTTGCTTTTTCTTGAACTTTTAGTACTGCAAGTGTGTTTGTTTTGTAATTGCTGAGGAGGTTAATAAGAATGGAGTTGTGTTTTTTTTGGCAGCTTGACATTCTTTTTGTGTCAAATTGTAAGCTAATATATACACCTCTAACTTTAGTTTTTTAACTGCAGAGCTGATGCCTTCCCAATTTTTTGTTGAAATGCCAATTTTTGCCCATGTTGATTTGTCTTTGACCAATTTTTGAGACAGAAATGACATATTTATTGAGGGGTTGTATCCGCAATTACAACTAACATGAGGATGGGGTAGTATCAGTATTTACAACTAACATGAGGATGTGTACACGTATTGTTAAATGTTAAAAATATCACAAAGGGGGTAAATTGCCAATAACTCCATAGGTTTTTTTTCCGATTGTAGTGCTTTTATAACATATGAGGTAAATTGTCACATTTGCCATAACACAGAGGGGTAAACTGTCACATTATCATAACACAAAGGAGTAAAGTGCTACATATAAACATATCAGGGAGACGATGTGAAACTTTTATAAGATTACAGGGGATTATAATATTATTTTTCAAATCATATGGAAGTGAATTGAATATTATAAATATCACAGGAGGTAAATTGCCATTTACTCTTAGGTAATACTATAAAAGAATGTAATAATTTTCCAAATATTTTAAGATTAGAACAATATCTAATAAATAAATAAGTAAATTAAATACATTAAACTCTACCTAACATCTTTTGCCGAAACGAACTACATTATGCAAAGTAAAAGTAAATAAATATTTGTCTAGCTTTTCTCAAACATAAATTTTTTTTTTAAAAATAAGAGACAAACATTACATACCCCCAATTTTACGATTTTTCATTTCTTGATTGTTTTCGCTCGCAATCGCTAGCTTTACAATTGTCATTTATAAGAGCAAACTTGTACAAAGATGGGCGTTCGTAGGTGGCGAACTTGCGAGCAGAGGCCGACTTTGCTGAAAATTTGATAATTATTAAAACCTTGGTGGGTGTTTTTATAATATCACTCAACATAAGGGGAGATGTATGTATTTATTCATATACTTTAACCATATAGCTCATAAATTACCTAGTTTCAGGGTGGACCTAGAGGGTTTTGGTTGGGGGACGAGATTTTTTTTGTAACAAACTCGATATTTTCATGTTATTGTGATAAAATGGCAACTAAATGAAAATAAGTAATGTTGTATATTTATCTAATAAAAGGGAAAGAAATATACTAGTAATTTTTTTTTAAATAGTCTCATTCAACAAATGATTCAAGATATTGAGTAATCTTAAAACACATAAATATTTTTACAACATGAATCTTGTTATGTAAAAAGAATGCTATAGAAAGTACCAAAATTAATATAATTTTTTTTTAATTGTAGTGCATTTTATAAAATCAAGTATTTTTATCATAAAATATGATGATTATAATTAAGACACTAATAAATTATTAAAATAAAAATATTTACATTAATGTAACACATGACCATATTAATGTTAATATATTGATCCATATATTAATAATCCGGACCTCAAGTAGTTATGTTAAGTGGTAGTGACTTGCAACCCCCGAAGGGGAAACTCAATTTCGAATACTGGAAAAATCACACTGGGAGGACATATACCATTTGCACTATTCAGTCCAAGCTGTAAATATATAGTTTATTAGATTAACAAAAAAAACCTGGAAGAAAGAATGAAAAATAGCTCATAACTAAAAAAGAAAGAAAAACGAAGCTACTCCTTTTAAAAATATTTGACAAATACCTATATATATATATATATATATAAATATATTTAATCCAGATTTTTCTTAGTTTGTTGATAAGATAAACTACGTAAAATCTAGAATTTCTTCTTTTTGTTAAATTCTGTGCTAATTGAAGCCATATCAGATTAACAAATATTTCGAGAGAAAAAAAAGAACCTAAAACCAAAACATAAATCTTTAAACAAGATTACCCATATAAATCATGTAAGAATAATTGAAGATTTAATTTAATGAATGGGTACATATGCCTATAACTTTATACCAGAAAAATCTAAAGTGAGCTAATAAACCAAATAAATTCGAATTCAATATCCATGTGGAACTATGTGCAAAGAAGTCTCCAAAAAATAAATATCGTAGGGCCCACTTCAGTTAGGTTAACTGCTAAAAAACAAAACAACAAGATACCAAAACTCTTGTGATATAGCCAGACCAGTATTGCTATAGCCAGAGCTATTTTATGGTTTTTACCAGTTTTAGCCATCTACTAGTATTAAAAAGTCCATTGTTTTTCGTAAGATTTAATTCTCTTAATCTTCTTCAACAAACACACACATCATTTATTTATTTATACAATTCTTGAATGCAAACTGTAATCATAGTTTTGATTGGGAACATTGACTATTGGAAGTGTACATCAGCACCAATAATTGAAAAATTACGGATTTAGTGGTTAGATTTGATGTTGGAAAAGAAAGAAAAAGAAAAATTATTGAGGGTAATATTGGTAAAAAAAACAATGTTGCTCTGGCATTAGAGATACTGGCTATATAAACAAAAGAGAAAAGATAATTCTGATGCCATTAAATGTTGGCAGTGGATATCTTTAAAACTAGTATATATATACTTGTATTTTTCTTTTCTGATAATTATACTAGTATATTGTTTTTTTTAGAAAATATATACTTGTATATTGTTTGTATATAAAAAATATATTTTTTGATTACTTATGTAGTAGAAATGAAATTACTTGTATAAACTCTTGTATTTTTAACACAAATAAATAAATAAAATTCCGTTTTAATAGTATGTCCAGCCAAGAATGTAGGGAGAATCTTTGAAGAGAGAGAAAGAGGTAGAGAGAGAATGGAATCCTTGTAGATAAATAGAGTTTGAAGAAAAGGGGACATGCCCAATTTTATCCCAACAGTTATTTTCATTGTTCCTCCAATTCTTGGCACCAAATCCCTAAGGTCCTTTTCCTTTCACTTCCAAATTTCAATAGATTATTAATAAATATATATATTTCTGTATTTCAGTTTGAGCTCTATCAAGTTCTTTTACATATATGTATATGTAGATACACAAAAGGTTTTAGCTTTTCCTTATTTGTTCACAGTTCATGTCAAAAGTTGCTGACTTTATCAAGGTTTTTTTTCTCTTTGTTATTTTATCCATGTTTTATGAGTTGTATGAACATATTACATATATGGGTTTTGTTATTTGTATTGAGTTGACATTCTTGAATGCATGTGGAGTTTGAATATTGTTTGGTTTCTGTAGATAAGGATTGAATTTGAGTAAAGTTGTTTCCTTTTTCTTGTTGCTTAGTCCAAATTGAGATTTGGTTTTCTGGGTTTTTCCTGCTTCAAGAATTATAATCATCTAGTTTTATTTGAGTTTTTTTTTTTTTTTTTTGTGGGTTAATTATACTGCAAATTTTTCCTTTTATATGGTATTTAAGGAATTGAAGGTGAGGTTTGGAATTTAGAGTTTAGGTTTGTTATATCTCGAATCAATGGGTATTCATTTATGGGTTTTGAAATTGTGTTGTATTTCTACTTAATGAAATTAGCCCCTCTATGTTAAAGAAGGACAATTTGAGTAGGTAATATTTAATAAGTTCTCATTAGGTGACTACTCCAGTTGATGATTAATAACATGCTAACCTCGTAGATCGAAAGTTTTCGTACTCTATCAATTGATACAAAGTTGAACAAATTGTCTAGTTGATGGCTCTTGGTAACTCTAAGAGACGTAAGAAAGACCACAATCTTCACAAATTTTTTTTTCCCGTTCCCCTCAAAATAAGACGGACAATAATAGTATATGCTACCTGAAATATAGATTTCTATTAGACCTATATAATAAACATAAAGTCCTAGTCGCACTCAATGACCGATATAGAGTCCCATCATGTGTGCACTTTGTATTGACATTATTGTGTTGTTTTCGAAATCTTAGTTCATGTTTATGTTGAATGTGTGCATTGATGAAAGTATCTTTCAACTGGTTAGATGTGTTCCCATCTCCAAGTCTCGATTTTTACTTGATTTCAACAACAAAGAATTGTGTGAAGTTTTTTGGGTTTATTTCATGTTTTTCTATCTATATCAATATGGAAATTCTGCCCTTTTATGATTTATCAGATGATTGAGATAACTAAGCTTATTTACATTCTCTTTTCCTAAATGCAGATAAAGCAAATCGAAAAGTGTTCCTCGTTGTTCTTTAGAGTGCATGGCTTATGCAACGAAATTCATTAATTTCACTAAGTAATGGCTGTACGATTTCAAAACTTACCCAAGAAAATATCGGTTTAACTTAAGTTCAAAGTCCACAATTTTGATATTAAATTTTCTTCTTGCAGAATTTCCACGAACAAACGCGACCTCCCCAGGAGGTGACACGTATGAGCCTATCTCATCCAGACTTGATTGCCATGGAAAAATCGAGTTCTCAAGATCAATGCCCTTCATCAGACTCTAGTAATAATGGCTTCACATTCTTTTCTTGGTATTTTTCTCAACTTTTCGTGGTGAAATGAAACCGATCTTCTTTTTGTTTGATTCAGTACAAGAATATGGAAATCATGGACCACAAGCTATAAACCTACCAATAGTAAGTTACCTTCAAAAATAATTTTTGTTTTCGTTTTCAGTTCGAGTTTTGTATCGATTTTGGTCTTTTACCGTAAATTTCTACCTCAAATCAGTTGCCGTTTCCATACGTTTACGCTGACCCTTACCTCAGTGAAATTTACACTGCATATGGAGCTCATGCTATGGTAAGTATAACTGTTACACTTTTTGATTCTAGATTGTTATCTTTTTCTTATTTATTTTTCCTGAAATTCTTGAGCAGATGTGTGGAGCAGCCTCCAATCGTGTTCCACTGCCTGCTTATCAACCTGAAGATAGTCCCATATACGTCAATGCAAAACAATATAATGCAATACTCAGAAGAAGAAAAGCACGTGCTAAGCTCGAGGCTCAAAACAAACTTGTCAAATCCAGAAAGGTACGTAACTACGTACTTTAAGTTATCACATTATTAGAGCTTGAGCTAATTGCAAAAATATCACTTGTGCTCTGTCTAATTGTAAAAAAAAAAAAAAAAAAAAAAAAAATCCTATGTTATTTTATTAGCAAAAAATCCCATTTGAAATTACTTCATAAATCATAAGGAGGTTCTTGTCAAATTTTTAAGTGAATAGGGGGGTTATTGTCAATTTTTAAACTTTACTGGGGAATAATTTTTAAACTTTCCTGGGGAATTATTGATAATTTTTAGGTTAAGAGGGTGTTTTTGCATTTTTGTGGGGTTATAATTGTCATTTTTCCTGCAAAATATGTATTCCGGCAAAGGGGTTTGGGGGGGGGGGGGGTTACCAATGAAAATATACCGAGCTTAAGACAAAAACACCCACTGTGTTTTGTCTAACTCCCAAAAACCCCCTGTGTTATTTTAACTCCCTGTGTTATTTTAACTCCCAAAACCCCCCCTGTGTTTGATTTTAATTACCTCACTCAACCCAAGTAGAATTTTACTTTTGACCTTATGACGAAATAACAAAATTACCCCTCTGTGTTGTTTTTTTTAAAATTTATTTATTCTTTTTGAAAACATAAGTATATACTACTTGGATCGAGTGTGGTATATAAAATCAAATACGGGGGGGTTTTGGGATCTCAAATAACACATGGGGTTTTTTTGGGAGTTAGTCAAAGCATAGGGGGTGTTTTTTGTCTTTTGATGTCAGGGGTAAAATTGTCATATCAAAAGTGAACAAATACTTGCAATTTTTCGCGTTTGAATCACATTCCTTTCCCGAGGGTATTTGGCACTTACTTGAGATCACAGGGGGGTTTTTGAGAGTTAAAATAACACGGGGAGTTTTTTGGGAGTTCGACAAAGCATAGGGGGTGTTTTTGTCTTTCGCTAAAAAATAACACAGGGGTGTTTTTGCATTTTTGTGGGGGTATAATTGTCATTTTTCCTGCAACACATGTATTCCGGCACCGGAGGGGTTTTTTGGCCAATAAAAAAACGACACAGGGGTGTTTTTGCTGATAAAATAACACAAGGAGGTTTTTGCTAATTAGTCATTACATAGTGGGTACTTTTGCATTTCACTCATTATCACATTTTTAAATTTGAAAACGAATTCGCACCAAAAATATAATAATCTTAAAACGAATATTATATATCTTGAAATTCGATTTAATTGCAGCCGTATATGCACGAGTCTAGACACAAGCATGCAGTAAACAGAGTTAGAGGTTCTGGTGGACGATTTCTGAGCAAAAAGGACCCTCAAGATTCCGATTCAAATCCCATTCAAAAGGGAGATATGTTGAATGCTAACGAGCATCGCCTTCTAGAAGGTGTCTCTACGACCGAAGGTACACAGGTTTCCAGTATCCCGGCTCATAACGGGAACAGACATTATGCGTCTAATGTCCGGTAAGAAAGTCAAGACACAAGATTTTCACCGGACACAGGCAATTCATCCTTGGCTTGGTTACTCTCTAGGTTATTTTGTGCTATTAAAAGTATCACAAAATACCACTTTGTAGTACTAAAAGTATTCTGTTTAATTAGTTAGAAGAGATTTCGTAGAGTTCGTTTGTTGCAACGAGATGTGATTTGAAAAGTTTCGTAGAAGATTTGGGGCTTGAATATTGAGTTTGTTAGTATTCTATTTCGGATTGTTCGTGGCTTTTTAAGACGATCGTGGTGTTCTTGTTTCACGTTCCTACCTCCCGAGAACCCCATTCATTTGGATAGATCTTTGTTTGTTCGTATTTTTTTCGTTAATCTCGATATCTAACTATAATTATTGTTTTTTTGAATTTCCTCGTTTGGGGGTTGGCCTATTTCCGCCACTTTTACTTTCAATTTGGTGGTATAAAAAGTTGGTTTATTCGATGTATATATGTATGATTTATGCCAACAGTTTGAGATAGAGTTAATGACAATTTATCCCCTTGTAATTTGCATAATATTAAATTTACCTTTCTGTAATTTGAAAAAGTGCATTTTACCCCTTATGTGATCTTATAAAAGTTACGCACGGTCTCCCTGACATTTTTAAGCTTAAAATAGTACGAATTTACAAAACTACTTTATCCCCCCCTCCCTCTCTTATGTTAGACATACAGTTTACATGTGCACTATCAAGTTTGGCGAGTGAGTTACACTTTGATGAGGGTAAAATTGTTCTTTTAAATTTTTTACAAGGGTTAAAGTGTTGTTTTTTAGATTTTTTACAAGGGGTAAAGTGTTGTTTTTTAAATTTTTTACAAGGGGTAAAGTGTTGTTTTTCAAATCACAATTCACAACTAGATAAATAAAACATTATGCATTTTAAAGGGGGGTAAATTGGCATTAGCTCAGTTGAGATTGTCCGGTTGAAGTTTATATTAAGTTTTGGACTTTTTTTTTTTTTATTGGAATTGGAAATAGTAGTTTTTTTTTTTTTGGAAATACTAGATTCAAAGCAAAAGTGGGATTGCAAAAACTCAGAAAAAGGGTCTTGGAATCCATAAATTTATCTGCCAATTATTATTCGTTTTTGTTTTCTCCTTCTTTAGCTGTGTGCGCATAATTAGCTCGCTCTTTCTAGTATGCGGCCCTCAAAAATTTGCCCGCACATGCGGGAGAGTGATCCAACCGTTAAAAATATTATTCTTTAAATCCCAACCATTAATTGTGTAACTATAAAAAACTTGGTTCTAGTTACAATAGCCGTTGAATGTCAAAATTAACCTCTCTTTTTATTTGTGTAACTATGTGTTGGGTCAGTCATTACAATATTTTATTGGATCATTATAATTTCAATTTCAATAATATCGTATCTTATTTGGTTGAATTGAATTGAACCTATTTATTATTATACGCTGTTTTAGTGTTTTTTTTAATTATTTTATAGATTTTATTTTTATTTTGCTATTCAATATATTAACCAGAGTTTTAATGGAATGGTCAATTCGATTTTGGTCTGCATTTGATTCCATTTAATTTATTTATTTTCCAATTAGAGATTCGTTGTATTTAATATATTTATGAAATTATGTAGTCCAAAATATGTGTAATAGATCTTCGCCGATTACTGTTAAATATCTCGAAAATAATAAAAAATTGTATGTAAATGAAATATTTTATTAGGATAATTTACATACGGATCCCATTAAATAAACTCTAGTTATCGAGAACCCCCTACATTTTCAAAAATTGTAAAAACACTCTATTGACTTGACTACCGTTAGTCAGTCTTAACGGATTATGTCAAATAACCAAAATAACTTCTATCATTTTCAATATTTTCAAACAAAAAAACAAAAACAAAAAAAGTTCTTCTTCCCCGACCTTTCTCCCCCACCCCCCACCGCTACCTCTTTCGGGTCCCCAATTCCTTCCACCTTTATGCAACCCCCTCTACACGTCTACGGTTGTACTCATGTCCAAATTAAATAAGCCCTAGGTGAATTTTTCAGATCGAGAAAAAATCATGTGTTTTGTTTTGCCTTTCGCTGTCGGTAGTGGACTTACCATCGAGTCCCCTAGGTTTGTTTAAGTTCTTTTGATGACTTACTTCCATACTTAGCCCGGGGATTGGACGAGTATATATATATATATAAGATAAAGAGTGAATCGTAATTTTCGTCCTTCTTATGGGCCAATTTTTACACATTCGTCCTCTTAATTTTTTCGTAGCAGATTCGTCCATCTTCTCCATTTTAGGATGTATTTTGGATTTAAGAGGAACGAATATGTTACACTATACCAATGAGAGAGACACATCTATTACGAAAATTTAAGAGGGACGAATATGTTACACTACATTAATATGATAGATGAATCTGCTATGAAAAATTTAAGAGGGACAAATTTGTAAAAGTTGGTCCATAAGAGGACTAAAAGTGTCATTCACTCTAAGATAAAATAAGATATATGATACCAACATTAACCTTTTAATTTAGTTTAGTATACTTCCGGGTACTACTTGAATTACAATTTTATTATTTTTTATTTTTCAAGGATTTAATCTCTTTCGAGACGCGTCAGACATATTAAACGGGAATCTCTCTTAATAAGAATTCGAACATGAATTTGCTACTTTATTGTGACTAATCTATTTCACTAAATCAATCATATGATGGTGAGTACAATTGAATCATTACGGTTATTTCATTCTATTTTTGTTTGACTAAGTATCGAGATTAGAGCTAGAGTTTGGAATGATTTCGTTGGTTTTCCCCAAAGAATTGGGCCAGCGAAACCTGCCGAAAGCAACTTGAATCGCATTTGGCCCAACAAATTGGGCGAGACTTATGTCTCAAGGCCGCACCGCAGCCATCTGCTACATTTTCAGAAGCTATGGTTTACGCAAGCTACTTTCCCATTACACAATATTTTATTATAACTTTATTTATGTAGCAGCCGTTTATTTATGTAGCAGCCGTCTATACATTATTATTATACATCACCTGTAATATATGTTCATATAAGAGAAAACCGCTTTTGGTACTAAATTTTAGTTCAAAAAACATATTTGATACCAAGTTTTTCGGAAAAATAAAGGGGTCTTCAGCAACGCCATGATTCCAACTGAAATAAAAACTGTTACTATCAGTAACGAACTTATAACAAAATACCAACAGAAACAATTTTCAATCAATAGTAGCGACAAATTACCAACAAAATATCTAAAAAAATATTTTTCGTAGTTATTCTGTTGTTAAGTTGTAGGAAAAATTGATCCATAGCGACGGAATCATTCCATTGGAATATAATTCGTCACTATTTTTTTAGTCACTTACAAATTTGTAACTAAACAACGACGGAAACGATGTTCCATCAATAATAGCGACAAATTACCAACTAAATATCTAAACAAAATATTTTTCGTAGATATCCGTTAACTATTCATCACTATTTTTTTAGTCACTTACAGATTTGTCATTTGTAACTAAACAACGATGGAAAGGATGTTCCATCAATAATAGCGACAAATTACCAACTAAATATCTAAACAAAATATTTTTCATGGGTATTCCTTTGTTAAGTTGTAAGAAATATTGATCCATAGCAACGAAATCATTCCAATGGAAAATAATCCGTGGCTATTTTTAAGTCAGTTACAGATTTGCAACTGAAAAACGACGGAAATAAAAGAAAATTATGTTCTTACAAAAATAACGACAAATTACCAAAGCATATAAAATGAAAAGAATATGTCTAGAAATTATGTTGTTAAGCTGTCACAACTATAAACTAACAGCGATGTCATAACTCTAACAGAAAAAATTGTCACTCTTAGTAACAAATTTATAATGAATATTAATAGAATTAAATATAAAATGTCCTCATTTGGTAGCGACATATTACTAACGGAACTTCATGATATTTTTTTTTTTGTTGTAGGAATTTGGTTATTAAGTTGCAAGAAAAAATGTTCCATACGACAAAATCTTTATTAGTAACGAATTTATAACTCAATAATAATGAAATTACAAATAAAAAATATACATTCGATAATAGCGACAAATCACGGATGGAATATCATAAGAAAGTTTCATAGAAATTCTATTAAAGTATTAAATTTCCTCACTATTTTGGTGTTCGTGACAAACATGCCACTGAACGACGATAAAACAAATTATCGTCGTAAAGAATAACGACAAATTACCAACAGATATAAGCAAATATATTGTGCATAGCAATTCTGTTGTTGACCTTTAACTAAAAAGAACCGTCATCAACAACATAATTCCTATAAAACTAATGTGGTTTATTAAAATTCACAATTATCTGCAAACGGAACTAATTAATTTTCAGATTATTAAAAAAAAAAAATTTTAAAACTCTTTTGAGAAAAAGTATAAGTATTTAACAATATTCAAATTAATCTTTATTTATACGTTTAATTAAATTTTAAAACTAAAAATAATAATTTTTTTATATATACTTGACCCTCCCTCTCCCCTTGTTAAAACAATATATTTTACGATTAATCAGTATCAGACTCGCCATTTGCTCAACTAATACCATCAATGATCGCGCTTAGATGTTGAGTTATTTATTCTATCAAATAATTGTTAGATTTTAACTATAGTTATATGTAAAAGTTATGATGAGTTCAACTACTTAACCCATTAAATTTGAGTTTGACTACTCTTAGGGTATTATGGTATTTTAATATTTTATTTTTATAAAATATAATTTAAAACATGGAAAAAATACAAAATTATTATAATTTATACAAAATATAATTTTAAAGAAGAACAAAGGATAAAATTCTTTTTTTATTTATGAATCTTTTAAACAACAATAAACATATGAGATGTCTTGGTAATTATTGAAACCTCAATGATATTTTTATAATTTTATTGAACATAAGGGATAAGCATGCAATTATATATATATATATATTGTCAATTATAAATCAATAAAGTTGTCCAGCTCAACTGGTTGCAACATCTTATCTATACAAGCAAAGCATGAGGTCAAGGGTTCAAATCCCACCTCCTACAATCTAATTAAAACATACCGTCTAGGCGTCGTCCCATAGCCTAGGCGCTCAGGCGAAGGTCAACCGCCTAGGCTTAGCCCAAGCGATAATTGCTCGCTAGGCCTCGCCTAAGCGCCCGGACGATAACCACACCGCTACCAACATATTTATGCCGACTTAATATTTCCAACGGATTTGCTAGGCGTTGCCTAGGAGCCCAGGCCATGCCTACCGCCTCATCGCCTAGGCGCAGCCCAGGTGCCCGGGCGATGGTGAACCGCCTAGGCGTACGAGCGGCGGGGGTTAACTGCTCGACTAGGCGTTGCCTAAGCGCCCGGGCGAAGGTTAACCGCCTAGGAGTAGCTCAGGCACACGAGCGGGGGTTAATTGCTCGCCTAGGCATTGCCTAAGCGCCCGGGCGATAACCACACCGCTACCAACATATTTATATCGACATAATATTTCCAACGGATTTGCCGACATAAATATAATTCTGATACAAAATTCGTTGCAATGTTTCCAACCAATTGGCGACATGATAACAACAAATTTAAGGCGACGGAATTCTGTTAGTAATATACCAACAGAATTACCAACAAAAAAATTGTACAACATTTTCCAATAGAGTTACCAACAAAAAATATATTGTCGCTATATTTACTAACGGAAAATTATTCCGTCACTCCATTTACCTATGGGGCCTTCACACACGGAATATCCAACGGAAAAATTCCGTTGCTACACTTGAATACCAACAGAAATCGAGGCTTCACCAACGAAAATTTTCGTTACTGAAAACCCCTTTTCTTGTAGTACATCTTGACGCATTTACTTTTGTCATTAATTTTCGGATGAAATTCAGCACGTGCCGTCAATTGTGGGTCTTTAAAACCCGTGCATGTTTTCTGTTCCATTGTCAACTAAACGGGCTCATGAGCAGCACGTGCTGAATTTCGTTCAAAAATTGACGACAAAACTAAATGTATCAAGATTGTATGAATTATGGTATAAAATATATTTTTTCAAAAAGCTTGATACCAAATGTGTTTTTTGAATTAAAATTTGGTATCAAAAGTGTTTTTCCCTCGTTCATATAATATGTAATATCTAATGTATATTTTTCTTGATAATTTATACTCCCTCCATTTCATATTAATTGGCATATTTGTCAAAAAAAATTGTTTCAAATTAATTGGCATGTTTGGGTTTTCAAAGCATTTTTTTTCAATTTTGCCCCTTTCTCTCATTGAGTTGGGAAACTCAATGGTCACCACTCACTAATAAAAACTTTAAAAAGTAGTTATCATTATAAAGGGTATTTAAGATATTTTACCATAAAAAGTATGTAATGTGATGTATCTTAATCTGTATGAAAACAAGAAATGTGTCAATTAATATGAAATTGAGGGAGTAATATGTAATATTTTTTTAAGTGGATTATATATGATAAAAATAGTGTCCAACAAGCCAATTGTATGACTGCTATTTTTTGTAATAAATAAGGAACTATTCAATTTAAATTAATAAATACACTCTTGGTCATCTTTATCTTATCATGTAATAATTATCTAAACATAAGGATAGAAGTCCTTAGATCACAGGGCTATGAGACATCCCGTTGACTGGTCTCTAAGGCCGTGATCTAGAATACATTCAAGAGTCGTAGAATCCATTTGAGATGGGACATCACTGGATTCGGTTAGACTCTCACTGATGTGTATACTCTGATGAACTGGAGGACGTTGTGACGCCTCATATTTTCCCAACCACGTCCTCGAGCCGAAGATGGCCCTCGACTGGAATCGGGTCGCCAAAATAAACCAATTAACCAAACATGTAATTTAAACTAGACTAGAAACGGATAACATTTAAATTAAAACTTGAATTAGCTTAAACATCGTAACCAACTTAATACTCCAATACTTAAACAATTCAATTAGAGTAACGCGTAAACATTATCCAATCATATTTGAAAACTCCAAATTTAAATAATCCAATCAAGAAATTCAAAATATAAGACACGACTGACTCGGATCCCTGATCACCAACAACCACACACTTCAACTATAGAAAATACCTGAAAAATAATTCACAAAAGGTGGTAAGTTGATCATCCAACTTAGTGAGGCCGTGTGCAAATGTACATGATAGCAGCGATCAAGCAACACAATTGAATATCTAATACAATTACGCATATCAAATCAAACATGCATACACCAGAGACGCATCACACATGTATGCAACTGACGCATCATCCAACCGCAAGTGGGCTCGAATGACCGTAATCAACTCATGCTCAGACAACTCATCCAACCGCATAGTGGGCTCAAATGACTGTAATCAAACTCTTACTCAGACAGCTCATCCAACCGCATAGTGGGCTCGAATGATCAGACTCAATGATACATACGATAAACAGGAACAAAGCAGCAACACTCGCGCAACAAAATTGCGGATTTTCATGTCACAGACGTAGTTAAAAATTTCACAAGGCAATTAAAGCATGCACATAACAGTCAATACACATTCAATAAGCCATTGCAAGCAGCACCAGGTAAACTCGCACAAAAACACTCACCTGATTAATCGAGACGCTTTGGGAGAACATAACTCAAATGCCGGAAACCTGTAATTGACAGCGGATAAATACTCAATAATTTGAATTATTAATTTTAATAGTCTTAATTGCATTTTTTTTTATCTATCTTAATAGTTAAACTCCCGCCTAGCACCGAGAATTTGTTAAATTAAAACACATCAAATTTTTAACTGAGCCCTTACTAAAGTTTGATTAAAATTCCACCACGTTCTTAATTAACCCAAATTCCAGTAGGCCTGATCCAAAAAAATCCAAATTTCTCGGACGGCCCCGAACTCGGTCCGGCCCGTACTCGACTCGGCCCATTCCACTCAGCCAGAAGCTCCAGCCCATTCTAGCTCAAACCCAGTCTAAAAAACCAGCCCAAACTCGGCCCAATTCCTAAGCCCAAACCCGATCCAAACTCATGACCCACTTCACTCAGCCCAGCCCAGCCCAGCCCAGCCCAGCCCACTTGGCCCAAAAAATTTCTACTGTTCATCGTCTTCCTCACTGCCTCATCTCCGGCCAGAAATTTGTACGGGCCTCACCATTCTCCGTATTTCCTTCTTCTTCCTCGACCCGTCACGCACGATCACCCCCTCCCCAAAACCCGAACCAATTCTCCTCCTCCCTCACCACGGCAGCCAAGGCCGCCACCTCCCCGTCCCAAACCAGATTTGTGTTTCTCCTCTCCGAATCACCCAACAACTCCGCCACGGAAAATTAAAAGTACGGATGGAGCGGTTGATCTTCCTAGCTTAGGATAATCTCTGGCGAAATGATCATTGGCCCCACAGTACAAACATTTCCCGGCCTTCCTCCAACAATTAGAAATATCGTGGCCCGTTTTCTTACAGAAAATGCATGTAGTTCCTGACGGAGTCGGTCCCGATAACCCGATCTTCTGCAATTTCCTTGTGTTCCTTTTAAGTGATCCTCTGTGCTGCAGGTCCAAACCTCTTCTCGTCGACAAATACATTCTCTCGTTCAAGTAAACCCTGCTCCACTCTCGAAGCCCGGTCAACCGCCTCAGAGAATGATATGATGTTAAGTGGCAGTGAGGCCTACTGAATATCCCACCTCAAACAACAAATAAAATGGCGGGTATGGCGGGGTTCGTCCCCTAAGAGGTGCGGAGCATAACGAACCAACTTGGAGAACAACACCTCGAACTGAGGCACTCTCATTGACCCTTGCTAAAGGGCATTGAACTACTCCTCTCACCGCTCCCTAATAATGGGGGGTACGAACTTGTTGCCGAAATCCCTGACAAAGTTCGCCCAAGTCCTATCCACGTGAAACAAAGAAAAAGTGGTTCGACTGGATCGACCCAATTGGAGCAGGGGGAGATTCAATTGGATTGAATCAAGATTATAAATTAAATTGGAATTTAATTTATAAGTTAATTAATTGAAATGGATTTAATTAATTATATATAAATATTTAATTAAATGGGCTTAAAATTTAATTTAACTAAAAGAGAACTTAAATTAATTAAATGGACTATTTAATTGAAAAAATAAATAGGACCTTACTTAATTAATTGGATTGGACCATTAATTAATTAGAAGACTTAGTCATCCAATTAAAGGGCTCTAGCCCATGAAGAAAAGGAGAGAGTTAGAGTTAGAGTTTAAAGTATATACATAATTGGATTATGAGATAAACAAGATAGATCTTGCAAGATATATATAAGAGATAAACATGAGAAGAATGTATCATATATCTCATAACACAAGTCTTGACAATAAGGAAAAACTCTCTCTTATTTCTCTCTCTCTCCCAAGAAAGAGATTTTGATTTTTGCTCCATTTTTGTTCTCTAGTTTTGATCTTGATAATTTCTATGTTCTAGCCGATTAATATTATCAAGGTTTTTGTGATATTATGGTGTATCAACTCGTAAAGGCGCAACACGTGGGGCACTTAACAAAGCTTGGGATCAAAGGTGCAAAAGAAAGAAGAAACTACATATACGTATTTGCGGAGCTTGAATTTGCAAGGAGATAGGTAAAACTTATTCATTAAGTTTATTTATCATTTCAATTTATATATATACATCTAAATTGTATCCGACAAGATTCTCTAGGAGACCCTTAAAAGTTTTTATATTCCGCTGCTTAAAGGGTTGTTTTTCCTAAAGAAGCCAGTAAAATATATAAAAAAAAACACTACTAAAATATAATTACTCTAATTGCATAAGGAATATTAGGGTCAATAAAGAGTATTTATACATACTTCCCTTGAACTATTCAAAAGCCAAACTTGTAATAAATGTTCTAAATGTTATGGAGTCTAAGACTTCTAACTAACTCTTTAGCCTCCTAACATGGGTGTTTCTAAAATAAGATTTTATGGAACATAAGTGTATATGAGATACCCCCATCTCAACCAATAAAAAAAGTCAACAACAAATCTAAATCACAATTTTTGGTCAAAATGTTCAATGATGATGTGGCATTGGACATTAAGAAAAAATAAACATATGTTAAATTACATACTAACCCTTTAATTAATATGTTTAAAAAAATCTCTTTATTCTCTAATTAATTTCATATCTCTTTCCCAAAAAAAAATTAAAAAAATTGATGGAATTGCACTTTTCATACCAAACTTTTGCCTACTTTATCCATTGAGGGGCACATGTATATTCTTAGAAAATATACATGTGTCCCTCAATTTTTATGGAAAATATACATGTGCCCCTCAAAAATAAAAACTTTAGCTTCTCATTTCTCTGCTGTAATTTGTGAACATCTTAATTATTAGTACACAAACACAGTGTTCTCTGTCTTTGGTGAAAAATAAATTATTTCTGGGATTTGTGTTCGGTACTTGCACAATTGATACGAATCTAAGGCCGGAAAATAGTTTTTGGTGCTTGCTTTACTAACCATGACAATGTGCTTTTGGGCAGAAGAATGGTCCGCAACTTCAAAGCTCAACAAGCCCAATGGAGGGTTGGGCGGTGGTTGTGGTGTTGGAGGTGAAGAGAGAGGGCTTGGGGAATTGCGATTACCCATCCCAATTTTTAGGTATTTTTTGCTCAATTGCAAATACCCTTGAAGAGATAAAAATTGTGACTTAACGGACACGTGTATGACACGTGACCTTTTCTATTCCAAAACTAACGGTCGGATGAAATTGACAATTAAGACTATCAGTGTAAGATCATTTGAAACATTTTTAAGGAAAAATGCACTTTATACCCCCTCCCAAAGCTACATATTTTGAATTTTACCACCCAAAAGTATAAAATAAGTACATATGAAATCCGTTGCACTTTCCCCCATCAAATTATTTTATGCCATTTTTGATAGCCGAAAAACTCATATATGTGACTCACATGTGTATTTTAAGGGTAGTAAATTAGTCAAAACATGACGTGCATTTTTCCCTCTCTTTACAAATAAAATATTTTTCTACTTCACTTCGGATTTTTGGTTCTTTTACATGAGCGAAGTATTTGGACTTGTAAGAAGTGTTGTAACTAACTTTGAAAATTCATGTGAGGGGCACATGTATATTTTCCGTCGAACAAAAATTAAATAAAATTATTTGAGGCAGTAAAGTGTTTTATTTGTACATATGGGTAGTAAAGTGCCACAATATGTTACTTTGGGGGGATAAGATTTTTTTCAATTCTTTAAAGTGGACTTCATAAATCATATGGAAGTTTTTGTCAATTTTTTTAAAAAAAACAGGGGGGTTATTGCAAAATTTTAAAGTTATTAGGGGCTATTGGTAATCTTTTAAGTTAAGAGGATGTTTTTTCATCCTTTCATGGGGTAAAATTGTCATTTTCGACTTGAGAGGGATATTTTTTGCTAATAAAAAATACAGGGTTTTTTTGCTAATAAAAATAATACATATTTTTTAGTTAGGCAAAACATAAGAGGTGTTGTTGAATTTCACTCATTAAAAAAGGGTAAATTTGTATTTAAGAAAATAAATTATTTTAACTTAAATTTTAAGAGGACACGTGTCACCAAGATAAATGCTATCTCATGTGCTCCCCATCCCTCAAAATCTCATTTTAGACGGACCCTCCTAACATAATCAAAAAACACAAGCTAGCTAGCCCAATCTTTCTTTACTCCTTCCAGCTAGTCATTTGTAGAGACCTACAAAAAATATCAAACAAAATGAGGATCACACAATAAGTACACCTACAATAAAAACAAACAAAATTAAGATTACACACAATACAAATTTCTCAAATAAACATTGAACTTACCTTTATTCACCAAAGCAGCCAGCTTTTCCAAGATTGTCACCCAGATTCTTTATTTCACTTTGAAGATTTTCATCAGCTTTTTTTCTCCCTCTTTTCAACCTCCATGGTAACTTTTGATATCAGTATGTCCCAGGTTTCTTTAGGCCCAACGTGAACATATTTTTTACAATCCCAACCTAAAGGGTCATTTTCCCTAAAGATTCTCTAGGAAGCCCTTAAAAGTACGAACACTCGTATGCAGTTGTTGTCATTTTCGGGCCACAAAGCAGTGGTAATTTTAGTTTTGTGGTGGTGCTTCCAACATAAATTGGAAAGTGTAATATCAAACGTAAATCTGACGATCATCATCACAATACTTTTTGGGATAATTCATTGTATTTCCAATTGACTTAATTAATATCAATTTTTTTATTGGATGCTTTCAAGCTCCATGTCACGGAGTTAACTTTTTCAAAGTATTTTGTGCAGTACTTAGCCCCGAAATGCCCCTTGCGACAGTCTCTGCTCCTTGCAGAATTGGCTAAGTCAGCCTTACTCGTCCCTAAGGAAAGATTGCTAAGTAAAGTTGAAAGTGGGAAGACAAGTGTGCTAGAAAAGTACTATTTACTTTACTAGTGAGAAGCTTACAACTTTGGAGATTACAATTATTGGAGTTGATTTACAAATGAAATGCAAAGTTCTATTTATACTACTCCTACTTGGGATGAATGGCTAGGATTGATTTGATCTAAGGGTGGATAATAAGTTTCTAGGGTGTTCTAGGCTACTAGAACATTCTAAAGAACTCCTACTACATTATAATTAAGTTATATCTAAAAGCTTATTAATATTTTAATTTTTTAAACACATATCTTAAATTTTTAAACTCATATCTTAAATTCTTAAATCCAACTACATATTAGTTTATTAATATTTTATCATATCAATTTTCCAACCAAAATCAATCCATGTCGTGTTTCAATGTTTCGCTGAAAACATCCAAACCAACTTTGAGACACCGAAATAGGGGTGGGATCGGGATGGGATTTCAGAATTTTGGGTAATTCGGGACGGGATTTTTGGGATTCGGGTTTTGATTTTTACTACTTGAATTTCGTTTGAATTGACTTGGTCCCGATATTTCGGTTTCCCGATAAATATCAGGTTTTCGGGGATTGGGATTCAGGATTGGGGTTTCCCGAAAATAGTATTTTTAAACTCATATATGGTAGAAGTAGGGGCTTGGGCTTGCAAGTAAGAGATTGATCGAAAGGGGTAATTTATTTTGTATAATAAGGAATTCGGGATTCGATTTTTCCGATCGGGTGTGAAACATTACCTAAATACTATCCCGATTTAGTTTGTCGGATTTTCGAGTTTCCCAAAACTCGAAAATCCACCATATTTTCCGTCCCAAACTACAAAATCCCAATCGGGACGAGACGGGTTCCTGAAACTCGAAACAGAGCCAAACAGAGCCAAAAGTGATCCAAACGGGGCCAGACCTCCCCCCTCTCCGTTTTCTCGCTTAAACCCTATTCCTCTTTCTCCCCATTTCACAAGTAGAAGCCCTAGCCCGTCGCAATTGAAGTTCTCTGATTTCTCTTACTTGGCTGTTGAAGTTCGCGATTGTAGTCCGTCCGCCTCATACGATTCTCTCCCCTCATTATTTTTTGGCAAGGATTCCTCATCTCATCTCTTTTTTCTTATTTTCTTCATTTTTCTTGCTTTTTTATTTTGAAAACATTTGATTAAAATTCTTCCTGGTCTCTGTTATTTCTCCTTCTTACACATCATTCCTCCATTAATTTCCTCTCTTTCTTTCTATCAAACCTCCATTAATTTTCTTTCTCTTTCCTTCGACCAAACCATACAACAACGAAATTCCTCCATTAATTTCCTTCTACAAGCATACAACAAAAATCAAAGAAAGGCTTCAACTTCACTTCACTTCATGTCGTCTTCAAACTCCAATTCCAGGCATTGGTACAACACTCTAAAAAGGTAATTGAAATGTTTATGTGGCCTAGCCACTCCCCTCACGACAGGTTGGTCCATTAACAACCCGGGAAAAAGGTTTTATGCTTGTTTGAACTACCACATGGAAGATGGATGTCGTTTATTTGAATGGGAAGATGAACCCATGTGTGCAAGGTCAAAGGAAATAATACATGGGTTATTGCGCAAAAATAATAAGCTGGAAGTTGTTGGGGTTTTTATAGGTGGATGAAATAAGTTGAGAGAAGAGTAATGTATGTTCGGTCCGAAGAGGTACCCTTTGGACCGAAACATTGTGTCTTTTACAAAAAGACATTTTTGCTTCTATATATAGGATAAGAATCTGGCCAATTCTTAATCCATATTTTGAATCAATAAATAGCAACTAAATCAAAATTTAAATTCTCTCTTCTTCAATTCTTATTTTATTTTCCAAAAGTCGAAATTATGTTTGTTCCAACTCGCTTGTGGCCTTTTTGTTCGTGCAAACAACAAAGGATCAATATTATTGTATCTTGGGAGATTACCGGGTAATAATGTGTACACTGTAGGCAGCCTCATAAATATTGTCCTAAGAAGATTGCATTCGCAGCCTCAGTCTTATCATTTTCAATTTTCTTGGTTTTCATTAAAGTGTTCTACGAATTAATTCCATCCAAGTAAGTAATATTATTTGTTTTAATATGTATATAATTATGTGTGCATTTTAATTGCCTAAATAAGTACACAGATTATTAGACACCAACAGCAGCTGCCGAAATCAAGATGAAGGACGAAGGAATTAACAAAAGGGATGGAGAATCAAAAGAAATAATACCTGGCTTAATCGGCAAAATCAACGAACTAGAATGTGAAATCAAGAAGACGGATGAAGAACATAGCAAAAGGGATAGATATATTGTTGATTTCACACACTACAAAAAAACTGTCTTACTGGGTTGTTATTGGACCAGCCTATTGTGAGGGGAGTGGGTAGGCCACATAAACATTTCTTCTTTTTTGGAGTGTTGTACGAACGCCTGGAATTGGAGTTTGAAGATGACATGACGTGAAGTGAAGTTGAAGCGTTTCTTTGATTTTTGGTGTATGCTTGTAGAAGGAAATTAATGGAGGAATTCTTTTGTTGTATGGTTTGGTCGAAGGAAAGAGAAAGGAAATTAATGGAGGTTTGGTAGAAAGAAAAAGAGAGGAAATGAATGGAGGAATGGAGTGTAAGAAGGAGAAAAAATGGAGGGGAAAATTAGGTCTTCCTTGCTCAAACGTAATTACCCCCTGCTCGAAATTCACACGTGCTCAACACGTGATTTTCTCCCTCTATTTCTGAAGTTAACTGGCGCGTGTTGCCCATGCGCGTTATTCCGTCCAATTTTTAACGGAAATTGCAAAAGTGTCCAAAGTTCTAAAATTGTGGTATGAAATATTTTGTTTTTTTTAAAAAAAAAAACTTGGTATGAAAAGTATCGAATTGATAAATGTTTGGTATGAAAAGTGTTTCCCTCGTTTATGAAGTTAACGGGCGTGTGTTGCACACGTGCGTTATTTCGTCCAATTTTTAACGAAACTCAAACTTATGATAATTAACATGCTAGCCCACATCAAGATGACTAAAACTTAGTTTTAATTTTCGAGATATTTGAATACTTATTTTTTTGTGGAACTTTTGTTGATGATTGAGACTAATTTAATTTTGTAAAATAATTTTATGATTTTCGACGTATTTATTGATTTATTTTGCTGATTTTTTGTGGGATTTGTTGATTTTTCTATGGTATTTGGTGATTTAATTGATATAGGTTTAAATAAGGGAAAAATAAAAAATATTAATAATAAAATTTTTCTTGCATTTTTTGCGACGGGATAGACCTGCCGGAAAAATATTCTTGTTTAATTTCTTATTTAAGTTTCCGACGGGCTAACCCGTTGGAAATGGAATTAATTTTTTATTTAGGTTTCCGACGGGTTGACCCGTCGTAGAATAAACCGATGGGTCACCCGTCGGTTTTTCTTAAATAAAGAACCTTTTCGATACCCGTCAGAAAAGGCATCAAAAAACCACCCGTCGGAAAAAATTCTGACGAAATATCCGACGAGAAGAACCCGTCGGAAACGTTTGTCACGGTCAAATTTTCGACGTCTTTTTCGACGAGTAAAATTCGTCAAAAATGTTGTTTTGCGACGGATTTTACCAAAAATCCGTTGGAAAATCCGTCGGAAAACACATTTTTTCTTGTAGTGGCATATGTTTCCTCCTCTACGCATGTGATAGAGTTTGCAAGGCCATGGTTTTCTAATGAGTTCTCGCCAATCTTCAATAATGTTTCCTAACTGGTGAGTGTTCGTGTCCGCCTTCTTAATCAATTGGACCACCACTCTAGAGTCACACTCCGCTGCTAGCGTCTCTACGCGTCTGTTCCAAGCTATTTTAAGTCTCTCTCTTACGGCCATAAGCTCGGCTTTGGTGATTGTAACCTGTCCCAGTTTCATGCTAAAGCCTTCAACCCATTTTCCTTGGTCGTCCCGAATAATACCTCCCCCTGCTGCACTCATGAATCCTTTACGAGGTACTCATTGAATCAATTATACCACATTCGGCCGCATTATTTTAACTCGTATAAGGATCGATATAATTCAATAGAGGGAATGCATGAGACCAATGATTACGTATTTAAGAAATTTTTAAATCCTTCAAGATTCTTTTATATAAATATTACTAATCAGTGATTCATCTAATTCTGTGGTAATTAAATCCATAAAATTCATGGCAAATCCTTCAGGGACTGTAAATTAACTAAATACCGCAACATGATTGCGCCAATCACGGGGGAGTATGTTTCATCATAATTAATCATAGGCCTTTATATCTCACAATTTTAGTTTAATCATTTCGTTTTTATACAAATACCCATTTGTACCCAACCAATTTCACATCTTCATGCGTGCGGACAATTCGGTCCAAGTACTTTAAGATTTTCATATAGATATTGCATTGTATCTTTCTATTTTGGTAAATTATTTTATGTCGACATTCATTCAACCAATCATGGTTCAGGATCCTAATTTATAACTTTTAGATTTAGTGCTACCCAATAAGCAAAACTATTATCTATAATTACTTTTCTTTCTATCCCACTTTTCTTGATTTATTCATATATTTTATTTTTGTTTCATTTGCCTCTTCATGGACATCTTGTGATTTAGACTGACCAGTCATTTTTCTATAGCGCTTTATTTTGAAATAGTTTCATCTTTAGGAGGGACAAGTTGTTGGTCCCAAGTGGTCAGATGAGGTTTAGAGGGGGGGGGGTGAATAAACCTCTTTAAAAATTTGCCTTTTTAAAACTTCTAACTTTTCTGTTCAGCAGACTAAGCTGATCGAGAACAGTAAGCAGACTAAGCTGATCTAGCACTAAGCTTTGAACAGCAGAGTTGACCACTCTTCTGATTTCACTCAGCTGATTTTATCAAAATCAGAGTTTAAAATAAACTAACTTGCAGCGGATTTATCAAGTGTTTTTCACAAGTAGTTTTCTTTAACCTTGAAATAGTTTTAACCCCAGTTTTTAAATAAACTCCTTTATAAAACTTTTCAGCAGTTAACCTTTTAAGTGTTTTAAAATTGTTCTTTCAAATATGCAGAAAATAATGCAAGTTAAAAACACAAAGGATTTTTATAGTGGTTATATGGATGTAAATCCTTTAGTCCACTCTTCCAAGTCACTTAGACCTTGGGTTATACTAAATCACACAGATTACAGTATACAATGCTTACGCCAAACAACAAATGAAGTGGCCGTAAGTTCACAATAGGAAATCACAAAGAAACTCCTATTCTCAGAAGTGATATCGCTCACAAAGGTTGATATCTACTTCTCACAACACAATCCTAAACAAAATCACTCAGATTTTAAGTATATTCTGATTTCTCTCTTTTCTGCTTCGTCAACAGATGACTAGGCTGATGAGTGCTTTGTTCTTGAGTTTGAGACTTAGAAGAATTTTGCTTCAGATTTTTGCTCTTAATGCGTGTTGTCTCTGTGTTGTCTTCTTTCTTCAACTCACGAACTAAGCTATTTATACTTGGAGATTTGAAAATCTGCCCGTTGAGAGATCGGCAGCTGTCAAATCCTCGAGTACTGGTCCTTTTCTGCAGAACGGCTGTTGCGACTGAACACTGTACACTCTGCTGTACTTTCTGTCGCTTCGCATTAAATGCGCATTAAATGCACCAAGCTGATACGAGGTTTCTCTTCAATCATTTGTCATAAATACCCTTCCTCTTCAGCATTTATTACACCAAGTGCATTTATTACCGTTGTAATAACTTCTGATCCACTTCCACTCTGCTGATCGAAGTCACTAGTCTGATGTATACTCGGCTGATCCCAAACTTGAACTAATCTGATTTGAGTCGGCTGATAGTCCACCAGTCTGATTACTTCTTCAGCAACAGATCAGTAGTCTTCTGGACCATATTTGACTAGTCTGATGAACTTCTTCCTTAGTCAAATATCTTCTAAGGTTTGTACTAAGCTTCCACTTAGCTGATGACTTTGGAAATCATCAAAACCTCCCTTTACTTCAAAGTCTTCATCTTCATCCAACAATTTCCCCCTTTTTGATGATGACAAAACTTCAGCTAAGTACCTGTACCTAAACTAAAGTTGAGTCCTCAAAAATTTCTGAGATAGAAATGATATGTTGGAAGCTTGAACTTTTTTTATAGATTGATTTGAAAATTACAGTGCAAGTTACAAGAAAAAAGATTGACTTAAGTAAAAAAAAATACAACTGAAGTAAGCTGTTACAAAAGTTTAGCATATGGACTTAGTCTATTAACTAGTCTAGTCCTCAGCTTCTTCATCTTCTTCTTCTTCCTCTTCCTCTTCATCAACTTCTTCACTGCTCTCTTCATCTTCACCACTTGAGAAAACATCAGCAAGACCTTTTAATTTTTCTCTCCTTTCTTCAGCTTCGATTCTTTTTCTGATGTCTTCCATCCTCTTATACTTAACGTCTGGATTTAGCTGTTCTTCAGCAGAGTACTTAGAGGCAGCTAACTCCTTGTCAGTTTTAGCTACATCCTTGGGCTCTACTTTATCATCAGCTCCATCTTCAGCTTCCTCTTCAAGTACTTCATCTTCTTTTGGCTTTCCAGCAGCAGCCCGTTGGTCTCGTACTTGAATAGTTGCAGCAGTCTCAACAGCTAACTTAGCTGATTCCTCTTCCCCCTTTTTGTCAGCATCAGCAGGGTTGAGTTGATCAGGAGTTATGTTGACAGCAGCACAAAGCCTCTTGATGTTTGAATCCATGACTCTTTGCTCAGCACAGTGATGATTTAGAGTATTTTCCATGCGAAGTTGATTAGCTTTTAATTCACCAGAATGGTCATTCAGACAGTCAACATTCAGCTGAAGAGTTGACAGTTCAGTTTGTGCTTTGTCAGTGATGTTGGTAACTTCTTGCATTAAAGCAATGTTCTTCTCAGTTTCTGCTTCACTGACTTGTGTCATGACTCTAATAACTCTTGCGATGTCAGCTTCATTTCTTTGAAGAGTAGTGTGGAGATGACCTACATCAGCCTTCACATCTTCAAGACTTCTGCTCATATTCAATATGCTCTGAGTTAACATCAAGGAGTTATCTGGTGGTAGAGGAAAATCTTCAATGGCATCCTTGACCATTTTTGCAGTCTCTTCCTGCATTTGCTTAATCATCAGCTGATTTCTTGTCTCCATCTCCTTCATAGTGGTTTCAATCAACAGCTGGATGGATTCCATCAGCGAGGAATGCAAATCAGCAGTAGGAGCAGAGTGTGATGATTCAGCAGGATCCTCTTCTTGTGGAAGTTCAGCAGGTTCTTCCTCCTGTTGAACAGTTGCTTCATGAAGAGTAGGACTTTCTTCAGCTTTCCACTCCAAAGCTAAAGGAACTAAGTCCTTGACCATAATAGGCAGCTTCTTTGATGTATCTAAGTTGATTTCTTCAGCCTTCTGGTCTTTCTTTTGTTCTTCACTAGCTGGCTCATCAGCTATGTGAATGATCTCAGTACCATCAGTAGACACAACTGTCTTCTGACGAATCAAGTCAGCTGGCATGAAAGGTGATGTCGTCTGTTGGATCCTCAGCTTTTCTTGATAAGTACTGATATCAGAGCCATAAGCAATTTGTCTCAAACTTGGTAGACTAGGCGTTGAACTTGATGTTCCTGGTTCAAACCTTGATCTTTCAGCCCATTTCTCCAAGGTTGTGTAGACTGCTATCTTTACTGCTCTGTCAATTCTATCATCAGTAGGACTTGGCTTCTTTGAAATTGAGTTTTTAATAGTGGTCGCCTCCTGACTGACAATAACTCTTGCATAATCATGCAGTCTATCCCTCACAAAATCTGAGTCCAAAGCCTTGACAACAGAGGATGTTTGCAACCAGTTTAGAACCCAACGTCCCTCTGTAGCGAACTCCTTCCAGGCTTGGATTTCTTCTTCAGACTTGTTCAATCTATACTCTCTCCATTGATTGTATCTGATCTTTTCTGGGAGAAAAGTAGTCCTTGATTGAAACAGCTGGTTTAGTCTTTCCAACTCAGCTTCAAACTTTTTGAAGGCAGTAGAGTCACCTTGGACAATCTCTATTGCTCTCCTCACTTCCTTCTTTTTCTTCTTGATTGGTTCAGCCCTTGGTAGCACAAAATCACCTTCCTTAGGCTTTTTCTCCCCAATCACAATGCCTCCAGACCTCCTTGGTCCATAAGCATCCTTTTTGCTTTCCTCTAAGGCCTTTGCCAATTCAGCTTCTTCCTTGGCAGCCAGTTCAGCTTCTGTCAGGTTCTTGACATTTGCTTCTTTTTGACTTGCTTCAAGAGCTCTCTTTAGCTCAGCATCATCACGTTTTCGTTGTTCAGCTTCCTCACGCTTCTTCTTGTGATAAGCTGATACTTTTGCTTTGCCAGTTCTCTTCTTTCGGGCATTTCTTGACTCAACAACTGGTGCCGCAGCTGTTGTTTCTGGTAAAGCAACTGCTACCGGTGCAGCAGCAATTGGTTCGAGGATCTGCACTTCAGGATCCTCTTGAGGTTTGGCAACCTCAGCTGTTGGTGTAGGAATCTGTTTCACTTGGTCAGCTGACTTCTTCTCAGCAGATTCCTTCACTGATTCAACAGGCCTCTCAGCAGATTGAGGACTTCTTTTGGCTAACTCAGAAAGTTCAGTATCTTCATCAAGAAGTGTCAGCTTCTTTCTGGCAGTCCTTTTTGTGAAAGGTGGATTTGCAACGGTAGAAGTGGCAGTGTCCTTCATAGCACTTCTTGTTCTTTTAGCCACATTTTCAACCGGTAACTCAGCTGAAATTGTCTTGTCAGAGGATGTCCCAATAGACATCTCGTTGATCTCCTTGACTGTCTCATCAACAATCAAATCAGCAGCATCCTTTCGTTTAGAGACAACTGTTCTGGCTTCAACAGCAGGCTTTGCTGTTTGAACAGTCGACTTGCTTTTCTTGCCTTTGTCAGCAGGCTTTTCTGGCTCAGAAGCCTTTCTTTTCTTTTGCTTCAACTCTGTCACAACAGCAGGCTCCTTTGATCTCCCAGATTTTACTGGTTCATAAATCTTCAATTCTTTAGCCTTATGAATTTCCTTTCCGTTAGTCACACCACATCTCAAATTTACCAACAGATGACTAATGAAAATCCTGTGCAGAGTCAAACCACGGACTTTGTGATCAGCAATCACATACCAGATGAAGTTAGCCCAATTTACCTTCAACCCATAGTAAATGGCTATCATAGTATGAAACCTCTTCATTGGTACACTGTCCAAGGAGAATGTGCAGTTCTCGAGGACTTTGGCAACCAAATCTGCCATTCGCTGAAACTCGTCCTTCAGCTGATTCTTTTTGATACTTCCAGATAGCACTTGATTCTTCTTTGAGACCAGATTCCAGAAATCTGACTCAAAAGGTTCAGCTAGGTTTGCGATGTCAGTAGACCCTTCAATAGAAAGTCCGTACATTTCATTCAGCAATTTTGGGGTTACGCAGATAGCTTTGTCCCCAATTTTGGCTTTAATCTCCAGTTTGTCGAAGTCAACATCGTCTTTGGAACCATAAAATTCAAAGACCTCGTCCTTGAAAATCATGTCTTCATGGGCCTCCATGAATTTAACCAGCGTTGCCGCCTTGAATTTCTTCAGAATTTCTTTCATCAACGGGGTGCCAGTCGCGTGATACGTCAGGTAGTTCAAGAACATACCTTCAGCAGCAGCTTCCTTTGAATTAACCTTAGAACTCATTTTCCTGAAAGAGATTGAAGAAAGACTAGAGTAGATTTGCAATTGAATGGATGCAAAAATGCTCTGAATGCTTTTGAAATATTTAGGGTGCGTAAAAGCTCAGTCAGCTGATCAGATCTGGATTTATAGATGTTAATTCTTGTCGGTTTCCGTGAAAAGTGGTAACCGTCAGATTAGTTACTGTAAAAGCAGATCGTGCGATCGAGATACGCGGATTTCAAAATAGCATTTAATATGTCAGATAGGCGGGAATTTGAAACGCCACTTGTCTGTTACTTATAAAAGCGTGCTTTTGATAAAACGTTTTTAATACAACACCTTAAATATAAGCAGACATAAATAGAAACAGATGAGTAAAGTACTTATCTGATTTACAACTTTTCTGATACAATATATCACTAGTGAAAGCCAATATCTAGTGATCTTCCTTTGCTGTTTGTCAATCCAGCAAGATAAATAATCTTCGAATCTTCAAGAATTAAGAACAAATCTTCTGATTAAAACAACTTCAACTAACTGTCATTGAAGATTTCATCTTTAAAACAAGGGTACCGCTAGTCTTACACGTTCCCCCTGAATTCAAGAATTCATCAGTCAACTAGTCTGTTGAGAGTCAGCCTTCTTGAAGTGTAACGCTTGTTGATGTCAGATTAGTAAGCTGTTGAACCCAGTCTTCTGATAGGTTCCCCCTCAGCTTATGAATCCAATTTTAACAAGCCTAATTCCGCTCTTAGAGTGGAGAATCTAGCTTCATTCAGTGGTTTGGTGAAAATGTCAGCAATCTGGTTGTCTGTATGAACATACTCAATAATAACATTTCCCTTTTCAACATGGTCTCTGATGAAGTGATGTTTGATCTCAATATGTTTAGTCCTGGAATGACTAGTAGTATTCTGAGTAAGTGATATTGCACTTGTATTATCACAGTAGATAGGGATTCCACTGATCTTAAGATTATAGTCTTCAAGTTGATGCTTCAACCAAAGTATTTGTGCACAACATGCTCCAGCAGCAATGTATTCAGCTTCAGCAGTAGATATGGATACTGAAGTCTGTTTCTTACTCATCCATGAGATCAGACGACTGCCTAAAAATTGACATGTACCTGTAGTACTCTTCCTATCAATTTTGCAGCCAGCAAGGTCAGAATCTGAGTATCCAACAAGTTCAAATCCTGATTCCCTTGGGTACCATAATCCCAATTCTTGAGTGCCTTTGAGATACTTTAGTATTCTTTTAGCAGCTAAGAGATGAGATTCCTTAGGATCTGATTGAAATCTTGCACAGACCCCAACAGAATACATAATATCAGGTCTGCTAGCTGTTAAGTATAACAGTGACCCAATTATGCCTCTGTATTTGGTGGTGTCAACTGATTTGCCACTTTCATCCTTGTCCAGACGAAGTCCAGTAGACATAGGAACAGTAACAGATGAGCTAGTTTCCATACCAAATTTCTTAAACAGATCTTTTGTGTACTTTGCTTGATTAATAAAAATACCATCAGGCAGCTGTTTGACTTGTAAACCAAGAAAGTAATTTAATTCTCCCATCATGCTCATTTCAAACTTGTTCTGCATCAGCTTAGAGAATCTTTCACACATCTGTTTGTTAGTTGAACCAAAAATAATATCGTCTACATATATTTGTACCAACAATATATGATTATCCCATTCAATAGTAAACAAGGTTTTATCTACTTTACCTTTGTGAAATCCTTTAATTAAAAGAAAATCAGATAAAGTATCATACCATGCTCTTGGAGCCTGTTTCAGTCCATAGAGAGCTTTCTTCAGACGATATACCTTATCTCCTTGTTGATAAACTTCAAATCCAGGAGGTTGTTCAACATACACTTCTTCTTGCAATTCTCCATTGAGAAAAGCAGACTTCACATCCATCTGAAAGACAGTGAAGTTCTTGTGAGCAGCATAGGCTAGAAACAATCTGATTGCTTCAAGCCTTGCAACTGGTGCGAATGTCTCATCAAAATCAATGCCTTCTTCTTGGCAGTAACCTTTGGCAACTAGTCTTGCTTTGTTTCTGGTAACCATACCATCTTCATTCATTTTATTTCTGAAAACCCACTTAGTGCCAATTACTCTTTGATGAGTAGGTCTGGGAACTAAGTACCAGACTTCATTCCTTTCAAATTGATTCAACTCTTCTTGCATAGCTTCAATCCAGTGAGAATCACCAAGAGCTTCATCAATTAATTTAGGCTCAATTTGTGAAAGAAAACTTACAAACATTGTTTCATTTGCAGTTGACCTTCTTGTTCTAACTCTATCCAAGGGATCACCAATCACTAATTCTGGTGGGTGATCTCTGAGCCATCTGAGATCAGGTTGCAAATCTGGATGTTGTCCTCTGGATTGATCTTGCAACACTACTGTTGGAGTCTCAGTAGTAGTCTGTTGAACAGTTGTGGTCTGTTGAACAGTCTCTGGTCTGTCAGCTGTTTGCAACTCCTCTGTTAGACAATCAGCAGACTGATTTTGAACAGCACTTGAGTTAACAGCTTGAGATAAGTTGGGTAGTATGATGGGTACATATTCTTCCTTTCTTTCCACATTCAATTTCTGAAAGTCAGCAGATATCTCAGGGTTTGCACTTTGATTCTTTTCAGATGATTGACTTGGTTCATCAAATACTACATGAATAGATTCTTCTACAAGCAAAGTTCTTTTGTTAAACACTCTGTAAGCTTTACTAACAGTAGAGTAACCTACAAAAACAGCTTCATCAGCCTTCTCTGCAAATGCAGTGAGGTGATTTTTCCCATTGTTCAAAACATAACATTTACAACCAAAAATCCTAAGATAATGTAAATTAGGCTTTCTGTTGTTCCATAACTCATAAGGTGTCTTGTTTTGACTTTTGTTGATCATACACCTATTCTGTGTATAACATGCTGTGTTTGTAGCTTCTGCCCAGAATCTTTGGGGCAGCTTTGCTTCAGCTATCATTGTCCTGGTAGCTTCTTTTAGAGTTCTGTTTCTCCTTTCAGCAACTCCATTTTGTTGAGGGGTTCTGGCAGCAGAGTACTCATGACTGATTCCTCTGGAATTACAGTACTCTTCAACAGTAGAGTTTGTAAACTCAGTCCCTCTATCTGATCTGATCTTCAAAATTCTTTGACTCTTCTCATTCTGGATCAGTTCCATCAGATTTGTAAGATGTTCCTTGGTTTCACTTTTCTTCTTCATGAAGATTACCCAAGTAAATCTTGAAAAATCATCCACAACAGCTAGGCAGTATTTCTTCCCACCATTGCTGATTGGATCAATAGGGCCAAACAAATCCATATGCAGTAGCTCCAAAATTCTGGTTGAAGATTGGTGCTTCTTGCTTTTGAAAGATGACTTCACTTGTTTACCCTTCTGACAGGCATCACAGAGCTTGTCTTTGCTCATGACTGTCTTTGGAATTCCTTCTACCAAATCATTCTTTATCAATCTGTTGATGGTCTTGAAATTCAAATGATTCATTCTTTTGTGCCAAAGCCAACTGATTTCACTTGGTGTAGAAGCCACTAAGCAAACATTTGAATTCTTGTCCACAGAATTCCAGTCGACTACATAGATGTTTCCTTGTCTTCTTCCAGATAAAATAACCTTCTTTGTTCCAATTTGTTCAACATAACACTTATCTGATGAAAACACCACGGAAAATCCTTTGTCACAAAATTGACTTATGCTCAGCAGATTGTACTTCAGGCCACTAACATATGAGACGTCAGATATCTCTATGTTTCCTTTGATAAGCTTTCCAACAGCTACAACCTTGCCTTCTTTGCTGTCTCCAAAAGTAACTTTTGGACCATTTACAGCAACAGCATCTGCCAGTTCATGTATGTCTCCACACATGTGCCTTGAACATCCACTGTCCAAGTACCATTTCTTCGCTACTTTACTCCTACTCCTAATCCTAACCTACAAAACAAAATAAAAATGTTTTAGGTACCCTTTATTGAGAGGGTCCTGGCGGATTAGTATCACCTTTGACAACCCAAGATGTTGAAGTCTTAGGCTTCTTAGGCTTTGCAGTCTTAGCAGGAGCATGAGCAACTTCATTTACATCATAATCAGCAGGCATATTATGGTGATAATCATTATGATGATGATAAGGCTCATAAGCAGGATATGATGCATGATAAGTAGGGTAGGCATGCATTGTTTGATGAGCAGGATATGCAGCAAAATGAGGTGGATAATGAGGTGCAGCATAATATGGTGGATAAGCAGGTTGCACATAATAAGACTCATTTCCATAGTAAGCATTTTGGTTGTAATTTCTTTGCTTCTTAGATCTGCTCTTTACTTGCTCTTTAACAGACGACTTAGCTTTACTAGTCTGATTGGTTTTACTCTTATCAGCAGACTTCTTGGGACTACTCTGCTGTTTGGTTTTACCAGTCTGTTTTTCAGTTTCAGGCTTTTTACCCTTCTTAGCCTTAGGAGTCTTTATCTCCTTTTTCTCAATCTCAGGTGAAATGGGTTTAGTAGTCTGAACATACAAGACAATATTGCTATTATCAGCAGATATAAATTTTTCAGCTTTGTTCAGTTCTAAACTTTCTTTTACTAAGGGAGTACTCTGTTCAGTTGGTTTATCTATTGTCACAACAGACGACTTAGGAACAGACGACTTATTATGCAAAGATATTCTAGCTTCAAGTTCTTTAATTTGTCCCTTGTACATTTCACATTCAGCTCTCAGAGATTCACATTCATGCGAAAGCTTTTTATACATGGCTGATTCGTCAGGTTTTTCAACCTTAAGTTTCAGTTTAGCATTTTGCTTTTTCAGCAGAATCATCTCGTCCTTAAGCTTAGCAAGCTCATTAACAACATCTACTTTGTTGTTCATCATTTGCTCAAATGAGTTAAACAGTTCAAGCTCACTTTCAGAGAGCATTACCTCATTGTCAGAATCATCAGATTCCTTTGCCATGAGACACAGTAGTGCAGGTGTTTCGTCAAAAACAGAGTCATCACTTGAAGTGCCAGATTCTGTGTTTGATGAGTGGATGGCTGCCATCTTTTCAGCTTCAGCCAACAGCACCTTGCTCTTTTGGTATCTCTTCTCTCTTCTTTCTTTTCTTTGTTTCTTTTCCTCCTCTGTGTACTTCTCCGCTTTAGGATATGGGCAGTCCTTGATGAAGTGTCCCAATTTCCTGCAATTATAGCACATCATTTTGGATTTATAGTCATCCTTAATGTCATAAGTATTAGAGGCAGGTTTAGAAGTAGAAGCATTGTTATATTTGTTCTTCATTTTTCTCTTGTAGAACTTTTTGAACCCGTTCAATAACAACGCAACATCGTCAGCAGTATACTCCTTTTTGCTCAGTACTGGGGCCTCATCAGATGAGTCCACTTCTCTGCTTTTTCCAGACGATCTTCTTGTTCTTTCTGCAGCAACCAGTGCAGCAGTGGGGCCAGAAGTTGAGGTCTCTTCTATTCCCATCCTTGGTATTTTATACTCGTACGCCTTGAGTACAGAAAACAACTCTGTCAGAGAGATCTTCCCCAGATCCCTAGATTCTTCCATAGCTGTGATCTTCATGTTGAACTTGGGTGGTAACGCCTTCAAGACTTTGAGAGTGATCTCTTTGTCTGTGAATGTCTTACCCAGCTTTAACACGTTGTTCAGCACTTTGGTAAACCTTGAACTCATCTGTTCAATGGTTTCTCCAGGCTTCATTTTGAAGTTATCAAACTTCACCATGGCAACACTTAGATTGTGTTCCTTGATGGCTTCGTTTCCCTCACTCATATCCCTGACTTTGTCCCACATCTCTTTTGATGTTTTACAGTGTTTGACATAGTCAAATCTTTCATTGTCCAGGGCTTTAGTCATGATGAAGATTCCGACTTTATCAAGATTTTTCAACTTGATTTCATCAGGTGACATCTCTTCTTCATCTTTATCAACAACAGTATCTACGCCATCGATTTTGATTGTCTTGGTAATCCTTATTGGACCTTTTGTTATGCATCTGTACATATTATCGTTGTAAGCAGCAAGGAAAATTTCCATGCGTATTTTCCAGTCCTCAAAGCTCATACCGCCTATGTGGGGAACAAGGCTAATACAATCCATTTTTCAAAAAGTTTTGTTTTTCAAAAAGATGCTCTTTTGAAAACCTTTGAAAACCTTTGAAAAACACTTAAGGATCAAGCTCGTTGATCAGTCAGATGATTCAGATGAACCACCTGCTCTGATACCACTTGTTGGTCCCAAGTGGTCAGATGAGGTTTAGAGGGGGGGGGGTGAATAAACCTCTTTAAAAATTTGCCTTTTTAAAACTTCTAACTTTTCTGTTCAGCAGACTAAGCTGATCGAGAACAGTAAGCAGACTAAGCTGATCTAGCACTAAGCTTTGAACAGCAGAGTTGACCACTCTTCTGATTTCACTCAGCTGATTTTATCAAAATCAGAGTTTAAAATAAACTAACTTGCAGCGGATTTATCAAGTGTTTTTCACATGTAGTTTTCTTTAACCTTGAAATAGTTTTAACCCCAGTTTTTAAATAAACTCCTTTATAAAACTTTTCAGCAGTTAACCTTTTAAGTGTTTTAAAATTGTTCTTTCAAATATGCAGAAAATAATGCAAGTTAAAAACACAAAGGATTTTTATAGTGGTTATATGGATGTAAATCCTTTAGTCCACTCTTCCAAGTCACTTAGACCTTGGGTTATACTAAATCACACAGATTACAGTATACAATGCTTACGCCAAACAACAAATGAAGTGGCCGTAAGTTCACAATAGGAAATCACAAAGAAACTCCTATTCTCAGAAGTGATATCGCTCACAAAGGTTGATATCTACTTCTCACAACACAATCCTAAACAAAATCACTCAGATTTTAAGTATATTCTGATTTCTCTCTTTTCTGCTTCGTCAACAGATGACTAGGCTGATGAGTGCTTTGTTCTTGAGTTTGAGACTTAGAAGAATTTTGCTTCAGATTTTTGCTCTTAATGCGTGTTGTCTCTGTGTTGTCTTCTTTCTTCAACTCACGAACTAAGCTATTTATACTTGGAGATTTGAAAATCTGCCCGTTGAGAGATCGGCAGCTGTCAAATCCTCGAGTACTGGTCCTTTTCTGCAGAACGGCTGTTGCGACTGAACACTGTACACTCTGCTGTACTTTCTGTCGCTTCGCATTAAATGCGCATTAAATGCACCAAGCTGATACGAGGTTTCTCTTCAATCATTTGTCATAAATACCCTTCCTCTTCAGCATTTATTACACCAAGTGCATTTATTACCGTTGTAATAACTTCTGATCCACTTCCACTCTGCTGATCGAAGTCACTAGTCTGATGTATACTCGGCTGATCCCAAACTTGAACTAATCTGATTTGAGTCGGCTGATAGTCCACCAGTCTGATTACTTCTTCAGCAACAGATCAGTAGTCTTCTGGACCATATTTGACTAGTCTGATGAACTTCTTCCTTAGTCAAATATCTTCTAAGGTTTGTACTAAGCTTCCACTTAGCTGATGACTTTGGAAATCATCAAAACCTCCCTTTACTTCAAAGTCTTCATCTTCATCCAACACAAGTACTTTAAGTACCATTTTCCTTCAGAAGTTTCTTTTGCACGAATAGTAATTTTACGCTTCAAGTGTGTTATGTATGCTAGCATTTGGTGCAATTTTTAATTCTTGCTCGTACTATTTGTGCATGGGCTAAGCTAAGACAAATATTGTAATTTATGTACTCATGTCAAATAATTTCACGTCGTTCTGCATGCAACGACATCAATTCTCCCCCTAAAAGAAAAAGCAATATGCGTTGACAATAGGCATATTTTAGACCATTAAAAAATAAGTTTTACATGACCATGGAATAACACAATGGTCCACAAAGTGGATCTACAAGTCCAAATATATCCCATTAAAATCATCATAAAAAGGTTTGGGACTCTCGACCATTCTTCACAGGAGATGGTCTTAAAATTTATTTTCTTTGTGAGCAATTAACACACACATAATCATGAGGTAAAGAAACGTATGATTTTTTATAAGATGCCCGTAATAATTCGGCGCATTTGCTATTTACTTATTTTCCAGGGAAGACCAAATTTATCATGTCACTTCATAATATTTTGGATCATTGAACTTCTGATTCAACTTAAATTTCTGATCCAACATTGCTTATGGTCGCATAATTCATTTTGATGAGAAAACGGGGCTCTTATTCATCAACATTTTTCTGGCATGAAATATTAGATGTAGTAGAAGAATAATTCATATTCCCCTCATATATATAGTTTCCATATGAAACCCATCAATACGTTCTTCAAGACGTATGTCTTTGAATTCAACAAATCCATTTTGGATTTTAAAGAGCACAAAGCCTCTTTCACAAAAATATTTGCTCATCCAGACAATTTATATCTGCTCTTCTAGAGCCATTATATTACCTCAATTTGCATTGACTTTTGTTTTTGCTAATTTCAAGTTAGATAATATTTTCGATCTCTAAGAATTTTATGTGTCAAGCTACTGTCAACCAAATAAATACAAAGCTCACATAATTGTTCATGCATCTTCAGAATGCTCACATAATTTGTGCATCTTCACTATGCTCATATCATTGATATTTTGTGCATCAACATTTTAATGGACATCGATTTATAAACTAAGATGCATTTGTGTACGACATGTACGAGACCAATGTTTTGTTACTCCACACCTCTAGCAAGTGTTATTAATTTGTACATCTTGCCTTTATTCTTGTATACCACTATAGTCGTTTCACTTCTAGTAGTAGGAATGGATAATATAAATTTTGACTATGACTAAATCATGTCATGTTTATAGTTAATTGAATAATTTATATTAACATTTGCATTCATTTCGGGGGATCAGTGTGGTAAGAGTTATGATTTTTCATCAAGATGTCATTATTCAAAATAAATTAATTTAGAGTATTTCTCAAAACCTCTCTTTAATCTTTGCTTCTTCACGAGCAATTTACAATCATACATTATCTCCACATAATTTCGATTGAGATATAATTTCACAATTGTGGAGTATAATCATTTGTCAGTTTAAGATATTGAAACTTCATGTGCATATATTTATAGTGAGCATTTGTGAGAATCCCACGACTTTGGTGATTATATTACTCTTTCAAATATTTCATATGATGCAACTTTGTGTGCAATCATTCATAGCGAGCCTTTGAAAATATCACAATTGTGATTAAATCGTTCATCCAAAATTTCTAGCACAATCAGTTTTTCACTTTAGGATTTCAATCCTCCAAGGAGGAATTGGCTAATGCAAGGCACTGCCCTTACTTTATCATTTTTGTTTGCTTAATTTTTTTTTTTAATTCATACAAAATTTCCAAGGCTTTTTTCATTCAAGTGGAATTCAACATCAAGAATTCACAACATTACTATAAAGCGCTAATAATACTTTAGAATACTAAAAATATATACTCAAATCTTCGGGTTTGAGTTAATCACCTAGGCTTCATTCCTAACATAAACATTTACTCAAACCCCGAACGATTTCAGTCGAACAACATATATAGTAAATAGAAGTGGAAGAGCCTTTCCTTTCATTTTAAACATCTCTAAGGAGCCACCACAACTATATGCACAATGATTGGATTTTGGTGTATATAGAGCAAATCGAAGTGCGTAAGCCCCTTTAGAGCAGAGATAGAGGCAGTCCATTGAAGAAATAGAATCAAAGAATCCACAAAAATGTGTAACAAAAGAAGCCCATGAAGAAGGACACAACCCACAATAACCTGCAATGGACTGTCAAAAAAAGGGTGAATATGAAAACAAAAAAAAAAAAACAAAGCGGATTATATAAAAAAAAGCCCACGCTCAGTTACGCACTTCGCTCGCTGCAGAAAATCAAACCAAATGCAGCTTTGAGTTATTCACATAGGTTTTGACCTAGCATAACATTTTTGTAACGGCCCGCGCCCCCGGGTCGAATCCTACATGGATCCACCCCCGAGTCCGGGTCCGTATTCGGTGAAAACAACCAAAATTTGAGCATAAATTTTTTTTAAACAACAACACAGTAATTCAAACATAGTTCAGCATAATAACATAAAACCCGGTACACTGCTATATGCAGGTGTGGGCACAAATTACAATAATCGCCTACCGCGCAACGACAAGCATCCATAACAATAGTCTTAAGTATTTAATCATGCCCGATACAAAGCAACACATAACGTGACATAACACAACGTAACAAAAATCAAAGGATAATTCGATGACCCAAGAAAACCGACAAACAGGATCTCGGAGACGGACATACCAACTCTAGACATCAAATCCTGAGATACCTGTATCTGAAAAGAAATAATTGCGAGTTTGTAAGTTGATCGTCCAACTTAGTGAGGCTGTAATGCACATGTGCGTGTGATGCATAAATGCAGCACAATATAGGTAAGCATATAAAAATGTATACAAATAAACACATGCGAAATCAGATTAACAGTTAAACAAGTAACCAACAGATGTTGATGCCTTCCTCCTCTTACCCTCCAAAACGTATTCAAACCACCAACGAACACTCCAAGTAAGGTGCGACCTTACATAACAGTACGCATTGACGTCAAATGCCAGGAGTTTGACATTCACTCCCCAAGTGTAACCTCCACAATTGGCTCGTGAAGCGGGTCTACGGTGGATCGAGGTAACCCTCCGGCCCTAACCTTCCAGGTTACCCACGATTCAGCACACCAAGTATAGGGCCCACACAATAACAGTAAACAGTACAAGACAGTAACAGGGATCAGTAATCAATACAATAACAACAATTGCAATAGTTCAGTTCACTGTATCAAGGACATATAAGTAGTCATGCATTAGCATATTGACGCAATATGGATAGTTAATCCTAGTAGAATTATTCGCATTACTTACTTCACATGCTCGTTCATTTAGGAACTAAGTTACAGTTCTGACTCGACTTACTAGCATATTCAGACATACGCACAAGTAACACACAACACTAACCTGTGTTGCTCAGGTTTCTTGAACGAAAAGTAAAGCGTCTTCGGTTCCTGTACATATGTATGTAACGACTTAGAATCCAGCCATAATACAAGCGTTTAATTAGCGACTAAAGAAATGCTTTAGTCGAACATGCATCTGGATCGTGATTGCGATCGAAGTCATGATTAAAACTTGAACATTTAGGTCCGGTTTAATGGTTTTAGGTTCGTTCAGGTTCATGGTAAAGTAGCCACGAAAGTTAACTTGAACATAGTCATTTAAGGTGAACTTAAAAGTTTAAATAGAATTTTAGCTTAAGTTATCTCTTTCAAGAATTTTTTTTTCGTAATAAGTTATATTTGGAATCTTTATTATTATTATTCATTTCGAAATTAAATTTTTCTCGACAATTTTTAACCTGTTTATTTTTTTTTTTTTAGAAAAACTAATTATCCAAAATTATTTAAATTTAACTTCACGGGCGAGGTCTCTGGTTCAAGTCCAGGATGGCCCAGCTGCGCCAGGGAAAAGAATCGAAGAAGCCTAAACTAAAGGAAGATCTAGCTGTGGATGATGTCCCAGCTAGAGAGTAAACCTTTTCATATTAATGAGAAATCTTCCTATTGTGCCTCGCGAGGAAAAGGCATGTTGAAATTATTTATTTCCAGAAAATAATTATTCAAATTATTTATAATTTTTTTTTAAAATTAATGTTCTAGATTAATTAATATTATATTAATACTTAAAATTTTATTTTCGAATTTATTAAATTCAGAAAAATATTTAATCAAAAATATTTTATTTTATTTTCAAATTATTTATTTTCCAACAAAATAATATTCAAAATTATTTTATTTTATTTTCCCAAATTATTAATTATTAATTATTTAATTAATAATTAATGTACCCTTGAAATTATTATCATTTTGAAAAGTATTATTTAATCATGATCTTGTTCGGAAAATAATTCATTATTATTTAACCTTCTTCTTTTCATAAAAATGGTTTATTATTTATTTTTCAGAAAATATTTATTTATTTTCAAAAATTTATCCAAAATTATTTTAATTATTTTCAGAAAATAATTAACACGACTATTACAAATTTTATTTTCAAAAGTTTATATATATATATATATATATATATATATATATATATATATATATAGTTATTCAAAATTATTTAAACTTATTTAATTCTATTTTTTCGAAATTAATTATTGTTATTTTAGAATTAATATTCAAGAATAAATATCAAAATTATATTTAATTTTACAAGGTTTATTTTCAGGATTTAAATTTAAATTTATTATTTTAAAATTTATCTACTATTTATATATATATTCAGGCCCATAGAAAATGGGCCTGTTGCAATTGCAGCAGCAACAAACATCTGTCCCCGGTCACTGCTCTAGCAGTGGCCGGTGGTTGCTTGCCGATGGTGGGGTGGCTCCGGCCAATTCCACCGGAAAAATGCACAAAGAGACCCTACATTTTTAGATTTGCACAAATAGCCCCCAAATAAAATAGATCAAGTTTTAGACACCAAAACTTCATAAATTTCAAACTTTTAATACCCAAATATATTATAAAAATTGAAATCTTGCATGAAAATCTATAGATCTAAAAAAAATCTAAAACCTAAACATATAGGTATTAACATGCTTTCCAAATGACACTCTTAACTTTTATTTAGCCATAAAAACATTTTATAAAAGTAATTTATTTCCTACTCAAACTTCTACCCAAGAACACCTCAAAATTATCAAATCTTTTAACTTATATAAATCTGAAAATTTTGAACATAATACATCCAACTAAAGTTTAAAAATATTTTGTTGGATTTCAAAACTTTAAATGAGGTTCTAAAGATTGCTCCACATATCCAAGTAAAAGAGAGGTGCTTAAGAGGGTTTTTACCCTAAATCGAAAAGGGTGAGTGCTTCTTCTTTCTTCACTCTCTATCCTCTATCTCCGGCGAAGGTGTGGCTGCAGCGGCGGCGGCTCAACGGTGGTGGCTCCTCCTTCTTCTTCAAGATTCACTCATTAAAATTATGCTCTCTCTTTCTTTTTCACTAATCTCTTTTTAAGATTATCATTACTTTCTTCTTCCACCAATGTTTGCGTTTCTTGTGTGGTGAGGTTTCCTTCACCCAAGAATAATTACGGCAACCCTTAGAGTCTCAAGGAAGGAGTAATTATTACTCTGCTGCAGGATTTGAAAAGATTGGGGCAAATTTGCAATTTGCCCCCTGAGCTTTGGGAAAGTGCATTTTTGCCCCATAAATATAAAATTTTGTGCACTTAGGTCCAAAATAAATTGCAAATAGACCCCATCATTTTAAAAGGTACTTAAATCACTTGACCTACTTCTACTTGTCAATATGGGCTTAAGCATTTTGGGCTAGTGGACTAGAGCTCAACAATGTTGACAAGGCCAGAAGTGGATCAAGGTCTTTACAAATGGTATTAGAGCCGACTTCGTGGTGTTATCCATGAGGGCGGTCTTGGGCTATTGATCTGGACTCGACGAGGACGTCGAGTATTTGAGTTGGGGGGATTGTAACACCTCAATCCCACATTGATTGTGGATGAATTGTTTGAATGGTTAATAAAGAATTGGCCTACTTCTACTTGTCAATATGGGCTTAAGCATTTTGGGCTAGTGGACTAGAGCTCAACAATGTTGACAAGGCCAGAAGTGGATCAAGGTCTTTACAATTTTGATTTCAAGAACTTCAAGTTCTTGATAACATTTTGATTTGAAGAACTTCAAGTTCTTGATATGATGATAAAACATTAACATTCTTTCTTTTAAACATAAGATGGCAACGGTCAAAATTAGCACTTTAAAACCCCTTTTTTTGAATTTCATTAGTTTTTAAATGTAAAAGGAGAAGCTAGTGCAAGTAAAGAACCTTTAAAAAAGAAAGAGCTCGAATAGTTTGTTAAATGACCAAATGAGCAATCGAGAAGGCACAATGTGAAATTTACATTTCTATTTTGTGTTTTGTATTTCATTATGACATCTCCTTGATCAATTTAATTTCATCAATAGTGAATCAGCATCATCATTTTAACTGGAGCAAGTTTTAGAGTTAGAACTAAACTCTACTATCTATAAATCAATTATGAAATTTATTCAATAAATATTTCCTTCCCTATCTAAATTCAAAATGACTTCAATAATCATAATATTGAGAAGCATTTTACTGCTTATTCATGTCAAGTAGAATATTCATTATATAATGGACTTTGACAAGAATCGGCATTTTTCCTTGAGAAGTAAAGTTAATTGCAATTTCAAAAGTAATTTGATTACAAAAGAAAATTCATAAATATAAAGATTTGCAAATCCTTTTGACAAAGAAAGAGAACAATGAGAGTTTTCAATCTCTCATACACATGATGCACATATTTAATTAAAATTAAAATTAAATTTTACAAATTACCATAACCATGTTGTCAAAATAAGATATAAAATATAATTTTATTTTTTAAAATTATCAACATTAATCAATTGTGACAAAGAAATGAATAATTTTCATGATCAATGAAGCATATTGACAAAATAGTTTAAATCTTTCATATTTTCATTAAAACAGTTTGTATTGACTTAGGCTGAAAAAATCGAACAAATTAACTGAATGATCAGCTCGTAAAAGCAATCATAAGCATAAATGTTTCATGTCCATTAGAAATATTTTTCATGACTTGAACGACAAATTAGACCTGCAATCAGTCTGAAGCTTTGAACACATAATTCAAACTTGTTCTCAAGCTAGACCTTCAAATTAAATTTGTTATGCAAAATATGGTGCATTGTTTTTATTAGTAAACACGCATATATATTTATAAAATGTAGTAATAAGACTATTTCCACATATTTACTCTATGTATTAAAGTTATCATTTGAAGGTAATATAGACATAAGATATACCTGATAGTAAGTGAGTGAATGAACCGGTACCTCATAAGCAAATGTTTAGAATGGTGTGCTACCTCTAAATGCATATAATTTATGCTTCATTGTTGATCCGATGAGCTAGCTTGAAATTAAAATATGGGATAATTACAGGGACCTCCCTTGAGGTTTGGGGTGATTATTGCCCAATCCCCTCGCAATTTCATAATTACATCCACCTCCCCCGACGTTTCAGAAACCTTACAAAACCTTAATCAAAATTCTTCAACACCAGAGTACAAGCAAGGGGGAACCCGTATCACCATACTTTTGCAAGACCCATTTGACGTGCGATTTCGCGAAGGAAACCCTAAGAAAACAAAGGTAAAATAAAAAAAATCCATTATTTTTCATATCAATTTTTTCATTTTTTTGACGTATTTGATCAATGCATGTGTATTTCTTCTCAAAAAATCAATTTTTCTATTATCTAGGGTTAGAAAACGACTACTGATCACTGTTTTGTCAAACTCTTCAACCACTTTTTTTTTTTTTATAAGATTTTAGTGTGATTTTGTATGTTATGTATTTTGTTGGTTTGATATTTAGTGATGAAGTTCTTACATTGTGATATTTTTAGTGTTGAATATTTACATTGTGTTCATTTTTCCATGTACAGAGATAATGTCTTATGATATTTTAGTCCACTACTTGGATGAGGTTTTTATCTTGAAAAACATAAGGTCCATGAACTATAAGTACATAGACCTATTTCATGATGTTTGTGAAGTTGCCTTGAGGAACATGTCATCAAGAGTTAATACTCTTATTCTCATGAGCTACAGTGATACATTCTTGGGCAGGACTGGAAAATGTAGGTTGTGCGGAGATACGGATGTCTACAATATGTTTGAGAAGAATAAGGTGAAGAGGACTATTAACTTGTTTGTCCAAACATTTGAGAATGAAGAAGATGGTGAAGCTAGTGAGGGTGATGAAGGTGAGGAGGGTGATTTTAGTACATCTACTGATGAAGGTGATGAAACTGATGAGGGTATAATGGATGGTGATGAAACTGATGAGGGTATGATGGATGGTGATGAAACTGATGAGGGTGAAATGGATGGTGATGAAACTGAAGGGGGTGGAAATGAAGGTGATGAAACTGGTGAAGGTGAGATGGAAGATCCTAATAATGTCACAAGGGGGGGAAATGTTGGAACTGAAAGAGTTGATGGGGTTGAACATAATGTAGAAAATGGTTATGGGGAAGCTGGAAACAACCAGGGGGTAATCCTAAGCTTGCAAAGAAAGGAAAAGAGGTTTCAAATGAATATGAGGCATTGAGTGATTACTAATCTGATGATCATTGTGAAACTGAGAATGATTCAGATGAGGACTTAGACAATGACCCTATAGCTGGGTATGTTGACAGGAATGAGTTCATCCTTCCTGAGAATGTTAACGAAAATATCAATTTCAATGTTGGCACAAAGTTTACCACTGTTGATCACTTTAGGGAGGCATTGAGAGAATTCGCCATTAGGGAGGGATTTGAGATTATGAGATTGAAGAATGAGAGGACAAGAGTTACAACTGTTTGTGCAGCTGAAGAATGCCCTTGGAGGGTTCATGCATCTCCTTTGCCAGATGGACTTACATTTATGATCAAATCTATCAGACCTGTTCATACATGTGTTAGGGTTGGTGGGCTGAAGGAGGCAAGTGCAAGTTGGATGGCTGACAAGTTGGTGAATGTGCTTAGAGAAAATCCTGAGATGAGGCCAAGGGGGATGAGAAATGAACTGAGGAAGTATGGGGTCAATCCAAACTATATGCAATTGTATAGAGCAAAGCTAAAGGCTATGACTGTTTGTAACACCCCAATCCCACATTGATTGTGGATGAGTTGTTTGAATGGTTAATAAAGACTTGATCCGCTTCTACTTGTCAACATGGGCTTAAGCATTTTGGGCTAGTGGACTAGAGCCCAACAATGTTGACAAGGCCAGAAGTGGATCAAGGTCTTTACAAATGGTATCAGAGCCGACTCCGTGGTGTTGTCCATGTGGGTGGTCTTGGGCTATTGTTTTGGACTCGACGAGGAAGTCGAGTATTTCAGTTGGGGAGATTGTAACACCCCAATCCCACATTGATTGTGGATGAATTGTTTGAATGGTTAATAAAGACTTGATCCGCTTCTACTTGTCAACATGGGCTTAAGCATTTTGGGCTAGTGGACTAGAGCCCAACAATGTTGACAAAGCCAGAAGTGGATCAAGGTCTTTACACTGTTGTTGAAGGAGGTCATCAACAGTCTTATTCCTTTGATGCCTAAGTATGCTGAGATGGTTAGGAGTACAAATGAAGGGAGTATTGTGGAAATTCAGTTTGTCGGTGTAGGGGGTGGTGATGAGGAACAGGTAGCTGAAGGAGATGGCATCCCACATACTCCTACATTTAAAAGGATGTTTTTGGGTTTGAAACCATTGAAGAGAGGTTTTTTGAGTGGATGCAGCCCATTTCTGGGATTTGATGGGTGTCATTTGAAAGGGCCACATAAGGGAATTTAGTTGTCTGCAATTGGCTTGGATGAGAACAATGGCTTATTCCCTTTGGCATTTGCTATTGTAGAGAGTGAGAACAAAGAAAGTTGGGGTTTTTTCTTCCACTGTTTGGAGAATTTATTGGGAGGATTCAATAATGAAAGGGCCTGGACATTCATGACAGACAGGCAAAAGGTAAACTTTCATTATGCATATTTTTCTTACTTATGTGTTATGTTTTAATGTGATTATGGATTTTAGTGTTAGATTATATTTCTTGAAAGGACATATATGTAATGATATAAAACTCTGAAGGACTTATTTGTAATGAATTACTATCAGTTTGTATTATCTTGTAACTCTCAAGAATTTATTTGTATGGTTTATGTGGTGATATTTCAGGGGTTGGTTGAGGCCATCAATGAGAAAATGCCCACTGTTATCAATAGGAAATGTGTCAGAATTTATGCTAATATGAGGACCCTCTATCCTGGTATGATGATGAGAAAGTGGTTTTGGGTAGCTTCAAGGCCATCTTTGATTTTGCTATGAGAAAGTTAAAAGAGGTAAAACACCAAGCTTATGATTGGTTAATGGAAATAGATGCTAGGTTGTGGTCAAGGCATGCTTTTGATACTCGGTTAAAAAATGATCATGTGACTAACAATATATATGAATCTTTTAACAACTGGATTGGAGATCTAAGAGGTGCACCTATTCATACTTTGATGGACGGTTTGAGGGCCAAAATTATGAATAGGGTGAACAATAGGTATGCAAAAGGGATGAAATGGACTGGGTTGTTGTGTGAGAGTATCGTTGGTAAGATTAATCAATTGAAAGAGGAGGCAAATAGGTGTGTCTTGCTTGTTGGTGGGGAAAATGAATTTGAAGTGAAAGATAACAACATTCAATATATAGTGAACTTGGTGAATAGGACATGTAATTGTAGGTACTGGGAAGTGAGTGGCATTCCTTGTAGGCATGCATTGGTAGCCATACAACATAGAAGAGAAAGTGTGGACATGTATACAGATAATAGCTACTATAAAGGGTTTTAAATGATGGCCTACCATCACAAGATCAAGAGCATTCCTGATCCAATGTTTTGGCCTCCAATGGAGCATGTTGAACCTCAAGTTGTGAATCCCCCACCTCTAAAAAGACAACCAGGTAGGCCAAAAAAGCATAGGAGAAGGGAGCAAGGAGAGAATGCAAGGGTTGTCCCATCAAAGAGATCAAGTACTATGAAGTGTGGCAGGTGTGGCCAAATTGGACACAACAAAAGAACTTGTGAGGGGGGTCCATCTAAGAAAAAAAGAACCAAGAGAGAAGACCCACAGGTCATTAGTTTGTATAGTTTACTTATTTGCAGTTGTTTGCTTAAGTTTGCATTTCCAATCATTAATTTTTCCATTTCATTGCAGGTGGCTGGAACATCAGGAGTGGCTGGACCATCCAATGTTGCAGCTGGAGGTGGAGGTGTGGAATTTGATGCTGACATTCCACTAAGCCAAGTAGTGGGACTTATAAGGAGATCAAGAGCTGAAAGTGTGGCTTTGAACAACTAAGAAGGTCCCCCAGCCTCCCAACCCTCACAAGCTGATGATTAACTATGATGGTGAATTTGTATGAGTTTATATTTTGGTGGTTATTTTGGAGAAACAAACTGTGATGTTGTTTTTGTTGGTTTTGGTGGTGGTTATTAAGGTAGTTTAACTTATTTGGAGTGTAAGAAATGATAACTTTTTAATGATGGTAACTTTTGGGAAGTTTTTGTTTGCATTTTGGATGATTGTTTAAGTTTTCTGGACATGTTTGGATGAATCTGTTATGTTTTGAAACCTCATGGAGGTATTTGTAATTAACGATGATTGATATTTATGGGTTGGTTATTTATGAGTTATTTAAATATTATTATTTATCATTATTTTAGAATTTGTGTATTAGAAATTTATTATCATGAATTATCTATTCAATTTGCAAAGTAGTTTCATTTCACAAATAAATATGAAAAAAGTAATTTAATCATGAAATACAAATAATTTATTTTTTTAAATAGAATATGCATTTAATTTGCAGTTTATTTTGTAAAAAAATTGAAAATTGTATTTTTAATATAAATATCTAGCAATAGACTAATTATAAATTTGGTGTAAAATTATAACATTTACATCCATGCATAAAAATATATATTACAATAACAACCCTCCCATGAACCAAACGTAACTATGCATGCAAAGGGTATAATTGTCCATAAAAGTTGCTACAATAACCGTAAGGGTAAAATGGGAAATTCATTAAAATATTGATGCTGACGTCAGCAAAAACTAACGGAACTAACGGAACCCTAACGGATGTAAGGTTTCTGAAACGTCCGAGGAGGTGGATGTAATAATGAAATTGCGAGGGGATTGGCCAATAATTACCCCAAACCTCAAGGGAGGTCCCTGTAATTATCCCTTAAAATATAGAGCAAATTCGCGCTCAGGGACGGATCCAGGATTGGTAAGTGGGTTTGGGGGGAGGGGGCGGGAGCTTAATGACATTATATTCGTGGGTAAAATATTGAAAATATTTTATTTGTGTAAGTCTACCAAAAACAACAATACTTTACTAATGCAAAAATAATTTGATAAAATACATTATTATTACACACAAATTTCTTTCAGATAATAAAATTCATATCAGTATCAAATTTCTCAAAATTTTCTTCTTAAATAATCAAATAATGCACAATGTATTAATTCATCATTCAATATTTATATGGCTATCTTCATAAAATATAAATGATTCAGAATAAGACAAGAGATTAGAGATAAGAAGATGAAATTTTACATAATAACCCTACTAATTATTGATTACTATATAATACTACATAAAAAAATCCAAAATCTTGCCCCCCTCCCCCCCCACAAAAAAAAAAGCCCCTAAATTCGTTCTTGTTCACGCTGATAACATGTTGTAAAACTATGCTAAAAGGAACAACAAACTAGCTAGAATAAACAATGTAAAAGACAAGATAGAGTAGGAAGAGAAGTTCTTCTTATTTCATATATTATTGTGTATAAAATTGTGTGTATAAACACTTTACAACACTTCTATTTATAGGACTAGAAAAAAAACCTCAAAAGCCAAAGGTTGCAAGACAACTAGCACTTCATTAATGTTAGTCAATAGATCATGTACATGTCCTTTCATATGTTGAATTCAAAGGTTCTTCAAGTGGCTAATGAGCTTCCAAATGCATCCACCTAATATTAGATTCATAACAAAATATAATTATTTTTTAAATTATACTCGGATTTTTGTTAAAACAATATAGTTATCTTTTTATTTTTGATTTTATCACTATTTTTTTTCTATGTTTAGCTTAATGAAACAATATAGTTATTTTAATTTTTTATATAGTATTTGATGAGCAAAAGAATCATCAAGATTACTCTATTTGTATGTTTCACAAATTCAAATTGTTATTCAAATCTATCTAAAGACGTTAATATTGAATGACTATATACCTAATTCAATAATTACATTCAAAAAATTCAACTAAAATAGTGTGTCATTTTTTTTTTTACTTACAGTTATTAAGATGTTATTTTGTTAATATAATTCATTTATTTTGTTTTCCAAGGGTGATTCGAGTTTAATTAATATCAATAGTGTAGTATATAACCGTATAATCAACATTGTTGATTTTGATCAATAATCTATCATAGTATCGATCCAATATCAATTAACCTTCTTAATATAGTACTAACAATATGGCCGATATTGTTGACTTAGATGAATAATACATCTAAGTATTTGTCCGATTTCAATTAACCTCAATAATATAATTGTATGTAACCACATGCTCAACATTGTTGACTTTGGTCAATAATTGAGTAAATTATCAATTCATTTTCAATTAATCTCAATAGTATATATAGTCGTACATCACTATATAGTCAACATTGTTGACTTTCGTGAAAAATTGGGCCAAGTATTGTTTGATTAAATTAACCTCAATTGTACAATAGTACATAACCGTGTGATCAATATTGTTGACTTAGATTAATAATCTATCCAAATATCAATTTGATTTCAGTTCACCTAAATAGTAACATAACAATATGGTTACATTGTTGACTTTGATTAAAAAAAAAAAAATTGATCCAAAAAATCGATTCGATTCAATAAACCTAACATTGTTGAATTTGGTCATATATAAGCGATCCAAGTATCGATCCGATTTCAATTAACTTCAATAATAAGGTAATATGTAACGTATAGTCAATTATCAACTCAATTTCAATTAATATCAATAATATAGTAGTACATAACATATAGTCAACTTTATTGACTTTGGTCTTTAATCGATCTGATTTTAGTTAACCTCGTTAGTATAGTCCTACACTACTTATAGTCAACATTGTTGACTTAGATCAATAATTGATGCAAGTATCGATCTGATTATTAACCTCAATGGTATGGTAGTAAATAATTGTATAGTCAACATCGTCGACTTTGATTAATTAAGCCAATTATCAATTTTATTTCAATTAATATCAATAATATAGTAGTACATTACCCTATAGTCAACATTGTTGCATTTGGTCAATAATTGAGTCAAGTATCGATTCAATTTCAATTAATCTCATTAATATTGTAGTACATAAACATATAGTCAATATTGTTGACTTACATCGATAATCGACTCTAGTATCGATCCAATTTAAATTAAGTATCGATCCAAATATCGATATAATTTCAATTAACCTCAATAGTATAGTGGTATATGATCAACATTGTTGACCTAAATATTGTTTCAATTAACCTTAACAGTGAAATATTAAATCCAACAACATATATTTTTTGTTATTTAATTAATAACCTAGACCACGTGAACTTGAGATTCATGTATTTTCACAAATATTGAATAAATCGTTACAAGTACTTTTTAATTTTTAATTCTTATAAAGTAGGATAAATTAATAAATTAAGAAAAATAGTTCGATATAGATATGATATGGCAGTATGGCCCCTGATGTTTTTCTTTTTGGATAGACTAAGTTGTTTATAGAATATTTTAATTTTAGCAAATTCATAAACACTCTTGAATCTTGTTCAATAACCACTAAACTTATTTATTTTATTGTTTAAAATATCGTGTTAACCAATAATTATTCATAATAATTCGGGAACAATAATTTTTAAATACAAAAAAATTTCATTTAACTAATACCAATAAAGTATTAAATATAAGCATAAATATTACAAACACTATTTTAAAACTTCATCTATCAAAATATAGTACAAAAATCGTATTTATGAAGCTTTTTTAAGAATAACTGGGTCAAATATTTTTTGTTATAATTATAAAAAAATTTATAAGCCCATTTTATCAAGGCCATATATTTAATTCTCTAAAACAACATTGGACTGGATTGTTTTAAGTTATAAGACATGGCCCATATATCTTCATTTAAAAGATATGACCCATATAAACTATTGAAGGGTTGTATGGACATTTACTATTACACAAACTAAAAGAAAATTATTATAGAACACTTGTCGCATTCCCAACGGCTGTCCGCATGAAAGGGCAAGTTACAATACCCGTATCCTAGAAGCCCCGTAATTAGCTTGAGTTCACATTACCCTACTAGCTTGTTTGGTTGTAGTAGACTGTGGGAAAAACAGTTTTTATTTTCTCACTTGTTGTTTGGATAGCAGAAAAGTAAGTTATTATTTTCCCTCAATTTTTCTTCAAGAAAATTTTATGTAGAAAAAAATTTTCCACCAATTTGATGGGGAAATCTTGGAAAAATTCGAGGAAAAATTTTGAATAAGATGCAAAAACATCACTTGTAATTTGTCAACTATCAAAACCTCCTATTTGTGATATTTTTTTTATCAAAAATCCCTATGTGCTTATTTATTCTAGGCAAAAGAATACTCTCTCAAGACATAATGACAACTACAACACCACCAAATAATGCAAAAACACCCTTCGTTACCTAAAAAAATATCAATAACCCCCATTAACTTTGAAAATTAACAATAATCCCCTTTTAACTTTGAAAATTGGCAATTACCCCCTTGTACACTTAAAAAATTAACAAAAACTTCCCTATAATTTATGAATGACTTTCAAACATGTTTTCTTTCTAAAAAAAGAGGACACATGAGGGAGTTTAACATTGCGATCAACAAAACCTTTGACGACAACAACAATGATTTTATGATTTATTTTAAGCTATTTTAATTTATTTCTTCCACTGTTGTTAGTTTTTATTTGATTCCATAACTCAATTTGTAATTAATATTTTGTAGAGATTAAATTGATGATTTTCATTTCACAATCACTTTTAATATATTTTACAATTTTGAAAGTATTCATAATCAAATAAAAATATGTATCAAAAATATTATTTCCAAAAAATTTTTGACAATCAAACATCTGCAAGAAAATAATTTTTCTGAAAACCAAACATGTAAAGAAAAATGACTTTCTTTTCCTTTCCCTTTTCTTTTCATTTTCCTATAATTTTTCCTCATTTTCTCGACATGCTTAAACAAGCTATACATTTCCCGAAAGTTGCGGAAAATACTCTTTAATATCAAGAATAATTAAATAGACTCCCAGTATAGTGCAGTGCAATTAATGTTAGTACATGTTATTAATTTTCAATAATTACTTAGACATTTTAATCCGTTAAAAAGGTAGGCAGATTGGATAAACATTTTTTCTTATACTTCTTATTTTGTATAAGAATCTTAAAACCAAAAAATGAATTAGTGTTAGAAAATATACATACACTAATTATACAGTGTCCACGATATTCAATTGTGACTTGATTCCGCACTTTGACTTCTAACAATTGCTACCAAAATCATGATCGGAAAGAAAACATAAATAGCTTCTGAATTTTTTTTTTTTTTTTTGTAAAATTAGTGTGAAAGAAAACCCAATACATTATAATAAATAAATAATTTTATAACGTTTCAACTTCCAAAATTCCCACCAATAAATCAAGAATCTTGAGATAAAATATTTTCGTTCTATATCAAGATATCTATTTATTAATTATGCCTAAAATTGGCGAAACAAATGTCAAACTTAAAAAATATTCATTTTTTTTTAGAATTACTTCAAAAATATTCATGTACCTAGGAAATAGAAGAAGCAGATGAAACATTGCCTCACCTGGTTAAACCATTTTTTACTTTTAGCCACTCAACTTTTACAGTTCTCTCAAATTGGCCCCCCATATTCTGTAAAGTCCTAAAGAACAGAGAGAAAGGGGACGAAGATTTTGCTGCTTCACTTCCACCATTAAAATCCACAACAATCGTGAAGGAGAAACTCTTCAACTCCTACCAAATTCACTCTCACTTTCCTCTCAGCTGTCTTCTCCACTGCGATTTCACCGCGCGTCGATCTCACCGTCAAATTCTACATCCAACACACATAAATAGAGAGAGAAACGCATCAATCGATAATCATGGTGTCTTACGTCAACGTTTTGCTTTACGGAGTTGGGGGAATAGTTGTTGCCGGGATGGCGTTGTTGGTGGCGTTTCAGGAAAAGTTAGTCTACGTGCCGGTGTTGCCTGGTCTCACCAAATCTTACCCCATCACTCCCGCGCGTCTTCGACTGCTATACGAAGACGTATGGCTCACCTCTTCCGACGGCGTCCGGCTTCACGCCTGGTTTATCAAGCTATTGCCCGATTGCCGAGGTTCTAGCCTTTCTTTTATCTTTTATTTCCTGATTAAGTGTGTGTTGGCTAGTATAATTAGATTGAATCTGGTTTATGTGGTGAATGATTTTCTGTTAGGTATGTTCTGATTTTTATTTGGTTGATGTGATGAGAGTGATGGAGTTAGGACATGGTGCTCATTAACTTAGATTTGAGGGGTTATATCTCTCATGGTGTTAATGGGGATTAAGGAGAAGTAATTATGAGATGAAATCCGAAATTGGATTGAAATCTAAGATATGGGAGATCATACATGAGGTTTGAATCTCAAGTGGGAATTGTTCAAGGTTTACTTCAATGTTGGGTTGAGGAAATTGTGATGGTACAAATTTATGTGTGATTTAATTTTGGCTGCATCTTATTGCTATTTGTGTATGATGTTGATTGTGATGAGAGGATAAAGAGTATAACAGAATGTATAGTTTGCATTCATTTCTTTATTTTGTTTGTTGCTTGAATTGTTGATGTGTTGGTTTATTGAGAACAAATTGTTCCTAGAACCTCATTCATGGGTGTTGGTTGAACAGCGATTAACTGAAAGGAAAACTTATTCAAGGGACGTGTTAATTGTTTCTTTGGCTGAGATGGGGCTGCTAACTATTTCTCCCCCTTTCTGTAGTGTGTGTACTATTATTTCCTGGTAATGAATTTGATTTCCGTTTTGCTATAATATTAAGATTAAGCTAATGCCAATTCAAGAGGAATTGAAGTTGGGATTAGTCTAAAACATGGAGTAATTACTTTAAACTATCATTAATATACTGGAATAGTTACATTCGTACGAGGAAGTGATGGCTGGATACTCAATTTATTCTTCGACTCAGCTTTTTGGTCCAGTGGTTTCTCACAATTTGGAATATTTGTTATAGGGGTCATTTTATAATGAAATTCAAACTACTGTGTAAGTGTGTATAAGTTTCTCTAGACCAACAAGAAGTTCAACTGCATGTAGAAAAAAGAATAAGAAAAGAGGCCAAACGCACCCCCTTGCCCTTCCCATACTGACAACATCTAGAACTCTTAGTTCTACTCAATAATAGCTCCGAGAAATAGGAAAAAAAATTGATGATCCAATAGTAGCAGTAAATGCAACTGGGGTCAATGACAGCTGTCACTATTTAATTCTTTTGTTGCTTGGTATTAATTTCCTGTCCTTTGCTTGTTATGCATGCACCAATTGGTTATATCGAGCACAGTAAACCTAATTGTTTGTCATGGAGTTTGCAGGTCCAACTATTCTCTTTTTCCAGGAAAATGCAGGAAGTATCCTTTTTTTGTTCTCTTTGAGGATGAAAATTAACTATCATACGATTTATCACGTATTTATGCTTTTAAAATTTTGTTTACCACTTTAAGTATACATAGGGCTACATCTCTTTAGAGGCCTTGACTTGTTAACTACAGACATTGCTCACCGACTTGAAATGGTTCGCATTATGATACAGAGACTGCAGTGCAATGTTTTCATGCTTTCTTACAGAGGGTAAGTGGTTATCGTCTTCTTGTCTTTTCTTGCTACTGCCTCTTTTCAAAGTTTCTGTTAATGGTTTTTTCTGGTATATTTATGATAGTTTTGACATATGTTGCTTATCTAATTGAATTATTACACCGTTCTGAATTTCTGATACTCAGTTATGGAGCTAGTGATGGGTTCCCTTCACAACACGGCATCATAAAGGATGCCCAGGTTTGCTCTAGCACCATTTGTCCCTTATCACAGAATTTGATTCTCTTCCGGTCAATTTGCCATTCTTTTCATTCTTGTTTTTAAGGAAAGAAATGTTGTTCTAGGGGGGGGGGGGGGGGGTGGTGGATGGGTTAGGTGGGGTCTAAATAGATAAATAGACATGTCTTGTTCTAATATTTGCCTTGTTTATTTTCAAGTAGGCTGCACTTGATCATCTAGCTCAGAGGACGGACATTGACACATCCAGAATTGTAGTCTTTGGAAGATCGCTTGGCGGAGCCGTAGGGTCTGTGCTCGCGAAAAACAACCCAGACAAGGTAATGATTCTTAGGCTCAAGGTTCAATCTAATACAGCTAACATATCCATAATAAAGTGCAGATCTCTGGTATTATTTTAGCTGTTGTTGAATAAGGTTCTATGCTCATGAATTTCAAAAAGTTGTGGGTAAAAGTGTTTGTTTAGCATTAAATTTCGTACTTATTTGCATGGGCATACTAGTGCAATGTTGTTTGTAGCCTGTAAAGTCATGTTCAAAGTAGGTTCACCAATCGTTTGCATCAAATTTACTGGTAATGTCATAATATTATGTTATTGCTTTTCAATATGTTATACAATGCTTTCGGAAGATTTGTTTAAAATGTTATTGGTAAACTAGAATGTATCTGGTTTCACCCTTTACAATTTCTTATTTCAACAGTTGGTTAGGGAGTATGTTTTGTCATTCTTCTCTGCTTAGCGCCTTGTAATTTAGTTTTCAATTTCTACCTTCTTGCTCTTCTACAGTTAAATCTATATTTCTATTAGTTTTGTTTCTGAGGATTTAATATATGGTAATGTTGAAGTATGCTAAGTATACTCCTTTATTATCGACTCAATGACTCTGTAATTGCAGGTATCTGCATTAATATTGGAAAATACTTTCACATCCATCCTGGATATGGCTGGAGTCCTGTTACCCTTTCTTAAGTGGTTTATTCGAAAAAGTAGCTCAAAGGGTCCTGGAATTCTGAATTTTCTAGTTCGTTCTCCATGGAGCACTATCGATATTATCGGTGAGGTGAGGCCACAAATCTGAGCTCTATTTGTGTACTTGGGTTAATTTTCCTTCACTTCTTGGAAGAATACAATGAGCTCGATATAGTTAAAAGATGAAGATATCAGCTTGGTAATTTTCAATTTAGCCAAATACAAGTTCAGTTTCAACCAAATTTGAGCTGACATTTATGGCTTGCATTTGTAGATGTTTTTTTTTTTGGCAATTTTTATAATTTCCATTCTTTTTATTTTACAAGCTAGGTATGTTACTTTCTATATAATGTATTAAACTGCAGATCAAACAACCAATTCTTTTCCTCTCGGGACTGCAAGATGAAATGGTTCCACCATCCCACATGGAGATGATATACGCCAAAGCAGCTGCACACAATAAGCAATGCTTATTCGTGGACTTCCCTACGGGCATGCATATGGATACATGGTTGGCTGGTGGTGATCACTATTGGAAAACAATTCAGGATTTCCTGGAAAAAACCGTTCCAGATAAGAACTGAAGAATCTTCTATACGAGGTAAGTTCTCGTTTTCTTATGTTTCAAACTCTGTTATCTACTGTCAACCTAAATATTTTTTTTTCCGGACTTAACAGATTTTGAGGCGAGTTAATGTTCTCGGATCTGGAGTTTAAGCTTTAATGTTTGGGCATCCATGGATTCAATGGCTACTTTGATTTCTCAATTTTGCAGAGGACATAAATTGTTTGATGCAAGTATGACACTAACATACTTTAAAATATCTTGTATTCTGAATTTCGAATTGAAATCGTATGTGTACGGCTGTACGCGCTCTAGAGTCAACTACTTGTATTGTATCTCTGTACTCTCGTTTAGTTTGAAACTGCATTAGTTCTTGTTAAATTATAATATGGAAAGGAATCTACTGTAATTTTATGATCTAGTACAAGTTTGTTTGTTCCAGTTTGGTTGCTGCTGAGTTTTCTTATGGAAAATTTGCATTGCAATCTTGGTATCATGGATACGTATATGCACATTTAGTACTACATTTTAAAGTTTTGTTGCAATGTTCATACCACCGTCAAATAATTGGACGAAAATGGAAAAAATTGGTCACCGTACACCGCTCATGAGTCATGGCAACTATCTCGTCTTTTGGGAGGATAATAATCACGTTTTCATCACTTTTGGAGGAAAAATCATCACAATATTTCATCTTTTGGAGGGAATATTATAAAGTTTCCCTTATGTTTTTACGTTATCACGTGGCCGTTTACATCTATTTTGATACAATTTCACGATGGTATGAAAATTACAATCAATATTTAAATATTTATGTATTCAATGATATCAATATTGCAAAATGGTATATTATATGGTCCCAAATTTACAATTTTATTACAATTATATTAGACACCGTAAAGTCAACTGTTTTACGACTTTTTAGCTTGACACATGACGTTAAGTTTTTTTTTCTATTTTTATATAGATATAATAGAAAGGAAAATACTTTCAAATTTGTGATTGAAAAGAATAATGGTGACAATTTGTCACTGTGGTCAAATTATAGCTCTTTTTTTCTTTTTGTTTTTCAGAAAAAGATAAAAGACTTTGAGATGTTTAAAAAGAGAGCGGAAAATATGAAAGAGTAGTATAATATTATTAATGTTGATGGTATATAAATATTATTAATCATGCCACTACAAGTCTACAATTGTAAAATGAACACAAAGGTACTTTTAGGTAAACATATTACGCACATGATATTATTTTACTAATTAATATTTTTTTAATTGATTATTTTACTAAATTACAAGTCAATATAGAAGAAAACATCACGTATGTAGCATATTTGGTACTACAAATTATTCCTTGCGTAATGATATTGGTAATTACTTGTTCTTTCTATAAAGTCTTAACCTAATAGCTTAAGCCCCACTTCATCAGTGTAACAAAATTTTATTTTCCGTCATTTAAAATGATTTTCCAATTTCAATGAAATTAAGTATACTCTAACATGTCAAGTGTACTCGATTTTGTTAGCACAATAAATTATATGATGCATTTCTAAGGTATAGAAATCCTAGATCAGATATGGGTAATAAATTTCCAATATGAAGTATAGTACACATATTTGTTGTTTCAAATGTTTTCTTTGATATTGTATTTTGTGTTTCCAATGTTTTCTTTGAAATTGTAAACTATTTACAATTTGAATTAGGGTAAATCATGGATACTCTATGAGGTAAGATCAAATTATAAAAATCCTCCTCATTTATTGAATGTTACGAAGACTCCCCTTGTCACTGTCACACTGTCTTACAACTAGCCTCTTACCTGAATGTTTGTAATATCGTATAAAGTTTAAAACATTGGATATTAATTGTAATATCACATAAATTATAATCTGATAATTACATATTTATCATAGAAACATGATAAATTTGTAAAATTGCTCATATTTCAATAAACATCAAATCATTTTTTTTTATATTTATTAACAATTTAAGTTTAATAATAGCTGTTTATGTAGAATTTTAATAATAACATTTTATAAAATTAAAAAATTTATCTACTAATTCAATTAAATAGATTTTTTTGTTATTGTATTAATAAATCTAATTGAATTTTAATATTATAAACATAAAAAAATACTTATACTTAAATGAATATGTAAATAAATTTTATTTAAATATTGAAAATTAATTAATTTAATTAAACATGTAAACAATTTTTATTTTTATTTTTAATACATATTATTATTGAAATTCTAGTCAATATTTTTATTATAATTTTTTTAAATATATTATATATACTTAAAAAAATTTTATATTGAAACTTATGTGCAAGTTTATAATATTATCAACTTTTTGTGGTAAATATAATTATAGGTTTTATAATTTATGAGATAATACAATTAGTACCTAAATTTTAATATTTTATAAGATAAACATGTGGAGATTTTTCATAATATCCAATGTGTGAAAGAATTTTTTTGTACTTGATCTTACCTCAAGATATCCGTAATTCACCCTTTGAATTATTATTATTTTTTTATATAATTTTTGAATTATACTCCTATTGTGTTGTAATCAAGTTTGAAATAAATTTACTTATAAAAACATAAAACATGTTTGTAAATTTTAATTTTTACATATCCTCCTCTTACATCAACATTATGACATTTGGTGTGACGTTGACAACTCCTTTTCCAAATAAAACTCCTATCCATTCCCCAAAGGCCCAATCACGTTAAAGTCCCAAAAAAGCCCCCACTAAATCCACAAAATTGCGAATTTCCCCCTTCTTTTGTCCTCCCTCCTTCAGTTCTAGTTTATTTTGAAACCATTACTGCAAAAAATAGAAGAAGAAAAACACACACAGCGAGTGTGTTTGTGCGTGAGTTGTACGGAAGAACCATGGACGGAAACGCATTCGATATTCCTCGCACGGTAGATCAGGTTTTTAATGATTTCAAGGGCAGACGTAATGGCTTGATTAAAGCTCTAACCATCGGTAAATTTTTTTTTTTTTCCTTTTATTTTCAATTTTACTCAATTTATTATGCCGATACATATTATTAAACTCAAATATGCGTGTAGAAAACTCTTTGTTTGATTTTTCCGGGATTTAGGGTTCTGTTTTTTCGGTTGTACTGCATTATTGAACATTAATTAGTTTTACTAATTGGGGTTTGTTAATGTTTTCTTTCCAGAGGTTGACGATTTCTTTCAAAGGTGTGACCCTGGTGAGTTCTTTGCTGTGCTTAATAGCTTAATCGTTTAGTTAACTTGATTTTATTCGAATTTAGGGGCAGTTTGTGACAGAAGTTTAGGTTATATTATTACTATTATTGTGGATTAATTTGTTAACCTCATGTTACAATGCGTGGAGATGATGGTTCGGTTGTGGGAGTCTAACTGTATCGTACTCGGCTTATCAAATATTTACTGGAAATACATTACCATACTGTTAATTTTATTCTATAAATTGTTTGTTTTTACTGAAAGCATTATAGCACGATAATATTTGCAAAGAGAAAAAAAAATGTAAGCAGCCCAGTGGTTTTATACTTTATACTAAAGATATACACAGCTGGTCATAATGGTGTTTGGGCTATGCTACCCTCGTCACTTTCTTGATTATTAATGAATAGACAAATTCTTTATAGTGAATCAGGCATATGCTTTAGTGGTAGTTAGTAGTTAATGTTATTGGGATTGTTGGAGTGTCCATATATAGTATCTTGGATTTTTGCTGCATGTATGCTCCTGCTCGCACTTTATAAACACTTGCTTAAATTGGTGCTGTTGTTAGATCTAATTTATAATCTCTGGGCAATGGAATCAAGTTAACCCTATCACACTATTATGTTTGAACTAAAACTGCTAATACATAAGCTTTACTTAATCATTGGTCAAATAGTGTGACTTCCAATTGCAGTAACTTGTGGACAATTAGTTGCCCATACTCCATATGAGTCTATAAACTGGCTTGGGAAACATTTTTTTTGGATATCTTTTAGTTATCGTTATTATTAAAATGCGTGCTTAAGAATTAGTCCGTTTTTCCTCTCTGATTTTCTCTGGCCATGGCAACTAGATGGCCCAGTGTTCCTGAATTAGTGTTAATTCTGGAGTATTGCTCTGTTTATCTGTGATATGTGTTTTTCTCTTTGGTCCAAAATATATCTTCGATAGTATGTATGATCAGTCAATAGATTTATACATAGTACTTACTGCCTTCGATAACATGGAAATTTTGCAGAGAAGGAAAATCTTTGCCTTTACGGATTTCCTAGTGAGCAGTGGGAAGTTAATTTACCAGCTGAGGAGGTGCCCCCAGAGCTTCCTGAACCTGCTTTAGGCATAAACTTTGCAAGAGACGGGATGCAACAAAAGGACTGGTTGGCTCTTGTTGCTGTTCACAGTGATGCATGGCTACTTTCTGTTGCTTTCTATTTTGGTGCTAGATTTGGTTTTGTTAAAACTGACAGGTACGCTTGTTTGTAATATATGAACTTCTTAAACTGTCCATTTTTAATTCTATTTCCATTTTTTTATGGAAATTATGGCAATCTTGTTTTTTGTCATCTCATAAGGTTAACAATTATCAAAAAAGGAAAATCTCATAAGGTTAACTGTTAGCAGTGAAAAAATTCTTATTTTATTACGTATTGTTTGAGTTGCATAGCATTTATGGTCTCCGTTTCAATTATGAGATATTTAAGTGGCAGTTTGGGTAGAAGTTAGTGCATGCTATCTTCTATAAGATTTCCTTTATCAGGGTAAATTTGGTTACTAAAAAGCGAGTATACAGCGCCCAATGAATTGCCTTTGCCATGTGTAAAATGTAGATTATAGCTAGCTGAAATTTCTTTAAATATCACAGCACTTTGGTGTTGACTTAATTTTTTTTTCCTGGTATCTGACTCAGGCAAAAGCTGTTCAATATGATAAATGACTTCCCAACAATTTTTGAAGTTGTAACTGGAGCTGCAAAGAAGCAAGTAAAGGATAAATCATCCATTACAAACCAAAGTGGCAGTAAATCCAAGTCAAACTCAAACGCGGTAAAGAAATGTTGTCTTTTTTTTTTTTTCTTTCGTCATTCTAGAAGACAAGGTTACCAACACATCAATACGAATTACAAGATTTTCTTTATGTAGTTGCCACATCCATTTATTATGCTTCTGAAATGGATGAGTATAAGATTATTTTTTGCTGATGCTAGCAGACAGATAATATCTTTCTTTACTTTGTCTTTTACAGTTTTACTGCATCTTTCTGCCACAACTACAATGGTCCATTTGAAATTTAATTTTTGTGTGAAACTGACCAGAATATTGTTATCTTGTTCATTTTGTTCCTTGCAATACAATTGGATGGTATTTTGGGTGTCCCACTTCGTCCCACATTTGGTCTTCATTATTGGATATTAAAGAACATTGCTTGGTTGTGTAACGATTATGTCTACTAATCAAATGGTAGTTGTGAATATTATGGTGCCCCGAAATCTGAATCTTTTACTGTGGGCCCACATTTGGTCATCATTAATGAATATTTAATAACATTGTGGGTATCTTGCATACCAGTGTTATGTGTACAAATCAAATGGTAGTTGTCAAAACCTTTTCTCCTTATGCTCCACGGATTGCTGTAATCATGCTCTTCAACTTATATGTTATCAACTGTTTTTTTCTTTTTGGTCCTGTCTGTTATCAACTGTTAAAATGTGTATTATAGGCCAATATTTGAAATGTTTAATGTTAGTTTGGACCACAGAAAAGGTTAATTGTTCGTAATAAAGGGAAAGGAGGGTTGCAGATTGATTTTGCAAACTTTATATTTGATCTTGGTTGGAACGTAGGAATAAAAACTATCTGAATTATAAAAATCTTTTCATCATTTTGATTGATGAAGCTTCTGAGTTGTCTTCATGTGTTAATTACCCTCTCACTGATTTTCTGTAGTTGATAGCCCTTGACGTGCAATCTTTATTAGCGTGGTTTTTTCTACTATATAGCTAGCTAGCACATTATGTTTTGCACGATCATTTATAGACCTTTCCATTTTATGTCTCCCATACAATTATTGCAACATCCCATTGTTTTTTGTGTATTAGCAAGTATTCTTTGGTGTTGAAGTTCGTCTATGATGTCTTAATGGTTTCCTGTTGCAATAAATCGTCTAATGTGACATGAGAGTTCGCACTTTCTTGATCTCAGGGAAGATTATCTAAGGCTCAAGCAAATGATGAAGATGAAGGACTTGATGAAGAACAAGCACAAGAAGAGGAAGAAGAAGAAGCACAACAACAAGAAGTAGAAGAAGATGAAGAAGAAGATGATGAACACGGTGACACTTTATGTGGAGCATGTGGAGATAACTACGCCTCAGACGAATTTTGGATTTGCTGCGACTTGTGTGAGAAATGGTTCCATGGAAAGTGCGTTAAAATCACTCCTGCACGGGCTGAGCACATCAAGTCCTACAAATGCCCATCGTGTACTAATAAAAGAGCACGCCCTTCATAATTTGACTAGCCATCTTATCTATTTGGAAAAGAGCATTGGTATTATAAATACAATGGTTCCTAGTCTTGTTTATGTTGATAATTAGCTACTCCTCGTGTCGCTCGTTTAGATCGAAATTTGTACGTTTTAGTGATTTATTTACTTGTGTAAGAAAGATTTGTGTTATTCTATTTTTAGAATTAATTTATCCAGTTTTTGTTGTCCATGGTGCTCAGTTATCAACCAATGCAAAGTTTGTTGTGAAAATGATAGCAAATGTATAATTTTATGAATTTATCAAATACTTAATTATCGAATTTCTATCCCAATTTAGTTGAGTATCTAGTATTAAATTGTGGCAGACTGCAAATAAGAATGTTCCATCTAATAGCTTACCCGTGACCTGATTCGGTCCATTTAATCACATCTAACTAATTAAAAGGTAATATATTTGGTCATATTTTGTTATCAATAATTAAGTAGTGTCAATTAATTACATTTTAGTTATAGGTGTATTTGTCATTGTGAATTTATTTAGGTATAATCCGGGTAATTTTGACTAAAATTTTCCGGTATGATTGGATATATGTATATCTAACTTCATGAATTCCCACTTCTAAGATCATATATTTGTCTGATTTCCTCAATTCCTCGTAATTGTTAATGAAAGAAGCTGCCAAATGGTATTGTAAAACACACTCATCAAGTTTTATTTAATTTTTTAATTTTAATCGAACTTGAAATTTTATTTTAACTAATTTTAGTTATTATATGGATCAAATTAAATTATATATTTTTAAACTTTAAAATCATTTAATATTTCATTTCAAAATGTTTTTATTTTTATTTTTATTTTTATTTTTTAACTTATTGAATCAAATTCGATTGAATTTTTAAAATTTTATTTGCGATGAATCAAATTCAAACGAACTTCTATCAAATTCAAATCAAATCTCAAATTTGATATTCAACCCTATTAACAGAGAAAATGCAAGATACTCCTCTGTGTTATACTAAATCTGCAAGAAACTACCTTGTGATATTTTTATTGTGTCAAACTTCCTTGTGTTTTTAAAAATCCTGCAAAAAACACCCAATTTGTAAAAAATAGGTTGTTTTGGATCGACATATTTCAAGAAATAATTTCAAAAATATATCACATGAAGTTCTAGGGACCAACTTGAAGTATTTTAAAAATAATTTATTGAAATATATCGATCCAAAACGACATATTTTTTATAATTCGGTGTTTTCTATAGGATTTTTGAAAACACAAGGAAGTTTGACGCAATAAAAATTTCACAAGGTAGTTTCTTGCAGGTTTAGCATAACGGGAGTATTTTGCATTTACCCCCCTATTAACAAGCAAAATGAACAAATATATTCTGGTTTTAAAGAAATGACAATATTGTCAAAAAGGTTCCACATAAGTCATGAATTTACAAATGAAATATCAAAACAAGACACTTAAAACTTTTTTCTGATGGCATTAAACTTTGAACATATTTTACATTGAATATAGTGAGTTTTTCATATGCTCTTCTGATCAAACTCAGCAATGTCAATGAGCAATCCCTCTATATCCCTATCTCATTTCTACAAAGTTTTTCCACATCACAATAACATGTAAACAAAACAATAAGGCTTAATCACTATAACGATCCAACTGAAACTTTCAAATCCTAACATAACCTAATAGTTTCATTCGGAAAAATAACATTTGGATTCCGAATATGTGGATTTAGCGCTGCAAGTTCCTTCCATTTCGATCCTGTTCCGTGAACACGTGAAGATATGCTCCATAGCGTCTCTCCCGGTTGCACTTTCGTAGTCAATGGTGAAGACCCAGAACCAGAAGATTTTGCAACAGCCTTCGATTTCATTAATGGATGCTTGTTCTTCTTCCCCATTCCATTGGCCAACAACCAACGGGACCCAGATTGTTGCTGATTTGTCGAACCCCATAACTTCTTTTTACCGGGTTCCGTCTTCAAACCCGCAACATGAACCTCAGTAATTTTATATTGAGGTATAAGTTCTTCTTCAATAATTTTTTCTTCTTTTGGGTTGTCAACAAATTCTTCCTTTTTTACAGCCTTGCCCTCCTCTTCATTCTCTTCGTTAGAGTTCCCGACTAAAGAAACTGTGCTGTAAATTCTAGGTTTTGGTGGGATAAACACTCTTTCCACTTGAATGAGAGCAAGCATTGGGGTACCAACTGGCTCATAGTTCCGTAGAGGGTCCCGCAGCTGTACCATCAAAGCGACCGTAAAATTATTACCTAATAAACCATACTTTCTACCCTTTCCTCGTCTCTTCTCTCCCTTTGATCTTCCTCTAAAGTGGTCAAGTGATGTAGCATGATAAGCTGCAAGTATTTTAGAGGTTCGTTCATTGACAAGGTCATCATCGTCAATTTCACCAGAATCTAGTTTCATCCACTCATCAAGTGTTAGTGATAGACCCATTAGTCCATCAACATCTTCACCGTTATCTTTAACATCCATCAGTTGCAGTCCACAGGTGCCATCGAGACCTATGGACCCACCAATATCGGCAGTCTTTCCCTTTAGAGCTGAAAAATCACCCATTGATTGTGTGCTGATGTTTGAAGGTGCGTCTTCATCTGATAAACCAGATTGTATTCTCAAGCCCTCGATTGAAAGTGCTTCAATTTTATCCATTGCTAAAGGAGCAAGATCCTCTAAAGACACATATTCTGTGTCATTGCTGAGCAGACTTGAATCACACTTCCTTGTCCGAGAGCCAGAGTGTTTTGCTATAGGACTCTTTGGCTCAATAGGTATATTTTGCAGAATTTCAGATTCATGATACAATATATCTTGCCTGGAACAGGAATAAAAGCATCAATAATTTTAATTCTTGATTTGAACATGAATACACAAAAAGTATATATATGTATAATGTATCTGGCATGCTCAAACAGTTTTTGGTTGGTCAAATAAATTCTTATGTGATTAAAAAAATAATAAATAAATTATTATAAGTCAAAGGTAGTAACAGTCACAATAAATATTGATGACATGCTACAGTTTTTAAACAAATTCTAGACTTAAATTCTATCACTTAAGAATAACATTTTGAAGGCAGTTAAGAATCTCGAGAGTTCTTGAGTGCAGGTTAAGAGATCTTAAGTGCTTCATTGTATATTGGGAGTAGGACGCCATGATTGCATGCGTCGGAGCAAAGCGAAATTCTATTCTAAATTGTAGAATTTAATGTGCCTTCAGCCAAATTTTTCGGTCTAACTCATACTTAATTTATTACTATTATTTCCATTTTATAGTGGATTTAATCATGTATGTTTGTCATAAATGTGTGAAATATCAACCAACAATAGTAACAACAAACCTCTCAGGTCCCTCCAAACTAGGTGCAGCTTCCAATGCTATTTGTTGGATTGTTTTCCCAGTTACATCTTCCAATGGCATCAACTTATTTGCTTGCATTGAGAGCTTCTCGATTCCAACAGAGGCTAGACCCTGAAGTATGTCCATTACACCGGAGCCCATTTCTGCAGGCACCACCACTGGACTAGACACCTGCATAATTAAGCTTCCCCCACTCCTAGCATTCTTGAACAAAGCAGGATTCATGGAGCGTAAATATCCTCCATTTTCAGTTTGCACAAAGGGACCCAAGCCTTCCGCAAGGGGAGGCAGCTGCTGAGGATCCTCGGGAGGTATATCAATTGGACTGCCAAATCCACATGAACTACCAGGTGGCGAATGTTGAAATACCTTCTCGTTTAAGCCCCACTCACGCATCAAAGCTTCCGTTTCCAAATCCTCTATCCTAGTTGCCTTTGTTTTAGCCCTCACTGGATCTATCTCTATCTTAGGCATTTCTTCAAAATCTTTATACATTAATGAGTGATGAAAGTCCTCGGATGTGGTTTCCCAGACAGATCCCATTGGAATGTCGCTGATAAGTTCAGCCGAATCATTGTCAATTTCAAAGTTAAGTAAACCTCCATTAGCAAGAGCATCCTTCTCAAATTGCCTGAGAAGACACTCTCTTGGAGATTCAGGCTCACTTTCAGAACTCAAGCCAAATGGGCTATGCTCTATACCAAGCATGTCTAAGAAATCACTAGCTACCAAGTCAGTAACATCATCCAAGCTGAGTGATTTTCCCTCCCTACGCTCTTTATATCTAGACTTAACCTCCCCGTAATTTTCTACTTCTAATTCATCATTTTCATCTTGAGAATCTAATCCTTCGTTGACCAAATCTGAAGCACAAGTTAGTGCAGTCTCCAGTTCCTTCAGTAGTTCTTCTTTTGAGCACACATCATTTTCGTTCTTCTCCAAATTGCAGGTGCTTGTTGATTGTTCATCTTTTTGGGGATCACTCTCCTCAGCTGAGGGATTAAGGGGGGAATCATCATTGGGGACCTCAATGGCAGTGTCAGTTTCAAGACTCTCTCTGGAACCCAGAGCAACCTTTGGAGTCTCATCTTCTGATATCACCTGTTCTTTATTAAACTCTTCTATCCCTTTGTCCACGACAGAAAACTCACTCATTTCAATATCGGTTTCATGTATCTTTTCATCAGCATCAGGTGGGATAAATGAATCCGCTTTATGATCCTCAATGGATGAAGAAAAACAATCGCCATCCAACTTGTTTTCGAATGAAGCATTAGACATCTCTTCATCCAGTTTCTGACAAAGTATATTCACTGTATCACTTAGCTCAGATGTTGACATCGGCAAAACCTCATGAAGATCTTTTATATCTTCCATAGACTGGTTTGAGGTAGACGACCTTGCAGGAAGACTTCCTGTTCGCCTAATATTTAGCTCATCCCTATGATCAAATTGCGCAAATAGTTTCGCTGCCCTTGCACTATTTGGCCGCAAGCTTGGGATCTCAGAAATATTTGGCTCAGAGCTACTATTCCCAGTTACAACATACCCAAAACTGACATTCATAGTAGCACCTCTAGCTTTCCCCGACAATCTGTAACTAGTTGTCCACTTCCCTGAGCTCTTCTCCTCATCCAATTCCTCTAATGTTAGAGGAAGCAACCTAGTCAAGTCAATTCTATGCTTCCCCAAATCAAGCTCGGGGGCATCATAAACAGAAGCATACAACAAGAAATGCTTTGCCTCATACTTTGCTGAATGGTGGGGACCACTCCGACTACCATACACAGAGCAAGAATGAATCAACTGTTCCTCAAAGTCAGCCACTCCTTGATAAACCCTAATTGGGCTTGTCATTTGCTCACCATCCCGCCTCTTCCAATGCACAATAAGACAAACATCATCAAACACAGGCGGTAAGCCTTCAATGGAATGGACTAGGAGCGTGAAGCAACAATTGAACCTACGGTTTCGGACAGTTAAAGCCTTTAGACTTTTCCAACTCCAAATGGACGATTTCTTATCTTTTTCTAATGAATCTTTCTTATTGTTCTTAACATCCTTAGGCTTCATTTTGGGGTCCGGCAAACGAGATTTCCCAACAGATTTGGATCGACTACTGGCCGTGGAACTAGCAAGCCTCGATATTGTTTTATCCACATACAAGCCTTTGCTTATGGTTTCAAGGTCACTTAACAACTTGGCGTTTCCTGAATTTTCACCAGCTTTCTTTCTGGTATCTGCTTTTGACAACATTATCCCCTCAAAATCTACAAAATTGAACACAGAATGAAATTTTTCCAAGGTTACACATCCATCCAGGAGATTAAAATCTATCCGGACTCAAATCTATAATAATAAACCCACAAAAAAAACAATAATCCCTGTTTATATCCAATACATATATTTTTGCAGATATCTGACTAAAATTAGGCAATAGCTTCAGAAAATCATGGATTTGGGAAGTTTCATTGATGCGAATATACAGAAAACCCAAAATGAAAAATCTCAAAAATAAAACATAGGTTTCATCGTCCGTGCATAAACGAATAAATCAAAAATAGAAACAATTCAGCATATATTTCATTGGAAAAAATAAAAATCAATGGAATATCGTTAAAAAAAAGAAGGTAAAATTAAGAATCTTACAAGGAAGCGGAAATGAAATTTGGGCCGAATCTTCCGCTTTAGATGTCTGTTTTAAGTCTCTCTCTCTATTTTGGCGTGGGCATATAGAATTCAAAGTTCAAGTTGAAATTATATAACGTTATTTCATCTGGTGCCCCTATATTTTCCAAAACTCTCCATTTTGCCCCAGTATTTAATATTGTACATTAATTTGGTATAAAGGCTTATTAATTGTTTAGTTTTGGGGAAAGGAAATTGACCATTTTTTATTCCATTATACGAATTGTTAATTTGGAGAAATACTATATATTGGAGGTTAGAAATTGGTCCAGAAAGTACGAAGAGTTAATTAATTTAAATGAAAGACAAAGAAAAACATAAATAGGGGTTACAATGAAAATAATTAAGAAAATGTCCTAATTTTATTAACACTCATAAATAACTATTTATCTAAGTTTTGCATGTTACTAGATGTTTCATGAGCATTCTACTACGTAAATCTAAATATGAAATAATAAAATTTAATACTATTATTATTACCATAGAAAACTATATTGACTAAAATTAGTCATATGTGTCAATTCTTTTCTAACATGTATTTCATTTGCCTGGTCATTAAATGGTCGGATAATGAAATAAATATGTTTGTAGAAATTGAAAAAATTCTTGCATAAATCGATCAGGTCTATAATAATTGCATGGACCTTTTCGTTAAGAATGTCTTTAAAGAATGTAATCTCGTATGAGGCATTTACTTCTGTAAACGAGTAATTTCATATATATTTGACAGTGAACTAATATTTTCTCTCTCCGCTTTTTTTTTCTTTCTCTTTGCTATATTTCCAATATTCTTTCATGTTGGAAAATCTATTTTAAATACAACAAGCACTTTCGTGTTCAGACCAATGATTTGAGTTGAGGATTGTCAAAAACATTATAAAATGGACTACTTTTGTTATCAAATCCATGTGGGACAATTTATTCAATAGTTTTCAATCATATCAGGTTAAATTTGAAATGGTACCCAGTTGAAAGAATTACACGTCAAAATGAATTAGTTTTGTGTGGATCGAGTCTTAAAAATGTTGAATCCTAATCAAATTTTTAAGTAATTTAAGTATTTTACTTATTGCTATTTCGATCAAATTCAATTTTTTTTAATTTTTTTTCTTAGGGAAATCTATATTGTATAAAAACTCTCATCAATAATCATTATCGTCAAGCATAAAATTTGAATAAAAATAGGGTGATCATAACTATGGGTCTATGTTAATCGTTACTTTTGCTAAAGCACGAAGTACATCAATACCTTTCCTAAACACATGAAAACAAATAAACGAATCAAAACTAGTAAATCTGGTGGAGTTGGGTCCCAATAAAATACAAGAACAAATTCAAATTTAATTCTTAATAATTTGAACATATTTTAAATACAAATATATAATCAGGTGGAGTTGGTTCCCAATAAAATCATAATTAACTCATAGTTTATGATCCATTTAATGAAGTGAATCATCCATTTTTAGAAACATTTGGGAAACAATATATAATAAGAATAAGTATGTGGGAAAAAAAGTAATTGATGCAAAATATGAATTTTGTCTCTATCAATTAGTAGTTGTTAGCTGTCTGCTTTGATGACGCATGTTCTGCGAGCCTCTTAATTAAGTCACTAAACATACACTTAATTAGCGAAAGAATTATTAATTTAATACACTACTTTATATATTTAACTGTCAATTCATCTGAAATTAATGCTCCTCGATTAAGTATTTGATGTCAGCATACCTAATTTCTGATTATATTGTCTCTATTATTGTGTTTCCATATGCAAAAAAAAATATGTAAGCTTTTTTTTCTTTTTCTTTTCAGAACCAAAAAAAAAATTAGGTCAAAATAATATACTTCCGTTGTCTCATTATTTTTACTTCATTAGCTACAATACCAGGTCCAACTTTTCAATATTTTAAGTGACTTATCATGTTAAATTATTAACATTTGTGGCGTATTAAACCTTTAAATAATAATATACATAGTGCCATATCATATTATCAAATTATTTATTATAATTTTTTGAAATGTAGTCAAGTTGACTGGTCAACGGTACCAATGAATAAATATTAATGAGACAGAGGAAGTATTAGCTAACGAGGTCGTAGCCCGCTGGGTAAGACTGAGGCCTCACCGCCACATGACCAAGAGGTGTTCAATTCTCATTAGTGTGAGTTTTCATCTAATCTAATACTAGTGGTCGATAGTTAATATTCTTTTGTAATTTGGTTGTATTCGAATATATTTATAATTCAATGATGTAATATGTATCACTTAAAAAAAACATATTAAATTACTTAGGATTTCAATTTTAAATCAATTATTTACATATAAAATGCTAACATTGGACTCCTACGTTAACAAGCTTTTTGGTTTGGCTCCAGTTCTATTTAATAAACTTTTTAAATTCATTATGTTATATTTAATTTAGAAAGTTATTATTATCCAATCAATCAAGATGTATTCGCGTTTGGCTCATATATACCAATTGTTATAAGTTCTTTAATGAGTAGCAAATTAACTCCTTGTATTATTCTAAATAGGCAATTTAACTCCCTGTGATAAATAAAAGGACAAAATACCTCCCTGTGATATTCTAAATAGGCAATTTAACTCCCTGTGATAAGAAAAATGGCAAGATACATCCCTGTGTTTTTATAAAAGAAGCACATTGTCTCCCTCTAAATTGCTCATTAATTCATATCACATGGAGTTAAATTGCTCATTTTTTCATTTCATAGGGAGGTAAATTGCCTATTTTTATATCACAAGGAAGTAAATTGCTCATTATTTCATTTCAAAGGGAGTTAAATTTCCTATTTTTATTTCATAGGGAGGTAAATTGTCCATTAGACATATCACATGAAGTTAACTTGCAAAAAACCCGTTCATTAATTGGTTAAAGTATGAAGTCGCACTAGGAGGTCATAAAAGTGTGAAATTTGCAAACTTTGCATTCAGTGTTTGTATTATTGAGAAGTTTATAGGGAAAATCCACCATAATCTTTAAACGTGTTTACACTTTGTCCTTTAATCTTTGTGAATTCCCACTTAACCCCTTTATGTATGAAAAATATCTCAGATCACTACCTTTGGACGTTCGCCTGTGGAATATGTTCAAAAGTTGGGTGGCAAAGTGCGAAAATGTTCAAAGATTGGTTGACAAAGTGGAAAAACTTTCAAAGGTTGGGTGACAAAAATGAAAAAACGTTCAAAGCACATTATTAAAGCTGGAAGAAATATTCTGTTAGATTCTAACTCTTTACAATTTTGGAGACTGTTTGAAATATATTTAATAGCTGAGGGATTTAAGTGAGAATTCGCAAAAGTTAAGGGACAAAATGAGAACACGTTCAAAGATTAAGGATTTTCCCAATTTATATGGAGAATTTCTTAATCGACTCTAAGGGTCTATTTATATTGGTTTTGATTTTGAAAAAATGATTTAAAGGTTTTTAATATAACTTTTGAAATACATTTCAAATGAGTTTGAATATTAAGTATTGTAGATATACCACATGCTTGAAATGGAATTGACCTAATTTCCTGAAAGTCAATTTAATGGTTGTCTGAATTTGAATTAATTTGAAACTTTATTGGGCGCGTATTGAATGGAGTTTGATTGGGCTCAAATTGGCGGACCCCCGAAATTCAAATTTAGCAACCAACCTAATATGGGCCGAAAAGGGCACAACATGATTCATATTATTATTATGTATTTGTTGTTTGTTCTTATTTTGGAATCTTGCAATGATGTATGTCCCCCTTTTAGGATTCACCCACCCCACCCCTCGGTTTGATAATATTGGTAAGGTTGAATATTTGAAACTTTGAATATGGTCCGGACATTTTAAGATTAAATTTGTTAAGGTTTATTTTTGTTCAAAAATCAAATCAAGATACTCTCTCCGTTTTAAATTTTCTGTCGTTTTAGAAAAATATTTTTGTCTCAAATTATTTGTCGATTTAGGATTTCAATACAATATTAATTATATATTTTTCTATTTTGCCCTTAAGAGAGAGTGTGTAAAACTTGAATAACGTGTAAATAGTTAGTGCTGAGATAAATAGAGAATAAGGGTATTTTAGGTATATAATGTATTTTTTTCCTAAATTGAGGATATTTATTAGGTACCTTAATATGTGTGAAAACATGTAAAACGACAGATAATTTGGGATAGAGGGAGTATTTGGTTCAACTTCGTTCACTCAAGGATTTGTCAAATTGATTGTTTTTTAAGAACCAACTAAAATTTCATTAATGAATTAACTCGTTCAATACAATAAAATGAATGAAAGACGGTAAACTTGAATAATCAATGCTAGCATTGTCTGGTAATTTTGCAAGAGAATGAGCCATCGAGTTTCCTTCCCGAAGGGTGTGAAGTGCTCTGAAGCTCTGAAAAAGAATAGAGACCGTCTTCAAATTGTCGATGAGTGCTCCAAAATCCGATAGGGACTCTTCAGGCTTGTTGATGCATTCGATTACCTCCTTACAATCCTCCTCGGACTTCGATTACAATAACAAGCTACGCTCTTTCCCGTGGGTAATTGACTACCACCCTGACTGCAAGTGCCTCGCCCTAGGACTCAAGGCATATGGGAAAGCTTCTAGGCATCCAATATGTGCATTGGCCCATATGATCTATGGAGATAACTCCAGCCCCAACACTTCCAAACACATCTTAAAACTCAACTCGATAAAGTAAGAACTAATAAAATAAATATACAAAACCCAGTTCATGTTAGACTTAATTAAAGCTCGCTCAAGCTCTATTTGCATAACAATCAGACCAATTTTAAACATATTTTTTGAGTTCTACTAGACAAATCAAACAAAATTCGTATAATATGTTGTTAGGTTGTACTTAACTCATTTACAACCGTGCCTTTTTCATTCATGACACAAGTAGTCTTATTGTTCGGATTTGTATTTTGTTGAATTTTCATTACATTTAGTCATTTGTTATTTGAGTAAAAAATATCCAAAAATTAGAAAAAAAAAATCATGTCATTTATCCTTACGGTTCAACAATTTAGTCATCTAATCAACACATATACATGCTTATTTTGATTCTGAATTGTTCACATTCGTGAATATAAATTTATTTAATGGCGTCACGTCAGAACCACAACTTTCATTGATTTTCTTTTGGGTTTTTTGCAAGTTAACTCCCTATGTTATGTCTAATGGGCAATTTACCTCCTTGTGAAATATAAATAGGCAATTTAACTCCCTGTGAAATGAAATAATGGGCAATTTACCTCCTTGTGATATAAAAATAGGCAATTTACCTCCCTATAAAATGAATAATGAGCAATTTAACTCCCTGTGATATGAATTAATGAGCAATTTAGAGGGAGGCAATGTGCTTCTTTTATAAAAACACAGGGAGGTATTTTGCCATTTTTCTTATCACAGGGAGTTAAATTGTCTATTTAGAATATCACAGGGAGGTATTTTGCCGTTTTATTTATCACAGGGAGTTAAATTGTCTATTTAGAATAACACAAGGAGTTAATTTGCTATTCACTCATTTTCTTTTTTTGTAAAGATCTGATGAGAATAAACTCATTTGAGTTTAGTGGATAAGGCCCGTTGCCCGATTTCATTTCCAAGTTAGCAGTAAAAAATTAATTAATATAGCGCATAAATGCAAAATATTTCCTTGAAGTGCGGAAAAAAATTATTGAAACAGCTCTATCTTTTTGCAGTAGCTGGAATTTTATGATTAACTAATTTTCAGATCATATCCAAGAAACTCCCTTAAAATAAATATCCAAGAAACTAAAGCTAAATGTAAAAATATTCCTTGTACTTTGTCTAACTAACAAAAAATCCCCTTAGTTATTTTAATTAACAAAACTCCCCCTGTGTTCTTTTTTATTAACAAAAAAACCCATTTGAAATTCCTTTATAAATAATAGGGAGGTTTTTGTTAATTGTTTAAGCGAACATGGGGTTTTACTGTAAATTTTCAAAGTTAATAGGGGGTTATTGATAATTTTTTAGATTAAGAGGGGTGTTTTTAAATCCTTTGATAGGTGTATAATTGTCATTTCAGTTTGGAAGGATTTTTTTGCTAATAAAAAAACACATACTTTTTTTTGTTAGTTAAAATAATTTAAGAATTTTTTATAAGTCAGACAAAACACAAAGGGTATTTTTTTATTTAACTCTCTAACCCTATAAATATGAGAAATTATTTCATCTCATGAGTATATGGAAACCAAAAAAAAAGAAACATATATATGGTGAACCAGACTGATTGTATATATGTGGAGTAAATCTTTATACTATCAAATTATGTTCTAATTCATGTAAAAGTAATTTCTAAGACAATTGATTTTGTTGCACCATATGTTCATGATGACAAGCTGCAAATGCATGAATAATTTTTACTCTAACTATTCGGTGTTACTGTGCACAAATTACATTGTCGAAGGATAAAATTTTTAAATTCAATATCTCATACTACAATTTCAATACACAAAGGGAAAAATCACTTCACATATCACATATCACATATTGTGAGCAAAATATAATGGAAAAAACTTTCCTCAATCAATACATTGGATAGAAAATATGGTCATTTCACTATAATAATAACTTTGTCTACAATAGATGAAATATATATTTTCAGTTGATTGAAATTACTTTATTCTAAATTCAATTTGGTTAAACTTAATCTAGGTTGCACAAATACTTTTTAATTACACACGGTTCACTATCATATCCTCGGATACTTAAATACATATATGGCATGTCTACGTGGCGTTTCGAAAAATAAGAAATAAAAAATAAAAAAGGACACCGTATTAGATACACCGGATGGCGTATTGGACATGTCCAAGATACTTAAAGGCATATAATTCTACATATATTTTCTAGATTAAGTATATTATCAATGGCTTTACTTTTTTTTTGGAGAAAAAATACTATTGTTTTACTTGAACACTTATAGAAGAGGGAGGAAGCAATGTTCATTTCAAAATGAAATAAAAGGGGATTATTGCATTTTTGGTACCACAACTATAGCCCACTGGCGTTTCTACTCCGTAAAATTTCGGGCTGACACATTTGGTGCCACAACTTCAACATCAGTGGCAACTTTGGTGCCAATTGAGGCCCAATTTCAAAATTGGCCCAAAATTCCCCCATGCGCGGGCCATGTGACATGAAAAATGAGGATTTTGACCATCCAATGACTTTTTCATTAGAAAAAAAAACCAAAATTCAAAATCCTAACTTTTCCAATAAAATTCACCTAATATTCCCTTAACCTAATAAATTGTTACCCGCCTTCTTCTTCTTCCCCAACTCCTTCTTCCCCAAATAAAAACATCCAAGTAGCTTAGTTCTTGGTGGGTGGAAATATATTTTTTTTAATGAAAAAGGTGTTCAATGGTCAAAATTGCCAATTTTCATGTCACATGGCCCGCACACGGGGGAATTTCAGGCCAATTTTGAAACTGGGCCTCAACTGGCACCAAAATTGCCACTGATGTTGAAGTTGTGGCACCAAATGTGCATGCCCAAAAAGTTACGGGGTAAAAACGCCAGTGGGCTATAGTTGTGCATGGTACCAAAAATGTAATTATCCCAAATAAAAAGTGAATTAAATATACATTCTATAATTTTTATTATTAATTTTTAAAATAAATTTTCTTTTTTAACTTTCTTTAAGGGATAATTACATCGACCTCCCCTGAGGTTTAGGCTAATTATTGCCCAATCCCCTCGAAATTTCTCAATTACATCCACCTCCCCTGACGTTTCGAAAACCTTACAAAATGATGACATCATCACCAGTTTTTGACTGAACTTCCTATTTTACCCTCGAGGTTACTGTAGCTATTTAGGTGGACAATTATACCCTTGTTATGTTTGGTACATATGAGGGGTTTCTTTGCAATGTATATGTATAAGTATGTGTTCAAATGTTGTATATTTACATGAAACTTATAATTAGTTCATTAGTGTATATATATTCTTAAAATAAAAATATAATAACACGTCAATTTTTTTTCCAAATTTTTTTCATAATGCTTTTACAATTAAAGTACAAGGAATGGTAAATAAATTATGGTTAATTATAAGAAAAAAAACATTGTAGAACATAAATAAAAATGTAAATACATTCAACTTTCATATTTAACCCGTAATTTTATTAATTTTAATTTTTTTCATAATTAAAGTACAAGAATAAATTAATGAATTACGTTTAATCATGAGAAGAAAACAACTTGAACAATAATTATTAAACATTATAAAAATACTTACATGTTTACTAAAAAAATTACTTAAACTTTTAACTAAAAAAATCAATAATTTTTTTACAAAATAAAAAATACTCGATTTAATAAATTAGTTATTATAAAATAAATAATTTATTTACAAAAATTTAAAATACTCGATTTAATAAAAAAATTACAAAAATAAAAATACTCTATTTAATAAAATAGTTACTATAAAATCATAACTATTTTTCAAATATTTCTTACTTAAATACAATAATATTAAGGATTAATAAAATATTTTACTATAAAATAGAAAATCATATCTTATTTATATATTTACAAATATTAATAAATCAATAAATTATTTTAATATGAATTATTCAGAATAAAAAAAACCCTCACCAACCCTAACCACCCTCACCCCACCCCACCCCACCCCACCCCTCCGATTGTCCCCAACCCCGCACCCGTCGTCCCCATCCCCGACAAAATCTCCTCCCAAGACGCGTCGCCGATCTGGAAGGAGAAGCCAGACCGTCGACCTGGTTCGAACCAGGCCGACGACGACCTGGCTTCTCTTTCTAGGCCGACGGCGCGGCCTGGGAGGGGATAAGCACGATGGAGGTGGGGTGGGGGGGAGGTCAGGGTTAGAGTTTTTTTATGTATAAAATTAATTATTTTAAGTTTTAGGGATCAATGTGCAATTATAATTTTTTATATCTATTCAAAATTGAATTTTGCAATGGTAATATTTTAATTTTGTGTATCATTGCAAGGGTAAATAGGATATTTTGTTAATCAATTTTTTTTTTAATTAAAACTGACGGAGGGCAATATGATCATTTCACGTCATTTTATAAGGTTTTCGAAATGTCAGGAAAGATAGATATAATTATGAAATTACGAGAGGATTGGGCAATAACTAGCCCAAACCTTAAGTGAGGTCGATGTAATTATTCCTTTTTTTAAATATACACACACGTATCTTAGTCAGGGACGGATTAAGCCCATTTTTTAGGGGCCTCCCCCCACCCAGAATTTGGAAAAAAAAAATTAGTACCTACTACTATATTTTACATCATTGATCCAATTCCAAGTTTTAAAAGCCTTATTTTCTTAAATCCATTAGTCCTATTAAATTATAACAAGTAATCAAATTATTCTTTAATTGCCAATTACATTTTTATTTCAATTAAAACCTCCGTTTAGACTTAATTTAAAAAATAGGATTATTGATTCATAATTTTATAACTATGTTTATGTACGATTGAAGAGTACAAGAAGTCTAACCTTAATTAATAGTTTGTTTCGCTCAATATTAATTATATATGCTAATATCACAACAATTGAGCGATCATATACAACCAAGAAGTTGGTGAAAAATAGGTTGTGAAGCGAGATGAAAGATCAATACCTTGTGAATTGTTTTATTATTTACACTATGAAGGAAATTGTTGTGAATTCTTATGATATGAAAAATGTCGTGTACAACTTCAATTATATTTTCATTAAATTACTTTAGCAATTTGAATTCAATATAATTTTCATTGAAAATCAATTCTTATGCAAATAAAATATATGGAGTATATTTGTCAATTAGTTTTATCAATGACTAAACTCCTCCTCTCCCCTCCACATTCTCTTATCCAGGATCCGTCAATTAGTTTTAGCAATGACTAAACTTGTCCCCTGACTCTCTGATCATGGATCCGTCCTTGATCTTAGCCATATCGTATTATAAATTTTAAAAATTCGTATCGATGTGTCTGTATCGTACTCGTTCGTATCGTCATATCCGTATCCGTGCAACATAGTACTTAATTATCAATAAATAAATATATCTCATGCTAGTTTAAGCAATCAAGCCTAACTAGTTCCGTTAATTAAATTAATATGTTTGTGTGAGAAAGTCATTTAACTCACTCATGAAGTAACTATCACAATCATTAAATAAATTAATAATTAAGATTACTTCAAACATTAAACTTTGTTATCCAAAAGAAACCAGCTTGTCCAATACATTATTACACGTAAGTGCACCAATTAGCAAATCTTGTTTCATCTTTGTCTGAAAATATATGAAAATAAAATTGAGAAGGGGAAAACTAGAAAAGAAGAATAATGGTTATTTATCCCTCTGTAATATTCATAGTGTTCAATCTACCTTTCAATAATTTGAAAATGAGTACTTTACCCCTTCAAATGTGATAATTTATCTCCAATATTATGATAAATGTGATAATTTATCCATATATTACAAAAATATTTTTCATGTCACTTTTAGTTTCGATAAGTGAGTTATATACTCTCCGATTGATGGATGAAGGAGGCAAATTGATTCTTAAATTTTTCATAAATTATAAAGTGCTCTTTTTTAAATTATAGTGAGTAAATTAAATATTTTACATTCAAGGGGGTAAATTGAAATTAGCTCAAAAAATAATACTACTCATATAGCTACGTGTTCGAATATGAAATAATACACGAACATTCCTGTAAAATAAAAAGTAAATAAAGATTTTTTCTTTTTCTCTTTCGGGATAAAACAATCAGAATTAGCAGTATAATCTGAGATGAGATATGCAACATGATCCAAAAAAAATTGCAAATTTCAATACTAGAACCTAATAATTTATGAAATCTCCATTTATGATTTTGTCAACAGAAGACTATTAATTGAACCCAAAGCCACATCGCAATCACCTTCTTAAATTCCTTTTTCAGAAGAAGTTTCTTGAAACAGAAAAAAAGAAAATTGTAATTATTATTTATATAGCATGGCGAGCAATGAAGAAATCGTAGAGATGGATGATTGGAAGGGAAATGCTTATGGGAAGGTTAAACTAAATCTCAAAGATCGATCAAAGGTATGAGTTATATGATGAATTTTACAATAAGTTAATAAAATCATTGAGTTTTTTAGGGCTTGTTATTCCGTGTTTGTTTGATGGTTTTATTGATGTGGGTTACGTTTGGTTTTTTGGTAGAAAGTGGCTGAGACTAAGGAAATGCTGTCAAAACAAGCTGTTCAGACCAAACAGATCTTGTCCAAACAAGCCATTAAAATTGCCAAACAGGCTGAAGAGCATGAAAGATTCATCAACAAGGTATAGGACATACATATTCAATTTTTATTTTTATTTTGAAGGGGTGGGTGGGTATGTGATTGAATAGAGGAAGGAACATAATGTGTATTGGTGTGCATTTGCTCTGTTAAATGGATTATTGGGTGACATGTAGGTGACGCATTTGCTCGGGGTTCTTGGTTTTGGAGGCTTCTGTTTTGTTTTGGGTGCAAGTGAGTAAAATAGCTCTTGCCTTATGATTTTCTGTGTGTTACTACTAATTGCTCATATGTTTTGCAGTTGTGACATAAATTTGATCATTTGATTGTTTCATTGATCAGGGCCACAGGATGTTCGATATTTATATTGTTTGTTTTACGTAATTTTTGTTCCTCTTCGATGGATATATTACCGGTACAAGAAATGGCACTATTATCTTTTGGTAAGTTACGACTCATTTATACAATTTATTTGTCTTGTTAGAGTCGTAGTGGTTCTGTATTTTAGTCCAGAGCTTAGTTTAGAGGCTTTACTGGTCAAAAGTAGTATTATGTTTACGTTTATTGAGTTCGTGTGGTAAACTAAGTATGAATTATATATTTTAAGTTTTTGGTACTTGAGGTTAAATGAGAAGTTTAAAGAAGAGAATGTATTGATGATTCACTTAAGCTATTGTACGCAGGATTTTTGTTACTATGCCAATACAATCTTCTTGATCATGCTTCTGTTTTACCCGAAAAACGAGAAGCTTTTCATGGTTTGCTTTTCTTTTGCTGAGGTAAGCAATCGGATTAGTGTTACTTCTACATTTATGAAAAGAGTTAATATATTTTTATATTCCTTTAAGAACAATAGTCTATGTTGATTAAATTAGTTCATGGGATTCATTTTTTACTTTGTGAATCGCATAAAGGGACCATTGGCGTGGGCATTGATTGTTTGGCGGTGTAGCTTAGTTTTCAATTCCATGGACAAAATTGTAAGCGTCTTCATACATCTCCTCCCTGGTAAGATGTCTCCCTTTTCTTTACTTTTCAAAATAACTGCACCGAGTTTTTTAGTATCAATAACTTAAAAGTAGAATCTGAATAAAAATGAAAAATTGCTTATTGAGGAACAAAAGAAAGCATACATATAGTCATTTAGTAGAATATAAACAAGCTCAAATTCTAATCATATTTTATGAAAAATATTGAGAAACATATAGCACCATAAATTGATTATTGCCTAACCATTTCTTAGCTAATGCATATGTGGCTTTCAGGTTTAGTTTTCTTCACAATTCGATGGTGGGACCCGGTATTTTTCGAAGCCATGCATCCGGAAGGAACCCCTAGTCGAGCATCATGGCCATATGTAGAATGCAAATCATATATATGGACATGGCTTTTCTTTGTTCCTTTAGTCGCTTACATTGTCTGGCAACTTCTTTATTATCTCATTGTAGATGTCCTTCGTAGACAAAGGCTACTCCGTGATCCAGAAGTTATGACTTCTTACAGGTTTCCTCACTTCTCACATTCTATCTCGTTTATTGTCCAAATAGTGGGTCGGTTGGCTAAGAAAAAATAAAACTATATATTGTATATTTTCTGAACGGCAAAATTAATGGTCCAATAACTTTGGAATCCTTTAAAAAATAATCCTATAACTATGCTAAACACATATTTAATTCCTTAACTTTCATCACATCTCAATTTTAGTCCTATGCATAACAAATTTCGTCCTCTAACTTTCAATAAGTTTCAATTTGCATCCTACAATTGCAAATTTGATCCTACTACCGGAGAAAAAGTTTGTAGTTGCATGACGAAAATTGAAACTTACTGAAAGTTAGGGGATGAAATTTGTAATTGCAGGACAAACATTGAAACTAATTGAAATTTGAGGACAGAATTTGTTATGTTTAGGACTAAAGTTGAAATTGGGTGAAAGTTAAATGACTAAATGTGTGTTCAGGTTAGTTACAGGACTATTATTGAAAAAATCTCAAAGTTAGGGGACTATTTTAAAATTTTCCTTTTCTGAACATAATCATGATGTAATTCTTTGAACTTATTCTTTGATAGGGAACTTTCGAAAAAAGCACAGAAAGCAAATAATATATGGTGGCGATTTAGTGGATTGCTTGGAGATCAGAATCGTTTGTTAATGTACATTCTACTCCAGGCGTTATTTACTGTGGCGACTACGGCACTTACGGTCCCAATATTCCTGTCTTATGAATTACACATGACGTTTCAAGTACTCAAGGTGTCTGCGAGTGTATGGAATGGAGGTAATTTTTTACTTGAAGTGATGCCGAGACAGGTCATCTTGAAGGAGAAAAAGAAAACGGAGATGCAGCCAATCGAGGTTCCGGTAGACCAGTCGACACTGGAGAATTTGGTGGAGCCAAATAGTACGTTGGAGGTTCAAGAATCGTAGCACAAAGTAGGCGACTTGTAGGAATGTATGTTTGGAGAACTTGTTAGTTGATTTTATTCATTTCTATTTACTTGTTTAGTTGGTGTTTGTTATGTTGCTTGTGAGAATCAGTTAAAAACAGGTTTGAGCTTGGATTCAATCTGTACATTAGGTGAAAGGTTTGAACTTTGAAGGTATGTGAAGCTTTGTTTGCATATATGCTGTAGAATTAGACATGACATCTGGTCTATTCTGATCAAGATTATGATTTGCTTAATGGAAATTGTTATGGACTGATTCAATTCAAACACTCAATACTATTATATTTTATTGAGACTAAAAATATCTCATATGGGTTGGATAACAAAACTAAATTCACTTTATAAGGTTTTGGACAATCTTCAATTTTTGAGCAAGCTGTTAAGTTGACTTATGCCCTAGTCATTTAAGTGAATTTAGTCTAAAAACTGTGAAATATAAGACGGTTTAGAGCGTCAGATTAAAGTGGGTTACCCTTCCGTGATGAGCTCCTTCTTATTCGTATGTTGGGTTTTATTATTCATAAACACACTTCGTCAGATAACAAGACCCGAGTTGTCTAATTCGTCTAGTTAACAAATGCTTTTGTTGTCATTATTTGTGTGTTGGACCCCTTTACCCATATATCACAGATTGTACAATAACATATCAAGTGTTGGACTTTCTTCATCGACACTTTCAGCCCGTCCATACGTGAAGAGGAGAGTAAAAATGTCACACATGAAACAAAACTAAGTTCTATAGGATAATCCTCAAGGACCTCAACTCTTCATCTAGTTTTTGAATTAAGTTGGACTCAAACCATGTAAATGAACTTATCTCAATTCAATCATATATATCTCTATCTCTACTTCTATCTTTCTATTATAAAAGCATGAATATTTCTTAACTTTTTTGTGAAGACTAAAATACCCTATTTAAATTGTAAAGTGATATTTAATAATCATATAAATTTAAAATGAAATTTTCTTAAATATCATTCTTTAAAAAAAAAATGACCGCATCTTACTATGAAAGAATAAATATTACTTATGACTTAGCTAATTACGTAATTTTACTTTGGCTCGAATAGGAAAATATAAAGAATATTCAATAATATCACGGCATACATAACATCAAATTTTCATGGAGTTCTTTTAGTGAAAAATGGGTGAAATTTGTGGAAAATGGTGAAATCAATAAAATAAAATCTATGAAATCATTGAAAAGATGTGAAATCGATGAAAATTCGGGTGAAGCTGGTGAAAATTTGGGTGAAATCGATGAAAATTCGTGAAAAAAAGATGAAACCGGTGAAACGACAACATCAGTGAAAAATATGTGAAATCGGTGATAAAATAAATAAAGTCGGTGAAAACGTGTCAAATCAATGAAAATTCAGGTGCAATTGGTGAAAAGAGCATATGAAATCAGTGAAAAAAAATGTGTGAAATATGTGAAAACGGGTTAATATGATAAACGTATGAAATCAGTGAAAAAAAAAATTTGACAAACTAAATAGGTAAAACCGGTAGAAAAATAGTTTAAAACAGAAAAAAAAAAACAAAAGGACAAAATCGAAAAAACATTGAAAATAAGTTATGCCTGATAAAAATGGGTAAAACGGTAAAAATAAATAAAAACAGGTTAAATCGGTGAAAAATGAATTAAACTAATAAATTAAATAGGTGAAACGGGTTAATTTGCTCTATTTTATGACATAATAAAATTAATTTCATCTAATTTACAAAAAATACCCATGAAATTAAATACACACGTACAACGTACGTGTACTTTCCAAATATATATATATATATATATATATATATATAGATTTCAGCTGTGAATTTAAGTGTTCCAAAACCTAAAGTAAAATCATGTTTTGTGTTAGTAGAGAAATTTGTCATTATTTATTTTTTTTTCCCCGAAATTTGTCATTATTTAAATAACCTTTTCAAGATAAAATATCAACGTTTCATAATGAGGGTGAGTTTGGCCCAGCGGTAGTAGCTCTTAAAAGCACTTCTAGACCTCTATTGTGATTTTTGAAGTGTTTGGCCCCAATTATGAAAATTGCATTTAGTCAATCGTGATTTTAATGGTGTTTGGCCCACAAAATCATAATCACTTTTGAGATCTCCAGAAGTTAAAAATCAACTTATTTTAGAAGTTACTAAAGTGTTACTTTTGCAAAAGCTATTATCCTTAAGCAATTATTTTATAATTGAATTTTATCATAATCAATTATTGTCAAAATCCATTTTAGTAAAATTAATTATCCTATAATTGATTTTTGGATCGCTAGGCCAAACCCACCAGAAAAAAATCTTGTTTTTAACAAATTGTAATTCTATCTATAATTATTATTTTTATTAAATCAAGTATCACATAAACTAAAATTTGTAGAATCAATTTCTCGGCTAGCCAAACTAACCCTACACTTTCATTTTACTAAATAAATTACTCGATACCCGATTCAAACTCGTTTGAACTTAGCTAGTCATACTTATCAAATAGCTTGAACAATATTTTTCTGATAAGTTTTGAAACCAGATTCAAGCTCGATTCGATAAGCTAAAAATTGACAAAATAAATATATTTATTCCAAGTTCCAGAAGCTAGCTCGAATTCAGTTGTTTAGATAATCAAACCAATCTCTAATACAATTTAAAGTTCGATTGTTTACAACCCTAATCTGCTAGTTATCAGATTGAAGATTCATGTACTCACATGTTACAACTTCAGTGAACAATTTCCTCTTTCTAAACCAAAGAATACCGAAGAGGAATAGAAAAAATAATTCTTTACATTTGAATACAAAATGAAAGAATAAATAATCTTTCTTACATTACACAGTGTCTTGTTTGACCCTTACAAACTCTTTTCAAACTACAATAAATAAAAAAGCTACCTTCTACACAACCTTTTTTACAAAAAAAACATGCTAAAAACCACTCAAAATCAATGCAGATATGCTCCTTGCATATCATAAAGAATGCCTCTCTTTTGTTGAGAAGCCAAAAAAGAAAAATTGAAATAGCCCAGACAATAAATAATGGCTATTGCCCAAGCAAATTGTTATGAAAAAAATAAAATGGACATGTACACAATATAATCAAAATGTATGCACAAATCAATCTGCACTTTGCTTCATGTGCAGATTCATGAATCAGATCTTTGATGTAAAAACACAAACCCTGAATTTTCACGGATTAACGGGGGAGGTTCCACGTCAGCTACATCAACTGCTTGCATTGATTTGGATAGGTCATCAACCGAGAATGGAATGCTGCAATTGTATTTGATTAAATAAAAAAGAATTAAATCATTGATAAAGATTCGATAATGAAGAACGCGAAAACACATAGTAAATATTCATTGTCATAAAAAAAATTACCTTGAGTCGTCGTCTAATAGAAAGGAACTGCTCACTGCGCTGTTTGAATCTTCTGTCATCATAACTCTCATATTTGAAATGACCTAAATATAAGGAAAGCGAGACAAAAGATGGAATGAGATAATAGACGTAGAATAGCAATCGAGAAAAAAGACTTACAAAGGGTGAGGTATACTCGAGTTAAAGAACTAACTTACATCTGAAGAAACACTATGAGTGCCATATTTGTCATCCCAGTACATAGTACTAATTCGGTACAATTGTTGTATGCTTAACACCTGCAAAAATGACAAGAAATGTTAGAAAAATCACAATATGAAAATCAAAAAAGGTAGGAGGAGACAAGTGTGCTTGGGGTTCACTCACAGGGCAAAGTTCATTCGTAATTTCATTTAAGGTCTTTTTGGGCTTTTGATGTATAACCTGAAATAAACGAGTCAAAGAGCTAACATTAGGTTACATTCATGTAACAAAAAGTTTAGGTAAAAAATTCTTGTAATTAAAGAACGACGGTGAATCTGATTCCCACCAAAAATCCAACTGCTTGTCTGATATGCTTCAATTCATCCCAAGCTGAGCCCACATACTGCACACAAGATGTGGGATGAGACCTTGATTTGAGGAACGTAATTAAAATAAAAGAATATTAAAAAATGAAAGCTTACTTCTTCAGTTGCATAGCAACACCATTGCTCTAATTCAGCCAACCCAGCTTTCACATACTCCCCATTACTAAATGAGCAGCACTCCCGTCGTAAGAGAAGACTAGAAAGTGATTTAAGGCGAATATAGTCAGTAGTTATGATTTATTCATCCCACAAGATATTAAGTAAAAAATAAGGGGTATGGTTTCTAAAGGGATGAACTTGCCTGTTGAATAATTGCACATTGATAAATGAGAACATTTGAGTAAAAACCTTTCGGACTAGGAAAGAAGGAACCTGTAATGAGATATGAAAATAAGATAAAAATCGAAAATTTAAAAGAGAAGAAAGAAGCACAGCCAAGTTTCTATTTAATGAAATTATAGAACTTACATAGTTTGCTTTCATTATCTTCAAGTAATTATCTAGGCTTTTAACTATGCTTTGCCAATGAGCAATTAATGCTTGTTGAGCAACAGCATTAGCTTGGGAACGTCCTTTTACTAAACTTGCACGAGAGGTTCTAGGTGCCTGCATTGGAAAAAAGAAGCTTAATTGGTGTCCCACTTAAGGTAATAATAGGGTGATTTACACTCGGACCCCTTTAGGTTTACCGTAATTACAGAAAACTGCTTGTGGTTCCGAAAATTGCAAGGACACCCCTTACAGGGGTTTTTTTGTAAACATTTTCAGATGTTGTAGGGGGTGTCCATGTAAGGATTGTTGAAGCTATAAGGGGTGTTTTGGTAAGTCGTCTCAACTAGAGGGGTTCTCCTTATAATTTTTGAAACTCAGGGAGTTCCTTGTAAGACGACTAAATCTCAGAGGATCCAGTCGTAAATCACCCGAAATAATATGCAAACACGATGTATCCAACCGATCTTCATGTGTAGCTTTAGTATCACTCAATCAAAAATAAAATGGAAAAAACCGCAATGAATGGAAAAAGTAAGGTCATTTACCTGAATGCACAAACCAAGCAAAGGGGAAACCTCTTTCTTGAGATTGTCCCTAATCATCCCATATATCTTCTCCAAGAAAGCAGTAAGTTGCTGCTTGAACAACAAAGCAGGATATTTGGCCTCGACTTGGCGCAAGTCATCGAGTCTACCAAGCATCCGACCATTGAGAAACGAAAGTCCAGCACTCTGTGGGGATGCCCTCAGTCCCTTCAAAGGGTAAAGACAAGAAAAAAGAGTATGTAAGTAGCATGTCACAATGAAATGGTAGATGAAAGTAAAGGGTAAGAGTTTACTTGTGACATCCTGCCAAAAAGAGTAGCTGATGACGACCTTCTTCTTTGAGGGGTCAAGCTAGCTGCTCCACTTGCTTTGAGTGTGTGTTGAAGTAGCATTAATAACGTGGATGTATTACATAGCCAGTAGGTTAATACATCATTATTGTCCGGAACCTTTAAAAAAGTTTTATGAAATTAGAACAATCTCTGGTATAAGCAACATTATTATTCAGAAATTACGCACAAACTCAAAGTAGCAGCAATCATAGAGATACTTTGTAATTTACTTATTTACCTCAATTGATGAAGCAATGGTTTGAATTATACGGTCAAACACACTAGTTCTCTCAACCTCAAATGACCTCCAGTGAAGAAGGCATTTGTAAATAACACAAGCTGCGACAGGTTTGCCACTAGAAAATCCCAAATCTTGTGAGATACACTTGATTAGGAGGTCCTGGTTTTCCTGAGAAACCCAGCACATTTTTGTAAACATTATGATAAATCCATAATTAGTACATTGATACATACATCCACCAACCAGATATGAGATACTTACTTGCTGCTTCTCATTTAGAGACTTCTGGGGTTTTTCCTCAGATTCAGGCTCCTTTGCATTTGCCACAACAAGGGACATGTCCTATAAGAAGAAAAAACATTATAACCACTAAAGAGTTCTGAAGGCCATTTCTACATTAACAAATCACAGTAATGATGTATCCTTACCTGCGTGGACTTTGTTTCTCCGTCGGGAATAGTTCCATTCTCCGGAATTCTCTGTAATACCACCATGAAAGATAAAAATATGGACACTGAACCAACTAAAATAATAATAATATCACATATATATCAGCTTTACCTGAATAATGGTTGTCCTGGGCCGAGATGATATAGACTTCCCGGTTGGTGACATGGTTAGTGTTTGTTGACGAAGTACTTGGTTCTCTGACTCCATGTTTGAGAGCTTCTCCTCGAGCCTGAAAGGAAAGAAAGAAAGAAACATAGACAGAATAAAATGTTATGGATAGTTTATCGAAATCAATGCTCATACAGTTCCAACAATTACTGTACCTTTGCACAGAATCTTGAAGCTGATCCATTTTACCCTCTGCTTCCTTAAGTTTATTAGCAAAATCAATATTTCTGGTTTCAGAATCTGCAAAAGCCTTTTTGGCCTCTTCTGCAACTTGTTTTTCTGATAGAAGAGAAGCCTGTACAAAAAAATGAAGCTGGTCACAACAGTGTTCTTGCGAATGAATGCTATCATTGGAATATGAATATTAAGTCTCAAGAATTCATCAACAAATATTTTAGATCACTTCAATCAGAAAAAAGAAAAAGGATAATAGAATACTCGTATTCTTTGTTTCATATTCTTTGTTCAGCTATGTGTTCTTCACCAGATAGAAATCTTACCTTGAGACTCTCTACCTCAGCTGTTAATGCATCAATCTTTTCTGTGTCTTGAACCAATACTGGGGTTTCTTTAATGACTGGTGGAGCTTCTTCAATTGCTTTGCGTGCTGCTTCTTGTTCTTTTATCACTCTAGCATTTGCTTCTTCTACCTGTATCTGCATAGACTGCAAGGTCTCCTGTAACTTTGCAATTTCTTGTGATTTTGTTTCCTCCAACTCTGTCTGCATTTCACAAGCAAAATAAAGAAGAAAAATCGAGTAAGTCAAGGTACCTGCATTAATAGTATGTACCACTCTAACTTTGCCAGAAATGATTACCCTTAATCGCTTCTCAAACTGCAAGCGCCATGAAAGCTCTTCTACTTTCTTTTCTAGCTTATCTTTGGCTTCTTTCAAGGCTCCTGTTTCCCTTGAAGCCTGAATCCATCAGAAAAAAATGTAATCATGCAAAGTTAAAAAAGGAACCTACATCCTAGGAATTAAATTGCATCAAGAATAAAGCAGAACCATTTTAAGCTTTCGAAGCTCTTTCCGAGCTACACGTTGCCTCCAACCACATTGGGTAACAAGAGCAGCCTTTTGGAGACTTCTATAGTAAATATAATCTCTGTGACAACGCAATTGAGCCTGTACACAAGCAGCAAAATAATGTGCCCATCATTAGCATTGAATCAGCTTTTTATGATTGTTGGATATGTTGAGTATAAAGTAAAAAGGACCTGAATTTTAATTGCGGCCTTAGTCTGCTTTCTAAATCTGAATTCATTGCGAGAAATCATTGCTCTCATGCCAGTCTGCACTATGACAGCAGAATCCTGCAATGTCAAGTAGGATTTCCGAGCAGTGTAACACCTGAAGTTCTTCTGGACCTTTATAGCAGCAGCTTCACGTCGCAACTCTTCATAAAGTTTTCCAGCCGATATAGCTAAACAAATCAAAAAATTCAAAATAAAAGTCATATTTGCACTCACAATTTAAGTAGTCAATTAAAATTATAAAAACTCATACAAGTTGGAAAAATATCTCGAAACAAATTATATAAGTATGATCACATTTTCATATTCTCTCGTGTTTAGACTTGTTATTCTTGAATAAGCGGTGATAGGATGAACAGTAATTATTAGAGTTACCTCGCCAACATGATTGCAATTTGATTGCAGCTCGGCGCAGTGAAGCAAACTCTTTCCGAGCAATATAAGTACGAATTTGCCTTTGAATAGTTCTGGCTGCATTCCCAAGAACCTCTGCTCTCCTTGCGTCTAGCTCAGCCATTTGACCAGCTCGTAGGAATACCTTTGTCTTACCTAACTGCAATTCAAAGCATACCAATGAGCCAACACAGAAGAAAAAAAAGGCAGGTTGCAAAACTAATATTAGTGAGCCCAAAAAGAATACTTATATGCCCAAAATACAGTACCCATGTCTCCAATGATAAAGTCATGATTTAAGAAACCTAGCATACTCATTTAAGTTCACCTGATATCCTTGTAATCCCATTTTCTCCAAAATCATTTGACATGCAACCTTCTCATCAGAGCTGCGAGGGCAAAATATCAAGTCTTATCTGTAAGGAAACGGAATAAATACAATCGTAATTTAAAGAAAGATCAATTTCAAGCGCCAATAAAAGACTTACTTCCCTTCCAATACTTCAGGAGCAAGAACACCAAATCGGAGAAGAAATTCATCAAATGTCCGCCTGGTGGGGTATCCAGCACAGCTGATTCTGATAGCTTCAAGAACTCCCTACATGAATAATGAAAATTTATTACAGGTTTTGCCATAGAGGGACTGCAATCAAAAAATTAAACTCTGGTGGCTGCGCAAAATTTCACAAAATACTTACACCACATCGCAGCTGCTGAATTATGTTAAGGTTCTCAAATATGAAAGGCTTTAGAACACTGTTTGGCTTCACACATCTGATGTAGTGAGGTTCGGTTGAGTTTAAGGTCTCCATTAAAGATTGCAGTTGAAGCTGGAAAATTATCAACATATAACAGTATGAGAGTTTGATTATTTTTACTAATAAGCTTAGTACAAATACTAATAGCTCTAATAGTAACAGCTTTGCTAAATAGGATTTCGAAAGTAGAGAAAGTGGAGAGAACCTTAAAACGTGATCCAATGGAAGAAAATTTGGAGGATTTGGATGAATCTTCAGGAAGAGCAGGAAATAAACCAGCTACAAAGGAGCACTTTGAAGCTGTTAATAAATCTAGATGTTCGGCCACGACATAATCTTTGTTCTTGTCCAGAAATAGATCTGCCATATAAGTTACCTGCAATAATAGAAGATGATGTGTTATATATTACAAAGGTTTGCAGTCCTCTCTTTTGTTTCCATTTTTCTAAAGAAGATATTCACATGGACAATAAATCATTACCTCCCCTGCATAATGGGATATTGTAAAATTGGTACGTGAAAGCTTTGGTTTGATGAAACGCTTATGTTTTGGAAATGTCTGATACAACTTTTGAGCAAATGTCTCATGGGTAGATTTAGGAAACATACTGCCACAAACAACATTATAAATGACGATCACATAACCATATGCAGCAGATAAATTAAAGGAAAATATATAAGAGGCTAATAAATATCAGAAGGTATACCAAGCTTCATCCAGTAGCGCAATTATTCCTCCTGGTTTCTGGGGAAAAAAGAAAAAAGAACATACTTTGTAAGAATAATAGAATACAAAATCTAAGAAGTGCAGGGAACTAAAAAAAATCATGAAACCTTCTCAATTAGATCCAGAACATCTTGGTTATCAACAAACTCTATGTAGCTCCAGTTTATCTGTTCTTTTTCATAGTCTTCTTGTTCCATCTTAAAAACATGCTGAAATTATAAATGCAAAAAACATGAAATTAGCAGCTCAGGTCATATATTGAAAGCATCGAGTAGGATATCCCAAGAACAAGGAATGACCTGGTTAAAATGCTGCTGCAGTTTTTCATTGGTGAAATTGATACAAAACTGCTCAAAACTGTAATACATGTGAAGAAATAAGAACCAATTCCAATATCTACATTGTACAAATGAAATATCCAGGTAAGAGCTTGCCTGTTGAGCTTAAAACTTTCAAACCCGTATATATCAAGAACTCCTATTATTGCTTTCGAGTTTGGATCCTGCCCAATGGAATTATTTATTTTATCCACAATCCTGGGAACAATACAGAACAGAAGTTCAAAATAAAATGGCAAAAAATCATTTTCTTATTAATGTAGTAATAAAAACTTATTACATTCTTACCAGTCAAACAACCGGGAATATACAGTCTTTGCTAAAGCATCCCTGCTACCTAAGGCAGCTTCTGGATCCAGAGTCCTTGTAATAACTTCCTCAGGTGTCACCATCACACGCTTAATCAGTGCATCCTCCAAGCTCTTAGGATCACACCTATGAAGTTAATTTTGTCACATATAATTCCCTGTATAATATCTTATAAAATGGAAAAAAGAAAAAAGAAATATCTACCTGAGCAATTCAGCAGTCGTATTGAGATGAAACCTTGACTTCTCATCTTTAATCACAGAAGAATCGATCTCCTTCCCCTTAGAGAAGTCAATGTTTCCAAGATGAAGAACTGCAGCTACAACCCTAAATATTGCATCCTGAAAAATCAATGTTAAAAAAAAATTTAAAAATATAATGTTGGCAATCTAAATGACAAGCATATCCATGTGGTAGCTAAAAAGGTAACCTGCTCTTCCTCACTGATTCCAACTATATCCATAGCCCTCCTGGTTGCAAGGTATTCTTCAGCATCACTTACTCCATCGAGTTTATAACACTTTGACTGGTTTAGATAATGAAACGATTCTGGGCTTGCCAGCTTATACTTCTCCCTTTCCTGAAGATATATAGAAAATTCTTAACAATGGGTATAATGCTAAAGCTTAGAAAAGCAACTTTGGAATCAAATTGGAGATACCTCAGTTGGTGCTGCACAGAGAAGATAGAAACAATGGTAGTTTCTTTCCGGGTCCGATATCTGGCAAACACGAGATCTTTCGAGCAAGTAAGTTCTAATAGCTGCTCCAGATATCCTCCCACTTTTATCAAATTGAATTTCAACAAATTTACCAAAACGACTGCACAAATGCAACACATGAAAATTATTAAACTTACGGCAAAATTCCGAAAAGTTACAGAAAAAGAGATGTACCTGCTACTGTTAATTATACAAGTTTCGCATTCACTCACCTGGAGTTGTTGTTCCTGACAGTTTTGGCATTTCCAAATGCTTCAAGAACTGGATTTGACTGTCATTTATTACAAAAAAGAAAATAGTTCAGATATCCTTAAATCTTGGAGTTAATGGCAATTTACCCCCCTGTGATATGCATAATGTTCAATTACCTCCCTGTAATTTGAAAAAGAGCATTTTATCCCCTATAGTCTCATACAAGTTTCACACTGCCTCCCTGACATTTTTAAACTTAAAAAAAATACGAATTGGCAAATCTACACCTCTTATATGTAGCACTTTACCCCCCCGTGTTATGATAAACGTGGCACTTTATTTCCCACCACCCCCCCCCCCCTCCCCGGGTGTTATGATAAATGTGGCACTTTACTCCCCTTTGTTATGATAAATGTTGCATGTTACCCCCCCCCCCCCCAACCCATGTTACATGAACACTTTTCATGCCCACTCTCAATTTGGGCGAGTGAGTTTCACTCTCCGGTTGAAGGGAGTAAATTGCTCCCAAGGGGGAAAGGGCTCTTTTTCAAATCACAAGGGGGTAAATTGAACATTACGCATATCATAGGGGGGTAAATTGGCAGTAGCTCTTAAATCTTGTGTTTAATTTATTTATTATGCAGAAAATGAATGCAAGAAACTTCAATCTTACTTCTAAGACTTGTTGTTCCACAGTCCTTCCTTCTACTCCAGATCGACCACCCAAGTGTGCAAGATATCTCATCAGCATTTTTGTTGTTTCAGTTTTACCAGCACCACTTTCTCCACTAACTAAAATCGAGTTGCTTTTTCCATCATTGATCATTGCCCTGATTACAAAAGGTAATAGTTTAAAAAAAAGGTGTGGACTAAGTAACATATTTAAAATATTTCTGCAAGTTCTATCGATATCACCTGTAAGCAACATCTGCAATTGCAAATACATGAGGACTAAGCTCTCCAAGGGCAGCCCCTTTGTATTGTTCCATCATGTGAGTATCGTATAAATGAGGTAATCTTTGGAAAGGGTTTATTGCAATCAGAATATTTCCAGTATATGTCTGAGAGAGATTTGGTATCAACAGTTAGAATATCAGTTTGCTATTTTCTCATAAGAAAGGACAGAAAAATGAATTGATGAGAAGCAAACAATGATCAGTAAACTTACGTAAATTTCATTAAGTTCATATCTAGTAGCCAGGTTTTGCAGAACTCCAGGTTCATGCAAATATGAAAGCTTAGTCATGTCATCTACACCTCCTGGTGGTGCTTCTGTATCCTTTGGAAATACTTTTGAGATATTTGCGACAACCTGAAATTTCGAGCTTTTAAGATTTTGTACCTACCAAAGGCTCAATACTCTAGACTAACCATAACACAGTTTCTAAGCCAGATAATTAAGAAAATGATTGTACAAAAATATTTTCTTCAGATGACAAAGTTTGGATAAAACTCATAATCATATCAGTATATTATTAATATAAGAAACACAAAATTAATGATATATAAGTAAACATATAATATAGCTTCAATAAGGCCACCAAAAGGCAAGAAAGAGAATTTCTTTCATGCAAAATACAGGAGTGCTGAAGTTTTGTTGAAAAACATATGCTTCAAAATCCAACTATTCTACATAGTTTTAAATGCGCAGTAGATGATTTGAAAGAATAAAGGGACTTCCAAATGGATTTCCATTTGACTGAGAATTCGATAGTGACAATGATGGTGTTGTAAAAATGGAACAGTAATCGTTCTTAGTCGTAAGGAGAACATTCAATGGCAACCATTCCAAGACCTGAAGTTGACAGATTTGTGTGTAAAGAAAACAAATTAAGGTGTTGCTGTCTGAGCATTCACCTTTTTCCCATTTGTAGTTTGAATATGAACATCTTGGCCATCTATTCGTTTTACTTCTCCATCAATCCATGCTAAGGCTGGATCTTCAACCCATACATGTGAACCCACAATAATGTTAACTGGTGTTGCCTACAAAAATGTAAAGGCAAAAAAACCATTAGACATCTGGAAACAAATTTAGTCCTCTTTTCTTTGAACTAAAACTCACATCACAAATCTCTTCTACATACACACCTAATGAGTCTACATGTAAGATAAAAAAACAAAAACCAAACACAATGTTTTCATGTTCAATGCAACAAAACAAAAACCAACACAATGTTTTCATGTTCAATGCAACTCTACCTAAATATACTAAATAAGGGGTGTGTGTGTATGTGGGGGGGGGGGGGGGGGGGGGGGGGGGGGGGGGGGACTTCAGAAGAAGACATTGGAGTATTTCCTGGATAACGATTGAAAAATTCTTGGTTTAGACACTTTTTAACGTATTAATTTTTTCTCCCAAATAATTATAATGGACTACAAGTTATCTTGCGATCTTTTTTCTTTTCCCACCGAAACTAGTGAGTGCATCTTTGTTCCTATGAATGACCCTGTTCAATATCTTAGGATAACAATGAATTGCAAAAGCAGTATAAAAGATTCAACAGTATTGTGACACATATACTACTTCACGTAACAGAGTTGGAATCCCAACATTGTTTTGATCAACACTGTTAAGTTCTGAATTTAAATAAGAATGGTGATAGTATACCTAACAACATGACTCCCTTTGAAGTGAGATTATACTGTTTAAGTCAGTCATATAGAATCAGTGTGGGTTTTGAGTTTTTCTATTAGAAAAACTTACACCAAGCAAACTCCTTTATCCGAAACCCCATACTGATTTGATCAATTTGCAATTAAGGACCATTCAGTTGGTATGAGATATTTAATCTTTCTCTTTCACCATTTTCGGTATAAGAATATAAAACACAAATTAGTGTGAATTGAACAGGTGGTGGTTGGGGAAAGAGGGTAAAAGGGACCATTTGATTTTGAGGGTAATTTGAGTACTACAAAGTGGTGTTCATTTACCAACAATTACAAAAATGGCCAAACCTTAGGTGATCCGGTGGCAATAGCTAAAATTATAATTACAAGAGGAAGGTTTAATTAGTGGGGAGGACATTCTTAAACAATAAAACGACAATACATTGGATGAATAACATGATTTAGTTACTAAGTGGGGCCTGTTCAATCCGGGATTTTTATACACAAATTTCTGTTTTATACATCTAAAGGATCCAATTCAAGTTAAGGACAAATACTTATAAAATGTTGAAGATTTAATAACTATAACTCAAATTTAAATTGAACCAGATAAACGAACAGAAGAATAAAATGGGTCACCGGAGCTTGCAAAAAATTAGGAATAGAGAGCATTGAATTGCTGCAAAACTATGAAAGTCAATAAATTTGAACAAATTTCTTTGTCATTTTGATAAATTTGTTCAACAAAATTTGAACAAATTTATCAAAATGACAAATAAATTTGAATAATTTAACTAAGTGGAATATATATGAATAAAAATGAAAAAAAAAAAACGAAGTGGAATATATACTAGTCTACTCCTGAATTCAAGGAAATGCTTATAGCAAACAGTACTTAATTTATTAATAGCCGAATACTCGAATCTGTTTCACATAACAACAAAATAAAAATAACTTTATTGATCATTATTTTCCGCAACCTAACATAAAATCTTGAATACAAATGCGAAGTAATTATAGCAACATTTCCCTTAAGTTTGCAATTCAACTATCAGAATGAATCTAATAATAGTAAATTGGCAGCCGGAAAGAAATATCATGTTTATTTATCGCGTCTAAAAATAGAAAAACACAAAAAGAGTCAAAACGAAATCAAAACGGCAGAACCGGAAGTCGTTTCAGGCGTGAACGTACCATAAGTGAATACGAGAAGACTCGATCTCCTTCTCTTCAGTTCAGTTCATCAAGAAAAGCGAGACCGAGCTTTGACTCACTGAGTCAGATCGGGTCCAAATCCGACCCGAGATTGAAGCAAAAAAGGAACAAAGGTTCTTCCTTTTTTCCGATGATGATTAATCGACACCTGAACTCTTTTCTTCAACCTCCAGAAATCAATCTTCAAAAGTATATACGTATGTAAATATGGAAAGTAAAGTGAAATTAAATGTTGTTGATTTTCTCTCTATAATTTTGATTGTTGTGGATTGTCAGCTGAATTTGTTTTTCTTCTTTCTCTCTCTAAAAGCCTTTTTCTTGTTCATTACAGAATATATATATAAAATAAATAATTTGTTACTTATATTTTACGTAATTTTTAATTTTTAATTTTTGTTGGTTCGTGGAGTCCCACAAACAAAAACACAAAACCGAGGTTAAAGGGCACTTTACACTAAAACCAACATTTTAGGGGGTTGATTTTCTGCCTAATTAGCCTGCGCCTACTTTATGTCTGTTTCTTCGAAGAATAAATTTACTAATTTGCCCCTATAAAATTTGAACGTTATCCCCACTGTCTTTTGAATTGTACCACGAAAATAATTTTTTTATTTTTAATTTATTACTAAAGAAAGTTTGTTCCTGTTTCTAAAATTGGCCGCAAAGAATTTAAAACTTTATTTTCCAAATACGAACATTAAATTTTTTTTCTCCAGGGGAGTAGGGGCGTAAACGAGCCGAGTACCCGAACAACACCTTGTTCAAGTTTGGTTTGAATTTGAATCGAGCTTGAAATCTTGTTTGGTTTTTATTTGATTACTTATCGAACCGAGCTCGAGACAATTATCGAATAGTTTGATATTTTTACATGTGTTTTGTCCACTTTTATTCTTTTAGCTTATCGAGTCAAGCTCAAGCCGAACTTTAAAAGTTATCAAACAGAATATGTTGTTCAAGCTTGTTTGATAAGCATGACAAACCTAGCTCAAACGAGTTTTTATCGAACGAGCTCAAGTCCAATATCGGGTAGCTTGATTTGATTTCCAGCTCTACAGAGGAGTCTATAATTTTACCAGTTTTATGTCTTCTAATTTTATTAAAAAACGAATAACAATTAAAACATGGACTACTAAAGTGAATTTGATTTTGCCGAAAGCAACATTTTGGTTACATCTTTAAAATAAGTTGATTTACTCTTGAATTTTTTTGAAAGTGTTTATGATATCTAAGGTCAAATTCCATAATTTTGAATTTGAAGACCAAACACCTCCGCAATTTTGGTTACATCTTTAAAATAAGTTGATTTACTCTTGGAAATTTTTGAAAGTGTTTATGATATCGAAGGTCAAATACCATAATTTTAAATTTGAAGACCAAATACATACGCAATCTCAATAAAGATCGAGAAGTGTTTTTTATGGCTGCGACCGGTAGACCAAACTTTATACTAACACTGTAAAGTATTGCTGCTCCAAGTAGGCCAATATTTCATGTTATAGGGTTAGTTTGGTAATTACGATTGAATATGTTTCACGGTGCAATATTTTAGGGATAAGACAATTGGCGTCCGCCCAATCTTTGCTGGCGCACAAATACTTTAACCCTATATTTCTGGTACCTGAAGATACAGCTCAAATACCATCTTTACAAGATACGTGCGTTGTTTTCTACTATTTATTTTCTTTATTTTTATTTTTCTACCATAGACTAGACATTTTAAAATTGCGTATATCATTCATTTATCTGTTTATTTTCCATAAATTATCTTCTACAAGTAAGCTCAGAATAAATCATTACCCAGTCCAAAAGTTTACCTACACAAATTTTCTTAGCCAATTCTAATTGTTAACCAATAAAATCCCAATTCAATTTATTACAGGCAAAATTTAAAAAATGGTCATGTACATTTGGATATATTTTTTCTGAAAAATGGTAATGTAACTATACTAAATACACATTTAGTTCTTTAATTTTCACCAAATATCAATTTTAGTCATATGTATAACAAATTTCATCCTTTAATTTTCAATAAGTTGCATAAGTTAGAGGACGAAATTTGTATTCGCAGGACGGAAATTAAACTCATTGAAAATTAGAGAACGAAAATTGTTGTGTATATAATTAAAATTAAAATCGAATGAAAGTTAAATGACTAAATTTGTGTTGAACATAGCTTGAATAACATATTGTCCGACTAATCTATCTAATTTACACCCCTCCTCAACTCAAAGGATAGAGACTGAAGTATCAACCTCTTCAACCATTAAGCTACCTATTTTCAAAAATATTTATAGAATGATGATACCCTCTTGTCATCAGACAATATTTTCAAAAATATTTATAGAATAATGATACCCTCTTGTCATCAGACAATATTTAAAAATGCCTGAAAAATATATAATCACCGACAAACATCAGAAGACAAATAGTTTCTGATGAGTAAATCAAGAAGTACACTATTGTTACTACCATTAAGTCATTAACAATTTTTAGAAGGGGAAAATGCACGATATTATTCGAACTACGTTGTACTTTTAAAAACCCTATATAAAAAACCCAACCCGTCTATTTCCATTCGTTTTTTAATGCGCGTGTGTTCCACGCGAACAATATGTGGTTTTTATTATTTTTTGCATAATTTTTTCAGCCAAAACTCCCTTGTAGTTTTAATATATCTAGGGATAATTTAGGCAATTCAATTAAAAATTAACGGTGCTAGTAACTAATGGAGATTGAGGGTCTATTTGGATGGATTCTGGCTCGGTTAAAAAAAATGGTTTAGGTGGTTTTGGATGTTGGGTTTTGTGGTTCTGAAAAAGTTGAAACTCCAATTGGATTGGTTTTGGATGTTGGGGTTTGAGAAAAAAAGTAGGTAATAGGTGTCAAATCAATGTCTTTTTTAGAGAGTTTTTGGGAAAAAAATAGATGGCAGGTGTCAAATCAATGTTTTATATGTTCCAAGAATTCGAAGATAAATTTGTTAATATATGTGTGATGAGTTTGGTGAAACTCATTTGGAAGGGTTTTCCCGGTCTCGCGAAACCCGCGAGACTAAGCCAAAACCCATACACATGCAGCCTTAGTGTTTTATGTAGGATTTTTGAAAGTATAAGGGAGTTTGATGCAAAAAAGAAAGATTTACAAGCCCGCGAGACCGGGTCAAAACCCATACACATACAACCTTAGTGTTTTATATAGGATTTTCGAAAGTATAAGAGAGTTTGATGCAAAAAAAGTATTTACAAGATAATTTTATGTAGGCTTCTCATAACACACAGGTTAGCATCGTTCATTTTACCCATTTTCCCCTTTTTAGAAAGTGGAAATTCTATCATTATGTAGTTATTCCTTTCATGTGTTTGTCACTGAACATATGTGCTTATTTTATTTGAGTATGCCTAAACTTAATCGTTTACAGTTATTTGTCTATCGATTTTTTTGTTTGCTGTTTATAAGCTATATAACCTTATTAGATTTAAAGTTATTTATTGTCTGAATTTATATTCAATATTAGCAAAGATAGTTTCTTCTAAACGTAATAGCTTTACAGAATTTATTTTTTATATATTAAAATATTAATTATTTTAATATCCGTGTCTATGACGTATCTGCATTGTTAATTTTAAAAATTCGTGTCGCCGTGTCCGAGTCGTATCGAGTCCGTGTCGCCGTGTTTGTATATGTGCGACATAGCTTTGTAGTGACTGTTGTTCTCCGTACCATCTGAAAATAGAAGATAATAATAAGATATACATGATAATGTTTTTAACTAAAAAACTAAATTTACTGCAGTGTTTCTGAAATAAGAATCAATTAATTTTCTAAGACAATTATGTTTGTACAAATCATTCAATCACCAAATAAGACTTTAAAATGATAATTTGCATGAATATTATTTTCCCCCAAACACCAATACCAATTCAATTACCATTATAATATTAAATTTTACCAGAGGATTCCTCAAGTGTGGCGATGGTGGTGTTGATGGCGACGTCGAAGACCGGGATAAAACTTTGAATGGAGGATGCGGCAGTGATCCTTTCGGAAAGGTGAGCGGCCATCGCAAGGCCGACCCTCACCCTAGGCAACTTAGGCGGTTGGCTAGGGCCCCGAGAGTAGAAGAGCCCCAATTTTGTTTGTATACATATATTCTTTTTGTAATTTAATAATTGAAATGTGATTTATTTTTCATAGATAGTTAGATGATATATAAGGACTTAGGAATGTAGTGTACAAAATAGAATCGAACGATGTATTTTTCAAAATGGTTAATTTTTCTATCGAGCTTGAGATTGTATTTAATTAAATAAGACGAGCTCAAGAGAGCTTTAGTCGAGTCTAACATAACTCAAGCTCATGTAACTTTACATATATTCATATTTAGTTTATCGAGTTGTTCTCAAATCAAGTTTTTAAGGCTATTAAAGTTCAAGTTTGATATGTATAATAAATGTGGTCTAAACCACCTTTTTATTGATCAAACTTGAATCAAATATAAAGTGATTTAGTTTAATTTTATTAGATTTTGGATTGTTTATCCACTTTGACTATGTCATCCATATTTTGTAGCAATGTTATACGAGTGTAAAAATTTATTTTGATACAATTTAACTATATATTAATTGATTTGACAAGTAAAATTCATTTTTTTATTAATGTGCATTTGTTATATTCCTATAATTACATTTATCACACTTATGATATTTGTTTGCTGAAAGAAAATTTTCAAAATTAAGAATTAATAAAAACATATTTACGACTAACTATATCAAAAAAATTAGAATGTTTGTCATTTTGTCTATATATAAAAAGATAGTTGGTAAAAACTAAAATGTATGTTAATCAATAGTTTTGCATTTTAAAAAATATAAGAAAATAATACTTGTTACATAATTTTTTTATAATATAGGACCCCGGATTTACTTTCGCCTAGGACCGACCCTGAGCCACCGAAACGACGCCGAGGCAATGACCAATGTTGGTGCATAGTCTCGTCAAGCGACCCCGTCAGTAGCAGCTGCACCGCCGAGTCATTCACCGGTTGTATCCAGGCCGCTGCCTTAGGCCAAACCCAATGGGGGGGTGGTGCTAGGGGGAGGGGTGGGGGTGCTAATAATTAATGGAGGGGGTGGTGGGAGGGGTAGGGCTGGGGGTGGGGTTGGGGTTGGGGGTAGTTGGGGAGCTCCTTGGAGCTCCCCAACAACCTTGGCAGGCGCGTCTAAGCGCCTGCCAGCTGCCTGGGCGCAGCAATCAGGGGACGCCACTTGGCGTCCCCTGATTAAAATATTTTTTTTTTTTTTTAGTTTAGTTTTTAGCGTGTATTATTATTTCATAGTGTAGTATATTTATGTAATTTGTGATATAGTTTTTAGTTCAAATTTTTTTGTTTAACTTTTATTGTTCAAATTTTTTATGACATTTTAATTTCATTTTAAAAAATGATAATTAAAACTAAATCATTTAAATAGAATATAGGTGGTTATATATATATTTGAACAATATAATTTTTAAAGTACTTCGAAAATATAATTTAAACACTTAGACAAAAAAATTCAAATTCATACTTTATTAGGTATATTTTTGTGAACATATTTTGTGTTGAAATTTTTGTTAATATATTTATCACAGTAAATCACCAACATGAATTTTAATAACTTGCAATGAAAAATAATTCGAACAATACGATTGGATTTGATTAATAAAATAAGAACAAACAATTTAACATACACTTAAGCAAGAAAACACTTAAACAAAATAAAAACAAACAAGTGAAAAAACACTTAAGCAATATAACGCCTAAACAAAATACGAATTAATTTGAAATACATCTCACAAACACGGTTTATGCCTGCGATCCAAACCTTGCCCACACATGGGCCATTAAGTCTTTTTGAAGTCTACCATTGATATTTGTCGATCATATCGTATTGTACTCCGGCAATTTAATGAATGTTTTTATTTTTATTATTCTTAATTTATATATTTTAATATTATTATTAATTTAATTATATTATTATTATTATTGTATTTGTTATTATTATTATTAGTATTATTATTATATAATTATTATAATGATGAGAGTGGGAAAGAATTAAATTGAAATTAAATGGAGTAGGAAGCCCCATGATTGGATTTGAATAAGCAGGGGCTGGAGCTGGAGGCAGGGGCAGCTGGGGAGCTCCGGAGCTCCCCCCTACCCCCAGCATTGGGTTTGGCCTTATGAATACATATTGAGGGTAAAGTGTTAAAAGTATAAAAGAGTAGTTGGAGATAATATACGATAAATCCCCTTAAATTAAATGTTAGAAAAATTATATAAATAGAAATTATTGATTTAAAATGACTTGTCTTATGATATTCAATAAATCTCTCGACTCTTAAAGCATGACCTCTGAAATTTGAGACCCAAATGTTGAAATGATGCTTCAATATTTTCCAAAATGATTTTGAACTTTATATATGTGATTTGAGGGTCTTGAAGGTTAATATAGAATTTATAAATATCATCTTATTTAATAACTGATCATGTTATATTATTTTATCTTCGTCTCAAAAATATTTTCCATAGTAATCTTGATTTATTGGGAAATGTTGATGTGGAAGTTTTGTAGCTTAATTTTATTAACAATATATATTTGACTATTTCACAATGAGGAAACCTCCAAATCGGGTAAAGATCGCATTAATGATCAATATCGTCAAGTACAAAATCAGCAATAAACTCAGGAAGATCTAATAAGAGGGAAGAAATATCAAGTGACACTCTAGCTAAGGCATGAGCAACTGAATTACTATCTCTTAACACGTGAGAACAAGAGAACGACACAAAACTTGAGGCCAAACGTTTAATATCCTCAAGAATAGGACCAATTGTACTATTGGGTTACTGTGAAGAGCGGATACATTCAATAAAAAATTTACAATCCCCTTCAAGAATGAAATAACTCCAGCCGTGTCCAATACCAAATTCCACCCCTCTTGCTGCCGCGACTGCTTCAGCTGCCTCAGGTAACAACGGGATCGCAATAGTCTGCACTGTCCAAGCCACACATTGTCCATGAAGAATTAGATCATTTGAGATGTAGATCATATCTTTTTTGAAGTTATTACTTATTCACATTAATCATCTTTTATTGTTGAGTGGAATAATTTGAATGGTCGATAAAATAATTTAATGAAATTAATTAAATTTATTGGTTTTGTATTAGTTAAATTAATTTATTGAAATTCTGACTTTGCATTTTTCAATTTAATTTGAGAATATTTTTTGTGTATTTACAAAAGCATAGAGAATAAAGTGCAAAATAAAAAATAAAAAATTTGCGGGATTAGGGGTAGAGGATAGATTGTTTGAAAATACTATTTTAATATCAGAAGCAAATGAATGATCTAGTGTCATTACTAAATTTTAACTACAAGCTCAAACTAAAAATTAGAATTAATCAGAGGCCAATGATTTTTCTTCTAAAACTGAATTTACAGAATGCAAGAGCAAAAATCAGAAAATACTGAGAACTATTTTATTGGAGGTTGAAGGTCCACACTTATTTTTATGTTAATGGCAATTTAGCCATGTGTTTAGTTTATCTCTATGTAATTTTAAAAAGAGTATTTTATCTTCTATAATCTTATAAAAGTTTCACACCGTCTCTCTGGTATTTTTATATGTGGTACTTTATCTCATGTATTATGATAATATGACAGTTTATCCCCCTATATTATGATACATATAGCAATTTATCCCCTGTGTTATGATAAATGTGGCAATTTACCCCCTATATTACAAAAATATTTTTCATGCTCACTCTCAGTTTTGGCAATTGAGTTATACTCTCCGACTGAATAATGTAAATTGCTTCTTTAAATTTTTTACATGGGGGTAGAGTGCACTTCTTCAAATCACGAGAGTAAATTGAACATTATGTATTTCGCAGGGGGTAAATTGACATTAGCTCCTTATTTTTAGCAATGAAATGTCATAATGCAATAAGGCCCCTTCTTCTCTTATTTTGAAACCACAATTAGTTGTCTTAGGTGAACAATGAATATCAGGGTCCATATATGCTATTGTTAGGTACTGGGTAACTTACTCTGGTAATTATATTGAAACACATAATTGGTAATTAAAATTTTGCACCATAAAATATACTATTTTTGAATTTTGCATCTTTAATTAAAATCTTGACACATTGCACAACACAATTGAATATTATTTGGCAAATTGCACCCAATTAGGATGCAAAATGCGCACTATTTTGTGGATATTTGACACTCTGCATCCCCGAAATAGGTGAAATAGGTACTAACCACCCCAACACTCAAAGTTGGGCCATTGCACCCTTAAAAGTCATTAAACATAGCATATTGTACCCTCCTTTTTAAAGCCAAAACTTCTTCAGAGAGTAAAATTGATACTTCAACTTCCTCTCCCCCAAAATCAACAAAAAAATGAGCTAGACAAACCCAAAATATTACATTAGATAGATTCAAAGCACAACAATTTTTTTTTTTTTAACTTTTGTTTTGAAGAAAAAAGCACATAAATGTCACAAATAACACAAGGAGCTAAATGCTACAATTTGAACAAGGTCCAAGAGCAATTTAAATTTCACATGAGCGGCAAAAATCTGGTAGAGTGCACTGCCCCACCACCATATTAGAATCAATGCTCTTTGTAATTTTTCATTCAGATTTTCATAGCTGCATTTTCTCTGTTCTTATTATCCCTTTTTAGCATTAATGTGCTTCACATTCTATTCTTCAAAGCTATGAATTTTCTTAAACAAATCAGAAGTTAATTTTCTCGATTTATCGCACATGTATTTGGACAAATCACAAGAAAAATCCACTACATCCACGGTGCTGAAACCCAAAATTTAAAATGCAATTACTCAAAATATTGGAATTGAATAACATTATGTAACAAGTTTTTTATTTTGGATAATTTTTTTAAGAAATAAGCTTACCTCATAATTTGAACACTTGTGGAATCTTTTCCCTAAATCATCTTTTTCGCAGCAAGTAATTGCAAATTATGACCACATTCACACTCTATAATTGGAACCCATTCATACTCTATAATTGGATTGGTCTATTGCTGGCATGGAGATTAAAGTTTTTTTGATTGTTGGTTGCGTTGGCGTTTTGAATTTACCGTTATAAATGCAAATTGTGTTGCTCATAATCTTGTCACTTGGGCTTTCAATTTGAAGTGGAATGAGCTTATTAGTCCTTGTAATATTTCTACTACTGTTTTTTGTTATAGGGGTTACCCTTTGTAAACTTGTTGAACTTTTCGTCTTAAATTATTATGAAGTTTTTTGTTATAAAAACAAACAAATTGGAACCCATTCACCATAGTCCCAACAACTTTTTTGTACTGCATGGAGATGAATCTCTAATGGGCTTGGTTAAAGTTTCAACTTTCAAGCAACAACTTGAGGTTAAGAATGACGAAAGAAACTAGGGAAGTGTGGGGGTGTGAAAGAGCTAGAGAAGATATGATTTAGAATCCTAATAATAAGCATTTTTTTTTTGTTGATTTTGGGGGGAAAGAAGTTGAAGCCAATTTTGCCCTTCCAGAATTGTGTTTTAGGTGGACGTTTTGGCCCGAAAAAGGAGGGGTGCAATTTGCTATGTTTAATGGCTTTTGTGGGTGCAATATGCCAATTTTGAGTTTAGGGGAGGGGGTGGTGGTGGTGGGTAGTGCCTATTTCACCTATTATGGGGGTGTAAAGTGTCCAATACCCTTATTTTGTAAAAAAAAAAAAATGCAATTAGAGGATGTACAATTCAAAACTTGTGTCTTTTTTAAGGCTAACGATATTACTAGAGTAAAAATTGTAATTTCTAGAGCAATATATTTGTATTTTCAAATTTACCCTTTAACATAATATACTAACTTTAGTTATTGTTGGTAGAATAAAATTTTCCATGTATGTGATGTACCAAGTCTTCGTCATCCAACGTGGCAGTCAAATAAATATACAAACAACTACCACCTAGGACCCTAGGACCCACTAGTATCGATAAGACTAAGCCCTCAACAGTTACACCAGTGTCGATGATCGATATCAACCGACTATTGATATCGATTACGCCCCAGATTCGTCGATGCCACGCTTACTCGCTCATATCTCGACGTATCATGATAAATAAACCTTATCCATGTTAAGAAAGATATTATCCATAAAACCTTCGGATCTCTCTTTAAAAGGTTCGACCCGTATTCGATCCATATTCGACGAAGCTTAGTTCTGGAAACTATAAATACCCCTCGTTAATAAGCCAAAAGGTATGCACAAAAAGACTTGAACCTTAAGCTTTAATCACGAACAAATATCTCGACTCTTACTTAGACATCGGAGGGTTATCGTCGGATGACCACCGACATTATCCTGACGTAATTTTCTTTAATTACAGGTTAGATTCCCCAAAATTGTAAAAAAGCTTGATTTGACCTGTTTGACAAATAAAATATTACCTCACCGAAAACATTCCTCATCAGTATGTAGTCATCTTCCTCACCCAATCTCCACTTTTCTGTTCTCAACCTCACTACTTCCCCCACGCCTCCATGCCATAAATCCTCTTTTAATTTCACCACCCAGCTACTAATACAATTCTTTTGAGGAAGACCTGTGGATCGATCTCAAGTATAAAAATTAGGGGTGGGCGTTGGGTTCGGGTAACCCAAACCCGACCCGTCCCATTTTTAAAATACCCGAACGGGACGAGTATTTTTTAGGTTTGGGTACCCGAACTTGAAAACCCGTATTTTTTTACGGAAATACGGGACGGGTTTGGGATTAGCCTCTCCAACCCCGAATACCCGAACCCGCCTATATTTTTTTTTTTTATTATTATATAATTATACACTTTATTTATGTATCAATTAAATTAATATCATCTAATAAAAAAAATTACTTTATCCTAATACATTTTTTAATCGTACACTAGTTATTAATACTTTTTTCATTAAGTTTGTCTCAGTTCTAATAACTCACATAGTCTCCACGACTCTACCACTTCTTCTTCTTCTTCTTCCCACCTATGCCACGACATACAATAATTATTTTTTTGATTTTTGTTTGCTCTACAAATTAAATAACTACTACTACTAGTCTAATACATACAAAATTTTATATGAAATATTGTAATTTAATGTTTTTAAGTGCGTGAATAATTAATGATTTAAAATAATATGGGACCCGTAATCCCGTCCCGTCCCGTCCCGTAATATTTCGGGTACCCGAATTAATACGGGGCGGGTTTGGAATGAAATGTGTCAATCCCGAAATTTATTATACCCATATCTCTAACCCCAACCCCGCCCCAAACCCGCCCCGTGCCCACCCCTAATAAAAATTAATCACCACCAGAAATTTTCTCTTTCCAAGTCAAGTTTAAGGTAAACTTTTGGCCTAGGTTGTGGAAATTATGATAAATTGAATTCAATTTGGGAAGTTAGAAAATTCTTAAAAATTTGGAGCAAACCACCATCCAAATCAAATCTCAATCATATCTAAATAAATACAACCAATTCTCAATCAATATAATATAATAACTCATCGTCTCAATCATTACACAATAAAATATTATATTTCAAATCCTATAAAGTTATTGATTTGACATCCACTACCTATTTTTCTTCTCCAAACTTCAACAACCAAACCACCATCCAAATCAAATCTCAAATTTTAAAATCCAGTAACTATTATTTAATAATATTTTACAATCTCAATATTCCATTGAAACCATTATCCAAATCGAATTTCAAAGGTTTCGCCCAAACATTCGAAACCACTTTTCCAGACCAAACTGAGACCAAACTCAATCAAACTATTTCCATATTAACCCATAATCTTTCAATTATTTATATTGGTGCAGATATACTGAATTTATGGGTCTGAAAATAAAATAGAGATTGAATGAATAATTTTAAGAGTATGAATCAGTTAAAGGTTGAGATTAAGTGGCGTAAAATCAAAGAATTTATAATGAATTTTACTTTCATTATGCTGCTTTTGTTTCCATTTTCTAAAATTTCAATGTCTTTCATTGATTTATATTTTTGTTTTTTCTTTTTGATAAATCTTTTGGATTTAGATTGATAAATATTTGATTGAAAGAAATAAATTCGGCAAACAATGGAGATTCATGGTTTATAATCATTTTACTGTATTTTTTTAACTTAATGCGATTTGGGAGATTAAAATATAAATGTAAATCTAGGTTGCACGGATACTCCGGAAAATGGCTCCGTGCAGTATCCAGTATGGAATATGCGTACGGTACGTCATCTGGAGTATTCTAATTAAATTAAATAAAAAATAATTCGGATTGGGTAAAAAAATTAATAAATTAAAAATAAAAAAAAGTACGCGTATTCTGAATGTTCTTGGATACGGGTATCAATACTCGTGATGTTCAGTTGAAAATTTCAAATCAATACGGATTTTGTCTAACTTTTCCAATTTTTGATATATAACTTTTGTGTATTTTGAATGGTCTTGAACAATTTTAGTGTAAAACTTTTATGTGATGTTGTCCAACCCGAAATAAACTAGTAGACAATATGTATTTTGAATAGGATCTTTTGTTTTTGTCGTATAATAGAAAGATCAAATTAATTATGTTGTTATGCATAATATAAAATTATTTTATTTTATATGCGTATTTTGCCGTATCGAATCCTACAAATTTTAAAAATTCGTATCGCCGTATTCATATCTTATTATATCGTATAACCGTATCCATATCCGTACAATCTAAATGTAAATTAATGGGCTGGACAACAGGAAAGAGAAAGGAAGTTTCTCTTTTTAATAAGGATATATCTGTTATTAAAAAATAATTTCTCAAGAAGCAACACTTTAAGCTATACTTTTTGTTTTCCCCATAAAAGGGGGGCCAATTTATAGCAAAAGTTGCATCAACTTTACTCACAACTCACTCTCAACTTATATTGTTAATCACTCTATCAAATTAACAAATGTATCCACATGCCTTTTCTTTTTAAAAAAGAAGATATTTATTTTGGTATAAGTAAAACTTTAAATTGACATCTCCTATCATATGTTTAAATTAAATACTCAAATACTCATCTATCTAAGTGTTAACTAAAAATTCTATATATATTATCTATCTCTTAAAATTGAGTTAGAAAAAAGAAATAAGAGTAAATGTATATACCTACACTTAGTATTTTTGAAAAGGCTACCGAATATATTACAATAAACCAACATGCCCTGATAAGAAATTCAGAGGTCATTTAAAAGAAAAAAAATCACATGTCGCAATAAATCATGCAGGGTAAAGATGACGTTTACATTTCAACATGACACAAAAATGTGACACCAAAGAATAGAAGATCCATTCCGCACTTATTGCATACAAGAGTATTATTGCTACATTTCAATATACACGATGAAAATGTGCTTAGAATATACATAGAAGACTGTTTAACAATATGACCATGTAACCTAAAATTATTTGTATTGTGTTTATAAACTTATTTTTTCTAAACAATTCACAATATAATGAGCTGTATATTTGTCTATCAAACATCTCTATAGTTTCTGCATAGACAATACCAAATGGAACATTACTTTTGTTCCGTATACAAAACCCGAAAATAAGGAAACACTTCTCAGATTCATATCAACAAGTATAAGCCGATAAATCTATGTTTTGATGCTTTTGAACATCTTAACAGCACATGGAAGTAATATCAAGACCAAGGCTAGAAAATCAGGATTAAGACTATGATTAACACTATTACAGAGCATGCCATTGCCTGCAACAAAAAATCAATGTCTCAGATAATTTTCGCCTCTAGTTATATATACCGTCAGATAATTAGTCGAGGAAATACTCACAGCAATGGCGGAAGCAGCAAGTCCAGCTCGTTCCCTAGGATCCTTCCGGTAGTAATTTCCAAAGTACAAGATTGTGGCATAACACCACATAAGTGGGCACAAGAAGCCCAATAGAAATCTGAAAGGGGGGGGGGGGGGGGGGAGGTTATAAATATTATGAAAGCAAACGAGGAAAAAATAGCATGAAATTAATAAAAAAAAAATTACATACGAGAACCATCCTATTCCACAACCGAAGCAAGGAAGAGGTTTGTCGTATAACCCGAGTTGTGAGTCTTCTTCATCTCTGATCAGAGAATATTTGCCTACAAAGACATGTTAAAATATCTGATATGTTGAGTATTTAATCGGAGAAGATTATAATACAATCACTAATCCCACATAGCATTAAACAGAAAAGGTTCATGCATAGATAAACAAGAAGCTTCCGAGATAAAGTATGTGAAAATTATAATCTGTAAATAACTAAATATTAAGTAACTTTACTAGTAACGAACCTAATGAATTTAAAGTTTTTGCAGAAAAACAAGAATAAGAAACGCAACTAGGTAGAGAGTCGACCTATACAAGAAGAAAGTGTAGACTTTTAAAATGCTTAAGAAACCACTTTTTATTATGTGTATAAAAATCACAAACAGAATAAACTACCTTTAAAAATGGGATTATAACGAGCTGATGGTCTCAAAAGATCAAGATGCTTATCTGAAACTGATCTGACCAGTTCAAGGCCATTTCTACCCTCTCCCTCCTCAATAGTAGCATCTGTAACACCAACAAGTCCCAATTTATAGCATTAAGTTGCTTATTTAGTTTCTGATTTCCACTCGTTCTATATGAATATCTTGTACGTGAGAACACAATTAACTTACAATCTGTTGTTTCCCCACCACCACAAGGCTAAGGGCTGAATCATTATCTCTCTAATTTCAAAATGGAATTGCGAATTCTCAAAAGCTACATTACACCAAGCGATCTAAGCGAATGATGTACTCATACAAAATAATGGTTCAATCTGACAAAATCTTGATATTACAATTTACGTAAAAAGTGCAAAAACTTCAAAGATTATTGCTCTCACCACAAATTCAATTCAAAATGTAGATGCACTTAACAAATTTTATGAAAGATAACTGACTTATTGGTGGATTGACTTAAACTACAGCACATAACACAAATATAACTAATTCACCATCACCACAATTTACAAGGTCCCTCTTAGAACTCATGTGCTTTTTACCAATACGAGGACGCAAATTTCTGAAAAATATCTAACAAAGTGGAGAAATGGCAGATAAGATATTAATATATGGATATTCTAAAACATTTTCATGCCAATATGTCAAGTTTGTAAAAATGTACTTATTACACAAAGTGGAAAAGGAAAGATCAAGTTGATTACTCTGATCCATAGGCAATTCTCCAGAGGAAATAGATCCCACTACGGTGAGAGCCTCCCTTCTACAAACTCTTCTGGACTACCTGGTCAAATTGGTACTTAGAAATTATTATTCTAATGTATGATATTGAGTTTTGCCACATAAACCAAATGATTAGGCCTCATTTAGATTGAGGGATTCAGAGCTACGATTTCAAATGTATGATATTTAGTTTGGATTATTTTCATTTTGTGCGGTTTCAAATCCTTACTCCTTAGCTATCTACCTTGTACTATGCTTAACCAAATGATGAATTAAATCAACCAAACATTGGAGTCATTCAAAATCCTTTCTCCAACATTTCCGTCAAATCAAAATAAAGACTTGAACCGTTAAATAATCTTCGTTTTTAAGCTTCAAGATACGAAAAAACCAGGTGAAAGATCACATATTACAAAATGATGACTCTTCTACTATCACCATTGAACAATGAAACAGAGCAAACCTTCAAATTTCTAATCAACTACATCTAGGAAATCTAACATTGTCACTACATAACCATCAAGAACCTTATATCCAGATCTGCAGTTATTTTCACTTACACAATTAACTGTTCTATAGAGTTATTGCCAAAAATTCAATACCCCAAATTAATTAAGAACTCCAACACCAAATTCCAACATAACACTAATTCAGAATTTCGACACCGGAATCGGCAGCAACTTACTAATTTTGATCCCAAATGTTAAGTTTATTTTCCAAGCAATCCTTTCCCAAACTAATACAGTAAGTAAGTATTGATCCCAAATCCCTATTTAACTTGTACCCATTAATTTATCATCCTTAAACAAACCCTAACCAAAAATAAACTAGAATTTCAATTATAAGTGAAAATACAGAATATAAGTAATTTAAAGGTCACAAATATAGTAAAACAAACCTGCCTCAGAGAAGAGAGAACTAATAACTGGTGATTATCTTGGAAAAATCAAATCATTATTTGAGAGAAAAGGAGAGTGGAAAATTCTAATAATTAAGTCAGTATTTATGTAATTAACGGATCTTAATTTACAAGAGAAGCAAATGAATGATGCTTTCAACATTGGAGTATAAGAAAAGTAAAATATAATCTACCCCCACTCCACGTCTGTTGAGTGTTGACTACCTCCTCCTTTTGTTCTTTTTCTTTATTTTTTTTTTCTCGTTTTCCACCTATATATTTATTTGAAGCATTTATTAACATTTAATTGTTTTTTTGAGTTGTCAATTGAGTAGGATCCACTTGATGTCCGATGGTTGAACCCGATTATAGTTTTTCTCGAATTCTTATAACTACATATTAAATTCTATTTATTTATTAGTAGATCTTAAACTCGAGACTCAACTTTTAATAAATTTCGAATAAGTTATTGACTATGTGAAAACAAAAAGAAGGATAACAAATGCACATATCTTTAATACTTATCTTCAACTTACAAGTTTGCCTAAAAGAACAAAATGTTACTGAAAAAAAGGTTAACAAATAATGGGAAGTGAGACTTTAAAAATTATAGTGGAACTAGTTTTTGAGATCCAAAATACAAAAGGTGATTGTACGAGTAAAAGAGATGGTATGAATTGGTTATATAAGCTCGATATGGGTATGAATGTCGAATAAATATATGAGCCGAATTAGAGCTTATGACCATGAAGTCTGACGATATTTAAGTTTGAGCATACGACTGTAAAGTTCGATGATAGTTGAGTTTGAATAAGTGAAAACTTGTTTTACAAGGCTCCATTGCCACCCGTAGTTATTTAGAAATCAATTTATTTCTAGGGTTCGGGTTTAATAGAACGATAAATTATTTTTCACGCATACATGATATAATATGTTGTAGTTAATTCAATTTTTTTTTTATGATCTACAATAAAAATAAGATTATTGAGTACCTTACAATTTAGAAAACTCCTATTATCATTTTTGATAAGCTGAATATAAACATATAAAATATCGTAATTATTTTATAGGGGCCAGATGAATGACACACTTTACTTTTTCTGACTTTGTCACCACTCACACTAATTCGATATTTCCATTATAAATACTAATTCAATATTTCTAATATATTTATTCTTTATTATATCAAATATCTCACTCAACAAAAACTAAAAAATCCAGGCAAGAATTCCTTTTATTGAACTGATGGAGAGCAAGGGAGAAATTGTAAATTTCCGGCAAAATGAAATGGTCGGTCTAGTTTGAATTAGAAAATTGTTTTATACTATTTTTGACTGTCGAAATGACACTTAAGAGAAAAAAACATTGATCTCTTTTCTCAAAATTACATCTAGTACATTATGCTGCACTGATTATTAACTACTATTTTTTTTAATTAAAATTGTAAAATTGCACAAAAAATACGTTTTCAACTAAAGGAGTTGATTGGACGTAGTTACTTTTTTAATTATTTAAATTTCTTAAATATGCATATTGTCAGGGTCGTCGGGCCTACTATTTTGGAGGACCTAGTCGAAATTAAAATTTGGGGATTTCATATTCTAAAAAATATACCATATCACATTCATTTATTTTTTGGATTTGATGCAAAGGTATTAATAAAATCGTAATTCATTTTTCGAAAATATGTTGTTCCATAATTACATGACCAATTCACTTAATATTTTTTAAGATGTTGAATAAGTTTTATTATTGTATTTTTTTTAAGCAAAACAACTATTACATGCATTGTGAATATTATCCAATAGCAAATGAATACTAGTAGCTTGTTACTTTTGACTTGACAAATTAATAATTATAATATATAGGGATGTCAATGGGTTGGATTCTGGTTAGATCAGACTCGTCAGGATCCGGCTCCATTTATATCAGATTGGATCTTGTCGGATTCGAATCTTGTTCTGATTGTGCTCGGATCTATATTTTTTAATCCAATGAATCTTGGTCGGATTTGGCTGGATATCGGATCTTTTTTGGATCCAATAAATTTTCATTTAAATAATTAAATTAATATTTTTTTCTAAAACAAGTTTATTAACTTTTCAATTTTAAATTTAATTTTAGCTCAAATGTTCAAACTTTTTTTACTAATAGTCATATTTGTAGATGAAAATATTGGTTTAAATAAATTTATAAACGAGTTATAAATTACTAAAATTTTAAATTGTCGGTGAAATATTATTAATGATACTTACTTTCATAAAACATTATGTTATATATATCATTCTTTTTATTTATTATCGGATACATATCTTTAACGGATCGGATCGACCTAAATCCATATTCGCTTCATGTGTTTCGGATTACGGATCTTTATAATCGAACCAAGTCCATCGAATCTCTAATCGGACAATTATTTTAATAAAATCGGGCCGAATTCGGACTTATCCGGATTGAAATTCGCTCCATTGACAGCCCTAATAATATATAAACAAACTTTTAAATACCCAAATTATGCTTCAAAAGAGGCTGACAGGTTACTCATAAGTTGCAAACAAACATATCGTCTAAAAACAAAAAAAAAAAAAAAAACATTACGTTATCTATTAAAAGAGTAAAAAAAATCACATTTATTTAAAAAGAATTTGGACTTTACCAAATTTTGAGGCCCTATTGAAATAGAGGCTTCCACATGGTCCCAAGTTGTCGATAGATAAGGCCCAGCCCGGAATTGTAATTTCTTAATTCGCACCGCATATATACTAACAGTAGTAAATGGGTTTTTGAGTTACACAACTCATGTAGCTTTAATTAATCATTGCGGGTGTCCCATTGGCATTACCGGGAGTGATAAGGATTGAGGTGATGTGGGGAATTTTTCATCTGGCAACGCATGTTCGAATCTTGTGTGGCATAAATTTTTGCTGAAATATTATGGAGTTTGTGATGGGGTTGGTATCATGTTGGCTCTCTCCTTCAGAACCTTATTATCGGTGCATATCCCTCGATTTACATCCTTCCTAGACGACACGATCCATTAATTCGATAGAAAAGTAATATGATCTTGAGCAATTTCATGTCATCATCGCAATTGTCTACAACTTGAACATATGGCTACGATCGTCGCAATTAGAGTTAATGGCAATTTATCCCTATTATATTCATAATATTTAACTTATTCCTTGTGATTTAAAAAGGATCATTTTATCCCTTGTAATTTTATAAAATTTTACACCGTTTTCCTGACATTTTTATATGTGACACTTTATCCCCTATGTTATGATAATATGACAGTTTATTTTTTATGTTGTCGTAAATGTGGCAATTTACCCCCTATATTACAAAAAAACTTTTCTTACCTCAATTTCGAAAATTAAAATTTCCGACTGAAAGGAATAAATTGAGGCCAGCAGACATAATAATATCTCAAAAGGAAGACTTCAAGTCTTCGTCTGAGTCATCACCACACACTTAATTTGGTAAGGAAATGAAAAGGAAAGAAGTAATGAAAGACTTTTCAACCCACCGACAGAAAAATAATTGAGCCCATCTCAAGTCCAAGTTTCTAACTTTCTACATAAGCTAAATATTTTCTTCTCTATTCTTCTCAAGAGATTTCACTCCAATATATCCATTGAATTTGAGGTAAGCAACTCTTCATCACGAGCACTTGTAATTAAATTTTTCCTTGATTTCAAAATTAAGTAGTATTGTGTCAATATCAATTATTAATTTCTTATTCATTGCTTGTCTTGTGTTGTGCTGCAGTTCCTTTTGGAAGCATTTTGTGCATCTTCAATAATACTCTAGAGGTGAGTAATTAATGTTCCATGAACTTCCTCTAGGTTTTAACTAGAAATGAATAGCAGCCCCTTGCCCCCCCCCCCCCCCCCCCCCACCCAATACATGTAATGCAATATGGTTATAAATATACAATTCATAATCTCTATGATAAATTCAATAATCGAAATTCAAAAATAAAATTCCAATCAACAGTTAAAGTTAATTTTTTTATTTCATTCACAAGTATATATATGAAGAGATATCAAAAAAATGTGAAGTTTGACAAAAATAATCCTTACAAGTTACTTTAATTAGATATGATACTACATTATAATCCAAAAGAACCCAAAATATTCTATATGTAAACAAATTAAAAATATTCTTATTTGAACTAAAACAAAAATTCAAATGATATTCTTAACATAGTTTAATAAAATAAAGTAAAAAAAAGCCCATTAATAAAATGAACCATTATTTTTACTTAATAAACATTCTTATTTGAAATTACAAAAAAGAAATTATACACACCTAATTTTAGATTACAACAAATCAAATTTATATTCCTACTTAAATAGATATAAATATTTAAATTCATAAAAAAATAATTTTTTACATAAAAAAATTAATTTTAATAAATTAAATAGATAAATTTGAATTAAAAATAAAAAAAAATAGAAAAACATATCCCTATTGTATTGAACCCCCATCCGCCCTCCCCAACACCCGCACAGTACCCACCTCACCCCGTCCCTTTCTCTGGGAAGGGAAAGGGATGGCCCGGATGGGTGGGTGTTGGCCGATATTGGGGGGTGGGGGGGAGTTTTTTCTAAATTTAATTTTTTTAGAAAAATCACATTAAAAGTATTTCTAAAATATTTTTTATGACATCAAAATGCGTCATCAAAAATTAACGCTATAATGTGATAACTGTAATGAATCCAATAATCTGGGGATAGTTTGTGTATTATTCTGAACTTGAAGGATGGTTATTTAAAAAAAAATAGAAAAATCATATCAAGGGTATTTTTGGAATAAAAAGTTATTTATTTATGACATCAACATGTGCCGTCATATATTAACATCGTAAGGTGGTAACTTAACGGATTTAAGGTTTTTTCCTTAGACATGGATTTTCCTTAGATGTTCACATTGAAAAATTGATAGGAAAATTGTTCTACGCTACATGAAAGTGAAGAACAATTTTTAAGTTACTTTACTGCAAACCAAACACCATATTGGAAAATAAAAATTACCTTTCCTCACTTTCTTTCACTTTCCTGACAACATCACCAATACAAACATTATCATACTTTTATAAGTATTGATGACACGTCATAAATAAAAACATATTTATTTGTACTATAAAATTTGGTTCAATAATAATTTATAAATTTGTTATATATTTAAAATGTGATGTAGAAAAAAATTATGTAAGTTTTTATAACATATAGTCATATAATTTATGTCTTTCAAATACAAATAAAATGCAAATTCAAAAAGTTAGTGAAAATTTTGACATTATCTTTTACATCAACTTTTATAATTTTAATCTTCTTCTCCTACAACACATAAAATTGAACCATAACAAATAAAATACTTTTCTTTTAAATAGCTCTCAAAATATATCTGTAAAATTATCATAATTTAGCATCAAAATGTTAATAAGTTAAAAAAAACCCACTTGTATCATTAAAGATATAGTACAATATAAGTCATCAAGTTGTATCATTTAATTGATTTAGTACACTCCTCTACACACAAAAAAAAAATGAAAAAATAAATATCATTCTGCTACAAAAAAGAGAGGTTAAAATAGAACTGCATATGAATGATAAAAAAATACTTATGACTTAGGTGTGTAAGTTTTCTATGTTTATATAGAATATTCAAGAGTATCAAGACATGCATAACCTCGAATTTTTATGAAATTATTTTTGTAAAGAAAAAGGGGTGAAATCGGTAGTTAAAGGATGTTAAATCGAATGAAAATTGGTAAAACTGATAAAAAAAAGAGGTTTGAAATCGGTGAAAACATGTGAAATCAGTGAAAATTCAGGTGAAATTGGTGAAGTTAGTGAAAAAACGGGTGAAATCTATAAAAAAAAAAGGTTCTATTGAAATCGTCAAATACATGTGAAATCGACGAAAGTCCAGATAAAATTGGTGAAGTTGGTGAAAGACGGGTGAAACTGGTAAAAAAATGCCATTAAAATCGGTAAATACATGTAATATAGATGAAAGATTGGGTAAAATTGGTGAAAAAATAGATGAAAACTAGTAAAAACATGTGAAGTCGATGAAAAATGAGTAAAATCGGTGAAAAACTTAAATCAATGAAATATCAGGATACATCGGTGAAAGCACATGTGATATAAGTGAAAAAATTGTGAAATAGGTTAAATCGGGATAAACGATAAAAACAAGTTAAATCAGTTAAAAACGAGTTTACGACAAATAAATAGAAAAATGGTTTAAACTGAAAAAACAAAAAAATCGACCAAAAAAAAAAAAAAAAAAAACAAACAATGAAAATATGTTATCATCGATAAAAAAAACTGGTAAATTATTGGTATAATAAATATATCAAATTGGTAAGAATAAATTAAATAGGCAAAATGACGGGTTAAATCGATGAAAAACAGATTAAACTAGTGGATTAAATCGGTGAAAAATGGCTTAGGTATGTCAAAAAAAATGCATTTGAAATGACAGTGCAAGAGAAGGAAAATGATATCTACTTAAAAGTGGACCCATATCCATTTGATCGAAAAATAGGACTTCATAATTTTTGTCATCATACAATTCAAAAATATTGAGCTGGAGATGTTAAATCCATCAAAGTCCAAATCCGCCCATCCAAATGGGCACTTAGTATATATCAACATAATTGTCTTTATAGTATCATACTTGGTGTCGCATTCTCATTGCAAATTATTGATGATAAAAACTTCTCGAATTTGACAAACACGAAAACAAATAATATTAATTGTTTTATTTTGCAGTAATGAAACTACTTTTTGTTTTTTTTGATAAAATGAAACTACTTAATTTAATAATATTATATTAGTTAAGTAAGAAATTCATAGACGTTTAATGATGCCCAACCCTTTAAACAAATAAATAAAACTCTTAAAATGAAAATCACTATTATGGTGAAATAAACAATTTTATTATGATCTTATTTTAGAACAAATTTTACAAGTGCTCATGATTAAATCAGTCATAATTTTATATTTGATTACAATAATTTAAAGACATCATTTTTTTTAAAATAAAAAACAAATTGAGTTTCAGTCAATAATATGTGCAATTTTATGACATAATAAAATTAATTTTATTTATAAAATAAAAAAGAAATTGAGTTTTAGTCATTAATATGTGCTATTGTATGACATAGTAAAGTTACTTTTACTCTAACTTACATTAATAAAGTTAATTTTAATCTACAAAATTCTATTATTGGTTATCTTTTAAAATTATTTATATTTTTTACTTCAGTCTACAAAAATGGAATGTTGAAATTAAATATTGATGCTAGCAAAACTAATACTCACGTAATTTAAGGAGATAATTAGAAAATCCTTTCCAATTAAAATTGGTCATCTCTTAAATTATTTTTTTCCTTTAATTCTATCCTTAAAAAAAAGGAATGTCGAAACAAAATATTAATACAAACACTAACTAATACTCACGTAATTTAAGAAGATAATTACAAAATCTTTTTCAATTAAAACCCTTTAGATGCGTATTACATAATAATATTTCATAATTCTAAATCCTTTCCAAAATATGAAAGTCAGCAATAGACTTTATTAAGGGAATTATAAGAAGAAGAAATCACAATAATTCAAATTTTAACTAATTTTTCGGCAATTTCAAAATCAATGGAATATCATACCCTTTTTCTCTTTCGTAAAGATAATTGATTATCATAAAAAATAATTATGGAAGAATGCATTTTGTATAATTGCTTTTGCAAAAGGAAAATGTCAATATGACAGTACAATTTTTTGTTTTGTTTTTGTTTCTCAAGGGTTTAATTCCTTTCGAGGCGGGTTGGGGCACATTAAGTGGGTACATCTCCCAACAAGGATTCGAACCTGAGTCCGCTACTTTGTAGTGATTAGTCCCTTCCATTAGACCAATGACAGTAAAATTATGTACATCCCATGTACAGTCTAATTTAATTGGCTGGAAGAAATTTTGCTTTTTGAAAATTGTTTGGGAAACTTGTTTAACCGATTAGTACATGTTTTTGCAATTTTTAACTACATAGTTTCTTTAATTTTCATTCTCTTAAAAATGTAAGTGTCTTTACCCCTAAATTTTGATTTTATTATTACGAATTTCGACCTTGGTTCTATAATTAAAAATATTAAACTTCTCGAATTTGACAAATACAAAGGCAAATAATATTGATTGTTGTATTTTGTTGTAATGAAACTACTTAATTTAATAATTTTATATTAGTTAAGTAAGAAATTCACAGACATTTAATGATGTCTAGCCCTTAAAACAAATAAATAAAATCTTAAGATGAAAACCACTATTATGATGAACTAAATAATTTTTTTATGATCTTATTTTAGAGCAAATTTTACAAGTGCTCGTGATTAAATCAGTCATCCTTTTATATTTGGTTACAATAATTTAATGACATCATTTTTTTTATAAAATAAAAATAATCGAATTTTAGTCATTAATATGTGCTATTTTATGACATAATAAAGTTAATTTTACTTTAACTTACAATCATAAAATTAATTTTAATCTACAAAATCTATTATTGGTTATCTTTTTATAAAATTATTTATATTTTTACTTCAGTCCTACAAAAATGGAATGTTGAAATTAAATATTGATGCTAGCACTAACTAATAGACACGTAATTTAAGGAGATAATTACAAAATCCTTTCCAATTAAAATCGGTCATTTCTTAATTTTTTTTTCTTTTAATTCAATCCTACAAAAAAGGAATGTTGAAGCAAAATATTAATACAAACACTAACTAATACTCACGTAATTTAAGGAGATAATTACAAAATATTTTTCAATTAAAATCCTTTAGATACGTATTACATATTAGTATTTCATAATTCTAAATCTTTTCCAAAATATGAAAGTCAGCAATAGACTTTATTAAGGGAATTGTAAGACGTACAAATCACAATAATTCAAATTTTAACTAAATTTTCGGCAATTTCAAAATCAAACCTTTTTTTTTTCTCTTTCATAAAAAGAAATCTATATGCAACAATCTTATTTTTTGGGAATTGATTTGTCTTCTTTTTAATTAGATATTAATGATTTTCGTGGGAGTTTTCTCTAATCTAGGAATGAACTTGAAGCATAGAATGAAATCCAAGGATAGAAAAGAAAGGGTTAAATGGAAATACACCCCTATATTTTTTTAATTGCCACAAAACTCTATAGGATTCATGAAAATTTGAACTGTACAAAATATAAATTATATTATATTATACACGTAAATCAACTGAAATGACATTGAAAAAAGTTATATCAGATTAAGTTTTCATGTAAAATTGAAAATTTAAGACTATAAAAGCATTAAATATAGCTTTTATCACGTGGAAATTGTTTATTCTATTTATGAACAAATGCCATTATGCAAACTAGGTGCGTGTGATATATTTTTAGGGGAACTTAGGAAAATTAATAAAGTGAACTATTTAAGAGATTAAAAAAAGAAATAAAAAGACAATAACGTACACATTTTTTCAAGAGAAAAAGAAATGAACACCACCGCCACATATAAATATTTATAAAGATACAGATCAAAAAATGAACTCCAACTACATCAAAGTATAAAAAGAAAAACAAAATATAATATTTCTAACAGAAGTATTAAAAAATGTTCAAAAGAATATTTAATTAAACCCTTTTAGAAATTAGAAAAATTAATAAAATTGTTGTGAACTTAATCTAACCCTACTCATCTAGAAATCAAGTCAAAAACATCTTATGACATATCAAATAATATGGGGAGAAAATGACACACTCAAAGAATGACAAATTAGTTACTCCAATTACTAAGAGTGAGGGGACTTTTTTTTTTTTTTTTGTTTGCATTACCAAGAGTGAGTTTTGCGATTTAAAAAATAATTTTGGGATAATTAATTTTAATATAATGATTAAATTAGTCATTTTTTGTAACAAAACAAAGTTTCTCTTACAAATACAAGCGTGTCTGGTACACACCATCAAAAAAGACAAAACACTCAGTTACTATTTTTTTACATGAATATGACTCCTATATCTATTTTTATATTACATGAATTAATATTGTCCATAGAAATAATATCTCAAAAGGAAGACTTTTCAATTCTTCAACATAGAAATAATTGAGGCCACACTGAGATGAATGTATGTATGTATTCAAGTCCAATTTTCAATACTAAATTTTCTTCTTTTTTATTCTCCTGAAGATATTTCAATCTAGGTAACTAAATTCGCCGGGAAGAGGTTGTCACGGCGCTCTTAAAACGCGAATTGGAGCGTATTTGGAAAATTCGCGCATAAAGCGCGGATTCAAATCCATAAATTCGCGACCTTTAATATCAGAAAACGCGTTTTACTAAATTATATTGACATATATCTAATTGTAAGATGACATGTGGCAATTTATGCAATTAAAGTACCACATTCACGCGCCTGTTCAATCACAGAGTCATTTCCCGTTTCAAATGTCATTGAGACATCAATGAACTGACATTTTGGTTGGGAAATGTGTACTTTAAACTTATAAAATAATACACTCCATTATATATTTGAGCTTTAAATTAGTGGAGTACTTCTTTTCACTTTAAAACGTTGATTTTGTTATATTTATCAACTAAAAACATTCATTTTGCTTAAAAATAAGCTATTTTATTTTTTTCATCTAAGATTTTGAAATACTAATTCATTCGGCTCATAATATTTCCCATTTGTTTTATATATTTTTTTAAATATTTTACAATGTAGTAACATAATTATATAATAACACTAAAATTATTGTTCATAATATTAACATATCGTATTAATTTGAACATAGAGAGTAATAAATCTAAAAAATTCAGAATAAAACTTTGGTGTATTTGATAATAAATTAATATAAAATTATTATAAAAATATTAAAAAAGTACGCTCTGTAGGCGCTCTCAAATTCAATTTTCTTAAAATATGACACTCCGCGTTCTCGCTCGCGCTCTACGCTCCCGCACCCGCTCCGCGAATTAGTTACCTAGATTTCAATCAAATATCAGTTGCATTAAGTGGTAACTCTTCATCATGATCACTTGCAATTAAAATTTCCTTGATTTTCTTTTTCCTCTTTGGCTCTCTCCCATCAACATTACTTTATATCACAAACACGAAAAAAATTAAATAAAATATCATAAACACAATATAACCAGAAATTATTAGTACTATATTTTTCAATTTGTTGTAATTATTAGTACGTACTGTATTAATTGGCTTTTATTTTTTTTAATCAATAAATGTAATTTTGTTACTTGTTAATTTTTCTAGATATTCAAGTAACTTGATAATCAAAGAAGTTTGAGTTGACGACAATCCATTATTAGGACAAAGGTTTTGTGTACTTTGAAAATTTGCATTAAGTAAAAGTATATATAAACATAGTTGCCTTGATATTAAACTTTATATATACGAACTTTTCAAATATTTACTGACATGAAAGAGGGATTAAATAGAATGTTTTAGATTCCACGAGTTTAAAGCTTTATGTCTCACGTAAAGGAGGTAATGCAGGAGTTATATATATCACTTAATTATTATGCACATCTATCCAATTGTACTTCTTGAATTTGTTTAATTTATTTTGGTTTATTAAAGGTCAAATTAGAATTTAAAATAAGCATATTTTTGTTCAAATGAAAGAAAAGAAAAAATGGAGAGACGAAACATAAAACACACAAGTTTATTTATCAATTTTATAAGGAGAATAGATGATATTTTGGGTTCACTCATTAATCTTCTTTCAGTTAGTACGTAGCATATGAATTTAATAAGGATCAATTTTCCATATTCTATGATCTCTAGGAAAAGAAGATGGCAGAGAGTGCAGTATCTTTTTTGTGCAATCAACTTTCGATCTATCTCCAACACGAGGAAGAATTGTTGGGAGGACTGAAACAGGAGGTTCAGTACATTCGAGACGAAATGATGCAAATGAAAGCATTCCTCAGAGTCGCTGATTCAAAAGAAGAAAATGACCCCCAACTCAAAGAATGGGTAAGACAAGTGCGCGAAATTGCTTACGACACCGAAGATGTTCTCGATGAATACATGATTCAATTTCCACCTCGTGATGCTATTGGACTTTGTGGCTGCATAGAAAATATTTATTACACGATAAAAAATCTAAAATTCAGTAGCCGAATTGCTTCTGAAATCCAAACAATTAAGCACAGATTAAAAAATGTTTCCAAGACCCAACAGAGATACAAAGACATGGGTGGTGTCAATGATCTAGCCTCGAGCTCTACGCTTATCAAAGATACATGGTATGATGGAAGAGGCGATGCTCTCTTATTGGAAGAAACTGATGTTGTGGGAATTGAAAAGCCAAAGAAAAAGCTTATTGATTGGCTTTCGTCAATGGATTTTGGGGTAAAAGTCATCTCTGTGGTAGGCATGGGAGGATTGGGTAAAACCACCCTCGTTAAAAAGGTGTATGATGATGCTTCATTGAAGTCAAATGTCGATCACCATGTTTGGATTACTGTTTCAGAATCATTCAAGATCGAACATCTTTTGGGAAGCATGATTAGGCAGCTCGTTGATGAAGTAAAGAAGCCACCACCTCAAGGATTGGAAGTTATGAATGTCGATGAAATGAAAGAATATATATATAAGTTTCTCCAGCACAAAAAATACATAATTGTTCTTGATGATGTTTGGCAAATACAGGTTTGGGAAGCTATGAGATATGCATTTCCAAGAAGTGATACTCATGGTTGCATCGTCATCACGACGCGTGATAGCAGCATTGGCAATTTTGCGTGTAGCGAGAATAACAGCTATGTCTATCAACTGGAGCCTTTACCGGAAGAAGAATCGAACGTGTTGTTTTACAAAAAGGCATTTCAAGGGAACTCATGCCCTCTTTATTTGAAAGAAATTTCTGAAAGAATCTTAAAGATATGTGCGGGCTTGCCGCTTGCCATTGTTGTAATTGGTGGCCTATTAGCCACCAAGAACAACAAAATTGATGAATGGGATTTATTCAATCATAGCCTTGGTGATGAATTTGAAGGAGACAATCTCAAGAGAATGATGAAAATACTCTCCCTCAGTTATTATGATTTGCCCTATTATCTAAAATCTTGCTTCTTGTACTTGAGTATTTTTCCAGAAGACAAAACTATTGAAATTGAGAAAATTATTCAAATATGGATTGCTGAAGGATTTGTGCTACCAAAACAAGGGAAGACTGTGGAAGAAGTGGCAGAGACCTATGTACGGGAGCTTCTAGATAGAAGTCTAATCAAACTACACAAGATACGTTATGATGGAAGACCAATTGCATTCCGGATTCATGACCTTATACGAGAGTACATTATTTCCAAGTCAAAAGAACAAAATGTTGCTGCTATATTTACTGGGCGAGGAGAAATGTTGTGGCCCGATAAGATTCGGCGCCTTGCACTTCATACTTCAGTGAACTACACGAAAGAAGAATACGACAATTTGAAGTACATTCGCTCTCTTCTATGGCTGGGGTCTGAAGATGCAGCAGAGTTTGCACAAATCTTAGAGAAGGTGTTGGCCAATGGAGGTAGGCTAGTAAAAGTGTTAGGATTAGAAAGAGCTCCAATTAATAATATCCCCAATACAGTTTTCAAATGTTATCTTCTCAAGCACTTGAACCTAAATCATACGGCTGTTCGACACATCCCAAAGTCAATCGAGAATCTCCAGAATTTGGAGTGTTTAGATCTCAGTGAAACCAATGTGACTGAATTATCGATAGAAATCCTAAAGCTCCGCAAACTTCGGCATCTCTTTGTGTTCAAGTTTGGAGATGAACTAACTTTGTTTCACTGCTTACAAGGCGTTAAGGCTCCATATGAGATAGGGAGCTGCTTGTTGTCCCTGCAAACACTTTGTTTTATCAATGCTGATGAGGTTGGTGGCATTAAAATAGTTCGAGAAATAGGGAAGCTAACTCAACTGCGGAATTTAGGCATAAACAAGCTAAAAAGAGAAGATGGAAATGAATTTTGCTCCTCCCTTTCTAAGCTTATTAACCTACGTGAGTTAAGAATTTTTTCAGCTGAGGAGGACGAGCTGATGGACTTGGATTACTCTCTGCAGCCACCTAATTCAACTTTACCATTTCTCCATATGCTTACCCTCCAGGGACGTTTAGAGAAGGTTCCTCAGTGGATTAATCCTAATTCTCTTCACGGGCTCACTCAATTATATTTGCGTTGTAGCAGACTGAAGGAGGATCCGCTAGAATGCCTTGAGGATCTGCCCAATCTGGTACTACTGGATATGGAAGATGCTTATGAAGGTGAAGGATTGAGTTTCAAGGCCAAAGGTTTTCAAAGGCTCAAGAAATTATTTATGCGCAATTTAAGAGGAATGAGATGGATGAGAGTAGAAAAAGGTTCCATGCCCCTTCTTGAAAATTTATATATTTACGAAATGAAATTAATGGTGGAGGTTCCAGAAGGCATCGAGCACTTGACCAATCTTCAGGAGGTAAAATTTTATGATATGAGCAAGGAATTCCTGGTGAATCTTGAAGGTCAGAAAAGCAGAGGAGGGGAGGATTGGAAACTATCACACGTTCTCAAAGTTAGTGTGTTATTTAAAGACATTGATGGAAAATATTACATGTGCCCAGAGTTTGTCCAAGCCGATTCCTAGACCTCCAACATGTGTGGTGTGGTGTGTGATGTTATTTGGATTTGCGAATTTTTTATTGTTGAATTTCATATTCAGATTTTTGGCTATTTGAAGAATTGATGAAGTGTGAAAGAATTTTCTAATAAATAACTCCTACAGCAAATACGCTGTGATGTTATTTTTTAACGCTCAATTTAGAAGAAAAAAGAAAGATAATAAACAATATATTTCTTACTTTGCAACCATTACTACGGTATTGTTTGTGACATTGGTTGGAGTCACATGAATAATGTTCTTCATGTCAAATAACTGATGATAAATTGAGTATTTTGGCTCATGAATTCAAAGTTAGAAAAATATTGAATGTGCTTCTGGATGAAATATAAGTTGCAAAATTTTGGAAATTATGACATGTAAACTCGTGAATTGAAGTTTGATTGGTTTAAAGATGTGATAACATTATTGAGTGTTTTCAATGCTTAGATAATATATGGGACATTACGGTATATTGAATTAGAAAAATATAAGAATGTATTAAAAATATGGAATTACATTCATGAATCATGATGCATTGACGATTGAAATTTAGCTCACATTCTTGATGCATTGACAATTGCAATTTGTGAAATCCACGTATACATTTGTTCATATAAGCATATGTGTGATATCAAAATGATGCCTAGACAGAATATATTTTAGCAAAAAATATGAATTTGTCATTACATCCCACAAACCATCACTTGCTAGAATAAGACACTCGTCTTCTTTGACTCGAGGAACAAACATTATTTCCGGATCTGCAATCACATAAGGCCTCAAGTATCTATCACCTGCTCATGTTAGAAATGATCACAAATCTGTTTCCAACGGAATCATAATAATATTAGATGTATCGAAAAAATATTGGGGACATACCAGTGGATCTTGACATTGCGAGGATATCCGTCCCTATTAATGACTTTGCCTCCTGCAGCTTCTATCATTGCACATTCATCTTCTCTATTAAGCTGAGTTAATAATTAATAAGGGCAAGTGGTTATATCATCATCATATAATAAACGCGTAAATAAACTAAATGATTGTGTATGAAGATTATCAATGTCAACTCAAGCTTGAGCCTTACTTCATGGTCAACCGATAATGGCATAGGTGTTTTCCCTCGACAAAGGACAGCTCTTAAATCACCACAATTTGCAACAATTATATGTGTAGGACAAACAATTCCAACCACAGCTGTTGATCCAACAGAATCAGGCGAACAAAATCAAATATATCACCACAATTTTTTTATGCGTATATAAATCACAAACAGAATAAACTTCCTTTCAACATGGGATTATAACGAGCTGATGGTCTCAAAAGAATCAAGATGCTCATCCCAATTTATAGTTCAGAAGATGAAGAGGGCTTTTTAGTTTTTGGGCAACACTGCCATTTGTTGATTTTCTGGACATTATTGGTGGACTGACTTAAATTAGTTTTGCAACGCAGATATAACACTACAAAAAAATTAAATTTTAGTGATAAAATTTTATGTGACAATGTTAAAGTTGCCACTTCTTATATATATTAAGTGACAAGAACTCAAATATTGCCATTAAAATGATTTTCATAAACATACTAGTGACAAGAATTGTAAAAAAATTGTCACTATTGACATTTAGCGATACCCCAAAAGTGACAACCAAAAAGTTGTCACTAAACCATAGTGTTACCACTAAAAATGTGTCACTAATTGTCAATAGTGACAACTTAAGTCACCATATATTTGTCGTTAATAGCTATTAGTGACAACTTAAAAACATATATTGTCACTATTACACTTGTCACTATTATTATTATGACAAAATTAATATTTTTATCACTAAATGCATACAAAGAGTGACAACTTTCATATTATCACTTAATTTTTTGTCACTTAAGCTCAATTTTCTTGTAGTGTAACTAATGTGTGATATTGAGTTTTGCAACATAAATCAAACACTTAGGCCTCATTTAGATAATCCGTATTTAAAAATTTAATACACTTGTTTCCTAAACTTCATTACCCCAAATTAATTAAGAACTCCAACACCTGAATCCAACATAACACAACTTCATTATAAATTTATCTTAAATCCTATTTTAACTTGTACCCACTAATTTATTGATCCCAAATCCCTATTTTAACTTGTACCCACTAATTCTAATTCATTAAACAAACCCAAAGTTTATAAATTTATCTTAAATCCTATTTTAACTTGTACCCACTAATTTATTGATCCCAAATCCCTATTTTAACTTGTACCCACTAATTCTAATTCATTAAACAAACCCAAAGTACAATAACCAGAAAGAAAATAGAATTGTTCCTCAAAAAAAAAGAAAGAAAATAGAATTCCAATTCTAAATGGAAATAAAGAATATAAGTAATTTAAAGGTAGTTTGGTATAACAAAACTGCTTCAGAGAAGAGAGAAACAAATATTAGCTGATTATCTTGGAAAAATCAAATCACTACTTGAGAGAAAACAAGAGTGGACAATTCAAATTTTAGATGTGTTAAAGGAACTTTTTTTTTTTGGTAAATAATATCAACGGAACTTAATTTTTTTTTTTTGGAGAGAAAACGGAAGCTTTCATTCAAACAAGCTCAGAGGCAATAATGTCAAGAATCAACACAGGTAAATCGTCTAAGACATAGGATTCTTTAAAAGAAAGACGTGCAATTTCGTGAGCCACTCGATTTCCGTCTCTGCCAATATGACGGGCGCTAAAAAACTCCAGATTAGCAACCTTTGCCTTGAGGTCCTCAATAGTGTTACCGTAGCTGGGACGAGTGTCTGAATTTCCTCTTATCGCATCAATAATCAGGGAAGAGTCTCCTTCCAAAATAATCTTGTTCCAACTCCGACTTTGGACAAACTCTATTGAGAACAAGGCGGCTTTAGCTTCAGCAGCTGTAGGATCCAGAGGTCGCTGAAAACAGGTTGAAGCCCAACCTAAACAAACTCCCGTATCCGATCTAGCTACCACCCCCAAACCGCAAACTCCATCCTCAGCATTTACAGCCGCATCAAAATTCAGTTTGATGTTATTTAGCTCCGGAGGCTGCCACCGAACCGGCTGTCCGCGAGCTGTAGTAACCGGTTTAAGAACCGAAGCCAATGCTTGTTGAAGTTCAGACCAGTACTTCCGTGCAAAGGCAGCAGAGGACAAAGCACATGTCTCTTTTCCTTCAAAAATAAGCTTGTTACGGGAATTCCACAAAGACCAACAAATCAAAATACAAATTTCGAAAGTTGGAGCGTCCGATTTATTCTTCATCTGCAGCACCCAATCCAACACATTCGCCCCCAAAAATTGATGAACCGACCAAGGTACATTGCTAAGAGCCCAGGTTTGCCTTGAGAAAGGACACAAAGCCAAACAATGAACTAAATCTTCAGAAGTATCACGACAAAAACAGCAATTCCCATCAATTTGAACTTTGCTTTGTATCAAGTTATCTCGAGTGGGTAATATATTTTTGCAAGCACGCCACAAGAAGATCTTTATTTTACTTGGAAGATTTAAAGCCCATAAACCACTTCCATTCACCCGAACCCCCAGCACTCGAACTACTTTCAGCCGTGTTACTCGCTGCTTTATTCAATTTAGTTCCCAGATGATAGGCACTCCGCACCGAAAACATTCCATTTTTGTTGTAGTGCCAAACATATCTATCCGGGTTTTGGCTACTACTCAACGGAATGGATAAGATACACTTTACATCTTCCTCAACAAATATTTCTTTAATCAACACATCATTCCATTGCCCCAAATCAGAATCAATAAGCATATCAACCTTCAAATCAATTGGAAAATTACCTCTATGGGTAATAAGTTTAAAAGTAGTCTCTCTCGGTAGCCATCTGTCGCCCCAGATAGAGACGGATTTCCCATTTCCAATTCTCCAACGTACACCAGCTTCAAGAATACTTTTCGCACCGAAAATGCCACTACAACAAATATGATCTATGGTGGCACCATGCTTGTTGGCATTTTAAAGAAAATGTCACAAAATATTAATATAGTCATATTTTTGAAAAATGTCACAAACCATAAATGTTAATTGTACTGATTAGTGACATTTTTATACTATAGTGATATTTTATAATGTTATTTTTAAATACAATTGTGACATTGATACATTTAGCCACACCGCTACAGGTGGCACTTTGCTAGTGACATTTTATATGTAACGACATTTTTCAAACTGCCACTTGTAGCGGTGTGGCTAAAAGTTAAATGTCACTATCATAACAAGAGGTAACATTATAAAATGCCATAATAACATAAAAATGTCACTAAACAGTATGATTAACATTTATAATTCCTGACATTTTTAAAAAATGTAGCTGTATTAATTTTTTCTCACATTTTCTTCAAAATGCCATCAAGTTTGATGCCACCAAAGATCATTTTTGTTGTAGTGTGCTTCTCCACGTAAAGGATGGGTTAGACCCCAAGACAGCCCCAAGCACATCGGAATGAGGGAAGTAGCGAGCTTTGAAAATCTTACCCAATAGGCTGTTCGGTTTTTCTAACAAACGCCATAATTGTTTAGCAAGTAAAGCCATGTTAAACGCCTCAAGATCTCTGAACCCAAGCCCACCATACTGCTTACTTTGACATAACACACTCCACTTAGTCCAATGAATCCCGCGGCCATTGGTGCTTTCCCACCAAAACCGAGCCATCATACTCTCAATCTCCTTGTAGAAGTAGTCAGGAAGCTTGAAACAACTCATAGCATAAGACGGAATAGCCTGTATATAGGAGTATAAGAAAAATATAATCTACCTCCTTCTTTTGTACTTTTTCTTTATTTTTCTAATTTTCAAAATATTTGAAGCATTTATTAAGTCACATTTTCCCCCTTCCTTTCGATCTTAAACTAAAGAAGACTCAATGTCAACAAAGATCTAATAAAATACACTATTAAGTAATACCTCTGTCTTTTTTTTATTTGTCCTTTTGAAGGATTGCACACAAAAATTTCAAAATACCATTTTAATTAAATAATCACGATATTAATTAGCAATAATTACAAGCGTTAACAAGAAGGGTAAAATTGATAAGAAAAAATTAATTTTGCATTGAACTTCTAAAACGACAAATAAAAATATAACCAAATTAATTTCCCTAATGCAAGAGCAAAAAGAAGGTAATTGACATAGATACCCTTTCTTTAAACACTTACGAAAATAGGAATGGAATCATTCTATCCCCTCGCCTTTTTTCTTTCTTGGCAACGACCCTAATTTGACATTTTTGTGAAAGATTCATTCAATTTTAGATTAAAATTTAATTCAATGGCATTTTTGTCTAATTACTTTATTTTCGGAATTAGGAGAATTGCTCTGATTATATCACTAGTCCTAGTACAAATGTCAGAATGTATTATTGATAATGTGAACAAAAAAAAGGTTGACAAATGGTAAAATTTTAAAAATGGTCCTCTAACTTTGGAATTCTTGCAAAAATAGTCATTAAACTATGTTGAATATACATTCAATTCTTTAACTTTCCCCAAATTTCAATTTTAGTTGTATGTATAACGAATTTCGTCCTCTAACTTATAATAAATTTTAGTTTTCGTCCTGTAATTATAAATTTGGTCCTATTACCAGAGAAAAGTTTGTAATTGCAGGACTAAATTGAAAGTTAAATGATGAAATTTGTAATCGCAGAACAAAAATTGAACTTAGGACAAAATTTTGTTATGCATAGGACTAAATAAGAAATTTGATAAAAGTTGAAGGACTAAATGTGTGTTCAATATATTTACATGACTATTTAGAAAGAATCTGAAAGTTACAAGACTATTTTTTAAAATTTGCCGTTGACAAATGCACATACTTATTTTCAACATACAAGTTTGCCTAAAATAACAAAATGTTAGTAAAAAAAAAAAAAGTTTAAGAAATAATGAGAAATGAGACTTTAAAAATTATAGTAAATACTAGTTTTAGAGATCCAAAATACAAAAATTAATCGAATGAGTAAAAAAAATAGTATGAACCAATTATATAAGTTATATATGAGACCGAATGCCAAATAAATATATGAGCCGAGTTTAAGTTTATGACCATATGGTCTGACACATTTGAATTCGAACACATGACTGAAAAATTCGATGATATTTGAGTTTGATTAGTAAGAATTCGGTTTACAAGACCCCATTGCCACCCGTAGCTAGAAAAAAAAAACAATTTACTTCAGGGCTTAGGTTTAATAGAACGAGAAATTATTTTCACGTATACACAATATAATATGTTGTATGCATATAGTATGGTGTCATTAATTCAGTTTTATTTTATGATCCACAATAAAAATAAAAATAAGATTATTGAGTACCTTACAATTTAGATTTACCTTTTTTCTAACTTTGTCATCGTTCCATTATGAACAATACTATTTATTCTTTATTATGTTCATCTCACACTAACAAGTGATTGCTTTAGTGCAAGGGATTAGTACCCCAAAATGACGACTCAAGTTCAAATTCCTGTTGTGAGATGTTCTCATATAATATGTCTGATGCGTCTCGAAAGATATTAAACCTCTGGAAAAAAAGTTTGATGGACGATAGGGCCGTAATGATAAACGGGCCCAATGAAACTAATTGTCATGATTCAATTAATTAAAGAGACCGAACTATTAAAAGGTCCCAATTGATTAATTAACGGCCCAGTTAGGGAAATAAAATCAGAACGGGCCCATATCATTTAATTAAATTAATAAATGGGATTAATTTAATTAAGGTCAATATTTACGCAGGTAATTCTGGAAATAATATGGACAAGGTTAAATCTTAACCAACTTCCTAATTTATCTCGCAAGTGGTTATGGGATTATTCAAAGGAGAATACAACAAATTCAAAAAGCTCAACTGCCGTTAACAACCGCCAAGAGGTCTGAAGCTTGGACGTGGGTAAATGCTAAAGTAAAGTGGAGATCATGCCTAAAAAGGGGGAAATGGAAGAAGTGGGCATTCAACATCAGGAGAAATAACTGTCAGGAGAATGAGCTATAAAGTATCAGGAGGATGACTCATTCAAAACACACAAGCAATCAATTAAACAACTCAGTCTTAACTGAATCAGATAAAATGCCTCACTAAGTCGGCGACGCCACACCTGAAGCCAGTTGTACGCTGCAACCTCTCATGTAAGTGCCCACGTACTGACATGATTCTATTCATCAAGTAGCCACCTGCCTGATAACTATCTGCTGAGTGGCCACCTGCTCGATAAATGCCCTTTTCAGTAGCCACATGCTGGTTAGGAGCCCGATTGGTAGCTATCTGCCAAGGTTGGGCGATCCATCGATGGTAGCCACCTGCTATCAATGTTACTTTTACGTCAACTCACTGATTATCCTGATCACATGGTCTTGATAATCATGATAAATGTTGCATATCACAAATCAGCTCGTATGGCAGTTCCTGCCAATCAAGGAGTTAGTCTTCACAAACTAAAGAATCTATCAGCTCGTTTGGCACGCTGATGTCAACAAAGGAGTTTAATTATGATTTTATATACTCTGTTATGCTTCTAGATCAGGGGAATATAATAGGCTAGATTTCATGTAACTTAATATTGCAACACTATGTTTATTTAATACATTGAAGTATTTTGCCTTCATCTTCTGATTTCATTTATAAGTATGTTTTCATCCAGTGGTTTTAATCCATTTTTGCTGCTATATTGTTAATATGTTAGTTCAGGTTTTAAATTAAATGGACATGTTTTGAATTACTTGATAACTGATGTTTCTGTAAATCTCTTGATATATCGAGCAAGCCACTGATTGGCTACAAAGTTTGGCATTTCAATAAAGACTATCATAAATTGTTAAATCCTGCGACCAGGCAGGCATTGAAAAGAATCAGGGATAGATTTTGCCTACTCCGCCCCAGTCAATTGATTAGAAGTCAGAACCTTATAAGGATATAGATTTATATTTCATATTTATCATGTGTTATGTCTATTTTAAACCGTTATGTTTGCACGCACAGATTGGCACGCCCCGCACTTGTTTTATTTCACATCAAGTCAATTGTATCGAACCAATTGCACATCGAGGCATGCCAAACATAAAAACAAGCAAACAACAACCCTATAGGATACGTGAAAATCAAACAAAGACGATGTCTATTATTTTATCTAAATTTTTTAAGAGAAAATGTTAATATAAGTTATGTCAAAGTAAAATAAATTAAGAATAATATGTTTATGATTTTTTTTTATAGTTAACATATTTAAGATTGTCTTTGTTAGAAAAAAAATGCTAAATAAACTGATTATTTTAGTTAGAGAAAAAATGTTATAAAAATCAGCGTATCAAACAAGAAAAATAAATTGTATAATTTTGTTTGAATGTCAAAATTGATGCAAATGAGTGTCTATTTTAGAACAATATATACATATATATTGAAAAAAACATACTATGATTTTTTTTTCATGTTCGATTGTTGTGCATGAAAAATGACAATTTTATCTCTTTATCAACGATATTCACTGGTCCTTTAAAAATTAAAACACATTAGGGTGCAAATGCCATACAAATTATATTTCTACGGTGTTGAGTGCAAAAATATTTAATATGGGTGAAAAGTGCCAAATTTTATATTTTCAGGGTGCAAAGTGCCAATATTCTATATTTTAAGGATGAAGAGTGCAAAAATTTATATTCTTAAGGTGCAAAGTAACAAAAAAATTCGAAAATGACCACTCTACATTAATGAATTTTCTCATCAAAATACACAATAGGGTGAAAATTGTCAAATAAATTATATTTCTAAGGTACGAAGTATCAAAACCCTGTAATTTCAGGATGCAAAGTGCCCAAAATCCTCAAGTTATAAGATATTTTTATTTATCACATTATTTCAGGGTAGCTGAGGATAATCACATAGCGACATTTGATTGAGTTTAATTTAATATTGGTTGAACCAGGAAAAATGTAATGGCCGACCTAGTTTGAGTTAGAAAATTGTTTTAAAATATTTTCGACCGTAGAAAAAAAAAAATAGATCTATTTCCTCAAAATTACATTTGGTGGCACTGATTATTAACCACTATTGTCTGGGTCTTCGGGCCTACTATTTTGGAGAATATAGGTGAAATTTAAAATCCGAAAACCATGTCTAAAAAAATACCAACATATTAAAGGTTAAAGGTTTTTCATATTCATATACTCTTTGGATTTTCATTCACGTTAAAGGTTTTGATAAAATTCTAACTCATTTTTCTAACATATCTTGTTCAAAAGGTTACATGACCAATTCACTTAATATTTTTTAAGATGTTGAATATATTTTATTATTGTATTTAATATATTTTTTAACAAAGCAACTATTACATTTATTGTAAATATTTCAATAACAAATAGAGGCCTCGAGATGGACCCAAGTTGGCGATAGAAAAGGCCCAGCACGGAATTGTAATTTCTTAATTCGCACCACATATATACCAACAGAAGTAAATGGGTTTTTGAGTTACACAACTCGTGTAGCTTTAATTAATAATTGTGGGTCAATAAACAAGTGAAGAGACGATCCGACCCATTAATTCGATAGAAAAGGAAAATGAACTGAGAGAATTGCATTTTTGGTACAGAGTTATAGGTCAATTTCAACTTTTGGTACATAGCTTTATGTGTCCAACACATTTGATACAGAACTTTAACAAATTATGACAAATTTGGTACAACCGTTAAAAATTTCCGTTAAGGGGTGACGTGGCAGTTAAGTCCAATTGCAAAGTTGATGCCACTACTTATGTTGACTGATAATTTTACCCCATAACATTTCAGGTTACCAAAAAAGCCTCACATCTCCAAATTTAGTGACGATTTTAGTCCACATTGTTGTCAAATTTCAAAATTGACTCGAACAAGACCACGTGCGGACCAATTTGAAAATTTTACTTATTTTATTTAAGGGATAATTACATCGACCTCCCCTGAGGTTTGGGCTAATTATTGCCCAATCCCCTCGCAATTTCATAATTACATCCACCTCCCCCGCACATTTGAAAAACCTTACAAAATGATGTGAAATGACCATATTGTTCTCGTCAGTTTTAATTAAAAATAATAAAAAAAAAACAGATTAACAAAATGTCCTATTTACCCTTGCAAGGAATAATTACATCGGCCTCCCCTGAGGTTTGGGCTAATTACTGCCCAATCCCCGCGCAATTTCATAATTACATCCACCTCCCCCTACATTTGAAAAATCTTACAAAATGATGTGAAATGATACACAAAATTACAATATTACCCATGCAATGATACACAAAATTACAATACTACCCTTGGCAAAATTAATTTTATACATAAAAAAAGACTATAACCCTAACCCCCCACCCCACCCCACCCCACCCCACCTCCACCGTCCCAACCCCGCAAATATCCTCCCAGGCCGTATCGTCGGCCTGGTTCGAACCCTAGGCCTTCCAGATCGGCGGCGTGGCCTGGGAGGAGATTTACGGGGTTGGGGACGTTGGGTGAGGGATTGGGGACCGGAGGGTGCGGGGGAGGGGAGGGGTGGGGAGGTGGTGGGTTGGGAATTTTTTTTAAAATTATAATTATTTATTATTTATTATTTTAATAAATATTAAATAGTTTTTAATTATATAATTAATTATTTTAATAAATATTAAATATATTAATACTATTATATAAATCTTATATTTAAAAAGAATATGTTTTCTTAATTTTGGTGATATTTATGTTAAATTATTATTCAATTTATTAATATTGTTTATAAATCAAATTAGTTATTTAAATAAAATAAGTAAAATTTTCAAATTGGTCTTATTCGAGTCAATTTTGAAATTTGACAACAATGTGGACTAAAATCGTCATTAAATTTGGAGATGTGGGGCTTTTTTGGTAACCTGAAATGTTATGGGGTAAAATTATCAGTCAACATAAGTAATGTCATCAACTTTGCAATTAGACTTAACTGCCACGTCACCCCTTAACGGCAATTTTTAACGGTTGTACCAAATGTGTCACAATTTGTTAAAGTTCTGTACCAAATGTGTTGGACACATAAAGCTATGTACCAAAAGTGAGAATTGACCTATAGCTCTGTACCAAAAATGCAATTCTCTCAAAATGAACTTGAGCAATTTCATGTCATCGTCGCAATTGGGAGTGAATAGCAAATTAACTCTGTTATTTTAAATAGGTAATTTAACTCCCTGTGATAAATAAAAGGGCAAAATACCTCCCTGTCATATCCTAAATAGGCAATTTAACTCCCTGTGATAAGAAAATTGGCAAAATACCTCCCTGTGTTTTTATAAAAGAAGCACATTGTCTCCCTCTAAATTGCTTATTAATTCATATCACAGGGAGTTAAATTGCTCATTATTTCATTTCACAGGGAGGTAAATTGCCTATTTTTATATCTCAAGGAGGTAAATTACTCATTATTTCATTTCACAGGGAGTTATATTGCCTATTTTTATTTTACAGGGAGGTAAATTGCCTATTAGACATATCACAGGGAGTTAACATGCAAAAACTACAACTTGAACAGTTGATGCCTATATGGCTACGATCGTCGCAATTAGAGTTAATGGCAATTTACCTCATATTTATAATATTTAATTTATTCCTTGTGATTTGAAAAAAGAGCATTTTATTCCCTATAATTTTATAAAAGTTTCACATCACCACCCTGACATTTTTATATGTGATACTTTAACCATGTGTTATGATAATGTGGCAGCTATCTCTCTGTGTTATGATAAATGTGACTATTTACCCTCCGTGTTATGATAAATGTGACAATTTAACCCCCTATGTTACAAAAAACTTTTCAGCCCACTCTCAATTTCGACAAGTGAGTTATACTCTCCGACTGAAGAGAATAAATAGCTTCTTTAAAATTTTCACATGAAGGTAAATTGCTCTTTTTCAAATCACATGGATATTAATTGATCATTATGAATATCACAATAGGATAAATTGTCGTTAATCATATAAAAATTACAATAATAATCGTCTTGGACTCGTGATGTCCTACTCCAACACAAATAAATCATTGATGTGAGGGATTAACATGACAAAATGTTCAAAATTATTTCTCACATATGCGATGGTTTTTTTTTTTTTTTTTTTTTAATCTTCCCGACCAAAGATTAATTCTGCAGGACTTCTCTGAAGACGAATGTGCAGTGCAGGTCCATATTCTAACTTGTCAAATTTTAGCCATCGACCAATAAAGCATGTAAGCTTCATTCGCAAGATGAGTACACTTAAGATGTGATGGATTACCATGACAAAACGCTCAAAATTATTTTTTACATGGGGCATTATGCTTATTTTTATATCATATTGGGTTGAATTGATCATTAGAAATATCATGTAGGATAACATTAAACAATATTACAACGGATAAAGTGCTTAAACAATAACTAAATTAGTCATTTTTCGCATCAAAATAAAGTCTCATCTACAATTTCGAGTCCCACGAGAAAAGAGACAAGACACTCGTTATTTTCGTTTTACGTAAAATTTGTGCACCTCATTTAAGTCTTCGGCTAAGTCATCACCACACATAATTTGGCAAGGGAATGAAAAGGAAAGAGATAATGTGAAAACTTTTCAAAGAGAAATAATTGAGGCCACCTCAAGTCCAATTTCTTTCCTATAAAAAGCTAAATAATTAACTTTTATGTTAAATTTGTCTGAAATTTCAAAGGTATATCTAGAAATTATGCATCAAAATTAAGTAGTATCAGTTATTAATTACTTATTACATTGATTGTTTTGTGTTGTGCTGCAGTTCCTTTTGGAAGCATTTTGTGCATCTTCAATAATACTCTAGAGGTGAGTAATTAATGTTCCATGAACTTCTTCTAGCTTTTAACTAGAAATGAAAAGTACCCGCATATTGTTAAATCATATGAATTATCTATTTTTTTTCCAGAAATACATGTAATGCAATATGGTTATAAATACAGTTCATGACCAGGGGCGGATATAGGAATTTAGTGTAGTGGAGGCTAAACCTCTATGATAAATTGAATAATCGAAATACAAAAATAAAATTTCAATCAAACAATCAAAATTAAAAATTTATTTCATTCAGGAGAAAATATATGAGATACAAAAAAAAAGGTGAAGTTTGACAAAAATAATCACCACAAGTTACTTTAATTATTTATGATACTACGTTATAATCCAAAAGAACCCAAAAATTCTACACGTAAACAAATCAAAGATATTTACCTCGATCATTCCAAGCCCCAATGTACTGCACTTGCGGTAATTAAGTGCTAATATTATTCATAATTTGCAAGGAAAGTGACAATTATATCCTCATATATTACTCTTTTCTCGATATGATGCGAAAACAACCATGTACACTTAAAACAATAGCAATAATCCCTCTGTTAGCTTTAAAAATAGACAAAAAACTTATGTTCTCTTAAAATATAAGTGCGGTGAGTTAATGATATGTTAAACCATGATTTTTTTTTCTAATAAAAATGACACATTATTTTTTTTAATTCTAATCTTTGTAAAAAGAATTTAAACATATATCACAAACACATTATAATAAGAGATAATTATGAAATTATTATTAATATATTTTCAATTTGTTGTTGGCTCTTTTTATCAATAAAATGTGAATTTGTCACTTGTTAAATATATGTCTTTCCTTTTATTGGTTTATCAAAATGGTCTAGATGTTCAAGTTACTTCATAATCAAAGAAATTTAGTTGACGGCAATCCATAATTATAACATAGGGAGAATTACACAAACTTGCTATGAAATTTAGTGTACGTAAATACACATATCATTCTTTATGTTTGAAATATTACACAAATTACTCATGAGACTAACTTCCGTAAAACAAGACTACGAAACTGTTGAAAGTACCAAAATGTTCCTATTTTATTATGTAATTACATGTAAGAAATCTCAAACATCAGGGTGGTATATGTAACTACACTAAACTTCAATGATAGTTTCAGTAATTCTCTCAATTTTTAATATAATACATTTAAATTTAAATATTTTTAAATAATTGAACTAAAAACAAAATATCAAATGATATTCTTAACATAATTTAAATAAAATAAAGTTGTTGGTACCAAGTGGTCAGATGAGGTCTAGAGGGGGGGGGGGGGGGGGGGGGGTGAATAGACCTCTAAAAATTTATCTTTAAAATTCTCTAACTTTTTCTGTCAGCAGACTAAGCTGATCAACAATTGTAAGTAGACTAAGCTGATCTCGCACAAAGCTTTGAACAACAGAGTTGACCACTCTTCTGATTTTACTTAGCTGATTTTATCAAAATCAGAGTTTTAAATTTCACAAGTTGTTTTCTTAACTTAGAAAAAGTTTTATCCCCAGTTTTGCAAACTCCTTTTAAAACTTTTCAACAGTTAACTTTTCCGTGTTTAAAAATGCTCTTTGAAATTATGCAAGAAATAATGCAAGTATAAACACAAAGGATTTTTATAGTGGTTATATGGATAGAAATCCTTTAGTCCACTCTTCCAAGTCACTTAGATCTTGGGTTATACTATAAACACACAGTTTACAATATACAATGCTTGCGCCAAACAACAAATGAAATGGCCACAAGTGCGCAATAGGAAATCACAAAGAAACTCCTACTCTTTGAAGTAATATCACTCACTTAGATGGATATCTACTTCTCACAACACTTTTCTCACAAAATCACTCAGATTTGTATGTATATTTGGTTTTCTCTCTATTCTGCTTTGTCAACAAATGACTCGGCTGATGAGTGTTCTGTTCTTGAGGTTGAGACTTAGAAGAATTCTGCTTCGGTTTTAATCTCAGTTGTGTTGTATATTCTTCTTCAACTCTTGAACTGAACTATTTATACTTGAGATTTGAAAATCTGCCTGTTGAGAGATTGACAGGTGTTCAAATCCTCGAGTACTGGTCCTTGTCTCTGAAACGGCTACCTGCGGCTGATCACTGTACACTCTGTTGTACTTTTTGTCAGTCCGCATTAAATGCACCAAGCTGATACGAGGTTTCTCTTCAATCATTTGTCATAAATACCCTTCCTCTTTAGCATTTATTACTCCAAGTGCATTTATTACCGTTGCATTAACTTCTGATCCACTTCCATTCTGCTGATCGAAATCACTCGTCTGATGTACACTCGGCTGATCCCAAACTGAACTTATCTGATTTGAGTCGGCTGAAAATCCACCAGTCTGATTCCTTCCTTCAGCAACAGATCAGTAGTCTTCTGGAACATATTTGACTCGTCTGAAGTAAATTCTTCATTGGTCAAATATCTTCTAAGGTTTGAACTAAGCTTCCATACTTAGCTGATGACTTTTGAAAATCATCAAAACCTCCCTTCACTTCTAAGTCTTCATCTTCATCCAACAATTTCCCCCTTTTTGATGATGACAAAACTTCAGCTAAGTACCTGTACCTAAAATTAAAGTTAAGTCCTCAAAAATTTATGAGATAGAAATGATTTGTTGGAAACTTGACTTTTATAAATATTCTTTGAAAGATTACAATACAAGTTTACAAGAAAAAAAGTACTTGAGTGAAAATTACAGGTAAAGTAAGCTGATACAGATTTTCAACAGATAACCTAGTCTAGAAAATCCAGTCTAGTCTCAGCTTCTTCATCCTCTTCCTCTTCTTCATACTCCTCACTTTCATCATCTTCATCTTCTCCACTAGAAAATGCTTCCAAGTTCTTAGAGGCAGCTTCGATCTTTCTTTTGATGTCCTCTAATCTTTTGTATTTTCTGTCTGGATCTAGCTGTTCTTCAGCAGAGTCTTTGGAGGCAGCCAACTTTTTGTCAGTTTTTGCTACGTCCTTAGGCTCTTCTTCAGCAGCTTCTTCATCATCAGCTTCCTCTTCAAGTACTTTATCTTCACTTGGCTTTTCAGCAGCAGCTCTTTGGTCTTGTACTTGAACAGTAGCAACAGCAACAGTCTTCTTAGCTGATTCCTCTTCCCCCTTTTGGTCATCAGCAGCAAGGTTGAGTTGATCAGGAGAGACGTTGACAGCAGCACAAAGCTTTCTGATGTTTTGATCCACAACTCGGAGTTGATCAGAGTGATGATTTTGAGTTGCTTCCATACGAAGTTGAGTAGTCTTCACCTCACCAGATTGGTCATTTAAGTAGTCAACATTCAATTGAAGTGTTGACATTTCCTCTTGAGCTTTATTGGTGACAACTGTGAACTCCTGCATAAGTGCAACATTTTTCTCTATCTCAGCTTCACCAACCTCCTTCATGACTCTAGCAATTCCTGCAATGTCAGACTCGTGCCTTTGAAGAGCAGTGTGCAGATGACTCACATCAGCTTTCACGTCTTCAATACTTCTAATCATGCTCAAAATACTCTGAGTCAGTGCAAGGGAATTGTCTGGTGGTAGAGGAAAATTTTCTATGGCTTCCTTCACCATCTTTGCAGTAGCCTCCTGCATTTGCTTCAACATCAGCTGATTCCTCTTTTCCATTTCCTTCATAGCATTGTCAATCAACATCTGCATGGACTCCATCAGTGAAGAATGTAAGTCAGCAGTTGGAACAGAGGGTGATGCTTCAACAGGCTCTTCCTGTTGAACAGGAGCTTCATGAAGAACTTGACTCTCTTCAGCTTTCCATTCAATAGCTAAAGGAATCTTTTCTTTGACTTCAGCAGGCAGTGTGTTTGATGTATCAAGGTTGATCTCTGCAGCATGCTGGTCTTTCTTTAGTTCTTCACTAGCTGGCTCATCAGCAATGTGAATTATTTCAGTACCATCAGCAGACACCACAGTCTTCTGACGAATCAAGTCAGCTGGAACAAAAGGTGAGGTAGACTGTTGAGCACTCAACTGTTCTTGATATGTACTGATTTCTTAGCCAAAGGCAATGCGCTGTAAACTTGGTAGAGTGGGCACATCACTGGTTGAACCAGGTTCATATCTTGATTTCTCAGCCCATTTCTCCATAGTTGTATATACAGCCACTTTAACTGCTCTATCAATGAGGTCATCAGCAGGACCTGGCTTGTTTGGCAGTGAATCCTTGATAGCAGTTGCCTCTTGACTTACAATGACTCTTGCAAAGTCATGCAGTCTGTCTCTGACAAAGTCTGAATCCAACGCCTTTGCAACAGAAGTTGTCTGCAGCCAACTTAGAACCCATCGTCCTTCATCAGCAAACTCCTTCCATGCTTGGATCTCTTCCTCAGACTTGTTCAACCTATACTCCCTCCATCGGCTGTACTTTATCTTTTCTGGGAGAAAGGTGGTTCTTGATTGAAGCAGCTGATTCATCCTCTCCAGCTCAGCTTCAAACTTTCTAAAGATAGCAGAGTCACTTTGAACAATTTCAAGTGCTCTTCTGACTTCAGACTTCTTTCTTTTGATTGGTTTAGCCCTTGGTAGTACAATCTGTGCTTCCTTGGGTTTGCCAATCACGATGCCTTCTGACCGTCTTGGTCCATAAGCATTCTTCTTACTGTCCTCTAGAGCCTTTGCCAAGTCTTCTTCTTCCTTGGTAGCTAATTCAGCTTCAGTCATCTTCTTGACTTCAGCGTCTTTCGTGCTAGCCTCAAGAACTCTTTTAAGTTCAGCATCATCACGCTTCCTTTGTTCAGCTTCCTCCCGCTTCTTCTTGTGATAAGCTGACACTTTGGTTTTTCCAGTCCTTCTCTTCCTGGCAGCTCTTGATTCAACAACTGGTGCCACAACTGTCGGTTCTGGAGCAGCAATTGCTACTGGTGCAGCAGCAATTGGTCCAAGGATCTGCACTTCAGGATCCTTTGGAGGTTGAGTAACCTCAGCTGTTGGTGCAGAAGTAGTCTGATCAACTTGTTCAGCAGCTGACTCCACTTCAGCAGACTTCTTCTCAGATCCAACAGGCCTCTCTGCTGTTGGAGGACTTTCCCTGACCAGCTCAGAAAGTTCAGTGGTTTCTTCAATAAATGTCATCTTTTTTCTGGCTGTTTTCTTTGTGTGATGGACAACAGCGGATGTAGCAGTATCTTTCAGCGCGCTCCTTGTCCTTTTTGCAAAGTTTTATAATGGCTTGTCAGCAGACACGGTTCTAGAAGGAGAACCATAAGCCATATCCTCAATCTCTTTGACTGTTTCATCTACAATAGTATCAACAACATCCTTTTCTTTAGGCGGGTCTGTTCTGGCTTGAACAGCTGGCTTGGCTGTTTGAACAGATGCCTTACTTCTCTTTGCCTTAACAACTGGCTGCTTTGGCTCAACAGCAGCCTTTCTCTTTGGTTGTTCTTTTGTCTTCTCTGGAGTCCCATCAGTTGTTTTTGAGCGAACAGGCTCATAAACCTTCAACTCCTTAGCATTATGGATGACTTTCCATGGGTCAAAGCGCAACCAAGATTCATGAACAGATGACTGAGAAATATTATGTGGTTGGTGTGACCACGCTGCTTGTGATCAGCCAGAATGTACCACATGAAGGTTGCCGAGTTCACCTTCAAACCATAATACACAACAATCATGGTGTGAAATCGTTTCATCGGCACACTTTCTAGTGAAAATGTGCAATTTTCCAGAACTTTGGCAACTAAGTCTGCCATTCGCTGAAACTCGTCTTTCAGCTGATTCTTCTTGATATTGCCAGACAAAACTTCATTCTTCTTGGCAGCCAGATTCCAGAAATCTGCTTCCAAGGGCTCAGCAAGAGTAGAAATTTCTGTGGAGCCTTCAATAGATAAATGGTATTTCTCGTTCAGCAGTTTGGGAGTTATGCAAATATCCTTTCCCCCAACTGTAGTCTTGATTTCCAGTTTATCAAAATTAGGCTTTGCCTTCGAACCATAGTATTCCATGATTTGATCTTTAAACACCATTGTTTCATGGGCTTCCATGAAATCAACCAATGTAGCAGCTTTGAATTTCTCCAGAATTTCTTTCATCTTTGGAGTGCCAGTCGTGTGATAAGTCAGGTAGTTTAGGAATCTACCTTCAGCGTTAGCTTCTTTGGCAGCCATTTCTGAAAAAGATTAAGGAAAAACGAGAGAGATTTGCAAAAATATTGAATGCAAAATACTCAGTGCTTTTGAAATTTTGAGGGTGCGTAAAAGAGTAGTAAGTTGATCAGATCTGGATTTATAGATGTTGGTTTGGGAGTTCAGTTGAACCTTCAAGGGAAAGTCCATACTTCTCATTCAATACTTTGGGAGTCAGACAGATGTCTTTTCCCCCAACCTTGGCCTTAATTTCCAGATTTTCATAGTCTGGTTTCCCATCCGCCTTGTAAAACTCCAGCACTTCTGGTGTGAACATCATATCTTCATGGGCTTCCATGAAGTTAACTAGTGTCGCGGCCTTGAACTTTTCCAGAATTTCTTTCATCAGTGGAGTGCTTGTTGCAAAGTAGGTCTGGTAGTTGTAGAATCTACCTTCAGCGTTTGCGTCCTTGGAAGTCATCGTTTTTCTGAAAAAGATTAGAAGGAAAACGAGAGAAATTTGCAGAAAATATGAATGAAAAAATGCTCTTGTGCTCTTTGAAATTTTGAGGGTGCGTAAAAGATCAGTCAGCTGATCAGATCTGGATTTATAAGAGTTGGTTTGATGTCGGTTTCCGTGATTTGAGCCAACCGTTAGATCAGTTACTGAAAA